>OU611847.1:0-10000000 GCA_914767755.1 Agrochola circellaris
CGAACTGTTGGCTATATGCAAGGCCACAAGGGAGATTTTGTGTAGCCCTAAAAACAGTTTCGGCATCTACAGCGACTCCAGGTCGTCGCTAGAAACGGTTGCAAACCACCGCTCTCTCCATCCCCTCGCAGTCGAAATTAGAGAAAACCTGCGACAGTGCAAGGATAAAGCCAAAACAGTTGAACTGTTTTGGATAAAAGCGCACGCAGGACTAGAGGGTAACGAGAGAGCTGACCAACTGGCTAAGGAAGCCGCACTAAAAATAAAAACTAGGCCAGACTACAGTCAATGTCCGATCTCATTCGTCAAGCGGCAGATCCGTGCGGAAACGCTTGACGAATGGAATCGGAGATACAAATCCGAGGATACAGCCGGTGTAACAAAATTATTCTTCCCGGACGCGATCGAAGCGTATAGACAAGTAATAGACCTAAGACCGACAGGTGCGTTGACACAGATACTGACAGGGCACGGTGGTTTTTCCGAATACCTGAACAGGTTTAAGTGCAAGGAAAGCCCATCGTGCATATGTGACCCTGACATAAACGAAACAGTTGTACATATACTGACAGACTGCCCCGCCTATTGCCTAGATAGATTCGAGATCGAACAGGAAATAGGAATAGAAATAACAAGGGAAAATTTCAATTCACTAATAACATCTAAAAGAACAAGAGCAAGGTTTGTCGGATACTGCACAAAACTTGCTAATAAGGCTATTCTGAGGAACAAGTAAACGGCATTAAGCTTAGGACTCATATTTGTACATAATATAAAACAGTAGCATAACTAAATTGTAAGCCGTTGAAAATGTCCGAAACAGCATAATAGATAAGCCATCAAGTAAACTTTGTGTATATCGTGTGTGTGCAAACTGTATGTGAACGTATAAAACTGTAAAACTGTGATAATAGGATAACTGTGATAATAGGATTATTTGATATAAGGATAGATAGTTATAAGGATAAATAGATATAAGGATAAAAAGTTAAAAAGATAAATAAGAAATGATAATAAAAACTTCGGTTTTCCCGAAAATGTTAAAATATAAACATAATAAATAAATATAAGATTGTACTTTTTTGAAAAACTAAAATGTAATGTCAAGTAATATATATTGTAAGTAAGGTCTCAGACAATGTCCGAGGTAATTGTAAGGCAGGAGTTTGGGTTTTAGCCGGTAAGAGTCCGGCACTGCCCAGACTGGCTCACCAGTGAGCCAGTCTGGGCGTCCATGAGGATTTCCCACTCCTGCCAAACAAAAAAAAAAAAAAAAAAAAAAAAAAAAAAAAAAAAAAAAAAAACCTAACCTAACCTAACCTAACCTAACCTAACCTAACCTAACCTAACCTAACCTAACCTAACCTAACCTAACCTAACCTAACCTAACCTAACCTAACCTAACCTAACCTAACCTAACCTAACCTAACCTAACCTAACCTAACCTAACCTAACCTAACCTAACCTAACCTAACCTAACCTAACCTAACCTAACCTAACCTAACCTAACCTAACCTAACCTAACCTAACCTAACCTAACCTAACCTAACCTAACCTAACCTAACCTAACCTAACCTAACCTAACCTAACCTAACCTAACCTAACCTAACCTAACCTAACCTAACCTAACCTAACCTAACCTAACCTAACCTAACCTAACCTAACCTAACCTAACCTAACCTAACCTAACCTAACCTAACCTAACCTAACCTAACCTAACCTAACCTAACCTAACCTAACCTAACCATTTTCTTTTATTAAAAACTTAAACTAATTTTTATCTCAAAATTTTCCTTCAAAAACACATTTGATTTTAGTTAAAATAGATACTTACCTGCCTTACCTGTACTCTGGTGCGCGTTCCGCGAGCTCGAGTCCCGTTTGGTAGTCGTAATTCCCGGTTTTTTCATACTTTTTTGTCGAAAAACACGTTTTTTGACGAAAAGTCAAAAATTTTCTTCTAGGAAAATTCCAATAACCTCACAGAACGCTAGCCCGCGCCGAGACGCGTCTTTTGACACCTCGCACGTGCGCCTAGCTAACATAGAAAATCAAAATTTTTAAAATCAATTAAATTCATAAACAGACGAAATCCACCTTAGCTATCCAGTAAATACATCAAACCGTTATAACTTTGCATCCAGGTGACGCATTTTGAAGCTGTTTTCAGCGAATTTGATCTTAAAAAGGTTCCGTCCTACGTCCTGACTATTTAAAATTGACAAAAACGCGAAAATATTTTTTCGTTATAGGACTTAGAAAATTTTCAATATTTTCTTTTATTAAAAACTTAAACTAATTTTTATCTCAAAATTTTCCTTCAAAAACACATTTGATTTTAGTTAAAATAGATACTTACCTGCCTTACCTGTACTCTGGTGCGCGTTCCGCGAGCTCGAGTCCCGTTTGGTAGTCGTAATTCCCGGTTTTTTCATACTTTTTTGTCGAAAAACACGTTTTTTGACGAAAAGTCAAAAATTTTCTTCTAGGAAAATTCCAATAACCTCACAGAACGCTAGCCCGCGCCGAGACGCGTCTTTTGACACCTCGCACGTGCGCCTAGCTAACATAGAAAATCAAAATTTTTAAAATCAATTAAATTCATAAACAGACGAAATCCACCTTAGCTATCCAGTAAATACATCAAACCGTTATAACTTTGCATCCAGGTGACGCATTTTGAAGCTGTTTTCAGCGAATTTGATCTTGAAAAGGTTCCGTCCTACGTCCTGACTATTTAAAATTGACAAAAACGCGAAAATATTTTTTCGTTATAGGACTTAGAAAATTTTCAATATTTTCTTTTATTAAAAACTTAAACTAATTTTTATCTCAAAATTTTCCTTCAAAAACACATTTGATTTTAGTTAAAATAGATACTTACCTGCCTTACCTGTACTCTGGTGCGCGTTCCGCGAGCTCGAGTCCCGTTTGGTAGTCGTAATTCCCGGTTTTTTCATACTTTTTTGTCGAAAAACACGTTTTTTGACGAAAAGTCAAAAATTTTCTTCTAGGAAAATTCCAATAACCTCACAGAACGCTAGCCCGCGCCGAGACGCGTCTTTTGACACCTCGCACGTGCGCCTAGCTAACATAGAAAATCAAAATTTTGCCCTCCCACCCACCCTGTTCTCACTGGCTAGGTAAACTTTTCGGTTTTGCAAAAAATTAATTTTCTTTTTCACTTCTTTAAATTTTCATTTATTTCTTACGGCAGTAGGACTTAGCAAAATTGTCGTTTTGAACGCCTATAATAGTCACCTTGAAGGCATTTTAATCATTTACTGCTACTTTGACCTGACCAAGTCCTAATCATAGGGTTGGTTTTTACTTTTATATATATATTTTTTAATTTAAATAATTTTATACACTTCCTGCTGATCCCCCCTTTACAGGGACACAGGAGTGACATCAGTGTCCTCTGACATCAGTATATTTTATGAACTCAACGTTCACTAAGACCGTCAATATGATTCGCACTCCGGCCAAGGAAGTGGTTTCGTCGGGTTCCAGGGGCTCGCCGCGTTCGACGGAGAAGGCTGGGTGCTCACTTCCGAGTGTCAGGCGTAGCATCGGGGAATGGGAGGCCGGGAAAGCTGAGCCCCAGGCCAAGCCCCCGGTCAACCCAAAGCCTGACGCAACACCACCTGCCGCCAGCACTCGGGAGCCGCTCCGAGGAAAGACGGACACCGCGAGACCGCAAAGGACGACGGAGTCCAGGTACCCCAGTCTGACAGCGGAGGCGAGAGCTTGCCTAAATAAAGCTAAACTTCATTTGGGCAACTCTCGCAACCTCAAGACAGAGATTAAGGCGGGGGTGCTCGACGCCATTAATAGGTTATATGAGCTTGTGAAAGAGTCGGAGCAAGGCAAATCTCCTGTTACTGCTGCACCTGTGGTCAAACCAGCAGCCACACCGATAGCCGCGCCATTAGTACCAACCATGGATGAGCCGACGGAGCTAATGAAGAGCCTTGTGGCAGGTCTTAAAGACCATAAACAGGCACTGGATGAGTGCCAACAGCACACCCTGGCTCTGTCGGAGCATCTCAAGGAGGCCCCTCGCTACGTTACAGGTCAGGGCCCGACTTTCGCGGAAGTGGCCGCCGGCCCGACACAGCGTTTTCAAGGGCCTCTTCACTCGGTAGTAGTATCATCTGTGAATGATCAGGACACCGGTGAAGAGGTCATTGAGAAGCTCAGGACGGCGGTCGATGCCAGGAACGAGGGCACCAGAGTGGAGCGGTTGCGCAAGGCGAGGGACCAAAAGGTGGTTGTGGGCTTCAAGACCAGGGCTGAGATGACAGAAGTGACCGAACGGATACGGAGAGCGGGTAATCTGGTGGTAGAAGAGGTGAAAAACAAAGATCCTCTTATCATCGTTAAGGATGTCCTCTCCTGCCACTCAGACGTGGAGGTTATCTTGGCCCTGCAAAAGCAAAACAGTCACCTGATCGGGGACATACCTGCGGACGACCTGAGGTTGCGGGTGAAGTACCGTCGTAAGACGAGGAACCCCCATATGTGCCACGTCGTCCTGCAGGTGTCCCCGACTGTGTGGCAGCGGCTGACGACGGCGGGTCGCGTGCACATTGACCTGCAGCGGGTGCGGGTGCAGGACCAGTCGCCACTGGTGCAGTGCACTCGCTGCCTGCGCTACGGCCACAGCCGTAAACTGTGCACGCAGCCCGCCGACCTCTGCACTCATTGTGGGGACCCTCACTTGCGAGTCGACTGCCCGTCGCGGCTGGCGGCGGAACCACCGAGGTGTCATAACTGCGTATCGGCCAAAGGGGACAGGACTGACCACAACGCCTTCGGCAACGAGTGTCCAATACGTATTAAATGGGACGCGTTGGCTCGCTTGTCGGTGGCGTATTGCTGAGGTCCATCCAGCGTTTCTCAGAAATAAGTACCACAACGGTATTGTATTTAAAATTAATTATCAGGAAACCAAATCAACAAAATTTTTTAGATATATAACAAATTGTAATAAAAAACTAGCTAATTGGAGCCAACTTCGTGAGAAATTGGCCCAATTGAAAACAGATAGCAAACTAAATTCACCCAAATTTAAAAACAAACTCACATTACCGTTGTGGTCAAACGCGTTTGATGAAACGAAAAAGCAGGATGACACTTTGGGAAGCCGTATCCGAAGCGCTGCGCCAGTGCAGAGCGCGCGGGGCGACGAGCAGTACCTAAAACAGGAAAAAGCACAGGTTAAATGCCGAATATGCCATACTCTGAAACCTAAATCATATCAATTAAAAACCATACTCAAAATAGTAGCTCTGAGTCTGCCAAGATTAAAAACGATTAAAAAAGGTAAATTTAATAAAATAGCAGTAATAATTAATAAGATAGGATATAAAAGTAAGTTTAGAATAAGAAAATATGTCTAAATAATATATTATACATATATTAGGATAGCCATATCATAAATAAAGCATGTAAATTAAGGTATAGAAAAATATAATAGGTATAAACATAGGTAGAATCAAAAAATTTAAAAACAACTAAAAACATATATATTAGTTAAATAGAATAGAGAAATAAGTTATTAGGTATTAAATATGTTAGAAATTAAAATATAAGGTGTCAGATATTAAAATATAAGGTATAAGATAAGAAAATAATGATATAATTAGTCGAAGTGAGGCGATTGCTTCAGGAGCCCTCCACTTCCTAAGACCAGGAATGGCATATAATTAATAAAAACAAAATAAGTAATCAGAACTGTCTTAACAAGGTCTCTGATCATGTCAGAGGGACATTGAGCAAAGGCAGGAGTGGTTTTTAGCCGGTAAGAGTCCGGCACTGCCCAGACTGGTTCACCAGTGAGCCAGTCTGGGCGTCCATGAGGATTTCCCACTCCTGCTAAAACAAAAAAAAAAAAAAAAAAAAAAACCTAACCTAACCTAACCTAACCTAACCTAACCTAACCTAACCTAACCTAACCTAACCTAACCTAACCTAACCTAACCTAACCTAACCTAACCTAACCTAACCTAACCTAACCTAACCTAACCTAACCTAACCTAACCTAACCTAACCTAACCTAACCTAACCTAACCTAACCTAACCTAACCTAACCTAACCTAACCTAACCTAACCTAACCTAACCTAACCTAACCTAACCTAACCTAACCTAACCTAACCTAACCTAACCTAACCTAACCTAACCTAACCTAACCTAACCTAACCTAACCTAACCTAACCTAACCTAACCTAACCTAACCTAACCTAACCTAACCTAACCTAACCTAACCTAACCTAACCTAACCTAACCTAACCTAACCTAACCTAACCTAACCTAACCTAACCTAACCTAACCTAACCTAACCTAACCTAACCTAACCTAACCTAACCTAACCTAACCTAACCTAACCTAACCTAACCTAACCTAACCTAACCTAACCTAACCTAACCTTTTTTTTTTTTTTTTTTTTTTTTTTTTTCGCTGAGAAATGCTTTATGCATCCCCGGCTCGTGGGGGACGAGTCGGGGTATGTGGGACTCCTGACTAAATACGCAGTATACCCACTAAAACTCAGCGGTGCTCCCGCATCGCCGTGATGGGAGGGCCATGGGAATCCGGCTCAGCCTTTACGTCCACAGCCCTCCCGGCGCATGCCCGCCTAGCTGGCGGGCCCCACAGGCCCCCCACCTGCGTGGTGGGGGGCTACGGGAATGGCCGGGAGCACCTGGCCATTCCCGTCCGGCACTGGTGGAGGCCTGTGCGATGCAGGCGAGGGTGCCCCCGCACCCGTTGCCTGCTGGCCTCCACCTGGGAGGAGGAGTCGGAGATGACCGTCGAACTGACGTCTCCTTCGACCCCTCCTCCGCCTTCGGAGCGGTGCCGCGTCGGGATCGTCCTCCCGCACGCGCTCCGCCGCCTCCTTCTGGGACATGACGTGCTCGCAGAAGGAGGCGACCGCCGCCCAGGACCCCTCGTCCCTCAGCATGGCACCCACCACGCCGGGGAGCGAGAGGTCCAACCCGATCGCCGCGACGAGACTGCGGCGCGGCTCGGACCACGACGGGCACACCTCGAGAGTGTGCTGCGCCGTGTCCTCCGCCGCGCCACAGTCGTGGCACGACGGCGTCTCCTCCCGTCCGATCCGATGCAGGTACGATCCGAAACAACCGTGTCCGGACAGCACCTGCATCAGGCGGAACGAGAGGAACCCGTGCGGCCGCTCGAGCCAGTCCCGCAGGACCGGCCCGATCGCGTCGAGGGTTCGGCGGCCGAAGACCGCGGAGGCGAGGTCCGTCGTCCAGTGGACGACGATGGCGTCCCTCGCCTCCCGCCGGACGGCCTCCCGCTGTTCCGGGGCGAAGGGCTGACCCGCCGCCCTCCGCCCCGCCTTCCACTCGTACACTCTGGCGAGCACCCACGCCTCGAGTTCCCAAGGAGGGGTGCCGGCCAGAGCGCACGCCCCGGCGAAGCTCACCGTGCGGTGAGCCCGCGCCACCCGCTGGGCTATCGCCCTTTGAGGTGCCCGCAAGGCCGCGGCGTTCTCTCGTCTGTGGAGGGACTCCTCCCAGATGGGGGCCCCGTAGAGGGCCATGCTCCTCAGGATGCCGGCGTACAGTTGCCGGCATCGCGCGCTGGGCCCCCCCAAGTTGGGAAGGAGCCACGAGAGAGCGCCCGCGGTCTTCAGCAGGCGCGTCGACAGCCCGCTGAAATGCGGGCCGAAGCGCCACCTGCTGTCGAGTACAAGGCCCAGATATTTCATCTGGGCCTTCACCTCAATCCTGACGCCCTCCACGAAGATGTGGGCGCCAGGTGGCGGGGGGCGCTGCCGGGGACCGTGGAAGAAGACGGCCTCGGTTTTCTGCAGCGCCAGCGTCAACCCTAGGCGGCGGATCCTCCCTGCGACCAAGGATCCGCCCGCCGAGGCCAAGGAGGCCGCCTCCCTGAAACTCTCCCCCCGGGCGGTGAGGAGAGTGTCATCCGCGTAGCAGACGACACTCGTGCCTCGGAGGAGAGTTCCCCGCAAGAGCCAATCGTAGCCGACGTTCCAGAGGAGAGGTCCTAAGACTGACCCCTGTGGAACGCCGGCTTCTGCGGCGTACCGCCGGACTCGGCCAGCCCTGTTCACCAGGAGGATCGCCCGATCCTCCAGGTAGCTGGCCAGCAGCACGCGCATGTAGCGAGGCACTCCGTGGAATCGGAGTGCCTCTAGGATGGTGGAGTGGGGAACGGAGTTGAAGGCGTTGGCAATGTCGAACGACACGGCCAACAACCCGTCCCCCGCCTCCATCGCATCCTTCACCTGCCCCTTGAGGCAGGCCAGCGCGTCCACCGTCGAACGCTCAGCCCGAAAGCCGTACTGAGCGTCCGACAAGTCCGGCCCGATGCACCGCAGATGGCTCTTAAGGCGGGCAGCGATTATCCCCTCGAACATCTTACCGACCTCATCGAGCAGAACGATGGGCCGGTATGCCGAGGGGGAGTCTGCCGGGCGGCCCTCCTTGCGAAGGAGGCACAACTGTCCCTCCTTCCACGGTTTCGGGAACCTTCCAGACGCAAGGCATGCGCTGAAGAGGTCCCGAAACCGCTCCTCCATTTGGGTGGCGGCGATCGCCACCACTCTCGCCGGGACACCGTCGGGGCCCGGAGCCGTCTTCTTGGCGCGGATATGGAGAATAGCCGCGCCGAGTTCCGACTCCGTGACGGGAGGGGTCTCCTCTTCATCATCATCAGCTGGCGGGGCTGGTGGGGCCATCGCTGGTGGGGTGAAGTCGTCCCTGCACGGGAACAGGGACTGAACCACCCCATCCAGAAAGGAGGGCTCCAGGGTCTCGGCCACCGGGGGACCAAAGGGGCGCAGTTTGTTCCGCGCCGCCTTATACGGTCTCCCGTAGGGGTCCGCGTCGAGACCCTCCAGCATTTCTGCTCTCGCAGAGTCTCTGGCGGCGGTGATAGCCCGATCGAGGACCAGTTTTGCCGCCAGGTACACCTCGTAGAGGTGGTCCCCGACGGCCTGGTCCCGTCGACGCCGCCGCCGACTCCGCGTGTAAGCCCTCCTTGCCTCCACACAGGCTGCTCGAAGCCCCGCCAGCTCCGCCGACCACCAGTACACGGCCCGTTTGGGTGGTGGTCGGCCAGACCGAGGCATGCTCGAGTTGCATACCTCGGTCAGAGACTCCCTCAGTTGCCCCGCCACGGCGTCCACATCCGGCAGCCGGCTGGCGGAAGGCGGCGAAAGCCAGTCCTGGACGAACGCCGCCTCCCGCGCTGCCTCCCTGTCCAGGCGGGCGAGGGCCCACCGTGGGAACGGTGATCGCCCCGGGAGAGTCCGCGTCTCTCCGGGGCGACTGGTGGAGATGTCGAACCGCACGTAGCGGTGGTCCGACATGGTCTCCACCAGGTCCACCCGCCAGTTCAGCACGCGCGCGGCTAACGCAGGGGTGGCGAAAGTGACGTCCACCACTGAGCCACCCTGCCGCCGCACGCATGTCTGGACGCTGCCTCTGTTCAAGAGGCAGAGTCCAGAGGAGGCAGCCCACAGCTCGACTGCCCGCCCGCGGGCGTCGGTGGCCCGGTTGCCCCAGGTCACCGACTTGGCGTTCAGGTCTCCCAGCACGGAGACCTGACGCGGCGCCGCCCTGCCGACCACGGCGGCCAGGACTCCGAGATAGTTCTCGAAGTCCTGGAGAGGGCGGTTTGGGGAGAAATACACGCCCACGAGGGCGAGTTCTCCCCACGCGGCGGCCACGTATCCCGGTCCCCTCTCTAATAGCGAGAGGGGAGGGGAGTCTGTGGAAGACCGCGCCGCTAGTGCCACCAAGCCGTCCTCGTCACCCAGCCAGCTGCCGGGGACGAAGTAGGGCTCGGCGACCACCGCTACGTTCACCAACCACTCGGCCATGACCTGCACCACCAGGTCCTGGGCCGCTCTGCAGTGGTTGGCGTTCGTCTGGAGGATGCGGAGGTCGGAAATTATTATTCCGACATCGCACCCTCCTCAGCCACCGCCGCCGCCGCTGGAGCTACAGCGGCGACGACGGCGGCGGCGGTGGTGGCAACAGGGCGAACCTGTGCCGGCACCACGCCCTTCTTGACGGGGGGCTTACAGCTCCTGCCCGTCATCCGGTGGCCCGCGGGGCGGCCACTGGCGGCACACGCCGCGCAGTGTGGCGCGGTGGCGGTGCACGCGGCCCACCCGTGTCCCTCCTTCCCGCATTGGAAGCAGGTTTCCCTCCAATCGGACTTGGAGGGACACGTGGCTCTGGTGTGGCCGAACGCGCAGCACTTGAAGCACCGCGCAGGCTGTGCCTCAAGTGGCCGGACCACCGCCGAGCAACCTAACCTAACCTAACCTAACCTAACCTAACCTAACCTAACCTAACCTAACCTAACCTAACCTAACCTAACCTAACCTAACCTAACCTAACCTAACCTAACCTAACCTAACCTAACCTAACCTAACCTAACCTAACCTAACCTAACCTAACCTAACCTAACCTAACCTAACCTAACCTAACCTAACCTAACCTAACCTAACCTAACCTAACCTAACCTAACCTAACCTAACCTAACCTAACCTAACCTAACCTAACCTAACCTAACCTAACCTAACCTAACCTAACCTAACCTAACCTAACCTAACCTAACCTAACCTAACCTAACCTAACCTAACCTAACCTAACCTAACCTAACCTAACCTAACCTAACCTAACCCGTTATAACTTTGCATCCAGGTGACGCATTTTGAAGCTGTTTTCAGCTGATTTGATCTTAAATAGGTTCCGTCCTACGTCCTGACTAATAAAAATTGACAAAAACGCGAAAATATTTTTTCGTTCTGGGACTTAGAAAATTCTTCAATATTTTCTTTTAAAAAAACTTTAACTAATTTTTATCTCAAAATTTTCTCTCAAAAACATCATTTGATTTTAGTTTAAATAGATACTTACCTGCCTTACCTGTACTCTGGTCCGCGTTCCGCGAGCTCGAGTCCCGTTTGGTAGTCGTAATTCCCGGTTTTTTCATACTTTTTGGTCGAAAAACACGTTTTTTGACGAAAAGTCAAAAATTTTCTTCAAAGAAAATTCCAATAACCTCACAGAACGCTAGCCCGCGCCGAGACGCGTCTTTTGACACCTCGCACGTGCGCCTAGCTAACATAGAAAATCAAAATTTTTAAAATCAAGTAAATTCATAAACAGACGAAATCCACCTAAGCTATCCAGTAAATACATCAAACCGTTATAACTTTGCATCCAGGTGACGCATTTTGAAGCTGTTTTCAGCGAATTTGATCTTAAAAAGGTTCCGTCCTACGTCCTGACTAATTAAAATTGACAAAAACGCGAAAATATTTTTTCGTTATAGGACTTAGAAAATTTTCAATATTTTCTTTTATTAAAAACTTAAACTAATTTTTATCTCAAAATTTTCTCTCAAAAACATAATTTGATTTTAGTTTAAATAGATACTTACCTGCCTTACCTGTACTCTGGTCCGCGTTCCGCGAGCCCGAGTCCCGTTTGGTAGTTGTAATTCCCGGTTTTTCCATACTTTTCGGTCGAAAAACACGTTTTTTGACGAAAAGTCAAAAATTTTCTTCAAAGAAAATTCCAATAACCTCACAGAACGCTAGCCCGCGCCGAGACGCGTCTTTTGACACCTCGCACGTGCGCCTAGCTAACATAGAAAATCAAAATTTTTAAAATCAATTAAATTCATAAACAGACGAAATCCACCTTAGCTATCCAGTAAATACATCAAACCGTTATAACTTTGCATCCAGGTGACGCATTTTGAAGCTGTTTTCAGCGAATTTGATCTTAAAAAGGTTCCGTCCTACGTCCTGACTAATTAAAATTGACAAAAACGCGAAAATATTTTTTCGTTATAGGACTTAGAAAATTTTCAATATTTTCTTTTATTAAAAACTTAAACTAATTTTTATCTCAAAATTTTCTCTCAAAAACATAATTTGATTTTAGTTTAAATAGATACTTACCTGCCTTACCTGTACTCTGGTCCGCGTTCCGCGAGCCCGAGTCCCGTTTGGTAGTTGTAATTCCCGGTTTTTCCATACTTTTTGGTCGAAAAACACGTTTTTTGACGAAAAGTCAAAAATTTTCTTCAAAGAAAATTCCAATAACCTCACAGAACGCTAGCCCGCGCCGAGACGCGTCTTTTGACACCTCGCACGTGCGCCTAGCTAACATAGAAAATCAAAATTTTTAAAATCAATTAAATTCATAAACAGACGAAATCCACCTTAGCTATCCAGTAAATACATCAAACCGTTATAACTTTGCATCCAGGTGACGCATTTTGAAGCTGTTTTCAGCGAATTTGATCTTAAAAAGGTTCCGTCCTACGTCCTGACTAATTAAAATTGACAAAAACGCGAAAATATTTTTTCGTTATAGGACTTAGAAAATTTTCAATATTTTCTTTTATTAAAAACTTAAACTAATTTTTATCTCAAAATTTTCTCTCAAAAACATAATTTGATTTTAGTTTAAATAGATACTTACCTGCCTTACCTGTACTCTGGTCCGCGTTCCGCGAGCCCGAGTCCCGTTTGGTAGTTGTAATTCCCGGTTTTTCCATACTTTTTGGTCGAAAAACACGTTTTTTGACGAAAAGTCAAAAATTTTCTTCAAAGAAAATTCCAATAACCTCACAGAACGCTAGCCCGCGCCGAGACGCGTCTTTTGACACCTCGCACGTGCGCCTAGCTAACATAGAAAATCAAAATTTTTAAAATCAATTAAATTCATAAACAGACGAAATCCACCTTAGCTATCCAGTAAATACATCAAACCGTTATAACTTTGCATCCAGGTGACGCATTTTGAAGCTGTTTTCAGCGAATTTGATCTTAAAAAGGTTCCGTCCTACGTCCTGACTAATTAAAATTGACAAAAACGCGAAAATATTTTTTCGTTATAGGACTTAGAAAATTTTCAATATTTTCTTTTATTAAAAACTTAAACTAATTTTTATCTCAAAATTTTCTCTCAAAAACATAATTTGATTTTAGTTTAAATAGATACTTACCTGCCTTACCTGTACTCTGGTCCGCGTTCCGCGAGCCCGAGTCCCGTTTGGTAGTTGTAATTCCCGGTTTTTCCATACTTTTTGGTCGAAAAACACGTTTTTTGACGAAAAGTCAAAAATTTTCTTCAAAGAAAATTCCAATAACCTCACAGAACGCTAGCCCGCGCCGAGACGCGTCTTTTGACACCTCGCACGTGCGCCTAGCTAACATAGAAAATCAAAATTTTTAAAATCAATTAAATTCATAAACAGACGAAATCCACCTTAGCTATCCAGTAAATACATCAAACCGTTATAACTTTGCATCCAGGTGACGCATTTTGAAGCTGTTTTCAGCGAATTTGATCTTAAAAAGGTTCCGTCCTACGTCCTGACTAATTAAAATTGACAAAAACGCGAAAATATTTTTTCGTTATAGGACTTAGAAAATTTTCAATATTTTCTTTTATTAAAAACTTAAACTAATTTTTATCTCAAAATTTTCTCTCAAAAACACATTTGATTTTAGTTTAAATAGATACTTACCTGCCTTACCTGTACTCTGGTCCGCGTTCCGCGAGCCCGAGTCCCGTTTGGTAGTTGTAATTCCCGGTTTTTCCATACTTTTTGGTCGAAAAACACGTTTTTTGACGAAAAGTCAAAAATTTTCTTCAAAGAAAATTCCAATAACCTCACAGAACGCTAGCCCGCGCCGAGACGCGTCTTTTGACACCTCGCACGTGCGCCTAGCTAACATAGAAAATCAAAATTTTGCTCTCCCACCCACCCTGTTCTCACTGGCCAGGTAAACTTTTCGGTTTTTGCAAAAAATTATTTTTCTGTTTTTCACTTCTTTAAGTTTCGTTTACTCCTTACGGCAATAGGACTAAATTAAATCGTCGGTTTGAACGCCCATTACCGTCACCTTGAAATTTTAATCACTTACGTTTAATTTGACCTGACCAAGTCCTACTTATAGGGCTTGTTTTTACTTTTAAATATATATATTTTAGATTTTAAATAATAATTTACATTACTTGCTGATCCCCCCTTTACAGGGACACAGGAGTAACATCAGTGTCCTCTGACTGTTAAAAATTTATGGACTCAACCTTCACCAAAACCACCACCATGTACCGCACTCCGGCCAAGGAAGCGGTCCCGTCGGGCTCCAGGGGCTCGCCGCGTTCGATGGAGAAGGCTAGGTGCTCAATTCCGAGTGTCCGGCGTAGCATCGGGGAATGGGAGGCCGGGAAATCTGAGCCCCAGGCCAAGTCCCCGGTCAACCTAACGCGTGACGAGACACCACCTGCCGCCAGCACTCGGGAGCCGCTCCTGGGAAGGATGGACACCGCCAGGCTGCAAAAGACGACTGAGTCTCGGTACCCCAGTCTGACAGCGGAGGCGAGAGCTTGTCTAAATAAAGCTAAGCTTCATTTGGGCAACTCTCGCAACCTGAAGACCGAGATAAAGGCTGGGGTGCTCGACGCCATTAATAGACTGTTCGAACTGGTGAAAGAGTCGGAGCGGAGCAAATCTCCCGCAACTACCGCACCTGTGGTCATACCAGCACCCACACCAATAGCCGCGCCATTGAGACCGACTACGGATGAGCCGACAGAGCTCATGAAGTGCCTTGTGGCAGGCCTTAAAGACCACAAACAGGCACTGGATGAGTGCCAACAGCACACCCGGGCTCTGTCGGAGCATCTCAAGGAGGCCCCTCGCTACGTGGCAGGCCAAAGCCCAACTTTTGCGGAGATGGCCGCCGCCAGTCCAAAGCAGAATATCCAAGGGCCTCTTCACTCGGTGGTCGTAACATCTGTCAACGATCAGGACACCGGTGAAGAGGTCATTGAGAAGCTCAGGACGGCGGTCGATGCCAGGAACGAAGGCACCAGGGTCGAACGGCTGCGCAAGGCGAGGGACCAGAAGGTGGTGGTCGGCTTCAAGACCAGGGCAGAGATGATGGAAGTGACCGAAAGGATTAGGAAGGCGGGTAATTTGGTGGTCGAAGAAGTAAAAAATAAAGATCCGTTACTAATAATAAAGGATGTCCTCTCCTGCCACTCGGATGTGGAGGTTATTCAGGCCCTGCAGAGGCAAAACGCCCACTTGGTCGGGGATATACCTGCGGAGGATTCGAGGTTGCGGGTGAAATACCGTCGCAAGACGAGGAACCCCCATATGTGCCACGTAATCCTGCAGGTGTCCCCGACTGTGTGGCAGCGGCTGACAATGGCGGGTCGCGTGCACATTGACCTGCAGCGGGTGCGGGTGCAGGACCAGTCGCCACTGGTGCAGTGCACTCGCTGTCTGCGCTACGGCCACAGCCGTAAACTGTGCACGCAACCCGCCGACCTCTGCACTCATTGTGGGGACCCTCATCTGCGAGTGGACTGCCCGTCGCGGCTGGCGGCGGAGGCGCCAAAGTGTCACAACTGCGCATCGGCCAAAGGGGATAGGACCGACCACAACGCCTTCGACAACGAGTGTCCAATACGTCTTAAATGGGACGCGTTGGCTCGCTTGTCGGTGGCGTATTGCTGAGGTCCATCCAGCGTTTTCAGGAAATAAGAACCACAACGGTACTGCATTTAAAATTAATCTTCAGAAAACTAAAACAACTAACATTTGTAAAAATAAAGGTAATTGTGATAAAAAACCAGATAATTGGAGTCAGTTTCGTGAGAAATTGGCCCAATTAAAAATAGATAGCAAAGTAAACTCATCCAAATTCAATAAACTTACCTTACCGTTGTGGTCAAACGCGTTTGATGAAACGAAAAAGCACGATGACACTTTGAGAAGCCGTATCCGAAGCACTGCGCCAGCCCGAAATGCGCAGAACGCTAAGCAGTACCTGAAACAAAAAGAGGCACAGGTTAAATGCCAAATATGCCTTACTGTAAAACCTCAAAATCTCAAATTAAAAATTGCAGTTCTGAGTCTGCCAGGATCAAAATCAAAAAATAAAGGTAATTTAATTAAAATAGCAGTAATAATTAATAGGATAGGAAATAAAAGTAGGTATAGATTAAGAAAATATGTCTAAATAATATATTGTACATATATTAGGATAGCCATAACGAAAATAAAGTAAATAAATTAAGATATAGATAAAATATAATAGGTATAAACATAAGTAGACTCAAAAAATTTAAAAAAACAACTAAAAACATTTAAAATTAAATAAGAATAGAGAAATAAGTTATTAGGTTTAGAATATGTTAGATGTTAAAATATAGAGTATTAGATAAGAATATAGGAATATAATTAGTCGAAGTAAGGCATTTGCTTCTAGGAATTAACTCTCCACTTCCTAACAACAGGACTGACATTAAATAAATAAATTTAAACAAAAACAGCTGTAATCAGAACTTATCGAAAAAACAAGGTCTCTGATCATGTCAGAGGGACACTGAGCAAAGGCAGGAGTGGGTTTTAGCCGGTAAGAGTCCGGCACTGCCCAGACTGGCTCACCAGTGAGCCAGTCTGGGCGTCCATGAGGATTTCCCACTCCTGCTAATAAAAAAAAAAAAAAAAAAAAAAAAAAAAAACCTAACCTGAGCGAACCTAACCTGAGCGAACCTAACCTGAGCGAACCTAACCTGAGCGAACCTAACCTGAGCGAACCTAACCTGAGCGAACCTAACCTGAGCGAACCTAACCTGAGCGAACCTAACCTGAGCGAACCTAACCTGAGCGAACCTAACCTGAGCGAACCTAACCTGAGCGAACCTAACCTGAGCGAACCTAACCTGAGCGAACCTAACCTGAGCGAACCTAACCTGAGCGAACCTAACCTGAGCGAACCTAACCTGAGCGAACCTAACCTGAGCGAAGGGGCTTCGCCCAGAAATTATGCAAGTCATACAGGACAGTCTCACTGAATTCGGCTCTTATGTTGACAGGATTGCTGCCGCTTGACCTGAGAGTCAAGGAAGCAGCATCCCTTTACGAGGCGAAGAGAGGAAAGCCTCAGCCAAGTCAGTCAATTTTACTGGGTTAAAGCTCACGTCGGAATACAAGGAAACGAAAGAGCAGACGAACGATTTTGACAAGTGCCCTCTCTCAATTGTCAAGCGAACCATAAGAAGCGATTCGATTGAGAAATGGGAAAGTAAATATCAGCAGGAGAGCAAAGCTGGTGTCACAAAATTATTTTTCCCCTCAGCCACAGACGCCTACAGACTAAGCAGGAACATTCATATCACATACCTACACACACAACTCTTCACAGGGCACGGGGGCTTCTCCCAATACCTACACCGATTTAAGAAGAAGGACTCACCTGCATGTATTTGTGACCCCGCAGTCGCGGAAGAATCAGTCTTGCACCTGATAGTTGAGTGCCCAGTATTTGGGCTTGCCAGATACAACCTGGAAAACAAAATAAATTTAAATATAAGTGAAAGTAATATATGTAAAATAATGACGAACAAAGCGATTCGAAGCGAATTCTTAGATTTTTGTGTAAGTATAATTAGAACTGTTATAGATAGAAATAAAACGTAGAATAAGAAATTAACACCGTAAATATAGTAAGCTATATTGTATGGAGTGTTAATCTAAGTATTAGATAAAAAAAAAGACCGCAATATCGGAGAAGCAGTGTCTGTAAGGCAGGAGTGGTTTTTAGCCGGTAAGAGTCCGGCACTGCCCAGACTGGCAGCTCTGGGCGTCCATGAGGATTTCCCAATCCAGCCAAAAAAAAAAAAAAAAAAACCTGTGCGAACCTAACCTGAGCGAACCTAACCTGGTGGGGAGTGAGAGAGACTGAGAGACTACGGTAGTGGCCCGGAGCACCTGGCCATTCCCGTCCGGCACTGGTGGAGGCCTGTGCGATGCAGGCGAGGGTGCCCCCGCACCCGTTGCCTGCTGGCCTCCACCTGGGAGGAGGAGTCGGAGATGACTGTCGAGTTGACGTCTCCTTCGACCCCTCCTCCACCTTCGGAGCGGTGCTGCGTCGGGATCGTCCTCCCGCACGCGCTCCGCCGCCTCCTTCTGGGACATGACGTGCTCGCAGAAGGAGGCGAATGCCACCCAGGACGCGCTGCGACTGCGACTGCGCTGCCTAAACCGCTGGAGTTACATGAAAAGAATGTATTGTGGGGTTGTTTGTCTTAAAGAGTTCTAAATAAAAGTCCGCGACAGCATATATCTACCTTTTATGTGGAAGCCATTATAGCCAAAATAGTGAGCTATAAATACATTTAAATTGAATACTTTTTTTAAGTTGCATATTTTAGAGTATTTAGTTAATTCGTATCAAAATAAATACCTTCATCGCTTTCGGTATTTAATGTAGATAAAATTTGTCTTTTACACTAAGTAATTTGGACTAATATTTTAAAAGTTAGAACGATAAGAATGACCTGCGATGAGTCGACGGCGGGCGCGCAGAACGAGGGTGGAGGGGCGGGATAGGCAATGACGCGCGACCGCCGAGTGCGCGACCCGAACGCGGGCAGACGCGTGAGGGCAGACGTCATTGACGGTTGTGTAAATTCTGCGATTTAGGGGGGGGGTATAGGGGTATTTTTTTAAAAAAATATTTTAAATCAACAATATTATCTTCTTATTTTTGAATATATGCTATGCAATAGCTTTACCGCGGCAGTCCTCGAGTGCCACACGTATTTTTCATAAAACATCGAATCAATGGTTACCAGCTAACATTGTACATCTATTACTGTTCAGTAGCTCTGATTTATTAAAATTAAAACATCAATCTTTTTCTTTTACTGGCGCTAGTTGGCTAATTCGGAAATTGGGAATGATCTGAAAATTCAGCTTCCTAAACTTCATAAAATTGCTTACAAATACTTGACTATGGTGGGAACGTCAGTACCGTCTGAGCGTTTATTTTCTAAAGCAGCACAAATAGTCAATCAGCAACGAAACAGACTGAAAGGGAAACGTTTAAATAAGCTTTTGTTTTTGCAAAGTCTTCCAAAAGAACACTGGTTATAAGTCTTATTATTTTTTTTAAATAAATGACTATTGCATGAAAAGTCTTTCTTTTTTATTTTAGTAACATATATTCCTTAAACACACATACAAAAGGCAACACGAAAAGTGCTGTCGTAGGAAAAATCTATAATAAAAAATGTGTTTAGGAGGCCGACTACTGCTTGTGATGCAATGTTAGAAAAAGTACTCGATTTTGAGAAAACATCGATGTTTCTAACCGATGCATCGAAAAATATCGATGCACAGCCGTGATGTATTGTATCGAAAAAAACATCGATGTATTTTTTAAGTGGACACCCCTAGAATGCGCGCGAAAAGAAAAGTGACAGTTCGGTGTTACTAACGAACGAGGAAGATATGTAACTAGGTAATCATATTAAAAAAATATTTACAATATTTTATCTCTAAAAAAACGCGATGTTAGATGACGTGTATTAGAATACTACTTTGTTAATAATATTATATTTCAGATCGCCGTGAAGTAAAATTGCTTATGGTGACATAAAATATATCAAGAGGGAGGTTGATCAGGGAAACCACCTTTTCAGTAAAAGAGTATATTTGGAAGTAAAAAAAACACTATTATAGTTCACAGTTAACGAATAGGTATAAAATGTTGGGAACGAAAACCCTTAATAATTATGTTCGCGTAACAATGGCGGCACGAGGCGACGTTGCGCGGTACTATCGAATACTCGTCTACGCACTACGCGTGTGGGCAGCGGACGTCACTAACAGCAGCATTAGCTGGACGTCCGCGATTTCGTTTTGGAAAAACAGGTTTTGGTAAGGGGTCGTCGCTACCTCGGTAACGTGTAAGGTCTTCGGAATGATATTTACCTATATCAACATTTGGTTGTTCTGTGCTCGCGATGGTGTAGGTTGTTGAACTTACCTTTTTAGTGATTTGGTAAGGGCCATCTCGGCGAGGGTAGAACTTAGAAGTGAGGTCTTTTGACCCTTTGCTTAATAAGTGAGACTTAAGCATGACTAAATCACCTACTTCAAAATCGTCAGATGGTCGGCGTGAAGTGTCGGCGTACTGCTTTGTCTTGTCCTGCTGAATCTCGACGCGTTCCCGAACATTTGACAGTGAATGCAGGAAGTTTTCGAGGTAAGGGGTCACTTGTGGGACAAAGTTTTCTTTGGCCCTGATAGGACGAAGGTGGTGAAATACCTCTGTGGGTGACCGCATCTCTCTGCCAAAGGTCAAATAAGCCGGCGACTTGCCTGTTGTGCGATATTTCGCGCTATTCAGGGCAAAGCGTATCACTGGCAACTTCTTCGGCCATGAGGTGTGGTCGTCTGCCACGAGATGGGCTAGCATAGCTTTAAGGTCGCGGTTTTTTCGCTCTGCATGATTAGCTTGTGGATGATACAGCGGGACAAGATTTTGTTTGATGTCTAGGACTGACATACATTGTCGCATCACTGCGGAAACAAACTGGACACCGTTGTCCGAAATAATCCTGTGAGGCAGACCGAACCGCATGAAATATTCTTCGATGAGGACATGAGCGCAGGCTTCTTAAAATTTGTAGTACAGCTCGACTTCATCCGCGACAGCTTCAGCAAAGCCCTTGCTTCGGCATTGATCAGTCCTTGGCTCCTTTTCTCAATGTCTGTGGGTAAAACCGGGAAATATGCATGTGGATGGTAAGCACTGCTGCTCAAAAATCTTCGCTTGCAGGAGTGGTACGCGTACGGTGTTTGTTGAGGCTGTTCCGCGATCAGCTTTTCTTGCCGTCAATCAGAGTAAAGCCGTCTTCGTCCATTTAACTGGTTTAAGAAGCCTTCCGCTTCTATAATATATCTCAGCATACAATACTTTATACCATGACTACGAGAAAAAGAAAGATGTAAGCGAAAATAGACATTTAATTAAGAAAAAAAACCGGCCAAGTGCATGTCGGACCACGCACATTGAAGGGTTCCGTAGTTGGGGTGAATTTATCCCAAGAACAAACATAACATTGTAGTTGAAAAACATTTTCTCCCATACGGAATGTATGGGGAGATCATGTTTATCAAACTGCAAATTTAAGTTGGTCGATTATTACTCGTTAACCTATAAAGCCTATTTAGCTGTGATAGTTTTCCTTTTAATTTCGTTATTTAAACTACTGCCGTGAATTTTTTCATAAATCCAAGTACAACCATTTAGCTGGCAGGGGCTGCAAATTTTCAGTTAAAAGCTTAATATTTCGCAAACGGATCCCTTAATCCAAAAATGGTTTTCACAAACTCACAATATTTTTGAACGACCTTTCCAACAATTACCGTATATCACGGGGTAGATGAGAAAAAATAAATATCTCACTATAAGTGTAGGGGAGGTACCCTAAAAAAAAAAAAAAAAAAATTTTACCACTTTGTCGGCGTGATTAATATGTATACACATGGCAAATTACAGCTTTCTAGTACTAACCGTCTCTAAGCTGACGGACATGGCGAAACTATAAGGGTTCCTTGTTTACTACGGAACCCTAAAAAGGAAGGTTAAATTAATTAAAATGTACATTACAAACAATTACTAAAACTAAGAGTACATAATTTTCTTATTATTGTTATTAGGATGGTCAACTTGTGAAGCGCTATATATTTCCTGTGTAGGTATCGAGTATTTTTTCGCAAGGAGGTTGTATAGCATTTAGATGGAGGTCGAATATATTGGTGTGTTCTAAAAAACCAAAATAGTGATTAAAAGAGCTTTTTATTCACTGTTTTCAGTGAATAAAATAAGCTTTTTAGAGGGGGAATGGTATAAAAACATTTTATTATTTTCTACCCCATTGACTAATCAAAATCATGAATGACTCAACTGTTTGACGTTGGTCCGACGGTCGACATGACGTCATGAACGTAGCGACTGATCCCGACCACTCTTTGCATGTCGCATGTAAACTTAAGGCAATTCGTGTGGCTTTCCTGTGAGAAATGCTCGAATCGACATGGCGAGAATAGCTCGACATGATTTTTACGAGGGAAAATTACGAATCGAGCGACAATAACGTATGCAAGATGCGCGAGAATTGTCTTCCTGATAAAAAATCTATGATTTTTCGTGATACAAGTAATAAAAAATATCTGTGCATTTTCTAATGCCAGTAGTGGCCCATTCATTAAAGTACACAGCCAAACATACGTTAATATTTAAGTTTGCTGTCACAAAGTCGCCTGAGACTTCGATAATTTTATCGAAATATCAGGCTGCTGCGAATATCTCTTCAGAGACTTACCCCATGTTCATATCCTCCTAACAGCAGAGCTTATCGATATTAGGAATAGGCAGGTGTATTCCGTGTAGGTATATCTCAATTGGATAAAATTGTTATGATGTACTATGTCGGTCTAATTTTGTCCATTAGGATGGGCGTAGTGGATGTCGTGGTCGATTCCATCAAATGCATTAGGGTACGGTCTACTGTCGTCAGAGTAAAGTGCAAACCACATCGAGCTGTAGCTTGCCTACGTAGTATTATATTATCTGTGCCATCGTCCATAGCATCGGTAATAAGATCGGGGAACCCTTCCTTACCAGTGTTAATTAAATTAAAACACCACGTTTCTTTTAGTTAGTCTTTATTGGTCGTGTCAAAATTTACACAACGATTCAATAATTTATTTTTTATTTTATAAACCTTTCTTTATAAAAAAAAGTTACAGATAAGCCAGCGCTGAGCGGCCGAGCGTCCGCACGCGTGACGTCAGAGCGCGCGGGCGCGCGGCACTCGGATAGCGCGCGGCTCGCCGTCACAGACGGCGGCTCATCCGCGATTCTTTGTGTACATATAAAAATAGATCCCTTATTTTACACTACTCTAGGAGGAGAACGCATCGGCTACTCGAAGTTTAAATGCACAGTTTAAAGTATGATATGAAACTACAATTGGAGCACCATTTCATTAATATATCCCCGCGGCGTCTCGCTCGCACAGTCTTACCGCTCGCACACCCCACGTTATCGCGATATCCAATAAGAATCCCTATCTAACATGATACGAATTACAAAAATAATAGGAGCCAGGTGATACAATAATTATGTGGATGTTGTCGTACATAACTGAGGGTTAAATAAATAGTTACAGCTAGGTGCTGTCGCTGCTTACGGTGTTTTGTGGATAGCGACGACCGAGTGACGTAGTTGCTTCGTCCGAGGTCTACGTTTAGGATCTATCATCCTCGCCAGTCTTATACTTGTCGCTGTGTGCGTCCCTCTTTCATAATTACATGAAATTACATTTGATCCCAGCGAATATCGGAATTTCATCGTGGAAAAGGAAAGTTACACAATTAAACGTTTATCACTTTCTTACAAATTATTTACAACATGATCTATCTAATTCGTAATTATATACTTATACTATGTACAAGTCTTATAAATCCTATGTCCTCTGTTCATACCACTTGAGGAACAAGGAAAACGCACGTCCACTATTAATTATATACAAATTACAATAACGTGCATTACAAATTGTTTTGTTTCGTCTATTTTTTCAATCATCATTATTATAGTTACCTTATGGACCAACTATCGAATGTAAATACGTTTAGATTTATTTAATAAGTGTACATTAGTAACCAGAGGCGGCAACCTAATAATCGTCAGTAGCTTGGTCCATAACAGATCTATATTAAAAGTCCCAAAATCACAACCAACTTTTACCAATCGCGCAACATTCATATTTTGCTTTACTATGAACTTCAATATTGATATTACAATAAAACCATTCGTATGACGGTGACATCTCAGCGGTAAAAGTTACAACGATACGTCATTCAATCCATATTTCTACCATAATTAATATAATACAAGGTACGTCAGCCTTCTGCACATGTCAGTAGTGTTCATATCGCACGTGCGTGGATCGTGCGCGCGTGTTAGAGGCCGCGCGCGGCGGGCGGCTCGGCGGCCGCGCGCCGGCGTCACACGTCCGTGTGGCGCGCGCCCTGCGCCGTCTCCGTCTCCGCGTCCGACTCCTCGATCTCGCATAGGTTCGCTGATAGCTCACTGCCGGAGCCGTCGTCGTCCTCTCCCAGCAGCGAGTTGCGCTCCTCTGCGGACAGAAAACGGACGGAGTCATAGAACGTTCGCAGGAGCGAGCGGTGCATGACGACGAGACGGCGTCAGTTCTCACCTAGCATCGTGATGAGACTGGCGGCGTCCGGCTCGCGCAACGTGCGCGCCCGAAGCTGCTCCGAGTCGCTCGCGGCTCGAACTCCGTAGTCGTTGGCGTGCAGCAGGTAAGAAGAGGCTGAAACCAGGAATAAAATACTTCGATCAGCGCGGCTCGGGCGAGCGGGGCGAGGTCCTGGCGCGAGACACTCACCGTCAGTGAGACGCGTCGCGTCGGCGTCGTCGGGCGCCGAGTCCGTGTCGGGCGCTCGGTTCGCGCGCGACACGCGGGCGCGGCGGCGCGGCGCCGGGCTGGCGGCCAGCGAGGCGGGCGAGGTGGGCTCGGACGAGTCGGGGCGCTCGGAGCCCGCCACCTCGCTGATGCCGGGAAGCGCGCCGCCGCCGCCGCACCAGTCGGAGCAGTCCCAGTGGTAGCCGCCCACGAGGTGCGGCTCCACCATGCCGCCCGCGCCCGCCGGCCCCACCGGCCCCACCGCCCCCACCGCCCCCGCCGCTCGTCTCGCGCAGCCGGGTGAGCGCGCTCGGATTCGGCTCTTACATCCTTTTAGATCTGATTCACAAAGTTCAGAAGAAATTTTTTAAGAACTGGTATTAATTACAAAATCGTCCGTGAACGCAAGAATGTATGTCGCACCCATCTGGTTAAATTAGCCGGCTATTTGGATGCCTAGGCCGTTCATTAAAGGCCGACAACCAATTGGATACCTAGGCAGTTAATTGAACTAGAATCATATATTAACAAGGCTTCTATATTAAAGCGTTGGGTTTTATTTTTAGGATCTCCTCCGAGTTTAAGAATGTCAAAACTATGAAAATTCTATACTGTGCTTTTGTGCGTAGCCATCTCGAATATGCTTCTCAAATATGGAATCCAAATTACAATGTTTATATTGATCGCCTCGAAAGTATACAAAGGCGATTTTTAAGGTACACTCAATATCGTTCAAATACTTATCATCTTCCAAACTATACTAGTCGGTGTAAGAAATGTCATATTCTTCCTTTACACGAGCGAAGAAAAATTGCAGATCTTGCTTTCCTATTTAGTATAATGAACGGGTCTACTGACGTCTCTGAGCTGGTGGCCAGGATTGGACTTCGTGTACCGTCTGTGTTACTTCGGAGACCTCATCTCCTTCATGTACCTATTGTGAAAACTATCTATAGGCAAAATACATACATTTTAAGAGCATGTCGAATGTTTAATAATGTGTGCCGGAATGTTGACCTTGATTTATTTACCAATAGTGTCCAACAATTAAAGAAAGTATTGAGTAACTTGTTCTTTGGAGAGTAGCATTATTTCTCAGTTGTTTCTGTTTAACTCTAACGCTGTTTGTACCGTTTTGTAAATTTAATAAGTACATAAGTTTATATACGTGGAAACTTGTAATTGGCTTTCTTCTAAATATTACTACTGACTTCTCGAATGTATTAACTGTAAGTTTTCTTAAAATTAATAAAATAAAATAGCTGTTTTTATTAAAGAAGAACAACAATATTTTTTAATCAAATCGGAATAAGTATCAAAACACAATTATTTGCAATATCTAAACGGAGAACCTTGAACTGTAGCAATGGAGCTACCGTATTCACCAAAATATTGCATTTTTATAAATTACGAATTTTTACGGGTAGAGCGACATAAACGACACAAAAAAAGTCATGTCATGACGATAAGCACCGTGGGTCGTGATCGCCTGCCACGTTCCCGGTCTCGGGGGTGTCGCACATCCACATCGTCGAGGGAGACAGCTACTACTCATTCGCGCTCGAGTGGTTGCATGTTGCACCATAATAACCGTATCCTCTGCATGTATCTGCTTTACGAGACGTGAGACTAAGCGGACGTGTGTTTTGTTTTTATTAAGTGTAATGAAATAAACAATTACGACAAATAAATAAAATCCTAGACCTGTCACTCCAAAATGGGGTTATAATGTCTTATGCGGATGACACCGCCCTATTTTTCTCAGCTGAATCAAGAGTTGAGGTCTACGAACATGCCCAGAATGGTTTTAACATTGTGTCTATTTGGCTTCATAATAATTTACTAACGTTAAATACAGATAAAACAAAATACATTTTATTTACAATGAGAAATACTAACAATCTAAACATTTACGCAGAAAATTGTAGCACGTATGCTGACATGCATGTTCTGCATGTTCCTGCCCCACTTTAGCAAAAGCTGACCATTTAAAATATCTGGGTGTCACTATTGACTCCATTCTAAATTTCCGAAAACATATCGATGTACTTTGTACTAGAGTGCGCAAATTAATATATGTCTTTAAGAATTTACAGAACGTAGCAGACTAGGGAACACCCAAATACTCCGAAATATTTTATTCCGAATTTCGTTGTTCCGATTTTCCGATTTTTCAAAAGTCCGAATTTCATAATTCCTAAGAATTATAATGTCTGTTATTAAAAATCACGAAATTTATTTTACCGAAAGTCGATTTGTTAGTTTTCCGATTTTCATACGTTCGAAGAATCAATTGGTCGAAGGGTCTCGGTCCAAAAACGCCATTCCGATTTTCAATACTTCGAATAAACTAAAAGTCAACATGTTGTGCTACAAAATTTAGTGACAGAAACGAATCGCTGCAAAACCGACTTCACGCAGTCTTGTCTGCCCTAACCCCTAGAGTGTAATTTAAGCCCGCGTAGGCGCGGAAGGGTGGGGCGGCCCGCGAGCTCAGGAGCAGGTGCGTTAAAACCGCTTGTTATATTCGGAATTTTGAACCATTCGGAATTATGAAAATCGGTATTTTGAAATTCGTATTTGTGGCGGACGGAATAAAGTTTTTCGTATTTATGTGTTGTACCCGTTCTAAACATATTTTAGATTCAGTTCATTTTTAGGCACTATAATTATTGTTTGGGAAACTTTACTA
Organism: Agrochola circellaris; assembly: GCA_914767755.1. Lineage (NCBI taxonomy): Eukaryota > Metazoa > Arthropoda > Insecta > Lepidoptera > Noctuidae > Agrochola > Agrochola circellaris. The sequence continues at coordinate 27,029 of OU611847.1, forward strand.
TGGACTAATTGTATACTTTTTGTAAACGTTTTATTCAATAAAAAATAAACGTGCATATTTTTTATGCGGGTTGACGGTTCTTTCTGCATTCAAGCCTGATCTAGTTATATTGCGGAAATAATAAAATATTAAAAAACATTACATTTTACTTAAAACCTTGAACTTTTCACTCGTCCAAGGGACCGCAAAATTAGTGTTTATGTTTTTTCCACTTGATACCTCTACCCGTTCCTGAGAAAAAGGGTCATGGCAGACGGACTAAAAAGTGATCTTATAAGGGAACCCTAAAAAGAGAGCAATTCGTAGCTTACCGTTGTATATCTTGTTGTCGACGAAGGTGTGGAGATGCATCTGTTCGGACCAGGGCTTGCGGTCGGCGACATCGATGTTGAGGTTGCGGCGGTAGTCGGGCGGGATGCCCTCCAGCTCGTCGCCGGCCGAGCCGTACGAGCGCAGCGTGTCCACGTTGTTGAGCGGCGGCGCCTCGGCGCACGACGCGGGCCGCTCGCGCCGCACCGCCTCCAGGTTGGACAGCTTGGAGCGCGGCGCCAGCTTGTCCAGCGCGCGGCTGTTGAGCGGCTCGTGGGGCGCCGGCTTGCGGCCGCGCGCGCGGCGCCGGCTGCGCGCCAGCGCCAGCGCGGCCGCCAGCAGCAGCAGCAGCGCCAGCGCGGCGCCCGCGGCGCCCAGCGGCCAGCGCGCCGCGCACGCCCAGCGCCACGCCGAGCGCAGCGCGCGCGCCGGCCCGTCGCCCGCGCCGCCCGCCACCACCGCGTCCGAGTACAGCGGGTTGCCGCAGTTCATGCCTGGCGACCGTGCGACGCGAGTGAGAACAGAATACGCAAGTATGAAGGTCTTATAATTAATATAAAAAAAATAAAATAAAATAAAATAAAATATGTGGTGGCTACATGTTTTGCCATTTACGGCGTACAAAATAAGTTGCACTAGACAAATACAAACAAAACAGATAAACATCACGCGACACGATTTAAGAGAGAAAATGGCATAAAACCAAGTCAGAAAATTATAGCGTGCTACTGACGCGCCAAACAACAAACACGTACCGCACACGCTTTGTGTGCATTCATCGTTTAATATTAAGAAACACACAGACGTATTATTATTGAAGAATTTACTGTACTGTGTAGCGTTGTGAGGGTTCTCAGCTGCAAGTAGTCGAGTGATAATTTATCGAATTTAGTAATTATCATGTCACAACACTAAAAACAGGGAACGTCACTGGCTAACCGGTGACGTTCTGTCATTTCATCTCCGCTTGCAGAGCTGATGAGAAGTATCTCCTGACCCTCAGGATTCTATGTGCCCCGACCTAGGGTGAGTTCCACATTAGCTTGGTATTTATACCAGATCCTTAGCGCTGGATGATCTATATTGATTAAATAACCTATATGATATCTGAGCTCGTGTGTGTCAATGTCGGACACGCGGCTACAAGTCATCCAGCGCAAAGGAGATTGAAATATGTATGTATTGCTACTGCATCGGAATGGTGTAGTGCCTCACTGTGTTATTCTTAGTGAGCCATCTGCCATGGCCACGCCTACTTTGTGATTTATGCTCGCGTGTTCACATATTAGCACCCGCTTTTGTGCCACGCTACATTTATACTCTTGCCTGTAAACCGCTGCGATGTGCTGAGCTTTCACCTAGCCTACTTCCCATACCGCTCCTTGGTCGCTAAATGGGGAAGAAGCTGGCACATCGCATGCGGCCTGCCGCTATTCGCACTGCATCTGACATGCGCTCTCTAACGCGCCTTCCAGGGTTCTCCGTACGGGCTGAGGGCAGGACCACTTACTATATCCAGCATGCCACCTACGCACGCTAGCTAAGGCGTGCCCTACCTGCGGCCTACCGTCGCAAACTACCTGCAGCCGCAAACTACCTGCAGCCTACGGCTCCAGCTACCTTCGTGAGCCTGAGCTGAACAGGCCCCCACGTCTACCACGTGCTACCAAGGACGGTACCCTACCTACCTATCCACGAAGTGTGCGAGTGCTCAAGTCTAGTGTCAGTGTACAGGACCTTACCCGCGACCTAGCCGTATTCTAGCTAAAAATATATCTATTAACCTATTTTGCTTGTTTAATTACCTATCTTCTATCTATCTATCTACCTACCTACCTGCTAACGGCCTGCGCAGCCTACCCTGCGCAGCCCTAGCCGTTACAGTGGCGCCCAACTCTTATCTATCCTACCAAACCTAACACGCTGACCTGACTGAGCCCTCGCACACACTTCTCGCTACACATTGTAGCGGTATCGTTCTAAGTTATTTTAGCTATTGTGTAATTTTAACAACTTATGTGTATCTAATCCTAACTGTGTACATAATGGGAACTCACCTGATGTGTAACTAAATTTAAAAACTTTATCTCAGTGCTGGCAGCGGTGAAATGCATTTTTCTAAATAATGACTAGTGACTTCTACACTAACTAATCTACACTAACTATTGATAGCTGTCAAACCATAAATAACCTAAAACTGTGATAATATTCTACTACAAACTTATTATGAATACAAAAATAATGACCTAACCTAACTTAAAACTTTGCTAAAACAAACAAACTCAACAAGATATACCTGCCTACATCATTTTAATGCAATAAAACACCATAAATACAATCTAAATAACTTATCTACTGGCTCACAAAAACAAAATTTATATAACTACTGTGGCCAAAATTAAACACTAAAGACTGCTATCACTTTAAACTAACTACCAAATAAATTGAACTACATTGCTAATAACTACTGTTTATCTAATCACAATTTGATAAAATAATTACTACTTCTAAAAAAAAAATAACAATACCTACCTAATTGGTATTAAAATCCATAAAATGAAACTACCTATATACCATCAAATTAATACCTACTGGTTACAATTAAACAAAAATTGTGTTCTAGTCTAGTCACTAAATGAACCAATACACAACTATCTACTTATATGATTGGCAAACTAAAACAATACTACTATTACATGCAAACAATCAAATAACTAATAACATAATTGCCACTGCTTTTACAATAAAAATAAAATAAAAAACTACCTACTCATATCCAAAAAATTGAACAAATGCCTAAACAGGTATGAATACTAACCAGCCATACCTATTACTATTTCCTATTCATATACACACATTCATACATGCAAATCAAAACTAACATTTTCGAACACTAATAATAAATTTTAGTCAAAACAAAACAAAAAAAACACTCAACAACAATAACTAATAAAACTAAATTCAACTATCAACTAAACCTATGTTAAGAAATAAACAACTGACTACCAGTAAATAAACAACAGATCAACCCCCACTAACACTAATCTACCACTACTAAACTAACCTAATCCAACCTACCCCCACTAACCAAATCAATCCAACCCTACAAACTACAACAAATTGCACACACCCACTACTACCGGTCTACTATGTCTTAATAGAACCAACAATTATCATAATATCTACACTTCGACTATTTGGAAAATCCAAACAGTTCTATAGGATGCTGGCCCTACCCCATACATCTTATACTTCTACCATGACTATTGGCCCTACAGCCATAGTTGTGATTGATGATGGCCCTACCCCATTCATCACCTACTGTAAATAACTATTGGTCCTACAACCAAAGTTGTGAAATTGATGATGGCCCTACCCCATTCATCACCTACCTTCTATAACTATCGGCCTAAAAGCCTAGTTGTAATGATCATGATGGTCTACCCCATCAATCAGTGGTTTTGCTTTATCAATTGGCCCTACACCATTGGTAACCTAAGCAACCAAATATATCAACATATATGTACTATCTATAACATTCGAAAGAGCGGTGTAACTCTATAAACAAGCCTTTACAGCAGCGGACGGTTACTGCCTAAATAAGCCTAAACCAAAATTATCTATCTATTACATATGTATATTTTAAGGAGCGAATGGTTACTCCCTAAATAAGTCTAAACCAAAACTATCTATTTATGTAAACTGTCTATCTATGTAATTGTTGGTATTCCTATGCATTTAGGAAATTATGTACTGAATAAAACTTACATACTAGTTACTTGGACTATGGAATTACTATTCTTGTGTGTGCATTATACTATTGGGACTTGATTGGTTGAAACTACAACAGTAATCTACTTAATGAAAACTGATCTGTTGTTAGCATATCTATTCTATTATCTATGATAATATCAAATGATATTATGAAAACACTAATGACTATTAAAAATTAAAAAAAAAACAATTAAAATTCAAATAAAACTTATACTATTATCTATACCTACATCACTGGAAAAAATAAACTTCTACTACTTTGTACTGTGGACTACACCCTAATTTTTAGTCATGTGTGTGTATTATACTATTGGGATTTAGGTTCAAACTACAACAGAAATCTACTCACTGAAATCTAATCTGTTGCAGGCATAACTATTCTATTATCTGTGATATTATATAATGATATGGAGGGAAAGCTGATGACTATCAAATATATGAATAAAATAAACTATTATCTAAAATTAAAAATAAACTATAACTACTACCAAAAACTATCCTTAACATATGCTGCACTGGCGCTATTTTAGGGAATGCTGTTGATCCCAAAGGGATGACTATTTATTATTGCATAGCAGGTCACTATTATAACTACCCTTAGCTTTTGTGTTTGTCTATCAGTTAACTAAATGCCCCAAAGTACATACTAAAATTAAATCGAATAATGACTTTGGCAATCTAACTACATGTGCATACATATCTACCTATCCGTTAACGGCCTGTGCAGCCTACCCTGCGCAGCCCTAGCCGTTATCGTGCCTAACCTAACCTAACTACACCTACAAGTACTGAACTCACTTACCTATACTTACCTAAAGCCAGTTAAAAAACTAAATATCTAATACTATACATGTCTATTCACATGTAGGAATACCACTAAACACACTGGTACCAGCTACTAATAGAACACTACTGAATGAGATACACTTGCTCTCACACTTTGTGTATTTCTTTGCTTGCTGTCTGAAAATCTTGAGTGATCTATAACTACCAAGTATCACTCATGGCTGTTGAGAATGGTTCCAGTCTTTGCTGTAATTGGACTGGATTCAGACTTGTGCTAATGATTAGACAGCAAGTGGAAAGTGGTAGTTCTAGCGGATTTTGTATAGGTAAAATCCTCTCTCTGCAGCCGGGGTACTGTAGCGTTGTGAGGGTTCTCAGCTGCAAGTAGTCGAGTGATAATTTATCGAATTTAGTAATTATCATGTCACAACACTAAAAACAGGGAACGTCACTGGCTAACCGGTGACGTTCTGTCATTTCATCTCCGCTTGCAGAGCTGATGAGAAGTATCTCCTGACCCTCAGGATTCTATGTGCCCCGACCTAGGGTGAGTTCCACATTAGCTTGGTATTTATACCAGATCCTTAGCGCTGGATGATCTATATTGATTAAATAACCTATATGATATCTGAGCTCGTGTGTGTCAATGTCGGACACGCGGCTACAAGTCATCCAGCGCAAAGGAGATTGAAATATGTATGTATTGCTACTGCATCGGAATGGTGTAGTGCCTCACTGTGTTATTCTTAGTGAGCCATCTGCCATGGCCACGCCTACTTTGTGATTTATGCTCGCGTGTTCACATATTAGCACCCGCTTTTGTGCCACGCTACATTTATACTCTTGCCTGTAAACCGCTGCGATGTGCTGAGCTTTCACCTAGCCTACTTCCCATACCGCTCCTTGGTCGCTAAATGGGGAAGAAGCTGGCACATCGCATGCGGCCTGCCGCTATTCGCACTGCATCTGACATGCGCTCTCTAACGCGCCTTCCAGGGTTCTCCGTACGGGCTGAGGGCAGGACCACTTACTATATCCAGCATGCCACCTACGCACGCTAGCTAAGGCGTGCCCTACCTGCGGCCTACCGTCGCAAACTACCTGCAGCCGCAAACTACCTGCAGCCTACGGCTCCAGCTACCTTCGTGAGCCTGAGCTGAACAGGCCCCCACGTCTACCACGTGCTACCAAGGACGGTACCCTACCTACCTATCCACGAAGTGTGCGAGTGCTCAAGTCTAGTGTCAGTGTACAGGACCTTACCCGCGACCTAGCCGTATTCTAGCTAAAAATATATCTATTAACCTATTTTGCTTGTTTAATTACCTATCTTCTATCTATCTATCTACCTACCTACCTGCTAACGGCCTGCGCAGCCTACCCTGCGCAGCCCTAGCCGTTACAACTGGCGCGAAAAATCCGCCACTTTGATTTTTTAAAATTTTAATATACACTGACACATGCGCAATAAAGATGAATCGAATGACAAATCATTCAACTAAATCGGTTCAGCCGTTTTGTAGATACGAGGGAATATAGAGACGGACACTCATACATACAGGTTAAACACATAACCCTACTTTTTGGCTTCGAGATCGGTAGACTTAATTAATTATTAATCAACAGTAAAACTACTACACGACAGCACCTGTTTTGTCTGGCGGGCAGAGGCACCGGAAGGAACCGGGCTCGTTGACGCAGGTGGCTCCGTTGAGACAGGGCTCCCCGGCGCACTCGTCCACGTCGTACTGGCAGCGCGGCCCGTAGTAGCCGCGACAGCGACACGACGGGCCCCACTCGCCCTCTTCGCACGCGCCGCCGTGCGCGCACACGTCGGCCGCGCACCAGCGCCCGTGCTCGCAGCGCTCGCCTGTCAGCCCGGCCGCGCACGCACAGCGGTAACCACGCGCGTCCGCCGCGCACGAGCCGCCGTGCAGGCACGGCGCCGACGCGCACGGGTCGCTGTCCAGCTCGCAGCGCCGGCCCGAGAAGCGCGCGTGGCACGTGCACGCGTAGCCCTCGGAAGCGTCGGGCGCGGCCGCGTCCTCCAGCAGGTCCGCCACGTCGCGGCACGAACCGCCGTTGAGGCACGGGTACGACGCGCACGGCGTGGGTGGCGGCAGTGCCGGGCACGCGCTACCCACTCGCACGCGCACGCGGCGCACGAGCTGAGCGCGCCCGTCGGTCGATGTGCCACCTTCCTCTAACGGTAGAATCGCACCTCCTAGTTTTACCTCCGATATGCAGCCATGAAAGCCGTATGTCACCTGTAACATCGAATACGGTTAACGGTGTCTTACAATTCGAATGAGTTTCAACCCAAGGCGGCAATTAAGGACGGCCCGTAGATACCTGTTCAGCGGCGAAGGCATGCGCATGTCGTTGCAGCGCGGCGCCGAGCAACAAGCGGTCGGCGCGCACATCCAGCACGGCGGCCGGCGCAGGCGTCTGCGCCAGCGCACTGCGCCTGTCCACGGTGAGCCGCATGCTAGCGCCGCGCCGCTCCAGGCGCGCCTCGTGCCACAGCCCGTCCGCCACGGGCACCGTGGCGCGCACCTGCGCCGGGCCCGCGCCCAGCTCCATGCGGAACTGCAGGTAGCCCTCCGCCACCTCCAGCGTGGCATAGTCCACGCGGCCGGCCGCCTGCAGCAGCGTGCCGCGCTCGCGCCGCGTGCGGAAGCGCAGCGACAGTGCCAGCTCGTCGTCCAGCAGGCGCGCGCCCTCTACTGCGCCGCGTTCCAAGCGGTACACTAGGTAGCCGTCGCCCGCCAGCTGCGCCACGGGCGGCGCGCGGCACTCGGCGCAGTCGGGCGGCGCACGGTCGCAGCGCTCGCCGCCGTAGCCGGGCGCGCACGCGCACTCACCGCGCAGGCGGTGCGGCGGCGCCACGAGCGCGAACACCTCGCAGCTGACGGCGCGTGCGGCGGCGCGCAGCGTGACGCGCTCGGCGCAGGCGCCGTGCACGCAGCCGCCGCACGCCGCGCGCACAAGTTCTTCCACCACGAGGCGCGTGCGCTCCTCCAGTCGCTCCAGGTGCGCGTGCAGGCGCCGGCGCAGCGCGTCAGCGGGCAGGAAGCCGGCGGCCGCTCGCACGGCGAAGGCCACGTCCAGGTCCTGCGCCACCTGGCGCCGCGCGCGGTGAGCGTCCGCGTCGCCCTCTCCGGACGGCTGCACGCTCACTATGATGACGTCACCGGGCTCGCAGTCGGTCGCCTCGCCGATGGCTCGAACGAAGCCTTTGCGATGACTCAGAATAAAGTCACGATCGGTCACTTCGCGAAAACGCACTACTATCGCTTGCGCGAGCATCTCGTCTGAAATGAGTGTAACGGTAACCTTGACGATCGCAAACCCGAGGAATTTCCCATCGCCGACGGTCACGTTGAGTCGGTAATCTCCCACGTCCAGGCGAGGTGCAGCTTTTAATGTGCCGTCAGTCACATCAATTTCAAACAAGTCCGTCGGGGGATAAGGTGCGCCGTCGATCGGAGCAATTGCGTATGCGAGAGTGTCGTAAGCGTCGCGATCAGAAGCGTACACTCTTCCTATGATGCCTCCCGGGAATTCGTCCAAATACGAGTTGACGACGACTTCTAATGGCGTCACTACCGGTGGGTACTGAGATTCTTCTATCACTCTTATGTACACCCACGCATCCGAGTACAACGGTGGCGTGCCGTTGTCGAACACGCGAACTTGCAGCACGTATCGGTCTTTGATGCGATGGTTGAAGCGAGTTGCCGAGCGCAAGTAGCCGTCCTGTTCCAGACGAAAAGCACCCATTTCATTGCCAGACTGAAAATCAAATGTGTAAGGTGCAGCATTAGGCGGAGCGTCAGCGTCTTCCACAACGAACTTTAGGATAGTATGTCCAAGCGGCCGATCTTCCTGGACAACTGCGCTGTAGTTAGACTGTGCGAACAGCGGTGGGTTATCATTAGCATCGACCACTTCGATGTTAACTAAAGCGGAGGCCTCGAGAGCGGGAAGGCCATGATCCCGCGCGTGCACTTCCAACACATAGGCGGGCGCAGTCTCTCTGTCCAACGGCGCCGAAACGGATAAGTAGCCGGTGTCGGCATCGATGGTGAAGCGCGCGTCGCGGTCGCCGCGGGCGATCGAGTACGAGACGCGGCCGTTGGCGCCCGAGTCCGCGTCATCCGCGATGACCTGAAGGACGCGCGCGCCCTGCGCCGCGTCCTCGCGCACGCGCGCGCCGTACGACGCCTGCGAGAATAGCGGCGCGTTGTCGTTGCCGTCCGACACGCTGATGTTGAGCGTGGCCAGGTCGCTGAGCGGCGGAGTGCCACCATCGATGGCCTGCACCGTGAGCAGGTACTCCTTGCGGCGCTCAAAGTCGAGCGGGCGCGCCACGGTCAGCACGCCGGAGGCGCGGTCGAGGGCGAAGTCGTCGCGGTCGTCGCCGCCCACGAGCGAGTAGTATACGTCGGCGTTGACGCCGGCGTCGCGCGACGTAGCGCGTACGCGCAGCACCTCGGTGCCGGGCGCGTCCAGCTCCGGCACGGCGGCGCGGTACTGGTGGAATTCGAACTCGGGCGGGTTGTCGTTGACGTCGGCCACGGTCAGGCGCAGCGTGGCGGTGGCGGAGCGCGGCGGGCGGCCGGCGTCGGTCGCGCGCAGCAGCAGGCGATGCTCGGCCTGCGTCTCGCGGTCGAGCGCGGCGCGCAGCGTGATGATGCCGCTGTCGGGCGCCAGCTCGAACGTGCCGGTCGTCTCCTCCACGAACGAGTAGCGCACTAGACGGTTCTCGCCGAGATCTGCGTCCGTCGCATGTACCTGAGTGTAGTTATATACATGATAAAGATAGTTCACCAATCTTGCGGTTCAGTAGTCTATGAGAACTGAGAACTAGTTCTCTGGAACCATAAATAAGAGGTAGAGAGATAAATATGGAGACTAGGCACAATGCTCACTGTACCAATACTAAAAAGTACTTATATCTACGACATACGTCTAGGGCAGTGGTCGGCAAACTTATGAATAAATAGAGCCAAATATCAACACCAAATATAAAATCTACCATAATCCTTATTGATTTTGGTTTGCAATAACAGGTGTGGTTAAGCTTGCCTTGAAAGACAACGCTGTCTCCTCAGAATGGACTAAATTCATTTTGAAACAGGCTAAGATAGAGGAGCCTCTAGGAAGTATAAGGTCTGTGGTAGCCTTCGGGAGGCTGGCTGGAAAATAGATCATCAGATGAAATGAAACTGGAAGAGCCGCTAGAGACAGGAAAATTACTTTCGTAAAGTAGTAAAAGAGAGGGTTACCTCTCAAGAGAATGCATAATGCTCAGGCTATAATGTTCCCACTGAGTGGACAAAGAGTCTCTCTGTGAGAGAGGAAGAGGATTTATTATATGGTATTTTTTTATTCCCTAAGAAAATATTTAAATTATGTTTGTGTACATGATTTACATTTCAAGTTAATTTAATTAACAAATGATGAGCCTTCATTTACATGCATCACTATTTAGGGGTATGAGGAACAGGGTGTAAAGTTCACTCATCCACCATAGAAAAGGGAGGATCCTCCGACCAGACGGGTGTCATGTCTGGCGGGCAATTGTCCAGAGGTTGAAGTCGTGAGCTTGTATATTATGTCCACCGCGCGGTAAACTCTAATTGCGCGATGCAGGAGGTGACGTCAGGATATTGTGTGACGTCAAGTCTTTGATGCGTAGTTGCGTATGAGTGGGCCCTGACGACCGGTTTCTTATTGATCCTTGGCGCCGTGCGAGCCTCGACACCACAACGCCGCCACAACTACTTCAATTTCAATTTCAATTTATTTATTCACAAACAATTTACATTGTGTTTGAAATTTAATATATGATTAAAAAAAAACGAGTAACACATTTAAAAACTAATAACATTCATAATACAAGAAACACATTTAAAATTTAATAACAAAACTCACATCACCATAAAAATTAACATCATAATAAAAATAATCTACAATAAATAAAAAATCCATGTCAACTCATTAAGAATTTAAGATTTGGAATAGAAAATCTAAAAATTATGACCAAATTAAATAGTTCAAAGTCAACTCAAATAATCAATAGGATTAATAATACATTTGCCATTTAAAAATAATGTCCATAACATACATAAAACAATAACTTCTGTCTGCTCTGTAACATACCTACTTAAGTTGACAGGAGGAAACGCATGGTCATAATATTATTACATTTCGTCAAAGAGTAGACACTTATCTAGTAGGAATGCTTGAAGCTTTGTTATAAATGCAGATTTATAAATCAAGCTTTTTAAGTGTAGAGGTTACTTATTGCAAAATCGCACTGCTTGATATTGTGAACTATGATGCTTCACTATGTTGAAGTGAGGACTTATCTTATTTCTCAATTCCTTCCTACGTGTGCTATCTCTAACCAGTCTTTCCTCATCCGTCTCATATTCATGTATGTACTTTCTCGATATTACCTCCGTGCGCTGTCAATTGCCTTTGAAGCGAAGTCAGCGGCGGCTCGGAATAGAGAATGATGTGCCTGTGTACCTTAGCGACAAGAGTGCCGAGGTCGGCGTCCTCGGGCAGCGTGACGCTGTAGGTGCCGGCGGAAAAGCGCGGCGCGTTGTCGTTGACGTCGTCCAGCGCCACCTGCAGCTCCGAGCTGCACTCCCAGTCGGGGCGCTCGCGGTCCTGTGCGTGCGCGCGCAGCCGGTACTCGGCGCGCGCCTCGCGATCCAGCCGCGCCGCCACGCGCACCTCGCCCGTCTCCTGCAACACAGCGCGCGTCACATGCCACTCCACCACGCACTCCAAGTGCGCACCGCGCCGACATGTCTACACCGCTCACCTTGTGGATGCTGAAGTGGTGCGCCATGTCACCGCTCAGGTAGTATCGCAGGCGCGCGTCGCTAGGCTCGTCGGCGTCTCCGGTCTCCAGCGTCATGACGCGCGTGCCGTTCGCCGCGTCTTCCGGGAGGCGCGCGTAGTACCGATGGCGGAGACAGTACGGTGGATTGTCTGGAGATAAAAACGGCGTGAGTATTGAGCTCGAAGAGCGAAAACAAAGGAAGCGGCCAGTGACTCACCGTTTACATCGAGAACGTTAATGCGGACGCGCGTCTGTGCCGTGAACTTGCCGTCCGTGGCGGCGACGAGCAGGTCGTAGAGCGGCTCGGTCTCGCGGTCGAGCTCGCGCGCCACGTACAGCTCGCCAGACGCGCGCAGCTGGAAGCGCGCGCGCGGGTCGCCGTCGGCCACGAAGAACGACAGCGGCGCGCCCGTGGCGTCCGCGTCGCGCACCTCCAAGCGCACCGCCACCGTGCCGGCCGCCGCGTCCTCGCGCACCTGCGCACACACGACACGTGAGCCCGCGTTTGATTTTGATTAAGTTTCGGTCCGAGCATCTGTCGGCATGGCCCTCACCTCGGCCTCGTACTCGTCCTGGCGGAACACGGGCGGACAGTCGTTGTAGTCCACGAGGCGCACGACGAGCGTGCCGCGCGCGACGCGGCGCGTGGCGCCGGCGTCGGCCGCCAGCAGCGCCAGGCGGTGCTCGGGCCGCGCCTCGCGGTCCAGCGGCGCCAGCGTGGCCACCCAGCCGGTGTACGGGTCCACGGCGAACAGGGCACCGTCTGCGGCCTCGCCGTCGTTCTCCGTCGCGAGTGAGTAACGAACCTCGCCGTTGGTTCCAGAGTCCGGGTCGTCCGCCATCACTGAAATGTTAGACCATCGTTTCATGATCAGCGTTAGTTTGTAGTACTTAATATTTGTAAAAAAAAATCGTTTGTCGTTTGGTACGTATGTGGTATGACGTTGGCTTATCTGCATTTAGCAAAATATTATTACAGGCAAAATTCATTTATAGTGCGTGCAAGTAGCAATTTTAATAGTATGTGCAAACAGCATGATTTTGATCCTTTTATAACAGGTATGGTCTCGGTCAGAAAGTGCCTGAGCCTTGGCTTTTTTAATTAAGATTTTGTCTGTTCAGGTCTTTATTCTTGTATAAATATAAAATGTGAATTGGTTTAAGGGGACTACAGGACCTAAACGTGCCTAAACGCAAGTTTTATAATGCCTAAAAGAATATGATCCACTGCAGTAAACAAAATCAGAAAAATATATGATATTCTTCAGGATATATGCTAGTATGATAGTGTGTTGAAAACATAATACAACTAATTTGATACGATAGAAAAAAATCATGTAGATACCTCTAAAAATTTCTTTTAACGATTAAAAATCATATTAATTTACATGCAATCATTCTGATTTTTTGTCAGATTATTCTACAAGCTACATATTAGCATAATAGTGTTTTAATTTTCCAGTCCAATCAATAGATTTTCTGTAAATCGCTAACTGCTTCATATTTTGCAATAAATTACCTGCGTCGTGTCATCGCGCTTCTCTTTCATTTCTATGCAGTCCGACAGTGACCGCGCTTTAGCTGTTGTAAGCCTCTTAAGAGCGTTTACGTCTAGCGCGGGAAGTCAAGTTTAGGTAAATTCTTTGCAAAAATCACTCACACAGAAGCACGCGTACATGTGTGCGTAGAGTTGGTGCGTTCGCTCTGCTTATAGTCAGACTTAACCACTTTGATCCGTCCAATTTAGAGCAATAATTTATAGTAAATATTTAATTGGAATTTAAATCCTATTATTCCTCAGAGGTCGGCGCGCAGCACTCAGTCGTAGCCGATGTCCCACAGATGCGGTCCCAGGACCGATCCCTGTGGGACACCGCACGACATCTCTCGCCGGTTCCACTCTCCGTGGTGACCTGGGTAGATGACGGCCCTGTCCGTCAAATAAGCCTCGACCACTCGACAGAGGTAGGTCGGCATCCGGTGATACCGGAGTGCCTCCCTAATGCAACTCCAGGGCAGGGTATTGAAGGCATTGGCGATGTCAAGAGACACCGCCAAGATGACCCCACCCCGGGCAAAAACATCCCCCGTCGTGAGGGCTCGAACGCGCATGATGGCATCCACCGTAGAGCGCCCCTTGCAGAAACCAAACTGGCTCTCCGCCAAGTCCGGTCCCAATCGCACCAGCCGCCCGACAAGGCGGTCTGCAATCACTCTTTCAAAGAGCTTGCCCACCTCGTCGAGCAGCACGATGGGCCGGTAAGCGGACGGAGAGTCCGCCGGGCGCCCCGGCTTTTTGATGAGGACCAGTTTCCCCGTCTTCCAACGAAGTGGGAACTGGCCCCTTTCCAAGCATGCGCTTAGGAGCCCCCTAAGTCGAGGCCCGAGAGCCGCCATCAGGATTTACATTTTGACCTCAGTATCGGCTTTATACCCCTCGAAAACGAATGCCGCATTTACATTCTGTCCTTTTTGCAATACAAAATAATGTTCAGTATTTAGAAAGATAACAAATTCGAAAAAAATAAAAAACATCTTCGTATAAGATGGTGGATACTCTCCATAACATCAAATGCAAACCATTATCGGATGAAATATGTCGTCTGTACCTGCTCCAGGTCGGATATATGATTTTTTATTTCCAAAAGAGGCCTGAACGTGACCATCAGCGACTTCTAAAGCTTCAACAATTCTCTTCCAGACGTCGTGGAAGTGAGCTGAATGTCAACAGGGTATAACGGAGTGAAAACGACACTCATTATGAAAAATGAGTTTTTTTTTTGCAGCCCAAATCTTGAATTTATATTTCTACCTTACTGGTGCCGATTCTCTTGTACACCGAACTAAACTATCACAAAAATTCCTTACTTTTGACTATGAGAATCATAAAGCTATTCTGCAAAAAAAAACCCTAAATTTAAAAATAATTTTGACAACTAAAAACTAATTTGACAATCGCGACTCCACGTGGTACTTGTTTGCCCTACCCCGTGAATTTATTTTAGAGCCGGAAGCGCACAGAGGGGGGCAGCCTCGACGTGTTTAAATGGAATTTATCACTTTTTCTATGGAAAATATGAAAAAATATGACCTACATGTTGAGTTTTGGGGGTTTATGGGTTTTATAAAGGGGGTCGAAATTTTCATTATTTTTGCGATAGGACACAATTTTTGAGATACAAAAGAAAAGATAAAAATATACATTACTGTTTTTGCACCTGAAGTCGAGCTGTTAGTGTGTATTTTAGGTCATGACCACTAATTCTATTCCACATTATTTTTAATCGCAATTAAAAATAGTCAGATTTAGTTAGACAATCAAAATTTTTGGTGAAAAACGTAAAATTTAGAATATTAATTTAGTGAAAATAGCTATTTTGCAATAGCCATTTTCACTAAATTACTAACTCAGGGCCATCTTAGTGCTATCAAACTAAAATATTGTTATGTGGTGTCACCTTAGTCTATTTCAGAATGGGAAATCGGCGTTTGACAAGAATAAACAAAATGTTGGTGATTCTTAGTCTAGTTTAGACTATTTGTGACAAGAGAATCAAAATTCAAAATTCAAAATTCAAAAGTCATTTATTCAAACTAGGCTGATAATCAGCACTTTTCGAACGTCAAAATTACATAAGACAGTCCCCCAAAACGCCCACCCTTCACCACTTCCTAGTGCGTTAGCTGGGAAGAAGAAGTGGCGCAACAAACTCCCCAGCAGCACAGCTGTCTGTTCAGTTAGAAAGAAAAAAAAATGACTCTATATAATAGTATTCAACATACTTAATTAACCTAATTTAAATTATTATCCATATGTTAGCTAGCACACGCCAATATACCAAACAAAATCATCGAGAACTATACTCGGGCAGAAATAAAAACTAAACGTAAACAAAACTTAACGTCTTAATAAAAGCCTCCAGGCATAAAGGGCGTGCCCGCTTACATAAAGCTGTAACTGGAAGTTATAAATGATAAACTAGGACCATCGAGGTAAAATAAATAAACAGTTAATTACTAATAACAATAAATAATATGATCTATTGTCGAGGTCACTAGTTACATATTGCAATACAACTCATTAAAAAAAAACATCTTAATGAGTAGATTATGTCAACAATAAATTAAAATTAAATTAAAATAAACAATTATATGAACTCATATAACCTGTCAATAGGTAAGCTAATTCTGGTGAAAGAACATAAAAATTGTCTTGAGTTAATCACAGCGACCAACTATTCTTATCATTTAAGTAGTCGTTGATAGAATAGTATGCCTTTGAACAAAGGTTGGATTTTACTTTCGTTTTAAACGCATTAAAAGGCAAATCTAGCAAAGAAGAGGGTAACTTGTTATAAAAGGTTATACCAAGCCCAACAAATGAGTTATGAACCTTATGAAGCCGGTGAAAAGGAACTCTTAGTTTCGGCACCACTATCGACTTTAACACCCTAAATTAGTTTTCACTTCAATAAAATGTTTTACTTACTAAAGTACTAAGATTTGGCGATCATACTATACTCGTGCAATATCTTTGTACGCACGACAAAGGTCAACAGCGATCAGGCAGAGCTCCGAGCGATACTTCCACTCTCTGGAAGGCCTCACGGCCGATTAATTTGACACGGTTTGCTCGTGGAGTATTATAGCAGTTTTAGAGTAGTTTTAAAATATTTCTAGAAAAATAATAGAACACATTTAGTAAAAAATTAAAATTGCAAGTTTTTAACAAGATGTTCTTCTATTACAGTAACCTGTTATTATATTAAATTGATGAAGATATGTTGGTAAAAAAAAACATTTTGTTGACCAAAATTTCTTTATAATTTCGTTTTGTATGGATTTTTATTTCTCATGTAGGGAACCTAAAATATGTATTTTTTTAAACTTAGTTTTTTCCTAAGGATACAATACTGATATATATTTAAGATATTTGTAGCTTCTAAATTGATGCTCGAAGTGAAATTATCGAAACCTCTGTTCAGTTATCTTGATAGAATTCACAAATACTCTGTTAATCTAAAAAAAATCCTAACTATGTATTTAGACAACAATATTTCCTAAAATTGTTAGTAATTAATTTGGTTTTAAAATAATGTTTGATGGATATTAACTGGGTCGAAAAGTACTGATTTTGAGCAAAACAGCGCACGGATGGCGTAAACGCTCTTAAGCTTGAATGTTATACTGTTCTTTTTTCTCTTCTTTTTTGGTAGCTGTGTTGTGCTGTTCACACTCTTTCTTGCCAATCTGTTTTTAGAAGTGAAGACTTTTAATTGGCTGTCAGTCTCACATATAATTTTTTATTCTGTTAGTTTTAGCTGTAAGTCATCCTTAGTTAATAAATAAATATTTTTTTAATTTTTTTATTTAACTGTATAAGTCAATTTATTTTTATTTTATTTTTATTTGTTATTGACGTAGTTAATCTACTCATTACAATTTTATATATTTTTTATGAGTTGTATTGCAATTTGTGGTAAGCTAGCGACCTCGACAATTGATCATAATTATATTGTACTTGCTTAACTGATTATTTATTTTTACTTCGATGGTCCTAGTTTATCACATGGGACTTCGAGTTACAGCTTTATTAGCTATAAGTAAGCGGGCACGCTCTTTGTGCCTGGAGGCTTTTATTCCGGTATTAAGTTCAGCAGTGCTATTCTGTAACCATCTCACTGTGAAAACTTAGGTGAAGTGAGCGTGGAGTGAGCTGTCATTCCATAGGGATTGACACTATTGACAGCTCACTTCACCCAAGTTTTCACGGTGAGATGTTTACAGAATAGCATGGCTGTTTACGTTTTGAGTTTTTATTTTCGCTTGAGTATAGATTTCGATTGGTATACTGGCGTGTGCTAGCTGTCATTATGGCAAATAATTTTATTTACTGTTTTGTGTTGAGTAATGTAAACTATTTTGCATACTATTGTATAGAATCAAGGTTTTTTTCTAACTGAACAGACAGCATTGCTGCTGGGGAGTCTGTTGCGCCACTTCTTCTTCCCAGCTAAAGCAGTAGGAAGTGGTGAAGAGTGGGCGTTTTGGGGGACTGTCTTATGTAGTTTTGACGTTCGAAAAGTAATGATTCTCAGCCTAGTTTGAATGAATGACTTTTTATTGTGCCATTTTCATAACGGCGAAATAGAACAACGAAAATGAATTTTGACCCCATTTTCTACTATGATCAGCAATGCAGATTTGATTTGTATTGATGGTGACAATGAATGGCAACTCACACTGCACGAGGCTGGTGTGCGGCGGCGTGTTCTCCGCGACGTGCACGACGTATGGCTGCGAGTGGAACGACGGCGCGTGCTCGTTCACGTCCAGCACGTGCAGCCGCGTCAGCACCAGCGTCGCCGGCGCCGGGCTGCCCGAGCCTTCAGCTATTATACCTGTAAAATTTGCCAATTGTAATTTGAATTTATATTTATTATTATCTATTCACAATACTTACCTAAAACTAAATGTGATTTTTGTACGTGTATGTTTAAGTGAGTAAGTCGTTGAGGTGCCTTACCAATAAATAAATAAATAAATTACAATATTTATAACCAACCAAAATGATGTAACGTAATTTGACTCATGATTATAAAATAATAGCTGACGGGGTTCAATTTACCTATCAGATGTTCGGCAGCGGTCTCGCGATCGAGCTGTCCAGCGAGCACGAGGCGGCCGGCGTCGTCCACAGCGAACAAGTCGCGCGGCCACAGCGCGGGCGCCAGGCGATAGCGCGCGGGCGCGGCCGTCGCGTCCGGCGCGCGCAGCTCGGCGATCAGCGTGCCGGGCGCCGCGTCCTCGCGCAGGAAGAGGTCGGCGGGCGGCGCCGAGACGCGCGGCGCCTCGTCGCCCGCGCCCAGCACGAACACGGAGACGGGCGCCTCGCCCGCCAGCCCGCCGCCGTCGCGCGCGCGCACCCACACCTGCACGCTCCGCGACGCTGCACAGACACACTGGTGAGCGCCCCGCGCCAGCCGAGAGTAACGGCCGAGCTGGGTTAAGATCACTTACCGAATTCCGTAGCGTCACGTGCGAACGAGAGCGCCCCGGTGTGCGGGTCGACGGTGAAGAGTCCCGTGGCGTCGGAGTGTACGTCTCCCTCGTACACAGAGTAGGTGAGGCGCGCGTTCTCTCCGGCGTCGGGGTCCTGCGCGGTCAGCGTGAGGAAGGGAAGGCGTGGTGCGCGGTCGGCGCGTACGGCGGCGCGGTACTCGCGCAGCGGGAAAGCGGGCGGGTTGTCGTTGAGGTCGGTCACGCGCACGCGCACAACGGTGTGCCGCAGCAGGCCGCCGCCGTCGCTGGCGGTGACGGGCACCTCCCACTCGGCGCGACGCTCGCGGTCCAGCGGCACGCGGCTCGTCAGCGCACCGCTCGTCGCATCTATCGCGAAGGTCTCCCGCAGTCGAGCGGATGGAATTGAATATGTCACAGTGCCGTATTCTCCGGCGTCTTCGTCGTACGCCTTCACCTACGAGCACCAATTTGAAAAACGATTCTTAAGAAACGAACATGCCTAGTGACATTAGAGAACATCCGTCGGAAGTGAAGTGTCGGTACCGTGGTAAGAAGCAATGGTGGTGGTTGATTTTCGAGTGCTCGCGCTTCGTGCACGAGATGCGGGAAGTGCGGCGGCGCGCGATTGGCCGGCGCCAGCGACAGCTTGACCCGCGCGAAGGCAGCGTGCGCGCCGTCCGACACCGACACGTTGAGCGAGCGCAGCGTCGCCGCGCCACCCGCCACCGGCGCCGCCGCCAGCCACGCGCGCGTGTTGGCGAGCGTGAGCACGCCGGTACGCGCGTGCACGGAGAAGGCCCGCTGCGCTGCGCCCTCCAGGGCGTACCGCAAGCGCGTCGCGTCGCGCGCATCCGGGTCCCAGGCGGCCACGCGCGCCAGCGCCGTGCCGCGCGCTGCCTCGCCAGACACCAGCGCCGGCACTACGCCCCGCTCCATGCGCGGTGGGCTATCGTTCACGTCGTCCACTGCGAACCGATATAGCTTACACTTAACGATTGTGTACCAGCGTGGGCCTGAGCTTTAAAGCGATCAGGGTCAAGTTCTCACCGGTGACAAAGAGATGAGCTGTGGTGAGTAGTGGCGGCCGGCCCGCGTCTGTGGCCGTCACCAGGAGATGATAGTGCGCTCGAGTCTCTCGGTCGAGCGGAGCGGCGACTCGCACCGCGCCCGTTGTTGTCTCTACGATGAAAGCACCCTCGGCTGCAGATTCCATTTCGGCGAGTGAGTATGTCACTTCACCGTTTTCGCCTGGAAGAAAGATGCAATTCGTGAGGAACACGTCAGGCCTGAGTCGGTCGCGGAGGACACGGTTCGTACCGGTATCGTTGTCGGTGGCGTGCACGGTGACGACGAGGTCCCCGACGGCGGCGGCCTCGGACACGGCGGTGCGGTACACGTCGTGCGGGAACACGGGCGCGCAGTCGTTGACGTCGAGCACGTGCAGCGTGACGGCGGCGTCGGCGAAGGCACCGGTGACGCCGTCCGTGGCGCGCAGCACCAGCTCGTGCGCACGCGCCGTCTCGTAGTCCAGCGCCGCGCGCGCCACCAGCACGCCTGCGCACGATACACGTTAGCACACTCACTCTGCGCACGCTATACATTTTATTCATGTGTCCGATTAAGCAAACGAGTCACTTTTTTTTTAACAAGAAAAAATAGGTATAAATTTCTGAAACAGTCTTTTTCTTCATGATTCATTTAAAACACAAACACCCAAAGCTTTATACTCGCGTATTCAATAATGATTGGTTGCCATTGTGATGACTAGCCGACATGCCCATGACAGATTGAGGAGAGTATGACAAATGAAGCCGCTTTAGCATATTTTATTATTGCACATCGAGTAGTAAGTAAACCTCTATAATAGCAAATAATTATTATGAATCAGTAATACACTACGATACAAAAGAATCGAATGCTTGTGTTTTCATCACTTGTTTACCTACATCCCAAGCCAACCCATTCGATTCACCAACATTATTTAATAGTGAAACCACCTCATACATGCATGTTTTTCTAATAATGAAGGAAAACACAAGTGCTCGAATTATTGCAACGTAAGTAGGTATTGTCTAAATGTGAAGAATACTCGATTGTTGGACGAAGTATTCGTGCTGCCCTTCAGCCGGCAACAGCGCGTATGAGAACTGGGAACAAGTGAGCCGTGCGCGGAAGTGGCAGGGGATCAGTACATGCGAGGCGTGTGCGCGGCACTATCCGCGACCGGGGGAGGCGCGCGGGTGTGGAGCAAGGGGGGCCACTGTATACTCACATGGACTATTGCCTCTGTCGGGTGCTGCGGATAAAACCAATATGTTAGTAACGCAGTCAGTACGCCCGCCACCTACCGCGACTACACACCGTGCGGGTGCTCGAGCTCTTGGTATACTTTTTACATTATAGAAACGGGTGAGCCAGTTTTTAAACAAACTTCATTCGTACTCAGCTTTCTTCTTTCATACACATACATCTCTAGTCTCTAATCTCTATCTCTTCTCAAAATTGTATGAAACAAAGTAGCTTATCGCGTTTGCCTGTATGTCCGCGTTGCTTTTCTAAAATACGCAACGGATTTTGATGAGGTTTTCAACATCATTTGGAGTATATGTATATGTAGACTCAAAGCTTTTGTTTGATGCGCACATTGACAATAGTCAACAAGGCTTCTAAAGCGTTGGGTTTTATTTTTAGGGTCTCCTCCGAGTTTAAGAATGTCATAACCATGAACATTCTATACTGTGCTTTTGTCCGTAGCCATCTCCAATATGCTTCAATCCAAATTACACACATTGTGACATTTTTAATAATTTAATGTATTTTTAATTTAAATTAAATATTTGCACACCACATGTAATGGTAGAATGTAAATGGGCCACATATATAATAACATCATACGACTTTGTACACCTACATTTTGGCACATAAAGTATTATCTTATCTTATCTTATCTTATCTACAATGTCTATATTAATCACCTTGGAAGTATACAAAGGCGATTTTTAAGGTACACTCAATATCGTTTAAATACTTATTTTCGTAAGAAATTTCATATTCTTCCTTTACACGAGCGAAGAAAAATTGCAGATCTTGCTTTCCTATTTAGTATAATGAACGGGTCCCTGAGCTGGTGGCCAAGATTGGACTTCGTGTACCGTCTGTGTTTCTTCGGAGACCTCATCTCCTTCATGTACTATAGTGAAAACTATCTATAGGCAAAATACATATATTTTAAGAGCATATCGAATGTTTAATAAGGTGTGCCGAGATGTTGAGCTTGATTTATTTACGAATAGTGACCAGAAAAAAAAAAATGTAAAATAACATAAAAAAAAATGTTGAGTAACTTTAAAAAAAAAAAGTTAAGTAAGAGTGAGGCGGGGTCGCGGCAGACCACGTAGGAGATGACGGGACGAGCTGGATAGGTTCCGTCAAAACTGGAAGGAGGACGCGCGGGCTCACAAACGATGGAAGGTGTGGAGGGAGGCCTTTGCCCAGGAATGGGAAAGCGAAAGTTAGTAAAAAAAAAAATTTTTTTTTTTGAAGTGTAACTTTGTTGCGTAATGTATTTTATTTTTGTTTATTCTCTTCATATCTTTCCATGTTGTAACTCTCACGCTGTTTGTACGGTTTTGTCAATTTTACACAAGTCTATTTAAGTAGAAACTTGTAATTGCCTTTCTTCTACATATTACTACTACTACTCGAATGTAATAACTGTAAGTTTTTTTTTTTTTAGTTCTTTGTGTGAGGAAGTAATGACAGAATGTAAAATCGTTGTCATATAATAAAAAATAATAAAATATACAACTAAAAAAAAATTTATATATACATGAAAACGTGGCAAATTATATTGTAGTTTATGCCACACAAACAGAGTTCAGTTCTTTTAAATATTGTAAGAAATAAATGGATAAACGTGACGTCCCAATTTCATGAGAAACATTTTGCCATCAAGCACAACATTGATATAACATATCGATGGTTTAGAAGACAGATGTGCTAAGTTCAAAATTTTGAATTTTTAAAATTTAAATGCCAAATGTACTAAATTTATATATTTATTTAAACTTTTCACATTCAAAAAAGTGCAAAGGCGGACTTGATGCCTCATAGGCATTCTCTACCAGTCAACCAAGGGTGGTAAAGAGATTAGATGGCAGTTGCTCTGTTTGAGAGGAACAAAGAAAAAAATTAAAATATATCATAATGCATTATAACTAAAACAGTTACAACAGTACATAAATAGGTATAAATTACATACACATACATACGTATTTACTATAATATATACTTATAAACATATATACGAATTCTTGGGAGAGAGGTGTTGAGATGACTACTCTATTTATTTTGAAAATAACTCCGCTATTTCCGCTTAAATATCGACTGGTGGCCGTCCTGATATCAAGAGGAAGCGCATTCCAAAGAAGAATGGACTGAATATGACAGGGAGAATGAACAAAGTCAGAAGTATGAGAAAGACAAAGTAGGAGAAGATTGTTAGAAGAACGCAGATTCTTAGTGTGTGAAGAACACAGATATTGGAAGTGGGACACAAGATAAGAAGGAGTAGTGGGAGAGTTGAAAAGGGAGAATAGCGTGGTCAAAGAGCGCAAACTTCTCCTTTGGCGAATGGCTCCACATGGATCAAGCTCAAATGGATGTCCATTTGAGCTCAGACCTATAGCTCGACACATGGTCATATTTTCTGAGGTTGAATATGAACCGGGTACAATTGTCAAGCTTATCCAGTAAAACCCTGAACCCCAGTTCCCTATTACGAAAGCCATAAATGATCGGGTACCTAAACAATTTATCTTCGATAAGAAATACAGGATACAACTTCACGAGGATCGCCGATGCGAGGGTTTGCGCCCCGCAGAACTACGGATCTTCACTGATGGATCCAAAACAGGTAGTGGCACCGGTGCTGGAATCTTCTCTGAGGACTTCAACATACATATAGCCACACCATTGGGGGTCCACAACACAGTATTCCAGGCCGAATGCATGGATATATCCCTTGCAGCTTTAGCTATCATGGGAAGTTAAGGACCACTCGATATGTATACTCTCAGACAGCATGGCTGTTCTGCAAGCGCTAAGCAGCCACACTGTTGACTCTGGGCTGATATACGAGTGCCACCAGTGCCTTAACCAGGTGGGTAGCCTCAATGATATTACCATTCAATGGATCAAAGGACACAGCGGTTCGCGGGGCAAAGACGCAGCCGACGAACTGGCCAGAAGGGGGTCGAGCATGGCGCCAGTGGGACCTGAACCCATTGTGCCACTCCCCTTCGGTTACCTACGCACTCTGGTAAGGAAACGAACCAGGGACAAACATCACAAACTATGGTTGGACCACGGTGAGTGCAGGCAGGCCAAGGAGGCACTCCCTACAATTGATGGCCGCCTCACGAAACAGGTTCTCCGACTAACGAAACAACAGCTGCGTACAGTCACAGCAGCTGTAACTGGTCATGGGTCATTTAATAAACACCTCTTTGTCATAGGAGTCACAGACAGTCCGCTATGCAGAGCCTGCATGGAGGACGACGAGACAGCAGCGCATGTGCTGTTCTACTGGCCGGTGGTCGCCACATACAGGGCAAAGTACTTCGGTAACCCAGGTACCCTACGTGAGATTGTCAGTGACACCAAGGCGTTGCTGGCCTTCTTTGAGGAGCTGGGGTGGATCGAATAACCAATTTTCCCACCCATACGCAAAATACGCGCTTTGACGTGGAGTTGCGGATACCAGCCCGTATTACCTATCCAGTAAAACCGCATTCAAGTCAACATAGCACACGTCACCATAGTCGATGATAGGGAAAATCCAAGTCTGCACAGGCATAGTTTTCGTCTAAGCAGGCAAAAAGTTTCTCAGACGATACAGGGATCGCAGAGTCCTGTTGACTCTTTGACTAACTCTAGAAATGAAATGAAATTGTTTATTCTGTAAATAGGATATCAGAATCACTTTTACACGTCATATAAAAAATATTAAAAATAAGCTAGATGAGGTCGGTGTTTCCTATCTGATTACTCTGAGAAGAAAGGCCGAAACAAACTCAGAGGTCGTAGTCTCTTTTAAAGTCCAGACATAATATTGGTCAAGACATATGAGGACCATGTAGATTAGTTTCTGAAATGGTATTTTGAGGAAAGAACCACACAGATTTGAGTGGACCTGTCCAGTCAGTGCAAGCATTTGTCAGTAATCGTGGAGCTCAACTCAGAACTGAAGGAGCTCAACTCGACGAACAATACCAAAGAAAGGATATTTGGGTAGGCCGCATCAACTACTCAAACTGCCAGACCAACATTAAAACTCTGGGAAAGAAAAAATAAATGAAAGAGAAAAAAAAAAAAATATATATCCACATAGTCCTCACATTCAAAATAATTTAAATAATATAATACTTTACAAAGTAATCGTGTCATTTTGAATATAATTTTCAACAATGTCAATGTGTAACCTCATATAACATCTCTTGCGGGGCGACTAAGCTCTGCCGCTTTTGCTGTTAGAAAGATAAGACAGTAAGCAGATGTAGAGACCGCGCGTTTGGTCTATTTTAGCTACTTCCACAGTATTATGTCGTATGGTATCTTACTGTGGGGTCGGGCTGCTGACATTGAATCCATATTTATTTAACAAAAGAGAGCTGTCAGAACCATTTATAATCTACATCGTCGCGAATCTCTCAGGGAACTATTTAAAAGGATTAATATTATGACAGTACCTTGCCAATTCATTTATGAAAATATTATGTATGTAAGAAAAAATCTACATGTTTTTAATAAAATAAGTGATCGACATAATTTTAATACTAGAAATAAAGATAAAATACTTATACTTTAGATAATTTTTCAGATTATCTAAAGTATCTTCATCTTTTATGAGGTACTGTGTTAAATGTTACAACAAAATACCTTGTAATATTATATTACAATCAAATGAAAGAAAATTTAAAACTCATATACAATGTTTGTAAATATGTGAGAACCATGTATCTATCACATAAGTAATTAATTTATGTTTCGTTGCTGCATTTTAATAATTCTTCTTTTTACCTATTGTGGTAACGTATTTTTTTTTAGGTGCATCGTCTTCACATATAATTATGTAACTAATGTACCTAGATATACAAAATATTGAAACACTTTTTAAAAGAGTAACGGTGGAGTTTCATACGAAAACTACCTTTTGGAAAGGGCAACTAGAATCAATTAAATTTTTTGTAAACTTTGACGTTTAAAAGTGCCTTACCAGGGCCTATTTGAAATAAATGATTTAACTTTGACTTTTCGAAGAATCCCATAACACATAAGACTATGAAAATAACTAAAATAAACAATTCTGGCTGTATCTACGTCAGTTATCTGTCTATTTTTTTTAACAGCATAGGCGGCCGACCTAAGCCTTCCTGACAATTTTCTATGTGTGGGCCCCATTGTAATTTACCGTCGATAGTTATTCCAAGAAAAACTGTTGATTCAACAGGGTCCAATTCTATTCTATTAACTTGAACTTGTCAGGCAGCTAACTACCAATAGTAGTTAGCTGCCTGACATTTGGCGTTGAACATTTAATGAGTTTAGTCTTTTTTTCGTTCAGGAGAAGATTAGGTATTTACATTAAACCAATGCACAACTTTAGAGAGTACATCGTTAACTTGTTCAAAGTTGACTAACTGACGTTTGATTTTAAAAATGAGGGAAGTGTCATCTGCGAATAATACGATCTTGTGATTATCCGTTATGTGGTAAGGTAAGTCATTTATATAAATTGGAAATAAGAAACAACCTAGAATTGAACCCTGTGGAATGCCCATAGTGACCGCAGATCTCTTGCCATTAACACCGACCCTCTGTAGGGTAGGTACATAGTGCTACCCGTGCGAAGCCGGGATGGGCAGCTAGTTGTGAATAAAGAGAAACTAGAATTCGTAGATAAAACTGTATTCCTGGGAATTACGCTCGAGTCTAGGCTACAATGGGGTCCTCATTTAACATTTCTTGCAGGACGGCTAAGTTCAGCAGCATATGCTGTCAGAAAAATCCGTCAATTTACTGATGTACCTAGATACCGCGAGGCTAGTCTATTTCAGTTACTTTCATAGTATCATGTCTTACGGTATTTTACTGTGGGGACGAGCTGCAGACATCGACTCTATTTTTATTCTACAGAAAAGAGCCATCAGAGCAATATATGACCTCCGCAGGCGCGATTCTCTTAGGCAACTGTTTAAAAATATTAACATCATGACGGTACTTTGTAAATATATCTATGAAAACATGTTGATAGATTTCTTTCAATTCTTATATTTCTATGTAACGTAGGTACTAGATTTAAAAAAAAATGATTTTCCTACTAAACGTGATCACAAATTGAGTAAAGCGCCATCTATTGCGAAGAGCTCTACACAAAATGATTAACAGATGGCTACTTTATCATTATATGGGTTGGAATTGAAGTAAAAGGTTTCATTTATCTTTATTGTTGAAAATACGAGATTTATGAGTTTAAATAGATAAATCAGCATTAAACAAGGGTGTTTTGATTTTTCTAATCTTACTTCAGCCAAAGTCTCCCGTTTATCTTTTTAGTGATTGTTAATTTCATAATTGTTACCTATGCTGCCATCTATGATTCTTTTTCAAGACTAATTATAATTTGTTCGAGTTGAGACGCCATGTCCATAGATAACGGCCAATTGGAACCGTGCACCTAGCTTTTGACGTTTCATAAGTGCCCTTGTAGGTTTATGTGAAATAAAATATTTATATTTTTTTTAGTTGAGAAGACCAATTGAATGTCTTTATTTTAATCAAAATCTCATGCGAAAAAATCCCTAATAGTCTCATGCATGTATTACCGCTGGGTAAGTTGGTGAGTAAGAAAAACAACCAATGAACAGTCCATCTGCGCCATATTCACATTCATATATTATTTTGTCTCTTTTATACTCGTAGAATATCTTATAGAAACCCCTATCGTACCACGGTGAGAACTGATATATTAGGCGCCTCAGTCCAGTATGGCCCTATACTGTTCATGACGCATGAAACGTGCTAATGAAGAGCTGCCGCGCATGAGTGATACCTAATAAAACATTTAAAAATCGATGCTCCGTTTTAAGCTCCTCAGAAATAATATTATTATTCATTCCTCAACGCTAGAGTCTATTGTGTCAGCATGCTCAAACTTAGCTCAAGACTGTCGTAGTCTTGGGTTTGGTGTAGGTACCATAAAATATCACGTCGATTTTATTCTTAAAGAATACCTATAACAATTTCCCTTCATGCAAATACATGTACAAATTCAAAAACAGTTAGTATCCGTGCGCTACCACTCGTGACCTCATCGTCCCCTCCCAAACAACGTGCAAGGCGACGAGAGCGCATAAGTAAGCGAGCGGCGTCTCTCACCCGTGTCGAAGTGTATCTCGAACAGGCCGGCGGCGTCGTCGAGCAGCGTGTAGATGAGCTGGCGGTTGAGCGGCGACTCGGCCTGCAGCGGCGGCGCCAGCGCCTCGCCCGGCGCCGCGTCCTCGCGCGCGCTCAGCACGTGGTGCGCGCGCGCCCACGCCGGCGCCGCGCCGCCGCCCCACACGCGCACCGTCACGCCCGCCTCCGCGCCGCACGCCGGCACGCCGCCGTCGAACGCCGCGATCACGAGCGAGTACAGCTGGTTGTGCGCGTCCACGGTCTGCTTGAGCGTGATCTGGCCGCTGCGCCGGTCCACGCGGAACAGCTCGCCGTGGCCGCGCTTCATCTCGTAGCGCACCTCGCCGTTGTCGTTGGCGTCGGCGTCCACGGCGCGCACGCGCAGCACGGGCGCGCCGGGCTCGGCGCCGGCCAGCACGGCGGCGGCGTAGGGCCGCTCCACGAACACGGGGCAGTTGTCGTTGACGTCGGTGACGGACACGTGCAGGCGCGCGCGCGCCACACGCGGCTCGGGTGCGGCCGCGCTGCGCGCCTCGAGTAGCAGCGTGTAGGAGTCGCGCAGCTCGCGGTCCAGCGCGCGCCCCGTGCTGCGCACCGCGCCCGACGTCGCGCCCACCTGCACCGTGTGACCGAGTGTTAATACTCCAAACAATAACAAGGAATCCAAATTGTCGGCTGATTTGTGTTCTTACCTAGGTGCTTTCATGATTTACATTATGCACTTATGATATGAAATAGGTAGTTTGTAAATGTTTGATGCAATCAGTCGCTGCATCCCAAGAGATTTATATAACGTTCTCACCTCAAAGCCTTCCACAGGGTTCAATATCCTGAATTCAATATGTTCATTGAGCGCCGCACCGAGCACGTTGAGTACAGCAATCGTCGTGGGTTTCGTGGAGTTTTCAACAACCGAGCCGTAGTAGTCGGACTTCTGAAAAGCGAGGCCCGAGTTGTCGGCCTCGCGGACGCGGACCTCGACGCGCGCCGTGCTCGAGTACAGCCCGTCGGACGCGCGCACGCGCAAGTGGTAGGCGTCCGCGAGCCCGTCGGCGCGCGCCACCGCCAGCACGCCGCCCGGCGACAGCGCGAAGGCGCCGCCCGCGTCGCCCTCGATGACGTCGTACTTGACGGCGGCGCCGGGCGGCAGGTCGGGGTCGCTGGCCGTCAGCGTGGCCACCGTGACGCCGCGCGACGTCGGCAGCAGCACCGTGGCTTCGTAAGCGGACTGTGCGAATGTCGGCGGACAGTCGTTGACGTCGGTCACCTCTACGGTCACTTTTGCGACGCTCCCGGACGGTAGCCGCGGCGTCCCCATGTCGATGACCTGCAATGACAAGGGTCGTAGAGCCCCGCGATCGACTGAAGCCGCCGCTCGCGTCGCAGCCCACTCACCCTGACGCTGAACTCGTGGCGGGCGGCGCGCTCGTAGTCCAGCGCCGCCAGCAGGTGCAGCGCGCCGGTGGTGGGGTCGACGCGGAACAGCGCGGCGGCGGCGGGCTGCAGGATCTCGTAGGCGCGCTGGCGGTTGGCGGCCGAGTCGGCGTCGTCGGCGAGCAGCACGAGCGGCGCGCCGGGCTCGCTGCCGGGCGCCGCGTCGGCCACCAGCGCGCCGGGCGGCGCCGCCTCGGACGCGCGGCCGCGGAAGTGGCGCCGCCGCAGCGCCGGCGCGAACTCGTTGCGGTCCAGCACGTGCACCGACACGCGCGCCTGCGCCGTGCCTCCGCCCTGGTTCATTCAAATAGATCATATTAGGTTTAATAGTGCAAACACCGAAAATCATAAAGTAAATATAATTATTGTTTTATCCAGCTTTTCACTACAATTTAATTTATATGATCATAATTAGGAAAGAAAGAAAAATTGGTTTATTTGTTTAAGACGATGTTCCCTTACACATTGCAAGACATGTCCGATACGACGTTAAAAAAATGCGATTAAAAAATATGCAAATAAATAAACTTTACTTTAGTTTAACCTGAGCCCAATGAAAATCATTTTGTCGTAATTGCCTGAACAGTCTTGTTTACGCTGGCTGAATGCCAGCGGGTAAAGTTGTAAAGTTAAATAATAATCAGATTAATGAAGTAAGTTGTAATAACAAAATTTGTTTACAATGAAATGCATAGAAAATTGTGATTGTGGACAAAGAATGAGCCTTATTAAAAGGCTAAAAGTCACTGAAAGGGCAATGGAGTGGGCGTGATCGAATCAGAAATGAAGAGATCCGTAGAACCAAGGTCACCGACATAGCCCGAAGAATTGCCAAACTTAAGTGGCAGTGGGCAGGGCACATTGCTCGCAGAACAGATGGCCCATGGGACCGACAAGTTCTAGAGTGGCGACCGCGTACTTGAAGACGTAGCGTCGGAACGCAGGTATCTTAGAGTGTAATGCCATTCCGCATAGCTGAATCCCACAGGCTTGATTATAGCTTGTATAAGAGTTGTATTTTAGGTGTAATGGTGACTTTCAACCAATTATCCAGTAGAACTTACTTAGTGTCAGTCCAAGTTGCTTCCGTTATGTAAAAATGAGTTTTTTCGTAGTAAGACGTTTGTCGAGGTATAAACCAAGGTATTTGACATGTTCAGCTTGAGACAATTGTATTCCATTTAACTGTACTGGTGGGCAGGTATCCTTCTACCTAGTGTAAACGACACTAAACGTTTTCATAAAAAAAATATGTAAATAATGTTTATGGAGATTAACATTTTTAAAATTAAATTTACCATGTTGATTGCGGTGACCGTTAAATTGTAGAAGTTCTGAGTCTCGTAGTCGAGCGGCGCGGCAGTGGCGAGCAGTCCGGCGGCCGGGTTGAGGCGGAACAGGCCCTCGCCGCCCTCCAGCGAGAACCACGGCGCGCTCGCGCTGCGCACGTCCAGCGCGGCCAGCGCCGTGCCGGCCGGCTCGTTCTCGAACACCTCGCACACCAGCTCGGCGGTGGCGAAGCGCGGCGGCGCGTCGTCCGGCTCCACCACCAGCACGTGCAGCGGCAGCGACGCGGCGCGCGCGGCCGGCGGCGGGTTGGCGGCGCGCACGTGCAGCGTGTAGTCGCGCGGGCCCGCGGCCGGCAGCGCGCGCGCCAGGCGCACGTCGCCCAGCGCCGCGTCCACCGCGAACACGCCGCCCGCGTCGCCGCCCACCAGCGAGTACACGATGCGCGCCGCGTCGCCCGCGTCGGGGTCCGCGGCGCGCAGCGCGGCCACCAGCGCGCCGGCCGGGGCCCCGCGCGCCAGGCGCACCTCGGCCAGGCGCCGGCCCCACGCGGGCGCGTGCTCGTCCGCGTCGTGCACGCGCACCGTCACCCGCGCGTACGCGAGCGACGCTTTCGGGGCTTGATCGCGCGCCCACACGGTGAGCTCGTGAACCGCAGCGCTCTCTCTGTGATTAAGTTATAGAAAAATAGTAGAAAGTTTAAATGACGCGTGTCTGGGTTCCATATCGATGGTACTGTTGATCGCTCACCTGTCGAGCGGGTGCGCGAGCTCCAGCACCCCGCTGAGCTCGTGCAGCCGGAACAGCCGGGCGGACGCGGGCGCGCGCGCGGCGTGCACGCCGTACAGCAGGCGGCCGCCGCCCGCGCCCGCCGCGCTCGCCCGCAGCGCCACCAGCGCCTCGCCCACTCGTGTTGCCTCGGAAGTCTCGACGACGTATTCCTCTCGTGTAAACGACACTCCCCCTTCGTTTGCGTCGTTGATAACGGTTATATTCACCTGTAAAAACGGTCAGGTTAAATGACAGTTCCATGAACACAGTAAAAGACAAACTAGTCCGCGATGTCTTACCGGAGCGTAGACCACATGCAGGCCGTCGGTGACAGAGATATTCAGGGAATATTGTGACTGTCGCTCCCAAAGCAGACGACGCGCCAGTACCAGGCTACCGTCTTCTCTTCCGATGTAAAACTCTTGCCGAGGGTCGCCATCTACCATTTAGAATAAAAAAATTAATGTAATTCAATCTCGTTGATAAATACAATTATTCTGCACTTACCATTACCATTGATCTCATATATGTCACCGAGCTTGCCATCTTCACCTTCTAACACTTACACAAACACTATTTACAAGAACCATAGCTACACAATCACCCAATGCATCCTTTGTTTTTACATATTATGCATTGCATCATATCACTAATTACTTAATGCGCCATGTTATAATTATTACGTAACCACTACATAACCAATATGTCAAAACGTCAAACAAATAGTTTTTATGACAGCCGACGGTATGAAACGTTACCATTTTAAATATTATATTTTATATAAACATTTAGGACTAAGTATTGTATTTATTCATTTTATTTTTGTCTCATTTTGTTATTTCACTATATGCTGCACCGGTTGACGTCATCACGTCAACGCCGGCTGTCGCTGAAAACCAGCGTTGGGGCTCTGTCTCGCATAGGGTCGCAGCATTATGCTGAGCGATGGCCGTTTTGCGTGGATGTGACGCATATTTTCCCCCAAATTGTTTATTTTTGTGTTTTGTTCTTTCTTTGCGTCATGTGTACCGCAAATAAACGTATTTTCTTTCTTTCTTTCTAATTTTTTGTGTGTAGGTAAGTGGTAACTATGAAAACCGTGACTGAATTTGTACCCGATATTGTGTAGTAGAGAGCATCGCCGTCGGGGTCAGTGGCCTGCAGGACGGCGAGCAGGAACCCGGGCGCGTCCAGCTCGGCCACCTGCAGGGGCGCCGGCGGGGCCAGTGCGGGCGGGCCCCCGGCCCCGCGCGCCACGCCCCGCACGCTCGCGCGCGACACGCTGCAGCGCGGCCGCGGCCCGCCGTCACACGCGCGCACCTGCGTCACACACAAGCGTTAGCCAACCTTCACCAATGAGTCCCTGTTAGATGGTTGACCTGAGCAGTCAGCAGGAGTACCGTGACGTCGTAGGAGTCGCCGGGTGAGAGTGCCAGGCGCGGCGCCATGTACAAGCGGCCGGTGTCGGCGTGCACGCGCAGCAGGCCGCGCGCGGCCCCGCGGGCGCGCGCCCAGTAGCGCACGGTGCCGTTGGCGCCCTCGTCCGAGTCGAACGCTACCACCTGTCAGGGAAACGGCAACGTGAGACCGACACTCGTATTGTGGTTGTGATCATTTAAATCATGCATAGACATGCGAGTGAAGCCTCACCGTGGCGACGTAGAGGCCGACCGGCGCGGGGTCGTCGTAGAGGTCCCAGGGCACGCGCGCCCCCGAGCCCTCTTCGTCGTCGTCGGCCTCCCACTCCGTGCTGCTCTCGTCGGCGGCGGGCTGCGCCTCGTCGCCAGCCGCGTCACCCTGTAAAGAACACCACGCTGCTGCACACTACCACTCCACACACAGTATTGTTCGAACTCGCTCGGTCATGATACTTCTCGAGGCTCAGGCTTCGGTACCAAAGTACCATCCTATGACGTTAATAAATAATACCACTCCACACGTTACTCATCAATGTTAATGCATGCATGAGCTTTGATGTGTAAACTTGACCGTTATAATAAGAGTGGGCGGAGGTACCTGTGGTAGGGCGTGCACGTTGGGCTCGTGGGGAGCGGGCGGCGCGGCGGGCGCGGGCACGCGGATGTCGTAGAAGCGCTGCGCGAATACGGGCGCGTGGTCGTTGATGTCGCGCAGACGCACGGCCACGCGCGCCGTGCTGGCCAGCGCGCCGTCTGACGCCTGCACCTCGAGCGCGTGGCTGGCCGCAGCCTCGCGGTCCAGCGCACGACCCGTCGTCACTATCTCACCTACACAAAAAAAAAAAAAAAACATTATGAACACGAGCGACCTGCCCCAGCTTCGCACCTGCGATCTGTTGGTGTGGCGACATATTAAAGCATCGAGATTACTGTGGTATAAGTTTGGGTAACAAGATATGGTAAATTTTACTTCTCTTACAACAATCGATAACATACCGGTGTGTTCGTCTATAGAGAATAGTCCGTCAGGGTTGCCGGCGACGATGGCGTAGGTGACGTTGGTGGGCGAGGCGTCGGCGTCCAGCGCGCGCACGCGGGCCACGCGCGTGCCGGCCGGGCAGTGCTCGGCCACGGCCGCCGCGTAGGCCGCGCGCTCCGGCCACGGCACCATGTCGTTGACATCTTCCACCTCGATGTACACCTGCGCATAAGCCCACAAATGAGAATCGTCAGCGTTCGCTTTTAAAATTAGCTGAATCTGTTAGTAAACGCACGCGGTTTCGGAGTAAGAAAAAACGCCAAGGTTTCGAAGTCAGTTCCTATCAAAGATAATCAAACGATCCGTTTAAAGTCAGTCACTTTTTGGTTTTCTAACAAAAAATTTCAACAGTTGAAAAGAATCTGCTTTTAATCGCAGTGTGTGCTAAGTATTATTCTCCGTTAGTCCCTGCTCGCTGTGGTCACGTAGCCTCGTACCTGCACGCATGAGTGGCGCGGCACCAGGCCGTGGTCCTGCGCGCACAGCGTGAGCCAGTAGTGCGGGGTCGACTCGCGATCCAGCGGCGTCAGAGTGCGGATAACACCTGTAATAATAAAACATCAATGTGATACGAATTGCTGACATGTGCACTCCTACAGCTGCAGAGAGTTCCAGTGGAAGTTGAGACTGATCAGTCATGGAAACTAGAATGAGCGCCACGAAAGAAGGCCGATGGAAAATTGAGGAACTACTTTTTTTTTTTTGCAATGTGATGCAATGACATAGACACTACCGCCGCGCCTCCACCATGCAGGCCTCAATTTGTTTCAATTAGGCACATAAAAGGCACACTTCTGAACGAGCTTAGTTTGGGAACCAGTATCACCAACTGCTGACTAATGTACCTACCTTTTTATCTAAAATTTATAATATTGTGAATGATTTTGTAGTGCCAATAAACACCTTTTTTATGTTTTTACAATATTTTGTATACATTAATTATATGTGAAGTCGATGCATCTAGAATAAGATATAACTATACCAGGATAGGTAAAACGAATGAAAAAGTAAGCAATGACAGATAAATTAATTATGTGATAGATACATGTTGCTCACATTTTATTATTTACAAACATTGCAAAATTATACGATATTCCTAACATTTTAACTAGTAATACTAATAAGTCAGTCTGTGAGTACAAGTAATCACAGAAAGTAAAAACAGTGTTAAAAAAAATATATATTATATACAATTAAATTAGCAACCAGTTTGATTTTGTCTAGACTCTAAATTGGCATATGGAGCAGGACCAGCATGTTTCCAAGCATTCTTATCTTGGATATAATCCTCTAATTTGCAATATGCTTGTTTACAAAGAGTACTTTTAATAAGAGTTTTAAATTTTCTTTCATTTAATTGTAATAAATCACAAGGTATTTTGTTGTAAAATTTAACACAGTACCCCATAAATGATGTATGTACTTCAGATAATCTGAAAAATGGTTGAACTATTTTATCTTTATTTCAAGTATTAAAATTATTTCTATCACTTATTTTGTAAAAAATATGTAGATTTTTTTCTTACATACTTACATAATATTTTCATAAATTAAACTAGGCCATTCCGCCAATTAATTTTTAACCGACTTCAAAAAGGAGGAGGTTATCAATTTGTAATGCTTACATATATATATATTTTTTAAATATTTATTCCTGTATTTTTTGCATATATATTCTGGTGTGATTAGAATTTTCGGAGAGTTTCAGTAAGCCAATTTGCTTATGAGTTTAGCTGCCTGATTGAACATTAGGATACCTAAACGAAATGATGTGTACCTGCGTCATCGACAGAGAAGTGAGCCATGCCGGAGCCGGCGATGATGTAGTAGGCGAGGCGCGAGTCGCGGCCCGGCGGGTCGGCGTCGGTGGCCGCGGCCGTCAGCACCACGCTGCCGCGCTCCGCGTCCTCGCGCACGCCGCCCGTCAGCACGGCGTGGTCGCCGAACACCGGCGCGTGCATGTTCTCGTCGACGTCCACTACCTGACAATATTCAATATATATTTCATAAATAGGTAAAGGCAAAAAAAATAACACGAGTTTTGACAATTGTAATGTGTGTACCTCCACGATGACCGTTGCTTCCGACCACAGCGCTGGCTGACCGCCATCCGTTGCACGCACTGTGACCCCGTATACCTACAAACATTATCATTTTTTACATAGGGAAGTACAAACATTATTTCAATGCATACGGAGACATTGAGATAATATTATGAAATTAAATTTTAAGTTAAAGTTCTGCATCTTTTTACCCAAATGTTTTTTTTTAGTTGATAGCTTACTTGTCTCTCCTCGAAGTCTAATAGCTTAGCTGTGCGCAAAGTGCCAGATGTGGCATCGACGGTGAAGACCACGTCGTCAGCTGCCTGATCGGGAAGCGAGTAGGAGACTACGCCGCCCGCGCCCAGGTCCGGGTCGAAGGCCTCCACGACGGCCACCAGCGTGCCCACGGGCACGTCCTCGCGCACGCGCGCGCCATACGTGCCGAGCGCAAACTTCGGTGCGTTGTCGTTGACGTCGTCGACGGCCACGCGCACCAACGCCTCGGCGTGCAGACCACCTCCATCGGTGGCGCGTAGCGTGAGCTCGTAGAGCGCGCGCCGCTCGCGGTCCAGCGCCGCGCACACGGTGAGCACCCCGCTGTTGCGCTCCACGCAGAAGTCGCCATCGCCCGCGCCGCTTACGCTATACGTGACGTGCGCGAAGTCACCCGCGTCTCGGTCCGTTGCGTTGGCGCGGAATATAGCTGTACCATTCAGCGCGTTTTCGGTTACACGAAAGCTCGCCAGGGTCTTTTCAAAGCGTGGTCTATTATCGTTGACGTCGAGAACAGTGACGGGCAAGAGGCGAGAAACAGAGTGTTGGGGCGTGCCCAGATCATACACTGTGATGTTAAGATAATATTCACTCTCTCGTTCACGATCTAAGTAACCGATCACCTGAAGTTCACCCGTGTCCGGATCGATGCGAAATGCGGAGTCGGCATCACCTCCGGAGATGCCATATACGAGTAATCCGTTGTAGCCAAGATCGCGGTCGCGTGCTCTTAGCTTCACTAGAGACGTACCGAGCGCGACCGACTCGTTTACTTTCACCTCTACGGGAAAATCAAGGAATTCGGGAGCATGTAGATTCTCTCCATACCGGGAAGGAGCCAGAGAAAACTCATCAGTGAGATCTTGTGGTGCATTGCTACGCTCGGCGGCCGCCAGCAATTCGGTGAGGCGGCGCGCCACCCCCGTATCGCGGCACTCTAGCGCGCCTGCCTCCGCGCCGGAGCCGCCGCTACTTACCAGGTGCAGTGTCAGCGACGTAGCATCGGCGAAGTGCGTGCCGTCCGTAGCCGTTACGTTCAAAAGTCTCGAGTCAGCGCGGACGTCGCTCAGGTCGCAGGAGAGACTCATGACGCCGGTGCCCGCATCCAGCGCGAAACAGTTGTCCTCGTTACCGCCAATGATTCGGTATGATACCACGTCACCAGCGTCAAAGTCGATCGCAGAGAGTGTGACGATCTCCGAGCCGATGGCAAGCCGTCGCGGCAGGTAGCCCACGCAGTCGACGCGCTCAAACTGAGGCCGGTTGTCGTTGACGTCTTCGAGTCGCACCACGAGCCGCATTTCGGCCTGCCTGCGATACGGAACACCCCAGTCGCTAGCGCGTATCCGTAACGTATACTCGCGCCGCATGCTCTCGTAGTCTAGCAGGCGTGTTGTGCGCACAGCGCCTGAGAAGTGATCCACGTCGAATGGGACCGGCTGTAAATTGGCAATACTGTAGGAGATGTATGCGTTATCTCCAGAATCAGCATCCCGAGCGACCACACGTGCGACCACGGCACCGCTCGGTCCGTTCTCTTGCACCGTCACCTCGGTCACTTCTCGTTCGAAAATGGGGTCGTTATCGTTCGAGTCGAGTATGGTAATTTTAACTTTTGCAGAAGATTGTTTTCGTGTACCGGCATTACCCTGATCTATGGCCGACACAGTGAGAGTGTAAAGCGCTTTGTCTTCGGCATCTAACGATACAGCAGTATACAATACGCCCGTATCCGGATTAACATAGAACTCTTCCCCTTCATTGCCGCCGACAACTTCAATATAAACACGTGCGTTTCGTCCTTCGTCGCGATCGCTTACTTTGAGTCTGATGACGGGCGTGTTCGGCGGCACGGTCTCCGGAACGCTTGCCTCGTACACCTCCCTACTGAATACGGGCGCGTTATCGTTGGCGTCAACGAGCGTGACGGGCAGCGTGAGGTAGGAGGCGCGCGGCGGGCGGCCGGCATCGGCAGCGCGCAGCGTGAGGTTGTAGCCAGCGGGTGCGCGCTCACGGTCCAGTAGCGCGTGCACCAGCACGTCGTACTCGCCCGCCTGTGCGGACGCGCGCACGCGGAAGTGCCCATCGGGGTCGCCGTCCACGATTTCAAGGCTGGCGATGCGCCCGTGCTCCCCGGCGTCTTCGTCGCTTACTTCCACGATGGCATAAATCTCCGCAGTGGAGTTTTCCACTAGCTCGGGCATGCGTCGTACGTGTAGCTCCGGAGCATGCAGATTGACCCGTTTCACTCGTACGGCGACGGAGGCGCGCGCGGCAGGCGCATCCTCACCTCGCGCAAGCAGGGAGGCGCGGTCGCGAGCCAGGACCTCGATCTTGTGATGCGTGCTCTCAGCCGCCGATAGCGGGCGGGTGATGGTGATGACCCCGGTCGTTGGATGAACGGCAAAGCGGTCAGTGGATTCCGCCAAACTGTAGTAGATCTCGCCGTTGAGACCGAGGTCAGCGTCCTCGGCGGTGACGCGGGCAACGCTGGAATGTAACGGCGCGTCCTCCGGCACGACGGCCTCATAGTCGGTGGGGTAAAACAACGGGCTGAGGTCGTTCTCGTCAGCGACGGACACGGCCAGTACCGCGTCAGCCTCGAGCTGCCGGCCGCCCGTGAGTAGCGCGGTGGCGCGCACGTCAAGCCGGTATGTGTCGCGGCGCTCGCGGTTAAGTACATCAGCGTGACCGGCGCGCGTGCGGATGGACAGGAAGCAGAAGTCACCGACGGTGCGCTCCTCCGCCTTGAAGAACTTGTCTTTGTCGCCATGGCGGATACGGAAGCGCACGCGCGCGTCGGTCGTGGGCAGGCGCACCCCGAGCGGGTCGGCGGCGGGCGGCTGCTGCGCGTACGTGCGAGGGGGACTGTTCTCCAGGATGCTCAGGTTGTAGAGCGCGGCAGTGAAGCGCAGCTCGGGATGCGCGGGCGGTGCGGGAGGGGGGCCGGGCCCACCGCTCACCCGCCACACCAGCCCCCACACCGCCGCCAGCGCCAGCCACGCGCGCACGCCACGCATCGCGCTACACACCGCGCTGACAAACTGACAACAACATCAACAAAATTATATCTTCATGTTAGTTATTATAGCGTGCGAGTAATAACCAGTTGACATGGATTGTTTGTAATAACCGATAGGTCTTACCTCATAAAGTGTGTGTGTGCGCGTGAGGAGGTGCGCGGCGCGCGCGCAGCACTGGTCACGCGATCAGCCGTAGCGACGCGCGCATCCCCGCGAACCTGCAACCACACACACGGGAGTTAGACATTATGTTGGATCCAGTGAATACACTTGTTCACCACAAAACAAAAGAAATTAGACTCAATGGAACACTTAAATTAGTGTTTTGGACAGTAACATGGACAGGCAGCCCCGGATCTTCAATTTTTTTTAGGAGGGGCAAAAACTGAAAAATGCCGCCCCGCCTACCTACTTATGTTTATTTTCACCTTTATCATCCATATAATTTCAGCTATCAATATGTAGGATATATATTTAACAGGGTAGGGTTTAAAATAAAAATAAATATGCAAAATAAAAATCAAATATATTATTAAATTTGTGAATTGAAATTACAATTTTACTCTTCGAGCTTTTTGTTCCGCAAATAAATCTATAGCCTTGTCATAATTTAACTCGTGTGCAATACGATTTTCTATCGCTAAGATTGCAAGACCCGATAAGCGTTCCTGACTCATAGAAGATCGCAAATAATTTTTAATCAGTTTTAGATTGCTAAAACTTCGCTCGCAGCTTGCGGACGTAG
This sequence comes from Agrochola circellaris, assembly GCA_914767755.1. Classification (NCBI taxonomy): domain Eukaryota; kingdom Metazoa; phylum Arthropoda; class Insecta; order Lepidoptera; family Noctuidae; genus Agrochola; species Agrochola circellaris. The sequence continues at coordinate 67,274 of OU611847.1, forward strand.
TAGGAAGCGTAGAGTAAATTCGCAGAGCTATACAAATGTTAGGAAAAGCATCCTGCAAATCATGCGCATAGATCTGTTGCAAGAGATAAAAACTGTTAGCCTTTTCTATATCACCAAATAAAACCGGAGCTTGCTCTTTAAAAACATGAAGTTCCTGGCAGAATTCAACGGCACTTAAATCTCGCTCGTATTTTCGAGCCAAATCTGCTCCATACTTTTGCAGTTCTTCATTTGACATTTTCAAAATGTTAGTACCGTTAAGAAAAGCAAAATTCAAATTCAGCATGGTAGCACAATCAAATCTCTTTTTAATTTCGGATAGGATTCGATCAAATACCATCATTATTTCTTTAGAAAAAAGTTGAATAGGTTGGAGTATTGGCAATTCGTCTTCACACATCTCGTCGAAATTTTTTTTACGTTTTGGAATTCGTTTGTTTTGCAAAATAGGGTCAACACCACATTTTTCAGCTACTTCGCCAGCTTCTTTTATCCAATATTCCATTGGATTTTGTCTCATTTTTTGCAAAGTTTTGAGCAGACCATCCATTAGTGCGACGGAACGGGCAAGGATAATATCTTCTTTCTGAATTTCTATATTCACTCGATTAATTTCGCGGAGAATATTCGCCCAAATAGTTAAATTAAGAATAAATTTAAAATCCTTTATAGCGGTTAAGAGATGACCAGCCTCGAACTTGGCTTCTGGAGCACGAGAAGTTTGCTTAATTTCTTCTAAGGCTTCCGCTATTTCTGGCAAATTATTTAATAGGGCATTCACAGCAACGTGTTTCGCAGACCATCTCGTCTGACTACTTCCTTTTAAATTTGTTTTTGCGTATTTTTTCATAATGTTCCACCTAGAAGTGGAACCAACAAAAAAGCAATATACTTTTTGAATTAGTCCAAATAGGTTAATAGCTTCCTGGCATGATGAGGCAGAATGAACCCCTACAAGATTTAAGGAGTGAGCCAAGCACGGTACGAACTCGGCCAACTCATTCTTTTCTGCAATCCTGGCTTGTACTCCTTTATGGATGCTGGCCATATTGGACCCATTATCATAAGATTGGCCACGACATTGTCCAATATCTAAATCATCAACTGCTAATTTTTCTAAAATCTGTTGACAAATATCCTCTCCTGTCTTTCCAGCAACTTCTATGAAATCAATGAAACTTTCTTTTATTTCACACACATCGCCAGTTCTTTTAACATATCGTATAACTTGGCTCATCTGTTCAGTATGGGATACATCTGGAGTGCAGTCGAACATTATCGTATAGTATTTGGCTTCTTTGATGTCATTTAAAATGCTATTTCTAACTGTTTTTGCCATTATTTCAATTATTTCATTCTGTATTGTCTTTGATAAATATGATACCTGTCCCTTTTTTAAATTTTCTAATTGAAACTTGAGAGTTGAATTATGTTTCGCGAGCAGGGAAATTAAGTTTAAAAAGTTACCTTGACTAGGCTGAGGATATTGCGTGATAAGGTCGCTAGGAGTTTCGTTGGATCCGCGAAAAGCGAGGCAGTTTGTGGATAAATACAATACAGCATCCATAACAATCCGCAGGATCTCTCTCCATTTTTCTTTTTCTGAGTTAACTACTCTCTCAAGGTCTTGATCAATACCCTGGCATGATTTCATTTGCTGTAACCGTGTTTTCCACTTGATCATACACTCTTTGTGCATTTGGGTTGCCTCGTGCTCAGCTAATCTCTCTGAGACTTTTTTCCAATTAATAAACCCTGTAGAACACAATGCAGATGAGGCAGTAGTAGATACTTTCTGATAAATCTTGCAGCACGCACAAAAAATTGCATTTTTTGTCTTAGAAAATAAAAGCCAAGATCTTTTAACCCTTTCGCAATTAGCCAACGTCCTGTACCACATAGAAGATGTTAAACGTCTGCCATTGCGTTCAGTATATCTAAATTCAATGTTTTCGGGGTGATTTTCGGCTAAAAATACAGCCTGATTGCTAAAGAAAGATCGTTGTTGGTCAGTCATTTTTTCCACCGCTGGCCAATTGCCTGGGTCCGTCAAATCGGTTTTTTGGAGTTCATCCAATTCCGAGTCCAGGGATTTAAATACTCCGTACTCTGGCTTCGTTTTTTCAAGTTGCTCAGGTTGCTCTTCGCACATCGATAAAGATGGTGAAGTTGGCACTGTGCTATCTTGATCCATTTGATCGGGTAAAGTGCCAGAAACATCCTCTAACTCAATATCAACTTCGGAAGTTGCAGCAGATCCTGCCGGGTCACACCCTCTGCGAAGCCAATTTTTCATATTATCTGCACATTGTTTTCCCTGCAAATCCTTATATTTAGCCTTTTTCCTATATTCTGCTCCTGATAGTTTTTTTCTTGGTGCACTCATATTTACAACCTGTAAACAAATTGAGTACCTAATTAATTTCCTTGTTGAAAACATTTTAATCTTATCAATATTTTTAGTAAACTAGCTGACCCGGCAAACTTGGTACCGCCTAACAGTCGAATCGTATTTTTTTATTTTTATAATTTTCTCTCCGTAAGAACAATCCTCGTACTTACTTTAAGAAATATTATAAATAAAGAATTAGCGAAATCGGTTCAAACGTTCTCGAGTTTTGCGCTTAGCAACACATTCAGCGACTCATTTTTATATTAGGTATAGATAAATCGACCAGACAAGATAAATGAAACAATTAATTAAATCAACTCAACGCAATGTAGGTACTACGATATGACTACAATTTCACTAACGCTAAGTTTTGAGCCAGTAGAGTAGGTAAATAATATCGATGTGTGCTTGCAAGTACGTGGCAACCGCCCGAGTTATAGGTACCAACGCGCCGTTGTCGTCGATAGCGTAGGAATAACGAAAAAAGTACTTAATAATACTTAATGATTATTATTAAATTAAGTTTTTTAACTGTAGCCAATAAAAACCTTTTAAAAAAGAATCGTCCGCCCGCGTCGCGGTCAATTTTCGTCGCGCGGCTTCGGTTTTTAATGTTCGTAAGTGATTGCACGTATTAAATTTAATTTAAAAAATACATATAGTTACTTAAAAAAAAACATAATAATAGTTATGATAAAATACTTACCTAAAATAGCGATCCTGTGATAGATTAATTTATTGATGCGTCGCGTCTTCCTCTTCACTAATACAATCAGTATTTTACTTTCGGCAGATCGACAAGTACTAAATAGTAAACATAAACAAACAACTCACATTTATGAAACAAAACACTGTCGTGGAGAGAGATCGACGAGGAAGTTGTCGAATATAGCTTTATCTCTTTCCCACTCACGGTAACCAGACGCGTGCTGCCCCGATCTGCGATTCCTGCAGGCGAGCGGGAGCCGGGCGCGTATTTTGAACTATGCCTACGCGCCTCGCGAATAATAAATGTTCGTGCAGTCGTGCACCATGTCTCACTCCGCGCTCAGGGTATCGGTCAAGTTGATATGGCCATGAAATTGCTGTACTTGTGCTATTATTTATTCCGTGGTCAACGTTAAATAAATGATGAGTTGTCCATTGGTATGTGATGTGTGAATTTGGCCGCCCCCTGATTTTGCCGCCCCCTGAATTTGCCGCCCGGGGCATAGGCCCCGGCTTGCCCCCCCCTAGATCCGGGGCTGTACAGGTCATCCCAACCTGTCAAGCAGCCTGTAAAGAACTCGAAGTTATTGAGGACGACGAACATTGGAAGCATACCTTAGCTAATCCTGTACTTTCGGATTAAGAGCGTTTACGCCATCCGTGCGCTGTTTTGCCCAAAATCAGTACTTTTCGACCAAGTTAATATCCATCAAACATTATTTTAAAACCAAATTAATTACTAACAATTTTAGGAAATATTGTTGTCTAAATACTTAGTTAGGAACATTTTTAGATTAATAGAGTATTTGTGAATTCTATCAAGATAACTGCAGAGGTTTCGATAATTTCACTTCGAGCATCAATTTAGAAGCTACAAATATCTTAAATCACTGATCAACCGAACTAAATATATTTTTTATCTGACTACAAATATCCTTAGGAAAAAACGTAGTTAAAAATAAAATACATTTTAGGTTCCCTGCATGAGAAATAAAAATCCAAACAAAACGAAATTATAAAGAAATTTTGGTCAGTAAAATGTTTTTTTTTACCAATATATCTTAATTAATTTAATATAAAAACAGGTTACTGTAATAGAAGGACATCTTGTTAAAAACTTGCAATTTTAAATTTAAACTAAATGTGTTCTATTATTTTTCTAGAAATATTTTAAAACTACTCTAAAACTCCACGAGCAAACCGTAAACCGTTTCAAATTAGTCGGCCATGAGGCCTTCCAGAGAGTGGACGTATCGCTCGGCGCTCTGCCTGACCGCTATTGACCTTTGTCGTGCGTACAACGATATTGCACGAGTATAGTATGATCGCCAAATCTTAGTACTTTACTAAGTAAAACATTTTATCGAAGTGAAAACTAATTTATGGTGCTAAAGTCTATAGTGGTGCCGATTGTCACAAATAGTCTTAACTAGACTAAGAATCACCAAAATTTTGTTTATTCCTGTCAAATGACGATTTCCCATTCTGAAATAGACTAAAGTGACACACCTTAACAATATTTTAGTTTGATAGCACTAAGATGGCACTGAGTTATTAATTTAGTGAAAATGGCTATTTTGCTATTCTGAATTTGATGTTTTTCACCTAAAATTTTGATTGTCTAACTAAATCTCGCGATTAAAAATGGTGTAGAATAGAATTAGTTGTCATGACATAAAATTCACACTAACAGTTCGACTTCAGGTGCAAAAACAGTAATGTATCTTTTTATCTTTTCTTTTGCATATTTCTCGAAAATGGTGTGTCCTATCGCAAAAATAATTAAAATTTGGACCCCCTTTACAGAACCCTTAAACCCCCAAAACTCAACATGTAGGTCATATTTTTTCATAATTTCCATAGAAAAAGTGATAAATTCCATTTAAACACCTCGAGGCTGCCCCCTGTCTGTGCGCTTCCGGCTCTAAAATAAATTCACGGGGTAGGTCAAACAAGTACCACGTGGAGTCGCGATTGTCAAATTCGTTTTTAGTTGTATCTCAATTATTTATATATTAAGAGATAATTTTTGCAGAATAGCTTTATGATTCTCATAGTCAAAAGTAAGGAATTTTTGTGATAGTTTAGTTCGGTGTACAAGAGAATCGGCACCAGTGAGTTCGAAATATAAATTCGAGATTTCGGCTGCAAATTTTTTTCACATTTTTCATTATGGGTGTCGTTTTCAACCCGTTATACCCCGTTTACATTCAGCTCACTCCCACGACGTCTGGAAGAGAATTGTTGAAGTTTTAGAAGTCGCTGATGGTCACCTTCAGGCCTCTTTTGGAAATAAAAAATCATATATCGGACCTGGAGCAGGTACAGACGACATATTTCATCCGATAATGGTTTGCATTCGATGTTATGGAGAGGATCCACCATCTTATACGAAGATGAATTTTCTTTTTTTTAATTTGTTATCTTTCTAAATACTGAACATTATTTTGTATTGCAAAAAGGGCAGAATGTAAATGCGGCATTCGTTTTCGAAGGGTATAAAGCCAATACTGAGGTCAAAATGTAAATCCAAGATGGCGGCTGTGAAAATTTTGTTTTTTTTTTAAATGATACGTGAGAACGAACTTTGTTCCTGACGGGGTGTCCCCGAAAGCACACGTTTTTTTAAAAAGTGTATTCTCCTTTAGGCGCGTTGAGCGATTTTTGGCAGAGGAAAATATTATGGGCTCGCGTCACCGACATGCTAATGTTAACAGTACTCATAATGTACCTATGAGTATGACGTGTTGCGCTTGTTGTTGCTCGGAGTAATATTAGGTCTTTACCTATGAAATTGCCGTTCTGCAGTACAAAAAATCCATGTTTTTCCAAAAGTAGTCATTTGTTTATTGATTAGTGTTACATTTTCATCGCATTTCAATCTTTTTCGTCATCATGGATACGTTAAAAATTCGAGTAATTATGGAATATGAGTACCGTCGTGGCAGCAACGCGGCACAAGCGGCACGCAACATCAACGACGTTTACGGAGCTAACACTACAAACCAACGCACCACCTGTTATTGGTTTGCTCGCTTCCGTTCTGGAAATTTCGACCTGAAAAATGAACCTCGCGGTCGTCCGAAGACTGGTCGACAATGACGAATTAAAGGCGATTGTGGAAGCTGATGATACACAATCTACGGCTGAATTAGCAGCAGCTTTCGACGTTAGCGTCAAAACAATATTGGTCCATTTGCGTCAAATTGGCAAGGTAAAAAAGCTTGACAAATGGGTGCCCCACGAACTCAATGATCGCCAGCGCAAAGTACGCGTCGAGACGTGCCTTGCACTGCTCAACAGACACACAAATGAAGGAATTTTGAACCGCATTGTTACCTGCGATGAAAAATGGATTCTGTTTGATAACCGCAAGCGCTCAGCAAGTTGGTTGGATCCTGGTTCAGCACCTAAACAATGCCCTAAACGAAAACTTACCCCTAGAAAAGTGATGGTCACTGTTTGGTGGTCTAGCACCGGTGTGACTCATCATGCTTCTTAACAAACGGGGTGAGCATTACTGTAGATGTGTACTGTGAAGAACTGAACACAATGATGGAGAAGATGGCACATCTCCAACCAGCATTGGTCAATCGCTCGTCTCCGCTGCTACTGCACGACAACGCGCGACCTCATACTGCACAGCAGACGGTCTCCAAGTTGCAAGAACTGGGGTTGGAAGCTGTCTGTCATCCGCCCTACTCACCAGACCTTGCGCCTACAGACTACTACTTTTTCCAGAATTTGGATAACGTCTTGGCGGGAAAAAAATTCAATACCCGAGAGGCAGTACAAAATGCCTTTGAAGAATTTGTTGCCTCCCGTCCAGCTGATTTCTTTAAGAAGGGCATCAATAAACTGCCACTGCGTTGGCAAAGACGCATTGATTGCATGGGTGATTACTTTTTGTTTACAAGATTTGTTTATGTTACTCGACACCGTGCCGCGCGATAAAAAAAAGTTCAAGGTCAAAGTGCCAGGTACGTCGCTGCACTCGGGACGCATAAGTGGATATGTAGCTTGTAGAATAATCTGACAAAAAATCAGAATGATTGCATATAAATTAATATGATTTTTAATCGTTAAAAGAAATTTTTAGAGGTATCTTCATGATTTTTTTCTATCGTATCAAATTAGTTGTATTATGTTTTCAACACACTATCATACTAGCATATATCCTGAAGAATATCATATATTTTTCTGATTTTGTTTACTGCAGTGGATCATATTCTTTTAGGCATTATAAAACTTGCGTTTAGGCACGTTTAGGTCCTGTAGTCCTCTTAATACAAATAAAAAATACATTAAAAAAAATCGTTAAAATTTTTTCATACAAAGCTGCAATTTCATAGGTAAAGACCTATTAAATAGGTATATAGGGACTAAAAACGTAGTAAAGTCAAAACTGTATATTGAATATTTTTTAAAGTAAGTAATTGCTATGCTGGTAATGATTATAATGGCGAAAATAGTGTTAACGACTGCTGGCAACACCAAGTAGGCATCCGCCGGGTTGGTACGACGTATCGTGCACTGATTGATATGTATTAGAATTCATAAAAACTCTTTTACAAAAAATAAAAATTACTTCCAAAAAACACTACAAAGTGAAAAATAACTTATATTTCGGAATTCGGTGGAAAATAACAACAATACCAAAGACACCGACTTCCGAAATTTCACACGTAATCTGTTCGATTCATGTCCTAACACGTGTGACTCCGGATTTTTAATTTGTCTGTCTGTGATGTCTTGTTTATACCTTTTTAGATTTTTTTTTTGTCGTAGTTGGGTTTTAGTTTTATAACTTTTATGGTTTTCGTTAAATATCTCTTTTCGTTTTTGAGATGTTTAAGATTCTTTGAAAAAGTTCCAAAAGAAACGGTCATAAATAGGGCTTATTCCACTAATCCCCATTAACAATCCCCATCGGTTTAAAAATAAAATACAAACAACATAATTATTAATGTAGGTATAAGAATCATGAAGTCCTTATTTGTTACGGAGGTAAAGACTCATTGATTATTTTTATAGTCAAACAAATTAAAGTAATGGCTAAATTAATAGCCTATACCTAACAGTTCATACTTTACTACAAAATATAATATTTTAGAGATGAACTTTTAAATTACTTCATGGTAACTTTGTGATTGATTATTTTAGAACTTTTGTTCACATTTTGTTTAGTTGAGTATTTACCTAAGTCTAGTGCTGCCACTTTTAAAAGTAAAGAATTATATTTCGTGAATAAAGATGCTTATTAAATCAAAATCTATTACATTCACTCGGTGACATCAAAATACGTAGGTTTTAAGAGGCTCAACAGCTTTATGATAAAATAGTTTTCTGTGGTGATTAAAAATATTGACGCAAACAAGAAAGCAATGACCGGATTGGTGAAGGAGGGGGTGGTGTAGCCATATACCTTAGCAGTGACTTTCCTTACAAAATACTTGCTACTTCCTCTTCACCTTATTCTGCTTCTGCCGAGTTTATTTTCCTTGAAGTGTGTGTCAAAGGAGCCAAAACCATTATTGGTGTTGTCTATTGTCCTCCTTCTGTTGATTACTTCACTGAATTCGAATCAGTACTTGAATCTTTGGGTTTGGAGTATGCACATCACATCATCATGCGTGATTTCAACACAAACCTCCTTGCCCACAACTCCCCTCGATCCCGTAAGCTCCTCCATCTTATCGAGTCACCTAGTCTGCACCTGTTGCCGCTCCAACCTACTCATTATAACACTGTCGGCGATGACACTTGGCTCGATCTGATTCTCATCTCCAATCCTTCCTTCGTTTCCTCCCATGGTCAACATGATGCTCCTGGCTTTTCTCACCACGACATGATTTTCCTTTCATATATACTGAAACCTCCCAAACCTAAACCCAAGGTTCTGTACAGGCGTTGTTTTGCACGGATGAATATCGAGAAGCTCACGGAGGATGCATCTGTGGTCGATTGGAAGCCTATGATGGAAGCTACGTCAGTTGAAGACAAGGTTGCCATCTTCAATGATGTTATAGTAAGTCTTTATAACATCCATGCTCCTGTCAAAAAAGTAAAGTTAAAACGCCCACCTGCACCATGGATGACAAGAGGAATACAGATGGCAATGCGACGTAGGGAACGTGCTTTCCGTAAATTTAAAAGGGATCGGACTGATGAGAACTGGACAATATTCAAGACGGCAAGGAATAGATGCAATCAGATGATACGAAACGCTAAACGCCGCCACATTCTTGATACTATCAATACTTCCTCTTCTGCCGATATTTGGAAATTTCTTGGAACTCTTTGTATCGGCAAACCGCGACATTTAGACCTTCCTATTTCAATTGACTTAGACGATCTCAACCGTCACTTCTCCTCCGTTCTACCATGGATCGTCTAACCAAACAACAAACTTTGTCTTTAATATCTGGGGTAACGCGTCCTTGTATTAACCCTTTCAGTTTCATTCCAGTTGAGCCGGGAGAGATCAGAAAGATCATTCTCTCCATTAAATCCAAAGCGGTGGGATGTGATAATATCACCCGTGGTATGATCATAACTATCCTGGATCATCTCCTACCCGCGATAACCCATATTGTAAATTTTTCCCTGTACACCGGAGTATTCCCTTCCCTGTGGCGCAAAGCCTATGTTCGTCCACTTCCTAAGGTATCTAATCCCTCTCTTCCTACCGACTTCCGTCCAATTTATATACTTCCCTTCCTATCCAAATTGCTCGAGGCTTGTGTCCACAAACAATTCTCCAATTTTGTTCATCGTAACTCTCTAATTAGCCCTCTTCAATCTGGGTTCAGGCCCGGACACAGCACTGTTTCCGCCCTCCTTAAAGTGACTGGCGATATAAGGGCAGGACTAGAAGACACCAAAGTTACTGCTCTAGTATTGGTTGATTTTTCAAATGCCTTTTGCGATTAACATTTGAAAATACTGTTGGAGCTGCTGAAGATTTTAAGACCATCTTTGCATTGTATAAAATCAATCTTCTTTGAATTATATAATCGCAGAGGAGTATTGTGAGTACTATGTACTAAAGAGGTACCATTTACCGGGTAATACGTCTTTTACTTGACTTGAATGTGCCCTGGCGGCTGTGAGTATGTCATGCTCACTCAGATATCTCGCTGATGGTGGCGCGATCATGTAGCTCCCTTCAATATGGTTGAGCTGAATGGTGCTGATCCATGCGTCATGTTCGTGAACGGGCGCCGTCAGTTGGGACTGGTCAACTCTCAGCGGCCATGGCTGATTTTAATTTTTGAATTGTTCTTTGTTTTATCTTTGTATTACGGACGCTTCTAACGTGCACGTCTTTCTACATTGTTCTCACATGTATAATTTCAACATGAATGATGTAATCTCGTCATCAACACTTCAAAACCTAGTAAGTCTCTGAGACTTGCTAGGTTTTTAAATGGTCGATGCACCTTACTAGGTTTTTTAAATCAAGAACAAAAACGAACGAAGAGAGGGGTTAGTGCGGGGCCTGCGGGGGTTCCGAGGTCCACTGCAAGTCACAATACGTAGGGCGCTCTTGTTTTAATCGGCGTCGACCGAAGTCCCCTCCAGGAATTGGATTTTCTAATAAAAAAAAATTGATGAAAATGTACCATGCGCTCTCCCTAATCACCGAAAATACTGAGACTAAAATAATAATAAAAAATACAGAAAATAGTCCTATAAAACCTATGGTCTTAAAATTGGTGCTGGGTTGGTGGTTGTCTATGGTCTTAAAATAACACGGTAAATCTCCCAATATTGTGCGGACAAACTTACATTTGCAGTTGAAATGCATGGGAGAACATTTTGTCATAATTAGCAGAAGTAGGTTGTGTTGTAGAACTCCTTAGGATCGATACAATTAATAAATATAACTCCATTTTTATAAAACTTTTATCGATTTATGTTTGTATTAGTTACGAAGCCAAGAATTAGATCTAATCTTGATGATAAAATACTAAGCGAACGGCATGCGTGACGCGTGGCGCCTAGCAAAGATAAAGAAACTGTTTTACTGTTCTGTATTTTGATAATCAAAAACACTGAAGTTATTGTATTCATGTGGTTACATAGCTGGTATAAATGGTTCCAGCGCCGATCATGAACCGTGTACCTACAACACCGCACTCTGCATCAGCAGTCAAACTAACTTGCGTTACTTACCATGAACAAGTTGATTCAAAGCTAACGGTATATTAGAGAACAAATTGTGTTTGTTGCCAAAAACAAGAAATTTGGTAGAAAACTCGAATATCCAGCAGGTATTCGAGTTTACTACCAATTTTTTTGTCTTGGACAGCAAGTAGTTTATTTCTGCAGCACATTTACTTCCATTATTTCTGCTGCACATTTACTTTATTCACTTTCCCAATTTCATCTGAAGACTGCTATCACAATTATTATGAGCTATGTAAAACAGAAGGGAGTAGTGTAAGTCCTCACTCCTAACTTACGCCAGTGTGCGCGTGCCTCCAGCTCTAAGTAGAGCGTTTGCTCATAAGTCATAACGTATGGTGGCCTACTTGCCATCCGTGATCTGATAACAATCCACGCGTGTTTGTATAACCCTATTAGGTACTATCGGGTTCTTCGATAAGCACTGGTTTTGTTCTCGCGTCCACGTCGCGGTCGTGCACACACCGACGTATTTTTGAGCACGGCTATATTCGCTGAACATTTTGTTGATTGTTTGTGGATGATCTCAGCTCAGCATGACAAGTAGAAACTGTGCTATATAATAAGTGATCAAAAGAACTTACCTGTTGTGAAGTTCGATCATTATTATACGAAGGGCTTCGTTCGAAGGTATAACATTTACCATGCAGCCTCTTTACGCCAGTCGACAACCAAACGCATATTTAGAGCTGATAGCAAAAACTAAACGCACAAGTGTAGCTATTCCGCTCTAAACGTCATCTGTCATTATTTTTAGAGTAAGAAGAGAGTCTAAATTTTTTTGGGGTAGGGTAGGGAGGGTTCCTTATATCTTCGAACGAATCCCTTCGTACAATAATGATCAAACTTCACAACAGGTAAGTTCGTTTGATCACTTATTATACTTCAGGCTTCGTTCTCGATATAACATTTACCATGCAGATGTTATGAGTTTATGAGGAAAATTGAGATTCCAAAGAAATTATATAAATAAATAGTATTTCAATAACAAATTAATTTTTTTAAGTTTTTAGACACAAATGACATAATAAAATAATAGATAAACAGTCTCATTCATCTTAGTATTGGACTTATTGCCCAACTTACAAACAAGTTTTAATCAATTTACCCTATTAGACGAACAATCAAATTATTCATCTTAATATTGAACTTCTTGTCTTTTTTTTTTTTTTTGAGCGTGGGAAATTATCAAATAACTTCTCCCGCTCTGGGCGGAGCGGGAGAGCGTGTCAGACTTTTACTGACTAAAACCCACCCGTGTTCCTTCCTTTGCCTGTGTGCCGGGGTCGCGATATCCCTTTCAGACAAACCCGCAACCCCGGCAGGCATTGGCCCTTCCGGACCCCGTCAGCTGGTGCTGGCGCTCCGCCTCCTCCTTCGCGAGCATTACTGCTTCGCAGAAGGAGGTGACGGCCTCCCATGCACTCTCGCTCCGGACCATGGCCTGAACCAGTTCCGGACGCGTGAGATCGCCGCCGCCGATCGCCTCCGTGAGGACACGGCGGTGCTCCGCCCAAGCTGGGCAGACCTCCACCGTATGCTCCACTGTGTCCTCCGGGCGATCCACACAGTGGTGACACCCGGGCGTTTCCTCCCGCTTTATCCTGAACAGGAACCTCCCGAAACAACCATGTCCGGTGAGGACCTGTGTCAGGCGGAAGGTGAGGACGCCGTGGCGCCTCTCTAGCCACTCCTCAAAGAGGGGACTTATCGCCACAATTGTGGCGTGCCCAGAACTTCTTGTCTAATTTAGTTTTATATTTTGTAAGGCACGTAATAATTATACGTAATATTCACAATACTTAATCAAGTATTTTGTTCAGCATTAAGCACAGCATGAGCAAATCCGTTTGAATTTGCCAATTATAAAATCTAGCGAAAGGTGGAAGACCAATTTTTTCCAGCCTGCTGTTTGCCTTATTACATCTAATGACACTCTTAGCGTTAGTAGTGGATGTCGAGGCATGTCTAGTACTATGTCCTGAAAAATACTAATATCTATAATGCAAACAGAGAGAAGGTATATTTACCAAAATTATTGAAATTAGATAATAGAGATGGTGATGGTAGAGGTTTGTGGGGCTTATACAATGAAAGTATTAAGTGAGTAATACTTTTACTTGAGTACAGTTAATTTTATCACGTAATGTACTAGCTGGACAAACGGTCTGTTCAAAAAAGGTAAAAATAGGTTCGGTTGGCTTCAACCGAGACCAGATGTTTTAATAGCAACTGTAATTGAAATGTGCATGATTTACTGTGTTGTTAAGTATTTTAATAAGAGACAAAGTCTGTGCTCTTTCGACTGTAGTCTTTTTTTTTTTAATTTTTCAGTAAAATTGTCAAAGGTTTTTAAATCATTTAAGATTTTACTTGGGGTACCAACTAGTTTGATACTTGCCCCCAGGTGGTTTGATTTTTTATAGAAACCTTGAAGTAGCCTCTTGATGCGGTCATCACCCCCATTTTTGAGTCTATTATTAAAGCAACAGCTGACTTATGTAAATTTAAACTCAAACTCAAATAATTTATTTCAATTAAACCATTACAGGCACTTTTGAATTGTCAAGGAATCGGTCAGTCAAAAATATGAAGCTAGTTGCCCATTCCAAAGCGTAGTAGGTACCTATGGAGAAGAACGGGCAAGAAACTCCACGGACACTCTTTTAAATAAAATAAATTGTTACAAAGTATTGGTTACATCATTCATGTTGAAATTATACATGTGAGAACAATGTAGAAAGACGTGCACGTTAGAAGCGTCCGTAATACAAAGATAAAAACAAAGAACAATTAAAAAATTAAAAATCAGCCATGGCCGCTAAGAGTTGACCAGTCCCAACTGACGGCGCCCGTTCACGAACATGACGTATGGATCAGCACCATTCAGCTCAACCATTTTGAAGGGAGCTAATTGATTCAACACACGCGCCACCATCAGCGAGACATTTGAGTGAGCATGACATACTCACAGCCGCCAGGGCACATTCAAGTCAATAAAAAAAAGTATTACCCGGTAAATGGTAGCTCTTTAGTACATAGTACTCACACCTGTGCTCTGGAATTATATAATACAAAGGAGATTGACTTTATACAATGCAAAGACGGTCTTAAAATCTTCAGCAGCTCCAACAGTATTTTCAGATGTTAATCAATTAGTTGTGGTTGTGGAGCAGGACCAGGATTGAGCCAAGCATTTTTATCAGTGATGTAATCCCCCAACTTATAATATGCCTGCCTGCATAGTGTGCGTTTTATACAAGACTTGAATTTCGTCTCATTCAGTTGAAGTATGTGGGGAGGAATTTTATTGTAACATTTTAAACAGTACCCCATGAAAGATGAGTCCACTTTAGCCAGTCTGATACCTGGTTGAACTAATAGGTCCCTATTTCTTGTACTATAATTATGTCTATCACCTCTTTTACTAAAAAGATGTAAGTTTTTCCTTACGTACATGATGTTTTCTTAGATATATTGACAAGGTACCGTCATGATGTTAATATCCTTAAACAGTTCCCTTAGAGAGTCACGCCTGCGGAGATAGTACATGGCTCTAATCGCTCTTTTCTGCAGAATAAAAATAGACTCGATGTCTGCAGCCCGTCCCCACAGTAAAATACCGTAAGACATGATACTATGAAAATAACTAAAATAGACCAGCCTCGCGGTATCTACATTAAAACCTCCTTAGGGCCTTAAATAGAATAGATAGGTTACAAAAAAAAATACATAATAATGATTGGTATAGATGGTGTAAATGGATCTATAGGTAAGTACTTTGTTTTTGCCAAAGGGCCCACCATAATGTATATGTGATTTTGTTGTATCTTAGCCACGCCTTCCTGATAATATCCCGATGGACATGTAGAGGGTGGTTCTGTCAGGTTTATGACGGCCAGTATGGCATAACCATAATGCCTGTCGCTTTATCTTTTCTATTTTTTGGTAAACATCTTAATAATAGACTAAATGGGCATAAAAAGGCGAAAAACAAAAGGAAGAAAATGTCGCTCGTCCAAGATACGGTAAAAGCATCTATATTCGATGCATCCGGGCCGGTTTCCAGTAAATGTAAGATTCACATTTTTCATTAATTCTTGAAGCAAAAGTCAATTCCTATCAGGGTCAAAAAACTGAGTTAAAATGTACTGGAATGTGGAGGTATTAATTTCCCACTTTATGTCATGATATGTGATTTTTCACCTGCTTCATTATTATCCCTCGATTATATGTAAGAAGCAAATAGTCAAATTTGTCTATCTTCACATCAAATTGCCAATATGCTTCTGGCAGAGTTATTTAAATGTACTGAATACCTCCCATTTGCTTGTTATATGATATGGCAGTCTTATTATCAACATGTAACAATATGTATATTTTTTATTAATATCGTTTATTTTTAAACAAACATTTTTAAGGCTAAAAATAAGTTGAGTAGTTCTAGACACCTACTTAAAAAATTTCACTCTCTGTCCAGAACCCGTGAACCATATTATCATTACAAACGGTCCCCCCCACTTCTTGACACATCTGTAAATATTTCCTAATCATATTTTGAGTATGCTATACTTTTGTATAAACTATTTTGTATAGCCCACTGTGTAGGTCTAGTTTAATATCTGGGTGATTGATAATCGTTTTATCCTAATTTCTCTTTACTTTAAAGTAAACCATAATATTTATGGTTATAAGATATATTTAATGCACTAGGAAGTGGTGAAGGGTGGGCGTTTTGGGAGACTGTTTTATGTAATTTTGACGTTTGAAAAGTGTTGATTCTCAGCCTAGTTTGAATAAATGACTTTTGAATTTTGAATGTTCTAATAGTTTTGTGTAAAGCCAAACATGTCGCCGTGCAGTGAAAACCTCGTGAACACAATAAAAGTTATTTTACGGGGTAAGATAAAAACTATCGGAACAATGGCCGTCACTGACGTTCCCCAAGAATCATCAATGGAAGGCATTAGAAGAATCATTTTAGGATTGTGCTCGTGTGTTCTGTGTGTTCTAAATATGTATTAGATACGAGGTTTTCTACACATGTAAATAAAAAGAAAAAACAAAGATTTTTTGTTTACGGGGTTTTCACTGCGCGGTGACGATATGTACTTGCCAGGCATGTGGCAGTCAATGTTCCTATTAACTGAGCAAGGTCTCTAATACTACAACATTGTTTTTTCAAATATTTTTCAATGGATTTTTGTTTTACAAAACCTAAAAACTGACAGGCCTGTCATGGCCTAAATGTACTATTTTTATAATTTATAACAAATCTGGAATTTTTGGGAAATAGCAATTATTTCAAAAACATCAACAATGCACAAGAGGTCATCAAAGAAGTATTGTACTGATTTGTGACCGGTTCGGTTATTAAATTATGTAACCACTACTCTCATAATCTTAGAAAACACATAAGGTGTGGGACACAAGACATATGGCAATGTAATTAATTTGTATAATTTATCATACTGAAGCTATCAATACTTCTTGTGAACTGGATTAATATTTACCAATAAATAGAACTCTTTCAAATCAATAAATTGTCCTGAAGGAATTAGAATTACTGCAGTTCTGTGATATTCCATTTTAAAATGGCATGTATATTAGAATAAATATTTTGCTACCATTCAGTTTTGGAAACAAAACAATTAAGATATGAATTGGTTTTCACATGGTGTGCAAGGAGAAATCACGCCAGAAAATTAATAATGGCTGTATGCATAATAATATCAGGATCATTTAAAGTATCATTTTATAATGACTTTTAGATTGTGACTGATCAGGTGTATCGATAAAAGGTTTTGAGTTACCGTTCACATGTTTCAATATTGAAACATTGTCATAGATGCTTAGCTAACAAGGTAAAAAATGATTTAATCTTCTAGCATGACTAACCTCTAGTATCGCGCACGAGTCTTGTCCTTGCTTGATATGAGGACTGTGGTTTCTTGTATCCCGGCTTCAAATTAGTCCTCTGTTGGTTGTAACGAAGTGAACCACTCAAGTTTCCCTGATGGTTGTCGTAAAAGTAGTTGGGTTTTAAAAAATTGGCCTTTAACATCCTTCCAGCGTCACTGAGCTGGAGGATCTCTATCCTTATTGTTGTTGATAATGGTGAGTCCCTTCTTCAAGATGGTAGTCCAAATACAGGCTAAGTTGTTGTTTATTGCTCTTATAAATGCATCAAATCCCATAATGCTTGTAACACTTCCAGGGATACAATATTAGTAGGCTCTGTGTCTAGAACAGGTGCTGGGTCAGATCTCAGGTAGAGCGTCAGTTACAGTCATGGCTGTATTAGTGTTATCCTGGTTTGTGTAAAATGAAACCGGTGGTTTGACAGTCATCAAGTACCTAGGTACCTAGTTCAATAACTATTTCTTTTGGTTCATCATTTTTGCGGTCTGCAAAAACATAGAATGGACCCTGATGATGTACCATAATATACATACCTAAGCGTAGCCTCTCGGAATACACCATTCAAATAGGTGAATGATAAAACTCGTGCGTTTATCTCGTAAACGCCCCGAATTATTTGTTCGCGTCAATGCATCTCATTACCCGCGTGGTAAAATAAATATTGTATAGATATAAGCCATGTGAAAGACGTTTTACTGTATAAAACGTTTAAAACAATGATAAAACTCGTGCGTTTATCTCGTAAACGCCCCGAATTATTATTTCGCGTCAATGCATCTCGTACATTACCCGCGTGTTACAATAAATATCGTATTTAAACCCTGTGAAACACGTTTTCACTGTATAAAACGTTTAAAACAATTTTGTTTTATCTGGTGTAGAAAAAAGAGGACGACTCTGATGAATCGGTGTTGTACCGGTGTCGTTTCATGTAATCTTCGGATTTTCTGAAGATAATATTCTTTTTCATGTTTTCGTTTCGGCATGATAACTTATGCCAACTTTTAAACACACTTTATACTAGTTTTAAACACTTTTAATAATATTCTATTCTATTCTATTCTATTTTTTGGGAATTACAGCGTACTGGTTGCCGCGCAAACTCAAAGAATGACAGATAACGTATAGAGCGGAATAGCTACACTTGTGCGTTTAGTTTTTGCTTTCAGCTCTAAATATGCGTTTGGTTGTCGACTGGCGTAACGAGGCTGCATGGTAAATGTTATATCGAGAACGAAGCCTGAAGTATAATGAATGGCAAAAATTGTACATACGCTATCCCCATTTATGTTTATCTATGCGTTATACTCGCCCTTTGACTCTTTGCTTAACAACAAAAATGAAGCTGCCGTCTCAACGTGACACTGGCAGAATAGTCGACACCGGCTCAATTGCCAAGAGAGGAAAAAAAAAATGAAGTCAGATTTGCAAGGTTTAATAATGTTGTTTACTGTTTCGAACAAGAGTTGGGCCGTTTGATCGGAATATGGTTTTAGTCAAGCATGAGAAGCATAGAGCAGAGTAGGTACCTATGCATATAATATCAGCACATGAGTGTGTAGTGGGAGTGTGTGATGAGCGCGCAGTAAGTCAGTAGTGGATGGTGGTTGTGAGCAAGTGGGGCGTCACAGTCGGGCGGTGATGTATCGTGACTATTCGTGACGTCACCGGTGAGTCACGCGTCGTGTGTGCGCTTTGTTTCGGGCGCGGCGCGGCGCCCGCACTCGGCTGATAAGCAGCGTCGTGATCGTGAGCTATCGATGGAGAAGCGCCGCTGCGCGCTGCCCAGGTGCTCGACTTCTTTTGTTTATTCTAATGATGTCAGTTTATAAAACTCACTCAGTTAGGTACCTAAATAACATGCACTAGTAAGTTGTAGGTACCGATTATAATTATGATTCAGTTTGCTGGTGCTTCGCATTATTTAATTTTGGTATTATTTAACTCAAGTTCAAGAAAATGTTTGCAAGAAGCTGAGATGATGTCAGCGCGGCTCGCGCAGGTCATCGGCCTAACCTCGATCGTCGTCTGCCGTAAATGCCAATGAAGTCCGTTCTGTTTGTATAGAATAAAACAGGTCTAATAGTTATGTTGGGTCCTTATGAGGCCATCTCATTACACTGCGGATATATTTCCAATGATTTATGAAACCAGAAATTAAAAAATCGTTGCAGAAGTAGGTACGTACATGCAATAATAATAATAATAACCCCACCGCCGTATCTCTACGTTGACGTCGTGGTGGGGCTTGCGCGCTCCAAACTCTGGGTCTGTGCCGGTAGAGTTTACTTTGCCGGAACAGGTCTAGGATGAGGAGCCAGACCAAGAGAGATACAGAAACTCGCAGGGCAGCATGTGGCGAGCTGTTGGGCAGTAGCGACCCCACGGACCCTATCTCCCGGGAGAAATCTTGTTCCTCATCTCTGGCTTGCCTTTATTGGCCGGCTGGAGTGAACACTGACGAGGAACAGAGCTCCCACCTCATTCTTGCCTTAATTGGCCGGCTTGAGTGGAGATTCGCAAGAGCAAACGTGCTCGGAGGAAGGAAGTATTTCAGTAAGTGCTCGTAGGGATCTTGACCATCTTCCGGGCTCTGGGATTGTTCTGAAAGCCGTGGAATACCTCTCCACTCCTCAAGCACCTCAGGACGTGTTGCCCCCTTGTCGCTACGTCACTATGTGCTAGTGACAGTTTCCGGGGGCCCATTATTGAGTGTGCAAGTCACCCCCTGCCATTTTATCCGTGTACATATAAGACATTGATCAGGCAGGGGCCATAGTCCTTCCATAGTTCCAGGTCACCAGCCAACTTAAGCCACCCAAACCCATAGTCCAATATTTTTGTCTCCATATCCTGCAATAGTCCTACACCAACCGGGGGTTGTCCTTGGGTACACTTGCATAGTGCATACAGGGATAATCGTCGGTTGGTGTCTCATTTAATTAAAAACGTCTAACGGGCCTCTGCGAGTTGGCTTTGGCCCCTCGTACGCCTTCTAAAGGTCCGGGACCCCAGGGTCCCGAGAAATGTCAAGAGACATAATAATAATATCATTTATTTCAGGCGACACAGGCCCATAGAAAAATACCTTAACCTAAACATACATATTTTAATATAAAATAAATAAGGCTTAGACTATGTTAGTAGCACTTCACTTTATGACAATGATATTATTACAATGAAGGGTTTCGTACCGTATTAAGATCGAGCAAAAAAACTCCGAAAAAAACACGACGTTTCGTGTATTAATTATTAACTTTATTTTATTTTTATTATTTGTTATTTTATCGGCAATAGAAAATGTCTACGTATTACGGTTCATGAGATAGAGCTCATAGAGCCCGCTGACAGATGGGCGGACAGCGGAGGCTTAGTAGGTAATAGGGTTCCGTTCGGCACCCTTCGGGTACGGAACCCTAAAAAGAGGTAGATAGACACGCTCCGCAAGTGGCACGTCAAATCTTGGCTAATTAGCCCGATAATTATGACATCGTCCTACTTCCACGTGCTATGTAATAGTATGACACTGGTGCCGATTCTCTTGTCACAAATGCCTCTAAACTAGACTAAAAATCGCTAAAATTTAGTTTATTCCCGTCAAACGACGATTTCCCATTCTGAAATAGACTAAAGTGACACAACTTAACTATATTTTAGTTTGACAGCACTAAGATAGTACTGAGTTTTTAGTTTAGTGAAAATGGCAGTTTTGCTATTCTGAATTTGACGTTTTTCACCTAAAATTTTGATTGTAAAAAACCAAACCAGACTAAACCTGACAATTTTTAATCGCGATTAAAAAGGTGTGGGAAAAAATAAGTTGTCATCAACTAAAATTCACACCAACATCTCCACTTCACGTGCAAAAACAGTACTGTATTTATTTTTTATTTTCCTTATATCTCGAAAATAGTGCGTTCTATCGCAAAAATAATGAAAATTTCGACCCCCTTTTTAAAACCTCTAAACCCCTAAAACTCAACATGTTGGCAAAGGAGGATTATGATTTTGACAGGCTATGTACATCTGTATGTTCATCAGTTCGCTCATAACTCCTAAACTGTTCTTCGTATTTTGACAAATATATTAACATTATTAATATACCCGTGATGTATCTAATGAAAGGTGTTGACTTATTTCACAAAACACTATCCAGCAGATATAACCTACCCGAAGAGTTGCTGAGGTGTGCGAGAGGGACGAATTTGGTTTGAAGGTAGCTCAGGTATGCGTGATACTGATAACATCCCGTAGGCCGACGGCTTCGGTGAATAAATACGAGCGTTGTATGGCGGGGCGCGGGGCATGCGGGCGCCGGCAGCTGCGCGTGCGCACATCGGCGCAGCGTGTTTACAAACAGGCGCGCACGTGTGTGCGTGCGGGACCCACCGGCGGCGCACCATCGTTCTACGTACTTTGGGCTCGCTTAAAAACCTTTTGAATAAAATAAAAGCGTCGCTCAAATTATTGGTTGTGTTTTCAAGGTAGTAAAGTATGGTTTGAGAATAATATAATATTTCGATCGAACATATTGGAGCCATAAACGTAAAGCTTGAATGCATGAAATTTGTGAAAACAAGAGAAAGCTGTTTCACAAGCTTTGCACTTCTCAGTTTGGTTGTAATATCAACAGGTTTTTGAAAGATTTTAGATCTTTAGCGGCCGGTTGTGTGAGCTGCATTCTTGAGGATAGCATAGAACAAGGACTTCAACTCAGAATTGAATAGTCAAACGAGCTTACCTGTAAGTGAAGTTCGACGGTAATTATACTCGTTGCTGTCTCGCTCGAAGATGATGAGAGAATACAATGGTAGTAGGCGTTTAGTCGAGTCTCTAGTCACATAATTTTGAAGAAATAACTAAAAAATGAACGCGTCCTATCCTAACGCGTGCTGCCATCTTCCTCTGCAAGCTATCTTCATTAAGTTCATAGCGATTTATTGGCTTTACAACACAGGGCCCATGCTCATATATCTAGGTATATAGCATGGAATGTTTGGGTCGGGTGGGACTCATCATCTTCGAGCGAGACAGCAACGAGTATAATTACCGTCGAACTTCACTTACAGGTAAGTTCGTTTGACTATTCAATTATACTCGTTGCTGTCTCGCTCTCAATGATGAGAGAATACAATGGTAGATGTTCAAAGACTAGTTGTAAAAGCAATAAATCTTAATAAAAATAAAAATTAACGAGGATTTGTTATTTTTAACACAGGTATTAGATTAGCATTCAAGGTATGTACCTACTTGTACCAGTAGTAATCAAATTAGGAACAAAAATATATACTTAATTCAAAATGCACTAAATCATTTTAATTAGCAATAATCTTCAGGAAAGTATAAATTGTTGATTATGATCAACAACAATAATAACTTTATAATTTTATAAGACAACAATATTAGTTGATAATTATCAATCATAAACCTATTAAAATCTTGTATCAAATCAAACTAACGTTGAGTAGAGTTTGTAAGAGAATGTATTAATGTCAATAATATTCCACACTCTTCAGCCGCAAATTATACTTTAGCTCAGTTTTAGCAATTTAGCAATTAGTAATTTAGCACAGTCTCACAGGCATTTAGGACTTCTAAAGAACTACAGCCTGCTGTAACTGCGTGCGTGCTCATATTATATTACCTTTTATTATAAGTAAAGTAATTAGTAAAAATAAATTAAAAA
Organism: Agrochola circellaris; assembly: GCA_914767755.1. Classification (NCBI taxonomy): domain Eukaryota; kingdom Metazoa; phylum Arthropoda; class Insecta; order Lepidoptera; family Noctuidae; genus Agrochola; species Agrochola circellaris. The sequence continues at coordinate 90,172 of OU611847.1, forward strand.
TATCGTTGTTATTTTTCCCTAAAGTTTTCTTTAAGTAGGTACTTAACCAATTTAACCTTAGTGTTATCTATGTGTGTATTTATTGAAAACTTTTATGTGGATGTTGATTGAATCATAATGTAGTGTACTTTGATCACTGTATTTTTAATAATATTTAATTTATGAGATCGTTAGCTCTATTTCCAAGTTACAGTTTACGGGTGGCAATTAAAAAAAAATATTTTGGTGAAAATAGATATTGCAGTTCATTTAATGTAAACAAGATATAATATTATTAAGTATTATAATTTATATAGGTTTTGAAGGTCTTTATTTATAGAAAAAAAAACCTCTGAATAGTGTTTTGACTTTATCAGCTGTTGTAGGTAGAATACCTAAATGTATAATTAAAGCCAATTAAATTGATTTGGTTTAATGGAATTTAAACTTCTACAGAAAATTCCTTCTTGAAATCTCTGAGTGAAAATATTGTCTAATCTTGGTAATGGTAGGTTTTGTAATACTTAATTATATTTTGTAAATTACAATATTTAGCCTATGCTACAAATGCAGGTGAGTAGGTACTGATTCATTGTAGGTACTTTTAGATGCTGACTTTATCATAATTTCTACTGCTACATCAGTGATTCCTTTCTAAAAACCAATTTCTGGTGAAAAAGGTAGGTATACTTAATATACTGTTACCCTGTTATCTTTGAAAGTTAGTATAGTTGGTATGGTTTTGAGAACCATAGAGAATAGAAGGGAAAAAACATAAAATAGATTATATTATTCAGACCTAATTATGTACTTAAAAAGTAATCACTGCCACAGATCCTGGAGTTTCAAATTGGCACTATGTGTTGTTTGTGATGTAAGTAAATAAATAAATTTTAGTTTCACCAATGAAAGAAATATTGAATCTTTTGATAATGTGTAGGTATCATTCAGATCTTATTCTGCATGGCTAAGTCTGATTTTTAGACTCACAAAGCCATAAATGTACCATATTAGGTACTTATACCTATATCATCATCATCTTCCCCATATCCCAATTTATTTGGGGTTGGTGCAACAAGCCGTTTATTCCATACTTCTTTATTAGTCATATATATTATAATTATATATATTATGTAGGTATATAAGGGTTACAGAATATAACAAATTTTCCTGACTCACACTTTTGCTATATGATAGATACTGCAGTACTTAATAGATATTGAATTTTTTAAATAAGATTTCATAATCTCATAAAAATCTGTCAGGACATATTTATCACAAGAAAGCAATTAATTAATGTGAAACTGAGCTTCATTCTTAGTCCATTGCAGATATGCAGTCTGAGCGCTACATGATATTCCCCACCCTGTGAGGATCTGTAGATATCTCTAACATGAAAAAATATTTGTAAATTAATTTCCCCAATGTGGCTAAGTTTATACACAACCATCACCATGATCATGTTTGAAGATCATGTGTGTACAGGATCCAATATACCTGGTTATCATAATTGTCATAATTAATCTCTTTACTTGTAATAATTAAAAACTAGACAAAAAACGGATAAAAAATTCCAATAACCTAAGTATGAAATCTAAACATAATTAGATTTTAAACAATTGCAATAATGCAAAAAATATGCTCATTATCTTCAAGCTGTTATTTGTTTCTCTCATTACAATATCAGAGTTATGTTGTGTTGTTGGAAACAATTAGACCTAGAAAGTTTACAATGCTGTTTTGGTATCAAATCTAACTTTTCAAGTATATATCTAGTGTTGACTGTGCTTTCCAAAACACTAGGTATGTGAATGTTTTCGATTGGAAGAATATCATCTTAAATATACATATCCCTGATAACAAACCCTCTTTCTTTAAGTAAGCTCTAATAGGTTTCATGTTTCCAGAGCCAAACAAGAGGCAAGCATTAAATTGGTACCTAGTATTTTCTCTAGGACCGCATCTTTTACATCTGAGGTTACATGAAAGTAAATTTCTGTAGTTTTCTACTGTTTGGTAGTTTTTCCAACTTGATATTATTATGTATTATTTTAACAATACTAACATCTTCCAATTCAAAGTAAGAAGTAATGTCCCATTGGGCTTTTAAACAAGAAAAGATTGTTGTAAATGTACATTGTAAATGTATACTTAGAAAAAATAACTAAGTTATAGTATTTAAAGAAAGGTCATCCATTAATTTCAGATGTTACCTGTAGGTAAGGACTCTAAAGAATTTGACATTCAGCAGAGTTTAATCTAATTCTGCTATGACTTATTATGTAAAAGGGGTTGTATACCCTACTTACTGATAAAAAAATACAAGATCTGTGGTGATTAGTTTAAAATTACAAAACTATAAGAAATAAATGTGCCACCTGTGGGTTCACTTGCGATGTTGGTTGTTCCTTTTGTCTTCCAGTTCCCATTCACAGATCCAGGAGATGCCTCCCCCCCCCCTCTCTTTTACGCTTCTGCGCGAGGAGGTGTAGTTTTATTTAAAAAATGTTTGATGTAAGCAATGACCTTGCAGTGTTTATTTTAGCAGAGATTTTCACCGAAGGGGTAAGTTTCTGTCTCCGACTGTACCAGAAACAACTCTTTTTCCTTTATAAAAGGCAGATAGTAGGAGATAAATGTCCTCTTGTGCCAGGATTAAGTAACAAACACCATAACTGTTAATAATCGTTCAGTTTCTATATTTAAAAAGAAACATCTTCTGGCATTAAATGTCCTTCAGACACAGCTGAAGACCCGAGGCTGGGCATGATAGTGTTGTAGCAATTTGTTGCTTCTTTATTTGTATTAGCTAGTCTCACTTCCTAGACATTTCCTGATCTGTAATGCTAACTTTTGTTTGATTCAGATTAGAACATTTGGTAATTCAAGTTTTCTTCTCTTTTGCTAAGCCATTTTGAAGTATAATATCCTACCTTTAGGCTTCTGTTAAAAAATCTTTTCAGACTCTGTTTTCAATATGGTTGATATTTTCTACCAACTCCGGGTGGTCATTCTCATGACTATCATGTAGGTATGTCAGATGAGCTACTTACTGGGGGATATTAAAATATCTGAAAAAAAAATATACTTCATGCATGCTGTAGGTAAAGGGCAACACATATTGCACCAAATAACCATGTAAGTTCCCACAAAACTTCCCTTTAAGGTTATAATGAAAAAGTCAACCATAGGTTGCTTAGCTCACAAGCACAACATAGCCATTGTAACCACGTACGTCCCCACAGACCGCCCCAAGGTCAGGCAAATCGTTCACATTATAGCCCTTTTAAACCATGTGCGTTCCCGCAGAACGCCCCCAGGTCAGGCAAATCGCTCACACTATAGCCATTTTAAACCGCGTGCGTTCCCGCAGAACGCCCCAGAGGTCAGGCAGAGCTTCAGTTTCAGTTATAATAAAGTCAACCGCGTGTGTCCCTTAAGAACACCCCAGAGGTTGTTTAGGTTACAAACTAGCCATTTTAACCTCGTGCGCCCCCGCAGGACGCCCCATAGGCCAGGCAAGTCACATTGAAGCCATTTGAGGCTCAGAATGTTCATTCTTAATTGCAAAATTTGCAACCATGTGCAAAACCTCATGACACAAATCGCAATATAACACTCGTTGACAATATCGAAAATTACATTTTTCGAGTTTTTTAATCTTTCACAATAATGGGAGATCCTTAGATTTCCTTTCTGACTTCCTATTTTCCATTTTTAAGTGAATTTAAACACTTTTTACACAAAATAATAAAAAATATGCGGAAATATGTGACGCCGATACTTGACATAAAAACCGAATGAAGATAGCTTGCAGAGGAAGATGGCAGCACGCGTTAGGATAGGACGCGTTCATTTTTTAGTTATTTCTTCAAAATTATGTGACTAGAGACTCGACTAAACGCCTACTACCATTGTATTCTCTCATCATTGAGAGCGAGACAGCAACGAGTATAATCCAGCTACTCACTGCCCACCGAGTTTGAATAAAGTCGTTAGGTGAGAGATAATTTCCTTAACTAAATAGGAACCTTTCAGTTATTTTGACATTTTCACTGTGCTCTCTTTACGAGTATTGTGTTTGAATATGATACTGCTCGTAAAAATAATGGGTACCACTAAACATGTTTTATCTGGACACAGAATGAACATGAAACGTTAAAAGCTGTGTTAGGTTAGGATTCAAAATTCTAAAATTTCGGATTACTAGTAAGAGTGGTGGTGTATGTCGTGAGCAGGGCGCCAGGATGGAGGAGAAGAGTGTCGGGGGCCGGGGGGGGAGGTTCGGCCGCTGTCCGCGTTTGTTTATTAACGGGCGGCCGATGAACTTAGCATAAATCAACGTGTCTCCTCCACACACACACAGAGCGATGCGATAAGCTGCATCTTACGCAACTCTCGCAAGTATACTGTTTGTAAAGTCGGTCGCTTTCTTCATTAACTCACGACAACCAAAACTTCTGTACAAGCATATTTCTACAGCGAAACTTCATCAATTATGTAAGCATAGTAAATTGTGCAAGCGAACTCACTTATCAAGCCAGTACATTCTATAATATAAATGTTTCGAAGCCCTGTCGTTAAATTACCGCTGCTGATGTTGTTGCTGGAGATCTTGCAATCATCGTAATACACTGCGCAGTATGAGCCTGAGCACTGACACACAGCGATGGGTTTTAAGATTTAACACACGGTAATGTCCATACCCACGGTATTGTTGTATTTGCTAAGATGTCTACAATCAGACAAATTACATTGACAAAAAGGGCGGTCAGTGATAATGATAATAGTCAGGGCAGTTGTTCATCAATAAAACTTTATTTTCAATTCGACCAACTGAAAGCTAAATTAAGAAACTAAATGTGAACATCACGGACACGGAAGTCAGGTGCAGGTGACTGAAGTTATGAATGCGGTGCTTTCCTTTGGTTTTTTCTGTTTTATCAGGGTTCAGTTTGCTTGACAGGTTTATGTCCTGTCAAGCAAACTGAACCCTGATAAAACAGTGTATTCGTTGCAAAGATAACATATATTTTATACCTACCTGAACCAGACCCTGATAAACAGGTTAAGTTATTAAAGGTACCTACTAACATTGTCATATCTGAGCCTGTATCATATGTGAACTACAAGGTGCATGCAACTCTTGACTTATGATTCCTGTCAAAGATAGTGCTTAGGGTCAAACCGAACAGAACAGCGTTGTTGGTAAAAGGATCCTTGTAAAAGTATACATTACATTAGGTTTTTTAAAACATGGAACAGATATCTCAAAACCCAAAAAACTGTTCCTGCCTGTTTCACCTGTTCCACACGTTCCACAACCTACTACAACAGACCAAATTAAAACATTGCCAGTGTGTGTAACTTATCAAGCTCTTCTCAATCTTGCTTATGGATGCTTACTTTGTTAGAAAGAGATAACAACTGTTTTCTGCCTGTCACTGTTGTTAACCTATTCGGATATCATTTACTGAATGAAACTAGGTACTACTGTATTATGAATAAGTCTTTGGTTCCCATGTAACAGGTTGTTATTTTGGAACAGGATTTTGGAACTGTTATTTCCTTGGAACTGGAATAGGTGTAACAGGTTTCTAAGTTTAGGTACAGTTACAGACCACTTCTATATTACATAGCCATATTTTGTAACAACTCACGTTGATATAGACGAAAGACAATTTTATGCAGCTGAGATGATTATATTAGGAGTCTGTAGGGTGTTGTGAAATGAATATTATGTTAGAGGAAGTTTTAAAGTGGTGTCGGTGACTGAGAAGTTGTGTGAAGATCGGTTGCAATCGTATATATGGCATTCCTATAAGAATGTGATGCAAAAGAGTTATTATGGATATGTCGTGAGGAGAGTTTTGAGAGGGAAATATTACAGATACAATTTGTGTGAAATACTGTAGAAAAGAGGTATAATTCTGATATAATGTCAAATACAGATAAAAAATCTGTATTATTTTATAGACATTTTGATCAGTATGATGTGCATGTGAACTGAGGGACCACACAGGGAACTCGCAAAATAAAAATTCTTGGATAAGTAGTACACTTATTATAAAACTAATTAATTTTTGAGATGGGGCAGTAAGGACAGGACACAACCATAACCGTTATCATTACACGAAAAGGGTCTTAGGTGACTGTCTTTATTTTTTAGATACATTTAGATCTGCATTCACAGATTTTGAAATAAAAATACATTCAGCATGAAAACGGGCATGTGAAACAAAAAAAAAATTGATGTCTATCGATCTGGTTTTTTATAAGGATAGAAACTCTATAGAGCCAACTGAGCTTTGAGTATTAGAAAACTCAGAAATCGCAAAAACTTTTTTCATAATTTTAATGATTATGTGACCCAAACGAGTTCTTTTCACTTTAATAGTGAAAAGAACTCGTTTGGGTCACATAATCAATAAAATTATGAGCAATTTATTGACACTTTTCCACTAAAGACTAAAACTATTTACACAAAGTTCTTATTTAGTGACTGGGCGACTCCAGGTATTCGTAAAAGCAGGGAAAAACTTTTTGAACTTTATGGCCTAAAGCAACATATGAATAATACAACCTTTCATCAGTATGTAGCAAAATATTCAAAAACTTTTAAAAGTGTGTGCAAACAAAATGGCTAAAGCTCTTTACATTAGCAATAAAATAAAATCAGCTGATGATAAAATAAAAACTACCTGGCAAATAATAAATAATGAAACCGGTAGGAAAAAACAGCGTAATACTGAATTTAACTTAGAGACTGCACATGGCCCTATCAACTCAGATGTAGAAATAGCTCAGGAATTTCAGAAATAGTTCAGGAATACAACGTTTTCAAATTTTTAACTTTAACCTTATGAACGCCAGAGCATAAACGCACGCGCGTGCCCTCCACGCCAACCCACAATTTTACCGCAAATACCTACAAAAAGAATAGGGATTGCAAAACTTTATCGATACTTACACATTAATATTGTAACATTTTTGTCTGTAATTTTCGAATAAACACTACTCATGACAATGAAATTTTATTTAACTTCGCACTTATTTCCACTATAGTAGTCATAACACGGCATTTACATAGTTTATCAATGTAAAAACAGACATTAAGAAAAAAAAAATGGTACAGCACTATTCTCGATCTGCTGTCTTCATATTGTGACAATGGCGTGGGCTGCCAGCCAAAAGGTGACTTCCTCGCATCTGATTTAGGGATGTAGCAGTACAGAATGTCGCTTATCGATTCTATCTAATATCAGGTTTCGTAAAAAACCCATTAGTTGTCTCCCTACCTAACCCCTGTTTGTCATGCTAACAAGTGGGAATACAGTTTGATAATATCATGTTAACACTTTATTCTCGTAATTTAAGAACTGTTTTAAATCTTTGAATACTATTGTAATATTTTGTAACTTCGTAAATAACTGTATAAAAATTGAGCAGATGTATTAGCACCCACAGATACCAAAAATGGCATAACACTAAAACTAAGATAATGGCAGTTATCATTTTATTCTCCGGGGACGGCGAATTATAGGCCTGTGTGAATTCTGCCAGTTCTCAGCAAGGTGTTTGAAAAGTTGATGCTCAATCAAATGTTACGTCACTTTAATAAAAAAATCCATCTTTCATGAACAACAGTACGGTTTCACCAAAGGGCTTTGTACCACTGACGCCGGTGTCACCCTAATAAAGAACATTTTAAACGCCTGGGAAGAAGCACAAGATGCCATTAGAATCTTTTGCGATCTCTCGAAGGCGTTCGATTGCGTAGACCATGAGACACTTCTGCTGAAACTAGAGCACTACGGGATTTGGAATACAGCTCTTGATTTGCTAAGATAATCATACCTGACAGATAGAAAAGTTCAAGTTCAAGTAAACGGCGTAAACTCATTGGGGTCTGAAATGGCAATGGGCGTTCCTCAAGTTTCGATATTGGGTCCATTCCTCTTTTTAGTTTATATTAATGATTTATCCCAATTACTTCAAAATCAACCTAAGATGATGTTGTTTGCAGATGACACATTGTTTTTTAATGTTTATTGTATATTTTTTATTTGTTTATTTTATCTTTAAAATAAACCGACGGTCCCAAAATCTAGAATAGCTGTGTTCTTCAAGTCCAAGATTGGTATACGGTAAATAATTTCGTAATAAAAAAAATAAAAAACAAATGCATTATGTATCATTACACCCAAGATAAAAATAAAAATGGTATAATCTCAATGTTAAAACTAAGTTTTTTTATTATTATTTCATTCTGTCATTGTTTGTTAATTTATTTAATTAACTTGGATATTTTATCCTTAGATGTTGATTTATGCATATTTTAGCCGTAGGTGTGACTAAATAATTTCTTGAATGATTATAATCTTTGAGTACTTTATAGATATTTTTTTATGCAAAACGAATGGTCAATAGGTGCGTTCTAAACAATATAATCAAAAAATTTTTAAAGAAATTACAACTAAAAAACATGTAATATATCTTTTTTTTTTTAGCTTTCTTAAAGAGATATTTGTTACGTTTCTTAAAACCTTTAAAAAAAACGGATTTTTTCATGGCATAACGGGACTCCACCGACTCGTCGTCAGGTAGGTACGCTTTGGCCCCTGCCGCGGTTACGAGTTGTCCGAAAGGGATATCGTGGCCCCGGCACACAGGCAACGGAAGGAACACGGGTGGGTTTTATATCAATATATAATTATAAAATAACTTCTCCCGCTCCATCCAGAGCGGTAGAAGTTATTTGATAATTTCCAACCCAAAAAAAAAAAAAAAAAAAAGTACGCTTTGGCCAGCCTCCTTTGGTACACATATGAATTACTGTGACCCAAACACGAATGCGTGACGTAAATAAATGAATTTAGAATATGGGGGTCACTTTTCGGGGGCAAATTGGAAAAAAAAAGTTATGCAGGCTGTACCGTGTGACGTATCAAATGAAAGGGCTTGGGGATCTCAATCCTTTTTAAAAGCTTTTATTTAACTTGCAATGTGTGTATGTATGTTTGTTCTGGTGGAATCTTGCTACTTAATTTTGAAGCAGATATCTTCAACCGATTGAGCTGAAATTTTGTATACACGTTTAATATACACGATAAGCTGTGTGACGTCATTCTAAATCCAAAATGGCGGACCATCCAAGATGGCGGAATAGTTATTTTTAATGCATTTCTACAATATGGGTATCAAATGAAAGGGCTTGATGAGAGTAACTCGAAAAATAATGTGACGTCATTCTAAATCCAAGATGGCGGAATAGTTATTTTTTATGCACTTCTGCAATATGGGTATCAAATGAAAGGGCTTGCCGAGAATAATTAGAAAAATATTCTGACATCACTATTAATCCAATATGGCGCAGTTTTGAAGGTTTTTATGCTTTCCTATAGTATGGGTATTAAATGAAAGGCTTCGCTGAGAAATAAAAAATTAACTGACAAACGACCTTGCAACATTGATGCCTTGAATGAGATGAACAGATTCAGAAACCTCGCCAGCGATAACGAAAAAATAAAAATAAATTAAAAGCAAAAAAACTATTTTTATTCGGCGTTCGACCCTTAAAAAGCTTTTATTTAAATGCTCTAAAAAGAAAAAAGAAAACTTTCTTTTAAACTTTTAACTATCAACTTATAACCTAATACACAATTTATGTGCTAGTTGCCCATTCCAAAGCGTAGCAGGTACCTATGGAGAAGAACGGGCAAGCAACTCCACGGACACTCTTTTAAATAAAATAAATTGTTATAAAATATTGGTTACATCATTCATATTGAAATTATACCAACATGTGAGAACAATGTAGAAAGACGTGTACGTTAGAACCGTCCGTAATCAAAAGAAAAAACAAAGAACAATTCAAAAATTAAAAACAGCCATGGCCGCTAAGAGTTGATCAGTCCCAACTGACGGCGCCCGTTCACGAACATTACGCATGGATCAGCACCATTCAGCTCAACCATTTTGAAGGGAGCTAAATGATCCAACACACGCGCCACCATCAGCGAGACATCTGAGTGACCATGACATACTTACAGCCGCCAGGGCACATTCAAGTCAATAAAACACGTATTACCCGGTAAATGGTAGCTCTTGAGTACATAGTACTCACACCTGTGCATCAAACCTGTCTCACACCTGTCTATCAAATTTATTATCAACACAAAACGCAGGCCTAATACCTATACTCATTTCTAGAAAATTTGAAAATTTACATAAGGAAACATTTACAAAAAACTATCAGATTAACATAATAATCACAAACACGTAATACTAGTTATAGTTTACTAACTAATAAACTATCTAATCTGTGAACATACTTTTTTTTAATCAACCTACGGATCATACGGTCTGTTCCGGACCATTTTCCCGCTAGATGGCGCTGAAGTCAATGTTTTTGAGTTTATTTAGATTTATGTGAAATTGGAGCATTACTAAGTCGTAGGAATAGTTGATGCGATACTCGGTCATTACGCTTCGACATATAAGTTCCAAATAGGATCTGCCATTGAATATACAGTCTTTTACACACGCAGACGTATTCCATACGTTTACAAAAATTACCACTAGATGGCGTGTATTTCAAAAGTGGGCTTTCATTATTTTGTACGAATACTCTACATGTCCATAGGTAGGCAGAACTATGTTAGGAAAATAAAAGTTATATTTTTAGGCGAACACTATTTAATTGATTAATAATTTTGGGGAATAAATAATGTCAACAATATGTAACACAGATACTGAACTATCCAGTACACTCTGTACGTTCAGAATTGCGAATTATGATTTTCGTTCTTAGATGTTACACCTAAAATTATATTTAAATATGGGAAAGTCCCCAAAATTATTGCGGGAAATTACCCCTTTACGACAATTGACGAAGTATATATGTATATATAAGTAGGATGGACTATATTCAAATAAGGGGAATCCCCAAAATAGTTGCGGGGAATTACTTCATTTCGACCGGGCGGCGACGAAGTGTATAAAACTATCTAACCTTTTTAATTTCTTTTCGAGTTATTTCAAGTCCTAAAAATGTATAACTTTTCATTAATTTCCATTCTTTCGCGATTAAAAAAAACATTGTTTTATTTAAAACTGTTTTAAACCCTATTTAAAATACGTATTTTAAAACAACTTGTTAGTTTTATGGCAACCCTGAATCCAAGTAATTTCTCTGTAAAGTATTTTTTTCAAATTTTATCGTTTGAACAGAAAATTACGGCAACATAATTATCAATGTTTACCCGCTGCGCCATCTGGGAGCCGGTCGGATACGTCGTGATGGGAGCGAGGCTGGCAGTGTATTGGAATACTGACAGAGTGACAGCCTGACTTTTTACGAGAACGAGAACACGCATATTCGGCCATCTGTCGTCAAATCATGAACAGTAATATGGTAACATCACGTAGATGTCCTTAATTAAAGAGATAGGTATATGTTTTAAGATAAGACCTAAGTACACGTTTGAGTACATTGCTTTGGCTGCTATTGTGCCATCAAAACATTTGAAACTTAATCATGATAATTTTCCATAATATAAAATGGACCCTAAACATACTGCTTTACTCTTCTAGGACTATATTCGCAGGAGATAAAGCATGTAGCGAAAATCTAACAATGGTCACCTAATTGTCTGAAGCGTGCATCGTTAAATACGCGAAGTTATGTATGTGAAAGAGCGCGTTCAGTAATTAATGATAGACGACATTCCGTGGAATTAGGTGAGAGGTCAAGTGGCAGTGCGCCGGCAGTCCACGGTCGGCACCCGCCAGCCCGCGCGAGGCTACCCGCGCGACAGTGACGCCGCGCCGTCGCCAGCGCGCCGCAGTCCGGTGCCGCCGTGTGACTCTAGGTCCACTTCCCTCTCGGGGACACATCAATCCAACGTTTCGTAATCGTTCGCTATACTGTTTTATTAACTTAGCTGTACACTATGTTTGAGCTGATCCTGAATCAAGAATGGCACAGGCTAAAAATGATCACAATCATTACTTCCTGTTGATTAGTACCCAAGGTTCGTATGAAGGCATCTTAGCTTTACTTATATCTATTTGATTTTAAATAATAAAACTCAAACTCAATGCATTTGTTACAATTAAAACATTTACATGCACTTTTGGATTGTCAAGTTGGTTTATTGTTCAGTTAGTTAGAAAGTTGTTGCACTTGTAGCTCATTTCAAAACGTAGATCTCTATGGAGATAAACGTGCAAGAAACACCAAGGAAACTCTTTTGAATCAAGATACATATTACAAAATCCTGTGTGAGAAGTTGTGAAAACAATGTAAAAAAGAAAATATAAAACAATTCAAAATATAATATAAAAGATAAGCCCTTTAAACTTAATTTTAGCATGCTACCTACAAAGTCTGACTGATTGACTTTTCTGAAGATGCGGAGTGCAAGGGGTAATTATTAAATAATTCGTTTTTAAGACACTCTGGATCCTCACTGTCTCTATAAAGCAAACGAAAACTTGATTTTTGTTTGTACTTACATACAATGTGGATCCTGGTGCTAAGTATGGTTAAGGTATAATAGGTCACTCGGCAAGGGATAGCAATATTTTCATAGTTCAAGGCTAGGGTACGTTGTCCTCAAACTTCTCATAATATGTAGCGCGGAGGGGCGGAGGATGCTGGCGACTAGTGCGCGAGCTCGGCACAAGATGGCGCGCATAGGCTGTTTCGTTTCGTGAATCAAGTCACTGTTATTGACACAGTTTTTGCAGGTATTTAGGTCTCTAAAAGTGTTAGTTTACATGTTTTATATTTAATTTTATCAGTATTGAGTCAATTACGTATAAATGCATGATGTGTCATTTATTTCGAGAAACACCACATGCTATCTTATAGATAAGCTCAATACACTCATGTCTTTGGAGATAGACATGTGGAAGTTGTGAAGCCAGCCATTGTTCAGATCCTTAGACACTGCAACGTATCAAGATTATGCCGACTCTGCGTTTTCTCCTGTGAAAACTTGAACTATTAGCTGTAGCCTGTACTTTTTTTAATTCAGTAAAAAGTTGCCTCAAAGCTGGAACTTTCTCCAGTGCGTTTGCAAACAAGTAGACAGAAAAAGCCAGAACCGACTTAGTTTATTGTTTTTTTTTAATTATTTTTTCTTTAATGTCGTTATCATAGATTTAGGTAATCTTTAGCATCAACTGTCTTTGATCAGCATGTTATTGCATTATTTGATGTGTTTCATACTAAATTACTACTTTCATTAACTCAAGAACCAGTGCTTCCGTGGCTATGGCTCGTGAGATTAATTAATTTGACACAATTCCAAAAGACCATCTTAGTAATGTTTTGTGTGAAGATTAACAGAAGCTGCAGCTCCTCCGGGCAGCTGATGTGGATTAGATTATAATACACAAGTTGTTCCTTAGAATAGAAATTTAAGAGGTCAGTTGAGAGAATACTTTTTAATTGTATGAAACTGTTGTGAACTAGCATACCTACGTCTGCGTTAGTAATCAACACAAACGTCGCAACCTGCAATGTGTGCAAATACTTACATAATTTCGAGTTATTGCGTAGATTCGTGTTTTGGGATTATGTTAAACACAGAACGATATTGATAATTTGTGAACAAAATGACACATTTGTGAACAAAATCCACCAAGGTAAGCAGTAGGCTTTAGAAATGACAAAGGAATTTGGTTTTTATTAGAAAGGTCCTGAAGAAGAGAACCTGTATCAAGAGGATAATAAGAGAGATAACATTCAAATACAGAAATGCATGTTGACTGCATTCAGTTCATATTCTTCTTCCAAAGTCTGTCTTTTCCGTGACGTCCACCGTCTGCACTAGTTAATGAAATAGAACATCTAACACAAACGCAGTTTATTCTCAATTACTTGCCAGACTCAATGAAATAATAAACACTGCGGAGGTTGCGAACAGCTGCGAACATACTGTTGTAAAACTACCAAACCGAGACTTTAGTGCTGAACATGATTATTTGTTTAGACAAACATGTAGGTATAAAAAATATCAACAAGTCGCACATATCTGATACTGTATGAATAATCCAGTGACATAAATCATGTCGTAAATGATGTCAATTTTGTAAGAGAAGAGAATCAGCCTATTGAATATTACGTTTTTCTAAAGTTGGATTTTTACTGGCACGTTTGTGGCTGACATGACACTGTAAAGTCAACACTAGATTAGTAGTGATCTCGCAGAAAAGTTTATTTTTAATAGTAGTTGTTATTATTAGCAGAAGCAAGATGATAATCCGGATAGTGGTTACCTCAGAGTGGGAATGAGTTAATATCAGATGGACAGAACCTGGATGATGTCCAAACCATAACAAAATTGTTAAGCGCAGTGATCAGGGAACAATGTAGGTATTTTGAGGAATATCACAATAATACAATGTATTTAAAGCTACTGTGATAGCTGTTCAGGACTTCCTCGTATAAATAGATCATTAGAAATCAATCTTGTCACGATTTTCTTGAAAGCTGTAGAAATAAGGTCCTAAATGAGTATTCTCTCAATCTCCTACATTTTCCTTAGGTAGCGTTTCGCAATTTTTTATTTACCATTTGTTTCAACAATTTAAGAAGTTTTGCTAGGGGCATTTTTTTTATAATCAATCATAACTGAGCAGTCCTTGTGGTAATTTGTCATTCTTAAGTTGATTTATTCCAGTCTGATCTCGCATCTTAACCAGTTGATCAGACTTAGGGGATCGAATCGAAATAAATCGCTTCGTCTTAATAATGATGTTGTCCACACTAGCTTATTATACCCCCATATTTTTACGTTCTCATTGCCGAGCTTCGCCCTGCCTGAAGGTCGGAGCGGCTCGCGCTATGTTTACATGAAATGTGTGGGTAGCCACTCGTAGTTGTACCTGGAGCAATGTACCCACTTGACATTGTGCTGCGTTCTTATCTTCCGTCGACTGAGATTATTTCTATCGGATCCGTTTCGTAAAGCGCTGAGCAGACGATGGACAATTTGTTCATCATCTGCCTAGCGCCTCACGGTTCTATTTGAATAAAATAAAATCTTAACGTTTTTGGATTCTATTGAATATTTATTACCACCATTCATGACTATGGACTAGACAGGTCCACTCAAATCTGTAAACGGTTCTTTCCTCAAAATACTTTTTCAGACACGATTAACTAACACAATGACATTGATCAATTCTAAATAACCAATGACATGAATATTTACTTCGTGGAGTATTATATTATTTTAATTTTATTATGTACCTATAGCGAATGTGAAAACTATATGGGTATTTCTTTTTTCTCCTCTGAGTTTGTTTAAGAGTAATTTATGCCGCCTACCCAAATGTCCATTCTTTGATATTTTATAACCGACATCCAAAAAGGAGGAGGTTATAATATGTTCGTCGCGTATGTATGTTGTTTTTTATGTTTATCCGCCGATTTCTCCGTCAATTGTGGACCGATTTTAAAAATAGTTTTTTTTTATGAAAGGGAATATTTCCAAGTTGGTCCCACATAAATTTGATTAACTTTGCTTTGATAGTTTTTGAGTAAGCTTCTATAATACGTATATTTTTCCCAATTAGTCTACGTGGATGATATGATGATAACTTCTTGTCACTGTTATTTACATAGCAGGTAGTGGTATTTGGATTTGTGTGGGGTAGGGACCATAACTAAAAAGCGAAAAATAAAAACGTTTTACAAAAAAAGAAAAACAACCAACTTCCAAAAAAAAGACTACAGTGAAAAATAACTTTAATTTCGGAAGTCGGTGTCTTTGGTTTTGAATTTTCGTTTTCTGAGTGTTTTTTTTTTTGTAAAAAGTTTTTATTCATCGAGTCGTTGAGCTTTTGAGTTGCACGATTACTGACAAATGCGTGCACTGACTGCACAGCTCCACTCAAGCTGTGTGGTTCAACAAGATTATGTCTGGACTTTAAAATAGATTATGACCTTTGGGTTTGTTTCGACCTTTCTTCTCGCAGTAGTCAGCTAGGAAACGCCGACCTCATCTAGATTTTTAAATATTATTGACGTGTAAACCAAACCTATTTACAAAAAATAAAATCATTTTATTTCATTTCATCATCATTCACCACGATACGCGTTATGCGACAGATGCTATTGAAATGCTCACCAGGGAAGGAAACGGTCATCGAAAAAATCATAACCTATCCTAACCTAACCCTAACTTATTTGGAGAAATTTTATTTTATTTGATAGCATAACATAATTTTGAAGAGCGTTTATAAAAACGCTCATCAAAATTATGTTGAATCAAAAAGTTAAATTAAATTGCATAAAAGGCTTACGCAATTTCAATTAACTTTTCTACTTGTGCTTCCAAGATAACTTAACATCAGGATTCTTTAATTGATTCATGAAATTCATAGTTGCATGCCATGAGTGTTGAGTGTCAGCTGTCAGAAACAGACAAAGTATTCATCATCGATTTAGTACTTAGCTACGAGATGTTTCCACAGCCTAACGTTAATGCATAAATAATCCGGGCAGGTTCCATGCGACCTCTGTTCAAGTCCCGCGCTCACCTTTGAAAGAGTTTTGTATCAAATCCCAATGTATGTCGAACAGTATGCACACCGTGCTGGTGTGTCGGGAGTCGTTTAGAAAGCACTAAGCCACACAGACACTGTCGCTCCGACGATGCCGGCCTCGCACACGAGGTGAACCGGCTGCACCACTACACTGCACACTAGTTGCACTCAGATCACTCTCAAGCTTTTCACCAACACTCTGTCACTGATTTGTTTCAAGTTTCACAAGTAATGCTCCGTCCGTGTGAGTCGCGAGTGTCGCGCGACTGTTTGTAGAGGTGTGCGGGGGGAGGGTGAGGAGCGGGCGGCACGTCGTACGTGCGTAATGTGGTGCCGTCGTCGGCTGACTGGCCGGACTGCATCGGCGAGCTGTTGGAAAGACCGGTTGGCGGCCGGAGCGTAGAGCGCGGGGGGCGGTGGAGCGCGGGACTGGCGGTGGCGGAAAGCGGGGGGGGGGGAAGGTTGGTACACAGGCGCTCTCTCCGCACGCAGCTTGCCCTATAAACTTGCTTTCTGCCTGCTCTCATAACGTGAGTAGGCTGGCTGACTGGTTCCTCGTGCACTTTTGTGAAAGGCAAACTATTCGCATCGAGGTTGCATTTCGATAGCTATCTGTATACCGCTGCGTGGTCGGTTGTATCCTGTCGAGTGGCTTGCGGAACGGGCTCTTTTTACAAAAGTTACCTACATAGGTATCTCTCACTACTCACTCAGTAAGCCTATATTAGTTCAAGTTTGTGGCTTTTAAAGCCTATTTTGTTGCTTAAGTTAGGAAGCGTAAAGGACTGTGTTGACCAGGCGCAGTGTGGACAACCACTCAAAAGCTCAATGCTCGTAAAAGCGACACTTCGAATTCATCTGAATAGGGTGGTTGCGCCGGTTGGCGACCAGTTAGCTGAGTTGCTAACTTTAGACGAATCAAAATATACGACATTTACACGCAAAATAGTTGACGACCATGTAAATTAGTCCTAAATATAGTCTAGTTGTGAAACAAAATATAAAATATCACGCTTCCATTCATAAATTATGAAAAATTATACGAAAAGTGCAAAAATTGCCGAAATGCTAGTTAACGACCATTTTTTTCAGTTGACGACCACTAGTATGCTAGATTACGGCCACTATTAAAAAACATAAAAATTAAGTATAAAACAACTTTTATGGATAAAAATATTTTTTATTTATCACTTTTAATCAAAAATAATTAAATATCAAATAATCATAAGCATAAATAGTATTTAATCATCTAATTTAAAGTTTTTTTAATAAATTAATAATATAAAATAAATATTTTTCTTTGCCCGATTTAACCTGGTACAAATTTCGATATCCCTTTGGAGCTAAAACTATTCGTTTTAGGGCATAGAGAAGCCACTTTGTCCTATTCCACACAAGTTTGTCCTGTCCAGAACCAGGATGAGAAAACCAGCCCCATCCAATTGCTTAGAGGGGCAAGACAGGGGGATGTGATATCCCCGAAACTGTTTACCAATGCTTCAAGTCTTTTTCTTCCTCTTAGTTACTTGCTTCCGAGGGCACCTTGAAAAAAAACAAACTTATTTACTTATTCTAAATCAAATACTCACAGGTGGTCGAATACTGAACATAAGCAACTTATTTTAGTTTGCGGCCATCATTTTTTCGTACTAAATCTTATATTTGTGGATGAATTAAACAAGTTTTATCAAGAAAACATGTGGTCGTTTACTAAAGAATTGCATGTTTAGGCTTTTACAACACCAATCCCTACATTGTGTAACCAGAAATAAAACATTGAGAACATAATAAGCAAATCAAAATAAAACTGTGCGAGTCAGAATACGACCACCTGGTCGCTTTCTAACGTATTATTAAAATATGTATTTCAGTAACCGACCACTGGGTTTTAGTTAAATATAAGGTAAAAATTGACTAAAATTCAATTAAACAATTGAAATCAGTTCATAATTAAAGTACCCACGCTTCTAATTCGAGTAAAAAACTTAAAATAAGTAACAAAACTTACCTTCGAACGCCGCGCGCCTTGCTAATTTTTTGCTCTAGCGCAGCACTTCCACACAGCGCTAAGTCAAGCCGTGAATTGAGAGTCCTTTTTCTTTGCTTTGGGTCAAGCGGTTGGTGTAAAATGTAGTAAATTCTTAGTCTCCCGTCTGTAGCACTCTCTGTGTGACAACAATGGCGGTGATTTGACATCATGAGCTTCTAAATCTGCAATCTATATAAACGGTATATGTATGATAGTCTGAATATTCCTGTAACACAATCCGTAGAAACCGGAAATGCTTCTTGCGCTGGTAGATTTATGAGCCCCGAGAAAACGAGCCTCAATTTTGTTGGAATACCCAAAAGATTCTGAACATTTAGTTTAGATTTAATGGTTTACAGGCTGTTTAATTACAGTTATATTGTGAAAGCGGATACCACCACCATTTATTAAAACCGACAGGCAATCGGCAACAGACGACAATCCTACAGTTCGGCAATTTTACTTACTGAGCAGAAGATGGACAATTTGTCCGTGGACAACTTGTCCGCGACGATAGAGCATACGGATATCCCGGCAGTCTGTTTGTCCTACGTATTCCGTCGTAGACGGCTGGCGCGACGATAACCGACTTTAATACTGAAGATCACGTCTAAACGAGTAGGTAGTGTTAATGATTTGGAAAAAATATAAGTACTTATGTTATGGACAGAGTGTGTGTGTTGAGAGCATTTTCTTATTAACTTAATATATGAATATTTTAGATTATGTTTATATTACATAGTGCAATTAATTTGTGTCTAACGCGGATAAAAAACTAAGAATCACGCAAAATCTATCAAGCGTTTTTTTCTGAAACCTTTTCCATTCTAAAGATAATTTAATTATTGATCTTTTAGTATACCTACGTGTTTTATTAAAATACCTTTTGTTTTTTTTATTTATTATTTATTAAAACTTCATGCACAAGTAAAAAATACTGTACAAAGGCGGACTTTATGCCTGAGATGCCTAAGGCCTTTCTATCAGTCAACCTTAGGGTGATGCAGAGACAAAACATGGCAGGTGCAACGTAAGGGATAGATAACATGAAAATTAATACATACTAATACATAGATACTTACATATTAACCGAATAAACTTTGTCAGGAGAAATAACGATAGGTAGAGGAGAAAACAAATCCAGAAAATCAGCGCTGCAATGATTCTGCCAACTTTTTACGAATATGTTCACGTGCATTCACTTTGAAAGTTAACCGACTGGTTATCTTTCACTGTTCAGAGGGAGCGTATTCCAAAGAAAAACCGCCTGGACAAAGAAAGAAGAGTGAATAAAACCAGAACGGTGAGAAGGACATCGTAGAAGACGATTGTTAGTAGAACGAAGATTTTTACTATGGGCAGAGCATAGGTATTGAGCATGGGAAGTCAGGTAAGAAGGAGAAGTGGGATTGTCTAGTATAGAATACAACATAGACAGACGCTGACATAGCCCTCAACTCTCTGCGCTGACGTATGGGTAACCATTTTAACCAAAACGCAATCGGTGCGCATGACACACATGATCATACTTATGAAGATTGAAAACGAATCGAATGCAGTTATTTAGAAGGCGGTCAAGTTTATTGAGTTTTTATGTATAATAAATTAATTATGCATCTAATTTGGGACAGCGCTTCTTGATGGGCGAGTCCTATCACTAGCTGGACATACGACGCGTTGCGTGAGCTCAGTACAGAACACGCAAGCTAACCATTGAGTGGTTAACTTGGTCTTATAATTTAATTAACTTGTTTTTTTAACCTACTAGGTTCACGGCATCTTCATCGACTTGTCTTGATAATATTCGAGTATTTAGTGATTGTTTAGCCAAAACTAAATTCGTTTTAAAGTGACTTAACGTCTGGACACTGTGGTTTATTAGCTAGTATGCCATTACATAAAAAGCCGCATAAAATAGAATGCAGGCCTTATTGGAAGAGGTTGCATTATATGGATATGTATGCAATGGCCTGTTGCACATGCCTGTCACCGATTCAAATTAATATACATAGTTACGGCTTATGTTTTTGTATCTTGTCACTTGTGTAAGAATATTGACCATGAAATATAGTAATTATCACACCACTGCTCATTATTGCCTTCTGTTTTCCATTAGGTTATTTGCCCAGGAGTGTGCCTGGGGTTTTTCTGATAGTGCTAGAGTATAATTAATAAGTGATTGAAGTGAGTGATTTGAATATTAATTGTGTGCCTGTGAAACTTACGAAATTTCAATTATGTCAGCTGAAGTTGGCATAAGTGGTATCAAGAAGCTGAAAGGATCGCCGACTATCCAAACTGGAAGTTCTTGGTGCGAAATTAATAAAAACTGGTGGGGAGTAATTTCTAAAGATGTAGCAAACGCTGACGTAGAACGGCAGGCACGAACGTCAATATGTTTGTTGTTAGAACCAGAGTCCTTTACCCACGTCTACAATGCGAGTACTGCGAAAGAAGCCTGGGACAGCTTTCAGAAAGCGTATGAAGATAGGGGTTGGGGAAGACGTATACATATTCAGCGAGAGCTTTTTAACTGTAAGTTAGAGAATTTCGATTGTATATAAAGCTACATATCCAACACTACATTCCTGATAACAATTGTCCGATATTGATGCTCAAATCCCTGATAATTGGATCATATTAATTTTGCTGGGTGGATTAACCTCTGAGTACAAATCTCTCATCATGGCTGCAGATAATAGTGGACAAGAGATCATGTTAGAGCAAATTAAAACTAAATTGTTACAAGAAGGAAGTAGACAAAGTAAGTTGAACGCAGAGTACGAACGTTGGTTTATGGTAAATAATGTGGTACTAAATAAATAAAAAACCAAATGCATTAGATTTAAATTACCTAATGTTAGAAGTAGCGAATGTGACATCTTATTGAATGGAGAAAAGCTAGAATATATTAATCAAACAGTTTTCCTAGGAATCACGCTAGACGAGAAATTACAATGGGGACCTCATATAACATCTCTTGCGGGGCGGCTAAGCTCTGCCGCTTTTGCTGTTAGAAAGATAAGACAGTTAGCAGATGTAGAAACCGTGCGTTTGGTCTATTTTAGCTACTTCCACAGTATTATGTCGTATGGCATTGTACTGTGGGGTCGGGCTGCTGACATTGAATCCATATTTATTTTACAAAAGAGAGCTGTCAGAGCCATTTATAATCTACATCGTCGCGAATCTCTCAGGGAACTATTTAAAAGGATTAATATTATGACAGTACTTTGCCAATTCATTTATGAAAATATTATGTATGTAAGAAAAAATTTACATATTTTTAATAAAATAAGCGATAGACATCATTTTAATACTAGAAATAAAGATAAAATAGATCAACCATTTTTCAGATTAAGTATCTTCATCTTTTATGGGGTAACTATTACAATTAAATGAAAGAAAATTTAAAACTCATATTAAAAGTACACTTTGTAAACAAGCATATTACAAATTAGAGGATTATATCCAAGATAAGAATGCTTGGAAACATGCTGGTCCTGCTCCATAGGATAATCTAGAATGTAGACAAAATCAAAGTGGTTGCTAATTTAAGTTGTATAAATTATTATTTTTATTATATGACATTTATTTTACATTCTGTGATTACTTTCTCACACACTGACTTATTAATTGTAAAATTTTAAGAAAATCGTCTACTTTTACAATGTCTGTAAATATGTGAGAACAATGCATCTATCACATAAGTAATTAATTTATCTTTCGTTGCTTCATTTTTATTAATTCTTCTTTTTACCTATTGTGGTAACGTATTTTTATTTTTTTAAGTGCATCGTCTTCACATATAATTATGTAACTAATGCATGTACATATACAAAATATTGTAACACTTTTTAAAAGAGTAACGGTGGAGTTTCTTGCCCATTCTTCTCCATACGAAAACTACCTTTTGGAAGGGGCGACTAGAATCAATTCAGTTTTTTGTAAACTTTGACGTTCAAAAGTGCCTTACAAGGGCCTATTTGAAATAAATGATTTGACTTTGACTTTGAACATGCATTGCCCATGATCTAACATTAACCCTAACGATCGTAAGCAGAAGTTCGTCTACAAGTTGTTGCTCGGCATCCGATACCGAATGTGAAATTTTTGACGAATAAAATCTTATTTTTATTTTATTTCATTCTATACGTCCAGGGGCAGGGGCAGGGTGCGTGGGGGCTAGAGTTCCCTTATGGATGCATCCGGGGGGAAGGCCAGTCTCCGGTACGGTGCACCCTGGGGTGCGGGCAATGTCTCCCCATTAGGTACTGCGTGCCTAAGGGGTCTCGTTGTCCGTATGCCAATATCCTGTCGGCGGAGGACTGAACGCTCTAACGTGTACTCGTTGAGAGCACACGTTGAGCACCGTTCGAGTGGGAGCGAGCTCGACATGCACTAACCCTGCCGTCGGGCAGGCAGGAGGAAGCCTTTCCTTCTGCCACCGTTGGTCTCGTAGCCCCGAAGAGTGTCATGGTCATGTCTCTGGCAATTGACGGGGGTCGAGGGTCTTGGCTTAACCGCCCGGGCAGAGGATTCAGTCCTCTAAAGACAAGGCCATACCAGCTGCCACGGCCTCCATAATGGCGGCAGCGAAGGCCCTTCCGGTCGGGCCGCCGTCGGACGCAATGTCCGAGATGCGGGCGGAGGTCAACAGGGGGAGCGGCGCATGGGCAGGGCCTGCCCTTGCCGGCGGAGGACCGGGTTTCGACCCTGGTGCGGAAGGAGCTGGCTGCATTCAGTAGCCGGTTTTCCGTACTGGAGCCGGCCACTCTCGCCGCCATTGTGGCTGCTCCGGCCAAGTCCGCGGCCAAGCCAGCGCCTCCGGCAAAAGCAGCGCCGTCCAAGCCCAAAAAGGGCGGGACGACTGCGCAGAAGGCTAGGGGCCCCAGCCATGGCGGCAGGACGGTCGCCCCCGCCTCCGCCTCCTAATCCCTCTCCGGCCGACGCCGAATGGCAAGTTGCCGGGGAGAAAGGAAAGGCGGGTAAGGGCAATAGGGCGGCCAATAGAAAGGAGAGGCGGCAACGGCGCAAAAAGCGAAGCGCCGCGGCTAGGCTCCGCGCCCCACAGTCCGCTGCTGTAGTGATCACACTACAGCCGGAAGCGGAGAAGAAGGGTGTGCCCTATCGTGAGGTGCTCGCCAAGGCGTGGGTGGCAGTGAACCTGGAGGAGATCGGCGTTGCCGATGGCTTCCGTATGAAGGTCATTGCGGCGGGGGCTCGGATGCTGGAGATCCCCGGTGCGGCCAGCGGCCCGACCGCTGAAGCCCTGGCCGAAAGGCTCGGGGCGTCCCTCAATGCGGAAGAGGCCCGAGTCTCCAGGCCCACCAGGCAGGCAGGATGGTGGAGGACTGGGCCCTGGAGACAGGCCTGGTCGTCCTAAACCGGGGTTCTGTTCCCACGTGTGTGCGGATGCGGGGTGAATCATTGGTGGACATCTCGTTCGCCAGCCCCGCTCTGTCGCCGCGTGTCATCAACTGGCGTGCCATGTAGGGGGTGGAGACCTATTCCGATCACCGGTACATCCGGTTTGACGTCTCCGCCCAGACCTCGGGCATACCGGTCCGACAAACCCCGAGTGGTCCGCGGTGGGCGCTTAAGCAGCTGGACCGGGAGCTCCATGGCCCTTTACGGGGCACCGGTGTGGGCGCGTTCTTTGAGGCTGCGGCCAGCCCGCCGATTGAACGTGTCCCAATGGGTCATGGCTATCCAGATGGTCCGGGGATACCGCAGGGTCTCCGGTGAGGTGGCGAGCCTCCTTACCGGATGGCCACCATGGGATATGGAGGCAAAAGTCCTCGCGCACATTAAATCGCGAGAAATCACGGCACTGCGGACAGAGCTCCGGCGGGATCTCATGGCATCATGGAGAGTGCGATTGTCGGAACCCCGTGCTGGGCACGCCACAATTGCGGCGATAAGTCCCCTCTTTGAGGAGTGGCTTGAGAGGCGCCACGGCGTCCTCACCTTCCGCCTGACGCAGGTCAGTGTATCAGTGAATCAGTGGTGGATATCTCATTCGCCAGCTCCGCTCACTCCGCCAGCTCAGAGATATCGTGTCAAGGCTGTCGTTACCCTTGCAAGTGAGATTCTCGATGGTTAGCAAACCAGGTACGCCTACTACGGCAGTCATGTAACCGTGCAGTGAAGGCAATATATAGACCAATGCTATTCTTCCAGCTCCAATTAAATGGATATACTTGTCAAGACTGTTATAATTAATGAAAAAAGATTGTTAGGTTATACAATGGTCTGCCGTGGATGTGGTATCTCAGTCAGGCTCAGAAATCCAAGAGGCCGACGTTTCTATACTATTGCAGTGGACAGCCCTTTAGTACCCCTTATTTCTAATGATAATAATTATCAGGTAAATTATTTATTACCCGACTACGTTTTTATTATAAGTAGGTAAAGTCTTTGAAAGAAAACGGCAAAATGAATGGGACAGATTTCTCAAAACGGATAGACGAGCGATGAAAACGACGATCACGAAAGATGGAAGGAGTGTTTTTCATGAAAAAACTCAACATAAACATAACATCACGCCAGCGATTCCCGAAGGATTTGGGCGAGGTGAACCTATTGTGCAGCACATTTCACCAGTTATGTCATGTCATTTGTAATAAAATATGGAAATAATAAAAAATAAATAATAATTGAATATGGCAAAAATTTATGCATATCAAGGGTTTGAGCGAATCGACACCTGATTCATGACTCATCAAGGGACTTACAAGAGGATGTTGTTACATCGGTTGAAGATGGATCATCAACACCGCCGCCACCACTGTCTCTACCACCAACACCTGCCATGCTATTCTGTAACCATCTCACCGTGAAAACTTGGATGAAGTGAGCGTGGAGTGAGCTGTCATTCCACAGGGATTGACACTATTGACAGCTCACTTCACCCAAGTTTTCACGTTGAGATGTTTAAAGAATAGCATGTCTGGTTTCTATCTCTTGGTCTAGTTGTTCGTCTGGAGTTTTTAATTCTATGTAATGCTGTATTTCTTGTAATTTCTGTAATGTTTCTTGCAGTGATTGAAGTCTTGACTCTGTTTCTTCAAATGGTAGCGTTTCTTGGCTGTTCACGTAGTTTTCTAGTTTTGTGATTGTACCACGCAATGAGGCGCGGATTTTCTTCAGTTTTTTTATATCATTAGTCGACATCCTCGTCGCCAATTTATTAAATACACATTTTGTAAAACAATAATCTTTATTTCAAATTAATGAAGGATAGAGAGACGTCACCAATCTTCAGCGCGACAGATGTCGTAACCTAGTGCCCAGTATATATCAAATACCAACAAACTTCATGTGAGGCCAGGCCTTCCTGTGAGCGTTGAAGGCGTTCAGGATCATAAAATGATTGTGAACTTGTTTAGGGAATATTTTCCTGTGCAGTCAACGTTGAACCCGTCGTCGCATGTTGTTGCCGAGACAGTGGTGGCTGAGCGAAGTGTGTATTTCTCAGTTAAAAGTGTTTCAAATGCTATTAAGACATGCAAAGAGGGAAATCGC
This sequence comes from Agrochola circellaris, assembly GCA_914767755.1. NCBI lineage: Eukaryota > Metazoa > Arthropoda > Insecta > Lepidoptera > Noctuidae > Agrochola > Agrochola circellaris. The sequence continues at coordinate 116,270 of OU611847.1, forward strand.
CTGGTCACGACGGTCTCAGTATACAACACTTTAAGTATACAGGGGGTTCACTTACCAAGAGTGTTTAGTATGTTGTTCAATTTATTTCTGTGCCATTCTTATTTACCGGAGCCATTAATGAGTACAATTGTCGTAATCATTGTAAAAAATAAAACGGGTGACGCGTCTGATAAAGTTAACTATCGACCCATCTCACTTGCTACAATAACAGCCAAGGTGCTTGACGGTCTGGTGAATGGTAGTCTCATGTAGCACGTCGACCTGCAGGATGCCCAATTCGGTTTTAGAGCCAGTCTGTCGACAGAGGGCGCTATACTTTGCCTGAAACATACTGTCAGGTCCTACACAGAGAGAAGGACGCCGGTGTACGCGTGTTTTCTCGACCTATCAAAAGCTTTTCATCTCGTAGCATATGACGTGCTATGGGAGAAGCTAGGAAGCGAGGGTGTACCGGCGGAATGTACCTCTCTTCTCAAGTACTGGTACTCAAATCAGAGAAATCAGGTGAGATGGGCCGGTAGTAACCCCAAAATTCAAAATTCATTTATTTACGTTACACATCCGTGTTTCGGTCACAAAAGACACCAAAAACAACAAAGGACCCAACTTAGAGGCAGGATGGCAGGAAACAAGGTGAACCGATCGCTGGTGAAGACCAGTCGTCGCGAAGAACAGACGAATAAAATATTTGGTTTCAGTTTGACAGGTAGGAACTTGTATAGAGCTACATGTGTAAGTAAGTAACTAACTACTAAACAATATAAACTCCAAATTAAACTCCCTTCTTTCTACAGCTGTAAACTGGATGGATAACCATAATCTAGAAATTAACTATCGACTTATTATATACGATTAACTTCACCAAAACAAAATTAATTACTTTTCATCCCCATCAAAAATCCCCATTGAAACTAAATTTCATTTTTAATCATACAAAACTGGAACAAGTAAATGAATTTACTCTCCTTGGTTTGTCTATAGATACCCACATAAATTGGAAATCCCATATACAGAAAATAAGAGGAAAACTATCAAAATTTTCATATGCCCTACGCGAGATTAAAAAAACTACCAACCTTCAAACTGCACTTGTCACTTACTATGCATATGCCCAGGTATGGCTAAGCTATGGGGTCATGCTGTGGGGAAATAGTGCAGATTCACAAACCATTTTTATTCTACAAAAGAAGTTAATTCGAATAATAACCAACATACAACAAACAGATAGCTGCAAACCACACTTCCGAAAACACAAAATACTCACACTTCCCTGTTTATATATCTTAGAATTATGTAAATTTGTCAGAAAACACCCAGATTTTTACACCACTTGCGAAGAAACACAAACAAGATACACTTTTCGACACAACAAAAACAAAATAAACATACCCCAATAACGACTCAAAATGCACTCAACCAGCCCTTTAGTTATGTCTATAAAAATGTATAATAAATTGCCAAATGACATTAGAGAAGTAAGCAAAACAAATATATTTATTAATAAACTGAAACAATTTCTGGAATCCAAGTCATACTACTCAGTAAAGGAGTTTTTAGACGACAAATCGATTGCAAAATAAAAATTAAATTATTCTTTCTTTCATACACCAAACATTATGAAATATAATATATATAATTCGATGCCTTACGGGCGAAAAAGGATAACCGCCTCTTTTCAAATTTTACAAGGGAGTGATTTTTTATGATTTTTTTCGTTTATTTTGAACTTTAAATCACTCCCCTGCAAAATTTGAAAAAAGGCGTTTATCCTTCTTCGCCCGTGAGGCATCGATTATTTTTTTTTTTTTTTTTTTATTTGATTTCCTATAAGTAATATACACAGTTTTATGATTATGCGGCGGCGGCACTTCGATGCCTCCGACCGTAATTATTTCATAAAATGTCCACTTATCGTATTAACTTTATAGTTTCATACCTATTTCTAAATAAAATTATTAGTTCAAATCTGTCTCCTATTATACTCGTAGTAGTGAAAGAAAGAAAAATGCGTTTATTGGCATTACATAAAAAAGTACACCTAAAACTATAAAAACAGAAAACAAATTATTATAATGCCAAAAGGGCCTCAGCTCAGCATAATGTCAGATGACAACACAAAGTGAACCATCTGACGCTGATTTTCAGCTGCACGCCCACGTTAGTGGTTCTACAGTCGTCATGTTGATACAATAAAGTAAACCTCCACGGCTTTAGCCCTATTGTAACCGTTACCAAACTACTTTACTACTCTACTTGAGTTTACTCAATACTCAATTTTTTATTGCATTCCATATGTATTACATAGATGGTATAATAAGTAAGAGAGCAATATGGACCCTGTCGGGCACAGCAAAATAAGGAGAGAGGAAGAAGGCTAAGCAGTAATTCAATATTATTAGATGTTTTTAATTGGGTGTATAATAAGTGATCAAACGAAGTTACCTGTTGTGAAGTTCGATCATTATTATACGAAGGGCTTCGTTCGAAGATATAACATTTACCATGCAGCGTCGATACGCTCGTCGACAACCAAACGCATATTTAGAGCTGAAAGCAAAAACTAAACGCACAAGTGTAGCTATTCCGCTCTATACGTCATCTGTCATTATTTACGTTTGCGCGGCAACCAGTACGCTGTAATTCCCAAAAAATATTATTAAAAGTGTTTAAAACTAGTATAAAGTGTGTTTAAAAGTTGGCATAAGTTATCATGCCGAAACGAAAACATGGAAAAGAGTATTATCTTCAGAAAATCCGAAGACATGAAACGACACCGGTACAACACCGATTCATCAGAGTCGTCCTCTTTTTTCTACACCAGATAAAACAATTGTTTTAAACGTTTTATACAGTGAAAACGTGTATCACAGGGTTTAAATACGATATTTATTGTAACACGCGGGTAATGTACGAGATGCATTGACGCGAAATAATAATCTATACAATATTTATTGTACCACGCGGGTAATGTACGAGATGCATTGAATATTTATTGTACCACGCGGGTAATGTACGAGATGCATTGACGCGAAATACAGTGGGTTGCCATATTATTAGGGACAGTCACGAAAATGTTGTATTTGTGAAGTAAGAGTCTTAAATTAATTAGGAAAACACATTTTTTTAAAGATAAAAGCTTTAATTATACAAAACTGTTATTAAGGAAGTAAAATAAGAGCAAAATAATAATAAATAATAATAATTAAAGTACATAGATAGGCGAAAATAAATGTTACTTAGTAGTAATCAGTACTTTGTGACATTTCCTTTCGCCTCAATTAGTGCTTCTATACGCCTGGGCATGCTTTCTATGGACTGTTTGGCACTTTCTTTTATCTTAGGGTTGTGATGCCAAACATTAATAAGCTTTTCTATCAGCTTGACCTTGGTGGTTATTTCTTTGGCAATTTTGGCCTTGGCAATCTCCCATAAACTTTATATGGGGTTCATGTCAGGAGAATTACCAGGTCAAGATAAAAACTGGAATGTTGTGGTCTACCAAGAACTTGGTAAAGCTTCTGGCTTTATGGCATGGTGCTGAATCAGGCATAAACATAAATTCCTCAGCATCAGGGAACCATTCTTCAAGTATCGGTACCAGGCGAGTTTGTAAAACTTGTCAGTACTGGTCTTGTTTCATGGTTCCCTGGACAATGTACAGGCACCCAGCCCCCTTGGCGCTTATAACAAATCACACCATTATTTCAACAGGGTGTTTTACCCTCTCCACGATGCAGTCAGGGTGGTATTTTTCTCCTGGACGTCCCCTGACGATGCTGCTCTTGTCGGCTAGAATCTCGAATATTAACTCATCCGCGTCACACACCTGAAAAAAAAAAGAAAGTGGTTTATTATTTTGAAAATTATTATTTTAAGTGGTGTAAAATACCAGTAATAATGCAAACTGACCTTATTCCAGTCCTTAACCATCTTTTGGTGGTGTTTCAGAGCCCAGGCAAGGCGTTTCTTCTTCATTGCATCAGTCAACCGTGGTTTTTTCACAGGACGATGGCATGTCATGCCTTCCTCTGTCAATCTACGCTGAACAGTTCTCTTGGAGACTGGTATTCCCGATTCCTGGACTAACTGAGTTAACAGTAAAGCACTTTTATTTCTGCTTTGCAAACAGATATCTCTAATTTTCCTATCCGAACATGGGGTAGTGATGCGGTTTCTGCCGCCATTGCCTTTTTTCTTAGACGAAATTGGCTGATTTAGGTCCAATTAAATTTTTATTTTAGTGACTGCCGACTTAGAAACACTAGTAATGTCTGCTATTTTCCTTTGGGAATGACTGGTGTACAGAGGTAGGATTTTATTCGTTGTTTTTTTTTTTTGGGTCATTTCGCACCCCAGACCCATACTGAAAGCAAAAAAAAATTAAAATAAATATTATTTTTACCATCATATAATAAAAAATTGAATTTTATAATAACATAATAACAATACTTACATTTAATCAAAATTTTGTAGCACGAATATAAAAATAACTTTGTTATAATATTCAAATTCATCTTTCACTGATTAGCGTCTTAAGTGCACTACGGCTCTCACGTAACTTAAAAAATTGTGGTAATTAAATATACCCTTTAAAGCTCAACATCCACTTAAAATTTGAGTTACGGAGACATGACGAAAATAAATAATACATTCCTGGAATGCTTGTCCCACTTAAAACTGCAGTCAAGTGCGCCCAAAGTAAGAAATTGATAAAAAATGTGACTGTCCCTATTAATTTGGCAACCCACTGTAATAATTCGGGGCGGTTACGAGATAAACGCACGAGTTGTATCATTGTTTTAAACGTTTTATACAGTAAAACGTGTTTCACATGGCTTATATACGATAATTATTTTACCACGCGGGTAATGTACGAGATGCATTGACGCGAACAAATAATTCGGGGCGTTTACGAGATATACGCACGAGTTTTATCATTCACCTATTTTAATGGTGTATTCTGAGAGGCTACGCTTAGGTATGTATATGTATGTACATCATCAGGGTCAATTCTATGTTTTTGCATACCGCAAAAAAATGATAAACCAAAAGAAATAGTTATTGAACTAGGTACCTAGGTACTTGATGACTGTCGAATCACCGGTTTCATTTGACACAAACCAGGATAACACTAATACAGCCATGACTGTAACTGAAGCTCTACCTGATCCTGACCCAGCACCTGTGCTAGACACAGAGCCAACTAATATTCTATCCCTGGAAGTGTTACAAGCATTATGGGATTTGATGCATTTATAAGAGCAATAAACAACAACTTAGCCTGTATTTGGAATTCCATCTTGAAGAAGGGATTCACCATTTTAGGTGATGCATTATCAATGTTAATCAACAACAATAATGATAGAGATCTCACAGCTCAGTGACGCTGGAAGGATGTTAACCGACTTACAGAGATGATCACCTTTATGGTAACAATACTCTATCTTACTTTTATGGTAACAACACTCTATCTTACCTTTATGGTAACAACCTATCTAAAAAGATAAAGAGTCTTACAAGTTTGCCAAAGAACAGGCCAATTTTTAAAAAACCCAACTACTTTTACCACAACCATCAGGGAAACTTGAGTGGTTCACTTCGTTACAACCAACAGAGGACAAATTTGAAGCCGGGATACAAGAAACCACAGTCCTCATATCAAGCAAGGACAAGACTCGTGCTCGATACTAGAGGTTAGTCATGCTAGAAGATTAAATAATTTTTTACCTTGTTGGCTAAGCATCTATGACAATGTTTCAATATTGAAACATTGTCATAGATGCTTGGTAAAATAGGGATACAAGAAACCACAGTCCTCATATCAAGCAAGGACAAGACTCGTGCTCGACACTAGAGGTTAGTCATGCTAGAAGATTAAATAATTTTTTACCTTGTTGGCTAAGCATCTATGACAATGTTTCAATATTGAAACATGTCAACGGTACATAACTCAATACCTTTTACTGATACACCTGATCAGTCACAATCTAAAAGTCATTATAAAATGATACTTTAAATGATCCTGATATTATTATGCATACAGCCATTATTAATTTTCTGGCATTAGGTGCAATTTCTCCTTGCACACCATGTGAAAACCAATTCATATATTAATTGTTTTGTTTCCAAAACTGAATGGTAGCAAAATATTTATTCTAATATAGGTACATGCCATTTTAAAATGGAATATCACAGAACTGCAGTAATTCTAATTCCTTCAGGACAATTTATTGATTTGAAAGAGTTATATTTATTGGTAAATATTAATCCAGGTCACAAGAAGTATGATGGCTTCAGTATGATAAATTATACGAATTAATTAAATTCCCATATGTCTTGTGTCCCGCACCTTTGTGTTCTCTAAGATTATGAGAGTAGTGGTTACATAATTTAATAATCTATAGGTCACAAATCAGTACAATATTTCTTTGATGACCTCTTGTGCATTGGTTCTGATTGTAAACATGTTTGAAAGATGTTATTGAAACAATTGCTATTTCCCAAAAATTCCAGATTTGTTATAAATTATGAAAATAGTATAATTAGGCCATCACAGGCCTGTCAGTTTTTAGGTTTTGTAAAACAAAAATCCATTGAAAAATATTTGAAAAAACAGTGTTGTAGTATTAGAGACCTTGCTCAGTTAATAGGAACATTGACTGCCACATGCCTGGCAAATACATATGTTTGGCTTTACACAAAACTATTGGAACATTCAAAATTCAAAAGTCATTTATTCAAACTAGTCTGAGAATCAGCACTTTTCGAACGTCAAAATTACATAAGACAGTCCCCCAAAACGCCCACCCTTCACCACTTCCTAGTGCATTCAATATACCTTATAACCATAAATATTATGGTTTACTTTAAAGTAAAGAGAAGTTAAGATAAAACGATTATCAATCACCCAGATATTAAACTAGACCTACAGCAGTGGGCTGATAATATCAATAGTTTACACAAAAGTATAGCATACTCAAAATATGATTAGGAAATAATTACAGATGTGTCAAGAAGTGGGGGGGGTGGGGGACCGTTTGTAATGATAATATGGTTCATGGGTTCTGGAAAGAGAGTGAAAAATTTTAAGTAGGTATCTAGAACTACTCAACATATTTTAAGCCTTAAAAATGATTGTTTAAAAATAAACAATAGTAATTAAAAAAAAAAAAAAAATATATATATATATAGGTACATACATATTGTTACATGTTGATAATAAGACTGCCATATCATATAACAAGCAAATGGGAGGTATTCAGTACATTTAAATAACTCTGCCAGAAGCATATTGGCTATTTGGTGTGAAGATAGACAAATTTGACTATTTGCTTCTTACATATAATCGAGGGATAATAATGAAGCAGGTGAAAAATCACATAGGTACAGCCAATCCTGACATAAAGTGAGAAATGAATACCTCCACATTCCAGTACATTGTAACTCAGTTTTTTTAACCTGATAGGAATTGACTTTTGCTTCAAGAATTAATGAAAAATTAATACATTTCCTGAAAAACCGGCCCGGGTGCATCGAATATAGATGCTTTTACCGTATCTTGGACGAACGACATTTTCTTCCTTTTCTTTTTTCGCCTTTTTATGCCCATTTAGTATATTATTAAGATGTTTACCAAAAAATAGAAAAGATAAAGCGACAGGCATTATAGTTATGCCATACTGGCCGTCATAAACCTGACAGAACCACCCTCTACATGTCCATCGGGATATTATCACGAAGGCGTGGCTAAGATACAACAAAATGACATACAAATTATGGTGGGCCCTTTGGCAAAAACAAAGTACTTACCTATAGATACAATGACACCATCTATACCAATAATTATGTATTTTTTTGTAACCTAGCTATTCTATTTAAGGCCTTATGGGGTTTTTAAATTTACATAAGTCAGCTGTTGCTTTAATAATAGACTCAAAAATGGGGGTGATGACCGCATCAAGAGGCTACTTCAAGGTTTCTATAAAATCAAACCACCTGGGGGTAAGTATCAAACTAGTTGGTACCCCAAGTAAAATATTAAATGATAAAAAAAAAAAAAAAAAAAAAAAAAAACTGACAAACTGACATTTTTTACTGAAAAAAACAAAAAAAAAAAAAAAAAATGGCTACAGTCGAAAGAGCACAGACTTTGTCTCTTATTAAAATACCTAACAACACAGTAAATCATGCACATTTCTATTACAGATGCTATTAGAACATCTGTTCTCGGTTGAAGCCAACCGAACCTATTTTTACCTTTCTTTGAACAGACCGAAATTTGTCCAGCTAGTACATTACGTGATAAAAATTAACTGTACTCAGAGCATTAGGTGAAGTATTACTCACTTAATACTTTCATTGTATAAGCCCCACAAACCTCTACCATCACCATCTCTATTATCTTATTTCAATAATTTTGGTAAATATACCTTCTCTCTGTTTGCATCATAGATATTAGTATTTTTCAGGACATAGTACTAGACATGCCTCGACATCCACTACTAACGCTAAGGGTGTCATTAGATGTAATAAGGCAAACAGCAGGCTGGAAAAAATTGGTCTTCCACCTTTCGCTAGATTTTATAATTGGCAAATTCAAACGGATTTGCTCAGGCTGTGCTTAATGCTGAACAAAATACTTGATTAAGTATTATGAATATTACGTATAATTATTACGTGCCTTACAAAATATAAAACTAAATTAGACAAGAAGTTCAATATTAAGATGAATAATTTGATTGTTCGTCTAATAGGGTAAATTGATTAAAACTTGTTTCTAAGTTGGGAAATAAGTTTAATACTAAGATGAATGAGACTGTTTATCTATTATTTTATTATGTCATTTGTGTCTAAAAACTAAAAGATTTTAATTTGTTATTGAAATACTATTTATTTATAATTTCTTTGGAATCTCAATTTTCCTCATAAACTCTTAACATCTGCATGGTAAATGTTATATCGAGAACGAAGCCTGAAGTATAATAAGTGATCAAACGAACTTACCTGTTGTGAAGTTCGATCATTATTATACGAAGGGCTTCGTTCGAAGATATAAGGAACCCTCCCTACCCTACCCCAGAAAAATTGAGACTCTTCTTACTCTAAAAATAATGACAGATGACGTATAGAGCGGAATAGCTACACTTGTGCGTTTAGTTTTTGCTTTCAGCTCTAAATATGCGTTTGGTTGTCGACGAGCGTATCGACGCTGCATGGTAAATGTTATATCTTCGAACGAAGCCCTTCGTATAATAATGATCGAACTTCACAACAGGTAAGTTCGTTTGATCACTTATTATACACCCAATTAAAAACATCTAATAATATTGAATTACTGCTTAGCCTTCTTCCTCTCTCCTTATTTTGCTGTGCCCGACAGGGTCCATATTGCTCTCTTACTTATTATACCATCTATGTAATACATATGGAATGCAATAAAAAATTGAGTATTGAGTATTGAGTAAACTCAAGTAGAGTAGTAAAGTAGTTTGGTAACGGTTACAATAGGGCTAAAGCCGTGGAGGTTTACTTTATTGTATCAACATGACGACTGTAGAACCACTAACGTGGGCGTGCAGCTGAAAATCAGCGTCAGGTGGTTCACTTTGTGTTGTCATCTGACATTATGCTGAGCTGAGGCCCTTTTGGCATTATAATAATTTGTTTTCTGTTTTTATAGTTTTAGGTGTACTTTTTTATGTAATGCCAATAAACGCATTTTTCTTTCTTTCACTACTACGAGTATAATAGGAGACAGATTTGAACTAATAATTTTATTTAGAAATAGGTATGAAACTATAAAGTTAATACGATAAGTGGACATTTTATGAAATAATTACGGTCGGAGGCATCGAAGTGCCGCCGCCGCATAATCAAAAAACTGTACAGTCGTTGTAAAGTCGGTGTTACCACTGACACTCACGCACACGAAATACATTGAAGTGTTAGACTGAACCGCTAAACCTTGTGTTGATATGTGCACGCCAATGTACTTTCCTTGACGTGCAAATATCAATAGCACCGACATGTGGTAGGCGCGCTGGTTGAACCTTGCACTGATACCTTCCAAGCACATACTCGCACAAGGCACTGATTCACGAGCGCTTTTGAGGATTCGTGGCAGTTGAATCATTATTGTTTAAATCTACACAAACACATTGTAACACCACGTTTCTTGAACATAGCCCACACCCGACACAGAAGTATATATATATATATACTACTTATAGTCATGCAGTAGCCTGCATGACTATAAGTTTGTGGTTATTTACTTATCTACTTTTTTGCAGATAATTTGATTGACTTACCTAACTTAAACAACATATTCTCCCACAAACGTCTCAGTTTATTGCCTGATCCATTATGATACTCAATTAACGAAACGTGGCGACTTTATCACGATATAAATCAATATCCACTGGAGTGCAGGGTGCGCCCGCGCAACTCGACCGCTGCGTTTCACATGAAATTGGGCCAGTTTCAATTAGTCGCTATCGACCACACCCTTCCGTGTTGACTTACGAACATAACGCTCAACAACTGACTACAAGACAAGTCTAGACATACTCCGTAATAAAACACACCTACATAACATTTCTTAGTTTACTTTAGTTAGAGCTTCCATTCTGCTTGTGTTGTGAAGTTTTCCACTTTTCATTTTGCCCAGCGAGATGGAAATTGTTAACAGCGACAACATTACCAACGGTAGCGGCACATAGAGTATTTATATTAAATCTTAAGTTTTCACACGCTTTATATTAGTACCTGTTCGGAGCTCTAGGTTGGTATACTACCAGTATTATCTTAATGAATACATAGGTCTAACTTGTGGAACAAGAAAAAAGCAAAATATGTAATTGTTGTTATAATCTTAATCTTAAACTTGCCCTCTCACTGAAGAGAAAGAACCAACAGTTTCATCAAATTCAATAATGTTTTAGAGCAGGGAGTCCCAACCGGTGTAGTGCGCCCCCCTCGGGGGGCCTAGAGTGACTCCAATAATAAAGTATAGATTCATTAAATTTATATGTTCTTGGTATTAGAAAAGGTTAAAACGAAATGTATTAGGTTCTCATTACCAAATGTACCTCAAGTGGGTCTAAATCTAAAACTTGATGGTAAGCAACTACATGCAATAACGGAAACAATATTTTTAGGAATTACTTTAGATTCGAAAATGCAACTCTTTCAGGTAGATTAAGCTCAGCTGCATATGCAGTAAGGAAAATAAGGCAGTTGACTGATATAGCCACAGCTAGGTTAGTATACTTTGCTTATTTCCACAGTATTATGTCTTATGGCGTTCTGCTGTGGGGATCGGCAGCTGACGTAGATTCAATTTTAATTTTACAAAAGAGGGCAATCCGCGCTATCTATAAAATGGGATTTCGCGAGAAAAAAAATCAAAGAAATTGATATACTGACTCTGCCTTCTCTTTATATCTTAGAAAGTATTATGTATGTTCGCAAAAACTTAGGACTTTTTAAAATAAAACCTAAATTTAGATTAACTAAAACAAGCAAGTATTTTCTTATAAACAGTATCCGCTTTTATAACAAGTTGCCAAAGTCGGTTACAGAACTTAGCGATGGGAAGTTCAAAACCCACATCTAACGTGTCCTTATCAAGAAAGCATATTATAAAATTAAAGACTACGTTGAAGACAAGGAAGTTTGGCAATAATTCCTTCTGCACATGTGGCTTCACTGGTACATCATTAACGGCATATTATGTAAGAGTCTATTAACTGCTCCCAAATTTCCATGTTTATTTTTATATTTTTATTTTTTACTTTCTTCCTTGACATAGTCATCCTAATATTTGACATTAAAAAACCTACAATTTAATTTCAACTCTTTATTGAACATGATCATTATTCAGATTTGTTACAGTTGTAATGGCAATCATGTCATTTCGTTTAAAATAGGTTTTTATTTTTATTATTTTATTCATATTTTATATAGATTCTTTTCTATTTTGTGAATGTGAGAACGCTGTAGGCTTAGTGGACTGTAGATTTATTGACCATCTTCTATTTTGTTAAGTACCTGGTACTTGTTGAAAGACCTACACTGTCCTCCCATACCTATTAATACTGTTATTTAAAAATATTATAAAGACAAATTATTTTTTAAAGAATAACCGTGGAGTTTCTTGCCGGCTCTTCTCCATAGGAAACGACCAATTGGAACCGTGCACCTAGCTTCTGACGTTTCATAAGTGCCCTTGTAGGTTTAGGTGAAATAAAATATTTTGAATTGAATTGAATAAGACTAGTTTCCAAACCCCAAACGGTTAATAATACTTACTTAGGTGCTGTAAAAGGAGATTCCTCTTTTCTGCATAAGTCGAAAAAATAAGATTTACAATTTCTGTATGAATTGACTAAAGAAAACCGAACCTATCCGAAGCGACTTGCTAAAATTTTCGAGCGCGCTTCGTTCGCTCTTCCATTCTATATTCTCTTAATTCATCAACTTTACTACTTACATATATCGACAAAGTAACTCCGTTTTCTGTTTTAATGATCAAAAGAAAACCTAACCTATCCTAAGGGGTGCAAACATTTTCGACCTCACTTTCGCTCGCTTTGCATGCTGTTCTTCTACTTATGTCTAAAAAGTAACTCAGGAGCGCGTATATTTAAAGGTGGGGAACCTCTGTGAGTGACACACGACTGACATGATGGCAACGGAACATGATGACATCAAGCTTTAATCGACTGCAGCGCAGAGCGGTCCAACTGTCCAACACCCGGCGGCTAACCTCAGCGCTGTAAGGACACGCTCAAAAAAGAAGTTTCCAATGAGTGTTGGGATGTGTCACCGCTTTCTCGTGAAGCGCAAATTAATAATACATCAAGAGATCCCTCACGCGCTGTCCACGGGACGGCTGCCGCTAAATTAAACGTAGATTAGATGCGCTGGAGACGACTTTGACTTGTTGTCTAATGGCAGTCATCATACCGAGAGTGGCTAACGGCGGTGCTGTGCGCTGTAGTGCGTCATTTTCGCTTACTCAATTTAGTACTAATCCATTGACTCACCGGCGTCACTGAGTGACGTAACACAGGACATGAGATCTGTCTGCAAGCTCTGGATTTGGCGATAGAAAACAAACACTATGCTCAAGAGTGTTACTTATAGTCAGAATATTTATTTCTCTGAATTTCTCTCGAAGGGAATCTCTTGGACCTGGGTTACAACCAGCCATTTACAAATGGCTTGAACAGCCCTTTTCTGTAGAACAAAGATAGTATTAATGTTCGCACAGGTTCCCCAGAGAAGAATCCCATAAGACAAAAGACTATGAAAATAACTAAAATAAACAATTCTGGCTGTATCTACGACAGTTACCTGTCAAATTTTTTTAACAGCGTAGGTGGCCGTACTGCGCCTCTCTGACAATTTTACTATATGTGGGCCCCATTGTAATTTACCGTCAATAGTTATTCCAAGAAAAACTGTTGACCCAACAGGGTCCAACTCTATTCCATTAACTTGAACATTGGTATGTACATAGTTACGAGTAGCTGCCTGACATTTGGCGTTAAAAATTTTATGAGTCGGCTTCCAGTATACCAGTATTACTCTGAGCGACTGCCTGTCTGATCTCCGCAACCCAGTTACTGGGTAATACTATCTCCAGCTAAAAGGTACCTGAGATTTTTCGCTAATCCAATAACACCGTGCACTCACCCAATAAAAGTAAATGAGCAGGCGCGGCTCTAATGTCGTGTCTCATGTAATGACGTCACATGCAAGTACTTATGTACTGCGTTCACCGCGCGGTTTCCAGGAACAGAGCTAATCAATTTATTTCAATAACAGCACAGCGCCCTAGCTACTACACGAATTACACTACTGTCGCACGTTTTAAACGAGCCTCTTCGTCATAATAATATTGTAGAGAGCTATTGATATTCATAACATAACTTATCATAACATCATGCCTGTATTCCCCGATGACAATTTTCCTGATGGGATTCCGTCCATAATATGGTGACACAAAAAAAAAACATTTGAATAAAAGTGAGTTACATTACATCCAAACATTTCCGATTCAAATACAAAACATTTTGACTCGTTCAGACAAGTTAGCAATTAATATGGTTAATAGTCCGTGCACAAAATTCACTCGACCGAGTTTAGGTAAATTCATTGCGATGCTATGTTTGTGTGCACCGTTCACGAACACACGCCTAAAGATCGAGCGTAGTGATCGCTTAAAACAGTTTTGATCCTATAGATGATATTTTCGTAGTTACGTAGGTACCTACGTTGGTTAAGAAATAAGTCTGGAATATTTATGTTTATTCGTTTAGTATATAACAATCAACATAAAAATGCTACAATTTGGTGTTAGGTGCATTTAGGTACATTAATAACATTGAGGTAAGTGTTTTACATAAATACGAGTAGTGATGCCGATTCTCTTGAACACCGAACTAAACTATCACTAAAATTACTTACTTTTGGCTATGAGACTCTTAAAGCTATTCTGCAAAAGAAACTCTAAATTTAAAAATAATTTTGACAAAACTAAATTAAGAATAAATTTATTTCGCAAAGTTTACATTCAAGTGGATTGAATTCCTAGACCTCACACTAGGATTCCCTGTGTTGTGAGATCCAGGCTCCTTCGTTCCGTTAACAATTTTATGTAAAAGGTACATTTAAAAAACTTAAATAATAGATACATATAAAAAAGAGTGTGTGCGTATGCATGGTGCTGTGATTTGTGTTAGTATTGTTGGTGTAGTAAGAGTATCTGTATGTTTATATGTTAGTGAGTACACGTGTATTTATGTATTGTCAATGTGTATACTATGAGTTTTTACTTAAGCTAAGAAACTTTCTGTCATGTCGTAGTCCAGTGTAAGAAGCCAGTTTGTTACCGTCACTCTGCATTTTTTTTGTGTTAGTTTTAGTATTTTATGTAGATAGACTATTGAGTGAAAATCCAAATTGACAATCGTGACTCCACGTGGTACTTGTTTTTCCCTACCCCGTGAATTTTTTTTAGGGCCGGACCCGCACTTGCGGCAGCCTCGACGTATTTTATATGGAATTTTTCACTTTTTGTATGGAAAATAAGAAAAATTGTTACCTACATGTTGAGTTTTAGGGGTTTATGGGTTCTCTAAAGGGAGTCGAAATTTTCATTATATTTGCGATAGGACACGCCATTTTCGAGATATGAGAAAAAGAAAAGAAAAAAAGATACAGTACTTTTTTGCACCTGAAGTCGGGGTCTTGGTATGAATTCATGACAACTAATATTATTGCACATCTTTTTAATCGCGATAAAAAATAGTCAAATTTAGTTAGACAAAATTATTTTTTAATTTAGAGAATAAGAATAAGAATAATTTTATTGTATAAGAAATTACATTCGAATGCGTTGATTCCTGGAACTCACACTAGGATTCGCTGTGTCATGAGATCCAGGCTCCTTCGTTCCGTTTACATTTATTGCTATAAATTATTATTAATTTTATTCTTCTTATTTTATTAAGATTCTCATAGCCAAAAGTAAGGAATTTTAGTGATAGTTTAGTTTGTTTAGTTCAGTGTACAAGAGAATTGACACCAGTTGCCATTTTCACTAAATTAATAACTCAGTGCCATAATATCTGTCAAACTAAAATGTGAAAATTTTCGCAGCTGCCATCTTGGATTTACATATATACCTCACTATAGGCTTTAGAGCCCTCGACAACATCGAAAACGGCGCCCATGACGAAAAATGAGAAAATTTTCGCAGCTACCATCTTGGATTTTCGTTTCGACGAAATTTACACTTTCCCTCTCTCTCTCTCTATCGAATTAGAAGAAGACAGACGCAGTATGAAGTCACGTTAAAGAACTGCGTTCCAAAAACCCGTTTACTATGTCACACTTTGAAGTCGCAACAAGAAAAACGTCGTGTCATGGTTGACCCGTGCTAGCATTTAAGTATTGGCGGTTTGGGCTATTTTATCGCCCAAACTGTGATAAGACGTGTGACCCAAGCCATGTCACAGTAGGCCGTGCTCGCCCCGCATCATATCGGCGCGGGCATGTCGGTGAAGCGCACCCATAAGTTTTTTCCATACCAAAAATCACTCAACGCGTTTAAAGAAGTTTTCACTTAAAAAAAAACTATGAAACCTACAGTCAACATATAACTACCGGACCCGGTAGGCAGACGTTGTCCTGCGACAACAGCGCCATCCGGGTCCAACTATAGCTAAGAACCATCCAAATGACACAAAACGTCGGCCTAATTCGTTAACCTGCTAAGTCCATTTTTTGGCAAAATTTACTTTTTATACCAATTAAAAAGTTCAATCTTATATCTACCGTATCGTTTAAGGAATAACAGCGATATTAGCCAAAAAAGGTGACAAATGCTATGCCTGAAAAACTATTTCTGACCACCAGTCAATCTCCACAACGCAAACCTGCTAAATCCTGTAGGGGCCTTAGTTTTGTACTGACAACGTTCCCAGGCCCACGTGCTGTTTGCGAGGCGTCAAAATTTGTCGTGTTTTAGTCAAATATTTAAGGATGTAAACAACTAATTATAAACTAGGTAAGTTTATACTGTTTTATTTGTAAGTTTTTTTTGGTTAAGTGCTTTTGGGTCTGTATAAATGTTAAATTTATAATTAAATATTTCTGTACTTTCCATCGTATTTGTGAACATATTACCTCTCTTTTTGTCTTTTTATTCTGTAACTAATTCAACTAACGTAACTAAAACGTCCTTTAATCATTAAGTTCTCTGCTAGTGCTGTGCACTTCTGTAAGTGACGAATTCACAATACCTAAAATTGTATGTGATTTTTATATGTGTATGTTTTAGTGAGTAAGTCGTTGAGGTGCCTTACCAATAAATAAATAAATAAATAAAATTCCATTTATTTTGTCATATTTTTATTCTTCTTGTTCTTTAATTTTATTAAATGAAATCTTTTATTTTCGATATTTTCAGAATGCATCGGAGAAAAAAATTGTGGCTTTGTGCCTTCCTTCTGATTATCATAAATATTTTGACGACTTGCCTCATGAGTAGAATAAGAACAACGAATAAGTAGAATTTACGTTTAATTACAACTTTACATTTTACCAAAGTTTCAGACAGATTTTTGGAAAATTGTTTCTGTTTTATATTATTGTTAATATTAATTGATTATGATATCTATAATAGCAAACAATATTAAATGGCTGTCATTAATTATAACAAAATACTTAGGAGTATCCTGTCATTATGTGTTGGTTTTGTAGTATTACGTGTTGTACGTAATACCACAAAACCAACACATAATAACGTATATTAAAACTATTACAGATTGTTTATGAAAAGAGTCTATCTTAGATATTTTAACCCTGTTTCCTATTAAAGAAGACTGATTGTTAAATTTTTAATAATAAATATTTTGTTTAGGTACTGATTGAATTCGTTTTACTGCACAATTCATTAATCTATACACCATACTAAATTTAAAAAAAAACCTGCTTACTCCTCAAGCAAATTGAAACTTCACCTCGACAATTTGCTAACGTGTATAGGTTATGCTGCTACAATTGTTAAAATATCACGAAAAATGATAGAAACCAACGGGATTTTCAGAATTTTGATTGCTAAATTAATAGAGATTTTATTCAGATTTTTTTTCGTCCTGTAAACTATGTCAAAATGGACTTAGCAGGTTAACAAACTAGGCCGACGAAAAATAATAAAATAAAAAGACATCTAAATCCGTCAAGCCGTTTAGGATAAGAAGAATTACGAACACACGCACATCAGTATTTTATTTATTGCCAGGCATGCAAAATTTTAATGTTCTTCAAAAACAAGCAAAGTACTTAAAATAAAATGCGGGTCAAAATGTACTAGTCGGCGTACAATTTCTGGAATATGTTTACATATAACACGTGCACGCCTGCGACGCAAAGTGATACGTCTTCACGCTGGGAAGGCCCGGTCGTTACTGACGGGATGAGTTTTCCGCGGTCGTTAATACAGTTCACTTTGCCATTTATTTAATTGTATATTTATAAAATCAAATTTAGATTCTATTAAATGGTTATCTTAAGATTAATATACTGTTTTTAAAATTTCATAAAAGTGTTTCTAAGTATTAGAACAAAATAGTTATCGGTTTTGAAGTTTTCAAAGAATTTCGTTATTTCAACTTTTTTTTTCTGGTATATTTTGTATGGAAGGTGAAAAAAGTGGTTAAGCCACAAGCAAGTAGACCATATAATAATGAAGACGAGATTTATTGATTTTCAAAATCTAAAGTAGTTTCTTGTAACCAAACGATCAAACATCAGTCTCGCGTAATTTTTCGGAAAACTTGTTGCGAATATTAGTGATTTTCCATGAATCCTTAATTTATTTCTTTTAAAAAAAAACGAAAAATCCCTTTCAGGCATATACTAGACAAAGAACTCGACTTTACATACCATAAATACTTTTGTTTCAATTCTGTTTCCCTTTCTCACAACGAATGAACAAAATTTATCAAAATCAGTTGATTTCGGGCACGGCCCCTTAAATTAAAACTTCACTACAAAGTTTGCTTACACCATTCAGAAAGTGCAATAATAAATGTATTAAAATTTAACATAACCAACCGTACTCACGGTTGGTTATGTTACTAGTGTGTGTGTGGAGTATGCCTTTTGTTCCGACGTAGTCTACGTTGTTAAGTTGTTATCATCGCGTATTAAACGAAAGCGTCGCGTGCACCGCGGAACTGTAGAGAGGAGGCGAGAAGGGCGAAGGGGGGGAGACGTTATATTTAGGAAGTGCAATCAGTGGATCAAAAATAAACTGCCACGTGCGACGCCGCGCCCAAGCCCCGTTCGCGTCCTTGTTACTACGACAAGCGACATGTACACACGGTACAGTTGTACGAAGGACTTCATGATTACCTACAACGCTCGAGCCAAGTTTAGTGACAAACACTTCCGGTGTAAACGTTTTATGATACACTATAGTAGTCGGCCATTAGACGCCAACCACCGAGCTTATACCCCTCCGTGACGGGAATGTTCACAGATGAAACACGTAGATAAATTGGAAATATCTACACTATATTCATCGAGGCTCTCTAGTAAGTGATAACAATGTATTTTCCCCTAATTATGTAATAGCTAAAGGAATGCTCTCCTCCATTATGGAAGTCTAGTTGAATGGCGTGGTTGGTCACTTCAGTAGTAATGTATGAATTAAAGCGATCGAGTCTTTGGTGATTAAATTCCATGTTCGGAACGAGGTTCAAAACTAACACGAAACTGAATTTTAAGCTGCGAACTAGTACCGGAAGCGGTTATAAGTAATTATAGGAAATGGAAATAATTGGTGGAGCCGTCAGAAGTAGGTGCGGGCTGCAGGCACCTCCTCCGACACGTGCTTAACGAATTATTTCGTAGGACGAGCACAAAGACGAAGTAATTCCAGCAACAAAGTGCGTCAGACACAACGAACTAGCGCCGCCGGATTCATTTAACAACGTATTCTATTTGTGTCATCGACAGAGCACAATAAACAATTGAACTCACTCAGAGCACCATTGTGTCTCGCGGACGTGGCTCGTGGCTCGCGGCTGCGCTACAGCTACGAGTGGCTAATGCAGACTTTTTGCCTAACAAAATGTAAGGCATTAAATAATGCTTTCCTGGTCTACACTTAGTCTTCCGGTTAGACTGGCAGCCGTCCCCAACATAGTTGGAAAAGGCTAGGCAGATTGATTGGTCTACATTAAGTCTTTGACCTGTTATACTGCATTGTCACATGTCCGAAAATTATAAACTCTCCAAAAGAATGTCGAAACGATCGGGTTGTCATATTCAGACGCCGGCCGGGGCCCAGCAAAGCAGAGCAGACTTCATGGGTGGCGGTCAACGGGTAAGACGTTTAGAAACTGTCGTTTCGAATAGTTAGTCCTAATACCTACAGTTTTTGAAATACTAGTGTGATTAATGTTACCATAAATTATAATTTGATCTGAACTGCAACAGTTTTTCTATTGCGCAATAATCAACAGTACCCATTAGTACGCCCACAGTACCCAGTTAAAATATGCCTGACAACGAAAGAGACACATACGAGTACCCTCCTCCGATATAAGTATAAAACAAATTGCTTCATTTACCGCTGTAATAGTTTGTTTATTTCAAGTCCAAACAACATGTAAGTTACCTACCGGTGCAGAGCCACTCCTTCAATTACTGTCAATTACACAGTTTAGCACAAAATACGTAACAAGTGATACCGTTACATTATTTCGCACTCATGCACCGAAAACTTGAGCGCAGCAGTATCAACAAGCACCGTACGTCCGAGTGAAGGGGCCAACAACAGAGGTAAACACAGAAGGTCAGGCACGAACTAACAATATGATGACAGCACATTATGTGCTTCACGATACATACCTAATCATTAGCAGGGTGTGTAGGGCAGTCATGGTGACAGTTTACAGTTAGTGCGCACATGGTACAAAATATATATTTTTTCTAATAATTATTGTCTAGCTTTATCAGTGTATAGTACAATTAAGGAAAAACATCCTACCTACAATTTAATTCCTGACAAGTACACGGCAGAAATTCAGGCAGTGGAATTCAACATTCACTTTAATGATAAAAATAAAAATAAAAGTTCTGAAAGTTCTTCAAGTTCTACTTCGAGGGCAATCCCTGATCTATTTGTAATATATGTATAAGGATTGGTCCTTCGGAGGCGCGTTAGTTCGGCTGTTGGCGCGGTCATTCACTCCGCGTATTCTGAGCGTGCGTGCATCACATCGCTGTGTCGTCAACTGTTTTCGTGAGGAGTACCGCCTGGTGGAGCGTGGTACGGCAACACAATAATCATATACTTCTGACCGAATTTCGGTCACAGCGGTCTATCTCCACGGAGTCTAAGCCTGTCAACTTCTTAACTGCTACTGAATATTTCTTGACCGAAAACCCAATAGTTTTTTTGACCAGGCCCGAAACTTGAACCCCTTCTCAACTAGGACCACGTGATCCACAGCCGCCAAGTAAACCACTAGCTTGAATAACGAGGCAGTCCACAATGCAGACGCGGTTCTGATCCATCGCGCACTCAGCATCGCTCCACCACTCATGGACCAATTTTATTACTACTGCCGTCACCATGCGATGGCAGATATGGAGCATTGATACGCAAAATATTGATCAAACAGCTATTGTTGCACAAGATCATAGTCACAGTATAAATATTTATACTGTGTACATATAGTCCTGGTACTTCTAAAACAGGAAAGAATATTGTGATGTTGGTAACTCTATTCGATGTGTCTATATATATATTTCGGAGTTGGTTGTCAATTACAATTGTGGGTAGTCAACAAAGTTTGTTATGATTTGTTTTTCTTTTTATTAATTTAACTGATTTTTACTATCAATTATTGTCTAATAAATCGGAACATAATTTATTAAGTACTCGGTGTACGCACTAATTGATTTTTGGCAACTTATTCCGATAATTGTAACTGAGGGTTTTGTTCAAAACAATTGATGACATGTTACTCTAATTTTAAAATGATTTACTTTTCACCATTGTTTATTTACGACAATTATTATTGTTGTATTATTTGATTACTTTATAATGTAAGTCTTATTAGATTCATTTTAATGTTTTGTATCAAGTAAACGTGACGTACTTCCGTGCGTCATCGGACAGTGTTGTCGTGGAGGGATTGCAAGGTGGGGGCTACGTCTTATAAAATAGCGTGCACTCGGTATGCAAGAGTCGGTCTTCGGATTCGACTCAATAAAGAGCCCCCCTGCTCCCGACAAAACTGTCGGTTTACCTGGTACAGCGCTGCTGTATATTCACATAGCTGTATTGGCTTGCTAATAGCGAGTAGATACACTCTGTTACTGGGTGGCTTGGCCACTATACACACTGAGACCTAAAAAGTCTGTTCGATTCTGTGTTGTTACTCTATTTGTATTGTTTTATTTCATAAAGTGTGACTGTAATACCTATTGTAATAAAAACCGTGTAATAGTTAATACAGTCTTAATTTATCCCAATAGAATGGGAACTCCAAACACTGACGATATACCTCTCGGCACTCCTGATCCTACATAAAGATAATCTCCTAATCACCATGATCACTATTAGTGCGTATAATGTTAAGAGTTCGATTGCTATCTTCAGCCAGAGGTAGTTCAGTTTTGCTATCCTCATCAAGTGACAGATTTCTGTCTAAACCACTGTTTGTACAACTCTCAAATGAAGCATCGTGTCACATTCGTAGCTCTGCCTTGTCTAATCGAGTGACGGCGAGGGAATAACAAGTGACGCGCGACAGGTCGCTACGGACGCCACGCATTTATTAGTACATGTATCAATAGCGGGCTAGATGAAGCTTGTTTAGCTTGATGAGTAGCTAGTGCATTCAAGCTGGAAGGAGATGTCGGGGCTTGAAGATCATCAACCGGGCAGAAAATTATGTTGCCGGTTTTGACCAAGAGACTGAAAAGTCACCAAATCCTGTGTTATTATTTAAACTTACTGAGTAGTACTGAGTAAATTAGTGCTTATATATATAAGCGCAGTTCATTTCAGAATCTGCGCGACCACTGCCCCTGCGACCTGTAGGCGTCGCCGCGCGCCGTCGCTGCTGTTGTGTCACCACGATCTACACGTTACGCAAATTGTAACAGCGTGCCTTCCGCTCCGAAAAGTTTTTGACACATCAATGATTCACCTGAATAGTAGGTACAGCAGGACTCATGTCTGAACGGTTCGGCCGGAAACAGCTGGCAGCTGAATATCAAACAATACGTCAACATTTTATTTTATTTACACGAAGCTCGTTATATTTACACAGAAATGAATGTCGATATTCCGGGATGTCACAACGGTACCTTTAATATTCCGTGCCACCGCCAACTAGTGCGTGCACACAGCGTATCACGGTGTAGATAACGATCGGCGGCATGTGGTGATTACAATCAGGTTCAAGCGTAATGGCGAGGATCCATATTCTGGCACTCGGGAGTTTCACCGACCAACGTTTCAGCTTTCGCCCAAAATGTGTCGAAATCATGTCACAACGCGTCACAATGGACTCTTCGTTCCGGCCCAATTTACCCGCAGCAAAACGACGCGACGTTCGGGAGGACTGTCATTACGGACGGAAACGGTGTAACAACAACCCTCAGACGAGACGAGGGTTGAGCGCGAACGAAACAAAGAACATGACGGTAAACACTGCAAATAATTTACAAAAGGCGAAATACTTTCGAAACACGAGCCCGGTCTTGTACTGTGTCATATAAGCAGTATCTCTAGCACTAATTAGGAGCATTGTGTAGGAGCCCGTTAGTGCCCCGATGTTTGCGGTAAACATTTCATAATACAGCGAATCTGTTGGCTGAGTACCACGTGCTACTGATTGAATGCGCGTGATGAGAATATGAATACAACCGTTAAATTCATTCATTCACAGAATTTAATTATGTAGGTAATACTTTTCGGGGACTGAGACAGTAATGAAGTCAGTAATGAAAACATACGTGCACCTACAGTCGAGACTGTTATATTTACGTGTGTAGGTATGTGCTTACTTAAGTAACAGGCTGCTCGTTCAGACAGGTATCTCAATGTCAGTGGTGAGCCGTCGCACACAGGTGAAAACGTAATATATAGCCAATATTGATAAAAATGAAATTACGCTGATTAAAAAGTAATAACCTAAATTAGCAACAAGCCATATAGCACCACCTTTTGGTGAACATAATTTAGACTCAAATCTCTATGTTATTACTGTTAATGACAGTGATAAGCTCATAAGATCGCTATTAATCAATATAATTAAATGCACGTGTGTAATTTTTAAGTGATTTCGACACAATGTAAAAATTGTTATGAAATAAATGAAATGAATTGAAATGACTTTCCCGCGACCCCGGCAGGCATCGATCCTAGCAGACCCCTTCAATTTTGCTGACATCTCTTTAAGTTCGCCGGCACCCTGCGGTGTCGATCATTCGCTGCAATCGTACCGGAGTGACGTGTAGTGATCCTTGCGGTTTGTGCACCTAAGAGTCACGTGATACCGCACGCTGACGCTTTTTGGGATAGTGTGGGATTACTTAAATGTACCAGTTAAGAGCTATGGATCACCTGTTTACTTCCGGTCAGTAAATATCTTCATGCTATTTAAATGAGCTTAATTAAAGTTGCTGATTTCACCTTTCTTCTGCTTTTTACTGCGTTTTCAGTTAACTATGTATCCCATAATGGATAGATTGTAATTTGTATAAATCATTGTTTATTATACAGGACATTGTTTATTTATAATCATGAATCCTTCCAGTTACCAAAAACTTGTCCGAGTTAAGGTATTCTGTTGATAACTATGACTACACTATCACCAGTTGCGATATGTTAGTGGTTGTTACTGGCGCAGTCAACAGCTCGACGTAATGTCTATGAATATGAATAACCACGGCAGCGCACGCCGACGTGTTGTGACACGACGCACAATTGATATCACTTGTATCGGAGACGCTCGTGAGTCGTGCCACACAGATAGCGCGCCACAGTTCCTCGCAAGTAAATCTAGACACGAGTCTCTTTCAATGCAAACTGCTCTCAATTTGATATCGACTAAATTCGGCTGAAAATCTGTTACTTTAAGATCAATATCCTTATATTCCTTCTTCTTTTCATATCTTACATAAACACAACATAGGTACTATTTTAAACAAATTGCTTTGTTGGTGTTAGACTGTAAGTAGTTGTGACAAATCCCTTTCAGACCGCAAATGCCTGAAACGTGCGGTGAGTTTATTTTTTGTAATACTTGAGTAGGTTCTGATAAACGGAATTCTGAAAATCACATCATATCGAATCCCAACCCTACAAGTAGGATTATATAGGCTGAGCGAACTGTCACTGGAAACTGACAGACGGTAGTTCCCGGGTTTTGTTGCTGGGGAGTTTGTTGCGCCACTTCTTCTTCCCAGCTAAAGCACTAGGAAGTGGTGAAGGGTGGGCGTTTTGGGGGACTGTCTTATGTAATTTTGACGTTCGAAAAGTGCTGATTCTCAGCCTAGTTTGAATAAATGACTTTTGAATTTGAATTTGATTTGACCAGGTGATTTGGTTAACAGTGTTGGAATGTAATAATTACACTAATTATTAGCGAAGTTATTAAAGTAATCGGTAATTAACACACTTTTAATTATTGAGTGCAATAACGACTGACGAACAATTAGTACCGCAATTTATTTTGAGTTATTAGAATCTTGTGATTAGAATAGAATATATTTCTTTACATCGGATTCTTTGATTATTTATTTTAATAAGTTTCGTGTTATTTCAGTTAAACTGTTAAATATAATGATTAAAAGATGACGACACTGAAAAAAGAACTCGTATTCGGATTCGGGCCGAAAAAAAACCGTTTTTAGTCGGACTCTAATGACAGACATATTTTCTAGTATCCACAGCAAGCAGGCGTGAACTTGTTCCGTGTATGCTATCGTCGAGTTGTTCCGGCGTGTCGCACGGTCGCGCGTCCGCGCTGCCGCCGCCGCGCGTCTCGATATAAATAGCACGTCAGAGAGCGTTAACTTGCTCCTCAATCCTTTTGATGTCAAACCGATATCCCAGCTCACGCTTAATGGGTAGGGATCGTTGCAGGGACTTCCACGTATATCGCCGAGAGTTTACTAAGGTTTATAATAATTATTTTTAAGTCGTTTTCCTGATAGCGGATTAAGTAAGAGGGGTTACTATGTTTGAAAATCTATACATAGATAGAGAGTAGATATAGATTTTCTCTTGAAGTGATTTTCTGTAATCGATGGGGCCTGTTGCCGGTGATGATCGTGCGACAGGTGCGCATCGCACCGGAGACGCGCGTCAGTCGCCTCCGCGCCGCGTCGCCCCTCAGGTCTCACGCTCATCTGCTGCCTGCATGCTCGTCTGGAAATGTATATGATTCACGATAGCTCTGAGACAGTGTTGCCAAGTACCAAACCGGACAAGTACGAGTTGAACTCGCGTGGTGAGGGTTCCGTAAGATATATCAATTCCGTATTCATTGGCTTGCTAACAAAACAAATATGTATTGATGGATGTTGAGCTGTTTTTCTGTTCATTTGAAATGCTTTTTTTCAAGCGTTGTGTATGGATATAAATATTAACTATCTTGGTTCTAATATTATGAACATGCATTTAAAGTTCTTTTCTGGCCTACCCGTAATACCTAATAGGTACTTACGCCTTTACCAATAGTTTATATAAAATAAAATGTTATTTATTCTTAATGCTCAAAGTGTGCTATCGATTGAGCTTATATATATTATATTTTATATTTATCTTCTTCTTCTTTTTTAAGCTATTGCATAGCTTTTATCGGAGACTCTGAGCGCGGCGACCGAATGTAGAAATTCCGTAACGAAAAAAAAAACCTGACGCGAAAGTTTGTGAGGATGGATGGATGGATGTTTGTTACTCTTTCACGCAAAAACTACCGAACGGATTTTAATGAAACTTTACAGTAATGTGGCTTGTATATCAGAATAACACATAGGCTACAATTTATAAAGATTTTATGTGATTTAGCCATAATATAACGATAAGTATCCAGTAAGTCGGAAAAAATCCTGCCCTCTGAGATCTATCTTTGCGTGCGCTGCCTAAACCGCTGGAGTTACATGAAAAGAATGTATTGTGGGGTTGTTTGTCTTAAAGAGTTCTAAATAAAAGTC
Source organism: Agrochola circellaris (assembly GCA_914767755.1). NCBI lineage: Eukaryota > Metazoa > Arthropoda > Insecta > Lepidoptera > Noctuidae > Agrochola > Agrochola circellaris. The sequence goes on from OU611847.1 coordinate 143,030, forward strand.
CGCGACAGCATATATCTACCTTTTATGTGGAAGCCATTATAGCCAAAATAGTGAGCTATAAATACATTTAAATTGAATACTTTTTTTAAGTTGCATATTTTAGAGTATTTAGTTAATTCGTATCAAAATAAATACCTTCATCGCTTTCGGTATTTAATGTAGATAAAATTTGTCTTTTACACTAAGTAATTTGGACTAATATTTTAAAAGTTAGAACGGTAAGAATGACCTGCGATGAGTCGACGGCGGGCGCGCAGAACGAACACACAACCACACTCCAACCGGCACAGCGGTGCTGCGTTGAAAGCCGTGTATCGTCGTTTCAGTTCGGCAGACTTCGGCACGGTGTTGGGTGCGTGCGACTAGACGGATGCGTGTAGAATAAAGTGTTTTAAAAATGAATAAACAAAGTAAATTTATTAATGAAAAAAGTGATGAAACAATAGTGAAAGAAAATGAGTGAGTACTCTATACAGGAAAAGTTTTTATCCACTGCGCAAATTTTTACAAATTAAACTTAAGGCGCTGTGAATAGTCAAAATAGGCTTCACTAAAACAGTTTTTTAGCCAAATGTATACATTTTAGAGCAACAAAAAAAAATTATGTTAATCTTGATCATATTTATGGGTGGACCATTGTGTTCAAAACATAATTTCGGTAAATTTTCTTGATAGAAAAAAATCATAAAATAATCATTCAAATTGAAATTCTAGCAATTGTAATTGTATTATTTATGAACAAATCTTGATAAAATTAATAACAGTGATGTAATAAATAATAAGAAGGGGAACTGTTGTTTTTATTTATCGATTGAAATAAGATATTTGTAAGGATTATTATAAATTAATGATAAATAACCCGAACGAGTCGAACGAAACGTCGCATCATCGCGGCGTCTGTTCGCGTCTCTTTCATTTCTACGCCGAGCGACAGTGACTGCTGAGGCGCGCTTCTTATTTTTGAATATATGCTATGCAATAGCTTTACCGCGGCAGTCCTCGAGTGCCACACGTATTTTTCTTCTTCTTTTTATTCTTCTTCTTTTTTTTTTTTTTTTTTTTTTTTTTTTTTATTATATATAATATTTTTTTATGTTGATAAACGGAAGCCTATATTTTTGGTCGGGTTTATCACATATTGTTTACATACTTTTTAATTAACTACTTTTTTGTAGGTATCACGTTCTATAGTGTATGAACTAAACATTTATCACCAGAATGTTCGAGGGCTGCGGACGAAGTCAATTAACTTTTGCAGGAATTTAGCTAAATGTAAATATGATATAATCACTTTAACAGAGACCTGGCTCGTTGATGGGATTTTGGACAGTGAACTTTTTAACGATAGGTACCTAAGTAGTGTGGCGGCGCGACCGAGACTACGGGACCACAGCGCAGTCGCGTGGTGGCGGCGTATTGGTGGCGGTCCGCCGTGAACTTGCTGTAGTTGAAAATGCTGACTGGCAATCCAGTGCAGAAGACATTTGGATTTCGATTTAATTAAGAGCCAGCTGTCATAAACACACCTACCGCCTTAATATATGTACTCTGTATTTATGTGAACAGAATTCGGGCAATAGCTCGCTAATCAGTTACATGCTTATTTAGACAATCTTTCGGACTTAATAAATAATCACCCTACAGATAAATTTATTGTTCTTGGAGACTTTAATATGAGCTCCATTACTTGGACTACTTCATATGATGGAACTAGACCTATCGCGCCTCAAACCAACATGTTTACTTATTTTGTCGACCCCATTGATTTTTGTAGCCTGCAGCAATTTAACCTTATTAATAACAGGCACGGCAAAATTCTAGATCTAGTCCTCTCAAATACTCCCGCCACCGTGTCAGCATGTTTAGAACCCTTAACTATCGAGGACGCATATCACCCTGCGTTGTTAATTCAGCTTGTTGCTGTACAACCTCAGTCACTGAGCGTCAGTGCACGCATGGAGTATCAATATAACAAAGGCAACTAAGTACGCATGTATTCGATCTGACCTGAGGGGCATTAACTGGGACGACATAATATTGAAAAGTACTGTTGAGGAAGCTGTTGAGAATTTTTATTTTACGTTGTTCGATTTCAGAGATAAGCATGTTCCTCAGCGTTTGTGTAAACTCTTTAGGTATCTTGGTATAACTCGGCGCTCATTAAGATACTTAAAGAAAAATTAAAATACTATAGGAAATTTAAAGTCTACGGTAATATTTCTGATCGCTTATCATATCAATTACTTCACGACAGAGCTAATGATGTCGAACAGCTTTGTTATAAGTCCTACATGACTAAAATCGAGTCCTCAATAGGTACTAACCCAAAACTGTTCTGGTCATATGTGAAAAGTAAACGTATGAATAGTAATTTCCCATCGAGTATGTCATATGGTGAAAATAACCTACCAGAGGGAGACCTATACAGATGGTTTTTGTCTTATCTACTAATCGGACACAACCAGTGGTCCTGAGTGGCTTTATATCCTCCTGGTCAATCATTCCCTCTGGTGTACCGCAGGGCTTCCTGCTGGGGCCGTTATTATTCGTACTCTTCGTTAATGATATCGGCGAGTGTATCAAACATTCTAAATACCTAATGTTTGCGGATATTTGACACTAGACTTTTGCAGGCGGACATATCTAGATATGTCCGCCTGCAAAAGTCTAGCGTCATTCAAACTCTTAACAGATGTATAGATTTTCAATTTATTTTAATTTATTGGATATCTTAACATATCGAAATGTTTAGTTATCACCTTCACCCGGAAGAAGCCATCAATCATATTTGACTACTCAATTGCAGATCAGCCTTTATCTCGAACTCATGTCACCAAAGATTTTGGTATTCTGTTTGACAGTAAGCTCACCTTCGAGTGTCATGTTGACCATATTTCCAAAAAAGCATCCAAAGCCCTGGGATTCATTATCCGTAATGCCAGTTCGTTCAATAAAATGAAAACATTGAAAATTTTGTATTGTGCTTATGTCCGCAGTCATCAAGTGTAAGTCCATAAAATCATAGCGGGATACTGAAAAGATAACCCCCCCCCCCCTTTTTATAATTTTGAGTTAATTCCTTTAGAAGTTAGTAATTTTTTTTTAAATTACTTTTTTTTATTATGATTATGATTAAGTTTCGTCGTGATGGCCCAGTGGTTAAGATCTCGACTCTCATGAACGAGGTTGTGGCTTCAAATCCGGGCAAATACCAATGTGACTTTATCAATTCATATTTTCTTTCTGAGTTTATCTGGCACATTACTGACATCGGTGAAGGAAAACACCGTCAGAAAACCTGGACTTATAGTTAATATAAGTCTGAAATCGCCAACCCGTCTTGAGCAAGCGTGGTAATCAATGGTCGTGCCTTCTCTGTACGAGAAGAGGCCTTTGCCCTGCAGTGGGACAGTAACAGGCTAGAATTATTATTATTTAAGCTTGGAAGCATAAGAACCACGATAGGAGTGTGGAAGTCTACCTTACCAAAAACGTACTTTCTTAAGACAGTGGTGGCCACCAGATAAAACAAGCTCTCGGTTTCTTTAGGGACAGCCGTCATTGAAGGCGTTATGAAATGAAATGAAATTGTTTATTCTGTAAATAGGATATCGGAATCACTCGACACTAAAATCTGAATATTTATTTCTTTGAATCAAACTCAAACTCAAAGCATTTATTTCAATTAAACCATTTACAGGCACTTTTGAACTGTGAAATAATCGGTCAGTTAGTCAGAAAGTTGAAGCTAATTGCCCATTCCAAAACGTAGATCTTTATGGAGAAGACCGGGCAAGAAACTCCAAGGACACTCTTTTAAATATAGAAAATTACAAAATCCTGGTTACATTATTCTTGTTGTTTCTATATGTGAGAACAATGTACAAATAATAATCAAAACAATTCAAAATATAATATTAAAAATAAGCCCTGGCAGATAAGAGATGACCAGTCACAACTGACGGCGCCCGTTCACGAACATGACGCGTGGATCAGCACCATCCAGCTCAACCATTTTGTAGAGAACCGAATGATCCAACACACTCGCCACCATCAGCGAGACATTAAAGTGAGCATGACATAGTCTCAACTGCTGTGCTCTTTCAAGTCAACATACATCTTAATAACATAAAATACGGCTCCATGGTACTCACATTTACAAAAAAAATAAAAATGCTTCTAAATTATACAAAACTATAGTTTGCAATGTATTTGAGAGATTAATAGAATGTTAATGTACTACCAAAAAGAATGAAAATCATTATCCATTGGAGTAACTTGTTTAAATAAAAAATAAACATTAAGTTCGTAATGTCAGAAAAAATTAAAAGGGGAAGCAACTCTTCCAAACATTAAATTTTTTAACTAGTGGGCCCAAGTGGCTGTGGAGCAGGACCAGCATTAAGCCAAGCATTTTTATCTACGATATAATCATCCAACTTATAATATGCTTGTCTACATAGTGTGCGTTTAATGCATGTTTTAAATTTATTCTCATTCAATTGAAGAATTTCTCTCGAAGGGATCTCTTGGACCTAGGTTATAAATGGCTCGAACAGCCCTTTTCTGTAGAACAAATATAGTATTAATGTCCACACAGGTTCCCCGGAGAAGAATGCCATAAGACTATGAAAATAACTAAAATAAACAATTCTGGCTGTATCTACGTCAGTTATCTGTCTAATTTTTTTAACAGCATAGGCGTCGGAACTTAGCCTTCCTGACAAATTTTCTATGTGTGGGCCCCATTTTAATTTACCGTCAATAGTTATTCCAAGAAAAACTGTTGACTCAACAGGGTCCAACACTATTCCATTAACTTGAACATTGGTAGTTAGCTGCCTGACATTTGGCGTGGAAAATTTGATGAGTTTAGTATTTTTTTCGTTCAGGAGAAGATTATGTACATTAAAACAATGTACAACTTTACAGAGTGCATCGTTAACTTGTTAAAAATTGACTAGCTGACGTTTGATGTTAAAAACGAGGGAAGTGTCATCCGCGAATAATACGATCTTGTGAGTATCCCTTATGTGGTAAGGTAAGTCATTTATATAAATTCGAAATAAGAAAGGACCTAGAATTGAACCCTGCGGAACGCCCATGGTGACCGCAGATCCTGCAGATCTCTTGCAATTAACATCGATCCTCTAAAATTTTGTTATTTAGATAAGAAGTCAGAAGGCCAAGAGCCTTGTCCCTCATGCCATAGTGGTACAGTTTCCTGATGAGAGTATCATGATGTACGCAATCGAAGGCCTTGGACAAGTCGCAGAAAATGCCAAGAGCATCTTGCGACTCCACCCAGGCCTCGAATATGCTTTTCAGTAATTCCACGCCCGCCTCTGTAGTTGAACGACCCTTAGTAAAACTAAACTGTTTCAGATAAAGTAAATTATGTGCGTTGAAATGTCCTAACATTTGTTCAAAAATTTAATAAAAAAAAAAAAAAAAAAAAAAAAAAAATTATTTAATCTTTGAAAAATAAATTTTCGGCCTATTTCGATATTTCGAAATAGGCCGAAAATTTGTGGGATGTTCAAATCTGTTCAAATCAATCAATCTGTTCAAATCTGGCAGCACAACTGCTGCCAGATTTGAACAGTGGAATCACGTTGCTAAGTTTCATCAAATCAGGAAATACACCAGATGCAATACAAGAGTTAAAAACGATTGCTAAATAGGGTGAAATAACATCATTTTTATTTTTTATTTTTTATTTATCCAAATAATAATACACACAGACACAGTTCAAAAGAAAGTGGCAGATACAATGAGCATAATAATATAGCTTTGAGCACAAAAGATTCAAGTCTACAAGAAATAGTCTATGTATACAAAAAAATTATATGAACCCTGTCTCTTAAACTAGGAGGCCTGTATCTTAAGAGACAGTGATCGGCCAAAATTTGTATTTAATAAAACTGAGCTTTACACGAGTGAAAGTGTGTCGATTTACCATTTAGTGCTTATTAATATATTTGGTCTTTACCTATGAAATTGCCGTTCTGCAGTACTGGCCATTTCAAATCAAAATAATTTTTGTCTGGCTAAGAATTCTAATCTCAAATTAATTTTATTTTAAAAACATGTTTTTTTTTTCCAAAAGTAGTCATTTGTTTATTGATTAGTGTTACATTTTTATCGCATATCAATCTTTTTCGTCATCATGGATACGTTAAAAATTCGAGTAATTATGGAATATGAGTTCCGTCGTGGCAGCAACGCGGCACAAGCGGCACGCAACAACAACGACGTTTACGGAGCTAACACTACAAAACAACGCACCACCTGTTATTGGTTTGCTCGCTTCCGTTCTGGAAATTTCGACCTGAAAAATGAACCTCGCGGTCGTCCAAAGACTTTGGTCGACAATGACGAATTAAAGGCGATTGTGGAAGCTGATGATACACAATCTACGGTTGAATTAGCAGCAGCTTTCGACGTTAGCGTCAAAACAATATTGGTCCATTTGCGTCAAATTGGCAAGGTAAAAAAGCTTGACAAGTGGGTGCCCCACGAACTCAATGATCGCCAGCGCAAAGTACGCGTCGAGACGTGCCTTGCACTGCTCAACAGACACACAAATGAAGGAATTTTGAACCGCATTGTTACCTGCAATGAAAAATGGATTCTGTTTGATAACCGCAAGCGCTCAGCAAGTTGGTTGGTTCCTGGTTCTTGATCTTTCAAAAGCCTTCGATCTGGTGTCCTATGGTGTTTTATGGAACAAGCTGTATGAGGATACAACACTTCCGGGTGAGATGATTGAGCTGTTTAGGTATTGGTACGGCCATCAGACTAATATGGTGAAATGGGCAGGCTCGCTATACGATCCGTACGGGCTGGAGTGCGGGGTCAGACAGGGAGGTCTGACTTCGCCGAAACTCTTCTGTTTGTACGTGGATCGGCTGATTCGTGAGCTCAGCAGCACTATGGTAGGCTGTTCCATTGACGGAACACTAGTCAATTACATAAGTTACGCCGATGACATGGTGCTGTTGGCCCCATCGATCAGCGCCCTCAGGAAACTCATATCTGTTTGTGAGCGATATGCGGAGGCTCAGGGCCTCAGATATAATGCAAAAAAGAGCGAGTGTCTGATGTTCAAGGCAGGCACTAAAGACTATCAAGAAGTGCCACCTGTTACACTCGGTGGGATTGCGTTAGAGAGGGTAAAATCTTTTAAATATCTGGGGCATTGGGTAACCGCAACGCAAACGGATAGTGTTGATATGGAGAGGGAGCGTAGGGCGCTGTCAGTCAGGAGCAATATGTTGATCCGTAGGTTTGCAAAGTGCTCGAGGGGTGTAAAAAGTACTCTATTTAGGGCATATTGCCATTTTACACCTGCAGTCTATGGGTCGACTACACGCAGAGGGCTTACAGCGCCTTACGCGTCCAGTACAACAACGCATACAGGGCGCTGTTGGGGTTGCCACGATACTGTAGCGCATCAGGGATGTTCGCAGAGGCACGTATAGATTAGGCTTTTCCGCAATCATACGAAAGCGTGTCGCCTCCCTGATACGGCGGGTGCGGGGCAGCGCCAACAGCCTCTTGATCACTGTGGCTGATAGGATGGAGGGTATAACACTCAGGCACTGGACCAGCACACAGGTATTACCTTCAAATCGTGCCTTGAAGTAATGCTTTGTTAATTATTGCTTGGGTGGTTATTGTCTTGTTAGTGATTTTGACATTATTGATCGTGATTTTGACATTATAGTTATGATTTTGACATTATTATTATTGATGATGATTTTGACATTATTATTAATAATGATTTTGACATTATGGTTGTGATTTTGACATTATTATTGATGGTTTTGACATTGCTAGTAATTATGACCAAAATTTGCCCAATATTATTATTATGTACTAACACTAGTGTTTAAGATGTGTATGTAACTAACTAACAAATTGGATTGTATGATCTGTAAATAAATAAATTTCATTTGATTTGATCATTACCTAAACAATGCCCTAAACGAAAACTTACCCCTATAAAAGTGATGGTCACTGTTTGGTGGTCTAGCGCCAGTGTGATTCATCACAGCTTCTTAACAAACGGGGTGAGCATTACTGCAGATGTGTACTGTGAAGATCTGAACACAATGATGGAGAAGCTGGCACATCTCCAACCAGCATTGGTCAATCGCTCGTCTCCGTTGCTACTGCACGACAACGCGCGACCTCATACTGCACAGCAGACGGTCTCCAAGTTGCAAGAACTGGGGTTGGAAGCTCTCCGCCATTCGCCCTACTCACCAGATCTTGCGCCTACAGACTACTACTTTTTCCAGAATTTGGATAACTTCTTGGCGGGAAAAAAATTCAATACCCGAGAGGCAGTACAAAATGCCTTTGAAGAATTTGTTGCCTCCCGTCCAGCTGATTTCTTTAAGAAGGGCATCAATAAACTGCCACTGCGTTGGCAAAGATGCATTGATTGCATGGGTGATTACTTCGATTAATACAAATAAAAAATACATGAAAAAAATTCGTTTAAATTTTTTCATACAAAACGGCAATTTCATTGGTAAAGACCTATTATTAGTATTTATCAAAAATATGGGTGAGTGTTGTGTGTGTGTATGAGTGTGTGTGTGTGTGTAGGAGGGGAGAAGGAGTGTGTGTCGATGTATGTGTATTGTGTATTTGTGGTGTTTGTTTTTAAAGAGGTAGATATTATTTCAAGCGATGTTTGATAATAAAGACTCTGTTTCTGCATGATCTGTTGGTAAACAAAAGTTACTACTCTGTAAAAGAATTTCTGTCCGACAAGTCTCTACTTAAATATAGTACCCAGTCATGATGCGTTCGATGACCTAAAATTTTTCCGTAAAATCTATTTTTATGTGTGTTTAAATTTTAAGCATGATTTTTGCAATTTGACATTTTAATTTGTTACGATTCTTTTTTTTTTTTTTTTTTTGTTTTATTTGTATAATTTGACATGTAGGTACCTATGTTAATTTGTGATGTTTGACTCTGTTTTAAATTTTTTGAATCATATATGTAAATTAATTTTATATTCTACAAATTGAATTTGACATTTCCCTTAATGTTCCCTTTTGGTTTTTTTTTCTTTTTATTTATTGTGCTAAAAGGAAAGTGAACATAATTAGTAATAATGTTAATTTTATTAGTCGCTAATTTATGTTTAATTATTGTATGCCCTACGGGCGGGACATAGCTGAACGAGATTTCTCAAATATTTAAGAACTGTACTGTACCTACCTATGATCCACAATAAATATATTTGATTTGATTTGATTTGATTTTGATATAGTCCTGCAGTATGAGCCAGTCTGAAGTTTTCGATTTGACATTAAATTTATTTAGATCAATTATGTCTAGTGCTTTCTGAACCTTCTTGAAAACTTGATGGCTTAGGACATAGTATTGCCGTCTTGCAAATGAGGTTTTGTACTGTACACCTGGGGGAACATATGTACGCTTCTTTGGATCAGATGGAGGTAAGCGGGCATGAATCCTCAGGACAGCTTGAAGAATAAAGAGCTGTCGAACCGTCAGTACTTTGCAATCCGCGTAAAGTTGTTTTGTGGGGTATCTGTAGGGCTTCCTCAACATTACTTTAAGAACAGCCCTTTGAGACCTTTCTGCTCTCAAAAGATAAGTCTTACCTGCTCCACCCCATACAGTTATACAGTATCCAATTATCGATTGGTATAATGTGAAGTACACCATTTTGAGAATGTCAATATCAGCAGATTCCCGGAGAGATTTGAAGATGTGAATAAGACGAAGTGTTCGGGTAGTTAGTGTCTCGAGTTGTTTATACCATTCTAGCCCATCGTCTATATGACCACCCAAGTATTTGACACTATCGGCTCTGGCGATGGAGGGGCATGAACACGATATTGACTGATCCTGGCATGTGTGAGCCGCTATCGTGAAACTACTTGTTGGTTTGGTGTTGGATCGGATTGCAAAGGGTACAAAATAAGTTATCTTTAGGTTTAGTGTAAGTAAGTTTAAGTCCAGCCAGTGCATCACTGAGGCCAGTCCAAATTCCGCCTTTCGTTTCACGTCTTCCCACGAGGGCCCATCAACCAGGACCGCTGTGTCATCCGCATATGCATAGATCTTACACGCTGGTATTGACATTCTACAAAAGTCGAATGTGACAATGAAGATGTGAATGAAGTGTGTGATGTGTGAATGAAGACATGTTATGTACTGATAATCCCCAAAGGTCAGGAGTTTTTTTTACATAAAGGTTTTAAAAAGATTCTATAATGTCTTTAGCAGTAATAATTGTGAATTCAATAAGTTTGTCACATTCTGGTACACATTCTTTAAGTATTGAGTAAGCAGAAGTGGAGGACGACAATGATAGAGTTTTGGTTGTTATAATGGGAATATTAGTGAAGACATTTTCAAACTCAGTTGCCACCTCCACGTCTGCCTTAATATCTACATTATTGATTTTAGATGGAAGTCACGATTCCATACTGTCGTTCTTCCCGTTTCTGAATTAATAATATTCCAAGTGGTTTAAATTTTATTTCCAGAAGATTTTATTTTATTTTTAATGTGTATGGCTGAGGAACAGGCTCTTTTTAAAGTTTTGGAATATTTCATAACAAATTCTTTAAAATGATTTGACAGTACCGCTGACTTATAAAACTGATGGTTGCTCGGTTATAAGTTAATGTTGGTGAAGCATAAAGACGCACAGATGTGCCGCGTCTCGCTAGTCACAAAGTCCTTCAAGTGTCACTGTCTTCGGTGTCGCGTGTCGGGCTGTCGTGAGTCGAGTCGTGACAGCTCAACGCGCGCACAGATTCCACACGTGCTCGACGTGTGAACGCGCGCTCACACTCCACGTATCGACTTACAAGTACTTCATACATTCTAAGTAATATAATTTACATAAAGTTTGTAGGTACGGACACAGGCGTGCTTTGTCTGTACATACATGCCTATAACATATCCTCATTTTTTCAGTTATGTTTTATGTCCGCTATAATTGAGGGCAATCCTGTTGCCATCAACCGAGCACCAAATCTAGATCCCAAACTGCTACTGACAAAATCCATGTGCAAAAACTCTTATCCACTTTTGGTGATCTGGGGCTCGGACCCAGAGCTTTGGGGTCCTGGGTCGCAGGGATCGCGTCACTAGACCAACGAGGCTAACACTAAATATATTTTAAATAAAAACCTATTGTTTAAATACAAACCGATGGTGATGTATGCAGTAGTTATGAACATTGACACTCAAACCTACATTATGTAATTACATTACTTTAGTCTCGGCCAGGTAGTATAGGCCGCGACTTACGAGTTGTGGGTCGTAGGTTCGAACGTTGACAGGCGCTTTACTTTGTGTAAATGATTTCATCACCACTGCTCTCCAAACGGTGAAGGAAAACATCGCGAAGAAACAGGCATATTCTAGAACCAAAAATTCGAAGACATATGACATCTATCAACCCGCACTGGGCCCTCGCCACTCCCTTTCACAGAGAGGAGGCTTCTGTTCTAGCAGTGGGAACATTATAGGCTGATTATGCTGTCCTGTATTGTCATTATTTAAGGGCCGATTTTTCAATCCTGGGTTAAATCGTTGAATAATTATCTAGCGTATAAAATTATCTGGTTGTTTATCAGGCGAATAAATATTTTCTATCTGTGGTCTTTGTTAACTAACTTCACACTATGATGTGCAAGCGAGATGCACAGATACAATATTCAACGTGTTAGACAAGAATAGAAACAAAACGTATGTTTGACAATTTGACGAGGTTTCTTATCTTTTGTTTAGATCCACAGATGGTCAGCAATAATGGCGACCTTTTTGTTTTTTGTAGGTATCTTGATAGAAGTATGTGTTTAGTTAAAAAGGATCAGTTACAAACAAATTTTCTGTGTGTTAACGGTGTTTTCGACTTGGTACTAAAAGTTGAGCCTAGTGGTTCTTAAAATAATGTCGCCCCCGAAAATGTAAGTAAAGTGATATTTGAAGAAATCAAAAACATCCATTTTCTCATCAACACGAGAGCACGAAAACACGCAGAGGCAAAGCACACAAAACAAATGACAAAACATTATTTATTCCCTAGAATAACGTACTAACTGAGGCTTGGAGGGACAGTTAATTTTATTCCTCAGATATGGGCTTTAACCGTCTGATACTGACTATCTGACCATTGAAAAATCCAGAATCACGCTATCTATGGAATAAACGCTATTTGATGCTTTATCTGAGGATTGAAAAATCGGCCCTAAGACAGAAAAAGCTATCCGATAGATAGAGGTATAAAATCGTTAATACGTGCTCTATCTGCTCACAGGAGTGCCACAGGAATAGCTACTAAGTTACCTATCTGGAAGATGTCAGCGTTCGCCTGGATAATATGACTAGCGATGAAGCTTCCTGTTCATATGGAGATCCCCAGGGAAGTACGAATGCTCTAACCCTTTTCCTGGTGTAGTGCAGTGTGGAACTTAATGCGTGAGTTTACGATAAGCTTATTTAATAAGCTCTTTAGAGTTATGTTGTGTATTTATGGCCGATTCCTACAATTTGTGGACCGTCATTGTGACATATAAATGCTACCATTGGTGAGCAAGAGGATTCGTTTTTGTTTATAGGAACCGAGCATTAGTCACTCAGATAGTAGGTTTTTTTTTTTTTTTTAGTATTTCGTTATGTGTTTTACACCTTTACGCCATTACTTCAATGCCACCATCAAGAATGCAATGTCTTAGTTCAGTCCCCCCCACATGGCCTATGCACGGGTAATTATCTAACAATTTCACCTTCCTTCAGCTTCAATGACCTGGTAGGGATTTTTGCAGCTTTAGCTTATGAGTTTGGTTATTGAGGTTATTTTGGTCAAGCGCAAAATGAGCATTAAACTTGATCAATTTTAAGTTTTTCAAGCACCATTTATTAGGTTAGTTTGGCTAATTTCCCTTTGTGGCCTCGCATAGGCCATACTGTTTTTACTGTTTGTGTTTTTACCATTTTACCTGTGCATGTCTGAGATAAAATAATTTCCTTTCTTAATTAACGTAAAGTGGAAGTGTCTGTTTCAGACAATTGACAAGAGTCGAGCTAATCGAAAAAAGTAGGTTAATTTTTAGTAGCATAAAGATTATGAAAGTTTTGACCTCATAATATATCCGAAATTAAATTATGGAATGAGGTATATAGTTTAAATTAGGGAGTTGTATAGTTAGCTATAATGTGCACTTGGTGAGCAGATGGTTTTAGTTTACAATCATTTGTAGTTAATTCATTCATGGTGCCTACATTGATTATATGGTACCTGACCTTGTTCATGTTCTAATCTCAATCCATCAATACTTTATCCTCACATCACAATGCGCCCCTCCCTCTTTGTTTCTTCGACAATTTCATTTTAGCGTCGTAATTATCACTGCCGGCCCTTTGGGAAATACAGACCTGATGTTATGTAATGCAACTAAGATCACTAATACTTTAAGTAAGTAAGTAAATTTTATTTGTTTAAACATGGTGTACATGATACATTGCATTTAACTTTAATTTAACTTTTGTTTTAACATAGGTATTTTAAGGCACATGTTTTGTGTAAAACAATCGAACCTAGCAATTCACATAAGTCAGGTGTTAGTACTCCATGGTTAATTTCCATCACAAACATTTAGTTACATTTATAGTGATATCTTTGGGTATTATGATTGATTGCACTCTTGTTATTTGGCAAGTAAATAATCAGGGTAGGTTGGTACAAAATCTCGTTTTGGTAAGTGTTATTCACTACCGGTAATTTAGTCAGTACAGGTAAAGTATGAAAGTCTTAATAAGGAAGTTATCAGACAGTGTATTTATGATGAACCCTTTATTGGTTATCTGATTTTGAGAAAATCTTGCAGGTAGCCCTCAGTGATATCTTTGGGTATTATGATTTATGGCACTCTTGTTATTTGGCAAATATAATATAAATAATAGGATGAAATAATAATTTACCTATAGGATGAAATCATACATCAATCTTTTTTGGTACTTATGCTAAACAATAATGTTAGAATAATGTACAAATTGTCGGTATAAAGTACTCTTGTTAGAATTGGGAATTTTATTTGTAATTTTCTGACATTCAAATATGGTGGAGGTCTCACTACCCTAGAGGGGTTAAATAACAGTTTTAGGTTCAGAATGAAACTAAATTTTCTATTTTGTTTGAGTCTGATGTTTATACATATATATAACGGCGTCAGCGATGGCTGAGCGATAGCGCCGTCATCATCTCGATTCGGTGGTACGGAATCCATAGTGCAGGCTTACAATAAAACACGATGATATAACAAATCAGTTTAGTATTCCACTTTTTGAATAATTAACACAGTAGATACTACTTAATAACGTTCACGCACTATTTTCTAAGTTCGGGTACACCGACAGTTTCGCGTGAGAGAAGTGTAGGTCTGTCTCCGTCCGTGCACTTCACAAGACTGACTCGTCCTCCCGTACACTTCCCTCACCACGACTCACAAGCGAGCGCGTCACGTGGTTTACCCTCACCTTAGTAGGTACTATAATAATCAATTGACCGACTACTATCGTTCAACTCTTATAATCTACGACATATAAATTATTCGTAAATCTGTAATGCATTTTAATTCATATCAGTATTTACTTGTAATGGTGTTAAGAGTTAATATATTGATTTTGATAGGTATCAAATATGTACCCAAAACTAATGACAGGATCAGTGGCATGTAAATGTTTTGTCGGCATTTGGATGGTGCATTCCGGTATCAGTCTTGTTGAGTTGTTGTTTTGAAGTGTTTAGAAGATATAAGCCGGGTTGCTATTGAGGTCCACCACAACTATTCGTTTTCATTATTGAGTGATTCTTGTTATTGTAGTTAGTTGAAAGATGTTTTAATATGTTATTACAACAGGAGTTCATCTGATCTGATATACTATATCAGATCAGATGAACTCCTGTTGTACTAGTTTTACATTTTCTCAGTAGGACCGGTAAGTTTTCTTTATTATCCTGAGTGAGAGTCAAGACACTCACTCAGGATAATAAAGAAAACTGGTTTTAATATTTATTGAGTAATTGTTATTGTTTGTAGCAATGAAGTTGTATGCTCGAGTTCGTTAGATTTTATCTGTTTGTTTATCAAAATAGTAAATTGAAATTCATGTGAATTAGAGATGATATTAGGTACTTTTGTTCTGACGGTCTAGTGTGAGTTTCGTTTAACCATCTCGATTTTACGCATCGACCGCGTTCGGCGCTCCGATTGGCCCATCACCAGTGAAGGCCAGTCAAGGGCCAATCAGAGCGCCGAACGCGGTCGATGCGTAAAATCGAGATGGTTAAACAAAACTCACACTAGACCCTCAGGTTTTAGTTTGGTGGAAGTGAACATTGACATTGTTAGGTATTTTGTTGCATCAGCCAAGTTTGTCAACAGTTTGTGTATGTCTTATTTATTTATTCACTCCAAACATACAAATACCCTTACAGGCTAGACCCTTATCCTTCCTATGCTTATGTTCTTCATAAGCGTAGGATCAGTCATTGCTTTCCCTATGATAGAGGTAACCAGTGCAATTTGGTTCTGGAATATCTCAATCCCTTGTTCCCTCAGTTTAGGGGAATCTGGGAGTAAGGCATATGCCTTATGAATAAGTGTGAGCATAGAATAATGCTTTGTACGATTTAGTCCATGAATTATTTGTCATCAGTCATTGTATCACAGAATCATTTTAACATCGTACTAGTATTTGAATGTATGAGTGTAAAATTACACAATTTTGCTTTATTGTTTTAATTTTCAAAATAGATATATCATTTATCAATTTATGTCAGGGTAATTAAGCCACCTAGTGCTTTGGTAGGACACTGAGTATCTTGTACATGGTGATTTCTTTTAATTAGGTATATTTGTTTGTTAAAAGTAGTAACTCAGCGGTATAGCCATGAATATAAATATAATAGCATTTTAATGGGTTGTTGTTTATATCAGTAACAGATAAGTGTAACATTAGCTGACAAGGAGTAATCCGTTAAGACAGACTGTTCTTCCATAATATTATTATACTTGATGTCAAGTTAGATCACACATGGTATTGGTTTAACATGTTATGATCATCTCGTGCTAAGCATGCGCACACTATGCCAAATATGTACCAGCTAGCAACATACAATCAATGTTGTTAAGAGTATCCCGTACTCGCTGATAACAATCCAGTTAGTGGGGTAGGATCCCACACTCACTATAGGGAGTATAATGCTTTAGCAAGTTTATATAATATCAAACAGACAATGTGCAGGGTTAAGTTTTAGGGGTATGAGGAACAGGGTGTAAAGTTAACTCATCCACCATAGAAAAGGGAGGATCCTCCGACCAGACGGGTGTCATGTCTGGCGGGCAACTGCCTAGAGGTTGAAGTCGGGAGCTTGTATATATGTCCACCGCGCGGTAAACTCTAATTGCGCGATGCAGGATTTGAGTGACGTCAGGATGTTGTGTGACGTCAGGTCTTTGATGAATATCGAATGATGAATTTGAAGAAAATCTAAATTTTTTCTACTCGTTGTCAAAATCGAGGACGAGTTAATATGACTAAATGACAGAAAAATCGCAGATTATTGTCATTCGTGTTGAATGGTCAAAAATCGAGATAGGTAACTAAGGTGCCATGTTAGGGTTTGTCGAGAAAACATCAAGTTTGACAGAACGAGTCGAGTTTTTTGTATGGCATAGCTTACTGTAACGAGAAAAGTGACAGAAATAGACGACAATTACTCACGTAAGAGTAAGTAATTGTTGCGTGTGTCATGTTAGGCCTGCTGAAGTGATGAGCACGAGCTTACGATCGAGCTCAGCATTGTTTCAACACATTCATACTTTATATTTTTATAAGAGTATAATAAATCCTGAAAGGTGTTCTACACGGGTCTGTCAGACGTGATCGACGAAGGTGCATAACCACAATAACAGCATGGAATGAATGAAAGCAGCAAGCAGTAAATGGGTCACCGTGCCACGGCGCTACAGATCGCTCTCGGTGCAGTGTGACGCTGATTGCGTCGGGAAAGATGCGGTGCGGTACGGAGCGGCGCGACACGCTGGCTAGATGGATGGCCGGAAATGGCTTTTTAATCTGCGAGAGATCACACCACGTCGCGATGCGGATGAGCGACGTGCGACGTGATGCTCACAGATCACCCCCCCACTCCCACACGCCCCCCCCTCCCCCGTTGCTCTCAGTGGTACTGAGCTATACTCTGTTAGGCAGGATTAGCTTATATCTCGCTGATGCGTTGGCTCCATCCTTTGTATTTCGTTATTTATCATAAATTTCACCACTTCCTAGTGCGTTAGCTGGGAAGAAGTGGCTCAACAAACTCCCCAGCAGCACATCTGTCTGTTCAGTTAGAAAAACTTGATTCTATACAGGATGGCAGGGACATCGACACGAAAACTGATACCATAGATTCAGTACATTTCAGTAGCTTAATTAATCGATTGTCCTGTAACTCTTAGCCTTAAGCTCCAATACGTCAAAGACAAACTGCTTGAATTTAGGAGCTCAGTTTCACATGAATATCGTGCCATCATTGGTCTTCATCATCACTGCTGCATTGAGGGTTCTAATTACCATTTGTGTCATCGTACTTGTGCGAAATAGGATTTCTACCGAATTCTCTGTAAAGGATCATGTCTATTTATAAATCACTATTTAAATTGTCATGGTTTCATCAAACTTATGTGCAATTGATTGATCCCTGACCGGCCGCTTCTTATTCGATACATGTATGTATATTGGACATGCTACGTGAGGACACATAAAGTGCGCACTTCGTTTACATCGCCCTTTTTACGGCGCGCGTACTTGTATCGTGCAATCGCTGTCAACTGTCCAAACACATCGTTTAGCATACCATAGTCGCGTCGCCGTCGATTTTCTCCGGATAGTTTATGTAGATTTTCGTAGACAATATTTAATTAATGATGCTGATCTCGATAGCTTGTGATACAAAGGTGCGAACAAAGTGATAGAGCGATACGGAGGACTCAATCATTCTTATTAGGTACTAGGTATTAAGCAAGCAAAGATTTGTTCCCTTTTGTTTTGACGCTTTTAATGACTTCTTTGTTTTATGTTCATACCAATCAAGTGTTTAGGCAGTTTCACTTGAAACTCTACCAACTCCCCGCGACCTCTGACATATTGCCTAACTTATAAACTAACTTTAGCCATTTTAAGGCTTTCCAAGCTCGTAAAGTAAAAACCTTCGTAAAAAACAATTTGATTAAATTCAGCGACCGCCTTTTTCGAGGTTCATCGTCCATCGTTAAGTAAGTACTGATTATCTCTGGAAACTTCTATTCGCGACGGCAAAATTGAGTCAAAACACTATTCTGTTTCAATCTTGAAGTGATTAAGAATATCATAAATGGGGTTCACCGCCAGGAGAATGCCATAACCATGAACATAACTGTTATAGCAGATCAACGTTAGACGAAACTAAAGTTACATGCGAGGTTGCTGCGATTTGTGCGCAACTATCAGGTTGAGCTGCACACCACCTGCTCTGCAAATCTTTAGTGCAAGAACACCCAAAAACCAAGCTATTACAATTTGCAAATATTTCAAATTCATTACGGTTTCTGCGACTTTCACTCCATCAGCTGCAAGCCTGCGTAGGTCGCGTACGAGCGATCTTGTGACATATGACATGACGTTGTCTCGTTTGTATGCATTCGTTGTCACTTCGGTTCCTGTCATTGTTAATGTATCTAAAGGCGGAGACTGACTTGCAATGTTTTTTTTTGTGACTGGATGGATGGAGCAAAACAAAATATCACCGTTTTGTAACAAGAAATGGAGCGTGGTTGAGCCATGATGTACTCGAAGCGAGCGTTCGCCGCGTCTTGTGTAGCGCTGTTTTGTAACTAAGCTCACCTCGAATGATACATTACAAACAAACCTTGCAAGTCATTCTCCGTCTTATAGCTTCTTCCGTAAATATCCGGCGTCCTTGGTAAACATTAAATTCCTGGCTGTCGTCCGAGCAGTGGAACATCAAATTAAACTATAAATTTTTCATATTTGCAAATAAATAAATGAATTGATTTAAAAAAAAAACTGGATTTGTGCCTATGGGTCCGATATATGAAACACAAATTCAGCATTTATAAAATAAATGCTGAATTTGAAAACATGTGTCACGAGTAGGTACCTGCCTCGAATATTGAGCATAAGAGATAAAAGGGCTGTGACTTAGAAGCAGGCAGAAACAAAATAAAATGTGTCAGATACCAAAATTCTGACGTGGTTTAGTAAGTTTGTGAGGCGCAGCAGCCGATAAATGGAATGTTGAAAGCTAATAAAGCGGTGGTAGAGAGCGGTGTAGCGCTTTAGAGCGTGGCGATAGCGCTCAGCCCCGACGAGACGCCACTGAGCCTATCTCCACCAGTCTCACATCCAGTAATACAAGAAGGCGCACTTCAGACAGCGAATGAAAAAATACCAACTAAGGCTCGCAAGCTATATCTGCGTTTCACCTCTTACAGTGAACCTTCTGCACGTTGATATGTTGTGTCTCAAGCGGGCATCGATCGCTCCGCTACATTACACTTCAAATACTTGTCCATTTAACACATTTTCTTACTGAAATAGTGTTGCTAACCTAAATCAATCTTTCCGGGTTTCCAAGGATTTTGTACGATAGTCTTTTTTCTAAGTTCATTATTGATTTGCATAGCCAGTCTTTATGATGCAATCTATCAGCGAGCTCTTTTAGCTAATGCAAATCAGATCTTAAATTCTGTTTCTTTATGTCCTGCTGCTCGAGAATGTACTTAACCAATAAAAGCAAAGTACATTTTTGTTATCGTTTGATGTAAAGTACACTCAGCTGTTTCAAAGCTGTTTCAAATCCTTGAAAATATTAACTCTACCGTCATTATATATTTTAGAAACTGCGTTGTTTGTAAAAATTAATCCGAATCTGTTCCCTAAATTCTCAGCAGTAAAGAAAAACCCAATAAGATCTCAACATGCAAATCAATTATGTAATTTAAAATGTAAAACCGCTCTTATGCCCAAAAGTTTTTTTGGATTAGCTCCTAAGATCTATAATAAATTACCTAACGGCATAAAAGACATGCCAATAGTTAAATTTAAAACAGCTCTACAGAAATTTTTAACCGAAAAATGTTATTACAGAGTAGACGAAATTTTAAACGAGAAATAATTATAAAACTAAAAACCTTACTGTAATAGTTCCTAATTATATTTTAAATTTATTGCGCTAGTTTGTACTACTATTATCTAAGCATGTGAATCTAGTTATTAAGTTCTCAACAAAAAACATTTGTATGCCAATGAAGCAAAACATAGAGCTACTATTATTTTTTTATTTTAATACCATCTATGTTAAACCTATGTTTACAAATGAATAAATGATTATGATTATGATTATGATTAAAGTTGTGTGTAGCTATGGCAGGTCTGCCCACCATACACTAAAGTGCAGTAACAGCAAAATCACGATTTCGAGTAAAACGCATTTAAAGTTAAGAATTGATTTTAAAAAATCAACAGAATGTATAAGCAAAAAAATTTGAATGCAGAAAGGTTGTAAAGGCATAGGTTCACACGTTAAAGCAATAAAAAAAAATATATCTTAATAACTGAATTTATTATGGCCATTTATTCTTTTTGGTGCCTATTACTGCATAGCCTTTTTTGTAAAAAATACCATTTTAAACTTAGTAAAATGCAGCAAAAAGCCCTATTACTGCGTTTGGATCAGTTATTTTGTCAAGAAACCCAACTAACATGCAGTAAGGTCAAAAAAATACTGCATTTTAGTTAGTTTTTTAAGAAAAAAGTGTTCAATTTACTAGTGCAGTAAGAAAAATAGCTAGTTCACATTTTAAAGACCGTTTATATTAACTGCACTTTAGCTAGGAATAATCATATCTGTGTCATTATGCTATCCAAACTAATCTGCAGTAATGCTGTATTTTACTGCGTGTTAGTCAGTTTATAATGATAAAAGAATGTTAAGTATTCACAACTAAAATGCGACAAGCTTTGATTTTACTGCATTTTAGTTGGGAGTTCGTGACAATAAATTGTATTTTCTTAATTTGCAGTAAAAATAGCTTGTATGGCGGTAAATTTTACTGCGTATTAATTTTTTTTTTAATTTTTTTCCAGAAATATAAAACTATCTAAAGAACTGTAAAATTATATTGCTTACTGCATTTTAGTTATGAAACCTTAAAATTTAATCTGCAGTATAATTTATACTGTATTTTAGTTGGGAAATCACGCCAAATTGTTAATTTTTTTCGTTTGCAGTAAGTGAAAACTGTTAAATAAAAACCATTCTAATAGTCTTAGAAATAAGTAAGTTAATTCAATAGAAAGCTTAAGAAACCCGCTTTCAGAATCACTAATAAAACGAAAAATCACAAAAGGGCTGTTACTGCTCTTTAGTCTCTGGTGGGCAGAGGTAGTGCGGTTCTCGCGAGTCTTCCGACGAGGTCGTCGGTGGTGTGACTCCCGGAGCGCGGCACGACTTAACACGCGCTAAATCAGTAAACAGCTCTTTGGCGCGCCTTCTTCACTGCTTGCGCGTAGTTGCCACACGGTGACAAGGCGTTGTTTGGACTTAACAGAAGCTAGTCCACTCGTGCTTGTCTTCTTTGATGTGGCTACCGAAAATATAGTCTTGTTGATCTGGTGGTGTTTTTTCAACGCTCACATTATGCTGTTCCATGAAGGACACACGGTATCTTCGTAAGTTTAATAAAGTCCCAAATATCATTAAAATAACTTTACTAACTTCTTTAAAGTTGTGTCACAAAGCTTTTCATAACTTCTTATAGCAGCTCTCGGCAGGCACCCCAGATGTGGCCACTTTTATCTTGAGTGTAAGTAAAACATTTGTAATAGTTTTGTGAAGTCAGCCGGGCACTTGTTGCGGCGGTGATAGTTCCACGGGCTGTGTCGGGGCGCGGGGCGCGGGGCCGGTGCGGCAGGGGCTAGTCATTACACATATAACACCAGTCGACCTCTGTCGCGAAGTCGTTTTATTACTGCTGCATTAAAATATTGCAATCGCTTTTCATGAAGTTTGGAAGGCCCACTTTTGTGCACCTACTCAATATTAAGTTCGTTAAACTGTAAGGAAGGCAAGATTGGTAAAAATCAGAGAAAAATGACTCAAAATGGCTTGGATGCCCAGTGGGGTGAGGAAGGCTGCAAATGATTATTATGGAGGACTGACTTCTATTAACAATCGTAACAAAACAGTCGCAAGTGCTGCTAATGAGGACTCTGCTAGATTTCCAGTAGGTAAGTGTTAGGAAAATTATAGGTAGCATTTAGGGCCATTAATATTATGTGTCCGGTCGTTGGTGCCGTGGGAAGTCATCATTGCCAGCCAAAAAGTAATAGCAAGTCCAGCACTTTAAGTTATTTATTGTACGGCTCATAATGCAAGGCATTAGAGAGTGCTTTGCGATCGAAACATTTGTTTTGCCTCCTTACTGCAACTATTTTTATTGTTACACTCCTGCTAGTACAAAGAACCTACTTAATTTCTAAACCATTGTATAGATAATTTAATGGATATTAATTCTGTTCTTTTCAAAAATTAATTGAATGCAGCAGACACGAAAAAAACATCAAAATAGTTACAAAAAAATCCCGTCAATCAATAATGAAACCTGAATACATTGTATACATTAAAAAAGATATATATAGATTCGTTTCTGTCATAAGAGGAACCCTATTGAAAATGGCTCATTTATTTAAAGTAGTACACACACACTTGACTCTAACAATTTTTTACAGAAATTCATATAATGTACCAAATTTCAACTAAATTGATCTAGTAGATTCGGAACAAATTAGCCGTGACAGACGCACACGAGTGATCCTTTAAGGGTTCCGTTTTTTTTTTCTCATTCTGACGTACGGAACCATAAAAATACTGAATATGTTTTTGAACCGAAGGGCCTGTACGTGGTCACGATGTAATAATAATTTTAATACATTTAGGTGGGTACACAAACTTTTCAGTAGGTATTAAGAAGTTTCAAAGTCTATACTAGAGCCGTTAATTTTATCTGAGGGAGTCAGGATGTCCCTCAGTCCCTTATGTAATAATTAAACAACGACGATTATGCCGAGAGGTTTTGTCTTGTGCGTCACGTTGTTGTGGCGATCATACACGATCAGATGTTGGCTTGTGACCAATCAAGCGAATACAAGCAATTAGGAGCGCCCGACGATGCTCGACCTCGGCCGAGTACATTGTGAGCTTGCATATGCCCCGTGTAACGCAGAGAATCTCAAATCTCTTAGCTGGAGTCTTGGGCATCGTGGTCTTTGTTCCTATTAATTAGCTAGTTTGGTAGATTTGTAAAGTACGATTGTTACCACGGTCACTTAACCCTAATCAAACGGGTTTTTTTTTTGTAAAAAATCCACTGCTTTTGTTCTGTTGTATTGTACACCTTATGAGCGTTATAAATCTCTCTCATGCTCTTCATGTTCATGTTGGTCCGGCTGCTAAGAAATAATTTGCAAGTTTATTGTAAATATCGTGAATTCAAAATTCATTTATTTAAACTAGGCTGAGAATCAGCACTTTTCGAACGTCAAAATCACATAAGACAGTCCCCCAAAAACGCCCACCCTTCACCACTTCCTAGTGCTTAAGCTGGGAAGAAGAAGTGGCGCAACAAACTCCCCAGCAGCACAGCTGTCATTTCAGTTGGAAAAACTTGATTCTATATAATAATGCTTTAATGCAAAAATTATTTACATTAGCACAAATTGCAATCAACTCATAAAATAAAAACATTTTAATGATTAGATTATGTCAACAATAAATGAAAACAAAATTTAAAATAAATTGACTTACAGTCAAATAAAATAATCCAAACAATTATATGAGCTCATATAGTATCATGTAGTCTTTGATGCTAAAAACACTTGTTTGTTGCTTGGGGGGGTACATTGGAGTAGCTTAATAAAAGCCTTTTTGTCGTCTAAGTAATCTTTAACTTTATAGAAACCTTTTTGACATAGTTTCTGTTTAATAAATGATTTAAATCTATTGAGGCTCAGTTCTTTGACATTTATGACCCAGCCACAGTTTAGCGTGCCACGTCAACAGTACCGAAGCTAAATATTGCCCGCTCGGTCAACCTCAGTGGATTGCTGTTGATGCGGACGCCTTTATTGCGACGGCGCATGGTTCAAGTTCAAGTGGCCGCTTGTTATGCGGGCACCGCCATGTCCGTTACACGCCACTCCGACACAACAGATTACGATTCAATTTTGCAATTAAAACTAGAGCAGGGAACAAACGCCGCTGGTCGCGCCGAGATACTCAGTAGCGAAGTATAGAAGGTTCACTGAGTACAATGTGGGGGTCATGCGTTTACTTATTGCAAAAAAAAAAAAAAACGACTGATCAACAAGCGCGCTTAAAACCGCGGTTAACTTTTCCGCGACTTTACTTTACCACAGGCAAGCCAACAAGACTGTGGCACAGCTTGCTGGTTATTCAGGATCATTAAAGCGCGTATAGGCGGTACTTTCATGAAATGAACCAGTTTATTGTCAACACTGGCACTGCTGTTCTCTTGTCAAAGACCAAGGAGTCTTTCCGGATCTCATGAAACACAGTAGTTCTTCCATTGTTCAAATCCGGTGATAGTAAAGAACCCAACAATTATAGGCCTGTGTCAATTCTACCAGTTCTCAGTAAGGTGTTTGAAAAGTTGATGCTCAATCAAATGTTACGTCACTTTAATAAAAATTCCATCTTTCATGAACAACAGTACGGTTTCACCAAAGGGCGTTGTACCACTGATGCTGGTGTCACCCTAATAAAGAACATTTTTAATGCCTGGGAAGAAGCACAAGATGCCATTGGAATCTTTTGCGACCTTTTGAAGGCGTTCGATTGCGTGAGACACTTCTGCTGAAACTAGAGCACTATGGGATTAGGAATACAGCTCTTGATTTACTAAGATCATACCTGAAAGATAGAAAGGTTATAATTCAAGTAAACGGCGTAAGGTCGTAAGGTTCGATATTGGGTCCATTCCTCTTTTTAGTTTACATTAATGATTCACCCCAATTACTCCTCTAAACTCTAAGCTCTGCCGCTTTTGCTGTTAGAAAGATAAAGACAGTGAACAGATGTAGAAACCGCGCGTTTGGTCTATTTTAGCTACATCCACAGTTTTATCTCGTATGGCATTTTACTGCTGACATTGAATCCATCTTTATTTTACAAAAAAGAGCTATCAGAGCCATTTATAATCTACATCGTCGCGAATCTCTCAGGGAACTATTTAAAAGGATGAATATTATTACAGTACCTTGCCAATTCATTTATGAAAATATTATGTATGTAAGAAAAAATCTAGATATTTTTAATAAAATAAGTGATAGACATAATTTTAATACTAGAAATAAAGATAAAATAGATCAACAATTTTTCAGTTCATCTCAAGTATCTTCATCTTTTATGTAATGTAACAAAATACCTTGTGATATATTACAATTAAATGAAAGAAAATTTAAAACTCATATTAAAAGTACACTTTGTAAACAAGCATATTACAAATTAGAGTTTATTAGAGGATTATATCCAATATAAGAAAAAGTACACTTTGTAAACAAGCATAATACAAATTGGAGGATTATTTTTCATTATATGTATTAACGACATGCCTAAAATTATTTCTAATCTGATGATCTTATTTGCGGACGATAGCACAATATTATTTAGAAGCGAAAATTATAATAATAAATAGACCGATCACATGTTTGTCGTCGGTTTATAAACTTCTTATATCCATTTTGAGAGCGAAAATTAACACACATATTGTCAATAACTCTATTATGTCTGCCTCTCAAAATGGATGTAGGAATGGGTCCCGCGGTACTAAGGAGCTACTCCTCATTGACATGGCCATAAGCCAACAGGTCCGTCGATCCCGCAAGGATCTGTCGACATGCTGGATAGACTATAAGAAGGCCTACGACTCGGTGCCACATACATGGCTCATGAGGGTGCTGGAGTTGTACAAGATAGATGCAACTTTGCGCACCTTCCTGAAGTCGTGTATGGGGCAATGGAGGACGGTCATTCGCTATCCAGGATGTCGACAGATCCAGGGGAATGATGAGCCTGTATGGATTAAACGGGGAATATTTCAGGGCGACAGTTTGAGTCCACTTTGGTTCTTCCTAGCCCTGAATCCTCTTAGTACACTGCTGGAGAATTCAGGTCTAGGCTATCGGTTGAGGAAAGGTGGTCAGGTCATATCTCACCTCCTCTACATGGATGATTTGAAAATCTTTGCCCCCAACAAATTGCGACTGATGGAGTTACTGAAGGTAACTGAAACGTTCAGTAGCGCCATCAGGATGGAATTTGGTGTGGACAAATGTGCAGTCATGCATGTAAAGCGAGGGGAGATTATGGAATCCGAGGGAACTCAACTCTCGGAATCCATACACCTTAGATCCCTGTCCTCATCCGAAAGCTATAAGTATTTGGGTATGTCGGAAGCATTAGGCATCAATGTTACTGACATGAAGCAATCGTTGAAGGAGCGCTTCTTTGGCCGCCTGAAGAAGGTATTAATTCGTCTTCTTTCAGGCGGAAACAACGTGCGCGCCTTCAACGGTTGGGTCATGCCGGTTTTGATGTACTCTTTCGGCATACTCAAATGGACTCAGACCGAACTCGACGCCCTGGATAGGAGGGTCCGTACACTTCTGACCGCAAACCGGATGCATCACCCACGATCATCGGTGATGAGATTGTACATCCCGCGGAAGTGAGGGGGTCGAAGCTTCTTAAATGCGAAGACCCTCCACAACCGCGAGGTGTGCAATCTCAGAGAATATTTTCTGAAAGCTGAAGTGGGTATGCACCGTGACGCGGTGGCAGTGGACAAGGGGCTCACCCCACTCTCCATGGCTAAAGAGAACTGGCACAAGCCTGTGGTACTTACTACAGATGACCGCAAAGAGGTATGGCAAAGCAAGGAGCTTCACGGACGCTTCTATCGGGCTCTTCATGAGCCCGGTGTAGATTTCCTAGCGTCCGTATCCTGGCTACGTTTTGGTGACCTTTTCGGGGAAACTGAAGGTTTCGTCTGTGCAATTATGGACGAAGTTATCTTGACGAATAACTACCGGAGATATATTATGAAGGACGGGACGGTTGACGTGTGTCGGGCATGCCACCGCCCGGGTGAGTCCATCAGACATATTACCTCTGGCTGTTCTCGTCTGGCTAACGGCGAGTACTTGCACAGACATAACCATGTGGCCAGGATTATTCACCAGCAACTTGCTTTGAAATACAAACTTGTGGATTCTGAGGTACCGTACTACATGTATGTGCCCGACCCAGTTCTCGAAAATGACCATATCACGTTGTACTGGGATCGGTCTATCATTACTGACAGGACTATTTTTGCCAATAAGCCTGATATAGTGGTGATAGACCGATTAGCGCGCTCGATTACCGCGCAATGATATTCGATGTTACTATCCCGCATGACGGGAACCTCGTGAAAGCTGAGAAAGAGAAACAAATAAAATATCTCGACTTAGCACACGAGGTTGTCGACATGTGGAATGTGAGCTCGGCTATCATTGTGCCGATTGTCGTAACAGCCAATGGCCTGATGGCCGAAAGCCTCGATCAACATCTCTCGAGGCTCTCGTTAGGCGGTTGGATCAAGGGCCTGATGCAGAAGGCAGTACTCCTCGCTACGGTTCGCATAGTGAGGAGGTTCCTGTCTCTGCAGCCTTAACCACCGGTAGCTTGGACCCTGCTCTTGATACCGGCGAAACACTAATTTTTATATATTTTTTTAAGAAATATTTAAAAATGTATTTTAAATGTCCGAAATTGAAATAAACATAATAATAAACCCCCACCGCCGTATCTCTACGTTGACGCCGTGGTGGGGCTTGCGCGTTCCAAACTCTGGGTCTGTGCCGGTAGAATTTACTTTGCCGGAACAGGTCTGGGATGAGGAGCCAGACCAAGAGAGCTACAGAAACCCGCACAGCAGCATATGGCGAGCTGTTGGGTAGTAGCGACCCCACGGACCCTATCTCCCGGGAGAAATCTTGTTCCTCATCTCTGGTTTGCCGTTATTGGCCGGCTGGAGTGAACACTGATGAGGAACAGAGCTCCCACCTCATTCTTGCCTTAATTGGCCGGCTTGAGTGGAGATTCGCAAGAGCAAACGTGCTCGGAGGAAGTAAGTATTCCAGTAAGTGCTCGTAGGGATCTTGACCATCTTCCGGGCTTTGGGATTGTTCTGAAAGCCGTGGAATACCTCTCCACTCCTCAAGAACCTCAGGACATGTTGCCCCCTTGTCGCTACGTCACTATGTGCTAGCGACAGTTTTTGGAGTCCATTATTGAGTGTGCAAGTCACCCCCTGCCATTTTTTCCGTGTACATATAAACATTGATCAGGCAGTGGCCATAGTCCTTCCATAGTTCCAGGTCACCAGTCCACTTAAGCCAACCAAAACCATAGTCCAATATCTTTGTTTCCATATCCTGCAATAGTCCTACACCAACCGGGGGTTGTCCTTGGGTGCACTTACATAGTGCATACAGGAATAATCGTCGGTTGGAGGCACCAACCGACGATTATTCCTGTATGCACTATGTATGCGGAAGCCCCATCAACATCCTGAACCCATTATTATACTGTACGCGCAGGACGTTGTAGGCTCTCTGCGTATATTTCACCCACAAGCTGCACGCAATTATGAGACTTTCGAAAATGACATAAATAATAACTTGAATGACATAATAAACTGGCTCACTGAAAATAATCTATACTTATAATAAATCTGTAGAGAGGTCAATTCTGTACATGATTATATTTTCAAAATAACTATTAGGGGGTAATTAGTGATCGATACTGATGCCAAAAATGCAGTGTGTGTCTGGATTGAGGAGCCAATCTCATATCGGAACGAGGGTACTACCAATATTTAGTAGTAAATTAGCCGATTTTGTAGACCGGATCCTGGAATTTGTAGTAAAACCCTTAAAAAGTTATACGACGTTAAAGGTGGCTCCTCAATCCTGATGTCTGGATTGAGGAGCCACCTTAGAACTCGAAAACTAGCCAAGGGATATTTTTGAAAATTTTGTAGGATTTAGTAGTACTTTTGCGTAATCTCTTAAAAAAAAATGGGGTTTGTACGGTCGATTTTGAGATAGCTACAACGTTTTAATTTTTCATAAAAAACCATAAATTTCACCGCGCTGTATCTCGGAAAGTTATCAACCAATTACAACAGATTTTTTGTATGATTTAGTAGTAAATGTGCTCGAATTTGTACAATAAAAATAAAATGGAAAAGCTATATAATTTCGTTAACACAACACATTTTATGTGGCTCCTCAATCCTGACGGTCTATAGAAATGATATGTACGTAGCTACTAAAGTAGTTGATCAAATCGGATAACAATAACACCAATATTTAGTAGAAATTTCTACTAAATATTGGCGTAATCCAACATCCTGCGCATTCAGTATTTCAAAAGATATTAATAAAATAAACATTCCTTAACTAATTAGTGAATAGGGTGACCATAAATAATTCAAAGAAGACCATTGTTTGAAATAAGTAGTTTTATTTGCATATAAATCATTCTACAAGTACGATTACCTACGTGTAACTTACGTAATTGTGGTTTTAGATTATTTGAAATACTAGCTGCGCCCCGTGGACCCACCTTCATAAGTCTCGATTCCGTGGGAATACCGGGATGAAAAGTATTCTATGTCCTTACCCTATGCTCGCTTGTTATGCTCTACCCATGTGCCAAATTTCATTAAAATCCGTTCGGCCGATATAGCGTAACAAACAAACAAACTCACTTTCGCATTTATAATATTATATAGTTAGGATATTTATGTAATGAACCTAATGAAATGAAATTCAGTAACCGATGATGAATTTAATGATACTTATTTTATACAAACTTATGTTTAGTTTGATTATTTAAACAATATTTTAGTTCCTGATGTATCGATAGATGGCGTTGTACATTTAGCACTCTCCGCTGAATCGCGGTGATAGGAATCTCCGCAGAAACATGACCTCTTCGTGTATAGTAAAATAAATTGTCTTCGTCAAAGTTTCTATACATACGTTATGATTTTAAATTCATTATTGTTTCGCTGTTATTTTTCACAACATTATTGCTATAGTAACGTAAAGAATGTAATAGACAAGCATTAGATTAGAAAAAAAATCGGTTAGACATAAATGATACAAACTCCATTAAAATGCTTAAGGGTAACGCTTAAGCATTTTAACAGTTTTTTAATAGAAAATTTACAGATCATTGTAATGCACTGCCCTGCCGCACAAAGGATCGCAAAGGAAATGAAGGCACAAAATCCGGCGGCCATGCCGCCAGCATAGTGTGTAGGAACCATAACAGGCGCCTCTAACTTTTTTAGTACCTACTATACAAACGGGTTATAAACAAAATCAATTATTCTGCCTAGCCTCTTCCCGACTATGTTGGGGTTGGCTTCCAGTCTAACCGGATGCAGCTGAATACCTGTATTTTACATGGAACGACGTGGAGTATTTTACAACCAGGTTGTATACCTAATTAATAAATAAAATAACAATACATATATTAGCCTTAACCTAACTAAAATTATAACAAACTAAAATAAAGTGTCTTAAAATTCCGCATCTCTGTCGACTGATAATGTACCAAAGAGACTGACGGCTTATCAAATAATGTATTTACAGGAAGTATAATCACCAGAGTCAACAATTCAACTCACTAAGTTAGAATTGGCCTCAAATGGCATGATTTCGTTGCAGTATTTGGACAATTTAAACTGAGTCGTAAGAATGATTATAAAGAGTTAAATTTTTTGTATAACCCGACTGTGGCGAAGCCAAAAAAGGAGTGTTATGTGTTTGAGCTGAATTTTTATCTATGTATGTCCGTCCCTATGTTCCCTCGTAACTACTAAACGGCTGAACCGATTTACATGAATGATATGTCGTTAGATTCTTCTTTATTGCGTGAGTAACACTGAATGTTTGTCAATGTAAAAAAAAACTCTCAAAGCCTATCGAGTGGGGTTTCAAAATGAAGGGCTTTAACAGCTGATTACAAAATATAAACAAATTATATGATTAAAAGTAATTTTAAAAATGATAAAATAACTAAAAAATTTAATATAAAAAGTAAATTTTAAAAAATCTAAACAAAATACCAAAAAAAGATGGAAGCAAGATGACCTATTTCTGTCTCCAATCCCACTTAATACTATATACAATCTCATGCAGTCGGAAACATCTTTTTAATAAAAACCTATTGCCTCCTTTCATTCAAGTTCATTTTTTACGCAGTCGGGTTGTTGTTTTTTTTCATTTACTTTTTGATCATGGATACCGGGCAGATAATTGCACAAAACATAAGATAATTTGAATTGGGAATTCCATCTTGAATTTCTTCACAATGATGTGCCATCCAATATTGTGTCGTTTGATTTAAATGGCAGTGACAAATTTATTTTAGAAGATATACATCATCATCCGCATCACATTATAGTTAAAGGTATAACATACTCTCTCATTGGAGCTATAGAATTTATTCCAGCACTCAGTGAAATTGGCATGGGCATAAATGTCACTACATTATGGATAGTCAGTTTTTTTGCTATAACGATTATGAAACCAAAATTCGCAATAGTACAAAATTACCAAAATATTTTCATATTACATATGGCAAAATTTAAAGTTGGGGAGGGGCATAGACCCGCAAATGGTCCAAAATTTTAAGGGAATATCGGGTAGCAAGATCACGTTACGCCCGCGAACACGCACAATGGGGAGACGAAGAATGGGCAAGAGTAATGTTTTCTGACGAATCCAGATTTATGCTGTGTGCAAGTGACGGGCGGCGAAGAGTCTACAGACGGCCAGGGGTAGACTTTATTCCAGCTTGTTTTGAGGAAAAAGTGCCGGTTGGCAGTGGATATGTTATAGTTTGGGCTGGAATCTCTTTAGAGCGTCGTCGCTCGGAGTTAGTGCTGATGCTGAAAATTCTTTGTGATTTCTTTTGTTATTCTTGGTGTTTGTTTATTCTATGGGATATTGCTCTTTTAGTTTATTTTTATTTTTTATTCTTGGTGTTAATATTGTGTTCATAATTTAAGTACTGATTGGTGAAGAATTATTCATGTGTAAGTAAAACTCTGTTTATGATCATAGTTTGAATTATTTATGGTCACCCTATTCACTAATTTGTTAAGGAATGTTTATTTTATTAATATCTTTTGAAATACTGAATGCGCAGGATGTTGGATTACGCCAATATTTAGTAGAAATTTCTACTAAATATTGGTGTTATTGTTATCCGATTTGATCAACTACTTTAGTAGCTACGTACATATCATTTCTATAGACCGTCAGGATTGAGGAGCCACATAAAATGTGTTGTGTTACCGAAATTATATAGCTTTTCCATTTTATTTTTATTGTACAAATTCGAGCACATTTACTACTAAATCATACAAAAAATCTGTTGTAATTGGTTGATAACTTTCCGAGATACAGCGCGGTGAAATTTATGGTTTTTTATGAAAAATCAAAACGTTGTAGCTATCTCAAAATCGACCGTACAAACCCCATTTTTTTTGTAGAGATTACGCAAAAGTACTACTAAATCCTACAAAATTTTCAAAAATATCCGTTGGCTAGTTTTCGAGTTCTAAGGTGGCTCCTCAATCCAGACGTCAGGATTGAGGAGCCACCTTTAACGTCGTATAACTTTTTAAGGGTTTTACTACAAATTCCAGGATCCGGCCTACAAAATCGGCTAATTTACTACTAAATATTGGTAGTACCCTCGTTCCGATATGAGATTGGCTCCTCAATCCAGACACACACAAAATGCAATCAGTAAAATTTTTGTCTGTCTGTCTGTCTGTCTGTCTGTCTGTCTGTATGTTCCTTATAGAAACAAAAACTACTGGACGGATTTTAACGAAACTTGGTACAATTATTCTTCATACTCCTGGGGAGGTTATAGTATACTTTTCATCACGCTACAATCAATAGGAGCAGAGCAGTGAAGAGAAATGTTGGGAAAACGGGAGAAGTTGCTCCATTTTTTAAGCTTCCGTCGCGTGTGAAGCCTTAATGGTTAAAGCTACATAGAAATCATTTATGACGGAAATGTTCTACATAAAATTATCTAAAAAATATCCCACAACAGCATATGTCTATCTTTTATGGTTGACTCACAATAACACGTGTAACTCCCGATAGCTTAGCAGTTCGGAGCTTTCTGATTATATTTGTTTACTCTTACGTTTATAATACTCTCACTCATCCCTAATTAAAAGAAGTTAATATTATTACCTATTCAATAAAAAAAGAATCATAGTAATCGGTATAGAAACACCAAACTTATACATGAAATACGCTAATAAGCCATCGCGCCGTCGCGCGTGAATACTGAATCATGCCATAAGGATTATTTTTGTGTAACGGTTGCCGCGCTCGACGCGGGTCGTGGCGGTAGGATATAAAATGGCGGGAGGTCCGAGCGCGAGCTTCATGCATTCAATATTTAGCTGTTGATGCGTTCAGAGCGTTCGA
This sequence comes from Agrochola circellaris, assembly GCA_914767755.1. Classification (NCBI taxonomy): domain Eukaryota; kingdom Metazoa; phylum Arthropoda; class Insecta; order Lepidoptera; family Noctuidae; genus Agrochola; species Agrochola circellaris. Next base: position 176,759 of record OU611847.1, read on the forward strand.
CCTTATTGACAGACAATAATTGATATTTAACAAACCGTGCTTATCAGCGCGACTTTTAGTCTTTAAATAGTTTATTTGAATTTCTTTTGTTGTTATTTTATAAAATAGGTATTAGTTATTTTGGTAGTGTTTAAATATTCGTTCAAATTACAAATTATTACATAATACTTTGCATTTTATTTCTTTTTAGGTGAAGTAGTAGTAGAAGTAGAAATAGTACGCATAGATTTTTAGATACCGATAGGTAAGTTTTGGCTAATTTATGTTCAATTTTATTTTTGTTTTAAGTAGGTGAAAGCGTAGATAGTTTTATTAATTATAGTAGTTATAGGTATTTATTTTTAAGTGAAGTAGGTATAGGTAGATAGTATTGCACAGGCGTTTCAGCTTTATTTTCATTTCTTTTTTTGTTGTAAGTTGTACATATTTCTGGGTATAATTCTATTAGAATATTTTAGTTTAAATAGGCACTTAGATTTTAAGTGTCATGTGAAAGTGATCTAAACAATATTACCAATACATTAACTTAATAACATACAAGGAGTTACACGCTGACGGAGTCGCGGGCACAGCTATTAATAATAATATTCTGCGGTTCCTTATTGCGATATTTTTCAACAGTATTGTGGATTGACATATTATATTTCCCTACTAAAATACGAAAGTTAATCTGTCTGTTACATCGAAACCACTGAACCGTGAGGAAGGACATATGGTACTTTTTTACGAAAAACGACGGAAACGCGGACGAAGTCGCGGGCAAAAGCTAGTATCAAAATAAATCTAGAAAAAACAACCTACATTTCGTTTGCACAAAGAACAAACAATAAAAAACTAGATGTTCAATATGGTGACAAATATATTCTGGAGACTGATAATACAAAATTCTTAGGTATCTGGATCGATAAAAAGATGAACTGGAAAATGCATATTGAAAATGTATGCAAAAAACTTAGCCAGTGTTCATATTGCCCTTTATAACTTAAGGAAATTTCAAATCAGTCAACATTATTAATGGCGGATATGCATGTCTACTTTGCGATATGAACTATTTTGGGGAAACTCGGCCGATAGAGAAATGGCGTTCAAAGCCCAGAAAAAATGCATAAGCCCGCAATTTGTGGCATTCAAAGCACAGACAGTTGTAAGCCACTTTTCCAAAAGCTTCAGCTACTTAAACTTTCTTGTCTCTACATATACGAAGTAGCAAACTATGTTAAACAAATATACACCTATGCAATCACCCAAGGAGTTTACGTCACAAATATAAAATATGCACAATACCACATAAAAAAGCCATTTTTAATAAAAATGTTCTTGGTATGGCACCCAAAATCTACAATAAGCTACCTGAACACATAATTGAAATTAAAAATGTTGATCAGTTTAAAAAAAAATACACATATTTTTGGTTGCGAAATGTTACTATCATATTAATGACTATTTAAATGAAAAATGCTAGGCCTATGCACTACATCCGATTTATTATATTGGGGAAAAATCAATACTAGTTTTATGAATGATAAATTTATTATTTTTAATTTCGTTTGTATTAGTTTTAAATCTGACTGTAATGTATTATTTTGAACTTGCCTAAATTAATTGATATTTGTTTGTAAATTAATTTCTGTTGATTTTTTTATTCTGACATTTAAATAATATTTAAATGTCAGAAATGTTTTTATATAACAGAGTATGGTTTGAGAGGGAGTGGAGATAATTAACTAATAAGAGGCAAAATTAAATCAACACATTTCGAGAAAAATATATTAAAATAATGTGTCTGGAAAAGGTATAGTGGAATACTGCTGTAATTGTTTAGTTGGTAGAAGAACCATTGGGTGCTGTGCACATGTAGTGTCCCTTGTGTGGTACCTTGGGTGGGCCAGGTATCAGCCGACAATATCAGCGCCAGCAGCATTTCTCGATGCTGTAGTTGTAAGAGAGGATGATGAATAAAAAGTATTTATTTCAAAACCCTTTTTTTCTTTCGTTTACCCAGTAGCAACGCAGACTAACAGACAGTACCTAGCGACTAACCCTATGTTCAGTCAGAATTGAAATCAGTCATGGTGGGCTAGCTAGAAAATGTCCCATTTGTTTTTTTTTCGTGATCAGTCCTGGATAATTATCTAACAGTCTAGTAAAAACTCTAAGTCGTTTGCCTAGCATTAAATCGCGTTATTTATTTATTCTAACCTCAAAATTATTTTTTGCATTATTAAAATATCGTTGCTATTTAGATATTATTTTCGAACGGGATGGTGTTTACTACATAAAAACTAACCAATCTCACTATAAGTTATTTCTGGACACTGAAAATTAAAGTCAGGTCCAGCGTCTGTAGAAATTTGGCCGATGTTCTTTTCAAATTGTTCTGCATTGGTGTCGTGTTCATAGTTTTCGAAGGTGTTAAAGCCGATAGTGAGGTCAAAATGTAAATCCAAGATGGCGGCTGCGAAAATTTTCAAATTTACGTGAAACATTTTATGCCATTTTATGAGAAAATCGCTAACAGACTGCATTTTCAAGGTAAACGAGTCATGAACGCTTCGACTTTTAAAAGGCTTACAAATTAATTAAATGTATCTTTACGCCTGTACGCCTCCTTCAAATAAGTGTTGATAATCCGATTGCATTGCAATAACTGCTATTATTAATATCCGGCTATTCTATCGGGACTTATCTCATATTCGCGCTGCTAATTCAGATCAAGAGTTTATGATGCTGTGTTATAACTACAGTTAGCGTAAATTGGGAGGGGGCAGCCGGGGTGTCTATATGGTGTATTGAAGTTAATGCCGGTTCATTTGGCACGCGCCGCGCGGTGCTACGGCCGCGGGCACATCGCGCACCGCAGGCACAGAAGAACACCTCGTACCGTAATGGACACACGCACTCGTGGCGTATACAACATCGATTAGGCCTGTGTATTAGGACGTCGATATTTTATGGTCAATCCATTCCCCACAAATGGAGTAATTATTTTTGTTTCAGTGTAAGTTCTCGCGCGTTGAGCAGAGTTGGCCTTCTGACTGATATGCACAGTGACTAGATATGTAGTCCGCTTGCTGCCAAACGGCGATATCTTACCAAAACATTCTGATAATGTTATTCGCGTTACAGATGGCCACCCCCGTACTATTTACTGTCTGTGCTCGGTCACCATTTGTACGATTGTTGTGAATGCTCGCTTGTTTAATTGGTTACACTGTAAATTGGTCGAGTTTAGGAAATAACCAGCATTGTTGACCTCTTCTGACCCTGGCTGAGTGCGAACAAATATCTATATAATTTAGTTTTTTCTTAATCCATTGTTACTATTTTATTTATTAATGTTTTGTTCTTGTTACCAATTATTTTTTCTATTCTGACTACGAGTAAAAAATCCTGTAAAAACGTATATTTAAGAAGCTATTTTTTATGTAAGTGCTGTGTACGCCTATAAGTGACGAATTCGCCATAACTCAATACTTATGTAATTTTTTTATTATGTCAATGTTTTGGTGAATAAGTCGTTGGTGTACCTTTCAAATAAATAAATAAATAAACAAATGACACAGTGTGTCAAGAAGCAGCATCACCGGTACGAGAGGATGACTGGGTGGTCATCCGCCCTTTGACTCTTGTGTTAATTCGCTCTCATTGAAATCAGATTCATGTCCAAGTAAAAATGCGAGTTGGTCTATGATAAACAGTCTACGACGGCCCTGAAGATACCTCTATGCAAAGAATCACGACAATTCGTTGCCGTTGCGGTATGAAAGAAAAAGAAACAAACAACTACACTACACTATATTATAATAATATCTATTATTAGTAGTAATAGTACAGTCATTATTGTGAACAAGTCTTACCAAGTGGCATCGTATTACCCACTTACTGGGCTGTAGAGGTCAGAAAGGCAGTCGCTCCATGTAACACACTAGCATTCAGCTGCATCCGGTTGGACAGTCAGCCCCATCATAGTTGTGAAAAGGATGGCAGATGATGATGATGAGTAAAGTAAATTGTGAACAGGATGGGGCTCGCGTGGGGCCGCTCAAACCCCGCAGCGCCGGAGCCGTGACAGAAATAATGCTTGCTGCATGTTGCATGCCTGCTAGCATGTTGCATGCTTGTTTGCACGCTGCATGCTTGCTTACATGCTGCATGCCTGCTTGCACGCTGCATGCCTGCTTGCACGCTGCATGCTTGAAGCAAGCATCCTTGTTTGCATGCTTCTTACTGGGATCACTTAAAAACACTTTTGTTCATAATCAACTGTTTTATTAAACAGTGGTATAATGAATGTTCGGAAACATAATATTTCGAACAAATGTTATTTCGGCTAAGTGTAACTTCGGTAAGGCGATGAAGTAAAAAAAAAAAACGAAACGATAACAGTTGAAAAGTTTTAGGTGAAATGAAATTCGGTCAAATATTTTTCGAACAGCAGCCGCATTTGTTTTGTATAAGGCAGTGAAAAGGTGGATTCAACGCAGACACCCATAGTCTGTGTATCAATTTAATGTTGTGTACTCATCACAGTATTTATTTTAAAAAAAAGTCATCAACTTGGCTTTATCAATCATTTTTCAATAAATAGTTTAATAGTATATTATGCAATTAGTGAATAAAAGACGGATTTAAACCGAGGGCCATAGATGAATCACGAGCAGGTGAAGGATTCTAATGACTGAATCACGACCGTAGGGAATGATTCAAGTGTTAGAATCCTGAGCGACGCGAGTGATTCATGGCCCTCGATATAAATCCGTTTTATTCAAGAGTTGCATACTATACTTTATACTATGACTACGATAAAAAGAAAGATTTTTTAAGCGAAAATAGACATTTATGAAGAAAAATGGAAGGTTAAATTAATTAAAATGCACATTAAAATTGGAACAATTACTCAAATGAAGAGTAATTTTCTTATTAGGATGTCACCTTGTGAAGCGATATTTATTTCCTGTGTATCGAGTTTTTTTTCACAAAGAGGTTGTATAGCTGTTAAGTATGTGTACGTGTGCCTAAGCACCGATAGACGTACGCGAATAAACGTCAGTGCGTTACTAGCAAGCAGTTGTTTCACTCCTCTGTCCTCGTACTTAACATTGGCGACGAGAGTACCCACGTAAAATAAAAGTAAAATGTCCGGTACGGTTTTTGGTATTTTAACAGTGTTTGACCACAATGAACAGTCTTGGGAGACCTACAAGTGCCGCATTAAACAATGGTATGTGGCTAACGACATCACCGGGACGACCGACCCTACAGGAACAAAGCGACGAGCTATCTTGCTGAGCGCACTCGCGGATGGCACACACAAGTTGGCAACGGATCTCGCGTTGCTAAAGCAGCTGCAGGACGTGCCGTACGATGACGTACTTAAGCTTCTGGACGAGCATTTCACTCTGAAGAGGTGTGGGTTCGACGACCGGCACAAGTTTTACGCGGCTACGCAACAAGAGGGGGAGACGTATGCCCAATGGGCCGCGAGGTTACGAGGTCTGACGGCGCATTGCGGCGCATTGCGTAGTAGAAGCTCTTCGGGATAAATTTGTCATGGGAATGTTGCCGGGATCTGACAGAGAGAAGCTTTTCTCGAAAGATCTCGCGGGCCTGACATTAGCAAAGGCAATGGAGTCGGCGGAGGACACGCAGAATGCACGTGCGGCAGCGGCCGCCGGGGTGCAGGCCGCGTCGCACGAACAGCTGTTCAAGATTGCGCGGGCGACGGATTCTGCGCCGCCAGCGGCGCATCGAGAGGCTGCGACTGGTTCGCGAGCTAAAGTGCAGTGTCAAGTGTGCGGCTATCATAGTCATGAGACATCCCAGTGTCGGTTCGCAAAGGCAAAATGTAGGAAATGCAATGCTACGGGCATCTGCGTAAGATGTGTAAAAAGATAAATTATGTCGAATCGAGAGCTGTGGACGAAAGCGACGATGACGGTGAGAGAGTTTTAATATTCGACCATTATTAGGGAACCGATGATAGAAACGGTATCGGTCTCGGGAATTGAATTAAAATTCGAGATAGATAGTGGTTCGGCCGTTACAGCAATTTCTGAGGAAACTTATAAAACATATTTTAGAAATGTACCATTGTCGATGACTAGTAAACGTTGTGTTCATATACCGGTGATAAAATTGTATGTGAGGGTATAGCGCAGTTACAAATAAGTTATGCGAATACATCGCATGTACTGTGTGTTTATGTCGAGCGAGACGGTGGTCCGCCGATTCACGGTCGGGATTTTATTTCAAAATTTAGGTTAGAATTGTTGCCGATACAATATTGTGACCAGTCAGATAAAAATGATATGTTTGTTACATTGCAATGCCGTTATCCATCGGTCTTTTCGGATAAATTAGGATTATTCAATAAAGTTAAAGTGAAATTACAATTAAAGGAAGATGCGAAGCCAGTTTTTGTTAGGGCTCGACCAATAGCTTTTGCTTTGAAAAGTAAAGTAGATAAAGAGATAGATCGATCAGTAGGGTTAGGTGTATTGAAGCCGGTTGATCACGCGCGGTATGCGTCACCGATCGTGCCCGTGTTAAAGCAAAATACGTATATGTGTCGATTTTTCCACCGGTATAAACAAACAGTTAGTTATTGATCAGTATCCTTTATCAACAGTAACTGAACTTTTTTCGAAGTTGTATGGGGGACAGCAGTTTACCAAATTGGACCTGTCAAATGCTTACAACCAATTTATGTTAGATGACGTGGGGACGGTTAAGTGGGGTCCACATCGAGCCTAGCGGAAAGGCTCAGTTCGGCCGCCTACGCCGTCAGGAAAGTAAGACAATACACTGACGTCGATACAGCTCGATTAGTCTATTTTAGTTATTTTCATAGCGTTATGTCCTACGGTCTCCTGCTGTGGGGCAAAGCTGCTGATATTCAAAATATATTTGTCCTTCAAAAACGTTCTGTTCGAGCTATTAACCAGCCAGGTGCCAGAGATTCTCTGAGAGATTTTTTCGAAGATATTGGTATCCTCACAGTGGCATCTCAATTCATTTTTGCCAACATCTTATGTATAAGGCAAAATATACACTTATACACTAAAAACAGTAATTTTCACAATGTTAACACTAGAAATAAGGAAAAACTACGAGCTCCCTTTCACCGGCTTCATAAGGTTCATAACTCATTTGTTGGGCTTGGTATAACCTTTTATAAGAAGCTACCTTCTTCTTTGCTAGATTTGCCTTTTAATGCGTTTAAAACGAAAAAAAAATCCAACCCTTGTTCAAATGCATACTCAACGACTACTTAAATGATAAGAATAGTTGGTCGCTGTGATTAACTCAAGACAATGTTTATGTTCGTTCTCCAGAATTAGCTTACCTACTGACAGGTTATATAATTGTTTATTTTATTTGACTTGTTAAGTCAAGTTATTTTAATTTAATTTTAATTTATTGTTGACATAATGTACTCATTACAATGTTTTTTTTAATGAGTTGTATTGCAATATGTGGTTAACTAGTGACCTCGACAGTTGATCATATTATTTATTGTTATTGGTAATTAACTGTTATTTATTTTACCTCGATGGTCCTAGTTTATCATTTATAACTTCCAGTTACAGCTTTATGTAAGCGGGCACGACCTTTATACCTGGAGGCTTTTATTAAGTTCTGTTTACGTTTAGTTTTTATTTCTGCCCGAGTATTGTTCTCGATGATTTTGTTTGGTATATTGGCGTGTCTAGGACACGCCAATATACACCAAACTAACATATGGATAATAATTTAAATTAGGTTAATTATGTTGAATACCTACCATTATATAGATTTTTTTTTTCTTTTTAACTGAATAGACAGCTGTGCTGCTGGGGAGTTTGTTGCGCCACTTCTTCTTCCCAGCTAACGCACTAGGAAGTGGTGAAGGGTGGGCGTTTCGGGGGACTGTCTTATGTAATTTTGACGTTCGAAAAGTGCTGATTCTCAGCCTAGTTTGAATAATAATAATAATAATAATAATAATAATTTATTCAAAAAATTACAAGGTATAAAAAGTAGTACAGTTTTGCTTAAATGTAAATTATATTCCTTAGACTTACGTGCCTGAACTAGGTAATCCTGTGTTTCAGGCGAGAAGAGCTAAAAATAGACTTACAAAATAAATAAATAAACAACAGGTTGACAATAGATCACTAATTATATGTTGAGTAGCTTAACTCTTAGTTTCTAAATTTGATAAATACTTAACATAGGTGAAATTTGTACATAGTATATTCACTTTAACACAGTTAGTAAATTCTCTGTATCTTCGTAAGACATACTTTGGAGAGCATCCTTGAGTATTCTCTTACAATTTTTGTAGTTCAAGGGGTAAATGTTCGCTTTCGAGTTTAGTCTATTATAGAGAAGAGGACCGAGGTACAGGTAAAATTTGGATACAAAAGCATGTTTTGTTGTATTTTGTGGACAAACTATATCTTTACGTCTTTTGTTAGTAATTGCAGTGTTGTAGGGTAGAGCTGTGTGTTGTTTTAATACTATACCCATTATAAATAGCTGTCGAACTGTTAATACTTCACAAGATTTGTACAGTAGGTTAGTAGGAAAAAGGAAAGGGCGGAAAGTAGACACTTTGAGAATCGCCCTTTGAGCTCTTTCGATGGTAAGTAACATTGTTTTACCCGCTCCACCCCATGTGGTAATACAGTAGGTTAATATTGATTGACATAGAGCAAAGTAAACTTGTCTAACTAGTTTTTGGTCAGCAATATAGCGTAACTTTTTAAAAACAAATATCAACTTGCGAATTCTATTATTTAAGGCTTGTATATGTTGTTTGAATGAAAGTGTTTCATCTATTATAACACCAAGGTATTTTGTTGTATTGGTCATTTTAATACTGGGACAAACACATTGGTTATCTGTAGGAATTGTGCAATCATGAGCATATAATGTCGAGGTAGTGCTTGTTGATGTTTGCTTGCGCATCGAAAACTTAATGTAATTTGTCTTATCTGCATTTAGTGTTAGTGAATTATGTTGAAGCCATTTATTAACAATATTGAACCCATTTTGCGCAAGCTTGTAGACATTTCTTTCTGAGTCAGCTGAAAATAGAAGAGCAGTGTCGTCAGCATAAGAAACAATTTGGCCGTGATCTAGATTTAGGTTACAAAGATCGTTTATGTAGATCAAAAATAGTGTAGGCCCTAAAATACTTCCTTGGGGAACTCCGAAGGACGTGTTTTTTTTACTATCGCTGAGAACACTACCAATCTTTACACATTGGGTACGGTCTTCTAGATAGCTCTTAAATAGTTTCAGCTGGGTGCCTCTGATACCTATGGCTTCAAGCTTGTGCAACAGAGTAGGAATAGAAACCGAATCAAAAGCTTTGGCAAGGTCTAGGAAGATTCCTACTGTGTGGTTACCACTATCCAGCTCTTGTGCTAGATAGTCAGTCAGGTGATGCACGGCATCGTCTGTTGACATTTTAGGCCTAAATCCAAACTGCCGTTTAGATAAAATTGATTTATCCTCCAAGTATTTGTAAAGCCTTTTATTCATAATTTTTTCTAATATTTTAGACATAGTAGGCAGTAAGGAAATAGGTCTATAATTTGTTACTTGATCTTTACTGCCTGATTTGTAAACAGGGACAACAACAGCTTTTTTTAGGCACTCGGGAAAAAGACCTGTAGATAAACATTTTTGGAAAATATAAGTTAGTGGCGGTCCCAAAATGTGCCTGAACTGTTTAATAATTTTATTTGGTATACTATCCCAGCCAACTGCACAGTCGTCCTTCAAATTCATAATTATCGTTTCTACCTCAGCCTCGTCAGTGTCATGCAACACGAAGGATGATAAAATAGTGTTACACGTAAATGGTGTGCTTGTTAGATATTGCGATTGACCCTGAACTTTTTCAGCCAAACATTTGCCAACATTAACAAAGAAATTATTCGCAATGTTGGCAGATGCTAACTGTGATGAGTGTGCTTGTAATAAACCTGAAGATGACTGATTTTGTTTCGAGTTATACGTTACACTTTTAATAAAATTCCAGATTTGTTTACTATTTGTACCAGCTTTTTCTAGTGCAATTTTATCGTAGTTACTTTTAACATTTTTTAAAAGATTATTGCAGAAGTTGCGATATCGTTTATACGACAGTTGCAAAATTAAGTTATCTGGATTAGATTTAGCTTTCATATGCAGTTTATCTCTATTTTTCATACAGCGAATAAGTCCTGTCGTGATCCATGGTTTTATGTTGTAGTTTTTGTTATTTCGCCGAGATATGACCGTGTTCTTCTGAATTGCATGTTGTACATTTTTGATTAAATATAACATACAAAACTGCGGATCAGCGGAATCGTAGACTGGGTCAAAGTCGATATTGCGTAAGTCTTCTTCGAGTTTATTTACAATTAAACTAGAAATTGTGCGAGTGGCTAATTTAGGTAATTTACAATTTAAAATAAGTAGGGTAGCATTATGATCGGTTATTGTGGAATTAATTACAAGGGCAAGTGCAGGGAAATTTGACTTGAGCATAATATGGTCCAAACAGGAGCCACTTTGATGTGTAGGAAGTGTGTGTGCAGGAAGCAAACCATGGAAAGCGCATAGGTTAAGGTATTCCTCAGTGGATGCATCAGCATTTTCTGGAAGAATATTTATATTAATATCTCCAATTAAAATAGTATTTTTGAAAGACGATAGGTTTTGCAAGGTGTTGTTTAGAGACTCAGTGAAATTGTTTATATTTCTAAAAGAGGGGGGTCGATATATGGCAAGTATCGCTAATTCTGACCCAATTGTAACTAACAATCTGTTACAGTCGTGCATATTTGGTTCCTCGACAGACACATTGAGATGATTTCTTGCATAAACTATCACCCCATCGTTCTGATTGTAATTGATGTTACTTTTATACATATTATATCCCGGAATTAGTGGTATGTTATATTCTTTAGAAAGCCAACATTCGGTTAATACAATCACGTCACAGTTTATATCTAGACGTTGCAGAAAAATGCTAAAATTGTCGAAATTTTTAAAAATACTGCGAATATTTTGGGTTAGTATGGTGAGTGGACTAGTGTAGGAAGAGAGATATTGTTTACAGTGTTCAACGTCACAAACGTGGGATTCAGATACAGAGAAATTATCTATGTCATTAATTAAATTATTAATCATAATTATAAAAACAATAACAAAGGCTAAAAAAATACGTAATTAACGGCGCTCTTAGGCGCCTACATAATCAACAGAATTGATGTACCTTTTTTCAGCCATTATTTTCGCTGGGCAGTCAGAAGCACCTGTCTTGTGATTGCTCGGCTTTTTGAAGTGCAAGCAAGTAGCACATTTTGGTTCCACAGCCTTCTTTGGGCATTCTTTAATGGAGTGACCCTGATCACCACAGTGGCCACAGGTAATGGTGGTCTCCCGACATGACTTGGCTGCATGTCCGTACTGCTGGCACTTATAACAGCGTGTGACTAGAGTAAAGTCTCTCACAGGGCACGACGACCAGTTTATAAACACTCTGTCTTTTGCTATTAGGGCTTTACGTACGTCTGCAGATACTTCTATTATATAATTACAGGTCTCAGCGTCCTTCTTACCTGACTTATGGCTTAACCTAATGGAGGTCAAAAAGGTCTCGAGGCTACAATTCTGAAGGGTCTCTGCTAGATTCTGGTGGAATAAACACGTAAAAACTTCCTTCTCTTGCATGGATGAGGGCACTCCGAGAACTACTATTCTAGGCTTCCTTTTTGGGGGTTCGTCTATTGTTAGGCCTGAATTTGATAGCTGCATCGATTTTTTCACCTTCTCAATATCGTCTTTTGTTTCAGTGCTGATAATGACACCGCCATTCTTCGTCTTACGTAGTCCTCTTACCTGAAGTTTCATTTGCTCGGGGCATATAATTTTTTGGACAAGTGTTTTTGTCTCCTCACTCGACTTCAGTTTGTCGCTAGGGTATATGGCCACTGAACTTAAATTTATCGGCTGTATAAAATTATTGGTACCTTTTTTAACCATCTCAGCAAAGGAAGTTCCCGTTACCGGTTTCATTGAAGCTCCGATTGACAGCTTAAGGGCTTGCAGTTGCTGCGACAGATCAATTTGATCCTCGAGAGTTTGGACGGTAGAGTGGGCCCGGACGGCTCTCATCTTAAGGGACTGGTACTGTACGGCCATCTGTGATGTGCCGTGACTAACTTTTCGGCATAGGGCACTTACACGCAGTTTTTGCTCCATGTTTAATTTACCCTCTGTTACAATAGAGCACACTTCACTTAGGCACTGTTCAATGGACGACATCCAGTTCTGAATTTCCGGCGTAGGTATCACTTCCATCGTGACATCTTCTCTTTGGCTGGGCGGTTGAGGGTGAGGTGCGGGTGCGGGCCCGGGTGAAGGTGTAGGTGCAGGTGCGGGCACAGGTGAAGGAGGTGGGCTCCGGGCACATCTGCCACCCCTGCTGAAGGGACTGGAATCCATTGTGATACAAGTTATTTACTTGTTAATCACTTACACATTTTCACAAAAACGACTTACACATGTTATGCTTACGTATGACACAGTTTTCTTTACTACCGGCTATTTGGTAAAACCAGGTCACGATTCAGCAAGTAATTAATTATTTATTTTAATAAATGTTCGACACGTCTGTTCACAACAAAGTACTCAGGTGCGAATAAAAGACTTTAGAATTTAGAATTTTTGAATTTTGACGTGTCACAAGAATTAACTTGCATAAATACGCATAGGGGAATTTTTAAACAAACGCGCTTATGTTTTGGTATTGCAAGCGGTCAAATAAAATAAACAATTATATAACCTGTCAGTAGGTAAGCTAATTCTGGAGAACGAACATAAACATTGTCTTGAGTTAATCACAGCGACCAACTATTCTTATCATTTAAGTAGTCGTTGAGTATGCATTTGAACAAGGGTTGGATTTTTTTTTCGTTTTAAACGCATTAAAAGGCAAATCTAGCAAAGAAGAAGGTAGCTTCTTATAAAAGGTTATACCAAGCCCAACAAATGAGTTATGAACCTTATGAAGCCGGTGAAAGGGAGCTCGTAGTTTTTCCTTATTTCTAGTGTTAACATTGTGAAAATTACTGTTTTTAGTGTATAAGTGTATATTTTGCCTTATACATAAGATGTTGGCAAAAATGAATTGAGATGCCACTGTGAGGATACCAATATCTTCGAAAAAATCTCTCAGAGAATCTCTGGCACCTGGCTGGTTAATAGCTCGAACAGAACGTTTTTGAAGGACAAATATATTTTGAATATCAGCAGCTTTGCCCCACAGCAGGAGACCGTAGGACATAACGCTATGAAAATAACTAAAATAGACTAATCGAGCTGTATCGACGTCAGTGTATTGTCTTACTTTCCTGACGGCGTAGGCGGCCGAACTGAGCCTTTCCGCTAGGCTCGATGTGGACCCCACTTAACCGTCCCCACGTCATCTAACATAAATTGGTTGTAAGCATTTGACAGGTCCAATTTGGTAAACTGCTGTCCCCCATACAACTTCGAAAAAAGTTCAGTTACTGTTGATAAAGGATACTGATCAATAACTAACTGTTTGTTTATACCGGTGGAAAAATCGACACATATACGTATTTTGCTTTAACACGGGCACGATCGGTGACGCATACCGCGCGTGATCAACCGGCTTCAATACACCTAACCCTACTGATCGATCTATCTCTTTATCTACTTTACTTTTCAAAGCAAAAGCTATTGGTCGAGCCCTAACAAAAACTGGCTTCGCATCTTCCTTTAATTGTAATTTCACTTTAACTTTATTGAATAATCCTAATTTATCCGAAAAGACCGATGGATAACGGCATTGCAATGTAACAAACATATCATTTTTATCTGACTGGTCACAATATTGTATCGGCAACAATTCTAACCTAAATTTTGAAATAAAATCCCGACCGTGAATCGGCGGACCACCGTCTCGCTCGACATAAACACACAGTACATGCGATGTATTCGCATAACTTATTTGTAACTGCGCTATACCCTCACATACAATTTTATCACCGGTATATGAACACAAACGTTTACTAGTCATCGACAATGGTACATTTCTAAAATATGTTTTATAAGTTTCCTCAGAAATTGCTGTAACGGCCGAACCACTATCTATCTCGAATTTTAATTCAATTCCCGAGACCGATACCGTTTCTATCATCGGTTCCCTAATAATGGTCGAATATTAAAACTCTCACCGTCATCGTCGCTTTCGTCCACAGCTCTCGATTCGACATAATTTATCTTTTTACACATCTTACGCAGATGCCCCGTAGCATTGCATTTCCTACATTTTGCCTTTGCGAACCGACACTGGGATGTCTCATGACTATGATAGCCGCACACTTGACACTGCACTTTAGCTCGCGAACCAGTCGCAGCCTCTCGATGCGCCGCTGGCGGCGCAGAATCCGTCGCCCGCGCAATCTTGAACAGCTGTTCGTGCGACGCGGCCTGCACCCCGGCGGCCGCTGCCGCACGTGCATTCTGCGTGTCCTCCGCCGACTCCATTGCCTTTGCTAATGTCAGGCCCGCGAGATCTTTCGAGAAAAGCTTCTCTCTGTCAGATCCCGGCAACATTCCCATGACAAATTTATCCCGAAGAGCTTCTACTACGCAATGCGCCGCAATGCGCCGTCAGACCTCGTAACCTCGCGGCCCATTGGGCATACGTCTCCCCCTCTTGTTGCGTAGCCGCGTAAAACTTGTGCCGGTCGTCGAACCCACACCTCTTCAGAGTGAAATGCTCGTCCAGAAGCTTAAGTACGTCATCGTACGGCACGTCCTGCAGCTGCTTTAGCAACGCGAGATCCGTTGCCAACTTGTGTGTGCCATCCGCGAGTGCGCTCAGCAAGATAGCTCGTCGCTTTGTTCCTGTAGGGTCGGTCGTCCCGGTGATGTCGTTAGCCACATACCATTGTTTAATGCGGCACTTGTAGGTCTCCCAAGACTGTTCATTGTGGTCAAACACTGTTAAAATACCAAAAACCGTACCGGACATTTTACTTTTATTTTACGTGGGTACTCTCGTCGCCAATGTTAAGTACGAGGACAGAGGAGTGAAACAACTGCTTGCTAGTAACGCACTGACGTTTATTCGCGTACGTCTATCGGTGCTTAGGCACACGTACACATACTTAACAGCTATACAACCTCTTTGTGAAAAAAAACTCGATACACAGGAAATAAATATCGCTTCACAAGGTGACATCCTAATAAGAAAATTACTCTTCATTTGAGTAATTGTTCCAATTTTAATGTGCATTTTAATTAATTTAACCTTCCATTTTTCTTCATAAATGTCTATTTTCGCTTAAAAAATCTTTCTTTTTATCGTAGTCATAGTATAAAGTATAGTATGCAACTCTTGAATAAAACGGATTTATATCGAGGGCCATGAATCACTCGCGTCGCTCAGGATTCTAACACTTGAATCATTCCCTACGGTCGTGATTCAGTCATTAGAATCCTTCACCTGCTCGTGATTCATCTATGGCCCTCGGTTTAAATCCGTCTTTTATTCACTAATTGCATAATATACTATTAAACTATTTATTGAAAAATGATTGATAAAGCCAAGTTGATGACTTTTTTTTAAAATAAATACTGTGATGAGTACACAACATTAAATTGATACACAGACTATGGGTGTCTGCGTTGAATCCACCTTTTCACTGCCTTATACAAAACAAATGCGGCTGCTGTTCGAAAAATATTTGACCGAATTTCATTTCACCTAAAACTTTTCAACTGTTATCGTTTCGTTTTTTTTTTTTACTTCATCGCCTTACCGAAGTTACACTTAGCCGAAATAACATTTGTTCGAAATATTATGTTTCCGAACATTCATTATACCACTGTTTAATAAAACAGTTGATTATGAACAAAAGTGTTTTTAAGTGATCCCAGTAAGAAGCATGCAAACAAGGATGCTTGCTTCAAGCATGCAGCGTGCAAGCAGGCATGCAGCGTGCAAGCAGGCATGCAGCATGTAAGCAAGCATGCAGCGTGCAAACAAGCATGCAACATGCTAGCAGGCATGCAACATGCAGCAAGCATTATTTCTGTCACGGCTCCGGCGCTGCGGGGTTTGAGCGGCCCCACGCGAGCCCCATCCTGTTCACAATTTACTTTACTCATCATCATCATCTGCCATCCTTTTCACAACTATGATGGGGCTGACTGTCCAACCGGATGCAGCTGAATGCTAGTGTGTTACATGGAGCGACTGCCTTTCTGACCTCTACAGCCCAGTAAGTGGGTAATACGATGCCACTTGGTAAGACTTGTTCACAATAATGACTGTACTATTACTACTAATAATAGATATTATTATAATATAGTGTAGTGTAGTTGTTTGTTTCTTTTTCTTTCATACCGCAACGGCAACGAATTGTCGTGATTCTTTGCATAGAGGTATCTTCAGGGCCGTCGTAGACTGTTTATCATAGACCAACTCGCATTTTTACTTGGACATGAATCTGATTTCAATGAGAGCGAATTAACACAAGAGTCAAAGGGCGGATGACCACCCAGTCATCCTCTCGTACCGGTGATGCTGCTTCTTGACACACTGTGTCATTTGTTTATTTATTTATTTATTTGAAAGGTACACCAACGACTTATTCACCAAAACATTGACATAATAAAAAAATTACATAAGTATTGAGTTATGGCGAATTCGTCACTTATAGGCGTACACAGCACTTACATAAAAAATAGCTTCTTAAATATACGTTTTTACAGGATTTTTTACTCGTAGTCAGAATAGAAAAAATAATTGGTAACAAGAACAAAACATTAATAAATAAAATAGTAACAATGGATTAAGAAAAAACTAAATTATATAGATATTTGTTCGCACTCAGCCAGGGTCAGAAGAGGTCAACAATGCTGGTTATTTCCTAAACTCGACCAATTTACAGTGTAACCAATTAAACAAGCGAGCATTCACAACAATCGTACAAATGGTGACCGAGCACAGACAGTAAATAGTACGGGGGTGGCCATCTGTAACGCGAATAACATTATCAGAATGTTTTGGTAAGATATCGCCGTTTGGCAGCAAGCGGACTACATATCTAGTCACTGTGCATATCAGTCAGAAGGCCAACTCTGCTCAACGCGCGAGAACTTACACTGAAACAAAAATAATTACTCCATTTGTGGGGAATGGATTGACCATAAAATATCGACGTCCTAATACACAGGCCTAATCGATGTTGTATACGCCACGAGTGCGTGTGTCCATTACGGTACGAGGTGTTCTTCTGTGCCTGCGGTGCGCGATGTGCCCGCGGCCGTAGCACCGCGCGGCGCGTGCCAAATGAACCGGCATTAACTTCAATACACCATATAGACACCCCGGCTGCCCCCTCCCAATTTACGCTAACTGTAGTTATAACACAGCATCATAAACTCTTGATCTGAATTAGCAGCGCGAATATGAGATAAGTCCCGATAGAATAGCCGGATATTAATAATAGCAGTTATTGCAATGCAATCGGATTATCAACACTTATTTGAAGGAGGCGTACAGGCGTAAAGATACATTTAATTAATTTGTAAGCCTTTTAAAAGTCGAAGCGTTCATGACTCGTTTACCTTGAAAATGCAGTCTGTTAGCGATTTTCTCATAAAATGGCATAAAATGTTTCACGTAAATTTGAAAATTTTCGCAGCCGCCATCTTGGATTTACATTTTGACCTCACTATCGGCTTTAACACCTTCGAAAACTATGAACACGACACCAATGCAGAACAATTTGAAAAGAACATCGGCCAAATTTCTACAGACGCTGGACCTGACTTTAATTTTCAGTGTCCAGAAATAACTTATAGTGAGATTGGTTAGTTTTTATGTAGTAAACACCATCCCGTTCGAAAATAATATCTAAATAGCAACGATATTTTAATAATGCAAAAAATAATTTTGAGGTTAGAATAAATAAATAACGCGATTTAATGCTAGGCAAACGACTTAGAGTTTTTACTAGACTGTTAGATAATTATCCAGGACTGATCACGAAAAAAAAACAAGTGGGACATTTTCTAGCTAGCCCACCATGACTGATTTCAATTCTGACTGAACATAGGGTTAGTCGCTAGGTACTGTCTGTTAGTCTGCGTTGCTACTGGGTAAACGAAAGAAAAAAAGGGTTTTGAAATAAATACTTTTTATTCATCATCCTCTCTTACAACTACAGCATCGAGAAATGCTGCTGGCGCTGATATTGTCGGCTGATACCTGGCCCACCCAAGGTACCACACAAGGGACACTACATGTGCACAGCACCCAATGGTTCTTCTACCAACTAAACAATTACAGCAGTATTCCACTATACCTTTTCCAGACACATTATTTTAATATATTTTTCTCGAAATGTGTTGATTTAATTTTGCCTCTTATTAGTTAATTATCTCCACTCCCTCTCAAACCATACTCTGTTATATAAAAACATTTCTGACATTTAAATATTATTTAAATGTCAGAATAAAAAAATCAACAGAAATTAATTTACAAACAAATATCAATTAATTTAGGCAAGTTCAAAATAATACATTACAGTCAGATTTAAAACTAATACAAACGAAATTAAAAATAATAAATTTATCATTCATAAAACTAGTATTGATTTTTCCCCAATATAATAAATCGGATGTAGTGCATAGGCCTAGCATTTTTCATTTAAATAGTCATTAATATGATAGTAACATTTCGCAACCAAAAATATGTGTATTTTTTTTAAAACTGATCAACATTTTTAATTTCAATTATGTGTTCAGGTAGCTTATTGTAGATTTTGGGTGCCATACCAAGAACATTTTTATTAAAAATGGCTTTTTTATGTGGTATTGTGCATATTTTATATTTGTGACGTAAACTCCTTGGGTGATTGCATAGGTGTATATTTGTTTAACATAGTTTGCTACTTCGTATATGTAGAGACAAGAAAGTTTAAGTAGCTGAAGCTTTTGGAAAAGTGGCTTACAACTGTCTGTGCTTTGAATGCCACAAATTGCGGGCTTATGCATTTTTTCTGGGCTTTGAACGCCATTTCTCTATCGGCCGAGTTTCCCCAAAATAGTTCATATCGCAAAGTAGACATGCATATCCGCCATTAATAATGTTGACTGATTTGAAATTTCCTTAAGTTATAAAGGGCAATATGAACACTGGCTAAGTTTTTTGCATACATTTTCAATATGCATTTTCCAGTTCATCTTTTTATCGATCCAGATACCTAAGAATTTTGTATTATCAGTCTCCAGAATATATTTGTCACCATATTGAACATCTAGTTTTTTATTGTTTGTTCTTTGTGCAAACGAAATGTAGGTTGTTTTTTCTAGATTTATTTTGATACTAGCTTTTGCCCGCGACTTCGTCCGCGTTTCCGTCGTTTTTCGTAAAAAAGTACCATATGTCCTTCCTCACGGTTCAGTGGTTTCGATGTAACAGACAGATTAACTTTCGTATTTTAGTAGGGAAATATAATATGTCAATCCACAATACTGTTGAAAAATATCGCAATAAGGAACCGCAGAATATTATTATTAATAGCTGTGCCCGCGACTCCGTCAGCGTGTAACTCCTTGTATGTTATTAAGTTAATGTATTGGTAATATTGTTTAGATCACTTTCACATGACACTTAAAATCTAAGTGCCTATTTAAACTAAAATATTCTAATAGAATTATACCCAGAAATATGTACAACTTACAACAAAAAAAGAAATGAAAATAAAGCTGAAACGCCTGTGCAATACTATCTACCTATACCTACTTCACTTAAAAATAAATACCTATAACTACTATAATTAATAAAACTATCTACGCTTTCACCTACTTAAAACAAAAATAAAATTGAACATAAATTAGCCAAAACTTACCTATCGGTATCTAAAAATCTATGCGTACTATTTCTACTTCTACTACTACTTCACCTAAAAAGAAATAAAATGCAAAGTATTATGTAATAATTTGTAATTTGAACGAATATTTAAACACTACCAAAATAACTAATACCTATTTTATAAAATAACAACAAAAGAAATTCAAATAAACTATTTAAAGACTAAAAGTCGCGCTGATAAGCACGGTTTGTTAAATATCAATTATTGTCTGTCAATAAGGTCGAACGCTCTGAACGCATCAACAGCTAAATATTGAATGCATGAAGCTCGCGCTCGGACCTCCCGCCATTTTATATCCTACCGCCACGACCCGCGTCGAGCGCGGCAACCGTTACACAAAAATAATCCTTATGGCATGATTCAGTATTCACGCGCGACGGCGCGATGGCTTATTAGCGTATTTCATGTATAAGTTTGGTGTTTCTATACCGATTACTATGATTCTTTTTTTATTGAATAGGTAATAATATTAACTTCTTTTAATTAGGGATGAGTGAGAGTATTATAAACGTAAGAGTAAACAAATATAATCAGAAAGCTCCGAACTGCTAAGCTATCGGGAGTTACACGTGTTATTGTGAGTCAACCATAAAAGATAGACATATGCTGTTGTGGGATATTTTTTAGATAATTTTATGTAGAACATTTCCGTCATAAATGATTTCTATGTAGCTTTAACCATTAAGGCTTCACACGCGACGGAAGCTTAAAAAATGGAGCAACTTCTCCCGTTTTCCCAACATTTCTCTTCACTGCTCTGCTCCTATTGATTGTAGCGTGATGAAAAGTATACTATAACCTCCCCAGGAGTATGAAGAATAATTGTACCAAGTTTCGTTAAAATCCGTCCAGTAGTTTTTGTTTCTATAAGGAACATACAGACAGACAGACAGACAGACAGACAGACAGACAAAAATTTTACTGATTGCATTTTTGGCATCAGTATCGATCACTAATTACCCCCTAATAGTTATTTTGAAAATATAATCATGTACAGAATTGACCTCTCTACAGATTTATTATAAGTATATAAGCATGTAATAATTAGATTTATTATAAGTATGTAAGCTATAGTATTGCGAGGTCAATGACTTAGGTTACGTGGTAAATAAAGATGGACTACATAAATCACCACAGAAAATAAAAGCCATGATGGAAGCGCCGGTACCGGCTAATATTAATTAATTACAGTCATTGTTGGGTTTGGTTAATTATTACAGGAACTTTGTTCCTAAGGCGTCTTCTATTTTATACCCTTTGTATGAATTGTTAAAAAAGGGTAACAGGTGGTGCTGGACACGGGAACACGATGAAGCGTTCGCTGCGATTAAAACAGGCTTAGCGTCAGATCAAGTATTAGCACATTTTAACCCAGATGCTACTATAATTTTAACAGTAGATGCATCTCCGGTAGGGCTTTCCGCAATATTATCGCAAGCAGAAACCAATAGGTCGGAGAGGCCGATCTCTTTTGCATCGAGGACACTTAATGCTGCTGAGAAACGCTACTCGCAGATCCAAAAGGAAGCCACTGCGATTATTTTTGGGGTTAGGCGTTTCCATCAGTATTTATATGGCAGGTCGGTCCCGTTTATTCTCCGGACCGATCATAAGCCACAATATTGTTTTTTCGATCCATTTATTTAGCAGTGTTGCAACTTTATGCAAATGTTCAAAGCATCAAATGATAGTAGACTGGACAAGCCCTAAGAAAAATATAGTTACAAAGCGAGGATCACTCGCCACTTGGCAGAAATTTAATTTAATTTGATCCGCTCCATACAAAAAAATAACAAAATGCATTTTTCCACCCAAAGGAGCAAGTTTAGGAAAAAAAGCATCACAACAATTATTATTGAAGTTAATGAGCTCTATCGATCCGCATAAAGAAAAAATTAAAAAACAAAGTTGATCCCTAAGTCACTAAAATCATCGTTTCGACCCACTGTGCGGCGCGGGCGCCGATTGCGCACTGGGAATATCCTCCAACGCCATTTTACCGGGTACATATTGATTTTCTGGGGCCTATTAACGGTAACACCTTTTTAGCGGTAGTGGATGCATATTCCAAGTGGGTTGAGGTTTATAATATGAAGTGCAGTACTTCTACTTCAGCAACAATTCACAGATTATATGATTTTATGTCAAGATTTGGTATTCCGCAAACACTGGTTAGCGACAATGGTACATCATTAACGTCACATGAGTTTGAGGCTTTTAATGGGGTGAACGGAATTTCATACATGACGTCACCAACATACCACGTGGCCAGTAACGGGCAGGCAGAAAGTTATGTTAAGATAGTAAAGAAGGGTATTAAAACGAGCTTGCTTAGTGGTAATGGGTCGCGAAATTTAAATAACAAACTTTTAAAATTCTTGTTTGACTACAGAAATTCCGTTCACACAACCACTTCTCCGGCTGAGCTGGTCTATGGTCGGAAGCTTAGAACGCGTCTTGATGTATTGAAACCCGAATTGCCGTCGCCTTCGTCCACGGCACTCGCTAAAATGGTTAAACGTAAACAGTGTTTGCAAAATAAGACGGGCGGAAAAAACACTCAAGTTTTTGCTACCAGTGACAAAGTTTATTATAAAAATAAAACAGTTAATGGTAAATATACTTGGTGTAAAAGGACAATTATTATTAAATCGGCAGAGTGTTGTAGATGAAGTAACATCGAAGACTTTAAGAAAACATAAAAATCTGATAATAAGGTATAAAGGCGACGATTTCCATGACGATAAAGACGTGGATATAGACCAAGAAGAGCTAAGTGGTGGCCCAACGATAGAGATGCTGATTTCTGAACAGATGTCGCCAACGGGCACTGGAGAAGAAAGTAAAGATACGTGGCTGCAGATAGTTCCAACCTGGCAAGAGCAGCCACGCCCTCAGGTACACCCCCCAGGTCCCCAGTCCACAGCCTACAACACGAGACAATTCTGGGGAGGAAGATGAGTACCAGGAGGGCTCTCCTAGCACTGAACATTCTGGAGAAGCGCCACCGCCACAGCAGGCCACTGAGCCAGTGACAACACCACGGTCTAAAGTCAACTACAAACTGTTCTATTAGGAAGTAAGTTTAGCTATAGTTCATTTGTGAAGCTTAGTTGTTGATTGTATTTCTAAGCTAAAGGGAGGAATATTGAGTATGTGTGCGTGTGCCTATGCACCGATAGACGTACGCGAATAAACGTCAGTGCGTTACTAGCAAGCAGTTGTTTCACTCGTCTGTCTTCGTACTTAACAATAGCATTGAGATGGAGGTTGAATATATTGGTGTGTTCTAAATTCAAACACCAAAATAGTGATTAAAAGTGCTTTTTATTCACTGAAAACAGTGAATAAAAAACACTTAGCTAGTATATTATGCAATTAGTGAACAAAAGACGGATTTAAAGCGAGGGCCATAGATGAATCACGAGCTTAGCGAGTGATTTAAGTGTTAGAATCCTGAGCGACGCGACTAATTCATGGCCCTCGATATAAATCCGTTTTATTCAAGAGTTGCATACTATACTTTATACTTACCATGACTACAAGAAAAATAAAGATTTAAGCGAAAATAGACATTTAATGAAGAAAAAAGGAAGGTTGAATTAATTAAAATGCACATAAAAATTTGAAGAATTACTAAAATTAAAAGAAATTTTCTTATTATTACTAATAATAAATAATCAACTTGTGAAGCGATATTTATTTCCTGTGTGTGAGTATGTTTTCGCAAGGAGGTTGTATAGCATTGAGATGGAGGTCGCATATATGTATAGATATGTTCTAAATTCAAACACCAAAACAGTGATTAAAAGTGCTTTTTATTCACTGAAAACAGTGAATAAAATAAGTTTTTTAGAGGGGAAATGGTATAATAGTATAATATTATGCAATTAGTGAATAAAAAACGGATTTAAAGCGAGGGCCATAGATGAATCACGAACAAGTGAAGGATTCTAACGACTGAATCACGACCGTAGGGAGTGATTCATGACAATTGAATCACGAGCGTAGCGAGTTAATCAAGTGTTAGAATCCTGAGCGACGCGAGTAATTCATGGCCCTCGATATAAATCCGTTTTATTCAAGAGTTGCATACTATACTTTATACCATGACTACGAGAAAAATAAAGATTTAAGCGAAAATAGACATTTAATGAAGAAAAAAGGAAGGTTGAATTAATTAAAATGCACATTAAAATTGGAACAATTACTAAAATTAAAAGTAATTTTCTTATTATTATTACTAATAATAATCAACTTGTGAAGCGATATTTATTTCCTGTGTATCGAGTATGTTTTCGCAAGGAGGTTGTATAGCAGTGAGTGAGATGGAGGTCGCATATATAGATGTGTTCTACATTCAAATACCAAAACAGTGATTAAAAGGGCTTTTTATTCACTGAAATCAGTGAATAAAATAAGCATTTTAGAGGGGGAATGGTATAAACAATTTTTAAACGATAATTCACGCACGTACGCGTCGACTCGTCGCTAGGTCAAGGACAAACTAACTTCAAACCATAAACAATAGGGAATATTCCATTTTATTTTGTCACTGAAACGTTAGGAGACTGTAGATAATATTTGGATTTGTCCACGAAAAATATTCAAAGTTAAATTCAACTACTGCATGTTGCTGAAAAAAATATGAAACTCCAATAATTTTCTACTACAGATGTTCGTTTCTGTCGCGGCCATGACGTCATTTGCCACTGCTTGGTTTACATCTGCTTTTTTAAGGTTTTTTAGCCCCATATCATAAATTAAATATTTTTTTTATGCTTTAAAGCAGGAATCGCACTTACTTACCTTATTGAGATTTCAAGCACTTTCTAAAGAATAGATTTTTATTCACATAGTTTTTTATGTCACTTGAACGTTTTGAGTTTGCGAACCGTTCCACCGAATTTGTTTCTTGACTCCACAATTTATATTTAAATAACGAATTAGATTTGAATTACGTATAATATTCCCTATAGTTAGTGTCTCTCGTGATCAGTCTGTAAATTACGTGCAAATTCCGAACGCGATCATAGTACAGACATTAGTTACTTAGCGATCTGCATTCTAGACAGACCAAGTAGGTACCTACTTATAAGCTGTACTGTAGTGGTTTTTGTTAAACCAATTTCTTTTGGAACCGAACACTAGCGATCTGCATTCTAGACAGACCAAGTAGGTACCTACTTATAAGCTGTACTGTAGTGGTTTTTGTTAAACCAATTTCTTTTGGAACCGAACACATTGCAGACAGTTTTCATATGTCTGTGGTGTAATACTTTATTCATACGGACGCGGCTGCGTTACAGTACAGAACAGTGCAGTACAGTGCTGTCTGTGTAGCATCCCCTTTTTTATTTACGCGTCCGGGACCCCAGGGTCCCGAGAAATGTCAAGAGACGTAAAGATAATAATAAACCGGTCGACCCGGGCCTGGTCCCTATCGGACGGCGAGCTACCCATTGCTCACTGTCCGCAAGCCCGCGCCTACGGTGGCCGGAAGTCGGCTCGCGACTCCCGACGCCCGGGGCGTCTCCTGCGGCGACTAGGGGCGCGAGGGCGCGACTCTTGCCTCTCCCTCGCGCGCTCCGCCTCCTCCTTCGCGAGCATTACTGCTTCGTAGAAGGAGGTGACGGCCTCCCATGCACTCTCGCTCCGGACCATGGCCTGAACCAGGGCCGGACGCGAGAGATCGCCGCCGCCGATCGCCTCCGTGAGGACACGGCGGTGCTCCGCCCAAGCTGGGCAGACCTCCACCGTATGCTCCACCGTGTCCTCCGGGCGATCCACACAGTGGTGACACCCGGGCGTTTCCTCCCGCTTTATCCTGAACAGGAACCTCCCGAAACAACCATGTCCGGTGAGGACCTGCGTCAGGCGGAAGGTGAGGACGCCGTGGCGCCTCTCTAGCCACTCCTCAAAGAGGGGACTTATCGCCACAATTGTGGTGTGCCCAATTGTAGGTAGGCTAACGTTCAAATCACAGAGGTAATTATTTCTGCCGGAGTTGCGAGTTTGTCCGAAAGGGATATCGCGAGCTCGGCACACAGGCAACGGAAGGAACACGGGTGGGTTTTAGTCAGTAAAAGTCTGACACGTCCTCCCGCTCCGCCTAGAGCGGGATAAGTTATTTGACAATTTCCCACCCTCAAAAAAAAAAAGAGATAATTATTTATTATCATATATTTTACACATAATACTTAGTATTGAAATATAAAGCATTGTGTATAATTGCTACATAAATTCCACAACTAGTAATAGTTACACAGTAGAATCCAACATTTAAAACAAAATAACGGCCACAGTTTATAACTAAGCAAGAATATGTAGTTATTAAATCAGATTGAAGTACAGTAGGTCCTTGACTTGATAGGTACAATACGACTTATTCTTCGGTGGTCCGTGCTCGAATCCCCGAGAGCTCTGATGTTCTCAACCTCTTTTTTGAGCGTTGATTCCACAGACAAAAATTACAAACGAACGTTGTCACATCGTAGGCAAAGGAAATGTCATTCAGCCAATACGATTCTAACAAAATTCAAAATGTAGTAAACTAAATGTGGAAAAGTGATGAAATACAATCTTAATTCTCTAACACGTCTGTCTGTCAGTCTGTCAAAACCTTTTTTCTTAGGAAACTCCACGCGTTCCTAAGAACTTTTTCTTAGGAACGCGTGCGTGATCGGCTACGCCAGTGTCTTCGTCGGTGATTGCCGCTGAGGTAAGTTCTCAGTGTTTAAGGTTTTTGCCCAAAGAAATAGTTGATGTCATTAGAAAGATGGTCGGAGGCAAGTCTCCGGGAAATGACCACCTCAGCGTCGAGCACTTGCGATACGCGGGAGTTCATTTACCGAGGGTTTAAATCGCCGCACATGGCTTGTAAGATAAGAAATTGCGAAAAATAGTACCTACGCGAGCGGATAATGAAGTAACCATTGGGAATACATAACGATCCACAGCACGCATTACTTGTTTATTAAACGTCACAGTACCCAAGTACCTACCTAGACAGAAACGCGGCGCCCGGCGGCCCCGGCGCGTCGACCGACGCCTAACGAACGTAATGAACGGCAAAACAAAACAATCACGGAACATTCCGCACTCTTGTCTATACGCGGCTACACATGTCTCACACTGCAATGCAAACTTGGAAATATTGAAATAAAACAACTATTTAACCGCTTCTTTATAAGTAAGTTTAAAGTCCCGCGTATCGCAAGTGCTCGACCGACGCTGAGGTGGTCATGTCCCGGAGACTTGCCTCCGACCATCTTTCTAATGACATCACCAATTTCTTTGGGCAAAAACCATAAACACGGAGAAGTTAAAAGGAAAACTATCACAGCTACGTAGGCTGTACAGGTTAAAGAGTAACATTCCCTTACGGAATGTCCCATACATTCTGTATGGGAATAGTTATTTGTTATACAAGAGTACAAAGTTGCTTTTTAACCGCGTGTTCAATTTTGATGACCGAGCAAGCGAAGGCAGCGAGTGATTCAAAATTAGAATCCTGAGCGTTAGCGAGGGAATCAAAAGAGCACGAGGTGAAAAATCTTTGCACTCGAGTGCAACACGTAACTTTTCATTCCACCTCAGCGAGGAAATGACTAAATGCAAAAAAAAAAACGTTTACAATCACAAGATAGGTACACTTTTATTTCAGTTTAGGTATTAATTACTACATTACATTATGACAGGTAAGTATTACAGAATAATCTTTAAATTATAACAAAATAATAGGTACTAAGGTATAATTAAGAAAATTTTAAAGTAACGTTGCTACAGTTATTTAAATTGAGTGTAATATTTTTGTTTGGTACTGTAATATTGGTGTTAGTCACTTGTGTACTGTTTTTCGGTAAACTATCTGTCATACTTAATAGTTGTACCGATTCATCGGATTCCCTTGGCGTGAATATTGGAGAGAGAGGGAGATGGTTAGGTGTTTCATAACGGCTTATTTTTGATGTAGAAGGGCCAGTCCAAGGATCCGATTGAGGCTCTTTCAGTGTAATGGCTCCTACGATGCCTTCACATATTTTAGACTTATTTTAGATGGAATCCTCTATGTATCCCTCTACAACTGCATTGGACTTCCAGCCTCCGTGGCGCTTAAGGGACAGGAGATCAGCTCCGGAATCAGCCAAAAGTGTGGCTGAAGTTCGTCGGAAACAATGACCCGTGTACAACAGGGGTTCTGGAAGTTCAAGAAATGTTGCTATTTCTCGTGGGATACTGCCAATTTTATTAGTACCCATAGGCTGTCTAACACACTTTCCATTGCGATACTGTAGAAAAAATCGATTGATTGGAGTGTTAGGCGGGCGTAAGGCTTGATATTTCTCAACAATCGTTACGTATTCCTTGCGAATGACGAAGTTGCGGTCTCTTTTTGTCTTTGTATTAGGTAAATTAATTAATAGTAAGTCATCTGAATGTTTCTCAATGTTTTTGACATTAAGTTGTGTTAGTTCATTAGTTCGACATGCTCCGTTTATTCCAATAATAAGAACAACCTGTAACGTAAAGAGTATTGTAGTAGATAAATGAATAAAATTGATATGAACGCATAATTATGCCTATCAACATCTACTAAGTATACTATTTAATTGAGATTAATATACTTAAGTAGATACTGAATGTGCAACTGACTTACTTTTGCCGCCAAATATACGGAATCGGGTGCTTCGTTAAGAAACTTTTCAATATCAGATACTGTGAAAACCTTCGATTTTTTTGGTTGAGGACCAGATGAGGCTCTTTTTAAAAATGCTACTAATTTAGGATAGGTATCGATATGTTTGTCTTTTTTCATCTTTATTGTTGCTTTTAGCATCGAATACGTACTCCATAGAGTGCTTGCTTTCTTGTTCTCGGATAATTCTATAAAATATGCCAGCAAAACGTTTTCTGAGAAAGTTTTGGCTCCTTTTGCTAGTCGCCACGTGTTGAACATATCGTACTGTTTTAAATACTTCTCGCGTGATTGTTGAGGGAGAAAGCTCATTTGCGCATTATTAACAGTTTCAGTCAATTCTGTTGGCGTCAAGCAAACTTCCTCGTCGCTAGAATCACTCATTTTAGTTTTTTCACTTGTTTTCAAGTTTCTTGTTTTTAATTTAAGGTTTAACAATGATGTGAAAAAATGCCGCGTAAAGAACCGCGTACAAAGCAAATTAAAAAAAGAACACCAAGAAGGTTCCGAGTCTGAGTTTTTAACAAATAAAAAAAAAGTTGTATGATATTATATTCGGCACCATAGAGGTAGCAGTAAATAGGTTTAATGTTTTTTTAAATTCACAAACTTAGTGCACACGATGTTCTAAATTCAATTTACTTTATCCTCTAGAGAATAAAAACGGCTTACTATTAATTAATTTACCTAATACAAAGACAAAAAGAGACCGCAACTTCGTCATTCGCAAGGAATACGTAACGATTGTTGAGAAATATCAAGCCGTACGCCCGCCTAACACTCCAATCCATCGATTTTTTCTACAGTATCGCAATGGAAAGTGTGTTAGACAGCCTATGGGTACTAATAAAATTGGCAGTATCCCACGAGAAATAGCAACATTTCTTGAACTTCCAGAACCCCTGTTGTACACGGGTCATTGTTTCCGACGAACTTCAGCCACACTTTTGGCTGATTCCGGAGCTGATCTCCTGTCCCTTAAGCGCCACGGAGGCTGGAAGTCCAATGCAGTTGTAGAGGGATAATAGAGGATTCCATCTAAAATAAGTCTAAAATATGTGAAGGCATCGTAGGAGCCATTACACTGAAAGAGCCTCAATCGGATCCTTGGACTGGCCCTTCTACATCAAAAATAAGCCGTTATGAAACACCTAACCATCTCCCTCTCTCTCCAACATTCACGCCAAGGGAATCCGATGAATCGGTACAACTATTAAGTATGACAGATAGTTTACCGAAAAACAGTACACAAGTGACTAACACCAATATTACAGTACCAAACAAAAATATTACACTCAATTTAAATAACTGTAGCAACGTTACTTTAAAATTTTCTTAATTATACCTTAGTACCTATTATTTTGTTATAATTTAAAGATTATTCTGTAATACTTACCTGTCATAATGTAATGTAGTAATTAATACCTAAACTGAAATAAAAGTGTACCTATCTTGTGATTGTAAACGTTTTTTTTTTGCATTTAGTCATTTCCTCGCTGAGGTGGAATGAAAAGTTACGTGTTGCACTCGAGTGCAAAGATTTTTCACCTCGTGCTCTTTTGATTCCCTCGCTAACGCTCAGGATTCTAATTTTGAATCACTCGCTGCGCTCGTGATTCAATTTTAGAATCCTTCGCTTGCTCGGTCATCAAAATTGAACACGCGGTTAAAAAGCAACTTTGCACTCTTGTATAACAAATAACTATTATCGAACTGCAATTAAGTTTGTTTTAGGGATAAATTCATTCCAACTACACACGACATGTATATAAATCCACCTTTCTGCAAAGCACACAAATCAAAAGTCGATCCCACTCATTGAATGGTTCACTTAAATAATTCAATGCGTGCAACTGTTGCTGAATGTAGGAAACAAACGTCCTTATAGATGCAGCTGTACCCTTAGGCATTGATGGGATGTCTAGAGGCAGCTTTATGTGATTGCAAATCAAGGTTGGAGTGTAGCCTTAGGGGCGCTATAGACTCGACTAAGGGGGCTCCTAAGCGCATGCTTGGAAAGGGGCCAGTTCCCGCTTCGTTGGAAGACGGGGAAACTGGTCCTCATCAAAAAGCCGGGGCGCCCGGCGGACTCTCCGTCCGCTTACCGGCCCATTGTGCTGCTCGACGAGGTGGGCAAGCTCTTTGAAAGAGTGATTGCAGACCGCCTTGTCGGGCGGCTGGTGCGAGTGGGACCGGACTTGGCGGAGAGCCAGTTTGGTTTCCGCAAGGGGCGCTCTACGGTGGATGTCATCATGCGCGTTCGAGCCCTCACGACGGGGGATGCTGTTGCCCGGGGTGGGGTCGTCTTGGCGGTGTCTCTTGACATCGCCAATGCCTTCAATACCCTGCCCTGGAGTTGCATTAGGGAGGCACTCCGGTATCACCGGATGCCGACCTACCTCTGTCGAGTGGTCGAGGCCTATTTGACGGACAGGGCCGTCATCTACCCCGGTCACCACGGAGAGTGGAACCGGCGAGAGATGTCGTGCGATGTCCCACAGGGATCGGTCCTGGGGCCGCATCTGTGGGATATCGGCTACGACTGGGTGCTGCGCGCTGACCTCCCTAGCGGCGTCAGTGTAGTTTGCTACGCTGACGACACGCTGGTCCTGGCGCAGGGGAGGTCGCATGAGGCGGCGGCCGAACTGGCGACACGCGGGGTTGCAACAATCGTCGATAGGATCCGGCAATTGGGACTCGAGGTGGCCTTGCACAAGTCCGAGGCCATGTGTTTTTATGGTCCTCGGAACGCGCCACTGTCGGGTTCCCGGATAACGGCAGGAGGGGTTCATATCGGTGTCGAGTCGACGATGAAGTACCTGGGACTCGTCCTCGACAGCCGGTGGAACTTCGTGGAGCACTTCCGACGTTTGGCTCCCAAACTGCAGAGGGCTGGGGCTGCTTTGAAGCGGCTCCTGCCCAATCTAGGGGGTCCAAACGCCTCCTGCCGGAGGCTCTACGCGGGGATCGTGCGGTCCATGGCCGTTTACGGGGCACCGGTGTGGGCGCGTTCATTGAGACTGCGACCGGCCCAGCGGTTGAACGCGTCCCAAAGGGTCATCCATCAGGCTATCAGGCTGGTACGGGGATACCGCACGGTCTCCCGTGAGGCGGCGAGCCTCCTTGCTGGACTACCGCCATGTGATCTGGAGGCGAAAGTCCTCGCGCACATGTGGGAGTTGCGCGAGGAGGCGAAACGCCGGGGCGTAACTCCGCTGCCGCGAGAAATCGCGGTACAGCGGACAGAGCTCCGGCGGGATCTCATGGCGGCATGGAAAGTACGATTGTCGCAACCCAGCGCTGGGCACGCCACAATTGTGGCGATAAGTCCCCTCTCTGAGGAGTGGCTAGAGAAGCGCCACGGCGCCCTCACCTTCCGCCTGACGCAGGTCCTCACCGGACATGGTTGTTTCGGGAGGTTCCTGTTCAGGATAAAGCGGGAGGAAACGCCCGGGTGTCACCACTGTGTGGATCGCCCGGAGGACACGGTGGAGCATACGGTGGAAGTCTGCCCAGCTTGGGTGGAGCACCGCCGTGTCCTCACGGAGGCGATCGGCGGCGGCGATCTCTCGCGTCCGGCCCTGGTTCAGGCCATGGTCCGGAGCGAGAGTGCATGGGAGGCCGTCACCTCCTTCTGCGAAGCAGTAATGCTCGCAAAGGAGGAGGCGGAGCGCGCGAGGGAGAGGCAAAATGCGCGCCCTCGCGCCCCTAGTCGCCGCAGGAGACGCCCCGGGTGTCGGGAGTCGAGAGCCGACTTCCGGCCACCGTAGGCGCGGGCTTGCGGACGGTGAGCAATGGGTAGCTCGCCGTCCGATAGGGACCAGGCCCGGGTCGACGGCGCGTTGTGTTCCACGCGCGCCTCAAAGAGATGTCAGCACCAACTGACGGGGTCCGGAAGGGCCAATGCCTGCCGGGGTTGCGGGTTTGTCTGAAAGGGATATCGCGACCTCGGCACACAGGCAACGGAAGGAACACGGGTGGGTTTTAGTCAGTAAAAGTCTGTCACGCCCTCCCGCTCCACCCAGAGCGGGAGAAGTTATTTGATAATTTCCCACACTCAAAAAAAAAAAAAAAGGGGCGCTACAGAGCGAAAAATTTTGGGACTTAAAATAATTTTTGTTTTTTTATTCGGAAATTTTCCTATTTTATTGCATTATCGGGTTAACGTCAAAGTCAAAGTCAAATCATTTATATCAAATAGGCCCTTGTAAGGCACTTTTAAACGGCAAAGTTTACAAAAAAAATATTGATTCTAGTCGCCCCTTCCAAAAGGTAGTTTTCGTATGGAGAAGAATGGGCAAGAAACTCCTCCGTTACTGTTTTAAAAATAACACCATCTCCGGTTGATTTTGGAGTAATTGGGGAAAATCATTAATGTAAACTAAAAAGAGGAATGGACCCAATATCGAACCTTGAGGAACGCCCATTGCTATTTCAGACGTTTGTTTGAAATAGCACGAGTTTACGCCGTTTACTTGAACTTTAACCTTTCTTTCTTTCAGGTATGATATTAGTAAATCAAGAGCTGTATTCCTAATCCCATAGTGCTCCAGTTTCAGCAGAAGTGTCTCATGGTCTACGCAACGCCTTCGAGAGGTCACAAAAGATTTCAATGGCATCTTGTGCGTCTTCCCAGGCATTAAAAATGTTCTTTATTAGGGTGACACCACCGTCAGTGGTACAACGCCCTTTGGTGAAACCGTACTGTTGTTCATGAAAGATGGAATTTTTATTAAAGTGATGTAAAATTAGATTGAGCATCAACTGTTCAAACACCTTACTGAGAACTGGTAGAATTGACACGGGCCGATAACTGTTGGGTTTTTTACTATCACCAGATTTGAACAATAGAACTAGTTTACTGTGTTTCATGACATCCGGAAAGACTCCTTGGTCTACACTGGTGTTAAATATGAAAGCTAAACAGGGCGCAATGGTTTCGATAATACATCTACAGACTTTTACAGACATTCCCCATAGATCTTCTGTAGATTTAATTTTAAGATCTTTAAAAGCTTTTATAACAGCCTGAGGGTTTGTATACTGAAACCTAAACTCCAAAGGGCATGTCTTTATATTCTGTCTAAGTAAGTCAGCAGAAAGCGCGGGTGAGGAATTTAAAGCTTCAGTAGTTTTAATGGGAATATTAGCAAAAATGTTTTCAAATTCCTGAGCTATTTCTACATCTGAGTTGATAGGGCCATGTGCAGTTTCTAAATTAAATTCAGTATTTCGCTGTTATCTTTCAGAGCTCCAATAAGCCCAAACACGGCTAGGATACATTGTTTTATGAAAGAGTTCCGGTGCCTTCCTGCCGGCTTAATCTTCAGATCCGTTCGATGGTACCATTTTCATCAGAATGTCCTTCATAGTCGCTTAACTATTTTAATCGAGATACCTTATCATTGGGTAGTTCCAGTAGCCAGCTGTGGTCTTCGTCATCAGTTCCACTTCCACAAAATCATACTTTCTGAAAGCAAAATATGCTTAACTTGTTGCCGAAAATACAAAAATCGCTATGTGTATCCCTATAATATTTGAGGAGGTCCCTCAATTCCTCATGGATTCCATCATCAGAACTGAGTTTTGATAAAAATGGGATCAATCGGAAAGTATATTCTTTCAACTATGTAACTGTTTTGTAGCTGCATTTTCTACTCCTATGTTCAATGCATGCCGTGGCAGCCTTTAATTAAGGCTACACTACAAAATGTAAAAATAATATGTGTATTTTAACATGTATTTTTGGTATATGCTTTGTTGGTTGTCCTTAAATAAATAAAGAATTTTCCAAATTAGTTCATAAATGACGGAGTTATGACTTAATGAGGTAAGAAACATTAAAGAAAAATTACAACATTGAGAACGTCTTCCTTTTTAGGAAGTCAGTTAAAAAGTACTAGGCTTGCATGAATTCACTGTAGTATGCAATCATTATTTTATGCTGCGAGTACTAATGGTTACTTATCATAAGTTCGAAAAATATTTGACCGAATTTCATTTCACCTAAAACTTTTCAACTATTATCGAAGAAACTTTTTTTACTTCATCGAAGTCACGTCATGTCTGACACTGTAACAGTTGACCTAATCAATTCGATTTTTTTCAACGTTTCATTTGGTCGAAAAACTTTTTACCGAAGTTACACTTAGCCGAAATAACATTTGTTCGAAGTATTATGTTTCCGAACATTCGTTATACCACGAGGTATATGAGGATGGGTGAAGGGATGCTTGCTTCATGCATGCAGCGTGCAAGCAGGCATGCAGCGTGCAAGCAGGCATGCAACATGCAGCAAGAATTGTTTCTGTCACGGCTCCGGCGCTGCGGGTTTTGGCCGGCCCCACGCGAGCATAACGTAGCAGATGGTTTTAACGCTCACAACCGCGGCTGAGGTTGACCGGTAGGGATCTGGAGGCAAAAGTCCTCGTGCACATTTGGGAGTGGCGCGAGGAGGCGAAACGCCGGGGCGTAACTCCGCTGCCGCGAGAAATCGCAGCACAGCGGACAGAGCTCCGGCGGGATCTCATGGCGTCATGAAGAGTGCGGTTGTCGCAACCCAGTGTTGGGCACGCCACAATTGCGGCGATAAGTCCCCTCTTTGAGGAGTGGCTAGATCTGAAACAGTTTGGTTTTACTAAGGGTCGTTCAACTACAGACGCGGGCGTGGAATTACTGAAAAGCATATTCGAGGCCTGGGAGGAGTCGCAAGATGCTCTTGGCATTTTCTGCGACTTGTCCAAAGCCTTCGATTGCGTACATCATGATACTCTCATCAGGAAACTGTACCACTATGGTATGAGGGACAAGGCTCTTGACCTTCTGACTTCTTATCTGAATAATAGAATTCAGAGGGTCGATGTAAATGGCAAGAGATCTGCAGGATCTGCGGTCACCATGGGCGTTCCGCAGGGTTCAATTCTAAGTCCTTTCTTATTTCTAATTTATATAAATGACTTACCTTACCACATAAGGGATAATCACAAGATCGTATTATTCGCGGATGACACTACCCTCATTTTTAAAATCAAACGTCAGTTAGTCAACTTTGAACAAGTCAACGATGCACTCTCTAAAGTTGTGCATTGGTTTAATGTAAATAATCTTCTCCTGAACGAAAAAAAGACTAAACTCATAAAATTTTCAACGCCAAATGTCAGGCAGCTAACAACCAATGTTCAAGTTAATGGAATAGAGTTGGACCCTGTTGAGTCAACAGTTTTTCTTGGAATAACTATTGACGGTAAATTACAATGGGGCCCACACATAGAAAAATTGTCAGGTAGGCTCAGTTCCGCCGCCTATGCTGTTAAAAAAATTAGACAGATAACTGACGTAGATACAGCTAGAATTGTTTATTTTAGTTATTTTCATAGTCTTATGTCTTATGGGATTCTTCTCTGGGGAACCTGTGCGGACATTAATACTATCTTTGTTCTACAGAAAAGGGCTGTTCGAGCCATTTACAACCTCGGTCCAAGAGATTCCCTTCGGGAGAAATTCAGAGAAATAAATATTCTGACTGTAGCCTCACAATATATTTTTGAAAACCTATTGTATGTACACAAAAATATATCAAATTTTAAGAAAATGTCCGATATTCATAGTTGTAAATACCAGGAATAAACACAACCTTGCTGTACATCGCACACGTCTCCACAGAGTAGGCAACTCGTTCATGGGTCAATGTATACGCTTTTACAACAAACTTCCCATTGACATTAGAAACTTACCCATTAAACGATTTAAAAACTGTATTAAAACCAAACTTTGTAAAAAAGGGTACTATAAAATTTCAGATTATTTAGAAGATAAAAAAGCTTGGGATTGAGCTGCTCGCTCTGCTAAGCCTTGTGAAAACCATAAAACTTGACATTTTGCTTATTCATCACAATAAACCAGTTTTATATACATATTGACATTGTTGAAAATTATATTCAAACTGCACACGATTACTTTGTAAAGTATTATATTATTTTAATTATTGTGAATGTGAGGACTATGTGGATATTTGATTTTTATTTTTTCTCTTTCATTTATTTTTTCTTTCTCATTTAGTTTTAATGATGGTCTGGCAGTTTGAGTAGTTGATGCGGCCTAGACAAATATCCTTTCTTTGGTATTGTTCGTCGAGTTGAGCTCCTTCAGTTTTGAGTTGAGCTCCACGATTACTGACAAATGCTTGCACTGACTGGACAGGTCCACTCAAATCTGTGTGGTTCTTTCCTCAAAAGACCATTTCAGACACTGATCCACATGGTCCTCATATGACTTGACCAAGATTATGTCTGGACTTTAAAAGAGACTACGACCTCTGAGTTTGTTTCGGCCTTTCTTCTCAGAGTAGTCAGATAGGAAACACCGACCTCATCTAGCTTATTTTTAATATTTTTTTATATGACGTGTAAAAGTGATTCCGATATCCTATTTACAGAATAAACAATTTCATTTCATTTCATTTCAGAGAGGCGCCATGGCGTCCTCACCTTCCGCCTGACGCAGGTCCTCACCGGACACGGTTGTTTCGTGAGGTTCTTGTTCCGCATAAGGCGGGAGGAAACGCCCGGGTGTCACTACTGTGTGGATCGCCCGGAGGACACGGTGGAGGTCTGCCCGGCTTGGGCGGGGCCCCGCCGTGTCCTTGTGGAGGTGATCGGCGGCAGTGATCTCTCGCGTCTGGCCCTGGTCCAGGCCATGGTTCGGAGCGAGAGGGCGTGGGAAGCCGTAACTTCCTTTTGCAAAGCAGTAATGCTCGCGAAGGAGGAGCCGGAGCACGTGAGGGGAGGCAAATGTCGCGCCCTCACGCCCCCAGCCGCCGCAGGAGACGCCCTGGGCGTCGGGAATCGCAGGCCGATTCCCGGCCACCGTAGGCGTGGGCTTGCGGACGGTGAGCAATGGGTAGCTCGCCGTCCGATAAGGACCAGCCGCGCGCGCCACAAAGAGATGTCAGCACAACGGATGGGGTCCGCTAGGACCGATGCCTGCCGGGGTCACGGGAAAGTCCGAAAGGGATACTGTTGGCGACGACAAGACGAACTGATTAGTAATTAAGAATTTGATTATAACCAATAAAAACCATTTTACGTAGTCTACCTAGATATAATTGTTGTATAGCATAGGTATAGTTTTGATTTTCCCATACTTATAATTCCGATTGATATACCCAAATAAAGACGTAGATAGTACCCCAACACTTCCCTAAGGTAAAGGTAAACATAAGCAATAATGGTATTGCCCACCGAGCAGGTCCTAACCTGACAATAACACATAGGTAACTCAGTAACAGGCACCTACACACACATAAACAAAATAGTAGCATCACTCACGAACAAGTCACAACTTGTCGACTAAATATAAGACAGATGGCATCGCCCAAGAACAAGTTGCAACTTGTCGAGAAAGAACTAGGCGAAAAGGAACCACGCCTCACTAACCTACCATTGGTTAAACACTGTAAAACTTGTATTTTAATTTGTAGAACCACCCGCAACTTGTACTATAGTAGAAAACTACTTAAGCCAAACCGAAATTGTAAAACTCTGACCGGTTAAGTAGTCATGACCTCAGAGGTCAGCTACGAGATGCCCTACATAAAAAAAAAAAAAAAAATTAAAACTAGTTTTTAGTGCGCGATTCAATATACCTCAAAAGTAATTATCAAAGTGGTGTTTCATTGCAAATCCCCTATAGATACCGTGGTCCCTGGCAATGTACAGGCAACTGAAGGAACACGGGTGGGTTTTAGTCAGTAAGAGTCTGGCACGCCCTCCCGCTCCGCCCAGAGCGGGAGAAATTATTTGATAGTTTCCCACACACAAAAAAAAAAAAGGTTTAGGGCAGACAAGACTGCGTGAAGTCGGTTTTGCAGCGATTTGTTTCTGTCACAAAATTTTGTAGCACAATATATTGACTTTTTATGACACTATTTAAATTTAAGAGCGTTTATTCGGAAAGTGGGCAACGTCGCAAATAGATGTCAAATATTTTGCTGTTTCAATTAATTTGGCAATATTACTGTATGGAAATAAGAAATGTGGCTAACTAGCGAGCTAGAATATTGATTATGAAATGCAATAATTAATATCGTAACACTGAATATTTTGTTTCAGATGTAAAAAAAAGTATTCGAAAAGTTTCCAAAGGCCTTTGTTAAACCTTAAACAGGTACAACATCAAATTGAATGTTATGATTGCAATTGATTATTAATATTCTAGTTCGCTAGTTAGCCACATTTCTTATTTCCATACAGTAATATTACTTTATTAATCAAAACAGGTAAATATTTGACAGTTATTTGCGACGTTGCCAACTTTTAGGATAAACATTCGGTGTTACAATATTAATTACTGCATATCATAATCAATATTCTAGTAACTTAGCCACATTTCTTATTTCCATACATTATTATTTCCAAATTAATCAAAACAGGTAAATATTTGACAGCTATTTACGACGTTACGTAAAATGTTGTTTCGGTGTGGTGAAAATATGGCAAATAAATCATTCGGCTAATAGCATAAAAGTTATTTAGTGAATCGGCGAAAAATAGGTAGTTCGGTAAAATAATACCTGAGGCACATGATACTTCGACGATCTAAAAGTATGTCAAATATTGCATAATTATAGCAAAAAACACGTCGGTCAATAGTTTTCGGTAAAATGAAATTCTAACAAAAAAAAAATCGGAAAAGTGATCGGTTCCCGCTACTAATAGGATTTGGATGAGGCAGACAGATAGTTTATAACCTGGATGAATAAATATAGATATTATTATAAATCTTTATTGCACAAAAAATATTACAAAAGGTTTACATTGGCCCCAAACTATGCAAGGCTTTATCTTGGGCACCAATATGGATGGTTTACAATTTAAACATTTATCTTAAAAACATGTTCGGTTAATAAGAGTAAAAAAGATTTTCTTTAAATTACCAAACAATAAATAAAAAAGCTAAATAAAACTCTAAGAATCTAAAATTAACATTAAAGAAAACATAACAAACAAATCTAGAGTGAAAAGAAAATAATAATAATAAAACTAGAGAAAACGGTATTAGGTTGAATGAGTGTAATTGTAAGTATGTGATCATGTGTAGTGGTTGTGAATGAGTGTGAGTGTAATTGACTTTGACGCGAAAGTATGTATGTGTGAGGCAGAACTTGCGTACGAAGGTGTGTGTGCAGAATTAATTTTGTCACTGTAATTATCTTTTCTGCATATGACAAGGTTACATTCAGATTCAGATTTTTTATTTGTTAACATAGGTAGTTACAAACAGGTGTTACATTCTCATATGCGCTCTATGTTTTGCTCTGTAAAAGAATTTCTGTCCGACAAGTCTCTACTTAAATATAGTACCCAGTCATGATGCGTTCGATGACCTAAAATTTTACCGTAAAATCTATTTTTATTTATGTTTAATTTTATGTATGATTTTTGCAATTTGACATTTTAATTTGTTACGATTCTTATTATTTTATTTTTTAAATTTTATTTGTATAATTTGACATGTACCTACCTATGTTAATTTGTGATGTTTGACACTGTTTTAAATTTTTTGAATCATATATGTAAATTAATTTTATATTCTACAAATTGAATTTGACATTTCCCTTAATGTTCCCTTTTGGTTTTTTTATCTTTTTATTTATTGTGCTAGAAGGAAAGTGAAAATAATTAGTAATAATGTTAATTTTATTAGTCGCTAATTTATGTTTTATTATTGTATGCCCTACGGGCGGGACATAGCTGAACGAGATTTCTCAAATATTTAAGAACTGTACTGTACCTACCTATGATCCACAATAAATATATTTGATTTGATTTGATTTGATTTGCGATTTGGCGTACAAATATGATGAACAATTTTACATTTAATTATTAATTATCTACGTGCAACAAATACTTTTATCAATTTAAATTATATAAAAACATGAATGCTAAAGTGTAAGCGATGCATAAATATTTTCAAATTGTCAACAATAAAATTTAAGAAATACGAGTAACAAAAATAAAAATGTCAGGAAAAAAAAAATAGAAAATAATGTCAGTCATAAAATTTAAAATTAATACAGCAATGTCAAAGCAATTATTAAACTATTCAATAGTGTAGTGTAACTAGTCAATAAAATGTATTAGAATAATGTCAATGGATTGCAATGTCGATTAGTTAAAATAAATACAGTAATGTCAAAATAGATGACCTAACACTTATTATAGCAACCAGGATGTTAGTTTATTTTTTATTTGCTTGCGATTGCAATTTTTTATATTGCACTGTTTGATCACCGCGCTATAGATGTGAACATGCAAAAAATGTGGGAGTCTTTGTGCATATGCAGATTTTACTGGGGGAGTTGGAACTCTGAATCTGCGTTTGGACTGTAAACTATTTAAATCACTCCTTTTCGAAGTTTTGATGTGGGTCTTCGAAGATTATTAGATGAATTTTTGTCGCTCCTCCCCATATCACAATGCAATATTGTATCAGCGACTGACATAGGGCGATATATACGAGTTTTTTTACATCCACTAATGCACTGTCCCGTATCATTTTCATTATGTAGATTTGCTTCCGAACCCGTTTAACAAGTTCGC
Organism: Agrochola circellaris; assembly: GCA_914767755.1. Taxonomy (NCBI): domain Eukaryota; kingdom Metazoa; phylum Arthropoda; class Insecta; order Lepidoptera; family Noctuidae; genus Agrochola; species Agrochola circellaris. The sequence continues at coordinate 218,017 of OU611847.1, forward strand.
TAATTTGTGGTTTGAATGATAGGTGTTGGTCTATAATAACTCCTAAGTATCTTATTTCATCCACTCCGTCGATGTTATTGCATGAACATTGAGTACCAATATTAATAAATGAGTCATGACAATCTTCACCGTGAATCTTTAAATTCCATAATGGTACTTTGGAAGCCCCGGTTTTCCTAAAGATGATGTATTTGGTCTTTTTGACATTTAGCTAGTTCGTGTTGAGCTATTCATTCCTGCTTCTGCTTTCTTGAATAAGTCTTCCCAATCGGTTCCGTGAAATAGTATCACAGTGTCGTCAGCGTAATAAATGAGGTCAGCGTTTGGGATGCTAATTTTGAGTATATCGTCCATGTATATAGTAAATAGTGTTGGGCCAAGTATACTCCCCTGCGGGAGTCCAAAGCGGATTTCCCGTTCATCGCTGAATAAATTATCAACTCTGACACATTGCCGCCTCTTGCTCAGGTAACTACGAAGCCAGTCAATCAGGAATAGAGATGGTGTCGAACAAGGTCTAAGAATATTCCAAGACAACGTTCGCCACAATCAGTATGTTTAGATGTTATGTTCGTTAGCAGTTCAACCGCATCAGTTGTCGATTTTCATTTTCTAATCCCAAACTGCCTTTCTGAGAGAAGTGAGTGGCTTTCTAGGTAATTAACTATACGATTATTCATTAATTTTTCCAGGACTCGATGAATGCATACCAACAAAAACCTGTGATATTTGGCAAGAAATTGCTAACGGGTTTCTACAAAAGAACAATTTTCCAAATTGCATCGGAGCTATCGATGGCAAGCACATCCGAATCGTAAATCCAGACTACAATTACAAGAATGTTTACTCCATAGTCATCCTGGCTATGTGCGATTCAGATTATTGTTTTACATATGTAAACATTGGATCATATGGGAGAAACTCGGACTCATCAATTTTCCAAGACAGTGCACTATATAGGAGCCTAGAAAATAACACTTTAAATATACCAGGGCCGAAACCACTGCCTAGAACAAATAGTCCAGTTGAACATGTAATTGTGGGTGATGGTGCTTTTGGAATATCTAAAAAAATTATGAAACCTTATGCGCGAACCAATATATAAAAAAAATAACTGTAGACTGAGCCGCAGTAGACGATATATAGAATCGACATTTGGTATAATGTCAAATAAGTTCAGAGTGTTGTATACACCTATTAATGTGAGTTTTTATGTTGCAAAGAATATAGTTAAAGCATGCTGCGTATTGCATAATTTTATAAGAATTTGCGATGGTTATAGTATTGAAGATACACTTACCATTGAGGGTATGGGAGAAATACCAACTGTGCCTACAAACAGGTCTGGCAACGCTCTTCGAGAACATTTTGCTGAATACTTTTTGAGCCTTATCGGTAGGGTGCCCTGGCAAGACTCATGTATATTTTAACTTTAAATGCTTTGTTCGTCCCGTAGTGCCTACACCTATTCTGAGATAATAAAATAATCACTTACCAAGTTGTTGTTTTTCTTCTTCTGACACATTTTATTTATTTATTAAAATTTCATGCACAAGTAAAAAATACTGTACAAAGGCGGACTTAATGCCTGAGGCATTTTCTACCCGTCAACCACGTGTAAAGTCACATTTTCGAATAGTGCCAAAACAATATCGTCCCAGGATTTGTTTCTAGCATCTTTATTTTTATATAGTGGACCGATCCACTATATAAAAATAAAGATGCATCCCACAATTGTTTTCTCAGGCGTTCTTCGTCGATCATTCGACTTGTGTCCACATCATGATTCGTCATGACTGTCCACGCTGACGGCGTCTGCTCGGCTCGGCACTAGAACGCTCACTGAAGACAGAGGAGCGCGTTATTCTAAAACGCTTCCTAGAAGTTCATACGTTTCGGCTGTCAGCGCCGACGGTCAGCGTGCGGTCAGCGCGACTCTAAACCAGCTGAAAAGAACAAAAGGGATATACTCGTACATTTCTCTTTAAGCTCTTATTTATCGGAGACGGTATTTTAGGAAGAAATCCGGGATCGGCTCTATTGTCTGGTATGTCAGGACCGAGAAACTGGTAGATGTTGGGTTTGTTCTGGTTTCGAGTGGCTCGCATCCCCTTTTCTTTACGAAGGAGAATCTGTCCGTTTCGGATACAACAAAACTTAAAACCTGCGGCGAAAAAGCTGCCGATTTTGCTTTGACAGATGCTCGTTGATGAAAACTCTTCCTGGCGGACCATCTGAGACAATATTTCTGCAATTAAAATTCTTTCTAGTTTTTGCGGTCTTATTAAATGGTCGGACGTGGCATTTTCGCCGGGATCCCCTGAAGCACGTTTTTTGAGCGATTTCGGCCCGAATAACCCAGTCAACGTCATCTTCTTTTAAGTTCACTCCTATTTTAGATGCGGTCAGTAGGACCGTATGTTTCAGGTTTTCGTTATCGGATTCGCTTAAGCCTATGATTTCTATGTCATTGCACATTGCCACCTGTGCCTGAGCATTTAGCTGGTCTTGGAGCTGAGTGATGGTATCGTTTAATTCTAGTATATGCTTGTTCGTTTGAGTCTCTAGAGCGGAAATGTTTTGTTCGGACTGGGTGATTCTGTCGTCAAAGCTATCAAGTCTATTGTTACATGTTTTTATGCTTATACTTAACTCATTCAGTTAAAATTTGATTTGAGATATATCCTATCTCATCATGCGTATCTCACAGGTCAGTGAGTTAAGGGCGTTTGAATCACTATCAGGAGTAAAAATGGGTAAATCTGAATTCGCACTTCGGGAACGCGGCTGCGTGTTAACATTCATAGTGTCGACAAGCATAGTATTTGACGGTCGCACGGGCGTATTTGTGATGTCACCTCTGGGAGTTTTTACTCTGCAAGTGGGGCATGTCCATTTACGAAAAATCTGTTGGTAATCATTTTGCAGTACGTTCACACATTGCAGATGGAAATCGCCAAAGCAGCCAGTACGCTTATTATTTTGAGATTCAGATAGTGTTTCGTAACATCCATAGCAGATATTATGATCCATTTTTAAGGCTTTAGATACCAAAAATGTATAAAAGATAATGCTTAAGATGTTTTTGAGGTGAAACTGGAACGCGCCCACAATATGCTTAAGATGTTTTTGAGGTAAAACTGGAACGCGCCGATAATATGCTCAGAATAGCGTTAAGCACAGTGTTTTGATATGGAACACGCTGTTATGGTTTTGAAAAATAATTTTAACGATCACTTTTTATGTTTTTGAACGGTTTTTACATTTATTTGGACTGTATATTAAGTTTTAGGTTCGTAGCAGTCTTGCTTGTTTAAAGTAATGACCTTTTTAACGGAGATTGAGCCACTTTATTGTTTTAACATAGTTCTATAAAAATCACTGAGTCACCCACTTAACATTGTTTTTTAGTATCACTGAGTTAGTATTTAGCTTTACAAACTATAACACTGGACTATCAAATGTTTATGATAATAATTATTTATTTATTATTTATATATACTTAAACCTTCTTACTTCCTTACTTAATTATGTAGTTTATTTAAGAATCACTTCGTATTTATATTTATTTACAGTATATTTGCAAGAACTGACAAGAAGTAGAACTGTTTACTTTGCGATCGCAGCGCTCTCTCTCTACATAGGATACTTTTTATCACGGCATTACGTTTCCATAGTATAATTTCGGACTTCCACGCGAGCAAACCCGCGGAAAAAAGCTAGTAGTGAATAATAACGAATAGAAAAAGAAAGAAAGAAACAAAAATAGTATTGTGTGCATCACGGCTGCGCCAAATAGGCCCAGGATGCCTACTACGAGCTCTTAGCGCGATCCATTGTAGGACCTAAACTGAACTGTTCTTCTAGTTCGTACCATGATGTCAGTATAACGCTTCAATTTAGGCCATGCCATCTGACAGCGATTGTCCCAAACTGAATCGCAAGTTTTGGTTTCATTCATTCTTGTTTGGTACCATGACGTTCATAGGCAGCTCAACTAAAACGCTTAACTGTCAAAATAAGCGATGTAATAAAAGTTACTATTTCTCTAACATAAACTGAAACGTTTGGTGAATTATTGACGAAAATAAAGTTTTTTTAGTTCATTTTAGTGGAATTTTACAAAAACCAATGTAAGTGTGCTTTAATCTTTCTTTTAAATTCAAAAATACCTTTTTTAACCGCATTTGTTTTTCATGTTCTCTATGTTTCATCGTTGGTGCGTTGCGAGGAATAAAATTATAATATTTCGAATTTGATTTTGTTAGCGCACCTGAATGGTGCCTTTTGAGGAATATTTTTGGTGCGCTTCATTTGATATATTTCAAAATTGATTCGCTTCGAGGAATACCCCAAAATAAGTGTGAGAATTTCGACTTGCACATTAACACATTCTTTCTGTTTCTCCACATATATTGTCATTCAGTGAGGAGATATGTCTGTGTGATGTAGGAACTACGATAGAGGAACTCACATTTGTCACTGTTCGAGTCAGTTTGGTGGCGACCACATTCCATGTTCCAGAGGTGCAATAGTTACTTGTACTAGTAATATGTATAGGTCGTACGTTATGTCTACAATAGGTAACTATTCGCCCTTCCTCTACGTACTCCTATATATGTATGTATATACATAGCTCTACTTCGTTAACGGTGTTTCAGAAATTTGTTGTCGAAAAACATAAGTTTCTTTCTTTTGCAATCAAAGCATTATCATGGAAATCAGTGCATCATAAACTTAAGTTCCCTCGATAATACGTACCTACCTAACTAAATCCTTCCTGTATTCCGATCATATGTAGGTGCTCATTTCAATGTTTGTCTCAACAAAATAAGAACAGTAGAACCACTTTTATCACATGCAAATGTTGCTCCACAGCCACGGTGAAGGTAAAGCACATTAGACTACTATATACTATTGCAATCAGCACGTGGTTGATACACGTAAAATGAAAATATCTCGCTGCATATTAGGTCTACCTATGAAATTGCCGTTCTGCAGTACTGGCCATTTCAAATCAAAATAATTTTTGTTTTGCTAAGAATTCTAATTTCAAATTAATTTTATTTTAATAATAATATATTCTTTATTTCGGACTACACATACAAGTACATACAATCCATATAGTATTAGTAACAATGACTTAAAAACTATGTTAGTAAACTTTTACAAACTAAAAACTATTAAAATTGACGTGGCCCAACACACGTTGGCACGTGCCTCCGTACCCAGTGCCTCATAAAGGGACTGTCCACTTTGTCTAATAATGTGTTCAGGATGCTGTTGGAGCTTCCGCGCAACCTACCCAATATTGACGCTGTTCTTCTCCTCATAATGGCATGAAAATCGTCAACACGGGCTTCCGCAAACATTTGCGAAGCGCTGCAGAAGCGCGGAAGCCCCATCAACATCCTGAACCCATTATTATACTGTACGCGCAGGACGTTGTACTTAGGCTCTCTGCGTATATTTCACCCACAAGCTGCACGTGTAGAAGGTTTGGCAGTACGCCTTGAAAAGCGATACTTTAACATCCCCACTACAACGTGCAAACCTGCGGGCTACCATATTACATCGAACCGCCAACGCCCTCCGCTCCCTCTCTATATCAGCATCGTCAGATAAGTCCTCCGTGACTACATGCCCTAGGTATTTAAACTGCGTGACTCTCTGTAGTGGCTTTCCGCTTAACGTCACTGGAGGAACATTATCCAACGAGCTAGATTTTGATCTGAAAACCATAAGCTCACTTTTTTTTACATTATATGTGAGTCCATGTGACGCAGCATAGGACTCACAAACACCCAACAACTTCCTGAGCGCGCTGATTGATGGACTCAGCAAGACCATGTCGTCTGCGTAGCTGAGATTATTCACCATAGTGCCATCAATCGAGCAACCGACTTTGGTCTCGCTGAGCTCACCAATCAACTGGTTCATGTAAACATTAAACAGGGTCGGGGACGTTAGTCCACCCTGTCTAACACCGCACTTCAGGACATATTTACTAGAGTGAGCACCCGCCCATCTAACACTGTTAGTCTGCGAGCTATACCAAAACTTCAGTGCATTAATAAGCTCCTCGGGTACCTCTAGAAGTTTAAGCTTCGACCAAAGTTTGTTGTAACAAACTAAGTCAAAAGCCTTGGAGAGGTCTAGGAAAGCAGCATATACTGGTGTTTCCCTATCTGTGTAGTACTTGACCGTCTGCTTAAGCGCCAGAATAGCGGTCTCAGTTGATAGCGCCTTCCTAAAACCAAACTGAGCATCACTCAACTTTCAAGTACTCACCAAGCCGGCGCTCAAGCAGACCATCAAATACCTTTCCAACCATAGCGGCCAAAGAGATGGGCCTGTAGTTGGTTTTATCCGCTATGTCGCCTGTTTTATTTTTAACCACAGGCACCACCACGCTTTCCATAAGCTCTATTGGTAGATAGGTATGACGGATACAAAACGCATACAACATTGCTAGAACCCGGTAAATGTGAGGTCCCGCATGTAACAGATGCTCAACACTAATCCCATCGTGACCCGGCGACTTCCCCCTCGACAAACTTACTACCACTCTCTTCACCTCCTTAGCAGTAAACCCAAGAGGAAACACCGCTGGCACTCTAGCTTCATCCGTACACTGGGCATCTGTCAATGAGGAAGATACCACAAAGTGTTCCTTAAATTTTTTTAAAACATGTTTTTTTTTCCAAAAGTAGTCATTTGTTTATTGATTAGTGTTACATTTTCATCGCATTTCAATCTTTTTCGTCATCATGGATACGTTAAAATTCGAGTAATTATGGAATATGAGTACCGTCGTGGCAGCAACGCGGCACAAGCGGCACGCAACATCAACGACGTTTACGGAGCTAACACTACAAACCAACGCACCACCTGTTATTGGTTTGCTCGCTTCCGTTCTGGAAATTTCGACGTGAAAAATGAACCTCGAGGTCGTCCGAAGACTTTGGTCGACAATGACGAATTAAAGGCGATTGTGGAAGCTGATGATACACAATCTACGGCTGAATTAGCAGCAGCTTTCGACGTTAGCGTCAAAACAATATTGGTCCATTTGCGTCAAATTGGCAAGGTAAAAAAGCTTGACAAATGGGTGCCCCACGAACTCAATGATCGCCAGCGCAAAGTACGCGTCGAGACGTGCCTTGCACTGCTCAACAGACACACAAATGAAGGAATTTTGAACCGCATTATTACCTGCGATGAAAAATGGATTCTGTTTGATAACCGCAAGCGCTCAGCAAGTTGGTTGGATCCTGGTTCAGCACCTAAACAATGCCCTAAACGAAAACTTACCCCTAGAAAAGTGATGGTCACTGTTTGGTGGTCTAGCGCCGGTGTGATTCATCACAGCTTCTTAACAAACGGGGTGAGCATTACTGCAGATGTGTACTGTGAAGAACTGAACACAATGATGGAGAAGCTGGCACATCTCCAACCAGCATTGGTCAATCGCTCGTCTCCGCTGCTACTGCACGACAACGCGCGACCTCATACTGCACAGCAGACGGTCTCCAAGTTGCAAGAACTGGGGTTGGAAGCTCTCCGTCATCCGCCCTACTCACCAGACCTTGCGCCTACAGACTACTACTTTTTCCAGAATTTGGATAACTTCTTGGCGGGAAAAAAATTCAATACCCGAGAGGCAGTACAAAATGCCTTTGAAAAATTTGTTGCCTCCCGTCCAGCTGATTTCTTTAAGAAGGGCATCAATAAACTGCCACTGCGTTGGCAAAGATGCATTGATTGCATGGGTGATTACTTCGATTAATACAAATAAAAAATACATGAAAAAAAAATCGTTTAAATTTTTTCATACAAAACGGCAATTTCATAGGTAAAGACCTATTATATAGTTAGATAATACTTCTGCATATATTTATGGTGGGAGGATCTGCCAAAGCGTGGAACATTCAGCGTCGGTAAGTAAGCTCGCGCCCTCGGCGTGCTCTATGTAAAGCCAATATTCCGCTGTTTATAGCGTCACGCCGCCGCCGCCGTGCAGCCGCTTTAAGACATAATGCCGCACTTACTGTATTTATACGTGCATTGTTATTACATTACATTTATGTGCGCCACTCAGCCCGTAACGATAGCCACTTGATGTAAGTAGCTGCCACCAGGTATGTTCACTGCATTCCATACACACGCACTTATTCATAGGTGTTTCTATTGACAATAATATTAAAAGTGCACATAAAAGTTCCTCGTCGTGAGTACCCTCAACGCACAACACAAAAGCGCTTTAATAGAATCTACATACAACGAAAATCAGTTTAATAGGTAGAATCGAAAATATTTCACTACTTCAAGCATTATTTGATATCGTGTGATCCGAGCTGCAGATTTGTGTTGTGATCATTTATTTCCGTTGAGATTTGATCTAAATACGGTCACTTCAGACTCAGTAGAGAGATGAACTCTTTCATAAATTTGTACCAGATGTTGACCTTATACCATGATTCTATGAAAGTCTTTAGAGTCAACATACTGAAGTCCCGAAAACGCAATCTGCTAATTTGTTAGGTTAGTATATTTTTATTTTTATTTCAGTTAAATATTGTTTATGTCTTAGTCTTAAGTAAGTGCGCATTGTAATTTTATTTTCCTTTATCTTATTAATACATATTATATTAAGATAAATATTTTGCCATAACTTCCTAATTCTTAATTCTAGAGCCTTTAGTTTTAGTATTACTATTATGTGTTATGACTAGAGATCGGATATTCGGATGCATATTTGCCTAAAGTTGAGGTGTTATTATGGAAAGCACTTTTGTATCGTAAAAATCCCGGGATTGACAAATTTAGAGTTCTGGTTAGGGAATCGAATTTATATTTACTTACGATCAGGTGTTCGCTAATATGGAATGCACTTTTGTATCGATCGCAAAAATCTCGCGATTCCGGAATTGATAAATTTTATACTTTTTGACTATAGAAATTTTAGCTAATGTTGTAAAGCAGGTTGCCAAATTGGCATAGCACATAGCGACAAACAACTGGGTACCTTGAGTTTAGTTAAAAAAATGTTTACTGTAGTTATATTGACACCGCAAAAGTAACCTTTATATGACGGCTGATTAGTCGTTTCCATACCATGTATTAGATTAGTTGTGCATTCCCGGATTTTATTGTTTTCCAGGATTTATATTAAGATTTTTTTTTATTAAGAAGCCACTTCCATAATTTGTGAGCTAAAAATGAACTTTAGGTAAATATGCATCCGAATATCCGATCTCTAGTTATGACCTATTTCTGTAATCGGCGACTGTATAAGTCCGAGGCTATTGTTATCTATAGTACTTAAGATAATGTTCTAAAATATACAGAACCTTTATAAATAAATAAATACAATTTGTTAGCGTTGCAAATGAGAAATATTACCGTTTCTTAGAGGCTGGAAGAAATAAAACAAAGGAAAATAATGCAAAATGCGGTACGAGGTCACATTTACTGCGCGGTCAGTCGAATCAAATAACATACCTCACTCAAATGTTTTATACTTCTAGTCTTCTCACATCTAGTCAAGCATCTAGTGGATCCCGGCAGCCTATCTTGTTTATAGCTGAAATGTTTAATACTTTTACTGTGCTTCTCACATCTAGTCACGCATCTAGTAGATACCCGTGGCCTATCTTGTTCGTCGCTCAAATGTTTTATTCTACTACTACTGTGCTTCTCACATCTAGTCACGCATCTAGTAGATCCCCGTGGCCTATCTTGTTCATAGCTGAAATGTTTAATACTTCTACTGTAATAATAATAATAATATTGTGCAATTATGGACGAAGTTATGATGACGAACAATTACCAGAGATTCATTGTAAAGGACGGGACGGTTGACATCTGTCGGGCATGCCACCGTCCAGGAGAATCAATCCGACACATTATCTCCGGGTGTTCTCGTTTAGCTAACAAAGAGTACTTGCATAGACACAACCTTGTAGCCAGGATTATCCATCAGCAACTTGCTCTGAAATACAGTCTTGTGGAATCTGAAGTGCCGTACTAGTATGTGCCCGACCCAGTTCTCGAAAATGGAAATATCACATTGTACTGGGATCGATCCATCATCACTGACAGGACTATTGTTGCCAATAAACCTGATATAGTGGTGGTGGATCGAGTAGAGCGGCGCACAATGATTATTGACATAACGGTCCCGCATGACGGGAACCTCGTGAAAGCCGAGAAAGATAAACAAATCAAGTATCTTGACTTGGCTCGCGAGGTTGTCGACATGTGGGATGTGGACTCAGCGATCATTGTGCCGATAGTCGTATCAGCCAATGGCTTAATTGCCAAGAGCCTCGACCAACACCTAAGGAGGCTCTCGTTGGGCGGCTGGATCAAAGGCTTGATTCAGAAAGCGGTACTCCTAGACACGGCTCGCATTGTCAGGAGGTTCCTCTCTCTGGAGCCCTGACCGCCGGTAGCTTGGACCCTGTTCCCGATACCGGTGGGCTACTATTTTTTATATTTTAAAATGTTTTTTATATATTTTTTTAAGAAATATTTAAAAATGTAATTTATAAGTATTTTAAATGAAATAAAGGAAATAATAATAATAAACATTTATTTCTCTTCCACAAAGGTGCCTTAAAAATATGAAGATTACAAAATCTGATAAATCCTTTGTGGGAGACTGGTATCTGCACTAGGAAAACCTGTCACACAGATTACCAGGCCCCCCCCAAAAACAGTGTTTGTGTAAACCTTCCGGAATAAATTCTCTAAGTGATGGTGACACAAACCTGCATCAAAATCCGATGCGGAGTTAAGAAGAGCAACACGCTCACGCAGACATACACGAAAAGCGACTTTAATTTAATACGTATACTTAGTTACTATTAGATATTACTATATAACCACGCTTAGGAATCATGCTGGTGATGGCAGGAGCAGCGCTCTGGCACCGCACATGATGGTGATCGTGATTCCGGGCACTAAGCATTAAGAATGTAGGCTATACTTATGTAGTAAGTTGATTATCCATTTATTTGTCATTATTAAGAAACACATACTTTTTAATTAATTTTGTGTCACATAAATTTTAATTAACCTAATTTTATGTTTTTTTGTGTAACTACTATGTTAGTATTGACCGACAACTTGATTATGTGGTGCAAACTGTGAATATATTCTAAGTTGGTTATTAATTAATAAATAAGTAATGAGTACAATGCATTTATGATGCTCTTAGCACAACGTTACTGCCGCGGAGCACGTGCCAGCCACACCGCCACACAATAGTGATACGTGGAAGGCTCACACAAGGCGGTGCATGTGAAGCCCCAGCAACGTGACCTATTAACCCTTGCTCAGGCTGGGAGCACCTTAGAAGCCCCGCACCTTTATAGGGATGGGTAAAAAGCTTCTGAGTTCTGTATGTTTATGTTTTAGATACCTACAGTACAATTGTGAATTTGTCATAACAAAAAAAAAAATTGTCCTGCAGACCGTATGGCCGAAGCCATGGCAGCCGATACTAGCCGGGACTGCGGAGACTAGCCTTCGGCGCGGGAGATATTATAATGCACAGATGCACTCTCTCTTCCCTTACTCTCGTAGTCCGATGGGACGGCAATCCGACACAACCGGAGAGAGATCAGGTGCAGGACCAACGGCTTAACGTGCTTTCCGAGGCACGAGGGTATCACCGCCAACTTCCAAACTCCGTGCTGTTACTATGAAATTCCTAATGGTAAAACCCAATAACACTTTGCCCGACCCGGGAATCGAACTCAGGACACCACGCTCAGCAATCGCGCTTGCAACCACGACACCAATGACGCAGCTCGCAGCTGGTGCTTAACGTAATACAATATGCAAACCACAATTTGTCGATTTTAGAGCTTAGATGGAAATATCTTGGAAAGAAATAGGAATGGGAATATTGTCGTTAATGACGTAGGTTGCATAAGCTCGAGTCCTGAAAGCTACAAAGATCGTCCTTCCGCCGGTGGACAGCCGTCGGAAGTGGCGCTGTCAACGCTGTTTCCCAATCTGGGGGGCCCGAGCGCCGCTTGTAGGCGGCTCTACGTGGTTATCGTGCGGTCAATGGCCCTTTACGGGGTCCCGATCTTTTTTGGTTTTTAATCCCTAGGGACTAAAAGTGATTTGAATTTGGAATATGGATATTGTTAGTAAAAGTTCCAATATTGGTCAAAATGAAAAAACAAGCTGTGAAAATTTTCAATTTTTTTGTCATAGGAGTCGTTTTCATAGTTTTGCGAGGGTAGCACCCTCGCAAAACTATGAAAACCGATAGTGAGGTCAAAATGTAATTCCAAGATGGCGGCTGCGAAAATTTTCAAATTTTTATCATGGGTGTCGTTTTCATAGTTTTCGAGGGTGCTAAAGCCCCCGACCTGCTAAAAGTAGCGATAGTGAAACCTTTTTACAAAAAGGGAGACCAGACTGACACTAGTAATTATCGGCCGATAACTTTGCTGCCAACCTTCTCAAAAATATTGGAGACTGCGATGTCAAAACGACTTTATTCTTATTGCGAAAGATATAAAATATTCAACGATAGCCAGAATGGGTTCAGAATAAATAGATCCACGACATTAGCAATATTTAAGTATATCCAGGAAGCTTTAAATAAAATCAATAACAAAAATTATGCAGTAGGGATTTTACTGGTTAAGAGCAAAGCCTACGACAGAGTTTCATACGAAAAACTTAAGAAATTATATGCAATAGGTGTTAGAGGTACAGCACACAAGTGGTTCTGCTCGTACCTAGAATATAGGGAACAATTCGTAGAGGTAGAACATAGCGACCCACACACTGGCCAAAGAACACGCGTAAAATCTAATAAAGCAAAAATAACTATATCAATACCACAAGGCAGCGTTTTGGGATGCTTGTTATTTCTAGTTTAAATTAATGACCTGCCTAAAGAAATTGACGCTCAAAATATCTTATTTGCTGACGATATTTCTATAATTTTTCCTTAACTTAAGTCTGGACGATAAGCTCTCCAGAATAATAAAATGGTTAAAAGATCATACCTTGGAGTTAAATTTTGACAAAAAAAAACTAATGCAATATAGACCATACCAAAAACGTAAATTGGATATGGATTACTCATACAATAACATAAAGCTGCAATGCATAAACGAGTTTAAATTGTTAGGTTTAACTATAGATACCAATATAAACTGGAAAGCCCATATAGATGCATTGGCAAACAAACTAGCCAGTTTTATACGAGTACACGCTGAAGTTTTAATGGTTGTTTTTCCGCAGCGAAATGACAATTCAGGACCATTAGCCATGTGCGTGAAAATATATAATAAGCTTCCAAATTCAATAAAGGATATACAGGGTGTTTGGTGCATCGTGTGCCAAATTGAAATGGTCGACTGAAGGAGTCATCTGCTAGCCTTTCAGACCTTGTAACACCCCTCATGCTCTGTGAATTTTTTTTTATCGACTTTTTATTGTTTTCCAAAAAAAAGACCCAAATTTTACATTCAAATACAGATTTTAAAAAAAATATAAGGCGTAGACTCTGAATTTTAATTTTATTTCGATGTGTTTTGTTTAAGAATACTTTTAAATACAAAATTAGTGATATTAGTCACCTAGTTCTTTTTTAATTCACTCGCAAAGGTAAAACTAAAATTAAAGCTGTACATGTTACAGCTATTTATAAGGCTACAAAAAAAAAAAACAAAAGCGACCGGGATCTTCCGACTCCCTCATTAATTCTCCAGTCTATCCTCTTTCTAATGATGTGCCACATGCCATAAAAGTATTTTAACAACTTTGTGAATTCGCTAGAATTGAGAATCGAGTCACCTAAGGCTAATATTCAAAATTATGATTTAAAAAAAAATCTCTTAAATGATACCTGTCAAACCTATAAATGTGCTATCTCATTCTTATGGTTAGGTAAATTTGTGTCTCAATCTGTATCTTTCGTGGGATTTACTTGAAATAAAAAAACAAAATTGCATTTTTAACATTTATTTAATCATTGTTACAAATCTTGCTCAAATTGTTGGCCTCTGTTGCGAATGCAGGCCCGACACCTGTTTCGTATTTCAACAGTTGTTGTACGAAGTCGTATTTCCTCCTTAATAGTATTGAATGCCGCTTCTATGCGTTGGACTAATACCTCAATAGTTGGAACCTCCGTGGCATATACCAACTCTTTGGCACGTCCCCAGACATAAAAGTCTAACGGAGTTAGATCTGGGGATCGTGGCGGCCATGGAATAGGGCCATCGCGTCCAATCCATGCATTGGGGAACACATTGTCGAGATATTCCCTCACAGTCAATCGCCAATGCGCGGGACAGCCGTCATTTTGAAATACAATGGGCACACGTTCATTAAATACGGGCACATCGGTCACTAATTCGGGCAGGTCATTTTGTAGGAATTCCAGGTAGTCTTCGCCATTGAGATTATCGGGCAGGTAGTGCGGTCCAATTACCTGATTCCCAATCACTCCTGCCCAAACGTTTACACTAAACCTTCTTTGAGAAGATTTCTGTCTTTTAACACGTGGGTTTTGCGTTTTCGTTGTCCAGTGGTGCAAATTGTGTAAATTGAGGATCCCATCCTTGGTAAATGTGGATTCATCCGTCCACAGTATTCTTTTTAAAAAATCAGGATCATCCACATCCGTGTGTAAAAGAAACCGACAAAAAGCCACTCGTCTCTCAAAGTCGCCACCCTCAAGACCTGCAACAAATAAAAAACTCTTTTAAATTTCTCTTGGGCAATAAGTAATTGCACAAGAAAGGACCCGCTGTTCGTGCTAATAGATTCACTACCTGGAAGTGACGCCATACCATACCCATTACCTGCTAAACAAAGGCAAGGTCAAACAAAGCTTGCACGGGTTTAAAATTACGTACCTTGCACCGGAGTGTAGTGGAATGGATGCTTTTTGTTTTGACGAAGTACTTTCCACACTTTCCATATTGAAATATCAAGATGTGATGCCACATTTCTAATGCTTCTTGTAGGGTCTTCCTCAAAAAGTGCCAGTATTCTCTCGTCTACTTCAACATTATGTCGCACAATATGGCCCCTTGGTTCATTAAAAGTAACACTGCCAGTCTCGCGTATGCGTCGGTATGTGTCTTGGAAGACTCTGCGGCCAGGTAATCGTCTACCAGGAAAGCGTTCCTGGTAAAGTCGTTGCGCTGCACGAGCGACGCCATTAGCGGCTCCGTAAACCATCATGATGTCCGCATATTCTTCGTTAGAGAATGTCGCCATTGCAATAACAAAAAACTCAAAGTTTAACAATAACAACAAAAATTAAACAAATGTAACAAGAACCAACAAAACTTAACGATAACAAAGTAATAAAAGAATCGCGGAGTATGGTGAACTAGCACACACGTTAGGTAGCAGAGGCAGTGATGTCTCGACTAAAAAAATGGCGGGTCGAGCGGCGCGATTTGTTCAAACCGATTTAAGGTATGCAAGAAAGAGATAGAAGATAGATTTTACTGTGAAAGAGTGAGAAAACAAATTTTACCTCTTTCTCAAGTAACAGTTCCGCAATAAATATTTTTTCATTAGAATTTGGAATGTAGTTTTATGTGACTTGATTCACAATTCTAGCGAATTCACAAAGTTGTTAAAATACTTTTATGGCATGTGGCACATCATTAGAAAGAGGATAGACTGAAGAATTAATGAGGGAGTTGGAAGATCCCGGTCGCTTTTGGTTTTTTTTTGTAGCCTTATAAATAGCTGTAACATGTACAGCTTTAATTTAAGTTTTACCTTTGCGAGTGAATTAAAAAAAAACTAGGTGACTAATATCACTAATTTTGTATTTAAAAGTATTCTTAAACAATACACATCGAAATAAAATAAAAATTCAGAGTCTACGCCTTATATTTTTTTTAAAATCTGTATTTGAATGTAAAATTTGGGTCTTTTTTTTTGAAAACAATAAAAAGTCGATAAAAAAAAATCCACAGAGCATGAGGGGTGTTAAGGGGTCTGAAAGGCTAGCGGATGACTCCTTCAGTCGACCATTTCAATTTGGCACACGATGCACCAAACACCCTGTATAGAGTACGAAAATAAATTTAAAAACAGTCTCCAAAAATACCTAACATTAAAATCGTACTACACTATAAAGGAATTCTTTGACGATGAGTAAATCTTGACATTGAAATTCATACCTGTACACAATACACACAGCACCTATTTTGACTTACTAACTACCTTTGTTATGGTATGTTGTTTCATGATTAGTATTGTTATCGCTATTTGTTTTAACTTTTTTTTTGTCTTTTTCTTATCTTATTTTAATTTATGAATGGAAATGATGGCCAACTAATTATTCTTACCCTATCCTATATTATGACACTTACTTATTTAAATAACAAATGATGGACATCTCATAAACATGTTAAAAGGACAATGATAAGAATAGGCTCGAATCATGTAGCGTCCGACAGACTTTCTGTAATAATGATAATTCATAACAGAAAATAGTAACAATTATAAAATTTATATAAAATCTGTAGAAGCACACCGCTGAAAACTCATTTTAAAAAGTTATTCAACTAATTGTCAATTTAACAACACATTTCATAGCTACAATTTCAAGAAGAAATGTTGTCAATACCAAAATAAAATAATATCGATACGAAATTGCATATGCAAATCGATTACAATAATATAAATATGAATAAAGATAAAGTCCTGCCCCTTTTGTGACGTTTTAACTGTCAAGTTAGCGTTAGCGTCAACGTACAGGCAAGTGAAGGAACACGGGTGGGTTTTAGTCAGTAAGAGTCTGACACGCCCTTCCGCTCCGCCTAGAGCGGGAGAAGTCATTTAATGAAAAAAACGTCATTTATCATTTTAGTTTTTTTTATTATTTATCCTTGAATGTCGTATGATACCCCATAGGTGCATAAGAAAAAACGCACATAAGGTGGATAAATACCCGCGTGACTCACCGTCGTCGATTCGGTGGGGTTTGACGGTTTTGGCAAACTGTCTCCGGTTCGGAGACAAAGAGCCTGTGTGTTCTTTTAATAATAAATACCGTTTAGTTATATTTATGAATAATATTATAAAGTGATGTAATAATTTTATTAAAAATAATCCGATGATCGATACTGTTTAGAAAAGTTTATTCCTAATACCTTATAATGTTATTATAGTAGTGGCAACACTTGATGTAAAACAACTTGTGTTTTGTCGGTGGTCCTTGTCATTGTCAAAAAGTTTGACTTCACTTCATCGGCGTGTTTTTGTGTTTTTTTTTCATATATTTTAATTTAAGTATGTTTTATGTATTTTTTTAATATAAAAACATTTATATACGACGATAATCTGCTAAAAGTCATTCATTTAATTAATCACTTAATAGTTTATTGCATGTTATCGTTAAAATCAGAAGTATTAAGTGGTCAACTTTAAAGCACTATAACTTTATTTGGTGTACTTCCAATATAAATCTAATTAATTAAAATAACATATTATGATTTAAAAGAGTGTCCGTGGAGTTTCTTGCCCGTTCTTCTCCATAGGTACCTACTACGCTTTGGAATGGGCATCTAGCTTCATCTTTCTGACTGACCGACCCCCTTGACAATTCAAAAGTGCCTGTAATTGGTTTATTTGAAATAAATGCTTTGAGTTTGAGTTTGAATTATATTATCAAATTCTATAATTATTTTCCGTTTTTATGAAATATGGTTCATTTCTGTCGGTTCTGGCCGAGTCTTGTAGGAAACTTTGGCATTCTCCTTTGTATTTTTGTTTAAGCACGTGGTTTTTTATTTATATATTGTGACACTGTAGCAAATTAAAAAAACATTATTTCACATAAATTCAATTCAAATTCAAAAGTCATTTATTCAAACTAGACTGATAATCAGCACTTTTCGAACGTCAAAATTACATAAGACAGTCCCCCAAAAACGCCCACCCTTCACCACTTCCTAGTGCTTAAGCTGGGAAGAAGAAGTGGCGCAACAAACTCCCCAGCAGCACAGCTGTCATTTCAGTTGGAAAAACTTGATTCTATATAATAATGCAATATAGTATCACGTAGTCTTTGATTCTCAAAACACTTGTTTGTTGCTTGGGGGGGGGGGGGGGGGTACATTGGACTAGCTTAATTAGTCCGAAGCCTTTTATAGAAACCTTTTTGACATAGTTTCTGTTTAATAAATGATTTAAATTTATTGAGGCTCAGTTCTTTGACATGACTTGGGAGTTTGTTGTTAAAACGTATACTTTGGCACTTAAATGAATTACTAATTTTTTGGAGCCTAGTCCTCGGCACAATAAATAAATCTTTGTTTCTAGTATTTAAGCTATGAATGTCGCTGTGTTTAGAATATAGATTTATATTCTTTTTTACATGAATCAGGTTCTCATATACATATTGAGACGCGACCGTCATTATGTTTATTTCCTTAAATTTATCCCTCAGTGAATGCCTACAACTTAGGTTATAAATCTCTCGAATGGACGTTTCTGCAGCACAAATATAGCCTGAAAGTCGGCCGCATTTCCCCACAACAAAATGCCATACGACATAAGTAAAGTATAGTAATCGAGCTGTTTCTACATCAGCCAAATGACGGATTTTATACACCGCGTAGGCTGCAGAGCTTAGCCGCTTCGACAATTTGGTTATATGTGGGCCCCACTGAAGCTTCGAATCCAAAGTAATACCTAAGAACACAGTGGTGTCCACAAGATCCAATTCTGTCCCATTTACTAGTACATTGGTTTTCACCTGCTTAACGTTAGGTGTCAGAAATCTAATACATTTAGTCTTTTTCTCGTTCAAAAGTAAATTATTAACACTAAACCAATGCACAATTTTAGAGAGAGCATTATTTACATCGTCAATAACGGTTTGTTGTCGCTTAATCTTAAATATAAGTGATGTGTCATCTGCAAATAACACTATTTCATGATTGTTCTTTATAAGGCAAGGTAGGTCATTAATATATAAGAGAAATAAAAAAGGGCCAAGAGTTGAGCCCTGCGGAACTCCCATAGTGACAAGCGAACCCGGGAAACGCTTGCCGTTAACGTCCACTCTTTGGATCCTATTATCCAAATAAGAAATAAGAAGATCCAAAGCAGTGTTTCTAATACCATAGTGATGCAATTTCCTGACCAATGTATCATGTGAAACACAATCGAAAGCCTTAGATAAGTCACAAAAAATACCTAGGGCATCATGTGACCTTTCCCAGGCCTCAAAAATATGTGAAAGAAGCTCAACACCAGCGTCGGAAGTCGAGCGACACCTTGTGAAACCGAATTGCTTACTGTTTAATAACTTATGTTTATTAAAATGTCTTTGCAATTGATCTAGCATCAATTTTTCGAATATTTTACTAAAGGTGGGAAGCACAGAAATATGTCTAAAGTTCGTGGGGTCTGATGTGCTGCCCGATTTAAACAAAGGTATTATTTTACTACTCTTCATTAAGGACATATATCATCATAGACCTACAAGGGCACTTATGAAACGTCAGAAGCTAGGTGCACGGTTCCAATTGGTCGTTTCCTATGGAGAAGAGCCGGCAAGAAACTCCACGGTTACTCTTTTAAAAGTAAATGGTTTTTACAATTTTTCCAAATTACAGTGTTAAAAGCTTCGATCAACTATACAGGTATGCGAGGACAGTGTAGGCCCATCAATATGTACCAGGTACTTAGCAAAAAATAAAATGGTCCACAGATCTACAGTCTGTTATGTCTACAACGTTCTCACATTCACAAAATTTAAAAGAAAATAATCTATATAAAAGATAAATAAAATAATAAAAATACCTAAAACCCTATTTAAACCAAATGACAATGGTTGACACTACAGCTGTAACAAATCAAATTTAATAAAAAATATAGAATATTTTAAGTATACAATGTCAATATGTATTGATATTGCTGTGCCCTAGCAGGGTTCATGTATGAAATCTATATACTTGTAACAACTTGTAAACTAAATGAATGCAATAAATGATGATTATGATTATGATTAAAGCCGATAGTGAGCTCAAAATGAAAATCCAACATGGCGGCTGCGAAAATTTTGTTTTTGTTTTAAATCATACATGAGAAGGAACTTCGTTCCTGACGGGGTCGGACCGTACACGTTTTTTTTTCTCATAGAGGGTGATAAAAAGTAGAGTGTTCACCTCGGGAGCAACACTATTTTAAGCTAGAGTGACGTACTTTGAATCCCTCGCTGCACTCAGGATTCTACTCTAGAATCCATCGCTCCGCTTTGGATTCAAAGAAACAGTCGCCTTCAAAATAGTTGTTTCCTCCCTTGTCAAACAATCTACTATTAACATTTGGTGGAAGAAGCTTGCACGGTGGTCCCATTTTTTTTTCCCATTTGGTCTACATACTCGTATATGGATATGTAGTGGTATTCAAATTTGCGTTGGGGTGGGTACCACAGAAGTGGCCCGGGTTGCAAAAAACGAAAATTCAAAACCAAAGACACCGACTTGTGAAATTAAAGTTATTTTTCACTTTGTCGTGTTTGTTTTTGGAAGTTGGTTGTTTATTTTTAATGTACTTACTAAAAATAAACAACCAACTTGGGACAATTGCCGATTCTCTTGTACACCGAACTAAACTGACTAAACTATCACTAAAATTTCTTACTTTTGGCTATGAGAATCTCAGAGCTATTCTGCAAATAAAATTCGCTAAACTAAAAAATAATTTTGACACGACTAAAATCGAATTTGACGATCGCGAATCCACGTGGTACCCGTGGTTTGCTATAGCCCGTGATTTTTTTTAGAGCCGGAGGCGCGCAGGGTGTCCAGCCTCGACGTGTTTTATATGGAATTTTCCCCTTTTTGTATGGAAAATATGAAAAAATATTACCAACATGTTGAGTTTTAGGGGTTTAAGGGTTTTATACAGGGGGTCGAAATTTTAATTATTTTTGCGATAGGACGCACCATTTTCGAGATAAAAGCAAAAGAAAAAATAAATACAGTAGGTACTGCACATGAAGTCGAGATGTTGGTGTGAATTTTAGTTCATGACAACTTATTTTACCCCACACCTTTTTAATCGCGATAAAAAATTGTTAGGTTTAGTCTGGTTTGGTTTTTTACAATCAAAATTTTAGGTGAGAAACGTCAAATTCAGAATAGCAAAATTGCCATTTTCACTAAATTAAAAACTCAGTACTATCTTAGTGCTGTTAAACTAAAATATAGTTAAGTTGTGTCACTTTAGCCTATTTCAGAATGGGAAATCGTCGTTTGACAGGATAAAACTAAATTTTTGTGATTTTTAGTCTAGTTTAGAGGCATTTATGACAAGAGAATCGGCACCAATATCCGACTTACACGCGGACGAAGTCGCGGGTAGAAGCTAGTATTCCATAACTCCTTTATCCAACGAGTACTATCGAAGAACTTCATATCTAAGCAGTTTAAAAACAAAATCCCGTGAACACGATGACCACATTTGTTACCGCGCCCGTTCTATAGCCGCCGAGCGCTGCAAGCAGAAATAGTCCTTACGGTGTATAGATATGAAGTTCTTCGATGGTACATAGCAACACGGCCGCGCCACCGAGACGCCCTGTGCTAATTGCTTTGATAACATCTTCATGAATTTAAATGAATTCCCGAACGTTCCCCGTTCGGTGTCACTTCGCAGCTCTATACATATTTAATTGATCCGGTGCCGAGCGATAGACATAAGTCTACATCGGTTTGTAAACATTCGTCTGTTAGTGATGGAAGTCTTTGTATTGCTGCTGTGATAGGATTCCGTGCGGGACGGGTTCATTTGGAAAATGTGTCCCAGAAACACGAAACAAGAAGGAACTGAAAAGCAAGTCACTATCTTATTTAAGGGAACCGCAAATTGTATGAAGTAAGCCTTCTATACTTTCCATGATTATCTTGAGACTCACTGTCCCACTGCGGCACTTGTAAGGCCATGGCTTCGAAACTCGGAACTCGGCTGTTGACCGAAAAAGTCCACTTCAAACTGTTATAGAAAGTTGAAAAATAACTTGATAGTAATTTCCAAAGACGGCAACAACCAGCCTGTTTAAATATTTATTGAATGACTACCTGAGTACTTTGTTGTGAACAGACGTGTCGAACATTTATTAAAATAAATAATTAATTACTTGCTGAATCGTGACCTGGTTTTACCAAATAGCCGGTAGTAAAGAAAACTGTGTCATACGTAAGCATAACATGTGTAAGTCGTTTCTGTGAAAATGTGTAAGTGATTAACAAGTAAATAACTTGTATCACAATGGATTCCAGTCCCTTCAGCAGGGGTGGCAGATGTGCCCGGAGCCCACCTCCTTCACCTGTGCCCGCACCTGCACCTACACCTTCACCCGGGCCCGCACCCGCACCTCACCCTCAACCACCCAGCCAAAGAGAAGATGTCACGATGGAAGTGATACCTACGCCGGAAATTCAGAACTGGATGTCGTCCATTGAACAGTGCCTAAGTGAAGTGTGCTCTATTGTAACAGAGGGTAAATTAAACATGGAGCAAAAACTGCGTGTAAGTGCCCTATGCCGAAAAGTTAGTCACGGCACATCGCAGATGGCCGTACAGTACCAGTCCCTTAAGATGAGAGCCGTCCGGGCCCACTCTACCGTCCAAACTCTCGAAGATCAAATTGATCTGTCGCAGCAACTGCAAGCCCTTAACAGGTTGACTGCCACTTGCAAAAATTGAAGGTCACCGGGAGGCCAAATATTTTTTTTTGTTTGATCGACTTTAAAAGTGATTATATAAGATTGTAATTATACTTAATTATCTATATGATATTTTACAGTATTTTAAATGAGGAGGGCAACTACACCGCACCGGTGCGTGCTAGGCACTGGGAATGAAATTTTCATTCTCAGTGCCAAAGAACGCACGGGTGCGGGTTATGAATTTATTACGTTTTTATGGTTAATTAGGAATAATACGCTTTTATTTATTTAAATGTGGTTTATATTAGATACTTCTTGCATTTTTGTAATGAAATAAACTGCAAAATCAACATTAATTTAGAGAAAAGTAAAACAAATAAATATTTTCTAATTGAACTTTACTTAGAAATGGCATTACACTTTGGCATCAATGTGAATAAAATATCTTATAAAACAAAAACAATCAGAGAAAAACGCAGAAATTATCAATCAACAATGTCATATTTAAAAAAGTTATAAAACCATGAATTATAACATTTACAGAGGAAGTTCTAAGTGGTAATTTTCAAAACATTCCACACAAAGTCCAGGTTTGTCAGGACAGGTGTCACAATACCAAGGAGAGTCAGTACGCTTTTTATTCTTGGTGCACTGACGGCATGTCTTTCGTTTGAGACGCCCATTTGAAGTAGTTTCAGTGGCTTTCTTTATTTTATGAGTTTGGGTATTTGAAGGTCTATTTCCTGGTACATTTTCGGGCAGCAGAGCATTTATGACATTCATGCGATAATCATAGAGAGACATTTTACGTTGCCCTGAATATTTATTGTACATCTTCATTGAATTCAAGAAAAGTAATTGGAATGTGTGGATGGCTAATTTCAGATACCAGCGTAAAGTTTTTCTTTCGCAAGGATAGTACGCTAGAAGCTGATCTTGCATGTCTACTCCTGACATGTAATCGTTATATTTCGAGATAGCTTCTGGCTTTTGAGTAACTTGGCCACGTTTATTTTGGACTGGAACCATTCTGTCTTTATACTGGGTAGTAATATACGTCACAACGCGTTTATCTTTCCACACGCCAACATGCACTCCTTCACGAAACATTGAGATATTTTCTCCTTTCTTAATATTTTTTTTCCTGATTTCCTGAGGATTTTCTTTCAAGTCTTTACGTAGAGTGCCCGTACAATAGGTGTTGTGATCAAGCAGCTTCTTCGCCAAACCAAAACTATTATAAAAGTTGTCCATGTACAATTCGTGGCCATTATTTAGTTTTCCCTGAAGCAGCTCCATGACAACTTTCTCAGCGTGACCCTTCCCAGATACGTCTGTATCTTTTCCACCTGCATAAACACGGAACTTCAATACCAATCCATCTGGTTCAGTTAGCATATATAACTTTATGCCGTATTTGTGGCGTTTATTTTTGATGAACTGCCGAAAACTCAGTCGCCCTCTCCATAGCACCATACTTTCATCCAGAGATAATTGTGCTGCAGGATAATAACATTCAGTCATTTTGTTGTTGAAGTAATCAATGACACTTCTAACCTTGAACATTGGATCCTCACTTTCTTCCTCTGAGGTAAAATGCAAACATCTCAGTATGAGGAGAAATCTGTTTCTGCTCATTTGTTTCCCAAAAATTGGAATTGAAAACAGCCTATCTTTTTTCCAGTAATCCTGTAAACGACTGAGAGGGATAGTTCCCATGTGGAACAGCAAACCAAGGAAAATTTTCAGCTCGCAGACAGTGACCTGTTTCCATCCAGAAATCCTGGCAAAATCTCTACTTCGTCTGCTTGAAACTTCCTGATTATGTCTACTTATCAACCTCTGTGCCTGTGCATTTGTCTCAGTACAAATCATCGTCAAAAAATCTTCAGTAAAAAAAAAATTAAAATAATCAATAGGATTTGCTCCTGCAATTTCACCATAAAATTCGTTTGATTTTGTAAAATAAATTTCTCTCATCTCGCCAGTTGTAGTCCATTCAGCGGTTGAGCCTACTGCAGAGGGTTGGTTCAGCTGGGCTTGACCTTGAGTGTCTGATACAGATGGTGAGTTTGGCTGCAGGTCTTGATCCTGAGCTGTAGGTGACACTAATTGACGTGCTGGAGAGCGTAATTCGATATCTAAGGGGTGCTCCTCACCTTCACTCTCTGATGCTGACTCCTCGTCACCAGGCTGATAATCGTCTTCAGAATTATCAGAAAACAATACCTCTTCTATATCACTGTCGTGCATAATAGAAAACAATTGTTTTCGCTGCCTTTTAGGCCTAGAAGGGCCTTCTTCGCAATCCATTTTACTTGATATTTATTTCTGCATAAACACTCAACCGTCAAACATACGAAAAAACCAAAAACACGTTACGAAAATTTAAAATTTCAAGCGCAGTGCCGCTTCAAACACAACGTTCTTGGCCCAGTGCCGGCGCCAAACTGAGTGTATGAATCTACTAAGGCGCGAGACCGCACCGGTGCGTGGTCGGCCTCTCGCATGGACACCCCTCCCCGCACCGGTGCGGGGGTGGCAGCGAACTTGTTAAGCTGTCAATCGGATCTTCAATGAAACCGGTAACGGGAACTTCCTTTGCTGAGATGGTTAAAAAAGGTACCAATAATTTTATACAGCCGATAAATTTAAGTTCAGTGGCCATATACCCTAGCGACAAACTGAAGTCGAGTGAGGAGACAAAAACACTTGTCCAAAAAATTATATGCCCCGAGCAAATGAAACTACAGGTAAGAGGACTACGTAAGACAAAGAATGGCGGTGTCATTATCAGCACTGAAACAAAAGACGATATTGAGAAGGTGAAAAAATCGATGCAGCTATCAAATTCAGGCCTTACAAATAGACGAACCCCCAAAAAGGAAGCCTAGAATAGTAGTTCTCGGAGTGCCCTCATCCATGCAAGAGAAGGAAGTTTTTACGTGTTTATTCCACCAGAATAAAAAAAAAAAAAAAAAACAACAATAACCGATCATAATGCTACCCTACTTATTTTAAATTGTAAATTACTTAAATTAGTCACTCGCAGAATTTCTAGTTTAATTGTAAATAAACTCGAAGAAGACTTACGCAATATCGACTTTGACCCAGTCTACGATTCCGCTGATCCGCAGTTTTGTATGTTATACTTAATCAAAAATGTACAACATGCAATTCAGAAGAACACGGTCATATCTCGGCGAAATAACAAAAACTACAACATAAAACCATGGATCACGACAGGACTTATTCGCTGTATGAAAAATAGAGATTAGATTTAGCTTTCATATGCAGTTTGCATATGAAAGCTAAATCTAATCCAGATAACTTAATTTTGCAACTGTCGTATAAACGATATCGTAACTTCTGCAATAATCTTCAAAAAAATGTAAAAAGTAACTACGATAAAATTGCACTAGAAAAAGCTGGTACAAATAGTAAACAAATCTGGAATTTTATTAAAAGTGTAACGTATAACTCGAAACAAAATCAGTCATCTTCAGGTTTATTACAAGCACATTCATCACAGTTAGCATCTGCCAACATTGCGAATAATTTCTTTGTTAATGTTGGTAAATGTTTGGCTGAAAAAGTTCAGGGCCAATCGCAATATCTAACAAGCACACCATTTACGTCTAACACTATTTTATCATCCTTCGTGTTGCATGACACTGACGAGGCTGAGGTAGAAACGATAATTATGAATTTGAAGGACGACTGTGCAGTTGGCTGGGATAGTATACCAAATAAAATTATTAAACAGTTCAGGCACATTTTGGGACCGCCACTAACTTATATTTTCCAAAAATGTTTATCTACAGGTCTTTTTCCCGAGTGTCTAAAAAAAGCTGTTGTTGTCCCTGTTTACAAATCAGGCAGTAAAGATCAAGTAACAAATTATAGACCTATTTCCTTACTGCCTACTATGTCTAAAATATTAGAAAAAATTATGAATAAAAGGCTTTACAAATACTTGGAGGATAAATCAATTTTATCTAAACGGCAGTTTGGATTTAGGCCTAAAATGTCAACAGACGATGCCGTGCATCATCTGACTGACTATCTAGCACAAGAGCTGGATAATGGTAACCACACAGTAGGAATCTTCCTAGACCTTACCAAAGCTTTTGATTCGGTTTCTATTCCTACTCTGTTGCACAAGCTTGAAGCCATAGGTATCAGAGGCACCCAGCTGAAACTATTTAAGAGCTATCTAGAAGACCGTACCCAAAGTGTAAAGATTGGTAATGTTCTCAGCGATAGTAAAAAAAACACGTCCTTCGGAGTTCCCCAAGGAAGTATTTTAGGGCCCACACTATTTTTGATCTACATAAACGATCTTTGTAACCTAAATCTAGATCACGGCCAAATTGTTTCTTATGCTGACGACACTGCTCTTCTATTTTCAGCTGACTCAGAAAGAAATGTCTACAAGCTTGCGCAACATGGGTTCAATATTGTTAATAAATGGCTTCAACATAATTCACTAACACTAAATGCAGATAAGACATATTACATTAAGTTTTCGATGCGCAAGCAAACATCAACAAGCACTACCTTGACATTATAATGCTCATGATTGCACAATTCCTACAGATAACCAATGTGTTTGTCCCAGTATTAAAATGACCAATACAACAAAATACCTTGGTGTTATAATAGATGAAACACTTTCGTTCAAACAACATACAAGCCTTAAATAATAGAATTCGCAAGTTGATATTTGTTTTTAAAAAGTTACGCTATATTGCTGACCAAAAACTAGTTAGACAAGTTTACTTTGCTCTATGTCAATCAATATTAACCTACTGTATTACCACATGGGGTGGAGCGGGTAAAACAATGTTACTTACCATCGAAAGAGCTCAAAGGGCGATTCTCAAAGTGTCTACTTTCCGCCCTTTCCTTTTTCCTACTAACCTCCTATACAAATCTTGTGAAGTATTAACAGTTCGACAGCTATTTATAATGGGTATAGTATTAAAACAACACACAGCTCTACCCTACAACACTGCAATTACTAACAAAAGACGTAAATATATAGTTTGTCCACAAAATACAACAAAACATGCTTTTGTATCCAAATTTTACCTGTACCTCGGTCCTCTTCTCTATAATAGACTAAACTCGAAAGCAAACATTTACCCCTTGAACTACAAAAATTGTAAGAGAATACTCAAGGATGCTCTCCAAAGTATGTCTTACGAAGATACAGAGAATTTACTAACTGTGTTAAAGTGAATATACTATGTACAAATTTCACCTACGTTAAGTATTTATCAAATTTAGAAACTAAGAGTTAAGCTACTCAACATATAATTAGTGATCTATTGTCAACCTGTTATTTATTTAGTAAGTCTATTTTTAGCTCTTCTCGCCTGAAACACAGGATTACCTAGTTTAGGCACGTAAGTCTTAGGAATATAATTTACATTTAAGCAAAACTGTACAACTTTTTATACCTTGTAATTTTTTGAATAAAATATTATTATATATTTACGACAATTTGGAAGTTGTAATTTGGAGTGTTTTAGTTTTGGGGTCCCGTATTCGCGCAGGAGTCGGGCGCGCTTGTTGCGACTCGCTCGGGTTTAGGGAAGTATTCGACTGGCTAGAGGCAGTCGCTCTCCCCTCGAGCGGCGGCGAGCAAGGTCAGGGGAACAATTCTGTGCCGGTTGCGAGATGGGTGCAGTTGAATATATTTGCGACAATCTTATTGAACTGGGCTTAACAATAATTACATGCCTTCATATTATCAGCCATTTGAAACAGTGCTCTATGTCGTCAATTCAGACAAACAAACGGTTCGTTTTGCGGAACTCGCACGGTGTAGGATGTGAGTGAGGCACGAGTGACGTCACCGGGTGGCGCGGTTATTCTCAAATGGTCCGCGTGTTATTCACGCGTGCCGGTCCAATTCGCGCGACAGCACATAAATGAATCTTTTATGTGAGGGACCGGGCTCTCTTCTTGCCTCTTTTGTGTTATTCGGAATTGATGATTGCCTGAGCTCAAAGGAAATTTGATATATAAATGCGTATGCATCGGTCATTACTAGATAGATAGAAGATAGAATATTCTATATTAAGTACACCATAAATAACGAGTATACACGACGCGCGACAATATTTTGCCCTATTCAAATATTTGAGGAAGTTAACAAAATTGTTTGATTTCAATTAAATGTGATTTGTTTTACCCTGTTTAATAATAATATTCTTACTACAGTAATTTTGTTTATTTCCATTGTCAGACAAAAGAAGAAAAAAGTCAAACAAAAGTTCACAGAACGCTTGTAATCCGTGGCCGTTGGTCAATCTGTGTAATAAATATGAATGGTGGCGGTGAGCTGGTAGTATGAATGGAGGCGGATGATGCTAAGCGGATCTCGGCCGACCTCGCGGCTCGCGATATA
The DNA here is from genome assembly GCA_914767755.1 of Agrochola circellaris. NCBI lineage: Eukaryota > Metazoa > Arthropoda > Insecta > Lepidoptera > Noctuidae > Agrochola > Agrochola circellaris. The sequence continues at coordinate 247,132 of OU611847.1, forward strand.
GTGTTGCGTAGATCGACTCATTAGGCTGATTACAATAAGCTTTGTTTCAAACCGTACTGTATGTGAAGCTCAGGATTTAGGTACTCGGCAAAGGTCAAAACCTGTTTTTTCAATTTATCAACCAACAACCAACCAGGACACCAATAGAAAGTTTAATCGATTATGCATACTTATTATATACATATATTATTATCTATCAGAAGCAGGTTTATTAAAAAAATACGCACAACCAATCAACTGTATTTATTAATTTTACGAACAAAACATTATTTATAAAAACCTAGCAAACTAATAAAATTAACGAGCAATTATTTAGCTAATCACTTGGCACCGAGAAAACACAATACTGAGGCGGAGAGACGTCCGTCGCCGTTGGCTGTCGATCCAAAAAGGCACGAGTCACGAGCTCCTCTCCGTCCTCTCCGCACCGTCTGCAGTTGCCGCGAACTATCCCCACTCTACATGCAGGTGTCTTGACCACTCCCTCGTTCCTTTCAACTTTTTAATTCTTCCAACAATATATATAGCACGCATATTATTATATATTCAGTTTCCACAAAAATTTAATATAATAATATGCGCGCTATGCACATGTTATCGATAATTATGATGTTATAAACTTGTCGACCCAGGTTAACTTTTAATCTCAAATTGCGGTTTACCACAATGTTAAGCGCGTATCAAACATTTAGTCCGAGATCGTCATTACTAGAACTACGCTATTTGAGTCCTCGCATTTGCAGTAAAATATAAGCGAGATCTGCTAAGATCGTCCAAAAATAGGGGCGCGTGGCCATGACCCCGTGGAGGGTGCGGACCAGCTGGTGGAGCACGACACGGCCGGTGTGCGGCCCGGTCCGGGCATTAGTAGCACGATTTAGGGAAAAAGGCCCACTTCGAACAGCGAGTGTTCAGTTAGCTGGTCGCCTTCTCATATATCTACTTAGTTGCATGATGACCGTGAGAATCCTTTTGTTCATTTTTCTTGAGTTTCCACATTGTGGTACCCAGTGGTACTTCTACTCGTGTCTGCCATGTCAGCACTAACTAGGTCTGCACTAAATAATCACTTCAAGGTCGTCCTCATTCGCTCGCAATCACTGTGTCATTTGCATTATTGATTCAATCAAATAAATTCATTCAATTAAAGAAAATTACTTGTTTTCATTACTGCAATTATGTACTTACCTACAACGGATGTGTGCTTGTTGATCGATTGACCTAATATTACTTTTGTTTAAGGGGGATGTGCTAAGGTAGCCCGCGATATTCAAACTTGAGTTTTCTCCATTTTGTAGGTCAGTGTCAGGTTGTATGTTGATTAAAATATGATTCGCGATTTTTCACCGTTTTTGCACCGTCGAAGTGTTGGTGTGAATTTTGGTTCATGAAAACTCATTTTAATCCAAACCTTTTAATCACGGTGAAAAACGTCAAATTTAGAATAGCAAAATTGCCATTTTCACTAAACTCAATGCCATATTAGTGCTGTCAAACTAAAACACACAGTACAGCAATTTCGATTTATCTCGAAAATTTTGTCAAAATAAGTCTCGAATTTCCAAGCATGTTTGTGAAAAGTTACTTTATTCTTCATGTATTCTTAACATATTTGATTGGAGTTCTCCCTTTTTTAAACTTTTTCCTCAGATTTTTTCTTTTTCAATGCATCGGACGGTCATGAGTAGGGAATCCAATACCGTACCATTTTTGCGGGACCAATAATGCGGGACTACACATGCGGGATCCGCATTTGAAGAAATCGTCCCGGCCAATTTATATGTGTACTCGTATGTCAATGTCACAAACTACCGAGTCATTCAACCAAAGTATTTTGTGTATTACGTGCGAAAGTGAAACTTTTACTAGTATCTAAAGCGTATTATTGAGCGGTACTTTGCTTCTGCTATCAGTAAAAATGAATGTCAGTGTGGTATACAAAGAGTTTAAGAGCTCGAGTGTAGTATGGATACATTTTTTAAGGTCGAGAGATGATGGTTTTCGGCTACATGTAAATTATGCCCTGCTTGTTAAATGGATCTCTGCTCGTTCTACTAAATTTATATTTTCTTCGGAAATACTATTAAAAAAAATGGCTCGAATAATAAAACAGACTGAGGCCGCTTGTAGACGCACGTTTTTTCCATCGGACCACGGACCGTGTTTTGCATATTTGTATGAGTTGGCTACTGGTCCGGCGTCCGATGTATGTACACACATTCATTATAAACCATACACCATCGCAAATCCGGCAAAAAAAAACGTTCCGTTGTCCGGTGAAAAAAACGGACGTATACAAGCGGCCTAAGTGTCTTTTATTTCTTATAAAACTTCATAAATTCATGAACATAACTACTTAGAACAAGAAGTATGATTTTTTGGAGTCTCGCAAATACCGCGGATCTGCGGGATTGATGACCTCGATCCCGCATGCCTGTGGAATTAGGATTTTGATGCGGGATTGGATTCCCTTGTCATAGGACCATGAGTTCTGTGGATGTTTGTTACGTTATTTTATGGCAAACAGGCCGAATCATGCACATCATCTGCAACACCAGAAAAAAAGTTGAAACGTCTACTTACATCGTTCGTTTAATTACACAGACCGATAGTGAACCATACAAGCAGCAATAGGGCAAAAAAAAGTTATGGTTATGGCTATGGTAGTACTCTTCCGGAGAAAGTCCTTCACAAAGATCCATAAAATGATTACACCAGAAAGATTATTTTGGCGAGTAGAAGTGATAGTTCAATCACGGTGAGGTTGTAGCATGTAGCTCGGCTGATGTTAGCCAGAGGGTCTAGTGTGAGTTTTGTTTAACCGTCTCGATTTTACGCATCGACCGCGTTCGGCGCTCTGATTGGCCCTTCACTGGCCTTCACTGGTGATGGGCCAATCGGAGCGCCGAACGCGGTCGATGCGTAAAATCGAGATGGTTAAACGAAACTCACACTAGACCCTCTTGTCTGTGTATCGGGCGGTGCATTCATTAGGAACAAAGGGGCGAGCGAGTAAACAGAGTTTGTCGGTAACGGCCGGCTCGCGGCCAGAGCGCGGGACCCTCATTATGTTCGACCCAGCCCCCACGCCTCCACACTCCCCCGCTGACGCCCTTACGCCACGCTTTTCATACTGAGCTAACTGAGCTAATGTTTAGCTCGCCATCACTGTGCTGGTTACTCCGAAAGTGATCATATTATAAGTTTTCGTGTTTGTTCTGGTTTGTGATTAAAGATTTTTGCGATGTTACGTGATTTCCCGTGTTTCGTTTTCTCTGTACTCTTATCAATGAAATAATTTGTATACTTAAATCAGCACGTACAAGGTGGGCCAAAAGAAATCACCCTATTGGAAGATGCTCTCATTTTTGCAAATGGCCGCCAATGTCAAATCTGTTTTGACATTTGTGGACTAGACAGATGCAGAATACAAGTGAACAAGCCATGGAGCGATACACTCCCCAAGAACGCGGAATAATCGTGTCTATTTTTTCGCGTAACTATTCGTCTGTGACGTTGACGATTTTTCGACCAAAATCATAATGAGCGATGAGGCTCATTTTCACCTCAGCGGGTACGTAAACAAGCAAAACTATCGCTTCTGGGGCACCAAAAATCTACGAGTGATGCCCGAGGAGCCATTACACCCGCTCAAAGTGACTGTATGGTGCGCTGTTCACGCTGTCGCCCGAAGTTCTCGCCGAAGTGATGAAAAATGCCATAAAACGAGCCCGTATGGCAATCAATTGTGACGGCGCCCATTTGGCCGATATTTAATCTTCTCGACTTGACCAATAAAATTCTAAAGGTTCAAATAACCATAATCAAAAAACAGAATCAAAGTTTTTCATTTAGAAAAAAAAAGAGAGCCAAACAACATAGGTTTTTTTTTTGGCCCACCTTGTATAATCACAAATGCTACAAATCGCATAGAGCACGTCCGTCACTCATAGAGAGGGGGTGAACTGTCGGGTCGCGGGTGCACACCGCGGCCTGTTCTTCCCTGCATGACGTCACGAGGCTGCTTGAACAGCTCATGTTGCTAACACGGCCATAGTGACGACTGCTTCGTCCTCGAAGCTTTTACTGAAATAAAATAAAATACAGGAGAGAGGGTTACAATCCTCTCACCATCTGCCTTCTGCCTGACTTTAGTCAGATATCTGTTCTGCCGGCCAACTTCGCATATTTTCGAAAGTCAAGTCATTCGTCACTCTGTGAGTGCTGCCATTGGGTCTCATGCCCAACACTTCAAACCGGTCTTTCTTTATGACCGGTTCTTGTATCCCGGATTCCCTTTACTTATGCGAATCAACACCATATCCCCGATTTTGTATGGGGATTTCACATAACGTTTGGCATTAAACCGCCGCATCTGCCGCTTTTGATCTTCATCCAAAAGCTCACGAGCTTTTGCTCTTGTGACTCTCAAGTCCAGCCTCTCACCCGCCTGCGTTAGATTATTTACCAAAAGCGCCTCACACAGCGCTGTCGGCTTGTAGCCAATCAGCAACTCGTTTGGAGTTCTGCCAGTGACTTTATTCACTGCATTATTCAACGCCTGCTGTGTGGAAGCCAGGGCTTCACACCAGTTCTCTTCTGGTTCATTCCTGATTATAGCGTTCAATATATTTAATATTGATTCGTCCATTTAATGAATGCCCAATGCGTCCAATTTAATGGATGCCAGTTTACCACGCGTAAAAAATGCGTACTGTTAGATGTCTCATGTCTTCGAAGTATTGGTTCTTAGACTCTAAATCTCATAATTGTACCGCTGCGTATGTACAATCGACGTTGCCAAGTTCTTCGTATCAGATGTGGACACCTTCTCTATTAGCGACTATTTGGACACCTGGATGTTCCAATATATCGCGGCCCACCAATAATATCAATTATTGTCTGTCAATAAGGTCGAACGCTCTGAACGCATCAACAGTCAAATATTGAATGAAGGGAAGCTCGCGCTCGGACCTCCCGCCTTTTTATACCCTACCGCCACGACCCGCGTCGAGCGCGGCAACCGTTACACAAAAATAATCCTTATGGCATGATTCAGTATTCACGCGCGACGGCGCGATGGCTTATTAGCGTATTTCATGTATAAGTTTGGTGTTTCTATACTGATTACTATGATTCTTTTTTTATTGAATAGGTATGTAATAATATTAACTTCTTTTAATTAGGGATGAGTGAGAGTATTATAAACGTAAGAGTAAACAAATATAATCAGAAAGCTCCGAACTGCTAAGCTATCGGGAATTACACGTGTTATTGTGAGTCAACCATAAAAGATAGACATATGCTGTTGTGGGATATTTTTTAGATAATTTTATGTAGAACATTTCCGTCATAAATGATTTCTATGTAGCTTTAACCATTAAGGCTTCACACGCGACGGAAGCTTAAAAAATGGAGCAACTTCTCCCGTTTTCCCAACATTTCCCTTCACTGCTCTGCTCCTATTGATTGTAGCGTGATGAAAAGTATACTATAACCTCCCCAGGAGTATGAAGAATAATTGTTCCAAGTTTCGTTAAAATCCGTCGAGTAGTTTTTGTTTCTATAAGGAACATACAGACAGACAGACAGACAGATAGACAGACAGACAGACAAAAATTTTACTGATTGCATTTTTGGCATCAGTATCGATCACTAATTACCCCCTGATAGTTATTTTGAAAATATATATCATGTACAGAATTGACCTCTCTACAGATTTATTATAAGTACTAGCTTTTGCCCGCGACTTCGTCCGCGTTTCCGTCGTTTTTCGTAAAAAAGTACCATATGTCCTTCCTCACGGTTCAGTGGTTTTGATGTAACAGACAGATTAACTTTCGTATTTTAGTAGGGAAATATAATATGTCAATCCACAATACTGTTGAAAAATATCGCAATAAGGAACCGCAGAATATTATTATTAATAGCTGTGCCCGCGACTCCGTCAGCGTGTAACTCCTTGTATGTTATTAAGTCAATGTATTGGTAATATTGTTTAGATCACTTTCACATGAGGCTTAAGTACCTATAGAACGAAAATACTTCAGCGCGAACGAATATTTAAACACTACCAAAACAACTAATACCTATTTTATAAAATAACAACAAAAGAAATTCAAATAAACTATTTAAAGACTAAAAGTCGCGCTGATAAGCACGGTTTGTTAATAAATCAATTATTGTCTGTCTATAAGGTCGAACGCTCTGAACGCATCCACAGCCAAATATTGAATGAGAAGCTCGCGCTCGGACCTCCCGCCTTTTTATACCCTACCGCCACGACCCGCGTCGAGCGCGGCAACCGTTACACAAAAATAATCCTTATGGCATGATTCAGTATTCACGCGCGACGGCGCGATGGCTTATTAGCGTATTTCATGTATAAGTTTGGTGTTTCTATACCGATTACTATGATTCTTTTTTTATTGAATAGGTAATAATATTAACTTCTTTTAATTAGGGATGAGTGAGAGTATTATAAACGTAAGAGTAAACAAATATAATCAGAAAGCTCCGAACTGCTAAGCTATCGGGAGTTACACGTGTTATTGTGAGTCAACCATAAAAGATAGACATATGCTGTTGTGGGATATTTTTTAGATAATTTTATGTAGTACATTTCCGTCATAAATGATTTCTATGTAGCTTTAACCATTAAGGCTTCAAACGCGACGGAAGCTTAAAAAATGGAGCAACTTCTCCCGTTTTCCCAACATTTCCCTTCACTGCTTTGCTCCTATTGATTGTAGCGTGATGAAAAGTATACTATAACCTCCCCAGGAGTATGAAGAATAATTGTACCAAGTTTCGTTAAAATCCGTCCAGTAGTTTTTGTTTCTATAAGGAACATACAGACAGACAGACAGACAGGCAGACAGACAGACAGACAAAAATTTTACTGATTGCATTTTTGGCATCAGTATCGATCACTAATTACCCCCTGATAGTTATTTTGAAAATATATATAATGTACAGAATTGACCTCTCTACAGATTTATTATAAGTATAGATAGATAGATAGATTTTGGAAATGAAACACTTTACTTTTTTAACAATTTTTTTTATTAGTAAGTATTGCTTACATTAATGGTATGCTTACAATCTATAAATCTAAATTAAAAACAAATGACTTGTACAAAAAATATAAAAAAAATAGTACTTAATCAATATTATTTTTTAATAAAAACCCAACGCCTGAAAAGTAAAATTGGCAATTTTTCTATCTTTGCCAGCAAGTATCACTGAAGATTTTTATATAGATGATCTGATATTTTTCAAAGCGGGATCGGACAAGGGTAAGATATTTACCACATATTTGAAACATCTAAATTATATGAATAAGTCAATTGGGAATGCTGCTAACAAGTGAGATTAGACAAAATATGTTATAGTTTTGGAATTTGCGTCGAAAAAGCACTTACCAGATTTTTTCTTGAACAAACTTTCAAAATTTCTCAAAACACCCGCCAAAAACTAGAACTTTTTCACAACAAAACCGTTGAGTCAACTTTGACATTACCTTATAGTGACAAATGAAGTTGACAGGTTCTCAAATGAAATAAAATAGATAAAAAAATTATTAAAGATTATAAATATATGATATCTATACCTTTAGTGTTACCGTATTAAAAGTTAGAGTGCATTATTTAAAAAAACTCGATGTGGTAATATATATACCTTTATTTGAATAAGGGTTAAAATATTATTGTAATGTAATAAAATTAAAAATCAAACGAACTTACCAAGTGAAGTTCGATGATAATTATGTGAACAGCTTCATTCGAAGCGATTTATTGTTTACGTATTGTAGCAGCACCTCCATGTACCAGCCTTGCACGAAGTTTTTAGAGGTAAGTAAAAGCTTTTTTTTTTCACTGCCAACACTGTATCCTTTTAGTACTTTGCACCCACTGAACTATTTCTCTATAATGGTCAACAGTTATTTCAATATCAATAAAATGTATGTAAATGTATGTTTCTAATTTAATATCATTTTGTTGAAACTAATAAATATTTCACATTTTTATTTATCTAAGGTAGGGTAGGTACTTTTCTAGGGAGGGTATAAATCGCTTCGAATGAAGCTGTTCACATATATTATCATCGAACTTCACTGGGTAAGTTCGTTTGATTTTTAATTATGTGTCACAGCTTCATTTGAAGCGATTTATTGTTTACGTATTTGTTTAGCTGGTATCTGGTAACCCTACTTATTTAATCGACTATTACTATACTATACTATGTCACTCAATCGATTATTCGTTCATCAAGACATTCACTGTCATCCACTATGGGAGACAACTGACAGTCGGCCTTCTTGTTCGAGACACCGAGCAGAGAACACGCATAGATTAACAGCCTATCAAATTGGTGTAATTTTAATCTTAGCAAGTAAGTACAGCAGTGCTATTCTGTAACCATCTCACCGTGAAAACTTAGGTGAAGTGAGCGTGGAGTGAGCTGTCATTCCACCTAATGCTAGAGATTGACACTATTGACAGCTCACTCCACGCTCACTTCACCTAAGTTTTCACGGTGAGATGGTTACAGAATAGCACTGCTGGACTTTATTATTTTGGTGATCCGAGTGTTTTTTGTAAATATTGTGAAAAAGGAAATAAATATATTCGTATTTATATGATGTGTTTAGTTTGCTATTGTCTTATTTTGTTAATGAATGGTTAAATATAGTCGTTACTGATATGATTCGAAGGATTTTTACGGATTAAAAACATGCATTTTTTTTTTTTTGCACTAAGTGCGTAGACTTTCGCATCTCGGGCCTGGACGACTCAGTGGCGGAGGCTCAGGTGGTGGCCGCTGCCGTCAGGACTGGGGGGTGCAGGCACAATCCGTCCTGACTTCACTGGGATGCGAGCCGTAACGGTGAGCTGCCCCGTGTCGGCGGCCAGGAAAATCGCCGGGGAAGGCCAAAGGTTATTGGTGGGCTGGGTATCCGCGCAGGTAAAACTGCTAGAACCCAAACCTCTGAGGTGCTTTCGCTGCCTTGTGGGCAACCACGTGGGAGCTAAATGCACCTCGGAGGTGGACCGCAGCGATCACTGCTATCGCTGTGGTCAGCCCGGTCACAAGGCCGGGTCGTGCGAAGCCACGCCGCACTGCGCCGTATGTGCGGCGGCTAGCATGCCGGCCGAGCACCGGATTCGGAGCAAGGCCTGCGCCCAACCCGCCAAAGCCAAAGCTAGGGGCAAGCCCTCCGCCACCGCCGCCACCACCGCAGCCGCCGCTACTACTGCCGCCGCCGCTGCCGCCTTCACCGTCGTCGCCGCCGCCGCCGCCGTTGCCGCCGTGACGGGGCCCTCACGTGGGGCTAGGGGGAGGGGCTGATATGGACTGCCAATAGTGGCCCCATTATGCCTCCTCCAGGCGAACATCAACCACTGCGCCGCCGCTCAGGATCTGTTGCTCCAGAGCATGGCGCAGTGGTCAATTAACATCGCCGTGGTCGCTGAGCCGTATTTTGTCCCGCCCAGGGATGACTGGGTGGAGGACCTGAGCGGCTCAGTAACAATTATCTCGTCGGCTGCCGCCGTTACCCCGTCCCTCGAGGCCGTCAAAAGGGGACGGGGTTGCGTGGCAGCACTGTTCGGAGAGTTTTTTTGTCGTGGTGGGAGCGTACTTCTCCCCGAGCCGAACTCTCGCTGAGTTACACAACTCCCTTGGGGAGTTGAGAGTCGTCGGGTACCATCCCCTCCCCGTGGTCATCCTCGGGGACTTCAATGCCAAGAACGTGGCTTGGGGTTCCCGGTATACGGACACACGGGGCAGGATGGTAGAGGACTGGGCCCTGGAGACCGGCCTGGTCGTCCTAAGCCGGGGTTCTGTCCCCACGTGTGTGCGGATGCAGGGTGAATCAGTGGTGGACATCTCGTTCGCCAGCCCCGCTCTGTCGCCGCGTGTCATCGACTGGCGCGTCATGGAGGGGGTGGAGACCTTTTCCGATCACCGGTACATCCGGTTTGACGTCTCCGCCCAGACCTCGGGCGCGCCGGTCCGACAGACCCCGAGTGGTCCGCGGTGGGCGCTGAAGCAGGTGGACCGGGAGCTCCTCCTGGAAGCCTCGATCGTGCAGGCCTGGGTGTCATCACCGGACAGGCCTTTTTTTTTTTTTTTTTGAGGTTGGGAAATTATCAAATAACTTCTCCCGCTCTGGGCGGAGCGGGAGGGCGTGTCAGACTTTTACTGACTAAAACCCACCCGTGTTGCTTCCGTTGCCTGTGTGCCGGGGTCGCGATATCCCTTTCGGACAAACCCGCAACCCCGGCAGGCATTTGCCCTTCCGGACCCCGTCAGTTGGTGCTGACATCTCTTTGAGGCGCGCGTGGAACACAACGCGCCGTCGAGCCGGGCCTGGTCCCTATCGGACGGCGAGCTACCCATTGCTCACCGTCCGCAAGCCCGCGCCTACGGTGGCCGGAAGTCGGCTCTCGACTCCCGACGCCCGGGGCGTCTCCTGCGGCGACTAGGGGCGCGAGGGCGCGCATTTTGCCTCTCCCTCGCGCGCTCCGCCTCCTCCTTCGCGAGCATTACTGCTTCGCAGAAGGAGGTGACGGCCTCCCATGCACTCTCGCTCCAGACCATGGCCTGAACCAGGGCCGGACGCGAGAGATCGCCGCCGCCGATAGCCTCCGTGAGGACACGGCGGTGCTCCGCCCAAGCTGGGCAGACCTCCACCGTATGCTCCACCGTGGCCTCCGGGCCATCCACACAGTGGTGACACCCGGGCGTTTCCTCCCGCTTTATCCTGAACAGGAACCTCCCGAAACAACCATGTCCGGTGAGGACCTGCGTCAGGCGGAAGTTGAGGACGCCGTGGCGCCTCTCTAGCCACTCCTCAAAGAGGGGACTTATCGCCACAATTCTGGCGTGCCCGATCACCGGACAGGCCTGCCGACATCAATGTCGAGGCGGAGTGGTTCCGGGAGGCCATGTCCAAAATATGCGACGTGGCAATGCCCCGGGTCCAGCCCGTGCCTCGCGCCAGGTGTACTGGTGGTCGCGGGAGCTCACGACTCTGCGCAGTGCGTGCGTTGCTGCGCGACGCCGGTACACAAGGCACCGCAGGCTCCGTATTCGCTCTCCGGATACGGAAGCCATTCAGGCGGAGCTGTACGAGGGGTACAGAGCGGCGAAGACCGCCCTCCAAGCGGAGCTGCGGGCCAGGCGCGAGGAGTCGCTAGAGACTCTGAACAGAGACCCGTGGGGACGCCAATACAAATGGGTGAGAGATAAACTCCGCCCATGGGCTCCCCCGCTGACGCAGAGTCTCCGGCCCCAGCTCGTGGAGGACGTGGTGAGTGCTCTGTTCCCTTCGCGAGGGGAACATACTCCCCCGCCCATGGCTTCGCCTCCCGCGGTGCCCAATGCGGACCACAATAGTGACGACGACGACGATACTCCGGAGGTGACCGAGGTAGATTTGAGAGTGGCGGTACGTAGGCTGAATGCCAAAAATACCGCCCCAGGACCCGATGGCTTACCTGGAAAAGCCAGTTCCCGCTTCGTTGGAAGACGAGGAAACTGGTCCGCATCAAGAAGCCGGGGCGCCCGGCGGACTCTCCGTCCGCTTACCGGCCCATCGTGCTGCACGACGAGGTGGGCAAGCTCTTTCAAAGAGTGATTGCAGACCGCCTTGTCGGGCGGCTGGTGCCAGTGGGACCGGATTTGGCGGAGAGCCAGTTTGGTTTCCGCAAGGGGCGCTCTACGGTGGAAGCCATCATGCGCGTTCGAGCCCTCACGTCGGGGGATGCGGTTGCCCGGGGTGGGGTCGTCTTCGCGGTGTCTCTTGACGTCGCCAATGCCTTTAATACCCTGCCCTGGCGTTGCATTAGGCAGGCACTTCGGTATCACCGGATGCCGACCTACCTCTTTCGAGTGGTCGAGGCCTATGTAACGGACAGGGCCGTCATCTACCCCGGTCACCACGGAGAGTGGAACCGGTGAGAGATGCTGTGCGGTGTCACACAGGGATCGGTTCTGGAGCCGTATCTGTGGGACATCGGATAAGACTGGGTCCTGCGCGCCGAACTCCGCTGGTCCTGGCGCAGGGGAGGTCGCATGAGGCGGCGGCCGAACTGGCGACACGCGGGGTTGCGACAATCGTCGATAGGATCCGGCAATTGGGACTCGAGGTGGCTTTGCACAAGTCCGAGGCCATGTGTTTTACGGTCCTCGGAACGCGCCACTGTCGGGTTCCCGGATAACGGCAGGAGGGGTTCACATCGGTGTCCAGTCGACGATGAAGTACTTGGGACTCGTCCTCGACGGCCCTGGTTCAGGCCATGGTCCGGAGCGAGAGTGCATGGCCGTCACTTCCTTCTGCGAAGCAGTAATGCTCGCGAAGGAGGAGGCGGAGCGCGCGAGGGAGAGGCCAGATTCGTGCCCTCGCGCCCCTTGTCGCCGCAGGAGACGTCCCGGGCGTCGGGAGTCGCGAGCCGACTTCCGGCCACCGTAGACGCGGGCTTGCGGACGGTGAGCAATGCTCGCCGTCCGATAGGCCCGGGTCGACGGCGCGTTGTGTTCCACGCGCGCCTCAAAGAGATATCAGCACTAACTGACGGGGTCCGGAAGGACCAATGCCTGCCGGGGTTGTGAGTTTGCCCGAAAGGGATATCGCGACCCCGACACACAGGCAACGGAAGGAACACGGGTGGGTTTTACTCAGTAAAAGTCTGATACGCTCCGCCCAGAGCGGGAGAAGTTATTTGACAATATCCCACCCTCCTTTTAATCTCTCATCTCTAAATATTATCTCCATCAATATATTCTCTAATCTTTATCAGTAATCTCTTCTCTTCTATAATCTCTAAATATTATAAAACAAAGTCGCTTTTTGTGTTTGTCTGTGTGACCGCGTTATTCTTCGAAAATTCCGACCGATATTGATGAGGTTTTCACCATCATAACTATGTAGAATTTTTTCCAGAAGGATTTTTTATTTAATACTTCAGAAATCTTTATGTCTTGTCAAATCGGAAATTTTCCGCGTCACGTTTGACCTGAGCGCATTTATATACAATGTCGCCCATGGGCATGTGTCCGCCCGTATTTTTTTGAACATTCATCAAAAATTATTGAAAATTAACTATAAAAGGGGTTTCTATCTTTCATATTTTTCATGTTATTCATTTTTTAATTTTATTAGTAGCGTTTGCCATATCGCTTATGTTATTAACTCGATTTAGATTCTGTTAATTATTTCCAAAAGCTTATTAGTTATTTTATCGGATTAACGAATCGTTTTTAATCAAAGGAGACGGGGATTTCTGGGCCTGATTGTAATAAGTTGACGTATGGTTAAAAAAAAAGGTTATATTTTTCTATTACAAAATGTGAAATATCAGCCCATTTTACAATCTGGAAATTGAGAAATCCAAAAATTAAGTTATGGCTACGAACAAAATGGAATATCGATTAAATTATAATCGACTATCGTGACCGAGTTCATACTATTTAAAAGATGCTTTTACCAGATGATTAATTCAAATACATTAATTATTAGAATTAACGTATTAAACAGTTTAAACAAATTAAATATCTATAAAGATAAATGTTAAAATCGATTCACGTTTGCTAATCGATTATTGTATTTTTAGTCTATGGTGACATGTCAGTCCGTCACTCGTTTCGTATCGTTTAGTGCGTGTGCGTTTTGAGTGTTTCCTCCCATAGTTTTATTGATATTTTCTGCTACCCCTGCTTTCTTTCTACGGACTTCTGATCTTACTTCTTGTACGACCCTTGCTGCCATACCGGACACGGAGAGCCTCGCTTTTACGTTGGACTTGGACTTGTTTTTTTGGATTCTACGACCAGCCTACCGATTGGATATTATCATAATGGATCGTTGTGTAAATATACAGTGCCACTAGCGGCACTGTATACACCTTCTATAATTGTAACAGTATCCTATCTTTAAAAAAAACAACTACCTATCGCACAATGAGGTTATACATCGCACTTCAAAAATCTGCTGTTTTGTTACGTAACCTCACTTTAACAAAATTTCTTTTAAGTCGGCTCTCAGATTGCAAAAATCCGCAAAATTTTCAGTGATGGTTTGATAATATAGTAGCTATTAATTGACACCAATTTCATCTCTTTACATCCAGGCCCAAGATTGTATGAAAGCGTATCCGTCTCCTTTGTCGACTATGAAAAAAAAAAACGAGATGAAGACATTTTTTTCTAAATAAAACAGTATTTATTTAAAAAAAAACACGAGTCCACGAGTCCATGAAATCATATGGGGATATTGAAAAAAAATATATATATACAGGGTGTTTGGCAGAACGTTCAACATACGAAAATGGTGGATAGGTGGGGTCATCTGCTACTTACTCAGCCCTAATTTATTTGGCTCTGGCCCCCTGGATATGTAAAAAATTTTTTTTTGTTTTCTTCTAGTTTCACCACTTCCTTAACTTTACAGTGTAATTTTTTATTAAAAATGGGTAAAACAAGCATTTTACCCATTTTTACCCATTTTTACTTTGAGGTCTTAGTCGCAACGACGAGATTGTATTCGTCTAGTTAGCTCGGAGGATTTAAGATCACTTGAAGGGGATATGATTAGAGTTTTAATAGTCAGAAACAGTCTTCCTTTTGACATTCGGTATTGAATGGCGGGCAATACTTCACCAATCCGTGCTCTTTTTGAAGGTATTCGTTATGATTCGTAACAAATTCAGTGTTAAAGCAGTATAATATTTTCAAACTTGAGGGGTATTACATATAGATCTACGATATTATTTAGTAAGGAAATAGGACCGCATCTTTAAACGCGGGATAGCTCCAACAGCATCTTCAAAATCCCAGCCGAAAAACACAATTGTTGTCAGTATAATAATAATAAATATACATATATATTTTTCAAATAAAGGTGTAGTAAAATACTCCTTGAATAAATAGTCGATATTTATTATGTCAATCACTAGCATTTCAATGACAAGATAAATTTAGACGAGATATAAAGGATGTTGGTTGCCTATGGTTGGTTGTTTGACGTTTGTAAAAATTCAGAATTAATTCCAGTGTTCGCTTTTATTGTTAATTAAAATAGTTTAATTAAAAGATAAGAAACACGCATAGGATGTTAAAGTGGGGGTGATACGAGTATTCTATTTAGTGCGTATTTAATCAGTGACACGTAGATATCGCGTTAATTTCCCAGGCAAGTCCAATGATTGTTTTTAGCGAGTCGCAACCAAATCCTGATTAGTTATTTGTGGTATTACAGCACTAGTCCGATAATATAAAGTAAAAAGCACGCGTTTTTAATAGTGTATTAAAAGCGCGTGCATTATGTACCTAAAAACGGTTCAATAAGAGCTACTTTACGAGCAAGTACCTATGTTGAAAAATAATTAACATTACACAGAACAGTAAATAAAATTACTTGCCATAATGACAGCTAAAATGCTAATGATTCGAATGATTATAACTCTGAAAATACATATCTGTTATAGTCGCAAATCATATATTGATCAAGATGTAACCTGACACTGACCGCTCAAAATGCAAAAAAACGTAAGGAAATTACGCAGGCATCAACTGCGGATCCAACTAATAATAGAGATTTTGTGTGAGAGACAGAGAGAGTGACCTGCATAATCTTAACGTCCTCTCATGTAGAGACACGTGCCTAAATGTGACGCGTCCTTGAAATTTCACTCTTAATTCTCGTCTAATTATCGAATCGCCGCCTAAGAAGCTTCACTTAAAATCGGAAAACAAATATTTTTTACTTAAAAGTACCTACTAATAATTAACTTTCAGAAACGTAAAATCTTAAAATTGAACGAAATCATTTGGCGTGTTTATCGATTTAATGGCGGCTGTCGTGACTGGTTTACGCAACAAACCGCCTTGGAACAGGTTCACCCACCGCGGGCACCACTAAACCTTTACACCACCCACTACTTGCACCACGTCAGTAACGAGGGCAATTCGAACACTCATAGTCGCCATTAAGAAGATTTCGCGCCCCGCAGAACACTTGGGGCGAGGGCGAAGATTAATTACTGACAGCTACTTATGTCGGCACACATGTGAGGGTTACAGTGCTTACGACCAAATGAAACTTTCCTTTACTGTTTCACACCCCTGACCTTGAGTCATATCTGTAATACAGTTTATTGATAATCTCAATGTGGAGATTTAGCTGAAATCTGGACGATCGAAATAGTAATCACATAACCTACAGACAATTATGAATCAGTTATTGGAATCTTTCTCCTGCCGGCGACAAGGAAAATAAAAAAAAATAGCGCAAAGTAGTAGGTAATAAATAAAACCGGCCAAGTGCGAGTGGTACTCGCACACGTTGGGTTCCGTACCACCGTACATTATTGGGCAAAAAAAAAAAACTAAACGAAGAATAAAGATAAATTTGTATTGCATAATTTATTTATTTATTTATTATACATTACAGGGTTTACCCTAATGCGACAGCTAAGAACTTAAACTAATAAACTAAACTATATAAGTAGTTATAACCAAATTAGAAAAAAAAATAAACTAACAACATTATTAAAATACATGGCATTACATAATTTCTAACAAAACATAGTACAAAAATAAAAATTAAGTATTATTTTGCTTGTAGCATAATACAAATAGAGTAATACCCTTGCGAATTCACTAAAACAACATGTAAACACATCAATCTGAGTTTGAAGGTCGTTGATGGCACGGATAGCTCTGCTAAGGGGTGCCTTGGCAAGCAAGTTAGTTCTGGCTGTAGGTACCAGTAGCAGTGGCGGGCTGCGCCGCCTCCACACGTAACGTGTAATAATGACACTATGAATTGCGAAGTTATTTTTGCAGTTACAGAAAACCATATTAAAACCTTATAAATATCTTATGAATCGGCGTTTTTAGTATTTGTTGATTATATACAGGCTGTCAGGGACATCGACGCAAAGCCGGTTACCATGGGGTCAGTACATGATTCTGAAATTTTTCGTCGGTTATTAAAAAAAAATCTGCTGTTTCATAGAAAGGTGCAATACCTACGCGGTCAAAATGTATGGAGCAGCTGTTTTTTTATAATAACCGACGAAAAATTTCAACGCAGGGGGGCTCAGAATTATGTACTGAATCCATGGTAACCGGCTTCGCGTCGATGTCCCTGCCACCCTGTATAAAAATGAATGGTGCATGTTAAAAAGAAGTTTCAAATTCCTAACTTGTTCAGTTGTTGAGATAGAGCTCGTAAAAAACTGACTTTTACGGACCCCTATTTCATAATTTTTGAAGATAAAAAAAAAAAAATTTAAAGAATCAAGGAAGAATTTGTAGGTACGAAAAAATAAAGAATTCTTATACTCTTGGGTATCGTCAGGCATTTACAATATTTTTATAACCCCGCAATAAAAATATAAAGTTAAAAGTAAATAGTATAACGAGGAGCTCATTATTTCAGAACGAAACGGCAGCTGTCAGTTTAAGTCCCGCCAGGCGTATCTATACGTAGTCTGTGGTCTGTACGCCAGACTATCCGTTACTTTACTCTTTGAGACTATCTTTGATCGTCGACTGTGTGTGTGTTATTGCTGTGATATTTCGCTTTCTTTAACGGTTTTTGGCTATTCTCTTGGAAATTTGATTTCTGCTTTACCCTGAAAACTCGGCTTCTACCACGGACTTATTTTATAATAAATAACGGTTTTTTATTTTATAATACTAGCTGCCCGCCCCGGCTTCGCTCGAGTAGCACTAAGTACGTATCTACGGCGCACCTACCTGCCTACCCTACCTACCCTACCTACCCTACCGACCCTACCTACCCTACCTACCCTAGCTACCCTACCTACCCTACCTACCCTACCTACCCTACCTACCCTACCTACCCTACCTACCCTACCTACCCTACCTACCCTACCTACCCTACCTACCCTACCTACCCTACCTACCCTACCTACCCTACCTACCCTACCTACCCTACCTACCCTACCTACCCTACCTACCCTACCTACCCTACCTACCCTACCTACCCTACCTACCCTACCTACCCTACCTACCCTACCTACCCTACCTACCCTACCTACCCTACCTACCCTACCTACCCTACCTACCCTACCTACCCTACCTACCCTACCTACCCTACCTACCCTACCTACCCTACCTACCCTACCTACCCTACCTACCCTACCTACCCTACCTACCCTACCTACCCTACCTACCCTACCTACCCTACCTACCCTACCTACCCTACCTACCCTACCTACCCTACCTACCCTACCTACCCTACCTACCCTACCTACCCTACCTACCCTACCTACCCTACCTACCCTACCTACCCTACCTACCCTACCTACCCTACCTACCCTACCTACCCTACCTACCCTACCTACCCTACCTACCCTACCTACCCTACCTACCCTACCTACCCTACCTACCCTACCTACCCTACCTACCCTACCTACCCTACCTACCCTACCTACCCTACCTACCCTACCTACCCTACCTACCCTACCTACCCTACCTACCCTACCTACCCTACCTACCCTACCTACCCTACCTACCCTACCTACCCTACCTACCCTACCT
Organism: Agrochola circellaris; assembly: GCA_914767755.1. NCBI lineage: Eukaryota > Metazoa > Arthropoda > Insecta > Lepidoptera > Noctuidae > Agrochola > Agrochola circellaris. Next base: position 265,708 of record OU611847.1, read on the forward strand.
ACCCTACCTACCCTACCTACCCTACCTACCCTACCTACCCTACCTACCCTACCTACCCTACCTACCCTACCTACCCTACCTACCCTACTAAAAAGTATCCTATGTCCGTCTCCTGGTTCTAAGCTACCTCCCCACCAATTTTCAGCCAAATCGGTTCAGCCGTTCTTGAGTTATAAGTGGTGTAACTAACACGACTTTCTTTTATATATATAGATTAAGACTTATTTACGGTTCATGAGATACAGCTCGCTGACAGACAGACGGTCAAACGGACAGCGGTGGCTTAGTAATAGGGTTCCGTTTGGCACCCTTCGGGTACGGAACCCTAAAAAGAAGTTTATGGTACGCAATTCTAGTAGTTAACGAAGGTGAGCTCAGGGCAGCTTCTCTCTAATAAGTTTCCGTCTCAAGACGTCCTGCAAATCAAACCAAGCAACAAGTGGTTATGACGAACTCACAAATAACTTATTAATGGTGGCAGTAAATGGTCCTCGATACTCCACGACACTCTGCGAAACTTTCACGCGACTTTAAAAGATGCAATAAAACTCATTCACATGTTAACGACACCTTCGAATCGGGTACACTACATAAATACGAAAAACTTTATTCCGTCAGTCACAAATACGAATTTCAAAATACCGATTTTCATAATTCCGAATGGTTCAAAATTCCGAATATAAAAACTCCGACTTATCGTTACTCCTATTTTTATAATTCCTAAATTTGAATATTCCTAACGTTTAAAATTACTATTCTCAAAATATCGAGTTTCAATAGATCGAATAACAAAATAACGACTTAATGATAATTAGAAACATCGAAAATACAATTCCAATTATTAAAATACCGAAATAAAAACGCTTTGTAAAACTGAATAGCTAGACAAATAATACAATAGCATGCAACATGCAAGCAGGCATGTGCGGGCCGCCCCACCCTTTCGCGCCTACGCGGGCTTAAATTACACTCTAGGGGTAGGGCAGACAAGACTGCGTGAAGTCGGTTTTGCAGCGATTCGTTTCTGTCACTAAATTTTGTAGCACAACATTTTGACTTTTAGTTTATTCGAAGTATTGAAAATCGGAATGTCGTTTTTCGGACCAAGAACCCTTCGAGCATTTGATTTTTCGAACGTATGAAAATCAGAAAACTAACAAATCGCATTTACGACTTTCGGTAAAATAAATTTCGTGATTTTTAATAATACGAGTAGACATTATAATTCTTAGGTATTATGAAATTCGGATTTTTGAAAATCGGAACATCGTAATTCAGAATAAAATATTTCGGAGTATTTGGGTGTTCCCGTTCGAATCATGTTAACAAACTCCTGATAAAGCTATTGAGAAATATTGCATAAATGAATTTCTTTTAAATGAAAGAAAAAGTAAAGTCTGCTGAAGAACAAAGTAAAGTTACGAAAGCAATAAGGGTCTTTGGAACAAAACAGTCAACTACGTAGTTTCTACGACTATAACCCGACGTCCAAACAGGCATGGAGCTTACCTTTGTCTTTAAGAGAGGTGCGTCAGTGTCCGGATCTCTGCCGCGTCAGGGATAACATTGTGAACGTTACATTCTATTGGAAAATAATATAATCTAGCAGAAACGCGCTAAATCTGAGTGTGAGGCGGAACGAAGTGAAGACGTGACGCGATACGGGTCAGTGTGTCGGTACGCCGCGCCGTCGCGCCGTTTTGCTATCGTTTCGTGCAATCGTGGTTTCGGAGAGTCTTAAGTCAACTCTGCACCTTTTCAAAAACAACTCAAGTAAAATTTGCCCCCGAGACGTACTTAGCAAACGTTCTCACGTTAAACTTTGGGTCCGGCGCACTCCGCTCCTCCAACTTACCGGGGCAACTACTCGAAAAAAAAAAAGTGAATTCTACAGCTTCCGTCTGCTGCATTACAGTGATCGTTTGCAGAACTTTGTGCAAAGTTGTCGTTCAGCGTTAGGAGAGTCACGCGACTGCTCGTTATTTGCAACTGTTTGCCGAGTCGCGAGGATACAGAGTGCTTCGCTCACTCCAACACATGTTGTCCTGTAACATATTTATGTTTGTGTGTCTTTGATTGATTGATTTGGAAGTTCCCGGGAGAGCCAATGGGGCAGATTCTTTATCCTTGTTCGGTGTGAAACTACCGTCTAGGTCAGTGCAGTCTGTGGGTGCAGATGTCCCCTACGACGGACGGCTACCCTCACTCGACGGCTGCTCGAAGACGTTCGATTTGTGAACAATTTATGCGCAACTCCAGCTTTACGATCAACTGTCTGTGAACTGAATACTTTGCGATTCTTCACTTTACGTCTAAATAAATGGAGTACGTGTAGGTACTAAAGCTGGCAAATATTTCCAAATAATGCACCACTCGTGAAATACAAGCACCGCACCGAAATCGAATATCGGAACAGCGAAGTGGGAATGTGTTGGCGCGGTCATTTCATGAAAAATCCACACGAGTGGGTAGTACGGCAGGCAAACGTGGAGGTAGGTGGTGATCACGCGTCACTACTTCACTTACAAGAGCCAATTTTATGAATACATAGTAGCGTGTAGCTTGCATGTACCGCCTTTTAACCCAACACATTTAAGCCAAATAACGTGCTAACAATACTTGACGACGAGTAATCACGCATTCATTACATTCACCTACCTATTGTATTGACGCGCTTTTCACGCGGCGTGGCGGTGGCGTGGGGAAATAAATGAAAAAAAAGAAAAGAAACACATCGTTCAAATAAATTGAATATTTCATTTCTGTATTTTCGTCAGCAACAGTCTCATAAGGAGGTCGTTAACGTTGATTTTGTTAGTGCTATCTGGCGCAGCACAGCGCTTAATCACCATCTCCCAGCCTTTCGAGACGTGCGCGGAACGAGCGCAGATGTTAGCACAAAGTTCTCAACGGTAAAATGGTCCTCAAGTCAAAGTCAAGTTACGAAATAATTGTAAAAATAACAACACAACAAAACATCTCCCTAAATATAATGTTAGTCCTCATGATGTAATCTGAAACATCTTTCATCCTTTTCACGTTGAATGGTACGTATAAAAAAGAAATTCATTTTGTGCGGGCGGGGAATTAATAATTCTAAGCCGAACAACAATACTGGAAAGAATGAGAGCGCGAGAACGCGTGGTGCGCGCAGGTGTGCTGCGGGGGTGAGGCGCGAGTCAGTGGGTGGGCGGGGCGAGGTACACGAGTCGGGAGCAGGGGGGGCGCATGGCCTGCTCCTATAGCGCACGACTCAAAAGTCGTTGAATTAACTGTAAATCTTTAATAAAAACTTGTGAAACTCGGCTAGTTAGTGTGAAATTGAATTTAAATTGGCCCACGCGGTGCCCGCTCTCTTCCGTAAAAAAGTTCAAAGATGCGACCGGGGGCGCCCGGCCGTCAAGCGTGGGACGCTTCCTTTGAATTATTTAAACTTTGGCGTATGTAAGAGATTACTGCTAATTCAGTAAGTTGAAAAGGGTTCGCAACGAGATTCATAATCTAAAGCTTGCAAACAAATTTGCCGTTGACCACCCGTTAACTAGGGGTGAACAAACACATCAAAAAAGCTTGCTGCAGAACGGAAACACCCCTGAGAAGCACATGTTGTGTGTTATGTGCGCGTTGCTTTGAATTACTTAGAAAGAAGCGCTCACGCGAAGGAGTTGAACAGACATTTGACGAGCTAAAGTCAGGGCCAGCCAAGTGCCAGGTACAATTTCAGACTCTTGCTGCTACTGAGAAAAGAACCCAATAACACTAAGTATGCCTAACTTGGAGACCAAGGACGAGCCCATGCCGCACGCTCAGCGACCAGTTTTGTTAGACTAACGAGGTTGTACATAAACGAAAATTAAAGAAATTACTTAATGATGCTATGATATACGAGTAACTACGTGGTATAATTCAAATAACGGATTTATTGTTGGAGCAAGTACAAATAAGCGCCCAAAATAAAAATACTACCTAATACAAGAAATAATACAATGTGATAACTGTGGAACCAGAACAAATTGTTTTTTTTTCTTTGTTAGTTTATAGAGGGTTTGATCAGTATGACCATGGCATTCTATATCTATCCTCATAGTGGCATTCTATATCTATCTACGCTTAATACATTAGTTTACATTTTTATATAATTTTTTGGCTGTCTTGGACAAGAGAGCAGCCAAGATACTGGTATACATGCCATCATTAATATAATTAAAACCGTTTTCTATGAAATAGAGAAGAAGATGATGAAATAGTTACTGCTCTGAATCTCGTTCCGGACACATTCCGCTAAAATATGAGTGGTATCCTCAACCTTATCACACTCAGAACAATTGGGCGAACACTCTTTATCATTAAAAAGGAGAAGCTATTCAACGGAACATGTCAAATCATGTCATGTCATGTGTGTGTGATGCATATCTGACAGATATGCATCGAAATGAGATTGTTACTGCTTTCAGAATCTGTACCCACAAACCAAGGAAGTCGGGATAGACTGTGTTGGATGGTTCTATACCAAATTCCCTTACTTAGGCTTAAGACACTGATCACAAATTTCATGTATTTTGCTACATCTATAATAATGTTTCAGTTTGTCTATGACATCTATACCACGTTTAACTACATTGGATAGGTCCACACTGCTAACCCAAGTGTTCAAAGAAAATCTTTCCAATTGCTGTGATGAAAATATAGGGTAGTCAAATAAGAAACTCATGTACATACATAACTCACTTTTTATAATATTCTTTAACACTGTTTACCACTGTAAAGCATACTTTTAATTATCTCTTGATGGTTTTAGCATCCAAAACTATTTTATACTATTAACTTTCCTTTTAGTAAAAAACTTTAGAATATTAATAGTCTGACGTTTTCATGTTAAGCTGTCATCTGTCTAATTTATTTTTTTATACCATAGACATAACGCACTATAGGCAAGTACACCTTATCTTCTTCTAGATCTCTTATAAATCTGGTGAATACACTTAACCTTCGCAATAAGGGCAGGTGTAGGATTTTCCCTCTGTAAACCGTTTTTATTAGTTCTGGCCATAACTAAATGAAGAAATAACTTGATATGTTTTTAGAATGTTTAACATAAAAAACGGCCTTCAAGTTTTTCAGTCTTGTTTTGGCTTTTGGCGGAGTAGCTGTTTTTCTGCTCCTTGAGTCTTATTTCTTGAATACAGTTAACTACTCGAACTTTAGTCTCATGTAACTAGCGTGCGCGCGTGTATATATCGCACCATCTCGGTGGAACAAGGGCACAACTAACAAAACATCTGAAAATGAGTTAAGTGTGTTACTAGGGTCATAATTACCAACCGTTACATCGGCGAAGGATTCATTCGGACAACCAACCGTCGATAAATAATATTTTCGGCGAAACGTTTCATCGGCCAATTATTTTTTCGTTCAACTAACCGTCGGAGTAGAGTGTTATCGGAAAACCGTCCTTTCGGTGAGCGGTATTTCGGAATACCATACGTAGCTCTTTTGAAGAGCTACGTATGGTATTCCGAAAATATTATTTATCGACGGTTGGTAGTCCGAATGAATCCTTCGCCGATGTAACGGTTCACCGAAAACACTCTTCAACGACGATTGGTTAAACGAATGAATCTTTCGCCGATAGCACTCGTTGTAGGGGAATTCTTTTGCCAAATGGATAGTTTTTCTTTCAGCTTGGCAACACCCTTAGGTCTTGTAGAAGTCATGTTAAAAATACAGGTAATAATAAAATAATACATGGAAGTGTGGCAATAGAAAAAAAAACAAAGTTTTAATGTAACAATAAGAAAATTAATCAAAAAGGCAAATTTATATTGTTTTTTACAATAAAGAATATGATTATGATTATTATGATTTCTCTATTGGAACTGTGACAATAGAAAAAAATTAAATAAAGTGTGCGAACAAAGCAAGAAACAAATAAAAGTAACACAACGTGATAAATTTTTGAAGTTATAGTAAATAGTGAGTTATTATTATTATTTGTACTTATAATTATTTTAATTCTTTATTGATATAAAAAAAATATTTATTTCTTGTTTTTCAGGTATAGAATATGGGCCAATCCACCTAAGAAGGATTCAATATTCATTTCACTCTTTTGTGATAAGTGTGTTTGTATCCTAGCATCATATTCAACCTGTGCATTACGTCTACGCTTTGGCAGTGGTTCCGAGGAGTTGATTCGTTCAATGACACATTCTGTATGCTTCTGCTCTTTAGCAAATTCAATAATTGTTTTATAAATGTTCCATTGGAGAAGCGTGTTCCATCGTTCATACCACGATTCTAATGCATTTTGTGTCCTTGGAACAGAAAGTGTGCGATCGTAAACTGACCACATGGCGGGTGGAAATAATGCCTGATTTCTTTTTATTATCAAACCCGTGTTAGTTCTTTGCTGCGTGTGATGTGATCCAACATAATATTTCTTAAACCAGTGGCCAATTTCAGCTGCTTCTGTCGGCAATATTTTATTTTGGATGATTTCGAAGGGACGGGCTCAAGAAAAGCGAGGGCAACTAAGTGTCTGATTTTGTACGCAAATGTGAAATCTTCAGCATATCGCCTTGCGAGACTCTCTGACTGGACATGACGCCAAATACTTTGGGTCAAATGAAATAAGCATAGCCTGTGGGCGCAGTCTGGAAACTGTCGTTTGACTGCATTGATCACTGCTACTTCAAAATCAGTTAATATATTAGCTGGTGACAAATGGGTATTTAATGTATTGATCGCATACCTTTTCAAAATCTCCAAAAATATGAAATAACAGCTTTCAGTCTTATGTGACAGTAGTGCGTATACCATAGGTAGAAATTTATTTGTGCCTCCTGCAGTTCCCACTAAAACATGAATAGAAAAAATTTGACAGAACGGAGTTGGACAACTCGAAAATGTCCCGTCCATGATCCAGCATTGTGCATTATTCATACGCTGAACATTAGTTTTAGTACCAAAAATGACAACACTTTCATTGTTACATGTATATTGACCAAGCAAAAATTGCTTTCCATTACTTTTAGCGAGATATTGTGGTACATGAAATTCGTTGATTGTTTGCGGTATCCTAGGAAGTCCTTTATTTCTAACACGCTGCACAATCATTCGGCAAGCTGATTTATTGGGCAATTGAGGCGCACTTGTGGTAGCTACGTCTTTTAAACAACGATTTACAATTTGTGACGGACTGTCCATAGATTCCTTCGCACTAGTTCTCAATTTGTTTTTAAAATTCATATCAATATTTTTTTCAGGCTCTGGTAAATGTGCATGATCACAATTTTGACTAACAAATGTATGTTCATAACAATCAAATAAAGTTATTACACTTACACCACAACCACTTGTTTGTTTTCTTGTACACCGCCAATAATACTTGTTATCATATTTTTTATTTAAGTGATAAGAATATCCATTCACTACTAGCACATGTCCTCCGCGCTTAGATTTAACTAAATTACACGTATTCATTTTTAATTAAACAAAACACGAGCGAGAAACATTTCATGTAACGAGGTCTGTCGTCACAAATTTCGCAACTACCCACAAAAAATAAATAAATACTACCATAGATATCTGTTGTTTTGTTACATGTAACTATTGCAAGTTTATTAAATACTCGTTTAATCTCAGTACCATTGTTAATGAGTGCATTATGCGTCATTTAGGGACTTATCTTTAATACGGAAGCTCCCGGTATTTATTTATTCATCTATGCTGATAAAATTAAACATGGGACTCGAGTATTGTTTAGCTGCATTGCACATAATTATAAAATATAATAGCTAGCGTAAACTGAATGCTATCGGCGAAAGATTCGTTCGTTTAACCAATCGTCGTTGAAGAGTGTTTTCGGTGAACCGTTACATCGGCGAAGGATTCATTCGGACTACTAACCGTCGATAAATAATATTTTCGGCGAAACGTTTCATCGGCCAATTATTTTTTCGTTCAACTAACCGTCGGAGTAGAGTGTTATCGGAAAACCGTCCTTTCGGTGAGCGGTATTTCGGAATACCATACCTAGCTCGGTAAATTGCTCATGCGGAAATGAACGTTGAAGTGAGATTGACGTATAGACGCTAAAATATTCATCAAATTGGTAGACAAGTCACTTTTGACAAACGCTAATGCCATTTTAACATCATGACGGTACCTTGTCAGTACATTATATGAAAACATTATGTATGTTCGAAAAAATCTACATCTTTTTAGTAAGATAAGTGACAGGCACAATTTCAACACTAGAAATAGGAATAAATTAGATCAACCACGTTTCAGATTATCTAAAGTGCACACTTCTTTTATGGGGTACTGTGTAAAATGTTATAATAAAATACCACTCGATATTCTTCAATTGAATGAGAAGAAATTTAAAACATGCATTAAACGCACACTATGTAGACAAGCATATTATAAGTTGGATGATTATATCGTAGATAAAAATGCTTGGCTTAATGCTGGTCCTGCTGGGCTGCTCCACTGCCACTTGGGCTCACTAGTTAAAATTTTTAATGTTTGGAAGAGTTGCTTCCCCTTTTTATTTTTTCTGACATTACGAACTTAATGTTTACTTTTTATTTAAGCAAGTTTTAATTGTTGAATACTCCGTTGCAAACTATAGTTTTCTATAATAAAATTTAGAAGCATTTTTTCAATTTTTGTAAATGTGAGTACCATGGAGCCGTATTTTATGTTATTAAGATGTATGTTGACTTGAAAGAGCACAGCAGTTGAGAGTATGTCATGCTCACTTAAACGTCTCGCTGATGGTGGCAAGTGTGTTGGATCATTCGAATATCGATTTTTTTTTCCCTACAAAATGGTTGAGCTGGATGGTGCTGATACACGCGTCATGTTCGTGAACGGGCGCCGTCAGTTGTGACTGGTCATCTCTTATCTGCCAGGGCTTATTTTTAATCTTATGCTTTGAATTGTTTTGATAATTTTTTGTACATTGTTCTCACATATAGAAACAATAAGAATAATGTAACCAGGATTTTGTAATTTTCTATATTTAAAAGAGTGTCCTTGGAGTTTCTTGCCCGTTCTTCTCCATAAAGATCTACGTTTTGGAATGGGCAATTAGCTTCAACTTTCTGACTAACTGACCGACTATTTGACAATTCAAAAGTGCCTGTAAATGGTTTAATTGAAATAAATGCTTTGAGTTTGAGTTTGAGTTTTGACGATTCCGCAACACGCTACATTAGCGGGAGTTCGGACCCTGGCGCTTACAGTGATAAATACTAAATAGAGTCATTTTTGTGTATGTTTATTTCAAATTTATGAATTAAAATGCATAGTTTGAGGTTATTATGGGCAGCTAATAATGAAGGAGCATTGCAAAGACGTCAAACAAGACTTAATCTGAAATGGAGCAAATTGTGTAGATGCCGCTGGAATTGGAATTTTTTCATCATTTTAGGCTAAATAAAAAAAGCTTTTGGCGTTTTTGTCATGATCTTCGAAATTTAACCTCATTAATGGGTACTCAGGAAATTCTTTTACGAAACTTGAAGTTCAGCTTGTGGCCTTGAAATACCTCCATTGCTAAAAAAAAATTTGGTACTGGCATTCCAACACTTATGCAATAAATATTAAAAGGTATGAATTCGTGTTTATCTATAGAAGAATAACAAATGTAAGGACCATAATATAAACAAAGACCTCACGTCTTTGTTTATATTATGCATTATTACTCTTAAATTTGACAACTGCTACACACTATTCCATAGACTAAATATAAAGAGTTTCGTGCGACGCTGCGGAATAAACGTATCGCGTTCCATGTGTAACTTGTCTACCTTTATCTTCACGCTAACGTGAATTCCTTAGCGTGAAAGGAAAAAGCGTGAGCAGAAAACACTTGGATTTTGTCTAGGCCCCCTGAATACTTCTGTGTGAGTTCGTATCTCCGAAGTGGTGATTCTTTTTGCGATTTAAAATTTTAAGCTAAAGTAATTAGAATAATGTTTGTTAAGAAATGGTTTTATTTATTTAAAATAGCTTAAATACATAAATAAAACCATTTTTAATAAATATCTATAATTAAAAAATAAAAGACATCAAAGTTAACATGTTTTATTATATTTGCAACAATATAATTTAGAACATACCATTGCATCTTTTTACAATTATATAATAAACAATGGGCGGAGTGAATAAACATGTCTCAGCGTTGAAGAGTTTCCCTCGTTTGGAGCCAATGCTGGGTGCAGCATCCAGATCACGCTAGACTTTAGAACGGACTGTCATAATTAAATGCATGTATAATGAATTCCCTAGTCTGAAGCTAATCCGGGGTGCAGAATCAGGAGCTGCGACATAAAAAATGCATTATCTGCGAAACTGAATCAACACGCGAAATGTCAACTCCGTAGGAGAAGAGGAAGTGGGTTTAATTCAGCTCGCAAGATTTGACCCACACCCCCTGCCCAACCCTTACTAATACAGGCGTTATGAAGAAATGTCATTACCGCAAATTTTTTGCGCAACTGTCCTTTTGCGCAAGTGGATTCGCGCAAGTGTCTTTCCGCGCAAATGGATTCGCGCAAGTGTCTTTCGCGCAAGTCCCTTAGCGCAAAAGTAGATTCGCGGAAATGTCTTTTTGCGCAAGTGTCCCTTCGCGCAAAAGTCCGTTCGTGCAAAGGTGCATTCGCGGAAATGTCTTTCGCACAAGTATCCCAGCCATGCTATTCTGTAAACATCTCACCGTGAAAACTTGGGTGAAGTGAGCTGTCAATAGTGTCAATCCCTGTGCAATGACAGCTCACTCCACGCTCACTTCACCTAAGTTTTCACGGTGAGATGGTTACAGAATAGCACTGCTGATCCCAACATGAGAAGAGATAGTGGCGCCCAGCGTGGGATAGGACGGTGGCGCACAAGTTCACCGATTAGCAATTGATTGCTCACACAAATTACATCGCTGCAATTCGACAGTTGCTACAAGCCTCCCCTGCTTAAACACCATCGGGCTAAGTAATTAAACACAGGTCGGCATAAAAGAGTCTGACGAGGTGACAAATGAAACTAAATATTTTCAACTTTGCCGACACCCCAAGACGGGTCCGTGGCTTAGGCCCCCAGTGGTCGAGGCACCTGTGGCAGACGCCCCCGATTCGACTTTTCACTTTTTCACTTTGTACAGTTAATGAGAAAAGTGTTTCACCATAAGACAGTGCTAGTAGGTTTTTGATTTGAGTCACCCCAAGCAGCGTTTTTTGTTGTACATTTATTTTAACAATTCATTTCCCATTCGAAGTGACTTAAGTGCGGTAGTGTTCCAAACTCTTTTTTGCCAAGCTGTACAATGCAAAATGATCGGTATCTTCCAACTTACGAATGTAAACAAAATAAAGACATTGATTTAAGTGCCGCCTGTTTAATTGAAACTAAACTGCTTCGGAACGATACTACAATTATGTAGTTTGAAGTATCTTAAAGGCCCAGGACTGGCTAATGACAAACCTGAGTAAAAAGTTCCTCAGTAATGCCTACACGCAGTACATACGGCAAGCGTTCATAGTATCTACTTCGGCATATTTATAATAATGATGACACGTCGTCGTTTCTCGAGTAGTGTAGTGGCTATTACCGACGCGCGACGGTAAGGCGCGAGTTGTCGCGCTCGCGACTGATTTGCATCCGCCAAGCAAGACTGTACCTACTCTCCGAACTGTGTCGAATCCGAGGATGCCCGAGCCCCCCGCTGCTGTTCAGAACTCAATAACAATGTTAATGTGCCACCATCACTGTTTTAAACAACTACTTTGTAATTTGTATCAAGCACGATTGTGTACTGAAGTAGGAAGCAGAAGTTTGGTCCTGGCCATACTGGCCTTAAGATTTCTATTCAGTAGCCGAAAATTAATATTTATATCAATATTTTTTTTACCACAGATATGAATCCACGTGATGAAAGGACACTCTACATTGCCAATTATTTTCTAAAAGTCGATGTATCATATTAACGGCACGACAGGAGCCGTCGACGCATCTACGGCTGCCGCCAAAGAGTCTCGTCGGCTACAGTTGCCTCTGTCGTTGGCAAGGTGCCGCTCGTGTATATGAGCACTTAGGTAAATAAGTTATGCACTTTTATACATAGCATAATTATATTATGTACTATTTATTATTGCCTTTTTTTAAATCTAATATTGTATGCTGTAGTAAATTTTATGATTACGTTTGACCCAGAGTTCAGACATAATACGTTTTCTACATCAGCCAATGGTTAAACATCTCGCTATCTAAGCACACTTTACATTGAAGATCTGTATACGTGTAATCAGTTGGGATTATCAATGAAATAACGCGGTGATTGTGTCTCGTGTCGACTCTCATGGGTACTTCAAAGCGGAAGAAGTTATTCGATAATTTCCCACCCAAAAAAATAAAATAAGGGTACGATGCTATTAATAGACGAGACGCGATACGCCACGCTTGACCTAGGGCTGACAAGCTTCTCACTTTACCTAGGGCTGACAAGTCTCCCACTTTACCTAGGGCCTGTGACAGTCCTTTATTTATTCATTGAACTGTTGCCTTTGGCACGCTCTCTTGTCGTCATCGTTCTAGTACCTATCACACACAAATTCGAACTTATAATAACATTATCAACGTACACAGTGGATTAAATACGTATTATTGAAGCTAACTCAAAAACCACTATATGAACTTGACCCGAGTAGGTAAAATAAACTTTCAATTAAAAAAAAAAACAAAATCACTCCACAATTATTGATGAAATTATCGGTGAAAATACATTTTCTTTAAACACAGAGACGAAAATAGAACCTCCTACTTTTTTGAAGTCGATTAAAAGTAGACAACCCAAAAAATCCTCTCAATACTCCAGTTATTGACAAGCGGCAGCGTGTTTACGTATCACTGTATATTTGCACCACATTGTACTAGCAGACCTAGATTTTTGTTAACGTAACAGTAGCAAGGACCAGAGTGTACCGTGTGAGACAACCCTGTCGTTACGATCACTGTACTAATGGATGTAAGAACTTGAAGGCTATCACTGCATGAGTTGGCTGCTGTATATCTGCACCTCACTGTAACATGGCAAGATCTGTAGCACCATTCTGTAGTGTACCTGAACTCAGCGAATCAGCTCATGTAGCAAGATTGTGGGCATTTATAATGTTTTCAAGGTCAAGGTTAAAAATGCATAGGGTGCTATGTGACTGTAGAATATTTTATCACAATAATATGTTCAATGAATTAAAACCATCGCTCTGTTTCTGCCAATCGTTTGAAGATGACTGAGACAGAATGATGATTTAAATACGATAAGTTAACATTAAACGCATTTTGTGATTTGTGGTGCAAGCTGGCCTCAGTGTCTGATGTTGGTGTTTACGTCCAGTGTCATCGTATCCACAGAACCTGAAGGATAATTTATTTTATTAGTACATGGGCGACCGAGCTCTGCTCTGTTGAAAATAGAGAATGCTCATTTAATAGTACTTACAGAATAGTTATTACTAATTCCATGCTGCCATGATAGTAGATACGTACTAATTCCATGCTGCCATGATATTAGGGACTTACTAATTCCATGCTGCCATGATAATAGTTACTTACTAATTCCATGCTGCCCTGTCATTATTCTAAACGTGCTGATAGACTTGAGCATTCACTTGTAAGAGAACATCGAGCATTCACCGTTTTTAAATTTGTCGAACTGAACTACGAACAGAGCCAAGCATAGAGCCAAACTTCGCTACGAACATTTTCACGATCATTCTAGCGAACGCTCTAGTCAATGCTCGTCAAAAAAATATTGTTCTTTCTTCTTGATGGAAACAGAACAATGACATAATGGCTAGCTTGGCAAAAAACTCGAATTCAAATTAAAATTCAAAAGAAAGAAAAAGTGTTTATTCTGTACAAACTAAACACACATTACAAAAAAAAAACAAAACAATACCACTTTACAATTTAGCCAAAAGCCTCGTATCCATTATTAACACAGACAAGTTTGACAAATTTTATCTATTGTTTGCTGTCAGGATCAGAGGCCAAAGACAATTTACTCAAAATATTTTACTTCACATAAACCTACAAGGGCACTTATGAAACGTCAGAAGTTAGGTGCACGGTTCCAATTGGTCGTTTCCTATGGAAAAGAGCCCTACATTGGAGAGTAAACCCCTATATTGGAAATTTCATCGAAATCGTGAGAGCCGTTTTCGAGAACGTGATTACAAATATATATAATATATATATACAAATATTGCTCGTTTAATAGTATAGGATAATTTGATGCTTACAGTCATGAGTCAGTAGGGTTGTACTTGTGACAATACTCACTACTCCTCGATGAATTTATTACAAAACCACCTTTCACTTTTCATTGTTCACCCAATGCTTATATACCTTTTTAACAAATGAAGTCGCAATCCATATCGATATAAAATGTTCGGCATCGATATAATTACGTACATTGTTTGTATTGTCGTCACTCGTCAATCAGCCATTCATTATGACGTTGCGCTGTGTCGATGCACGGTCATATGTATTGTATCTATGTAATGGTACACGTTTGGTACGTAAGAAGTGTCTCAGCAAGTAAACAAGAACAATGCGCCCATTATGACAGATAATGAGTCAGTGAGATAATTATTGATTTATCTTTATCTGCGCCCACACCCCGCCCCAGCGCCGCCTCTGCCACACTTGTTGTTATGTGGACAAGCACACAAATAGACCGTAATTATTTACAACTGAATGTCCCCATAAATTCAAATAAATAGATCAATAGAGATAGGGAAAGGTCAATACTGCAGAAGGTTTAAAATGTCAGTTTTACACGAAGATTGTCTTCTTCTTTTAAAATTATTATGTAGGTACATAATTCTTCTTATTTAGTATTTTCTTTTAAATAAAGTTTATTTACCAAAATTACCAGGCCACTATTCGTTTTTTATCATGATATTACTTGATCATTAACTGTCATAGCACCTGTCTACGAGAAAGTCGTATTTATTATTATGCTATAGTTAATGATCATTTGTAGTAGCACTTGTAGCGGTCTACGAACAGCTCCAGCAAGCGTCATGTTCCAACATGGTGTACCTACGACGTACACCGCAGTAGACACGTCGCACGTCGTAGCGCCGTAGCTGATAAAGATACAAGTTATTAGGTAATGGCGTGTGATTTGGGACGCTCGCAGTGACAGGCCGGTCTATTCCCCCGACATCCAATTACGGCATGTAAGTGATTGTTATAGTCTCGGGCGCGGTGTACATTGGACCGTCAATACTCTTGTCATGGCTATCGAGCACACTTGTATCGTTAACTGTAACTTATTTACACAAACGTCATCACTTTGCAGCGCTTGAACGTTCCTGTTGCACTGTGACATCGTTATTGCGGCGATTAACCGTTGAACCTTATGTTGTAGTTAAATAAATTGGGGCTCGATAGGGATAGTTACTCGCACGTAGTATAAAACAGAATAATAATACATTTATTTATCGGATAAATGCGACCCTGCATTAACATACACTGTTACAAAGCTTTACTTATTGTAAGAGCAAGTTTTAGGTCACAATAGGTCGTGTGTAAACCATTAAAAAAATCAGGAAAATTTAAATTCTCCCGGCCCATGCGAGAACAAATCAGACAGTAATCGAACACGTCGTGAGAGCACAGATCCGTCTGGTACAGCTCCACAAACTGATGAGGTATGGAGACAGGACGTTGAAGTCCCAGCAATTTTCGAATTTCAATAACTCCTTATTTTGCTTTCGTCGAGTCACCTAGTATTTTTACTGAAATCATCTGAATATGCAAATTTATAGCTTTTATGTTTAGCTCTCAATCTGACTAGCTACTAAACAAGATTATAAAGTGGAAAACATTTAGAATACAACAGCAATTGCGATTGAGCTGCTCGCTCTGCTAAGCCTTGCGAAAACCATAAAACTTGACATTTAAATTATGTCACCACAATAAACTTATTTTATATACACATTGACATTAAGATAGTTAATTGTTTCGGGCGTGACTTTGCGGAAATTCCTTTTAAAATAAAATAAACGACGTATATTTAGTAACTTAATCCGCGTAACTGTTCTTAAACAACCCTGTAAGAAATCGACACGTGTTTCATTCACCTCTCAACGAGGCATCCTCAGGATGGCGATTGACTTGTTGCTAACTCGGACCCGACGTGTGGACACGAAAGGCGTCGAGAGCAGTGTGAGCCACTTCGTTTTTTTTTTTATGTAGGTTATCTCGCAGTTGACCTCTGAGAAGGTCGTAGCTGCTTAAGTAATTAGTGATAATTATGATGCAATGCTCTCACCGACTCTCCACAATATCGAGCGGACTGCAAAAAAAACGTTTCATATGATTACCCGCCCAATATGTCGTGGTACTCGTATGGCCCAAATAAACTTTAAAACGTTTGTCTGCCTCCTTTTTTTGATATAAAGCTAAAAATTATAATACTTCAAATAGGCCTCAAAAAAATTATTGGCATCATTAAATTAAAACAAGGTGGTTGATTGTAATTGTCCCCGGATAAGAATAGGCCACCGGAACCAGCTCCGACTGCTTGGATTATTTACAAGATTCTTGACAATGTCTTGTAGGTAGATGTTTATTATTATTTCCTTTATTATATTTTCATATAGATAATTTACATTTTTTAATATTTTTATGAAAAAGAAATGAAAAACAATCGCTCGATATTGTATGTACCTAGTCTGGTTCCTGAATCAATTTCTTGGAACATGTTGGGCAAAAACATAATGCACGTATTCATGCCGCCTGGCGTCAAATAAACGGTAAGATGCAAGTACGTACCTAGAAAATTCTGATCCTTAGTTGAACAGTTAAAGTCGAGTGCAATAAAATCAGATATCGTTAAATGATATCTGAGTTAAACCGTCAGCAATGAAGGCTCGATCTCGGTGGAGGTCGTTATCAAAGTTTTTTGTGAAGTTTCCCCGGAACAGCCGCAGATTTCGCGGTTTCAGAATGTCAGTACTAAAGAGTTTAGAAATTGCAAAAAATAATACAGGGAACGTTACACTGTTGAACGAATTAAATACATTCCAAGGTCACCGTTATTGCGATTGTTCGCAGCCCCTTATCGCGCTGATAACGATCCTAGCCGAGGTGGGCGGGGCAGTCATCTTATATAAGTGGGGTTGGCGGCCGAAGTGGCTCCCCCCCGACCCTTGCTCGACGATGCGCCAGCCCGCGTCGAAGCTGGGCCTGTAGTTTTAAATTCCCCGAGTAATAATAATAATAATATATATTTGATCCAGGCTGTCCCAACTTACTATCCCCCCCCCCAGCGACGCCCTAAGCCGAGGTCCGTACCCCACAGGGGGTGCCCTTAGCGAGCGCTCGCCTAGTTTATAAGTATATTTTACGCCCTGCCCGGAGGCTTTAAGTTAGTAGCTTAAGGCAGCCACAGAAAAGTCCGGTTAAGCAGCTACGACCTTCTCAGAGGTCAACTGCGAGATGCCCTACATAAAAAAAAAACGAAGTGGCTCACACTGCTCTCGACGCCTGACGTGTCCACACGTTGGGTCCGAGTTCGCAACAAGTCAATCGCCATCCTGAGGATGCCTCGTTGAGAGGTGAAACACGTGTCGATTTACAGGGTTGTTTATGACTCTTTAAGAACAGTTACGCGGATTAAGTTACTAAATATACGTCGTCTATTGTATTTTATAATAAATTTCCGCAAAGTCACGCCTGAATCAATTAACTATCTTAATGTGTATATAAAATAAGTTTATTGTGATGAATAATTAAAATGTCAAATCGACTTTTAATTATTTAAACAAGTTTTAATTGTTGAATACTCCAATGGATAATGATTTTCGTTCTTTTTCGTAGTACATTAACATTCTATTAATCTCTCAAATACATTGCAAACTATAGTTTTGTATAATTTAGAAGCATTTTTAAATTTTTTGTAAATTAAATTAAATTAAATTAAAATCTTTTATTTCGGACCCATTACTAGTCTATTTGGTTAGTATACACACGACTTAGAAACTAGTGTTAGTACTTACATCTACCAGAAAAACAAAACAAACTATTAATTAACACGCCACAGTGGCATGCAGGCGTATCCAATGTCCCAGTATGGGGCTGTCCCACCTATCAGCTATAGTTTTCAGGATGCTGTTGGGGCTGGCGTGTACCCTGCGCATAATGGAAGCGCAACGCTTGCGCCTGATTCTCGCCTCTGCGAACATGCCGGAAGCACTGCAGTAGCGCGGCAACCCCATCAACACCCTGAACGCATTACTGTATTGTACGCGCAGGGAGCTGTATGCCCTATGCGTGTAGTTGACCCACAGACTGCATGTATAGAACGACTGACAGTACGCTGTAAATAGAGTTGCCTTTACTTCAGTCGTGCAATTCGCAAATCTGCGTGCCAACATATTGCAACGGACAGCCAACGCCCTGCGCTCACGCTCAATATCCAGACTGTCTTTCAAGTCATCGGAAACCCAGTGGCCCAGATACTTGAAGGAAGTGACTTGATTTACGGAATTTCCGCAAAGTTTCAAGTGTGGTTCAATAGGGTAAGTTTTAGTGCCCGCCTTGAAAACTAGTATCTCACTCTTCTTAACATTGTATCTGAGCCCATGAGTCTCCGCGTACCTCTCACATATTGTAAGCAGACTCATCATTGCGTTAATTGAAGGGCTCAGCAACACCATATCATCAGCATAACTAATGTTGTTGACGCATACTCCGTCTACATAACAACCCTGATAGGTGTTGCTCGACGATCAATCGGTTTATGTACAGATTGAAGAGGCGAGGGGAGGTCAGTCCGCCCTGCCTCACCCCGCACTCCAGCCTATACACATCCGATAATGAGCCTGCCCACCTTACACAATTAGTCTGATTGGTATACCAAAACCGTAGAATTGATATAACTTCTCTATCCACTGAAGTATCAGTCAATAGTTTCTGCCACAGCAACTCGTACGACACCAGATCAAACGCTTTGGAAAGGTCTAGGAAACACGCATTAACAGGTGTTTTCCTTGACGTATAATACTGAACAGTATGCTTGAGAGACAGTATGGCACTTTCTGTGGAGAGACCAGGTCTGAACCCAAACTGCGCATCATGCAGTTCGATGCGGGTCGCCATATGCCTATCAAGCACACTGTCCAGCACCTTGGCAATGATAGTAGCAAGGGATATGGGCCTATAGTTCGAGAGGTCTGATGTGTCCCCAGTCTTATCCTTCACAACAGTGTTAACAAGTACCAGATAGATACTCGACGGTTATGACGTAGTAGTTGCTTGTTTATTCCTAAATTACTTTCAAATATTGTCATTAATATCTAAATAATATTCTTTGTATTTATTTTCCCATAATAAGTAATTTATTTGATTTTTATAACAATAATTTAGTATTTCATAAATTATTGTGTAAATAACTGACAGTTGATTTGAATATGGCGGTTAAGTGTATAAAAAGGCAGGCAAATCATTGTTAGCATGCATTATATTGTGAACTAGTGATAAGGACGTTACTCTGCACAAATACAGATTGAGTGTGAATATAGTTCGTGGTTTAATTGTGTAAAACCTGCTACTGAGTATCAATAGGTACAACCACAGTTTTCATTAGGTCACCGGGCAGATGAGCGTGGCTCAGACAGAGTGAGAAGAACATCACCAGAACCCTAGGCAGGTGAACTCCTGCATGCTGCAGATGCTCGATGCTGAGGTAGTCATACCCTGGTGACTTGCCCCTAACCATATTTTTAATAACAGTAGCAGCATCTTTTGCTGAAAACCTGACATTTACCTCCTTCAGACATTCCTCAGCATCGACCACCTGCGATGCGGAGCCAAGGGGAGATCGAACTTTAAAATGATTCAAAAACAAGTTTGCTATCGCAGTAGGGTCATGTTGCCCCGCCACGCTCACGAGGACGCCCGGCCTCGGATTCAATCTATTCGTATTTTTCCAAAACCTTGAAAAATCTTTAGATTTATGATGGTCAGCTATGATGTCCATTTTAATTTTATTTTGATTGTTCTGACACCATCTTAACTTTGATTTATAGACTTTTCTCGTGTCGTACATATTATGTTCATACACAGGACCAGAAGTTGGTTTACGAGACATACTCCAGACTTGAAAAGCAAGTCGGGCGTCCGCGTGAGCCTGCTTAACATGCCTATTCCAACCGACAACACATTTGTTCCTTCTACCCCCTCCCGCATCCACATTACTGGGACATTGGGCAGCCTCTGTAAGTATACACACAATGTTTTTATACATATTGTCCAATACGACTTTGTGATTGGAATCCTCACAACACCCGTTAGCACATTCTTTAAATTCTAATGGAAAATAAATTTCCCTTAACATTGTATGACATCTTTCTTTGTATTTACTTATTTGACTATTATTCCGTTCTCCCCATATCGCAAAGTTTTTACTCAGCTTGGGTGTTACAATTGTAGGTCTTATCAGATTAAAATTACATTGTAATTGTATAGGCATGTTTTCCGACCAATACGTATCATACAACACAGTTGCACTAACGAGCAGACGCCTCGCAGCCTCGGTCACTACACAGTGGTCGAGCCAGCGGTGGCAACCGTGCGCGTCACTCACGAAAGTGTACGTACCCTGAGGCAGTAAGTCCAGGTCCACACAGGTCCAGCACTGCTCCTCACAGAAGCTCAACAGTTCACCACCGAATAGCTCGCCTGGGTGAGCGTTAAAATCGCCGAGTAGGATCACTGATTGCACATTATTACTTTCTATTATCGCACTAATTTCACTAAGACAATCTGTAAACACAGTTACGTTATCGTTCGAGTCCGTAGGCATATACACCGACAAAATTAGTATGGAACGATCCTGCGACACTATCTTAATAGCTACAAGGCGAGCGTTGTTACAATTAACTACCGTAACAGATGGAAATAGGCTCTTCCTCCACAACAAAGCCACTCCTCCATAAGGCCTTCCACGTAGCACTCCCGCTGAGGTGTCGACTGCCGAATAGCCAGTAAAAGCAAAGTCATCATCTATTTGTCCAAGAATGCCGATATCATGAGGCAAAAGCCAAGTTTCTTGCAACGCGATAACGTCGGCTGCTACACACAGACGCCTAACGCAGTCAACAGATCTTTTAATACATTTACAGTTGAAACTTATTAGGGTCGTATTATCCATTTAAATTGTGTGTAATGTTCATTCTCAGAGTATTCTCCCTGTCTGTTTTCTTTTTAGTAAAGTCTATAAATTTACGATGTGATATACCTTCTGGCCAAAAATCATAAATGTAAGTACCATTTATTTTATAAAAAAAATTTGAGGTTGGGAAATTATCAAATAACTTCTCCCGCTCTGGGAGCGGGAGGGCGTGTCAGACTTTTACTGACTAAAACCCACCCGTGTTCCTTCCGTTGCCTGTGTGCCGGGGTCGCGATATCCCTTTCGGACAAACTCGCAACCCCGGCAGGAATTGGCCCTTCCGGACCCCGTCAGTTGGTGCTGAAATCTCTTTGAGGCGTGCGTGGAACACAACGCGCCATCGACCCGGGCCTGGTCCCTATCGGACGGCGAGCTACCCATCGCTCACCGTCCGCAAGCCCGCGCCTATGGTGGCCGGAAGTCGGCTCGCGACTCCCGACGCCCAGGGCGTCTCCTGCGGCGACTAGGGGCGCGAGGGCGCGACTTTTGCCTCTCCCTCGCGCGTTCCGCCTCCTCCTTCGCGAGCATTACTGCTTCGCAGAAGGAGGTGACGGCCTCCCATGCATTCTCGCTCCGGACCATGGCCTGAACCAGGGCCGGACGCTAGAGATCGCCACGTGAGGCGGCGGTGCCCCGCCCAAGCCGGGCAGACCTCCACCGTATGCTCCACCGTGTCCTCCGGGCGATCCACACAGTGGTGACACCCGGGCGTTTCCTCCCGCTTTATCCTGAACAGGAACCTCCCGAAACAACCATGTCCGGTGAGGACCTGCGTCAGGCGGAAGGTGAGGACGCCGTGGCGCCTCTCTAGCCACTCCTCTAAGAGGGGACTTATCGCCACAATTGTGGCGTGCCCAAAGTGTGAGTACCATGGAGCCGTATTTTATGTTATTAAGATGTATGTTGACTTGAAAGAGCACAGCAGTTGAGAGTACCTATGTCATGCTCACTTAAATGTCTCGCTGATGGTGGCGAGTGTGTTAGATCATTCGGTTCCCTACAAAATGGTTGAGCTGAATGGTGCTAATCCACGCCTCATGTTCGTGAACGGGCGCCGTCAGTTGTGACTGGTCATCTCTTAACTGCCAGGGCTTATTTTTAATCTTATATTTTGAATTGTTTTGATAATTTTTTGTACATTGTTCTCACATATAGAAACAACAAGAATAATGTAACCAGGATTTTGTCATTTTCTATATTTAAAAGAGTGTCCTTGGAGTTTCTTGCCCGTTCTTCTCCATAAAGATCTAGGTTTTGGAATTGGCAATTAGCTTCAACTTTCTGAATAACTGACCGACTGTTTAACAATTCAAAAATAAATGCTTTGAGTTTGAGTTTGAGTTTGTCAATTAACTATGAAAATTATTGGGTAGTTAGGCATTTCAGCCGAAAACGTATGATACATGGCGGGTCCTTAATATTAGTAAAAAAATATATTCAATCGAAAGAACGAAAAGACATAATCGGACTGTCTGTTGAACATACCATAGAATTGTCATGTGTTGAGCTTGAAAAGCATGTTATAGTATGCGTTTATAGACCTCCAAGTTACCAGAATCTATCTATGTTTGATTTTGTAATGGAAGATATGCTAAAGAAACTTAGTGCTAGTAGTAAGTCAGTAATCATATGTGGTGATTTTAATATTAATTTATTAGAAAATAACTCGAATACTGTCAGACTATTAAATCTTTTTAGGTCTTTTGACTTGTCAAATGTTTTTATTGAACCAACTCGAGTGACAGCTTCTTCTGCGACTTGTATAGATAATATTTTTTGTAATTGTGATTACTTACATAAACAAATTGTAAATAAGTTGCCATCTGATCACAGTGGTCAAACAATAACATTTTGCTCCTACATGCCTTTACAAAAAAATCAAATAAGGTTTAGGCCAATCACATGTAAAAATACTCGTATAAATGAAATATAAATTATCTGTCCAGAATTTTAATAATACGAGTATATGTGACCCAAATGAGTTCTACGCCGAGTTCTTTTCACTATTAAATGAGCAATTTATTGACACTTTTCCACTAAAAACTAAAACTATTTGCACAAAGTTCTTATTTAGTGATTGGGGCGACTCCAGATATTTGTAAAAGTAGGAAAAAACTTTTTGAACTTTATGGCCTAAAGCAACATATGAATAATACAAGCTTTCATCAGTATGTTGCAAAATATTCTAAAACTTTTAAAAGTGTGTGCAAAATGGCTAAAGTTACATAACAGCAGCTACATTAGCAATAAAATAAAATCAGCTGATAATAAAATAAAACTACCTGGCAAATAATAAATAATGAAACAGGTAGGAAAAAACAGCGTAATACTAAATTGAATAGTAATTGATGTAGAAATAGCTCAGGAGTTTGAAAACTTTTTTGCTAATGTTCCCCTTAAAACTACTGAAGCTTTAAATTCCTCACCCTGGCTTTCTGCTGTCTTACTTAGAAAAAATATAAAGACATGCCCTTTGGAGTTTAGGTTTCAGTATACAAACCCTCAGGCCGTTATAAAAGCTTTTAAAGATCTTAAAATAAAATATTTAAATATTAAATCTAAGATCTATGGGGAATGTCTGTAAAAGTCTGTAGACCTATCATCGAAACCATTGCGCCTTATTTAGCTTTCATATTTAACACCAATGTAGACCAAGGAGTCTTTCCGGATCTCATGAAACACAGTAAAGTAGTTCTTTTGTTCAAATCCGGTGATAGTAAGGAACCTAACAATTATAGGCTTGTGTCAATTCTGCCTGTTCTCAGCAAGTTTTGAAAAGTTAATGCATAATCAAATTTTACGTCACTTTAATAAAAATTCCATCTTTCATGAACAACAGTACGGTTTCACCAAAGGGCGTTGTACCACCTGACGCCGGTGTCACCCTAATAAAGAACATTTTTAACGCCTGGGAAGAAGCACAAGATGTCATTGGAATCTTTTGCGACCTCTCGAAGGCGTTCGATTGCATAGACCATAAGACACTGATTAGGAATACAGCTCTTGATTTACTGAGATCATACCTGAAAGATAGAAAGGTTAAAGTTCAAGTAAACGGCGTAAACTCATTGGGGTTTGAAATGGCAATGGGCGTTCCTCAAAGTTCAATATTGGGTCCATTCCTTTTTTTAGTTTATATTAATGATTTACCCCAATTACTTTAAAATCAACCGGTGATGATGTTATTTGCAGATGACACATCGTTGATCTTTAAAATAAACCGACGATCACAAAATCTTGACGACGTGAACAGCTCTATTCTTTAAGTCCAAGATTGGTTTACGGTAAATAATTTGGTACTAAATAAAAAAAAAAAAACAAATGCAATCGATTTAAATTACCTAATGTTACAAGTAGCGAATGTGACATCATATTGAATGGAGAAAAACTGGAATTTATTAATCAAATGGTTTGCCTAGGAATCACGCTAAACGAGAAATTACAATGGGGGCTCTCATATAACATCTCTTGCGGGGCGGCTAAGCTCGGCCGCTTAAGCTGTTAGAAAGATAAGACAGTTAACAGATCTAATAAACGCGCGTTTGGTCTACTTTAGCTACTTTCACAGTATCATGTCGTATGGCATTTAACTGTGAGGTCGGGCTGCTGAAATTCAATCAAATGGACAGCTTATTATACAAAAGAGAGCTGTCAGAGCCATTTATGATCTAAATCGTCGCGAATCTCTCAGGGAACTATTTAAAAAGATTATTATTATGACGGTACCTTGCCAATTCATTTATGAAAATATTATGTATGTAAGAAAAAATCTACATAATATTTACAATACCTCGCCCTAATATCTCGACCATTTTTCAGATTATCTATAGTACATACATCTTTTATGGGGTACTGTGTTAAAAGTCTTCCGAAATCAAAGTTATTTTTCACTTATGTATTTTTGTGGAATTCGGTAGTTTTTGTTTTGTAAAAAAGTTATTTTAGTGTTTTTTTTTGGAAGTCGGTTGTTTTTTTTGTAAAAAAGTTTTTATCTGTAGAACAGAGATAGTATTAATGTCCGCACAGGTTCCCCAGAGAAGAATCCCATAAGACATAAGACTATGAAAATAAAAAATAAACAATTCTGGCTGTATCTACGTCAGTTATCTGTCAAATTTTATGAGTTTGATTTTTTTTTAGTTCAGGAGAAGATTATTTACATTAAACTAATGCACAACTTTAGAGAGTGCATCGTTAACTTGTTCAAAGTTGACAAACTGTCGTTTGATTAAAAAAATTAGGGAATTTTCATCTGCGAATAATATAGATACATAGTATTAAATCTGTGCCGTCTTACGGGCATTCCCGACAGTGTCGTCAGTTCCATCCGGGCCGGTTTGTGCACGGACCCGGAACAACCGGCGCGTTTGACCGTTCCGACGTGTGGTGATACGTTGTCTAAAATTATACGTCCTAACCCGAGCTGTGGTTCGGGTCCGGAAACCGAGTTTATTCGCGCTATGAACTTTAAACAGTTCATCCATTTGGTAGAATCAAGGAAAATTATGTAATTTAAGAAAAAGCAGAATACTAAGTTCAAGTTAGCGAGTGTAGCTTTCTGTACAAGATTGATTTGAATGATTTTGATGAGAACAATTCTTGCTCCAATGATGGAGGTACTTGAGATGAGCCCAGTTAGGGCACGGCAACAGGGCGCCGCGCGCCGTGTCGATCCACTGCCTCCTTCAAGGTCAAGCAGGTCACGTGTACTATTTATGTTCAAGCGCAGTCTACCCGCCCTCCACACCTCCCTGGACCCCAGGAGAGGGGAGGGGCGCCCCTCGCTGCCCGCCTGATACTTAACCTCGACCGGACTGAATATTTTAATGATGCCGTGATGCCCAAGCAACCGAGCTTATACGAATTTATAACATTTCACGTCAACACCCTTATTCCAAAAAATAATCGATGTAAAAAACGTAGTGTAAGTATGTTTTCTTTAGACTTTCTTATAATACTTAATATTCCTCTGAGGACCATTAGTACATTGCCTGCAGAAACGCGATGAATTTAAAGAACACAATAATGCACTTAAGAACATCAATTTAGAAAGTTAGTTTAACTGTACTTCGTGACTTAATTCCTAAGTCGACTACCTAGGCGCCGTGCACGAAATCGAATGATTTTCATCATTATTTGTGAGAAAGGAAATAATTATTTAAAGGATATTTTTTGTGATTTGAAATGTCGAGTTCTTTATTTTGCATGTGCTGAAAGGGATTTTTCAAATAAATTAAGTATTCATGGAAAATCATTAATATTAGCAACGAGTTTTCAGTTCAAAGGATTACACGTTAAATGGCGTTTCGGAATGAATTACCACCAGCTTGACAGATTGCCGTTTTGGTTCACATTGGTATCGTCACAAAAATCGTAATAACCCTAGTCTGTGCAAGTGTAGGCATTGCGGCACGTGTAAATTTGCATACCTACATTAACGTGCTTATAAGGGCATTTTTCGGCAATTATTGCCAATTTGCGGAGATGTGGGGCAATTTTGTCTAATTTTCAATACTTTCAGTGCACCGTGTATTATGTTGTTTTGCATTGGTTACTTAGTTAGAACATATTCTTGGAACAATTCATTTTCACGATGTAAGCTCTGTTAACCAAGTCCCCGACGTACCGAGACTTATTACAAGTGCGTGTCGATCGAGACAGGTCGGGGATTCGATGTTCTCAAGTGAGATCATAAAATTAAACCTAACTCAATTATTATTACGGTACACTAAACTTCATTCCAATTAATTTTCATCTATTCCAAATTAAGTGGATGACTTGAATTGGTATGAGTGTAGGACCCCGGTGCTCTCAATGGATCAATAGTGGATAGATACGTGTTCAGCGTCGAGTAGGCTTGCCCTTGTCCTAGACTGGCTCAGCGGCTGCTAGCTGGGAACAAGTCGATCACGATCACGAACGAGTTGCGCCGTTAACATAATAGTCGTGACCGAGACTCGTTATTAGTGGCTGTTTTGCATCTACATATACGGACATGATTGAATACGGGGCTTTTTAAATCAACAAGATAGAAAGAACTATGTTTAAGAATAGATGGCGACGAGTATCATCATCGGTTGTTTGGTCAAAAACTTGTTAGTCAATCTTGCCTTCTTTCGACCCTAAGTATGGCCGAAGTGTAAAGTTATGCAATGTATGTTTGACATACTTAACTGTGTAGAAACAGTAACGGTTCTCTGGTGCCGTGCACAGCGAGGCTCAGGAGTTCTTGGTGGCTTTGCAGTCAGCCCAGGGGCTATATTTCGGCCGGCGTTGTCCTCAAGTGCCCACTGTGTCACAAGAAAAAATTGAAGTACGGCACAGTACTTATTGGTTAGGACCCTTAAACTGGTTCATGTTTGAGTCATTACACGAGCTAGTCGTTGCTGGTTACTGCATAGTTCACTAGTGAACGATGAGCGGGGGGACGGCGGTAAGGTCACAGTTAATGTGCGTGTAATGAGCAGACACCTCGCGCTACAACTAACTTCATCCTGTATCAAACTAGTCGATGGTTCCTGTGTGTGTGTTTGTATTTTCCATTAGGAATTACTCAGTAGTAGCCTAGTAGTAGCAGCCAGAAGCCTGGATTTGTGGAAATGTTCGCCGCCCTCTATGACAAGGTACTTAAAGATAGCTGGCCGAAATGTGTTTGAGAACTCTGCGCTACCTCTTCGGGGAATACAGGCGTGATATATTGTTATAACTGAACACACGCACACGCGAACACAGTTTTGATAGCAAATAAAGACAACCATAATATAAATTAATCATGTATTGATATCGTACAAATCTGCTTTTCCGTGCATAATAAGCTTTGTATTATAATTGTATTATATGGAAGTGAAACAAATAGGCAGTAGTTACTCTTGAAAACGTTCATATTTTAAACTAGCGACACGCTTCTGCTTCGCACGGTTTTTACGACTTGACAAAACATAACACAAAATTTCTTAGATAAACGTTACTTTAATATTAACGCAATATACACATAAATCTTCCGGAATAAATCTCTAAACGATGATGAAAACCTCATCAAAATCTGTTGCGTAGTTTAGAAGAAAACGCGGATATACAAACAAACGTGAAAAGCGCCTTTATTTTATAATACGTATAGATGAATAACCTGTGATTCTAAACTGAATAGCTTACAGTAAATAAATTACAGCAAATTAAAATCTTGCTGTATATATTTATAAATACGGAAGACTTAAGTTGAATCAACGAAGCCTTCGACAACAGTAGACCGAGTTGTTCATCAAGACGCATCGAAGCGGTTCGCTGATCGTCGCATCTTGTAATCACATTATATCTGAACTTCAGCGACGCTCCATTACCGGGTCTCGGGTTCAAGGCCAAATTTGTCACTCCTCAAAATAAATTCGCGGCAAACAGTCAGTCGCGTTTCAGCCGCAGTTCCAACTCAAAGCTTTTAGTAAACGCGTGTATTTGAACGACGCCCATTAGCCGGGATGAATACTCATCTGGTTTGTACACTCTTCATTGTTGGTTCAACGTTCAGATGATGACAAATATGCTCCCGACACGTTTTAATAGTCGAGAGTGTGTCGCCTCTTCATATTTGGAGACAAGCTAGCTGCTAGTAGGAAAATGACGTGTTACATCGTCGTCATCGTTATAATCGCGCGTCTTCGCTGCTCTATAACAAAATGGTGTCATCTGTGCTTGATATATGCGTGACCCAGTAACGTGTAGAGGCTAACGGCTACATATTCATGGTAAATGTGTTGTGTGCTACCTGCCTAACAATATTTAGACTATGTTAGGTTATCTTCAGAAAGATGAAACTTATTGGCGGATCACTCTAGCACTATCTCTACTCTATGGTATGTAAGATTATTATCTTACGAAAGATGATGTAACTAAGAAGTGGGTGACAGCATAAAGAGGTGTAGCAACAAATATATTTTATGTAAATATCTTTTTTAAAACAAGCTTATAATTAAATAAAAAATACTAAATAAAAATAGAACTTTAATATTTTCTTAAACGCTTCGGTCTTATCTTAAAGTGTAAGAAGCGTTGACAATTTCACACGCTACATTTTACAATAACGCCGTGTGCACAGTGTGCGCCATGTTCCTGCGCGATATATCTTATGATAGTGGTGCAGTACTCAACAGACAGCGAACACCTGTTCCCGCAGCACAAAGTGAACTATGAAAGTATAATGCTGCGTAAGAATAGCCGCCTGTACACGAGGTAACACTTGGGATGTTACACTTACATTGTGTAGACTAGGTGACACGTGGGATGCCACACAAACGCGGTTGTCTAGTGCAACATTGTTTGATTTAACTCAACTTTTATATCGTGCTGACGAAGATTTTTCAGTGTTAGCACTTACCCGATTTGATACTGTAGTAAAGGATAGAACAAGTTGTAACAGTTATACTATAAGAAACGACATGTGCATATAGTTTCTGGGTCGATGTAACTTAAAGACAGACAGCATAGACTTAAACCTGAGTGACTGGATCACCAACATGGTCAAACTGAGAGCTGTACAAGTCACAGTAAATGACATTACAAGGGCCATTGTTGCGAAGGGCTGCCCGCAAGGGAGCATCCTCTAGCCGCTTCTGTGGAACCTGGTCGTAGACAGCCTCATCAAAATACTCAACGACAAAGGTTACTTCACCGTAGGCTACGCTGATGTCATAACCATAATAATATAAATATCTTGCATGCTCTTACGAGTATGTACACAATTTTTAAACAAATAAAGAAATCTTATCTTATCTTAATAAACGGGACCCATGAAAACACTCTATGCAACCTGATGCGACAAGCCCTGAAAATAGTAGAGGAATAGTGCAAAAAGAACCAACTCTCAGTGAACCCTACAAAAACCGAACTGATTCTCTTCACAAAAAAGAGAAAATTGACGACAGTCACGATTCTTTGGAACAACCATATTTTTTTTTTTTTGAGGATGGGAAGTTATTAAATAACCTCTCCCTGGCTCAGGGCGGAGCGGGAGCGCGTGTCAGACTTTTACTGACTAAAATCCACCCGTGTTCCTTCCGTTGCCTGTGTGCCGGGGTCGCGATATTCCTTTCGGACAAACTCGCAACCCCGGCCACCCATCAGTTGGTGCTGACATCTCTTTGAGGCGCGCGTGGAACACAACGCGCCGTCGACCCGGGCCTGGTCCCTATCGGACGGCGAGCTACCCATTTTGCACACCGTCCGCAAGCCCGCGCCTACGGTGGCCGGAAGTCAGCTCTCGACTCCCGACGCCCGGGGCGTCTCCTGCGGCGACTAGGGGCGCGAGGGCGCGACTCTAGCCTCTCCCTCGCGCGCTCCGCCTCCTCCTTCGCGAGCTTTACTGCTTCACAGAAGGAGGTGACGGCCTCCCAAGCACTCTCGCTCCGGACCATGGCCTGAACCAGGGCCGGACGCGAGAGATCGCCGCCGCCGATCGCCTCCGTGAGGACACGGCGGTGCCCCGCCTAAGCCGGGCAGACCTCCACCGTATGCTCCACCGTGTCCTCCGGACGATCCACACAGTGGTGACACCCGGGCGTTTCCTCCCGCTTTATCCTGAACAGGAACCTCCCGAAACAACCACGTCCGGTAAGGACCTGCGGCAGGCGGAAGGTGAGGACGCCGTGGCGCCTCTCTAGCCACTCCTCAAAGAGGGGACTTATCGCCACAATTGTGGCGTGCTCAGCGCTGGGTTGCGACAATCGCACTCTCCATGCCGCCATGAGATCCCGCCGGAGCTCTGTCCGCTGTGCCGCGATTTCTCGCGGCAGCGGAGTTACGCCCCGGCGTTTCGCCTCCTCGCGCAACTCCCACATGTGCGCGAGGACTTTCGCCTCCAGATCCCATGGCGGTAGTCCGGCAAGGAGGCTCGCCGCCTCATGGGAGACCGTGCGGTATCCTCGTACCAGCCTGATGGCCATGACCCTGTGGAGTGGTACCTATACGTAGTAGCATATAATATAATATAAGGCATTACGGATAACTGTTAGTGTGAGTAATAAAGGGAACGCTGCACTGAACACACGTCTATTATTTGACGCCTCCGGAACCCCCCACACCTCATGGCGACCCTGCCAGCCGTGTCGTGTCGGGCGCGGGTATTTTTTGTGGTCAGCACATTCCTATACGTAGGCGCTGAGGCCCTGTGGGTGAGCAGTTAAAAATTGCATCGGTTAAAGAACAATAACGCGTGCAAGTGAGCACTAGCGATAATTATAAAAAAAAAAAAAACAAATTCATATTATAAAAATCGCAATGGGAAAAACTTATTCAAAACAGGAAGAAAAGGAAATTATAATCGCACAAAGTGGACAAAACAATGCCAGAACCCAGGAAACGGAACAACACATGCAAATTAATACCATACTTTTGGGAATTATTTTGGCTGCGGTAGCTGTGGGCGTGCTGTACCTAATGTGGCGCCGGAACAAGAGTAACCAGCAAAAGTGGATGCAACGGCAGATTAACGTCGAATTTCTGAGGCGGATGGTGTCCAGACTCTCTGCAAGGAGGGCTGCTGCCGGGGGAACCATGTTTACAGGAGGCGCAGAAGCCGACATCGGACTTCAAAACGTGTGAGTACAGTGAAAGTGTAAAAGAGAAGTGAAAGCGTATCCTCTATAAATAAGAAAAGAACTTGTGAGTGAAAAAAAAAATAGGTTAAGCACTATGGACATTAGTTTCATATCATATCCTTAGCATACCAACTATAGCTTATTGGTATTTTTAAATGTAGTGTGTATTGATAATTATTTTCTATAATATGTAGACAAAGATTATGACTTCGCTATTAGGATCCTATGGAATCGCATTTAGAAAATATCTGCACGAAATTAGAAAAAATACAAGTAGATTTAAGGAAATTAGGAAGTGAAAGGAGAGAAAAATATAGAGAAAACACGCTAAGTAAAATAGAGCAAGCAGAACAATATTATGAGGAATTCAAACAAATAATAAGACTAGCAAATGAGCAAGAAAACAGTCCTAATTATTTGTCAGTACGTATTAAGGAAAGTTTAACAGATAGAATATTGTTAGTATATGATAAAATTAAAACTTATAAACAAAATATAGCGTTAAGCCAAAGTTTACCAGACACTAGTTCAGAAAGGGAGGTATATTATCCAGCAAAAATGGAAACATTTGATTTTAAAACGGCTGCTACTTTAGTGCCGATAATGGACGACAAAGATGAGACAGTTGAAAAAATAATTGAAGGAATAGAGATGTATGATACCTTTCTCAAAAGTAAGGATTGCAAAAATCATCTAATTACTTATGTACTTAAAACAAGGTTGACTAGAAATGCAAAATTGAAGCTAAAATCTAGCTATGCATCTTGTGGTGAGTTGATACACGACATAAAACAGTATTTACTGCCCAAGAAGTCAGCAATTTCTTTGATAATGCAATTAAATAATGTTTCCCAAGAAGGATTATCGATTTCGAAATTCGGTGAAAAAGTTGAAGACCTTTTTGTGAACCTTACAATCTCACAGGCTGATTCTAATGAAAAAGCAAACGAGATTTTAAGGCCCATAAATGAACAGTTAGCTATAAAAAAGTTTGCCGACGGGTTACGAAATAGACGGTTAAGCACGATTATTGCAGCTAGGAATTACGCAAATCTAAAAGATGCCGTGCGCGCAGCAGAGGATGAGGAGCTGGCACAGCCCCAGACGTCCCACGCTGTGCTCAACATGCAAGGTAAGTCTAGAAATTATTATAGAGGTAGGTCTGTACGCGGGTACCGAGGTTCTCATCAGCAAGGTACACGAGGAATTTTTAATCAAAATCGGCCAAGCCAACCTCACAGAGGAACTTATTATAACCGAGGGTTTTATAGTAATCGTACACAAAATAATTTTAGAGGAAGAAGCGGAGTTCGTTCGTTTCGAGGAAATTATAATCAAAACCAACGGGGTCGACAGAATGTTTATTCTGCTCAACCCATGAACTCGGACGAAACCCAACAAAGTAAATCGGAACAAGATAATAAAACATTTTTTCGTGAATAAAGAATACATTTTAACATTAAACGAAAATATAAGGTACGTTTCTATGAATTTGTATAATAAGGAATGCTTTTGGTTACTTGATACTGGAGCGTCAATTTCCGCTGTACGGGCGCAAGCGGTATCGGAATTCGTAGAAGTACACTGCGATAACATAGTTATAAATGGTATAGGTGGAAAGATTTATTCAAAAGGTTACGTTTATTTAAACCTACAATTACATGATGGTTCGATTTACCAGCATAAATTTTATTTATTTGACAAATTACCATGTAAAGGAGATTGTATTATTGGATTAGACTTTTTGACAAAGTTCAACACGAACATTGACTTAGAGAAATCATATTTAAGATTAAAACATCAAAACACTTATTGTGATTTACCCATATTTACGTCATCAAAGGTATCTACGAGTTATATCACTATACCAGCGCGAAGCGAATCGATTCATTATATACAGTTAAAAGAAAAAGTTACAGAAGATTATGTCATTTATCCAAAAGAGTTACAAGAAAATATTTTTTTAGCAGGACTAATAGTTAGACCAAAAAACAATGTAATTCCTGTACAAATACTTAACACAAGTGAACAATCAATATCCATACCAATATTTCAGCCAAATCTTCATCCATTAGAAGATTATAAAATATGTACATTCAGCAAGACTAATGCTAATGCAGAAAGAGCTCGAACAATATTACAATTATTGAAACTTGATCACTTACATTCCAGCGAGCGAAGTAGCATTGCGTCATTATGTTCCAAGTACAGTGACATATTTCACTTACCAGGCGATAAGCTAACAACTACAAACATCTATGAACAATCCATACATTTAAAACCAAACACTAATCCAGTTTATGTAAAGCCATATCGAACACCAAATAGTTTAAAGCCAGAAATAGATCAACAAATTCGAAAACTACTAGAAGATGACATAATTGAAGAAGCTACTAGTGAGTGGTCCAGTCCAATCTTGTTAGTACCTAAAAAGCCGACAGAAACGGGAAATAAAAATTGGAGATTAGTAATCGATTATCGTAAACTCAACGAACAAATACAAGATGACAAATTCCCACTACCGAACATAGTTGAGATATTAGATTCATTGTCGGGAGCCATATATTTTTCACATCTAGATTTAAGTAATTCATATTATCAAGTAGTTTTGTCAGAAGACAGCCGAAAAGTAACAAGTTTCTGTACAAACACCGGGCAATACCAAATGAAACGATTACCCATGGGACTAAAAATTAGTCCAAGCGTTTTTTCACGAATTATGACCATAGCGATGTCAGGACTTAATTTAGATAAATGTTTTATATATTTAGATGACCTTGTAGTATTTGGTAGAACAATACAACAACATAACAAAAACCTCACTGACGTATTTGAAAGGCTACGTAAAGTAAACTTAAAATTAAATCCAAAAAAATGTAATTTCCTACAAACAGAACTTTTGTACTTAGGTCATGTAGTTTCAAAAGAAGGAGTTTCACCTGACCCAGAAAAAATAAAAATAATTAAAGAATATCCAGAACCAAAAAATGTAGATGAGCTAAGACGATTTATAGCATTTTGTAATTATTATAGGAAATTCATTGATAAATTTGCAGATATAACTATTCCATTGAATAATCTCTTACGAAAAAATGTACCATTTGTATGGACATCCGAATGTATGCAATCATTTCAAATTCTAAAAAAAGCACTAATGTCACCACCAATATTGCAATACCCAGATTTTTCTAATGAAAATGAATTCATTATACAAACAGATGCATCAAATATATCGGTAGGAGCAGTTTTATGCAACAAAAATATGAGACCAGTAGCTTACTCAAGCAGACCATTAAACAAAGCAGAGAAAAATTACCCAACCATACAAAAAGAGCTAGTAGCAATAGTATGGGGAGTAAAATACTTTAGACCATATCTTTTTGGAAGGAAATTCACTATTATGACGGATCACAAACCTTTATTATATCTATTCGGAATGAAAGATCCATCAAGTAGACTTTTAAAATTCAGATTAGCCTTAGACGAGTATGACTTTAATATAACTTATATAAAAGGTAAAAATAACGTAGTTGCGGATGCACTATCGCGTATAACAATAACTTCAGATGAATTAAAGGAGATGCATGAAAAGAGTATGACTGTAATGACGAGAGGACAAAAATTGAGGGAACAGGAAATGAGAGAAAGAGAAAAGAATAAGGATTTGGTAATCCATAGTAAAGCCACAGATGAAAGGTGTGATCAGCCCAGAGTCGTGGAAATATTAAGGATTCCGAATGGTTCAGTTGAAATGACCTTTGTTAAGGGAAATGAAATAAAACAATTAAAGAAACATAAAGATATAGTAGAAAATGAATGTTTTATATTTGCGCAAAGTAAACATATTATATACATTAACCATGATTTTCATTCACAATTTACGCGAGCCGAATTTGTGGAAAAATTATGTGATTTTTGTAAATCAATAAAAGTAAACGAGATTTGCTTAATAAAACGAGACGAAAACGCGTTATTCATTAAAGAACTTCTGAATGAAGTTAAAAACTCAAGTAAATATGAAGGTCCTACAATACACATTTTACGAGGTATTAAAAGAATAGAGATGCAAAACGAAAAAGAATTTATTTTAAATGACTATCACCTATTACCTACTGCTGGGCATGCAGGGGTACGTAGAATGATAAATAATATCAGGCGATCATTTTACTGGCCAGAGCTAGAACAAGACGTAAGACTATTTATTAAAAAATGTGATAAATGTCAAATAATGAAATATGGTCGTAATACCATTCAGCCTATGGTTGTCACAACAACGGCAACCTCGGCTTTCCAAAAAATATTCTTAGATATAGTGGGCCCAATAGATAAGGATTTAGAAGGTAATTCATATATATTAAGTATACAATGTGACTTAAGTAAGTTTGTAGAGGTATATCCATTACTTAATAAGGAAAGTAAAAGTGTAGCCAGAGCTTTAGTTAATAACTTTATATTAAGGTTCGGTATTCCAAATACAATATTAACAGACAGAGGCACCGAATTCATGTCTTCTACGATGATAGAAGTATGCAAGTTACTAGGAATAGAAAAACTGAATTCAACATCTTACCATCATCAAACTATAGGATCTCTAGAGAACGCACATAAACACCTAGGAGCTTATTTACGCACTCAATGTGACAAACATCCAGAAGCTTGGAGTCACTGGTTACCATACTGGTCCTTTACATATAACAATACAGTCCACACTATTACAAAGTATACACCTTACGAATTAGTATTTGGTAAACCTAGTAATATTCCATGTAGAGTCAGCACTACAGTAGAACCATTGTATAACCCAAATGATTATTGTTTAGAACTTAAGTATAGATTACAGTTAGCATGTAAGGATGCAAAAGAAAATGTAATGAAACACAAACAATTAAGAAAATGTAATTTTGACAAGAAAACATATCCTGTAACGTATAAAAATGGTGATAAATTATTAATTAAAAATGAAAATGCAAGTAAATTAAATCAATTGTTTGAAGGTCCATATACAGTTATAGAAGATTTAGAACCGAATGTAAAAATAGATAAAAATGGAAAAATTGATGTAGTACATAAAAACAGAACAAAATTATATACATAACAATAACTGTTTTCATACAAAAAAAAAAAAAAAAATTACTAATTAAGTTAATGTAAGCTTAAGTAAATAAGTACATATGTAAAAAAAAAAAAAAAAAGGAATCTCTTTTTTTTTTTTTCAATAGAACCCCCTATATGTGGAGTGGTACCTATACGTAGTAGCATATAATATAATATAAGGCATTACGGATAACTGTTAGTGTGAGTAATAAAGGGAACGCTGCACTGAACACACGTCTATTATTTGACGCCTCCGGAACCCCCCACACCTCAACCCTTTGGGACGCGTTCAATCGCTGGGCCGGTCGCAGCCTCAATGAACGCGCCCACACCGGTGCCCCGTAAAGGGCCATGGACCGCACGATCCCCGCGTAGAGCCTCCGGTAGGAGGCGTTTGGACCCCTGGATTGGGCAGAAGCCACTTCAAAGCAGCCCCAGTTTGGGAGCCAAACGTCGGAAGTGCTCCACGAAGTTCCACCGGCTGTCGAGGACGAGTCCCAAGTACTTCATCCGCCGCCTCATGCGACCTCCCCTGCGCCAGGACCAGCATGTCGTCAGCGTAGCAGACTACGCTGACGCCGCTAGGGAGGTTGGCGCGCAGCACCCAGTCGTAGCCGATGTCCCACAGATGCGGCCCCAGGACCGATCTCTGTGGGACACCGCACGACATCTCCCGCCGGTTCCACTCTCCGTGGTGACCGGGGTAGATGACGGCCCTGTCTGTTACATAGGCCTCGACCACTCGACAGAGGTATGTCGGCATCCGGTGATACCGGAGTGCCTCCCTAATGCAACTCCAGGGCAGGGTATTGAAGAGTGATGACACCCAGGCCTGCACGATCGAGGCTTCCAGGAGGAGCTCCCGGTCCAGCTGCTTCAGCGCCCACCGCGGACCACTCGGGGTCTGTCGGACCGGCGCGCCCGAGGTCTGGGTGGAGACGTCAAACCGGATGTACCGGTGATCGGAATAGGTCTCCACCCCCTCCATGACGCGCCAGTCGATGACACGCGGCGACAGAGCGGGGCTGGCGAACGAGATGTCCACCACTGATTCACCCCGCATCCGCACACACGTGGGGACAGAACCCCGGTTTAGGACGACCAGGCCTGTCTCCAGGGCCCAGTCCTCCACCATCCTGCCCCGTGTGTCCGTATACCGGGAACCCAAGCCACGTTCTTGGCATTGAAATCCCCGAACCCTAAGCCTATCAACTGAAACCAAATACCTGGGCATCTTTTTGGATAAACAGCTGAACAAAGAGATCTAGAAAAACTGCAGCGGTTTGCTTGTGTTGCAATCACTAGGAGTATGAGAACTATACTCACTGCTGCCCTACAGGCAATGCTTGGTCTGCCGCCTCTGCATCTCATCTTGCGGGAGTAGGCGGCCCTTGCCGCCTTTAGACTCCATTTATCAGGAACCCTAAACAAAGACTCCAGAGTTAAGCACACACGCATGAAGGAAGATGCGATCAAACGATGGCCAATGATGGCATCACCCTGTGACAAAGCCCCGAAAACACTTCACTTTCAAAGGCACCACAGCATAATTGTTAAGTAATGAATGCAACATTGTCCTTAAATGTTTCTATTGGCAACATTCAATAATGTCTTATGTCAAAATGAGAGTTGTGTCAATTTCTTCTCTCTCTGCTTCGCCTCATGAATACAGCCGTTATAATTTGTCACTCCGTTGTTTTATTAAGTGATCAAACACAAGTAACCCAAACCCATCATAAATCTTCAATAATACTTACAGAAGAAATGTGTCACTACTCAGGCCCGAAAGAGATGAGACTATACACCGATAGATCGAAGACCGACTGCAGTACCGGTGTCGTAGTCTTCTCACATGACCTCAACATAAATATATCCAGCCCGCTGGGAATTTTCAACACCGTCTATCAGGCGGAGTGTGTGGACATCATACAAGCGGTCTACGCCGTAGAAGCCAAGAGAGTTACGGACACCCACATACGTATACTCTCCGATAGTGCCTCAGTTCTCCAATCCTTAGGGAAAAATATTTTACCTCAAAGCTAACACTAGAATGTCACAATGCACTAGAACTAATAACTCTAGCCGCAACACGGTGAAACTGCAATGGATAAAAGGACACAGCGGATCGCTAGGTAACGACGCAGCTGACGACCTTGCTAGACGAGGATCCAGCACGGCAGTCTGTGGACCCGAGAATATCGTACCCATCCCCTTCAACCAATTACGCAGGTGGCTACAGGAGTTCACCCACGCACAAGCGGAGAACTGGTGGACTTCGACACCGGTCTGCAGGCAGTCCAAGGAAGCTATGCCATCCCTGGATAGCAGGCTAACTAGGCGTTTATTACGCCTGGACAGGAACGGCCTGCGCCTGGTGACGGGTACCATCACGGGCCACTGTTCGCTGAACAAACACTTTCACATAATAGGCATAACGGACAGTCCTCTGTGCAGGGCGTCCATGGAGGCTGAAGAAACCGTCACGCACGTGCTTTTTGAATGCACAGGCGTCACCCAGATTAGAATACAGACCCTCGGGACACCCAGATCTTTCACAGATGTTCTGAACAGACCAGAAGATTTAATAAACTTCTGGAGGGAGGTGGGCTGGTTGGAGTAACCACCAACGGCCGCTATGGCCCACGCACAATGGTCCACTGTAGGACTAAGAGCTTCGTAATCCTGTATTTGATCCGAGTCGCACGTCGCTCTGTCGGTCAAGGTTGTAGGTGTAGGCTGCTCCGGGATTTGCGCTCCAGTTGGCGGCAATATATCATATTATACTGTTTCAGTATACTTATCTCATTGTGTTACGTTTATGAAGGAAAAATGGATACGAATTATTATTTTCGTAAAATCATAAAATGAAAACGGTCCAAATTGTGAAATTAAGCAAAAATTTGATTGCGTAACTTTATTTGAAACTTTTATACGATTTACAGGTATTAACGACCAGAGAAGATACCCAGCAGTTCCATAACTTTCTTGTACATAAATAAGCTTTCTAAATAGTAAACCAGCAAAGATTTATGTACGTCCTTAATTTATCCTTAGATACTCGTATCTTAGTATCGTTCAATAATAGGAAGCTAATGTAAAGCGAGAATCGCACTACGGAAGCCATCACTCCAAAGGGACACATAATTAACCCAAAATGGCGGCCATGTGACAGGAGGAAGTAAAAGCAAACAAGTTCATATTTACTGCCTCCGACGCACCAGAGAAGTTGATCAACTATTATAGGTATGTTTAATGTGCACGGGCATGTATCATGTATCTGCATAAATATTAAGTGTAATCGCGGTATCAATACTTAGAACTGTAATGACAAAACAAGAAATCTTAAGCCATCGATTAATTTGCTCAAGGAATTTAAACTCTACTTCAAATACGATGTAGGTCCAAGTTAGCTAAGTCGATGTATGATTGAACTCATAAGTGCGCAATGTAGGTACACTGTAGCTCGTCGATTTCCGGTAAACTTAAGTGATTTGGCCGAACTTGGGCTTCACCTATGCCCGGCGTATGAATCTATGTTCGAACTTCAATTTAAGCAAAGATTAAGAGGTATTGTATGCATAACAATGTAAGTAATATTCTTACATCGTTACCCTTGGAGTTCCTTGCCAGTTCTCGTCCATCATTGGAAACCATGCAACTTGTACCTACATATTAGATCTCCAGTGTAGTTAAATACCTACTTCTTTCACGAAATTGAGATGTTCAAAGACTAAAAATATAGCTAGTGTTGTCCCTAAATTCTCAGTTGTTATCTGTAAAAGAAATCTGTCAAAGTGATTTACAACCAGAGAGATTAGCATTATCATCACGATTCATCTGGTAGAGGCTTTTGAAAATGACTCGGAGTGACGTTACTTTAGCATTTAGTTTAGAACTGCTATCTAATTACGCAACACATTTTCGTTGACAGTTCCGACTAATCTGTTTCAATTTGACAGGTCAACAACATTCATTGTGTTATTTACGTTGTTGAGCAGTTTTTTTTTCGAACGTACGAAGCAATGGTTTAGCAAACTGTTTCAAAACGATTCAGATTCTGATTGATCGTGTATTACGTAATTAGGGTACAGGTCAACTTTATAATAATAATAATAATACTTTATTAAAAAAATTACAAGGTATAAAAAGTAGTACAGTTTTGCTTAAATGTAAATTATATTCCTAAGACTTACGTGCCTGAACTAGGTAATCCTGTGTTTCAGGCGAGAAGAGCTAAAAATAGACTTACAAAATAAATAAATAAATAACAGGTTGACAATAGATCACTAATTATATGTTGAGTAGCTTAACTCTTAGTTTCTAAATTTGATAAATACTTAACGTAGGTGAAATTTGTACATAGTATATTCACTTTAACACAGTTAGTAAATTCTCTGTATCTTCGTAAGACATACTTTGGAGAGCATCCTTGAGTATTCTCTTACAATTTTTGTAGTTCAAGGGGTAAATGTTTGCTTTCGAGTTTAGTCTATTATAGAGAAGAGGACCGAGGTACAGGTAAAATTTGGATACAAAAGCATGTTTTGTTGTATTTTGTGGACAAACTATATCTTTACGTCTTTTGTTAGTAATTGCAGTGTTGTAGGGTAGAGCTGTGTGTTGTTTTAATACTATACCCATTATAAATAGCTGTCGAACTGTTAATACTTCACAAGATTTGTATAGGAGGTTAGTAGGAAAAAGGAAAGGGCGGAAAGTAGACACTTTGAGAATCGCCCTTTGAGCTCTTTCGATGGTAAGTAACATTGTTTTACCCGCTCCACCCCATGTGGTAATACAGTAGGTTAATATTGATTGACATAGAGCAAAGTAAACTTGTCTAACTAGTTTTTGGTCAGCAATATAGCGTAACTTTTTAAAAACAAATATCAACTTGCGAATTCTATTATTTAAGGCTTGTATATGTTGTTTGAACGAAAGTGTTTCATCTATTATAACACCAAGGTATTTTGTTTTATTGGTCATTTTAATACCGGGACAAACACATTGGTTATCTGTAGGAATTGTGCAATCATGAGCATATAATGTCGAGGTAGTGCTTGTTGATGTTTGCTTGCGCATCGAAAACTTAATGTAATTTGTCTTATCTGCATTTAGTGTTAGTGAATTATGTTGAAGCCATTTATTAACAATATTGAACCCATGTTGCGCAAACTTGTAGACATTTCTTTCTGAGTCAGCTGAAAATAGAAGAGCAGTGTCGTCAGCATATGAAACAATTTGGCCGTGATCTAGATTTAGGTTACAAAGATCGTTTATGTAGATCAAAAATAGTGTGGGCCCTAAAATACTTCCTTGGGGAACTCCGAAGGACGTGTTTTTTTTACTATCGCTGAGAACATTACCAATCTTTACACATTGGGTACGGTCTTCTAGATAGCTCTTAAATAGTTTCAGC
Organism: Agrochola circellaris; assembly: GCA_914767755.1. Classification (NCBI taxonomy): domain Eukaryota; kingdom Metazoa; phylum Arthropoda; class Insecta; order Lepidoptera; family Noctuidae; genus Agrochola; species Agrochola circellaris. The sequence goes on from OU611847.1 coordinate 308,054, forward strand.
TGGGTGCCTCTGATACCTATGGTTTCAAGCTTGTGCAACAGAGTAGGAATAGAAACCGAATCAAAAGCTTTAGCAAGGTCTAGGAAGATTCCTACTGTGTGGTTACCATTATCCAGCTCTTGTGCTAGATAGTCAGTCAGATGATGCACGGCATCGTCTGTTGACATTTTAGGCCTAAATCCAAACTGCCGTTTAGATAAAATTGATTTATCCTCCAAGTATTTGTAAAGCCTTTTATTCATAATTTTTTCTAATATTTTAGACATAGTAGGCAGTAAGGAAATAGGTCTATAATTTGTTACTTGATCTTTACTGCCTGATTTGTAAACAGGGACAACAACAGCTTTTTTTAGGCACTCGGGAAAAAGACCTGTAGATAAACATTTTTGGAAAATATAAGTTAGTGGCGGTCCCAAAATGTGCCTGAACTGTTTAATAATTTTATTTGGTATACTATCCCAGCCAACTGCACAGTCGTCCTTCAAATTCATAATTATCGTTTCTACCTCAGCCTCGTCAGTGTCATGCAACACGAAGGATGATAAAATAGTGTTAGACGTAAATGGTGTGCTTGTTAGATATTGCGATTGGCCCTGAACCTTTTCAGCCAAACATTTACCAACATTAACAAAGAAATTATTCGCAATGTTGGCAGATGCTAACTGTGATGAGTGTGCTTGTAATAAACCTGAAGATGACTGATTTTGTTTCGAGTTATACGTTACACTTTTAATAAAATTCCAGATTTGTTTACTATTTGTACCAGCTTTTTCTAGTGCAATTTTATCGTAGTTACTTTTTACATTTTTTTGAAGATTATTGCAGAAGTTACGATATCGTTTATACGACAGTTGCAAAATTAAGTTATCTGGATTAGATTTAGCTTTCATATGCAGTTTATCTCTATTTTTCATACAGCGAATAAGTCCTGTCGTGATCCATGGTTTTATGTTGTAGTTTTTGTTATTTCGCCGAGATATGACCGTGTTCTTCTGAATTGCATGTTGTACATTTTTGATTAAGTATAACATACAAAACTGCGGATCAGCGGAATCGTAGACTGGGTCAAAGTCGATATTGCGTAAGTCTTCTTCGAGTTTATTTACAATTAAACTAGAAATTGTGCGAGTGACTAATTTAGGTAATTTACAATTTAAAATAAGTAGGGTAGCATTATGATCCATTATTGTTGAATTAATTACAAGGGCAAGTGCAGGGAAATTTGACTTGAGCATAATATGGTCCTTGGTAATTTATGATACTTTCCAGGTTAGCACACACTCAATATAAGAGTGTGTGCTCTGTAACGCAATTTTCCTCTGACACCAAATAATTTATTATATTCCAGATCAGCCATCAGCAGACGGTATGTGAATGTAGTCTACATTATAAAGCCTCCTCGGAGGTGTCTCATTTGTCTTCCATAATTATGTTGTTAAGTAAATACTTTCTCATTACGTACCTACTTGTGTCTATTGTAAACACGTCGTTTACGCATAGGCTGTTATTGAGTGTTATTTACGGTTCATAAAGTAACTTCCTACTTCCCCCATGTATAACAGAAATTCTTTAATTGCTTTTTTGAAATGGCTCTTGACTACTTAACTAGGTATTCAAACAACTCAAACTACGCGAGCAAAACCACGGGCGAAAGCAAAAACATTATCATATTGTTTAGCTATATAGTTAGTATTGTTTCTCTGACAGCAGCGCACTAACAAAGCCTATCATAAAGTCGCGTCGTGTTTACGTAAGGGTTGACTCCAGCCGTGTCACATAATAGGGAAGCTCCGTCAGAACCCAAACAACAGCACTTTTAAACTCCGTCAAAGTTTAATTAAATACTCTGTTGAACTGTGGAACAGAGCGCGGAGAATAACAAACGAATCAGATCCGTGTGGAGTGTATGCGGTTACCTTCACTATGCTCGTGACGTATATTAAATGCGTAAGGCTCCTTGATGGTGGTTGCAATAAACTTGTTGCGGTGGTTCATGTCAACTATGTTAGTAACGAGATGTCAAAACGTCATACAAATACTAGTTTTCTGACAGTTGCGCGCACAGATTAAACAGACAGAGGAAACAGTTGCAACATATGCCTCTGAATTAAAAAAAAGATCCTTGAACTGTGAATTTAAATGTCAAAATTGCCAAAAACCTACATTAGAAAGCTTTCTAGCCCTACAATTTATTCGGGGATTGAAGGACAGTGATATACAAGCAAAAGTTCTTCAAGAAAGGGAGACACTACCTTTTATGAAACTGGTACATATGGTCACATCCATAGAAATGGGAAAATTGGAGAACCTAAGAATATCCGCAGGCATGCACAAACATTCGGACACAGTAAACAGAATTACGAGCTCGACAAAAAGACCAAAGTATCCACGAACCTCATACTCACCACCGAGCGGACTGTCAACTTCTCCATCGTCTTCATCTCCGATAATGTTAAGAGATTTAAAGGGAAAATGCTTCCGATGCGGCAAATACGACCATCGATCTAATGAATGTGGCGCCATCAAATCTACCTACCTGAAATGCATGAAGACTGGACATCTGGCACGAGTCTGTTTACAGCGGAACTTAAATACCAATCAACTAGACGATAATACAAGTAACACGACCAACGAAAACATGGGAGATATCAACCTAATTAAAAGTGAGATATCTGAAAAATATATGATCACAGTAAAAATAGAGAACAAACAGGTTGGCATGGAATTCGACACAGGAGCGACCTTGTCCTCAATGTCACTCAAACAATACAAAAGCCTAAAATTAACAAACAAAATTTTCAAAACGGAAATGAAACTAAGAACCTACACTGGAGAAATTATCAAGCCTGCAGGAGTGGCATACGTAAAAGGCACTTATAAAGACCAGACCTTCAACGGAAAATTAAACATAATCAATCAAAACGTTGACCCAATATTTGGAAGAAGCTGGATGAAAGAACTGAATGTGAAAATTGAAGACATAAGAGTTTTACAAATGTCATGTGGTGTGCCGCAAGGTTCTGTCTTGGGACCATTACTATTTATATGCTATATTAATGACTTTCCTCAAGTAACCGAACATCAAATGTCACTTTTTGCCGACGACAGCACTGTTATCTATGACTCTGGTACTACAAAACAAATAGAAGAGCAAATTAACGATAGCCTTATTCCTATTATCGACTGGTTGAATGCTAATAACCTTAAAATAAACCTTAACAAAACTAAAATAATGAATTTTAAAATTAGGCATAAAGAACAATCGCAGTTTCAAGTACACTATAAAGGGAACGAAATACTTGAAGCTAGTGTAACAAAATTTCTTGGACTTTATATAGACAATGACATGACATGGAGGACTCAAATTGAAAGTGTATGTGGAAAGCTTAGTAGATTTTCATATGCTCTTTATAAGCTAGGCAAAATTGCAAATAAGACCGCCCTACTAGAAGCGTATCATGGTTATGTCGCCTCAACTTTGAGGTATGGCCTCATATTCTGGGGTAATGCACCGAAGGTTCAAGAGGTACTTGTTGCACAGAAAAAATGCATCCGAGCTATTTGTAAAATAAAACAAACAGTATCATGCAAGCCACATTTTCAAAAACTAAATATTTTAACGTTACCATCTCTTTATATTCATGAGGCCTGTATTTTTGTAAAACAAAACATGAATTTATATAGATTTGTAGAAAGTAAACGTCGCTCACAAAAATTGCAGGTGTTAGCAACTAAAACCAAATTTCATAGCAAAAGCTTTTATGCAATGGCTCAAAAACTGTATAATAAGTTACCAGGACAAGTTATCTCATGTATGAACATTGATGAATTTAAAAGGAATCTTTTCAAACTGTTAAATAGTAAGGTGTATTATTCTGTTGACGAATATTTAAATGACAAATTTTAATTAGTCTGTTTTATCATATGTGACATACTGAATGATTTTGATTATTGATTTGAATTTAATTATTAGTGACATTATTTTTTTCATTTTGTATTGTTTGGCCCTTTTACTTTATTTAACTGACATATTTTTAACAATTTAATCTAAATTTGACATACTTAATCTATATTTTTTGTGATATCACCTACTTTGAAATAGTTATGTTTTATGCATGTAAAACCTGTTAAAATTTTGTATGCCTTTTGGCGGAGCACAGCTCGGATCTTATTATTTATGAAAACATCTACTGTATGTACCCTGTGTTCACGAAATAAATGAATTTGAATTTGAATTTGAACAAACTTCTGAACAATCCGACAAACTTGATAAATTACTAGAAGAATTTGCAACAACTGTTTTTAGATCAGATTTGGGAAAAATACCCAACTATGAAGCTCACTTAAGTCTTTAGGAAAATACACGACCAATTTTTATAAAACCGCGACGAATACCGTACGCGTTAAAGGAAAAAGTCGATAATGAAATTGAACGACTATGTGCAGAAGGGGTGATCACCAAAGTAGACCATTCGGATTGGGGCACGCCTAGCGTACCGATTGTGAAATCAAATTGGAGCATTCGACTATGTGCAGACTACAAGGTCACCCTTAACAAAGTCATCAGGGACGAACATTACCCAATTCCTATAATAGAGGATATATTTGCAGAAATTAACGGAGGCAAATACTTCTGCTCTTTAGACATTACCCAAGCCTATCCTATCCTAGCCTTATGGACAAAGAAAGCGCTGTCTTACAAGCATTAAGTACGCACAAAGGTACTTACAAAGTCAATCGCTTAATGTTTGGAGTCAAAGTAGCACCAAGCCTTTGGCAGAAATTCATGGACCAACTACTACAGGGACTAGACGGAACAAAATGTTTTTTTGACGACATTATAATTCAAGGAGCATCAGAGGACCAACTCTTAACACGTCTAAAACGAGTCTTGCAAAAACTGAAAGAGAGTAACCTCCGCGTTAACAGAGAAAAATTACATTTTTTTAAACGTAACATTAACTACATACAATTGATAAAGATGGTTTACATAAGAACAAAGACAAGGTAAAGGCCATCGTGAAAACTGTAAGACCAACTAATATAAACGAACTACGAATCTTCCTTGGTATGGCAAACTACTACATATAACAAATTTATACCAAACCTTGCCTCTTTAACAAACCCAATAAATGAGTTACTAAAGAAAGAGAAAGATTTTCACTGGACTTCTAAATGCGAAGACAGTTTTAATAACATTAAGAAGGAGATTTTGAGTGAAAGAGTTCTTATTCACTTTGACCCAGGAAAACCACTGATACTAGATACTGACGCTTCACCAACGGGCTTAGGTGCTGTTCTCTCTCACAAACTACCTGATGGCTCTGACAGACCAATCGCATTCGCCTCTAGATCACTTTCATTTAGTGAAAGGAAATATAGTCAAATTGACAAAGAAGCTACAGCGACATACTGGGGCATTAAAAAATTCTTTCATTACTGTTACGGCAGAAAATTCACATTAGTGACGGACCATAAGCCCCTTACCTCAATTTTTCATCCCCACCAGACATTACCAGCATTGAGCACAATGCGATTATTTCATTACGCACATTTCTTATCGGGATTTAACTACGACGTGGAATATAGAGCTTCAACGAAACACTCAAACGCTGATTACTTATCAAGATTCCCAGTAGAAATAGCAAAAGAAACCTCAATAGACCAACATTGTTCATACCAACTACAGCTGATTAACGTCCTAGAAATTCGACCAGAAGTTATAGCTAATGAAACTAGAAAAGACAATGAACTTAAAACATTAATGGAAGCGCTACGTTCACTCATTACGTCAATACGGCTTTTTTTTTTTTTTTTTTTGGGTGGGAAATTATCAAATAACTTCTCCCGCTCTGGGTGGAGCGGGAGGGCGTGTCAGACTTTTACTGACTAAAACCCACCCGTGTTCCTTCCGTTGCCTGTGTGCTGAGGTCGCGATATCCCTTTCAGACAAACCCGCAACCCCGGCAGGACGTCAATATGGCTACGGTGATAATGAATTAACACTTCAAGACAACTGCATATTGAAAGGAACTCGAGTGGTAATACCCAAAAGTCTATACATACGTGTACTAGATGAACTACACACCGGACACATTGGTATAGTTAAAATGAAATTACTAGCTCGCAGCTACATATACTGGAAAAATATAGATAGAGACATCGAGAACAAAGTAAAATCCTGTAGAGCATGCCGATTAGAACAAAATGAGTCACCAAAAGCACCATTGGGAACAACCTACAGGACCATGGCAACGTCGTCATATAGATTTTGCAGGTCCTATTTTAGGACATCAACTTCTAATAGTCGTGGATGCCTTTTTAAAGTGGGCGGAAGTCTTCCCAACCAAGACCACAACAAGTGCTTGGTGCGTTGTTAAGTTGAAAGAATTATTCTGCACATTCGGCATACCATACACACTTGTTTCGGACAACGCACGGCAATTTGTATCCTAAGAATTCAAGAGCTACCTTTCCAACTGCGGTGTAACACACTTGACGTCAGCCCCGTACCACCCAGCCACTAACGGTCAGGCTGAACGTTACGTGCAAACAATTAAGAAAACACTACGCGCAATGGAGGGGGAGAGGGGCGATCTTACGGATAAGCTCCTTGTCCTTAAGACCCGGCTCAGACGCACACCAAACCTGAACGGACAGACCCCCTATGAATTGATGTTCAGTCGGGATGTGAGAACAAAGTTAGATGTGATGTTTAGGGACTCATCTGCCCCGAAGGCGTTCAACCCAAACAACACACCGCCTCCCATCAGGGTTTACTCCGTAGGTGATCGAGTCCAGGCTAGAGTCTACTCAGACCAGAGACGAAGATGGGAGTTCGGCACGATAGTGCGTCGCCTAGGCAGTCTTTATTATGAAGTGCAGACAGATGGAGGCGTCGTGTGGCGTAGACACCCGGAACAGTTGCTCTCAGCCCCAGGCGTGGGACAACCAGGAATGGCGGCGGAGGACTGATATATACTGGCCACCAGGTTACGACGTCGGTCGTACTGACGGTTCTCTATCTTTCATTAATTTGAAATAAAGATTATTGTTTTACAAAATGTGTATTTAATATGAACAAAAAACAAATGTAGAATTAATTAATGTATATTTATTATATTTTTATATCTTATTTATATCTCATTGCATGCTGCACCGGTCGACGTCATAACGTCAACGCCGGCTGTAGTTGAAAACCAGCGCTGGGGCCCTGTCTCACACAGGGTCGCAGCATTATGCTGAGCGATGGCCGTATTGCGTGGATGTGACGCATATTTTCCCCCCAACTTGGTTCTTTTTTGTTTTGAGTTCTTTCTTTGCGTCCTGTTTACAGCAAATAATAGTAGATTGTTTACCAACGGAGCAAACAACTATTTTTAAGGCGAGGTGTTTCTTTGAATTCAGAGCGGAGCGAAGGATTCTAAAGTAGAAACCTGAGTGCAGCGAGGGATTCAAAGTACGTCACTCGAGCTTATTTTGGTCCCTATTTACGAATAGCTACTAGCGACTAGCTCTTTTTGAATAGATGTGATAAAAATATATTTTTTTGCTATTACGATACAGGGCAAATCCAAGAAGTTAATACCACCAAGGAGTTTCCATCAACTTTTGTAATGGAACGTTAGCGGGGGACAGCAACACCGCTCTAGCGCATGCGCGGTGATGTGCTGGGTGCAGGCGCCAGTAATACGTGAAGTTGTACTGAATTTCGTGGGAATGTTTTATTCTTGATCTTTAACTTTGATCTTTTATTTAGTAGGTTTAATCGCAATGTATGACTAGGGTCTTAGAGTATATAACACTCGAGAATCCTTAAGCACAATACTCCGAACAAAAAAGTTTGTCACTTTTAGCGGGGGACGCGGTAGCTTTTACAAAAAAAAATCCGCTCGCCCGGAAAGAGAAGTCCGTACCGTCAATTTTTATTTTATCGATAACGATAGTCATTCGGAATTTTGTTTGAATCCATGAAATAAAACAGCTATTGCATAAAATAGTTAAATTTCAATAAGAAGACAAAATAACTAAAAGTAAGTAACTAAATTTGTAATACGTACTTATTACTTTAGTTACTTACTTTTATTTAATTTCAGTTATTTTAATTAGTACCTATACTCAATAAAAAAATAGGTTAAGTTAAAAAAGTATATGTATATGTATAAACACTTCAATGGACATATAAAAGTTATAAAACATTGAACAATCAAAAAAAAATACTAAGTCACTCTTATTAAGAAATTATAGACATGTCAATTTCGGTTTCAAACATGACTTCAACCCCTACGGTGGTTTCGCTATCATTTTTACTAAAGGACATAATCGCATGTCAAGTGCATTACAATTTTGCTGATTTAATGTAAGTAGGTATATTTTCGTAATGCAAAAGAAAAGTATTTTGATCTTTATCATCTTTATGAATATAAAAACGAGATGTAGCGAGACTCGGTGACGTCACAGAAGCAATGTGAGGAAAATACTCGATTCATGCTATGTTTTATATTGAATCATGGTTGAATCGAATGAAAAATCTGAATGTATTATGAGATCAGATTTTCAATTACAATAAAAACATTACTAAATATTATTAAAAAAACTTAAGGAAGGTTATTCAGTTCTTTATGTAAGGGTGACGTATTTGAACGCTTTCTGCAGAATTTAACAGCACAGCTAGGCATTTTCACGGAGCTCCGCGCGCCTTTAAAACGATTTACGAAGTGCGTTAGAATCGATTTAAAAGTAGTTTTTATGAACGTACTAGAACATTTTGTTCTTGTTTGTGCTTTTACAGAGGGGTAGTGTTCGTAAGGCTTCTCCAGTATTATACCTATACTCTACGATGAGAGTAGATAAAGTAGTGTATGAAACTGCACATAACTAGGTATTAAAACACTCGTGTGATACTATTAAACACACACTCGTATTTTAATCACAGTTTCATATACTACTATTAGGAAATTTCAAATCTTACCTAACCTGATCTGCCTTAGACTTGAAAAGTAGCAAAAGATTTTCTCTGAGTTACTTTCACAAAAATAACAAAAGTGTACAAATAAACGTAGAATCATTTATATGTGTATGTTTATTTATTTATTTAGAAGTATACAAATTATGTATTAGGTATGTTGAAACTGTTTTGTACTCACCGACACTTGTCCCTACTTATAGGTAAACTAGAAAACCAGCGTCAAGCTTCGTGCAGACTAGCGCGACGCGACAGCGCGACGCGACACTGTCTATTGTTATACCGTGAAGTTTTCTTAGAAATTGTATTGTTCAGGTCGCGTCGCGCTAGTCTGTACGAGCCTTCAGACAGCACCTGTCTGGCATTAATGCTGAAATTAACCTTTTTGGCGCAGCCGTGAGGGACACACTATTGTTGTTAAAATATTATTTTCACTTTTTTTATTTTGTATTTTGTGTTTCACTAACTGTGTCCAAATAAACACTTTTCTTTCTTTCTTTTCTTTCTTTAGAATCCATCTGCTTTCCTAGATAGCATCCTGATTCCCGCCTTAGTTTCAGCGAATATTCAATATTGTTCGCTCCACGTAAACTCCGGAAAATAGCTTCCATAAGACATTCAGTAAACGTGGCGTCAAGATCTTCAAGAGCTACGAAAGTTGAACAAGTTCAACTACATAATAACGAACTCAAACAATCAAGACAAGTGATTCCAGAAAAAAAACTTTACCTCATGAAAACATGTTCTAAAGCTGAGCGCCTTAGAACATGTGATTATTTATAAGGTATGAAAATAGTAAATAGGAGATTATCAAAGGAGGATGAGGAGGAGTTTATCAATCACAATTCTATGATAAACACAGCTCTCCGAGATGTCTTATCATATCGGTACTTTGAGTGATCTCGGCTATTACGTGCATTATTGAGCGAAGTATAGCGAGCGCCGGTCACGAGTGGAGAATGCATAATGCGATAATGTGAGTATTAGCGGTTCCGTGCGACTTCGTGCGGACCGTTGCGATGTGGTGCGGGCGGCGCTGCGCGATTTACATGTCAAAGCTCGCCTCACCTTACCGCCAACGCGATTTTTTAAAGAAACCACGCGTTGTATGTACGTATTGTACGTGGTAAATTGGAACCTCACTATAATATACGCTGATATTTATGTACCTACACACTAGTTATTTTAATTGTTAGGGTTTGTATCCGTGTGTGTTGCTCCGAATCTAATGAACCGATAAAGTTGTTTGGTACCTACACATATCAATTTCTGTGACCCAAACACGGACGTTAAACGAATATAAATTAATTTTGAATATGCTCCCATATTCAAAATTCATTGCACTATTCGGGGCAAATTGAAGAATAAAGGCCCAGTGTAGGTAATTAAGGGTTCCGTAGTTGGGATGAATTTATCTCAATGTGGCGGCATCTAAATCGCCACATGCGAACTACGTACCTGACATCACACAAAATCCTGACGTCACACAAATCTTGCATCGCGCAATTAGAGTTTACCGCGCGGACGACATATATAAGACTATCCGACATTAACCATTGGGCAGTTGCCCGCCAGACACAACACCCGTCTGGTCGGAGGATCCTCCCTTTTCTAATGAGGATGAGTGAACTTTAAACCCTGTTTCTCATACCTCTAAACTAGTACTAAGAGTCTCTGAGCTAAGCCGCGGACAAACAGACAGACAGGCGGACAAACAGACAGACAAACGGACATCTGTCGGACTTCTGCTGGCGAGTTTGTTGCGCCACTTCTTCTTCCCAGCTAAAGCACTAGGAAGTGGTGAAGGGTGGGCGTATTGTGGGACTGTCTTATGTAATTTTGATGTTCTAAAAGTGCTGATTCTCAACCTAGTTTGAATAAATTACTTTTTGACATGGCGAAACTATAAGGGTTCCTTGTTGACTACGGAACCCTAATAAAAAAGAGTTTTGCAAACTGTACTCAAACTCAAACTCAAACTCAAAGCATTTATTTCAAATAAACCAATTACAGGCACTTTTGAATTGTCAAGGGGGTCGGTCAGTCAGAAAGATGAAGCTAGATACCCATTCCAAAGCGTAGTAGGTACCTATGGAGAAGAACGGGCAAGAAACTCCACGGACACTCTTTTAAATCATAATATGGTTACAAAATTATTGGTTACATCATTCATGTTGAAGTTATACATGTGAGAACGATGCAAAACGTGAAAAGCGTCCGTAACAGAAAGAAAAAAAATAAACAATTAAAATAAGCCGTGGTAGCTAAGAGATGACCAGTCCCTACTGACGGCGCCCGTTCACGAACATGACGCATGGATTAGCACCATTCCGTGTGACATATCAAATGAAAGGGCTTGTTATGAGGATATCGAAAATTTTTAGCATTGAAAATGCTTTTTCGATCGCTTCAGCTTAAAGAAAAGTGCGACCGAGGGCTAGCGTCCTGAATTGAACATGGTATCAAGAATGCGTTCATAAAAGGACTATAATACTGCAAACAAAAAGAAATTATAATGTTTATAAGTTTTATTTTTATTTTTTAAACACATTTTTTTTACCGTTTCTTAAAAACGAAAAGAGATATCGAAGAAATATAAATATAGTTCTGGAGAATTTAAAGGGCTTCTAAATGATACCTATGTTCTATATTATGGGGTTTGGTTTCCGCACTTAGTTCTTCAGGTGCACCATTGTGCGTGGGTCATGGCGGCCGTCGGTGGTTATTCCAACAAGCTCACCTCAGAAGTTGAGTAATTCTGTCCTGTTCAGAACATCTGTGAAAGATCTGGGTGAGCATTCACCTGTACATTCAAAGAGCACATGCGCAACGGTTTCCTCAGCCTCTATGCATGGCCTGCACAGAAGACTGTCCGTTATGCCTATTGTGTGGAAGTGCTTGTTTAGCGAGCGTGTCCCGTGATGGTCCCCGTCATTAAGCGCAGGCCATTCCTGTCCAGACGTAACAAGCGCCTGGTTAGCTTGCTATCCAAGGATGGCAATAGCTTCCCTGGACTGCCTGCAGCCCGGTGTCGAGGTCCACCAGTTCTCCGCTTGTGTGTGGGTGAACTCTTGTAGCCACCTGCGTAGTTGGTTTTCAGGGATGAGTACGATAGGTTCGGGTCCACAGACTGACCTAGCTGGATGCTCTCCTTGCTAGTTGCAGCTGCCTCGTTACCTAGCGATCCGCTGTGTCCTTTTATCCATTGCAGTGCCACTGCGTTGCGGCTAGATACCATTATTCGTTCTAGTGCTTTGTGACGTTGTAGTGTTAGCTTCGAGGTAATATATTTTTTCTGCTGTCGGAGAGTACACATAGGTAGGTGTCCGTAACTCCTGGCTTCTATGGCGTAGACCGCTTTTATGATGCCCACACACTCCGCCTGAAAGACGGGTTTGAACATTCCCAGCGGGCTGGATATATTTATGTTAAAGTCGTGTGAGAAGACTCCGACTACGGTACCGGAGTTGGTCTTCAATCCATCGGTGTATACTCTCATCTCCTTCAGGCCTGAGTAGTAATAGTGAGTACTATGCTGTAGTGCTTTTGAAAGGAATCCAGTTTCGGGGCCTTATCGCAGGGCGATGACATCATTAGTTGCCGTTTGATCGCATCTTCCTTTATACGTGTGTGCTTGACTCTAGAATCTTTGTATTGCACTTTTGTATGGAACAGCAGATTTTTATATTTCTAAACGACGAAAAATTTCGTCGGACGGGTTCAGAATCATGTACTGATTCCATGGTAACAGTTTTCGCGTCGATGTCCGTGCCACTCTGTATATTAACTTTATTAAATTTTTATAATTTTGCGGCAATAGAATCTCACAATCTGTGAAAATTTCAACTGTCTACCTATTACGGTTCATGAGATACAGCCCGCTGACAGACAGACGGACAACGGGGTTCCATTTGCCACCATTTTTAGGGTTTCTTAGGAAACAAGGAACCCTTATAGTTTCGCCATGTCCGTCTGACTGTCTGTCCGCGGCTTAGCTCAGAGACGGTGAGTACTAGAAAGCTGTAATTTGGCATTGGGAATACATATTAATTAAGCCGACAAAGTGGTAAAATAAAATCAAGTTTTTTTTTTTAAGGTTCGTACCTCCCCTGCACTTAAAGTAGGGATGTTTCCATAGTCCCATAGTGTGAGGTATCGTTGGAAAGGTCGTTCAAAAATATTGTGAGTTTGTGCAAACCATTTTTGGATTCAGGGATCCGTTCGCAAAATATTATGCTTTAAATTGCAAATTTTTGTTATAGTTAAGTGTCCCCCCCCTGCCAGTTAAATGGTTGGTGTTATATGTGAAAAAATTCACGGTAGTAGTATATATAACGAAATTAAAAGGAAATTTATCACAGCTATGTAGGCTTTACAAGTTAACGAGTAATAATCGACCAACTTAAATTTGCGGTTGCAAAAACATGTTCTCCCATATTCCGTATGGGAGAACATGTTTTTGCAACCGCAAATTTAAGTTGGTCGATTATTAAGGCTCCTGTAGACTAGCGCGACGCGAAACCGGTAATTGTCCTACCTAATTGTTCAGAACATGTTTTTCAACTACAAAGTTAAGTTTGTTCTTGCGATAAATTCATCCCAACTACGGAACCCTTCATTGTGCGTGGCCCAACACACAATTGTTTTTTTTTTTTTTTGGTTGGGAAATTATGAAACTGAAAGCATTTATTTCTATTAAACCATTTACAGGCACTTTTGAATTGTCAAGGAATCGGTCAGTCAAAAATATGAAGCTAGTTGCCCATTCCAAAGCGTAGTAGGTACCTATGGAGAAGAACGGGCAAGAAACTCCACGGACACTCTTTTAAATAAAATAAATTGTTACAAAGTATTGGTTAAATCATTCATGTTGAAATTATATATGTGAGAACAATGTAGAAAGACGTGCACGTTAGAAGCGTCCGTAATAAAAAGATAAAACAAAGAACAATTCAAAAATTAAAATCAGCCATGGCCGCTAAGAGTTGACCAGTCCCGACTGACGGCGCCCGTTAACGAACATGACGCATGGATCAGCACCATTCAGCTCAACCATTTTGAAGGGAGCTAAATGATCCAACACACGTGCCACCATCAGCGAGACATCTGAGTGAGCAGACATACTCACAGCCGCCATCAATTGAATAAAAGGGCACATTCAAGTCAATAAAAGACGTATTACCCGGTAAATGGTAGCTCTTTAGTACATAGTACTCACACCTGTGCCACCTGTGTATCAAATAACTCCTCCCGCTCTGGGGGAGGGCGCGTCAGGCTCTTACTGACTAAAACCCACCCGTGTTCTTTCAGTTGCCTGTACGTTGCCAGGGGCCACGGTATCCCTTTCGGACTTTCCCGTGATCCCGGCAGGCATCGGTCCTAGCGGACCCCGACAGTTGTGCTGACATATATTTGAGGCGCACGTGAAACACAACGCGCAGTTGACCCGGGCCTGGTCCTTATCGAACGGCGACCTACCCATTGCTCACCGTCCGCAAGCCCGCGCCTACGGTGACTGGGAATTGGCCTGCGATTCCCGACGCCCAGGGCGTCTCCTGCGGCGGTTAGGGGCGTAAGGGCGTGAAATTTGCCTCTCCATCGCGCGTTCGGCCTCCTCTTTTTCCAAGAATAGGCAACGTAATGAAATGACATCGATGCATACAATATCTTATCTCAATTTCACTTATCCATAATGTTGTTGCCCTATAAAGTGAGACGAACTATACCTCAATCTAATTAAACGCCACATTGACCAAAGTCATACTGCAAGAAAGAATCTGCTGCAAACTGTACAGAATACGCGATTGAATTTTCTTAATTACTTATATACTGTCCAATCAATGGTCTTTTGAACACGTAGACATTCGATCGCGAGGTTCGTCCATGTTGAATCAGAGGCGGCGGTATGAAGCCGAGATATTGAAGTTCAATGAAATTACGAAGTCTAAAGAAAGGTATAAGGAAAGATGTCTTTGAGCGCTTTTGTTGAAGATGTCGCTACAATGGCGGCTTTCTCTTCGATCCGCGAAGTCTTTAGCACAATGAGCGCAGATCTAGGGTAAATCTTAGAACGGATTGTCCCGAGAATATAAAATGTATATACCTATTCATTGTAATCTAGGTCATATCAATCGATCTACGAGGTTAGGAAGCCGACCCCTACCTTGTTGAGAACAGGATGATGATAAATAAATTAATGTATTGTGTAATCACAGCAGATAAACATCAGGTATTGAAGCAGTTTACAATACAAGGATTAAGACTAGTAAAAATATTATAATAGAAGATGTAGAATTAGATACGTTAGAATATAAATTAAAACAGAGTTATATAATACGTATAGGTTAGTTAAATTAAAATAAAATATTAAAGTTAAGGTGTCATATTTCGAACAAGATAATCTTTCCACGTTTGTAACTTGTTCCCTCAAGTAGAAAAATATCTGCCACTCAGCCATTAAATCTCAGTTTATGTAACTACTAAATATTTGCACCGGAGCGCGCCATATAATGTTACGCACTGTTATCCCTTGTATCGTCGCATGAAGACATCAGAACTGTATCAAACGCTAAACCAACAGCAATAATACACCATACTCTCATCACCGTTCACTCATTTAGAATTACCGACAAGGCAGTAATGTGCTAAATAGCTTTCAAACAATATCATAACTGACACCCTGCCATGGTATAATAATCCTTCTGTCTATACTTGTAAGGTTGTGCGTGGTTGTTGATAGTGGGTGGTGATCCTTCAAGTAGGGTGCTCGTAAAGTGGGAGCGAGCCCGTTAGGCGCAACGACGCCACTTTGTGTTGCTTGTTCTGTAACGATGGTATATCTACATATTTCTGACCTTATTGCCGCTGTTAGATCTATGGGTACACTGGGTATTGGTTGAATTTTATAGTTGGTTGAAAAATCGAAAAATGTCCGCTCTTTGTTAGAATCTTATGCCGAAGCGCCCGCAGCTCATCACCGACTTAGTCTTTTCGAATGTGAGAGCAGGATTCTAATATCATCAGTAGCCAAGTAAATACGGTCGATAACAATTACTATCACAACTAACTATTCAAAGAATACTAAGTGCTATATTTCAAATAGTTATAATACAAATAAATGGAAAATGAGTGACCCTCCGTGACATTGGGATTTAATGCCGCTATTTAGATGTATGAGAGTGAAACTGATGCCTATACGAGTATCATCGAGATTCTATATATGAGATAACGAATAAGTGTGATAATGACATAAAGAAAATAAATAAAAGTTATTTAAAGCGCAATTCTTTGCTCCAAAGGGGCACCTGTACAAAGTCAGCTTAGCTTATAAAACCATGCAAGGTTTAAAAACGACAAAAGTCTGAGAAATTATTTATTATGTTTCTTCAAAACATAACCATTTGATTTGAAGAAAGCTGTCTTAAATTTTACCGATAATAAGAATAAAACGTACTTACGGGTGCCAAAAGTTACCTGTGGACCTTTCACTCAAGCAGGACTCGCGGCTGCGAGCTCGATCTGTCACTCATGACAAGTGCAATCATAGCGTCTAAAAATTTTGCCGCCAACGTACGGAAAAATTTTCTTTCGTTAATTTTCTTTTAAAAAAATTGTAAAGATTCAGAAAAAACTTATAGAAAGTGAATAATAGTGCTTGTAGTAAGTGATATATAGTGTTACGCTGATAGTTGAGCCAGCAAAATGCCGAAATGGAGATCGAAAGGTCACATTAAGCCTAAATTGTCACCGGTGCCTGCGGATTCTCCTAAGTGCGATAGTGGTGAAGAACGCTCTTTATCCTTGGAGGAAGAAGGCACCTATTCCCACTGCCGAACAACGGCAAAGAGATCGAAACGATTTCCTGTAAGTCGGGTCCACGCATTTACAATTGAACGAGTAGACAAGTAAGTGTTAAATCTGTTAACAATGACACAATTTCTTCATTATAACACTAATCTTACTCAGAAACACTATCAACAAACTTCTAAATTGCTTCTTGCTAGTATCTACTTCAGAAGCGCATTGTTGTTTTCTAAACAATCCGGTCATGTCTAAAGATTAAGTCTCTTTACACTACAACTTAAAGGATTCAGTGTAAAATATTGTGATTAGGTAATTCCTAACGCAAATACAGATTGTCTTGAGGAGGCAGAACTACTCAAGCAGTTTTATTTTTATTTTGACATCTCATCTTATAAAGCAATCCGTTATAAGAAGACCTGTATGCTCACCCAGCCCATGTGTTTCACACACTGAATTTGAAGTAAATGAGTACTTATGCCACTAAACATAACTAAAGACTATTTAGCCCCTGCGGAGGGGGGTTTTGGCTGGGATCTCTAATATAGGTCTCGCGCAGATGGAGCTAGCTGCTAAAGCAAGGTCCACAGGGACTTGTTAATTGGGCAGCAACCTACCCACTGAGATAGTATCCTACTTTCCCTTTTGGAAGTAGTCCGGACACACCCATCCAGAAGTGTATTTAAATTAAAATAGAGTGCAATACTCTCATGTGGTATGCAGTTGTTACATTAAAGAGGTTCAGCACCTCTTATGAACTCTAATTTGCATTCAGAACATTAAAATTACTAATTAAATATGACATTAAGTCCTATAACTATTAGGAAATGCAATAATATTTAAACAACATTATAATTTATAATGTTAATACTGTATTATTCTTTGCTGTATTTTGTAATAATTAAGAAAATCTTATAGTTATGATCATCAGGACCTAGCTTGCTCTATCAAAATTAGAAATGGAACAAATACAGCCTCTGAACAATTTAAAACTCACAATATGTATATTTAGTTAAAGCTGGTTTTATAAGAATTAGTTCTTTTATTTTAAAAGGCATGATAAATGAGGATCATAGCAAGAATAACTAAGCTAAGATTCATATTGTTGACAAGATTCAGGCCGTCTAAAGAACCATGTAAAAGCTTGGGAATGATAAGATCCTAACAGGAAGTTGAATAAGGAAATTAATAATATTCAGAACAATTCTATTTTTAGCAAATTCCACAAAGTTCTATTGCTAAGTCAAAGACCGAAAATATTAATATTCAGAACAATTCTAGTTTGAGAAAATTCTGCAAATTTCTATTAAACGCATAATATTAATCTATGTGGATTTCTAATATTATGATATTATAATCTAATAGCCTATTTGTTTATACATACTCAAGTAAGATGATGACAATTGAAAAGTAAAATGGAAGCAATGTTTTATTAATGAATGAAGGGTAGCTGTTCATGAAATAGTTCCCTCGTGAGGTCTTTTTGTTTATAATATAAAACCAGCCTGTTACTGTCCCACTGCAGGGCAAAGGCCTCTTCTCATACAGAGAAGGCACGAGCATTGATCACCACGCTTGCTCAAGACGGGTTGGCGATTTCAGACTTATCTTAACTATAAGTCCAGTTTTCCTTCATTTATGCCAGTAATGTGCCAGATAAACTCAGAAAGTGCATATGAATTGAAAAAGTCACATTGGTACTTGCCCGGATTTGAACCCACAACCTCATGCATGAGAGTCGAGGTCTTAACCACTGGGCCATCACAAAATTAGATTTTTGTTTGAAATCATGCCCTTTTTTGGCATTTGTTCAGTTCCAGTGGACATTTGCAGTGGAAACCAACTGAGTGGTAGAGAATTTGCGAGCCTGTAATTTTTTTTTTTTTTTCTATGTCTCGGAGACTGAAAGTCCTAAAAAAGCTTGGGTGACAAGTGAATTTTCTAAGCAAATTCTAAATCTCAATCAGGATTAGACAGACAAGGCCATGTCTGCAAAATAGTTGAAAAGGGCAGACCAAGAGAAATTAAAAAAGGTTGCTCCATTGGTTTGCCAAGAGTCAATGTGGTGGCCAAAGGCTATTAATTGACCTCAGCTCAGTTCCTCTACACATGGTAAGAAAACCCACTTCCTGTCCACACATGCCGTGGAGGAAAGGTAAGCCCACATAAACGGGCCACTCTATACATCCAAAAGATGCTTTTAGTGATAATACCGCCCATTGTGTCACCGTATGTACAATTTCTACATTTAATGGTGTAAATTATAAAGAGTATTATATTCTACTCTTGTCAGGAACTTGACCAAACCAGAAACAAAATGGCACTCGAACTTGCGAGAGATGTTTGCCATATACGCAGTAATAAGCAGCCACAAAAGCCAGTCTTCAAAGTGCAAATATTCTAGTAATTTAATTCATTTCGACAACAGACCATTTGTCGTACATTCAAGAATGAGCGAGGGATACGTTTTCCTAGCTCTTCTGAACCTATCTTGCAAAACGACGAAGTTAGCTGAACATCACTCTGTCAGTGGTTTACCTCCCGGGGAGGTTAAGTGTTATAACGGCTTAGCCGACCGGTTTTAAGAACAGACCAGCCTGATTGTCTCCTGTTGCTCCAGGCCCCAAGCCTCGGAGGCCATGTTTCAAAGTGGGGCGTCCTCGACGTTTACGACCTTTTCGTGTCAGATAAGTCGGCCGTTGTGCGACAATACGTCACATGGGACTCAAATGATGGCTTGGCAAGCTTCTGCGATGCTTCTACGATGCTTTTAGTCAGAGGTGACATGAGCATTGACTAGCATGGGTGTTCTCTCTTCGCCCAATTTAAGACCGACTATATATAAATCGCCCCATACTAGACCCAGTACCAATACAGGATCCATGTAAGAACCTCTTAGACCTGACAAGCAGCAACTCCTAGCTTAGAAAGTTGGGGGGGGGGATGGGGCAGTCAGGTTGCAAGAAGCAGTGGTCGATAGAGGAACAAGGTACTTGCTAAAATGTATTTGGAGATAATCCATACTAATTACTTATAAAGCTCCTATTCAGAGGTGAATATCATAGTGTAGATTGCATGGCATTAGCCCTTAATAACCTGATCGCATCTAAACAGATTTTGTCCATTTGTAAGTTTCAAAAGCATTACCCAGGCACCCATATGGAATAAAAAGATACCCCTTGCTTGGCGTAGATTTACATGCTTAACCTGATATTATAAGACATCTCACAACTTTCAAGATTTTGAATAATAGTGTGGCCAAAATGGGGTTCAAAGACACCGACAATCAAGATGTTTACTTAAAATTTACCATAATCCTTGTTGATTTTGGTTTGCAATAACAGGTGTGGTTAAGCTTGCCTTGAAAGACAACACTGCCTCTCCTTAGAATGGACTAAATTCATTTTTAAACAAACTAAGATAGAGGAGCCTCTAGGAAGTATAAGGTCTGTGGTAGCCTTCGGGAGGCTGGCTGGAAAATAGATCATCAGATGAAATGAAACTGGAAGAGCCGCTAGAGACAGAAAAATTACTTTCGTAAAGTAGTAAAAGAGAGGGCTACCTCTCAAGAGAATGTATAATGCTCAGGCTATTATGTTCCCACTGAGTGGACAAAGGGTCTCTCTGTGAGAGAGGAAGAGGATTTATTATATGATAATTTTTAATCCCCTAAGAAAATATTAAAATTATGTTTGTGTACATGATTCACATTTCAAGTTTATTTAATTAACAAATGATGAGACTTCATTTACATGCATCACCACTTGATTAATCTATTGACCATTTTAATAAAAGGTCCTAATTAAATTTCAGTTTCAATGAAATTTTAACTTTGTCATGTATGACATTGAGTTAGTGTTTCCACATCTTTATAAAATTGCTTACTATGACATTCAAAAATGTCTGTACATTTGATTGATCTCATAACTTCCAAGTAAGTAACTAAACTTATATTAATTAAGGATATGAGTGATCCAATTCTCCTTAATTGATGAGATTATTATTATTCAGTTTAGTCCCATTGATTTTCTGTTATCAGTATAGTGTAGCTTTATAATCTATGTTCACCTTAAATAAGGCAAATAAATTTGCTATTAGTCTTTAACATCATAAGGAAGATGTGTTCATTTCTGCATCTACTAAGATAAATAGATTGAAAACTCTTTAATTGTTTTATTGGAACATTTAATGAATACAGACTGAAATATTCGTTCATTCCATATAATATTTAATTCACATAGCGTCTACATCCTTCGGGTACTCTTTCACCAGCAGATACCAAACAGGTCTTCAAATCAAATGTTATGTTTTGAAGAAACATAATAGAACTGTTTTGCATTAAAACAAAACAGTTATTATGTTATGAAAAACATAACATTTGAGCAATGTGCTTGCTGTTGAATTTTTTGAAGAACTTCTATGATTGACACTTGTCATGAGTGACAGATCGAGCTCGCAGCCGCGAGTCCTGCTTGAGTGAAAGGTCCACAGGTAACTTTTGGCACCCGTAAGTACGTTTTATTCTTATTATCGGTAAAATTTAAGACAGCTTTCTTCAAATCAAATGTTTTGTTTTTCATAACATAATAACTGTTTTGTTTTAATGCAAAACAGTTCTATTTTTTATTTTTGTTAAAGCTTCAAAGCGATATTGTGTAAAGAACTGTGACGAACATATCCTTATTACATTGTTAACTCTACATAACATATTCTTTTAAAGTATTTCAACTTTAACCGTTCCGTGGTAGGTTCATAAGTGTAGGACGTCAAACTAAAGGGTGTACGAATCACGCCTTTTGTTAGTGTAAGTATTCATCGGCAATCAACGTCTCGTCGCACGCACGACTGTACACTCTGCCAGCGATCGTAACAGGCGGCTCGCGTGCAAATCAATCAGCCGTTGATCCGACACCTGTCGGTACACTCACACACTACTTTGTATATAGGGTAGACCCCGAGCTCTCACTACCGTCGTATCACGTTTGGAGTAACTTGGAGTTCACAAACCTTTAATTTTGTTGATGGTTCACAACTATCAAATGTAAATTATGAAGTATGAAAACTATCAATAGAGCTGCGAATTTTATAGTGTCAACGAAATGATCGAACTTAATCTATGAGTATAGATAGTGTCATCTACGCGCCACACTCCGCTCCGTTCCGTAATAAAATACAGCTTACAGTATAATATGACGGGAACCCGCTGATTGCGAGAAGCACAGGACCGGTTGACACTATGCTAAGCAGTGGACGTCTGTCGGCTAAAATGATGATGCATGATTGAACAATATTACCGCACTTGAATAAATAAAGATCACGAACTGACTTTGGTGATAGGGATCAGCCCTGTGATACTTTATTTCGCCAATATGCCGTTGTTTTTGCCCTTTTCCAAGTACAGTTACCTGCACAGCGAGTGCCCAAATATTACCTTATATTTGTGCCCATGGATGGCAAAATCGTGAACACCAGATCGTGATGAACGTTCACCTAACTATACTCCTCAACATACACGCTATTTTCACAGGCTGGTCTATTAGAACACGATGCTACAATTCGATGCCTCAAAAGCAGGTAAATTAAACGTAAACTATCAGCACCGTGCTACCGGCGAGGTGCTCACGGTGCAATTCAGCGCCGGATCATTCTGGGTGCTATTGGGTGTCGGATCTTTGTGGGCTAGGTTACGGAGGTAGGAACTTTGTGGCTCGTTCATTGCGTTCCGTATTCATGCCGTGACACTACTTGTGCTTGGCGTGAAGGCACGATCACTACAGACTGAACTTATAAAATGTTGGTGCCTACGTATCATTAATTTATCATTAAGTTACGAGACCTTCAGGATTGAGTATAATACCAAATTGAATGTTTCTTATTTGATTGCATCTAGTCACTGCTTAGGAGGTAGTAGGTTTCAGGACAGTAGAACATAAAGTGTCATTTCAGTTATATCTTATCAATTTACAAGTAAATTATTAACAATCATAATTATTAATATTTGCACGCCATATTATGTAGCAAACATGTCTGAACCTGTATTTAATGTTATCCTGCATGCACGTTTTTATTTATGTATGTGTACACAGGTTTGAGCAAATAAATATATCTTATCTTATCTTACCTTAAAGCGCTTTTAAGAAAGAAACACAAAACATTCTAGTTTGATATCGTGCTAACTGCTAACACACATCTATGAATCTTTGACATAAAAAATTTAAGTTATAAAAGTAAACCCAACTACGACAAAAAAGTCATCTAAAATGGTATAAACAAGACATCACAGACAGACGAACAAAAAATCCAGAATCACACGTTTTAGGGCATCAATCGATTACGTATGACTCCAGATTTATGTGACGTCACATAGCCTCGATATCTCACTTGTCAAATTATAATGAGTAGTTTAGAAGTTATGAGGTAACAGATGAACATACATACATACCGGTTAAAATCATAACCCTCCATTTTGCTTCGCCATAGTCGGGTAAAAACGGAACATTTATAGGATCACTTCGTTGTCCGTTTGTCCGTCCGCCTGCCTGTCTGTCAGTCTGTCAAGACACTTTTTCTCAGAAACGCGTGAAGGTATCAAGTTGAAATTTATATGAAATACGTAAGTCTGCGGTCCCTCGAAGCTCTAAAAAAATCAAGCTTCTAAGTCAACGCAATAAAAGAATACGGACATTTATCTAAACTAAAATTATAAAGAGAAAATATTAGATTTTATGCATGTTTGTATATTTGTATGTTTGTTTATTTGTTTGTAATACTCAAAAAATATTTCAGCTTTTAAAAAAAATCCCTGAGGTCCCTGCTAAAATTGCAATAATTTAACCCAAGTAATCAAAAATTTGCCGAATTATGAAATTTGGCAAGAAGCAAGGTCTCATAGCACAAGTAAAGGAAAAAGTCCAAGAACTGTTAATTTGTAGTAGTATTGCATAAAAAAAAAGCGATTACATACTTACATTTGCAGGTGGAGAATTGACCGTGACGTATATCGATGTATGGGAAAACACGTTTTTCAACTACAAAGTTAAGTTTGTTTTTGGGAAAAATTCATCCCGACTACGGAACCCTTCATTATGCGTGGTCCGACACGCACTTGGCGGGTTTTTTTATTTGCATTCAGTTTTGTTGAACTGAATGCAGCAAAAATGTATCTATTATTTTTATGACAACCTTTTAACACACTTGAGACATCATAATGATATTAGTAGGATTATTAGGGTTCCGTATCTCAAATGGAAAAAACGGAGCCCTTTTAGGATCACTCGTGTGTTTGTCTGTCCGTTTGTCACAGCCAATTTGCTCCGAATCTAATGAACCGACTAAGTTGAAATTTGGTACACATATGTATTTCTGTATTTCATTCGTAAGACGCTTAGTAAGGTTGTTTGTTCAGCAGTCTTTTATCTTGTGGACATCTGGTCTGATGCCATCTGTTCTTTGTTTCCGCTTTTCAGTTATAAGACACCTTATTCCTGCAGGGTAGGCGGTTGCCTTGACCCGGTGGCTTTTTTCCGGTGTGTTTTTCCAGGCAGTTTGCTGTATACTAGTTGTAAATTTACTTAATTCCAAATCTAGCTGTTCCAGAGTTTTTAATGGAACTCTTAATTCTATTGTATTATAAGGTTTTTCACGATGACTCTGATTGGCCTTTCCTGTTTTTTTTCGTAGGAGTGCCAGAGTAAGTTATTTTCAGTTAATAACTTTGTTATAGAGTTATATGTCTTCGTTCACTGCATTTATTTTAACGCACTTCCCATTCAGCATTTTGTAGGTTTGATTGTTTGTTTTCATTTTGTAAATGTCGCAACACATTATGTAATTGTCTTTGGCCTCTGACCCTGACAGCAGAGAATAGATAAAATTTGTCAAACTTTTCTGTGTCAAGCTTGGATACGAGGCTTTTGGTTCATCTGTAAAGTGGTATTGTTAAGTTTTTTTTTTTTTTTGTTATGTGCGTTTGGTTTGTGCAGAATAAACACTTTTTCTTTCTTTCTTTTTCTTTCCATTCAACATTTTAGCAGTAAATTTATCACCAGACTCAGTCTTCGACAATAAGTTAAACAAGGCCTGGTAGTTCTCTACGCCATCTACTACTACTGGCGGAGGTGGCGGAATCTTTTTGGGTTTCACTTTCTCGGTTTGAACAGTCTCTAGGTGTTCAATGTTGGCAGTGTGAGTGGGCGATGTGTTTAATTTTCGTTTTTTCCTGCTCTTTTGCCTGATTCACTGAGTTTCCCTCGCTAGCTCCTCCTCGTCCTTGCAGTATTCAGCACACTGTGTTGGACTTTTTATTGGCTCAGCTGGCTTACTGGTTGCAGCTGTATTTTGTTGTGCTTTATGCTGTACATACCCAACTTGTTGTTGGAGGCTTTCTATTTGTTTTTCCATGTCAGAAATAAAATTACGCAGCTGTTCATTATCAGCTCTTTCTTCGCTGTAGTATTTGTACAGCAGTTGTTCATTTTCGGTTTTTACCTTAATTTTTGTAGTCTCAGCCATGTTATTGGCGACTTACTAATGAAATTCAGCACTACCACGACTCCTCAATAAACAGCTACCTTAGCAAATTAACGAGTGATACTAAAACAAGTTACTCGCTGTGGAAGGCTACAAAGCACATGAAACGACCGATCATGCAAATTTCTCCTATCAAGGAAGAAAATGGAAAATGGGCAGTGACGGACGAACAAAAAGCTTTAAGGTTCGCTGATCATTTAGAACAAATATTCCAATCAAATGACCGAGAATATTAATTCAGGGTGTTCAAAATAGTTCAGATATTAAGTTGGTTACCCCAAAAGAAGTATCTAGAGAAATTAAGTGTAATTTTAACCGGAGAAAATCCCCTGGTTACGACTTAATTACAGGAGAAGTTTTACAAAATCTCCCACGTAGAGCTATAATTAAGCTTAGCACGCTCATTAATGCTACATTTCGGTTAAAACACGTTCCTGACATGTGGAAAGTAGCTGAAGTCATCATGATAGTCAAGCCTGGGAAACCAACTCATGAAACAACATCTCACAGACCAATCTCACCTATGTTGTCAAAACTATTCGAGAAATTATTTTTAAAGAGATTGAAGCATCTTATTGAAGCTGAAAATCTAATCCCTGATTACCAGTTCGGATTTAGAGAACAACACTCTACACTCGACCAAGTACACAGAATTACTAATATTATTGAAAGAACACTAGAGGAGAAGAAAGTGTGCTCCACGGTTTTCCTTGATGTAGCTCCGGCTTTTGATAAAGTATGGCATGAAGGCCTTATATATAAACTAAGATCGTTGCTGCCTCAAAAATTTTCAGACATCTTAGACTCATATATAACAAACAGATTGTTGAGGATAAGACGAAGAAATGCCTATTCAGACCTTAGGCAGATAACAGCTGGACTACCACAAGGAAGTGTACTTGGTCCTGTCCTGTACCTATTATACACCTGCGATATTCCTGAGCTAGAAAATAATTTCATCGCAACCTTTGCTGACGACACAGCTATCATGGCTGTTGGAAATAGTCACGAGGAAGCTGTAGAAAAGGTTAAAGATTCCATCAATCGTATCTATGAGTGGACTACAACATGACGTATCAAACCGAATGAAAGCAAGTCTATCCACATTGACTTCACGAATAAAAAGCCAAAATACTTCCCGGTATTCATCAATAACCATCATGTACCATACGCGAATACTACTGAGTATCTCGGCATAACCCTCGATGCAAAACTGCGCTGGAAAGAGCATGTCAAAAAGAAAAGCGCAAAATTAGATATTCGGTACAAAAAAATGTATTGGCTACTTGGTAGACAGTCGCCATTGTCAATACCTAACAAATTGTTATTATATAAACAAGTTTTAAAACCTGTATGGACCTACGGTAATCAGCTGTGGGGCTGCACCAGCCAAAGCAATCGTCAAATCATACAACGTTTTCAAAACAAAGTATTAAGGGATATAGTCAACGTGCCCTGTTATATTAGAAATAGTCCACCGGGACCTGAAGATGGATGTCGTAAACATAGTTATACAAAAATTTGCAGAAGCTCATGAACACAGACTTCATCGTCACGTGAATGTTGAGGCGATCCAACACTGAATTAGTGCGAAGGCTAAAGAGGGTCAAACATTTTGAGTTAGTTTAGTGCAGTGTAAGTGACTTTTAACTGTAGTGCGAGTGCTGACTTTTATAAAGAACACGTGAATCAAGTGTCTCCCTCTATTGTAAATAAGAAAGACGTTATTGGACGACTTCTTAATCTTATAGTTACTTAGCAGTTTATGTTATATTTAAATTACTTATTAGCTAATAGGCTAGATTGTAATGTGAATAAAGTATCACTTATTGTGTAACTTTACAAAAAAAAAAAAAAAAAATGTTTTTCTGTGACCCAAACAGGGACGTGTAACGTAATTAATTAAATGAATTTTGAATGTGGGGATCACTTTTGGGGGTCAAATAAGAAAATAAAAAAATTAAAGAAAATAGTTTTGTCAACTGTACCGTGTGACATATCAAATGAAAGGGCTTGTTGCAAGGATCTTAAGTTTTTGTTTTAATAATTTTAACTAAAAACTTTTAACGAAAATTTACCATTCATACCCCTCATCTCCGAAACTACTGAAACTAAAATTTTGAAAATTATACAGAATATGGTTCTTTACTCATAGATTACAGAAAAACTTATAAGAAACCTATGGTCTTAAAAGAAAATGGTAAATCTCTCAATATTGTACGTACAAACTTACATTTGCAGTTGTAATGTATGGGCGAACATGTTTTTCAACTACAATGTTAAGTTTATTCTTGGGATAAATTCATCTCAACTACGGAACCCTTCATTGTGCGTAGTCCGACACGCACCTGGCCGGGTTTTTTTTCTTTCTTAGTTAGGATGGTCTGGCAGTTTGTGTACTTTATGCGACCTAAGTACTCAAATATTATTAGAATATATTACTTCTTTGGTATTCTTCGTCGAGTCGTTGAGCTCCTTAAGTTCTGAGTTGAGCTACACTATTATTCACTGACAAATGCTTGAACTGACTCCAACAACCACACATATTTGAGTGGACCTGTCCAGGTTTACTAAAATATGTGTGGTTGTTTCCTCAAAAGACCATTTCAGACACTAATCTACATGGACCTCATAATGATGGCATGACCAAGATTATGTCTGGACTTTAAAGAGATTGCGACCTCTGAGTTTGTTTCGGCCTTCCTTCTCAGAGTAGTCAGATAGGAAATGCCGACCTCATTTCACTTATTTTTGACGGGTAAAAGTGATTCCGATATCCTATTTACAGAATAAACAATTTAATTTAATTTTGGAACCGGCGGGCAAAGTCAAAGTCAAATCATGTAGGTATTTCAAATAAGCGTTGTAAGGCAACTTTAAACGTCAAAATTTACAAAAAAAATGAATTGATTCTAGTCGCCCCTGCCAAAAGGTAGTTTTCGTATGGAGAAGAATGGGCAAGAAACTCCATCTCTTTTAAAATGTTTTACAATATTTGTATAGGTACATTAGTTACATAATTATACAAAAGACGATGCACCTAGAATAAAATTACTATACCACAATAGGTAAAAATAATTAAAAATGAAGCAACGACAGATAAATTAATTATGTAATAGATACATGCTCACATATTTATATTTCTTTTGTCTCTGAATCCAAAGTACCGTTATACTTAGATTAAAGTATATGGCCTGCTGGTATCTTATGACGCTTCATGAATTTTAACTATTGAAATACGAACAGCTATCTAATTACGCAACACATTTTCGATAACCAATTGAGTCAAATTGCTTTCGATTTGACTGGAATTGGTTTCATTTTACAACTTTCGAATTATGTAACTCTAAAATCTGTGATATCAACTGCACTCTGTTTCAGACGCTAAAGAGTGAACGATAATCGTCTAAAAAGGCTATTATTCGAATTACGTAACCAATTTGACAGCTTTAAATTTATTTCAAATCAACAAGAAATTGGCATCGAGGTAGCAATTTAAAGCGAAGGCAACCTACTGGTTGCATTGTCAGAAATCGATTAGTGTCGAATCGATTAGTGTTAAAGTATCGATTATCCGAAATAGACAACCCGATTTCACAAAACCACGACAAGAGTAGCTTTGCGTAAGGAAGTATTTGTTTATGTTTGAATAATTAGATTGATGCACTTCCAACCGAATAACACCACTCCACTAGGGTCGATCGAAACTGCGAGCCGGAACCTCTCCTGAAATCAATTTCTAAAAACGGATTTTGAAAACGATTTCAAAATCTGAAATAGGATATTTAACCGTTTGCGTAAAAATCCAGAAACTCCCATGTCTAGTCCACTAGCGGTAGTTCTTCAAACCACCAGAAATAAATAGTTTATTTCTGGTGGTTAATAAAATAAGATTAGACATTTAAATAAACCTTTTTTACAGTCCGTTCAACCGATTTTGACTTCTATTGCGATCGTATCATGACAAATGGCGGCCGCAGTATAATTAATGAAGATGATTTTTATCCCGGAAGTATGATCTCGTGGGATTTTTTTTAAAATGACGTTGTTTTGCCATCTCCACACGGGCGGAGCAAAAAAAACTCAAAGCATTTATTTCAAATAAACCGGTTCTTCAGTCAGAAAGATGAAGCTAATTGCCCATTCCAAAGCGTAGTAGGTTCCTATGGAGAAGAACGGGCAAGAAACTCCACGGACACTCTTTTAAAACAAAATATTCTTGCAAAATATGGGTTACATCATTCATGTTGAAATTATACATGTGAGAACAATGTAGAAAGACGTGCACGTTAAAAGCGTCCGCAATGAAAAGATAATAAACAAATTCAAAAAATTTAGGTATTACATTAAAATAAGCCATGGCAGCTAAGAGATGACCAGTCCCTACTGACGGCGCCCGTTCACGAATCCGGATCACGGATCCGCACCATTCAGCTCAACCATTTTGAAGGGAACTTAATGATCCAACACACACGCGAGACATTTGAGTGAGCATGACATATTCTCAGCCGCCATGGCTATTTCAAGTCAATGAAAGACTTACCCAGTAAATGGTAGTTTTGTAGAAAGTAATGGTCACAGTGCTCACACATGTGCTATGCAATTATACAGTTCTAAGAGATTGAATTTATACAATGCAAAGATAGTTTTTGCAATCTTCAGCAGCTCCAACAATATTTTCAATGCTAATCAACTAGTTTATGCGCCCTTGTGGAGCTGGACCAGCGTTGAGCCAAGCATTTTTGTCAGCGATGTAATCCTCCAACTTATAATATGCTTGGCAGCATAGTGTGCGTTTTATACAAGATTTAAATTTAGTTTCATTTAGTTCGAGTATGTGGGGAGGTATTTTATTGTAACATTTTAAACAGTACCCCATGAAGGATGAGTCTCCTTTAGCCAGTCTGAAACCAGGTTGAACTAATTGGGCCCTATGTCTAGTACTATAATTGCGTCTTTCACCTCTTTTACTGAAAAGATTAAGATTTTTCCCTCTGTTTTGAGCCTCTGTGTGGCTTCAATATATTCGTCATGCTGTGTCAATCTTTCCATATCAGCGTTCGAGCCCGCAGTGGTTCGCGGCATTTGAAAGAAATAAATCGAAAAATCAGTGACACAGGTTTTACACAAACAATAAAACATGCCATTATCATGTTATTTTAATATTTTCTCGAGTCAAAGTTTTAGTTATTGATTGTATTGTTTTCTACAAATTTAATAAACGAACTACTAGACAAACCCACCGGCCACTGAAAGCAAAATTTCTCCGCCAGTAGGGGTGTCCAAACCCCCAGGTTTAGTGAAAATCCCACTAAGTTGACAACACTGCTTTTCTACGATTTTGCCATTGGCCACAGATAGCAAAAACGTGAAAAGAAAAACGTTTTTTTACGTATTTCAATTATGGTAGTTTTTGGTAGAAAGTGTTTTAAAAATTGGTTTTTGGTTTTCATTTATAACCACTAGTAGAGCATCAGTTGTAATTAAAACAAAATTAAATTATAGCACAATAATTAGGAAATTAATTATTCCTATATGGTGTAACAAAACACATCAAGCAAACAAATTATAGCCAACTGGTTAGAACAACCCTATCCAATTTCCGTCGATTGGTAAAAATATTTTTTGAATTATGGCATGCGTTTAAAATTGGACTTGCTTTCGATTCAGAATTGTAATCAGAAATTAAATGCTTTGTACATATTTTTTAACAGAATGGTGGCTAAAAATCTTTCCTTAATCGTGTTTTGTTGCAATAAAGTGGCAACTGGATAGTGACGTAAGCATGTGTTAGTCCCGGAATGCCAGACCTTGTTTTATTAGACCATGGGATGTATTCTATGAGACAGTGGTCGGCCAAATAATTATGTAAACATGATTTATTACAACAAATGAACGGTGTTGATGTTATTAAGCTTCTGTAATTTGTAGTGTAAATTAAATGAAATTAACCTATTTTCCCTCCAAAAAAAGAAACGTTTTATAGTTCAAGCCCCGCGGTTTGACATTGACGTGCGCTTTACGTCACTTTCGAAATTTTTCAGAATTGTTTGGTTTTATCTGTTATTTTTTGATTATTTTAGGTCTAGTTGACGAAAATATCCGTCAGGCCATAGAGTGAAACAGCCCACAGACGAAATTAGCCATTATTTAGCAGTGATAGTGATTTAAGCCGCGTGTACATGCCGTTACCAAATGGATACAGTGGGATTTGAAGGAAGTTTCGTTTGCTGTATCCATTTGGATACTGTGGGGAGAAACTGGAAAAAAATAAAGGAAGTGTCGTGTACACGTTTGAGTTTTTGATTGAGGAATTAAGTGCCTAGTTAAAAACAATTGTTCCATACATTTTGACGGCTATGCATGTACTGAATCCATGGTACCAGTTTTCGCGTCGATGTCCCTGACACCCTATAGGTGACCACAATATTCAATCAGTTTTTATGTTGGGTGATAACAATGCCAATAACAATGCCATTTTTATGTTGGGTGATAGCAATATATTATAAACGAATTATTTTATAACGAACTTTTTAGTTTTTGTAGTGAACAATATTGGTCATGTATTGATGTTGACATTCTCGGTGTGGACTCGGGTACATACACATTCATAAGTAACGCTCACGGTACATGCAGCTGGTTATATCAATATATAGTTTTGGAATCGAGAAAACGATCTGTCACTAATGTTTACGTAATTATGACACACTGTGGTCTGATAATTTTTCTCAAATCATTGAGTGTGACCTTGATTTACTTACACCTAAATTACAGAATGAAATGTCGTTGAACAATAACTCTGTATCGTGGGGTACTAGAAATAAGGACGGGATCGCGAAATATACCACAGAGTGTCATAAACGTTTAAGGTCGGTTAACTTTCCTACAGAGTGTATAAATTGTGCTGATTTTTACTGTAATGACCCCTATCACCATCGTATTCTTGATGTGATGTACTCTGACGTTCACCCTTTGTGTTACATCCGTGGCGGGTCGAGAGGGCATTATGAGGAGTGCCATGGGAATAGGTCACGCACAGTGGATTGAAATAAACGCGTCATCGAGGCTCACCGGAAGGCTAGAATGAAGTTTACGGTTTACCATATCTACGATGCAATGTGTGCCAGCAGAAGAGTTTTTAAATCACATTTAAAATGGTGTCAAGATCATCAAGCCCAGATTAAAATAGACAGACTTGCAGAAAAGCTCGCCAAAGATGATTTTCGAGGCTTTTGGAAAAACACCAACAAAGTTAACGCCAGACCTTCTTGGTGTCTGTTGAGGAGGTGAGTGATTATAAAGGCATTGCTGAAATCTTTAAGAGTAAATTTTCTATTCAGTCAACTTTGGGTCTGGCGTGTGAGGTTTACAATGGTGAGTTACCTGAAGAGATAGTAGGGGTAAGGTTTAGTGCCAAAGATGTGGCTGTAACCCTTAAGAGTATGACAAAAGGCAAGAGTCCAGGTCATGATTCTCTATCCATTGAAAATTGGGTTCACGTAAGAACAATGTTCTACTCGCTATGCGTGAGCCACTCTTATCTTCCGCCGGACCTTATGAAAACTGTGGTTGTGCCTATAGGTAAAGATAAAACCGGTGACTTAACTGATAAAATATGTAAACTATAGGCCCGTTTCTCTAGCTACAGTTACAGCGAGGGTCTTTGACGGTTTGCTTAGTACACAGTTAAGTAAATATATATGTCTCTGCACGATAATCAGTTCAGATTTAGACTCGATTATCAACGGAAAGTGTCGTACTGTGTCTTAAGCATACCGTCAGATACTATACTTACCGTAAAACCCCGGTTTACGCATGTTTTTTCGACTTGTCCAGGATTTGATTTGGTGGCATTTGATCTCATGTGGTATAAAGTTTAGAGTATCAACCTAGCACCAGAACTTGTTACCATCTTCAAGTATTGGAATACGCACAAAGTCAACAGCATTAGATGGTCGGGGGCAATGTCGGAGCCATATCGATTACAATGCGGTGTAAGGCAGGGTGGAGTGACCTCACCCTCGTTATTCAACCTTTACATGGACGCGCTGATGGTCGCGCTGAGCAGCCAGCACGTCGGCTGTCATGTAGACGACGTGTGTATCAACAATTCAAGCTATGCAGATGACATGGTTCTGCTGAGCGCGTCGATTTGGCCTAAGGAGGTTGAAAGCAACATGTGAGGATTACGCTGTTAAACATGGACTTGTAATATTAAGAAAAGTCAGTACATGGTCTTTGAGGCTGGCGGTGCTATATGCCCCGACTAAGTACCACCTTTATGTCTTAATAGTGTACTCTTAGACAGTGTGAATCAGTTTAAATACCTAGGAGATATAGTCACGGCTGACCTCAGGGATCATGCTGACTAGGAACGGGAGCGGAGAGCTTTATCTAAAAAACCTATTAAAAAAGAACTATTTATAAGGAGAACTATTTAAAAGGATTAATATTATGACGGTACCTTCGACAATTCATTTATGAAAATATTATGTATGTAAGAAAACAACTAAATTCAACATTCAAAATAGGCTGAGAATAGCACTTTTCGGACGTAAAAATTACAAAAGACAGTCCTCCAAAAACGCCCAGCCTTCATCACTTCCTAGTGCTTAAGCTGGGAAGAAGTGAAGTGGCGTATATAATATTTTTTTTGACATAGTTTCCGTTTAATAAATGATCTAAATTTATTTAGGCTCAGTTCTTTGACATGGCTTGGGAGTTTGTTGACTTTGGCACTTAAATGAATTACTAATTTTTTGGAGCCTAGTCATAGCATAAATACTAAAAACAAAGATTTATTTATTGTGCCCAGGACAATTCGGTTTCACAAGGGGTCGCTGGACTTCCGACGCTGGTGTTGAATTTCTTTCACATATTTTTGTGGCTTGGGAGAAGTCACATAATGCCCTAGGTATTTTTTGTGACTTATCGAAGGCTTTCGATTGTTTCTTATTATACATTGATCAGGAAATTGCATCACTATGGTGTTAGAAACAGCCTTGGATCTTCTTACGAGTATTTCTTATTTTGGATAATAGGATCCAAAGAGTGGACGTTAATGGCAATCGATCCCTGGGTTCTATTGTCACTATGGGAGTTCCGCAGGGCTCAATTCTTGCCCATTTTTAGGGTTCGGTACCTCAATAGGAAAAAACGGAACCCTTATAGGATCACTCGTGTGTCTGTCTGTCCGTCTGTCGCAGCCAATTTGCTCCGAATGTATGGACCGATTAAGTTGAAATTTGTTACACATAAGACTAGGCTCCAAAAAATTTGTAATTCATTTAAGTGCCTCAGCGGTCAGCAGCAGAAATACAAAAATTTGTAAATGCATTTAATTTTGATAGTCCGTTCTAAAATCTACCATGGCCTGGCTGCAGCAGCTATGATTGGCTCCAGACAAGGAAACTCCTCAGCGGTCAACAGGACACGAAATTTTATATACTTATTCAATTATGACAGCCGGTCCTAAGGTCCACCATGACCTCAGTTCTGCACCCATTACTCTAAACGGTCAACAGCACAGACAGTTAATTTTTTATACGCATTCAATTATGATAGCCTGTTCTGTTTGTGTGTTCTGTTAAATTATAGCATTACTCGGATAGTGCAACTTGATTGGTTTCACACCATGACTAAAGACGTGTTTGGGTTCGTGTGATTTGTCTTTACTGCCTTTAATGCCTTTCAAGTGAAGGTGATGAACAGATATTTAAACAAATAGTTATGCTAAAAAGTACTAAATAGTATAGCGCGGGTTTTCTACGGTGGTAGTAAGTATGATCCATATATGTTGTTGCTACGCCGTGCCATACCGCGGGCGCACCTCTCCGCCGCCCGCGCGCCTCGCTGCTGCCGCAGCAAGAGCGGCGCGGGCAGGAGAAGAGAGAGAACCCCGATCGCGAGCGGAGACGGACGCGTGCAACGGCGATCCTCCGCGACTCTCAGTCGCGATGATAATTGTTTTCCCAGTTCTTGAAAAATGTTATATGTTGTGTTCTTCGTGCCTACTGAGCAATAAATTGAAAGACCATAAAACCTTTTTTGTATTTAAAGAATTGACTTTAAACTGGCGCCCTAACTAGCGGCTCGAACCGTTACATTACGAACTGTGATCCAGTGCCTACGTGACCGAACGTGTAGGTACCTATAACAACTCACCTTGTTAGGAACAAGCACGGACGTTCGACCTTACCGTTGTCATCACTAAGCGTGAAGATGCCGACAACGAGGAGAGGAGAAGCGCTCCGTCAACAACGAGGAGAGGATGAGGATAACGTTACGCTCACTGAAGAGGAGGAGAGCGTCGTGGAGCGCGGCCGCGCGGATGAAACCGCGAGCGCCGGCTCAAGGTCGACACAGCAACCAGCTCCCCAGTTCCCTTCAGACTTTCTATCCACGCTGATCGAGACAATCACGCGTGCGCAAGTGGAAGCCAACAGAAGCCTCATTAACTCGCTGATGAATTCCAACGGCGAATTCAGGGCCTCCACCCCAGTCGGGGTCGCTCCAACGACCAACGCGAGCAGCGGAAATGCCGCTGCTGTTGCTGCGTCGCGTGCCGACGCCAACTTCACACGATGCACGGCGAGATTCGACGGGACCTCCCAGGACGCTGAGGTCCTGGAAGCATTCTTGGACGCCGTCGAAGTATACAAGGAGTGCGCTGCCGTAAGTGACGAGCATGCCCTCCGAGGATTGCCGATGCTGCCGGAAGGTGAAGCGGCAATATGGTGGCGCGGCGTCAAAGCGTCTGCGACCACGTGGTCGGAAGCGATCGCACGTCTCCGCGCGACCTACGGCGTGGCGCAGCCCGCGTATCAAACCCTACGGCAGATTTTCGCTACGGAACAACAAGAGGAAGAACGTGCGGAAGTGTTTTTGTGTAAAGTGCGAGCATTAATTGCTAAATTACCGTACGAACTCGACGAAGTGGTGCAGGTGGACTTTTGTTACGGATTACTGCACCGTCGCGTAATAAAACGAGTGTCGCGTGATTGTATACGTAATTTAGATGATCTATTGTATAAGGTGAGGATCGCGGAGGATACATACAAGGCGCTTAAGGTAACAAATTCTGTCATAAGTAACAGTAATACGACCCCGCAAACCAAAACATCGGCATCGAATTCGAGTTCGACTTCCACGAATTCGCAGTCGTCTGCACCACGTAGCAACAACAAAAGACCCCGCTGTAATCATTGCAAATTATTCGGGCATGTTAGTGATGAGTGTCGTAATCGCGATAAAGCGACTAATAATAAGAATAACAACGACTCTACGCCTAAGGAGTTACGTTGTTATGGTTGTGGTAAACACGGCGTCGTGAGATCGAAATGTGATGTTTGCGTGAAAACATTGTCGAAACCAGACGAGAAAACATCTTTCAACACTGTTGATGTAGATTTTTGTTGTCGTAATGATAGTAGTACCGATAATAACATTAGTACGAGTGATACCGCTTCGTGCGTCCAAATTACGAATATGAGTGCGCGCGAACATCACCCGATGGTAAATATTAGTGTTATGGGCCGTAACGGCGTGGCGATTGTAGATACCGGCGCTACACATAGTATTGCGAGCCCTCTATTACACCGACTTTTGTTCGATTCAGGAGTTCAGTTTAGCGAAACTAAACGTTTCGTACGCCTGGCTGATGGTACACAAGGGTGGAGAGACCTGTTGTCAGCCGAGGTAGATATTATTATTCAAGGTCGTAAGGTACTATGTCAGTTCTTAGTATTGCCTGGTAATAATATTAGGACGCTTTTAGGTATAGATTTTTTGGCGCGGGCTGGCATGGTAATAGACGCCGCCCGACGCAATTGGTCATTCTCGGACAGTCCGGGACATTGTTATGATTTTGCTTACACGCCCGGTCGCGTGAACGTGGTTGCAGATACGCTGTCGCGACCCGTTTGTTCTGAGGGCCAGAACGAGTGTGACCTATGCATGACGGTCATAGATATGCCTAATAGGAACGGCGGCGATATCCGCAGCAACCAGGTATTGGACCCAGAAGTCCGGAAAATTATTGAGGACATGGAGTCCGACGAACCCTCTAGGGGGAGACCGTGGTCTGACCGCGGGTACACCATTTCCGACGGTATTCTATACAGGTACAGCTTGGAGTCGGATGATGGAGAGGACTGCTGCTTGGTCGTGCCCGAGCATGAACGCAGGCAGGTCATGGCCGACTTCCACGATGCGCCAACAGCTGGCCATTTCGGCGTAGAGCGCACGTTGAGCCGCGTTCGCGCAAGATATTATTGGCCTGGTATGCGCACGTTCATCGCAAACTATATAAAAGAGTGCGTGCCTTGCCAGAGGTATAAAGCCGCCAACCGCAAACCAGCAGGACTGCTGCAGACGCCCGCTGTGTCACGACGATTCGAGGTAGTTTCCGTGGACCTGTTTGGTCCGCTCGTAGGGACGCCTAGGAAGAACAGGTGGGTACTGATCGTTGAAGATGTCTGCTCGCGCTGGGTGGAACTGTTTCCGTTAGAGAATGCCACCAGCGTAGAATGTGCTCAGACTCTCGCGAATGAGGTGTTCCTCAGGTATGGAGTGCCACGTCGCCTTATCAGTGACAACGGCGTGCAGTTCGTGAGCGAGGTTATGCAGCAGGTTTGCCACGTTCTTGGAATAACTCAGTCGCTCACGCCCTTTTATCATCCCGAGGCCAATCCCATAGAAAGAAAGAACCGGGACCTCAAACCTCAACTGGCTATGCTCGTTGGCCATGACCATACCACTTGGGACGTGCATCTTGCAGCAATCAGGTTTGCTATGAACTCTGCGACTACCAGCAGTACAGGGTATTCGCCGGCGTTCCTCACCTTCGGCAGAGAGTTACGAGCTCCTTCCGACTCTGCGATAGACATGAGGGCTATCGTAGAACACGACAACTTCGTGCCCAGCATTACGCCTTATCTGAAGAAGATGGCTGCAACCCTAGACGAGGCCAGGGATACTCACGAGAAAGCGCAAGCCGTCCAGAAAGAAAATGCTGACCAAAAGAGAAGGCCGTCACCAGGGTACAAGGTAGGCGACCTAGTTTTATTGAAAACGCAGGGACCTAACGACGCTGGCCGCGGACAGACCGCGAACCGCCCATTCGAGAGAAACGTAGACGTGGTAGGCCGCGTCGGTACCTAGACTAGCCTAACCGCGAGGGCACTTACTTAGGCTAGAGGGGGAGGATATAGCGCGGGTTTTCTACGGTGGTAGTAAGTATGATCCATATATGTTGTTGCTACGCCGTGCCATACCGCGGGCGCACCTCTCCGCCGCCCGCGCGCCTCGCTGCTGCCGCAGCAAGAGCGGCGCGGGCAGGAGAAGAGAGAGAACCCCGATCGCGAGCGGAGACGGACGCGTGCAACGGCGATCCTCCGCGACTCTCAGTCGCGATGATAATTGTTTTCCCAGTTCTTGAAAAATGTTATATGTTGTGTTCGTCGTGCCTACTGAGCAATAAATTGAAAGACCATAAAACCTTTTTTGTATTTAAAGAATTGACTTTAAAATAGTTTTATTTAGTACTTTTTAGTTCATTAAAAGCTTGTTTTTAAATTTTATTTGAAGCCGGTAAAAAATTAGGGGAGGTGTAGAATCCTGTTTATTACCTACGTGTTTAGGTTGATTCTCGTGCAGGGCAACCTCACTTTTGACCTTCTTCTGCTTTTAGCGATATTAAAAACTAAATAGTTGACAACTTTAAATACAATGTTCTAGCAGAACTTCTTATACTTAGGCAAAAAGAAAGCAAAGGTAGTATTAAATGGTATGTAGGTATGTGTATAGGCACAGCGATATCGGCGATTAGGAGACGCTGTCCTTCACGATATTTATGACGGTGCGAGGGACTTCCGGGGAGAGATGATATCTGCCAGCCTATATTTTATAACGATAATATTAAGAAACATAAACGTCACGGCTGGATGTTGATACACATGTTAAGTACCAAAGGCATACGAAACCTATATTATTAAATGAGAACATTAATTTCCATTCGAGGCCTCTAATGGCTTTTCCAGCCAGATAAATTCATAGTCATAACTACATAATCAATGATTCAAAGGAGCTTTCGATAGGGAGCTTGTTCACACTCAAATAACTACATTAAAATAAAACGGTCGGACGGACGCACTTACGGAAAATTTCGTTTATTGCAAACCAACAATATGAATGAATCACGAACTCTTTACTATTTATACTATTTTCAGTTTCATACGAACTGTAAATTGTGATGTGCCGATGAATTTAAAGTACTTGTAGCGAGTGTATTGAATGATTCACGAGATCCGATAGC
Source organism: Agrochola circellaris (assembly GCA_914767755.1). Taxonomy (NCBI): domain Eukaryota; kingdom Metazoa; phylum Arthropoda; class Insecta; order Lepidoptera; family Noctuidae; genus Agrochola; species Agrochola circellaris. The sequence continues at coordinate 347,662 of OU611847.1, forward strand.
AGTGGGAGATGTGAAGTATGAAGAGCGGCACAACGTTAATACAATGTTCTTCATTAATGTTGATACGAGATTGAAATAAGTCAGACTCGTCGGTGGAGATGGAAGCTTGGCGGCCACTCAATTACTGCAAATAAGAATTTTGTTTAATTTGATTTAGCTTCGGGGTGAACGTGAGTTTACGTGAGCTATGTCTAGTTACAGACTTAATTTACCTTTAATGGTTTGAAAATTATCGTCGCTGTGCTTTTCATAATCGCTATGTGTTTTTTACACACTTTACAGGAGACGCAAAAAAAAGATTTTCTCAAAAAATACCCAGAATATTCAAATAATTTACTTTTACTTTAATACATATTTAGCGTGTTTATAATGGAACTTTCGATGTATGAATGTCACATAGCTACAGTCCGTAACTCTTTAAATATTGCATTTATCACATAGTTGTTTTTACAGTATGTGTGCATTGAAATAACGATTCAAACTGCATAAAAAACCGAAAATCACGAAATAACACATAGTCGTGCGCGTGCAACAGTCGCACGCGCACGACGTTATGCTTGGTGAACTATGAGTACTATGACGACTTTAGATATATTATTACTAGGTAATGTCACAGTTAGAGTGATGTCAAAGTTACAAGTACCTAAGTGAGTTATTTTTCACACGTTACAAGAAACGATTACCTATTTAGTTAATTTCGTCGGATGTAGAGGAATAGGTTTCATCCAAAACAAGACTATTTAGATTCATGTTAAATTGTAGCTTTTCCAGTGAACGGATAACAATATTATACAATATGAAGTATAATAACCGTAGATCGTTCACTCGATCGAACCACGAACGATCGCTGTAGGTCAGGGAAGAATATTCAGAGGTCAACTTTGTTTGCTCCAAAGTGTCAATTTTAAAACAGTTTTGGATTACGGCGTATATCCGAATCAAGATAGACTGGAACCTATTTGGGAGAATCCGTACAGACGACTGTTAATGTTAATATCTAGACGGTGGAAATAGGAAGCCGCTAAGGGGTTAAAAATACTAAAGTAATTCTTTAGCATTATGTGCCGGTAGCTTTGTTTTTGCAATCAATTATAGGGTACATACAATTACGAATAAGTAGAAGAAAGCAGTCTTGCATAACTAGATTGACGTAGGTACAACTGCAGACATATTTTGCTGTGAACCACTTATCACCTTTAAGCCCTAATTAATAAGGTTGAAACGTGGTTCACCGCCAGTGTCCGCGATGGAACATATAGGTACTGTTTGTAGAAATTAAAGTCGAAACAATTATCGGATTTTAGATTTGATCTGTTTTGTATTTACTAGCTATATACATGTATTAGCTTGCCTCTTTAGTGTTTCCAGTTAGTCGCGTTGGCATCTATTTTACAATCACTTTCTGCCACATTATTATTATCCGATTGAGCTGAAACTTGGGATACTTATAAAACATGTAAAAAAAGCCCTGTCTGATCCGCGAATGTGTTATTAGGTATCGTACTGAGAATAGGTGTTATTAGGTATCGTACTGAGAATAGGTGTTATTAGGTATCGTACTGAGAGTCCACTTATAATAAAAAACCGGCCAAGTGCATGTTGGACCACGCACAATGAAGGGTTCCGTAGTTGGGATGAATTTATCCCAAGAACAAACTTAACATTGTAGTTGAAAAACATGTTCTCCCATACGGAATGTATGGGAGATCATGTTTTTCAAACTGAAAATTTAAGTTGGTTGATTATTACTCGTTAATCTGTACAGCCTACTTAGCTGTGATAGTTTTCCTTTTAATTTCGTTATATATTCTACTGCTGTAATTTTTTTCACAAATTCAAGTACAACCATTTAGCTGGCAGGGGGGGGGGGACACTTGACTCTAAAAAAAATCTGTTAAAAGCTGAATATTTCGCAAACGAATCCCTAAATCATTCCCACTTTACGTGTAGGGGAGATACCCTAAAAAATATATTTTTCTTGATTTTATTTTACCACCTTGTCAGCATAATAAAATTAATATGTATACATATGCCAAATTACAGCTTTCTAGTACTAACCGTCTCTGAGCTAAGCCGCGGATAGACGGACGGACATGGCGAAACTATAAGGGTACCTTGTTTACAATGGGGTATTATACTCGTACCGGTTTATTACATGGGGCGCGGGTGGCCGTCGTTTATTTATTTATTTATTTATTGATAGGAGAACCAACAGCTATAACAAATGGATAACAGTTGAAAATGAAACATACAGCCAATTACAGGTTCTCACGGATAAAAACATAATAAGTAATAGAAATCTTAGGATCACTAACAAGCACGATAAAAAAGATAAAGTATGTATACATATACATACACATACACATACATACACATATATATATATATACATACACACACATATATACATATATATACAGACATGAATAAGGTACAATAAGCACTATGCACTTTTAAAGAAGTCAGCGTTCAGCTGAGCGCGTGCAGAATAGGTATTGATGGTAAATGGGTCAAATGAGAACTCTTTACAAAGAATATTAAAGTCCTTACTCGCTCGCACCATGTATGAGTTTTGCCTGTAGTTAGAAGAGGAAAAAGGAATGGAGATAGGCGGATTAAATCTAACTGATCTCTGAGGGACATTGAAACGTAGTTTATGTAAGAGATCAGGACAGTCAATCTTGTTCGACATAATTTTTAAAAGGAAAGTGAAATCCGCCAGTCGACGACGATTTATAAGTGGCTGTAAATGAAATTTCTTGCAAAGATTTATGTAACTATCAGAATGGTATGGTATACGTAGCCGAAAACATAGAAAACGAATAAATCTTTTTTGTATATTCTCAATACGATCAATATACTTGCCATAACACGGGTTCCAGATTTGTGACGCATATTCAAGATGACTTCGCACAAAAGAGCAATAAAGAATCTTAAGGGTCTTGGCCTTTTTGAAACACCCTGCAAGTCTCATAACAAAACCCAGTGACTTTGAAGCTTTGGCAACTATTTGCTCAATGTGCACGTTGAATAAGAGTTTAGAGTCATGAAAAACGCCCAGGTCGCGTACACCGTCGCATCTGTTTAATAGCTGCCCTTTAAGTTTATAAGTTGTAGGGAGAGGGACGCGTTTTCTGCTAAAGGAGATTAATGAACATTTAACAGGGTTCAAGTCTAGTTTATTAGCTAGACAATAATCATCCAAACGCGCTAGGTCAGATTGGAGAGCATCCATGTCATCATCTGATGATATTGCAGAAAATATCTTCATGTCATCAGCAAAACAGAGCAAATTTGAGTTGTGGAAACACGAGTCGATGTCGCCCACATAAATGATAAAAAGTAGCGGACCCATCAAGGAACCTTGAGGCACACCACTTGGAGCTGAAACCCAGCTCGACATGTAGTTACTAGCAACGACAGCTTGAGATCTGTTTTCAAGATATGAAGTAAACCAACGAAGTAGATCTCCTCTGATACCATTGTTAAAAAGCTTTGTTTTAAGGATATTGTGGTCAATTCTATCAAAAGCCTTACTGTAATCCTTGTAAACGACATCGACCTGCGCCCCATTGTCCATTCTGTCCGTTAGGAAGTCATTGAGCAAAGCCAGGTTAGATGCAGTAGAACGACCCTTAAGAAATCCGTGCTGAGAAGGGCTAAAAGACTGACTCAGTGCTGCGTAAACTTGGTCGTAGACAACCCTCTCAAAGACTTTAGCTAATACGCACAGTTTGGAAATAGGTCTGTAATTAACTATTTCATTTTTGTGCCCTTTTTTATGCACCGGATTTATAAAGGCGGACTTCCAGATTTGGGGAACAGAACGGGAAGAGAGTGATTTTGTAAACAATAGTGATACTGGCAAGGCAATGGTTTTAGCACTCCCAATCAGCAATTTAGGTGATAAGTGGTCAGATTTAATTGGATCAATTTTACTAATTAGTTTAACTATAACATGTGGGTCAATGCCAATTGAGTGAATATCTGAGGGTAAATTATAATTTGCTGTTTGAGGAGGACAGAAACTAGTAGACACAACATTGGTAGGATCAAGATAAGTAGAATAGAAGTGGGAAGAAAATGCATTACAAATAGACTCAGGAGAAGAAATCGTCACATCACCATACTTGAGGAAACTGGGTATTGCATTGGACTTAGATCTCTGCTTCACAAAGGTCCAAAAGCGTTTAGGATTCCTTTCGATGGAGGCTTCTGTATCAGCTAAGTAGTTGGTGTAACAATCCGCTTCAAGTTTATTAACCCGCTCTCGTAAATGTTTAAAGGTCACCTCATCTGAAAGTCTGCCATACGTCTTAAATTTACGGAGATATTTAGCCTTCTCCTTGATCAAGCGTTTAAGTGCCGGGGAGTACCAAATAGGGTATGAGCTGTGAGAGACTGTCTTAGTTGGCACATACTTATTTTGAATATCCGCTATAGTAGCATAAAAGTAGTCTACGGCGTCACTAAGCGACATGTCAAAAAATACGTGTGGCCAGTCTATAGCTGCCATTTTTACCGTTAATGGCCGCAAAGTCAGCTTTATCGTAAAGGTAACGAGTAAAGGGTGCGGGAGTTAAATAAGTGTACTCTGCAAAGTTCACGTCGATACAGAGGGCCACAAGCAGACAGTTCCGACTCACTGGAACCACAGCTGGTACTGTGAAGCATCGCAAGATACAAGACTCAGCCCACTATCGACCTCCGGTCTCCGGAGGGGAGTGATGTGGCGGCATCTACACCGCCACATGCGAACTACGCATCAAAGACTTGACGTCACACAACATCCTGACGTCACTCAAATCCTGCATCGCGCAATTAGAGTTTACCGCGCGGTGGACATATATACAAGCTCACGACTTCAACCTCTGGGCAATTGCCCGCCAGACATGACACCCGTCTGGTCGGAGGATCCTCCCTTTTCTATGGGTGATGAGTGAACTTTACACCCTGTTCCTCATACCCCTAAACATCAAAAAGGCACTTGCCTAGGCACTTTTATAGACATATAGCCCTGTAGTGTTGGGCTCGTTGGATTTGTCTTGACAAGTAACTTACAAGTGAAGGTAATATTATAATAGATATTGATACAAATTCTATGCTAAAAAGTCCAAAATAAAATATAAATGAAAATCCTTAGAACATATAACTTTAATAATAGGTCTTTACCTATGAAATTGCCGTTTTGTATGAAAAAAAATTTACGAATTTTTTTCATGTATTTTTTATTTGTATTTATCGAAGTAATCACCCATGCAATCAATGCATCTTTGCCAACGCAGTGGCAGTTTATTGATGCCCTTCTTAAAGAAATCAGCTGGACGGGAGGCAACAAATTCTTCAAAGGCATTTTGTACTGCCTCTCGGGTATTGAATTTTTTTCCTGCCAAGAAGTTATGCAAATTCTGGAAAAAGTAGTAGTCTGTAGGCGCAAGGTCTGGTGAGTAGAGCGGATGACGGAGAGCTTCCAACCCCAGTTCTTGCAACTTGGAGACCGTCTGCTGTGCAGTATGAGGTCGCGCGTTGTCGTGCAGTAGCAGCGGAGACGAGCGATTGACCAATGCTGGTTGGAGATGTGCCAGCTTCTCCATCATTGTGTTCAGTTCTTCACAGTACACATCTGCAGTAATGCTCACCCCGTTTGTTAAGAAGCTGTGATGAATCACACCGGCGCTAGGCCACCAAACAGTGACCATCACTTTTCTAGGGGTAAGTTTTCGTTTAGGGCATTGTTTAGGTGCTGAACCAGGATCCAACCAACTTGCTGAGCGCTTTCAGTTATCAAACAGAATCCATTTTTCATCGCAGGTAACAATGCGGTTCAAAATTCCTTCATTTGTGTGTCTGTTGAGCAGTGCAAGGCACGTCTCGACGCGTACTTTGCGCTGGCGATCATTGAGTTCGTGGGGCACCCATTTGTCAAGCTTTTTTACCTTGCCAATTGACGCAAATGGACCAATATTATTTTGACGCTAACGTCGAAAGCTGCTGCTAATTCAGCCGTAGATTGTGTATCATCAGCTTCCACAATCGCCTTTAATTCGTCATTGTCGACCAAAGTCTTCGGACGACCGCGAGGTTCATTTTTCAGGTCGAAATTTCCAGAACGGAAGCGAGCAAACCAATAACAGGTGGTGCGTTGGTTTGTAGTGTTAGCTCCGTAAACGTCGTTGATGTTGCGTGCCGATTGTGCCGCGTTGCTGCCACGACGGTACTCATATTCCATAATTACTCGAATTTTTAACGTATCCATGATGACGAAAAAGATTGAAATGCGATGAAAGTGCAACACTAATCAGTAAACAAATTACTACTTTTGGAAAAAAAATCCATGTTTTTAAAATAAAATGAATTTGAAATTAGAATTCTTAGCCAAACAAAAATTATTTTGATTTGAAATGGCCAGTACTGCAGAGCGGCGATTTCATAGGTAAAGACCTAATATTTCAATATAAGGTCGAGGCGTAAATGTCCTTCTTACACTTAAAGAGCCCCAAGCTTTTAAGAAAATCTTAAAGTATCTATGTTAACGTAAGTTTTATTTAGTACTTTTTAGTTCGTTACGCTTGTTTTTAAAAAGAGTTTTACTTATATTTTATGTTTATACGAATCAACTTATTTTTTTTTTTTATATGCACGTGTTTCAGGTGCGAATAACGCCATTTTTTCATCTAGAGTGTAAATATCCTCAGCCGTAAGGCCACTCGAAGGTGTAGTACATGCACAAGTTTGATGGAGAGCTGACGAGCTGGCAGCGAGGTTACCATAATATGCAGTAAATGTATGCGAAACATAAGCAAATCGCGCCGTTTGGCAACGCTGTACATTTCACGAGCGCGCAAGAAAGGGACGATAGCGACTGACAACATATCGCTATGCAAGTCTTCGAAATAAAATGTGAGTTACTAAGAGAAGCAAGATGAGTGGTTCAAACAATTAGAACAAAGATTCGGCAAGCTTATGTATGAATTATAAGGACTACTCACAATCGCTACACTACAGCTACGGAAAAGTCTTGTACAAATGTCAGATTCAGTTAAACATGCTAGCCCAAGAATTATTGATAGTAGGAATACGGCGCCTAAAATGTTATATATTTTTTCTATTGGAATAAAGTCGCTGTTAGATAAGCCCAACTTTGTACCACTTTACTGCACGCAAACCAACTAGTTGTTTATCACTCAACAAACACCGTCTGTTGACATGACACAAGTGCGTTCAAATTAAATAGAATTATGAAGTAGTGCAGGTCATTGATACGCCAGTTGCTGGTAAGTTTTACCGATAGATTAGCGCTTGTGCACACATGGCGTCTTATCGGACGTTCGCTGTTTGAACTTCGTTAGGATGACATAATAAAATTATTGACATTGGATAAGGAGTTTCTTTCGTGTCAATTTAGGTAGTTATCAATCAACAAGATAGCCGAAAAAACATGGGCTTCACTCGTGTCAACCATAGACTACAATCTTTAAAAATATCAATAATATTTTTGTAGATTGTAGTCCAAGAGCAGAAAAAATATTAGTCTCCGGTTGATGGTCGTGTATTTAAGGAGCTTTCACAGTGACCATCCTCAATTACTTCCGGCGCCAATGCAATCAGCTCCACTATCATCTTCGTTAACTTTCGAATTTAACCCTGATGCGATGGCACGCAACAAAAGTATTGTGACACTTTTAAAACCGTCCCACAAGGCTTTGGCGCGGTATGAAATTACTTTTTTTTTTTTTACTTCTTTAAGATGTTCTAACTGTGGACTGCCCACTTGGGTGCGGCGACTGACCCTTAATCAATCTGCCTAGCCTTTCCCCAACTAAGTTGGGGTCGGCTTCCAGTGCAGTGAATACAGTTGCATACCAGTATTTACATGGAGCGACTGCGTATTTGACCTCCACAACCACATGTTACTGGGTAACATGGTACCCCGTGCTAAGACAGATAGACAGAATTTTGGGCTTCTAACTCGTAACGACTCTCAAGATCTATGAATGACGGCCGGGACCAACAACTTAGCGTGTTTTCGGAGGCACAGCGGGGTCTCGATATGTACTGGACGGTCCATCCACGAACCGACCGCGGCAAGCGTAGCTCAACTTCGACCGACCCGTGTTACTAGAAATGTTAGGTATAAAATTAATCGTAAAAATCGAGCAGTACCTGTCGTACTTTATTTGAGGCGAGGTGTTTAATTTTTCGTTCTACATTCTCTTAATTCTTCGGTTTTGTGCATAAGTCGACAAAGTAGCTCCTTTTCCTGTAGGAATGATCAAAAGAAAACAACCTATCCGAGGGAGTGCAAAATGCTTCGAGCTTGCTTTCGCTCGCTCTTATAATCTTATGTGAATTAGACAAAGTAAAAGCAAAATAACTCGAAGAACGTAGTGATTTTATGTAAAAGTAAGTAAGAAAAGGGGCGTTTGGTAACAGGTTGGTAAGGCCTGCTCTAGAGATACAAGATTCAAGAGCACGAAGCGACTTTAATTACCTATAAGGCTATGGTTTCGGCTGTTCTGACAACAGCTACAACATCACTGATACACTGAAAATTCAACTTAAATGCACTCTTGAATGATCCACTTCCGTCTATAACTTGAACCAACAATGTGTGTCAGTGAATAGTGTCTAGTACGAGCCAAGTGCGCTGTAGTTGCGAAGAATACCGCAAAGGCGTTACTATGTCCCTACATCACATCTATCTTACTGTTACTATGAAGTAGCAAAACTTGCAAATAATACATATTTTATACATTACACAGCCTCTCCAGCGCACCCCTGAACAACGTTAGTTAACATGGAGTTTAGCGGGACATTGTCAAGACGTCATCGTCATTTAGTGCACTTTGAGTACGCAAAGCCATCATCATTGTGCCATCAACTCGTGGTTAAGTAGGCGTGTATACGACTACAGGTTTTTATTGTAAATTACCTCAGCTAAGTCACGACAAAATAGTTTCAACATTACTTTATACTATTAAACGAGCAATATTTATATATATATATATATACAGAATGGATTTTTGGGACGGGGCAGTAAGGGCAGCTACCTTAACAGTTGTAGCTACAGGAAAACGGTCTTAGGAGAATATTTTATAATTTATGCTTCCCCTTAATTAGTAAAACGATTAAGTCAAAAAGGAATCCGAATTGGTTGACACCCGATATCAAACGTTGCAGTAAAAATAAACGACAACTTCTTTGGCATTTAAGAGCAAAACCTAATAGTAAAAACCTGACAAAACTTAAAAATTACTCAAAAAGACTTAAGAAAGTAATAAGATTGACAAAAATGGCCAAAAATAATCATAAGATAGTGACATCAAATAATAAATTGAAGGATACATGGAAAATTATAAGTGAAAACAGATATTGTCCTCCACGTGAATATATAACAGAAATACGTAGTAATGGTACTATATTAACAAACCCCAGTGATATAGCAAACGCATTTAACAATCACTTCGTAGAGCAAGCAGAATTACTTTCAAAAGCCTCAAAATCTGGTAGTTGTAAGATTCCAAATATATGCAATAATTCAATATTCTTGACTCCGACTACGCTTAATGAAGTGGATCGTACTCGTATTAAACAAGACCTAAAAAATAAAGTTAGCGTAGGTTATGATGATATCTCAACAAAAGTACTAAAATTCGTTTCCCAAGTGATATCAAGTCCCATTTGTCACATAACTAATTTAAGCATTTGCTCTGGAATCTATCCTGATAAACTAAAGCCCACTATAATTAATCCTCTATTTAAAAAAGGTGATAAGACTGACATTAATAACTACCGACCAATAGCGCTTATACCGGTATCAAAAATATTTGAGAAAATTATTTATAACTGTATGTATTCCTTCTTCACCAAACATAACATCTTAGTTAAGGAACAGAAAGGCTTTAGGAAACACAAATCCATAAACTTGGCTATCTATGACTTCCTTAATATTATAATGCCAGATATTGATCAAAGAATTCCCACTAGCGCTATATTTATGGACATGACGAAAGCCTTTGATTTAGTCGATCATAATATTTTGTTAGGAAAACTAAGTGCCTACGGAATAAGGGGAAACGCTCTCTCTCTTATAAAATCCTACCTCGACAACAGAACACAGTGTACGGAATTTAGACGAATTTGCAAAAAGGATAAAAGAGAATATAAATACATTTCAGGAAAACGTAAAATTACATTTGGCGTGCCACAAGGCAGCGTATTAGGCCCACTATTGTTTTTGGTCTATATAAATGTCTTTCCAAAACACGTTTAATTATTAGGCATGATGATTTAAGTACAAAACATGAAAGTGATATTAAAAATGCATTACAATAATCAATTGGTTGGCTTGAACAAAATAATTTAATTCTTAATTTAAATAAAACTAAAATCATACAGTTTCGACAAAGAATTACCACTTCTGACATTAATCTAACTTTTAATAATAATACAATTGAAGAAGTAGAACATATTCAATTTTTAGGATTGACAATAGACTTTAAATTGACGTGGAAAGAACATGCATCGATATTAATTACAAAATTGACCAAGTTTGCCTTTGCTCTTTATAAACTCAGCAAAATAGTAAATCAGGCGGCTGTCGTGACCGCGTATTATGGCTACGTAGATTCCATATTACGTTATGGAGTAATTTTCTGGGCAAATTCCTGTAAAAACTTGACATTTTTAAAGCACAAAAGAGGTGCATTAGATCCATATGCAATCTTAAATCAACAGAAAGTTACAAATCGCATTTTATCATCTTAAAAATACTAACATTACCTTGTCTTTACATATACGAGACTGCTTTCTTTGTAAAGAAAAACGGTGATTTATTTAAAAAAAACTTCGGAACAAAGGTATCGATCCATAAGACCACATGACATATAACCATGACCATATCGACATGAATTATAATATACAAGTTCAAAAACCGCTCTTATGCACAAGAGCATACTTTGCATGGCTCCAATTTTTTTTAATAAGCTACCAAATGACATAAAAGATTTAAACTTGACACAATTTAAACGTAAACTAAATAATTTTTTAATAGACAAGTGCTACTATACCATTGACGAATTCCTAGTTGACAAAATTTCATGTGACTGACCATTTTTTGTATTTATGTTTTAATGTAATAATGTCGAACGGTTTGTTTTTTATTTCAATACATAATCTTAATTATAATATACAAGCTAACACTAAAATATATATAAACTATTAACTAATTAAGTATACAAATATAAAGGGGGAAGAAAATCATAGGGCATCAAAAAATTCGTCCGCATCGCTGTCAACAGGAAAAGTGCCCAAAAGGCTGGCAGCATTGCCACGCTGTATGGCAATGCTGATTCTCTGGCCGAAGAACAGGCCAGCCTTCTGGTTACATGAAGAGTCGACCAACCGCTTTGCGATGTCTTGAAAAACTAAGTGGGCACTCGGACCCCATGGCCCTAGTGTTTCAACCCCAAACGGCTCAAACATATAAGTCCCAATAAGATTGGAATATTTGCGCCGTTTGAGGTTTTCCGCACCTGCAGCGGCAGCCCCAGCACAGCCCGCCGTGCTAGGAAGATGGGATGGCGCAAGGGTGTCGACGCACATTGCATCCCACACCAAAGGTCTACCTAACTTCCACGGCATTATGGACATTCCGTCTGGTCTCTTCCCATCGTCGCGTGCCAAGCCGTTGGGTTCTAGAACAGCTGGCACCCCGGCGGTGACAAGAGCACGACGGATGATGTCATTGATGCTGGCGTGCCGTGCTCTCCGGCCTGCGCTCTTGCTGCAGGATAGACCATGGTGTCCGAGACAGTCGACTGCTTCACCGCATTGGCAGCGATGCGGGGCCACACAAGGAGCGCCTAGACGCAGACAAATAGCGAGCCGGAAAGTAGTGTCACCCAGCATAGTGCCTATGTTGGGTGACGGTAGCGCCTGAAGCCAAAGGCCCGACTCCCACTCACCCACAGCCAGCAGGCGGGCACGCTCAGCAGTATTGGTGGACGTATTAATAAATTCAAAATTCAAAATTCAAAAGTCATTTATTCAAACTAGGCTGATAATCAGCACTTTTCGAAAGTCAAAATTACATAAGACAGTCCCCCAAAACGCCCACCCTTCACCACTTCCTAGTGCGTTAGCTGGGAAGAAGAAGTGGCGCAACAAACTCCCCAGCAGCACAGCTGTCTGTTCAGTTAGAAAGAAAAAAAAAAGACTCTATATAATAGTATTCAACATAATTTAACCTAATTTAAATTATTATCCATATGTTAGCTAGCACACGCCAATATACCAAACAAAATCATCGAGAACTATACTCGGGCAGAAATAAAAACTAAACGTAAACAAAACTTAACGTCTTAATAAAAGCCTCCAGGCATAAAGGGCGTGCCCGCTCACATAAAGCTGTAACTGGAAGTTATAAATGATAAACTAGGACCATCGAGGTAAAATAAAAAAAAAATAGTTAATTACTAATAACAATAAATAATATGATCTATTGTCGAGGTCACTAGTTACATATTGCAATACAACTCATTAAAAAAAAAACATTGTAATGAGTAGATTAAGTCAACAGTAGATTGAGTAGTAGAATAAGATTGTTCCGTACCAACCTGCAGAGCGGCTCATCCCACTGCCTCTGGGAGGATAGGTTCACGGGCCGATCTGTATTCGGGCAAGCCGCTTTCCAGGCGTTCTCCGCATCGGTCAAGCACGGCACTTCAGAGTCGACCAGGCAGGGGGCTAAAATTTTCCCGGTCAACTTTTCAGTGCTGTGGACAGAGGACAGGAACGCGGGTAAGCTAATACTGGTAATTTTGCGGACGCCGAGGCCACCGAAGCGGATGGGTAGTGTGGCGAGCAGCTACGCTCGGTCGTCCAACTCCACATTTAAGATTGATGTTAGGGTGTTGCGAATAATTTGGTCAATTTTGTCCAAGAGGTGTGGCTGCTTCCATAAAGGGGAAGAGCGTAGAAAATATATAAAATTTGGGCCAAAACAGCAGTATCTGATCAGGGTGAAGGTCGAATGTAAGTTAAATTTAGAGAGTCTATTCGAAATGTCGTTGAAGTTTTTGATTTTTTCGTCGATGAAGGGAGAAAAACTGTCTTCTAAAATTGGAGAACCTAGGAGCTGAAGTGAACTTTTTTTTAGAATTTTGATTTGTGGGGCTATTGCATTAAATTTCTCGAGGGTCAATTGTTTGTCGGTAGTGTCAGGAAGGTAAATTTCGCTATTTCGACTCTTCATATGTAATAATTGATTAAATCTTGAATTGTAATTTCTATAGACATTAATTAGTTCTTTATGTTGCATGTAATGTATAACTTAATCTCTCATATTGTAATTTAACAATGCATGCCTTATAAGGTAGATTTTTGAGCTACTATAAAATATTTTTAAGACCCTGTTGTATCACCAAAAATCGCATTAATAAAACTTTGAACTTTGAACTTATTTTTTTTAAATACAGTGGAATCTCTATAACTCGAATCTCGTTAAGTCGTAATTATATAATAAATTAATAATTCCCTTCCGCTGAACCCCTAATTACGCAGTATCTCGAATTATTTAGACTTAGTAACTCGAACAAAATGTTATTTCCCTGCGAGGTATTAATAGTACATTTTAATACTTTATAAGTCGAATTGCAAAAGCTAACTTGGTAAGTCGTAGTTCATAAAATACATATAATGACTTCTTACTTGGGAATAAAATCCAAAAGGAATATTCGGGGCCTCTAGACTATTCAAACTCAAACTCAAAGCATTTATTTCAATTAAACCATTTACAGGCACTTTTGAATTGTCAAATAGTCGGTCAGTTAGTGAGAAAGTTGAAGCTAGTTGCCCAGTTCCAAAACGTAGATCTTCATGGAGAAGAACGGGCAAGAAACTCCAAGGACACTCTTTTAAATATAGAAAATTACAATCACACAATCCTGGGTACATTATTCTTGTTGCTTCTATATGTAAGAACGATGTACAAAAAAAATATTTAACAATTCAAAATATAAGATTAAAAATAAGCCCTGGCAGATAAGAGATGACCAGTCACAACTGACGGCGCCCGTTCACGAACATGACGTATGTTTGTGACTTGCACACGTGCAATGAATGACTACATTCATTAAACTTTCTGAGAAACACAGAGGTTTTCATTGTTGTTCACTTGGGTTTGTTCATTATTGGTTACTTCGGTCAGTATTTATTTGGCTGTTAACTAGCAACATCATGAGTACTAAAAGAAAACTAACCACTGAAAAGTTCAACGTTATCAATGCGGTACATTACGAACTTACAAGAAAATAGGCAGTATTCACAAAAACAAAATGATGCCAATCGATCTTGTTTCTTAAGAAGGATCAAAAAACTTTATCGGACCAACTGAGGTTTGAGTACTGAAGCAGAGAATATAGCTATTTGAGATGCTTGAAAAGAAGCGTTCTTTGCAAGCATCTGAAATAGCCATGTTCTCTGCTTCAGTACTCGAGAGAGCCACAGTCCTCTGCTTACGGCTTTCCCAAGATATAATAGAATCACCTAATTTAAATACATACCCTGTATATGAACGACGGTCAACCTCATTGGATGCCCAATCAGCATTCGTGTAGCCATTTATGACCAATCCGCTCTTAACATACTTAGAAAGTAATGACTTGTACCTTTGAGGTATCGCAGGACCCTTTTCGCAGCTTTCTAATGTGTTTTATGGAAGCATTCGTTAAATTGGCTCAGAACACCTATTGCATGCGAGATATCTGGTCTGGAACAAACTGAATTATACATTAAGCAACCTATGAGATTTCTGTAGTCGAAATCGAAACGAGTATCCTTGACTTCACTTTTCTTCAGTCTGGATCCTACTTCCATATGGGTTGGAGATGGTTTGCATTCAGTCATATTAAATTTATGTAGAATAGTTGAATATAATGTGACTGATCTAAAGTAATCAATTGCTTATTCCTGCATACTCTCATGCCTAATATTTGATGAGCAGGTCCCAAAACAATTCAAAATTCAAAATATTATTATTTCACATAAACCTACAAGGACACTTATGAAACGTCAGAAGCTAGGTGCCCGGTTCCAATTGGTCGTTTCCTATGGAGAAGAGCCGGCAAGAAACCTTCAATCCTTCATCTCAAACTCTGAAATGAGTTTTTCTTTAATTATATCTCTTTCTTTGTATATTGGTGAAGAAAATAACATAATGTCGTCGACATTAAGAGCAATTATAACCATTTCCCCCTTTTGTCCTTTATAATAGACACATGGTTCTGAAGGCATCCTATTGAAATGGAGTTTGTTTATATATATACTCTATAAATTTTTTCATACCATGACTTTGCAGCCTGTTTTAATCCATAAACGGCTTTCTCCAACTTATACACCTTATGTTCTTGTCCTTTCTTTACAAAATCTTGTGGTTGTTCTATTAGCACATGCTCTTTAAGATCACCATTCAAAAAGGCTGTTTTGACGTCTAGGTGATTTATTTCCAGATCATATTCTGCAGCTAGCGCTAACAACAAACGGATAGTAGAGTAACGGACGACGGGCGAAAAAGTTTCATCATAGTCAATGCCATACCTTTGAGTGAATCCCTTAGCCACCAGCCGTGCTTTGTATTTGAGGAGACTGCCATCTAAAGTCCTCTTTTTCTTAAAGATCCATTTGCATTTTATTGCTTTATGATCTTTAGGTAGATCCACAAGGCGCCAGACTTTATTGGTTATAAACAATTTATACTCATCTTCCAGGGCTTCCTTCCATTCTTTAGCTTCATGCCACCAAGTGCTTCCTTAACAGTCTCCGGGTCGCCAAGATCCCTGTACTGTTGAGCTACCAGTTATGCATAAAGATCTTCATTTACAGCATCAGTGAAGTCTGTAGACGTCGAGTCTTCACTTGAACTCCTTGGAATATAGGTTTCATCCAACGAGTTATCTGCTTCAAATGAAATACTACTGTCATTGATAATACATACTGTGTCCCTGTTCCTATTTCTGTCATCAGAAGGACAATTTTCAGACACACCCTGCGAACTTTTATCCCCAGTGTTTTCGTCTGACCTACATGTCTGTTCTGTATGTGAAACAACATGAACCACTTGGTTAGCATCATCATCTGACAGATCCTTTTTATAGAAACGATCTTCTAAGAACCTCACATGGCGTGCTCTAATGCAATGCTCAGAGTGATCGTCTAGTGGAGAACCTATGTCATTCAATTGTTGTGCAATTTCCGTTATTTTCGTAATGTAAGTTTCCATGTTACAAGCATTCTCTTCGAGCTTAGTTCCAAAAAGCAATCGCAGTAATCCTAAGCGTCTGCACAGATTCTTGTCCTCATAAGCCTTTTGGAAACTTGTCCATGCTTCATAAGCTGATTTTGCGTTACGCACAAGCGAAAAAGCATTGGGATGCACAGATAGACAAACTTTAGTAAGCGCACGCTGATTGTTTCTAATATCTTTGTCTCCGTCGGTGGACTCGATACATTCGAGTAGGTCCTCGTGCATCAGGAGCATCTTCATGGAAAATTTCCAGTTATCATAATTTTCCATGCCCTGCAGCTATTTGATTGGAATTCCTGTCGAACTATGTGCTTCGCTGGTTATTTTTATTAGTTTAAACCAGATAGAAAAACTCATGGAAAAGAAAAAACATGTACCGATCTTTTTTTTTTTTTTTCTTCTTTATAAATATAACTTTTGTCTCGAAATGAATCAAAAAACGTTACTTGAGTAGGTCTGCTGGGCCCATAACCTGATACGAAGAGTGTTCAGTAGATACAAATGGAGAAAGTAATTAATTTTATTCGGACATTTTGCACATGCTAAGACATCAGTTTATTGGCAACTACCAAAGAGAACAAACCCCACTGTGGGCCCCACTGAAGCTTCGAATACAAAGTAATACCTAAGAACACAGTGGTGTCCACAAGATCCAATTCTGTCCCATTTACTAGTTCATTGGTTTTCACCTGTTTAACGTTAGGTGTCAGAAATCTAATACCATTTAATCTTTTTCTCGTTTAAAAGTAAATTATTAACACTAAACCAATGCACTATTTTAGAGAGAGCATTATTTACATCGTCAATAACGGTCTGTTCTGTTGTCGCTTAAGCTTAAATATAAGTGATGTGTCATCTGCAAATAACACTATTTCATGACTGTTCTTTGTAAGGCAAGGTAGGTCATTAATATAACCCCAATATTTTTAATATAACCCTAATATTTCCCCATAGAACTTATCAACTTGTTTAAATGTTGGTACGGGGGCCAGATCAATTGCGTTAAATGGGCGGGTTCTCTGTCGGAACCATATGGGTTGGAGTGTGGGGTGAGGCAGGGAGGGTTGAGCTCCCCGGCACTTTTTAACCTATATGTTGATGCGCTGATTGTTGCTCTCAGCAGTCATCATGTCGGGTGTCATATTGATGGAGTTTGCCTGAATAATATCAGCTATGCGGACGACATGGTGCTGCTGAGCGCATCGGTTTGTGGCATTAGAACATTGTTGCAGATTTGTGAGGCATATGCTGAAGGACACGGTCTAAAATATAATGTGTCAAAAAGTCAGTTTATGGTTTTTGAGGCCGGCTCTAAATGTCCTATATCAGTTCCACCCATCAAACTGTACGGGGTTCCCTTGGTAAAAGTGGATCACTTTAAATACCTAGGGCATTTAGTTACTGCCGGTCTCAGGGACGATACTGACATTGAGAGGGAGCGGAGGGCTTTGTCAATTAGAGCTAATATGATAGCCCGCAGGTTTGCACGCTGTTCCAAGTCGGTCAAGCATACCCTTTTTGGAGCTTATTGTACCTCAATGTACACTTGCAGCCTGTGGGTGAATCACACCCAAAGAGCATACGAAGCCCTCCGTGTCCAATATAACAACGCTTTCAGAGCGCTGATGGGGCTGCCGCGACACTGTAGTGCCTCGGGCATGTTTGCCGAAGCTAGCGTCGACTGCTTCTATGCAACGATGCGTAAACGGAGCACGTCTCTGGTGCGCAGGGTGCGCGGCAGCCCCAACAGCGTGCTGATGATGATAGCGGACAGGCTCGACTGTCCATACTTGAGACACTGCAGTGACTTGCACGTCACCTACAGTCGTCGGTAATGTAAGTGTTGATAGTGTTATGGTTGTTTTGTATTGTATTGTATTGTAATGTTATGTGTTGTCTGTTGTGTGTATAATGTGTTGAATATTTGTATAATATGAGTCATGTTACTCGGAGAGAATAAATGAATAATAATAATAATAATATATAAGAGAAATAAAAAAGGGCCAAGAATTGAGCCCTGCGGAACTCCCATAGTGACATGCGAACCCGGGGATCGCTTGCCGTTAACGTCCACTCTTTGGATCTTACTGCCCCATCTCAAAAATCCACCTTGTATATATATATAAAATTTGTAATCACGTACTCGAAAATGGCTGAAATAATTTCTATGAAAGTTGCAATGTAGGGGTTTACGGGGGCGAAAAATCGATCTAGCTATGTCTCATATCTGGGAAAATTGGTTTTCTCCGTATTTTACCCGAGCAGAACTCGGTCGCTCAAAGTTAAGAACAAGAATAATGACACCTTAGAATGGCACATGGCAGCATGGAATTAGTATATACTATTATGGCAGCATGGAATTAGTATGAACTTTCCTATACTATTAAATGAGCATTCTCTATTTTCACCCAGAGCAGAACTCGGTCGCCCAGCTATCTAATTACGCAACACATTTTCGTTGACAATTCCGACTAATCTGTTTCAATTTGACAGGTCAACAACATTCATTGTATTATTTACGTTGTTGACCAGATTTTTTTTTCGAACGTACGAAGCAATGGATTAGCAATCTGTTTCAAAACGATTCAGATTCCGATTGATCGTGTATTACGTAATTAGGGTACAGGTTCTGTATATTATGCTCATAAGTACTTTATTATGGTGAATGTCATTGTCCAAGTAGATTTTTGAAAAAAAAAAAATCTGTGGGTACCAATGGCACATTTGAATATTATTTTCACAGAATTTCATTCTCATTAACAACACTGTATACACATATACATCGTTACCCACTGAAGATGAGTAACATATGTGCTTCATGCACAACAGTATCAAATCTCCAAGTCGTTATGTTCTGTGAGAAAATGAGCGCATACACATTAGCGAGCATAGCATTGACAGATGCATTTCATATACACAGTCAACTCAGCATAGCATTCATTCAGAACACACCGACTTGAAAAAACCTATGCTTTAATGACCATCCTGTCTGTCCACCACAAGAACTCCAGTTGTAGGTTTGATAACTGCACTTTGGTGCCTAGTGTAAAGTTGATATTTTTCCATAGCTCTAGGGTTGTACCTCTGTTATTTTCGGCCAGCTGACTAGATCACATGTTTACTAATGTAGGTATACGCATCTAAACGTTTGTACGTGTCGTTCCAAAACGCACGTGTAATGTGCCCGGTGCGCCGGGAGCGTGTGGGGGCGTCGACCCGATGTCCGCGTCGGTCTAATTCGACGGCGCTTTGAACTGCAACAGTTATGAATGACACCGCTCGTAAACAACGCGCTTTATGACGTCACACATGCTTTGATCTTGACGGATCACTGCGCAAGCGGCGCGACGCGGCACGACGTGGTAAGGCATTAAATCAGTGACAATGTCACGTGTTTTGTATGAAGTGTATTGTTTCAACGTCTGATGTAAATTACACACACACACACTATTATTAGCAGGAAACCACACGGTTAAGTGGGTCATAAATTTTCAACACAAAATAGTCGTGGTCCCTTAATGCTAGTGAATTAGACTTATTTCCTGTAACTTGGCTCCTAGCTCCGCCTTCCGTGAATAAACTAAATCGGTCACGATAATTATAGGAAACAATAAATATTGCGTGCCGACCGAGCAAGTGCCATGCGCCACCTCGTCCATATTGTTTGACATGAGAATTAGCCACAAACGTCAACGGAACCAAAGCACCAGTAAATTATACACAGACACCTTCTGTTTAAGTTCAACCCAAGTCAGGCTAAACTAAATATATCAGATATGTCCAGAGAAGCCCAAACAAATAAGAAAAAAAACTATTTATTGTAGGTATAACATGTTCATTTACTAAGTGGTCGTGTAGAGTTATGAGTATGACGGGACAAAAGCCGCATGACATGTTAACTTCGAGCAATCACGGAGACAACTAGCCGACGAGTGTTGTCACAGCAAGGATATATAGCGCGTGTACATTTCCTAGGCACACACATAAATAATAATTGTGTAAAGGTATAAAACGGTAAAGTTTCGAACGCTTTTGTTTCATTGAATCCTCTATGAATGAATGTACTAAACTTCCAGGTGGTATCGTGACGTCAGATGCCTTCGGTAGCGTTGCACTAAAATTATTTACATATAAACGGAAGCCAACGATACATCAGTCTGCAGAACAATTCTAAACTTACAGGACATTAAAAGAATATTAGTTTTAAGGAGCGGTTCGCGTGCGACACTCACCCGCCAGCTGAACGTGCACCGCATATTCTCGATGCAGTTGTAATTTACTTGACTCGACCACAAATCGACACATTACGTATCTGTAAGAAAGAAAACTTTATAAATATCCTTACCGACACGCACGTTAGGTAACATATTGAGCAAGCAGTACCTATGTACGTAGATAAGTAACGACTCGTATGAAAGAAATAAGAACGTATCATTGTTAGTAGGTAAGTCGCGTGCAATGAAATGGCGCCTTAAATCGAGCGTTCACAAAACTTTATTAATATTAACTAAATATGAAGCGCAGTTTGTACGTACTGTACGTACAATTGATGGAGACAGACGGGCTAAGTTTATAGACTAATTCCGAGTTCGGTGAAAACAAACCTTATTTAAATTTTATAACAACAGAATATAACAATCTGTTTTGTGGAACGCTTAAAATTTTTGTGTTGGTAATCCGGCTATTTTGTGTTATTTATTTGTGACACGCAACGGTAACGGCTTAAGAGGACATGTCTCGACTGTCTGAGCGCTGCCCCCACCGCACCGCACCGCACAGCAACGCCCGTGACTGCCCGGATGGTGATCTAGTTACGAGCGCTCCAGATTTTTGTTTGGCGTGAAACATTGCTTTATGATAGCATCCTCTAAAACTACTTACGGCTACTTACTTACTTGATCAGCTTATAAAGGCGAGTACTGATTGATGAGATACTGATGATCTTGCATCACAAGATGGGTGATTACGTATGATGAGAGCGTTTCACCCGGCGCTGTCGTGCTTGCCGTGTTTGAGCTTAGCTTTAAAACAGCGAGGTGACTAACTAAAAGTAGGAGAAAGATAGAAAAAAATAACTATTAACTAAAGCCTCTGTAAAAAAATTCCATTTTCATAATAGTCCGAAATGTTTTTCATAAAAAGTAGTTCATATTCAGACTCAATAATAAAATCTTCATAGTTGTTCTCCGATACTCCCCGAAACTGCACAAGTCTGGTCTCATTATAAGTTGTCCAAGTTAAAGGACCGGTCACAATAAGCATGCTTACCCACTGTCACGTTTCGAAGACACGTCGCGTCCGTGAACAATAATGTTCGCTCAAATAAAACTTGTTTCGGACGCACGCCGAGCGCCCACTTACCCAGGCGGGCGTCCGGGCGGTCACGACAAATAAAACGAAACAACAAGTATAATTGCTCGAAATAAAAGGTAATGTAAGTATTAGTTTTATTCTGTTCACTTTATTTTCGAAGGTTCTGCCAAAAGCAGCTAACGTTTATTTAAATGCTTACGTGATATTAAATCGTTCCGAATACTCATGTAACAGTTTTGAAAATTAATGATGAACTGGGAGTTTTAGAATAAGTCAGATAATAATAAATTGTTAGCCCTTAGCATTATTACTTACCAATTAAAACAAGATACAACCTTATTCTACAGTAGGAATGTAAGAAGCTAAAGCAAATGTTTCCGAATCATAACTTGAGTAGTAACTTAAACTGCCCGTCACATCCTGACGCACAAATACTTACTTGAAATTGTAGACATAATATCCGGCGATATTCGCAGCTCGTTTAATTGCCAGCTTTCGAAGTAAAACCGCACCAGACATAGTTCGGAGGACGTTTCATAAGTGCCCATGTAGGTTTATATGAAATGAAATATTTTGAATTTACATTCGATGACATCCTGCTTACGAGTCCTAAAGTACCTAGACATAATTTTTATGGAGAAAATCTTAGTTCCGTAATAGTCAAACTTCTAAGACACATTCTTGAGATTATGTTTTCTTACTATGTTTTATTTTATCGCCAGATCAGCGAACAAGTAATTATTATTATTCTTATTATATTAATACGTGAAGCAAAAACTTTGTACCCCTTTTTACGAAAATTACGCGGACTGTGGGGTATGAAATTTGGCACAGTTAAAGTTTATATGGAGAAGGAGTGCAGAAAGCTAATATTTTTATATAATATACATTAGAAATAAATTAAATTAATAAAAAAACATCAGACACAGTACCATGCGTTTGACACAAGATCCTGAGATCCTAGAGACCTTAGAATCATGATATTTAATTAAATTAATTATGGTCGAATTTCGACCTCTGGGCGACCACTAGTGTTTATATTACGCGCGGAATGTCGTCAGCAAGTGGCAATATTAATTGCGCTAGTCGAATGTGATAGCGTTATAATTATTGTTATTGTGCAAACAAGTTCAATTGTTTGTTTGATAAAACTATTGAGCATAAAAACAGTGCCCGGTGTCAGAGTCATGCAAACACAGACATTATATCCGCGTCAAACGCTTACGTGTGTGCGTGTTTGTACACGCACACACGTAAGCTTTTGACGCGGATCGTTTTCATGTATGTCTGTTGACGTAATGACTGCTACGCACTTCGGTATCTCAAGGAGACTGAGATTACTGTGGTAGTGTTTGATAGCGGTACATAGAGCACATAGAGTTCATCAATGAATGCATTCCCCCATACACAGGTTATTTCCATGCTAAGTTCACAAAACATTACTGTGATGTTAATTTCTGTCCACCATCATATTTATAATTGTGGTCGCTGAAATGAAACACAAAAACTTATATAGGAGTCTATTCTTAGCTGAAAGTTCTCGGTAACGTTATACACGTTAAATATAAGTACAAAGGAGAAAAAACGCTGTTCTCAAAGTATGTGTGTGAAGTGAAAGAAAAGTACAAAGTTGAAAGAATTCTCGACAATGTGGAGGTACTGAAACCTTGTGCAGAGGGAATATTTTACCATTCATTATGTGTTCTTTATTTGCGTAGCTGCGTACTATAACGTATCATGAGACTTTTCTTTTGCAATTTCAATCACTGAAGTTATTTTTCTTTGAAGATTTTTTTTGTAGAACGAAATTATGTAGGTACAATGAAAATTTGTATTGATCCAGAACTCCAGAGCATTCATCATCTTTTACAAAAGGAATTACATGTCACGCTATATTTTTCCGCTCACTCTGTTCGAGCACACACGCTCTTCATTTAGTCAGATAAAGAGTGCTACGATGTAGTGTGCGTAAGCCTTTACAATAACAATCTAAGCTAAATTCAGTATAATTTAAAATAAATAGAGAGGTTGATTTAATGTGTATGTTTACGTGTATATTAACACGGCGCGCGTGCGGCGGCCGGTGTAGACTGCGCCTATTTGTGGCCACGTGTACTTGCACATGCCACGCACAGGCCACACACAACACTGCAAAATTTAAAACTTAATTTTCACTCAATTTTTTTAGGAGCCTTGTGACTGGTGACGAGTAGGTTCCTTGAGAACCATGATCACTTCTGAGCTAAACTACTAGTTTTTGCCCGCGGCTTCGCCCGCGTAAAGGTCGGAAATTGTTCCACAGGAACGTACTACTGGGATTCATAGTATCATTATGTCCTAACCCAGGTCGTGGCCCATCCTTTGGTCCATCTAAATCTGTTCAGCCGTTACGGCATGAAAAGGTAAAAGGCAGACAGACAGGCGGATAATAAATCCAAATCATCTTATTTGGGGTTCCGTACCTCAAAATGAAAAATTGGAACCATTTAATAACCCTTCTTTTATTTTTTATTTTTTATTGTGTTTTTTATGGATCGTGTGGTCTGCAATTAAGATTTTTATTTAATTTATAGGATGATTTCGTTGACTGTCAAGACCATTTTCTCAGGAACACGTGGAGGAATCAAGTTGAAATAGATATCAAAAACTTAAATCTACGGTCTCTTGGATCTTTAAAGAAAATCAAACTTCCGCATCAACGCAATAAAATAATACGGCCTAATTTATGCCTCATATGTTGACAGTCGCACATAAACCAAAGCCTATATGCTACTTCCCGTTGACCTAGCAGCATAAAGTTTAGTTTGGCCAAGGTTTTACAATTCAAGAGAATAATCCGAAAATTGGTAATTTATAGTTAATATATCAACTGAAAAGTTAAGTTTGTTCTACAATCTGTCTTGAAGTAACATTTAGTCTGTATTTCATTCAATTCATTCGGTTCACTCCACTCTATTAAAAGTTATTTTTCCAACTTAAAAGTTAAGTTTGCCCTTCAATCCATGGAAAATCGGGCCGCCGAGCGAGCACAGCTTTGACGAAACCCTCAGGGCGCGAGTCCTACTCACACTTATCCGTAATTAAAACTTAAAACAGATTTATGATTCTAAATGTCTTACTTAAAATAATAATTATTCATTTTAATATTATCATGCTGGTTTTCCCTTATTTATACATTTTCATCACCTATAACACCCCCTTCTGGATTATTATTGAGAAAAAAAATTGTGGGTCATTCTCCAGGTCACCTAGGATCTATCTCCTTGCCAAATTTCATCGAAATCCGTTCAATGGTTTAGGCATGAAAAAGTAACATACTTACAGACAGACAGACAGAGTAACTTTCAAGTTTATTATATTAGGATGAAAAAAAACTAAATTAATTTCCCAAACGTAATGTAACTCGCTCACATTAAAGGTACGATGATATATTATAAATGAGCTCTATTCCTGAAACCGTGTTAACCTCGCCGCGGATCGATGACCGATTACACGCACACTTGTGTGGCTACTTCATGAAATTCGTGATGTCTATAAGTAGTATGGTGGTTGGGACACGTTCTTCACGACTAAACTCGCTCGGGAACTGACAGAGGTCTCCAGTGAGACTCGTAATCTAACTTAATGATAAATCTTCAAAGACTGAACAGAGCGTAGCACTCAATCAAATAATGGATTGTTACATTTTGAACGACCTCAATCAAACTTCTATTTTCTGCGGAAAAATACTTTGCTTTTTGGGTGAATTTTTATCTAAATAAAAAGAAAGGTACAAGGTAGGTACAGGTTCGGTAGGTGGTATTATTAGTTTTAGAGATCACGAAAATAGGTGACGAAAATAATGGCTAAGTGTTAAAGGATACGAGTTTTTCATACATTAGAATTCTTTCAGGTAGATTAAGCTCAGCTGCATACGCAGTAAGAAAAATAAGGCAGTTGACTGATGTAGCTCAAACTCAACTCAACTCAAAGCATTTATTTCAATTAAACCATTTACAGGCACTTTTGAATTGTCAAGGAATCGGTCCGTCAAAAATATGAAGCTAGTTGCCCATTCCAAAGCGTAGTAGGTACCTATGGAGAAGAACGGGCAAGAAACTCTACGGACACTCTTTTAAATTAAATAAATTGTTTACATCATTCATGTTGAAATTATACATGTGAGAACAATGTAGAACAATGTAGCCACAGCTAGGTTAGTATACTTTGCTTATTTCCACAGTATTGTCTTATGGCGTTCTGCTGTAGGGATCGGCAGCTGATGTAGATTCAATTTTCATTTTACAAAAGAGGGCAATCCGCGCTATCTATAAAATGAGTCCTCGCGAGTCCCTTAGAAACAAATTCAAATAAATTGATATTCTGACCTTGCCTTCTCTTTATATCTTAGAAAGTATTATTTAAGTTCGCAAAAACTTAGGACTTTTCAAAATAAGAAGCGATATCCATAATATAAATACACGTAGTAGACATGAAATTGTGATACCCAAATTTAGATTAACTAAAACAAGCAAGTCATTTCATATAAACAGTATCCACTTTTATAACAAATTGCCAAAGTCAGTTACAGAACTTAGCCGCCAGGACACATTCAATTCAATGAAAGAAATACCCTGTACCTAAATGGTAGCTTTATAGTCGGTACATAGTACTCACACATGTGCTATGCAATTATACAATGCTAAGAAATTGAATTTATACAATGCAAAGATAGTTTTTAAAATCTGCAACTCCAACTGTATTTTCAAATGCTAATCAATTAGTTTATGCGCCCTTGTGGAGCAGGACCAGCGTTGGGCCAAGCATTTTTATCAGCAATATAATCCCCCAACTTATAATATGCTTGGCTGCATAGTGTGATTTTTCTCATAGCTTAATGCTGCTGAATTTAATTGTCCTGAAAGGGATGTTAAATGAAGACTCCATTGAAGCTTTGAGTCGAGCGTGATCCCTAGGAAAACAGTTTTATTGACGAATTCTAGTTTCTCTTGATTTAATACTATCTCACAATTACTACTTTATATTATTATTATAATATGGTAAAGAAAATCTTATGCACTTCGTTTATTTCCCATTTAATACTAAATTATTAGCAGTGAACCAATTTTGGACCTGCTGTAGGGCGTTATTTACGTCGTCAAGATTTGATGCACGTCTATTAAGGGACTACAGGACCTAAACGTGCCTAAACGCAAGTTTTATAATGCCTAAAAGAATATGATCCACTGCAGTAAACAAAATCAGAAAAATATATGATATTTTTCAGGATATATGCTAGTATGATAGTGTGTTGAAAACATAATACAACTAATTTGATACGATAGAAAAAAATCATGAAGATACCTCTAAAAATTTCTTTTAACGATTAAAAATCATATTAATTTACATGTAATCATTCAGATTTTTTGTCAGATTATTCTACAAGCTACATATTAGCTCAAACTTAAACTCAAACTCAAAGCATTTATTTCAAATAAACCAATTACAGGCACTTTTGAATTGCCAAGGGGGTCGGTCAGTCAGAAAGATGAAGCTAGATATAGCATAACAGTGTTTTAATTTTCCAGTCCAATCAATAGATTTTTTGTAAATCGCTAACTGCTTCATATTTTGCAATAAATTACCTGCGTCGTGTCATCGCGCTTCTCTTTCATTTCTATGCAGTCCGACAGTGACCGCGCTTTAGCTGTTGTAAGCCTCTTAATTTCAGCAAATAACACCATTTGTGGTTGAGTTTTTAACAAATGGGGTAGATCATTAATATAAACTAAAAAGAGGAAACCACCCAATATTGATCCTTGTGGTACACCCATTTTTATTTTTAAACCGATTAAATTGACACCATGTAATTGAACTTGCTATGGTCTATCATTTAAATAAGATTTTACTAAACTGACCGCAAGTTTTCCAAGCCCGTAATGCCCAAATTTCAAGATTAAGGTTTCGTAGTTGACGCAGTCAAATGCCTTGGAGAGGACACAAAAAATCCCTATGGCATCTTGGGCCTCTTCCCACACCGTAAATATGTGTTTTAATAAGCACACCGACACCGGCGCCGGGTCGTACAACGTCCCTTGGTTAAACCATACTGTTGATCATGTAAGATTTTATTGGTGTTAAATTAATTGATTAAGCATTACTTTTTCAAACACCTTGCTTAAAACTGGCAACACGGATACGGGTCTATAATTATGGTGTCTTTACTGTCCCCGTATTTGAAAAGTGGTATTACTTTACTATATTTCATTAGATCAGGGAAGACTCGTTGATCCAAACACAAATTAAATATTAAGGCTAAGTACAGCGCTATAGTCTCAAAAATGGAGGTTTTAACTTTCATTGACATACCCCATAGATCTTCGGTTAATATGATCTTGATTTGCTTGAAAACTTTTATTACTGTTATGGGGTTTTAGGTTGAATTTAAATTCAATCGGGAAGGATGAAACGTTTGCTCTTAATACATCAAGGTTTCAGTAGCTCAAGAATCAACTTCTTTGTTAGTGCTTATTGAAGCACTAACAAAGAACCATCTTCGTGCCCCTTGAAGTTTCTAATGATTTCACACTAGAAGCTTCAAGGGGTCTGCCCTTGAAGTTTCTAGTGTGAAATTATTATTATGTCTTTTATTCCTGTTTGTTTCGTCATTGATAATTTTACAAACCGTCTTTATTTTATTATTGGCTGTTTTGATCTTGTTGCTAATGTACAAGACTTTAACTACCTTGCAGGTATTTTTAAAAGTTTTAGAATAAATATCAACGTATTTATTAAAAGTTTCAGAGTTAATATAACGCTACATACAGCTCAAACAAAATTTCCCTACTTTTCCTAATACTCTTAGTTGCCCAGTCACTGAACCAAAAAATTTGGGTAAATCGTTTTAGTTTTCTTTTAGTATTATTGAACTCGGTGCGCACTACCGAAAAGAATTCCTCATATACATAATTAATTTACATTTTTTTTTATATGACTCTGTATACTTAACTAACTAACTATGTTATTATTAAATCTACTTAGATTGCTGGTTGTTATTTGTCTAGATTGTATCTGTATTCTTTGTAATGGTGTGTTGGACTTGAAAGCAACGGTTTGAACGCTGTGATCAGAAGGGAGATAATTTACAATGGCTTTGTCTGAGTAGTCGCAGCAACAAAAAACATTATCAATACATGTAGCAGTATTTATAGTTATATGGGTTGTCATGGTCTGTCATTTAGGGAGGCTAGAAGAGGGCGTTATCCGCCCTCCGCCGACGCCCGGTGCGCCTGCTGTGGGCCGGGTGAGTGGACGAGATCTCCCTCTCCCTTTCCGCAGCCTCCTTCTGCGAGACGATCGTCTCGCAGTAGGAAACCACCGCATCCCAGGACTCGTCGCCGCTGACGGCCGGCAGCGACAAGTCACTGCCTACTTCTGAGATGAGGGCACGGCGCGGCTCCTCCCAAGCGGCACAGTCTGCCAGCGTATGCCGCGCCGTGTCCCCCCAGCAGTCGACGCAGTGGTGACACCGGGCGTCCGGCTCCTTGTTTATGCGCAACAGGTACTTCCCGAAGCAACCATGCCCCGAGAGCACCTGAGTCACCCGAAACGACAGGGAGCCGTGCCTCCTCCCGAGCCAGCGCGAGCACCGGCCGGACCGCCTCGATGATGTCGAGGCCGGCGGTAGGGCGTGAAAGCTTGTCCAGCAATTCCGCCACCAGGACCTCGCGAAGCTGAGACCTATGCAGCTCCATATGTCGCTGTATCGGTCGCTCGCCCCGCGCCCTCGCTTCCTCGCGCCACCGATACGACGACGCGGGTACTTTCGCCTCGAAGTCCCAGGGCGGGGATTCGGCCAGTGCACAAACTGCCTCGAACAGCGCCACCCAGGTCCAACTATAGCTAAGAACCATCCAAGTGACACAAAAGAATTAAAAAAAACATCTAAATCAGTCAAGTCGTTTAGGATACGAAGAATTACGAACACACGCACACTGAAATTTTATTTATTGCCAGGCATGTAAAATTTCACGCTGGGAAGGCCCGGTCTCTACTGACGGGATGGGTTTTCCGCGAACGTTAATATAGTTCACTTTGCCATTTATTTACGAAATGAATTTTACTTACAAAATAAGATTTAGATTGTATTAAATGGTTATCTTAAGATTAATATGTAATTTTTAAAATTTCTTAAAAGTGTATGTGAATCTTAGAAAAAAATACTTATTAGGCTTCAAGTTTTTAGAAAATTACGTTACTTATTTCAACTTTTTTTTTCTGCTATATTTTGTATGGAAGTTGAAAAAAGTGGTTCAGCCATATGCAAGTAGACCATATAATAATGTTGATAATATTTTTTAGTTTTCAAAATCAAAAGTAGTTTCTTGTAACCCAACGATCAAACGTCAGTCTCGCGTCATTTTTCGGAAAACTTGTTGCAAATATTAGTAATTTTCCATGAATACTTAATGTTTTTTTTTTTTTTTTTTCACTTTTTTATTTTGTATTTTGTGTTTCACGAACTGTGTCCAAATAAAATTTATTTTTTCTTTCTATTTGAAAATCCCTTGCATTGCAGCCACATGCAAGACAAAGAACTCGACTTTAAAGTTCATAAATAATTTTGTTTAAATTCTGTTGCCCATTCTCACAACGAATGAACAAAATTGATTAAAATCTGTCGATTTCGTCCACGGCCTCTTAACAGAGATCTGCATTAGTATAAATGTTCAGTTAAATTTTATACAATACATGGCAAAAAGGAATTGTACAGTTTATAAGGAACATCACAATAAGGCAAGTAGGGTAATTTACTATTAAGTTTGTTTTTAAACCTCTCCAAGCGACCTGCAGTTTTTGGCACTACGGTGATATCTCTCTTAGCCACTTTTTTATCTTGTTTACTAAATGTAATCAGCTGTCCACAGTGGTCAGAATCCAGCTGAGCTATTTGTTTTTAATTAATAGGTAATATGTCAGTAAATATATTATCTAAATATGGACCCGAGGTGGCGGTTACTCTAGTAGGCTCCAAAAATAAATGAATACGGTTATACGAGTATGAGTCCTCTAATAAATTAACTGATAACCCGCGATAACTGTACGGCATCGCAACGAGCGCGATTTTTTATTTTTTTTATTTGCGTGTACTTATATACGTGCCATGTGTTGCAGAATTGCGATAAAAAATCCGCCAAATTTCTAACGTTATAAATTACACTTGATTAGAACTGGTTTACTGCCAAACTAACTGTATATTCGCCGCTATCACGAATATCGGTTGCGATTCTGTGGTATTGTTGGCAGCTAATCTGTATGATAGTCTGCTGTTTACGTTTATCCTGCCATTGGAATGTTACACATGTTTCGGTTTACAAGGAAATTGTACATGTATACATACTGAGTATACGTTACACATTTCGGATTCATTCATCGTAAAATCGTAAACTTAAAACTTTTTCCTCCATTGATCGACTTTCTACGGAATGCCAACGTACCCTCTAAGATTGATTTCTCTCACGAGAGGATGTCTAGCCATAAATAGATAAGTTTCAAACCGAAACATAAAACATAAGTATAAGTTTGTTCATCAATCTCGCCAATATTGCTTGAAGATTTTCCCGCTCGATGCGTTCGATTAATACAGTTTTTAGCGGCGCTCAATATCGCTGGCATGTGTGTCAATGTCGTGGCAAGTATGGTAATATTCCCAAACTTTGCCAATAAAGGGGAGCTCGCGGGGGTGAGGTGGCGCGCAGGGGGCAGGCTCCCTCCACGGGAGCGTGTGTTTGTCCACGGGCTTACTGCGGCATCGGAAGGACGCTGGAGACGAGTCTTGGAATAAAGCCCGGCTTTCTTTGAGAAAAGATGTTAATTAAGTCCGTATCAAAACTGTCGTGTTTGTAGACTTATCTTTATAAATCTTTGACAATTAAGTACATAATTAGATTTTCGCCGATCATTGTAATGTATTTCACACAGGTATTTCATGTATTTTATATCACCAAAAAAACTGCGTGTTAAGAGCTTTGGTGTTTCTCGTATCGTATCGCCAATGGAGCTTTTGCATTCTCTGGACACGTGATATCTACCAGTTCCAACAAAAGTTTAAATATCAAAGTTACAGATCTTTCATCGGAATAAAACTATTTCCGACTGCCACATATTCCTATTACGTACCATTTCTATATTTGGCAATACATAGCGAGCAGTGCGAGCGCAATATTTTATTGTTATGCTCATTTACAAGTTTCTGCTATCATAATAAAATTATCGGATTTACTTCTGTTTATAGTCATCGCTTGTCGTGATTTCGACAGGTCGCGCTTCAGGGGCGCCAATGAAATGTATCTGATACAATTTGGATTTATTTCATTATTATTACTTTGCGTACGACACAGATCAAATCGAAGTTTGTTGATATTCATAATATTTGAAATGTTTACATTTCGAGTGAGTTGTGTGAGTGGTATGATGAATGCTTGGTGTTAATGGAATCGTAGCTGCGACCAAAATAACACCAGAATTACGTTAGCACCAAGTAGCTTGTAGTAGAGAATTGTGTAAGGTTCAAGTAAAAGCTTTTTGTCACAATAGAGCTTTTGTCACCCATTATAACATTCAATATTGTTGAATGTTATAATATAACATGGGTGACAAAAGAAAAGTGGTTTAATAGTTACGGTAAAAGTAGCTAAGGCAATTTCTCGGTAGTTGATACAAAATAATACTTACTTTACAAAAGAAATCAGTGATAACATAGAAAACAACTAGATGTGTCCGTATGGATTGAGGAGCCATGTCTCATATTTGAACGAAGTTACTACAAATATTTAGTAGTAAATTAGCCGATTTTATAGGCCGGATCCTGAAATTTATAGGAAAACCCTTAAAAAGTTATATGACTTTAAAGGTGGCTCCTCAATCCAGATGGTCTGAATTGACACTGTACTGTACATTGTACTGATTAGTAACGTGAAACACTAAGTCTGATATAATTTTGTTTTACATCTGGGCAACTTTTTTAATAATGTCCAACAGTTTTCAGATAGAATGCTACGTTACCGATCGGTAAAATTTTTCAACACGTTCAAATTGGTTTTAAACAGAAGATGCTGACACTTTCCTCTGAAAAATGATTTGTTCGCATCAACTGACCAATGTTCACCTCAAAACAAGATTTTCAAACGGGTTGCTATGGGTTTTATTTTTTGCCTCATTTAAAATTTTCTCAAACTGTCTCCTGGGTGTGCCGCTACTGGGTTCTGAAAATTGTGTTTTCGGTGTCTAAAATCTATCCTTCAACTACATTCTGAAAATCAGACATACACAATGTCGCCCATGGGCATGTGAAAAATACGGGTGGGCCGTATTTTTCTGAATATTCATGACAAATTATCGAAAATTAACTTTAAAAGGAGTGTCTATGGGGCATCCTTTCATTTTATTTTTTCGTTTACTATATATTTTTTTTTTTTCAGTATCCCTCTCTGATTTAAGGACTCGTGGACTCGTGTTTTTTTAATAAATTTTATGAAAAAAAAACGGAGGTGACCTCCGTTTTTTATTCATAGTTGACAGATTTTATTTAAAACTGTTAAATAATCCGATAAAATAACTCATAAGCTTTTGGAAATAATAAACAGAATCCACATCGAGGCAATAACATAGGAGATATTGACAACGCTACTTATAACATACAAATTGAATAACATGAAAAATATTAAAGATAGAACCCGCCCCCTTTTATAGTTAATTTACAATAATTTTTCATGAATATTCAGAAAAATACGGGCGGGCACACGCCCATGGGCGACATTTTATAAAAATGCGCTCAGCACGCGTAGCATGACGCTTTCTATGTCTACAAAGAATATACACAGCTCTTTCTATACAAAGTGACATTTTGCTGCGCTGATTTGCTGGATTTGTTTTCTCCTCTACCTATCGTTATTTCTCCTGACAAAGTTTATTCAGTATATATATATGTATGTATGTATCTATGTATTAGTATGTATTAATTTTCAAGTTATCTATCCCTTATGTTGCACCTGCCATGTTTTATCTCTGCATCACCCTTTTTTTTTTTTTTTTTTTGAGCGTTGGAAATTATCTAATAACTTCTCCCGCTCTGGGTGGAGTGGGAGGGCGTGTCAGACTTTTACTGACTAAAACCCACCCGTGTTCCTTCCGTTGCCTGTGTGCCGAGGTCGCGATATCCCTTTCAGACAAACCCGCAACCCCGGCAGGCATTGGCCCTTCCGGACCCCGTCAGTTGGTGCTGACATCTCTTTGAGGCGCGCGTGGAACACAACGCGCCGTCGACCCGGGCCTGGTCCCTATCGGACGGCGAGCTACCCATTGCTCACCGTCCGCAAGCCCGCGCCTACGGTGGCCGGAAGTCGGCTCGCGACTCCCGACGCCCGGGGCGTCTCCTGCGGCGACTAGGGGCGCGAGGGGGCGCATTTTGCCTCTCCCTCACGCGCTCCGCCTCCTCCTTCGCGAGCATTACTGCTTCGCAGAAGGAGGTGACGGCCTCCCATGCACTCTCGCTCCGGACCATGGCCTGAACCAGGGCCGGACGCGAGAGATCGCCGCCGCCGATCGCCTCCGTGAGGACACGGCGGTGCTCCGCCCAAGCTGGGCAGACCTCCACCGTATGCTCCACCGTGTCCTCCGGGCGATCCACACAGTGGTGACACCAGGGCGTTTCCTCCCGCTTTATTCTGAACAGGAACCTCCCGAAACAACCATGTCCAGTGAGGACCTGTGTCAGGCGGAAGGTGAGGACGCCGTGGCGCCTCTCTAGCCACTCCTACAAGAGGGGACTTATCGCCACAATTATGGCGTGCCCAGCGCTGGGTTGCGACAATCGCACTCTCCATGCTGCCATGAGATCCCGCCGGAGCTCTGTCCGCTGTGCCGCGATTTCTCGCGGCAGCGGAGTTACGCCCCGGCGTTTCGCCTCCTCGCGCAACTCCCACATGTGCGCGAGGACTTTTGCCTCCAGATCCCATGGCGGTAGTCCGGCAATGAGGCTCGCCGCCTCACGGGAGACCTTGCGGTATCCTCGTACCACCCTGATGGCCATGACCCTTTGGGACGCGTTCAACCGCTGGGCTGGTCGCAGCCTCAATGAACGCGCCCACACTGGTGCCCCGTAAAGGGCCATGGACCGCACGATCCCCGCATAGAGCCTCCGGCAGGAGGCGTTTGGACCCCCTAGATTGGGCAGAAGCCGCTTCAAAGCAGCCCCTGCCCTCTGCAGTTTGGGAGCCAAACGTCGGAAGTGCTCCACGAAGTTCCACCGGCTGTCGAGGACGAGTCCCAGGTACTTCATCGTCGACTCGACATCTCTGCATCACCCTAAGGTTGACTGGTAGAAAATACCTCAGGCATTAAGTCCGCCTTTGTACAGTATTTTTTACTTGTGCATGAAGTTTTAATAAATAAATAAATACTGAATGTGTAGGGATCGGGTAATGTTGGATTATGCCAATATTTAGTAGAAATTTCTACTAAATGTTGGTGCTATTGTTATCCGATTTGATCAACTAGTTTAGTAGTTACGTACATATATTTTATGTAGACCGTCAGGATTGAGGAGCCACATAAAATGTGTTGTATTAGCGAAATTATATAGTCTTTTCATTTTTTTTATTTTTTTTATTTGTATAGTACAAATTAGAATACATTTACTACTAAATTATACTAAAAATCTGTTGTAATTGGTTGATTACTTTCCGAGAAACAGCGCGGTGAAATTTATGGATTTTTCTGAAAAATCAAAGCATTGTCGCTATCTCAAATTCAGCCCTACAAAACCTATATTTAGACTACGCATAAGTACTACTGAATTTTACAAAATTTTCAAAAATATCCGTTGGATAGTTTTCGAGTTCTAAGGGGGCTCATCAATTCAGACCGTCAGGATTGAGGAGCCACCTTTAACGTCATATAACTTTTTAAGGGTTTTACTACAAATTCTAAGATCCGGCCTACATAATCTGCTAATTTACTACTAAATATTCGCAGTACCCTCGTTCAAATATGAGACAGCTCCTCAATCCATACGGACACAACTAGATCTATTCTACCAAATGTGTCACTGAGATCGTAAACGAATTCAAGAAGTAATAAGTTAGTTTTCATAAAAGTTTTACAACAGACTGTAACCAAATCAGTTTACGAATAGGCTGCTAGGTGATAACCAAATTAGGAAT
The DNA here is from genome assembly GCA_914767755.1 of Agrochola circellaris. Classification (NCBI taxonomy): domain Eukaryota; kingdom Metazoa; phylum Arthropoda; class Insecta; order Lepidoptera; family Noctuidae; genus Agrochola; species Agrochola circellaris. The sequence goes on from OU611847.1 coordinate 383,479, forward strand.
AAAACTTTCTAATGACATTGTGACTTTTAAAACTAACATAACATTTATTGAAAAATAAAAATTGGTAAAATACAGTATAAATCTTAGAAATAATGTAGGTATTACAAAGCATGCTGCCTGTAGTACTAGGATAAACCTGTATCACAGGCGGCATTAGTTCTTACAATTACTATTTGAACAACTGATTTCTTAAACAATATTTAACATAAGTTTTAATAATAGTGACATAGTTAGTTAATTTATTATGTTATAATCTACTTAAATACTAATAAAATTAAGGTAAATAATTTCTATATTATTTACGGAAAATATATAGTTACTTAGTTACACGATTATGATTGTGTTTGCAATATTTAATAACACTAAGTTGAAACAAATACTGCATAAATCACCTTCAAGGCTACGTTAGATTTTTGAAGAGGTCGACTAATGTGCTTAGACAGCGACAAATCGAAGGTAAGTAAGACAGTGCAATGGCCAGGGATATTTTTAAATCGGCAACAAGCGATGACGCACTAGGTGCCCTCATAATCGATGGAGTTAATGTATCTGTATTCTGCTATTTTCCTGGCAGGGCATGCAGCGTCACCCGTTTTGTGATCACTGGGCTTTTTAAAGCGTGAGCAAGTTGCACATTTCGGAATGGCGGCTTTCTTCGCGCATTCGGACATCGAATGGCCTGCATCACCACAGTGACCACACGTAGTAACGATGTCTCGGCATGCTTTTGCTGCATGGCCATATTGTTGGCATTTATAACACCTTGTTACCAATGTAAAGTCCCTGACAGGACAGGACGTCCAATTTATAAAAAGCCTTGATTGTGGGATTAGGGCTTTACGTATATCGGCCGAAACTTCAACAACGTAGTTAGGTTAGGTTAGGTCGTAGCATCTCTCTTCCCCGATTTATGGCTTAATTTGATCAAAGTCAAGAAGGATTCCAAGGACAGTTCTGGTAACTTGTCGGCTACGGTTTTGTTCGAAAATGCACCTGAACACCTCATTTTCAGCCAAGGAAGTCGGCATTCTTACAACTACGATCCGAGGTTTGCGCTTGCTGGGCTCGTCGGCGGTATCAGCGTCATGTTTCGTCTCGGTACTGATAATTACGCCCCCATTTTTTGTTTTCCGGACACCACGAACGTGCAGCTTCATTTGCTCGGGCCGTATGATTTTTTGCACGATTTTTCTTTCGTTTCGACACTTGATTTAAATTTATCATTGGGATAAATGCCAAATTGTTGGGTCGAACGAAATCATTTGATCCCTTTTTCACCATATCAGCAAAAGAAGCATTTCCCGCACAGCCAGAGTCCTTTATCGTCTGCTTGAGCTCCGAAATATGCTCCATCAGGTTGCGCTTTTCTTGAAGGGCATCAACCATGTCATACGCGAGAATGGCTTTATGCTTGAGCGACTGATAGAGGACTGCCATTTGTGAGGTGCCAGAACCTACTTTGCGTGACCATTTGCGTTATCGTGACCATTGTGATAACATTGTTATCTCCAAGGGTGTTCTGTAAATAGGAGTAACCGTCAGAAATAAGGCATTAATAAAGCCAAACCGAAAAGTTTTTTGTGACAACATTCGAGATCAAAATACTTGCACCGCAGCAGGTATTAATGAAAGAATAACAAATCCCTAACTCAAGTTAAAAATAAAGTGTATATAAATAAACTACTCAATATTCTCCGTAACTCACAGACACACAGTATAAACGCTCTGGCTAAGAATAGCGTTTATTTATTTATTTAGGTTAGCCAACAATTGTTTACACTACATATTTAAAATAAATTCTTTAATAATACGTTTATAAGTGCAACATTTACTTACAGGCTAACATAATATTATGCACCATTGATGGTTTTACATAATATTTACAAAGACAAAAAGGAAATTTACGATTAATACTATCAAATCATTTTTGAAAGAAAAGAAAGAAAATAAATTTATTTGACTCAGCACACAATATTCGCCAAATAGGCCCAGTTCAGCATAAATGCCATACAACTAGTGCTGGTGATTCATGTGTAGCAATAATAATAACATAAATTGAATTACTCCAATTTACAACCAGAGCTGATGCAATAAGAAATTTTTGTCACTTTTAATATAACAAACATTTTCAGATTGAATTTTCCTATAGTCAAATGGAATTATTCAGTAGTTGAATACAGAACGGAACTACGAATTCAATGTCCACCCGCCGTAAGAATATCCCGTATTCCCGTTCGAGTTAGATCGAACAATTAATTTGGTGAAAATTATGTGAAACTTAGTTAGCGGATATTTTGGAGAACATTGTTTGTGTGCCGAGCTTGCGAAGCTGCGGCTTGAAGAAAAACAGATGGTGTCAGCTGCTCGTGTCGAGAGAAACTTTAAACTGATGAGAAGAGATATTAAATTCCCGAAATTTTGCAGTTTTGTTATTGTTCGTTAGTGTATTCATTAAAACGATAATAATTTCGGGAAATAACTCGGTTGAGTGCGGCTGGAATAAGGGATAGTACTTAAGTCTAAAGTTGTTCTGTTGTGAACTTTGCAACTCCTGTTAGATAAGTTTTAGTAATCCGACGATTCGAGTTCCTAATAGAACTGAAAGTGGCGTTGTTTTAAATGAACTAACTCCATAAGGATTACAAGTTCACTTAGAAGATATACAATTATGCCATAATTATTACTATCTAACATAATCACAGTGCAGACATGCATCGATTTGTATCGTACTTTACGGTAAAATTTTGACCACACTTCGAAAGTGAACTGGGTTGATTCGAACAACCGTTTATGCAGTATCGTGTTGCCGAAACACTTACATAATATTATCAATGTTGGTGGTCCGGCTCACTATGATAAAGAGAAAGATCGATCCATATAGACACGTACAACCAAAGTATTCAGCGACTAATAACAGTAGCGCTTTGGCTTAACGTTCAACTTGAACACATTTCGACGGTTCATAAAGACATTTGAAAGTTTAAACGTGAAAGAATTTCTAATTATAATATTTTAGCTCAAAAGAATTTCAGAGTTGGTCGCATTACTACTTGATGATTCATCCACACAAAAATAATTTTAATAGACTTTGTAGCAGTAAAAAAACCAGTTTTGTAGTGTAGTGGTAATGTTGTATGTGCTTAGTGAGAGTGTTGTGAAGGAGTGGCGGGCGTTGGCGTTGAAGCGACACGGCCAAATGTCTTCAACGCCGAGTGCTATCATTTTTAGAGTAAATATAAAATGTTAAGGGCCCTTTTGGTTGTTTTATGAAGTTGAGTTACTGTGCAAAGTCGCCGAAAATATTTTTTTATTGGCTGTCTTTGATCTGAACTTAAGAGTTTACTGTAGTAAAAAGCTGCACAAAACATTTAAGTCTACTTTATTTTACCTTAGTATCTCATTATTTGTGGCTACACGTGGCAAATTCAAAGCTTTGCTTGACTTACGATTAGACGGTCGATTTGATTTTTGGTGTAATTATGTATGTAAGAAAAAATCTACATATTTTTAATAAAATAAGCGATAGACATAATTTTAATACTAGAAATAAAGATAAAATAGATCAACCATTTTTCAGATTATCTAAAGTATCTTCATCTTTTATGGGGTACTGTGTTAAATGTTACAATAAAATACCTTGTGATATATTACAATTAAATGAAAGAAAATTTTAAACTCATATTAAAAGTACACTTTGTAAACAAGCATAATTATTACAAATTAGAGGATTATATCCAAGATAAGAATGCTTGAAAACATGCTGGTCCTGCCCCATAGGATAATCTAGAATCTAGACAATATCAAACTGGTTGCTAATTTAAGTTGTATGAATTATTATTTTTATTATATTACATTGATTTACATTCTGTGATTACTTCCTCACACACTGACTTATTAATTCTAAAATTTTAAGAAAATCGTCTACTTTTACAATGTTTGTAAATATGTGAGAACCATGCCATCTATCACATAAGTAATTAATTTATCTTTCGTTGCTTCATTTTTATTAATTCTTCTTTTACCTATTGTGGTAACGTATTTTTTTTTTTTAGTTGCATTGTCTTCACATATAATTATTTAACTAATGTACGTACATATACAAAATATTGTAACACTTTTTAAAAGAGTAACGGTGGAGTTTTTTGCCCTTTCTTCTCCATACGAAAACTATCTTTTGGATGGGGCGACTAGAATCAATATTTTTTTTTTGTAAACTTTGACGTTCAAAAGTGCCTTACAAGGGCCTATTTGAAATAAATGATTTGACTTTGACTTTGACTTTGGTGCATCGTGTGCCAAATTGAAATGGTCGGCTGAAGGGGTCAACTGCTAGCCCTTAACACCTCTCATGCCCTGTGGATTTTTTTTATCGAGTTTATATTGTTTTATTAAAAAAGACGCAAATTTTACATTCAAATACAAATTTAAAAAAAAGTTTATAGCGTAGACTGTGAATTTTAATTTTATTTAGATATTTATTGTTTAAGAGTACTTTTAAATACATAATTAGTGACATTCGTTTTTTTTATTTACTCGCAAAGGTAAAACTTAAATTAAAGCTGTACACGTTACAGCTTTAATTACATGGCTACAAAAAAAAAACAAAAGCGACCGGGATCTTAAAAACCTAAAGACTATCATAAAACTGAGACTCTTTTGATCGTTCTGAAATAAACCTAATTTTGACTACATACATAGCTGTTCCTCACCTCTTTGAAAAACAACTCTCGCTGCACTCACTCCACGAAAGTCACCTTCACTCACACACTGCTCATCTGAATTACTCATATACATTTCCTACTACTTCACACAAGATAAACACTCACTCACACATCGTCTCACAACATGACTCAATAACCTCTGCATTATAGATAGGTATTTTTTATTCTTATTACTTTCTCTCTTATTTGTGTTAAGCATATTGTTTTAACTCTTACTTAGTTTTATTTTTGTTATGCATTTTGTTTAACTTCGACTCTTGCACGGTACCTCTGCGAAAGCTAATTCTAGCCGTGGAGCCTGGTCACCTGGTGACACAGTTCCCAAAAACCTATATCAGGCATCAATCTCTCACAAAGGTGGAATACAGCTGAGACATTTTTTGTACACAATAACTTTAAGTCAGCTTTGTGAAGAGAGAATAAATGATTGATTGATTAATCTTTCAACTCCCTCAAAAATTCTCTATATATTGGGATCACCAAACCAAGCATCAATCAAGAATCAAGCATTGTGTTATTATGGCAATATCTCCTAAAGATAGTTCGTTATAGCAGTCTATGTGAGAGGTCAAAAATTAGCAATGAGCAGTTAGGAATTGATTTACAATCATGATAGAACTTTTCATGTTCCAGCACGCGTAGCATGACAAACATAGAAGCGGGTTTTCTACGGGTTTTGTCGACGGAAGAATAGACAAAATGACAGATGACTTTTTATCTGTCATTTTGTCTGTTCTTCTCTCGACAAAACCCGTTTCTATTGTGGTCATGCTAAGCGTGCTCTCTTAAATCGAAATGCCATAGTATCTCGATACAAAAGCGTATGTCATTGAGAAGCCGGTTTTTATGATCGGCAGTGTGATTCAATCATCGTCAGCAAAGGACGGACGGAACAAATCGTAATCGTAACGTGAATCGATCGACTAATTATTTTTCGATAGATTGCAATACAGTCGAAGAGAAACCTGTTGCCACCTGCTCACGTTTATCGCCCTCCGTTTATACTTTCGCTGTTTTTATTAAATTCTTCATAAAAACTCTCTCTTATTCCGACATATATTTTTGCCAACGTATCTCAAAAGTAGACAGGGAAATATTTTGAAATTCCATTCATTGCTGCCGCGGTCCTGAAGTTTTCTTTTCCTTCAAGTATTTTGATCATAAAACGGATAAATTGTTTATTGAATCAAGGAATTGTAGGTCCTACAATTCCTTGATCCTATTGTAGGACCTACCTATAAACTATATGATTGAATCAATGGGTTTTTCCTGATTGTGTGAACTGCACATCCTAAATGAATAAAGAGCTTGGTGATTGTGCATCAGTGTTATGCGACTTGTTCAATATAAAGAGCTTGGTGATTGTGCATCAGTGTTATGCGACTTGTTCAATATAAAGAGCTTGGTGATTGTGCATCAGTGTTATGCGACTTGTTCAATATAAAGAACTTGGAGATTGTGCATCAGTGTTATGCGACTTGTTCAATATAAAGAGCTTGGTGATTGTGCATCAGTGTAATGCGACTTGTTCAATATAAAGAGCTTGGTGATTGTGCATCAGTGTTATGCGACTTGTTCAATATAAAGAGCTTGGTGATTGTGCATCAGTGTTATACGACTTGTTCAATATAAAGAACTTGGAGATTATGCATCAGTGTTATACGACTTGTTCAATATAAAGAGCTTGGTGATTGTGCATCAGTGTTATGCGAATTGTTCAATATAAAGAGCTTGGTGATTGTGCATCAGTGTTATGCGACTTGTTCAATATAAAGAGCTTGGTGATTGTGCATCAGTGTTATGCGACTTGTTCAATATAAAGAACTTGGAGATTTTGCATCAGTGTTATACGACTTGTTCAATATAAAGAGCTTAGTGATTGTGCATCAGTGTTATGCGACTTGTTCAATAACGTCGGGTCGTATTTGAAGCTACAAACGTGTGGTTACACGTGAATATTGTAATATACTGAGATGATTGCAGGCTACGCTCCGCAGAACATATCAAACATGATTGTGTGTTTGACGTGCGCAGTTTATGGAACAGATTGAGTAATGAAATTGGAGATATTATTATACAACCTAAGTTTAATAACAAGCTAGTTTCATAGCCTGCTTCGTTGCTTGCTTAAATATAGGTTCACTATGCAGCCATACATACACACAGTTAATCCAATAAACATTGGAGTATTAGTATTATATAATAGAGAACTCTCAAGTACCTACTGTAGAGATATGAATAACATTGCATCCCTAGTAATGAACTATTTATACAAAATAATGATTGACATAATACAGACAACATAGATAAAGCTTAATGATATAATTTTTGTGATATCAGATCATTTATCATTTATGGATAATGGTAAATAAAAATAGATCCATTTTCAAATACAAAGGACCCAGCAAAGTATTGTATAATTGCTCGCTTATTTTTACCGCAAGCATCCCGATGCGCGAACTTTTATTACACAATGCTTATTATAATTTATGAGCAGTAGGTTACGTTGCGGCGGCAATTAGGCTGTGTCACGCTGCGAACGCGCTACGACTTGCGAGAAGCTTTTGTTGGTATTTCTGGTGTTATAGCGTCTCTGAAATTTTAAAATATTGTGTTGTGACATGCTATGTGTTGTAGGGAATAAGTGTTACGAACCTAATTACATGTACCCGACCCCGTGTAAAAATAACATATGTTTAAATGTTTGTTAGTCATATTTTTTTTGCAAACAGCATATTGCTTATACATTACACTATTTACAATATTTCCTTATGTTAGTAGTATCTGTGCCGTATAACAATAATATCTGGCTAAATGTTTACTGGTCATAATTTTTTGGAAGCGTGCTTAATTTGTTTAATATTACAAATTCACGCTTTACAATATCTCCTTACCTCATTAGATTTAATGTACGATGTTATAATTAGTGCGTCTTACAATCAAGTCCTAGAAACAATCCTTATATTGTTGCTTGAGATTTCTATCATTTACTTTGTCGAGTATATCTACTTTTTAATGTTATTTAACGAGAAAGCTCACACAGTACGTGAGCTTTCCGCGTTGGTTTAAGTATAGTTGTTTTAAGTATACTTATGGGTTTCAAAGTGTGTGTTGTTTTGTTTTTGGTTTCTTTTGATAAACACTCACATTTGTGTATGACTCGCATGTTATTAGTATACTTATGCGTTTTCTAGTAAATATTTTTTTGCCGTTGGTTTATTTTCTTGTACCCTCAGATTTTATAAATGTCTAATAATAGTAAAATATCCATTGATTATCAAAACTGTCGAGGAATCAGGACTAAACTGAATATCCTATATTTAAATATTATGTCGCATGCGTATGGCGTCATTATCTTGACCAAGACCTGGTTGACGCTAGACATATCTGATAATGAATTTATTGATCAACGCTATTTGGTGCTTAGATGCGATCGTTACTCTCAAACAAAAAGGATGGTGGTGGTGTCCTTATAGTCGTATCTAAAGAACGAAATCCCTCCTGAATTCATTTTTGCCCCCGTTAACCTTGCGCGAGCATGTGATAGTTAAAGTTCCCGCGAAAAGCAATAAATATCAAATAATTTGTGCTACTTACATACCCTCTAACGCTGTTGATGATACATATTTGACTTTTCTTAATTCTCTGTCAGTGTTGTGTGATGACTCTTCATCTTAGACTTGTTGTTTTGTAATACTCATGCAGTCACATTCTCTCCTGATGACCCCCTTTTACCTATTGACACTTATCATCCAGCCTTCTATGTACACATTTCTTTCTCTCACTCCACATATTCCTAAGTGTACCGCTGGTAACAAACTAAATTATCACAAAGCTAACTATAACAAAATAAATAAGTGACGTGTATTGGGATGTCTTACTGGATGATTTAACACCTAATGAATCTGTTTCTAAATTTTATGAAAAACTTTATGTAATTATAAAATCACACACACCCACATGTCGACCAAAATATATTAATTTCCCCAACTGGCATTCTAAATCTCTCATACATACCTATACAAAGAAAATTCAAGCATGGGTTAGGTGGAAGAAGTATGGAAATTTATGTGAATATGAGGTATTCTCGAGTAACAAGAAAGCATTTAAAAAAGTAGCTGACATTTGCTATAGTAAATATATTAATGCAATTGAAGACAACGTTGCTACCAATACTAAGATATTTTGGACGTACGTTGCTAGCCGTAAAATTACAAATAAAATCCCATCCACGGTTCATTACAATCAAACTTCATCCAATGATTATATTACTACCTGCAACTTGCTTGCTACATTTTACCAGTCTGCATATGAGCCCTCGACATTTGCCTATAACTCTTGGGACCTACCACCTAGAAATGCTGACCACGATGTCGTCCTATGCAAACTGCAACTGTCCCTTGATGAAACACATAAAGAACTAAAACCACTTGATTCAACCAAGGGTCCTGGTCCTAATGAGATTCCCTCGGTTTTTCTGAAAAACACGTGTGATACATTATGCTATCCTTTACTTATATTATTTATTAATGTTTGTCATGTGGTATTTTCCCTGAAGTTTGGAAACATGCGAATATTGTACCAGTTCATAAGAGTGGTTCCAAGCATTACGTAGCGACCTATCGACTTATCTCTCTACTATCTACTTTTTCCAAGCTATTTGAGAGACTGGTACATAATATATATATCCTGCTATTCGCAATGTTTTAATAAAAGAACAGCATGGCTTTGTTAAAGACAGATCTTGCATTAGCAATCTCCTTTTTTTCACGTCCCAAGTGTTTGATAGTCTCGATAATAGACAGCAGATTGATGCAGTGTACACAGATTTCCAGAAGGCTTTTGATAAATTTGACCACACACTGCTACATAATATATAACTAACAGAACAAAAAAGGTGGTTGTTAATGGCTTTGAATTTGGCTCTTTTCGGGACACCTCCGGTGTACCACAGGATTCCATTTTAGGCCCTTTATTATATATTTTATACATGAATGACATAAAAAACTGTTTTCAAAATTCTAAATTTCTTCTCTACGCGGGCGATTTAAAGGTCTATAAAATTATTTCTGATAAAGTCGATTGTTTTAACTTCCAGCAGGATTTAGGCCGTTTCTCTAGCTACTGCTCTTCCAATAAGCTTTACCTCAGTCTTCCAAAGTGTCATGTTATAACATTTACCAAAAATAAAAATACTACTTAGTTCGAATATCGTCTTGCCTATACGACAATTAGTAAAGTAGGTTTTCTCCGCGATCTTGGTGTTCTGTTACATTCGAAGCTCCATCTTGATGCTCATATAGAAAAAAATGTTAACAAAGCCTACCAAATGTTTGGTTTTGTCATGAGATCTTCCAGGGATTTTCGTCAACCTTCCACATTTTTACACTTATACAAATCAATAATTAGGCCACAGTTAGAATTTGCAGTACCTATTTGGAACCCGTTTTACGTAAAATATAGTGAACGATTAGAAATAGTACAACGTAAATACCACCGTGCAATGGATTTTAGATAATATCGGAATAAAATGTCATACCACTTACTTCTTAAAAAGTATGATCTTCTGACCTTAAAATCAAGACGGAAACTTCTGGAAGTTATGACTCTGTTCAATGTGTGCCAATGTGTGCAATCATTTTGATTGTCCGGACTTAGGAGTCTGTGTTACCTGGTTCCTCGAACAGTTCATGTACGTGAGGTACGCACTCGACGTCTAGTTGCTACTCGCCTCTGTAAATCCAACGCTGGCTCGCGCTCACCACTTCATCGTTTGGTTGAGACGTATAACAATGAGTTTAATTCAATCGACGTTATTTTTCTTAGTAAAAATGCATTTAAGAAGCAAATCCAAGCAACCCTAAAGGATCAGCAAAGTGTTATATAATGACGTAATGTTTAATAATTATAGCACACTTTACTTTTCGTTTATACATTTAAAAATCCAGATATGAGTTCTAGGATAATATCAGATAATTAGGTAATGTATCTGTGTTAGTAGCTAGTTTTTAAATACTCGTACTATTAATTGTAATCTGTGGAGAACGTAGTGAGTAGCATAATTGTTTTAAAATGTAATATTTAAGATATTATGACTATTTCTTATTGTGCTAATGTTTTTTTTCCTTCAAATAAATAAATAAATAATTTGTTACAAGCGAAGCAAACCTAAGCAGTAGATACAAATACGTATTGTTTGGAAAAACAGTTTAAAAACTTCACAATTGTATGATAAAAAAATCGACAGTCAATTTTAATGTTTGTACAGGTTTTTTTTTAACATGAAAATATTTATTTTGAAAACAATGATCGAGTTTTTAATTTCCACAACCTAGCCGCAACGTTACCGGTACACGAAACAGGCGCCAATCGAGTGTTTGTTCATTATAAACTGTTCGCCGACCGATGCCGCCGCCGCACAGTGGTCTGAAAATCAAGCTCCATACTCATAGAAACTTAACGTCAGAAATTAATAAATAAAAATATGTTTTGTGTTTAATATACCTCCCTTTGTTTTACTAATATAGTATGAAGGGTATGAGTAGCTCCATGCGTGAGAAAAAAAAATTTTTCTTTTTTTTTGTATGGAATAAAACACTTAAAGTGCTTTTTTTCAAAACTGAATAGAACTGATGGGCTAGTATTCACATGAGCTATTGCACCATACACGGCGATCAAGATGACATACAATTCTTGAGCCTTTCGGTGCCGCTTTGCATGTAGCAAGCTTTGGAAATTTTGAATTTACAGTCGGTGATCTTTCAAATCTTTGATGGTATTTTGTGAAGCTACATATTGCTTTGAATATGAAAATAGTATGTAAACTAATACTCATGCAAGAAGAGACAAACATACACACACACACACCCTCACACACTCACAAACTTTCGCCTTTATAATCTTAGTGTGATTATAAAGGCGAAACTTTGTGTGTGTGTGTGTATGTTTGTCTCTTCTTCACGCTCAAACAGCTGAACGGATTTGGATGAAATTTAGCACACATAATAGTTTATAACCGGGAATAACACATAGGTAATATATTTAACAACACACAGGTATATAATTAAATGAAGTAACCAACCACATAACTGATATTGTCGTTAGTTAATAACCTGCTAATGACTTTTATAATGAAAATATTAGAAAACGATGTAGATTATTTACATTTTACTACAAAATTAATTTCACGAAATAACTCATTTGTTAATCACCGTCATTATTGTTGAATTTTAATTTAATAAGCATTATGGGACAGCGAGTGTTAATGAGGGTAGTTATAATATAAATAGGACATTTAAACTAACTTCACTCAGTAGCTCTTTGCACTTGTGCTTTACTATACTTATTACGTTCGATTTGTTTTCGTGTTATGATGGAAGCTTTTAGTACCAATTTGGATATTTTTATGTTTGTGGCTAACAATAGCTGTTTCTCACAGCCCAGTGTATTATATGAAGTTTTTGTCAATGCCGTTGATTTGTCAGAAATCGAAAATAAAGAATTGAAACAATTCTGTCAGACTCGTGTGTGTTCGTTGAGGAACAAATGGATCTCGTGTAATCGCACGAGACATACTTTCATAAAAAAGTATGAGACATGGCTGCAAGAAGACATAAAATGGCCTGAGTTCTTGTTTAATGTTAGAAGAGCAGCAACCATGTTCCAGTTTTGACTTCGGTGTAAATGAGGGTGCATCAACATCATACAAACCGGAGACGTACAGTGTTGGAACATCAACTGTTGTGAGTCCAAGAAAAGTGTTCTCGGAGCTAAGCCCGCTACAGAAGAGAAGAAGAGTGAAAGAGCTCCTCACGCATAGCACTGAAAGCCTTGCTTATGCAACTGGTTTAAGTGCAGATAACAAAAATGTAGCAGATATAATAAAATTGATCACAGAGCATCCCGAAGAGGCTACAAAGATAAAGGAATTGTTGAAGTCCAAGAAAGCTATGCCCATATATTCCGCTGATAAAGCTTTAGGAATTCTGACTTCATTGAAGCTTTCAAAATGGCAGTATACAATATTAAGAGCTTGTGCAAAAGAAGAAGGAATACTACTATATCCTTCATATACTGCTATCTTAGAGGCGAAAAAGGACTGTTACCCACCAAAAGACACCATAGAAATTACCGAAAGAGGGGTAAAAGTAAAGCTTCAAGCGATTTTGGACAAAACTGTTGCTAGATTTGGGAAATTCCTACGTTTGGAATCTTCGCTAGATGGCAAAGAGCTAACATTGATATGCAAGTGGGGCTTTGACGGTGCTTCAGGGCAAAGTTTGTACAAACAAACTATGGCGGGTGAAGATGATTCAAGCAATTTTATGTGTTCTTTTGTGCCTCTGCGCTTAGTTTGTGGTGAAGAAAAGTTATGGGAGAATCCAAAGCCATCTTCCACAATGTTCTGCAGACCGCTCTATTTTAAATTTGCAAATGAAAACAAATTAAATATTAAGGAAGAACAGGCTTTGATTGAAGCTGAGATTGCAGCACTGGAGCCGTCTATTATGGGAATTCATACTGTTAAGCACTCAATGCTTATGACCATGATAGATGGTAAAATTACTTCGCAACTGTCAAATACTTCAACGCAGACTTGTGACATCTGTAAAGCTACCCCTTCGGAAATGAATAAGTTAGAGAAGATCTCAGAGTAAGTTTTGAATAATTTGTTATATTTCAGATTACCGTAATGCTGTGTATCTTTTTATTAATTAATTCACTTTCTTTCCAGAAAACCTGTTTCAACAGATATATATCAGTATGGTTTGTCTACACTTCATGCTTGGATTAGATGTATGGAGTGCCTACTCCATATTTCGTATAGACTAGACTTCAAAACATGGCAAGCCAGAGATGCAGACAGCAAAGAGTCATTGAAGAGTAGAAAAAAAACTATACAGCAGAAGTTTCGTGATGAAATGGGCCTCCTAGTAGACATCGTTAAACAAGGTGAGTTATGATAACAGTCGTTGTTCTTAAATCTTATTTTTTCAAATAACGTTAGTTCTATTTATTCTTTACAAAGTTGTGGATTAGTTTTGATTCATTTATAATTTTCAGGTTCCGGAACCACAAACGATGGAAACACAGCGAGGAAATTTTTTGGTAATCCTGCCAATACTGCAGCTATTACAGGCTTGGATCCTAGTTTGATCCAAAGATTTGCAACACTTTTGCGTGTGATGGCCTGTGGGGAGCCCATAAATGTTGAGGCGTTTAAAAACTTTGCGCGCCAAACAGCAGAATTATATGTGGAGCTCTATGGCTGGTATTACATGCCTTCGAGTGTCCACAAACTTTTACTGCACGGTGCTGAAGTTATTAAACACTTCAATATTATGCCCATTGGCAAATTATCTGAAGAGGCATCGGAAGCCAGAAACAAAGACTTCAAGAAAATCCGAGAACAGCATTCGCGCAAATTTTGTCGAAAAGCGACAAACGAAGACATTTTCAATAATCTCCTTGTCTCGTCAGATCCCTACCTGTCCAGCATAAGACCTGTGCTGAGAAAATCAGTAAATACACCTATTACTGATGATATGAAATCTCTTCTTATTGGTGACGATGCAGATCTAGACAAAGAGAATGTTGAATTTATTAATATTAACGCGTCAATGCTGGACTCGGATTTAGAGGACTGACGACAGCAAAGATACTCTCTGCTAATCGTTTTTGTATAAGTAGTTATAGCAAATAATTATAATAAAATAATAATAAGAATATAATTAAATTAATTAATATAATTAATTAGTAATATAATTAAACAGTAATATTTAATATATCATAGTTATAGGAGCTGTAAATAGTTGTTGTAGTCTTAAATTGACAATTTTGACGTTACTTTTATTGTTATTGCCTTTCTTGCACATAATTTTTGTTGTAATGTATTAGTATTAACTATCTCATTAACAGCTCCCCCAAACGTATTATACATTAACTATTTAATACATGTTTTTATCTTTCTTCACTTTTAACCATATATTTAAAAATAAAAATATCCTTAGTACATATTTATTCCTTACTAGCTGCACCCCGCGGTTTCACCCGCATAAGTCTCGATTCCGTGGGAATATCGAGATAAATAGTAACCTATGTGTTATTCCCGGTTATAAACTATTATGTGTGCTAAATTTCATCCAAATCCGTTCAGCTGTTTGAGCGTGAAGAAGAGACAAACATACACACACACACACAAAGTTTCGCCTTTATAATCACACTAAGATTATAAAGGCGAAAGTTTGTGAGTGTGTGAGGGTGTGTGTGTGTGTATGTTTGTCTCTTCTTGCATGAGTATTAGTTTACATACAATTTTCATATTCAAAGCAATATGTAACTTCACAAAATACCATCAAAGATTTGAAAGATCACCAACTGTAAATTCAAAATTTCCAAAGCTTGCTACATGCAAAGCGGCACCGAAAGGCACAAGAATTGTATGTCATCTTGATCGCCGTGTATGGTGCAATAGCTCATGTGAATACCAGCCTATCAGTTCTATTCAGTTTTGAAAAAAAGCACTTTAAGTGTTTCATTCCATACAAAAAAAATTAAAATATTTTTTTTCTCACGCATGGAGCTACTCATACCCTTCATACTATATTAGTAAAACATAGGGAGGTATACTAAACACAAAACATATTTTTATTTATTAATTTCTGACATTAAGTTTCTATGAGTATGGAGCTTGATTTTCAGACCACTGTGCGCCGCCGCGCCGCGCCGGTGTACCAACAAATTTAAAAAGTTACAATTGAAAGCAATGGTATTGCCACACGGGTTTTTTCGTGTTTCACCCAGTTAGCATAAGTAGGTTGGATATAACTAACGGCTCATAAACGTTGAGTTTTTGTTTCTGTTCACGCACGGTGATGCACCCCTCCGAGCTACGAGCCACGAGCTCCGAGCCACGCGACTGAGCGGACAAAGTTTTTATTCATGGGACCGGAGGCTTTGTAGGGAAGTAAAAATAAACAATAGAAGAATATTATGTTATACCACATCTAAGTTATGAAACGCTGAGCGAATAATTTGACTGAAGCTTTTGTATTTATAGACTTTGTTCTTTATTCATAATCTGGGTTATGGGTTTTTTGGTTATTAAGTTGGGAACAGACGGTTTTTAGATAGGTATAATAAGAAATAAAAATAGAAAAGAAGTTGTTTGATTGTCAGTGGAGATTTCTTTCGTACATGTCATGCACACATACTAAGGTATTTTACATCTTAGCTAAAAAGTTTATATTGCTAAGCTTGTAAATGTTAGTATACAGTAAATGCAGCTAACTTCACCCAATAACCGTTCGTTAATGAACAAAAGCTATCAGTAAAGTATAATCGGCACTCAATAACAATATTAGCGTGGACAAGATAATGCCGGGTAAAATATCTGAGCTTGTCTCACCACCCGAGGGAATGCGCTAAAAGCAAAGTTAGTCCACATTATGGCACCATATACGAGCATACAGAAGAAACACTTAGAACAGTTAGCTGTGTAGCTGGCAAAGAATGAAAAGAATAGTCTTGAACAACCATCGCAGAAAATTCAAAATCATCCTTTATTCATCTTGACAAAAGAATTGGAAATAACAATGAGTTATTACTAAATAATAGCAAAAGGACAAAGGAAAATTTCTTCGCCTGCACGGATCTCTATGGAAAAATGAGCCACAAGTCTGCGTTGATAATAGTCTCTATCTGGTTTCCAGATAATAGCTTTTTGAGCACGCTGTATAAAGTTGATTTTCTGAAGTTATCTATGTTGTGGCAGTATCGCGGCATGAGCCGATCGGTTTTGATATACACTGCAGAAACTTGCGAACTTTTTAATGGATTGTAGCCTTTTTTTCTGTCAGTGCTGACGATGCAAATAATGGACCGAAGTTCTGCTGTCGCTACTTATCTGCTTCCAAATTACGTACGGTAATATTTAAAGAAACTTTTAGCATCCATATCAATATAGATTTTGTTTGGGTTATGTAAGGTATAGAGATAGACTGACCAGCAGAAGTTTCCAACTTCCCCAAAGGCTTCTAGTAAAGTTACACGAATAAGCTAGTTAAAGTACGCATGCAACTTTCACGAACAAATTCCGAACATAACTTACGTAGCGTATCCATTATCTTACACTAATGTTCTTAGAAGACGTCGTAAGGATCACAAAAATAATAAGGTCCTTGTAGTAGAGACCATGTAACTCAGTTAGTATGACAGTCACATACGAAAACATCACATTACAAACAAGAAAATATTCTGAAAACAAAACACTCGCTATCTCACATACGTCGAATTACCTGACGATTCTGAAGACAGTAGGTACTCGACTACACGCTTCAAGTGTATAAAGTCGAGAATTCCTGGACCATCTCTGTTAGTGGTCAGTGTCCGAAAATTCCGAGACAATTCAGGAATCTCAGACTTCTGGACGACGAGACAACTAAGTCCCTTGGGCAGAGCACAGTTGAGAAATAATGTCGTCTGAAGACCTGAAGAGGTGGTAAGTGAAAATATGGAGACGGTTCATTCTAATGACACACGTTATACAATTTCGTAGCACACACCCACAGTCTCACACACACACTTACGTATAGTGCACATTGCGCTGAAAACATTCTTCTGATGGTGTTTATTACTATATTTTTTAATTAATAACACTTTTAAATGTGCTTCTCGATTGTAACAATAACAATCCATTTATGTAATGCGCATTTTCATATGGCAATACCACCCAAGGACTCCACGAGACAGGCTCGACCAAGTGTAGAGTTCATAAGTAAAGTAATTCCTTTGCGTTTTATAAGAAAAATGGTAACCTAGCTATTAGTATTAATGTAAATTGTTTATATGGAAATATAAAGCACTGTTTTTGGCAAATAAACATTATCAAGACATAATTGTGTGGCCTGTGTGATGTAAAGAGCATACCTTCTGCCACGTCTACGAGAACGATCTAGTAATGGATCTGTAAGTGAAATAAATAGAGTTGTGTTTACAGACGCGGGCGGCTAGGGCAAGGCCGTATTGTTCGCAAACTTCATAGCTAAGAGACATTTTCCATCGGTTTGTCGCGTACCGCGGGCTTAGCTCTGAAATGTACGACAGGCTCAGTTGTGACAACCGATTAAGAATTAGTACGACCCGGCGGAATATCTTGTTCTAAATCTTAATCGGTTTCTAGTGTGCGCTTGAAATGTCAATAATTTCGTGTCAACTACACCCAGTAAATGTAGACATTATTATTCCTGTGTATTGAGACTTGGTAGCGTAGGCACTAGGCGGAAACTGATGGGAGTAACTATTTATACCACAAATACAAACCTGTATTAGAACCCATTTTAAACAGTTTAAAACATTTATAAATGTTTTTATAACAGTGCAAATATACAAACAATGTTTATGACTCCTATTACATTTTTTAACGGCAATCCATGATATTTGAAACAGAAATTTTCAGCAGCACTAAGAAATTGTAATTATTCGATTATAATAACGATATTGCCATTTTCTTTCTTGTAAGTCGGAGTTACAAATTCTTTCCATGTATTGTTTCGTGTAGAATTTGCTAAAAAAATGTAATAGGATTCCTAAGTCATCCGGGTGATTTTCTCAAGCGTAATTTTTAGGTGGCGCCGGCGCGGCTGGAAATCTTATCTTAAGGGGACTACAGGACCTAAACGTGCCTAAACGCAAGTTTTATAATGCCTAAAAGAATATGATCCACTGCAGTAAACAAAATCAGAAAAATATATGATATTCTTCAGGATAATGCTAGTATGATAGTGTATTGAAAACATAATACAACTAATTTGATACGATAGAAAAAAATCATGAAGATACCTCTAAAAATTTCTTTTAACGATTAAAAATCATATTAATTTACATGCAATCATTCTGATTTTTTGTCAGATTATTCTACAAGCTACATATTAGCATAATAGTGTTTTAATTTTCCAGTCCAATCAATAGATTTTCTGTAAATCGCTAACCGCTTCATATTTTGCAATAAATTACCTGCGTCGTGTCATCGCGCTTCTCTTTCATTTCTATGCAGTCCGATAGTGACCGCGCTTTAGCTGTTGTAAGCCTCTTAAACTAAATGTACAATGAAGTTTATTTTTTGCAGGTAAAGTAGACGTACATATCATAATCAGGCCGTAAATATTTAGTAGAAAATATTTATGAAGTTAAAAAAAAAATGTCATTTAGCAATATTCTAAGTTTGGTGGCGCATCCAAATTCTGTTTTTCTAGGAATTAGCACCGTTTAAACAAAGCTACACTAGTTTACTAGAAATTACTAATTTTATTTGAATTCAGTATTAGTTTTTCTATCTGATGTCAGTTTTATTATTATATTTAGTGCAATACTTTATCCTAGATAAAATCGAAAAGTTCGCGCGAATTTTTTTATTTTGGTGGGAGTAATGAAATCATTACACTGGCTCGTATAGAATTAACCCAGAAGGACGACACTTGGTAGTGTCGTCCTTCTGGGTTAATTCTATGAAGTGAAGTGAACGATGGTTCGTTCACTTCGTTAAGCCAGGAGCTCATATGCAACAGTGACAAACTTGTGGCATCCTGTTGTGATTTCCCGCTAAAAACGTTAGTAAGTCTTTTCGTAGCGATCGCACAAAAAACCTGCAATTATGGTGTTAATGTTTTTTAAACGTTTTATATCTAAGTCGGTGATGTAATATATTTAAAAATAAAAAGGTTTGGTATGCTTTCTAAATGATACAAATATAATTATTATATTTTCAGTAGTTTTAAAAATAATAATATTAGTTTATTATTATCTATGATTAATTTGTGTATTTCGTCTATGAGCCATAGTTGCCTGAAAATAAAGCAATTATTTTTATTATTATTTATTAAACAAGATTAAAATTTTGGTGGTTTTCGTGGCATTTTGCCAATCACAATAATATTATCACAATTTGTTTTTAGGTGCACGTACCTCAAAGAAAAACGGATAAAGAACCGTAATAGAAAACGGTCTGGAAGTAATGTATATTATAGGTATTTAGGTTGCCGATTGGTTAAAAAAAGAAAAATGTTAGGTATTATTTGTAATCCAGCATGACAAAAAAAAATTCGAAGTTGACACACGCAGAGTGCTTGGGGAAAAAAAGGATGGCAGAAAGGGGGAAAAGGAAAAAATGGGAATGATCCCGTCAAACTAGAGAAATTGCGAAGAAAAGAAAGATAAACATATCATAAAAAAAGTTGAAGGGACAATCTTTTAATATTTTTTTTTAAACATTTCACAACTGAAAAAGTTTTTATTGTAATTTTATTTATAATTTGGTGTGCTAAAACAGTTTTGGTGTTAGCTATCAATTTTGGTGTTTTACCAATTCTGGTGACGACAATATATATTATTAGTAGCTTTCAGTATTAAATAAACTCTTTCATTTTATATAACTGAATAAGTATTTATTGCATATCAACATCTTATATAATATTATATTATTAAACAGAAAAATAATAATCTGAAATAAAATGAGATGGAGAACGGTCCCATACAAGCTTGGCCCAGAAATGAACACAAATGAAACCTAATGTAATATGAAGCTTTTACAGTGTTTTTTTTAAATCTTTTGTTTTAAATAAACGAATTAATAATAAAATAGCCCTGCCGTGCTATTCTGTAACTATCTCACCGTGAAAACTTAGGTGAAGTGAGCGTGGAGTGAGCTGACATTCCACAGGGATTGACACTATTGACAGCTCACTTCACCCAAGTTTTCACGGTGAGATGTTTACAGAATCGCATGGCTGTATATTTTTGTTCACCGTAAAACTCGGTGAAGGGACTTATGACCCTTCTCAAATCTCATAGAAATATAAATGTCAAATCTTAAAAATCAATTCAAACCTGTCGATTGTAGAAAAATCCACTGTATTCCAGCAGGTTGAAATTCAGTCAAATCTAACGACTAGGTACCTAAATGATTCATGTGCTATGTCCCAGTTCGAGTGATCGTTGTATCTCCATTGGAAACCAGGCAAAATCAGAGTGGTGCGAGATGTGAGTAATAGGTATTGTTATTGTAGCCCAGGTAAACTGTAATGCTAAGATCCATAGTTCAAGAAAGGCAAAGTCACTCAGAAATGCACAAAAGATAACCAAAAACAGCCAATGATATTTTTGAACAAATCACAACAAAACATTCATGATGCAGTCACACGTAGCACCACAGAGTTAAAAATAAAATAGAAATCGTCAAAGACAGACCCAACTGACAAAAAGGGCATGTATTTGTATGTTATGCCCTGTGTATGTAAGATGCTTTCTTCTCTCGTAGCATCCCGACGTCTAGATAACATTTGAATGATTTGCATAGTTTGTGGTAACCGCGTGCGTTTCGCTACGCACTTTACTTTAAATCGCAATCCGAAGGATTTTGAAGTATATTCCTAATCCCATAACGCATTCAATTCCTAAAACCCATAACGCATTCGCTAATACAATAACGCATTCAGGATGCTGCTGAGGCTCCCTCCGTTTAGCAGCGCGTCCGCCATGTTCATGGAGGCACGCACAGATGGTTTACAGTAAAAAAGCAGCGGCGTCACTATTGGACAGTGTGTGTGACTAGCGACAGTATCCTGAGTGTGATAGCGGACAGGTATGACTGTCCGTTCTTCAATCATTGTATGCCTTTATGTATGTGTCACATAGTTTTAAAGACTACTTTTACTAACAAAATGGATAATATTGTCTGAAAATAAATAAATAAAATAAAATGAATAAGTCATATTTTGGAATCGTCTCATATAGCCGTACGTTTGACGTACTAAAAACATTATTCACGACCTTACTTACGATAATTATTTTAATTTACTTTTTTATTTTATTTTAATTTACAAATTTCCTTGATATAATATTTTTTATTATTTGACATTGTATACTTACAATATTATATATTTTTTATTAAATTTGATTTGTTACAGCTGTAGTGTCAACCATTGTCATTTGGTTTAAATAGGTTTTTATTTTTATTATTTTATTTACATTTTATATAGATTATTTTCTTTTAAATTTTGTGAATGTGAGAACATTGTAGACATAACAGACTGTAGATCTGTGGACCATTTTATATTTTGCTAAGTACCTGGTACATGTTGATGGGCCTACACTGTCCTCTCATACCTGTATAGTTGATCGAAGCTTTTAACACTGTAATTTGGAAAAATTGTAAAAACCATTTACTTTTTAAGAGTAACCGTGGAGTTTCTTGCCGGCTCTTCTCCATAGGAAACGACCAATTGGAACCATGCACCTAGCTTCTGACGTTTCATAAGTGCCCTTGTAGGTTTATGTGAAATAAAATATTTTGAATTTTGAATTTTGACTTAGTGGGTTCTAAAGTCCGCCATGTTGATATTTGTAAAACGTTACCTTTCACCTATTAGATTGGGAATTTCCTTCAAAATCCTTCGGATTACGATTTAAAATGAAGTGTGTTTCGGTGGGCGGTCGCCACAAACCTAACGACATGTAAATCATTAAAATGCATCCAGAAGTCGTCGGTATGCTACGAGAGAATAAAGAATCTTACATGCATAGGGCATAACTACGTATGTACCATACAAATACATAACCCTTCTTGTCAGTAGGGTGTGTCTTTGACGATTTCTATTTTATTTCTGACTCTATGGTGCTGCATGTGACAGCATCATGAATGTTTTGTTGTGATTTATTCAAAAATATAATGATATTTTTGCACTTCTGAGTTACTTCGCCTTTCTTGAACTATGGATTTTCGCATTACAGTTAAGTAACAATACCGATAACTCACATTTCGGATCACTCCGACTTTGCCTGGTTTCCAACGGATGTCCAACGTTCTATAAACTGGGACATTATTTGGGATAGTCGTTAGATTTGAGTGAAATTCAATCTGCTGGAAGACGGAGAAGAAGGTTTGAATTGATTTTTTGAAGTCATCATATTTGACATTTATATTTCTATGAGATTTGAGAAGAGCCTTATGTCCTCTCACGAAGTTTTACGGCGAACAAAAATATACAGGGCTATGAAACACTATTAACGCTTCATAACACATTTTGTTTCATTTGTGTTCATTTCTGGGCCAAACTTGTATGGGACCGTTTTCCATCTCCTTAGGTAATAAATCTTAGTTGTTGAAATTCACCCATACCTTATGGTGAATTCTTTTAGGGCACACCCGATGTAATCTTGCCAGAGTTTAAACTATTCTGGATATCAGTGTGCTAAACTATCACAGCAAAGATTTGAATATAAGTCATTTTGTTAACATTCACGTAAGCCTTTCTCTAGACCGCGTGTCGTCAAATATATTCGCGTAGAATGCGTGTAGGTCTACAAACGTTTCGTATTTGTTCGTCAAGCGAGTAATGCTGAGAGATTGTTTTCGTGATCCGAATACTCCGCGATACATTACTAAAATTATCTGATTGTATGCTTAAACAGCGATTACGAGATATACGTCGGCAATTTTACACCGAGATGTATGAGATGTGATATTCATGACTTGCTTTCTTATTATTACTTTTTGTATTTTGTGGACCTGTAAACTGACTTCCGTCTTCGTTAAAACTAAACATTTTTTATTTTGAATAAAAACGTACTTACTGAAAACAAATGTTGATATTTACAAACAATATTTATATTTGTACTTCATTGGCAAGAATAAACGTGGTGATAAGGTCAGGTATTTAAACTATTTTGTATTCATATACCAAACTCATCTTTTTAGATTTTCCTAATACATTTTTAGTTTTTTACTAACAATCTTTTTATTTAATCCAACAATTAAAATCGTTATTAAACTACGCTTCCATTAATATAAAATATAAATAACTCAAACTAAACATTATAATAACTAAAAAAGAATAAAAATAAAAATAATTACTATGAAACCCTTGTTCCATAGACTTTGTTGAGAAGTGTATTTCAAATAAACCAATTACAGGCACTTTTCAATTGTCAAGGGGTCAGTCAGTTAAAAAGATGAAGCCCATTCCAAAGCGTAGCAGGTATGTACATATGGAGAAGACCGGACAAGTAACTACACGGCTACTTATAAATCAAAATATTTTTACAATATATTGGCCACATAAATCAAGCTAAAATTATACATGTGAGAAAGAATGATGTTTAAAGACCTGCACGTTAAAATCGTCCATAGTTAACAATAAAAAACTGGCCAAGTGCGTGTCGGACCACGCACAATGAAGGGTTCCGTAGTTGCAATGAATTTATCCCAAGAACAAACTTAACATTGTAGTTGAAAAACATTTTCTCCCATACGGAATGTATGGGAGATCATGTTTATCAAACTGCAAATTAACCTCGTTAACCTGTAAAGCCTACTTAGTTGTGATAGTTTTCCTTTTAATTTCGTTATACATACTACTGCTGTAATTTTTTTTCACTAATCCAAGTACAACCATTTAGCTGCCGACAGGGGGGGGGGACATTTGACTCTAACAAAAATGGAAAATGATTTGCACATATCCGCCATATTTTTGAACGATCTTTCCAACGATACCCAAACCATGGGATAAACGAGAAAAAAAATCACCCACCCACTTTACATGTAGGGGAGGTATTTTATTTTACCACTTTGTCGGCGTGATTAATATGTATACCCATGCCAAATTACAGCTTTCTAGTACTAACCGTCTCTGAGCTAAGCCGCAGACAGACAGACGGACATGGCGAAACTATAAGGCTTCCTTGTTTACTACGGAACCCTAAAAAAGAAAGATGTTAAAGTAAGCCATGGCAGCGAAGAGATGACCAGTCCCAACTGACGGCGCCCGTTTTCCGAACATGTCGCATGGATCAGCACTATTTAGTTCAACCATTTTGAAGTGAACCAAATGATCCAACACATCCGCCATCATCAGCGAGACAATACATGTATTATACCATACCTACATAATAATACCATACATGTATTATTAAAACTAGCATACTCAACTGCCAGGGCACATTCAAGTCGCCATTAAAGTAGCTTTATAGCACATAGTACTCACACATGCGTTATGCAATTTTATAATACAAAAATATTGAATCTATACAACTCAAAGAAGTCTTACAATATTCAGCACCTCCAACAGTATTTTCAAATGCATGCACTCCCGTGATCCCCCCAACATGACTTTTAACGTCATATCCTCCACCTACCTGACATTCCTTACCCCTCGCGCTAACCAAATGGCCAACGAACTCGTTGCCGCTCAGAACGCCGGTGACCTCGTAAAGATCCAGGCTATTTACAATGCGTATCCCGACATTACGCAAGCCCTGACCTCCCTCGCCACCCAAAGAACCCATAATGTCTAACACCATATTAGCTAGGTTCAAACGCCGATCCCTCACGTTAGGTTATTTCAATGCCAATGGCATTCAAGGTTAACGCGATGAAATTGTGGCTTTCCTCCGCGACCATCAAATTGACATGTATTTTTATTATCAAGATAATACAAATACATGTTTATGGTAGGTGTTTAGGGTACCTTGATTTCCAATAGCTATGGTATTAGTAAGTCAGCGCCGCCATGTTTATGTATTATTGCAACTAATGTACCTCGGCAGTGGGCGCACAATGCTATGTAAACTATAATTGAAGGGTTGTGTGCTCACTCGGTGCGTGAATACATCGTAGATTCGCAGCTAACTTAATTACTGACCTGGCCAGTGGAGCTGACGTTACGTCTTGGCTACCTTGGCCGGTATGCATGACCTACATTTTGCATGATTGTACGCTAGTACAGAAGGTAACCGGCGTTAATAATTGGCACATCGAATTTTAGATACAATTCGGCTTACTAGAGCGTCTCCGTAACTGATACTTGTGTGACGGTCTCTTTCCAAAGCTCGACAGCATCAGATATTACGTAGATGACCAGTTCATGTGAGTAGGTATAAGGAAAATTCTGAAAAGCTAATATTTTTGCTTTCCTAAAAACCTCCTTTTGTTTCTCTACGTCCAAATAAAAAAGGAACACATAATTATTTTGATGTATGTACCAAGTGGCCTAACTCCAGTAGTGAACGTCATTTGGCTGAAATTATGATGAGCATGATTCCAAGTTTCAGTATAGTAACAAAACACCTACGCTGCTCAAGTGTTTAGATTGAAGACGGCTTACCTGCTACAAGTTCAGTAACATCAACATGTAGTTGTAAAAACTAGTGTGTTGTTTGTTAAAACTAGCGTGTAGTATTAATTAGTAAGTTAATACCAAGTCCTGCGGCGGTGAGGAAGTAACTAAGCGTTCTGGTATTATTAGTGAACATTTCAATGAACATTTAACAATAACTTTGTGTTTGGATATATTACGAATTTGTATATTTTAGTCAAAATTCAAAAGTTATTTATTCAAACTAGGCTGAGAATCAGCACTTTTCGAACGTCAAAATTACATAAGACAGTCCGCCCACCCTTCACCACTTCCTAGTGCTTAAGCTGGGAAGAAGAAGTGGCGCAACAAACTCCCCAGCAGCACAGCTGTCTGTTCAGTTGGAAAAACTTGATTCTATATTATAATAATGCTTTAATGCAAAAATAATTTACATTAACACAAATTGCAATCAACTCATAAAATAAAAACATTTTAATGAGTAGATTATGTCAACAATAAATGAAAACAAAATTTAAAATAAATTAAAGTTTTAGTCTTAAAGCACTTAAGTTTCATACTCTAGAAGCATCATTCGAATATCCAACTTAGCACAGATGATAATAATCACAGAAGCCATCTTACTTGCTGACGTATCCACCGACGTCGCCCCACCTACCCTAAGGTCGGCATCTCTTACTAAACATTACTATAATGTTTACTAAAGAGGTCAGCAGCAGCACCCTCCTAATATATTCCGTAGAAGACCCACATTACTTTTTACTTCATATTTCGGAATTACCAGATAAAGTAAAGTAATGCAGGTTTCTGTAGCCCTCCGGTAAGCTTTTATGTGCCAAAGAAAGCGCGTAATAACAGTTTGCAACAAGTGCCGTAATTTCTTCCGCTTTAAATATATTTGCTCAGGTGTAAGACGGAACAATAGCCGGGCTAGGAGCCAGGACAGTAGCGGTGCCATCCAACGTCCTTTACTCTTACAGAATTTCATGTTGCCTTAGCTACAATGGGCAAGCTTTCAGAGGGTAAAAACACTCATGAATATACTTATTTAAAAGGTATGATTAACTCTCAAATAATAAGAAACAAACTGCTGTTTCATACAAAAAAGTAGTAGACCAGTGAAAATATATAAAACCTTCTGCAGGGTTTATATATTTTCACGAAGGTTTTACATATATGCGTTTTTGTCGCTATTTCAGATATGGTCTCAAAGTACAATCAATCAATCAATCAATCAATCAGTTTATTTGTGAAACATAGGTATTACATAGGTGTTACATAAATAGGTGGTGCGCTATGTTTTGTCATAATTAAGACATACAAATTTATAAGTGACCCATTAGGTGTCATTACACTATGTCATTAAAAAAAAAAAAAAAAGAATAATCAAATACAATAAAATTAATAAATAGTCATAGTACTTCTTATCAAAAGGTACAAAATGCATTATTTTAATAATTGGTCGTTCAAAAATTCGTCTACATTATAATAACATTTGTCAATTAATAATTTGATAAGAGCTTTTTTAAACTTATTTAATGTCATGTTTTTTATGTCATCAGGAATTTTATTAAACACTTTAGGTGCCATACCAAAAAAACTTTTCCGCATCAATGCGGTCTTACATTTTAGATGACATAGTTTATTTACGTATTGGGCACGCAATGGAGTTTTTTTAGAAGAAGATATTTTTTCAAATAATTGCGTGTTTCTTTTCACAAACAACGCAGTTTCCAATATATATAATGCTGGAAGGGTAAGTATTTTTAAAGACTTAAAATAGGGTCTACAGCTATCCGTTGTTTTTAAATTACACATTGCTCTGACACATCTTTTTTGCATCTTAAATATAAGCACACGGTCAGTCGACTGCCCCCAAAAAATTACGCCATATCGCAAAACAGAAGCTACAAGTCCGTGGTATGCTACCAGTAACGTATCTTTATTCACCTTTTTTGATAATTGAAAGAGTGCATAAGCAGATTTACTCAGGCGTTTACAAAGTTCTTCTATCATGGGTTTCCAAGTAAGCTTACTGTCGATGGTAACACCTAAAAACTTAGCATTATCAACTTCTTCTATTTTGTGGTTATTATAATTTACATGAATATTTGGATGTGGTTGCCGCTGATGAAAGTGCATCACCTTAGTTTTATTTAAATTAATTACAAGATTATTAGTATTCATCCAACGGATAATATTGAGTAGGGATTCATTAATGTCATTTTGATAGGTTGTCACATTATTGCATTTAATAACAGCTGTGCTATCATCGGCAAATAGGATCATTTTGTGTCGTATTATTTTTGGCAGATCATTTATATATATCAGAAATAATAACGGCCCCAACACGCTACCTTGGGGCACGCCATATCTTACGTGTCTTGGTTTTGATTTATATATGATCTGCATTTTAGTCTTATGACATATTCTAGATATTTCCGTGAATTGATATCTGTCACTAAGGTATGATTCAATGAGTTTCAGAACATTGCCCCTTATGCCATATCCATGTAATTTTTGCAGTAATATCTTGTGATCTACGTAATCAAATGCCTTAGTCATATCAGTAAAGATTGCACATACTGGATTATTTTTGTCAACTGATGTCATAATATGAGATAATAAATCGTACAGTGCCCTATTAATACTATGATTTTTACGAAATCCTTTTTGTTCCTTGCAGAATAGGTTGAACTTTTCAAAGTACATATAAATTGAATTGTAAATTACTTTTTCAAATATTTTTGAAAGTACTGGGAGTTTTGCTATCGGCCTATAGTTTTTTACATCTGTTTTGTCGTTTCTTTTAAATAGAGGTTTAATTATAGCTTTTTTTAGACCTTTCGGAAATATGCCATCAGTGATGCATAAATTAATTATGTGTGCGAGAGGTGGCGCTATAACATCTTTAACATATTTAATAACTCTAGTAGATACACCATCATAACCAATTGTATTTGTA
Organism: Agrochola circellaris; assembly: GCA_914767755.1. NCBI lineage: Eukaryota > Metazoa > Arthropoda > Insecta > Lepidoptera > Noctuidae > Agrochola > Agrochola circellaris. Next base: position 412,311 of record OU611847.1, read on the forward strand.
TTTTTTAGATTGTCAATTATTTTAATGATGTCGGTCGTCGAAATAGGTAACATAAATAGGGATTGCGCTGTCAAATTTCCAATATTATTTTGCTTAGTCAACTTCATGTCATTTTGTATATTTTTTTCAATTTCGTCAACAAAGTAGTTATTGAATTCATTAGATATGTCAATAGGATTCGTTACAGAGAGTTGATCTTTTTTTATAGCAGTTATTGTATCATGTGGCAAACTTGATTTAGATTTATTTATTATATTCCAAACTGCCTTCGATCTATTTTTAGAGTTCTTTATAAAATGGTTATTTTGCGACTTCTGGGTTAAACGTATTATTTTTTTAAATAATACAGTATATTTTTTTAAAGTTTGTTTATTGGTTATGTCGGGATTGCACCTATATTTCCAAAGTAGTTGTCTTTGTTTTCTACTGCAGATTTTTATGCCACGAGATATCCATTTAGCTTTCCTATTAGTCTTTATGGTGACTGTTTTTTCCGGAAAGCAAAGTCTATAGAGCATTAGGAAATCATCCATGAACCTATCGTAGGACTCATGGGCCTCTTTTGCATTACATACTTCCGAGAAAGATAAACATTCAAGGTGAGCTTTAAATGTCATTAGGTTGTCCGTCGAGATATCTTGCTTTTTTAATTTCCAATGGGTTAATTTACATGTTTTTTCAATAGGCACAGTAAGAATTTGAGACGTGTGATCAGAGAGACCAAAATCAGCAATTTTTGCATTGCATTCTTTTTGATAATTGTGTGCAAAGTTATCGATACAACTGTTACTACTCAGTCTAGTGGGGTTGTAAAGTGCTAGTTTAAGGCTGAACTGTAGAAGAAAATGTTCAAATTCTAAAGTAGTTTTATTTCTCTTAAGTACATCAATGTTAAAATCACCGGTTAATATAATTTTTTTATTTTGGTTTAGACTAAGTTTTCGTAGTATATTATCTAATTTTTCGTAAAAAACTGACAAGTTATGTTTGGGTATCCTATAAATGCAAATTATTATGATATTATACGATAATAGCTCCACAGCACAACATTCAAATATCCCCGAAACTGATTGTTTAGCTATGTCCGGTAATTCTTTATACTGTAGACCATTTCTGATAAAGATACACGTTCCTCCTCTTTTTGTATTTCGTGAGAAAATAGCCGCTCGGCTGAAGTTCGATATGTGAACTAAATTTTCATAGCCAGCTTCTATAAAATGCTCTGTTATACAAATAATGTCTATTAAGGTTCCTTGATGGAACAATTCATCTAATTTAACTAAAAGTGCATCTGATTTGTTAATTAATCCTGCTATATTTTGATGAAATATGTTAAGATTGTTAAAGAAAAAACTGAGAGTTTATTGGTTTTGGGTTTGCAGAGATTTTATTCTGATTTAGAATGGAGTAGTCGACTTCTGAGTGCGCAATATTTAGGTTGCTTATGTCAATAATTAGGTTTTGCAAATCCGACATAACAATTTTTAAGCCATGTTTGTTTAAGGTTTTATACCGTAAGTTATATGTATCGTAACTGTAGGGCAGATTGAAGTTGGAGTCTAAAATGTGTGCATAGCTGTGTGTAATTGTATCCATATACAGAAGATTATTAAAGGTTTCAATGCGGCTGTTAAACATAATGTTAGCGTTTTCCATATATTTGAAAGTTGGTAAACATATTATAAAGTTAGTGTGGGTTAGGTTTAGCAATTTTTCTCTTATGAATATCACTAATTCTATATAATTACGGGTTTTTAGAAAGTCTTCTTCACCTATATATATTATACAAAAATCAGAGTGGGTATAGTCCTTTACTTTTCCGTCAATTTTATCCAATAATTGTTCCAGTCCACATTTAGGTTTACGGTAGTGGCACATGTCGTAATCTTGTAGACCAGTAGTAGTGGCTATGTTATATAACATGTTTGAGGTTTCACTACTAATTAAGCTTATTTTAGGTTTACTGGGGCATTTTTGTGTGTCTCGTATGACTTTTGTACTTATGATGCCTAAGCTGCTGTCATTTCCACTATTCAAGTTATTTTCCGATGCGGAGTCATTTTCGATAATCTTGCTAACTGTCTGCGTTTGTTTGGTTTTTGTGAGTTTTTTTGTAATATTTTTAGGTGTCGTCACTTTAACTTTCGCTGGACTATTGGCTATCTTTTTGTATATTATGTTCTTCTTAGTAAATTCTTCGTTTTGTTTCTTCAAATTATGATTTTCTAATGATAATGATTCAATCTCCTTGTGCGCGCTATTTAGTTGCGAAGTTATAATGTCTATCTTTTCCTTTAAAATTTTTATTTCATTACTATCTTCGTCTTCCGATACTTCTGGTAAACTATTTCTAGTCTGTTCCAAACTTTGTGAAATATTGTTATCACTATCATCAATGTTTGGTTCCGACTGCGTACGTGTGCGCCTGAATGTTATGTTATTGAGATAATTCATTTTTAAATACAAATAAATCCTCAAAAAGGTTTAGTTCTCGTAGGATTCGAACGTGAAGCCTCAGGCATAGAAAGCACGTCCTCAGACCGCTGCGCCAATCGCTCAGGTACAAGACTGACAAAATTGCGTTTCTATTGTGATTTCAATGACGTCAGTAAGTTATTTAATTGGTAACTGATCCAACTGATGTCGCTTTTTTCAATATGTTTTCCATCTTCTTTTGAATATGTCGTAATTTTTTATTTAAAAAAATTGTTATGTAATTGTACAATTTTTCTTGAAAAATGTCATTTCAAATCGTAGTTTAGAAAAATTGCAAAGACATTACACAAAAAGTACTAATCTCTAGCGGGATCCGATCCCACGACCACTAGTTTCTCAGGTGCAGTTGTTAAGATTTACGCCATTCGAACACTTATATATCGTGCAAATTAGGACAGTGCTTATTTCGTATTTTTAATTTGAAATCGAAACAGTCGTTACTGTGACTCATGCAGAAAAAAATGTTTGCACTCAATCACAAAAACACGTCATTTACATTAGTCTTTTACACTTTTTGTTAATGTTTTAGTTGTTCACTGCACTTAATCACTTGGTTATGATTGTTTTATTGTTTTTTAACGAACGATACACTTATTTTATGTTTTGAACTATGGTGTTATATTATGTTTTTTTTTAAACCCTTTTTTTTATTGATTCCGTGAAACAATTCACTGAATAACAATGTCACAGTTGTTTTAGATGTTCTTTCACAGTTTTAAATAGGAGATATACTTTTATTCTCACTTTAACTATTTTTTTAGATTTAATAACACGGGAACGATGTTAAAGCGACAGCTAGCGCCATCTACCTTGCCTTACAATTTGTTCACAGTGAAAACTTTCACCCCTCGACAGTAATGCAGGTGCTTTATGTCAATTACAGATAACCTTTTCAACATCAGAGATATCTTATCACTAGATCTCTTCAAATATGACAAAAAACTCAAACTCAAAGCATTTATTTCAAATAAACCAGTTACAGGCACTTTTGAATAGTCAAAGTCGAAAAAAATAAAAAAATTGAGATGTTCAGTTGCGACTTCTAATACTGCTGCCCTGAATTTATTTGCTAAAATGATGCTGACAACATCCCTTCACGTTTGTAGCACAACCTGTAATGTTACCACTTGGTCCTGAACATATCGCAAACCAGATCAAGCCCTGTGTTCTCTAGAAAAACAATGTCGACTACAATCAGAAAATAGTTTAAAACTGTTCTTTGTGAATTTAAATAACATAATTAAAATAGAAGTATTAAAAGGAAAAACATTATAGAGGCAGGAAGCCGCGGTGTGTGTGAGGGAGTGTTGGAATATCTTTACACCCCACATACACACACACCACGATCTCTTGACTGTGGGGTGCAAGGTTACCCCGTACCTGTTGAACTTTAATTACTTATATTATTGTTATTAATAATTTTGTTACCGTGCTGTGTTACATACGTAGTGTTGGTGCAATAAAATGTTTCATAACAATGAAGTGTATGAGACATTTTATGAGAGCTTATGGGGTTTGAGTAAGTAGTTAGAGGTAACTCAACAAATCAACCCTGATTTGTTTCAAGTTGAGAGTGATGATAACGATATAACGATTACAACGAACGATGTACAAATTAGCCCCATGTTAAATGTTGATGCGCTGCTAACTACTTATCATGGCTTTAGTGCCCTCTTACTTAAGATACGGAGTAATCTTATATATTATGAGTTGTTGACACTATTCTGTAGTACATTTTTATTTATAAATTCTAATTTGGACTGTTAATTATTTGAATAATGTATAAATTTATAATCATTTGATCAAATGTAATAACCTACCTACTAATACGTATTTGTACGCCGTTAAGGCAAAACACTGTTACACTGTAACATAATTTAATGGTAACATCTTGCATGCCATGTGTGTGTATACTCATGTTTTGGACAAATAAATGATCTTTATCTATATCTTATAACATGATTGATTTAATCATGATCAGTTTTATTTCCAGGGAACGATTTCCTTCGCAATTTCAATCACTCATGCATATCTACAGATAACAAGAATTTATAATATAATAACCAGCGTTTTTCATAACAAGTCACGAAGCATGAAATACAAAAAAAAAATTGTTAGCTAAACAAGGACAATGGATTAAAAATATAGGTTAAATAAAAATATGTTAATGTTTTAATTAAACGCGCGGCTCCTACACAACGCGCTCGAGGTTACCGAGCAATATGTTCAGCTCTCCTTTCATTACTCACTACCATGAATTCGCAACTGTAAACATTCATAAAACATGCTAAGTACCTATTTAAATTAATTCTTTTGAAGGCTGTCTAGACGTAAATAGTACATTTATACGAATAATTAATTTCGTTCGCGCCTTAATTTCATTAAATACTATTTAAAACTAACGTTTTGAAGGTCGTCGGTATTTTAATTAGGAATAAGAATAAGTGTTTAAGAAATAAACAAATTACTAGAAATAGAAATGAGGTCGGCACACAAATGAATGATAATAATGATAATACGACGAGATATTATTTGCTAACAAATAATTTTTCGTGTAGGTAGTCATACTAAATTATATTTGCGTAATACCCAGGGATAAACTTAATAATTGGGAAAACGGGAGAGATAATATTCAATAGCTTTCTCGAAATTTTGTAGTAATACGCTCCAATATATTTAATTAATTAGGTATAAGTTTATTATGTTATGCTACTAATTTACAAATAAAATTAAAATAACATTAAGATTAAAATATACAACTAACACTAAAATATATAAATTATAAACAATAAAGGCTCATTGGGCATCAAAAAATTCGTCGGCGTCGCTGTCAGTGGGAAAAGTGCCCAAAAGGCTGGCAGCATTGCCACGTTGGATGGCAATGCTGATTCTTTGACCTAAAAATTGGCCAGCCCTCTGGTCACGTGAGGAGTCGACCAACCGCTTGGTGATGTCCCGAAATACTCGATGAGCACTCGGACCCCACGGCCCTAGTGTTTCAACCCCAAACGGCTCAAAAATATAGCTACCAATAAGGTTGTTATATTTGCGCCGTTTGAGGTTTTCTGCACCTGCAGCAGCCGCCCCGGCACAGCCCGCCGTGCTAGGAAGATGGGATGGCGCGAGGGTATCGACACAGGTTGCGTCCCACACCAAAGGCCTACCCAACTTCCAAGGCATTATGGTCATTCCGTCTGGCCTCTTCCCATCGTCACGTGCCAAGCCATTGGGTTCTAAAACAGCTGGCACCCCGGCGGTGACAAGAGCCCGACGGATGATGTCATTAATGCTTGCGTGCCGTGCCAAACGACCAGCGCTCTTGCTGCAGGAAAGGCCATGGTGTCCGATGCGGTCGACTGCTTCACCGCACTGACAACGATGCGGAGCCCCGCAAGGAGCGCCCAATCGCAAACTTGTAGCGAGCCGGAAAGTGGTGTCACCCAGCATAGTGCCTATGTTGGGTGAAGGTAGTGCCTGAAGCCAGAGGCCCGATTCCCATTCTCCCACAGCCAATAGGCGGGCACGCTCAGCAGTGTTGGTGGACGTATTAATGAGGTTATACCGTACCAACCTGCAGAGCGGCTCATCCCACTGTCTCTGGGAAGACGGGTTCTCGGGCTGCTCCGAATCCGGACAAGCCACTTTCCAGGCGTTCATCGCATCAGTCAAACACGGCACTTCAGGGTCAACCTGGGAAGCGGTTAAGATTCTTGTGGTTAACCTTTCGGTGCTGTGGACCGAGGACAGGAACGCCGGTAAGCTTACACTAGAAATTTTGCGGACGCCGAACCCACCAAAACGAATGGGTAGTGTGGTTTGCAGCCATGCGCGGTCGTCCAATGCCACATTTATGATTGATGTTAGCGTGCTTCTAATGATTTGGTCAATTTTGTCTAAAAGGTGTGGCTTCTTCCATAAAGGGGAAGAGCGAAGAGAATACATAAAATTTGGAACGAAACAGCAGTATCTGATAAGGGTGAATGCCGAATGTAAGTTGATTTTAGAAAGTCTATCCGAAATGTCGTTAAAATGTTTAATTTTTTCATCAACAAAAGGTGAAAAACTGTCTTCTAAAATTGGGGAACCTAGGAGGCGCAGTGAACTTTTTTCTAAGACTTTGATATTTGGGGCTATTGTATTGAATTTCTGTATGGTCGATTGTCTGTCGGTATTGTCACAAGGGTAAATTTCGCATTTGGAGTAGTTGAGGTCAAGGCCGATGGATTGAAATTGGTGCTTTAGGAATCGGAGATCTTTTAGAACAGTTTCTACGTCGCCTCCTAGGGTCCCATCATCTAAATACCATACATTAAATTTTGAATTTAGTTGTTGTATTATGGGGTGAATAGCTAAACTGAAAATGACTGGTCCGAAAATACGATATTATGTAATTGGTATACAGAATTTACGATAATTGCAAACCCTAGTGTTCGATCGCGATTGTCTCGATCGCGTCAGAAGCGTGTTATTCTATGCTGGTGCTGCAACGCACCGCTTCCGTACCGCGTTCGTACCGCGCTCGTCCCGCTTGACTATTATCCTCTCATCTAATAACACAAAATAATCGATGTGTTTATAGAAAATACTTGAACTTTTAATATTTTTCAATGGAAAATAATACCGTTTATCACAAAGTTTTGTTTTGCGAAGCGTTCCATTTGAGTAGGTACCGGACACCTCTATTGGAAATTCAGAGTGGCTCAGTATTTTATTCGGGAATTTTATTACCGTTTTAATTAATGTTAAATGAATATTTAGCAGAGCATTATTTACCTTTGTATCACAAAGTTGTTGTTTGTCGCACTGTGAGTTTTATTCCGTATAAGTACTTTGGTATCGCATTTATTTTCTTGACAAATCTAGCGATGTAGCTACTACTACAATCTACAAAATAATGGGATCTAACTTTAAAGCTTGAAAACTTTACCCAACCTCGAGTATACGAATGAACAACTTGGATTTCAAGCATTTTATTGGCACTATTTGCATCACTATCAGAGATATTTTTGTACCTATCATGTATGTTTGTTACTTAAGTCAATAATAAATATAAAGCAATGTTTTTCTTCTGATTAACTTCGGTAGAGTTTGCATTAGAGACAATATTACACGATAGTAAGTGTCGTATAATATTGTATAGATCTATTCTGTACACACGAGACATGACCAACCGTCCGTCTTTATTACATAGTCTGCCGTAAAGCAAAACGATTAGGCATGCGAGCTATCAGTAAAATAGTTGGGTAAACAGAGTGCGACAGCGCCGGCGCTACAATACTCAACTATAGCCAACTATGCGCGGCTGGAAGTTGGCTAATTACTTGAAGCCGCAATTTGGTGGCAAAGTGGCTCATCGCAGTCACTGCGTCCTTCTGTGCTCTGTACCACAGCCACTGTCCTATGTAAGAGAAAACGATGCTATACGATGCTATGTAATAACAAATAACAATAGAAGAACATAGTTAGAACACGGAACAAAAGATCAAAGAGTCGTATTTCAACACTGACTAACATGTCCGATGATACAGGTAAACTAACTTTAAAAAGGCGGCTGGGACAGACTGAATGCGAAGGTTGAAGTGTCCATACGTATAATATGACCTATGCTCGTACAATACTTCATATATCGTTTTTTTTTAAGCTGAGGTATACTAGCAACTCTTCGCTTGATCGCATTCCTAGCTCACGAGGGACGACGATAATAATATTTTGAAATAAGTTTGTTGGCAAAGTAATGAAGGATATTAAACATCATTGTAGGGACATAGAAAGTCTGTTCGCCCAGGAAATGAGGTAGGTAATTAGCCCAGTGGTACTAATGTGTCGCGCGTAATTGAAGTGTTTCTGAAAAGTGGCGCAATGTTCTGCTAACTAACGAGTTCAGACATTCACTTGTTTCCTAATGTTAATGATATGCTGCGAATTCGTTTAACAAAAAACAATACGCAATAGATACTTAGGTGCCACAATGTCCACTGACCATGGACGACAATTACTGCAGTTACGTACTCCATTCTGGCTACAAAAACGGTGCCTACTGTGATGACGGCTAATAGAGATGTTTGGAAGAAAAAGACTTGCTGAACCGACCTCAAATAAATGGAGATAAGGGCAGGATGGTGATAATGAAAGTGATGATGATGACTAGACTATGTATTACCTATTACAAGTTGTAATTAGTGAGCCTTCTGTGTCTTTTTTATTCACCGCCTACAATAAATGTTGAGTGTACCACAGTCATAGTGGAACGTGTATAGTTTCATGAAGTTTGCGGAGTTTGTTGGCAAGCGGCGGTGTATAAACCGCCTGCTGTCACAGAATACTTTGTCATCGTTACGAGGAGCCTGATTTATTTCTGCTCAAAACCTAGCGCACTTAATGTGTTTGAAATTTTGCACAATTTTTTCGTACTAAGTTGGGAATGATTTGCAAAATTTTGATCGTAGTTATCGGGGGCTGAAAATTTGTCATTTTCATAATTTTCCGGAGATGGATGTTCAGCGTCGGCAATAGAAACTTTTTAAGGCTCGTGCAGACCAGCGCGACACGACGACGCGATGCGACTCGAACAATACAATTTCTAAGAAAACTTCACGATATAACAATAACCAGTGTCGCGTCGCGCTAGTCTGCACGAAGCTTTAAATGTCAACATTTCAATGAACTTGCACCTTCAATTGTCCTAAAAGAGCTCAATAATTTTATGTCATGTTACAACTTTTTCATACAAGTTACAGCGAATGACATTGTGATTTGAATATACGGCAAAATTTAGATGAAAGTCAATTTGTTAAGCAATCCGTTTCCCAGTACCGAGTGAAACAATAGTTCCCCGACATTTCTTCTCCAACTCTCGTGTCTACTCACGCATTCAGCCTTATCTCCTAGCGCACGCTCAAGCACACAGCAGGTAGCTGCTAATGAATCTCAGCACAACTACGAGCCGAGCTAATTACCAGCCGCAGTGAACGTCCCGTTCCGCCGCAACTTTTATAGTTCTGCTCCAGTTCTGAAGTGCCTCCAACCTGAAGGTTATCTGGAAGCGGTAGTGCTGTGCGGTTGTAAGGAAGTTGGCTTTTACACATAGCGAAACCTTTTGGCACAATATTTTTTTATACTTAGTCTTTTCAGTAACTATTTAATCAGCTTCAGAAAAAACCCGACTGCAAAATCACATAAGTAACTGAAAAGATAAAAACAAGCATTATAATCTATATAATTTCAGTTATGTGATGTTGCAGTCGGGATTTTGATTTTTTAAATAATTTATTTTATTTTAGACTTTTTAGCTACCAAATACTTTTTAAACCAATTTATTATTCCAAATTAAATCTATATATATTTTTGTAATTCCCTTTTAATTTCCTTTTATTTTGATAACCTACTCGATGGTTAGGTATTTTATTTAAATTAACGCATTAGTATGTCGCTCCAAAAATCCGCCATTTTGTTTTTTTCAAACACCTATCTACGGACACTTGGGGTTTTAAGACGTATATAACGATACCTTAACTGACGAAATCCATCCAGCCGTTTGGAAAATACGAGGTATTAAAGAAATTTACAAATATACATAATATACAAGATTCGCGCGAAAAACATAACCCTTCCTCGGCAGTCGGGTAAAAAGGACCGTAGGTATTGCAAAGTCAATATTATTTTATTCATTGGTTTTAGTTTGAAAACAAGGTAAACATTTATTTTACTTTATATTTTTTTAGCTTGTATTAAAATATCTGGTGTGTTGTTGTATATAAAGTTGCAAAGTAACCTAATCTGACATTTAGTAGGTAAATCCTGATTTACCTAACCTTACTTAAACCTTAGTTGGTTTTTTAACACCGACCTGTAAATCTTGTAACAATTAACTCTGCACCACCTGCACGAAGCGTTCTAAGCTCCGACCATGTTGTAAGTAATGCTGCACCGCTGCCACGCTGTGCTCGCGAAACGCATTGTCTAATCTAAACTATGCTGCAATCATTATATTAGCTACCTAGGTCAGGCGTGGCGACACACGGGATACAAGGACAGGCAATTTAATACTAGAGTGAAAAATTAAAACCAGATCAAGAATAAATATTTTTGGAGCGAAGTTGTCCAGGGGTTCCACGACACCTACCGTTTTTTTTTTAAATTCTCCACCTTCAAATGTGACACAATTAATTCATCTAATTGTTGCGAGATTTCCGGTGGCCTGGCGTCGCTTTGTGCCACAATCTATTTTACACATACCAAAAAATGTCATGGCGATATTAAACCGCGCAACCCCTATATACATAACTCTATCAGAATCTGCTGCTCCGTAAGTAACATTCGTTCGTCTCGATGGTTACCGCGGATGATATACGACATAATAGCAGTTCATTTCGCTCCGGGCTCCGGGGGAGGCGCGCCTAACGTGTCACACGCATTTGTTACAACGCTATCACGCGCGTACCTGATCGGCAACTGACGACAGATTATAAACAAATTGATGCTTACTTCCTGTATTTTGTCGCGAAAACTACGCACACATACACAAACGGCACGGAATTTAGCGCGCCATTGGGGCTTCTTAGCGGTTTCTGTGAAGAATGTGGGTATGTATGTGAATTTGCATTGAGCGTCCAATATTTGAAATATCGTTCAGTCGGGGAAATGTATTGTTTAGCAGATTGGCACACTAGGTTTTGCTGTGTTTACTGTACTTTTTCATACGGCTGGCAAAGAATGGCAGATATTTTAATAAACGGTCAATTTCAATTGAAAGTCAAATTGTTACACAGTCTTTTTCCCTGACAATACAATAACTTATTATATTCAGTGACTTTCGTGGAATTCTTTTCAATTATTTTTATTTTTTTTTATTTTATTTATTTAAATCGAACACACGTGATTCATATTGTTGTTAGTAATCCTTATAAAACTATGTTAGTAACATTTCTAATGAAAATAAATATAACAAAACAAAACAGAAACAAAAATACAACTAGTTTAAAAACCTATAATTATGACCGCTTCCGCTGCACCAGACCTGCAGCTGTGCATACGGGTCCAGTGCCCCAGGAACGGGCAATCAGGCTTATTCACTATCACCCTTAGAATGCTGTTGGTGCTCCCCCGAATCCTTCGCATCAGGGATGCTGTTCTTTTTCGCATAATAGCTTGAAAGCTATCTGTATCTGCTTCAGCAAACATGCCCGATGCGCTACAGAACCGCGGGAGCCCCAACAGCACCCTAAAAGCGTTGTGATACTGTACGCGAAGAACGTTGTAGGCCCTCTGCGTATGTCTAACCCACAGGCTGCACGTGTAAAACGACTGGCAAAACGCCTTGAAAAGAGTGAGTTTCACTTCTCTAGTACATCGTGCAAACCTACGGGCCAGCATATTACATCGGATCGACAACGCTCTTCGCTCCCTTTCTATGTCACTATCATCATTTAGGTCCTCATTTAATATGTGGCCAAGGTACCTAAAATGTGATACTCTATTTAGTGGTACACCATAGAGAAATACCGGAGGAACTGTCTTAGGCTTTTTAGTACCTACCCTAAACACCACAAGCTCACTCTTCCGTACATTGTATAATAAACCATGAGACGTGGCGTATCTCTCACATACTTCGAGCAACCGTCTGAGTCCATCAATCGAGGGACTCAGCAGCACCATATCATCTGCATAACTTATACTATTAATCATTTTCCCATCAATAGAGCATCCGATACCAGTGCTGCTGAGCTCCCCGATCAACTCATTGACGTAAAGATTGAAGAGCGCCGGGGAAGTCAAACCTCCCTGTCTCACCCCACACTCCAACCCATACGCTCCAGACAAAGCACCCGACCATCTGACCCGGTTGATTTGGTGGTCATACCAGTAGCCTAAGAGCTTAATAAGTTCATTAGGAAGACCTTGCTCGCGCAATTTCAACCATAAGATATTATAATCAACCAGGTCAAACGCCTTCGAGAGGTCCAGGAAAGCAGCATACACAGGTGTGTTTCTATCAGTATAGTACCTGACCGTGTGCTTGAGCGCCAGAATAGCAGTCTCCGTAGACAACCCAGCTCTAAAACCGAACTGTGCATCATGAAGACTGAGCTGTCCAGTTACTCTCCGCTCAAGCACACCATCAAGAACCTTTGCTGTTATAGTGGCCAGCGATATTGGCCTATAGTTATCTTTGTCTGAGACATCGCCGGTCTTGTTCTTGACTATGGGCACAACTATCGTCTTCATTAGGTCAGTCGGTAGATACGAGTGCCTCACACAAAGATTATACAGCATCGATAGGACTCTGGGGAGATGCGGACCAGCATATTGTAAGTGTTCTATGCTGAGGCCATCGTGACCCGGAGATTTGCCCCTGGTCATCGACTGTATGATGTTCCGAATTTCTTTTGATGAGATACTAATCGGAACACCAGACAGTCCACTCTCAGCGACATAACCCCGTCCCTCTGACCGAAGCCGCGAAGTTACTTTAAAGTGCGTCCTAAACATGTTCGCAATCTCCTCAGGCTCAGTCATGCCATTTACGCTCACTGGAACCGCAGGTTTTGGGCTCAATCTCTGTGTGGATTTCCAAAATTTTTGAAATTGTTTTCCCCTATGTTCCGTTGCCAAAACGTTCATCTTAACTTGTTCCTCATTGTTCTGACAAAATTTTAACTTTTGTTTAAAAACTTTTCTTGTCTCACACATTTCCACAAATAGCTGCCCCGTGTGAGGTTTTCCAATCCACACCCAGTTCAGAAAGGCCCTTCTCGCGTTCCCGTGAGCGTCCCTGACATACCTGTTCCATCCAATCACTGTACGCCGACGCCGCCCACCCCCCACTAAACTAGAGCTGCCCTCATTATCGTTTCAGTTTTAAATTCATCTTTGAATAACGTGTTCATGGAAGTGTACCGATCAGACGAGTGTTTATTGTTTCATTCAGAATCGGTCGTAGCTTCGTCAGAACTCTTTGATCTGCTCTGTAGAATGTACGAGTTTTGATTTATGTTCGGTTTGTTTAAACGTGTCTGGTTTGTTTCTTAAAGTGGATTTCCATAACCGGTGTAAAAGTTGCTTAAAATTAGAATTGTATGTATTGGTCTTGCTGTAAAAAGTATTTTTTTTTTGTTATAAGTATAATAGAATTGTTAATAGTTCAGGTAAACGAAAATATGTGTTGTATTTTTCTCTGGACTCTGAATAGATTTCTATCGTTTTCCACGCAAAGACTAAAGAAAAATGTTTATATAAAGTTATATATAAACATTTTTGACGTTGACGTTTTTTATGTCAGCTACTTACATGATTGTGTAGCCTGCATCATCAACAAACTCGTACATCAATGACATAACTCATCGCTATCAAGTTTTCCGGGTGATCCGTCAATGTGTCGCCGGAGATGCTCCTCGTACTTAGTACGTACGTACGTCGCGGGTGCAAGTAGTGGGTGGTGGAGGTAGCTCCTGTGCCAGGTGACTCCTCTCACAATATCGAGCCGCGACTCGCCCGCGATTTCGTTGCTATTGCGCTATTAACGTAAACACAAGCTGCTTGCTAGAACAGAGGTCAGAATTTTATATTACCTTTTAGTTTTTATGTCTCTTGTAATAATCGTTTAGTGTTATTACGTTATACTAAGAACAAGATTGTATTATACTAATGTTTTTACTAGAAACTAAGTTTACTTCATAACCCTGTAAACCAGGAATTGGAATGTATATTATTTATCAATGAATTCTAAAGGCTTGAAGTAGTTGGAGTACACAACAAAGAAAGCACAAGTAGGTAAATGCATTTTCAGAGAACCTCTGGTTACAAGGGAATTCTTGGAACATTATAGTGGGTTGTCTTGCACAACAGATACTCAATAATGTCAATGCCGCGGCGAACCCTCGTGTTCTAATGACTGGCGCCTGCGACACGCGTCACTGTTGCACACCTCCGCAATGGAATTATACTTTAACAAGGTGTCGCCTGACGCACGCAGGGAAGGCGGAACTTCCTAACATTTTTTTAAATTATTATTATAAATGGGAAAGTGAGTTTGTTTGTTTGTAACGCTTTCACGCCAAAACTGAATTGATTTGGATGAAATTTGCCACATGGGTTAGAGCATGACCGTGGCCCGTGGTTATGACATGGGGTATTTTTTTCCCACGGGATCGAATGCGAGGGAAACCGCGGGACGCAGCTAGTGGACTGATAAAATGCTACTTGGTGTTTGGCTAAATTAACGCGAGGAGGCAACATTTGGCTGACATACTGTGACGTACGAATATAATTTAACCCGATAAGAGAAAAGAAGAAATATGAATCTGCACAATAGCTACTGCAACTACAAAGTCATCATATCATAATCAGCCTATAATTTATTCATTTATTTCAGACTTATTTCTAGTCCATAGCTTTACACACACACATAATGTGTATAATGTTCTCACTGCTGGGACACAGGCCTCCTCTCGGTGAGAGGGAGTGGGCCATAATCCACCACGCGGGCCCAGCGCGAGTTGGTAGATGTCACATGTCTTCGAATTTTTGGTCCCAGGACAGGCCGGTTTCCTCGCGATGTTTTCCTTCACCGTTTTGAAAAGAAGTGGTGATGAAATAATTTACACAAATTAAAGCGCCAGGGTCTGGGTTCGAACCTACGACCTACAACTTGTAAGTCGCGGCCAAGTATACAACTACAAAGTCAGTTTTTGTAAAAATAATGGTAGTAGGGATTTTGTTAATTAACAACGGTGTATTCTGATATAACGAAATATAACCAACCAGTCTATTGTGAATCGCATCCAACAAATACGTGGAGCTTCAACAATTGAAGGTTGATACAGTTCAATTATTTGTCGACTTACATCTACTATGTGTTCTCAACGAAATAATTGAACGAGCGGTAACAATGTGCATCATTGTGGACACCCGCCCCCCCCTCCTCGCCCACCCTACCTCCTCCGGGGCCCGGCTCGAGTGCGTGCGGAGTCCGGATCGTGTTGCGCCACAGAGCTGCTGAGGTTCTATTGTGGAAGAATCGTTTGTTCGTTTAATTAATGGAAAATTTCCCTTTCAGCTCTTGTTGAACCGCGAAATTGATTTGGCGTTGTAAAGAACGTTGAATGTAGTAAGCTCTTCGCGAGGAAAAGGTATAAACATAAACACTGGCAAATGACAAACTTAAAGTGAAGGATGAGCAACCTGCGGTGTCACCAGCAATGTGAGTTGCATGTAATTGATACAAAATTGCTAGACCACACACTGAAAGGAATTTGGGGTAGACACGTTTAGATTTTACAGATAAAACGTCCTTCATTGTAGTTGTCTCTCTTTGTGTCGACACAGTAAAGACTCGGTACGACAAGTACTGTTGCTGCAGCAATCCGACGAAGAGCGTCAAGAAAATAATCGACGTCGTGTTAACAATGTACTGTGTGTCTGTTATTTTGTAGACAGCATCGTCCGGTTGTGTGCTGATGGTACAGGATAATAGGACCGCCTGAAACAAACTGCCGCTGAGTAGGTACTTGAGCGAATAGAACAGTGTTCCTATTCAAGCGTTCAGATTGTTAGCTCATCGGTTAATGTGATGTAGCTTTGTAAAAATGGGCTGAAATAAATGTAGGGCATTTTGTCTTACAGCCCGTATAAATTACTAGCACTTGCCCGCGGCGCTTTTGGATGTCGGACATATTATCTACCGAGATAAAAGTGTCTTATTAGATGCCCTAACCCAGGTCTACCTGTGTGCCAAATTCATCGAAATCCGTTCAGC
Organism: Agrochola circellaris; assembly: GCA_914767755.1. Taxonomy (NCBI): domain Eukaryota; kingdom Metazoa; phylum Arthropoda; class Insecta; order Lepidoptera; family Noctuidae; genus Agrochola; species Agrochola circellaris. Next base: position 428,560 of record OU611847.1, read on the forward strand.
TGAAGCTAACAGACAAACAGAGTTCTTGTCGCATTTATTTATAATTAGTATGAAAGTATGGATTGAAAATGTTCACCCACATGAACACATGAATTCTTGCTTAGATGCTTGGCTACTCGGTATATTGCAATCAAGGTTCATTTATTGTTGACATAATCTACTCATTAAAATGTTTTTATTTTATGAGTTGATTGCAATTTGTGCTTATGTAAATTATTTTTGCATTAAAGCATTATTATATAGAATCAAGTTTTTCTAACTGAACAGACAGCTGTGCTGCTGGGGAGTTTGTTGCGCCACTTCTTCTTCCCAGCTTAAGCACTAGGAAGTGGTGAAGGGTGGGCGTTTTTGGGGGACTGTCTTATGTAATTTTGACGTTCGAAAAGTGCTGATTCTCAGCCTAGTTTGAATAAATGACTTTTGAATTTTGAATTTTGAAAGGTCTGATAAAAACTCGTTTACGTGTAAACCAGCTATCTAATTACGCAACTCATTTTCGTTGACAATTCCAACTAATCTGTTTCAATTTGACAGGTCAACAACATTCATTGTGTTATTTACGTTGTTGAGCAGATTTTTTTTTTCGAACGTGCGGAGCAATGGATTAGCAATCTGTTTCAAAACGATTCAGATTATGATTGATCGTGTATTACGTAATTAGGGTACTGGGTCATATTTATCAGTCTAGGGTGTCATGTTTCCTGCCGGGGTTGCGGGTTTGTCTGAAAGGGATATCGCGACCTCGGCACACAGGCAACGGAAGGAACACGGGTGGGTTTTAGTCAGTAAAAGTCTGACACGCCCTCCCGCTCCACCCAGAGCGGGAGAAGTTATTTGATAATTTCACATCCTCAAAAAAAAAAAAAAAAAAAATAGGGTGTCATGTTTGAGTGTAAAATAAACAAGAATTATTTCGTTCGATGTTACAGTTTAAATAGTAAAATTTCGAGTGAAAGTGACTCTTTTGTCTTACTGCCAAACACTTTACACGTGCAGCCTGTGGTGTAACTACACGCTTGGGTCATACAACGCCCTACGTGTTCAATACAATAACGCGTTTAGGGTGCTGCTGAGGTAACCACGATTCTGCAGTGCTTCGACTACATATGTTCGCAGAAGCGTTCACTGACGGGCTTCATGCTCTTATAAGGAAGCAGTGTGCGTCGCTGCTGAGGCGTGTTAGGTCCAGTAGCAACAATATAATAAGCGTGTTCGCGGGCAGCTCGGACTCTCCACTGCTGTGCCACTGGATACGTTTGCATACTACACTGTGAGCAGTGGACAGATCCTCCCAGTCCTAATGTATACAATGTAACTGTGTCCTTAACAGTTTTTATTTTGTGTGTGTTGTTTTGTTTGTTTTATTTTGATGTGAATTAGTTGTTTTAAAATGTGTGTGTTGAAATATGGATGTAATATATAAATGTTAATTTAATTTAATTTAAATTATATTTCCTAGTCTGTCACGCTAGACCACGCTACGCTACTTTACCACAAGTTAGTAAACAGTACAGAAGTTTCATAGAGCAATATCACATAAAAAAATTGAATGATGGACAGTAAGTGGACAGACATGTATCAAAATAATAGATATTTTACAATATGATCTGTGGGAAAGCTCCGATAGATCATAATATTATATTATCATATTCATGAAGGAGGGGTACCTAATCCTACTATCTTACAGTAAAACAAAGCGAAAAAGTAAAAAACCGCGACCGCCAAGTGCGTGTCGAACCACGCACAATGTAGTTTTTGTTTGTTTATATTTATTAGGTGTTTATTTATCATGACTGATCAATTACTTAAGGACCTAGATCAATTTTCTGTGTCTGAAGTTATAAATTGTAATATTGATGAGTGTAAGCACCACTTTCCCTTGGGAGAGAAACCGCTGACCTTTCTCACACAAAATATTCGCAGCATAAATCGAAATATAAATGGTTTTGAAATATTGCTACAGAACCTGGGTATAAGTTGCGACATTATCGTCCTAACAGAATGTTGGTTGTCAAACCAAACCACTGTTTTACCATCTTTAGACGGATATGTTTCGCATAAAACCAACAGAAACATCAACCAGAATGATGGTTTAGTTGTATTTGTCAACAATAATTTAAGTACAACTGTAGAAGAACCTTTGCTACAAAATTGTAATTGCTTACTCATTAAAATTAATACAGATACGGTAGTTATGGCTATATACAGACCACCTTCTCAAAATGTCGCAAATTTCTTAGATTCACTAAACGTACAGTTACAAAGTCTTACAACTTTTAAACACATAATTCTAATGGGGGACATTAATATCAACATTGCTTCCGGGAAAATGGACATTCATGCACATAACTATGTTAATATCTGCTCATTCCACGGACTCTTGCCAGCTCATTACCACCCCACGCATCAAAGTGGTTCATGCTTAGATCATTTCATTATAAAAACAAATAAACCAGCCAAAACATTTGTTACTAACTCTTCGCTTACTGATCACCAAGCAGTTTTACTAATATTACAAGTTTCTTTACCAAGAAAAAATTGTTTACGCAGCTATACCAATGTCAACATGACACACCTCGAAAAAGACATACGTAATATTAATTTTGACCCAGTTTATAATTCCACCGATGCAAACTTTGCTATTAATTATTTTATAAATTCACTTCACTCTGCAATAATAAAGCATACAGTCGCCAAAATAACGCCAAGGAAGTACAAGTGCATTAAACCTTGGATTACACCCGGACTTGTTCGATGTATTAGGCATAGAGACAAACTTCACATAAAGTTCAAACTTGAGCCTGAAAATGAAATTCTTTCCATTACTTATAAAAGATATAGAAACTTCTGCAACAACCTTCTGAAAAAAATAAAAAATGAATATGACAGAAAAGAACTGCAGAAAGCAGGCAAAAATAGTAAACTTATTTGGAAATTTATAAAAACAAATACATTTAGATCAAAACAACTTGAACCTCCACTTGACTTATTGACTATAGAGAACAACCCAATAGAATCAACAAATATAGTTAATTACTATTTTTCTAACGTAGGCAAAACCTTAGCAGAAAAGACCATACAATCTAGAGGTTCTTTCTCTCAAAACCAACCTAAATCTTTCCCCAGACTCAAATCTTTTGTCTTACTAGATACGGATGTCGATGAAGTATTAACAATCATTTCTGGATTAAAGGACGTTTGCGCGGTTGGGTGGGACGACATATCAAACAACATACTTAAACATTTCAAATACCTCCTTGCTCCGCCGCTAACTCATATTTTTCAGTTATGCTTAACTAATGGTGTATTCCCTAAGTCGCTTAAAAAAGCAGTGGTTACTCCTGTATATAAATCTGGTGACAAAAAATGTGTTAACAACTACAGACCCATTTCAGTTTTAACAGGGCTCTCCAAGATCTTAGAGAAAATCATTAATATTAGATTAATGAAATATCTAGAGGATAACAAATTGCTTTCGGATAGACAATTTGGCTTTAGGCCCAAAAAATCAACTAATCAAGCAGTACATCAAATGACGGATTATATAACAACTAATTTGGATCAGGGCATGCACTCCATTGGGATCTTCCTAGACCTCGCCAAGGCCTTTGACACAATTTCCTGTCCTTTATTATTGGGCAAGCTTGAAAGACTCGGAATAAGAGGAACAACGCTTACACTGCTTTCTGATTATTTAAGAGACCGCGAACAATGTGTAAAAATTGGTCAGTACGTCAGTTCTGAGCTTCGAAATAGTAATTACGGAATACCACAAGGTAGTATATTGGGTCCTACTTTATTCCTAGTATATATTAATGACCTGTGCAGCTTAACACTCCAAAATGGTGTCATAATGTCTTATGCAGATGACACAGCTCTATTGTTTTCAGACAAGTCTCGAGAGGAGGTGTATAAACAAGCCCAGAACGGTTTTAATATAGTGTCTAATTGGCTACATGAAAATCTCCTAACACTAAATGCAGAAAAAACTAAACACATTTTATTCACTATGAGAAATACTAACCTGCCAACTACTAACATAAACATTTATGCGCATAAGTGCGGCAAGTACGCTGACAATGCATGTAATTGTCCTACTTTAGCAAAAGCCGATCATATGAAATATCTTGGTGTGACGATTGACACAAATCTGAACTTCCGTAAACACATTGATTTATTATGCACTCGAATGCGTAAATTAATATACATTTTTAAGAATTTACGATATATAACGGACTACAAATTAATTAAACAGGTCTATTTAGCTTTGTGTCAATCCATTCTTACATATTGCATAACTTCATGGGGAGGGGCTGCAAAAACAATCCTACTACCATTAGAACGTGCGCAGAGAGCTATCCTTAAGGTAGCCACCTTTCGCCCATTTAGATTTCCCACATACGAGCTTTATACGGCATGTAAGGTTTTAACTGTGCGTCAACTATTTATATTAAAGATAGTATTACACCAGCATAGCAATCTCCCTTATACCCCCATACCTATACATAAGAGAAGAAAAGACTTAGTTTGCATAAAGCCTCAAACTAGACATACTTTTATAAATAAATTTTATGGTTTTTTAGGTCCGTTCTTATATAATAAAATCAATAAGTCTCTAAGTATATATAGTGTAAATTGTAAAAAATGTAGTGAAATGTTAAGTGAATACTTAGCGACATTAAATTACTCAGACACTGAAAAATTGCTAGAAATCATGCAATAAGTTTATTAATGTTAAGGCAATTTTTATTTAATAATATAATTATTATGTATCAATGCTAGCTCTATGTACATTAATTTAATAGTCCAATAAAACACTCAGCGTTGTTACGTGAAGGCCTGAAACACAGGTTTGAATAAACCTACATCAGGCAGGTCGCTATTGTTTTTCATTAGGCCTTTATCCAATATATTATATAAGTTATACCTACACTAGATTTATTTTAGGCATAGTTTAATATTTGCTTAATAATTTTAATATGTAACTCTGTACTGATGTCACTTCTATGTAATTTATATGTGAACTTATGAATAAAAAGTATTTTTATTATTTTATTTATAATGAAGGGTTCCGTAGTTGGGATGAATTTATCCCAAGAACAAACTTAATATTGTAGTGGAAAAAAAAGTTGTCCCATACATTCCAACTGCAAAATGTAAGTTTGTACGCACAATATTGAGAGATTTACCATATTATTTTAAGACTACAGATTTCTAATAGATTTTCCTGTGATCTATAAGTAAAGAACCATTCTTTGTATTTTTTTCAATATTTTAGGCCAGTAGTTTCTGAGATAAGTGGGTAACGGTAAATTTTCATTTATCTTCTTAAATTTCCATCCGGAACGGTAGTTAATTGTAACAACGCTCGCCTTGTAGCTATTAAGATAGTGTCGCAGGATCGTTCCATACTAATTTTGTCGGTGTATATGCCTACGGACTCGAACGATAACGTAACTGTGTTTACAGATTGTCTTAGTGAAATTAGTGCGATAATAGAAAGTAATAATGTGCAATCAGTGATCCTACCCGGCGATTTTAACGCTCACCCAGGCGAGCTATTCGGTGGTGAACTGTTGAGCTTCTGTGAGGAGCAGTGCTGGACCTGTGCGGACCTGGACTTACTGCCTCAGGGTACGTACACTTTCGTGAGTGACGCGCACGGTTGCCACCGCTGGCTCGACCACTGTGTAGTGACCGAGGCTGCGATGCGTCTGCTCGTTAGTGCAACTGTGTTGTATGATATGTATTGGTCGGATCACATGCCTATACAATTACAATGTAATTTTAATATGATAAGACCTACAATTGTGACACCCAACCTGAGTAAAAACTTTGCGATATGGGGAGAACGGAATACTAGTCAAATAAGTCAATACAAAGAAAGATGTCATACAATGTTAAGGGAAATTAATTTTCCATTAGAATTTAAAGAATGTGCTAACGGGTGTTGTGAGGATTCCAATCACAAAGTTGTATTGGACAATATGTATAAAAACATTGTGTGTATACTTACAGAGGCTGCCCAATGTCCCAGTAATGTGGATGCGGGAGGGGGTAGAAGAAACAAATGTGTTGTCGGTTGGAATAGGCATGTTAAGCAGGCTCACGCGGACGCCTGGCTTGCTTTTCAAGTCTGGAGTATGTCTCGTTAACCAGCTTCTGGTTCTGTACATGTACGACACGGGAAAAGTCTTTAAATCAAAGTTAAGATGGTGTCAGAACAATCAAAATAAAATTAAAATGGACATCATAGCTGACCATCATAAATCTAAAAAAAATTTCAACGTTTTGGAAAAATACGAATAGATTTAATCCGAGGCCCGGCGTCCCTGTGAGCGTGGCGAGGCAACATGACCCTACTGCGATAGCAAACTTGTTTGTGAAACATGTTAAAGTTCGATCTCCTCTTGGCTCCGTATCGCGATGCGGAGCCAAGAGGAGATCGAAAAACTCTGAAGGAGGTAAATGTCAGGTTTTCAGCAAAAGAAGTTGCTACTGTTATTAAAAAAATGGTTAGGGGCAAGTCACCAGGGTATGACTACCTCAGCATCGAGCATGTAGGAGTTCACCTGCATAGGGTTCTGGCGATGTTCTTCTCACTCTGTCTAAGCCACGCTCATCTGCCCGGTGACCTAATGAAAACTGTGGTTGTACCTATTGTGAAGGATAAGACTGGGGACACATCAGACCTCTCGAACTATAGGCCCATATCCCTTGCTACTATCATTGCCAAGGTGCTGGACAGTTTGCTTGACAGGCATATGGCGACCCGCATCGAACTGCATGATGCGCAGTTTGGGTTAAGACCTGGTCTATCCACAGAAAGTGCCATACTGTCTCTCAAGCATACTGATCAGTAGGTATTAAAAAAAAAGAAAGAAAAAAAAGATTTTTTATTTTTACAAGTACCTTACAACTAGTGATTGGAGCCTCCTTTTAAGCAAATAAGCCTGTGTTAGGAGAATACGCTCTTCCAATATCTTTAATTCCTACAATTTACTTGTTTTATTTTTGATTCTATACAAGTTAAGATGCTGAATGAAATAATAATACAAAGAAAATATAATTAAAACTAAAAACGCAGCCCGTATGCAGGCATGCAAGTATGTGAGTGACAGTGAGAGTGCGTGAATGTTAGTGGGAAGGTGTGTGAATGTGAATGAATTAGTGTATGCATAAGGTTCAAAGTGGCATTAAGCGTGGGGTTACTTTTTACTCCAGCAGCGCCTCTGTGTCGTCATAGGTCAGCGGTTTTATCCAAAAATATATTTTTAATTTTATATTTTTAATTAGTATTATAAGTCAAGGAAAACGCCTGTTAATGCGTGTTTCCTAAACCTTTCCAAAGCATTTGATCTGGTGTCGTACGAGTTGCTGTGGCAGAAACTATTGACTGATACTTCAGTGGATAGAGAAGTTATATCAATTCTACGGTTTTGGTATACCAATCAGACTAATTGTGTAAGGTGGGCAGGTTCATTATCGGATGTGTGTAGGCTGGAGTGCGGGGTGAAGCAGGGCGGACTGACCTCCCCTCGCCTCTTCAATCTGTATATCCAGTTGACCGTCGAGCTCAGCAACACCTATCAGGGTTGTTATGTAGACGGAGTATGCGTCAATAACATTAGTTATGCTGATGATATGGTGTTGCTGAGCCCTTCGATTAACGCAATGATGAGCCAGCTTACAATATTTGAGAGGTACGCGGAGACTTATGGGCTCAGATACAATGTTAAGAAGAGTGAGGTACTAGTTTTCAAGGCGGGCACTAAAACTTACTTTATTGAACCACACTTGAAACTTTGCGGAAGTTCCTTAAATCAAGTCACTTCCTTCAAGTATCTGGGCCACTTGGTTTCCGAAGACTTAAAAGACAGTCTGGATATTGAGCGTGAGCGCAGGGCATTGGCTGTCCGCTGCAATATGTTGGCACGCAGATTTGCGAATTGCACGACTGAAGTAACTACAAACTCAAACTCAAAGCTAAATGCTTTGAGTTTCAATTAAACCATTTACAGGCACTTTTGAATTGTCTAATAGTCGGTCAGTTAGTCAGAAAGTTGAAGCTAGTTGCCCAGTTCCAAAACGTAGATTTTCATGGAGAAGAACGGGCAAGAAACTCCAAGGACACTCTTTTAAATATAGAAAATTACACAATCCTGGGTACATTATTCTTGTTGCTTCTATATGAGAACAACGTACAAAAAATAATCAAAACAATTCAAAATATAAGATTAAAAATAAGCCCTGGCAGATAAGAGATGACCACATCACAACTGACGGTGCCCGTTCACGAACATGACGCGTGGATCAGCACCATCCAGCTCAACCATTTTGTAGGGAACCGAATGATCCAACACACTCGTCACCATCAGTGAGACATTTAAGTGGGCATCACAAACTCTCAACTGCCGTGCTCTTTCAAGTCAACATACATCTTAATAACATAAAATACGGCTCCATGGTACTCACATTCACAAAAATTTAAAAAATGCTTCTAAATTATACAAAACTATAGTTTGCAATGTATTTGAGAGATTAATAGAATGTTACTACTACACTATTTACAGCGTACTGTCAGTCGTTCTATACATGCAGTATGTGGGTCAACTACACGCATAGGGCATACAGCGCCCTGCGCGTACAAAACAATAATGCGTTCAGGGTGTTGATTGGGTTGCCGCGCTACTGCAGTGCTTCTGGCATGTTCGCAGAGGCGAGAATAGATGGCTTTCACGCCATCATGCGCAAGCGTTGCGCTTCCATTATGCGCAGGGTACGCGCCAGCCCCAACAGCATCCTGAAGCATCCTGTTGTAATTTACCGTCAATAGTTATTCCAAGAAAAACTGTCGACTCAACAGGGTCCAAACTCTATTCCATTAACTTGAACATTGGTAGTTAGCTGCCTGATATTTGGCGTTGAAAATTTAATGAGTTTAGTCTTTTTTTCATTCAGGAGGAGTTTATTTACATTAAACCAATGCATAACTTTTGAGAGTGCATCGTCAACTTGTTCAAACTTGACTGACGTTTGATTTTTTAAATGAGGGAAGTTTCATCTACGAATAATATGATCTTGTGATTATCCCTAATGTGGTAAGGTAAGTTATTTATATAAATTAGAAATAAGAATGGACCTAGAATTGAACCCTGCGGAATACTCATGGTGACCGCAGATCCTGCAGATCTCTCGCCATTAACATCGATACTCTGAATTATGTTGTTCAGTTAAGAAGTTAGAAGGTCGAGAGACTTGTCCCTCATCCCATAGTGGTACAGTTTCCCGATGAATGATGATGTACGCAAACTAAGGCCTTGGATAAGTCGCAGAAAATACCAAGAGGATCTTGCAACTTGCTTACTTTGGTTTGCGAATTTGATTTTGGTGTCTGTTTTTTTACATCTGGGTATACTCCTCCTAGGCCTCGAATATGCTCTTCAGTTATTCCACGCCCGCGTCTGTAGCTGAACGACCCTTTGTAAAACCAAACTGTTTCAGATGAAGTATGTGCATTGAAATGTCCTAAAAAAACAAACAAATGTTTGCTTAATGTAGGTAATATCGCGTTTTTTTTTTTATTGTGTTTGGGTGGCTTACAGCTATGAATACAAAAGTAACAGAGAGGTAATTGACGACAATCCATTTACGAGCCTCCACAGTTAGAAATAGACTATTGTTATACAAATCTTTCAAATTGATTAACTATTTGTAAACCATAATACTGAGTATAACTTTAAATTAAGTAACTGCATAGGGCAAAGTGCATGTTAGGATATATCAGAAACAATATTATAGTGTTTAAAATTCGTGGGATCAGTTGTGCTGTCAGATTTGATAAGTGGAATCACTTTGCTAAGTTTCATTAGATCAGCAAATACACCAGATGCATTTCCATATGCAATACAAGAGTTAAAAATAATTATGTAAAAGGGTGAGATAACATCAATATAGAAGTAATGGTATGTACTGATAATCCCAAAATATGGGAGAACATGCTTTTGCAACTGCAAATTTAAGTTGGTCGATTATTAAGGCTCCTGTAGACTAGCGCGACGCGAAACCGGTAATTGTCCTACCATGAAGTTTTCTTAGAAATTGTTTCATTAGACTCGCGTCGCGCCTGTTTTGTGTCTTTACTCGTAAACTTGTAGAGCCTACTTAGCTGTGATAGTTTTTCTTTTAATTTCGTTATATATACTACTGCCGTGAATTTTTTCACTTATCCAAAACGAACCATTTAGCTGGCAGGGGTCTCTCTCGACACTCGACACTCTTGAAACTAACAAAAATTTGCGCTTTAATAAAGCTTAATATTTAGCAAACGGATCCCTGAATTAAAAAATCACACTCACAATCTTTTTAAACGAACTTTTCAATTACACCCTACACCGTGGGATAATGGGATAGACGAGAAAAAGAAAACATCCTCACTTTACGTGTAGAAAGGTATCCAAAAATATATTTTTTCATGTTTTTATTTTACCACTTTGTCGTTGTAATTATTATATATTTGTATACCCATGCCAAATTACAGTTTTCTAGTACTAAAAAGTCTCTGACCCAAGCCAGACAGACAGATGCACGTGGCGAAAGTATAAGGGTTCATTGTTGACTACGGAACCATAAAAAGCAGTATTATGAAAATAAGAAGTAAGGCTCTGCAGTGCTATTCTGTAACCATCTCACCGTGAAAACTTAAGTGAAGTGAGCGTGGAGTGAGCTGTCATTCCACCTAATGCTAGAGATTGACACTATTGACAGCTCACTCCACCTAAGTCTTCACAGTGAGTTTTTTATTTACAGAATACGTCGGCTGATATTGGTGTATGATATACAATTAGCGCAAGTGAAATCCCGAGTTAATATTTATCGTTGCTCATGATGAGTCTTCTTTTGTTTTTTGCCGAGTGACAGTACTCGTGAACAATGTTGTACATTGTTAGGGCAACTCCACAAACGCGAGTTTGCGGCGCCACTCACTCGACGGATCGTGCGCGCCCGCCGCGCGCCGCGGACCGCACTCAATGGAAATTGGAAAATTTTCTACTTTGTGATTGTATTGTAAAGTAGATAACGATGATTGTGTTACAAGTCTTCTCGTCAATGTATTTAGAAAAACAAGGTAAAATTCTTTGTGTTTGTGGGTTGATGTCAGAAATTCAAAGCTGTATGTCCATGGGTTTCAGAAAAGGCGACAAAGGAATCTTACCGAAAGGACATAAAATGTTGATGACGAGTTGGTTTTTATAAGATAGTGATAATTCGAATAATAGCCATTAAAGTTTTACATGATAATTTTACTTTTTAGGAAACAGAAACGTATTCCTATAACCGATTCGGAAAATCCATTAACAGTCGATGTTAACGCGACAGTTCCTTCCACGTTCTATTTCCTTATCGTGGGTAGTATCTACGAGAATCTACTTATGTATCAAATTGACACATATTGTGCGATCAAGGACACTAACATAATCAAGTTCGATCTTCAGAAACTAGAGTAACCAATTCTTTTGCGATTCCTTTAGTGGCCTTCCTTTTATCCTTTACCAAATTGGAAATAAATAAACCATATTGTTATACACAATAGTTGCCTACATTCCGTACATATCAGGAACAAATCGGTTTGGTAATAAAGGACCGGTCGGAGTTAACGAAATGTTAGATTGGCATCGAACAAGAACGAGCGAGTGTATCGAATACTCCGCCGGTGTGCACTCTACTTTGTAATAGTAGAACTGTAGATGGACGGTAGATAGAACATATAGTTGTGCAATTTATGTTTAGTTTGCATTAGAAAGTTTTATGTGTGGAACATTTTGTTGCCGTTAATAAAATGCAGTCCAGCCAATTTGTTGAGATTGTGTCAACTACTGCCCGAAAACACATCCTAAGGGCCTGCAGGACTTCCTACATTCCAGGGCTGTCGACAGAGTCCATTGAACTACTGAGTACATATGAATCACTGTATCACACTGACCCTTTTTTGGAGGATAACCATGCTAGCTGTAGAAATGCTGCTATTGAAACTAGTCGAAAACAGACGTGAGAGGTGGATCTACACTGTAACAAACATCGATATGACTCTTAACAGTAAAAAGGCTTCGAGTAAAATACGAAAGCTGAGCAGTGAGTCCCCTCAACCCTCACCACCATATCAAGTCCACCAACCAGATAGCTCACCAACTGCTTGTTAATGGCAAACCAACACGCCGCCGTTCCAGTATGGTCCCTAAGACACAAAAACCTGTGGCACTTGCGAGGATATTCGTAAACCATTCAACCTTACTGATGTCGTTACAGCTATTAGGGTTGTTAAGTGCGGTAAAGCCTCCGGAGTGGACGACATATCAGTTAAGAAAATCAAATAGCTTGGCTCTGTTGCTGTATCTTGGTTGCTGCAACTATACAACAACTGTCTGGAAACAGCTTCATTACCGTCTCTGGAGAAAGTCATAAGTCATACCTAAGCCAGGTAAAGCAGCAGGCAACCCAAAAAACTTCCACCCAATCTCTCTACTGTGTAATCATACATACAATACAAGTTGTTCGAGAAACTGCTGCTAAACTATCTTACAAACGTTATCGATCCAAAATTAATCCCGGAGCTAGTTTCAGGCCCGTCAAGTCTTGCTGCAACAAGTCCCTCAAACTCGTGCAACACACTGAGGATGGTTTCGAGACAGCTAAAGTCACAGGTGCTGTAGTCGTGAACCTGTCAGCTGCCTACGATGCACTGAACCTCAAACGGTTGTTGTGGAAGGACATTGATCGCCGATCAGAATTTTGTTCGAATACTCCAAAAAATACTTTTTTCATCCACAACCGGGAAGCTCCTGGCCTGCATCTCACCTGAACAAACTTCCCATTGACATTCAAAACTTACCCATTAAACGATTTAAAAACTGTATTAAAACCAAACTTTATTAGTAAAAAAGGGTACTATAAAATTTCAGATTATTTAGAAGATAAAAAAGCTTGGGAGCTTGGCGTTCCAAGCAAAACGCAGTCTTACTTACTCTATTCCATCTACGCAACAAAGAAGCGGGTCAAAAACTTAACATCGTTTGGGGTAGAGTGCCCATTGAGCACAGCAACTTCCTGAAATTATGTTGTTGTCACCCGGGACAGGTCTTTTACAATCACCAAAAACTGCAAGAACATCAATTAGAAGGTGCACGCTCGTAATAGTCACTTACAACGACTAGTCTCATCAAAGTGGGGTGCTTCGCCTGACGTTATACAGACTACTGGGCTTGCGCTATCTTTTGCGAATTCGCGTGCCAAGTTAGTGGATACAGCACTGAATGAAACGTGCTGGATCATCACTGGTTGCCTCAAACCAATCCAGGTGCAAATGGTGTATTTGTTAATTCACGCCGCTTGTGGCACCCGACCAAATGGCTTAGGTTAGGTTAGAACTGTGACCAACCGATACTTCCAAGTTGATCGCAATTACTTAGCATTTTATTATTAATTATGTATACCCTAAATTAATAATATGGCCAAACGTCGACAGACATATCATTAAACATTGACGTTTAAACGATAGGTCACTTTTAGCTGGGCATTTCATGCAATACAACCATCTCATGAAATTGTCGATCACTTCACGAAGTGATCAATTCTAAGATCGGGCCATATTCACTAACTGGGATAGCGCCACCAGAAGTTTGTAGAGCAGAGTGTGAGTGGCAGGGTCAATCAGTGAAAGAGCCAATATGGTTTCCGACACACGACACCCTCTGCACAATAACACATCCTCATGTCACAAAGGCAAAAAGTCGCAACAGCTTTTTTAAGCATGTCCTCCCACTCACTGGCGAACGGTCTAAGGAAAGTCTAAAGCTGTGGCGTGATAGTGTTTTCCTACTCAACCTATTCGTTCCACCTGCTGAAAATCTCCCACCTGGATATGAGCTGCCTTGGCTTACCTGTAAATCTGGTGCTGTCCCTTAAACAACGGGGCAAATTATATCGTGTCTAGCGAGTCCTGCTGTCTGCATGCTACAGGAGCTGATGGACGATATCGAAAGTACCAAGCTCGTAGCTACAGGAGCTGATGGACGATATCGAAGGTACCAAGCTCGTAGCTACAGGAGCTGATGGACGATATCGAAGGTACCAAGCTCGTAGCTACAGGAGCAGATGGACGATATCGAAGGTACCAAGCTCGTAGCTACAGGAGCAGATGGACGATATCGAAGGTACCAAGCTCGTAGCTACAGGAGCTGATGGACGATATCGAAGGTACCAAGCTCGTAGCTACAGGAGCTGATGGACGATATCGAAGGTACCAAGCTCGTAGCTACAGGAGCTGATGGACGATATCGAAGGTACCAAGCTCGTAGCCAAATTCTGGGCCGACTCTCTCTCCGAGATTGCCATCGACGCGTTATGAAGAAGAAAAAGAAATGCGGTTAATCCCATTCTTCCAGATTTCATAACAACCGAAAATCATACTCAAAAATTTGGTCATCTGATATGATAACCGCCGAATACTTACAAAACAGATAAAGCTTTACAAATACAATTCGGTTTCACAATCACTTGTAACGCAATACTGAGATAACCAGGAAGCATCTTTATTTAAAATTTGCTAAGTTTTGATAACGTTTCGAGTTTCTGGATAAGACGCTCCACTCCCGTTTGTGGTAGGTAGGTACTTAAATATGTATAAAAGTTAAGGAATCCTACATTTTCTTCTACAATTCAAACTTAATTTACTAAGAAAACTCTCTGCGCGGCCGTTATCAGAAAAAAACGGCAATTGGCAGCCTTGTTTTTTCACAATTTCGTGGAAAAGTTATGAAAATGGAGTCTACAAAACAGCAAATTTTTTTTATCGGCTTCAGTGATTTAGGTAAATGATTGGTGATATCACCAACCGTACCGTACCGTACTTAACCGGTAAAGCCCTGGGTGACCCTCAAGCACGTCAATTAGCACGTTAATTAGTTGTTTATCAGGCCTTTAACGGTTAAACCTATATAGGTTTAAGTCTTGTAGGCCTATAAAGCTAAACGTTAACTGTATAGGTTATGGAGAGAACGAAAATTGATAAAACAAAAATAAACAATTAAATAAGAAAAACTGCATTATGATGACGGCACGTCATCACAACAGCTAATCGGTTGATGGCGCCACGTGGCGCATACATACTAATTCCATGTGTGGTGCTTAACCCCGCGGTGGTTTTTTTTTTTAATATGACGGGTAAAATTGATTCCAATATCCTATTTACAGAATAAAAAAATAATTTCATTTCTTTTCATTGTTGGTTTTGGACACCATATTTTTACGATGTTATTTATTGTTTTAGATTAAATTGTATGAGTTTAGATAAAGTAGTGTATGAAACTGCACATAACTAGGTATTAAAACACTAGTGAGAAAAACAAACAGCAAGCGCGCGAACTAACCACCCATTTTCACCACATACACCCCACACACCCCACACTTCACACACACCCCATACTTCACACCAACCCCACACTTCACTCACACTCAAACCCAAAAGCACCTAAACCACTTGTCATCAAACCGTCTTTCTACAACATAATAATTTTAGTTACTAATAATAGGGCTTGGTATAACCTTTTATAACAAGTTACCCTCTTCTTTGCTAGATTTGCCTTTTAATGCGTTTAAAACGAAAGTAAAATCCAACCTTTGTTCAAAGGCATACTATTCTATCAACGACTACTTAAATGATAAGAATAGTTGGTCGCTGTGATTAACTCAAGACAATTTTTATGTTCTTTCACCAGAATTAGCTTACCTACTGACAGGTTATATGAGTTCATATAATTGTTTATTTTAATTTAATTTTAATTTATTGTTGACATAATCTACTCATTACAATGTTTTTTTTTAATGAGTTGTATTGCAATATGTAACTAGTGACCTCGACAATAGATCATATTATTTATTGTTATTAGTAATTAACTGTTTATTTATTTTACCTCGATGGTCCTAGTTTATCATTTATAACTTCCAGTTACAGCTTTATGTAAGCGGGCACGCCCTTTATGCCTGGAGGCTTTTATTAAGACGTTAAGTTTTGTTTACGTTTAGTTTTTATTTCTGCCCGAGTATAGTTCTCGATGATTTTGTTTGGTATATTGGCGTGTGCTAGCTAACATATGGATAATAATTTAAATTAGGTTAATTAAGTATGTTGAATACTATTATATAGAGTCATTTTTTTTCTTTCTAACTGAACAGACAGCTGTGCTGCTGGGGAGTTTGTTGCGCCACTTCTTCTTCCCAGCTAACGCACTAGGAAGTGGTGAAGGGTGGGCGTTTTGGGGGACTGTCTTATGTAATTTTGACGTTCGAAAAGTGCTGATTATCAGCCTAGTTTGAATAAATGACTTTTGAATTTTGAATTTTGAATTTTAATATTTTTTATTACATTGTATTTAGATTTTTTTTTCTTTTGTTTTGTTTTTAATATTAATTACTTGATGATATTAAATGAAAATGTTTGCCTAACTTGGGAAGAGACTGGACCCCACGACACAGGGAAACCTAGTGTGGGGTCCAAGGAATTTGCAAAAATCTGGTTCCTAAAGGTCTAGTCCTACGTAATCATTATACATCATTACTAGTTTATTTTTTAATTGGCCGTATTTTTTCTGAATAAAGGTTTTATATTTAGAAACTTTATTCAGAAAAACACGGTAGAAACATGAATTCATGTTTTTCTGGTCACACCATAACTTGAGAACGGCTGCACCAAATTGGATAATTCTTTTTTGTTGTGTTCGTTATTCTCAGGACAAAGTTCTTAGGGTAGGTAGGTGAAGGTAGGGTAGGTAGGTAGATAGATAGGTAGGTATGCAAGTTGGTAGGTATATAAGTCGGTAGGTAGGTATGTACGTAGGATAGGTAGGTAGATAGGTAGGTATGTAGGTAGGTAGGGTAGGTAAGTAGGTAGGTAGGTAAGTAGGTAGGTAGGTATGTAAGTAGGTAGGTAGGTAAGCAGGTACGTAGGCATGTATGTGGGTAGGTAGGTATGTAGGGTAGATAGTTAGGTAGATATGTAGGTAGGTGTAGGTAGGTAGCATCTCAATTCATTTTCGCCAACATCTTATTATATTAGGCAAAATATACACTTATACACTAAAAACAGTGATTTGTACAATGTTAACACTAGAAATAAGGAAAAACTACGAGCTCCTTTTCAACGACTTCATAAAGTTCATAACTCATTTCTCTCTTCTTTGCTAGATTTGCCTTTTAATGCGTTTAAAACGAAAGTAAAATCCAACCTTTGTTCAAAGGCATACTAATCTATCAACGACTACTATTATATAATATTCCCATTAAAACTACTGGAGCTTTAAATTCCTCACCCGCGCTTTCTGCTGCCTTACTTAGACAGAATGTGAAGGCATGCCCTTTGGAGTTTAGGTTTCAGCATACAAACTCCCAGGCTGTTATAAAAGCTTTTAAAGATCTTAAAACTAAATCAACAGAAGATCTCTGGGGAATGTCTGTAAAAGTCTGTAGATGTATTATCGAAACCATTGCGCCCTATTTAGCTTTCATATTTAACACCAGTGTAGACCAAGGAGTCTTTCCGGATCTCATGAAACATAGTAAGCTATTTCCATTGTTCAAATCCGGTGATAGTAAAGAACCCAACAATTATATGCCTGTGTCAATTCTACCAGTTCTCAGTAAGGTGTTTGAAAAGTTGATGCTCAATCAAATGTTAGAACGTGTTACGTCACTTTAATAAAAATTCCATCTTTCATGAACAACAGTACGGTTTCACCAAAGGGCGTTGTACCACTGTCACTCTAATAAAGAAAATTTTTAATGCCTGGGAAGGAGCACAAGATGCCATTGGAATCTTTTGCGACCTCTTGAAGGCGTTCGATTGCGTAGACCATGAGACACTTCTGCTGAAACTGGAGCACTATGGGATTAGGAATACAGCTCTTGATTTACTAAGATCATACCTGAAAAATAGAAAGGTTAAGGTTCAAGTAAACGGCGTAAACTCATTAGGGTCTGAAATGGCAATGGGCGT
This sequence comes from Agrochola circellaris, assembly GCA_914767755.1. Classification (NCBI taxonomy): domain Eukaryota; kingdom Metazoa; phylum Arthropoda; class Insecta; order Lepidoptera; family Noctuidae; genus Agrochola; species Agrochola circellaris. The sequence continues at coordinate 446,606 of OU611847.1, forward strand.
TCCTCAAGGTTCGATATTGGGTCCATTCCTCTTTTTAGTTTACATTAATGATTTACCCCAATTACTCCAAAATCAACCGAAGATGGTGTTATTTGCAGATGACACATCATTGATCTTTAAAATCAACCGACGGTCACAAAATCTTGACGACGTGAATACCTCTATTCTTCAGGTCCAAGATTGGTTTACGGTTAATAATTTGGTACTAAATAAAAAAAAAACTAATGCATTAGATTTAAATTACCTAATGTTAGAAGTAGCGAATGTGACATCTTATTGAATGGAGAAAAGCTAGAATATATTAATCAAACAGTTTTCCTAGGAATCACGCTATACGAGAAATTACAATGGGGACCTCATATAACATCTCTTGCGGGGCGGCTGAGCTCTGCCGCTTTTGCTGTAAGAAAGATAAGACAGTTAACAGATGTAGAAACCGCGCGTTTGGTCTATTTTAGCTACTTCCACAGTATTATGTCGTATGGCATTTTACTGTGGGGTCGGGCTGCTGACATTGAATCCATATTTATTTTACAAAAGAGAGCTGTCAGAGCCATTTATAATCTACATCGTCGTGAATCTCTCGGGGATCTATTTAAAAGGATTAATATTATGACAGTACCTTGCCAATTCATTTATGAAAATATTATGAATGTAAGAAAAAATCTACATTCTTTTTAACAAAATAAGTGATAGAAATAATTTTAGTACTAGAAATAAAGATAAAATAGATCAACCATTTTTCAGATTATCTAAAGTATTGTGGCGGCATCTACACCGCCACATGCGAACTACGCATCAAAGACTTGACGTCACACAACATCCTGACGTCACTCAAATCCTGCATCGCGCAATTAGAGTTTACCGCGCGGTGGACATATATACAAGCTCACGACTTCAACCTCTGGGCAATTGCCCGCCAGACATGACACCCGTCTGGTCGGAGGATCCTCCCTTTTCTATAGGGGATGAGTGAACTTTACACCCTGTTCCTCTTACCCCTAAATTGGTGACCCCGAGCATGAACGTCAACGCAGCCTTCGTGCAACTACTTCAGCGTGACGTCATCATCATCACTCCCGCAAGCTTTCGTGAGGCGAGTCACACAGCCAGCCAGCACCCACGGCTTCAACGGGTATCCTGACCACCAGCATGAAGCGAACGCGCATTCCTGGTCATCACCCTCAGCCTCATCAGCAACCTTGGCACAGCACCTGCACTTTCGGCCGGTCTCACAAGCAGAGCCCATTCTACCCTCTCCTGGTCGACGCAAGCAGTCAGCCACTACACGGCGCTGTACCACATCCGACCCACTGGATCAAGACGCAGCGCCACCCCGACTCACTGGGGAATCACCGCAAGCACCGCAGACAGTTCCGACTCACCGCGAACTATGCGGCACCCGGTTCCTACTCACTGGAACCACAGCTGGTACCTACTGTGAAGCATCGCAAGATACAAGACTCAGCCCAGTATCGACCTCCGGTCTCCGGAGGGGAGAGATGTGGCGGCATCTACACAGCCACATGCGAACCACGCATCAAAGACTTGACGTCACACAACATCCTGACGTCACTCAAATCCTGCATCGCGCAATTAGAGTTTACCGCGCGGTGGACATATATACAAGCTCACGACTTCAACCTCTGGGCAATTGCCCGCCAGACATGACACCCGTCTGGTCGGAGGATCTTCCCTTTTCTATGGGGGATGAGTGAACTTTACACCCTGTTCCTCATACCCCTAAAGTATCTTTCTGTGTTAAATGCTACAACAAAATACCTTGTGATATATTACAAAGAAATGAAAGAAAATTTAAAACTCTTATTAAAAGTACACTTTGTAAACAAGCATATTACAAATTAGAGGATTATATCCAAGATAAGAATGCTTGGAAATATGCTGGTCCTGCTCCATAGGACAATCTAGAATCTAGACAAAATCAAACTGGTTGCTAATTTAAGTTGTATAAATTATTATTTTTATTATATTATGACATTGATTTTACATTCTGTGATTACTTCCTCACACACTGACTTATTAATTGTAAATTTTTTAGGAAAATCGTCCTCTTTTACAATGTTTGTAAATATGTGAGAACCGTGCATCTATCACATAAGTAATTAATTTATCTTTCGTTGCTTCATTTTTATTAATTTTTCTTTTTACCTATTGTGGTAACGTATTTTTTATTTTTATTTTAGGTTCTTCGTTTTCTCATATAATTATGTAACTAATGTACCTACATATATAAAATATTGTAACACTTTTTAAAAGAGTAATGGTGGAGTTTCTTGCCCATTCTTCTCCATACGAAAACTACCTTTTGGAAGGGGCGACTAGAATCAATTCAATTTTTTGTAACCTTTGACGTTCAAAAGTGCCTTACAAGGGCCTATTTGAAATAAATGATTTGACTTTGACTTGACTTTGACTTTACTTAAATGATAAGAATATTTGGTCGCTCTGATTAACTCAAGACAATGTTTATGTTCTTTCTCCAGAATTAGCTTACCTACTGACAGGTTATATGAGTTTATATAAATGTTTATTTTATTTGAATTGTTAAGTCATTATTTTAATTTATTGTTGACATAATCTATCATTACTATGTATTTTTTTATGAGTTGTATTGCAATATGTGGTTAACTAGTGACCTCGACAATTGATCATATTATTTATTGTTATTAGTAATTAACTGTTTATTTATTTTACCTCGATGGTCTTAGTTTATCATTTATAACTTCCAGTTACAGCTTTATGTAAGCGGGCACGCCCTTTATGCCTGGAGGCTTTTATTAAGATATTAAGTTCTGTTTACGTTTAGTTTTTATTTCTGCCCGAGTATGGTTTTCGATGATTTAGTTTGGTATATTAGCGTGTGCTAGCTAACATATGGATAATAATTTAAATTAGGTTAATTATGTTGAATACTATTATATAGAATCATTTTTTTCTTTCTAACTGAACAGACAGCTGTGCTGCTGGGGAGTCTGTTGCGATAGGTGTAGGTAGGTTGGGGTGCATGTTGAGAAGCCTCCTCGTGGCGCACCCTGGGCAACGTCAGCTCCAAGTGCCCACCAGGTTTTGGTGGACACTTGGCGCTGGCGGCGAATTCTCAACAAACGGGGAAGGGTCACGGTTCCAATCACCGATCATCCGCGATGGTCGGTGAAGGGAACCGGGCTAGAGTTGGTTGTACGCCTACTCCCCCCTCTGCTTACAGAGGGGAGTTGAGTTGGCGTACACTGGGGAGTCCTAATCCCAAGGTCTAGCGTGCCGAGGGGATGAATGGCCGGAGGGTTTCCGGCAGCTAGCGCAAACAGGGACCTCACCCTTAAAAGGAAAAAATGGAAAAGTTGACTACTGGAATAATTCCCCAGGCGGGCAACCTCCACAAGGAGGCACAATCCCGCCCTTCCACGGAAGGCAGCCCCACCGTATCTGGGGGGGGCACCAATAGTCTCGTAGGCCGGCAGACCACCGCCGGTCTTCGTCAACCACCTCTTGCGTCGCAAGAAAAGGAGCTCCGGGTTAGCCTGGAGCGACTGTGCGACGCAGAGAAGCCGCTTGCCGTCAGTGACGGCAACAAGAGCCGAGGAGGCTCATGTCCTGGGAAGGACCGTTTGTCCGACCAGGACAAGGAGCATGGAGGGAAGCGCTCGCGCAGCGAGCTGTCCTCGAGTGAGGAGGAGCTGTCGGCCCCAAGATTGGGAACAGCGAAGAGGGGGAGGCGTCGGTTACCGGAGCGTAACTCACGGGGTCGCTTCCTGCGGCCCGCTACGCCGGTAGCCATGAGCGCGGAGAGCGAGGACTCCGCTGCGTCCCCGCTTATGTTGCAGAGCAACAAGGCGGAGGCGAACTCCGCAAAGCGGACGCAGCGGAAGGCGGTTGCTGCTGACGAGGTCAGCGAGATGGCCCGGCTGGCCCGAGAGCGACGCACTGCTCAGGCGGCTGCCGGAGGAAGTGTGTCGGCGGTGGCGCTCAGTCGCCAAGTTTTGGACGGCGTGGACGTTGTCCTGATGGTTGCCACGAAATCTGGCAGCCTGAAGGGCACGTTCACGCGCGCTCTGAAGGAGGCGGCTGGCGACATCAAGGAGGCAGTTGGGGTCCTCCTAAGTCGCACAAGCTCGGATGAGACGGCGAAGCTGTGGGAGGAGAACAGCCGTCTCAGATCCGAGCTGGAGGACCTCAAGCGGGAGCTTGCCGCGCAGAGGGCGGAATGGCAGCAGAGGCGTTCTGCGGCCACCAGTTCAGCCCCCGTCGTCGCCACGACACCGCCGGCCCCGTCGTCCGTACCTACCCCCGCACCTGCAGATGCAGAGATCGAAAAGATCGTTCGCATCTGCATGCTGCAGTGCGGGGGTATGCTGAATGCCCGCCTGCAGGGCCTGGAGTCGAGGCTCCTCCCGGCAGAGACTCTCCGGCCGCCGCTTGCTGCGGATAGGCGGAGGAAGGAGGAGCCCACAAAGCCCAGGTCCAGCCCACCAGGTCCGGCAAGAAAGCCCGCGGAGGGCACTTCCCGAACGGCCGCGCGACCGGCGCCCGCTCCCTTGGCGACCGCACCCGGGTCCACCGCGGACTCGTGGTCGACGGTTGTCAAGGGGAAAAAGAAAAAGAAGAAGACGCCGCCGCCACCACCGGTACCCGCTAGAGCGCCGGCACCTAAGAAAGCTCAAGGGCCGCCAAAGGTGAGAGCCCCACGCTCCGCGGCTGTAGTCATTACGCTGCAGCCCGGAGCCATCGAAAGGGGCGTCTCCTACAAGGCGGTCCTCATGGAGGCAAAGGCGAAAGTCGCGTTCCCCGACTTAGGTGTACCGTCCGGCCTCAAAGTGAGGCAGGCGATCACGGGGGCGCGACTGCTTGAGGTGTCGGGTGCCTCTAGCGGCGAAAAGGCGGACATCCTGGCCGCCAAGCTGCGGGAGATCCTCAATCCGGAGGACGTTCGGGTGTCCAGGCCCATGAAGACCGCGGAACTGCGCGTCGATGGCCTGGACGACTCGACGACCGCGGCTGAGGTCGTGGCGGCCGTCGCCCGTACCGGTGGGTGTCCGCCCGCAGACGTACGCACGGGCGAGGTTCGCGTCGATGCCTCCGGGCTCGGCGCGATCTGGGTGCGGTGTCCGGTGGCGGCGGCTAAGAAAGTCGCCGACGCCGGGCGTCTCTTGGTGGGATGGGTGGCAGCGAGGGTGAAGCAGCTGCAGCCCAGGGCCTTGCGGTGCTACCGTTGCCTCGACATTGGGCATGTCAGGGCACGGTGCACCGCCGAAACAGACCGCAGCGAGCAGTGCTATCGCTGCGGTCAGGCCGGCCACAAGGCGGCCCAGTGTCTCGCGGCGCCAAACTGCAGCCTCTGTACAGCTGCAGGGAGGCCCGCGGGGCACAGAGCGGGCGGAAAGGCCTGTGGCGCGCCCGCCAAGAAGACGCAAAAGAAGAAGAGAGGGGCTGCCATGGCTGCCGGGGGCTCTTTACCCCCCCCCGCAGCCTGGCTGCCCTTCGGCCGACTCCCGGCCTAGGAATGGTGCGTTGGAGGGAATGGATTGCGCTTAATGGCGCTGTACCATTTCCTCCAGGGCAATATCAACCACTGTGCTAGAGCTCAGGATCTTTTGCTCCAGAGCATGGCACAGTGGTCGATTGACGTGGCCGTGGTCGCCGAACCGTATTTCGTTCCCCCCAGGGATAACTGGGTGGGAGACTTGGACGGTTTGGTGGCCATCATTGGCGGGGCTCTTGTCAACCCGTCCCGAGGTCGCGGCTGGGTAGCCGCCCTCGCGGACGGCATTGGCACTGTTGGGGCGTATTTTTCGCCCAACAAGAGTCTCGCCGACTTCGAGAGGTTCCTTGTCGAGTTGGGTGCCGTCGTGGGCCGATTCCACCCTCGCCCTGTGCTGTTGCTGGGGGATCTCAACGCCAAGTCTGCGGCGTGGGGATCCCCTGTGACAGATGCTAGGGGCGAGGTGCTGGAGGAGTGGGCGGTCACGACTGGCCTGACCGTCCTGAATCGGGGCTCGGTACACACGTGTGTGCGGCAGCGGGGCGGGTCTATAGTGGACGTGTCGTTCGCTAGCCCCGCTGTCGCGAGCCGTGTCCGCGACTGGCGTGTCGCCGTGGAGGTGGAGACGTTGTCGGATCACCGATACATCCGATTCGACGTCTCCGCCCAGACCACCGGCGGCCGCGGTCCACCGACCCCGCGAACGGACGGTCCGCGCTGGGCGCGTAAGCGCATAGACAGGGAACTTCTCGAGGAGGCCGCTATTGTCCAGGCCTGGAGCCGGGAGTCGGCGACGAACGGACCCGTCGACGTCGAGCAGGAGGCGCTGTGGTTCCGCGGGGCTATGACGCATATCAGCGACGCGTCCATGCCCCGGGTCCACGCACAGTCCGCAAGGCGCCAGGTGTACTGGTGGACCGCCGAGATCGCGTAGCTGCGCGTCGCGTGCGTGGCGGTCAGACGCCGGTACACCCGATACCGAAGGAGACGTCGTCGGGTCCCTGACGAAGAGGCCGCGCTGTATGAGGTGTACCGCGCGGCCAAGCAGACTCTGGGGCTGGCCATCGGCGAGTCGAGGACGCGAGCCAGGGAAGAGATGTTGGAGACTCTAGACGGGGATCCGTGGGGGCGCCCTTATCGCGCGGTTCGAGGGAAACTTCGAGCCGCGGCGCCTCCGCTTACGGAGAGTCTCCAACCCGAGCTGCTGGAGGAGGTGGTTGCAGCCCTCTTCCCGGCCAGAGCGGAGTACACTCCGCCGCCGATGGCTTTGCCCACGGCCGCAGAGTCTGCAGAAGAAGAGGAGGTGAACGCCATCAGCGTCCCAGGGGTGACACAGGCAGAGATGAGGGCAGCCGTGATGCGGCTCCGGGCCAAGAACGTGGCTCCGGGGCCCGACGGGATCCACGGCTGCGTGTTGGCCCTCGCTCTGAAGGAGCTCGAGCCCCAACTGAGAGGACTCTACACAGCGTGTCTTGAGCAGGGCCAGTTTCCCACTTTGTGGAAATCTGGTCGTCTGGTCCTGCTCAGGAAGGCGGGGCGCCCGGCGGACTCGTCGTCCGCGTACCGGCCCATAGTGCTGCTAGACGAGGTGGGCAAGCTGTTCGAGCGAGTAATCGCAGCCCGCCTCGTCGGCCACTTGTGCAGAGAGGGGCCGGACCTGGACGACAGTCAGTTTGGGTTTCGGCATGGGCGCTCCACGATACACGCTGTGTCGCGGGTTAGAGTCCTGGCGGAGGAAGCGGTGTCTCGGGGCGGGGTGATGTTGGCGGTGTCCTTGGACATATCCAACGCCTTCAACACCCTGCCCTGGAGTTGTATTCGGGAGGCACTGCGCTATCATGGTGTGCCTCCCTACCTCCGCCGCATCGTTGGGGCTTATCTGTCTGGGAGGTGTGTCACCTACGTGGGACGTGATGGCGGAAACCAGCGCCGCATGTCGTGCGGTGTTCCACAGGGCTCGGTCTTAGGGCCGCTCCTGTGGAACATCGGGTACGACTGGGTGCTGAGGGGCGAGCTCAGGCCGGGGGTAGACCTGACGTGTTATGCGGACGACACGCTGGTCACTGCCCGGGGGAGCTCGCACAGGGAAGCAGCGTTGCTGGCGACGGCTGCGGTCTCACAGGTGGTGAGCCGCATACGTCGCCTAGGCCTGGAGGTGGCCCTCAGCAAGTCGGAGGCCATGGTGTTCCATGGCCCCCGGCGGGCGCCGTCACCCGGCTCACACATCGTGGTCGGGGGGGCTCGGATCGCTGTCGAGGGTACCATGAAGTACCTAGGATTGGTCCTCGACAGCCGGTGGGACTTCGGGCCCCACTTCCGACGGCTGGCGCCCAAGTTGCTGAGCGCTGCTGGAGCGCTCTCAACGCTGCTTCCCAATCTGGGGGGCCCGAGCGCCGCTTGTAGGCGGCTCTACGTGGGGATCGTGCGATCGATGGCCCTTTACGGGGCCCCGATCTGGGCGGCTGACCTGACGGCCGGGAGCATCGCCGTCATGCGGAGACCGCAGAGGGCGATGGCCGTCAGAGTCATCCGGGGGTATCGCACGATCTCCTACGAGGCGGCTTGTGCACTGGCCGGATCCCCGCCCTGGGACCTGGAGGCGAAAGTACTCGCGTCATCGTATCGGTGGCGCGAGGAAGCGAGCGCGCGAGGCGAGCGACCGATGCAGCGACACGTGGAGCTGCATCGGTCTCAGCTTCGCGAGGTCCTGGTGGCGGAATGGCGGGACAGGCTTTCGCGCCCTACCGCCGGCCTCGACGTCGTCGAGGCGGTCCGGCCGGTGCTCGACCGCTGGCTCGGGAGGAGGCACGGCTCCCTGTCGTTTCGGGTGACGCAGGTGCTCTCGGGGCATGGTTGCTTCGGGAAGTACCTGTGTCGCATAAACAGGGAGCCGGACGCCCGGTGTCACCACTGCGTCGACTGCCGGGAGGACACGGCGCGGCACACGCTGGCAGAGTGTGCCGCTTGGGAGGGGCCGCGCCGTGCCACTCCCCCCCCTGACCCGAGAGGAGGCCCGCGGTGGCGGGCCGGCACCGGCCGGGGGTTGCGGAAGATTCTTTCGTTCCCGCGACCCCCGGCGTAGGTGTGAGTCGGAACACCGGTGTGGTTTTTAGTCAGTAAGAGTCTGACAGACCCCTCCGCCCGCCCCAGGGCGGAGGACATCCATGAGGATTTTCCACCCCGGAACAAAAAAAAAAAAAAAAAAAAAAGGTGTAGGTAGGTTAGTTGTTGGGTAGGTAGGTGTAGGTAGGTTAGTTGTTAGGTAGGTAGGTGTAGGTAGGTGTAGGTAGGTGTAGGTAGGTGTAGGAAGGTGTAGGTAGGTGTAGGAAGGTGTAGGTAGGTGTAGGTAGGTGTAGGTAGGTGTAGGTAAGTGTAGGTAGGTGTAGGTAGGTGTAGGTAGGTGTAGGTAGGTGTAGGTAGGTGTAGGTAGGTGTAGGTAGGTGTAGGTAGGTGTAGGTAGGTGTAGGTAGGTGTAGGTAGGTGTAGGTAGGTGTAGGTAGGTGTAGGTAGGTGTAGGTAGGTGTAGGTAGGTGTAGGTAGGTGTAGGTAGGTGTAGGTAGGTGTAGGTAGGTGTAGGTAGGTGTAGGTAGGTGTAGGTAGGTGTAGGTAGGTGTAGGTAGGTGTAGGTAGGTGTAGGTAGGTGTAGGTAGGTGTAGGTAGGTGTAGGTAGGTGTAGGTAGGTGTAGGTAGGTGTAGGTAGGTGTAGGTAGGTGTAGGTAGGTGTAGGTAGGTGTAGGTAGGTGTAGGTAGGTGTAGGTAGGTGTAGGTAGGTGTAGGTAGGTGTAGGTAGGTGTAGGTAGGTGTAGGTAGGTGTAGGTAGGTGTAGGTAGGTGTAGGTAGGTGTAGGTAGGTGTAGGTAGGTGTAGGTAGGTGTAGGTAGGTGTAGGTAGGTGTAGGTAGGTGTAGGTAGGTGTAGGTAGGTGTAGGTAGGTGTAGGTAGGTGTAGGTAGGTGTAGGTAGGTGTAGGTAGGTGTAGGTAGGTGTAGGTAGGTTAAGGTAGGTGTAGGTAGGTGTAGGTAGGTGTAGGTAGGTGTAGGTAGGTGTATACAGGGTGTCAGGGACATCGCCGCGAAAACTGATGCCATGGATTCAGTACATGATTCTGAACCCTCCCTGCGTTGAAAGTTTTCGTTGGTTATTAAAAAAATATCAGCTCTTTCATAGAAAAGTGCTATACCTACGCGGTCAAAATGTATGGAACAGCTGTATTAAAAAAAATTAACCGACGAAAAATTTCAACGCCAGGGTTTCATCATCATCTAGTAAACCCATGGTAACTTCGCGGCTTCGCGTCGATGTCCCTGCCACCCTGTATTCAATGTCCCTATTAAATCCGCTGTACCATCACAGCTCGTTCTCACTTGTCGGGAGTCGGGCTCGACAGAAAATCGGCTGCTCTAGTGGCAGAACATTTTATAAGAAGCTGTTCACACTTATCCGACCCCGTTTTTATGTAGGCGCCGACAAGAAATGTCGGGTGTTTAGCCAACCCTCTACGTCCGTACAAAAAATCGTGTCGGATCTCGTTCGCCTATGAGAAAGTATAGACCTGTTCACATTCAAACTTCTGAAAAAAAAAAACAAAATTCATTGAATGTAGTTATCGACATTATAAAATGGTTGAAAAACTTCACTTCGTCACTTCCTTTGTTTTCTTATCAAATAATACATCACAACAAAAGCTTCGTCGGCGTCTATCGAGTACAGTCGCCTCGCATAGACTGCCAAAAAATGTCGCCAGCTTCGATCGGGTCCGACAACCGACTAGTGTGAACAGAGGCGCCGACACCCGAATAAATTACAGCGCCCGACACCCGACTAGTGCTCTGATCCACTGATCCTCTCCGAATTATTTAAAGTCACTTTAAATCAAAAATACTGCAATCAGTTGGTCGTAATTACATTATTTCGTAGGTAATTGTTTTCGTTTCATCCGTAGTACAAAATAGTTTCAGAAGGATCGAATACTTTCTACACGAAGTTTTAATAACTAGCAACCCGCCACTGCTTTGCACGGTTTTTACGTCTTGACAAAATATCAAGATTTTCTTAATATAACAATTTATGTTTAACCATAAAGCTTCCGAAATAAGTGCCCTAAATCACGGTGAAAACTGCATCAAAAATCATTATGCAGCGTAACCTCTGCAGTAACCAACCATGTTGGTTGGTTGGTTGGTTGGTTGGTTGGTTGGTTGGTGGTTGGGTTGGTTGGTTATTGGTTAGTTATTGGTAACCAACCAACCAACCACCAACCAACCAATAAACAACCAATCAGCAAACGTTGGACGCTGACATTGAACGTTGCACGTTGGTTTGGTTGGTAACCATTTTTGTTTTCTAGTTTTTAATAACTGAAGAATGTTTGGGGGATCATGGACAGAATTCTGCACAAACGTCTCCATACTTCAAGAACTCGGCATCAAATAGTGTCTATCAGCACTAGTACAGTCTCGAATACAGAAGTTTTTTGGTCATGCCTGCAGGCCGAATAATGAATCCATAGAGCGTCCAGTGCTGCACGGTAGAGTGGAAGGTAATAGGCCACGCGGGAGGCCACCGATGAGGTGGAGCGATCAAATAAAATCCACGATTGGAGGCCCTGTTAATGAATGCGCCAGACTGTCATGTAACAGAATCAAATGGACAGAGATCGTGAGGCGGGCAACGACTACACCTGCAATTGGACACAGTTCATTATGACCACGATCGCTCTGTCAAGAGCGAAGCGAAGAAGAAGAAGAAGAATATTATTGAAATTTGTATGCACCTCGTTTTAAGAGATTTAAGGGATCGGCAATATATCAATAGCCAGACTCTTGAAGTAACATTTAGTCGTTTTTTCATTAAAATCGGTCCACTCGGTCAAAAGTTATTACAATTTAAAGTCATAAAATGAATTGACTAACATGTAGGTACTTTGTACGACAATAGCGATATTGAACTTTAGTTTATTAGGAAGATAAGGAACGGGGTATACCCGCGGAAATATGTGGACTATTAAAGCATTGGTATGGTGACCAGACCATTCATGTGCAGGTGGACGGTATGCTCTCCAAACCGTATAGGTTGGAGTGTGGGGTGAGACAAGGAGGTCTGACATCTCCCAGGCTCCTCAGCCTCTACGTAGATGACCTAGTAGAGGGACTCAGCAGCAGACGTGTCGGATGCAGTGTTGATGGGGTTAGTGTTAACAACATCAGCTATGCTGATGACATGGTGCTGCTGGGTCCATCTGCGGGGGCAATCAGAGAGTTGCTTAAGACTTGTGAATAAAATCGTCGCTACTGCAGTGCATTTTGCATCGGAAATGTTTGCGCAAGCTCGTACCAATGACGGGTTTCACGCGATTGTGCGCAAGAAAATAACTTCACTGCTGAGGAGAGTGGGTGACAGTCGCAACAGCATCCTGAGAACTGTAGCGGAGAGCTTCAGCTCTCCGTAAAGCAGTTTGTGCGGAGAGTGATTGGTACTAACACTTGTTTTAATATTATCCTATACTATTAAATGAGCAACATTTGTATATATTTGTAATTACGTTATTGAAAACGGCTTTAACTTTTTTATGAAAGTTGCAATATAGGGTTTTTACGGGGGTGAAAAATCGATCTTGCTAGGTGTCATATCTGCGAAAATTATTTTTCTGCGTATTTTCACCCAAGCTAAGCTCGGCCGTCCAAAGTTTAGAACAAGATGGCTACCTTAGAATAATGACATGGCAGCATGGAATTAGTATGTACTATACATGGAATTAGTATGAACCATCCTATACTATTAAATGAGCATTCTCTATTTTCACCCGAGCAGAGCTCGGTCGACCATGTACTGTTACTAACACTCTATCGATTCTATGTTCCGAAATAAAAATCAATATTGTATTATTATTATTTACTTTAATGCATTTTTATACACTGATTACATTTTTAAATATTTTTATTTAAAAAAAAACATTTTGAAATATAAAAATCAGTAGCGTAACGTCGATACGTTACGCAACTGATTTTTATATTGGTAGCTACCAGTGGTCAGGGCTCCTGAGAGAGGAACCAACTTATTATTATTACATCAAAAATTAATTATTGTAGCAAGTAGAGGGACTCTTTGCCTAGAATACATCGTGACAGCATAGTTCGTTTATATAGTAGGTTTTCAGAAAAAGCACTTATACCGCGAGTGTCGCGTTCGCTATACGTGCAGGTGTTTATTGAATGATCAAGCTGCAAACTATTAGAAGAAGTGAAAGTAATTTATAACGAAGTAGGTGCAAAACTATATACGGAAACTAGCTAACTAAGACAAAAAAACTGGTATGTTTAGTAGGATGTGTCCCGGCGAAGAAAAAAGCTAATCTTTAAAACAGATACCGCGGTTATCTATTCGTTATGGCCAGGAACTATTGATGAAAAAGGGTCCTAATATGCCTCAAGATTCTATCAGGAAACGGTTAGTGGAAGTCGATATCAAATATAGAAGTATCATCAAGAACCGCTCCTTTCCGAGACACTTTAAGAACACGAAAAAGAAACTGGCCGGAAAATCATCCAGGGCCAAAAAAAAAAAAGACAGGTGTACATAATAAAGAGTATTCTAGCTATCATTCTATCTATCTTAGACTGGCACTCACAGTCGCCTGATGATAACCTTTTATCAGGTCAGTATCAGGCGACTGTGAGAGCCAGTCTAAGAACCTCAATAATTTTCCGGCTTTTCTCATTTACTTATAAAAAAAGACTACTTGAAAATACTATACCGTGTGCTTACACGGTTTAGTATCAAAGACACTGGTAAACTCAAACTCTCCGCTCTGCTTAGAGCGGAGAGTTCGAGTTTACCAGTGTCTTTGATACATAGCATTGTGGAAATGACACGATTTTCTGCCCGCGGCGCGGCGTTGTTGTTCCTGTTTTCCGCAGGAGAGTGACTTTCAAACGTGTACAAAATGTTATTATAGTATATTCAGCGCACTAGATTGTCATGTTCTTGGAAAAGATGGCAAAAACAAAAATAAAGTTTACAAAAAAATCTCATTTAAATATTTATCGATATCCGTGGTTTTCTCGCGATACGAGGGTGCGTTTTTAAGTTCGCGGAATGGGAGGGTAGGATATAAATAAAGGTAATTAACGGGGTGGCCACTACTTCAGCCACTCAATATAAGTATAAATACCAAGTTTTATCTTAATTGGATCATAAGTCATTGAACTATCGTCAATCAAACAACTCAATCGGGAAGAAAGTGTGAATTATGGAAAAAATCGAGTACCGTGCCGTTATAAAGTTCCTTACCAAGCAAGGAAAGTCAGTTCAAAACATACTGGAAGACATGGAATCCGTTTACGGGGACTCTTGCCCGGGTAAAACCATGGTTTACAAGGGGCACAGTCTCTTTAAACAAGGCAGGACCTCACTCGAAGACGATCCTCGATCTTTTGGGATTCGGAAGGAATCCTGTTGACCGATTATAAAGATAAAGGCGTTTCTATAACCGGAGAATACTATGCTTCAATCCTCGAGAGGTTAAAAGAAAGCATTAAAGAAAAAAAGAGGGGAAAATTGACAAAAGGTGTGCTTCTTCTTCACGACAACGCGCGCCTGTTCACAAGAGCCGTGTTGCGTTGGCTGCCCTGCATAAAGTGGGCTTCGATATTTTAGACCACCCACCCTACAGTCCAGACCTGGCTCCCAGTGATTATTATCTATTCCCAAAACTTAAAAAAGAACTTCGTGGGAAGAAGTTTTCAACCGATGAAGAAGTGAAGGACGCAATTTTTCGGACAAAGACAAAACATTTTTTTATGAAGGTATACATAAGCTAATTGAAAGATCTGAAAAATGTGTTAGGGTAGCAGGTGAATATATTGAAAAAGAAAAATAGTTTGGTATATTTATTTTCACTTTTTACCCTCCATTCCGCGAACTTAAAAACGCCCCCTCGTATCTTTACATTTAGGCCAAATAACCTGTTCCGCTACTGTTTTAATTATATTTAATTATAGCTTTTTATGTTTTTTTTACGCGATTATTTTTTAAATATTGATATATTATTATACGTTTTAAAATGGAGAATTTTTATTTCGCTACGCTACTACTATATAAACGAACTATGCTGTCACGATGTATTCTAGGCAAAGAGTCCCTCTACTTGCTACAATAATTAATTTTTGATGTAATAATAATAAGTTGGTTCCTCTCTCAGGAGCCCTGACCACTGGTAGCTTGGACCCTGCTCCATCGGGAGCAGGGTCCAAGCTACCAGTGCAGCTACCAATATAAAAATCAGTTGCGTAACGTATCTACGTTACGCTACCAGAAAAAAAAAAAAATTGAAATATAAAAATCTGTTGCGATTTTTATATTTCAAATTTTTTTTTTTTTAATAAAAATATTTAAAAATGTAATCAGTGTATAAAAATGCATTAAAGTAAATAATAATAATATTGATTTTTATTTCGGAACATAGAATCGATAGAGTGTTAGTAACAGTACATGGTCGACCGAGCTCTGCTCGGGTGAAAATAGAGAATGCTCATTTAATAGTATAGGATGGTTCATACTAATTCCATGTATAGTACATACTAATTCCATGCTGCCATGTCATTATTCTGAGGTAGCCATCTTGTTCTAAACTTTGGACGGCCGAGCTTAGCTCGGGTGAAAATACGCAGAAAAATAATTTTCGCAGATATGACACCTAGCTAGATCGATTTTTCACCCCCGTAAAAACCCTATATTGCAACTTTCATAAAAAAGTTAAAGAAAAGAAGAAAGAAGAAAGAAAATACGTTTATTTGCGGTACACATGACGCAAAGAAAGAACAAAACACAAAAATAAACAATTTGGGGGAAAATATGCGTCACATCCACGCAAAACGGTCATCGCTCAGCATAATGCTGCGACCCTATGCGAGACAGAGCCCCAACGCTGGTTTTCAGCGACAGCCGGCGTTGACGTGATGACGTGAACCGGTGCAGCATATAGTGAAATAACAAAATGAGACAAAAAAGCCGTAAAGCCGTTTTCAATAACGTAATTACAAATATATACAAATGTTGCTCATTTAATAGTATAGGATAATATTAAAACAAGTGTTAGTACCAATCACTCTCCGCACAAACTGCTTTACGGAGAGCTGAAGCTCTCCGCTACAGTTCTCAGGATGCTGTTGCGACTGTCACCCACTCTCCTCAGCAGTGAAGTTATTTTCTTGCGCACAATCGCGTGAAACCCGTCATTGGTACGAGCTTGCGCAAACATTTCCGATGCAAAATGCACTGCAGTAGCGACGATTTTATTCACAAGTCTTAAGCAATTCTCTGATTGCCCCCGCAGATGGACCCAGCAGCACCATGTCATCAGCATAGCTGATGTTGTTAACACTAACCCCATCAACACTGCATCCGACACGTCTGCTGCTGAGTCCCTCTACTAGGTCATCTACGTAGAGGCTGAGGAGCCTGGGAGATGTCAGACCTCCTTGTCTCACCCCACACTCCAACCTATACGGTTTGGAGAGCATACCGTCCACCTGCACATGAATGGTCTGGTCACCATACCAATGCTTTAATAGTCCACATATTTCCGCGGGTATACCCCGTTCATTATCTTCCTAATAAACTAAAGTTCAATATCGCTATTGTCGTACAAAGTACCTACATGTTAGTCAATTCATTTTATGACTTTAAATTGTAATAACTTTTGACCGAGTGGACCGATTTTGATGAAAAAACGACTAAACGTTACTTCAAGAGTCTGGCTATTGATATATTGCCGATCCCTTAAATCTCTTAAAACGAGGTGCATACAAATTTCAATAATATTCTTCTTCTTCTTCTTCGCTTCGCTCTTGACAGAGCGATCGTGGCCATAATGAACTGTGTCCAATTGCAGGTGTAGTCGTTGCCCGCCTCACGATCTCTGTCCATTTGATTCTGTTACATGACAGTCTGGCGCATTCATTAACAGGGCCTCCAATCGTGGATTTTATTTGATCGCTCCACCTCATCGGTGGCCTCCCGCGTGGCCTATTACCTTCCACTCTACCGTGCAGCACTAGACGCTCTATGGATTCATTATTCGGCCTGCAGGCATGACCAAAAAACTTCTGTATTCGAGACTGTACTAGTGCTGATAGACACTATTTGATGCCGAGTTCTTGAAGTATGGAGACGTTTGTGCGGAATTCTGTCCATGATACCCCAAACATTCTTCTCCAGCACCACATTTCTAGAGCATCTACTTTTTCTTTTCCGGTTCTCGTAATGACCACATCTCAGCTGCGTCTAAGCGGAGGAGCCTGATCTTAGTGGCCTTAGTTATGTTGCGATTCCTCCATATTTTTTTTAGCTTGTCAATAAACAACACAATATATCCGGGTGAGATAATTGAGTTGTTTAGATATTGGTACGGCCATCAGTTTAATATGAGGAAATGGGCAGGCTCGCTATCCGATCCCTACGGACTGGAGGGCGGGGTCAGATAGGGAGGTCTGACTTCGCCGAAACTCTTCTGTTTGTACTTGGATCGGCTGATTCGTGAGCTCAGCAGCACTATGGTAGGCTGTTCCATTGACGTAATTCTAGTAATAAGTTACGCCGATGACATGGCGCTGTTGGCCCCATCAATCAGCCCCCTCAGGACACTCATGTCTGTTTGTGAGCGATATGCGGAGGCCCAGGGCCTCAGATATAATCCAAAAAAGAGCGAGTGTCTGATGTTTAAGGCAGGCACTAAAGAATATCGTGAAGTGCCGTCTGTTACACTCGGTGGGACTGCGTTAGAGTGGGTAAAATCTTTTAAATATCTGGGGCATTGGGTCACCGCAACGCAGGCGGATAATGTTGATATGGAGAGGGAGCGTAGGGCGCTGTCAGTCAGGAGCAATAATGTTGATCCGTACGTTTCAAAGTGCGTGAGGGGTGTAAAAACTACTCTATTTAGGGTATATTGCCAATCTTTTTACACCTGTAGTCTATGGGTCAACTACAGGCAAAGGGCTTACAACGCCTTACGTATCCAGTACAGCAACGCATGCAGGGCGCTGTTGGGGTTGCCACGACACTGTAGCGCATCAGGGATGGACAAAGGCACGTATAGTCGACTTTTATGCAATTATGCGAAAGCAAGTCGCCTCCCTGATGCGGCGGGTGCGGGGCAGCGTCAACGGTCTCTTGGTTACTGTGGTCGCTACACGATACGATAGGTCCCTCACAGAATAGTGCCGTTTCAACGAGTGAAAAAGTATGGAATAATATGTAGCGTACCTACTTATACGAGTAGTATGCCTACTTACCTGCCTAAGCGATAGAACTTGCACGGTCATTCAATCAACCTTCTGTATCACGTTTTCTGTTGTAGTATTTGTAGTACAGACATTCAATTGTCTTCTTGTAATATAACTGCATACTCATTATTCAGTAACTTTTACTCCGCATTCTCTTAATACTACGCGGGTTTTACTAACAAAAGAGATAATAATGAATTAATGAAAAGTTTCCCTCTCTGAAACAAGATATTAATCTCGGAATGATAAATATTGCTGTGTTAATATCATAACGTTTCATCTGAAACTTAATTAAATATAATGTAACATCGGATCCTGTTACCATTTTAATATGTCTGTAGAACTTTAGTATTGGATGCATCGGCTGAGTACCATTCAGGCCGCTAGTTGAACGGCTCCGTTTAGTGAAAAGTCTAGGCTGCTAACTGAAAGGCTAATGAAGCTAGTTGGCGGCGATATATATACCATGTAACACACCTATTTATCATGTAATAACGTGGTTTTGCTAGTAGACACACATAACATGTAAAATACATGTTTTATACCTTGTGTAAATGCGGGATAATGTGCTACTGTGTCATTATCTACCTAACTACTATAGATTAATTCACTCAAAACATTAAGAACGGTGTTGCATAGGAGTGACTATTTCATAAAACAACCGACAGCTCATTCGTGAAGCCGTTCGATGCGAGCGCGATTAGCTGCGATTACGTGAGCGGAAGCCGCCGGCGCACGCGGCGCCCGCAGCGACCGGCCTCGATCGTACGGGGCCGTGCAAGTTCGCGCGATATCGCACATCACAATGGAGGACTGCAGAAGCACAACTAACCAAGGATGGGCGATTGAAATTATGGACGGCATTATATACCAGAAGAGCTGTATTTCCCCAGTTATTATATTAGGTCAAGTGGGTTAGGGGGCTCTTTGCCATGAACCGGGCACAATTCTAAAATCTGCGCTAGACTAGACCCCTCGCTGCACGCAAAAAGCTACACACATAATAAAATAAGCATAAGCAGTGCTCTTCTATGTCTAAATCTTCTAAATAAATTAATAAAATACACAAAGCAAAAAGGCCTTAAGCACAATCCGTCTTAAATAGTCTGTATTTAAACCTAATTCAACCTAATCCGTGATTAGCTGCAAATTCAACATTAATAACCAAAGTAGTTTATTATCATGAGAGAATAACCTGAGGAGTAAGGACTTACGAACGATACGTCTCATCTTCACTTTATGTTAGTTCTCCATATAGCATATAGGTAAGTGGGTCTTCTCCCCCTGGCTACGCGTTGGTGCCGCGCCCCCGCGCGGCGTGTTACCGCTCGCGTATTCGCTTCCTGCCGCGGAGTAGTTTTTAACACACTTCCGCAGCAATACGAAACCTATTTACTGTTAATGTTCATGTTTTCATTCCGAAGTGGGGTACCGGGTTATTACGTTATCGCAAGTGTGCATGGGAACGTTACATTCCATTAGATTTGGGGAACAAGTTTTAAGGCGAAATATTTCCAAGTTTTGAGCTCATGTTTTAATGATTGTCGTACATTCATAACGACGCTTGGCCGTTTGTGATATCGGGAAATTCTTTTCTTGACAAAATGAAGTTCTGACTAAACCTATACCTATATAGAACCCAAAGCTACATAGAAAACAAAAAACCTTTTCATAAAACCTAGCTTTGTTTTTGCGTGAAGTAAAGTCGCTTTTAATATTTTCTGCGGCGGGATTTTATTTTTATTCTCTCTAGTTTGGTTGCAGCAACTTCTATTAATATGTAGTTAGAGCTAACTAACACTCATCCTGTCCACATTCTTACCTCGTTATAGCCTAGTTGGTCATACAGTTAAGCCGGCACAAATATCCCGGCCACAGAATGGGCTATCTTTCTGTAAACATAGCCGTCGTCGGCTATACCGAGCGTTGGCTCCATAATTCTTGGAATGCATTCCGAGCTGAATGATTTAGATGTTGCTCTGTTTGGTTTTTGTTTCATATTTTCGCTTCGGGGACACGCGTGTATTGCAGAGTCCAGTCAAGCGTTCTTAAAGTAGTTTTAACTTAATTCACTAGACGTAAACAATATGTAGACTTACTATGCTATTTTTAAATGAGGTCGGTATATTTATAAATTGCTAAGAACAGTCACAGAAATGATTGCTAACAGTATTACTTCTGAATCTTTTTACAATCACAAGGAGATCAACGAATGCTGTCAAACGAAGTATGTTGGAATCCTCTTACCGCCGAACTGCGCTATCTATTGAACTCGGTAAGTGCTCGGTGATATGTGACCGTGGGAGAGCCCACGGCTCTGTGAAAACCTCATTCCACTATAACACTATCCTGCAATTCGACTTCCATTGAGCACGCGACAGCATCACCCACACGTCATGATGACAGAGCCAACGGAGCGCCATCTGCATCATAATAGGAACAATTTAATGGACAATTACTGAAGCCACCTAGCTAACAGTTAGCCAGTAGATTTAACTTGCAACCAAAGCTTGCAACTATTATCGGAATTCAACTTTGTTTCAAGGGTTATGCTGTTGAAGTTTAGCCATATTATTTTATTGTGATATTGTTAAGCTTTGTGCAGACCAGCGCGACGCGACGCCGCGACGCGACTCGAACAATAAAATTTCTAAGAAAACTTGACGGTATAACAATAACCGGTGTCGCGTCGCGCTGGTCTGCACGAAGCTTTAGGCTAAATTGATAAATAACCTATGTCATCCACGGTTCGATTCCGGGACGACATTTGAATTGGATGTGGCAATCGTTAAGTTTTTGCTACAGTAGGTACATACTGACTGTATCGTCTGCGTACAGAGGTACATACTGCATACAATTTACTTCCATGCATATTCAATTATGGGTGGAAATTAAAAACAATATTATTAGTATGATGAATCTCTTGTTGCAAGGATGGCTATTTTTGAATCAGTCATGTTTATATCGACAACAGCAAATGATAATGGTTAATAATTTAACGTCTTATAATTTTCTGCTGGTAATTTTTTTTCACACTAGATGATTCTATCTAGCACCAGAAAGGCAATTTACTGATAGGAGCAACAATATAGATATCGTATTCTTAATTTTCACAAAATCACAAAACATTTCATCACAATCATTACACAGGATTTTAAGCAAAATACCTAGGGTACCTATAAAGAATAAATGCAAACCTACACGTAATTCATTATTGTTATTTGCTTTCAGCGTTTAATAGTCATACTCATTACGAAGATTAATATATAAAATAAACAGACCTTGAACTGCCAATATAATACAATGCTAAAGATATATATTAGTGTACTCAGTGGAGCACGAAATTGTTGATAATAAGGCTAAACCAAACAACGCAGAACCAACAACATCATCCGAAGAAGCTTTTACTGCATAGTAAACAATTTTTAAAATTCTCCGAACAGAATATTATGAACGTATAAGCAGCTCCTTGAAGAAACATGAACGAGACTGTATTATGAAGAAGATTGTTCATTAAACTGCTGTTAAGACACTATTCGATGTGCGTGATATCACTGTTAAATTGCTGTCGTTTCCTAAAACATTTCAAACGATGTACAACTTTATGTTGAGGTACGACAGCTCATATTGTATCACGACGAGTCTTCATAATAAATGTACAAGCCCTTGTTTGCTTGAAACTATTTTTAATCATCGTTTCATAATGGGAAGGGCGTGGTTGTGCTTTATTGTACATAATTGTTGTGTTGTCTGCAATGAACCGATGCTGTTAAAGATATGTCACTCCAGGACAAGGTGGTGATATAAATGAGATTAGTTTTACTAGTTTCAAGAACATTACTAATATATACTATACTTACGATCGTCATGTGTGACAGATTATGTCAAGTAGTATATTTTTGTTTCCACAGATGTAATGAGTGGCTACTAGGAAAAAAACATACAAATGCAGTAGCCTAGTTATCTTATATCAACAATACGTAACAGTCGACTGTTGAATATGGATTCAGTACGAACAGTCTGAAAGATGTTAAAATAAGAAACTCATTCTTCAATACTCCCAGATTGGCTAAGATTGATTCTATTCACACAGAGCCTAAAGTAAATACACATTTCAACAATCATATCTGGCGAACCAATCAATGTAGTTATATGATTGATCACTCAAGTAATAGTTTTGCGATAAAGAAATACTTCTAGCCTTTTGTAGCAAAAACTATAAAAGCCTGATTTCTAATAATACTAGAGCATCTTTGAATCGGTATGAATACAACGTGTTGGTACAAATTAATATTTTTCGAACATGTTACAAGCCATTGAGTTAGCGCTTCCACCCGTGGCTAGCACGTTAATACTTTCATGTAAATGGATTGGAACACAATATTAATTTACATGGAAATGGATATAAATAGTGAACGCCGAACAAAGCCGACTGAATAGTTTTGTTTGAATAGAGAGCGAGCAAACGCAAACTATGTAGTTAATAAACTGCGTCATTTTCGATCATTTAGTTTTGTTTACAGTGGTAGGTATTGATTAGTTCAAAAACCGTGAAATAGACAAAGAAAATAATATTATGAAAAGGAAATAATGCTGAACTTTGCTTGTATGTACATATTAAGAGTGCAGAATCTCTAGATCAAAAGGGGCTTATAACTTTGATGAATAATGTAATAATCTAACTATGAAATTAATACATATCCCTATAAGTACTGTAAGTTATTTAAATAATATTTAATTATATTTATGTTTATCTCAAACCCTTTCGTGATCGAAGTGCGGTTATCGCACCGGCGTAGTTAAGGGATTATTATTAATACAGATTATACGATTATCCGATAAAACAGTTTATTGGGAGCTGATCCCCTCAGAACTACCAAATTACTTGGATTTGATTACAGTTTAGCAATATAGTTACGATGAAATAATCCTTTATTAATGTTCAAGAAGATTCTTGACGTTTTAAAGTCGAAGCACTTAATAAAGTTAATTAAAACTTACCGATTTCGAGTCAAAATGTGAAACCTCTTATCGGTTTAGAAAGAAAACTGACTCTGTTTTCCTAAAACAATTTAATTTATAATTTAAATCAATTGACAAATGTTCGTTTAGTTCCGTCAGGGCTGTTACCCGTGAGATGGTTGCTGTTGTGATGTAAATCGCGTGCAGTAACCCGTCAGTCGCTACACCAGCTTGGGGCAACGGCAAAGCGGAGCGGATCCGGCATCGTCACGCGCGACCATACATAAAAAATATAAGAAAATTTATATGGCCGCGAATTCGCGACCCACCGGGAGATCTGGGAACAGAGATATCACGTGGAATGGGGCACATAAACAGAAGTTTATGTAGAAACTAAGAAATAATGAACGAATATTTTAAAAAAGGTCATAATATTGTTATTCAAAATTATAAGACATTTCATAGCGGTCTACAGATAACATTTGCACGTTCATGACATCAAAACGAATTGCTAATAAAACGAAGTATCCAGGTAACATCACAAAGTATATTGCAGGAAAAAACAAATAAAGACAAATATTGTGAATTGATTATTAAAAAAAAATTGTGCGTTATTGTGAGACTTTGTATTAAAAAAAAAACTTATGTTTAAAACGTTAGATGAATCGAACCCATTCGTATCTTTCTCGGAAAAGAACGCTAGGTCCATCGGTATACGTGAATTAACTCGGTTCTTTTAGCACGACTCGGACGAACGTACGATGGCCACCCGCTCTGTAGAGCCCCCGTTCATATTCGCGTTCAACGCCGTAATTGAAATTCGACGCGATGAACCCACGACCATACAAGGCAGAGGAACCTAAATTTGACTAGTAATTACGACGAAAAACAATTTACATAGTTAGTGGTTATGTGTGTTTAAGTTGTGAAACCGGTTGTGAGTTGCCTGCTACAGGTGGTAAGGCGACGTGCTACTCTGCGCGATCGTCCGCAGCACCGCTCGCTTCGCCGCAGAGGCACCGGAACGTGGTAGTCGGTTCCGCGCGGACAGCGATAGGGCAGGGCCTGGCAATGTACAGAGCCCAGCGATGCAGCCGTAGCTGGAAGGTAGGGCCGAAATCGGCCTTTTCTATCTGGATCCGAAATAAACACCATTTATACACCGAAAGAAAGCAAAATTATGAAGGGGGCTGGGTGAAGACGGACAACTGGAATACTCAAGTGTTGATACGGAGAATACTTTATATGGGAAAATATCCTGGATAGGACCCTGGGAAGGGCCTTAACTAATACTGCGATGGCTTTCCGTGCCTGTCGATCCATTCTGTAGACATCTCACCGTGAAGAGTCAGGTGAATTGAGCATGGAGTGAGCTGTCCATAGTGTAAATCCCTAGCTTTAGGTGCAATGACAGCTCACTTCACCCAAGTTGTCACGGTGAGATGTTTACAGAATAGCACGACTGTTCACAAGAAAAAAATCACAGTAGAAAATTTTTGTTCATGCTCGAACGGTGACTCACTTCAAACAAAACTGAATCTTTTTTATTTCTCCTACCGAATTAAAAAATCTGTCAATAGTGACAATATTTTATGAATAAAACATGTACGGCCTTTTTCCATGTGAAGAGGTTTAGTTAGCAGCGTATTGCTGCACTACGTACGCAGACGCATGCAGTCAATTTAACAATTTAATTTACCTATCGCAGGCAGGATCCCATTTACATGAAATTAAAGTTCAATGAACTTGCAATAATTCGTCCTCACTCCGACCACCACGTAATAGTTCGTTCAGCACTTTAACATAATTCATAATTGAAATAGTTTTCATAGATTTAACATTTTTTTTTAAATCTCATTGTACACTCATTAAGCACGTCACCAGCACTCGGTCCGGCGCCGACATCAAAAACCAATCTATTGTTTAATGCAAAGGTAATAGACAAATTACTCTCTGATAGTTTTCGTGTTAGAAATTGCGACGATCATCAATTAAGTCATTAACTTGATTGGCAGGATCAAACTTGTCTGGATTAGTTAATCGCTTTATATTCATATTTGTGACTTAATTCGCTTGAAGTTGTCCATTAAAGTGAGTAGATAATATTTCGAGCTCCACCTGCAGACGGTCATCAATCATTCACATAGTGACTCAGGCAGAACTGACGCAACTGACGTCATACATCGTGCGTTGGAAACGAAAATTTCGTTTGTTTACTACACACACACTTACCTACATTGCTATGTTTTTTATATTGATTCGATGTCAAAACATTAATGACTTTTTACTTTCATCGACCTCTAGTCATCATCGTCATCAGCCTACAGCAGTCCATTGCTGGACATAGACTTCTCCTATTGCGCGCCATTCAACTCGATTTTCAGCAACTCTCATCCAGCTACCACCCTGCGAAGATCGTCGCTCCACCTAGCCTGAGGGCGACGTTTGCTGATTCTCGTTCTCCACTCAAGAACACGTCTGACACGACCCCAATGGTCCTTGGTTCTACGGCTAATATGGCCGGCTAATTGCCACCAGCTTGCTTATTCTGTGAGCTATGTTGACAACTTTTTTCTTTGCCGGATTACCTCGTTGCGGATTAGATCCCTCAGAGAGACTCCAAGCATATATATACCAAATTCCATAGCTCGCTGAGCGGCCTTGAATGTATAGACCAGCCGAGTGTCCGTAAGTTTTAACAGACAGGACGCACTGATTGAAGACCTTAGTGTTTAGGCTCTGTGGAATACGCGACGAGAAGACTTGACGCAGCTTCTCATCGACCTCTAGGAAGCTCACTAATTATGAAAGATACAGTACGTACCTATATTTCGAATTTCAAATATACAATAAATTAAAATTCATTACTGTATCAAACTCAAACTCAAAGCATTTATTTCAAATAAACCAATTACAGGCACTTTTGAATTGTCAAGGGGGTCGGTCAGTCAGAAAGATGAAGCTAGATACCCATTCCAAAGCGTAGTAGGTACCTATGGAGAAGAACGGGCAAGAAACTCCACGGACACTCTTTTAAATCATGATATGGTTACAAAATATTATCATCATGGTTACAAAGTATCATGTCTTTAATATAAGCCTCTATACATCCGAATATTAATAACTCTCAACACTGGCTTCTCAAGTAAAGTAGCATATTATTACAACTCAATCAAGTAAAACCGAAATCCTTCCTCGCTATTGGCCCAATTCGTATACGCAACTAGTCTGATTCAATTACGTCATGATTTGCTAATACCGCGCCGTGATTGATCGCCGATAATTAATTGGGCTCCGCCGGGGAACCGGCCGGAGTTTAGAAGCCTTAGAGAGTATAGTGCTGTAGTGCTGCTAATGGGTTCGATCTGGTCATTGTAGCGTCCGTATAGAAGGTCATTCAGTATATTCAGTGATTATACAGTGTTTTTTGTCGCGTGAACTTCGCAAAAAAACGATATAAACCGGCTGTCAACTCAATCAACCCAACGGTGGCGGATTTCAAAATTTCATCAATCCCGGGGAGGATTTTGTTTTTATTTAACTTATTCTACATAATATTTACATAACGCAGAACATCACAAAATACTGCTCAGGTTTCTGAGCTACGTCCATCACACACTGGCACGGTTTATGACTCCTTTTGCTTGACAACTAGTGGAAGCAAAATCGAAGACGAAAACATTCGCCCAGACAGTAAACACTACATAATTTACTACACAAAAATAGGCTCATTAGGCCTTATTACTAAGTATTCATACTATTTAAACCTGTAAAGTGTCATAAACTTGTATTGTCAATCAAGTTTTATTTTATTTTTTTTTATTTTAATAAAAGCAGTGTACTTATTCCTTGTAACTTACCTTTGTCTTACCTGCTCTGCTCATTATTACTACACATATATTACCTGTTATGTTAAATTCCTGTATTTGTGCCAATTCTTGTAATTAATGTTAAAAACTAGATTGACAATCACTTAAAAATAGTAGGTAGTACCTACCCCCAACCATTTTTGCAAACTTAATTTTGTTGTTTTTCCCTTTTATTTTACAATATTAAATAAGACATACCTGTGAATAATTAAATCATCATCCCATAATTGACAGTACACACTCTTCATAACTTTTATTCCTTTGTTTCCATTAATAAATATATATTTTTTTTTTTTTTTTTTTTCAATTCTTAATAATACATAATTTTAAACTCTCAATAGTCCCTTCAACTTAGTACTTACTATCCACATCTTATCCCTCTTTCTTATTGCTTTTACTCACTTAGCTTTCTCTTTTCTCATTCCAGGGTGCCCCTAGGGTTGGCTTGTCAATATGATGACCCGTAGAGCTGCATCCTTAGAGGAAAAACTGAAGGCTTCATTAAAAGACTTAGAGTCTAGTAAAAATCTGTGCGATCAGCTGTTACAGGAAAGGGAAGACAGCGAGGTAGAAGTGCAATATATTAATAAAAAGAACACTGAGCTTAAGACCGAGTTGGCCGAACTACATACTCAGCATATAGACATACTTGACCAGCATCAACACCTCCGTCAACTTGTGTCAAGTTTCCAGCAATGTAGTGACACCCATGAACTGGCTTTGAGACGGATATCTGAATTGGAACTGGAATTAAGCAGGGCCCACAACACAATAACCGGTTTGGAATCTCTCAAAGCCAGGGAAAAGTCTGCGATCACCTGCAGTCTTTATGATGAGTTGGTTGGTAGCGGGTCTGGACCCACATGTGTTGAGCCCATTGTAACAATAGACTTAACGAATGATACTATCACTAAGTGCAATTTGTTTACTAGCCATAATAAAAAAATAATAAAAAAAAATCTAAATTTAATTCAAGAATTAAAGAAGTGTAATAGTGAATTACAATTATCTAATACTATGTATGATACTGACACTCAGCACCTACAGGATGAATTGTTTGTCAGGGAATATGCTCTAAAGGATATCTTTAGTAAATATGAGGCTTCTCAACAAGACCTGAGTAAGCGCTTGCAAGAGGCTAATGAGTTGGCAGACCTAGTCAAATACAATGCAGAGAGGTATGAGTCTCTGACAAATAACCTCTCTTTTAACTGTGCCTGCTCCCATGAGCCCCAACCTCAACTGGTTCCACCTACACCCTCAGTGGCTCAGCCTGTAGGTAGCTGTTTGGATGACAATAGAATTAATAATTTGGCTAACACAACTTATGTATTCTCTGACAAATTTGGTCAAGGTCTGTAGTAGAACACGAGAATCCCAATGAAATCTATGGAGCCCTTTTTGATGTCGTGCAAAAAGAGTACCAATCTACTTTCAAGACCAAAACTATTCAAATTAATGGCACCTCCGTTGGCTTTAACCAATGGGCCACTCCGGGAATTTATAAAAGTAGAGCGAGACTATACGAGTTATATGGTTTGAAAAAATACAGGTTTGATACTCCTTTCCGTTGAGAGTTTAGAGTATGTCAAAAATTATTAAAAATTATTTAAAAAGGTTAGTGTTTTTGCTAAATCTAAATTTTTAAGCGATTCAATTAAAAATTCCAATAATAAAGTTAAAACCACTTGGAAAATTATTAATAATGAAACGGGTAAGTCGGTTAAACAAGATAAACAACTTGAGATTATGGTCGACAATAAATTAGTTGATAAAGCAGCTGACGTAGCTGAGGCGTTTAATGAGTTTTTTGCAAACATACCTGTAACTACGACTCGCTCCTTGAATTCATCCCCGTCTAAAGCTGAAAACCTTTTGCTTAGTAGTGTGTCTAAAAATAGTTGCTTATTTAGCTTCGAACATGTAACGCCTCGTGATGTAGTTAATGTTTTTAACACACTCAAGTCTAAAAACACTGGTGATTACTGGGGCATCTCCATTAAACTTTTAAGTAATATAATAGACATCGTAGCCCCCTATCTAGCTGTTACTTTTAATAAATGTGTTGATTTAGGAACTTTTCCTGAACTCATGAAGAATAGTAAAGTCATACCATTATTTAAATTAGGTAATAAAAATGACGTTGGCAATTTCAGGCCTATTTCTATCTTACCAGCATTTAGCAAAATATTTGAAAAGTTAATACTCAAGCAGCTGCTAAGACATTTTAATTTAAATAGCCTCCTTCATAATGAATAATATGGATTCACAAAAGGTCGTTCGACTACAGATGCGGGTGTTGCTCTGCTGAAACACATATTTAACGCGTGGGAGAACTCGCAAAATGCTATTGGGGTTTTCTGTGATCTCTCAAAAGCCTTTGATTGCGTGCACCATGACACGCTTTTGCGTAAACTGCGTCATTACGGTGTGCAAAACGAAGCTCTCAACGTTATAAATTCTTATTTACATAATAGGTCCCAATGTGTAGATGTTAATGGTGTGAAATCTTCCGGGCTACCAGTTCAGTTAGGTGTACCTCAAGGCTCAATACTGGGTCCATTCTTGTTCTTAGTGTATATCAATGACCTACCATTCTATTTAAAGGGTATCTGTGAAGTTGTACTGTTTGCAGACGGAATAGACAAGATTTTGACGATGTAAACAGTGCACTCTCAATGGTTACAGATTGGTTTACGACATATAACCTAGTTCTCAATGCCAAGAAAACGAAATGTGTTAAGTTCGCCCTACCAAATGTTAGAAATCTAGGACCCAACATCGTCTTAGATAAAGAGGTGCTTGAATCTGTAAATTCGGCAGTTTTTCTGGGCATAACAGTAGATGCCAAACTTCAGTGGGGCCCACATATATCGAGCCTAGCGGGAAGGCTCAGTTCTGCCGCCTACGCCGTCAGGAAAGTAAGACAATACACTGACGTCGATACAGCTCGATTAGTCTATTTTAGTTATTTTCATAGCGTTATGTCCTACGGTCTTCTGCTGTGGGGCAAAGCTGCTGATATTCAAAATATATTTGTCCTTCAAAAACGAGCTGTTCGAGCTATTTACCAGCTAGGCCCCAGAGTTTCTCTGCGAGATTTTTTCAAAGATATTGGTATTCTCACAGTGGCATCTCAATTCATTATCGCCAACATCTTATATACGAGTATTAGGCAAAATATACATTTATACACTAAAAACAGTGATTTTCACAATGTTAACACTAGAAATAAGGAAAAACTAAGAGTTCCTTTTCACCGGCTTCATAAGGTTCATAACTCATTTGTTGGGCTTGGTATAACCTTTTGTAACAAGTTACCCTCTTCTTTGCTAGATTTGCCTTTTAATGCGTTTAAAACGAAAGTAAAATCCAACCTTTGTTCAAAGGCATACTATTCTATCAACGACTACTTAAATGATAAGAATAGTTGGTCGCTGTGATTAACTCAAGACAATTTTTATGTTCTTTCACCAGAATTAGCTTACCTACTGACAGGTTATATGAGTTCATATAATTGTTTATTTTAATTTAATTTTAATTTATTGTTGACATAATCTACTCATTACAATGTTTTTTTTAATGAGTTGTATTGCAATATGTAACCAGTGACCTCGACAATAGATCATATTATTTATTGTTATTAGTAATTAACTGTTTTTTTTATTTTACCTCGATGGTCCTAGTTTATCATTTATAACTTCCAGTTACAGCTTTATGTAAGCGGGCACGCCCTTTATGCCTGGAGGCTTTTATTAAGACGTTAAGTTTTGTTTACGTTTAGTTTTTATTTCTGCCCGAGTATAGTTCTCGATGATTTTGTTTGGTATATTGGCGTGTGCTAGCTAACATATGGATAATAATTTAAATCAGGTTAAATTATGTTGAATACTATTATATAGAGTAATTTTTTTTTTCTTTCTAACTGAACAGACAGCTGTGCTGCTGGGGAGTTTGTTGCGCCACTTCTTCTTCCCAGCTAACGCACTAGGAAGTGGTGAAGGGTGGGCGTTTTGGGGGACTGTCTTATGTAATTTTGATGTTCAAAAAGTGCTGATTATCAGCCTAGTTTGAATAAATGACTTTTGAATTTTGAATTCATTGTAGCGTCCGTATAGAAGGTCATTGTAGCGTCCGTATAGAAGGTCATTATTGCCTTAGTATTTATCAGTAAAGTCGCTAAAGATACCTTTATAAAGATTAACTCTTAACTCAATCGGAACTTCTGATATTATTAAACGTAAAGGCTCGCACACACCAGCGCGACGCGACGGCGCGACGCGACTCGAACAATACAATTTCTAAGAAAACTTGACGGTATAACAATAACCGGTGTCGCGTCGCGCTGTCGCGTCGCGCTAGTCTGCACAAAGCTTAAATCGCCTTTGATGTCTAAAAATTCCATTTGATACTATTGAGACTCACTCTTATAGTTAAACTCTTTAACTGAATTAAACTTTAATCTACAAATTGTCCACATTTGAAACCTAACAAATGGTTATAAAACCCGCCTGGTGGACAATTTGTATCCGGTTACCCGTGCCAATACAGTACAAAACGGTAATACATGCCGTATTTGGTCCCATTATATCGTCTAAAAGTCCCTGACTGTCCCAGACCGCGACCCTTCTGGTTCGTGTATTATTTTTCTATTAAACTTAGTGTTTGTAAAACATTGGCACGTAGGTCGCCACAGTTGGCCCATTGTTCCCAACTGCTCCATATCTGCGGGACGATCCGAAATTCCAACGGATTTAGAAACGAAAGGAAAACTTGTAACAGCTGCTTATCTTGCCGTTCAATTCCGAAGAGGGTCTTACATAAAGAGAATAAAGACAGAAGGTCTACATGTGAACAATTCTGTGAAGTACAATGTTAGTCAACAAACTTTGGAAACATTATGATCTCCAAATCTATTACAATCATCAACCGCAATCGAACAAGAAGGTTATTTCATCAGTGGCACGCTGACTTACGTGTGAATACTGTATCCTACACATACATCCCCGTTTATAACACTGGGTTTTCTGCTCATTCATACTTGTTTCTCCTAAATTCGGTTCGGAATGGTTCTCAAAAACTTGTTACTATTTAGGGCACTATCTCAATCTTTAAACCAAAGACGTGTTTGGTTGGAGGACGAAAATACCTTGTTATAGTCATTCGGGGCTCTGCTTAGACTATGGAGAGAGCTTGAGCGATAGACACATCGGAAGGGTTTTATGTCTCGTCCCAAACGATTTGGAAGTCCAAAATGATCTACAAGATCCTTGAAAGCTCCTTGATGTATATCTATGTTAAAACTAAATATCTCGCCCAAGGGCGATTGGAAGTTTGTGATTCCATAAAAGGAGATTTATGGAGTTACTCAATAAAGTGAAATGGCAAACAATGGTTGTTGAACTCGCACAGCAGCATGACGACACGGACGGGAATCAGCTACATTTTCATTCATCTGTGTTGTATCTGATGCTGACATATAAATGGAAAGAAATCTTCCTGAAGGTAAACTGGTAATGTCAACACGCCACAGAAAAGGTTTGGATGATTGTGACAAATGGACGAAAAATAAACAAGTTATGTTACACCTTTGTCAAAAATAAACCTCACTCACATATCTGTACTGTATCAGCTGGGTTGAGTACATAATGAACAGAATCTACGTTATTAATAATTTGAAACAGCCATTACCACTCTGGTGTGCCTATTTTAACAATGCTTGTGACCGCTGACTAGTTTAGTATTAGTTGTGGTCGAGTAGTAGCGGCCTACGTGGGACGGCGCGGCGGGCGTGTGTATTACGGATCCTTGATTAATTGAACGTAATGCTACTAACTCCGACAGGGGCGCACGTTGCGGCGACTCGACGCACCTAATTATCGACATTCAATTAACTTTTGCGTGATCCAATCAGCTGATTCAATCACGTGATTTAATTAGGCATTCCGAGTAGGATCCAAGGAGAAATTGGCGAATTGAAAATACCTGCTGAACTTTCATAGAAGTTTAGAGGTCGATGAAACCGTAGACTGGTTTTTAACAGGAATATAATTAGGTATTATGATTACTTTACGAAGGTTATTTCCTACAAGTGCGTTCCTACAACAACGTTGATCCGGTTTCACAAGGGGATGTTAGGTAATGTTGCTCTTTCATTCCCGAATGAACATGAGTGTTTGAATCACTTTTGAATAGGGTATTTTTGGATATAGCGCTCTGGTTTCTAATCCACTCAGGATATTAAAAGAAAATCTATGTATGTCTGTGCTTCCACCCGAGATTTTATTCGTTGCCGAGTTAGGCGTGCTATAAAAATAGTCTAAATGGCTCAGAGGCGCGGGCGGTACTGCCAGTCTTCTGCGGACCTTGACCTGAAGAAACGGGGTGTTATTAGCACAACTAAAACATGTATAATGAAGGGTTATCTATTATCTGACTTCTAATTACCATGTGAAAAATAATAGTGACGTTTGAGATAAATCAGAACTACTGTCACAACAAGAATTTGCACTCACTTCTGTCATAATTTTGCTAAGTGTATTGTGGTTATTACTACAACAATTTGGTACATCGTGGTCCTTGTGTACCTACTTCTCCATTCTGATATAGGAACCGGATCACCCGACCGACGACCAACGTTTGTGTCATTAACATTACATAAACAGTTATTATTAACGCCTTCGTTTATCAAGAGTTGTGACAGACATGTTGAACTGATGATACTCTATTTTTAAACTTTCATAACACAAAAAAAACTTCAAAAAATTCAAACCTCAGAAAAGGCAAATTTTTCACAAACAAAAGAAAAGCTACACGTTCGGCTAAAACAAGAAAAAAAAATATTATTATAAACAGAGCAAATGTTATTACAGTAATATCTCGGCAGACGGTATAATACGTGCATGTAAAATTAGGCGCTTTGGTGCCGCGCCGCGTGTCGTACGTGCTCATTGTCGCTGACCGCGCTCGGCATGTGTGATGAGACGGTGGCGACCAGACGGATTCCAGCCACGGAACATTGTGAAAGTGACAGCAAACTAAGAAATGGATTCACAGACCATACTTTGACTCTACTTTGCCAGGTAAAGTACTTAACCGATTCATACGAATGTTAAATTTATTAGTTATTATTCATATTCGTATGAAACGCTTACTTTACGAGACCAGTGGTGGCCCAGTGGTAAAGGCCCCGACTTACGAGTAGGTAGGTCGTGGTTCGAACCCAGGCAGGCGCTTTACTTTGAGTAAATAATTTCATCACCACTGCTCTCAAAACGATGAAGAAAAACATCGTGAGGAAATCGGCATGCCCTGGAACCAAAAGTTCGAACACATGTGACATCTAACAACCCGCACTGGGCCCGCACTGGGCCCGCGTGGTAGATTACAGCCCACTCCCACTTCCCACTCACAGGCAGGAGGCCTGTGTCCGGAAGCAGTGGGAACGTTATAGACTAATTATGCATATGCTTATTTTACGCAAAAAAAACTCTAAGGTCGGTCTGTGAATCTTGCCCTTGCTAGGTAAAGTAAGCGCTAGGAATATTTGCTAAAAACCTGCACCCTATAAAACCAACTATCTAATCTATTCTGCATAAATTAGATAAGTAGTTGGTTTTTTAGGGTTCCGTACCTCAAAAGGAAAAAAACTGAACCCTTATAGGATCACTCGTATGTCCGTCTGTCACAGCCAATTTGCTCCGAATCTAATTTACCGATTAAGTTGAAATTTGTGGTACACCGTGTTTCTGTGACCCAAACACGGACTTGTCACGTAAATAAATGAATTTTGAATTTATGGGGGGCAAACTGGTAAACAGTATCATAACAAATGAAAGAACTTGTTGTGAGGATCTAAATTTTATTTTAAATAATTAAAGTATAAACTTTTAATGATATTTAAGAAAATATATGAAAATTTACCTTTCCCCCATTATCTCCGAAAATACTGAAAAATTAAAAAACAATGCAGATATTCTTTACACAGATTACAGGAAAATCTATAAGAAGTCTATGGTCTTAAGATAACATGGTAAATGTCTCAATATTGTGCGTACAAACTTACATTTACAGTTGGAATGTACGAGAGAACATGTTTTTCAACTTAAGTTTGTTCTTGGGGTAAATTCAACCCAACTACGGAACCCTTTATTGTGCGTGGTCCAAGTGACCGACACGCACTTGGCTGGTTTTTCTTTGTAAAGGTGATTCATTATTGTTGTATACATACGACTTCAGATTACATAGGTATTTACTTTTTCGTCTGCATAATTTATAAAAACTCTTCAGAAACCCACTTGACATGATTTATGAATATTACTTACTTATATAAAAGGTAACTTCTTCAATTTGAGTTACTCTGAAGCATTTTATTTCAAGAAAAAAATCTTGAACATAAAATTCTTCACTTTTCAAATAAAATAAATTCAAACTCGCGTATCTCTCATAACGATGTACATTCAAATAGGAATATCTAAGAAAAATCCGAAGCTTCCAATAAAGTCGAGAGGTGCTCCAATCACAAAAGTTAAATTGACTACGCAACGACAATACCAATAAGAACATCCGACCCGTTCCGATCACAATACAATCATACGATTGATATCCACTCGGTATCATAAGGGAGATAGAAACAGAAGAACCCGTAGGCGGCAAGAAAGACACACTTTTGGACAAAATAGCCTTCAAGAGTTGCTATACTTAAACAGCCATGCTATTCTGTAAACATCTCACCGTGAAAACTTGGTTGAAGTGAGCTGTCAATAGTGTCAATCCCTGTGGAATGACAGCTCACTCCACGCTCTTCACCTAAGTTTTCACGGTGAGATGGTTACAGAATAGCACTGCAGGTATATATCCAGTTTACCTTGGATAGTCATCTACGCCACCACCTTTCTGACTTAGTAATATTTTTATCACAGCCAGAGTTCAATATATTGTTATGAAGATTAATCAAAGAATAGAATTAAAAACTTAGGATCGAAAGGTATGGACCGCTTGCGCTTGCTTATTTACCGCTTTGGCTGAAAAAACATGGGTTTCGTTGCCATGCATACCGTTTGCATATGGTCGCCATCTCTGCATTGCTATGAAATTATGGTGTAAGTACCTATCTAAGTAGATTTGGTATTAGAGTAGGTATTATTAGTTTATCAAAATAATATTAAAATGATTAAAATAGCATAGATGATATGAAAACACAGCAAACTCTGTACACAAATTCTAGTGAGTTTTTTTTATTTGAATTTTTCTTAGTTTATGTCTTGTTTATTTTAAATGTTATGCATAATTATATATACATTATATCTTGTATATTTTTATGTACATATTATGTTCAGCTAGACATAAACATACTTATTTCTGTGGAATATTTTACTTCCCCGATTGATTATTGTCACACGGGGGGGACGTCATTAAGCCATTCCTGAGGTGGATGCTGAAAATCA
The DNA here is from genome assembly GCA_914767755.1 of Agrochola circellaris. Lineage (NCBI taxonomy): Eukaryota > Metazoa > Arthropoda > Insecta > Lepidoptera > Noctuidae > Agrochola > Agrochola circellaris. The sequence goes on from OU611847.1 coordinate 482,661, forward strand.
ACGCTATTGACGATAGGTTTCTTCCGAATTCACAGCATTTTTGCTGAGCATCAACCTGTTCTTGCACAGATGCGATGCACGGCTCAATAATTATTTGTTTGTTACAAAAATAAACAATTGTACACTTTGTAATGGGTATTTTTTTTGTGTTTTGTTTGTTTGCTGTGAATTGCCAATGTCGTAACACGGATAATTGTCGATAAGATTATGCAATATAAATTGTCTTTGGCACTGACACCAAGCAATAGAAAAAATTGACAGATATAAATTGTTTGAATATGAGGTGTACCTCATATTCAAACAATTTATATCTGTAATATTTTTGTCTATATCTGCATGTGTGTATTTTATGTCATTTGTTGTTATGATGTGCGTTTTATTTGTGCGGGAATATTTTTTTTTTCTTTCTTTTCATTCTTTCTTCTTTCAATAAGTAATAAATCTGAATTTAGGTCACAATGACAAAATCCGTATATTTTTTAAGTTCCCTTTTCTTAAGAGTGGACTTACTGATTTCCATTTTAACATTGTTTTTATCAAGGTTTGGGTACAAAAAACAGGTTCAGGATTGGCGGCTTGGGCTTAATTATGCTGAAACGGAAAATGTTTTATTTTTCAAATATTAAAGTATTAATTATGTCATACTCACTAACACTCATCACTTAACTTTAAGTCTTAAGTTTGTTTTATTATCTTACTGAAACCGGTGCATTTGTTATAAATAATAATACCAGCCTGTTACTGTCCCACTGCAGGGCAAAGGCCTCTTCTCATACAGCGAAGGCACGAGCATTGATCACCACGCTTGCTCAAGACGGGTTGGCGATTTCAGACTTATATTAACTATAAGTCCAGGTTTCCTCACGGTGTTTTCCATCACCGTTGTCAGTAATGTCCAAGATAAACTCAGAAAGTACATATGAATTGAAAAAGTCACATTGGTACTTGGCCGGATTTGAACCCACAACCTCGTGCTTGAGAGGCGAGGCCTTAACCACTGGACCATCACGACATTGCATTAGTTAACCTATCTATACCTACCTATATCTTTAAAGTTCTAATTATCTGTTGAAAGAGACTGTATCCTGCGACACAGGGAGACCTAGTGCGGAATCCAGTGTCATACCTAAATATTGTAACACTTGTTTGTTTATGAATCAATAAAACGTTTTTAACCGACTTCCAAAAAGGAAGAGGTTCTATATTCGTAGTGTATTTTTTTTTATGTGTCTGCCGATTTCTCGATAAATTTTATTAACTTTGCATACATAGATAGTTTTTGAGTTAGCTTCAATAATTCGTATTTGTGGTAATTAGTATAATTATGTGCATGATATTATGATGATAACTTCCTGTTATTGTTATTTACTGTTATTTACATAGCTAGTAGTGGTAATCAGATTTGTGTGTGGGGGGGACCACAACAAAAAAGTGAAAAATAAACAATTAACTTCCAAAAAAAAAAACACTAAAATAAAACGAAAATTCAAAACCAAGGACACCGACTTCCGAAATTAAAGTTATTTTTCACATTGTAGTTTTTTTTAGAAGTCGGTTATTTTTTTTTGTAAAACGTTTAACCTGTAAGTGAAGTTCGACGGTAATTATACTCGTTGCTGTCTCGCTCTCAATGATGAGAGAATACAATGGTAGAAAAAAAAAAAAAAAAAAAAAAAAGAATGAATTGAGAATAAATGGAAAAAATGGATGGATTATTTATGTATGGTGGATGAATGGTGGTGATGGTGATGGTGGTAATGGTAGATGGTAGTGGTGGTGGTATGGTGGTGATGGTAGTGGTGGTGGTATGGTGGTGATGGTGGTCGTTGGTGGTGGTAGTAGGCGTTTAGTCGAGTCTCTAGTCACTAGAGACTCGACTAAACGCCTACTACCATTGTATTCTCGCATCATTGAGAGCGAGACAGCAACGAGTATAATTATTTATTTATCCATTCAAATCCTGAAGAGCAATCAAAATCGCAAATATGTACCTATGTTCTTTATTACATTTCGAGCCAATCACGAAGTACGGTATAATAAAGACAAAGAAAACAGAGAGGATGAATGTGTGTGTCGCGTTAAGCTGTCCATTGAAATGTTACTCGTTGTTACTATGTAGATTGCTACACACATGCAGACAGACAACGTTTGGAATCTGGGGGCGAAACATTTCTGTGCTGAGTGTATTAGCTAACAAACTGAAGTACGACTTATTGAGATGCCTTTCAGTTCCGTGAAAGGATCCTTTATTACTTAATACTTAAAGTCCCTAAAATGTCTGAGCTGTCTTTGATGTACTTATTTGCTTTTGAGAAGGCAACTCATTGGTATTAGTGTTAGGAGGGAAGGTAAGAGCTTGTTCTGCAGTGGAACACAACACGGCAATATATTCGGTAAGTGCCGTCTCTTGCCGAAAATATTGCCGTGTTGTGTCACACTCGCGATACTCGCGATGTCGTTAAGTGTCAGAGGCTCTCGTGACGTCATCGTATCAATCACAATGTAGCCTGTAATTACTTTTACAGATTTTTTTATTTGGACAAATAAAAAAAAAAAAAACAAAAAACAAAACACAAAAACAACAAACAAATAAACATAAAACCTTGAATAGTAATTCAAGGTTTTATGTACATATAAGCGCACATATATGTGCATATATGTGTCTTGCTGTAAGTGCAGTAAGTAATTGTTATATAAATAAATAAATAATAAATAACACTAGAAGCCTCTCATAAAAAAAAACATTATTTTTAGTATAATCCTTATCTATGACAAAGGACACGTGAAAAATGCGAGGCAGTGTGACGTCTCAAGTTTATTTAAATAAAAGTAAAAGATTGCAAGTTTAGGCGAAAGCGCGGGGGCGGCACAGAACCTCCAGTCGTGCCTGTCTCGGTTATATATCTCTTAAATGCATTTTGTTTCAACAAGACGCTGCACGAAGCTAAGATATTGCCTTTTTAGGAAATAAATACGTGAAATGAGATTTTTTAACAGTTTCCGTACATTCAGTACGTATGGATTTAAAATTAAATTTTCAGGATGATAAAATGAGAGCTTGTTGTGTTTTAAAAATTAGTTTAAGGATCTGCTATTTCGATATCCAAAATTCTTTCAATATTTCAACACTAGTATTTCTATTGAAATAAAAGTTATCAACAGCTTACTGAAGTTCTCACATGCAAGAATTTTATTGTGAAGTATTTTCCCGATACTGTTGGTAAGGATCATAATAAGAGTTCCGTTTCTTTTCAGGACCTCTGAAGGTAATCTTAAATCTTCAGACCTACACAAAAGATGTAATATTTTGCTGAAAAAACAGCGCCTAATGCGTTTTCAAGATGAAAGCAAGAAATAGTCTTTATATTTTAACGAATTGGAGAGAGTTTACCTATATAAAAGGGATCCAATTTTAGTTTACTTTAGGATTTTGATTGAAGTAGTTTCTGGGAATCGAAAAAGGTTTCAAAAGTATTTTTTAGATTTACGATTTTGTTTTATAAAGCTAGATTCAAAGTACATAAAATCATATTTTATTATTTATTTTATTAGTTCTAGATAAATTCTTTACGCCTGCACGTCTGATATAATTCTAATAAAACTAACAAATTTACAGGTACCCCTCTAAATTATTATACAAGGACAATGTTTTGGAATCTGCAGTAGGATGCCAACAAGGTGACCCCCTCGGGCGAGTCACTTTCTATTCAGCTTGGCTATTCATCCAATCATCCAGAAACTAAATTCAAAATTTAACGTGTGGTCGTTAGATGATGGAACGCTAGGAGGTTATGTAGACACCGTTTTGAACGACTTACAACTCCTCAAACAACAATTGCAATCCATTGGCTTAGACCTTAACCCATCAAAATGCAAAATTTACCTTCCTGACTCTACCGACAGACAATTGACCCTTGAGAAATTTAATGCAATAGCCCCACAAATCAAAATTCTAAAAAAAAGTTCACTTGAGCTCCTAGGTTCTCCAATTTTAGAAGACAGTTTTTCTCCCTTCATCGAGGAAAAAATCAAAAACTTCAACGACATTTCGAACATACTCTCTAAAATTAACTTACATTCGCCTTTCACCCTGATCAGACACTGCTGTTTTGGCCCAAATTTTATATATTTTTTTACGCTCTTCCCCTTTATGGAAGCAGCCACACATCTTGGACAAAATTTACCAAATTATTCGCAGCACCCTAACATCTATTTTAAATATGTCCTTGGACAACCGAGCGTGTCTGCTAGCCACACTACCCATCCGCTTCAGTGGCCTTGTCGTCCGCAAAATTACCAGTATTAGCTTACCCGCGTTCCTGTCCTCTGTCCACAGCACTGAAAAGTTAACCGGGAAATTTTTTGCCCCCTGCCTGGTCGACTCTGAAGTTCCGTGCTTGACCGTTGCGGAGAACGCCTGGAAAGCGGCTTGCCCGAATACAGATCGGCCCGTGAACCTATCCTCCCAGAGGCAGTGGGATGAGCCACTCTGCAGGTTGGTACGGAACAATCTTATTAATACGTCCACCAATACTGCTGAGCGTGCCCGCCTGCTGGCTGTGGGTGAGTGGGAGTCGGGCCTTTGGCTTCAGGCGCTACCGTCATCCAACATAGGCACTATGCTGAGTGACACTACTTTCGTACTCGCTATTTGTCTACTAGACAGGCGCTCCTTGAGTGGCCCCGCATCGCTGCCAATGCGATGAAGCAGTCGACTGTCTCGAACACCATGGTCTATCCTACAGTAACAGCGCAGGCCGGAGAGCACGGCACGCCAGCATCAATGACATCATCCGTCGTGCTCTTGTCACCGCCGCCGCCGGGGTGCCAGCTGTTCTAGAACCCAACGGCTTGGCATGCAATGATGGGAAGAGACCAGACGGAATGACCATAATGCTGTGGAAGTTAGGTAGACCTTTGGTGTGGGATGCAACGTGTCTCGACACCCTTGCGCCATCCCATCTTTCTAGCACGGCGGGGTGTGCTGGGGTGCTGCTGCAGGTGCGGAAAACCTCAAACGGCGCAAATACTCCAATCTTATTGGGACTTATATCGGGTGTAAAAAGACACTTTCCGAAGCCGAAAGCCACATATTCTACCCATTATTTGCATCATTTTTTTCCACTAGACCATACCTGGGAATCCACTGGTTCTGGAGATATTGAAGGTCAAAGTCGCATTTTTTTTTTTTACTTTTTCACGAAAATGAATTATATGCGATAATACGAAACTTTTTTCCCAACAAACATTACCTGAATTTTAGATTTATCTTAACAGATTACGCATTTGAAGTTACAAAAACGCAATGAACAACAAGTACCTACCTACGTAGCGTAGGGGCGGAGCTTAACTAACACTGAATCCGTTCATTCAAGCGTGGGTTCGCGTTACATTGCGCGCAATAAAAACTTGTTTTTTTTTATTAAAAAAAAAAAAATTACGGTTCCCAGCAATAATTTTTGCGCAAAGCTACTTAGCTATACGTACAGTATGCGTAGTTTACGGCTTTGTGATGTGTCTTTTTACACCCTGTATGTTTGAGCCGTTTGGGGTTGAAACACTAGCGCCATGGGGTCCGAGTGCCCACTCTGTTTTTCAAGACATCGCAAAGCGGTTGGTCGACTCTTCATGTTACCAGAAGGCTGGCCTATTCTTCGGCCGGAGAATCAGCATTGCCATACAACGTGGCAATGACACACACCACAAAACCACACAGGTTGAGTGGATCTGTCCAGTCAGTGCACGCATTTGTCAGTGACCGTGCAGCTCAACTCAGAATTTAAGGAGCTCAACGATTCGACGAACAATACCAAAGAAAGGACATTTGGGAAGGCCGCATAAATTACTCAAGTTGCCCGACCATGATAAAACTAAATGAGAAAATAAAATAAAAAGGAATGATCCACATAGTCTTCACATTCACAATTATTAAAAATATATAATACTTTAAAAAGTAAATATTCATGTCATTGTACATGTAAAATTCATTAATGTCAATGTGTATAAGACCCAGAAATAATCTTGGTCAGATCATTTGATCATTTGAGGATCATGTAGATTTGTGTTTGAAATAATCTTTTGAGGAAAAAAGAACCATACAGATTTGAGTAGACCTGTCCAGTTAGTGCACGCATTTGTCAGTAATCGTGTAGCTCAACTCAGAACTTAAGGAGCTCAAGAACAGCTCAGAACTTAAGGAGCTATAGTTTTTTTTCATTTTGTCCGTTTGTCTGTTTGTCTGGATGTATGTTCCGGATTGGCGCAAAACCGGGTGAACGGATTTAAATGTAATTTGGCACACAATTATTTTATAACCTGGATTAACATATTCGATACATTTAATCCCGGTAGTACGTTTCCGTGGGATATTTTCCGACATCCATGCGGGCGAAACCGCGGTCAAAAGCTAGTGCAAAATACCTTTGCGGCGACGATTATTTAAAATATTATTGGGACATACAGAGGTGGCCAAAAGTAAATACCGTTTAGTTATTTACTCACTGTCACGGGTAGCACTCACAATTACGAGGGTATCAAAACGTGACGTTTGTGGAGACTCGTTATTCTGAGCCGACAATTATCACGATTACCAATCCTCAGTTTTACATTCAAAGCCGGCCCAACTGTGACCAATTACCAACTTCTCCTATACACTTTACCACAACCTTAAGTTTACAGTGTTTCGGTTGATTTTTGTTTGAAAGGGTGGTTGTTAGTGGTAAGTGTAACTATTTGTTTTTGCAGGGCCGAACACGAACAACGAACAAAGGTCCGTGCTAATGAACAGCCGGCCGACGCCCGAGCGCTATTTACGACGCCCTCAATGCCGGCCCCTTTCACTGTTGTCTAAAACCTAAGTGTTGCTTTTAACCGGTAAAGCCCTGGGTGACCCTCAAGCACGTCAATTAGCACGTTAATTAGTTGTTTATCAGGCCTTTAACGGTTAAAGAGGCTGCATTCTCTTCCATTTATCAAAACCAGTGTCGAAGGGTTCATGAAAATTAGCTGGGCTTAACGCTTTTTGTGTAATGTTAGGAACGAGTACAATGCTGCCTTGACCTTTTGATGTTACATTAGTGTAGTCTGCTCCAAAAGTACCTGATGAAAGTGTAAACAAACCCTGTTCAGATTAATTTCTTACGCGATGACTTACCAAAGGGAATTAGTAACACATTATTACAATGATTGTTTGAATTAAATTATGGAAAACTCAGTAGCAGCCCGCTGTCTAGATTTGTGCCCGGTTGATGGCAATAGGCTCGCTCTATTACATGGGAGTTAAGAGCGTTTATCCTAAAAGTTGGCAACGTCGCAAATAGCTGTCAAGCATTTACCTGTTTTGATTAATTTGGTAATATTACTGAATGGAAATATATGGCTAACTAGCGAACTAAAATATTGATTATGAAATGCAATAATTAGTATCGTAACACCGAATATTTAGTTTTAGAATTATGTAAAAAAAGTATTTGGAAACTTTCCAAATGTCTTTTTTACACCTAAAACGGTTTCGACATCGAATTCAGTGTTATAATTTGCAGTGCATTACTAATATTCTAGTTCACACGTTAGCAACATACCATATTTCCAAACAATGATATTGCCAAATTAATGAAAACAGCGAAATATTTGACATTTAAGTATGTGAGCCACCATGACCACCAACCACCACCATACCACCACCACCGTACCATGTATCTATCACATAATTCATTCATCTGTCATTGCTTCATTATTCATTTTTTTTACCTATCGTGGTATAGTAATCTTATTCTAGATGCATCGTCTTCACATATAATTATATAATTAATGTATACAAAATATTGTAAAAACATTTTAAAAGAGTAACGGTGAAGTTTCTTTCCCATTCTTCTCCATACGAGAACTAACTACCTTTTGGAAGGGGCGACTAGAATCAATTCCATTTTGTGTAAAATTGACGTTCAAAAGTGCCTCTTATGTGCCTAATTGAAATTAATTGTTTGACTTTGACATCTATTTGCGACGTGGCCAACTTTCCGAATAAACTCTCATAAACATAACTAGCAAAATGTGGGTGTACTGTAAGTGCACCTCTGCCTAAACCTTCGGTTAGTATAATACAGGCGTAGTGTTACGCTATGTGCAAAAATACGAATTAAAATATCATCCAGGATAAAAATTCCTCAATGTCAAATGAAAAACATCTTTAAGGTGATTTAAAACAATTTCCGATTTCAGTATTAAAATTATCCAATAAAAGCACTCAATTTGTAGTGTGTTAACAAATGTTTCAGTTTCATCAGATCTTTTGGAACAGACTATAAGCCCCAACGCTCTATTGTAACGGCTAAATGACTTTTGAATTTTGTATGTTTTATTCGAGAATTGCGGAGACTAGACGGTCTTTCATTTCATGGAAAACAAAATGGAATATTTCACCGACAGGGCTGTACAGTTTTAGTCATATATCATAGGATTGACAGACACGAGAGAACGGTGAGTGCGATACTTTCGACGTCTCAATCATTCATGTTACCTTTAATGCAAACGCGTTGAAACTTTTGTATTTACAGTAACAGAGACATAAACACACTAGATAGGTAGCCATGGATAGAAATGTAGCGAAATTTCTAGCCAAGGATACTAACAAGTTTTGGCTTTGTCGTAATCAGATCCAAATAATATGTATTATTCCGATTATTTCCAACTTTCTGTTCTAACTGTAATATGTTAGTAATGACTATTTTAGTAAATACAGGGTGTTAGGCAGGCGGTTGAACGACGAAAATGACGGATACGTGGGGCCGTCTGCTACGTGTTTAGGCCCAATAATAAGACGTTCTAATAATAAGACTTCTTAAATTTTATTCGAAATTCGTTGTTGCTCAAACTTCAAACGTCAATAATTTCATTTAAAAATAACAAAACCGGCAAATCCTTTCTTATTTTTCATCTAGAATAATTGCAGTCTAACATGTAAAAAAATGTTTGCTTGTATGTAATTAATTTCAATTTTCACAAATATAGAGTTCCGTGAAAAAAGGCCCAGGCCGTTAAAATTGGCGAATTGTTCTAGTTGTTTCAAAAGAAATTGTGCATATTGCATACCGTTAGAACGGGCATGAACCAAAAATGTTTTCCCAAAATTAGATATGTTGGTTTCCCATAATTAGATGCTCTATCAGTGCTAGTTTTTTTGTTACGTAGTTTATAGTCGGACTTTTCGTATTTACGAATAAAATTTAAAAAAAAAAAAATCTTTGGTGGCCTGGGTCTTGTTAATGGGGGTAAGCACTTAGCAGACGGCCCCACGAATCCACCATTTTTGTATGGTCAACTGTCTGCCAAACAACCTGTATATAACGATGGGTTTCAAACCTTTCGGTAGCCTTCACCTGCTGTCTAATCGGAACTAGCTGTCAAAAGTTTGGTTGTCCCAATTGTGGCCATAAATAAATACTAGCTCTGATGTGGGTACTCAATCATTTTCTATATTTATGGTAGAAGTGCGAGCGGTTTTTCTTTAACGTTGATAGTATTTCGTTTCTTAGCAACCGTAAAAATAAAAAATAAATGATGTTTCATTGGATTAAAGTATGATAGAATTCTCATGTTTTATAAAATATAGTTTTAGGAGTTTTTACAATAGCCAAATTCAGTCTCGTTAATTAAATTTTAAAAACCAGAAAGTCTCGTTCTTCCTAATCGATTTTGGCGTGTTTTCCCGTTGTCCCCGTAAGCCATGTCTTCGTGAAAGGGACAATGGGAATTTAATAAAATAATAAATAATAATTAAAATTATTTTCGGTTGTCCCCGTACAGTGTCCCCGTTAATTTATTGTAAATTATTTACTTTTCAAATTATGCCCGTTGTCCCCGTTGCGTTAAATTATATGTTCTTAAGAGCTTTTATCCTAAAAGTTGGCAACGTCGCAAATAGCTGTCAACAATTTACCTGTTTTGATTAAGTTGGCAATATTACTGTATAGAAATAAGAAATGTGGCAACTTATCGAACTACAATATTAATAATGAATTGCAATATAATTGTAATACATTAATATTCTGACATTGAACTTCATATCTAAACATTTCTGCTTACTGCGCTCGGCCCCTATAGTAATCTCATTAACCAATAGTATCGCAGCATCAGATTTTTTATGTGTTCCATGTTTTTCTAAATGAAAAAAGAAACAGTAAACTTTAAAATTAAAATCCAACTCAAAGCATTTATTTCCAATGAACCAAATTTATTACAGGTACTTTTGAATTATCAAGGGGTCAGTCAAACACGGTAAAGATGAGCCCATTCCAAAGCGTAGTAGGTTTCTATGGAGAAGAACGGGCAAGAAACTCTTTTTTTTTTTTTTTTTTTGGGTGGGAAATTATCAAATAACTTCTCCCGCTCTGGGTGGAGCGGGAGGGCGTGTCAGACTTTTACTGACTAAAACCCACCCGTGTTCATTCCGTTGCCTGTGTGCCGAGGTCGCGATATCCCTTTCAGACAAACCCGCAACCCCGGCAAGCATTGGCCCTTCCGGACCCCGTCAGTTGGTGCTGACATCTCTTTGAGGCGCGCGTGGAACACAACGCGCCGTCGACCCGGGCCTGGTCCCTATCGGACGGCGAGCTACCCATTGCTCACCGTCCGCAAGCCCGCGCCTACGGTGGTCGGAAGTCGGCTCGCGACTCCCGACGCCCGGGGCGTCTCCTGCGGTGACTAGGGGCGCGAGGGGGCGCATTTTGCCTCTCTCTCGCGCGCTCCGCCTCCTCCTTCGCGAGCATTACTGCTTCGCAGAAGGAGGTGACGGCCTCCCATGCACTCTCGCTCCGGACCATGGCCTGAACCAGGGCCGGACGCGAGAGATCGCCGCTGCCGATCGCCTCCGTGAGGACACGGCGGTGCTCCGCCCAAGCTGGGCAGACCTCCACCGTATGCTCCACCGTGTCCTCCGGGCGATCCACACAGTGGTGACACCCGGGCGTTTCCTCCCGCTTTATCCTGAACAGGAACCTCCCGAAACAACCATGTCCGGTGAGGACCTGTGTCAGGCGGAAGGTGAGGACGCCGTGGCGCCTCTCTAGCCACTCCTCAAAGAGAAAGAAACTCTACGGACACTTTTTTAAATCAGAATATTGTTACTTACAAAATATTGGTTAGAGCATTCATGTTGAAATTATACATGTGAGAACAATGTAGAAAGATTTGCACGTTAAAAGTAATAAAAATGCGTTAGTAAAATCGTATAGTCCCAGTCGCCCCCGCATGGATTGCCACCAGGTGGCAATTGGGAGAAAAAAATCCCAGTTGCCACCGGGTGGCGACTGGGACCTTATTGCCCCCACTTCAAATCGCTGTACATTGCGGCGTGGATCGCCAAACGGTCATCGCTATATTTCTTACGGCCGCGATGACGGGGTTGGCGGTCACATTTCCAATGTGGTTTTATTAGTAGATAAGTGATATTTTTAGGGACATACAAACAAGATTTAAAGAAAACCACAAAATATTATCAATAAAACCACACCAATACAAACAATGCACACAATAAACTACCCGACGGATTAAGTCATAAAACACGTGTTTCGTCAAAATGAATTACATAAATTGTTGCTAGTAAGTGTTACAATTTTTTTTCAATAGAGTATTTTTATATTATAAGAAAGATGTTCTGCAAGATTATAATAAGCTGGAAACGCACACACGCATCTACATCCCTACTTATACAACAGAAGTTTATAAATAACAGCCGCGGCTGGAAGGTAGAATTGAAAAGTTCTTAGGAACGTGCATATATATTATTGCCTGTGAATATAATTACTCAAAAATAAGAATCATGCGGCTGCACGCTCTTAAGTGATAAATCATAGGCGTTAGTGACTTACTTTTATCTTTATAAATCCCTTGCATTTTTTTTTCCTTTGGGTGCACTCCCACGTTTCTACGTCACTTTTGTTTTTTCTTTTCAAATTATACTGATGTCCTGCACGAAGAATAATTGTCCCATGTCGTCTTTTTTTAAATAGTATACTTTGTCCGGAGCTGCAAGACGCACTTTGCTCTGAAATGATTATAGATAGACTAAATTGCATTTCAATGTCATAGATGCAAAAGCCGGTAAAGGGTAGGGGAAGGGAATGACACATGTATTGTGATTTGTGTACTCCTTATCGCTGAGTCGGTTTTGGAGAGCTTCAAACAAAACAAATGAATACCGACTATAGGCGGCAAAAAATAGCAATAGGTAAACTAACGTTTTACAAGCTTTTACGATTGTTTACACAAAAATAAAAGGATTGTTATACCTACCACAATCACATTCATGAAGTTTTAACTAACTCCTTCATTTTGACGAAACACGTGTTTTATGACTTAATCCGTCGGGTAGTTTATTGTGTGTATTGTTTGTATTGGTGTGGTTTTCTTTAAATCTTGTCTGATATAATTCTGTAAGCTTTGTGGACAACTTTGGTACTCTGCCAGATCTCCTCGTTGCGCATTCTATCCCTCAGAGAGATTTCAAGCATAGCTCGTTCCATAGCTCGCTGAGCGACCATGAATTTATGGACAAGCCGTACCGTTAGTGTCCGCGTTTCGGGTCCGTAAGTCATAACAGGCAGGATGCACTGACTTTAGTATCTAGGGTCTGTGGAATACGGAACGCTGGTCCTGAGCTTGAATGGTCATCGTCACGTCTTCATAAAGACATCTCAGCACTTGGATCGCCAGTCGATTTGGCATCACAGCGATGCCAAATCGACTGGCGATCCAAGTGCTGAGATGTCTTTATGAAGATGTGACGGACACGTGACGGACAGACTCAAAAACAGACCAGAACTCGATAGAGGCAAATCAATCAAAAGTCTTCTCATAGGTCCACAAACGCAAGATATAGGGGCCAATTATACTCATCGTACTTCTGTATAATTTGCTGCATTGTGTAGATCTAGTCTATGGTGCTGTATCTTCCTCGAAACGCGGCCTGCTGCGGTGGCTGAAATTCGTAGTGTCTTCACGCTAGACGATTCGTGATGATTCTTGAAAGCAACTTATATAACGAGGCTTAGGAGCCAAATAGGTCTGTAATTCTTTAAAAGGGTCTAATCAAAGAACGACCACGCTTCTTCACCACGTTTCTAGAGTTCTCCCTGAGAACTGGACAGAGTTGAAGAGCTCCGGAAGCTCTTTTAAGACAGGATTCTCCCGCTTGCAGGAGTTCAGTCGTAATCATGTTCTCACCATGGGCCTTCCCATTTTTATACCACTATGATGTCCTCACTGGGTTCAGTCAACTTCGTCAGGTGGCTCCTCCCAAGTGACTCGACGAACGTTTTTAAACCCCGGTTTTTCTGAATCGCTCTATAGAGCGTGAGTCGGACATCTCGTCGTACTAGTTTTTTAATATATTTGTTGAGTGCTAGATATATGTGTTGAGACAGATATAAAGCTTTTCAATCAACATTTTTCGTAGGTGTAGCCTGTAGATCAATTGAAACTGAAACGTTTGTAACCACTTCTACATCCCACACGCCAAAAAAAGTAACTGAAACTACAATTTCATTTTAGCTTCCCTGGCTTCGTGTGTGACCTACACAAGTAAAATATGAGTGACACGTATACGCACAACACACAATTTATCCGGAGGCTGTACAAAAAAATCCAATTTATATTTGAAAAAGTGGCTTGTAGGAACGGTAAGGTTACACGGGCAACTCGTTTCTCAATTCTAGGCAAATTGGTCATATAGTTATGTCAGTATGACAACAAAAATTGTTGGTAGAGATATTACGCTAATATTGAGCGATAAATATGGAGCTAATTAACTAGATTACTCTACTACCTCCAGGTACAAATGTTGCTTTTAATTAAATTACATTCCTAATTCTTGGAAATTTCTATACATTCTTTAATTGCCGTTAATTACTCGGTGTAGATGAGACATCAATTGAACACCATTGCTAAGAATTGCGCAATGAGTTACACGTGTAATCGCATATTTACTGTTTATTGCAATAATTTCTGAAAAAAAATCTCGTGTAAGCGTGTCTCTACGTTGAGTACCGTCATGCGTCTCGTTTGAATCAGTAGCTCGGCAGGCGACTGGCAGCGGCAGAGCGCGGAGCGGTGCGGCGGCGCGGTGTACGAGGCCGATCCGGGCGGCCGAGACGGGTTAATTGAAGATGTAACGGGCCTGCGCTATGAATAATTCACAGGAGCGAGCTCTGGCGGATCGCCAGCCGCGTTTAAGGGTTGAGAGCGATCGTAGCTCGGAATGTTAAGGTAATATGGGGCAGGTTAGCCTCTATAATGGTTAGTAGTGGATTGGTACTAAAAAGGAGTGAACGTCAAAGATTTGTAAGATGATGTAATCAGATAATAACTGCAAAGATAACTTTAAAGAGATTTAGATTGAGATAGATCAGGCTTGTATATATTTAATTATTTAAAATTTCGCAATCTGCATTAAATCTTCATAGTAATATTATGATTTCGTTAGCAAATGCATAATTATTTATATTACGTGCAAGCTCGAGAATCGCTTCACAGAAAAAAATAAAAAGCTTTTAAATTGAACGTGTTTTAATATGCATTAGAAAAATATGAATCATATTTTCCATATTATGAGTGTAAACTAACTAGCGCTTGATGTCCTAACTCACGGAACATAAAGGAGCAAGTAGTAGTAGTAGTATTTTCAGGCAAACAGTACTCGTATTTTTGTTACCGTCGCAACGCTTCGTAATAAGATGTGTAAAATTCACGCTGCATTTTTCACTGAGCTAACTGAAGATGTGTCTGACTGTGTGTGTGTGCGTGTCTATGTGTGTGATGTGGTTGTGTGTGTGTGTGTGTGTGTGTGTGATGTGGGTGTGTGTATGTGTGTGTGTTGCTCATTTTGAAATGAAGCACTTCATTAATATTTATAATAATTAAAGTTTTGGTAAGGTACAGGTACAGCTCAGTATGCATATACAGTCAGATACGGTTCTGATTACCATGTACTGAAATAAATTTAAAAGTCACGAACGATTGAACTTCCTGCCGTCTTTAATTATAGCGTTGAGCTTGAGGTTACTTTATGCAAACTTTTCTGCTAAGTCACACTCAAACCAGATTTAATTAGACTTAATGGATAATGAAGGTTTATCGACTGAAGATCACATTTAATTTTAAGATCTGTGTTTCAAATTGAAGTGCCTGTGTGCGTGTAACTACAGGATCAGACTCTGATGCCGCGATAATCCGTACAAAAGAGACGCTGCCATACATTAAGAGCACTTTGTGTTCAGATGGGAAGCTGATATTAAAGGAAGAGTTATTAAGTTATTTTCACACCACCCGCGCGCTAATGTCAATATTATCATTCATGCAAACCTTATCTTTTTTTCGTTGGGAAATCCTCATAGATACCCTTCGTCTTGGGAGAACGGAGGGTTATGTCGGACTCCTAACGACTAAATACCCCCCTGTTCCTACTACTACCATGAGTCGGGGACCCGCGAGATACTTGTACATTCGCCGCACCCCCGAGTGGTATCGCCCCGCTATGCTTAGCAGGCCCTGTGACCAAGTGCGGCTGATCCCACGACCGCACGTCCTATAAAGGCGCGCGTGGAATACTGCGTGCCACCTCTATGGATCTCACTGTTCGGGCGACGACACAGCCCCAATTTCGCCGCCCACATGCCCGTCCTTATGGTGGCCGGAAATCGTATGCAAACCTAACCTAAAGTAGGTCATTAAAGCCTATGCCCAGCTATGCCCTAGCCGGGCAATAATATTGTACTGAATTTCTTTATGATACGCTGGGTGTGATTTGAATTTGGAATCTAAACAGTTGCCAAAAAATCTTTGTTTTTTCTTTTATAGTACAGCTCGACCAAAAAGTTCTCACTTCATAGGTTTAAGTTGCCGTCGCCGAACAAAATAATTAAATTGCGCAATTTATTATAGATATTTTAGTAGAATATTCAGTAATAATAGTGTGTTATTTATTAAATACATAAAATCATAATAATTACAACAATAATAACAATTGTTTTGTGTGTTCGGTCAAGTCAAAAATTCTTGAATAATGTACACATAAAGCTTTGTGCAGACAAGCGCGACGCGACAGTGCGACGCGACACTGGTTATTGTTATACCGTGAAGTTTTCTTAGAAATTGTATTGTTCGAGTCGCGTCGCGGCGTCGCGTCGCGCTGGTCTGAACGAGCCTTTAGACTCGCTAACCGCTGATTCTACATAATGTGTGGCGGTAATGGCGGCATGTCATCCCAACAGCAGATAGGTTGATGTGGCGCATACCCCGTGAAATGTTGGAATTGGGCGTCTTATTTACGATATCTTACGTCTTATTTCATATAGACTTTTTGATGAAATTGCGTGTGATCTGAAATAGATAACTAGTGTATGAAATTGCACATATTCCCGTATTCCCGGGCTATTTAACAGTTTCATAAACTATTACTAAACTAATTCTAAAATCGAAATAGTTGTTATTACCTCGCTGTGAGTGCGAAAAGGAGAGTATTCTCCTTGGGGATAAAGGTGTCTTTGTCTTGGGCGAGCTTGAATCCGTCGTTACACTCAGGATTCAAGTCTTAACTCCCTCGCTTCGCTCAGGAATTAGAATCCTTCGTTACGTTCGGGATTCAAAATAGCGCCCGCGACTTAAGACACTGCTTTATCCCCTTAGTGAATAATCTACTATTAAGGAATAGGGGTAAGAAGGAGTAATTGCAGTAATTATAGTCCTCTTTGAGAAAGCAGAACAAAGTCGATGTAAATGTTTAGTATAACGAGCGATATATGTATACAAATTACACAAAATTGGACACTTAGATAATTTACTGGTTTTTTGGCTATTGATTACCAGTCATTATGATACTGAACCTCCTAACAGTATAAACAACACTGTTCTTTTTTCAAAGCTGCGTAATGTCCCTGAAATAATTTCAACACACAACAAGACAACAGTTAAACAAGACATCGCTCATCAGGGTCCAGTAGCTGAATTGAAAAAAAGCGTCCGTCGCAGATGATTGCGCATTTCCGTCCAACTGTGGCATCACAGACCCCGGAGCAGTGGTATCAACCAACTTAGTCAGACTACATACCATGCAGTAAGCAAGGTCAGAAGGCGTAAACGCGGTAATGACTAAGACTGAATAGACACTAGGCCCAGTGTCTATTCAGTCAGAGTTCAGTAGGAGACAAAAAGTAACTTCATTAGTTACTTTTTGTCTCCTACTCTTATGTTGGCATGATCTGTATGAGATGGCTAATGCTTAGTTCATAAGGTTATAGTTAGTCAATAGTTAAGTTGGTTGACCAGGATACTACTGCCACAATAATTTAGTATCGTTATTCATGGAGATTCTTTTATACCCCTGCTAATCTGCAAGATAATTGTGTAACTCACATAAAATGGTAAATCGATCGCAATGGCTTTAATTTTGACAGTTCAGCCAAGTTCATTGCGTTATAAACGTTCTTGAGCAGACGAATTTTTCCAACCTATGATGATATCAGAATGAATTTCATTGCAATCGATTGCCATTAAATGTGTACTACGCAATAATAATCAGCCCGCCGCGCGCCGGTCTCTTATGGACTAATTCTGATTGTCCAAAGTCAGGATGTCTATCAAGTGCTTTTTGAAGTTAGAATAATCTGAATTTACATCTTTCCTTTAAGCATCTACATAGTACATTGTATAAACCTTCTCTCTGCATCTAGTTTCTAAGCGTTAGCACAGTGTTGGCGACTTGTTGTAATGACTCAACTTGCACCGTCTAGTTCGCAACTCCGGTAATTGGACTAAATAGTCCTTCTTATAGATTCGGGGCTCTAATGAGCCGTTGAGAAATATATCTACATAATACATTGATTTATATCTACATAGTACATTGTATAAACCTTCTGCATCTAGTTCCTAAGCGTTAGCACAGTGTTGGCGACTTGTTCCGTCTAGTCGTCTCGTAACTCCGGTAATTGGATTAATAGTCCTCCTTATAGATTTGGGGCTGTAATGAGGGGTTGAGACCATATTAGTGAAGGGCAAGTTTAAGACGCCCGCCGTGTAGTTTTATGAATAGAAGAGAAGGCAATGTCCAAACTTGTTGTGGGATTTTGACAAGATGGGTAGCATTTTGTGTGCTAAAAAAAACAACCAACTTGATTGTTTTTTTTGTAAAAATGTTGTATTTTTCAGTTTTCGGTTGTAGTACCTACCCCACACAAATTCGAATACCGCTACCTGCAGGCTTAGCTCGAGCACCGTTTTGTCGACGGAAGAGTAGACAAAAATGACGTTCCGTGTAGACAGTACGACGGCGCCAAAGTAGAAAGAGTCAACTGCACTTTTTTACGAAATTCACTCTTACATAATTCGACTCAAAATTCTTTGTTTTGTCTTAGGATTCTTTTTCTGTTTGATTCTCAATTTTTACTGATATTAAGTAACGTAAATATAGACAACTACATTAATTTTTCTCAGTGTCGAAGAACCGTATTTTAGAACAAAACATATTTCAGTAATATTGGCCTTAACCATTTCCTTGGTAATATTTCCTATTAATGAAATGATGAATAATATGAGAAGATAGCTTTGTTCTTCTATTAATTATCACAGTTTTGTGTTCGAATGCTCTCCTGTAAAATCATGATTTTGTAGATAACCGTTTATACTTTGTGGCCGTGGAGACAACTGTCCGTTGTCAGTGTGATTTTGACAGTTTGGGATAGAAAACTTTCTTTTGAAATAGTCTACATAAAAAAGGACCTAGACAAAGATTGTTAGAAACGAAAGACAAAATGACAGATTGTAGAAAGATTTCTACGGTGCGATGTCAAAAATGGACAAACAAAATCTCACTTTGTATAGAAAGAGCTTTGTCTATTCTTCGTAGACATAGAAAGCGTCATGCTACGCGTGCTGCTATGTATGTAAATATAACAGTAACAGGAACTTATTATAGCATCATCCCTATAGACTACGTGTCGACTATACGTTACTGAAAAAAAAAATGTACCCTATCAAATAGCCATAAAGTACCTCAAAATAAGATCGTTAAGTATTTATTTAAAAAAAACTATGCGTTTTCTAAGCTTTCCCCATGACGGTGGGGGGTCCCCGACCCCCCCTCCACAAGTATACGTATATATATATATATGTACCCTTTTATAATAGTCCTTCCGAAAATTCGAAAGTTAGGTTAGAATATTTAAAAAAATCATCTCAAAAAGGGGGGGGCTCCGAATTTTTTCCTTCACAGGGGGGGTTCTACACCTCCCCCCCCCTCCCCCCACTACTCCCACCTCTTAAATCGAGGGATGATAAACTAAAGTCGTACCAAAACAAAATATAAATAAATATATATAGGTACATAAATATACTAAAACTAACTCAAAAACTACTCAAGCTAAGTTAATCAAATTTATATGGGACCACCTTTGATGTATGAGCTACCAAACAAAAAAAGAATAATTAAAACCGATTCATAATTGGCGAAGTAATCGTGTTAAATAAAACAAAAAATAAAAGCTACTTTTGAATTGTATCACAAGCATTTCGGCGTCGTCTCTGGGATGGCCGACGCATCTGCAATGATTTTGGGATTGCTATTAGATGTCATCATGTTTTTTTATGTTATTAGATGTCATCTCATCTAATAACATGAAAAAACTATTTTCAAGTGTGTTTACTGATAATATAGCTAGTTTTGGGTGACATCCCTATTACAGTCCCATTATGATGACTATGCATTTCGAAGACAGACAATTGGCTCTCATATGCAACAGAACATCCGCCTCATTACAAGCAGCCATCAAACAGAAACTAAAATAGGTGTGACACGTACCATCGTGTAGGAATTTCACTCCCAAAAAAATGTAATGAGCCACTTCCTCTCTTTTCCATAGGCAACCCGTGAATAAGCGTCCGGGGTCAATCAGTGACCCCGGCGTGACCCAGTGCTGCGTGTTCTGATACTCAAACACGCATTAATATTAATGCCATAACCGGCTAGTCGCACTACTGTTAACATGATGATGTAAGGGGGAAGAGGGGGGGGGAAGAGCGGATGGAAACAAGTGCTCTTGTTTTGGTACTTGGGTTGTGTGCATAAGGAAGAGTAGATTCTTACTTGTATGTTGCAGTTAACGATTCTTATATTGCAGCATCTAGACTAAAATGGAAAGATGAATGGATTCTTTACATGTATTTGGTTTGCTGGTGATTTTTAACTGGAAAGTCACTTTTAGAAAGTTTGTATACGATTTTTGTGGAACGACGAGCTACATTAGAGTGTGGTGAAAAACTTGAATTGAAAGGACTGGTCCTCATTAGCAGAGAACTGAAGTGTGTAGCAAAGGCCTCTCTTTGCCCTAGGGCTGAAAAAATCAATGCTAGATCACAGATAGACGAGCTGCATCTAACTTTGTAGGTACAAAATATATCTGCACTTACTTACAGACAGTCATTGCCCAATTGCTGCAAAGCACAATGTTGAGCTGTGGGCGTTTACGATCCGACACACAGAATTAGGACAACTCACTAATTTCATGCAGCTGTAGTTGAATACTTCAGGGAGGCAGATTTAGGCCAATTCCGTCCGATTGTCCGATTCAGTTCATTTTAACATGTGCCCCATACGTTAGTGTTATGTGCACGTTTGTAACCCTTACAGGCTGCACGAGTGCACGTATAGGGACACGAGATATCACTCTAGTTTCGACATCTTTATGTCCACTAGTCGCAATCAGGGGTAGCGGTGTGTTTACAATTCAGGTGAGGTGTTGCACGGTGTCAGTTAATGTTGTTGACCCCTGAGTTTTCAACACAATATCTTGTGTAGCGAGTCTGGAACTCTGGACGAACATTATAATGGTCGATATAAAATATGAAAAGAATAACTCCTTGTATTTTATTTATTATTCTATTGTATAACATACATAGATAGGCCTACATTTCTTTATAATATGTATAATCACCTGAGTTGTTGTTTCATGAGGAACTTCTTCTTTCTCCTGGCTATTATCCCAATTTATTTGTGGTTAGTCCTCCTAGTACTTGTGCGCCACAGCGTGCGGGTGTGGGTTGTCTCTTTTGTTGTGTTGCTCGTCATCATGTCGTTTTTTATTGTTCGCAGCCAAGTCATTGGTGGTCATCCACGGCCTCTCTTTCCGTCTTCTATATTCATGACTCTTTTAGTCATATGGTCATCATCTCACCTCATCACATGTCCGTACCAGCGCAAGCGGTTTTCACTAAGTTTCTCGTGTATCTTGGCGACTTTAAAAGTCCTACGGATTTACTCAATTCTTATTTTATCTATTTTCGAAACTCCACCAGACCAGCGAAGCATCATCATCTCTGTAGTCTGAATTTTCTGTTGATCCATCTTTCTCATCGGCCAGCACTCAGATCCATATAGTAGGGCTCTTACTGCCCTTTTGTTTTTAACGGAGTTTCTTTCTCCGACCTTTTGATCCGCTGGAGGTATTTTATTTCCCTCCTATCCGATGTGGGGCCAAGCATGCCTCTATCCGCCACCTGGGGACGCGTTCTCTAGGTGTGAGGCGCACCCTAGAATGTTTCATGAGGAACATGTTACAAAAAAAAACAATGCTACAAATCTCTAAAAGTAAATGAACTGAATAAACAAAAAAAATTAATTGCAAAAATTCTCTCGTAGCATTTAACCCTTTGAATGTTGAAGGCGTGTATTATTGGATACGCCCGGGCATCGGGCGGTGGTTGCGCGAATCAATCAGTCAATGTTTGCACGAGAGTGTCCGTCTACGAATCGCAATCTCTCTGTTTATAAAAGTTATTTCCTCTAACGCGAGTTGTAAGCGAACCCTCGTTCATATTAACATTATTTATATTTATTTACGTTACGTAGCTACGTATTTTGTTTTTTGTGAGGCGTTTTTAGAATCGCCACATTTGTTTTTCTGGAAAGCCCAAAATGATTACGCTGCCGCGCTGTAAGATTTACGTTATTCTAAGAAACGTATTACATCGAATTATTATTAATTGGTTCGTTGACTGGAAAAAATTAAATCTTACCACTTTATTTATTTATTTAACACTTTAAGCACACAATGTACAGAGGCGGACTTAATGCCATAGGCATTACCAGTATAAACAGCAATTTTAATTTATTTATGTAATATCACATTATCAAGACTATTTTAGAAGAGCGTTGTCTCCCCAGTAATTATTAAAAAACCGACCAAGTACGTGTCAGACCTCATACAATGAAGGGTTCCGTAGTTCGAATGAATTTATCCCAAAAGCAAACTTAAAATTGTAGTTGAAAAGAATCTTATCCCATACCTCGATATACGTCACGGTCAATTCTCCAAATGCAAATGTAAGTTTGTAATAGCAAAAATATTTTTTTAGGGTGGTAAAACTACTAATTAGGTATGGATTTTTTTACTTTTTCCTTTACTTGTGCTGTGAGACCTTGCTGCCAAATTTCATGATTCTAAGTCAACAGGAAGTATCCTGTAGGTTTTGATTTATTTGCGAGTATCGTATTTCTTTATTGAGTTGACTTAGAAGTTTAGAGCTCCAAGAAACCATAGACTTACGTATTTGATATTAATTTCAACTTGATACCTTCATGCGTTCCTGACAAAAAGGGTCTTGACAGACTGACAGACGGACAGCGAAGTGATCCTATAAGAGTTCCGTTTTTCCTTTCAAGGTACGGAATCCTAAAAAGAACGAAGAAAACATCATCTATTTCCAACATTTTTCATAACAAAAAACACACAAAACTTCAAGAAACTGACAGGTGGGTGTACCTCGCTGCCTCCCTATTATGCCCGACAATGGCGCCTACACAAAGAGCGCAAATTGCCCGCTCAAATTATACGCACTCGTTTAGCTAGCGATTTGGCACGTGCCGTACTAGCCGATGATTCTTCACATTGTCCGCAATACGAACGTCATGGCGCTCGGTAATGGCGCGGCTTTACTGTATTGATTTTTGTGATAACAGATTACGGTAGAAATGTGTCTGCACGGAGGTGGTTTATTTTTAAGAGATATCGAGTGATGAGCACCTTCTATTGTTTTGCAATGGAGCTATACAAGAGGTGGTGGCAAGCAATAACACTGAACTAGCTGGGAATAGAACGTAATATTATCTGCGCGTTGCTGATTAAAAACGCGTCTAATAGCACACTCTGTTTTTCGTCCTGTGGATCACCAGAAACCTATTAAATATATTAATATATTCATCATTACTAGCAAAAATCTGGGACGATTTTTTTATTCATACAAAACTTCATACGTCAAAACCGTTTTAACCGACTTCGAAGGGACCATCGGATTAAGATTGTTATAACCGATAGTCGTTATAACCAAACACTATGTTAAGTAATTAGAAATGCTAGGACCCCAAAATTTCGTCATTATACACGGTAGGTACTAATTTAGAGTAAATTTTTCACAATAAAATAATAAAAACAAACTAGATTAAGTGATTTGAATTTTGATAAATCATCGAAATTCAAATAATTGAATAGGGTAGATTCAATGATTTGAGATGCGCGGGAATAACATAATTGTAACATCGATTACCCTTAAACTTAAAATTTATGCTATAGCTTGTCCACTCAGAAATGACGCGCCCCACTACCGCATTACCGTGTGCGTAAAATGCGGTAGTGGAGCGCGTCATTTCAGAGTGGACAAGCTTTACCGCATCACTAAACCATATACAATTCGAGCGGCCATTGCTATTTATATTTTTGGCATATTGAGAAACGCCAGGGTTTACCTATCTGAAGAGACCGTCACGTTTCTTCCTCCTCCAACCTAAGAGTTGATCAATGGCTCGCACACGGCACAGCAGCCGTTAAAGAAACAAACAATCAAACCAAAGAGAAATTCATTGTGTAAACCTCAGTAAAACAAAAATGAGTTTATAATAATTTAAACTTAGGTTATTTTTTAAATTAGGTTAGGTTATTTCCCTTTACCCAGTCAGGCGTGAATTAATTTGATGTATTGCGTAAGTAAGGCAATTGCAATACCCAGAGGTATTGTAATCCAATAGGTATCATAAAATATAGTTACGATTGTGGGGCAATGTAGAAAACTCGGCATCAAACTGTTGTTTATCTAGCTTTTGCCCCTCTATAAAATAACGACATAATCCAGTTTGGCAATCATGTAATAAAAATAACTGAACCATTTCTGGAATTACGGTTCCCAAATTAATTGTCCAATTTGGGAAAAACATGAAAATATGTCATTGATTTAAACTTACGATATGACCGCAAACCACCGATCTGATATCGTTATGGCCAGACAGAATCCGGAATGAATGTGGTCGAGTTCAAATTGAGTTTTTGAACACAAATACGAGTATTATAAAATTAAATTTGGGTATAGTATACCTACAAGAAATATATTTTTATTGATCCTATGTTCACCCACATCGTTAATTAATTAAACGTCGTGTTCTCTTTCTACCCACAACCAATATGAATTCCTACGTCAGTATCTAACATCTCATCACCCACTGCGAAATGTAAATTAATCTGTATGTGTGTGTTAGTGCCTAAATACCGCAAGCCTCAAGGATGCAATAAGGCAGTTACGTCACCGTCTAAGTGGGGCATTAGAGTGGCGACACGTCGTTAATATGCAGCTCCCGGGCGCGGGTCTGATGTGAGGGGGGGTTGGAGGGTAGTGATGCTGGGATAATGCGAGCAGGTGGGTAATAGTGCTAATGTCAGAACACCGGCTACTAATGTGGTGCCATGCTGGTAGAGAGAGCGGTGATGCGGTGCTGATGATTGAATCTGAAACGTACTAGCAATTCAAATCAAAACATACAAAATACATCCTTTGGTATTACACAATTCCTTATTCCATCATAATCATAACATTCATTACATATGAATGCGCCATGCTAATTGTTATGTAACCAGACATCAAAACGTCATACAATTACTCCTAAGCCGGTGGCGCGCGAGTCGATGCCGACTGAACGGAATGTTGCCATTTTAAATATTATATTTTATTTATACATGCAGAATTAATTATTGTATATTTATTTTATTTTTATATCATGATTATATCTCATTGTATGCTGCATCAATCGACGTCATAACGTCAACGCCGACTGTCGCTGAAGACCAGCGCTGGGGCTCTGTCTCGCATAGGGTCGCAGCATTATGCAGAGCGATGGCCGTTTTGCGTGGATGTGACGCATATTTTCCTTCAACGTGTTTATTTTTTTATTTTGTGTTCTTTCTTTGCGTCATATTTACCACAAATAAACTTATTTTCTTTTTCTTCTTTCAAAAGCTAACAGAGCTTACCTACTGATTGATAAAATGGATAGACAACGACAGTAAAATATGTTGTGGATAGGCGATCGTAGAAGCCAATTTTTTATCAAGTATGATAAAAAATTGGCTTAAGTGCCATTACAGCTCTAAATGCCTATAAGATCCATAACCAGTTTGTCATGAATATTAGTAGCACGACATGGCTAACAAAATCCTTGACCAAGTCCAGTATCAAAATTACCCACATATTGATACTTAGCCTATCGCATTTAATAACTGAGCTCATAATGAACAAGTAATTGCTCTCTAAATTGGGCTATAAACGGTGATGCCGTCCGCACAGGAGACCCAAAAGGTCCATTTTATACGTTGCTCAGGAATAGAAGTGGAAGTAAAGTAACACGAGAAGCAGAAGACAACAAGAGACGGTATTCTTCGGACATATTCTAATGCTGTGAAATAAATACCCATGCTGTGTTATTGTATAAAAAAATATAAGAACAAGCTCGCAGCCAGTGATATTCTTGGCAAATATACATGACTGCGGCTGACAATAGTAAGAATATTCTCTCTCAGTAGCAGTTCAAGTCCGCGGTTCATTTGATAGGATCTGTTGTGCGTGATTGAACATTGTATAAAGTGAAGCTTCGATGTCATCTCTTTAATATGGTCGAACCGATGAACGGCGGTCATTACACATAATAACCGAGGACTTGCGGAACTTGCGATACCGGCCGGCGCTCGTTTGACCCGCTCGTAAGTTCCTTTCCATACAAAAATACGTATTGTTCTCGTGGAACATTGTTAAAGCACCTGATAGGTTGATATTTGATGCCGAAAATTGACAGCTGCCATTCTATTAGAAGAGTCGTTAATTGATATTACTCAGCACAGACTAAAAGGCACCCAACATAAAAATATAAATAAAACAAAAAAAAGTGTAAAGTGCGTAATGATAGAATGTCTATTAAAATCCCGGTTTAAGCAACATTTTTCACAGTATGGTTTGCGTTTGATGTCACCAGGAATCATTCAAACAGATTTTGCTATGTCGCTGATTGTAAACCTACTGAGAAATTATAATTTTAAAAGCTGTTGCTAGCACTGGCACACCTGGACATCTAAAAAAGGTCAGAAATACGTCATAGATCACACAGAACAACATTCGCACCCGGTGACGTCACACGATCTAAAACAGGGTCTCATCCTGACTAGTGGCCGGTCCATTTGTCAACGCAACGGTTAAAATCTGGACCGCGCCGCGAGCGCATGACGAATGGTAGCCTGCGACTAATTAATGTGCTAATAATCTTCGGAGACCAGCTCGGAAATATTCCGTCATCAATCTACATTATGGTTTAGTTCGCGTGACTGAATTAGAGATGAGAGATTTTTCTTTATAAGTGAATAAGTTTTCCTTGAAGCAGGCAATTGATTGTTTGATGGACGTGAGGAGTTAATAATAAATGGGACTAACGAGGGTGTAGTAGGAAGTGTTTTTGACGTTCAAAAGTGCCTTACAAGGGCCTATTTAAAATAAATGATTTGACTTTGACTTTGACTTTGAAGTCAAATAAATGTAGTTTTAAATTAAATGTCAGCAACAAACATAGCTAGGTACAGTAGGTTTACAAGAACAGGGTTAGTTAGGCGCCTATAATGCCAGCACGAAACATAATTCCTTCGTCACTCAACTTCCCAGCTGTGTATTCGTACTGCAGGCAGTTCGGGTTCATACTAAATGCGTCTACAACGGAGTTTGCATTAATAGGAAGCTACATGCGATGCATTTCCGTTTCTAGCAAATTCGGGAAAATAATCTAATTGAACATTAATTTAGAACGATATTGGAACATGTTTCTTATTAAAAGGAAACCATATTCACATCAAATTCAATCCGAAAACGTCCGTACGTACGCCATCTGTTTGTGTTTGAAGACGTATATATATATTATTTGGAACCATATTGTTTGGAACTACCTTTAAGTTGGATGCACGAGATCGGTTATATTATTAGTGTAGGTATTGGCACAACCTGAGACAGGGATATCACTAGCAGTAGACGAAAGTTGGCTTATTCATTTCAGGCCTTATGTAATATTGTGCTGATATGCTTGTTCTCGCCTTTTTTTTCGTTTGTCGTTTTTACTGGATTAAAGCTTGCAATACACCTTGACTCTGAACACAAAAAACTACTTATCCCTATTATGACCAACGCAATATTGATACTATAAGCACGTAATATATCCAAACTCACATCCAACCACCCAAGCGTAGCTAAGGTTTATGTTCAATTTATTATTCTCTATAACAGTTGAGTTCGAAAGGTATGACGAATCGCATCCCATCTCCCCCATCTTGCTGTAATTAATGCCACTGCGGTCTGAAAGCTGAAACATTGGCTCATTTATCAGCGCTGAGACTTCATAATTGCCTATGAAGTTCCCTAGATCGGCCTTGAAATGGTATTAGTGGTGCGGAAACTGTTATAAGTTTTCCGTTTAAAATTAATGGTTGAAAAGTTTTGAGGAATAGCAGTATGTTTCATGTAATCACTTCGAAATACTGTAACTGTGACAAAATTAACCATTTAGTAACTTAGTAATCACACACACACACGACTAACACACATCATATCAACATCAACATCATTGTCATCTGTGACATTTGTACTAGAGGGTGCAATTTGTGAGAGATCCACCCAAAATGAAGGGAAAAGTCGGCTTGGACATTCAAGTGCTTACGATTCAATCTATTGAATTGGAAACAAAGCAGAGAATCGTGTATCAACGTCAAGGCGCATTAACCAAGTTCCTGTTGACAAGGAGCTCAGATCAGTTGTAACCTTAGTATAACTCGTTAATCAAAGGTACAACAGTAACAATATGGCAATTAACCAGTCGGTCACAGCAGCCTCTGATTAATTGGCGCTAAATATCCGTGGACTAGGCCAGCTGTTGCACCGATGCAACTTATTTACGAACTTCTTTCATTCATCAAAGCAGTTCGAGTTTCTTAGCTTAATTGAACTTCAAAGTAATTAACGGGGGTAAGTCCTTGTTTAAAAACAAGCGCGTTAATTTAACAGGAAACATACATACAAGATATTGTGATGAAATCCAAGATACATACAACATATTGTGATGAAATCCAAGATACATACAGCATATTGTGATGAAATCCAAGATACATACAACATATTGTGAATCTCCGAAGGGTTAGAGGTGTTCCGATAGTACGTCCACCTATCCGCCTTTATTAAGCCACATATAGTGTAGTAGGGGGCGAGCCTATTGCCATCAACCGGGCACAAATCCAAGCTCCGGGGTGAGAAATTCTAGATAAACTCAATAACACTTTGCCCGACCCGGGAATCAAACCCAGGACCTCATGCTCAGCAGTAGCGCTTGTGACCACTAGACCAACGAGGTAGTTATGTAAGATGAAGCCATCTCAGTATAATAATTAGACCCATCTGAAAAATTAAGTTTACCTAGCTTTTTATTTAATTTTGTTGTCTCTCGTGTTTCATGAATGCATGATTAACTATCGGTACCTACTCTCTTCATTTGTTTTACTCGGTTTTCCACTCCTTCATCATATTTCGCCTGGCCTTCATTCATGCTTCATCCATCAGTAGGTATTCAATATTCTGTCTTCTGGCCGCCCTCCATCTATCTTCCATCCACACAGACGTAATTATCGATTTGTAAAATGCCCGCGTAAACAAGTGACCAAATCTTTTGATTACTCCAAACATTTTGTGCTATTCTTCCTCGTTCCAATGAGGCTGGTTGTACATTGAGTATGACATTAACCAGCGCTTTGTTGTCACATCAGTGTCAGGACACGGATGTCTGGAGCGCACAAAAGAGACAAGTGTCACACGCTTCTTTTGTTTCTGGAGACACCCGGATCTAGACCTGACATGTAAACAACGCTTTTAAAAGATAAGCAAGTATTGCGTACCCATTCAACACGTCTATGTCGTAGTCTGCGTAATTTTCATAGGATTTTCTTTTTAATTATTCATATTGAACCCAAAAGTGTGACATTTCAATTTGGAAAAATACAATAGACGACATATATTTAGTAACTTAATCCGCGTTACTGTTCTTAATGAGTCATAAAAAACCCTGTAAGAAATCGACACGTGTTTCACCTCTCAACGAGGGATCCACAGGATGACGATTGACTTGTTGCGAACTCGGACCCGACGTGTGGACACGTCAAGTGTCGAGCGCAGTGTCCACACGTCGGGAATCACGCCTGAATAAATTAACTATTTCAATTTGGGTCAAACAAATTTTCGGTCCAAGCCTGAAATTGAAAGTATCAAAATCATCATTGGGTTTTCCTTATATAAATTTCTCAGTAGCAGCAAGGAGTTTAGTTTTGTGCCCGATTTATGTCAATTGGCTTACGGGAACACAGACGTGACAAAATAATGTTAATTATGTTATTTGACTATTTTTCTTATTAATAAAAATTAACTGACTGCTTTCCATAGATCAAAGAAAATCACAAGACCAACAATTGTGGCCTCCTTAAAGTTCACCATACCTACAACCTAAGCAATTAGTTTCAAACTATTAACCACTCAAGCTGGAGTGTGGCTGACGTGTGGCCGTAACGTGGCTCATGTGAGTTAATTCCAGCTTAATGTGTGAAGTAAATACACGTCGGAGGCAGCCCTGACTCAAGACCGAGTGTCACCTCTGCACGGCATGGGAAGGTGCGCTTTGTGGGATCGCTAATGCAGTGAGTTAAGGCGAAAACGGAAATAGAAAATAAACCTTTAAAAGTTAAACTTTAAATGTAATTGAAGCCTTTTAAATGGGGACGGGAGAAAAAAAAATCTTTATTATTCCGGGTAACTTATTATACATTTTTATGGACATGATAAAAGTACTATTGGAGTGTATTTTTAGTCGCGATGTTGGTAATTTTAGTCTATTTTTATGTCTTAAAATAATTTTCGTTTGTATGTCCTCTCTTTTTGTAAAGAATTCTGGGTACTTACGCACAAACTTACAAACTTCAAATTATAGAGACAGGGTAGGGATAAAATCTTAAGTTCCTGAAAGTGGGTCTTACAGCTATCGGTGACTTCACTATTTACTAAGATACAAAAGCCGACCTACCTATGTAAATATACAAAAGTAAATACTTACGAGGGAATAAATTATCATCATGACAAAATTTCTAGAAGTTTTTCTGTGTCTGTGTAATTGAGTATCGCTAAATGTTCTAATAACATTTGACTAGATTTTTTATATCTTACGCTATAGAACGTTTGTAACTTATTGAGCCTATTATTCAGAAAAGGTCCTTAAAACACATAAAATCGATTAGCAAACATGTCTGGTTTGAGGCTTTATGCGAACCATGTCCTTCATTCTCTTGTCGGACGGTACTGGTCAAAAGGAAGTGCAGTGTGCTGGTGTAGTAGGTAAATGATTGCCGTACTGTTAGTGCATTACACGCTATGTAGAGCTGGTGCGTAGGAAATCTAAAGGGGCGAAAGGTTCCTTTAGAATTGCTCTTTGAACACACTCTAGAGAGAGTAAAATTGTTTTTTCAGCACCACCCCAAGAAGTTATGCAATAAGTAAAAATGGATTGACACAAAGCTAAATAAACCTGCTTAATTAATTTATAGTCTGCTATGTTCTGTAAATTCTTAAAGACATAATATATTAATTTGCGCACTCTAGTACAAAGTAAATCGCTATGTTTATGGAAATTTTGATTAGAGTCAATAGTGGCACCCAGATATTAGATCCCCACCTATGAAATCAGCGTTTTGTATGGAGAATTTTAAAGAAGTTGTTTTTTTCATACTAACATTTTCTTAATTTATATAATAACCATGAACACTAATGTTTTAAAACTTTTATGCACTAATGTTTAAAAACTAAGATAACGTAATATGCCACTAGATTAAGCGACAAAAATAAGTTTTGGCTAAGTTAAAACAAATAGTGATCAATTCTGCTAACAAAATGAGGAGTCATTTTTAAGGTATTTTTTATGTTTATAAACTATAAGTAATAAGGTTTTTTTTACTATTGGTAGTTGTCTATGATGGTCATTATTCGATATAATACCAAGCAATTGATGCATATTTTAATTCATAGAAGTGACAAGGTTCTCTATTTGTGAGAAAAAAACGCCAATTTCATAGGTGGGGACCCAATATTTTAAATGGTCAGCTTTAACTAAAGTGGGGCAGAAGCACACAGTGTCAGCGTACGTACTATAATTATGTGCGAAAATGTTTAGATTAGTAAGCGGTATGTTAGTATTTCTCATTGTAAATATAATGTATTTCGTTTTATCTGTATTAAACGTTAGTAAATTATTATGAAGCCAATTAGACACAATTTGAAATCCATTCTGAGCATGTTTGTAAACCTCAACTCTTGATTTAGCTGAGAACAATAGAGCGGTGTCATCCGCATAAGACATTATGACACCATTTTGTAGTGACAGGCGGCACAGTTCATTTATAAAGACTAAAAATAACGTAGGGCCCAAAATGCTGCCTTGAGGAATTCCAACACAACATTTTTAAGTTCAGAACTTGTATATTGAATTTTTTTTATACATTGCTGACGATTCTAAGATAATCAGAAAATATTTGAAGTTGTGCTCCTCTTATCCCAAGTGTTTCAAGCTTGTGCAAAAGTAAAGTAAATGAAATAGGCCTTAGCAAGGTCTAAAAAGATCCCAATTGTGTGCATACCATTATCTAGGTTGGTAGTGAATTTGTGTACTGCTTGGCTGGTTGATCTTTTGGGCCTAAAATCAAATTGATTATCTGAAAGCACTTTGTTATCTTCCAGATCTTTTATCAATCTATAACTGTTAAAGATTTTTTCAAATAAAATTGAAAGGCCTGTTAATACTGAAACTGTAATCCATCTCAGTGACGTCTAATAATACTGAGTCTGTAGTTATAATAATAATAATAATAACCAGCTGTCAACGTTTCGGCACAACGACTGTCGGATCAGGTGCGGGTCATTCTGCGTAACCATATGTTGGATGACACTGTACTTGATCGCCTACGAAGTGAAATGCGGAATAGCCATGCCACCGCTCCCCCGTCGCAGACTGTTATGGTAGCACCACAGTTCACTATAAATCAAGTTGACGAGGGGATTGATGACATGGCTACAAACGTAAGTACCCAATACAATGAGGAATTGAGGAGTGCTTTGGAGCGTGCGATTCGGGAATATCGTTCCATGTCGCCCGAACTTAGACCACGCCTACCTCGTTTGCCCATGCATAACAAAAATAGGGCGCTGGTGGCTGCTCTGGATTCGCAGCTATCAAACTATTTTGATGACTGCGAAGACCTCACCGATACTCATTCGATTCTGTACTGTGCGGCTGTAGCGGCATGTCGTGTAGCTCACGTAAAATTTGCAAATGACTCTAGAGCTACACGACCGAAACCAGCCGTACCAGCTTGGCAGTGCAGAATTGAGCGCCGTATTGGTGGGGCCAGAGCGCTCATCGGCAAACTTATCTGCTTCAGGGAGGGCAATACTAGACCTAGAGTGATGCGCTTTGTGAGGCGGGCGTTCTCAGGACCTGATATTAGCCCTGAGGATTATGTGTCCCGTGCCACAGAGCGCATCGACTTCCTGAAGCAGAAAGTGTATGCATGGGCGAACCGTATTCGTAGGTATAAGCGGCGTGTGGAGCGATACACTCAGAATCGCACCTTCCAAAGTGATGAAAGGCGGGTATATAGGGCTTGGGAGCAACCGGACCAAGGTGTGGCTGACGCGCGCCTTCCGGATGATGATGCCATGTGTTCTTTCTGGCGGAGTATCTGGTCGGCGCCTGTCAGCCACACTGAAGGTGACTGGACTCGGGAAGTCGAGCGAGCCTGCGATCCAATACCAGAAATGGGGGCTATTACCATCTGCCCCCAAGATGTAGCTCGTGCAGTTCGTCCGTTGCCCAACTGGAAGTCTCCAGGGCCGGACGGGCTGCACAATTTCTGGATAAAATGGTTCAAAAGGTCGCACGCTCGCTTGGCGGCTCAGTACCAGACTGCTTTGGAGTCTGGTTCGCTACCCGAGTTCCTAACAACAGGAGTTACCCACCTGCTCCATAAATCTGGGAGCACCGCGGACCCCAAAAATTATAGGCCGATTACGTGCTTACCGACGGTCTATAAAGTCCTTACATCCATTTTGAGAGCTAAAATTAACAAACATATAGACACCAACTCCATCATGTCTGCCTCTCAAAATGGATGTAGGAACGGGTCCCGCGGTACTAAGGAGCTACTCCTCATTGATATGACCATTAGCCAACAAGTTCGCCGTTCCCGAAAAGATCTGTCGACATGCTGGATAGATTATAAGAAGGCCTATGACTCGGTGCCACATACATGGCTCATGAGGGTGCTGGAGTTGTATAAAGTAGATGCAACTCTGCGCACCTTCCTGTTGTCGTGTATGGGGCAATGGAGGACGGTCCTTCGCTATCCAGGATGTCGAAATATCCAGAGGAATAGCGAACCGATAAGGATAGAGCGGGGCATATTTCAGGGCGATAGTTTGAGTCCGCTTTGGTTCTGCCTAGCCCTGAATCCTCTAAGCACACTGCTGGAGGGTTCAGACCTAGGCTATCGGCTGAGGAGAGGTGGTCAAGTTATATCTCACCTCCTCTACATGGATGACCTAAAACTCTTTGCCCCCAACAATTTTCAACTGATGGAGCTACTGAAAGTAACTGAAACTTTCAGTAGAGCCATCAGGATGGAATTTGGTGTGGACAAATGTGCGGTCATGCATGTAAAGCGAGGGGAGATTGTGGAATCCGTGGGAACACAGCTCACGGATTCCATAAACTTTAGAGCCCTCTCCGCATCCGAAACCTATAAGTATTTGGGTATGTCGGAAACCTTGGGCATCAATGTCACTGACATGAAGCAATCGTTGAAGGAGCGCTTCTTTGGCCGCCTGAAGAAAGTATTTAATAGTTTTCTATCAGGCGGGAACAAGGTGCGCGCTTTCAACGGTTGGGTCATGCCGGTTTTGATGTACTCTTTCGGCGTACTCAAATGGACTCAAACCGAACTCGACGCCCTGGATAGGAGGGTCCGTACGCTGCTGACTGGATATCGAATGCATCACCCACGGTCATCGGTAATGAGACTGTATATCCCACGAAAGTGTGGAGGTCGAGGTTTTTTAAATGCTAAGACTCTCCACAATCGCGAGATATGCAGTCTCAGGGAATATTTCTTAGAAGCCGACGTGGGGATGCATCGAGATGTGGTCGCGGTGGACAAGGGTCTCACCCCGCTCTCCTTGGCTAAAGAGAACTGGCGCAAGCCTGCAGTGCTTGATACTAACGATCGCAAGGAGGTATGGCAGAATAAGGAGCTTCACGGACGCTACTTCCGGGCCCTACATGGACCCGATGTAGATTTACTAGCGTCCGTAGCCTGGCTACGTTTTGGTGACCTATTTGGGGAAACCGAAGGTTTTGTCTGTGCAATTATGGACGAAGTTATGATGACGAACAATTACCGGAGATTCATTGTAAAGGACGGGACGGTTGACATCTGTCGGGCATGCCACCGTCCAGGAGAATCAATCCGACACATTATCTCCGGGTGTTCTCGTTTAGCTAACGAAGAGTACTTGCATAGACACAACCTTGTAGCCAGGATTATCCATCAGCAACTTGCTCTGAAATACAGTCTTGTGGAATCTGAAGTGCCGTACTACAGGTATGTGCCCGACCCAGTTCTCGAAAGTGGACATATCACATTGTACTGGGATCGATCCATCATCACTGACAGGTCTATTGTTGCCAATAAACCTGATATAGTGGTGGTGGATCGAGCAGAGCGGCGCACAATGATTATTGACATAACGGTCCCGCATGACGGGAACCTCGTGAAAGCCGAGAAAGATAAACAAATCAAGTATCTTGACTTGGCTCGCGAGGTTGTCGACATGTGGGATGTGGACTCAGCGATCATTGTGCCGATAGTCGTATCAGCCAATGGCTTAATTGCCAAGAGCCTCGACCAACACCTAAGGAGGCTCTCGTTGGGCGGCTGGATCAAGGGCTTGATTCAGAAAGCGGTACTCCTAGACACGGCTCGCATTGTCAGGAGGTTCCTCTCTCTGGAGCCCTGACCGCCGGTAGCTTGGACCCTGTTCCCGATACCGGTGGGCTACTATTTTTTATATTTTTAAATGTTTTTTTATATATTTTTTTTAAGAAATATTTAAAAATATAATTTATAAGTTATTTAAATGAAATAAAGGAGATAATAATAATAATAAATGTTTATTCACAACCCTTATTACAGATGGTCTTCCTTAATCTAAAGTATACATCGCAGTGACTTAAAAAAAAAAAAAAAAGGAGGTTGGACATTGCAAATTACATTGAGTACTGTAGCTAGGGCTTAAGTTTGGCAAATAAAGTGTTGTAACCCTGACTCCGAAACTAGGCATAACCTGTATCTTCAGAGCCAGTGATTCCTTCTTGGGGTCTTGTCAGCCGTTACAATGCTAAGCAGTTAGGTAAACAATAAAAAATATGCAACAAAGATGTAACAAAAGTAAATGTAAAAGGGTTATCTACTAGGTAACGAAATGAATATAAATGAGAGGTGTATGAAAAAGAGGTGTTGCCATAGGTGTGTGTGAGTGTTCGTGTATGTGTGAGTTTGTGCGTTTGTGAGGGGGTGTATATTTGTGTGAGTGTATGTGGAGGTGTTATGTGAGCTGTAATAGGAGGTAACGTGTTATGTAATGCGGGTGAGTAATTTTTCAGTTTCGTCGTATGTCAAATTTAGCAAGTAATAGGTAACTTTTTTTTTTAGGTTAAATTGATTTAATGTGTGTATTTTTATTGATTTGTTCAAGCTGTTGTATAATTTGGATGCTAAAAAAGAGTATTGGCGTGTCGCGAAGCTTGTATTAATTTGATTATAATTACAAATGGGTTTCCCGCTACGGACTGTTCTATTTTTAATATGTGGAAGAGAGGCATGTTTTTTGAGTATTATGCGTAGGATGAAGAGTTTCCTTACAGAGAGACAATTGCAGTCTTTATATAGTGTCAGTGTTGGGTATCGACGAGGTTTGTGGGTCATGACTTTTAATAAAGCCCTTTGCGCTCTTTCGAGGCCCAACACCGCGGTTTTATCAGTGCCACCCCATACAGGGATACAGTAAGAGAGAATAGACTGGCACAGGGCAAGGTATACTAGTCTGATCGTGTCCATATCGGCTATATCGCGTAGGTTTTTGAAAATATAAATGAGTCGTCTTAGTCGGGTTTTTAATATTCCTAAATGAGTGTGCCAGTCCAGTCTCTCATCTATGTGAACACCCAGGTATTTGGTATTGGATACCAACGTAAGAGGGAGACATGTGCAAGGGGAGGATGAATCCTGACATACGTGTGCAGTTAAAGAAGATTCCGCAGCCCGGGGTGCAGATTTAGCGGTGATTCTAAAGGCGATTGCTTTGGTCTTAGATATGTTGAGGGTCAGCAAGTTAACCGAAAGCCAGGCCATTACTGTTCTAAGTGAGGCTTCAGCATTGAGTTTGGCCGCTTCCCAATCGGTACCATAGGCGAGTAGTACAGTATCATCTGCATACATAAACGTGTCACAGTTTTGTAGTTTTAAGTTGCATAGATCGTTTACGTATAACAGGAAGAGTGAAGGGGAAATAATGCTACCCTGCGGGACTCCATAACTTATAATTTCCTCGCTGCTGGTGACCGAATCGATCTTAACGCACTGTCTACGATCTGTAAGGAAATCTTGAAAGATGTCTAGTGCATTTCCCCGTATGCCGGCGGCTTCCATTTTGCGTAGAAGGATGGGAATAGAGACGGTATCGAAGGCTTTGGAAAGGTCCAGGAAGATGGCAAAACTTTTCATCCTGGAGTCCATTTTTTTTGTGACTTGATCAGTAAAGTTTGCTACGGCGTCCTCCGTGGAAATGCCCGATCGGAAACCGTATTGATTTGTAGCTATTATGTTATATTTGCGAAAAAAATTAACTAAATTATTGTTTATGATGCGTTCCAAAATTTTTGAAAGTGTTGTGAGTACAGATATCGGCCTGTAATTTGATACGACGTCTCTATTCCCGTCCTTATGGATAGGGTGAACGAGGGCCTTCTTAAATGCGCGTGGGAAGGTGCCTGTATTTATCGCGAGGTTACATATGTGCGTGATAGGCGGTATCAAAATGTGTTTGCACATTTTTATGATTTTTGAGGATATTCCGTCCCATCCGACTGCGGAATCCCCTTTAAGAGACATAATAATACGTTCTATTTCTTCGTGGGTGACTTCTAAGATGACTAGAGAATTGGGTTGCGGGTTGGAGTTTTCGGACAAAGGAATGTTGTAGTTTGGTGTGATTTGTGAAGCCAGTTTTTTACCTATATTGACGAAGTAACTATTGACCTCGTTGGCGGATGCAGAGGGATCATCTTTGAGTTTCAAGAGTTGGCGCGCGGGTTGTCTGTCTTGTCGGGTGTGCGTGATTGTTTTAATGGCGTTCCATGTTGCTTTTGAGTTGCCTTTAGCCTTTATAAGTTCGTTCTTTTCGTATTCCCGTTTCAATTTACGGAGCAATTGGTTACAAAAGTTTCTGTAACGTTGGTAGGTGATTTTGAGGATTGCGTTATCAGGGGATTTTCTTACCTTTTTATGCATTTTATCCCGGTTCCTTATGCATCGTAACAGGCCCGGTGTTATCCAGGGCTTAATTGTTCTTTGTCGTTTTGGGACATAGATTAGCTTTGTTTTATTCACACAGTTTTTGTCTTTAGACTTGAATACAGGTGTGACTTGAACACAACTTTTTTGAGCAATTTAGGGAATATGCCTTTAGATAAACATA
This sequence comes from Agrochola circellaris, assembly GCA_914767755.1. Taxonomy (NCBI): domain Eukaryota; kingdom Metazoa; phylum Arthropoda; class Insecta; order Lepidoptera; family Noctuidae; genus Agrochola; species Agrochola circellaris. The sequence continues at coordinate 520,887 of OU611847.1, forward strand.
GCTGAAAAATATGTGTTAGGTGTCGTTTGTCAATGAAATCCTCACGCATTGGGTGTTTTATTCCATAGGTGTCACATTGAGTTGTCATATTAATCACCTGGGGTATAGCTACCGGTGTTGATTTATCAGCCATTTTGCGAGTAACCTTCTTAACTTTCTTCGTCGACTTGGGAGTGATGCTGAGATCTTTTTGGGAGTGTTATTAACAATGTCCGTTGTAAGTTTTTTGCAAATGTTTTCGTTTTTTTTCATGACTTCGTCATAATATAGACGTTGCAATATTTTTTGTAAAATTTTCGATGGTCTTTTTATGATTCGTGTTGTCCATATTTAAGGATTCAACTTCGCGGTGTGCAGTCTCTAGTTCCAGCGTCAATTGTTTTATTATGTTTTTTAGTTGAAGAGTTTCTTCGCAGTCCTCATCGTCTGATATATTCGGTAGACTGTTACTAGTAGTGCCATCTAGTACACTATTTGACAAATTTAAATCTAAAATTTTTGTTTCGAAGACTTTTCGATTACGACGTTGAGTGAAGTTTCCAAAGAAGCTTATGTTGATTTAAATTAGAGATTATATGAAACACAAAAAGTTCCAGAGTTCGTGAGATCCAAACCGGCACTCAGTGTCACAGCAATCCAAGATAAATTACTTCGGCTATTTGACCATTACTTGGCTTGTTAAAATTTGCAAGTGTTTGTGGGAATATAATTCAAATAGTTAAGAAGTCGCTAAAAATGATTCATCGCTTAAGATTTCTTTCCACACAACACCAAGCTCAAAAAATATCACATAGTTTATTTAGATAACGTTTGTGCACATAATTTACATCGAAACGGACTTATCAAACGCAATTTAATGTACGATTTAATCTGTTTTTTTAAGTTGATAATAGATCAGAGAACTGCACTTCGGATGTTTACGTTATCAGCGCCATCTAGTGACTTCTTGTTTTCTAGTTATCAAGGTAGTGTTAGTACCTAACAATGTAGTTACGTGTCTATGATGCATGATAATGTTCTTCATTTGGAATCCCCCGCGTCCGATCCACAAAGCTAGGCGTAATGTAATCTGCGCCACACCTGTCCAGCCAGTCCTCTGGGATTCCTTACATATATACGATTATTTAGTCTACCCACACGATATATCACTGTTAATAGTTAGGGCAACATGGAATCAAGCAAGCTACTAACCATCGTGTGAGACAGTTTTACGAATTTGGTGAATAATACCGAGAATTAATCATGATAGAGAGAGAATTGCTTGTTTAGAAAACAGAATATTATCGTGTTTGTTGAAGCTTGTAGTACCTCCAAATATGCACACAAAATTGGCGTATTTCTTATGCGTGTTGCCATGTGGGCTGGAGACTAATCTATTATTCACGCAATTTGCTTTGAGTGTTAGTATGCAGTGGCATTATCTGTCAACATTGATGAGGTATTCTGGGAATTCACGTTCAATGTTTAATAGAATCTGCTTTAGTTTAATTCAGTTGTCACAGTGAATTGCATTGCATGGCATTGAGATGCATTCAGTCTACAGATATAATACAAATAATCTGTAACTCCGAGTGTAAGCCGGTGTCAAAGCTGCGATGTTGAGCCGGAGTTTGGTCTGTATATAGTGAATATATAACGGGTAAGTCTGCAGCTAACTGAAACATCGGCTTCCTGAACTTTACAGACGTGTATAATTTCAGATCGATTTAGTCATGGCGAAGTCGACATTTCTTTAGTTGTCGACGAACTAAGTTTGTCTTTGAATTCGACTACCTACTAAATGAAGTTATCTTTCCCGTTTAATGTATCGGCAGTTTTGTATTAATTCTTGTGGGTCTTTTAGAAATTCATTAATTTTCAGCATGTCCTTTCCAACTATCACGATACAACGAATAATTCCTATCATTGCTTTAAATTAGAATCTGACATATTTTTCATGTAACAGAGAGAATAAATTACATTTTTACAAAAGAAATGAATGGTTAACAAAGAACACAAAACCGCATCGTTCTAGATTGTGCTGCTCCGTGCCATTCCATAAAAAAACGAGCCTGTACCCAGATATTCGTTTATCCAACATGCCTGTTTTATATCTTTGTTGTAACTGACGCTTTTTACAGACGTCGCCGTCGTGTCATTTCATTTTGTTCTGCTCCTGTGAACATGTACCTACCTATAAATTCTTACTGTAACGGTCGTCGATTATTGCAGTATGTTATACTTAAAGAAATCGACGGATGTATTCCTGTGTATACCACTGCTCAACCGTCACAAGAATGAAGGTGTTTGCGTATACTATAAAATAACAAAGTTTACGTGTTTTCCTATTTGCAAAAGCCGAACTTTTCAGTGTGTCACAGTTTTCAGCATATTGCAGAAGATAGTTAGGTACGTAATCTCGGAACTTGCTGAATTTAAGTACTTTGTATATCCAGTTTTAACACTTTTAGTAAATGAGTTTTCCATTGCCATTAGTTTCATAAAATTCATAAAATTCCAAAAAATTCAAGTTCCATAAAAAGTGATTCCAATATCCTATTTACAGAATAAACAATTTCATTTCATTTCATTTCTTTACCAATGTTGCCATTTGATTGTGTTTTTTGTGTAACGTGTCAAATATTTTTTTCACAAGATGAACTCCAAAACGAAGCAATTTATCTATTTTTCTATGAAATCTGCGCCCGGTACAGAGAAACGCATTTCATTTAAATTCGGCAGCGATTCATTTACATTTCAAGTGTAGTAGTTAGCTGTTTCTACGAAGTAATTAACCTTTTTCCGCGTATTCGCGCTCGCGGTCGATTAATTTAGTTTTTATTTTAGTTAGGTAGTTTGGGTTCGAAGGAAAATTTTATTATTTTTAGGTTTTTATCAACATTTGCATTTGAAAGCTTTGACTAGTACTTAAATAATTTTTAGAATTCAAGATGCTAAATAATTTACTAGTTTACTGAAATTCCTTTCATAATTTCTATAAAACATTGGACATTTTGGTCTACTGAACGAGTTCACGGGAATATTTTCCATTGACAACGATAGCTTAGTGCTATAATTCCCGTCTAATGGACTACCAGGTAGGAGTCGTGACTAACGAAACTATTTCCCTGAAATTATTCAATTTGACGCAGCCGTTATGATTTCACGCTAGTTTTAACTGTGCCAAATAAACATTTTTCATTCTTTCTTTCCAAAATGTTTGGTCTGCAATGCACTTCATAACTCTTGTTCATCTTCTCGTGTCAGCGCGAACTATGAATAATATTTGGTCTCCTCCAACATACTTACATTCTAATATACCCGACATTTTCTCTTCAGCTCGTCCGGCACGTGCCGGCGCCGGCCCGGCACGGCACGGCTGCGGCTCCTCCACTTTATTACACTGTCACAATGTATTAAATCTCGCGTCTCTAACTAATTTATGACGGCACCGGCTCGTAATGTTAGCAAATTAAACGGGTTTCTTACTTGCTAGTAAGGACGTGAGGACTTTGTTCTTATTCAGAACTGTATGTATAACTTATGTAATGGGTCTTTTATTATTAAAGTTGGCTTAATACTTAATTACCCATTATAATATGACATTTCAGAGAGTCTCAGGTCGTTTATAGTATTTCACTCATGTACTATTTTGCTAATTTTACTTTAATGTCCAAGGTGTTGGCTCTTACTTTTAAGTTTTATTGCACAACAAGGCGATTCGATTTCTTTCTATTTCTCTTTAACCATAGTTTATGTGTGTGAGGAGGGCAGGTTCATTTGTTTTCCTGCACGAATTGAACTTAGCTGTGGCTGGTGCCAAGGCAAGATGCATTATGGTACTTGGATCCACGGACACTAGCAGTTTGTTGGATGCAAGGACCACATCCGGAATATTTATTATTTGCATCAGGTTTTTCAGAAATTCACAATGCTGATAAAAATTCACAAAATAAAAATTATGATACCCACTTTTTAACGTATGTTCTTGTTTTTGACATTCTGTTTGACAACAACATGTATAAAGTATATCACGATATTATTATTTTCCAGTATGTGAATTTGACTGTCACGTATTTTCAGACAGCTAATCCTGCTATTTGAACACGTTGTCCACATAAAATTGTTAATTAATTCCATCGAACCTACATATCGCTACCGAAATTAATAATTATGAGTTACAGCTTTAATAACTATATGTAAACTGGTACGACCTTTATGCCTGCCTTTCATTCGGTTCGGTTCGTTTTCGTTCGGTTTCGGTTCTGTTTAAGTTTTATTTTATTTTTTCGCTTGAGTATAGATTTCGATGATTTTTGTCGGCATATTGTCGTGTGCTAGCTGACTTTAATTTAATTTTTTGTGTTGTGTAATGTAAATTATTTTGCATAAGTACCTACTATTATATAGAATCAAGTTTTTCTAACTGAACAGACAGCTGTGCTTCTGGGGAGTTTGTTGCGCCTCTTCTTCTTCTTCCCAGCTAAAGCACTAGGAAGTGGTGAAGGGTAGGCGTTTTTGGGGGACTGTCTTATGTAATTTTAACGTTCGAAAAGCGCTGATTCTCAGCCTAGTTTGACTAAATAACTTTTGAATTTTGTAGGATTTGGTTGAGTATTTTTTCCGTTGATGCTTTTGAACGGTATTTGATTGAAAAATTGTCTTGCCATGTGAGGTTGCTTGATAGATTAGGCTTTTTTATTTAGATATTTCCCAGTGTGTCACAGCGCCTAAACTTTTTGAAAATTTGAAACCTGACTGCATCCTTAGCGTGTTTACCGACACGCGACTAATACCGCTATTTCAAAGGAATTTCGCCAATAAAGCTTTTCAGTGGAGCACGCACTCTATAAATTTAACCCTTTTGTTCGTTTTCAAATTATCTTTAGAGTATGAGTTACTGTGAGCTACCTTTTTGATATATTGCGAGTTGATACCGATCGCCCGTATTTTGAGAGCTATTGTATGAGTAGGTACAGTCGAGCCAGCTATTTGATATATTTTCGCGTAACTTGCCACAATCTTCTTCTTAGCGCGGCGATGGCAATCGGAACAGTCCCTCCAGAGTTTGGCACTTTCAGCGCACGGCACGTGCATCAGTTAATCAAATCAATAAATAAATAAATCAGTTCCTGAATGTGCAGGCACCAGGACACGCTGGACACGATATCAAGTGCTGCGTTGTTTATGGAACAACATCACACTCCAGGGCGGAGTCATCTGTGAATCTTGCAACAGTGGCTACTACTTTTCAACAAAATCAAATCATTTATTTCCCTGCAAACACTACTGTGGGTCTACTGAGTAGTGAGTTATCATCACTCTCATAAGTATGCCATACGATTGAAAAGTTATTATGCACACAAACACAAATTAAGTTTGGCAGTGGTAGTGGAGACATAATTATTTTTGATGTATACCAAATAGCTCGTTTGTCTGTACATACCTATATACTATGTGCGTTATTTATAGCCTGTATATAATAGGAGCTCGTAAGAAGTGTGTAGGCTTTGTTAGAAGTTGTACCAACAGTATTGTTTGTGATACACATGGCAGTTGGAAGGGCCTGTGTTGTGTTGTGTGAGCAATTATTGATAACATCTCGCGTGTGTTTAATCAACTACAATTATACCTTATCGTAGCCTGTGTTTTTCTTATAACAGTAATTTTCTTGATAACCGGTTACGGTTGTAAGTCGGTTACCTACTCAAATAAATACATTCAATCAAAATACTTTTTTTTAAATCGGTCCTATATTGTCATATCAAACACTAAACCCGTGACCCAAATAATAATATATTTATATTTATTCTTAGTATTGCTTGTCACTTACACAGTTCCTGAAAATAAAAAGCAATGAAATGATATTTTGTCGCTCCTAGATCAAAAGCATCATATTTTAATTAGCTAGCCGTCATATCTCGACACGTTTGGAATAGAATTCAATCAACAACTTGTACTTTCTTATGTGACAGTTTAATCAACGCTACGACTATATACAGGGTGTATAATAATACAGCCTGTATAGAATCTTAACGTTGATAAAACTTTTATTATCTAACTATAATTGTTACCATTTAGGTGCAAATATCTTAATAAACGTTTAATATTATTACATGAAACCTACCCCTTCCCTTATAATTTAAATGGTTATTTGCGAAGATTACTACTGTTAATACCTATTATAATAGATTCATAATATTATAAAAGAGTAATATAATAAATTCGTTAGGAATTCCGATTTAGTTTAATTTTGAGTACCTAAAAACGAAAGGTCATAATTGAATAATCTCATAGTCGTGGGAATACGAATCTGAAGGTTGTCTCATAATGGAAATTCCTGAACATTTATCCCCCAAAAGTATACACGTACCTAATCTATTCCTGGACAGCCCCTGAAAGTGAAGCAACAACACTGCTTGTCAGGCCTCCACAACTAGTTTTTTATGATATTTAAAGCCGTCACCTTTTTTTTCGGTGACCAGCAAATTTTACTCTATAAGAGTCGAATCGAAGTCACTACTTTAGAATTTTCGTTTCAAAGCAGGCTGTATAAACAAAGGCAGGTAATATTTGGTCGTAAATAGGCGCTGTACCCTCCGGGAGGTGATAACCAACTAATAAAACCTATTACGTCTCGAACTAATAAAGGGATTATCTGAAGTCGCGGGGGTATTACCCGACTGTGGCGGTATTACCCGGTCCAAGTGAGTGCGATAATGTTGCTTGTGATGGAGGACGGGCAGGTTCAGATGGTGATACTAAGATTCGAATGTTTCGAGTTTACGCTATTGTTTGTGGTAAATCGGTGTGTTCCGTTTTTTTCTTAGTCCAAATTTTATTTTATGAGGTAAATAAAGGCCATTTGAGTTGAATAACAGCATCGACGTCTCAATTAAAGCTGCACTAGATAACAAAGTTGAAATAAATCAGCTTTTTGTCTAAATTAAAATGATATTAACACCAATTTACACAACATCCGGAACAGTACAAAACAATATACAGTCGAAAAACACATAAATTGACTTTACCACTAGCTCAAGTACGCTAAATAGATCTCACGAAAATACTCAGCGAAACAGATCCCAACAGAAGCCGAATCAGCTCCAAATAACACACGTTACAGAACATTAAGTAAATAAATCGATTCAGTCCCGATCACATTAGGAACATTGTTTACCTCACGAATTGAATACAAAACCTTTTGTACGCGCTCATTAGGACCGAAGGACCAAATTATTTGCTATATCGGCTATAAACAAAATTGATTTGTATTTTCACATCAAAATAATGTTGTTTAGTACTAAAACTACTAATCCAATCTACTCGCTTGCTTACAAACAACGATCCTAACGGTTCCACGTCCATTGCTCGTCGGTGACCACCAATCTGTTTCCACGTCCTAATTGCGCAGACAATGGAGGTAATAATTAGGTGTTTGTATAATCAATATCTTCCGGGCGTGTTTACATCCTAGGCGTGGCGGACATTATCGTATATTGTTTATTTGCTGATCCAGACATGCTAGCAGTAAAAGATACTACTAGCTGAGCCCAATTTGTGGAAGAAAGAAAAAATCTCAGGTCATATTTTACTTTTAGTACAATGTACTATTAAGGCTTTTAGATCTTTCACATTATAGTTGGCTTTAAATGGCGACTATACGCCTTTATGAAAGATGATAATATATTATGGGCAATCAGTAACTCAGCTAACTTTTTGTCCATTAAAATATGGTGGTGGATCTTTTGTGAAAAATATAAATAATAGAGGCATGTTTCCGTGTGACAGCGATGCGGAGGAGTACTTAGACGCCTGAGTGTCTTTTTATGTTTGTATTTATTTGTACAGTTAGTCATTTAGTACCTAGTGTAAATAGTTAGTTCTTTATCTATTAATCTTTCTGTGTTCTTAAAGTATCATAGCAACGCAGAAGATTTCTTGTGGTAGACAAGATAATAAAAACAACCGTGCAACACCCGTGCAAATTGATAATAACACAACACCTTTGTTATTTTTCGGAAATGGTCGTGTCTCAATCCCGACGAAAAGAACCATGCGCTAGAGTCGCGATTATCACACTGTTCTACACAAACAGCCCTCAGTTTATTGTTTATATTAGAGATGGAACCAACTGGGTCGGTATGAGTCCGCTTATTGTTATGGGGCGCCGAAAGTAGTGTATTTCCTGTTATGCCCCGTGTGGTAAGTACTTAAACCGTTTGCAGATATGTAGTTGGTAATTTACTTTCTATTTAGTGTTGGGAATAGCGTTGGTATCTGTAATCGTCTGTTGTGAGTATTAAAACAACTGTTACATAAAACTTGTACCTGTGCATTCCTTGAGAACTGTTGTTTTCCACTTTAAGTTAACGGTTACGTTTTCTTTTTAAGCCAGTCGCTCACGTCCTTCGCAGTGACTATTGCCACGTGTCATCCAATCGTACCACACATTTGCGGGGTGCCACATGACCTTCATTAACAAAACAACAATAACCAAATCTTCCTTACACCGAGAGTGCTCACGGAACCCAGGGGCTGAATAGTTGAAGACAACAGCTCCCCAGGATGTGTTGCGAGTGAAAAAATCATCGTTAAGAATGGAAACTTTACATTTTTTATCACGGAAATGTAATTTGTGTTTAAATGTTATTTTATTATAATATAAAACTGTCAAACAGATGAATTGTGTAATATGAATTGAACACATTTAACATTATGAATTGTCAGTTTGTGTGATTCATAATATTATCTTAGTATGATTCTGCCAAAGCGGCCGTTTTAACACCCCTGACCTCCGTAAGAATAAAGACTTCGTGATTCTTATATAATAATATGTTGTTTGTATTTTATTTATAAACCGATGGGGATTTGTGAACACATGTCCTCAAGTATCCATTGATGGGGATTTGTGGACAAGAAAGTTCACAAATCCCCATTGATTGAAAGATTGTCAATGGGGATTAGTGGAATAACCCATTTAAAACATGATAATTTTTAAATATAGTGAATCAATAAATCCGGTTCATAAATAATATTCTCTGAAATATGTATGAAGATTTTTTTTACAAAATATATGAATAAAATAATTTTATGGAACTTTTCGATGTTAAATATTTCAGTTATTTTAGTAAATTGAACCAAGAAATTTTTTGGCATTGTTATTATACTACAAACCTTACTTAGCAACATCAATTTACGTGACAATTTATGTTGTACCGCAAATTCCTCTATCCGAAATGAAGCAATGTAATTCAAATTGAAGGTGAACCCGACTGTTGGCGAGCAATATCGATAATAATACTTGTCCGAAATAATTAGTTGAGAGGATGCCTACCTCAACGTCAGCACATTCCCTGGATACCATGAGATACAAACTACATCGGTATTTATTTGAGATACCACAGAAACCTTATTTCGTAACTATTTATTGCGAAGATCTATAGAACTATTTATTGTTCTCAACCAAGTTTGTGATAGGAAAAGGGAGAAAGAATTTGATGAAAAATTGTGAACGAGAAAGTGTAGCGCCTATGGGACTGAAAATAATGGGCTAGCGCAACCGTCACTTTGGGGCCCCTCAGGACACCTCTCAAACTCATCAATTGTTCGTTTGCGAGGGTTCTCTTGCAAAGGAATACGTTTCCGTCCGTAAAGAGATTCCTCCTCGTCGCAAAAACACGTGAACCCTGAACAGACCGCTCATAGTGTACTGTATGAAATAACTTTCTGTAACTTCAGTAGACATTGACAAGAAGATCTCTAATTTTCTGAATATTATTGTCTGCCCCAAAAAAACCGGCCAGGTGCGAATCGGACTCGCACGCGAAGGGTTCCGTACCACCGTACAATATTTAACACTACGAAACACTACTTTAGTTAAAAAAACACGTTTCTTGTGTGGGGAGCCTCTTAAATTTTAAACTTTATTTTATTTGTTGTTATAGCTGCAACAGTAAAAATACACAATCTGTGAACATTTCAACTGTCTACCTATTTTAAGGTTCATGAGATACAGCCCGCTGAAAGACAGACGAATGGACAGCAGAGACTTAGTAATAAAGTTCCGTTTGGCATCCTTTCGGTACGGAGCCCTAAAAGGTGAATAAATAAGCGAAAACAAAAAGTTAAAAGGGACATGACTAGTGGGGCTATGGCGCCTGCCTAAGTGTCAAAACCAATGTGCAGCAAATATTGTTTTATTTTTGCTATTGTTGTAACCTACAGTTTACAGATAAAAAAGTTTCACGAGTCTAAAAGGTCGGGAAACTGAGAAAAAGAAATATATGTTTTCACTAAATAACTCTGCTTTTCGATATGAGATGGCGCTAGGCGTTGTGGTTATCGAGTTTAAGAATGATTTTCTACTATTTGACACGCCATCGAAGCGCTAGGTTTTTTTTATACTATCAAGGGGGCCCGCAAATGCCTATCCTATGCAGCCATGTGTAGGAATAAACGGGGTCATGTAAACCACCAAATAAATGCCGCTTTGTTAAATTTTTCTGGCTCACATGTAATCGAACCGCTGTGTCAGACTTTATAGCTGTCTTGTTGCTAAATAGTATTATTTCATATAGGTGCATACCTGATTGTTCAACCATCGGGCAAGTCTCGCTTGCAGGGGTAAAGTTAGCATTGTGATAATATGCCTTTGAATCCGCCTTACGGATATGCCATAGTTTAGGCACCTCATCATAATATCCATTTAACCGAATCGTAGAGCAAAACAGATGAATCCTTTATGAATAGCAATGGTAATCGGGTTTTGAAGATGTCAGTCCGTAAAGAATAGCAATGGTCGTTAGAAATAGAACATAATAATCGCATAGTACACAACAAACGCGTCAACGTGGGTCCGGAACTGCGATGAGACCTGACATGACGCTAAGCTCGGATGTGCAAGTAGGGATGGTGAATGGCAATCTGAGATCAATAAATTGATAATAATTTTCTTATCGAACCTTACACACTAAAATCGAAATCATTTGACTGCCGCGTTGGTCTAGTAGTCGCAAGCACTACAGCTGAGCATGAGGTCCTGGGTGCGATTCTCAGGTCGGGTAATGTGTCATCGGGTTTATCCATCTGGTCTTTCTCAGTAGCAGCCCGGAGTCCAGATTTGTGCCCGGTTGATGGCAATAGGCTGGCCTCCTATTGGACGGGAGTGGTGAAATGAAGGTGTAGTATGGGTACAGCTCAGCCTTAACCTTCGGGGATTACAGGTGCTATGTAATGTTATTATTAATCAAGCACAGTTAAAACGGTCAAATAAAATATCAATAAAAAAATATTTTTTTTGTGAATCGATTTTTCATGCTTTGACTATAATCAATTGAATTATCGATTTAATGAAAAAGATTGCTACCCCTCTGGTCCATATACAGGTGTCCGCTACTAATGTCAGATGCATTGTCAAAGAAATAACACTACTTTATACGCTGTGATTATTTAAAAGATGGTATTCGAGGTTCGCACGTGTCAATAAAAACCTCAAGGCGTCTCAATAAATAAAATTAATTACCTATAAACAAAACATTCATATTACATGTCATTAAAATTCTTCTTCTCTTCTTCTTTTCAGCCGAAAGACGTCCACTGCTGGACATAGGCCTTCCCCAAATGGCGGGGTTTGCCATAATCGCCACGCTTGGCAGGTGGGTTGGCGATCGCAGTATGGTGAGAACGCTGCTGCCCATTCTCTAGTAAGTCCCTTAGTCGCCTTTTACGACACCCACGGGAAGAAATGGGATGGTACTATTAATTATGGTACCATTAAAATTCCAAGCCAATCACACACATTAGCTATAAAAAAAATAACAGACAGGCTACTACTCATTTTTACCTTCGCAATAATTATGAGTTAAGATGCTAAGTACCAGGCCCAGTGAAAAAAAGAGGAGCCTAAACAAGACTAAGAGTGTCAGGTTCTTGTAAGAGCTAACTTCAGAAAGTAGAGCTACACAGTTAAGACTTCGAATTGAAAATACAAGCTAACTCCTTTCCACACTTTAATGTTACAGTATTATAAACCTGCCGGAATGCTGAATTCCTATGCATATAGAGCAGGAATAAAAGAGGTTACGAATAAAACCAAGTGGTCTACAAAAACGAAACGTAGTGTTTTGTGCGTCGTTTTTAGTGGAAAGTGCGCGCTTTTACCGGCAACTGCGTGTTTTTACCCATGATAGTGGAATGGCGACACGTTTGTAAATTGCACTTTATTAGAAATGATAGATTGTGTTTGGTTTTGGAAGCTCTTTGCTGAGAGTTTTAGTGTGGGAAGGTTACTACAGTCACGAGTTTCCAGGATACGCGATGTTACTATGTATGTATTAATTTAAAGTTGTTTTTTTAAAAATATGTATTGGAATAAGAATATTATGTAAGAGGATACCTGTAATTTAAAAACAAATTATAACGTGCGTGTACCTACCTAAACATTATCTAACGTTAATTCCTCGCTGCTTAAGAAAATTGGTACCTAATTAAATCTTAACCTAAATAAACAATAAAACCGTAAACCTAATCCTAGTTGCATCTTGTACCACTATAATACCAGTCGTATCGAAATACGTCAGACATATCAGTTCCAAGCACCATAACAACACAGGAATAATAAAATTTCACTGACTGACTGTTGTATCCGAATCTCAGTGAACCGGAAAAAGGCAAAAAAGTAAAAACCACGTTTGCAATTTTTGCGAATGAAAAATTGCGATACGACGCGGGGCGTACGATACGCCTCGCCCCGCGCGGCTGAGTTATTGAGCTTTCATCTAAGTTATTATAGCTGCGTACTGTCGCTGGAGACATAATAGATGCATGGGAAATCTGGCCTGAAATCACGCAATGTCAATCAATTTGCACGTGTTTATAATTTTATGTTGTCTGCTGAGGTTTTTTCGACTGGGGATTGGTTACCAATGTGTCCAGATGTGAATATTAATATCATAAAAGTGTCTTTATTATTCTGTATCAGCTTATTATGCTTACATACAGCGTTGATAGTAAACGCAATACTTTATTAATTTTGTCACATTGGATGATAACATAAGCAGTTCTGTGGATCTACCTAATTCTTCTAGAGTTACAACGCAGATTAATGTATCCGGTTAGCAGACGGTTTTTAGTACCTACCTTCCAAGCACGGCACCCTAAAATTCCGGCGACTTTCATTTCTCTGTGTTTGCAAATACAGCTGCTGCTAGCTTTTAGTTGGTCCTTACACGCTTTTTGGTGAAGTCATTTCATTTTGTCCTTGTTCCGATATAGCATGTGACTATTTGGGTGGAAAATTCGCTGTTCCTACTAATACCTATTAGCAAAAAATCAATCTCGTTATCCAAATAAACAAGTATTCTGTTACATTCCTACCTAATTTCGATGCGAGAACTGATAGCTACCAATAGTAATTTCGAACGAGCCAAAAATAAAATATCTATTTAACGGCATAATAAAAATACCAACATTTATAGCCACAACGTGACTAACACTAAAATGATAAAAATAACGCCAACAACTCACTCACGCCTCAGAAACTGCTGAACAAATGGCGCGTTAATGCCTTATTACACGGCGACACGGGTTCACGGCACGGGACGTGACCGTGACGACGACGACGACGTTGCCGAGACGGGGTCGATTCGAAGACCAGTTATTAAATTTTCCATACGTAAATCTTATGTGACAGAAAGACGCTGCTTTTGTGTGCGCAGAATATTAAACATTCTAGACTTTTAAGTTCAGTCTCGCACAATGAAGGACCATTTTTTAAAGGTTTTATCTTTGTTGTTGGGCGCACAAATTGTGAAGGCAGGTAAACCGCTTCTAACTTTCGCGTTACCCTTTTACGCGTCGCAGTTTATCAAATTATACGTTTTTTATTTATAGACAGGGGTACAATAATTGTCGGAATTATTGTACCCCTGTCTATAAATAAAAAACTCCCGTACTCGTCAGGTACACATATTTTTTTGCAACCTACTCTCAGTTTGCTCCGTGAAAATTAAAGTTTGCCCCTTCGCTCCGCGCACCGTTAATTTAAATTAATAGTAAACTTTATTTCGTTAACTATTAACATTTACCGTGACGAGGGAGTTACAGAAAATGTTTTTGTTTGAACCGTTTAATATTCTGCGCAAGTCGTAAAAGTCAACAAATGGAAGTAGATTATTACAGTAACCTTTTAACTATTTGTTAGAAAATGTATTAGTTCGTACTGCGTACCTTTTGATACATTACTTATACATTTTATGTTAGGTGCTTCATGGAGTTTATTGTGATACAGTACAGTCGTGGTTTTCCATCTAATAATAAGTTACTCTGGTCCTATCAGGTGAATCATGTGTAATTAAGGATTAAAGTCTTCCTGCAGTCTAGTATATTTTAGATATTTTTTTAATACGGTCGCAGCAATTCTGTTATAAAAGATGACTTTACCGATGTTGGTACAAAATAGAACAAAATTTATAAATATGTCATGTTTTGCTAAATTAAAAACATCCATCCAACAACAGGAAAAATGATAATACACTAAAAATAAATACAAAAATCTATCTCGAGCAAAATATAATTTTAATTTCTCCAGTTTAATAAGAGTTGGGTCCTACGTTACACGGACAGCGGTGCTATGTACCTGAGTAATTTAATTAGCTCGCACACAACGTTGCTCTGACATAGTTTGGTAGTTCGAAATATTTCGTTATTGTTTGGTAATTATAACAATAAGTTCGTTTCGAATGTTTTAGGAAAAGGAAGACACTCAAACAATAATTATGATTATGATTATTGAAGGTACAGTTGGGAGATGTATCGTAGTATCTCAACCAGCAAAACAATTTAATGTCCCTTAATGTACATAAATAAACGTGAGTCGTTAGTAGGTACCTAATATTGTAAGATTTTATTGTTGGTGCAAAAATAAGTGTTTCCATTATTTTCTAATCTTAACCCACAAAACTTTCTACGAATCTGAATCTGAACTATTATGTTATTTATTTACATATAAAATATTTAAAAAAAATCTCGACTATAAAGGAAGTAAAACACTCAAAGAGCGGCGACGGCGGACAAACGGAGTACAACCGGGGACAAGCGGGGATAACCGGGGGACAAGCGGGGACAATCCGGGAAATCTTTGAAGTAGCCCGCGTTTTGTTCCTTTGTTTATGGCTTGTGGAAAATTAAAGAGATGTATTGTGGCTATGGCTTTGAAAGAATATAAATGATAATGATGTAATTGTACAACCACGATTAACTAGGGAGAACGCCTAGTAGTTTAAAGTTGTAATGTGAATTATATAATGAGAACACCGTTAGCACGGTTTACATAAACTCACGCCTTTTCCCGTGGGGGTAGGCAGAAGGTAGAAACTACAGAACGGTTTTATCGATAAATAATAATAAATATGAAAATGTTTTATTTTATGCGCTTGTGTGTTTTTTAGTTTTTGCCATGATTCTATAGGATAAGTGACAGGAAAAAATATTGGGATTCCTACCATAAGAAGTATTTAAGTCGAGATGATACTCGACTAAACACTTGCCAGACTACCTATAAACATAAGTGTATAGTATCAATACCGATCGTTACTGGCTCCTAACAAGTAGAGCGAACTTAGTCTGTTTCCCAATAAATTGTACTAAATTTGACACGAAACAGACGTTTATGAACGAACAACAACTTTTATTCTCCAATACACGTAACGATTGTCGCTATAATATCATAAAATCTGCCGACGTGCACGGAAAGGATTTACTGACACTCGAAAACTAACCTTATTACCCAGTTATAAGCTTCGGAATCACATGTGATTTTTGATAGGTTGACATTTTACAGGTCGGTCGCCGCGACAAGGTGAAGGCGTTTCTCAGTAAAATGGCGCCCAACTATAACCGTGTCTTCGGCAATTTGATGACGTGAATGGCTCCCGATGCGTACAAAGAGGCTATGCTTTACGCTTATAAGGCTGTTTCGTGGTCGCTTTGAGAGCGAACGGCAGGACAGTTACCGGAAGTTAACGTTAATGGCTCTATTATGGCGCAAATAACTTGGTTACTGCTATCGGTCATGGTGGTACTGTGACATGATAGTATAAGAGATAGCCGTACTTTTGGTAACTATTGCTAGGCAGGCTGATTCAGTATTTGGTGGGTGTAGAGCCCTCCTCTGGTGAGAATGGTGACGGTCTGCCCGCGTGAGGCTGGCCTAGCGACTATCTACCGCCGCTCATAGACGAGTTCTTGTTACCAAAAATGAACAATAACTAGGAAGGCTGATACTAGTACGGCATTATGATATGAGGAGTGATTTACAAAAAAATTAACACGTCTTTGAGCGGCTATACGAGTATCTAGTGAACTGGCCGATGAATATCGTCAGTTCTTATACTGTTCACACAGGGCTTACCACTGTTCACACGGGGGCCTACCACCACCTCTTAAGCAGTATTATTTTAATCTTTTTCAGTGGGGGAAACAGATGGAACTATACATCCTGTAGAGCTTCATCTCTTTGCCACACTAAAGTACTATTAAAATAATACTGCTTTAGAGGTGGTGGTGGGCCCCAGGTGGGTACTACTCATATCGTTGGATGATTATATCGTAGATAAAATGGTTGGCTTAATGCTGGTCCTGCTCCACAGCCTCTTGGGCTCAGTAGTTAAAAAAAAAAAAAAAATGGAAGAGTTGCTTCCCCTTTTATTTTTTCTGACATTACGAACTTAATGTTTATTTATTTTACCTAGTTTTAAACTCAAACTCAAAGCAATTATTTCAATTAAACTATTTACAGGCACTTTTGAATTGTCAAATAGTCGGTCAGTTAGTCAGAAAGTTGAAGCTAGTTGCCCATTCCAAAACGTAATTACTATTAATCTTTCAAATACATTGCAAACTATAGTTTTGTATAATTTAGAAGCATTTTAAATTTTTTGTAAATGTGAGTACCATGGAGCCGTTTATTATGTTATGAAGATGTAGGTATGTTGACTTGAAAGAGCATGGCACTTGAGAGTATGTCATGCTCACTTAAATGTGTCACTGATGGTGGCGAGTGTGTTGGATCATTCGGTTCCCTACAAAATGGTTGAACTGAATGGGGCTGATCCACGCGTCATGTTCGTGAACGGACGCCGTCAGTTGAGACTAGTAATTTCTTATCTGCCAGGGCTTATTTTTAATCTTATATTTTGAATTGTTTTGATTATTTTTTGTACATTGTTCTCACATAAACAAGCAACAAGAATAATGTTCTTACCCAGGATTTTGTAATATCTATATTTAAAAGAGTGTCCTTGGAGTTTCTTGCCCATTCTTCTCCATAAAGATCTACGCTTTCGAATGGGCAACTAGCTTCAATTCAAAAGTGTCTGTAAATGATTTAATTGAAATAAATGCTTTGAGTTTGAGTATCAAAATGCCGTACTAATATCACTGATACTAGTACAACGCATCTCGTGAATTCTCGCGTAGTACACAGCAAAAGTGTGACTGTGTGCGTGAAAAAGTGCGCGCGTGTTTGTGTTTTGGAAGCATAGCTTATTTGCAATCCGTCCAAATTGAGAAGCCGTCAAAGCACCGTTTAATTGTTGATTACAGAAGGCCAACTTTGTTTTGTCGGATTGATCAATGGACCGCCAAATTCATTCGTTCGTAATTGCAAAGTTTTTTCGCCATATTTGTTTCGATTGTTTTTCTTGGTTCAATTGATTGACTGTCTAAGTAATTATTTAGTATTTTTATTGTAAAAAATTGAAAATTATACCTGTGAGTCCTGTGCTGGCGAGGTGTGTTTAAATAAATTAAAATCTGTCGTTTTTTTTTTATTGCAAAGGGAAAGTATGTATCCGGGTTGGATTTAACTCAAAAAAGAGGTAATGGAACATGGTAATGTCGGTGGTAATGTCGGTGGGCCACCGACCGAAACAAGTGGAAACTGGTAAGTTTTATTTTTATTTCAGCCGTGCATACCCTGTCTGAAATCTCTGTGCACGCCACTGAGTATTAGCTTTCCTAATTGTTGTTCATTTATGGTAAAAATAACTCGTCTTTGAGCGGCGATAGATAATCACTTGGCCGGCCGCATGCGGGCAGACCTTCACCATTCTCACCAGAGGAGGGCCTACACCCACCAAACACTGAATCAGCGATAGTTATCAAAAGTACGGCTATCTCTTGAAATATGACTGTGTGACCTGATTTTTCTGTGTTTACTCTCTACTTCGAAAGATTATCTGTATGCTAACGAAATGACGGATTATTATGAGACGTTAATTTCTAGTTTTTCTGTAGGTAGGCTATGCATCTGAAAACCACTTTTTTCATGTTTTGGATCTTCCTTCAATGAAAATTAAAGGCAAACCTTGTCTGGTCATGACCACATAGCCCGTCACAAAGGACGTGGTACTCCAAGCCTACTTCCTAACTATTTTCCTCAACGTACCGATGTTTTATTGGTTTCAGCATAAATCACCGGGTTCCGTGAATGTCTTCTGTAATTTATTGGCGATTTTATTAATGGCCCTCCAGTATTTAGAAATACCTTTTGTTGTCTGTATTACTGGATTTTCTTTGAAAATTCGTGTACATTTGTAGTCGGTTTCCTGTATCAATCTTACATTTTTTTTTCTCTGAAAACATGTAGTTCCGATTTGTTGAAGTATTGCGTCTGTATCTAAAATTATTTGTATGATCTTTCGGATTAGAAATAATGCGAGAACTTTAAATGATTCCCTTAAGTATTCTTGAGGGCAAATATTTATATTATAGAGCAGCCATAAAAACGCAATCGGTCAATGCCTTCTGACAACTGGCTAATATCTGTTTTTATGTGTTTTCCTCCATTAACGATCTTGTGAATCGCAATTAACAAACGATGATTACATGCTGACAGGTGACTTACCAAGGGCCAGTCAACCCTGACTCACATGCGTACTTTTATATCACGCGAAAACGAACCGTTTATAAGCCTTCGCAATTTTATTTTATTTTATCAGATTGCCACAAAATCGATTTACCTTCTATTAAATACACAATTTGGAAAACAATAATCTTTATTTCAAATTAATGAAGGACAGAGAGACGTCATCAACCGTCAGCGCGACAGACGGCGTCACCTGGTGGCCAGTATATATCACCTTAATTAAATAATTACCGCGTTCATTGCCATTTAAGAGGTTTCTGTTTAAATTTTCTGATCCGACACTGTGTTTTAAAGTTTCATCATTATTATTTGAACCAGAAGATGTCGTAGGCAAAATCCTCTTTTATAAGTTTTGCAACGATCTAGTAGGTTCTTCGATCTTGAAGGGTGATTCCATTATAATATTCCTACATTTTATTAAGCCCATCTAAGTATTTGAGACTCGCACAGACCAGACAAGTTTGGCACAAAAGGGAGGAAATCTATACTCAACAGTGGGTGGCATAAGACTGTCAATGATGATGATGAAGTTTAAAGTAATAAGGATAAGCTAATTCTCACTATAAGGCTCAATAACAGATAGAAATAAAACAGAAAAACCAATGCATTATTAACTCACATAGCACAAATACAGCAGCAAAAACAGTGAACATTACAAAATAAATAATTAAATTACGTTCACATTTCAGTGAGTTGAACGAATCGTTAATTGATACTGATACGGCTGCAAATAAATTATTTATTTGCTCATATAATCATGAGGCAAATAGGTAATCCAAACAAACTGTTCGGAACAAATACAGTGCTCGCGTGATGTTTGATGTGTCTCTGTCAATACGGG
The DNA here is from genome assembly GCA_914767755.1 of Agrochola circellaris. Taxonomy (NCBI): domain Eukaryota; kingdom Metazoa; phylum Arthropoda; class Insecta; order Lepidoptera; family Noctuidae; genus Agrochola; species Agrochola circellaris. Next base: position 540,635 of record OU611847.1, read on the forward strand.
AGGTAACAGCGCCTGTGATGTGGGGTGTGAACTGGGCATACATACATATTCGATCATGTACCAATATGATCAGCCAGTAATTGGCTCGCTTGAAGGCTTCTATGCCATTCTTCTTGCTAATTGCTTCTGAATCTGTAAAAACATTACCTACTACTCTTTGAGAATAACTAACTAAAGCGATAGGTAGGTACACACAAAAACAAAAAGGTACCTAAATAAGTATCATGAGGTGCTTGTGGCTAAGTAATAATAGCCGCGCATGTTGGCTCGTGCATCGGTGACCATCTGTACGTACCAAGACCCCTCCCCTCCGTCATTCATGGATCTTTGACAGTCGCTACGGGCGTCAGAATCACGAAAGTCTGACAACCAGTCTTACCAAAGGGGTATCGTATTACGTATAGTAGTAACTGGGTTGTGGAGGTCAGCTAGGCAGTCAATCCACGTAAAATACTGGTATTTAGAGCTGCATCCGGTTAGACTGGAAGCCGCCCCCAACATACTTGGGAAAAGGCTTGGCAGATGATGACCTACATAAGCATCCATTCTTGCAAAAAAAGTCATCCGTATAAAAAGACCATTCATACAGGAAAACGTGGCGAAAAGTCCACTCGCCTCTACAAGGCACAAAAACTCGGAAACAGCGGGTAACGTTGTTCAACGTATTTGCTTTTATAACCTGAGCCCATTGCTCTGTGCCGAGTTTAACAAACACACGTGAGTATCGTTTGCAATAACAACGGTCATCTGCGATGTGTTTCGGTTGAAAATGGTTTTGTTCATCAATACGAGGAATAGTATGTTGAAATAGGATAGTAGCAAAATAACGTGTTGGTTATTAATTCAGTTGTGGATTTTTTTTCTATTATTTAGCAAACCATATCAAGAAATTTAAAAATCACACATTAGTCTTCAGCTATCCTTGAAATAAAATCAAAATTGTGTTATATGATTAACGATATCTTCATATCAAAGGTGAAATGAACCATATTTTCAAGAGGGCAAATGTGATGCAACTCATGCAACTATGTTTTAACAGGTGCGGTGACTGACACGAATAGCACCACGAAAACTGTACTTTCATACTTACACAGACTTAATGTTTCGATTATTTCAAGCTTTTTCACAATTAGATAAGTTATTGAAGAGAAAGGGTTTTTTTCGTTCAGGGACCCTTAAGACCAGGCACTCTAAAGACAATGTCCACACAAACTCCCATATACCCCGCCACTCCACTATGTGCTATATGCTAACACATCAGTAATAAAGTTGAAAATCGCGTGCGCTCTTTGATCGTGTTCGAGCACGAAACTAATTGGTGTAAGTCTCAATTCTTATTTCGTTTATAACTAAAGTAATAATTGATCTAGGGAAAAAATATTAAAATATACTGTGAATATTTATTTTAGACATAAAAGCCGAGTAATCTTGTATTTCTTTAAATAATCTTTAAAATAAAGACATGATTTTCGAATAAAACATGAATCGAGCGAAAATGTTACAATTACGTAACTGTTTCGTAAATGGAAAGACAAAGATCCAATAAATCATAATATACTAAAGTTCCATTTTGATTGTATGCGTGACTGTTTCAGAATATTAATGCAAATTAACATACAATCTAGGGAGCCTCATCTTAAAAAGTGTTGGTTTTATTTCTGAATTGTATTAAATGTTTTAATCAAACAAGAGATGTTTTCAGTATGTCCATCACACCGCACCGCACCGCACCACACTACACTACACTATACTGCACCACACTACACCATACCACACGACACTAGGTCCATACTTCACCATACCACACTCTTCAATAATAACTCTAAATTTTTAAGGCGCCTTTTTGGAAGAGAAATAAAATGTTTATTTATTATTATCACGCTTTTCCCCCGATGGGTTAGGCAGAGATGGTATCGATAGTACACCTAGATTTTACTGTTGTTATCGTTACACCAATTTACGAGTAATGACGATAGGTATAGGTACTTATTTACGTTCATAATTCTCTGAACTATTTTATTTCTCACTTATTTCCGTCAAATAGTTCATAATAATAATATGTAGGTATCTACGAGCGGGCCATATAATATACCTGTATAACAGATTATATCTTTGTGATTGAATGACACAGGAGGGTAGGAGGGATCTGTTGAACCGAGAAAAATAAGATGAATGTCGGCGGCGTAGCTTTGAATAAATTTAGGAGGAAATACTCTTACAAATAGGTTGGCTCATTACGTTATTATGTGATGCTGATGAAATGACCTGAGGGTCTCTTCGTAATTGAAATACAAGTACATTCGCTTTATGCTGATTTCAAAGGTCTAAAGATTCGTTTAGCAAGGTCTTTCAATATCATTGGGTCGTAGGAAACGAAAGAGATATTTTGTTGAAATATTTTTTTACAAAAATCTGTAAAAGATTGTGTTGTTACAATCCTGTTCTTAGTAAAAACTAAAATAAAGGTACCATTCCTACCCGACCACAGGGGGCAACTGCAGGCGACGTGTCGCGGCGTTATGTCGCGGCGACACGTCGCTACAGTTATGATTCCGAACCCGACCATAGGCGGCAGCAGCCCGTATTCCAGTCGGTAGATAAAAGATGGAAAAACGTGTTATTGCTCGAGCGTTGGCGACACTACTGGTCTGCGGTCGGGCTGCACGTGTCGTCTGTCATTCGCCCGTAGCTGCTAACGCGTCGCTAGCTACGGAAGGTATTTCATAGAAATTTATAGAAACCAGTGTGAAAAAATAATATATTTGCTAGCATTTGGTTGGTGGTTCTTCCTTTAGGAATATTTTCCTATTACACAAGAAAATATAGAAATAGGTATATAAGAAAAAGTTTTTTCACTCGCAATGTTATCAGGTGGTTTTTGCTCGAAGTGATTTTCACTTCACGTTCAAAGCTTTTTAAGGACTACAATTTGGACCTAGACGCAAGCGCTGTTTTTTTATTTTCTGGGTCCAAGTTCTTTTAGTCATCTCTTAGCCATTTCGTTCAGTCAACAAACGTTTAGTTTTAGTTCAGTTTAAAACAATAAATGTTAGAATGTTTATCGAATGATTGAGTTAGGAATAAAAGTTTGACGGCCTAACCACTTAGCATGTGAGGCGAGTAGGTCAGTAAGTTATGAAAGTGCACTGGAGCAAGTTTGAAAGGTCAGTGGGTTAGTGGATAGTGTATAAATAGTTAGTCACCTTGACGTATGTTATGTGACGCATTATAAACTTTTTGAAGAAGGATGGATTGGTCATAGTCTAGTCTAGGTAAAAGACGTAATCTGAAGGCTAGTCTTAACTTAAGTCAATTAATTACCCACTATATAGCTACCTTGTTTTCCTCTTAGCAATCTTACCTGTATAACTTTGCCTGCTATCATACAAAATGTCGTATTAGAAGCCACTCTTTCCAAAAGCCCCTTAAAACAAAATGAAATAAAACGTCATAAACTAAATCCTATAAACTCAGATTGTATGGCCAATGTATTATTCATTGCAGCTCATCATACGGAAATAGCCCAATAAAATATCTTGTAAGAGACTACACTTTCACAATATTTTTAAATTCAATTCTTATATCAATTTATCGGGTGTCGACTGAGGTCCCAGTGGATAGTTGCATCAGGATCGCCATCATATGCGACATCTACAAACCTTGTTACATTGCAAAAAAGCTCATATTCGCTTGTGATGGGTTTAGCGTAAGTGTGCTGAGTGGGCTATGCAGTTACTTGTCAGTTGATATCTCTATACCGCTGAAGTATAGCCCCCAAGGGGAAGAAGGGAAAATGGAACATTCAATACTTCTCAGTTATCAGCTAGTGAGTAAGTGACGAGCTTGTGGATATACGGGGCCGTTATAGACCGATCTACTTATTATTATGTATGTACCTATGTATGTGGTAGAATTGTATAGTAGCGTCCAAATCGCGGAAAATCGATGGAAGGTATTGAATACTATAATTATATTTACGTTAAATGAAAACAAAGAAACAGAAACACAATTTAAGTCAAAACTTTGCAAACACGTTATGAATTATAAACCTTCAGACGAAGTTAGTGATAACTACCTGCGAATCTAAATACCATTGCTTCTAATTTTGCGTGGAAAATATAAGTTGGTAAATGTGTAGTTTTAAGATAATCATGCGTGGCATGCTTAGTTATGTCCCTCGGTAGACTGCGGAAGAGTTCACTAAGATAAAGAAAGAAGGATTGAACCAGTTCCTTCTAACTTTAACACCGTAGGAACTTTATATGTCTGGAACCACGTAGTATTATTATTTCGATGATATAATTCAGAGAAATATATTTTGACGTGACAACGTCTTAAATTAGGTTGCGGCTCGGAGTCACTCATGAAAAAGTGTAACGCCCGCTCACGTCTGTTACGATGAGTCACCGCCGAGAAAAAGACGTTGTCACGTAAAATCTTCGCCCGTAAAACCGACTTTACAGGCAACCATTTTTTTTTTTCACCGTTAAACCGACCATTAACAACTAAACATTAATTTGGTTTTGGAACGTATTGTTATAAAAATAAAGAGGAATCAACGGCCATTATACCATTGTAGTGAACCGATAGCGACCGAATTTTATCTCGCTGAGAAAGCGGCATTGTGCTCCGTAATAGTTCTTATTGTACGAATATTTTTAATGAAATTGAATAATAGTGCTGCAGAATTTATTTTATAATATTTATATTTGTCAGGATCATTCCTTTCAAACAGAACTAATATAGAATTTATTCTTGGTAAAAGGAAAAAAAAAGGAAGCTGGAATAAATTCGACGCTGTTTAAAAAAATAGAGCTTTTACCATTGATGTAAAATAAGTAATATATCTAGTAATATAATACTTACATCAATGGCTTTTACTGCAACTTTTTTAGTTTTTTTGCCATTTGTTAATTAAAGAAATTATGTACAGTTCACATTATAACTATGTAGTGTTTTTAGTCCTTGCTTACAATACTTGATTATAATCCAAATAAACATAACTGTATGACGGAATAACTGTACTTACTTCAGAGATAACCTTTCGTAGGAACCTTAACAGAAACGTTGCAATCGTATATAAAAGCAACTCTAAACATTATTCCGCAGCTATTGACTCCATACAATTCTGAAGCACTTCAGAAAGATTCAGAACTCAGCGGCTAAACATTTCTAAGCCACTTTGCACGGCGCGTATAATATTGGCAGTCACAGTCTGCGACCCGAGCGACCTCTATTTCCGCGGCTGCAAAGATTCTCTAAAACGCCATTTAAGTTGAATAGAGCGGCCCCACTTACGCGTGTCGAACGAACAGCTCCGTTGTGCGCGCGAGAAATATTTTACTATTATTGTGCAATGCAAACCCCTCAACAAATTCGAGCGGGATTTTCTCGTGATTTTTAATGGCACCACTATTTTCAGTAAGTATGTAAACGGTTCATTTTTATAGGCAAAATGTAACCAAAGTTTCGAGTGCAAAATTGAAGCAATTTTCTTTAGATGCTTCCGTCGCTTGTAAGTTCAGCGTAATAATATCTGCTTCATATTTCTCGCTTTTGGGAGCGTATCTTCAGAAATTCTTAGCGCTTGTTTTTGCGGGTATGATTAATATGAGAGATTAAGGAGCGGCTTCTATCTGCCGTCCGCTGCGAACGATGTATGAGGCGGGTAATAACGTATGAGTAAAATATAAGTACCCACTGATATCCGCAGTAGTGAATCGGTAATTCTGGTTGTTTGTAGAATAAAGAATACTACACTAATACAAGTTTTTGATACTCTCAAGAAACTACTACCAGCACCAAACCGTTTATCGATAGTCATGATGAATGGCGCTTAATTTTGCCGTTTAGCAATGGACTATTAATTTCTCAATTGTAGCCAAATTGTTCACAAAAACAAGAATAATGCTAGTAATTTATGCAGCAGTGTGATTGCCTAAATGTTTTCCGTCTATAGCATTAACATGAATGTTTAAGTCATTTACAAATGGTCCTTAGCAAAAATTAAGCAATTTATATTCAGAGTCTAGTTTGTTTTTATGTGAAAAGCGCGAACAGCAAATTATGTGTGGAATTTTTATATTAATGCTTTTTTAGGTTCCTACTTTTATTTTCGATTTTGTTGAGATTTTATGTATGTACCTAGATACGTGGTGATACTGCCAAATGCATACTTGTATCTGTATCTGCAAAAGGTATATGCTAAATATACCTACTACAAGTACCTATGGTACCGTGTGTGTTTTATCTCAGTATGATTTTTTGTTTGTTTTGCAGATTATTCGTATTGTGAACTTATGCTATTATTACTGTGAATTTATTTTATCCTAAAAGCGGATATATTTTGAACAAAAGCGAACCTTAAAATACTCAATCGAGTTTTGGTTGTTCAGTGGAACAATAGTTCAATACCACCGCATTCTGTATTCGTAAATCCCTTTCTTAGTACTGTTTATTTCATTGCTTTACTAGTACCTACGCAATCTCATAACACTATTTTCCAGAAATTGCCCGTGTTTATCTCCGCAACAGTTCTGCGAAGACGCGGGAGAAGTCTTGAAGGCATCGAGTTGGCGGCACAATTAAACTCAGTCGCAGCGATCGGCAAGCAATTGGCTTATTCCGGCCATCGCCTCCCAACCGATATTAACACAACAATTGAATACAGAAGGTTTAATTAAACTTGTTTGGCTAATAGCTTTCCGAAAAAATAACTCTTGGCGGTTGTGATTTTTATGAACAGTTGAAATCGTAGTAATATTACGTCTAATATAAATCCTCATACGAATAATTGCTAGCTATGAATATTGTCTAATCATGAAAATTAACTGTTCAGCATATTGTCGCATTACGTCAGTTTGCATTTTCGTTAGATTGTCAAATAATGATACTTGACATTTGAATGTACGGACTATTTTAGTTGATATTTAATCAATTTGATAAACAACAATTTTTCCTGACTTTATTACATACCACTCAGATTTGGAACAAACTTTTGCGTAAGATTTTAGGTCATCGCACAAATGAAGGTCGTCTGTGCATTTCCTTTCGGATGCACGAAACAGATGTCCTTAACATCTGTTTCGTGCATCATTACGAGTTGGCCTACTGCTCTATTGTCTCCTGGATCGTCCCGGCCACATCGTCTTCAGCACTTGATTAAAATGTTCCCAACACTTCTTTTTATAATACTTTTACAGATTTGTGTGAAATAGACTCATTTTATGCGCTTTTTCAGTATGCAGGGAGTAGACGCGCTTTATAACCAGATCTGCATGGAAATGGAAATAAATCTCTATTACCTACTGGGTTCCTGGATAGGATTACAATTTCTCTATTCATGATTTTTTCATAATACAGCAATTAGTGCACTAATAGTGTAATCTGTTAATGCACAATTTTGTATAAGAATTCTGATCACTAATCATAGTTTTCCAAATAAGGGCATTTAAAGGATTATAATTATATTGAATAGCTGCAAATGGGCTTACTACCATAATGGTAGTAAGTTGAGCAGTACGGTGGGTATGTGTGGTATGCGTTTAACTTAGTAACAATAAAACATAATGTGATTAAAATTAAATGTTAATTACACTAACTTCCATTGCTTATGGACTTAATTACCTATCAATCGGTCGTCGAGTATCGAGTATTGAGATCCTCCAATTGTAATAACTATCATAACCTAATTAGTCGATAAAGGCTGTCAACATAATTATAGGCCGTTTAATTATTCAATTAATAAGTAGAATTGGGTATTTCAATGAGCAAAGAATAGTACATGGTACTGAGTCTCATTACGGAGAAAAACCCTTCTCTGCTATTATTATCTTTGAATGAGAAACTATTGAAGCAAGATGGTTAAATCATGACTGTTTGGTTTATATTGGTCAAATTATTTGTAGAGAGACTTAATCGCTTCTTCTTTTCGTGTGGTTAGTGACTAACCTGGAATCAGAGTTTTAAAGCCGCCCATGACTTGGCTTCACATGCCGTCGAAAAATATCTCTCTGGCATGCCGGTTTACTCACGATGTTTTCCTTCACCGTTTTTGAAGCAAGTGATAATTTTACAATACGCACATGAATCCGAAAAGTCACAGGTGTGTGCCTTGGGTTCGAACTCGAGACCTATGACTTGACAGTCTGACGGTCACACCACTAGGTTATCACTGCCAACACTTAATCACTGACTTTCTAGTTAATAATCTAGAATTATTTACAAAAACATAATCTCAGCGTACATTTGTAGCACATTGTTCTACGGAAATAATATTATGTAGTTGCATTATACATTTTTACAGTGCTAATTAACTGGCACACACAGCGGCATTAGCATATGAATGACTTAAGACCGACAAACTTGGGCCGCATTAGCCGAGCCGCAGCAAAAGTACTAATTACTCCACACAATACATGAACTGCACTACCTCACTTGCCTCTAACGATGCTAACAATTTAGTTCACGTGAGCTACTAGAGAATCATATCAAGGAAAGTGGAGTTTTAGTTTTATGCATGTTATTTTCTTACAGGCGTTTAAAATGCTTACTTCAAGTCGTCAATAATGTTGAGGGATCATAATTAGTCATTTTAGTGTACAGAACTTCACAGAAGTCTTCATAAAAACTTTTGGTGGGTGGACTTTGTTCGCTAAGAAATGCAAAGATTTGGAAAACGTTTGGGCTATTAATTTTGTAAAAACATTTAGAATTAGTTTGGGCGTTCTACGAAAGTGAATATTAAAATGTAGGTCCCTACATCGAATTTTTTCAACTTAAAATAATAATTAAAAAAAACGAGGCAAAAGCTTTTCAAAAAGAATTGAAACCCTTCCTAAGTACGTACTTAGTTACATCATGTACAGATATTGTCCGAGTTTTACTTGGTTTTACCTCTAACAAAGGGAAAAGGGTTTCACTTAAGAATATTTACCTGTTGCAGACGATATGTGGAACACACATTATTTTGTTGAAAAATGAACAAATAATAAAGAAGTAGATGTGTTGTACGACACTGAGGGGATCAAGCACCAAGGAAGGTCAACTCAAGGGCATTACATTTGCAGATACATGTTTATAGGGATAAGGAAGTGTTTCGTATTTACCCAGTGGATCAACGAAAAATGTTCATGTTGTCGATCTTGTGTTGCCTAAACTGGTTACCAAAATATAAATCGACTTTAGACATAAATAAATACATATTTATGCATAGAATATTATTTAAGTTTATTATTAGAATTCCCAATAAAGGTGCCAAGATAATAGTTCCAAAACAATGAAAACAAAAGATGCTTAGCAGACAACGTTGCAAGTCGCGACGATTGGTGTGAAGTTTTTTTGACTTGCCCGCTCTATATTGATAATGTTGATTTCAAATAATACCTACATTGTCCAGAAGTGTAGGTAGTCCAATATGTACAGACCTTTTAGTCTGTTTATTTTGAGCTGGATCGGGCCAAGTCATTATAGCTGGGCACAAAAATAGCCGACTCCAGTGTGACCTGTTTATTTTTATCTCCACACACCCTAACAATGACGTCATACGCTTTTGCTTAGCAAAAGTACCAGGTAAACATAAAGCATGTAGAGTGTGTGTTTCACTAGTAAAGTTTAGAGGATTTTCGTGGAAATACTCACAACTAATAGACTGTTTTTGAAATTAGCGTATTCTTACTCTCCCACCCATGGTTTTGGTTTAAGCGTAATCCGCTTAGTTGGTTTTCCTATATTCAGTTTCTTCTACATACTATTTTTTTATTTCATTTCTACATTAGGTATCTACTAGGCTTTTCAATTACTTTTTATTCCCGAATATTAGGCAAAGGTTTACCGTATCACAATTTAGCGTTGAGATGTGCAATGTTGCTCAGTGCGTTGTTAGTTACGTAACTACTCACTGACTTTTTTGAATTGATATTTTTACCAAATGAGGGGTTTTTTTGTTTCCAATCATTATTTACCTTTTTACAACAAACCATGTTGTTTCTAAAAAACTATACGTAAAAACGCTAAGTACTGAAAATTAAATTGAATAATATTTAAACATGTTAGTTTAGTGTCACCAACAGCTAGTGTGTAGGTGTGAATAAAAGACACTGTTGTGACTGATCCGAACAAGTGGTGTGGCCACATAATGAGCGACATGATGCAGGTTGCGACCACCTGCATAGTGAGTGGATGATAACAATCTGCGCGAGGGTAGCAGACGCGTGACGCGACCGGACTTGTCCATCGTTTGCTGTAGTTGCAGTGGTCGTAGGCAAATATTGTGAATTAGGTTGGATTCATTACTGTGTTACTAGTACAAGGTTAGTTTTGAAAGATACTAGCATGTGTTTGCATGCAATCAAAATGACTGATTGTAGAATTAGATCAACGGCGCCATGTTAAAAATTAAGAAAAGAAATTACTCGTTGTGTAAAACAGCAATGTATATTCTTTGGCGAATGCTCCCGGTTAGGGAGCACCTTTAAATAAGTGACCATACTACGAGTTCGGAATGATCAAAACCGAAAAAAGAAATGGTAAAAAAACGTTTTGTCTCATTTTACTGTTTAATCTAGGCGCAGTCGCTAGCTTTTAAATGGAGATCCGGCGAAGAGCAGACATATTTTCAAAGCTATTTTATAGTGGCAAATACATTGCCCTTGCACCAAAAACGTTTATTAGTACTTTCAAGTACTTTCAACAGAGTCAATGTGGCAATAGATAGATAGATATGACGTTTATTTGGTGCACACACAAGACAGCACAAAATACAAAAACACGATTAAATATTAACTAAATACATGAATATAGCTATAAGGTGACAATATACAAAAAATAAATAATGAAGAAAACAAGACATTGTGATGACACTATTTGGCTAAGACACTTTAAATATGAAACATACAAAGTGCGGTGTGCGTCTCAAGGTTGCTCCAAATGGGAGTCCTACTCAGCATGTGTCAGGCAAAAATACCTGTCACTGATATCCCTGCAGTGACATCGGACGTCGAGCAGATGAGATAATAAATATGCAAATGACTGGTGTTCTGAAAAGTGGAATGTGTGGAATGAAATTACGTAAATATACCCGCAATTTAAATAATGACAGAATTTTTGAATGATAACAGTTAAGTTTATCATTTGGAAATGTCTCTGATAGGAACTTGATTATTTAAATAGACAAATGAATAATGTTAAAAATTATAGTGGCGTAGGTGTGAATAAAATAATCGAACTATAAAATCAGTGAACAGACAGCTGTTAATAATAACCAACATTATTAATTAACGTAACTGTAGTACAATATGACACAGCACAACTATGTGTCCGGACGTCACGAGGTGTCGTCGTAGTGACGTCAGCAACGTCATGACGTCATCGATGATAGTCAGCGAGACGTGTGGGGCAATCTGTTGAGGGCTTATGTTTTCGGTGTCCAGTGGAATTGTGTTGGTTTGAGGAGTGAGTTACTAGGGTGCGAAGAGTTATAGGAACTTACATCCTATAAGTGTAACAGACAGCAGTTGATAAAATAATGGCTACAAAACGTCATAAAGTTTTACAGTGAATAACTAAAGTTAAATTTAACATTAAATAGAACAGCAATTCACGAAAACTTCTAATTAAGAGTCTAATTTTAGTTCTTATTTATGATTTTCAAATGACACAAAAGTATTCTGTGATAATATCTGCGCTCGCTAAGGTTGTGATGCTGGTATTTTTGGGAATTCACATACAACTTCCACTTTCCATTTAATTTAAACATTCAAATTCATAACTTACAAAATTGAATTCCAAATGTAGTTCTCGGAATCCCACTTAGAACGCACACAAACACAAGCATATATTATACAATACCTACATGTATGAACAGGTATACACGCTACATTTGCGTATACGTTTCAGATTGTATATAACGATAGTGGAGGGCAGGCTCTCATTTACATAATAGAGGCATACAAGGCGAATTGCTGCCGTCCTCAGCCAAAAGGCTGTATTACTTTGATGTAGCTAGCGAGGTAATCGCAGTTTTATACTTTAGGTTGCCGTAATATAAAACTATGTCATGCATATTTTATAAAGACTGGTTTACCTGTGTTTACTTACTATTTATTTATAAGTACCTAAAACTAATTTATCGTATAATACATACTAATATTATAAATCTCAGTAACTCTGTCTGTCTGTTACTATTTTAAGCCTAAACGGCTAGCTGAACGGATTTCGATAAAATTTGGCGCACAAGTAATTATCCCGGTCGTGCGTTCCCGTCGCATAATTCCAACCTCTACTCGGGCGGAGGCGCGTGTAAAAGCAAGTCTAGGTACTAGTATTTCTAGGATATAAAATTCAATGAAAAAGTTATATAATACAGTTGAGACTTTTTAACTTCACCGTACAGATGGTTCAGATTGGCTACGGGGCGCCTTTGTTCCGGTTTGTGGTTTCGTATCATTTTAGCGCTAAGCTGCTACGCCACTATGCCGCTACGCCGCTACGTCGTAGCAGAAGTAGTGCGATAATGCACCTCTCATTACGGTTACTGCATCTTGTGGTTAAATGCGCTTAAAATGGTTTTGATAAAATAATGAGAACGTGTTAATGCGAAACTTAAGCTTACTACATATTGAAGCATTAAATTCGCTCTTATGTAGGTAGGTAGCCTTTTTATGTAGCCTGGCTTTCAGTTCATACTATAACACTGGGCTAATTTATCTGACTAATGAAAAGTTCTCTCCCTGTTCATCGAAATGCTTGTCAAAGCGTCGTCGGACCTAGGACGATATTTGACAGACGTCAAAATGTGTGAGCGCCTAAAAGTCGGATTTATTTACCGGTTGAGCTAAAAATATTTAGTTAGTCAGATAAATTAGCCTAAAGGCTAACTACATAAGAGCCGTTAAAAATACAGAATATTTGATCGAACCAAAAATATATTTTCCAATTAAACCTTCTAATTCAAAACAATAAAACTATTCCATCCCCCAGGTGGCCACTATTCCATACGATTGACATAAAAATGTGTTCCTAGAAGTAAAACAGCAGTAAAAGAGAGAGATGCTTCGCAATGAGCTATCAATTTTATATCCGATCGACAAAGATGGCCGGTCAAATGGCACGCGTTCGTTTTATTGAAGAACATCAAATATAATAGCCATGTTGAATAAGGAGCATATTTGCAGGGAATTTTCTGCAATACGCTTTAATGAATTACTTCGAAGATTAAGGACCTCTCAATTATTTTTGTGGGAAACAAAAACACATACTGGACTGTGTGTGATCGCAATGGAATGCAAATAAATATAGTGAATATAGAACTCTAATCTAAAGTACCAGTACGTATCCGCAGGTACGTGCAGATATATTCTGAGGATTACCACATTATTCCTGGAAGTTCTATCCATCCCAGTGAAATAGTGTGGCAACAGTAGGCATTCAATTTATAGTTTTAAGAGGGACCTATTTTGTTCTACCATAGCTAAAAAGCAATGATATACCTTTGTTAAAAAGCAACGATTGATGACGCCAGCATAGATATTAGATATAGAAAAAAAAACAAAATTCCATCGCAAGGACGGTCCACAAAATATGTATAATCTTTAGAAGAGGCGAGCATCTTTCATACACCGCCTTCAGATGTGTTGAGCTTGTCTCACATGAAAGCAAGTATATCAAAATACCGGATCATATGAGTTTCAACTGAACTCGGAATTTGTTGATGATGATGGATTAGGAATCCGTCGGGAGGTTCCAAGTTTATGAAAGAGTAACAGGAAAATTAAAAAGCACTGACCGATAGTTTATTGCTTTTCGCGATACGATTACATGAGTCAGTAAAGCGATTACCATTCCATTTGCTATCTACAGCTGGAAAGAGTTTTTTTCACCTCTGGACCTATTTTTGAAATGATTTTCTGCAGTAAATCCATTTTGATATTATCAAGTAAACTAGGTTGTCGAATCAGACAGACTCAATTTCTAGCATAATTCTAGTAATTTCTTAATTATGCATTTATCAAATTAATAAGTAAGAAGAACTTTACTTTGTAAAACATTAAAACATTCGACTAAAAACATAATGTATCGAAACTCATACTTTTGTCCAATTTACCTTTAATTTTTATTTACCTTGATGTCTTATTTTTAACATGGGACCATTACCAATACAGGCACGACGTTTGTTTATTATTTTGATAGGATGGAGATACAATCATACAAGTTTTATACTACTGATATGGTTCCATTCAATGTTCTGACAAGATATTGTCCCAATAAGTGCTTTAGTACTAGAAGAGACATACGAGTACTAACTACCTACGTAATGAGCCTGCAAACTGACAATGAATCCAACAAACTGTTCAATTGTTCACGTAACTTTACCTCCTCACTACGTGCGTGTATATTGAACAGTTTGCACGTAACTTGCTGCCATTTCCAGCGGGGTTGGGTTCCGAGGCTAAGTGCGTTCGATGGGCGTATCGTGTGACTTGAGAGCTCATATTAATAGTGTAAATGAAGGAGGCTTGTTTACGTTACTATCAATAGAGCTCAATGTATAAATATTGTGTAAGATCCCGAAAGGTTGAGACGTTTTCGCGTCTACTAAGGTTGTGGGTGATCGAGCCCCACTTAGACTATAACTTGTGATTTATTTAATCACACCTTTTTGAGTTTATTTACGTATCTCCACCGTTTTTTACACAAATGTGTTGTCTTACATCCATTACAAGACGTTAGACATCCCAAAAACAAAACAGATGTTATAAATACTATAATCATGTGATCTAAAAGTAATTACAATAATAAGAATAAAGACACAATAATTTTATTATTCCAGGCTATATAAAGTCGTGTAAGCGTGCCGTAGCGATGTAATGATCATCTCCAGACTGTGATACTGTAATAAGAACGTTAATTACCAGAATGTCCTCGTAATTAAGTATCAACGTACACGTTACCGTATCTAGATTATGAGTCACAAGTGTGTTCTACGCTTATTTTATTTTATTAACGTAATTATGACACGCCCTACATTTTCATTTAATTTATCATGCTTTCTGTTATAAAAATGTATATCTATCTGTGCTCATTAGGTAGATTGTATTTTTAGTGTTACAATAATAATGTTGTGCTAATTGTAGGAGGCTATTTGCTTGCCAGCCAAAAGCGCCCAACATAATTATTTACTTACGCTAAATATAGTATCACACCGACGACGTCAGTGTTGAACGTCGGTCCCGCCTAGTTGTAGGTAGGTATTATAATTAATTGTACAATATTAAACAAATAAAGCGATGATTATAAAATTGCTATAGATACAAAAAGAGCACCACCTGCTACTATCCCTTTTTTTTTTTTTTTTTGATGTTGGTAAATTATCAAATAACTTCTCCCGCTCTGGGCGGAGCGGGAGGGTGTGTCAGACTTTTACTGACTAAAACCCACCCGTGTTCCTTCCGTTGCCTGTGTGCCGGGGTCGCGATATCCCTTACGGACAAACTCGCAACCCTGGCAGGCATTGGCCCTAACGGACCCCGTCAGTTGGTGTTGACATCTCTTTGTGGCGCGCGTGGAACACAACGCGCCGAAGTCGGCTCGCGACTCCCGACGCCCGGGGCCAATTCCTGCGGTGACTAGGGGCGCAAGGGTGCGAATCTTGCCTCTCGCTCGCGCGCTCCGCCTCCTCCTTCGCGAGCATTACTGCTTCGTAGAAAGAAGTGACGGCCTCTCATGTGAGAGTGCCTGAGAGGGCCCTGGTTCAGGCCATGGCCTGAACCAGCCGGCCGGACGCGAGAGATCGCCGCCGCCGTGAGGGCACGGCGGTGCCCCGCCCAAGCCAGGCAGACCTCCACCGTATGCTCCACGGTGTCCTTCGGGCGATCCACGCAGTGGCACGCCCGCGCGTTTCCTTCCGCCATATGCGGAACAGGAACCTCCCGAAACAGCCGTATCCGGTGAAGACCTGCGTCAGGTGGAAGGTGAGGACGCCGTGGCGCCTCTCTAGCCACTCCTCAAAGAGGGGACTTATCACCACAATTGTGGCGTGCCCAGCGCTGGGATACAATAATCGCACTCTCCATGCCGCCATGCGATCTCGCCGGAGCACTGTCCGTTGCGCCACGATTTCTCGCGGCAGCAGACTTACGCTCCGGCGACCTGTTACTATCCTTACACACTCCTTTTGCTTCGTTTACTTTCATACATGTGGTCATACACGCAAGCGGGTTGCGAGTACTACTCACCTGATCTTTCTGAAAAACATCCAATAAGGTCACTAAAGTTCCTTCTAGGCGTGCCTAGGGGTCAAAATAAGGGCAAGCCGAGACATAAAAAAAAAAACATTATTGGCACAACAGATCTCTTCAAGTGAATTCATATTACAGTCGCTCGCAAAGTCGCAACAGTCGCTATAGGCAAAATATCATAATGAATCCGGCTACTAGATGGTTAAGACATTTTAATTTAAATAGCCTCCTTCCTACTGAACAACATGGCTTTACAAAAAGTCGTTCGACTACAGATGCGGGTGTTGCTCTGCTGAAACACATATTTAACGCATGGGAGAGCTCGTAAAATACTATTGGGGTTTTCTGTGATATCGTCAAAGCCTTTGATTGCGTCCACCATGACACGCTTGTGCGTAAACTGCGTCATTACGGTGTGCAAAACGAAGCTCTCGCCGTCACAAATTCTTATTTACATAATACGTCCTAATGTGTAGATGTTAATGGTGTGGAATCTTCCGAGCTACCAGTTCAGTTAGGTGTACCTCAAGGCTCAACACTGGGTTCATTCTTGTTCTAAGTATATATGACTTACCATTCTCTTTAAAGGGTATCTGTGAAGTTGTACTGTTAGCAGATGATACCTCTCTTATTTTTAAAGAAGACAGGAATATACAAGATTTTGACGATGTAAATAGTGCACTCTCAATGGTTACGGATTGGTTTACGACAAATAACCTAGTTCTCAATGCCAAGAAAACGAAATGTGTAAAGTTCGCCCGACTAAATGTTAGAAATCTAGGACCCAACATTGTCTTAGTTATAGATGTGCTTGAATCTGTAAACTCAGCAGTTTTTCTGGGTATAACAGTAGATGCAAAACTTCAGTGGGGCCCAAATATATCGAGCCTAGCGGGAAGGCTCAGTTCGGCTGCCTAAGTAGTCAGGAAAGTAAGACAATATACTGACGTCGATACAGCTCGGTTAGTCTATTTTAGTTATTTTCATAGCATTATGTCCTACGATCTTCTGCTGTGGGGCAAAGCTACTGTTATTCAAAATATATTTGTCCTTCAAAAACGAGCTGTTCGAGCACTTTACCAGCTAGGTACCAGAGTTTCTCTGAAAGATTTTTTCAAAGAAATTGGTATCCTCACAGTGGCATCTCAATTCAATTTTGCCAACATCTTACATATTTGGCAAAATATACACTTATACACTAAAACAGTGATTTTCAAATGTTAGCACTAAAAATAAAAAACAAACTACGAGTTCCCCTTTCACCGGCTTCATAAGGTGCATAACTCATTTGTTGGGCTTGGTATAACCTTTTATAATAAGCTAAAGCTACTCTCTTCTTTGCTAGATTTGTCTTTTAATGCGTCTAAAACGAAAGTAAAATCCAACCTTTTTTCAAAGGCATACTGTTCTATTAACGAATACTTAAATGATAAGAATAGTTGGTCGCTGTGATTAACTCAAGACAATGTTTATGTCCTTTCTCCAGGATTAGCTTACCTACTGAAAAGTTATATGAGTTTATATAATTGTTAATTTTATTTGACATTATAAGTCAAGTTATTTTAATTTAATTTTGACATAATCTACTCATTTAAATGTTTTTTTATGAGTTGTATTGCAATATGTGGTTAGCTAGTGACCTCGACAATTGATCATATAATTTTTTGCCTGAGCAACCGGCAGCAAGTTCGTCATAGTAATGGTATCAACAAAGTAAACAATTTCTATGCGAAAGATGAGGTCCAGAAGCCTCATAAGAAGCCAGCTTGTGCGAGCGAGAAAGCTGTGCAATGTATCACAGAATTGACGTCTTCATTCATCGATGCTATCTCGCATCCTGTTTAGCGCTGTAGTGTTAGAGCGAGATGGCACCTGCGGCATCCGAGATAGTTTGGCAATGGTGGGTGATTCAAAACGGCGCGGTATTTAAATATTATTCTTTGTGTACGTAAACCTGGCATTGTAGCTTTTATAGCGCGCGGCTGACACAGTGCAGTGCGGAATTTAATGTTATTAATCTTATCAATTCTTGCGACATGAATGATTGACTTGGTTGCTTTACAAGTTTACAGGTGTAGGTTTTTTTTTGTTGGTGGGCTCACTTTTTAAAGTAAGCCTACGCAGTCCCACTCCTGAGCAATGGCCTCCCTCCACTCCTTCCTACGTTCGCGAGCCCGTGCGTCCTCCTTCCAGTTTTGACGGAATCTATCCAGCTCGTCCCGCCATCTCCTACGTGGTCTGCCGCGATCCCGCCTCACTGTCTCAGGGCACCAGTTCTGTGCTATTTGGGCCCACAGTTTGTCCGGCATGCGGCAGACATGTCCTGCCCAGTCCCATTTAAGTTGGGCAGCCTTTTGAGCCACGTCAGCTATTTTTGTTTTGGAGCGCAGTATAGTGTTTCGAACACGATCCGTTAATTTAACTCCTAGTATACTGCGCTCCATTGCTCGTTGGCAGACCTTGAGTTTGGACTTCTGGATGTTAGTCAAAGACCAAGTTTGTGCACCATAGGATAAGACGGGAACAATACGCATCGTCGTAAATACCTTTTGTTAGTCCCCTTTCACCCATCCTCTCAACAGGACCAAACAATCTAAGTTTTTTTCTTATAATTAATAATTAATCTTAGAAATTTTTGTCACAACCTATCATTCATAATTACACCACACATGCTTCGTAAGGAATTGAATTTAAGGTAAGGTTATTTTAAAGTAGTTTCCCCAATAGTAGAGTAGGTTTTCTTATGACTACCCATTTCAAACATACCTGCATATCAAGTTATCCGGCTGACGTCACATAAATCATTCATAGTACGCAGTGGGCTCCCGTGGTCTTATGGAAATAATAAAAAAGCTGAACTGTGGAGCCGATCGTGACGAGGGTGCGAGTGCGCCTGTGTTTTACACGCAGGGTCGCTGCCCAGCAGAATTTGTAATACATAGCTTGGAAATTTGAGCAAGGTACCGCATTGAACTGGCGTTTTTGAGGACATTTTACGACACTAACCGCTTTTGAAAACTTTGTTAAAAAAACGAAAAACAGTTTCCGAGAAAGGTATAAACAAGATATCACAGACAGACAAATTATAAATCCGGAGTCACACGTGATCTGTTCGATTTATGCGGGCACATATACACGTGTGACTCCAGATTTTTGACGATCAAGGCGCTTTCAACGATACCTCATTTGTCAAATTATGATGAGTAGTTTAGAAGTTATGAGGGACATACATACATACATACCGGCCAAAATCATAACCCTGATTTTTGCTTCGACATAGTCGGGTAAAGATAAATAGCATTGGAGGCACAAACTCTGTGTTTAGAATATGAGTCTTTGCTTCCTGGCTAAAACAGCAGTTGTTATAAATAGTGCAGGCACACACCTATCTTTTAGATACTTTTTATCGATCCTAGTTTATAATTCCGTTATTTCTAATCCAGCAGAAATTTCTGTGCAAAAAGCCACACCAGTACATACAAATAAATGCACAAAACTCTGTTGTACTTACCGATTCCCCAAAACGAGAAATACTTGTAAAAACCAACAATTATTTACAAACACATTCATTGAACCACACTAGGATTAGCGGCCATCGGCTCACAGCACTAATGGCTATTAAAAAACGCAGGCGACCGCTCGCGACACCGCAATACGAGCAAAACACTGTTGACATTCAGGCGAGCGATTAAAGCGGAGACAAAGCCTCGCGGAGCAAGCGGAGCGACGGACGGGCTTTGAGGCTTACAATTACACGTTTTACGAATGACACACGAAGCGACGTTTTACAAAAAATATGTTGAGGAAGCCCCGCCCCGGCTTTAATTTTGTGGTCGGTAATATGGGCTTTTAGTTTATGTTTAGTACGACCTGTTCGAATTTTTGTAATGAGGTTTTCGGCTGAAAATATATTTTCTACGGTCGCTATGTTGTGAGGAAAAAGAAATTAATGAATTAGTCATAATAGAAACCTTTATAGATATCGAAAATCACATTTTGAGTTACAAGATTCAATTTCTTGTACCTCGAAATGTCTCGAAAACTGTATCTTTAGAAGTAATTTTTACTAATAAGCTACCGATTTAAATTTGTAGTCAGATTTTTTTTTAAATGTGTCTTGAATAGTAAGAAAAACATGAGACACCAAGTTTAACGTTCACCACAAGGTGATTATTTTTTCTAAAAGAGATTCTTCGAAGAAAAAGGAATAAGTAGTAAAAATACGCTCACAAAACGTTCATAGCAAAGCTAAGCTCACGAGACCAAGAATAATATTCCACGAAGTGTTTTCGTAACGGATATGAGTAAGTGTCATGACAAGGGAGCCGTTTTTGTAAGAAATTGAAAATTATTTAGAAGCCCTTTTAGGTGAAATCGATGGCTCGTCCTTTAGGATTATGTTATATCGATGAAGCATATTTTTCCTTGAACGTTGCTTGGAGGAAGGTTTTTCTTTGAGTCACATAACTTATTAGATAGACAAGCTGTTGCGGCCAGTAGCTCAGAGGTAAGATAACAAGCTGTTGCAGCCAGTGGCTTAGAGGTAAGAGGACAACCCGTTGCATGAAGTAGCTTAGAGGTAAGATGACAAGCTGTTGCAGCCAGTAGCTTAGAGGTAAGATGACAAGCTGTTGCACGGCTTTATGACTATTTGACCACACTTATGAGGTTGTTTCATAAAAATGTCTATTTGCGAATGTAGGTTATTTGTTCCTGAAACAAACCCAAAATTATTAACTCATTTGTGATTTTAATCTTATAAATAAACAGCAATTCAGACTGAAAAACTTATTTAGAAAATAAAACGGGTCTTAAGGCCCCTGATGGGTTCAAATAGAACTCCACTGACACGATAACCTAATTTTATCCAATAAAAAACTTTGTATGTCACATATCTACAATAAAATGCCGGGTAAGTAATTTGCCAGTCAGTAATTCCCCACAGCGCGATATACAATGAAGTGTGCGGTAGAATGGAGTCGGATGGACGCGGTACACGGCGCGCATTCGTGCGCTAACATTGCGTAACTGACCATAAAAAGATTCGCGCTCGGAGTGAGCGCACACGCACGATAGTGTGCAGATATGTCGCGTGATACGTTTAGTTGAGCTTCAGTGGATCGTGGGATACGAACGTAATGGAGCTGGCTTCATTTGATTATTCTTCCATGTGAATATTTAAAAGGTTTGCTCTTCGACTTTTCAAGGTTTGCTAAATAGGTAGTAGTACTGGATTAATCAACCCAGAGGCCTAGTTCTAGGTCAAGGTCTATTAGTTCAAAATTCCTTGGTTCCAAATCTGGTATTTTACCTTTTGCATAAAGTTGACTTAAGTCACCTTTTTTGAAAGAAAATTATCATGTTAATATGGCACATAGGTACACCCAATATAAACACAAAAAGTCTTAATTCACTGCATCTCTTTAGCTCTGTTTGACGGAACATCCAATATGTTTAGAACTCTCATTCCTACATGATAGACATAACAACACATAAGCTTCATGACAGCCAACAGCCAATACATCACAGTATTAGATGCTATCGCATCCAATTTAATAGAACATGCTCATAAAGAGACTTTATGTGATGGACGATGCCACTGCGGTCGTGTGCTGTACACAGTGTACTGCTCACTTTAACACACTAGGTATCCATTTATTTTCTAATGACGACATTCAGTGGTATAAGCTTTTAATATAAACATTGCCACCTAAATAAGAATTCGTTTGAAGTGTTTTCTTTAACGTTGCCACATTGGTATGTACATACGGCTACACATGAACCACACATTTCCAGTTTATGCTGATCTCACATTATATAGGATTTCCGTATAATGTGAGGTCGACTTATACTGGAAACGTATAGCTTGATGTGTAGCCGTGTGTACTAGGTAGTTGTAGTTTTTGCGACGTTTACTAAGTTATTATTTCACAAGTAGGTTCAAATACAAATAGCCGACCAAGGTCGTATCCTGTAGACCAAATTTGCGACATATCGTGTCGTCACATTATCTCATGGTGTATACTTATAGAATGATGGAACAAAACTTTTTCAGTATGAGATACGCAACATTGCCATCGCACTATTTGTGCCAAATCCCTGTTATATTAATAAAACTAGCTTCTGCAATACCTTGTTCCTTCGCACCGCGCCTGCGCTGTTACTTCGTTTTCACTTAGAGTTCTTTCTAACTTTATTACTTTTGGTCGGCTCCTAAGGGCCATAGCGTGATGATAATATATATACATATATATATTTTTTTGCTTGTGAAATTAATTAATGACTTCTCCCGCTCTGGGCGGAGCGGGGGTGTTAGACTAGTCAGGTTATTGTGTCTTAACTATAATAATTATGTAGTTAGACATATTTATAGCCTCGCGGAATTTTTGGGGGTATTGATGACTACTATAAACATTTAAACATTTAGCTCATTAATTTTGACTTTAAAGCACCTTTTTTGATACCTTGGGTTACATTATTGCAATTTTCGCAGAGACCTCAATTTTTTTTGATAATTAAAATACACCCATTTTAGGTACAATTTGTTGTTCTCGCATTCATTGTACTCGCTGATATTGTTGCTTTAAATAGGTTGCGTATTTTTTGAGTTTATCCATTACAAACAAATATACAAAAATTCAAATCTTTTCTCTTTATAATATCAGTTTATAGTTTATAAGTCTAAACTAACCATTGTCCTTGCCCCAGTTCTCAATTCCACATGAGAGTCTCATAATGATTGTAACTAGGGTTCCATGCAAATTCTCTACGTATGTAACTACAAATAATAATGTACGCAACTCAAACACAAATATAGTTGCCAAACAATAATTTATTTACATTTGCCTCGCGTCAGAACACAGTAACTGACTATATTATAAACTCCCCTGTCGTGTATTCATCAATTTTATGTGTTAGAGACCCATCGCATAAAACAATGTTTTGTTAAATATGCAGTGATGACATTATGACTATAGAATCCATTGAAAATTGAATGATCAGTTTAATCAATCGTGTTTTGTTTTCATTGGTTGAGAATCCCGTATGCATGACACTAGGTAAGTGACTTGGTGACCGCAAAGCCAGCTCTTTCGACACGGTAACATCATTGCACAAACCCGGATTGGATTATTTAGAATAGAGGATAACACGTCGTACGGTTATCCTGTTAGCGCTGTCTGACAATTTTGCGTGAAGTTAACGTTTGGGCTCAATGTTTAGGTTCAAAATAGTTTGCGTAAACATATACTGTACAAAATGTTGTGCTGTTACGTTACAACGAGATACACGTCATGGCAGAAATGTCAGTTCCTTTTAGTGAACGTTCCATAACATTCGTATAATAGAGCTGTTCCCATTCTGTTTACGTCCGTGGGCTTAGTAATTTAACTTTTCACCGAAATGAAATGTCCGGTTAGCGATGACCGGTGTGTTTTATCGCCGCCGGCCACCGTCCGGGCCAGTCGGACAACCGGACAAGTGGCTGTATCCCCGCAGATAAAACGTTAAAACCACATTCCGGGTTCCCTTTCACAACAAATAAAAGACCTTTGGCGCCAAGTGTATGTTACGACTTATTTACCAAATTAATTATTAAATATTGTGAATTTTTACATGAGCTCTACGGCAGGCAGTACTTAAATGAATATCAGAAGCTACGTAGTTAGTCAGTGACGCAGCCACCTTACTGGCTGGCTAATATATTATCTATGAAAAAGGTCTATTCTTATTCCGTTTTGTGCCGTTACGAGGGAACAAGACTTATGATGAAAGAACGGAAGAAAATATTCTGTGTTCCGTGTTTCTGGCAAATAAATTACTATAACATTGACTATGGAAAAATTATAAATGTAACTAAACACACAAAATCACGCCTGTTTTCCCCGAACAAATGTCCGTGCTATAAGTTCGGCACTAGATATTTTACCTAGCACTGATTATTGCTTCAAATTATTACTGCTCGTGTAACGATTCTGAACCCACGCAGTAAGTTAGTTAATTAAGTTTATTAATCCAGTGTTCTGCGAATGATAACCTATTATTGTGTTAAACGGATGGATTGTGAAGGTACGTGTATGAATTTGTTTACTTGAAATTAATTAAACATTTCATCGTAGGTTCCCGATAATAATTATAAGGCCATAATGAGATTACTTTTCACAATGATTGAGTGCCATAAGGGTTCTATTATAAAGCTATAAAATAATATTAATCAACAAATACAAAAAAAAAAAAAATTTAGTTTCCTATATCATCGTTTTTTTCAATAATGATAGCACAATCAAACACACATAAAACACTCATCTTTATAGTAAAAAGAAAACCACTTCTCACATCTATATAATATGTACATAATATAAATTAAAGTCGCTGTTCGTGTCTGTCTGTGTGACCGAGTTGTTCTTCTACACTACCCAATGGATTTTGTTGCGGTTTTTGTCATCATTTAGAGAATTTATTCCGAAAGATTTATGTGTATAATTAATAATTAACTGATATATTATAACAAAGAAATCTGGATTTTTTGTCAAGTCGTAAAAATCGTGGGTACTAGCGACCCGCCCTTGCTGGCGCTGGTCGCTAGTATTAACACTTCATAAATTGACTATAATGTTTGCTGAACATCTTACTCATCTTCGTAGGTCGTAGCTCAAAACCGATACCAAGTGAAGGTCTCGGCGGACAGTGAATATTATATCAGAGGTGCTGCCCTAATGTGTCCTCGATAAACCTATTTAAACATTTACATACAAAAGAGGCTGTCTAATGGGCTGAGGCAGGGATGACAAACTTTTTGCTGAGTGGTTTATTTATTTTGAAGTTTTAAAAGGGTTTAAAATTGTAAGTAGTAAATAGAAGTGCTAAATTATTATCATACTCATAATGAATACTTGCCTCACTAGGTACTTATACTCAGCTGTGTAATATTTTTGAGAAATCATATTAAATATCGCACTTAAAATTGATACGTTATTCGATAAAAATCTGATTTTGTTTCTGAACCTTAAATTACCTAAAGCTTATTAATTATGTAGTTATTTTCTGGCACGACATTGAATGGATGTGTAATCGTCTAAAAGTTCTGAAGGTACGTCTACCCAAAATAAAATAATATTTTAACTAAGCAACTTCCCAAATATCTTCCTAAACGAATTATAGCGAGTAAAACCTTAACTGACAGCCCTGCCTACCCCAGGGGACTGAAGAAGGGAACGTAATTTATTCGCGGCTCGCAAGACATATGTAGGTATGTAGTTACCGTAATAAAAGATGTACGCCGTATTATATTACTTATTGTCTTTACGTTGACAGAATAAAAGAAGAATGGCAGCAGAATTGTTCATAGAAATATTGTGCGTCTACTTATGTCACCGTGATAGACACCGACTAAATAATTTACTAAGTTTTATCAAATCAAGCCTATGTATCGAAGTCTGGAAAAAAAGTCGTCTTAATTGAAATCTGGATTGACTGGTTTATTAATGAATAATCATGACTTTTTTTCTTTTTCTGGCTTGACTTCATGACTTTTGGCTATCCTGAACTTTTAAATGTGTACATTTGATGTTACATCTCAATGAGACCAATAGATGTAAATTTATTTTCTGTGCCTTGCCATATTCTCAATATTTGTTTGATGAGCAAAATAGGCTCATTTATAATTTAATTATGTTAATTAGGACATTTCGTCACAGTGACGCTATTTTATAATACACCAATGAAATTGCCGTTTTGTATGAAAAAATTTAAACGAATTTTTTTGATGTATTTTTTATTTGTATTAATCGAAGTAATCACCCATGCAATCAATGCATCTTTGCCAACGCAGTGGCAGTTTATTGATGCCCTTCTTAAAGAAATCAGCTGGACGGGAGGCAACAAATTCTTCAAAGGCATTTTGTACTGCCTCTCGGGTATTGAATTTTTTTCCCGCCAAGGAGTTATCCAAATTCTGGAAAAAGTAGTACTCTGTAGGCACAAGGTCTGGTGAGTAGGGCGGATGACGGAGAGCTTCCAACCCCAGTTCTTGCAACTTGGAGACCGTCTGCTGTGCAGTATCAGGTCGCGCGTTGTCGTGCAGTAGCAGCGGAGACGAGCGATTGACCAATGCTGGTTGGAGATATGCCAGCTTCTCCATCATTGTGTTAAGTTCTTCACAGTATACATCTGCAGTAATGCTCACCCCGTTTGTTAAGAAGCTGTGATGAATCACACCGGCGCTAGACCACCAAACAGTGACCATCACTTTTCTAGGGGTAAGTTTTCGTTTAGGGCATTGTTTAGGTGCTGAACCAGGATCCAATCAACTTGCTGAGCGCTTGCGGTTGTCAAACAGAATCCATTTTTCATCGCAGGTAACAATGTGGTTCAAAATTCCTTCATTTGTGTGTCTATTGAGCAGTGCAAGGCACGTCTCGACGCGTACTTTGCGCTGGCGATCATTGAGTTCGTGGGGCACCCATTTGTCAAGCTTTTTTACCTTGCCAATTTGACGCAAATGGACCAATATTGTTTTGACGCTAACGTCGAAAGCTGCTGCTAATTCAGCCGTAGATTGTGTATCATCAGCTTTCACAATCGCCTTTAATTCGTCATTGTCGACCAAAGTCTTCGAACGACCGCGAGGTTCATTTTTCAGGTCGAAATTTCCAGAACGGAAGCGAGCAAACCAATAACAGGTGGTGCGTTGGTTTGTAGTGTTAGCTCCATAAACGTCGTTGATGTTGCATGCCGCTTGTGCCGCGTTGCTGCCACGACGGTACTCATATTCCATAATTACTCGAATTTTTAACGTATCCATGATGACGAAAAAGATTGAAATGCGATGAAAATGTAACACTAATCAATAAACAAATGACTACTTTTGGAAAAAAACATCCATTTTCTTATAATAAAATTAGAATTCTTAGCCAAACAAAAATTATTTTGATTTGAAATGGTCAGTACTGCAGAACGGCAATTTCATAGGTAAAGACCTAATATATTTAGTGATTGTGATGCCAAAAATAAAATAATTTTAAGTGAGTTAACGCCTGACCACTGTGGTTTATTAGCTAGCTTCCCCATGCCATTACATAAAAAGCCGCATAAAATAGAATGCAGGCCTTATACAGCTAGTCGTTGCAATAAGTTTAAAAATAATATAGCTCATAGAATTACACCATCTACAGTAGAACACGAGAATCCCAATTAAATCTATGGAGCCCTTTTTGATGTTGTGCAAAAAGAGTACCAATCTACTTTCAAGATCAAAACTATTAAAATTAATGGCACCTCCCTTGGCTTTAACCAATGGGCCACTCCAGGAATTTATAAAAGTAGAGCGAGATTATACGAGTTATATGGTTTGAAAAAATACAGGTTTGATACTCCTTTCCTAGAGTATGTCAAAAATTATTTAAGAAGGTTAGTGTTTTTGCTAAATCTAAATATTTAAGCGATGCAATAAAAATATCCAATAATAAAGTAAAAACCACTTGGAAAATTGTTAATAAACGGGTAAGTTGGTTAAACAAGATAAACAACTTGAGATTATGGTCGACAGTAAATTAGTTAATAAAGCAGCTGACGTAGCTGAGACGTTTAATGAGTTTTTTGCCAACATACTTGAAACTAAAACTCGCTCCCCCCCATCTAAAGCTGGAAACCTTTTACTTAGTAGTGTGCCTAATAATATTCGCTTATTTAGCTTTGAACATGTAACGCCTCGTGATGTAGTTAATGTTTTTAACACACTCAAGTCTAAAAACACTGGTAATTACTGAGGCATTTCCATTAAACTTTTAAGTAATATAATAGACATTGTTACCCCCTATCTAGCTGTTACTTTGAATAAATACGAGTATGTTCATTTAGGAACTTTTGCTGACCTCAGGAAGAGTAGTAAAGTCATACCATTATTTAAATCAGGTAATAAAAATGACGTTGGCAATTTCAGGCCTATTTCTATCTTACCAGCGCTTAGCAAAATATTTGAAAAGTAAATACTCAAACAGTTGCTAAGACATTTTAATTTAAATAGCCTCCTTCATAATGAACAATATGGCTTTACAAAAGGTCGTTTGACTACAGATGCGGGTATTGTTCTGCTGATATACATATTTAACGCATGGGAGAACTCGAAAAATGCTATAGGGGTTTTCTGTGATCTCTCCAAAGCCTTTGATTCCGTGCACCATGACACGCTTTTGCGTAAACTGCGTCATTACGGTGTGCAAAACGAAGCCCTCAACGTTACAAATTCTTATTTACAAAATAGGTCCCAATGTGTAGATTCAGTTAGGTGTACCTCAAGGCTCAATGCTGGGTTAGTCTATATCAATAACTTACCTTTCTATTTAAACGGTAACTGTGAAGTTGTATTTTTCGTAGATGATACCTCTCTTATTTTTAAAGAAGACAGGAATAGACAAGATTTAGACGATATAAGCAGTGTACTCTTAATGGTTACGGATTGGTTTATGAAAAACATCCTAGTTCTCAATGCCAAGAAAACGAAATGTGTTATGTTCGCCCTACTAAATGTTAGAAATCTAGGACCCAACATCGTCTTAGATAAAGAGGTGCTTGAATCTGTAAATTCGGCAGTTTTTGTAGCCATAACAGTAGATGCAAAACTTCAGTGGGGCCCACATATATCGAGCCTAGCAGGAAGGCTCAGTTCGGCCGCGTACGCCGTCAGGAAAGTAAGACAAAACACGGACGTCGATACAGCTCGATTAGTCTATTTTAGTTATTTTCATAGCGTTATGTCCTACGGTCTTCTGCTGTGGGGTAAAGCTGCTGATATTCAAAATATATTTGTCCCCGAAGGTCAAATATATTTTGAACGAGCTGATCGAGCAATTTACCAGCTAGGTTCCAGAGTTTCTCTGAGAGATTTAGCTCCCTTTCACCGGCTTCAGAAGGTTCATAACTCATTTGTTGGGCTTGGTATAACCTTTTATAACAAGCAAGCAACCCTCTTCTTTGCTAGATTTGCCTTTTAATGCGTTTAAAACGAAAGTAAAATTCAACCTTTGTTCAAAGCCATACTATTCTATCACCGACTACTTAAATGATAAGAATAGTTGGTCGCTGTGATTAACTGAAGAAAATGTTTATGTTTATGTTCTTTCTCCAGAATTAGCTTACCTACTGACAAGTTATATGAATTTGACTGCGCGTCTAAAGGTTTTACGATGCCAAATTTACGGAATTGATTTTAGAACGATTATGACAGCCGTCAACTTGACGTAACCCCGAGTACTAGGAAGGCGGCCCCCTGTCAAAAAGAAAGATCGCGAAGATGGATCGAAGCCGGCATTGATTAATAATGACGGTGATATGGCGACTGGGATAATGGTGATCATAGTGATTAGACAATAAGACCTGTTCTGATAAAGACGACGTATTGCCTTTATGTTTACATAATATAAGTTTATATATTTGACTTTATAAGTCAAGTTATTTAAATTTTATTTAAAAAATTTGTTGACATAATCTACTCATTACAATGTTTTTTTTAATGAGTTGTATTGCAATATGTGATTAGCTAGTGACCTCGACAATTGATCATATAATTTTTTCTAGTTATACATATATAGTTATATGTAAGCGAGCACGCCCTTTATGAATGTTGCCATGTAATAAAAATCTTGGTCAAGTTACATATTATAATGCTTTCCTTTACGTACCTATTGCATTAATATACTAAGGAAAAACAATTCTGCATCACAATAAAAATAATAGTTTGAATATTGCGGTCATAATTTTTAATACATAAATGAAAGCGCAGTACAATTTGAGTACCTATGGCAACATGGCCAACAAAAAGAAACTTGACATTTCTTCTGCCAATCGGCTAACTGACAAACTGACAAGTACTGACAACTTGTCGTTCGTTGCTTTTTCTTTCATTTTATCACAAAAATTTTGTTCGGGAATCTGCCACTGTCCTTTGATGAACGTACCGCTGCGCGCTGGAAAATGTAAGATCATGTACCTCGTCTTTACTCAGTACTTTTAGGAAGTATTTAAGGTTATTGAATTGTTATAATAGGGAGTAATTTTTCAGAAAATTACTCCCTACTAATATCGGTACAGTTCAAGCGAACTGTACGATTGTAGCACAGCCTGAGCTACACCGTAGCACAGGCCGAGCTACGCCGTACCACAGCCTGAGCTACGCCGTAGCACAGCCTCAGCTACGCCATAGCTCAGCCACAGCTACGCCGTAGCACAGCCACAGCTACGCCGTAGCACAGCCACAGCTACGCCGTAGCACAGCCTCAGCTTACCACCATAGCAAACTGTGCTACGGGTGGCGTTGGCGGCATGTAAGTTGGTAAAATGTGGGGAACAGCTGTTTTTTTTTCGCGATTTCAGCGTTGCTCTCGTAGTGAAAGTTGTTCGCAATGATGAGTACAATAACCCCTTAAAAGGTGTCGCATGAATTCAATTTCACCCTGTATACTAATATATAGCTTTAAGTTGAACAGTTTGTTTGTTTTGTTTTAACGCGCTAATGCTAATCTCTGGAACTAGGTACCAGTTGAAAACATCTTTTGGGCTATTTTACATCATGCTGCGATATTTAGGAGCCAAGAAAAGTAGAAAAGTCAGAAAGAACGCTAAGCAGACTAAGTAATAGCGTGACGGGCGATGGGGCGGGGAACAAGAAATTTTACGCGGACGAAGTCGCGGGCGCAAGCTAGTTTCTTTATATTTTGAGTTTCGTTTGCACTATCAATACTGAGTGGTAGCGTGAATATTTTGTCCTCTATCAAAACATTACACAGTATAACAGACAGCATCTTACCATAAATAAAATAAAATACTTTATTGGCTCGACCTGCATCCACCTCACTCGACCGTTATCCGCGACAGGGTTCGTGTAGAGCTCTTTGTAGATTCTACATATTGTAATCGAACTATGTTGGTTTCACAAAATATCTTTAAAAATACAGGGAGGGAGAGGGAGACGGAGAGGGCTTGTTTTACTACCTGCAAAATAAGTACCTGTTAAAGTACTTGGCAGATAATAATCCATACTTAATAAATATTATACATGCGAAAGTCAGTCTCTATGTCTGCTTCCTTTTCACGCTTTAACAGCCACACGGATTTCGATAAGGCACACAGGTAGACCATGACTTGGATAAGGACATAACATACTTTTATATTACGTTCCCGTGGGATATCTTCAGAAGTCCACGCGGGTGAAGCCGCGGAAAAAAGGTCATTTTATATCAATTCTGTCCCATTTTATATGATTATGTCAATTTTAAACCTGTTGAATACTGACTGTTCGGACATTGGCATTTGGAGTGATAAGTACATCTAGATAACGGTTGGTTTTACGATCGAAATTATTCTGTCTCGCTCGACATCTGGCTGAGGTACGGGAGTGTTCAAGAAATTTGAATTAAAATGCGATTATAAGTAGATAGTTTAATGAACTTACATTACCTCATATGTCTAGTGGTCACGACTGCGGACCGGTTCCTGGGTTCGATTCCCAGGTTTTTTGAGCGAGCAAATTGTTTTTGTGTTTCCCGTCAGGAATTTCTTAGTAGCAGCCCGGAATCCAGATTTTTGCCCGGTTGATGGCAATAGAATCGCTCCCTATTACATGGGACTGAAACATGACCGGCGATATGTGGGTGTACACCTCTGCCTAACCCTAAGGAGAGAGCTGGCGTGATGTTAAGTGATGAACTCAGCGAGGATATCTCCCTCTAGCCTCGTCAGCTATTGCTTGTTGCTCGTTTATTGGTGTCGATACAACTTCCTATGCTGTTTTCGCTACAGAATAATAAATAAATTCAAAGAAAATAAGGAAAGTCAAATTGTTAATTCTGCATAAATAAGACGCGCGTTATAAAATACACACAGTAATACATACAAAGCAACCAAAACCCTCGTATTAGGCAAATTAAAAAGTCAAAAATATAAACAGAATTTTAAATGTTAAATGTATCGTCTAAAAAGATTCCGCTATTTCAAAACTATTTCCATATCAACGGTAAAAAATAACAAAGACACACCCACACATATGTTTCCCTTCACACCACTCTACCAATCTCAACCCATCCTACCTGTAAACAAACACAATCCACAGTTAGTAAATAATTACCGCGAGTAGATTGCAGCGAACTGTTGACGGCGGCGCGCGGCGTCGTGTCCGCAAATACGGGCGCGCACACTCGCTGATTGATGATCTGATCAGTCTGATCACACAGGCGCGATCGATTGCGCGCCTGATCGCTGCTGATAACTGTACTGTGGTGTGT
Organism: Agrochola circellaris; assembly: GCA_914767755.1. NCBI lineage: Eukaryota > Metazoa > Arthropoda > Insecta > Lepidoptera > Noctuidae > Agrochola > Agrochola circellaris. Next base: position 573,144 of record OU611847.1, read on the forward strand.
GGCTGAGATGTTTCGATGACATTTTTTTCTTTTTGTGGTCGGTTTTATGTTGATTTTTCTGCTAGACTGTCGTGGTTGGACTTGTAAATATTTGACAATTTTTAAAGCGTAGTTCTGCATTTTTCTGAAGAGTTCCTGGAAGGACTTGGGGGAGGCCTTTGCCCAGCAGTGGAACAGAATAGGCTAAACAAAAAACAAAGCATCCGTTTGGATAGGAAGCCGACCCTATTAATATTACCCGATAGTTGGGAAAGAGACAGGCAGTAGCTACCTACAATAGCAAAATAGAACCTAAGCTCAAAAAGATCTTCCATTGACACTAACCTTAAACATTGATTAGTAACCGGGTTACTCCTCAAATTAAACCTTTCTACATAGGGACACTTCTTACCTATATGTTTTTAAAAGTAGGTACCTATATTTTTAAGATACTCTATTCTCTCTAATTAAGTATAGTAACACCCACAAAACATTGCTAAAAACGTCCGTAATAATATCTCATCAATAATTATTCGTGTTGGTAGGAAGTACAGTGAGCGATCAATTAGTGCAATTTATTGCCGTCTCCGGCGTTTCCTTATTTATCCATCGTTCGTCAACGTCCACTACGGACGACTGTAATGGCTAATGTTGCTACATTCGTTCTGCAATGAAAGCGATTGTTCCTGATAGGAAATGTATTACGGTTTCACTTTCAATAAGACTCTGTATATCGTTTCCCATCGGGGCTTAAACTTCGTAGAGACAGAAATTTAAGCTATCTTTAAAGTTCTTCTTTTATTAGCTTAATTTAACGACAGCTACATACAGTCATCTGTTATCTATTGCGAAATTATATAAGAATAGCTTTTGCCTACGGCTTCGTCCGCGTGGAGGTCGGAAATTATCTTGCGGGAAAGTACTACCGGGATAAAAATCCTATGTCCAATCCCAGTTCATGGTCTATGTACCTGTGTGCCGCCTTTCATCAAAATCCCTTCAGTTTTAAAGACAGATAGAGTAACTTTTGCATTAAAATATTAGCAAAGATAGCAAGGATAGTAGGTATAGTGATATAGATAATTGGTTTTCAGAGAATATTTTACATTTAAATACCTACGACGTTTGAAATTTTCCGTGAGTTCGAGTTGAAACACGTATCCCGCATACGTGTTTTGCCACTCAAAAGGTAAAAAAACAGTCCACACGTTGTTTTCCTTACATTCCTGAACAGGAATAAAAAATATGTGCCTCCCAATATTTTCTACGTACGCATCAAACATAGCGGGATAGCGGTCCAATATTATTTTTATCAATATTTTCATTCAAACTTCCTGCAAACAGTATGCGAAGAATATTTTTTTGATGTTTCTAGCATGGCGTTGCTAAAAGTGTTAGTTTTGCAAAACTGCCACAGAATCAATATTGAGCATATATGAAAAAAAATTGGACTATAATGTATGTACACACGGCTACATATCAAGCTATACATGCCCACTATAAGCTGATCTCGCGTTGTATAAGAGTTTCGTACAATGACAGCTCGGTAAAGAAATGTATCGCTTGATATGTAGCAGTATGTTGTACAATCGCTTACTTTCATCTTTACACTGCAATTATTTTTTTCAATGCAAAAATACAACACCCACAAAGGGTTGCCTGGAACAGATCACAAAAAAAACAAATAAACTTATTTTTCTTTCTTTCTTTCTTTCTTTCTTTCAAAAGCGATAAGGCCGCTGTATGTTTAGTAGTATTAAATATATTATTTACTATGTATTTTCTGGTGTACAATAAAGTATAAATAAATAAATACAACTTTCTAAAAATAAACGTAAATTTGCAAATGTAATGGTTAGAATGATTGCAGCCACCGTCATGGGCTATTAGATTTTAATAAACGGCGGCAACAAATTATTTCACGCTTATAAACGCGAAACCCTATAATCCGTTTTAATGTAAATGCCAAATGGTCTGTGAACTTTATTAGTGAAATCATTTCATTTCCACTTTGTTCCAAATACTATAAATAATTGGGATTTAACACAGAGCATGAGTTAAATGACCCATGATGTTTAGGTTTAAGTTTCAAATATAGTTTGCTTGGCAACAAAATAAAATGCTTGTCATAAAAATCTAGATATGTTATTCTGCTAGGCAACGCAATAAAAAATTATTAAGAAAATAGACGTTTGTACAGTCAGCCACAAAAGTCAATTAACGCTTCAGTTTTTTTTTAATCTTAATTATAGGGCAAAATATTTAAATATAATCAGAAGAAAAGTAAAGTCAAAAGAATATTAACTCGTACCTATTAAAAAGTAAAGTTTATCGAATCATTTGCGTTAATTTTGATGATTACATATCATCAAAAAAATCGGTAAAAGTGACAGTGCTAATGAACATTTATGTAGCTGACGGTACCTTGACAAAAAACCGGCCAAGTGCGTGTCGGACCACGCACAATGTAGGGTTCCGTAGTTGGGATGAATTTATCCCAAGAACAAACTTAACATTGTAGTTGAAAAACATGTTCTCCCATACATTCCAACTGTAAATGTAAGTTAGTACGCAGAATATTGACAGATTCGCCAAGTTATTTTAAAACCATAGACTTCTTATTTAGGCTCAGTAGTTTCGGAGATAAGTGGTGTTCAATTTTCATCTATTTTCTTAAATAACTGTAGAATTATTAAAAAATATTAAGGAATAGAAATAATGAATTATTAAGAAATATATGTTTGAGATCCTTACAGTGAGCCCTTTCATTTGATATGTCACACGGTACAGTTTGCAAAACATTTTTTTTAAATTTTGTAAATAAGAAAATTAAAAGAAAAAGTTTATTATTTGCCCTACAAAAGTGACCTCCATATTCAAAATTCATTTATTTACGTTACACGTCCGAGTTTGGGTCACAGAAATACGTATTTATATAGAAACAACTTAATCGGTTCATTAGATTCGAAGCAAATGGGCTGTGACAGACGGACAGATAGATCCTTTAAGGGGTCCGTTTTTTCATTTGGACGTACGGAACCCTAAAAAGGTAGGAAAGTCGCAGAGTTTATGACATATTTATTAAACAGTTTCAAATATTCTATGCATCTCACCCCAAGCTATAAAATATCCCCGTCCTATTACAGAAAAAAACATATTCTTCCTCAATTTATCTTGATACGACAAAAATAAAAGACAGGGTCTCAAAATACAGCTTTATTTCTGATGTATTGACCACAAAAACGTGCGCTCACCCCGATAACCCGCCATGATGCATCGGCGTGGTGACAGTTATTGCTGCCACAGATTATATTTTAAGATGGCGGCCATATTTCACTGCGACACTAGCGCCGTTGTCTGATACATCGATACAATGATGTGATAAAATAATAAATACAAAATAATAATAAGTCATATTATATTGAACTTTTAATGATAACTAAATGACACAATTCTTTTTTTTTAAAGGGGGGGTTTCTATTTGGTTAAAGTTGACCATTATTCAGTAATTGAGTATTCCATTAGCTTTGGTGCCTAGGTACCAAAGTAAACATTAAAACGGCTTTTAAACTAACAAAACATATATTTGAAAATACATAAATTTTCCAAAGTTAATTAAAATTTGCTTTAAATAATTTAAGTTATAAATCCAATTTCATAACAAAGCGGTTGGTGTTGGTTATTGTCCGCATCACCCGTTGTTAGTCAAAAGCCGCGCTCATTAAAGTTATTTCGCGTAATGGCCGGCGATTGTGAGTTGATCACTACACCAGTCCACAACATTTGTTTTAAAAGCAAGATTAATATACATCGTAACACTGGTTTTAGTCTACATGAGGGAAAGAGATAGAAACGTTTTCATGATAGAGTGAAAGGGATGAAGTTATACAAAGGCATTGTCTCGCATTATTTCATAAGAACGGACATTACGGACAACACAATATAACTTTTAATGTGCCCCTGTCTCCGCAGTTTTAATTTAGTGACGTACTAAGTTAGTGTTAGCAGTTAGCTACAAAATAATGCTGTTCATGCATGTATTACTTGCAGTTTTATTTTTTGAAAATTAAAAGGATTTACATTTTAGAAGTATTTGTTTTTGGAATTTGCCCGAAACTTGTCTTATTAAGACAAGTTTCGGGCAAATTCCAAAAACAAATGAAAGACGAATAATAGGATTTTATGGACGAACGGAAGGGACTGGTCGACATGACAAAAATAAGGATTTTAGCAGGAAACCCTAAAAATATGTGAAAAATCTCTACATGGTAGTAATCCCATCAAAAACAGAATAGGTCGTCCCATTTCAGTAATCAGTAATGTTCTATGGGTGGACTAGCTTATACTGAGGGGTAGACAGCTATGATTACTGTGCCCAGCAGGAGGTCTGTGATCGAAATGTTAGTCGTCTACTATACTAGTCGTTATTGAGCCATGTGTACACAATGCCAGTTGTAATGACTTGTCGTCACTGCTACACCCACGGGGATTGTGGGTGAGTGCTAATCTTATATCGGGATTGTGACGTATTGGTGTTGACGTTCGAGATATGTGTATTGTTTGTAGTTGTTATTCGTGGTAGAGGAAACACTACAATGTTTTTCTTTACCTAGACGAACAGCCAAATTATTTTCATACTTTGGTAACATTATACAGTTTCACGCATTCACGCCATTACCATGTCGTCCTGTTTTAATCATGCATAAATAATGAGCACACACTGCACGCATGCATAACAACCCTTTGATTTAATGGAAGCCTCTGAAAACGCATTCGCAAAGCCCATGAAAATCTTTGACAAAAAGTTGATGACAATCGTTATTACCGCGTTGCAAACAGAAATATTTAATCGAGCGGTCATAACGGAATACAGGCGCCTCTCTGTTTGTTCTGCGGCCATAAAAATAACAGCTTTTGCGAAAGTACACACCATTCCATTTAAAACGGCCGATTCGTATCACAGTTAAATTTAAAGCGTTTGAAACTATCGCTGGATTGCTGAATAGTACTGATATTAGTGCCTTTTTATTAAAGCTTGATAGTGTGATGCAGCGAAACGGTGATTGGGTACATTAAAGTAATAACCTGACCAGAGTTTAAAACGATTTTCTTTTATTAGTTGAATTTAATCAAATTAAAAATATCATCTTTTGATCCGTTTTTACTGTAGTTTCAATATCTTTTTATGAAACTCGTCGTGTATTGATATGCTTCATACAATTTCGGATAATTAGTTGCTCGAGTGTGAGTGCTGATTTTTCAATAGTCAGACAGCTTTTATATATCTGAACAATACAAATGACAGTTTGACATTTTTTTCTATACAAAAGCTGTAAAACTGCCGTGCTTCAAATAAAAGTTATCTGACGGTTGAATATTGGGCCCCAAGTCAAGTACCTAATCGGTTCGTTTTTCAAGAGATTTTCAGTCAAAACGTTTTAATTATCATGTAAGTCAATTTCAAACCTATCATCACTCATGAATGAAACCAAGTAGAAGAAAACACAAACAGAGCGCAGCGCCGTCATGTTAGTAACTAACCGGCACAAGGTTCATAGTGCGCTACCGTGCGGGTGCAGGCGACGCGCTCCGCAAATATTTGAGCAGCCTCCATCGTGCGGCGAGAGGCGAGAAATGTTGTAAGATTGCCACTACCGTGGGAAGGAAAATTAACTCGTTCACTTAGAACTGGATTAGTTGCTTAGTGAATGAAACTAAGAAAGGAATGATGGACCAATTCCTTGCAAATCGATAGAGGTGTCATTCGTGTGTAATTAACTGATTTGGTTCTTTTTTTCGCTGTTAAATGTTACCAAGTATATAGGGGCAAATTAAATTAAGTAGCGAAACTCCGCAGATGTCACATTTTTCATTTATCATCATTATATTTAGATACCCGACATCGAATGACGAAAAATAAAAATATGATTTAACTAAAATCATAAGACTAGTGTTTTATTTGTTTAATTTAATTTGACCCCGTACGTGTGCTCCAGCTATTATTTCGTGGTAATAACAAATAGTTATAACTTAATTATTTTGAAGTTTATTCATGCGCGAATTTGTTCACCAGCCTTCGTCTATATGACAATGCGACGGCGACAGCTCAATGAAACGGTTTTTCTGGAGTACTTGGAGAATACTGAAAGTTTCGAGTAGGTATGTTGAGGGAGAAAGTTTAGTCGTCGTGATCGTGATACGAAGCTTGTTGGTATTTCAAAGATTTAATTAAACTATATAGTCTGACGTAGGTACCTGGGCTTTGTTAGATTGGTAGGTGGTACGTTTTGAACCCTTCTTACAGAAATAGTACGAGAAAAAAGTATGCTATGTGTTAATCCAGATTATAAACTATCTGTCTATCAAATTTCATCCAAATCCGCTCAGCCGTGTTTTCGTGATTGAGTAACAAACATCCAAACACACAAACATACACTTTCATATTTATAATACTATATAGCTTAAATATGACATGAATTGACTATAATGAATGAGTGTGGGGTCCTACTATGCTTTGAAATGGGCAATTGGCTTCATATTTCTGACTGACCTATTCCTTGACCACTCAAAAGTGCCTGTAAATCGCTTAATTTAACTAATGCTTTGAGTTTGAGTTTGTAAACAATTTTTCCTGCGGGGTAATTGCGCATATAACATACATAAAATGAGGATTGATCGTAATGGGTTTCATTTTGACAGTTCACCCACGTTCATTGCGTTATTTACGTCGTTGAGCAACGAATTTTTCAAACCTGTGAAACAATGAATTAGCAATATCCTTCAAGACTCCGATATGGTGATTGAAAGTGCGTTACGCAATTAGGGTGCAGGTTTCAATAAAATTACGTAGGTAGGTACCTACCTATGTTATCTGCATATACTACTTTATTTTACTTATTCATATGAATTATCCTTACAAAGAGCCAGCAATAGCGATTAGCTATATTTTCTCGTCCAACTAACACTTATTAGAACATAATTTTCAATGTTACTAACCCGTTCTATCTCTACGTATGGAACTATTTACATAATAATCAAAGGATGTGCCCTGACACCGTCCAACCCGGAATTATGTTAAACCAGTGTGACAGTAGTTTGCAGATGTCTTCAAATGTGAGTTATTTGCTAAGTAAACTGCGCTCCGGAGATATCTTAGCTGGCTGTGGCCTGATTTGTGTTGCTCATGTGGACTTTACAAGTGTGGCCACGAGAACGTGTGGACGGTCGAAGAATACTTAGTTTATTCGTTCTGCCTGAAGACAGTTCGTTACTCGCCCAACTTCGGTAGGCTAGAGTTGAACTGAGTTAGTGCTCGCACTAGTAGTTAGAATTGGAATTCTGTTAGAGTTCAACAGCGAGTAAGTTGGGTTAGTGAAAACGTAATAGTCGAATGTTTAATTCTGTTACATTTTGCTTATCATTCCCTGACTGTTTTCTCCAAATATTGCTTTAGATCTAAACTTAATGTGTGACTATTAAATCAATGTACCATTCTACACTAGTGTAATGACTAATGACGATAGTTTAATCAGACAAAATTAATTATATATTTTTACTTATTTGGGCCAGGAAACAGTTAATAAGATTACCAAGATACACTATTTCTCAAAGTCAACATGAACTAACAGAAAATTCCAGAAAGTTTCACAGTTTCGGAAATACCAAAACATCTAGTCTATTATTAACCAACAAACACCACTAAATCCCCATACAAAACTCAATTTAAACTTAAACCATGAGCAACTGCGTTAACAATTAATTTAGTGAGCGCGCTTATCGGCTCGACTAAGTGACATTTTAATTTGTGTAATTTAGTCGGTCCTCGGTAAACAAAGCTAAGTTCCGCGTCGCCGGTTTTTGTTCGCGTGTGTTTTGCGCGCAAGATAAACGCGTCAAGTTTACCGCATGCCGACCAAGTTGCGAGAGACCGTATCTGTGTTGAGTTTTTCTGCTTGGTTACTTGTTAAGTTATGATTGTTTTCTTTTAGATCTATTCTCTTAACTTTGGGTTAAGCTCGTAAGCTCGCTTTGTATAGTAGGTCACACATCAGTGGTAACACTTTTACTTTGAGGTGGCCTAGCGTAGTGTGGAGTTTCGATAGCGACCCACTATTCATGAACTCTACTTAACAATAATAGACAATATTTATTTGTTCAAGACATTTAAACCTCTCTTTTTTTTTTTTTTTCGTTTTTTTTACAGATGAAAGTTGTTTGTACCACATGTAAACATTCTAAAATAAAAATAATAATTTTACCTTAGATCAAACTTTATAACTTAGTGGTAAGATACAAGACATGTGCATCTGGGCTTAAACTAGGAGGTCTCCTGTTCTATAAGCACCAGTAACTTTCGTCACTACCGTGATCGAGCTGCCATTATAAGCGTGGTGCGGTTCAAACGTAAGTACCTATTACAATAATATTAATTTATTAGTTACTATCATGCATGTGTATGAGTGTGTATTTGAGTGTATGAGTGTGTATTTGAGTGTGTGAGTGGGCCTTCGTGTCTATAATATTTTATATTTATTTTATACTTTTTAATATATTTTCAATATTTTCATAATTTTGAGAGAGAAGGTAATCTCAAAAGGAGAAGGGAAGGGGATCCTTGGTAAGTTTTAGTTTTTTTTATCGGTAAGTTTTGTAACTGTGTATTTTTACTTATTTTACTATAAAATTATGGGTCCATGTGGCACGGTTGTCTCCTGAAGAAGTCTGTTTTACACGGTTTCAGGTCAAAAACCAGGTCTTGTCTACGTTTGTTATTTAGCCTTTCCGGATCGTACGTTGAGCCTTTATGGCTTATAAGCAGAACCCTCCTGATATAAAGTTGTCGAACCGTTAAACCATACAATCTCTTTGTAGCTGCTCCGTTGGATACTGTAAGTTTTTTTGTGTATTACTTTGAGAACTGCTCGCTGGGCTCGTTCTAGGTTTAATATATGGGTTTTGTGTGTACTCCCCTAGATAGATATACTGTACTGACTGGCACAGGGATAGATATATGGTTTTGATTGTTAACACAGTGGTGGTGGTGGTGGTTGTGCATATTTGGTTGGTGCACAGTTAATAATTAGAAATAAGTAAAATATTTTTTTCGTTCGACTTCACAATACTGTTGCTATCTCAGTAGAAACACCCTGAAGTTTATTTAAGACCTAAACTTACAAAGTGAAGCAACCTCTCCGTTTCATTCACAAACTTTATTCCGAACATACAGTGCCACCTAACCACGGGATAAACTCTTCTATCCCGAGTTCGCAACTTGTGTTCCTACCTGTAAGTATGTGTTGCAAGTTTTAGTTTATGTGCGGCCAACGAGGCGTGTTATGTATTTAGCAACAGTAGACGTAGCGTGAGGCCTGCTCTGAGGTACGGACCTAATGTCGCGCTCGTAAACAACCGTGGGCCGCTCGCTTTTTGTTTATACTCGCAAATTTTGTCGTGGTCCGTAACACGAGGTCAGTTTCTCGCCACAATTAGGCCATCATCGAACTGAGATAAAGTTGTTGAATCGTAAAGCAGGCAAATACACTGAACAACACTTTGTCTTTGGAGGTTTCAAATCCTAGTTCGAGAACATCACCAGGCGAGTCTCGTATAGCGTAGGCGTCTGCTAATCGTAGGTATTCGAATTTTTGTTACTCGCTTGAGTGTAAACACATTAGTGCGATAATCGCTTGGCGAGTCTCGCATGATTCTCGCCGATCGACAGTCGACTAAACTGTTCTCTTATGTAAATGGCACTTCAGGTTTCCGAATCTATATTCTTAGAAAGTTGCCTACCGCTACTTTTGATTTGGGACCTACTTTGTTTAGTTTGTCTTCAACTTTATCATATAATCGAGCTTAGGTTCTTTAAAAGTTTATATCTTGTGTCTAACTTATTTCTCTAAGTAAAGCCTCAAGTTTTTATGAGCTTTCTGTGGAAGCTAGAATTTAATTTCACCAAGTGAAGAAGTTATTTTATTCGTTGGTAATATCCCGTGTATGCTAAGAAGGCAGTGGATGAGACCGGTTTATGATCGGAGATGTGCCAAGCAGAGGCACCCGGAAATGAATGAGAAATGAAAGTAGATATACTGCGGTACTTGTAGGTACGTAGGTTTATGAAGAGTGACTGAATTGGGGTGACTAAAGTAGATAAAACAATTTTTTTCTTTATTTTTGTTGTCAGATTTTACAGAATAACTTGGCAGAGGAAAGGCGAAATAGATCCGAAATACAATACGAAACAAAGCACATACGAAGCAAAGGTGTGGCAATCATTTAAATCACGGATCTAATAGAGCATTCCAAGAAGCCACTTCACCCATTTATAAAAGTAAACTGTCTTATTCCCCCTTTCACTAAAGAATATAAGCTGTAGACACACTTCATAAATCAATGTCACGTAATAAACGTCACGATAAATGTATATTTGTCGCCCGTCAAACGGTGGATATCACGAGGAAATGCGTGAAAAACCCATACTGTACAGAAATAATACCTATAGCCAACCAAAAACATACCCTAAACCTATAATATAGAGTGCTATATTCAGTAGAGGTGGTAATAGAAATACGTTAGTGAATATCGAATAAGGTCGGATCAATGATTGATATCACTTTTCATGCCACATGTATAGTAATATTGGGGATTTACGTATAGTTACCTATATAATATACGGTCTAGTAAACATAAATAAAAAGGGGATTGAGATCTTAAGCCAAGCGCAGACGTCGAGTGGATCTATGGTGAAGTATATGAGAACACTGATAGGCGATATTTGTTTGGGGATACGAGACACCGTCCTTATTCCATAAGAATAATAACTATGAACTAGCTAGTCACTAGTGGATAAACCTTTCCCGATAATTATTAGCACTAGGAAGTTATCTAGGGCGGGCGTTTTGGGGGACTGTCTTAAGTAATTTTTGAGTTTCAAAAAGTGCTGATTGTCAGCCTAGTTTAAATAAATGACTTTTGATTTTGATTATGTAGGTACCTATAACTGATCTCAGTATAAACAAATGTTATAATTAACTTAATTAATATTAATATCTAAAAGTTGTCAATAGATTCCTAATGTAAAAAAAAAATTGATGTGCCCTACAACCGTGTATACATACATACACACAGAAAAGTAAAAAAGTTTTTTTTGTATCTTAGCTTAAAGCAATTGTGAGATCTTGTTAAAATTATGTAACGCAAATAAGAATATGAATATTGTGAATATGGATTATTTTATAGTACCTGCGTTTGTCCATCTATTACGCACTGGCAAATTGAGATTTTTTTTTTTATGCCGACGGTCATTCATGTTTATGTCACTCGGTATGCCTGAAAAACAGGAACGCTAAAGCACATGAATATAAATACTGCTATAAAAATGAAATCATTTTTGTAATTCGACCCCAATCAAAAACTCCATAGCGAACTATCTTGGCTGCACAATCAGGGATCAATCCAGAATTGCATCCGTCGAATACCGCAGCCGCTGCGACCAACAGCGACGTCTTGGCGACACAACTACCTTGCCTCCAGCCACAAGCAGTTTCAACCTTAAGTTGTACTGCTTAGAGCTGAGACGGTCTGCAAATGTAGTTGGTCTCGGGTAATGTGGACGTAATTGTGTGTCACAGCCACACATATCCATTACTGATCCACGTTAACTCCACGGATTAGTTTTTGATATAGACACGATAGTAAATCGAGGCCAGTATACTTAGATGAGACTCTTCACAATGTTACTGAAGGGTCACGAGATATAACAATTGCTATTGGAAATAAAATACATGTCTCTTGTCACATTTTGTAAGGTTGATTTTTCATTATTATTTGGAGAATTATTCTGCTTTATATAAAAATAACTAGATGCGTCTCGCGGTTTCACTCGCATAAGTCTCAATCTCATGGGAATATCGGAATTAAAGGTATTCTATGTCCTTTTCCAGGTAATTTTCTATCCATGAGTCAAAATTTTTCTAAATCCGTTCAGCCGTTTTAGCGTGAAAGCGTAACAAACAAACAAACAAATCACTTTCGCATTTATAATATTAAGTTAAGATTAGGATTACGTTTAAATGTTGATACTAAAATATTTTTATCAAGAAAGATATTTTCTTTTATTTTATTTCTGAAACTTTAATTGAATCTGGGGGAATTAACGGAAAGTTAAAAGCGAATCAGTTATGCACATCGGATTTATGCTTCGATAGTCCAAAAATATCGATCACGGCACTGAACACGATATCTTGGCCCGTGTATTATGGTAATCTGCGGAAAGCTACAGGAGATTCACCTCCACCCGCAGTGCCCTTGTCAGATTCAGACACATGGTCCACAAGTACATTATCAGACCAGTTAATTACTGTGGCATGGTATGAAGTGACTCAGTGCCAAAATATAGTGATGTAGGATTCAATAAGTTGAGCATTAAAAGCATAAAAGGTCTCAAAGTATTTTCAAAAGAAAGGTTAGGGTCCAAAATGATTCGATAAACTGTACCCCCATAAACAATCTCCATTGTCAACTACGTACCTACGTAAGCTAAAAGAGTGAAGACTGAGTGTCGAGCCAAAACATATAAGTACTCGGGCATGTCGTGGCGTTGACAAGGCATCTCAATCACGTGTTGGACCCAACCCTTCGCCGGAAACCTAGTGATACATTATTCAGGCTTATAGCTCTCGGATCTAACTACCTAGGTACCTTTTTGACCTCACGAGGGCTGGTTCTCGCCGTAAATTAAATATGCCACGCCATTACTCAATTTTGCCAGAATCTGAGACTTAGAGAGCCAGAGGGCCCCTTATTAAACTTTTTACGAGTCAAGTTGGCTCGAACATTAAATATATTGGCTTCGCTTGGCCGGAAGGACGCTTGCTGTTATGAAACGCTGTCTATTTGAAGAGTGGTGCGAAATGCTAGGTTTTAGCTCTTCTGGAACAAATATTGTGTCTTTTCTTCTGATAAGAGAAGAGTAAATATTTGTTTTGTATTCACTGTCAGCGGATCATATAGTGCAGATTTATACATTGAAATAAGAATGATCTCACGTTCTCTAAATACATAATTATACTCGTATAATTCTATATTTGGTGTGTCATCCTTCAAAGTGTATCTGTTTCTGGTATGTTAACCTTTTCGTAAATCTCATGTTAAGCTTTCCCATTAAAACATTTGCATATTATTTTGTGATGCCTATATTATCAGAGTATGATATAATAATAAATCTAACCACTATGTCATCGTGCCAAGCTTAAATGTTAAAAATAACTTACCTCAATTTGCTTACCTACTAATAAGCCAAACGAAGAAAGGAAACGTTACAGCCTACGATTGTTATAAATAAAACAATATTATTGGCGAGGATAATAAAAGTGTACTAAACAAAGTGGGGATTGGTAACAAAGGCTGGCATCCATTGGTCTGTCACAAGCAGACAGCGAGGTTGTTACTGCTGTCCCAGGGATGCCAAACGACTTTGTTTTTCACAAACGTTTTTTTGTGGAGCAGCTAGTTTTTTATTCCGTTGGGACTGACGTATTTTTTAGTTTATACAGAGAGTATGTTTTTGAATGCGAGAGATATCAAACGGGTTGTTTGTTTGAGCGATGCCGAAAGCTGGAGCTGGAGGACTGGGGAAACGAAATGTTTTTACTTGTGTTGCACGGTTGAGATTTCACGAAAAATAGTTATTTGTTATGCAAGGCTGCAAAGTTTGGGCATGCTATGACAATTGCGGCGATAAGTCCCCTCTTTGAGAGTGGCTAGAGAGGCGCCACGGCGTCCTCACCTTCCGCCTGACGTAAGTCCTCACCGGACACGGTTGTTTCGGGAGGTTCTTGTTCCGCATAAGGCGGGAGAAAACGCCCGAGTGTCACCACTGTGTGGATCGATCGGAGGACACGGTGGAGCATACGGTGGACGTCTGCCCGGCTTGGGCGGGGCACCGCCGTGTCCTTGTGGAGGCGATCGGCGGCAGTGATCTCTCGCGTCCGGCCCTGGTCCAGGTCATCGTACGGAGCGAGAGGGCATGGGAAGCCGTCACCTCCTTCTGCGAAGCAGTAATGCTCGCGAAGGAGGAGGCGGAACGCGTGAGGGAGAGGCAAATTTTGCGCCCTCACGCCCCTAGCCACCGCAGGATTCCCTGGGCGTCGGGAATCGCAGGCCGATTCCCGGCCACCGTAGGCGCGGGCTTGCGGATGGTGAGCAATGGGTAGGTCGCCGTCCGATAAGGACCAGGCCCGGGTCGATAGCGCGTTGTGTTCTACGCGCGCCTCAAAGAGATGTCAGCACAACAGAAGGGCTCTGCTAGGACTGATGCCTGCCGGGGTCGCGGGAAAGTCCGAAAGGGATACCGTGGTCCCTGGCAACGTACAGGCAACACTGAAGGAGCACGGGTGGGTTTTTTAGTTTGTAAGAGTCTGACACGCCCTCCCGCTTCGGCCAGAGCGCGAGAAGTTATTTGATAATTTCAAAGTTCAAAAGTTGTGTTTTAGCCTAACAAAAAAAAATGCTGCAAAGTTGTTTTTGGCGCGAGTACTATAGGTACGAGACGCAGAATAAAGCTTCGTACAGACCAGCGCGACGCGACGCCGTATAAATACATAATATACGTAAAATTTCGATTATGTCGCTCGATTTTTTTTAAATTACAATTTACCTGTTCATCTTCAGTGCGATTTTTTTTTTTTAAGTTAAATCATATATTTTTAAAACATCAATATTAAACTATTTACAAGTTGGTACAAACAACTTATAACTAATTAATTAATAAAAGTAGCAAAATTATATACTAACTTAACTAAAACTATTTACAAACTAAAATATAGCATCGAAAAATTCATGCGCATCGCTGTGAACTGGTAATGTACCCAAGAGACTGGAAGCATTGCCACGTTGTATGGCAATGCTTAGTCTCTGCCCAAGGTAAAAACCAGCTCTCGGGTCACGGGAAGTGTCAAATAGCTGTTTGGAGATTTCTTTAAAGAGGCCGTGAGCACGCGGACCCCACGGCCCGAGGGTTTCAACCCCAAACGGCTCGAAAATATACCAGTGAGGTTATTATACGCTACACGGTTACTTACGCCGCTGCGTGCGATTAATTCTGTCAAACCAAGGATAATAAGATAATAAACCACAAATTTATTTGGTTGCCATAAATAAAAATATAATACAATTTTAAGTTTTTTGTTTATAATGGATAATGGTTTGATAATAACTACTAAGTGCTTCTCTTTTAGCGTAGTTTAACCGCTTTAGTAAGAGTAAGAAGTAAACACATTGCGAAATAAATAATAGGTGTTTCTCTTTTTAGCAAGTGTCATTATTTAATAAGGAAGAGAAAGAAATCGATAACCTTGCTATATTCCTTCCTTTGTGTCAGTGTGTATGTAAGTAACTGTTTCTGTGTGGGGACTGTTATAATTAATTAACAGTAACAGCCGCGGTAACAGTCTTTGAGGGTCTGTTGTTTTAAGTAACATATAAGTTATATTGTTAGGAACATTATTAGTTATTTTAATTATCTGTTATTTCTATCTGCTCCGATAAATAATACACACACGGAATACACTTTAGTGGAATACAAATTAATTTAGTCTTTAAAAATAAATAGTAACCGGGTAGAAACATTACAGTGCGGGTAGTTGAGCGGCATGCGCTTCGCGTCGAGCGTAGGTCGAGACTGATCGGGGGATGCGCGTACGCATAACGGGTGGAAGAAGTATGTAGTGAAAACCGCATTAAAATCTGTTGCGTAGTTTAGTTGAACAACGTCGTCACACAGCCAGACTTTAAAAGCGACTTTAATGTACATATAATAATATGTATAGAAGTGGTAATATGTAATTTATTTATTTATTTATTTAATAAAAAAAATGTACATGTAAATACTACGTCGGTATAATTTTATATACAAAGTGCGATGGAAATAACTAAAAACATTGTAGGTACTCATTAATATGATCAACTTTTCTAAGAAACCAAATCTGAAATCTCGAAAACAAAATCTGCTGATCCATACATTTTGTCGTGTTATGCGAACCTAACTATGCTTAATAACATGAAACATTTCTTGTCTTCTTTAACATTTCTCAAAAAATCCAGCCTGGAATTCAATAAACGTGCTACTTTAAAATAAGTTTGTTGGCACGTAATACTAACAGCCGACAAGCACGCTCATCTCTCATACATTTTACATGGACAAACGGCTTAACTCGCACATCTCAGCCACTACATACGCTCACAACAATGAATATCACCAACACTGGTCTAACTTTGCAACGCCTCGGGCGAACTCCACAAAGGTGCAATACCTACCCGCAACCGTGTGCATAACATCCTAACTTTTTACTATAACCCATTCGAAAACCAACCTTACTACTTCTTCACAAGGTCGTTAATTCAGTGGGGAGGTATTAAAACTGGAATGTTCTAGACTGTTTCCAAAAGGTTTTGAAAGCGCGGTCTCCTGGCAGGCATGTTTACTCTGGCTCTCTGCGGCTGATGTAAGAATGACCTCAATAGCCAACGGATTCACTTCTTGCTGCACTTTGCATTAAAATGCATTAACACCTGATTCATGACGTCACACTAATTAGTTATTCTATGCATCTGATAAGCTTATGACGGACGCTATGGCGGAGAATTTTAGTGCTCCATAACTGTAAATATTTGTGCACTAACTGCAAATATTAGTGTTTGGATGCATAATGGTTATGTTCACGTATGGCTAGCTGTTCTGCCTCGATAAGTTTTAATTATTCAGGCTTGTTGTTTAGTCTTTAGTGAGTTCAACAGTTTAGATTTTAGACTGTGCAGGATTACTTTACGTTGATTTGGTCTGCTTAGTGGCGCACTAAGCACGCGGGAGCCCAAGGCGGCAAACCTAAATGGGCCCAGGCATAAACGTAATATTAAGCAAAAAAAAAAAAAAAAAGCACGTTGCCTCGAAAAGGTTAGATTTGATTTTGACAATTGATACAGAAATAGAAGATCAAATACTTTGTTAACAAAAGAAAAGCTAGAGCATCAGCCTAATAAAGCATGGTAGCGAGCGGAGCGAGCTCGAAAATTTTTGCATACCGCGTAGTTTAAATTTTCTTTTGAACTATATTATATTATACCGAAATAGGAATTACTTTGTCAACATATATACAGAAAAGTTTGAAAATTTAGGTTGCAAGAGCGAAACAAGCTGGAAAAATTTTGCACGTTTATAGGTACTTAGCGGCCGGGCGGCCCCTATGCATATAGGGGCCGCCCTATGCATGCTAAATACCTATAAACGTGCAAAAAATTATAGGTACACGTTTACATTTATAGGTATTTAGCATTCATAGGGGGGCCATGCTAAATACCTATGAACATACAAAAATTTTCGAGCTTCCTTTACTTGGTCTTGCAACCAGTACTTACTGAACATATTTTGGCCTTGTTTGGGATTGACAAAAAAGTATACCTGCCGCCTTTCCGTTAGTCCACCTGCTCAATATTTTTTTATCTGATTTTGATTAGATAAGAAAGCTTATCAAAAATGCAACATTTACAAAAAGAGGTGAAAACTCATTATTAAATTCACCCATCGCATTCACTAAACAATTACTAAAATTGTATCAATTCTAAACATGAATAACGTTATGCAAAATGTATGGTTAGAGACATTAATTTTATCATTAACGATGATTACATAAGCCCAATTTACATCTCGCAGGTACCTACAAAATTTATCAAAAATCGGTCCAGTTCAACCCTGTAAGATGTACCTACAGGGTTGAACTGGAACGATTTTTTATAAATTGCTGCGACTTTTTCGCCTAAAACAGATTTTCCGGTTCATCCCGATTGATAGGAGCACAAACAAACAGATCCGCGCGCTGATTGATCAGTGAGCAAATACTATGACAAATATATTGGTGCCTCGCAGGCGGTGACGGGAATTTATTGTGTTTTGAAAACGTCAGTGAAATGAAAGCGCTGCCTTTTTTTTGTTTTTATGTAGACCGTAGAGTAATCTAATTTGTTTCTTTTTTTTGAAAAATCTGCAAAATGGAAGCTGTTTAAAATATTTCAAAAGTAAACTTTAGCGTATTCAAGACGTTATTATAAGTAACAGGAAAGGCTCTTAGCATTAGTAGCTTAAAGAAACGAAGCCATAAGAAATCAGACTTTATATTATCACGTTAACAAAATCTTCTAAGTAAGCAATGAACTTCATAAATATTCTATTCATACTGACGTAAACGAAATTTGCCTTATTTGACATCCAGCTCGGCTCGGTAAATAAGTATAGTAGGTAAGTATTACGTGAAGTATGCAAGCACTAGATCACTGGCTCATTTCCCCCGGCGCGGGTTACGACTCCCCGGGAACATGACTACGTGATAAACTGAGATTAGCATGCGAATAACAAATTTATATTCATAGATTTAACAAATCAGGACTTCATCTATTCAGCCTGATCCAAAAGTAAGGGGAAAACAAAGTACACTTCATGTAAAACAAGTTGATAAAGGGATGAAGGCAAGAAGGTTAAGTTTGTTTTGCTAGTTAATTTTCCGGGAACTAATGATGAACGTCTTCATTATTCAATGTTTTGTTGAGCTAATACATCTTTCTTGAAACGTTTTGAGGTAAAAAGCATTTTTGCTAGCGGGGAACTTGATGTTATTCCAGTAGTGAACATTGAAACATAGCTCAGCTATGGAATGAACTAAAACATAGTAAAAACCAAATTATTTAATAAGACTTCAAAAGATCTCAGACAATACAAATCTCAAATCTGAATCGCATCCTATAATAATACTTTGTAAATCAAGTTGTTGAACACGAAAATAACACGTTTATTTTCATTCAGAAATTTAATTCCAAATACGGGGCACCTGTCCCACCACGTATGTGTATGTACCAAGTGTGAGTCTCTCAGTGTTTGGTCCGCCAAAATTTAAAAAAATCAAATTCAAATTGAAAATTCAAAAGTCATTTATTCAAACTAGGCTGAGAATCAGCACTTTTCGAACGTCAAAATTACATAAGACAGTCCCCCAAAAACGCCCACCCTTCACCACTTCCTAGTGCTTAAGCTGGGAAGAAGAAGTGGCGCAACAAACTCCCCAGCAGCACAGCTGTCTGTTCAGTTGGAAAAACTTGATTCTATATAATAGTGCTTTAAATGCAAAAATAATTTATATTACCTACTACAAATTGCAATCAACTCATAAAATAAAAACATTTTAATGAGTAGATTATGTCAACAATAATCGAAAACAAAATTTTAATAAATTGACTTACAGTCAAATAAAATAATCCAAACAATTATATGAGCTCATAAAGTATAATGTAGTCTTTGATTCTAAAACACTTGTTTGTTGCTTGGGCCCCCCCCCCCCCCAAGCAACAAACCAGTGGACACTGGAGTAGCTTATAATTATTATTTCGTCCCATTCCTTTTTGTCGTCTAAGTAATCTTTAACTTTATAGAAACCTTTTTGACATAGTTTCTGTTTAATAAATGATTTAAATTTATTGAGGCTCAGTTCTTTGACATGGCTGGGAGTTTGTTGTAAAACGTATACTTTGGCACTTAAATGAATTACAAATTTTTTGGAGCCTAGTCCTCGGCACAATAAATAAATCTTTGTTTCTGGTATTTAAGCTATGAATGTCGTTGTGTTTAGAATATAGATTTATATTCTTTTTTACATGAATCAGGTTCTCATATACATTGAGACGCGACTGTCATTATGTTTATTTCCTTAAATTTATCCCTCAGTGAATGCCTACAACTTAGGTTATAATTTACTGGAATGGCACGTTTCTGCAGCACAAACATAGCTTGAAAGTCGGCTGCATTTCCCCACAACAAAATGCCATACGACATTACACTATGGAAATAACTAAAGTATACTAAAAGCGAGACAACGAGTACTCGCCGGCGCACAGTGTATCGAAAAAAGGCTCACGAAGACATAGGAGATTAAATTTTAAAGTGTCGGTTTTTTGCTTGAAATGGCTTCTAATAGCTTACCTAGTAATTTTTTGACATACACCCATATAACGAGAATATTGGTTTGGAAGTTATGAGCGTCGAAACTTCCATATTCCAACACTTATTTTAACTCGTCTTTGGTCGTAAATAAGTAACTTAAGTAGTAAGAAATGTCAAAATAGAAATACAGGGATAGATAATTTTTTCAAAAGTTCAAAAAAAAAAATTGTTTCGAAACATCCACTAGTTTTTCCATAACATCCACATCTATACGCCTAAAGGTCTGTTCATGAAATTTTACGCGTTCATTTTCGTTAAAAATCATCGTGTATTTCACTAAATAAATAAAACTAAATAAATAAATAATTAGACTTATTAACATGCATATTAGTTACGCCAGCCAACGAATTTGAGCCGTCGACTAGTGCACCCTTATGGTAACAGAGCTATTCACGTAGGTACCTAGTGAAATGGCTACCAGAGCTTGGTTGGGTGAGTTGGTCGTACTTTTGAGATTTTATACATACTTAATACATGTACCTACCCTATTCAAAACGAAACGACACTTTGGTGATATCACTAACCGGATCAATTACTTTCAGGCGCTGAGCAGACTAGGGACGATTTTTCCGCGGACTATTTGTGTTCGACTATAGAACATATGAAAAATCCCGGCCGTATGTTCTATCATCGCGGACAAATTGTCTGTGGATAACTGGTTGATCGTCTGCTCAGCGCCTAAAATGACGATAATGTCATTCCTCTTATTATTAACCCAGTTACTGATAATACAAGTTCTAGTATTAAAATACGATGCTGCCTTACCTTGTATTCCAGGGTAATGTTCTAAGGAAGGGTGGAGGTAACTTTCTCCTAAACTATTCTTATAATACTGTCACTTGCACCTGCATCTGAAGCCGTCCTATAGAGAAACCTGGACACCTTATTTAATTATGGAATACTAGATGCTGCTCGACAGTTATTTGATGAAGCAGATGCTTTTGCCCTATATTAACTCCTATTCTAGCAGTAATAATAATCTTCACTGACAAATGTGTTTATAGACCCTTATACGTGGATACGTGCTAAGTTCAATGCATAGATAGTTCCTCCACCAATGCTGAATAACCTACCTAATACCTTCTTTTTAAATTCTTCCTTTGAAGTGGAGAATTAAGAGGTGAATACTGCAGTGGATAGGTACCTTAACCTTTACATCTCTGTTGTAAAAAGCATAACAAATTACAAATATTATGGCAGAATATCACACACGTAATTTCCCGTGCACGTGCACAAATCTAGCAATAAGTCATAATGTACGGAATCACTGAACATTACATCTCTAGTTGTTATTCACGTCAGGAGGCGGGCATTAGACCTGTAGGCTCGGCCGAGTCCAGAATATTTCGGGTGAACTCGGAGTAACTTCGGCAAAGTTCGTCGTAGCTCAGGCTTAGTTCACCTATTCGCACGGCTTAACGTTTATCATGCTGGTGTAGGAAGGTGTCCCTTCGTTTCTCGTGTCCTTGGCTTGAAGCCAGTCCAGTGTAAAAGCGTAGACAATGCATGCAATCATTAGCTGTTGGGCTTTATGACAGTATTTCACATAATGTGATCTGGTTTCTGGGGATTTATTTCTGTAAACAGTCGCTTACGTTTAGAAGTACGAAGTATAATATTGGGATTCAAATGCCTTATCTGGTTTTACTTTATTACTTGTGTCTAAAAATAGTCACATATACATAAATATAATACTAATAATGATTAATGAATCATTCTAAAACTTAACTTTACCTACAACCTAATTTTCTTTCGACAATTTTTATTTAGTTTATCAAACACAAATCGGGATTCCATTTATGTTTTAGGTACATTTATGTATTATGTACATTATTGTAATTGATTCTACCAGCTGTGGTTCCAGTGAGTCGGAACCGGGTGCCGCAGACAGTTCCGACTCACCGCGAACTATGCGGCAGATAGTTCCGACTCACCGCGAACTATGCGGCAGACAGTTCCGACTCACCGCGAACTATGCGGCAGACAGTTCCGACTCACCGCGAACTATGCGGCACCCGGTTCCGACTCACTGGAACCACAGCTGGTACTGTGAAGCATCGCAAGATACAAGACTCAGCCCACTATCGACCTCCGGTCTCCGGAGGGGAGTGATGTGGCGGCATCTACACCGCCACATGCGAACTACGCATCAAAGACTTGACGTCACACAACATCCTGACGTCACTCAAATCCTGCATCGCGCAATTAGAGTTTACCGCGCGGTGGACATATATACAAGCTCACGACTTCAACCTCTGGGCAATTGCCCGCCAGACATGACACCCGTCTGGTCGGAGGATCCTCCCTTTTCTATGGGGGATGAGTGAACTTTACACCCTGTTCCTCATACCCCTAAAGTACCATTTATGGGCTGGCCCGACAGTAGCTGCGTTAGATTATCGAACTATCCAACTAATTTTGCGGAACCGAACATGTCACGTATTAGGTTCGATATCTTAATTTTGTTTGCCAGTTTATTTTGTTTTTGGGAAGTTAAAGGAGAATTTTATTTACTTTTAAACTATTTTATGTCAGTAGCATGCCATCTTTAACTAAACCCACTCAAACCATAGATGGAGAATTGACTCAAACTCAAAGTATTTATTTCAATTAAACCATTGGGTTTCAATGGTTTAATTGAAATAAATACTTTGAGTATATGGTTATGGTTAGTTAGTGAGTCAGTTTCATAAATTGCAAGAAATTCCACGGTTACTCTTGTCAATCAAGCGTTTACAATAATACTATTACACTAGCTTATGACCGTGACTTCATTCGCGTGACATTTCTTGTTTTAACATAAATTATATCCTATAGCTATGCCCCGTTACTTCGTTTTCACTTCGCGTTCTTTCTGGCTGTTTTTCTTTTTGCTCGGCTCCTAAGGATCCTAGCGTGATGTAAAGTATCCTATAAACTTCCTCAAGAATTGGACTGTCAAATGAAAAAAAAAACTAATCGGACTGGTAGTTCCAGAATTAACGCGTTCAAACAAAAAAAAAACAAAAACTTCAGCTTTATTATATTACTAGTTTCTGCCCGCGACTTCTACTTCTTCCGCGTGAAATATCTTGTTCTCCCGACTCAACCACGTCGCATCACATTGCCTGCCCGCGCTTTTATTTGGTTTTCCCTGAGCGTTTTTTCTGACTTTTTTCTTTTTTCTCGGTACGTATGGTCCTAGCGTGATGTGAAATAGCCTTCTTTAAGAATTGGGCGCTCAAATGCAAAAAGATTTTTTCAAATCCGACTGTTCCAGATATTAGCTTTTGATATAACCTTCTGTATGTGTGCCTTCCAGTTTAATATGTGTGTCTATCGTTAAACCTAGGAGCGTGAAATCCTTAACTGTTTCTAAGTTATGTTGATTAAATGTGAAGTTTGTATTCATTCGGTTTTTCTGTCGAGGATGAAAAGTTATTAATTTAGTTTTGGTGCAGTTTATTTCGAGATTATGCTCACTCATCCAGTTTAAGTTTTTCATTTATACGAGTATTAGCATTTGTTTGGCATGAGGTGAGGAGTGAAATATCATTCGCGAATAATACGCATGGCCCATCTGTGGTTTTTGGGGAGGTCATTTTTTATATATGAGGAATAGGAGGCCGCCTATAACACTTCCCTGGGGAATTGAAGCATGTATTTGTCTGACATCGGATCTTATGAGTTGTGTTTCTTTTGTTTTTTTATTGTAATTTTCAATCTCAACCAGTTGCTCTCTACCCTTCAGATATGATGCGA
Source organism: Agrochola circellaris (assembly GCA_914767755.1). Classification (NCBI taxonomy): domain Eukaryota; kingdom Metazoa; phylum Arthropoda; class Insecta; order Lepidoptera; family Noctuidae; genus Agrochola; species Agrochola circellaris. The sequence goes on from OU611847.1 coordinate 596,905, forward strand.
ACCAGTCATGGGCTTTAGACTAGCTGCTGCCCGCGGCTTTGCCCGCGTGGATCCTAACTCTTTTTCTGAAATAAAGTTTCGTTTCGTCAAAATCGGTCCAGTTTTTTCGGGGATTAGTCGGAACAAACAGACAAAAATTTAGGTAGTAGGTACCGTATATACCTTCCCTACGCAATATTTAGTAAAAAGCTGTTATTTTGGAATTACAAACAGTCACTTCAATTTTATAAATTGTATGTCTGTGTAATTGTATCTACCGGTTTGGTTAAAAAAGCACGTGTAATCATGTAACCTTAAAGTTTTTTCAAATACATACAATTATTATTTCAAGAAATCATGCCATCTCTCAAACCTCTTGAGACTTGCTTCCACTTCTGCCTATGTTCGGAATCTATGCACTCGAGTGCTTTCGTCACAACCGCGTTATACCGAACCACTATGCACTTCTGTTATTAAGACATTATTTATGTCAAATAGGTACTAACAAAGTTCGGCGAAATTGGCCTCTTAACACCTCTAACGACCTACCTGACGCCACATTTAAAAGAAAACTTATTGTTAGGTTAAATTGCAAAACTAACTTATTAAAATAAAACAAAATATTCCGTGAAATGAAATGAAACGATGTTAATTACTGTAAGTAGATATTTTAAGGCATTTCAAATACAAATAGCTAATTCTTCAATGAGTGTTCGGTAATCGGTTGCTGCAGGGATAAGTGCTCGATTTTTTTGTTTGTTAGTGCCTAATGGTCCTCCTCTTGATCTCGCCTGATCGCCATCGAGCGGTCTTACAAGAAGCTGTTGATCCATCGCAGGTGTGAGGTGATGCGGGTGAAGCCTGTAGGGTAGCCTGCATTGCAGCCAGCGGCAGCCGTGAACGACACCAGACCCACCTGTAGTTGGAAACAAATATATACTCTTAGGTAGCTTTACGGCAAAAAATTGCATTAAAATTCTTCTCATATTTCAACCACAAAACGAGGGATACGTGTGTGGTGAAGTTTTGCGAACAGAACTCAGCAGAGTATTTATTGTCTCTCATTCACGCTTATGTACTTACTCACCGTTTCTCTAAACACCTTACTCGCTTCACCACACCGCTTAAGTTTGACCGTGACCTCTGTTCGAAACTCATCAAAACAGTTTACAAAACAAAATAATGTTCAAACATAAAATATTTTTTCAATTTCAGATGTAAGGCACACACACAGGCACTCTAAAACCTTCATCAGTCACTCTTCAAGCAATAAGAAGACTTACCAGCATATCCTCTCCGGAGGCCCCGTGGTATCGACGCAGGATCAGAGGTCCTCCGTAGTCCCCTCCACAAGCACCCTTGCCATTGTCTCCGCTGGTGCACAAGACGTCGAGGGTCACACTGGATTCATAAACCTTGCTGCACTCAGCGTTACTCAAGACTGTAACGAACACATCACGAAGGCTCGAAGAGCCGTCTAATGCACCACCTGAAGACAACTCAATTTTATTAAAATAAGGCATGTCTATAATTATGATACTTATAGAACACATTGAACACTGGTTTTGTATAATTCTGAAGTGTTTTTCAAATTTTGTAAATGTTAGTACGAAGGAGTCGTTTATTATGTAACTAGCTGCGCCCCGCGGTCCCAACCACGATTGTCGCGATCCCGAGATCCCGGTATACCCATGTGCCAAATTTCATATAAAACTGTTTAGCCGTTTTAGTGTGAAAGCGTAACAAACAAACAAACTCACTTTCGCATTTATAATATACATAGCTTCCGCCAGCAGCTTCACCCGCGTGATATCTTTATAAATTATAGCGATGTTGCTCTGTGATACTCGTAATATAGTATTCTACTGCCGAAAGAATTTTTTAAATCGGTCCAGTAATAGTTTTTGAGTTTTTTCATTACAAACAAATATCCAAACATGCAAAAAATCAAATCTTTTCTCTTTATAATACTAGTTTGGATATTAATAATATATAATAAATAAAGTATCGGGATAAAAGTATTCTTTATTTTAATCCAGGTTATAAACTATGGATGTGTGTGCCAAATTTTATTCATATCTGTTCAGCCGTTTTTGCGTGATGGAGTAACAAACATCCAATTACTCAAACATACAAACTTTCACATTAATAATATTAGTAGGACAAGACTTCTTCTCCCGGGAGATAGGGATATATATATAATCCTAACTATATATAGATATATATACATAAACATAGTTAGGATTAGGATTATGATGTGTGTTTGACTTGAAAGAGCATGGCAGTTGAAAGTATATGCTCACTCAAATGTCTCGGTGATGGTGGCACACGCGTTGGATAATTCGAATCCCTTCAAAACAGTTGAGCTAAATGGTGCTGATCCACGCGTCATATTCTCGAACGCGCCCACAGTTGAGACTGGTCATCTCATAACTGCCAGGGCTTATCTTTGATCTTAAATTTGTTTCATTTAACATTGTTCTCACTTATAGAAGCAACAAGAATAATGTACCCAGGATTTTGTAATATCTTGATTTAAAAGAGTGTCCTTGGTCTTTCTTGCCCGTTCTTCTACATAGAGCTCTGCGTTTTGGAATTGGCCACTAGCTTCAATTTTCTGACTAACTAACCTTCAAAAGTGCCTGTTAATGGTTTAATTGAAATAAATTGTTTATTATAATCATATATCGCACCTTTGGTAGAACAAGGGCATAATTGTCATAAATTGCCAAAATGACTTAAATATGCAGAAATGCTTTAAAAAGGCCCTTTGAACTGGAGGGACAAAGACATTCGTTTGGCAATTTATGACAATTATGCCCTTGTTCTACCAAAGGTGCGATATATAATTGTATAATCATATAATTGTTTATTTTAATTTAATTTTAATTTATTGTTGACATAATCTACTCATTACAATGTTTTTTTTTAATGAGTTGTATTGCAATATGTAACTAGTGACCTCGACAATAGATCATATTATTTATTGTTATTAGTAATTAACTGTTTATTTATTTTACCTCGATGGTCCTAGTTTATCATTTATAAATTCCAGTTACAGCTTTATGTAAGCGGGCACGCCCTTTATGCCTGGAGGCTTTTATTAAGACGTTAAGTTTTGTTTACGTTTAGTTTTTATTTCTGCCCGAGTATAGTTCTCGATGATTTTGTTTGGTTTATTGGCGTGTGCTAGCTAACATATGGATAATAATTTAAATTAGGTTAATTAAGTATGTTGAATACTATTATATAGAGTCATTTTTTTTTCTTTCTAACTGAACAGACAGCTGTGCTGCTGGGGAGTTTGTTGCGCCACTTCTTCTTCCCAGCTAACGCACTAGGAAGTGGTGAAGGGTGGGCGTTTTGGGGGACTGTCTTATGTAATTTTGACGTTCGAAAAGTGCTGATTATCAGCCTAGTTTGAATAAATGACTTTTGAATTTTGAATTTTGAATTTTTGAAATGCTTTCAGTTTCAGTTTTAGTTTATGCTCTATTAAAAAAATCCTGATTCTAAAATTCTAGTAGTTGTTTTTACTACTAACTTTACAAAAGACAACTTACTCGGAGAAGTTCTTCCAAATCCAATAATTTCAGCCCTATAGCCTTCAAGTGAACTGAAATATGCCTCCGGCAGAATAATTGGACTGATATAACCTGAAAAAAAAAAGTATTTGAATCACATAAATTTGAAGAAGATTGTTTGTAAAGTATCCATCTATCCAAATTATAATTTGAAAGTAAAATATCTATCCCGATATCTATGTTGATTGAATCAAATTATAATTACTACTAATATACGTAGCACTCGCGGTATTTCTCATAGACGCTCATATAACCAGCGCCTTTCTTTCTTTAAAAGGACTTATCTCCGTGACCGTCATGTAATGCTTAGTATTTCATTTTTGCACAAAATTGTTAACGGAAAAATTGATTGTAGTCACCTCTTATCAGAGGTTCCCATCAGAGTTCCACGTAAGAGACCGCGCGCTGTCCTAACTAACCTGTCCGCCATTCCGTCGCATTAATATCGGTCCGCTAGTAAGAACTATGCTCAACAAAAACTTAGATTCAAACCTGGACATATTTATTTTCATGACTCCTTTGAGTGGTATTCAGAAAAAAATACTTGATAATTATCATTTAGCTTCTTAATTTATCCTAAAGTAGAATTATGTATTTGAATTTGAATAACGTGTGTTTAGTTGTGTTCATCCCCTTATTTAATTTGTATTCAGTCGTATTTTATTTGTTAAATCATTGTTTAAATGTTTAAATTTTACTTTTAGATTATATGTAGTTTCTGTCCAATGTTTTTATTCCTTATACGTTATGTACACCTATACTTTGTGTATACATCAGCATTAATACCTTTACTAATTATTATTAATCCAATTGATGAATGTATAAGCTGTTGGTGTACTGTAAATTCATCGAGTACCAAAAATGTAGTATTGATATTAAAATAATTATGAAAATAAAAATGTCCGATAGCTGGCTTATAAATGGAATAATACTTACTGTTCATTGAAATATACGGAACATAGATCATCGCGACGTCGTTAGCCAAAGTATTGGGGTTGTATTCGGGATGCAGAGTGACTGAGTTCGCATACTTTCGCGTCCCTCCAGAAAACAATGTCACCGTGCCTAATACAACCTAGCACAAAGGAACATTACAATTAATTAGTTAAACATCGTTTCATGATGACAGCTGATAAGACACGTCTGAGACACGTCACAATAATACATACGATACCCGTATATTTCGAAAGTCGAGATTCTTTCAAATCTTCTTTCAAATGAAAGTATTGAGGTCACTCGGGCCGCCATGACAGTATGCCTCGTTTTGACAATCAATATTATATTACGTTATAAAAAATAGTCCTGTTAATATTTATATTTTGCTGAAATATTGCAAACAAAAAATGTGCAATACCACTTACCTGCATTTCTCTGCCCTCGGATTCACCGTCGAACCAGCATTGCCCAATAGTCACAACATAGTATCTGTTTAGAAGAGCCCCCCCACATACTGAAGTCTCACCTGTCTTCAGTGCGACTATCAGCCCCGCCTGGAAAACAAAATAATTTATGAAAAAGCAATTCTTATTAAAATATCTTTTGCAAGATGGATCCGATCGATGAACAGTGTGAAAGATGACATGGCTAGAAACGACCAATAGAGAAGTATGGAAGAAGATGACATTATGCACCGACGTCAAATAAATTGGGATAAGAGCAAGAGAATGACGATGATGTATATAACATCTATTGATACAGATACATTGTTTATGTGCAGGTGGAGCGACGATCTTCAACGCAGGGTGGTTTGTACCAGCTACATGAGAGTAACCAAAATTTATCGATCGATCGATAAAAGAAAACATCATGGAATCATAGACATATTTGAAATCATTGCATGGAATAATCTGGGTTCTGTAATCACTGACATGCAGTTAGCAAGTGAAGAATCCCATTGTAACGGGCCCTGTAGTGACACAATTATTTTACAGATGCATCTGCTGCATACATTCATTAATGAAATTAATAGGCGAAAGTATACTTACAAAAAATGGATGTTCCCCTTTATATGAACTGAGACCTCCAGCTATTCTCATAGATTCCTGTAGCTTGATTTTCGTAGCCGTGGGGATCCCCACTCGCTTGTGGTATTTCTCCGCGGCGGCGGCTCCGGCCACCAGCAGTGCCAGGACACAAACAAACAGAGCTGCGGCCTTCATAGTGACAGAGACGGAGAGTGGTACCGAACCAACCGCGGAACCGATTTTATATTGCGGTGGCAATCATGTCAATTTGACGTGGTCTTCAGATAAGTTTGAGTGTCACTTGAGAATAGGGACTTTACTATTGTATTAGCGTCATTTGTTTTCAGCTTCGAAATAATAGATTTTGCCTGCGGCTTCGCCAGCGTGAATGTCAGGAAATTTTCCACGGGAACGTACTACCGGGTTTAACAGTACCCTACCTGTTAATCCAAGTTATAAACTATTGGTTTGCCAAATTTCATCCAAATCCATTCAGCTGTTTTCGCGCCAATCCCAAGAACATACACCCAGACAAACAGACAAACGGACAAAAATGCTAAAAACTATATTTTCAGCATCAGACTCTTTCTTATACCCCGTGGCAAGTATTTTCTTCAAAAATATTCAATGTACGGTTTTGAACTCGTTACTAATTTATTATAAATGTAAATATATATATACATGAGGAAGTTTGACATGAATATTCTAATTTACTCTACATACGGTCATAAATCCGGTACAAGACTAGGCTTTGGTAAGGTATTTAGCACAGCTCGGTGCATATGACTGTCTTTATCTACAAGTTTTCTCAGAGTATCACTGATTTAGACTTGATCTGCAAACTTCTTACAAAACAGAATATGTTTGCTAGCACTGCATCACAAGTCGTTGAGAACTACTCTAGTCACCGATTAATATGATAGCAATGTGCTCCAACTGGAGTGTTACCGGTTAGTACTTGGAATAATGTTATAAGCAGTGAATGTCACGTTGTATTGAATTAGCAGACACTAGAATTCTTCGAAAAGACGGTTTTTCTTTACAGTGAGGTCCTCACAGTTCAGCTGCTTACACTTTTTGGAAAATCCGCCATCTATCAGACGTGAATACCGCGAGACTGGTCTATTTTAGTTACTTTCATAGCACCTTGTCTTACGGTATTTTGCTGCGGGGACGGGTTGCAGATATTGATGCTGTCTTTATTTTGCAAAAGAGGTCTGTCAGAGCCGTCTACAACTCCGAAGACGTGACTCTCTAAGGGAACTGTTTAAGAAAATTAACATAATGACGGTACCTTGTCATTATATGTAATATATGAAAACATTATGTATGTTCGAAAAAACCTACATCTTTTTGGTAAAATTTGTGACAGGCATAAATTTTAATACTGGAAATAGGAACAAATGAGATCAACCACGTTTCAGATTGTCTAAAGTACACACTTTTTTTATGGGGCACTATATATAAAGGGTGAAACTGACTGACATATCAACGCAGAGCCGAAACTACTGGGACTAGGAACGTGAAATGTTGCACACAGCTTTCTTTTATAATGTAGGGAGCACTAAGAAGGGGTTTTAAAAATTCCACCTTTAATGGGGCGAAAAGGGGGGATTTCGTTTGTATGAAAAATCTTATTCCCCTCAGTTAATCAAAACTTGGAACTTGGCACAAAAAGTACTAGGCTTGCATGAAATCAAGATAGTATTACAATCATTAGATGTAGCGCGTTGTGCACAATTTCTGAGCAGTGACCAAACAAAAAGTAAAAGTTAAAACATGATGTGTATGACTAATGACAAAAAATAAAGGAATATCTGCTCACCCTAAATCATGACGACACGGAAGTATTACTTAAACCATAACTTAAATCAGGCACCCACACTCACATACGTACCTACACTCACTGATACATAACTACACTCACACATACATAGCTACACTCACACATACGTACCTACACTCACTCATACATAACTACACTCACACGTACATACCTACACTAACACAAACAACACACCCCCGGCACATAAATAGATATTACCTTTTCCTTGTTATTATTTAATTTAAACCCCCTTTTACTTTAACCCCCCGTTTCTTATCCTGAAAATCAATTGTGTTAGTCAAGTTTATTTGTTTATTTTAATTTTTTACAAAACTGCACATTATTTAATTGTAAGTAACTATTATAACATCCATAATGGACGGATGGATGACCCCTGTAGCACAGGTTTTTCCTAGCATAGGGGTCATTGATCAATATTTTGTACCAGGCTATTTCCACGTTTGATTAAGTGTCATCATGTGTACTTTTTACGTCAAAAATAAATACAAATACAAATGACATTGATATAATTTCATGATATTAAAGCATGTAAATGCAGCATGCAAGCATGCAAAGAGTAACGGTGGAGTTTCTTGCCCATTCTTCTCCATACGAAAACTACCTTTTGGAAGGGGCGACTAGAATCAATTCAATTTTTTGTAAACTTTGACGTTCAAAAGTGCCTTACAAGGGCCTATTTGAAATATATGATTTGACTTTGACTTTGACTTTGTACTAGAAATATTTATTTTTAAAATAAAATAAATTATTTTTACCATGTTTTAATGTACCCTACCTATATTCTGGAAAATAAATAAAATTTAATTTAATTTAATTTTATAAAACATGCATTAAAGGCACACTGTGTAGACAAGCATATTAAAAGTTGTTTTTTATGTAAAACAGCGTCCGAGGTTTTTATTTAAAACAATGTCCGTGGAGTTTCTTGCCCGATCTTCTCCATAGGAACCTACTACGCTTTGGAATGGGCAACTAGCTTCTTTATGACTGACCGACTCTTTGGCAATTCAAAAGTGCCTGTAAATGGTTTAATTGAAATAAATGCTTTTAGTTTCAGTTTGAATGGTAGATTCTCTTTTGATACCTATGAAGTAAAACGTTTGCAAAAATTATGCACTATCGACTGATGTGCTGGCTCGATGGCGGTATATCATCTTTTTTAAATTAAAGTACTCTAGCATCACTTTGATTCCTGATATTATTGCAGCGATTGAGTGAAACAAACACCATTGTTAATATTGTCTTATAAAAACCAATGTAGGTCAAACGTAGCGCGTTAGGTACGTTAAAGTATCGGTTTTCAAACAGTGTACGAGTGATGGAAAAAAACGATTCATCGGCTTTTAGAGAGCTTTGAACCGATACTTTGTTACGTTGAACTAATGCCGTTCTTTTTTTGGTAAAAAACGAGACTGTTACTACATACAGTCTTTTTATTTACTCTTCAATCTGCTTAGCCTTTTCCCAACTATGTTGGGATCGGCTTCCAGTCTAACCGGATGCAGCTGATTACCAGTATTTTACATGGAGCGACTGCCTATCTAAGGTTTAAGACATTTATTTCTCAAAAAGAATATAATTCACTTAATATGAGAAATACAAGTTAATCTTAAAACTAAATATAAGAATTACTTATGAAGAAGGTAGGTACTCGTAAATAAATAAGTTATTTAGTAGACAAAGAGTTTTACAGTGTTGTGGGTAAAAGGAAAAAGTGAGGATTCTATTACATTATCAATTCTTGAAGGCAAGTCGATAGCAATTACACATTGAACTATTTATATGTACTCGTACTGTAATGTTTCGGAAATACAGATTAGGTATTCTAGTAATCTTTGTACTTAGCAAATTAGTAAATTATGTATTAACAATTGATATAGATGTAAATTAAATGAGGTGTGGTGGGTTAAATTTAAAACCTAGAGAAATCTTTTAAGATGTGGTGTTTTATGGTTTTTTTATATAAAGTAAAGGACTGTATCTCTTTAATATCATTGGGTAATTTATTATACAACTCTGCTCCTTCGTATAGTATATTTTTCCTTCCATAATTTGTTCGTGGTGGTCTTAAGCAAATGTTGTTTTTTCGTCTAGTGCTACGTTTTTGTGTTTGCCCTTTTTTGTAAATGTTATTTTAGAGTGTATATTTTTATTTAATAGCTTATGTACTAATATGCATGTGTTATATTTATATATCTGTGATAGTGTCATCAATTTTGTTCTATCTGGCCTCCACAATACCCCTTGGCATGGTTGTCAGACATTCGGGCTTATGACGACTCGTAACGACTGTCAAAGATCCACGAATGACAACCGGGACCAACGGTTTAACGGGCTTTCCGAGGCACGGAGGAGTCTCGGTATCTAAAGATGGTCACCCATCCACGGACCAACCCCGGCAAGCGTAGCTTAACCTGATGCATCGACCCGTGCGGCTGGAATTACTTAGCCACAAGCTCCTCCTTTTTATTTACTCTTCAAAATACCAAATTTGTTATTAAGGCCCGCTTGCACCACACAGCACAAAATGCGTTTAGCGCTGAACATGTTTAAAACATTATTCTGTCATCTTCAAACAGTTTGCGGAAATAGAACGATGTTTTAAATTCTTTTAGAGCGTTTATTGAATTGTTGTGCAAACGGGCCTAAGAGTGATCCTTAATTTTTAAGAAAATATTTTATTATCAGGTACGAATGCATGATGTACGATGCAACGCATTTTCCTCCGAAGTAGAAAGATGAAATTTGCTTGTCTACCTGTTTTGATGACTGCACCATCATCTAGGCACTTGAAACAGTAACCGTACCCTGGCATCTGATTAGCAACGCAGATAACTGTTTAAACCGCCCTCTTTACGGCATCATTAGGCGCTGCTCGTTTACGACACAGTTTGATATGAAGGCGATAAGGTTTATGGCTCTGGATATTGTATTAAATTTCGATAGATCGTAAAAGGTTTTAATGTGCAGATAGTTAAATGGTTTGTTATAATTTATACGACTCATGTTGTGAATTGTTTTGATAAAACTACCTATACAGGTACAGGCTCTATAAGTGTGTTCTAGTACCTATCACTACTCTGAAATAACATTTTAAACTGCATTATATAAGTTATATCATTTGAAGACGATGCATTACAAGATCCTGTTGGTATTGTCCAGTCAAGGAATGAAAATCTAGAGCACCTTGAGGATCATAAGTTACTTGCATTGTTCTTCTGAATAACTATTGGCAATTTTTTTAAATAAAATTATCATTTCGAAAAGGTGACATGCACTCGCTTTGTGGGAAAATAATGTATTTGAAAATTGCTAAACATTTTGCTTCTTGACCTTACACCTACTTGAATAACATAATTTTCTTGAGATACCTAATTAACCTTTTCCAATAAAATATAAAAACACCGGTTAATAGACTTTTAAACATCTATAAGTGTGCCTCCCATAACTACTGTTGAGAATGATTGTGTAGGTACTTATAAGGTTCGTGAGGGAAGCTTTTTGACATTAACGAGTAGATAATGTTCATTGGGTTGTGTGGGTGTGTTTTATTACCACATTAGTGCTTCAACTTTAACAATCAAGTTGGTGAGTAGGTCTGCCGCACGAATTGGCATCCAACTTAAATAAGTAACGTAAAAGCTTTATCATTACAGTATAGTTCTAGAAAATTTGACCTTTTGGATTGTTAAATTATAGAATTCAAATATTCAAGAAAGGTTTGGTTAAACATGCCAAAGAACCCCTTTCAGACAACTTCAAGACTTCTCACTACAATCAAGTATAGATCTTGCTGATTTTATAATCAGCGTAGTACATTGGTTCCAAAACAAAAACTATATTGCCTTTTGATGAAAGTAGTTCCTATAATATTACTAGACTCTTTGTCTAAAAGTTAAATTTTAGGGAAGAATGTACCTATATTAAGCCCGTTTCCCTGGATAATATAATATGTTATCTGTACTATAATTTTGTTGTTTTTTTAAAAGCTAATAAGAAAATCCTTTCATGACGAGACAGACCTATTTATAATAGCTGTTCGCCCCTCATCAAAGCTTGTGTAACATTGTATGAGAATACAAACATTACGCTAATGACTGGCGAAGGTTTTTTCCAAGTTCCTTTCATGTATTACAAAGGAAATAAGAATTACGTACAAACATGCCAATAATACATTTCTTTAGGATGCTTCGTAAACATCTGAAGGTATATTGACGGGTTTTTATTTGAGGCTGGTTAAATTGACGTTAAAGTAGATAGATAAAGGTCAATCGACGTAGGAGACTTTCGTCTTGTGATTGATGTTTTTTTTTTTAATCTTGGTCATAAGACAATGCCCTGTGTCCAAATGTCAATGACCGGTCGACTGTTGAGCGGTTATAACTAAAACAACATAATAGTGCACTTATAATTGTTGAGAAAGTCAGTACTTTTTAATAATTACTGATATAAAGTTTTTTAAAGTCAGAACTGGCCCATAATTTATGTCTTACAGTCGAATAAGGTATTTGAACCGAATTTTAACCTGTTTACCAAATACTTAGCTTGTTTGACTATACATTTAAAGAACCTCCACAAGTGACCACACGGACACTGCGGGTTACTAGTGATAGTGCGGGCGCACCCTGCCTGGGTGAATGCACAGCATGCACCACAATTAAGTATGTCTGCCAACCTTGCTTACAAGCCAAGTTTTTCACCACGACTATTCAGCCATTCTCGCTCATCCTGACAATCCTGAGACGATAAATAAAAACATGTATGTGTGTATTATACACATACATGTTATATGTATGTAATGAAAGTGTAAATTTTAAAAATCGACCAAAATTGAGGCCGTACAATTGTAAAATTGTCGAATAAAAACACCTATAAGGTGATTTAAAATTAGAAATCACTCAATTTGTACCTAAGTGGTTTGGAAATTAGCAACTATTGGTCCATTTTGTATCCATTTGTTTACATTTTCATCAGATACTTTGGAACAGACTGTACGACTAAACATACATCATATCTTGCTACACGATAGGTACAGAATACTCACTCATACGATAAGATAAATAACACAACGCGTTATTTTATTCCTAAAGTATTGTAATTGCATCACTAATCACTACACGAATGTCACTCTAACAATCCACTAAACAATTCAACCGTTCAAAAGGACGCAACATTATGGCCGGTACACTCGACCACATAATAACTTAATAATGAACCGAAATGAAGTAATCGCAATGTGGTGAGCCGCACTGCACGCGGATGTACCTCCGATGATTGTAGGTTAATATTAAATTTTATTAAAATGGCCCCTTTTGGATTGCAATGCAGTCGGAAATTCGAAAATGTGATCTGTATCAGTTTTCAGCGCTTGGTCCGAAGTTATGTAATTGCTTCAGTAGGATATTATGGGCTCTGACTGAAACTATCTCAATGTTCCTGGAGCAATAAGAAGAAAAATTATAAATGGAACAGTGTTTTGCTTTGGAAACTGTAAGGGTAATATCGCTTCCTCAAAATAAGTAACAGCACGCAGTATGTCGCTATCATCAAAGTATACATTTTGAAACCTAGTTCACCGCACACAATAGCTAAGAGAGAGAGAGAGAGCTGTTTAAAAAAAAAAACATGCAGTTGAATTGAAAACCTCCTCCTTTTTGAAGTTAGTTAATAAAAACTTTTGGAATTGCTGTCAGTTTTCATATAACACTCTTTTTGTATTATTACGAAAAACCAAATAGTGAATATACATCAGCCGTCCTATTGAATACTGGACATCAAACTCAACCCCAGTTCCTCACTGAAATAAAAGCCGCTCAACACAGGTATTCAATTCATCCATTATACGGCACTAGCGTTCATTAACACCAGCGATGCTCAATGGGTCGGACAGCCCCCCCCCCCCCCCCCGCTTCCCGCACGATCCCGCACGCCTCGTTAACGACAACCTTTCATCTGATTAACTGCTAGCCTTTTAAATACCCCTCTGTTTCCCAGTTTTATTGGCTGGGGTCCGAGCGCGACGTGTCACGTCATGTGAGAGATGCAATGAAACAGCTTTATTATCCCGATTCCCAGCTCTGAATAATTCTTCCAATAAAAATCAATGTATATATGAATCATTATCGCTACAAATTGAGTTTTTGTTTCGTTATTACGTGCCCATTGTTGAAATATATGGTTATTGGCGGCTAATTGGATAGACTGTCATTACTAAATTAAAACATTCAAAACAATTCTGTTATAATGTTTGTAAAGCTTTGTGCAGACCAGCGCGACGCGACAGCGCGACGCGACACCGGCTATTGTTATACCGTCAAGTTTTCTTAGAAATTGTATTGTTCGAGTCGCGTCGCGGCGTCGCGTCGCGCTGGTCTGCACGAAGCTTAATGCTTTTCGACCGATTTTATCACTGAAATACACCGAACACAAAATATATTGGTGCCTAGTAAATGCAAACAAAACTAAATGGTGTACATAAAACAAACTGGCTTATTTTAATAAAAGCGTATATATTTCCAAGAATTTATTGCTTTGAATACAGAAACAATTTTACGAATGAAAAAGTGATGTTTATTCGCCGAGGTATCTTTTATACCCATTACTTTCTTAAGGGTTATATCGCATTTTTATGATCGACAATTTTCTTATCTAAAAAGCGTAGACATAAGAAAGTGTATCGTAACAACGTGCAATAAAATTGTCTGTCTCTGAAACTTGTAATTTCAGCAAAAAGAGATGTAAACATTTAGCGGACGAGCGACTTTCGCAAGAACAGAGGAAGAGATTTTTGCTACTAATGTCGCTATTATCACGCACGATCTAATGAACATATAAAACACCTTATAAACTTGAACATCCCAAGCTACCGTGTAACCTAAATTCAAAAACATAGAGTTTAATTTACCTTGACGACATGATTCGGTTATTGAATTTCTTGCGCCCACTGGGTCCGCTCACGTAGTTCGTTTTCAGTTTGTGAGATGTTTCCACGGCTATTTACTAATGTACACTGGTGGACGCGATCTAATTACGTCGTGAACACAGGACATTACCTAGATACTTTTATGAACTGACTTTTTATCAAATATTCTGCCGATGTTATCTCGATACAGAAAGCGTTTTTCTTTTCAGTTTTCTTTAGAGCAATCAGAACAAACTTGCTTTTATGTTTTGTTTGGTAAAGAAAGCAAACGTGGGTACTATAATTTTAATATTTTTTGCCCCAAAAGTTTTTCTTAAATCTAAGTTTAATTATGGAAACAATTCAAGTAGTATTTTTCTAATAAGTTAATGGCTGACTTCTACTTATGAAAATTAAATGTTAAAAAACTACAAATGAACTACGGAAAATTGATTAAAACACCAAACCCTTGACACGATATCCTTAAGTTTATTCCCAAACACAAAGCTTACTTAATCGTAATACCTTTGGAATTACAACTAATGAGAGATAGGATCAGGAATAAAACAAAATTAGTCACGTACATTTTATGTCAGTTGCCATAGAATAAGAACGTATAGAATCGACACACATGCTCCTAACGCATTATAAAAGCCTGCAGTTTCAGGGAAAAGGTACGTTCAACTAAGCATCAGAATTGTATTGTTGCTCACGGTCCATGTTAGTGACATATCAATTTAACGAACCAGACATTGAAATCGTGACACACCGCGATCCATCTCATAGCCTCACGAGATAACACATAGACCATGCGCGACATCCGTCCACATTAAGCGTGACTATAATATAGTTCTTACCGTCGTTTTGTACGGTGTTTTGTCTGTTGGAATGTCACAGCTTGTGCCAGCGTTGTTCTTAGAAGGGTAATGAGGAGCGTTATTTGATTAGGTATTTCGGTGGCATGGATGCTTAATATTGCGCAATTGAGTTTCACTTCTACAGTATTATTCTTGTTCTATGCAGTAGTAGTAGTAACGTCGGCACACGCCACCCCTATCAATCTAAGATCGTATCGTTTTGATTGCTGTTCAAACTAATAGCGCTTTTCAAACTGCTGTTTGTTGCTGTATGATATCATACAAAAGTGTTTTTTTGTACTGGAATTTGGTTATGAATTAGTCTCTGCTTTGCATCGAATTCGTTTTTAAACTTTTGGGTAAAAACATTAGTTTCCTTGTAGATAAACAAATATAATCAAAACTCTGACTGAAAGACTATACGACCATCATGCTTCTCAGATTGGTGATCATTCATTCTTATGAAAGAGGTTCAATCCGTTTCTCTTCACACAATAGAAAACACAGTTGAATTAGTGTAAACAGAAATAAAATGAATTCATCCTTGTGCTAATTTCGTAGAATGTACGAAAATAAAGGTTAGTAAGAACAGGGCTATAGATAATTGTTATCATAACTGCAACGTGAAAAGAGTAAGATAAATTACTTTACTGTAGGTACACGTGCTGTTTTTACACGCATTTCTAAGAGACCTTGACGCCAATAATGCCGCTGATAAACGTATGATGGGTGAATAATAATAAAATCAGTACTTACATTCCCCACACCCACGGAGTACAGAAAGAAGATCTTCTTTCTGTGCTCCGTGGCCACACCATACACACCTTCTTTGTACATGGTGTGCTTCGTGCACACAATGTACAAAGAAGGTGTGTATGGTAAACGTATTTGATTTGATTTTTTTCTACGAAACTGGCTAGGTTAAGCATCGAATTATTTGTACATCTACAAAGGACACTTTAGAAAATCATATAATTGTGTAATTATATATGTAAACAGCGACCGACAGAATACTTAATTTTTTTTGTAAACTTTGTTTGACTGTCCAGAAATCCCATAACGTCCACACGTGTATCCTTTATACAGTTTTCTATCATTCGAATTCAAATGACAAAATACCCACCTAATAAACAAATCTCATTAATCAGTTTAGCGACCTAACATTTTAAGTAATGATGAAAAGGTTATTTTTCTCCAAACCCGCGGCGCAAATCGAATACAAATTCAGGTAATTTTTTAAAATCCTCATCAATGGAGTCCATTTGATAGGGATGAGAACGTCCTAAAAAGTGCGTAGGATAAGGAATTGTAGGCTAAGTAAGTAATGGATTATATTGATGAAATTATGTGGAGAGGGATTTGGAAGACTAGGTCAGGTCTGGTCGGGTCGCTTCGGGTAGAGAGCTCTCGGGACTGAGCTAAATTGTTTAGTGTAATTCTCAGTCTTGTTCATTTGGAAAGGCTTTGGTCGATGTGTTCGTTATTTAAGTGCTCTACTGGTTTAGGGATTTGCTATCTATGATCTTTGAATTCAGTAGCGTATATATATTTTTTTTGACTGTGGGAAATTATCAAATAACTTCTCCCGCTCTGGGGAGGAGCGGGAGGGCGTGTCAGACTCTTACTCTCTTGAGTTACCTGTATATTTCCAGGGGTCACGGTATCCCTTTCGGACTTTCCCGCGACCCCGGCAGGCATCGGTCCTAGCGGACCCCTTCCATTGTGCTGACATCTCTTTGAGGCACGCGTGGAACACAACGCGCCGTCGACCCAGGCCTGGTCCTTATCGGACGGCGAGCTACCCATTGCTCACCGTCCGCAAGCCCGCGCCTACGGTGGCCGGGAATCGGCCTGCGATTCCCGACGCCCTGGGCGTCTCCTGCGTTGGCTAGGGGCATGAGGGCGCGACATTTGCCTCTCCCTCACGCGCACCGTCTCCTCCTTCGCGATTATTACTGCTTCGCAGAAGGAGGTGACGGCTTCCCACGTCCTCTCGCTCCGTACCATGGCCTGGACCAGGGCCGGACGCGAGAGATCACTGCCGCCGATCACCTCCACAAGGACACGGCTGTGCCCCGCCCAAGCCGGGCAGACCTCCACCGTATGCTCCACCGTGTCCTCCGGACGATCCACACAGTGGTGACACCCGGGCGTTTCCTCCCGCCTTATGCGGAACAGGAACCTCCCGAAACAACCGTGTTCGGTGAGGACCTGCGTCAGGCGGAAGGTGAGGACGCCGTGGCGGACTTATCGCCGCAATTTTGGCGTGCCCAGCACGGGGTTGCGACAATCGCACTCTCCATGATGCCATGAGATCCCGCCGGAGCTCTATCCGCTGTGCCGTGATTTCTTGCGGCAGTGGAGTTACGCCCCGGCGTTTGGCCTCCTTGCGCCACTCCCAAATGTGCGCGAGGACTTTCGTCTCCAGATCCCATGGCGGCAATCCGGCAAGGAGGCTCGCCGCCTCACCAGAGACCATGCGGTATCTCCAGACCATCTGGATGGCCATGACCCTTTGGGACGCGTTCAACTGGCGGGCTGGCCGCAGCCTCAAAGAACGCGCCCGCCCACACCGGTGCCCCGTAAAGGGCCATGGACCGCACGACCCTCGCATAGAGCCCCCGGCAGGAGGCGTTTGGACCCCCTAGATTGGGCAGGAGCCGCTTCAAGGCAGCCCCGGCCCGCTCCAGTCTAGGAGCCAAACGTCGGAAATGCTCCACGAAGTTCCACCGGCTGTTGAGGACTAGTCCCAGATACTTCATCGTCGCCTCGACGCCGATTTGAACCCCTCCTACCGTTATTTGGGAACCCGACCGTGGCCGATCCCTGTGGGACACCGCACGACATCTCTCGCCGGTTCCATTCTCCCTGATGATGATGGGGTAGATGACGGCACTGTCCGTCAAATAGGCCTCGACCAGATGACAGAGGTAGGTCCGGCATCCGGTGACACCGGAGTGCCTCCCTGATGCAACTCCAGGGCAGGGTGTTGAAGGCATTGGCAATGTCTAGAGACACCGCCAAGACGACCCCACCCCGGGCCACAGCATCCCCCGTCGTGAGGGCTCGCACGCGCATGATGGCGTCCACCGTAGAGCGCCCGCTGCGGAAGCCAAACTGGCTCTCCGCCAAATCCGGCCCCACTCGCACTAGCCGCCCGACGAGGCGGTCTGCAATGACTCTTTCGAAGAGCTTGCCCACCTCGTCGAGCAGCACGATGGGCCGATAAGCGGACGGAGAGTCCGCAGGGCGCCCCGGCTTCTTAATGAGGACCAGTTTCCTCGTCTTCCAAAGAAGTGGGAACTGGCCCATCTCCATGCATGCGCTTAGTAACCCTCTTAGTCGAGGCCCGAGAGCCTCCAAGGCCAGGACCCAGGCTTTCCCAGGTAAGCCGTCGGGTCCTGGGGCGGTTTTTTGGCATTCAGCCTACGTACCGCCACTCTCATCACTACCTCGGTCACCTCCGGAGCATCGTCGTCGTCGCCGGCAGTGTGGTCCGCATCGGGCACCGCAGTAGGCGGAGCCATGGGCGTTATGTTCCCCTCTCGAAGGAAACAGAGCGCTCACCACGTCCCCCACTAACTGGGGCCGGAGACTCTGCGTCAGCGGGAGAGCCCATGGGCGGAGTTTCTCCCGCACCATTATGTATGGGCGTCCCCACGGATCTCTGTTCAGAGTCTTCAACGACTTCTCGCGGGCCAGACCACTGGCCTGCAAGATCTCCGCTTGCAGTAGCGTATCTAATATATTGAATGCAAATAAGAAAGTGTTTATGAACTGTTACTACCTAATATAAAATAAGAACGGAGTTTTTTATCTAAGAAAATAATAGCATACTCTTTATTGTGCACACCATATAAATAACAGGATATATGTGCACGGTAAGCATGGACGCATGTCATTATTTAAGTATATGCTTTCGAATTAAACTCCTTTGGAGATTCGTAGATATCTAAACTATTAAACGACACCAAGATGAAGGAAATTACTAAAAGTGAACCAAAATTATTAGAACAAAAGTCAAGTACCAAATCATGCCAGAAACCGGAAAAGCCAAATAGAATGTGTTTATAAAATGCAAACCGTCGGATGAGGGATGTCCGTCCGTCACATCCGTTCGCAATAAATCGGATTCCGTCGCATCCGTCACCGTGCCGGATCGTGTCGTGACGGACCGCATCGCCGGCGAACGTCAATTATTTATGTGAAACAACGTGCCGCTAATTGTGTTATGGACACACACTCGTGTTACTGTTGACAACTTCATATAAATGAACATGTTTTTCGCTCCGAACATCGTAACTCAATGGCTGATGGAATGAGAAAAAAATTGAGAACGATGGCTCACGTTATTCATTCCAGTCTATATTGAAACATGTATTACATTTTCCTGTTAAACCCAGAAGCATGGAAAATGGTTCATGAAACGCGACACAAACAATGACTTTATAATGTATTGACAAAGGTAATGTCGTATTAATTATTCACATTATTTCAATTGAACACAAAACCAAATTATAATATTTTAATCCGGAACGGAAAGCTCCACCGTTGACACAAAAGATTCAGCTTTGTAACATTAAAAGCGTTTTTATTAAAATGATAATTAATAACGTAAATAATTAATATTATGATGTAAATTTAGACGTCTAATTATTTATATCCGTTGTCTGACGTCACAACGGCGGTTATACATATAAATTAACGTTGAAAGGTTTTGATTTTAAATGTCGCTAGCATAATTAAATAAAGTGTCATTTAGTCGTTGTAGACATTACCTACGTTAGTATACATGGCCACTGCAGGTTCACGAAGCGCTCATAATAGTATTTTAAACTCAATTAGCTAGCTTTGTGAGTAACACTTATTTATAAAGACGTTCAGTATCTCGTCAAAATATGCCACGTGTTTCGGTAGCCAGCAACATGAAAAAACAAAGTTTAAAAGAAACATTAAGGATAATTTTGACACTGGCAATGTTCAATGAGCGGCTCTCTACGTGTCAATGTTGCAAAATACCTAATAATTAGAGTCCGACCGAAAATGGATTTTCAGCCGAAAACGTCGCCGAAAACGAGACGTCACCTGATATTGCCGAGCTTTACGAAGTAGGCTGAATGCCGCGCGACTATTCACGTAGGTACTTCTAATTTTCGGCATGGCCGAAGCTCCGGCTGGTTTACGGCCGAAGACGAAAATATGGCCGAATCAAGATTTTTTGGCAGAAAACAAAAACGAAGCTTCGGTCGATCACTACTATTAATTATAATTATAGAGATACAAGTTGTTTTAGGAAATGGAAAAGGTTGGAACTGTTGATAATAGAGGTTTATTAATTAGGTACAATGGTCCACTACTGATCGGTGGATACGGTGGATCGTCCAGGATGCTATTCAAAGGTACTGAGTACCCGGAATGTCAAAGCATTATTGTTTCAATGGCGGTCCCCACATAACACAACCAATCACAAATTAGTTCATTAGCGTCGTGGACGATGGGCCATAGAATCACAAAATTGTCATTGTATCCTTGCACATAAATAACTGAAATAAAACCATTAGAAAACCTCAACTTAACACTCCAATGGGAGTGTTATTTTGTCAGACAGTTTTGTTTTCTGTCCAATTCTCAAAACAGAAAGGCAAATTACATTCATGCAAATACATTTGCTCTATTTGCGTACACATGACAAAACTTAATACAAAATACAATCTAATACTAAAATATATATATTAAGTACATGTACGTAAAGGAAAAAAAAGGAAGAGCTCAAATATGGAAACAAGAAATTATTTCATGCCAAAGCTGTTCAATATGTGCTAGTTCATTCACATATTAATACCCAGTTCGTTAACACTTTGAATAAATAGACTGTGTGCTGTCACTCAGTCTATTCAAATAAAAGAGCCGCTCAGTAGTCCTCACATGACCTGAACTCCGGAACATAATAACAGATTTTGGTCTAAATTACTAGATGAAAGCTTCACTATTCAGCGACAATAAGGCCTCCACGACTTGTGCTAACCAACTTAATTCTACCACCAAGTCAACATAAAATAACCCTTAAATCTGTGCTTATTAAGGTGCAACGGGTTGAACGCGTTACTTGGCAGGTCATTAGTTCCAGGATAGTGATATTTCGCCGGCTATGCATCATACTGATATATGACATAATGAGGATAGGAATTTAGTGTTATAAAAGAGCTTACTCGGACATTACTACACAGACTTTCGAGCCCTGTTTTGTTCCGAGCTATTTTAATATTGTATGTTCATACTTCTAACAAAGAATAATTAAAATGTTGGAGTTTTACAGAATTTAATCGCATTTTAAGCGTGTCTTTGTGTTGAAACGAGAATTTATTCATTCTTGTTTTTATTTCATACTGTTATAGTTATGATGAGTGTAGAAATATGGATGTGTTTTTTAGAATTTGTTCATAAAACTTGTGCTACTTCAAAAGATTGTGTGAACATAAAACTGAATTTCACTTTTGCCCCCTCATGATTTTTCCTTACTTCTTGAACTTACAATATCGCCTGACGTCACAGTCAGCAAAACGTGTAGAATTTTAAATTGCCGTGTGGTTCCGCGCACGGGCGGGATTGGGTCAACTGTGTTCCCGCGGGTGACGTAAAAGGAGTATGTGATTCTATCAAGTTGGCTGCTAGCAATAGCTGCATTCACTCCGATACCGATAGATATTCAACTCTGATAGGGAGTTGATGTAGGAAAACAAAATTAGTATCGTGTGAAAGGACACTTAGCGGCAAGTGACAATAGAAATATCAATTCTGAAATTCACTAAACTCGTAGCACAACATGACGTGTGGAGTAGTTTGTGGACCCACATCAATGTTTTCGAAAAAACCACCGCAACACTTCTGGATAAGGTCAAAATTATGATAATGATAACAAGAAAGAAACCCACAAAGTTAAATACACAAGTCGTATTAGTGAATATCCTATGCACATTAGAGGTGACATAAAGCCGCCCAACATTACCATTCACGCGGCGCCTTGCGCCTGAGCGTTGTGAATGCGAGGAGTTTTTAATAAAGAGCTAGTAGACGATATGCATGCCATGCGAGCTTGTGTAGACGCGGCCCATTTATAAAGATAAATGGCACTGCAAATAATAAAATGGAATGAGTTAATCTATACGAACAAGGAACTAGAAATATGTCTGGAAAAATAGGCTATAAAAAGATTTGAAAAGATTTAAACTTACAGATTACGTAATTGTAAAGATCCAAAATTATTATAAAAACATAATTACAAACCAAAAACCATTTTTACAGGTAATTTTGTATAACGCCCACATGATTTGTATATTTGGGCAGATAAGTAGAAAAGTTAAATAACTAATAAGAGGATAAAGCGTCGTGCAGACCCGCGCGACACGACTCTAACAAAATAATTTCTAAGAAAACATCACGGTAGAACAATAATTACCAGTGTCACGTCGCGCGACAAGTCGCGCTAGTCTGCACGAGCCTTAAAGCTACGGACACGGTTTCTGTAGTTATTACAATAGTATTATTACGAAAAAACCACCAAAGTTAATTTAAAAATTGAAATATTTTATTCTAGTGGAATTTACATACCATGACCTATTTTATCGTGTTGTTTAAACATTGTCTAAACACACAACTAATGAAATACCAGTATCTCAGCAAAGGAATATGAGAGGAACCCCATTTATTAATAATAGTCGGTAAACGTATGATTCCCCTGGAGGCGTGTTATGTAGACAATTGTTCCGGCAAGAGATACCGCCACAGAGCCACAGAATAGATACGTAGGTACAGAAGGCCGACATACAACGAGCTAAGATAGACACATGGACACATAGACGCGTACGTACGACGATCTCAAACAAAATGCCGATCGCGACTTCGCCAGTGTGCTTACTGGACGCGGTGGCTGTGTGCTCCTTGTATGAAGCCGGCCTTCTGTAGCTATGTTGTGGCAGAGTACAATACAATAGTACGTAAGGAGCCTACTATACATCACTAGGAGCGACACTCGATTATCTCTGGTAGCCTCGGGGGAAATTATCGTCATTATACTTTACTTATTAGGTGGTACTGTGTTGTATTGCAGTGTACGGGGATAGTTCAATTTCATATTTTACGGATTGTGGATTGAAACTTTGCGTAGTAATTTATCGGTAGTGTATATAGTTGTGGTGACTAAATCGACTAAACCAAAATGGACAAGCTTTAAAAACAAGCTAAAGCTGGTCTATCCACTTCGATTTAGTCTTAAAATGTTGCATTTTCAGAGCTCAGACCAAATAAGAAACCAAGACAGAGCGCTGTCAAGCGTGAAGCCGGTTTCGTAAACATGTGTGCACTTTGTGTGGTGTAGTTTGATTGTAGTGTCTTTGTAAATGGTTGTAAATGTGTGCGCGTGAGCGTGTATGCACAGAGCGAAGTGTAGTTATGGCAAGTTTCACTGTATTGTTCGCAGCGCTCTGTCTTGGTTTTTTATTTGGTCTGAGTTTCAGAGCTCTCTTAGCTTTCAGTTGATTAATTATTGTATCAAATTTAATGAAAGCCTAACAATCCGATCACCCTTAGAATCCGATGAATTTACTTATTGTTCCCTAACATGAAGGCACTTAAAGAAGGAGACGATTATAATTATTCGTACGCCCTTCCTTATTAAGCTAGGAAGTCTTAGAATATTATTTTTCATTTTATAAACACAAACTCGAAAAACATCAGGAGAAGCACACGTGGGAAATATTTAGAAGAAAGCCATAAAACTAGAAAAACACAATGTTGACCAACGAACCCGTGGTGAAGAGTCCTTTTCTATATAATGTCCCTCAAATATTGACGCAGAGACCCTTGGCGCAAACATTATTCTTTCATCCAGCCAATGTTTGTTCATTTTCCTAGCTAAACAAACTCGCCAACGTTTTTCAATGCCCCCTACAAAATCTGGTGACATATGATGCGTGAAATTCTTGGTAAAAAATGAACAGGTTACGGTAAAAGGTAAACGTAAGCATTATGGTCTGTTGGATATTTTCTGTGTTGCTCCTTTATACTTGTAGCAAAGGTAGCTATGACAACGAAAACGAATTTTGATTTATTTGTGATTTCTGTAACGTGTTTAAACGACGCGATGGAAAGAAAACGTGATTTTTAATAAAAATCCGAATAAGTACATACAAATATTTCAAAAACAACGTCGATGTAGAACGAACAGCGGAAAAGATAAATGTCAAAGAACTCACGTCTGTCGGTGGTTTCAAATAACGGCACGTTTGACGGCGGGCTATCAAATGTCGGCCCGCGATTGACGTATCGTACGCGTTCGGGCCGAGTCTTCGCATCCCTTTGATCTCACTTCCTGGGAAAATGTAGAACAAATTCAATAACGTTCGGCAATTTGGTTTCGAAATTAAATGTTAATTTTGTTAGGTTAGGGTTTAATTTAAATCAAATTAACCAATTTTATTTGTTTATAACATTCGTTTAAGTTATATTTATAGCTTTGTTATGTAAATTTATGACATGTTCATTAGGATCTTTCATTTGACGAGTTTATGCTTCCATTTTCAGTCCCACATCAAACCCGCATTTCCCAATTTCAGACCCACTTTATATTTGAATACAGCACGCAGCCTGTCAAACAAGGCCGTGGCACGTGGTTCGAGGCTCGTGGCTCGAGGCTCGTGGCTCGTGGCTCGTGGCTAGTGGGCGTCTTTTGTGCCGCCAATAAATTCGTAAAGCGTTATGTTTGGCGACGATAAATCACACGAACCGGGCTTGCCTTTTATTTCATCGATGTCCTATAGAAACTGCAAAATATTGGGCCTACTCCATACGAATTAAAATTATTTGCTTTGAGGTTTAAATTTGAAATTATGTTGACGGTTTGGTATATTTTGAGGGTTGACTGTATCAGAAGTTTGGACGTACGACGCGAAGTTTGTGCCCAAAAGAGATAGACTGCTATTGGGTCTGGGAAATGTTCCACTGCGGTTGAAGCATATATTATGAGCAACAAGTTACTTGTACACATTTACAAAGTTTACCCGAGTCCTGAACATATTGGAATATAATATCGGTCAGTAGAAAAGTAAGTATACGTAACTTGCTCCTTGGCTGCGAGCCAGAGACCGGATATATCGTTTTGACCTAACTTTGATCGATCAACGAAACTTTATACAATTGTCTAGCCTTTGTAAATCTTAATTGAAAACTAAAGTAAACGAACTGGCTTACAAAACATCTTTTGTTAGCCACATTTATATAGAAGCTTCTATTCTTTAATATGAGAATATTCTGCATACCTCGCAGTGATGTGCAGCAGGGATGTATTCTGTTTCACAGAAAAGTGCATTGTTAAGTTAGAAAACTTATTCGAATATATTTAAGAAAACCGGCCAAGCGCGTTTCGTAGTTGGGTGGAATTAATGTTCTTATGTACTACGTGTTCTCCCATACATACATCGATATACGTCACGGTCTATTCTCCAACTACAAATGTAAGTTTGTACTTAATCGCATTTTTTTTTTGTTCTAATACTACAAATTATAAATTTTCGGACTTTTTCCGTTATTTGTGCTGTAGACCTTGCTTCCTGCCAAATTTCATGATTCTAGGTCAACGAGAAGTACCCTGTATTTGCGCCTAGCAACCCGACTTTACAGCCATCGAGATTTCTTAGATAAACGTAACTTTAATATTAACGTCTTATACACATAAACCTTCCGGAATTAATTCTCTAAACGATGGTGAAAACTTCATCAAAATCTGTCGCGTGGTTTAGACGCGGACATACAGACAAACGCGAAAAGCGTTGTTTATATACATAGATTATCAAAATATGTGACATAGATGGCCGTATTTTTTTATTACGTTGTATTTGAAGCTTGATTTTTTTAGACCTGTAGAGGATCATTGACTTACGTATTTGAAATTAATTTCAACTTGATACCTCCATGCGTTCCTGAGAAAATGGGTCTTGATAGACTAACGGACGGACAACGAAGGGATCCTAAGGTAAGGGTTTAGTTTTTTCCTTTTGAGGCACGGAACCCTAAAAAGTGAAAATGGTACTTTTGTTTTTAACTTTCCGTGTGTAGATGAAGGAGAAAATGCAGGTGTATATGTTTTTATTATTTAATTAGAGTCATATTATATCATTAAAAAAAAGTTAAATAAATAGGTAGTGATATACCTACTGCAAAATACCTTTGCGAATTAATATTTTGGTTATAGAACTTAAAACCTAAGGCTATCGGTCACGTTCGCGACTTCCAACAAAACAAAATGAAAACAAAGTAAATTCACAACATGTTCAGCTTTCAAAATACGTCGAAACAATAAAAGTAGGTACACGATCATTACACGAACACTAAGTATTTGATCCCAAACTGCTGACCTGTCGTTAAACTGGGGCTGAGCGACGCTCGTTAAAACTTGACTGTTGAGTCTGTTGACCTACACTCCAAGACTACAACGAAATATTACCAAATATTCCGCTTTGGCGTTTTTTTGTTCTCCGAGTTTTAAGTTCATATTCCTTTTTACCTGGCTTGCTATACTTTGATATCTCACTATCTCACAACACAACCAACATTGTTTTAAACGCAAGCCAACTGCTTAAGTTATATCGTGTAAAACGAGTTTTGTCATTTAGTCTTTTTACAAAACTTTAAGTTATTGGTTGTTAAATTACTATTTATGTAGGTATAACTCAACTAGAGCAAGTTACTCGTAATATTAAACAAACTCTTGATAATTATTTCCACTACAGTTTTTTTTACAAGCGACCATTTTTTTACCATATTTTTATGTTATTAGCAGTCTTTTACAAGTTTAATTGTAACGATACAGCTTTGTAGTTTATAGCTGTACTTGAAGTTATTACATACATAAAATAGTTAGTTATTACGAACAAATCCTACAATGCTGAAAATAGCAAACTTTCAGACAGTCGTATATGTACACAACATTTTGTTATGTGCAACGAAACGTTTTGCTGTCACTCAATCGCGCCGCGTTCATGTTCATTGTAAATGCGTCTTGTTTCTCCGTCAATCGTGGAGTGATTTTGAAAATTCTTTTTTTGTATGAAAGGGTATGCGCCCAAGTTGGTCCCATATAAATTTTATTACCTTTGCTTGGATAGTTTTTGAGTAAGCTTCAATAATACGTATTTTTCCCACTTAGTAGTATGTGAATGATATGATGATAACTTCCTGTCACTGGTATTTACATAGCAGGTAGAGGTATTCGAATTTGTGAAAAATAAAAACTTTATACAAAAAAAAAAACAACCTACTTCCAAAAAAAAGACTACAAAGTGTAAAATTACTTTAATTTCGGAAGTCGGTGTCTTTGGTTTTGAATTTTCCGTTTTTGCCACCGACTTCCGAAATTAAAGTTATCTGTCATAGGTCTCAAGTTCGAACCCAAGGCAATCTACAGGCGCGAGGGAGAGGCAAAATGCGCGCCCTCGCGCCCCTGGTCGCCGCAGGAGACGTCCCGGGCGTCGGGAGTCGAGAGCCGACTTCCGGCCACCGTAGGCGCGGGCTTGCGGACGGTGAGCAATGGGTAGCTCGCTGTCCGATAGGGACCAGGCCCGGGTCGACGGCGCGTTGTGTTCCACGCGCGCCTCAAAGAGATGTCAGCACCAACTGACGGGGTCCGGAAGGGCCAATGCCTGCCGGGGTTGCGGGTTTGTCTGAAAGGGATATCGCGACCCCGGCACACAGGCAACGGAAGGAACACGGGTGGGTTTTAGTCAGTAAAAGTCTGACACACCCTCCCGCTCCGCCCAGAGCGGGAGAAGTTATTTGATAATTTCCCACCCTCAAAAAAAAAAATTAAAAAAAAATGCACGCACCTCTGACTTTTCAGATTCATGTGCGTATTGTATAATTAAAACTTGCTTCAAAAACGATGAAGGAAAAAAACCGTGAGGAAACCGGCATGCCTGAGAGATATTTCTCGACGGCATGTGAAGCCAAGTCAGAGCGGCTTTAAAACTCTGACACCAGGTAAGACACTAACCACATGAAAAGAAGAAAGTTATACTGTTCCTCATCAAAGAGACATATTTTGTAGAGCATCTTTGTTAGGCCGCGTACTATTTAAAAGCGATTGCCGCTCGAATACGCGATCTGTCGCGTGTATATGACACTTTTTGTTCGGAAAACCGGAAAGGGTCCTCTGTCGGCGCGACCACGCGTTCTGGTTCACCGAACACAAAAGTTCGACCGATCGTGTATTCGCGCGTCGGTTGCTTTTAAATAAGACGCGGGGTGAGAGCAAGCTTCGTCGTGTACAAAAGCTATACGATCACTTAAAGAGTTTATACTGGACTAGCTGCCCGCCCCGGCTTCGCACGGGTAGCACTAAGTATTTATCTACGGCACAACTACCTACCTACCCTACGTACACCTACCTACCCTACATACACCTACCTACCTACCTTACCTACATACCTACCTACCTACCTATATACACCTACCTAGCTGACCCGACAGACGTCTTTTCTTTGATTTGGTTTTAGAACAGTTTGTATTGGAAAAAGAAAAGTGGGGTTTTTACGTTTTTCCGGGCAATTATTCCAAATTTTCACTTCATAAGAACCTTCCTCGAACATAAAGGAATATTAAAAAAACAAAAGCTAAATTGGTTCAGCCGTTCTCGAGTTTTGCGCTTAGCAACACGTTTATTGACAATTTTTTATTTATATAGATTATTATATTATGATTAACCCTGTCGATCCGTGTACCTACATATTATTATACTGTTACTGTTGTTTAGCAGTGAAAGCCTAGTGGTGACCGTCAGACTGCCAAGTCATAGGTCTCGAGTTCAAACCCAAGGCACGCACCTCTGACTTTACGGATTCATGTGCGTATTATATAATTATCACTTGCTTAAAAAACGGTGAACGAAAACATCGTGAGGAAACCGGCCATGCCTGACAGATATTTCTCGACGGCATGTGAAGCCAAGTCGGAGGCCCATGGGCGGCTTTAATACTCTGACACCAGGTTAGTCACTAACCACACGAAAAGAAGAAGAATAGGAAAATGCGATGTATCCACAGTGGCTATAGTAACCTGCAGCCATTTGAATAATAGTTACCTACTCATTGAAATTGTTTATGTTGGACGGCATGTAAAGCCAAGTCAGAGGCCCATGGGCGGCTTTAAAACTCTGACACCAGGTAAGACAATAACCACATGAAAAGAAGAAGATTATACTGTTCCTCATCAAAGAGACATATTTCGTAGAGCATCTTTGTTAGGCCGCGTAATAAATATTTAAAAGCGATTGCCGCTCGAATACGCGATCGGTCGATTGTACATGACACTTTTTGTTCGGAGAACCGGAAAGCGCCCTCTGTCGGCGCGACCACGCGTTCAGGTTCACCGAACATAAAAGTTCGACCGATCGTGTATTCGCGTGTCGGTCGCTTTTAAATAAGACGCGGGGTTAGAGCAAGCTTCGTCGTGTACAAAAGCTATACGATCACTTAAAGAGTTTATACAGCAGCCTAATTACGTAATGCACGATCAATAATAAATTGAAACAGATTGCTAGTCCATTGCTTCATAAGTTCGAAAAAAAAATCTGCTCAATTTTTTTTTCGAACTTATAAATCAATGGACTAGAAATCTGTTTCAATTTATTATTGATCGTGCATTACGTAATTAGGCTGCTGGATTACGTCCGTTGCGCAGGGAGCCGACCGCGCGAATGAGCCGCGCGGCTACCTATGACTTTTTAAATTCGTAATATCTATTGAATGGAATAGCCGATTTGAACAATTCAAAAAGTAATCTACATTAATTGAAACAGTCTTGAAATCAATATGATTTATTTGGATAAGGATTTAAACAGAATTATGAATAACATGGTCTAATTTTGTTCGGAATTTCTATCAACTTTTAAAATGTAAAAAGTTGTTATTGTGACATAACGATGATAGTTGGACATATAGTATCGCGCGGTTTTTTGTAGTTATTGATATGTTCTTTAATATTGTAGAACATACTTTTGTTCTATCATCAATAAATTCCGCAGCGCATGGAACGAAAGATGTTTTATGGCATGTTTTTTCACACTTTGGGTTACGTTACTAAAGTTTTATTAAGGATCCCTACTCTTTTCTAGCAATAAATATAGCCTATGTTACTTTTAAAAAATTCAAAATTCAAAATTCAAAAGTCATTTATTCAAACTAGGCTGATAATCAGCACTTTTCGAACGTCAAAATTACATAAGACAGTCCCCCAAAACGCCCACCCTTCACCACTTCCTAGTGCGTTAGCTGGGAAGAAGAAGTGGCGCAACAAACTCCCCAGCAGGGTGAATGTATCTTTCTAATGGTGAATGAAATCGGCGCAGTAGTTTTACAGTTTATTCGATACAAACATACACACAAAAATACAAATCTTTCCTCTTTATAATATTATTATTATTATATTATTATTATTACTGTAGATTCTGATATAGATTAGTGTAGATGTAGATGTAGATTAAATAGTTTTGTTATACTGTAACATAACCGGGTTTGACTACCAATAGCAGTAGTTAATGTTGTCATTATTTTTAGGTAACTAGTAGTCTAACTTTTTGTTATAAATTACTCAAAAGTTTTTTCAGTGCAGTTTGTGTTTCATAATACTATATCAATCTGTAGTTTCAATTAAGTACCTAATGTGTAATAAATTTTGTGAAGTAGCTCGTAGCTAAGAAATAACAGCCGCACGGGTCGACTGAAGCTTAAGCTACGAATACCGAGGTGAGTCCATTGATGGGTGACTATCCTTAACATACTGACAGTCTTCCGTGCCTCGGAAAGCTCATCCAGCTGTTGGTCCCGGCTGTCATTCATAGATCTTTAACAGTCGTTACGGGAAGTCCGAACCTCGAAAGTCTGACAGCCAGTCTTATCAATGGGTACCTATCATGTTACCCAGTAACTGGGTTCTGGAGGTCAGATAGACAGTCGCTCCATGGAAAATATTGGTATTCAGCTGCATCTGGTTTGACTGGAAGCTGACCCCGACATAGCTGGGAAAAGGCAGGCAGATGAAGTGTAATAAATTGTGACTACACATTGATATAATATTATGGAATTTATTGATCGTAGACAATTAAATGAATTATTGTCGATACGTACCTATACATCTTTTGAGGCCAACTGTACATATTGTACCTACCAGGGATGTTACGGAAGTAATTTTCCCTGAACCGGAACCGGAATATGGGTTTTAAATTTGATTGATTTGAATCGGAACCGGAACTGTAGTCGGAGGTGGAAGTAAAGATGTGAAATAAAGAAGAGGTGGAAATAAAGAAGGTTTGATGATACAATAGAAATATAAATCAGTCTCTTTAATCAGTTCAAATTCAAATTCAAAATATTTTTATTTCACATAAACCTACAAGGGCACTTATGAAACGTCAGAAGCTAGGTGCACGGTTTCAATTGGTCGTTTCCTATGGAGAAGAGCCGGCAAGAAACTCCACGGTTACTCTTTTAAAAGTAAATGGTTTTTACAATGTTTCCAAGTTACAGTGTTAAAAGGTATGAGAGGACAGTGTAGGCCCATCAACAAGTACCAGTTAAATATTAGCATCCACAAACAAAACAATGAACTGACTTGGAGCGTGTATAAAATAAACAAGGATTACCTAGGCGACGAGTTAAAACTTGTTTATATATGCGTTCTAGTCACGTGCATCGAAACCGAAGTCTGAACCGGAGTTGTAAAATTAATCGGTTAAGTGTTGAGTTTGAGTTTTTTGAGTTTTGAGTTTGGTACCTACCCGGCCGTTATATGGCAATTTGGTTTTAATAAAAGTTCAGCTTTCCAGAACCTCGTGTCGTTTCTGCCACTTTACCTGTGCCTGTGTGTATGAGATTGACTCATCTAAAAACTGAATGTGCCATAATAACGACCGGGTAGGTGGCAGATTATCATTCTCAAACGGATTGAAATATTGACTAGGAAAAACAGATAATTTCGTTTTATTCATATAAAAGTAGGATTGTAATCCAAAACGATGTTTTTAACTAAACACAAGGACTGTTTACGACCGACGTTTAAATTATAATAAACACTAACTTTGCTAGGAATTCCTTCCTGCCAGAGGAAAGTAGGTAGTTTTCCGATTATTGCATGTACGAAGCAGTCACGTTTTCAAAAAACATTAGAAGGTCCTCACTATTTTGAGTTGTAGCATTTTAAAATGCATACCCTAGCAAAAAATAATGGTTTGCCACATTTGTGTCGAATGACGCCAGGGTATCCCCGGACGTCGTAGGATAGAGAATAAAACGAAATATTGCGCTAAATTCACATGGTTATATTTTATTGATTAAATAGGCGTAAATAAGAATGCAATATATACAATACGTAATAGGTACATTATCTTTGCAAGAAAAAAAAAAAAAACTAATTTGCCTACCAGATTATATCCTATGATATATTTATGCATAATATTGGCTATTAAAGCCATTTCAAGCACAAAACCGACACATTAAAATTTAAGCTCCAATGTCTTCGAGAGCCTTTTTTCGATCCACAGAGCGCCGGGACGCGGCACTCGATTCAGCGCAGCCCGCGATAGACAGGGCCAGCAATGCGCAAGGCCCAGTAGATCAGCTGTAGCCCGAAGGGTACGGCCGAAATCGGCCGTTTCTATATGAAACCGAGATAAACACCATTTTAGACCAGAGAGAAAGGCAAAATTATAGATAGGTATGGAGATAGAGGATGACTTGGTATACTCATGAGTTAATACCATGAATACCTTTTAAAGGAAAATATCCCGTGTCGCTCCTTGAAAACTGGACCTCACTAATGTTGTGAAAGGTGCCTGTTCACCACGACCACAACGTAAAATATCAAACAGGTTTTTTTTAATTTCATTTGCGAATATATCTAGGGAGATGACTTACATGATCAAAAACGAAATGCTTTTATAAATAAAAATTTGAAATGCCGTCAAAACTATTTTGAGAAAAAAAAACATGGTTGACCTTTTTTGCATATAAAGAGGTTTAATTGGCAGGGGGATCACTGCAATATGCAATAATAGGTTCGCTGACATATACACCACGGTCCATGAGCAGATTCTTGTTACCTTCATAAACGTTATATTTAAACTTCCATTTTATTTCACAGTAATATTCTTTCTGTGAAGTTAAAACGGCTTTAATTTGGGTTTTATTTTATGGGTCGTATTTTCGTCGGAGTTGAGCACTGGCAAACCTTTTCGACTTCCTAAAATACAGTCGCTTTAAAAATGTTATAGGTACACCATTTTGGGAAAAATGTGCTCCTAGTTGCTTAAATTAAACACTTTCATGAAATACCTTAAGCATACCTTCACGGTATACCTTAAGCATACTTAACAACTTTGCGCTTGCAATACAACTATGCCTAAATCCGAATATTAACAAAAAAATCCTAGTTTAGGAGTTAAAGTAAAGTATTTTCTGCAAGCACAAGCATCCACCAGCAAAAGCAGCCAATCTCTGAAGTACTTTAAAACTCAGACTACTGATGTTAAATAACGGACTTCACAAGAAAAATGTGATGAAAGACGCTCCAGAAAACTTGTTCTCTGTACAGAAATCTCGCAATATCTCATACATTTTTAACTCTACCAGTTTAATGCTTCTCTTCATCACAGTCTATGAATCTTTAATGCAGACAGATAATTTAATTCCTCGTTGTTGCGAATTATTCAAGGTAACGCCTGAAAAGATTGTTGCGTTGCTGGTGTTGCTTGTGTTGCTCGGATTATTGTCTTAATCCGGACGTTCAGTCCGTGTACTGTGGATAATGCTGTGTTTCGGGAGGCGGTTCTCTTTGGGGTTCAAAAGGTAGGCATAGAAGCATGTTTTATTTTGGTCGTTTTATGAAATGCTTCGGTACAATATTGGTACTTAAGGACACATTTATTCGGGAAACCAATTTTTTTTTTACCGGTCTTGTTCATGTCAGACTACACACAATGAAGGATTCCGCAGTTGGGATGAATTTATCCCAAAAACAAACTAAAACAAACTTAACATTGTAGTTGAGCACATAATATGTTCTCCCATACATCGATATACGTCATGGTCAATTCTTCAACTGCAAAAGTAAGTTTCTAATCGCAAAAAAGGTGGATAAAACTAAAAATGAACTATTTTCGGACTTTTTCCTTTACATGTGCTGTGAGACCTTGGTTCCTGTCAAATTTCATGATTCTAGGCAGAATCATGAAATTTGAAAGAATCCGAAAATAGTTCATTTTTAGCTTTATCCACCTTTTTTCCCGTTGGCCTCAACGGGAAATACCCTGTAGGTTTTGATTCATTTGTATCAAAATATGTCGCATACAAATGGCCGTATTTATTTAATTGCTTAATTTTTTTAGAGCTCCAAGAGATGTATCCTTGGACCGAAATTCTTTAGACAACCCATTTACAATATATTTATTGACATATTTAATTGAATATAAAATACTTTTATCCATTAACCAGCTCGGTGAAGGTCGTTTTATAGTGGGATCTTAGACTATAATCAATTAGTTTATGCACTCTTGTGGAGCTGGATCAGCGCTGAGCCAAGCATTTTTGTCATCGATATAATCCCCCAACCTGTAATATGCTTGGTAGCATAGTGTGCGTTTTATACAAGATTTAAATTTTGTTTCATTCAGGGAGTATATGGGGAGGTATTTTATTGTAACATTTCAAACAGTACCCCATGAAGGATGAGTCTAATTTAGCCAGTCTGAAACCCGGTTGAATTAATTAGTCCCTATTTCTAGTCCTATAATTGTGTCTATCACCTCTTTTACTGAAAAGACTTAGATTTTTCCTAACGTACATGATGTTTTCATAGATATTATAAAAACTTATACATTGGTATTTAATCCAGCCACCTATTTCGAGTCTGGTTGTAGGAACAATTTGTTCCTGGTAATTATATTATGGATATCATTGTATTTTTTAAACAAGTTAATGTTTTTATGTCCATACAAGAGATTTTCATAAATACACCTCGAAGGCACATTAATCTTAATCTGAGGGAATGTGGGACTTAATTTATAAATTGAACGAGATGCCCTTTTTATAAAACACAAATTGTCTGAATGAAAAATGAAATCGGCGTCATTTCCTCACAACAGAATATTGTAGGACATCACACTATGAAAATAACGAAAGTATACTAAACGGACTGTCTCTAAATCAGTAAAAATTCTAATTTTTCTACCGGCGCATGAAGCTTGGCATTCAAAGTTATGCCTAAGAACACTGTGGTATCTTCGGTATTCAACACATCTTTCTTTTCGACATTTGCAGTTTTTTTCAGCCCCTCTTTTCTGTAAGATACTTTGAAAACTTTAACAGGGAGAAGGCGTGTTCCCAGTCAGTTGCCATCATATTCGTTCTCAGACCCTCCGTGCAAAAACTTCACCATTAAGGTCAGAACAAAGGCAGAAAGAACAATAACAATTATAACTCTTAATCCATTTTAAGAAGGTGTATTTTCTTTTGCACAGATAAACCTCCGTAAAGCAATCATCTTTTAATTTGTTCTGTAAGTTGTTTGAAACTGTACAATGGATGAATCGAATTTATTCGAAGAGTTTCAATTAAAAACAAGAAAACTTCTGAAGCTGAATCAGAGTAACCTCTCAAGTTAGCTTCAGTCAATGTGTTATAATGTCAGCCTAATGATATTCAGAACCTACCTAAACAAATTGAGTCCTTCCGTGCAAATTATATCATCGGTGCGCGATGTTTATCATTTGTATTATATCCTCAGTGCGCGATGTTGATCATTTGAATTACATCCTCAGTGCGCCATGTTGATCATTTGAATTACATCCTCGGTGTGCGATGTTGATCGTTTGAATTACATCCTCGGTGCGCGATGTTGATCATTTGAATTACATCCTCGGTGCGCCATGTTGATCATTTGAATTACATCCTCGGTGTGCGATGTTGATCGTTTGAATTACATCCTCGGTGCGCGATGTTGATCATTTGAATTACATCCTCGGTGCGCGATGTTGATCATTTGAATTACATCCTCGGTGCGCCATGTTGATCATTTGAATTACATCCTCGGTGTGCGATGTTGATCGTTTGAATTACATCCTCGGTGCGCGATGTTGATCATTTGAATTACATCCTCGGTGCGCGATGTTGATCATTTGAATTACATCCTCGGTGCGCCATGTTGATCATTTGAATTACATCCTCGGTGCGCGATGTTGATCATTTGAATTACATCCTCGGTGCGCGATGTTGATCATTTGAATTACATCCTCGGTGCGCGATGTTGATCATTTGTATTACACCTTCGGAGCGCGATGTTAATCATTGGAATTACATCCTCTGTGCGCGATGTGGATCATTTGTATTATATCCTCGGTGCGCGAAGTTGATGATTTGTATTTCGCCTGTCGTTCCTTTGATGCAACAAAAGGGTTTTCCTCTTCATATTTTTCCTCAAACAATTTTTATTAAAGCTCTCAGATTGTCCTTATCGGGTTTGGGATACAATGCTGTACACATACATACACATTTCAAGACGTAGAAACTTCCTTTCTAGCTATAATATGATTTAAATATTGCAATAGTGCACAAGTAAAAGCTTGCCGTCCGACTTTACGAGCACAGTGACCCACTTTCCTTTTCCGCGGGAACAAACAGCTGACAGACTATTTTTCCTTCCGAAAACCAACAAGAATACAAACAAATACGTGTAATGTTAGACCATAGTGTCTTTATTATCACAAGTACTTGATACTTTATACGTTAAGTTTGTAGGAAGTAATAAAACGAAGTTGCTCCTTAGCCTAGTTTAGTGCCGTCTTCAATAATTCTCACAAATAAACAACTTGAGGAGAAACTTTTCGGACCCAAAGTTTGTTCTGGAATATTTGATGTGTTTTGATTACGTGGGACACAGCTAATGACCTGAGTTTTTCGTCTCGTTCGTAGTTGTTGCTGTGATTAATTTGTAAAGAAAGAAGAAACTTTATGTGGGTTCGGACCACTAATTTGTTTTCCTTAGAATCCCGACTTACCCGCCTCATTTACTCGCAATTTATCAGATCCACCCTGTAGATTATGTGTAATTACGACCTTCTCCTTAGAAAACATTTCCTAAAAGGACTTCACAGTAACATTTAATTAAATTCTGAGAATAAAACAACACACAAGTCTGTATCAACAACACTAGAATAAGTCAACAATAGTATCAGTCAAACAAGTTAGCAACAAAGGCTAAGCGTCTCCAAGTTGCCTCATCGCTATGATATGAACAACCTTTGCTCCGTGCTGTCACAAAATAGATAGGTACAGAAGACCGACTCCAAACAACGAGCGTAAACGCACGCACACGTAGACGCGCCTTTACGTACAGCGAGTGAGCAAAGTCGCGGCTGTGCTCACAGCTTGGCATTTGTTTCAGATCGTCGCGTCGTACGTACGCGCACATTCTTCTACATATGTGTGCGTGCGGCTGTTTTCACTCGTTTTATGGATCCAGCCTTCTGTACCGATCTATTCTGTGGTACTGTATCGCTTAACATCCAAACTATGTAGTTCCGAGGTCCGTGCGAACAGTTCCAAGCGAATTAATTAATAAAGCAGACATTCACAACTTCTAAACTCATGTCACTGTTGTTTAGTATTGAAGTATTTGATACGGGCATAGAGGGCTACGCACATGTAGGAAGTTCAGGAATTGTTATGAATTTGTGGATGTTATAACTTCTGGTAGGTTTTAAATACAATATTTTATAATATTAGGTTTTAAAACATTAGTGTTCATGGTTGGTA
Organism: Agrochola circellaris; assembly: GCA_914767755.1. Taxonomy (NCBI): domain Eukaryota; kingdom Metazoa; phylum Arthropoda; class Insecta; order Lepidoptera; family Noctuidae; genus Agrochola; species Agrochola circellaris. The sequence continues at coordinate 634,886 of OU611847.1, forward strand.
AATAAATTAAGAAAATGTCAGTATGAAAAATGCAACTTCTTTAAAATTCTCCATACAAAACGCCAATTTCATAGGTAGGAGCCAATATGTTATGATATCGCAATAGTATCACTATGTTGGCTTTGTTTGTATTGGTTACGACTTCAAAACTGTCGAAAAAATTACATACACCATAAATATGTTTTTTTAATTTTTTATTCAGAAGTTTACGTTTGTTGCCTGTTGGCAGAGAAAAGAGCAGAGCAATATTTAAAAAGAAACGCATAATATCTAACTCATTACCAGCACTGAAAAATAATTGCCACTCCATTATTACAATAGCTCACAAGCAAGTTCCCATTCGGCAGTAGGTACATATAGGTAGAAGTCAGCCGCGGTGCTCAAAGCCGTAGTAGTTGTACAACGATGCATTTATGCAAATGGCCGCCGCAAATCTGATGAGCCGCGCTTACACCGACGGGTAATCGCAATCGACGCCACTGTACGGAAAATTTACAATTTCATTAAAAAATCTGAAAAGTCTTTAAATGTTTGGCTTGTTCAAGAGTTTGGAGTTGACGGGGATGAGGATTATAGTTATTCGAAATAAGCTAGTGGCTTGTCATGTAAAATTGGCACATCATTTTGCGTTAAAAGTGCTTCTAAGAGGACTTACATATAATTAGTAAAAATAAAATAGAACAGAGGTACTAGTAGGTAGATAGTTCGATTGTTTCTGATAATCCTATGCAACAGTCTAGGACTTATGTAAATCCTCTACTTTCACATTTGACTACAATGGTACTACATTTAACAGGCAAGATTCGAATCTACATAGTCATAAATATCTAATGTTGATTGTAAAAAGAGTTTAAAGCTGACTTCCTTCACTGAAATATTGATAGGCATAGGATTAAAAATATTGCAATATCTATCCATGCAGCAGACATCTTTGGCGTAGGTAGTTCACCTGAATCTGAATCTGAGTTTGCAAAATCTTTCACCCTCTAGTTGAATACTAAACTAAGAGCAGATGTATTGAAAGGAATATGAATAAGAAATGGTTTTCCAATACTGTGTTATTTGGGAGCTGGATTATTTAAATGGTGTAAGTATAAGATAAATTATGATCAGCTCTAAAAGGCTTTCTAAAATAGATTGTTTCCGTTCTATTAACTGGTACGATTCTGGCATACTAAATTTATGTTATTTGTATTGCTGGAGTTTCTAAAATATTAAAGGTGATAAACAGAAAAATATAAGCTAAGTACCTACTTAATCTATTCTTTCAATTTTGTAATACCTCCAATTTCAGTCAGCAGAAACGTTAGAATACAGCAATAAGATAAAGTAAATCTTAGGTAGGTAGGTTTTTGTTCAGTGACCCTTTCATTTGCGTATAAAAATTCCTTTTGAAATACAGTGTCAGGATAAATCCTTCTATTCAAGCAATATTTAAAGCAATACTTTTATCTGAACATTTTGATCGCTAACATTTTAAGTTGATGAAACATTTTACAACCAGCTATTTGATTTATGATACCTTATTTGAAATGTTTGATATAAATACAAAACATAAAGAGCTCCAAGCTTCACCCTTAGAACAGAGAACAGAAAACGTAAAAGTGCAGGAAATCGGATTGCGGTCACTTGCGGTTGGTCCCGGAAATAAACAGGGGAGCGATACCGACGGGCGCGTTTCAAAATAAATTGTGTTTTACTTTGTATTTTACAATGTTGTTATTGATTTCTTCCAGATAATAATGTTTGCAGTCAAAGGATTGTTTAGTAAATTTTCTAGCTTAAATTTTCCGTATATTCAAACCACAACTGGCATTTTTTGTATTACATATTAGATCTTATGGAACGGCTATAAAACTACAGTTAACGTAGTGTGTCAATCTGCTAAATAATATATCCCTGAGTGTACATACCGATGACAAAATATGATAATATTTATTATTATCTTCTTTATATACAGGATGGCATCCCACATCGACGCGAAAACTGTACCATGGATTCAGGACATGCTTTTTAGATATTTTTTTAATAACCGACTGAAAGTTTCAACGCAGCGGGGTTTAGAATCATGTACTGAATACATGGTATCAGTTTTCGCGTCGATGTCCCTGCCACCTTTATACCTATAATTCTTCTGTACGTGTGTTCGTCACCGAGCTCCTCCTAAACGGCTGGACCGATTTGGATGATATTTTGTGTGTATATTTGAGTGGGTACCTGGATGGTTTGCAAATACAATTGGCGCTGTTTGGACAAGACAACGTCTACAACGTTAAAATTAATTTTCTCATACATGATATCCCAGTATGTATGTATGAAGGTAGGTAGGGAGGTTGGAGGTAGGGAGGTAGGTACGTGGCTTGCATGAATTCCTGTTTAGTTTGAAAATACAATTAGACCCGGTAGGTCACGCTGTTCGGGCAGGAGAACATCTGCCAGGTCCACTAGTATAAATGTTGGAAACACGTCACTGATTTGACTAATCGGGGTGTCAGAGTCTACAACATAAAGCGTCGTGTAGACCAGCGCGACCCGACTTTAATAAAACAATTTCTAAGAAAACTTCACCGTTCAATAATTACCGGTGTCGCGTCGCGCGACAAGTCGCGCTAGTCTGCACGAGCCTTAACGCTCGACCGGAGTTAAGCAGAGTTGGTCGGTGACGGTCAAGCAGTGAACATGTTTAGAAACTGTCGTGCATTCCGAATAGTTGTGTCGTGTACCTACAGTGTGTGAAATGCTAGTGTGATTAATGTGATCGTACATTAATTTGATCTGAACTGCATACGATTTTTTATTCCGCAATAACCAACACTTCCGCGCCCACAGTAGTTAAAATATGGCTGATAATAACGAGAGAGACGTACCTTCTGCATCATATTGTATATAAATTCAATAAAACGGCCCAGTCCTTTACTTTAGTCCACAAAAAAGTGTTATCTCCGACTGCAAACAACCTCACACATTGATGAACTCGGAAGTGACGTCTCGTTAAAGTGTGACATAACTTGTATCATATCTTAATAACGTCCTGTTCATAAACTGTGCTAGTAGTAAAGTTTTACGTCGAGTCGTAAGCAACAGTGTTGCTAGTACATTACTGTTACTATAAAAACGAACTGCAAGTCAGTTCACTGCCACTAACATTATATTTAATACGTGTCTGTTTGGTCCAGACTGCGGCAGACCATCACGTCATTCCCCCTGGGTGGTGTAGAACAAGACATTATTATCAGGACTGGATAAGTGACTGGAACCAATGTATGAATAGTAAATGTCACCACGTTAACATTACTTCACCGCTATATTTCCCAGAAGGGGTAGGCAGACACCCACATTTTCCAATTATTTTTATGTCCTCTGAATTTGGAGGCTATTGCCGTTAATCCGAAAAGCCTAGATTTTGAGAAATTCGATGGAAATATCCAATAATTCCGACTTTTCTCTACCTGTGAAGACTGATTGGAATAATATTATTAAAGGCATAGACGAATTATAGTCTGATCCAAAGTATCTAATGAAAGTGTAAACAAACCCAGTTCAGGTTACATTCTTACGCAATCACTCACTAAAGGGAATTAGTAACCAATTCATCTCTATTTAGAAGGTTTCAAATTTATATCTCGCCAATTTTTTAGCCTTTTACAAGCATTGCATTTATCATTCGCCTGCCCTTATCATTCTACGAGTAAATTTGCATGCATTAAACATCATAATCACTTCATTATTTTCTTTAATATTATACAATTAAATTGAGAAATTATAGTTGTGACAAATGTGGCCAGTCTCTTGGGTACTTACATTACCGTTGACAGCGATGCGGATGAATTTAAGCGATGCTATATTTTAGTTTTTGGATAGTTTTAGTTAAGTTAGTATATACTACTTAATTAATTAGTTATAAGTTGATATGTACCCACTTGTAACTATTAAATCATGTAAATCTTAATTAAGATTATTCAGCAATATTAATGTCATCCTTTCCTTTTGTGCTGTAGCTGGGAAGAACAAGTGGCGCAACAACTCCCATCTAAAATAATCTAAAGTATTCAAATAATCAAATCAAAGTTTGTAAATCACTCAATTTGTAAGTGACACTACAAATTGGCGTCCACAGTTACGTTCTCTGATCTATTTTCTAACTTTTCCATCAGATACTTTTGGAACAGACTTTAAACGTGAATAATTTCCACAGTTTTATTACAAGTTTACGTTAGTGGTGTGTTTAAATGCCTGGAGCACAAGACTAGCGAAGTAATCAACTGAATTCAATTCAAAATATTTTATTTCACATTAACCTACATGGGCACTCATGAAACGTCAGAGGCTAGGAGCACGGTTCCAATTGGTCGTTTCCTATGGAGAAGAGTCGGCAAAAAAATCCACGGTTACCTACTCTTTTAAAAATAATTTGGCTTTTAGAATATTTTCAAATAACAGTGTAAAGGCTTGTGCAGACTAGCGCGACTTGTCGCGCGAAGCGACAAAAGTAATTTTTCTACCGTGATTTTATATTATAAATTGTTTTATTAGAATCGTGTCGCGCCGGTCTGCACGAGCCTTTTATATGTATGGTAGGACAGTGTAGGCCTTTCAACAAGTACCAGGTATGTAACAAAATAGAAAATGGTCAATAAATCTACAGTCTACTAAGCCTACAACGTTCTCACATTCACAGAATAAAAAAGAATGTAAGCTTATAAAAGATAAAAAATAAAAAACCTATTTTAAACGAAATGACATGAATGCCATTCAATCCAAGGTCAGAGATACGCCACACGCAGACACATGGTACGTCACTCGGTAACGTGTGTGTTGTCGTACACGAAGTGACGGGAGTGACAAATATAATGCTCAACATTATCAGAGGCGACATCCATCACATTCATATTGAGTGGAAACATGATGATAGTAGGAGTGTAACAAACAAGTTAATACTCGTAGTAGTTTATTGAACAAAGTAGTCGTAAAATCAAGACTATTGATTTTAATGTCATGCAGTTTCTGTGATCAGTAGGTATCAAAAATGTTTTGTTTATGAGTATAAAAGCAATTTTCATTTACAAATTGTGCTGGTTTCTGTAATTTCAAAGACGTCACAACTGACGTACGTCATAAGTTCGGGAGATAAATGTGAACATTGTTGCTGCTCTTATTTTCTCCTGTTTGGGTGTAAGCTGAGCAAATTGTATGTACTTGTACATTACTTCAACTGGGTGAGGCTCTTCTTTCCTTATATTTTGTGTGTTGTTTGTGCTATGATGCAGCACTAATAAACCATCAACGTCTAGTCTATTGGTGGCATGACATCCGGTCCTTTTTAAACTGTTGATACAAGGAAATATTGAGGGAATTTACCTTAAACTTTATTTTCTTTGAAAATAAAGCGTTGTTAAGAAATAGGACGCTAGCAACGTAAAATCACCCCATTTCCGTTAAGTTTTAAATATTTTGCGGCATCATTAGGGTATCGAACACAAAACCATTGTCAGGATCCCAAGCGAGAAATAAAGGGAACTCAACCTAAAAAAGTAAAAATATATTTTCCGCATAGTCACCGCTGAGAGGGGCTGCTCGTAGAAATTCTATTAAAGAGCTTAGAATAATTTCATTAAAAGAGCTCTCACAATAGAAAATATATCAGGGTTGGTGGGTGCAACCTCGAAAAACAATTGTGTCACCGTTTACCTAAGTACGGAACCGAATCATTTCAGGAAATTGAAGGGTAAGAGAGAAAAGAAAGCTAAAGCTATTAATGAAGAAGATGTTAGAATGTCTGGGCAATTGTGCAGATAAACTGTGGAAGTGCAGGGGTGGGCAGCGACGCGTGCTTCAGAGCCAATTAAAAATAAATTAAAAGTCACACAAAACTCGACCTTTCCGACTCTCTCGAATAAATTGCTATAACATTGAAGAGGCTTATTTGCATAACTTATGGTGTTTTTCTTTTCAATTATGAGAAGTAAAGTGACTGACTTAGAATGTCTGTGAGTTGTGTCTAAAAATTGTAGACAAAGCCTACATTACAAAACACCTACAGTTGTGATATCTATTACTTTCAAGTTTCAATAGTTATAGCATTCCTAATTGTTGCGACTCTAAGGACCAGTTCATTCTCCCTTGCTGAACTGAGCCCGTCCTCAAGGACCTTCGCTATGAATAACCACTTTTATCGTTTCAGATTCAATAAAACCTTAGCTTCTTGCTGGGTCATGGACTCATACAGCTCAAGGCAAGAATGGAACACGTCGACCTTCACACACGCTCGCACCCTTCTGATGCTATCACACTGACTGTGATAGATCGAGCCTCACAAGTCCTCGTCATCCATTCAATCTGAATATTGATGAGGCACATAATATACGCCGATTGATCAATGGTAATGTAATTACATATCAGTACCTAGTTTGAATAAATTCCTTTTAGAGAGGAAGATTTGAAATGCGTGGTTCAAAATTCTTCTGTGAATATAAATATGTATAAATGCAACATTCACACATCCATACTTCCATACTAATATTAATAAATACGAAAGTAACTCTGTCTGTCTGACTGTCGGTTACAATTTCACGCCTTATCGGCTGGACGGATTAATTTTTGAAATTTGGCAGACCAGATAAACCATGATCTGGGTTAGCACATAGGATACTTTAATGGCGGTAGTATGATCCCGCGGGATAATTTCCGATCTCTACGCGGGAGAAACCGCGGGCAGAAACTTCTGTATGATATTTATGTAAGTGACGCAAATAAATCCATTAAAAATGAACTGAGATACGAAATGTTTCTGAACCTACATTAACAGAATGGTATAAAGCCTTGCGGTACCAAAATTAAAGTCTTACATAATATTTCAGTGCAACACTGAGTTGATTAAATACAGTTTTGATGAAATCCACGAACCGATAATTTATTTCCCTCAACTCCGAAAGATCGTCATCGGACCGACTCTGTTTAATATTAAATGTACACAGCGCTCTTGGAACGTATTAATATTTCCCGATTCGGAATTAACGGAGGCTTCTCTACAATTATGTCGAAAATTTGCATGTTCGTGTTGTTGAATAAATATAATAAATCCTCGTACACACAGACCGGGGATGTTTTGAATTTCATCGTGAGTTGTGTTCGTTTAATAATCTCAAATTTAAAATTAAATTACTTTTTTGTAGGTACCAATTATTTCTCGTTTCATTCCGTCCGTGACCGCAACTGCTGAAAAGTACTTGAAACGTGAGAAAATGCTAAAGGTTAAATACAACGTGTTTTAATTTCCAAAATAATGGTAAATTTCATGTTTAATTTATTGTATTGTGTTAAAAGAGAACTTTTCCTTTATGAAAAAGCTACTAGATTCTGGTCTTTAAACCCGTAATAGAATCTGACATTATTATCGTATGTTCAATCATATACCTATCAGTAAGTATCATAAATCAGTTCTGTGACCAAACAAAAAGATGAAACATTCATTCATACTTAGCTCGTGTGCGTACGGCTCTCAAATCATTGGTGAGACGCTTCGAGTTAATTCTACAGACCTTCAATAAAAGCTTCGTGAAATCGTAGCAAAAATCCTGCGTGTTAGCAAGAGTATTAAATTGGGATTCACAGCTTTCTAGCCAATTTGTCAAATTAAATCGTACATTTTGTTAAGTGTCTACGAGGATTTGCCGACAGTACGGAAACCATGAATGTTAATCGTAGACAGTTATTACAAACGTAATTTTAGTTAAATATTTTTATGGATAATTTTCATCCGATCGTTTTACCATTTTAATATTATTTGAATCACTACTTTTTTATTCAATTCTGAATGTTGAACATTTTATTTTCAATGACCATTAACTCTCGCACTTGATCTTATAAAAGTCAATTTCACTTCACCCGATTCACATTAATTTCACACTTAAAGGCTTCAATATTTTTTTAACTTCAGCACTTACAATATCTAAACTTTTTATTCAACATCGAACACATGATTATAGATGTAATACTAGTATATACATTTACATTATAGATCGCTTATAACTCGGGATTTTCCTGAAATGGATTCTGAAACTCCTACGCAGTCTGATTTTTGTAGGTTATTTGAAGTACATGACATCAGTTATCTACCATTAGCGAGACAGTTTTGGGTTTCTGAGAAAATATAATATAACAAGATGAAATGAAATGAAGAGAGCACACGTAAGCGGTTTAGAGAAAAAAAATGATAGCTTGAAGAGTTATTTACACTGTATAATATCAAAATAGTAGCTTGTATTGGTTTTTTAAGCTTCCCTTTTAACTTCGTAGACATAGGTATATTTTGATTGAATTGCAAGTTATGTATTAAATAGACATAGAGGACCACTAAAGTTACTATTGTAACAATCCGCTAATCTATAGAAATATAATAAAATAGTAACGAAGTTCTTAAAACCTACTGAGACCTGTATGAAAATGACCATTTCTCTGAGGATACTCTTGCTGCTGAAGATGAATTGGGTGAAAAATTGGAAACAAAAATGAGTCACCACAGTTAGCAACATGACCCGCATTAGTAAAAAAGCCTGGTCTATAATACATAGAGTCACTGGATGCCCACCGGAACCTGTCAACCAAGGTTATGTCACAGCCAATCAAATAGCGCAACAACTGCTTCTCAATGACAAACTGCCACACAAACTACCAAGAGCCAAGAGACCTGCTGATATTCCTAAGCATTCGAAGGCAGTGTGTTGGCGTCAAAGTTAATATATATACCATCGATCAGCCTATCAACCAACACACGGAGCGCTTCCTGGACGCGGATGACTTGGCCCTAGCAAGACAATCAGCAACTTTCGTAGATGTAGAGCACAAATTAACATTAGCACTTGACTTACTAAGTAATTATTATGACAATAATGCCGGCCGAATCCGTCCAAGAGACAGTCGTGCTCATTTCATCTCCGCAACAGTCTAATTAGTCACTTAACATCACGTGGTGAGGAACTGAGGTCACACACGGCTCGAATCCCAAATATCTTGGTGTGACGTTGAATAGGGCCTTAACGTATAAATCACACTGCCACAAAAAAAAGAAGAAGTTCGGGACCCGCAATAATTTTCTACGTCGCCTAATATTCACCAACTAGGGAGTAGTACCCGATCTTCTTCGCACAACTGGCAAGTCTCTATGCTTTTCTGCTGGCGAATTTGCGTGCCCAGTGTGGCACCGATCCGCTCACGCCAAGCAGGTAGACATTATTTGCCAAAATGAGACTTGTCGGATAATATCGGGCTGTTTAAAACCGATTCCATCCTGTAAGCTGTACCCGTAAGCAGGTATAGCACCACCTGCCGTAGGAAGGAATATCGCAAGCACGCTGAAAAAAAGAACGAAGAATCGTCTACGACTACACGACTACTCCGGGTAGACTAAATAGTCGCAGGACCTGCTTACGGTCCACACAGGTGATCCAAGACAGGCCATAAAGCCCCAAGAACACTTGCCTCCCGGTCGCGAACGGCAATAGCATTTGGAAAGCAATAAATCGATTGCGTAGGTACCCAAGTAGGCCGCTGCAAACATAATCTGGCGAAGTGGGGCATTATCGATTCTCCCAACATTCAGTGCTAGTGCCTCGCTCCTGAACAGACTATGTCCTATCTGCTAGAGTATCCCAATTGTCCGTTCACCGAATATTACATCTATAATCATGTGTTCACGAAATAAATGTTGGTCACATTTATTGCGGCCTCAGAGGTGTTGTTGTTGGATATATTGTTTGTGCCAGGTATAGATGTACCGTCGAAACGAAAAGAAGACGAAGATTTTTTGTCCGTTTGTCTGTTAGTCTGAATGTATGATCCACCGGCACGGAAATACTACTGGATATATACTGTCCAAATTTTGCATAGATATTCCCTATAAATCTGGTCACGGATTGGAAGCAATTTGGCACACCGTAAGTTTATAACCTGGATTCACAACGGAACATCCAAGCGGAAAAAGTCGCGGGCAAAAACTAGTATTACAATAATAACAGAACGTATCACACTTTCCTTTTAAATATTTAATCAACACTCCCAATCTCCGAATATAACCTGCAAAACAGTCAACCCTGCCTTTATTCCAAAGCCACCATACATTCCTTACAAACATTCCCCAAAATACCTCAAGACAATTCACCCAGCAATAAAACATTGTCTAATGTAGGATAAGCATACGACGAAAACGCTGAAGAACAAAATTTTGGCAAACAAACGTACATGTGGGAGACGCCATACTTAAAATACTTTTATTCTTTCTCCTTTTTGGAGCTCGTCAATTACCTTTATATGGAAAATTACAGTGCACAGACCGAGTTTGGAAAGTTGTGGTCTTTCGGTACACTTGTAATGGATCTTTTTATCCTCCCTGAATAATGTCGCTGGATCCTGTAATATGCAGGCTCGGGGAAGTCATTTGTTTCATGTGATAGAGAGCGGGTGAATTTTTCATTCATCTCAATATGGTAATTACATACGTCGGCTTTCATTTCGTTTGATTAAAATATGTTAAATAGGCTATATTATATAGGCTTTATTAATTCTGTCAGAACACAAATAAAATCAACTTTGTTTTATACTCATTTAATTTATAATGTAACTAAAAGTGAATACGTAAACTATTTCCTACTTTTATGTGACAAAGAATAAATTTGAATTACTGTAATTTGAATTTGAAATATATTTTAGCGATCCATCTCGTTAGTCAATTTGATTTGATTCAATTTGGGTGAAATTGTATATAGCGGCAGTCCCGACAGCACACGTACTTACGATGTAAAAGGAAATCGAAATAGAATCGATTTGAGGAGTTTCCGGTTCATAACATACGCGCCGCACAGATAATTTAGTAGAAATTACTCATTTCACATTTGATTAAAAGATAACAGGAAATAGACCACTGATTTAACTTTGAAATTGAAAAACAATATTAGATTTGACTTCGCTTTACTACAAATATAGTCAAATCGTTATATTCTCAAATAATACACGTTCATATTTCACAAACGAATTGCATCACCAAAATCAAAAGGAAATCGCTTCTTCCCAAACCAGTAGGAAAGTGGGTCACTGACACACAAAATGGCAAACATTGTCGTTACCCCACCGTATCCGTATGTTACCCCACCGTATCCGCACGTTACCCCATCGTATCCTCACATTACCCCACCGTACTTTCATATTGTATATTTGATCTGATGCTCCGCGGATGTAATACTGAATGCCAAATATTTGAGCGATATCTTCGATAGTATAATATTATCTATGTATACTTACGTGGGTACATCATTTCCGTAATACGTGGGAGATTCGACAACCGTTCTTGTGAAACAATACTATTTAATTATGAAAAAACTGTAAACAAACTTTTCAAAGATTACCAAGTAGCAGAAAAAAAATATTGACCATGATTGATTATTATTGATTGATTGTTATAATCCAGTAAATAAAAATACCAAAGAACAGACACAGAGGTAAAATGGGTAAGTAATATATGATATAATTACATAATCTCTAATATTTACAAGATATAACAACTGAATCTATAATTTGCTTTGATATAATCAGTGGCGTGCACAGAGATTTCAGACAGGGTATGCACGGCTGAAATAAAAATAAAACTTACCAGTTTCCACTTGTTTCGGTCGGTAACCCACCGACATTACCAGTAGCATTACCTCTTTTTAGGGTTCTGTAGTAAACAAGGAACCCTTATAGTTTCGCCATGTCCGTCTGTCTGTCCGCGGCTTAGCTCAGAGATGATTAGTACTAGAAAAGCTGTAATTTGGCATATGTATACATATTAATCATGCCGACAAAGTGGTAAAATAAAATCAAGGTTTTTTTTTTAGGGGACGTCCCCTACAATTAAGGGGGTGATGTTTTTTTTTCTCATCTGCCCTTTTAAAAAATATTGTGAGTTTGTCTAAACCATTTTTGGATTCAGGGATCCGTTGGTGAAATATTAAGCTTTTAACTGAAATTTTTTGTCCTCTGCCAGCAAAATGGTTTTACTTGGATTTGTGAAAAAATTCACAGCAGTAGTATCTAAAACGAAATTAAAAGGAAAACTATCAGAGCTAAGTAGACTGTACTGGTTAACGAGTAATAATCAACCAACTTTTGTAGTTTGAAAAACGTGATCTCCCATACATTCCGTATGGGAGAACATGTTTTTCAACTACAATGTTAAGTTTGTTCTTGGGATAAATTCATTCCAACTACGGAACCCTTCATTGTGCGTGGTCTGACACGCACTTGGCCGGTTTTTTTTTAGTTAAATCCAACCCGGGTACACACCTTCCCTTTGCAATCAAGTTAAATTTGTGCTCAAAAGATAACGTCAAAAAAACGGCAGATTTTAATTTATTTAAACACACCTCGCCAGCACAGGTCTCACAGGTATAATTTTCCATTATTTACAATAAACATACTAAATAATTACTAAGACAGTCAATCAATTGCGCCAAGAAAAACAATCGAAACAAATATGGCGAAAAAACTTTGCAATTACGAAATTTAAATTTACGAACTAATACGAATTACGAACGAATGAATTTGTCGATCAATTGATCAATCCGACAAAACAAAGTTGGCCCTCTGCAATCAACAATTAAACGGTGCTTTTCCGGCTTCTCAATTTAGACGGGTTGCAAATAAGCTATGCTTCCAAAACACAAACACGCGCGCACTTTCTGTGTACTACGCGAGAATTCACGAGATGCGCTGTATGAGAAATAAGCAAGGCGTAGTACTGCTTTTGCTCACGACAGTGCTGCCTGCGCGGAGAATTAGCAGCGCGCAGCCGCGAGTGTTTGCTGCTCCGACAAATTAGTTCCAAAAAAGTAACAGATGGCGCGTAAATCGTGTTAATGATATTTTTTAGTTATAATTATTTATCTTTTAGATCGGCATGTATGTATGGGACTACAGGGTATGCAGACCTTATTTGCATGTATGGAGTGCACGCCACTGGATATAATGATCAGTTAATATATAATACATAAACGATTGATATAATCTTAAAATAACTAATTTTTATAAGCATAACGTACATTGAATATAAAATCGTTTGATATACCACGCAAAAGACACAAAACCTATTTAGTCTAATATGATAAAAACGCTTAGTTAAAAACACAAAGCAATATTGCATACATACACTTTATAACTTAGTATAATTATTCATAAGTTGTAGCCTGTAGATAGCTTAACAAATATCATTGTTCGTTGTCACTTTGTGTGCATAATCTTGCTCAGTTATATAGGTAATAATTTATTTAACTGAGCAAGATTCATCAAAAATAGATCGCATCTGGTTGATACCATCAATATATACTTTAAACGATAGACCTAATGATTTTCGATTAAATAAACGTTATATCCAATAAAGTTAAACGAAATAGATTTTAGAATATATAAATGTTATATATGTAAAGAAATTATATCAACAGTTGGTATATCTCACGTTTATTACATCTTGTGAACGTTATTGAAATGAAAATATACCAAATAACTTTATATGATATGAGACGCACCCGGTAAAAATAGTAGATTTTTGAAATATCACAAAAATAAACATAAGGACCAAGTTATTTATTAACAAAAACATTCGTTTGCAAAATCACATAATGCCTATTGAGACGAAAAACAATGTCTGCTTCACTACCTAACCCTATCCTGTGACTCATTATTTTAAAACCTGACATAAACCGGTTAAAGGCTCAGTTTACAAGACACAGAGCGGGCTTAAAAAATAAGAGGCCATGTTGTGCCGTAACGAGAATAATAAATAGCATATTTGACAATACACACTTGGGCCGAAATTGCCAAGGCCTCATTTTTGGCCATGATTTATGTCCAGTCCGGGACGGCCTCCCGTCCAGATTTATCGCTGCTCTACGAACACTTTATTTCTCCACATTATAACCAACAGTCTGTTTTGTACATATTATCAAACATTACAATTTCTTTTGACTTCAGCCATGGCTATAAATTTATTCTCGCATAAGTCTACCTGTTGCTACAATAAGAAGAGGTAAAATAGTAGTTTAAAAAATCTTCCAATTATCTACTGCGACATCAAGATACAGAATAGAACCTATTTTTCTGTCTTATATAATTGTCCTTAAATTATCCAACAAGTAAATAAACGATCACAATAGAATGAAAAGTCCATCAAAATTATAACGTTTGCAAACTAAAAATAATTGTATATAATTTTCAGGTATTTTAAAAATTACATTGTTCTCGTTTTGTATATATCATTGATTTTACATTCTGTGATTACTGCCTCACACACTGACTTATTGTAAAATTTTAAGAAAGCGTTCTGCGCGCCCGCCGTCGACTCATCGCAGGTCATTCTTATCGTTCTAACTTTTAAAATATTAGTCCAAATTACTTAGTGTAAAAGACAAATTTTATCTACATTAAATACCGAAAGCGATGAAGGTATTTATTTTGATACGAATTAACTAAATACTCTAAAATATGCAACTTAAAAAAAGTATTCAATTTAAATGTATTTATAGCTCACTATTTTGGCTATAATGGCTTCCACATAAAAGGTAGATATATGCTGTCGCGGACTTTTATTTAGAACTCTTTAAGACAAACAACCCCACAATACATTCTTTTCATGTAACTCCAGCGGTTTAGGCAGCGCACGCAAAGATAGATCTCAGAGGGCAGGATTTTTTCCGACTTACTGGATACTTATCGTTATATTATAGCTAAATCACATAAAATCTTTATAAATTGTAGCCTATGTGTTATTCTGATATAAAAGCCACATTACTGTAAAGTTTCATTAAAATCCGTTCGGTAGTTTTTGCGTGAAAGAGTAACAAACATCCATCCATCCATCCTCACAAACTTTCGCGTCTGGTTTTTTTTTCGTTACGGAATTTCTACATTCGGTCGCCGCGCTCAGAGTCTCCGATAAAAGCTATGCAATAGCTTAAAATTAATACAATTAAAACAATAAAATATGATAACAAGAAAATAACCACATAATTACATCGCAATATTATATCAGTTTATCCTGTAATTTTGAATTCAAACTGTTCAAAACTATAGTTATGGTTACAGTATTTGCGCCGCTTGAGGGTTTCAGCAGCCGCAGCAGCAGCGCTAGTACAGCCTGTGGTACTAGGAACGTGAGATGGCGCAAGGGTGTCGACACAGGTTGCGTCCCACACCAGAAGATTCAAGCAACCCACCTTTCAAGGCAATAACGTCATGCTGTCTCTTCCCATCGTCACGTATCAAGCCGTTTGGTTCTAATACCGTTGGTAGGCGGCGGTGGCAATCGCTCGACGAATAATATCGTTTATGCTGGCGTGCCGTGCAATGTGACCTGCGCTCCTGCAACAAGTCAGTCCATTGTGCCCGAGACCGTCGACGACTTCACCACAGTAACACCGACCTACACTAGGTGAGCAAGGTGCCAAGCGGAGACACGTAGCGAGCCGAAACGATGAGTCACCTATCATGCCTATGGTGGATTGGTAGGGTATTCCGTATAATACTGCAGAGCGGCACGTCCCACCGTCTCTGGGAGGACGAGTTGTCGGGAAAATGCTTATTGCGACAAGCCATTTTCCAAGCATTCAACGCATCGGTCAAATACGGTACCATCGACCAGTGATGAAAATAAAATGTTCCTGGTTATTTATCGGTGCGGTGGTGGATCAAGGTGAGAGGCCGGTAAACTTTGTGACTAATATTTTTATGAAATATTCAGATATTTTTTTGCTATTGTACAGTTCAAACGTATATCGTGACATTAACTCAGCTCGCTCATGTGCTTTCATGCACATCACCGAATTTTTAATTTTCACTCCATCAAATTCCATATTTAAACTTCATAAAAAACCACCGTAAAAATATCTATCTATCAAAGTGAAAGATTAAGCGGTTCACAAGTTTGGACAGTTTAACGAGCACATTGGATGAGCTGATGAGCCACGTTATACAGCCGTCAACGAAACAACTTCACTGCGAGTTAGACGAGACTAATGCCCGTTTTCATGAACACTAGGCGACACATAAATGAAAGTACTAAATAAAAGCGCGATGATGGATTTTCATCTCTCGGCTCAGCGTGGAAAGTCCAACAACGCGCTTTTTTTTTTTCGGCGCTGTGTCAGTGTAAGTGAAAACGGGTATAAGCTTTATGTATCAGGCAGTTTAATTATAATATTATGATTCAAACAATCGGGCCCTCTCAACTGATCTTTTGATATCCAAGATTTGTAAACGTTCAACTAACTCTTTGATTCGAAAACACTGAAGAAATTATGAAGTTAACATAAACGGAAAGTTAAATTATCTTCACAATCCAATTATTCATTCATTTTCAAAAGCAATCAAAGTTTAGAAAACTACGTTCTAAAACTTAGTTTTAATTTCAATTAGGTAGGTAGTTGATTAAAATGTAATTGGTAAAATATTGATGATGGAATTAATTCCATTAAATAACCAATGATTAGGAAAAAAAAAAGTTTTTTTGAGAAAGAAAGAAATAGAATTAAAAAACAAGTCTTCTACCAAAGTTTAGATTACAAAAATCCTTATTCTTTCCAAAATGATGCCTTGCATACTACATACCTTTTCTGGTGCCTATTATCGGGTTGCCAGGTATAAACAGGTGAGTTAGGTTAAGACCAGAAAAAGGTAGACAACCTAACAGTTAAGTACATATTCTGTATGCTATACAGTGTGTCTGGTCACTGGTATCCGACCCGTTAAGGAGAAGCAA
The DNA here is from genome assembly GCA_914767755.1 of Agrochola circellaris. Lineage (NCBI taxonomy): Eukaryota > Metazoa > Arthropoda > Insecta > Lepidoptera > Noctuidae > Agrochola > Agrochola circellaris. The sequence continues at coordinate 651,666 of OU611847.1, forward strand.
TCTGATCAATTTTATCGACAAATCCACCATAATAAGGCATTTTGTTATGAAATGGTTTTATTTATATATTAAGTAAAAGAAATAACCAAATTGTTTCTCACTTTTTACATTTAAACTATTTTTTAAGGTTTTAATGGGAGTTTTTTATAAACCTTTTAGTGTCCTTATTGCCTACTTTCTATGCCTGTAAGACCTCTACATCGGTAGATATGGCAAAATAAATGAATCCATTGAAATCGGTAAACAAAAAAAAACAATGGCTGCCATTTCAAAACAGTACGGGCAAAACTGGAGTACTTTATTATGGTGGATTTGTCGATAAAATTGATCAGATTGCTTCGCCTTAACGGGTCGGACATCGGTGGCCACACAATTTAAATTGAAATTAAAATAACTCGTTTAGTAAACAAGACAGCGAAATATTAAAAAAAAAAACTTTCTTTAGGTATTTTTAATTAATTATAGCCATGAATTAACATATTTATTTAAGCAGCCCATTTGCAATATACTCGTATTTGTAAACATATTACATTTCATAATACTTTTAATTCGGTAAACAGATGGGTGAAGGTCGATCTTCTTCTTTCTTTTCGTGTGGTTAGTGACTAACCTAGTATCAGAGTCTTAAAGCCGCCCATGAGCCTCTGACTGAGCTTCACATGACGTCGAGAAGTATCTCTCAGGCATGCCGGTTTTGGGCACGCCACAATTGTGGCGATAAGTCCCCTCTTTGAGGAGTGGCTAGAGAGGCGCCACGGCGTCCTCACCTTCCGCCTGACACAGGTCCTCACCGGACATGGTTGTTTCGGGAGGTTCCTGTTCAGGATAAAGCGGGAGGAAACGCCCGGGTGTCACCACTGTGTGGATCGCCCGGAGGACACGGTGGAGCATACGGTGGAGGTCTGCCCAGCTTGGGCGGAGCACCGCCGTGTCCTCACGGAGGCGATCGACGGCGGCGATCTCTCGCGTCCGGCCCTGGTTCAGGCCATGGTCCGGAGCGAGAGTGCATGGGAGGCCGTCACCTCCTTCTGCGAAGCAGTAATGCTCGCGAAGGAGGAGGCGGAGCGCGCGAGGGAGAGGCAAAATGCGCCCCCTCGCGCCCCTAGTCGCCGCAGGAGACGCCCCGGGCGTCGGGAGTCGCGAGCCGACTTCCGGCCACCGTAGGCGCGGGCTTGCGGACGGTGAGCAATGGGTAGCTCGCCGTCCGATAGGGACCAGGCCCGGGTCGACGGCGCGTTGTGTTCCACGCGCGCCTCAAAGAGATGTCAGCACCAACTGACGGGGTCCGGAAGGGCCAATGCCTGCCGGGGTTGCGGGTTTGTCTGAAAGGGATATCGCGACCTCGGCACACAGGCAACGGAAGGAACACGGGTGGGTTTTAGTCAGTAAAAGTCTGACACGCCCTCCCGCTCCACCCAGAGCGGGAGAAGTTATTTGATAATTTCCCATCCTCAAAAAAAAAAAAAAAAAAGGCATGCCGGTTTCCTCAAGATGTTTTCCTTCACCGTTTTTGAAGCAAGTGAAAATTATATAATAGGCACATGAATCCGAAAAGTTAGAGGTGTGGGCCTTGGGTTCGAACTGGAGACCTATGACTTGGCAGTGCGACGATCACACCAGTTGGCTATCACTGCTACAAGGTCGATCTTACTTCGGATCTTAGACTATATCAAATAATATAAACAACACAACAAAACATACATACATAACATAACATTGTCATAAATAATGCTTAACGTTGAAAAATCCTCCACGACATTAGAAATATTATTTTTCTACGTCCTTCTCTATAATATCTCCTTTTAGTTCCCTTTCTATTTCATCTACAGTCTTCCCCTTTGTTTCAGGCAGTACTAGCAGGGTCACAGCAGCTCCAAATACGTTGATGATGACAAATATGAAGAAGCCGACGTGAACCCCAAAGTTGCTGGTGAGAGCACCGAAAGCGATGAGTTGAATGAAACTCATGAACCACGCCAGCATCACCAAATATCCCATCAATTTTGCTCGAATCTGGAAGAAAAACATATTAATCAGTTACAGGAAGCTAAACTGCACTATTTGGTGTTTATAGATCCGTCCGACATTCTGTGCGAACGCGGTGCTCCTGACCAAACCATGGCTGGAGTGGTCCAAGTCTCTGTACATCTACACATTTGAGGAACTAATGGGAAACTGCTAAAGCTGATACTGCGATGAACGAACATGGCTCTCATGGAACATGGATCTACTCGAAAAGAAGAAGAATAAGAATCATCAATCCCGTGTTTTAGGTAGAAAACATTATGCCGTGTATACAATTATTAATTTAGCTTTTAAATTAAGCCAGGGCAAGCCTCATATAAAGGATAAAATAACACATCTTTAATACTGAAATCGCCAGCTCGTCTTGACAAAGCGCGCTGATCAATACTCGTACCTTCTCTGTATGAGAAGAGGCCTTTGCCCTGCAGTGGAATAGTAATAGGCTGGTGCTGCTATTACACAGCGTGAAATTTTAATGGCTGTTTTTCCGCTGTAGATCGATTTGCCCTCAGTAGTAATATCAAAACATTTTACACACACAGTTAAACTAAAAAATTAAACATCAAACAAAAAAAAAAACATCGACTCGAAAGCGTGAGAAACAATAGTAACACTAGACGAAACGTAGGCACAACTCGAACCGCATGCACCGTCCGTCGCCCGCGCGTTGCCGACAAACTGAAGAGCTATTCATAATTTAATGTCCAGAGCAAAATAAGCTTACACGCGAAGAGATACGGCATAAACTAGCCAGCGCGCTGATGCAATGTCCCGCGAACGTCGGCGTCGCATACGCAATTCGTTATTGTTGCAAAAATGAATCGACATTACGATAATTGCAATTTTGGAGTACGCCGTTATGGTGCGCTATGACTTTATTATGACTCCCATGCTGCCCGGTGACTTTACGCGGAGCCGCAACTACTTACCTGGAAATTGAATATTTCAGGCATCAAAACGAATGGAATGGGGGACACGCCTCCACCATAGAAGCATACTGCTACCATCATCATGATCATGTTGATCCAGCCAGAAATGGCCCATCCGTACTGTTTCAGTAGAGTTGTGGTCGCTAGGCAAGCAAAAACAATGGCTGTGGCTCCAAAGGCTGTTCCCAGGATCGGCTATATAAACAGAAGAACTTTTAGTTTTAAGATTGAAGGTCGTAGAGGGTAGAAAACATTTTGTGTCTTGTTTCGCCACTTCATTGACATCACACACATCTGACTGATTATTTCATACAAGTTTCATTACATATTCTGTATTTTTATTTTTCTGCTCTGGGACTGAGAAATAGGCACAAAGATGCAATATTTCAAGACTGACTATAGATTTTTTCCCGCATACTTTGATATTATTTTTGCTCACCTTCCTCCCCAACTTGTCTATACAAGCCATTGTGATCAAGGAGCCCACAGCCATGCAAATAGGAATGCTAAGGGCCTGCAAATCTGGACTGATCTTTACTCCCGAGTCGGACAGCAGAGTCACAGCATAATTTAGTAGAGAGAAGCTTCCGTTTGTGGCGTGGGTAAAGATCACCAAGAACATGATGAGGAACGCGTTCCGCCATGCTTTTGTTTTGACTGTGAAATTGAAAACTTTGTTTAGATTCGCTGTTCGATTTATTTTTGTATGTATTAATAATTTTTTTAATGTATATCAATAATATCTGTAAAAAAAATGGTTTAATACTCACATACGGTTACGATGGAAATGTTGGGTATGGATTTAAAATATTCATCATCTTTCTTGATCACAGCAACTTCTAGTTGAATGTCTTTGTCATCGACATCCAATCCTCTCAATAATGCTAGAGTTGCTGCCGCTTCCTATAATTTAGAGAATACTCACAATATGCACAACATATTAACCTGTAAACAATAATAAAGAAAAACAAGTTTTGAGAATGTGCAATTTAAAGTAAATAAACAACGAAATGAAGTCAAAGTCAAAGTATTTTATTTGTTGAACATAGGTAATATGGTACATGGTATAAAATTTGCGTTGTACCACTATGTTTTGCCTTGCAAGGCGTACAAATTTGGCGTAAAAACCTACAAACTAAATAAAACTGTTTCAAACAAGTAACGTCGTAAACAAGACAGATTATGAAGTGGATCGGACATTTTTTTATTTTATGCTTCTATCATCTAAAAACTCATTGATAGAGTAGTACGAGTAAGCCTTTTCAATCAGGAATTTTTCAAGTTGCGATTTAAAATGGTTTATGTTTGTCATGCTTTTTAAAGTTTTTGGTGAATATAAACTTACATTTGTCTTTCCCATCTTTACTAAGAAAGATGGTGACTCAGGAGCTTTAAAGAAGATTCCAAAAGTCAAGATTGGGATTCCAACAACGACCCATAGCACCGAGTGATAATCCAAAAATCCTCCCAATGCATACATGAGAACAATTCCAGTACTTTGAGCCAACGCAAGCATGGATGATAAGGTGCCCCTGATGCTGTCCTGGGCGATCTCTTTGACATACATCGGAACGACGTGGAAGCAGCCACCGCCGGCAATGCCACAAAATACTCTGGCTATGATGAGGCTTGTTGTACTAGCAGGTAGCATTGTAACTATCCAAGACATCTGAAAGATTGAAACATTTACAATTAATAAACAAAATTTTGGGATGCAAGAATTATTGTAATATTCCCGAATAATTAAATTAAAAGGGATGATATGAATGAAGTAGAGCAAACGGGCTGACAACGCAGAATGGGAGGAAAAACATATTGTAACGAATCAAAGTAACAAGGGACAATCAAGGGTAAGTAAAAGTAAAACGAAGATTTTCAGGACTTACCGCTTGAATGACAGTCATCACAATAATACTTATTTTCCTTCCATACCTATCTACGATTTGTAGAAACATGAGGACTCCAAGTACACCCGCCAGTGATGGAGCACTGGCTATCCAGGATATTTCACTGTCTGTCAGTGGTCTCCCAGTGGGAGAATCTTCCGACTGCAATAATTTTGTAACAGGTGACATCCAGCCACATTGGAGACCATACGTGAGAATTGACATGTTGCCTGAAGAAAAAATAAAATCTTGAAAATGTTACATTCAACTGTGTGGCGGACATCAAAGAATCAAGAATCTCGACGACCAAATAGTTAAACCAAATAGTTTTAAACTAAAAAGCAGTCGAATAATCATTATCTCAGTATTAGCCTGAAATGTTCTTGATATTCGCTTTGCCTAAAAGTACACAATCATTATTGTGGTAATGCACATTCTTCTACTTTGTTTTACACTAGATCACTAAACTTACATAGAATTGTGACCAACCATTGCACTTTTGTGTGTCCTTTAGACTCTGAGATTCCACTGGAAGTCATTTTGGAGTATTTAATAAAAAATATTAGAATATTGCGTATTTATGAGCAAAGTCAGAAATGCTACATACTCGCGTACGACTCATACGAAACGAAATGAGAATGGTACAGATAAATTTGCGAAAGTGCTCTTATTACAAACAGAAATTTACTTTTAAGGTATGATCCACAATTTCGGCGACTATTGTTTTCTGATTGGTGATACCCAGATGAAATGTTTGATTTAGATTTCAAATCAAACAATTTCGGGATCTGCGTGATATGTTGATTGAGAAGATAATTTATGACGTTATACGTTGTTGATTTTATTTTAATAGCTGTAAAGGAGTAAATATCACGTTAGCATCAGCTGGGTTGCCGAACATTTTAGCTTCACGGCTGCAATTGAGTGTTAGCAGAAAGCTGCACTTGCATCGCTGATAAATATTTCATTTATTCTATAAATAAATATTTGATACGGTCGCGGATCGCAAATCACATTTAGATCAACATACAACGTGATACTGACCTGCAAATTGCAAAAAAACGTTAGAAAATTTCAATTACGTGGGTTACCATGACACTTTACCCTTTTTTTTTGGTTGTGAAATTATTAAATCATTTCTCCCGCTCTGGGCGGAGCGGGAGTGCGTGACAGACTCTTACTGACTAAAACCCACCCATGTTCCTTCAGTTGCCTGTATGTTGCCAGGGGCCACGGTATGCCTTCCGGACATTCCCGCGACCCCGGCAGGCATCGGCCCTAACGAACCCTGTCAGTTCTGCAGGCATCTCTATGAGGTGCGCGTAGAACACAACGCGCTGTCGACACGGACCAGCATTGCTATTCTTTAAACATCTCACTGTGAAAACTTGGGTGAAGTGAGTTGTCAATAGTGTCAATCCCTGTGGAATGACAGCTCACTTCACCTAAGTTTTCACGGTGAGATGGTTACAGAATAGCACTGCTGGTCTTTATCGGACGGCGAGCTATCCATTGCTCACCATCCGCAGGCCCGCGCCTGTGGTGGCCGGGAAACTGCCTGGAATTCCCGACGCCCAGGGTGTCTTCTGTGGCGCCTAGGGGTGTGAGGGCGCGAAATTTGCCTCTCACTCACGCATTCCGCCTCCTCCTTCGCGAGCCTTACTGTTTCGTAGAAGGAGGTGACGACTTCCCATGCCCCTCCCTCCGTACCATGACCTGGACCAGGGCCGGACGCGATAGTTCACCGCCGCCGATCGCCTCCACGAGGACATGGCGGTGCTCCACTCAAGCCGTGCAGACCTCCACCGTATGCTCCACCGTATCTTTCGGGCGATCCACACAATGGTGACACCCGGGCGTTTCCTCCCACCTTATCCAGAACAAGAACTACCCGAAACAACCGTGTCCGGTAAGGAAATGTGTCAGGTGGAAGGTGAGGACACCGTGACGCCTCTCTAGCCACTCCTCAAAGAGGGGAGTTATCGCTGCAATTGTGACGTGCCCAGCACAGGGTTGCGACAATCACACTCTTAGAGACGCGTTTAACTGGCGGGCTGACCGCCGTCTCAAAGAACACACCCACACCGGTACCCATGGTAAAGGACCATGGACCGCACGACCCGCACGTTGAGCCTCCGGCAGGAGGCGTTTGGATCCCATTGATTGGGCAGGAGCCGCTTTATGGCAGCTCTGGTCCGATCCAGTCTGGGAGCCAAACGTCGGAAATGCTCCACGAAGTTCCACCGGCTGTCGAGGACATCGTCGACTCGATACCAATGAGAACCATTCCTACCGTCCGCGTCATCTGGGACGACGGTGGCGCGTTCCGAGAACCATGAAAACACATGGCCTCGGACTTGTGGAGGGCCACTTCGAGTCCGCCGAATTGCCGGATCCTGTCGACGATTGTCGCAACCCCGTGTGTCGCTAGTTCGGCCGCCACCTGGTGCGACCTCCTCTGCGCCAGGACCAACTTGTCGTCATCGAAGCAAACCACGCTAACGCCGCTAGCGAGGTCGGCGCGCAGCACCCAGTCGTATCCAATATCCCACAGATGCGGCTCCAGGACCGATCCCTATGGGACACCGCACGAGATCTCTCACCGGTTACATTCTTCCTGGTAACTGGGGTAGATGACGGCCTTGTCCGACAAATAGCACTCGACACTTAACACACGACAGAGGTAGGTTGGCATCCGGTGATACCGTAGTATCTCCCTGATGCAACTCTCGGGCCGGGTATTGAAGGAATTGGCGATGTCTAGAGACACCGCCAAGACGACCCTACCCCGGGCCACAGCTTTCCCCGTCGTGACGGCCCACACGCGCATGATGGCGTCCACCATAGAGCGCCCTCTGCGGAAGCCAAACTGGCTCTCCGCCAAATCCGGCCCCATCCGCACCAGCCGCCCGACAAGGCGGTCTGCAATGACTCTTTCAAAGCGCTTGCCCACCTCGTCGAACAGCACGATGGGCGGATGGAGAGTCCGCAGGGCGCCCTGGCTTCTTAATGAGGACCAGTTTCCCCGTCTTTCAACGGAATGGGAACTCGCCCTTTTCCAAGCATGCTCTTAGGACCCCCTTAGTAGAGGCACGAGAGTCTCCAAAGCTAGGACCCAGGCTTTCTCAGGTAAGCCCTCGGGTCCTGGGGCGGTATTTTTGTAATTTAGCCTACTTACCGCCATTCTCATCTCTAACTCGGTCACTTCCGGAACATCGTCGTCATCGTCGGGGTGTGATCGGCATCGGGCATAGCCATCGCCTCGAGATATGCTCCCCTCTTGAAGGGAACAGAGCGCTCACCACGTCCATCACATATTTAGGACATGGCCTCCCGGAACCACTGACGCTTCCGCCTTCACTTGTGATTTAGTTTTAGCCAAGCTTCTTGTATCAATATAGTGTTTCAATAAATCAGATTTTTCCGTACCAATCCATTTATTTGAATTCCTTTCGATAGCTGCCAACAATAAAATAGATATTTTTAAATAAAATTAGCCAAATATTGATTCAACGTAGCTGACACAATCATAAAATAAACGGGAAAAAAAGTCATAATGGCTGTTGTTTACATTTGCATAATAGATGATTTTATTACCTTATCTTGTTTGCGCTTGGCCAATAAATCACCTTTTAGAAACTATGTATTATGTCCTACGACGCCATTTTAAATATCACAATCTTTAAAAAACTAACAAGCTACTTCGCAACAATACCACACTTCAGTGTAATCGGTCGAATTGGTTGTGCAACTGACTGTGCCGCAAGTACCTATACTTGGTTTACTTATGTTTCTTTTTGTTTAAATTTTAGTTTATAATATAAATTCTCGCAATTACTAACAAATCGATCGGCCAAGTTAAATAACGTATGGGTGATATTGATTAAGACTAAAAGCATACTAAACGTAGGAGTAGATTACTGAATAGTCCATCGTTAGATAGTTACGAAAATAATTAATGGTCGGAGAACATGCGAGGATTCGAACTGACTGCAAGGAAATAATTGTTCACTAAGTGCTCCTGCCGAAAGCTTTCTTGTACAGGAGTAGATGAGTATTGATCTTCACTTTACATCCCTTTGACTTGCTACTAGTTCAGTGATCATTTGTTCCAGAGAATCTCGACGGGCTTACAATCAATTACTTGCAGATACGAGTATAACTTGTACTAGCAAAGTACTGGTTTTTAGATTTTTTTTTGTTGTAAATAAAAAAAACTCAGAATGATGTGAGCATGAAAGGAGTAAATAAGAAATGTTATAAATACAGGAAATAAATGAAAATGACAATAAAAGAAAATGAAAGTGCTTATATTGATGTTAGCATAATAAATTCATGCTGATTCTCATTGCACAAAATAAAGAAGCTAATACAGAGTGTATTTAAATCCAAAAAATTTAATGAAATTGTTTATTTTGTAAACATAGGATATCGGAATCGCTTTTACACGTTATAACTATAATAAAAAATAAAATAAAACCGGATGGAGTCGACATTTCATAGCTGACTACCCTTGAGAAGAAATGGCGAGACAAATTTAGGGTTCAAAGTCTCTTTTAATAAAGTCGAGACATTTACTGAATTTTTCAATTATCTAAAGCAATATAAGATGATAAAAATTTAAATAGTTAGCAAATCAAGGCTCCCCGTCTTGGACAGGTTAGGTTCGAAGGGGATAACCGTTATCTCCTTTGTGATAGGTTCCTTTAAACCCTGTAGACACAAATAAGAGCCCCGCGTAGCGGTGCTCCGTCGACCACGTCTTACTTCCAAAAAAAATAACTATATTAAGTACATCCTTTTTTTAAATTTGACCTTCGAGACGTTTGAGATTCTCATCATCTTGAAAATATGTCTCTTGTGAACTGGTAGGTGGGGGGATGACTTGCCCTATTCCTCTCTCCACCCTTCGACCTCCCTCTACATTTCATTTATGAACCTTTTTATGAGATTTCTGATATATTAAAAAATGGTTTTAAAAAACACTATGTATCTCCGGCGGGGGGTGAGTGGAAGTTTACTTAGCCTCCTCCCTCTCACCCTCTCCAAACCCCTATGGAGGTGGCACGTTTCTAACCTTTAACCTTATTGTTACCTGTAGTTCCTACAACTATCTTTGTAACAAATGTTAAAATTAGATTAATACAATTTTAAGAAACTCATTGTTTGATTAAAAATATAGATTAATTCAGTATATCTTAATACTTTTATGAAGGTAGCTTATTACGTACAGACCTACATCATCGTGATTTGTTATAATATTATTATCAATTAGTAAACACTCCTTAGCCTACGGGTTTTCCTTGATTCGTTATCATATTTCTGAGAATCAGGTTCATTATGTATTGATGAAATTGGTGTTAGACACAAATTTCTAAGGAAATAGAATATGATTATATTTTTGGGATTGTTATTTGTTCTTTAGAGTATCAATAATACTTTTGTCGTTATTTTTCTATTACACAAATAATGTTGACATTTATTAATAATACTCTAAGGATCTGCGTTTGCATAATATTATGTAGACTTTATTTTGTGAACATTTCTGTAGTTGCAACACTTCCAATGGTGTTATCTAAATAAACGTGACTATGAATTACTTTTTGTTCTTTCTTGTTTGTATTAAGTCAATAGTAGTTCGACAGCTACTTGGGTCGCAAATGCCTGTCAGTCACCATGAGGTGAATCGTGAATCATAAAAGCGGTTGGGATCAGATGACCAACTATCTAATTACGCAACACATTTTCGTAAACGATACGTTTCATTTTGACAGTTCAACAACATTCGTTGCGTAATTGCGTTATTTACATTGTTGAACAGTTTTTTTTCGAACTTAAGAAGCAATGGATTAGCAATCTGTTTCAAAATCTGATTCAGATTCTGATTGATCGTGTATTACGCAATTAGAGTACAGGTGGTTGTGGTCCATTTTGATTAACTGCCGCAATGATCAACATACCTAATTCTACTCTGTGTTGTTTTTTTTTTTTTGGGTTTTGTTTTAATTAATAAATATTAAAATAAAGACGTCTTTCATTTCTTACGAAAAAAAATTACCAAGCATGTTTTCTAAATTAATTACAAATTCTTAAATTAATTTTCAGTCTAACTTTACTTAATGTTTGTCCCACTTGTAATCTATAATTAAGTTGGTATTGTATAATTAAGTTGGTATTGTGTAGGTACCTACACATTTCATGACTAAGTTTCACGTATGTCAGTGTCAATATGTACCTTGTAATGTGACTTGTATCTTCTCAGTACAAACATAATAGCAAAGGTAATATCTAGGCTATTTCAAATAATTTTTTCGTCATGCAACATTCATCATAATTATGGTATGTCAACTGCAAGGAGATTAATATTGACCAGATAAACGCTCGATAAATCCAGTAAATAAAAATATCTAAAATAGAAAACAAAGATATTCAGAAGTCAAAAATTGGGATTTTTTTACTGTTGCAATAATAAACAAGAGGAAAAAATGATTTCTTAAGAAAATCGTTCGTGTTTGTAAAATCACATAAACAAAAGGCCTATTGAGACGAAAAACAATGCTTGCTTCCCTTCTTAACAGACCCCTATCCTGTGACTCATTATTTTAAAACCTGACATAAACAGGTTATAAAAGGCTCAGTTTACAAGGCCCAAAGTGGGCACAAAAATAAGCCATGTTGGGCCGTAACGAGAATAATAAATAGCATATTTTGACAATACACACTTGGGCCAAAATTGCCAAGGCCTCATTTTTGGGCCGTGATTTATGTCCAGGCAGGGACGGTCTCCCGGCCAGATTTATCGCCGCTCTACGAACACTTTATTTCTCCGCATTATAACCAACAATCTGTTTTGATGACTATAAATTCTTGCTGACCTGTTGCGGGAATTACTAGACAATAAGTTAAATAGATTAAAAGATTTGTGAATTGATCTAAAATACCGTTTCGCTGCATACAAATTAAGCTGTTCCCTTTATTTTATTTACATGCTTGTACATAATACGATACATAATACGAATATTATATAATAGTTAGTTGTAAATTAAATTAAAGTTTTGAGGTCCTACATAAAATTTGGTTACATTTGAATTTAAACCTTGTCAGCCTCGTATTCATAAGCAATATCTCCATCTTATAAAATCTTCGTTAAATTGCTCAAATCAACAAAATATAATAAAAAGTAAGTTCAAAAACTAAAACCGGACTACTGTAACATTACGCTCTAAAAAGTATGAAACAAGAAAATATTTCAAACAGAAATCAAGACAACCTATGTCTCTATTTTGTCTCTCTCATTTTTGTCAAGACATTTTGGTCATTTTGGTCTTGACAAAAATGGTCAAGTTAAACCCGTGGTCGCACGCCATTATAATTTTGTAGGTATACAGGCAGCTAATTTTATTGTAATTGTAACCAGCCTATATTTTTGTACGTGTTTTATTCAAGATAATTAATAATGACTAACAATGCTAAGTTGTTTGTGACTAATATCGGGTGTAAAAAGACACTTTCCGAAGCCGAAAGCCACATATTCTACCCATTATTTGCATCATTTTTTTCCACTAGACCATACCTGGGAATCCACTGGTTCTGGAGATATTGAAGGTCAAAGTCGCATTTTTTTTTTTTACTTTTTCACGAAAATGAATTCTATGCGATAATACGAAACTTTTTTCCAAACAAACATTACCTGAATTTTAGATTTATCTTGACAGATTACGCATTTGAAGTTACAAAAACGCAATGAACAACAAGTACCTACCTACGTAGCGTAGGGGCGGAGCTTAACTAACACTGAATCCGTTCATTCAAGCGTGGGTTCGCGTTACATTGCGCGCAATAAAAACTTGTTTTTTTTTATAAAAAAAAAAAAAAATACGGTTCCCAGCAATAATTTTTGCGCAAAGCTACTTAGCTATACGTACAGTATGCGTAGTTTACGGCTTTGTGATGTGTCTTTTTACACCCTGTATATTGCGATTTGAACAAATTAATCATATAATAAACAATAAAAATGAGCAATTTTTTTTATGCAAACTTATGACGTGAAATCAAGTAATTTATCCAAAGTTTAAGTTGTTCTTAGTATGTGAACATTAAACATGCGTTTGGTAAGAAATAAAATTACGTGATACAACGTTTTTGCGAAATTAAAATCATCCCGTGGATGGATGGATTTTGCGTGGATGTGACGCATATTTTCCCCCAAATTGTTTATTTTTGTGTTTTGTTTTTTCTTTGCGTCATGTGTACCGCAAATAAACGTATTTTCTTTCTTTCTTCTTCTTTCTTTCTATCACCAAGGAGGTAAAGTAATGATTTTAAAATGCACAAGTAATACCTTTAATAAATTTTGTATATTACCTCTTTTTAAGGATTTAAGAAATAACCGTAAACTTATCATTGGAAATATAGTCATAGTCCTTAAGATAACATTTAGTCTTTATTTCATTACAATCGGCCCACTCAGTCACAGATTTGGATTTAAGGCATACGGATACGCCATCCATGACTTGGATAAGACCATAGGATACTTTTATCCCGGTACCAGTACATTCCCGTGGGATGATATCCGACATCCACGCGGGCGAAGCGGCGGGAAAAAGTTAATTTGTCATAAATAATGCTTTAAGGTAAAAAATCGTCTATGACATTAAAAATCTTATTTTTCTACGTCCTTCTCTGTATCTCCTCTTAGTTCCCTTTCTATTTCATCTACAGTCTTGCCCTTTGTTTCAGGCAGTACTAGCAGGGTCACAGCAGCTCCAACTACGTTGATAATGACAAATATGAAGAAACCGACGTGAACCCCAAAGTTGCTGGTGAGAGCACTGAAGGCGATGAGTTGGATGAAACTCATGAACCACGCCAACATCACCAAATATCCCATCAATTTTCCTCGAATCTGGAAGAAAAAAAGATTCTTTAGCTGCAAGAACATAAACTGCACAATTTAGCAAAATCGGTATTTATAGATCCGTCCAACACCTGCAACTATGACCGTCTTGCTGGGGTGTCACAAGTGTTTGTGCATTTACTTTTAAGGAACTGATGAATGTGACTACCTACACTACAGTGGGCCCAAGTAATTTAAGAAAGAACCATCGATCCCGAAAGGAGAAGAAGAAGACCACATTTTATGGTTTTGGTAGGAAACAATATAATTATAGAGCACACATTTAATAACGTATATTATCAAATCAACGCATTGCACAAAAATAACATCATCAATAGAACTGCTTACCTGGAAATTGAATATTTCAGGCATCAAAACGAATGGTATAGGGGACACGCCTACACCATAGCAGCATACTACCACCATCATCATGGTCACGTTGATCCAGCCGGGAGTGGCCCATCCGTACTGCTTCAGCAGAGTTGAGATCGCCAGGCAAGTGAACGCAATGGCTGTGACTCCAAAGGCTGTTCCCAGGATCGGCTGTGTATGAACGTTTAGTTTTAGAATTGAAGGTCGTAGAGAGTAGAAGATATTTTATGACTTCTTTCGTCAACTCTGGATAAGATCCGACCCAACTTATATGACTGATTATTTCTTACATATTCTGTCCCATTTTTAGGGTTCGGTATGTCCGAATGAAAAAACGGAACCCTTATAGGATCACTCGTGTCTGTCTGTCTATCCGTCTGCCTCAACCAATTTTCTGCAAATCTATTGGACCGATTAAGTTAAAATTTGGTACATACATCAATTTCTATGACCCAAACACGGACGTGTTACATATAGGTAAATAAAGAAATCCCAATAAGGAGAAAAAAAAGTTTTGAACTCTGTACCGTGTGAATGTGCTTACTGTGAGACTCTAACTATTTTTTTTCGTTTTAAAATAATTAGTTTTAGAGTTGTTTAACAAAATAGATGAAAACTTACCATCTCCGAACTATTGAAAAACTGCCAAAAATTTTGAAAATAATACCGAAAATAGTTCTATACTTATAGATTACAGGAGAACCTATAGAGGATAAGTTTTTATTTGCTTTAAATAACGAGTTAAAGGTGAGCTATAGACTGTCACAAATTAATTGGAAATACAATAATAGTCATACAGATCATAACATCACAAACATTTTCATAAATACCTGTAGATACACATTTTATATTTTCAAGTTAAAGAAATCATTAATGTCATAAAAATTATGTCCATTCATATATCATATTGTCCAGTTTGTTCTTAAATGAGTTATGATTATTAAATAATTTTATTTCTTTTGGTATTTTATAAAAAGTCTTTATGGTATTAAAATAACATAGTAAACAATATTGTGCGTACAAACTTACATTTGCAGTTGGAATGTATAGGAGAACATGTTTTTCAACTACAATGTTAAGCTTGTTCTTGGGATAAATTCATCCCAACTACGGAACCCATCACTGTGCGTGTTCCGACATGCACTTGACCTGTTTTTTGATTAACTGTTCTCTCATGAGACTGAGAATTTGGCACAAAGATCTCTTTCAAGACTGATTTTATTGTTAACTTTTGTACCTATATTTGATATTATTTTGCTCACCTTTCTCCCCAACTTGTCTATACAAGCCATTGTGATCAACGAGCCCACAGCCATGCAAATAGGAATGCTGAGGGCCTGTACATCCGGACTGATCTCGACTCCCGAGTCGGACAGCAGATTTGCAGCATAATTTAGTATAGTGAAACCACCATTTGTGGCTCGGGTAAAGACCACCAAGATCAACATGATGAGGAAAGCCTTCCGCCATGCTTTTGTTTTGACTGTGAAGTTGAAAAACTATCTTTAGATTTATGGTCGGATTTTTGGTTACCATCAGCTCTACATGATTGGTTGATGAATTTTGCACTACCTAAACTGTATGTAGGTACATCAATTAAATAATATATATATAAAATATAGGGTGTTATACTCACAAACAGTTACGATGGAAATATTGGGTATGGATTTATAATATTCATCATCTTTCTTGATCACAGCAACTTCCTGTTGAATGTCTTTGTCATCGACATCCAATCCTCTCAATAATGCTAGAGTTGCTGCTGCTTCCTACAATTTAGAGAAAACTCACAATATGCACAATATATTAATCTATACACAATAATAGAGAAAAATAAGTTTTGAGAATGTGCAATTTAAAGTAAATAAGCAACGAAATGAATATAAACTTACATTCGTCTTTCCCATCTTTACTAAGAAAGATGGTGACTCAGGGGCTTTAAAGAAGATTCCAAAAGTCAAGATTGGGATTCCAACAACGGCCCATAGCACCGAGTGATAATCCAAAAATCCTCCCAACGCATAAATAAGAAGGATTCCAGCACTTTGAGAAAACGAAAACATAGATGATAAGGTGCCCCTGATGCTGTCCTGGGCGATCTCTTTGACATACATTGGAACAACGTGGAAGCAGCCACCGCTAGCAATGCCAGAGCATACTCTGGCTACGATGAGGCTTGTTGTACTAGCAGGTAGCATTGTAACTATCCAACACAGCTGCAAGATTGAAATATTAACAATTAATAAACGAAGTTTTGGGATGCAATAATGTTTGTAATATTCCTTATCGAAGAATTAAACTAAAAGGGATGATATGAATGAAGTAGAGCAAACGGGCTGACAAGGCAGAATGGGAGAGAAACATAATATTGTACCGACCCAAAGTAACAAGACATAAGCAGAAGAAAAGACAAGGGCAGGCAGGAAAAAAGACTTACCGCTTGGAAGATGATCATCGCCATAATACTAATTTTCCTTCCATACCTATCTACGATTTGTAGGAACATGAGGACTCCGAGTACAGCCGCCAGTGATGGTGCACTGGCTATCCAGGATATTTCACTGTCAGTCAGGCGTCTCCCAGTAGGAGATTCTTCCGACTGTAGTACTTTTATCATGGGTGACATCCAACCGCATTGGAGACCGTACGTGAGAATTGACATGTTGCCTGAAGAAAAAATAAAATCTTGAATTCTAATTAGACCGTGAACTGCGTGGCGGACATTAAGGCTAAGCATATGCTGAGACGCAGGTGACGCAGCACAGTAGGGCAGGCGAGGCAAAAATAGGCCGTGAGCGTATGCTGCGACGCAGCTACACAAACACATTCGCGTCCTAGCTAGTACAAACAACAGAGGGCTGTGCTGCGTTACCTGCGTGTCAGCAAAAATACAAGTGAAGACCTGCACGCGTCGCGCAGAAATCTGTGCCGGCTCTACGCACAGCAGAACAGACATATTTCTGCGTCACACGTGCCTACGCCTCAGCGTACGCAACTGTCAGTACATTCATTTATTACAAAAACTGCTCTGCCCTGCGCTGCGTGGACCTGCGTCACCTGCGTCTCAGCATACGCTTAGCCTAAAACCTTGACGATCAACTGAATCAATAGTTCTAAACTCAAAATCACTCGAGTCATCATTGTCTAAGTATTATGTTGAAATGTTCTTGATATTCCCTTTGCCTGAAAGTACACATTATTGTGGAAATGCACATTCTTCTGCTACGTTTAACACTAGAACACTAAACTTACATAAAATGGTGAGCGCCCATTGCACTTTTGTGTGTCCTTTAGACTCTGCGATTCCACTGGAAGTCATTTTAACCATTTTAATTACAAACTATGGAGTATTAATATAATTATTTGAAAAGTGCGTATTTATGAGCAAAGTCAACATACTCGCGTACGACTCATACGAAACCAAACGAGAATGGTACAGATAAATTTGCGAAAGTGCTTTTATTATAAACAGTTTAACTTTACTGTTTTCCACAATTCCGGGGATTATTGTTTGCTGATGGGTGATACAAATATTAGGATGAAATGTTTGATGTAGATTTCAAATTAAATACTTTCGCAGACTGTGTGATATGATTTGCTTGGGAAGATAATTTATGATGTTATACGTTGTTGATTTTATTTTAAAAGCGTTTACACTAGCTGATGATCTAGATTTTGCATTGTAAAGGAGTAAATAAATATCGTAATTTCTGCTGGGTTGTTGAACATTTCAGGTGTTATTCCACTAATCCCCATTGACAATCCCCATCAATGGGGATTTGTGAACCTTCTTGTCCATAATATGGACAAGAAAGTCCACAAAACTCTTGTCCAGAAATCCTCATTAATGGGCATATATTATATGCCCATTAATGGGGATTTCTGGACAAGAGTTCTTATACACGTTTAGGGGTATGAGGAACAGGGTGTAAAATCCACTCATCCACCATAGAAAAGCGAAGGAACCTCCGACCAGACGGGTGCCGTGTCTGGCGGGCAACTGCCCAAAGGTTGAAGTCAAGAGCTTGTATAAAATTCCATCGCGCGGTAAACTCTAATTGCGCGATGCAGGATTTGTGTGACGACAGGATGTTGTGTGACGTCAGGTCTTTGATGCGTAGTTCGCATGTGGCGATGTAGATGCCGCCACACACACTTAGGCTATTAATTTAGGCATTTATTTAAATTGTTTGATTATAAAAATATTCAGTGAGTCCTTACCTCCGTATGAAATAAAGACTTCGTGATTCTTATATAATTATGTTGTTTGTATTTTAATTTTAAACGGTGAACTTTGTGTCCCCTAATCCCAATTGATGAGGATTTGTAAACTATTTGTTTACAAATCTCCATTGATGGGGATTGTCAATGGGGTTAGTGGAATAACCCCATTTCACCTTCGGGGCTGCAATTGTGTGTTAACAGAAAGCTGCACTTGCATCGCTTCAAGAAATGCATTAGCTCAACTAGATATTTTGTTAAAATCGCGCAGTTTTCATGTCGGATACTAAAGTGATAAATGAATAATCACACTGGGAACAACTGCCATATCTGAATACCTGTGTTTCAATAGATCAGATTTTTTGAATATTTGTGCGCCGTTGACGTCAATATATTATAGCGTTCATTTTATTAATATTGACATCTGTACTATTTTTTACGTATGTTCTATAAATCAAAAAAATTAAGAATTTTCCAAAGACAAATCAATTAGAATTTTAACTTTCGATGCTGGCCAACCATGACAACAAAATAGATATTTCCAACTAAAATTATTAAAATATTGATTCAACGTAGCTGACACAATCTATCTATAAATATCACAATAATTTTATTACCGTCTCTTGTTTGTGCTTGGTCAATAATTGTGGCATATCACGCAGTGAACTGTTACTATTTCACCTTTTGGAAACTATGTATTACTCGTATGTCCTACGACGAAATTATAAATGTCACAGTCTAAAGCTAACAAGCTACTTCAGAACAACGTCACAGTTCAGTGTGATCGGTCGAATTGGTTGTGTAACTGATACTGCACTGAACTGATACTTGGGCTACTTATGTGTATTTTTGTTTAAGCGTTTAGTTTATATGTATGAATTCTTGTAATTACTTACCAATCGATCGACCAAGTTAAATGAAGTATCGTGGGTAATGTTGATTAAGACTAAAAGCATACCAAACGTAGGAGTAGATTACTGAATAGTCCATCGTTAGATAGTTACGAAAACAAATGGTCGGAGAACAGGTGAGGATTCGAATCGACTGCAAGGAATTAAATGTTCGCTAAGTGCTCCTGCCGAGAGCTTTCTTGTACAGTAGTAATTAGTATTGATCTTCACTTTACATCCGTTTGACTTGCTACAAGTTCAGTGTTCATTTCCAGATCTTGACGGGTTTACAATCAACTACTTACGAGTATAATAAGCTGTGCTAGCAAATGACTAGTTTTAAGAAATTGTTTTGTTGTAAAACGAACAAACTCATAGATGTGAACATGAAAAGGGTTAATAAGAAATGTTATAAATACTGGAAAAAAATTGAAATGAAGAGAAAAGGAAGTTCAGCAGGAAGTGCTTATATTGATGTTAGCATAATAAATTCATGCTGATTCTCATTGCACAAAATAATGAAGCTAATACACGTTTGTTTAAATCAAATGAAATGAAATTAAATTGTTTATTCTATCAATAAGATATCGCTTTTACACGACATATTAAAAATAAAAAATAGCCAGGACCAGGCCCATGTCGACGCACGGCGCGTTGTGTTCCACGCGCGCCTCAAAGAGATGTCAGCACAACGGAAGGGGTCCGCTAGGACCGATGCCTGCCAGGGTCGCGGGAAATCCGAAATTGATACCGTGGCCCCTGGCAATGTACAGGCAACTGAAGGAACACGGGTGGGTTTTAGTCCGTAAGAGTCTGACACGCCCTCCCGCTCCGCCCAGAGCGGGAGAAGTTATTTGATAATTTCCCACCCTCAAATTTTTTCTGAACATTTGTACATTGGTGGGTAACATTTTTTAATGTTAACAAATGTTACAAATAATGTTCAAATTAGAATATCTTAAGAAACAATCGTTTTTGGTATAAATAAAGAGAACTATTTTCATTCAGTATTCCTTACAACAGCATCGTTTGTAATAATAAAATTATCAATTTGTATACACTCCTTACCTTACGGGTTTTCCACAATTCGTTACCATATTTCTGAGAATGAGCTTCATTATTGACGAGATTGGTTTCGCAAAATTCAAAGAAAAGATTATCATTATATTTTTGGGATTGTTACTTTTTGCTTAATGTTTTTAATTAACACTTGCTATCATTTTTCTGTTTCATAGAAAAGTAGGTAATCACAACGTTTCTACATATTACTTATATAAATAATGTAGACATTCATTAATAATCCCAGGTATCGGAGATTGCATAAATATACTTTATTTTATGAACATTTTTGTAGTGTAATTTTATTGATCAAAGGTTGCATTATATTGCATTTCATTACAGTGTCATGGAATATCCATGTACTGTATGTCAACTGCAAGGCATTAGGAGATGACAATGGACAACAGGGGCATTGTTCTCTGATTGCATGCAATTAGGTATGATAATAATCTGATATACTTGATATGAATATCAGTCATCTTTATGCTATTTTAGTTGCATTAATCCGTAGAAACACTTGGCAAAACAATGTACTTTTATCCTACTTGAGGATGTATATGTTTACATGTACAATTCATAACAAAGATTCTATTGTGTAGCATGTTCCTTGACAAATATTGTAACAACCATAACATTTGATATCTTTAGAAAGAGATCTTTTCAATTGTTTGCCATTCGTCCCCAGTGATTTATCTTTGTTTCCACATATATTCGACATATTTTTTGCAAAAACTTTCCAATTCTGCAATCTTGTGGTGACGCAAATCGGCGTTATTTATATAATTTATTTAAATATATGCTTGTCAATATGCCTACCATCATTGTTACACATCAGTTACATGATTATTTCTGAAGATACATGATGAAACTATTTGCTGTATGTAAATATTGATATAATTCTGGGGATTGTAATATGTCTTAATAAATAGTGGCTGTCGGCCAGTGGAATGATAAGAATCTGAATATTTTGGAAACTGAGGTATATAGAGAAGGTAGAAGGAGGCAAGGGCTGGAGAAATTAAATATAATTATTTAAAGTTACTCTCAGGAATTCCAAGATGTAAAGGAATCTAACTAATCTTTAATTAATTCTCAAGAGGTTTATGAAAAAGGATTCTACTGTTAGGAAATACCAAAAAAAAAAAACAATGATAGAAAAGGATCGGTACGGTAATTTCTACTGAATAGAAAACAGAAGAGGCCTTACATACCTTGAATACCTTCCTATCAGTCCGCTATCAAAAGTTAAAGGTAAAGCTATAATTAATTAGGTAGCCATTTAAAACCATAGCTTTTCGTTCGTGTTTAAATACTAATTTCATAGTCCGTCGCCGTACGCGCAAGCTCTGCGTGCGTGTCGTTGCGCCACAACCAATATCCCACTTTCCCCCGATATCCCTCATAATTTCCGGAGCTCCGGAGTCGCATATTGCAGACGTGAGCCGGATATCATGAGCACGTCGCGTCATGTCGGCAGGAGCCACTTTTCATGTAAACAGTTTGGAGTTGCTCTTAAAAGGTCAGGGGTGAACCTTGAGTGTTGAGGAAGGGTTGGTCAATTAAGAAGAGATGTTTTTGCCTTATACATACACTTTGTGAATGGCCTGTAGAGAAACAAAAACTCAATTAAAAGAAAATATTATATTCCTTTTTCCAATGGTGAAAAGTTATTTTAAAATGTTTATGGGGTTTTGCAGAGTGAATTCCATATAACATTTTTCAGTATTACAAATTACAACTAACGTGGCAAAATATTGAATAGCTTTTAAAATAACAGTCTTGTTTTTTCTGCAGTACAATATTATCGAACTCCCCGAAGCAGGGAGTTCTGAAATTGACTAAATTAATAAGGATTATGTTCCCAGGCGTCTGCCTGCTGGAACTGCATCGCGACAGTATGCCGAGATATCGGAACGACAATGACAACGACAATTTATAGTAAAGTTTTAATGAATTTATGGCTTAATCAAAATAGGTTTTGAAAAATAGGGTTAATAGCTTTAGAAGCTCGAGTATAATATCTTATTTTGATAGTGTTTCTCTTAATATATTATAGTGCCCTCCAAAAGTTAGTTGAAACTCTTCCACCTTCAGCTGTAATGCCACAGTATGATTTAAAATTCTAGTTTTATATGTTTGAACTGTACCGACTTTACTGACTAATTCAACTACTGTTTGGTTTCAATTTATTAATACCTAATTGTTGCGTATTGTACTGGCAACACTGAAAGATTCGATATGTCAAAAATGGCGCACCAACGGCCTTCTGGTTCGGGCTTGCGCGGCGGCGGTACGATGTTTCTAGTGGCTGTGTCGGTTAAAATATAAATTGTCATAGATTTCTTGGAGATTTACTGTTAATCAAGGAAACCTATTAGTTTTATTGTAAATAATCGAATATTAAATAAATAGTGATATTATGTGTAGAACAGGAGATGTGATGGTATGGTGTAGAATATTGGATTTGATGTTGGCAAAGAAATATAAATGAATGAAAAAATATCTTGGTGTTTCATATTATTTCCTCATCCCTGAAATATCGTAAATATGTAAATATTATAATTAATACATACCTCAAAAGTTGTTTTAGATCTAGGGTAGTTTTTATTATACTACCAATGATAAGGGATTATCAGATATTTTTTTGATAACCGCCTTTTAAACTCGATGTCATAACTTTTTCAGAATAATGACAAATTGGAATTTGAAAAAAAAAAATTACTAAAAATTTTATTGAAATAATATTAAAATTCTGTCTTTATTGTAAATCCACAAAAATTATAAACTAATCAAACAAAATAATATATACCTAACCTAACAGACTTAAAATAACAATATATGTACATGTATGTAATAAAGACGGGAAAGGTAGAAGTAGTTAGAATACTCATTATTCTGTGCACCATAAAAATATCGGACATAAATTTAGAAATTTTACACAGGTTGACACAATGGGCGGAACTTCCTATGGATTCCATATCCATATACCATAATTACACTTCATAAAATTGAAAAAGAAAAAAAGAAAAGTTTTTATTACTGGAAGAATGGGTACAGTAAATCTTCTTAGAACAAATTTGGTCTTATACAATGTGCACTTAGGTGTCAAAGGAGTGCTTTGGCACTCGTACTAGGCACCCTGTATCACGAATGCCATATTGTATGATTGAAGACTGTATAAGTGCAATTTCAGCACTTCTGAATAAATTGGCTGCTTTAGAAGTGTTTGTTTTGAGACGCTGAAGAAATATCAATTAAAACTTTATACTTTTAGCGAGCTAATTAATATTCACTTTGAAGACGTAATTGTAAGGTATCATTTATTGAAACTTATTCATAGGTAATTGATTTGAGCACAAAGGTAGAAGTTGAATTCTTAGAAGAAAATTAACAAAAATAATCCAAAATAGAATCAGTAACAAAGCCAGACTGTATTCTATGCTTTCATAGGTAGCGGACTACCTTGTTTCAACCCAGATACTAAACAAAACATCGTCCTATGTGTTCCCCCATATCGCAGTGCGTTTCCCTATACGTTGATAGAAACAGTCGGTGGCAAAGGTTTCCAATACCGTAGTGTAACTCCGGTATCGCGCGTACAATCGCGGCCAGTCCGCATTGTTATCAAATATCATACATAGTAACAATCTGATTGATTTTATTAACGCTTTGCACGGAACTGTATGTGTATAGCGCTAATCAGTGCTTTATTCTGAAACAATGTTGAACACGATATTAATTTAAAATTTTAGTCTCGGTAAAATTGTAGGCTTTGGAAATTATTGTTACAATATTTCTGTAAATTTAAAGGTATATGCGCTGAATTGTTTTGAGTGAGGAAATTTACTCCAAAATCTAGAATATGAAAACCACCATCCATCATCATCGTCATTCCTGCACTGACAGTCTTCTGGAAAGACATCGATGCGGCCAGTCAGAAATCTTTGTGAAGAGACGATCGCTGAAGAATAACTTACAGTACAAACTGGAAAACAAAATGTATAAAATTCGCCTTACCAAATGTTAGAAATCTAGGACCCAACATCGTCTTATATAAAGAGGTGCTTGAATCTGTAAACTCGGCAGTTTTTCTGGTCATAACAGTAGATGCTAAACTTCCGTGGGGCCCACAAATATCGAGCCTAGCGGGGAGGCTCAGTTCGGCCGCCTACGCCGTCAGGAAAGTGAGACAATACACTGACGTCGATACAGCTCGGTTAGTCTATTTTAGTTATTTTCATAGCATTATGTTCTACGATCTTCTGCTGTGGGGCAAAGCTGCTGATATTCTAAATATAATTGTCCTCCAAAAATGAGCTATTTACCAGCAGTGTGTGTGCCACAATGTGCCAGGGTTTCTCTGAGAGATTTTTCCAAAGATATTGGTATCCACACAGTGGCATCTCAATTCATCTTCGCCAACATCCTATATATTATGCAAAATATACACTAAAAACAGTGATTTTCACAATGTTAACACTAGAAATAAGGACAAACTACGAGCTCGATTTCATCGGCTCCATAAGGTTCATAACTCATTTGTTGGGCTTGGTATAACCTTTTATAACAAGCTACCCTCTTCTTTGCTAGATTTGCCTTTTAATGCGTTTATAACGAAAGAAAATCGAACCTTTGTTCAAAGGCATACTATTCTATCAACGACTACTTAAATGATAAGAATTGTTGGTCGCTGTGATTAACTCAATATTCATTCATTCTTTCATTATCATTAATTTATTTATTGTTTGTCACAGGTAAAAAGAGTTCTTAAAATTAGCATTATTGTATCACTGTAACATACCCATGGGGTGTACAATATTTATATACTCGTATATGTCAATGTTATTGGCTATGTTAAAGAATAATTAATAATAATACAATTACATTCTTAATTGTTGGTGGTTATTTATTATCCATTGTATTGGTCATTTTACATTCATTAGACATGAGACAATGTTTATGTTCTTTCTCCAGAATTAGCTTACCTACTGATAAGATAAATGAGTTTATATAATTGTTTATTTTATTTGACTTTATAAGTCAAGTTATTTTAATTTATTGCTGACATAATCTACTCATTACAATGTTTTTTTAATGAGTTGTATTGCAATATGTGGTTAGCTATCTATAGTGACCTCGTCAATTGATCATATTATTTTTTGCCTGAACAACCGGCAGCAAGTTCATCATGCTCCCTTAGATGTCACTGCGTGCGGTAGCGTCGGGGGTCGAGTTGCCTCCTTCCCTCAAATATGGCGAGGGGTAATGGCTGATTTTTGCGTTATGCTCGTGAACGGGTACTGCTTGTGGTGACTGGTCGTATTGCTGATCATGGTTTTGTTATTGTAATGTAATTAACTGTTTATTTATTTGACCTCGATGGACCTAGTTTATCATTTATAACTTCAAGTTACAGCTATATATGTAAGCGGGCACACCCTTTATGCCTGGAGGCTTTTATTTAGATATTAAGTTCTGTTCGCGTTTAGTTTTTATATCTGCCTGATTTATAGTTCTCGATGATTTTGGTTGGTATATTGGCGGCTGGCTAATAATTTAAAGGATCTTTTGTGTTGCGTAATGTAAATTATTTTGCAGACTATTATATAGTTTTTTTTTTTTAACTGAACAGACCGCTGTGCCGGTGGAGAGTGTGTTGCGCCACTTCTTCCCAGCTAACGCACTAGGAAGTGGTGAAGGGTGGGCGTTTTGGGGGACTGTCATATGTAATTTTGACGTTCGAAAAGTGCTGATTCGCTGAGTTTGAATAAATGACCCATGTGCCTCAGCGTTGCCGCACCCCACATTTTCACGATCGTCCATCAATGCCCTTGTTGCAGGCCGCGACTGTAATGTACTATTCCAAGAATGATTTCACAAACCAATTTAAATCATTTATTTCGTTTAGAATTTTTTAATTGACTCCCAGCAAAATAACCTTAAAATGAAAACGATATAAAATAACTTGCTATAGAAATTCTTTCAAAACAAAAACCCAATGAAACAGTGAACCAATAATTTTGTCGGAATAACGAGCGGTTTATAAAAGTCGGCAATTACCTACAACAACAACAACGGCCGGAAGGGTCAACAACTCGCGTTGGAGCCGCAGAGCCCTCGATTAGTGTGTCCTCACTGTAGGGGCCGCATTCCAGTTCAAACTATACTTTACTTTGTAAAGTATAGTTTTAATCACTGTTGAATGAATTATCAATGTTAGAATTACATAAAGTTTGAGATATTTTTACATAGTTATACCTAATATTATTATTACATTGTTTATCAATGCCAAAATAACATCAAGTACAATCAATTTTATTCTTTTTTTTTCGTCGTGTTAGTGACTAACCTGGTGTCAGTTGTTTTTATGCCTCACGAAGCAAGTGATAATTATCAGAACGCACATGAATCCGAAAAGTCAGACTCGAGGCGTGCCTTGGGTTAGAACTCGAGACCTATGACTTTGCAGGCCGGTCACACCACTACGCTATCCCTGCTACTAATTTTTTAACAACCTGCTTAAATCTTCTTTTTCTTGGTTTTCAAGACATCACAATTATGTCAAGTAAAATTTGAAAAAAGAACAATTGCGGAAAGGTCAACAACAACCACCAACAACATACAACATTATCTAGAACTATGTCTTGACCTTCTTAATAAAATTTAAGTTTAAGCAACAAGTTGCTACCCCAAGTTCTGTACTACAAGTATTATACTAGGTATCTTATTTCTCTTGAATATTGACACTTTGCTCGACGGCACGCGACTGACAGGCTATAGCGGTTTGCTCGCAAATTTCAGAGAGAAAATTTGAGATTTTAACAATCCATGTTTACGATTTATGTCTTGAACATGGTTCCAATATGATGTTTGCTTTATTCACAAGGTTTTTTGTGCCCATTGAGTATCCACAGAATAGGATTAAGTATCCAGAAATAAATTCCATTCCTGCGTGTGTAATGAAAGTGCAAGACTTTGAAAACATTCCAATTGTATGGAAGCTTTTCAACGTCTTGTACTTTCATTCGTAGATTAAAATGGTTAGTCTTTTTATTATGGAATATAAATATTTTATGAAAGGAAGAATGGATGGTGGTTTTATGTCTTCCATCACTGCTATATTTCTGCCCTCGCTTCCACTACTGTACGGCCTCAACAACGTAGTACAAAACAATAGGTCAGTAATGTCGGCTGTACTCCCGACTGGAATCCTTTGCGGTAACGACCCCCTGCTGGGATGGACACTTCAGCGGCCTATAAACGTTATCCAGGCTATTGGATCTCTAATAGCATAGTTTTCTTCAGCAAATATTTAGAAGTGTTCCCCAAATTGAGTGAGAAAATGTGAAGCATCATAAAAATAAAGTGCTACTATTCATGTCTATAAAGATCAAAAGACCGTAAAGCTCCAGACGGAGGCGTAAAATAAAAATAGTCGTGGGAAAGCTCTGTTGACAGCTCGATGCACTTAAATAAAAATAACGTAAATGAAAAGGAACGGGTAAGTTTATTTCCTTCCTAGAATCCTAATAAGATCCTGCAGTCTCACAATATAAGTGATGAACCTTAAGGTTTTGTGAATTGAGAAAATTGAACGAATCGGATAGGTAATTCTCAAAAATGGGACAAATATAAAGAGTATCAGCGCCGATACATTTAATTTTTAATTATATTACCAACAGAACGAACCGCGATACCAAAATAAATCGTGTAAGGATTTTACCAAATTACATTACACATAAGGGAATTAATTCCGCGTTTATTCGATCGAATTACAAAAAGTGAGATTAAACGAATTCTCATAGAAATCGGATTAATGGGAAAAAGTAGGAATAATTGAAGTAAACACAAACGGAGGCAAGAGGGATTGCGACACTTAATCCTTTTACATCTTCAGAGTAGGATTTCCCCCTATAAACATCTTTAGGGAATAAAACAGCTTTGCTTTTGATTGAATTTTAGAGAATGGAGTTGTTTTCGAGGCAGTGTATCAATTTGGAGTATGAATTAGATAAGCTTAGCTTTAGCAATAAACAATTAAAGCAAAATTTACAAGTAAAAGTTCAAGAAGCTCACTATTCACATTAAATAGTAAACATTGTTAATAATAATAGGTATTCAAACTTCACTATCTATAAATACAAGGCGGGGCAAAACTAATCACCCGATGTTGTTTTGCAGTATTTTTTTAGGAATGAAATATTTTGATTCTATGTGGCAGTTTATTTAATTAGATTTTTTTCCATCCAGTCGAGAAAATTATATCTGTCTAGTGGCCGACGTCAGAATTGATGACCATACGGGCTCGCTTTGGTATTTTCCATCACTTTTGTCAGAACTTCCGCCGATAGTTTTTTTTTTTTTTTTCTTATTTATTGAGCAAGGCACACCAACGACATATTTACAAGAATAAACAATAGGTAATCACAAATCTTCAATACTGTGTAAATACATCACTTAAAAGCATGCACAAAATTCTTATTAAAGGATGAACAACTAAATTAAAAATTAAATTTGAAAATCATTACAATATTTATAAAATTTAATCTATACATATAATATAATAATTGCTTCCTGAAACAATTATTCCGCTTTCTTGAGGAGTATAGCATTTCATGGCTTATTGACGTGTATTCTGCATCTGTTTACTTCACAAATGTCAAAACAGAATTGACATTTGTCGCATTTGCAAAACTTATAGCTTCTTCCAATAGCGTGATTACTTTTGCTCCACCTGTTATTTTGACTGTAAGCTGCCAGAAACATTTACTCTACCGACTGAATCAGTGTTCAGTTAGACTCTGCTTGACATTATTATTACTCCAAGGCATAAAAGTCTAGGAGCGACTTTGTATAGACCTAAGGGAGTAAGTTTTATCTGTTCGTCGGCGTCAAATGATCGTCCTTGTGACGTCACTACAGCTTGTATTTTGGAGAATCTCTCAGACTATATTACATTTGTGAGTGTTATGATGTTTGTTATTATTTTCTCTTTTTCTTTATTGGGTAAGTAGAGGGTAGATATAGTAGGATTGTAGTAATGCTGCGTACATTTTTCAACGATAGTGAGGATCTTTTCTGTTACTAGCTAAGGTAGACTGACAGGGAATGTCATTGCGATTAGGCCCACCTTTAAACCATTACTCTTTTATCCAATTTGTTTGTGGCTCTTCTGTCATGTCTTAGTCTTTCGTAATATGTCTCTAGGATAGATATTATGGTCAGATAAAAAACGCCTCATCTAGCTTATTTTTAATATTTTTTAATAATATGACGTGTAAAAGTGATTCTCATACCCATTTACAGAATAAACAATTTAATTTCATTTCTATTAGCTGTCATCTCAGTAAATCCCCGTAAAGCCGTATCGTCTTTAACACAACTTGTCCATCTTTTCTTTCGTCTTCCTCTACTTTAGCCATGCACATTCATACTCCGTCTATCTATAAGTGTTGAAATATAATTCTTATAACACGTGTTACCACACACCACTTACTTCCTATCACGTGTAACGGAAGCCAGAAACCTCACACTTTCACCACAAAAGTAGCAATCTAAATCACTCCTACCTGATTCTTCAGGAACTCATATAAAAACCGGTTTTACCGTCGGACGTGATAAAACGTTAATTGCGTCTATTGTTGGAGGTGGCTCGTAAAAATTTGTGGAGCCCTTTGTACGGGTTCCGTTCAGAACCGTTTGATGTGGAACCCTGTTGATACAAGTATCGGGTTCTGTACGAGTTCCTGTTTGGGTGGTTTTTTTTTTATCGAGAACATATTTATTGGGTGGGATGTTGTTATTGTTTGTTTGTTTGTTTGTTTGTTATGATGGCCAGAACATGGTATTTTTTCTATGAGTGAATATTTTATATTTTTTCTATTAAATCCTTTGTGTCTGGATTTTTCAGTACCTTGCTCACTTCTTGTTTTACTGAAACTTTAACAAAAGTTTCATTAAAATTTAAAACTTTTTTTTGTTCTGTGAACTTAAACTGCCATAGTAGCAGATATTATAATTAATTCGTATTTTTTTTTTTTACTTTATTCAGAAAACCTGTAACAATAATTAAAAGCGAGCCTTTGCGAGTTGGCTTCTGCCCCTCGTCCGTGTTCCAAAGGTCCGGGACCTCAGGGTTTAGGGTCCCTACTACCGACTACCGTGCAGTATTTAGCTGTGGTCGTTTAATGTTGTATGTTTGGAACTGTATCATTTTGGTTTGTCTAATATTCAAGTGGAGATTACTTTGTTTCAGCCATGTGATAATTTTACTTAGTGTCCCAATAATTTCGGTCTGGTACTCACCAACGTTATAATTATCCTTTAGTATGTTGATGATCGTACCGACAGCCTATAGTATGCAGTTGTGGGAGGTTATGCTAGCTAAGTAATTAGCATACAGCAACAACAAAAGTGGTCCCAATATGGTTCATTGGTTCCTTTAGGCTAGTACTTTCAACAAACTAGATGATGACTGAGTTTATTCCAAACCAAATCACTCATATTTATAACACTATTTGCTCAGTTACCATCTACAAATATTCCTCTAGGCCACAACCAAACTGGGCAATCCCAATACTTACACAATTGAACTCTACGAAACAGATACGAACACCGCTCACGTCCGCTCAATCGCGACCCTCCTCACCAGACAACTCGACATTGAATTATTTAGACAGATACCCCCACAAAGACCCTCAAATATACATACAAAAGGTCAGAGCAACAAAGAGGCGATTGTGCCCCCTGATTACGTCACGACATGGCCCAACAATAGCCGTCAAAAGAGTGTTCGATAAGGACCCAGATAGAAGTGAAATGAATTGAAGGGAGGTCTGGGAAATGGTCCGGTGAAATGGATTGTGATAATTAACACCTCTTTTTATTGGGGATACTAAAACCTTGTTTTTTTATCTTTATTGTAGGTTTTGGGGTTTATAGTATTGTGGCAGCGACGACGGCAAATGGCTGTCCAAGTCAGGTTGTCCGCTCTTTCGGTGTCGTAAAAGGCGACGAGACGGGCGGTACGTAGCAACGTCATCAAAGCTGTAGTCAGTTTACTGTAGCGGCTACAAATCCTTTTGCCAGAGCTATTGATTGTGCCATTAATGCTTATTTGATAGTTGATCTTACAAATAATGTTTTTAGCAGTTATATTTTAGCTTAAAAAAGTATCAGGTTGTATCATATACAAGGCCTGGCTAACGCTTCAATTCTTAAATTTTCTTTAGATTGAAAGGATATGTTTCATGTTAACTATGTAGTACAATTATTTTAGATTCATTATAACCTGCCAAATGTTATAAAACATTTTGATTTCGTTGTAAAACGTTACAAAGGAAACTAATTTAATGGACCCTCCATAAGTTTTCCGTGTTCATAGTTCATCATAATTACGTCAGGAGTCGCGACCGCACGAAATGTCACGAAACCAAAATTAAGCTAATGAATTGATTTGAAGATTGCTTTAATTGAATATGGCTTTCGTGTTTTATGAAAATATTGCCCGTAATATTTTTTTTACAAAATGTTGGAGAAAAGTAAATGTTTTTTCCTCTCCGTGGTTAACACAAGTACTTACTGCTAAATTTGTAGAACATTATTGACTTTATGTTTTTATAAGTAACATACGCGCCTGCAATCCCCGAAGGGTAAGGCTTTTTTTGTCCGTGTATAGAGCTGAGTGTACCTATATTATAGTACACCCACATTTCACCAGTTAAGCCCCATGCTATTGCCAACAACCGGGTATAAATCCAGACTCCGAGCTGCTGCTACTGAGAAATTCCTGATGGAAAAACCCAATAACACTTGGCCCGACCTGAATCTAACCCAAAGCCTCATACTAACAATATCAGTCACTTTCAAACTCCTCACCAACTCAGTTACACCCTTCTTGAACCCTTTTAATACCATTAAAGTAAATAACGACGCGATTAAGAAACCACGACAAGTGTATTACGTAGGAACTACATCACGGATTTATTCAATAAGCAGCTTTATCACACTCAGGGGATGTGGCCCTAGTAAAGTTCAGCCGAACTGTCTCTTACGAAACTGTTGTAACTACGTTTATAAGTTTCTATTAGGTATGCGTTACTTAAGTAAATATGTAGACAGAGTGAGTATACTTAATGTTCTACTACTTTAAGGCCTGGTCTTTAATAGTCAAACATTTTTTTTCTGAGGAAACAAACATTGCGGTTTGACAGTTTTGTATAGAAAATAAATATCAAACTTCCATATTTTAAATAAAATTAATCTGACTAAGTACATAAATCAGCCCTAAATCAATATAATAGCAAGTGGGTAACTAGTAGTATTTTGCCTGCCTCAATACACGTTTTTTGTTTCGCTATTGCAATGCTTTTTCAAAATGTTAAGAATTAAATCAAAAGCGTCTTTGTTCCCTTGCACGTATACCCGTCGTCAGCCTTCAAAGCAAGAGTAATCAGCCATCTTCTGGGCTTGCTCGTTCCATCGTAGACTTCATCCATCGCTTTCCACCAGGTGAGGTCGACGTCAAGAGCAGGCCCACTTCGCAATAAAAAAAAAGATACCAACGATGCATGAGTGGTCTAGGTCAAACGCACGGTGAAAGGTAGGCATCAATAAAATGCCAAGCTCAATGGCAACTCATATATTTCAACGGGGAATCAATGGGATCGGAGCTGACCTATGCTTCTCTCAAAATGTATTCTTTTTCTAAATTGAATATCCGTGTTTCCACGGAATTTGATCATTTGTCCTTTTGGAGGAGGAAAAGAAAAGAGGGTAAATAATGACTTGCTTCTGTGTGATTTCTGAAACGCAGAATTCATGAGTTATTTATAACTGAAACTATTTTTATCAAGCGTACAATTTATTATAAAAATTATAATCTACCTAGAATAATAAAATCCTTACTTATAATAATAACTCCATTATCCCAATTAAATTTAAAATTAAATAATTATATTTTTGACTGATTTTGATTTTAATTTCGTTTATTTATTTTCTTTCTTACATAATTACATTACTCTAAGGATGACTGGAACTGAGATGCCAGGCAAGTGTGTAAACTAATTAGCCATTTTAGCCAAAAGTTGTGCAGTTCGTCCGGTCCCTGTGATTTCCAATTCGGTAACGGACGGACTGCTCTGGTTATATCTAATGGTGTGATTTCGATTTTTTTCGTTTCTGGTATAGTTTTACACACTCGCTCGAAATCCTGCTAAATTCAAAATTCAAAATTCAAAAGTCATTTATTCAAACTAGGCTGATAATCAGCACTTTTCGAACGTCAAAATTACATAAGACAGTCCCCCAAAACGCCCACCCTTCACCACTTCCTAGTGCGTTAGCTGGGAAGAAGAAGTGGCGCAACAAACTGCATCCAGTCAGCCTCAGCGTGACAGACGGGCACTGACCATATGCTGCGCCAGAATGCACTCCTGGCGGCATCATCCGTCACATTACACACTACACACATCTGTCACATTTTGTTCAGACCGCTCCCAAGCTCTACCTCTCATCACTCTGGAACATGCGGTTCTGCGTGTATCGTTCAACCCACCGCTTATACCGCTGAATACGGCTCGCCCATGCACAAACTTTCTGCTTCAGGAAGTCGATGCGCTCTGTGACACGGGGCATGTATTCTCGAGGGCTGAATCCAGTCCCCGAGAATGCCCGCCTTACAAAGCGCATCTCGTGGTCGTGTATTGCCCTCCCTGAAGCAGTAGGTATAGTTTGCCGATGAGTGCCCTGGCCCCATCGATACGTCGCTCGATCCTGCACTGCCAGGCTGGTACGGCTGGTATTATTGCTTTTACCATTTTAATTATTTAAGTTTAACTCAAACTCAAACTCAAACTCAAAGCATTTATTTCAATTAAACCATTTACAGGCACTTTTGAATTGTCAAATAGTCGGTCAGTTAGTCAGAAAGTTGAAGCTAGTTGCCCAGTTCCAAAACGTAGATCTTCATGGAGAAGAACGGGCAAGAAACTCCAAGGACACTCTTTTAAATATAGAAAATTACACAATCCTGGGTACATTATTCTTGTTGCTTCTATATGTGAGAACAATGTACAATAAAAAAATTAAAACAATTCAAAATATAACATTAAAAATAAGCCCTGGCAGATAAGAGATGACCAGTCACAACTGACGGCGCCCGTTCACGAACATGACGCGTGGATCAGCACCATCCAGCTCAACCATTTTGTAGGGAACCGAATGATCCAACACACTCGCCACCATCAGCGAGACATTTAAGTGGGCATGACAAACTCTCAACTGCCGTGCTCTTTCAAGTCAACAAACATCTTAATAACATAAAATACGGCTCCATGGTACTCACATTCACAAAAATTGAAAAAATGCTTCTAAATTATACAAAACTATAGTATGCAATGTATTTGAGAGATTAATAGAATGATACTACCAAAAAGAAAGAAAATCATTATCCATTGGAACATTCAACAATTAAACTTGTTTAAATAAAAAATAAACATTAAGTTCGTAATGTCAGAAAAATAAAAAGGGGAAGCAACTCTTCCAAACATTAAATTTTTTAACTAGTGAGCCCAAGTGGCTGTGGAGCAGGACCAGCATTAAGCCAAGCATTTTTATCATCGATATAATCATCCAACTTATAATACGCTTGTCTACATAGTGTGCGTTTAATGCATGTTTTAAATTTCTTCTCATTCAGTTGAAGAATATCGAGTGGTATTTTATTATAACATTTTACACAGTACCCCATAAAAGAAGTGTGCACTTTAGACAATCTAAAACGTGGTTGATCTAATTTGTTCCTATTTCTAGTGTTAAAATTATGCCTGTCACTTATCTTACTAAAAAGATGTCGATTTTTTCGAACATACATAATGTTTTCATATATATACTGACAAGGTACCGTCATGATGTTAATTTTCTTAAACAGTTCCCTTAGAGATTCGCGTCTGCGGAGGTTATATATGGCTCTGACAGCCCTCTTTTGCAGAATAAAGATAGAATTAATATCTGCAGCCCGTCCCCACAGCAAAATACCGTAAGACATGATGCTATGAAAGTAACTAAAATAGACCAGTCTCGCGGTATCCACGTCTGTTAGTTGGCGGATTTTCCAAACAGCGTAAGCGGCTGAACTTAGCCGCCCTGCAAGTGATGTTAAGTGAGGACCCCACTGTAGTTTTGAGTCAAGCGTGATCCCCAGGAAAACCGTTTTTTCGACGAATTCTAGTGTCTCCCTATTCAGTACAACATGACATTCACTACTTCTAACATTTGGTAACGCGAATCTTATGCATTTAGTTTTCTTCTCATTTAATACCAAATTATTTACAGTAAACCAATTATGGACCTTAAGCATAGCGTTATTTACTTCGTCAAGCTCTTGTGCATGTCTGTTTACCTTAAAAATTAGTGATGTGTCATCAGCAAATAACACCATTTGTGGTCGGTTTTTCAGTAAATGCGGTAAATCATTTATATATACTAAAAAGAGGAATGGACCCAAAATCGAGCCCTGTGGTACACCCATTTTGACTTGTAAACCCAATGAATTTACACCGTTTATTTGAACTTGCTGCAGTCTATCATTCAAATATGATTTTACTAAGCTAAGCGCAAGTTTACCCAGTCCGTAATGCTCAAGTTTCAAGAGCAGTGTTTCGTGATTCACGCAATCAAATGCCTTGGATAGGTCGCAAAAGATGCCTATTGCATCTTGTGCCTCTTCCCATGCGTTAAAGATGTGTTTTAATAAGGTGACACCGGCGTCGGTTGTGCAACGTCCTTTGGTGAAACCATACTGTTGATCGTGTAGGATATTATTACGATTAAAATGATGGAGCATTTGATTTAACATTACTTTTTCAAACACCTTGCTGAAAACCGGCAAAACCGATACGGGTCTATAATTATTTAGGTCTTTGCTGTCCCCGGATTTGAATAGTGGAATAACTTTACTGTACTTCATTAAATCCGGGAATACCCCTTGATCTACACACAAATTAAATACTAAAGCTAAATAGGGTGCAATTGTCTCAATAATTGATTGACAAACTTTAGTAGACATACCCCACAGATCTTCGGTGATTTTGATCTTAAGTTGCTTAAAAGTCTTTACAATGACCACAGGGTTTATATGTTTAAATTTAAATTCCACGGGAAAGGCTGAAACATTCGCTCTTAATAAGTCAATAGCAAGTAAGGGGGAGGAATTTAAAGTTTCTGTAGTTTTAATTGGAATATTGGTAAAGAAAGTTGCAAATTCCTGAGCAACATCGATGTTATCGCTAATGAGACCGCGGGCAGTGTCAAGTGTGTAATCAGTATTATGTCTTTTGTTCTTGTTCGTTTCATTGTTAATAATTTTCCAAACTGTCTTTATTTTATTGTCTGCTGATTTAACCTTGTTGCTAATGAAAGAAGCTTTAGCTGCTTTGCAGATATTTTTAAAAGTTTTAGAGTAAGTAGCAACATACTTATTAAAAGTTTCCGTGTTAATATACGGCTTAAGGCCATACAGTTCAAATAATCTTTCCCTACTTATCCTGATCCCTTTAGTTGCCCAGTCACTGAATAAAAACTTAGGGCAAATAGTTTTAGTTTTTTTCTTAAAAGAATTATTGAACTCTGTTTGCACTAATGAAAAGAATTGTTCATACAAAATATTGCCATTGGGCCAATGTAGGTCCTGAGCATTTAACTTGCTAATTAAAGTGTTGTTAAACTTATTTAAACTACCCGATGTTATTGGTCTAATTTGAATCTGCACTTTTTGTATTGGTGTGCTGGACTCAAAAATAACGGTTTGACCGCTGTGATCAGAAGGGAGATAATTTACAATGGCTTTATCTAAGTAGTCGCAGCAACAAAAGACATTATCAATACATGTAGCAGTAGTCGAAGTTATCCGCGTTGGTTCTAAAAACACATTTGACAGATTGAATGATTTGAAGAGGTTTAATAATCTACTGCTATTTGAATTATTTTCTAAAATATTAATATTAAAGTCACCACAAATAATTACTGATTTATTACCAGTTGCAAGTTTAGATAAAACATCTTCCATAACTGACTCAAATATAGAGTAGTTTTGATAATTTGGAGGTCTGTAAACGCACACTATAAAATGCTTATCTAGCTCAACACAGGACAGTTCAATGTTATGTATGTATTTATCTTTTTTATTAGGGTTCCGTAGTAAACAAGGAACCCTTATTGTTTCGCCATGTCCGTCTGTCTGTCCGCGGCTTAGCTCAGAGACGGTTTGTACTAGAAAACTGTAATTTGGCATGGGTATACATATTAACCATGCCGACAAAGCGGTAAAATAAAATCAAGTAAAATATATTTTTTTAGGGTACCTCCCCTACACGTAACGTGGGAATGTTTTTTTTTTTCTCATCTACCCTATGTTGTGGGGTATAGTTAGAAAGGTCGTTCAAAAATATTGTGAGTCTGTGAAAACCATTTTTGCATTCAGGGATCCGATTGCAAAATATTAAGCTTTTAACTGAATTTCTTTGTTAGTCATGTGTGTCCCCCCCCTGCCAGCGCTAAATGGTTTGTTTTGGAAATCTGAAAAAATTCACGGTAGTAGTATATATAACGAAATTAAAAGGAAAACTATCACAGCTAAGTAGGCTTTACAGGTTTACGAGTAATATTCGACCAACTTAAATTTGCAGTTCGAAAAACAGATCTCCTTATGGGAGAAAGTTTTTCAACTACAATGTTAAGTTTGTTATTGGGATAAATTCAACCCAACTACGGAATCCTTCATTGTGCGTGGTTAAATCTAATAATATTATTATTAACACTAACATTAACATTATCTCAATAACTATAACTATTAATACGTAATTTATAAGTTCACATAAATTTGTCACAATTGTTATTTTCTAAATTTTAATTTTAATTGTAAGTTAATACTTATGTAGCTGTGCTCTAACAGGGCCCATAACTGTACTTTAGCTTGAAGCCTCACGTAACATCTTTTATACACATTATGGTATGCAAATAAATGAAATTAATTAAATGAACTATCGGGTAGTCATCTAGTATGAGTGTTCGAACTTATATCATTCGGTCTTTCGTCATTCGGTGTAACGTAGGTAACCCGCACTGACGTACCTATAGAGCAACTATTTGGTTCTATTTCAAGAAGAATGCGAATCGTAAATTCATCCCTTCAGAACATGAAACATTCACGCTGCACACTTTCATTCTTTCACAAAGGCCTACTTTCACACTTCCCGACCATTACAGTGCAATAATGATAGCCTTGCAGACTGCAGCCCTACATGAATAATGCCCCATAAAGCCTTAGAGAGCCTAGAGCCTTTCCGCTCGTATTTGCACTGTCTCCCCAGTCTAGACGACTCACGAGGCTCTTCACTTTACCAAGAACCTGATATTAATTTCACGCTAGAGCTGCAAAAGGGAAATTATTTTCCCCTCTTTTGAAAGTTTAGAGTTTATAGTAAAATGTTGGCTGAATATATTTTAGAGGCTATTAGTGAGGTTGTAAAGCAGAAAGTTTTGTTTGTTAGGTATAATGTGGTTAAGATATTATCAA
The DNA here is from genome assembly GCA_914767755.1 of Agrochola circellaris. Taxonomy (NCBI): domain Eukaryota; kingdom Metazoa; phylum Arthropoda; class Insecta; order Lepidoptera; family Noctuidae; genus Agrochola; species Agrochola circellaris. The sequence goes on from OU611847.1 coordinate 690,518, forward strand.
AACTGTTGTGTGGCTCAAGTCGTTGTATGAGGTTAAATACACTATCGTATTAAGAAGTTACTGCACGCTCTGAAGTTTAAAATCTTATAATCTCTCATTTTTTCGTATCGTTGCATGTTGCACCTACAAAAATCAGCACATTAATATTAACATAATCTTGTTTTATAATAGTCATCCAAGACATTATTTTCATCACCTACATGAGGTAATCAAAAACTAAACCACTACCTCACTGACTCATTGAATTTTCTCCGTTTCATCAAATTGCCCAATATGTGTACAGTCACATATACTCGTACATAGATAAGTGCAATTTAATTTCTTTATTTTTCAATTTATTAATATCAGAGACTAACTACTAAAACACTATGACGTGAATTAAACAAAAGAAAAAATGGTAAAATGTTGTGATAAAGCAAATAAGTATTATACTATCAGTATTTATGTAAACATTACGTAATATTAAGCAACACGAATACTAAATATTTGATGAGAGAGGAAAGATATTTGCGTATCTCGACCAAGAATGTAAAATTATGACTGATAAGGAATGGGAAGGACGTATTTGATGCTCAAATAAAATATTTGCTTTATTCTCTATCTGTTTTATATACAAAGGTTTGAACTATGGACTGGAATGGTTGAGCTGAATGGTGCTGATCCATGCATCATGTTCGTGAACGGGCGCCGTCAATTGGGACCGGTCAACTCTTAGCGGCCATGGCTGATTTTAATTTTTGAATTGTTCTTTGTTTTATCTTTTTATTACGGACGCTTCTAACGTGCACGTCTTTCTACATTGTTCTCACATGTATAATTTCAACATGAATGATGTAACCAATACTTTGTAACAATTTATTTTATTTAAAAGAGTGTCCGTGGAGTTTCTTGACCGTTCTTCTCCATAGGACCTACTACGCTTTGGAATGGGCAACTAGCTTCATATTTTTGACTGACCGATTTCTTGACAATTCAAAAGTGCCTGTAAATGATTTAATTTAAATAAACGCTTTGAGTTTGAGTTTGGACCTGAATTAGTTTTCATTTGAATTTTCCTAACTTTTTATCTCAGAATGTGTGTACTTAAATACTTAACGGTAAATTTTTAAACCGAGCGTAAAAGGTAAAGCCAAAATAAAAAAAACTAAAATTGATACACATAAAAGTACCTACCCTTTTATTTAACTGTTACATATCAACGTACCAGCCCTTGAGTTCTTTATTATTTTCTACGTCACTACTTTTTTCCATATCACTTTATTGATATCAGTTTTCGAACTCGTCCACTTTACCGGTTGTGAACGATCCATAACATCCACTCGTATATTTTTTAACAACTCTCGATCCTCTATCTCGATGTCGGGATTGAATCGAAACTCAAATAATAAAACTTTTTATTGATGGCTGAGTAGTTGGACCTTTAGAGGTCCAACAAAGGTCCAGGTCTAGCAAAGGTCTGATACTTGAAATCTTTTCTTTGTGGTAACTTTCATATTATTGAGTCGGTTCTTTGAGATGCTTTTTGATTTAGATTGGATGGTTTTTGATCTATGAACTTATTATTCTTTTATATCAAACAGCCAGTAGGGTTTTTGGTCAATTTAGTTTTTGTTGCAGAAGTATGAAATGGAAAAATATTTCATTTTGTGTCCGTATGGATTGAGGAGCTATGTCTCATATTTAACCGCGGGTACTACCAATATTTAATAGTAAATTAGCCGAATTTGTAAGCCCCCAGATCCTGGATTTTGTAGTAAAACCCTTAATAAGTTAAAGGACGTTTTAAGGGGCTCCTCAATCCTGACGGTCTATAGAAAATATATGTACGTAGCTACTAAAGTAGTTGATCAAATCGGATAACAATAGCACCAATATTTCGTAGAATTTTCTACTAAATATTGGCGTAATCCAACATCCTACACATTCAGTATTCTAAAAGATATCAATAAAATAAACATTCCTTAACAAATTAGTGTGATAACCACTAATTTGATCATAATTAATTTTATTTGCTTATAAATCGTTCTACAAGTACGAGTACCTACGTGTTACTTAGTTGTGGTTAGATTATGAGATGTGTAATGTATTATGTACCTACAACTTATCGCGTGGGGTTTCAAAATGAAGAGTTTAAATAGGTTATAACAAAAATACAAACAAATTATATGATAAAATGCAATTTGAAATGATAAAATAACTAAAAGGTGTAAAACAAAAGAAGAGTAAACAGAAGAGAGTGAAAAAATAAAGATGGAAACAAGATGACCAATTTCTGTTTCCAATCCCACTTAATTTGGATCCACAGTAGTAGCCCGCGGAATTAAAATTTTCTTACGTTTATTGCAATTTTCAGGTCAGTGTCTGTCACTTACCTGCAAATTGCAAAAAACGTAAGAAAATTTTAATCTCGTGGCTACAGTTGCGCATAACCATATTACTATAATATAATAAATAATAACAAAAATTATAATATAATAACTGTGACGGAAAAGGGTATAAAGGAGTAAGGGTATGTGTCTCTTTTGTTATTATCAGCCATATTTAACTGATGTGGGCGTACTAACTACCCGAGGGCGCAACTGTCTTGACCACATTTTTCTCAAGTCAAACTCCACATCTGTAGGAATCATGAGGAAATCATCTATTAAAGATCATGATATAACCATGGCTGCCACAGCCCAAAAACACACTCCCACCAAAGCTAGACCCCAGTATAAAATTAAAATTGATGAAGAGGCAGTCGCCGCAGAGATGAAAAACACAGATTGGTCTAACGTATTAACTACTAATTGCACTAACTCCTCCGTTAACTCTCGAATTGAAAACGACTCCAACTCAATCGCTAAAAATTCACGTCAGGTTCACCGTCAGTCGAAGTCAATACAATGTAAAACCCTGGATAACGCCAGACCTTATGAGATGCATGAGGCATCGTGATAATCTTCATCTACATAGCTTTAAGATCTGATCGAAATAACGAAATGCGACGCCTAGTGTACACGAAGTACAAACAATTTTGTAACGGCTTGCTCCACAAACTTAAAACTCATAATCGAAAACCAAGACAACCCAAAAAAACTCTGGAACACCATCAAATCTATTTACAACCCAAATACCGAAAAAATTGATTCTTCCCAGTTATTATCTAATTCTCAGGACCCTAGCGATCCTTAAAATAGTTGTAATGCTTATTTTACTTCCCTGGGCAACAATCTTTCTGATCTCATACTTACGTGACTGTCCGAAACTCCACCCAACGGAAGAGGACGAAATAGAAAAACTTATAGATCAACTTAAAATTGACAGTGCTGGCGGACTTGATGAAATTAGTGTCAGACACATTTTACTTCTTAAATAAAACACAGTCAAAACCACTCACTCACATTTTTAACTTAAGTTTGGAAAACGGTATCTTCCCAGACTGCTGGAAGCAACAGCACACTCCCTTTTTTTTCATTTTGTTAAGTAAATATTAAAATTTTTGAAAATAAAAAAAATACGTGTTTTCTTATTTACGAAATCCTATCCTAACTGCTACATTTTATTAAATAATATTTTATTGAGTTATAAAGGGAATATCATTTTCAATTTGTTTTTGTAAAAACTTTAAGACATATAGTTTCCCACGGAGTATCTAAAATTTAAACCTACAAATGGAATTATTTTCCGAGAAGCCAGTATTCTCGCTAATCCAAATACGCTTTAGCACTAAAATTTCTGAAAAACAAATCTCTCCGTAATTCCTGGGATTCAGGATCCTACTTCAAAGTAAAGCAGCGATCGGCTGTCCAAACATGGTTCACATAAGGATAGTTCCAAATTCAAACAGGTCGGGATGTGTGCTGAAGTTAGGCGAAGCTGGGAGTAAACCTCGTGTAGCACCTTGCTGCTAAACGGGATTTCGGGAACTAAAAACTCAATTTGTGTTGTAGGTGTAGCGGGGAATGTATTTATTTGTATTTGAAGTTTGTTTGTGAATTTTACTTAATTCTCACCTAAGCCAATTCAAACTTTCCAATAATATGACCGCTATATTGAACGGTGAAAATAGAAATAGCTATTTATAACGTTTTGCAGATTATTTATTTTTTTATTAATAAACCAACTTATATTAACAGTTTGCACCACACATACAAATTATAGGTCAATATAATTATGTGGTGATTTCACCATTCTTTCTGGCTATTTCAAATTTAAATAAAAATAAAAATGGAATTCAATTCAATTCTTTATGGAAACCCATTCGAAAGTTGCAATTGACACCTTTGCAAATATTAAATCTTTATAAAAAAAATTGTTACAGTCGTAGTTGCTATACAACTTGAATCTACTTCTATAAACAGTTACGAGTACTAAGGCTTTGAAGCAATTTAACCTAGGTCTTAGTCTTAGTACTTATCGTCTAGTACTACACTAGTACTACCTCTAAGCGTTACTCAACTAAATAGCTAATGCGATTACTAAACCGCTTAGTGAGCCATTTGATTGTTAAAGAAAAATCATTTTTTGTATTTAAGATCAAAGAAATGTCTCGGGAAATAATACTCGGTAAGCTGGGTTCAAAAGTTATAGCAGTCGTAGGCATTCTATCCTTTGGAAGATTATACTCAACAGTGGGCCCATTCGGAATGAAGATGATGAATGATTGTAGGTGTATAGATTCCGTATTGTTAGCTATGTAGGTAGAACACACATATACAGGCTGTCAGGGATATCGACGCGAAGCCGGTTACCATGGATTCAGAATCATGTACTGAATCCATGGTAACCGGCTTCGCGTCGATGTCCCTGCCACCATGTATAAAAATGAGGTTCCTACGCCACTATCAGATCCTGTACTGAGGTAGATTGTAGAGGATTGTGATAGGCCGGTTTGATGACATTAAACCACATAAGCAGAAACAATATTGATCGAATCATCACCATATCATAATAAGTCTCCAGAAATCTACTGCTAATTAAATCATTCCTCTTGCTTTAGACCTTTCATATTAGCGCCACGCTTAATAAATAGTTTAATATTCATTATATTTAAGTTCCACGAAGTTTAACTCGACGTGCCATCTCAAACGTTCGTTCGAAAAGTGCTGATTCTTAGCCTATTTTGAATAAAATACTTTTGAATTTGAATGTTGAAACTCTTCACTTTGTACAAGTTTATACGGAACTATTAGTAGATTGGTTGCCATGGGAGCAAACAACTATTTTTAAGGCGAGAGTTATTCTTTGAATCCAGAGCGGAGCGAAGGATTCTAAAGTAAAATCCTGAGTGCAGTGAGGGATTCAAAGTACGTATAATTTCATATGCAATGCACATGTGTGAGCACTGTGACCATTACCTTCTACAAAACTACCATTTACTGGGTAAGTCTTTCATTGACTTGAATGAGCCCTGGCGACTGAGAGTATGTCATGCTCACTCAAATGTCTCGCTGGTGGTGGCGTGTGTGTTGGATCATTAAGTTCCCTTCAAAATGGTTGAGCTGAATGGTGCTGATCCATGCATTATGTTCGTGAACGGGCGCCGTCATTAGGGACTGGTCATCTCTTAGCTTCCATGGCTTATTTTAATTTTTGAATTTGTTTATTTTCTTTTCATTGCGGACGCTTTTAACGTGCACGTCTTTCTACATTGTTCTCACATGTATAATTTAAACATGAATGATGTAACTGTGGCGGCATCTACACCGCCACATGCGAACTACGCATCAAAGACTTGACGTCACACAACATCCTGACGTCACTCAAATCCTGCATCGCGCAATTAGAGTTTACCGCGCGGTGGACATATATACAAGCTCACGACTTCAACCTCTGGGCAATTGCCCGCCAGACATGACACCCGTCTGGTCGGAGGATCCTCCCTTTTCTATGGGGGATGAGTGAACTTTACACCCTGTTCCTCATACCCCTAAATTGGTGACCCCGAGTATGAACGTCAACGCAGCCTTCGTGCAACTACTTCAGCGTGACGTCATTATCATCATCGTCACTCCCGCAAGCTTTCGTGAGGCGAGTCACACAGCCAGCCAGCACCCACGGCTTCAACGGGTATCCTGACCACCAGCATGCAGCGAACGCGCATTCCTGGTCATCACCCTCAGCCTCATCAGCAACCTTGGCACAGCACCTGCACTTTCGGCCGGTCTCACAAGCAGAGCCCATTCTACCCTCTCCTGGTCGACGCCAGCAGCCAGCCACAACCCAGCGCAGTACCACATCCGACCCACTGGATCAAGACGCAGCGCCACCCCGACTCACTGGGGAATCACCGCAAGCACCGCAGACAGTTCCGACTCACCGCGAACTATGTGGCAGACAGTTCCGACTCACCGCGAACTATGCGGCACCCGGTTCCGACTCACTGGAACCACAGCTGGTACTGTGAAGCATCGCAAGATACAAGACTCAGCCCACTATCGACCTCCGGTCTCCGGAGGGGAGTGATGTGGCGGCATCTACACCGCCACATGCGAACTACGCATCAAAGACTTGACGTCACACAACATCCTGACGTCACTCAAATCCTGCATCGCGCAATTAGAGTTTACTGCGCGGTGGACATATATACAAGCTCACGACTTCAACCTCTGGGCAATTGCCCGCCAGACATGACACCCGTCTGGTCGGAGGATCCTCCCTTTTCTATGGGGGATGAGTGAACTTTACACCCTGTTCCTCATACCCCTAAATAACCATTACTTTGTACTCCACGGACACTCTTTTAAATCAAAATAGTCTTATTTTGATTTAAAAGAGTGTCCGTGGAGTTTCTTGCCCATTCTTCTCCATAGGGACCTACTACGCTTTGGAATTGGGCAACTAGCTTCATCTTTCTGACTGACCGACCCCTTGACAATTCAAAAGTGCCTGTAATTGGTTTATTTTAAATAAATGCTTTGAGTTTGAGTTTGAGTCATTCGAGCTTAAAATAGTGTTGCACCCGAGGTGAACACTCTACTTTTTACTCTATGAGAAAAAAAAAATGCATTACATTTTGACCCCACTATCGGCTTTGGCACCCTCGAAAACTATGAAAACGACACCAATGACGAAAGGTTTGAAAATTTTCGGAGCCGCCATCTTGGATTTTCATTTTGACCAAATTCACGCTTTTTCTCTTGCCAGCCTGTTACTTGTTCATACAATGTTCGTGATTGATCTCTTTGGTGACTGCGACTTTTACTAACAATATCCACATTCCAAATTCAAATCACTTTTAGTCCCTAGGGATTAAAAAGCTATTTTGGTCCCTGTTTACGAAGAATAAACTATAGCTCTTTTTGAATAGATGTGATAAAAAATATAACTCAACTCAGGCATTCAATCTTAAAGTTCAAAACATATACTTCAAAGTATACTTCATTTTAGCCTACAAAAGAGGGCTTCCAAAAATAGCTGATGCCCAATAATATTGTGAGAAAATATAATCAATCAAATAAATTGCTTAGAGCCGTCACCCTGTTAATGGGTTCCATTAAAAAGCTTCGGATTATTTCGGCGACACCTGCGAGTAATGGAGGTAATGACACCCAGAGTTTGGGGTAAATTAGTGAGTAAACTGGTATTTGGATTAAGATTTAGCCCTTTGGGCAATATTTTACAAATCAACAGACCAGTCTTTTCAAATACCGCCTATATTTTTGTAGAAAGAGTTGTCGCCTCTGCCTCTACAATAATCCGTACCTCTGCATCCGCATCCGCGTCTGCAAGTTTTTAATGGACTTGTAGCGGAAGTCAAATAAAGAAAATCGGTTTCAAAACTAAGCGAAGTCCCAAGTTAAGTGTGTACTCGATGTTTTAAGTTTTTGCTCTCCTGTCACCTTCACCTCCATGTCCAGTACCACACAAGTAAGCAATACGCCGCAAAACTGTTTCCGGTCAAAAATGTGTTTACCTTTACTAAATTTTGTTAACGAAACGGTTGACCATGGTTTCTCTTAAGTTCTAAATAATCTTTTTTGCTGATTTTTTTCACTTCAAAAAAATTCAAAAGTCATTTATTCAAACTAGGCTGAGAATCAGCACTTTTCGAACGTCAAAATTACATAAGACAGTCCCCCAAAAACGCCTACCCTTCACCACTTCTTAAGCTGGGAAGAAGAAGTGGCGCAACTAACTCCCCAGCAGCACAGCTGTCTGTTCAGTTGGAAAAACTTGATTCTATATAATAATACTTTAAATGCAGAAATAATTTACATTACCACAAATTGCAATCAAGTCATAAAATAAAAACATATTAATGAGTAGATTATGTTACCAATAACGGAAAACAAAAATTAAAATAAATTGACTTACAGTCAAATAAAATAATCCAAACAATTATATGAGCTCATTATAGTATCATGTAGTCTTTGATTCTAAAAACTCTTGTGTGTTGCTTGGGGAGGGGCGTAAACTGGAGGAGCTTAATTAGTTCCAAGCCTTTTTGTCGTCTAAGTAATCTTTAACTTTATAGAAACCTTTTGGGCATAGTTTCTGTTTAATAAATGATTTAAATTTATTGAGGCTCAGTTCTTTCACATGGCTGGGAGTTTGTTGTAAAAACGTATACTTTGGCACTTAAATGAATTACTAATTTTTTAGAGCCTAGTCTTCGGCACAATAAATAAATCTTTGTTTCTGGTATTTAAGCTATGAATGTCGCTGTGTTTAGAATATAGATTTATATTCTTTTTTACATGAATCAGGTTCTCATATATACATATTGAGACTCGACCGTCATTATGTTTATTTCCTTAAATTTATCCCTCAGTGAATGCCTATAAATTAGGTTATAAATTGCTCGAATGGCACGTTTCTGAAGCACAAATATATCCTGAAAGTCGGCTGCATTTCTCCACAACAAAATGCCATACGACATTACACTATAGAAATAACTAAAGTATACTAATCGAGCTGTTTCTACACCAGTCAAATGACGGATTTTATACACCGCGTAGGCTGCAGAGCTTAGCCGCTTCGACAATTTGGTTATATGTGGGCCCCACTGAATCTTCGAATCCAAAGTAATACCTAAGAACACAGTGGTGTCCACAAGATCCAATTCTGTCCCATTTACTAGTACTTTCGTTTTCACCTGCTTAACGGTAGGTGTCAGAAATCTAATACATTTAGTATTTTTCTCGTTTAAAAGTAAATTTTTAATACTAAACCAATGCACTATTTTAGAGAGCATTATTTGAATCGTCAGTAACGGTCTGTCACTTTTGCCTCCACCTCCGTTAACCTCCGCTTCTGTGGAGGTCAAGTTCTGCACCTCTGCCTCTGTTAAGATGGCCTCCATAGCACCCCTAATTGCAACGCCCCTAATTCTTCGTAATTCGTCTTTCCTAATTTTAGGTAGTTAGTTAGGGGCGTTACCATGATCTGGCCAAGATTATGTCTGAACTTTAAAAGAGACTGACCTCTGAGCTTGTTTCAGTATTTCTTCTAGAGGAATAGGGGAATTCGGATAGGAAACACAGACCTCATCTAATTTTCAAAATATTATTGACGTGTTAAGTGTATGCCTAAACAAGCTACTTACAGAAATAAAATCATTTATCATTATCTAGTTAAGGACGTTGCGACCCTTCCTATTGACATAATCCCTTAGGTGAAAAGATAAGCACCTACCTATCATTACGAAGGTCTTCAACCCTTCAGGTTTAACAAACAGTTTAGTACCCCATGGGGATAGAATACCTATTAGTATTCTGTAAAGGCATATAGATACTTTATCCGGCGCAGCGCCAATTCTTCACGTAAGCGTTGCTTTTATTACTCATATTTATGTTTGTCGTAAAACAAATAAGATATATTTCAGACTACGCTTCGGAACATAAATGGGTATTTATAAAACACTTCTAGGCTTCTCACATCGCCATGGGAACTCTTCGAGGAATTGTTAATCAGGATGAGTGCCTGATAGAAATGGGAAATGCCTCTTTTCATTTCCGGACCAATACCTATGGGCTTCTACATTGACGCGGTTTGAAAGTTTCAGTTCCCTACGCTGATCTTACCTGTGTGAAAGTAGTGACCCAACACCCGATTTGAAATGTAGGTATTTCAAAGAAACTTCGAAAAAGACGTACTTAAGCCTCTTCAACCAAGAAAAGAGCTGTAACAGCTTTAGTTATATAAACATACATTTTCCATTCTTCACCAGCTTTGTCAACCAATTTCCCACAAACATACCTACCTAATCTTTTTTCAATACCAATCAAAATAAATAGATATAACGAAAATAACCACATCACATCCGAAAATCCATTTTGATCCAGAAAACACGACACAAATACATTGGCTACTCATACTTAATACCCATCCACACGATCCATCGGGATTACAATTTTGTCCCCGTTCCTTCATGAAAAAAATATATAAGGCCAATGTATGGAGCAAGCGGGAATTTCATAATAGGGTTATCATTCCATTTTTATTGTATCTATAATGGAAAGGCGTAATCTTAATTGAAATCTGACGCAAGTAATGGGATGTTGACGGCTGGACCAGAGTAGTGATGTGTGAGGTAACCGTGAGAGCGTTTGTTTTATGTTTTAAACCGACTTCCAAAAAGGACGAGGATCTATGTTCTGCATGTACTTATGTTGTTTTTTTAATGTATGTTCATCGATATTTTCGTCAATTGTGAACCGATTTTAAAAGTTCTTTTTTTTATTTGGTCGAAGAGATTGCGCGTTGGTCCCATACAAATTTTATTAACTTCGCTTGGGTAGTTATGTTTGCATATGCGATATTAAGCGAGAAAAACTTAACATTAATTATAATGGACAACCTCGATTAGGGGCAGAGGAAACTACTTCCCTGGAACTTGCATTGGACGGCTACTTCTCCTGGAATCCACACGTAGAAAAATTATGCAGCAAATTAAACAAATTCCTTTATGGTCTACACACTGCGAAAGAACTCGTCGCAGAGTACTACGTTAACTGCGTATCACGGCAGCGTTGCATCGACTCTACAAAACGGCCATATTCTATCTATGGGGTAACTCAACAGACGACTATGTAAATGTCTATTAACTGCTCCCAAATTACGATAATTATTTTAATTTACTTTTTTATTTTATTTTAATTTACAAATGAAATAATCTTTTTATTATTTGACATTGTATATTTACAATATCCTATATTTTTTATTAAATTTGATTGGTTACAGCTGTAGTGGCAACCATTATCATTTGGTTTAAATAGGTTTTTATTTTTATTAGGTATTTCATTTGTCTTTTATATAGATTATTTTCTTTTAAATTTTGTGAATGAGAGAACTTTGTAGACATAATAGACTGTAGATCTGTGGACCATTTAATATTTTGCTAAGTACCTGGTACTTGTTGATGGGCCTACTCTCATACCTTTTAACACTGTAACTTGGAAACATTGTAAAAACCATTTACTTTTAAAAGAGTAACCGTGGAGTTTCTTGCCGGCTCTTCTCCATAGGAACCGTGCACCTAGCTTCTGACGTTTCATAAGTGCCCTTGTAGGTTTATGTGAAATAAAAATATTTTGAATTTGAATTGAATTTGACGCATATAAAGCATAGGTAGGTAGGTACAAAAAAAATGCATTCGAGCCATTTATGGCATTCCACCGTGGGAATCATGTAACCATTAACAAAGTTTTATACGATTAAACCTCCTTACCAATCAGGTATGTTTTAGAATGTGAAAGAAAGAAGAAAGAAAGAAAATAAATTTATTTGACTCAGATGTGCTAAAGGACATGGCTAAACAATTGCATTTATAAAAATTTCTCACTTTATCGTAACATTTAAATATTCATTAATTAATTATTACGGTTTTATTATTCTCCTAGAATTTTCGTGAACTAATCAAATAATTAAACATTGTTTTCATGTTTTTTGTTTGACAAGAATAACACAAAATAATGACGGCACTTAAATAGTGCTATTCAATAAAAAGTGACATTCGATTCTTCTCGATTACACTTGATTAGATTAGAACTAAAAATAAAAACAAAAACTTCGGAGTCTTTTTTTAACTGACTTTCAAAAAGGAGGAGGTTATAATGTTCGTCGCGCATGTTTTTTTTTAATGTTTGTCCACCGATTTCTCCGTCAATTGTGGACTGATTTTGAATATTTTTTTTATATGTTATATATATTCTTTTATATTGTATGTATTCTTTTATATTTAAAAAGTTAATAAAATTTATTTGTTAGCATACCCTTTGTATGCTCCCAAATAAATTTTATTAACTTTGCTTGCATAGTTTTTGAGTAAGCTTCAATAATACGTATTTTTTCCACTTAGTATATGTCGATGATATGATGATAACTTCCTGTCACTGTTATTTACATAGCAGGTAGTGGTATTCGAATTTGGGTAGTTACCACAATTAAAAAGTCCTTTGTTTTTGTAATTTTTTAAATCTATTCAAATGTTCCAATAACTCACAATATAAGTAACTGTTTTATGGCGATGAATGTTAACCGAATAATGATCGACAAGTACAATAATTGTATTTTCAATTATTTAATCGATTCTGCTACCTTCCAAGAAGTTCGATCCCATCTCTATTAAAAAAATAAACGTCAGTCATGCCAGACGTGTGTCAGACGTCGTTTGATCGCTCTGCCGTTTTTAGATATTTACTTTTTTGACTTATTATTGTTTATGTACATACCTATTTAATAATATAACTAACAATATTTTTAATCTGTTTGTTTCAGTGTACTACTAATTAATACCCGTCAACAAGTTTCACATTAAATTCAATTAGTAGTATTTCATTTTGTCTTCAATCTACAATTTTTTTTTTCTTTATTTCCCGTTTCGCACGTTTTCTCCGCATATCTGACATTGGCAGAATTGTTGCCATCAGCACCATCGCCAGAGAGAAAAATAGAATAGAATAGACTTATTATTTGATGGTTGTGTATGTTCCGCGCCAAGTCATTCCTATAAATTTTATATGAAATATGAAACCGGCGGCTCAACACCCACGCCACACCATCGCCTTGCCCGCGCCACACCATCGCCACACCCGCGCCACTTGCTATTTGTGTTTGTCCCGCGCCTTATATCTTTTAACTACGTTACACAAGTCAAGCCCACCGCGTACTTGTAACTTCATACCTAAAATACGGAGTGAGCCTGCCCTGTCAGTGCGTATGCATGCATATGTATGCGTTGGGTGATTTTCCTAACAACATAAATATTTTTTTTAACTTTTTGTTGAAGATTGTAAACAAACGCCTAGCTGATGTTCATAGCAAAATCTTTTTCTTTTGCATGTTTGTATATCTTTTGCCGTAGGAGTTTCTAAGATTTTATTTTCAGTATTGTAACGATATAAAAAGATCCTGAAACTTTTTTCATACGAAATACTAATATTCAGCTATTCAGCATTCCATATTACTAGGTACAATGTTTATACATTGCTAAGGGAGTCGCGCATACCATACTTCTATTTAGCCATGTCCTTTGTCCGGCGGCAATTTGACTTGTTTGAAAAGGCTAAGACCGTTGTCCTCGAAAAGTAAGAGATTCAGATAGAATACTTCTGCCTAAGGTTACAAGGATTTTCTTAAAGAACTTTAAAGAGTTACTTATTTATAAACTTAAAATTATGGCTACTGGAAAAACGATTTGATTCTATAAATGAATTTATAAATAATATTAATAATCTATTTTAAATTAATGTGACGCTAATATTAATAATGAATGTATTGTAAAATTAATTAGGTATTAATATAAACATTTAAAGCATGCCATTTGACATAAGTATTATACTCTAGCATTTAATTCATATTAACATTGTAATATTTTGCATGTCAAATGTCTGACTTTGTATAAGGAACGTATTACTGACTATAAGACCAACACTGGACCAATACTTATTGCAAATAAATGATTGATTGAGTTTTTGAGTTACCTTCAATAATAGTATTTTTCCCACTTAGTCTATGTGGATGAGGTTGTAATACATTCCTGTCTCTGTTCTTTACATAGCAGTTATGTAGTGTTAATCGAATTTGTGTGGGGCTGGTACCACAACTAAAGTGAAAAGTAATAACTTTTTACAAAAAAAACGACCGAATTCCAAAATTAACACTACAAAGTGAAAAATAAAAATAAATATTTTTATTATATAGAATCGAAGGAAAATATTTTCTCTGTATTATCGTTATTATTGTCACAGGACCGAGTATTGTGGTCCCCGTTGGGCAAAGCCAATTACCAGACAGGTTATCAATATAGACTGAGCTTGAAAACACAACGTGAACATCTAAACCTTTCATTGGTCCCTTTTAAAACACCACATAGCGCCAGTCAACCGTAGACGGCCTATTATCGAACATAATAAGCCGTTTGCGCAGTCGACTCGTAATGTTGTTACAGCAATAGGCATTCATTGAGGAAAATTGCTCGTTATATGTCGCGATGGCAACCTGTCGGTATGGGGCCTAATTACTGACATTACTTCATGTGTTATTGTCACATTTGGCTTCAAAATATGGTAACCTAAATATCATTTATTGAATGATTTCGTTTCCCTATCGCTATCCATGCTATGTTTTGTGGAAATGTCTAGAGTATTAGCAGCATTGTCTTTTTGTCTGCCAATAAGCACAATTTAAAATAACTATTTAATCAAGAATGTGGCGGCATCTACATCGCCACATGCGAACTACGCATCAAAGACCTGACATCACACAACATCCTGACGTCACACAAATGCTGCGTCGCGCAATTAGAGTTTACCGCGCGATGGACATTATATACAAGCTCCCAACTTCAACCTCTGGGCAGTTGCCCGCCAGACACGACACCCGTCTGGTCGGAGAATCCTCCCTTTTCTATGGTGGATGAGTGAACTTTACACCCTGTTCCTCATGCCCCTAAAACGACATAAAAATAATTACATAACTTTGCTGACTACCTACAATTTCTGATTCGAACAAAATTTTATTATTGTATTTCAATAAAAACCAATTACGTCCGATAGTTGGAATGATAAGAATAATTTTCTTTGTAACACAGTAAACATCAATTTGATACCTACTGTATAGATTCTTAACATTCAACCTACAACGACTATGTCCTTAATCAAATCACGAACAAGTAATCAGTAGCAAGCATGCGACTGCCGTCAGATCCGTGCGATTAGACGCAGAACCGGACGACCGACACCGCACGGGGAACGGCATATTTTAGTGGCACCGGAATCACCGTGCACAATTGAGTACCCTTGCAGTTTTGATTGCACGAAATATAAATGAGGTATGATCAAAATGGGGAATAGGCACGAAACAGTGAATTAATTGACTGTGATTATTCATACGATGTTGAATAATGCTTTATTTATGCATTTCCTACTTTAGAAGGAAAACTTGCCAATTTCAGCTTTTTTGTTCTGTTAAATTGAGTTTGCTAAATTGCCTTTTTATGTGGTAAAAACTGGTATTATTAAACTGAAATTTAATCATAAACAGGTTAACCTCCTTTCCACCCTCGATCGAGAAAAGATTAATAAGTTCTCTCTCCCAGTATATTATTATATGTTGTTGAGAGTGGCACACGGAAGGTTGAGGAGGGTAAATACCACTTAATGAAGAATTGACCTTTTTACCTGGTTACTCTTTTAACTCATTATTTTAGGGATGCGAGGACAAGTTAAGGATAAATAAAGAAACATTATTTTAAGAGTTCTACTTCGTTATCGAATGGGTTCGGAATTCGTTTTGGGATGGAATGTTTTTTTGTGTTTTAACGATGAGACTACGACGGGAAAATATTTTTGTTTATTATGTCCTAGATTCCCATTAACTAATCAATATAAAATAATCTGCGTTCATGTATGTAATAGGTAACTGTCTAAGACACCAATGTCTACTCACATACTTATGTATTGTCTGGTTCTTTCCACAAAAAAAACATAATCGTTGGCACTAATTTGTGTCAATGATTATGTTTTTTTAGATTTCAGATTAATCAGCATGGTCCTCATATGATCTGACCAACATAATGTCTAGATTGTGACCTCTTACTTTGTTTCGATGTTACTTCGTGAGTAGTCGGATAGGAAACGTACCGAACTTAAAAAATATTTGTGTTTATATAAACCACTTATGGAAATTAGGTCACTTATATTATATAAACACAAATATTTTTTGATTATAAAATAATAAGATGATTAGAACAAAAAAAGATAAAAAACGAGTTTTCTATTCTAATGTATCATCATTCAATTCAATTCATTTATTCAATAACAATTTTTATATCGTGTCTGAATTTCTATAACTAAATACCTATATAAGAAACATGATGCAGGCAATCTATATTTAAATCATTACAATAATTATCCAAATTACATAAAAATCAGAATAACAATAAAAAAAATAAAAAAATGGCATAAGTCAATTCATAAAATTCAATAAAATTTACATTTCATATCAATAAAATTATGTAACTTTCAACTTTTGTATTAATTTATAATTCATCAATAGAATATAGACACTTATTTAACAAGAACCGTTTAAGCTTTTTCTGAACCCCACTTGTATATACTAGACTTTTTATTTCAGTCGGCAGTTTATTGAAAATTTTTAATGTCTTGTGGTAGGCGCTATGCTTTACAACGTTCAGGTGAGGCACTTGTGGTAGGCGCTATGCTTTACAACGTTCAGGTGAGGCACTTGTGGTAGGCGCTATGCTTTACAACGTTCAGGTGAGGCACTTGTGGTAGGCGCTATGCTTTACAACGTTCAGGTGAGGCACTTGTGGTAGGCTCTATGCTTTACAACGTTCAGGTGAGGCACTTGTGGTAGGCGCTATGCTTTACAACGTTCAGGTGAGGCACTTGCTTCATCTGGAGATCTTTTCTTCTTGTACTTTCCCTTTTTTGCCTTTCATCTTCAGTCTCATATTCAAAGATATATTTTGATAAGTGACTAAGTAGGACCAAAATGTACAAACTTGGGACTGTCAATATATTTAAGTCATTAAAATGTGGCTTGCATGATTCTTGCTGTTGAATTCTAGTTATGGTTCTGACTGCTCTTTTCTGAATCACAAAAGCTTTTTGAGTATTGTAATCATTACTTCCTCCCCAGAAAAGTATGCTGTATCTCAGTTTTGACTCAACTAAAGGCTCGTGCAGACCAGAGCGACGCGACGGCGCGACGCAACTAGAACAATACAATTTCTAAGAAAACTTCACGGTATTACAATCACCGGTGTCGCGTCGCGCTGTCGCTGGTCTGCACGAAGCTTAAAGGCCTACGCAGACCGGGACGGCATGGCAAGGGATTTTAATTTTTACTAATGGACATTCACCCGTACTGTTACAGAAATACGACATAAATTGCTATGCTTTAAAATGATGCCGTGGCATTGAAAGGGATTTTATCGCGCGGCATTAAAAGACGCGCCACAGGCTTCCGTGGCGGGATGCCGTGGCATACTGCGGTAGGCAACGGCATGCCACGGACTCCGGCGCTCGTAGTGATATACTGCGCATGCCGTGGTAAAGTGCTGGAATGCCGCGGTATCTAAGCGGCCAGTGTGCGCTGAGTCACGGCAAAATCCCTTGCCATGCCGTTCCGGTCTGCGTAGGCCTTAATGCGTAATAGACCATTTATGGTTACATCGTTTCTTAGACTTCTTAGTACGTAACATGCACAGCTGATTGCTTTCTCTAAGCGTTAGCTCTTGTTTCCGCTTTAACTGGCTGTCGATATGAACTCCCAGAAACTTAACCACTTTCACTGTTTCTCCATTTATAGGCTTTGCTTCACAGTTCTCTTTTCAGGTTTGAGCGTGACCGTTAAACACAAGTGATCAACAGTATTCCACCCGGACTTTCAAAGAACCGTTACAACCATTTTTCACAAACACCGCCTGACAACAAGGAAACAAATCTTTTCCACAAAGCAAGTCCTGTACCGTACAAGGATTTTTTTATAAGCAACAGTAGTAAAAGTTAGGGTTCATTTGCGACACTCGCATAATACGTAGATTACTGCAGGCGCTGCTGACAGGACACGGCGCGCGTTTTCATTAGGAAGTGACTTTCGGAGGATTACCGAACAATGCATTGTTTGCCGCACAAAGACGGTTCCAAGATGGCCACAGTGAATATCTAAGGAGTAAGGCAGGTTGGATTTGTCAGTTGGAGAGATTTTTGGAAAGTACTTAAGTAGGTACGTGTTTTTTCATGGACTGCTTTAATTATGTAAGTTTATATGGTTGGTTTGTATGTTGAATTTAATACGAGAAATTAGGTACAGCCGCGGAATGACTTACATGGTGCTTTATTATTGGAAATTTTCACCAATTATTCACTGGTTATCTTTTCTTTTTCAGGAATATCCAGCAGCGTGATGAAAATATACTAAAAATATATTTTCCTAGAAAAACAATTAGAACAACAGGAAGAGATTTAATGTTCGTATTTTTTTAATATTATTAAAATAATTAATTATAGCTCCATTATAAGTATTTAATGAGCACACTTCTGCTGTAACTCTTATAAGCCAGGGTTCATAGTAATTAACGACAGGAATTCTAACCCAGCCCAAGGATTGGGCATCCCGAACAAATCCCAAGTATTTTGTAATGAAGTACCTATACGTTGTTTGTATAAGTTAGCAGTGTAACCATGTAAATCATAGAAAGAAAGAAAATATATACGTTTATTTAGCACAGACTAACAGACTAACAGGCACACAACACAAAATATTGTACTACATATGCAATATACGAATCGGTATTATATAAAAAAATATTTAATATACTGCAACGGTGGTTCGCGGAAGAGCAGCACGGATTCCTTCCCAATCGCTCAACCACGTCTAATCTATTTAACATTACTACACTCTTAGCCAAAAATCTTAACGACAAAAAGCAGATCGATGTAGCCTATTTTGATTTTCAGAAGGCCTTTGACCGAGTTGACAACGACATACTTCTATGTAAACTGGCATTGGCAGGTTTCTCTGTGACATCGCTTAAATTCTTCGCAAACTATCTGCGCGGCCGCAAGCAATTTGTAACATACAAATATGCCAATTCAGAGCGCTACTCGGTCACTTCTGGCATAGGGCAGGGCACTAACCTCGGACCCCTTCTTTTCATTCAATCATAATGTACGCTGATGATGTCAAAGTTGCTCTTCCAATATCTAACTCTAGTGATACGGCCACACTTCAACTCGACATCGACAACATTCACACTTGGAGCACTATAAACAACCTCAACTTAAACATTAGTAAATGCGCGGTCATGACCTACTCAAACGCCACGCAACCCTTACACAACGTCTACAAATGAGCCCCTGAAACGCGTTTGAACCGTACGCGATCTGGGTGCTCAGTTTGATCCACATCTTACATTTAACCAGCAAATACTACAGACCTGCAACAAGTCCCGCAAAAACTTAGGTTTTGTCTCGCGTCTGGCAATTTTTTTTACTAATCGTCAAGCACTGGCCATGCTGTACAACTCCTTCATCCGCAGTTTGCTAGAGACAAACTGTGCAATCTGGAGCCCTCATGAAAAAGTGTATACACTGGCCATCGAAAAGGTTCAGAGGTCTTTTGTCAAAACTGTATGGATATTACCCGTACATGTACCCAACATCATTTGTGCTAGGTATGGTGGGCTACCAAAGTTTAGAAGTAAGGAGAAATCTTAGTCTCGTTAAATATTTCATCCGCCTAATTCGTGGTACATCTTTCAATTCATTTTTACTACAGCACATCCCCTTTAACATCCCACTACCCATTAGACACACACTTCGCCCTCGCCAACGTCCTCTATTTTCAATACCTCAAACCAGTACCATAACCCTCAAGGCCAGTCCATTGTACCTAGCCCTCACCCATATTAACAACATTTTGCTGTATGACGAATCCTCAGATGTCTTCGCGAGTACTGAACTGAGATTCCTGAACACTGCTACTCGATACCTGGAATCCATTGCCACTCCCAGTACAATCTCCTTGGAGTGAATAAATTAAATTAATTTGTTTCTTCTTAATCAATTTTATTCCAATTTTTATCCCAATTATATCTAATCTTATCTAATTTTGTCTACTGTTATCTAATTTTTGCCTAATCTTGACTAATTTCATTTCAACAAATTTTGTCTACTTTTATGTAATTTAATCTAATTTAAATTTTATGACTGTGTGTGTAATTAACTAATTACTAATAGATATTGACCTATAACTTGTATTGTGGTGCAAACTGTTAATGTAAGTTGGTTTTTTAATAAATAAATAAAATGCTGTAATAGCCAGGGCACTTAATCTGATTGACACTGACCTATATTTATAATGACTTGTCTCATGAAATTATTATTTTTAACTAAATTTTAATTCTGTGACCCTTATAATTGGGCATATAATTTTGATTTCGATTCTGTAATACTTATAATTTGTATTAGTCATTCGTTTATTTGAATTGCATTCTGTAACACTTATAATTTGTATTACTTATTCGTTTATTTGAATTGCATTCTGTAACACTTATAATGTGTATTACTCATTCGCTTATTTGAATTGCATTCTGTAACACTTATAATGTGTATTACTCATTCGTTTATTTGAATTACATTGGCATTTTATTTTAATTCTGTGACCTTTATAATTTGCACCTACAAAATATACAGCCCTGTGACACAGACGGATGGACAGCGGAGCCTTTGTAAAAGGGTCCCGTTGGCACCCTTTGGGTACGGAACCCGAACAGACCAAGACGATAATTATTAAAATTTCAAAGACGATATTCAGTTACCTTACTTTGTATCACTCGACTGTGGTATGCGTTTACAGCTAGTTGCAATTACATCTTGTGTCGGTTGACTGCTCCTCTGAATCAGCTCAAGTTAAAACTTTAATTTTATGACTCGATCGTTAAGAAGGTTCGAGTTCGACGTGTTACGAACTTCGCCACTAATTGAAATTACTTTGTTTGTCTGTAGTTAGTTACCTAGATGTAGGTGGGAATGTACCAGAATGGCTAGAGGTGTTTTAGTTTGTGTTTTGAAGTGTTCTGTATCGACTACTTGATTTTTGAAATACAGGGTGGCAGGGACATTGATGTGAAAACGGATACCATGGATTCAATACATGAATCTGAATAAAAATATAGGCTGTTCCATACATTTTGACCGCGTAGGTATTGTACCTACTTTTCTATGAAACAGTAGTTTTTTTTTTATAACCAACAAATAATTTCAACGCAGGGGGGCTCAGAATCATGTGCTGAATCCATGGTATCCGTTTTCGCGTCGATGTCCCTGCCACCCTGTATACTTTCTGTAGTTAAAACCACAACTAGGACTGCAATTATACAAACCCATTGTAGTCATGAGGGCATAGACAAAGTGACATTCTATCACCCATAATATAAGCTAACAAAAAGCTTATGTCAATCCTGTTGAAAGTAGAAATATATAACTCTTTGAAAGAATGATTATTGGCTAAATGCAGCGAAACCATGAACCCTGGCAGGGGCAGTCTAGATGCGGTAGGTAAGCGTAGAGAAAAGCCGTAATATGCTAAAGCGTTTGACAGGCCTAGGTTCGGCAATGGAGTAAGATAAGACCACTCTAGATACCATCATACCCACGTTTACATTTAAATGTAGGTAATAATTGATGTTTTTGGAATTCTGGCTTAGTTTAATTTAGGTTTGTTATTTGAGAAAATTAAATTATCGCCATAGCCTCAAGGAAGAGCTATAATTTTTAGAAACAACCTCAATTTTCTTACAAAATAATCTAGATATTTTTTCAATCTGCAACCCACCTGAGTTTGGTAACCACAGCCTAAAAATTCTCCTTAGTAATATAAAACGTACTGCTTTAATCAAGTGTTCTATTCTATAGCATTTTACCGATTGCTGCGCTAATGAGCGCGTATTATTCACGTCCATTGTGGTCCGAGGCGGCAATTAGGACATTATCGACGTTCGCTCGGCTACGTATTATGGAAATCAACGATTTTACTCGATGCTAATATTTCAATATCGAACGTGAACAATGAAATTTTGTTTGTTTAAGATCAATTAGTATACGATGATTTTGTAAATAGAAGAGTAATGTTTGTTTAACAATTAACTCAAAGTTTTACAAAACTCACTTTCAAATAAACCAATTACAGGTACTTCTGAATAATTTTCAAGGGATCGTTCAGTCAGAAAGATGCAGCTAGTTGCCCATTCGAAAGCGTAGTAGGTACCTATGGAGAAGAACGGGCAAGAAACTCCACGGACACTCTTTTAAATCAAAATATGGTTTCAAGATATAGGTTACATCATTGATGTTGAAATTATACAATGTGAGAGCGATGCAAAACGTTAAAAGCGTCCGTAACAAAAAGTTAAAAAAAAATCAATGCAACAGTTAAATTAAATTAAAATAAGCCTTGGCAGCTAAGAGATGACCAGTCCCTACTGACGGCGTCCGTTCATGAACCTGGCGCATGGATAAGCACCATTTAGCTCAACCATTTTGAAGGGAGCTAAATGATCCAACGCACGCACCACCTTCATAAGCGAGATAATAAAGTAACCATGACTTACTCTCAGCCGCCAGGGCACTTTCAAGTCAATGCAAGACGTACCCAGTAAATGCTAGCTTTATAGTAGTACTACATATGTACTATATGTAGTACTCACACATGTGCTATGTAATTATACAATTATACATCGAGTATGAGAAATTATAGGACAAACCATAATCAATATAGATTTCCTCAACCGTCGGCGTCGTGCGGATAATAAGCGCAAATTTGCAATGGAAGAAAGTGACAAGTGGTAACTATACCACTCCTCTGGCCGGCTCTAGCCGTCTACATAAACCAGTAATTGTTTTCGTAGTTTTTGTTTTCGTAATTGTTTTATATTTTTACCTTTTGTTTCAAAAGTCACACAGAAGGGAAAGTAAAATAAAAGCCTTGTGGTAACTTTGTGTAGGTCTGTGTACTTTGGGTTTGTCCTAATGTTGTACTTACAAGTTTGTTTCTTACTCAAACTTTATTCTCTGGGTGTAAAATTTGGGTCAACGGAACAAATATTTATTTTTAGTTTTGTTAGATTACTTACCCAGAAGTTTGTGGATTCATTTCTTAAGCAGATTGTGAATTTGGTCTACAATAATATTGATAACAGGAAAACAGCAAGAGTGATGATCAATACTCGTTCTCTGTATGACATGAAAAGAGGCCTTAGTCCTGCAGTAGTGTAGTAATAGGCTGGTAATAATTATCATTACTATACCACTGTTACATCCAAGTAATACAAGGATAACTGCTGCTACTACTTAACCGTTCTCTTCTACACTAATATTGTTTAGAAAAAAGATTTGTATTTTTGTTTGTAATGAATAAACTCATAAACTAGGGTGCGATTTAAAAAATTCTATCATCTGTAAAATGCGGTATTATTACTGAGTAACATAATATACTAATATAATATTATAAAGAGGTAAAAAGATACTGTTCATATTTGTATGGGAAGTGGTCTATGAACCATTAGCGACACGGTTTTGATATTTGTGTACCCTTGTGCAAAATGGGATCAAAATCTGACCCGGCAATTTCGAGAAAAATATACTTTTAGAATTTACGCGTAAGTTCGTAAGTAATCTTTTATTTGCTTAGAAGGTAGAAAGGTGTTTTTTTTTTCATTCCCTGTCCAATCTAACATTAGGCATGCTAACATTAAAAGTAATTACAAAAAAAAACACGTCAGTAAAATGAAAATTGTCACATAAATAATACAAAAATATTAATAATTATAGAATCTAAAACGTGCATAGTAATAATAATAATTAATAAAAAACTAACTTATACAATATCTATATCTATACAAATTTCCAACTTCGACCCTCTTCCGTTGCCTAGCAACCAATAAAGCAAAACTAAATAGTCTTTGACAGTACGTAAAGATTGCGAGGTGAGAAATTATACCCATATTGATGGGTAAAATCGACGCTGGGTTTTTGAGCATTCTCCTTTGGTACACATTTAGTTTATAACCTGGATTAACACATAAGAGTTTTTATCCCGGTAGTACCTACATTCCCGAGGCCCTTCACGCGGGCGAAGCCGCGGGCAAAACGTAGTTACGTATTAAAAATACAGCATCATTATAATGAGTCTACGTCGTTATAATTAGCATTTACAAAGAAGATAAATATTATCTTTTCATATAAAAAGCTGCAAAAAAATCCAGTTCAACGAACATTTCTATACGAGTACCTACACCAAAGAAATTAATATAAATTTTATTACTCCCGAAATTCGTTAAAGACTTAAAGTAATTCGTTTACTTTGTGTGCTTAATTAAGGAACATTGAGATCAGTTTCATACCGCCTTTATATTTGTGAGCATGACAACAAGAGGTTTCAGAAATCTGGGAATTTTGTTCCAAACCAAAAGATTAATTAGTGAATATCACATAATTAGTAGAACGAGTAACAGATAAAGCTTTGTTAAACCAATATTGTTACTTTATTACCTGATGAAGATATAAAGCCTATTAGTATTGGGTTTGGGTGAAAATTGTTTCACAAACTTGACTTTAATTAACCTTACGCAATATTGTTATAACTAACTCGAGTAACTTAGATTTGGTTAAACCGCACCGCTACAAGTAGTAGGTAATCTTTAGTATTATTATGTTAGATCTTACTGTTTCTGTTGAAAATGCCACATTACGAGAACCTACACTCACGACATAATTAATGCTATTAAACTTTGATGTCAAACAGAGCTGCACCCCCGCGATCTCCACAATCCCTTAGGTTACAGCCACTCATCTCAACTCGTAGTGTCATAAAAAGCAAATAACAGATAACTTAAACAGAGAACAGCTTGCCTTTGACATTAAAGTTGAAACATCTAGAAGCATACTCCTGTACCTTAGTAAAGTATCGTAGCTAAAATTCGTCAAGTACCTACCTATATAATAGACAATATGCCATGAAGCAGTTACCGATACTACTTTTAGTCGTCTCCATATTTTGAGTATACTACCAAATAGCTCTTGGCTAACCGATACTTACTGCCTTACGTTATATGATTTACGAGTACCTACTTCATTACAGTTCTAGTTTCTTAAGTTCTACATAACATAACAATAAACACACTTTGTTTTTCTTACATTCTGCTAATAATGTATCATCTCGGTTTTATGGATAAAATACGTGTCACAGATAGCGGATATAATTTAACAGGCAGCCTGTTAAATTAGCCTGGTAAAAAGTCCTATTTACTCGTTTTATTATTACACAATGTTCATAAGATATTTGAATGAAATGGCTTAAAGCTAGAAACAAATATAATGCTTTCCTCAATTGATGAGTAAACTGCAAATCAAGTGAAATTACTAAGACCCTTGGTAAGACTGGTTGTCAGATTTTCGAGCTTCTGACCAACCGTAACGACTGTCAAAGATCTACAAATGACAGCGGGGATCAACGGTTTAGTGAACTTTCCGGGTCACAGAGGGGAGATATTATAATGTAGTGAATGTGAGTGGCAGCAGAGCTTTAGCTTTGGCCGACCCATGCGGCTGTTATTACTCAGCCACGAGCGCCTCCGGCTTTTTACAGTCCTACTCTGTAATATGACGACTGGCTGACCAGGTTCAAACTTTACTTTTTCCAATTGTATAAGTCCTATGTGTATACTTTTGTTTCATTCTGTTTATGCATGGAGTGTTCGCTCCGAGAGGGAGAGGATTATGAATCAAACTCGTGTGACATAGTAATGGCGGACGTTTAATTAAGCAAACTGTGTGGCGTCTGCTGGCACAAGATGTACTCTTGTATGCAAGTGTTTGTGTTTATTACGCGTAGTGGAGTAGGAATGTTTCTTGTAGTTATACGTCTTAGTTTTATTAAGTATGGTTAAAGATACATATTACTTAAAAAGGTCTAATTATGAAAAGACTAATAAACTTTTTTGTTTGAAAATAAATGGTGTAATAGTATCTTTGCCACGAACACAGTTTTTCTTAGTCATTCCTTAAAAATCGATGTAATTAAAAAATTAAAAATGTGTCGATTAATCATTTAAATCCTAAAATCTTAAAAACAAAACACTTAAATATCTTGCACAATAAATCAGCAGTAGGATTTATATTTTATCTCTCTTCTGTGGTCCTTATCGACTAGATTTATTGTGGCTCAGGGCTATCGGCCCAGCTTCCCGTCTAAACTTTTATTTTGTCGCATCAAAATTAAACGCTTAGACGACATAAATCTTGAAAAATCTACTTAATTATTTATTATACTAATAATAATGTTATATTAGCTCTCCCTAGGTTCTGGGAATATTTTTTAGGAATTTCATAAAATATTCCATGAAACGTTCTCTTATCACAGTAGCAAAATTACTTCCAGAAAATAAATGGACACGCACGAATATAAAAAAAACAAACACGAATGTTGATAATTATAGAATTGTCAACATTGTCGCGACAGAGTAATGAGAAATAATCAAAAATCACACAAAGTAACGTTTACTACAAGTATTCATTACATGTTGTGTACTCAGCTGCTGTTTACGCTACGAATACACATAAATTCAATAAATAAATCACACTTGGGCTATCACAGAGTGAAAGCAAATAATGTTTAAAATTAAATTATTTACATAAACATCACAGGCAGATAGCGTGTGATGTTTATTTACATAACGTTTCATAGAATTATGATCTAGTATAATTATTATGAGTTTCACGCATGGCGTATTGTCGCGTGAACTTCCAGTGATATAAAATTATTAAATCTGTGACTAATTGTGGCCTTGTAAGCAAAGGACTCTTTATGAAACAAATATTTATATTTAAAGGGGTCTAAAGGTTCTACTTTCGCCTTTCAACGTTGACACAGGTTTACAAAGAGTCTATTTTAATTGTGAAATCGGCAGGAAATCCTAACTTACATTATAAAAGCAAAAGTGAGGATTATAACTTCTTTATTAAATTAAAACAGTCGGATATACTTATACAAAATATGCTCGCCTTTATTAATGCCTCATAGGATTGAGGTAGTATTTGCTATTGAGAGCGTAACGGAGCTATGTGTACCGGCGCTGTTCTCCAATTATGAAAAAAATATCTTGGCGTTTTGTTAAGAACCCAAACTGAGTTTCTAATAATCCCATAAAATATGGCTCCCTTAAGTTTAAATTAATAAATGGAATTTTCATCACGTCTTGCGATGGTCACACAAAGTGACGGAGTATGGAAGCTGAATAACACTGCTCTGCCATTGTGACCCAATTGATTATGTGTCTACGACACTATGCCGCTACGGAGCTACGCCGCTACGCTGCTACGACGCCTAAAACGCTACGGTCACACCTGACCACTTACAAATTAATTAGAATTATAACTTTATTTACATGGCAATAAAGTATACTTTTTATTTTCCTCTTACATAAAAGAGGGCTCTGCAAAAGGTAGACCCTTGTAACGACGCTTGAATGATTCCATTTATCTTTCTTGTGTTATTATTTTAACATGATACCAGCGATAATGACGCTTATATGTTATACTTTAGAGACTAAATTAATGTGTAACCTGATTTACCCGAGTAATGGTGTTCCAGGATGTGGGTTGCAGAAAATTAAGCAAATAATTGCGTAACATTTTGGAGTTTAAATAAAAATATCGCATGTTTGTTGAGACGAGCCGTCGTTGTTTTGTTTTGATGTTAATATTATCGTTTTCTTTGTTTGTTGTTTATTTAGAAATTAATTTTGTTAAGATAATATCATCGTTACTTTTTTTCTGAGTTATTATTTATTTATTAAAACTTCATGCACAAGTAAAAATACTGTGCAAAGGCGGACTTAATGCCTGAGGCATTTTCTACCAGTCAACCTTAGGGTGATGCAGAGACAAAACATGGCAGGTGCAACATAAGGGATAGATAACTTGAAAATTAATACATAGATACATACATACATATATGTAGTTATCTGCGTAATCAAGATCTTTTGAATAAGTTTCTTATCTTTTTACGTCGATCACCCCAATTTTATCATTTTACTTTGAATAATGACAAAAAATAAAGTCTTTTTACATAAACATTTCTATACAATAACACAGGAAGCCAAAAATCTATTTACCACCACAAAAAGAGAATCATTGCCAAACTTGTGGCGCAAAACAACCTCATTAAGTTTACAACTTCACTAAGTGAAACATAAATAATCAGAACAGTTTATCTTTATAAAATACAGTTATACATAAATATTCTGCAACACTGAACTGAAACGAAAATGATGGTTATTTCTGTAATTAGATCATATATGACACGTCAATTTTGTGGCTAATAATTAAAAACTAGATGGCACCGGCGTTTCTTAGCTGACGAAAAAATGTTGAAACGAACTCAGACGTCCTGGTCTCTTTTTAAAGTCCAAACGTTAAATTATTAATAATAATAAATGTGACACTAACAGTGCTTGCCATGTCTAGAAGGGCCTTTTGAAAAAAGAGCCATTACTGCTTCTAGTTGACCTATCCCGTCAGACGGCACACTATTATCCTAACACGTCTTGTTTGCTATACATTGAACATAACATGCATGACGGGCGTGTCTACTGTCTACTGTTACTGGCCGATAATTGCCTGTTGATTCAATTAATTGCTGGCTTACAAACGTGTTCAGCTCAAAGGGTATTGTTATCATGGTAGACAACTAGCCACAAAGTACGTCCTGTTGTTCGTAGCAATTAGCAACTGTTCGCATTAATTGGAAGATCATATCTATTATCTACTAATTATGGTGTCTGTTTTAATTATAGAGAACACAAATGAGTAGCTGCTTTTTAATAATCTTAAATATGGCATGTAGTTTACCAAGGAAGCATATTCGGCTAATTGGTAACACATTGGCAGTACCTTTCGTGTTGCTAAATGTTCACTTAGTATTGAAGATGCGAGCAGCAATGAATCAGCTATCATATTATTATAGTTACGAGTATCATACCAGGCGCTTGGTATCCATTGGGAAGGTTAAATATTGCATACAAAATATATATTTTCATTTTCAAAACTTAGAGTCGTTTTTTATTATATAAAATAACAGTGTAAAATATGTAATTGCCCCCTATCGAATGACATCAATAACAGTGCGTAATAAGCAATTTTCATCTAGACAACATCATAATCGGTTTTGATTAAAATACGGGTGCTAAATAATTTAATAAGGATATGTTATTGCAAAGAGATTTAAGATGTTGATTTAAATCTTTCTTATATTTTTTTGTTTTTTTATCTATATCTACTTCTTAAATCTTATGTAATAACTTATAACTTTTTAGGTACGTAATTAGGTCAGCAAAAGGACAATATCGCAGCATTTTCTCCAAAATATGAATTACTGCGAACGTTTCCATTGCACGATGCCCTAAAGCAATTTGCATGAAAAATAAGCCACCCTTTAAACGAGATGAGTTTTGGTGGATGCTGCAGAATTCTTATTTGTCTGCGTTTCCCGCGGACTCCGTGTCAATATTTTGAAAGCTGGTTGAGGTTTCACTTGTGGAGTTAATCCTTTTTGGAGAGACTTTTTCAGGTTTTTGTGTTAATGTGACTTCGGCTTCGCTTTCAGTTTTGTTTACTTTGTTACGGAAAAGAGCTTGATGCTGCTTTTTTGCTTCTCGCCTTTTCGTGGGCGGTCATTTATCGGTAGCATGTGTTTCTATTCGGCCCTCAGGTTTTATTTTCGGCTGTTTACCTGGTCAGAGGTAGGGAAGGGACTTAGTTTTGGCCATGACATACTTCTAGTTTGTCTTAAATCAGCAATTTCATCAATTACACTCTTTTTTAAATTCAACTATTTTGGTTTTAGTTATTATCATAACGTGGTATGTTAATGTCACCAGTTTCAATAAACCCGATTAAACTGCTTAACGACGAGTGAACACTTTCACCGTTCGAATTCAAATAGCGCACGCTAATTCATTAGCTCTGTGCGTGTGATTAGGAACAAGGCCGAGCAAAATTACCGAATGAATCAATTCTTTTTATTACTTACGAATACATGTTGTTCTAGGCATTGAGATTTTGCTTTTGTAAACGTAGTCCTAGAGCAACCTTTTAACATACGCACCCACCTAACTGTCTTTTAAAATCACAACGCCCCTAAGTTACTTTGCCGACATATGCTGAAAAGCATAAGAATATTAAGCGAGCGACACAGGGGTCGAAATTCCACCCCCTTGTATAAGGTTAGATTTTCGTTTGATCGTTCAAATAGAAATAGAAGTTACTTTGTCAAGTTGTGCAGAAAAACGTAGGAATTATGAGAATGCATAATGTTAGAGCGAGCACAGCGAGCTCGAAAAAGGTTATACTATTTTGGCCATTCATTCATACAGAAAAAAGGAGTTATTTTGTCGACTTATTCAGAAGAGTTGAAGAATCAAGAGAATGTACATAGAATGGAAGAGCGAACGAAGCGCGCTCGAAAATTGTAGCAAGCCACCTCAGATAGGTTCGGTTTTCTTTAGTCCATTCATACAGAAAAAGAAAATCTTATTTTGTCGACTTATGCTGAAAGGCTTAACCTCATTTTACAGCACCTAAGTAAGTTTTAAGAAACGTTTTGGTTTTAGAAACTAGTTTTAACCTTTTCTAATATTTAACACAAAATTTAATAAATCTATACTTTAATATTGGAGCCGCCGCGCCTCCCCATTGGTCACTCTATGCCCCCTGAGTGGGGCGCGCCCCACCGGTTGGGAATCCCTGTCTAGAGAAAAGCAAAGAAAGAATAGGAAGAACTGAACTACATTATTCAGAACTCTCTCTGTCATGTATCAAATATTTGTTTACAATCAACGCTGCCGAGTAACAACCTTTTAAAAATGCATCAGAAAACGGACAAAAGTACACTCAAACAAAACGTATATTTCGCGTTGATCCGTTAGTCTGATGTCCGAAAGCCGAATAAAAATCAAGCAGTCGCCGAACAACTGGCAGGACTCCGACCAATGGCCGGTCGGTACATATAGTTGGGATTCCGTCGGCCATTCAGCTTTGTTTATAGGGGTGGTACGTAATATAAATTAATTATCTACGACGGCACTTTGCCGACAACCCTCCCGAAAATATCTCGCCGTGAATAAAGAGCCGGGTATTAATTTGGGATATCGTTAAAAGCAGAATAAAACGTTAATTGCATATACGTTTTGTGGTTTTTGTTGATGTTCTTTAAGGCGTGTTAGTGAGGATGAGCAGATTTGTTTGGGCTTGTATACTTATTTATATTCACTTAAAGGATGAATAGAATTTGAGGAGCGTTTGGCGGTTGGTTCATTTGTTATGGCGTGGCTATTTGTTTTTGGTTTTCTTCATTTTACAATTTTCCCGGTACCTATATTCTCATGTATTGTAAGCTTTGTTAGCAAAAGACTTTCGATTTTCTTTCTGGATAATTTATTGTTATTTGTATGGATGTTGTTAGGAAATTGTCCCAAGAATGATCTTAATAATATGCCAATTTAGAATGTATAAATTGAATATGCTAATTAAATATTAGGTAACCACAAATTAAGGTACTGAAATAAAGTCATGATCGGAAGCACTTAAAATGAGTTTTCATACAAACAAGAGCTAGCTAAGTATAATTCCACTAACGAGCTTCCCCCAGTCTTATCAAGCCCCAGCAAGCGATTTAACAATATTGTTTCAAACAAACAAACAAAAAATAAACTCTCAATTTCCATTGGATGTTTTTCTTTTGTTTTGAAACTCGCTGTAAAGTTTTATTATTTCATCATTAACTTCGCGTTTGAGTTGCGTTCGTTAATCATTTATTTGGCCCTGTTGATGCGGAAGCCGCCTTTGTTTTTGTTATAAGGTTATAAGTAGCGTTATAAAACACTTATATTTCAATTATTATCAATGTTGAATAAGTTTATTAGGTTACACGAACTTTGAGTGGTGTGTTATTATCTTAGTTATCTACATGTTACTAATTAGTAACACGTTTTATCGTGGCAGTTGTGAAAGTTTACCTAAATTCTGTAAACTTTGGCTTTAAACTATGCGAACTCGAACATAAACATCATCTGTTAAACGCCAAGTTTCCTATAGTAATCACCACAATAAAAGATCAAAGAGGTCATCGCCATAATCACATCCACTTAGACGGATTGTCTATCGCAATAAGTTATCAATCGTAGACACTGTTGCCCAATTTCGCAGATCCCTTAGTAGCATTTTACGTCACCCAGTAAAAGTGTGGACTATTTTCCACCTAAACCCGACATTTGTCATTTCTTTTATTCTAGACGAATTGGGTGAGAATTTGTAGCATATTCTTCACTTCTTTGTAAATGATTCAGCTTTTTCTTCAAACATAATTACAACGGCACAACTTCCATTTAAAGTGGAACACAAACGAACTGCTTCACAAAGAGTTCTATAGTGACAATTTTTTTAGTCTAACGTTCGCCATTAACTCTCGCTCGTTCGTAGCACCTACTTGAAATACTTGATCATCATTCAACGGCAAACAATCACAAAAGAGTTTCCGTAATCGACTGACAATGAGCGTTGTTCCTCTCAATAGTTAGCAAACATTGGAGCCAACAACTTTCTGTTTTCCTTTGTAGTGTTTGTGACAAACATTTGGGCCAAACATCACCCTTTGTGGTCGGTGTTACTACCACTAACGCTTTTGTGGGAGTTGATTGATGCTATGTGAGATAGGAACTTGAATGTTTTAGTATTGATTGCTACGTTTCAGAGGTCAAGGTCGTATTTGTAATGTGTGAATGAACAACCTGTTGTTTCCCACTTCAAAGTTTCATTTAGCGAAAATAGGGAATTGATGACAACATTTCATTGTGTTTCAAGACCAAGTTTCGTCAATATGCTTTCCTCGTCTATTTGGCATGTTTTATATCCATAATCTTGTGTTTATAAAGTGGTTAAACCTTCGTACCCAGACTTTCCTAAATGATTTGATATTAATGAAAACAAATGGTTTTTGTTTTATCAAAATATCTGCGATTCATTCATTCGTTTCTGTGACGATGCCTTTAATATTGCTCGTCGTGGTGGATTAAATCCGGTGGAAGGCTAAGTTTTACCAAAATTCTATTCTGGGAAGGTTTGAAGGGAAACAAGTTAATCCTAAGCTCTTCAAGTTTATTACAAGTCTTGGAACTTAAGTCAGGGATTCCCTCAGGTGTAAAACATAAGATTTGGTTACGGTTTTGTCATCTACAATCATTTTAAACAGTCACAGAAGTTAATTGTTGAGCAAATTGGCACTTTACATTAATTTATTTACCGTCTTATAGCCATTTCATACAACTGTCAAAGAATGACAGTTATGATTTGTCTACACGGACAATTTTGACTGTCAATTCGCTTATCAATTATTTTTCCTAACTTGCCATAGAGTTACTCAGGGTATTTTATGAATTTATATATAGATACAACGTAACAACCCCGTCGGTCTTGTGGTCGCAAGCGACTGCTGAGTGATATTGGTTCGATTCCCAGGTTGGGAAAAGTGTTATTGGGTTTTTCTATTAGGAATTTCTTAGTGCAGCCCAGAGTTTGGAAGTTGACGGTGTGATACCCCGTGCCTCGCAAAAGCACGCTAAGCCGTTGGGCTGGCACCTGATCTCCCCGGTCGTGTCGGATTGCCGTCCCGTCGTACTATGAGGGTGAGGCAAGAGAGTGTCCTGTGTCGGCGCACGCACTTGTGCACTATAATATCTCCGGCGCCGAAGGCTAGTCTCTGCTGAGATTGATCGCCATGGCCGAAATTTGGTCTGAAGCTATGAGATGCAACGTAATAGAGAGACTCAGTAGTTGACTGCGATAGAGTGAGTTTATTGAGTGAACCCGATTTAACTCACAGCCAACATAAAAGGTCTAGTAGTGTGCGAGTTTTAAATAAAACACGAAAAGGCTCTTAAAAATGCATTCAAGTTATTTGATTTTTATAGTCTTTTTAAACCAGTCCCGCAAAGCCAGTACTATAAAATTACAAACTTTTCTGATTTTATTCAGAAGAAGAGCCTAAACGTTTACCACTTGGGTATAGTTTCTCAAAGAGACATCAAAACTTGTGACCAGTTGATACAGTTTTCGTATGAAATCTAACTAAATCATGACGTCACATGGAAGTTCGAAGCCGTGGGTAACGACTTCGGAAGTTTTCTCATCTTGGTAATGAACACTCGTGCTGCCACCGACTTCCACAGACTTCGCCTCAAGGGTTTATTTATATACTGAACTGCTTTTAGAATTTAATAATAATAATACCAGCCTGTTACTGTCCCACTGCAGGGCAAAGGCCTCTTCTCATACAGAGAAGGCACGAGCATTGATCACCACGCTTGCTCAAGACGGGTTGGCGATTTCAGACTTATATTAACTGTAAAGTCCAGGTTTCCTCATGGTGTTTTCCTTCACCGATGTCAGCAATGTCCAAGATAAACTCAGAAAGTACATATGAATTGAAAAAGTCACATTCGTACTTACCCGGATTTGAATCCACAACCTCGTGCATGAGAGGCGAGGCCATCATCTGGTTCAATTAGAATTTGCTTAAGTGCCATGATTGCAAGGATTGGCTCACTGTAAAGAAACGAAAGGCCAGTTAGATTTCGTGGGCTATAATAATAATAAACCTTTAATTCCGACCACAGAGAATCCAATAGTAGTGTTAGTCAAGAAAACTTAAAGCTAATGTTAGTATCCAAAAAATAATGTGAATGCTAGGTAAAGTCTGGAGCCGAACTTACACGTTCTTACGCACTATCCACGAAGTATGTAGTACGTACTCGATGACGTGTGAAGACCGACGCAAAAGAAAAGAAATTGGAAGATCATAAGTTTAAGACTGTTATTTCTTCGACCTATTTGGCAGTGGTGTGATGTTAACTATTTCATCTCTACATTAGCACCATTCTGGACATTTATATTTATCGGAAATATTAGAAACACCTCATTTTACTAACCAAATACTAACCAATTAGGAATTTATAAAGTGGAGCACTTGTGGCTCGATACTTTTTGTGTTAAATGCATAGGGATCTCAAAACTACATACATTTTCTCCTAAAAATCATAAACCACGATGAGCCAGACAAACGAGTCGCCATAAGCCACACATTGTTAGAGATTAGTGATCATAACAAGTTTGTCGCCGGTTGTCTCGTAAACCGCTCAGCAACCCGCTACTTGTTGACTCCAGGGAATTACTGCGTACTATTGTTTTGACCTCATTCTGTAAGTACACTATTTCCTTTGGTTTTATTAAGACTAGTAAATATCAAGCTTACCTTCTTGGTCCGTCCATCAAACTGATTGATATATTTTGAGGCAATTTTCATTCCTATGTAAGAACAGCATAATTATCATCGTCACGCCTTTTCCCACCTATATTGGGCTCGTCTTCCAGTCTTATCGGATGCTGCTGAATACGAGTATTTTACATGCAGTGACTAATAACAAAGAAAAAATAACGAAATATTCCACAGGCAAAAACCAAAGCCGGCCAAATCCTGACTATAAAATCCAACA
The DNA here is from genome assembly GCA_914767755.1 of Agrochola circellaris. Taxonomy (NCBI): domain Eukaryota; kingdom Metazoa; phylum Arthropoda; class Insecta; order Lepidoptera; family Noctuidae; genus Agrochola; species Agrochola circellaris. The sequence goes on from OU611847.1 coordinate 726,075, forward strand.
AAATATTTTTCAATATGAGGGAAATCTAACAAAGACTGATCAATTTCACGATTAATTGGAAACAAATCTATCATAATCTACCTAAAGCCTAATTCTATGTGCCTTTAGCCGACGAGTTTTCCTAACTATGATCTTTCCCTACCTACCTATACTTTGCTATAACAAAATACTTTGAGAGAATACTAGGACGGCTCGTATAAGTGACTAAGCTTGTAAGCCCTTACAAGGCTGCTCAGGCCCTGGGGCTAACAAAACTACGCGGGGCAAAGCTTTTCTTACGCCGCGGCCCAAAGGTATATTATGTGCTTTTTCTATTTGTTACATTAGTATCGGAATCTGAAGGTATCATTTGCCAGAAACTTGGGTAATCGATAGATGGTTTTTTTGTTTTTGGGTATTATATGAGCACAAGAGCGAAAAATATTGACTGGAGGCGGTTTTCTAGAATGATAGGTGGATGGAATTATTCCTACATTCAGTGGCATTACATAACATTCATAATCAGCCTATGATCCCTCTACTAGGACACAGGCCTCATCTCTTTGAGCAGGTGTGGACCGTAATCCACCACACGGTTAGTGCAGGTTGGTAGATGTCACGTGTCTACGAATTTTAGTTTCATGCCGGTGTCCTTAGGGTACAATGTTTCCTTCACCCTTTTGAGAGCAGTGACATTTACGGTATTATTCTGTATTATCTAGGAGGATCATCCTAAAACTATATATTCTAAAATATTTATTTTTATTATGACCATAAATGACAAATCTTATATACAATCTATCACTAAATTAAATGACTAACTAACTATACAAATAAATACAAAAACAAAAGAAAGCGTCGAAATATTCATCCACATCGCTGTCGTCCGGAAACGTGCCCAGAAGACTGGCAGCATTGCCAAGTTAAATGGCAATACTAATCAAGCTAATGCAATCTAAGATTGTATTAGATTATAGTTTGATAAATGTTCTTGTTGTTCTCTAAACCTTGACAAGTCAAAAGAAGGACTAAATAATTGATAAATTAGCAATTTTTTTCTCTTCGCTCGGAGTAAGTACCTACTGGTATGTAGTAAGTTCAATATTTCTGACCGTCAAAAACATGTAAGATTTCAATCACTAATAACTACACGACTTTTAATGCTATAGAAATGGTTGAGCACGCAAAATATAGGTGATATGTATAAAAATTTTGAGGCATAATATTATTTGCTTATGACATCAAATTGTGAGGGCAGGCGCGTGCGCGCGACCACCTATTTTGTATTATATGTGGAAATTCCAATTAGCGTAGTGCAAACACGTGTTCAGCTAGAACTGTGATTCTGGCTTCATTCCCAAGAGTTGACAAAGGACTACTAGGACTTAAAGAGATATAACAAAAAAAAATCGTGAAATATCGGTAAAAATGCATAAATGAAATTTACAATAGCAAAATTATTTCATATATAGACTCATATCTGCCGTAACTCTGTTCCGTAAAATTAAAAAAATCCGAATCAAAGAAAGCTTGCATCATAAGGACCCTAAAAAATCTAGTGCCGAGCATCGGCAGTAGGTATCAGAAGCGTAAGAAACTGTGTTGCAAATTGAAGATGTCGTCTCATAACGGCTGTAAATCTGCTAAGAACTGAAAAATAGCACAATCGATGAAAGCTGCATCATAAGGAATGCAATGAACATTATTTTTTTATAATTCATTGTTAATATTAAATAACATCTTTAAAGAAATTTGTTATTATTTCCCACACGTTTTCACAAAACTCTCCGGCGCGGGCTCGAACTGCGCCTAACTCAATTTATCTGTTGTTTAAACCTGTTTTCACAAAAAAATCTTCAACCCTAACAAATAATACCCTCCTCATATTGTTATTCATAATCGCACTTCTCCCAGGAAAATCTAAGAAAAAACCCTCGCAAAAAGAAACATTATTTTCAAACAGTGATTCCCACACTTGTTTGTATGCGACACTCGTTGGCGACTCAAACAAAAGTGAAGTTCTGCTGAGAATCGTAAAGAGCTCGTGTTTGGGGTGTGAGTCTAATTATCTGCTGACCTTGTTACCTTTGACGGGCGTTATGAGGTTTGAGATTTATGAGGAAGAGGGAGCAAAAGTGATTTAATTTAGAGGTCGATGTTCTCTTGTTTATTTCTTGTCGGTTCAAAAGTGGAATATATCAATATTTTTTGGGTTGATTAATCTATCTAGCGTTCATTTACTGACAGACAACGCACAGCCTAAGCCAGGTCAAGGTTATAACGAAGGACGAAGGTACGCAGTACGGAAGGTTTTTGGAAATTCATCCTTTGAAGGGGTTATAAGATGAAAGTTTGTATGGAAGTTCGTAATTTCCGATCGATCCCATCGGGCACACGGCTTGTTATTTTATAGAACAAGATGTCAATAGCAACATATCGATGGATGTCTATGACTGCGTGTAAAGTTATCCTAAAGATGTGTCTGGTAACATACAATAAATACACGATTTCTTGTATCTATAGTTTGTAACATACGTATCAATACTAAGAATAATTTAAAGGAATTTAGGTAATAAATCAACCAAAGAACAACAAGGGGGCTATCAATTAGGGAAGTCCATAATTTTGTTACTTCAATGATTATTACTATTATTACTTGATTTTATTTATAATGTTAGTTTTTTGATTTGATTCTTTTACACTAACTAAAATAAGCAGTCTCTATTATTAACTCAACAATGTGTCACCTAAAATAACAAGCCAGTTATTAATACCTTTTAGTTATTATTTTCAATAGAAAACACTAACAAGTTAGCTTATTTTGTAACACATCAAAGCCTGTAACTTTACCTGGTGCAGAATTTGTGTGTTTTTAATGTACATTTATTTCAGACATAAAACAAAATAACTATTATAAATACTTCTTTAATACAGCTGTAAAAAGATCTTGGTATTGAGGACATCCAAGTACATAAAAGCTAATTTTAGAATGCCCTTTTAAAAAAATGATGATTGATTTAACAAGTAGAAAAACAGAACATTTTAGCATTTAAAATGAATCGTAACAGATGACCATCTGTAGTTCCTCTCTACCGCGCAGGTCATCTAAATAGCGTGAGTTTATGTATGTGCATTACATAATGACTCTTACACCTTAAGCTATGTCATAGTAAACTCAACCACATATACTACATCAAACAACAAAAACTACTTTCTTTAAAACCTCAATCTCGAAAAGTAAACAGCACTTGACTAGTTTATCCATAAATGAGAATCACGACATTGTTACAGGAAAAATATATCTGCACTCTGTAACATTTTATCAGACAAAATGTATTTCAGTGAAAGCTTAAAAGATTGGGCAGTATTTCACTATAACATCAATCTTTTCGGCTAAATTGAGCAAAGAAATGGTTTAAAAAAGTCATGAGGCCTTGGAGGAAAGCTGTGGAAACTGCCGAAGACATTTTACAGTTATTTCCTCAGGAGAAAACCGGTAGAAATAAATGTGCTATCGACCAATTTTAATCTGATAATGTTATCATTGCGAATACCTACGCCTTGGCCAATATTCGTTAGCATTAAGTGACGCGCAGTCTGTGGTGCTGTAGGTGAATACGTTCTTCTTTACCGTTTTACTAAGGCCCACATAGTTTCTTACAATGCTTATTAAAGTACCTAGGTATCTCATGTGCATTAATTTAGATTCTGACGCTATCAAAAGTGAAATTCACTAGATTTTGCGAACGTTTTTGTAATACGGTCAAGACGACTTTATTGATTTATTAAAAGTTATTTTCTATTCTAATTCAAAGAAATAAAATTAAAATAAAAGATAGCCAATTCGTCAAAATTACAGTTTTCGTCGACTTGTCTCATTTGACATAAAAATCAAGCGCAGTTTTTGGCAAAAATAAATGTTGCTCTAGAAAGTTCTCTCGTTAGCCGAATTGTTCTTGAAAGGAGAAATTATTACTAAATGTTTGTGCCGACGTCGTTCATGACTTTTCTTTTTTAATTAAATTAAAAGGTTGAATTGGAGAAACTCTGTAGAACAAATATTCAATTATTCATTGAATTACTTTGAGCGATGTTGTAATTTGCTTTAGAATTGTTAGTAATGAAATAAACGAATTACAAGATTTATCATCTAAAACAGTTACTGTTTGTATTTTATTTTTTTATTTTATGAAATACTGGGTATATTATTTTGTCTTTATTTAATTTTAGTAGGAAATTAACTAGTTTATAATTCCGAATGAAAAGTAAACCTTATTAAGTACATAATTCCACTAAATAATGTGTTGCTGGCTTTGAAAAACTCCTTTCTAATGCCAAAGAATAGCTATTGACGTCATCGCGCCATTCATCACAAGACTTACATACTCCGCGCATGCAATAATTTTTCATCGTCATCCTTCCTTACTTCTATCCTTTTCTACCGTCATACGAATAGTATACATACAATACGTTAGGATAAGTATTTTGTATGTTCGCAAAAACGTAGTAGACATGACATTGTGATACCCGTTAACTAAAAGAAACTAGTCATTTTATAAAAACAGTATCCACTTTTATAACAAATTGCCAAAGTCGGTTACAGAACTTAACGATAGAAAGTTCAAAACCCACATTAAGTTTCGTGCAGACCAGCGCGACGCGACACCGGTTATTGTTATACCGTCAAGTTTTCTTAGAAATTGTATTTTTCGTGTCGCGGCGCGGCGTCGCGTCGCGCTGGTCTGTACGAGCTATTAAAACGTATCCTAATACAAAAAAGCATAAGTACTATAAAAAACAACTTACTTCCAAAAAAAACACTAAAAAGTGGAATATTACTTTAATTTTGGAAGTCGGTGTAGTCACTTTGTAGTGTTTTTTTTCTGGTAGTCAGTTTTTTATGTTTTTTGTAAAAGTTTTTATTTTTCACTTTTTAATTGTGGTACCTACCCCACGCAAATTCGAATACCACTACCTGCTTTGTAAATAACAATGACAGGAAGTTATCATATTATCCACATTTACTAAGTGGGAAAAATACGTATTATTGAAGCTTACTCAAAAACTGTCCAAGCAAAGTTGATAAAATTAATATGGGACCAACTTGGAAGCATTACCTTTCATAGAAAAAAATAATTTCAAAATCGGTCCACAATTGACGGAAAATTCGGTGGACATATATAAAAAAAAACATAAATATGCGACGAACATATAACCTCCTCCTTTTTGGAAGTCGGTTAAAAACCACGTTAAAGACAAGGAAGTTTGGCAATAATTCCTTCTGCACATGTGCATCCACGGACCAACCCCGGCAAGCGTAACTTAACCTGATGGATCGACACGTGCGGCTATTATAACTTAGCCACCAAGTCTTATTAGCCGATTATTTTTAAAAGAGTAGGTAACCGTGGAATTTCTTGCCGGCTCTTCTTCATAGGAAACAACCAATTGAAACCGTACACCTAGCTACTGACCTTTCATAAGTACGCACGTAGGTTTTTTGTGAAATAAAATATTTTGCATTGAAAGGAATTGAGAGAGATGTCTTCTGTAAGCAGTTGAAGGGTCTGTAGCAAGACGTGTATGGAATTAACGAGCTCGAACGTAGGATGGTATAAACCTTCCTGATATACTGTATGGCGGCATCTACATCGCCACATGCGACTCACGCTTCAAAGACCTGACGTCACACAACATCCTGACGTCACACAAATCCTGCATCGCGCAATTAGAATTTACCGTGCGATGGATATATATACAAGCTCCCGTCTTCAACCTCTGGGCAGTTGCCCACCAGACACCACACCCGTCTGGTCGGAGGATCCTCCCTTTTCTATGGTGGATGATTGAACTTTACACCGTGTTCCTCATACCTCTAAAACTGTTAATTATCCGATAAAAGGATTATTTTCGCATCTTTTTCACGATTTTATTGAAAACATTGCTTATGATTATGAAAAGAGCCGGCGTTACCGACATAGCTAGAAGAGTAAGCAAGCCATAGTGGTAGTGGACTGGCTATGTTTGTCGAAGGACCGATGGTCGGTGGAGCAGACAAGTCCTGGAGTGGAGACCGCGTACCGGCAAGCGTAGTGTGGGACGCCCCCCCGCTAGATGGACCGACAACCTTTAATAGGTAGCCGGGACAGACTGGATGTTGAAGGCGGAGGACAGGGTGTTGTGGCGCAACCTGGCAGAGCCCTATGTCCAGCAGGGCTGAGCTGATAAACATTTAATGTGAACGAAAATTGCTGAAGCCAAAGACAGTAAATAAAAATCTTATTCACGTCTATGTAATCCGAAAAATCTTCAATTTGACCTTGAAATCATTTTTAAACCGTTAATTGGCGTAGGTATCAACTTTTAACAATTTGCAAATAAATTGTTTGTAAGCTCATCTAATTATTTAACGCGTTTTTTCTGACGTTTTAAGAGCGGGTAGTAACCAAAATTGCCTACTTTCAATTGGATTTTTCTTGAAGATGATAAGACAGAAAAATGTTTATATCTGAATGCCTGTGGAGATATCACCGGCATATAGTCCCCTACTTGCCAAAAACAAAAAAAAGAACGGATAGATATCCCACACCATGGGCAAGGAGCAAGTTTGCCAGAAAACATTACAACAGTATAGCGCCACGCCTCTACAGCAAACTTAGCCAGTTCAAATTAGTCAGAGACCTGAACAATTTTAGCATAAAAAAAGGAAATCCTAGTTTGGCTTGAAAGCTATACCTATGATGATACGGAAAACATTATCAGTAATCTAACCTAGTAGACAGACAATTCTAAAACAGATTACCTATGTTTTAGAATTAATAACATTTCATATTTTTTTGTTATTTTATTTGTTAGTTACTTATATCTTTTAATTATTTTAAAAATTAAGTATAGATTGTATCTAGTCTAAGGTTTCTCATTTTTATCCATATAACTGGAGAAACCTCGACCCCTGTCATACAGGATGTCCTAGTTCAGGGGTCGAGACCTCATTGATGTAATGTGTACAGAAGTTTGGAAAAATAAATTAAGTACTATTACTATTAATTTTCCTGCCTAAAGATTCTACGTTTACTAAAGCTTTGCTCCTAACTGTAGACCTATATATCATAAATTTTGTCTTACTTACATTTAATTTAAGATTATTCATCATTCATTGATCCAAATTTGTTTACTCCTAGTTCGTTGACAAACTTCTTATACGGTAACCCTTAGACGAACCATTTCGAGTGACTTTTGAACTTCCCCTAAATCAGGTTGAAACTCGAAAAGCATAAAGGTAGGTTATTGTTATATTAATATATCCTTTATTTCATCTATATACGTATCATTTACATTTAAAAATATTTTTAATAAAACAAAAAAAAAAACATTTAAAAATATAAAAAATAGTAGCCCACCAGTATCGGGAGCAGGGTCCAAGCTACCGGCGGCGGCGGTCAGGGCTCTTGAGAGAGGAACCTTCTAATCATACATGCCATGTCCAGAAGTACCGCTTTCTGGATCAAGCCCTAGATCCAGCTGCCTAACGAGAGCCTCCTAAGGCGTTGGTCGAGGCTCTTGGCTATTATGCCATTGGCCTTCACAGCTATCGGCAGAATGACTGCTGTATCCACATCCCACATGTCGACAACCTCGCGAGCCAGGTCATGATACTTAATCTGCTTATCTTTTTAGCTTTTATGAGGTTCTCGTCATGCGGGACCGCTATATCAATAATTGTGCAACGCTTTTATCGATCTATCACCACTTTGTTTGGGTTATTATATTTAATTTAATTGTTTTTTTAACATATTTAATTTTTAATGATGTTTTATTTTATTTAATGATAAATTTTATTGATAATTTTTAATGTTGTTTATACTACTTATATATTTTTTTTGTATAGGTATGGCTATTTTGCCTGAAATAAAACACTATTTATTTACTTCATTTTATTTTATTTTATTGGCAACAATAGTCCTGTCAGTGATGATAGATCGATCCCAATACAACGTCATATTGCCACTTTCGATAACTGGTTCGGGCACAAACATACACATAGTACGGTTCTTTCGGTTCCACAAGACTGTATTTCAGAGCGAGTTGCTAATGAATAATGCTGGCTATTATAATTGGAGTAAAGAAAAGAAATAAATCGGAAAATTAAAATAGGTGATGGGTTTGCTGTGGATAAATGTAACGTACTCGCACCGTTTGTGCACGGGACTGAAAATTTTCATACGGATAGTGTTCTCATGACTAGCCCCCTTTTTAATGTGGGGATGAGTAAAGGTTGTGACGGATCACAATGTTTAGGATTGTCGGCATCGAAATAGCGGATTTTTTTCGACAGGTATTTTACAAAAAAGTAGACTTCCTAACATATCGAGCGGGGTATCAAAATTTTTTATGCAGGTTTCACTGGATAGATTAAAATTAAAAAAAATCGAAATGGCGGATTTTTCGAGCGAAAATCTGTTTTCAAAAAAGAATCTATCAAAATGAAGTGTTTTAAAAGGTGATTACAAATGTAATTTGGAATGATAAATGGTAAAAAAAAGCCTAAGTACAAGTGTAAAATAAAAAATGATTTTTTTATGAGACTGATATAGGACATCTTGTTTCCATCTTTTAAAAGGTGAATCACTTAATACGCAATCGGGTTTTTAATTACTCAAATTATTTTTTTTGTTCACAAATGTTTTCGGCGGGGATTGTTTCTACTCGAGCTTTGCGCAGGAAAGGTTTTCATGACATGCCATTTGTCTTTGCACAATATATACATTACTTATGTAACACTGTTGCTAACTGACTTTGCACGATCCTACAAAGCAAAATCCACGATATAGCATTATATTTTTTTACTCGGTTAACACAGCTTTCCACGAAGACGTCGTGAGGTATAAATTGTACAAGGTCCTAAATACAATTTGGATACATTTGAATTTGAACCTTGTCACTTCAACATTGAGTTTCTAGCTCCAAAACTTGAATATGGTCTAAGATTCTGATTTCAAGCTTAGCGTATATGCAAAAAAAAACAGATGTTTTTAGTTTTTACCTAATGAAGAATTTAATTGAAAATAAAGGGAATGGGCAATGATCATATTTCGTTTAAATAGTGTAATTTAAAAACCATTTCGAGGAATAGGGTTGCTGAACACTGCGCTCCAACAAAAATTCTAAGTTTATTGATATTTTGTTCAATCATGTTCGCCCTTAATAAGACCTTTATGATGTCATTATTCTAAAAAGGCTTGATTTCATTACCTCAAAGTAAAAAGGGAAGGTAAGTAATACGACTAATATTTGCTTTCATATAGTCAAAAAAGCAAGTTTATTGAGTTTGTTTTCATCATGACTCATAGATGTGTGTGTAGATTATGGGAAAAACCCCAAATCAATCCGAATGGTTTTATAAATCAACTGTTATGAAAATCAATTAGCTATCCTTACCATTTTTACCACGATAATGTTTAGAATACATTTCGATTCTAACATTAGGTACCGCATTGCAACACAAAGTAACTATTTCCAAAGAAGTAAGTTACTGCAGTCAACCATTGCAAATACTCTGTTATTAGAGCTATAATTGGACTAATTACTATATTGCTAATGCCAAATTGAGTTCAGCAAGGAAATCACACAAAGTAAACACGAATTTTATTAGAATTAAAATCGCAATTGTTGCAGTTCTGGTTATGCTCGTAATTATAGTATCGTTGGCATACGTATTTTGTGCCAAGCCCAGCTTTCAAGTTTACTGACTTGTTTTAGAATGTTGGTACCTAGTAGAGTTTCTGTAGGCTATGTTCCCCAACATAGCCTAAAGAAACTCCTTATTAATCAACCTCCTTATTAAACTATAACTCCTTACTAATATTATACATGTGAAAGTTAATTTGTTTGTTTGTTTGTTACGCTTTCACGCTAAAATGGGTGAACAGATTTAGATGAAATTTTTGGCACATGAGTAGCACATGGTGGGCATATGGGTATGACCTGGATTAGGACTTTAGGGGTAGGACACAGGATACTTTTTATCCCGATATTCCCACGGGATCGAGACTTATGCGGGTGAAACCGCGGGGCGCAACTAGTAAGGTAATAAATCCTTTATCTAGCTACTACCAATTTTTTTGGCAAAGGACAAGCAGTTATTTTATAAAGTGCATTATCTGAAAAAACCCTAATAGAAAATCCAAGCTTTGAATAAGAGTTAAAACATTTTCCCTTTAAAAATAATAAGTATCAATGCTATTCAATACATACTCGTAGTAATAAGACAAAATAAGCTAAAAAATAATTATACACAAAACTTGAATAGAAAGAAAATCCCGATCAGAGGAAATGGCTACAGGTCTTTGTGTGGAACACTTTTTAATCTATAAAAGGTCTACCGACGGCAATGACGATTTTATTTCTATAAAATTGTCATTGCCGTCGGGAGACCGTTGTTTAGTTTTAACTAATACAACTTGTTTTTCACTTTTTAGTTCGTTTTTTGGCACGGCAGTCGTGTCTTTGTTTTTTTTTATACAAGATATTTCGTAACAAGTTTTATTAACCGACTTCCAAAAGGAGGAGGTTATTTTAAAACATGTTAAGCTATGTAGGTAGTTAACTTTTTTTTTGTCTAGGGCATCTGGTAGCTGCCCTATGAGGTCTTGAGTACTTAACCGGGCTTTCCTGTAGCTGCCTTAAGCCACTATACTCAAAGCCGCCAGTCAGGGCAAAACTATGCTAGTTAAAACTAGGCGAGCGCTCGCTAATGGCACCTCCTATGAGGTACCAACCCTGGCTTAGGGCGTCGCTGGGTGGAGGACAGCAAGATGGGACAGGCTGGATCAAACATATATTATTATTACTAATTAGGGAATTTAAAACTACAGGCTCAGCATCGACGCGGGCTGGCGCATCATCGAGCAAGGGTCGGACGGGAGTATCATTCACTCCGGGAGGTCGCGATCGCGGATCTCGGCGGCGAGGTCGGAATGCGTGTCGGTGTGTGTGTTTTTTCACTGTACTGGTGGCCCTATTGCTCTCCTGGAGGAGGGTCGTCTGGGTCGGAAAGGATTAGCCTCGGGCGGCGGATCTAACTGATTTTACTTGGGATATAACTGGCGGCCTCGACAACTAGAGGGTTGCGATGGGTGGCGGCAGAATCAAAGAAACGCTTTGAATTGCGTTTAAGAAACTGGTGGATAGTGGAGAGTTTAAGGTCGAGATGGAGAATCTCGTTCCTAACGTACCAGGGGGCTCCCGTAGCCTTCTGGATATTATGGGGCTTTGCTTGTGCAAAGACGGCGCCCGCATAGGGCATGAATGCACGCTGTGTAGATGCGCAATTTGCACTTAAGTGACAATTTGCAACGTGTATTTAGTACGAAGTGACAATGAAATTTTTAACCAAATCCTTAGCTAAAAATGCTTATTTTGGGTCATCCTTAGAAGATAGACATAGGCCATAGCGGAATTTTTTAACCGACTTCCAAAAGGAGGAAGTTATCATTTCGGATGTTTATATTGTATATACATTTTTTTTAAATGTATGTATATAACAGGCATAACTCCGTCATAAATAGACGGATTTGCAAAATTATATTATTTTTTTTGTTTGCAAGGGTATACTTTCGAGATGGTCTCATTGTCATCAGGTCAGGATTTGATAATGGGATCCTGGAGAAATCGAGGAACTCTTCAAATATAGGCACCCCTATAGCGATTTGGATATTTTTTATAGTTACTCTACTCGTGCAGTTGCTCTTGGAATGCACCATTTGGTGAAGAGGAACTGATGATGAAGACCACTGAAGGCCACCGGAACTGCACAATAATACGTCTTTCACGGGTTGCGATTCGATATGCTCGTCACAATGCATATTAAGAAGTGGAGCTGATATTGAAGTACCGGGAGAATTCCTCATCGATTAACGTTTCTGCATCGGGAAAAGCAATATTTTGTAAAAGGTGATGAGTAGTTGACATTAGGCTTGTGTCACTTAGGTAAATTACAAACTGACCACTAAAAAGCGAGAAATAAAAACTTTTTTACAAAATAAAGCAACCGACTTCCAAAAAAACACTACAAAGTGAAAGTCGGTGCCAAATAACGAAAATAAAAAACCAAAGATACGAGATTTAAGTTATTTTTCACTAGTGTTGTTTTAGTTTTTCAGTAGTGTTTTTTTGGAAAGTCTGTTGGGTTATTTTTGTAAAAAAGTTTTTTGTTGAACTTTTTAAGGTATACAATCCTGTAGAACATAAATTTTATTTATCTCTCCATCCATGAAAACTGGTGAAAACCGTTTGAAAATCTGTTCGGTAGTTTTTGAGTTTATCGCGTTCAGACAGACAGACAGATTGACAGACAGACAGCGGGGGACCTTGTTTTACAAAATGTTTAAGGATAAGGATACTACAATATGAGATTCATCATACTTCATCATAAGTCAGTAATAAATCAAGGAGTGGTGTCCACTCTCAAACTCTCAATCTTGTAAAAACCTTATTTAAAGCCCATTTCTTTCCCCAAACAATTACGTACAACTTTTCAACACTCAAGTCTAACATTTCCGACGATACTTTCCTCCAAAGTCCACTATTCCAGCTTGTGTTGAATAACCCTCACGACGGAGAAATAAATTATACGATGTCCGGGGACACATAACTCGTCTCACGAACTATAAAAAACCTAATACTTCCAACTCACTCAATTTTTATTTCGTTAGAAAGTGTTGTATTCTGAAAAGTAAAAGTTTTCAAGGTATGATTTTTAAAGCAGTTTGAAGAAGTTCGTCTATTGCACGAAGCTAGAGTTAGCTTTTGGCTCAAAAGGGAATATAAAAAGAAAAGGTAGATTAATTATACATACTAACTCATAACTGCCCGAATTCCTCAATGGCAGCCCGGAGACTCGAATTCGTGCCCGATGGTGGCAATAGGCTGGTCCCCTATTACATGGGATGAGGCGTGATGTTATGCTATCTAAAAATATTATGAGTTTATATAACATCAACATCATGCCTTGTTTCTCTGAAGAGTTAAGCAGAGGTGTAACCATAGTAAACCCACAGTTCACCAGTTATTTTAAGTCCCATGTACAGCTTGGCAAAAAAGAGTAAAATGAAAATGAGGGCGCCACTATCGCACCCCTTAAGAGGATGCAAACGAATTAAATTTCACATTGTATATAATATTATAAATGCGAAAGTGAGTTTCTTTGTTTGTTTTTTATATATATTTTTTTTCATTTTCATTTTCAGGTTCATTTATTAAGAAATAAATACATCAATTTAATTAAAAAATATAAAAACCATTACCTAGCGTAGCGTTAGCGTTTTTGTTATATGTATATAACAAAAACGCTAAGACACTGCACTACAAAGATCCAAAAATAGTAATCGCGTCGTAGCGGATTGGTTCAGTGCTACGACCAATTGTAGCGTATCATTGCGTCGTGCGACTTTTTCAAATCATATGTACTTTCTGAGTTTATCTTGGACATTACTGACATCGGTGAAGGAAAACACCGTGAGGAAATCTGGACTTATATTTATAAGTCTGAAATCGCCAACCCGTCTTGAGCAAGCATGATGATCAGTGTTCGTGCCTTCTGTGTATGAGAAGAGCCCTTTGCCCTGCAGTGGGACAGTAACAGGCTGGTATTATTATTGCGTCATCGGTTACGGCGTAGCTCGTAGCAACAATTCTTGTTTAAAGCAACCATTTTATTTTTAACAAGCTTAACTTACGCATTAATTTACAAACGAAACATTTTATGACACCGGTATTCGGTCCAAAAAAACTTTTACATCCCTAAATCGGGCCTATAATATACTTCCGTAACTTATCAACTTTTTTCCCCCAATTTTTCTTCGTTGTTCAGATTAGGAATTTTCCAAGTCGTTAATATTTTATTTCGTCAGAGCCGTTTGGCATAAATTTAAGTAATGAATCGTCCGCGGATACGGCTCTTAGCCGACGATAGATCAACTCGAAAGGATTTATTGTACTCATTTCAGATTGTGCTGTTTATACCGAAAATTTGGCTATAAAAGCACATTTTGGAGTTGTATTTTGGGGCACGACTATTTCAATCTTATTTTTGGTATTGCTTTATTTACATACACATACATACATAAATAAATAAATTCACGCCAGTGTCCCTTGGGAGAGTAGGCAGAAACTACAGAACGCCCCCTGCTACGATCCTAGTTGTTTTCTTTATTTGTAGTATACATATTTCCATAATAATATTCACAAACAAGTCTTAGTAGATTTCGTCTTGAGTGTTAGTTTATCGAAAAGTATAATAAATACCGTGTTAATGTCTGTATGTTGACAAATTCTCCTTTGCTGGTGCCATCTAACGGCCAAACGACCCAATGACCAATGAGCAATGAATTGACCCATAAGCGCGCCAGGTGATGACAATGAACAATGAATAGACCGATGACCACGCACGGTGCTAGACACCGGGCGCGCTCATTGGTCAATTCAAATAGCACGCGGTTTCCCAGCTTCCTGTAACACACTTCCGTCCCTTTCACGAAATTACTCCCATACATTTCCCACTCCACAGATTGCAGGAAAGCGATCGCAAAGATGTTACACATCAACAATAGCATGTACATGCTATTATTGATATCATTGCGTTACAACTTCTTTAAATTCACAAAGTAATAAAGAATTTTTGATTGAATTAGAATTTAATTAGTTTCCAAAAACTAGTCGCTTATCGTAAAGCATGTTTTCGACCTTAAGATATAAAAGGTTGAACAAGTGTCTACTACATCTAAGAAAAAAACCTTTTATCCTTTCAAATAAACCTTTTAAATAAAATCGCTCAATTTATTTAATAAAGCTTCTTCGACCTCAATCTAAAACCCTACTCAACGACACAAAGTCAAACACTTTTAAAATACTGAATAACTATTCAAACCATTTATTCAAAAGTAGTTTTTACTGAATTATAAAGTTTCTGTACACCGCATAATTTTACTTGAACAAGAATAAGGACCCAGCAGTAATGTGGGCTAATTAGCATACCTAGGCTATACAGTTATTTATACAACGATAAAGAAATTTAGAGCTCTGAATAACTAAGTTATGGAGGCTTGAACCGGCATAGTTTATTTATTACGACACTGAGAATTTGAATGAATTAAGTTTGTTTTAATTTCCTCGGAACAAGGAATATTTGATATTATTTATCATAGTGCTATGGTTGTCGGCACGCTATTGCTTATCATAGTTACTGTTATAACCTATTTGTAATTCTTGGTTGGTTCCTTTAATGGGTCACGCAACACCAAATTAAATTTAATAGTTTTTTTTTATCCCTGACGGGGCAGTTCTTGACCTGCATCTCTCCTGATGGTAAGTGATGATCAGGCCGAAGGTGGAAGCGAGCTTCAGCCAGAATCCTCAACCAAAGAGGTAGGTACTGGCTTTCTTACCTGTAACTGCCGAAACACAACAATGCTGTTTAAATTATTGATATGGCGACAGACTTGGCTAAGATGGTGGTAGCTAGTCAGGCGGACTTAGAGCAAGCCCTACCACCAACCAAACCGAGCCCCAAGAAAATTTAGCCCCTACTGGAAATCGAACCCGGGACCTCTGGGTCTGAGACAGGTGGTCTAACCACTAGACCACAAAGGGTGAAAATATGAAAAAAAAAAATTGTTGAGCTAGAAACTATTGGTAACATAACAAGAGACACACGAGGACGTAAAACATGATTATTTAATGTTCTCGGTACTTAAGGTGTAAGGAATTTCCTAGTAAGCCGCACATTTGAGGACCCTGTTTATTAATTAGGTAGGTACAGGCTTGCGGCTTTCGCCAATGAAATACTGACATACATCACGCCTGTATTTTCTGAAGGGGTACTCAGAGATGTCGAGCTATGCATGTCCGTAACTAATGTAATGGGACTTTGCCCGTGTTATTTTAAAGTAATTGAATATTACGTTCCATGTTGTAGGGGGACGGTCTATAGCCACACAAAACACAGATCGAGCCGTGTTCCGGCCATTGCGGCCAATTTCAACGGAGACTAGTTACGCCAGAGATATTATAGTGCAAAAGTGTGTGCGCAGACACAGGTGCATCCCTCACTCACATGGACCGATGAGATGGTCATTCGACAAGACCAGAGAGAGCTCAGACGCGCAATGGCTTAACGTGTTTTTCGAGGCACGTGGATATCATACCTCTAACTTCTAAATTCCGGGCTGCTAATTCCTCACACATAACATACATTTAATTCAATCAATCATGTTATAAATCCTTTAATCGAGCAGGCAGCCATTCCCAATGAATATCCCGACAAAAATTAATTTGTCAGAATCCGATTTGAACCCTTTTATGGACAGACCTATAAAGCACAGACCATCATAATTGATGAACATCTAATGTACTTGTTGCTTATCCATGCGGTGTCGCTAATCACCTGATCCCTAATACAATCAATAACATTGCGTAATGTACTCCACTTGGCTAGGCTAAGTTCTGTAGAGGTGGTCATTACGCTGTGATTTTGTATACTAGAACATTATTATTTCTAAACCTGTAGATAATAATAGGGAATATGCATGTGATCTACATAAGGGTAATTTTTTTATTTTTATTAATTGTTTTGTTCAGCATTATGCCTCCATCAATATTTGTGAAGACCCGCCGTCTACTAGTGTGTTTCTATTGTTTTTGGAAAAAAAAATAGTTTTCTTCAGTGGGCACAAGTCTCTTTATTAAAGCAAAAGACATTTGCAATACAGATGCATCTCTCCAACAAAACGAAGGTACTTTTCTGTGTAGCTCACAGCGACTTTGAAGAATCAAAAAATATCAAATTAGTTCAAATAGACTACGACAAGGAATATAGTGAAAATCTTATAGACAGTAGTACCTTACTTTGTTGTGATGCCATTTGTTCGCGCCCTGCTCGGATAATCGACAAAACCCAACTGTTTCGATACAGTCTCTAGCGCACGGACCACTCTAACGTCGGCGCGGCAATATGGCGACGAAAAACACTTCAACTTCAGTCAACTAACAATCAGTCAACGATTTACAAAGATTCAACATTTTCAACAAATCTAAGTAAGCCTTGTCCAAATAAAAGTAAAGCAGTATCATCATTCTCAGTATCTTATTGTAAAGTACAAATCTTTTGTTCCACCGCGAATATCATTTTTCCTCTTTAATTTAAATAAACATAAAAATGACATGAATAAAACAAAAAATTATGAATCTATTTTTTTATTAAAACATTCTGTATGTTAATTAGACACAAGCTACTACTATAGCATCACCCTCGCATGAGGCAGTTATGTTAAATTCTCCTAATCTATTTATAACACGTTCTATATGAATTCTTAATGCTGCTATTCTCTTTGACTGTTTTACATCTTCTTTTGAACTAGGAGTTGACTTGTAAACAGAAGAGGGTCTGTGACGTTGCAAAATGATATCTCAAGCGCCATCTATCGTGAGAATCTTGCAGCTCAAGAGTTTCACAATACTGTAGCCATGGCGCTGTTATTGAGTTTTGATATTATTTTTTATGTTCATTAAGTATTCGAAATTAATTAACAGACAGATTTAATTATTCATATTTTATGTCTTACAAATTAAAAAGTTATATAATCATAGAATTTCAGAAGAGGACTGTCACTTGAGAATTCTGGTTAGTCTGTGAGGATTCAAGTCTTTGGTCCTGCGTGTGTGATAGAAAGGGAGGTTTTTCCTGATCCTGGTGAAGCGACGCGATGATGGAGATTTAAAAGGTATGCTATTTGAGAGGCACTATATAGTTTTGTGATGATCAGACTGTGTCCGACCAATAACCTGATGGGATTTATATAAGTAATGTTGTTTCAGCTGAAGCTGAACCTGTCTGGCTGTTTATGCTAGCCTGAACTAATACGAACGTGTAAAGACGTGACGCCCTAGTGTCATTCCGTGGTCTGGCGAAATAGAAGTTAGTCTCGACAAGTAACTGGCAGTGTCTGGTCCCGGAGTGGGCAGATTGGAGGTTAGATCCGACAAGCGTGCGGGTAATGTGCCGGTTGACCCGGGCTTTGGTGGTTTAGAGGTTTGACCCGACGAGTGCTGGCAGTGTGGCCATCCCTTTGTATTGGAAGATTCAAAATTCAAAATTCAAAAGTCATTTATTCAAACTAGGCTGAGAATCAGCACTTTTCGAACGTCAAAATTACATAAGACAGTCCCCCAAAAACGCCCACCCTTCACCACTTCCTAGTGCTTAAGCTGGGAAGAAGAAGTGGCGCAACAAACTCCCCAGCAGCACAGCTGTCTGTTCAGTTAGAAAAACTTGATTCTATATAATAATGCTTTAATGCAAAAATAATTTACATAAGCACAAATTGCAATCAACTCATAAAATAAAAACATTTTAATGAGTAGATTATGTCAACAATAAATGAAAACAAAATTTAAAATAAATTGACTTACAGTCAAATAAAATAATCCAAACAATTATATGAGCTCATTATATAGTATCATGTAGTCTTTGATTCTAAAAACACTTGTTTGTTGCTTGGGGTACATTGGAGTAGCTTAATTAGTCCCAAGCCTTTTTGTCGTCTAAGTAATCTTTAACTTTATAGAAACCTTTTTGACATAGTTTCTGTTTAATAAATGATTAAATTTATTGAGGCTCAGTTCTTTGACATGGCTTGGGAGTTTGTTGTAAAAACGTATACTTTGGCACTTAAATGAATTACTAATTTTTTGGAGCCTAGTCCTCGGCACAAGAAATAAATCTTTGTTTCTAGTATTTAAGCTATGAATGTCGCTGTGTTTAGAATATAGATTTATATTCTTTTTTACATGAATCAGGTTCTCATATACGCGACCGTCATTATGTTTATTTCCTTAAATTTATCCCTCAGTGAATGCCTACAACTTAGGTTATAAATTGCTCGAATGGCACGTTTCTGCAGCACAAATATAGCCTGAAAGTCGGCCGCATTTCCCCACAACAAAATGCCATACGACATTACACTATGGAAATAACTAAAGTATACTAATCGAGCTGTTTCTACATCAGTCAAATAACGGATCTTATACACCGCGTAGGCTGCAGAGCTTAGCCGCTTCGACAATTTGGTTATATGAGGTCCCCACTGAAGCTTCGAATCCAAAGTAATACCTAAGAACACAGTGGTGTCCACAAGATCCAATTCTGTCCCATTTACTAGTACATTGGTTTTCACCTGCTTAACGTTAGGTGTCAGAAATCTAATACATTTAGTCTTTTTCTCGTTGAAAAGTAAATTATTAACACTAAACCAATGCACAATTTTAGAGAGAGCATTATTTACATCGTCAATAACGGTCTGTTTTCGCTTAAGCTTAAATATAAGTGATGTGTCATCTGCAAATAACACTATTTCATGACTGTTCTTTATAAGGCAAGGTAGGTCATTAATATATACGAGAAATAAAAAAGGGCCAAGAATTGAGCCCTGCGGAACTTCCATAGTGACAAGCGAACCTGGGGATCGCTTGCCGTTAACGTCTACTCTTTGGATCCTATTATCCAAATAAGAAATAAGAAGCTCCAAGGCAGTGTTTCTAACACCATAGTGATGCAATTTCCTGACCAATGTATCATGTGAAACACAATCGAAAGCCTTAGATAAGTTACAAAAAATACCTAGGGCATCATGTGACCTCTCCCAGGCCTCAAAAATATGTGAAAGAAGCTCAACACCAGCGTCGGAAGTCGAGCGACCCCTTGTGAAACCGAATTGCTTACTGTTTAATAACTTATGTTTATTAAAATGTCTTTGCAATTGATCTAGCATCAATTTTTCGAATATTTTACTAAAGGTGGGAAGCACAGAAATAGGTCTAAAGTTCGTGGGGTCTGATGTGCTGCCCGATTTAAACAAAGGTATTATTTTACTACTCTTCATTAAGTCAGGAATTACACCACAGTCAATGCATTTATTAAAAATAATTGCTAATTCAGGCGCTACAGTGTTGATTATGCATTTTGCAACCTCTACGGAATTTCCCCATAAATCAGCAGTTTTTTTAACATTGAGTGTATTGAAAGTTTTAATAATATCTCGAGCACTAACATAGTCGAAATTAAACTCATGGTCACAAATATCAACATTTTCTTTCAAAAGGAATTCAGCAACAGTGGGTGAAGAATTTAAAGATTTAGTGGTTGAGACTGGAATATCTGCAAATAAATTTTCAAAAACTGTGGCTACTTCTAAATCTTTTTTAATAACTGTATTATTAATATTAAGGCTGTAGTCACTACTACGCTTTCTGTTTCTTCCAGTCTCATTGTTTATAATTTCCCAAGTAGTTCTTATTTTATTTTGACTGTTTTTAATTTTTTAGCTTAAATATCGACACTTAGCTTCGCTACAAACTTGTTTAAATAATTTGGAATAGTTCTTAACATACTGACAAAATTCTTTACTTTTATTATAATTTCTTTCGTCATACAGTTCAAAGAGTTTGATTCTACTCTTAAATATCCCTTTAGTTGCCCATTCACTGAAAGTTGCAGAACCACTAACTGAGATCTGCTTTGGTTTAAATGTTGAGTTAAATTCTGTACAGTACATGGCAAAAAAGGAATTGTACAGTTCATTAGGATCATCACAATAAGGCAAGTAGGGTAATTTACTATTAAGTTTGTTTTTAAAACTCTCCAAGCGACCTGCAGTTTTTGGCACTACAGTGATATATCTCTTAGCCACTTTTTTATCTTGTTTACTAAATGTAATCAGCTGTCCACAGTGGTCAGAATCTAGTTGACTTATAATTTTTTTATTAATAGGTAATATGTCAGTAAATATATTATCTAAACATGTACCTGATGTGGCGGTTATTCTAGTAGGCTCCAAAAATAAATGATTAAGGTTATATGACTGAAATAAATTTTTAATTTTTAAGCTCACCGATGAGTCCTCTAATAAATTAACATTAAAATCACCACAAACAATTATACTTTTCCCTAATTTACCAAGCTTTTGTAACACATCATCCATGATACTCTCAAAGCAATCATAAATCGATGATGGAGGCCGGTACACGCTCAATACAACTAGCCGCTCCAACTCCACACAAGCTATTTCTATAGTCCGCTCAACAGATAGGCTTACAATATCCTTACGTTCTTTGAATTTAAATTGTTTAGTTAACAGTATTAATGAGCCACCATGTATTGCATTTTCTCTGCTGAATGAACTACCAACCTGGTGATTACTGAAATTAAACATGAACTGATGGCTTTTTAACCAATGTTCTGTAATACATAAAATATCAATGTTGTTACAGTTCATGAATAATTCAATTTCAAGGTCTTTTCTCAACATACCTTGAATATTTTGGTGCACCAGGTTAACTGATTTAGAACTTATTCTGACATTTTGATGATTTGGACTAGTATTTAAATTTAAATTATTTCCATTAATTATGCAAGAGGTTTCCTCTTTTGTCTCAATTTCTAATTTAAAGTAATGTTAAGTTGTGTAGCCAAGTTATTGGCTGAATCATTGAAAATGTCAGATAATTGCTCAATAGAAGCTACTGTTTTATTAGCCAATTTCTTGGCTGATAAATCAACAAAAAAAAAGTATAGCGATAAAGCTATTTGTCTTTTCAAGCATTTTGCTAAATACAATTTGTATTTTGTCACATATAAATATTTACTAACATACTTGTTAGTGTCAATGACATGAAAATTATTATTCTGTAATGTCAAATTATTGATCATTACATTTAATTTGTGCCTAAAATTATTTTCTTTCTGTGGCAAACTTTTACTATAAGGAAATGTAAACATAACAATCTGTCTTAAGTCTAGCTCAAACAGTTTGTCAATGTAATGAAGCAGGCTGTCCTGATTCACATTTCCTCTATTACTAATTAATATTATCAACCTTGTATCCTGGTGGAAATTTAAACGAATAATCTTTGTCACTATATCAACATAACTTAAGCCAGGCATACAATAATTGGTAACTGACTGTCCCTTGCAAATATTTGATAATAACTGGCCCATGTCTTTCCCAATGTCATCACTAAATATCACAATATCACTATTTATTTGGGTTTTTACACAATTAGGAATTTTTACATTAACAATAGTTGTTTTAGGGGAACGATCAGAGCTATAACTTTGTTGCAATGAAGTATCACATGCTGGCATCAAACAAGCCGGTGAGGGCTGCCTATTGTACAAGCTGTTGTTGGTAATTGATTGTGATCGCTCACAGGAACATGAACTAGCACTCACTATTAACTCATTCATCGCCAGCATGTATTCCCTCATTTGCTTTTCTGAGATTTTGTATTTATTTGTCATAGATATTAATTTTTGGTTTAGATTATCTATTTCAAAATTTAAATTTTGTGTGTCATTTTCATACTGTAAGGTATTGGTTTTACATTTTTGAGAATAATAATCCAGTTTATCAAGTAATGAAAGGCGTTCCCTATTTAATTTAACATTTTTAATGAAGAATTTCTGTCTATGAACTAGTTTTTGAGTTTTCCTAATATATTTGTTAATTTTTATATATTTTTTCAATTTATTTCTGCTACATTTGACCACCCTTTTTGCGTTGATAGACTTAATGTTATCTTCGCAGGTCAGATCTATAGTGACTGTGGGTTGAATGTCAATTGCAGCAGAAACCATACTTGGGGCAATGACCACCAGCTCATCAAACAGACTGGTTCAACGAGGCAGTGATGTTATGTTGAGTGCATTCTAATTGTGAAATTTTATTGTTTGCCTCATAAAGCTGTTTTTCTAAAGTCTGTATGCGGTTAAGAGCAAGCTCATACTCAGAACTGCACTGGTCGAACCCGTCTACAACGAGCTGGAGCCTGTCCCGGGCATCAATGGCTTCAGTGTGTTGAATATGTAACTGAGCCATTTCTGATTTTATGTTCTGGTTCCTTTTTAACAAGTTCATTACTTCCCTTTCATTGTCATCAGCTTCCCTCATCAATCGGTCACACAACTCCTTAGAAGCCTTGAGTTCGTTCAAAGCCTGGCTGAGTTTAGCCTCTTCCTGGCGAGCATAGGCCTTACCTATCCGGATCCTCGTGTGAGGAAGTGTCGCCGCTCCCGGTAACGATAGCGTCATCGTTTTTCTTACGGACTTTTCCCGTAGGTCACGTTTGTTCGTGGAAACTCCGGTTTTCTCGTTATTCCATGCCAAGGGACCTGATTCCCACAACTGAGAACTGAGACAACTGACTAATAACCATTTTAAGTGTAGTGCCTTTGAGAGAGTAATACTATGTGACCACAGTTTTACTGACATTACATACATTTTGATAAGGTCATTTCAGAGAGTTAGGCCTTTTGTTGAGAACTAGGTAATAAGACTATTGTTATAGATTGAATGTGTTTGGTTGTGTCTCTGGGTGCTTTGCTTAACTGTTATATTCCTTTTATGAGCACAATCATAATAGATCAGTTCTTATTCGATTGAGCTAGAAGTTATTAAGCGTTCATCTCACGAACCCTCACAAGCAACTCTGAGTTTGATGTATTTGGTCTCATACTGGTCATTTCCCCTAACACACCTTGTTACGGAGACGGAGTGTGTTAGAGAAAATACAGTTTGTTAAAAGTATGGGAAAGTTCTATATGTTTAGTGGCTTGCCACATTCTATCACTGTGTACCTTTACTATTTGTTTAATTACAATAAACTTTTTAATGTATAATAAGGTATTTGTTTAATTGGTTCTTTCCCTAAGAAGATATACCCTATAAATTTACTTTAGCACGGTTGAAAGTAGTATAGTATGATAAAAACTACTAAGTAGCCTAGCCTAGTAGTAAGTAGTTACAGGGTTTATAAGTGAACAATCCAGTTTAGCAGGAGGTGCAGATAGAGCGCCTTTTATTATTTCTAAATGTTTTCTCTTGAAGCAACCTTTTCTCACTGGCTGCGGCTGCGACTCAGTATCCTTTTGACATTGAAATTTGTGAGGAAGGATACTTTTCTTTAATTTTAATGTGGTTTTTTGTTTTAATTGCAAATTTAATATTATAAACATCATATCTGTATCTTCTTCTATCTGAAAACAAAAACATAATAAATTAAACTGTGAAATTAATCGGAAACAGAATGTGTTAAAAAGCAAACATGACACAGGTAATATATACAAATATTGTTTATACCATTCCCCCTCTAAAAAGCTTATTTTATTCACTGTTTTCAGTGAATAAAAAGGACTTTTAATCACTGTTTTGGTGTTTGAATTTAGAACACCTCTATATATGCGACCTCCATCTCAATGCTATACAACCTCCTTGCGAAAACATACTCGATACACAGGAAATAAATATCGCTTCACAAGTTTATTATTATTAGCAATAATAAGAAAATTACTTTAAATTTTAGTAATTGTTCCAATTTTAATGTGCATTTTTATTTTTTTAATTTTAATGTTGCTTTGGTTTTTATTTATGTTTAGTTTGTTTTTAGTTTAATGTGTGATTTCCTGTGCGAGTATACTTTTTCTTTCTTTCATTTTAATTAATTCAACCTTCCTCTTTTCTTCATTAAATGTCTATTTTCGCTTAAATCTTTATTTTTCTCGTAGTCATGGTATAAAGTATAGTATGCAACTCTTGAATAAAACGGATTTATTTCGAGGGCCATGAATTACTCGCGTCGCTCAGGATTCTAACACTTGAATCACTCGCTACGCTCGTGATTCATCTATGGCCCTCGCTTTAAATCCGTCTTTTATTCACTAATTGCATAATATACTATTATACCATTCCCCCTCTAAAAGGCTTATTTTATTCACTGTTTTCAGTGAATAAAAAGCACTTTTAATCACTATTTTGGTGTTTGAATTTAGAACACATCTATACATATATTATATGCGACCTCCATCTCAATGCTATACAACCTCCTTGCGAAAACATACTCGATTTACAGGAAATAAATATCGCTTCATAAGTTGATTATTATTAGTAATAATAAGAAAATTACGTTTAATTTTAGTAATTGTTCCAATTTTAATGTGCATTTTAATTAATTCAACCTTCTTTTTTTCTTCATTAAATGTCTATTTTCGCTTAAATTTTTCTTTTTCTCGTAGAAATGATATAAAGGATTTATATCGAGGGCCATGAATTACTCGCGTCGCTCAGGATACTAACACTTGAATCGTCATATCCTTCACTTACTCGTGATTCATCTATGGCCCTCGCTTTAAAGCCGTCTTTTATTCACTAATTGCATAATATACAATTTTTTGAAACTCAAACTGTGTAGAAACAAGGTTACATAAATATGTTAAGATGTTGGCTTACTGTCCACATCATGACCTTGTTTTTATAGCACAAAAAAAACAAAATGCTTAGGGAGCGACTTTAATACTTACGTCAAAGTGATCTTCACAACATTATCAACAATTAGATCGGTCTCTTTTCATAATTTTACACAATTTTGTTCTGATATCCGCACCTCTCGGGACAAAAAAAAAACACTATCTGATGCATTTCTTATCGTATTTCTGCACTTAGGCACAATGCGGTACTTGTGTGTCGGTTCCATGATGATGTATGAGTCGAAAATAGAAAACACTGTAGAATTGCAGCAGAGCACACAGACTACAATTATTGGCAAAATACTTCTTCAACCTCACCAACACCTTGTTTATCTGTTGTCATAGAGTGTGACGTCACCATACCAAGCGCGCGAAAATTAAGGGCGTTTAAATAGCCCAGGTCGGCTGGCTATAAAAAAAATAATTAAGTACTTTTAATTGCTTTTGGCGTTGAATTTTTTTATTATTTGACGATGGAAACTAACGCATAAAAAAAATAAAAAAATAAAGACATATTCCTCATTATGTCTACAAACTTACATTTTTTTAATTAGATACTATTAGGTAAGGGGCATTAAAACTGGGTAAAAATATCCTGTCAATTCAACACAAAACAATACAAGAAACACAATCCTGGACGATCCCAAAATGATTTAAAAAAAAGTTACGATATCATACGTAAATTAAGTATAAACGTTTTAAAAAAGGAACTTAATTTTTCAACGATTAGGTATTTTATCACTGGCAATCATAGATTTTACGAGTAATTCAGATTGTGATTTTAAAAGTGAACATAAAAAGTTTATAGAATTGCGAGACGATTTATATTTTTAATAAAGCTTTTTATTAAAAAAGTTATTTTACATTTTGATTGGTAGTTAAAAACTTGAATACTGATCGAATTCAAGATTCTAAACAGATCACTGTAGGTACTTATAGGCACAATAGCAATTCAATAGAATCGCTTATTCTTAGATTTTATTCCAAGCCATATTGTAATCGTTATTCTACTAATTCACGAATAATATTTATCCTTATTCTCTATATATTTTATAATGATTGATTTCATATACATACCTACAAAATATTACCTTTTACATTTTCATTAACTTTATAGCGAAAACACTTTCAATAATGAAATAGCAAACCCGCACTGGCCCCGCGTGGTAGATTACAGCCCAATCCCTCTCGAGAAGAGGAGGCCTGTGTCGCAGCAGTGGGAATATTATAGGCTGATTATGGTTATTAATGAAATAGGCTTTTTATTGACATTACGAAACAGATTAAAAAAAAAAGAGAAGAGTATTTCGTCTTTTGCGAGCACGCGCGTCCTCTTTCCAGTTTTGACGGAACCTAGTACTACCTAGTCTATGTTCTGCCCAGCCCCATTTGAGCCACGTCAATCAATCAATCAATCAATCAATCAATATTTATTCGTGAACACAGGTATTACAATAAAGGTCTTATGTATACATTTTAGTCGAGCTCTATGTCCTACCAATGAAATTGGTGTACAAATATATTAAGTTTTTATTAATAAGTCTGAATCTATACAATACAGTCACGAATGATCGAGTAAATAATGTCAATTAATCAGTTATAATTTTATTTTTACATGCATGTCAATGGTAAATTATATTAAAGAGCTAGTAATGTCATATTTCATCATATTATAAATAATGTCAATTATATGTATTATTATTAATAAATAATTAATCAATTATAATTTATTTTTACATGCATGTCAATGGTAAATTATATTAAAAGGCTGGTATAATGTCATATTTTATCATTTAAAAATTCTTCGATAGAGTAATACGTCTTATCTATTAGAAATAAATACAATTTACTTTTGAATTTGCGGACATTATCTTCACTCCTTATACATTTTGGTAACTTATTATAGACCTTTGGAGCCATTACGAAAATACTGTTTCTGTATAGTGCAGTACTAGATCCGACTGTTTGTAACCGATCACAACGGCGCTGACTAGTTACTCGAGCAAATTTATATAAATTATTCTTGACGAACATAGACGTTTCGTAGATGTACAATGACGGCATGGTTAATAATTTAGTATTTTTAAAAAACGGCTTGCAGCTATCTGTTGCCTTCAAATTATATGTAGCTCTTATGCACCTTTTTTGGGACTTAAATACCATATCCTTACCCGTGGCATTGCCCCAAAATATAATTCCATATCTCAATGTTGAGGCTACTAGACCATGATACGCCGTTAAGACTGTTGCTCGATTGGCCGTTTTACTCAACATGTGCAAAGCATAGGAATGTTGGTTTAGCTTACTGCATACTTTGTCAATATGTGAATTCCATTTTAAAGTGTTTTCTATGTTTAGTCCAAGAAATTTAGTCACATTTGTTTCATTAATAATTTTGTCCTTGTATTTAATATTTAAGTCCAGATTGAGATTTACTCTTTGTTGAAATTTCATTAATAGTGTTTTGTCAAGATTTATAACTAAATTATTATTTTGCAGCCAATTCACAACTGATAGTAAGGTAGAATTAATCTCAGCCTCTAATGTGCTTACGTCATCACCATTGAAAAGTAAAGTGCTGTCATCTGCAAACATTGTCATAGGATATGATGATACTGTTGGAAAGTCGTTAATATAAACAATAAATAGGAGCGGTCCGAGTACACTACCTTGGGGTACTCCATAATTTACCGTTCTCTGGCTAGATTTATATGTTATTTCGTTTTTTTTAGAAATTCTACTAATTTTCGTCATTTGTTGCCTATCACAAAGATAAGATTCCATTAAATTTGATATATTTCCCCTTATTCCATATGCATTAAGTTTACTTATCAGTATTCTATGGTCTACGCGATCAAAAGCTTTTGACATGTCCATATAAAGCGCCAGAGTTGGTAGTCTCTTATCCACTCTGCCGCTAACCATATGTAAGAAATCGTAGATGGCCATGTCAATAGATCTCTTTTTTCTAAAACCTTTCTGGTTATCAACAAATAGGCAATTTTTCTCAAAGTATGAGGCAAGTTGATAATGTATTGCTTTCTCGAATATTTTTGAAAAAATCGGGACTAACGCTATAGGTCTGTAGCAGGAAATATCTTCTCTGTTGTCTTTCTTGAAGAGAGGTTTAATAATCGTTATTTTCAATTCTTCTGGAAAGTAACCATGGCATATGCACATATTGATAAGATGACTCAACACAGGAGCAATTATTGTGGATACCCGTTTAACAATGCTTGTACTTATATCGTCATACCCAGTGCTAGACGTATTCTTTAGCGACATAATAATTTGGTGAATTTCTAGTGGTATTGTAGGCGACATAAACATAGAAGCTACTGCTCTACTGCTCATTTTATGTTTATTTTTATTAATGTCTGAATTAGTAACTAGTTTCACTTGATCTACAAAGTAATCATTAAAAGCTTGTGCTATTTCAAGAGGATCAGTTAAGATTTTGTCATTTGAATTGATTTTTATTATAGTTTCGTCTGGCAAATTATGTCTATTCTTATGTTTGTTTATTACTTTCCATGTTGCTTTACATAGATTCTGAGCTGATTGTATGAGACGATTATTATGGGCTTTCTGTGTGAGATTTATAACTTTCTTAAGCCGATTTGAAAGCTTTTTAAAGTTTGTTTTATTTTGCTTATTTGGTAATGACCGGTATTTCCACAGCAATTCTCTTTTTCTCTTACTGCAAATCCTAATGCCACGACTAATCCATTTTGCTTTTTCTTTAGTCGATATCCGTACTTTTATATTTGGAAAGCATAAATCATAAAGCAACTTAAACAGGTCATAGAATAGTTTGAATGCCTTAGCGGGATCCGTTTCATCGTATACGTCAGCAAAAGTGATAGCTTTGATGTTGTCTATGAATTTCTGAACATTTTCTTTTGAGTAGTCTCGTTTAGTTGAGAACCAGTAATTTAATATGCATGTTTGTCTAACTGGACATCGTAAGAGTTGTGCCGTATGGTCGGATACCGCCAGCTCTAAGACTTCTCCTTTTGATCCTCGCACATTGTGAATTATGTTATCTATGCAAGTCCCGCTGCCTAATCTTGTTGGGACTTTAATTTCAAATTTGAGATTGTAACCCGATGTTAGATATTTGAATTGCTCTAAACATGTAGTCTTTTTTACGTCACTCACCTCATTCAAAACAAACTACAGTCGAGGATTTTTCAACCCTATATAAAATACAGCCTCCTTTCCGGCGAGCTCAGACTTGAACCCCGACACAATACCACGTCGCCGTCACGTCCGTCCACGGCGCCTCTCAACTAATCTCACTTTATGAAAAAGTTCCTCACATTCTTCAGGAAATTGTATCATAGAGTGGCGTGACGGCATCCTTGGCACGGTAGCACACTGTGGACTGTGCGTTTTAAATTATGGTAGGTCCATGATGGTTATGTATTATTAAAAAATAAATGGAATATTTTATATTGAAGAAATTAAAGGACAATGCAACTTTTCCTTTGACCGCTGGCCCAAAAAAATTAAACCTGTTGTGCATAACTGAAACCTATGCCAAACGTTAGTACTAATCATCCATGACAACTTTTACTATGGGGACAAATAAATCTATCCCAGTAAAAAAAATATACAGGGTAACAAACGTTTTGAAAAAGTGTCAATGTTTATATCACTTACTTATACGTTTTGTTTGTTTTAAACATTTAAAATATCTCCAATTGTAAACATATGGACAATAGAACACCTAAATAGGATGTAGGATAGGGTATTCAGAATTGACAAACTACTATACAAACCTTATTACTTATAGGTTTATAAACATAAAAAATACCTTAAAAATGACTCCTTATTTTGTTAGCAGAAATGACCACTATATGTTTTAACTTAGCCAAAACTTATTTTTGTCGCTTAATCTAAGTGGCATATTCGTTAACTTAGTTTTTAAACATTAGTACATAAAAGTTTTAAAACATTCGTGTTCATGTTTGTTATTATCCATACATAACGCTGATTTCATAGAAAGAAAGAAAGAAAGAAAGAATAATGTTTATTTGGACACAGTTCGTGAAACACAAAAAACAAAAAAATAAATAAATAGTGAAAATAATATTTTAACAACAATAGTGTGTGCCTCACGGCTGCGCCAAAAAGGTTCATTTCAGCATTAATGCCAGACAGGTGCTGTCTGACGCTGGTTTTCTAATGAACCTATAAGTAGGGACAAGTGACGGTGAGTACAAAACAGTTTCAACATACCTAATACATAATTTGTATACTTCTAAATAAATAAATAAACTAGTAATAAAATATAAATTACAAAAACAAAAATAAAACTTATATGAAAACAACAGGGGCACAACACAATGGGTAAGCACGAAAACAACGCGTTAAGATTGAATAGACTAGATGGTGGTGAAAAAAAAAAAAAAAGAAGTAGCGGCAAAGCACGGAAAATCACCGAGCGTGCGCATCGACCATACCCAGTATATTGTTTTGACGCAACAGGAATTATGTTTTAAGCTATTTTTAAGGTATTGTTTTTCATAGGTGGGGAACTATTATTTATTTAGGTTTAAAGATATTTATTTCCCATAAGAACTATATAACAGTTCATTTATAATGAGATTCAGAGTTATTTCTAAATAATAAGTATAATTAAGTCATATAAAAATGGACACTTTTTTTAAACATTACTTACCCTGCATATTTTTTTTACTAGGATAGATTTATTTGGCCCCATAGTAAAAGTTGTCATGGATGATTAGTACTAACGTTTGGCATAGGTTTCAATTATGCACGTTGGGTTTCATATTTTTGGGCCAATCGGTTGCATTGTCCTTTGTTGCTCAATAATTTTTGTTATTGTCAAATGGATTGCAGAATCTTTTATTAAACTTTTTAGTTATAAGATATGATAAGATCATTAATTTATTTTTCCAAAACATGAGTTTTGTGTATATACTCATGTTTTGGACAAATAAATGATCCGGCATGCAAGATGTTTTATGTTCATTAAATTAAATCACAGTCATGTTTTGCCTCACGGCATACCAATGTAAATAGGTAAACATCAAATAATTATACACGCATGATGATAATATCCATTCAACACACTTGCTCGTAAACTAGCTCTTATTGAACCGTTTTTAGGTTCATAATGCAGTGTATTAAAAACGCGTGCCTTTTACTTTATATTATCGGACTAGTGCTGTAATGCCACAGTTAACTAATCAGGATTTGGTTGCGACTCGCTAAAACAATAACATTGAACTTGCCTGGGAATTAAACGCGATATCTACGTGTCACTGATTAAATACGCACTAAATAGGATACACATATTATCACACCCACTTTAACATCCTATGCGTATTTCTTATATTTTAATTAAACTATTTTAATTAACAATAAAAGCGAAAACTGGAATAAATTTTGAATTTTTACAAACGTCAAACAACCGACCACAGGCAAGTGACATTCTTTTTATATCGTCTAAATTTATCTCGTCATTGAAATGCTAGTGATTGGCATAATAAATATCGACTACTTGTTCAAGGAGTATTTTAACACTCCTTTAATTTAAAAAAATAACTACTTAATGTATTTATCATTATTATACTGACAACAATCGTGTTTTTCGGCTAGGTTTTTCAAGATGCTGTTGGAGCTAGCCCGCGTTTAAAGATGCAGTCCTATTGCCTTATTAAATAATATCGTAGGTCTATATGTAATATGGGGACCCCTCAAGTTTTAGAATATTATACTCCTTTAACACTGAATTTGTTACGAATCATAACGAATACCTTCAAAAGAGCATGGGTTGGTGACGTATTTGCCCGCCATTCAATACCGAATGTCAAAAGGAAGACTGTTTCTGATTCTTAGGTAGTGGAAGTTGTCCTTTCCTGGGCCTGCGTGGTCAAAAATCTAAATATTTTATTTCACATTAAACTAAATTAACATAATTCCTTTGTCTAGAACACGTTATAGTTTTTATAACATTATTACATAAACATAATTACAGCAGTTCCACGTGCCAGCTTATCACTATGTTTTAAAAACATTAGTGTGGATTCAAATACTATGAGCTCAAATAATAACAATATAACGACATTAGTATTATTGTTTTATGGAATACAAACAGTGGCTCATAACTAAATTGTTACTATGTTGGTTAACTGTGTTAGTTCAGTCATGTTAATTAATAGTTGACTTTACTTTGTAATACATATTATGTGATCAAAACTAGTCATATTATGCAAGTTTGAAATAATTCATTGAAAAACAACCATTTAAAGCTTCGTACAGACAAGCGCGACGCGACAGCGCAGCGCGACACCAGCTATTGTTATACCGTGAAGTTTTCTTAGAAATTGAATTGTTCGAGTTGCGACGCGACGTCGCGTCGCGCTGGTCTGCACGAAGCTTAATATGTCTTTAAATGCCTAAGACACAAGACTGATACCAATGGAAGAAAGTAATCAGTGTGTGTCAATAAGAAGTGGCGCAACACACTCCCCAGCGGCACAGCTGTCTGTTCAGTTAGAAAAAAAAAAAAAACTTTATAATAGTATGCAAAATAAATTACATTACGCAAAACATAATTTAAATTACTAGCCATATCGCACACCTAGATAAAGAGTAGCACAACTCAAAATACCTCTTTTTTTCAGGAACAGCAAAAAACGGATTAATTAACAGCAATAATCCGATTTTTGCTGATCCTGAAAAAAAGAGGTATTTTGAGTTGTGCTACTCTTTATCTAGGTGTGCGATATGTCAGCTAGCACACGCCAATATACCAACGAAAACCATCGAGAACTATCCTCAGGTAGAAATAAAAACTAAACGTAAACAGAACTTAATATCTAAATAAAAGCCTCCAGGCATAAAGGGCGTGCCCGCTTACATATAGATATATATTTAGCTGTAACTGGAAGTTTTAAATCATAAACTAGGACCATCGAGGTAAAATAAATAAACAGTAAATTACTAATAACAATAACAAAACCATGATCAGCAAGACGACCAGTCACCCCGACAGTACCGCACGCAGTGTCATCTAAGGGAGCATGACGAACTTGGTGCCGGTTGCTCAGGCAAAAAAAAAATTATGATCAATTGTCGAGGTCACTAGCTAAATACAACTCATAAAAAAAACATTGTAATGAATAGATTATGTCAACAATAAATAAAATTAAAATAACTTGACTTATAAAGTCAAATAAAATAAACAATTATCATATAAACTCATATAACTTGTCAGTAGGTAAGCTAATTCTGGAGAAGAACAGTAGTAGTTACAAAGTACCATGCATCGGTGTTTTACTTTACTAAAGCAACATGAACGAAAGTACAAGAAATTGAGCATAAAAAATATTTAAAGAGCGCCATTCAGAATA
This sequence comes from Agrochola circellaris, assembly GCA_914767755.1. NCBI lineage: Eukaryota > Metazoa > Arthropoda > Insecta > Lepidoptera > Noctuidae > Agrochola > Agrochola circellaris. The sequence continues at coordinate 759,792 of OU611847.1, forward strand.
ACTTCCTAGATACCGTACATTTAAGCTCCAGACCATTGGAATTCTAGAAACGTGCAAGATTTTAACGCGCGTTTGAATCTCCTTGCAACCTTCCTGCAAGCAAACCTGCTTAAAGCTACGACGATTTATGTTGGAATTGTGCAAGTATTTCCTTCTGAATTAATTCACAAATAAAAGTCAACTGTTTGAGATATAAAAAGCTGCTGCTATCCAATTGCTAAATTCTAAGTGTTGTACATATGAGTTTTTCTAAATGGAAATTCTCAAGATACGCACAATTTTGTATGCAATGTGCACTTTGTATGTATCGTGGTTTTAATTTTACAGGTATTTCTAGTGAATACACACATAACATACGTACACATAGGCCATTTTTCCATGAGGTTAGGCAGAAATTACAGAGCGCCACCTGCCTGCCTGCCTTGCTATTGGTTCTGAATTATTTAGTACTAGCTGTGACCGCGTCTTTACTCACGTGACTGTGTATTCTATTAGCATTATTGGTTAAATGGGAACATGAAGTCATAGTATACTTATTCGCTCTGTACTGTCAAATTAACAAGGGGTCGGCGCAGGATTTCTTCTTCGTACAGATTTATTATCCGTCATCTCAGTAGGGTGGCTTATAGCCATAATAATATCAGCCTTCGTAGAATACAATCCATACATCGTTTCTTTGACCTTTCTCGACTCGTACAACCATCTGCATTCATACTCGAAACCTAGGACCGTGCACAATAAACGTAAAAACCTACAAAAAGAACAGATCTAAACAATAACCGCGGAACCAGCGCGCGTAGTTGGTTTCATTTGAAAGTTTTCCGTATTTCAAGCTTACAGCATACAGCCCCAAGAGGAGTGACCTACTCTCTTGAACTCGCGATACGGAACTTTTTTCATCAATAGGTTCGCGACGAGAACGAATATATGTAGTTGAGTTGAGGCACTAGGTACAATATTTTCGCTTGAATAGTTATGTTCTTTGGTTACTTCGCGTGGGTTTGTAGATCAGCATGTTTCTGTTATGATTTTGCTTTACTTGTTTGTGTGTAATAATATAAGAGTGATGAAGGTCAGGTCAAAATCATTTTTAAGATCAAGGACTTCACTTTTCTTTTCTTTGCTGTATAAACAGCAGTATGCTTTCCGGGAAAAATTAACCACATCCTTTCTTTTCCCTGGGGTAAAAACAGAACATAACCTACATTTGTTGCAGTCGGAATTAAACATAAAATTCAAGTATCTACATACCTATGCCGTACGTATTCCACATATCTAATTTTGATATTCTTGTACAGTCAGGTAAATTAATTGTTTATCAAATTGACACACTACGACTATTGACTAGTTATTTGTTTCTGTTCTGTGCTCGAGCTTAAAGCTCTTTTTTGTTTTTTGTTAATTTATCTTTTTTGTATGCACTGTGACAAATAAACCAAATTTTCTTTCTTTCTTCCTATTTGCCGTGCTGTATTTCACACGACTATTAAAGACTGATAGTTGTGATTTGAATATACGGACAGTTTAAGTTGGTAGGCAGTAAATTTGCTGAACAATTAATTTCCCTGATTTTACATAAAAAAGTGTTTTGGTGCATCTGTACGCAAGTTTATAAGGAGACCAAGTACTGTACAAAGGGTGATGTAAGCATTTCCTTGAAGAGTCATTGAAAAAGGCCTACCTTACGTAATCTTTAGTCAAATATTGATGATATTACTTAAGATATCCGGCCAAAAATAGGAAAATGTAAAAGAAAAAATACCTTTTCTACCTTTCTGAGGTTATAAGTGCCCTTAGCCAAAGTAAAAAGTGTGATCCTTACCTTTTGAAGTTTTCTCTTGGTCGTTATGTTTTCGAAAGATAAGTTGGGGATATTAATAATGATTTTGCAGAAGATGGCATGAAATATCCGGATAAAAATGATGCTCGTTATCGACTGAAAAATAAGGTATTCAATAATGTTCTCCAAGGCCAGTGGTAACTCGAAAATTCTCTGAGTTTCGCTGGTTTTCCACAGGTGACAATCATTTTTCCTTATTTGTTTTCTAGAAATAAGTAAATCTTTGTATATTTGTTTACCAACCGTTGACCTCGGAAACAATACAGATCCAAACTATGGAAACTCGTAACAGAATGATGATTGTTAATTTAATAGTTGTATAAGATACCTACTATAAACACTGAATTCGTAGATAAACACCTAAACTTGAGAAACTGTGTGTAAACAATAGATTTCCGTTCACGGAAATGGTTCAGAATCTAGTCACGTAATCCAGATATTTAAACAGGCCTTGTTTTAACATAAACTTTCAGCTTTCGATCACCAAACATTATCTAACTAATTGTCTACTAAGCTGATTTACGAATAGGCCAGGTAATCAGCACTTAGGTTCCGTACCGCCGTACGATATTTAGTAAAAAACGACGAAAAAAAACATGTTTTTTGTATGAGGACCTCCTTTAATTATTAACTTAATTTTATTTTGAGAACTCTAAAAATATGTAGTGTTGTACGGTACGTGTATTGTACGGTATTGTGTATTGTATTGTACGGTAGTACGGAACCCTTCATGCGCGAGTTCGACTCGCACTTGGCCGGTTTTTAGTTCAGTTTCAGTGTTAAATGAAAATACTAAACGAAGTATATTTTACGCCACAAATTTAAAAAATCGCAAAGATACATTTTTATTTCATAATGATACTGTGGATTACAAAGTTATTTTTTGCAGCTGCAGAAAATCGAAAATATTTAAATAAAATACCTTATGAATCGGCGTTGTTAATATTTAATTTTGTTGATTATATACAGTACGGTATAAATGTATATGGTACGTGATAAACGGAAGTTTAAAATTCCAGTAGCACTTGCAGTTCATGAAATACAGCCCGCTGACAGACAGACGGACGGACGGACGGATGGCGGAGGCATATTAAGGACTCAGTTAGGTACTCTTCGGGTACGGATCCCTAATAAAAATTATCTCCAACCTCCCCAAATTGAAGTTCTATTAAAATTATTAAAAAAAAAACCCCTAGGGTCACATGTGAAAATAAAATAATTGTATCATACCCGTATAATAGAGGAGACGCGGCGTAAATTAATGGGGCTTGTAATATAAATTGATATAAATTGTGTCTCGACGGACTCTGGCCGGGGCTACTACGATACGAATACGAAATTATTTTGGTTTAAAATGAAAGCTTATCGAGATAGCATGAGGTGAAGCGTTTTATTGCTACGGTAAATTATGGCCAATACAGGACGGAAGTAAATGTTCATCCACGAGTTTCGCATACCTTTTTGAGGGTTTTTGGTATTCAAGTGTCGTTGGAGTGTCCAATCAATTTTAATAAAGTATTTATTGCAGTTGATTTTTTTACTTTTCCACTGTTGAACACGATGTTCCGCACTGATCAATCTGAAAAACAAAAATGTGAAAGCCAAAATAGTGTCAGAGGGTAATCCTCTATAAAATATATTTATACAATCTTTCAACACTTTTTCCTGGGAAGATGAGTGGCACCAGCAGAAAAACACACATTTATGTATAAAAAAATATGTACAAGTAAACCTACCTTAGGGTGATGCAGAGACAAAACATGGCAGGTATAATATAATAGAAAGTCAAATAAAAATACAATAATAAATACATACCTGTCATAAAAACTAACGCAACAAGGCGTCGGTGCGGTTTAAAAGAAGATTTAGTGACAATAACTTAAAAGAGTATGGTTAGATGGTTTGGTCATGTTGAGAGGATGGATGAAAGGCGACTGACAAAAGGTTTTTAAAAGGCAGTGTGAGTGGAAACACCGGGACCAATGATGTAGTGACCTTATTGGTGATGTTCTTCAGAAAGGTCAGGTGCGTAGTATGATCATAATGTATGAACGTAAACGATTAGCGATTAGCTTCAACTTTCTAACTGACCGACTATTTGACAATTCAAAAGTGCCTGTAAATGGTTTAATTGAAAGAAATGCTTTGAGTTTGAGTTTGAGTTTGAAGCAAAAGGAGTATGTAAGGATCGTAGCAGGTAACGTTCTGTAGTTTCTGCCCCCCCCCCCCCCTCCCCCCATGGAGAGAAGGCGTGATGTTATGTGTGTATGAGTGTTAAACAAAATAAACTTTGTCATGACAAATTACTCAATTTTAATTCAATGTAAATAATCAGATCAAAGACAATAGTCTATTTCGAAAACCGATAGTGATACATTTATCATGATAATTACTAAGCAACAATTAATTTATTCATTAAGACACGCCAGAGCTTCACTCTATTAATTCAAGAGCCTCGTTCGATCTAGTTCGGAGCTCTTTGTTTCTATTGCCACTCTGTTGAGACTATTAGAGGTTTAAAGGAGGTTCTACTAGAACAGTGATTAATAGATAGAGGAAGAATGCTAGTGGAATGATTTATGGGAGGTGGAAGACCGGGTTGTAAATAATGATAGTTTTGTCAGGTATCTCTGGTTTAAGTTCAGTTTTTTCTGCCATGGATTACTTCATTAATAATTATTGTTTATAAAGTAAGCAAAAATCTTTCTTGTGTCACAAAATGTAATTATTCAGAAAAATCTGCGAGTCACACAAATATCTGTAAGGCGGGAATCAAATTCGCAACCAATTTAGCTCAGCTACTTCGTCAAACCATTCTACCTAATTTACAAATAAATAGAAACACAATCTACCAACCTCACTTAACTAAAATTCACTGTTTGTAATTATAAAAATAAAATAAAAAAACGTTTAATTTATTCAGACTATTTAAATGTCCATATTTTGCTAGTACTTATTACATTATCTTAAAACTATGTTAGTAATGAGGATTATGACCTGACCTTATCATAAGTACTATAATAGGTATATTCATATTATACAAGTTGCTACTAACAGAACACGACCTAGGGCTTATACTTTGATACTAATTGGATGAATAATCGTGAGTCTTAATATATCTATGGAAACCAAGCTTATGTAACTTGTATGTTAATTAGCATTAATTTGGTTGAGATTTAGTGTTACCAGATAAATAACTTGGAGCTGTTTACAATAATTTATTATAGTTAGATATTCAGTAGCTCCTACTTTTACTCATATAACCGTAAAACTTTTCGTAATATGGTATGAGGGTATAAGTTTATAACTATAAAAAGTTTCCCGGTTAAATCAGAACTCAAAATCTGTATGACTACCACAGAAAAATCGTGATTTTATCTAACATGTGAGATACTAGTACCTACTAGCCATCACAAACTCACGAGGGAACATAAACCTTAACTTTTAGGATCCAGCATCCATCTCAGTTACGTCACTATGACACTCAACAAAGTGGCCACATAAAATACGTAGCTGCCACATGACGTCATAGTGGCCTGTTAATAATTCAAGCAAACGTCGGGGGACTCATCAGCTCTTAGATTACCTGTGCGAAGGAATAGTTTCAGCTTTTTGGCAGGGACTGAGAAATTAATTTAACTATGTTGATTTAGGGAATGAGAAAAAACTTATGGTACTGACTACAAACCTTTTGAGGTTTGTAGTCACCTACTGCAAAGCTTTGGCTTTGCAGAAGGTGCCTAAGATTCCTTCAATTCTATTTTTCGATTCTTCGAATTTTGGTAATTCGAATCTAACGTTACTGGCTGTGCGGCAGTCTATGTAGTGCAAAACTGATTTTAATCATTCATTCGTTAGAATGTATGCTTTGTTTTCTTAAACTAGTTGCAATCTTATTATTTTATTATTTTTCTATAACCAACAATCACCAACATAACTTGTCATAGGTTGTGTTATTTTCAAACGGCTGTTATGTCGACTGTACCAAGTTTATTTTCCCAAAGAAATTGTGTAAAATTGGAGCACTGCGTTGTTACAGCTTATTACTCGGAATTTGGCACTGGTGCGCCAAATGTTACGCCAAATACAGTTTAAAAGACGCATAACGTTCTCGTTTGTCATGTTATTATCAGTTGAATGTCCACTGGACGGGTGATGCTATGCAGAGCTACCCTCAACGATAATTGGGGACATTGTCGTAATTATCAGGGTGTATTCGTGATGGTAGCTTGTGTTCAATATGGTTTGTTTTTATTATTTTTGGGGTGGCTAGTGCAGGTAACTTTATATCAGAACAGAATCATTGAACGATATTCACAATAAACTATGCAGCTTTAATAACCATTTTTGAAGTCTTGTCCTTCTTTTAGTTGCGACGGTACATCTATTTTTGAAGTCTTGTACTTACTAACGCGCATCATTTAAAAACTTAGATAAAATTATCAGCCGCCTATATTTTCCGAATAATTTTCCACAATAAAACGCATAAAAACGGTGTCCGAAAATTCCCCGCTTTTTCCAAGACATTTCTCGAACATAAAGGTAGACAAAACGTCAATAGATCCATTATCAGACCGCCTGTTCACCGAGGAAGAATTCATAAAACTTCCTCTAAATTCCGCCCAATTGTCCGTGCCGTGACCTCATTCTGGGACACAATAAATAGCCTCAGTACCCAGCTCCTGTCAGCGATATTTTCTTCTAAATCTTCAATGTTTTGTGAACGTTCCTCGACCCGCGATTTGTACACTTAGGGAATAAATGGAGCGTCAAATACTCGTGCATCGCCCGAAAAAAGATGCACTGCGTTACGGAATACATCGAGCTTGAAACACTCTTGCGTTAGTGAACGATGGACGAGTGCGCTAAAATAGAACATGGGAACCAGTGGTTCAGCTGTGTTACTGTAATTTTAAGTGTTCCAATGTGCATTAATAATCAATTTTTAATGTTTTCTTATTAATTGTCTATTTTAACAAAAAAAAATTTTTTTTTTTTTCGAACTCATTTTACCTATTTCAACACACTATAATACTCATTACAGCAAATAATGATTAAAAAAGTATATCATATGTGATTTAAGTACTTAAACAAAACCAAGTCAGCTAGCCACCTTAAGTCTGCATCCAAATGTTACTCAAATCAATCCTGACAATGCGCATTTATTTACTTATCAAATCCATATACATACTTACTTATTACAATAAGGCTGCTATCTCTTCTACTTCCTGTTTCCCTGGCGACGATATTTCCTCTATATTGCCGACCACTGCTGTGCTAGCATGACTATTTATTGCAGTTACGTTACGGAAACAAAATTACATGGTGAATTTTGTCAGAGGGAAACGCATTTTGGTAACAAAAAAATATGTTTTGAGATTGAGACAGAACGAAATTAATGAATTCATTGCAATTGTGGCGGCTCGTTTCGTAATAAATATTTTTAAAGACTTATAGATAGTTTCCGGAAGTTTTGTGAGATTTATAACTAAACGCATTCACAATACAGCAGTAATTCCTAGTGTCAGACAATACATTTTCATGCTAAACCATTTAAGTGTGGTTCCAATATTTGTTTAACATATTACAGTTCAACGAAATTTATTCCTCTTACAGATATTACGGCTATATTTCATCAGTTTTATTTACATTTCCTCCGGCCAAACATCTCAATACAGTCCACGTTTTAGTTTCCACAAAGTTTCATTTGATTTGCGACCGCCAAACCTAGCGCCTCGCGCCTCGTGCCAAGCTAGAGATCTGTTTTGGCAGTTACCAACAAAACTTGCTTCATATTTGGAGTACGAGCAACTCTCGGCCAGGAAAATACTTTCAGAACTTTGCAGGTGGATGTTTGCCCCCGAGAGCGCAGATCCGTATTTTTTGCGCTAATCGAAATGTAGCTATCGCTTATTCTAAAGTGTGAAATTACCATCACACCTACATTATTGGCAAATAAATGATTTCTATTTCTATTTCTATTTCTATAAAAAAGTCCTACAAAAAATGCAACCTTCTGTTGAATGTATGAGAAATAAAAAAGTAATTTAGAATCATTTTCATGAGCACTTTTTGGATCAAGTGGATAAAATATCAAATCATTTGAGTGAGAGAGAAGGAAATATATTTGCTAAATAGTTTCAAAACCAAAATTACCAGTAAAGAAAAATACCAAAAGTCAGCACCTAAAAATTTTGCCAAGATTCTGCTCTTAGAATAAGAGCGAACATTGTAAAACAGGACATTTCAGAGAGGCGTTACTTATTCACACCGTTTGTCGGCGACGTAGTGCTGCTCAAATATTCAATGCCGCCATCTTGTTCTTGTGTTAAGCTTAGCTTAACTATAGCCGCAAATGACGTGAGCAGAATGGAAAATGGTAAGAAAGTGTGTCTATATGGGGAACACGAGGCTTGCTCTACACATAATATAAAATCTTAGATAGAACGCTCACACATAATGGGTAAATAAGTCATAGGCATAAATGTCTAAGAGGTAAGTCTTTGCCGTGTCTTTTAGTTGCGTATTTTCGTGAATATGTACAAAATTTTGTGCGTATATAAAATGAGACTACAAGTGTTAAAGAATGAAAAGCATAATGAAATCTTCAGATTACATCCGGTGAACAAGTGACACAGTATTGTTTCATCCACAGATAAGTAACAGCGTCGAATCAATTTTATTTTACAACTCAATTCCCATATTCTGTTTCGATACACACTCGAAAGAAAAAACAGTACCCTCCTTATGGGGCAGTCGGGTAAAAAGTAAATGAAAGATTTTACGACAAATATAAAACGGAGTGAACTTTAGATAAGAAATTGGAGTGTCGTATTTTGATCGTTAAACCTCGCCGGTAATGTATTCGATACAGCTCGATATGTTCGATGTATTGAATCGAGACTAGAGTAGCAACTTTCCGCGAACTTCCACCAACTTTATATATACACTCGAATGAATCCTGTAAAGGGTCTTGCAGACTGGCGCGACGTGACAGCAGTAATTGTTCTACCGTGAAGTTTTCTTAGAAATTGTTTTATTATAGTCGCGTCGTGCCTGTAAGCTGGAGCCTTAATGCACTTTTATTCACACCTGTTTCTGTTTCGTAGATTATTTGCTTGAATTTTGCAAAAGAGAATTTAAGTAATAAAATTATTTCTCGTTCATTCCACCTCGTTAAGTTTGGACAGGGTTGTCCGAAGCTGTAGAGAAGACGTTTTAAAATTAAAATATGAGTTTTTATTGTAACTCTCATGTCATTCATTAATTTTACTATGCTTCGTTTTCCTTGAAATTAATACAAACTAATATATAATATAATAAATTTTATTGTTACCTATAAATGTTTTATTTTTTGTTAATTTTTTCCCAAATTATTGGAGAAAAGTCAATCAGCCGAGCCTTTTCCCAACTGTATATTGAGGTCGGCTTCTAGTCGAACCGGATGCAGCTGAATACCAGTATTTTACATGGGGCGACTCAAATTATTCTTGAAGAAATTCGTATAAAAATCATATAAACATTTTTATTCCTACCATCAACTAGACAAATCAGCAAAGCATCTGAAAAAATTGTGAAACAACGTCAAAAAAAGAAATTAACATTGTCAAAATTTGATTTAAGAATGTCCGCTCAAGTATTTTTTACAAAAATGGTGGCATTATGACTGACATAATAAGAAATAACTTACAGCTTTCTGAAGGCCTTGTAATAGAGTTAAATGATTTTCTTTTTACTTTCAATAATGTTGAACAGTTTTAAATAAGAATCATATTGTTTCTGATGAATATTTTGATTGGCCTTGTCTCTTTATAATCTGTACTAGTTGTTATGTCCCTGTTTCTTTGTGGTCTTAAATTTTATCCAAACTCTTTTTAAATGTTTAATTTACTATCATCTTCGCCAGTCAGTTAGTGATATTTTCCTCACCAAACTAGAACTAAATCTATGTAGTTCCAACATTATGTTTAGCCATTTAACTTATATATTGGCGCAGCCATAAAAAATTGACGTGGCATTGTGCCGCATAATCGCAGGCCGGGCTTTCGATATAAAACGGCGCTTTGTGAGAATTCTCTGGCATTCGCTCGTCGCTCCAAGCTGCGATATGAATATTATTACATTCTTCTGTCCTATATTTATTATTTATTGTGAATTTGTCAATAGTCTGCGTTGTTTTGTAGGTTTGTGTGGTGTTCTATTTTTAGAATAGTCAGAAGTCACGCGAGCACTTTTATTACTACTGAAGCCTCTAAGCCTAGACGTTATTCTGTTTTATTTTTAGTTACAATAAATTTTATCTTTGTCGCTAACTATTTTATTATGACAAATACAAAAACACCACTTCATGTCTTTGACAAAACTAAGACATACCTACATACTCACTACTCTCAATGCAAACAAAAAAAATCCTAATCCAACTAATATTATAAATGTGAAAATTTGTATGTTTGGATGTTTGATACTCAATCACGGATATTAAAAACGGCTAAACGAATTTAGATGAAAGTTAGCACACGTATAGTTTATAGTCTGGATGAACACATAGGATGCTTTTTATCCCAGTAGTAGTAGTTCCCGTGGGATAATTTCCGAGCTCCACGCGGGCGAAAGGTAGTTAATAATACATTACTAACCTAACCTAAACTATCATTTGTGTATGATCTTTTGTTATGTTAATAACATTAAATGGTTATTAATTATTTCATAATTCATAGCCTTTACCATCCATCCATTCATTCAGAACCACTGACAACACAAAATACCAAACTAATCTGGTACATTATCGCCAATCCTCGCAACATCAGTGAGCTCTTTACCATACACCAGTCCATTGTTCTCATAATCACCAGCGCGTCGGTGATAAACGCAGGCATCTCTGATTTACGTCCGAAGGCACGCCATTAACGGCATTACTCTAACACCGGGGAGTTAACTCAGGAGTTACGGCTGATTTGCAACTTGTGCTCCTATATCTTGAGATATGCTGGTTTGTGATAACTGGGTGCTGTCTTAAGTAAAATAGGAGATAAGAGAAAAAAAGTACCCATAATAGTTTAAAAAATTGTGTGTGAGTATCGTCCATATATAATCTTTCTGTTTACTCAATCATCATTTGTCATGGGGGTCGGCTTCAAGTCTAATTGGATGCAGCTGAATACACTAGTTGTTAGCTGCATCTGGTTACACTGGATACTGATTCAGTATCTTTCTGTTTATTCCATATGGGGTGGTAAAAAATTACGTTCATAAGTAAAATAAAATAGACCCGAAATTAATATTGAATACGTTTCTTCTAACAATAACTATTGGACACATAACGATACATCCAATTATTATAGTTACCAGAAAACAATTTGATTAAAAACAAAAACGTGATCTAATAAAAACTTACCAACCCCAGAGCATTTCTACTCATGCTGACTCTCATAAATGTCGTCAGAAGCACACAACCAAGCAAACACAACAGCAAGTAAGCTCATAAATTGAATTCCAACAATACACACCACTTAGACATCCTCAAAAAATAATCCGCGTACTCTCAAAGGCGGAGTACTAATAAATAATACATGGCAAAAGTTCCCGGCTGGGTTCATACAGAAGATTGATCCGCGCATTCCGAATACATTTACATGTGGGAATAAATCATAACACAGGGGCTCAGGGCTCGTGTCGATAGCTACAAGAGTACAACATGAGGTGTAATTTATATTGTTTGGAGTTTCGTATGTCGGTAGAAGTGAGGTTACGAATTTTGAAATTGAACGTGAGGTTTGTTGATTGATGTTTTTTTATGTTTCAAATCAAGTTCAAAAACAACATTTAAAGAAATTCTAGGTATTCCTAGAAAGAACTAACTTGAAAAGGAATCAGGGCCTAGTTTTACTTTTTACGAAGAACCTAGACCATTCTGATTTTAATCAGGTGCGTAAACTTTCCGTCAAACTACTTCTAAAGAAAATTAGGACTAACCTACCTACGCAAAAACGGTCTTCCAATAATATAGTGTTTCATTCTCAACCCAGGTCATTGTACTGAAAATCATAAATCACGCCTTTCTTGCTCTACTTTTTACAACATACTAGAATAACAATATGTAGCGGTACTCCTAAACCTAAAGCTTAGGGTAATAAAAGCCTTACAGGAAAATACTTCAAGAAGAATGATTTGGCATATTTTTTTACCAGCAAAGCGACGGGGGCGGTATATTGGTCCTAACTTTTTGCTATTACTGGGGAAAACTTGTTGTTACCCGTTGAGAGCTGGCTGATTGAAACAATACATTCAAAGGAATACTTCAAGACTTCGAAAACATCGATGATAGGATTGAGCGAAAAAGTTTTTTAGGTATCGTTTAACGAAAGAAAATAGCGATGTTATTTTGGCTTTTTCAGAAAGAATAGATGAATACTTATGAGTGTGAATACCCATTGATAATCCCGAAAGAGGTATTTAAACACTGAACTTTTAATTATCCAGAATGTTCAGCATATGACTTCATTATTTGTAAATTAATAAAGAAGAGGTTCATTTAACAGCAGCTTGTAGCTTGTAGCTTGTTATGCTTACAATATCTAGACACTATATACGACCAAGACGCTAGCGCTGGTAGATATTACATAAACTATGTACTGTTACAGTTTGAGTATTTCTTTAAATTCGTATGGAATTTAATAGATATCAGACTCCAATTTGGTTGGAATTTCCCGGAATTATTGTTGGATGAAGACAGGACAAAGAGGTTTCAAGCTAACCACCAATTTCACCCAAAATAATTTAACATAATGGTCTGCTAAGTCGAAAACTATTAAAGTCTCGGCAGTTAGTGTTTAAACATTTTGTTTAATCGCTGTTGTGTCTAATTCCCGTCGATTCGTGAAAGTAGTGGGCGTGGTCTGTTAGCACAGATTGGAATAAAATTGTAGAATCCATTAACGCGGCCCGCTGTTAAACCGGTATTCGTCAAGTCACATTCTTGAAAATATACTTTACTAAAGTTGGTGCAGGCACATCAGAATATAATTAATACCTTGCAATTTCTCACATTGATATTAAATATGCTGAGCTATTAATTTACCCGTATCCCGAAAAAAGAGAAGCCTATTCCTAACAGTCTAATCTAGTCAAAACCGTTTCCAATTTTTGAATCCGAAGTAAGTCCACACGTCATAGTCATTCGGGGCTGTCCTACTTTATGCGCAGTACGTTATCATGGTAAAACATTTATTTAACGCGACTCTTCTTACATTTTCCGTCTTTATCTCGGCACCGGAATAAACCGCTCGGATTAGATGATTCGCTTTGCAGCCTTTAGACGAATCACCCGGTGATTTGTTCACAGAGTTTACTGTTTTTGGATGTTTAAGTATTGTCAATTTTGTTTATTATGAAGTCAATTATTTTTAACGAATTTGATTTCAAGTAGTTAATGGGTTTAGTAAGGTTGGATGGATTTATTTATTATTGTTTATTCAATCATTTGTGCTATTATAATGTTAATCTGGGTAGACCGCAAGTCAGAGTTAACAGTACTTAACTGTGTTTAAAATTATCACTTGCTTCAAAAACGGTTAAGGAAAACATCGTGAGGAAACCGGCCTAATTGTACTTGCTGATGGGCCTACACTGTCCTCTCATACCTTTTAACACTGTAACTTGGAAACATTGTAAAAACCATTTACTTTTAAAAGAGTAACCGTGGAGTTTCTTGCCGGCTCTTCTCCATAGGAAACGACCAATTGGAACCGTGCACCTAGCTTCTGACGTTTCATAAGTGCCCTTGTAGGTTTATGTGAAATAAAAATAATTTGATTTTGATTTTGATTTTGATTTTGAATTATTTCTCGACGGCATGTGAAGCCAAGTCAGAGGCCCTTGGGCGGCTTTAAAAAAAACTCACCAGGTTAGTCACCAATCACACGAAAAATAAAGAAAGAACAGTAACTGTACCAAATAGATCTACATAGCAAACCTTATCGTTTATCTTAAAAGACAATATACTGCAAGAAAAACACTTGTGAAACTAAATTACAATGTAACTGAAAACAAACACTCTAGTACCGTGACAAACAATTCCTACTAAAAACATGCCTAAAAGACCTTAACTAAACACTTTCAACTCACAGAAACAAATACACAGGGCTAACCACCATTACAAGAAACCGTACAACCCAGTCTATTTTCTAATTTTCCAGGCAAAAAACAAGGTTAGACGAACAGTAATCCTATGCGTGTCTTCATTACCAGCATTAAGGCGATGACTCGACTTGATGAGCTCCTTTGTACCCTCCCCCCGGGACCCCCTCCACCCGTTCTACCCGTGTGACGCCACTCCGCGAAACATTTTAGACAAATTGTAAAGATGTTGTTCTTTAATTTTGTTTGTACGTGTAGAAGGTACTTTTGTGACGTAGATTAGGATCTTGAAAAGAAATAAAATGTTTGTAGGTAAGCAGACTAGGTGTTATTTGGTGCTCAGTTTGAAGAAGCAAAACTGTTTTTAGACAAGTGTGACGTGTTGAGCCGGAGGTTAATAGATCCGAATTTTGAACGAGAAGTTGTGAGTTCGAATAATTTCCAAAAGAACCGAACTGTAAGTTATTATTGCTGTCTGTGAACCATAGAAGAGAGACTATGAATAGGATAAAGATCGCATCGAATAAATAAGTGGTTCTCGAGTTAGAACACTAGCGGCCAGGTAGAGATAAGTTGCGTTTTATATCATCTAAGCAAAGGTTGAATGACCTGCTTGTTTTATCCAAATAATTGTTTTAATTGGATAAAACAAGCAGTTAAAGCTATAGTCTGTTTTAAAAGTGTCTTTTGAAAGAATACATAAACCCTGTTCAGATTAAATTCTTACGCAATCACGCAGTAAAGGGAATTAGTAATACATTAATCTGTATTTAGAAGGTTTCAAGTTTTTCTAATAATTATTGTTTGAATATCATTATATAATTGTAATTAGATTATACATTATAATGAACCTCAATTGTAATACATATTTAAGGCAATTTAAAATTAAAATTTCGGGTTTATGTATTCAAATAATCAAATCAAAGCACTTAATTTGTAAGTGGCACTACAAATGTTAAAATTTTCATCAGATACTTTTGGATGAGAGTATACGTTAAAACATCTAACAGCATTTAATAAAACAGACAGATACTTCACTAATCAAGTAACAAACCCCATCAATCTCATGGCTGTGTATCCACGATGCGTGCGCACAAACTAGGCAACAGGATTAAGAGCTCAGTCGGCTTACACGAGTTGTAATCGTCGCTGCTCGTCCGAGAGTTATTTGTAGGTAGTTGAAACTTCCAGCGTTTGGGGATGTTGATATATCGGGACTGGGGTTTTTATGGGATGATATTTCTGTGAATGAAACTCCCTTCAATGTTCTTTTAGAGATCTAGGAATTCTGTGTAATTAAATTTGTCTTTGGGAAACACTTGCGGGGTTACAGTAAATGTTCCGTCTTCCGACTATCGTGATTAGTCTATAGTTTTGCAAATTCAAATTATTTTATTTCACATATACCTACATGGGCACTTATGAAACGCCAGAAGCTAGGTGCAAGGTTCCAATTGGTCGTTTCCTATGAAGAACCGCCTAGAGCAGCTTATATTTAACCAGATACAATGATAAAACAAGCATTGCAATAACTACAACAACATCAATAAAAAGCTCAACAGTTTCGCATTGCAGTGGCAGGCTAGCAGCAGAAAGTCGCGGACACAATTATGTACGACGTCGTCGCGTGTCAGAGCTCAAATACAAATAGTTTATTATGCTAATGGACGTTTTTCAATTTGAATACAAATCCGACACGAGACTAACGAGGAATGAAGACGTTTACGCTCAAATTGGAACGTTTATAATATTATGTTTATTCTATTTAGTTGTTAGGTTAGAGAAGATATCATTTATCCTTTATAATTTTGTGGGCAATGACCACGGATGATTGGCAACTAGCTTTATTTTTTTGACTGACCGCCTCCTTCTCAATTCAAATGTGCCTGTAATTGGTTTAATTGAAATAAATGCTTTGATTTTGAGATTGAGTTGACCCAAGGTGAGTTCTAGATTTGTGTGTGATTGTGCAGCTATTGGTGTGATTTTTGTATGTTATTAATGGCATCCAATCAAACAAGCGACGGCTCTCCGATGGTCAGCGGTTGCCGCCTATGAACACGTGCAAAAGCATTGCAGATGCGTCCAATTGGCGTCCCAGGAAAAAGCTAAAGTATCGTGCCTGTAACTACACTGGTACCCAACCCCTCAAACCGGAACACAGCAATGCTGCTTGGCACCAGAAATAGTGGTCATATTGAATAATGAAACTCAACAGTTACATTCCCTAATGCCACATTTGCATAATAGTTAAGTGCATACAGAACATCACGCCAATTATGTTACATGCATGCTATTCAGCTGTTACTTGAATAGTTTAAGATAATAATCTATCTTCAATAAACCAATATCTGCAATCTGGTGCATTGGAATGCTATAACAAATACAAGTCGGGTTCCGATTAATATTGCATTTATACCGACACCGTGACCGCAGGGATTCGAATTAAAATCAAAACGGATCCGATACTTTTGGCGCACTCCAATTATTTCGGTAATTGGACTACCGGTAGTCTCGTTAATTGTTGTTGTAAAGAATCCTTTTTGGTGTAAGGATGCTGAACCGTGAATATGGTGGCTTAATTACGTGATGTTTATTTATTTATTAGCATACTGAATCACTGAAAGGTAAAGACTATTACTTACTAAGACCGCATCGAAGCTGAAAAATAAAAGTAAAACTGTGAAACAATTTGTCGTGATTTTTGTAAGGAGTTAAGTTTAGAAAATATTGCTGTTGTAAATGTGAGTCAAGGAAAACGCTATGAACAAAACCTAGCATATTTATATTTTGTAGTCAAGAACAAATAAATGATTCGGTAATCAGTAGTTAAGCAAAACAATGTCAGATTATGTTTCATAACCTTAAGCGATACAGATTCCTGCCGGGGTTGCGGGTTTGCCTGAAAGGGATATCGCGACCTCGGCACACAGGCAACGGAAGGAACACGGGTGGGTTTTAGTCAGTAAAAGTCTGACACGCCCTCCCGCTCCACCCAGAGCGGGAGAAGTTATTTGATAATTTCCCATCCAAAAAAAAAAAAAGCGATACAGATTGCATTCTTTAATGAAATGAAAATCTCAATAAAAATCTTTACAGCAAATGAAACGCAAAATTTTTCATTGCATCCGAAATGGGCTAGGTACTGCATTCAACAACGTATTTTCTTAGAAAGCAAAAAAAAAAAATCGTATCGATATTTTATAATAATAAATACCGGTATTTATTATTATGTCAGAATTCTACATTTACAACTTCCGCCAATGAAATATTCGTATTATATATCGATTTCTTGACATTTTTGGGTCGTCGCGTGCCAAATACACTGTGTATTGAATATTTTTGTTTCATTCATGAGCTTCAATAAAAATATACCAATGGGGAATAAATCACTGTTCTTTCTATGATAAAAAATTATATAATTTCTTTGGAGTATTTATCACTTGTATAGTTTTTAACCTGGGCTGTAGGACCAGAATTATTTAGCTTGGATTTCTGCAGCGTACAAAATTATACAGGCTTTATATCTGGACATCTACAGCTACCTACAGCCTGAAGATTTAAATTACACTGGATTAGTGACAATAGTCTCGTTGCTTTGAAAGTAAATGGTACAACGGAACACGTGGCTTCTTCTTCTAGAAATGCAGGAGTAATCTGATTAAAATCTGGTTAATTTTATAATGCACGGTAACACTACCGTGCATTATAAAATTAACCAGGTTTTAATCTTGATTGATATTATCGATATGTATTACATACTCGTAGATGGTTTAATAAGTAAGAGATCAATATGGACCCTGTCGGGCACAGCAAAATAAGGAGAGAGGAAGAGGGCTAAGCAGTAATTCAATATTATTATAAATTATTATATGTGTTTAATTGGGTGTATAATTATGTATATATTGTATATTATTAGGTTTGTGTATATAGTTATAGTATATTAGTTATTTTCATTTTCTGTATTGCATAAGAATAATGTAGGTAGTTATTATTTAAATTCTTAGAAGTATTTTCATTATTATTAAATTATGTTATTATTTATGTAATCATATTTAAATTTGATTTCCTATATTACTTATAGGAAATCAAATAAAACTGCTTCTAATTCCACACTCACGCACCTGTTGTGTTCTATTGATACAATAAATAATTAACAATATTTAGTTAAGCCGTTTATTTGCATACTACAATAGGTAGTATTGTGAGAATAATTTATGAATGTATGTACATGAATAAGGGCCTCCACACATCCGTGACTAGAAAGTGATTTACATAGGTAATTACTAGGTGGTGACCCTTGACGGATTAGCAGTAATTAGGGCAAGCAACACTTGTAGGGATATTTAGCATAAATTATACTATGAGGGGGTTAAAGTTGATGGTTGTAAGCAACTTGTATTGTTGTTGATGGTTGTCGAGGAATCATTCTTTGTGTTTCTTTTAGACTAGAGCAGACCTTGCTTTGAGTTAGCAGATCATATACACTCATAGCAATGTTTTTCAAATATGTTTTATGGCAACAATTTTATAGCAGTGCCAACTTAAAAGCTTGCTAAATATTTTTAAGGTTTATAAAATCAATTATTATAGTTTTCTACGTACCCATTTGGAAATACTTTCAAAATTAAGATAGATTATATTATGATTAGATTGAGTGAATACTTCATCTATGAATAAAGTTGGCGGCTATTTTATCATCAGCACTTTTAAAGTTCTTCGAACAAAACTATAAATAAGCTATTTCGATACTGGCAAAGATAATAACAAGAATTTCAGTGAAGCTCATAGAACCTTTAGTAGACGAACTACTTATACACCAAGCACCAACCTACAACAAACTACTTAAACCGCAAGTAGTAAAGTCGGTGTGGAAGCACAAAACAAGTGGTTAGTACTTAAATATGTAGCAATTCTCTATTCGCACGATAATGTTGTTGTTCTTGTAGCAACCACGAAGGCTTCTTCATTCATATTAGATGTCGAGGGTGATCGGAGTGAGAGGAACTTTCTAGACGACCGTAGGTAGTTAGTCTACAAAGTTTTTTCCAACTCTCAACGTGGGTAGGTAGGGTACTCAGAGTGTGTTAAAAGTTGGAGTACTTTTATTACTACCTACTGCTATAAGAGTGGCTGTTACATGTACTTAGTTATTTTCTAGTGTGGTCGATGAGAAATTGAAGTGGTAGAAGAAATGAAACGTTTTAGTATGATGATGTGATCGAGTATGAAATTTATGCAATGAGTAACGAAATGCCTTTCTATATTGAGGGCTGGAAGATGCTTTAAAGATGGTAGTGTAGTGTCAGCATAGAACTACCTCGATATACACCAAAAAGCACACCTGATAGACTGATTAAAGTTTAGAAACGTGCCGCCCCGCTAGAAGGAATGTGAGGTTATTTGGGGGTTCTACAGGTCTCATGAACCCTCCACAACATTTTTCTTGAACTATGATATATATTTTTTATAAATAAAGTCTTTTAAAGATAAGTTTAAAAAAATCTACTTTTTTACGAATACAAGAGCGAGCGAAGAGAGCTCGGAACTTGAGGCACAGGACACACATTTTCAAGGTCAATGTCAAACGTTTCGCAGGAAAGGTAAATAAAAATAAAAATAAAAACAAGTAAGACGTTGTAGACGGAGCCCCGCTTCACAGACCTCCTATTTCTGTGTGGTTTAAAAAAATAACCACGCAGGGTTACACTCTTGCATTCGTAAAAAATTAGTTTTTTTTTAAACTTACCTAAAAAAAGAAAAAAAAAATATTAAAAAAATAACATAACCAGCAAAAAGAATTGTGGAGGGTTTAGGAACCCCTAAATAACCCTCTAGAACCCCTAAAAAACCTTCACAACCCACCCCAAAACAACTTGCACCGATGCATTTTAATGATCAGAAAAACCAGCTCAACCGTATAATGAAAAGAGCAAAAAAAACTTCGCATAAACTATACAAAGTAAACAAATGTAAAAACTTGAACATTTTCCAGAGAACCGTAAACCACGGCCGAGTATTTCGATTGATTTTAAAATACGAGCGTTCGTACCGAAATCCAATAGTACAACTAGATTTAAAAATCGAGTATTTCGCACATCAGTGGCCAGCACTGGTTCACTTTGTTCGATGTAAAGGTTATTGAATAAATTAATACTACCTCCAGTTTTTTGTGGAAATGTAGATTAATAATGGGTATATTGCTAAAGTTGGGAGCTCTGCAGTACCCAGATGAGTTATATTAAGTGGACGGTGGTAATTGGAAATGTCTATGGAAGTATTCACAGTTATGCTTTGTACCCGTTTATGGCATGAATTTGTTATTTTTCTGCCGGGTGAAGGCAATTTGCCGGTTTTGTTTTTGTTTTTGGTAGTCGTTAGGATTCGTTAAAGCAAAGACAGCTGGATTTTCTCGAATTTGGATACAGCATTTAGCAAACTTCCACGAACTTGCCATATCTAGCAATCCTGCGACTATTTTCTGCAATATTACAAAAAGTTTTGTGTCCTTCGTGCACGTGGAACAATAAGAAACTTAATGCAAACCAATAATTACGTTTATAAGCGCGGCTATCTTGCTTACAATACAAGTTCAAACAGTATTCAGGAGCAGTTTTTCCCCGTTGTATGCAAGTTTTAGTACCTGGCGTGTTCTGCCAAGCTTCGCATTACACTGCTCACGAGTTTTGGCACGATCTGTTTTGGCAACCATTTTCATACGTTAATCCAAAACACTGGATACTTAATAGCGAATTTTGTATCTTTTCTTTTGTTAGCGTAAAAGACAAAGAAGAGTATTGTTTTGGGATTGAAGGAAACGCAAATAATTTAGGTAGGTATAGTCACAAGCTTAAATACCTGTCTTACACTTTCGCGATTTTCTCCTAAACTATTGATAGATAGTAGGTATAATCGAAACCATAAAATCATGAAATTATTGGTCTTTGTATTTTTTCAGATTGTAATTTTATTTCACGAAAAAATCGCTTTTTAATTTTTCGTAATTGTAAGGTATTTATGCTCGTGACTGTACCTGTGCTGGATCAGAGAAGAACTTCAGAAATAGTTTGACCTAGTTTGAGTCTTCTAGAAAGAATTCCACGGTCAGCGAAAAGGTTCGCTCTGAATGTTAAAATCATTTTGGAGGAAAGTTGATTTCAATAAATCTATATCGTGTCATAAAACTGGAGTTGATTCTGAAGTAAGGTTCGATTGCACCAGAACTCACTAAATGTGTTTAGCGCTAACTATTATATTATATTATATAAGATATTTTTGAACGATTGGCAGAAACGGAACGATGGCTAAACGTATTTAGTAATTAGTGGTTTACTTCCTTATCTTCCATATGGTTGTTAGACCTGTGTGACAAGAAAAAAACACTTACAGGATAAACAAACAAACAAGTAGGCTTACACAAGCTAAGCCAAAACTCGAAATCACCGTCATATTTTCAGCATAATTATAAAAAAAACATTTTACGCGTAAAATATGGGTCGACAAAAATGGGGGCGCAAACGAAAATGAAGTGAGTTGTCACGTGACGCCGGCCATGGTTACTTCACATCTGTTGGATGCTGTTGTCATTTTGTGGCTGGCCACGCAGGAGATGTGAACAGGCAGTGACGTAAGTCTAGATTACAAGTTATGTTACCTTGGGCTGTTTTGAAAGTTATTAAGAAAGTCAGAGTTGAGAAAAATATGTAGTAAACTTTAAAGTTTTTATCAAGCTTAAATGAAGTACATAATATTATTAGATGTCTGAGAAAGCAGGACCTTGATCAACATTTTATTCTGTATCTAGAAAGTTAATTAATTTCTTTTTGGTGTTTATTTATCGCTGTTTACTTCTTCATAATCTTGTTACCTATGTGTATTAAATAAAAAATTGAAACTGCTGTTGTTTTTAATATATAAATAAATAAAAAGATAATAATTTATTAACTTTCACTTTAAATGACAGCTAGGTACCTATCTATTTCTATATATTTATATAGTCTATGATCAAAATGTTTCACAACACAACGAACAATTCAAATCGACAGATAATTATTCTGCCTCACAATATTATTCACCCACAGAATTCTTCATCTGTGAGGTCACTAGGTCACTGATTGAGGGCGCAAATAATTCTGAACGGTTGTTTACAAAACTTGACAAAATTCCTTTATTTTTATTTTTGTCGCAAGTACCTTCACAACTTTCCTTCTCGCTGTCAACTTCAGTGATAAATTCTTTTTTATCTGTTCTTAATTGTACTTGTATTTTTCGCCTGTTTAAACTGAAAATAGATAACGAAGTTAACTTTCTCTTTTGAAACTTTCTAACAGTATTTTGATGTTGTTAATTTTGTTCGTTCTTTTGGTCATTAAAAGATAGAATAATTATTTTCTTAAGCCTAACTAATTGAAGCGGGCTTATGTTAATGTAACTTTAACAAATGGGCAGACTTTTAAATGCTGTTGTCTAGTGTCTACGCGCTTTACCAACTTTTATTTAATTACCATCAGCTTATTTTGTGAACGATGTTCAACCTGATATTTTTATGTAAATGAGAACTTTAGCAAACAAAATGTATGATAATATAATTTTCTAACTACCTATTAAAATAAATCTTGTCACCAATACTTACATACAGATGCATAGAAACGAAACATCAAAAGAAGGCAGAAGGCATATTAAATTTACGTACCTTGTTTTCTCGTCTACTGTTACACACGTTGTCTACATCTCTTTTTTATCCACTTTCCTATCGTAGGTATGTTGGAAGAGATTTCTTTAGAAATAAGCATTGCGTTTGTACGTATTTTTCTGTTCCTTCCTTCTTATCTGTTTATATGTATGTGCATAAATGGTTTAAAAAAATATTAAGTCCGTTATACGCAACTGAATGTCTTCATAAACCGTCATTCAAACTTCGAAGAAACATCCGAAGAGACAGATTGAATATTTTACCAATATTTGATTACGAACATTCGTCCCTCGCTAGACACTCACATAAGAAACACTCGTTTACTAAGATTTCAACGGGAAACTAAGGGGATTCTTACGTAACATCCTCCTTCATCATCATTGGCCTACATCAGTCTACTGCGGGATATAGGCCTCTCCTATTGCACGCCACATCAACATCTTCGGAATCCATGAAAAATGAGTTTTCCGTGTGAGTGTGAGAAAGGATTGTTAAGTAGTTTTTATCTACATCATCGTAAATATTAAACTACAAAAGAGCATTGGGGCAAAACTTAAATTAAAAAGCCGGAGGTACCCATTGAGGTCCGTACGGATGTTATGTTTCCGACTTAAGCCAACCGTGTTCCGGAATAGTTGTTGTTTACCTTTGAAAGGGTCTGACTGAGACGGGAGTAAGATGGATAAGATTTCGTGAGATTTCAGAATTGTAGCAATATACAACACTCACCAAATACAAAGCTTACTCGATGACTTCATAAAACATCACCAAAGTGAGCAAAAATAAATCGAATTAGGTCCCTAAAATGCCTACTTTATAGTCACCTTCTTGAAAAGTTGAACCTCGTAAAGCTAGACAAAGCCTCGTAAAACATCTTGGTAATGACAGGGATAAGCTATCAATTCGAAATTCTTAAATTGCCACATGTTCTAATTGCTTTATACGTTTTGATTGCCCTTCCAAATTCTAATAATCCAAGACTAAGCAAGAAAAGATAAAATACATACCTACAACATTTACCTTTTATGGTCAGTCATAATATTAGATTAGTTTCGAAACTAATTTGTAAGGATAAATTAACTTGTTTTATGCCAGACATCAAAAGGAAACGCTGATTTTGGGTCCGAAATATTATCACGTTGGTAGTTACGAGTTACAACACTGTAATTAAAATATTGTAGGTTTAGTGATAACTAAGTTAAAATAGTTCAAAATATTATGTAATAAAAGATTTTATTATAGCGGCATCTACAACCCCACATGCAAACGACTGTCCCATCACACTGACGTCACGCAAAATCCTACATCGCGCAAGCAGCGTTTATTGCGCGACGTGTACATATACAACGTGCCGACATCAATCGTCAGGTAGTCGCTCACCAGGCACAACACCCGGCCTTAGGATCCTCCCTTTTCTATGGAGGATGAGTGAACTTTACTTCCTGTTCCAAATACCTATATAATATCATTAATTGCTGAAACCGGTTGCCTATTACAGTAACGAAACCAAAATCAGATTTCCAAACCTCTAAGTCTACGGAAGACACGTTATGAAAATGTTTTTACCCCTTTTGTTACCCCTAAGCTAGCATGTAATTCTGTGTCGACATAATAATGGCTAAGTATAGATGGCTTGTGTTTACCACTAAAAGTACCCTAACCGCTAAGATTTATAGCTTTACGACATTTAAAGCACTAAGTTACTCATACATTAGCCATTCACTGCTAATCTACCGTATAGTTCAAAATAATCACTTCAATGAGAATGCTAATACTCCCTCCCGAAGGGTTTAACCTCCCAAATGACACTTCTAATTTCTCAACCCTTTGTGGTCCAAGATTAGTTCGCCACATAAACTTTACAGCTGCCATAACAGATAGATACGGTATAACGTTTTGATTAATACAATTTGTGGATACAAATTGATGATACCCGTCTCTAAAGTCTAAAGCAATTAGCAATTTGTTTGTATCTCCATCCATTTCGATTACTAAATTATTACTTTTGGTAAAGTTTTTGTTTTTGTCGGCTGTCTTCTGTTTGTCTTTGGAATTAGGCTTCGGTATTAACTTACTTAATTCAGTTTATTGGTTTTATAGCCAAAGTTTTATTTGTTTAAAAAATCTAAGGTTTCTAAAAAATTAGTGTACAATTAATTATCTACGTGATTACCTGCTAAATTAAGCTCATTCATAACTTCAGCAACAAAATCTTTGTTACCTCAACTTCCATCGTCCAACGTTCCTCCGCATGATTTACTCCTTCACCAAAATTATCTTCTATCTTCGCAAATGTGAGGTCGGCGAGTCAATTATGTTATTATGAAGCTCGATGGTGGCTACCCATAATTATGGCCGAACTTGTTCTAGGAGAATTTCACTAGTAAACGTCGAAGTTTGAAAATTCCCCGGCATAGTTAGACGTATAGTTATTTGAGCTAGATCTGGCCTGTATTACACTACGGGTTGGAATTATTCATTACAGATGTTCGTGAGAACAGGCAAAAGGGAATACTGTAGTACTCATTTGAATAAGATAATCTGGAAATATTTAGGGCGCAGATTTAGTGATGTCGCTAACATACTTTAAGTTTGTTGTGTGTGTAGCATTGAATAATTTCATATGAAACCTTATGAACCTAAGGTAGTATGATAAATTATAACCGTAAGCTTTATTATGGTAGTTTATTGGCTTGCTGTCGCAATGAACATAATTAATTGAATAGTAACATCTTACCTTTCGAATGTTATTATCTCCTCACCTGGTATTGTGAAAAATTAAAAATAAATGATACGGCCTGGTTGAAGTAATTGCGTTTCTTGCGCTGTTTCCGCATAATTTGAATTAAAAAATGTTCATCTTCGTAATACAACATAAAGTTTTATTATTAATTAATAATAAGAGTCATTTAAAATTCAATCATAACTTCAAATACTGCGAATACCTATCTATGCCAGTAATTCGGTATTTTCATAAATATGGCGGCTTATCGAACGATCGTCAATAAATTGGAAACCACTGAAATAAATATAGAATTACAGTTTTAATCTGACAGCGAGAGGCCGCAAAATATTCTTTGATGTCGAAAGTTTTAAAGGGAGCGGTCGGAGCCTCACAACGAAGTTAATTATAATATTCTAGTGTAACTTTATTCTCTTTGCAAAATCTAATAGACGCCAAAGTTTAAAGATAGTTTGCTTTTCATTTGGAAATTAACGAAAATCTGGAACAGCTGTGTAAAAACTATGTAATGAGTATAATTATAAGTACTATAGAAAGTAAGTATAGTCAGTGATTCTAGCACGAACGTGGAAATTAAACGTTTTGTAAATTCGAACAATTTTACAATTGAAAATACCCGTTCCCACATAATATTTGGTCATTTAGTCTGAAAACTTTTAATCGTGATAGGTATATTATTTACTTATGAGTGATACTAAGTGTGCTTGTCAATAATAATCGTTTTCAACATTATAGAATAGTTGTATGATCGGTTCAAAAAACATTCGAATTAACGTAACGTTCACGTCACGCGTTCGTGCTGGGGCCTCAGTACGTATATCCATTTAATTACAGCTAAACCCAGTCCAACTTCCAACAAAACAACGCAAATTTTTACCTACTTTGCAAGGAAAAAATATTCATGAAGATGTAGATAACCAGTGAATCTATAGTACGAATTAACCTTAATCGTTCCTACTGTAGTTAGGGTCTACAGACAATAGACTCAGAGGTACTACAACTTAGGTGCGATAAGATTCTATCGCTGCCGAGGTGCCTAATAAAGGCAGCAAACGTAGTGGAAGAATCTATGTGATATCTAAAATAAAGGTTGGGTTAGCACTAGAGATTAACACTGATACAGAACTAAGTAGTGAGCCTAATTAAAATGCTGATTTAACAAGATTACAAATGGTAATGAAGTGTTGCTAGAATGGAGGAAATGTAATGGAACTAGGGCATTTTGTTATTTCGCTACTTTTAAAGGAAAAAGTTTAAAGTGGATTATCTAATTTCATGAATAGTCAATCAAATTTTTATTCGATGTTGACGAGCCTTGAGGTGGAATCTCGTAAAATACTTGTGGTAATACTTTAATAACGATGTGAAAGTGAAGTCTCGTCTCTGTGAAATGGTTTTATTAAGCTGAAATTAAAACTAAAGAAACCAGGTCATTGATTTAGATTGTAAAACAACACTCTAGATTTGCAACCGAAGCGACAACAATAAACAAAGCGTCCGCTTTCTGGGTCAAATTCGATTTAAAGTTCTTTCAGTTTTATTTACCTAGAGATATAACGGTTTAGAATCTAAAGGTTTATTTATCAAAAGAGTTCGTTCACACCGTAGCAAGGGGAATCATAGTGCAAAGTTATAATTGTAACCCCTTCAAGCGTTTTATTACCTCCAAAATATTTTCGCTTCCCAAAGGATTCCAGCGAAATGTTTAATTAAAACTTTGTTTTGTGTAATAAAAGCTGTCGGTATTAAGGTACAATCTGTCAAAGTTGCTCATGAGCCGCGAGTTCTATGGCTATCAGTTTGAAGTTTTACACGTAAACATTCGAGAATTCTTGGAAGATGATTTGCCGTTTGGATTATGAAAGCAAAGTAGATGCACTGAAAGCGGATTTCGTTTTCCTTATTTTTGTACCTATAGTGTTCAATTAGAGAATGGAAAATGCAAGTTGTTAGACTCAAACAAGTCTAAAAACATGCATTTTTAATTCGATCTAGACCATATTTTGTACTTTCACTGACAGTCCATGCATTATAAGGCAAATGTACCAATACTCGTCAGGTTTTCAAATTCACTGACTTTAAAGAACTGCAGCTGTGTGAAAAAAAGAAACTTTCTGCATAACTAAATAGGAAATTTATCTAAGTAATTAATGCATTTTTATAACTTTGAGTGATAATAAATACTTATTAAATCAAATGTAGAAAAAGTGTGATATGTACCTGTAACCGTCAGATTAAAAAATGACGTCGTAATTTTTTAAGCTCTATGAACTATCAGGTCTTTAACATAAAGTTCAAGATAAGTACACATTAAAACAAATTGTGATTTTCTTTGATATGAGTGGCAAGTCTTAGAAACAAAAGGTTGAAGAAGACCAAATCCCAACAAATTACTAAAGATTGTAAGTTGTTAGCAGGCGAAGTAGGCAATAACAACAGCAAGATAAATTAAATTCTTATATATTTTTGCTTAAAAATTAAGAAAACAGAATCACAAAATCTTTTTTTATTAGAATATTTTTTTACGTGAAAACGTGTTTCCGCTCGTTAACGTGTTTTGTGGTAAGTTAAATATTTCTGACCGACAAAAATAGGTCAGATTTCAACCGTTAATAACTAAGAGAATTTCAATGCTAGAGTAATAAACTCAACCTCAAACTCAAAGCATTAATGTGGAACTAGTGATATCTGCAAATTCAACATTAGTTCCATTATTTTTATATTTTTTTAAAAACGGAACTGGTGATAACAAATTCAACATTAGTTCCATTATTTTCAGATTCTTTTAAAATGGAACTAGTGATAAAAAAAAGCAGTCAGTAGTTCCATCATGGAACTGTTAATGGTACTAGTGACAACGAAGGTTTATTTCAATTAAACCATTACAGGCACTTTTGAATTGTCAAGGAATCGGTCAGTCAAAAATATGAAGCTAGTTGCCCATTCCAAAGCGTAGTAGGTACATATGGAGAAGAACGGGCAAGAAACTCCACGGACACTCTTTTAAATAAAATAAATTGTTACAAAGTATTAGTTACATCATTCATGTTGAAATTATTTATGTGAGAACAATGTAGAAAGACGTGTACGTTAGAAGCGTCCGTAATACAAAGATAAAACAAAGAACAATTCAAACATTTAAATCAGCCATGGCCGCTAAGAGTTGATCAGTCCCAACTGACGGCGCCCGTTCACGAACATGACGCATAGATCAGCACCATTCAGCTCAACCATTTTGAAGGGAGCTAAATGATCCAACACACGCGCCACCATCAGCGAGACATCTGAGTGAGCATGACATACTCACAGCCGCCAGGGCACATTCAAGTCAATAAAAGACGTATTAACCGGTAAATGGTAGCTCTTTAGTACATAGTACTCACACCTGTGCTCTGCAATTATATAATACAAAGGAGATTGATTTTATACAATGCAAATATGGTCTTAAAATCTTCAGCAGCTCCAACCGTATTTTCAAATGTTTGTGTTATGTCAATTAGTTGTGGTTGTGGAGCAGGTCCAGCATTGAGCTAAGCATTTTTATCAGTGATGTAATGTCCCAACTTATAATATGCCTGCCTGCATAGTGTGCGTTTTATACAAGACTAGAATTTCGTCTCATTCAGTTGAAGTATGTGGGGAAGAATTATATTGTAACATTTTAAACAGTACCCCATGAAAGATGAGTCCAGTTTAGCCAGTCTGAAACCTGGTTGAACGGGCTGAGTATCGCATTTGACAGCTAAACTTGCAAAAAAAAAAAAAGTGGGACACACTTTTCAAATCAATTATTTCAGATGCGTACATAAAAAATATACATAAGTATCTCGGAAGATGGTATGTGTCTCTCTCGTTATCAGGCATATTTTAACTACTGTAGGCGTACTAAAGAGTAGTGTTGGTTATTGCGCAATAGAAAAACCGTTGCAGTTCAGATCAAATTATAATTTACGATAACATTAATCACACTAGCATTTCACACACTGTAGGTACACGACACAACTATTCACAACGCGCGACAGTTTCTAAACGTCTTCACCGCTTGACCGCCACTCATGAAGTCTGCTTCTGCTCTGCTGAGCCCCGGCCGGCGGCCGGTCCAAGCGTTATGTCGTAGACTCTGCCGAACACCGCCGCCAGGCGGCGCTGGCGTCCCGATTAGTCAACTCAGTAACGTATTTGCGACATATATTTTCAGACAACCAAGGTTCATAGTGTTAGTTACAAAAAGCTTAGAAGGTATGTTAGTAGGTACAAAAATAAAAATAGAATGATGGATGGATGTGTTGTTATTTTAATTGTGCAATATGTTACCAAAAATATGCTGCCATAAAAATCGGCTCGTTTAATGTTTAGTAAAAAAACACATTGGTGTTTTTAGATAATTTGACGATATGTTTACCTAAGCGTTTTTAATTGCGTATGCTACTACACATGCACTATAATGCAAGGACTGTAGCACTAACAGATCCAATTAATGCATATTAATTATATCAGAAATATAATAAAATTAACGCAGAAAGCCCAAAATAACCACTATATAAAAACGTCTCATAACAAATCAAAAGCAGCGTGGCAAGTTATTAACAAATTCAAAGTAAGACTTCCACAGGAGCCAATATTATCTATAGAGAATCATAACTCAACGTTTACACATCCCATAGATATCGCGAATGAGTTTAACAAATACTTTGTAGAGATGATTGAAAATAACTCAAAAACAAATCATGAAAGCACGCCAATAAATAGTCAGGTTATTGAAAATTTAACTTCACAATCCCTATTTATGCTGCCAGTTTCAGATTCTGATCTTCTAAAAGTAATAGATGCCTTAAAAAACACAAATACTGTCGGGTATGATAGTATATCAACTAAGGTAATCAAATACGTAAAGGAAGAAATAGCGTCACCTCTATCACACATAATTAACCTTTGCATTTCTGAGGGTGTTTTCCCTACTAGTCTCAAGAAAGTGGTTATTAAACCTATTTTTAAAAAACATGAGAAAACTGACGTAAAAAATTACAGGCCTATCGCGAAAATATGTGTTTTCTCAAAAATAGTTGAAAAAATTATCTATAACTCAATATACACATATTTTGAAAAGTTTCAGTTATTTTGCCACGAACAAAAAGGATTTAGAAAAAATACAAATATAAATATGGCACTATTTGACTTACTATTAAATGTAATGGGATCCATAGATAAGAGGAATCCTGTGTGTTCCATCTTCACTGATATGACTAAGGCTTTTGATTTCGTGGATCATAAGATCCTCCTTCAAAAGTTACATGGATACGGGATTCGAGGGAACATCCACAAGCTCTTAGAATCATATCTGAGTGATAGGACACAATGCACAGAAATTTCTAGAATTTGTCCTAAAAGTAAATTAGAAACTATTTATTTATCTGAAGAAAGACACGTTAAATATGGCGTACCCCAGGGTAGCGTGCTGGGGCCCCCACTCTTCCTTATATATATTAACGATCTCCCAAAAAATTCAAAGAATAAAATGGTACTTTTCGCTGATGACAGTACGGCTATAATAGAATGCACAGATCCTACCAGTTATCAGAACGAAATCAAAAACTCTCTACATAATATCATTTACTGGCTAAATAATAACAATCTCGTAATTAATTTGACTAAAACCAAAATTATGCAATTTCATCAGCGGCGTGAAAACCCACCATTAGATATAAATTATAATGACTGTAAAATAGAAGAAGTCATGAGTGCAAAATTCTTGGGCATAACTGTAGATCACAAATTAACCTGGAAACCACACGTAGACGAAATATGCAAGAGATTGAGTAAATCTGCATATCTTCTATTCCAACTGTCCAAGAGAGTTAATACTGAGACTCTACTAACAGCTTATCACGGACTTGTAGTCTCTGTTCTACGGTATGGTGTTATCTTTTGGGGGCATTCAACAAATAGGGAACTTATATTTAGGATGCAAAAAAGATGCATGCGATCCATGTATAATCTAAAACCAACAGACAGCTGCATTCCCTATTTTAAGAAATTTAAGATTTTACCATTACCAGCTATATATATATTAGAAGTTGCTTTGTTTGTAAAATCAAATCCAAATTTATTTACTAAATTGTCAGCAGTTAAGAAAACCCCAATCTGTAGTCAATATGAAAACCAATTGTGTACGGTAAAATGCAATACAGCATTGATGAAAAAGAGCTTTTTTGGTATTGCTCCAAAAATCTATAATAAAATACCCAATGTTATTAGAAGCATGCCATTACAAAAATTCAAAAAGTGTTTTCATAAATTATTATTAGATAAATGTTACTATGCCCTTGATGATTATTTAAATGATAAAACACTACCACTTTAAAATAAGTAAATTGATTGCATGCATATATCTTCTTTTTTTTTTAAATTAATTTTTAGTTTTGATATCATTGTTTTGTTGAGTTTTTTTTTTTTTTTTTTGTGTAGGTATTTAATATAGCTTTCACTAATATTTGTATGTCATCAATGACAAAACATAGTGCGACATGTATAGTAATTATTAGACCTTGACCTTAACCTACCTATGTTTTACAAATAAAAAATTCTGATTCTGATTCTGATTCTGTAAGTTCCTGTAATATACACGGAATGGTTGTTTTTTGGTCTTGCGAGCCGGATGTTTAGCATAAGCATATTGAAATGCAATATTAATGCAAAACGTATGGACCTTGTAGGTCACATTGACCTTTATTGTGTCCTATGTGTCATTACGTTTCGCCCGTCAGCCAGAGCCTAAGCCGAAAAGTTCTCATGTCTGTAATCTCATATTCTTGTGCGCTTATCCATATCGTGGTGTTCTCAGCCAAAGTTTTAATCCCTATATCTACAAAGTAAAATTCATATTAGGCTTCTTCTTCTTTTCGTGTGGTTAGTGGGTAAATTGTTAATTCATTAATTTTTACTTATTTAATTACTAAATTCTTAGTAGGTACATAGACTGAACCCAAATTGACCGTATTGGTCAAATAAGTTATTAGAAGAAAGTTTTTTTAATCTGACGATTAGGTTGGATAGTCTAGCAGGATTTCAAATAATATTATATTGTAAAAAAAAACTGTTGTGTAAGTATCCTGGTTACTGTTTTATGTTTTGTTTGTTGTTGTAATCTCTTGGTGCCTATTGTTAATGATTAATGATTGCCTTTTCAGCAAAGTAAATAGACCCTTCGAACCTACCGTTTTCAGCTGAAGCTTCAAATGTTAACACCCTATTGTTTGAATAAGAGGTTATTTGCAAAATTAATTCATATCGTTCTCATATAAATATTCATTGCGGCCGCAAGTAAATTTTATTCAAAGTCAATCCACCCTTTTGGATTATAATAGACAATTCGGTAGCAAAAACTGGGTATTGTTGAAGCTGAAACCTAAACAAATGAATTTGCTATGAGGTCTGGCTGGTATTGAGGTAGGTACTTAATTTTATGATCGTCTTATCACACTAGTTCAGCTGGCTCTCTGTTCTCTGCTGTGAAAGATTTACTGTCTGTTTTAAGTTTCGGTCAGCGAGAATTTTAATTTGCACGACGTAAGTATTTGTTTTTAAGTTAACATTTTCTCTCTTAATTTTAAGGATATGCATAGGATCAACTTTTTATGACATGATTTGTGTCGGACGCAGAATATCCATACATTTTGATTCCCTTCCATCAGATTGACAACTGATTGATTTACGGGGTAATTGCATAACACACATACAATCGCAAGTCACAGTTCATTGCGTTATTTACCTTGTTGAGCAGACGAATTTTTCATACCTATGAAGCAATGGGTTATGAATTTCCTTCAAAACGCTCGGATTATGATTAAAAGTGTGTTACGCAATTAGAGTGCTAATTAATCTTACGCCAGATTGATCGCTTCCGAAATTATTTTTATTTTGCGAAACATTTCAGCTTTAACTTATTGTAAATTATGTGAATTATAAATACCTGTACTTAATGAAAAATAATTAACCTCCCATCCTGCCTGCCTAACTATTCTCCTAAGCCCATAACTCGTTCCTCCGTCACCGCAGGCAATAACTCTGTAATCCTGTTGTCACCAGGGTCAACATATAAATTGTGCCGATCCTTCCGTTCCCTGTAATATCACAGCACCTGGACTGGGTAATTTATTCCATAAATTAATAAGGCCCTGTTCCTCGGTGCGTCGCGTCAGTGCGTCGTCGGCGCCGCATGCAAACAATTGATAGTTACTCAGTTATTGCGCTGAGATGGACTGGATTAAAGTTGCGTTATCGTGGATTGTTATGTTGAAATGGAATGTTGGGTTCGGCTTTATGGGTGATGGATGTGGAATGAAATTGATGTTACGGACCTAGGTAGGTTGGTTCTTAGTATATTGACTTTCACTGTTGTAGAAAGATCACAACTTCCGACAACTTATAATTGCTGCCATGTTGTCCAGTCAATATCGACACAAAAAAATGCAAACGTCGGCGACGCGCATGTAACTATGATTCTTTTATATGTTGTTAGGTCTCCTGAGAGTAGTTTATCCCCAAGTTTGTAACCCTGAAAACCTTGTGCTACACCCATGGTACTTGAAAAATTGCGAAATTCTGGTACTTGATTCCGTTTTTTTGCTTCACAAAAATAACGAACAAAGATACCTAAAAACGCGTCCTTATATTTTTTTAAAACTGACAAATGCCAAAATTTCGCTGTTTTTTGAGCACCATGGGAGTAGCTCAAGGTTTTCAGGGTTGCAAAATTGGGTATAAACTACTCTCAGGGGACTTAACAACATATAAAAGAATCTTAGTTACATGCGCGTTTGCGATGTTTGATGTTGTTATTGATTGGACTAGTTTAATTCCAAAACCAAAAGAATAGTATAATTACTTTAACGCTGGTTACCTTCTGGCATTAGTTGGTAATGGAATCATTTTAGTGTGTTTTAAGTTTATTCTCTGTATGTACCTACGTAACGTACTACTTACGTATTATAAAATATATTTATTTATAGTGTGAAAGCTGCCCAATTATAAAAAAGTAAATGGCTAATACACGTACTGCAAATAATGCTTCCAACAAACAGTTCCTCAGTAAGCAAAACACCCGTAATAAAATAAAAACATAACATAAAAGTAACATTTCTCCACGTTAACATTAACATAGTAACTGAAATAAATAACACTTTCCTCACGAGAAAACGAGTTTAAGGAGAAGTAACCACTTATTACCACTCAAGTAGTATGTTAATGCCGTAACGTCCTCGGCCGTATGAAAACGTTTACGGTGGAAATTATTTATCGCCGGTCCCCTCGTGGGCCGTCGTGGGCCGTCGCGGCCCGTCGCCATTTTTTATGGCGGCCATTTTTGTGCCGGACATTTGCGGACTAATTTGCCTTGGCCCTTTTGTCCTATTGTGTTGTTGAATTAAATTATTATTTTATATATTAAGGATGATGTTTGGATAAATTATTTTGTTTTTTTTAGTTGTTTTCGGAATTTTGAAAAGGGTATTTCTTTTTTACTAATGATTTTTATTGTTGACAGTAATGCTTACTGATTGAATAGCATAAAAAATCTGAATGATTAGTGTATTTTCTGGAAAACAGTAGAGTTTTGGGAACGTTCATCGTAGCGGTCGCCCGTGATATCTATCTATAACTAGCTTTCGCGCGAGGCTTTGCCCGCATTGAGGTTGGAAATTATCCCACGGGAACGTTCTACCGGGATAAAAACATCCTATATACTAATCCAGGTTATAAACTATCTGTGTGCCAAATTTAATACAAATATGTTCAGCCGTTTTTGCGTGATTGAGTAACAAACATCCAAACACTCAAACTTTCACATTTATAATATTAGTAGGATTGTTATGTCAATGAATTTTAACGTTGTGAAAACAGTTTTCACAACGTTAAAATTCGTTGACATAACGTTCCGTTTTCAAAGAATCATTTAATAGTATTTCTTTTGTGATTTTCAAAACACAAAGAAAAATTGCAAGCATTTTCCCATTTTCAAAATTCTACTATAAAAAACCGTCCAGGTGCGTTTCGAACCACGCACAATGAAGGGGTTCCGTAGTTGGGATGAATTTATCCCAGGCACAAATTTAACATAGTTGAAAAAAATGTTCTCCCATACGGAATGGATAGGAGATCATGTTTTTCAAACTGCAAATTTAATTTGGTTGATTATTACTCGTTAACCTGTACAGCCTACTTAGCTCTGATAGTTTTCCTTTTAATTTTGTTATATATACTACTATTTTGAATTTTTTCACATATACAAGTGCAATCATTTAGCTGGCAGGGGGGGGACACTTGACTCTAACAAAAAAATTCAGTTAGAAGCTTAATATTTCGCAAACGGATCCCTGAATCCAAAAATAGTTTCCACAAACTCACAATATTTTTGAACGACATTTCTAACGATAGGTACCCCACAACATGGGGTAGATGAGAAAAAAATAAACATCCGTACTTTACGTGTAGGGGACGTACCCAATTTTTTTTTTTTTCTCGATTTTATTTTACCACTTTGTCGGCATGATTAATTTGTATACATATGCCAAACTACAGCTTTCTAGTACTAACCGCCTCTGAGCTAAGCTGCGGACAGACAGACAGACGGACATGGCGAAACTATAAGGGTTCCTTGTTTACTACGGAACCCTAAAAAGCTCAGGACAAAATCCAAAAAGGTTGCTCGGTACAAACATCGTCTGCAGATAAAAATAAGCACGAACAACCCACGGTAACGAAATAGAGGACAGTATAGTATTGTATTTTGCGATATTTTTGAAAAAAAGATAATGTTGTTGCATGTGACATCCGTTCACGAAAACGTTAAAAAAACATTCTCGTAACCGTACGTTGGCAAACTTTTATGTTAAAATGAACAAATATTTGTTTATATAAAATATATGTATATAGCAACAGCCATGTGTTTGCCGTATTTGTGTGGTTCTCAATATTGCGCATATTATTACTCGGTATTATTATTCTATGTCCGGATTTCTGTGCCATTGAACCAGCCATAGTGGTAGTTCTTTTTAAACCTCAGTCCTCTAATACTAAAATATTACAATGAGTTTTATAAAATTCTCGGCAATCGTTCTAATGTATACTTTAACAATGATATAATTATGAGTTACATTGCAAAGACTTGACTTTAGGCAAATAAATATCGTAAATGTGCTCCTTTAGTCAGATTCGTAATCATTTTCGGGTAAAAAAAAATACAGTTTCGTATTTTTGAAGCAAAATAATTTTCCGCATTTAAAATTCATTTAAAATTCACCTCCCATACAAAACTCGTAAGCGGTTAAAGTTGGTTTAAGGGTTTCCTTATAATTATGGGCTAAGATCAGCAGAGTTGCAAGACATAATGCCGTAATGACTGGAACTCTACTAA
The DNA here is from genome assembly GCA_914767755.1 of Agrochola circellaris. Classification (NCBI taxonomy): domain Eukaryota; kingdom Metazoa; phylum Arthropoda; class Insecta; order Lepidoptera; family Noctuidae; genus Agrochola; species Agrochola circellaris. Next base: position 796,612 of record OU611847.1, read on the forward strand.
GCCCTTAATGTAAGGGACAGGACGTGAGCGAAATGTTACATATAGTTATCGTCCTGGTTTTAAAACAAAAGACATCGGTGTACTGTTTGAATACGGAAAACATTATTATAATGATAAAAACTTCTTAAGTATTGGCGCTGCTGCACACTCTTTGGTGACAGTTAATATGATACAGTAGCGAAACATAATTATGATATAACATATTATAATCAAGATTTATTGTCCAAACTAGGACCAGATTAGATGGCAATATGATTGCAAAGTGCAAGCGTGTGAGGTGAAACAAAGCCATTGCTGCCACCTTAGTATTTATTACTTATTAAAAATGTTATTCTTTCTTTCTATTAGCGGATAGTAAGACGCAAAATCAGTAATGTATCTTAGCACACCTACAATTAAAATAAATAATCGAATTGATGTGAAAGATACATTAAAAGTCATGGACAACGACACATTTATTATAGCCATTGTCTTCTACTTATAACTCTGAAAATTACAAGAAATTCTCAGAAATAACTAAAAACCAATTTAAAAAGTTTCAGAAACGCTTTCAGTCTACCTGAAATAGTATTTAAACCAGGTTAAAAAACGTGTTGACAGCTTCACATTTGCATGCTGGCGGACTTCGCAAATAGTCCGACTATGTTTTACCTATGAGCTCGCCAGAATACTGTAGGATACAGAATACGTGAGAGTAATTTATAACAAAGATTTTAACTGAATTTTAAGTACACAAAACTTCAGTTTGTAAATAAATTTATTAAATGAAGTGCACTACGTTGACTGCATCTTAAAGAACAGACTTACGGTACGTCGATTAATAAAGTTGACGGAATAACCGATTAATACAAAAAAAGATTTTAACCCTTAAATCTTAACCTTTATTGTAAATAATTGTTTTAAATTGTATTTTTTGTAAAGATCAGGTGGTCTGCTATAAAAAAAATATTTTTTATTATTAACATGATTTACTTCTGCTTTCGGACGATACCAAGCTCAATCTAAGGCTTGATTAAACAAGACGCTTTGGGACGTTATTATTTAATTCATGTAACGCTTTCAGTTAGGACGCAGCCTTATTGAGCTTGGTCTTATCCTAAAGCAAGGAAATCTTGTAAGTGGATGGTCATTTTATGTTCAAGTAAAATTTTATATTATCACAAAATTTCAGTAATGCCTGTTATTGTAATTTTTGACAATCAAACCTTGTTACTTTATTTATCGTAGTTGTCTGTCTGGTTAAGATCGCCTTTCCACTTGTGATCCGAATTTATTTCCCAATTGGCTCTCCAACTTGCGTTAAAGTAAGCCAGTCCACATTAGGATATATCTTTTGCTCGCCATTTGCCAAAAAAGCGCAATAAGGGGAAGTCAGTGCCAAAAGTACCTCCTGATAGAGATCTCATTACCCGACGAAAAAGTCAGCTTAACATAATCTTTGGGCTTATTTTCTGGCGAGATAAGACCGGATACTTAATGCTGAGGTTACCTTTAACACCTTTTTTAAATAATAAGGCTCGGAAGTTTTATGTGACATCATTATTTACAGTTGGTTGCGAAGATTCTTTATTGGTGTTGATAATAAAGTCATTCTTTTATGGTTTATAATTTGACAGCTTTGCTTGGTTGCTTGTTTTTATTTACCAGTTGTTAACCCTCTGTGAATAATGATTTACGGTTTAAAGATTTAAAAAAGATGGGCCTAGTAACCCCGTGAACAGTAAATTATTCCTGTGAGTACCTTAATATAACTTTTTCTTGTCTTTTCGATCAAGTGAATTATTTATTGTAGCACAAGTATTTAAAATCTGTTTTCATTATTAAACAATCCTTAATTTTTTACCATTTAATATTTAGTATGCTACCCAAATAAGAGCTGACCCACGCCGCTGGTTTTTCCATTTTCCCCCTTTTTATTAGAAGATTTACATAATGTAATAAAAACCTTTCAGATTTTAAATTTAAATAATCTGTTCTTCAAATAGCCCACGGAGTCCTTTGAATTATTAAAAATGATTTAGAAAAATGTTTTCAAAATTAAAAATGTGCTTTTGTCCAAAGGCTTTGGAGTTGAGGTGGGTTGAACTCTTCACCGCAATAAAATTATTGCTAAATGAAAAGTTATTTATCTAGATATGGTTTGCCAATAATGGAATATGAGCAGAACAGTCTACTACATTTCAAGACTAGACCACATTTTAGTATCAAAAATGTACTAAGCTATAACTATAACGTAAAGACAGCATTGTAGTTATTAATAATATATCAGGTATCAAAAAGTAAGACGTTATTAAGTCTAACAAAATGAAAAATGAGCTCTACGGGTAGCTCAAAGCGGTTAATTATCAACATCGTAAAATAAATACTGGCGTATTATGTAGCAAATAATAATGAGTAATAATGATCCCTTCCCATTGCGTAGTTTGTATCAAGCCAGCGCTTCGGCGCGGTAACCTCGTGGCCACGAGCTATACGCTCAAGCGACATGCGTCTTGCGACAGCGATTGTGGAGAAAACCAAAATGATAAGTTGTTTAGAGCATGCCACGTGTCACCGACGCGACTTGCAGAGCGATGGACGGAAAAGGGTGACGAGCAAGAGCATGCGGGTCATCTGACGCAAGTCGCGGCACACAACGCATCGCTCGAGGCGGTGAACGGGCCTTAGGCGGCTGCCGCTGGGGAGCGAACACGTGAAACATATCGCTATGTGAATGGTCTCAATCGGGACTTTATAATAAAATATTAGTGGACTGTATTAAAATAGGTGTAATACCATAATTTACATGACCAACGTTTATGGAAGACAGTAAAAGGAATGCCCGTAGTGGAGCGCGTCTGTGAGCTGAGTGGTGTGGCGGGCGCGCAGCGGGCGTTGGTAGCGGGTTCGGTACCCCGAGAAACCGCGCGTTCCCCGCAGTGAATCACGCGCATATATGATGCGCCGACACTATGATTTCCCGGGATACGCAATGTTGTGGAATAAAGCGTACATTGTTGAATATTTACGTCTATTCTAGGAAAGTGAATTAAATAGAGTGTAATGTAAATATAATTATAACTGGGTATAGGTACAGGATGCAAAAAAAAAATCACTTAACCATTTTTACGCATTCTGTTCATAAAACTAAGTAAAATTGAGCAAACATTCTTGCTGGGATACGACTTTTATTTTTGGTATGAAAAATCGCTGTCTACTGCAGTGCGCAATTTAACGCAAGCAAAACATTGTGCTTATGGGTGTATGCAACGGTACAGGAGTTGTGGGGCTATAAGTAATAACATTTAAAACTTGTTTTAGTGAAACTAAGTTGGAACTTTGACCTTCAATATCTACAGCTTTGGTGCCATACAAAAAAATGATCACAATAACGTATAAGTGACTCTCGGCTTCGATAAGCGTCTTTTTACATCCGTTATTATAGCTAGTCCTATAGCCAATGCTACAAAATTGCCTAGTATGAATGTCATAAACTGGAGTGTATGTATCCCGGTAGGAGTTTCAAATGCCATTTGCATTTAATACATATTTTATGATTCAGTGTATTAATTCAAATTCAAAATTATTTATTATACTTACACATAGTTCACAAACATACAAGTATCATGCATGAAATTCTAACTAACAGAAAACTTAGACAGATTTAACCTTGAGTCCCAAACTAGACACAGCCTGTATCTTGGTGACCCATAATACAGGCTAAAATTTAATCAAACCAGCATCTAGGTATCACAGCGAAGTTCCAAGCCCGCGTACAATCAGAATTCGTCTCTAATCCGTGCGAAGATTGAATAAACTGTCTAGTGAACATGATTTGGGTATATTCAATACCAGTGTTTCTCGGCTTAACCATTTGTTGGTGAAAAACTTTTTCATGGAAAAGTAACTGTTTGCGTGTAAATGATTATTAAAGATCGTGTACTTTTTATTTTCTAATTTATGTTAAACGTATTTTGTACCGACCTTTTTCGTTTTATTATACACATTCATAGACATGCAAATAAGTTCTAGGTTAACTAAATGTATCTCAGAGATGTTAATACGTATGGTCTATTCGAAATGTATTTGATGAAACTCTAAACAAACCCTGTTCCAGTTAAATTCTTGCGCAATTTGCTCACTAAGGGAATAAGTAACAGTAATTTATCTATACTTCATAAGAAGTTTTCAACTTTATATTTCACCAGTTTTTGTAACAATTATTGTTTGAAAACATGATTAATTGTGATTAAGAAATCGACGAAAATTTTAAATAAAAAACTAACCTCAATTGTCAAATGAAAAACATTTGTAAGGTCATTTAAATTAGAATTTCGGGTTTAAGTATTGAAATAAACAAATCAAAGCCCTGTAATTAGCACTACAAATTCTCATCCACAGGTACGTTTTCTGATGCATTTGTTAGCATCTTCATCAGATACTTTTGGAACAAGGTATATGAATATTATTAGTACCTTCAGACAAAGTGTAGTTTCTTGAAACATAGCATTCATTATCTACGTACATATTAACTGACGGGATATTAGCGCGCAAAACGTGGAATTAGGTAATAAGACTTCTCAACTAAAGCGCTCGTTAGTGTACACACCCTGTGATTCTTAACCCCCCCCCTCCTTTTATTACTTGTACATAATAATATTATTATTTTAAGTATTTAGCTTTTAAATTATGTAAATATTATCTTCCATGTTTGTTACTAAAGGATAAGTATGTGGATTTGAACGACATGTACTTTGTTCTCATATTTAATTAAAATCATTAAAATAGACAATTAAAAAAAAACATTATCAGACCATGCCTAGATTAAAATTGATTATTATTTTATGAGAATCTGCGACACATTTACAGTATTGTAGATAAAATACTTTACTCTAGATTATTTTTTAAATTACAAACTTGCAATCTATTTTTCCATTTCTGTTTGGAATAGCTAAATACCTCTTTTGTTTAAATTAATCTTGATAGTATAAACAAGTTTACGTCTGTCTACGTAAACAGACCTATATTCGTTTCAACAACATCTGTCACTCTGGTAACATTATAAGTTCTCTTTGATGTTATGTATATTGAAAGGATATTCTTACAAATTGACGTCTGATGCCTACTTTATCTGTCTGAAGTCTTGTTACCTGGCCTTGTTATTTCTTAAATCTTTGGAGAAACTTGGATACGACTGAAATATAATACTTACAAAAAAACCGGCCAAGCGCGTGTCGGACCACCCACAATGAAGGGTTCCGTAGTTGGGATGAATTTATCCCAAGAACAAACTTAACATTGTAGTTGAGAAACACATTCCAATAGCAAATGTAAGTTTGTACGCACAATATTGAGTGATTTACCATGTTATTTTAAGACCATATACTTCATATAGATTTTCCTGTAATCTATAAGAATAAAACTATTTTCTGTATCTTTTTCAAAATTTTAGGCTTAGTAGTTTTCATCTATTTTCTTTAAAAAAAATTAAGAATTTATTTTAAAATTATAAAAAAATGTATTTGGGACCCTTGCAATAAACCCTTTCATTTGATATGTCACACGGTAGTTCGCAAAACTTTCTTTTTATTTTTTTAATTTTCTTGGTTGCTGCCCATAAGTGACCCCAAATTGAAAATTTATTTATTTACGATACACGTCCGGGATTGGGTCACTGAAATACATATGTGTACCGAATTTCAACTTAATCGGTCCATTAGATTCGGAGCAAATTGGCTATGACAGACAGACAGACAGACACACGAGTGATCATATAAGGGATACGTTTTTTCCTTTTGAGGTACGGAACCCTAAAAACGCTGATTTTGTGGTCACAAAGAGGTTTAGGCCCACTTGCGCGTTCATGGGTTAGCTAAATAACTCGTAGTTAACAGTTAACTCAGGGTTAATCGAAAGATAATTACTGCATTAACCCTGAATTAGCTGTTAACTCCGAGTAATCTGTTAACGCGCAAGTGGGTTTGAAAACTCCTCACATTTGTCTACATAATTACTAGGTACCCAATCTTTGTAAGATGTTAACCTTAACAGTTTGTAAGTGATCTGCTGAAAAGCGAGAAAAGAAAGGTTAACCCAATAAAGGTAATTAAAATAAATTTTCACCCATGGGCGATGCAACAGAAACAAAATAATGAGCATTATTTCCAACCTACTATAATAATCTCGCTCGACGTGTTATCAGGGCCATATAGTAAGCATCGTTTTCTAACACAACTAGGTAACGATCACCCATTTCGCACACATGAAACAATTGCCAATCGTTCCCCATTTCCTCACATTACATATAACGAGAAACTTCATCCCACAGCTGTGAGGCTGCAGCATCAGATCCCGCTCATCCGGCGCTGAGCAGACGAGTCAATATCCGTGGTGGACGAGACCTACTCATTTCCGTGCTGACTGGTAAGCAACAGACAAAATTGCAGAAGGTTCACACACAATTTTTTTGATGTTTTTGATGCCCAATTTTACATACATTTGTACATAATATTGTATTAGGTCCCCACCTATGTAATCAGCGTTTTGTATGGAGAATTTTAAAGAAGTTGCATTTTTCATACTAACGTTTTCTTAATTTATATTAACAACCATGAACACTAATGTTTTAAAACTTTTATGCACTAATGTTTAAAAACTAAGATAACGTAATATGCCACTTAGCTTAAGCGACAAAAATAAGTTTTGGCTAAGTTAAAACAAATAGTGGTCATTTCTGCTAACAAAATGAGGAGTCATTTTTAAGGTATTTTTTATGTTTAGAAAACTATAAGTAGTAAGGTTTTTTTACTATTGGTAGTTGTCTATGATGGTCATTATTCGATATAATACCAAGCAATTGATGAATATTTTAAATCATAGAAGTGGCGAGGTTCTCTATTTGTGAGAAAAAAAACGCCAATTTCAAAGGTGGGAACCCAATATATTTAAATGTTAGCATGTATAATGTATTAGATTATGTATCTATTATAATTGCACTGTTGAGATGAAGGTTTTTTTATCAAACGTTTCGGTTTTACTTGAAATCAGTAATCAATAAATACTGGGAAAGTACCACGAATGCAAGATAGATGGTGTTTATGTCATCTTTCAGCCTCACTGGTTAGTGGAGTCTGAAGTTTTAAAAAACTGGTATTTTGTTAAAATTGTAAACTGATCACTAAAAGAATAAATCTCTTTTACATTACAGTGACTGACACTAAGGTATAAAACATGTATTCTACACTAGCTTTTGCCCACGGCTTCGCCCACGTGGATGTCGGCGACATCCCGGGATTAAAAGTACCCTATGTGTTAATTTCAGGTTATAAACTATCTGTGTGCCAAATGTCATCCAAATCTGTTCAACAGTTTATGGCCAGTCCGGAAAGTACAAACAGACAAAAATTCTAAAAACTATACCTACTTTCGGCATCAGGCTCGTTCCCACATCTCGTAGCAATTTTTTATTTATTTTTAAATTCAATTTACAGTTTTGACTTCGTTACTATTTTTATTTATTATCTGTATTTGTATTTATTATGTTGTAGACATTATGTTTGTGACAAGTCTTTAACATGACTTGATGAAAACAAGTATCACAACTTGTATAAAATATACTGCGTTTATATTTTATACGGCTTGTAATCGCGAGGTCACTAAACATGTTCTGCTTGTCCTTCTTAACGTTCTTTGTGGTATAATAAAAGCGGCTCCGAGCTCCTTGCACAGGTGACATGGAAATAGAGGAAGCCTTTTGTTGTACAAATGTTGAATAGAAATCACGGAAACGGTATGACTCTTGTTTTGACATGCAATTTATGTTGTTTCATAATATTGTGAAGGAAATAAGCAGAAAACTGAACAAAAACATTTATAGGGAAATGTGTTTTTATCAGTTATCTACTGCAAGTTTTCAATTTCATGGAAAATCTTGAAGTACCCTGATCGAGAAAATCCTGCTAAATGAAACGGAAACTTGATTCATTATACATACCAGAAACCTAGTAATCTTGTAAGACTTCTCGAATAGCAAGGGTTACAACTTGCAAAGATATAATAATATGAGATAGCACACTAGAAATATAAAACGTTTAGCATTGCGTAGGCGTTCTGCTGAACCTAATATAAAGGATAGAACTTAGTGCTGCTAGTGGCGAAAGAATTACGTGTTTTATTCTACGTTTTACGTCAGACAAAATCACCTTGCCAGACATAGGTATTTCCGCCTGGTGCAGGTCCTCGCCGGACACGGTTGTTTTGGGAGGTTCCTGTTCCGTATAAGGCGGGAGGAAACGCCCGGGTGTCACCACTGTGTGGATCGCCCGGAGGACACGGTGGAGCATACGGTGGAGGTCTGCCCGGCTTGGGCGGGGCACCGCCGTGTCCTTATGGAGGCGATCGGTGGCAGTGATCTCTCGCTTCCGGCCCTGGTCCAGGCCATGGAACGGAGCGAGAGGGATTGGGAAGCCGTCACCTCCTTCTGCGAAGCAGTTATGCTCGCGAAGCCAAAAAAAAAAGCATATAGATATTGATTATGGGAAACCGTGACTTTATAATCGTTACGATATTTTAATTGTTGCTGAAGATTGATCCAATGATAATAAAATGCCTATACCTTATTAATGTTTCTATGCAGGAATGGCAAGTTGTAAATTGCTTAAAACTTCAAAGATAAACTTTTGTCCCACCGCTGGGCAAAGGTTTCCCCCATACTTTTCCATTCTTTGTATGCTGCCGTTTCTGGTTAATCAGTTAAGAATGAGTTTAGGTCGTCGCACTATGGTTCGCGTAGAACAAGCTAGCTGGACAAAATTATTTGTTTAGATTTTTATTCATAAATGAGGTTATTAAGCATAGATATGAGAGTCTTAATACTTTTTTGAGGACCATTGGTCGTTTGAGCAGGTATATTTATTTATTTATTTATTTATTTGGATCTCCAACAAAGATTACACCTTACATGCTAAAAATAAAACATAAAAAGATACAAATCCTTGTGCATCTTCAATTATAGGAGACCACAGCTTGCATTAAGATATCAAACAATCAATTATTAATATGGAAATAAAGTATACAATTTAAAGTAAAAATAACAAGAATCAAAATTATAAAAAAAAAACTACTATATATATTGAGTTGAACAGTAGGGAGGAAGGTCAACACTTACTCAATATTAAGTTTTGCGTGTAACAGCAACTTAAATTTACTTAGGCTATTGGAGAAAATGTCTATATCGTCGGAAGAACATGACAGTGAGTTGTATTGATTGGTCATCCTAACAATCGGCGAGTGTTTACCTAGATTTGTTCTGTGTTGAGGGGCTTTCAGTAAAGGGCCGGGATAGCGAGGAATACGGGAAGGGACGTTAATGCGTAATTTGCCAAGAAGATCTGGACAGTCAATGCCATTATTGAATAATTTATACAGGAACAACATGTCGGAGATAGTGCGGCGAGATTTTAAATCTTTGAGTTTGAAGTGATTTAGTCTATGTTCGTAAGATCTACAATTTCTTACTTTAAACCTAAACGCTAGATGACGGACAAGTCTCTTTTGAACCCTTTCAATGCGACTAATGTGGACTTGGTACGAAGGATTCCACACCGTGCTGCAATATTCAAGTTGGCTTCGTACGTAACTGTTGAATAAAAGTAATGTAGTGGATGGTTTTTTAAATTCTTTTGAAGATCTCAAAATAAAGCCAAGAGCTCGGTAAGCTGAATTAAGCATTTGGTCTATATGATTTATAAATTTAAGTTTACTATCCAAGTATACTCCTAAGTCACGAATAACTGTTACTTCTGTTAGTGTGTTTCCCTGAATATTGTAAACAGATTCGACTTTATTGTGTTTTCTAGTAAATTTTATATGAAAACATTTAGTACAATTCAAGTACATTTTATTGTTGGTACACCATTGACTCAGACTATCTAAATCAATTTGTAATAGCTGTGTATCGACATTATTCAAAATTACACGGGTCAGTTTTAAGTCATCAGCAAAAAGGTATGGTGTGGAGTAATTAAATATGTCTGATATGTCGTTAATAAACACATTAAAAAATAACGGCCCTAGATTGGACCCCTGGGGTACACCGGATGTTGCAATGTAGGGATCTGACTCATTACAATCTACAACCACTGAAGAAGTCCTATTTTCGAGGTAAGTTCTACACCAGCTCAGTGTGATACCGGTTACACCCAACGACTGGAGCTTATTTAGCAGCAATTCATGATTTACTTTGTCGAAGGCCTTCGAAAAGTCTGTGTACACTGCATCAATTTGAAGACCTTTATCTACTGCGGATGTTAGTTCAGTGACATAATTAACAAGATTTGTGTTTGTAGATTTTTTAACCATGAAACCATGCTGATTAGTGGATATTAATTGTTTAACGTGTTCGTGCAATACTGGGTACACTAGTGATTCAAAGACCTTAGACAAAGTACATAGAATGGAGATGGGTCGATAATTAGATATCACCTCCCGTTTCCCATTTTTGTGAATAGGTACTATTCTAGCTTTTTTCCATTTATTTGGAAAAACCCCAGTTTTTAGCGAGGTATTATAAATATTTTCCAGTGGAGAAGACAAATACTCTGCACATCTTGACCAGAATATTGGGGGCACATTGTCAGGTCCAGCACCTTTAGATATGTCGAGTCCAGAGAGTTTATTAAATACAGCTTCAGGAAGGATTGAAAGGTCGTCGATGGGTAAAACCGGAACCGAGACGGAAGGTAAGTTATTAAGGAAATTATTGCGATTATCGTAAGGTGGATCATATACGGAGGAGAACTGTTCTGCAAATAAATTTGAAATGGCTTTACTACCGTAGGCTTTGACATTGCCGAGAGTCATTTCTGGAGGGTAAGAAGAATTGCTTTTTCGGAGGTTTTTAATATGTGACCAGAAGATTTTAGGGTGATACTTAATTTTATTTTCAATTTCATTTATGTAGTTGTCATAACATTTTTGGGTAAGAATTTGGCAGTCTTTTCTTATGTAATTAAATTCTAATATGTCCATTGGATTGTTGTATTTTTTTATCTTGATATGAAGTTTCAGTTTCACTTTAAGTAGCTTTTTTAATTGATGGGAATACCATGGTGGATATTTGCCTCGTGTAAATTGTGTTACTGGCACATGTATATTGGTGTGTATTGGTATTTGTGAAACTAGACTAACCCCAAACTCAACTTTAGTTACACCTGGCTTTACTTGTTATCGCGAAGATAAACATCAAACCGGCCGCGGGCAAGGGGTTGCTATTCTTGTAAGAAATGATTTTGATCATTCGGCTTTAGCAGTTCCTAACACTAAAAACATTGAGGTTGTCGGTATAACTGTCAAAATATCAGGTATGGATTACATTGTTTTATCCATTTACCAGTCACCCAATCTGCCAATGCTTCGTAGTGACCTTGAGCTATTGTTTGGCTTGGGCTCCCATGTTGTTATCATGGGAGACTTTAATGCCAACCACTCACACTGGCTCAGTAGCTACACAAATACGCGAGGCAGGACTCTTTTCAACCACATGCTTGAATCCGAGTACGTCATACATAGTCCAAGCTTACCTACGCAAGTCAACTATTGTCCCAATCGCAAACCAACTAGCCCAGACTTGGTGCTGTCCCTAAATGTAAGCTGCATTAGTGATGTCGAAACGATAATAGCATTGTCTTCTAACCATTACCCTATATTCTTTACCATTGGAGGCTCACTGTGTCGCAAGGCTAAAGCTCAGTTCTTTAAATTTAACTGCGCCAACTGGCATGAATATCGTTCTCACCTCAATAAAAACATTATGCTTAGTTCCAAGACGTTTAAAACCGAAAAAGACATTGATACTGCCATTGTTCATTTGCAGCAAACTATTATCGATGCTAGAGACTCCTCCATACCATCCTCGGCTGCTGTGTTTAGCGATACCCCTACCAAGCTTCCTCGGTATGTTAAAAATTTAATCCGCTACAAAAACTATTTGCGTCGTATTGAACAGAAGCTGCCCAGTGGTTACCTTAGAAGGCTCAATCGTAGTAATATAAACATTTTACAAACACAGATTAACACAAATATCCGAAATTACCTCGATAATGTTTGGAATGCTAAACTGGCAAAAGTTGATAACCCCAGTCAAGATATCTGGCGTGTGACAAAATCTCTCAAGCCTAGGTCCGCTAATATTCCTCCCCTTAAACTTTCGGATGGGTCCCTGACCGCGGGCACGGCTGATCAATGCAACGCTCTAGCAAGTGCCTTTTGTGACAATATGAGCCTTACCACTAACTGGGCTTGTGACTCCGATCTCAAGGATAAGGTTTCGAACTCTATGTCTGTCATTAACAGTCATAATCTCGCTTCTGATTTTGTAAAGTTGGTTAGGCCATTTGAGATTCGTAAAATTTTGACTAGGCTCAAATCCCGTAAATCTGTAAGTCATGATGGAATCCATAACTTACTTTTAAAGAACTTGCCACAGAAAGCGATAGTCTACGTAACAAAAATTTTCAATGCCTGTTTTGGTCTGGGCTATTTCCCAAACATCTGGAAAAATGCTAAAACAATACCTCTTAAAAAACCTGGAAAAGACAGTACTTTACCCATAAGTTACCGCCCCATAAGTCTGCTACCTTCTGCTGGTAAACTTTTTGAGTCTGTAATTTATACAAGACTATTACGTGCCACTGGGCAGTTTCTGATCCAAGAGCAGTTTGGGTTTCGTGCCACTCATTCAACTACCCAACAGCTAGCCAGGGTGACAGAGCACATAACCCATCACCTAAATCTCAAACAGTCCACAGGTATGTTTCTGCTGGATATCGAAAAAGCATTTGATACCGTGTGGCACGAAGGCCTGCTACACAAGTTGCTCACTCTAGGTGTGCCTATGCTTTTCATCAAACTCGTTCAATCGTACCTTGCGGATCGTAAATTCCAGGTTTACATTGGAAACACCACTTCATCACCTCAAAATGTCCCAGCTGGCGTTCCTCAGGGCTCGATTGTTGGACCCTATTTATTTCTCCTGTTCTTAAATGACATCCCCATTCAACCTCGAACCAAATTGGCTTGCTTTGCTGACGATACTGCCTCTTATACCTCTTCGGATGATACCGATTTAATCATCGGTCGCCTACAATATTCTATCGGTTTGCTTCTGGACTACTTTAAGAAATGGAAACTCAAAATAAATGAGGAAAAGACGGAAGCAATATTTTTCTCCCGTGCTAGGCAACCCCCCTTAAGAACTTTAAAAATAGCAGGGCTTACAGTGCCATGGAAACCCTATGTGCGCTATCTTGGGATCAAAATGGATAGTCGTCTAAATTGGTCCAAACATATAGCTGACTTGCGTTTGAAGGGCGTCCAAGCCCTTGGTGCTTTAAACCCTATAATGAATCGTAAAAGTAAATTAAGTAGCATTACTAAACTAAGAATTTATACTACGCTTGTCCGTCCGTGTATAACGTACGCCTGTCCTGTTTGGAGTAGCACATGTATTTCTAACCATCAACTTCTGCAAGTTGTCCAAAATAAAGCAGTAAAAATATCCTATAAAACCAAATTTAAAACAAACATTAAGAAATTACATAAAAAAATTAAACTTCCCTTATTATTTAATCACGTAATTAAAATAACATCAAGATTTTATAATAAAAACAAAATGAATACTACTAACCCACTAATTTCAAATCTATGTTCATCAACCTCAGACAAATTACCTTATATCGATAGATACGGCACTTACCGCCTACCGCATCACTATCTTTTGTTCCCACCACCCGAGGTCCGAGCGACCAGTGGCTTGAGCTCTGAGAGGCTTCCTGCCGCCCCGGTCCCGGCGGTAGATACGCCGGAGCGCGGGCGGCAGGGAGGCTCTGTCCGCTGATCATTGACTGGTCGCACGGTTGCTAGTATGTACTTACATACGGTACACCGTGTGATCAGCTAGTTTACTTAAAATTATTATTTTTTCTTGTCATACCTACATGCAATCAGTAAATTATAACTAACTAAATAATTTGCGTAACTGTCATCATTTGTGCCCATGATTATTGTGTGTTATGTTTAAGTTGTTAACAGTCATAAAAATATCCCTTAAAAGCTTTGAAAGGTGTATCGCTAGCCTCATAAAGTGAACATAATTTTAGTGAGTTAATGTGGCTTAGGTTAAGTGCATTTTTGTTCATTGTACTGATGTGAAATAAAGATATTTGAAAATGAATGAATGACTGGCACATGTATATTTATGGTTTCGTTGATTATATCATAAAATTTCTCCAATTTATCATTGACGCCATCACATTCACTGAATTCTTTGGTCCAATCGACATGTTTCAGAGATTTATTTATAGCTCCGTAGTCTGCTTTATGAAAGTTGGGTTTACTCGCTTATACTCATATATACTCGTTTATAGTCAAATAAAACCATAATATTTATTAAAACAATAAAAAAAAAAAAAAAAAACTATAAATGTAACTATAAAATCGAATAACAGATATATAAAATACTTAATAACTTAATCTATCACTCATTATCATCACTATCATCAGATGAATCATCCATTGAATAGTCATGATCATGAGTGGCAGAACTATGGAAACTAGAAACTATATTAACATTTTGTTCCTTACAGCTAGGTTGAAATATTAAATCTAAGACTTCGATAGAGAACGATCCTGATTTCTTCCGGGGAACTTCTCTTAAACCATTTATTACAGAGTCAGATGTTATCAATAAAATATTAAGTAAATCTCTATTCGTAGCAATTCGCGATCGTTTTCGTGTGTTGTGTTCACGAAATCTTCTGCAGTCCTTATTCCGAGCTTCCTGTGCTTCCTCGGAAAGCTGGCCGATAGGCAGAAGTGATGATTTAATTACATTACCACTGTGCAAAAGTATTTTGTGAACAGTCGCGGGCATATAATACCACGGATAGAGGTTTACGTAAAGTTGTCTGGTTTCTTATGGAAACAAGTGCCCCTAGGAAACAAGTGGCCCCAGGGGCACTTATTTCACTGTCTATATGGGTTATTGAAGGGTCACCATATACATCTTTGATTTGACGTGCTCCACTTCTACGACATACGCGCTGATACCTCAGCAGCGTAAATCAATTCACTAGCACTCCTGGACTGTAAGAGGTTATCTACGCGTCGTCTTTTCGTTTTGACACATCGAAAGATATGTCAACTCCCTTCAGCCACGTCGAATTCTTCTCTAGGAACCGCTCTCGATTTCTTCCACAGCTGCTTCACTTTTCAGCTAATTTTGACGGATATTTTAAGATGATGACCTTGACATCTCTCAGGGACTATTCTGTAAACCGAAACAGCTCCTCATTCCGCGTTTCCTTTGGGTGTTTTAGCCATTCTTCGAAAAAAACAATTTTTGAGACGATGAAAACTGTTTAATGAAAAAAAATAGTTGTGCAAATAATTCGCAATATTTTTTTTTACTAATTACTACTAGATACTTGTGGGAATCATATAAAATAGATTCTACAGAGTGTACATGAGTGGACATGTAATTTTTTGACCATTGAATTAAAAAATATGGGTAAAAAAGTCCACTTTTGTCTAAACAATTAATTTAATAAAATTTTAGAATGAAGTTCTTGTGATAAAAATGAATTAAAACAAAACTACTTACCCTTACGTACACAATCCATCACAAAAACACTATCACAAGTTTCTTTTAGTTACTTAAATAATGTTAACAATGATGGTGTAAAAATGCAAATGAATGCACTTTGAATTATCAATTCTTTAAATACTTACCTTAATGACGGTCCTCATGAGGGTAATTACGAAAATTAAAAGGTGTATTCCTTAATGTAAAGGGCTACTGAGTTCTTATTAGTAATTAACTACTAGGAATTGAAGAGTTGTTTTTGTCCAGCTAGTTTGTTCTACACGAACCATAGTGCGTCGTGCCAGCGTTTTTAGGCCAGCTTGGTGACGAGACCCGTGTTCAGGCACCCGTGACGACCCTGGCCCATCTATTCTAATGCATTCTGTCAGTGTGGCCCGCCCAGTCCCATTTCAGCCTTGCGGTCTTATCGCCAACACCACTGATGCCCGTCTTCGGGCGTATTTTAGTACAAATATTTACAGCTCTTTTTAAGATACTGGTAAATTATTTTCTAAGCTGCTTCGAAAATAATTTACAAAAGTAACCTTTCTTTTGAGAGTTTTGTTGTAACAGAAATTAAATTAAATATCTTTCAGAAACAGGTTACATTGTCTGAACCCGCTTCTTCGCTCAGCGCGGTCAGACCTCTACAAATATAATATCATTAATATTCATTAGGCATTGGCTGGAGTCGAAGGCAGAACAGGTCTGACACGACTGCTGATTATTGTTGTGTTCGCCCACTTGTTCGCTCTAACCCCATGGTAATCTGTGGGGAAGCAATATTTCAACCTGACTGGGTGTTTTGTTTTACAATGTAGAAAGGAAATTATAAGAAATGAGTACCTATGCCCCGATGGCTTTAGCTTCAAGTTAGAGGTGTACCGACTAGTCTCCGTCTATTCCGGAAAGCCGACTCATCATCATCATCATCATTTTAGCCGAAAGACGTCCACTGCTGGACATAGACGTCCCCCAAATGGGGGGTTTGCCATAATCGCCACGCTTGGCAGGCGGGTTGGCGATCGCAGTATGGTGATAAAATGCATAGAGAACGCTGCTGCCCATTCTCTAGTAAGTCTCTTAGTCGCCTTTTACGACAACCACGGGAAGAAATGGGATGGTACTATTCTTTACGTCCGGCACCACACGGAACCGAAAGCCAACTATATGACCATATTTGTAGTCGGCGACTAGTCGGCAACTAGATGCCAAAAAAATCCGCTTTACTTTATTCATTCAACACAATATCACGCCTGTAATCCGCGAAGGGTTAGCCAGAGATAGTACACCCACATTTCGCCAGTTCTGTTTAAAAGTTCCATGTAATAAGAGGCGATCCTATTGCCATCAACCCAAAGAAAAACCCAATAACACTTTCCCCGACTTGGAAATGGAACCCAGAACTTCATGCTCAGCAGTAACACTTGCGAACACGACACCAACGACGCAGTCACTATAGTTACCTATTCATATTTATGTGCTTAAAACCGGGTGATTGAAATGAAATCGCACCTTTTATATTAGAATCAGCCCAACTCTTCCTTTAGTTGTCAATAGTTGAACTAAAATCAAGAAAGATATAATTTTTACAAAAACCCCAGTCGACTAGTCGGCCAAAATCACAGTTGGCCCATCACTACTATATAAAGACGTAAGGCAGCACTACCGATGATATCCTTATTTGGACAAATAAATTATCTTGCACCTTGTCTGAAGGTGATTATGAAATTGAACATAGTAGCTAGAGTACGATAACTTAAAAATTCGATCGAGTATTTAATAAAATAAGCTTATGCATAATAAATCCTTGTGATAAGTGTAACTACTAAGAATCTAGCATTTTGTGTCACAAAATTCCACCACAGACAATGACTCAGCCTTTTCGTGGATATATTACCGAAAATATATCAAACTCAGACAAAACCTACCTGAGTCCTGACGTATATGAAGGGTATAAAAAATATACGATGTAACAGGCTGCTAACAAAAACTCTGTCGACCTACATCACAATAAAAATGTAGTAATTTTTGTTTCAAATTAAAAACTGAAACAATTTCGTTGTGAGCTCTTTCGTAATTACTAGGCTTTTGACAAAATACTGGGTAGTCCGGTAGACGTGAGAAACGTTACTTTTTTAATAGCATAGCCTCGTCGGCAGGCAAAAATAAAGTTGGACCTGGCTGTGTTGTGGGTACGAATAAATAGGAGCACTTTATAAAAGTGTGAAACTTCGTAATATTGGTATGACATGAGAAAAAAGTAAAGGCTGGTGTTACTTTTACACCTACAAAATATTGACCTTATAAAACTTTCAGCTACATATATAAGGCCAAATAGTTTTGTTTGGCACATGAAGCATTTTATTAAGTTTTCTAAGATTGCACGACCCGTTTTTGTACACAAAATTAAACAAAAATACAGAAGAAAAATAACACACAAAACAGTGTGTTTCTTACAACTTGAGTGGGATCATTAACAACTCCACAACCCCATTCCTTGACATTGCGTAATTAGTTTAGAAACAGAAAATAAATTTTATATACCTTGAGCTCAATAATAGGGGGAGCAAAGTAAAATACGGTGAGATATTAAATGAATGTTTGAAATGAAAGACCTTTTAAGAAGTCATCACTTTGACTGTCAGTTGACGACAGCCTAACAATTTCGTCACTGTGATAACATAAAAAACTTATAAATCTCAGTTCACAGAACATAAAAGCCGCTACAGACAAGCCCTTTTATTAAAGCTCCCTACTCCACCAAAGAAAACCTGTATTTATTCAGTTTAAACGTTGGAAAGTAATCTCACATTTTCTCTTTAAAGCTGTTAAAATTCAGTCTTTTGATAGACATAAAACATACAGGATCCATCTTCATTCTCATTCTGCGTACATTCAAGGTTTTATTATGAATCCGTGCTGTACCCACTGTAGGCTTTTTACGATGCCAATTCGCCAAGACATATGTAAACGGTACTGCTCGTAAAAATTTTGCAACTCTACTTTGCTACTCCGAATACGTATTCTTCCTTACTGCTTTGTAATACGGGTTGTTGGAAATGTAAAACTAAGTTTGTATACCAAAGAATATTATTCTCGTTAGCTAAAGAAGGATTACCGATGGTAGAAGATCGTTAATATCTCGGTCACGGCTTTCTTTGAATAAAATTTGGGAGTTGTGTTAGTTTTGCGACTTATGTGGCGGTGTACGTTTATGTGGGTAGTTCAATATGCGTGAGGAACGACTATTACGCTAAAGTGCTGGAATAAACGCTGTTTACGGGGGAAAAGCTCTTTTGAATGTTGCGTGAGTTATGTCATGAATGAATTATAATTTAGAGGTATGAGGAACAGGGTGTAAAGTTCACTCATCCTCTATAGAAAAGGGTCGTCCGACCAGACGGGTGTCGTGCCTGGTGGGCAACTGCCCAATGGTTGAAGTCGAGAGCTTTTATATATGGCGATCGCGCGGTTAACTCTAATTGCGCGATGCAGGATTTTTGTGACGTCAGGATTTTTGTGTGACGCCAGGTCTTTGGTGCGTCGTTTGCGTGTGGCGTAGTAGATGCCGCCACATCACTCCCCTCTGAAGACCGGAGGTCGATAATGGGCTGAGTCTTATATCTTGTGATGCTTAACAGTGCCAGTTAGGATTCCAGTGAATCGGAACCGGGTGCCGCACAGTTCACGGTGAGTCGGGACTGTCTCCGGTGATTGCGGTTGCTTGGTGATTGAGTTGATTGTGGAGATTGCGGTGATTGTGGTGATTGAGGTGATTACGTTGATTGTGGTGTTGTGGTGATTCCTCAGTGAGTCGGGGTGGTACTGTGTCATGATCCAGTGGGTCGGATGTGGTACAGCGCCGGGTTTTGGTTGAGGGTGATGACCAGGAATGCGCGTTCGCTGAATGCTGGTGGTCAAATGGTTGAAGTCAGAAGCTTTTATATATGGCGATCGCGCGGTTAAATCTAATTTTGCGATGCAGGATTCGTGTGACATCAGGATATTTGTGTGACGTCGGGTCTTTGATGCGTAATTCGCATGTGGCTATGTTTAGTTTGTATTCATCAATTGCTTGGTATTACATCGAATAATGACCATCATAGATAACTACCAATAGTAAAAAGACCTTATTACTTATATTTTTCTAAACATAAAAAATACCTTAAAAATGACTCCTCATTTTGTTAGCAGAAATTACCACTATTTGTTTTAACTTAGCCAAAACTTATTTTTGTCGCTTAATCTAAATGGCATATTACGATAACTTAGTTTTTAATCATTAGGGCATAAAAGTTTTAAAAACATTAGTGTTCATGGTTGTTATATAAATTGAGAAAATGTTAATATGAAATATGCAACTTCTTTAAAATTCTCCATACAAAACACTGATTTCAGAGGTGGAGGACCTAATATTAAAAAACATGATATTTATAGGTATCTTTATTGTGTAAAAGATCTT
Source organism: Agrochola circellaris (assembly GCA_914767755.1). NCBI lineage: Eukaryota > Metazoa > Arthropoda > Insecta > Lepidoptera > Noctuidae > Agrochola > Agrochola circellaris. The sequence goes on from OU611847.1 coordinate 816,696, forward strand.
TTGTGTACAGTGAGCAGGTAAACAAAAAAACATTAAAACTTCCTATAGTTTATGAGTTAGTATGCAACCGAAAAAATAAGACAGTTGAAACAAAATGATGCGCTTAACAACGTTTGAACAAACATCAACCCTTCACTTCTTTGCCTTTTCGTAATGTCATTTATTTTAATTGTTTGTTCAAAAAGTGCAGTGCCTCAGAAAGCACTTCAAGCCGTTGGTCCCGGCTGTCATTCATGGATCTTTCACAGTCGTTACGAGTCGTCAAAAGCTCGAAAGTCTGACGACCAGTCTTACCAAGGGGTATCGTATTACCCAGTTACTGGGATGTGGAGGTCAGATAGGCAGTCGCTCCATGTTAAATACTGGTATTCAGCAGAATCCGGTTAGACTGGAAGCCGACCCCAATAAAGTTGGGAAAAGGCTATGCAAAATGTTTGTCTAAAAAGTGGTTAGTATACTTATATGATATGTATTTTATACTTGGTACATATTTGGTGTTGCAATGTCATGCTAAGTTGTATCAAACGAGAATTATTTTTTTATGACATAAGCATCAGTTGCTGATCAAACTGCTTCAATATGTAGGTATAGCAGCAGGAGACTTGCAAAGAATAGACCAACGAAAGAATAAAAAACTTGATTATGGGTGATATAAACAGAAAATTACCTATTTTGAACGCACGACTACATCGCGGCAGGCCGAGACGAAGATGGCGGGACGAGCTTGACTCTTACCGAAAGGACTGGCTGACACTAGCAATTGTAGACATAATTGTGTGGAAATGGGAGAGGGAGGCCGTTGCCCTGCAATGGGACAATACAGAGTAGTTAGATTAGATAGACAGTCAAAGCTGAAACTGAATCTCGTAAAAAAAAACTGTTGGCCACACAAAAAAAACACAATGACAGCACAATGACGTGGAGCGCGTGTAAGACGTAACTGTCACGCACACCAGCATAACAAAGTAGTCTTGTTTGTTTGAATTATTTTGCAGGGCGAGACTCTATCTAGACATAAATAATCAAAGAGTCTGTCATTATGTAACTATTTTTCATTTCATAATAAGAACTTTACGATAGTTGGATAAACACATTAAAAGAACAAAATAAAAGTTAGTCTTTGATAAGATCAAGTTACTAAACACTTGGGAAAAAGCTGCTCCAAAGTTCTACAACGAGCATTTTTTATGCAATTTTACCGGTGCATTTATTACAAAGAAAATAACACAATTTAATAGTTTACAAAGTCTGAAATTTACCATAATTGCGTGTCCGAAGGCGTTCGGTGGTTGTATTTCAGTTCAGTTATGTAACAGAGGTGAGCGGTGGCAGCGTGACGGCAGAACGTATCGTTGGACGCGCACTGACCGGTAGCACGCGGCCTGTGGCATGAGCTGAAGCAGGAACATGTACTGACTTATAATAGGAAATTATGATATTTATTTATTTATTGCATGGAATATATTCAGTGTCCATGTAATACAGTAGTAAGTCCTTTGTTTAAACTGTGAAAATCTCTTTCGTGGACCAGTTTTTGTTATCTATACATAGGCATGCAAGTTCTTCGGCCATCAGTCTTCATGTCTAAGCTTAATAAAGAAGATTTTTTAATCTTCATGAAGAATCTGAATACTTGCAACTATATTTCGCTGAACAACAGTCTTACACACATTTCAAATCAAGTAACGGCAAATCTGATAGAACATCTCTTACCCAAATTGAGTTTAAAACCATCGCATAGAACAGCAACTACAATTTTTATGTGCCGTCAACAAATTGCTGTCGTTCATGACTTAGTACAGTATGCAGCCTTAATTTTATAGCTAGTTTAGGTAAGCGAGTTCCGGTGATGCATGGCCGACAGGCAATTTTGTAAAATAGTGCGCCTAATTTTTAGCAAAGCCAACGTTTTGCTGAGGCTCCAGTAATTTCATAGCAAGTGGTATGCATAGCTCTGCATATACTTTGGCAAACAACCACCGTAATTATAGGCTATTCAGTGTTTTCGAATGTAATACATTTTTGGAATATGTTAGTGTTTTATTATTTTGTTTGTTTCGCTGTTATACGTGAAAATTACGGCATTTTTTTGGTGCTAAACGTAGTAAAATATTCGTGGAAAATAGCATGATAACATGAATTCTCTACATACCTAAACTAGTACGTGATCATAAGTATGGGAACCTAAATTAAAACAGTAATATAGTCCACTACTGTATAGGCTTATTTATTCATACTAGGGGTCGCCCAGAGGTCGAAATTCGACCATAATTCGTTTAAATGTAGCCTTCTTGTGTCAAACGCATGGTAGTATATGTAATGTTTCTTTTATTAATTTAATTTATTTCTAATTTATATTATATAAAAATATTAGCTTTTTGCACTCCTTGTCCATATAAACTTTAACGGTGCCAAATTTCGTACTCCTCCGTCCGCGTAATTTTCGTAAAAAGGGGTACAAAGTTTTTGCTTCACGTATTAATATAATAAATCCTAAAACGAAGCATTCCCACTCTCTTCAGGAAATATTGCCTGAATCACCTTCCTCGACAAATGTATTGGTCATCATACGAACTGTCTTATCATCTTTTACATAAACGATATTATAATATTTATGCAGAACACACAACTCTGGGACGATACTCTTTAACTTTAACACCATTAAAAGAAAACTTATAAAGCACGTACCTGAGTATAATTAACTCCAGGTAAAGTTATGAATGCGGAGCGCTAAGCCGCAGTGGTCGACACGACGGACGGAGAACGTCTCCTTAATTACGAGGTGCTCTTCAAGAGACTGGTGTTTGAGTTAACTTGCAGACGAATATGAAAATGAGAAGTTTTTATTTTTAATTTTATAATTTTGTTTCTAATTTGTTAATTTATGGGGAATTATGATTGAGGTGTTGAAGATGATTATAGTAAACAACAGCTAAACCGTGTAAAAGAAAGAATGCTATTCTCACGATAAGTAGTTTATTCTTTACTGATAACTGATCTAGCAAAAATACATATATACTAAAACAAAAAACAAGTTTCTGCAACTAAGTGTTTTAAAAACTTCTTACTTACTTCCGTCTTTCTCCTTATGTTAAAAACTTATTTCCATAATACTTGAAACTAGCTAGAAAGATCTAGGTATGAATGAACACAAACAAGTTATACTTTACGATATAAGTTTACCTGTTCCGTATTATGAAGAAGATCCTTGTTCCATATTCTCCCGTGTTTAGCTAATAAATAGTCATAACTTTGCAGTTCTTAACTCAGAGGAACACAGATCCTAAGGTGTGGGTGAAACATAATGCATGTAGTGGAGTTGTGTCTGGTTTGTGTTATGAAACTAAGATACTTTTATGATGATAAACTTTTGGAGAGGTGTGATAACCCGTAGCAATTTTTTAATTCAGAGGCTTTTGGATATTTTTGGAAGTTTTTCGTAATAAGAAAATTACTAGAATGCAAAATGTGTATCGACAACACCACTTTAACTCAGGGCCTAGACAAAGTGGGAAAAATCTAAAATGCATGGAATTGACATATTATGTATTTAACTAACGAAAAGCTTACATAGATGCTTAAAAATCGTGGTAGAAAATATACAAAACGCTTTGAAAGCGGTTGCCACTTGTAGGCCCTCTTGTCGTCATTTATCAAAAGTGTGGGATTGTTTTGAAAACATTATGTTAACTGCTCACTGTTACATATAGGTCATTGATAATACGTACTATGGTTTATAAAGAAGTTATTAAATAATATATCACATGTATTCTATATTACACAGGAAAAGTAATTATCATCCAGCAACAATCAAGCTGTGTATATTGCTACATTTTTTGCCCGGATGGCAAGGGTGGGTCTTGATTTATTAATCTGACGCAAAACAAAAGCTATCAGGCTTAATGGGCGCCACGGAACCCCCGCTGTGTATTATCAACGTTTATAAACGTTTAATATCCTGTGATTGTGCGTAAATCTTAGAATAGCATTAATATCAATAAGGGCGATGTTATTAAATTTTCTAAGGTTTAATATAAACGTGTTGAGGTAGGTTTGTAGTGAGATGTAAGTTTGTATTGTGGGTTTAGGTACATACTACAGAGTTGCTAGATTGTTTATTTCATTGACTGTATTTGCACAGTAACTTCAAGATTTCAAACAGGCTTACGTTCTCGTCGTATCTCGTTTCTAGTATGCCAGTCTCCTTAAAATGTTTTCTTGCACATACTAGTGCGTATCATCATTTTTGGAACACACCTAATAAATAACCATAAAATCCACGAAGAACGATTGACACATTCATTAAAAGACTTGAAAACATTTTGTATAATAAATTCCGTTGAGACTCCGAAACTCCGTAAATCCGTCATTTAGTACAAATCCTGCTAATGATGCTGTTAGCGGCCGCGGACGTGACGGGATTAGACGCTATTCTTAAATCACGCCTAATACCGGGAAATTAAAATGTTTATGTTTTGTAATCTGCTTCTATTATGGGGGATTTTGGGTTTGAAGTCAATTCGAACAGAAAAACATTTATTATGCTTGACGTTCCACCAGGTTCATTTAATATTTACCTGTTTGATTTTTACACATAACATAAGTTCGCGCCTGCATTCAGCGTAGGGTTAGGCTGAGGTGTACAGACTACTAGTCTACAGAACAACAAGCAGGTGTTAAATGCATCCGAAGTACAAACTGTTAATCCTCATAGACACCGACACTGAAATAATATAATTTGCAAACTTGCAAACACACACACACCAATTAACGGCTCTATTTATGTCTGTCTAAATGCATGAAATATGCACAGTGCACACGAAAAAACTGTGCATGTGTGTAGTACATGTTTTAATGTGATTACGGCTTCAGACGTATGCACAAACATTCGCAGTTCGAGTTAGTTTCACGCTAAAAGCATCGTCGGGAAGTCTTATGCAAATGGACTGCGCGGTCTAAGTCATAGATGTAGTTTGAACTTTCATTTCAAACTTGGGTATTGAAGAAATGTATTTAATCGAATACCAAATAATTTATAACCTGACCATTTGTTCGGGGAGCCCAAGATTAGCTACTGTGACAAACTCTGAAAAAAGGGCATTAAATTTAAAAGAGGCTTATTTGAAAGTAAAAACGGTCATTACAGGTTAGAAGGTCAATTAGTTTTCAGAGTTCAATTAAATATTTCCCGTAAAATACCCTCCACGAGTAGTGAAGGCCGCTGGAGAGTCGGTCTCAATATAAGTAATGCATGCTATATAAGTAATATTAGCCAAATACTGTAACCAAGGCATTTGTTAAACTTAAAGTAATTTTTCGTGACTACTTCGTCGGTGGGTCTAGTGGTCACAAGCGCTACTGCTGAGCATGAGGTCCTGGGTTCGATTCCCAGGTCAGGCAAAGTGTAAGTGAGCTTGGATTTGTGACCAATTGATGGCAATAGGCTCGCCCCCTACTATGTACATAGGACTTAAACATAACTGGCGTAATGTGGGTGTGCTATGGGTAGAATGTGTACCTATGGCCAACCATTTGGGGATACAGTGCTGATATTACTAAAGTTATGTAATAGTTCGTGCCGCTACCTACGAGTAATAAGCATAAGGTACTAAGCTTTTTCTCGTAGAGGTGCTACGCGGATTGACTTCGTAGAGCGGCTACGATGCTACGAAATCACTACGACATGAGAACGGGTAGCGCAAACATTATCAACGTTCACAGTAGATGTGAGTGTAAGTGACGTCATATGACCTTGTCATACGCAAAACAATATTTATTTTACCATTTCTATGAAATCTTTCTAGACCAGGAGTCACCAAATGGCGGTCCGCGGACCGGATTCGGACCGCCAACCTATTTTGTGTGGACCTTATCAATCTGCCTAGCCTTTTCTCAACTATGTTGGAGTCGGTTTCCAGTATAACCGGATGCAGCTGAGTACCAGTATTTTACATGGAGTGACTGCCTATCTAACCTCTTCAACCCAGTAACTGGGTAATACGATACCCCCTGGTAAGACTGGTTGTCAAACTTTCGGGCTTCTGACGACCCGTAATAACTGTCAAAGATCCACGAATGTGGCCAGCTGGGATCAACGGCTTAACGTGATTTACGACGCACGGAGGAGTCTCGGTATGTAAAGATGGTCACCCGTCCACTTATCAACCCCGGCAAGCGTAACTTTACCTGATAAATCAACCCGTATGGCTGTTATTACTTAGCCACGAGCTCCCGTGTTGTGAATCTTACGTAAACAACCAAATGTAAAAAACTCAAATACAAAAAAAATGCCTAAAATTTAATCTAAAAATATTTAAATAATAACTTTGCGTAATTTAGTTATGCTTGGTCTTTTCTGCCGTCGACACTCTAGACTTCAGACCGACATCGACAGTTCGAAGTAAAAAATTGTCATTTTTACTTTAATATAAATTACCTTCTTTGTAATATTTGTTCTGAACATAATATTTCTTTAAATAAAGAAAAAAATTATAGTAATGGTCTGCCTAATGGACCGTGAGAGTCATAATATTTTTAAAAGCTGAACCCCAATAAAACTAATTGGTGATCCCTGGTTTAGACTATTTGCAAACAAACATAATTAATAGTATGTTAATAAAAGCGAATTGAAAATAGTTTTTAATAAAAACCAAAACGATTCCACCACAAATCAATAAACATATTATTTTAACGCTAAACGAATTTAGAACATCATTCTGTTTCTGCAGATCGTTTATAGATGATAGAGTCAGAATCCTATATTATTAAACGAGCAATATTTGTATATATATATATTTGTAATCAAGTTCCCGAAAACGGCTCTAACGATTTCGATGAAAGTGGTTTACGGGGGCGAAAACTCGATCTAGCTAGGTCTCATATATGGGAAAATTCGTCCGAGCAGAGGTCGGTCGATCAAAGTTCACAACAAGATCCTGAGATCAAAATCAAGAACCTTAGGCATAATGACATGGCAGCATGGAATCAGTAAGTACCTACTATCATGGTAGCATGGAATTAGTATAAACTATCCTGTACTATCAAATGGGCATCCTCAATTTCCACCAGAGCAGAGCTCGGTCGCCCAGGTACTTATATTTTAAACACGTTTAGCGCTAAATGTATGCCTTTCGTATGCCGTAATTACAACAACAATTAAAAAGCCATTATGTCTCGCGTAGATCTACGAAGGGGTTAAGCTATTGGTTGTGCAAGTGGGCCTAAATACAAATGTGCTTTCTTGCTGGTCCGCTGCCTGCCATGAATTGCATCGCAGGATTTAGTTCAGTTGTAGCTCGCGAGAGAGCCACCAAGAAGTTTTATTTACAATATTATCATGATCTCATTCACAGCTACAGATCTCGGAAACTTTCACACCTTTTGATCTTGTAGCTTCATTTATATATTCTGCTGGTGTTTGGTTTGTGGAGTTACATTGACATTTAAAATTATGAGATTTTTAATTTTACCCAGTGGTCTCACGCATAATAATTATTGTTTCAAGGCAGCGAACATAGGCCATTGACAATAACACTGGTACTGGAGAGAACATTTGTATATAAAATTATTTTTGTAATCATGGTTAGGTCGTTTTTCCACCGCCACCGTCAACGAGAACGAAATGACGGCGCTAAAGTAGCGATACATACATTTGCTACGGCCGCGTGTCCACCGCACACCGTCAGCTCTCGTCAAGTGTGCTTCGAATAATCTCGCTTCTCGTTGACGATGGCGGTGGACAAACGGTGTTATCTTATGTTATCGTTTTTTTGCGTTGTATAGAAAAATAAATTTAAAGACAATAATTAAAAGCAAGTAATAACTAGTACTTCTCGAATTTTATAACAATTCTTTATTTTCATTTATTCTGCATAAAAAAGCAAATTCTTCATATTATTATGTCTTACTAATGAGCATACAATCAGTCAGTTTAAATAATTCAAACCCTGGCAAGGAGCCAAAATTCGCAAGGATTAAGAAGAAATCCCAGGGTATTTACAATCTACTTGGGGATTACACGATTCATAATTTATTTTGTTTCGTAGAATTAACAAAAACGTGTGTCGAACAAAAATTAAATTGCAAACGAATACAGGAACAATGTTTTATGAAAATAATATTGTTATCGTTGCTATAATCATATTATTACTATCGGTTCAGTTGGTGTTCAGGGCCCAATAATCCGCTTCATTGAATGGTCGGAAACATTTTATCACCACGTTTTGATAATCAAATTATTGATTACCAACCGTTATAGTTTTGCACAGAGATAAATAGTGGTTGTTATTCGCAACTAGAATTTATTATATTTTCAATATTTTTGCTACTATCTCACACATTGGAATTTAATTATATTATTAATTAACTAGCGACCCGGCCCTGCTTCGTACGGTTACTACGACCTGACAGAACAGCAAGATTTCTTTATTAACATGTAATGTTAATAAAAATATATACATACACTTTCCAAAATAAATTCTCCAAATGATGGCGAAAATCGCATCGAAATCCTTTGCGGAGATTAAAAGAACAACACACAGGCAGACATGAAAAGCGACTTTAATTTATATTATTGTATGTCTAGATATAGATTAATTAAGTAGGTATGTCATTTTATCTATTGAAAACACTATTTGCAATGTAGGATAGAATGTACAATTATTCGAGTATTTCTGTTCAACCTCCCACTAAGCTATAATAACCAAGTAAATTAGCTAGAAGTCAGTTCTGGGTAAAAGTGCACACCACCTCTCACTTAGTCCATTATACTTTTGCCTTGTTCTGCAAATAAATTGTAACAAAAGCTAGCTAAATAATACACATTTTCTTTTACCCTTTCTACACAGAAATAATGTTCCAAATCACTTTGAAAATAAAACTACGCGTTAAATTAAACTCCTCTAACTGAATCCGGAGTTCCCAACAAAAAAGGAATTACAGAATATAAAGCTTTAAGTGTACTCCTAGTTTATACGAAAGCACCTCATTAGGACTATACTGCACGAATGCAAGCACCCACTGCTGTTGAATAAACAACCCTATAAAGATAGGTTTTGAGTTGAAATTGAATTGGTAAAGCTGGAGTATCATTGCCAAGTTTGTGACTGAAGGAAGTTATTTAATATCGATATGTTTTGTAGTTTCAAGGAGGCTCTGGTTTTTATAATGACTTTGTAAATATGAATGCTTCAATTATTTTTCCCGCATATACCATCCAAATTAGGTAATACCTATCGGAAACTAATAAGGCAAACATTTTAGGGGCAGTCCTTACTGGCATATCGGTCAACATATCAAAAAGCGATCTTTGGTAGGGGGTAAACTTATGGATTCGCGTCACCGAATCGATAAGTTTACCCCCTACCAAAAATCGCTCAACGCGCGTAAAGAAGTTTTCACTTCAAAAATCAAAACATCAAAGTTAATTTTTTTCTTGTGCGATACAACATACCGCCAGCGCTCGCAAATGGAAACCAACTAAAGAGTAAAGTTATCTCCGCACAATAACGTCAGTGTTTCTATTACCTTACAATAACCAGTTTATTTTTAGCGACAATATAAGTAACTACTCTTAGAACTTACTGCTACTTTTTTTTTTTTTTTTTTTTTTAGGGTGGGAAATTATCAAATAACTTCTCCCGCTCTGGGCGGAGCGGGAGGGCGTGTCAGACTTTTACTGACTAAAACCCACCCGTGTTCCTTCCGTTGCCTGTGTGCCGGGGTCGCGATATCCCTTTCAGACAAACCCGCAACCCCGGCAGGACTTACTGCTCCTAAAGAACTCTTCCATAGAAAATAAAGCACGGCACACATTTCACACGCACTACGAAATAATAAAATAAAACCTTTTCATTCCTTCACACCTTTACATTCTCCATTGTTAGTAACAACAAAGCTGGAAAAAAAAAGAAAAAAGAAAACCCTAGTTTTTCCTTTACTACACGTTGTTCCTACATTTCTAAGAAACTTTCTCATTAGATTCATCACTCTTTTAAAAAAGGAACACTAGTGGTCTGGGTGAAAAATTAAGAGTAGAACAGGGTGATATTTTGCTGGAGTTAGAAAGAGATGAAAGATGCAGGTGACAACGGGTATTATTATAAATGTGCAAGCTTGGTGGAAAGAATGTTGTGTTGTCAGAACTGATGCAGTTGGAGATTGTTTTGAGAAAAGTGCTGAGGTTAAGATTACCTTTTTACTATGGAACGGGAATGATTTGTTAGTTTAATATTTACTAATTTGCATTTTCTCGAAATTGACAAAGTGAGTGATATTTTTTTAATTCTACAAAATGGCTCTTGCAAATAAATATTGAGAAGTGTAAAAATAACTTAAACAAATGAAGCAAAACCTTATCAAGTCTAAGCTCGAAACCACACTGTACTCTTTCATTAACATGTCCCCGGAGACAATGTAGAAGGCTATGGCCAGATATTATTGGGAAAAAACTCAATTCTTCTCAGCCTTAGCCCTCTTAAACTTCGACACAACATTCAGACCTCTGCCGTTCCTCAGGCCCTCTCACTTGTTTCATTAACATGTCCACCAACACAATGTGTGCTTGATGTAGCCAGATAATTCTGGACAGGACTCACTCTATCTTAGCCATAACCCCCTTAAACTGCGCCACGATACTTAGGCCGAGATCCATAAACGTTAATAGGCGTGTGCTCTCATCTGTGTCTTGCACTTGTAGTTTGGCAGTTGTGCGACACTCGATAGTCACAGGAAAAACACTTATAAAAAATTCATGCTCAATAACGTTTATAGATCACGACCTTTTTTAAACCTCTACTGCTCTTCATGTTGTCTGATAGACTAAGAATATACCACACTCCATTTATACTCGTAAATGCCAACCACGATCACAAAGCAATATCAAAGAAACAAAACACTATCTTTATTCAGAGGCGTGTACTTCGACCCTAATGAATGAGCATGAATATTTAACTCCATGTAAATGTATTGAGGTTTGTGACCGTCTTGTATTTTAACTAGAAAATTACTAAGATGTCTACTGAATAACTATTGACACACTTAGCTTTTAATACTCTTTGTTAGGGTATTTTATTTCTTTAGACCCATCATTCACGTCATCATCGTTTGAACGTGTTTCAAACTCAAATCACCAATCAGTAGCCAGCACGTCCTTAGGTACACTACGCGATTTAATAACGCGTTATTAACTTATTTGTTATCTTTTACCTGCGGCTTCGCCCGCGCGGATGTCGAAAAATATCCCATGAGTTCTACGCCGAGTTCTTTTCACTATTAAAAACTCAATGACATTCTTCCACTAAAGACTAAAAGTAACACAAACAAAGACACACACAAAGTTCTCATTTAGTGAGTGGGCGACTCCAATTATTCGTAAAAACAGGGAAAAACTATTTGAACTTTATGGTATATTTAAAGATATGAATAATAACAGGTTTCATAAGTATGTTGCAAAATATTCAAATACTTGTAGTAAAGTGTGTGCAAAATATTCAAAGCTCTTAATCAATCAATCTGCCTAGCTTTTTCACAACTATGTCGGGGTCGGCTCCTAGTTTAACCGGATGCAGCTGAATACCGTATTTTACATGGAGCGACTGCCTATCTGACCTCCACAACCCAGAAACTAGGTAATACTGACGGGCTTCTGACGACCCGTAACGAATGTCAAAGATTCACGAATGACAGCCGGGACCAACAGCTTAACGTGCTTTCCGAGGCACGGAGGAGTCTCGGAAAGCACCCATCCACAGATCAACACCGGCAAGCGTAGCTTAACCTGATGGATCGAACCGTGCGGCTGTTATTACTTAGCCACGAGCTCCTCATTCAAAACTCCTAATAGTAGGTAGCAATAAAATAAAATCAGCTGATGATAAAATAAAAACTACCTGGGAAATAATAAATAATGAAACAGGTAGGAAAAACAACGAAATAGTTAATTTAATTTAGAGACTGCACCTGGCCCTATCAACTCAGAGGTAGAAATAGCTCAGGAATTTGAAAACTTTTTTGCTAATATTCCCCTTAAAACTACTGAAGCTTTAAATTCCTCACCCGCGCTTTCTGCTGACTGACTTAGAGAGAATGTTAAGATATGCCCTTTGGAGTATAGGTTTCAGCATACAAACCCACTCGCTGTTATAAAAGCTTTTACAGATCTTAAAATTTAATCAATAGAAGATCTCTGGGGAATGTCTGTAAAGGTCTGTAAATCTATTATCGAAACCATTGCACCCTATTTAGCTTTCATATTTAACACCACTGTAAACCAAGGAGTCTTTCCGGATCTCATGAAACACAGTAAAGTAGTTCCATTGTTCAAATCCAGTGATAGTAAAGAGCCCAACTACAACACTAACAACATTACAACACAACTCTCTTTGACAACATTAAATTATCTGTTTTTCTCCAAATGCCGTTAGCTGACTACCACCAAACACTTTTCATTCTACTATTCACTATATTATTGTAGCAATATACAGCCGGAATGAAAATAACTAGTTTTCGCCGGTGTCGGCGTCTGCGTCTCTTTACTTGTCACAACGATGCCATACTGTACCACAGATACTAAAGGCATAGACAAGTAACTGATGTTACGTCGGATGCAGACACGCGGATTACATATATTTTACACTTCACTGTAATTCACACACCTATTTATTTTTTATTTTTTTTTATTCTGTATATATCCGTGACATCACTGCGGGCCCTATCAGAATACCAGCGCTGCGACATTTTAATTTTTTTTTTTTTTTAATGTCGCGGCATCATGCTGAGATAGGAGCCTTTTGGCCTCGTATGGGACTTCATTCTAATTTTGTTACTTTGGTTTTTATTTATGTTTAGTGTGTTTTAGTTTAATGTGTGATTTCCTGTGCGAGTCTCAATAAATACTTTTTCTTTCTTTCTTTCTTTCTTTCTAACTATTATAGGCCTATGTCAATTCTACCAGTTCTCAGTAAGGTGTTTGAAAATTTGATGCTCAATCTCAAGTTACGTCACTTTAAAATAAAAAAACATCTTTCATGAACAACAGTACGGTTTCATCAAAGGGCTATGAACCACTGACGCCGGTGTCACACTAATAAAGGAGATTTTTAATGCCTGGAAAGCACAAGATGCCATTGGAATCTTTTACGGCCTCTCGAAGGCGTTCGATTGCGTAGACCATGAGACACTTCTGCTGAAACTGGAGCACTATGGGATTAGGAATACAGCTCTTGATTTACTGAGATCATACCTGAAAGATAGATAGGTTAAATAAATATAACCTTTTATAACAAGCTACCCTCTTCTTTGCTAGATTTGCCTTTTAATGCGTTTAAAACGAAAGTAAAATCAACCTTTGTTCAAAGGCATACTATTCTATCAACGACTACTTAAATGATAAGAATAGTTGGTCGCTGTGATTAACTCAAGACAATGTTTATGTTCTTTCTCCAGAATTAGCTTACCTACTGACAGGTTATATGAGTTTATATAATTGTTTATTTTAATTTAATTTAAATTTATTGTTGACATAATCTACTCATTACAATGTTTTTTTTTTATGAGTTGTATTTCAATATGTAACTAGTGACCTCGACAATAGATCATATTATTTACTGTTATTAGTAATTAACTGTTTATTTATTTTACCTCGATGGTCCTAGTTTATCATTTATAACTTCCAGTTACAGCTTTATGTAAGCGGGCACGCCTTTTATGCCTGGAGGCTTTTATTAAGATGTTAAGTTTTGTTTACGTTTAGTTTTTATTGCTGCCCGAGTATATTTCTCGATGATTTTGTTTATTTTTATGGTGTATTGGCGTGTGCTAGCTAACATATGGATAATAATTTAAATTAGGTTAATTATGTTGTTTTTTTTTTTTTTTTCTGTCTGAACAGACAGCTGTGCTGCTGGGGAGTTTGTTGCGCCGCTTCTTCCCAGCTAGGAAGTGGTGAAGGGTGGGCGTTTTGGGGGACTGTCTTATGTCATTTTGACGTTCGAAAAGTGCTGATTCTCAGCCTAGTTTGAATAAATGACTTTTGAATTTTGAAACTTCAATTAAACGGCATAAACTCATTAGGGTCTGAAATGGCAACGGGCGTTCCTTAAGGTTCGATATTTGGGTCCATTCCTCTCTTTAGTTTACTTTAATGATTTACCCCAATTACTTAAAAATCAACCACAGATGGTGTTATTTGTAGATCATTGATCTTTAAAATCTACCTACGGTCCCAAAATCTTGACGACGTGAATCGTCGTTTTTCCGCCAATCCGGAACATACACCCAGACAAATAGGCAAACGGACAAAAGTACTAACTATTTTATTATAGAATATAGATTGGTTGCGCCGTGTACGGACCGCCATTAAATTATTAATGCTGTGACATTCTGGCTACACATTGGTGGTTTGAGTTTGAACTCTCTAAAAGATTCGACTGTTACTTAGTTGGAAGGGTTTGAGCACCAAACAAACTATTATTTCAGCTATATTTCTTTCTCATCCAAACACAGGTGAAGACACTCAATAAAACCGTTCCGTTTAAGTTGTAAGACTCAAGATTTATACTGACGTAAACCATTTTACAGGTAATAACCTCTTCGTATGGATTCACTCTTCGAACATATTTTAGTGGCGCGTAAATTTTTATCACTTGCAATACGCTGGTTGTAAAACGAACAAAGCGTCGAGCCTAGAGCGTGTTACCGTATGAAACTTTGAATTTATGTCCGTTAGCATGAGTTGGAAGATATTAATTAAAATTGTTCGAATAATCTGCCAGTGAGCGTGGATTCATATTATCCGCCAATGAATTATAGTCAAAGAAGAATTTGCTATTATAAAAAAAAATGCATTCCTGTGAGCATATAATTTATGGTGTGTATACTATCTGACCTCTTAGTTTTTTTTCGGATAGGAATCACCCACCTCATCTACTTTTTAAAATATTATATAAGGTGTGTAAAAGTATTTTAGACACTTCTTGCAGAAATAAACATCATTTGTTGTAAAAGATGTAAATGATTTACATCTCATTTGTTTCAAAAATAAAATACGAAAAACAATACTGGCAGTGACTAATATTTTTATTAAAAATAAAACTTGAAATTCGGAACATTACTAAAATAACTCAAACTCTTTCTTATGGAACTCAAATGGTGTTGGGCAGGCCACTTTGCAAGGCGCAGTGATGATAAGTGGTAAGGCAGTGACTGAGTCGAGTATCCAAGGACTGGAAGATGAAGTGCCGGTCATCCGGCGACGAGATGGGCGGATGACATTGTTACCATCGCGGGTAGAACCTGGATGAAGCTAGCATAGAAGTGAGGAAGAAGAAAAAGAGAGGCCTGTGCTGAGTAGTGGGTGAAGTCGGGCTGTGGATCATGATAACTAAAATAAAAACAACAACATTACTTATATTGAATCATTATTATTAATGTAGGTTAGTATAGGTTCTGTCCGGTTGCCTTGGACAACCGAACAAAACCTCACCTTCCACCTTCACGAATATTTTATATAACATGCCATCAAAGCATGTTTGATTAGATACACAGTATTCATATTTAGAAGATAAGAAAAAGAATATAGAGACTCAGCTGGGAGATCCGACAGTGCGTTTCATGACATAAAATATGTAGATTGAATTAAAGGAATTATCAGCCATCCTAACTAATATTATAAATGCGAAAGTGAGTTTGTTTATTTGTTTGTTTGTTACACTTTCACGCTAGAACGGCTGAACAGATTGTCGGGCGCAGCTACTTTATTATAAACTAGTCACGCCCCGCGGTTCCACCCGCATAAGTTTCGATCCCGTAGGAATATCGTGATAAAAAGTATCCTATGTCCTAACCCAGGTCATGGTCTACCTCTATGCCAAACATACACATTTGTTCAGCCGTTTTATCGTGAAAGCGTAACAAACAAACAAACCCACTTTCGCATTTATATAATACTAGCTTTTCCCCCGGCTTCGCCCGCGTGGATATCGGAAAATATCCCACAGGAACATGCTGCCGGGATTCAGAGTATCCTATGTCCTAACCCAGGTCTGCCTTTCATCTGAATCCTTTCAGCCGTTACGGCATGAAAAGGTAACAGGCAGATAATAAATCTCTTTTAGGGTTCCATACTTCAAAACGAAAAATTTAAACCGAAGGATGACTTCGTTGTCTGTCGAGACCCTTTTTCTCAGGAAACCGAGGCATCAAGTTGAAATAAATATCCAAAACTTAGGTCTACGGTCTCTTGGAGCTGTAACGAAAATCCAACTTCCAAGTCAACGCAATAAATAAATACGGCAATTTATGCCGCATATTTTGACACTCACAAATAAACCAGTCCATTTGGTACTTGCCGTTAGCCCAGCAGCATGAAGTTTACCGGGAAGCAAGGTCAAGTAAAGAGGAAAATCCGAAAATTGGTAATTTATGGATGAACTGCAAAGTTAAGTTTGTTCTTCAATCTGGGATCAAAAATACATAGGCAGTGTCTTGAAGTAATATTTAGTCAGTATTTTATTAGGTACACTATTAAAAGTTTTTTTTTCAATTGAAAAGTTAAGTTTTTCTTTAATCCAGATTTGGAAATTCAGGCAGCCGAGCAAGCACAGCTTTGAGACGGAACCCTCAGAGCGCTAG
This sequence comes from Agrochola circellaris, assembly GCA_914767755.1. Taxonomy (NCBI): domain Eukaryota; kingdom Metazoa; phylum Arthropoda; class Insecta; order Lepidoptera; family Noctuidae; genus Agrochola; species Agrochola circellaris. The sequence goes on from OU611847.1 coordinate 833,325, forward strand.
TCCTACTCACACTTATCCGGTTTAAAAAAATAAATAAACAGGTTTAATGATTCTAAATGCCTCACTTAAAAAACGAAATAATCATTTTACTATTATTATCACCATTAATTTGTGCCGCACAAAACACAATAGTTTTTTACTTTAAATTGTGATTACTTTTGGCTGATTTTAATGAAATAAAGACTAAATGCTAATCCAAGATACGGACTATGACTATATTTGCAATACCTTAATGCATTTGAACACCCTATATCACCGCCCCTAAGATTATTTTTGAGACAAAAAGTACCCTATGTCCTTCTCCAGGATACCATCTATCTCCTTGCCAAATTTTATCGAAATCCGTTCAGTGGTTTAGCCGTGAAAAGGTAACATAAAGACAGACAGACAGAGTTACTTTCGAATTTATAATATTAGTACAGAAGTATGGATTAATTAGGATAGTTAGGATTAGGATATGCCTTTCATTTCGTTGATAATCCCGGTTGGTCATTTATGAGCACGGAGCCTTTATATACCAATTGTTGCTGAACGTGTTCTTTAACCAAAAATCTTTATTTTGAAGCCACTGTTACTTACACTGGCTTTCACAAACCAATTAGAGAATTAAACGTGAAGTTCCCATTACGTCCCAGAGATAGTAAAAAGAAATAGATAATACTCGCCTTCATCCATCTTTGAAAAGGATTCATTTCAAAGATTTTAATGAGAGTTCTTAGTTCAGATGAATTTTTTTATTGAAATAAAATCTATTACTTACTGGTATTGACGTGATTTCTCCTTTCTTCTAATATAAAAGCTTTTTCTTAATTTAAATCGAAGAATACCAATTTCATATTATAAGTTTTTTTAATGATTTTATAAAGGAAACTTGTTAGGTATCTAATGATTAGTTTATGAAAGATAATATATTTTCTTCTCTTTTTTTTGAATAAAAATATTTTAATAACAAAATAAATAATTTGCTGTCTACCCTCGTTTTAGGTCTGAAAGTAGAAACAATTTGCTAACCTGTTTAACCCAAAAGCGATTGTAATTCAGAAAGCTTAAAAAGAAAATTAATGAAAAGTTGAAACAGTCCCGACCTGCCGCCATATTGGTCTGTGACGTCACATATTTGGTTACAACTCCGCCATTGCTCGCCGATGCTGATTAATTAATTCACCATTGATTTCTCTCCATCAATATGTACGGCGTTCTGATTTCCCATTGAAACACCCTTTATCGTTATTTACAATTTATCGACAACGACGTTATGGTGTGATAAATAAATTATTATTGTATCGGGGGATGATGTTATTGTTTACAAAAGCGTGTCATTTTGTCCGAAGTTCTTCCGGATTTTGGTACTTTGTTTTGGGCCCTATTAATGCGCTAAAACATTTTTACATCAAACTCTTTTGAACAAATTATGTCTTTGTGACAAGTTAAATACTTTCTTAGTTTTTAAAGTCTTTTACAATTAATGTGAAAGATGTGCTCAGAGAATCCATATAAAGTTACGTAAATTAAATAAAACAATTTCTAAACTTTAACTTAAAACGCCTATAAATAAACAATTGTAGAAATTCTCCAAGTTTTAAGTACCCATGCGTCTGGTTGCTGGCAAATTGAATTGCCTACATTTTGCGAATGCCTTACAATTTGCATTAAGATATTGCCATCGGGATGATGCCACGTCACGAAGATGAGAGGCAAAAGTTACGGGAGCTGGTATATATATAACTAGTATATATATATATATAGTATAACTTTTTTGGCATAATTTAATACAGGAACCTGCCAGGACATTTGTGAAATGAATACACGGAAATTTTCTTTAAAATTACTGAAAGTCCTGAATTACAAGCGAACAATTTTTACGCTGATTTATGACTTGATAAAAGTCCAATCTAACTGTGATTTTTTGTGAAATAAGATGGTTTAGAATGTGATGAGGCTAGACATCTGTCTGATGAAATAGTGTAGAAGCATTTTTAAACGAATACTTAATGAGAACGACTTATTTCATTACTTATCAACCAAAAGACATTTTTAACGTAAAACCAACAATCGAATTACAAAGCCAAAAACCCACAACGCTGAACATGTAACCTCTATCGTACGTCAACACGTTCTACGTTCATTATAATATCCCTCGTGATCGTATTAATAAAGTGAATTTCGAACGCGTTACGCCGAATATCTCTTTATAAATTAATTTTCACGTTAATGCACGTGTGGGCGTTTTATAAACGGTGTTCATACTCTCTTTGTGGAGATCAGAGGCACTACAGCTGCTGGTAAATATTCGCCTGCCATGTTAACGGTAACTGGTGGTGAGGATCAGATCAGGTTTATGTGGCCTAAAAAGAATGAGGCTACACATTTTTTTAAATTTCCAGTAAATAAGGAATCTTTTTCATTATACCTCCCGTTATTCAACTACATAACCATCAAGATCAGTATATTATAGTCTCTTGACTCGAAAGACGCACATTCAAATTTTAATTTTTTGTTATACAATGGAACTAACTTAGGATTTTATTTAAGAAAAAGAATTAGCGTATGGGCATGTGACCGCCCGTATTTTTTTGGAATATTCATGAACCGTCCAGCCGTTTAGAAGATTAGCGGGAACAAATAGCCAGAAACACAAAAAAATATTAAATAGTTTTTTGTTAAAAGTACCGTAGGATACTTTCATATATGCATTTAGTAAAAAGCTGTTATTTTGACATTGCAATCAGACACATCAATGTATTTATTTGTATATATGTATGTATATGATGATGACGGAGAGGGTATGTGTCTCTTTCGTTACTATCAGCCATATTTTAACTACTGTGGGCGTACTATGGGTAGTGTTGTTATTGCGCAATAGAAAAACCGTTTTGAGTTCAGATCAAATTATAATTCACGATCAAATTAATCACACTAGCAATACACACACTGTAGGTACACGACACAACTATTCGGGCCGCACGACAGTTTCTAAACGTGTTCGCTGCTTAACCGCCATCGATGAAATTTACTTAACTCCATCCGGTCCGTGCGTTATTTTGTAGACTCTATCACCTATACCGGGACACCAGCGCCGCTAGGCGGCGCTGGTGTCCCGGTTTGTCAACTCAGTAAAGTATTTCCGACATATAGATATCTAGATTTATAGACAACATAAAGAATATAGATCACTGTGTAATATTATTGTAAGGTTGATAGACAGATACTTATATCCATAGTCAATCCAATCAATAAGTCTTTTCTAAAGATATTAGAACCTCAATAACTTGAAATACAGGAGCACAATAGGACCAATACATTTTCAGATCAAAAAGAAATACAATCAGTCCTTTCTAAAAACATGGAGAGTTTTGATACTTTAATTTCAGGTTCGTTTTTATCCAGAGATTTATATGGTTGTACTTGAGTTACGTTTTAATCTCGAAGTGACAGTTCGGGTCGGATCGATCTGACAGCGGCCCGGGCCCTTATCAAACGAAACATCGCCAAACATTTATTGTACGTACTTGATACTTGGGACTTTATTTGACGGATAATGTGAATTTGTAATTTAAAGTGTCAAAGAGTTGAGACTTTTAATGCGATTTCGTAAGTACTCGTTGAAAATTCTGTCGTTTTGTTTTAGAAATAAACTTTTATTTCGGAGACTAACTTCGTGAATTACTGTCAGCTGTTTTCCCTTTCATATTTACCGCGTAGGTGTTACAAAAACAACTAAGTGACGTTAATGAAAAACTGAATATCAAAGTTACAATTTGACACCTAACGAGACGCAATAGAAGTTATATTCTTATTACGTCTGGGGGCGTTTAGTGTCTCCCAAAGTGTTAAGTTAGAAAGCTCACTCAAGCAGTAGATCAAAGCAGCTATTGCGGAACCCATCCATGTAAGGCCTATAATAATCCAGATAAGGCGAAAAGAACACGGTACCGGTTGATTTATTTATTTCTTTATTAACAGAAAGGTTAATACAAGTTAACAAAAACATCTTATTCTAAATGGTAAACTAACATAATCCGAGCAATGTTAAATAGGCTATAAAACCTCTCTTAGCATACAACAGGTATGATTATTAGTGAGACTACAAATTTAATAGATTGATGAATATATTCATATATATCATATAAGATTGTGCTGTTGTTTAGAGTTTGCAGACCCACATTTTAAAATTTAGGTTAAGTACCGGTTAAGACGCACTTATATGCCAGTAACCTTGAGTAGTTACTGGCATATATGTACCTAAATGTATGTAACGCAACGCGTCGTACGTCCAGCCAGTGATACGAATCGTCCATCAAGGAGCAATGTCCCAAATTAGAAGCATTATTAATTTATTATATATAAAAAAGGTGCTTGAATAAAACACGTATACTAAAAGATCAATAATTAAATTATCTTAAAAATGGTGAAAGTTTCAGAAAAATACGCTTGATAGATTTTGCATAATTCTCAGTTTTAAACCGCGTTAGACATAACTTTACAAATTAATTTTACTGTATAATATGAACATAATATAAAATATTCCTTTAATAAACTATTAAAACAACTCGTTTAGACGTGATCTTCAGTACAAAACCATTAAAAGTCGGTTATCGTGGCCTTAAAGTGTAGAAATAGTGTACTATACTTTATACTCTAAAAATAATTCATAAGTAATTATAGAATAATTATCTTTCTTACCCTTAATTTGATAAAGTCCGGTGTGACGGACGTCAACAAAAAATAAATCCTACTAGTTTTTTATTCGATTCTCATCGATTTAAAATAGACTAAATATTACTTAATTACATAAACTAATAGTAGAAAATATATTTTGAGCGTGACAACACTGCATTATGTCAGTCGTGACACAAAATGTCGGCGCAAAGACGACCACCTGTTTTGCTCAAGGTATTTATAATTCTTTTTCATGATTTTTACCTATGAATGCCTTGAAATTTTGACTCAGCTATTAGAAAATCATTCTAGAAATAATTATAACCCAAAAACAAATACGCTCTTTTTCATTTTCATGGTGTTTTTTGTTGCTAAATTGTTTTGTCCGTCACAGCGAACATTGCTAATTGTATAGAGATTTGGTACTTTATTCCTATGTCCGCTGTGGCGGACAACGCCAAAAAGCTTCTTTTTTTTTTTTGGTTTTGGTGTTGAGTTTGGTTTCTGTTTCTTTGTCAACAGCCTAACCGTGCTAGTAAAATTCTCGCCTTAGTGCCAAATGAACATGCACCTTCCGATGCTAGTGAAAATTCTGATTCTGAAACAGAAATGCATGGTGACCCGCGTGCTTATGCTTCTTCCCCGCTCTCTTCTTCTGCACCATCAATAACATCTTCCCTTGCAAACCTAACAATCAGTACATCTGAAGACGAAGAATCGAACACTGATAATATTGATGTTATATCAGATTCTATCTTGCGCGAAATTGGAGAGTGTAATTATGAGAATGTTCCATCCCTATCTGCTATTCCCTCACTGCCATCAACGCCTATAGCACCTGTAGCTTCTTCTTCTCCACTTGCATCACGAAATACAAGGTCCAGGAAACAACCACCTGCAGTACCAGCAAAGAGAGCGAAGAAGGGTAAAAAATTTCAGCTGGCTTATAAATGGAAAGTAGCACAATTCCGTCACAGAGCGACAGTAGAAGAGGATGAAGATGGAGATTATATTGATTTGCCAGAAGATGTTGACTCACCTTTGAGTTACTTTTATTTATTTTTTTCTCAAAATGTCATAACTAATATTGTAGAACAGACAAATTTATACTCTGTCCAACAAACTGGCAAGTCAATTCAGCTGTCAGAAGAAGAATTTAAAGACTTTTTGGCTATTCACATTATCATGGGTATTGTTGTAATGCCCTCATACCTCGATTATTGGTCGGATAAATTTAGGTATGCTAAAGTTGGTGATATTATGTCGTTGAAAAGATACCAGCAAGTACGACGATATTTACATTTTGTCGACAATAACATGGATGATGGAGACAAATACTTTAAAGTACGTCCAGTTGTAGAGCAAATAAGGCAAAATTGTTTAAAACAACAAAAAAAAGAGACAAAATATAGCATAGACGAAATGATGATAGCATATAAAGGATCAAAGGCAGGTAAACGTAAACAATACATGAAGGATAAACCAAATAAATGGGGATTTAAAAATTATGTAAGGGCCGGCGTTTCAGGGATAATTTATGACTTTGTGCTATATGGAGGTGACGATACGTTTCGTTACCATACGTTTACCGAAGAGGAATCGTCCCTTGGTTTTGGCGCTCAGGTGGTCATAGCTTTATGCCAAAGCATTCACCATAAACCGGCATTCGTGTTTTGTGATAACTTTTTTTCATCGCCGGAGTTATTTTTCATTCTTAGGGAACATTATGGCATCTTTGCTTTAGGTACTATCCGAGGCAATCGCCTTAGAGGAGCAGAAACTGTTCTGCTTACTGATAAGGCTATGAAAAAGAAACCCAGAGGTCATTTTGTACAAGCCGTTTGTAACCAAAATCGCTTAGCAATAGTTCGCTGGAATGACAATAAGGCCGTCACATTCATAAGTTCTTTTGTGGCAAGTGAGCCTGTAGAAAAAATCCGCAGATATTGTAAGGACGCAAAATGCAAGATCGACGTCAAATGTCCACAGATTGTGCGCCAATACAATAAACATCATCATCTCACTATACAAAACACCATTTAAGTGCAGGAGATGGTATTTAGCTATATTTTCACAAATGCTCGACATATGTGTGAATAACGCTTGGTTACTCTACCGCCGTAAGCATTCAAGTAACGCGAAAGCTAAAATACCTCTAAAAGCATTCAGATACGAGGTTTATGAAATATTGTTGAAGGCAAACAGATGTGCCAAAAGAAATAAAACTGAGACAGCAAAAGTAAGCAAACCACATGTAGCCCGCCCATCGAGTCCAGTCAAATATGACAACATAGGCCATTTCCCCTCAACAATGGAAGAAGGCCGTTGCAGATACTGCCAAAAGAAGACCGTCGTATATTGCATAAAATGCTATACAAGATTATGCTTTGTAACAGGCAAAACCCCGAGAAATTGTTTTATAAATTTTCACACCAAGTAAAATAACATTTTCAGGTCAATTTCTGCATTTTTCATTTTTGTATTTTCTTATTTTAATAAAATAAACATAATAATAGTAACGTTTTTTATTTTGCCATAATTTGGCAGTGTCCACCACAGCGGACATGCAAATCTACACGTTCATCGTTAAGTCATTGGTAATGTCCGCTGTGACGGACACGAATTTTCCCAACTGTGGGCATCTCTGGATTTATTTTAATATTTTTTTGGGGCTCTTTAGCACACCCTTAAAGCCTTACAATAATTAAATTTATGTATTTCTTACTTTTTTTTCGTTGCCAAATTAAGGGTTAATAACTAAGCCCACGTTTTGCAACAATGTCTTTAAAAACAAACTAACACCCACAATTTCTTAATACATAATATTTAAACCCAGGCTTTCTAAACATAGGGAGGCTATTATTGTACCTGGCTGTGTTGAACACCTTTTATATAAATACTGTGAGGCCGTTCTTGTAGGTACTATACACTTCGTGTAAAATTAGAATCTAGTTTGGAGTCACTGTACTTTATTTAAAAAAAAACTATTTATTAGCAAAAAGTTTTTACTTTTCACTTTTTAGTTGTAGTACCTATTCCACACAAAATTTGAATACACTACCTGCTATGTAAATAATAGTGACAGAAACTTATTATTATAACATCATCAACATCTCAATATCTCTTCAATAATAAGTATTTTTCCCACTTAGTCTAGTGAAAAAAATACGTATTATTGAAGCTAACCGAAGAACTATCCAAGCAAAGTTAATAAAAAAATTATGGGACCGCTAAAGCTCCTCTACCTAAAATTCTTATTTTCATTTCAAAACAAGAATTTTCAAAATAGGTCCACAATTGACGAAAATATCGATGAACATACATAAAATAAACAAAAAAATACATAAAGTCAAACTTAGAACCCCTTCCTTTTTGGCAGTCGGTTAAAAACTTGTTCCCAGTAACAATTTATCTTTTGTTTTATGTGTTTTTATCATCGTTATTAAGTTCCAGTTTATTTAATTATTTATAACATCTTACATCTATCTTTACAGATTACCCTAATTCTACACATTAATATCCAAGACTATAGTTTTAGTACAGTTTAGTTGTATAATCTTTGATAAACTTGAAAATAAGCTGCCTTCTTATACCACGCATAGTTGTAATTCATGAATTAAAATAGAATAGGTATGATTAAATTAAAAAGTAAAACAATTGGCATCCCTATTCCATTATAAAATTACCGACCGATTTGTATCTCTTTCAAATACATTTATTTTAAATCCAGCGCTCAGAATTTAATCCGCGAGCTAAACAATACAAATTGTAGAAGTACTCTCAAATGACGCACAACTCTCACAAACAAACGTTTAGGAGGTGAAACAGTTTAAGATAACGAAATTAATCGCGTCGTATTGTGAACGTATAATTAGTTTTCAGAGAACAAGTTTCTAAATTAAATTCTCAGACGTTTTGTGAGATATTTCGGTGCGGAGCGGCTTGGTTGTGGAACATACGGGTGGCTAGTTTTGGCGCCGAAACGTTATACAGGCTGGAGATTTCCATACACCTCCTGCGGACTCTCCATCCGCTTATCGGCCCATCGTGCTGCTCGACGAGGTGGGCAAGCTCTTTGAAAGAGTCATTGCAGACCGCCTCGTCGGGTGGCTAGTGCGGGTGGAGCCGGATTTGGCGGAGAGCCACTTTGGCTTCCGCAGAGGGCGCTCTACGGTGGACGCCATCATGCGTGTGCGGGCCCCACGACGGGGAATGCTGTGCCCCAGGGTGGGGTCGTCTTGGCGGTGTCTCTAGACATCGCCAATACCTTCCCAACCCACAGATTGAAGCGCTCAGCAGTAAGTAAGTAAGTAAGTAAGTAAGTAAGTCGTTTATTTTGCAAATATGGGTACAGTAAAAGGTGATAATTTTTAAACAGGTAGGTTCAGCCATATCTTACCGACAGGCATGCAAAACTTAAATAAGAGTTTCACGCTAAAACAACAACAAAGGCAATCATATTATGATACATTGAAGAGCACTACTACAAAAATGTTTTTTTTTTTTGATAAAAAGCATATGACAGCCTTTATGGCGTACAAAATTAGTCTCAGTAGACAAATAAATAATAAAAGTAAGAAATCACAATGTCAAAAATTTAAATTAATTTTAGTCAAGGCACAATTTAAAACAAATGTCAATATTTAAAAGTAGAGTAAACAAATATAAAAATAAAATAAAGCAAATCAATTTGGAGAACAAACAAATTCTTTCTCCGTAAGGAATTCGCTGATATTATAATATGCTTTATGCGTTAAAAAGCGTTTAAGCCTAGTTTTGAATATTGTTAATGATAGTTCTTTCCATTGCTTAGGTAATTTATTATAAATAACCGGACCCATGCAATAGACACTCTTGCGCAGTAGTGCCGTTTTGGCGGGATGGGAGCATACTTGGTTATTGTCGCGTCTATTACGTGGGACTACGTCGGCTAGACGTTTAAAGCGATTTGGGTTTGACTTCACAAACACAGCTACCTCCATTATGTACAAGCTAGGAAGTGTTAATATTTTGTGTTGTTTAAAGTATGGCATGCAACTATCAGTGGATTTAAGCTTAAACATAGCCCGTAAGCATCTTTTCTGGGCTTTAAAAACTGTTTCTCTTTCGGTTGAATTTCCCCAGAATATTACACCGTAACGTAAGTGCGATTCTACTATGCCATAATAAGCAATTAATAGTGCATCCATGTTAATTACTGGAGATAGTGAATGCAGAGCGTATGCGGAGCTACTAATTCTCTTACATAAACTATCAGTGTGTGCTTTCCAATTTAGATTTTTATCTATTAAAAGTCCCAGAAATTTAGTATTTTCTACTTCTTCTACAAGTTCATTGTTGTTGTGTATATTAGGGCTAATGCTGGTAATCCGCTGATTGAAATTCACAACTTTTGTTTTTTTTAAGTTAATTTTTAAATTATTTTCTTCTAACCAACCTACAACATTTTGTAAACAATTGTTAATGTCCCATTCATATGTCTCCACATTTTTACATGGTATTGTCACGGTACTATCGTCCGCAAACAGTGTCATTGCTTGTTCAATGCATTTAGGTAGATCGTTTATGTACAGTATGAATATGAAAGGACCCAATACGCTCCCCTGGGGTACGCCAAAGATAACTTCACGCTCTGAGGATCTATAGATCTCTTCACGCTTGGTAACTGGATTAATTTGACAAATTTCAGTTATTTGTTTTCGGCCTTTTAAGTAAGACTCAAGAAGACTAAGTAAATTGCCTCTAATGCCATAAGCTTCAAGTTTTCTCAATAGAATAGCATAATCAACGTAGTCAAAGGCCTGAGTCATGTCACAAAAAATGCTACATACTGGTATTCGTTTATCGACATTCTGTATCACATTATATATAAAGTCAAATATAGCCATATTAATAGTCCTATGTTGTCTAAACCCTTTTTGTTCGTCACAAAGAACGTTATTTTTGTCAATAAATTTGTATAGTTCGTTATAAATGTATTTCTCAAATATTTTGGAAATCACAGGTATGAGTGCGATTGGCCGGTAATATTCCATTAATTCTCTATTTTCTTTCTTAAACATTGGCTTTATAATCGAAGTTTTTAAGGCATCTGGGAAGATGCCTGCGCTGATAGAGAGATTAATTATATGACTAAGGTGACCACTTATTTCCATAGATACGTGTTTCAATATTTTTGTACTGATACCATCATACCCTACGCTACTTGTATTATTCAATGTCATTATTATTTTATGTATTTCTAAAGGTACACCAGGTAACATGAACATTGATTGAGTGCTCGTGTTTATTTTAAAGCGTTTGGGTTCCCCAGTATCATTCTGTTTCGGCTGTATTTTATCGATAAAGTAGTTATTAAACGCTTCAGCAATACTATTGGGATTAGATAGAATACGATTTCTGACCTTAATTTTATAAATGTTTCGTTTGGGTAAATTATGCTTTGCGCGATTAATAATTTGCCACGTAGTTTTAGATTTATTTTTAGATAAATAGATTCTTTGATTGTTTTGTGCTTTTTGTGTCAAGTGTATAATTTTTTTGTGCATTTTCGAATATTCTGTGAATTTAGTTTTATTTTCTGTATTTCGTTTTAGTCTCATCTGCCACAGAAGTTTTCTTTTTCTTTGGCTGCCCAGTTTAATTCCTTTTGACAGCCACTTAAGTTTTTTAATAACATCAATTTTGATTAACTTAATCGGAAAGCACAGATCATACAAAAGCTTGAAAGTGTCGATAAAACTACTGTATGCTACATTCGGATCATCCGTGTCGTAAATATCAGAAAAGGAAAGACTCTTGATGTAGGCTTTGAACTTGGTTATATTTTCCACACTATCATCCCTTTTAGTCGCATACCAACTATTTATGACACATTGTGTTTGAACAGGACAGTGTAGGAGCTGTGCTGTGTGATCGGACAACGCAAATTCCATGACGTCAGTTTTGCAAGATTTACCAAAGTTATGCGCAAAATTATCTATGCATGTCATGCTTGCCATGCGAGTAGGCTGTCTCAATGCCAATTTCAAATTAAACCTCATCAACAAATATTCAAATGCCCTTGTGTGTTTATTTTCTTTAAGCATATCTATGTTAAAATCTCCAGCAATTACAATGTTTTTATAATGTGCTTGTGATATTTCTTGCAGTACAATTTCAAGTTTATCTAGGCAGCAGCTTAAATTATTGACATTTGGTACTCTATAAATGCAGATTACAGCTATCCTAAATTGCGTAAGCTCAATAGCACAGCATTCAAATATACCTGATAATGAAAGATTCGAAATTTTCGGTAATTCTTTCCATTGTATATTATTTTTAGCTAGGATACAAGCTCCTCCCCTTTTTTTTCCCTCTCTACAGAAACTAGCAGCTAAACAATAATTTGGGATGTATAACTGATTTTGATATCCTTCCATAATAAAGTGCTCTGTAATGCACAGAACATCCACATTTACATTTTTTCCAGCAAGTTCATCTAAACATACAGTGAGAGAGTTAGATTTTGTTATTATGCCTGCAATATTTTGATGCAAGATTTTGAGATATTTACTAGAGAAAAAACAGTTCAGTAACTTGATCACTATTGGATTTATGTTGGAGGTGGGATGTTTCACTGTGGTTTTCTTCAAGGAGATGGATATCGTTGCTAACCTTATTATAATCTTGATTGTAGTCAATTAATATGTTGGATTTGATCCGGTCAAAGATGTCTCTCCATCCGTATTTGTTAATTTTTCCTGTATTGTACGAAAACATGTCAAGCGTCAGAGTGTGATTACTGTCAAAAAAGTATGCATATTCTTGATTTATTATGTCTAAACTGAGTAGGTTGTTAAATATCTCGACTTTATAATTATGAATCAGAGCTCCTCTTATATAAGTCGGTGCGCATATAACAATATTTGTGTGTTTAATGTTTATTAAAGAGTTTTTCAGGCTTTTGAGGATATCTAGATACTCGCAATTTCTTAAATCATTCTTTCCTATGAAGATCAGGCAGTAGTCTTGCATTGTGAAGTTTTTTAAGTTGTCTCTGACGGTGCTTAACAACTCTTCTGTGGTGGCGTTTTGCAGCAAATAATGACAGTAATTAAATTGATTATTGAAAAGTTCGTCGATTAGCGGCAGTGTTCCTTTTGTACAACTGCTACTCATTATTGCTAGTCTATTTTTATGTTTTGGTTCAGATTCGCCTAGTGGTTTTTTTGTAGCAGCATTACGCAAGTGTGAAGGTGGTGTCAGGTTATTTTTTTGCGTTAAGGGTGTTTGAGTGTCTTGGTTGAGAGTGTCAACTGTTATTTCCTTGCAAAAATTGATCGAGGTCTTGGGCTCATTTCTGCTAATTTTATTTCGTAAACGAGATGGTGAAGCTGATGTCAGAGTTTTGTCCTGATCCAGTTTAGTTAAAGGTTCCGTTTGTGTCGATTTGTCTTTAATTAAGGATTTCTTTACAGGCGTAGACTTTGTGCGTTTTTTAACTGGGCTGCTAATTTTTGTGAATAGATCATTTTTCCGTTGCAAGTCCAAGTTTATTTGTTTTAGATTGCTATTTTCTAAAGAAAGAGACTCAACTTCTTGATGTGCGCTATTTAAATCTAACGTAAGTTTGTCAATTTGTTCCTTCAACTTGCAACTTCGTGCTTGCACTAGCAGCACCATGCATACCGAATACCGAACCATGCAAACTATGTGTCACTGGTAAGTAACTAAGTTTATAACAGTACACTTTCGGCGAAAATATCTACTTCACTCACTAGGTATATCGTATGAACTAATTTGCTGACATTGATCGACTTTTCTTCCAAAATATTCCAAATTGTCGATGAACGACAATGCAATCATAATGAGAAAGCCATGAGCTTTTTTGAAACTATGATTGACGCTAATACTCCGGAAGGTGGCGGAAACTCTGTAAGGTCAGCGTTTGAAATAAAATATATTATTTAAGGAAACTCGGATTTATTATTGCAGAATATAATTTGACAGGTGATATGATATTTCGAAAAGAAGTTACTAATCTCCGAAACGGCTGGAGCGATTTCGACGGGATTTTCACTGGCAGATAGCTGATGTTTTAAGGAGTAAGATACTTTTATTTTAGAAAAAAGAATTAGGGTCCAGGCAGGTAAAGCCGCGGGCAGCAGCTACATATTATATTATACAGGGTGTTAAAGTAGTTGCGTGCCATAGCTTCAGGGTGAGTTCAGAGTCGATAAAGGAACCCAGGAAAAAATAAATATCTTAAAAAAAAGTAAACGGTCCCAGGAAAAAAAAAAATTGCAACATCAATCTAATTTCGTACCTACTAACCTAAAATAGCAATCGTTTCGAAGTAAAATTATTTTATTTGTTTAAATACTTTACTTACTTACTTTCATTGCGTTCGATAGTAGGTAGTAACTCTAGGAAATTATTTATTAGCATTTAAACAAAATAAAAACGTATTTTAATCAATTCTAAACGATTAATATTAGAATACATTCTTGTCCTACCCCAACCCAATCTACCTGTAGTTGCCCTATTATTCAGAAGGTAAATTCCATCAAGTACCTAGGTATTGTAGTAGACCAAAGATTAAGTTGGTACCCACACCTCGAACTAACTATAGGGAGAGTAAGAAAACTCATATGGGTTTTTAAATCTCTGAGACATGTTATGAGTACAGAATTACAGAATAAAATTTATGTCGCACTGGCCCAGTCTGTAATTATTTATTGTGTCTCGGTATGGGGTGGAGCAGCTAAGACGTATTTTTTTAGATCTAGAGAGGGCACAGAGATCCTTGATTAAAGTCATGTACTGTAAGCCCTACAGGTTTCCTACTGAATCACTATACTCAAGCTCTAAGCTGCTCTCCGTCAGGAAACTCTACATCCTACACCTTGTACTCAGATACCATAAAATTCTACCCTTTAGCCATGCCAAACTTAAAAAAAGACGCTGTGATATAGTAGCCCCTACTTACTCAGCACGTTCAATTTTTGCTAGTCGCCAAAATGTAGCTCAAGCCCCACGCGTTTATAATAAAGTAAATCGCATACTTAACATTTACCCTATGCAGCTGTACGAGTGTAAGAAGATATTGAAGGAATGGCTTTTCACACTTAATTATGATGCCGTGGAAGACATTTTGGTTACACAGGGTTGAACGTCACGCATACACACACACTCACACACGCACACCATCTCACTCACTCACACACACTCACATACACCCTAACTCACACACACACACCCACTCAAACACACACACATACACACAAAATATACTTTCGCACGCACATTAACACACATTTACACCTTTCTTCCATAAGCATGATTTAATTCATATTCATTTTTGTTTTTCTTTTTTTCTTATTGGTTTGTTTTTATTCGTTTTTAATTTTTATTGGTTTAAAAAAATGTGTAACTTAACTTATACCTAATTAGCACAACGAAGCAGTTGAACTAATCGAGGAAGAGCGAGGTTTATCCCATCACAAGTATCTTCGGATTACTTTCTGGGAAGCCCCGGCAACTTAATTGTATCTAGATTTAAGATAATAAACACATTTTTTTTTTTTTGCTATTTAATTAAAAGGTACTACATTAGGTTCATCTTATGATAATTTTCGTTTTTTTTTTACACTTTTTTTTTAATGTATTTATTTTTTATTTTTTATGGTTTCCTTTATCAACTCTGAACTCACCCTGAAGCCATGGCACGCAATTACTTTAACAAACAATATTAAAAACCGGGACAGAAGTTTTTAAAATTATATTTCATGTTATTTTTTTTAAACCTATAAAATAAATGTGGGCCCCATTGGTTTGGGTTTAGGTATATAATATAATTATAAGTTATAACAAAGTACACAATACAAATCATTTTATGTAGCGTGTCTTTACCTATTTCATTCCTGTATATTCTGAATCTCACAACTCGGCCAATTGGACGTATATTAATTAGTGTACAATTTGCAAAATGTAACTTTCAAAGTTGATCAGTTTTCTTCGTAACTGCCTTACCAGCGTCAATTATTTACGTCTGCAGCTTAAGTTTGATAGCGCAGCCTACTCTATTATTGATCTAAGTTTTATAGTGAGTAAGAAATCGTTGGATTGTAGTATTATCCATAGGTACTCATTGAAACGAGGAAAGAAACAAAAGAAAGAAAATAAGTTTATTTGTCACAGAAAGACGTGCATAAAAAAAAAAGATAATAAACTCAAGTAGAACAATAAAATAAAACAATAGATTTAAATACAATAACGAGAACAAAACAGAAATAGTCGGCAGCTGCTGGCAAGTCATGACTGTGACAAGAAGGCTTCCACTCAGCATGATGCTGTGCTATGGAGACCCACAGCACAGCGCTGATTTTTAGTGGTCACCCGATGGTTTTTGTTATGTGCACTAGTGGAAAACAATCTCAAACAACAAAATGAACATAATACCAACAATTGGACGTAGTTAAACAGAAAGGATCCAACCCACACAGAGTTAGTTTTGAGATATTCAAGTTTTAAGATCACATCGTGTTATGTGATTGTATGACCTGCCGTACATACGGGTTGGTAATGTATGGTCATAATGATGCGTTGGGATTGTTTTTGTGATATTAAAGTTTTGACTACAAAGAGTGTTTTGGTATACATAACTCATTTTCGCCCATAGTGTGGGTTGAATCCTTTCTGCTTAACTACGTCCAATTTATATTAAGATATAGGGAACGGTTTATAGTGCAAATTTCAATTAGGCAAAGAATATTATGATATTAAAGGGCGTTTCGTCAAAAAACTAAAAAAAAAATTGTCAGTTATTCAGATAACAAAAAAATATTAGACTACACGTGTTTCTTGCTATATCATTTTAATAAAATATGATTTAGATAAAACGCAAAGTTGGAGAGTGGAGGCTCGCTACGTCACAGTTCAGTATAAAATCTATCGAAGAGTGACGACTTGCCACATTTTAACTCCACTGCCGTAATCTTTTGATTACATAATCAAAGAAAAAATACGTGTCCAATCATATTTAATAATTTATCTGACGGACAAAAAATACATTTTTAGTCATCCCTATTCTAAATACAGTTTGATACGGTTACTAACAAAGGCAAAAATGTAGCTGAAATAAATTATTCAACCATAGAACGAGAAGCACTAGTTGTAATCTGGGCGGTGAAGAAATTTCGTGGTTTCATCGAGGGTTACTGTACTAACCGATCATCAAGCCCTGCCGGTCCATTCTGTAAAAATATCACCATGAAACTTAGGTGAAGTGAGCGTGAAGTGAGCTGTCAATAGTGCTAATCCCTAGCATCCTGCCGGTCGATTTGTGACAGTGACAGCTCACTTCACGCTCACTTCACCTAAGTTTCACGTTGATATTTTTACAGAATCGACCGGCTGAAGTGGTTTATGTCATTAAAGTCTCGAACAGGTCGACTAGCACGATGGGCCCAGCAACTGCAACCCTATAACCTGACGATCAAATACATTAAAGGAAGAACAAATGTTGTCGCCGACACTTTGTCACGTCCTAATTGCGATCTTACAATTGTACAAGACTGTGGAGTATGCAGTATTGTAACTGATATGCCTAGGAAGAAAGCAAAAGAAATAAGAAAGGAACAATAAAAAGATAATGACATAGAGAAAATAATTAACGAACTAGAAGGAAATCAATATGAAAACGGAAGATATTAGAGTACAAAAAGATATCTCGTGAATCAAGGTCTACAGGGATAAATCAGAAAATGATAATGAAAACGCTCAACTAGTGGTTCCCAACCATGAGCAAGTAAAAGTTATCGGTGCGTATCATGATGAAGCTTCCGCTGGTCATTATAGAGTGGAGATAACTATTGAACTCATTACTAAGCGATACTTTTGGAAGGCGATGAGAACCCAAATAGAAAATTATATCCGGAACTGTATCCAATATCAGCGGTACAAACCAAGCAATCTCAAACCATCGGGCCTGCTCCAAACAACGGCTCTCAACCAAAGATTTGAAGTCGTATCCTTCGATTTGTTCGGACCCTTACCCAAAACGGCTAAATATGAGACATTCGCGATTCTAAATTACAATCTAGGGGTAGGGCATACAAGACTGCGTGAAGTCGGATTTACAGCGATTCGTTTCTGTCACTAAAACCTCATTTTGTTTTAGGGCTAACAATTTTATTATAAATGAACATTGGGAATAATACACGTTATTTAATACGATACTTAGGACATATGACTTTATTTCATGCAAAATTAAGATATTCAATTATTATAGAAGTCGATATTATGACAGCATAGTTTTAGAAGTAAAGATAATTAATAACAAAATTTCGAATTTTTGTACATCATGGTTACTGAAGTGTAAAGCAAATGTGTTATGGATATAGATTTTCGGACAAACAATTTTAGAAGAAGAAAGGGTACCTATTCTTTGCAATAAAATTAGTTTCATTGGAATAATCCTTATAGTACATACCTAAATAAATTAAATCAAATCAAATCAAATCAAAAATATTTATTTGCTAGAATATGGTACATAATGGTGTTACAATAATTTTGTTTCTGCATATCCTGCCAAAACGATGGCGTGCAAATTTATACATACTTATAATGTCAATTATTTTAACTCACAAACTACAGATTCTATTGACTTATCTTCTAAATAGTCCTTAATCGTATAATAACTTTTCAGTAGAAGCAGTTTGAAAATATACTTTTTAAACATTGTCAGCGGTAGGTCTTGCACACTATTTGGTAAATGGTTGTATATTATAATGGCCATGCAGTATGTATTTTTCTTAAATAATGTTAGTTTTATTGGTGGTAGCTGAAGTCTATCTTTATGGCGTGATGATCGGCAATTTGGTCTGGTAATGGTAGTTTCAAATAAATTATAGTTCCTCTTAACAAAAATACACATTTCAAAGATATACAAGCATGGCAAAGGTAAAATTTTTAGTTTTTGAAATAGTGGCTTACAGCTGTCTAGAAAATGAGCTCCACAAATTGCTCTGACACATTTTTTCTGAGCTTTGAAAACTCTGTCAAACTCTACTGAATTACCCCATATTATAATACCGTATCTAAATATGGATGATACGTAACCATGATACGCTAACATTGCACTATCATAGTTAATTGTTTGTCTAATTCTTTTCAAGACATATATAAATCGATCTATTTTAACAATAATTTTATTTATGTGTGGTTTCCAATTACAATTTTTATCGACTGTTACACCCAAAAATACACAATTTTCGACAGTGGTTAAGTGAGAATCTTTATAAAGAATGTTTAGTTTATTTATGTTTGCATTGTATGTCTGAAATTGTATTATATTTGTTTTAGTCATATTTATTTTTAAGTTATTCTTGTTTAGCCAGCCGATTGCGTTATCCATAGCTTCGACGATTTCGTTTTCTAAATCCTTGTAATTATCACTCTTAATAATTATTGTAGTGTCATCAGCGAATAGTATGCACTCCTTCCCTATTGCTTCGGGAAAGTCGTTAATGTATACTTTAAAGAGATCTGGGGATAAGATACTACCCTGGGGCGTGCCATAATTATTTTGTTTATATTCTGACCTAAAGGTGTTTTGTTGATTTTTACAAGTTTTTGTTATTTCCACACATTGTACTCTATCCGAAAGATAACTTTTGATCCAGTCATTGGCTTTACCTCGTATTCCATAGTGCTCAAGCTTTGAAAGTAGTGTTTTATGGCAGACAAAATCAAAGGCTTTCGTCATGTCGAGGAATACGCAACATATTTTAGAATTTTTATTTAAGCTTTCGGTTATATGTTTTATTAGCGCAAAGCATGCCAGAGCAGTTGAACTCCCTTTTCTGAAACCATATTGTTCTTTTTTAATTATATCACATGCTGTTAAAAAGTTATCTATTTTGATGCACATTACTTTCTCAAAGATTTTGGATAGGATTGGAATTAAAGTTATTGGGCGGTAATTACCCATGTCCGTTTTTACACCTTTCTTATACAGTGGTTTAACAATCGACCTTTTTAAACGCGTTGGGAATACTCCTTCTGTCAGAGACATATTTATAATGTGGGTTAAGGGGGATACTAAACTCGGCGCACACATTTTTAACATTTTAGTGCTCAGGTCGTCATACCCAGTCGAGTTGGTATTTCTAAGACTATGAATTATTTTATATACGTCTGATTCATCTATCGGAGTAAGGAAAATGCTTTTAGGATTTTGAGGAGTGGGCATGTCATATTGCATGTTTTTATGAGTATTGTTGGTCGGTTTTGTTTGAGATATATAGTAGTCATTAAATAAGTCGCATATTTGGTTCGGATTGTCATAAATTTTACTATTAGCATTAATTTTGTCAATTTCAGAGGCACTTGTCATATCACTATCTGTGTTTGTTTTAATCATATTCCAGGCGGCTTTACTTGTGTTTTTGGCCTTTTTCATATAGTTTAAGCTATTAATCTGCTGAGCCTTGTGAATACATTTTTTCAAGATTTGCGTATAGTTGTCATAATTATTTTTGTTTTGTTTCTTGTTATGTTTATAAAGATGGTATTTCAAGTATAGTGTTCGTTTTTTAATTCAGCATCTTTTTATACCCTTGGTGAGTCCTCTATTTTTCACTTGTTTACAAGTATTTTTTACTTTAACTATAGGAAAGCATAAATTGTAGAAAAGGGTAATTGTGTCGTGTAGTCTATCAAAAGCGTCATTTGTTGTCTGAGCTTCATATACTTCAGAAAAAGAAAGATTTGTGATGCAGTTTTTAAATTTATTTATATTTTCGTCACCAAACTCTCTTACGTTTTTAAACCAAAAAGTATGGAAGTCTTTAATTTCCAAATCAGTTTCTAAGCTAACCGTTATTGATTGTGTTGTTTCGTGGTCAGAGAGAGCGAGATAGTGAAGTCCTGATTTAGCATTGTGTATATTACTTACTATTAAGTCCAAACATGCGTTTTTTCTCGTAGGCAGTGTTATGTGATTTATTAAATTATTATTGCCAAGTATTGAGTTTAAATCATTGGATGTTTTATTAATTTTCATTGTGTCAATATTCCAATCGCCACAAATGATAATGTTTTTATTGTATTTTTTACAAAGTTTATTGGACAGAAGCTCCAAATTATTTAAAAATATTGTGGCATCTCGTGTCGGTGTTCTATATATACACACTACAATTAAGTTAAATTTAATTACTTCGATAGCGCAGCATTCAAATTGCAGGGGGATGGGGAGAGGTAGATTTTTTATTTCTTTAAATTGTAGGTGATTTTTTAGTAATATACACGAGCCACCCCGTCGCACACAGGAGTATTCGACCTCAAAATCCGGTCAAAAGACACAAAAAACTATTTTAACAATTGACACTCAATTTGCATTGTTTGCACACGTCACTAATCGAACTAGTATAAACCGGTTCCAAACACGGCTTGGAAGCCGCCCGCAGTTAGTGCAGGTAGTCGGAACCTAGTTGATGTTGAATGCGCACGTCTTTGTTTTCGATACGCCCTATATTTTAACAACTTTGCGGTTTGTGTTTTGAGTAGTTTGTGGTGATATTTGTGAAGATTTTCAATGGATACCGAAGCACAGGGTATGTACTTCATTATGATGCTAAAATATTATAGTTCTTTTTGATATTTAGTTTCTTTTTGAGGTTAAAATGACTGATACTAAAATATTGATATTTTTGACTAAACTGTTCAGAAAAAAGGTGTTTTTGTAATAGTTCCGGTCACGATCGGGCAATTTTTTTTTTTTTATTGCTAACTAAGTACCTTAGCTATGCCATCCAAATACAAATATCTCACCCATCTTGCCACCATTTTTTTTAAAGACTGTTTTTGTTTCGAATGTATATTTTTTCATATTTTGCACATTGACTTAGAAGTTGTTTTTTCATTTTAGGTTCGGCCCCATGTAACATGCAAATGTCTAGAAGATCATTATACACGCTTTTTAGAGACAGCAGTAAACGAAAATTAGATCATAAATTATTGGACATGGAACAGAAACTTAAGGAGATTACGAAATGTCCTGAAAATGAGTTTCGAATAATTAGGAATGATCTGAGACATTTTAAATCAGATTTGAAGCAAAGATGGAGCCTAGCCAACAATACAGAAGCCCGTTTCCTCAGTATAAATAAAAACTGGCTGGATAGTTCCATAATAATGCATAGCTGGTCAACAATGTCTACATCAAAACAAGGGCGACCAAGCAAGTCATTCGACGAATTAACTGATCGCAGCAAGAGGCGAAAAACAAAAGAACTTCGAGAACAAGTGCCGGTCCAAGAATTAACATACGCAGCCAGTGTTAGTCAACGAAAATCGGGAAACATCGAAGCGTCGAAAATAATAAAAGAAGTTACTGCCACTCCTACAAGGGCAAAAAAGTTTAAAAAAGCGCTGTGTGATGTTAAAAAAGTGTCTGCAAAGAAACATTCAGCTTCGGAAGCGTTGTCCCTTTTTATTGAGTGTGATTTGACAAAGAGACAGTACGAGATACTACACGAATCTAACAAAATGATCTATCCGTGTTATTCGCTCATTAAAGAAGCAAAAAAGCATTGCTATCCGAGGGAAGAGTCTATGCGTGTAACAGAAACTTGCGCCGAAGTTCACCTCCAAGACTTATTAAATCACACAGCTTCAAGATTATGCAAATTTCTGGATGATGTCCTTGAAACCTGTACTTCAGAAGAATTACTAAATATGGAACTTATAACGAAATGGGGTTGCGATGGTAGTCAACAGGCTCGATTTCAGCAAAACTTCCAAGATGATTCAGGAGCTGATGATTCAAATATATTCCAAAGTTCATTGGTTCCCATACGATTACAATCTAATATTGAAAATCATAAGAAAATATTGTGGCAGAACCCAACACCATCGTCACCGAGATTCTGCCGTCCAATTCGGATAAGATTCCTACATGAAACTGCCGATATCACAAGAGATGAAATAAAGTATATTGAGGACCAAGTAAAACAATTGACGAAGACAGAGGTACCTCATTCGAATGGTGTACAGATGCATGTTCTGCACACCTTGGTTCCGACTATGGTAGATGCAAAGGTGTGCAATGCAGCTACAAATACAACTTCCACTATGCGATGTTATATATGTGGAAAAACGTCAAAAGATTTTAACGACTTTAAAGCCACTAAGACGGAGAAACTTGAAGCACTCAGATTCGGAATTTCAACTTTACATGCAAGAATCAGATTATTTGAGACTCTTCTGCATATCGCCTATAAACTACCTTTGAAAAAGTGGCAAGCTAGGGGTCAAAATGAGAAACAAATTGTGAAACAAACAAAAGAAAGAATACAAAAAGACTTCAAGGAAAAAACAGGACTCATTGTAGACGTCCCTAAAGCCGGTTTTGGGAACTCAAACTCGGGAAATACATCCAGAAGGTTTTTCAGCGATCCTGAAACAGCTGCTGAAATTACAGGCATCGACATATGTCTCATACAGAAACTGAGAGTAATAATAGAAGCCATTTCTTCTGGTTATGAAATCAATGAAAGCAAGTTTGCAAATTTCGCACACGAAACTGCGGAATTATATGTCAAATTATATGGTTGGCATCCCATGACACCTACATTACATAAAATCCTCGTACATGGTCCTGCCATAATTAAACATGCCCTTCTGCCTATCGGACAACTATCAGAAGAGGCTGCTGAAGCCAGAAATAAACATTTTCGATCTTACAGGCTCGATTTTACTAGGAAATTCTCGAGGGAACTATGTAATAAAGATGTCTTCAATAGGCTTTTGCTGACTTCTGATCCATTTCTGAGCTGTGGACGAAAACGGCAGAAGCTGAGAATCAGCCGGTGTTTCTTACCAGAAACTATAGAATTATTTGTAGAAGTGGGTCCCGAAAATATCCAAGAACTGAGTGTGGAAAGTTGAGGGTGACTGAGTTAGGTATTTTTATGATTTTATTGTGAGTAAACTTGTGTCATATTTGTTTCTTACAGATTTTGGAAATAAATCTTAAGTATTTCATATATAGTTTTATTTTTTCCAACATTATTACGCTATATATACGTTAAAGCATTAAAGTCAGCATTTTAAATCATCTCCATTAAAAAAATAGCAAGAAATAATTTTGACCGGATTTTGAGGTCGAATACTCCTGTGTGCGTCGTTGGTTAGCTCTGGAGAAGAAAGATACCAGTTTGTAGTTATTAATTGTAAGGTTTGGTTCGCAGCCGCTTTTAAGGAAAGTTTCAGTTAAGCATATAATATCTACAGAATCTATTTCTTTTTGTAGGTTTGAGATGGCCACCTCTATTAATTCCAATTTGTTCAATACCCCAGCGATATTCTGATGAACTAACGTTATTTTGGTATATTTAGTTTTGTTTTGCGAAAAAAAACGGTTTTCGTGTTTTTATCGACTCGTTTTATTTTATCAAAGAAGGTTGTGATTTTAGTTTGTGTGGTTTGTCGCGGGGTTATATTACGTGTTTTTGTTCTGTTCTCGATAGTGTGCTTATTTTTAAATTGATTAAGAATCTCAGTCTGGTATTTCTTGTAGTCAATTCTAGTGTTCAACTTCAAACATAATTGTGATAGATAGTACTGGTGGTAACTTTTCATCGACCTGTCGCTGGTGCTATTTACATACTCTGAATTGTGTATTTTTATGTATTTACAATTTTTATAATTTTGTATTATTAATTCTAGATTGTAGTTAATTGTATTTTCGTTTAGATATGGGTTACGTTGTACGTTAGTAATAATTACAATATTGTTCCGTAGTTTACAAAGGACGTTACATAACTCAGTCATAAAAGAATAAGGATTCTTGTCGTTAGATCCTATCACTAAAACTATAATATCATCAATGTTTAATGTCTTTATGAAGTCGTCATTGCAGCTGTTAAGAATCTGCGCACTTGTTGCATTGGGCTTGATGAAAGTCGTGATTTTATAGTTGTCATTCCATTTATCTACCCTGGAATTAGTCATCGTTTTGTTAAGTCCACGGGCCTGCTGATCTCCGAAAATTATTATTCTATTATGTTTGTCCGTCAGCTTAATTTGAGTATTTGTTTTCATATTCATGTGGTGGTATTGTTGCTGTTTAATGACGTCCGATGCCATGTCATCCTCCGTGTGTTTTTATGTTGGAATTGCTGGTCGTTAAAGGGTCGTTTTAGGGGGGAATTGTGGTTGGGGGGGCTCCAATCCCTCCAGACTACAAATTGAGCCGGCTGTGTTGAATGACACATTTTCGACATCGCTTGGTGATTGTGCTATTACGATGGTGGCAGGTTGATGAGTCGTTGCAGAAGGAAGAATAAACTTGGTTGGAGTAGAGGAACAGCTCATTCTAGTAGCATTCTTTTTGCCTGGAGACCTCGGTGTGAGGCTCTTTCGTTCTAACCAGTTCACCTTTTTATATGTCTCTATAACTTTTTGGTATTGGCCAATATCCATTTTTAGCCGAAAATTTTCGCTATTTAAGTTGTCGATCTCTAAATGAGCGCTTTCTAATTCGGTTGTGAGCTTGTTGATTGTGTCTTTATAATTCTCAATTTCGTCGCTGTCATTAAGTGAGGTGCTTGGTAAGCTCATCATAGTAGTGTCAAGTAATGTGGAATTATTTCTTAGATTAATATTTAAGATATTGTCCACCGATTTAGCCCTTGTTGGCTTTCGGACAGTGATGTTATTTATTTCCAAGTTTTCCATTGTAATGTAATGAACGTAAATGAATTAATTGCAATCACTGCTTTTATTAATAAAAAATAAAAAAACAAAAGAAAACAAAAAGTGTATAGGTATTACTTGTGGGATCCGAACTCGCTACTTCTCGAGGTGTGATGCTTAGCCACTGCGCCACGGCTACACAAGTCTTTAATTCGAAATTTGTGTGTGTTTCTTACAGTGGAGTAGATTTATTAGTCATCGCCTTGAGTTCTTCTAAGTTGACCATATATGGTAGCGAATTTGCATGTCACGTACTGCCGCTGCGGTGAGTCACACTGAGCACTGAGTCACTTAGTAGATTACAAGTACCGTTGATTTTCGTTTTTGTTTCTTTTTTTCTTTTGCCGTTTATTCACAAACTGTTCAATGAATTTTACTTCTGTTTTTTTTAATGTTTACACTGACACTTTTCACTTCGCATAGTTGATACTTTAATGATAAGTTTTCGTAGTTATGATTTATAGATTTTTTTTTGTGACGGAGCTGTCGCTATTTGTGTGCGTCCAGCGGGGCGCGCGCGCGCGATTCGTATTATACGTATTATTGTTACTCAATACAATTTTAAAGCGCCCAATCATAAATAAATAATCATATCGATTAATCTCTAAAATAATATCAAAACCAAGAATACAGCCCGAGCTTTTATAACTAAAGCAGAAAAAAGGAATTTAGTATCAGGTGCTTGTCGTTCTAGGCAATTAGTTAGTGTCAGCTTATTAATTGTTCTACGTTGCAGACAAGTTGACGCTGCAGAAGGTTGCAGGCAATCTATTAGCAATTTTAATCTTGCTTCAATATCGACGGACGTACTCCTTATTAAAGAACAAAAAGAAAGAAAAACTCTTTTATCATCTGCCTCGCTTTTTCCCAACTATGTTGGGTTCGGCTTTTAGTCTAACCGGATGCAGCTAAATACCAGTATTTTACATGGACCAACTGCCTATCTGACCTCCACAACCCAGTTACTGGGTAATACGATACCCCTTGGTAAGACTAAATATCGTGATTCGATTTTATTTTAATTACACTCGAGAGCAATGAATCCGGGTCACTTAAAGAATCCTAAAAATCTCGGAAACTAAAAATGCTAGGTTAATGCAATAAATTGTATTTAATATACAATGTAATACTCCTTAAATGAAGGTATTAAAACTTCTTAGTTATTGTAAAGTTTCGAAGATGGAACTACGAAATTACAGCATTTGGTTTTGCTTTTGTTTGTAATCTGTCATTTATGTGGGTACATAAACCATGTTGATAGTGCTCTATATTCATTATTCAAGCTGAAATTATGTCGCTTACGCCTGAAGAATGCACCAGAATACTTACAATGCTGGAAACCGGCCGGAGTCAGCGCGATACAGCCAGGACTGTCGGTGTGTCGCTGTCAACAGTACAAAGAGTTCTCCGACGTTACGAAGAAACTGGTTCTAACCTACGCAGACCAGGAACGGGCAGAACCAGGTGTACCACAGCACGAGAAGACCGATACTTGGTGAACACCATGCTTCGAAATCGCTTTCTCACAGGAACTGAACTCACAAATCAGTTTCGACGCCTCGGAGGAAGTAACCCAAGTGCATGGACAGTAAGACGTCGGCTTGCTGAATCTAACTTAAAACCCCTTAGACCTGCAAACGGCCCTAAACTGGAGCGTGGGCATCGTATTTCAAGACTAAGATATGCCCAGAGCCACGTAAATTGGAGTATTGAAGATTGGTCAAAAGTTATGTTCTCCGACGAATCAAAATTTATGCTCTACAAGCACGATGGAAGACACAGAGTGTATCGAAGACCAAGGGAAAGATTCAAGCAAGCATGCATCGAAGAAAAAGTAGCCTACGGTGGTGGGTCTGTACTTGTGTGGGCCGGAATTTCTTCTGAAAGTCGCACAGAGCTGGTGATCATAGAAAACGGCTCTTTAACTAGCGTAAAATATGTGGAAGAAATCCTCAATGATCACGTTGGTCCATTTATGGTCAATTTAGGTGAGGATGCTATATTTATGCATGACAATGCCCGACCTCATACAGGTAGGATTGTGAATGACTACCTTCAAGAGATGAACATTACTCGTATGGAGTGGCCAGCGCGCAGCCCGGATATCAACCCGATCGAGCATGCTTGGGACGAGCTAGGCAGATGCGTAAAATAACGAAACCCTCCCCCAATCACGCTTCGTGAGCTCAAAATTGCTCTCACAGAGGAATGGGAGAATATTCCCCAAAATCGTATAAGGAACTTGGTGTACAGCATGCCAAACCGCGTAAACGCAGTAATGGAAGCACGAGGAGGCAATACGAAGTATTAAAATTCAAGAAAATCGTAATAAAGTTCAAAAATTTCATGTTTCCTATTTTTGTTTTAAGGAGAGATCAGCAGTTTTTTTCTTTATGTAATTTTGTGTTAATAAAATGTATGGTGACTCATATTTTTTTTACTTTCATTTAAGGAGTATTACATTGTCTATTAAATACAATTTATTGCATTAACCTATCATTTTTAGTTTCCGAGATTTTTAACATTCTTTAAGTGACCCGGATTCATTGCTCTCGAGTGTATTATTTTGCATTTTGTTGTAATCTTATTACAATGTAAAATAGATGCACATCAAAAAATTCCTCCATGAAATACAAAAATGTTCTTTATTAACGTGAATAAATCACAATTCTACAAGATTGTCTGTACACCGAAGCACCGAGCTCTGTTTTATTCCTGTCGTGATAAAAAACCTGTCTACGTAGAATATTCCTTGTAAATTGAAAAGTTTCTTCGAAACAGGACGAGGTCTGTCCATTGTCTGTTCGTATTGAGCCATGAAGATGGCGGGAACGGGCGGTATTTTTATCAAAGTCAAGTAACACAGCGCAAGTCTTTTATACCCTGCGTAGGATTTAGGCGTCAATGTGACGTCAACGCGATTTTTATTTCGAAATAATCATGTCTACGCGACGCTAACTCAGCGTGTACGCAACGTAGACCAACGCTAAATGTGAAGGCACCCTAATTCACTTATTTCAATACATACGCTTTACGTAACAGGTTAAGATCTACTTTTGTTGTTCCATGCACGATTGAATTTTACTGCTTTACCGACTCGGCATAGTCATGTCAATGTAACAGTACTCAGCTGAAGATTAAAAATATGACAGTTTATTTTTATTTTTAGCAATACACAATTGCTTTTCCAAGTCACTTAGACATTGGCAGAATGGTCGACATCGGCTTTGCTTCCTAATACAAAAAAATAGAATAGAATAGAAAAATGTGACAGTGACAACTAAATTTTAATTTGATTTAAATTTGTAATAATAGAATGGCCAGTGCAGGTTTTAGGCAGATGTCAACTAAACACTGGTGTCAAAGTTTTATGATATTTTGATCTTTGTTTTCAAGTGATTAAATATAGTTTGAGCAGTAGTCTTCAGCTCGGTGCCGTAGCTTCAAAAGGAAAGAATCTATTATGTGTCCCGACTTGATAAAGGAAAGTATTTGGAATCCGACGAAGATTTAAGCAACTCGACTGTACTTTATTTATAATTTTATGCGTATTTTTAATTCAGGCGCAAATATGGTACATTACTGCCGCGGCCTGCAACGATCATAATATGTGAGTCCATCAATGTCTTGTTGCGGCCAAGGCTTGTGTAGTACTTTTCTCAAATAATGCACAGAAATTAAAACTAAGTAAATTAATTGGAAGGTGGCTTCGCACGCGACGATGGGAAGAGACCAGACAGAATGACCATAATGCCTTGGAAGGTAGGGAGCCCTTTGGTGTGGGATGCAACGTGTGTCGACACCCTTATGCCATCCCATCTTCCTAGAACGGCGGGCTGTGCTGGGGCTGATGCTGCAGGTGCGGAAAACCTCAAACGGCGCAAATACTCCAATCTCATTGGGACTTATATGTTTGAGCCGTTTGGGGTTGAAACACTAGGGCCGAGTGCCCACTTAGTTTTTCAAGACATCGCAAAGCGGTTGGTCGACTCTTCATGTGACCAGAAGGCTGGCCCATTCTTCGGCCAGAGAATCAGCATTGCCATACAGCCTTTAGGGCACTTTTCCTGTTGACAGCGATGCGAACAAATTTTTTGATGCCCTATGATTGTTCCCACCCCACCCCTTTCTTCTATACTTGTACATATTCACAATTTAAATGTAATTGTTTAATTTAATTTTATACTTTAATTATTTCTTTGCTTCTAAATTAGATAAGCATTTTAATTAATAAAGTAAATATCTTCTAAAATAAATAAATATCACTAAGATATTATTAATAAATTAATTATAAATTCCAGAATCAAAGACGAACAACGATACATTTTCATGCGCCATTTAGTTTATGTTTTTCTTCTTTACTTTTGCAAACCAAATCGAAATTTATTATATAAATATATATTTTAATTATATAAAATCTTTAGTTGCCATGTGTTGAAGTTAAGTTCGTTCAATTTTTAAATAATACGACTGGTATGAGTTTTCATAGAAATTTATTCGGTTATTATACACTACAGATATGGGTTTTCATACAAACATTGCCGGCCGCCTACCCGCATGTATTCGACCAGTACAGCATTCTCGATTTATCTCGAAGAAGGTTGTCAAAATAATGCTCGAATTTCCAAGCATGTTTGAGAAAAACTTTTTTTCTGTTTTGTATGTCAGCAAATGCCTACACAAAGGAAACATAATAATGGAAATTAACAGAATGAGAGAAAATAAAGAAACAAGAAATCGCTGCTTTCCGAGCCCTCCAAAAGGTAAGCCGATAGATTCAACTAGGCTATACAATTGTTACACGAACTTTCTGAAACTTGTTCTTACACATAATTGCGTGCGATTTACATTCCCGGCCGATACGCTCGCCTGAACTTAACTAAACAATAATAGTATTTAGGTGTGAAAATAAGAAACTAATATTTGCTTGTGACGGTCGTTATAATATGACGAAAACAAGTGTAAACTTGCCAAAATTCTAATTGTATGTGTGTCATCTTCCGTTGTTGTTCGTTTCTGGAGGCCTACTCCCTAAGGGAAATCAGTAGTTTCGGCCGTAGTTACGGGCGCTTCACTCTCTTTCTCACTTACGGTATGTCTCTAAGTCAGACGGAGAACAAAGAAAAACTACGAATTTCGCTTAGGGAGTAGACCCCCCGGTTCGTACAAACTGGCACGCCGTACTTCGTGTCCCAACCAAACCGATCGGTCGTGCGAATACGCGATCATTGCGTTCATAAGCCAGTTTTTTTTTTTTCGGAAATCTGATAGGCGCCATTTGTCGTCGCGATCACTTACTGGGTTCGCGCGACAATCGCTTCGGTTAGGACGCGGCCTGACATTCAATAACGTCTTGATTTTTCTTTAAGCTCAAAACCATGAAGGTTTGCAGTGACATTAACACAATGTAAAGTGGTACTGTAAACAACAATGGTGTGCATCTTAATTAAAAATCAACAGTCTGTCCAGTGATAATGCAACGAATTACAACTTTTGTTTTGGAGAAGCTAGGTCTTTTTTGTGACAATCTCCCTTTTTCTTTATTCTATGTTTCAACCTATTGAAAAACTATCTGCAGAAGTTTCCAGATCGTTTCAGGGTAATGAGAGTTGAGAATACAAATTAATCTTGCGTTTAAGAACGTCTGGCTTTAATTGGTTAAGTTGGTTCGTTCAAGTGGCATTGAAAAATTGTGTCGGCTTCTCTTTTACAAAACGAATGGATAAAGAAAAGGATAGAAAATACTTAAAGATTAACTTTAGGTATAGGCTTTAGGACTTGTGAAACGGTTATTTTTTTTGGATGTATGTAAATGTAATGTGTTAAAGATAAAACACACATATTGTTCAAGCTCATAACCACACCCAACACCGTTTCTGGTCTACTAAAATGTTGATGGTTTTTTTTACATCTTATATACCTACATATATAATTAAGTATTATTTTTAAAGGACTCCCAAAAAGGAGGTTCTAAGCTCAACATATCGTATTTTTATTTTTATGTATGTTCATCAATATTTTCGTTAATTGTGGACCGATTTTGAAAGCACATTCGAAAATATTATATTACTACGGTGTAGTAATATACATGTGTGAATGTGCTTAACGAATGCGGTTGTATTGTATATCTACGTGTAGTCTAGACGTAGGTATATAATACAACCTCAAAATAGAACGACGTCAAAATTCAAAATATTGCATTATTAAAATATTGCTAGCATTCGTGATTTAAAAACTGTTTCACAAAACAAATATCGAGTAAAAGAGCATTACGTTTCCTCTCTACCGTGAGTATTTATATACCTATAATATACAAGTTAATGTATTTAAGCTTACTGTATATATATTTAAGTACATGTTAATTTATTGCGTTATACGTGATATTTTTTAGTATAAGACTGCAATATTTTTCTTTTTTTGTTCTCACACACTATTGTCTTCATTTCTTTCTCATTTCTCCTTTTGCAGGTCTGCTGAAAGAAATTTCTGCAGCAGTACCTTGTATGCAAATTATAATTATGTCGTATCTCTACGTATTTTACTGTGTGTACATAAATAATAAAATAAATAAATAAATATTACGAAAACTCAAAGTCAAATATCATTTATTTCAAGTAGCACATAAAAGGCACTTTTGAACGTCAAAATTTACGAAAATATATAATTGAATTTATCGCTCCTTCCAAGAGGTAGTTTCGAATAGAGAAGAATGGGTAAAAAACTGCACCATTAGACAAAAAATAAAACATTTTAAAAGAGTACTCTTTTAAATGTCTTATAATATTTTGTATACCTACATTAATTATATAAAAGCATATGTGAAGACGATGCACCTAGAATAAAATTACTACATCACAGTAAGTAAAAATAATTAAAAATGAAGTAATGACAGATTTTATTAATTATGTTATAGATACATGGTGCTCACATATTTACAAATATTGTAAAAGAAGCACATTTATCGTGGATATAATCTTTCTTATTGTAATATGCATGTTTACAAAGTGTACTTTTAATATGAGTAGAAAAGAAGAGGTAAAAGTAATCAAATAATATGTTTCATCGATGTTTATATTTGTTTTATTCAAAGGTCTAATCTCTTCACCACCCTTGGTTGACTGGTAGAGAATGCCTGAGGCATTAAGTCCGCCTTTGTACTTTTATGAGTGTGAAAAGTTTTAATAAATAAATAAATAAATAAAGGTCTACCAGTTCATACCAACCTGTATAAACTGTAACTGTTTATGTACTAGTTTCCATAAGCATTTTATGACTTCCTACTTGACGGATAAACCTTTTGTCACAAAAATATCTACCACCTGTCGATACGCGATACACCTGGTGCCGTCAAATTCGTGCCGCACCACGTCGGCTGCGTTTTTACTGCGCTGATTGTCCATTGTTCGAGTGATATGAGTAAGCCTGGAGTTCTGTGGGACAATGTATGTGTGTATTTATAAATGTTTCGCGGTTCATTTGTCAGAACGGAATACTGTCTTGTTTTGAGTGGACCACCTTAGAGGATCTTAAGACCTAATAGGTATCTCGAAGGTTCCAAACCATTTTGATCGTGCTTTTCGAAATATTTATTTGTTATGTCAAGACAATAATATTAAATCACAACACTAGTGCAGTAGATGTAGAAACTTTGATCTTTGAAAAAACTGTTGTTCAACAATAGAATTTAAATACATATATACAAGCAAGAATGTAGCTTTGATGTCCTTAAGGTAAAATCTCACACAGATATCTTTCACTCACGTCTAAACTCGTGCATACTCATAAACACTCATCATGTATCTATATTTTCTCAAGAGATGAATGAGAAAAACTTCGTGCCCATTTCGTCTTCCCCTTTTGCTCGCTGACAAAATTCAGCTTCCGTGCCCCGACCGTCAAAGTAATAACATTTCGCTTCTTTGAATAGTACAGCAATGTTAACATTGTGCGCCACTGTACCGACACTGTTGACTGTCGAGATCTCTTTAAACTTAAGAATCTCGACATGTTTCTGTTTCCGCAAACTTCATAGTTTAGATAGGATGGCGAGAAAGAAAACTTGTTTTTTTATAAACGGAATACAGACTCTGCTTGTTCTCAGTACATTTAAAAGCTTTACATTCTGAAATGCAGTTGGATTAGATGGTATAAAATGTCTCGCAAATTCTGTGGGATTTCGTACAGATTAAATTTTCAAGTTCTTCAAAGGAGAACTTACGAGATTGAGAAATGTGAAGGAATATTTGCCAAGTAAAAAGTGCATCTTACATATTTTTAGAGAAAGCTCTGAAGAGAATTTCATTAATCAAAGTCTGTTTTTTTATTCGTGGCGTAATAGAAAAGTGTTTCTAGATAGTTAATACCAGAGCCAGCAGGTCGCGCGAAGTAGAAGCGGGCTGGTCATAAGTATTTCAGTGCCAAAGGACCAACAGCCAATGGTTTGAGCGAGTCTTTGACTGGGTAGTGAGAACCCTATATTAACAAACCTAATGGCTAGCGCTAACTAGTCAATGAAAACTGATGACTAGACTGAGTCACCTCTAATTTTCACCGACTAGCGACGCCACAAGATACCAAAGTACAATTTTACAAGAAATTTGACATCATGGGCTCTCCTCAAAATGTCATTAATTTTATTTGGGTACCGTCTCTACATTTGTTAGCATTTACTCTACGTATGGTAGAGAGATCTTCACAAATCTTTTTAAATCAACCATCCCACCACTCAGGCAGTTTTACACCAGAGAAAGTGGGTCTTAGTTTTACGGCTAGGCTCTAATGCCTCACTCAGATTTATGCACCATTTGCATCACTTTATGGGCCCTGCACCGCCTCTGTCCGAACACTTGAGGATGCACTGGTAATAGGCCTCATAAATTGTAGAGGGATCCGGAGTATTTGTTTGTATGAATATTTAACTGGTATATGTAAGTTGGGGAGGTGGAGAAATGTAGCCGTTGGTTGTTAGGTAACTATTTCTAGGCGAGTCCAATAACGTAGTCAGCAAAATAGGACTGTAATTCCAATAAAGAAGTCAGAAAAAAGACAGACAGATGAGCTTTTTGTGAAAGGCTTGATTTAAGTTTAAGAGGCTTCTCAAAAGTAAATCTATTAAAAGAGTCCTGCTGACATTTTTTAAGTATAATTAAACCTTTTGACATCAAGGATCGGCCAAAAGACACAGCAACAAAACAACCCCTATTTATTGCGATGACATTTAAAAATAACGGCTGAATAATTTATCATTTGCTCAACTTTTTACCGGGAATTTCGTAGAATTTACGACCCAAATATTTACTTCATATAATGTAAAGGCTAAATTCCGTCAGGTAACAAAATCCCATATATTTTAATTAGCAAAGTTTAATAATTAAAGCTGTAATCAATATCGGGTAACCTCAGGTGTTCCCAAAAGATTTCAGCTTTTGGTCAAGTCAGAGTTGTTAACGTGCTATTTTAAACTAGCTAGGAATTATTAAAAGTTTTGATAGAAAATTTCAGATCGTTTATTTATTGCTAAATGGAATTCATTTATCTTCGTGCACATTTCAGCATCGACGTTTTAAGTGCGGTAAATGATGCTAGAAATTACTACGAATTTAAACGATAAAACCAAAGTTTTCTTTGAAAGTTCCTAGTTGCTGACATTCACCATGTACCTACACATTATGTGGTAAGAGATTCTTTATTTACTCTAAACTAGCTGACGCCCGCGTCTTCGCCTGCGTGGATTCTAATTATTTTTCTAAAATGAAAGTCTAGCTATCTGCTAGTGAAAGTCCAGTCAAAATCGGTCCAGCCGTTTCGGAGATTAGCCGGAACAAACAAACAAACAGTTTATTTATTTTATTTTTGTTATAAGTATAACGTAGTGTAACATTAATTATAATAATTATGTTTTAAGTAGGTATTCTATATCTTAGTTTCGGTAAACGGTAAATAAATAATCTTTCTTTGAAGTTGGATAAAAACAACTCGGACACATCAAATATCTACACTTCGTCGTGTCTATTATCACTAAAGACAAAAGTAAAGAACATCTTTAAGATTTACAACACTCACTCCACTACCTACTCATACACACGGCAGCTCTATTCCTACACGTGTGAGGGAACTTAGCCCGAACTAAAAGCAAGTAAGATGAATGACGTCACAGATACAACACACAGAACATATAAATTGTCTTTCGGTGTAGTGAGTTATGGCTCTTGTTTACAATTATTTATGAATGTTTGTCGAACAGTCGAACTTCGGTTTTTCTAGGTAAGTGGTTATGAAAATTGGGACACAAGTTTCTTTTCAGGTGACATTGCTTTTTTAGAGTCATGACTTTCAAAGGATAGTGTTGTTTGAAGGGTAAAATAAGTACTTAAGTAGCAATTTTACATTAGCTATGTGTTCAAGAAGTAAAAACGCAAAAGTGTTTTAAGTGTGCTCTAGTTTTTCTGTTGAGAAATTCAGTCCTGGGTCCCGGCATTACTTCCGTTTATTTTAGTTAAAACTGACACCAATGAGGCTTAAATGTCCAATAGCTCTGCGTCTTTCTGTTTTAAAGTTCAAGACTAGCAATGTATTGATCATGGTCTCTCTCCCAAAAAGGATATACAGTCCATTACCTCAACGGCCGGTGATATACTCGTAAAATATCCAGCTATCTTTGGTGACATAAGACTCAGGACACTGCCACCTATGTCACTGCTACCCATTACCCGTTCTCGTGTATTCTGGCCATAAAATTGTTCTCTCTATCTTCGTGACGACGTCGTTCCGTCGATTAGTCGCAGAGTGCACTCCGACCAACTTGGATGTCCCTAAACGTTGAGCGCACTACGCTTTTGTTCCATTTCCCCGAGTAAAAAATGTTCTGATTTAAAAGCGTGTCCATGGAATTACATGCTCGTTCTTCTACCAAGAACCTACTACGCTTTGGCATGGGCAACTAGCTTTATCTTTCTGATTGACCGACTCCTTGACAATTCAGAAGCGCCTGTTATTGGTTTAATTGAAATAAATGCATTGAGTTTAGTGAACTGCGTTCCTGATTATTTTGATGTGACACTGTTTCACTGCTTAGACCAGAATATTCAAAAACTTTGTGACACGAAAATTTCCTTATGTATCATCGACTATTCTTGGATATAAATAAGTGTTACATGCAATATCATTTAGCTTTTTACCTTAGCTAAAAAGATAAATAAAAATAGAACATTGTTAAATTATTATACTTTCTTCTATCAACACGATAAATTCACTGTGCTTTATAAAATCCAAACCAACGCTCCCGTTAACACACGTTTAACTACAGCTATTCGTAACCGTTAAAGTGGAAAAGTTAGGCGATACACCAAACAAGGAACAAGTAAAAACATACAGTTACAAATAAAAAAGGGTCGGTATCAAACGAACCGGGGCGGCCATTGTGGCACCGACGTAACATAGGTAGGTACAGAAGGCCGGCTCCATACAACAAGCGAAATCGTATGCACACATGGATCAGAAATCGTACCTGTGATGCCAATTTGTAGTGCCTCTTACAAATTTAATTGACTGCCTTGTTTTGATTAATATTTAAACCCGAAACTCTTTTTTTTTACAAGCTTCATATTAGCTTGCTTCGTTCGTATGGTGTTTCCAGTTACTCCCATATATTTTTATTCAATTACAAATTAGTAACTTTATGCAAACAATAAATTTATAGGAAAAAGTTGTGATGTAAAGTTGAAACCTTCTATAGAGTAGATTACTGTCGCGGCCTGCAACAGGGGCATTGATGGACGAAACCGAGACACACATACGTGAGTCCATCAATGCCTAAGGCTTGGATGCGGCTAAGGCTTGTATAGCACTTTTCTTAAATAATGCGCGGAAATTAATTATAAATTTCAGAATCAATGACGAACGACGATAATTTTTCACGCGTCATTAAATTAATTTGTTTCTTCTTTACTTTAAACAAATCTATTTGCAAGCCAAATTGAAATTTGAATAAAATCTTTGATCCTTCTTCTTTGCCATGTGTTGAAGTAAAAAGTTCGTTTGGTTTTGAAATAACTCAACAGTTATGAGTTTTCATAGCAATTTATTCGGCCGCTAAACACTACACACATACAAATATTGCCGGCCGGCTACTCGCATGTATTCGACCAGTACAGCATTTTCGATTTATCTCGAATAAGGTTATCAAAATAATGCTCGAATTTCCAAGCATGTTTGAGAAAAATACAAAATAATGTGTTACTTGTTCTCTTTAGTGAGTGATTGCGTAAGAATTTAACCTGAACACTGAACAGGGTTTGTTTTCTCTTCCATCAAATACTTTTGAAACAGACTACAGACACGTGTCAAGCACGCGCACTGACTGGGACTGGGATTTGTTTCCGATTGCTTTACGTACGCGTCTATATATCCGTGCGCCTATTTGCGCTCGTTATATAGACCTGGCCCTCTGTGCCTACCTTGTTAGTGGTTCCACAGTTCTCACAACATAGGGACACCTTCATAAATTTGTAGTCTGTGTTACGACTATGTTCCTCTAAATCGAACAAGTGGGTTGCGTAGTTTCGAATTAATTCAATTAAAGATTCGATGAAGATTGGGGCGGAATATAGCGTGTCTGTTAAATTCAGGGAATTGGAGACGAAAATCAAGGGGTTTATTAGATGTCTTATATACCACACTGAACTATGTATAAGTCATTCATGATAATTAACATATCTACCTTAAATAAATATATTAGTAGGTAGATTTGAGATCTACTAACTTCTGCACTGTAGTAAGCTCTAGCACTATTGCAATCGAATAAAATAACTTTAGTAAATATCCGATTGTATTCAATTCTGACATTGCTTGATGTTGAGGACCCTTACTTACGTCGACATCTTTTTTAAACTCGACATAAAAAATCTTCAGTTATCATTCTAACCAT
Source organism: Agrochola circellaris (assembly GCA_914767755.1). Lineage (NCBI taxonomy): Eukaryota > Metazoa > Arthropoda > Insecta > Lepidoptera > Noctuidae > Agrochola > Agrochola circellaris. The sequence continues at coordinate 871,651 of OU611847.1, forward strand.
TCCTCCCCTTAACTTAAAACTTGTGACGTAGATATAACAAGAAAAGAGCTTTTAAGAAGGCTAGCCCTTAATCTGGTATAAAGCGCTCGTTAACCTTTTTCGTAGACATAAAGAGAATTTATGATTTTAATATTAGTTGAACAGATTCCTGTGATGACTTCATAATGGCGGATAAGTTAGGGTGGGGGAGTTGGTCCACTTTTAAACTGTGATTTTTTAAATAAACTTACATAATACTCGGATTTATAGAACGTTATTTTGAATTGCCTCGTTGCTATAGTAGTTGCAAGCACTACTACTGAGCATGAGGTCCTGGGTTTCCTGGGTCAGGAAATGTTATTGGGGTGATAGAATGTCTTGTTTATACCGTTTTAGTTTTGTTGTAGTTGGGTTTTAGTTTTTGTTACTTTTATTTTTTATATTTTGTGATTGTGAGAACGTTGTAAGCTTAGTGGACTGTAGTTTTTTTGCTCATTTTCTATTTTTTTAAGTACCTGGGAATTGTTGAAAGGCCTAAACTGGCCTCCAATTTCTATTAACACTGTTATTTGAAAATATTGTAAAAGCCAATTATTTTTTAAAGAGTAACGACCAATTTGAACCTTGCATCTATCTTCTGACGTTTCATAAGTGCCTATAATATGTAGGTTTATGTGAAGTAAAATATTTTGATTTTATGATTTTCCAACTGGAATTTCTCAGAAGCAGCCCGAAGTCTGAATCTGGCGAAATGTGCCTGTACTAACAGGTATATCTCTGTCCTAACCTTAAGGGAATACAGGCGTGTTGATATATAATCTTATATATAAAATTCTCGTGTCACAATGTTAGTCTCCATACTCCTCCGAAACGGCTTGACCGATTTTGATGAAATTTTTTGTGCTTATCCGGTATCTATGAGAATCGGCCAACATCTATTTTTCATCCCCCTAAATAGGTAGGGTAGGGTAGGTAGGGTAGGTAGGGTAGGGTAAGTAGGGTAGGTAGGGTAGGTAGGGTAGGTAGGGTAGGTAGGGTAGGTAGGGTAGGTAGGGTAGGTAGGGTAGGTAGGGTAGGTAGGGTAGGTAGGGTAGGTAGGGTAGGTAGGGTAGGTAGGGTAGGTAGGGTAGGTAGGGTAGGTAGGGTAGGTAGGGTAGGTAGGGTAGGTAGGGTAGGTAGGGTAGGTAGGGTAGGTAGGGTAGGTAGGGTAGGTAGGGTAGGTAGGGTAGGTAGGGTAGGTAGGGTAGGTAGGGTAGGTAGGGTAGGTAGGGTAGGTAGGGTAGGTAGGGTAGGTAGGGTAGGTAGGGTAGGTAGGGTAGGTAGGGTAGGTAGGGTAGGTAGGGTAGGTAGGGTAGGTAGGGTAGGTAGGGTAGGTAGGGTAGGTAGGGTAGGTAGGGTAGGTAGGGTAGGTAGGGTAGGTAGGGTAGGTAGGGTAGGTAGGGTAGGTAGGGTAGGTAGGGTAGGTAGGGTAGGTAGGGTAGGTAGGGTAGGTAGGGTAGGTAGGGTAGGTAGGGTAGGTAGGGTAGGTAGGGTAGGTAGGGTAGGTAGGGTAGGTAGGGTAGGTAGGGTAGGGTAGGTAGGTAAGTGCGTCGTAGATAAGTACCCGTGCGAAGCCGGGACGGGCAGCTAGTATGATATATTATTATTTAGAAATAATTTTACACATAGCTCCTATGTGGAAATTATTTCTAGGAATACGAATACTTGCTAAATTAAAAAAATCTTACGTTTGTAAGTGAGAACTGGCTTCAGTTGTTTTAAAATGCGGGTAATGATTAGCATGTCTGTACTAAGATACAACAAAATTAAAAAAAAACTTTTTGCTATAGAGATTTTATATGACGCTCAAAGGGAGAAGCCTATTATATTTAAAGTGCTGGTCAGACCCATGTCTATAACAACGAAAAACTGCAAGTAGTTTAAATACAAGCATAATTCGCCTTTGACACCGTTCAAACACGTAAACTTAAAGAAAAAACAAAATCTTAAAAAATATACAGGAACAAAACACCGCTCTATTTTCCTTTACATTATGGGGCGGAAGAATCACACGTTAGGAACATAAAGTGGCTAGATCGCACGGTTCCGCACCGCCCCGCATCGTCCCGCACCGACCCGCAACGCCCCGCACCAAATTGCACCTATTATGAAAATGCAACGTTCACTTTGCGAAACACCCTCACTTTGATAACGATACTTTATTAGGCATATTATGTTACGATATTTTGTAACAACATTTTGTAAATTTTTGGCAGTAACACCCTTAATGGTGTATTTGCATTGAAAGAACAATTTTGCTTGTGCAAATTTGAGGGCTATGAACTCCAATTAGGTACATTAATAACCACTACTGTACAGGAAATTGTGAAATTGAAAAGCTGGTTCTAGTCTGACCTACCTTTGTTGCGGTTATAATGGGTTGCTAGGTAACTGATAACAATCAGGATTATTATCAACCAGTGGGTTTCTTCTATCGTTAATCTTTTTTAGCAGAATGTTGTCTTGAAATTCTGTTAGAAAAGAGATTTCATGTGTTGGCTTTAACTTTTTGCAAGCAAATTAGTTTGATGCCGTATGGACAAATTAAAGGTATCATGAAAATACAGCCCAGCGCCTCGTTTGTGAGCCCTTTAGTTTTCCTTATACAATTATTTATTACATAGGGAAGTTTTATTTTCCGACAAAAATGATATATTTCGAGTGCTTTCATTATACTCGTATTTGTTGTATTTTGTTTTTGGGAAGGAAGGAAGAATTATGAGGATGTACCCTTGTTGGGTGTGTGTGGTACAGATAGATAAATAATAAGGGCAGATATATTATAATATAAAGAAGAGGAGGAGAGAGATTTACGCTTGTTACCGGCAATAAATCTAGCAAACTCTGTAATAAGTCCAATTATAATGAAATTAATCACCACAAAATATAAATACGTTAGAGTTTATCACATAGCAAAATGTACGTGTCTTTCTGCCTATCCGGGGAATACAGAAATGATGTGTAATTTTAAATATTAAAGTATTGACCACGGCTATTGACCAAAATATTGTAGTTTTACTTATTACCGGGCAGATACCATACGCTTCACAAAGTGTAATTGACATTCGGTTTCATACAACGTTGCATATGATTACATTTTGCACCACATTGCAACGTAAAATTGCAATTGATAGGCACGCACCTTGAATTCTTAAACTTTAGCTATCATTAAAATATTTAGAAATATTATGACTTGTCTTTTGCTTTTGAGATTATAGTATGAAAACAATTCAGTTTCCTTTAGGGAAAAAAAGCTTTTTCCTGCGGCAGGCCGCATACACACTTCAGAGCCAGGGCTTCCCACAATATACGTATTTTACACATAACCTGCTTTTAAAACAGTTTGTAGAAAACGCTGTTATTATAATAAAGTTTTAATTTAATTTATAACAACGCGTTATAACGGGAAGCTTGCGTTAGAAGGCTACACTTTGTGCACAAGATGAACGCTTACAAAGCTAACTTAGTTTAGAAAGATAACCCTGTTATTAGTCGTTTAATAATCCGTTCGTTGTACCCTTGTTTGTTAGTTTGTAAGCTATTATTTTTAAGTTTTGTATAAGTAAACTTGGAGGATGTAATTGTTTTTTTTACAGGATAGCTGAACAATGTTATAGCTCAGCTTTTCGTTTCATTAGCTCCAATTCTGTTATGAACCGAGTTATCTTTAAACATCTACTGTAATATTTTACTCGCAGATAAAACATGAAAGAAAGGTTATAATTCTGCTAAAAGAAATATTAAATAGCTTTATAAAATCTCGTTTGAGTCTAGTCAAGTCCTTTTCTCAGTCGACTTACAGATCGTCTGGATAATAAGTACCTTCATTTCCACGTTTTTCTTTGACGTAAGTCACAGTGAAAGAAAGAAAAACTAAGAAAAATCTACTTCCATTAACGCGGCTATAAAAATTCAACTAGAGTTCTTCGGTCCTTACCTTTCTACGATCCAACTTAAAGCTGTAAAAAAAAATAACAAAATGAGGGTAGTATTGAAACAAGTGCTCAGGAACACTTTTTCCCTTGGTTCGTGATTTTCCCCTGGCCGTCCGGCTCTCTTTGTTATCATTTTTGCACCTCTTTTGAATGTTATTTTTTCCTTGGATTGTATGTTTATTTATAATTCTGCTATTTTAATGTGGAATTTGCTGGTATCTTTGTCGATACTTATACAAAGACATACGATTGTGATTTGCTAATGGGATATTTTGCTAAAGTGTCGTTTTTATTATACGAGTATGTAGCTCGTTTTACTATTAGGACCTTTTGCTTTTTAGGACTTTTCGATACGCAGGGGTTGGAAGTACCTAATCAGTCAGTTTAGAGAAAATACTTTTGAAAGAAAGAAATACAGAAAAATAGGTTTATTTTTCACAGAAACACTTGCACTCTAAAGATGAATGAACTCGTAATGAATAAAAAGTTTTACTAGTACAATCTTTTTATTTTTATTGGTTTTACTAGTAGATACATTATAAGTCACTGCAATAACTGAATTGACGACGTTCAAAGATTTTGTGTCATATAATATTGAACATTTTGGGTATATACAAAAGGCAATGTTACTACTAATGCTACTGGGAGAACTTAGGATGCAAGAGCGAGCGAAGTGAGCTCGGGACTTGGGGCACCCCGTTGTGGAATTTTTTGCACATTTGCACATGCATTTGGATGCCACTATAAATTTTTGCACATGCATTTGGATGCGACTATAAAAAAACTATAAAGTGCATTGGCGGTTATAAAGTGCAGTGGCCCCGGAGAATGCCGCTTGCGGCACTTTATCCGATAGTGATAGAATGTCACTAGCGGCACTCTGTACACACCCGTGATACAATGCCGCTTGCGTTACTGTATCCGATAGTGGTAGGATGTCGTTAGCGGCACTCTATACTCTGCCAATTAATTATGCTAAAAACGAAATCTAGGCAAACTTACTTTCAATCTTATAAAGCAAAATATTATAACGAAGCAGGAAAAGTGAAATAAAACACAGTTTCAGCTTTATTTTTCAATGTTGGCTGATGTATGCTGTGACCTACTTCTGTAAGTCCCCTGGTACTAGAGTCAGGGGACTACAAAATGCTAAAATTTTAAGGAATTGGGGAGATAAACATTGCTACATAAAATATTTACTATTCTATTGATATTTGTTTTTCTTAAGGCAAGATTCTACATAGATTTCGCTATGCTTCACCTTCCTGAATCACCTTCACCAACAAGGTGACGTATATCCTTTTCGTTTCAAATCACATACGTATGCACCCAGATTTTGTATTCACTTTATAAACATTAGACACGTTTAGATTGTCGTTAATTTTAGTCCTAAGCAGATTCGAAAAATCTAAAACTTGCTAACAATCCAAAGTAATAAATAATTTGCATGTGAAGATTAAATGAATAACTCTACTGTCATCATAAAACACTATCACATATAATAACGGTCCAGAATACACAAACACAATGAAACAGCTCTCACCTACTTGCAATGGAGACAGTAAATGAAAAAAAATCGTTACAAAAATAATTACTTCAACGTTGGCGGTACGGTTTGGTCGAGTATTTTTTTTCAGTTACTCGCCACTTTTGCTAAAACAAAATGATTAAATTTGTTGTGAAGCTGATAAAATGTAGTCAAGGCTTTGAATACACTTAGCTATTTCTGGAGAGCTGAAGTATTGTTATATGTCACTGTCGTTAGTAGGTCGACAGAAAAACAAAACAGAAAGATAGAATACTCTATATAATGCCACCATATAAATTACGAATATTAAATTAACGTAGACAAACCTTATCGCTAAAAGCGATCTTTTAAAAACAACCTTTTGATTATTATCATTCAAATAACATCAGTTCCACTTTTTATGTGACATAAATGTCACGTGTTTACCACTTAAATGATGAAACAGTTTTTATAAAAGCGAAACATTACGTAGGTAGGTACTCTCTTTCAGATTTACTTTTAGCAAAAGAACTCAAGTGATCAGTAATTTTCGTATGAAATACCAATTCCTCGAAAGAATTTGGTGCTAAAAATAACTTTTAAATTACATAAGTTGCTAAAAAGAACGTTTTAACATTTCCATCGTGAAAGAAAAATGTTTTGCAATAGTTTTAAAATTGCGGGTGAGTGAGCCACCTTACAAAATGAAGAATCATTTACAAAAATAAAGCTAACAATAATTGGTTTAGTCTCTCACTTTTAGCAATTCAAACGTTGACTCCCTAACTTATTACTTTATAACCCAACAGTAAATAAAAAATAAATAAACTAAAATTTTAATTCTCTATTTTACTTACGTTAACAGTTATTTTGATAAACAAATAAATATTACTATGAACCAGTTTTTGCTCGAAACGCTATTTGAATAATAATGAGCTGTAAAATATAAGCTCTAACACTTTATCAAATAGTTAAATATTAATATAAACATTTATGCAGAAGCCGGTTTGTTTAGATGTTTTTAAGGTCTTCATTATTTATGTAGTAGGTACCTATTATATACTAACATAAAAATACGTCAAAAAAAAAATTGGGTTAAGAACAAGAGAATAATACCTACATCGAATCAAAAACCGACATATAGTTTCATATTCCGTTGATCTTTACAAAGTATCTTCTTGTTTTTTTGTCAAATTTGTGATTCTCGTGATCTTATATTCTACTCCGTGGATTCAGCCATAACTGCACAAAACAAAACTTCCTGAATCAATGAACCTTTATCTCGATATCTCTACCTCGCCATGTTTTTTAACGTTTACGGCCCGATATCCCGATATTAAGTCAACCGTTTCATCGTTCATGCCTATTCACAAGAACCACCAACTCGATTCAACAAACACAACACAACCAAAGCAAGCATTGAAAGTCTGCCATTGTTGTCGCACAGAATGCATCTGCTTAGTAACCACAACAGTAACTCGATCAGGCGACAAACGAAGCCAATCATAAGCTGCACAACCAGGCGCCTGCTCTCATTGCAGGTACAAGTTTCTGAACAAAGCGCGCTGAACAATGAGTGCAGAACAAACGCCTGCTACTATGCTCCAGGATACGCTCTGGTCTGCCTTTAACTAGCCCTTGTGGGGACAGGCTAAGGTAGACGCGGTAGCGGTTTGAAAAATCGAGGCGCCAAACAAAGGATGAGTAGTTTTAGAAAAGAAAAACTTTAAAAAATTCAATCATGTAGTTCGACTATGCGGTATTGCAATCAGCAGGGAAATGTCAGATGTCGGAAAGGCTACTACTTAACCAATTTGACTAGGTGGGTAATACGGTCTTTATATTGGTTGAAATGGATCACTCAGAGTCAGGGTGTTGTAGATGTGATTTGTGATGACTCATTTCTTATTCGTAATTGTAAATAATTTCATAATCCTTGTGATAGATTGTGAATAATTCGATTGATACAACAGCTCTAAATTTCTCGCATCATTCCGCAAATTAGACCACATAAAAGCTGTGTATAGGAATCGAGTCGCGCGGCTGTCGCGGCGTTTCCGTCGCTCTGCACAGCGGTCTGAGCGCAAACAAACACTAGCTCATTGAACGACTGTCGCTAACTCGCACATACAGGACAGAATAACTGAGGATATTCACATAGAACGTAGATAAACTCACTACTTCACTTTGCAAAGCATTCAATAGTAGTTTTGTTCCTGACGATGAACAGTATTACTCTGATCTGGTTTTATGTGCCATGGCACTTAGGATTTTATAGATAGATAGAATACTCTGTACACCATAAATATTACCCTATTATTATCGTTTGTACTATCATATAGACAAAATAAGGTAGTTTTAAACAGAGACAGACATTAGTTTTTATTGAATTAAATGTGGGGCGAACTTTGTGAGGCAAATGCAAAAGCCTTACAGTTCCAAGTGTCTGCAGGCAGTGCTCATAAGTTTACGTAGAACATCTTCGGCCCGTATGAGGATGGATGCAAAAATTCTGCATACTTTTCCTTCTTTGGGCTCAGAAAATTACATGTCATATTCAATAAAACTGCAATAATATGAATAGAAGATTTATTCACAAATTAAAATTCCGTTATAAAGTAGCGTAAAACACTCCGTTCTTGGGCAGTTGTGTCAAATTATCGTATTTTATTCAATTTTGATTTCTGGTAATATCTTCAAGACATGCCTCATTTCCCATCACCTACATTATACGTTCATCATCAAAGGCACATACAACCCCCTCGTGCAGTGCGGCTACAAAATTGACCATTTCACGCCTCCGTGCCAATTGTTACCAGTCGACTGAGTAACAACTAACCCAACATGTTTTCAAATAAAATCCTAGTAAATCCGATATTGGACAGTAAATCGTCGCTGAAATTGCGATTGGTTTTTTACGTAAGATTGTTTACGATTGTGTTTTGCTGTTAAGTAAGCGGAATACCCATATTGTTTGTGGATTTTATAGCTAAGCTCCAAAAGGTAGGGATGCAATCTGGTAGACTTCATGAAATTATATACATATTGCTCTTCGAAGTATTCGTTAGACTAGAAAATAAAAGTCGCTGAAATTGTTATTTTGATACTAAACACTATAATAGCAATGTTGCTTGGAAAGTTACGTTCGAAAAATACTGCATTCTGCGAAATAACAACAACACGAAATCGCAATTGTGTTAAGATAGAACGTTGTCTTGCAATAAAATCTAAGAAACACTAACAACCCACAAGTCATCCTCATAATGAACCCTGCGTTCACAGTGCCGAGATACGCGTGGTTCGCCTTCGCTCAGCTATAATGCGCTGAGCGGGCCTGTGGGACCCACTTGCATTGCTATTGTTAACCCACGAAGACGCGAATGCGCGGGTCTTTACGCAAATAGTAAATTTATTGTTTTAGAACACCTTCATCATCAATGTTCCTGTAGATTTTGAACCATTAACCATACCACGGTGATGATAGATTACTACTACCTGCAGGCAACGCAACAGCAATTTTTAGAGCTCTTGTATGATGCTAATCTTCTGAACACAATTACTTCTGAAGGCGATAATGAAGACTTCTGTATTATCACATAGAAAAGGGCTATCATCATTCATCAGGCTAGCCAACTGATGAGTGTCTATTTATTGCATATCGATCTTAACATCTGCGCACCGAGGTTGAATCCAGGTCGTGGAAAAATAATAATTTAACCAAAAAATTGTTTTATGTAATAATACTTAGGTTATTTTGGAATCGATTTATTTTGATATTTCTAACTAGCCTTAAAGGTGTGTATGACAAAGGTGTATAAAACACTGAAGACTCGTTTCAAATACAATGAGTAAAATGAAACTTTAGTTGTAATGAAAACGTGTCCGGATAAATAAATACCGGGATTCATTTTAACTAAGGTTTCTGTATTGTGGACAAATAACCTGCCTTCCGCGGACTGTCCTATTTGTTTATTCTTCTACTTCTCTCTGAAAATAATAATTTTGTTGGTTGAGTAACATTCATACAAAATGTCTTTCCCCACGAGGTTTTCTTATGGGCTGTCCATTTCATTAAGGCGTTCGCAGCATTTGTTGCTCTTGATTGGGTTCCACCTTTGCAGTTGTACGAAGTGTTTCATCTTCCTCATTTCCAAAAAAAACAAGTTCTCAAATGAATACTTTTCTATTTGTTTATCGTCACAGTTATTCCACCAATGGTTCTGATTGACAAAGCCGCATTTTACGTCGAGATTACGACCAATAATTACAATATATTTTTAAGAATGAGATCTAGTCTCACCCTTAAAAATTTATTGTTGCAAGGCAAACCACGTTTAAAATTCATAATAGTTATTAGATTCAAAAGCTGACCTCACAAAGACGACCTTGATCCAATCCAGAAATGATACTTCATCTCAGATCTTATGACACCCCCGGGACTAATCTATTCGCAGAAGCCTGTCCAGCTTTTAAAATTAACCGCTGGACGTACGAGGCGTCCTCCATCCCACTAATTGTTACTGCGAGGCCCGCGGGAGCTCAAGTTTTAATTAATATCGTATCCCTTTCATACGCGTCCTTTGGTCCACGCTTTCGGCACTTGTGAAGCCATTATAATTCAGAAAGGATTAATTTGTAGCTGTGATTGTTCGTGTCTTTGTAAGTTTTGTATTGTACGCTTAATTTCTGGTAATTGGGTAGGATTCTGGTTAGTGGATTTCGTACAAAGTTAGAAATTTTATGCGCACATGATAAAATCTACTATTATTTTAAAAAGAATAGTAGAATAGAATGTAGCTACTGTCGAAAAGAAGAAGAACAGTCTAGAATGACAACTAGTATCATAAGGTTTATCTCTAGATAAGCCTTACGATACTAGTTGTAATTCAATTCCATTCCATTACAATCCATTTTTTATACGTCTAGGCTAGGTCTAATGCTAGAACATTACAGACTACTGCCTAGACGTGTAAAAAATGGCTATTAGCTTCTTTACAACAGACTACATAGAATAATATACTTTAAAACCTGATAAGAAGAACCAAAAGGCTCCAGTTATGTAATCTAGACTCATAAATTAAGTTATTATCTATAAAAGATTTTATACCCTTTAAAGAAGTACCGAAACCCGTTTTTTCTTTATCTTCTCGATAAATAATAACATAATAATTGTATTCCTACAGTAGCTTCATAATTTATTATTGCTGGCTGAACGATAATAAATTATCTAGTCTACCAGATAATTTATTTAACGTCGTTTTATTACCAAAATTATCATTTAACTGCTTGAAGGATATTTTAGAATTAGGGAATATTATTCAACTGTAAATCTCTGATTCATAGGCAAGCAAACGTTTTTGTTACATTATTTTTCAGATTACACAAATTAGACAGACTTAACAGATGTATACCTAGTTACCTGTAAATAAAATGAATCTGTAACTCAACTCTTTCTTCCTTGACAAATGAGCATCTTCGTTACTACTTTGGATCGTACTCCCTCGAGTAAATCTCAAGGAATAAAACGTCAGCTTCAAACGCATTCGAAGTCATTTAAATCCAGATAAGTCTACCTTGTTTCTCGGTAATCCCTTGATACTTGTAAAAACCTGTACGTAATTTTTTTTTGGGATCTGTAAGTCCAAATTAAAAAATAGAACCCATATAGGATCACTGTCGCGTGTCTGTTTGTCCCTCTGTCGCAGCCAATTTGCTCCGAATCTAACGGACTGATGAAGTTGAAATTTGACACATGAATTTCTGTAGCCCAAACACGGACATGTGATGTAAATAAATGAATTTTGAATATGGGGGTCAATTTAAGGAAGTAACTAAGGCTGTAGCGTATGACATGTCAAATGAAAGGGCTTACTGTGTCGGTTTCAAATGTATTTTTATTATAAGTAATAGTTGTTTAAAGTTATTTAAGAAAATAGTTGAGAATTACTTCCTCCTTATCTCCGAAACTATAGATTAATCCTGTAATCTATAAGTATAGAACTATTTTGTATTTTCTCAAAAAGTTTAGGCTCTGTCGGTCTTAAAATAACATGGTAAATCTCTCAATATTGTATGTACAAACTTACATTTGCGGTTGGAATGTATGCAAGTAACTAAAATGTCAAGTACGTTCTTGGAATAAATTCATCCCAACTAAGGAACCCTTGATTGTGCGTAGTCCGACACGCACATGGCCAGTTCTTTTGAAAGAAGATCAGTTAAATAAAGAATCTAAAATAAAATAAAATAACAGATTTTCATAACAGATGGCGCTAGTAGTAATATATTTTGATATGCATAATAGAGTCCCACATACATAGATACGCGTCAAAAAAAAACATGTCTTACCCGTCGCGCAATCGGTTAATTACAAATCTGATACCTTTCCGTAGTCCACGTGTAGTTTACTCCGATACCTACGATAAAAAAGAACAACAAAGCCATTAAACAATAAAAGAGAACTGCAAGTCTTCAAGAAAAAATCGACATTCTCATTTACGACACATTCTCACAGATAACCCGGAAAATTGGCACCAAAAAATTATGCACCCAAAGCCTTCCTCATTTGTCCAAATCACAATTCTACGCTCTCTCCCTACATTTGACAAACTGTCACCCTTTCGGGTAAAAACAAGCTCGCATCACCGTCATTACCGAAACAAACAAACGTTTGGCGTGACAAAGTGTGCAGTTTCCTACAGGGCGTGTCATTAGCCTTGAGTTTGTGTGGGGATTCAAGGAGCAAGGGTGGTTTGATGGTACTGCAATGATAGATAAACTGTAATAACATTGTATTAAATCTTATATCTCGAAAATTGCTAAACGAATTCAGAAAACCACCTTGAAGGCTAAACAAATAGTTTTTATATATTCATAGCTATGCAATGTATACTCAGGATTCAGACACTACTACCTTAACATAATATTACTATTTGAAGAATAGATTATTAGTCTATTCAAATGGCCAGTATTATTAGAGAACTAAATCATCAAAGAGACTTCGTTTTTGCCTACGAAAACCGCGTAGCACTGCTACGCCGTAGCAGCTATGGAGTCAATGATTTAAAAAACGACGTTTCCATTTCGGGCATACCAAAGCGAGAATGTTTTCGGGAATATTTTCTATACTCCGAAGATATCTCCCTTCCACTTATCATCCCCACTTAAGTGCAAGAGTGAACGTGACCTAGAGGGATTGATCTCGTGACGCACTTTGATACAAGTGCCTTAGTTAGGAGAAGTGGACTGAGTGATGCCAATCTGTCTGTATGACAGTTTAACATAGATAATTAACAATACATTGAATTAAAACTGAATTCGTAAGTAGTTTGCGAAATATTCAGCTATTATATTCATAAACTAAGTATTACAGTAATCACAAAAATAAAAGTTGTCTGATAAGGTTTTTGAATGTCTAACCATAACAGTAGCCATTATCTTTAAAAAGTCGTGACTTCAACCACCAGAATAATAATAAATTCAACAAAAAAACTATTGGAAAAATGCTCACGTTCAGAAAATGAGTTTACAGATAAGGAAAAACCACATTCCAGAATTCCAAACCAAATAAATAAACCTGTTTTCTACTAGAACTACTTATCTTCTCGCCTGAAACACAGGATATCCTAGTTCAGGCACGTAAGTTTTAGGAATATAATTTATATTTAAGCAAAACTGTACTAATTTTAATACCTTGCAATTTTTTGAATAAAAAAAAAAAAAAAATACTGTAAACTACACTTTTGTTTCAGTTTTCCTACTCCAGTGATACATGTTAAAAGTGGTTAAAAGAATTAATGATAGGTTCGACTTATACCGAGCTTAGGTCTAGAAGGTTTTAGGTTTTAGGTCGTACATGTGATGTATTGTGGGCTTAGCGTAAAATGTGTTGAGGGCAGTAAGCAGTTTGTGCGATTAGAATGTGGGGATTTTGTATTACGAGTAGAGTGTAGGCCGCAGGAGCCTGTCGAGATTTTTTGAATGGAATGAGTTGGTGTCTGTGGTTTGTTTTGACTTGAGTTAAAGATCAAGATATAACCTAACATTGGCGGGTTGTTTAACTTCATATCGTATTTACAGGCATTTATAAATAGCACTGGGACGGAAAATTTTGATAAAATTCGTACATTTGATTTCTCATGAAAAAAAAAAGACTGTATTTTTCGACTTTTGTATTGTTTGCATGTAATGCCTCAAAGAATTTACCATAAGGAAATACTGTATGATTTTGCCCTCGTTCTTTATCTAGTTCTCGAGTCAAGATACAAATTGATGGACAGACCGACCCAACGAAATATGACCCAAGAGGCTATTCCACTCTGTACATACGGGCACGGCGAACGTAAACAAAGGGTTGCCTTGTTTGCGCTATTTCGGTAGGCTTTAGTTATCCTGGTACAGTGATGACCCGGTTCCCAAGCACGAGATTACTGGTTTGAACCAGTAACAATGTGATTATTCTAATCTCATCATTAATGTATGTACATTCTTTCCAAGCTAATCTTGAACATCACTGACTTGCAATTAAGTAGAACATCGTTGTCTTCTATAAAATTATCTCCACCTTTTCTGTGAGAAGAGGCTATATTTGTCACCAATTAAGAAAAAACGTTCTAGGTCACAAATATAGTCTGCTATAGAAAATCTCCTTTTTGAACAATATTAAAGCTAATCAATAGCAATATTAAAACTGAGAGCAGTGGTGGCCCAGTAATAACAGCCCCGACTTCGAGTTGTAGGTCTTGGGTACGAACCCAGGCAGGTGCTTTACTTTGTGTAATTAATTTTCATCACCACTGCTCTCAAAACGGTAAAGGAAAACATCGAGAGGAAACCAGCAAGTTCTAGAACCAAAAAAAAATTGAAGACATTATGACATCTCTCAACCCACACTGGGCCCACATGGTAGATAACAGCCCACTCCCTCTCGAAAAGAGGGGGCCTGTATCCCAGCAGTGGGAACATTGAAGGCTGATTATGTTATGCTAAAGCTAATCCAATAAAGAAATACTGTGAATACAAACTCGAAATCTTATTTATTCTATCCTATTTATAGAGCTAACTAGATTTTATGAAATTAATCCAGACTTTCTTTCAACAAGTTAGATCATTGAGCAAACAAATTGCTCATTAGTTTTCCTATACTTCTCTTTTAGGCATGTTTCAACATCTTATATTATTTATTTGCAAACCTGTTTATTGTCTTAAAGGCTTCGTATTAACGACGTTATTCTAAATTGAAAAAGCGACCCTTTATTCATTTAGCTTTCAGGTCAAGGTGAGTTTTCTTTTCAAAGTAAATGAGAAATGTTTTTTTTGGATCCTTATAAAAACATTATTTTTTAATGTTATGTTCATTTAAAAGTAATGGGTGCTGTTTGTTTCAAAACACTCTACGAAAAACATTTTGTTTTAAAATTAGGTATTTTCTTAATTAAAAAGGTTCAAGGAAAATAAAAAATAAGTATAAAAAAGTGTAACCACGCTTCTGTAGTGAGTTGTGCGACGTTTTTAGGGTTCCATAGTAAACAAGGAACCCTTATAGTTTCACCATTTCCGTCTGTCTGTCTGTCCGTCTGTCTGTCCGCGGCTTAGCTCAGTGTCGGTTAGTACTAGAAAGTTGTAATTTGGCGTGGGTATACATATTAATTACGCCGACAAAGTGGTAAAAGAAAAAAACTTTTTTACACGTAAAGTGGGGATGTTTTTTTTTTTCTTCTAGTCTATCCCATAGTGTGGGATATCGTTGGAAAGGTCGTTCAAAAATATTTCGAGTTTGTGAAAACTATTTTTCGATTCAGGGATACATTCGCGAAATATTAAGCTTAAAAGTGTAAATTTTTGCTAGAGTCGTGTGTGTCCCCCCCTGCCAGCTAAATGGTTGGTGTTGGATATGTGAAAAAATTCACTGCAGTAGTATAACGAAATTAAAAGGAAAACTATCACAACTAAGTAGGCACGACATTTACAAGATACTGTGTAATAATCAACCAACTTAAATTTGCGGTTGCAAAAACATTTTCTCCCATGGAATGTATGGGAGAACATGTTTTTCAACTGCAAAGCTAAGTCTGTTCTTGCGATAAATTCATCCCAACAACGGAACTCTTCATTGTGCGTGGTCCGACACGCACATGGCCGGTTTGTTTTGGTACCATACACCTTAGATACGTAAAGAATTCAATAACAAAACCGATTTCCATATCCAAATCCATGGATCCTATAAAATTACTTATCTTTTTATGTACAATTATTTATTCGATTCATATTCGTGTTTACACGAACAGCATAAAAACGGATCTGAAATAATTCACGAATGCGCTCTGCACTCAGTCGTAGTCGATTTGTATTCGTAATTCGTTTTGGGAATTGTGATCATGAACAAATCGTTTTAAAAAACACGAATACGAATCGAATACGAGAGTCCACGTGCCCCGATCCGAGATTCGAGTATTCACAAAAAACATTTCGTAGGCAGAGAGCTCGTTCATAATGTATGCAGCATTTCGTTCATAATGTATGCAGCATTTCATTCATAATGTATGCAGCATTTCGCACTCATGTAACAAAACGCCCTACATTAAGCATGACGGCTACTTCGATCCGTAAAAACTGACTCGATGTGAGAAATTCACGAATATAAAAACACGAAAACGAAGCAGTTCACAAAGAACCATACATTTATTTTGAAGGCTATTTCGAATCGTATTTTCACGAATCACGAACACAAACCGAATACGACGTACGGCACACCACACACGCCCTAAGTGAGATGCATTGTAATATTTCAAATAGACTAGCACGCTGGGTACTGAACCACATGCAGGCAATAGAAATAACATTACTGACAGGCATTTACTACCATATTTCTAAGTATTGTTTGTTACTAAATGTAACCTCAAAATATTTGTTTTCTTTTTAATTAAATGATTTCTGTAAGTTGTCCGTCATTAAACTTTGTCTTCATGGGCATATACTTGTTATTTAGAACACGTGAAGTAAATTTCCTTCGCTGTTGGTTCGGGGGCAAAAGATGTATGGATGTAGAACAATCTCCTTTATAATGGCATGCGACGACAGCTTTATGTTGACCATTTTTGTACCCATGTATTGATTTCTGTTTGAAATATTTTCACCATTTTAAATTTAGGGAGAATTTATACGAGTATAGCCTTTGTCACCCGGACAATTATTACAAATCGATTGATACCTCATTCATCAAAATCGGTTCAGTAGTTTAGGCGCTACGATGGAACACACGTAAATACAAACATACATACATAAACTGCTAAAATCATAGCCCTTCCTTTTGGTTTGGCAGTAATCGGGTAAAAATGGGTCGCACACATTTCCTTTTTAAGTAGGTAATATGTGAGAAAAAATATTAGCTTCATTTTTGCTTATCATTTATTTTAACGCCTTGAGCCCAAAACATACTTATTCCAACGAAGCACAATAAAAAACGCCTTGTACAAACACTTTTTCGAAATAAAAGAGAACAGATAGATTTATGTTTCTCCAAAGAATTTTCGTTCACCCTACAATACCATGATGAGAGTGTTTGCCATGTCATCGTCGTGTTTGTTCAATGTCGTTGGTTTTTTAGCATAGGACAATGTGTGCACACCATGGGACCTTGTTTGCTTTGCGTATAGAGAGCGGCAGGTACAAGGATGCGGGTTAGCAATGGTTTTGTTAACAAAACGCGTGTCTGTGTGAGGATTGTTGAACGCATTGCGCTGAAAGTAATCTTGGATGCAACTTGTGGAAATCATATTGTTGATTCGTGTGAAAAAGAGTTTTATATATGTAGAAAAACAATTTAATATCGTCTTCATTTAGAAGAATGAACTTCATTTTGGTTTAGACGAACAAATTAATGTGTCTGAAAATGATTACAAAAGAAAATGTGTCTTAAGCACCTTAAATTCTATTCACATAATATGTTTCTCGTTAATAACCACGACCCCACCAAAATAATTCTACACGACATCACTTTAAAAGCCAACAATTACCCTCACAGCACTATACCTACTTAACAAAAAATAACAATTTACCAAACTAGGGCCACTTTTATTTCACAATAACATTACGCCACCCGCCGGTAGAGCGGGTCCCTCATTAATTTTATTTTGACGTTATCACAAGTAACAATAACCGCCGATTGGACCCCTGACGTGCTAAAATTAAATGACGGACGCTTACGCCCCCAGAGAAAACAGCCCAGCTTAAATTAATTTTGGAAAATCACAAGGAGAATAGGTATTTTAGGCGTTTATGGAATGTAATTTGATAATCTATGTAGCAGTTTGAATACTTATTGTCGTTATTATAAAAGAAATTAAAATGAGCTAAAATAATATAAAGCACTTTCAATTGGCTCGCCCCTGACCATAACCATGGGTATAATGGATACACCTCTGTTTAACCCATCGAAGAACGCAGGCATGATTTTATGTTATGCTAAGTAACTTTCTGCTCTTTATATGAGTCTTAGGTACACACTTTGTCTCTTCAAAATCGTAACGGGGCGACACAAACCTTACCTATATTGAATCATAGTTCGTTCAACATTTGTTAGAAACAGCGACCCACGCAACTATTTCAATCGTTAACATTTTGTTTATTTATTTCTCTGTATTAACGACTGTAACTGACTTCCTTCATTAATATGAAGGTTACGTTAACGCAGGTTCGTACCGAATTTTCTTATGCCAACATCCCAATTAAAACGATTCAAACTGTTTTTATCAAGTAATTTGATTACCTATTAAACGAAAGGAGTTCGCCCTAGATGACGTCCCTTTGACGGCGTTATTCGGAGGATGCGTCATAAGATGGTCGTTGCTCATCAATATTTGCATAACAATTGAAGGGGGTGTTTAGAATGGAGATATGAATATTTATGGCGGGGCTATTACCTGCTACGGTAGCTTTTATGGTGATTTTTGTAGTCTTAAGCTTGGTTAGAGAAGAAATTGTTCTTATAGAGATGTTGTAAATGATTGTTAATCTCTAGAATTGTTAAATCCCACGTGAAATGTGCTAATCAAGATGCAGATTCTATTTATTAAGTTGCCAAAATATGTATGAAATTCATGTAAGATTTACATTTTGACAGCTTCTCGTGGGTTTCTGCTTTCAGTCGCTAAATTGAGAACAGTTTATTATAACATGGACCTTTGAAATTACGAATACCTACCACAAAAGTAGTTTTTCATTTGGATGATGTCAGAGACTACACTCTCTTCAATGATTGTATCTGTCGCTGTATTTTAAGAAGGGGTTTTGTCACTTATTGAAAGACAACAGCCTCAGGCACTGTAGACTGAAACATGAAAGGAAGATATATTACTGAAAGGGAGGTGTGTGGAGTGTGGAGTGGTACTCAACAAACATTCTCCAAAATAAACCCTTTGTAATTTGAGTGTGATTCCAAACGCGAACAACGTAGTAGTCAAAACTGTGCACTTAAAAAAAATGTGTTATACTGAATGCCAAATCATAAAATACACTAGACGACCGGGTTCCCAACAAGTCAATCGTCATCCTGAGGATGCCTGGTTGAGAGTTGAAACACGTGTCGATTTCTCACAGGGTTCTTTATGACTTTTTGAGAACAGTTAAGCGGATAAGGTTACTAAATATACGTCGTCTAATGTATTTTATAATGGATTTCCGCAAAGTCTCGACTGACTCAATTAACTAAGCCAAATCATATGGCACCTATTAGCACCATTTAAGTATACTTCGATAAACACGACTCCGAAAAAAAGTAAGCAGAATTAGTAATAGTAAGCGTGACAAAGTCTCGTAAAGTCCTGAACGGGCAGCAGATTAGAATGCCTTACATTAACTAATGAAGCCTGATAGCCCTTAACGAAGTACAGAGCACATTCGTTACCAGATTCCGATCTACACGAGCAACTACACGAAGATCTGTTGATAATGAAGGTAGGACTAAGGGTATAGAAAGAAAGAAAGAATAAAGAAAGAAAGAATAATGTTTATTTGGACACAGTTCGTGAAACACAAATTACAAAATTAAAAACGTGAAGAAAAAAAAACAATTTTTTAACAACAATAGTGTGTGCCTCACGGCTGCTCCAAAAAGGTTCATTTCAGCATTAATGCCAGACAGGTGCTGTCTGACGCTGGTTTTCTAATGAACCTACAAGTAGGGACAAGTGACGGTGAGTACAAAACAGTTTCAACATACCTAATAAATAATTTGTATACTTCTAAATAAATAAATAATACATAAACTAGTAATAAAATATAAATTAGAAAAACAAAGTTTTAAGCTAAGTATTGTATATGTATTGTATTGTATTGTATTGTATTGTATTTCATATAAGTGAAACATTTAGGGCGACCATATCTAGTTTCTGTTGCGAATCTATCAGATACTGCCGTAAACGTGTTCTGAACGTGTGGATAGTGCCCAGTACCCTTAATGGTGGTGGGATGTTATTCCACACCTTAGATGCAGCGTATCGGAAAGTGCCTCTGAAAGCTGCTGTCCTATGCGACTGTGTTGAAAGTTGTTGTGCACATTGCCTGGGCGCGCAATCCCGTCTACTAGCCATCCAACTAAGCTTGTCGTACAAATACTTCGGTTTTTGCGACTTAACGACACCAAAAAGCAGGCAAGCTAGATGTAACTTTCGTCTCGACTTCATCTTGAGAATAAAATGTTTGTTAAGAAAGGGGGTGACATGACTTCTAGGGGGAACAGAGTAGCAGAAGCGTGCACATGCATTTTGGACTCTTTGTATAAGTCGATCGGTACGAGACAGCAAGCGTGGGCCGTAAACCGTATCAGCGTAATTTAATTTAGAAAGAACAAGGGTTTCGACTAGTTGTTCGCGAAGCTTTTCAGACAAGAATGGCCTCATTTTGTAAAGCAGTTTCAGACGATAGAAGCAGTTTCTTACGGAGTTAGCAACGTGTTTCTCAAATCTAAGGCTGTTGTCCATACATAATCCAAGGTTCCGCGCCTCATTCACACGGTCAATAGGCTCACCCATTAGGGTTAAATTAAGCCTTGAAGGTATTTTCTTCAACTGCTGTCTCGTACCAAACAACATATACTTGGTTTTCAATGGGTTTAATGCCAGACAATTTTCATCAGACCATGCGGCGATTCTTTCTAGGTCGTCGTTTAGGTCTCTTATGGCCGACTGATAATCATCTGGACTGAAAGATAAATACAGTTGGACGTCATCGGCATAAATATGATACTTGCATTTCTGAAGGCACTTTATTATGTCTGCACAGTAGAGAATAAAAAGAATCGGACCCAAAATTGATCCCTGAGGAACGCCTCTTTCTATAGTAGTAAGGGCTGAAGTCAAGGTAGTACCATCCGACAAGCGCAATTCTACAAGTTGTTTTCTGTTACTGAGGTAGCCGTGGAACCATTGAATGGCATTGTCGTCAAAACCGTAGTATTTTAACTTTGACAGTAATAGCGAGACGTTAATGCAGTCAAATGCACGGGAAAAATCAAGTAGCACCATCAGTGAACACATGCCCTTATCTTGGGCTGATAGAATATTATCCGTAACATCTAGTAATGCCGTAGAAGTGCTACGCTGTTTTCTAAAACCAGATTGTAGATCAGGTAGCACCTCGTTCTCTTCTAAAAACCGAGTTAATTGACGGCATACTACCTTCTCCATTACTTTTGAGAGACAGGGCAGAATACTGATCGGCCGCAAGTCTTTAACTTCTATAGGGTTTGGACTCTTAGGTAGGGGTCTAACTGTTGCAATTTTCCATTGGTAAGGAAACTTTGATGTCCATATGGAATAATTAATAATATAGGTAATAATTGCTAAAGTGTGCGGCAAAGTTAAAGTAAGCATACTTAAGGTTATGTTGTCATAACCTTCTGCATTTGACTTTAGGTCAGAAATAATGCGGGAGACATCATTTTGGTCCACCGGAGCAATTGTGAAAGTTGCCTCACTATATCTGTGGGTCTCATAAAATAATATAAGCGATGTGCTAGCTACCGGGTTGCCAGGGACATTCAAAAATGTGTTATTTATCAGGTCTGGGTTCCTAAAATGTGGGGGGAGGTCTTGTCCTTGCTTTGAGGGTGCAAATGTTGATTTTATGTTCTTCCATAGTAATTTTGGATTATTTATTTTATTATTTATGTTGTGTCTAAAATATGCAATTTTTTCATGATACAAGGAACTTTCTACCAAGGATTTTAACTGCTTATAGTAATTTCTTTTTGTTCCCGATTTAGTAGTTCTATATTTGGCTAATGCATTGTCCCGCAACCGCATCATGAGCTGGATAGTGTCCGTAATCCAGGGATACGACAATTCCTTAATACGACAAGTCTTAAGCGGCGCGTGAACATCAAACAATGATGTTATGCTGTGATTAAAAGTATCAACCATGTCGTTGACATCGGTAAATTCAGAAACGCGGCCTATATTTGATTGCGACAAGTCCGTATTAAAACTATCCATGCATATGTCTTTCATCGGCCTAAATTTGGTTACATATGGTATAAATTTGTCCCGCTTTATGTGAAATTCACTAACTATAATGGAATGGCCTGTAATCGAACCAAAGGATTCCACCGTCGTATACCTTGCCCTGAGATCTGTGCACAGTAGATCAATTAGAGTCTCACTCGTATCTGTGAAATGAGTCGGCACCGTGACAAGTTGAACGATACTTATGGAATTTAAAAATTCTTGTACTTTTTTAGTTTTAGTCTCGTTTATGTTGAGCATGTTCACATTGAAATCACCGAGCAATATATAATGGTCACAGTTACCCAACGTAGCAAAACTGTTCGTGATGGCATCGAGAAAGTGATCTATGTCAAACCACGGTGGCCGGTACGCTGTACCAATGGCAATCTTTTTCCCGCTTAGCGAGATTGTCAGCCACATCTGTTCGACGGAATCGAACCTGGGATCAGCCATGCCAGTACAGATGCGCGCGCTCAGACCCCGCCGCAGATAAAAACCAACGCCCCCACCTCGTCCCGCACGAACAGCTGACGGCCGCGGAGTGTGACGCAGACGATAGCCGGGCACGACCGGCGCGCGCCCCTCCTCCCCCGGTCGAAGCCAAGTTTCGTTTATAGCCATTATGTCAAAACCATATCTATCAATTGCACAAATCAAATCATCATGGCCCGTACTCAGAGACCCTGCGTTAAGGAAGCCAACTTTAAGATATTTTCCACTTTTAAGCATCATGACTGTAATGTAAAATTGCTACTACAGTTATAATTTGATTTGCTAACACAATTAACGCGCATTCATTAAAACTCATATTAGTTTTTATTAACCTAAATGATATTGGTTCATAATTAACTAGAAAAAATACATACGTAATTGCAAATATTGGATAGTTATTGTGAATATGCATTATAATAATAATAAGTAGAAAAGTAAAAAGGGTTAAAAATATTTGTAGATGTAGGATACTGTAAATAAATAATATAATAATATGGGTATGTCGAAACTGGTTTACGAGCCCACTGAGACGCGCGTCTGCCGCCGCCGTGAGACAAACAACATAACATAACATAATATCACGCCTGGGTCCCCGGAGGGTCGGGCAGAGCGAACACAGCAGCGAATATAGAAAACTATAGGACCATGACACTTTTACAAAATACAATAAAACACGTGTCATTGGTATGTTAAAAACTAAAAATATACAATATAAATGGAGGCAAAAAAAGTAAAAGGAAATAGTGCGACAAAAATATTTAGGCCATTTGGCCGTCGGTAACCGGTACAGGTATGGGTACAAAGATGCGCTGCACATCAGCCTCGCAGCGGATTTGGCTAGCGGCGTCACCGGGTTTGTATCGGGCAAGAATACGGCCTCGTTTGCACCAAACAAATTGCCAACCGAGCCGGCCCCCGGCCTCCCGCGCCATCCGAAACAACTCACGATTCTGCTTCGTAAGGCGTTCGTTGACTTAGAATCGCGCTGGCAAACCAGGCATGTCAAGATCAGCAGAAGTCATGCCACGACGTACTCGTGCGGCCTCTAACATCTCGTCGCGTAGATCGCGGCGCGCGAGGCGCACGACGAGGAAACGCGGGCGGGTCACCACCGGCGCCGACTGCGTAGCATTTATGCGTCTACCTCCAACGCGCTCGGCACTCACAATATCTCGCGCCTCGATTTTTACGCCCAACTTTGACGCCACTAGCATAGCCGTGTGTATGGGATTTTCACCACTCGTCTCCGGTAAGCTTGAGACTTGTATATCAGTGGCTAGTAGCTCCTGATCACGGTCATTTAAATCGCTCCGCAATTGGGCAATTAACTGATGCACATCCGGCGAGACTTGGGGTTGGACCGATTTTTGATTCTCCATAACGGCCACTCTCTCTTCCAAACTGCTCATACGGTCATTAGTAGACTTTAGTGAACATCTTAAGTCGGCTAGATCATTACGCAGTAACTGAAATTCACTACGTACCGTGCTAATAAACTCTTCTTTAAACTTTCTCAGCTCAATAGTAATGTCCTGAGTGAGCTCATGTGAGACATCCAAAGTGGTGGTATTTATAGGACTAGTGTCTTTGTCCAGTGGTGCCTCTGAGTGGCCCCTAACTGGCGTTTCGGCCCGGTTGTCCCGCACAACGTTTTTATTACATTCGGGGCAGTGCCAGGGGGATGTTAGAAGGCTTGTTTTGTGTATTCCAACGCACTGCCGATGATAGCAAGATCGGCAGTTGTCACATTTGGCCGCATCCGCTGCCGCGAGAAATTTACCGCAGCCACCACACTTTACCATGGTGAAATTTATTCTATCTCGTTTGCGCAATCGATCCACAAAGCAGTTCACTCAGGGATCACTAGATGGCGCTGTTTTCAGTCAATGCGTTTATGGCAGTTATCACGGTGTTAAGGCAAGTTGTGACACCATAAGACGAGCACAGCGTCACTGTAAAGATACACACCCACTGCACTTGTTCAAACGGTGTTTTTTTTAGCAATTAAGTAAAAAGTCTGTTATTATTTGAACATACAGGGTAGAAAAATACCACTTCCCAAAACGAAGACGGTTTTTAATGTTTTTTATGTTGTACACAGCACAGAATCACTAGATAGTAGCGTCACTTGTAAGTTGCACTTATTATTATATTTTCAAAATAAAGTTATCGCAAAAAGTACTAGTTGTTTTTTTTTAAATACGTAAGAAATATTTCGACACTGCTATGCACTCAGTACCGTCACTGACCTCCGATGTATGGAACATTGTTTTTTTTTTTTAAATAACCGATGAAAGCTTTCAACGCAGGGGGGCTCAGAATCATGTACTGAATCCATGGTAACAAGCTTCGCGTCGATGTCCCTGACCAAAGTATAGTATATATAGTAGGACTAGAAAGTGTGTTCATTTGATAGTGGTCGATTAAAGGAATATAATGTAAACTAATGTAAATCTAGAAGTTTTAGGCAAATTCATTGATATATTTAAGTTTTTCAAGCATTTAAGTTTTTAAGTTTATAATAGATTTAAGGGTATATAACATAGAAACATACGAACAAACTGATTGATTACGTGGGTGCTACGGTGGGCATACCACCGCTGTGCCAGCTAACTATAGTAGCTAAAAACCAATTTGCTACGCATCGACTGCGATAAAGAATCGCATCGATTTGTAATTCTATTGAATTAAATTAATGTTAATAGAAAACACAACCTTTCCAAATAGAAGAGAAATCAATAAACCGAAAGTCATTATAGTAACATAAATAAAGTTTCTGTCGAACAGACGTGACCATAGCTTCGACAATAAATAAATAGCGCTATATTTTAACTTTATAACTCCATTAGTAGTTCGTAGTGCCGGTAAGGAAATTGGCAAGCTCTCCGAACACCTTTAGACTGTGGCTCTCAAAGTGGAGCGTCTGATTTTATGAATGTTAAATTATATATTTTTCTTGAATGATATTAATTTAAGAGCAGTGGTGGCCCAGCGGTAACGGCCGCAACTCACGGGTCGTACTTTGACAGGCGCTTTACTTTGTATAAATTATTTCATCACCCCTGCTCTCAAAACGGTGAAGGAAAACATCGTGAGGAAACCGGAATGTCCTAGAACCAAAAATTCGATCACATGTGACATCTACCAACCCGTACTGGGCCCGCAGAGAAAAGGCCTGTGTCCCAGCAGTGGAAACATTATAGGCTGATTATGACATCAATTTCTCCGTTTAATTTACTTCTCTGTTTGACAGCTCATGAAGTTCCACTGCATGCTAATACCTACTAAACAAGTATTTTACTATATATTTTTCTGTTGGAAACAAAAATTACTTACCTGCAGATTTTCAAACACCTGTAAAGTACATATATTAGCCACTCCAAATGTTTTTCCGTGTTGGAGTCGTCTTGTGACCTGTAACATAACAATGAACCGAACTGGTTTTGCTATACTTTCCAATGGTTGATAAGTCATTTAATTATTTACATAATTATGTAAATACAATAATAATGTTCATGTTGTATGTAAATGACAGCAAAAATCAATAATGTGCTTAGACAGTAAAAGTCACCTTATTTCTTTCTACCAAGTCCCCGAATATTCCAGACCAAAATAAATGTACCGTGCGGGAATCGAAACCGTGACTTAAGAGGGCGCCTAAAGGTTCACTAGCGCCACTCTTTAAAAAAAATATTATCTCGTGACTGAGAAGGAATTATGAATAACGGCTAGTAAGGACCCTCGGTAAGTGTGTCTAGAATTTTCTAATACCTTTTATAAAGTTTCATATTGAGACACGGAGCAACAAAATACGATCTAGAGGAATGTGGCCGTTTTTCTTTAGATCGTATTTTGTTGCTTCGTGTCTCAATATAAAGCTTTATAAAAGGTATTAGAAAATTCTAGACACACTTACCGAGGGTCCTTACTAGCCGTTATTCATAATTCCTTCTCAGTCACGAGATAATATTTTTTTTAAAGAGTGGCGCTAGTGGACCTTTAGGCGCCCTCTTAAGTATAGTTATGAAGAACAATTCCTCAGTTATTGAGTCTTATCTCCTAGTAACGGTAAATAAATATTTCCAAATGTCAAGTAAAAGTCCATTTGTTGTGGAGATCACGTAAAATGCTGGTACTTATTATTCAATTGCATTTGGTTAGACTGACCTTCTACCACAACATAGTTGGGAAAAGACTAGGCAGATGATAAAGTAAAAATCTACTTGAGTACAAAACTTTGACAGTCACTGAGCTGTAAGTGAAGGCGCTGCAGCTATTAAGAAGCTAATGAGTGTAGCTTGTGAGCCCAGGATTGTCACTTGTGTTCACTCGTGTCTTGTGTTGTCTTTGCCAAGAAATTGTTTTTTATTTTATTTGGTGCAGCACTCTTCTAACTATTATCACGTTAAGTGTGAATGCACACTTTACGAATAATAAATAACGCTGAATTTGGTTCACTAGCTAGGTTTTTAATAAAAAAAGAAAACAGTTCTTGGGGACTGCTATTTTCTCAGAGGTACTGTTTTTTTAGAACTATCTTAAGAACTGGTATATTTTTTCCTCATTAAAACTACTTTGATGGGATTACTATTGTTGCTTGGCAGATCTTTTGAGTAGTTGGTCATAAGACCTGCCGTAATAGTCTAGGACAAAATATATT
This sequence comes from Agrochola circellaris, assembly GCA_914767755.1. NCBI lineage: Eukaryota > Metazoa > Arthropoda > Insecta > Lepidoptera > Noctuidae > Agrochola > Agrochola circellaris. The sequence goes on from OU611847.1 coordinate 898,765, forward strand.
TTTATTTTTATTCTGCCTGATCATTCCACCAAGAGATGACAGCCCTAGCATCTTCCTGATCAACACTAGGCCGTAATGTGATCACAGCCTCACGAGCTCAGAAGCGCGGCTTGCGACTGCGCCTGACCTCCTTTATGAACACGTAAAACGTTTTTAAAATCATTTTGCACTTCTCTGATGGAAGTTTATAAGAGTTGATACAGCGGCAATTTTTTATCAGGAATGAAAAACTTCACAAGTGTATTAAGTAAGTAAAAAGGAAAAATGTTATCAAGAAGTTTGGGTTTTGTGGTATCAAGTATTTGTTAAAGTCAAGAGATGAAATGAAAATAAACATTGGGCAAGTAACCTCATTCGAATATAAGCGAAACTTTGTTAGACCAAGACAAGCTACTGACATAACTTAAACCCTTCCCCCGCTCGGTTACACAACTATACAACCGAAAGTAAATATTTGGCCTATGGGTAAAGAATTGAAACCTGATAGATCTTTTTTATCCCCAAAGTTTCGCCATTCCTTTATCTCAAGCGTTCCGGAAATATGTCCCCACTCTCCATCGATTTCCTTTTTAATACAATTCAATAAACTATGCGTCCCAACAAAAGCTTTCAATATAAACATTCTGCGCAAAGAGAATATAGATGTTGGATCCCAAGGTGACGTGGAAAGGGTATCTGCGTATATGAAGGGCCTACAAAGGGCACATAAACAAATATTTACGTCAAAGCCCTAAAATATCCCTAAATTCAATTCCAGTTTTGATAAGTGATCCCTTAGTCCCCGTGGGTGAACCGCATCCTCAATTTGAATAATCAATGGCGCTTTCTATGTGGGACTATGAAATGGAGTGGCTTGTATTGTATGTGCCTAGTTCATAACTTAGTTTCAACATAGTGGACAGATTAAATATCTCCAAGCTATTTGAAACACACGCATCAGCTAACTAGCTGCTGGTGTGTCTTCTACATAATATGTATTATAAAACAAAGTCGTTTTTCGCGTCTGCCTGTATGTCCGCGTTGTTCTTCTAAACCACGCGACAGATTTTGATCAGGTTTTCACCATCGTTTAGAGATTTTGTTCCGGAAGGTTTATGTGTATAATACGTAAATATTAAAGTTAAGTTTACCTAAGAAATTTCGATGTTTTGTCATGTCGTAAAAACCATATCTATCAAATAATATTATAAATAAATAGAAATGAAATGCTGTTCGTTGGTAACCGCGTCACTTGAGAACTGCTGGACCGATTTGGCTATTTTTGTTTTAAAATCTTTGTGATGATTTATGAGTGAATTAGGTTTTTATGGAGAGAAAATTTGGAAAATAGACTCAGAAAAGCGGAAAATTCGGGAAAAACTGAACTCAAAACCGTATTGCAATTTTGACAGGATAAGTCTGTCGGGATAGCTAGTAATAAAATACCTTTAAAAAAAAATCTGTCATTGACAATCATCCGGCAAAATAAAATAAATATTACTCTTGGTACCCGACTACGTGACCGCAAAGATTGGGTTATGTTTTTCACGCTTAAGTATCTAACAGATGATTTTAATTCATGAGGTGTTTATCGCCACGTCTAGGTCGCGCCATCGTTAAAGTCTTATAAAATCAAAATGGCGGATTCTAGACGTCACTAAGTAATGTTCTACTTTTGGATCAAATCTGAGATTGAACTAAAATAACTGCCACCAACTGCATCAGACTGCTTGAAAAGAGATTTTGTTTTGAACTTTTTAGTTGTAGTCGGGTTTTTATTTCAATCTGCATCTTGAAAAACATTATCCTCTTTTTGGGCCAGTCGGGTAAAAACAAAATGTATGTAGGTACATGTTTTAGTCATTATGTTTTAATGAAATTATGTAACCACTGTAGTACCTCACCCGTTGACATTAGCAGCGCACACGTCATTACCAATGCTAAGCCAATTAGTCGCTTGATTTATAATCACGATTTCATTACCTAGCGTTTCATTGGATTTCAGTGCAACACACGTGTTACTAGAATAATTTATGACGTATTATATACTAAGAAGTTAGTTTGTACGTGATTAGATAGATGGCAGTGTAATCAAATTGATTCCTGAAAGTCAAACGAGCCATAGGTACATTAGGAACTCCAAAACACTAAACTACGTGCGTTAAACCTTCAGCCATAAATTCCTCTAATACACATTCCACATTCGGCCTACAGAATATGTATTTTTTGCTTTTTGTTCAGGAAACATAACAAACTAGTGCGTGGCACGCGAGATTGTGTTCAGCGCTCGCATAATATACTGACATTAATCACCAGAGTAATGTATCAAATTGTGATTTCTTAGGTAATGGTAATGCTAACATAGGTGGGTTGAGCTGTAGTCTGTTTTATGCGTTTGAAGAAATGGGTGAGAGTTAGATTCATGTAGTTCATGTTTATCTGGTACCTAATATAAATATTTTCCACAGGTTCAAATATTTAAAATCCATACTTTAATACCTATTATAACTAAAATATGTAGTAACTCGTGTCTGTTAGTCTGGAACTTTTTCACGCCTAAACTTGAAGCAATGATAGCCTAGTGGTGTGACCGCCAAGTCATAGGTCTCGAGTTCGAATCCAAGGCACGCACCTCTGACTTTTAAGATTCATGTGCAGTATTTATAATTATCACTTGCTCAAAAACGGTGAACGAAAACATCGTGAGGAAAAACCTGCCTGAGAGATATTTCTCGACGGCATGTGAAGCCAAGTCAGACCGACCCCCATGGGCGGCTTTAAAACTCTGACACCAGGTTAGTCATTAACCACACGAAAAGAAAAAGAAGACGCCTAAACTACTGAACGGATCGTTATGCAATTAGACAAATAGGTTACCTGGGACATGGCAAACAACATAGGCTACTTTTCATCCTAGATCTTTTGTATCGAAAATGATGAAATACTACAGTAGACGAAATCACGGGCAACACCTAGTTAGTAATCAATTTATGATTGTATTCTTATGCGAAAGATAAAGCTTGTTTTACGTGTGACTTAATAAGTGTGGATTTTTTTGTTCAGCCTGATTGCTTTTGCTAAGAATACTTTTATGTCCAAATTGTCCAAGTTTTTTGTGTTTTCTTGCACTGATAATCAGAAACCAACGACTTATTACATAACGCCCTATCGGGTTTACTAAATGAATATCAGATTAAACTTTAAATCATAATTAAAAGATAGGATGAAGTAAAAATGTGGACCTCCAAAAACATCGTAAAAATGATTTCAACATAAATCAAAGTAAAATATGAATCTGCTGGATTTTATATTACTTAGTTTGGTATTTCTCTCTATATTAACACGAGTACGAAGTTAAGAAAACTAATTTTGAAGCCACAGGGAGCTATAAAGTGCTGGATGTTTAATATTACCAAAGTTTATGTAAGTAGTATTAGCAGCTGGTATCATTGGGATAGCTACTCATTATGCTCAAGCAGTTATTTCATGTTTTTTCTTTCTTTCTGGATGAAGTCAAAGATAGTTTGAGTTTTTATATGAACAATGCAGCATTTTCCAAATATTTAAATGAATATTATAAAGAGGTAAATTTTTTTGTTTGTGTTTTTCTTTGTAAATTTAATTTTTATCTTTTACAGACATATTGGGTGTACCCACCCATGAAATTGGCGTTTTTTTTCTCACAAATAGATAAGCATCATAGACAACTACCAATAGTAAAAAAACCTTATTACGGATAGTTTTCTAAAAATAAAAAATACCTTAAAAATGACTCCTCATTTTGTTAGCAGAAATGACCACTATTTGTTTTAACTTAGCCAAAACTTATTTTTGTCGCTTAATCTAAGTGGCATATTACGTTACCTTAGTTTTTAAACATTAGTGAATAAAAGTTTTAAACCATTAGTGTTCATGGTTGTTATTTAAATTAAAAAAATGTTAGTATGAAAATTGCAACTTCTTTAAAATTCTCCATACAAAACGCTGATGTCATAGGACCTAATAATTAGTTTGTAAAAGGTAAAAATTATATTAAATTAAATTAAATCCGCGGTTGGAGGCTCTGTTAATGAGTGCGTCAGACTGTGACAGTCTACGACCTCTCTCCATCTGATTCTGTTAGATGACTCTAACAGAATCAAATGGAGAGAGGTCGTTAATCAAGCAACAACTACACCTGCGATTGAACACAGTTCTTTGTGACTACATCCACTTTGTCAAGAGCTAAGCGAAGAAGAAGAGGTATCTAATTTCTAGAAGTGCTGATCCAATTACGGAAACTCTTTCACTTATAGAAAGCTACACTATCGCTGAGTGTCATAGGTCACAAATAAAAAACGTACTTAAACATAACACGTAACATAAATCAACGTCATTCTAGCTTCAAATATGTTGGGACCAGCTTCAAAATCATGCAAATACGACTGATTGACAGTTTTTTTACCCCTGAACATCAGAATCGTATCCCATATATTTACATCATAAAGGTAATCGTTCGGGTGAGAAATTTACAAGGGTTGATTTTGCGGCGCGAAATGTCAAGCCGACATTATTCAATATGACAGCAGTGATCCTACGGGGTATCGCCCGCGCCGACGAGGAAGCGACTAGCTATCGACTATTTTCTCGGTCAAGTAATGAACAATAGAGAGAGTTCTCGCGGGCAGTGTGTACAGTCAGTGTTCAACTATTAATATTATTATATCTCTTTTACCGACTCAGAATCTAGATCTATTGTCGGTACGTTTCTTGAGGAAGAAAATAGTCGATGGCTTGTCGCTTTCCCGTCGGCGGCGGTGGGAAAGGTGCCATAGGCAGGTCAATGTAAGACAAAAAGTGAACATGCGATTTTATGCTGTATACCCTGATAACTGTCTTGCCCCACAAAGATTATGGTAGGACCACAGAATTATCATTTGAAAATCCTATCGTAATGAATTTAAAAGTTAATAGAGAAGTTTTTTATTCCATTTTTTTCTTTAAACTTCCTTCCTTGGATTTGCATTAATAAAGTACCTACGTTGTGCCTCTAGAATTCAATTTTGAATTTTCGCGAATATTTTAACAATAAACTGAGGCTGTTGAAACTTTTTAGGCCTTTTTTGCTTCCTCGAATCATGGAATGGTGATCTATGCATATTATTATATTAGACGTTTTAGATGTTTTTAACTGCTTGTCTTTGTAATAAAATTAAAATAGAACAATTCAGGGCCAAATGAAAGCTTATACCTACCTACTTAATTGCTTTTTAGGGTTCCCTACCTCAAAAGGAAAAACGGAACCCTTATAGGACTCACACTCGTGTGTCTGTCCGTCTGTCACAGCCAATTTGCTGCGAATCTAATGGACCGATTAAGTTGAAATTTGGTTCACATTTATGTATTTCTGTAACCCAAACACGGACGTGTAACGTAAATAAATTAATTTTGAATATTTTACTTTTGGAGGCAAAGAACATGCAAATAAAACGTTTTGCATACTGAACCGTGTGACATATCAAATGAAAGGGGTTGTTGCGAGGATCCCAATTTTTTTTTAATAATTTTAAACTTTAAGAAAATTGATGAAAATTTACCATTCCCTCCCCGAAACTACTGAGCCTAAAATTTTGAAAAAAATACAGAGAACGGTTCTGTACTCATAGATTACAGGAAAACCTATAAGAAATCTATGGTCTTAAAATAAAATAGTAAATCTCTCAATATTGTGCGTACAAATTTACATTTGCAGTTGGAACTTAAGGGACATGTTTTTCAACTACTATCATTGTAGTTTATTCTTGGGATTAATTCATCCCAACTACGGAACCCTTCATTGTGCGTGGTCCGACACGCACTTGGCCAGTTTTTTTTTTAAATCTCAGATTTTTTTATACTAAGAACTGTTTAATTTTATTCCAGGCATGATGAAAAAAAATCAAAGAAAATAAGTAATTATTACTTTTCTACGAATAAGTAAAATCAATCAGAAGTTAGTCGTAACGGTCTAACATTGACTGGAAGCCGTAAAAGTTACGTGAATTCGTTTGATTTTTCATTCGAAAGGTTTTTATTCCGTAAATAGGTAGTCAGGGCGGTATTCATAATTACAAGTACTGCTACAAGCAAGTTTTTGCGCTCGAATGACGTTGATAGAGGGGCGCTGTTGGTGGACATTTGTGAAACTGTTTTGTAAAATGTTTTGAAAAAACGAAATGGCGGCATTAGTTCCGATTTGGCCACGCGCCAAAAAAACCTTGTAGCGCTATAGGTACTATTGGCGTGTGGTTGACAACGATGTTGAAAAAGTTGGAAACTAGATGGCTGAAAGCCATTAAGGCTTTCGGCCATCTAGTTTCCAACTTTTTCAGTTCATGATTGTTATTGATTTCAGCATAATTCAACACCACTTAAGCCATTAGGATACTTATTTAATTTGAGGTTCCTTCCACGCAGTTTTCCACCATATTTCTTCCACTTTACCCATGCCGAACCACCCACGCAATAATCTCCTTTACTGGTTTCAATATAAGGGTTAGTTATATATGTAAGTAAGTTAGCAGGTATTGACCCGTCATAAATCGGTGCAGATGGGCCATATGTTCGGTGATAACCTTCGTAACTCTTCACAGGACGGATGAGGCGGTGCGATCCGATCGACCTGAAATACTGTTACTTAGTTTATGTGTATCTTGATGTAGGTCTGAGGAGGCTGAGAAAGTTTCGTGTTATATGATGGAGAAGGTGAGCCAGCCTTTTTAAGAAACCTTAAATTATATTATTAGCTATGTCTTATCACAGTTATCACAGAATTTATCTACCGCCCTTTCAGGTTTGATACATCTGAATGATCGCCAATTCATACCAGCTAGGCGAATTCTGGTTTTCCTCGAGGCGGCTTACCCCTTATATATACAATGTGAAATTTAATTCGTTTGCATCCTCTTAAGGGGTCATTGTACTCATAATTATGAACAACTTTCAGAATGGGGCTAACCCTGAAATCACGAAAAAAAAATTTTTTTCGCGATTTCAGCATTGTGTCAGTCTTAGTTTTGTACAGGATAAGTCGAGAATCTTAAAGTAAGGAGGAATAAGGATCGTAGGAGGTGGCGTTCTGTAGTTCCTGTCAACCACAACCAACTGTACCCATGGATTGTGAATGTGTATGTATTTGTCTCTTAAAATCAACATGATTATGTTGTGCAAATAATAATTCATTCATTCGTTCATTCATTAGAACGACCGTCTAGGGACGTAAATCGAATGACTAAATTTTAGTCTAGTGGATATGCGAAAACGTAAGGCTGAAAGAAATATCCGAAGTCAATGGATTATAGAACTATCTCGTAACAGATCGTTCAAGGGACATTCGGTAGTTATTCAGTTAATCCTCCCAAACATCTGCACCCCAATTACTTTCAATGATAATTCGAGGGATTTTGGAAGGAAATTCACAATCCATTGCTTCATATGATTAAAAAATTCGTCTGCTCAATAGAGTAAATAACGCAATGAATGTTATTGGATTTTCAAAATGAATGGCACTGCAATTTTAAGTGTATTACGTAATTACCCCGCTAGCGCTGGTCCACTAAACTTCCACTGAACGCAAATGAGTAAATATTAGCTGAACTAACACGATCTAAATCTATGACGAACAATAGGTAGGTACCTACCTACAGCCGTGAGAATCTAAGCAAATGTTTCAGTTTATGTTCCACCGATATTCATCCAAAACGTATTTTAGTTTATTTAATTCTGTTACGACGGAGGAGTTTCTGTATACAATAATGTGGTTAAATTTAAATTGAGTTACAAAGTCCTTTGATTGCCATCAATGATGGGTTTTCTGTTGTTGATTGTGTTATAATGCCTTTTGTGCTAGTGTTTCATGTTTTGGGCTAATAATTATATCCAAGAATTGATTTATTTTACTAAATTAATTTGAAACGGTGCCTCTACGTTTAACTAATTACGGATAAAAAATATAGACTACTAGAGATTTTTTCTGAAGCAGGGTTTTTATTTAAATGCCACTGGATCATAATATTTCTGTAACACACATACCTCATGCGACCTTGATTTTGATCTTGTATAGTCGACCTCATAATTTTTTACCTCTTTGGACTACAATACTCAGTACATTGACACTACACTAAGGTTGAAACTATATATCTGTCTATAAATTAAAAAAAATCATTCATTAATTAAATTAAATATATTTCAGACTACGGTCTATAATTTTGTTAGTATTTTGGCGTTAGTAACAATGGTGCTTAAATAAGTAGGTTAATATTGTTAATTTTCACAAATTATTTATTTATGTAGTCCCCGCCCAATGTCCCTGAACGTGACAGTCCGGTATGGCAGCGATAATTTTCAAAATGCTGTTGTCACTACCATGCACACACATAACACACACACGTGCAGGTGACATTCAACCTTAGGGTGATTAAGCAATTACGAGTTCGATTATACGCTCCACATTATTATCAACATCAACAACTGTACTAGCGTATGCTGCTATTGGTCGGTACGGCCATTGGTCATTCATACATTCCAGGCACAATTACAGCTCAAGAAACTAAGCAACACAAATAGGCCAGATTAGCAACGCTGCTTATGCCAAGAATACACAATTGGACGGCAACGGCAAGGTAACAGGGGAGTGGCAACTCGCCAGCTCGTTGTAAAGTTGACGATAAATTTCGGAGCAGGTGGCTAGTACCCAGATTGGACCAGCTACTGCCTTGTTCCAGTCGCTATGCCAAAAATTATGGACCTTCCCAGGTATGTTTAAATTTTGGTGTTTTATTTTCGGACCTGGAAGCAGCCGGAAGTGGTTCAGTGGTCAGTGTTGGCGAGGAATAACATTACAATCAAGCTAATTAATACAACGTACAAACGGCTGCATTCACTGGATACACCTCACGGAGTTCAATATTTTAAGTAAACAGGGAAGGGTACCGAATCAATTAGGTGCAGCTGTAATTATACAGATTTTAATAAAAAAAATTGGCAACATTTACACAAATTACTGTAAACTTGTCGATAGAAAAGAAGTATGAAAGTAAAAAAAAAAATGTGTCTAAAAATTTCCACCCGCCTTCACAACAAAAACCTACTGGCACCTCGTGAACCATGAACGAAATAACACGACAACAGAACAGCACTCTTAAGTTCGCCATCAACACCTCACCCGCGCCATGCCAAGTACAGACGACCAAAGAAACACACTTTGCCAAGAATTACGTCCAAACTTAGCGGATAAATGGCGTCCGCAATAAACTCGTGTTGAACAAAATGCTTGGAGCATTGTTTGTGTACCAACTTCGCTTGTTTAAGCCAGTTGAGAGGTGAATAAAGTTATGCAAGTTAGAGAGTTGGCTGACTGAAAACGAATCGTCGGCGTATTCGGCCTGTCTGGGCGCGGCTTTATGCGTTTTTGGCTTGGTAAAGGATTTTAGATTCACTTTCAGACCTCAGGTTGGGTTGTTATAAAGTTGTTTCGTTATTCAGAAAGTTTTGGATAGTGTATTTGGCAGCGACGTTTAAAGCAAAGCAGATGAGTGAATTAGTTTGTTGCCTTCCTTAGCAAGCCTGTGGTAATAGTTGTTGATTTAACAGATAGATCACAATAATATCAACGGCATGGCCAGAAACCGAATTTGTCAGCGAATTATTTGTCAAAGCTTTGTCATCAAAAACAATCATCTGAAGAGAAAGCAATGATGTTGTAATCGGCGTTTATTTGACGCACACAATAACATTGTGATAGTATCGAAACCTAAACACATACTCGTACTGAATGAAACCAGAACCAACAACCTCATCCGATCCGACATCCGTTATTACACAGCCTCTATTCCTATTTAATCATTCAAATACTCCCGTACATTTGAAAGCTGCTGTATTCAAAATACATATTCATTTTCCCCGTTTACACAGTCGAAGGGGTAGAGTTGACGTATTTAATCCGAAGTATTCGAAACGAGGGGACGCGGGACGTCAAGACCTGTTGCCGTTTTGGGGAGAGTAGAAGAGATGTCAATGGAACCATTAAACCCGCCCCTACTCAATAGTTTGGGGCACTTTGAACTATTTATGTGATTCGTTTGTTTGGTTGTTAATTGGTGTGATTTGAAGAGGCTGCTGTGAACCAGCACTTTTCGTTTTTAGTTTGACGATTAAAGTAAGCTGTTATCCAACTGTAGTTCGGTTAGGCTCGATCAAGTCTACTGAGTACACGAAGATTACAAGACGGAAATACTTTGTCGTCATCTGTGTAATATATTACCTGTCTTTCATGCAAAATCTGCCAAGCTTGTTAGATACAAGCCTCGTTCAGAATAACTCCCTATACTAAATAAAACTAAACCACATTCAGAGAGGCCGTACTTATTAACCAACTCGACACGAACTCTCCTTGTAATCCCTGTCAGTTTAAAGCAAAGAACCTAAGTAGGTACATAGAAGCTAATCAATCATTTTTAATATATTCCCCACAATATCCTTCAACCCTTACCTCGCCTAATCCGCAATTACTTATACATCAATTCCCTCTGCCTAATATAAACCGAAGTCTTCCATTCAGAGAGATAACATATGCAAATCTCTAATATCCAATATGTGGGTAGGGACCTAATCCTTCCTTTGGAAGCCAATACGTTGCGACCACGTGGCCACAGCCTACGCAAGTACGCACAGATCCATTATATGCGACCACAGACTGTTGTATAGTCGACCTCGTAATTGCCTTATCACCATGAGTTGAATGTCTTTTGTGCGTCATTAAAAGTCAAAGTATATTTTGTTTACGTGACAGATAAATGATTTCAACCTTAGTGAGGTTCCAATTTACTGGGAAATGTTGTCAAAATTGTGTGTATGTCGTGATGGCCGCCTCTCATGCGCGAGGTTGTGAGTTCAAATTCGGGCAAATATAATATGACTATTTCAATCCATATATACTTCCTGAGTTTATCTTGGACCTCGGTGAACGAAAAACATCGTGAGCATCTGGAGTTATAATTCCACCAAAAATGAATGTAAAGTAAGTTGCCAAAATTTACATATCGTTTTCACTGTAAAAAAGTTATTAGCTTTAATGTAGAGCAAAGCCCCTAACTCTACAAATCTTACAAGTTGGTCAAAATGTACGTCTTGTCAAAATGAATGGTCAAGCCATACATTTTGACCAAGATGTAAGATTAGAGAGTTAGCCTTGTGGAGTTAGGGGCTTTTTTTTTTATTTTTTTTTTTTGGGTGGGAAATTATCAAATGACTTCTCCCGCTCTGGGTGGAGCGGGAGGGCGTGTCAGACTTTTACTGACTAAAACCCACCCGTGTTCCTTCCGTTGCCTGTGTGCCGAGGTCGACAAACCCGCAACCCCGGCAGGCATTGGCCCTTCCGGACCTCGTCAGTTGGTGCTGACATCTCTTTGAGGCGCGCGTGGAACACAACGCGCCGTCGACCCGGGCCTGGTCCCTATCGGACGGCGAGCTACCCATTGCTCACCGTCCGCAAGCCCGCGCCTACGGTGGCCGGAAGTCGGCTCGCGACTCCCGACGCCCGGGGCGTCTCCTGCGGCGACTAGGGGCGCGAGGGGGCGCATTTTGCCTCTCCCTCGCGCGCTCCGCCTCCTCCTTCGCGAGCATTACTGCTTCGCAGAAGGAGGTGACGGCCTCCCATGCACTCTCGCTCCGGACCATGGCCTGAACCAGGGCCGGACGCGGAAGATCGCCGCCGCCGATCGCCTCCGTGAGGACACGGCGGTGCTCCGCCCAAGCTGGGCAGACCTCCACCGTATGCTCCACCGTGTCCTCCGGGCGATCCACACAGTAGTGACACCCGGGCGTTTCCTCCCGCTTTATCCTGAACAGGAACCTCCCGAAACAACCATGTCCGGTGAGGACCTGTGTCAGGCGGAAGGTGAGGACGCCGTGGCGCCTCTCTAGCCACTCCTCAAAGAGGGGACTTATCGCCACAATTGTGGCGTGCCCAGCGCTGGGTTGCGACAATCGCACTCTCCATGCCGCCATGAGATCCCGCCGGAGCTCTGTCCGCTGTGCCGCGATTTCTCGCGGCAGCGGAGTTACGCCCCGGCGTTTCGCCTCCTCGCGCAACTCCCACATGTGCGCGAGGACTTTTGCCTCCAGATCCTATGGCGGTATTCCGGCAAGGAGGCTCGCCGCCTCACGGGAGACCGTGCGGTAACCTCGGACCAGCCTAATGGCCATGACCCTTTGGGACGCGTTCAACCGCTGGGCCGGTCGCAGCCTCAACGAACGCGCCCACACCGGTGCCCCGTAAAGGGCCATGGACCGCACGATCCCCGCGTAGAGCCTCCGGCAGGAGGCGTTTGGACCCCCTAGATTGGGCAGGAGCCGCTTCAAAGCAGCCCCAGCCCTCTGCAGTTTAGGAGCCAAACGTCGGAAGTGCTCCACGAAGTTCCACCGGCTGTCGAGGACGAGTCCCAGGTACTTCATCGTCGACTCGACACCGATGTGAACCCCTCCTGCCGTTATCCGGGAATCCGATAGTGGCGCGTTCCGAGGACCATAAAAACACATGGACTCGGACTTGTGCAAGGCCACCTCGAGTCCCAATTGCCGGATCCTATCGACGATTGTCGCAACCCCGCGTGTCGCCAGTTCGGCCGCCGCCTCATGCGACCTCCCCTGCGCCAGGACCAGCGTGTCGTCAGCGTAGCAGACTACACTGACGCCGCTAGGGAGGTCGGCGCGCAGCACCCAGTCGTAGCCGATGTCCCACAGATGCGGCCCCAGGACCGATCCCTGTGGGACACCGCACGACATCTCTCGCCGGTTCCACTCTCCGTGGTGACCGGGGTAGATGACGGCCCTGTCCGTCAAATAGGCCTCGACCGGAGTTAGGGGCTTGGCTCTACGTTAGATAACTTTTTAACAGTGAAAGCGATATTATGTAAGTCTTGGCAACCTAGTTTACATGAAATGTTTTTGATGGGATTTCATTTATTTTTGTAGGTTGCTCTATTTTATTTTTATTTTAGCGGAGTTATTTTTCTGATTTACACATACATGCTAAAATCATAATCCTAACTTCTAGCATAGTCGGGTAAAAAAGGTATTATATTGCACGCGCCCAGTTACTTTCCTCATAGCCAACGAAAAAGAGTTTCTTCTTCGTTGTTTATGTACATATTATAGCTTGCCTGCCTACATATCAAATTTCAGCTTTCTAGAACTTCGGAAAGTATCTTAGAGGTTTTATTTAATTTACAGACCTGCATCCCCCATTACGGGGGTTGGTGGATGAAAGATACAGATTTCATAATTTGTTTTTCGTTTGTGTGCAGACCCAACCTAGCCTGCATACCAAATTTTATCTTTCTAGGACTTCGGAAAGTACCCCAGAGTATTTATTTTATACAACCCTCATTACAAAATCGATGTAATTTAGGTATTAATAAAACCCAAAGTTTAAAAGCAAGACAAATGAAACTTAAGTGTATTTTATAAGTCTGTTAACTACATCTTATCCTCAGAATTTGAGTTCTGTAGCATTTTCCAGGCCCAAGCAATGGGGGTTTTAAAAATACGACAAAACGCTTCGAGAAAAGGTAGGTGGGATCCCTGCTTTTTGTTTTTGGCTCGTTTGGGTCTGACCCCACTAAATTCACCAACTCGTCTTGAGCAAGCGTGGTGATTAATGCTTGTGCATTCTCTATATGAGAATTCTGTGCCCTTTAGTGGGACAATAAGAGGCTTATATATTATTTTGCTGTCAAAAGTGGTAAAACAATTAAGAGGTCGACTATACTAATTCATAAACAGTTGGTTCGAAACGCTCGCTTTGTGCATTTCGTATTAATTCGTTAGTGAAGGATGAATATGTATGTTCCCATTTTAGCGAGGTTCGGGCTGTTTCTATGCCTAGAATTGTATTGTAGAATCGCAAAATCGAATTATGTAGGTATTTAGACTACAATTTATACATATTCCTGAATATTAAATTTACAGATAATGTTCTATTTACACAACTATTTTTGATAAAGACTTTATAAAATGGTCAAAGGATATTTACAGATAATTAAACAACGACATGTCATTTCGTTACGTCCTTATTTCTCATCCATTTCCATAACCAAGTTCAGAACCACAACTACCAGGGCAGCATGGTTTGTTAGGAACTACAAACTAATAAATACTCAAGTCGAGCAGTCTATAAACGTAACAATGGAGTCAGGGTAGCTCTCAACTAACCAGTTAACTAGATTTCAACTTTAATTACTTTCTTACTGATTACTGTTTCTCATTACTGCAACTCCTTGATGTCTTATTTAGTTTTAAATTAAGATTTTCATTAAGAATACTAACTTTATGGATGGACTTCGAAGGCAGGTAGTTATGTGTTTGCTTTAGTTTGTTTCATCGGACTTGATGTTGTAGAATTTTTTGCTCCGAAGTTTTGAAAAAGTGCAGCGAAGTAGATTTCTAAAGTGTAGTTATAGCAGTAGTGAAGGTGGTGCTATAGGTGAACGACTAAACTTAATTAAAAATGTTGCTATTTCTCTTACATACAAACAAGACAGACATGATATTTTTTTTCTTGTTAGAACTTACTGTAGACATGAAAGCTCGGTAGAAGCTGAATTCCCTTTACTATATTTGTCTTGTGTTAGTGAAGTTTACTTGGGAAGGGGCTTGTGGTTTGATCGATCGAAGGGTAAGTTACGCTTGCCGCGGTCGGCTCATAGACGGGTGACCATAAATTACATATCGAGATCCCTCTGTGCATCGAAAAGCACGTTAAGCCATCATCAGCATCCAGGCTGTCATTCATAGATCTTTGACAGTCGTTACGGGTAGTCAGAAGCCCAAAAGTCTGGTAATGAGTCTTACCAGCGGTTATCGTGTTACTCAGTAACTGGGTTGTAGAGCTCAGATAGGCAGTCGCTCCATGTAAAGTACTGGTATTCAGCTGCATCTGGTTAGACAAGAAGCCGACCCCAACATAGTTGCGAAAACGCTAGGCAGATTGAATGATGTTTAGTTGGTAGACTCTAAATAATCTTCGCCAGTATGTTACCTACAATGGTTAATTAATACTTATTGCAAGTTCATTTATTTTACCACTTATTAAACCCAGTGTATTAAGTTTCCAAGATATAATCAAGTTAAAAATGATCTCGACGCTATGTTGAAAACAACTAGTTCACTCTACCTATACAAAGTCCCTTATCAAATCAGTAAATCAAACTACAAACAAATTATCTAACTCCTAAACAAACAACAATTTCTTCAGTATTGTTAGCTATCAGTAAATACAGCCTGATTCATCACTCGATGTAATGCGTTGTAAACAGCGCGGCTCACGCCCGCACCACCCCGCACCGACCCCCGCACCGCACGTGACTGCAATGGAACTGCTATAACTACACAAATGGCAGGATATCGAATAGGATAGGATTACAGGCACGAGACGTAGTGACTGCAATAGAACTGATCTTCAATATCTATACTTGAAAGTCTCTTTTCGTGTCTGTCTGTATACCGCGTTGTTCTTCTAATCAACGCAACAGATTTTGAAGCTGTTTTCACCATAGTTCAGAGATCTTTTTCCGGAAGGTTTATGTGTAGGTATAATAAATTAATATTAGACTTATATGTAAATAAAATATCGAAATCTCGATGTTTAGTCAAGTCTTAAAAAAAAAATGTGAGGAGCAGGAGCGGGTCGCTAGTACTAGATGAATAGCAGTATACGAGTATCGAATGGTATAGGAAAGTCAAAAGTCTCGTACATGAGACTCTTTAACTTTGTCGTGTCTGCAGCAGAACTGATACTACTTGATAAACTGCAGGATATCGAATGGTATCATATGAGATTACAGACACGTGAAACTTTTTAACTTTATGTCTACGTGGCAGACGCAATGATATCTAGACCACGTTCGAGGTAACCGACTAAGATAAGCAGAGTTGTGTTATTACTAGAATTTTATCAAGCGTTAAGCTAGCTCAATTTATGTGCTCATATCCAGTGTTGGCAGACTGTTTTGGTAATGGCAGTGTTTTCTTATTATCATTCTATGGATAAGTTTAATCAAGATCAGGTTCGCAGCAACAGATGTTCTGACAAAGATTAGCATGATAAAACACTGAAATCGATATATGGAGAAAGCTTTTTGTATAGCTGCATTTACAATTGTTGAAATCAAAACTACGATCTCGTAATGTAAACAGAACAATCAAATGGATCATAAAAGCTCCATAAAATATACAAACAGCGATGTTATTTTAGCCTATTTACCAATTATACAGTCAACTTAAAGTCTCATTAAAATGAGCACAATAATAGAGTGGATTCGCATAAATTTTATGAAATGCATATTTTTTAATGTTGGCATAATAATGACACTGCAATGCGCCTGAATTTTCGGAGCTATTTCTTTGTAGCCTCTACCATGGAGTGATGGTCACCCTTATAATGCAACTCATGGTGTTTTAAGTATCTTTTTGTTACCATGATATCCGCTTGTAATTTGTGTACATCTATTGTATTATGGTCATGTCGCCGAAGCCGAAGAATAAAATGATAACTGCCATTATCTTAGTTTTAGTGTTAAGCCATTTTTGATGTCTTTGGGTGCTAATTCATCTGCTCAACTTTTTTTCGTAATTTTTATCCAGTTATTTACGAAGTTACAAAATATTACAATAGTATACAAAGATTTAAGACAGGTCTTAAGTAACGAGAATAAAGTGTTAACATAATATTACCAAAATGTATTCCCACTTGTTAGTATGACAAACAGTCATACAATTATGTTCTCGTGAAAACATATTCGACTCGATAATGATAAATGCAGTTATCATTTTATTCTTGTTCTAAACCATACAGCCGCTATTGTATAAGATATGTTAGTCAAAATGCTGTTGTTTTTACTATCATTTTGAATAAAACTAATGTTGATTACCATGTCATAGTTTTATTTGGAAGCCAAATTCAAAGTCCTTACCAATTTTTTTTTACAATATTGACGAGAATAAGACGATATTAAAATATTATCAGTATTATATGTTCCATAAACCCCGTAGAATAAAATGATAAGTGAACAATATTTAATTCTGGGAATAAAATGATAATCGACATTATACATATAACTTAGACAATGATTAATTTTGACTAACTTCTTATTTTGAAATAATATCTCTATTTTCATACTTAGGCGTATTTCACTAAAACACTTAGAACAAACAAAAAATAAACTTTTTTAAAAGCTGATATCCACCTGTCTACGTCCAGTATTTAAGGAACAATCGACGAATACATGTTTTTTATTTTTCCTGAAAAGTTGAATTTTTGTAGTTATCATTTTATTCTCCGGGGACGGCGATGTATTTATAATTATTAATATTTTTTATATATATATATTTATATAAAAAATATTTCTATTGTAGTAATGCTCATTCCAGCACTCAAGAGAGGCATAATGCTCTCTTGAGTGCCGGAATCAGCATTATTCACTAATTGGTGATTTAAGATCAAAAATGTTTGTACATCAGTGCATGGTATCGTACTTTCATTTTAAAACGCAAAGAGAAATGTTTATTTAATCTATGAATATTCTCAAGGACCATGCTACATCCCGTTTCCAACATCCAGACAAGATCCAAGTGTTCTAAGTTTTGTAACCAATCAAGTTTTATTAAGATCTAAGTCTACTGTAACAAAGAACAGAGCTAAACTTCAAAGTTTCAGAGCAAACTGTTCAGTTTAGACTGAACTTGGATATTAAAATATTTCTTTTTGGAAAATGTCTTTTAACTTTGTTAAATATCGGTCGAAGTTGAGTTATTGTAACATTTTGAAGATAAGCAAAAATAATTTTGTTCTTATTTACCGGGTAGTTGAGTAAACTAGCTACTAACAACTTAACTACCTAGTAACTAGCTTACGACCTGTGAGAAACCATTACTAATAGATGGCTAAACTAACTTTTTTTTGTTATGAGTTTTGAGACGTCCTTTCAATAAATCTGAACTTGTAAGAGGGTTAGTATTTTTCTTCGCTTCAAAACTAGAAACACATAAAACACAACAGAGTTAACTAAAGCCCTACTCAAACACAAGTTCAGAATTTAATTCCCTCGCTTTTATGGAAGTGCAAAAACAAAAAAGAAACCAGCATCACGTCTCCGAGTATTCTCTTTTAATCCCGTAAGTGGTTCATCTTAGTGATAGTTTCATTTGAATTGAGTTGCAGCTCGGCAGCTCTGCAGCTCTGCAGCCTCGAACTTGCGCTGCTTTCAACTTGTTGATAATCCTCCCATTAATGTTATTAGGTAGAACAGACAACTGTCTTGAATTTGTCTTAGGTATAAAGTTGAAGTTACTTGAAGACAGTTTTTGCAATAGAGTTTTGAATCACGGTGAGATATTATTTTTATGTGGAATTTTACTTGGTGGCATAATATCGGTTGATGGTAGAAGATCAGTCTATATGGAGCATGCATGCATAGGTAGCGTGGGAGCATGCTTGATTACGATATGAAGTACCTAGATAAGGTGAGGGAAAAACTTATACTAGACAAAGGCCATCCTAGAATTAATTTCCTTTAAGATATGCCTAGAGGAATTCAATTCTAGGAAGGTTTGTAATGGGAACTCAATAATAAAAATAAAAATAACATTTTTAATAATTTTACTGGATTGTGACTTCTGTGGCGGTACACATGCCCAAATATCGAAACCATAGCTATTCATTCATTGAGCTGCGGTAGACCTTGTCTACCATAGATGTATTATTTATTGTCTACAATGCTTTGCAACGAATTACCATCAAAACATATCCCGAAAACGTTTTACACATCTGAACCGCAATATTTCCGGCATAAAAATCAAGAGCATCCTCAAGATGGAAGATTGCGGCATGCGCCATAACTCGATAGCTGACAAATAGAACTATTTTCGTGCTCGTCGGTTTGCACTCGTACCGGCGGTACGAGCACGAAATAGACGGGACCTGGGCATGAGTTTGTGGCAAATATTGTGCTATTGAGAGCAGAGTTGGTATTGAAAGTAAAAAGTTGCAATTTTCGGAATGAATAGTTTGCGTTATGGACTCCTTTTTAAAAGGGTTGTGTGTTTTATTAGACTTTTGAGCTGGTTGTTTTTGTGACCTTTCAAGAGGGCACGAATTTAATTGCACTAGTTCATGATCATTGTTAAAAATAATTATATCTAGCTAGACGATGAATGAACTAATAATGAGGGTATTTTAGCGACTAGTTTTTGTGAAACACAAAATATCAACTGTCAAGAAAAGAAACACATTTTATTAATAGGCACTTATATTTTTAATGTTCCTATGCTAAAACTGAAAGAGGTCTGAAAGATCTATTTTGTTCAATATTCCCTTATTCTTCGTTATCAAGCTCTTTTTATTTTAACCGTAAAATGCCTTTATTTTCAGAAGAGGGTCTAGTATATTTTTCGCACTCTCTGAGGGCCGATACCTTATCTCACGCTGTAGAGACTGTCAAATGTCTTCAAAGCTTATAAAAATAACCGTATACCGTATTTTGGTCTTACGTAAACTTTTACAACACGTTTTAAGGGTAATTGTTCGTCATAAGTCATTCAATACACTTGATACTTAACTAGTACTGCAAATCATGATAACAAAGACATCTTTACTGCCCTTAGGATTTTTTTAGATTCCAAAGATTTATTCTAATACTAGGAATGCAACGTCTTTTAATCGCTACAACGACTAAATACCGTATTCACCGTAAGTCGGTGTTATTCTAACTTAACTCAAAAACTACTTTGAAAGAGCCACATCTTACTTACTAAGTTAAAAGTAAAGTTAAAAAAAATCTGCCATGTGCGTGTCGCACCACGCACAATGAAGAGTTCCGTAGTTGGAATGAATTTATCCCAAGAACAAACATATCCTTGTAGTTGAAAAACATGTTCCTCATACATCCCAGTTTCGGATACAATTCTCATCTATTTTCTTTAATAACTATTAATTTTAAAATTATAAGAAACAATTATTTGTAATTCTCTTAACCAGTCCTTTCATTTGATATGTCACACAATACAGTTCGCAAACCTTTTTTATTAATTTTCTTAGTTTTCCCCCGAAAGCGAACCCCATATTCAAAATTCATTTATTTACGTTATCCGTTCATGTTTGGTTCCCAGATATTCATATGTGTACCAAATTTCAACTTAATCGGTCCAGTAGATTCGGAGCAAATCGGTTGTGACAGACCCACAAACAGACAGACACGCAGACAGACAGACTGATCGACACACGAGTGATTCTATAAGGGTTCGTTTTTTATTTGGAAGTACGGAACCATAAAAAGTCCTTAACCTTCGGGAAGCTTCGACACGTGCCCTGCGATTAAGTGTACGAAAAAACTACTTGAAATGTAATTTTGTTTCTAAAGCTCATTGCACATTTTGCAGAAACTTACGTGCCAAACTATATACTCGTATATAACAAACATAAGCTTCAACACAACATTCGCCCACCGTATCCCGTCATTTTCAAACACAAAACATACTTTAATCGCGGTGACGTGTTCCTCAATGTTTCACGACACGATCATTTACTCCAGTGGCCGCCATGTTTTATTCAGAGGACAGACTGACCAGACGAGCTTAAGTGATTGAGTTTCTTCATTCTTTACTGATTATTGGGTTGTTTTGTGGTGTGTGTGTTATCATTTGACATTTGCCGATAAGTTATGATGTTTTTATAAAGTTTTTAATAGCTTCAGATAATGATCACACCTGATTTCCCAAAGGGGTTAGGCAGAGGTGTGCATATAGTATAAGTTACCCACATTTTGCCAGTTATATTTTAGTCCCATGAGGGACTATTGCCACTAACCGAGTACAAATCCAGACACCGGGCTGCTACTGAGAAATTACTTATTGAAAAACCCAATAATATGTTAACAAGTTTTTAATGTTAAGGAAATATCGTTTAGTTACATTTTAATATAGGAATTAAAAACAGGCATCTTTTGTTCCTTATTGATGTCATGTACGAGTATGTTCACAACTCTAACTTTATGAAGACCTTGAACAAAAAGTTCCGTAACTAAGGAATAACGAGATTTCCCAAACTTACCTGCTTAGCAAACAGATTATGTACGTAACATTGTTATGAACTGCGTAAAACTGAAAGTGAACTGCGTGTATTATTATACCTATTTGGTATATCATTTTGATAAAATCCAACTAAATTAATTATTCATTGTTTTGAACGACATGTTTGCTAACGGTGTTAATTTGAAATGCAAATAACAAACATTATTTGGCCGTAATGGTCGCTAGGTAGTAAATATTTTATTGCTGTTGGTTCTACACTTCCAGGAAAGCGTAAAATAGTGCGTAGGGAATTAGTGACTGTTTAGTGATTGATATTATTAAGTTTGGCAGCTATATTTTGTGTTAAAAATGTGTCAGATTTGTCGAAATCTAAAGTGTTGCTGGCGGGTTTACTGCGAAGACAGTTATAAATCAATATTAAGTGAGCTACGGAGCTAATTTAAGTTAAAAGTTCTACTGAAAACATCATTTTGATAAAATTATCGGATGTCAGAAAATATAGAAGTAATAGTTTCAAAAGTTCAAACATACTTGCCACTTAAGTGACAAACAAGTACAAATTCATTCAAAATCAATGTATGCTTAATCATAAAAACGAATATTTTAGTAGGATTCCAGATAAATAAAAAACACTTGTAAACGAAACTCAAAACCTAATAAAACCTTGCACCATCTCATAACCTTGTTCTACAACGGTTGCATTATAAATTCTACACGAGTGCAGGTCGCGGCGGCGCTACATCACACACCTCGAGAGTACCTACGTACGATGCTGTAAAACGTATGGCACTTCAGAGGACATTTACTGCCCTCATAAGTCACCCATTTGAGGGGATTGAGTAATCTGCCTGTACTTTATGATATAGTGTGCCGTTATGTTTCGGATTTGACCGAGTGTGGTTAATTTTTTACATTTTATTGACTTTCAAACCGTAAGGGCCAGGATCTATTGGAGCATTGTAATGGTTATATTATTATGTATGTACGGTTATCGAAAATAGATGTAGTTAATTATGAATTACAATGAATAATTTCGAATACTAATTAATATTAGCGAAGACCGTGCGTGCAGATGACGGCTGTGTCTACACACTGTTACAATTACAAAGCTAAAACAGTCAGTTTCAGTGCCAATTGCAGCTTAAATCAGGACCAATTCGGCTCGCTGCCTTTTACATAGGACCAAATACGATCCACGCAATACAAATTAATTAGAGATGTACTTACTACCCACCTATTCTAGGAATGCATGAACAAAATGGTCGTTCCGTCACCAAGGACCAAGCTGGTTACTTAATAGCCTTTCAACACACAATCAAAACGAAACCATACACCTGTATTTCCCGAAGAGTACCCATAGTACACCCACATTTCGCCAGTGATGTTTAAATCAGTGTGGTATGTAACGCTTTATCATACCGGATCTCAGTCATCTTCGCTGCTGTAAAACGTATGTCAGTGGAACGAGCACATTATTTTTACGAGGTTCTTTATTACCGCCGTAAGTCAGGCATTTGGGAATCGGGTAATTTTGGCTGTACTTATCAAGTGGTGGATTTTTATTACAATAATTGTACCTTCGGTATAAAGGAGGACAATTTTCTTTTTAGGGGTTTTAACATTTTTACTGACTTGCATTGCTTTTGATGTTTTTTTCTTGTTCTTCATTATCTACTACAAGCCTGGGCTAAAATAGTAATTGATAGCCTAGTGGTGTGACCGTCAGGCTACCATGTCATAGGTCTCGAGTTCAAACCCAAAGCACGCACCTCTGACTTTTCAGATTTGTATAATTATCCTCGAAGAACATTGAACTTAATTAAACAAAGAAAAGTTGTTTATTATTTAAGTAAAGCGTCTTCTTCTCTTCATCATCATTATCATACAAGTAACGCGGCAAATAAATACGCGATATGTTTGTGTCTCCGTACTATGCGTGTTCTACATCCAGCATTGTAATTTTCTGTTCCAAAGGACTACGCACAAGTATTACGTAATATTTATCAAGCAAAGCTACATTTCATAACATAAATCCTGGCTGAAATGAAAAACAAAACACGACACAATTTTACCTTCACCGCGCTTTAAATTTAAAAATAATAAAAAGGAGCAACAAAGCAATAACGCTTTATTTAAATCCTGGGTTCCAAACACATGTATATATATGATGTTCCAATACAGGAAAATCAGAAAACATTCATCATTACATTCGATCCCTCGCCAGCTTTATTAATTTATGAAAGTAAAATATGTATGGAGTGGTTTGTTATTTTACAGTAGGAAAAAACAGCTTTTGTACTGTCCATTGTTTCAGCCGTTTTCATGAGCGGCGTGAATTGAATTGTATATTATTAGTATTCATTGTATTCATGCCTTTTTTATAAAACAATTCAATCCAAACTAACATTTTTGATGTTGCATTTTATTGTTAAATAACACGATGAAATTTGGAAACAAATATAGGGTGGCCAACTAGAAAGTATACAACTTCAAATTAAAATTTTAGACGAAAATGACTACATATTTTTCCATAATTATTATTCAGGTCAAACTTTGTAGTGGTCATGGTCATAATGACGAATTTGCCACATTTTAACTAAATAATAGGTGTTAAACAACTGTAAAATTTGGCGCCACAACAGAATGTTGGCTATACAAAGTTGTACCTGTATGTACATCCGAGCTGGTCACCCTGTATTTACCGTGAAATATTTGATTAAATGAACACATATTTGAACATGTCACAATCCGTCGATATGAACTAACA
The DNA here is from genome assembly GCA_914767755.1 of Agrochola circellaris. Taxonomy (NCBI): domain Eukaryota; kingdom Metazoa; phylum Arthropoda; class Insecta; order Lepidoptera; family Noctuidae; genus Agrochola; species Agrochola circellaris. Next base: position 922,613 of record OU611847.1, read on the forward strand.
AACCAATCAATCTAACTCGGTGCAGTTTACACAACAATATTGACAAATACTCATATTCATTGTCCGCCATAGCCATTTAAACTGGGCCCATTTACACCATCCGATGGACGAGTAATTTACGTTAAAAAAAATTGATTTAAGTATTAACTAGAAACTAGAAAATAAAAGCGAACTATTCTTTTCTTTGACTACACTCAATCTTTTCAAAAGAAATCGTGTATTTCGAGCCATTCTGTGACTCTCAATGTCCGCATTCAGACAATCTTTGAACGGATCTTGAACAACAAAGGACTTTCTTCCTTAGATTTCTCTTATTTGTATTGAGTGTTGTGAATATGAAGCTTTGAAATGATCCCACGGGAACGTAGTACCGGAATAAATATATTCTTTGTCCTAGCCCAGGTCATGGTCTACTCGTATGCCAAGCATTATCGAAATCCGTTTAGCCTTTAAGGCAGGAAAACGTAACAGACAGAGATACTTTCGCTTTTATAATATTAGTATCTATTAGTATGCATTCAAGAATATTTTTTCTGTGTACGCTAGAACAATATTCAAATCTTTTCATCATGTCATATAACCACACATTCGAATCACTGACAAAATAAAACCGAACCGTATCCATTCCGCTCCGATGCTCGTTATGATATCAATCATATTTTGTCAACCCAGCTTTACCGAATTTACAACCAACGGTTCTATATAGAGAATCAACAACATAATCGTTCATACAAGACGTTGTTGACTGTGTCTTAAAGTAATTTGTTCTTATGTTTAATATTGTTTATGTGCTTTAATAAAAAACATTACGTTTAATATTACAGCTAAAGTAACTAATAAAAGAATTATAATAGTAGTTAATAAAGTTATGTTATTCATCATTTCAGCCAAAAAACGTCCACTGCTGAATATAGGCCTCCCCCAAGCTGTGCTTCCAGCATCCAGCGGATTCCTGCGGCCTTCACAAGGTCATCGGTCCATCGTGTGGGAGGCCTTCCAACGTTTCGTCTACCGGTACGCGATCGCCACTCTAGAACCTTTCGGCCCCATCGGCCATCTGTTCTACGAGCAATGTGCCCTGCCCATTGCCAATTAAGTTTGGCATTTCTTCGTACTATGTCGGCTACCTTGGTTCTCCTACGGACCTCTTCATTTCTGATTCTATCACGTAGGGAAACTCCAGGCATAGCCCTTTCCATTGCCCTTTGGGTGACTTTTAGCCTTCTGATAAGGACCATTAGGAGCGACCACGTTTCTGTGCCATAAGTCATCACTGGCAACACGCACAAAGACTTTCGTCTTGAGGCACTGCGATATGTGGGACGAGAAAATATTGCGTAGCTTCATAAACGCTGCCCAGCCGACTCGGATTCGATGATTGACCTCTTTCTCGAAGTTGGACCCACCTAGCTGGACAGTCTGTCCTAGGTAAATATACTCGTCCACAACTTCGAGCGTAGTGTTTCCAATTTTCATGAGAGTGGGTGTTACATGGGCATTTGACATGCCCTTTGTCTAGTCCATGTTCATTTTAAAACCCACTCTTTCGGAGGCTCTACTAAGGTTATCGAGCATTGTACTGAGGTCCTCCATGGTCTCAGCCATGACTATGGCGTCGGCAAACCGAAGATTAGTGATATACTCGCCATTAACGTTAATGTCTAGCCCTTTCCAGTGCAGAACCTTGAAGACATCCTCAGGGCAGCGGTAAACAGCTTCGGAGAGATAACGTCTCCCTGTGACACACCTCGCTGCAGAAGGATAGGTTTCGAGGTCTGGTCCTGGAGCCGGACTGAAATAGTGGCAGTGACATACTGGTGACATATGTTATTAGGGCTGACAAATGTATGGAAAGTAAGGATTAAAACTTAAACCCGTATTGTCTTGATTGAAGTTTGAAGTACACTTCCGTTTAAGCCATTAACGAACTCAATTCACAAGCAAATAAACCCACACAAACATCAATCTTCCATCCGCATCGAGGCTCAAAACTACAGCTAAATGCGCCCATACAAGGCCATAACAATCCGAAACACACGTAGCCGCCTCAGCAATATTTATAGGACATTCGTACCGCAAACCTGACGTGTTTATGAATGGTCCTAGCTCCAGCGGTCCTGGTATCCACAATAACGATATATTATAGTCCTTAGAGCTGTTTCCTTGAAAACAATGGATTCAATAATAAAGTGAGTCCAATGGCTTATGTTGCAAACTTCCGGGTGTTTAATAAATATTTATGTGACGTAAAAGCTTATGACCGTCAATAGTCAAATGACAGGTGTCAGCCGTCACGTTAACATACTGCTCCCGTATTAAATTTGTTTAAAAATAGTTAATTACCTGTATCTACTGAAATCTTATTATAAAAGTAAAGAAAATAGTTCAATTCGTGAGTGGAAGTGTTATCTAAATAATTTATTCAATATAAACAAAATAAACACAACTTTAGTGAGTGATCAAAACATTGTGACTATTTTACCTTTGTGAGTGATAAAAACTACTTATTTTTGCATTAAACGGCTAGATACATGGCTATTATTACTGTGAGTTTTATAAACATTAAAAACAAAACGATATAAAGCTTAAAAACTCAATTTTATAAAAGTGTCGCTTAGATAGTGGGTAAAAGCTAACATTCAAATTGTTTTCAAAATTGACGGGTATTTAACGAACTTTCTATTCCAACGAGTCTACTGACCAACAATTTCAACACCTTCACTAACAGTCGCGCTGGTCTAGTGTCCCAGCAACCAACCTTGTATGCTTGAGTGGTCTGAGTTCGATCCTCGCATACGGCTTGTCTTTTTGTGAATGTTTAAGGATAATAATATCATAAAAATTCAATAATGAATTTCTTCGAGAACATCACGTTCAGAAAATCGAATACAAAACGTCGTTCTTTGACCCAGACCAATTCGGTAGAAACTAGTCCCAACAGTTCTAAGATAGATGGCAGTACCTGTAGCTTACCAAATATATCCACTGATGAAAACGATGTGCAGGCGCTACAACTTCAAACCCAAATACAACAGCTCAATTTACAACTAAATTCGGCACACGAGGAGATTCAGAACCTAAATCTCGAAAATACTTCACTAAAGAAGACCGTCCTTGAACTGACTTCTAAATATGATATTTTAAAAAAAGCTACCAAAACATTAACTAGTGAAAGAGGAACTCCTGTCAAAAGCAAGAATACACCTACCTCATCAACTCCACGTATTAATTCTCAAAAGACAAACAAGAAGAAGCATAGTAACAAACTCAATGAGAACCTGGACTCCAGCAAGACGTCTGTTATTATACCCAGAAACCATGAAAACCAAATAATAAAAGATGTAAACATACCAGTGAAGAATAAATTATGTGTTGTTAGTGCTAACAAAGTTAATAACATTACATCAATAGCTGAAGAAACATTTAAAAACTCTCAAATATGTCACTATATTTTGCCAAACTGTGGTATATTACAACTTATTAATAATTTAGATAAGAAAATAGCGGACTTTACAATGTCCGACCATTGTGTCATCTTGATTGGTGAAAAAGACTTTCAGCAAACAAAAAACTATGTTAATATAATTATAGAATTAAGAGAATCCTTGCTTAAAATTCAGCATACAAATGTAATTTTATGTGTTCCTACCTTTAATTTAAGTAACTTCTCAACTATGTTTAATTGGCGAATTGAGACTTTCAACAATTTACTACATCTTGATCTTCAAACTTATGGTTATGCAACTGCATTTGACACTAACTTAGATCTATTGTATGATTTCTCTATGTTTTCAAGAATAAATAGAAAGATAAACGACCGCGGAATGAGCAATATTTTTAATAACTTATTGCAAACTATATCTGAAAGTTCGATAGAACGTGATGCCTTTATTCACGAGATTGATAATAACGTCGTTGCATCCTCAAGTCGTGAGTTTTTTCTTTGATTCTATGTATATTCTTCACCAAAATATTGCCGGACTTATAAATAAATCAGACCTTTTAAATATTTACATTCAGGAATTGTTGAGTCAACAAAAAGTAGTTGACGTAATATGTATAACCGAGCATTTTATAATGTCAGGCCAAGAAAAGTTATTATATATTCCTAATTATAAGCTGGCGGCATGCTTTGCTAGACAGAATAAAAAACGTGGCGGTGCCTGTATCTTAGCAAGAGTTGGACACGAGTATAAAGAACGACCTGACGTAATGAAATACTCGATATCAGGAATTATAGAATGTTGTGCTGTAGAATTTCCTTCTCAAAAAATTATTATTATATGTGTATATAGGCCTCCTAAATTATGTAATCTAAGTAAGTTTTATGAAAATTTAGATCTCGTTTTAAAAAATGTCTGTAAAAAACCCTTTCAAAAAGTAATTTTATGTGGAGACTTTAATATAGATGTTTTGAACAGGAATAGAATCACCTCTGAATTTGAATGCTTTCTCAGGAGCTTCAACCTTAAACTAGAAATTAATCAGCCAACTAGATTTATCAGTAATACCTGTTTAGACAATTTTGCACATAATCTTAAGCAGAAGTGCCAACATGAAGTCACTGACTTTGGATTATCTGACCACACTGCTCAAATAATTAAGATAAAAGTTAATAAAACGAATCAAATAAAAACATGGAGAACATTAATACGAGATATAACTCAAGAAAACCTTATTAAATTTCGATCGCACCTCGAAAGTCTATCATTTTCTAATGTATATAATACAGAGGATGCTAACAAAGCCTGTGATAACTTTCTTGTCATTTTCCTACTGTTACACGATCTCTGTTTCCCGAGCAAATTAGTTACTGTAAAATCAGAGAAAAAAATAAAATGGGTCTCTCGCGGGATACGAATATGTAGCAAAAAACAACGGCAACTATTATGGCAGCAGAGACTAAAACCAACGTCTGAAAACAAAAATAAATTTAAGATTTACTCAAGGAGGTTTAAGAAAATTATTAAACTTACACAAAAAGCGCAGAATAACCACTTAATAAATAACTCAAAAAACAAATCGAAAACGGCCTGGCAAATTATTAATAACAACAAAATTGTAAGAGAACCCATTTCTCAAATAAAAAAAGGAGATGAAATAATATCAAACCCTAATTTAATAGCTGAATCTTTTAATAACTTTTTCATTGAACAAACCTCTGGCATACCTAAACATACGTTATGCGATACAATATTTATAAATATAAACCCGCATACAATATTTATGGCCCCTGTTATACCTCAAGATATAATGCGTATAATTAGAAACCTGAAAAATAAAAAGAGCTCTGGCCTCGATGGCATTTCAACAACAGTTATCAAATTTGTTGCACATTGTATAGCTGAACCCTTTGCTCATATTATTAATGTAAGCATACAGTCTGGCGTATTTCCAGAAAGTCTCAAGAGCGTAATAGTCATACCAGTATATAAAAAAAACGATAAAGAAGAAATGGTAAATTATAGGCCAATTGCTCTTATCTCTATATTCTCCAAGATCATAGAGAAAGTTATCTATGAATCTCTTGACAACTTCCTAACTAAATACCACATACTATGTGACGAACAAATGGGCTTCAGGAAAAATAAAAATATTAACATGGCCATCTTTGATTTTCTCCATGAAATTATGCCTAAAGTAGATTCCAAAATACCGGTTTGTGCAATATATGCCGATATGTCGAAAGCCTTTGACTGCGTGGACCACGATATTCTCTTAACCAAACTTGATGCGTACGGTATTCGTGGCAATGCTCTTAACTTAATAAAAACTTATCTCAAAGGCCGTAGACAATGTACAGAGATATCACGCTTATGTTTAAAATCTAGGAAGGAACAAAAAACTTTATCGTCATTTAAAGAAATAAAATATGGAGTTCCGCAGGGAAGTGTCCTCGGACCTTTACTATTCCTACTTTATATTAATGACCTGCCACGCCATATATCTAATCCAATGATTTTATTTGCAGACGACAGTACTTCAATTGTTTCATGTACCAATAAAGACTCATACGTAAATGACATCAATAACTCGATCAGCAGTTTAATAAAATGGCTTGACAATAATAACCTAGTTATTAATCTACAAAAAACTAAAACTATGCACTTTCACCAACGTATATCTACAGGTGACATGGATATCAACTACAATGGCCAAACTATCGATAAAGTGAATAGCACAAAATTTCTAGGAATCTTAATTGATAGCCAGTTAACATGGAAGCCGCAAGCAGAAGGTATCTGTAAACGTCTGAGCACAGCCGCGTTTATGTTATACAACCTATCCAAAAAAGTAAATCGCTCAACAATACTAGTGGCCTACCATGGTCTTGTAATTTCTATTTTAAGATTTGGTGTTATATTTTGGGGTTATTGTAGTGAACGAGAAAGCATTTTTAAAGCTCAAAAGCGCTGTTTGAGAGCTATATTTGGCCTCAAAGTTACTGACAGTTGTGTGCCTATATTTAAGTCTCAGAAACTATTAACTTTCCCATGCCTCTATATCCTCGAATTAGCAATATTTGTTAAAACAAACCGTAATTTATTTGCCACATTAACAGAAACCAGAAAACGGAGTACATCATTAAGATCACAATATCAGAATTTACTTCACACAGGCACATTTAAAACGAGTTTATTAAAAAAAAATGTAATTTGTATGGCTCCTGTTGTCTTTAATAAAATTCCCGATCATATGAAAACCTTGCCCTTGATGAAATTTAAAAAATGTTTTACTGAATTACTTGTAGATAAATGTTATTATTCGGTTCAGGATTTCCTAAATGATACATCTTAATAACCTATTTTGATAACTTGTATAATAATTATTGTGTTTGCATGCCAACAAGGCAGAATGTACACGGTTCTTTATTATGTTATTTACGATCCTATTTGTATGTACCTGCATTCAAAGCAAATAAAGTATATTCTATTCTATTCTATATTCTATTCTAAAAAAAAAAAAAAAAATAGATTTACAAAATATTAATAGGGCAATGTTAAATATCCTGAAAATTGTTTACAGTAAAATTTACTTGAAGCAACAAGCTTCACTGCGACTAGGTAAAACCCTGGCAGATTAATTAGAAAGCGTGGCATTCTCTTGCAGGGATATTTTATTTTTGGATTTCTCACTAAGTTACTAACCATTTTCTATGTGAATAGTGCAAACTGTTGGAATCACAGTGTGATCACTCGCTCGCCAACCCAATTTAATATTATCCTACTGTTTTTTTTTATAACAAATCCAAACTAAATATTTCAATAATATCCAGCTGTAGCTAGCATTATTACCCTCAGCAGTGGCTAGCATTATTTACCTGTCGTGTCTCTGCTAGCAACATTTCCAAATAGTTAGTCACAAGAGGCCAGTGATCAGGTAACTCCATTGTGACGTAATCAAAGGTTGGCTCGACTCTCGAGCCGTCGCTAGTCGTTCAGCGACATCCAACTTTCACGGTCCAAATCCTTCACACTTCAAATAGAATAGGCTTCGAACATAGTGAGAGTGACCCGCTAAGATATTATTTATAGCTTTGTTGGTTGATTAATTGTTGATCCAATCAATTTTGCGATCAATAACTACGCCATACAATTTTTTTTGTTATCTGCCCTGCTATCTCTCTACCACCGTTGGTTGACTGGTACAGAATGCCTAAGCCTTAGGCCATAAGGCATTAAGTCAGCCTTTGTACCTTTATTGTGCACAAACTTTAATAAATAAATACTACAATTTACTGCAATTTGCAACGACTTAAAATAAATAGGAAAGAAAAAAGATAACAATTAGATGCCAAAAATCTAAACGAATGAATATTCAATGAAAAAATGAGTGTTTACATCCTACCTATATTTTGTATAGTCTATAGTCTGTATATTTAATTAATTGAAGATGAGTGAGCCGAAAAAACACCGGATTCAAAATAATGAAAACATCAGTCTATTGTTTTAATAACAATGCACTTCCTTTTCTTTTCTAAAACAAAATAAAACCAAGTCACTAATAAACAAAGCAACATCTCTCTTAAGAACCACAGTACGGCGCCACACCAAAATTCAATTTCTTCACAGAAAAGCGCTTGCAGCGTTAATCGCTTTCGCTGTAGCGCGTGCAGAAAATTCTTATAACGCTTGTAGGATCCAGTGCTAAATCAAGTTAGCGGTGCAGCGCTGGAAGATTTATTCGTTCCCCCGCCTCCATTCCTTTGTGAACTTTAAAAATGCTTAAGATTTTATATTTTTGCTTTTTAGAGCGCGCTTTATTTAGTCATGCGATGTTTTTGCGTGATTGCGTTCGTGTTATTTTTGGAACTCCGAGTTTAACAAACGTGAAATACTGGGTCTTGGTTTTGTAACTGCAAACCTGCTTATTGAAAGCTTTTTATTTTGTTTCTTTCTGCTTTTCTCACTTGTTAGGCTAATCGGGCTCACGAAGTATTTACAGTAACAAATTGAGATGGTCACTATCAATATAATATAATATACTTGCTAACTGATTTTCAAGCTATGGTCATAATCTACTTGAAGAAACGCTTTGATTTTGAGTTGGATGAATCCTTTCCAATTTTTGAAAATTCATTTCTTAAACAGAGGATGAAATTTTGTATGGGAGTTCGACATTTTTGCCGATGGGAAATCCCATGAGAAAACCCAAGAATGACAAGTGTCCCATTCTTATCATTCACACAGCATATAAACATTTAATCAAATAACACCAGAACAATAAAAACAAAACGTATAACATTCCATAAAACGGTTAGAAAGCGTAATAAAGTTCTCCGCACGCTCGGCAGCCGAGGGTCTTCTTAAATATTTTATAAGATCTCCTCCTTCGAGCGAATTCTCTACTTATGCCCTTACTGTGTGGATTTATGATATTGATTCTAAGTATTAACCTTGTTTAGTAATGCGATTTTTTCGTGGCCTTGGAACGTGTTTCTTTTCTGTTGTATTTTGATGGCCTTGGCAATCGAAATGAAGCTTTTGAATTCTGTATTTTTTACAGAAATATTTAAACAGCACAACATGAAGGCTGAGTTTCAGTAATAACATGAAGGCTGCCGAATCCTCGCGTATGCAGATATTACGGAAGGTGAAGGCCTATGACTTACGAAGGAGAAATGAAGTGTTGGATAGGTGGCTGTCGTTTATTTTCCAAGCACATAATTACAGATGATCAAGAGGACTACCCTAGATAATTAATAAACTACAAAACATTCCTTCCCCTAGCCAAAGTGCCCCGGTTTTCAGAGGGCCATGTTCAAGTCTAAACAGTCGCTTCGGATTCCGACAACACTCTCACAGTGTACACGTATGTTGGTCTCTTGCATCGACTCAAATGCATCCGTTATTAATGAAGAGTCGGTTTTTTGTGACGCTGTTTGTATTAGATATCCCTAAAATCAAGAAATACGTACTGGATTTACATAGTCTGTTTTGTATTGTTTTCTATGGACACCTAAAATGTTTAATTTTATCATTGGAAAACGCTGATTTATTATGTAAATGAAGAATCTGCTATCTCACATCAATATCCATATAAAAATATACAATTCGCCCCTAAATAATCAGTGCGTAGTGTTATAAATTCTTCGCTCGGTCTCGAATATCTAGGAAACGATCTGGATGGTTCCCAAGACCTCAGTAAACGGCCGACTTATGGGGAATCAATAGGATGATAGCACCGAACTGTTCCACTTTTACGTAATATAAGGCTTTTCGGAGCGTAATGTACGAGAGAGATGGTTATTAGTTCATTTGGTCGATATTTTTTTTGGGAAGTCGCGATCCGTTTTTTATTCCAGTTTTAACTACTACTATTTACTAGAATTACAAAAAACCCAGTTCTACAAATCATCAGAATATCCAGTTTCCCTTAGAAACTTTTGAGGTGTCGATCTAGCGCTTAGCTCACAGCAAAATTACTACAACACGAGAAAATGATATTATCCTACATTTTAATCTGATATGAAAAATCCCTAGAAAAGATTCCAAGAACATAAAACAGAAGAAAACTGCAAAATAAAACAAGGAATTTCTATAAAAATGCACTAACTTCTTAAACTTTGAAAATAATAGAAATCAAGAATAAACTGTTACAGCATACCTCTTAACTATTTCATGTTTCTCTAGAAATATTATTTCATATCTTTTTATTGTTTTACAATGCTCCGCTATCTTTGTTGCGTTTTGAATCAGAATTTATATTAAAATGGCCTTATCATTTTAATGGAATTTAATTGAATCACTGTTAACTCAATTGTTTTTATGTCCGTTCATGAAAATTGGAATGAGCAGGGAAAATCTATTTTCATAATTTTATAAATAATCGTTTTCATAAAAATCTGACTTGAAACACTTCATTTATTATTTACGTTTCTTGATAACAGCGTGAATCGAGTGTAGTTGCTTTTCAATGATTAAATTAACTTTTGAACTCCATTTCCGACACAATCTCTTTCCTTTGACCACACGCCCATAAATTATTTACAAACAAGAAAATCCTCCTTACAATCTTCGACATCATCAAAACCTTTGACTTTCAACTGAAAAGGAAAAACCCTATAGGTACTATAACGGTCCAATTGAATTTGGCCGTAACTGTGCTATCTGCGGTTGATACAATTACGCGATAGGCCGCAGACGGTGTGTTGCGGTTTTTCCTGATTTAGATGCCTGAACTAAATTAAAATGAATCTAGTTTGCCTGTTCTCCCGTTTTAATTAAGGGCCACTGTTTAGTTGATACGTCCTTGTGGTTGACAGTTTATTGGTGATGGGTGGTTAAGTTTTAATGTGATGCTATTGAACTGGAGTGATGTGTTGCTTGCTCCATTAAGTTGGGATAGTGTATTGCTAACCAAACATTTCTCTGGAGAATGTCTCTTCATTGGGGTGGCGTAAAGCCTGGAGTCAACAGACATCAGTTAATTAAAAACCGTTTGTAGCTGTAAAAGTCTTTTTTTTTAAACCAAATCCTTGAAGAACCTTGCTATGTCCTTGTTGTAAACTTACAATTTGTACATGTACAAGGGGCAATACCCAACCGATGAGCTCTTTGTCGTGGCTGTGTTCGATATTCGATTCCTATTTAGTTGCATTATTGACGTCACCTCTTATATTTATTTATTTATTTACAAATGTTTACCAACAGCTGCCGTATACAATAAATATATTAAAAGTACAGGTAATATTATAAGTATATAACTTAAGGTTAGAGGGGTTAATGAGTAAAATAATAATTAGAAGAGATCTGTATTGCTAAAAAACTTATAAAGATTTTTGTTATAATAAAAAACTACCGAATATGTTCCGCATCTTCCATTGATTATATTATTGTTCCTACATTTAAGCCAAATTACTTATCTCTAGAAGCGCCAAATAGAAATATATCCTAAATAATCTGATCGAAATAGCAAGAAAAATTATGATATCCGTTCAGAGGGCTTTCCAACAAAACACTTGTAATCTGTAGAGGCTCGGTACTTAATCTTTGCGTGAAGTGATCCGTGAAATGGGACACTAGCGGCTAAATATAGAAGGAATGAGGATCTTTTGTCTATAGACCTATCGGTTAATCCCAGTGTTTACAGTCTGTTCGAAAACGGGATTATATTGTGTGTAAAAGTGTAAAAGTGATTCCGATATCCTATTTACAAAATAAACAATTTCATTTCATTTCATTTCATTTCATATTATTGTGTGTATGTAAAGTTTAACCGTAAAGGTTGTCTTTGGAAACTGTCTTATTATAAAAGCTCATTCTTGAAAAATATGTTTAATCTTTAACTGTAAATAAATGTTTCCGAAAATACCTTAACTTTTGAATCTGTTGCGTATACATACCTACATACTTATGTAAATGGAAAACTTTTTACAGTCATTAGTAGATAGTGTATGTGGTAAAAACAACTTGACAAGACACTTGTGCGTCCCACGCACGGTTAGACAAAATTGTTCATTTTCGTCTAATGATGTGTGGGCCGCTTGTCGGGTCCTTTCTTGCTGAATAGAACTGATATTACCTGAAATAACAAGGTGAACTTACAGAATTAGGCACAGTCCAGATCAACTTTGCATCGAATTTAATTGAATATAACTATTTTCGGTCGAATTGCCGTCCCATTTGACTATGAGAGTAAGGGAAGAGAGTGCACCTGTGTCTGCGCACACACTAATTGTGCACTGTAATATCTCCCGAGGCGAAGGCTCGTCTCCGTTGAGATTGGCCGCCATGGTCGAAATACGGTCTGAAGGACTATATTGTATAGAATCAATCTTCTAACTGAACAGATAGCTGTGCTGCTATGGAGCTTGTTGCGCCACTTCTTCTTTCCAACTAAAGTGCTAGGAAGGGGTGAAGGGTGGGCGTTTTGGGGGACTGTCTTATGTAATTTTAACAATGGAAAAGTGCTGATTCTCAGCCTCATTTGAATAAATGACTTGATTTAGATTTTGAAAGCAGATGATGATTTTATAAACAAATGTGGAACTCCGTGACGATTGATTTACGTTTACTAAATTATCAAAACTTATTTTCATTAAAAGTAATTTTATTAAAATGATAAAATAAAGTGGGTCTTAGAATATAGTCAGGAAAGATAGTGAGGTAAGGCGCTGGGTACTCGAACTCCCGGAGTGTCAGATTAGAGGAAGCGGTGGAGGTAGGAGGGACGAGAGCACTACAAGACATCTCCGCTGGGATTTTTGTAAGAGACATACGGCCGTGTTATATTGACGCTTTAGTTTTTTATTAAACCTGGTTAGTTATTTGTCAAACGACTACCTACCACAAAAAAAAATACATTTCCATGTGGGCCTACTTCAAACGCTTACAAAAATCTAATATTATATTAATTATTTAGAAAACATCTCTCTACCGTAAATTCAGGAGAAATATTTTTTTATAATTAAAATATGAAATAAATAAATAACAAATTCATGACGGTTTAGAAGAAGATAAACATTTTTTTTGTTAATTGGTTGGTTTACTCAAGTCTTAATCACAAATCATTCTTGGCCCAACCACAGGAATTATTATATTATTATATTATATACGTGAACGGAGGAGTATGTTTGGCAAAGTTAAAGTTTTTATGGAGAAGGATTGCAGAAAGCTAATATTCTTATATAATATACATTCGAAATAAATTAAATAAAAAACATTACACACACTAGCATGCATTTGACACAAGATGGCTTAGACAAGACCTTAGAATCATGACATTTAAATGAATTATGGTCGAATTTCGACCTCTGGGCGACCACTAGTTAAGTTAACAACACACTTCTTCGTAATGAAACATGATTAAACAAGACTAATGATTTTTCTTCAAAAATATATTATATTCTGCGGTATAACTGAAACAAGTCCCTAGTTTGGAGGGACCCCGTCACGTGTCGGAGGACGTTCGAGAGTTCACTAAGCACGCTACACGCTCCACTGATCTCAGCGTGACATTCGGACTTTTCAATTTAGACTAAAATAGAGCTGTAAGAGACACTGGCACTTCTGTTCCTAGAAAAATAACGTTTAAATTGTTTCTGGAAAGAAAAGATACGATTTTAAGTGAACAACATTTTTGACTCACAGAGTCTACGCGTACAGTTAGTTGTACTACGCTTTCGTAGCTGGCGTAGCACTATCGTAGGCATTGTAGCCCGAACATAAATAGTCCTTTTCAATCAGATCCGATTGAGGATTTTGGCATATTCCCAATCACAGGTGTTCAAAAATACACGCCAGATTAAATGAATGTCGGGGAATCCTTTGGTGCAGATGGATTGGTTCTGCGGTCACCATTAGGGCATCCGTCCCTGCGTCCGTTTTTGGCAAAGGTATTTGTGCAGGGACCCGTAATTTACACTACCATTCAGTGTTAGTAGAGCAGTGATCAAAGAACGAGTTACTTAATTAATAGACATTTAATGAATTTAATCCCTTGACTTCTTAGTTATTTCAACAAAAACAATTTTATCCTTTTGCCAATAAACTGACGTCCAATCTTTAGAAAAACTAATAAACGCCACTCCATCTTACAATTTCAACCCTATTAAGCTTGTTTTCCAGTGTAAAACGTTTTGCTATAAAATGTGAGAAAAACAAAATGCTAATCGGTTATTTCGCGATGAAAAATAGATTGCGCAGTGTTATTACTTTGTATGCAGTAAATAGGATGGAGTGAGGGGGAGGGGGAAGGTAAAGTGAATGTTACGATAGTTGCTAAATAGGGTTGCGACGCCAAAAATAAAATTGTACCCTAAATATTGGACTTTTATTGTTGTTGGGACCAGGGTTTTTATTTATTTCATTTTTGGATTAACAAGGTTTCAATGAGTTTTTAAGTAAAGTGTCTTAAACATTTAAGTGTGGTTAAGGGCTATTTATTATATTTTCAGGTAAAATTAAAAATCATTGTCTGCATAATGCAACGAAAAAGCCTTTTGACACCTTAGAATTTCACAAATGCCATAGCAATGTGTTCTCATAAGAACACATTGCTATGCAGTGATCATTTTGCAATCTGTTCAGACTAACTAACTTAGTTTGTGAATGAAAAGGGCTATTTAAGGACGTACATGCATACATGGCTAACTAGATCAGCACATACGAGTAGGTACCAGTAGAACAGACTACCTTCGAAATAGTGCTAGTCATAGAATAAACTATGTATTTATTTGGTACATGACATCAGTACAAGCAAACTAAATAAAATAAAAGTGCTGGTATATATGCCTATAACAGGGTTATGCAGCATTCACAATTAAGACAACAACGTAGTTATCTAAGGCGCGCAGAAGAGATGTGAGATGTGAGACGAGGACGGGACGCAGACCCAGAAAATAGTATGCAGATAGAAAAGCGACGCGCCTACGTGTTGTCCTTTCTGTTTTGTGCCAGATCGCGTTAATACATTTTGTATGAATAATAATGAAGATACGTGAATGGGACGCCGCGTCTGTGTCCCGTTTTCTTCTTACGTCTCTTCTGCGTGGCCCGCGCCTAAGAAGACATAATATGAAAATACAAAAAACAATAATAGAATACAAACTAAAGTAGATATTATTTGCAATCTATTCAGATAGTATAATAGTAACGCAGTCAAAATTGTACATTGAACATTTTTGAACTTCAATTGCTACAAGGTGTGGGAACAAGTCCAAAGCCGAAATTGTAGTTTTTAGATGTTTTTTGTCCGTTTGTTTGTTTATCTGGATGTGTATTCCGGATTGGCGCAAAAACGGCTGAACGGATTTGGATGAAATTTGGCACACAGATAGTTTATAACCCGGATCAATACAAATAATGCTTTAAATTCCGGTAGTACGTTTCCGCTGGATATTTTCCGACATCCACGCGGGGGAAACCGCGGGCAAAAGCTAGAAAACGTAATAAACTAATTATTATGACGATTAGTGTGTTATGATTTATGAATAGACTAAACGACAACATCCGTATTTTAAACACAAAAGTTTTTATAAATCTGTCCTGAATATTTACTCCTATCCTCGGATATTTCATATCTACGCTGGCAACACCATCACTAAAGCAGTTTGCCGGGCGCCGACAATAATTATTAACACGAAGTCGTTTGCCTCACGATGCCACGATGGCTGCGCTATGGCAACACTGTTGTTCTACGTTGTTACTTGCTCATCGGGACTGTTATTAATATTTAGGTCCTACAAAGGAAATAGTCTTCAACCCACGCCTAAGGATATGCTACTTTCTGACTGAATTAAGCTGGTGGGTATGGTGTTTGCATAAAGAAGCGAGTTCCTGGTAAAAACAAGTCTGTACCGATCGGTGGGGTGAAATAGTCCCGTGCTAACTTATGAGCTCACATATGAAGAAACAGCTAAAACAATGCCGGGAGTCGGGCCTGAAAACCGTTTCTTCATGCACCCTATGTGTAAATGAGTATTATTAAGAATTTCGAGTACTGTTGACAACTTTACTCCATAATTTTGGCGGAGATCAGAAAGGCGTTCTACCATAATAATTATTACTTTATGATTCTTGGTTGACTTTAACAAACTTCATTACTAAATTCCGTTTAGTAGAGTCAAAGATTGTGTTGAATGAAAGAATACCATTTCATAGCATTTTTATGCTTTCAACAATTTCATACTTTAAAACTACTTAATTAATTACTGAATTATTTAAAATCAGTGAAATTAATTGTTTATCAAATTGACTCCCAACTTATGCCTTTTGTCCATAATAATAATATTCAAATCATAATTGGCATTCATTGACAGTTGTATGAAATGGCTACAGCACGGTAAATATTGACGCAGTGTGTCAATTTGATGAATGAATGAACAAGTAAATCTCCTCGCGTGTAATTTCAGCATTGCTGCCTTTCTTGACAAGTTTCTACTCCATAGTTTTCTTTCGTATCTTCCATTAAGCCCAATCACCTCACTTAATAGCTGCGTTGTCTGCAATTAGCTGGTGTGTTAGTGATTAGTTCAGACGGTGCGAGGTACTCGGTAATAGTCGGTAGTCGGTGGCATGCTCCGAGTACTGACCTCGAGATCGCGTGAGGTGCCAAGTACAGTGAGCCGCGGGAATTACTGTCAAAAGAATTGAATGTTCATGAATAGTTTTTTTTTTGTGCCTATGTCCTTTATGGCAGTTAGGAAAATAACAATTTATACCAAAAATATAGATGACGAAGTTTAACTAATCATCTTGAAACTTCATTTGTTGTTCGTATTTAAACATAATCGCTGAGTTCTAACTTACCTCTCAGTTGCGTTATGTAACAATTTTTTTTCCATTCATCCCAGACTACAAGTCTATGAGCGAACTGTCAATTTGTTTTATTGGATTATCTCCACTTCCATGTGAGTGCATTGAGTTCTGTTCGAAACAATAATTATTTGAGAACAATATCCAATTCCATGTAGTTCCGGAATTTATTTAATCAAATTTCACATCGAGTTCAGTTGGAATTTAGATTGCATCGAAGGATGACAACGTGATGACTGCAACAACAAAAATAATTTATTATTGGTATCAAAACCAATAAATTGACCAAAATTACTTGTCATTCGTTCACATATAATTACCTTATCTCATAACAAGCGGTGATAAAGTGAAACATGCATATGTTTTAATTAACAATCCTGACTAATTAACGGTATCTGAATAACTGTATTCATGTAAATTTGTCGTACATTGATATTTGTCGAAGCACTCCGACGGTTCTCTAATTGGCTGCCGTCGATGTATTTATGCAATACGTACATTATTAATTGTATAATACTGATTAAATTACCCACGTTAAAATTGTGCAATGATTTTTTGTAGGTAGAATTTATACACGCTACAATAGTTCATACTACAGTGAACAGTACGTTTCATTTTATATTGTTTTGAAATCCTTCGCGCGATCGTGATAACATTTAAGAATACCGTGTTGTTCAGTGGTTTCTTGTCAAAATAGAAGCCAAACTAGAAACTTTATAAATCATAGAACCACTTATCATTTAACAGCACAAGACAAGTAATTTTATTATATTTGTGTTCAAAATATAAAAATCAAGAAAAACAACATCGTAAAATATTTCTTGCTGGTGCGTAGGGTGTGGGGCAGCACCAATCCTGGCGATGATCGCGGACCGGATGGACTGCTCATACTTACGGCACTGCTGTGATAGGCATGTTGTCGTCAGCAGGGCCGGGCAGAAGTATTTTGATGTGTAATATTCCTATTTTTATTGTGTTTTATGTCTTTATGTGTACTCAACAACATATGAGTTAAGGTTGCTCGAAATAAATGTATTTTATTTATTTATTTACTACGTTATTTTTGTTTTCATATATCACAGCGACTGTACTATTATTGCAGTAAATACATTGCTTATTTACTACTACCTAAGTATGTTGCTAAGTGACTGGACAAGCAATGTAAAAATCACAAAACGATATTTTCTTTAAGCTGTTGCATCGCGTAGTACGGCCGCTGTGTCTTGCGACGAGTTAGTGATGTGGTTGTGCAGATCCACTAACGTAGGCTATCAACCACAATGTCGATTGTCGTATGAATTTATATTACTATTAAAGAAGTTTATTCTTCAATTTGTCAACAGTTATAGCCTGATTGGAAGACCGATGTGAAAGCTTGTTTTATACTCATTTAGATTTTCTCATAATGTTGAAATTTTTTCATTTATATTTTTTTATTTTTTCAGGAACTCCAAACAATCTGCCTAGCCTTTTCCCAACTTTATTGGGGTCGGCTTCCAGTCTAACCGGATTCAGCTGAATACCAGTATTTTACATGGAGCGAACGCCTATCTGACCTCCACAACCCAGTAACTCCAAAAAATTGTAATAAAATAATAAAAGGGAGAATCAATTACTTTCCGATTTAGTCAATCACTAGCATATATGTAAAATAAATGGCTTTTGCACAGCACGACGATAGCGATCGATGTTTTCGTGTGAGTGAGTGGTACGGTGGTAAATGCACGCTGTGTTTTATGGAATAAGGTTTATAATAGATTCTGTAGTACGTTCTGATTTATAAATTGCGAGTGTGAGCGCGACCTCGTATTTATTGGGTATACTGATCTGCATGTGTAGTTGTGGCAAGATAAAGGGGATGAAGTGAAGACATTGGATTTCAATACATTTTCAACTAGCGGGCATATCTCCTTCTTTCTTACATCTATGGTGACGATCTTTGCCCATCTTATTTTTCTTTACCTTACTTTAATATTCTCTATAGTGGATGCGTCTGCATACACGAATATACACCAATTTCCAGAAAACTATGTGTAGGTAGGCCAAAGTAAATTTAGGCACGTGCTGTAATCTTATGCGTAGCGCAGAGGTCTATAGCTTAACCATTGCGCCAATGGTAATGGAATTATCTATACAAAATAAAAATTAAATGCTGTTCGTTTGTAAGCGGATCACTTCAGAATGGCTGGATCATTTGGCAATTTTTTTTTAATGTTCGTATATGTCCGAATCAGGTTTTACCGGAAAGAAAAATGAGAAAATTTAAACATTTTCTACGGGAATTTTGTTTACACTATTGAAATTTGGAAAGGACAACGTCTGTCAGGTCAGCTAGTTATTTATAAAATTGGAAACTGTAAATCCTTTTGTCATATCGCCCGCCACAAGTACGTTGTGATATAAAAAAGCAACACATTTGTGCGGCCGACTGTAGCGGAAACAATCGCGTACTTCCGCAGCGTAATGTAGGTGCTCGCTGAATTATCGACAACCTTGCTGTGCAGGGCTGCGGTTAGACTGAGAGCTAGACTGCCTGCATGTTAAAACATAAAAGTTGAAACATGTTTATTTTGCATAAGTAATGTTTGCAATGCATAATTTAAAATGCAATAATTGCATGTTATTTGATGTCTCAGCGAATGTTTTTATTTCTTTTGAGAATAACCACCAAGAAAGTGCACCAAGAATAATGACCAAGAAATGTTGACACTTAAAAGGACATCGACGGAATTCTATACAGGGTGTAAAAAGACACATCACAAAGCCGTAAACTACGCATACTGTACGTATAGCTAAGTAGCTTTGCGCAAAAATTATTGCTGGGAACCGTAATTTTTTTTTTTTTACAAAAAAAAATAAGTTTTTATTGCGCGCAATGTAACGCGAACCCACGCTTGAATGAACGGATTCAGTGTTAGTTAAGCTCCGCCCCTACGCTACGTAGGTAGGTACTTGTTGTTCATTGCGTTTTTGTAACTTCAAATGCGTAATCTGTTAAGATAAATCTAAAATTCAGGTAATGTTTGTTTGGAAAAAAGTTTCGTATTATCGCATAGAATTCATTTTCGTGAAAAAGTAAAAAAAAAAAATGCGACTTTGACCTTCAATATCTCCAGAACCAGTGGATTCCCAGGTATGGTCTAGTGGAAAAAAATGATGCAAATAATGGGTAGAATATGTGGCTTTCGGCTTCGGAAAGTGTCTTTTTACACCCGATATATTGTATATTTATATGTCTAGAAAAAGCCTGCTGCTTCATTCAAAACCTATACGGAACAGAACAAACAAAATGCATGGAACAGAAGATTTTTTTAATAACCTGAGTTCATGGTAACAGTTTCCGCGTCGATGTCCTGCTCACACTCTGTATATTCTTGCAAAACTGCAATAGTTGCAAGTCCATTATGAAAAACGTAGGTACATCTCTTTCATAACTTAAAACTTTAAGAAATCTTTTTCTTAATGAAAGTGTAATAATAGGTATCTTAAGGTCGTCGGTTTTTCCTAGTTTTTCGTCAGTATTTATATGACCTTACATTAACACGCCTTTTTTTTTTTTTTGAGGTTGGGAAATTATCAAATAACTTCTCCCGCTCTGGGCGCTGGAGCGGGAGGGCGTGTCAGACTTTTACTGACTAAAACCCACCCATGTTCCTTCCGTTGCCTGTGTGCCGGGGTCGCGATATCCCTTTCAGACAAACCCGCAACCCCGGCAGGCATTGGCCCTTCCGGACCCCGTCAGTTGGTGCTGACATCTCTTTGAGGCGCGCGTGGAACACAACGCGCCGTCGACCCGGGCCTGGTCCCTATCGGACGGCGAGCTACCCATTGCTCACCGTTCGCAAGCCCGCGCCTACGGTGGCCGGAACTCGGCTCGCGACTCCCGACGCCCGGGGCGTCTCCTGCGGCGACTAGGGGCGCGAGGCCGCGCATTTTGCCTCTCCCTCGCGCGCTCCGCCTCCTCCTTCGCGAGCATTACTGCTTCGCAGAAGGAGGTGACGGCCTTCCATGCAACTCTCGCTCCGGACCATGGCCTGAACCAGGGCCGGACGCGAGAGGTCGCCGCCGCCAATCGCCTCCGTGAGGACACGGCGGTGCTCCGCCCAAGCTGGGCAGACCTCCACCGTATGCTCCACCGTGTCATCCGGGCGATCCACACAGTGGTGACACCCGGGCGTTTCCTCCCGCTTTATCCTGAACAGGAACGTCCCGAAACAGCCATGTCCGGTGAGGACCTGCGTCAGGCGGAAGGTGAGGACGCCGTGGCGCCTCTCTAGCCACTCCTCAAAGAGGGGACTTATCGCCGCGATTGTGGCGTGCCCATACATTAACACGCCTGAGGACTAAATTATAAAAAAATTACTTGTTTCAAGACACCTTACGATAAAACTAATTACTTTATAATATTTAAATTAATTGCTAATAAAGTCGCTATTGTAATGTAAATCAGGTTTCGACGGTAATACCTTTTATTCTTATAAACGACCTTTTATGAATTTAATATCTACAATTTAAACAGAAACGTCGTTAGTTATGGAGATTTAAATGGCCGCTCTCACTTTATTATAATAACAGAATTAGAAATATGAATATTAATCTTAGTTTGAAATAAATTAGTTAAATTTTAGTTGATGAATGCTGGGGTATTAGTCTCATTTTTATTATTATTAAAGTTACAATGAGTTTAGGGTAATATTTAATTTTCTAAAAGTAAAGATGTATTATATAGTTAAAGTAACCCTAAGGCGTTGTTAAAACCAGACATGATCTTATTTACATTTACTGAAGTCTAATTTTCTTCAGTAGACAATCAAATTGAAAACCCAAACTTGCTTGTAAAGTTTGCTTTGTAGATACATACATATAAAGCCTTTTCCCATGGAGGAAGACAGATACTACAAGATACTACAGAACGCCACCCGGTACGATCCTAACGTTATCGCTTCGTTTACGTTCATACATCTGGTCATACACACAAGCCGGTTGTCAGCTTTGTATTATGAATGAAATTAAATGAATTGAGAACATATTCATCATCTGCTTAGCCTTTTTCCAACTATGTTGGGGTCGGGTTCCAGTCTAACTGGATGCAGCTGAATACCAGTATTTTACATGGAGCGACTGCCTATCTGACCTCCACAACCCAGTTACTGGGTAACACGATACCCCTTGGTAAGACTGGTTGTCAGACTTTCGGGCTTCTGACGACCCGTAACAACTGAACAAAAACAAATATATAACAAAACGAAAAAATAATTTAGGCAAAAAAAATCCTTAATATTTTTTTACAACGCCTGTTTAATCAGCCACAGCAGCTGTTGTTGGTTAGATACGCTATTCAAATCCTTGTTATTCTTCACTTTATTGCAATAAGTTGATTTCAGAAGTACTATAATGACTGAAAATATAATAAAAATATTGAAATTCCAGCGGTGAGTGTGCAATTAATTTGACAAAATTACATAAATTGAAAACGAAATTGTTAAATCAGTTTAACACAAGCCGAGCTCCCGGTCTAAGTACAGTAACCATGCTATTGTTTAATGATTGCGGAACTGGGTCGGACAGGGTAAGCTCTTGTCAACGTTTCCACGTAAAACATCCACTAACATTCATTACGATGCCTGCCTTGCTCGGAAACTGTATTTATTTCATAATTCAATTCAACACTTTTTACGTCAAATAAGTTGCATTTGTTTAGGCTGAAAATAATTTATTTTAAAGAAAATTCTCTTTTATTCGTTGGATGATCATGGTGGTTAGATGTACCTATACCTATATATTTTCTTTGTTGTTATCTCAACTAATCGTGAAGGCCCAGTGACGTCTTGCCTCTCATGCACGAGTTTGTGGATTTAAATCCAGCTAGTACCAATAGACTAGAAAAAAAAAAAGCTTTTAAAAAAGAAACTTATGTAAGTAACAATATAATGATAGGAAGTACCTTTTAAGTAAAAAATGGATTGTATTAGATACTTCCGCTCTTCCGATTTATATTAACAATACATAAGTGAGAAATTTAACAATAAATTCAATAAAATCAAATCCAGATACTAAATTACAATAAAATTAAAATTGAAGTTAAAAAAAAATCAGAATCAAAATTACATTAAAATCAAAATCCAAATCATAAACAAAATTTAAATCAGAATCAAATATAAATTAAAATCAAAATTAAATTAACAATTAATTTATGTAGGTACTTTCCGCGTTTATAGCTTCGTGCAGACTAGCGCGATCAAAACTGTATTGTTCGAGTCTTGTCGCGCTGTCGCGTCGCGCTGACTGCACGAGGCTTTACTTGTACCTGACTGACATTGGTGAAGGTAATCTTTTGTACACTTGACCTTACAGTTAATATAAGTCTGAAATCACCAACCCGTCTTGAGCAAGCATGGTGATCAATGTTCGTGCCTTCTGTCACAGATAATATAATACTACGTACTTCTGTGTATGAGAAGAGGCGATTGCCCTGAGGTGGGACAGTAATAGGCTGGTAATATTATTATTATCTTAGCCATGCAAAAAAACTGCTTATGGTCTTCTGAATTTTGTGAAGACTTAGAATAAATCATTCTACCTACATACAATATAAAAGTGTCGTTTAACCAAGTAACCTTGTTTTTTCACAATAAATAAAATTGTAATAATGGTCACGAACACGCTATTATTTTTCAATGACCCTAACAACGGTTTTCTAGTTAATTAAAAAACCGGCCAAGTGCGTGTCGGACCACGCACAATGAAGGGTTCCGTAGTTGGAATTATATCCAATAGAACACGACCAGTTAGAAGGCAGTATACAAACATGCTACGTGTTAGTGATCATAACACTGCATTATTAAGGGGACCACAGGACCTAAACGTGCCTAAACGCAAGTTTTATAATGCCTTAACGTATATGATCCACTGCAGTAAACAAAATCAGAAAAATATATGATATTCTTCAGGATAACTGTGTTGAAAACATAAAACAGCTAATTTGATACGATAGAAAAAAATCATGAAGATACCTCTAAAAATTTCTTTTAACGATTAAAAATCATATTAATTTACATGCAATCATTCTGATTGTCAGATTATTCTACAAGCTACATATTAGCATAATAGTGTTTTAATTTTCCAGTCCAATCAATAGATTTTTTGTAAATCGCTAACTACTTCATATTTTGCAACAAATTACCTGCGTCGTATCATCGCGCTTCTCTTTCATTTCTATGCAGTCCGACAATGACCGCGCTTTAGCTGTTGTAAGCCTCTTAAGGAAAAGTGCTAAATGTATGTGCCCGGTTATCTTTAACAATATACTTGATGGAATAAAAAACGAGTAGGTACACTCATCTGTTTAAAAAAAAAAAACAGTCCTATTAATTAATAAATGTTATTACATACTTCACTTGTGAATTTCTAAATGATAAAACTTTATACACTCGAGAGCAATGAATCCGGGTCACTTAAAGAATGTTAAAAATCTCGGAAACTAAAAATGATAGGTTAATGCAATAAATTGTATTTAATAGACAATGTAATACTCCTTAAATGAAAGTAAAAAAAATATGAGTCACCATACATTTTATTAACACAAAATTACATAAAAAAAAAAACTGCTGATCTCTCCTTAAAACAAAAATAGGAAACATGAAATTTTTGAACTTTATTACGATTTTCTTGAATTTTAATACTTCGTATTGCCTCCTCGTGCTTCCATTACTGCGTTTACGCGGTTTGGCATGCTGTACACCAAGTTCCTTATACGATTTTGGGGAATATTCTCCCATTCCTCTGTGAGAGCAATTTTGAGCTCACGAAGCGTGATTGGGGGAGGGTTTCGTTGTTTTACGCATCTGCCTAGCTCGTCCCAAGCATGCTCGATCGGGTTGATATCCGGGCTGCGCGCTGGCCACTCCATACGAGTAATGTTCATCTCTTGAAGGTAGTCATTCACAATCCTACCTGTATGAGGTCGGGCATTGTCATGCATAAATATAGCATCCTCACCTAAATTGACCATAAATGGACCAACGTGATCATTGAGGATTTCTTCCACATATCTTACGCTAGTTAAAGAGCCGTTTTCTATGATCACCAGCTCTGTGCGACTTTCAGAAGAAATTCCGGCCCACACAAGTACAGACCCACCACCGTAGGCTACTTTTTCTTCGATGCATGCTTGCTTGAATCTTTCCCCTGGTCTTCGATACACTCTGTGTCTTCCACCGTGCTTGTAGAGCATAAATTTTGATTCGTCGGAGAACATAACTTTTGACCAATCTTCAATACTCCAATTTACGTGGCTCTGGGCATATCTTAGTCTTGAAATACGATGCCCACGCTCCAGTTTAGGGCCGTTTGCAGGTCTAAGGGGTTTTAAGTTAGATTCAGCAAGCCGACGTCTTACTGTCCATGCACTTGGGTTACTTCCTCCGAGGCGTCGAAACTGATTTGTGAGTTCAGTTCCTGTGAGAAAGCGATTTCGAAGCATGGTGTTCACCAAGTATCGGTCTTCTCGTGCTGTGGTACACCTGGTTCTGCCCGTTCCTGGCCTGCGTAGGTTAGAACCAGTTTCTTCGTAACGTCGGAGAACTCTTTGTACTGTTGACAGCGACACACCGACAGTCCTGGCTGTATCGCGCTGACTCCGGCCGGTTTCCAGCATTGTAAGTATTCTGGTGCATTCTTCAGGCGTAAGCGACATAATTTCAGCTTGAATAATGAATATAGAGCACTATCAACATGGTTTATGTACCCACATAAATGACAGATTACAAACAAAAGCAAAACCAAATGCTGTAATTTCGTAGTTCCATCTTCGAAAGTGGCCCTTTTTCAAATTTGATTTTTTTATGATATAACTTTACAATAACTAAGAAGTTTTAATACCTTCATTTAAGGATTATAACATTGTCTATTAAATACAATTTATTGCATTAACCTAGCATTTTTAGTTTCTGAGATTTTTAGGATTCTTTAAGTGACCCGGATTCATTGCTCTCGAGTGTAGTTACCTGATTAATCCTGACATCTTAAACCTTTAATTCTTTATTTTATTTTATAGATAAGAATGTTCAAATTGACAGTATTTTTAGACTATTAAGCACTTGTACTAAATGTTTGTATGCCTAATTTAAGTTAGAATGTATATGGATCTCTAAATATAAAATATCTGCATTTTTTTTGTACCAACTTTCTATGCAAATAAATAATAATTCTTTTCTATTCTATCCCAAGAAAAAACTTAACATTGTAATTGAAAAACACGTTCTCCCATACGAATGTATCGGAAAACATGTTTTTGAAACTGCAAATGTAAGTTGGTCGATATTACTCGTTAACTTGTAGAGTCTACTTAACTGTGATAGTTTTCCTTTCAATTTCATTACTACTGGCGTGATTTTCACATATCCAAAACCAACCATTTAACTGGCAGGGCGGGGGGCACTGGACTGTAACAAAAATTAGCACTTTACACCTTAATATTTCGCAAACGGATCCCTGAATCCAAAAATGGTTTTGACACACTCACAATATTTGAACGACCTTTCCAACGACACCCCATACCATGGGATAGACATGAAAAAAAAACATCCACACTTTACGTGTAGGGGAGGTACTCTAGAATTTTTTTTCAAGGTTTTATTTTACCACTTGGTCGACGTAATTAATATGTATGCAGCTTTCTAGTACTAAGAGGCCCTGAGCTAAGCCATGGACAGACAGACGGACATGGCGAAACTATGAGGGTTCCTTATTGACTACAGAACCCTAAAAATGAAGAAATTACTGTTATTAAAAATATTAATAGCACATTTTTTGTTATTAAAAATAGTAACTAACCTGCTAACAAGTTTAGCACCATTTTAGTCGTATGAATAGATAATAATGTAAGTAGGTCATTTCATTATTAATAGCTTCTGTAAAGAATACTGCTTATTGTAAGTACTAATCGATAGAAGCAACACGTGGTAATTAGAGAATTCAAATATTCTTTTCCTTGATCAGTTTTCACTCATCAACTGGGTATAAACCTCATCAAATGGAAGTGTAAATAAACTTGACCAAACATTAGTCGTAAATTTTGTCAGAGTAACTACCCAACTGACTAACACAGCAGTACAAACTAGTGACGTCACATAAGTCGGCGACCACATTGCGAGCTAGTTTGAAAACAGTTTCGTGCTGAGAGCGCGGCATCCGTTAGGAAGCGCGGTCGTACTGAATAAAAGCGGGGAAGAGAAAAATATTGAGAACTAGCTTTTGTCCGTGGCTTCGCCCGCGTGGAGGTCGGAAATTATCCCTCAGGAACGTATTACCGGGATATAAAAACTATCATAAATGTCCTAAACCATGTCTATTCGTGTGCCGAATTTCGTCGAAATCCGTTCAGCCGTTTAGGCGTCAAAAATTTGCAGATAGACAGCTCAGCCCTGTTTATATCTAACCACCCATTTTAGTAATATTAGAAGACACTAATCGGTCACTATTTACCAATAGTGTGTTATGTGTAAATATTTAATGAATATTTATTCCTCAATTCTTAATTATTTCACCTATTCTTAATTATATCTCCCAGCGGTTGAACGCGTCCCAAAGGGTCATGGCCATCAGGCTGGTACGAGGATACCGCACGGTCTCCCGTGAGGCGGCGAGCCTCCTTGCCGGACTACCGCCATGGGATCTGGAGGCAAAAGTCCTCGCGCACATGTGGGAGTTGCGCGAGGAGGCGAAACGCCGGGGCGTAAATCCGCTGCCGCGAGAAATCGCGGCACAGCGGACAGAGCTCCGGCGGGATCTCATGGCGGCATGGAGAGTGCGATTGTCGCAACCCAGCGCTGGGCACGCCACAATTGTGGCGATAAGTCCCCTCTTTGAGGAGTGGCTAGAGAGGCGCGACGGCGTCCTCACCTTCCGCCTGACACAGGTCCTCACCGGACATGGTTGTTTCGGGAGGTTCCTGTTCAGGATAAAGCGGGAGGAAACGCCCGGGTGTCACCACTGTGTGGATCGCCCGGAGGACACGGTGGAGCATACGGTGGAGGTCTGCCCAGCTTGGGCGGAGCACCGCCGTGTCCTCACGGAGGCGATCGGCGGCGGCGATCTCTCGCGTCCGGCCCTGGTTCAGGCCATGGTCCGGAGCGAGAGTGCATGGGACGCCGTCACCTCCTTCTGCGAAGCAGTAATGCTCGCGAAGGAGGAGGCGGAGCGCGCGAGGAAGAGGCAAAATGCGCACCCTCGCGCCCCTAGTCGCCGCAGGAGACGCCCCGGGCGTCGGGAGTCGAGAGCCGACTTCCGGCCACCGTAGGCGCGGGCTTGCGGACGGTGAGCAATAGGTAGCTCGCCGTCCGATAGGGACCAGGCCCGGGTCGACGGCGTGTTGTGTTCCACGCGCGCCTCAAAGAGATGTCAGCACCAACTGACGGGGTCCGGAAGGGCCAATGCCTGCCGGGGTTGCGGGTTTGTCTGAAAGGGATATCGCGACCCCGGCACACAGGCAACGGAAGGAACACGGGTGGGTTTTAGTCAGTAAAAGTCTGACTCGCCCTCCCGCTCCGCCCAGAGCGGGAGAACCACAGAGAACGGGATACCACTGTTTGTCTCTGTATCACCACACCACATCTTCACATGATCTGACCAAGATTATGTCTGGACTTTAAAAGAGACTGTGACCTCTGAGTTTGTTTCGGCCTTTCTTCTCGGAGTAGTCAGATAGGAAACGCCGACCTCATCTAGTTTAAAAATAATATGTTTGACGTGTAAAAGTGTTTTGTACAACCTATTTACAGAAATAAAATCATTTATCATCATTTATCATTTATCATCACCGAAAGGTTGACGGGTAAAATAAACCTTTGGCATAAAGTCCGCCTCTGTACCTCTGTTAAATATTCGTTAATAAAATATCAGGAACGCAGTTACTAACTATTTAACAGCAAATCAAATAAATAAGTCGTTTATAAAACTTGTATTAGTTTTTCCCCAAACTTTATTTAGTTCAACTCTATCCCGTCTCTACTTTTTTCTATTCTTTTCTTAGACTAACCTTACCTACATCCAATTTTGCGAATATCTCATTATTTATTAAATTCAACTTTTCCCGAGTTTCAAACTATGACATTCTGTTGGAGTTCTTAATAACGAATCTTCAAAAATAAACCTTATCTAAAAGAGCCGAACTATAGACAGCAAACTATGTAATACAAACTATTTTTTCCGTGACTTCTTTTAAGACAAAAGAAACAGTAGTAAGTAAGTAGTAGTTCAAAAGTATTGAAGCAAATAACCTAAAAACAAATGGTATAAATAGCTGTATAATTTGTTGGATCTATTGGCGCATGGGCAAAATTGGAAGTAACGGCGCCATCTTGTTTTTTCAAAACATTTTACTAAACAATATTGCACAACTATTTACCAACAGCTCCCTCCTGTTAACGTCATTCGAGCGCCAAAAGATCCTTGTAGCTGGGAACTTACTATTCGAACGTGTTCAAAAAGTATTTTTTTCCAAAACGCTAATCGCTAACCTATCATCACTATGATGTTTTCTCCAGTTAGTTGTGGTCAAGTGGCTACAGCGAGGAATCTTCTCAAGTACGTACGTCGATCGTATCGCGGACCAACTTGTCCTTCTAATGTACAACTTAGTTATCAGTTTGAGATGAGTTATTTCAGAAATAACATAAGAAGCGTATAAGAAAATTAGAAGGTCCACTTTTATCATCAATAGCTTACTGTCAGTGTGCTCAACAGCCGCTTGCTGCGTTTGGTTGATGAACGGATCCTGAATACCCGGATTTGGATACTTAATACGCCATCTTCCTATTATGGCAATAGGTACCCACTGTTATTGCCAAAATAGATGACGTCTGAACTGTTTTTGCCTTTCAGTTTTGATGAACCGAATTAAATCGTGAATACATAAAAGTGAAGCCTGATGTAGCTCTTTATATCGATGTTTATAAATTAGCTGGACCCACGTAAGTATTACAGACATTTATAATTTATTGTACAATAGTTTATAGTTTGTTGAAAGTAGGCCTTTTTATGTTTTTGTTTAGTGATAAGAATATCCATGAGTAGTAGTTGAAATTGAATCGTCACCGTTCCGACTGAATTAGAGCTCAAGATGTTTTGTTGTCAATTTTATTTTAGAATTTCTCCTCGCTAACCTGCCTTATGTTAAATGTTTAGAAAGTATGTTTTTCGAGATAAATTATGTGTTGAGTTGAAAATATCGTGTGGAAACCATGTCCTAGAACCAAAAGTTTGATAACCTGACGGTCTACAAACTCGCACCGGGCCCGCGTGGTGGATCACCCACTCCCTCTCACAGAGAGGAGATCTCTGTGAGAGTGACTGCTGTGTCCCAGCAGTGAGATCATTATGCTTATGCTTTGCTTAATTTAAAAATGTTTGAAAAGTTTAAATGGCTAACGAAAACACTACAGAATAACGACTGGTATTACATAAAAAATCGGGCATTCGTTTTTCCACTATTAAAATCACGACAATAGACTATTAAATACTCTTTTGTTCCTTCGCATTACTAAGTACACAGACTCATAAATTCTTTAGAACCAAACCATTTTATGATGACGACGACAGCGTTAATCTGAGCGTTTGAACTGCTAACAAAATTGAAATTTTACGACAAAAACATTGTATTTGTCATAATAACGGCGGTGATAATAAACGACGGCGGCAGTAAAACTCAGCTGATATTAACCGAGCTTTAACCGTACGTCGACGACCGATGTGACGCCAGTTAAGGTTGGAATGATTCAATTATATACGTTTCGAAATTGTAATTGAATCTAATTTGAGTGATTATCGAGTTTTGTTTAATTTCCGTGTTTCGGGATCGAGATTTTCCAACTCGTTTCATGTTTTACATAGGTAATAACGTTAATTTATTTTCGTCAGAAGGGCCGGGTTTCGTCAGTTTGCGACGGTGTAACTCCAATGATTTCAAAGTGATTCAGATGATAAAATAATGATAAATGAATTTATTTCTGTAAGTCGGTTTACACAAATACTTTTACACAATAATATTTTTTTAAAGATGATAATCCTATACACTGCATTTTTCAGTATTTCAACATTCAGACAGTAAAAGCAATAGCCGCCGATAATGACCTCATTATTCACACCTATTTCCCAATTCGCCTATCTAACAGGATCCCTAGCCACATACGCCGAGGAACTTAAAGACTCATTTGCCCTTTTAATAGTGAGTTTAAAGTGAGAATTGCGGCGCCAATGTGGGAGCTATCGCACAATTTGTGACGATGCGACTTTTATTGCAACGTCGGCTGCAGCTAAGTGCGGTCGGCCGAGGGGTCGACGGGGCCAATGGATGGCTGTTCCGGCTTTCGACACTATTCGAACGGTGGAAAAAATATGTTTATAATAGAAGTTTTGATTTCATTTTTACTTGGTCGGAAGTATGGATGAAAGTAATGATAAATCGGAAAAAGAAATACGTCCGTTTCTTTTTTTTTGAGAGATTTTATTTTGTGTGAATGTTTTCTAAATCATTAAATAAATGCTAAGCAGAACGTTAATCGAATAAGTTGAAGAAATTATTTATTTGTCAACTAGATTTCGGTGTCAATTCCTGTTTTTAAATTATTTTAACATCGGAAATCGTAAGACTGAGTAATTACTTAGTCCCAAAATATCAGCCCTGAGTCTTAGCTATACCAAGACCTAGTTTTATTCCGAGAAGCCTATATTGATCTAGAAATATCTAACCTACAAGTTTTTAATTCCTATAGTAGGTTATAACTGTCTGATCGGGAATGCATTTTAAACACTTGCTCTGGCCAGACGTGGCAGGCGTAGCCAGACTCCGAGGTATTCTGATCCGTCAGAATACTTGGTACGACATCGCTAGGTGGCCATTGTACAGGGCGACTACCATCGGTGGCAACAACTATGGTGAGAGAGGGCGCTGCAGTGCGCAAGTAAACATTAGCTCTGTGTACTTTTTATCCTTAAAAATAGATATAGTGCTTTTATCATAACAAAAAGTAAATAAAAGTGGAAAATTCAAAAACCAATAGTGACAGAAGTTATAGTTTATTAAAATCTAACAAGAAAAGTGAAGAAATATTCAAATTTAAAACTGTGTCAATGTCAACGATCAAAATTCAAACCTGCAGTACGTATTTAAGTACTGGAAAAGATAAAGTGAAGATAACTCTTGTTGAATTGAAAAGGAAATGAATCGCAAAACATCCCGAAAAGGTGAGAAACAGATTTAAATACCTAAGTGGATAAATATTTAAAAACAATAGAAAGTGCAAATCATTCCGCATTCCTAGCAGCTCCATCTAGCGTCAAATAGCAAAAGTACTATCGATATATTGACAGCTATCTACGCGCAACTACTTGATCAGTTAGACGCTTTTACGCATTACACATATTACACACTAGAGGGCACAATTAAAAATATCTCAAGATGTCATCTACGTTTGTGTGTGCAGGATGTCAACAAAACCCACCAGGCATGGAAATTCTTATCTGTTATTTTTGTCAAGATAAATATGACCTACAATGTGCGAACACGACAATTGATCTCTTCAAGAGCATGACGCCAGAGCATAAAAAATCATGGCAATGTCAGGCATGCCGCTGCAAGGCTCCGAAAACCGGCAATATAGACACTCCTATACGACCTCAAGACTACAAAAGAACCAATCAGTCAAATTCCCCTCTAGAAAATACTTCCAATAATATTACCATCAGGAAAAAGACAAAAAATTTCAAAAATGATAGCACAATATCAGACGACTCGTGCTTTCTTGGTGATACTATCCACCAAGAAGATTCGGATATTAATATAAACGTGGCTACACAAGCAACCTTTTCAATAGAAAATTTAAGCGAAATTATAATACAGCGTTTAAAAGAAAATAATAAATTTATAATATCAGAACTAAAAAATACAATTGAAGTTGAAATAAATAAAGCAATTACCAAGCTCAAAGAGGATATTAAAGGAAAAACAGACTTTTTATATAAACAAAACGATAAAACAACTCATGAAATAGAAGAAATAAACAAAAAGATTGAAAACCTAAGCAAAGAAAATGAAACCCTGAAAAACGAAATAAAAAATATGAAGTATCTATCACCAACTCCAGAAATTAAAGATACTGAAAACTACTGCAAAAAAATTGTAATCTATGGCTTCTCTGAATACTACAATGAGTCTGACTACGAACTACACAGCAGATTGATTGAAATGTTTTATGAAATTCTGCATGTAGACCTAAATGGATACATAGAAGAAACAAATCGTATAGGAAGATTTACCACAAAAAACAGACCCCTAGTTATTGAGCTGTTAAGCAAGAAAATGGCTAGGTACATAGTTGAGAACAGTCACTATTTCCAAGGAACTAGCATACATGTGTCCGAATTTCTAAATGAAAATGCACGAAAAGAAAGAAAATTAATGCGTGAGGAAATGCTAAGAGCACGAAAAAATGGGCAGTATGCAATAATACGAAATAACAATTTATTTATAGATGGGAAACGGATAGTAACTAGAGAAGAGGCGACCAGAGAGACGACATACCACAAAAGCGCCAAATCAAACGACCCAATAAAAAACGACGAAAAAACCCTCAATGCACAACATTACAACCCTAATAATAACGAATATGCTAAAAATTATACTTTTCGAAACCACAGAACAACAATTTAAAATTATATATCAAAACATACAAAGCATCTATAACAAGCAACATCTACTTGAAGCCTTCATCCATGAAAAAACAATGTATAACGCTATATGCCTATGTGAGACTTGGCTATCACCAGAAAAATTGAGTAACTTACAGTTTAGCGGCTACAAAATTGCAGCATCTTACTGTCGCGCTACTCGAGGAGGCGGCGGAGTCTGTATCTTGTTACAAAACCATTTCGAGTACAAGGAAGTTTGTGATATTAGTAATATGTCTGTTGAGTACTGTATAGAATTATGTGCAATAGAATTACCTAATGAGAATATACTTATAGTTACAATTTATTGGAATAGAAGAGAGGAGGAAGTATTTACTCGCCAATTAAATGAAATGATGTATTATATAAATAATAAATATTTAAGATATAACGTGATATTAGGAGGAGATTTAAATATAAATATCTTAGACAGCTGTTTAAAAACTAACTTGTTCTTAGATCTAATGTTGGAATATAAATTCATACAACTTATCAAAGTCCCCACACGTATCTCACAAACTACCTCTACATGTTTAGACTTAATTTTTACAAATTTTAATCATAGACATGCTTATACCACCGTAGAAGAATTAGGTTTCTCAGACCACTGTGCAACCATCTTTCACATGAAAATACATAGCGACAGCAATAAAAATAAAAAAACAAACTGGGTCGCGAAAAAGAGATTATATAATACCCAAAATGTAGAAAAATTTAAATCTGAATTAAACAATCAAAATTGGAATGAAATAATACAATCAATTAAAAATATAGATGAAAATTACATTGCGTTTAATGATATATTAAATAAAATTTTAAATGAGTGTATTCCGCTGCAGCAAATAAAAATAAAAACGACATATAAGAAGTACTGGCTAACTAAGGGTATTAAATTATCTTGCAAAAACAAAAGACTACTTAAAATACTTACCATTAAAACAAACAATTCCATATTATCAAAATATTATAAAAAATACGAAAAAACCCTAAAGCAATCTGTAATGACAGCAAAAAAACTACAATATATAAATAAAATAAAAAAGTCAACAAATAAAGTAAAAACTATGTGGAATATAATAAACGAAAGAACAAATAAATCAATAAGAAACGAAAAAATTAACATTAAATTACATAAAGATGATAACTTGATCACTGAACCTAAGCAAATAGCTAATATTTTCAATGACTTCAATTGGGGAAAAAACCTCACCAGCAAAAGGAGCCCCCGTGATGTGCCCCACAGAAAACACCATGTTTCTCAGCCCAGTCGATCCCTATGAAGTAAATAAAATAATCAAAAATTTGAAAAATAAAAAAGCTATGGAGTAGACGAACTTCCCCCATTTCTTCTTAAGCAATGTGCAGACGAACTAACCCTACCATTTTATAAATTAATTAATCAATCGTTTGAAGAGGGAACCTTTCCGAATCAACTTACAACCGCTCTGATAAAACCTATACATAAGAAAAATTCTAAAACCGACCCTAATAACTATCGCCCTATCGCGTTGTTACCAACTGCGTCTAAAATCTTTGAGAAGGCTATGTGTGACCGCGTATACTCCTTTTGTGAAAAATATAAAATACTTGACGACTGCCAAAACGGTTTCCGTAAAAACCGGTCTACTACGTTAGCAGTCTATAAATACGTACAAGAGGCTCTAGCTATTATTAATAATAAAAACTACGCCATAGGTATGTTGCTCGATATGACCAAAGCCTATGATAAGGTGCAATTTAAAATATTATTAGACAAGTTACATGGGATAGGAATACGAGGAAAAGCCCATGAATGGTTTGCATCATACCTAAAGGATAGGGTACAACTAGTAGAAATTGAATATTTCGATAACAACACAAGTGAAATCATTAAAATGAGATCCGACAGTAAATCAGTTAACGCGTCAATTCCCCAAGGGAGTGTGATAGGCTGCCTTTTGTTTCTTATCTATATAAATGACCTTCCTAAAATTATAAACGGACCATGTGTTCTATTTGCGGACGATATCTCTCTGCTCACCTCATGCCAGAACGATGACAATATAAACGCCAAATTAAACTCCCTTCTTTCTACAGCTGTAAACTGGATGGATAACCATAATCTAGAAATTAACTTCATCAAAACAAAATTAATTACTTTTCATCCCCATCAAAAATCCCCATTAAAACTAAATTTCATTTTTAATCATACAAAACTGGAACAAATAAATGAATTTACTCTCCTTGGTTTGTCTATAGATACCCACATAAATTGGAAATCCCATATACAGAAAATAAGAGGAAAATTATCAAAATTTTTTCGCAGGTCTGCTGGAAGAAATTTCTTAAGAAATAAGCAGTACCTTTGTACTCAAATTATAATTATGTCGTAACTCTATGTATTTTACTGTGTGTACATAAATAATAAAATAAATAAATAAATAAATAAATTTTCATATGCCCTACGCGAGATTAAAAAAACTACCAACCTTCAAACTGCACTTGTCACTTACTATGCATATGCCCAGGCATGGCTAAGCTATGGGGTCATGCTGTGGGGAAACAGTGTAGATTCACAAACCATTTTTATTCTACAAAAGAAGTTAATTCGAATAATAACCAACATACAACAAACAGATAGCTGCAAACCACACTTCCGAAAACACAAAATACTCACACTTCCCTGTTTATATATCTTAGAGTTATGTAAATTTGTCAGAAAACACCCAGATTTTTACACCACTTGCGAAGAAACACAAACAAGATACACTTTTCGACACAACAAAAACAAAATAAACATACCCCAATCCCGACTCAAAATGCACTCAACCAGCCCTTTAGTTATGTCTATAAAAATGTATAACAAATTGCCAAATGACATTAGAGAAGTAAGCAAAACAAATATATTTATTAATAAACTGAAACAATTTCTGGAATCCAAGTCATACTACTCAGTAAAGGAGTTTTTAGACGACAAATCGGTTGCAAAATAAAAATAAAATTATTCTTTCTTTCATACACCAAACATTATGAAATAGAATATATATATATATTTTTATTTCTATTTTTTTATTTGATTTCCTATAAGTAATATAGGAAATCAAATTTAAATATTAATACATAAATAATAACATAATTTAATAATAATGAAAATACTTCTAAGAATTTAAATAATAACTACCTACATTATTCTGATGCAATACACAAAATTAAAATAACTAATATACTATACCTATATACACAAACCTAATAATATACAATATATACATAATTATACACCCAATTAAAAACATCTAATAATATTGAATTACTGCTTAGCCTTCTTCCTCTCTCCTTATTTTTGCTGTGCCCGACAGGGTCCATATTGCTCTCTTACTTATTATACCATCTATGTAATACATATGGAATGCAATAAAAAATTGAGTATTGAGTATTGAGTATTGAGTAAAACTGGACCATTCTTCGGGACAGTGTTATGAAATATTCTAACCATGGCATCTCGTCTGACACCATAAAACGGTTTATTTTCAGTCTTCGTTATTATAATTATTGTTTGATGTTGAAGAGTATAACTATTTGTCTATAGTAATGAAAAATTACATTTGTTCGATGTTTTTTGAATTTTTATTGGAGTTCTTAAACTAACTAACTAACTAACTTTTTAAACTAACTTAATTAATATTTCTTTAATATACGCAAACCTTTTCAAACAACTGAGTACCTACTGCAAAAGTTCCTTTTATTTCTTTGATCTACATTTTTTAATAAAATAGATAGCCTATTTGCCCTCAAAATATCTAATAGGCAATTATCTTTGACAGGTGTGAGAAGGGCTCAACGCTAGAGGTGCGTTAAATTGTATGTAATAATAATAATAATAAGAAGGCCTACGACTCGGTGCCACATACATGGCTCATGAGGGTGCTGGAGTTGTACAAGATAGATGCAACTCTGCGCACCTTCCTGATGTCGTGTATGGGGCAATGGAGGACGGTCCTTCGCTATCCAGGATGTCGACAGATCCAGGGGAACGATGAGCCTGTATGGATTAAACGGGGAATATTTCAGGGCGACAGTTTGAGTCCACTTTGGTTCTGCCTAGCCCTGAATCCTCTCAGTACACTGCTGGAGGATTCAGGTCTAGGCTATCGGTTGAGGAGAGGTGGTCAGGTCATATCTCACCTGCTCTACATGGATGATTTGAAACTCTTTGCCCCCAACAATTTGCGACTGATGGAGTTACTGAAGGTAACTGAAACGTTCAGTAGCGCCATCAGGATGGAATTTGGTGTGGACAAATGTGCAGTCATGCATGTAAAGCGAGGCGAGATTATGGAATCCGAGGGAACTCAACTTTCGGAATCCATACACCTTAGATCCCTGTCCTCATCCGAAAGCTATAAGTACTTGGGTATGTCGGAAGCATTAGGCATCAATGTTGCTGACATGAAGCAATCGTTGAAGGAGCGCTTCTTTGGCCGCCTGAAGAAGGTATTAATTAGTCTTCTTTCAGGCGGAAACAAGGTGCGCGCCTTCAACGGTTGGGTCATGCCGGTTTTGATGTACTCTTTCGGCATACTCAAATGGACTCAGACCGAACTCGACGCCCTGGATAGGAGGGTCCGTACACTGCTGACCGCAAACCGGATGCATCACCCACGATCATCGGTGATGAGATTGTACATCCCGCGGAAGTGCGGGGGTCGAGGCTTTTTAAATGCGAAGACCCTCCACAACCGCGAGGTGTGCAATCTCAGAGAATATTTTCTGAAAGCTGAAGTGGGTATGCACCGTGATGTGGTGGCAGTGGACAAGGGGCTCACCCCACTCTCCATGGCTAAAGAGAACTGGCACAAGCCTGTGGTACTTACTACAGATGACCGCAAAGAGGTATGGCAAAGCAAGGAGCTTCACGGACGCTTCTATCGGGCTCTTCATGAGCCCGGTGTAGATTTCCTAGCGTCCGTATCCTGGCTACGTTTTGGTGACCTTTTCGGGGAAACTGAAGGTTTCGTCTGTGCAATTATGGACGAAGTTATCTTAACGAATAACTACCGGAGATATATTATGAAGGACGGGACGGTTGACGTGTGTCGGGCATGCCACCGCCCGGGTGAGTCCATCAGACATATTATCTCTGGCTGTTGTCGTCTGGCTAACGGCGAGTACTTGCACAGACATAACCAAGTAGCCAGGATTATTCACCAGCAACTTGCTTTGAAATACAAACTTGTGGTTTCTGAGGTACCGTACTACAAGTATGTGCCCGACCCAGTTCTCGAAAATGACCATGTCACGTTGTACTGGGATCGGTCTATCATTACTGACAGGACTATTGCTGCCAATAAGCCTGATATAGTGGTGATAGACCGATTAGCGCGCCGCGCAATGATAGTCGATGTTACTATCCCACATGACGGGAACCTCGTGAAAGCTGAGAAAGAGAAACAAATAAAATATCTCGACTTAGCACACGAGGTTGTCGACATGTGGAATGTGAGCTCGGCTATCATTGTGCCGATTGTCGTAACAGCCAATGGCCTGATGGCCGAAAGCCTCGACCAACATCTCTCGAGGCTCTCGTTAGGCGGTTGGATCAAGGGCCTGATCCAGAAGGCAGTACTCCTCGATACGGCTCGCATAGTGAGGAGGTTCCTGTCTCTGCAGCCCTAACCACCGGTAGCTTGGACCCTGCTCCCGATACCGGCGGAACGCTATTTTTTATATTTTTAAATGTTTTTTATATTTTTTTTAAGAAATATTTAAAAATGTATTTTATATGTCTCAAATTGAAATAAACGAAATAATAATAATAACCCACCCACGGTGCTATCTCTACGTTGACAGCGTGTTGGAGCTTGCGCGCTCCTGAACTGTAGGTCTGTGCCGTTAGAGTTTACTTTGCTGAAACAGGTCTGGAGTGAAAAACCAGACCAAGAGAGAACTAAAGAGCTACCATTTACCGGGTAGTACGCCTTTTATCGACTTGAATGTGCCCTGGCGGCTGTTAGTATGTCATGCTCACTCAGATGTGTCGCTGATGGTGGCGCGTGTGTTGGATCATTTAGCTCCCTTCAAAATGGTTGAGCTAAATGGTGGTGATCCATACGTCATGTTCGTGAACGGGCGCCGTCAGTTGGATTTGGTCAGCTCTTAGCTGCCCTGGCTGATTTAAATTTTTGAATTTTCTTTATTGTGTTTTTATTATGGACGCTTCAAACGTGCACGTCTTTTTACACTGTTCGCACATGTATAATGTCAACATGAATGATGTAACAATGTAACAAAGAGTGTCCGTGGAGTTTCTCGTCCGTTCTTCTCCACAGGTACCTACTACGCTTTGGAATGGGCAACTAGCTTCATATTTCTGACTGGCCGATTCCTTGACAATTCAAAAGTGCCTGTAAATGGTTTAATTGAAATAAATGCTTTGAGTTTTGAGATCAGACTAAGTTAAATCAGGAATTCAGAGGTCCGTTTAAGGTAGCGGAAGTTTTGGCTACTGATCGCTTTACGTTAAAAGCTTTAAATTCTAACAGTACTAACAAAAACGCTTACAATAGGTTAAGAAAGATGCCAGTACGTCATGTACCAATCGAAAAAGATTTTTTTGTTCAATGATGCAACAAATTGCGCTCTAATTGAGGATTATTATTTCAATAATAATTGCGTTAACCTCAAGAAAGCCATTATATTCTAAGAGCTGATCTAGAAATGACCTTCTACCATCTGTTTAATGTCTGGAAAGTATTTTTTATCACATCTATTCAAAAAGAGCTAGTTTATTCTTCGTAAACAGGGACTAAAATAGCTTTTTAATCCCTAGGGACTAAAAATGATTTGAATTTGGAATGTGGATATTGTTAGTAAAAGTTCCAATCACCAAAGAGATCAATCAAGAACATTGTATAAACAAGTAACTGAGACTGGCTGGTAAGAGACAGAGTAAGTGTGAAAGGTTCTAACGACAATATGAGGTCAAAATGTATATCCAAGATGACAGCTGCCAAATTTTTAAATTATTCGTCATGGGTGTTCGTTTTTATAATTTTCGAGGGTGCGAAAGCCGATAGTGAGATCGTTTTTTTTTTAAATTGATACTTGAGAAGGAACTTCGTTCCTGACAGGGTCGGACCGTAGACCGAAGTTTTCTTTTATCATAGAGGGTGATTTTTGGTGTAAATAATGGTTATTTAAGATAGCTTTAGTCCTTTTTATTTGTTTTACCTAATTAACTTGTAAATCTTTTACTATTTCCATTTTATACCTAATTAGTTATTATTAAATACATAGTTTAGTTAATTTGACTCAGGCGTGACATTGCGGAAATCCATTATAAAAAAAATAAAAAAATATGTATGTGTTGTTGTTGTTGTGTAAAATACAATAGATGATTCGACGATTTCTTAAAGGGTTCTTTATGACTCTTTAAGAACAGTTAAGCGGATTATGTTACTAAATATAGGTCGTTTATTGTATTTTATTAAATAGTTTGTTTAAATATTTCTTGTGATAAATATTCTATAGCAAATTACGTAGTTTTAAGTCTTTGTTTGTTTCAAAGTATTTTCTGTGTGCGATCAAAATGAAATATTCCTATATTAGATTTAAGAACTTAAAACCGTTTATATTCTTACATTATTTTAATTAGAATTAAGTAGTTTTAAGGCTTTTATGGTCTTATATTCTTTCCAACTACACTCAAGTTGGTATCAAAGCCCTTTGTTTATTGCTGAACACCTCTTGTAAATCAAATAGTAAGCTTTTACGCAGATTTCAAGTCCAAATGTTCACATGTTTAAATTTTAACTTAACCATTTAGAATCTAATAAGTTTCTGTAAAAAACAAATTTAAATCTTACCTATTAGAATCTATGTAACTAAATTACATTGAATATTATTCATAAATAAGCTGCAACGCTGTCACACATTCATTCATAAAATTATCAAATTACACTGACTCGCCTGCCCTCATGACTTTTCCAGTCCCACTATGGGCCGCGCATGCGGTATGAAACTATAAAAGGCTGGCGCGCCCGTTCACGACGTTCACTCGTACGCCCAATTCTGACATATCCGTCGGTCGGCATCTCCGTCGCTTCTCGTCCTTCGCTAGGCCTCCCCCAGGTAACTGGGGGTCTAGCCTGGTGGGAACAGACCGACAAAGTGAAGAAAGTGACATTATTTTACTAACGTCGTGGAGTCCTTATGCAATATTCATAGCAACCAGTCACACGGACACGCTTACCCGTGTTTACTACCACAAGCCGCTGTAGGTGCTCAAAATGAAGGGTCCACATCGTGTTGCCTCCGTGAGCGTGGGGCGAAGCCCCGACATCCGTGGCCACCCTCTTCCACGGCGTTCACTCTGCTTGCCGCCGCCACCCACGCAACACATAACAATTGCTCCACTCTGCAGCTGCCATTTCTCATGAAAACTTGTTGTTCTTTATTCGCCCAAACTCTTGCGGAACTGAAGAAAGTTCACAAACACACTTTTGCTAGTCTACACTATAGCAAATAGTTGCCGAGCTTTGAAAAGAGAAATTAAAAGCTAAAAGTTCTATAAATACTATAAAAATTATTATGATAAACTTTTTTTTTTGTGTTATATCAGGAATGTAAATAAAAATAAACAAAGCAAACAGTCAAGAACCGTATACCTATATATTGGCTTTAAAAAAAACACAATACGTATCTTGCATTGTTTGCAAAAATTAACATCTAATATAACATAATTTAATATTCCGTATCAGATTCATCGGAAGTAAAATTTTGATCTTCGAATTTGGAAGACTCGGGTATCATTTTACATAGGTACATATAAAATACTTTTCTTCCATTAAACAGATGGGTGAAGGTCATTTCTAGGTGGGATCCTCTACTATTACAGTCAAAATTTATTTTATAAACGTAAAACTACAAACAAACCAAACGCACATAAACTTTTGTTCTTATATGAAAAACATTCAAGTAATCACAAACATAATTAAATTAAAGACTAATTAAAATCTTATTTCGTTTATACTTCACCATTGAACTCGTAAATAACTCCCAAGAAGTTTCACAACAATTAAAACTCTTATAAGTAAGAACGAAAGCAATTAAACTGATACACGCAACGAAAGAAATTAAAAGGGAATTAAACACTAAGAAAGTAAATAAATTACGTGCGCTAAGAGGTACCTACTAAATACCCACTATTGTTTATTATCTTCTGTGTTCAAATTAGAAGATTCAGGAAGGTCTAGGTTTGTATGGCCACCAATCCACTAAATCTCTGCTCTACCGTATCTTCTGCAGTTTTGGTTCCAATAAATAGGCAGGATTGTCAGGGGCTAGATCCTTACTGCATGCACACTCAGGTATCTCCATTAGAAAATTCAACCTCAAGGCATAGACATAATTATCCATACAGGTTATATGGTAGAGTATGTAATCGCTCTTACCTGTTCATATAATTATCTAGTGTTTTCAATACGTAGTAACTAATGATTCCGCCTAATTACACTGTCTAACACACCATAATAGTCTCCACGCAATTATTAGAATCAGTCTTACGTTGTCTACATTTCATAAACTCGTACAAGTGTGGAGTTGTAGAGGACCTACAACATTT
Organism: Agrochola circellaris; assembly: GCA_914767755.1. NCBI lineage: Eukaryota > Metazoa > Arthropoda > Insecta > Lepidoptera > Noctuidae > Agrochola > Agrochola circellaris. The sequence goes on from OU611847.1 coordinate 965,693, forward strand.
ATTGATGGAATGTGTCCAATATGAGTCCAGTAGAAATAATTTTATAAGGTCCCTGAATTTGAACAAAACTGATGTAGGCATGTTCCATACAATTCTATCCCAACCAAATGGCGACGATGCGAAGGGTTTGTTCAAATTCATGGCCCACGTGTTGTGAAGTACCTACTATTGTTTAGGATACGATGGGACTGACATACGCTATGCGTAAAAGCCCCTTTAAATAAATAAAGGAAAAAAAAAAAAAAAAAAACTCGTACAAGCAAAATTAGAGCAGTCAGATACAGCAAATTCCATTACTTCTAAGAGGATAAATCTTCAAATAACATCACAAATATCATATCACGCCATCATATTTCATATTTGTATTTTATATAACATTTCGCCTTATTTCCCCGAAGGGTACTCCTAGTACCTAGTACACCCACATTTCGCCAGTTATGTTTAAGTCCCATATAATAGAGATTTGTGACAAATCTGGACGGGCTACTAATTACAAATTTCAGATAAATTCAAATTCAACATATTTTATTTCACATAAACCTAGATGCACGGTTCCAAGTCGGCAATAAACTCCACGGTTACTCTTTTAAAAATAATTGGGTTTCACAATATTTTCAAATAAGTGTTAATAGGTATGTAAGGACAGTATAGGTCTTTCAACAAGTACCAGGTACTTAACAACATAGAAAGTGGTCAACAAATCTACAGTCCATAAATTAATAAAACCTATTTAAACGAAACTACATGATTGCTATTACAACTGTAACAAATCTAAATAATTATCATGTCCACAAAAGCCACTAAGAAGGAATTGAAATTAAATTGTAGCTAAATAATGACAAATAATAGGATGATAATGTCAAGGAAGATGTGAAAAAATAAACATGGTAATTTGGGAGCAGTTAATTGACTCTTACATAATTTGCCGTTTATGAGGCACCAGGGAAGCCACATGTGCAGAAGGAATTATTATTGCCAAAATTCCTTGTCTTCAACGTAGTCTTTAATTGTATAATAATTATGCTTTCTTGATAAGGACATGTTTGCTGTGGGTTTTGAACTTCCCATCGCTAAGTTCTATAACCGACTTTGGCAACTTGTTATAAAAAGCGTATACTGTTCGTTCGTACGTACTGAGCGTATCGCTTCTTATTTTGAAAAGTTCTAAGTTTTTGCGAACATACAAAATACTTTCTAAGATATAAAGAGAAGGCAGAGTCAGTATATGAATTTAGTTTCTCTTTTCTTTGAAAAACCCAAGAACACTTTGCCCGACTTCATGCTCAGTAACGTTTGCAACGACTAGAACAACGACGCAGTCCAAATAATCTAGTATAAGATGGCCCAATAGTCTAACCGTAACACTCGGTTCTCCTCCACCCACGTCCAGTCTATTATGAATAAAGTCTATACGTTAGAATAAAGGAGAGTATCTAAAAACATCAATCTAGTCTTTATTACCAAAATTCACTTGTGTGGCCCGATTAATGGCGATTCCGCTAGCATATAGTCTCCCGAGGGAATGTGAGTAACGTCGCCGATCCCGACTAATAGTTTAATAACACTATCCATGAAAGTTCACAAAGATTACCCTTCGATTTTATGGCGGTCTGAGATCGAAAATTCAAGGATCAAAGGAAGTTTTTATGGCGTGTTTATTTATGGGTTATTTTGGAAGCGTTATGGGGATTCTTTTCTTTATTGTATTGTGTAGGTAGTTGGTAGTAAAAGTAAGTGTTCTGTGAAGGAATATTGGTTTATGGAGTTAGAGGAATGGGTTGGTGTACTCGTTTAGGCATTATGGAGCATGTTCGGTGTTTTAGGATTCGGTACCTCAAAAGGAAAAAACGGAACCCTTATAGGATCACTCGTGTCTGTCTATCTGTCTGCCGGTCTGTCACAGCCAATTTGCTTCGAATCGAATGGACCGATAAAGTTGAAATTTGGTACACATATGTATTTCTGTGACCCAAATACGGCCATGTAATATAGGGGTCACTTTTGGGGGGCATATAAGAAAATTTTAAAATAAAGTTTTGTAAACTGTACCGTGTGGCTTATAAAATTCTCAATTATTAAATTCTAATTTTTAAATAAATAGCTTTTCCTAAAAACTATTTATTTAAAAATTAGAATTTATTACTCATAGATTACAGGAAAACCTATAAGAAGTCTATGGTCTTAAAATAACATGATAAATCTCTCAATATTGTGCGTACAAACTTACATTTGCAGTTGGAATGTATGGGAGAACATGTCTTGTTTTTCAACTACGATGTTAAGTTTGTTCTTGAAATAAGTTCATTTCAACTACGGAACCCTTCATTGTGCGTGATCCGACACGCACTTGGCCAGTTTTTTCGTTCGGTTCGATTTCCTCGTTTTAAGCCCTACTTTCACTTTTTCTTCTTAGAATAGAATAGAATAGAATTTTTTATTTCGCAAATATGGGTAATACAGACAGGTCTTAAAATTAAGTACATAATTATAGCTCAGCCACATTTTACCAATCGGCATGCAAAATTAGATTAGATTATTTATATCATTCTTATCACAATTAGGTATATCAATTTATAATTTTTGAATTATTATTTAAATCATCAAATTAATTTAAAAAAAAATAAAAATATGTGTAACAAAAGAAAATATATAAATTATTATCATTAGAATATTTGACATGTCATTACAATTAACAATATTATTATTACAATTCGAATGTCAAGAACCAAAATTAGAAAATGTCAAATATCAAAACGTAAAAAAAAAAAAAAAAATAACATAAATTGATATTAATTATAGTATATACCACAATCAAAACTCCCATTAGGAAAAACTTTTATCATCAAAAAAATCTTTAATTGAATAGTAACATTTTTCTAATAACAATTTAGTTAAATGTTTTTTGAATACTGAGATGGGTAATACTTTTAGATTTATTGGTAATTTATTATATATGAGAGGACCCATGGAAAAAATATTTTTTTTAAGTAAGGACGTTTTGTAACCGCCTGTATAAAGTTGACTTTTATATTGAGACCTCATTGGTCCTTTGCGTATTCTCTTATCAATCATTGATGTAAACAAATTACTGTTCATCTTAACAAATAAGGCAACTTCAAGAATGTACAAAGAAGGTAGTGTTAGAATCTTCAGTGATTTAAAAATTGGTTTACAGCTTTCTATGGGTTTAAGCCCTGTCATTGATCGAAGACAACGTTTTTGGGCCCTAAATATTTTATCTCTCTCACTACAGTTTCCCCAGAATATAACACCGAACCTTAGTAATGAAGCAACCAAACCATGATATGCTGTCACTAGCGTGTTCATATTTAACTTTTTTGAGAGATTGTACAGAATATATGCGGTTTCGGTACATATCCGTAATCTAATTCTTGCCCGTTGTTAACTGCTAGAACATTGCTTAACATAATAATTTCACAGAATGACTTCTTAACAAACTAGAGAGCAGATTTTTTTTTTTGTAAATAGTTTAAAACGCCTGAAAGTATATAATGAATTAAAAACCGGATTGGAATTATCTAAAAAAACCTGTTGTTGAACTAGTTCAGTTGCATATTGATTCTTCAAATTGTCTTCGAGGAAAATATTCTGCGGTTTTGCAATTATACGACGCAATACCCTATTTAATACCCTTTTCTAGTCCTAATTCGAGCATCATTTTGATAACCTTCTTCGAGATAAATCGAAATTGCTGTACTGGCCGAATACATGCGAGCGCTCGGCCGGCAATGTTTGTATGAAAATCTATATCTCTGTTAAGCTGCCAAATAAATTACTATGAAACTCATATCGGTCATGTTATTTAAAAATGGGACGAACTTTTTAATTTAACACATGGCAACCAAGGAGGTAACTTATCAAAGATTTTATTTAAATTTTGGTTTGGTTTGCAAATAGAGCTGTTTAAGGTAAAGAAAACACAAATTAACATAATGGCGCGTGAAAAACAACATTTTCACGGCCGTCCATCCCTTCTTGTTGCAGGCCGCGACAGTAATGTCTATATCGGAGTCGGTAAAGCAGATTCAATCGCGCAATGAGCAGAAAAAATTAATTATTTTGCTTAAGATTTAATAGTTAAGAACTTCCTTGCACCAGAATGATTCTACCTTCGCGGGACGAACACGTTTTTCTTAGTTTTACAAATCAAAGTTATTGATCTATTAAGTTGGGTGTTTACAAATCCTTTTTGGGTAAGTTTTGAACATAAATGCACAAAGCGAAGCAATCAGGGTTGGCATAAAACAAACAAGTTGTTTTAAAACACGTACGTGTTACGCACGTGTGTAATGTTTTTAAATGAAACTGTTTTAACCACTGTTTAAAATAATGTTTTAAACATTAAGAAAAAAAAACATGGTTTTAAATCGCGAATGAATGGAAATATATTCAATTTTATAAACTTTTAGGACTTGAAATAGCTTGATTTGTTTTTAAAAAGGTTAGATAGTTTCATACACTTCATCGCCGGTCGAAATGAAGAATAATTCCCCGCAACTATTTTGGGGATTCCCGTTATTTGAATATAGTATATTCCATCCTACCTATGTCTATCTATACTTTGTCACTTGTCGAATAGAGGTAATTCCCTGCAATAATTTTGGGGACTTCCCCATATTTTAACCTTTAGGTAAGGTTCTTATAAGAATGAAAATCGTAATTCGAAATTCGCAATTCTGCACGTGCAGAGTGTACTGGGTGGTTTAGTATCTGTGTTACATACCTACGTAGATAGATTACAAAAAAAAAGTATGTTCACATATTAGATAGTTATTAGTTAGTAGGTACTAACTAACTATAACAGTATTACGTGGTTGGGATTATTATGTTAATCTGATCGTTTTTTGTGAATGTTCCCTCAGGTAAATTTTAAAATTGTCTAGAAGTCAAATATATTACGCCCGAGCGATTTGTGTTCATTAATAAATTTTATAAATCGTACAAATTTAAAAAAAAAACAGTTTTTTTCAAACCCCGGAAGCAATGCAAGACTCCAAGGAATCGCTCAAATAAGTACCTAATTGTCTTATTTTATTTACTTTCGTACAATTGCTTTTGGGTTTTTTTTTGTGCCGTTTGATTTTTATGTTGTATTTTTTATATTGAGGTCTTACTAACACTTTATCTTTATACGTATAGTATAAAACAAAGTCGCTTTGCGAGTCTGTTTGTTACAAAAAACTGAAACGTCTGTTTGTTGTAAAGCGTGATCCCATGACATACATAGATTATTCTATGGGTTAATATCGCAGTTACCTACCAAAACAGTTGGAGTGATTGCGTTGAAAACCCAAAATTTTCAGTCAAAAAAGAAGCTTCGAGTCCTCGCCACATCTCCTAGACTCCTACGTTAGTACTAAAACAAGTTAGTCTGGTAATTCCGATGAGTATACGATCTAACAACTATGCAAATTAAACTATTGATATTTTAATTAAGTATTCGGAGGTACCTACGTAAGTGTATACTCAATAAACATTCAACAACTATTATAATTTTAGAATCGCGGAAGACACACGTTTGCTTTCCTTTTACTTTGTGAAATTGTAGTTTCTCAAATTACTTTTTATTTTACTATTCTCAATACCTACATACTTTTGCAACTGGCGAAATGTGGGTGTAGGGACTATAGGTACACCTCTGCCTAACCCTTCTGGGATACAGGTATGATGTTATGTTACTTTTTAGTGTCAAATCCTAGTTTGTATTTATTTAATTCTGTGATAGCAAATGCACATAGGTATTGTGTGAGTGTTGAATTTTCTTTTTTGTTATTAGAATTATGCCATAAAAAAATCGTTTTGGTTCAGCGCCACGTTTTTGGCTTTTTTATTTTCTGTTGGATCTAGTTGAACTGGAAGATGAACTCCAAATAGTTGAGTAATACACTAACAGTAGCTTTCATTTTGACAGTTCAACAACATTTATTTCGTTATTTAAGTTGTTAAGCAGACAAATTTTTCGAACATATGAAACAATGAATTAGAAATATCCTTCAAAATCATTCAGATTGTGATATAAAGTGTGTCACGCTGGTCGTAATAAAAAAGGTCTGTCAGGTACCTTATTTGTAGGAAGTAAAATTAATTTTCATGGCCAAAACATTACGTTTGTTAAAGAAAAAACAATCTATTTTTATCCGACTAGGGCGAAGCAAAAAGGAGGGTTATAATTTTGACCGGTATATATATGTCTATAAGTATGTATGATTATCTGTTCCCTCATAACTTCTAAACTACTCATCATAATTTGACAAATGAGGTATCGTTGGAAGCGTCTTAGTCGTCCGCTGGTTATAGGCGATGTGACGTCACATTAAATATGGCGCCCTCTAGAGGACACAAAGTGAAGAACTTAAAAAAAGGGCTTACTGAGCACATATCAAATATGTATATATAAACATATTTGAAATGTAGTAATTACACGTATGGTTATAATATTATAACCCCAAAATAATATTAATAGAAAAATAAAAGTTATAAAACTAAAACCCGTTACACGTGTTAGGCATAAATCGAACATTTTACGCGTGACTCCGGATTTTTAATTCGTCTGTCTGTGATGTCTTGTTTATGCATTTTTAGATGACTTTTTTGTCGTAGTTGGGTTTTAGTTTTATAACTTAATTTTTTTCACGTAAGAGGTAATATATAATCTAAAATGTAAGATTTTTTTTACAAAACTAGCAACAGATTTAAAAAAAGCGACTAAATATAAAGTTGAAAACAATATTAGTTTCGGTTTTCTCTCGACAATCGCCTCAGTTTCAGCACATAAACGGGTCCTTTCAAAAGCCCTTAAATTGATTGATGCATTGTTTTTCAAGATGTTTAAGACAAAGTTTTTCGAGGTCATAGTTTTATAAATATGTATCTATTCTTACAGATGATGCGGCGACTTAACGTTTACACAATATGTCTAGTATTTGGTCTCATTATTCTTATTATTATTAATATTGGGACTCAGCATACTAATACGGCATATTATCTCACATCCATCAAGAGCGGTAGAAATGTCAAGATTATCATTAAAGTCGAGGATGGAGAAGAGACCTACACGCAACAGATACCCATAGTACTGAATGATGGAACCCATGGCTCAACTGACATGGATTATATACCCGTAATGACGAATGAAAACCATTCTTATGGAGGACACGACAAAAAGAACATAGTCACAAACACGCAAAATGAAACACACAGCTCCACAAAAATTAAAAACCTATTAGAAAAAGCAAGAACAAAAATAAAAGATGAACTCTCCAACTATAATTTTTCACAATCCGATGTTAATGGTTTAGAAGATTTAGTTATGGAATCCGGGGGACAGCCCTTACGAAGCTTAATAATATCATCATGGAGGTCAGGTTCTACATTCCTTGGAGACCTGGTGAATGCGGTTCCAAGTTCGTACTATCATTATGAACCTCTTCTCATGTACGGTACTAAACAAATCAGGGAGAAAGTAGAAGCAAGCGAAGCCCTGAGCATTGTTAAACGAATGTTTAAATGTAACTTTCACGGTTTACAAGATTACTTTGAGTTTGAAAGTAAAGACTTGAATCTATTCAGCCATAGCACCAGATTATTTGACTATTGTAAAGATGAGAATAAAAACGAGCTATGTTTTAATGCAGAGTTCGTTTCTCGATTATGTAAGCTGTTCCCGTTCCAAAGTATGAAACTTGTGCGACTCAGGTTACGGCTGGTTGAGGAAATATTGAACGATAAAGAGTGAGTTATTATGTGGTACCTTCGGAATTCGATTGTGGCAGTTTCTTATCGCCTCACAGAACAAAAAGGACTGTTTCGAACACGTTTATAATATGCTGTCGTGTCCTTTCCGAGTCAATCTGCCTTTTTAGCGTAGGTAACTCGTGGTCACAAACCTGTGAACAAAGGGTATACTTATTCATTCAATAATTTGTGAATATTTAGTTAGATATATAGAATTATAATTTAAATTGCGGCTATACTTACACAATTTAACTCCGCACGTAAGACTTGTCCACAACACTAATTCGCGTATTTATCTCGACTGCTCGATGTCCTTATCTCACTGCAGGGACCCGGTAGAACATCAGCGGCAGGTATATTTGCCTGACTCATTCTGAGCATGCTGAGCTGGACTTTGTATGTTCGTTATTTGATTTAAAGTTTGTATGTTCGTTATTTGATTTAAAGTGTGTTATAGTGTTTCGACGTGTGCACGAAATAAATGGTTTATCTATTTATCCTATCCTACTCCACTACTTACTAATAATATTATAAACGTGAAAGTTTCTGAAGATGGATAAATTGATGTTTATTACTCTTTCACGCCAAAACTACTCAACGGATTTAGATTAAATTTGGCACATAGATAGTTTATGTCCTGGATTAACACAGAAAACTTTTTAACCCGATATTCCTACGGAATCGAGACTTGTGCGGGTGAAACCGCGGGGCACTGCTAGTCTAAATCTAAGTGTCAAATCAGTTTCTTGTTGATCCTTTTATAGAAATCTTTCCATTTTGAAGAACTGAATGATTTACAGGCTCAACGTGAAGGTATTACTGTTGGTCCGTGACCCCCGCGGCCTGATGCAGTCGAGGCGACACCGGCGCTTCTGCGAGCTCTCTTCAGATTGTTGGGAGCCCTCACTGGTCTGTGCCGACTTGCTCAGCGATTATGTGGCAGCAAGTCAGATACTGCAGCAGTACCCAGACAGACTGATGTAGGTTTTAATCCCATGGATTAAGTATGAGTGGAATTTTTAATGTCTGTTGGGACCTTTTGGAGAATTTGTGAATTTACTACTCAAGGTATACGATTAATTGCTGTAGGTTATTTTATTAGCTGTTGTAGTTTCAGTTAACCAATCCTTGTGATTGGTTAACTCCCAACAGCTATCATGAGATTTAATACTCGATCAGCGCGCGAAGCTCTACCACCGTAGAACGAGAGACAAAATGACAGAATGTAGAATGAATTTTACGTTAAGATGTTAAACATAAACAAAAGAAACAACTTTGTATAGAAATAACTATAGCACTGAAGCCAAAATCTAAACTTACGCCGCCATCTTGTTTTTTAATACATTTCAAGAGAAATTTCACAAAACAATTTTATTGCATAAATAAAACAATGCTTAACAACGCCCCCATGTCAATGTCATGTGAGCGCCAGAAGAACCGTGTTGAAGGTATATTCTTCGTAGAGAAGACGGAAAGTGATCATACCTCCAGGCCAGTAGAAAATGAGTTCCACAAAAATGGCATCATCATTATTTGAAACTGCTAAAGCGTTAAATTTTACATTACAGGGTGATACGTTTTGAAGAATTAGCACTGAAGCCTAGTATTACTACAGACCGAATTCTAAAATTCCTAAAGGTGGATGGTAGGCAGGCGTTTGACGAGTTTCTACAGTCGCACACTACAGTTGAAGTAGCTGGTGTCCACTCCACCTTCAAAGTCAGCCGCAACGTTCCCTTCAAATGGAAGACTGCTCTAGATTTTAATTACGTTAATGACCTACAGGTGCGTAACAATTTCGACGGCTTAAGCTTTTTGTAAATCTATGTCCCTTACATGTTTAACATTGCTTAAGTCAAAAGTAATGTATATTTGGCCGGTTTTCCTTCTCTTGTCGAAAACACAAATTCATAGTGGGTTTATGAACAATTTTCGCTCATCTGTAAGGCATTATATTTATGTTTGAACATAAAAAATACAAACTTGCTTTAATTTTGCCATAATGTCTTTCGTCACCTTTATACCATATTTTTGATGCAAACATTTTTATTCATAACATTGCAGATAGCGTGCAGAGAAGCTATGCATCTATGGGGTTACCAGATGGCGCACAACGAGACCCATATGACAAGCAAGGACTTCAACCCCATTGAGGATTATACAATTTGATAGTAAACGAATTGTTCGTTCGACATTGTTTGTTTAGACACCTAATTCTGAAAATGCTGACTGAACCTATGGTACTGTCGTTTTGGCCAAATTGGTACCAAAGGGTCTAGAAGTCAAAGTCAAAGTCAAATCATTTATTTCAAATAGGCCCTTGTAAGGCACGTTTGAACGTCAAGTTTACAAAAAAAATTAATTGATTCTAGTCGCCCCTTCCAAAAGGTAGTTGTCGTATGGAGAAGAAACATAATGCAACACAAAATGGGCAAGAAACTCCTTTCTTGCCCCTCTCTCTTTTAAAAAGTGTTACAATATTTTGTATATGTAGGTACATTACTTACATAATTATCTGAAGATGATGCACCTAAAAAATACGTTACCACAATAGGTAAAAAGAAGAATTAATAAAAATGAAGCAACAAAAGATAAATTAATTACTTATGTGATAGATACATGGTTCTCACGTATTTACAAATATTGTAAAAGTAGACGATTTTCTTAAAATTTTATAATTAATAAGTCAGTGTGTGAGGAAGTAATCACAGAATGTAAAATCAATGTCATATAATAAAAATAATAATTTATACAATTTAAATTAGCAACCAGTTTGATTTTGTCTAAGCAACCAGTTTGATTTTGTCTACGGTCATTAGTCCGTCCGTCTATTTCGTCCATATGCCATTGAAATCGTACAATAACAAACAATTTTTTAAGATTGATTTTGCTATCAAGTTTGCTATAGTTTTATAATTACATCATTGTTTCTGCTTTGTTGACAAGTTGTAATTCAATTTTTTTTTGTGATTATTGCCTTGTTTCTTTTATTATTTTAATTGCAGGTCAGCAATAAATACTTGTCGCAGATTATAAAAGTTGAGCGATTAGTCTCTAAATTGATTATAGTACCAAGGTAAATGCCGCGACGCGCTGCATTAATTATTGTGAAGGTGAAATACTAACTGATTTGCTGCATCATAGTGTTTTATTGTAAACCTGCATTACTATGGATTCCGTACCAACGAATCAAGATGATGACGGTGCTATCGCTCAGCCATCGCTGATGCCGTCATACTTACATAATTAAACGAACTTACCTGAAGTGAAGTTCTATTGTAATTATACGAAGGGCTTAGTCCGAGATATCTTCTATATTCACTGTGTAGTTTCACAATCCTCGCATTGTATGTGCCGCGAATATTTAGAGGAAGCGAAAAGCTTCGTGTCCAAAAACGGAAATAAGGCAGTCTGTTGGCAACACTACATCTGTAACTCATTCTTTTCAGAGCATTAGTATAGGATTATGATTTCCAACCTGACTCTAGGGACATTATAATCTATGATTATGAAATGGGCGGGTGGGAGATTGATATCTCGGACTAAGCCCTTCGTATAATTACAATAGAACTTCACTTCAGGTAAGTTCGTTTAATTATGTAATTATACTTAAGCTTAGTCCGAGATATCTTCTATATTCACTGTGTAGATGTTTAGAGAATTGTTGGAAATCATAAATAATATGGTATAGTATACAATCACACAGGATTTAAGAATAATCAATTTAATGTGATTTTTATCACATCAATTTAACAATAGGTACCTTATTTCAAGGTAGAGGTACTTAAGTACTTACTAATTAAAACTTAAACCTTAATGTTACAAATGGCTTTTGTAAAGGTATAGCTATCATTTTCTGTATTTAAGGGTCTATTGTAGTGATTGGCAAAAACACTAGATCCTGTAGACCAACCAGCAGATTTAAATATACAATCTAATGTTACGCCCTCTCTACACGCCAGAGACGTGGAGGCATGACGCGTGGAGTGAGGGGTAAACTTCTTTACATCAACACCACACTCGGCCATAACTTGCCTTATCCAGCGACTAATTGTTTGATTACTGGCACAGTTATATGGCTTTTTATAACAAATAAGTAGCTTATCCGAGTTAATTGTGTCTACTTTTCTGAGTGCCCTAGTCTGGTCTATATAATGTCTAGGTGTCGATACGGGGCAAATTTTCAGATTCGTATCCAAGGAAGGGAGCTTTATTACGACTTGGTCCTTACACGGAGTCGTTGTTTTTAAAAGGTCGGTAATCATTATTTTGACACCGTTGTCCGTGAACTCTATGTTGCTCAATCGGATAACTGACAATGTTTGAATACGTTGAGCAGTTGTGAGAGCTAACAAAATTGCCAATTTCTTGGTTAGTTTTTCTAAGTTAAGGCTACTGTTTGGTGACCAATTCTGAATATAATTCAGGACAACAGATGGATCCCATGTGTCGTTATACTTAGGTCTAGAGGGTTTTAATTTGAAAACTCCCTTAAAAAATCTCTTAATTTGAATATCTGTTCCTAATGTTGTATCTATGATTAGAGACAGCGCTGAACGGCATGTATTAAGTGTAGCGTACGAAGCGCCTTGTGATAACATTTCTGTGAGAAATTTTAAAACTTTAGGTATTGACAATTCATATATATTTTTTCCGTTACAAAATAACCACCATTTTTTAAGTGCTGTTGTATATTGTTTAATAGTGTTTTGTGATAAGGAAGCTACCATGACTTCTAGTGTTTCATCAGGAGTTAGTTTTTTCCCGGAATGCTTCCCAGATAAGATGCAGGCTCTCAGGGAAAGACTGTTGTACAGGGGGTGTAGTGTTCTGAAAGGTGATATTAACAAATCTTTTGATGGTTTGAACTGTAACACTTCTGAAGTTGCCAATTCGGCTATAAAGGGATACCAAGGTTGTGAGGTCCATAGAGGAAAAACTATGATACCTGTTGCCTTATCACAAATAATCTTTTGTATACATTTAGGAATTAACGAAAATGGGGGAAAAGCATAAAATAAGTTGAATGTTGACCAGTCTACAGTAAAAAGCATCAAAATTCTCTGCATATGGATCTCTGTGCCACGATATATATCTTTGACATTTTTTTTTTATTTGCTCTGGTTGCAAACAAATCCATATCGGGTTCTCCAAATGACTTGGTAATATTTAGAAAAGTTTTGCTGCACAATTCCCATTCTGAATCTATATTTTTTATTCTGGATTCTTGGTCAGCTTCTTTATTTTCTTTTGATTTAATATAAGAGGCGAACAACCATATTTTACGGATCTCACACCACTGCCATATGCTCCTAGCTAGAGAATTAAGTTTTGGAAATTGTATACCCCCCATTCTATTTATGTATGCAATTGCAGTGGTATTATCTATTCTCAACAATATCTGACAAGAGTGTAAATCTTTGGCGAAACATTGCAAACCTAGAAAAGCAGCTAAAAGTTCCAGGAAGTTAATATGGTTTTCCTTATCTTTTAAAGTCCAAAATCCGTTTGCAACTTTACCATTACAGTATGCTCCCCAGCCTGTCCTTGATGCATCTGAATTTATTTCTAAAGAAAAATTGTACTGTCGTATTCGATTTTTTGATATTTTAATTTGATTATGCCACCATTTAAAATCATTTTTACAATTATTATTGATCTTCATAATTGCATCAAAGTCATTGTTTGATACACTCAAAGCCTGATATTTTTGCTGTTCAAATGTTTTAGTGTACAAAAAACCATAAGCAACAGCTGGGCAACATGCTACAAGGGTGCCAATAAGTTTTGCAAATTCTCGTATTGGACATTGATCCATTTTTGTATATTTCTTAATCAATAAAGAAATTGCTTTTCTTTTCTTAGAAGTCACTGACAGTGACATTTCTTGTGTATTTACTATGAAACCTAAAAATTCTGCAATTTTGGTTGGAACAGTGATACTCTTTTCCTTATTTATAATAAAGCCTAAGCATTCCAGTAAACTTAAGGCCATCTGACAGTTTTCTAGACACTTTTGGTAAGAATTACCAATACATATATAATGTCATCGAGATACACAACCGATTTATAACCTTTTCTTCGAAGAAAATTTATTACTGGCTTCAGTAACTTAGTGAATGTGAAAGGAGCAGTACTTAGACCAAATGGCAAGCATTTGAACTCATACATTATATTCTGAAACCAAAACCTTAGATATTTTTTATCTTCACCCATTGGGACCAAGAAATATGATTCTTTTAGGTCAATGGTACACATAAAATTATTTTTTGAAATCAATTTACAAAGTGTTCTCATATCTTCAATTTTAAAATGTTCTGGAGAAATAAATCTATTCAAACATTTTAGATTTAAAATAAATCTAACTTCCCCATTTGATTTAGGTACAGTGAAAATCTTTGAAAAGTATTGTCCTTTAACTGCTATGCATTTTGTAAATACTCCAAGTTGTAAAAGTCTATTTATTTCTTTCAATATTATCAAATTGTCTAAAACAGAAAAATTTGAATTTTTTGGAACATATTCTTGCTGAGGAGCCTCTACAAAGGGGATCTTATAACCTTTGAGCCAAGATAAGACAACTTTGTCTTGTGTTATTTTTAACCAGCAAGAATAAAAGGACTTAAGTCTACCAGCAAAAGTATTTACCTCTAAGATTGTCGAACAGGCGCCTTGGCTGGAGGACGTTGTGGGGGTCTCGGCTTGTAGCGCTGTGTCTGTTGGTAATATCTTCCCCCCCCTCCCTGTTTGAACTGAGTCGTACTCGTACGAGGAGGGCCTCTGAAGTTTCCCTGTTTCTTGGGATAATTTTGAGACTGAGTTGGTCGATAAGATGAGGTATTTTTTCGATTAGGGTTGTTTTGTTTTAAGATGGTGCCAGCTGATTTTTTAATCGCTGTGGCAGATTTGACATTGTCATTAAATTTTTCTCCAAAAAGGAATTCGTCACGTTCTTGGTGTTCAACTGTTTTTCCTATATTTTTATCAAGATTTGGAATTACTAGCTTATTTCTGGTGACTGTGTCTTGATGATGGAGGTCTGTCAATAAGCGTATAACATCACTGATTGTTGAAATTTGATTTATTTTTTCAACATCCCCTTTAATCAGTTTGACTGTAGCAGACAACAAAGCCGCTATTGCAACACCAATCTGTTGTTGGCGTTCTTCAACTCGCTTGTCTCGGGCCTTCATAGCATCATTTAATAGCCCTTCCAGCTCCTTGTTAAGCTTTGGTGCGTCTAGAAGCTTGATGTTAGTAGGTATCAAGTATTTCTTTACAAGTTCATCTTTGATATCTTGTTTAAGGCCTTGAGTAATAATACCTTCAACCCTTTTTACCAGTTCCACATGAATTTCTGGCCCATATTGCCTTTCTGTGGATGAAGTCTGGCCTAGAGCCCTTATTATGGAATCATCCAACACTTCATTCAAAGGGTCTAAATCTTTTGTGTTGTCTACGCATTCAGCACCCAGAAAAAGGCCAAACCATGTTTGATTTTGTTACACAGCTACCAGCTGTATGTACTAAGGTACTACGAGTATACATAAAGCCAACAGCTACCAGCTGTATGTACTAAGTTAGTACGGGTATACATAAGGCCACCAGCTACCAGCTGTATGTACTAAGGTACTACGAGTATACATAATGCCACCCCGTGACGGTTTAGTAAAGAAAACTTTCCTTTACCGAAATGAAATAGTGTGGATAATTATATTGGCACATCGTAAGTGCTGTTGTTAGCGTTTTTTAAACGTAGCAAGGGTCTCAGATTGCCGGCGGCAGTGAGTCATGCATGAACAACGGTCTATTGTACACGGCGGGACATCCCCGTGGTGATCTCACTCCACCGGAGTGCCTGTAATGACACGTACCACGTATCATAGAAAACAGAAACGATCACTGGATAAGTTATTTCTCGTAGAAAAAACTTGCCTGTAAGCTCTGTGACGGGTATTTCATTATCACCGGCATCACTTTCTGCCTTGCACGACGATACCGGTGTTGCAGATGAAAACCCCGGTGATGGTGAACGATTTTCACACAACTTGTTCTTATTTTTCTTTAATTTCTTTTTCAACTGCTTAATCTTCCTTTGGTACCTTTCTTCTTTACACTCACACTTCCTTTTTGGCATTTTTAGAGTTAACAAACTTCACTGAACAGAATTATTTATAAATTCTGACTAGCACACACGGCGCGAAAACAATGAATGAGTTACAGATGTAGTGTTGCCAACAGACTGCCTTATTTCCGTTTTTGGACACGAAGCTTTTCGCTTCCTCTAAATATTCGCGGCACATACAATGCGAGGATTGTGAAACTACACAGTGAATATAGAAGATATCTCGGACTAAGCTTAAGTATAATTTATTTTGCTTTATATTGGTGTATAGATACCATGAGTAGTCGACAACATGGTTCCTTAAAATTTATTCTACCTCTGATAGTTCGAGGTACTGGCCCATCTCAACGGATAATCATGTATCTTATAAAGGTTGTTTAGGAGCCAATTGTGAGACGACCGTGGCAAATAAGCAACTGTGATCTATTTTAATGATTCAGTTACTTATTGTAAATATGCCCCTTTTTATAAATAAACGATTTTATTATTCTATTATTATTAATATTTATAAGATAACTAGCTTTTGCTCGCGGCTTCGCCCGCGTGGGTGTCGGAAAATATGCGACAGGAACGTGCTACCGGGATTCAGAGCATCCTATGTCCTAACCCAGGTCATGGCCTATCCGCATGCCTTTCATCTAAAACCATTCAGCCGTTACGGCATGAAAAGGTAACAGGCAGATAATAAATCTGTTTTAAAGTTCCGTACCTCAATGAAAAAATTTAAACCATTAAAGGATGACTTCGTTGTCTGTCAAGACCCTTTTGTCCAAGAACGAGTGGAGGCTAAATAAATGCGATGCTGGTATTGGTAATAAGTGGAAATAAATGAAGAATACATGTTTTCTACATAGTTATCTAAAATACCATTTATTTATTTCCACTTATTACCAATACCAGCAACGCATTTATTTTTGGAGATAATTTAAATAGTTGGTTTTATAATCCGCACACTCCAGCTACCTACACTACCCAAATCTAAATGTAATATATTTTTATAAAACAAAACACCTCAGCATTTACTAGTTAGTTGGGAATCTCTTTATTAAATATGTCAACACACTATGAGACAGACGAGAAAAAAAACATCCCCACTTTATGTGTACGGCAGGTACAAAGATTAAAAAAAAATGTTTTCTCGTCTCTGAGCTGAGCCGCGGACAGGCCGGCGGACAGATCGAGAGACAGACGCTCATGGAGAAACTATAAAGGTTCCTTGTTGACTATGGAACCCTAAAAACCTGTTTTTGAACTAGTTTAGTTATTATTTTATATGAACGATCTTTGTTCGTGGATATGATTGATGCTTCAGTTGAATCAAAGGAAAATATACTGCGTGTTGACGACGCGTTCTTAACATTTCAGTTGTTTTAACTTTTTCGTAAATCGTCTTGTTTAGGATGCTTAGATATTTTTAACTTTAATTTTGTGAGTAAAGGTTTGTTAATCTGTGGTTTGCGAGGTCTATGACAGAATTTTTGTCAGCAGACTGCTCAGTTTCGTTTTTTTTGTACCAAAAATCCGCCATCGGCTATACACTATTTTGTGCGCCATTATTAATGTAAAATTGAGAAAACTAAAATTAAACCTGCATCTCAATCTGTTTTCGATCCATCCCGTACTCCCAACAACTACAAAGTGGCCATTTGGGCCGGATAACAGACAATATGATCAGGACCCCACGATATATAAATAAATATTGCTCATTTAATAGTATAGGATATTTATTCACCTAATTTAATAGGTACATGAGCATATTCCGTCCAATGAACTCCCATCAGACTACCTCACCACCACAGTACTGAGAAGGATTTTTGTAACACAAACAAAGCGTGATCATAAATAGATTATTCTATGGGTGATTGTGATTATAGATCAATGTCACAGTTACCTACCAAAACAGTTGTAGTAATTGTGTTGGAAACAACACAGAATTTTTCATTAATAAAAAAGTCTTAAACTTCAAGGCCACGTCTCCGAGACTCCTACGATAGTTTAATACTAAAACAAGTTAGTCTAGTCCCAATAAGTATACCAACTACAATCTAACAACTATGCAAATATAACTACGTATTGATATTATATGTCAAAGTTCAGTTAGTAACATTCAACAAGTATTATAATTTTAGAATCACGGAAGACACACGCTTCCTTTTTAGGGTTCTGTAGTAAACAAGGAACACAGACAGACGGACATGGGGAAACTATAAGGTTTCCCCATGTCCGTATGTCTGTTTGTCTGTCTCTCTGTTTGTCCGCGGCTTAGCTCAGACACGCTTACTACTAGAAAGCTGTAATTTGGCATGGGTATAAATATTAATCACCAATACATTCCGAATGGGAGAACATGTTTTTCAAGTACAATGTTAAGTTTGTTCTTGGGATAAATTCATCCCGTCTACGGAACCCTTCATTGTGCGTGGTCCGACACGCACTTGGCCCGTTTTTTAATGTATGTCTTGATTTCTGTTTGAAATATTTCCTTGTTTCATACCATTTAGAGCGTCAGTTTTCAGTAGTCGAGTTTTAGTTTGTAAACTTACTTTTTATTTAAATTATTTTTGGGTTGTAATTTCATGATAAAGTATTTGCAAAGCCGCTTTAATTTTTGTTTGTTTAGGTTTTATTGTATAATAGGTTTTAATTGTACAGCCAAGCCGTACGTAGCACAGTCTCACTTTTGCTTGTTTTTAACGATTTAAACATATTTATTTACTTAGACAATATGATATATGTACATATTTGTAATTTACTCGTCAAGCCCTTTCATTTAATACCCAAAATAACATAATTATTATTTTTGAATTGTTTATTTCATGACTTAATTTCCTGTAGAGGGCGCCATATTGAATTTAATGTGACGTCACATAGCCTATAACTAGGGGACAATCAAGACCCAACGATACCTCATTTGTCAAATCATGATTAGTAGTTTAAAAGTTATGAGGTAACAGATGAACATACATACATACATACATACCGGTCAAAATCATAATCCTCTTTTTTGCTTCGCCGTAGTCGGGTAAAAACTGAATGACTTACAGGCTCAACGTGAAGGTGATACTGCTAGTGCGTGACCCCGCGGAGTGATGCAGTCGAGGCTGCACCGTCCCATGTGCATGCACTCCTTAGATTCTCCGTCTATGACAGACAGAATCGTGCAGGAACCACTTCATCAGACTTAAAATTTTAACAGTGCCATGTCTCTATATTCTGGTGTTGTTAACTAACTTTGTTAAGAACTTGCACGAGACCGATGAGGAAAGACAAACTAGGGATAGTACTCGTAGGAAAGACTTACCTTCCACAACCCAATCGAAATTGAACGTGGTTCATCACAGATCCCAGAGTTCAATCTGTCTTTCTATACAACAAGTTGCCAATGGACTTCAAAAGCAAAAACGTATTTAAAAACAAATTAAAGACATATTTATTGAGGTATTTCAGTATTGATGAGTTTATAGATGACACACGGCACCCATAAATGATAGACTTGTGAATTATTATTATGTATGTTTGTGTATTGTGTGTTGTATTGTTATTGTTTATGACTTTTTTCTTTTCTTTCTTTTAATACTGGGAAATGAATTTGATAAGTTAAATGGAATTTTGGTGATTATTTAATTTATTGTTACTGAATTATTGACATAAAATTATTTTTAGTATAAGTCATATTGATATATTTGAAATGCGTAATGAATTTTAAATATGAATGTTATGTTTATGCTTTTTTTATTATTATTATTTTACTCATCATCACTGTTATATTTTCAACACAATGTATTTTGTTATGAAATAAATGACTTATGACTTATGATTGTAATGACCCGTATCTGTTCTGTGCCGACATGGTCAGTGACTATGTGGCAGCTGGAAAATTACTGCAGCAGTATCCGGACAAACTGATGTAAGTGATTCATGATCTGTTTCACCACTTCCACAACAGTTAGGTCAGAGAGCCGGCGTGGTGTGTAAAAACCTAGTCTCAGCTCAGCAGTGGACTGACGCTATCATAGGCTGAGTTATCAGAATGACAATAAATAACACAACATTTCAAAACTATGTACTTATCAATTTTTGATTAAGTTTAAGAAACAGGAAACTTGTATGCTTGATAACTATTTACATTTTGCACGACTACGAAGCATTAGCTCTAATGCTTTGCGATCGAAAAATTTGTTTTACCTCCTTTCTGCTACTGTTTTTATTGTTACACTCCTGCTAGTACACAGAACCTACTTAATTTGTATACCATTGTATAGATAATTTAATGGAGATTAATTTTGTACTTTTCAAAAATTAATTTAATGCAGCAGAAACGTAAATAAACATCAGAATAATAAAAAAAAACCCGTCAATCAAGTATGAAACCTGAAAAAATTGTAGCTTACGAAAAAAACAATTAATAAAGTTTTTTTTTTATAGTTTCGTTTCAGCCATTGGAGGAACCCTATTCAAAATGACTCTTTTATTCAAACTAGTTTAATTATAATTAATACATAATTAACTAATATAATATCTATATCTATTTCGAACTTCGACCCTCTTCCGTTGCCTAGCAACCAACAAAGCAAACCTAAATAGTCTTTACAAAAAAATTAAGGTGTTTATAAAAAAATAGGAAAAATTCCTCAACTCGCAATGTTTACGTACTGCGTAAACATTGCGAGTTGAGGAATTTTACCCATATAATTTTTTTATTTTTTTTTTATTTTTTTAATTAGCTTTATGAGGCGTGCACTTTTGGATTTAAAAAATATTTATTTTCATATTTGAATTATAGGGTGATATGGTTTGTAAAACTAGCTCTAAAACTTAATGTTACTACCGTAATGATTTTTTCATAATTTCACTACATTTTATTGAACGGTGCATCAGAACACACCATTCTTTTTTTGTAGCGACATAGTAAAATGGCTGTCACCACACAGATGGACAGACTGACCTGACAAAATCATGAATTTTATTTGCCACACTACGGAACCGATAAAAAGATACCGCTGAATTGCGAACTTCTTCCTTGTTTAAACGTCTGTTAAAAAACGAGTTTTCACATAATTATCGTGCACAGCGATTTGTATTAAAGAACATTTGTGCAGTTGTCAAAGTGTGTTGTGACTTGTGGACACAAAATAATAACAAATTTAAAAAAATCTAGGTATGTGTTCAAGTTTTATTGCTCTATTGGTATAAAGTCAAGTGTACTAAGGAACTAATTTTAACTCGAAACATTTACATACCTACTTGTTTATTTATTTGATAAAGTTGTATGCTTACGAATTTGTTAATCTACTTTAAGTAAATTGAAATGTCGTAATAATAAAAGAAGCATTGTTTTGTTTAATCTGCAAATGGCTTGGAATCATGGGTATCACGACAGTTCGGCCTAGGGATAACTCGACCCCTACAATTCGAGCCCATGACAACTGTATCCTGACCAGTGTTTAATTAATTAGACCAAGAACGAGCGAAGCGAGCTCAGAAACTTAGAGCCTCCGTTATTCTTTCCGTGTCTGGGTGACACGGAAAGAATCACGGGGGCTCATCCCCTTCGTGTCAGGTTCCTTTAATAAACCCTGCAAACGGAAATAGGAGCCTCGAGCACAACATCAGTGTCGATGTTGGTAATTTGAACTAAAACTCGCAGCAGCATTCATCGTTGGTTTAAGTATATGAACGAAAGACAATAGATGTATTAATGATCTTTCCTGGGTGCCGAGAGTTAAAATTGTAAAAAATTAAATGTCAGAAAACGTTATTTGTTATTTCTTCCACGTACTTGAGATCTTGATCAGCCGATTGAAAAATAATTGTTTGGTAAAATTGAAGAATACACGTTTAATTAATGGGTATATAGGTCTTTTTCGTATCTTTGGTGAAATGTTACACAACAGACGTTACATAGTCCATTTAATTCTGATAAAAACCGATGGCACTTCTTGAAGAACAGCCAAGGCAGCCTAGTGCCCTAGCTCCCATTTTATTTAATATATACACGGGCAACAAGTTCTCCGGCCATCTGGCATGGCTCTCTGCTTTTCGACTGGCGAAATTGCATGCCCTATCCATCGCCCAAGCCGGAAAAGTAGATGTAGGTTAAATGAAATATGCCGAGTAATTACAGGGCGCCTCAAACCAACACCACTTGCCTCACTTTACCCACTGGCAGGAATAGCCCTTACGGAGGTTCGAAGGGAAATATTGCCTGTGCTTCTGAAAATCTGAACCAGGAACAGTGAATGACGTTTGTCACGTCATTTACTATAGGACGTAACGAAGCCGAGGAGCAGTCTGAAGAGCTGTAACAGTTTCCTCTAGCCGACGATCCCACTTAATGACGGTAGCTCTAGTGCGGCCCGATTAAAACTGTGGCTTCTCAAACATCCCCCTCCAACTAACTATGTCGAGCCTGCAGAAAAACTTCCAGCTAACCACCAACTGCCATGGCCTACCTGGAATGGCCTACATCCCTTAACCGACTAAGAAGCCAGGTGGGCCGCTGCAGGTACAACGTTCAGGTTGAGGTACTCCAATGAGCCACAGCATGGCTGTGGAGACTCATCGTAATCGATGCCTCAGCTCTTGTCGTGCTCTTTGTGCAAAAAAACTATGAAAAACCTTTACGAGGCCAACGATAACGCTGTTGAAGTGACCGAATTCTGGTCGAAGCTTATTTTAAGCCGATAAATGGAATAATTGATACGACGAAGAAGATCTATGTATGCATAAAACTACTGTCTTAAATAGTTTAGGGAATCTTATAGCATTCAATGTTAAATCAATCACACTAAAAGTCAAAATTTTGTTGAGGATGGAACTGACGATAAAGACTAACAGAGTGCGTCTGTTTTGCTATTTTCTTCGCTGACAATTGGACTAAAATATCCTATTCATGTGAAGATTATTTTGATCAGGTTATGATTTCATTTAAGAAGTTAAGTCCGTATCTCTATCTGCAAAATCATAATTTTATTTTTCGCCTGTTTTCAATCTCGGGTCGGGCGTAAAAAATCCTCGCACTAAATATTGGTGGAACAATGAACCTGGTATAAGCGTTTAATACCCAATATAATGGAGCAACAGTGTCCGCTCATAAATTCGCGTTATAATGTCACGCGCGTTATAAATGAGTCCATTTTAACAAACACAAATCATTTAACTTATATTCCAAACAGTGAATTCTAAAAATCGAATCATTTTGCCAAATAGGGTTTTACGCTTTGAGAAAATATAAATTAACTAGCTTCTGCCCGCGACGTCGTTTACGTGGAAGTCGTAATACACCACAATATACTACAATAACGCGGACTAGGTTGCTAAATATACGTCGTCTATTGTATTTTATAATAGATTTCCGCAAAGTCACGCCTGAATCAATTAACTACAATAACAGTCACAACTTCCCTGTAAACTACGTACGTTTGTAGATTTGTACTCAACGGCCGAAATATACAGAGAGTCAGGACTGGTGACGCGGGAGCAAGCGACGTACAGTTGTCCGTGGGAGAAGCAGCTTGTCATGAGGTCGCCACCCGCAGCCTTCAGTGTCTGCCCTTGTGACTTGTTGATGATCATCGCAAAGCAATACTCACAGGGAACTGCACAAACTGGAAGGGGTAACTGTGGGGAATTAGTGGTATACGCGGTATAAACACTGTCTCGCAAACGCTACAACCTGTTAGAATTTTCGCCTAGGTGACGTTTCTTTGCAAAGACACGACTTTGAGCCGGGTTCCATTACACAGCTTCGGTGGAGTTAAGATCCAAAAAAGCATAATCAGGACACCGAACTTCAGCTGAATGATGTACGACGGAAGTCCACTTGCCGTTAGCGAATTCCGAAATTCTACAGGGTAATGTGTGGCATCATCTTGCTCCACAACAGTGTTAACCGGTGGAGGTGTATATCACTTCACTCCTTTCAATTTGCAAGAGAATACTGTGATTGATCGCTGCAGCTTCATCATTTTTGGGCGTTAAAATGGCCCGTTCATCCACCCAAGAATTGTCTTGGTACCTACAGTATGCGACTGAGAATCAGATTTTCTAAAGTGGGAACTACTCTACCAAGGGTCTCTGGTAGAGCCACCTGGCCACTCTCCTCTGGTAGAGGGCCTTCACAAACTTTAAGAAGAATATCGGAGATTTTTTAGGCCAAGCCGAGCTCGCAAGTTGATGGTCAAGCGCTGTCTGTGAACTCGCAACCATAGAGGTGACCTTTTCAATGATGCATTCGCCTCGTCAGCCCTAGTTCCACGCGTCACCATATTAATTCATTCATGTTAATAATGTTAAAGTAATGCCAAAAGATTAAATTAAGTATTTCATACATATATTTGTTTTTGTGATACTGAACTACCTTACAATATGCTTTTTTAAAGTACCTAAATAGCACTAATCATATTGTTTTTTCGTTAGGTCTATTGTATGACCTGGTAAAAAAACATTTTATTCTTCTAGTCTTTGTTAAGTCTAATTTTTTGTGACTGTAAAGGACTTGTGACGTGTCGTAGCAATTTCCCATTGCTTACGAAGTTTTCCTTTTTTATTGAATTAATACGTTCTATGAACTTTTAATATCAGTATTACAAAATGTAAAAAAAAGAATCACAAAATATACCAGTAGTTGGGAATGGAACTTACAAAAACAGGTTTGCAAAGCAATAGTGCAACCGCTTACTTTTTCGCTGTTGTTGAAAGTTAGCTAAAATTGTCGTTCTTATAATATTTCATGATTGACTGCTTAGCTCCATAAAAATATAGCGTAACGCTTTGGAGAACGATGTTAAAAAGGTCCCTTTACTCTGAGGTGTACACCTCATACATATCGCATGCTTAATGGAATACTGACTTAACCCAAAAAATACGAATTTTAGGAAATCGTAAAAGAAGATTTTGCTATGAGGATAGCAAGATTTTCTTTTGCGATTTCCCAAAATTCGTATTCGTTACTCTGAACAAATTTTGCTTGTGAACTCAACAATTACTGTCCGTCCTTAGCATCAACTAGGACGTGACTGCGTCAATTAGCTGGGTTGCAGCATACGCTCTTGATGACTGAGTCAACTGCCATCCCGTGCTCTGCTGAATCTGTAATATGCTGTGCTGCGTCACCTGCATCTCAGCAAATACCCTTTGCCGGTACTTTAACTATGTTCATCTGAACATTTGACTTAACGTTTTTTAATGTCTTTTCAGATAATGCGGCGACTTTGCAGTTTCAAAATATGTTTCACATTAATTGGTCTTACTGTTATTGTTATTTTTACTATTGGGACTCAATATACTGACAAAACATACTATCTCACATCTATCAAGCGCCGGAGGAATACAAAAAATATAGTTAAAGTCAAGAATGGACAGGGGACCTACGCAAAACAAAATATACCTATTATACTGAACGATGATGGCCATCTTCCAATAGAAATGAAAATTATGCCTAAAATCTCGAATGAAAACCATTACTATGATATCGATATCGAGAGTATGCCTACAATCCTGCAAGATAAGACACATTTCACAAAAATCACACACACCATATTAGAAAAAGCACGATTAAAAATAAAAAATGACACCTACACATACAACTTTACACAATCTGGTGTTAATGTTTTAGAAGATTTAGTTATGGAATCCGGAGGACAGCCCCTGAGAAGTTTAATTGTATCAACATGGAGATCAGGATCCACATTTCTTGGAGACCTGATAAATAATGCAGCTCCAAGCACTTACTATAATTGTGAACCCCTTCTTATTTATGGAACTAAACAATTTAGGACTCCAAAGGAAGCGACCGAAGCACTGAACATTGTTAAACGAATGTTGAAATGCAATTATGAAGGTTTGGAAAATTACTTTGAGTTACAAAGAAAAAAATTCCATGGATTTAGCCACATTTCCCGACAGTGGGAGTATTGTAAGAACGAGAATGCAATTGATCTATGTTTTAACGTAGAGGTCTCTTCACGATTATGTCAGCTGTTCCCTTTCCAAAATATAAAGCTTGTACGACTAAGATTACGGCTCATCGAGGAAATATTGGATGATAAAACGTTAGTTATTTGTAATGTTAATGTAAATCTTGCTAGCATGAAATATTTAATCATGAATGGAAATTCAACAAATAGGAAAAAAAAAATAAAAAAATGGGTAAATGAGAAAGTTTGACTTTAGCGTCTGTGACTGGAAAAGTTGAGGAGTTACCGAGTAAATGCGGTGCAACGGAACGAGAAGCTTGTAACAAGAAAAGTGTTAAGTATGAATGTGGATACCAATAAAAAAGAGACAGACCAAAAAAAACAATTATGTGATGACGTGTTGAAGAAAAAGACGCCTACCCCAATTAAATTGGGATTATGGCAAGAGGACGTTGGGATAGTATTCAGTATTGTTGTTAGATTACGCTGCTTATTACTTACAGACTCAACGTGAAGGTGATACTGTTGGTCCGTGATCCCCGCGGCGTGATGCAGTCGAGACGAGACCGTCCATTTTGCAAGCTCTCCCCAGATTGCTGGGACCCTTCCATGCTCTGTGCCGACATGGTCAGCGACAATATGGCAGCCGGAAGATTACTTCAGCACTATCGGGATAGACTGATGTACGTGACATATTACTTATTGATCATTTTGCTCAACCAATTATCTAACATAACATTCAAGACCGAATGAGAAATTTTGTTTCTACTTTTAAATTGGTAACTGCTTTAATTTATTATTAAAATTACAGTGTGATGCGGTTTGAAGAATTAGCTCTACAACCTAATATCACGACTCATCGAATTCTAAGGTTCCTGAAAATTCAAAGAACACAGGCGGTTGATGACTTTTTGCAGTCACACACCAATGTAGAGGTGACTGGCCCTTACTCTACCTCAAAAGTCTCTCGCAATGTGCCTTACAAATGGAGGACTGCACTGGACTTTAATGATGTTAGTGAGATACAGGTACGGTGTCTTAATTTTACAGTAACTCCATGTAGTGAATAGGGATGTTGACTGGGGAAAACAAAAAAAATAACTATTTAGTCCGTCAGTAAGATAACAAAAAAATATTCATAAAAAATGGTTTAGATAAAACGCATTAAAGTTGGGGAGTAGGGGCTCGCTATGCCACAAGTCAGTATAAAATCTACCGGCCAGAGACGTCATGCCACATTTTAATGTATGCCTACTAAATGTATCGCCGTAATCTTTTCATTACGTAAAAAAAGAAAAAATGTGTCCAATTTTTTTTTAAATAATCTTCCTGATGGATAAAAAAAAATGTTTGTCAACATCCCTATTATCATCCACACACCCCTTATTTATTACCTCCATTTAATAACATTTATGTTCATCACTCTTTTAGTTACTTGCATTTCATCCTTTCTCATCTCATATAACAATAAAATGACTCCCATTCAACTTTTATGTCGCCGGCGCCATTTTCTCTAATATTACTTTATCCATTCTTGCCTCTTGCAATTCCATCTCAACATTCTCATTTCCGGTATAAGCTATCTTTTTGCACCCATCTTCTGTTTATTCATTTAGAACAACAAAATGGACAATACTACTATTAATTTATCTTTTATTTCAGATGGCGTGCAGCTACGCTATGAATTTATGGGGTTACAAGATGGCGCTCAACGAGACCCACATGACAAGCAAGGACTTCAACCCCATTGAAGATTACACAATTCAATAGCGATCATACTTCATTAACCAGAGTCATGCCACTATTATTATTGATTATTTAACGCTGTTCTGCTAACTTTTTAGTACCAACCTCACAGATTATTTTACCTCAGTTTGTAAGAATTAAGTTTTTAAGTCAATTTATAAAAAGAAAAAAGTAAAAATAACCCTCAATGCAGATGTTTAAGTATCACTTCATGGTAAAAGACACTTCTCATACAGAGAAGGCATAAGCAGTGATCACCACGCTCTATCAAGACGAGTTAGCGATTTCAGACTTATTTTATTTTACTTTTTATTTTTATTCATTCAAAAGGAACAACAAACAGCTACAATATAAAATATAGAAACAGGAAATACATAAAAAAAATATTAACTTAAAACGGCCGCTTTGGCAGAATCATATTATGAATCACACAAACTTTCACAAACTGACAAATCTTAATGTTATCTGCGTTCAATTCATATTACGCAATTCATTTGTTTGACAGTTTTAGAATATAATGAAATAACATTTAAACTGTAGAAATAAAATAAAAATCTCATTTGATTAATAAAAACTGTAAAGAAAAATTATCCGGTAAAATTACGGTCTTAATTTTTTTTCATGCGGCAATATTTACACCAAATATGATTCTGATATGGATTGAATTGAATATGATTCAGCTATAATATGTGTCACGATATAATATGTGTCAGCATAGGGGAATTCATAGAATGAATTGCTTTTAGTGGAATTGCTTAATGTGACCGTTTTAGGCCCCCAGATATCAGTAATGTCCAAGATGGACTCAGAATGTACATATGAATTGAACAAGTCACATTGTAACTTCGAACCTTGTGCAAGCGGAGGCCACATGAGCCATCACTGGTTTATACATTTATATAATTTTAAAATGAAACACATTGCCGTTTGGTTTTTCTTAAATTATATTTTACGTCCATCATCACAAACCAAAATGGAACTATAATTACACTTCGTCGATATTAAAGTTGAGTACCTATCGCATTGGACAAGAAACCATTTTATTCTGTTCATACGTAGTTCTGTCGCTGCTCAAATTGTGTTCCCAATGAAATGTATTAACGCACATAATTGGCTCCCTCTGCCAAATCACTAGTTAAACCCAATAAACTAGTTCCGAATCACATGCGGCTAAAGTTTTCTGCTTCATCACGACTTTTAGTTTATATATTATGTTATCTGGCGATCGTAGTTTTATAGTTTGATTAATTACTATGCATCCATATTTAATGCAGACTGATGAAGAGATCGACCACATCCAAAACATCCGCCCGTACGTCGATCATGAAAGTTAAACAGCAGCCTTTTCGATTTCTTTTGAATCGACCCTCAACATTTTTCCCATATTTTCGCTGTCCTAAAAATAATGAACAATAATAATAATTGAACACTTTAATAAAATCATTGTGCCTCTTTTTGTGAACCTCATACAATTCCAATTTTGAGGTCCTAAGAACACTTAAATACTTAGCCAAGTAACAGCGGCCAACTTGTATGTAGCGCTCGCTCAGCTTTAGTGCACACAGCATGCGTGGTTGGTCACAGTTCTGACCTCATCTAACCCATTTAGTCGAGGTACCCTTGCTTAGTTTCTACGACCAATTGGGCTAGCGCGAGGTTGGTCACAGTTCTAATCTAACCTAACCCGTTTTGTTGGGGTACCCTAGCTTAGTTACTGCAACGAACTGTGAGAAACGGTCAGAAAGTTAAAAAGCGGTTCATTTATTAAAAAGCGTACATCAAGTTCAGGAGTACATCAGGTCAATAAGTTTTTAGAGGGTCAATCAAATATTTCCCTTTTAAAATACCTACCTACCTAAA
The DNA here is from genome assembly GCA_914767755.1 of Agrochola circellaris. Classification (NCBI taxonomy): domain Eukaryota; kingdom Metazoa; phylum Arthropoda; class Insecta; order Lepidoptera; family Noctuidae; genus Agrochola; species Agrochola circellaris. The sequence continues at coordinate 995,096 of OU611847.1, forward strand.
CATAAACTACCGAAAACTTTTTCCTATCATTTATCATGCAAACAACAGAAGAAAACACTATCAGAAATTCCATTTATTAAAAAAATCCTATTAAGTATAAACATCAGGTACTTTTCTAGATCTTGAGCCCTGTAATCTAGATCATCTCCCGCCTCATCCATTAGTATACATGTAATTTCACATCCGACTATCACGTGCGAAACGAACGTGCTTGTCGCAAAATCGCCGCTTTGCAAGCAGCCTAACTGGACTTTACATCGTTCACAATTTGTTGCTATTGAAATGCTAAAGCGATGTCGGGACGTTTTGGCGACTGCACTAGAATATTAAACAGAATTAAACTTTCTTATTTGGAGAGCCAGTACCGATGTATGTAATTATGTTAGTTATCCCCCGATGTTTTGACAACATTTTACTCTTGAGGGTCGAGTTTCGATCAATCTTTTGTAAAAAGAAACCTCTATTGAATAACAATAATTCTTTTTCTCAAACATGTTTGGAAAGGACGATGCGACAAAACGTCCCCCAAACCTTACTCCAACCAACAAACAGATTTAAAATGTATCTCAGTCGAACCATATTGTTTTTACTATGACGACATCTCTTAAAAATACGGGATACTCCTAGAAAAATCAAGTTTTATTGTTATTATTTTTGGCACAAAATAACATGTTGCAAACCATAATCTTTGATTCTTTATGACTATTTTTACTGCTAAATGATGGCTATGGGCTTTTTCACTCTATGGCCTGACAGATATTTTTTTCAATTGTTAGGTTAGGTTAGCCTAACCTAACCAGCTGTTTTCTTTGATATTTTGTACAATTACGCATTCACAAGAATACGGTGATGCTGTTCATCTTTGAGCAAAATTTGAGTTAAAAATCCAAGATCAGTAAGTTGATCACTGTTAGGTAAGGTTAGGTTACCTTAGACTCGTCGTGCCCTCATCTCAGAAGTAGGCAGTGACTTGTCGCTACCGGCCGTAGTGAATGCGATGGTCGGCTGCGACGAGTCCTGGGACGCGGTGGTTTCCTACTGTGAGACAGTCGTCTCGGGGAGAGTCAAACACCTCACTCCCCCCCCTGACCCGAGGAGGCCAACAGGTTATCAACTATGAAAACATCCCCACTGTTCAAAAACCAATGCAATGGATTTTCTAGGTTTAGGTTTAAAAGATATTTATTCTCAAAAAAGACACAAAGTCACTTACATGAGAACAATGGTTAAACAAATTATAAATTTAAAGTTCGTCACAGTCGTCACTGTAGCAATTATGATGTAACACACATCCAATCCATTCAGCTTTTAGGAAGGGTGTTATTTCCGATTAAATATTCAGCTAATTGGGTTTTGAATGCATTGAATGAGTGTAACCTTCTTATACACGAGGGTATATTGTTGTATAATTGTGCTCCTTCAAAAGTTAACATTTTTTTGCCAGATTTAGTTCTCATCTTCGGTAAAATCAGAAAACTAGCTCGGCGAGTGCTACGTTGGGTTACTTGTTTGACTTTAGTAAACGATAAATTAGTCTGTATACTTTTATGGAGTACCTTACGAATGAAAATACATGTATTGTAAATATATAATTGTCTAATGTTCATTATTTTGGTTTCTTCATAAATTTTGCATGTTGATGTTAGATACGGGTAGTTAAAAATCATTTTTATTATTTTGTTTTGTGCAACTTGAACTTGACTTTTCTTCATTCATCAATGATTGCATAATTGTCGCATCAGAGGGTGTAGCACAGAAAGGACGTCTATTATATAGCCGTCACTGCTTACAATAAAAAACGGCTAAAAGGTTCCAAAACTTGTGATGGCTCCAAAAAATTTGGTGCTTTTATCAATATACACATACGTTCCATCTAAAACCAAAATGACATTGTATTTTGTATTATGCTCATTACCAAAAAACTCATTCGGTATTAGTAAGTAAGTTTTTCGCTACGTGCATATGAAAAACCTTACTTCGTCCTAAACCTATCGTGCAATAGACTGGGCGTATTCATTCTAGAATGACACTAATAAATTAGGTTTGCTTGGTTAGGTTAGCCTAACCTTACCTATTTAGCTGTTTTCTTTAATCTTTTGTACAATTTCCCAATTACAAGAATACGCAAATGCTATTCATCATTGAGGAGTTCTATGTGACCATCAAAGTCCGAGATCGGTTTCTTCTTTTTTTGTTTTCACTATTTTGTTAGTTTTATTGTTCTTATTTTCTATTATTATTGTTTTCATGATTGTTTTTAGTTAACTGACTTAACCAGCTACTTACTACTTGTTACTTTAGCCAACCAGGTATTAACAACAGCTAACGTGAAATTTGATGAGAAAACTTATTATGTACAGACATAATTAGTCTTGCGGAACCCGGGCACATGACATGACATATCTTATACTAATATTTTATAGCTCAAGAGTTTGTTTTATCGGATTTGAAAAATCCTTTTTTTTATAAAAAAAGTCAGAAAGAAGGCAAAGCGCAAATGAAGTAGTAACGCGGGCGATGCGATGCGATGCGACGCGGACGAAGTCAAGGGCAGAAGCTAGTAATATAAATAAAATAGGTAAAGTCTATAATTTATTTATATAGCAGAATCAATGCCGGCCGTGAATAAACGGCGTGTGTAACCGTAGGTTCTGATTAATGAATATGGAACGCTCCTGCTTGATTCAAATTTCTTGAATGATCCCCACGCCTCTCTAATGACTAACCAAATTAATATCTAGTTAGCTTACTTAGCGTTTGAACTTGGCTCATTTCTAGGTGTATTTTATTCAGACGATATACACTCTGTGCTGTTTATATCTGCTGAAATTCTCTATTTTTAGCGTTCTATGCTCCTGAATAGAAATCAGATAATAAAGCTCCTGCCACTTAACTAACAACCAATCATTATTTTGTAACAATGATTATTTGTACATAAATAAATATTAGCGTTACCAATATCATTAAGACAAACCAATATTGCTTTTCAGTCTCTCTCATCTACCCTCTAAATTAAACAAAGTGAGGTTACTACGAAAAACATTCCCAAAATCATGAACATCTTTTCAACCCAAATACACGGTAGTCGTCCTTGAAATACATAGCAGCATTGAAGCTTTCTTGTAACATTACAAATGTTGCTACAGTTTAAATAATAAAGGGTTTATATTGACGACGCCAATGTAAAGTCTTATTCAAATTGTTTCCTGTCTTTATGCGAGGGTTTTGATGAAGATTATTTGCATGAGTATTTGCATGTTTCACTCGACAGGTATTAAATATATTTGGCTTAAAAATAAACTTTATCTTGCAATAGTTTTAAGAAATAACTTATCAGTCGCTGCTTACCTAAAAAACTGCGCTACTGCGGCTAGGCTGAATCTAAATAGTATTATTCAAGAGCAAAACAGGGTATTTTTCTCAACCCAATATGCAGTAAGAGCGCAGGCCGGATAACACGACACGCCATCCGTCGTGTCAGCGCCGGGGTGCCAGCTGTAGCCAGTTAGATCCCAACGGCTTGGCAGGCGACGATGGGACTCTTCTCATCTGCCTAAATTCCAAGGCATTATGGTCATTGGTAGAGACCAATGACCATAATGCCTTGGAATTTAGGCATTCATTTGGTGTGGTATCCAACATGTGACGACACCCTTGCACCATCCCATTTTTCTTGCACGTCGGGCTTTGCGGTGGCGGCTACTGCAGGTGCAAAAAACCTCAATCGACGAAAATATTCCATATTATTGGGAGTTGTAATTCGAGCCCTTTGGGGTTGAAACACTAGGGCCATCGCGGCATCGGGTCCGAGTGCCCACTTGGTTTTTCGATACATCGCCAAGCGATTGGTCGACTCTTCACGTGACCAGACGGCTGGCCTATTTTTTGGGGAAAGAATCAGCATTGCCATACAACGTGGCAATGATGCCAGACTTCCTATTTATTTTATTTAGAGTGCCTAGTCTTAATTAATGACAAATCAAATAAATGCTGTCAAAATATTTTATGTAAATACAATAGACGTAGATATATTTAGTAACCTATTCCGCTAAATATATCTACGTCTAGTGTATTTTATAATGGATTTCCGCAAAGTTCACGCCTGTATCAAATAACTATTCCATTTAGGTATTCATAAAGAATACAAACCTATTTCTCATCCCGAAATAATCAAACAGGACCATAAATCCACCGATTTCCTCATTCCGCCTTAACATTAACACAAACATTTACAAGCCTGATAGCATTTAAAACGATTCTAAACAATACAGGTTGACGAGGAAGAGGAGCATCCCAAATTACAGCACAGACAATTTTTCTTGTAACAGCTGCACAGGCAATCCGAGCCTCATCTCGTTCCGATCCTATTTTATTTACAGCAAACAATTCTTTTGATAAATCGTTTTTAATCCGAACAAAAAGCAGGATTATTCCAATTTGACGAAGAAAAAGATTTTCATAATGGAATTAGTTCATTTGGAGTCTTCGTGAGAAACGAAGGCGGACATTGGAAATCTCTCGCGATCTCGTTAGCATTGGAATATTCTATGAAGATTAAACGTTATTCAGTTTGATTTGAATGCGAACGTGCCTTTTGTTATACCATTGCACTGAATGGCACCGTCTAATGGTCGGCAAATGAGTGCTTTTGAAGGTTCCATGAATATGGAAACCTCGCTCATTTTGGATTCGGCATCAAGTGCACGGATCTTTTTGTTGTTCTTTGAGCATTTATTTGTTATTTGGATTCTCCAATTTAAGCTATGCTATGAAAATTCACCATGTGGCATGGGGATGCATTCTCATTACTCTCATTTTGTCATATTGTCTCTAATATTGGATTCAGCTGTAATGGAATGTTAAACACAGTGTTTCAGTCAGTGGATAAGTTATTTTAAAGATTTTCCTGGCTGTAGACTGGAAGCAGACCCCAACGCAGTTGAGAAAGGGCTAGGCATATTGATTTTAACTTCAAACCTTTTCCTATCCCTCACAACGGGGTCCGGAAAATGCTTAATGTTTGCCATTTATCAGTTCCTTCATTTACTCAGAAAAGCATTTTTTTTTTGCAAATCCTGCTCACATACAAAAATTAATCATATCCCAAACCCGACAATTCGCAACACACACGACTCCCACCCCCGTTCAAATAAACGCCACAGCCTAAATAAAAGCAGTATGACAAATCTGTCGTATCGGAGCGGTATCGCACCGGATTACTCGGGTAATCCGTAATCAAGCGGCCGTCAATCCACTGGACAATGTGATTTATGCATTTCTAGAGCTCCATTACGTCAGCATTGATGAATGGGGAAACTAAATAGAATTGGTAGGCTGACCTGATTGGATGAGTGATTTAGCAGATTTTTGCTCAGATGTTATTATCAAATATGTTTCTAAAGATGCGGTGAATTTTTAAATCAGTAAAAGACCTATTTGACAGTTCATTGCTAACAAAGACATTTGTCTAAATTGTCACCACGCTATGAACTCGTCCTGAAACTATTAACATCATAATAGCTGAACATTGACCATAGAACACGTACCCACTACAATCCCATATATCACTAATTTGATACCCCAATCAATCATCTTGTTCATGTCAGACATTGTTTCAATCAAGTTAGTGCTTTGTTAGTGATAGTAACTCAACATCGTACGTGGTATCAGACTCGACCGTAAGGTAAACAAACCATTGTCTACAATATAAATTTGTATGACTTAAACTCAAACTCAAAGCATTTATGTCAAATAAACCAATTACAGGCACTTTTGAATTGTCAAATGGTCGGTCAGTCAGAAAGATGAAGCTCAAGCTAGTTGCCCATTCCAAAGCCTAGTAGGTTCCTATGGAGAAGAACGGGCAAGAAACTCCACAGACACTCTTTTAAATCAAAATATTGTTACAACATATTGGTTACATAATTCGTGTTAAAATTATACATGTGAGAACAATGTAGAAAGACGTGCACGTTAAAAGCTTCCGTAATAAAAAGATAAAAACAATTCAAAAATTTAAATAAATCAAAATATAGTAAGTATGTTTATTTATAATCGACCTTAAGTATAATTACCAACTGATTTTATTAGTTCCAATAACATTCTTCTTTACAAAAGGCTTCTAAAAGCTATTTTAGTCCGAAACATAGAAATAAACCTAAAAGTAGTCATGATGATATTAACCTCAAGAAATAATTTGGGAATATTTACAAAAAAATGATACCGTGTTATATATAGTAAGCAAGGCGTTTTTACATAGAACAAATTATCCGAATACCTCAATCGCCAACTGTTGTTTAGAAAAATAAACAGCAACTGGTTAAAACTGAAATTCTTGCGAAACTGACTAAATTAGAATTTCTTCAGAGTGTCCTAATTAAGGCGAAGGGGCGACATGTTGGGACGAAATATGATTGAAATGGCATATTGTATGCTAATGCCACGATTGTAACTCGTGTGTTATTACAAGTTAGGGTAATATTTTTTGCAGATGTTTAAGTTACTGGTTACGCGAAACAGATTTTGAAATGAACTTTGATGTTTCTTTCATTTAATTGACTCCCTATCTATGCCCACGTACCTTAAGACTTCTTCTTTGATAAACCACTCCAATCAGTCTTATACATTAACTGTTTCCCCAGGGCCTCCAAATGTGATAGCTGATCAGACAGTACTTAGGTAACAATTAAGTTGTCTACATGGTGGTCTCTTAGTCTCGGCCAATATTACTTGATCAATAATGTGATTATGACACGCTCTTCTTAAGTATCTCATAGTTTAGATAAAACAACTTTTTATAAATATACAAAACAGTTGTTCCCCAGTTAGTAGCAAACCTCGTGAGCCGAGCTCTACCAGAACTTTAATTTAAATCTTGAACACACGATGTGGCTCGAGACGTTATTAAAATTGTTTTCTGTTACAACTTGCACCACAAGTGAAATGACGTCATACGGTTCTTATATTTAATATTTATTTTATCTACACGTAAAACACAAACTCATCGTTCTATTGTACGATTGTGAAAATGTGTTGTTTGTTGGAATAGTTGCTTTAGACTTCAAAGGCTTATAATTATTTGAGATGTGATGCATTGTCGTGTAGCCACTGGCTACTATGGATAATTATGGATTGGATGATATATCAGAAGTAATAAAAAGTATAACAATAACAAAAATTATCTTCGGGGAGATTTTAGATAAACCTAGATGCCTCAACATATACAATGCCGACATGACAACATATTTTAGCACATTATTCACTATAGTATATAGCATATTCAGCCTATAATGTTCCTACTGCTGGGGCGCAGGCCTCTTCTCTTGGAGAGGGAATGGGCTATAATCTACCGCGCAACCCTAGCGGGTTGGTAGATGGCACACGTCTTCGAATTTTTGGTTCTAGGACATGCCGGTTTCTTCACGATGTTTTCCTTCACCGTTTGGAGAGCAGTGATGATGAACTTATTTACACAAAGTAACACGCCTGTCTGGTTCAAACCCACGACCTAGAACTTATAAGTCAGGGCCGTTACCACTGAGCCACCACTGCTCCCTTATTCACTACGATATGGTATAATCATCGACGGGGTTGAAGTCCTTGCTTGTCATATGGGTCTCGTTGCGCGCCATATTGTATCCCCATATACGCATAGCTTCTTTGCAGTCCATCTGAAATGTTAGTTAATATTTCTATTATAAATTGGGAATGGAAAATAAGAGAAATAAAAAAAAAAATATATCCCAAGAACTCTCCTACGAAAATGTTATCTATAATTTACTGCGTCAAAATAGGGATGTTGACAAGATTTTTTTTTTGTTTTTAAGAAGTTAGCAGAACAGCGTTAAATAATCAATAATAATGGTGGCATGACTCTGGTTCAGGCCATGGTCCGGAGCGAGAGTGCATGGGAGGCCGTAACCTCCTTCTGCGAAGCAGTAATGCTCGCGAAGGAGGAGGCGGAACGCGCGAGGGAGAGGCAAGATTCGCGCCCTCGCGCCCCTAGTCGCCGCAGGAGACGCCCCGGGCGTCGGGAGTCGAGAGCCGACTTCCGGCCACCGTAGGCGCGGGCATGCGGACGGTGAGCAATGGGTAGCTCGCCGTCCGATAGGGACCAGGCCCGGGTCGACGGCGCGTTGTGTTCCACGCGCGCCTCAAAGAGATGTCAGCACTAACTGACGGGGTCCGGAAGGGCCAATGCCTGCCGGGGTTGCGGGTTTGTCCGAAAGGGATATCACGACCCCAGCACACAGGCAACGGAAGGAACACGGGTGGGTTTTAGTCGGTAAAAGTCTGACACGCCCTTCCGCCTAGAGCGGGAGAAGTTATTTGATAATTTCCCACCCACAAAAAAAAAAAAAAATGACTGGTTAATGAAGTATGATCGCTATTGAATTGTGTAATCTTCAATGGGGTTGAAGTCCTTGCTTGTCATGTGGGTCTCGTTGAGCGCCATCTTGTAACCCCATAAATTCATAGCGTAGCTGCACGCCATCTGAAATGAAAGATAAATAAAATTAATAGTAGTATTGTCCATTTTGTTGTTCTAAATGAATAAACAGAAGATGGGTGCAAAAATATAGCTTATACCGGAAATGAGAATGTTGAGATGGATTTGCAAGAGGCAAGAATGGATAAAGTAATATTAGAGAAAATGGCGCCGGCGACATAAAAGTTGAATGGGAGTCATTTTATTGTTATATGAGATGAGAAAGGATGAAATGCAAGTAACTAAAAGAGTGATGAACATAAATGTTATTAAAAATGGAGATAATAAATAAGGGGTGTGTGGATGATAATAGGGATGTTGACAAACAATTTTTTTTGTCCGTCAGGTAGATTATTAAAAAATATTGGACACGTATTTTTTCTTTTGTTACGTAATCAAAAGATTACGGCAATACATTGAGTAGGCAATGCGTTAAAATGTGGCATGACGTCACTGGCCGGTAGATTTTATACTGACTTGTGAGCGCCCCCACTCCCCAACTTTAATGCGTTTTATCTAAACCATTTTTTATTAATATGATAAAGCAAAAAATACGTGTCTTTTATTATCTGACTGACGGACTAAATAATTTTTTTTATTCCCCGTCAGCATCCCTATTATGTAAGGAATTAACTTGCGATACATAAATTGACGTTTAACCATATACCTATTTTACGGATTTTTGCAACGTTTGACTTTTATTTTTTTCCGCACCCGATTTCGATATGCACTTCACACTTCACAACAATATCGCTAATGAAATAAATATAATCCCGGTGAGAAATATTCAGTAGGATTCATTTCGCAGAAACGTTTTATTACTACGTTAGCCCAGTATTATCATTTCGAACGTTGGGAAGCTGTGTGAACTCATAAATTACCTCAGATATTCAGAAAGATAATAAAAATGACAACTTACCTGTATCTCATTAACGTTATTAAAGTCCAGCGCAGTCTTCCATTTGTAAGGAATGTTTCGAGAGACTCTGGAAGTAGCGTATATACCAGCCACCTCCAAATTGGTATGCGAGTGCAGGAACTCATCGAACGCCGGTGTTCTTGGAACTTTCAGGAAGTTGAGAATTCGGCCAGAAGTAATATTAGACTGTAGAGCTAATTCTTCAAACCGCAACACCCTGTAATTTAAATATAACAAGTAACCAGTTAAGTAGCGCATTCATTATCAAATAATGACGTTAAACTATTAGTAAGTTATTGCAATGTAATTCTTATCTCATTGTTATGAAGTATAAATTAGAATGACGAAGGATGGAAAGCGGGCAGTTTAAAAACTTGAAGCTTGGCCCGAATGCCATCTAAAACTATATTACTTATAATAAAATATAAAAAAATAAATTATGTTCGCATTGTTCTATAGTTTACCGTAAATTTAACCCTTCCTTTTGGCTTTGCCGTAGTCGGGTAAAATGACGAGCTAAAAGGTTAGAATATTGCAGATAGTTTCAGATTTAACCTTTTAAAAGATTATCATCACGCCATACCTTTATGGAGCTAAGCAGACAGTCATAACATATACTGGATGACTTTTGAGATGGGGCAATAAGGACAGGTGCCCTATCCGTTGTAGCTACAGGAAAACGGTCTGATGAGACTAAAAGTAGTCGTCGTAGTTTCAAAAAGCTATGGACAGCTTTTTGAAACTACGTCGACTACTTTTTAGGGTTCCGTAGTAAACAAGGAACACTTAGAGTTTCGCCATGTCCGTTTGTCTGTCTGTCTGTCTGTCCGCGGCTTAGCTCAGAGACGGTTAGTACTAGAAAGCTGTAATTTGGCATGGATATAATATTAATCACGCCGACAAAGTGGTAAAATAAAATCAAGAAAAATTAATATTGTATTGCGGGTGTGTAAAAATCATTTTTCATGTCAGGGCTCCGTTTGCGAAATAATAATGTCAGTCTGCAAATTTTTGTTAGAGTCCAGTGTCCCCCTGCCAGCTAAATAGTTGTACCTACTTGGATTTGTGAAAAAATTCACAGCAGTAGTATATACATATAACGAAGTTAAAAGTAAAACTCACAACTAAGTAGGCTTTACAGGTTAATGAGTAATTATCGACCAACTTAAATTTGCAGTTTGGAAAACATGATCGACACATTCCGTATGGGAGAACATGTTTTTCAAGTACAATGTTAAGTTTGTTCTTGGCATAAATTCATCCCGTCTACGGAACCCTTCATTGTGCGTGGTCCGACACGCACTTGGCCCGTTTTTGTACCTGTCTTGATTTCTGTCTGAAATATTTCCTTGTTTCATACTTTTTAGAGCGTCAGTTTTCAGTAGTCGAGTTTTAGTTTGTAAACTTACTTTTTATTTAAATTATTTTCGGGTTGTAATTTCCTGATAAAGTATTTGCGTATACATTGGGTATACATATTAATGACGCCGACAAAGTGGTAAAATAATTTTTTTTTTTTTTTTTTGGCGTAGGTACTTCGTCTAAATGTAAAGTGGAGGTGTTCTTTTTTCTTATCTAGCCCATGATGTGGGGTATCGTTAGAAAGGTCGTTCAAAAATATTGTGAGTTTGTGAAAACTATTTTTGGATTCAGGGGTCCGTTTGCGAAATATTAAGCTTTTAAGTGCAAATCAATTCTTAGATAAAGAGAGTCATCTTTTGGGGGAATAGCCCGTACAGTGCAATAGCGTTTCGGGGTTCTCCTCAAATCTTATTTTATATAACGTAAAATATTGATATTACTCTCATTATATATCCTGGAAACAGTAATGTACATTAAACCCAATTCTCATTTATTTCAGCGTTTGTCTGATGCTGTTCCTAGGAATAGACATGATAATTTCAATCTCTTTGTTCACGGCGCTAAAACAACAATAATGCGTAAGAGCATCTTTTGCATGGCTGCGACCATTTTTGATAAATTGCCCAGATTATGGAAAACATTAAATATATATCTGCTCTTAAAAGTAAATTGAAGAGTTTATTAACTGAAAGAGCATATTACAGTATAGCAGAGTTTATGAACGAGGACAATTTTCTTCGTTTATAAGATGACAATGTTGTTTTTTGACATGTTATTGCAATAAATAAATTGAATTGAATTGAATTGAATAATCTATTGTATTTTTTTAATTGGATTTGAAATTTTTAATGACAGTAATTCATATTTTTATTCACCAATTTATTTAATTACTACTTTGACATTGAATTTAAAAATATGCTTATTGAATTGTATACCTAATCTTTAATGAATAATGATGAAATGTAATTTTGATGAATATTATCACGGTTTATGCACCATCTCTTCCTACCAATTTGTACGCCACGATATGCGGCTGAACATGTTAGAACTTTTCTGTATCCCATTATTATCCTGCATGCAATGTATCATGTACACCATGTTTAAACAAATTAAATTTACTTACTTACTTACAAAATTTTAGTTAGAGTCCAGTGTGGGGGACACTTGACTCTAACAAAATTAGCACTTCAAAGCTTAATATTTTGCAAACGGATCCCTGAATCCAAAAATGGTTATCACACACTCACACCTCATTCACACGGGACCCATCATCAAATCACGTATAGTCTTTTAAAATTCACGTTAAAAGACGATACGTGATTTATGACGTGTCTGTCATTTTTCACAATTTGTGATGCGTGTGAACACGGGCATGTAAAAAGCATTGCCGCCGTCAAAAAAAAAACGAATCGTGAAAAAAGACGATTCGTCAAAAAACTCGAATCGTCCTCTTGTGAACAAGCCCTTATTCTATTTTTGAACGACCTTTCCAACGACACCCCACACCATGGGTTAGACCAGGTGAGATATAAGAAAAACTAAAACCCGAATACTGAAAATTCACGCTCTAAAAAGTATGAAACAAGAAAATATTTCGGACAGAAATCAAGATATAAAAATGTGGGTACAAAAATGGTCAAGGTAAAGCTGTGGTGGTAGCATGCCTGTACACCTACAAAATTATAATGGCAGCAGTTCAGGGACAGGAAGGTTCTCCTTTTTTCTTAAAACTCATTCGCGAAATTGATCAGAAGTTCTTAATTAATCCAGCTTTTAGTGATAAACCTGCCTTTACTTTTACAGTTGACTGTAGGCCCTAAGAAGCGTAATCAGAATGAAAAAAAAAACTATTATCTCGATAAACTCGATATACATAACGATTCCGGATTGAAGAACAAACTTAACTTTGCAGTTGAAGGGAAAGAATCCTCAAAAGGTAAAGTTCATAGATAACTTACATCAGTCTGTCCGGATACTGCTGCAGTAATTTTCCAGCTGCCATGTAGTCGCTGACCATGTCGGCACAGAGCATAGAAGGGTCCCAGCAATCTGAAGATTGCTTGCAGAAGTTTTCGTGTTGCCTCGACTGCATGACTCCGCGGGGGTCCCGTATCAATAGTATCACCTTCACGTTCAGCCTGTAAATAATTCAGTTGCTGGCATAAACATATTGGTGGATATATTACCTGGCAATATAATCTGAAGCTTTTGTGTAAAGGGCGTTTATAAAAGCAATGAACCACTTACTCTTTATCATCCAATATTTCCTCAACGAGTTTTAATCTTAGTCGTACAAGCTTTATATTTTGGAAAGGAAAGAGCTGACATAATTTTGAAGTGACCTCTGTATTATAACACATATCAACTTCATTCTCGTTCTTACAATACTCCCACTGTTTATCTTTGTGGCTAAATCCAAAAAGGTTACTTCTCTCAAACTCAAAGTAATCTTCTAAATCATCATAATTACATTTTAACATTCGTTTAACAATGCTCAGTACTTCGGTCGCTTCCTCCGGAGTCCTAAATTGTTTAGCTCCATACATAAGAAGGGGTTCACAATTATAGAAAGTACTTGGAACAACATTATTTACCAGGTCTCCAAGAAAATTTGATCCTGATCTCCATGTTGATATAATTAAACTTCTCAGAGGCTGTCCGCCAGATTCCATAAGGAAATCTTTTAAATCATGATCACCAGATAGTGAAAAGTTATAGTTGGAGTTATATTTGATTTTTGATCGTGTTTTATCTAATATGTTTGAGATGTCTGTAGAGCTGTTGCTGTCATCTTGCAAGATTGTGGCTTTAGTTTTGATGTGTGGTGAACTATAGGAATAGTTTTTATCATTTGTAATAGGTCTATTTTCCGTTTTTATTAGAATATTATGACCATTATTACTTAGTATAATAGATTTCTGTTGCCTGAAGGTCTCCTCTCCATTTTCTACGTTTATGATAATCTTATCATTTTTCTGGCTCTTGATGGTTATGAGAAATGTGTTATCAGTACGTCGAATCTTAATATCAATAATAAGTAGAATGCTAACACCAAATAGGAGACATATTTTGTAAATGTTGAGCGGCCGCACCATCTGTAAGAATGGCCATAATAGAAATGTTTTGCATTTTCACAAAAACATTTAATGAAAAACATGCGTTTAGTTTTGATTTTGCTTTAAATTAGTAAATACCTATCATTGTCACTAACAGAAGTCTTCAAAAATCACCAGCAAGTACATTGTGACATTATACCCTCATGTTTTGTGTTGCGCTTTTTAAAATGTGTAAGAATTGTATATTGTAATATTTGTAATTTCTGTGTTATGCAATTTTTTCTACAATTTAACAATTTTGTAGACTTGGTAAAGTTTTGTATTAGAGGGCCCTGCATTCAGGCAGAAGGAACAAGTAGTAAAAATTTTGTTCAAATCTCTGATGATACAAAGCTGCTTCAAAATGTTGCAATGAATTCTCTACGTTCGTGCCAAAATTGTTGTTGTAAGGGCTAATGATACCGCCGTGTCCTTGTGGAGGCGATCAGCGGCAGTAATCTCTCGCGTCCGGGCCGTCCAGGTCGTGGTTCGGAGCGAGAGGGCGTGGGAAGCCGTCACCTCCTTCTGCGAAGCAGTAATGCTCGCGAAGGAGGAGGCGGAGCGCGTGAGGGAGAGGCAAATGTCGCACCGACGCCCTGGGCGTCGGGAATCGCGGGCCGATTCCCGGCCACCGTAAGCGCGGGCAGGCGTGCAGACGGTGAGCAATGGGTAGCTCGCCGTCCGATAAGTTGTGTTCCACGCGCGCCTCAAAGAGATGTGAGCACAACGGAAGGGGTCCGCTAGGACGGATGCCTACCGGGATCGCGGAATAGTCCGCAAGGGATACCGTGGCCCCTGGCAATGTACAGGCAACTGAAGAAACACGGGTGGGTTTTAGTCAATAAGTATTTGACACGCCCTCTCGCTCCGCCCAGAGCGGGAAAAGTTATTTGATAATTTCCAACCCTCAAAAAAAAAAAAGGGCTAATGATACAAAATGGTACATCTGCCGGATATATTTATAAAATAAATGTTTTAAACAACTTACCCTAGCTGTAATGGGATTTTCTTTGAAATCTAAAACGTATTAGCAAAAACTAACGAGAACAAGGTAACACGTGAGACCGTGATATTAACGCAACTTCATCAATTTTTTTTTTTTCAAATATTGTTCACGTGCAAAAGTTTTGTATCTACTTAGCGAAATAAATACCCATTTTAAGTCGCACACACACAAAACTAAACTGACCGTAGTAAAATTCTAAGCCGAAAATAAGTACACAACTAGCAAATAACAGGTTAGGCAGGCTAGGTTTACATAACTAGTTGTTTGAATCGTTGTGAATATGGTAAGCGGAACTATACAAAAATAACTCATTTCATAGCCCATTATAATGCATTGACCCCTTTAAATTTAATATTGATACAATACAAGTATATTACTGGTTTTGCTGTACCAATGTAAGGCACTTCCTCGAGCAAATAACCTTGAATTTTCCGTCCTTTTATACCATTTAATCTTCCACTACTCAATGCAAGACAGTAGAAAAAACGCGAAATTCGTCGATAAGGATTTTCTTTATTAAATCTATATCTCAACATTCAATGACGACAAGATACATTATTTTTAATTAGTATGATCTATAAGATGGTATAATCATCGACGGGGTTGAAGTCCGTGCTCGTCATATGGGTCTCGTTGTGCGCCATCTTGTATCCCCATAAATGCATAGCTAATCTGCACTCCTTCTGAAATGTAAGATAACTTGCTAATAATTATGACTAGGTAGGTGTAATACTCGTATTAGGTATTACGGCGACAGGTCACAGGAAGTACCTCGCGATCCACGGATGCCCCTCAAGTTGAAGGGGAAAAATCTACAAGAAGTCTCTTCGTACTGTACTTATGCATCAGAATGCTGGGATGAAGAAAACGGATGAAAAAATATTGCATGCAGCGGAGGTGAGTATTTTGAGATGGATGTGTGAGTGTGAGTGAGAATGGAAAACGTAAGAAATTAGTATACAGAGTTTGGAGGAAAGTGATATTTTGTGAGGAATTCTAAGTTTTTTTCTTAAATACACAAAATTTGGGTTTTCTCGAATCCCATGAATTTCCCCCTAGGCTTTATGGGGCGCGTAATTATTGCAAATGGGTCACACTACTACGACCTGGAAGGAATACGTCAAATTACAAGTCACTCTTAAAAGGAAATCGTTTGGTTTTGGAGGGGCATGTTATCAGCATGGATGATAAGCATGTGACTAAAATAGTGATGAATGGAGAGAAAGAGGAAGGCCAAAGAAAAGATGTATGGCTTGAGTGACGAATGATATGAAAGAAAAGGGAGTGTATTTGTGAAAACGGTTAACTGGGAAGAATGGAAGAAGAAAACGTGTTACGCCGACCCCAATTTACATGGGACAAGGTCAGGGAAGATGATGAAGTTATTTGATTCAGATGATCTGCATTATGAACTGCATCAAAATCTGCTACCTAAAAATAAAGCATGCTGTGTGAACTCAGTAGGGAACGTTTTCATTCAAATTTCAACACACCTGTAACATGGTAACGTAATCAAAGTCCAGTGCAGTCTTCCATTTGAAAGGAATGTTGCGGGAGACTTTAGAGGTAGAGTAGGCTCCACACAACTCCACATTGGTATGTGAATGCAGAAAGTCATCAAACGCCTTTGTTCTTTGAGCTTTTAAAAAGTTTAAAATACGATCTGTTGTAATATTAGGTTGTAGAGCTAATTCTTCAAACCGCACCACCCTGGAATTTAAATATGAAATTATATAACTGGTTCAACGCTGAGTAATTAAGTTTCCATAATATTGATAAAATGGCCAAACTAACAGCTGATAAAAATCAACACATTGATGATGAACCTACTGGTAGATACTCCTTGGTGTGGCAAGTGTTCTGAGGCGTACACTTCACAACCAATAGACAGAACAAGCAGTTCTTAAATTTTCAAAAAAACTGATATTAATACAACACGGACATTTACGATGATAATGTGGAGGTAGTGGACTTAATAAATTTACGTACATTATTTTGTCTGGATAGCGCTGCAGTATTTTTCCAGCTGCCATATAGTCACTGACCATGTCGGCACAGAGCATAGCAGGCTCCCAACAATCAGAGGAAAGCCTGCAGAAGGTGCGTTGTTTCCTCGACTGCATGACTCCGCGGGGGTCCCGTATCAACAGTATCACCTTCGCGTTGAACCTATTAACGATTTAGTTTTACTTAATTCGTAATGTAATCTGAACATGGAGAATAGTTGCTTAACACGTAACAACATCACATCTTGTCTGTTTTCAGTGGAGGATAAGGGGAATGCCACGTTTCGCCAACAGAAGAAGGCTAGTTAAAAAGTTCAATAGACTGAATTTAACTCATAGCTTTTAATCTATATATATTATAGTTCTACAAAACCAATTATTATAATTCAAATGCTTTAAAAAAATGTAGTGATAGAAAACAATTTGCCAAGAAACATGCTAGTTTTATGGACCTTTGTTACACCTGTGAAAACTCAAAAATATTAAAAATTACTCACGCTCTATCGTTCAAAATTGCCTCAACGAGCCGTAATCTTAGTCGTTCAAGTTTCACATTTTGGAAAGGAAACAGCTTACATAACCTTGTAGTGACCTCTGCGTTGAAACATAGTTCATCGTTATTATCGTACTTGCAATACTTCCACAGTCTGGTGCTCGGACTACCCTCACGAAAATGTTTTCTTTCACACTCAAAGTAATTTTCCAAACCTTCATAATTGCATTTTAACATTCGTTTAACAACGCTCAGGGGTTCGCGCCCTTCTTTTGGTGTCCTAAATTGTTTAGTTCCGTACATAAACAACGGCTCATTATGAAAGTATGTACTTGGACGCGCATTGTTTATTAGATCTGCTGTGAATGTAGATCCTGATCTCCATGTTGATACAACTAAAGTTATCAGGGGTTGTCCTCCAGATTCCATAACTAAATCTTCTAAATCATGAACACCAGATTGTGAAAAATTATAGTTGTAAGTGTCATATTTGATTTTTAATCGTGCTTTTTCTAATATTATGTTTGTGATGTTTGAGAAACTGTGGGTCTCATCTTGCTGGTTTGTGGGCTTAATTGTGATATGTGGGGAACTAATGAGATGGCTTTCATTCGTCATTTCAGGTAAATTTTCCATTTCTATTGAAACATGGGTATCATCGTTCAGTATAATAGGTATTTGTTGCGTAAAGATCTCCTCTCCATTTTTTATTTTTACAATAATCTTAGCATTTTTCTGGCTTTCATTGGATATGAGACATGTGTTATTAGTATATCGAATATTAATATCAATAATAAGTAGAACACTGATACCAAATAGGATATATTTTACGTAAATGTTAAGTCCCCGCATCATCTGTAAGGAAGGTTATTTTATTTTTCATACTTTAGATCACACTGAATTCTAGAAAAAAATTAATGACATATTATGCTCGTCGTCTCCATCAGTGATTGAATCAGAAATGAGAGGCGAAAAAGTCCCAGTCCAAGTACCTAAATGTGCAGCGTGGGTGGCCCCCTCACAACACACGGCCGACCACCTAGTGCTGGTCTCGGGATTATACCGAACGCGTGCAGCGCAGGTGGCATTTCTTGGAGGCTGATGTGAAATGATGATCAAATAATTATTATTTATTTCTATGAGTAGACACTTTTTCTCCAGTCTACCGCTACATAGCTACTTAAAGGTATGTATAAAAATAATATGAGATACTGATTCAAAACTTACCTTCTTTAGGTATACGTGTATTGTTGATACTAAAAGGTGGTCAACACTACCCAATACGGGAACATAACACAAAATAATAATTTATCACAAAATTTAATTATATAAAATATACACGATGGACCGCGAATCGCGATATTAAAAAAGTTACACTGACTCAAACGTGTTTCGAGCGTGTGTGTTAGATGTATAAATAAAAATCTATGGTTACAATTCATCGGTTGAAGGACACTGAATATGAAGGCGATCCAATAGAATTTTTATTGTTATTACCTCTAGGTATAGTGTCCTGCAACGTGATAAAAATTCACCTTACTTTTCGAGAATAACTTACTTTGTTATCCTTTAAGTTTAAAATACTGAGGTAGGTGTCATCGCGGTTGTCAGCGTTCGAAGGCTCTTCGGTAACAACCCATCGAAGAAGTATCTTCGAGTGAATGAAAACAAGGTATTAATTATTGGGGAAAATTCCTCAATAATAAATACCTTGATGTGTTTCACACTCAAAGCCAATCTAAGCCCAACCCAAGCCGTCTAGGTCTATTGGGTGCGAAGATACAGCTATTCAAAGATGGGCATTTTTATCCAAAAAGTGAAAAATTATCGATTTAGGATCATTTGCCAAGACACGTACCGGCTGAACTAATTGTCCTAGAGAAAGTGTTGTAGTATTGTAGTTGAGTAGAAAGGTAGATTTCGAACGAATTTTTGAACGAATATTGAACTTTCTTGCAATACTTTCTCTAAAAGGACCATTACTTTAGCCGGTATTCTTTGACTAGCTGTATCTTCGCAACCAATAGACCTAGAATGCTTGGGTTGGGCTTAAATTGTAGCAGGTTGCTTCCCTGCTTTCTTAAAATATAGAACAAAACGCGACCATAAGGAATATTTAAAAAAAACTGGCCACGTGCGTGACGGACCACGCACAATGTAGGTTCCGTAGAACGTGAATACGTGAATTCATCCCAAGAACAAACTTAACAACAACAATATTGAGAGATTTATTATATTATTTCAAGACCATAGACTTCTTATAAGTTTTCCTGTAATCTATGAATAAAGAACCATACTCTACACTTAAAAAAAAAAAATTGGCTCAATAGTTTCGGAGATAACGGTCTATTTTCATAAATTTTCTTAAATATCTTTAAAAGTATTTATTTTAAAATTATTTAAAAAAAATATTTGAGATCCTTGCAACATTCATTTGATAATATCACACGGTTCAGTTTGCAAAACTTTTAATTTTTCTTTTCTTATTTGCCGACCAAAAGCAACCCCAAAATTCAAAATTCATTTATTTACGTTACACGTCCATGTTTGGGTCACAAAAATACATATGTGTACCAAATTTCAACTTAGCCAGTCCATTAGATTCGGAGCAAATTGGCTGTGACAGACAGACAGACAGACACACGAGTGATCCTATAAGGCCGCTTGTAGACGCACGTTTTTTCCATCGGACCACGGACCGTGTTTTTCATATTTATATGAGTTGGCCACCAGTCCGGCGTCCGATGTATGTACACACATTCATTATAAACCATACACCATCGCGAATCCGGCAAAAAAAAAAACGTTCCGTTGTCCGGTGAAAAATACGGACGTATACAAGCGGCCAGTTAGGGTTCAGTTTTTTCTTTTTGAGGTACGGAACCCTAAAAAACTGAAACAAGTGCCAGAATTTCACTGTTTTTCGAGCACCATGGGAGTAGCTCAAGGTTTTTAGGGTTGCAAACTTGGGTATAAACTACTCTCAGGGGACCTAACAACATATTAATATAATTGTAGTTACATGCGCGTTTGCATTTTTTTGTGTTGATATTGACTGGGCCATACTGGCAACCATTTTGGTGTCATCATTGCTCCAAATTTGAATTCACAACCATCAAAAAAGCTATAAGCCTTACAAAGAAATGCAGGGCGGCTCGATTCAGGTATTCGGAAGTGTATTTACATGTGTACTACCTTCAATGCATCCATCGTCTATCTGATAAAAAGTTAATAAAAATTAAATGCATTAGATTAGTTTTTTGCAAATAGCGTTCATTTAAATAATAATAACTAATGTTGATTGTTATTTAGTTAACTATTATCCACATTTACATGACAACCGTATTAAATCAAATTGCAATCATAGTTTGAAATTAAGGAATTATGTTTAGCAAAGTACGCAAAAGACACTGTATTGGAAACATGATTAATATGTCGTATCAGTATGTATTTTACTGTGTGTACATAAATAATAAAATAAATAAATAATTGATGAATGCTATTAATCAAAGTTATTTGTCTCCAAAAGAATGCATTACTTTTGCTGGATGAAGATGGAGGCTGGAAAATGGATATAATAAGTTAAAAAAAATAAAAATCTCTAAATGGCAGAATATAAAAAACTGTGCCACTTTTGACAACAATTATTACCATTAAATTTAAACTTTACTAAGGTTTAAACTATTTAACGGTGACATAGACACATAAATCTTGTTGTTTTATGTCGTGCAGCATCCTTATGACGTAACTCTTATGTAATACTATCACAATCTGCATGATTATGAAGGATATTGCTAATCCGTTGTTTCATAAATGTTCGAAAAATTTGTCCGCTCAACGTTGAACTGTTCAAATGTGAACAAGTTATTGAACTGTCAAAATGAAACCCATTGCTACCGTAAGTGTGTTACGTGATTACCCCGAAGGTGACATTCAACCTCACGTTAATATGGTGTTATTACATGGTCGACTACACCTATCAAAAAGTACCACCTATCGAAATATTTTTGATGTGTCTTTCCTCTCGCTTTCCTGCAATCAAAATCTAAATTTAAAAAAAAACAAAATTATCAAATCTGTGTGAGTGATTTCGTGAAAAGGGACGGAAGTGTATAACAGGAAGCCGCGGCAGCGCGCGCTATTTGATTTGACCAATTAGCGCACGCGGTGCTAAAGTTGGCCGTCTGAAACGACCTTGACGACCCCACCCCTTTATTGTTGCTCAGACGTTACACATCATATGCGACTAATACTGTAGGGCCCGCTCGTTTTTTATATTTTCCATTTCCATCATATAACTAAGACAAGACAACGGTCCTTACTCATCCATTTTCCCAACGAGAGTCAAAGAAATAAATCAAAAATATCATAGCATCAGAGGACAATACGCTTTGTCCTCTGATGCTATGATAGTTTATGATTTATTTCTTTGACTATAATAAACGTTACAATGGGCTCAAAATAATATTTTTCATTAGAAACGCGTCGTAAATAACGAGCGTGACATTATTATAGAGAGCGAATTTATGAGCGGACACTGTTGCTCCATATATTGGGTGCTAAACGCTAATACCAGGTTCATTGTTCCACCAATATTTAGTGCGAGGATTTTAGTACCCGTGATATAAATTATCCGTATCGGAAATGTGCGTAATATTTATTTATGAGCTTAGCTTACAAGCGTTTGAAGTCAACTAAATCTAACATTTCTTTTCTTTCTCTTTAGAATGAAACAGGCAAAAGCAAAAAGTATGAAATAAGGAAGTGGAGTTGCTGCACTGCTACGCTGTTCATAAGTGATCAGGCAGTTCATTTCACAAGAGGCAAAGTAAAATACCACCGAAACACGCCAGTTTGTTAAATGGCAGGTCAGCCTGGTGTGTTTTTTAAACCAAAAAAAAACACCAATATGGACAACAAAAAACAAAAGACATACGATACATACATACATTACCTGTATGTGCTCGCATGATCTCGCTGATCGAAAACGTACGGATTGCGGATACGGCGCGGATACCAGCGGATACGGCGGATATTACACGGAAATTGTGCCGCCTCGAGCCTCAGCCTAAGGTGTAGCTTTGTAATTAACTGTCACAGCACTCATTCAGGCATAAAAATTTGCTATTTCTTCGTAGGTTATAGTTTATTGACTTTTCTAGGCACCTGCACTTGTAGGTAACTACAGTCCGACCGTCGAGAGAATGCGTTCTTGACACCTGTCAGTTTCTTACTAACTAATATGTGTTTTGCGAATTTCATCCTTATTACTACTGGAAATTGTCTAACTGACAGGTGTCAGGAACGCATTCTCTTAAAGGCCGGACTGTTATCTTAAAGGCAGTGTATAAAGTGCCGCTAGAGGCATAATAGTGGCGCTATCTCGGCCCGGCTAAAGTGCCGTAAGCATTGCATTGTCATTATCACTGTCACTGAATTACTGTCACTTGCTATTTTGTTTGATTGTTGAGGTAAATTCTCTGTAAAACACCACATTCCCAAAACACAAATTCTCTTGTGGCTTGTGTGTCACAGTTCTAACCTAACCTACCTTTCAGCCAAAGCTCCTCACAAATAAACTCATCTTTGAATATAATTATCAAAAACAAATACGATCAATACACATACAAAGGGCAGCGAACTAACCTCAACAATGAAACGAAATAACAAGTGCCAGTGAAAGTGACAATGACATGCTTACGGCACTTTAGCCGGACCGAGACAGCGTTACTATTATGCCGCAAATAGCGGCACTTTATCCGACAGGGATAAAGTGCGGCTAGCGGCACTTACCACTTCCAATATACACTTCCAATTTTAAATTTATTTTGTAGCTATTATGTATCCTTTTTTGGACACAAAGCTACGCAATTCTCGCTACATATTTTTTTGGTATGTAATATTGGTCTCTCATTTTGGGTAGGTAAGTATATGGAGCTGGAGCACCAGTGAAATCGAAGTTCAGCATAATTCTATTTAGGTCGTTTTTTTTTATACATAAATAGTTAGCAAAATCTTGGGAGTAAAAAAATGTTTTTGTTTTGCGAAGAAACAATAATATTAGTACTGACAAAGTTGAGGTATTTTTAATTTAAATATTTTTAACACCTAAATAGGTACGTTAAGAACTCAGTTTATCGTAAAATAACTTTTAAACATTATTAAAATAAATAATCTATTGTATATTCAAGATGTCTACGGAAAACAAGCTCACATTAATTCCGGATACAATTCAAAAATATAAATTCTCCTTACGTGACTTATTTGAAAGCGTTCCCATTAGTATTCCAAAACAATTATTTTCTAACACGACAGATGTCGTTTTCGTAAACAATTAAACAAAATGATTCCAGCGAGTCTAAAACATTTCAACTGTTACCAAAGTTGTTTATCATTACTTTTAAAAGTCGCACAACGTGTAAGCATGACTTTGAAGAGTAGGTTCCTTAAGGGGATCACACACAGCCAAGATAAGTGCAAAATACAATAGACGACGTATATTTAGTAACTTAATCCGCGTAACTGTTCTTAATGAGTCATAAAGAACACCGCGCTCGACGCTTGACGTGTCCACACGTCGGGTCCGAGTTCGCAACAAGTCAATCACCTTCCGGAGGATGCCTCGTTGAGAGGTGAAACACGTGTCGATTTCTTACAGGGTTCTTTATGACTCATTAAGAACAGTTATGCGGATTAAGTTACTACATATACGTCGTCTATTGTATTTTATAATGGATTTCCGCAAAGTCACGGCTGAATCAATTAGCTATCTTAAGATTAGTACATTACTAATAATAATAATATAATAATATTTTTATTCACAAAAAAGTAATAGGCTGTGTATACTGTCGCGGTCTGCAACAGAGACATCGATGGACGATCACACTTACGTGAGTCGGCCAAGGCTTGTGTAGTACTTTTCTCAAATAATGCTCGGAAATTCAAATTAAGTAAATTAATTATGAATTCCAGAATCAATGATGAATATGTTCATTTGTTTCTTCTTTACTTTAAGCATCTCTGTCTGTAAGCCAAATCGAAAGAAGATAGTTTTTTATTGTTCGGCGATTAGGCCCTCAAAGATTGTGGCGTCTATTAATTAAACTCATGTTGATTTCTTCCTTATGATCTCTAATTTACAGTGGTAGTAATAATTATAGTTAGTCTAACGGGAATACTGAGAAATACGATCATAACCCAAAAATTCACTAAAACCGGTGAAGCCAACCTACTCACTAATAGCTTATTAGTGTGTTATGATCGTTTGGCACTGAAAACAGTGAATAAAATAAGCTTTTTAGAGGGGGAATGGTATAATAGTATATTATGCAATTAATGAATAAAGGACGGATTTAAAGCGAGGGCCATAGATGAATCACGAGCAAGTGAAGGATTGTAACGCCTGAATCACGACCGTAGGGAGTGATTCAAAAATGGAATGGTATAAAGTTTATTTATTTATTATCTTTATTTTTATCCCTTGCTTTGTGGTGTGTACTTATTTATTTATTTGTTAGTCATGTTAGTTTTGTACTTAAATAAGGTTAGTATTGTTAGGTGTAAGGGCCTATTGCGGTGAAAACCTCCTCCAAACCATTCCAGATTTCTCTATCTTTAGCCTGTCTGGGCCATAAGTTTCGGGCTATTTCTTTGATGTCGTCGCTCCATCTTTTAGAAGGTCTACCCTTCTTTCTCTTTTTATCTATTGGGTACCAAGTTGAAATTATTTAAGACCATCTTTCATCCATAGCACTCTGAATATGACCTGACCATTTCCATTTCAGAACCTGTTTCACGTCAAACATAGTACTTAACATTAATCCTCAACTTCATATAATATGTATTTCAAAAGTAATGCTGCAGTATTTTCGATTTCAAACTCAAACTCAAACTCAAAGCATTTATTTCAAATAAACCAATTACAGGCACTTTTGAATTGTCAAGGGGGTCGGTCAGTCAGAAAGATGAAGCTAGATGCCCATTCCAAAGCGTAGTAGGTACCTATGGAGAAGAACGGACACTCTTTTAAAACATGATATGGTTACAAAATATAGGTTACATCATTCATGTTGAAGTTATACATGTGAGAACGATGCAAAACATGAAAAGCGTCCGTAACAGAAATAAAAAAAATAAACAATCCAATAAATTAAATTAAATTAAAATAAGCCGTGGCAGCTAAGAGATGACCAGTCCCTACTGACGGCGCCCGTTCACGAACATGACGCATGGATTAGCACCATTCAGCTCAACCATTTTGAAGGGAGCTAAATGATCCAACACACGCGCCACCGTCAGCGAGACATTAGAGTGAGCATGACATACTCTCAGCCGCCACGACACATTCAAGTCAATGAAAGACATACCCTGCACCTAAATGGTAGCTTTATAGTCGGTACATAGCACTCACACATGTTCTATGCAATTATACAATGCTAAGAGATTGAATTTATACAATGCAAAGATAGTTTTTTAAATCTTCAGCAGCTCCAATTGTATTTTCAAATGCTAATCAATTAGTTTATGCGCCCTTGTGGAGCAGGACCAGCGTTGGGCCAAGCATTTTTATCAGCAATATAATCTGCCAATTTATAATATGCTTGGCTGCATAGTGTGCGTTTAATATAAGATTTAAATTTCGTTTCATTAAGTTGAAGTATGTGGGGAGGTATTTTATTGTAACACTTTAAACAGTACCCCATGAAAGATGAGTCTACTTTAGCCAGCCTGAAACCCGGTTGAACTAATTGGTCCCTATTCCTAGTAATATAATTGTGTCTTGCACCTCTTTTACTAAAAAGATGTAGATTTTTCCTTACGTACATAATGTTTTCATAGATATATTGACAAGGTACCGTCATGATGTTAATATCTTTAAACAGTTCCCTTAAAGAGTCGCGCCTGCGGAGGCCATATATGGCTCTGATGGCTCTTTTCTGCAGAATAAAAATAGACTCGATGTCTGCAGCCCGTCCCCATAGTAGTATACCGTACGACATAATACTATGAAAGTAGCTAAAATAGACTAGCCTCGCGGTACCTACATCTGTAAATTGACGGATTTTTCTCACAGCATATGCTGCTGAACTTAATCGTCCTGAAAGGGATGTTAAATGAGGACCCCATTGAAGCCTTGAGTCAAGCGTGATCCCTAGGAAAACAGTTTTATCGACGAATTCTAGTTTCTCTTGATTCAATACTATCTCACAATTACTACTTTTGACATTAGGCAACGAAAATCTTATGCACTTAGTTTTTTTCCCATTTAATACTAAATTATTAGCAGTGAACCAATTTTGGACCTGCTGTAGGGCGTTATTTACGTCGTCAAGATTTGATGCACGTCTATTAATTTTAAAAATTAAGGAAGTATCGTCAGCAAATAACACCATTTGTGGTTGAGTTTTTAACAAATGGGGTAGATCATTAATATAAACTAAAAAGAGGAAAGGACCCAATATTGATCCTTGTGGTACACCCATTTTTACTTTTAAACCGATTGAATTGACACCATTTATTTGAACTTGCTGTTGTCTATCATTTAAATAAGATTTTACTAAACTGAGCGCAAGTTTTCCAAGTCCGTAATACTCAAGTTTTAAGATTAAGGTTTCGTGGTCGACGCAGTCAAATGCTTTGGAGAGGTCACAAAAAATTCCTATGGCGTCTTGGGCCTCTTCCCACGCCGTAAATATGTGTTTTAATAAGGTGACACCGGCGTCAGTCGTACAACGTCCCTTGGTGAAACCATACTGTTGATCATGTAAGATTTTATTGGTGTTAAAATGATTGAGCATTTGATTAAGCATTAACTTTTCAAACACCTTGCTTAAAACTGGCAACACGGATACGGGTCTATAATTATTGGTGTCTTTACTGTCCCCGGATTTGAAAAGTGGTATTACTTTACTATATTTCATTAGATCAGGGAAGACTCCTTGATCCACACACAAATTAAATATTAAGGCTAAGTACGGCGCTATAGTCTCAATAATGGAGGTACAAACTTTGATTGACATTCCCCATATATCTTCGGTTAATTTGATCTTGATTTGCTTGAAAGCTTTTATTAATGTTATGGGGTTTATATGCTTGAATTTAAATTCAATCGGGCAGGATGAAACGTTTGCTCTTAATAAATCAATAGAACACGAGGGCGACGAATGTAAGGTTTCAGTAGTTTTAATTGGCATACTGGTAAAGAAATTTACAAATTCTTGAGCAACTTCTTTGTTAGTGCTTATAAGACCCCGTGAAGTTTCTAGTGTGAAATCATTATTATGTCTTTTATTCCTGTTTATTTAGTCATTGATAATTTTCCAAACCGTCTTTATTTTATTATCGGCTGATTTGATCTTGTTGCTAATGTACAAGGCTTTAGCTACCTTGCAGGTATTTTTAAAAGTTTTAGAGTAAGTAGCAACGTATTTATTAAAAGTTTCAGAGTTAATATAAGGTTTAAGGCCATACAGCTCAAACAATTTTTCCCTACTTTTCCTAATACCCTTAGTCGCCCAGTCACTGAACAAAAAATTTGGGCAAATCGTTTTAGTTTTCTTCTTTAGAGTATTATTGAACTTGGTGCGCACTACCGTAAAGAATTCCTCATATAATTCATTTACATTTATTATAATATGACCCGGTATACTTAACTTGCCAATTAAGTTATTATTTAACGGAGGATCATGCTAAGCAACCTTCTAATTCTATAATTTATTAAATAGATTCAAATGATTATGCGAGTCTCAATAAACAGTTGAAAACAAGTTTTGGAACAAATATTGTGGAACCTGTTTATAAAGTGAACCACAATAACAATTTTCCTCCAAAACGCTGCGCAAAAAATGGAAAATTGGCAATTATAAAATCCATTTTTAAATTCATTTTCAGATTTCAGTCCATCCATTTTAGGTGAAATTCAATTCGTTCTATGATGGAAACCGAATGCAAAATTCTTTAATACGATTGGCAAAATAGTCTGGGAAATGCAACATACGCTTGAACTATGAATGACTGATAAAAGCGTATTAAATTTTATAACAAATTCGCGGCAAACGTGAAGTTTAACAAACCTTTTTTACTTGGAAATCCATTGATGCCTTTTTAGAGGTAAAAAGTTAAAAAAAAAACGTTTTTTTTTTTTTTTTTTAAATATCTTTCTCCAATCAGTGCGGATAAAGTAGCATTCTGCTAGATCCAATTCAATTCATAATTTATAAACAGAGCATTACTTTTAACTTTAAGAATTTTGTTATTGGAATTGTTTAAAATTCGTAAGATTCTATAACAAAAATACCCTTTTTAACAAAAATAACAACGAATATTCCCGAAAACTAAGTAGGGTATTGATTGTACATACATTATTTTCAAACAAAAAAATAGGCTCACAAGTTAAAAACAAAAAGGAAGCGTTCTGATTCACAAAAACTCATCGAATTGGAGTTACTCCTAACCCGTTGGCCTCGGGCCCCCAGGCCGTGTCGCTTGGACCAAAACGCGCTCTAAAAATAATGCAATAAAAAGTATCATACAGCCGCACTGCGCACACCGCACACCTAAATGTATTTTAATGGAATAGTAGCACCGCACTATGTATTTAATAATGAATAGTAAAACGAAGTTTATTTTTATTTTTTAGAACAAAATGAATGCTGTTGCTGTATGGTTTTTGTTCTGGCTAGAAGCATTTTTGATGAGTATTAATTATTAACTTTCCAATGTTAGTTATTTACAATATTGCTTATGGATAAATAGTTATTCAGAATATTTTGAAATGTAAATATAATAATTATACAAAACAAGTCACTCACGCATTGTGCAATTGTGTATCTTTACTCCAAATAACCTGCCATCTTCACAAACAAGGAAAAATTCAAACAGTACTTAAAAAAAAACAAACACGTTAAATTTTCCCCGACCATAGTGTGTTTGAAAATCCGCACCTCCCAAACACCGTGATCTTCGGTGGGACGTTCAATTTACATTTAAATTACGGCCTTTAGCCACGACTAAACTTTCTTTTTGCCTCGAATTTACTGGCAGGTTACATCAACGTTGATACTTTTTGTAACCAACTTTGGTGGTCTTCGCAAAGTATGTTTTATGGCCAAAGTGGTTAAGTTAGCTTCTTCAGACTTATTATACTGTCGGGCTTGAGACGTCAAAGATTGGCTCCAAGTATTGGTAACTTAGTTTTAAATCGAGTTTGTGAGTAGCCGAAATGTTGGATCGGTGATTTTGGGAAAAACAAAGGATGCTTGGATTATATAAGTATCTATTATGTATTTTCCTTGGGAGCTGTTTTTTATGTTTAGTTTTAAAAAGCAATGTAGGTATAAGTTAAGCCTGTTATAAGTTTAACAAAATTTTCTGAAGCAGATATAGTTTGAAGAGTTTTCTTTCAAAATAATAGCATCTGCTTCAGAAAATGTAGATAGCTAAAATAATCTGAATAAATTACTCAAAACTTCCTTTCCTTGTAACATCAGGTAGAAAAAAATCATCCAGAACCTTTTAACATAAATTAAAACCAAAATCTGCTAAAAACAAAAGTGCCTGCAGACACAACTCCAAAATAAAACTGGACTCAAAACTTTTATATTGGTGATGCAAGTTCTTCCATATGAGGTCATAAATCGCGGGATACAGTGTGCTTCAGAAACTTGGCACTCTTTCGGGTCACGCTGGAATATAACTTGGGTCCGAATAAAGATAAAGTTTCTCGGACTTTAGAACATTGTGTTATTTCAATGGAATGTTTTTAACAGTTGAGATTTGGATGTAATTTTGGAATGGTATTATCAAAGTGTTTCCTATTTTGAATCCCCAAAATAATTTATTTTATATTAACTATGTATATACTTAACGGCGTCCGGCGGCGAGATGGGCAGCCGACGTCATTGCTATCGTGGGTAAACCTTGGAGGAGGCTGGCACAGGAGCGTGTGGATTGACATAAGCAGAGGCCTGTGCTCGGCAGTGGGTGTAGTCGGGCTATGGATCATATAAAAAATTGTTTACAAGAGCAGAGTACATAAATAACATTATTATCTTTATTTCTGATGCCACCATCTGCTCTCAATCGTAAGAATTTGAACATTACTTTACACTTTAAAATTAGCATAAATAACCATTCTCATCAAAACCAATAAATCGTTCCAAACCGTACGGAAACCAAGTTTATAATCACGTCGCGGCAATCGAACAATATTTGCCATTCCGTGTTTGCTCTCGACCCAATAACTTGCCGCGCCGATGTTAATAGCCAATTTACAATATTCCTAGCTATAGGCAAGCACACACATATCGCACATTCGAATACAGACTTTATAATAAGTTTATTATGGACGTTTTATGGTTACATGCAAAAATAAATGATAGTTTCGTTTTGTCAAGGCAGAGGTACCGATAACTTGATTAGCTAAAAACATAGTTCCTTTCCTTTTACTACTATATACGGATACTGTATCGTATTAGCCCGTCAAACGCTCGTTACTACACAAGGTTTCTGCAGTAAGTGACGATGGGGATCTATTAAAACAGCTTCCTTCTATGGCAACCTATGAACACCGAAGTACTCTGTAACACTTCCGGGAATGTAAGCTTGGTCATCACAGAGGTGGAACGACAACGTTTGCAAATTCTTGGCACTGGCCTGACCTTACCAAAATTCAATTTTGAATTTCATTTGGTAGGACTTCAACGTTACTGACCGTAGTGAATAAATTCTTATTTTAAAATGCAACTTATATGCAAAAGGAAATCGAATAAAAGAACCATGCATTCAGTGAGCACTAATTATTACTTCTGCAAACAAAGAACCGTTGGGAAACGTTAACTGAAATAAAATTTAAATGATAGCACGATAGAAGCCCAGCTTTATTTGCCATATAGACTTTTCTTTTAGTTTATAATTTTTATTTCCGTTTTTATGAAAGCGGTTCACGCTACGCCGGACATGAACACTCAGATCCTGAACAACTATTAAGTGGGCCAAACGATATCGTAAATCTTTTCTTAAAAAGTTAATCTCAGAGTAACACATCTTATTTTCGTCGAGTGAAAATAACATAATCATTAATAAAATGAAATAATGAAGACACCAAAGTATCCCAACTTGTACTCGTATCCAATATGGCCACCTAACCCAATGATAACGAGACATTACATTTGAAATTGCAAATGGCCGCCGGCCATCGGACACGCTAATCAGAACAACTGGATAGCAGCGCGCTAACCTGAAATTTAGTTCTGCTAACTAGCAGAACTAAATTTAACCTCTACTGATGGATGTCGATTGAGAGATGAGGAGTAGACATACAAAAGGTAGTCAATCGGTGTTGGGAAGCGCAACACATGAAATGTTACTAGTACCAGTTTCTGATAAGACTTTAAAGTAGATCATGCAAAATAGTCAAATGATTCGATATCAAGAAACTATTGTGGAGCGATACTGCTCGCTTCACAATAGTTCTTTGAAGAAAATAACGTAAATAGGTAGATATGTGCAGATATTTCTCGACGGCATATGAAGCTAAGTCAGAGGCCCATGGGCGGCTTTAACACTCCAACACCAGGTTAGTCACACACGAAAAGAAGAAGAAGAAGAGGAATAGGTATTTACTGATTTATGAAAGCAAGATGAATTTTCTTTTCTAAAATAATTATAAGATTTCAACAAAAGATAATTCTAGAATGGGTTTCATAGTACCCAAGTACCCGTAGATCGATCAATTGGACTAATTGCACGGAAGTCGAATCTGTCTCGGTATTGTTATATTGAAACCGCTATTACTGCCCTCTGCCAATTGAGGGGGAGTGAATAGGAGAATGATTAGAGGCCATCCCACGGAAACAAACGTTAAGGTTCAGAAGTCCATTATCTAATAATGACTATTCGTTTTACATGAAACCACACATTTTCATGTAACATTAAGGCAAGGTCTGTACACTTTACACGATGAAGAAGAATATACGATAACATTTAAATAGGCAGTCGAAAGTGCCGCAATATTTCTTAAATCGTTGTGCCACTTTGTTTCGGTTTATTTATAAATAGATACACAAATGAGAATAAGTTGATGAAAAACTTTGAAGCAATGTTAGCAAATACAATAGACGACATATATTTAGTAACCTAATCCGCTTAACCGTTCTTAAAGAGTCATAAAAAACCCTGTAAGAAATCGACACGTTTCACCTCTCAACGAGGCATCCACAGGATGACGATTGACTTGTGGCGAACCCGGACCCGACGTGTGGACACGTCAAGCGCCTCGACGCTGCCTCGTTGAAACAAACACAAGTTTTGGAAAAAATAGTTGTAATGATTAGTACACATAAGGTTCAGTTTGCGCTACAACTTCATATTTTTTATGACTTTTTCAAGAGTAATAGTCAGTCTAAAAATAACTTTATTTACACATGTATAAAGTTGATGTTTGTTTAAGTGGAAATATCATCAATTGAAAACATGGATTTGAATAGATCTTAAATCTAAATGCAATAGACACACTTGATAAACAGAACAACAAGCAACAAGACATGCTCAAACATGTCATGAATCAGAGAACAGCGATTGAGAATCTAGTGAACATTTGAGAATATAGGTACCTACTCCATTTCAGTTTGACTGCAATTGGATACGAAGACAGCATGGTTTATTCGGATTCTGAAGAGATTTGAATATTATAATGTCCCGTGTATTTTGAAATTCTGATCTTGGAGTGAATATAAATTTTGAACGCTGCATTCAATGCGCTGAAGATTTTGTAGTAACGCTCTTCTATTTGGTTAATATCGACAGGTTGAATCCTGTATTTTTTTAATTTTATTATAATCTCTGACAGCTGCTTAATTTAAATTAACTTTGATGTGGGCGGATGAATCTTGGCCTCCATTGTTATAGCGACGGGTATGACCCAAAATGTATATAATATATAGGTAGATTTCAATTAAATCATACGTTACAGTATTTTTACCGGACCAAAAATTTTAAATTCCATTTCGTCATGTCCACCCTGCGCCTAAACAATCTCACGATAAAACTAAACGCATTCTAGAACTAACAACCCTTTACAAGCCTAAGTCCTCATCTTTTATTCAAACAGGTTATAAAAATCCCATCCAATATCATCCGGGTAAACAGAGGCCACTGGCACTTCCCATATGGCACTAAAAATTTTAGTGCCACTAAAACTAAGGCCAGTGAAATTACGGTATTAGTGCGACTTGATCCCACATGATTATTGCTCGACCTAAAAGATTGTTGTTATAGCAATAAAGTAGGATTGATGTGATCGCTTTCAAATTGGGTTTGTGGACCGTGGGAGGGTGCGGCGACAAAGTTTTTTTTGTGAGGGTTAAGCGATGCTAGATTTTAGATGTATTGGAATACTGATTAATGATTATCTATCTAGCAGACAATAATTATTAATTGTTTTTCAATGTCAATAAGACTACCTACCAATTTAGCTCAAAATTCTATTTAACTAAGTTACAAAATAATTTCAAAGGTATTCCGTAGAACCCCGACTTAAGTCCGAAATATTTCATCTATAAATAACTCCAATCACTTATCCATCGCTCGCTTGCAAGTCCAGATACAACCAATCCTGCAATAGAAAATAGCCAGAATAACACAGTAACCTACATAGAAAGCAGTAATCCTTCGAAAAGGAATTCTTTTGAGCTCAATGCTCGAGTGCATTCAAATATTTGCTGAAGAGGCGTGGAGTGGAACGGACTTGAAGTGAGGAGTCAAATGCAGGTGTGGAGGAAGCCGGTCGTTATCGAGGTCTCACGCCAGACGGGGGAGGCTTATGTGGGGTGTGGAGCACACCGGAGTGTAACAAATAAGCTGAAGTGACACGTGTTCGTTATCAGGTGGTGATATGGTATGCAATTGTACGAAAACAATGCTAATTCTAACTTGCCCATGATGTTTATAATAACAGCAGCATCTGACAGAAATTATCTTTTTGTTGATGAATCTAATTAATCTAAAAATTACCTTACTGAATTTCTGAATACTTAATTTAATAATTTATTATGACTTTACCTACCTACTGTAATTACAAAATTTTGTACGCCAATGGCAAAACATAGACAGCCCACTGAATTTTAACTGAAGACCAAATGTATGTACCTGTGTTTAACAAATAAATAATCACTCATTCATTCAGATGAAGATACACCGAAAATAAATTTAGAAAATGTTTTTTTTTGCGGAGTCAAAATCAATCTAATTACGTTGTCTTCAATCTTCGTACTAAAATCCTACTGGAATCCAAACTCGGTTTTTTCTTCACAGAATCTCAATATGCCTCTAAAAATTATCACTAAATCATAAATTATGTCAGTAGGTACTGTTTTAATCAAAATCAATATCATGAACTATCAAGCCTCATTAATTGCAATTTGTGTTTGATTTGGCATGTAACGATCGTAACATATCGCTCTGGCATCTAATAAAGATAAATTGACGTAATTATGATCTTATCATCATATTATCATGTACACACTTGAAACTATTAATAGTAGAGAGGCCATATTTTGGAACATTTTCATCGGAATATTGTTAATTTGTTAGATTGAATTTGCCTGTTCGTTTATTGTGTCATTATGGATATTTACTAGATTTTTTTTTTAAATGACTTTTTATGCAAGTTAGTTGAAAATTCAGTGCGCGATAAGATCCTGTAGCGATATTTTTACGTAACTGCGAACATGTGCTAAAAGAGCAATCAACTAATATTATAAATGCAATAGTGACTTTGTTTGTTTGTTTGTTACGCTTTCACCCTGAAACGGCTGAACAGATTTAGATGAAATTTGGCACATAGATAGAACATGACCTGGGTAAGGATATATGATACTTTTTATCCCAATATTCCCACGGGATCGAGACGTATGCGGGTGAAACCGCTGGGCCCAACTATTAGAGAATATTAGAGAACCTAAATCTAGTTGTTGTTAAACGAAATTATAAAAATTATCGTGTTATTTTTTTTTGATAGTTACGCGACGGTGTGACAGGCACCTACTTGCGTGCATAGGATTTCCTTATAGTATATATCCTAAGGTGGTTCAAGAACACATTCGGTTGATAGTAAATTCCTAAGTAAAGCCTTTTTATGCGGTTGTAAAATAAAAGCTCCTGCATGATGAGCCCTCCGTGTTCGTTCTAACTTCCTCATAATAATAACTAGGGTTTTGTGGACTCTTTATTTTGCCTTTTATTTATTTTTAACTTCAGTTTGTTTCTCTTTTTGGATGAGGATTGTTTTAAACGTAGAGTAGCTTGAACAATCTTTACGGGAGTCTCTTAGTGTACACACGCAGTGGGAGCAGCGCGGGTGGCGGGAGCAGATGCGGGAAGGGCGGAAAACGCATATTCCTACTCGTGCACACAATGCTTCGCGGTGCGTCTCAACGTAAACGTATAGTAGGATCATCACGTCTGAGTTTTCCGAAACTAATCCTTTCGTTTTTTTTCGCTGTTCCGCGGCGGATTACGCTGCCCGCTCCGGTGCCTGGCACCTTGTTCATAGACAAAAGGAATGATGTGTTTCCGACACCCGCTTGCGAATACCGCCACCCGCGCCGCTACCACTGTGTTTGTACACTTGAGTACAATTTGTTTTTTGATTTCCACAGCACTTTACTTCGTTTGGCCAATTGTGTCTTCTTTCTTATGAAGAATATATATATTAAAGGTAGTACTCCAGACCGTATTTCGGCTACGGCGGATCAACGGAGACTAGCCTTCGGCGCGGAGATATTATAGTGCACAAGTGTGTGCGCAGACACAGGTGCACTCTCTCTTCCCTCACTCTCATAGTCCGATGGGACGACAATCCGACACGCTCCGGTCGTGTCGGATTGCCGTCCCATCTGACAGAGATGAAGAATAATAATACCAGCGTATTATTGTCCCACTGCAGAACAAAGGCCTTATATCATAATCATAGAAAAGGCGTTAATCACCACGCTGGCTCAAGACGGGTTGGCGATATCAGAATTTTATTATAACTATAAATCCAGGTTTCCTCACGATGTTTTCCTTCACCGATGTCAGTTATGTCCAAGATTAACTCAGAACGTACAGATGAATTGAAGTCACATTGGTACATAAGGATACTAAATCCAGATTTACAAAAAGGAAAAGAATTTCAAAGTAAACTCAATAATAATAATTATAGTTTAGATAGAACAAAATAAATCACAAAACAACTCGTCAAAGAATAATTGTGTTAAAAAATGTAAATAAAAAATGTCTCAGATACAACAACTGCTTGACGGCATTCAGAAATTAAAACAGAAACCTCTTGAAGTTGTAAACTGAAGGATACGTTCTGTTACTGCTACAATAAAAGTGGAAATCTTGGATTAGGGGGGATAAGACATGCATAATCTTGGTTTTAATTATTTTATTGTGGCAAACGATATTAATAATTCAATGTTATAATTAACCTGCTAAGTATTGGCTTGAAGCATTCTGCATCCCCAATTTGTCTGGACTTTGGACTGGAGTAATCTCAAGAGTGGAAGAAACTTTTTTATTATATTTGACTCAATTTTAACACTTTCATGTTTTAGAAAAACTCTAAATATTTAATTTATCAGAATACAGCATACCTACTACACTACAACACTTACCCAACACAGATAAAACAAAAGAGTTCAATGTAAGACTGGGTTCAACAAAAAATCTATAAAGAAAATCTTCTGTTCATCACCAAGAAGAGATGGAAAAATCCTTATTAGGTAGAGTCCCTTATTTCTTTAATCCACGTCAAGAAAAAACTCCTAGTCAAGTTCTCGTTAAACAGGATTGCAACACGCTGAGTGGCCGAGGTAAGTGAAATTACTTTCTTCCCTACTTTTTGAAAGCACTGCAGACTTGTCCTGTAGCGTTGAAACTTGGCTGCTAGTTCGAATTAAAAGGGTATCAGATGTTTTACTTGACTGAGCTGTACTGAAGTGGATTAGCTACTTGCAACTCATTTTAAGTTGAGTTGGGTGGAAATCCTAGACTTAGTGAGACGTGATGGCCCTGTTTACAGTTAAGTAGAGCGGAACCTGACATAAAATCCTCGCCTGTACCATTGAAGTGACGACGAATT
This sequence comes from Agrochola circellaris, assembly GCA_914767755.1. Lineage (NCBI taxonomy): Eukaryota > Metazoa > Arthropoda > Insecta > Lepidoptera > Noctuidae > Agrochola > Agrochola circellaris. Next base: position 1,032,590 of record OU611847.1, read on the forward strand.
TATAATCCAAAAAGTTACATTTGTAGTAAAAGGAAGCATTTGCTGTTTTTTGAAGCAATCATTCAATCAACTCAGCCCATCGCAGTCCATTGCTGGACATAGGCCTCTCCCAGGCTGCACCAACATACTAGTTTTATTTTCGCGAATTTTTCCAACGTTAAAATAGTTATTCTGCTATTCGGGGCGGAGACAATTCTAACAAATCAAAGATCATAAAAATCGGTCCAGCCGTTCTTATAAATGGTATAACTAACCCGACCTTGTTTTATATATATAGATTATTGACATTTTAACTTGAAATAAATCAAAAGTATTGGCATACAGGATTGAAATCCTTTTGCAATTTTAAAACACTTCCCGCGATATTGCAGGGGAGACATATCGTTTTACTTCAGTGTTCGATAAACAGGCGGTGGACACAGCACGATTTATTGGCGCCACCTCGTAATAGAGCCGGCCAACGAATGCTGCTGTATTTTATTTTATTCCACAGATTTACTTCGAAGCACTTATTCAAGAGGGAAATAATAGCTCGTGTCAGGTTTTCAAAGAGTTTGTAGTGTTAAATCTTTGAAATTGATTTTGCTTATTCTTCTGTCTATGTAAAACGATACGAGCGATTCTCGATTATCCAGAGTAAAGGCAAGGTAAGATCTGAAGAGATAAACATTACTTAGCACGTACTTTGCATTATTCCAATGACACTGTCGCACAATTTCCCAACTACTTCCAAGAGAATTTTGCAACCGTTGCAGAGATTAGAATGAGCTTGAAAAAAAACGTATATGACTAGGAGAACTTCTCAAGTAAAAGACAAAGGACCAGAAGTGTGACCCAAGAGGAGGTACAGTGAATGATTAATACTGCCTGATTGTATTGACATTACCATAAATTGATGGTTCTTTTATTGTTGCATTTCTGTCTGTGAATTAATTATTTTGCCGTTCGTATCGCTAACGAAGTGGTTTTTTAGTCAACAAACATTTAATAGTGATTTAAGCTGAATCAGATAGCAACCATCTTCACCTAAATAAAACTGCATTTTTATTACGAGGTTCAAGATTTTCTGAAATAAACAACTTTATCAACACTTGTGTCGTAAAAAAACAAGACCGTTTTTATCTCAATATTCATTGAATTCATGACAATGTCACAGACTTGATTACGCTGGAATACCGAAATGTTGACGACTCCATGCGTTTTAGGTACCCGAGCGTCCAAATAAATCGCGCGCGCGCGAACGCGCTATCCCCGTGAATACTCATACCCCATCGCCTGCTGATGGAAGATCAGTTGTGTTTAGAAACCGTTTCTTGGTGGATTAATTTATTTATTACTTAGTTTTTTTTTTTTTTTTTTTTTTATTGCTTTATTTATTTTGGTGTATCCCATAGTGGGATTTATCTTAGTCCGTAGGTGTGTCCGTGGCATCACAGTGGGCCCTATCAGAATACCAGCGCTGCGGTATATTTAATTTTTTTTTTTAACCGAAAATCAATGCTGCGTGGTGGTTCACTAATATTAATTAAAAGTTGTATTAAATCAAAAACCCGTATTGACATAGTTGAACTATCGGTTGAACATAGCATAGAACTGTCTTGTGTTGAGCTAGATAAGCATGTCATAGTGTGCGTTTACAGACCCCCAAATTATCAAAACTACTCTATATTTGAGTCAGTAATGGAAGATGTTTTGGCAAAACTTGCAACTGCTAATAAATCAGTAATTATCTGTGGTGACTTTAACATTAATATTTTAGAAAATAATTCGAATACCAGTAGATTTTTAAATTTGTTCAAATCATTCAATTTGTCAAATGTGTTTGTAGAACCAACCCGAGTAACTACGACTACTGCTACATGTATTGATAATGTGTTTTGTTCTTGCGACTATTTAGATAAAGCCATCGTTAATTATCTCCCTTCTGATCACAGTGGTCAATCCGTAACTTTTGAATCCAACATACCAGTAAAAAAAGTGCAGATACAATTCAGACCAATAACAGCAGTTAATTTAAATAAATTTAATAGCACTTTAGTTTGTAAATTAAATAATCAAGACTTTACGATGAACAATGCTAATATTTTATACGAGGAATTCTTTTCGTTAGTCCAGACCGAGTTCAATAATTATTTTAAGAAGAACACAAAACCTATCAGCCCTAAGTTTTTATTTAGTGACTGGGCAACTAAAGGACTCAGGAAAAGTAGGGATAGACTTTTCGAGCTGTATGGCCTTAAGCCTTATATTAACACGGAAACTTTTAATAAGTATGTTGCTACGTACTCTAAAATTTTTAAGAGCTCTTGTAAGACAGCTAAAGCCTTATACATTAGCAACAAGGTTAAATCAGCAGACAATAAAATACAGACGGTTTGGAAAATTATCAATAACGAAACGAACAGGAACAAAAAGCATAATTCTGATTACACACTGAAGACGTCATGTGGTGGTCTCATTTTCGATAGCAAAGAAGTTGCTCAAGAATTTGTAAATTTCTTTACCAGTATCCCACTTAAAACTACTGAAACCTTAAATTCCTCGCCCTCGCTCTCTTTTGATTTAGTAAGGGCGAACGTTTCAGCTTGCCCGATTAAATTTAACTTTAAGCATATTAATCCTATAACAGTGATAAAAGCTTTTCAGCAAATTAAGATCAAATTAACCGAAGATCTTTGGGGAATGTCCATTAAAGTCTGTACTTCCATAATTGAGACCATAGCGCCTTACTTAGCCTTAATATTTAATTTGTGTGTGGACCAAGGAGTCTTCCCGGATTTAATGAAATACAGTAAGGTAATACCACTTTTCAAATCCGGGGACAGTAAAGACACCAATAATTATAGACCCGTATCCGTGTTGCCGGTTTTCAGCAAGGTGTTTGAAAAGGTAATGCTTAATCAAATGCTCAATCATTTTAACACAAATAAAATCCTTCATGATCAACAGTATGGTTTTACCAAAGGACGTTGTACGACCGACGCCGGTGTAACCTTATTAAGACACATTTTTAACGCGTGGGAAGAGGCCCAAGACGCCATAGGAATCTTTTGTGACCTCTCCAAGGCATTTGATTGCGTCGATCACGAAACCTTACTCTTGAAACTTGAGCATTACGGACTTGCAAAACTTGCACTCAATTTAGTAAAATCTTATTTAAATAATAGACAACAGCAAGTCCAAATAAACGGTATCAATTCACTAGGTTTAAAAGTAAAAATAGGTGTGCCACAAGGCTCGATATTGGGTCCATTCCTCTTTTTAGTGTATATCAATGATCTACTCCATTTATTAAAAAATAAACCACAAATGGTGTTATTTGCTGACGATACTTCCTTAATTTTTAAGGTAGATAGACGTGCAACAAATTTTGACGACGTAAATAACGCCCTATTGCAGGTCCAAAATTGGTTCACTGCTAATAATTTAGTATGAAATGGAAAAAAAACTAAGTGTATAAAATTTTCTTTACCAAATGTCAAAAGTAGTGATTGTGAGATAGTATTGAATCAAGAGAATCTAGAATTCGTCGATAAAACTGTTTTCCTAGGGATCACGCTAGACTCAAGGCTACAATGGGGTCCTCATTTAACATCTCTCGCAGGACGGCTAAGTTCAGCAGCATATGCTGTCAGAAAAATCCGTCAATTTACTGATGTAGATACCGCGAGGCTGGTCTATTTTAGTTACTTTCATAGTATCATGTCTTACGGTATTTTACTGTGGGGACGGGCTGCAGACATCGAGTCTATTTTCATTCTGCAGAAAAGAGCGATTAGAGCCATGTACTATCTCCGCAGGCGTGACTCTCTAAGGGAACTGTTTAAGGATATTAACATCATGACGGTACCTTGTCAATATATCTATGAAAACATCATGTACGTAAGAAAAAACTTACATCTTTTTAGTAAAAGAGGTGATAGACATAATTATAGTACAAGAAATAGGGATCTATTAGTTCAACCAGGTTTCAGACTGGCTAAAGTGGACTCATCTTTCATGGGGTACTGTTTAAAATGTTACAATAAAATTCCTCCCCACATACTTCAACTGAATGAGAGGAAATTCAAGTCTTGTATAAAACGCACACTATGCAGGCAGGCATATTATAAGTTGGGGGATTACATCTCTGATAAAAATGCTTGGCTCAATGCTGGTCCTGCTCCACAACCACAACTAATTGATTAAGTAACATCTGAAAATACTGTTGGAGCTGCTGAAGATTTTAAGACCATCTTTGCATTGTATAAAGTCAATCTCCTTTGTATTATATAATTCCAGAGCACAGGTGTGAGTACTATGTACTAAAGAGCTACCATTTACCGGGTAACACTTTTTTTTATTGACTTGAATGTGCCCTGGCGGCTGTGAGTATGTCATGCTCACTCAAATGTCTCGCTGATGGTGGCGCGTGTGTTGGATCATTTAGCTCCCTTCAAAATGGTTGAGCTGAATGGTGCTGATCCATACGTCATGTTCGTGAACGGGCGCCGTCAGTTGGGACTGGTCAACTCTTAGCGGCCATGGCTGATTTTTAATTTTTGAATTGTTCTTTGTTTTTATCTTTGTATTACGGACGCTTCTAACGTGCACGTCTTTCTACATTGTTCTCACATGTATAATTTCAACATGAATGATGTAACCAATACTTTGTAACAATTTATTTTATTTAAAAGAGTGTCCGTGGAGTTTCTTGCCCGTTCTTCTCCATAGGTACCTACTACGCTTTGGAATGGGCAACTAGCTTCATATTTTTGACTGACCGATTCCTTGACAATTCAAAAGTGCCTGTAATGGTTTAATTGAAATAAATGATTTGAGTTTGAGTTGAGTTGAGTTTGAGTTTTAAATATTGCCGCATCTGCTGAGATAGGAGCCTTTTTGGCCTCGCACAGGTCGTTATATCGTACATCATTACGTTGCTGTGACCGAAAAAAGTTGCGTTCTTCCGGAATTACTTAAAGTCCAGCTGACAGGACTCCAGGTGATCTGTCATTAATAAACATAACTCCTTATAATATCTACTCCCTAAAATCTATCGAAGAAACGAAAGCTACAAAGAGAAGATCTAGAAGACGATGATAACAACTTATTTTTTAAAGCCTATGAAACTGACAGGAAATAGACATTGAAGCATCGTGAATATTCACCTGGGCTTGTACACATTATGCCCAATAGTAATACATATTTACATTGAGGAACTGAACTCGAAAATTGCAAGAAATCTTCAAATAAGTGCAGTCGTTTGGCACGACTGTTGATGAAACACAAGCAACATGATCATTATCTGGAAAACCAACAGTTTGACGTTCGAAGTTCAAGTTAGATCGTAACGCATTAGCTGCTATTATGAACTTTGTTCTGTATCTCCTCATCTCAACGATTTTCGTTGTGATTCAATTCTGTATATAGCCCTGCATACTTATAAACCACAGAAACGTGTAATATTCGATGAAAGGGCTATACTTAATAAATCATATAGTACTCAATATGTCTCTATTGAAAAAGTAATCCAGCTGCAAGGATCCTTTTTGAATTTCTTCAATACCTATCAGTTAATCATCTGACACCTAAATATTATGGTCATAACTAAAGATAATGAATGTCAGATAGCAGACTCAGAAGAAGAATAAGAAGATTTTTCTGTACATACCGATTTTTTTTTCTTGATTCCGTTCACGGATAAAAAAATACTCACAAGAAGTATTTTCCATTCCAGTCTGAAGAAGTTAAACATCAACTGACGATTTCTAATGATGGGTCAATGCTCAGGGTTCAAAGATACATAACATACATACTTACATATACAGGGTGTGGCGTAAATAGTGGTCCACCGTTAAGGATTCGATTCACATTCACATTCGATACTACAATTTAAAAAAAAATTACCCAAGGGTTCCGGAGATACATATTTTTTTTCTTTTTTTAATAAAATTACTACTTTCTGTTATAAATTTGGTTGTATTAAAAAAAAGAAACATCTTTTTCTTTTTCTGATTACTTTAATAACGGCTGAATACTAGAGCTATCGTGAATAAATGTGCTTTTTTAAGTACCTACATTTCGAGAATTTGAAGAAAAAGCAATTCTTCTCTATTTTTAATCAATTTTTTTTACATTATCTGCAAATTCAAGAGCGATTTCTGTAAAAACAATGTACTATACTCTCAATGCCCATGAGTTCTAAAATATGCCTACTAAATACCGATTCCAAAAAGGTATCATAGTAGCAGATCCTATTGTTTAACAGAAAGATATTCAATTTTAATCTAAGAAAGGACGATTTTCTTTAAAATACATTTCAAGTTTTAGTTACGTTATTACTTACAATTTTTATAAAAAAATGACTACACTGCAATGCCAATAACATTTTTTGTCACTATTGTTGCAAAGTGATATAATACACCTAACCTATTTGGCCAAAGCAAAATAAAACAATTCATACTAGTCAGCATTTATTAAAAACTTATTTGCATTGTAAAAATCGTTAAAATTGTAGTAGGTTATAGTAAATTATCTAGTGAATCGAATCCTTAACGGTGGACCACTATTTACGCCACACCCTGTATACACATATGTACATTACACATAACATACATTACATTATCGGTGGTGCGTTGATGGATCACTAATGAATCGAACAATAACAACACCCGGGGTTCAATTAAATAATTCCAGCAACTGGGGCTGATAATAACTTTAATTGACGTCGGGTCACGTCTCCGATCATATGACAAGTCGTTCTACTTTTCATTTGAGATAAAAAAGTCCCAGTTAAATAATATTTAGAAATCCTATAAACCTTGTTTTCTCTGTATAAATCCCTACAATATGTCCAGATAACTTACCTATTTTTACAGATGTGCTAAGTGAGATAAGTGCTACAATAGCAAGCTGTGATATAGAAAATGTTTTTATACTGAGTGATTTCAATGCTCACCCTCATGAGTAGTTCTATAGAGAGTTAATTAACTTTTGTACTGATCAATCCTGGATTTGTGCTGATATAGAAAAACTGGGGGTTGATAGTGATACATACATAAGTGACTTTTATGGGAATAGAAGATGGTTGGATCACGGCTTGGTATCGGTAGCAGCTTGGCATACAATTGTAGATGTTGATGTATGTAGGATGTTTACGTGTGGGATCATCTACCTGTATGATGTGCTCTGGGGAAAGATGGTTAACAGGGATATACCCGCGGAAATATGTGGATTATTGCAGCATTGGTATGGTAATCAGACCAATCATGTGAAGTGGGACGGTACGCCCTCCGAACCGTATAGGTTGGAGTGTGGGTTGAGAAAAAGAGGTCTGACGCCTCCCAGGCTCTTCAACCTCTACGTAGATGACCTCATAGTCGGCAGCATGCGTGTCGGATTCAGCATTGCCATCCAACGTGGTTACGCTGCCAGCCTTTTGGGCACTTTTCCCGCTGATAGCGATGCGGACGAATTTTTTTATGCCCTATGATCGAACGATCAATGAATGAATGATCCGACATCAACTTTCGGGTAGTTGCCCGCCAGACACCCGTCTGGTCGGAGTATCCTCCCTTTTCTATGGTGGATGAGTGAACTTTACACCCTGTTCCTCATAGCACTAAAACCCTGTAGGTTTATATTTTTTGGTAATTAATGCAAAATATAAGCGACACCTATCCAGAGACCGGTATCCCAAATTGCAGCTATAGTTCTCTAGCCATGATAGTTCATATTTGCATATTTCTAATGAAAAGGAGAAAAAATTAATGGCACGGTTGGTGATCGATGTACATAACAAGAGCGTTCACATCCTTAAATTCACAAAATAAGCCTTAAAAACCTTTAACTTACCCCTTTTAAGCGGAAAAACAACTCTGACGTACACTGCGCAGGTTGAATCGTTTTGCGCATGCGAGCTTGAACATTTGTCTTTTAATAAAAAATGTAATTTTCGAAACTATTTGTATCTCAAATGAATTCACAAAAAAAAAAAAATCTTATTGATTTTGAAACCATACAACTTTGAGCAGAATTACCTAAAAAGTGACCGATTTAGCTTGGGTTGCCCCATACATACATACCTACATACATATTACCAAACTTTCTGGTACTGAGAAAGCCTTTAAGGCGTATCCTCTGGGGGTTAAAGTAGGGATACATAATAAAGGAGATCAGATCCGTAACCGATAGTCTGGGCAACGGAGAGAAAGGCGCCATCTGTGAGATTTAAGCACAACTAATATAATCAGCTAAATCTAAACTAATATTACAAAGATAAAAGATTTGATATTTTGTATGTTTGTTAGTTATAAATAAACTCAAAAATACTGGACCGATTAAAAAAAATATTTCACCAGTATGATGCTATATTATCACTGAGTAACATAGGCTATAATTTATAAAGTTATCACGCGGGCGAAGCCGCTGGCGGGAGCTAGTTAAAATAAAGTTAGCTTTCCTGGGTCGCTCGGGAGGATTGCGCAGTAATGTGACAATGTTGAGTCTCAGCAAAAGTAATTGTATTCTGATAAAACTGTCTAATGAGCTGCTAGGAAATTGAAAGTGTCTTTTTTCATCGAAGTGATTTTTTGCGGTGAACTGATGGTGACCAGAATTAATTTGATTAACAGGTCACCAAGTCATGTACTAATATGATAATATAATAGCTTCTAGAATACTGCACAAAAATAATAAACATATGGCCAGTAATTAATATTAATTAAGTTCTTGCTAATACATAGCTATACATACTCATTATACAGCTTGCCTTTTTTTCTATCTCCCAAAGTGTCTAGATGGAGGTTTCTCCTGTTTATTCTACTATCTACAAATAGACGCCGATACAATAATTTACTGTCATAAAGGTAGGTATATCACGCACACAAAGGATATTGCGTTAAAAAATACATCACAGTGTCAGGATAGGAGCTAAACTTAGTTACATTTTATCTCTTTGAGCGAACATCAATAAAAAATAGCTGTACGGGCGTACGGCTAGTAATGGGAATTTCACACAAAGGAGGTCGGTAACAGAATAGGTTATAAATCTAAAAGAGACGGGATATTAAGCATTTTTTTCCAATCACGGTGCTCGGGATGGTACGAGCAAAAACGTTGTTTTAATACTAATTTTAGGGTGAAAGATGAATAGCGCAGCGAGTTTCTGCTTCGTTATTGTTGAAGCTAATCGATTTAAAATTTATCGACTGTTTGATGAGTTCAATGTTTCGTTGTTTGTGTTGATTAGAGGAAGACAACTAAGTTAATTTTAAACACAAAGATTAGGAGTGCATTAAACAAATCCTAAACTGATCTGTTGCCATATATTGTAAGCACTGGACTATTAATTAGCTTTAGATTAATTAAGTTATTGTATGAAATGAAAGTTTGAATAATCTCACAAACATTTATTGGAAAATAAAACACGTTATTCAATATGATATTAGTAACGCTAGAAATGACATTATACATCTTAGGCTTGAAGTACGTTACATGGCTGATTATATTATGTAATTTAGAAATAATAACAATCATAGCACTTAGTTATTTAAATATTAAATACAAAATTAACTGACCTGGACTTGCTCCAACGGATAGCAATATTTCTACACAGGGTAACACTTTATGATCTTTACACTTCGGCGTCGCAGGAACAACTGAGCTGCGCACGGCCGTTTCATCGTTTAAGTAAACCAAGCGTGAGACGCGTCGTCCGTCTACCGTTACAAAATTCGAGCAAGAAGGCGGTAGTTGATAAAATAAATGCGTTTATCATGAATGTAAAACGCATTTATTACATCCACTAGTTATGATTATGTAATGAGTTTACTAAAATCCTAACAGCTCGGCCATCCTGCTAGAGCAAGTCCCTTCGCTCTTTTATTTTCAGAATATCACGATTTATTGTCTATTAAATTATCAATTTATTAATGACACTGTTAAAATCATAGAATGCTAACAATTTGTATGCATCTCCATTGATTGATCGTTAATTTTCATAAGTTATACCTACCTAAATTTATTATTACAACGAATGTTTACAATGCCTATTTTATATACACAATCGTTTAGAATCAATTCAGTTACACAACTCTAAGTTATTATAAAAACACAATTTAAAACAAAAACAACTAATTACTTACGCAAAAAAAAAAATAGAAAATACCTAATTTAAAACAAGTATAATGATGTTTTAACACATAAATTACAATATTATAAATGATTTATTATTTAAATTAGTTCGGTTAATATTAATGTTAATCATTCATTCGTCGCCATAGTCTTGATGTCTCATTTACGAAATAATACATTACATTATAGCAGGTATTAAAGCAATATTTTCTATGATGTATTAGATGTATCGTTCGATTGTTCGGATCCCGATGCAACGTTTTCACATTCGGATTCCGAACTACCAAAGTTTTGATTAAAACTAAGCCATGGTTTCATTTTATCTACTGCAATAATGTTTTCATAATTACGACAGCCTTTTTTTCGCGTGAGAGGGGTATCTGTTACTAAATAACGATCATTGGGCAAAACTTTAACGATCCTGTAGGGTCCTTGAAATTTCATAATTAATTTCTTGGACTTACCAGTATTCGGGATTTCCCTTCTCACACTTACCAAATCTCCGACTGTATATGATTTGTTCTTAATACGCTTTGAATCAAACCTTACCTTATCTTTAATCTGTTGGCTATTGATTCTTTCTCCCGCTATGCTTCTTTCTTTCTCCAGATCTTCAGATGCTATAGTTTCTATGACTTCGTCGATGACTTCACTGAGCCTGTTCTCGGTCCGACTTTTTAGTCGTACGCCAAATAATAGTTCTGAAGGGGTCTTACCTGTAGTTTTGTGCACTGTAGTGTTCAGTCCAATTTGCACGTCAGGGATGAATTCGTCCCACGTCCTATCATCCTTACCATGCGTTTTAGTGGAAAGGGCATCGATGATTGTCCGATTAAATCGTTCGACCTGACCATTGGCTCGCGGCGTGGCAACTGCGTTTAGAATATGTTTAATACTCAGTGATTTTGTAAATGATCGAAAGTTATTACTTGTAAAGGAAGTACCCTGATCGGTGATTAACCTAACAGGTGTTCCGAAATAACTAATGTGTTCTCGTAAAACTCTTATTGTGGTCGATGTCTTTGTATTCTTGACGGGTGAAATGTTAATGAACTTTGTAAAACCATCTATTATAACTAGAATATAAACGTTACCCCGTTTGCTACGAACGAATGGCCCCAGGTGATCAGCATGAATAGTATGAAAAGGTATCTCTACCTTTGGGATTGGATGTAACTCACCTTGCTGTTTCCCCGTTGTGCCCTTGTGGTGAGCACATTCTAAACATGATCGGACGTATTTTTTTACAAAACGTCTCATCTTCGGGAACCAAAATGATTGTTGAATTCGAGAAAGGGTTTTTTCGAAACCGAAATGACCAATGTCATCATGGTTCATTTTAACAACTTGCCAACGCACCCCTTTTGGTACAACCCATCGAACACAATCATCTCCGTTATAATTTAATAAACGATATACCTTATCGTTTTTTAGTTTGTAATTCCTGACTATTTCCGAAACGTTTTCAGATTCCGGATCAGTCAAAATTCGTTTAATCCGGGAGATCTCCTCGTCGGTGGATTGAACCGTTGCAATCCAATCCTCCGATTCAGTTGATAGAACGTCAAGTACGTGATCTTCTATAACCGCCTTGTCTACCGGATTTCTGCTTAACGCGTCTGCGTGCGTCATACCTGTACCCGGCCTATACTCTATTTCGCAATCAAACTCTTGGAGTTGAACCCACCAACGAGCAATTCGTGAAACTAAATCGCGCTTAATTAGAGTTGTACGAAGCGCGTTGCAGTCTGTTAATATTTTAAATGGAATTCCAAGAAGATAAACACGGAATCTGCTGAGAGAAGCTACAACCGCAAGTGTTTCTAATTCAAACGAGTGCATTCGTTGCTCATCTGGAGTCGTTTTCCGACTGAAGTAAGAGACTGGTTTAAAAAGACCTTCGTCGCATTTTTGCATTAGAATCCCCGCAACGCCGTACTTGCACGCGTCAGTGTGTAACTGAGTCTCCCTTTTTGGATCGTAAAGAACCAATATCGGACGAGTAATAAGAGCTTGCTTTAGGGAATCAAATGAGCTATTTTGTTCTTTAGTCCATTTCCACTGACAGTCTTTTTTCAAAAGATCCGATAATGGTTTGCAAATGACGGCGAAACCTTTTACAAATCTACGAAAAAAACTAGCCAAACCGATAAACTGCCTGACTTCGTGTTGGTTCTTAGGTACCGGGAATTTGGCCACTGCTTCGATTTTGCGAGTGCCTGGTTTAATTCCTATCGAGCTAACTTCAAACCCCAAGAAGTCTATTTTGTCAAAGAAGAAATGGCATTTGGAAAGTTTTAATGTTAGTTTTCCTTTGCGTAAAAGAGTTAGCACTTCCTGAAGCCTAACGAGACCTTCCTCAAACGTTGGTGCCGGGATAAGAACATCATCCATATAGATCAGGGCATATTTGATCTTTGCTTCAGAAAGTATTTTATTTATGGTTCTTTGAAAAACTGACGGGGCATTTACTAAGCCAAACGGCATCCGAGTATATTCATATTGACCGTCTGGGGTAACGAATGCTGTTTTATCTTGTGAAGACGTGGAAATAGGAATTTGATAGTACCCGGATGCCAAATCAAGGGAAATGAACAATTTACTGCCAGCAAGTTGATCTAATTGGTCTTCAACTCTGGGAAGGGGGTAATGATCCTTTTTAGTTCGTTTATTTAGCGCACGATAATCGACGCATAGTCGTTTTTCACCGGTCTTTTTTTTAACAAGCACTATCGGACTCGCGTACGGCGACGAGGACTCTCGGACTATGCCTGCATCAAGCATTTCGCCAACCATATCGCGAACGAGGTTCCTTTCCGCCAAAGACATCCGATAAGGTCTATAAACTACTGGTTCAGAATTTTCCAACTCTAATATCATTTCTCCCGCAGAGGTTAGTCCTAAATCTTTTAAATTAGAAGAGAAGCAATCATTAAATCTATTGAGTAAACTTTGTAATTGAACTTTTTGTTTATTTGTAATTGTGGGACCAACGAGTAGGGATCCATCGAAATTAGATTTATCAAAAGAGACAATGGAAACCTCTTGAATGATATTATTAGGAAAGGCACGTGTCAACAATATATTTTGGGCAAAGGTTATTCGTGAATTGCTCATATTGAATAAGATTACTCGACCTATACCCGATTTAAGATCGTATCCTCCGGGAAATAAATAATATTCACTACCGGGCGCGCCCCTTACAGAACCGTTGACATATATTTTCCCATTAAAATGATTGCACGAATATACTGGAACTGTAACTATTTCGCACGGCGACAAAGAAATGTCTTCTGAAACCCTCAAAAACAGTTTATTGTCTACACTAATCCTTTCAAAAATAATTTCAGTAGGTGTTTTGGTAATGATTATGTCAGATAATTCCGTAAAAGTGTGTCCCAGTAACACAGGATATTTCAGAGCGCTATTTTCGACGATTAGGATTTCAATATTTTCTTCTATACCTTGAACGTTAACGTTAACCCTGGACCTACCCAACGGACTAACATAATTTCCACCTATTGCCCTCATCAAGGGTAAATCTTTGGTATCAAAAGATAGTTTTAAAGTTTTGGCTTCACTTTCCCTAATAAGACTGCATTGACTACCTAAATCAACGTGACATACTAATTCCTCATTGTTGATCAGAATTTTAATAATATATTTTGAGTTAGACTCACCTGATGTTAGTTCTGATACTAATTTTTCTTCAACAGTGTCCCTTTGATTGCTATCTTGTGGCTTTTGTTTCCTGAACCTACAATAAGTACTTAAATGGCCCAACTTACTACAATTAGTACACGTTGTTGGTGTCTTCCGGCAATGGATACTCTTGTGACCTTCTTCATTACAATTGTGACATACTAACCTTTTTGGTTCAGGACCGTTTCGTCTAGTTGAAGCAGCTGTTCCAGTAGCCCTCCTCTCATGTTTTTGATGTCTTTCCCCAGCATCTCTAGTAGAACCTATTTTAACAGTTTTTACGTATTTCAGTACCTCTTCAGGCTCACGGAATTGAGCAGCTTGAGCACCGACTCTGACAGCGCGATCTTCAATCCCGTTTAAAATACAGTCAACCGCTTTACGACCTTGAATTCCGCACCTATTTAGTAAATTCATTTTTTCGTAAAAGTAGTGCTCCAATGATTCGCCATAACGGGCTTTTTTAGCCAACATTGCTATTAAAAGTTCCGCGTAATCGTCACGACAAGGAAAATTTTCTACCAATTTTCTTTTCCATTCAGTCCATGTGTAAAGGACTGTACTGAGACCCTGGTACCAAATCTTTGCAACACCGGTTAATTTTGGTAGGGCAAAATGAATGGTTTCTTTTTCATCCCAGCCATAAATCTCTGCACACTCCTCCACTTTAGTAAGCCACATCAAAATGGTTTGATCTTTTGTCATTGGATCAAATTCTGGAATGACGTTATTTAAGTGAGCGCTTGTCTGAGGCTGGGGAACTACTGGATTTGGTGAAGTGCAATGCGGAGAGGTATGAGTCTCTGACTAATAATCTCTCATGCAGCTGTGCCAACCAACCACCACCTCCTCCTCAGCCTCAGCCTGACTTGCCTCCGCCGGTTTTGGCTCTTCCAGCAGAGACCTTTGTTAATACACTGAATATTAACAAATCAATATTTTTTTGTGACGAATTGGGTTCAGGCTTTGGAAAAATATTACTCAATTACCTTAGCCATAGTTTTACCAATCATAGTTATCATAACATAAGTTTTAAACAAATGATTAGAAGAATTGCAAACACAAACCTAGATAATTATTCGACAATGGTTTTGCTATTAGGTAATAGTACTGGTATTACCAGAAAGGACATAGTGGATGGTGTGGACACCTTATTAAAATTAAATATAGGAAAACTGATGTTGTGTGCTTTTCCTTATTCTGATACTTTATCGTATGATGAAAATAACTATATTTATAAGTTGAATAATACTATTCACAGGCTGACATGTTGTCATGGTGACAAATTATTGTATTTTGACACTAACAAGTTTGTTAGTGGTTTTAAGTTAACTCAGAGAACTTTATCTCTGTCTTGGGAATGTAGACATCTGATTGCTATGTTAATAGCATATAATATTAATGAGGTTGTAGCTAATATAACAAAGTGTAGTATTAGTGACGAGTCTATGTTGTCTAGTTATACTAACAACATAGTGAGTAATAATTATGTATTAACATGTTGTACGAAGGAGGATCCACCTACAATACCAACATATTTAGACGCCACTACCAGTCAGATAGAGTATTCTCTTCCTGCTGGAGCTCATACGGGCATTTTAGACTCTTCTCTTGTAGTTTTGGATGTTACTCCGGATAATTGTTTAAACTAGGCAGTAAGACAACAGAAGTTACCCCTTCAATTAACCAATTATTATTAGAGAATAATAAAAAGGTATCTTCTGGCAATATAACTCAATATAAATCGAAGGGAGTGCAACATACTTTAAAATTATTTAACCAAAATATCCAAGGTTGCTCTTCCAAATTATTGGAAATAGAATTGTTTTTGGAAAATACCAAGTTTGATGTCATTTGTTTAACAGAGCATTGGCTAAAAGATCATCAAGTGATCTCAATTAATTATGAAAATTATTGTGTAGTTAGCCATTTCAGCCGAAAACGGATGATACATGGTGGGTCATTAATATTAATTAAAAATTCTATTAAATCGAAGGAAAGAAAAGACATCATCAGACTATCTGTTGAACACAACATTGAATTGTCCTGTGTTGAGCTTGATAAGCATGTTATAGTATGTGTTTACAGACCTCCAAGTTACCAGAATCTATCCGTGTTTGATTCTGTAATGGAAGAGGTATTAAAGAAACTTAGTACTAGTAGTAAGTCAATAATTATATGTGGCGACTTTAATATTAACTTATTAGAAAATAACTCAAATACTGTCAGATTATTAAGCCTTTTTGAGTCATTTGATTTGTCAAATGTTTTTATTGAACCAACCCGAGTGACAGCTTCCTCTGCCACCTGTATAGATAATATTTTTTGTAATTGTGATTACTTACACAAACAAATTGTAAACAAGTTGCCATCAGATCACAGTGGACAAACAATAACTTTTTGCTCCTACATACCTTTACAAAAAATTCAAATAAGGTTTAGATCAATTACATGTAAAAGTTTAGAGAAATTAAATAATTCTTTGGCCAGTAAATTATGTGCTCAGAGTTTTAATAATATAGGTGACCCAAATGAGTTCTACGCCGAGTTCTTTTCACTATTAAACACGCAATTTAATGACACTTTTCCACTAAAGACTAAAAGTATTTACACCAAGTTCTTATTTAGTGATTGGGCGACTCCAGGTATTCGTAAAAGCAGGGAAAAACTATTTGAACTTTATGGCCTAAAGCAACATATGAATAATACAAGCTTTCATAAGTATGTTGCAAAATATTCAAAAACTTTTAAAAGTGTGTGCAAAATAGCCAAAGCTCTTTATATTAGCAATAAAATAAAATCAGCTGATGATAAAATAAAAACTACCTGGCAAATAATAAATAATGAAACAGGTAGGAAAAAACAGCGAAATACTGAATTTAATTTAGAGACTGCACATGGCCCTATCAACTCAGATGTAGAAATAGCTCAGGAATTTGAAAACTTTTTTGCTAATATTCCCATTAAAACTACTGAAGCTTTAAATTCCTCACCCGCGCTTTCTGCTGCCTTACTTAGACAGAATGTGAAGGCATGCCCTTTGGAGTTTAGGTTTCAGCATACAAACCCCCAGGCTGTTATAAAAGCTTTTAAAGATCTTAAAATTAAATCAACAGAAGATCTCTGGGGAATGTCTGTAAAAGTCTGTAGATGTATTATCGAAACCATTGCGCCCTATTTAGCTTTCATATTTAACACCAGTGTAGACCAAGGAGTATTTCCGGATCTCATGAAACACAGTAAGCTAGTTCCATTGTTCAAATCCGGTGATAGTAAAGAACCCAACAATTATAGGCCTGTGTCAATTCTACCAGTTCTCAGTAAGGTGTTTGAAAAGTTGATGCTCAATCAAATGTTACGTCACTTTAATAAAAATTCCATCTTTCATGAACAACAGTACGGTTTCACCAAAGGGCGTTGTACCACTGACGCTGGTGTCACCCTAATAAAGAACATTTTTAATGCCTGGGAAGGAGCACAAGATGCCATTGGAATCTTTTGCGACCTCTCGAAGGCGTTCGATTGCGTAGACCATGAGACACTTCTGCTGAAACTGGAGCACTATGGGATTAGGAATACAGCTCTTGATTTACTAAGATCATACCTGAAAGATAGAAAGGTTAAAGTTCAAGTAAACGGCGTAAACTCATTAGGGTCTGAAATGGCAATGGGCGTTCCTCAAGGTTCGATATTGGGTCCATTCCTCTTTTTAGTTTACATTAATGATTTACCCCAATTACTCCAAAATCAACCGAAGATGGTTTTATTTGCAGATGACACATCATTGATCTTTAAAATCAACCGACGGTCACAAAATCTTGACGACGTGAATAACTCTATTCTTCAGGTCCAAGATTGGTTTACGGTAAATAATTTGGTACTAAATAAAAAAAAAACCAAATGCATTAGATTTAAATTACCTAATGTTAGAAGTAGCGAATGTGACATCTTATTGAATGGAGAAAAGCTGGAATATATTAATCAAACAGTTTTCCTAGGAATCACGCTAGACGAGAAATTACAATGGGGACCTCATATAACATCTCTTGCGGGGCGGCTGAGCTCTGCCGCTTTTGCTGTTAGAAAGATAAGACAGTTAACAGATGTAGAAACCGCGCGTTTGGTCTATTTTAGCTACTTCCACAGTATTATGTCATATGGCATTTTACTGTGGGGTCGGGCTGCTGACATTGAATCCATATTTATTTTACAAAAGAGAGCTGTCAGAGCCATTTATAATCTACATCGTCGCGAATCTCTCAGGGAACTATTTAAAGGGATTAATATTATGACAGTACCTTGCCAATTCATTTATGAAAATATTATGTATGTTAGAAAAAATCTACATATTTTTAACAAAATAAGTGATAGACATAATTTTAATACTAGAAATAAAGATAAAATAGATCAACCATTTTTCAGATTATCTAAAGTATCTTCATCTTTTATGGGGTACTGTGTTAAATGCTACAACAAAATACCTTGTGATATATTACAATTAAATGAAAGAAAATTTAAAACTCATATTAAAAGTACACTTTGTAAACAAGCCTATTACAAATTAGAGGAATATATCCAAGATAAGAATGCTTGGAAACATGCTGGTCCTGCTCCATAGGACAATCTAGAATCTAGACAAAATCAAACTGGTTGCTAATTTAAGTTGTATAAATTATAATTTTTACGAGTATTACATGACATTGATTTTGCATTCTGTGATTACTTCCTCACACACTGACTTATTAATTGTAAATTTTTTAAGAAAATCATCTACTTTTACAATGTTTGTAAATATGTGAAAACCGTACATCTATCACATCATTAATTAATTTATCTTTCGTGGCTTCATTTTTATTAATTCTTCTTTTTACCTATTGTGGTAACCTATTTTTATTTTATTTTTTTAGATGCATCGTCTTCACATATAATTATGTAACGAATGTAACACATACAAATATTGTAACAATTTTTAAAAGAGTAACGGTGGAGTTTCTTGCCCATTCTTCTCCATACGAAAACTACCTTTTGGAAGGGGCGACTAGAATCAATTCAATTTTTTGTAAACTTTGACGTTCAAAAGTGCCTTACAAGGGCCTATTTGAAATAAATGATTTGACTTTGACTTTGACTTTAAGGAAAGTTTGGAACCAGACCGACCTTTTACATCTTTAAGAATATCTAAAAACTTATCTAAGATAGTGTTAGTATTATCTTTATCATCTAAATTAGTGTTTACACGTTTATGTGTCTGAACATTCGGGGAATAATGACGTCGTTTTCTTTGTTTAGAATTAATTGAATGATCAGAATTGCTACTAGTTCGTCGTCTTTTATTCCCCTCACGTCCGTCACATGTTCTATCGTTAGTTAGACGGTTTCGTTGATTATGTCGTTTGCGCGATGAAGACCGATCTTCTGAACTGCTACCAGAATAATCTACGCATCTTGAGTCTCGTGATCTACGGCGTCGGCGTACTCGTAATTTGTGGGCCTTACTACGTTTTCCAGATGCATGTTCCGACAAGCGTGACCGGTGACAACGTTTGGGCGACGTACATGGTTTTTGAGGTTGGCCGTTACGAGGACAGAGGATTATAGACTCATCGCTCGAAACATACGGTGAATTTTCCTGTTGCTGATCTGCGCCTGAAGCCGCTCCTCCAGTAGGCATGACTTCGTGCCCGCTCGATAGCAGCACCGTGCCCAAGTTATTTACACTTGATAACAGCACTTGTGCCCAAGCTTTACACTTGATAGCAGCACTGGTAATTAATGTGCCCAAGCCTTACACTTGACTTGATAGCAGCACTGGTAATTAATGTGCCCAAGCCTTACACTTGACTTGATAGCAGCACTGGTAATTAATGTGCCCAAGCCTTACACTTGACTTGATAGCAGCATTGACGATTAATGATTAGTACAAGCCTTGATGATTAATGTGGCCAAGTCTTGACGATTAACATGCCCAAGCCTTATGATTAATTTGCCCAAGCCTTGACGATTAATGTGCCCAAGCCTTACACTTGACTTAATAGCGGTGCTGATGATTATGTGCCCAAGCTTTACTCTTGATAACAGCACTATGTTTACAATCGAGCCCAAGACTCACACTTGATAGCGGCACTGGCCTTTCATTAATGCGTGGTTGAAAACTGAAACCTTTACAACAAATGCTAACAACGTCATCATCATTAAAATAATGACGACGCTGTCAACATCCACCAAAAGTGCTTTGGAAGTTCGGACATAGCATTAAAGTGATCAACACTGGTAAAGTAAGTATTGAAAAGTACGCATTTGAATTTTACGCAAACATTTTAAAAGAAAAAGCGTTGCAATGTTGAAGCTGAGTAATGAAGTAACGCTCCCAGAGGGTAGCCCTGGCAAAACTGTGTACTGAAGTAACGCTTCCAGAGGGTAGCCCTGGCAAAGCTGTGTAATCATGAAATGCTTCCAGAGAGTAGCCCTGGCAAAGCTGTGTAATGATGTAACGCTTCCAGAGAGTAGCCCTGGCAAAGCTGTGTAATGCTGTAACGCTTCCAGAGGGTAGCCCTGGCAAAGCAGTGTAATGACGTAGTGCTTCCAGAGAGTAGCCCTGGCAAAGCTGTGTAATGCTGTAACGCTTCCAGAGGGTAGCCCTGGCAAAGCTGTGTAATGACGAAGTGCTTCCAGAGAGTAGCCCTGGCAAAGCTGTGTAATGACGTAACGCTTCCAGAGGGTAGCCCTGGCAAAGCTGTGTAATCATGAAATGCTTCCAGAGAGTAGCCCTGGCAAACCTGTGTAATGATGTAACGCTTCCAGAGAGTAGCCCTGGCAAAGCTGTGTAATGACGAAGTGCTTCCAGAGAGTAGCCCTGGCAAAGCTGTGTAATAACGTAACGCTTCCAGAGGGTAGCCCTGGCAAAGCTGTGTAATGACGAAGTGCTTCCAGAGAGTAGCCCTGGCAAAGCTGTGTAATAACGTAACGCTTCCAGAGGGTAGCCCTGGCAAAGCTGTGTAATCATGAAACGCTTCCAGAGAGTAGCCCTGGCAAAGCTGTGTAATGATGTAACGCTTCCATACTGCATTTAATATCATAGAAACACTCGAATGAATAATAATATTTTACACAATATCATATGAGTTCACTAAGGTATAATGTCATTGCACGTTTTATTTTAAAAAAAAACAAAATATTAATTACCCAGCCTAATAGCATGCAGGTTATATTTCAACAGTAGAGGGAAAAAAAAACTAAATCTAAATTTTCAACCGACAGTCTGTGGGCAGGATAAACGAGTAGGTAGTAATATTGTTTTTACTTTTACTCGTCTATCCCACTTCTGAGATGTAAGCACTGGACTATTAATTAGCTTTAGATTAATTAAGTTATTGTATGAAATGAAAGTTTGAATAATCTCACAAACATTTATTGGAAAATAAAACACGTTATTCAATATGATATTAGTAACGCTAGAAATGACATTATACATCTTAGGCTTGAAGTACGTTACATGGCTGATTATATTATGTAATTTAGAAATAATAACAATCATAGCACTTAGTTATTTAAATATTAAATACAAAATTAACTGACCTGGACTTGCTCCAACGGATAGCAATATTTCTACACAGGGTAACACTTTATGATCTTTACACTTCGGCGTCGCAGGAACAACTGAGCTGCGCACGGCCGTTTCATCGTTTAAGTAAACCAAGCGTGAGACGCGTCGTCCGTCTACCGTTACAAAATTCGAGCAAGAAGGCGGTAGTTGATAAAATAAATGCGTTTATCATGAATGTAAAACGCATTTATTACATCCACTAGTTATGATTATGTAATGAGTTTACTAAAATCCTAACAATATAGTCTTATTTGTCGTAAAATAGGTACTATATTAAACCAGTCACAGTTCAGTTATTTACTTAGTAATGATATTCACGTGTGTAGGCACCTTTTACTTTTCCTGGCTATAAAACATCTTCACAATCAAACACGAAATTATTATGAAGTAATAAAAATACCCTTACATTGTCAACCTTAGCATCAATCGCTCATTACAATTCCTGAATAATGTAAGCAGTAATTGAATGAGAAGTCTCGTTCCCGATTGGTGCATAAACATGGAGTTTACGAGGCTGTAAACATTGTACAGGTAATGACTACCTTCGGTGCGGGTTGAGCGCTCCATCAAACTGTAGACGGTATTAAATGCTTTGTGGAGTGGTTAAAACTCTGGGTTTTGTGCTTACTGAGTTTTAAGCGTAAACTCTTTTTATTGAGTTGGTTTATTCTAGTTATTTGATTCTTAGTGAGTGATAAAGAATGTTGAAATACCATACATGTATTTATTCGAGTTAAGAAGTATGTCAATAGCTTTTAGAATACATTAGTAGTCAAACTAAAGGTCTATGTATAGTCTGAGGCACATTTGGACCCAAAAAACCGCTTATTGGTTCTTATCGATCCTGTAGACAAGGATAAAGCGAGCGTCCACCATGAGCTAAATTAAGTTAAGGCATTGATTTACATCAATGAGTTAAGGTACCATGCCGTACCCGACCACAGGAGGCAACTGCAGGCGACGTGTTGCCGCGCCGCCAACGCTCGAGCAATAACACGTTTTTCTATCTTCTATCTACCGTCTGGAATACGGGCTGCTCCCGCCTGCGGTCAAGTTCGGAATCATGACTGCAGCGACGTGACGCCGCGACGTGACGCCGCGACATGACGCCGCAGTTGCCGCCTGCGATCGGGTACGGAATGGTACCTTTAATTTGTAGTTAGTTTAGTTTATCTCGCCAGTTTTTCATACATTTTTCATACACCCACATGTATGAAAAACTGGTGAGCTAAACTAATCTAACATAGTTTAGGTGGCGGTGGACGGCTCGCTTAATGCCCTTCCAATAGAATAAAAGATACCACCCAACCACCTACCCATTCAATACTAAACTCAGTAGAATAACTAATTCAATCTACAAGCTGCGAATAGAGAAAGCCAAAAACAACTTTCAGATTGAAATAGAAGCAACTTGCAAGCGTTCATTAAACTAGTTCATCAGCTGAAACTCCGGCTGGTTTCTATAGCAACACAATGGACATTGAAGCGCTTTCTATCTGCTATCTTGCGAGCCTCTTTTGAGAGCGTTAGGAACGTTATGGAATACGTATCGATAATATATTTTACTAGTTAAATATTTGGATTTACGTGTCATGGCCACGGGGTACGGTGCGGTGAAATGTGATCGTACATTTGTGCTCGCTTGAAGTAGTAGGTGGCAGCTACGACGTAGCTGAAGTCATGCCTACGCGCTACGCCGTAGCAAATCTCAGGCAAAAATAATTTAATAATTTTTCTGAATCTCTCTGAGTCTAAGCATCAATGTGTTTTATTGTTTGTAAAGTGTCGATAAATAAATAAATTACACGAATATCAGTACCAGTTGACTTATTCGTCAAATATCAGTTTGACCCGTTGTTAAAAACTTATGGCTAATGAAGTCTGAAATCACTTTAGCTCATCACACAAGAACCCACCTTGAGAAAGTGTGGTGGTAAATGCTCGTGCCTTCTATGTATCAGAAAAGGCCTTTGCCCTGCAGTGGGACAATAATATGCTGGTATTATTTATCGACAAACGTACCATCCCTACCAGCCGGGACTATTGTCCGAACATTACAATGAGTCACGAGCGTGTGTAGCACGCCTTATTTATAATTAAATACCGTTTGTCTGACAACATGTCGGCCATCTTGAATACTATAAATGGAACTGAATAGAACTGCCTACTTTGTTTTATGAATGGAAGACCTCTGGGATTCTAATTTGAAGGATTTTATGGGCTCGAAATGTAGGCCATCCAATAGTAAGGACTTCGTATCAGTCTTATTATCTTTTTTAGATAAGCGTCTATAGAACGAGGAGTCTAATAAAAATCTCTCAATATGAAAGGTAGTAAGTAATATCTATTTTTTTTTTTTTCAACTCTCTAATGCGAACTTGGCAAATGTTTTATTTTTATTTATCACATACTTGTAACGATGTAGTTTTACACCGAATACAATTTTTGTAGTTTCTATTTCTATATTATCAGTAATAAACTTAAGTAAACTACCCGTATAATTTATTTTAAAGAATATTCCTTGATGCCTACATTCAACCAAACTTCTTAAAAAAAAAAAAGTACTCACTCAAAACAAAATTGGGCAACATAATTACAATAGGCTGGTTTACCCTGAGACTAAGGTTTACCCGTCAATCTTCATGATTACTTAGGTACTTACTTTTCTCTTCTGGACCAACGCGACGTGTTGCAGTCAATTTATGTAGATGATGCTCTGAGGAAGTTGGGAACGGGGGAGGCGAGTTTTTATAAGTGGCCTTATTCGTTTTTGTGATGTGTTTTTGTTTTGTGAATTTAAGAGTTTTAAGAATAAGGGCTGCTTGCACCACAAATCACTCATGAAGAAATAAGCACTATACATAATCTTAAACAACAGTTTGTCACCGTCATAATAATAATCAGCCTAAAATGTTCCCACTACTGGGACACAGGTATCTCTGTGAGAGAGAGTAGGACCGTAAAGAACCACGCGGGTCCAGTGCGGGTTGGTAGACATCACATGTTGTCGAATTTTTGGCTCTAGGATATGCCGGTTTCCTTCACCGTTTTGAGAGCAACTCGTAAGTCGCCGTTACCACTGGGCCATCACTGCTCTCTATTTCCGTCAATTATCATTTTTAAATTTTTTTTTTCGCGCGAGGAAAATACCCACCGTGGTATTCGAACCAATTAATAAAATTGCTCAATCGAAAATTTAAATATCGTAACAGATTAAAAAAATATAACAATCCACTGGATGTAATTGAATTTAATTATCTTAGAAGAGACTGTCAAAAACTTATGCAAAGATGTTACAATAATTACATAGACGAATTAGGAAATAAGATAAAAGGCCATCCCAAATTCTTCTGGTCACATATAAAAAACCTTCGGAAAAATAACACTTCCTATCCCTCTAAAATGACCTTAGGTACTGTAACTGCATCTGGAAGTAAAGCTATCTCGAATTTATTTGCTGATCATTTCTCATCGGTATATGACTCGCAAACTCTTGACCATGGCAATTCTATTGATTATCCACCTGCCACATCAATCCCTTCTCCACCCAATAATGATTTTTTAATATCCCAAGAGGCAGTATGCAATAAACTTTCCAGACTTGACCTGTCAAAGGGTGCAGGACCTGATAATATACCCCCAATATTTTGGTCACGATGTGCTCGTTATGTGTCCTCTCCATTAGCAGATATATATAATACTTCACTAATAATAGGTGTCTTCCCTAATACCTGGAAACGGGCACGAATAGTGCCTATTCACAAGAACGATAAGCGCGAGGTGATATCTAACTATCGACCAATTTCGATTCTTTGTACTCTGTCTAAGGTCTTTGAATTGCTAGTATACCCGATATTTTACAACCAGGTTAAAAGTTGCCTAACCTTAAGTCAGCATGGTTTCATGGTTAAAAAGTCTACGAACACAAATCTTGTCACTTATATCACTGAGTTAACATCCGCAGTTGATGAGGGTCTACAAGTAGATGCAATATACACAGATTTTTCAAAGGCCTTCGACAGGGTAAATCATGAACTATTGTTGATTAAACTTCAGTCCCTAGGTATCACTGGTGCCACATTGGATTGGTGTAGGTCATACCTTAATAATAGGCCGTCTTTAGTTGTCATAGAGGGTGATGAGTCTGACCCTTATTTTGCAACCACAGGTGTACCACAGGGGTCCAATTTGGGGCCACTGTTTTTCATTGTGTTTGTGAATGATATTACAAGCGTGCTTAAATATACTACGCCATACCTATTCGCGGATGATCTGAAGTTGACACGCATAATTCTGACTGCATCTGATATTCAGTTGCTACAAACGGACTTAGATAACTTGACTCAGTGGTGTACGAAGAATAAAATGTATCTAAACTGTACCAAATGTCACCACTTCAAATTTACCAGAAAGCGGAATAAAATTCAATCTAGCTACAATATTCAGGGAAACATATTAGATGAAGTGACAGATATCCGAGATTTGGGAGTGTATTTGGATGGTGATTTGAGATTTATAGAACACATTGACAAAATGCTTAATTCAGCTTATCGGGCTCTTGGATTTATACTGCGATCTTCTAAAGAATTCAAAAAACCATCCACTACAATTTTGTTATACAATAGCTATGTGAGGAGTCAGTTGGAATACTGCAGCACGGTCTGGAATCCAACATACCAGGTTCACACAAATCGAATAGAAAGAGTCCAGAAGAAACTTGTTCGTCACTTGGCTTTTCGGTTTAGAGTTAGGAATCTGAGATCATATGCAGACAAGCTGAATTATTTTAAAATCATTCCTCTCAGGTCTCGCCGTACAGTCTCTGATTTAACATTCCTGTTCAAGTTGCTGAATAATAGTATTTACTGTCCAGATCTTCTTAGCAGAATAAATCTTAATGTCCCGGCCAGAATGCCGCGTTATCACCGCCCATTACTCAAGGCCCCACGATACCGAACAAATCTGGGTAAACATTCACCGGTTTCCAGGATGACCCAGCAGTACAATGCCTTATCATGTTCATTAGAAGACAGACATCTTTTCTAATAATCTGGGTAAATATAAGTCACTAATCCGTACGCAGTTGAATGATAATTATGTAGGTGTTGAACTGCCTGCCTAGTAATGCATTGTTCGCTATTTCTATTTCTGTTATTGTTATTCTATTTTTGTTAGTCTGTAAGTTCATTTTTTTCTAATATTATGTGTTCGTTGCTTTTTAATCTTTATCTTTATTTTTATTTAATTTAAATTCAGATTACCAAATTTTATAATGTACATTGTAAAATTTGGTACCTACTTACTATGAATAATTTTCACTTTCAGGGCTACTTCCATTTTTCATATACTGTTAACTTGTTTTTATTGCATGATGTGGTCTCCTATAATTGAGGGAGCACATATATTGTTGTTCTTATCTTTATATTATAGCATGTAAGGTGTATTCTTTGTTGGAGATCCTAATAAAATAAAATAAAATAAAATTACCTACTAATGATTTGTGATGCAAACTCAGTATTTATGTAAATAAAAAAACATTTAAAAAAATACCAGGTAATATGACTTAGACTTAAAATATCTTTGGCTACATGACACATTTACATCCTGCACAAAAATAGATGCTACGTACTTCTTAGAGTGTTTTTCTGTACATTCCTCGCTCTTCGCTCTTTACGATTTTAATTAGCAAGAACAAGAGATCTGAAAGCAGTTGTGACTAAAACATAGTACTGTAAGTCAGCTGGGAGTGGCTGTTGCCAACGGCTGTTAATGAATATTAATGTCTGAGATGCTGTCTTGGTTGTAGTAGAACAGCGTTTTGGTTGGAAAAGCAATAATCAGCATAATTATTTCTTATATATATTCAGATGGTCGTTTCACGTGGATGCCGTCATAAGTGATGAAAGCTTTAATCATAATATAGGTCAGCGATATTCGATTTTACAGATGAAACACCAAACTCTCGAAAGTCAGATATAGACAAAATAAATCGCAAACGCAGGATATTTGCGCTGACCCTTCGTCGAAAACAAGCTTCGTATAATAACGTTGAAGAACGTAGACATACAAGGTGTAAACTGCAAACTTATTAAGTACGCTTTTCGCTCCGCTTTACACCAAAACTCACCCCTTACAGTTTCTGTTATCTTACGGAAGCGTAACACTGCTTTCCTCTGTGAGTATCCAAATGTTAATCACAATGGAATGGCCCTATGCCTCCAGCAATGCTGAACATAACGGCTAGAACAATTAAATTTACATCCATAATGAAGGAGAAACTAATCATAAATATTGTTGATATTGTCAAAATGATATGTAGGTCAAAGTCAACGATTGGTAATGAAAAGAGTTCATTGAAGATTTCATTGGAAGACAGAACCCCACTGACTGATCGCCAAATTTATAATTTGCACTGTCCATCTTTATTCTAAACAGCCGCCTTGCCAAAACTACGAACTGATATTAAAACATATTTTCACAGCTTCTTCGCAAATAAATACCGCTGGAAACGATGGATGGACCACAGGGGTGGACTGTTTAAAAAATAATAGGGCTAGGAAGGGGGTGATTACTGAGATGACGACTAATAGAGAAGTATATAAGTATGGAAGAAGAAGGCATGCTGCCCGACCCCAAATAAACCACCTGCAATTATCTACGTTATCTACAACTACAGTCTTAGTTCGATATATTTCACCGAGGTTTTCATTTACACCGTCATTATCATTCAATGTTTTTCATACTCATGCTAGCCTATTTTTACCTCCTATACAAATACATCTTGTACCCTCACTCCTTACAAAGTCGCCCCAAGTCATTACAGAATTCAATTTGTATCGAGCCCAGCTTTGTGAAGACCGTTCAGTTCAGTCGAATGACTTGCGCTTTGCACTTTTTAAACACATTGTCGGTACGAGAATGGATCCTTTTTACGAGTTCTGAATAGAAATGAACGGTGATACTTGAAGGCAAGTGGAATGATAATCTTTAAAGATAAATGCTGGTGTACTTTGCACGGAATCCAATTAAGCATGAAGTAACAGAGTAGGTTCTTACTAATAATTCTAGAAGTAGTTTTGAACAACTGTTTTTATCAGAGCTATAAGTATTCTAAATCCGTAATAACGTAGACTTTCGTTCTAAATAACTTGAAACGACAGTGTATGCATGTGCCAATACTCTTTCATTGCAGTACTACTATAAAAGCACCTCAATGTTAAACTGTCACCACACTACCTACTTAACCTCGTCCATGACCTATGAGATCTTTATTCCGTAAAAAAACGAAGCCTTAAAATAATATTAATGGCTTTACTCAGTGACTCAGCCGAGCCACTTTCGTACATTACTGTAATGTACCAAATACACAAGTAATTTAATTTCAATACTCGTTCATGCCCAACGTCGTTACCGAACCATCCCTAACAGCATACTAAAACCTAAAAACGGAATTTTATTTGGGGAACTAGGCCAAGTACCTCGAAGCTATTAATTCGGAGGGTGCACCTAAATATTAAGTACATGGCGTATAAATATGAAATGGTCTATCTGTGAAAAAGTCTAGTGGCGTTCGGTCAGTAAATTGGCTTTATTGGACGAAATACGTAAAAGGAAATAGCGGTGTTGGAAGCGCAGAGCTGTGTACACTGAATGCTATAAGCCGCGTTGGGAAATTGAACTAAGCACTTTCTACACATAAATATTATATTCTTTTCCAGAAACGTATCAAAAATAAGAAGCATTAGTCCAGTAAAGATAGAATATTTATTCCACATAAACTTTTATAATTCTAAAGTTTTTTATTTTCGTTGAGTGACTAGGTCTAGTGAATTCATTGCTATGTTAAAAATGCTAACAGTTTAGAGTTATGCAATGGATATAAAGTAGGTATTTCCAAGTGTTTCGTGTTATAACATTTAAATTAAGACAATTTACTGTTTCTTTATAAGTACTATCTAAACTTTTTATTTGTGAAAATGCTAACAGATAGGTACTGTGGAACAATGGAAAACTGAAAATGTCCTGTAACTCTTTTAATTAAAAATATATATTATATCGTCGACCGTGTAGGTTCAATTGAGGTAAGGGACAAAATACCCAAAATGAGTTGAGTATACAGTTTTTGTCAGAATTTTTCGCTATTTCGAAAGGTGTATTCGAAAAAATTCTAGCTTTAGAAAAATGTCCCTTACCCTGTTGATTTTTTGGATCCAAATTTCGAATCAGCCCCATAACAACAATGTATTTGAAAAATTATGCATTATAACAACTTGAAATAGTGTTATTACCGCCACCAATCCACTTCAAATAAGGTAATGGTCTCCCCAATCAACGAATTACCATTACGGGTTACTCAGTACGTCAAAAGTGTGTAGTTCATTTTCTGTCAACAATCTCTTTACACTGTATTTTTTTTCATTAATTTGTTCAACAAGTCCTTTACACAATTTTTTCATTAAGAGAGTGGATCCAACGTAAAGGTCAATTTAATGTCAGGGACGGGACTACAAGATACTTGGTCAGTAAGGGACATTACTAACAAAATACGTTGGTGTAAGAGACGTCTATTTTATTAAATAGCTAACTTATTTAAATAAATGTTACACAAGTAGATAGAGCACTAAAATACAAGTTTATGTGTGAAATCAGATCCGAAAAAGGTTAATAACAAAAAAAGTTGTGGGTGGTTAAGTCCGAAAAAAAACTTTGTCGGCCTCTTCTGAAAAATCGTATTTTGTCCCTTACCTCAATTTAACCTACGGTCGACGTATGCTTATAGGGATTAGTTATACCTTACAACAAAAGATCTAACAACTAAGTAATATGCTGCACGAGTTATTATATTTTTACTTAGCGATATGCGAAATATTGAATTTAAGATAATAATTTTGCGCCTACATATTCGTAATAATAAACTCTGCTACCATACAAAAGTTTAAACATATACGTATACGTGCTGCTATGCCTTTTCTTTAATAAAAAAAATATAGTTTGGGTATTGCAGCGTAGGTACGATAATTCGTGCGGAGCGGTAACACTCCGCTCCAAATGTATTAAATTAGGCGCGAAATCTTTTCATTACTGTCGCATCTCACAAATCACTACCCTGTTCCTGTCCGTGACTTCGCCCGCGTTTAATTATCATAATCATAATCATTTATTTATTTGCAAACATGGGTACATAATACATAGTTGTTGTTTCCTTATAATTAGGTTCTCCACATCAACAACTAGCTGCACCTCGCGGTTTCACCCGCATAAGTCTCGATCCCGTGGGAATATTAGGATCCTATTTCCTAACCCAGGTCATGGTCTACCCATGTGCCAAATTTCATCTAAATCCGTTCCGCCGTTTTAGCGTGAAAGCGTAACAAACAAACAAACCAACAAACATCCTGTTTAATATACGCGTACAATATTATTATTTTAAGGCGAGGTTTTCCGGGCCTGTAGGCCTTTGAAACGTTACCTCCGCCTCCCCCAAATGCAGAGTGAAGTATTTATTTACGATACGCCGTCGACCATTTCGCGGAAAATCCATGCCACAGTATAAAATATTTGCAGTTAATCAACTGAATTAGTATTCTTTATGAACATTCGTGATTTACCTACCTATTTATATTTCAAATCAAAAATCACGAATGTTCATAACGAATGTTACTTAGACTTTTTAAGGTAGTTATTCCCACGGGATCGAGACATAAGCGGTTGAAACCGCGGGGCGCAGCTAGTTGTTGATAATTACACGCGGGTGAAGTCAGTGTCAAAAAACATTATATTTAAGTATTTTTTAAATTTTATATTATTTTTATAATACGAAATATTAGGAAATACCGACTTTATACCTATTGCTTAACTCTATACTGTTAGCATTTTTGTACATAGCAATGAATTCACTAAAGTTATCCACTCAGCGGAAATAAAAATATTTTGAATTGTCGAAAGGCATATTCTTCTGGGTACTGAACTACAGTTTAAAACATCTGAATGATATCACTTACATACGAGTATAGCTAACTTCTTGATCGTAAAACAGCACACTATCCGGATAATCTATTGAAACTTCTTTCAACTTATAACAAGCTAACAAACTGATAGTTGTAACTTCAACATAGTTGTTATCTTCAAGAACTTTATCACAATTGCGAAGTAGTTTCTCATCAATAACAGCTTCTTTGATCTCATACTCTTTCTAGATCAGTAGGACTAAATCCAAAAGAACTTTTCTCAATTCCAGTATAAATGACTAAAGACTTCTCTGCTTTCGAATTTTTTCAAACGCTTTTCAAAATCGACTAGTCCCGATCCTATGACCACTATTTTCAATCGACATCGACAAATCCCATGAAAAGATAAAATTGATCTAAAAAACTGTAACGGCGACAATATCGATTAATGTAAGGAAGTCAAGACGTTCAACTCAGTTCGATAATGAATTCAGGAGCCATTTGACGCTCTCCAAAACTTTTTATCGCGCCGTTCCTTTTTACTGTCGCAGAAGGAATGGCCGATTCCGATCCTCTTATTGACAACGTTTATTCTGCGGGTAATTTATGTATTGTTATTGGAGGGGTAGAGCTGTCAATGATTATGCGCAATTTGTAACCGTTTGAGACTCGCTGCTTCGGCTCCTTCCAGTTCAGATTCAATTGAATATGTATTTCCAATTCGCTGTTTTGAGGATAATGGATGGTGTAGAGTAGATGGTGCTGTTAACTCTTCTGTTAAGCATACATTTATTTGTGGGCTTTCTGTTGTTTTTGTCAATTTGATCTTAATTGATTTGGGGTTTGAGTTCTCAACAGCAGGACATGGGTCTCTCTAAAACTACTCACTCTACACTGCTTTTAGTTTTTTTCCGTTAAGCCTTCCCTTATCGTTCTGCTTCCTTAAATTTTTATATTATTCACTTTAAATAGCTGCATCAAAAGCGTCGAGATTTTTTTTTTACCAAGGAATCCAAATGGCAGGAAGTTTATTTAACCAAAAGTAAGTAAATATACTCCAAGATTCAAACCAAAATAGCAACAAAAATCCTATCTCCCAGTACAGCGCAAAGTTTACCTGGCTCGGATGATCCAGTTATGCCGTCCAATTATTTTAAAATCGGCCCAAAAGCGGTGCGCGCGGCCCGCACCGACCACCTCTAATGGAATAACCTGACCGGCCCGAGGCCACTTTAGTGCCGATGATGTGCTTAGCCAGTTAAGATTTAACTAAGGTGGAATGATGTTGCTGAATATTTTAAAGGGGAATTGAGAGATATTTAAAAAAAGAAATATCGAGAAAGAGACTGACTATAATTAGCTATGAGCGCATAAATAAAAGATCACATCTTCCTATGAATAAGGCGCTTTACTCTAAAAAGAATGTGGTAAAAATTAAATTCTTGTAAAAGCTTTGAGAAGGAATCATTGAAGCTAAAGTATGCCAGATCTGATTAGTAGCAATGGCAAACTTCAAAACATTCCAACGAAAATAAAAACCGGCCAAGTGCGAGTCGGACTCACACGAAGGGTTCAGTACCGTATTAAGATCGAGTAAAAAAACAACGAAAAAAACACGTTTGTTGTTTACGAAAATTATTAGTTCTTGTTAAAAAAATTAAAAAGTTAATCATTATAGGGACTCCTTTAATTATTAACGTTAGTTATTTATTTTTTATTGCAATAGCGTATTTGTTGTTATAGCTTATAGCGGCAATACATAATATGTGAAAATTTCAACTGTACCTATTACGGTTCATGAGATACAGCCCGCTGACAGACAGACGGACGAACAGCGATGGTAGGCTTATAGCTATCATGACAGGCTAGAAAAGACGTATAGTGTAAACGTTTTGTAGCGTCCGCACCGAAATGGTGCCATGAAATGAGAAATTAATATTGTGGAGAACCGATAAGAATTCATTTCGTTTCTGTTTCACTTCTAGAGAAAATCAAGCTAGAATGAACACAGTAGATACCTTTAACTAGACAGTTTTAACGATACTAGAAAAAAGTTCGAAAGTCTTCGCCTCCCAGCTGAAAGTAGGTACACACGAAAAAGCTAGGCGTTTACGGAGAGCTACAAATCCAAATTATCGTTAAGTGGAATCTTTTATCCTTTATCTTCCTTTAACCTTTACGAAAGCTGTTCCAAAATTTATCCTCTTGTGCTGCAAGTCGTATTTTGTCTAAACACAAAACACTTACAAAGTGCTGATAAAGTGTCCTAAAGTAAACACAAATATTTTATGGCTTGATTTTGTTTTATTTTCATGAGAGCAATGTATGGGCACGGACTTTTGAACCAATAATACGAGTAAAAACAATGACATAATATAATACCAACTTGACTTTATGTATCGAGAAATCTTACGACAGATAGTTAACTTCCTACTTAGTGAATTAAGACAATTAGAGGAAACGCGCAATATCTTAAAAACTGGGCGAGTCGGACTTGCACGTGAAGGATTCCGTACCGGTTCGATCGAACTTAACTCGATTTTATAACCTTTATTTAATTTTTATGATTTGTTACTATAGCGGCAATAGAAATACACAATCTGTGAAAATTTCAAGTGTCTAGGTACCTCTTACGGTACATGAGATACCGCTGACAAACAGACGGACAAACAGCGGAGGCTTAGTATTAGGGTTCCGTTTGGCACCCTTCCGTGTACAGAACCCTAAAAAGTAAGCAAGAAAGTTAATGAAAAGTTTTTACAAAAGATTAATTAATATAAACCTTTTTAAAATATGAACCAAAAGCCATCAAAGTGTTTTTCATATTCAAAGTTCGTTTTTATGGGAGCCGTCTTGAATTATTTTATTAAAATTCGGCTTTGGCTTGGTTCATAAAAGTGCCACTTCGTGGGCCTCTCGGACCGAGGTACTTTGGCAAAATTTACATTTATATTGCAAAGGTATCTTATGTTTAAGCTTGTTAAAACTTAAGGGTGCGTTCAAAGTTTTCTTGAAGACATTGGTGATCTATGACTTTATCCTGATTTAGTGGTCATAATTCAACTCTTTCAAAATAATGTAGGTACCATCAAAGAAGTTCATATCTAACCAGTTTCAAAACAAAATCCCGTGAACACGATGACCACATCTGTTACCGGGCCGGTGTTATAGCCGCCAAGCGCTGCAAGCAAGAATAGTCCTTACGGTGGTTAGATATGAACTTCTTCGATGGTACCTACCTAACATCCTACAAAAACTTACAACATGTAAGTATATACCGATACTCCATTTGGAATAAGATTTGCCATTTAACTAAACCATTTTTACAGTCCGTTCAACCGATTTTGTATTATAACTAATCTTGCCAAGTTCACCCTACACTGAAAGAAAAATCGATTACCTAAGTAATCACCAAAATATTCCGAATTCTAAACTTCGCTAGCTTCCTAATTATCGCTATTTTTAAATTTAAATAATAATAATAATATATTTATTTATTTCTCTCAAAAAGGTACAGTAGTTCATAGTAACAAGTTATTGCAACAATCTATCCTTTGTGAGAGCTGGAGTCTGTACCAGGGGCGCAGCTAACCAATAACCCGATTCCTGTCGGCTTCCCTTAGGAAATTATGACAGTCAGTAGTTCTCAGCAGTGTTTAATAATCACACTGAATGTATTACTTATTTAATACTTACACCATAAAATTAAAGTATTACAAAACCCTAACCTACATTAAAAAAATTGTCTTTATATTCCATCGAAAACAAAACATTTAAAGTGCGCGCCAATTTTGCTCTAGTGCCTCCAGTATAACTCGTTGTCCGCCCGGGTTATGAAAACTTAAATTTCTATACAAAATAATCTCGTCATGACGTCACTTCAGGTCACGTGACACGCTGTTTTTTGAGGCAATAGTAAGCCGTAAAAAGTCGAGTTATGATAGGTACAGTGTAGGAATCCATTCGCTGAATTTCGTAAGCGTTCGGTTTGGTTCGGGACGGGGGGAGGGACAAACTTCGCTCGACGCTTGTTGACGATCAAAGACTACAATAGTATGTTGACGATTGACGTAAATAGTTAATAGAATTTATAACCTTTAATTTTGTTGATACTCGTAGTTAATTAGCAGTTTGTTCGTTGTATTCATATAAGTTATTAGTGTGGTATTAGTGTAACAATTAGAATTGGATAATCGTGAGTTTGTTGTGAAATTGTGCGTTCGCCGTCGTTGTAATTAGGAATTTGTGGTAAGTCGATAGATTAGCAAGTTGAAATTACTTTTTTAGAGTAGATTTGAAAAGTTATTAGTAGGATGGCGGCATTAATAGTTTTAGATTGTTGTGTGACAGATTATTTGCTTCGTGAGGAAACATGCTTTTTAGGGTTAAGTTTTGAAAATAAGAAAAACATAATTAGGCTAGGTCGTGCTCGACCAGATATGACTATAAACTGCAAACGACGTGATGGGTTGGAATGTTTCCCTTTACGATAAATATCAATGGCTGACTGGTAGTTGTAAATTAAATAAGATGTTTTGTTTTCCATGTTTACTTTTCTCAGATTCTAGTAGTTTATGGAATAAAGGGGGTTTTACAGATATTAATAATCTGACGAATTCATCAAAAAAACATGTGCAGACTGAAAAACATATTCGTAGCTGTTTAGATTTACATGACTTCGGGAATAGAACCATTTTTCACCATTTCGTTTGAAGCTCATAATAGGAAAGTAGCTCGAAATAGGAATTTAATGAAACGGTTTATTGACACCGTTATTTTGTAACTGGACTATGTGCGCCACGTCCGGGCTAGGCAAGCTTTTTTTTTTTTTTTTGTTTTTGCTCCGGCTTACCTTTCTCATAAACTCACCCTTCGCCACTGGTCTGTACTGGGTTCAAGACCTGTGTCACAGATCTCCAGGCTCGCACCCTTAAAAGTATAATAATTGCACTTACGTACTACAAAACATTAAATAGTGGCTCAAAGTATTGAGAGCAGACAAGATAAATACAAACAAAATGAATATAGGGATTAAAAGGAAAAAAAAAAAAGTGGTATAATTGTCTGCCTAGGTGAGTGTAGTGAACAAGAGTGCAACACGCACTACAAGGCACCTAAGTGTACAAGAGTGTATGTGTTTATGTGTGTGTGTGGGGGGTGGGGGGGGTGAGGGAATGTGTGTGTGGGTATGAGGGTGTGGGTGTGTGTGTGTGTGAGGGGTGATAAGACTTTGTCTCTTGGATAAGGTGAATAATTCGCTAGTTAGGTTAAAATGGAAATAATGTTTTCAGTCTCAGTGTAATCTAATTCAAGGAGCCAGTTCGTAATAGTTCTTTTACACTTAGATTTGCGCATATGATATATATTCAGAATTTTGTTGACTCTGTTATAGACGTGACTGCTAAGAAACGGAAAACTACGCTGGGAGGAACGACATTGTGTACGGAAGGAGGGACAGACAGTGTACTTTCGTCGTTGGGAGCTAATTTTGGATGGATCGTACGGAGTTTTAGAATGTGTAATTAATAAGAGGTTAAGAATGAATAATTTGCGTACGGAGAGTACCGAGCATGTTTTATATAGATCGGATGTAGGGAAATGTTAATTAATGTTATTATATTTATTCAGAATTATATAAATTGAATTGAAGACGGGCCATTCAATGTTTTTAGACCGATATTAATGGTATTAGAATACTAATTCCTCCCTACCTACTTAAATATTCATCAATCAATAGTCTGTACACGGCCAGCTCTTAGCAAAGAAGAGTGGCAAATAGGCCAAGCAAACGTGAGGACGGAAAATTATTACTTCAAAAAAATATAGGTAGGTACCTTTAAGTAGGTACGTATCACTGGGATAGAAAAGATTTCGACGAAAAGCAATTTTTTCTGACTGCCGTTTAGGTAATCGCATAACGAATCTTCTGAATGCCTGTTTTTGAAGAGGATATAAGTCTGTGGAAATGGATTTGCTTCGCAATTATTGTAAACCCCGAAGGTCCTTCACGTCCCGAGGACCTACTAATGACATAAGTAGGTATTATGTGGGTAATAGAAACTATGGTACTTACTAGCTCTTAAATATCTAAACACAGTTAGGCCAGGTAAAGAGATGCCAAGATTACAGGCGTTAGTAGACTTGCCTTGAAAACTTAGGTGACTTAAGGTTCAAGTGAGCTGTCATTCCATCTACCTAATGCTAGGGATTACCAGCTTACTTGAAGCTCTTTTTGTTTCTTTGTTTAACCCAGGTCTACTGCTGGGCAAAGCCTCCCCCGAGTCTTTCCAGGATTCTTTTCTCAAAGTCAAATTATTTATTTCAATAAGGCACTTAAAAGGCACTTTTGAACGTCAAAATATACAAAAAAAAATGAATTTATTCTAGTTTCGGACTTCAAGCTCCTCCAGAATAGACCGGCCAGCATATTATTTACTTCGTGCTAAAGACTATCATCAGGCATAGGCCCATCTGAGACGGGCGAAGATTTACGGGCAGACCAGCAGCCGGAATGGGTACCTATACGATAATTTTAAAGATTAGCATGGCTGGTGAAGGTAGGTACAGCACGTTTGACATATTTTTATTGTTACTTTGTTTTTTTTCTTTTGCAACTGAGCCGATGTCGTGATGTGTCATCATGATCACTCAGAACAACAAACAAAACGAACCTACTCACGAACGCGCTAAAAATTGCCTAGTAGCGCCATCTGTACCATACACTTTGAACTATCAAGTGTCACTGGGTTTCAAACACGTTTTCGCTAAAGTTCATTTTATATTATTTTTATTACTATAAATAATGACTTCAAAAAAAATCCACTACAAAAGAGTAATTTAATGACAATAGTTGTTTTCTAATAATTCTAATATCATTAATAAATTGTTACCAGAGTTTCGTTTTTGAACGAATTCTCATTAGAACACCGACATTGACATAAATTTGACGTTTTCCAAGTGATAAACTTCCACCATCTCAGTGTAAACGAAAAGTGTTATGTTCTTAATTCGTGTTTTTTAGTATTTCAGAGTCAAAATGAGTGAAACCGATGAATATAAATGTGTAAACTGTGGCACAGCAGCCGCTGCACTATACCGGACGTACGGACCATCGGTATTGAAGCTAACTAAGTGTGTAAGTTTTAAATATTTTCAAGTGCCGAAGTATCTCGCTTAATAACATAATGCTAAACGCTTGAAGAGTACTGAAGCAGTACTTAAGGACATACAAATTGGTAACATACTGTTACTGGAAGATGGGAGTCAATTGAACACCATAATATAATTTTATTAGTTTGCATTGTTCAAAACCAAACCAGGCGGAAAATTGCTTCTAAAAAGCATAACAACGGGATACGTTTTGACGATTTTGTATTCCCCGTTTTATTAATATGCCAACAATTTGTTACTTTTAAAGAACCACACACTACTGAAGAGATACAGTAATGAGTTATTTTTTTTATCATTTTATTATGTTTAATTTCAGGAGAAATGTAAAGAGATTGTCGATAAATACATAGAATATGATCCAGTGATAGTGATGATTGACCTGGTACTGATGTCTAGAGAAGCACAGCGTCATATCCTTTACAATACAGAGTTCAAGGTATGTAGAAACTTAATAGTGATCAATATTTTTAACTACAGTTTCTTTTAATAACAGCCACACGGGTCGAAACTTCAGGTTAAGCTAGGCTTGTCGGGGTTGGTGGATGGGTCACCATCTTTACATATCGAGAATCCTCCATGCCTCAGAAAACACGTTGAGCGGATGGTCCCGGCTGTCATTTGTGGATCATCATTATGGGTCTTCAGAAGTTTTAAAGTCTTGTCAACCAGTCTTGCCATCGTATTACCTAGAACCTGGATTGTGGAGGTCAAAAAGGCAGTCGCTCCATGTAAAATACTGGTATTCAGCTGCATCCGGTGCAACTGGAATCCATCCCCAACATAGTTGGGAAAAGGCTAGGCAGATTGATTTTTCTTTTAATGTTGCCCCATACTAGTAATTGCTCACAAATTCAAATACTCAGTCTGTTATAATTAAAGTACCTTCCTATAGGCAATTTGTGTAATATTCCTCCCATTTAGGAAGTGAACTCAGAAATAATATCTCAAATCCCAACCTAATCATGTATTTTTTTTACAGTCATTTTGGAAGCTAGCTATAATACTGATAATGCTAGAAGCATACGGAGTGTGGCGAAGTGATAGTTTGTTCAGTTTAGGTGTGAATTCCATTTGCGGTTTTGAGAACAATTCTACTAATCTGTAAGGATGTGGTAACATTGTATTATATTTTGTACTAGTGTTAGGCCATCTAGTGCACGAATCATGCAGTTTGAATGTTTCAATATGCTAGGATGTATTATTATAGCTAGTATTGTGTGGTGCCTGGCATTGTTTGCTTCTGACTTAGGAATTTCTGGTGAGCATTCACAATGCATGCCTCATGCTGCCTGGATGTCTTGTTAAGTTATGATCCCACGATTATGTGATTATGTGCATAACCTCATTTACAATAACTTTGCTTGCAGTATTTAAAGCCTTTAATTTAAGCAATGTCACAGATAAATACAGATGGTTCACTCTGCAAAGTATAGTTGGGCCAATTCAGTGAGTAACGTAGTCAGAAGATCTAAGAGTTACACGATAGAAAGAGAGGCAACTTCTAGGTGAATATAACTGTAGGTAATTAACGCTGTGCAACCTGAATTGTTCTTTATTGTGTCGCAACAAGAGTCGCTTTTTATTTAAATGATTATGCAGAGTGAACCATCTGTATTAATCTGTGGCAATGTACAATCTCATCCTTATACATACTTAAGTAGACAATGTTATCTACATAAATCATGGTGAAATTGTGACACCTCTAATTTCAGAACAATACCAATCAACTTATCCCAGTCGATCCCCGACGCCTGGAAGGTCAGCTGTTGGGCTTGGTCCCATGTGGAGAAGAATGAAGAAGACAATGATCTGTTTATATGGGAGAAGGACTTCTATGTGCAGTTCTCTTCTATAACTTGTGGTAAGTTAAACTTCCTGTGCATAAATAACTACAAAAAAGGAGCAGAATTCTAGCTGCACAAGTCCCTAAAGTTCTGGGGAGTGTGATACGCCTAGTTTTGCTTCTTTACGAATTATTGCTTCATTTTCATTGAGATTTTTTAATGAGGTTGTTATTTATAATGAGTTAAGCAAATATTTTTACTTGGAGTGCTAGTTTTTAAATATATTATTATGTTTTGTTTCAGGTATATTAATATTTATAGCGACAGCACATCTTTTAACGACGATGGTAACAGTATTTTCAACACGAAATAAAGGTAATCCGTATTATTTTTTTTACCTTTTTTATCACTCAAAGTTAAAGTAAA
This sequence comes from Agrochola circellaris, assembly GCA_914767755.1. Lineage (NCBI taxonomy): Eukaryota > Metazoa > Arthropoda > Insecta > Lepidoptera > Noctuidae > Agrochola > Agrochola circellaris. Next base: position 1,073,338 of record OU611847.1, read on the forward strand.
CAACCAGACACTTTATGTTGCGCTATACTTGGCAAGGTCGCGCGATGTTGACATACATGTTGAGCATCATGTTTTGAGAGTTCATTTATTATTTCATTATTATAATGTTAGTTTCATATTAATTTATTCTTTTTAATATCATCTACGATCGCGGAAAGTCATAACTAACCACCGTAAGGACTATTCTTGCTTGCAGCGCTCGGCCATGTGGTCATCGTGTTCACAGGATTTTGTTTTCAAACTGGTTAGATATGAGTATGTTTGATAGTACACTCTCGTAGAACATTAATTTTATGTATCTTTTACGGTTTAGTCAACGCACGCGTCTTTTTTACGACTTGAAAAAACGTCAAGACTTCTGTAATACGTTTACGTTTGATATAAATTTTATATAAGTAATAATAAACCTTTCGGAATAAATTCTCTAAATGATCGTGAAAACCGCATCAAAATCCGTTGCGTATTTTAGAAGATCAACACGGTCACATAGACATACACAAAACGACATAGTTTTATAATATTTAGACATGTGGGTAGGTATTATAGATTTTCATACATATAACAAACTATAAACATTTCTATGTTCTGTATTTCCAGTGCCCATAATGCGAGTCCTGAAAGCGTTCACGCTGGCTGATGTGAGCATACTCTTCACCTTACCTATGTTAGTATGGGGCTCCGACACGTCTGCGGACACAAGGACCATTCACTTCGTTCTAGTATATCTGTACAGCTTCGTTGTGTTCCTCAATGTTTTTAGTGGTGAGTTTACTTATATATTATAAGGTACCTGTCCCACCACCGACGACGAAACGACTAGCTACCGACTATTTTCTCACTCAAGAAACGTAGATACAATAGATGTAGGTCCCGTGTCAGTAAAAAAATATGTATTTATGTACTTAGAAATACAGTCAATTTTATAACGACTTCGAAGGGACCGTCGGTTGACGGTTCTTATAGCCGATAGTCGTTATAACCAAACACTATGTTAAATAAACAGTAATAATGGGACTTCAATATTTCATCGTTATAACCGGTACGTCATTTTAAGCGAATTCGTTATAAACGGTTATTAATTGTTGATCGCTGACCGTTCACACTGCAGGCGAGAACTCTCTTTAATGTAGGTACGTTTCTTGATCGAGAAACTAATCCATAGCTAGTCGCATCATCACCGACGGTGGGACAGGTGCCTAAGGTTCGCCACAAAGGCCATTGCCTTCGTCCCAAAGCGAGATCATCATACCACCCAATTAGTTAGTCTAAGATACAATATCAATTAATTGTCCAAAACACGAGTACCTATAGGTAGATACACACACAGTATGCAAGATGTTACATTAGAAATTCAATATCAGTCATGTTTTGCCTTAGAAAACCGTGTACAGGAAAATATAAGTACGTGGGTAATTAACTGCTTACCTAGGTACACAAAAATAAAGTCGAATATTTAATTAAATTAAGGTTTATATTCATTTATCAGTTCGTTGAAATAATATGTGTTGCTCCTTATTTTTTTTGTAAAATACTAGTAGTAAGCTACATCCAGTTAGACTGGAAGCCAACTTCAACATAGTTGGGAAAAGGCTAGCCAGATGATGATGAGTCTGGATTTGGACTGACGTAATGTGGGACTGTATAATAGACCTCGTAATTGCTTTACCAACTTTTCATAGAATGTCACTTGCACGTAGTAAAACGACAAGAACTTTTTGACTAGACAAAACGACAAGGAGTATTTGCCTGTGAAAGCTAGCTAGCTAGTTTCAATCTTAGTGAAAGTTCAATTTACTGGGAATTGTTGACGGCTTGGTTTATATCAATTGCCGTGCCCCCAACGCCCGGCTCATAAATTGACAAATAAATATCTACGACGAAAAGGGCGTGCAATGAAATAAAAACAAAAAAAACGAACCCTATGTATTTGACTGTGTGTACATATAATAAAATAAATAAATCCAGCCAGCCAGTTCCTCTGTGGTTGAGGATTCCGGGTGAAGCTCGCTTCCACCTTTGGGCTAATCATCACTTACCATCAGGTGAGAAGCAGGCCAAGAGCTACCCGGTTGTGGTAAAATAAATTAACATGGGTTCTCAGTCGTATAAATACGAATGAGGCGGGACGGGCACGAAAACATTATTTGTCGTATTATTGTTTGGCCGAAACTGCTGTACCGCGCCTTAGGAACGTGCACGGCGAGATGCAGGGCAGTGAAGGCTGCTCGTCAACGTCGACGATGTCGACTATACTTCTATAGGTACTCACCTTTTGGAGGGAAAATAAAGAATTGATGTAAATGTTTACCAACTTCAAAGAGTGGTTTAGCCATTTTCATTTTTGTCAGGAGCCTGTTAATATTGTCGATTCCTGGATCTAGACTTCATGTCCTGATACACATATTAATTATGTCACTTCATACATAGTAAGGTGATTTAGCAGCTTGAAAAAGTTATTAATATGCAATTCATTTCTTTTTCCAGTGATATACGAATGCCCAGTTCTAATAACATCATTAATTCTAATAATGAGTAACGTGACGAAAAACATCACATGCTACCACGCAACGCCGATCCTTAGACGAATATTTGGATATTGAAGGCTTAAGAGACCTGCAGATTAACCAAAGATTGCGTTCGAGAGGTTGTAAGTCTGAACACCCTTTTAGAACAAAAATATGTAGCTTTCGGAGTTTACAGGAATATCTAAGTTAAGCAAATATAATATTTATTATTATTTATGTCTTACCAAAAAATAATAAACACTTTCACAGTATCACAGAGTATTTATTTCAAAAATATAACCTCATTATTTTGCTTTATGAGTTTACTTAGCTAAATACACGATAATATACATTGGAGTAGTTTACATTATGTAAGTATATTTTACACTTATTTAGCAGAATAATACACAGAAAAAATATAATGCATGGAGTAGAAAATACTATTAGTATATAAGTAAATTATATTATTATGAAGAACATATAAAAAATCACAATAGTCCTAGTCCTAGTTGTAACGGGTTCTAAGGTAAAATTATAATTCAAAATTCCAATTGTATCCAAAAATAATAAAACATCTAAAAGTTACACATATTTGTAACAGCGCTCTAAGTTAGCCATTATGTGAGAATAGTATAAAAAGACTCATCCACATGCCTAAAGAGCGATTTAAAAAGAACATTTCAGCAAATCCCTATATAATGTTTCCGTAGAAAAATATATATCTAGGAATGTAATGTCCATGTAGGTATCTGACTTTTTTACAACTATTCATATATTTGAAGGCTTACATAAAGTTCTGGGAATATACCTTATATTAACAGAACTACATTTTGTATTCATTTAGATATTTATAAAACATTTCGTAAGAACTTAATGCTATATGCAATACTAAATTCGCGAAGTATTCACTAAAGATAAAACTAAATGATGAAGCTGTGATAATTAGCTGTTTTACCCACGATCGTACAAAAAATATATTTTTGTAAAAATAAATTCTGAAGAAACGAATAGCAACTTTAAACGTAACAACTTAGCTATTAACTAGCTTTGATATGTTATTTTGAATCTAAAATGAAAAGTTTCTAGGTATTAAGGCCTGAATGATATCTCAAGGTATATTTTTGTCACTTCATTCTAAGCTAAGCTGTAACAAAGTTGATTTGCTATAATCTAATTAATAAAGACCCAATTCGTTACAATAATTCAATGTCTGTAAAGGTACCATTCCGTAGCCGACCGCAAGCGGCGACTCCAGGCGACGCGCGCTAGCTACGGAAGGTATTTCATAGAAATTCATAGAAACCAGTCGTGTCGCGGCGACACGTCGCCTGCAGTTGCCGCTTGCGGACGGCTACAGAATGGTTCCTTAATAAGTCCACCCAATGTATGTCTGTTTAATATTAATTTATCAGTTTGATTAACAATAAATAAATAACTCAGATAAACATATACAAACCCATTAACCCTTTGGTAATTACATAGTTAAGATTATGCTTAGAAATTAATTTGACATATAAAATTGAAAAATACATGCAATTACTGTATTATTTTAATCTTGATCCAATAAAATTTACAGAGTAAACACTAGCCTGTATCATTGTACATAGACATACATTTTATTACAAACTACTGCAAAATATACAAATAATAAATTGTGAAATATCTGCTTTATAACTGGCAAACCCATTCAGTCTTTGGCTAAATTGAGCAGAAGCAAAATCTAAACTTGATCTAAACTAAAATAGAATACAATGATTGACAGTAAAAAAAAAAATAAGTATTTGCAACCTATACTGGCTAATGACATGCTTAAACGAGATAAAAATTACAAAATAGATGTTAATTATTTAATAACAATAATAATGAGAATTTTCCGTCATATAATTATGCTCTAACAATTATCACGCTCTGAAGCCCCATTTTATAATAATTCATAATATTATAGATTCACATTTTATATTTTTCATTCAATTATAATAGATAAACACATTTTTCATTAAATTATAATAAGATAAACTTGTGCTACGCGATAATACTAGATTACGGATTGTTTGTTAACAAGTAATGATGATTGATTAGCAAATTACGATGTTTAGAGTTGTTTAAGGTGAATGTCTTTTGATCCGCTCCATATAAATTACTTTTAGCAGAACTTGTAAACACCTCACTCAACTATCTCAGATCACCGAAAGTATATATGTAAGTATCAAAATCAATCTTATGTTTAGAATGTTTTGGTTTTATTTATTTTGCAACTGTGATATCTAAATATAAACAGTGAAATATGTACAGTGTAAGTAAGTAAGCAATAGACATTTACATTAAAAGGATAAAAATAAATATTGGCATGTTCTGACGAGGAGTAATAAGGAGAGTCTTCAGAAGTTATGTAAATGCAGAATAAAATCTGTAGGAGATAAATAGAAAAATCTCGCTTGTTTGAACACATTATCTAAGAAATTGTGTTAGTTCCAATGTTTAAAACAACACAATGCCATCTTTAAATTTTTGTGGTCCTAATTTTCCACTAACTTGTAACACTGTCCCCATCTGAACACGCACTTTCAACAAGTTATCACATAGAATCAGAGAGTAACATAGTATCGATTATCAAGAACTATCCTAAACATTATCATGATTTATAGGCATCTGTTCACCTATACATAATAAGCTAGGTGATTCATTGCACATAAACGGTGAATTTCTTACGCACACATACAAAGGCCACACACAGAACAGCATGTTATCATTATGAAGTCACAAATATTATCAGTTGTTATTTTCATGTACATTCCTAATGAACAAAATATCCTTTTGTTTTTGTTCGTGATAAAGAAGAAAGTCTTTATTTGATTAAGATGGTAATTTAATAATGAAAGTAGTTTAATGAACTTTAATCTATAAGGCTAATAGTATTTTTTTTCCATCACTGTTTAGCTCAAATAAAAAAGGTAAACAAAATAGTGACATACAAAGCGAAAACAATAGACAATACAGAATTATTATACCATAATACCAATAACATTGTACATAATATGTATGTATCACAACATTTGTTTGTGTGCAGTAGAATCTTGAATCACCCATAGTGTATATTTCTTTCATTGTCTTATGGTAAACAAACACGATACCTACAAAAAACACACACTTAAGTTAGGTTTGAATGTCTTGATCTATGTAAGAAACACACAGTATGGATTACATCAACAACTGTTTCTAATTTACTATAAAAACACATACATTTTCTCAACATCAAAATCTCAGTCCGTCCATATTTGTTTACCAAATAAGAAAAGTAAATAGAAATACACTTTAATACACATAGCTAACGACAACATAGAAAATATTTAATTTTAATACATTTTAACATTTTAGTACTTGGATGTGTTTTCTTTGACTTTTCTTGTTAATAAATGTATGTCAGATACAATTTGGGCCCATGCCAATTTCACTTTGTTTGAGAGAAAAGTAAGTACTAAATGCATTAGCCACGGATACAAATATAGGCATTGAGGAAAAAATTATCTACGATTAGTGCCACCACACCTAAACTAATTACTATATTCATTGAACAATACACATGAAAAGTATTGTTCAATGAATATATAAAATTAAAGTAATTTGAGCAATATAGTCTAGTCTGAATAAAAACTAATTAACTCTAATTTATAATTTAAACTTGATTACCTATAAGCTTTTGAACTGGAAATGCTTTACAGTCAAAAAGTTCCCATTATGTTACTTTCTAAAACACTTTCTATTTTAATCTAGAATGTTTTTGTTTTATAACCACTAACAAAGAATGTTGGTAAAGTTTAGGTGTGGCACTAATCGTAGATCATTTTTTCTTCCATGCCTGTATTTGTGTCCGTGGCTAATGCATTTAGTACTTAAAACATGATTTAGGTACTTAAAGTAAAAATGATTATTTTTCCTGTTCGCCTATAAGGAAAACATAGAACAGAAATGTTTTTTCAAACAGGAAATGTAACATTAAATGTTTTGAAATTACTATCAAAGCATGTTGGTGTACTGAGAAGCCTATAAAATATACTTATGGAACAGAGCTTTTATCATACATACTCTAATATCTTAGTTAACCAGTAGTTTCATAACAAAACACATCCAATAACAATTCCTTTAAATATAACAATTACAAGCTACTTAAATAATTTACAAACAGCAAGGCAACTAGGGACTGAGTGGTGGGTCATCATTACCGATCATAACATCTTCGTACATGACATCATGTGTACGTCTTGCCTCAATCTTCTGACGGACGTAATCAACTAAATTGTACTTCCTAACTACTAGCACGACGCCTGTTATGAGCAAAGCAAGCGTGAATATCGTTACTATAGCTACCGTCGCGCCATTGTGTGACCCTGCAGCGTCGGCCGGCGTCTCGCAGTCATCCCCGACGCGCACAAACCCTCTCAGGCACATACACTCATGCAAACTGGCATTACACGTCTGGTGCACAGGACACGGATTCAGAACCGTTTCATTGCAGTACAGGATGCGCTCTGTTAAAAAGAATAAACTCCGTAATACAGAATAAATTGATTCAATTAAATAATCGTTGGCTATTTACAACTCACCCGAGTAACCGTATTGTATCAGATTTAGGAGCAATGTTGCCAAAATGTCGATTGTTTTCAGCCCCATGATGTTGTAACACCGTGCCAGGATATATTCACATCACAATTACTGCTAAATAATTATGCTTGAGTTTTTCGTCTGTTTGAAAAAGCGAACAATACCTTTCTACGAGTAGCGCAAGCAAAACAAACGTCAAAAATATTGTGCTGTCATACTTCAAATACGTTTAGTAGCTATGTTTTATGAACAAGTACAGAAACCAATATTCTTGACAATCTTAATGATTTTCTATGCAAAAACTATAACCGATAAAAAGTATGTAAGCATTTAAATATTTCTAAAGTTTAGAATTACGTTAAATTCTGTTCCATAATTTTTCCATTACAGAATTTATGAAGAATACTTGATAAAATAACAAAACGTGACAGTAACGTTCCGTTTAGCGAATGTGAAATACTGACGATAAGAGTTTCGTAAAGAAATAAAACATTGATCTTTAATTGATTTTTTATTCACTTCTATTTAAAAATATATCATTACGTAAATCACATTTAATACCTAACTAAATAAAAGATTTCACACTAACAAACGCCCTAAAAGTGCTAATACCCGCTAACAGATGGCGTACTGTCATAGAATTGAAAAAGTAAAAACAACCCTTCTCTTGGGGTTCGCCCCAATAGGGTATTTTTTTTTCTACAATCTATCAGTCTAGAATTAATGTCACAAGAAGTGAGTTTTCTCATTCTTCATCAGCTTCGCCCCACGTGTATTTTTCGGGTAGGACATAGTCACTGGCATCGTGCCCATAGGCTTCGACACCACCGTTGCCATCGTCAGCACCCTCCCTGAAAAATTAAATAGCACGTTAATAATGAGTGCCTTGTTGATCTAGTGGTCTCAAGCGCGACTGCTGAGCCTAGGTTTTCCATTACGAATTTCTCACGCACCCCCTTGCCTCGGAAATCACGTACTTAAATCTGTTTGTCCTACGGTGACTATTATAATAAACTTACTTATCTAGGTCATCGTTATTACACAACCGTAAAATATCATTGTCAATGCTTAAGTACCTCAGTTCTGAGTGAGTTTCCTCTTTGCGTTGTTTCTGCTTCCTTCTGGGACGTTCTTCCTCCTCATCTTCAATGTCTTCGGGATCTCGTTCTTTTTCGGCTGTAAATAGGTACATAACGTGTTGTAAACTAACATAAAAACAAAAGTTGGGAAATAAAAGATTTCTCCAATAGAAGGCTTTTATTAATAATTACTCATCCAGATTATTTATATAGGCGAGGTTCAATGTGGAATAAATTAAATTCGGCGGGGTTAGGTAATTCAATGTTTTTTCGGTAAATCGGTTGACTTTAATCAAGCTCGAATTATAACAGCCATTTGAAAATCCTTCTCAAGATCTTCCGAGGTCTAATAAGCTTTTCATATTCACCTAGCTTCTCATAATTGTTGCTGTAGGCTCCGTCCTGGCCCTTCTCTTCTTGTCCGTAGGAGTCTTGCTTTTCAAACTCGTAATTATCTCCAGCCTTCTTATGATAGGAGTCAAAGTGCTGGTAGCCTTTCTTTCCACCACCTGTCTTCTTACGAGAGTATCCGATCTCGCCGTCACCTTCGTTTTCCACTGATTTGTGCCAGTCATCCGGCTGTGAATGATAAGGAAATCAAATTGATGAATAAAACACAGACCATAATATCATTATATTGCCACACACGCAGACTGCAGTATGAGTTCATTAAACACGTTAAAAAATCAGCACAATATTGTTTTCTTTGGTGTACCTTAAGTACCTACCTAGTAATAATTGAATTTGGCAGAATTTTCCGGCGGACTTGTAATCGAAAAAACTACCGCGCCGACGCGTTTAGCCTCTCCCCCACAGCGGCGTTTTTGGGATAATGCGAGAATGCGTCCTAACGTCTTTGAGAGGCTTTGTGTTATGTAGCTACTTTTGGGAAAAAAATATAGCGCGTTATCTAATGGGGAATCAAAATTGCTGTTGTATATTGTTGAAAAAGTTCTAAAGCTGTCTTCTCCGAATTTTGATTAAGTACCTACTCATGAGAAAATTATCGTGTCTCAACTTACCGCTGCGGCCCTAGTTTCTCTGACGTATGATCCAACTGACACGGTGTCATCGACCATCAGGAGGTCTTCAAGAATGTTCGCAGGGTTGGTCGGCAGAGTCGTGGCCAGCTGGAGCAGGCCCAAAGCAATCGTCGCGAATTTTAACGCCATTTGTAAATGTCTGAAAATGTTGTCGATTTTTATTAGTTATGATAATATTGCAGAATATCGATTTGTTGGCTTCTTAATCTCTTCGTATCAATCAATCTGCCTTGCCTTTTCTCAACTATATTGGGGTCGGCTTCCAGCTTCGATTTTACATGGAGCGACTGCCTATCTGACCTCCACAACCCAGTAACTGGGTAATACGATACCCCTTGGTAAGACTGGTTGTCAGACTTTCGGGCTTCTGACGACCCGTAACAGCTGTCAAAGATCCACGAATGACAGCCGGGACCAACGGCTTAACGTGCTTTCCGAGGCACGGAGGAGTCTCGGTATGAAAAGATGGTCACCCATCCACAGATTAACCCCGGCAAGCGTAGGTTAACCTGATGGATCGACCCGTGCGGCAGTTATTACTTAGCCACGAGCTCCTCCCTCTAATCAATCATTAATCTCTTCGTATCATTTACAAAATTAAATAGGTAGGTACCTCAAAATCGTTTTGGGATTTTGGTTCAATTTTTTAAAAAGGCTATTCAGTGGTAGTGGTTTGTTAGGTGAAATATTGGGTTCAATTCAGGATTGATCTTTAATAATTAAAATCTTTTAGAAAGACCAAATCCATCCACAACCTTCAAATAATTAATTTAAACAAGATCACCATCTTTAATTACCACAAAAACCTAATCATGTTCAACAAATAGAACAGTGTCGTTACATAATAATGTATTTTACCTTACGTTACACAAAAAGAACAGTTGCTTTGACACGTTTAGTTCAACACCAACTCAACACAATAATTCAAATCTTGTCTATTTTATATAACACGATATTGCAGTCGCCTGGGCCTTTCACAACGGCTGGCTGACCTATGTTCAGTTCTTCTCGAGTACCTTCGAGCAGGTTAGCAGTTTTTGTGGTTTTTCATCAATGGTTTCTTTAAATTCTCTCTTGTGTTTGACGACGTGTGTGGCGATACGTGACTACAAACATTACTTTGGAGAGTTTTCTACTAGCGAATCATAACCCCACATCTCAGAAAAACGGTTCATCCATCATTGACGACTTTCTTTAAATGTCCAAATTCAACGTAGGCAGTCCTTTTATTTATCACCGTTTCGTTTACCTATATAATTATCAGCATCTTAATTAATTTATTTTACAAAGTTTCTATGACCTTCAAAGATTTGGTAACGTTGGTAAGTAACTTGGCAGAAAATTAAATGTTTCATTACTTTAAATGCTACGAGAATTTCAATAGTTCATGATAAGTCAACACAGCATGAAATTGAGAAAATACCGCAGACTTGAAATGAACTCGAGATTGTACCTATTCCGATATGTCGCCGACTGAAGTTGATTTGATTATGAAACGATTGATTGTATGAATTGAGAGTAATTGCCGATAGGTATAATAGCTAACGTCCTTTGTGATTAGGTAATCACTTTTGTGGTTGAAGTTATAGTTATAGTCGGCAAGCAAGTAAATTAAGTATCTATTTGCTTTATGACCTACGAAAAGAAAGAAAACTGATGAATTATTTAACTTTATAGCTATTTCTTCTTCAAATTCAAAATATTTTTATTTCACATAAACCTACAAGGGCACTTATGAAACGTCAGAAGCTAGGTGCACGGTTCCAATTGGTCGTTTCCTATGGAGAAGAGCCGGCAAGAAACTCCACGGTTACTCTTTTAAAAGTAAATGGTTTTTACAATGTTTCCAAGTTACAGTGTTAAAAGGTATGAGAGGATAGTGTAGGCCCATCAACAAGTACCAGGTACTTAGTTCTAATATATATGGCTGTAGCTATCGCAAATATTGCTTAGGTACCTATTTATGCTTTTGTGATAAAGATTCCTGGCTAGTGCTGCTCAATGTTCTCATACTTGTTGGTCTGATACGGTACTTATCTAATTAATTAGTTTTTAGCATTGGACATTACAAAAATATTATATGAGACGTGGATTTTGTGCAGTACCTACATAAATGAAATCTCTGTACCTCTGGCATTTACTGACAAGCCTTATGAAACTAAAAACGGGTATGGACTTGGGAAAACTCAGACACATTTTTAGTCTGTGGTTTTTCGATTAGGATTTACCCTTGACTTCACTTTCCCTTTATTTTTGTTCAATATGATTGTAATTATTTAGACAAAGTATTTGGCCCGTGGGCCGTGCCTTGACCACGATTTCATTTGGATACTAAGTCGGCGGGCGGCTCAAAAATCTCCAACACTTACTTTAGTTTTGTTTAGGTATGGCGCCATCATTACCATCAGTACCATAATCATTAGGTAGATATACTCGTACCTACTTGCAAGTGTTGAGGACTTAGAAAAATTGATCCCTAGCTGCTAGTGCTAAGATAATGAAGGAAACTTGTTAGAATTTGTAGCATTGGAAGCGGTAGCTTCCAATGCGTTGGAGGTATCCAACGAAATATTTTCTTGTCTCTAAAGTTACGGTTTTCTGGAAAACCGGCGGTTACCGGCGAATGACGTCACTGAAATATTACATAAGAAATTAAGTTGGTGTGTTTTCCTAAAGTGTTTTTTGACATTGTCAAACCTCGCTGCCATCAAACTCAAACTCAAACTCAAATCATTTATTTCAATTACACCATTACAGGCACTTTTGAATTGTCAAGGAATCGGTCAGTCAAAAATATGAAGCTAGTTGCCCATTCCAAAGCGTAGTAGGTACCTATGGAGAAGAACGGGCAAGAAACTCCACGGACACTCTTTTAAATAAAATAAATTGTTACAAAGTAACCAATACTTTGTAACAATTTATTTTATTTATATATTTTTTTTTACATCATTCATGTTGAAATTATACATGTGAGAACAATGTAGAAAGACGTGCACGTTAGAAGCGTCCGTAATACAAAGATAAAAACAAAGAACAATTAAAAAATTAAAAATCAGCCATGGCCGCTAAGAGTTGACCAGTCTCAACTGACGGCGCCCGTTCACGAACATGACGTATCGATCAGCACCATTCAGCTCAACCATTTTGAAGGGAGCTAAATGATCCAACACACGCGCCACCATCAGCGAGACATTTGAGTGAGCATGACATACTCACAGCCGCCAGGGCACATTCAAGTCAATAAAAAAAAGTATTACCCGGTAAATGGTAGCTCTTTAGTACATAGTACTCACACCTGTGCTCTGGAATTATATAATACAAAGGAGATTGACTTTATACAATGCAAAGATGGTCTTAAAATCTTCAGCAGCTCCAACAGTATTTTCAGATGTTAATCAATTAGTTGTGGTTGTGGAGCAGGACCAGCATTGAGCCAAGCATTTTTATCAGTGATGTAATCCCCCAACTTATAATATGCCTGCCTGCATAGTGTGCGTTTTATACAAGACTTGAATTTCGTCTCATTCAGTTGAAGTATGTGGGGAGGAATTTTATTGTAACATTTTAAACAGTACCCCATGAAAGACGAGTCCTCTTTAGCCAGTCTAAAACCTGGTTGAACTAATAGGTCCCTATTTCTTGTACTATAATTATGTCTATCACCTCTTTTATTAAAAAGATGTAAGTTTTTTCTTACGTACATGATGTTTTCATAGATATATTGACAAGGTACCGTCAGGATGTTAATATCCTTAAACAGTTCCCTTAGAGAGTCACGCCTGCGGAGATAGTACATGGCTCTAATCGCTCTTTTCTGCAGAATAAAAATAAACTCGATGTCTGCAGCCCGTCCCCACAGTAAAATACCGTAAGACATGATACTATGAAAGTAACTAAAATAGACCAGCCTCGCGGTATCTACATCAGTAAATTGACGGATTTTTCTGACAGCATATGCTGCTGAACTTAGCCGTCCTGCGAGAGATGTTAAATGAGGACCCCATTGTAGCCTTGAGTCTAGCGTGATCCCTAGGAAAACAGTTTTAACGACGAATTCTAGTTTCTCTTGATCATCATTTTCATAACAGCCGTCACTCCGGCTGTCATACGGCGGCCACCGTTCTTCTAAGAAACTAGCTTAAGGGTACACTAGTCGACGGCTCGGACTCGTTGGTGGGCGGAACTAATAAGCATGCTAATTAGTCTAATTATTTATTTATATAGTTTTATTTATTTAGTGAAATAGACAATGATTTATAACGAAAACGAGCGCGTAAAATTTCATGAACAGACTTTTGGGCGTATAGATATGATGAAAAAAGTACTGAATGTATTTACTCAAAATAAAATTATTTGAATTATTGAATAAATTATCTATCCCTGTATGGTTTTTATTTTGCCAGTTTCTTACTACATAAGTTATTTATTTACGCCCAAACACGAGTTAAAATTAGTGTTTAAATATGGAAGTTTCGGACGCTCATAACTTCCAAACCAATATTTTTTTCCAATTCTGTTTCCATACAGGGCTAAATAATGACAAAACAAATTGATGATAATTTTTAGCTTTGAACGTAAACCGTCAAACAGACGAGTAATCACATACTACGTTTGTATGGAAGATTGACCGACTACCGTACCCTTAACAGTAAGTTTGGTGATCGACAACTTACTAATGAAACTAAAACACAATCTTCAAAAACCTGTTTACTTTACAACTGTCAATAAGCCGCCATTGTAGGTAGGTACGTATATCTTATACTTCGTTTCAAGAGGCAATTTTTTTTTCTGGTTCATTTTCTGCAACGGACGTGTATACGGCTATGAAGTTGGGACCCGCTGCCTCTATAACTGCTTTCGATTCGACTGTGCCTGTTGAAGTCTCTGCGACGGGTTTTTCTTTTAGTGACTCAGGAAAAACATCGTACATGAGTTGCCATTCTTTTTTCAGTTTCAGTTGCTCCATAACTTTTCCACTGGAAAGTAGATATAAATGTTAATACGAAAAAAAAAAACCTTCACCATCTTGTTGACCGCATGCTGGTGCTGACAGTCTTTTTTCAAGTGATGTATACCACACAATGCACTCGCAATGAACGCATTTAATTTGAGACTTTAGAGAACAGTGATATTTAGTGACGAATTCTGGGAAATTTTAAAAAATACACGTTGTGTTTTCTCGAATCTCATGAATTTTCGCCTAGGCTTTATGGGATGCTTAATTGTTGCAAATGGGTCACACTCTCACGTCCTAGAAGGAATACGTCAAATTACAAGTCATCCTGTAAGTAGGTATATAATTTACTTTTAGTGCGAATATCAGCAATGAAACTGAACGCGATCAGCACATCTAAACCGACTTCAAGAGATGTCAGTGTCAATATTCCAAAGAAAGTAATGATACCCTTAAACCTGGTTTGTGTGCTGATCTCGTTCAGTTTTATTGGTGAAATTCACCCTTAGAGTTTAGTAGTAGCCACCGATGGGATGCAGAAGGCACAGCATAAAATAAATCCGAAAAATAGGGACGAGAACTCTGCCCACAAGTTACAGTTAGTACACACAACATTAACTGAAAAGAGAAAATAACCTAGATAATGGCTGGAAAGGAAGTGACTACCGAGATGACGACTAATAGAGAAGTATGGAAGAAAGAGGCATGTTGCGCCGACCACTAACCATACATCCATACATCGGGATAAGGGCAGGAGAATGATTCTGAGGAGTAGCTAAATAAACTTACACAGCATCGTCAGTGACATCGAACCGAAGAACTGGGAAGCCGGCGTCGCGACCTCTCTGTATCGCATTTTTAACCAGCATTTGAACTATCTCAGAGTTTTTGGGACTGTTTTGAGGTACAAACAGAATTATCTGAAAAAAAAATATATATTATGTACTTCCGTTAAAAACGACTGTTGCTGGGTTTTCCCTTCTGGAATTCTTCAGTATTTGTCCGCCTCTTGTAACTAGGTAATATACTTACTTAGGTATCTACATCGTCACATGCGAACTACGCATCACACTGACGTCACGCCAAATCCTGCATCGCGCAAGCAGGGTTTACCACGCGACGAGTATATAATACAACGTCCCGACATCAATCGTTGGGCAGTTGCCAAACAGACACAACACCTGTCTGGTCGAAGAATCCTCCCTTTTCTATAGAATGTGTGTGAGTGAACTTTACACTCTTTCCTCATACCTCTATAGGTATATCTCTGAGAACCATCTCGAGCATACAGGTGTGATGTTATAGCGGAGGTTTTTTTGGTCTAGCTATGAACTTCAATGATAAAAAAATCTGAATTTCACATCCAAATGTAATTCTAAATAGGCTAAACATCGAATAGCAAAAGATAGTGGTAAGCAATGAATTAATTTCTCTATTGTCACGCAAGAACGCACAAAGAAATCGGTAGAGAAGAATAAAATTAGTGATTTAGTGCCTTAGGTGCCTTTGTTATTATTATACTCTGATAATATATATAATACTAATACTCCTTGCCGGGTCCTACACATCGAGTTAACGGATACAGGAACATGTATAAATCATCAGCATTATCACTGGCAGCCTTGTTCCACCCACTGCTGAGTTTAGGACTCCTCCCTTTTGTGTCATGCTTCCCTGGTCGGTACGAGTCTCAACCAGGTATTAAGATAGATAGATAAATCGTTTATTTGGTGCACACAAAAGACAGCATAAAATATAAAAACACGATAAAATAATAACTAAATACATGAAAATAGCTATAAGGTGCCAATATTCAAAAAGGTGCCAATACCCGCGTTCGTCTGAAATAACAAATAAAGGGTTCAAAATACCTGCAATATGTTGTGCACACGATATTTATGGTGCAGGGCTGGTGCACGTAGGCAATGGGCTGTGAAATGCATCAGTCTCCGGGAGCGAGTGCACCGCACGCATCGAGCCCACTTCTCAAGCATGGTCGCGTCCCACGGGCACACTGACATGCCGAGAGCCAACCCTCGTATGCGAGTCCAGCCTCGTCGCGATTCTTGTTGTTCTGCTAGCATTGAGTGACCTGGACAAGGAGTTACGAATAGCAATCTTTTCAACCATGTTGCTTTAGGTACATTAGGTACTTTGTGTTTGAAGAATATAATATCAAGGGAGCCACTTAATCAATGCCTCCTTCTAACGTACTAAGTAAACAAGACATCTGATCAGTGTTTATTGTACGTCCACCTCAACCAGTACTTAGGTATCCATCCACAAGCAGCGATTTGTAAACATGTTTTTCTGCCATCGCATCACTTTTTTAAGTGAACTAATTGATTTTCAACTTGGCACCGCCGCGGTAGTGTCAATTTGAAAATTAATGAATTTATCTAACTGTACAATATGAGTTCGAAGCATGGGCAAGGTTTCACTATCACCTCGAAACTATCAAACCTAAAATATTAATCTCTAAGTTAGAATGGGCTTCACGTCATGATTTCATGAAATAGTTATTCAATATGAACAGGTATGGAATTGTATAAATTGACGATTCTAATTATTATAATTCTGTTTAAAAATATCTATTTTTTAAGGTCGCGAATCATATTTTATTTTGATCTACATACAACCTGAAACTTACCTGCAAATTGCAAAAATCTAATTTAGCGGGCTACCCTGACGCTTTCGCGGAGTATCCATACCTTGCGCCAATGCCCTAGCGACATAATCGCACAGGACTAGGTGTGTAGCAGAAGGAGGCGCGACGATGCCTGGCCAGGCGGCCCTGGCGTGCTCGCGCACGAAGCGCAGCACGCGCGGCACGTCGGCGGACCGCGCTCGGCGCACGCGCACGCGCTCTTCATTCTCGGTCCCCTGCACCTACCATGATTAATAACACTCATTACAAAAACTAAACATCTTAACCATCGCCATAATCATTCTCTTGCCGTGATTCCAATTTACTTAGGGGAACAACTAGTTTTCTTCTTCCATAGTTGTCAAATTCAAAAGTTCAAAATTCAAATTCAAAAGTCATTTATTCAAACTAGGCTGAGAATCAGCACTTTTCGAATGTCAAAACTACATAAGACCGGCCCCCAAAAACGCCCACCCTTCAACACTTCTTCAGGGGTGCAACAAACTCCCCAGCAGCACAGCTGTATGTTCAGTTGGAAAAACTTGCACAACACGGCATGTCGTATATATCGTGTCAAATTTCCAAACACTGACCGATCTGTACGACCTAAACCTGCCGCGCCAGCCGGCAGTGCTGGATTGAGCGTCGTATTAATGAGGCCAGGGTACTTATCGGGAAGTTCACCTGCTTCAGGGAGGGCAATACTCGCCCAAGGGTGATGCGCTTTGTGAGGCGGGCGTTCTCGGGAACTAGTATTAGTCCTCGAGAATATGTCTCCTGTGTCACAGAGCGCATTAACTTCCTGAAGCAGAAAGTTTATGTATGGGCAAACCGTATCCGGCGGTATAGGCGAAGAGTGGATCGGTACACTCAGTACCGCATGTTCCAGAGCGATGAAAGGTGGGTATACAGAGCATGGGAGCGACCCATTCTCACTCAAGGTGTGACTGACGCGCGTCCATCGGAAAATGAGGCCATGAGTTCTTTTTGGCGAAGCATTTGGTCGGTGCCCGTCAGTCACACTGAAGGTAATTAGATGCGTGTTGTTGAGCGGGCGTGTGATTCAATACCAGATATGGAGGCAATAACCATCAGCCCTCTGGATGTGGCCCGTGCAGTCCATCCGCTGCCCAACTGGAAATCTCCAGGACCGGACGGACTGCACAATCTCAATTCTGGATTAAATGGCTACAAAATCACACGCCTGCTTAGCTTCGCAATTCCAGTCATCTCTAGAGACTGGGTCCCTAAAACTATTCTTTACGACAGGAAATACCCACATGCTCCACAAATCGGGTATTACTGCGGAACCTATAAAGTAAGAACTTTATAGGTTCCGCAGTAATACCCGATTTGTCCATTCTTAGAGCAAAAATTGCACAACATATCTTTAACAACTCAATTATGTCTGTGTCTCAGAATTAATGTAAGAATGGGTCCCGCGGTACTAAGGAGCTGCTCCTTATAGACATGGCATTCTTTAAAACATGGAGAAACCTTTTTGACATAGTTTCTGTTTAATAAATGATTTAAATTTATTGTGGATCAGTTCTTTAACATGGCTTGGGAGTTTATGTTTACTTTGGCACTTAAATTAATTACTTACAAATTTTTTGTAGCCTAGTCCTCGGCACAATAAATAAATCTTTGTTTCTAGTATATAAATCATCAATCATCGACATCTCGCTAGTCACCCCCTTTCCAGTCATATTATCATCTTTCACACAGTCCATCCCTCGATTCTTTGTTCCTCCCCTAGTCTTATAGCCCATTTATACACAAAACTTTACTCACGATATTTTCCTCATTCCTCCCCATCACATGCTCATACCATGACAACCGATCTCTACTGTCTTAACCAACTGCAAAAATTTTAAAACTGGTAATTTATATTATGTATTTTTGCAGTTGGTTGCCTTTTAATATTCTTTTCTTTTATTTCCATTTGACGAAATCGTTCGGACCAATGAAGCTGCCCATTGTAAGTACACAGATGTCTTCGCGTTTTTAACACCAGCTCTGCGCCGCGCATATAATTGTAGTCTGTGATCCTGTGGTTTCACCCGCATAAGTCGCCATCCCGTAGGAATATCGGGATAAAAAAGTATCCCAAGACCTAACCCAGATCATGGTCTACCCATGTGCCTAATTTCATCCAAATCCATTCAGCTGTTTTAACGTGAAAGCCAAACAAACATACAAAAATTTAAGTCTTTTCTATCACCTATCTATGGCTTTTGAATCACCAAACTTTGTACCACATCCTTTACTGCTACAGACCAACCTTATTGTTTGTGACACTCACATAAAAATAACACCAACAAAGTGTACAACTTCACAATTTCTATCTAGTTATAATAGGTACTAATAAGTAAGTTAGTGTCGCTAGAACCTGTGAGTTAACCACGACGCGGTTCGTTATATCTGGTTTGTCGGAGTAACTCCTCCTGGGATGCCCACTGAGGCAGCTAACCGCGACTTGAGGTTTCCTTACGATCTGTCTCGCCGTAAATAGCTTGAGAAAACTTGACAACGCGGACATAGTGAGGCATCCGAGAATGATTACTTGAGTTTTATGTGATTTCTGAAATCTATTTACGTCTGTTAACCATGCTTAGGTTTGTTTTATTTGACTTTTATAATTTTATTAAAATAACCAAAAATATAAGATGATGGCATAGTGACGGTTGTTGTGACAGCTTGCTAGTTCACGTCACGGTTTCTGAATTTGAAATGTTTTTCCAGTAGCCTGGGAAAATGAGAAAAAGTTTTTAATACTTTTGTCTGTTGTTTTTAATACCTCTATGCGTAAATATGGTTGTATTGCCCATTGTATATTTTGTAGAGTATTACTTTTTCTTTAAGTAATGTATAATGTGGTGTACCTACAATAAAGTATATATAAATAAATAAATAAATATTACACGGATTGAAGCAAAGGCACTTTTTATTAATTCTTATTGAAGTAATATAATGTATTTTAATAATAATAATTGAAGTATATAGATGCGTAACTATACTGAAAATCTTGGACGATTTAAAACTTTTTAAAAACAAAAATCTTCGGTGACTATTTTAGGCATAAGTAGATGATTTTAGGAATTTATGAAACAATAAAATATGTCATCTGTCACAATTCTGGAATTCAGTAATTTCAATCTATCTCCTAAAACCAAACCATGTAATTACAATAGTAAAATAATCATTCTTCAAAATTAAAACATGTAATCACAGAAGCAACATTATTCGGGAATCATGAAATAGGAACAGTGAAAGGGTCAAAATGCAGTGTTTGAACACATTTAGGATCAATGCACTCAAGTTGTCTAGTACGGGTCCCGTCCAGCCTTATAACAAAGTTCTCGCAAACAGGTTCAATCGAAAGTCTACATACCGTTATATAACAAAGGACAAGAAACCGGTTAGTATCACTAGCTTACTGAAGTTACCAGCCAGAATGCTCATCACACGGGTGCTCTGCTGCCTAGTCGATATTCACATTGTGGCGATAAGTCTCCTCTTTGAGGAGTGGCAAGAGAGGCGCCACGGCGTCCTCACCTTCCGCCTGACGTAGTTCCTCACCGGACATGGTTGTTTCGGGAGGTTCCTGTTCAGGATAAAGCGGGAGGAAACGCCCGGGTGTCACCACTGTGTGGATCGCCCGGAGGACACGGTCGAGCATACGGTGGAGGTCTACCCGGCTTGGGCGGAGCACCGCCGTGTCCTCACGGAGGCGATTGGCGGCGGCGATCTCTCGCGTCTGGCCCTGGTTCAGGCCATGGTTCGGAGCGAGAGTGCATGGGAGGCCGTCACTTCCTTCTGCGAAGCAGTAATACTCACGAATGAGGAGGCGGAACGCGCGAGGGAGAGGCAAGATTCGCGTCATCACGCCCCTAGTCACCGCAGGAGACGCCCCGGGCGTCCGGAGTAGCAAGCCGATTTCCGGTCACCGTAGGCGTGGGCCTGCGGACGGTGAGCGATGGCTCGCCGTCCGATAAGGACCAGGCCCGGGTCGACGGCGCGTTGTGTTCCACGTGCGCCTCAAAGAGATGTCAGCACCAACTGACGGGGTCCGTTAGGGCCAATGCCTGCCAGGGTTGCGAGTTTGTCCGAAAAGGATATCGTGGCCCTGGCACACAGGCAACGTAAGGAACACGGGTGGGTTTTCGTCAGTAAAAGTCTGACACGCCCTCCCGCTCCGCCCAGAGCGGGAGAAGTTATATGATAATTTCCCACACTAAAAAAAAAAAAAAAGCGTACCTACCTACTTTTAATATCTCTTGCATGCTGACTATTTGTGTTGTAAGTATTGTACTCATGTTTGAGTAATTGAATGATTATCTTATCTTATCTTACCTTACCTTACCTGCATTCTAATATATTATAATAATCTATCGATCAATATAAATTCAAGTTTATTTTAATTTCAACTCTTTTTTTTCACTTTTTTGTCAAAGGTCACCGCAATTTTGCTAATTATCTCGTTCTATGATAAACCATGAAATGCAGGTAAGATAAGATAATCATTCATTTACTCAAACATGAGTAAGGGGCTAGGGGTAGTTCGGCCCATTATGGAACTGGGACCGCGGTACAGTTACCCCTTTTAAAAATTGATAATGGTTAACTAGCCTCACATCTGTTTTGCTTTCAATCAAGCGAAATGTGGCTTAAAATAGTTTATATATTATTATACAATAGATGTTGTATGTACATGTATAAGCATTTATATATGACGTGGCAGCGACACACACGGTCAGTTAAATACATCCGTTTTAACTGATCTTAACAATTTTACGATATGATCACTAATGTTTGGCCACATCATGAAGTAGTCGCGTGTTAGAATATCTGGTATATAGTCAAACGTTGAGTATTCAATGATCTGGCCAGACCACATCATGATGTGACCAGCGATCGATGTTCTATTTCATGAAATACAACTATTTCATGAAATGGTCGAACACCTCATCAAAAATTATTCTAAGATCTGGCCACGACAGATGCATTGAAAAATTAACAATTCTAGTTAGTTAATTTTTCAATTTTTAACCACTAATTCTTGCAGAACGCGCTCAGTTTATTTCGATCGGAACCCGTTTTTTTAATATACCAAAATAATTCTTTTGCAGAATCTTTCTGCTGTGACCTTAGTAGAAGAACAAAAATGTTTGGCTGTAACGATTTTTTGAGCCTCGCATTCCAGGGTTCAATTGAATTATTAGTTTTGTGTGTTACTTGATAGATCAAGTTGGTATATTACAAAAAAAAACCGGCCAAGTGCATGTCGGACCACAATGAAGAGTTCCGTAGTTGGGATGAATTTATCCCGAGAACAAATTTAACATTGTAGATGAAAAACATGATCTCCGATACGGAATGTATGGGAGATCATGTTTTATCATAAAGTTTAATATTTCGCAAACGGATTCCTGAATTGAAAAATGATTTTCACACACCCACAATAATTTTGAACGACCTTTCCTACGATACCCCACACTATGGGATAAACAAGAAAAAAAAACATCCACACTTTACGTGTAGGGGAGATACCCTAAAAAAAAATGTTTCTTGATTTTATTTTACCACTTTGTCGGCGTTATTAATAATATGTATACCCATGTCAAATTACAGGTTTCTAGTGTTAACCGTCTCTGAGCTAAGCCGCGGACAGACACACAGACAGACAGACGGACATGGCGAAACTATAAGGGTTCCTTGTTTACTACGGAACCCTAAAAACAGGTATATATCGGAAAAAAAAACAACAAAAGTAAGTAAGATTTCAAAAAAAATTGTGTAAATTGTTTACGTTCTCCGAGAATTTGTGGATAGTGAAATAAGTTTAGAACTAACTAAAACGTGTCTAGTTTTTTTTTATTTTCTGACTGACTGACTGAGGATCTCGTGGCTAAGTAATAACAGGTACACGGGTCGATCCATCAGGCTAAGCTACACTTGCCGGGGTTGATCTGTGGATGGGCGACCAATGCGCGAGGTAAAGATTTACATACCGAGACTCCTCCGTGTCTTGGAAAGCACGTTAACCCGTTGGTCCCGGCTGTCATTGTGCGGTGGACACGCGGCCATAGCAAATGTATGTATCGCTACTTTGGCGCCGTGGATCTTTGACAGT
Organism: Agrochola circellaris; assembly: GCA_914767755.1. Lineage (NCBI taxonomy): Eukaryota > Metazoa > Arthropoda > Insecta > Lepidoptera > Noctuidae > Agrochola > Agrochola circellaris. The sequence continues at coordinate 1,096,300 of OU611847.1, forward strand.
CGTTACGGGAAGTCAGAAGCCCGAAAGTCTGACAACCATTCTTACCAAGGGGTATCGTATTACCCAGTAACTGCGTTATGGAGGTCAGATAGGCAGTCGCTCCATGTAAAATAAACCGGTCGAAGTGGCGGTGCTTGGAGGAGGCCTATGTCCAGTAGTGGAAATCTTTTGGCTGAAATGATCATGATGATGAATTATACTTGTACAACATCTATTGTATAATTAAACCATTTTAAGCCACCCTTCGCTTGATTGAAAGTAAAACAGATGTGCCTAGTTAATCATTATCAATTTTTGAAAAGGGAAACTGGTCCGCGGTCTCATTTCCACAGTGCGTCGAACTATCCCTAACCCATTCTAAGATTCCCTTCAGATTCTTTAGGTACTCTTTTATTTGACATGTACGTTTTTAGTGTTTCGACATGCGCAACGTTACCATCGTGCGAGGGAATGACAGTCACGCACGGATGATTACTTCGTTTTTGAACATGCACTACTGGCCCCGCGAACCCAGTGTCATAGGGTTATGGATGCCCCTCAATAGCCCATATTTGGAATTTCTCACTGACAAATTTTCTTATATAGGTTAGTATACAATGAAATTCCTTCTTTAGATCGGCCATCATCAGATTTAGTTGAATGATTGTTTGGACATTATAGCCACGTAATTGTCGCAGACAGATTGTATGATATATTGTATAACTTTACTAACCTACCAAATTTTATACGCTGTTACATTACCTAATAAAACAGATGAAATAATACGTCTATCTTATTCCTTCAATCATAGTTACCCTAGCTTATGACACTTTTTGCCTTGGCATAACGGCAACAGTATGCAAACGGACGGCGCGCTATGTATTATTACTAATTATACAATTTACCTGCGACATATTCACTAGGTGACAAATGTCCCGCAAACGTGTCTATAGAGACATTGTGCCAAGTTACGCAATGTCGGCATCGTCCAACGTTGTCAGCCATCTTGTCTCACGACTTTTTCACAGTTTTTGATGTTGCCAGCCGAATCGTGCGAAGCCGAGCGATGTCGCATGTCCCGGGACATTTGTGCCTGATGAATACATGACGTAATTTTTCATTGTCATCATTTTCGTTATTTAGGGGAGCGTCTAATGGCTATGGAATACCAGCCGCGCATACGCGAAAACAGGATGATCGGTCTCTCCGTAGCGAATAGGGTGTATCCCTGGATGATCAGCGAGCTCGAACAATGGGGTCATGTCACGGACGCAGTGCCCGAACGACACCGGATGTATTTCTGCGCCCACTGCCTCAAGAGTCCCAATTTGTTTGCAAAGTACAATGTTGATTATATTTACGACGTGAGTATTTGGACGAACTATACGAGAAAAGGTAGTCCCTCAAACCTAATTATGTCTTACCGCTGTCAAATATAGGTATACTGTCCAGGCTGTGCCGGACATACATTTGAGTCTAGCCAGTCATGGAAGATATTTTAGTAGGTCAGTAGTCTATACGAAATTGTAAGAAACTAGGTAGGTAATACGGTAGATGACGCCGGCAATATAACAGAGGGGCTTGACTCTCTATACACGTATTTGAAGGTAAAGCAGGCGTTAGAAGATAATGCATTGATTGTTTAACGTAGTTATTCATAATAAAAGCAGCTACCTTCTTTCCTACATTATACCTAGGAGATATCATACCTCATCTCAGCCACTAAAACCGAAACGGTTCTAAGATTTTTATATTGTATGTAGCGAAATTAAAATTATCTAAATATCTTTTTTCTATGTTATCATCACAGATTGAAGTTCTGGGCACAATAGCAGAAGTAACAGGGCAGGGCGTGGGCACATTATTGCTAAAAGCGGCATTAGATAGCGCGAAGGAAATGCGACATCCACTCGTCCAGGTTATCGCAGTCAGTAAATATGCGTAAGTTAATAATTCTAAACCAAAAATATATTTTTAAATTCTGTTAATTATAGTTTTTCTTACATTCTATGATAAACCAGGTAATTCTGACAAAGTATCTATAACATTATGTCCATTTTCAGTTCAAGAATTTGTGAAAAGTGCGGAATGAAACAGGCTTGGACAATGCAATACAAAGACTTTGTTGATAAATGTGGTCAAAGCGTTTTCTTCCCACGAACTCCTCACCTAACAGTTGCCATTTACGTCAAATACTTTGAACCAATTAAAGGAGGAGAGTTCCCATGCAAGCCAAATTTCTAACACTGCAAGCAAAGTTCAAATTTTCCTGTCATCCATTAGCACGCACGACATGAACCGTTCAATTCTTGTACAAACTCCGTTTCAGAATAAACTAGTTGTAGGTATTCAAAATGGTCATAAATTAAAACAAATCACAAAATATATGTTTCTTTTAATAAAAACATTAGAAAATATAATATAAAAGGTACAAAAACGCTAACAATAATAAATAATACGATAACTGCTCTTAACTAACTATAGTTGAACCTAGCAACTACAGTTGTGTTTAATTTTGGTATAGTTATGTTCTACGTCTAATGCGGTAACATAATACCTAAAATTAAACTGGAATCTTTACAAATACACACATAGATGAGCTCAATGTTGGGCACAAAGGGGCCAATGGATCACGACGATCTCGAGTAAGCGGCACATCATAGGCACCCTGTTTTGGGGTTTGGGGAGACGTCAACGAGGTCTGCTCAAATATACTTATACACTCCAATATTATTATGTACCTATAATCGGTAACAGGAACACAATTAGTCTTCTATGGAATTAATCCTATATCCATGACAAAGAAACCAATTATATAACGAAGTCTCAATGTTTTTGTCACAAGTGAAATGGGTATCTCTGGATAAAGTCAAGAAAACTTCATCAAAAGCATGTATATTTTGCATTAAAATGTTAAAACATCGCTTGAATTATTTAATTATTTTTTTAATGACATATTACAAACACTTCATATCTTGTGTAACTAGATTTTAATCAAAACAAATTGATCAAGACCTCGCAAATGACGAAGCGATAAAGTAACCTACTGAAATAGTTTACCAAATTAATGAAGTCACAAAAAATTTGTGCAGACTAACAAAAAGTGTTGCACTATTCATGGGACATGTTCGATTCGATACGCTAAGTTACGCAAATTAATATTTGTGTTACGGTCAATGTTTTGCTTCAAGTGAATATTAAAGTTATCTAACTTAGAAAGGCGATTGGAATTTATAATGTTGGTTGTTGGTTTTAAAATGATCAAATGGAGAAATTAAAGATTAGTAGTAGGTATTTGCGACGAGAATTAAAAAAAAGTCACGAATAAAATAAATCAGAAGAAGAATTAGGAAATAAACAACACGCATATAAGAAATTAATTCAGATAGTTAGTAGGTAACTCATTTTGAGCTTGAATAACAAAAAAGAAACTACAGAAAGCAAGAAAGAAACTCACTTAATTTGATGTTAACGCAAGTCACGTCTTAAACGTTATGGCAAAAATCTCTATGGAAATTAGGAAATAATCAATTTTATAGAACGAAAGCTTCGATTGTGTAATAGAAGCAATTATACACACTTCATCAAAGCATTTTCCTTTCACTGTTGTGTAAAGCCCTTGGAATATTGAAGAGTACCCCATATTTAAGTTAGATATGGAATGCTCCAGAAGTTGTTGCTTTGTTCTGAAAACATACATTGACTGTAACTTCTGACACCACTTTTTTGGGTCAATTCAAATTGCCGTTTAATTGCGACTATTATGCGATCTATAAGAAGCCATGAAAATAATTAGCTGTAAGATTACACCATCAAGTCAAATACAACTGAATAATAATGGTTACGATAGATTTGATTCTCATACTGATTTTGTACGTGTAAGTATGTAACTTATAAATGTTGTACAACATTATCGTACGGATAATTAAATCAAGGTAATATTATATAACCAAGCTGCACAAACCTAGACATAACTCGGAAAGAAAGATGAACCAAAACCCAGAAAATGCAATGACAGCAAACTTTTGATCCTTACACCAAACTATAAAACAACATCCCTAAATGGCATATAACGCAACAGAATCCCAGAGGAGACTGACTCTTAAAACCTAAGACGTACAACCTAATTTTTCTTGTAGCTCCATTGGGATGCACCTTCCTTGCCACCTTTCCTGCCGTGATCTGCGTGATTCTCGTGGTGATGTTCGTGACCGTGCTTTCCGTGGTAACCTTTGTGATCGGCGTCCACGTGGCCCTTGTTACTGGAAAATGAAACGATTTTGTTAATATAGAATAATTATTTGAAATCGTTAGAAGTCATGATGATACTCAGAAATTTAAAAATAACAAATGAAATAAACGTGACATACGTTATCTTTGCAGTAAACAATCGTTACTGGTTAAAGAACAATCTCCGCTGATTGAATGATTAGGAAGTCACCTATACGATAAGATGCAACATCCAGTAGTGAGTTCTAAAAATATCTTTCAGCTGTGCACTTCTGTCAATTTACATACCTATCAAGCTTGTTCGCTAACGGTCAATAAAGGAATTTATGTTCGTGATACCTTGAAAAGTGCCTGTAAAGGCCTAATGAAATAAATTGTCTGAATTTGATTCAAGAGTACCTATACAACCTTAGTTTTTGTTTACCCTAAACCTCTTAAGGGGTCATTGTACTCATCATTATGAATAACTTTCACTATGGGACCGACGCTGAAATCGCGAAAAAAAAATCAGCTGTTCCCTACATTTCGACGAGATATACGAACATAAATGTAGGGAACAAACTAAGGTTGTAAATACTTAAGTTTGTTTTGCTTGACTTTGGCGTCCCAATGCATTTCTTGTAACCAACTATTTTTACTGCTTTCTTTAAACGAATCTTGGCCTTAGACCAAGGCCGCTCTCCTCATCTGTCGTTCATAATACAAGTTTTTTTGGCACTCTGGCTCAATATCACTTTTATTTAGTTACAGAAGAGAATTTAAAACTTACGTGTATCCCTTCTTCCCTTTCTCAACAAAGTCGTGTCCTGCGTTGACGTGATGAGCCTTCTTCTTCCCGCTCTCGTTGCTGGCATGCTTGGCATTGAACTTGCCGTACCGATGGTGTTCACCACCCTTGTGGAAGTCATCGTAGAATTTATGTTCTTTGTGGAATTCGTCCTTGTGGTACTTGTTGTGGTAGCCTGGAATATTTGAAATATTGGATGAAAATTTTTAGCTATCAAGTCCCGGCTGTCATAGAGTTTAGTTTTGGATATTGGGATGACGGTAGTGAAAAAGAAGGTATAGTAATTTTTTGCTGAAACCTAACTGTGCTATTAGATACCAACTGAATTTATTCGGAAGAGAAAGACACTGCAACCTTACTAAATTGTGGTTAATACTGATATTAGTTCGGAAGGTCTGCTTGCGGCTAGTGCTTAGAAAACTCTAGTTACTCGTAAGTACTGACTAAGTGATTGCATCTAAGGTTAATTCTAATGTTAGTGTAGTATACGTCAAACGACGTAATATTTACTTATTGAGGGCAACAGGTAAGGTTACGACAAACTGTAACGAGTAAGGTTACAACAATGAATAGCTTTTATAAAAGGATTACATTCAAAGTCGTGCCGCTCCACATTTTGGACACATTTTTTGTCAAACAATATTTCCAAAATAAGCGTGAAGGCAAATTAAATAGAACTTTAGTCACGTACACTTGCGACGAATTTCAGTCTTGTTCCCAATCTTTTATATTGTATCAGTGAAAAGGATTTTGAAGTGCAAACTCGCGAGTTCTTTGTAAATGAATCAGTGGAAAATCGTAGTATTGCGGTTGAGGTCAATTCAAATTGAATTCGAATAGCAAATAACTTTACGTAACTTGGCTTTCACTTGCCGCAAATTGTTACATTTTCTATTATAGCAGGTGTAGTCGAGTCTTTGCTTATGCCCAAATAACTGTTTCGTTATATTCTAAATTGATTTGTGTAATCATTAATGCAACGTTATATAATACATGTTTGATTGTGTCATTTAATTTAGTCTTTCCTTCGTATTCAAATATTGTCTTTGTATTATTTTCTTATTATTCTGATTGGTTTGTTTTTGCCCCCAAGCTTATTGAGAAGTAAAATAAGTTGCTGTTTTGTAGGAAGTTATGTAAATTAATTGCTTTACGATTGTGACTAACAAGCATTTAGAATGAATTATCGTAATGTAGTAAAGCTGCACAACATTTTATTGCATTGGTATTTCAATTGGTTTGATGGTTGTTTCTAATCAAATCATCTTCAAATAAAATGGCTATAAGATCGTCAATTCATCTGCGAACATTAAAGGTTGAATTTGAACCATGTAAAAATAAATTAAAATGTTTAAACAATCACATGACGTACACACAGGCCTATACTAGAAAGAAACAATTAAAGGGTATGTGACATCCACCAACCTGCACTGGGCTGGTCCTGTATGCTGAATTCCGGGACACTCTTTCTAACAGAAATATGTACCGAGTCCTAGCAGTGGGAATATAACACGTAGATTTTGTAGGTATATTATTATGTATAAGTAAGTTGTTCCAGTTAAACTTACCCTTAGTCTTATGTCCTTTCTTGTGTCCTTTCTTCTCATCGAATTTGGCTCCTCTATGTCCGAAGGCCTCTTCTTCATGACTGCCCTTATGTCCTGCATGGTCGCGGTGTTTCTTTTTCTTCCCAGCAGCTTCCTCGTACTCCTTCCTATGATGCTCATCGGTCTTGAAGCCTTTGCCTCCCTTGTCTACGTGGTGGTCGTGGTGGTAGCCTTTGGAAGTCTGTAATTCGTGAAGTTAAGATTGTTTATAATTATGTAAAATATTCAGGATCGACTTTAGGTAATGATTTGGGATGTAACTTTGTTTTTATTTTATTTTATTGGAAAACATAGGCGTGTCTGAATATTGACTTGATATCGCACCTTTGGTAGAACAAGGGCATAATTGTCATAAATTGCCAAAATGACTTAAATATGCAGAAATGCTTTAAAAAGGCCCTTTGAACTGGAGGGACAAAGACATTCGTTTGGCAATTTATGACAATTATGCCCTTGTTCTACCAAAGGTGCGATATACTAAATCTACCTACTACATTACCTATAATTAGGAAAACACAAGGTTTCTAAAAGATACATTTGGAAAATTTGACTGCTTTAAAAATGCAAGGTTTAATAATTAATTATATTTTTTCTTTGTTTTTCCTAAAGTAGGTAATAAAAAAACCGGCCAAGTGCGTGTCGGACCACGGCACAATGAAGGGTTCCGTAGTTGGGATGAATTTATCCCAATAACAAACTTAGCATTGTAGTTGAAAAACATGTTCTCCAATAAGGAATATATGGTAGATCTGTTTTTCGAACTGCAAATTTAAGTTGGTCGAATATTACTCTTAAACCTGTAAAGCCTACTTAGCTGTGATAGTTTTCCTTTTAATTTCGTTATATATACTACAACCTTGAATTTTTTCAGATTTCCAAAACCAACCATTTAGCTGGCAGGCAAAATACTGTGAGTTTGTGAAAACTATTTTTGGATTCAGGGATCCGATTGCAAAATATTAAGTTTTAACTGATTTTTTTGTTAGTCTAGTACCCCCCCCCACAAAAAAAAAAAACAGTTAAAACTTAATATTTTGCAATCGGATCCCTGAATCCAAAAATAGTTTTCACAAACTCACAATATTTTTTAACGACCTTTCTAACGATACCCCACAACATGGGGTAGATGAGAAAAAAAAAACATTCCCACGTTACGTGTAAGGGAGGTACCCTAAAAAAAACTAAGTACTTGATTTTATTTCATCACTTTATCGGCATGATTAATATGTATACCCATGCCAAATTACAGCTTTCTAGTACTAACCGTCTCTGAGCTAAGCTGCGGACAGACAGACGGACATGGCGAAACTATAAGGGTTCCTTGTTTACTACGGAACCCTAAAAATATTAATTATATGCTAATTGTCTTCGTACTTTAAGAATCTTCCGCCAGAATAAAAAATCTTGAAATATTAATTTCTTAAATCAAAGTTCTCTAAAGGAAGGAGGAGCTCGTGACTAAGTAATAACAGCCGCATGGGTCAACCCAACCCACACCGACCCCAACCCCCAACCCCCAACCTACCCGTTTGGGTAGGTGAAGCTACGCTTGCCAGGGTTGGCCCGTGGATGAGTGACCATCTTTACATACCGAGACTCCTCCGTGCCTATGAAAGCACGTTAAGCCGTTGGTCCCAGCTGTCATTCGTGGATCTTTGACAGTCGTTAAGGGTCGTCAGAAGCCCGAACCCAGCTACTGGGTTGTGGAGGTCAGATAGCCACTCGCTTCATGTAAAATACTGGTATTCAGCTGCATCCGGTTAGACTGGAAGCCGACCCCAACATAGTTGGGAAAAGGCTAGGCAGATTGATTTTGAATCAAAGTTCTCTAAACTTTAGGAAATTAAAGAAGAAAAAAACAACCTAATGCTTATATTAAATAAGTACTCAAAATGACTCTTAAACTCAATGTGTTATTTAGTACATAATCTAAGATAGTTAGTCGTAGTTTTTTGCCATCCATTTTGATTTCCGAAAAGTTCCCACAACCAACATTAATTATTATTTAGCTTCTTATTTCAGCAAAATATCGCCATAATCACAACGTATTGTTGCATAATTATTGTTATCCTTAAGTAACTGATGGAAGAACACTGAACCGTTTTTCATTATCCGGACATAAACTAATAACTTGATTTCTTAACGACAATGGTGCCGATTCTCTTGTCACAAATGCCTCTAAACTAAACTAAAAATCACTAAAATTTAGTTTAATCCTGTCAAACGACGATTTCCCATTCTGAAATAGACTAAAGTGACACAACTTAACTATATTTTAGTTTGACAGCACTAAGATAGTACTGAGTTTTTAGTTTAGTGAAAATGGCAATTTTGCTATTCTGAATTTGACGTTTTTCACCTAAAATTTTGATTGTAAAAGACCAAACCAGACTAAACCTAACAATTTTTAATCGTGATTAAAAGGTGTGGGGTAAAATAAGTTGTCATGAACTAAAATTCACACCAACATCTCGACTTCATGTGCAAAAACCAGTACTGTATTTATTTTTTCTTTTGCTTATATCTCGAAAATGGTGCGTCCTATCGCAAAAATAATGAAAATTTAGACCCCCTTTATAAAACGCTTAAACCCCTAAATCTCAACATGTTGGTAATATTTTTTTCATATTTTCCATACAAAAAGTGAAATATTCCATATAAAATACGTCGAGGCCGCAACCCCTGCGCGCCTCCGGCTCTAAAAAAAATCGGGTACCACGTGGATTCGCGATTGTCAAATTCGTTTTAGTCGTGTCAAAATTATTTTTTAATTTAGAGAATTTTATTTGCAGAATAGCGTTAAAATTCTCATAACCAAAAGTAAGAAATTTTAGTGATAGTTTAGTTAGTTTAGTTCGGTGTACAAGAGAATCGGCACCATTATCTATATATAAAAACAACTGCTTATGCAAAGAAAACTAAAACAAACAGAAGGTACCTATCTACACTACATACACGTACAATATATCTTTATTTGTTTTAAAGCCATAACTAATGTACCAAGCCTAGGTATAGTTGCAATATCGGTTACACACAATATCCAATATGCGGTTGTGGTTGAAATTCTCTAACTTAACATTTAAAGGTCAGCAACCTATTTACGCTATATTATTTGCCTGATTGGCATTTCCTCAACAAATAAAATGTTCAATCTTTTCATTAATTAGCAAATCAAACTTTCATCTTACAAGGACGTCTGATTTCCCCTTCGGAAAATAGGCTCTCAAATTAGGAAAGAAAATAAAAACACTTCCATTTGATGAATCAACGCAATAACTTGATAATAATCGAAAAGTATTATCCTTTATACCAGTCTAAAGCTTTGTGCAGACAAGCGCGACGCGACACCGGTTATTGTTATACCGTCAAGTTTTCTTAGAAATTGTATTGTTCCGAGTCGCGTCGCGCCGTCGTGTCGCTCTGGTCTGAGCCTTTAATCATTTACTGGGGAACGTGGGCCTTGCACAACCATAAACGGTTAAAAAAAAAAAAATATATAGCCTGACTGGTTAAAAAGTGAACTTAAAAAAAAATTGGATACAAGTTTCATTAAACAGGTATCCAATCTTTTTATTTATTTTGAGATTGTTTATAGTTATAACAGCCAGTTGCAGAAAAGAAATTTAACTTTTGAAACTGTCATTAAATACTACTTAATTCATTCCATTAACTTGTTGTCGATTTTAATGGTTCTTTAATTTTGAATAATGTAAGCGAATGTAAGTGTGAAACGCAGCAATGTGTCACATTTGTTGTCGTACAAAAAGTTATTTAGCGCCTAAATGACCTTTCAATCGACATTACGGGTGTTAAATTTTAATGGGTTCACAAACATTCATGAACTCAAGATTAATGCAGTTCGTGGTTATTTTATTGTCATGTGTGTGTGTATCATGTGTGTGTTCAGTTTTTATTTAAAAAGCAGTGGTAAAAAGTAAAGTTAGCTATTCCTGGATTATACAACATGTTTTCGCTCCTGTCGTCAATGTCTGAATCAGAAAAATAATGTTCCCCGTCATCGCCGTCATATCCCAAACAGGATTAGACACTGAAATAAGATCATCTTGTTTTCACCTTTTTAAAGTTCACTTTTTACGCAGTCACGTTTCAGTTTTATTTTTATTTTCTTTTTCTATTACACTTTTTAGATAGGTTTTTTTTTCTCATCTCATCGAAATTATATTTTAAAGGCTCGTGCAGACCAGCGCGACGCAACGGCGCGACGTGACTCGAACAATACAATTTCTAAGAAAACTTGACGGTATAACAATAACCGGTGTCGCGTTGCGCTGTCGCGTCGCGCTAGTCTGCACAAAGCTTAATTTGTTTATATTTTTGTAATCATCTTTTGATACTCACGCAAAAACGATGAATCTTACATATGTCATTTATCAAAATCGGTTCAGCCGTTTAGTACTTACGAGGGAACATAGGGACGGACAATTATTATACCTACATAGAGGTCAAACACATAACCCTCCTCTTTTGGCTTCGCCGCAGTCGGGTAGAAATGAAGCTGCTGCCTATCTTCTTTACAACATTCATTCGTTGCCTTTAAGCCTGTGGTTGGTAGAACCTTATTTTCACCACACAACGATTAAAATTATGTTTGTGTAAGCTTTATCCCCTCTTTCGTAAATATCCAGTACTTAGGTATTGGTAACACTGTGCATTTAATGAGTTTGAAGAATTTTAGAAATGGCGAATAGGCACAGAATTTCCCGTAAGCGGTCTTAATTACATTGTCTTATTATTTATTATCATAACAACCGATCTTGTTGTTAACACTTCCATATTATTACTCAATTGTCACGCGTCGTGATTTCCTTGGATTAACTTAGTAGATAAATATAGACATAGGTACAGGTTATCCTTACCTTACTACTTACTACCCTATAGGTATCACTTACATATTTATAATGACTCTTTTAGCGTTTAGGTACTGAATAATTCGTTGAACAATAAATACATATACATTGGTATATTAAGGTGTTACTCTAAAAATAAACTGATAGTCTGTTACCTGTTATAAACAGACGTTTACGACCTTCAGAAAATACAACAATTAATATAAGACTGAGCCGTTGAACGTCTTCCTATCAGTCTGCTAGCATCGAGCTATAACGATTATACGATTAGCTCTTGATGGTTTCGTAGAGGTAATTCGTACTTAGCTGTATAACCCATACTCAGAAATATTATAAATAGCTGTAAAGTCCCTTACCTTCCCACCATGCTCTGCACTATGTCCTCCGTGCTTCGCATGACCTCCACCTTGAGAATGTCCGTGAGCGTGCTTCGAATGATGTCCAGTCGAGGCGCCGTATAAGTCTCCTGAAGCCAACTGTTTCGGAGCCTGGATCAGCGGCTCGGCAGCCACTGGGATGGGATTCTCAACAGGAATAGGGTTCGAAGCCAAAGGAACAGCCACCGGCGGACTGGCTATAAACTGAACTGGTTGCACAACAGCATCCACTGGAGCAAACTTCGCCGCTTCAGCAATGTTAGCACTGTTCACATCAGGTTTCAAGTATCGAGGGGCCGGAGCGTACACTCTGTGGTAGTGGTTCGCGCTCGCTGCAAGCATCTCCTCATAAGGCGGGGATTCCATCTCCCCATCATCAGTGAACTCGTGGACTTCGTACTGGTGCAGCTGACGAGGCACGCGCACGTATTCCGCCGCCCTCCGTGCTCTCGGCTCGCAACACCGCTTGACTCGAACATGCTCCTCAAAGGGTCCTGCATCATGTACGTCGCGCCTACTCCTGGACTGCTCGTAGTCATCATACGAGTCGTCTACATCTTCCTCTTCCACCCACGGCTCCTCCACTACTTCAGCTGCAGCGATCGCTAGCAGCAGCAGGATGACCACTGGTCGCATTTCGTTCTTTAAATGATCTAAAACTGTTCTATTTTTTTGTTTTATACTTCTGAACCTTTCACCGTTGACTAACAAAAGGATCTTGCTAAATGCAATTGCGTTGATATCAGCGTTTTTATATGAGCCGGTGGGTCAATGTTTGTTGTGTGGCGGCCGGGCGATCGCGCGCGCGGTACGGTCAGCACTGATGGCAGACGTAGCTCACCACCTAGAAAGCGTATAACGACACGGAGCAAATTAGTTTTCCCGGTGCATTATTTTCGCGATTTTTCGACCGCAGTGAAAACAGCGGCCGTGAATTGAATTAAACTTTTTCTAGTAGACTGGCCATGAGGTCCGGTTGCGTAAGCAGTTACGAGGGGAACCAAACGATTTGTGTGCGTGAACTTTGACAGAAGATGTAACTTATTGTACGCAGGTAGTAGTCGGTAAAAAGTTTTCGATCTACCCGATGTTATTTTACAAACAGTGGATATTCTGTTGAACACCACTGATAATGATGAAACATACTTATTTTAGATGTTTCTCTAATTATCTTCTAGTTATCTATGCGTTTTGTTTTATTTTAGCAGTTCCTTCAAACTGCAGGTGGTCACTTCAAGAAAAAGCGAGCGGTAAACGTTACGATTATGTAAATTGGTAATTACTCTTAATTCGTTGAACTAATTAGTTCCGGTAATGCTATCAATATTGGAAAGCCTATTTTGCATACCTGCATAAACAAATAAACAGCAGAGATGCGTAGATGCGTGTTTGTATGAATCACAGTTGATGGAACACAGTGAGTGTTATCTTATCAAAATATTGGTCGCGCGAAAGACGTCAATGGCGGTAAATACGGATTCACTTCCAGCTAAGGAACTTTATTTTAATTGCAACATTTAAAAACAACTAAGATAACTTTATTTAACTCTACCTACCCTACATCTACGTTGTACATTATAGCTGTCACAAAAAAGAAAATTTACATTTCAAAAAGTTTACTCGGTATTTCTTTTAAAAGTTAAGTACCTTTTCGTTTATCAATATTTATCTAGGCAATCTGGGTAAAGGGAAATAGAATAATGACGGGTAGAGGTAGACCGATTACGATTCTGTACTCACAAAAAGCAGCAGCCTATCAACTATGACCTCAACATACTAAGCTGAGATTTGATTCAGCGTGGGGTTCCGTAACTCAGCCTCTCCTTGACCAAGATGCTGGCTGCTGCAATGAGTTTTTATTCACTACTCAAGACGATTGGCACGTATTCCTTAGCACAAGTAAATTGAATTCGGACAGCAGATTCATAAAAAAAAAAATCTGTTGGTCCATAATTATTATGAAGATTATCTACGTTTGCATAACTTTTCGCGATTTCAGGGTTCCAATAGTAATTTTGTTCATAGTGATGAGTACAATGGCCCCTTTTTAGGTTTTCAGTTATTTCAATTAAACCATGTATAATCTCAGAATCGTACATTTATCTTAACATTGTCGAGTGGGGATTTTGTCACTTTGTAGTTATTAAATACCTATCCACCTTACAGAATAGGTCTGCGCAGCCGCCGTCTCGCACGATCGCTCGCAACAGTTAAGTAAATAGGATGAATACATCTGTGATCGTTGATTGCAATGGTTAAGGAAATGTCAGTTACGTCGGTCGTAACGATGATAATAACAGACTGACAGCTGGGTTCTAAATTATTGAAGTTGAAAATAGATCAGAATTCATCTACGGTGCAAAGATTAACTAAGGCTTCATTAAAAACAAAAAAATTACGTGGGCAATACATACCTACATTCGTGAGGGAATCGGCACCGTGCTTTTCACCATTATCTAGCGGTACCTACAGGGCTTGTGGCTAAATGATAACAGCCGTACGGGTCGATCGAAGGTTAAGCTACGCTTCCCAAGGTCGGTTTGTGGATGGGTGACCATTTATTACCTATCGAGGCCCCTCCGTGCCTCGGAAAGCGCGCTAAGCCATTGCTCCTTGCTGTCATTCTTAGATCTTTGAAAGTAATAATGGATAATCAGTAGCCCAAAAGTCTAGCAACCAGATTTACTAAGAGGTATCGTGTTACCCAGTAACTAGGTTGTGGAGGTCGAATAGGCAGCTCCATGTAAAATACTAGTATTCAGCTGCATCCGGTTAGACTGGAAGCCGACTACAACATACTTAGTTGGGAAAAGGCTAGGCAGAATGACTTACAGATTTGCTCTGGTTGCTCTTTAATTAGGCTTAGGTACTTGTGTTTGCAATATCAAATCGTCAGCAAACGTCAGTGTCAGCTATTGAATCCTGAAAACTCAACACAGATATATCCTTCCCACAATGATGTAAGTTGTAAGGCAGTAGCAGGTTACCCTTCCGAGACCACCCACGTTACCCTATGCCCCTTCTCTTAGTGTCAATGTCTTCTCTAACCTAGTCTCCTGAGATACCTACTTAGGTACTAAGATGAAACGTTCCTACTATTTTTAACTAGGCACAGCGCAGTCGTCTAAACTACGCACGAATAACGATGGCGCAACTTAGGACACTTTTTATTTTACATTTCGTAAACTAATTACCTTTCTCAAGAAGCTAGCTTTATTTAATTGAAAGTTGATTAGAACAGCCAATTATTATTTCTGCAGCATTTCAAATTTAATATAACAAAGAAGACCAGTTAACTTTTTTGCAAAACATAAACCAATCAACTCCTGCGGCGTTGATGTTGTAAAAGGCAACCAAAGGTTATACGTCAAGAAGACATGACGGACCGTATCGGCATCAGCATATGCGTTGACTGGTGATGATAATAATGAATATTTTAGACTGGTGATGATAATAAGATTATTTTCCCTACCTAAACCATACCTACGAGTATTCACACACAAACCTATACATATTACTCGTACCTATTTTATTTCACAGAATAACTATTCTAATAATAAATTAAAAAATCATAAAGAGTCTGTATTTGTCCCCAGTTGAAGGCAATGTGCTCCCCCCCTATTACATGGAACTTAAAAACATGACTGGCGAAATGTGGGTGTACTATTAGGTACACCTCCGCCAAACCCTTCGGGGATGACAGGCGGTCTGGTATGTATGGTAGGTAATTTTATGGAAGTCCATATAATATTGTGGACGTTGCACCTTCTTTTTGAACTGAAAAGTATAAAAGCACCGGCAGTTTTTTGTCTCGTCTGATCTGATTGGAGATGGCCAAACGAAGGGTTTCTTGGAGGAAAAGAAGATGCACCTTCCGTCCTTCTGCCCGCGACTTCGTCTGCGATCCAGGATGAAAAGTAGCCTATGTCCATTTCCAGGTCATGGTCAACACATATGCCAAATTTCATGCATTTCCTTTCAGCCGTTTTAGCGTGGAAGCGTAACAAACAAACAAACTCACTTTCGCATTTATAAAATTCATTAGGCTTGCTTTGGCTTGGGGACGAAGAGCCTCAAGAATTAAACGGTCACAGTTAATAATAAGGTAGGACTAGGTTCTTACCTACTCGAAAGTTGATATTGTTACATTGATTCAGTTTTAAATTTTCAATTAAAATTGATAGACAATCACAAATAAATCACGAGAAATTCAGCGTAAGAAAGACATTCCAACCTCTTTAAAATAAAATAAAAATTAAGGTAAGTGTTACATCAGTCTTAATAATTATTACGCAAAATGGTCTTGTCCGTAATCCAAATTTTTTAATTCAATTTCTATTATATTTCATTGTCAAGTTGCTCAATCGAAATCTTTTAGCAAACAATGGAAGTAGGTAATTAAGCCTACCTAGTAGATCTTGAGTTTCACTGATCATGGTTTGTGTGGAAATCGGATCGGAAGTAACAATTATTTGTTGATGGCGACGGAACACAATCATCAGGTTTGATGGATAAGTTTTTTGCTGTGCGTTTTTTTGCGTACCGCGCTAAATAAGACATTGTTATGAAACTTCAGAATAGATACCTAAGCATTATGATCGCCGCCGGATTGGAGATAATAATTCTTAAACTCGATCTTTAATTTACAATTAATTTACCTTCGTTATCAAACCACAGTGAATTCATACAGTAGTGTTAGCCTTTATGTTGTAACAAATACGTAAACCATACGATAACACCATCAAATAAACCATAAGAACTACTCTAACACTTCAATAAACAGCCGTGCACTTTGAAGGCGCAAGGGGGTTTCAAAAACAGAAGACACAACGCGGTTTTCCGCAAATTATTCTTAAAAAAACACTTAAAAATTATAGTTGGAAAATAACAACAGGTACACCATGACGGTGGAGCGTTTATTAAAGCAAACTTAAGGGGCCGTGCACGAAATCATCTGATGTTGATCAATTTTGTTCATTGGTTGTAAATCAAATACCATATTTTTGAGAGCGCAAAACTGATTCAACTATTAACAAGTGCTGTGACTGACACGAATGGTTTAGCACCACGAAAACTGTACTTTTATAGTCAGACAGACTTAATAACGTCTTTCAATTATTTCAAGTTTTCTTACAATTAGATTAGTAATTGACAAAAAAGGGATTTTCCGTGCACGGACCCTTAAAACTAATGTTAGTACCTATCAAAATAATAATCCTATGCTAGGTAAAGCCTGAGCCGAACTTCACACTATCCACGTAGTAAGTAGGTACTCGTACCCCGCGTCCTATTTAAAGCTATCGTCGCGCGAATACACGATCGATCGAGCTTTTTGTTTGGTGAACCTGAAAGTGTGATCACGCCGGCAGAGGGCGCTTCCCGGGGTTGCTGTAGACGTATGACGTTCGTCCTAGTGACGCAGTAGGATTGAACAAATTCATCTACCGCATAACATACTCAGGATGCTGGGGCAACGTGCACTCATTCTGCGGAGGATCGACGCAGCCCGCTTCAATACACAACGCAACGTTAAGAGGGCGCCTAAAGGTCCACTAGCGCCACTCTTTAAAAAAAATATTATCTCGTGACTGAGAAGGAATTATGAATAACGGCTAATAAGGACCCTCGATAAGTGTGTCTAGAATTTTCTAATACCTTTTATAAAGCTTTATATTGAGACACGAAGCAACAAAATACGATCTAAAGAAAAGCGGCCACATTCCTCTAGATCGTATTTTGTTGCTCCGTGTGTCAATATGAAACTTTATAAAAGGTATTAAAAAATTCTAGACACACTTACCGAGGGTCCTTACTAGCCGTTATTCATAATTCCTTCTCAGTCACGAGATAATATTTTTTTTAAAGAGTGGCGCTAGTGGACCTTTAGGCGCCCTCTTAACAAACACAATGCTTAACAATATTGTTAAGTATCAAACTTCAATTTGTTCAAACTTACATGTACGTAGGTACAAATACCTAAAGTAAAGAAAAATCCAGAAATATTTGTCCATAATTATATTTCACCGTGTTAGTAAACAAATCAATACATCTAAAGCAACAGAGTGCGATATTTATTTTAACCGTAATACCGTCCAACTTACTAAGTATGTACTTATTTTGATTATTATTTACAATACCTAACATTACACTTAGGTAGATATACTTACTTTTTATTAAAAAAATTGCAAGGTAAAACAATTCGCCTTTTGTTAAAGGAACTTACTATTCGTTATTACAAAACAGTTTATGATTTTCGTTGAAAAATATTAAGTACATAATATTGGAAATTACGAAAACTAAAAATACGTTTTTTTTTTATTGTAACAAAAACTTAGTTTTATCTTACTCTATTAAATATGGCACAAATATTATCGACTAGTTATTAGATAGTTAATAACTTTCAAAAGTCTTTTATTTTTCGTTAAAAAATAGTTTGTATGGAGGTGTGCATTTTTTGTGTTACATAAATAATTTAAGAAAAAATACTTTATTTACAAATTAGTCTCAAATTAATATATTATAAAGAAAGTCAAAATAAGTGTAAGTATCTACCGAAAGAAAACTTTTTACGTAACACAAAAATCGTTACCACCAATAAAAATCTAGCTTACAAAACTAATTAATAAGTCTTTATCAAATGGTCTGACACAAAAGGCGTGAACTCTGGATCTTTAATTTTCTTCTTCTTGTGTAAAGGACAACTTTTCTGCCTTTGTCCTGTTTCTGATTTATTATGCGTCAATTTAAAATGTCCGGATAACGACACACTTTTTTTTCTATGTTCAATTTTTTGGCAATTATTTTTATCTAAAATTTTATCCGCGCCGTTCGCAGCTGAACCACTGTGCAATGTGTTTTGTCCTATTATTCTAGAGTCTACTTGATTTTGTTTTAATTTGTTCGTGTAGTCCGCTGACACTTCCAGCTGACTGTGATGCAAACACGTTGATGTGATCTGAAATTAAATTTATGAAATGGATTAAATACGTTAAAAATCGAACAATAAGTTAATGAGGACTGAAAAGGGAGAATTAATATCTTTTGATTTTAATAATAGAGACAAGTATGGAAGAAAAATACATGTTGGGCCAACCCCATATAAATTGGACTAAGGGTAAGAGAATGGTGATGGTGATGATGATATCCTATCTTAAGAAAAACGTGTTTCTTTTTAGTAGAATATAGCACGACGATCTCAAGGAGAGACTCCGCTAGTCTCACAGTACTCACAGGCGTGGGGTGATGCCTCGGCCTCGCGTACAGCGCGGCGCGCCCCGCCAGCTCGCTGCGCAGGCGCCACGCGCGCGCCGCCAGCACGCGCCGGCTGGCGGGCTGGCCGTCGCCACGGACGCCGTGCCATCTACAATGCACAATAAAGTGTTCATTAATGAGAACCAAAATGTCAAGAACTGTGAGGTGTTACGCGGATAGATTGAATTAGAAATAAGTATTTAAGTAAGAGGAAGTCAGTGGTATGCGGAGGAATGAGAATCAAGTCGTAAGGAAAGTGTCGATTAAGAATGCGAATGGTTTTAGGAAGACGTGAAAACAAAAAAACGACACATACGGACAGTTTAAAGCTGATTTGGATAAAAAGGGGGTGACTACTGAGATCTACATAGATGTATGGAAGACGACATGCTGTGCCGACTTCAAATAAATTGGGACGAAGGCAAGAGCATGAATGTGTTGATCGATCTTCAGTGGTCTGCGCCACATCACTCACGATAGTACTGTAGAGTAGTGTTACCTGACGAGCAGCTGCAGCAGGCGCGAGTACTGGCCGGCGGAGCGCAGCGCCAGGCAGGCGGCGCGCAGCGACACGCCCTCGCCGCGCGCGCTGCCGTGCGCCGCGCTGAACGACAGTCGCATGGCGAGCGTGTAGTACTGAAGCGCTAGTGGGAGGAGACCTGGAACGTAGAACAAGAGTGTGTTAGTAACTATTTTCTAAGGACCCGCATTGAAAATAAAGAGAGAAAGACAAGATAGTTTTTTTAGAAAGTCTGGTGCACACCCTAAAGCACGCGTCACGTGCGTGGCATACGAAGCACATGCCTCGCACTGTCTGAACGTACCTTAATGGAATTTGGCTCACCTCTGTCCTTAAACCAATTGCCGTAAAGTAAGTAATGTTCCCAATTCCTTGGTTCCAATTCCAGCAGTTTATCTAGAACTCCTCTCTTCTCGTCTTCTGGTTTGAGCAGCAGCAGCTCAAGATACGCCTGAACAAACCTCGGCTCCAAAGATATGCAGCGTTCTAACATTTTCAGAGATTCTGGTATACGATTTTTCTTTCTGGAAAATAATTGAACGATGGTTATTGGAATATTGGTCGAAAATTAGATTTTTCAGAATGTGTACATCCTAGGGAACATCGCTCAGAAAAATTACATTACATATCCATCACCTTATTGACATGACATCAATGTTATCTTCTTCAGCAGCAGTTTGTTCTAACTAGTGAGTTTCAGAAGATTATCACTTTCCCTAGGCATATAAAGTATTATTTCAAATATGCGAACCTGTATAATTTAGCCAGATTATAATGCGCATTGACATGGTCCCTGTTATACTTGAGAGCTTGTAAGAAGTGGTGCTCAGCTCTTCCTGATGCCAGCACCAACGTACCCAGGTTGTTGTGAGCACTCGCGTAACTTGGCCAGAGTCTGGAAAAGGACAATTATATGTAGATTACGTATTAGCAGCAAGTAAAGCTTACTTTATAATTGTATATTGTAACAGTGTTACAGATGAAAGCAGCAATATATAAAAACGTTGATAATAATAAAATCTGAGGATATTTAGGGTTTGCTACCGAATGTGCAAATTTAATAATAAGACGATGCCAACCTCAAATGGATTTTGATAAGGGCAGAAGAATGAGACAGACTCAACGAAATAACTCCGATCTTGAGAAAATATATTAACGTGGCAGTCAAATAATTCTTACTTCAAGGCCTCCTTGTAGTGTTTGATGGCGTTCTCTTGTTGCTCAATATCTTTCAGGAAGTTCGCGAAATTGTAGTGCAACTTGGCGTTATGCGGCAACACTGACAGGTCCGCTCTGAAAAAACAAACAAATAACAACTTCAATTGAAATTCTACATTGTAACAATACGAGGATTATGAACGACGCTGTGGGCTGTGTATGCGAACATTTATTTATTGCATGAAAACCATCATCATCTTTTATCTTCATCAGGCTGACTGGCCTTAACACATCTCGATGTTAGTATTTTAGGAGCGACTATAATTTTCCCATTTAATCAAGTCAAAACTTCATCATTAGAACCATCATTTGCGTCAACCAGATACTTATTTCTTTACAGTCTGTACTGACCTTAGCAGCGTCTCCCTGGTCCGCCAGTCCCTGCTCCTGAGGTGTGTTCGGGCGACACCACCAGCCACCAACACTGCTACTCCGAGAACTAACAGTCTACTACCAGAGCTGCGACGCCACATCATCTGGACACCGTACACGGTGATTATTACTGAGCCCACACTGAAATAAAAACAGAAAATATTTAAATAAAAAAATATGGCCGATAGATATGCAGATAGATTTCATAATATTAGTTGACGGAGTGCCCCAAACTAGACAATCAGGTCAGTCTGTATCTTGGTACTCAGCAAGTGATTATAGAAGCACTTAGAAAGTGAACAAAACTGTAAAGGTTATGTTTTATGCGTAACTTCCCCCAATTCCCCTAAATTTCATCCTAATGTATTATAATTTCGGTACAGTTTTTGCAATAAATTATTCTATTTTACCTACTAAATAAAGCATTATATTATTGTAGTTTTGTTTTTTTATAAGTATCCTACGAGAATTATGTAGTTTATGCTTGATAATTTCTAAGAGAAAGTGTGTGTATGTATTTACCTGGGTATATACAGCACCCTCTCGGCCACAACGAAGCCCACAGTGACGAGCAGGTTGGATGCTGGGAGGTATGGTATCACCAGCAGCATCAACCCCACCACTGCGGGCGTGTGCCGTTGGAGCTGAAAATAATAAATACATTTTCTTCTGAAATACATACTCATCATTCATAGTCAGCACTTAGTATATTTCTACTGTCTGATGTACCCTTAAAGAACCGCGCAGACTACGAGATTCAAAGAACGCTACTGCTAAGGCAATAGCGCCGCCGCTGACGATAACATAGAAGAGAGATTGTTGATGAGGCTTAGTTTGATTTTATCAGGAATACTGATGCCCATGGTCATTCATGTCATCAGTAGATCTTTGACAGTCAGAAGCGCAAAAAGACTGACAACCAGTCTTACCAAGGGGTATCGTGTAACCCAGTTGTGGAGGGTTCTGGGATCTGGGTTAGGCAGTCGCTCCATTTAAAATACTGGTATTCGGCTGCATCCGGTTAGACTGAAAGATGACCTCAAAATAGTTGGGTAAAGGCTAGGCAGATTAATTGATCGGCTGATGCCCATGGTCTTGAATTTTTCTAAGCTTGGTCGTCTATTTCATCATAATATTTAATATTATCAAACCTTTTACACGAGTTAAGATTTATGTATTCCTACCTACTTACTGTACATTTAACAAAAAATACGTATTAGGATTTTTTTAAGTATCGCTATGATGTGGATAAAGGCCTATTCAGAGATAAGCGATATGGCTGTCGCGCTCGGTAGCGATACTGGTCCGCCTTCTGAGTAGTCACATTGGACCAGTATCGCTACCGAGCCCGATATTGATATCGTTCTTCCTTAAATAACAACGAATAAAATCTACTTTGTACCTCTAAATCCACCAAACACCGATACGACAGCGCCAACAACGCAATGAAAGCGGCACAAGTGAGCAGGTTCCTCGGATCCCACCCACTCGTGATGAGAGGCACCGAGCCCATCTGCCAGTCATGACTGAGCGTCCACGGACACAGGAGTAACCACCAGTTGAATGCTGCTAGGTAGCAGAAGGTCATCAATCTGGAAAAATACGAAATAGAATTTTTAGGGTTCCGTAGTAAACAAGGAACCCTTATAGTTTCGCCATGTCCGTTTGTCTGTCCGCGGCTTAGCTCGGAGACTGTTAGTACTTAAAGCTGTAATTTGGCATGAGTATACATATTAATCACGCCAACAAAGTGGTAAAGTAAAAACAAGAAAAAATATAAGTATATTACCTCCCCTATACGTAGAGTGGGGATGATTTTTTCTTTCTCATCTATCCTATAGTGTATGTCGTTGGAAACGTTGTTCAAAAATATTGTGGGTATGTGAAAGCAATTTTTCAATTTAGGGATCCATTTGCGAAATATTAAGCTTTTAAGCTTCGTACAGACAAGCGCGACGCGACAGCGCGGCGCGACACCGGCTATTGTTATACCGTGAAGTTTTCTTAGAAATTGTATTGTTCGAGTCGCGTCGCGCCGTCGCGTCGCGCTGGTCTACACGAGCCTTTAAGTGCTAATTTTTGTTAGAGTATAGCGTCCCCCCCCCCCTGCCAGCTTAATGGTGGTACTTGGATTTATGAAAAAATTCACAGCAGTAGTATATATAACGAAATTAAAAGGAAAATTATTACAGCTAAGTAGGCTTTAAAGCTCGTACAGACCAGCGCAACGCGACGCCGCGCCGCGACTCGAACAATACAATTTCTAAGAAAACTTGACGGTATAACAATAACCGGTGTCGCGTCGCGCTGTCGCGTCGCGCTGGTCTGCACGAAGCTTTACAAGTTAACGAGTAATAATCGACCAACTTAAATTTGCAGTTTGAAAAATATGTTCTCCCATACATTCTTTATGGGAGAACAAGTTTTTCAACTACAATGTTATGTTTGTTCTTGGGATAAATTCATCCCAACTACGGAACTCTTCATTGTGCGTGGTCCGACACGCATTTGGCCGGTTTTCAATATCATTTGGAAGTGTATAAATCTATAACTAATAAACTGTCAATCAGTCGAAATAAAGATTCATGTTTCTTGTTTGTTTCTTTTAGGTACAACTATTAATCGCAAGATGATCTGAGTGAGGAGTTGGAGATGGCTATGTAAATTTTTTGCCTGTATAGGTGTTAATGATAATACGTACTCAATTCAGAATGCTGGTTTACGGTTCGCTAACGCTATTATGATAAATCTACAACAAAAAACCTTATGGAAGAGTCTGGCAAATGGTTGCTGATGGTTATGGTGTTTGCTGGTAACAATTTTGCAGACTGCCGAAAAAGCGGACCTACTCTCAAATTGTTTATTAACTTACCTGACGCTAAACGATGGATGAAAAGCAGGTGGGTTATCCTGTGGCGAGAATGCAGGCAAGGAGCCTTGCAGTAAGGCCAGCCTGGCTCCAGCTAGCAGGACCAGCGCAGCTAATGCCCTTACAACCCGCCCGTAGGAACTTTCACTTCGCCACCGCCATTTCATTAAAGGTGAGAATCTGAAAAAGTTGGAAAATGTTGCTTAGGTTTTAGGTCAAAATCAAAATACTGTTATCATCGTTTATGCACACAAACGTACCGAAATAGATATAAAATAAAATAAATTGGTTACCTTAGGCATTTTCTATTTGTCAAAGTCTTTGTGCTATGCAGTAACAAAATATGATACAATGTTTCTTTATTTGTATTAAAATATTTGAGTTTCTTCTTTTCATAACAATAGAATAGATTTTTTTATAAAACTTGGCCTCAGTACATGGCACATACTAGTGTGTCTTGTGTTTCTCCGTTAAAGCAATTCGATATTTTTCGCGTAAATTCAGTTATTTCCAAAAATATGAGGTGTGTGGTTCATTTTCAATACGGAAATCATTGGCCTCCACACGAGTCTTTAGATATTGTTCAATAATATGTGAATAAGTAGATACAGCTAAATTGGTATGCAAAATAATGCTTTATAAGTTACCTGTTAGAAGTCCAACACCGGTACAGATCGAAGACTACGTTGAACAGTAGCGCGGTGAGTCCGGTCTCCTTGGCGAGCATGCTGAGCCCAGCCAGCGCCACGCTCGACCACACGCGGTGACGACCTGATGACCTGGAACGTGAGGGGATGGCTTTTAGTTGATGGACCTTGAACTTTAGGTAATTTTTATGCAAGTAGTTTTCTCTCTCAAGAACTGTTAAGACCAAACCAAATACGTTTATTTGTGCACACACGTACCTGGTAGATGTTACAAAATGTATAATGTGAGTGTGTGCTCTGTGTCCTGTGGTCCTAACACAGTAACATACACATATTTTATAGACTACGGTCGCAAATTCCTAATGGCGTCCCTCGACGGTCAAAATTGCTTGACAAGCACGAAAAAATCACGTGCTTGTGAAGCACGGCGCGCGCGTCTAGTGCCGCCATTAGTACTCTGCGACCGAATTCGGTCGTATAGCGATCGCTATCTATGTCGAGACTGCCGCTCCAGAAGGCAGTACCGCTTCCGAGCGCGACAACGATATCACTTATATCTGAATTAGCCTATATAGTATAGGTAACAGTAGTAGGTATCTACAGTTTGCGAAACGATCAATTAGAACCGTGCGCCTAGCTTCTGACGTTTCATGTAGGTTGATGTGAAATAAAATATTTTTATTGATTTTTGATTTCGAATACAAACCGAACTAATATCCCAATATTTTATACCTACTTTCAAACACTTTGTGATAAAAATAAAATCCATTTCCTACCTTCATTCTTTTTATCCCCTTTGATTTAGGAATTTCGCTTCTTATGATTTCAAGTTAGGTAAAATTATTAAATTTGGATTAGCTCAATTGGGGTGAAGCTGTTATAGAAATAGAAATAGAAATCATTTATTTGCCAATAATGTAGGTATACAGATGTGATGGTAATTTTTATTTGAGTCCCGATACATTTTGCCTTACGGCATGCAAAATTATTTAACAAAAAAACATTCATTAAACAAAAAATAAAAGAATAATAAACAAAGAAACTAACATTATTAAAGATACTCATATAAAAAACATTCGGAATTAGGCCCAATGCCAATAATAATTATAAAAATAAATAAAATGTCAATAACTTAAACTACAAATGTCAATCAATTAAATTAAAAATGGCCGAAGACTAAGTTACAAATGTTACAAATGTCAATAAATTAAATTTTTAATAACTCAATAAATTAAATTATAAAAAGTCAACAAATTAATTTTAAAATGTCAGCAAATTCTATTACTAAATTGAATTACAAATGTCAAAAAAATAAAATAAAAAAATATAACATTAGAATTAGAATATAGAAATGTAACTAAAAATCAAATCACACGGAAGCAGAATACACCCCTTTAACAGAAAGTTTTGTCAGTGACAAAATCTTTAATTGAGTAGTAACATTTGTCCAGTAGCAGTTTAGTTAACTTTTTTTTATAAGCTTTGATAGGTAATTCCTTTAAATGTAACGGCAGTTTATTATATATAATAGGACCCATGGTTAGGATGTTGTTTTTAAGTAAAGACGTTTGGTAACCACCTGTGTAGAGTTGATTCTTATATTGTGACCTTATTGGTCCTGATCGTTGTCTTTTATCCACTACTGACGTAAACAGGTGCTTGTTCATTCTAACAAATAGGGCAACTTCTAGTATATACAACGTTGGCAACGTAAGTATCCTTAAAGATTTAAAAACAGGCCGACAGCTTTCTGAAGTTTTAAGACCTGTCATTGATCGAAGGCACCGTTTTTGGGCCCTAAATATCCTCTCTCTCTCACTGCAGTTTCCCCAAAAGATGACACCAAATCTTAGTGAGGAAGCAACTAAACCATGATATGCTATTACTAATGTATTGATGTTAACTTTTTTTGAAAGGTTATATAGTACATACGCCGTTTTACTTAATTTATTACACACGTTTTCAGCTTGAGGTTTCCATGTCAGTTTATTGTCGATGTGTACTCCTAGAAATTTTGTTACTATAGTTGTATCTACGTTATGGTCATTATACTTTACTATTATATTTTCTGGCTCTAGCCGCTGGTAGAAATGCATGACTTGTGTTTTATTTAGATTTATCACTAGATTATTTTTATCAAGCCAATCTATTATAGTTTTAAGGGTGGCGTTTATATCCTTTCTGTATTCCGTTTTATTTATGCATTCAATTATAGCTGTACAGTCATCCGCAAATAATGTCATTGGATGATGAATTTGACGCGGTAGATCGTTTATGTAAAGCAGAAATAATAATGGCCCAAGTACACTACCTTGCGGAACCCCAAACTTAGGTATTCTGCTAGAAGATGAATATTTTAATTCACGCTTAGTTTTAGTACATACTCTCGATAATTCTGTGTACTGTTTCCGATCAGTGAGGTAAGACTTTATTAGGTTTAGTACGTTGCCTCTTATACCGTAGTCTTCAAGTTTATTTAAGAGGGTGTCATGTTTTACATAATCGAATGCTTTTGTCATGTCAGTGAAAATTGCACAAACAGGATTTTTCTTATCAACATTATTCATGATCACTTTTAAAAGATCAAATATTGCCATGTTAATATTTTTATTCTTTCGAAAGCCCTTTTGCTCCTCGCATAAAATATTATTTTTAATTACAAATGTGTAAATAGAATCATATATAATCTTTTCGCATATCTTAGAAAATACTGAACTTAAAGCTACTGGTCTGTAGTTTGACATGTCTTCCTTGTTGTTTTTTTTATGTAGTGGTTTTATGACAACAGTTTTCAATGGATCTGGAAATATACCTGAGCTTATGCATGCATTTAATATATGGCTCAACGGTTTGGCTATGATGTCTGAAACAAATATTACTGCCGCGGTAGAAACTTCGTCGTATCCAACACTTTTTTTATTTTTTAAATGTTTTATTATACGCATAATATCTTGAGGTATTACTGGGGGCATGAATAAAGAATTCTTGATATTAGTATTGCCACTTGTCTTGCCCATATGTTTCCTAGTCAAGTTTTGTACCTGATCAACGAAGAAATCGTTAAATGACTCAGCAATTTGCTCAGGGTTTTTCACCAGTTTATCATCTTTATTTATTTGCAAAATAGGTTCTTTTAACCGATCGTTATTATTAATTATCTGCCATGACACCTTTGATTTATTTTGAGAACAATTAATAAGGTAATTATTCTGAGCTTTTTGAGTGAGATTTACAATTTTTTTTAGTCTCCGTGAATAATTTTTAAATGTATTTTTATTTTCACCTGAGGGTGTTTTTCTATATTTCCAAAGTAGGTTTCTCTGTTTCCTGCTAGAAATCCTTATTCCACGCGAAATCCATTTTACTTTTTTATCAGGTTTTACATTAATTAATTGCTTTGGAAAGCATAAATCATAAAATAAATGGAATAGTTCTTGAAACTTATCATATGCCTCATTAGGGTTATCTGTTTCGAATACCTCAGAAAAAGACAGACATTGAAGGTGTTTTTTGAACAATGTTAAATTGTCATTGGATAAGTTACGTTTATGAATGCGCCAAGAATTTAGTATGCATGTTTTGTTCACCTGTATTTTTAAAAACCTGTATATTTATAACGTGTCCTCCACAAAATTCTTATTTCAGTACATTTGGATTACTTACTTTAATGTTTTGTTCATTTAACTTACATCTTTGCCATTTTGTAGGTACATCATACTTAACTCGTGAAATTCTGTTTTTATCTACGTTTGCATTAGTTAAGTTGGAAGTTACGTTCTTGATGTCCAGTT
The DNA here is from genome assembly GCA_914767755.1 of Agrochola circellaris. Taxonomy (NCBI): domain Eukaryota; kingdom Metazoa; phylum Arthropoda; class Insecta; order Lepidoptera; family Noctuidae; genus Agrochola; species Agrochola circellaris. The sequence goes on from OU611847.1 coordinate 1,124,816, forward strand.
GTGACACTTCGCAATAAAAACGGAGACTTTGGACTGACGTTTGGACACATAACTGCTACTTGAACTAAACTCGCTACTTGCCGCCCATTGTGTCACCCTATGTAAAATTTCTACATTTTATATCTGTAATTTTTATGGTGTACATAATATAGAATACTCTATCTATCTATCTTAACTAAAACAATTAATGTAATACGGTAAGTACGGCGGCATACAGGCGTGATGTAATGTTATGTAATTCATTTAACGTACGTGGGCATTTCCGTAGAAATTTATCCACTCTCATTTTGTGCTGTCCCATGACTTTATTTATAATTCATTAGAAGACCGAAGGCCTATTATTGTAATTCACAATTTATTATGATAGTATAATAAATAAACTCAGTAAATAACAGTGAATTAGTCTATTTTTACTATAATAATTATTAAAATAAGACGAAAATATGTTTGGAACCCCCCCAGTTTTCAGGTGTCCCACAGTGTCGTGACACACTTTGAGTTAGATTATTGATGACATAAAATTAAGCATGCATGTAAAAAGGTTTTAATATATTCAAATGTATGATTTATTTTAAAATAAAACATAAATTACAGCCACTTTAATACAAAAATAATTATTTTTTACTATTTTAATTGTGTCCCACGATTTCGGACGTAGTGGAAAATTCCACTTTGTAACGGTATTTCTTCCACAAGTAAAAAATAAACTTCCAAAATCTTAGCACATTTATTTTCCTGGCAACATTATTCATCGATTCCGCAAGTTTTTTCGGTTGGCAATCAGGTGCTGTCAAAATCATTCGTGTCTAAACTTGCAAAGCGTTACCGTCTACGTGTAATTCATCCACTTTGTTTGAATATGTTTTTACTAAATCACAAAAAAACTAACGCATTTACTAATTGATTAATATATAATTTTTAAAGAAAGTAGCGGTTTCTATGCTAAAACCACTTTTTCCGTTAAAAATTAAATATCTAAATATATTTTATTTTATTGCAAACAAGTTACAAAATGGAAATCAGAAACACTACCTTGTCCCAAACAAATCATATTTTCTCAGAAAATGGGTATTCTTTTGTTGTTTTGCAACTATAACAGTAATCTTTAATGAATATCAAATCATTACAAGATAATAAAAACACTATTTAATAAAAATAATCCACTTTTCTCCATTTTGTAACCGGGACGAATTTCTACGGAAACGCCCACGTATAACCTTCTATTTGATTCAAAACTGAAATTAATCCCAATCCTTCTTCATAATCTGATACATGAAAATGACGGCTCCAATGTAATCTCCGTCCCTTATTGATTACATTCCCATATTTATGGCAGAGGGCGCCACTCTCGTTAGCAATCTCACCGTTAATCATTATCGACAACGATCGGATTGGGATATTGAAGGTATTTCATATTTCACAATCTGATTCTCAACGAAACTCATTTATTTCAATTTTTATTTTGTATCTTCGGAATTGAATGTAGCTCGAATATCAATTTTTTTCCGACCTATTAATTAAATATTCATGGCGTTCAAATGAGAAAACATAAACGGATGTTTGCTTTACAGTCGAAGCCCAAAACCAAACCGAAGTAGATAAAGGTGAATACTTTATGTGGGTACCTATTTACATAATTTACCTATGTGTGTTGAGGACTACTGACACGTGTATCGTTGTTAATGTAGGTACATAAACCTAGCTGTATCTTAAAGGTAATAAATACCCTTCGATCAACAATACCAACATTGTTGGTCGAATACCTAATGGTTCCTGCCGGCATACAAAATGCCTGCCCCTCTATACACATCTAAGAGAATGGCTCTATGAGGACAGTAGAGTCAACACACTGAGGGGCAATCTCAGTCTCAATCTGTCAAAAATACCTCCGATTTACCTATTACATTATTGACAAGTTTTTGACATTGATTGCCGCTGAGATGAGATTGCGACTTTAAACTATTGTGTACGTTTTAATTACGGAAATTGGCCCCTTGCGAAAGAGTTTGTTTGTTTGATCGCGATAATCTCTGGATCTGAGTCGGATTTGAAAAAAAGATTGTATTTGATAGCCCAATTCTTGAGGAAGGTTATAGGCTATTTAACATCACGCTACGACTTACGAGCCGAAAAAAGTCAGAAACAACGTTAAGCGAAAACTAAGTAATAGCTCGGGCGGGCGTTGCGATGCGACGCGGCAGCCGTTATTTGTCGCGGGTTAAAATAGTGAAAGATAAGTTAGTGAAAACATTTTCAAGCAGACATCATTTTAAAAAGGGAACCCAAGGGCTTAAATAACTGAACTACAACACAACCATTTCGTTCAGTGTTCAATACTGAATAGCCCACCGTCATCGAGTGTTATAGGCCGATTACCTACACTCTCGAAGTTGATAAAAGTATAAGTAAAAGTATAAGTATAATCTACTAAAACTAGCGAACATATCCTCAAAACTGGAGAAGTTGAGGGTGGAAGCAAAGCCGCCGAAGTACCAACAACTCGTCTGTAATAACTTGATGAGGTCTAACTTATATTATGAAGTCATAACTTACGGTAACATTATATGGGTTTAAGAACGGTTTTTAAAAATTCTCTTTTTTTTATATAACTGTTTATTTGGTACCTAGATTTATTCAAGAAAACATAATATTATTTAAAAGTGTCGATTCGCCCGTTTTTGGTAGAATCACCAATAAGCCACTTGGTAAATAAAAAACAAATCATATACCTAAATCATGAATAATAAATTAAAATTGTAGTTAAAAAAAAACAAAAAAACACGCTTTTTACACGCACTAATAAAAGCGTATTAAAAATACGTTTATTTGTGGTTAAAGATAACAATCAATCTGCCTAGACTTTTCCCAAGTATGTTAAGGTCAGCTTCCAGTCTAACCGGATGCAACTGAATACCACTATTTTACATGGAGCGACTGCCTGTCTGACCTCCACAACCCAGTATCTGGGTAATACGATACCCCTTGGTAAGACTGGTTGTCAGAGTTGTTAAAGCTAACGCAATGATAAAACTCAAACACAAAAAGAAACAAGTAAAGAATTGAAATTAGTCTGGGGTGCACTCGTAGTTACGTTTTTTTACAAGAAACTGAACAAAATAGATAAAAATTAGGATAAAACGAGATTAGGTAATTAGCAGTTACAGGGAGCCTTCAGCCCTGTCATAATATTTATGAAAAGAAGGCAGTAGAAGAAGGGAAAACACCCATGTAACAACTTACCCATGATATAGCAGAACAGAAGAGAGGAAGAAGAGGCACGCCAGCACATCAGCTCTGCCGACTACTCCTGCCACCTGGAACAAAGGAAATACACCCGTCAAATATTTATCACCGAGCTATAACAATTTATTTATTTTTATTCAATTAACCAATTTAGTAACAATAATAATATTTCTTAACAACTACGTTAGTAAACTTAACTTACACACGTAACCTAACACTGCCCTATAGTTATGAGAATCCCTGCTACAGCAGCTCACCACCGAACACCGAACAACCGACAATTGATAAACCATAAAAGGAAACCAGATTAAAATACAGTTGTTATAGTAAAGTGAGGGGAGGGAAATTAATGTTTTATCAAATTGATTACCAACTTAAAATATCCGTATATTAAAACCACAACTATAATTTTTTGACAGTTGTATGAAATGGCTATAACACGGCAAGTTGTCTTAGCGTGTCAATTTGATTATTAATAAATTTTCCGGATCAAACACGAGCAACAGTGACTGACAATTTTCCCATTTCCTTCCTTGCAATAAAACTTAATCTCGCCCTTTAAATATCTGAAGATCTAATCTTTGTCACATTAGGTCTGTATCGAGTAATTAAGGGGCTTCTAACTTCATTAGGAGTCCATTTATTCGTTTTAAACGAGAGTGCTTCCCCTTAAGTGTCCATTACGTGTATAATCGAAATGGTGCACGTCTTAAGTGCGTGGTCTAAGTGAAGGGACTGGAACGAGCTGATCAATTGGTCGAGGGTAAGAGCATTTATTTATCGGACTATTCGTGAAATGCAAGTTGGAAGTAGATAGCAACATAGGTAGGTATTCTTTGATTTTTTTTCTATGAAGTAAAATATAAACGTAGGTTTCTAGATTTATGAATCAAAATAAACAAAAAATCTGTCTTTACTTGTGCGTACGAAATAGGAGAAATAATAACAAACATAATTTTAAAAGCATTTAAAGTAATAGCTACAATTACCATTCCTTTAAAACTTCAATTATTTTAAAACCATCTTTGAATTTATTCTGCTAACAAGAAACTGGATTCTATTTGTAAATAAATGAGAGAGCTAACTACATTACTAAGTAAGTAGGTATGATAAAATAATACTTTTTAAGACTTTAATGATTGTCTATTATAATGGTTAGCAAAGTAATTAAGTAGTTTCAAATAAATTATTTTCATGAAAAATTCGTTGAGGCTGTTCTGATAACAAGAACTGTCTCCAAGAACCTTAGTGACTAAATTTTCGCGAAAATATGGGGCTCTGAAGTTTTAAACCATTATTAATTTTAGACTAGGCATAATTTTTTCTACATAAAGCTTTGTGCAGACCAGCGCGACTTGTCGCGCGACGCGACACCGGTTATTGTTATACAGTCAAGTTTTCTTAGAAATTGTATTGTTCGAGTCGCGTCGCGGCGTCGCGTCGCGCTGGTCTGCACGAAGCTTAATGCCAGCATTAAATGCTAAAGACGGTTAGTTTAATCTGCCTATTTTCATAGTCTGTTCCAGGAAAAAATTTGGATGGGCAAGATACAGTAGGTACGGTCTATGTCTGTCACCTTTTTACGCATAACGGCTGAACGGATTTCGATTAAATTTGGAATACAGGTAGACCATGACTTGGGTTGGGACTCTTATGCCAGTAGTACGTTCCTGTGGGATAATTACCAACCTATACACGAGCGAAGCCGCGGGCTTAAGCCAGAAAGGTATATTTTTGTTAGTAACCCAAGAACCATACGATACCTTATCACTTACACCACACGTAGTAACAATATAGAAGGGCAATTTTTGAAGTAGAAAGTGCGCACCAGATTGGCCTTCGCTTTAATATTTAATTAATTGACAATTAGACCCTTATCCATGAGAATTGTTATTGGAAAAGTTACGGCTTACGGGTCTGCTGTGGTCCAATGGTTATGTACCCATTATAAGGCTATTGTCCTGATTTAGGGGGCGCCAGACGCCCGACCAAATATTAGGTAAAAAGTTGGTCTTTGAAGATTTTATTACATTTAGTTTTTGGATTGAAAAGGATACTTAAAGACGCTTGATGAAAATCTTAGGTAACCCGTTATCCATCTTGAATGAATATTGTGACATTGCAAGAAACTAATATGTAGATGTTTTAAAGTTACGTAATTGGTTGTAAAACCTTACCAAGAATGGTGATATGAAGCTGAATAATGGCGGTTAGTATAATTGTGGCACATGGCGTTTCCTGTCGTCTTTTCAAGTTATTCATTTTTTCTAAACGATACATACAACTAATGGGCGGGGCTTGGTGTTGCAGCATTTAAGAAAAAGTGCCGCAACCCAATTTTGGCATATCTTAGTCTTACAGTTTTAATTATGTAACTGCTGCGCCTAGCTGCACCCCGCGGTTTCACCCGTGGGAATATCGGGATTAAAAGTCCTAACCCAGGTCATGGTCTAACCATGTGCCAAATTTCATCCAAATCTGTTCAGCCGTTTTAGCGTAAAAGCATAAGAAACAAACAAACACACTTCCGCATTTATAATATTAGTCAGGATTATTAATGCAGGCAGCAGCGAAGTCAAGTTCTGTGCGTGTCCACGAAAACATAAATGCGGTAGTCTACTCCTCGACAACGCTATAGATCAATAACAATGCACCGCCCATATACTTTTACATAAAAACTCATTTACATATAATTAGTCACACACCAACTCCCCACAACCCATTAGCATTAAATTTGCAAAAAAACACACAAACAAACAGAATGCTTGACGCTCAAATGAATTCATTCGGCCGACTGTACTAATTAATTCAGCAGCCGACTGTACCAGAGGCGACACCAATTATTTTCGCACCGACAACTCTCACAGCAATTTGTACATAATTAATTAATACCCACCCCTTGTGTCCGGGCCTTCTATCTGTTTCACTATAATAGGACTGTGGAGTGTATAGCATTTTGAAAATATTTTTGGCGGAACAAATGTGCGCCATGTGGTCTCGACTATGAATAGATCACTTCTCGTGTTTTCGACTATGAATAGTTATTTTATGGGAGATGGTGACTTTGTGCACAGTTTTATTGTTGGTCCTTTGAGGCGGGAGAGACAAAAAATTTTTGGTCACTGTCAAGTAAATCACGGCATTTCACGTACTGCAAAGGTAGGGGTACCATCCGGTGAGATAGTGGTCTAAAGCAAGTTATTATCTACGTAATAAAGCAAAGGGTCTTTCTCACACCTAAGTGGAACCTCAACTAACAAGCGGTTGTGCTTAGTTACTACCTCTATAGCTACAGGTGACTTGAAGTTTAAATAACTAACAACTTGGATATAACTTACTGTTAATGATAGAACTTAGACGTCTGGTCTTACCGAAAGGAAAGCGCCTGACCGTTAAAACTTAGCAATATGATGACCCTCTAAAATAAACCTATAAATAAATAAATAATTTATTGCCATAAACAGGTTATAAAAATTTTGAGAGCCTGGCTCCAGAGCTAGGTTAGATAAATAAAACAAAATATCGTTAATAGAAGGTACTAATAACACACAACACATAATTGTTTTGCTGATTGAAAATGTTGAAGCAGAACCCGTGTAAAATATTACTAAATCCTACCTATTGTTTTAATTGAGTTAGCAGTAGTTTTAAACGAAACTCAAATAATAATTAATTTAAGTAATTAGGTATTTTCATTTCATAATAAATATATGAACCAATTAATTTAGTTGTACGTACCTACACATACTTATCGGCTGTTCAAAGCGGCTTTTAGCTTTCCATCAATAGTTAGTTAATTTGTAATTATTATTTATCATAGTAAAATATCATGTTTAAAGTTGCGTTAAGTATGTACCTTTGGATGCATCACAACAAAATAATAATGAAGGTTTTCAAGTGAAATTCAGTCTACTTGATTATTCATTACATGACGACTGACGACTCGAAATCTTTCACAAACACTTGTAAGAGTACCTACAAAAGGGTTAACATTCCCCGTGATAAAATTGCCTAGTAGGTACAGTACGACACAACTTAGATGTAACATCGGTAAATTTCGTAAAACCGATCACCATCCGAACTGAGTGCGCCTTCAAAATCACCCACCTGTATTACTGCTTTAGGTGAAAATGATCTTTATGAAAACGCATTAAACTTGTAAAGTACAAAACCAAATACATTCGTAAAATTGAAATGAATAAATGAAAACTTTCAAATCCATGCTATATCTAAATTGTGTCGTACTATACGTACTTATTCCTTACTATGCCCACAGGAAACCCATGATCCCATCCATATACCACACAACCATAAAATGAAATGAACAGCAAGAACAAAAAGAGCGTGAAATAAATTGCATAGAACAACTTTTCGAATTAAAAGGCTCGCTCCTCGGCGAGCAATCAGAGATGTAATAGGAAAAGTTGCCAAGATTATTGCCTTCCAATATCTTATGTTACGTGGTGTCTTTAGTACCTACCTTTGTTTGTGGATCTACAGGTTGGATGACGTCATGACGTACCTCACAAAAAAATAGTGGGAACCTTCTAATGTGTCGTTTCTAGGAAAAAAGATCCTTCCAACCGCTAGTGGGCGTCGTAAAAAGCAATTTAGGGATTTTGTAAGTAAAGCGGCCATGTTTATGTTTATCAGTCGGCGTTTACACCTGTCTCGTATGTTCTATTTAAAAGACTGAAGTGATATTTAACAAACCAAGGGAAATTTTCGGTGTTGTCACAGATGATTTCGATGTCGAAAACATAAAACAGTTGTTGCCTTATGATAATCAATAATTCTAAGACCAAGTGCTGATGTTGTAAAAAAAAAAACCAAATGTTTACTTATTGTTTTGGCACGTGTCCAAAATTAATCGGTTTATTATATGCATACTCAAATAAGTTTCTGCTGCTGCCAATAGAACGAAATCAGTTTATTTTCAACGAAAACCCGTCACTTCCCGACTCTGTCCGATCAGCAGTATCGCATTTGGATCAAGTCATCGCCTGTCGTTTGCCGTAGGGACGGGCACATCAACCGACAAGCAATGACGCGTAAATTTATCACTGCAAGGGATTGAAACGGATGACGTCAGATGTCCGTACGATATCGCCCGAACGCACACGGATATGGACGTTATTTCGGATAGATTTCTGACCTGAGATTATAGACCGAAGGATACCAGTAATCTGCTTCTAGTTAATTGATTCACGAAATCATTGTACTAGATAGACTCTGTAAATAATAAACTTGACTTTGATGAAGAATTATTTGCTACCTATAAATTTTGAAATACTTGAGTTTTAATGTTCGTATGAATATGCTCAGGTCATAATCATAATCATTAGAGTAATTCATCATAGATTACTAAGGTATTATAAATAAGGTGTGAAACTTGAAAATTATAATTGAGTTAATTCAGGAGAGTACTTTAAAACTAAAACAGACAGTTCAAATGAAAATTATTTTCGACCACAAAGTCGAAAGCCTCTGCAGCTCTCTTCAGCCTAAAACTTTCAGTCTCGAAGGACCAAAAATAAATTTAATCTAAGTTTCCATCGCATAAAACAATAAATAAGAAATTTTCACACGGTATAAATTTTCTGCCGAAAAACACAGCAGTAACTTAAACTTAGCGAACTCTTGTCCAATAAATTGTGTTAATAAATTAATTTATAACCGATCTGAGGGTAGATCGTTAATCAAAGGAGTGGAGTTTATCGAGCCTCCCCCCGTTTTCATCAAGAGTTTGACTCACGGAGCGGAAACTGTAAATGTAGGGAGATATTATTATTTATACGTGTGCGTGTGTTATGATGTAATCTATTGTGTTGAGAGAAATGTGAAGGGTTTATTAAAATAGTTGCGAGTTTATTATTAAGTGAGTTCATTTTAAAGTAGGTAACGAATGTATTTTGTTGCGTGCGGTTCGGAAAGTTTTGAATTGTATTGCGAAGGCATTTTGGTATTCACATTGAAAGCTTATTTATTTATTTAAACTTTGCCAAGTTAGTACATAGGCGGACGTTATGACATGCCATTATTAACCAAGTAACGTATTTGAATACATTTTAATTTCTAAGTTCATGTTATAGGCGTTGTTCAAACCAAACCTTTTTTGTATACATAAACGAATGAAATGAAGAAGAAAAGAAAGAAGTATCTACTATTCATGGGTATATAATTGGCAGATTTTATTCTTTAATTGTTCCTACGACAATGGCCTTTATTAGTATACATGATGTTATCTGCTGATATTGATAAGTATCCACGAAGACGAGCCCCACTCTTTTTCCTTATCGCTTACAGTATCTTCAAAGTTAAGTGAGTTTGACGCTGATATTGAAAGCCCCCAGTGTTTCTGGCCAAGATCTTCAGGGTCGCTTGCCAAGTCAGCCAATTTCATGTAAGTACAACAGCCTCATCTTCAACAAAATATCAGCCAAAGAAATTAAAAGCCGTAGCCACATTCAGCACATAAACTATTTACCTCTGTGCTCGCATTTTATTGGTTTTTATATTACCCGGTGCACGGCATCGTAAAACTTGATGGCTTCTATCTCCTTACATCGTTCTTATTATATAGTAAAGGATCGATACAGGTTTATTGTTCAAAGGAAATTTTGACGGTTTTGTAAGTATTTCTGGTCCTTACGACCTTTCTTATTTCTTGGAGCAGGTTTTCTGTTCCAATCGAAGTCTATCGAAAACCTACTACAAGACTGCAACATTACAACTAGACTTAGATAAGTTGAGTTTTAATTTTGTCACATTCAACTGAAATTACTGGAAACTAAAATCAAAACTGTAAGGTAAGCTTGATAATCATAGGCGATCTGAAAGGTCACAGGAGTTCCTTAACAACTAGGGTTATCCAGCCATCAAGTCAATCAGTCAATCTAGCTATCTGTCTTTTATCTGTTGGGGAGTCTGTTGCGCCACTTCTTCTTCCCAGCTGAAGCACTAGGAAGTGGTGAAGGGTGCGCATTTTGGGGGACTGTCTTATGTAATTTTGACGTTCAAAAAGTGCTGATTCTCAGCCTAGTTTGAATAAATGACTTTTGAATTTGAATTGAATTTGTCAGATTCGTGATGATGTGGTGGGAGGACTAACCTACTCAAGTTTATCCCTCACGAGCCGCACGTACAAGTATTATTAATGTTATTTCGGTATCGGAGGATATATTTTTATTTTTGGCAAAACCTGCCGAAATTAATTCTAATGGCACAAATAATAATTGAAAGAGGTTTGATAGTATAAAAGTTATCATGTTTATAATAATTGTTATATTACTTAGTTTATAGTTGTTTGTAATTCTGCTTTTTTTGTAAATTTGTGTAGACATTGTGAGTAACATCGTCTGGGATGAGTCTGTAAGGGTGTTATAATTGTGATTTAAATAATAAATATTAAGTTAAAAACTATTATGGAGTATTACCCTTCATTTCAATCTTAACAACATCTATGTCTGGTAAGTAGAGTTGGTCTATCTCTTGCCTGAAAACAATTTTAGGTGGAAGAAGACGTTTATTTATTGCCATCAGAAGCGAAAGCATGGAGCATAAACCTGTATTTAAACTGATCCCTACAAAACTTCTAAAAGAAAAAGCCTACCCACACAGAAAACCATAACAATATTTCACGTATCACAAAAAAATATCTCCGAAAAAAATTAAAAGAATTTTTCGATTTCATTTCAATGATTCCCGAAGCCTTCGGCAAGCCTGTAATTACATTTTTTGAGTCAACCCAATTACTTGGCTGAAGCCTCCGACATACCTTTCCTGGGAATAGCTGAAAGTTTCAGGAAGCGCGTGTCAATCTGCCTGTCACAGTTTATATACTTTTGATTAGTTTGACTCTGGGGTCCTGGTTCATGTCTTTACGAAGTTTCTGCTTTAGTTAAATTGAATAGAGTACCTACTTATATGCCATAATAGTGCGGTCTTCAAAAAGAAGGCCAAGTTTTTTTTTGCGGAATATTGATTGCAGATAGAATCATGAGGATATTGCAGATATTGTGATTATAAACAAACTTAACGTATTGCTGACTGTGAGCAAAAAAATCTGAAACAAAAAAACAAAAAAATAATTTAAAAGATACGTTAAATAAATACATTTGGTTACTATCATTAATGTATGTTTTGACATGATATGTGTTGGAATATATCATCCGCGTAATTCTCTTTTTTCGTAAGGAAAATCACAAATCCCGTTCCTTTATGATTAAATCACAAAAACATAAACTCAAATATCTTGCAAAACAACAGAATAATATAGTGTTAACGTCAATTATTCATGTTTATTTCCACGTCGGTCCCGAATTCCTAGATTTTTAGATTTCTACAAGTAAGTTACGTATTCATTTACCTGTTTCAGTAGTCGTAAATATTTAAAGCAGCCGCTCGGAAACCTCGTATGCACCGAAAACGTATTATCGAAATCGTTGAGTTCACGTTTTAACCCTATTAGATCACTCTAATTTATTGATATTTGATGTGCAATCTTAAACGGGCCGGATGCGTCGTAGACGGGATTCTTTTTTACTTCATCTCAATTTAATGTGGATTTTCAAATTTAAATGGTAAAGAAATTAAAATGAAAAGAACAGAATTTTTGAGCTGTCAAAAGCATCAACAAAATTCTTGGTAATTAAAACAAATATTGTAACGTTATCTTAACTTTTATAATTATTTACTGCCAAAAACATTTAATAACTTCAAAATATGGTGACACCAAATATTTTTTAATTTAGTTACACGCTGGGTCCTTTGAAAAAAGTCCGCATGCTAAGTAATTTAATCTAAAGGTGACCAATATGACCACGTACTTAGTTATTCACAACCCTGCTTATGCAAACAATACAAATAAATAACCCAAAATTATAACCACATAAAACTAGAAAATCAACAGCCCAGATTTGATAGCAGCAAAAGTTAGCTCAACAACCAAATCTGATCGCCAACAGAAACAACGCTTCTGCAGGTTGAATTTCAAATTCAATAAGTCAGACAGTAACAATAACCGCTCGTTCTTCGTTAATTATACGAGCCGTTCCTAGTTCCCGGCTACAATGAACTGGGTAATCTTGTTTACTAGAATTTTGCCGGCGCACAACTTGCCTGATGCAAATCTGGTGGCTATGAGTTATGAGCAGTTTGCAATCTTGTTTGGGTTAGAGATTGGTCTGTGCGAAGAGTTGTATCGGCTGATTGGCGTTATAGACACAATGTTGGAGGTTTTAAGACTAGGTACAACTAACAACTGCTGCTGCACAGTTAGTTAGTACGTGTTTAAGTTTAAAAGGATACTTATTACGTGCTTCTAAATATCTACACGAGGGTAACCTCAGCGAACTGATACACTCAATATGGAAAATAACTGTTGTCTCCTTCTCCCACATACGGACACGAACATATCCATGCTTTTGAAAATAAATCAGTATTATTTTTCACCTCCAAAAATATTAGTGCACCCGCTGTCAGTTCACATTTGCCGCCCGACCGCAGCCTGGCGCACGGTGTCAATACGATTTTCCGCTACCTTCTAACTATTTTATACGCTGTGGCAACACCGCTGATTTTCTGAACTAAAATCTGTTTGGCACAACTTTATCTACATATGTTGAAATTAGACAGTGTCGGTCCACTGAATAATTTGAGGGTTAAACGGGGTATTTTTGTATTTAAAGTCGAGCTTTAGTATTAAGCAGAGCTGTGGCTTTAACGGGTCATTTTGTGTTTAACTACATGTGTTAAATCGGGTTTTATGAGCTTTGAAGTATTAAATAGAGTCACAAAAGATACTCGAGGCAAATGTTTTGCTTGAAAACGTTAACTTGAAACATACGAGTATTAGCTAGGTACATCATATGTATAGACAAGAAAATTATTTAGTATTTTTTTCTGTTAATTGATGAGTAACACTTTTTTCCTGTTATAACCAAAACACGTCATTCTAAGCCCTATTCTAGAACGATAATAATCTAGATTTAAGTCCTTACACTATATTATTTTTGAGGATAGCTTGGTAAGATCTGATTAGACTCTTCAACTGAACGAGACGAAATTCAAGTCTTATATAAAACGCACACTCTGCAGGCAGGCATATTATAAGTTGGGGGATTACATCACAGATAAAAATGCTTGGCTCAATGCTGGTCCTGCTCCACAACCACAACTAATGGATTAATATTTGAAAATACTGTTAGAGCTGCTGAAGATTTTAAGACCATCTTTGCATTGTATAAAATTAATCTCCTTTGTATTATATAATTGTAGAGCACAGATGTGAGTACTATGTACTAAAGAGCTACCATTTACCGAGTAATACGTCTTTTATTGACTTGCCTGGCAACTGTGAGTATGTCATGCTCACTCAGATGTCTCGCTGATGGTGGCGCGTGTGTTGGATCATTGAGTTCCCGTCAAAATGGTTGAGCTGAATGGTGCTGATCCATGCGTCATGTTCGTGAACGGGCGCCGTCAGTTGGGACTGGGCAACTATTAGCTGCCATGGCTGATTTTAATTTTTGAATTGTTCTTTGTTTTACATTTTTATTACGGACGCTTCTAACGTGTACGTCTTTCTACATTGTTTTCACATGTATAATTTCAACATGAAGGATGTAACCAATATTTTGTAACGATTTATGAAAGAATGTCCGTGGAGTTTCTTGCCCGTTCTTCTCCATAGATACCTACTACGCTTTGGAATGGGCAACTAGCTTCATAATATTTCTGACTGACCGATTCCTTGACAATCCAAAAGTGCCTGTAAATAGTTTAATTGAAATAAATGCTTTGCGTTTGAGTTTGAGATTGAGTTTAGTACCGAAATTCATGGCGGAGTATTCGAGTTCAAGAATAGGGCCCAAAAATAATTCAATTCAATTCATTTATTACTTTTGTTGTTGTTGTTTTTAAATGTCAATAAAAAATAAGGGAGCAACATTTCAGCAATTTTTTTTCTCTGATAAAACTCAGTCACACCGTAGTACATCTTAAGCTTCGTGCAGACCAGCGCGACGCGACAGAGCGACGCGACACCGGTTATTGTTATACCGTCAAGTTTTCTTTGAAATTGTATTGTCCGAGTCGCGTCGCGGCGTCGCGTCGCGCTGGTCTGCACGAAGCTTTATCCTTTAAAAAATTACGTACTTTACTCTTAAACAGCACTGTTGTTAAGTCTTTCCAACTACTTGGTAATTTATTGTAAATTATTGGGGTTATACAGTAGACATTTATGCGCACCAAAGTAGTTTGACATGGTAATTGACACAATTTACTAGTGTCACGCCTATTTCTCGAGAATACATCAGCTAGACGTTCAAAACAACTTGGATTTTGCTTGACAAACATAGCTACTTCCAAAGTGTCAATATATTATACTGCTTAAAATAGGGCTTGCAACTGTCTGTAGTTTTAAGTTTAAACATTGACCGGATACATCTTTCATCATCATAATTGATGACTAAGCTTTCATAAATAAATCCTAATATCTCAAGACCAATAAAAACAAGCGTACACATCACAATCTCATCTCCGCTTACGGTACCAATAATCTATCTAAACAAAACACTAAAGTCCTTTACGATTCTCGGAGGCCGCAGTGTCATAAAGTTTTGATAGGCGGCCATTATGAAATATAGCCGATGACCTTCCTCTGCCAATCCAGATAATGGCGCACAATAATAATATTACTCTCAAGTTAATGATTAAATACCCAAGTTTAGAAGTAATTTGTTTGAGAGTTTCCATGACGTTATGGTCACTGTGGATGATGAGTTTAGAGATTGAAATCAGGATGGATGACAAAATTGAACGGGGTAATGAAGGCGAATATAGAAGAAGACAAAAGTACATGATGAAATATTCACATTTTAATGTAAATTAACTTTTTACAGTGATATTAATTGTGTTTAATATTCATTGCTTATTAAGGAATTATGGCCTCGCCTCTCATGCACGAGGTTGCAAATTCGGGCAAGTACCAATGTGACTTTTTCAATTCATTACGTACTTTCTGAGTTTATCTTGGACTTTTCTGGCATCTGTGAAGAAAAGCATCGTATGGAAACCTGAACTTATGTACAGTTAAAATATAAGTCTGGAATCGCCAACCAGTCTTGAGCAAGTGGTCATTGCCCAGCAGTGGGTCACTAGTAGGCTGGTATTATTATTAATACGGAATGAGCAAAATATTAGAGATGCAAGTTGTTTTACGTAGAAAACACTTAGATCATTATACTACCTACGTAATCTTGTACACATCGCTTAAAATGTTTTTAATGATGTGTAACATCTGTCCTCTCGCTTTCCTGCAATCTGTGGGAGTGATTTCATGAAAAGCGACGGCAGCGTGTAACAGGAAGCCGGGGAAGCGCGCTCTATTTGATTTGACCAATGAGCGCGCGTGGTGCTAGAGTTAGCCGTCGATGGTACCAAATCTTTTTCCGAGCGGCTGTAAACAGGATGATGATAACGATGACGGTGGGGGTGACGATGACGATGACAGTGATGATGACGGTGACGGTGACGGTGACGATAAGGAATGAATGAATGAATGAATTCTTTATTTGCCAGAATATAGGTACATGATGATGATGACGATGACGATGAGGATGATGATGACGGTGACGAAGACGAGGACAATGATGATGACGATGACTATGATGATGACGGTGACTATGATGGTGATGGTGACGGTGACGGTGTTTGAGATGGAGATGATGATATTGTTTATATAATTTACATATGTATACGTCAGCCAAGATGTCAGATGTTACAGATCTTATGCGACTACTGTAAGGTTCGCTCGTTTTTTTTTTTTAATTTGGGTTTTGTATTTAACACAACCCAAATTAATAAAAACCATTTATAGAGGTCCCGCCATCTTACTATCCTTTGCCAACAAACAAACCTGAACAAACCTCAGCACTTCACTTCACAATCACACTATAGATCTCTGTCCGTGTCCACTAAATAGTTGGTAGCTACCACAAAACTTTAGAAACAGCACTTGTTGCCGCGGCTCAACTGCGTCAAGAGTTATTTACTAGGTTTTTCATAAAGATTGCCTTGTTTATTACTTTCAAGTTATTTTAAAGCATTCTGAGTAGTCCTTTGAGTTCTCAATGCTTTTGTTCGACTATTTACTAGCTAGGTACTTACTATATTTACCACTACGTACTATTTTGTTTTGTTGTGAGCATTTTTAATAGTTATGCTGTTCGTAATTGCGGTTATTTAATTGTTTGAGCTGCGTGTTCCCTTCGTTTGTGGTGAGATGTGGCTGTGGGCTACTGTTCTGACTACAGGCAACTGTGTGAATGACTGATTTTTCGAAATAAAGCTAGTTTTTTTAATAGAAGTTAAGAGTCTTACCGTTGTAAGTCATCATTCTAGCGTTTTATTAACACCAAATGCATTAACAATAGTTGATTAAGGCAAACGCCCACTTAAAATTCAAGGCTCTAAAATGTCATTAGCACCGTCACCTATCAAAACGCCCTAATCTGCTCTGAACAACAATCATCACTACTAAATAGCCATAGTGCAAGTTCGCTCGTTAAGACTAAAACCAGGCCAAGTTAAATTGCCGGGGGCCCAAAGTCTGAGGAGCGAGCCATTGATTGCAACCTGTTACAATTCGCAGCCAAGGTGGTCCAACACTTGATCAAACTTCCTGATTGGCTCTAAAATAAAGTGGGGTTGAGAGGGATCGAATATACTTTGAAGCTTAGTTTTTAATACCCGGCAAACTGAGCTAGTTTTTGATTGAACTTCAGTTTAGTTCATGGTTTATAAAAGCTGGTGTTTTAGTCGAATGTCTGTTTAAGTTATAATTAAGCAAACTCTGGTGTTAAGTCAAACTTCAATTTATTGGCCTCTTGAGTTAAGTGGATTTTAAAAAACAAACTTTTATTTTCTCTATACAATACGTAAAGCTGTTACAGGCTGTTTACTTTTGCGGAACGTTTTATGGCAACAGATCTATAACTTAATCTTATGGGTTTATGAATTGATTTAATATTTGAAGTGTTACTGTAGAAAAGGATTAAATGATAATCACCATCAAAGCATTGAAATATTATAAAACGATACTTTGCAGCACGTCTCCCACACAATACTCAACTAATACACACATATCCTTCTATCCATCCCCCCAACGTATTTACTTCTACAAATAGCCCTATTGTGACCGAGAGCCTTTCAAACAGTTTGCTCAGACGGCCAGACATCCGTTACCGCATCTCCTTCGACACAGCCACAGAATAAATAGATACAGAAACCCAGCTCCAAACAACGGGTGCAACGCACGCATACAAAGACACACGTCTACGCACTGCAAAAGAGCTAGCGTGCTCGCGACTGGCATTTGTTTGAGATCCCCCTTACGTAAGTGTCTCTTGTATGAGCGTGCGCCTATTTTTGCTTGTTGTATGGAGCCGGTCTTCTGTAACTACCTATTTTGTGACACGGCTCCCGATCACTGCCACTTTGAGTGTCTAATCTTTAGAGCTGTGTTGAACTTGCTCTGATGTAGGCGTTCAAATGTAGTTTAGATGGAATTCTGGGGTCCTTTGAAAGATCTTGTGACTCCAATTTCAGTAGTACAAGTGGAATAGTTTTATATGTGGATTATTATTTATTTATTCAGTATCTGTATTAACAATAACAAACAATAGGTATTGATAATCTGCATAACTTTATGACTCATTAAGAACAGTTACGCGGATTAGGTTACTAAATATACGTCGTCTATTGTATTTTATAATGGATTTCCGCAAAGTCACGCCTGAATCAATTAACTAACTAAAATCCGTTAAGGCTGCCTATCCACTGGAGCGAAGACGAGAGGAGAGGAGCGGAACTGTGCCAATATTGACCAATAGAATCCGCTCCATTGGACAGGTAGCCTAAATTGCAGTTAATGACACAATATTATCTCGTTAGTCCAGATGAAATTACCTAAGGCATAATTATTATCTAGTATTTTAATCAAACCAACGTGCTCATAACTTGTATTTGTAGTTTCTACACACATTGAGACAATGTGTCGCCTCTTTATTTTTATTCTGACAAAAGAGGACGAGTCTCAGTAGGAGGACCACGTCTTCGCAGTACCATATTATCTGTGCACGGATGAACGCTGCTTATTCATCCGATATAATTACTCATTTCTTACAGAAACCACGACAGGAGGTGGCTCTTTTGTGAGCTCAGCGGAAATAAAATAAGGCCCTTTACAATAAAATGTTCGCAGAGGCGAGAATAGATGGCTTTTACGCCATCATGCGCAAGCGTTGCAGTTTCATTATGCGCAGGGTACGCGCCAGCCCCAACAGGATCCTGAACACTATAGCTGATATGTGGGACAGCCCCAAACTGGGACATTGGATGCCTTAAAAGCACTGTGGTGTAGTAATGAATAGTTTGTGTTGTTTTTCTGATGAATGTAAGTACTAACACTAGTTTCTAAGTCGTGTGTATACCAACCAATCAAACCAATCTTTTAGTTTGGACCCATAAGTATAGTCCATTACTATACTTATGGGTCCAAAATAGATTAAATTTAAAACAGCACAGTGAAGGGTTCCGTAGTTGGGATGAATTTATTCCAGAAATAAACTTAACTTAGTCGTTGAGAAACATGCCATGTTCTCCCATACATCGATATACGTCACGGTCAATTCTCCAACTGCAAATGTAAGTTTGTAATCGCAAAAAAATAATTTATGTGATTTATCTACAAATTATACATTTTCGGACTTGTTCCTTTAAATGTGCTGTGAGACCTTGCTTCCTGCTAAATTTCATGATTCTAGGTCAACAGGAAGTACCCCACCAGTAGTTTTTGATTTATTTGCGAGTATCAAAATATTTCACATAAATGGCCGTAATTTTTTAATGGGTTGACTTAGAAACTTGATTTTTTTTAGAGCTCCAAGGGAACATAGAGATCTACGTGTTTGAAATTAATTTCAATTTGATACTTCCACGCGTTCCTGAGAAAATGGGTCTTGACAGACTGACGGACGGACAACGAAGTGATCCTATAAGGGTTCCGTTTTTTCCGAAAGTTATCAGATACTTCTTGACCAGTGTACTAGCCAACAACTTTAACGCCTTCATCGAAGTAATTAACGCGCAAAGTACAGTCTATCGACAGTTTTCAACAGCCATCAGCCGGCACACTAGTCGGGGCGACTTCATTAAATTAACGCCCGCGGGTACCCACGCTTAATGAGCCACATAACACTGATAGTCCAACTTGGCCGAGTAACTGAGGGGTAATCACACTTTATGTTTCGCGATACCATCGGAGGAACTTCCTAACACCTATAAAACTGTGGACCAAGTTTAGCACAAAAATATCTCGGAATTAACAAGTCTTTATATTTAATAGAGGGGTGTTCCAGAGTTTTTACGACCTGGTAATTCAAGAGAAATTGTGTAACGGCTGCTTGTCTCAATTTAAAAGTTTTAAGAGAGTTTGTTGGTAGAGACGCCTCTACTTTGTCTCTGGAGTAGTCTTATGTACGCGAAATAAATACTTTATAAATGTACTGAAGAGTACTTCTACTAGTAATAAAAGCTAAATTGAAAACGGTTCTTACATTAAGAAGAATGAGTCGAGTAACTAATAACTAAAGTAACTATGATGATAAATCTGGGTACCATATTATTTCTTTTAAAATACCTACTTTCAGCGCACCGCAATTCAAATGAATAAAAATTAATTTGGTTCCCTCTTGCGTCTAATTAATAAGGGAAACATTTGCTCCATATTAAAAGCATTATTTTCAAATAAAAACAAGCTTATAACCACAGAACAGACAATACCAGTATTATTTCGTAAACACAATACGAGTAAATACGCGCCCATTTTGACATCCCTTACAAAACACTTCGAATCCTACAAAGATGGTTTACCTTCATCACCCAACCTAATAAAACTTTAACCATTCATAGCTTGGCCAACCCCGCTTCACTTTGAAGAGCGTGTCCGTCACGCTTCAGTGGAACACAAACATAATTAACAGTTAATTTCACAAACTAATTATCCCTGGACTTTTATTCTGGACATGTGGACGGACCCTCGTCTTGTCGAGGCTTGTTTAAACAGAGATAAGTGGCCCCGCAGAAGTATGTAATAATTTTAATTAGGTAAGTATGCCTTGGAAGTTTGTGACACAGAATAGATAGGTACAGAAGCTCCATACAACGAGCCAAAACAGACGCACGCACACATAGACGCGTATATACGGCAATCCCAACCAAATGCCAGTCACAAGTCACAAGTGCGCATGCACTCGCTGTACGTAGACGCGTGTCTCTGTGTGCGTGCTTTTCCGCTTCGTTGTATGATGCCAACCTTCTGTACCCAATTATTTTGTGTTTGTGAGTTGTCTGTAGAACGTAGATATGTTTGAGTTTGTTGCGTAAGTTTAATTGGAGCTGTTTGTCATTGAGTACGGGTGGGAGGGGATTTAGGCGATTATGTTAAGCTATGTGGGAGAGGCAGAAAAGTTAGATAGCAATAGAATACACCTACAGTCCGACAAGGCTCAAGATGATCTTGGGTGGTGGCACTGCTTGTGAAGACAGATGTAAAGAACCTGTAAAATCCAGTACATATCAGAATTTAACTGTACCGTAAAAGGTGTTTCTGTAAATAATATGAAAACTTGAAACAGACAGCCGTCATGTTGTGACTACTATAACGATTGCAGTCCTAACTAATATTATAAATGCGCAAGTGAGTTTGTTTGTTTGTTACGTTTTCACGCTTAAACGGCTGAAGGGATTGGGATGAAATTTGGCACATGAGTAGACCATGACCTGGGTTAGGTCATAAGGTAGGTACTTTTAATTCCGGTAGTACGTTCCCGTGGGATATTCTCGGACCTCCACGCGGACGAAGCCGCGGGCAAAATCTGGTAGTCTATATTCAGAAGTGGGCTTTGAAAGGCTTTCAACGCTGTAAAAGATGATGATACAATTAATATTGACGTTTACACCAGAATCCAATCAGTGACGTGGCACAAAATGGACACCTCTATTCTACTCCTAGATAAAGCCAGTGACTCAATTTCGGAAATTACCGTCCCATCATTAATCCTTCAAAATTGAATCGCTTAAATGACATGAATAGGGTTTTAGGCCTCCATTGTTTAGTGCGTTGAAATGCACCGAGGCTTTATCGAGGGCCTTTGTGAGACCTGATATTGTCATAGCGGCTCGAGATATAGCGGCCACCGTCCTTTTGTATGAGCCTATAATGAAAGTGTACCTACCTATATATTACACTATGGAGAGTATCGTTTCCTGTTTTCTTTTTACTTTAGTTGTGCTGGCCATTTTTTAGGTCAAAGAATCGGCATTGCCATTCAACGTGGCAACGCTGCCAGCCTTTTGGGCAGTTTTGCCACCGACAGCGATACGGACGAATTTTTTGATGCCCTATGAGCTTTTTCCTTTTATTTTCTTTTTTTTCTTGTACATAATATATTTATTTTAATTTTAGATCGTAAATTGTATTTAAGATTTTTCAAGAGTGCTACTTAGTTCAATAGACCTTAAGTTGCACATTTTTCTCACGCTTTTATAGGAATGTGTGGATCTTGAATCTACTCACCGTGTAAAAATTAAACTATACCTAATCGCATTTGGTAAAAATGGGTCTTTTTATCCGCATTTGAAAATATATAAGTATCTAGTAGTAAATATATACTATGTAAATAAAATTTGTTTTCCTAAGTACCTGGTTGTGGTAATGCGTACAAAGATGAATAAAATTGTCAGTCGAATTAATTATATTCCGTAACTAAGTATGTATTTTATTTTAAAACTAGCTTTTGCCCGCGGTTTCGCCCGCGTGGATATCGGTCGGAAATGTACCCACTACCGGGATTAAAAGTACCCAATGTGTTCGTCCAACTTATAAACTATCTGTGTCAAAATTCATCCAAATCCGTTTAGCCATTGCGCCAACCTTTTTTTTTTTTTTTGAGGGTGGGAAATTATCAAATAACTTCTCCCGCTCTGGGTGGAGCGGGAGGGCGTGTCAGACTTTTACTGACTAAAACCCACCCGTGTTCCTTCCGTTGCCTGTGTGCCGAGGTCGCGATATCCCTTTCAGACAAACCCGCAACCCCGGCAGGCATTGGCCCTTCCGGACCCCGTCAGTTGGTGCTGACATCTCTTTGAGGCGCGCGTGGAACACAACGCGCCGTCGACCCGGGCCTGGTCCCTATCGGACGGCGAGCTACCCATTGCTCACCGTCCGCAAGTCGGCTCGCGACTCCCGACGCCCGGGGCGTCTCCTGCGGTGACTAGGGGCGCGAGGGCGCGCATTTTGCCTCTCCCTCGCGCGCTCCGCCTCCTCCTTCGCAAGCATTACTGCTTCGCAGAAGGAGGTGACAGCCTCCCATGCACTCTCGCTCCGGACCATGGCCTGAACCAGGGCCGGACGCGAGAGATCGCCGCCGCCGATCGCCTCCGTGAGGACACGGCGGTGCTCCGCCCAAGCTTGGCAGACCTCCACCGTATGCTCCACCGTGTCCTCCGGGCTATCCACACAGTGGTGACACCCGGGCGTTTCCTCCCGCTTTATCCTGAACAGGAACCTCCCGAAACAACCATGTCCGCCTGACACAGGCGGAAGGTGAGGACGCCGTGGCGCCTCTCTAGCCACTCCTCAAAGAGGGGACTTATCGCCACAATTGTGGCGTGCCCAGCGCTGGGTTGCGACAATCGCACTCTCCATGCCGCCATGAGATCCCGCCGGAGCTCTGTCCGCTGTGCCGCGATTTCTCGCGGCAGCGGAGTTACGCCCCGGCGTTTCGCCTCCTCGCGCAACTCCCACATGTGCGCGAGGACTTTTGCCTCCAGATCCCATGGCGGTAGTCCGGCAAGGAGGCTCGCCGCCTCACGGGAGACCGTGCGGTAACCTCGGACCAGCCTAATGGCCATGACCCTTTGGGACGCGTTCAACCGCTGGGCCGGTCGCAGCCTCAACGAACGCGCCCACACCGGTGCCCCGTAAAGGGCCATGGACCGCACGATCCCCGCGTAGAGCCTCCGGCAGGAGGCGTTTGGACCCCCTAGATTGGGCAGGAGCCGCTTCAAAGCAGCCCCAGCCCTCTGCAGTTTGGGAGCCAAACGACGGAAGTGCTCCACAAAGTTCCACCAGCTGTCGAGGACGAGTCCCAGGTACTTCATCGTCGACTCGACACCGATGTGAACCCCTCCTGCCGTTATCCGGGAACCCGACAGTGGCGCGTTCCGAGGACCATAAAAACACATGGCCTCGGACTTGTGCAAGGCCACCTCGAGTCCCAATTGCCGGATCCTATCGACGATTGTCGCAACCCCGCGTGTCGCCAGTTCGGCCGCCGCCTCATGCGACCTCCCCTGCGCCAGGACCAGCGTGTCGTCAGCGTAGCAGACTACACTGACGCCGCTAGGGAGGTCGGCGCGCAGCACCCAGTCGTAGCCGATGTCCCACAGATGCGGCCCCAGGACCGATCCCTGTGGGACACCGCACGACATCTCTCGCCGGTTCCACTCTCCGTGGTGACCGGGAACATTGCGCCAACCTGGAACATACATCCAGACAAACAGAAAAATGGACAAAAATTCTTCATTACTATTAAATTATATGTATAGATAAAATGAAAACCGATTGATTATTTTACTGGAGATCATCTAATATCATTACTTACTAATTTAATTCGAAATGATACTTATCAATAATTTATGCAAATTAGTATTTTAAATCCACACGCCACACAACATCACGTCACGTCACGTCGTATTTCAGAATTAATATCAAATTAATTTATTATCAATTCTGAAATTAAAGAGGAAATGCCGTGTTTAAATAAGTGTATTATCTGATTTAATATTTATTCATCAGTTTTTTTAGTTTGACGTTTCTACAAATTGCTTTACGTGACCGTGATCTTCAACACTTTGGACTGGATGCTAGGTATTTTGTTCACCAATGGCATGACATTCCGAACTGGCGATTATTATTACACATCAGCAGTCCTACTTCTTGGACTGCTGATGTGTAATAATTATCGCCGATGTTTATATCCAGAGGTAATAGGTACCTACGTAATATACAAAGAAAAACAACGATTTTGTAAAATTTGGTTTACTGCCACCAACATATTTTTATTCTAGGTACTCGTATGCCCAAAATGTAATAAATGGATGATACCGTATCTATCTGGTTTGCCCCATCAAGGAAAAAAATGTTTACAATATTAACGGCCTCCTAGATATTACAAAATCCAATTTACAATAACCTTTCAACAAAACAGTAATAAAGATAGCTCGCAGCATCCCGTGATATAGTGGTGTTGTTCATCCCGCATCCCGCTACTGACACTACAAAATTTATGTTCCAATTAAAATTTAAACGCGATATTATCCGGAAAATTCAAAAAGCAACGAGCTGCTCACGAATCAATTAATAAATAAAATACCGACATAAATCAAACGGGTTGTATGCTGTAATTTTTACCGTGAAATATGTCGTTTTAATGAAGTATTATTTTCGACGCAATGAAGTGTTAAATTCAGACAATTTTAATTAATGTTAATTATAAGTTTGGAACTAACTTCGCTGTTACTAATGTATTGAGTGATGCAAAAGTTTTTTAATAACATATATCTTTCAAGTGTCAGACTAACGTTAAGCATTGTAAATAAAACAAATAAATTCAAGCAAACAAAGTATACCCAACAACATTATCAATATATTTTTACAAATTCTGTATTTAAAACATTTACTGCCCTGATTTTGTTGGTCTTTTTAGACAGACGCATTGTCGGATCATGGCTCAAAGGACCAAAGGTTTTAGTTATCATCAAGTAAAAACTCGAAAATAAGTTAAGCGGAATAGGTATAATATAAGGCACTAACAATAAACAGAAGGCTAGTGATATCATAGAGTTAGAATACTGAAAGCCATAAGTAGCAATAACACATTACTATAATGACAGTAATAACATAAAAATAACTCGCTGCGTCAGATCGGTATGAATGTTAGCCGTAACTATTACAATGACAATAAAGCTTGGAACTGCTAGGAAAACTGATTACTTATGTTATGATTAACAAAAAGACCGTCTAGCGTCTAATACGAAAATTTGAAACGTGTGCCACGCATGGCACAGTTTCAGATAGGCATTAACTTCACGAGCGTTCATTTTAAAAGATGCAACGTCGCAAATAGCTGTCAAATATTTACCTGTATGGTAATATGAAAAATAAACTACCTAAAACCTAACCACCTAAATTATTAATAATGAATTACAACTATAGCACTAATTTGATGTGAACGGCATTTGGAAAGTTTCCAAATACTTTTTTTACATCTAAAACCAAATATTCGGTGTAAAGATACGATTATTCATAGTTATTAAAATGAGCTCTGACCGCCGTAGCTTGGACCGTGTTCCCGATACCGGTGGGCTACTATTTATTTTTATTTTTAAATGTTTTTTTATATTCTAATATTTAAAAATGTAATTAATAAGTATGTAAATGAAATAAAGGATTAATATGAAATGAAATTGTTTATTCTGATAAAAGGATATCGGAATCACTTTTAAACGTCATATTAAAAAAATATTAAAAATAAGCTAGATGTGTTCGGGGCTCCCATCTGACTACTCTAAGAAGAAAGGCTGAAACAAACTCAGAGGTCGCAGTCTCTTTTAAAGTCTTTATTGTCTAAGTTGTATTTGATTATCAATATTTTACTTCACTAGATATTTGATATTTTCATACAGTAAATATTGCCAAATGAATCTATATAGCAAAATATTTGACAACTCTTTGCGACGTTGCCCACCTTCAGAATTCACTCTCAACTATACATCTCTACATAATTTAAAGCAAAGCTTTTTGTTTTTGTCTAAGTGACTATTTAGATCTGGAACTACATAACTAGATATGGTTTGTGCTTTACCGAGCTCAATATAATTATCATACTCGTTGATTTTGGTAATTATTTTCAATAAGTACCTATTAAATCAAAGTAAAGCTGTGTGACACGCAAAATTGCAACAAAACAGTCTTATGATACAACACAAAATTGTTTTGACTCCGGTGTGCGCACTGTATTGATACTACTAATCTATCAGCAGAACCGAACCGCCAACACGAGCCAAAAACAAAACTTCTGCTCCACTTTTTTATTTCAACTTCTGCACCACTCCAGCTAATCAATTCTTTCCGCCAATAACACCAGGAGCTAAAACCCCCAATCGCGGAACGCATAGTTTGAATTGAAGCCTTTTGTGTGATGGCCAGCATTCCCTTTTAAATGAATCCCCATCGATTCACAACGATACAAAGGACAGCAATTTCGAGCCATCGAAACGGTTTTCCAATCGTAACTAAAAAGAAAAATATATCGCACCCAGTTTTCAATCTAACCCTTTGAATTCTGAATAGTTTTCAATGTAGCGAGTTTAGAGGGTTGAACGTAGGGGGCGTCTTGAATTCACGCAGAAGTGAGGTTTTGTATCAATGTCGGAATAAAAGGAAGCTGGGAATGTATTGTGACGTGACTTCTGATACAATACAATACATATTTTTGGTACAATTTCTGAACATTTATGTGAAGATCTGATGCTGGCTTGAGATTGGTACCTGCAGCAACTACGATCTTTTTTAATGTTTATTTCTTTTCTTCATTCATGTTTATTTTAGATAATCAAAATTGTAATATCTGTCAGTCGCGTAGAATTAATTGAATATCGTTGTTCACATAGCTGTTGCTTGATATTATTCGTCTGCTTAGTTTGAACTTTCAAGGTCCAAACCGATTTATCGATTTCACACTTCAAGGGAATCGAAACTTCAGTTATACACATTTGTATATATCAAGGTAGTATGTAGGCCAAGCCTCCGGCTTTCGGAGCAAACAGAACTTTGCCTAAACCAACGCAGAGCTGCTGTGATCTGGTATTTGCATAAAACCACACATGGAAGGCATATTGGTAACTAGGAATATTTTCTGTCCCTATGATTGGATTTATAGTTTACGATGTTTGATATTAAGTCTTCTTACTTCGATATTAGCCATATCTAAAACTTAAGTCTGAGATTATTACGTAGAATCAAATGTTAAAATTAAAGAAAGAGAAGCTCAATAGACTACTAACAACGTCCTAGTGTTTAATCTGTGTACACTTAATAACACCATTGTAACAGTGTTTTCAGCAAAAATAAATAATTTGATTTGATTTGATTTAACAAACTTTTCTGAAACACTTCTCTAGTAATAACAAAAAAACCTATAGTACTCCCACATTTCGCCAGTTATGTTTAAGACCCTTGTAATATTCGGCAACCCTATTGCCACCATTGGGTACAAATTACAGACTCCGGACTGCAACCGAGAAATTCGAGATGAAAAAGCTCAATAACACTTTTCCAACCTGAGAATCGAACCCAGAACCTCATACCCAGCAGTAGCGCTTGCGACCACTGGATCAATGAGGCAGTCTTCAACTTCTCAAGCAATAAAAACTTCAAAACCAATCAACTCGACAACCGAGATGATTACGTTAATACCAAAACCTCTTGTATTTTTAGGGCACCCTTCAGAACTTACAGACCATTATAATTTCAACCTTCATTTTTTTCATCCATTACCTCTAAGCGTCCATCAGAAAAACATAAGCCGACGCCAATATTGATGCTCACAGCCCATCTATAAAATGTACGAGAAATTCAACTCTTAAATTGAGATTCTTGAAAAAAAAAAGCAAGCAACCGATGAATATTCATAGGCAACACGGCGACGAAAATGCGGAACCTATTATTGGATCAGGGAGGATCGTGCCTCTCGCGAAGAGAGGAGGCTATACTTTTTAAAATTTCTCGCGTAAAAGAGGGAAAAGATTTAAAAGAAGGTCATGAATATAAGGCAGGCGAAAAGGTTGAAGGAATTTAGTTACACAAGAACTGCAGTGGGCTAGTTTAAGAGCTAAGTTGTGGATCTCTAGTCTGTGTTGATTGTGAATTCGAGTTTTAAAGCTACAAGATTTAAATCTTGTAGCTTTAAAACTCGAACAAACTATTCTTATGACTATTGTCTATTGACTAAGGTTCTTAGAACATAAGTCATTTCAGTTAATACATTACCATTTAGCGTTAGGTAACGCAACTAATTAAATTAAATTGTAATCTTTTGAAGGTTACAGAACTATTTCATACATTTATATTTTATCATAATTTGACAAAATTATATTTCTGTCAATTGTAAAAGAAAACATCGTGAGGAAACCGGCATGCCTGAGAGATATTTCCCGACGGCATGTGAAGCCAAGTCAGAGGCCCATGGGCGGCTTTAAAATTCTGACACCAGATTAGTCACTAACCAGACGAAAAGAGGAATTGTAAAAGTTTATTTTTTACCCGACTACGGTAAAGCCACAGGAGGGTTATGATTTTAACAGGCTATGTATGTGATTAGAAATACGGAAACATACGTAAATTGCCCGGTTTTACGAGTAAATGCTTTAAATATATGACATGTGACTCCGGATTTTTAATTTGTTTGTTTGTGATGTTTTGTTAATGCCTTTTTAGTTGGCGTTTTTGTCGTAGTTGGATTTTAGTTCTTACCTTTCATTTTTTAATAATGGTAATTGATGAACTGCTATCGAGCCTTCGGGACGAATTAAGGCTTATTCAGATATAATAAATATCACTGTCGCGCTTGGTAGAGATACTGACTGGTCCAAAGTGACTGACCAGAAGACGGACCAGTACCGCTACCGAGCGCGATAACGATATCGCTTATATCTGAATGGGCCTTTAAAGTGAACAGTAGTAGGTACCTACAGTTTGCGACACAACCAATTAGAACCGCGCGCCTAGCTTCTGACGTTTCATGTAGGTTTATGTAAAATAAAATATTTTGATTTCTAATAAAAGCAGAAACAAGATCCCAGTATTTAATATTTTCGTACACTTTGAGATAAAAATGACACAAACACACTATTCGGATCAAAGGCCCATTCAAAATGAGGGCCACAAAAACAAGTTAATTATTTTTAATCATAAGACCGTAATTTGAAATAAAATAATACAGTCCCTACAGTAGGTAGGTATCTATTGCATCATTATTTTACATTTTATATCCATTTTCAGGAGCTTGTGTTTTCAGTAAACTAACGAGCGACGGCGACGTAAAAATCGTTATTTCCTGCAATTGACTTTTATAACCATCGCATGCAAAACATTTATGTAGTATTTAAAAATTAAAGAGTCGCATAACTTTTTGAGTAAACGTGTTCGTATTTTGTACACGTTACGTATTCGCGTGATTTCTGATTCTTTAAGCCGTTATTGGCTAAAATAACATCAGTTTGAAATGTTTATTGGTGAGCTTCATGGCGTTTCCAAAGAACAAGTTGGTAGGTCAGTACAACGATTCTTACTCATCACAGAGCACAAAACCGCCTCGCTATACTAATAGAATTCGTGGCGTTGAGCGCACAATTTCTGTCATGGATGACATTCAATGCCGTCAGTTTACATACGTCATTTGTGTCGCAGTGTTGATAGTGTAAGCATGTCACCACGCTTGATTTGTATGTAAATTGCCGCCGATACGTCTTCGAGCTCTGTGGTACTCATATTCCTACTTACCTGACTTACTGATCTTATTAAACCTACTGGAATATAAGGCTAGGAAATAACCCGAATTTATCAACAACCGTTGATAAATACCAGCGAAGGAGGCAGGTATCTTAACCCTATTCTGCAGCCATTAAAATCATCGTTAATACAACGACCGGCTAAAGGGTAAGTGGGGGCTAATTACACCATTCTCATTTACCGACAAATGAAATTTGAATGTAATAAAAGTTAACTGGTCGTTGTGTAGCAATAACTGGGAAATTCGTACAGCGGGCGCTGGTAGCCACTGTTATTAGAAACAGCTATTGCGATTTATGTAATTTCGTTTATTTTTATATGTTTTAGGTTGGCTTTTGTAATTGCTATTGGGTTATGGATAAAATTACCATAGTCGAAGGAAATACTGTTTTATAGTTCGTAACTACATTAAAAACATGTAATTTATTTAAATAACATGGTTGTAATTAAATTCTTTACAGTTATTTTTTTGTGCTTTTAGCCCTACACTGAGCAAAATTACAAGCTGATATTATTTTTTGATGGTAGCATTTCATAAAAAGTTGCCAATAAAATAAGCTGAAAATAAAAATAATTACCAGGCATTTTATATTAAATAACAATGGCTGTTAACATAATTTACTATTGCTTTCATCATACTCCTTTCACAATATAATTTAATTCCCTGTGCGACTCGCATATTATTTAGGACTTGTTATTAAACAGACCTAACGAGGTTTGCTTTTATTATGGAACCTGCTTTAATATCGTATGTTTCGTTCACAATTTGTTTAACATTCACGTTTCGTACAAACACGTACCATACAATTGTTTTAACCACCTAATCACCGTCTCTCTTCAATTGTGTTAGAATGTTTGCTCCACATTTTAGTTCGCAAGCTATGTTTGGGTTGTTAATTGGTAACTCGACAATTTTGTTTAGTTTATTCATGATTTAATTGTATTTTGAATCGGGCTTAATAGGTAATATGAGGTGTTGCTGTGTCGGCGTTTTGAAGCGACCTAGGTCATTAGGTCTTCGTGGTGTCTTTATAACACTTTACAAGCTATGAAATACGAATTTATAGAAATAAAATCGAATTTCATAATCTTTCAGGCTTCCCAACATAAAGACGAAATGCAAATAGTGTTTTGTATAATTATTGTATAATATTAATAGCACCATTAATGTTAATATAATTTGAAATATCTACTTAATTAAAACAATATTATTTTATCGCTTACGTTCTAAATTCATCAATCACTCCAAGACCTATGAAGTTAATTTCATACTACAAGGGTCTTGCTCTCTGACATTTGCTAATTAGTGTTAGTTCTCCCGGCAGAGGTCGCTACTGCGGCAATATCAATATACGATTGATAATGTTCGTCCGGGATTTCTGTGCGTTACTTGTTAGTGGTAGGTACAAAAATTATGTACTCGTACGGGATGTAGCATAGTTCGTTATATTATCATCACTATTGTCAAAGTTACCTCCCCCAAGTCATGAAAATAGAGCTATTATTCTCTACAGTGTGTTAAATTGATACATAATTTAATTATTATTATTGTTGGACATTTCTTTACAATTATTATGAAAGCAGTAAGTATTTATCTTACATGATTAAAGTGTGCAACCCATATGGATTTTTTTTGTAGAATCTAATTATAGCCGTAGACCAAAAATCTTCTCTCGTATTACGTAAAATGGAACATTTCTGTTCGCAATTTCACATGAAAAACTCCCATAATCACAAGCAATTGCACGGCCCAATTCAATTTGCAAGGGACCTGATTTCCCAAAATCGTTTCAAGAAATTGAAAAAGCGAACTGTCCGAAATCCTCTATTACGTTTTTTTGTACTAGGAACGGCACACAATTAGTTGTCCGTATTCGCTCGGTCTCTTCGACAAATGAAAACATAAGGTGCACCTTAAGTTTCTGCCAGAATTCCGTACTTAGGTTACTTTATTGAATAATAAGGCAGCACCTGATACTAAACGTTTATATAATTATCAATAGTCATGCTCTTAGGTCTCAGCAGTGCATTAAAATAGCGTCTTCGAGTGAGTGGCGATAGCGTTATGTACATAACAAATTAATAAAATAAAAAGCCTTTAAATATCTTAACCGTACAAATATTTACATTTTAATATAATTAGCACTTATATTTACACACTTATGATAATAATATATTTTTTGTCGGTTGTGTTTCTGTTTTTTTTTAATCTAGATATAACGGATAGGATACCTTAGTCGTTTTTAGGCCTCCTTTTATCATCCCTTATTCCTAGCTGTTTGTGTAGTAATTTTAAAAATACATTATTTCCGGGAACAAATAAAAGGGACGCTAAACTAAAACTACTTAGTCTGAATTAAAAATTCTTCCTCTATTCACAAGTACTTTAGATACTTGTTTTTATTCAAAATGGCTGACTTTTTTCCCAAAGGATGAGAGAAAGTCTTCGCTACATCATTAATCAAAATTAGTACTAAGTTCTGAGAGCCTCTCTCTCCCGACGCCGCTGAATCTAGAATTAGGACATTAATATTTTTTTTATGATTATGTAATGATTCTTGATTATGCTTTGTTTTTTAAATTAAAATATTTCTGAGCGCTATTTATTTTAATAGTATAATATGGTTCCTTTTTAGGATTCCGTACCCGAAGGGTGCCAAACGGAACCCTATTACTAAGCCTCCGCTGTCCATCTAGCTGTGTGTCTGTCAGCGAGCTGTATCTCATAAGCCGCAACAGGTAGACAGTTGAAAATTTCACAGATAATGCATTTCTATTGCCGAAATAATAAATTATCAATAAAATTAAAAAAGGTCTCCATACAATAAACATTTGATTTTGAAAAAAAATCCTGGCATTTGGGGTGTAGTTGTATATAGCTCATCGAGTAGAGTTTTTTTTTTATCTTCAATAATTATGATATAGGGGGCTGTATAAGTGGTCAGTTTTAGACCATTTTTGTACGAGCTCTAATCTGAACAAGTTAGGAATTTGAAACTTCTGTAGGTATATCATATCACCATTATAATATATCAATAAATACTAAAAACGCCGATTCATAAGGTATTTATTTAAATATGGGTGAGTTTCTGCAACTGCAAAAATTACTTTGTAATTCATAGTATCATTATGAAATTCCAATTTGTTCTTTTCGATTTTAATTAAGATCAAAAATAATAATATTCTTTGTTTAGTATTTTCATTAAGATCAAAAATAATAATATTCTTCGTTTAGTATTTTCATTTATTTGCTCAATAATGTACGGTGGTACGGAACTCTTCGTGTGCGAGTCCCAATCGCACTTGGCCGGTTTTAATATACCTTTTAGTACGCTATTATAAATTATTGTCCACTAAATATAACTTAGGTATTAATTATTATCTTACAAAAGGTTTGAGATCAAACACCGAATTTTAATTCGGATCATGTTGTATTTCTAATGTAACGGTTACACTAACGTTTTTACAAGCTTGATATTAGCTTGGTCTGTTCGGTTTCCGGTTACTCCAATTGTCATCCATTTTTTAAGCACTTCATGGCATCCGATTGAGCTGAAACTTGGCATACTTATACAACCACCGAGACATTTTGAAAAAATTATACCATGCAGCTGATCCGATGACGGAGCCGGAAGTTGGCCATAGGAACTCCTCAATCAAACAAGATACCAGCATCGTGTTTGGACTCATTGGTCATGTATTAACAAGTGCTTTGACACTAGGTGGTGTTCAGGGTCTGATGATGGAGCCGGAAGGTGGCCATGGGAAAACCTCAATCAAACAAGATAGCTCCATCGTGTTTGGTCTCATTGGATATGTATTGGAAACCATGCATAAACGATGCTCTAGAGGAAAGAATAGGATGAGAAATGTTACTGAACATGGTGTATAGACTAAGTGAATAAATTATTAAACAGACTAATGCACAAAAATTATTAAGTATAAAATGTAATGAACTTAAAAGTACGTTCTAAAATCTGGATTTGATTTATAAACTGTGGAACTAAAAAGAGTGTTGGGTATGTTGGATATCTGGTGATAGAACAAATCCTAATGCTTAAAATTACAAAATAAAATAAAAGTAAAAGTCTTTGCTAAAAAAAAAAAAATGTACTAAATAAAACTGACGTAAACAAAAAACTTATATTTTCGTAAAAGCTTGAGGCGTAAATGTCCTTCTTACACTAAACTTGAAGATAAGTCTCAAGATTTTTAAGAAGATATTAAATTTCTATGTTTACGTCAGTTTTATTTAATACTTTTTAGTTAATTAAAAGCATGTTTTAAAAAGATTTTAACTTATATTTTATTTCATAGCTTTATTAACTTAGAACTAAGAATACAGTTTCTTTATAATTTGTTACTTTGCAGTGTATTCATAGCAAGCAAGTCGAACACATCAACTCCAAAACATTATTTTATCATTATTATGCGTATAAAAAGACCATTTTTATCTTGCTTCTCTTCATCGAATCACCGTGTATGTCGTAGCAACCCAATCACGTGTCGTACAATCTCTTATATCTGTTGAACGTGGAGCCACGTCGCACCCTGCTCAGCGATCCCGGGTGATAGCAGTGACGGCTGCGATCCGTGATCCGGCTTGCCTTTAATTCGCCAATATTTATGCGAGTCAAAGGGTGATGTGTTTCTATAAGAGTTTTGTATGTTCGACGTATGCCCGTTATGTATTTTTTAATTGTATTAAAATTTTGTCATATTCGTGAACAGGCGCCGTCAGTAGGGACTGGTCCTCTCGTAGCTACCACGGCTTATTTTACTTTTAATTTAGTTTTTGAATTGTTAATATTTTTATTTCTGTTACGGACGCTTTTAACGTTTTGCATCGTTCTCACATGTATAACTTCAAAATGAATGATGTAACCAATATTTTGTAACCATATCTTGATTTAAAAGAGTGTCCGTGGAGTTTCTTGCCCGTTCTTCTCCATATAGCTCCTACGCTTTGGAATGGGAATCTAACTTCATCTTTCTGACTGACCGACCCCCTTGACAATTCAAAAGTGCCTGTAATTGGTTTATTTGAAATAAATGCTTTGAGTTTGAGTTTGCTTGTTATTATTCGGTTTCCTTCCAAGCCAAGTGATGCTTACTTTGTTTTATTAGTTAAAGTTTATGAGAGCATTTCCAGGTATTTGGTCTGTTTCATCAAGTTTCAACATTCTCCTAAGTTCTCCGAATCGTTACCTAATATTACAAATTTACAAACAGTTGGAGTTTTATCTTTGACAAATCAGAAGAAAAACCAATTAAACACACTTAAATGATAGACTAAATTGAGAGAACACACTAAGTTAATTAAATACGAAATACGTCACTTGTCTATCAATGTCAGAGAACCTTTCGAAAAATGCACAGAATTTAGTCAACCATCAACGTCCGTCCAAACCCTAATAGGACGTCCAGCAAAAGTAATGCCGAAAATTGGACATGGCCTTGTCACATGTCAATCAAGAACATTGAAAAGCAATTATAATAGGAGAAGCTGGGAGTATGAAAGACATCTGACAATCAAGCTAGTTCAAATAGGATTTATTTTGTGTGATGTGCACCAGTAGGCCCATACGAATTGCGTTAACAACAGAACCGCATAGTTCAAATTCAAATTCAAAAGTCATTTATTCAAACTAGGCTGAGAATCAGCACTTTTCGAACGTCAAAATTACATAAGACGGTCCCCCAAAACGCCCGTTACGAAAAAAATATCTATATGGAAATATTCTATTGGCCTAGGTCTTAAGGGGGAGGCGTGAAATTTTATTCACTGTTACAATGTATTATATGCCTGAACTAGGTTGAACCTGTGCTTCGGACTAGACAGTGCTTAAATTCTACAATGAATTAACAATAATGATAAATAAAATAAAAGTATACGTAGCGTAGTATAAACAGCTTACGGTGTTTTTATTGCAAACAACAAGTAAGTCTTCTGTTTGTGCGGTTTGGTGCTTTGGTTTTACAGCTTTAATTTTTTTATTTATAGATAGGTACTTAGTTTTGTATGTAGTCTGTTGTCTGTGTATTGCCTTAGAATGTAAAAAAGTATATTTATAGATACAATAATATACCTACTGTCAACCACGGACTTTCTACTAGGGAATCAAGGCTCTGTCAAAAACAAATTGTTACTTTGGACATGAGATCATTATGCCGCAAATAAGTTCCTAATATTATTTCTGGTCCTTCTATCCATTGTGCTTTCCTAAAAACAAACAAGCGCGGATGTCAGCAACCAAAATTTGTGTACATGCCGATACCCGGTATCTATGCCGTGTCCGGTGTTCGCCCGATTTATGAGCGTGTGCCACCGCGACGTGCGCGATAACACGATACGTGCACGCTAAACACTTTGTAATGAACTGTTAAGTGACATTCCTTATAATGTTTTAGTACTATGTAGTCACTATATTGTTATGTTGCACGAAACTATTTATGTTATCGAAATACTTCGTAATAACGGTTGGAACAAAGTTTTGGAGACATCGTTAATTTTCGCAAAGTTGTTAAAGATTCTGTAGCATTACTAGAAAGGGGGTGACTACCGAGATGACCACTAATAGAGAAGTATGGAAAAAGACGACATGCTGCGCCGACCACATATAAATTTCGAGAAGGGCAAGAGAATGATGGTGATTCTGTATGTGATATGCATTACAAATTTATAAAACTCGTAGCAGCTCTAGACTAGATTCCTTTGTACAGGCAGTAATTAGTAACTTCAGGATTAAGCTTTAACAAAATAATTTTGTCATCATGCATAAGGGGACTACAGGAACTAAACGCAATTTTTATAATGCTTAAAAGTATATGATCCACTGTAGTAAATAAATCAGAAATATATATGATATTCTTCAGGCTATATGCTAGTTAGATAGTGTGTTGAAAAAATACAACTAATTTGATACGATGGAAAAAAAATCACGAAGATACCTCTAAAAAATACTTTTAACGATTAAAAACAATATTAATATACAATGCAATCATTCTAATTTTGTGTCAGATTATTCTAAAAGCAACATATTAACGTAGTAGTGTTTTAATTTTTAATCCAATCAATAGATTTTGAGTAAATAGATAATTGCTTTATATTTGGCACCCTAAACACAAGTTAAATCTTACTTTGGGTGCCAGAGTTCATCGAAAACACTCTTTCCCTTAGTTGTAACGCTGCATAGTGTGTTAGTTAAGTGTTTTTTGTACAATTGAAGGTAATAAAAATTTATTTTTTTATTTTTTTTTGTAATGAAATACCAACGTTGTCATCGCGTTTCTCTTTCTTTTCAATGCAGTCCGACAGTAACCGCGCTTTAGCTGTTGTAGCCTCTTCTTGCACTGATAATTATGTTACAGATATAACCATTCCAACGCTAACAAAGAATTGTAAATAGATCTCAAAACATTGATAGTTTAGTTTTCATCTTGTTATTGCAATTGTAAATTCTAAATTGAGGACCAAGAACTACATGAGAACAATAAAAAACAAAAGTAATATCTGACTTTGAGTACTTTTATTTTAAATATTATCTATATTGTTAGTTGACGTCGTTTGACGTCGTTAGCGGTAAAAGGGTTAGGCAACCTTAAGTAGGTTAATTACAGATCTTCCTTTAGAGTATTCCTTATTACCAGCTTAAAATACCAACTGTTGGCTGTAAGACTTCCCAGCCTAATTAGTAACTAGCTAATTAGAAACGTGAGTAGGATACATAGACTCTAGGATACGTAGGCTCTTCTCAAGATGTGAGAACACTATGTTTTGCATAAATAAGTTTCTCAGTATCTACACATTATGAAAATAATTGAGGTACAAACGTTGTTTGAAAAGAATCAGAAGAAAAATGATTAAAATCCACGTTAAAAAAAAGTTGGACATTTGCGACACTTGAAATCTAAATAAATAGATTAATAAATGACTTGTCACGAATGACCGCATTTTTATTAATATTATATTCCAGGAAATTCACGTAACAGCCGTCCCCTTATTTCCTCAATTCTTAAATATTCCACGCTCAAAAACCTCTTCAAAGGCACCGCAGAAACAAAAGACGTAACCTTTCTAACAACCTCCTACTGAATATTATATTATCGAATCAAAGAACATTACGTATTAATATCTAGAGC
Source organism: Agrochola circellaris (assembly GCA_914767755.1). Taxonomy (NCBI): domain Eukaryota; kingdom Metazoa; phylum Arthropoda; class Insecta; order Lepidoptera; family Noctuidae; genus Agrochola; species Agrochola circellaris. Next base: position 1,162,899 of record OU611847.1, read on the forward strand.
AGTAAGATAGTAGAAAAAATTACCGGCAAATTAGAGAAAAAATGAAAATTTTGCGCGAAATTATGATTCTGTTTAAAGACTTTAGGACCAATCAAATTATATAAAGTTGTAGATTCAATAAACTCCTTCAGCTTTTACAACCAGAAACATGAAGCTTCTATATTACGATTTTCTTCTATATAAACTGTGCCCCGCGGTTTCACCCATATAAGTTTCGATCCCGTGGGAATATCGGGATAAAAAGTATCAGGGATTTGGGGATGTCTAAGTTTGTATGAAATAATTTTTATGCGAGGTCCGATTAACTAGAAACTCAGTATTTATACTTAAAACTGAAAATAACGAATAACGTGTATCAAGGTTTTTCGGAAACACCCTACGGGGTGAAAAGGGTTAGATTATTTTAATTGCATCTTGCAATGATCTATCAAGATACACGCAACGACATCTATTTTTTGGAATTTACTATTCACAATTGTGCCCAGTAGGTGGCGCTGCAATCGAGGTGTGAGACGGTATTCTGTTCACGACACGTGCACAATTACTGAGCAGTACCTAACTTAACAAAAAGTATTAGGCTTGCATGAATTCATAATATAGTATTGCAATCATTAGACGTTGTGCACAATGTCTGAGCAGTAACCTAACAAAAATTAGGTACTAGGCTTGCATGAATTCACGATAGTATTCAATCATTATGTTATGCTACTCATAGGATTTGGATGAGGCAGACGGATAGTTTATAACGGAGTAACACATAGGATATTTTTTATCCCGGTAGTACGTTCCCATGGGATAATTTCCGACTTCCACGCAAGCAAATCTGCGGGAAAAAGCTAGTAATATTATATACAAATAAGTTAGGATTTAGAATGTTATTGCTATTGTTATTTAAAATAAAATAATGTTCATATCCCTCTTCAATCATTAGGTATGTTTTTTTGAGATGGCTATGTATTAATTAATGTTAGTTCTAATTTAACAAAGAACTTGTGGTAAGTATCATCTTTTCCCAACTGTATTTTACATGGAGCGACTGCCTATATCTGACTTCCACAACCCAACAAATGGGTAACCCGATACCCTTTCATAAGACTGGTTGTCAGACTTTCGGGTATGGTAACTATCATACAAATGAATGAAAGTATTAATTACACGCAAAAAGCTTTATTGAAGTATCCGTAGTACAGTTCCTAATGTATTATTTCTATATAAAACTAAAACTTCTTACCTAGTTGATCCCTGCGAATCAAAGGACCACATCTAACATAATAACAAAGCGAGGTCGCTTTGTTATTGTGTTGGATGTGGTCTTTCCCAAACTCTCAATGGATCTCCACTCATGACGGATTGTCGTTTCATAGCGCCACAGAATTAGGCACCGTTAGAACTGACGCACCCTACGTCGCCTGTGTTGATACATATTAGTTTTATAGTGACACTCAACAGCCTTATCTAGTTGTAGGAGTTGATGATTTAAGTTGGGTGGGAACAGGTTTAGATGGATTTTGTTACTAGGGAAAATACCCAGATGCCTACAGAATCTTTTATTATCGTTAGATGGCAAGGCACACATGAATAAGTTCCTATTTGCTGAATAATCATCAATGCTTAGTTAATCATCCAACCATTTTAATATACTAATAATTTTTGTCTTGTTGTTTTTAGCAACTTCCTATAGTAATTATCTTGTATTCGTTATACATTCATTATATTATGTCAAAGGTAAGCATTATAGACAAAATGCCTAAAAAATGGAGAGTCGAAATCTCTCAAATGCACCATTTGAGAGATTTCGTCTCTCAAGCTCGATATCTCCTTTACGAATATTTAATTGAACATCCGCATCGATAAAAGAACGACAAAAACGTTTCAGGATATAGTCTTAATATTTAACAACAAGGCTCAACTTATAGCAGTATCTCCCATCAAAATGGAAATACGCCAAATAATTGAGCACACTTTCGTCCAAATTCACACAAACCCGGAGTTTTCGTCCGCACGTTAGAGTGCGAAATATCCTGTGATAAATTCTACAATTTCGCAGTTTCCCAGTGTGAGAGCTAAAACTAAAACTGTAAAGTTTTGCTCCACTTGCCTAGATTGTTCGCTGCTAAGTTCCAAAACTGGCCTTAGTGTTATATAAGAGACTGGATTCACTATCTCGCCTTGAATAAATACTGGCAGATGGCTAATGTGCGCAACTGTTTATTATAAGCAAAACTTTTTGTAGAAGTGGCAGAACTGGTACTGCTGCCACCGACGAGGTAATCGGCACAGTGGCATACCACTTGTTATCTGAACTCAAGGTGGCGCGTTTTGGGCACGCCACAATTGCGGCGATAAGTCCCCTCTTTGAGGAGTGCCTAGAGAGGCGTCCTCACCTTCTGCCTGACGCAAGTCCTCACCGGACACGATTGTTTCGGGAGGTTCCTGTTCCGGATTGGGCGGGAGGAAACGCCCGGGTGTCACCACTGTGTGGATCGCCCGGAGGACACGGTGGAGCATACGGTGGTGATCTACCTGGCTTGGCCGGGGCACCGCCGTGCCCTTGTAGAGGCGATCGGCGGCAGTGATCTCTCGCGTCCGGCTCTGGTCCAGACCATGGTACGCAATGAGAGGGCGTAGAAAGCCTTCACCTCCTTCTGCGAAGCAGTAATGCTCCTGAAGTAGGAGGCGGAACGCGTGTGGGAGAGGCAAATTTCGCGCCCTCAAGCACCTAGCCACCGCAGGAGACGCCGCAGGTGACCAATGGGTAGCTCGCCGTCCGATAAGGACCAGCGACCGGACAGGACCAGGACAAGCGCCTCTGAGAGATGTCAGCACAACTGACGAGGTCCGCTAGGACCGATGCCTGCCGGGGTCGCGGGAATGTCCGAAAGGGATACCGTGGCCCCTGGCAACGTACAGGCAACTGAAGGAACACGGGTGGGTTTTAGTCAGTAAGAGTCTGACACGCCCTCTCGCTCCGCCCAGAGCGGGAAAAGTTATTTGATAATTCCACAAAAAAAAAAGGTGGCGCATTTGATCCCAGTCTAGTGTAGTTTGAGAATTTTATAATTTTATATGAGACCAGAGGGTTACTGTCTAGCTGATTCGTTTCTGTCATGCCATAATTTTGGAAGGATATTTACATACTTAACTCAAATGTAGGTAATGAGGATCATTCTAACCTCATTTGTCTATCGGATAACAGACTTGTACATCAAGAAATTTTCAAACTAGGCACCCATGTTTAACATTCAGGGCTAAGGTCATTCAACTCATAATATCAAACTATCCTACGAGTACATCATACAATATAATGATACATTACTATAACAGACCGTCAAAACATGACCCTAACATTTGAGGCTAGGGTCGTCCCGAGTTAATTGCCCTAAAGTGAATTTAACTGATAAAATCTGCGAGGAACAACCCTGATTTATCGTCAGGTCGAAGATTAACTAGATGTGTTTCGTTTACGATTTACGATATCGACGGAGACGTGTGACTAACGAGCGTAGTAGGAGCCACGGCTGTACATAGTTTTTGTGGGTATTTTATTGGGAGAAAGGAAATATCTGTGTAGAGACAAAATTTATGAGGATGGTTTGGACGAAATTTCAAAATTCTTTGTCTAAATTAAATAGTTACTGATTTTTACAATTAATTTTAAAGTAATTTAAGTCATAAAGAACTCATTAATAATGTGATTTCAATTCAATAGGTTACTATAGCTTTTAAGAACTGTATCGTGCAGATTATACTACCCGAAAATATCTGTCTGCCAGCTACTCTAAAACTTAACTTTCAAAGCAAACAAACAATCAAATTACTTTTAAACCACTCCGATAAATCTGGACACACGAAGAAACTTCTATTGAATCGAAGTAAAAGCGGCTCCATAATAAAACATTACAAATTGGCTTACAGCAGGGCCGGCTAAGTGCTTCCTTAAAATATTTATTTGTACTTCGCTTTTAGCGTCCGACGTCCACTCAGGTCCGGAAATACATTTGAAGTAAAAACGCGAAACTGTTTCTTGTTCGTCGTCGCAACTCGCAGTTTGAAGGTAGTTGCTATTTTCCTATTTGGGAGCTTCGCGTGAGAATTACGTTTAATGCTTTTTAAGGGAGTATTTTTGGTCCTTGTGTACGTATTTAAAATTTCACTTACTAGGCTAGTCTATTTGGTTTTTAACCCTCCGGATTTCCAGAAAACCCTAGAGGTTAGAACCCCAGAGGAATATTTGTAGATATTTTTGAAATAACGAAACGCACTATTGCGCCACTCAAGCTAATCCTTAATTACGCCAACGCATATACAGTGTAGACGGATTTATAGCTATTTTTAGGTATGTCAGACCCCAGGGTAGTCATAACGTATCCTTCTTTTTGTCGATATATTGGTGACTGCTGTTATTTTTGATATAATATTTGAAAGGGTATGTTTGATATTTTGACGAAGGTATTATACTAACAGTGGTTTTTCTTTCTTTAGGGATATTTATGGATAAATCAATTTGGCGGCGTCGATTTTATGGATGAGCCATGCCACAAGTACAGCGTCTCTAGGAGATCAAAAAGGTGGCCAATGGCAATTTTTTGTTTTTTTTTTAAGTATAAGTAAATAAGTATAAATTTATATATATTGGGGTCCTTAAAACCCCTGGGTAGTAATAGTTTTTCTTCTGGTATGAGTAGGGTTTAAAGGTTAATAATGTTTCAGGTTAATATGAGTGTGTCCAAGGGGTCTCGTGGAGGTCAGATAGGCAGTCGCTCCATGTTAAATACTGGTATTTAGCTGTATCCGGTTGGACTGGAAGCAGACCAAAACATTGTTAGGAAAAGGTTAGACAGATGATGACAAAATCTAAAAATCCAAAATCGATAATCTTAAAATATTTAACGCATAATATGGTACTTAAGTATAATTCTAGTGACGACATGATAAAATTAAAGTAAAAATAATGTGTTTTGGAAATTTCTTCTTTTCTCATTTTCCTCTTATGTTGGTTCACCAAGGTAGAGAGCTAACAGCCTAGGTGTGTCGGACGTACATTACGTATCGTCGAGGCTCTTATAATGCGCCCCCACTTTTCTTGACCTCACTATAAAGGATAGCTCCTTTCAAAACTTTACTGAACATTGCACATTCATCCAAGCATGATATTTATCAAGTTGGTATTATAATAATTAAACTATGACAACAGAGTCAGTGAGGCTGACATCGTTAAAACTTGAACCTTCTACTTAGATCTCTAGTTTATCTCATGCAAATGTTCAGGTACTACTGAACTAGTGAAGTTGACTGCATGGTATTATAAGTGCAGTTTCCTGGTTTCATTCTTTGGCAAACATAAAAAAAAAATACTTGACAGCTAATTATGCCTACATAAACATGATCGCAGAAAAGAGGACCAAAATCAATGAAGGAATAACAAACTTGACTTAAAATTGTAGATTGAAAATCCTAACTAATATTATAAATGCGAATTGCTGGGGAGTTTGTTGCGACACTTCTTCTTCCCAGCTTAAGCACTAGGAAGTGGTGAAGGGTGGGCGTTTTTGGGGGACTGTCTTATGTAATTTTGACGTTCGAAAAGTGCTGATTCTCAGCCTAGTTTGAATAAATGACTTTTGAATTTGAATTGAATTTGAAAGTAACTTTCTTTGTTCGTTACGCTTTCACGATAAAATGGCTGAACGGATTTGGATGAAATTTGACATATGTATAGACCATAACCTGGATTAGGACAAGCTACTTTTTATCCAGATATTCCCAAGGAAGTGTTTATTCTGCACAAACTAAACGCACATTACTAAAAACAAACAAATTACAATAGCCCTTTACGAATTAGCCAAAAGCCTCGTAGTCGATATTCAAAACAGAAAAGTTTGACAAATTTAATCTATTGCTTGCTGTCAGAGCCAGAGGCTAAAGACAATTTACTATCATTGCGTTATGTGTTGCGACATTATCAAATGAAAACAAACCAGCAAAGTGGAAAAATAACAATATGTGTAACAAGCAACAACAATAACAAGATCAATTAAGCTGTGCGACGCATCTGTGCAAGAATAGGTCATTGCTCAACTAAATGCCGTGACTTCGGACGAACCTATTGTCAACAGCACTCATTTTCAGCATAAACCTCTATCTCCGCTATATCTACTCTCCAAAACAAAAATTTATATTCTCTATAAATGAGACCATTGATGAGAAAGACATATTCTTATAATGATCTCAATCATTAGAAATCCCTCAAAGCATACATCAGTAGCAAAAACCACAGATACTTGATCAGGAAAATGCGGAGACCTTCCGCAACCGTTGTTACTTTCTTAATGACCTTGACCTTGGCCGAGTAATTATGCGCAAAAAAGAAATTATAAAAGAGTTTCTAAGAGGAAGTGGCCATTAATTTTGTCAGCTTGAATTTAGAGACTTATTATTAATTACTTTACAGCTAACATTCATTTTCGTGTTTCATTTTTTTTCCGTTTTTGCAAAGTTATGTATCTGGAAATAGGTTAAAAAAAGTAGGACAGGACTTGATTAATTTCTATTTGGTTTATCGTATACCTACAGAAGTTTTAAATAGCAAGCGATGTCTTACAGTGGGCTAGCATTTAATTAATCTAACGCGGTCTTCAAAATGAGCCCCTCACAAGTGATGGTAAACATTGCTTTGGGAATACCTACTAGTGGCACAATAACTAGGGCTATTGTCTTTATAAGAACCAGTACCAAAGTGACAAGATCCCCAATCACGTTAAAAAGCCCTGCTCAAATGTGACGGCTACATTGTCGCATAAAGCGAACTACATTTCGCGCGCTCTCTGTTTCACAGCGAGACGTCAAGCAGTGTACGGGAGACACAATGTGGCCGCAGTATAAAACTGTAGGTAACACCTTGTCCTTGAGATCGTATCCCATTTTACAGACAGAGCTACTCGAAACGCATTCGAACGCGAATAACCTTAAAGAAAACGGGATCTCGACACGGAGAGTCTTAATATAGCATCACTGACAATATGTAGTGATAGTTGCTTCTACCAACATTTTGTTACCGACGCGTCTGTTTAGAGCTGTAACTGTTTGTTCTGCTGTAGTAGAAGACTGACAATATTTGTTTTTGCGCAACAACGGTACCCTAATTGCGTAAGACACGATCAATCGGAATCTGAATCGTTTTGAAACAAATTGCTAATCCATTGCTTCTTAAGTTCGAAAAAAAATCTGTTCAACAACGTAAATAACACAATGAATGTTGTTGAACTGTCAGATTAGTCGTAATCGTTTACGAAATTATGTTACGTTATTAGATAGCCGATCGGTAAATGATTTCAGTGCTGTTTGGACTCTTAAAACATGTGCTAAGTTCGTATTTTTCAAGTTGTACTTCTGTTTCTTTTCCAAGTGTTTTTCGAAATGACTATGTACTTTTTAACTTGAAGACTTTTTGAGACTTGATAGGCCGTTCATTACACAAAGAAAAGCATATCTTGTTTGTCGAGTACCTACGCTTTTTTTTACAATTGAAATAAGAATTTTGCGGATCGAAAGACCTAACTTAAAAATAATGAGGATAAAAAATAGTTTCTATAATTATCATTTGCTCCCGGGGTGGAAAGGTTCTGGAGTGGTGACCAAGAGAAGCACAGAACCGGTAGTGGAAGTGGCGATGCTTGAGGGAGGCCTATGTCCAGCAGTGGACGTCTTTCGGATGAAATGATGATGATATCATTTGCTATTAAAGGTTTTAAATGCTATGATTTTTTTTATTTTCCTGCTTTAGTGAGCAAGTTGTGCAGTTTTTATTGAAGAAGGTGTTATTGTGGTACATTTACGCCACTGTTTTGTAAATACTAGTAGTGTAATATAGCCATTGCCAGTTCTTTTAAGCCATCAAGCAGTATTTTATTTTGTGAATATGACGCATACGATATAGAGAATGGAAACGCTATCGGTAAATATTAAAAAAACATCCATGATAACATATGCCCCTACCAGAATGAACTAGTGAGTGTCATTATGATGTTTGCGTATAGGCTTCACGTTTATTACGTAATAAAATAAGCCCCAAGTGTCTGAACAAATAAGCAGTAAAAACACATTCAGTTATAACGTAACGGTATTCGCTTATGTAGTAGTAAATAATAACTGTTTGCTTCAGCCTATAAAGTTTTCCGAGTAGGCCTTTGGTACATTTTGTGGAAATTAAGAGCTTCTGTACGCGTATGCTTGTTTTTATACGAAGAATATTGTTGGTTGTAAATACTGTTGATCTAGACAGCGCTTGGTAATATTTGGCAGCCTAGATAAAATGCGTATTTTTACACATATGAAATTCACAATATGAAGTTAGTATTCTAACGTACCTAAACTTATTTCCACATAACTGTCGAAAGTATCTAGACACCATTTTAACAAAATGAGTAAGCAATGTTTTTTTTTAATTTAAACGACAGCCATAATGACTAGTTGAATTGGCTGGCATAATTACTGTAGGAAAACCCACATGGACATTTCTACAAACATAATTTTCTTTTTGACGATTTATCTACTAAAAATGTAATAAACAAATAAGTATTCACAATGAGACCCTCAGCTCTGGACATATCGAAATTCCGCAAAGTACTCTGACGAAAAATCGATACGTACCGAGCAATCCCGATGATCACAGATAAACAGAACACATTTGCCACGCAAGCTATTTTCGGTAACGCATGCTCCCGAAAATGAAACGTCGACCTTACACATCAAGTGGTTTTTTCACATCGCCGTTTTTTCTATCAGATTGGAGTGTTCGGAAATTGGAGATATGTTACAGACAGTTCGCACGATATTTACTTGTTGGTGCTCAGAAAATATTTGCCTTCATTTTTTCCGATAGGTATCGAAAGAATTGTGGTTAGTGTCACAATTCTTTCGCTGAACGTATTTTTGTGTCATCTTTAAGAATCTTGTATGATTCCATGTGCAACACTTGAATCATCATCTAATCAAGCAACTCTCATCCAACAATAATCCAATAATTATAATCAATACCAGCCAACCTTCGAAATTCGTTACTTCAACTATTGAGTGACTGTTTTAAAAGGATTGAGTGTGTGTGTGTGTGTGTGCAAAAACAACACGCCTTTATTCAAAGTATATGTAAATCATGTGTTTATTGTGTCAAAAGTAACGTGAGAAATACGACGATTTCCTCGCAGATAGGTGCCCATCCAATTATATTTTAAGCGTTATGAACACATTTCGTGTTTCGGAGACTCGAAACACATGTCGTAATTTAGAATGGGAAATGGGACTCGAGAGTAAAAAGCTTTAGGCATACTAACTCTTAATTACTTTTGCTTTGTTTAGGTTCGCGTTGGTCGTATTTTTTGTATGGATTAAAATGATTAAAACGGCTGACACTGAATAGGCAAGTGGAGAAAATTCTTTGGCAGAAAGTGGATCAAAACATTAGACTAGAAATAGGTACCATTAGAACCAGCAAGGAGCTGTAGCTCCTTAAGTTATAATTGACCTAAAATGTCATGATTTCATGAAGTAGTCATTCAATAGGGTAATATGAACTTAGAGAGAGTTGTATTGATGTTTTTATGATTATAATTCTATAAATAAATATATGATACGGCTGCAAATTATATTTAGATCAACATACAACCTGATACTGACCTGCAAATTGCAAAAAACGTAAGAAAATTTGAATTCGCGGGCTACCCTGACGCTTTCGCCTTAAACAATTACGTACATAAATTCTAAATTATGACGCCAACCGCAATACATGTTCCATAAAAGAAGAACCTGAACTTTGAAACCTTAATCCCAAATTATGTTCGCATAATAATTCCAACTGTTATCCGAAAAATCACAACTCGTGTAAGCATAATATTTTACAACAAATAAATACAACGAAACAGCATTTCATTTCCGAAAAGGCAACATTTCCTTAACATTGTTGTGTATCTCTATCTCAAGAAAAACGCAAACGATAATTACCAGTTATCTGGTAAAATATTTCCATGTTAATTTACCGTTACTGCGCGGTATGGCTTCAATTTTCCGCCGATTTATTTGAGAACAAAGCGGCCCCCAGCGACGGAACGTTATCGGTCGTTATTTATCGGTCCTGGGCCGAGCTAAACTCGTTAACACGGTTTACCTGTCCCTCTATAATTCACCCGTTTTTACTTAACGAGCGGTTTGTTGGCCGCGAATTAATGTTTTAACTCAGTGGCTTTTAAACTTGTTTAAATCATCCCCCTCTGTCTTATCTAGCTTGGTGTAAAACGTGAGGGTTAGTTTTTGGTGATTGAATTTTAATTATTTTTTGTTATTTTTAAATATAATTTATTAATTTGAAATATTATTATAATAGTTCGGACGTCGGTACGAAATAAATTAAATTGAAAAAAGTATGTGTAAATGGCATCTGTTTCATTTGGCAATTATTATTATAATAGATCTATAAATGAAAAACCTGTTGAATCAAATCCAAGCACGACAACTATTTTATTAAATATTTAACTTTTTTCATTAGCATTTACCATCTCTCCTTAAATTCGTAAAAACACTCGAATGTACGCGGAGTTTCTAACATTGAGAGCCGCTGTTAAAAACGGTTGTAATGTAAAAATAAACAAATGTACCGTTTAGATGAGGACGGGAATTTAAATGGGTGTAAAGCTTTGTTCATGTGGAAAATGGACGAGTTAAAATAAGCAATGGTCCTTTCGGAATAAATTGTACATGATAATCTTTTAAACGTGTTTTGTCAGACTATTAATAATCCAAAAAGTACGTAGGAATATTTAGGACCTTTTTCCTTAATAAACTTCCAGAAGACTTAAAAACATTTTATAAAGTACATTCGAAAAGTTATATTATAAGTACAAATCAAAACGTTTCCTTACACAAAATTTCTCCTAATGTATGTATGTATTAATGTACCTGTATATGTATGTATTAATGTACATGTATATATGTATCAATGTAGTATATGTAATTAACATTTTTTATAAAATTTAAATGAACGGCTCGCCAGCATACAGATATTATACACTGAGAGGTTTTCGTTGTGTGGTTAAAACCAAAATGTAATATGGGCTAAGTGTTTTAGAAAACAAGGAATAATAATTTAAAAAAGGTATTACTGTGTTTTGACGTCGTGGTTTTGTATATTTTTCAACAAAAGAAGATATACAGCGATGAATATGTTATGTTTGGACATAAGGACCGATATTTTTGTAAGGGTTGTTGGTGGCATACCTATATTCTAGCAAATGCATCCTTCTCCAGTGATGTTATTTTTCTCCAACAGTGACCGATTATATGTACTTATACAACAACAATTCAATTCAAATGCTACCCTTATTCGTATTTCATAAATGTAGTTGGTTATACCTACGAATATATTTGCTATATTACCTTGGCAGCCGTATTTATAACGTTATCTATTCACGCAAGCTGTTATGAATCCTTTACATAATTATAAACCTCTAATCGCTCCCATCCACACATAGAAAATGATCAACACCTCATATGGCAAATTAATGTACTGAAAGGAGCATGCATATTTAATTGAATAAATTCTCCATTTCAAAGAAAATCTTCTTCTAAACGGGTCTTAAACTGTCAAATAATTTAAACGGGCTTTATTTTAATACAGTTAAATCTGTCGACAATAGAAGCAACGAAACATTTAAGTTAACTGCGACTTGATAACTTTATTCCCCCGCCAATAATTACAGAATGTGTAGTGGGTGGCTTTCCGTCGTGTGGGGTTCACTTTGAGGAGAATATGGAACAACCCTGATTTTCAATTGACTTATTCATTAAAGTGGCTGCATTGATTTTAGTCAATAAATGGTAATTTAAGTAAGTTTAGGAAATACGTAGTGTTTTTTTAATTATTTTTTAATTACACACTTTAAGTGAATGAATACAAAAGTTATAATGTAACTAAAATAAAAATAAAACACAATTAGCCTAGCTATATTTTTAAGAAGTCGTTCCCTAATTCACAAACACAAAATTCATCCCTCCAACCGTCCCGTTTTCCCCTTAAAGTACACCTTTCCTACAGGTAATTACGAACACATATGAAAGTAACGTTCAAACCTTTAAACATTCACGTCACGTTCCCGAGCGAGAACTTTCGCTCGGAGAATTTTAAATATTTACTGATCGCTCCGCTCTTTGCGCTTTTGCTGAATAATCACATACGACGACGGAGGAATTTCTTTGAGATTACTTCGATACAGTGTGGAGTTCCCAGGTGATTACGTTGTATTATTTAGAAAATGGTGGTGATTGCGTTTGTGAGTTTTGGTAGAAGTTATTGTACCCATTTGGGGACGAACCGGTGACTTTCTTAGGGTAGTTTCATTTTTGTAAAGAAGTGTTTTCGGCTATTTTATAGTATCGTCAAAATGTTGTTGAAACGTTTCGTTTGTGAAGAATAGGTATATTATCCTTCAAGCTATGGTGTACTTTTCTTGGAAGAAACTCCCATAAATATTATAAAGAAATCGGTTCCTTCCTCATCATAATCCCAAATACCAATTATTCTCAGAATACATGTAATCGTAAAAATTACAATAATTTCCAAATTTACCGAATATCGAATAGAAATACCATTTACAAAATAATCCGTAGGTAATGTGAAATTTTTCTCCGACATATTTCCGGGTCAGGTGGTAAAGTGGAGATTTTTATGTGTGAATACATTTCGCGTGAACTGAGTGAGCGCGACGGTTGCCACGTTTCCAGCAATGTATGGATCTGTGATCACGCGATTGCGTCGCATCGTGTCCAAGCGTACGTGGGAAGTGCTTGGCACAATCATTTTGATGTATGATATAATACATCCTGCTGGTGCATTTTATGAGGTCACGTATTCTATTTAAGAACGTTTAATGCAGGAACTGACTAGAGATCTGGATGCTATCCACACAGGTAAGTATGAATTGGCACAAAGCATAGCTAGTTTATCCTTAGAAGTCGGTTGAGCTTAGAGTAATGATGAAATGCAGTAATACACGAGCCAGTTTAAGATTATTTGAATGTGCACTTACGATAGACGGCTGCGTATCTAAAGACCAAATTAATAATCGCTTACGTGCTTTGATTACGTTACAACAAACCCAAAATCAATGTTTATTATCTCGCTGCCGAACAGAGATCGGATTGCGTTCCCTATTAGCCCGCAAACATCTCCTGCTAAATAGGAATTTTCTTCACCATCCATTAACCGTAGCACCACGCTACGCAAACTGATTAATAATGTGAAAAAGAGGATTTTAACGACTATGCTTGAAACACAATAGTCGTTTTTTCATGGACCTACACGGAAAAAATTTAAAAAACAGCAGCCAATGACGACGCGGCAGGCTCAGGAGAAGATTGCAGGACGAACTTGACTCTTTTCTCAAAGATTGGTCACATTCAGCTAAAGATACGGATTAGTTTAGGGTGAAAGGCAGGCTTTTGCCTTGCAGACAGAAAAGGCTAATAATAATAATGGAAACACGAAAAGAATAGAGACTCTTCTTTGACGAAATTAAAAACTTTTAACTTTTAAAATCTGAGCGTTCATTAAAAACTTTTAACTCACAAATGACCCCGTTTTCCTTTTGCAAAAAAACCCGCTTAATACATTCCCACTGACAAAACAATACATCCTTTCATTATCCCAGGACCTACCCCACATCTCCCTTCCAATATACCATCAAAAACACACACGTTAACTAATTAAAACCCAATTAGTAGTACAAAAACATGGCGCTTTGTATCGGACAACAGTCTGCTTAGCTCACAAAGCCTTGTGATTTCTTTATCATGTAAAGCTTGTGAGTGAATTAAAGAGAGCCAATTTCCAGCTCCAATATCTTATTAACAGAGATAGTTTGGACGAAGAGAATGGACGCTGTAAAATGTTTTGAAAAGTCCATGAAAATATCCTTGCTTAAAATTTTTTTTGAACGTCAGTGATCGATGTGAATCTTGTGACAAAGCATGGTTCTATAAAGAAAAATGTGATAGAAATATAATTATTACATAATAATATAAAGAATAATAATTAAGAAAATTCTGCTTTTCTTGACACAAGGTGTTAAGAAAGAAATTACTATGTAAGTATATAACCATAAACTGTTTTGTGCTTATAAGCGTAGAATTGTTTTCCGCATGCTCTAAACCAATCAAATTAATGCAACCTCTTTTCTGCAAAAACTTAAGAGCCAAAAATTATTCGAATATTCCCTAAAATTCCAATGGCATTGTTTTCTATATTTTGCTACAATTTCAACAGCTGTGCTCGTAAAGATGCAGCGCGCTGCGGTTTGTGGCGTATGAATGGAAATTATTTCGCCAGGCAACCGCACCCGGCGTCTGTGCGCCTAATTTGAAGACAGCCTTAGCAGCTGCCGCTCACTTTAATGTGCTGCATTGGTATTATTTATAAATGCAAGATTCTCTGGATCCCACTTGACTTTGTTTAAATCGTGGTCCTTATTCCGTTTGGTCCTATGTGTCACGTTTTTAACCGATAGATGTGCAGACTGCGTTATGGCAATGCAGCAGAATTTTATTAATGTTAAGAAAAAAAAGTGTTAACTACAATACAACATACAATGTTGGGTACGTACTTACTACCTGGATAAGTTTAATAAATAATCAGTTTCATTGCAGTTGGTTTCGAGAATAGTTCATTACTGAACATTTCTACAATTTCATTCACAACTCTTCGGAAGTAATGAATAATGAAACGAATAAATCACCAACAAAGAGATACACAGATAATCAATTACCAGACTCTATAAATAAGATTATTTATTGCAGTTGAATACTTAACGCCACTTTAATTATGTATCAATTGGAAACAATTATCAACGATGCAAAACCGTTATATTTTTAATCACTATTCGCGATTGGTTGGTTACATAATTCGGGAGCCAATCGGAAGCGTTCCTCGTCCGCCATTTTAATTATGTTTTGTTTGAATTCGAAATGGATTGCAAGCGTTAATCAAGGTCGGCATTTTATTAATGAGTAGACTTCGGTAGGGAAGATTAATTATGTAAATTGGTTGACATATTCGGATGGGCTGTGGTTGCGACCATGTCGACGGATGCCGGTAATGGTTTTTGAATTATTAATTCCGTTATTAATTACTGAAGTGGGGTTAATAATTTACTTTTCGTGTTTTAGCCGCTCGAAAGTGGTGTTTGTTGATCGGATAAAAAGTTAATTTTCATAACATGATGTCAGGGATTTACTGAGGCTACTTGGATATTGATGAAGTTTTTGAAGAGTGTAATATTGTTTTGATCCATGGCCACCCGACGGGTTATAAATTCAAAAGTTATAATACTAAAATAGTCTTACATTCTGCACACTGCACAGCATATTACTA
Organism: Agrochola circellaris; assembly: GCA_914767755.1. Taxonomy (NCBI): domain Eukaryota; kingdom Metazoa; phylum Arthropoda; class Insecta; order Lepidoptera; family Noctuidae; genus Agrochola; species Agrochola circellaris. The sequence goes on from OU611847.1 coordinate 1,178,311, forward strand.
AATATATTCATAAAATTCCTGGTATCCATTATCATCGATTATAATTTATAAGTAAGAATAGTTAATTTATGTAACCAAACTTCTCTGTACATGGCACTGAAACTTTGCCTAATAGGTACAGACAATGTGAATCCTAAGTTATTCATTATACTAGAGTGAATGTGTTAGTGCTAGGTTTCATTTGTTCGTATAAAATAGTGGAACTAGGTCTGTACGTTGAATATATTATGTGGAGCCAATTTTCTAGTAATAGTGGCCTGGTACTGTAATTGTATATGCAAAGTGGCTCTAAGCCAGTTTTTGTGTTGTTGAAAATGCAATCTAATAAAGAAATTATGTGACCATAATGAAGAAACAGGTATAAATTAAGGCAAGGATTTTTTTTTTGCAGCTATACTCCAAGTTTTCTTTAATGAAAATAAACCGCTAACAAGTTTAGAATTTTATTCCTTGATTTCTACCAATGAAATAAGTTGTTTTAAAATGAATACAAGAAAACCTGGAGTTCAGATACCTGCTTTTTTGAAACAACTTAGGACATCCCTGGATGGTATAAACACTCCTATGTAGTCAAGCTCTTACTTCAAACAACTAATTTCCGCAAGTAAATCCTTTCCAAAGCCCTAGTGTAAAACAATATTAAGTCAAGGAGGCAAAAGTTTAATATTCAGTCTTCAAAGTTACGCCAACTTCGAAGGCATTATAATATAATACCTAATCTTACATATTAGATTCAGATACGCAAGTAGATTGCCATCGGGATGGAGAGAGTCTTAAATTATACCTGAAGATTATTGGAAAAAGGAATCTAGGAACACTGTTAAGTATCTGTATGATCGGCAAGTATATTATTAAGCTAATCGGCAGTCACCTTAAGATAGATTATTACAAATTATTTGACACCGTCATTATAATTTGGGAAACTCGAAAGAGTTATCCAAAGAGATCAGATGACCAGCCGATGTATTAATTTGGTCCTAGAACTCCAAATACGAAACTTTACTAAAACAAAAATTCAATTTGTTATAATCTAGTATTAGTAGTCTAGTCTAGCTTGTGACCTCTAGTAAAATAATATTTTTACTAAGAAAACTATTCGTAATATAAATCTATCTAACAAACGCTAACTATTGATCCCTCAATCTACCGAGACTAATATTCTTGGAGCCAATTCTGATCGAAAAACTGAACACCCAGATAAAACCATTGGGTTGCACGCTTTGCACAGATGGGTTGTAACTTGTACTATAAAATACTTCAATATTGCGACCGCGAGCGCTATAAATCTTCGAAGATCTAATCTGGAGACAGACGATATCTGATTACGTCAGAAAACGACGCCACTTACTGCTTGCTGTATTTATTTAGTTTATTCTAGACTTTAACAGTGAGGACTAGATGATAATATTAGCCTGGAATTGTCACACTTTAGAGCAAGTCTCTGTTTACTTAGAGAAAGTTCAGGCATTGATCACTATAGTTTTTCATTGATACTACGGTTTATCTCTGCTTGTTTACGATTTTTGTTAAGTTTTCTACACGACGATGAATATAATAGGGTTCTCTACATCTTATTTCCAGTTTTCGCGGAACCCCTCGCGATTTTCCGTAAATATAGAATACGCGCTCACAGTGACATAATTATACAAATATCTAAATATACTGTTTAAATATAACTTCCCTCATTAAGACGAGGGGAGGGTGACGCACAAATGATTTTCAAACCTGTTTGCAATCATCGCGATAACACAGAATTTAATATTTGCCATGTTCTTTGCCTCTGCCTTACAAAATTAATTTTCCTTTCAGAATAGTAAAGTACAAAACTTATTCGGAATATTCTTCATCCAAAATATTTTCTGAATAGTCGTACCAGTCTCAATGGTGATATTATTTACGAGCGCTGTAATTCCTTCAAGGTTGGAATAAATCAGACATTTTCTCAGTTCTTATTCGATAAAAACTTTCATACATTTCTAGTGTTCCGTGCGGATGTTGGAAATCCGGTACATTTGAATCAATAGGGTTTTCTTTCTGGTTCGGAATTTTATATCTTACTTTGTGGTCTAAAGGATGAATTGATACGCATTAAGAGTTCAATCGTTTTCTCAGTCTATTGCCGGAGCAGTTGCGGGTTCCCGTTTACATACTCGTAGTATATTAATATGTATACCATAAAGTAAACTGGGAAGATACTTCCTTCAATAACGTAATTTTCCCATAGTAATAATACACCACAGTAAGTCACAGAATAGTCTATTTGTTACAAACCCGATGTATTACCATCTATATCTAGTGGAGACATTTCTTACCACGGAACACTTTTATCACAATTTCGGCGGACCCGTCCAGTTTAGTAATTGTGTTATTGGAAGTTCGCCGAATGATGCTGGAATATAAATTGTGGGGACTGGGTCGATAGGCACTTGTTTTTTTTTAAGAAAAATATCTGTACATTATTATAAACTAAACGAGCCTGAAAAAAATGGTCTTGTTACGCTCACATAGAATTTGGTCCTTTGACTTTGAGCCGCGGGGCTTTGTGAATAGTTTCGAATACTATGTATCATCTTTTCGTTTCCACGGTACTTTGGTTGATGATTATTATATTGAGCCCAGTAAGTAAATGACCACGTTGATTGCGGCAAGTGAACTCCAGCAACTGGGACATGGTGGATAATGAGCATTATGATGTCGTTACTATAATAAAATTTAAGATATTTGAAGTTAGAGGTTTCCTATTTTAACATTGATTACTAAATAATTTAACTAAAGTATTGTTCTACTATGAGTGGTTTATATCGTGTAACCATTATTTTTATGTATCATCTCGAGCTGTAAAAACTGCTGAAAGGCGCTCCTAATATATCACTAGTGAAATATATCGAGGTGCTACAGTGGAAATACCTTTATTAGTATAGTAGCATTTTTTTTGCGTTATTTTCCTATAGTTTTAAACTTCGCAAACAGTCACTAGAAATTTATCTTAAACTGTATTTTTTATCACATGCCACTCCATCAAAAATGAAGAATATGCGAGGTCCATAATGATTATACACTAGCTGCGCCCCGTAGTTTCACCCGCATAAGTCTCGATCCCATGAGAATATCGGGATAAGAAGTAACTTTTGTCCTAACCTAGGTCTACCCACATCCCAAATTTCATCCAAATCCGTTCAGCCGTTTTAGCGTGGAAGCGTAACAAACAAACACACAAGCTCACTATCGCATTAGTTAATATTCTTACTACACCAAAATGAAATAACAGCATTTTCTAATTATTAAACCTATATAAGTATTATTATTGCAATATAATGAACTTATATTTCACGTTCATTGTTGAAAAAATATTTTCCATAGTTTGAAGCAGGCACTTCGGTTGTAATCTCGCGAAGACCAAGTTTGGAGAGTGCTGGTGGTCGAAATATTGAAGCTAGGAAGCAACGGAGGCAAAATAAGCTGAAAACTTGGCTTTGTTCCAATTAATTTTTGTTAAAACAACAATAGTTCCTATCTGGATTTGGAAGCACTACAAGATTTCAGATATTGTTTTAAGTGGTTCTAAAAGATAGTTTATTTGATAAGTTATTTATTGGGCGATTTTGTTTTGAGAGGTTCTTGAAAATAAGAGAAAATCGAGGATGGTAAATGCAAATATACTATGGGAACATATATTACTCTATGTTCAAACATTACAAGGGAGAACCAAGGCAGGATATCTCGACATAATTAATTTTACGTCATGATGAAGTAGTTACATACGTAAGTACCTTACTTATTAGGCGCTAGCTACTGCCCCCGACTACGACCAGGTCGAAGTCATATCATAAAACATAGTGTCGATATCTGTCAGTGAAATAATTTTTGTAATTAGATTATGAATTCCAGAGATTACGTCTTACAAACAAACAAACAACTTCACAACTTTAGAAAGACAGAAAAATTATTTATTGAGACTTGCACAGGAAATCACAATTTAAACTAAAAACACACTAAACATAAATAAAAAAGAAAAAACAAAGTAAAATTTAAATTGAAAGCAGTCCTGTACGAGGCCAAAAGGTTCCTATCTCAGCATAATGCTGCGACATTTAAAAAATAAATGTCGCAGCGCTGGTATTCTGATAGGGCCCGCATGTCACGGAAAGACCAACTATTACTACTACTTAATAATATTAATAATTAAGATTTAAGTAGGTACTAGGCAACGAGTTTTGTAAATAAGCAGACATGACCTTACGTTTAGTATAAAGCACATGAAAATTATAATTACGCATTTCTCATCAAGGTAAGGCAAGCATTATTTTTCTAAGGAAAAGCTTTTTCATTGCATTCCTTCGTAAACGTCAATCCAACAGTTTGTCACTACTAATGCACAATCGTAATCCTTAACCCCTTCACCGTCGCGAATTCAAACACTTAAACAAACCTAATGTTGATACCTTGGATTTCATTCAACCCTTAAACAGAAAAGATTAGCAATATCCTCCTAAATCGAACTTTAACATTATTAAGTTAGAGTTGATATTTCAGAAGCAATTTCTTTAGAAATAGCAATAGCATTTACATTTCAATTACTTGATGTTTTTTCTAGTTAAACGAGGATTAGTGAGGTACAAATGGATAGTTCATCATGACAGTGAGCTGTTTATCTTGTTGTTAAAGCTTTTATGATTGGGTTATGATTGCATAGCATTTATATCTTTGTGGTGTATAATGAAGTAGATAATATGTTCTACGAATAATAACAAAATATTATTGTGCAAAATTATAGTTCTACACATTTTCGAACATAAATTACAAACGCTTTTCACAGACAGCCAAAAAGCTATATATTTTGGAATAATTAATGTTTCAGCACATTAATATTTAAATTAATAAGAAGCTTATTTTCTTATTAATTTAACAGATGCTAAATAGCACTAATCTATGGCGCGTAAAAGAATATCAGCAAGTTCAGTACAATATAAAATTCCTAGTTACACATTATCGTATTGTCGTGCTGCCAGAGCCGGACGGAGCCCGGACGCAAATCGTTTCCGATTCAGTTCAGTTTGTGTCGTTTATACAAGGCGTGGTTACGGAGAGCCAATCGTACATACGGAGAATTATATTGATGTAAACAGGAAATAATAGTCGTAGAGAAAATAATGGGTTGGTATTTAAATAAGCTGTTTCAAGCACTATTGAAGGGATACATTAGAAGAGCCTCCATGAGTAATGAACGACGATGTACCTTACGTTTTGCACCCCCTGGACCCCCCAATATTTGTAGGCAGGAAAATATACTGCGCAATATAGCAGCTGAAGCAGAAAGGCCATATTGCACCCGATACCTAGAATACATACAAAATCACTATCCCTTCATTTCCCACTAGTCTTTGCCCGCGGCTTTACCCGTTTGGAGGTCTGTAATTATCCCAAGGGAACGTAGTACCGGGATAAAAAGTATCCTATGTCCTTACACAGGCCATCTACCTGTGTGCCAAAGTAAAGGTGACAAAAAGTAAGACAGACAGATCGAGTTACTGTCGCACTTATAGTAAATATTACTAGCTGCGCCCCGCGGTTTCATCCGCATAAGTCTCGATCCAATGGGAATGTCGGATAAAAAGTCCTATGTATCCTATGTCCTAAACCAGGTCATAATCTACACATGTGCCTAATTTCATCAAAATCCTGTTGAGCCGTTTTAGCGTGAAAGCGTAACAAACAAACAAACTCACTTTTGCATTTATTATATTAGTTAGGATAATGTCATATTATATAGGTATATAAATATGTTATTATCCTAACTAATATGGAAAAAAATTATGTGGATACCATCCTTATTAGGTAGTATGTATGGTATCCACACAATTTTTTCCTACTTATACGTCCCATGTAATAGTAGGCAAACCCACTACCCGGGCACAACTCTAGACTATTCTCAGACAGCTACTGAGAAAGTCTAATGGGATACCCAATAATACTGCTCAGATTCTGCTTTCAATTTCTGGGTCTTCAGAGATCGAAACCAGAATCAAACGACAACAAACGCACTTGTGAACACTAGACGGATGAGCTACTCTTTACTCCTTTTTTGCCACCTCAACTTACCTATAGCTACAAAAAATTACCAAAATAACATGGAAAAAGATGAACTAAAACCCTGTGAATCGAACAAAAATGTAACGCCACCTTTTTACCTGGGCACTCAATAACTAAAATGTCCTATAACTTTCTAGCTACACGTAACATACCTTAAATACCTCTGTACGATCCAATATGGCGGTTTTATTGGTCGTTCTGTCCCGATAGAAATCTATAAATGTGTTTTATTGTCTTGCGAGCTGACACGGTGTATTGCACGGGTATTCGTAGTAATATTCTTGTACCATTGAACTAGTTTTTAATGTTTTTGGTGTTATAGGTATTTCTGTTTGATTAAGGAGAGAACCTTTTTTAAACCAACTTCAACAAAAAAATATTGGTGTCTTTGTGACGCGATTACCTACTCCGCCTACCATGAATTGATTTTGATATTATTTTTTTTTAGTAATTCAAACTTCAAAGGTGGTCTCTTATAAATTTTATTAACTTTCCTTGGGTAGTTTTTGAGTTAGCTTCAACAATACGTATTTTTCCCACTTAGTCTATGTTATAATAAGTACCTGTCACTGTTATTTACATAGCATGTAGTCAATCTGCCTAGCCGTTTCCCAACTATGTTGGGGTAAGTTTCCAGTCTAATCGGATGCAGCTGAATACTTCCACAACCCAGTAACTGGATAATACGATACCACTTGGTAAGACTGTTTTTCAGACTGTCGGGCTTCTGACGACCCGTAACGACTGTCAAAGAGCCACGAATGACAGCCGGGACCAACGGCTTAACATGCTTTCCGAGGCACCGAGGAGTCTCGGTATGTAAAGATGGTCCCATCCACGGACCAACCCCGTCAAGCGTAGCTTAACCTGATGGATCGACCAGTGCGGCTGTTATTATTTAGCCACGAGCTCGCAGGTAATGATATTCGTATTTTTGTGGGGTAGGTACAAAACACACATATACCAAAACTAAAAAGTGAAAAATAAAAACTTTTTACAAAACAAACAACAAGCACCTCCAAAAAAAAAAACACTACAAAGTGAAAAATAACTTTAGTGTCGGAAGTCGGTGGCACAAAACGAAAACTGCAATCCAAAGACACCGACTCGGTTGTCGGAAGTCGGTTGTTTTTTTTGTAATGAATAAATACTGTTGTATTTGTAGTAATAATATGTAAGCATCATCACCTTCCTGCCGTTATCCCATGTCACTCGAGGTCGGTGCGTCTTCTCTTTCCAATCATAATCTGAGTCAATAATATCTACGGATGTTTCCTTTCCGACCTCACGTTACGTTCAACAGAACGTAAAGCAAGTAATTGTAGTTTAACAACGGTAATTGGAAGTGTTTCCTTGTACCACGGCGTGGAGGTAAGGCCTGAAAAACGTCAACTGAAAATAGCGAACCCTTTTTTGAAGACCTCATTAGTTTTGTAAAATAAGCTCTTAATTAAGTGCTTACTGACTTTTTGACCTTAGACTATGGATGCTCTAGAATGAACAAGGCTGTCGCTAAACAAAGCACTGTTAAGGAAGTCGAACCTACATTCTTTGTTCAAACAAAATTCTACTCCAATCCATTCTTGTTCAGCAACAAACCTATAATCACTTACTAACCGCAATTCATATTTTATTTCCAACTGTAATTTCATGTGCATCATAACCTCAAACGGTCAGCTTATGTCAAGTTACACCCGTCCTGGGTATAACTAATCGATAGGTAGGGCGGAGACGCAAAATAGATAAGTTCAGAAGGTCGGCTCTATAATATAACGAACGACAACGCACGCAGACATGGGCGCGTCTATTTCAAAATTATTTTATTAGATTGAGTGCAAGATTTGATTATTTGAATATTTAATCCCGAACTTCTAATTTTATTTTAATTCGCGTTAAAGATATATTTACAATTGAAGTTAATTTCATAACCTGAACTCACGTCGATGATTTTTCAATGTAATTATGATAGTCGAACAATAATGTTGGAAAAAATGGTGAGATATAAAGTTGAAAACTTCGAATACAGATGAATGTGTTACGTATCCCTTTTAGTGAGTGATTGCGTAAAAATTCAACGTAAATAGGGTTTGTTTACACTTTCATCAAATACTTTGGAACAGACTATAGTATGAGATCGCCGTGCGTATGCGTCTATGTGTGTAAGCGCCTGCTCGCTTGTTGAATGAAGCCGGCCTTCTGTACCTATTCATTCTGTGTCGACAGGTAGAGCGGACTGACGTCCAACCGGTCATTATAACCCGTCGTATCAGTCGTATTATGGGCAAAAGAAGATTATTTTTAGATGCCAGGAATGTTTGAGTAAATGTTTTCGTTCCCTGTGAGGTAGGTATTTATTGAGTGTTGGGGTTGTAAATGTTTGCGTGGTTAAGAATGGAATTTTTGTTAGTTTGGATCTGTGAACTGAAGCGTCTTCGAGAAATTTAATTGGAATTAAAGGCTACAGAGGTCATTCGATTGAAATAATTCAATGTCGGGTGACGAATCGGTTATTATTCCCTCATGAATTTCTAACTTCATTGAACATAGCTGTCGTTGCGGTGATTAAAGAGGCTTTTATTTCATTCTAAATGTACTACTTATTCACAGTCAGCTTCTCCGAATAAAGTTTGTACCTACTCATCGTTGTTCAATGTCGATCATTATGTCTACTTGAGTTTGCGCCACCTAGCACCACTACGTGCAACCTTTTAAATTCATTCTACCAAAGACTACCCAATTACTGTTTCCATGCACGTACGAAAAGCAACAAAATTGTATAATGTACTGAAAATATCTGCCATATAACATGCTCCCCACATCTTTATAACTTCCTTGGGTTTAAAGTGCCGCCTCGCAAGACCTCACGCACATAGAATCACTCGTAAAAGCCGAAAAGCCGCGACAGTTCAACGTACTTGCGAACTGAACGTTGAAGACACATAGTAGTTTAAGTCAGAAGAAATATTGCTGTTGTTATCGCATCCGTGAACCGGACGATAACCTTTTTTTTTGGAATATGAATGTAATGTTTTTTTTTATTAATTTATTTATTACGACTGTAATAGCATAAACACAGTACAACTTAACTTAGATGTAGCATAAATTTAAAAATTTACATACTTTAATTTCAATTTTACGGGTGCGTCTCATATCATATATAAAGTTATTTGGTATATTTTCATTTCAATAACATTCACAAGATGTAATAAACGTGAGATATACCAACTGCTGATATAATTTCTTTACATATAACATTTATATATTCTAAAACTTATTTCGTATAAAGTTATTAGATATAACGTTTATTTAATTGAAAATCATTAGGTCTATCGTTTAAAATATATATAACCTAAGGTGGGAGCGCCAGATGGGGTCTATTGTTGATGAATCTTGACCAATTAAATAAATTATTATATAACTGAGCAAGATTATGCACACAAAGTGACAACGAACAATAATATTTGTTAAGCTACCTACAGGCTACAACTTATGAATATAATTAGACTAAATTATAAAGTGTATGTATGCAATTTTGCTTTGTGTTTTTAACTAGGCGTTTTTATCATATTAGACTATATAGGTTTTATGTCTTTTGCGTGGTATATTCAAACGATTTTATATTCAACTAGCTGCCCGCCCCGGCTTCGCTCGAGTAGCACTAAGTCCGTATCTACGGCGCACCTACCTGCCTACCCTACCTACCCTACCTACCCTACCTTCCCTACCTACCCTACCTACCCTACCGACCCTACCTACCCTACCTACCCTACCGACCCTACCGACCCTACCGACCCTACCTACCCTACCTACCCTACCTACCCTACCTACCCTACCTACCCTACCTACCCTACCTACCCTACCTACCCTACCTACCCTACCTACCCTACCTACCCTACCTACCCTACCTACCCTACCTACCCTACCTACCCTACCTACCCTACCTACCCTACCTACCCTACCTACCCTACCTACCCTACCTACCCTACCTACCCTACCTACCCTACCTACCCTACCTACCCTACCTACCCTACCTACCCTACCTACCCTACCTACCCTACCTACCCTACCTACCCTACCTACCCTACCTACCCTACCTACCCTACCTACCCTACCTACCCTACCTACCCTACCTACCCTACCTACCCTACCTACCCTACCTACCCTACCTACCCTACCTACCCTACCTACCCTACCTACCCTACCTACCCTACCTACCCTACCTACCCTACCTACCCTACCTACCCTACCTACCCTACCTACCCTACCTACCCTACCTACCCTACCTACCCTACCTACCCTACCTACCCTACCTACCCTACCTACCCTACCTAACCTACCTACCCTACCTACCCTACCTACCCTACCTACCCTACCTACCCTACCTACCCTACCTACCCTACCTACCCTACCTACCCTACCTACCCTACCTACCCTACCTACCCTACCTACCCTACCTACCCTACCTACCCTACCTACCCTACCTACCCTACCTACCCTACCTACCCTACCTACCCTACTAAAAAGTATCCTATGTCCGTCTCCTGGTTCTAAGCTACCTCCCCACCAATTTTCAGCCAAATCGGTTCAGCCGTTCTTGAGTTATAAGTGGTGTAACTAACACGACTTTCTTTTATATATTATATAGATGTATGTTTCAAAATGAGTTATTTTAAAATGATATCAATCGTTTATTAACTGATCATTATATCAAATAAAATTATAAATTCAGATGTTATATCTTGTTAATATTAGAGATTTTGTAATTATATCATATATTACTTACCCATAAAATACTCTTTACAAGTGACGATACTTCAATGTACCATCACGGACACTGGCGGTGAACCACTTTTCAACCTTATTACTGAGGGCATAAGGGTGAAAAGTGGTTCACCGCAAATATCCGCGGTTGAACGTCTGTCGCACCTTGGCCGTCAGTTCGGGTACCACCATGCTGTCTTGCTAATACATATTTCCACACGGCATAAGATATTTCATAAAACTATAACAAGGGTGCTGATTCGAGAGTAAGTTTAGACTTTTAATTTGTATATGTTTTGTCTCACTCCAGTGTTGCTAGGAGTGGGGCTTCTGGATTCTCTACTGAGTGGTCTGCAGTTAGATAGTCACGTTTGCCAAGACTTTGCTTTGCGAATATTCACAGCACATCTCATAAATAAGGTATCACGTTCAATAAATGTTATGGATGAGCAGAGTTCGTTTTATATTATAATTTTATGCAAGTATGTAAGTACGTCTAGCGGCAGTGCTTAAAAAAATATAGAGAAAAATGATGCATTTTTTCTCTACCTTTTCTATACCTTTTAATACCTACATTTATGTCAGACGTCGCAGATGCTTTCTCGTTACTGAGAATCCAATCACTTAATTTACTTCTTGAAGGAACACAAGGCAAATAATTTCGTTTATTTTATTTTAATATAGGTACCTACCTACATATTTCAGCACAAAGGGTAATAAAAGCTAAAATTGCATTTTTTTTTCAGAAACGTTTTATATGTAAGTAACTCTAGAAAATACAACTTTATATTTCTATTTCCAGGTAAGTAAAGCAATGTCAAATCAAAGAAAAATATGGTCGCAAGCGATGTATTTATTATTGTCGCATCGCATAATATACCTACATTGAATTATTCATACGCTTGTCGCTAGCCCGTCGAGAATCGTCTCCTACTTCAAGAGTAATGGAAGACCGACATGTGAAAATAACGTACATTTTGTCGTGATTCAGTTATTCATAAGACTACGAACAAGACTGGTTTGTTTGTCCTTGGTTTTTTAGGAGTGTTCAATGTCCTTGTCTTAGCTTTTGGTAACTTGAGAGATCAGATATAGTTTCTACGTCAATGATTTTGCCTAAAGCTATTTTACTCGGTTTGATTTCAAACATTCCATTAGGTCCTACTTATTTCTGAATGTTGTGGGTATAATAAACAACAGAGAAAGTAGACTTCGGGTCTACCTCTTATAGCAGAACTTTTCGTGTATCCCCGGTCGTCCCACTGCCGTCGTCCCACTGGTGGGACGAACGGGAATTTAATAAATAATATTAAGTTTATTCCCGTTCGTCCCATTGATTTTGTTAGTGGGACGAACGGGAATAATTTAGTAATTTTATTTTAAATTCCCGTTGGTTCCACTCATTTATTTGAGTTTGTTTGGCATACACTCATCTAAACAAGTAGTATATTATTGGGCATTCTAGGCCACTTTCGGCAAATCGCTCGGCGAGTACGCCTCGCTGCCGAAAGTGGTCTAGAACGCCCAATAATTGTTAATCGACTCGACTCGTTCATTTGTTCATTCGTTCGAGTTCTTAGCATTCTGTCACACAGATCGCTCGGCGAACCGATTTCACCATCGCTTTGAATCTATCAAATTTCTTTAATAGATTTTCAACCTTATCACAATAGTGGATGGTACATGTATGTAGGTTGAATGAAACACTTATGCTAATGAGATTCATTTATTTTTAGTAAGCACAAATTACAATATTATAATTCCGTTGATAAACAATGTATTATTTATCGTAATATGTTGGTGGTTCGGGAAATAAAGCATCAGTCGATATAATAAACTCTTGTAGTTTACGCCATTGTATAGAATTGACGTCGGTCTGGACCTTAATGCGGACCAACGCCTTTTTCCACAGCTCCAACGAGTCGGTGACGCGCGCGTCCTCAGTTTTGTATACTTTACAGTCTATGTAGTACTCGCCGTTCGTGCTTGTCGTTCGCCGCTCACTGCCGTTGGCCACTCGGTTCACGAAGTATGACGGGAGAGAAGAGGTTTCGCTGTTCGCTGTTGCCCTCCCATTGTTATGTTTGCGGCTGATGCCAAATATATCGACGTCAGATTTCGATGTTTTACTGAAACAAACAAATTGATCTCTTGTTAATTCGCACCCAAATTTATTTATAGTTTTAACCTGAATGTGCTTTAAAACAAATATACAAGAATAAGAGACGAGACATACTACACAACGCTACCATGTCCTATGAATAGTAGACAGCGGATATACATTACAATTAAATACTGTTTATTAGTAAAAACATACTACTTTATATACACAGGAACATAAAAAATCATTGCTATTAATTAAATTCATGTACACATATTAATCTCGAACCGGCATTGAACCCGCGACATCAGCATAGCAGTCGCTTGCATCAAGCGACTGTCATATGCAATTGATTGACAAAACAATGAAGCAAATAAATCGTAAAGTTTACCTTGGATGCGTAACATTTTGCTTTGTTGACTTCCGTTTCCTAGGGACTGGTAGAGTTGGTTTGCGGTTAGACTTAGAGTCGTGCTCCATCACATCACTTGATAGGTAGGTTTCGTACTCAGAGTCTGACCTGAAATAAATACATAAAGTTAAAAAATGTTTGGTTGACCATGCAGGGTCAGAAGTTTGTGGAGAATGCTGGTTTTTATACTTACATTTTCACTTAATTATTTAGGAATACCAAATAATTAGTTTGAAGAGTCGGTCGGCAGGCACAGTGACTATGTCGTTGAGTCGGTTGGCTGATACAGTGGCAGTGAGCAGCTACTGTCTAACTATCACTGATAAGTACTTGGAGTCTTGAAGATTTCTACTGGCACGCTCGTCGAGTCGATTGTATAGAGCACACCGATAACACACTGATTATAAGTCAGAAACTTACAATAATATCGCTATATTCAGAATATGTACAACTGACCAAATAACTATGTAAAAAACAACTTTTTTCTTGGTCGTATTATACACATACGAAAAATAATTGGTTAGGTGATATTTCAGGAGCATCGACGTTGATTAGTGTTGATGTAGTAAAAGCGCTCAGGGTTGTCACACCGATTACATTAGTTATCGAACATTTTTAATGTGCTCGAGTGCATAAATGTAAACTCGTGGTAACCTTAGGTAAAATAGCTTGGACAAATAAAAGTGTCAACTTACTGGAAAAATAAGTAGGTTGAGCACACGTGTAATTTTTACGCAATATCATATAAAATTATTTGGTTCCAAATTTGATAGGTATTTCAAAGCATTATTGACTAAGACCTCATGATTACTCGTTGTATATCTCGTTCTTTTATCGAGAATAAAATAAATTGTCTATAAAGATTGGTAATATTTCACAAATTTCATTGAAATAAAAAAAAAATACAAAAATATCGACATTCTGACTTCCAAGGTTTCTTAAAAACGAACGTCGATTAGAAAATTATAAAACACAATTATTTGTTGGTAAGATATAAATTCATTATATTTTCTATTATGTTTTATTAGCATTCTGTCTAGTGGTCACCGATTATCATTCTATTTGTTTAATTTCAGAAATATAATGGTAAACTTAATTTTACCAATTGATGTGATGGTACAATACGAAACGGAAACGAGAGCAAGTCAGACCTAGTCTCGAAAGACTTTTGTCAACGTCGAATCACGAAGTATCTAGGTAAGATATGAAGCCAATACCTATATTTTCTACTTTTATTAGCATTTGTGTCTAGTGGTTACCGATTATCATTATATTGTTTAATTTCAGAAATATAATGGCTGACTTATTTTACCAATTAATGTGATGGTACAATACGAACAGGAAACGAGAGTAAGTCAGACCTAGTCTCGAACGACTTTTGCCAACGTCGACGCGTAAAGTATCAACCCAAAAGCAACGTATCTGTATAAGATCCTTAATATTAGTAGTAAGTACGTATTTACTTGAGTTTTATTGAACGACTTTATTATTGTGAATCAAACGATAACAAATAATAATGCCATACTGTACAGTTTGTAATGTGTCTGTAGATAATCGACGGTGGTCAAGTCATTTACGTACTAATGTACATAAAAACAGTAGTACGACCCTTCTGCATGATAACGTTTCAATTATAAACTCTTCGTTTAAAGGTAGAATTTCGAGTTACAGAATCACTGCAACTAACGAACAAACAAGTAATTTTCCAGAAATGTTCCTCAATAGTGTAAAGGTATACGTTAAAACTCTAATAGATCAGTTACTAATAAAACATACAACTGTTAAGATTAACTTTGAACTTTTTTCGTATTTCCTTTTATTTAAAAATGATCAGCAGGAATTGAAGTCGTTTGCTACCAAAAACTTTGTTATTCACTTTTATTATAACTTTGATTTTATTTATAAATCAGTAGTCGAGATACTGACAAAGAAAATAGAAGAATTTGAGCATCGAGATAGTGGTTGGACATTTTTAAGTAATTCTCATTTAGAAGTTAACATTAATAAACATCAAACTCTCAGCGGGTCTAGATTTATACCTTTGCCTAATGCTATAAAAAACAAAAAAGCATGTTTAAATATTCAAAATAGGGATGAAAATTGTTTTTTATGGTGTGTTGTGGCTGCCTTGTACCCCACAACTCAACATCCTAACCGAGTAACGTCTTATCCCCATTTTAAAGATGTTTTAAATATTAGCGATTTAACATTTCCAATCACATTTTCTGATATAGTCGTATTTGAGAAAAATAACCCTGTCTTAAATATTTTTGTTTATGGATTAAAAAATAATAAGACGATTGTTGGACCGTTGTACACAACTACTAATAAGAAATCTAAGAGCATCCATCTCTTATTTTTAGAAAATAATACAAACACTCATTATTGTCTAATTAAAGATTTACCGCGATTAGTTAGAAACCAGATAACCAGACACCACAGTAAATTATATTTTTGCGAGATGTGCTTATTATTTTTTCCTAATTTAAATCAAATTGAAACGCATTCGTGTGGTGGTGTTGTTACAATATTACCCGATGAGGGTTCATTTTTAAAATTCAAAAATTATGAAAGAAAACAAGACGTTCCATTTGTCATATACGCTGATTTCGAAACATTGCTGTATCCGATTTCTTACAACGAGTCCGAAAACGCCAAGACATCAAACTTGCAGCGCCATGTGCCTGCTGCGTTCGCTTACAATATCGTATCATCTACTAATAATACCAATAATGGGTATAGATGTTATCGAGGTACTGATTGTGTTTCCAAATTCATACAATTTTTAACTGACGATCTTAAAGCACTACATACCATTTTAACAAAAAACGAACCTATGTTATTTACTACAAATGATTCTTATGATTTCAGACACGCAGTTGTCTGTCATATATGTGAAAATTTGCTCTTAAGCGATCGGGTAAGGGATCACTGTCATATTTCAGGACGTTATCGTGGTGCAGCACATCGACATTGCAACTTACAAAATAAAGTACCTAAATTTGTGCCAATATTTTTTCATAATTTATCTGGTTATGATTGTCATTTATTTATAAAACAATTAGGTCAAATTCCTGGGCAAATTAGAATTATACCAAAGACAAAGGAAAAATACACAACGTTTACAAAGTTTATTCCTATTGCTAGTAATGAGTATATACAATTAAGATTTTTAGATTCGTTCAACTTTTTAGGCGCAAGTTTAGACAAACTCGCTAAAACTTTACAGTCACCAGATTTCGTTTATCTAAAATCACAATTTCCTGATGAAAGACAATTTAGTTTATTAACAAGGAAAGGCATATATCCTTATGATTACATGTCAGATTGGAAATGTTACGATCAGAAATCGTTACCACCTAAATGTTATTTTCATAATTCTTTAACCAACGAAGATATTAGCGATGACGATTACAATCATGCTCAAACCGTTTGGAATATGTTCAGTATTAACGATTTGGGTGACTATACAGATTTATATTTAAAAACAGATGTGCTTTTATTAACTGATATATTCGAACAATTCCGAAAAACATGTAAACAGCATTATAAACTAGATCCGGCGTTTTACATAACTGCTCCTAGTTTGTCGTTCGACGCAATGTTGCTTAAGACAGGGGTTCAGTTAGAACTCATGTCGGATTTAGCCATGGTTCGAATGATTCAAAGCGGTATCCGTGGTGGGTTGTGTATGTGTTCCCATCGATATGCAAAAGCGAATCATAAATATATGCCTGAGTGTAATGCAACAGAACCTCAATCTTTCATAGTATACTTAGACTGTAATAATCTGTATGGGTTTAGCATGTGTCAATATTTACCGTATTCTAGTTTTAGATTTCTCATCCAAAATGAAATAGATCAATTATGTGTAGAGCATGTTGAGGACAACGCTGAATGGGGGTATATATTGGAAGTCGATCTTTTGTATCCTGAACATTTACATAAGTCTCACAATGAGCTGCCGTTTTGTCCTGAAAAATGTATACCGCCTGGAGGTACAACAAAAAAACTGATTGCTAATTTATATAATAAGTATAGGTACGTTATACATTATGTTCATTTAAAAAAGTGTCTTGAGCACGGTTTAATACTTCGTAAGATTCATAGGGTTATTACGTTTAGACAAAGTCCTTACTTAAAACAGTATATAGAACTAAATACACAGTTAAGACAAAACGCTAAAAGTTCCTTCGAACAGGACTTTTTTAAGTTGTTAAACAACAGCGTATTCGGCAAAACATTAGAAAATACTGAAAACCGAGTAAGCGTTCATTTAGTTAATCAATGGAATGACACATTTAATCGAACTAAGAAATGTAAATCCGCTGAGAGACTTATAGCCAACCCCTATTTCCATAGTGTATCTATTCTATCCGAAAATTTAGTTGCAATACAAATGAAACCAGACCAAATTATTCTAGATAAACCAATTTATATCGGTTTCACTGTATTAGAGCTTTCTAAATCACATATGTACAACTATCATTACAATATTATTAAACCCTTTTATGAAGACCGAGTACAGTTGTGTTATACAGATACCGATTCGTTTGTCTACAAAATATATACTGATGATTTTTATACCGATCTCAAGTTGAATTTTTTGCAGTATTTTGATACCAGCAATTATCAAAAACAAAACGTTTTTAATATCCCTCTCAATAACAAAAAAGTTCCGGGGCTATTCAAAGATGAAATGGGTGGCCAATATATTTCTGAATTTGTTGGTTTAAGATCAAAACTATATTCTATAAAAACCCCAGATAAAATTGTTAAAAAAGCAAAGGGAGTAAAAGCATGCGTAGTGAGAGATTTAGACATTACGAACTACAAACATATTTTATTTAATGGTGGAGTGATTCGTAAAAACAATATAATTTTTAAATCTATCAAGCACGAAATTTTTACCCAAAGTATTAATAAAATTGCCTTATCAAACAACGACGACAAACGAGCGATATCTGTAAACAAAATATCAACGCAGGCCTGGGGCCACTCAACTAATTTGAAGCAATTGTAAATAAGGTAAATATTTACCTAAATATGATTAAGTTTAGTGTTAGATTTAAATTAGATAAAATTGTATACTTTAATTTTAATAATTGTTTGAAAATATAAATAAATGTCAACTTATGTATGTATAGTGTATACATAGATATTATACTTAAGTATATTTTTAATAAGTTACTGATTGCAGAAATATAAATAAAATGTGTGACCATGTACTTGTTTTATTTATCAGAAACTTGTTCAAAAACATCATCCTCCTTTTTTAAGTTGGTTAAATAATAGGTAATGAAACCTCGACTCGTTGAAGTTTCTTCATCCAGAATGTAATATGATCACAACATCCGTTTCGACGTTCGTCATTATTTATTTAAATATCAGTTGTAAAATATTATTGAAAGTAAATCTTATCTACATACTCATAAGGTTAACCTTTGTTGCAGCATGTATAAACTCAAACCTCAACAAATAGCAAGCTTGCATTTATAGTGTTATTAACATTTCACTATCGTAAACTAGTATCGCCCAGCGATGTTACCTACGAATTATTATAAATTATAACCTTCGCTCATAATTTAATGGTTAGCAATAATTAATTAAATATTATGTATCAATAGCAGCTTAAACAATGTATTGTGCATTTATTATCACGTTCTCACTCTCACTATCACTGTCACTAGTGTTGTTATTGCAAAGATCAACAACTGATATTTTTATCAGTTTTATCCCGCGTCGATGCATGAATTGAATCAGGCATAGCAGTCAGGGTCACTAACCACTAGACCAACAGGCTCGTCGATAAATAAGTTATAATTGTTTATGTAACTGATAAGCTTAATTACATTGTATGTGAATTTAAAAGTTAAATAACTAGAATAATTTGAATTAAAATAGCAATAAGAACATTGGCACTCAACTATGAATTTGTTAATGATGTTTAAGTATAGTATATAAGGTATAGTTATTATTATGTATCTGTAGATTATAAGTACATAAGTGTAATTAATGTTTATTAAATAAATTTAAATATTTATTTTTTTATTGTTTTATTTCTAAACATAATATTTAATTAATTATTGCTAACCATTACATTATGAGCGAAGGTTATAATATATAATATATAATAATTCGTAGGTAACATCGCAGGGCGATGCTAGTTTACGATAGTGAAATGTGATATATTGTATGTAAATAACACTATAAATGCAAGCTTGCTATTTTGTTGATGTTCAAGTTTATACATGCTTCCACAAAGCTTCACCTTTATTCGTATGTGGATAAGATTTACTTTCAACAATATGTGTTATGATCATAACGTGCTACATTTACAATATAATTAAAACCATCAGAGTACATATTTCGGTTATTTATAAAATATTACTCTCACCGAGTACTTGTGTACAATATTATAGTTTTTTGGTCTATCAGTGTACGTCATAATCATGTCATCGGTAAGTAAAATATGTATATATTTAAATTTTAAACTAATTTAAAATCTTAATGTAGGTACCTACCAAATATTTTCACTGATTAAGATGTTAATCATTTTGTTTCAGATTTGCGACTCAGAAGTTCAGTTCAGCCAGTACGCTCAGAATCCTTACGAAGGACTTTCTGAGATGATTTGCAACGAACCCCCTCACTGCAGTCAAATAACAAAAGAAAAGAAGTCCCGGCGACAACGTCGGGAAAAGCCTTCCCATAAGAAACAACCAACAAAATCTTTCGTGATGAGTAAACTGCATCGACGCGGGATAAAACTGATAAAAATATCAGTTGTTGATCTTTGCAATAACAACACTAGTGACAGTGATAGTGAAAGTGAGAACGTGATAATAAATGCACAATACATTGTTAAAGATGCTATTGATAGTGTTATGGACGATACGGAATCGTTAGTTAAAAAAATTTCAAAAACTTTGATAGACAGTGATTTTTAATTTTATATTTTTTGGGTTTACTGATTGTTAGGTCAGTGGGTAGTCTTAGGGGGCGGAGTATTTATAATTATATGTGTATAAATTTATGCTGAATCTTTATGGTTATGTAATTCAAGTTATTTTTGATAAACTCTTTTAATTTAACTATTTTTATTGTGGAACAATGTAATTAGACAGGTCAACTAATGAAATAAACACATATTTAAGATTAAATTATTTTTTTTATTTAATAAACCTAAAATACATTTTCATTAAAATCCATTTTTTTTTTTAATACACAACACATTTTTCGAGCACAATGAAAAAAGATTACTGCAATTTATTTATTTTTCCTCCACAGTACTTGTTATACAACCCAGAGAAACATGTTTTATTTAAAAAACAACAATAACCTTTTATGTTAGTTACATATTAATTACCATTACCACTCTAAATATTTTTTTAAACATAATACATTTTTAAGTGCACATTGCTTTAAATGATTGTTACAATTTAAATTCGAATCTATATTACAGTATTTTTTATGCAAAATAGATAAATTAGGACACAGACTCTCATCAAGTTCTGATACTTTACAATTTTCACATAGCTCCTTTATCCACTGCACCTTCTCCAAGCCTTTGACAAGAATTTCTTTATTTTGTAAGTATGGAACAATAATACGATGGAATTCCCTATAGTCAACATTTCCCTCATTCCAATAAATGCCTCTGTTTCTTTCTAGCCATTTGACTTGTTTCTGTTCATTGCTTGTTAAGTATCTGAACAAGTATGGAGGCTTAACTAAGAAGGTTTGGGTGTAATCACGAGTGGCCAAAGCTAATTCTTTTACTATAAAATTGTTGAAGAGGTCCTTAAAGCCTTGAACGTCTACTATTATAGTTTCAGGATTCATGATATTTTCCTCACGGTATTGCTTAACGGTTTATACTCAATTATGCAGTCGTTTAATATAAGGCAGTATGCCGAAGTTTGATCAGGTATAACCGAATCAGTTTCAATTTCCACTCTTACATCCACAACAGGGCCTGCTTTCAAGTTATCTGCTTGCCTGGAGCAGTCAATAACGAAGAGCGGAGCCAAGTCCTTAAATTGTTTTTCGCTTAACAAAGGCTCCGCGCGGCGTCCGTAATATGACTGCTGAAATCTAGTGTATTGCTCGTATAATAAAGCAATTCTGTTATCAGCAAAATTCACATTAAGATTTTCATATGGGAAGTAGTTTGAATTGAGGTACACTTTAACATCACGAATATGACAGTGATCGAACAGAGACATATCAGAGTTTGCATTGTTTTTTCTGTTTGTCTGTAAACCGATAATGACATATCTCGGTTTCTCTATTTGCGATGAAGTTTTAATCGACCAAGTATGTTTCGTTGTTTTAGGTAAAGTGGGATATTCGTACAGATCCCAATTTCTAAAAATCATCTGGAGCGGTCGGTCTTTCTCTAGCAGTTTTAACAAACTAATTTTCTCTTTATCTGACACTTTAACATGCGGTACACGCCAAACAATTTTATTTATCTGAACATCATCTACGACTTCACCGGTATTCAGTTTTACAGCGTTAAGGTTAGTATTGCTTCGTAACAATATCAATTCGTGTCTACTATTTATCACTACTTTCTTAAAATCTTCTGCAAATCCGAGAATGTTACAAAGGGGTATGGAAGCAGAAAAATTACCTCCATTAATATTTTTTATACCATCGATATTCCAACCCCATGCATAAGATATCTTCGATTCACTCTCATTCATAGACACT
Organism: Agrochola circellaris; assembly: GCA_914767755.1. Taxonomy (NCBI): domain Eukaryota; kingdom Metazoa; phylum Arthropoda; class Insecta; order Lepidoptera; family Noctuidae; genus Agrochola; species Agrochola circellaris. Next base: position 1,200,393 of record OU611847.1, read on the forward strand.
AATGATTTCATCGTAGTAGTCACACCAGCGTTTTTTATTTTATCAATTTCCACTCCATTTAATTCGTATCTTATATCTTGAAACAAGTAGAGCAGAAAATTATTTGTTAAAGAAATACTACTCGCTTTATCTTTTGAATCTTTTTTGCTAACGATTATAGTTCCTTCCAAATACAAAGTGCTTGCTGACGGTAATATATACAGATCCTGTTGATTAATAGGTATACGGATTTCATCGTTCCTGTTGAAGCTTGTTACGTAGGGTTTGTAAGAATGAAATTCAATTCCCTCAACAGTGTTGTCGTAAGTTGGAGCAGATAAAACATCTAAGATATTCATTTTAGCAAACCAATTGCTTTAAGAAATTCCTTATTGCCTCTTGTTAATTTTATTTTTTTCTTAGACCGAGGTCTTATTTGCTTGATTACTTTAGTTGAACTGACGTTCCCAATTTGTTGATGCACATATTTATTGTAGTCAATCATTTTTTCTTCTAAGATGTAAATATAACTGCACTTCTTCACCACGTAAGTTTATTAATCGATTGTTTATATCTAATAGCCTGATATGTATACAGCTTATGTTGTTTTGGTTGATTGGAAAGTATATGGCGTTTTTCGGAATTTCTATAATTCTATATCCAGGTGGCACATTGAGTGCGAATTCGTGCACAATGTGACTGGGTTTTCCGTTTATGTACGAACCACTTACAATGTCACATTTTATCCTGATCACAGTCGTAGGCACAATGTTGACTGGTAACTCAGACACATGCCATTTATTGGCTTTTAAAATCTGTTTATTAAACCCTAATAATCTCCTAAATGTTCCTTCTTTAGTAAAATTGATATCTTTGGTACAGTATATCAAAGTTTTTAGAGTATTGTTATTACACTGTACTTTTATTGAACAATCTTTTATTTCCGATTTTAAATAATCGCTGATATCTTGTAATTCATAAGTGCCTTCAGGTATTTCAAGAACTTCGTTAGAGCCGTAATATAACTTATTATTCGTTTCGTCAATGTTTGGAATTGAATTAAATGTTGAGAAATGCAATAAGGCACACTCATAAGATCCATAAAGTTGTAATGTATTAGGATAATATGTACATAAATCGGACGAGTTTGCAGTTATCGACAAGGTGAGTGACATGATGAAAATGATTGAAATAAAAGAAATACATAATATTTATACGTACTTATTCCAAAATTTCCGTAGATATTCTAAACATAAGTGTCCACAGTTTACTGTATTAAATTTTTGAAATCTAGTATAGTTATAAAAAACATTACAATTTTTAAAGTACTGCATTAATTCCATCGGAGGTTTCAAATCCCCAAAGCTATCAAAGTATTCACAATAATTGTTTATTTTAGCATAAGCTACCCAATGCGTTCCTTCATTTCGTGAATCGTCTAAGTTAACGATAGCACATTCAATGCGTTTTGGTGTTCTTGGTAACCGATCCTTCATATAGACTCCTCGAAAGTATGGGATGTCACGTGCATGCTCACTGATATCGATATTAGTTAAAGGACGATTAGGCAGCTTTTTATTTAGTTTTTTGAACATTTTATAAACAACCCTTTACCGTTTTTATGAGGCTTGATATACAACCCTTTGCCCAACGCTAAAGCTTCCATGGTCTTATTGTGTCGTTCTGATTCTTGCAAGCTTTTTTGAGCAGTCTTGTATTCGTTTACGGTTTTCGCAATACCAGCTGCACCGCCTGCTAAACTTCCTAAAGCCGATAATCCAGCGAAAATTGGAATTAAAGGTAAGACTCCTCCTGTCTTTGGTATTGGTATAACTCGTGGAATGCGAATCTTCTGAATGTCTGGAAATATCTTTTTTGCAGCTGAGTAAGCAATGTTGATTAATGTTTTACTATTTTTAGGTTTCAGTTTCTTAATTTTTGACTTAATTTTTGACACAAAAGCATTGAATGTTTTAATGCCAGCACCCGACTTTAGTTTGGCTTTCATTACTTTACTCACTATCCATGAGCTAAGTTTTTCACCTTTCCCTGCATCTTTTGATTTTAGTCTTTGTTTAGCCATGTTTAAAAGTTGTAAATCCGCTTTGTGACGATTAGATAAGTCTGTGTGATTTGCATATGCAATGTCGTGATGCATACAAGCTTCGTCTAGTTTATTCACACCTCGATCGCCTCGCAACAATCGCTTCTCAAGTTTTGTACCCGGTCCGCAATAGTTATAACCAGGCAAATGAAGTTCGAACGGCAGATTATTAATCACACTATTAACTAGTCCACCGCCTTGCATAGTCAAAAGTGTAATGAATGAAAAAATCCTTACAAACACGGTTATATATTCATAATCCTAATCCATAATTGCATCTTTATCAATCCAACTGTTTTCTTCGTTGCTTAAGCCAAGCCATTTCACGTAAACTTTCTTTCCTTTCCTTCTAAGAACCTTTTCTATCAAATAGACATCTGGATAGCTAGTTTTTTGAAGTTCTTGTTCGTAGAAACATCCTCTAATGGTTTGATTTCGATGATCTTCTAAATGATATGTTACTGGTATGGTTTTATTAATCTTTTTTACAGTAAATATTTCAGTTGTCCAATTAGGAGTGTAACCTTTATCAAAAATATGTTTGTATTTACTGATCCGAACATTTTCACCTACTTTGAACTTAGGTTGACATCGGCGTGATGTAAGTTTCTGAGTTTTTTGAATATTTTCTCTTATCTTTGACTCGTTCAACTTATTTACCTCGAATGGTTTAAATTTGATTGTACGATGTTTTGTACTATTATAGGTTTTTAGAATAACTTCTAATGGTAAACCTAACCATTTGTAATTCCCAAAGAGACTAAAGTACTTATACAATTTATTTTTAATCGTTTTAATAACCCGTTCTACAATCGAAGCTTTCTTGGTAGAATACGAAGAGTAGTGGTTAATATTGTAGCTCTTCATAAGCTTTTGGAATGTTACGTTATAGAATTCTGTCCCAGAATCTGTTTGTAAATGATCAGGTTTTCGATTACTCGTAGTTAGTATTCGCTCAAATGCACGAGTAACATCAAGTTTACATTTGGATTTTAGTGGTTCTGTCCAGGTATACTTTGAGAAACAATCAATTACCACTAAAATATAATTATATCCTTTATTAAACTTTTTTAGATTTTGCATATCTACCAGATCAGCTTGCCATAAGTCATCAATGCCTTTTAAAATAACTGAACGTCTAACAAAGTTTCTTCGTGCCGCTTTGTGAAGTTCATTAACAATTTGTTGCTTTGCCATCACGGAGTTTTTTCAAGTAATTTTTGGACTTCTGCTTTGTTATAATACTTATCTTCCAACTGAACTAAAACTTCAGGTATCTTCGCTTTTAAAGTGGCTTGGACTGTTATTTTTACATCTTTTATGATTTGAGCACGCATCAATCCAATCACTCTATTCTCTTCCTTTATTGTCTGATCGTACAATCGATCGACGTAATCTTTGTTTACAGCATCATCTATGTCTACAGGAGATCTAATTCCTCTTAATCTAGATTTTTTCAAATCAAAATCACCACTTTCAGATTTTAGCAATGCATTTTCATTGAACTCTAATAATTCAGAGAAACGCATTCTCTTATGAATATGGTGTCCAAATTTATCTACATTCATATTTAAGGTGTATTATATTTAAAGGTTGATAATAAAATGAACGGTGAAAAATTTATACCAATTATTTATTACTTAATAATTTTACTTTCACGCAGTTCTTCAATAATAGATATAATTTCGTTGTCTAATCCAGTGTTACCAGCGTCTCGAGATGCAATTAATAATTTTAACCTATCCACAAGTTCATTAGGATCATCCCAATATACAAAATCTATATTTTTTTTCCACATTTTTGTCAAGGGTAGCCCTTTCCCCTTTGCTTGACTGTTTTGAATAGTATTCGGCAGTTTGAAAAGAGTTTTTATAACTTGCAAATATTTTTGTCCCTTATTACTTTTTATTGGTTTATTCGAATCAAAGTCTCGACGATGTGCGTTTGTGGCAATCAACATCATTTTATAATTCTGCATATCAGACTCTGTAACTGTGCTTAAATCTACGTCCTTTTTCAATAATAATTGTTTCAGTCCTGGAGTACTTCGATATTTCCGTCCAGTAACGGTGATGTAATCATCGCTGATCGTTATGACAGCAGAACCTAACATCAATTGTCCTCGTTCCGCTCGAACACCAAATGGAATATCTGTTAGTGCTTCCGCAGATACTGACCAGGATGATGTATTACGCTCTTGATTATTGTCTCCTAATGATTGGTACGACTCATCACTGTCGGTATCACATTCATTTTCTTCTACATTACTATCTTCTTCGTTATTAGAACTGTCTTTCTGTAAAGTATTGTTTTTAAACGAAACTTTTGTTTCTTCAACTTCTTTAGATCGCAAGAGGTCAGTTTGCTTATTGGTGTCTGCTAAAAAATTTAGAGACTCTGTTACAGGTCTAAAAACTGATTCCAATGCTTGCTTATTTTCAGTCTCCAAATCTCGCATCTTTCGTACCTTTTTCTTTACAGCTTCTGCAGCATCAACAATTTGCCTTTTCAGTGATTTTTCCATTACTACGATTTTACGGACTATGATAGTTATCGATGAAGAGTTGACCAAGGAATAATGATATCATGTAAGTACCATATCTTAAATATTTGTATTTCTAATCAAAGACTACAAAAGTGTCAAATTTATTTCTATAGCATCCGTTATTTTTGTTGCAATCTTTATTAATTACAACATAATTAAAGGGCTCACTCCATATTTTAGAACACATTTCACGAAATTCAAGCCATGTCATATCAGTGTTAACATGTTCTTCATAAACATGCTTCAAGTTAATATCATCTTGTTTGAATAATATAATTAAGTTAGCATTATCTCTTACTAACTGTTTAGGGATTTTGCTATATGTTTGATTGAGATAAAAACAGTCGATGTGTTTGTGTCTTCCCATTGCGAAATAATCACGCATGTTAGTTTGATTCTCGCAAGCAACGTCATCAAATATAATCACAGAGTTGGGTTTTGCGTCCTGAACGCTTATAACTTCCTCATTCCCTTGATATTTCTGGAATGAGATAATTGGTACCTGTTGTAAAACTCTTTCTAAAAAAATGTACTTTGGTTGGTGTAAGGTTTTTGAATAGACATAAACATTTTGAAACCGTAAACCATTTTCATGTATAAGAAGTCCAATAAGTAAATTTGTTTTTCCACAATTCGATGGTCCGCAAATGATACATCGTACTAAATTAGGTAATAATTCTCCATGACGAGATCTAGTTTTACAAAAATCATCGCAAATAGTGCTTACATGCAGTGATTGTGGTTGTTTTACAAATTTCATGATTACTGTTGTCAACAAACTGATTAACAATGAGTGCATGTGTTTATTACAACATTATTTATAAACTGAAACAGTAACAGATTTCGCGTACGAGCGATCTGTGTGACAGAATGCTAAGAACTCGAACGAATGAACAAATGAACGAGTCGAGTCGATTACCGATTATTGGGCGTTCTAGACCACTTTTGGCAGCGAGGCGTACTCGCCGAGCGATTTGCCGAAAGTGGCCTAGAATGCCCAATAATATACTACTTAAACATATAAAAAAAAGTCCGCGACAGCATATGTCTATCTTTTAAGGTTAGCTCACTATAACGTTTTTTATGCTAACCAAATTTCTTCTTAAATAATGCATTATTTGCGAAGGTGTTTTTTATAAACAAAGGGCAACTATATGTGCCCTATCGAGATCTGGTTCTGGTGAAAATCAATATCTACTTCTGCAATATTTTAATTTGAATTTAAGGTTAAAAATGCAATTTTATAGAAATGGCAATAAGCCTAATAAAATTATTACAAATAAAATTCTGCCATCTTAAAAGTATGCCATTCGCACATATAATCATTCGGCCAAACAATAATTATCCTAAATATTTTTTATGCTTTTAAAATATTCGTTTAAAGAAGATTATGCCAAGTGTGTTATGCCATATAAACGGAGCATCAAGATTCTGCCAAATAGAGGGAACCCAAAATAGACAAATATAAAGCTTTCTTTATTGTAGCTACGTTCTTGTAATACCAGTCTAAGATTACAATAATAAAATATTCAGAAGAACTTGTATTAAAAGTAGAACTCTTCGTAAACATCAAATTATTTGCTTTGCCCAACGTTGCGTGCGCAAGCTTCTCTAAATCGAATTGAGAACTGACAAGATAGTGCTTTCAGACATTTTAAGGGTAATTCTACGAAGAAACCGGCTGTAAATAGTTTTCTTTGGAACGTCCATTAGAAGAAACTTGTTGTTATATGTGAAAAGTTTGTGGCAGTTTATTTATTACTGGAAATTGAGTTTATTTTATTGATAAATAACATTATTATTGTAAGCAGTGGTATGACTTTATTTAAGTAATAATAATAATCTTTAATAATAATCTTTATAACACAAGAAAGTGATTACAAAATAGTGTGAAGTCCCTGACTCCTGTGCTAGGTGATATACCTGTGTTACAGGAGCCAGTGCCCTCTCCCAGTAGGAGATATTACCGAATCTTATGCAAAAAGATTAAAAATAGATGCAAAAATAGTGTCGGTATGTCGATTGAATTCAGGTGTAGAATAATTCCTCCAACTTTCAGTACTAAGGTCAGTCAACACACACTCATTTTCAGTAAGAAAACTGTGCCGCAACAATCATGAATGGTTTAAAAACATAAATAATGTACGAAGTTAATTCACAAAAGGCTTACCGGAAAAATCTATTGATTTTGACGTTTTTATTCAAAGAACAAGTTTCCAAGAAAAGTTCACTCAAATATGGTTCAGTAAGTACCTAATATAGTTCTCGTATTACGCAGAATGTGCTGACAGGATCCGGTGTTCGGAGGAAATGTCTGAAATAGATGCGGTTTCAGAGTAGCTCATTCTTATTCATAGCTTTTAACGAACTACCCTCGCATGCGCGCCGTATAAAACTAAATTTAATTAACTTGTTGAGTGTCTTGCACTTTACGCAGCCGTCTACTGTTGTTTTACTTTCGGAGTTTTAATGGTAAATAGAAACAAAATTCAACTGCCGTAAAAAGAAATTGCGACTTGTTAAAGAAGTCCGTGTCTTAGGAATTGTTTGTATTTTGATTTATTTTTAACGACATCCAAAAAGGATGACGTTGTAATGTTCGACTTTGTTTTTTTTTTCATAGATTTTTTTGAATTTTGTGGACCGATTTTGAAAATTCCTATTTGTTAGAGGAGTTATGCGCGAAGGTCCCACATAAATTTTATATAACTTTGCTTGGCTAGTTTTTGAGTTAGTTTCAATAATACCTACGTATTTTTGCCACTTAGCCTATATGGATGATGTTATAATAGCTTTCTGTCAGTGTTATTTACATAGCAGGTAGTGGTATTCGATTTTATGTGGGGTAGGTACCACTACTAAAAAGTAAAAATTAAAGTTTAAATAATAACCTTAATTTCGGAAAACGGTGTCTTTGGTTTTGAATTTTCGTTTGTTGCTACCAACTTCCGAAATCAAAGTAATTTTTCACTTTGTAGTGTTTTTTTTTGGAAGTCGGTTGTTTTCTTTTTTTTGCAAAAAGTTTTTACGATATAGATTAGCCTCGGTCACGAAATATATATTTTGTAATTTTCTGATCTTTTAAATTTTTATTTAGTTTTTGACTACGTTTTCGTTCAGTTTGTATTTTTATACACAAAACTACGTGCCTTATACGTATACTTTTGCATACCAAACTGAATTGTATTATCATACTTAATAATTATACTTATGTATCAAACTTACCGCCTCAGTATGTACAGGATGAACAGCGAACAACAGTGCTGCAAGTGCGGCGAACGGTCGCTGCAACCGCGCAACCACCGCGCCTGTTCGTGCAACGAGCGCGCAACACGCAGCGTGCAACGCAACGTTGCAGACGTGCCACCACCACGGCGAGAAGCCGCACAGTTTGTAGTTTAGTCTGTAACAAAAAATGATTAAAATTATATATGTTTTATTACCTAACATTACGTCTGTATTTCCTGAAGGGGTATGACAAGGTGTGAAGTAGGTATACACCCATATTTCGCCAGTTATGTTTATGTCCCATGTAATAGCCAAGGCAATTGGGGCGATCCAATTTTCATTAACTACGCAACATGCACTTCTTTTTCATGTGTTTTACAGGCCGCTTCTGAGAAGTTCCTGATGGAGAAACTCACACACTTCGTGCAACATGGGACCCGGTATTCAGCAGTCGCGCTAGAGCAACGAAACTCTGCATTGTAACTTACAGGGAATCTACAATATTGTGCCTTTATGTGTCATGTTGTGTGTTAGATTCAGATAAAAATCCAATAAAACTGCTAAAAGCTGACACAAACTGCGAACATGGATGTCACTAAAACCCATTTTATTGAGTACTTTCATAGTTACGAACTATTCATAAAATGTTTTGAATGAAACGGCAGCACTTTCAAAATAGAGTTTTAGAAACGTGAAAACGAAATCAATAGTTTATAGCTGTATGAAGTAATTGGATGATAATAATACTTTATACATTGCTTGACGTGGGCATCGAACTTAAAATCCAACGCTGAACAGTCGCGCTTACAGCCAAGACAGTCAATATACTTCAGTAGATATGCCACAGAATTCGACAAACTATTCTATAAACAAACAGTAAAACAAATTCCTTCAAACTACTCTAAGACAAATACGTACAGAATAAAGCCAGGGCACACTGGCTGTGCACAAAGTTATGTCACGACTATGACGGAGGGCTCATGCACAATGAGGCTAATTGTTTCCTAGTGTCCTGCCTTCAGGCTAAGTCTAGTCTTAGACTTGTCTACACTAAAACTAGACGAAGTACTTTGACTAAAAACTTTAGATGAGAATGAAGGTTTTGTTTACATAATTTTAAGAACATAAAGGTTTTACTAATAAATTAAGTTAAATTACGTACTAAAGTTTTTGATTGCTTTTCGAAGGGTCCACTTTCAACCTATTAAATATTTTTCGCAGTAAAAGCGACATTAATAATATCTGTAATTGATTGACATTAGTCAAAGTTTAATTATAGTAAATCAAGAACAAAATAGTCAACGTATTTTTTTAAGATTGCCGCGTATTATCGTCCACTGCCGAAAATGAGGCATGAAGGACTATTTCACTGACCATTATTTTCAAGTCAGGGGTAAAAATCACATAAAACTTTGCTGTCTCATGTTACCTAAGCTTTAGAGATGGGCTGTTTCAAACCACAGAATATTTGGCAAATACAATGTGAGATACTTGGCATGTAATATCCACAAGTCACAACAGGCAATATACGTAGAGTTATGGACACAAGCGTGACTGTAAGGCAAGCACACAAAAGCTAATTGTTTCCTCATGTTGTGCCCGCCGGCGATGTATGCATGTCCTTACTATAGTTGACCATGTTCACAGATTCGGCATATTATCACGTGCTTGAATTATACAGGGAACATGCTTTAATGCTATACCAGATTGTAAGCAAGAAATTCTTGGTATGAAGTTAATAATTTACATTTCCTTCTAATTAACTACAATATTTCCATTATTACCTAACCGTTAAGAATACAGCTGTTCTACTTAATGATTTTTATAAACGTTAACAAAACGAAGGAAGAGAGGGAAATATAGGTAAAGGGCTTTCAAAAATATTTTAACACCGCCAATTTCAACGTTACTAAGCAGACAACCTTCCACCTGTAGTTACGTCTTGTTTATTAAAAAAATCTGCATTATAGATAAGGCTTAGTCGTTACCAGAAAACATTAAGTTTTATAATAATAAATAAGGTTTAATAACACTCCAACGATTTTCTAGCTTGCGTCCAAACTAAAACTGCAAGCGAAGCATTTCACATTAATTCCAGGTTTTGGTACAAAATGTACCCCTAGGAGGTTAATGTTCTGTGAACCAGATTGCCTTACTGTAGTGTAATACAATGATTTAACTTGAAATAAAACAATCCGAACGGTGTCAGACAAAGATCGGGAAAAGCATCATAAAAACAAGTACCAATACGTCTGCTAAACAATAACGGTCATTCCCAGTAGGATATACGGTTTGATGGTTTTCCTTTAAAACAAGTTACAGTTAATAATGTTTTGTTATGATACGATGTTGGAAAGTTCGATAATTCCTCGCCTGTAACAGAACAAAAATCAAGAAAAAGGAATATTTATAGACGAAAAAAATACTCGGTCGGTTCATCGTCCTAACAAAACGTAACACGTTTAGTCATGTGAATAGGTATTCTCAGAAAGCGTTTGAGGCTATACGGAGAACGTTAAAGAGAGCTTCTGTATAGCCCATATACATCCGTATAGCCTTGTAGGGCTTATGTGGAGACAGTGTCGTAAAGCGAGATGGTTTGACAAGCAATTTGAGGAACTGCCGGATTTTGTAAGTGCGGGCTTTTGGTCGCGAGACCGATCTGAAGAGATTTTACGTGTTCGTGCACTGAAAAAGAAGATAATGAGATTTTTGTTTAAGTTATTTTATTATTATGTTTTACATAAGGACAATACTTATTTTATTGTTTATTTCTATAACTTCTTTCTGTATCCGCTTCCCTGCATACAGATACTGTACTTAAAATTTTGATATAATTTGTTTTTTATAGAGTTCTATCAATGTAAATATTAAGTAAATGTAAAGATTAAAGGTACAATATAACCCCAGAAAGGACACTTGGGCGGTTATTAACACCGGCCACTAACTAATCCTTATATCTACGCTAACGACTGTATCCGGCTCGATGGACCAAAAATATTCTAAAACGTCCAAAAAATACTAGGCACACTTGATAAAAATTGCCTCGACACCGAAGACAGGTGGAATTTGCCATTAATTGAAAAAAACTATTCCTACTATAAAAGTACCCAATACAAACATTACTGCCCACAATAATTACCAGACTTTTGTACTAAGCTGCATACTTAGCGACATAATAGACGTGGCTTTAGCAACCTGTCAGTAACTACATACAATTGGTTATTGCGGTGACACTAATGGATTATTGTTGTCTCTAGTGTACCGACAGTCGCTACAATAAACCGATTTGCTGTGCTTACAACAAATGATTTTAAAATTGTGAAATAAATTGCAAAAGATTTCATTTACTTGAATGACAATTTTACAATTTTGGTACAATAAAGTTAATTTATATCTATCTATCTATTAGTATATTAAAAAGGATTGTTTTAATATCTGACCAAGTCGAATCGCTTCATAATTATATCCTATGTAATCGTCAGCGAGTTTTCATAAATCGATATGAAATTCTTTAAAAACATAAGAGGACGGAGGAAGCTACGGAAAGTTCAATCCAATCGCGCAAAGTTTAATTTGGTTCACTTTTAGAAGATTTCTCCGTTGTAACCAGGATTAGGTCTAGCCAATAAAACTAAGTCGAGTTCGAGTTGTCGAATTCAATCACAATTGCTGCTTGAAAAATGAAGAGAGTTAATGTACTTACATTATTCGAAAGGGGTATGCAACGCTATGAAGACTACGTACACTTCGAAAATGACAAAAATATCGTGAAATAGACATCTAGAATCAGGTTACTGTAAAAATGGAAAAATGGATTTTACTGGTGCTGATATAATGAGTTAGTGTTATGAACCTATACATAAATAAAACAAAGTATCTTCTCTGTCACAGAATGAAAAACAGAGTTTCTGCATAAATCTCCAAAATTATCACCATTTTCCCTTCACATTTCCCAAAAATACAAATATTCTCACAGTAGTAACACCGTTATGTTCAATGTCGATGTTTGGCCGCCACGCTATCAGGGCTTACCGTAATATATGGCGCCGAGCAAGCCAGGCTAGGCGATGTAATAAGATGCCGCTGTAACTCGTGTGGGAGTGGGACAGTTTTACTATTATTTCGATGCCTATTTGACTTTGTGTTGTTCAGAATGTTGTCGAAAATATTGCTTAACATCTTAGTTGAATATCATTCTAAGTTATTTACCATGGTTCGAAGTTATTTGAGAAAGGTCTGTCTATCGGTAAAAAAACAAAAAAGTTATTATTCTATATTCCAAAAGTTTGGCCATGACCAAAGCACAGATTAATAATAAAAATGCCTGATTAAGAAATCACTGACCAAATTCCACTGTCAAGCCTATGTTATAAACAACATCGTTTTCAGTAAATAATAATAATATTTATTATGATTTTTCATTATTTAGTAAATAGTCTGAACATATACAAAAGAAATAACATCCTCATTTTACAGGCTTCATTCGGACAAAAGGAATCCACATTGAGAATAGTACGGCTTCTTCAGAATAAAGCCCCGATAAATAAGGAATCCGAACAATACCTCTTGAGGATATAAAACAAAATCCGAAAAACACCTTTTGTAACTATCCCAAGAACATTATACGCAAAATTCTATCAAACTTATTATTCCAAAGATGTTTTCCAGTGAGATATCAAAAGATTATCTCATGACGGCTTGGGAGCATCTTTCGTTCATATTTTCAGAGCGTTTAACTCGGCGTGTCTTCTGAGACCGTCTACAAACGCGTACGAGGATGACAACGCTTTGTAGTCAATGCCGGAGGCATCCCATGCAGTATCTCTTACATGTAAAGAAACACATTTTTTGGCATGTTCTTGTTTATGCACTGTTTTGGGTTCTTGTGATCTCTCATCATTGTCATACTTTTGTCGTTTCATGGTTCTCAGATAAAAATATTCCATCATCTTCGTCCTCGTGTCACGTCACTCAGTGTTTATTTCAACAACTGCACAAAAAATTTAAGAGTTGTCTAATACGGTCCATCCATTATGATAACAATACGTGCAAAGCATGTAGCTTCAATGTTAATTACATAATAATTGGGTGACAAATCTAGTTTGGTCTAAATCGGCTGGATTGAGTGGGATATAATCCTATCATGAAATGGATATCCTGGATAAACCTGTAATGATTGTACTTTACACTGATAAATAGGAAACAGATACGAGTCAAGTAAATTATCCGAGTGATTATTATCTGACACGTCGAGGTTTGCAGACTGTCACACTGATATAAGTGGCAGAGATGATGCTCCACAAAATCTGATTTGATGTGTATCATGAACAGGCGGGCACACTGCCAATGTTTTATTTCCGACCGTTTTCCTGCCGACAATACAAATCCTAATTTTCCAAAGATAGCATTAAATATAATTTAAAACACAATGCCTCGGTAAATGTACGAATAGGTACAAGTCTTTGTTACTTGTATGTATCGCCGGCAGCGTTTCGTGCACTTTGACGTCACGTGTCTGAAGAAACTGTTTGGAGTTAAAAGCTATGTTTTTGCGACCAGTGAAGTGAAATAATTCTTGTGATCGTTTTGATATTAAAGGAGTATAGTCTGCTGGACTTGTAGCTGTATGTTACATTGCAGAAGTTGTTTCTTTGTTTGATCTGAACATCTTTAGAAAGTTATTGAAGTGAAAACTTATTCTTTTAAGGAAATTATTTGACTTGACACACGAGTGTATCGAACTGTAAATATCAAGATGTGGGTTGTCACTTGGCGTTATTTGATTGAGATATTTGAATTGAATTTGATACTTTGTAACAAAAGCGCAAAACATTTTTTCGCATTTGTTTAAACCCATCATATTAGCCAACCTAACTGTCGATATAGCTAGCTACATAATAAAACAATATTGTGCTTGTATGTATAGCTGCTGAAATCCATGAAAAGCAAACACAATTGGCAGCAGTACCTACAGAAAATTAAGGTAAATACCAATTTGATATTGTTTGCTCTTCGTAGCTAAAGCTTGTTGTTGTATTGTTAACATTAATTAGCAATTTTAGGTCGCTACGCAGTAATTCAATGAACTTCAATCAAATTAATTATGATTATGAACAATTTTGTTTCAATAAAACAATAATGTCAAGTAAATTGTACTACAAGACACTAACACATTTCGATTTCTAGAAACTCATTACGATTTTCATCATTTATATGGAAGCTGTTTTAGTGACTTATTTAATACTTACGTCATTTTGTGTAAAATTGACGTTCAAAAATGCCTCTTATGTGCCTAATTGAAATAAATTGTTTGACTTTGACTTTGATAAAGTGAACACACCCCAAAAAAAATTGTAAACTTGTCAAAATTTACACATGGTACTGTCATTACTGTCAATTGAATAACTAATGACAGTACCATGTGTCATTATAAGTCATCATTGACAGATGAATAGAATCATCTGTCAATTTTATTAAGACATTGTCAAAGTGTGTGGGAGGTGTTATTTGGGTTGCAATCAACAACAAAAAAATGTACTAACATTAAATAGTTTATAATTTTTCTCCTAAATGGGGATCTCCTAAATCTAAAATATTATTTCAGTGGTTCCTAGTTCCATATTTGTGTCGCTTTTATTTAGGTGTAGTTTCATGCTGGTTAGATTTTACTCGGAATAAAAGACCAACGTTCATACAAAAAGCGGATATCTCCTTTTTCCCCAAAGACGAGTTTATATCTGTGTGAAAAAAAACACATACACACTCAATATCAGTCGCTCATGTAAAAGTGAAGGTTGATTACCATAACGATGATGATCATACACATTAGATTTTAGAGGTATGAGGAAAAGGGTGAAAAGTTCACCCATCAAAAAAAAAAAAATCTAATGTTTTATCTATCTATCTATCATCCTCTATAGAAAAGGGAGGATCCTCCGACCAGACGGGTATCGTGTCTGGCGGGCAGCTGCCCAAGAGTTGAAGTCGTATAGTCTTATATATGTCGTTCGCGCGGTAAACTCTAATTGCGCGATGCAGGATTTGTGTGACGTCAGGATTTTGTGATGCCGCCACAAGATCATAAACCAGTATCTGCAATGTAAGATGAAAGGCGATAAACGAGTACCTAAGTACAAATATAGATCAACAAACTTAATAAACTTCGCCATGTTAAGGAAACCTACACATGTCAGGCGGAAACGCTGACATCAGAGAGACACGCGGCGGGACCCGACATCACCTTAGGCTTGTTACTTATAATTAATTGCTATTTTATAAGCGTTTTGAGACGTCAGATGTAATTCTACTGAGCATACGATAAACATCGGATGAGTTGCTTTCTGGAGTGAATAATTGTTATAAGGTTGACAATAATGTTTTGTCAATTCTTGGGAATCATATCGTTAGAGAAATCGTCATGTTTAACAGAAATAATTCACTTGAAGGGATTTGATAGATTATCAAGTCTCTTTCTTTTCTTCCACCCGCGTATCCACAATCCATTGCACGCCATTTTTTCGGTATTGTAAAGAAACAGAAGAAAGAAAGAAAAATTGTTTATTCTGCACAAACAAAACGCACTGTACAAAAAAATACATAAAAACTCTTATTGTAATCTTATTATTACCATAAACTTCTCTTAAGTTTTATTTAATTAAGATTGGTATGAAACACACCTACACACACACACACTGCACACGCAAATCTACAAACTACATTCCATTCTCACAAAATTCTCACCCTAGTCTCAGCATTTCCATCTTCTGACAATACTTTCCTACAAAGTTTATCTCGTGTTTCTATTCGCCCACGCAGAATATTCTAACTTTTCTTTACGTGCAATTAATACGGACAATCTTGCATCCATTCATTATGCAATTTCCTAGAATCCTTGGTACGGCAGCCCACTATCTCCACATTAAGCTGAGCAGGATTTATCTGAAGAACGGCGAGACCATTCTTTACTATTACCAACTAGAAACGGCTGGGTTTTACGTGTGCTGCGAGTTATTGACTTTTGCGGTGGAGGTAAGCCGGCATTCTACGAAAATATTAAATAAAAACCAGGTGCTAGCTAGCCACAAAAAATAGTCCAGTTAAGATTGAAAATACCTACAAAGATTTATATATTAATATAATAATTTATATTATTTATAATATAAATCTTTGTATTATATTATAAAGGATGACAATCATTGTGATCAACGAGCAATTTATTTTGGTAAGACATTAACTAGGAAACGAAATGTTGTAATATGTAAGTAAGTACGTTACGTTCAACAGTGAAAACAAAATCATTGTGTGGAACACAAAGACACAGAAAATGCAAAGGTGGACTCAATTATCATTAAAATGCAATGCATTAATTTATAGCAATCTAAAATACCATAACACTCTCGAACTTCATAAAAGTTAAGACGAACAATTCAGTAAAAGCCTACTAAAGCCACTGGCACCACAGTCAGTCGTGTCGGCCTTTAACCGAACAAAAAAAACTTAAAAGAACTACTAAATTTTCCAGACCATGAACCATTCGAAAAACTACCTCAAAAAATCCGGAACTTAGCAACATTACGGACGGAGTCACGTACTGAAACTCATTTGACTTCATTGTTATTGGATAACTAAGGCACTCGGCAATAAGGCGCCCTAAGCCAGATATAAGGGCCGTGGTTAATTTTGAAGTAAATTACTAAACGACTTTAATACGCCGAGTAATACAGTTAAATGTGGAGTTTTGTCTAAATTAGCAGTCAAATCTTGGCGCTCTGCACATACAAATGAACTAGGTACGGTCTTATTGCCTCGATATTGCATTTAGGGAAGGGATTTCGTCTTTAAATGCAAATGTGATGTAAATAGCGGAGATGGGTATGGTCGGAAAAAAGAAGCTGCAATAGGCATTCTGTAATAACGCCGAAGATTTTAGTAGAGAATACTATCATGTCACTTTCACTACTTATAATAAAACAAAGTCCCACCACCGCGTCTGTCTGTCTGAACGCGATAAACCCAAAAACTACGGAACAAATACGGGCAATTAATGCGGTTTTCACCAATGATGGTGTGATGAAGGTTTAGGTGTATATTTTTCATTAAAGGTTTTGTGTAAATTAACCGAAATATGAAGATGATTGTTGAAGATGTCGGAAAACATTTTGCCAACTGGGAGTTTTACTGGCATGCGTGTTACGGTAGTACGTTTCCGACCTCCACGCGAGCGAAGCTGAGGGTAAAAGCTAGTTACTATACAATTTATAATATACTGTCTTTAGACTACCAGATTAATAACTTAGTTTCACCAATTAATTTCCCAATTACTTTGAGAACCACTTAAACACTGGAAGCCTTCCAACGTTTGAAACAAGTCGGCAGTTGTTAGACATGGTCTACATAGACGATGTGATATTGATCGGTTGCTTCATGCAGAACATAAAAATCGACGGCGGACAAAACGCTTGCATAATGCAGTAGACAATGGTACGTTATGTAAAGACTACTAGTACCACTTACAGGTAAACTGCAATTTACATTCCCTTTTATAAAATGAAATTATAGCGGCTTTGATTTTAAGTGGAAGTATGAAAATAGATCATTTGTTTGTGAGTAAATTGAAGTTACTAGAAAATCTAAATACCCTCATGTATTTAAACTTAGAAGCAGTATTAATGGAATATCTGAAACTTCTATAATCTACCGGCTAGTCTCGCGGGTGGAGTGAGCAAGAATCTAAGTTACGACGAATCTTTGTTGTTACTTTAAAACTTCTTCATTATATCATAGCGTATACCCGTGGGAAACCAGGGCAATATAATTTCGAAGTAGGTGAACGTTTCTGCCTAGCTCCCGGATATAATCCCTTAGTCACCTTTTACTGCTCCGATGGGAGATGGTGGGTTGGCCTGTTTTAAGCTCTGTAGGTAGAAATACTTTTTTATCAGTGTCACTTCTTTATACAAATTTGATATATTTTAGGGTAAGCTTTGCTAAAACTAAACTAATGATTCTGGATATTTTTAAACGTACTGCCAAGGTTTCTCCCAAAAATAAGCATGAAAGGCATATGTAATATCGTTTCCCTTCCAAAAATACAAAAATATATTTTTCCTGTATACAATATTAATGCACACCTATCACGTAACAGGAAGGAACCTCCATAATCTGATTCCCAACATCTAGCGACATCTCATGATTGGCACAAGGACAGACGAGTATATTACGCAGTGTATACTCAGTTGGCGCGCGAACGCTACAAATTTTGATACCAAAGGAAACTCAGACGTAAAATGTATTTTTAGTGGAAACACGAACGAGAATTCTGGCAATAAAATTTTATTCGCCAGCGCTCCGGGTGTAGGCATATTCTGAACGCTGCGCGCTGTACGTGGAGCGACGGCGTTAATCTAAAGTAGGCCCTAAAATTGGAATGTAAATGAATTTAGGTATTTTGTTAAGAAAAAAGAGCGATCCGTTTTTGTCTGAATAGATGGGATTCAGATGGACGAATTGGAATGTTTTTTTTATGTTGTGAACGATTGTGTTTGGATTCTAAATGGATTTTTTGAGCTAATTGATTGTTTCAGTTTACTTGCCAGCGTTTTGTTTTAAAAAGCTATTGTTTCAAAAATATATTTCATTTTTAAAGACAACGCCAGCATTGTACAAGTTAAGTTCTTTGTAGTAAACGTTTTTATTGCAGGAAATGTTTTCATTGTAAATTAACAGGCCATGGAATTTCCTTTTACTGTTCCAACTATTGTGAATACAATTCTTTTAAAGGAGACTAAAGGCATTTCATTTCATAATCTAGATACTTTCACCTGTCTGAATTAATTTTAACAGTTGTTCGACCTATGAGACTACATTGTTTAATTACAGTCAGTGATTACACGAGATTCTTATTTAAAAGGTATAATATTATCTATAGCAACAAATATCCCATAATATTTTTAAACACAGTCCCAGCTTGTGGAATACGTCTCCAGAGATTAACATACAACAACAGTGTCGCAGCCTGGATATTCGTGACACGATCTGATTTTGTTCCCCGTATCGCTGTTTTGAAATACATTTATGGAACCTTACGGGGGAATGGCGGTGCCAAAATGGCAGGTGACTGGATAACGCGAATCAAAATAAAAGTTACCTAACTTATACCTACTTTCATTTTGGTTTTCACAGTAATGTCGTGTGTATGTGCTGTAGGTAGATGATAATGATGATGAAAATAATATTGAAAAGACAGACGTAATCATATTTGAGCAAAATATGCCTGTAAGTTTGCCGGTAGTAACTTTTTCTTTTCAGTAACTACAATAATTATAAACAACAGCGTTGAGATAATATTAGCTACGGAATATTATTAAAAGTTGAAGATCTAAGCTTATTATAAACTAATTTTCTTCTTAATATTATTACGGAGCAATTACTAACTAATAACAATTGCTAATTAATTAAACACATCAAGGGAAATTGTATAATTTTCACGTTAGTATGTAGTACATTCCGCCCAAACATAGTACTGAAACCCAAAACGGAAAACAAGTTTCTAACTCCGAACCATTTTCTAAGCCACTGGAGGCTATTTTCTAATAGGCTGAAGTTAATTTAGATGTGCTGTAATTTCAGTCACATTTAGAATACACCTGGATTGGATTTCGATCGACCTGAATATTTTTGTCAAAATGACTATGTATTGGTCTTGGTCAACCAGTTCGGCATATCTAGGCCTTCAAAAAGATTTGGTTTAACAAAGATAGGGGATAATATTTTAAGAAGATAATGTCGTTGATTTATGTGTAACTCATTAGTAAAACAGTTCTAATATTGACCTTTTGGAAAAGTGTTATTATGGATAAGATGAAGCCTGGACCTTTCGCATACATTTTTTTGTGTGTTCTCAACGGTGAAGCTTTTGCCTGCATCTCACCTGATAGTAAGTGATGATCGGGCCGAAGGTGGAAGCGAGCTTCACCCAGAATACTCAACCACAGAGGAACTGACTATCTTACCTCTAATTGCCGAAACACTAAAGTGCGGTTAACATTGTTGTTATGGCGACAGACTTAGATAAGGGTTACTTCAGTAGAAAATCCATTTACCATGTAGAAAATCAAGTAAACAAGTGTCTATTAAATTCCTTCCCAATTCCCTAATCCATAGTATCAATAAATCACCCAATAAAGCTGAACACCGACATAATTTCCTCGCACATCACACAAATGAAGGCTCAACTTTATAGCATCATATGCATAATAAGGTAACCGTTAAACCTCTTCGCAACGGGACCACAAACTATCCACCGAAGGGATTTCGGTGAAATCTTTCACAAACCCCATAATATTCCGTGGGGACTATTAAACAGGCCGTATGGCAGTGCATGGATAAACAATGTTTGGAATTGTTTTCGTCGGACCCTCGAATAGTTGGGGCTGTTGGGGCTGCTGAGGGTTGTTGAGGGTCGGGATAACAAGTGTGTCTTGTCCGGGCTTTAAGGAACTTTGAGTGATGAGTTCTGGCATGAATTTGTGTTGTATTTCTAGAGTACGAGTATGTTCGATAAGAATGAGTAGGCGTTGTGAGAGCCTGCGGTTACAAGCGTGTTATTGTAGTCCCTTCTTGTGTTATCTGTGTAGTGTTGGCAGAGATTTATTAACATTTTCGTCAAGTTTCCGGAGTTTTCAATGAAAGTAGAATATTACTTGGAAACATTATTTTCTACTAAAACGCATTATTAGAATAAGTACTATACCAGTCTTCTACCACAATATGTTGCTAAAAATAAAAATGATTCCATTGAGATTACTTATTATTATTACTATAAATATATGTTACGCGGAAAAGCTTCCGCAAAATACCATCTATTTACTATGGGGGAATCGTTCGTCATTAGCTTTCCTTTGAAAAACCATGAATTATGTTTCCTAGAATATGTACGATTACGGTTACACGTGGAATAACATTAAATAAATTTATGAATACACAGTTTATGAAAGCAAGTAACACTAAAAACTTTCCGGTAATAACAATATAGGTAAATGAGAAAGAATGTGGTAAGTATTATTATTACCCACTTATTTTTTACTCGACTTGATTATTATTATTGGTATTATCAAGAATGGAAGAATTTTTTCATACATTATTCAAATACACACTACCTACTTGTTATTTAAATCAACACAATCCTGCTTTTATCTATTCCTTCAGGACAATATTTTGACGATCTCTCTAGGATTTTTATTAGTTTTCAGTGTCAATACAACGTACATTTATTTAAGTAGAGTAAATGATAGAACAACATTTTATTACAATCCTTTGCATTTTCTCTGCTCCCAACTCTATTCAGTTCCGTTCTACGAAATCTTCAAAATAAAAGAATATATACAGGCAACTTATTAAAAGGTTCGTTGAAAAGGCTCAATGGGAAGTAATATTATGTTTCGTAATTTCACGAATCAACATTTCTAATGTAGGGACGGAGCGGCATTGTCAGCGTATATTGAGGAAAATATCTTCGGGAACCTCTATTTTTTGTTCGCAAAGAATATCATAATAATGTTCAAAGTTATGGAGGAGGATCAATATTAAAGGAGGGGTTTGTACGTTATTAATTTAATGTATAATTGTTTAGTTTATCTTTAGTCTTTACGATTTACAACATTGTGCAAATGAGTACCTAACCTACCTTGGACTTACCTTAGTAGTTTGTACTTATGTGTACGTAAATGAATTAAGTGTTTCTTGATACATTCCCTTTTTTGTTTTTGTTACGATAAATTAAGAATAAAGCCCTAAATCCCTTCCCATCAATCACATAGACAGCCAAAAATAGCTAATGGGTTCTGTGTACCTAAATAGTGATTAGCGTGACGTCATCTTCTACTTATACAACAACAACAAGAATCCTAACTCAAGTATTTATTGCTACTTACTGGATTCTTTGAAATCCAGACTCATAATACAAAACAAAACTCAATCTTACTTTCATTTCTGAATAAACATAGACGTCCAAAATCCACATTCACTTAAATTATAATACCCTCTACACCACCACTTTGGAAGCCGTATATTATTACCATAAAACAAAGTACCCCACATTCCGCCGACTTAAAGGATTACAGTCGCAAATCCACGAAACTAGAGAAAATAATGCGTAAATTAATAAATAAACAAGTTTACTCGTGTCGGGGGTTCCTGCCAGAATAATTGCTGGGAAAATAATCTTTCCGCTGGTTATTGGGCTAAATGAGCATTCGTAGGAACCGCCATTAACTTTCATGAGAGCACCGGTACCAAGATGTCTGTTGATTAAATTAGACCCTCACATTAACGCGCATATGGCCCCACTATTTGTAACCTAGTTGTAGTTGCTAAATTAAATTCGTTGGATAATAATTTGTGTTATAAATCAAATAGTTTTGACGTCTGTTGGGTAGTAATGAGAAGGTGTGTGTTTATTTAAAACTTGGAATATAATAATTGTGATAACAATTGCTACGTTAAATAAAACAACAATATTGCTTTGTTTGTATATATTTGCTTTTAGTTCCATTTCTAACAGCCTCTATAATATTAATAACATATAAAGCTAAACAAACCAATATCATTGCTTATGCTTATTTGCATTGCATGCTCATGCTGGTCTTAGATTGAAAAAGAAAATACACCGTTATAAGTAGAAAATTTTAATCCTTTTCCTAAGGCTTTACCTACTCCTTACTCTCTATCGAGTAAATCTCTAGTGAATACAAAAAAAAAACAGAAATGAAGAGATATTAAATATTTTTTTAGTGTTCGATGTAATCTACCTACAGGGAAAAGCGTTTCTTTAACAAGAAGTAAGAAACCTTTTACTAGTCTGAAACATTAATAACATCACAGGAAAAAAAAGCTGTCTCTAAATTAATTGAAACCAAGGTACAGTATCTGGGAATCATAGCAGCTAAAACAAATAGAGTAAAAGATAGAATCTTTATGAAAGTTCATCAGGACATTCTGCAATTACCCACCTCGCCTTTCAGTCTGCAGGAAGGCAATGGGCGACGAACTCATCTAACTTTGAACTGCTCTCACAATCCTCTTTGGAAGAACTTAAATTAATTTCTCAGATACAAAAATAGTTCCGGCAATATTCAATTCAAGTGCTGTTAATATGTTGGTGGAGTGATTCTGATCTTTGAGAGCTGAAATTGTTTCTCAGGTTGTGTGAGGCGTAATAATTAGCTAGCAAATCCTTAATGCTAACAGTTATGATGAATATTTATATAAATAAATATCATAAGATTACCCTGACTGTGATAAAATATGAGTCCTATCAAACCAGAATTATTTCCAGTGATAATAATGCATTGCTTGATGCTGTCAAGAAACAAGAATAAAATAAACATTCATATATCTTTTGAACATGTAAACCTAAAGGAATCATAGCAACCATCAGCTATTTATCTTTAAAGCAAACCTTATCTAAGAAACACGGTTATAGTGTTAGCAAAGGCCGTAACTTATCATTTAAACTAAAGGATTTATAGCATCATAAACCAAATTGTTTTAATAACTTCTTTTAAAATTCAAATATCTGTTTTGGTAGCCACAGTACAATTTAAACTGTGAAATAACTTTACACTACTACGACGAGCAAAACTTTTAAAAGACAATCAAGACTTAAATGGAATTATCTAAGTTCTATCCCCAATTGTATGAGTATATTTTGTGTAATCTCAACTTTTGGAATACGTTTGTATATTCTGATGATATAAATGTAGTTTAAGCAGTCAATAGATAAATCTATCTAAGAATTTTGATTTTATAGGAAAATCATTAAAACTTTGAATAATGATCACACCAATAATGTTATAACATTCATTTATTTGAGACCTGAGGGACGGAATATTTTTATGGAAAAATGTAAGATGCGAGTAGTGTAAATTTCCTCGTCTATTATTATCAACTTGATGTAATTTACAAGAACTTAATTTTGCAAAACCTTCATTCAGTTATTTACAGATTACGTTTACGTTATTTTTCCATTAAATTGGTTAGAACAGTAAACGGATTTCAAGTTCTTGGTAATCTTTATAATATGCTTACACATAGTCGTGTGGTGAAGCAACGGCAAGGCTTCTACTGCCAATACGGATTTGTGTCGGCCCTAATGTGATTGCGAACTTCCCGGTTTTCGAGAGCCTGAGAAAATAATATTGATATAAGCACGGGTGCTGAAGTGCGAAATTGGATTTCAAATCTTTTCAAGAACTTTTATGAATGAAAGGACCTAGAAACTGGAAAGATAGGCTTTGTATTAGTTAAACGTAAGATAGAACAGATAGAACTCTAAATCTAATATCGAAACTCCTTTTCGTACTTTCACAATTCATCGAAATATGGCGCTCCGTGACACTGACGTAATACTCGTATGCTACAAAATGGGGATCATTCAAAGAAGAGTTTTTTATTGCAATTAATCTTATTGTACTATCGCTTGCAGAGATGCTTGCTACAAGTATGGGGTCTAATGATGTTAAGGATGATAAAAATATCATTCGCGATGTAAGGAAAACTTAAAAGGTTTGAAAAACAACTTAACAGTAGATAATTCACCTAGAAATAGATAAAAATGGTCTTTCAAAGTGTTCTTATAAAATGTAGGACATTGTATTATTATGCGAAACTAAGCAAGCAAGAGAGGCAGCTGTCCTGTAGGCGACACCTGCCGGCACCGGTTGAATATCAAACGAGCCGTGTCCGGGAGCCGTGCCGGCCGTCCGGTCCGTAAAAATGGACGCAAATGAACTCAGCACGCGGAACGATCAATCTGCGCAGTTGAACTACTTTATCGTCATTATTTAATATGGATCGGGAAATGTATTGTGTTTGCGTTATCAGTGATTTTCTGCACTTTTAGCAATCAAATCCTGTTCTGAACCTAGAGTATGAGACTTGTGATGATTATAAAGAAAATTATGTTTTCCGTTACATATACAAAATAATTTTTAAAATCATGACATTTTGCAAAAGTGGAATACTTTTGTCATAGGTAAATACAAGTTTGCAGTTGCATTTACAAAATAATGTAAAAATCGTGACATTTTGCAAACGTGGAATAGGCAAAGGTACTTATGCCTTTTCTTTTTATGCATTAAACATGTCATCACCCCCTGCCCCCTGTGCCGTTTTAATTAACTATAAATAAATAAATAAATAAATAAATCACAGGATCACCATAATCACGAAAAACAAAATTATTATCTCTCCTACAAGCGTCCAAGTATGCCACAAGGAACTATCTTGGACCCATTCTATATAAATTTTACAATCCTGTTAAAATATCCGCCTGTCTACCAGTTTCCTGTATATGACACCTGTGCTGTGCAGGCCACAGTGAATAGCAAACGAACCGAGACTCACCGCCGTTCGCCCGGACGGTCTGACGCTACGCCACTTAATTGTATGTGGCGACAAAGGATTGGGGCGAAAAGATTTTGTACTAGCAAACGATGAAGTAAAAATGTATTTGAAATAGTTGATGATGTATAATAAAATGATGTAACTATAATGAAATGAAGAGAATGATGCGAAAGGCCTTATTAACACAGCAGGAATAGCTTAAAAAGAGACAGAAGATACGAGAAGAGTATTAGCGATAGATTACAGTTTGCAATAATGATAGTCCTATGGGATCTAATAATATCTTTATTTCGAAATAAAACGAACGATAAAGGCTTCTCATATGCAAAACTCTATGATGTTAGGTTAATAACAAAGCACTCAAATAAAACAATTTCCCCATTCATCACAAAACCTGACCTTACTTACGCATCACATTGTGTCTGTTACATAAGTCCTTTACGAGAATATTTTGAATTATTCATACTCACAGTTCCTACTATACCTATTCACTTTCTTGTTTTGTTTTCTGAACAAATTATAATACTTATACTAGCTTTTGCCCGCAGCTTCGCTCGCGTGGATGCCGGGTACTACCGGGTTCAAAAGTTTCCTACAACCTAACCCAGGTCATGGTCTATCCGTGTGCCCTTATCCAAATACGTTAAAGCGTGTAAAGGACAGACTTTTGAATCATTTTGCTTACTTTGCACTTTGCCCCACCAAGCCGCCATTACTCCAACTACTAAAATCACAGATTAATCATCATTTGGCATGGCAAAATATAGCATTCCCATATTTCAGATCCATTTTGTACTTTCTCTTTAGGGTTTTATATTTACTAAGATTTTATTTTAAACAAATAGTAAATAAAAATGACCAAATAATTATTTTTGTACTTTTATTTAAAAACACTACCTAGGTAGCTGACCTCGCATTGAACGGAAATCCTATACAATGCGAGATCAGCATAAACTAGAAATGTATAGCTTGATGTGTAGCCATGTGTACTAAGTCTAACGTTACCTCCTGTTACATTTAACTTAGATACCTATACATTTCTTTCTTTTCCAAACAAATATAAAATACGAGCATACCCTACCTACACAAATTCTAAGGTGCCAAACCTAGTGGGGCAGAATCCATCAACATTTTAGACTAGTAGAATCTGCCCCACCAAATCGAAACAGTGGGGCAGCTCCACTAAAAAAATTTAGGCATTCCACTTTGTTCCACTAGTGGGTTTGCTTACTTGGGGGGCAAAGTGGAATGATTCAGACTTTTGCATTTATAATAATAATGTCAGTATGGAATATTAGCTGTTGTTTGTGACTTCATCTGCGTGTATTTTATATATTATCATTTATTCATACAAACACCCGAGATGAAAAGCCTAAAGCCTTCTCCAATTCCCAGGCTACCTGTCTGTCAAATTTCATAACCAGTTCATGGGTTTAGACGAAAAAGGTAACAGACACACACAGACAGACAGAAAACAGCTAGAGTTACTTTCGCATTTATAATATTATTATTATAGTATGTGAGATCATATTTTAAGTTGCGGAAGAATAAAGCCTTCGGGGTAAGCGGTACCCCGGCTCTGTGTCACGGTCAATTTTTATGAACGGTCCGGGTTAAAGGGGACCTTTTTCAGGTTGAATTCGATTGAGGGCTTTGTTTCATTTTTTTTTGTTTTCATTGGACTCATTAAGTGGGTGTATTGTATTTGTTTTAATCTGTTTAGCAACAAAAACCTTTGTGTATAATTTTTCTAAGCCTTATAAACGATAAGTTTATATTTTCACGTTGCTTGTGCTGTATTTTGCGTTATCACAATATTATTATTATGATAGTGATTATTCTTCAAATTAGATTTTGCGATTAGGTGCGGCTCCTTTAAGACCGAATTTTCTTACAGTCCTATCCAGATTTCTGGTCTAAAATCTAAAACAAGGACGTGTTTCTAAGCCAAATTCTGATTTAATTTCCACTGGCCAATTTGTTCCATCAAGACAACTTCTTTCATTAATGGTGTTTTAATGGTAACTGCCACTTTACCATTTAAGGTCATAATCCTTTAAGCTGACGGCTTGTGTTTGTGTGTGTGTTTTCTTTATAATTCGCCAATTCGGTACTTATATCATTTACAAGATGTACGTTTTTTTTAAAGTGAACATAATTCAGAACCACTTGTGATGTGATGTGATGTATTAAAAATCTCTTAATGCATTTCAAAAAATTATTTGTATAAAAGTAAGCTGGCTGAAATAAGTAAGTAATGTTGTTTTTAAAGAAAGAGAATTTTAAAATCTAAATGAAAGTGAGAGAATGAAGTTGAGAGAGCTTCCATGAATGCAAAAACGGGTTCCTCTACGTGCTTTTTCCAAGTATTTTGGTATAATGGGTCTTGACTTAAAATGTGCTACGTATAATGCGAATCCTGAACAATTGTTCACTGAATATGGGTCGGGTCCCTAGAACCAAGTATTTACAAATAACACGGTATGACACGCTTTATTATATTAAAACAGAGAAGACACAAATGGTGAGATTATAATACCGTTTCTTCTGCTAAACAGTGGTTTTCAACATAACTTTGTAGAAAAGATAGTATATAAAAAGTTGGCTTGGTTTTTTAGAGTTCCGTACCCGAAAGGTTGCCAAACAGAACCCTATTCCTAATCCTTCGGTGTCCATCAGTCTGTCAGTGGGCTGTATCGCATGAACCCTAATATGTACAGAGTTGAAATTATCACAGACTGCAGATTATGTATTTCTATAACAATAAAAAAATAAAAAAAAGTTAGAAAATTAAGGGGTTCCCATTCAAGAAACGTTTTTTTTCGGCGTTTATATATTTATTTTACGGTGTAACGGAACCCTCTGTATGCGAGTTCGAACCACACTTGGCTGTTTTTATTTTTGTATCACGACCTAATCAATGGATTTTGCTCCAATTAAAACTCGAAAAAGGGCCATAGATGTATTATTATGGTAGGAGAACCACCCGATGTAAAATGATGATAAAATAAAAGTCACAATAACATACCTGATGTAACAAAATCCACGTAAAGGAACGAAGCAATCCATAAGCAGAAAGCATACAAAATTCTGCTATCATAATAACGGGAAAGTGAGGACAAAATAAAGCACTCAAGATAAAAGCCATATACGGCACATAACACATAACTCAAGTTATTTTTCAACTAACTCTCCATAATCAGGATGAAGCATCGTTCCGGTCCTAAATAATGATTCGGTCCAGTCGGCCATTAATCCTTTCTGTTGAAATTTTCATGCTCTATTTGAAGGGTTGGAATGGTTTGGACCCTTTATTATAACAAGTGTTTTTGAGACCTTTTACGTATGGGTATTTTGGCATACTGCTTTGTGTTGAGTCATTTTTCTTTATCAAAGAATGTTGGAAGTTGCATGATTTTTGTTGCCTGAATTACTTTTGTGTTAAAACTACACTCGAGAGCAATGAATCCGGGTCACTTAAAGAATCCTAAAAATCTCGGAAACTAAAAATGCTAGGTTAATGCAATAAATTGTATTTAATAGACAATGTAATACTCCTTAAATGAAGGTATTAAAACTTCTTAGTTATTGTAAAGTTATATCATAAAAAAATCAAATTTGAAAAAGGGCCACTTTCGAAGATGGAACTACGAAATTACAGCATTTGGTTTTGCTTTTGTTTGTAATCTGTCATTTATGTGGGTACATAAACCATGTTGATAGTGCTCTATATTCATTATTCAAGCTGAAATTATGTCGCTTACGCCTGAAGAATGCACCAGAATACTTACAATGCTGGAAACCGGCCGGAGTCA
This sequence comes from Agrochola circellaris, assembly GCA_914767755.1. Lineage (NCBI taxonomy): Eukaryota > Metazoa > Arthropoda > Insecta > Lepidoptera > Noctuidae > Agrochola > Agrochola circellaris. The sequence goes on from OU611847.1 coordinate 1,229,470, forward strand.
GCGCGATACAGCCAGGACTGTCGGTGTGTCGCTGTCAACAGTACAAAGAGTTCTCCGACGTTACGAAGAAACTGGTTCTAACCTACGCAGACCAGGAACGGGCAGAACCAGGTGTACCACAGCACGAGAAGACCGATACTTGGTGAACACCATGCTTCGAAATCGCTTTCTCACAGGAACTGAACTCACAAATCAGTTTCGACGCCTCGGAGGAAGTAACCCAAGTGCATGGACAGTAAGACGTCGGCTTGCTGAATCTAACTTAAAACCCCTTAGACCTGCAAACGGCCCTAAACTGGAGCGTGGGCATCGTATTTCAAGACTAAGATATGCCCAGAGCCACGTAAATTGGAGTATTGAAGATTGGTCAAAAATTATGTTCTCCGACGAATCAAAATTTATGCTCTACAAGCACGATGGAAGACACAGAGTGTATCGAAGACCAGGGGAAAGATTCAAGCAAGCATGCATCGAAGAAAAAGTAGCCTACGGTGGTGGGTCTGTACTTGTGTGGGCCGGAATTTCTTCTGAAAGTCGCACAGAGCTGGTGATCATAGAAAACGGCTCTTTAACTAGCGTAAGATATGTGGAAGAAATCCTCAATGATCACGTTGGTCCATTTATGGTCAATTTAGGTGAGGATGCTATATTTATGCATGACAATGCCCGACCTCATACAGGTAGGATTGTGAATGACTACCTTCAAGAGATGAACATTACTCGTATGGAGTGGCCAGCGCGCAGCCCGGATATCAACCCGATCGAGCATGCTTGGGACGAGCTAGGCAGATGCGTAAAACAACGAAACCCTCCCCCAATCACGCTTCGTGAGCTCAAAATTGCTCTCACAGAGGAATGGGAGAATATTCCCCAAAATCGTATAAGGAACTTGGTGTACAGCATGCCAAACCGCGTAAACGCAGTAATGGAAGCACGAGGAGGCAATACGAAGTATTAAAATTCAAGAAAATCGTAATAAAGTTCAAAAATTTCATGTTTCCTATTTTTGTTTTAAGGAGAGATCAGCAGTTTTTTTCTTTATGTAATTTTGTGTTAATAAAATGTATGGTGACTATATTTTTTTTAATTTCATTTAAGGAGTATTACATTGTCTATTAAATACAATTTATTGCATTAACCTATCATTTTTAGTTTCCGAGATTTTTAACATTCTTTAAGTGACCCGGATTCATTGCTCTCGAGTGTATTAAACACAACACGCTTTTAATTAAACCAAAATGATGTAACCTATTACCTACCTCTAATCATCTTCCCTTTCAGATTTAACCTAAAGATATATATTTTTTTACCTTTTAACTGAAATTTCCGCAAACTCAGGTATTACTTTGAACCCTGTGCCCTCAAAGCAAGAGCAGCTTGTGCGATAAACACATACTTTAACGTGTAATCCGGAGCCAATCACGCGGCACTCGCCAAAAGTCACGTTCCCGTTGAAGTGGCTCAAAATAAGCACGCTTCACGGTATTGATTGGAGTCGAATTGACATTACCGTCTCAATTTTATTAGTCGTAGTATATCCTGATTTTGCAAGTAAAGCAGAGTACTCTTGCTGATCAAGATATTAGGTGTCATAAACATATGAAAATACCTCACAAAACACAAAAACCAGATATAAAATGACTGTTGATTGGCAAATTGAATGTTGCTATTTCCAAAGTTATAGGATTAGTCGATTATAATTTTATAAACATATAGTTACATTCCTGGCTATATAAAGATATTCATTTCCTATCCACAATCATTACCAATAAGGTATCTTCTACCTATAGCTATACATAGTATAAAACAGAGTCGCTTTTAGTGTATAACTGTGTCACCGGTTAGATGTTCCAAACTATAGAATGGATTCTGATTCGGTTTTCACCACCGTTTAGAAGTTTTATTTGTACTTTCATATTGATTAATTATATTTATTTCTGTGAATTGGTGTAAAAACACTTTTACACATCAAAATAGCTAGACTATAAACGCACTACTGTAAGGATTCTCTCTGATCTGAAATAAAGTTTTATTACTATAGCACAAAACTCACGATGTTGTGACATGTCGTCATTGTATGTACGAACTAGGCCTGGGTCACTAGAGTGTTACATTATGCACCTAGCGTTAATTCAGAAATAGTTTTCAGTTGTTTCATCTAAAACAATAGAACGTTAAAACTGAAAACAGAATACAAAACTAGCCTGCATACTACACAGGTGAATACAATAATACGAACTAGGTAGGAATTAGTTCGGTATTCGCGGCGCTCGCTACATTATACAACAGTTTAGACTTGGAGACGGTGAAGCAGGCTATTGCTGACGTCAGCGCACAGATTTAGTTTTACTTTGGATCACACGTTTATTAAAACCATACTATCGCGCCTGTACTCCTAGAAAAGGTAGGCAGAAGTGCAATATCAATACTGACATTTCGTCACTTCTGTTAAAGGATCATGTAAGTAATAAAGGGCGATTCTATTGACATGAACAGGATACAAATGCAGACTGGGCTGCAGAAAGAAGAATTGTTTATTCTTCACAAATAAGACGCAGTCTTCTTTTGCAAATATAATAGATAAACGTTGATTAAGGAATTAAAAGCAGAAATAATATCTCATGATTCACGATAAAATAAGCTAGACACTACAAAACTTTAAAGGAAACTAAGCACGATGACACACTTTACCGCATAACTGAATACTGCCGCCTTTTATCCAGAAATACAATAAAATTCCTAATGTTTCTCAGCACGCGTGGGAGCGTCCCCATTCCCAGTCGGACCCACAGCTCGCTAGCATATTCAGGTAAACCAGACAAATGTCGAGAAACAAGGGATGTTCTAGTTACTCGTAGCGCGCCGTTCTACTTAAATTATGCAACGTTTTAGACTCGCAGCCGTGTGAGATTCTCAGACATTTATTTACATCCTAAAGTCAACTTCACGTTTAACTCCTGAGAGCTGAGGGCTGCCGTTCAGGAAGAATTAACTGCTTTGATTTGTCAGCTAGTAGCTGCATGCAGTCTGTGGTTAGTGCCCGTTACCTTGTAGGCATTGCAAACATTGGCTTATGTTAAAGTAAAGAATTTGTTCTGCATGCCTATTTTCTGACATAGATTCCTGAATTAGAATCTGTTGTTTAAATTAATTATCAAACCATTTACAATTTTGTGGCGTATGATATAGTTTGCTTCTTTATTTCTTTTGTATACCTTTCGATCAATAATGCACTTATGGATCAAAGTGTATACCTAGGTAGGTATACACTGAACGAACCAGAATAATAATAATAAATTTATTAAGGAACATAAAGGTTTTGTAGTACATGAGGGACTTACAAAGTATGCATTATTAATAACATGGTGTAGGTACAATGAATTGTTGGGTGAATCGCTGCTCTCCTAGCTAGATCACTGAGTAATCTGTATTTGGGAGAGACAGTTTCGACTCCCAATTTGGGTATCACAAAAATCATGTTTTTATGTTTTTGGGGATTTCAGTATTTTTAAACACAAAAGATAAAATCTTACAATAAAAAAATAAAACAATGAATCTTAACTAGTATTATAAATGCGAAAGTGAGTTTGTTTGTTACGCTTTCACGCTAAAACGGCTAAACGGATTTGCATGAAAAGCACATGAGTAGACCATGACCTGGGTTAGGACAGGATCATTTTTTTCGCAATATTCCGATGAGATCGAGAGTTATGCGGGTGAAACCGCGAGGCACAGCTAGTATACATTAAAACAAAAGCTGGTAACAGTGTTTTCTTTTAAACATCTTTATTTCAGTGTACCTTTTATTTTGATTGTTTCTAGCTACCAACCTTCCGACCAGTGTAGAAAGTAATTTGTCGTCCAAATGATTAAACCATGTCCCCGCCAACTTATATTGTACGCCGCAAATATTCTACCCAACAATGACGGAGCCGAATAAAAACATTCCCTGATAGACATGCACATATTAATTTAAAAAAACACTCTCAACTCGCCACGTCACATGAGTGACGCGACAGCGCCGCAAAACTCCGTCCAAAGTGGTTTGATTAATTCATTTAATTAAAACCTTGTGGGGTTCGATGTATTTAGAAAAATATTCTCCTGAAATATTCTGGTGCGGTTTGCGATAATTAATGAGGTGATGTTATATATTTAGTAATTAATTTAGTTATTTAAGTAACTACTTATGATGGCTCTGTGATTAGGACCTCGCCTCTCATGCACGAGGTTGTGGGTTCAAATCCGGGAAAGTACCACTGTGACATTTTCAATTCATATATGTACTTTCTGAGTGTATCTTGACATTACTGGCATCGGTGGAGGAAAACATTAGGAGGAAACCTGGACTTAAAGTCACAGGTCACAGACAGTAACAGGCTGGTATTATAAGTAACTATTTGATAGTACCTTCATTTTGTGTTCACCCTATTGGAAATAGGACGTAGGACATTAGATACGAAATATTTAAATTCAACCTAGTTGTGCTTTATCTGGAGGCTATTTTAGGTACCTATTCTAGAAGCTAACCCTAGTTAAAAGCAAGTTCTTTTTACAAAATGCGATATTAAGAAAGTAAACTCTGGAAAAGAACAGGCCATTTCCAAAGTAACAGTGGGAGAGATACCTACCTACTTGAACCGACTCCTTTATCACAATATGCGGCACCAATATTTACACAGTAAACGGAACAAGTATCAATCTGCCTAAACTTTTCCCTTTTTTATTGGGGTCGGCTTCCAGTCCAACCGGATGCAGTTGAATACCAGTTTTTTACATGGAGCGACTGCCTACCTGACCTCCACATTTCCACAAACCAGTCACTGGGTAACACGATACCCCTTGGTAAGACTGGTTGTCTTTTAGACTTCTGACTACCCAACGACTGTCAAAGATCTACGAATAACAGCCGGGACCAACGGCTTAACGTGCTGTCCGAGGCACGGCGGAGTCTCGGTATGTAATGGATGGTCACCTATCAACGAATCGACTGTGGCAAGCATAGCTTGACCTTCGATCAACCCGTGAGCCTGTTAGGATTAGGCAAGAGGCCTTCGGAAGACGGAACAAGTATAGAACTTCTTAATTCAATATGCAGGAGGCAAAGATTACCGAACAACCCTTAATTGATAAAATAAACAGAACTTTGTGTAGAAGGCCAAGGTTAAAAGTTTGCGAGTTGAGGACTTATTTCGGGAAAGCCGATGCTTTTTGTGAAAAGTTTACTGCAGTGGAAGACTTATTCTGCTGTTTTGGTACACACCAAATATTTGAGAGAGACGAACTTTTTTGATGTAGACTGGTGGCTTTCCGTTACCATACTTTTTGAAAATTGGTATAGGGACAATATGAAACGGGATTGATTTGGATACCCGAAAAATAATGAACCTTGAAAAAATCACCCAGTTATCTTTCGTTTCCGTGTTAAAAATTCATAATACAAAAGTTGCCCCGGCTTACTTACAAGAAAGTGGACTCATGCAAAACCAAGGGCTTAGCTGATGGGGCTGATGGGGTTACTAACCTATTGAAATGGCTCAGAAGTCATGTATCTGTATTGTAAATCGCAATCCCAAGCACAACAATCAGCAGAGAAGTATAGGTACCTTACTATTCCTGCCCATCTTGTACCACCACCTGCACCTTCCAGGATTTAACCGAAGCCGATGATAGAGCTGTCCAGGTGGGTACAAACAGTCAAAATGTTAGTCAAATCGACTCGTAAAGAAGAAGAATTAAGGGAAGTAGGTGAGATAGTAGTGGTCATTATAAAATGTTATAGACACTAATATTATTTTCCTTAGGCATAAAGACTAACAAGAACTTGATTCTTCCACATCGTTCGACCGTGAAAGCTGCCACTACTATCCTTGCCACAATCACGACAGTGCGCAGGGAGAGGCAGGGTAGAAAGGACCTCGTAACGACGCATCGATAGGCGATGAAGCGGACTGTAATACTGCAGATAAAGATTATTGTTTAACGCGGCTCACAATAGCACGAGTTATGGATAGTCACAATGGATTACAGCTTTATTGGAGCTTTGGAGACCCAGTACGGGTATATGGGGATATATTTAGAACGTTATCAGCCAGGTTTAGTGGAGTACTAAATTAAACTTCTATCTTGAACAGTTGTAAAGGGATGTTTTTGGAATTATCAGGAATAATATTATCGTATATGTTCATCTTTTTCGTGTTTCTCATCTGCATTATTAGTAAAAGATTGAGATCTTATGCTATTTTCTTGTAACATTTGATCAAAAGTGTACTTAAAATAAATTATTTAACTTTGACTTTGGATCAAACGAATATTATTACTTCATCTAGGATAATTTTTCACAGTTTGTTACAATATACATAAGTCTCCATGAACTTCACTCGAAGCTTGCAATAAAAGCTATTTCGGAAATCAACCGTTCACATTCAGTAACATAAATCAAAAGCTGTTTTAAACGAATGTTGTTCAATAATGTATGAAGGGCTGTACAAACATTCCGTGATTTCCGATTCCGTATATATTTTTATTATTGACAGCCTTGAATTATGAATTATTTTTCTTATTTGGAGTTCAAAACCGGTTTGGTTATTTGCGAATCGGAAAAGCGGAAATTTTTCATGTAAATTAGTGATTAGAAAACAATAATGTTATCCTCATATTTTATTTGAACAAAATGGAGTTTCATAATGCGGATTTTATGTGATAAAAACAATATCGTGTAAATGCCGTTCATTTCTCTCAAGACACTCTTGCAATCGGACTCTTAAATTTGCGAACACGCGAGAGCAAAGCGTAGTTTCAACGGCAGCAACTTTGACAGCGGATATCTTCTTGCAGGGCCCGAATTGTTCGAGGATTGTTACTGTAAACCCTCGACATAAGATATCGTCACAAAAAAAAGTTGCATGGTGTAAGGTCCAGCGATTGACGTACCCAGGGTATGTCTCCGTACTTGCTGATCAATTTATTGGGAAAATTTTCCCTGAGCTTCTTCATAGTAACTCTAGCTGTGTGTGGAGTTGCCCCGTTTTGCTGAAATTGTGTTCTGTTGTTGAACTCGGGGACCAACTGCAGTTGCAGTACCAAAAACTCGTCGATCGTCCGGCTGCAATCTTCCTTATCGATTTACGTGGAGTGCGCATAATTTCACGTCGAACTTGAGCCACATGTTCTGATGTCGCTGCTAACGTTGATGGTCCCGGAGGAGTTTGTTTAACCATTGTCCGTTCTTGTCTAAACTTTAGGACCCACGACCAGATAAGTTGCGTGCTCGGTCCATTACTTACTCGTCGAATATTATAGTGAGAAAAAAAGCATGACGCCACGGACCAAGGAATCACCGCCTTTAAATATTGCTTAACCACGAACGCGCGGTGCGCTCCCGACAAGTGACTCATTGCGGTAAGTAAATCCGCAAATCACGCGCGTCGAACGATACCCCTCTCACTTACCTCACCCGACTAGTTAAGGAATAATTACAATATAAACTTGAAAATTTTGCACTGGACATCCTATAGTTGTGCACTAAAAACAGTTTAAACTGTGGCGATTTAAATTTGAGATTTTGCCAATCTTTTATATTAGGTATCAAAATTTATTTCATCATTAGGTATTTGTTTGTATTATTTAACTTTTTCAACTGGCCGGTTTCACGCTAAATCAACATTTCCAATGGCAATAGTAAACGCGCGCGCATTCTTGCATCACGTAAATACTTTTTAATCTACAATACAAATTCTTTACGTGAAATAAATGTCACACCACACCTCCCATATTTTCCCTACCGTGAACATTCCCCATCTTTGCTGCAACGCCAAACAATTCTAATAATGACATGTCAGTACAATGACATGTGTCAACACGTGTCATTTGTCACATGTTAGAGTGACGGCGCGCGGGATTTGAGCGAGTGAGTTGTGAGCAATCACGAGGTAAAAGACAGAAAATCCAGTTCTTGAAAATTCACAAGTAAGCTGAGAAAATTCATAAATGTGGTGCTGAGAGAAGAGAATTGATAATTAAGGTAATGAAACTTTGACTTCAGCGTCATTTACTGTATGACGCTGAAATCAAAGTTTATACCTTTGAGCGATTCGTGAGGTAGAGGGGACCAGAGACGAAGTCGAATTAGTATATTAATACGTGAAGCAAAAACTTTGTACCCCATTTTACGAAAATTACGCGGACGGTGGGGTATGAAATTTGGCACAGTTAAAGTTTATATAGAGAAGGAGTGCAGAACGCTAATATTTTTATATAATATACATTAGAAATATATTAACTTAATAAAAAAACATTACACACACTACCATGCGTTTGACACAAGATGGCTACCTTAGAATCATGACATTTAAATGAATGATGGTCGTATTTCGACCTCTGGGCGACCACTAGTTTATATAGATAGATACTTACATCATAGCTTGGACATTCAAAAACAAATGAGATGACAATAGCAAGAAAAGATTTAAATCTCTCCACATGTATCTTGATTCTTGACGGGGACACAGTATCAAATAAACCTAAAATTTAATATTCATAACCTTTTGTCAGTAACTAAATAATTCAGTGCCTAGTTTATTTAGCTAGTTTCCAATATTGCTTCATCTCTAAGGATAATTTCCTATATATTGATGAACATCACAGTATGCTGTGTGTGTTGCTCTATATTGATAAGCTTTCATTACGTCACGTAAACCTTCTGATTTCATCAATATTATGCTGATAGTTGAGTGAGCTGCGGTACAATCGAGCGCGTCTTCAGCTGGTCGCGTGATAGATGAGCGTTGTCAGCGTTATGTTCCACTTTATTTCACGATTTAACTACTTTTACGACTTCTTTAGCATTCGAAATGATAATGGCTTTATTTGCGTGAATGATCGCAGCAACGAGTTTATCGATATAACAGTCACTTTTGATGACTCAGGTGACCATCATAGCCTTACTTTGATTTAGTAGGTGATTATTGAAAATAATTTCCAATATCGACGAATATATTATATTGGGCTCTTTAAAGCTCAAGCCGTACCCAGTGATGTAGGCGATAATCACTCGCTGCTGATGTTCTATGGGCAATCGATGCGATGGAAACTAATGTGTAACGCGAATTATCATCATAATCTTCTTAGTATTCTGACGGTCGGTTTTTTAGTCACTTCCAATAGATCTTGTTACAGCATTTCTCATCACATCTTGTTTTGTCGAAGTCAAAGTCAGAGTCAAATAATTTATTTCAAAAGGTACATTCACAAGAACCTAGAATTGATTTCCAGGCATCCCTTCCAAAAGTAGTTTCGTATGGAGAAGAATGGGAAGAAAACTCCATAGTAACTCTTTTGAAATGTTTTACAACATTTAGTATACATTACATAATTTTAATTATATGTGAAGACGATGTACCTAGAATAACATTACTATACTACAATAAGTACAAGGTATTAAAAAAGCAATGACAATTAACTGAAATAGATACTTATATGCTACTCTCGTATTTACCAATATTTTAACTGTGAGAAAAGGGCTGTGTAAAAAAGGGTCAATTATTTAAAAAAGTGTGCATCTTTAGAAGTTCAATAAGTTTTTAAAGGATCAGTTAAATATTTTCCATTTTAAATTAACAAAGACCAGTGCGTATGAGTTTCCCGTAATAAAATGACTTTTAAACGACATTCGCCAAACCACTGTTTATAACAAGATACAATTCGACCCGGAAGGCATATCTACAGACAAAAAGAAAAAAGTGGAGAAACAACAGTTGAAATATGGTTCGTCGTAAAGAATACCATCCGATCATATTTTATACGATATAATTGTGGAAAGAGCCTTCTTCTTCTACTTTGTTTACTTATTTGGGCCGCGATTTGTTTTCAGATAAGCAGGGCTTGGATACCTACTCGTTTGAGTTGCTTTGAAGCACGTGTGCTTGTATGTCTATTTATGGGAATCTATTTGCTTGAACATAGTATTATTATACAACAAGTATTATTATACAACCCTATGTTTGGCCCAGTGTTAGCAAGAACAATCGGAATATTATTTCCTAGATTTCTGATGTAATAACCACAATAACATCAAACTGAAACTATCCTACTAGGTACAGAATCAAAGCCTGTTTAGATCCAAAGATGCAAGTATAGGAAACCAAAAAAACCGCTGTGTTCTTCCTACCGTTCGAATAAAGGTTCCGTTACTTCACAGTTTTCTATCCCCAACTAACTCTTACCTAAATAATGTTCATCTAATCCACCTTTCTTTCACCCATAACCAAACAAATTACAATATTAAAAATCTAGTACGGGCCCCATGTTTGCACAGCGAACCTCGGATCGGGCTGCCAACTTAAATTATTCACCAGCGGATATTGCAGTGCAGTAATAAGCCCGTATCACGCGACCGGTTTCCTTATTTCATTTCCCGGCTAATAGTCTGCGATACACTTCATTTTGTATCGTAATTATGAGGATTTCGCTTGAGATGCTTTGTTTTGTCAACGGGGTGTTTATCGTGCTGGAACGCAGGGATTGAGAATTTGTGCTGCATTTCTTGTGTTACTTGGAATGGATAGGCGATAAAGCGATGCATACGATATTTAGCTTTAACTGTTTTATTTTGTGAATACAATTTCTTTTCCAGATTTTTGGTATTTGAAGTTACTTATTTTAAAAATATCATGAAGAGGTTTTTATGTGAAGTAGATTAAGTTTCATGACGAATTTATTGATAAATGCGGTTGGAAATCACGACAATAGTATTCAAATGGAATGGCAAAATTCTCGTTTGAAATTGATGTTGAAAGTGAGGCAAAATGTGAATGCATTTGGCATTTTAGCTTTACATATGTCGACACTAATTTCCATGAATTTAAACTAGCCACTGAATTTATTTGCTGAAGGCCTACAGAACATTCAACATAATGACAATTACTTACCCGAGCAACTTCAACCAGAAAGACAATAGACGCAACACAAACACTTTAGACCCCTTCAATCCGAGTTTAAAGCCCGAAAACTGGACCTCTCCAAACATAATTTGCCAAACGCAATTAAAAATGTAAGAACTGAAGCGGTCCTAATCTGTGTTTTATTTAATTTTCTGATTACAAAGGCAGTACTTTTCTGAAAATAACGCAAACGTTGTGTTTTTTTACTCAGATAATCTGATAATGTCGGCAAACCTCCGGGGAGGTCTCTTTGTCTCGTACTTTGAAGAGTTCAATTAGAGGGCAAAACGCGAAACCGAGGAACACAAAAACACTAACGAAATTATGCCTTTATGTCTTATTTATTTACTTTTAATGGGCAGTAATTGTCTATAATCTTCTCCGACTTCAGTTGAATTTTGGAAAATATTTTGCTCATTTTCGTGCTCACAGGCATTAAGCTGACAATACAGCATAATCGCAGCATTCACACACGCGATGATTTTTTGCAGAGAAACAGCGCTGCGCTCACGAAAGCGCGGATGCATCGCGGCACGAAATGGCTTGACAAAAGAGTTAAAAGTTTAAAACTCGTGAGTCGATTTGGAATTCCATCTCTTTTGATTTTTTATTACGAAGCAAAATATTACCCGTCCGTGAGAGATTTTTATAGTGCAAAGTTATGATCAAAATATGTGTCGTGGTGTGACTATTAAGTTACTATCTAAAGCGATTTAACCACCATCTTCAGTCATTGTCTAAAGCGATTTAACCACCATCTTCAGTCCACAAACAGCCCATTACCATCAACTATCAAAAGAATGACGTCAATTAACCATACAGCTGGTAAAGTGACAAAGTTGAACGTCCCTCTCAAATAGTTGAGCACGTCTCTTCTATCATTAACAAGTTTGATAGCAGCCATCAATCTGGACCCGCGGTCGCGCGCAATATAACTTAATTACTTTCATCTGTTTCAGTGTGGAATTTCACCATGTAGATGCCTGGATTTGGTTTTGGGAAGTCCTTCTGGCTGTTGAATTCCTAGATGCAAAACCATCTAACCACCTCCAATAGCAGTACTAGACTAACGAAATGACTTTAACATACAAGCCTTATTCCAAACATTCCTACGAAACAACATATCCTAGACTATTTATATTTTTTAAGATTAACTTTCTAACACTAAAATTCCATTAAACAAAAATGCCATGCCAAAAAATTTTGACAAAAGTTATTGTAAATCAGTAGATATTATGTTTTCAATTATATATTTATAAGCATACAATAACAGACTACTCTACCTTTATTTTCCTCATTGCATTAAGCTTAAGATACTCGTACATCATATTTTATAAAATACAGAGCAACATTGGCGTCCATTATGTCACTTTACGCCAAGGCTCAAGGCACTAATGAGTATCCATTATACCTTCTTTCATCCATAAAAAGGAACATGACGTGACTTTCACGTCTACATAATTTGGGAAAATTTTATGAAATTACACGAAGATGTCACATCAGTTCCGTACCGATTTGCAAGTGACAGGTAAATAGAATTTATCAACTTGCTTTTATTTTCTTCGTTTCAACTTAGCGGCGAAATAAGGAAATTTAGTTTCTTCAATGCTCTAAAACGACGGGATGATGAATAAGAACGAAAATATATTTTTAAAGGAAATGCTGGTCATGTTGTATCTTAGCTCGTGGATTTTAGCTTGAGTAAAATTATGCTTGACAATACGCTTGAGAATGAAACATAAACGACACATCCAAAAAAAGTATCAATAAAAATACATTAAATGAATACATTACACACACATACTACACTTCACACACTTAGTAAGTAAATATAAGTTCAAATACGTTTGCACCATTATCGTCCTAAGCAGTCTCTATAAAAAAATATTTGCGCACCTTCTGTGGGAACCTGGGCTGGCGACCCTTAATACAGGTTACCATGTACCCTAGCTAGTACGCCAGATTCAATTTTTTTATTGTTCCTCTTTTTCTGATTATCTGTAAATTGAAAAAATATATTTATTGTAAGTAACAGATTGTACCACACTTTTTTAAAAGAAAGAAATAAAATTATTATTAAATAAATAAAAAAAAAACACTAAAAACAGTTCAATCTCACGTCCCCATAACATTAATCATACTTAAACAAAACATCATCATTCATCTCAAGAATAACATCTACCAAATCCCATAGTAATACCCTTGAACAAGAAACCTTAATAAATACTCATTCAATTCACGAAATTATATTTTTCTCTCAGAAATCCTGAGTGGGGTCGTCATCAATCATTCCGGTCCCCTTTTAATTTACACCGAAGCATTTTTCAGCTACTCATCTCTGTGTCGTTTATCACATTTGCCGGCCTCTGTTTCCGCAAGCTATTGTCTTTAGATTCAGCACTGTGACCTGGTTTTGGCGTGTTCTGTACGTGTCCCAAGTTTGCGAGAGACGGAACAAGTTTTTAGGTTTATGGAGAATTTGAGGCTGAATTGGGTGCTTAAAGCTTGAATGGCTGCAGGTTTTGTGTGTTTAGATTTGTGATTGTTTTTAGTTTTGAATGTAATAAAATGGAGATTTAATATTCTAATCTACTGGGTTACCATAATACGAAAGCACAACTGTTCTTAGCCGTTGCAAAATCCCTGTAAGTGGTCTAAATAAGTGGTGGAAAATAAGCACTGTAAATCTCGATTCAGCATTTTCACTGAACTTATTGTTTTGTGACTGTTCCGATTTGTAAAAATATATTTAATTTTAAACCATCTCCTTTTATTAAACAATATGAACCACCAACTAGCTCACTCACTGACTAGCTTACAAAACCGACACCCCGATTACTTCACCAAAAATAAATACCAACCATCCCAAATTCAGGCACCTCCCATCCAAGAGCAAAGTCGTTATATTCGTCATTACATTACACAACCGTCGTAAATTCCTTTGTGTCTAATGTGAGCCCACCGCAAAACTTCTTTGAGCTCCATAATGGTGGGAAAGGTGAGGGCGTCTTGTATACATAACGTTAATGCGCAATTTTGAAGTGGATACCTGCAAGGAGCGTTTAGGATATCATAAGGTACAGGACCAAGTATGCTCCCATGGGCCTGTTGACAATTATAGATACACTTCAGCCTTGATTGAGTTTTGATGGAGTAATTGCTAAGCTCGTTGCGAATAGCCCATTAGATGGTCTAATGGGAGATGATAACGTCCTAAAGGGGCTGTTGTTACTTTTTATTTTATTTCCTGATAGATTTAAAATTATAGTAATGTTGTCAATTGCCGATAGGGAATTACGGACTGATGCTGCCAACCTAATGTCTCTCAACAAGCTAAAAAATGGTTATTGTAATACCTACGCATAGAGTACAGGTAAAGGATAATATTATAACCCTCTCATCTTGATGAGATCGAAGCCCATGAATATACTAACCCTTGAAAATTGAGAGATAGACGAATCGATTTTGCTCCATTAAAGGCACAACGCGGAAACCTTCACAATAATAAGTGTAACACAACAAATCTACATATCACACGTTCCATTACCCTCTCATCCCGTAGCAACTTTGATGTATCTAACAACTCCCTGTCGTATAACAACCAACCTTACAACCAAGACACAAAGTTCCGAATTGAATGTGACAAGGTTTTGATGTGTTAAATAATTTTCCTGTTACAATATGCCTTTTTCGTATGATAGCGAAAAGGCCTGTAGGAACACACTGTGGGAAAAAGAGTTCATATTGATATTCGATACAGCTCAAGTGATTCTTCTACTTTATGGGTTTGATATTGACTGATCTTTCTATATGGGATAAGTGGAAATCCAGGCCGTTTCAATGCTATTCATACCACACGTTACGTCCTTCATAGATCAAACATAATATTTGAGGAGACAATCGTACTTGGCTAGATCCGGTTCGCAAAGGCTTGAATAAAGAAAATGTTCAAAGGTTTCCCATAAAAATAAATAATATGGAATATGAATGGAGAAAATTTGTATTGTAATATAATATTATACAGTAGTGAAAAGTCGTGACAATCGTTTATTATTTTGTGTAGCTCAACATTAAACCGTGTGTTTCTTAATCAATAACGCTTACTGTCTTTAATATTGTCATTATTTTGTACCCATTCCTCCAAAGACAGTACGATCAATACCTCTAATCACGACGGTTAATAGGCACGTTCATCGAAAATCAATGATACTTAGATATTCTGATGCCACCGGATTTACACCTTCAGTTACAATAGTTTGTGTGTCTGAAAGCTTTATTCGTAACCGTGTAATTGTAAATACTTTTTAATGTTGGGGTTTTTGAAAACCAACCAACAGAGTAGCCTTGTTAGGGCTACACTATTTATTTTTAAGGTTCAAGCTTTTTTTAATCATTATCATCACAATCATCACGGATGACACGATAAAGGAAGATCTCGATTACGAACCGTCGTATTAGTAAAGTTCAACCTTAAGGGGATTCCTAAACATGTATTCATTCTAATAAATATACCTTCTTTAGCGACTTATGTGCTGTCACCGACGACGCCATGGTAATGACGAAGTAGTATTGGCCAATAAAAATTAACAGGACCATCGAAACAAAGATGAAGAACGCTTTAACTTCTACAAAATAATTTGCTACAACCAAAAATGTTCCGAAAGTAACAAAAAAAATATTGAAACGATTCAAATTCGCGTGTCTATCCTTCATTACCTTGCCAGTCTAAATGGTATTCGCATCGCAACCCGGAGAGGCTTGCGATGCGAATATAGTAACGTCGGAGGTATGACGGCGCTTCTAAGGCGAGACGTGATTTATTTACAGGATTCCACTGTTACACAATGTTTTATTTAGAGTTTAATGGTAGTCTGTTGGAGCTGTTGGAAGAATTGGCAGTAATTTGATGGGATTTTGTGTTGTATTGATTTATTTTTAGATGTTTTAAGAAGGAATTTCCACCAAATTAAAAATAAATACTCATAATCACCATGTCTTTCTTAGCTAATCTTCATGAGCAGACCAAAAACGTTTGTATGTCCAAGAGAATCTATCACAAGAATATCTAGGGTTATTTGGTAGAGTTTTCTTATAAATGAGATCTTGAATATATCGTGTCTACCTGAATTTTTCTCAATGAGGAATTAAGAAAGCTGACAGAAGTCTTTATGCTCACCAGCTCTACTCAAGGTGCACGTTTACACAAATGATGCCATTATACTGAAAATTACAATCCATCAACTCGATGATGAATTACGTACGTACTATATGTATGTAATCTCCTAAGACTGGCCTAAAGAGAGTCTACACCCAAACTATCTCCGACCTTTATATACCGTTACATAAAATAGCCGTTCCCAATACCATTATTTAGCGAGCATTCGAACCGTTTCCCATCTAAGAGAAAAGAAGTAAGTACATACATAGGCGAAACGTAGATACATTGGGTGCCGACTCAATAAGATAAATTACTTTGTTATCTAGTTATTTACGGATCTTATTTTCTAGTTTAGCTCTTGGCTTTGGACATGTAGATGTTCTTATAGTGATTGATTTTACGTATGTATTATTTTAGGCTTAAAGAAATTAAAGAATTATTAAAGGCAATAAATATTTTTTTAGCTGAAGCATGCTCACCATGGGAAAGCCAATGCTAACGTTAAGGGAAAACAAAAATGTTGTCTGTCTAGGGTAATTTAACAACACTCACATTAGGCTTGAAAACATTTATATATATATTATTTTATTTCACATAAACCTACAAGGGCACTTATGAAACGTTGGAAGCTAGGTGCACGGTTCCAATTGGTCGTTTCCTATGGAGAAGAGCCGGAAAGAAACTCCACGGTTACTCTTTTTAAAATAATTGGTCTTTACAATATTTTCAAATAACGGTATAAATAGGTATGGGAGGACAGTGTAGGTCTTTCAACAAGTATCCGGTACTTAACAAAATAGAAGATGGTCAATAAATCTACAGTCCATTAAGCCTACAGCGTTCTCACATTCACAAAATAGAAAAGAATCTATATAAAATATGAATAAATTAATAAAAATAAAACTATTAAACTACATGACTATTTTAAACAAAATGATATGATTGCTATTATCAGTCAACTGCCTTATTTTTACTTACTGCATATGCGGCTGAGCTTAATCTACCTGAAAGAGTTCTAATGTGGGCGCCCCATTGCAATTTCGAATCTAAAGTAATTCCTAAAAATACAGTTTCCGTTATTGCATCTAGTTTTTTGCTATCAAGTTTTAGATTTATACCCACTTGAGGTACATTTGGTAATGAGAACCTAACCTACATTTAGTTTTGTTCGCGTTAAGTAAAAGATTATTAGCTGCGAACCATTTCGAAAGAACAGCCAGACTATCGTTGACATGAAAGACATCTGTATCTTTTCTATCTATTTAAAAAATAAGAGAAGTGTCGTCAGCAAATAGAATTATTTCCGATAAGTTAGCCATCATGTAAGGAAGATCATTTATATAAACAAGAAATAAGAAAATGCCAAAAATTTAACCTTGAGGCACGCCCATTTTAACTAGAGACCCCGAGGCCATCGCCCCATTAATTTTTATTTGTTGCTGCCTGTTTGATAGATAGGAAAGAAAAAGATCAGCAGCTTGTCCACGAATTCCGTAGTGGTGTAATTTACAGATCAGTGTATTGTGGGTCAAACGGTCAGAGGTCAAAGAAACTGCCAACTGTATCCTGGGACTTCTCCCAGGATTCCAAAAGGTGACAAAGTTTTAGTCCTGCATCAGTCGTCGACCTACCTTTCGTGAAACTAAACTGGTGACTATGTAAAATCCCATTTGAATTAAAATGTGGCAACATCTGGTCTAGCATTATTTTTTCATACATTTTACTCAATGCTGGTAGCACAGATATATTTCTATAATTAGAGGGATCACTCTTACTACCCGATTTGAAAATTACTTCTTCTTTACTATGTTTCATTAAATCAGGAAACGTACCGCTATCTAAACATTGATTAAATATGCCTGTTAGGGCAGGGGCAATTGTATCAATGATTTCTCTAAGAACCTTAACGGAAATCCCCCATAAGTCTTCAGTGTTTTTTATGTTAAGACTTTTGAATGCTGTTTTAAATGTGACAATAGAAATGGGCTTGAATTCAAAACTTGGAATGTCCCTACTGAAGTTTTTTTTATTTAGAAGAGATTCAACTAGTATAGATGATGAGGGGAGAGATTTCGTAACCTCTATTGGGATGTCGGTAAAGAAATTTTCTAGTGTCTCAGCAACATTTAACTTATCTGAAATGGTTTCATCATCTATTTTTTTTTCAAAGTATTCTTTTGCGATGACACATTTCGCCATATTTTGGCATGCAAATATAAATAGTAAGGCTCATTTTTAATAAGCAATTATCTATACCTAAAGTTGAAAATATTGACTAAACATGAAAGTATTTAAATCAATCTTCAATTTACACAACACAAACATTTGGCACAAAAAAAACAGAACAAAATTATATTTACCTACTTATATACCTATCGCTGTTTTAATTTTAATGTACCCGCGCTCCAAACGTGAGTGAGAATGACCGATAAGATAGATTGTATGAATGTAGGAATGAATGACTAACTGAGGTGAACAGACAACAAACATTCTTGATATTATTATACCATGCATAGAGGAAAGTAATTTATTCAGACACACGAGACACACAGAGCACTATATAATATTGTCCAGACATTACAGGGTTGTGTCGTGCATGTCATTGTGATTTTGAGTTTATGAAAAAACTATAGTGTTAAATAAAATAACTGAAGGATTTAAAGGAGACGATATTCGTGAAATTAAAGCTTTGAAAGTTGTTTCATCGTTTACAGATAAAGTAATATTTGTAAAGCAGTAAGTACTTACTTACTTTATAATTACAGAAACGTAGTTGACTGTATAAGATATCTTATAAAACAACATTCTTTGCAAAGGACATTTTATAGAAATTGACAAACTAAAATTTAAGTTTACAATTAATAGTTTCGATGCTCAAAAAACAAAGGTACTGGCAGTAACCTCAATAACTACAAAATTGGGATATAATTTACCTTGTACCACAAGAACTGTAACCACAGAATTGTCAATAAAATGCCATGGAAAAATGGAAACCGAGACATAAAAAACAAAGAAAAAGCATTGCAAAGAATACATGAAAAAAAGAATGGATAACTTTCCAGATGAATCAAAAAAGACTTATATGGATGACGATGGCAATATACAATTCAAGAATTATTTCCCGAAGAAGTGATAAAGTACAACTTTAAAAATCGACTATTTTTAAAGACATCCTGCTGTTTTGTTTCCAGTTTTTTTGTTAATTACTTGCCACACTGTTTTTATTTTATTGTTAGAAATACTAATTTTTTTACTTACTACTTTAGATTTAGCTTGGGCGCAGACTTTTTTAAATATCTTAGAATTGTTTCTTACATAATTATGAACAATTTCATCAGATGTCAATGATTTTTCATTACATAAATTATATAAAATATTTCTGCGTTTTCTAATGCCAGCAGTGACCCATTCATTAAATTTCGGTTTATTATTGATTGTTACTTTTTTTACAGGACATGCTTTATTAAATTCATGGCATACTGTTGAAAATAATGTACTGTAGTTTATATTGGGATCTTGTGAATCAAAACTAGCTGTTGAAAGATTGCTAAAGAACTAGCTTAGAACATTAATAGTAAACATTTTCAATTTATTTTTAATAAGAGGTAGTAACTGAATAGTTTTATCCAAACGTAACTTTTTATCTGATTCAAAGGATATAAATTGACCTGTATTATCAGACCTGACGCTACTAATTAGGGACGAATCTTTTATTTTACAATGAGTAAATACATTGTCTATGCATGTAGCTGTGGTTGCTGTTATTCTAGTTGCCACATTAAATATACATTTCAAATTGAAAGATTTAGACAATGAGATAAGCTTACATTTTTCACTTAAATGTAAGTATACAGAGACTAGATAAAACTGAAGTTATTCCACTACACTACCACTTGGTACTTCAGGTTATACTATAAATGTTCTTTGAACTAAAATCTCCAGATGACAATGACTTCAAAGTAGAAATAATAATTTGACCGCATCTTTTCAGTACAAGATTTGACAACAAAATGCCGTCCTTATCATGAGGGTCGCTTTGCCTTTGTATGTACAACAAACGTTCCGCTTGTGGAAAAATGTGGGTAGCATGGAAATTCCTCTGATAAAGATATTTTGGTGTGTGCCGGTATAATACCGTTCGGTTTTTGCGTTTTTCTAAGGGCATTCTTTGATATAAAGTTTTTGGGTAAACTGATTTTCATTTTTTTACTAGGATAAATAAGTCGGGATGACTTATTGCAAAAAAAGTAACTTGAAATAAGGAAAACTGGAATTAATAATAAATGTTTCTTCCTCTTTTAACACACAACAAATAATTTTAATAAAACATATTTTGTTATAATTTGCCCAGCGGTAAACAGTGACTAACTAGAAACAATCATTAATATCCGAAGGCAAAAACTGGGGCTTCACGAGCATTCGCCAAATGATGCTATGATAGATGACCGACGCGTCATAACAGTGGGGACTGGGAACGAAACGCCATTTTTGTTGACGCTGATTTGATGTAAATGAATGTAATAATTTACAAAGGGGTTCAAAACTTAAAATAATATCTTTGCAATTATTTAATTAAAACAATTTGATGAAATTGTTCCATGAAATTATAATTATGTGTTGAAAATATATATACATAATTAATGCTTTTTACATACATAAAAATAAAAAACCGGATACGAAAAAGAAGAAACAACATTACCACAAAATACTATCAAGAAGCAAAAACATAAATCCAAACGCTACGAAACGGCTGCTACGAAATGCCACGTGTCTACGAGTGCTACGACAGTAGCTACGCGGCTACGTGCTACGAGAGTAACCAACCCTTTCGCCTCTACGCTCGTAAATCTTTCCTTACTTACGTATACGCCGTTTCTGGCCTTTTTGAGCTATATGCCTGAAAGAGATTGGCAAACGTGTGCTGTTAAATAGCCAAATATTAGAGTCTAAGAAACCGGGAGACACTCTCACAACTCGGTGTCCAGTCATTTCACCAAAACTTAATTTACAAATTTTCATTTGACAAGTAACGATTGACAAAAATTTGATTTGTTATTTCATCATTATAAAACAACAAGTTTGCCAAATAATTCAATTAAGAAAATCGGAAAATTCGGAACCGAACTAGTTAGATTAGTTTAAATATTTTGACTCGCAAAAAAGGTTAGGTTAGGAGCCGAGCGAGCAAAGCGAGCGGTTCCGCGGTGGCGGCCGGCGAGTGCCAAAAACGACTAGAATATATTAAAAAAAAATATTTTTGTAGGTTTAAAGAACTTCAGACCCAAATGGAAATTTCAACCATGATCCCTTTGTGACTGGTTTAAAAAATGTATTACATATAAAATGATAAAAAGTATAAACGTGATTTTTCCAAAAGAATCTAAATACTAAATGAAAAATAAAATATTTGCGGAATAAGTTGTTTGTAAAATAAATAGTATACGAAACGTTGGTTGTAAACAAAAAAATTGTCAATGGTGTTTTGGTTAATTTATATTTGTGAACCCACGCCTTCTGCTCATAGGGATAAGCAGAAACTACAGAACACCACCTGCTACGATCCTGACATACTTATTTGCTTCATTTACGTTTATACATCTGCTCATACACGCACGCCGGTCGCGAGTACCTGATCTTTCCGAAGAACATCACCAATAAGGTCACCATATTATGTCATTCCAGGGCGTTTCCAATAACCTGATGATATTTTGCTTAAATTGGGCGTCAAACCATTTCCATTCAATTTGGGACCTGACTTTACGACGACTGTACCAATAAGCACCCAGTAAATTACGTACAAATCGTACACAAGCATTAAACAACTTGGTTTTTCTATTCTCCACACTCAGACTACCTAATACGCTCTTATTCAAAATGTATCGTAATATACGAGACATTTAAACCCAGATATTTAACAAAGTCAGCCGTCCGATCCTTTATTACACAATAAAACGCTTAATCCTGCAATCAATATTGAATTTCGAATATCGGTTGGTGACAAATTAGGCGTGAAATGGCTAAATAGAGTGTGGTACTCGTACCTAGCTATCATGTAGGTTTAGTTACAGTAGAATGGTAAATGAGTAGTAAATGTAAACATTATGTATTGTAAGTTTTCTTCTCCGTATCAACATGGGAATAGCTAATGTTGTGATGCAATACTACGGTCAGACCAGTCGTGTTCGTTGTAGAAATACGGAACGTTCAATCGACAACGTGGTAGCAGGATGGGTGTCAAAGTCAAAGTCAAATCATTTATTGAAATAAATGATTTGACTTTGACTTTTTTGAAAGCGCCTTTTAATTGAAATTAGGCACATAAAGGCGCTTTTAAACGTCAAAATTAACAAAAAAATAGTATTGATAAATGAATTGATGATTGGATGTACAGTAATGTATGGTTTGGCGGTAGTTATTTTTTGAAAATTTACTGTTAATAACGTAAATCTATATTTACTAATACAAGGTTTGTACGCGCAAAAAATAAGTAGCGAATAAGGAAGCTGTAATTAGTATCGACCATCACTTAAAGAGGCTCTTTGTTACGTAGTTGGGTCAAACACTTGATCTCAAAAAGGTACTTCAAGACTACTAAGGTACTCTTTTGTTCGAAGATTTTCTTTAGAGCATTGACTGTAGGTCAGAACCTTAATGGTAGTCTAAGGTAGTAGTGGTGTTAGTATTTTTATACCTATCTTTACCGGTCTGTTTGTAGTATTCAAAATTTTAATAATGTGCATTAACATGAGTGAAAGACAAAAACGAAGCTCCAAAATCACTAGCATACAACAAACTGTAGCCTGGCGTGCAACCGACTAACCGCGGGTGGTTGTCACGGCCGGGTTAACCAGCGGGTTAACAGGCGGGTGGGTTAACTGCGCAAGTAACCGACGCGGGCCTTGATGACACCACAACGATTTTGCACGCACACAAATAAAGGGATAAATTGCCGAATAACTCTCCTAGGAGGAAAAACTTAAATGAAGAATGAATTTCAATGGAAAAAGATTCCAGTTTAATGACGGTTTGACTTTTCAGATGATTCTCAGTCATTGTGAGCTATTCGTTGAAAGTAATAACTGAATAAAAATATTTATATTCCATTAAGTTGCAATCATGGAGTTGAACTGGAATTTCTGCGTTCACGTTTATTTTATTACATTACTTTCGTATCAGTTATTTGAATGTTACTGAATAAAAGTTCGTCGAAGAATTTCAATATTTTAAAATATATAACTGACATGAAAAGAAAAGTGAACACTACTGGTAAGCGGGCACAATAAATCATTGATGTGAAAATATTTATCGGCAAACAAACGCGAGGTCATTACTATAGGTCATCGTTTTAGCCTAGAAAATAAATAAAAAGTAAAAGCTAACACTCACCGAAAAGACAGCGTTGTCAGCGGCCGATACGACTTGTGACTATTATGATCCGACATCGGGGTTCCCCAGAAATCGTTCCTGAACACTTGTAGCACATAGCTACCACCATTCACGTCACTATTGGACACGATCGCAGGGATGTCGTCATGCACGAACTCGCCATTCAAACTATTCGCGTACGTCAGAGCCCCAACTGACGCAACGAGCGTGTACACCGCCCACTCACTTTCGCATAATGTCCGCCATGACTTCGAGTTTGACACTTCTTCGCGGACCGGCGGTAGCGGGCGTCGACGCATTTTCACACTGTTTTTTCACTTTTTTGCTGGTTTTATTATTCTAGTTTTAGTTTACATTCCGAGTGTCCTTTTATGTTTGAATATTTGATCGCAAACATTTTGTTGAAGTTGAGTTGAATATTGGTGACATTTGAAACGAAATTCTGGTTATTTTTTTATTTATATTGGATATAATATAGTTCTAACAAAGTAGTTCTGTTCCAAATCGAATAGCAGACAGATACTTAGCACTTAAAAATCTCTTTGGAATACATTAACCCACTTTACTAACAAAACCGTAATAAAACTCAAACAAACTAAGTCTCAGCCGACAGAAAATCTCATCGATTCAATATATCGGTGGAAACTTCATGCATACTCAATTGGCAAACAATCTCAGTTCGATGCACAAAAGGTTGTTACGGACCGTCGTTTCGAGCAAAAGTGTGCCCTGTCTGTTTGTACGTTCAGTTATCCGTAGCCCGTGTGATGGATCACCGACGCCGCATAAATCAACATCGTGGGTCAGCTACGACCGCTGATGTCATATTCATGAGTGCTCCGGATAGCTGGGTAAACGATAGTCCGCGCAAGAACGATGAGCGTCCGTCCTTGTTCCTTCCCTATTTCGTTTTTTAATTCTTGGCTCACTTTGGAATGAATGCGTTCGTTTTTTATTTTAAATGCTCGTGATTTATGTGGCAGCGGCTGCAGTGTAACCTGGAACAAAGGCTGGATGTTATTTTTATTGCTGAGATTGCTCTTAGGAGTAATAAGTAAAATAAAGGGAATGTGTTATTTCATGGAGCTCGTAGGGAATAGTTTTATACCTAACAAGTGTGTTGAACGCTGTTCATAATGATTTAGTGAAATGTTCGGGATACATAACTTTTATGTATTAATGATGCGACATTTAAACAATTCCATAAAAGCCTATAACACTACGGAAGAAAAAGCTTATCCTTTTGTACACAACAACCACCCCCATAACCTCGAGGCCGACACGCCTAAGCCGGGCCCACATCGCTCAAAATTCTGTTAACTTCCCCAAAATCCGTATGGGCCCGAATATTCACGTAAACTTACAACGACTTAGTTTGAGAAAACAAACGGAACTAACGCGTCATAACTTGGCTAAGAATGTTCGCGTATGTACCGTCTCTAATCTGAATTGCTAATGCCTTCCTTAATTCAGTTTTGGGGCGAATTAAAAGCTCTATGAGTTGATCACATTATATGTCTATTTGTGTTTCCTCTTTATCTGGCTGGTGATTGTTTTGGATAACTTTTTGTAAGGAAGGCTATTTCCTTATTTGCGGGGTTTCGGTTTGGCTGGTTGTGTTAAACCAAATGTATGAAGCTAGAGGATTTTATAGCCTATATTCTAGGTTAAATCTTAAACAGTTTTAGTATTATAATTAGGTACTTAATATAATGAAA
Source organism: Agrochola circellaris (assembly GCA_914767755.1). Taxonomy (NCBI): domain Eukaryota; kingdom Metazoa; phylum Arthropoda; class Insecta; order Lepidoptera; family Noctuidae; genus Agrochola; species Agrochola circellaris. The sequence continues at coordinate 1,254,672 of OU611847.1, forward strand.
TCATAAGGCAACGATTGAGACGAATTTGGCATGACATTACAATATAAAATAAAAAACCAAGCCAAGTGCATGTTGGACTACGCACAATGAAGGGTTCCGTAGTTGGGATTATCCCAAGAACAAACTTAACATTGTACTTGAAAAACACGTTCTCCCATACATTCCAACTGCAAATTTAATTTTCTACGCACAATATTGGGAGATTTACCATGTTATTTTAAGACCATAGACTTTTTATAGATTTTCCTGTAATCTATCAGAAAAGAACCATTCGTACAGAGAATAGTCAATTTTCATCAATGTTCTTAAATATCCATCAAAAAATATTTGAGATCCTCGCAATAAGCCATTTGATTTGTCACACGGTACATTTTGCAAAACTTTTTCTTTTCTTATTTGCCACCCTTAAGTGACCCCCATATTCAAAATTCATTAAGTCACAGAAATACATGTGTACCAAATTTCAACTTAATCGATCCATTAAATTCGGAGCAAATTGGCTGTGACAGACGGACAGACAGACAGACTGACAGCCAGCCAGCCAGTCACACGAGTGATCCTACAAGGGTTTTCCATTTAGATACATATTCACAAAATAAAATAATAAGTTCCAAAGTTTAAATAGTTCAACTAAACCAATATCAAATCATTGAATACAATCAACAGTTCCGTCTACTTTTACTAATAACAACTAAGCACAAATATGCCAAACATTTGCACAAACAAGTGTCGACAAACGGCGAACATGGGTCATTAATCACGCCACAATTAGGGGCTCACCCCGTCGAACACGTTGGACAAATATTGGATTATGTATGATTGATTGGTCCCAAGTTTTGTGGCCACCCAACTAATAGAAGAACCAATCGATATGAATTGGAGTTTGGCGGACTGTCATAGATTAATGACGTGACATGTGGGTCGTAGGGGATTGGGCACAAGTACCTATTGCTGTTTACTTTGTTAGGTAGATTCTGGCAAATACAATAAATAATCTATCAATTTCCTGTACATTATAGCTATTTGAACATAACAAAAAAAATACAAACATTTCAAAAAGAAAGTAGAAAAATACATTTATCAAAAATAACCCATCATAAATAATCTAAGAACCAAAATACTTTTAACTTCACATTATGTTGAACATGAGGTACTAAATAGCCTCGTCCCATATTTCACGTGTGCAAAACCTCGACTTACTGAACCAAAAAACTTTAAGAATATTAATAGCGGATAGCGAAATTTTTACCCCGTCCAAGCTAACAAAAACCCTCGCACATATTTCGCTCAAAAAGTTCGTTAATTTATTATTCCGGGAAAGTTTGCCTTGTATCTGTTCAGTATTACACTCGCAAATTGTTTTTAAAATATCGCATATCAAGATAACGTTCAAGTTTTCGGTATTTTCAATAGCGGCAAAAAAAAGTTTCGTCCCCAAAGATTTTGGGTTGAAACATACCGACACCACAGTATAAATATATAATATTATACTGTGCCGACACGAAGTGACTCAAATTCGGCAATGGACAAGATTAGGTGTCGATTGACGAATTTGAGTCACTTTTTGTATAGTCAACCTCGTTAATTAGTTTACCACTTTTGACAACAATACCAAATATTAAAATTTACTAAGGTTGCAATTATCTAACTGTAAGACTAAGCTGAGCATTCTCAAATTAATCTCTTCACCACTCTCTACGCCATAGAAAATTGTAAAGCTAATCGATCTCAAGGATAATAATTTTTCCAAATGAACGGAGATTGTTAGCCCATTGAAAGCAGTAACAAAGCATTAAAGAAAATTCTTTTACATCTTATGCAAACAATTGATTCCGTAAGCGATCCCATTGCGTAAAAGATAAATTCTGATCGTATGTACCTAAACTCAAGTAAAGTAAAATTGTTTGTACCTGCCATTAATTTGATGGAAGTAAATTGAACCACGACACAATAAAGAATTAAGATCCAATGAGAATTCGCCAATAAATAATTATTTACATAAAGTACCATTGTTAACTCGATATGATTTGTTGACGAAAACTAATTGTTCGGAAATGATGGAAACCAAACAAAATGATACAGCTTCATCATCATCTGACTAGCCTGCTCCCAGCTCGGCGTCAGGTCTACCCGGATGTAGCTGAAACCCTTAATTTTACATGGAGTGACTGCCTATCTGACGTCCACAACTCAGTTACTGGGTAATACAACAAATTGATACTGCTTATAGAATAATAAAAGAACACACACATTCAAAATTCAAAGTCTCAGACATACCTGATTCTGCATCGGTTCTATATTAACCGTGACCCACTAAGGAATATCTAGAAACATTTAATACCCATATCTATTAAATGATACTCATCATCATACATATCTAATGTCCCACCTGATGGATACCACTCAGCGGTGTAAGTGAAACACTTGTAGGATGTCACTCCAAATGAACTAGAGTGTACAAACTAATGCCCTTCATGTGACCTCGAGAGGTTACTATCATTTGGTAGTTTTCCTCTTTCCATAAGCACGTCGTTGTTGATTTATATTTACTTCAACCTCTATAATTATTTATGGAGTATTAAAGGCTTTGCTCTGTGGTAAAATAGGTAGGCTTTTTATGAATAGGTAAACAAGATTGCAACAAAGTTATAACAAGTTCTGGACATACTCATTATTTCATCCGAAAGACAGCTGGACATAGGCCTCCATCAGGCACCGCCACTTCGACCGAATCTGTGCTTCCCACACCCAGCGGATTCCTACGGCCTTCACAAGAACATTAGGGGCCATTTTTTGTTGGTGCTTGTAATTTTTATGCCATAATCGCCAAGCTTGGTAGGCGGATTGGCGATCGCAGTATGGTGTTAAAAATATATTATAGAGAACGCTGCTGCCCATTCTCTAGTAAGTCCCTTAGTTGCCTTTTACGACACCCATGGGAAGAAATAGGGTTATGCTATTCTTTAGTCATATACTAATTACAAGTAAACAAGCGTATTTAAAATTCCAACGTTAGGTGAACCCATAAAATATAACCCCTACATAAAACTGTAAGTAATGCTTAATTTTTTCTATAAAATCTGAAACAAAACTCATCACAATATCACTTCTTATGTACCGAGTGATTCGCCCCGATTGCCGGCTGTAGTACTGTAGTAGCCCAAAACCGCAAGAGGCGAGTTAATCTTCCGGCGGGTGGTTCGTAATTCGATTAAAGTTGCCAACTCTTGGCCGACTCTTAATTATGTTTTCGGTGAATTCTCTCGCGGGGCTACGTCACGCGAACCTTTCTTGCCTATCGAATTTGTTTGAGTAACGTCGCAGTAATAGATTTGTTCAAGCAAGTTCCTATTTATTTTGTTTTAAGGCTTCGAGAGGTTTGATCTACGTTTTGATGCTTGGATTTTGGTTTTGATGTAGACATTATATTTATTTACATTTAATGTTTTTTGAAGATTATCGTGAAAAAAACCTTTTCTGCTATATTTGGGGATGTTGATGGTTCGACAGTTTTCTTTCTGTATTTTACTGCTTCCAAAATTTATATTTCAAATATATACTAATAGTAATAAAAAAAAAAGCAAGAAGAAAAAAGCTTCAGATTCTGCCGTGGTTTCTTTTTTGATAGAAACCCATTTTTATCAAGCACTAAAAGGTGTTTTTAACAAATAACTAAAACTAAAACCACAGAGAGCGAGAATCCCAATGCACAAAGTTATAATGAGTCTATTCCTGAATCCCAAGGTCTTCGCCAAAAATCCCGAAACTCAGAAAGCCTTATCCCTTTATTTATTCACAATGCAGGCCATTGTCGACGGCGAGCCTGTTACAGCCACTGTTACTATTAACTAAAAGAGTCTTAGCTTCGTAATCTCGAATGGAATTTGCGAGACTACATTAGCATTTCAAATCAACCTCTCGCCGTCTTTCAGAAGCCTATCTTTTCAACCTTACGGATTGTGTTACTGCAGAATTTACTTAACTATCCAACTTGTGTATTCCTCGAAGCTAGCCAGCTAAGAGGCGGTTCGTGTACGCTTTTTAGGATGTGGATTATAAAAGTTAATGAAGCGTCTAGAGGTTGCTAAATTCCGTAAACTTACTGTCTGTTTATATAATCGTGTTTACGAATTGAGAGACTTTAAAGTATTGTTTGGTAAATTTCTCTCACCAGTATTACTTAGAAATCTTTAGAGCAATAGAAACTAGGGATAAAGAGTATCTTTCAAGATTATTCCAAAGCTTCAACGGTCCAATGATTAGGGATCTCGACTCGAGAGCGGCACTCGTTCTGAAGGCGAGAATTGTAAAAATATTTTTTCAGGCTTTTCTAATCTACTTTCTCGCAATTTATTTTCTTATGAAAGTAAAATATATTAGCATAATTTGACCTTACTTAGACATATAACTATAAAAGGCATTATGAGGTTCTTGTCGTCATGGAAACAAAAGGAGGATAAGGCTTACACCGGCCTACGTAAAGAGCAAAGGGTAAATGGATGCCATCTAATTACCTCATGTCTTCATTACTCTACCCGCCTTATCTGCCTTCAATTCAAACGATCTGTCGTCAGCTATAAATGGTGCTGATAACACGGGCTCCTTTCAAATCCAGCTCCTATTCATCACTCTGTTCTCTCGCGATATAAATAATTTAAAACAAAGACTGGCGACATTGATCGTTGTTTACGGCAAAGATCCTGATCTTAATGCGAATAAATTACTTGTTACAAGGATTTGTTTGAACCCCCTCCTGCTGCCCTCGTAACGGTATCTGGAACGCTGATCAATCAAGTGTTCAACTTAATAAGTTTATTAACGCCAAAAATTTGCACGAGATTCTCTTCGTTACTTTCATATCTAATATTTGTTCTGAGTGAAAAATGTGATCCCGTAGATGGAATGTATTAATAGATTTTTGAGAGAATATTATGGTTGTTTGGCTTGCTCGAGTATGTTTCTATTGTATAATAATATGTAATAAATTCTTGAGTTTTGCCCAAATTTATTCTATATCGCTGGCTGTCACGTAGTGAAATAAATATGACAGGTCCAAATTGATATTCCAGCCTTTCTACTGAAGGTTGGGAAGTTCTTCGTATATTTTGTTCTTGGAGAGACAAGTATAATCAGAAAGCGATGTCAACGTCAAAATTTCCTGACAGATAGGAACAGGACAGGTTATTTGCGTAACGCCAAAACCACTCATATATTCTCACAGTTGATTCAAAATAATCATATTACTTACGATACCTTCTTGAATTCTCAGGAAAATAGGGATGAATGTAGCTCATCTAAAATTAAAATCTTTTTCAGGCATTTTATACGATTTTTTTTATTTTTTATGTTTTTGCTTTTATAATATTATTTCTTATGATATTATCATATTACTGAAGAATATTACTAAGTTCATATACATAATTATTATTATTTTCAAAATACGTCCCACCAACTTTCAGTAAAATGGCTGTCAACAACACAATATTCCATGTTATAAAGTTCAAAATCTTTGACACGCTCTTTTAGCATAATCGTCATTTCGAAAACAATCATATTCCTTAGTACATAGGGTTCTATTTTCTTGTTCATGTGTGGCCTGTGGGTATCGAAGGGCGTGGACCAAACATCTTAGCAAGCGTGATTGATTATGGGCCAAGTTGCTTCGACACTTGTAATTTCCGAACTATTATATGTGGCGTTATTGTGTTTGTTAGTTTTGTCAGCTTTAGTAATGTAATCATAGTTTTGTTCGGTTATTGGAAGGGTTATGTGGTTGGGTCAGGGATTTCATAGCGTAGGAGGAATTCAGACCTAATCATGTTAAGTTTCTAATGGTGGAGAATAATATCGAAGTTTCCAAAATTTACTGGCATTATACTGAATAAACTAGACCTGTTTCATAATTAGTTATATTATATCATTGGTTAGTCAAGTTACACAATATTTTAGAAGTACAGAAATACAAATTGCTACAGTTTTATATCGACAAAAAAATATCAACTGATAATAATCTTGGGAAAAATAAACAATAGTTGCAGGAGAAGTCAGCAAGAAATAAATCATAAAGGATTTTCCTCGTTCTTTAAATGTTGCCTTCCAAATAAAAGTGCCGTCATCATCCGAAAGGTTTGATACGTTTTACTTATAAAATGAGGACAAAGAAAATCCTGTTTATTGGATCAATAATTGGATTAAAACATTTCAATGTTACATTGTATTTCAACTTTTTCAAATAACTATTAAAATACTTTACACAAACAGGAGACGCATGAAAAACTATAACAAAGTGCTGTAGCATTATATATATTATTTTTTGTAAATTAACTTGTTCTATCTAAGAGAGCCGGGTGATCTGTAACTCAGAATCCCCCTAACTCAGACAACTTTCTCTATTTAAGATCTTGCATTTTATTATCAGTGCCTTGTCAATATGATGCTGAGATAAATAAAGATAAACTAGACTATCACTATGACTATTATTTGATAAGCTCGTGGCTAAGTATTATCAGCCGCACGGGTTGATTCATCAGGTTAAGCTACGCTTGCCGGGATTGTTCCGTGGATGGCTGACCATCTTTACATACCGAAACTCATCCGTGCCTCGGAGAGCATGCTAAGCCGTTAGCCCCGGATGTCATTCGTGGATCTTTGACAGTCATTACCTACCAGTCGTTAGAAGCCCGAAAGTCTGACAACCTGTCTTGCCTTACCAAGGGGTATCGTATTACCCAGTTACTGGGCTGTGGAGGTCAGACAGGTAGTCGCTCCATGCACAATACTTGTCCAGCTGCATCCGGTTAGACTAGAAGCGGATCCCAACATAGTTTGGGAAAAGGCTAGGCAGATTCATTGATTGACTATGACTATCATTTAAATAAACATGATCTTGGGGCTCAGTATGAAACCTTGTGGGATTCAAGTAAAAAAAACTCGTTTTAAATACAAGGTTTAATTGAAATAACTGAAAACCTGAAAATAGATCAATGTACTCATCATTATGAACAACTGTTATTTTGAGAAAAATCTATGTTCACATAAATTATTATAATTATTATAGTTCGCATGTACAAAACGGATAAAATGTATGGAGCAGCAGATTCTTTTTTCACGATTTTAGAGTTGGTCCCGTAGTACAAATTGTACATAAAGATGAGTACAATGACTCCTTTGCAGGTTTTCAGTTATTACACCTTGTATTTCTATAATGATAATTTTAAAAAAGACCTTGTATTTGTAACCCTAACTATTATTTTCGCTGCACCCTAGCTATTATTTGCTACAGCTTATCTGTGAATAGCGTTGTGGGCTGCAATATTGTCTATAAGTTTTGTATACTTCTTGTTTCTATGTCTTATATTGTAACAATTTGTTGTTCCTTTTGAATACACTAAAAATACAATAAAATAATCATTTCCAACCCTATAAATCACTTTGATAATGTTTAAAATGAACGTTAACATTTCAATAGAGTTTTCGTTTATCCGACTGAACCGATTAAAATTGTAAATGAGCTTCTTAGCAGCTTTTGTTTGAATAAACAATACGATGTAGCGGTTATTTCGGATGTTATTTTCCTTTAATTGTGGCGTTAGATTAAAAGGTTTAGATGTAGATTAGGGTAGTCCCAGTTAGTAATAATTATTATCAAAGACTTTTAAAGAAATAATATTTAGTTTAGAGCTTGGATTGTCTCATTATTATGAAACAATAATAATACCAGCGTATCACTGTCCCACTGAAGGGCAAAGGCCTTTCTCGTACAGAGAACACATGAGCACTGATCACCACGCTTGCTGAAGAAGGGCTGGCGATTTTAGACTTATATTTGACTACAGCCCAGGTTTCCTCACGATATTTTTCCTTCATTGATGTCAGTATAATGCCCAATATAAACTCAGAAAGTAGATCCAAATGAATTGAAAAGTCACATTGGTACTTGAAACCAGAACCACGTGCATGAGAGGTTAGGCCTTAACAACTAGACCATCACGACATTTATGAAACTATACATAATGCATTTTTGGATCCTGAAATACAGGTAGAGTACCTGTATTTCCCTAACCTAGCTTTGGATCTAGGGCTTTAAATTTTTCTGTAACCTGTTTATGGCAATAAAGAATTTATTTATTTAGCAAAATGTCAAGACAGATCAACTCGCTATTCTGTTTTATTTTCAAACGCTAACAATTTAAACGTCTAATAAGACCATGTTAGCTCCCTAGCGGACTGAAATGGTTGTCAATTGGGAAAATTGTCTTGAACGAGCTTTAATTCATATTCTTTATGGCACCTCTTTAGGTCATGTGCTATCCGAATATCAAAAAATATTTGGCCTAGGTCTTAAGGGGGAGGCGTATAAATTGATTCGCTGTAACAATGTATAATAAAAATATCGTCTATCATCCCACGAACCTAGCAAGCAGTTCGACGGAAAATAGAAGCAGCCTATCTTTTCCCGTTGACTGCACAAATCATAAATAAACATCGCGTTTGAAGGCAGCTATTCTCTAGATCTGAGATCGCGATAGCCGAACTTACAAACAAAACAATAGGAGTTGCTACCCGGGTACCCGGTGTATTGACGTTCGGTGGCCGCATAAAATGCAGCGTTCGTGGCTCGCTTAGTTTTGCAATTCAAACTTCGTCTCATATCGGTTTACGGACGAATGGTTTGGCTACTGGGCCGTGAGGGGAGTATAAGCGGAGCGGTGAGCGATTTAGTTAAAGTATTTATACTAGGAATGAAGACAAGTGTTCTTGTAAATATGCGGCCAGCCCGGCTGAAGAAGCTTTTGAATTGAAATCTCTGAATGAGAGACCGTCCTAAGTATGACTCATTCTAAAGTTCATCCATTTATTAATTAAATGATTCGTTAATGTATTTTTATTCAGCTTTGATAGTAGGTAACAAACTGCTTTATACTGAAGTGTCTTGCTCGAAGAAATATTTGATACATTCTGAAAAACTTTTGGTTCACAAATTTATAAACAAAAATAATAATTTATTCAAAACCGCTTCCGCTCAGACACCGAACAACCTAACGTATGACTTTCTGATACAGTGGGCACGGAACGTGAATATTTGTGTAACCGCGGTGTAAAACACGACCGCTGACCGACTACTGTTGTTTGAGTTATTTTTCATAGCTCAACCAGCTCACCCGACTGTGCTAGATAATGCACGGTGGAATCGCTTTCAAAGCAAACATCAATTTATTGTATGTTGGGACAAGTTAGCTTGGATACGTTGAATGGGTTACCATGAACAATGGGCTTACAAACGTTTTTCTGTTATGGGGCTAAATGCATCAATGTTTACTTTAGTTCGGTTTCGATAAGGCTTGCTTGCTTAGCACTGAATTGTTTAATGATATTGTACGAGTCATGTATCGCACATGGCACGCGCGCATTGCATACATCAGCACTTTTCCGTCACCTTGCACAAATTAAAGTGTAACGTGACAATACACGATCAGCGTTCATAGTCAGCTGTACTCATTCACATATCATTAATATAATAGCATTAGTTACGTGGTAGTTAAATATATTCAATAAACCATCATCTTTGGCTATCCGTGACTTATCATTCAAGCTAACATCCAAGGTGTGTGCGCTATGAGGGTGACATGGTCATACTGATCAAACCCTCTATAAACAAATAAAGAAAAAAAAAAAAAAAAAAAGGTGTGTGCGACCCATTCAGTAGCGCATACAGATATTTTAAAAAGTCTCAAACGTTACTTCGGCTTATTATATTTAATACGATCCGTTCATTTTTTGGCTTTAATTTTAGTTTATTGACAATATAATATTTGTGTTTTTCAAAAAGTAGAACACTAGTAAAATACATAAAATTTAATGGACTTTTACAGTATGGTCCTTACTCGAGCGAAATTCGCTAAGGTACGATAGATAAACATCACATCCGCCTGCCTTCCTCGAAGGGTGAGGTAGGGGTGCACCTATAGTACACCGACATTTCGCCAGTTATGTTTAAGTCCCATGTAATAGGGGCGAGCCTATTGCCATCAACCGGGCATTAAATCCAGACTCCAGGCTGCTACTGAGAAATTTCAGATTGGAAAACCTAATAAAACTGCCCGCCCTGGGAATCGAACCCAGGACCTCATGCTCAGCAGTGGGGCTTGCGACCGCTACACCAACGAGGCAGTCTAGGTGCAATAGATTATCAAGAACAAGCACAATACTTACACAAATAAATTAAATAGACTACAACAAACATAAAAAAAAAAATAACCTCTAGTGATTGGAAGAAGAAAGTCCTGATCCTCCTCAAAGGAAGTCTAAAAGCGGACTTCGTTGCAAAAGGACGAAGCTAAAGCTAAACACTACATATTCGTCAAAGCGGCGCCCGCGGCTGACCTAATTTTCTACGTGACGGTACTTCGTTACCGACAGAACGGAGCATTGCCGTCTAGGGACCAGCGTGATTGTGATATACATACTACGTCAACGTGTTACGTTCGTGTTTTATTGGAACTGGAGAAAGAATAACATATTGCAGATGTTGGTGATTGGGTGGTGTCATTGTTGAGCACAACTTTTGTTGTATGGTCGACCTGGTAATTGCTTATCACTTTTGACAAAGGTCGAAACTATCTAACTGTCACATTGGCAAATATACCTTGTCGTTTTATAACGTGCAAGGGACATCCAACCTTAAGGTGATAAAGCACGAGGCACTTACCGCAACTATGAATGTTCTGACTTATCAGGAGAGCTCTTCTGCGAAAAAGTATATTCTGTATGGCGCCAATTCTTTATAATACGTTGCCAAAATATTGGTGGGAATACACAATGGAAAAATTAAGAAGTAGATTAAAAAACCTTCTTTTAAAGGAAGCATACTACAGCACTGACGAATTTCTGAAGGATAAATTAATCTAATTCTTGTGATTGTATATTCCTAATTACTTTGACATTCAATATTGACAAATTTTTATTTTTATATGATGAGTTGTTGACTATTGACTATTCTGTAGTACATTTTAATTTATAAATTCTAATTTGCAATTGTTAATTATTTGAATAATGGATAAATTTATAATTATTTGGTTCAATTTAATAACCTACCTATTTGTACGCCGTTAAGGCAAAACATGACTGTAACATAATTTAATTGTAACATCTTGCATGCCCTGTGTGTGTATACTCATGTTTTGGACAAATAAACGATCTTTTATCTTTTTATCTTATCTATCACGTTTTTAATGTAGTTGAGATAAGACCAACCGACTTCCAAAAAACTTTTTTACAAAAAATAACGACCGTGTTTCAGAACAAAACACTAAAATGTTGTGTTTTATTCTGAAAGACGTTGTTCATATTTGTAAAAAGATTTTTATGTTTTTCTTTTGTATACCACTACTTGCTATGTAATATGAACTACACTCGAGAGCAATGAATCCGGGTCACTTAAAGAATCCTAAAAATCTCGGAAACTAAAAATGCTAGGTTAATGCAATAAATTGTATTTAATAGACAATGTAATACTCCTTAAATGAAGGTATTAAAACTTCTTAGTTATTGTAAAGTTATATCATAAAAAAATCAAATTTGAAAAAGGGCCACTTTCGAAGATGGAACTACGAAATTACAGCATTTGGTTTTGCTTTTGTTTGTAATCTGTCATTTATGTGGGTACATAAACCATGTTGATAGTGCTCTATATTCATTATTCAAGCTGAAATTATGTCGCTTACGCCTGAAGAATGCACCAGAATACTTACAATGCTGGAAACCGGCCGGAGTCAGCGCGATACAGCCAGGACTGTCGGTGTGTCGCTGTCAACAGTACAAAGAGTTCTCCGACGTTACGAAGAAACTGGTTCTAACCTACGCAGACCAGGAACGGGCAGAACCAGGTGTACCACAGCACGAGAAGACCGATACTTGGTGAACACCATGCTTCGAAATCGCTTTCTCACAGGAACTGAACTCACAAATCAGTTTCGACGCCTCGGAGGAAGTAACCCAAGTGCATGGACAGTAAGACGTCGGCTTGCTGAATCTAACTTAAAACCCCTTAGACCTGCAAACGGCCCTAAACTGGAGCGTGGGCATCGTATTTCAAGACTAAGATATGCCCAGAGCCACGTAAATTGGAGTATTGAAGATTGGTCAAAAGTTATGTTCTCCGACGAATCAAAATTTATGCTCTACAAGCACGATGGAAGACACAGAGTGTATCGAAGACCAGGGGAAAGATTCAAGCAAGCATGCATCGAAGAAAAAGTAGCCTACGGTGGTGGGTCTGTACTTGTGTGGGCCGGAATTTCTTCTGAAAGTCGCACAGAGCTGGTGATCATAGAAAACGGCTCTTTAACTAGCGTAAGATATGTGGAAGAAATCCTCAATGATCACGTTGGTCCATTTATGGTCAATTTAGGTGAGGATGCTATATTTATGCATGACAATGCCCGACCTCATACAGGTAGGATTGTGAATGACTACCTTCAAGAGATGAACATTACTCGTATGGAGTGGCCAGCGCGCAGCCCGGATATCAACCCGATCGAGCATGCTTGGGACGAGCTAGGCAGATGCGTAAAACAACGAAACCCTCCCCCAATCACGCTTCGTGAGCTCAAAATTGCTCTCACAGAGGAATGGGAGAATATTCCCCAAAATCGTATAAGGAACTTGGTGTACAGCATGCCAAACCGCGTAAACGCAGTAATGGAAGCACGAGGAGGCAATACGAAGTATTAAAATTCAAGAAAATCGTAATAAAGTTCAAAAATTTCATGTTTCCTATTTTTGTTTTAAGGAGAGATCAGCAGTTTTTTTCTTTATGTAATTTTGTGTTAATAAAATGTATGGTGACTCATATTTTTTTTACTTTCATTTAAGGAGTATTACATTGTCTATTAAATACAATTTATTGCATTAACCTATCATTTTTAGTTTCCGAGATTTTTAACATTCTTTAAGTGACCCGGATTCATTGCTCTCGAGTGTATATAACATCATCAAGATACACAAAGTGGATTAAATACGTATTATCGACGCTGACTCAAAAACTACCCAAGCAAATATGAGACCACCGCGCAACCTACCAAACAAATGAAGAAAAGAATTTTCAAAATTGGTAATTTTTTTGTAAAAAAAAAACAGACAGTCGCTGATTTTTTTAAGTCGGCTTATAAATATGAATTAATTTAGTTTTAACATAAACACAATAAAATCCGTTGTTATCTTGAGTTTCAATATGTTGATAAACAACACTTTGTCTTGATTTGTTGTGCATCTTCGATTTCGTCAGAGGTAAACACAAGTCAGCTGCATGTTAATCTAAAAAAAACAATTTAACGAAAGAAAAGAGACCTGCTTGATTAAGGTAACGAGTGAATAAGGTTCATGTTATAATTAAAAGATGATGTCCCAAAAATAGACATATGTAGCTGCAACTCGTACTCAGCACATAATTGCGTTGCCACTCAAATCTGCGGGTACTTACACCGAATAAATCAGTTGTTCGTGGAAGCGACGAGCTCATATGAAATGCTTTGCTTCAGACTAATTCTTGAAATTAAGTGGCAGTTGCAACGTCAACAGTAATTTCTAGGAAATCCGTACTACTAATGGGAATTTAGATTTCTAAGCAATGTATGATTTTCTAAAGTAAACAGGGTTAAATACCCAGCGAAACTCTACACTCTACTTGATGGGTATTTATCTAAACATGATACAACAAAAATGTATATCTAGTGTCTATCAAATATGTTGTTTTAGTATTTTGGCACCTTGTAGGTATTTTCTTAACAGTCATGTAATTTGTACGCTAGTATCGCTAGTAAAATACTAAGAAACAAAATCCATATCTCAAGTAACATAAAACAAAGAAAACTATGAACCCCTCTATTAAAACCACTCCTACTACATACGCAAAGACAAACAACAGATTACATTATCATAGAGTCTGTAATACGACAAATTAGTTTTGTAGAGACGGATCGCGGTGGCGCCGTCCTGTGGGATAACGCAATAAGAGCCGTTACTCTGCTGCTAATTGATCGAGCTCTCTGCGACTCTACAGCTCTATCGATCTGTACATATATGTAGAGTTAATGGAGCGAGTACTGAGAGTGTTAGAATTTGTAGATGATTAGCAAGAGTATTTTATATTTGAAATCAAAATAGTCATTTTAATTACACTTTCGTTTGGTTGGGAACTTGACTTGCCCCTTTGGGTACTATTATTGAAATTGGCTTACTTTAAATTGAGTGTGGTTGTATAATACGTAGCTTACTTCAACATCAGTATACAATATTTTTATTTGTTTAATAACAGTCAAAACATGGTGTCTACGGTGACCACTCTTTCATGGGTAATTTGTTTTTTTGTCTTGTATTTCCCAACAAATGACACAATACAACAGTATTTACCAATTTCCATCAATTTGTCGTTGCGTGCACTTTCATTGCGAAAGTGGCCATTCTTTCCAAAATGTCAAACGTAGGGTAGGTATATACAATATCGTATTCCTATAAAATTAAATACCTTTCTCTCCTTCTTTTTGTGTTCATGATTCACATTTCACTTTCAAGTTCAATCATCGAAATGAAAAACAGATCAGAGTAAATCCCTCTTCACTCAGTCTCTGGTCGCCATGGCACGAAATCTGCCTTTATAATACTCGTTATTAGAAGAATATCCGACCAAAGCTGGCTGTTAAAATTAATATTATCGAAAGGCAAACGATACTCGGAATATAAATCTGTATTCATGCCTTTTATGCGGAAATTCTCATAAAATATTATCAAATAATTTCAGTTAAATAAACTCGACGATGAACTAGGAAAACGTTGCGGGAAAGGAACTTTATAAAATAATCTAAGTACCTAGGTTGTTTAAAAATAAACTCTCTAATATGAGCACAGCTTACAACGTATTTAGACTACTAAGTTGTGTTTAATGTAAATAAAATTAAAATGACAAATAGATTTTATGTACAACTGTTTGAAAAACTGATAAAGAAACGAAAAGAAACACGACTAAACCTGAAATAATAACTCGTGACAATGACAAAGGAATCCCACAAAAGGATAAACAATCCATCGTCTTCATTTAACTTCGCGACTTCATCGTGCACATCATAAGCACAAAGAATCACTTAATTTCTCGCTCCGTGAACTGGCGTTATCGCTGATTTTCCGCCAAACCCGAACCCGGGCTTCGGTTCCCGGACATCGGGATTGGGGGGATTCGGGAATCACTCTCGCGGGATTCACACCCCGTTTGAGACGGGAAGTATCGGCTAATACTCAGCGGTGGGCGGTCGTTAGTAGACTGTAATAAAATTTAACTCTTCGCCAATCTGCGGATTTAAGCATCTTAGGACCAGATACAATGATGGCGATTTGGAATATATTGTGATGGTATCGCTTACGATTCCACGTAACGATGTAAATAGCGCCTCGAGCGAAGATGCGATGAGTTTTATGTTACTCCCACCATTATTCTTGCTTTAAAACCACAATGATGTAGAAATAGTAGCCGTTTTTGTTAGCGTGTAATGTTTTTTTATGCGTTCAGTTTAAATTACCAGAGTTAGGGATTTCACGGAACAACCACAAAACTACCAAGCACAAACGCATAATTTGAAGCCGTAAATACAATGAAATGCATTCATTGAATGATTCAAAAACATGTCCAAATTAATTGTTAAATTCACATCCTTACAAATAGTTTGGAACAGAATTAATCTATCAAACTATCAATACAACTAAAACTACAAACACAAGTGATCAAGCAGGACCATCATTTAGGAAACTGTGGCCCATTAAACTAGATTATAGCACCAAGGTCCTGTTCCAGCGACCGAAGGATCCAGAAACTTGGACAATTAAATCCATCTATTTATAATCGACATGCCCCAGAGAACCTTTGCCAGGATTATCAATAAAGGAACATTTAACCATCGTGGAAGTTACAACTTGTCCAATTTCGGTCAGTTTATTGGACCACCGAATGTTACGTATACTTTGCAGTCTTATTCTGGGTTGTGGTGGAGGTTTTCTTTGGTGTTTGTTTCGAAAACGTAATAAGAATAAGAATGTTTTTTTTAAACCTCTTTTAAAATATTATTGTTTCGTTTTAAAAAGTGTAGCAATCCGACATAATAAATATTGAGAGGATTTTCGGTATCTGATTATGGTCTATGACTAGCAAAATAGAGAGATATTTTTCGACGCCATGTGAAGCCAAGTCAGAGGCTCATGGGCGGCTTTAAAACTCTGACAAGTTAGTCACTAGCCACACGACAAAGAAAGAAAGAAGCAAAATAAACTTAACCATCTGGATCCAAAATAACATTTTCTTACTATTTCATATATCTGTCTTACAATAGAATCGTCGCTCCTGATCCCTATAATTCAGTAAACCGCCTTCCAATATCATAGCATCACGGCATGAAGCCCAGAATACCCCTTCATGTCCGAAACCTCGTCACAGGCGCCCTTTATTGGCACATTTGGTCGCAATTTGACAAATTGATTCGGTCGTGTTCCCCACTCGTACAATTATGGGATCTGATCGGGCCCTCCGATAGACATGCTCGATATTACTGTTTAGGAACGCTGTGTAATTGATGCTGTTATTGAGTTTTTACTTTATTAAGAGTCTAAGCCTCTCTAGTTGAATGTTTTGGGTAAACAAATGACACTGAGTAATTATAATAATAATTATTGGTGTAGATTCTACACCGTATGGATCAAAACTACAACATTTGCCTTTCCAAAAAAAAGCCAGAGTCGGAGTCTGTGCATGCACGTAAGTTAAATCATTTAAAACTAACTAACTAAATAAGAAACTTCAATATTTAAATAAGGACTATAAACCACATAAAACCAACACACACAAGGGGGCTTGAGCAGTGTCAAACGTATCAGCAGCAAGTTCAGAAGGAGCAGATTATAATGAAGTAGCCTGCAGCGTTGCCCCGCATCCAAGGACCCTCTCGACTGTTCCGCAAAAATTAGTATTATTGACACTTGACCCTATTGTAGAACATTCTCGAGCGCACTCGACATATTGTGGGGTCGTATGAAAATCTGTTGTATGAAGAGTCTCCAGAAAGTTTCGATGTCCTCTCCGCTACCTTGTCTCGTTTCTACAATGTTTTCAACTGCTTTTGTAACTTTGTTTAAGTCTGAGTAGGGAATGAATCATGTCAAAAGGTTTGTAAGTACTGAGGCTTTTGGCTTTCTTATACTATAATTATTGTAAAGGTCGTCAAGTAAATCAATGACTGAAAATTATAGTAAAAAACTACTTACACTAAATAAAAAATTAGATTTTGAAAATCAAGTTTCATATTACATCAGAACCTAATGCACAGTAAATAATGAGTTTTTCATTTCTATGAAACGAAAGATAATTAATCTTTCGTTTCATAAAAATAAAAAACGAATGTCTTTAATTTTATAAAACTATTATTTTATGAAATTATATCCAAGTTCCAGCTAAAAGAAATATTGTTCTAATACTTGTAATAATGTTGAACTTGAAATGTCTGATATTTGAGATTAGTAAGGAGACATTAATTTATTAAATAAAATAAATCAAGTTACGTAACTGAAATTGGAATGGATTTATTACAATGAAAATGAAGTGAATTTTCTTTTTAATTTAAATCACAAAGATACTCAACTTGTCTTTATTGAATTACGTTCCTCTTTCAATTATTTTTGCACTTTATCAAAATATAAAAAGTAGATTCCTTTTTGTAAAAATTACGAGTTTATTTTTCATGCAAATTCAACTTAGAGCCTTAATGCCATCTGTGCGCTGTTTGGCTCAAAATCTGTACTTTCAACCCAGTTAATTTCCATCAAACATTATTTTAAAACCAAATTAATTACTAATAATTTTAGGAAATATTGTTGTCTAAATACTTAGTTAGGTATTTTTTAAGATTAATAGAGTATTTGTGAATTCTATCAAGATAACTGAACAGAGGTTTTGATCATTTCACTTTAAGCGTCAATTTAGAAGCTTAACATATCTTAAATCACTGATCAACCTAACTAACAATATTTTTTATCTAACTACAAATATCCTTAGGAAAAAACTTAGTTAAACGTAATTATAAAGAAATTTTGGTGAATAAAATGTTTTTTTTTTACCAATATATCTTCATTAATTTAAGTAATATAATAATAGATTACTGCAATAGAAGAACATCTTCTTAAATACTTGCAATTTAAAATGTTATATTATTTTTCTATAAATATTTTAAAACTACTCTAAAACTCCACGCGCAAACCGTATCAAATTAGTTCGCCGTGAGGCCTTCCAGAGAGTGGACCTATCGTCCGGTGCTCTGCCTGACCGCTGTTGACCTTTGTCGTGAGTACAACGATATTGCACGAGTATAGCATGATCGCAAATCTTAGTACTTTAGTAAGTAAAACTTTTTATTGAAGTGAAAACTAATTTAGGGTGCTAAAGTCGATAGTAGTGCCGATTCTCTTGTCACTAATGCCTCTAAACTAGACTAAAAATCACCAATATTTTGTTTATTCCAGTCAAACGACGATTTCCCATTCTGAAATAGACTAAAGTGACACAACTTAACTATATTTTAGTTCGACAGCTCTAAGATGGCACTGTGTTATTTAATTTAGTGAAAATGGCAATATTGCTATTCTGAATTTGACGTGTTTCACCTAAAATTTTGTTTGTCTAACTAAATCTGACGATTTGTAATCACGATTAAAAATGGTGTGGAATGCGATTAATTGTCATGAACTAAAATTCTCCCCAAAACCTCGACTTCTGGTGCAAAAACAGTACAGTTTTTTTTTCTTTTCTCTTGCTTATGAATATGTATCTTGAAAATGGTGTATCCTATCGCAAAAATAATGAAAATTTCAACCCCCTTAAGTAAGCCCATAAACCCCTAAAACTCAACAAGTACCTAGGTATTAATTTTTCCAAAGAAAAAGTTTAAAATTCCATATAAACACGTCGAGACTGCACGCCAATGTGCGCCTCCGGCTCTAAAAAAAATTCACGGGTAGGGCAAACAAGTCCCACGTGGAGTCGCGATTGTCAAATGTGTCATTTACGCGTACTTCTGCGTGAGTGATTTTTGCAAAGAATTGACCTAAACTTAATTTCCCGCGCTAGACGTAAACGCTTATAAAGAAGTGGCTTCTCATTCAAAATATCAACAAAGGGGCTGAATTTAAATGGTATTTTTTTTAAACGGGACACTTGAGACTTAAACATATCTGGCGAAATGTTGATGTACCGTGTACCTACTATAGATGCACCTCTGCCTAACCCTTTGAGAAGTACAGGTGTAATGATAAGTTGTTCAATAAAATCCGCATCGGCAAAAACTCAAACTCAAAGCATTTATTTCAAATAAACCAATTACAGGCACTTTTGAATTGTCAAGGGGTCGATCAGTCAGAAAGATGAAGCTAGTTGCCCATTCCAAAACGTAGGTAGTAGGTTCCTATGGAGAAAAACGGGCAAGAAACTCCACGGACACTCTTTTAAATCAAAATATTGTTACAAATGATTGGTTACATCATTCATGTTGTAATTATACATGTAAGAACAAAGTAGAAAGACATAAAAAGCACATTAAAAGCGTCCGTAATAAAAAGATAAAAACAATTCAAAAATTAAAATATGCCATAGCAGCTAAGAGATGACCAGTCCCCCTAATGATGGCGCCCGTTCACAAACATGACGCATGGATCAGCACCATTTAGCTCAACCATTTTGAAGGGAACTTAATGATTCAACACACATGCCGCCACCAGCGAGACATTTGAGTAAGCATGACATACTCTCAGCCGCCAAGGCTCATTCAAGTCAATGAAAGACGTACCCTGTAAATGGTAGTTTTGTAGAAGGTAATGGTCACAGTGCTCACACATGTGCTATGCAATTATATAAAAAGAGATTGAATTTATACAATGCAAAGATAATTATTGCATTCTTCAGCAGCTCCAACAATATTTTCAATGCTAATCAACTAGTTTATGGGGCCTAGTGGAGCTGAACCAGCGTTGAGCCAAGTATTTTTGTCAGCGATGTAACCCCCAACTCATAATATGCTTAGCAGCATAGTGTGCGTTTTATACAAGATTTAGATTTCGTTTCATTTAGTTCGAGTATTTGGGGAAGAATTTTATTGTAACATTTTATACAGTAGGTACCCCATGAAAGATGAGTCTACTTTAGCCAGTCTGAAACCAGGTTGAACTAATTGGTCCCTATTTCTAGTACTATAAGTTCTATATCTAGACATTAAGACCGCCTCTGTAAATTTGTGTGTTTAAAGTATTAAATAAAGTAAGTACCGTGTGTATCGTGCGCCATCAGATTTCACCCCAATCCACTACATCATAAAAAGGAAACGCTAGCCACATTTCAATACATTTTTGTATGAAATTTTATAAGGTCGTCAAAAAGCAGTGTGCGTAGCTCAGTATACCGCTCCGAGAGTGCTGACAATAAAATTGTAGTACCAGCTTAGAGGGCTCCACATATGACGGTGTCAGAGCGACTTTATGACGTGTAATCGTATAGACAGTGTCTCTCGGTTAGAAGTGTGGAGTTACTTTACATTTTTATAGAGTGCCTGCTTCTTTTTGTTGGGTTAGGCGTTTATTTCATATCCAGTGATGGTTAGTATTTAAGTTAGTGCATAATGTACCAAAGTGTCTCAAGACGAAAGTTTTTGAGCAGTGTGTGTTGCTAGTGATGACCTATGGCACTGAAACGTGGTCGCTCACAATGGGCCTCATTAGAAAGCTGAAAGTCACCCAAAAGGCAATGGAGAGGGCTATGCTTGGAGTTTCCCTACGTGATCGAATCAGAAATGAAGACATCCGTAACAGAACTTAGATAACCGACATAGTCCGATGAATTGCCAAACTTAAGTGGCAGTGGGCAGGGCACATTGCTCGCAGAACACCTGGTAGATGAGGCCGAAAGGTTCTGGAGTGGCGAGTCGCCACTGGCGACCGCGTACCGGAAGCGGAGCTTTGGAAGACAAGGCAACCCGATGACCTGGTGAAGGCCGTAGGAATCCGCTGGAAGGGATAGAACACACAGAACCGGTCGAAGTGGCGGTGTTTGGGGGATACGTCCAGCAGTGGACGTCTTTCGGCTGAAATGATGATGAATAATGTAGTTAAGAAAAACATTTCAATCCACGCAAAAAATATAGCATGAAAGAAACCATTAATAAGTTTATGTGTATTTAGTGCTCGTAAGGTTATATAAATTCTGGCTACGCATACTTACAGTTGTATCGGTATTACCAAATGTTAGCCAGTGGAAATGCAGCTCTAACTGCACGACGCCATTATGTCGAGATCCTAACTGAGAGCCTCATGGAATATAACACTGTTGTAGCATTAGTATTAAGTATTATAATAAAGCACTTTGGAATAACAGTTATATTTTGTGGATGCAATAAAAATGGAGCAGTTACTCAACAATGTAATTACTATACAAAATTTCTAATCCTTTGCTTTTTATGTTACACTACAGGCACTACTTACCGTATTTCCTTGCTATAGTAGAATCTACTGTTTCACATAAGATTTTCGTCAAAATAAATGATCACAAACATTTATTTTACCGAATAATGTTTTAAGAGAAACCCACTCAACTCACCTTGCGTAATTCCGGATCCTCAAAGAAAAATGCCAACTCGACCGCTTTCTAAAACCCGTTATAGTACACATCACGAGGTATTACGGCATTTTGGTCGAAAGTTTAACCCGAAAATGCCCGTGCCTGCACTAAAATCCTGTCACATTTACCGGTCACAAATTCCGCTAAAATAACCCGGAGTGGGTACAAAATACCGCCCGACTAGGGCTGCTGCGGTCGGTATTCGACTTATTTCGGCCATTTTGGGAAAGAGAAGAGGGCCTAAGGATTTCGTTCTTACTAATTAGATGTTTGTGTTGTTTTCTTTGCGTTGTTTGTTGGTCAAGTGGGTTTCGTGAGTTAAATATTTAGGGACGCTGTGTATTTTTACCGTTATGAGATTTATTTGCGCATAGCCACTGTCATAAGGAGAAGATGTGCCTTCCTACTCACTTGCGTACGTGGTAGTTACAACTCTATACTGTGTTTATTTGGGATCCCCCATGCTGCAGAGATGGGTGTGGCTTCATGTCGCAAGTTAAATCTGTGTTGGAGTACTAACATTAGTTTTTAAGTATATTTTTACTAACAAGAATATGGACCTGGTCTGAAATAAATGTTTAATACTAATAGCGCACGTCAAATATCAATATGTCTGGGTTGAAATGTACTGTATGTCACACACTTTTTGCAGAGCAAAACCAATACCTTTATTAATTACAGTATATTCTTGTAATCTACTCTCATAAACAACAAGCACACATTTATTGACCGAGAGAGCGAAGCGCCTGCTCTAAAGCTGTGCTTCAAGTCTGGCAAAATTTGCTTTCGTGTGTCAGTTTATTCGTACTCCTCTAAAGGTCGTATTTTACAACCGATCTGGACGAAACTTGGTATATACAGGTTTTACTTTATAGTATTTTTTTGTCATCGGTAATTTTTCATTGGAAGTACTTCCTCTAAAAAGGGGCAAAAAGGTGGCTACTGGATATCTCCGCCCTAGAGATTCGATTTCAATGGTTCTTCTTTTATTTCAAAGGTAGAAACTTCAAGTTAGTCTCAAAAAATTTGGTGACGATCTGATGAGTATCATTGGCGTGATGAGCAGTATAGCTCCTCAAAATGCAGTAAATTGCTCACTTTCAGATTTCTACCAGTGTAGGTTGAGACTGATGGAGCATCTGGGACCACCTTCTCCTCACAAAACTAAAGAATTTTGATTATATATTTAAACATACGTTTAAATATATATATTATATCCTCCGACATCCGATATCCTCGGATCCTGCGACAAAGGGTATCCTAGTGCGGGATCCAGTATCATATCTAAATATTGTAACACTTGTTTGTTTATGAATCAATAAAGTTTTTATATATATATTTTTAATATATATATGTGTGGTTGTTGTTCATGGAACAAAAATAAAGAACATAAAATCAATGTTTTTTTATTAAAAATAGCTAGTCGATTACCTACCACATTTTTATTTAAATTCAAATATAGTCAGGTATTCATTATTATTTCACTACCATACCAAACCGACTTTTTTCTAACAATATTAGCATAAAACCCACACTAATGTGAGTACTAAAAATGTCTTCTATTTTTATTAGCAGTTACGTGGGCTGCATTACAAATTTTCTCATTAGCCGACTGTACACACGCTTTAGGTAACATGTGACTACTAATGACACGTTCATATTAATTATATACTAACTTGTAAGTATGAATTACAAAGGATGTAAGGTCAGATAAATTAATTATTTATCAAATTGACTACCAACTCTTACTGCCCGTATATTTAAATCACAACTGTCGTTCTTTGACAGTTGACACAACACGCAAATTGTCGTAGTGTGTCAACTTTATAAATCAATAATTTCTCTGATAGTACCTACAGCTCATACGTCATAATTAACAAAACGACTGTATACTCCTACTCCTTATAGGAGTGGACAGAAGTAGAGAGAAGATAGCATAGTAATACTTTATCAGTGAAGTAGTATGTATTTGGCGTTCTGCTTTCCATTTTCACAGAAGTTATAATTATGCAAGCCCTAAAAATACCGATAACCCGCTGCAACAACAGTTCGAGCCATCCATATTCATTCCAAAAATATTTGCAAGTTGATGAACACAATACAACAATGCGAAATACTCGGCGCATATCAAAACTGCTAGACATCCCACCGGTAACCCTGCCACGCAATTTAACCCGTTCACTGACCATTGAAATGCGGATATTATCGCACATAACGACATCCTCTGAAATTGTAGCACTAATAGTGTTAAGAGCTTGTTGTCAATTGTTGTTGTTCGGTAGACCAGGATGACTTCATTTTAGGAGCTTTGAATTTTCAGAGGATGAGAGAAAATGTTACGTAAAAATAATTAGTTTTAATTTCGCAATAACTAGATATATATAGTATAGTAGTAGAGTATGGGTTTGGGTTGCATGTTGCGTCACAATATTCGCATCTTCTGCATGTAAATATTTTTGCGGCGGGCGCTCCATTTTGCATCTAAGCCTGGATCTAGTTATTGCGGAATGCCGCAAAGTAACGCTTGATTCTATAACTTAGAAGATGACAGAACAACATTTTTACGGTCCCAACGTAACTGATGTGGTGTCATACCTATCAGTAATTCCTGGAAGTCAGTCAGTTTGGAAAGGTATGCTGTACAATACTTTACTACGACAAAATTTTGCGTACCTAGTGCCTAAGCAAAAAAACCTGTTAAACACAATATTTAAGTAAAGAGTTTTATGTCAGACTAACATTAGACACACCTCTAAGATTTATTTGAGTTTCACTACTTCCATATTTTCTTTCATAAAAGCTTCTCCTTACCCAAACTATAATACAAAGTTAGCATTACAACTTTCCGTGCACTGTTCCTACAGTACGCAACAAGAACTATAACTTCAAGTCGAGTCAGAGACGGATTCACTCTTTAAATCACGCTGATGCTGAGAACATTACACACTAATTTATTTGCATCAAGGGGTCTCTGGTTAATCCTATAATGAGATACTGCTATAGGTAATAAGAATCATTCTTGAAGCTCTCTAGAATCAATCATATGCAGTGTTTATGAAATTTTACTTAAAAATCATCATAATTGTTCTATTTATTGACATTATAGACTATGTTGTCAATTTACATGATAGTTTTCAATGTTCTCAACAGTCCTCCATCCAAAAGCATTAGTTTGTGTAAGTAAGGGAGATCCTACAGACTAACACATTAGCAGCCCAATAAGCCGGCAGCGCTGGGGTCAGTTTTATACAAAAAAGATTTTTCAATAGCTTGATGAAGGAAAATTACATTGTTTTTTTTAAAGTAAAAGAAGTAGACAGTTAAGTACTCGACTGATATAAGTATTTCACTCATTGAGACGAAAAGCTCTCTACGTTATTACACAAACTGCATCTTAGACGATATGAACGTTACAAACTAAATTACTGTAGTAGTAGGTAACTAGCAAGTGACCACATAAGTAGTGGGCAAGAAGTGGTTAGATCCATCTAGTGAAACATGGATCTTACTTAGAACGCGAATTTAATTAAATGATTACTTATGACACTGTACCCTTAAAATTTAGAAGATCACGTGTAACCCTGCATTTAAAAAAAAGAATGGTCGTAACATTCTCAAAACTCAGCTCCAAAAACTAATCCGTTATTTTAAGTAAAGAACTAATTTATGACAAATTGTAATGGTATATGGAAAAAATATTATTTAACTTAAATATTACTTCTTTTATTTGCGAAATGAACAGTTTATATTTAGAAAACTATACTAATTTTATAACTCAAAGACCACAGTTATAATCTAAACGGTTATAACTCCTGCACAAATCAATTTCACACACTCCACTTCACGCAATCACCGAACAAACACTTAAGTCAACACAATTTTTCCTTTTCTCTCCCCCCCCGCACACTCCCCTCTATTCCCGAAATGAACAGCAGAACTAAAGTGAGGTGAATTAATCTGAAAGGGAGGCCGGATCCGGCCCGTTACAAGAGATTGACAAATGATGCGGGCATACGTTCCCGTTTACCTACACCACTGTTTTTGCAGGGTTGCTAAGACGAAATTTATGCGAAATGTACGCCAAGGGATTTCATACTTAATTTGTGGAAGGGGAAGGGCAAATTTTGCGTGTGGTTAATTGGAGCAGGTTTTATGTGGAGTGTTGAATGGCAGTGAGGTGATATGATTACCGTGTTATGTCGTAACCTTGAGATACTTTATGTCTTGGAATTTCAACCGCAAATAGTGGATTACGGGCCTATTTTACCAACTCGGTATATGTTCCAGTGAGTAGTTCTCTACCTAGCCTAGAAAAAAAAGGGGTTTTATTTTGTAGTTTCTGTATTCTGAAACTACAAAATTAATCGCAATTTTTTTTCAAACTGCGATTTCAAACTGTTTTTTTATTTAGGGAACATGTCAAAAACATTGAAACGAAAAATAAAAATTGTTGTCAGTTTTCAAACTATTTATCCTACAAGATTAAACAATGCCGATTTTAGTTGCTTTTTAGTTTGAATTGTAACTACTGTAAGTGTGCTAATTAAAAATTAATAAAGTGATGAAATGGCTGACGGAATTGACTGGCGAAAAGAATACTTGTATAAAGACGTCCGTTTAACTTAGGCGAAGAGCACAATAACCAAACACGCCACTTAAAAACATAATAATGTTTGAAAACAAAACCTTTCTATCTTGCCAACCCTCACTGTCCGTTTCTCGTTACTAATGTCCAAACAAATAGAATTCATGCTCCACGAAATGGATACGGGACGAAACAGATAAATTTACAATTGATTACATTTCGCAATTAGACAAACTAGCTCCCAGCAATGGCGAAACAATTGTGATGATGGCAAACTATTGATTTGTGTTCCAGCCCTAATTGCTTGATTAATTGTTTGTTGCTGATTCGCTAAAATTTATTGGAATAATAAAACAGTTTATCCCTAATGTCAAATATTCAAAAAGCTGTTATATAAATTATAGTGAAGATTTAATATAGCCGGTAAGCCATTGGTCCCGCCTGTCATTCGCATATCTTTGACAGTCGTTACGGGTATTCAGAATCCAAAAGTCTGACAACCAGTTTTAGCGAGGGGTATTGTGTTACCCACTAACTGGGATGGAGGTTAAACTGGAAACCGACCCCAACATAGTTGGGAAAAGGCTAGGCAGATTGATTGATAATCTAGTCGTGTTCTTTTACTGATTTTTATTACATGAATTATCTGATTCTTTTTTCAATTTTTTTATTATCAATGTAGGGCTGTTATTAGTCTAGAAATATCATTTAAATACCGTGCCACAAATGAAATTAAAACATGTTTAAAATGCTTTCAGAGAACGAATTAAACGTAGAAATTCTCAGGGTGTTTCAAACGTTCACTGAGCGTTATAAAATGAACCACAGAGTAAATAGATGCAGAAGTATCACATTAGAACTTATAACTGTGAGACCTCAAAATAAAAAGGAAAAGAAGCAAATTAATTACGCTTTGGCTTGGTTTTTCTTTTATAGTGTAACAAGCCGTGTGCCCGATAGTATTTCGTCGTTTGCAAACATGACGAAATAATTCCAAACAAACTTAAGCCCACCCACATTAGGGTGTGAATTAAAAAAAAATCTTGTCCAGTACTTCATGTTTTCAAAATTTGCTGTGCAAATGATTTTTTTTTTTTTAAGTTTAATATTTCTCATATACATACCTAAGCGAATTATATTTGTTATGGGGGAAGAACCTCAATTGAAAACAAAGTTTACTGTTTTGGCGATTCCGATTCTGCCAGTGAGTACAAAAGATTTCCATACGAAGATTCTATTATTAATCTGTAGGTCTTGGTATCAGAGAACACAAAAAGACTTATTGAATATAATATTTGCCCGTTTTGCTCGGTACCTGGCGTTTGGGAAACAGGTTTTTCGTCGAGCCGCTAAAAGAATTCACTAAGTAACCGTTCAACAAGAGATAATGCAATTTTCAAAAAAAATCCTTCCTCACGCTATGTGAGGAACGATTTTTTGAAAATGACAGATCAAAAAGGTGACATGCGCCCGCTATGGGCGCATGTCACTTTTTTGATCTGTCATTTTCATTTAAAATACGCAATGACGTAGTCGGGCAAATACGGTGCATGTTAAAATTAATTGTAAGCTACTGAACATACTTATTTAATCCTTGACTTTATCTACGCTTGTAATTTCGAATTTTCGTGTGTGAGTTCTAGAATCTTACATTTGAAAGAACTTAAACTTCTGGAACTTCTTATTTGATAAACAAACTCGGAGAAATAGGTTACTGCAGTGCTCGTTAACAGTGCAGGCACGGTTTTTGCAGTATTGCCATTTTAGCCCAATATGGAGTGCGCGTAGGTATGCGTCTATAGTTTTGAATTAATATTGAAACTACTTAGAAATATCTGGCTAACTCGGTCAGATGCTAATGGAATGTAGGATTAGTAAAGGGTAGAGGAAATATTTTTATTTTCTCCGGTTTAGGTTACTACAATTGGACTTGGAAATATTTTTGTATGAACATATTAATTTTTAATACCAACAAGCAAATTAGCTCAACTGGTCTTTTGTCTTCTTGGAATCCTTCCAATAGACAGACATATTTGTGGAATTAATCTATAAGATAATAATTTAATTTAATATTATATGTTTGTATGACTGGAACTACATAACTATTGCAATTGGATAGAGTACCATATTGTACATTATTATACTCATTGTTTGTTTGTTTTTCTATTTTATGTTTATATTATCTTGGTAAGCTAATCTTGCTAATTAATATTAGTAAGTTCAAACTCCACCCTCACTTCTGACCCCTTTCATCCTAATTCCCACCGTAATCTGCATTACACGATCATTATTTAAAGCCATAGCCTAGCTAAATACCCACGGTACAATAATGGTGTCCTTATTATTATGGACATAGTACCGTCGCACACAATGGCTTGACAGGCTTAATTTTGTAGGCTGTATTTACGGACGCCTTTTCTTGGGCTTAATAACTTTGGTTCCCCGGGGAAGAATGAGTGATGTCTGTTATTGTGAAAAAAGTGGCAGTAATGTCAGTTTGTTTTGTGTTTAAAAATATTTGGTGGGATTTCTTTTCTTGGCGTCTTATCGTGACAAAGTTACGAGTTAATTAAAAACCAAATGTTTTATTTCTGTTCAGTGCTCGTAGATCTATTTTGTATTTTTTTCTTTATTATTGGATTTAACTTATCTTTTTGTATGGACTTGTTTCTGTGACAAATTAACAATTTTTTTTTCTTTCAATTTATTCTCAAGGTGAAAGCGTCAAGGTAGCCCGAAAATTTGAATTTTCTTACGTTTTTTTGCAATTTGTAGGTCAGTTTCAGATTGTATTTCGATCTTAATATGATTCACGACCGTATCAAATGTTTATTTATAGAATTATAATAATAAAAAATATTAATACAATTCTCCAAGTTCATGTAATCCTGTTGAATGATAATTTCATGAAACATGACATTAGACAATTATGCTAACTTAAGGAGTTGTATTGCTGATTCTAATCATTATAGTTCTGTAAAGCCATATTAGTTACGGTCGCGAATCATATTTTTATCAACATACAACCTAATCACATTGGTGACCACATTGGTAATGTGACATTTTTTTTAAATTGGGTAATGTATTGTGAAATTGAATATTTGCAATTAATTTATTTAATCAGACATTTTGTAACGTTTTTAGTGCAGGAATATTGTGACATTTTTAATAATTTAATGTATTTTTAATTTAAATTAAATATTTGCACACCACATGTAATGGTAGAATGTAAATGGGCCACATATATAATAACATCATACGACTTTGTACACCTACATTTTGGCAAATAAAGTATTATCTTATCTTATCTTATCTAACCCTGACCTGGAAAATGCAGAAAACGAAAGAAAATTTGAATTTGCCGAGCTACCTTAGTGCATCCCCCTTAATAGGTAAGTAAGTAACATAGATTCCCAAATCATTACATCAAACTTATTAAAAAAATCTCGCGTTTGTTTATTATAGATACATTTTTTTTCTAACTACAGAGAATTTAAATCGTTTCCACAAGCAGCCTAGGCAATTTCGTAGTTACTTGTTTATTTACTCCTTGACGAACCAAAGCCGTGAAGTTTAATTCATATTATTTTTCTTACAAAAGTTCTTACCAGTCTACTTTATTTATTGTACATCTCGGTCATTCACTCCCGCACTTTATTATTTCATGTTTTCTTAAGATCTTATTGAAATGAAATGAAAATATTTATTTCAGACCAAGCACACAGCAACTGATACAATAGTCCATATTATAATAGAAGGTAACTACTTATCGCTGTGTTAGTAAAATTTAAAATAATTATTATTTTGGATATGCATGAGCTGGTCGCTCATGCATATCTCATGCCTCTCGTGCCTCAGGATTTGGCTGTCCACTCTGTCCGACACTACGCTCAGAAGCGTGTTGGAGCCTTTATCCGAGACCACAGGGGTGCCGTTCTTTTGCGAAGCAACGCCTGGAAGCCGTCCGTGCTATGGCCGGCGAACATGCCGGAGGCACTACACCGCTATGGGGGCCCCAACAAAGCCCTGAACGCGTTGTTATACTGGACGCGCAGAGCATTGCAGGCTTTTTAGTGTAATTGCTCCCTCCGCTCTCTGCTTCCTCCTCCTACCTTCTATCTATCTAATTACTCAGTTTATTTTGTTTCTCAGTTCCTTTGGAATTTAATACTTTCAGGATAATTTAAACTCGGGAAACAAGAAAAAGATCAAAGGAAGTAAGATTATGAGATACCTAAATCATTGGAAGTTTGTGGGAACGTAACAGTTTTGTTTTTCTTGTTGTTAGTAACTGCAGTGCTATTCTGTAACCATCTCACCGTGAAAACTTAGGTGAAGTGAGCGTGGAGTGAGCTGTCATTCCACCTAATGCTAGAGATTGACACTATTGACAGCTCACTCCACGCTCACTTCACCTAAGTTTTCACGGTGAGATGGTTACAGAATAGCACTGCTGGTCTGTTTTAAAATATAAGTTTCCTGGTACGTCGGACTTCAGTTTTTAAAATTTTGCGTTAGTTTACATAAACATACATAGCATCACGCCTGTTTCCCTAAAGGGTCAGGCAGAACTGTACTATAGGTACCCACAATTCGGTTTTATTTTATTTTATTATTCTTATTTAAGAAATAGATAATCAATTATTTATCTGTTACTGCCCCAGAGTTTGGATACCACATGACTGTAAAGAAGGACATCGTATTTACAAGTGAAATATTTTGTAAGATGTACCTATAGACATTATTCGAATTCGTTTTCTGTATATTTCTGCCATACATTATTTTTATCCCTTGATAGTGTTTAGAAATTAGTTTTGCATCATAGACGCAAAATATGAAAAACATTTTCAATATACATGATCGATTTTTTGAGTTAAACTTTTTACTGTTGAACAATACAAAGATTCACAACAAAATATTGTAAAAAGAGACAACTGATATATTCAACAGTAAAAAGAAATATTTCAAAAGGAATAAATATGAAAAGATTTTATTGTACCTATACTTGGGTAAGGTATTTATAAAATAGAGCCTGCTACCTCTCTGAACGCACAATAAAAGAAAACGAAAAATAATGAATGAAAACAAACTGAATTCTGAAAAAGATATCGATACGAGAAACATTGAGAGTATTGTACATTGATATTTATTTTTTGTGCAAATATTCTGTACGAATTCTGTCATGAGTGTATCAAAATAGCCTGGGCGGACTAAGATATTTTATGAAAAACTCTCTTTTTTGTCAGCCTGACAAATTGTTTAACCCCGAATCAATATTACGGGCGACGGAATGTGGGAAGATACAGTTTTTTTTACAAAATAATAGCAAGAAATATCGAGTAATGCTTAATGACTTCCAATTCAGTAGGTAGGTACCAATATTTTAATTTTTAACATATTGACAGACATGCGCCCGTAACCACAACACATCGAGTTCATTTTTTAAGCTCTCTGTCAATCAAACATGTTTCGCAATCTCTTTTTCTAGTACTTGATATGCCATAATAGCACCACAATTATGGAAATCCGAGGGATTTTGAAGAAAATTCGGAATTTCCTTCAATAATTGTTTAAAATAGGTAGGTACCTTTGTTATGTATTAATCAGGTCGGCCGCGACTTACGACTCATCGAGGTCATGGGTTCGAACCTGTAGCGGAACTTTACCCCAGCAGTGGGAAAATTATATGCTAGTCTGGACCAACTACCCTCTCACTAGCAGTCGGGGTTGGTCACGCTACAGTATTAACTTTTACAGCTATCATCGTTTACCTTTGTTTTTTCTTTGACTGTATTTGTTTTTGTTCCACTGTTAGTGTGTTACTCAATTACCCTGTGGGTACTGTACGTTTTGAAGGCATTTAGAGAAAACAAAGCGTTGAATGTTCAAAAAGAACTTGAATTAAAAAAAAACTGTTTCAAACCGTTCCTGGGATATTAGAGAGGAAACATGTTGAAAAGTTACTGAAATATCGTTTAATTAAACACGTCAATTGAAAACTCTGTTATAAATTAAAAAATTAAACAGTTTTTCATTGGCAACCGTAACCGCTTTTTCTGAATAATGGTACTCAGAAAAAGCGGTTGCTACATGTAAGTACCTACTATGATATTTTAATTAGACCTTCCACAGGCACTTTTGAGCTGTCTATCCTATTGTGAAAGGAAGCAAAAGTTACAGTTTGTATCAAAGTCGGTGGTCAAAAACTAAAATACAGAAACCAAGACTGACTTCCGAAATTAAAGTTATTTTTCACTTTTTTAGGGTTCCGTACCTCAAAAGGAAAAAACGGAACCCTTATAGGATCACTCGTGTGTCTGTCTATCTGTCCGTCTGTCACAGCCAATTTGCTCCGAATCTAATGGACCGATTTAGTTGAAATTTGGTACACATTTATGTATTTATGTGACCCAAACACGGACGTGTAACGTAAGTAACCCCAATATTCAAAATGAATTTTGAATATTGGGGTTACTTTTGGGAGGCGAATAAGAAAATAAAAATAAAAAGTTTTGCAAAATGAACCGTGTGACATATCAAATGAAAGGACTTGTTGCGAGGATCTCAATTTTTTTTTTTTTAATAATTTATACTAAATACTTTTAAAGATATTTAAGGAAATTGATGAAAATTGACCATTCCCCCCTCTTATCTCCGAAAGTATTAAGCCAAAATTTTTGAAAAAAATGCAGAGAATGGTTTTTTACTCATAGATTACAGGAAAACCTATAAGAAGTCTATGGTCTTAAAATAACATAAATTCAAATTCAAATTCAAATTCAAATTTATTTATTTGCTAATATGGGTAATAAAATAAAGTTGTTAAAAATAGAGCACAGTTCAACCATATTACACCTTATGGCATGCAAATTACATGTTTTGTCTACATCACATGTTTTGTCTACATCATATTTCATTACATCACATTACATTATCGTACACTTAGCCAAGCAACCATCATTCACAGTAAACAATAACAACAATGAACAATGTCAAATAATTAATAGTTTAGGTAAATTAAGTTTATTTGTTAAATTAAATGTCACTAGTAATAATTAAAATGTCATCATTAATAAATAATTGTCAAAATATATTTCTAATAAATGTCAAAAATAAATAATAAATAAATAGTAATAATAACGTCAATAATTAAACTAGTGCATTATTCACATATATCATATTTCCATACAGTATGTCTTTACATCCTCAATTAAAAATTCCTGAATACTATAATAATATTTACACAGCAAAAATCTTTTTAATTTCTTTTTAAAATCATCCGTGGATGGACTTTCTAGTATAGACTTAGGTAAATGATTATAAACACGTGGTGCCATACTGAAAATGCTCTTGGCATATAAAGCCGTATTGTTGGATTTGCAACAAATTTTGTCACCATGCCGCTTACTTCCGAACTTTTCAAAAAGATACTTGTTAGTTCTTGCAAAGCTAGCAATCTCATAAATGTAGATACACGGCAATGTTAATAAATTATGCTTGATAAAATACGGTCTGCAGCTATCAGTCTGTTTGATATTAAACATACCCCGAATACACCGCTTTTGCGCCTTAAATGCCATATCCTTATTGGTGGAATTACCCCAGAATATGATGCCATACTTTATTAAGGATGCCACGTAGCCATGGTAGGCTGCAAGTACAGCAGAGGTGTTCACGATTTTAGCTAGCATATGTAGGGCGTACGATTGCTTATTTAATTTTTGATTTAACGTATCTATATGTGACTTCCAATTTAAATTATAATCAATTGTCATACCTAAAAATTTTGTAGTCTCTATCTCATTAATTCTATTCCCTGTATAATCAATGTTAATATCAGTAAATTGAGCTTTACGATTGCGAAATATCATGATTTTAGTTTTGTCAAAGTTCATTCTTAAATTATTACTAATTAGCCATTTCATAATGTCACTTAAAGTTCTGTTAATTATTTGTTCTAAGGATAGCTTGTCTTTACCAGCAAAAACAACAGTACTATCATCAGCAAAAAGTATAGTGGGATGATTCGTTACTTTAGGAAAGTCATTAATATAAATAATAAACAGCAATGGGCCCAAAACACTTCCCTGTGGAACACCTTGTTTGACTTCTTTGTATTCCGAAGTGTAGTTAATTTGTTTTCTAGTTTTGATGCATACTCGACTAATTAATGTGGTCTGTTTTCTGTTGGTAAGATAAGAAGCTATCAGATCCAATGAAGTACCCCGAATTCCATAACTATATAATTTATTTAATAATATTTGGTGATCCACGTAATCAAATGCTTTACTTAGATCCATATATAATGCGCACGCAGGAATTTTATTGTCTAAGTTAGTTATAACTGTGGTGAGAAAATCATAGACAGCCATATTAATGGTTTTATTTTTCCTAAAACCCATCTGCTCTTTAGCAAATAAATTAAACTTTTCAAAGTAGACATTAATCCTATCATAAATAACTCTCTCATAGATTTTAGAGAATACCGGTACTAGTGCTATGGGCCTATAACAATTCATATCATAAGTATCACCTTTCTTGAAAAGAGGTTTGATGATTGTTAATTTAAGTTGATCAGGAAAGTAGCCATTTAGGATGGATAGGTTTATAATATGACTTAAAACATTAGATATTTTAATTGGTGTCTGTTTTATAACTTTAGTCGATATACTATCATAACCAGTGCTATTGGTGTTTTTTAAGTTTAAAATTATTTTGTTTATTTCTTGGGGTGTAGTTGGATACATAAATAATGTTTCCGAGTGATTAGGTAAGGTCTTTGTTTTATGAACACAACTTGTATTCCCTTTTATTTGTTCTATGAAAAAATCATTAAAACAGTCCGCTATGGTCTGCGGATCAGTACAATGTTTATCATCTTTATTGATTTGATTAATTTCATTTTTTGGCACATTACAGATTGTTTTATTAATTACGTTCCAAGTAGCCTTACACTTGTTTTGAGCAGTTTGGATAAAATAGTTATTCTGAGACTTTTTAGTCTGTTTTATAACACGTTGTAATATACTCGCAAAATTTTTTAACTTGGCTTTATTTGTGTCATTTCGATTCTTGCGATACTTCCATAATAATTGCTGTTTACGCATGCAACATTTTCTAATTCCTTGAGTCATCCATCGGGCTCGTATTTTAGAATGTATTTTAATTAGAATATAAGGAAAACATAAATTATAAAATAAAGTAAATAAATCATAAAAAATGTCAAAAGCTTCCCGCGGGTCATTATTTTCAAAAACATCACTAAACGAAATCGAATTTAAGCAATCATTAAACTTCTTAATATTTTCCTTACTGTAATCTCGCTTTTTTACATACCAATGTTTTAGAGAGCAGCTAAGTTTTACGGGGCAAGTTAGTAATTGTGCTGTGTGATCAGATAAGGCAAATTCCATAGTTTTACATTTACATCCACGAATGTTGTAAATGAAATTGTCAATGCATGATCCACTTATAGTCCTTGTTGGTTCCTGTAATCCTAACTGTAGGTTGTGACAAGCTAGTGTTTCCATAAACATTGTAGTAATTTTGTTCTTATTTAATACATTTATGTTAAAGTCACCACACACTATTATTTTCTTTTTACTGTAGCAGTACTTCCCAAGCAGTCGGTTAAAAGTGTCGAAAAATGTGTTTATGTCATCTGGTTTTGATCTTGGTGGTCTGTATATACAAAATATTAAGATGTTGTGATTTAGTAGTTCGATACCTGAGCACTCCAGAACGCCTTCAACACAATATTGTTTTAGAGTAGTAATTAGTTTAAAGGCATGATTATTACGTACTAAAATACATGATCCCCCTCGACGGTTATTCCTTGAGAAGAAGGACCCTTGAATAAAATTAGGAATACTAATCCGTATCTGTATTCAGCATATTATGCTCTGTGAGACAAAGGACATCAACTGGATTTTTTTCGTCTTGGAGAGACGACAAAGATACAGATAATAAATCCATTTTCTTAGTAAGTCCATTAATATTCTGATGAAGAATAGTTATATTTTTATATACGAAAAAAATCTGATTTATTTGAGGAATTTTGAATTTCTGGATTTGTTTCAGTTTCATGAGTTATATTTTTTATTGAAATGTCAGAGTCCATAATATAATATTTTAAATTGTCAAATATAGTTCTCATTCCACAATTATTCAACCTACCACTGTTATTTGAGAACATGGTAAAATCATATAACAAATTTAAATTAGAGTCCAATATTACAGCATAATCATAAATTTGTAGGTCATGATATAATAAATAATTGAACATTTCAATTCTCCAGTTAAACATACTAGAGTAATCGTTACACCTATATGTAGGCAGACATAGAATTATATTAGTATGTGATATTATTAAAAGCTTTTCCCTAATGTTCGAAATAATTTCTGAATAATTATTAGTTTTATAAAAATCTTCACTACCTATAAGAATGACACAATAGTCTTGCATAGTATAATTAATTAGTTTTGAATCTAGATTGCTGACAAGTGTACTTATTCCACAGTTATTTGTGATGTAGTGGCATATCTGATGGTTAGGAAAGGTGTTGTTTGCTATGGATAATACTTTGTTTGACTTATTACTACTAACTATACATAATTTGTTCCTTTTCTTGTGTTGCAGTTGAGTCGAGTTACGATCATTTTTCTGATGACATTCAGAAGTTTCTTTTACTAACTTTAATGTAGTTTTTACTTTATTAGACATAGCTCGTTGTTCACAGCCTACTTGCGTTCAGGTTCAAAATGTCCAATTCTCAAAATGTCCAAAGGTTTCAAAACGTCCAATTTTCAAAATGTCCAATTCACAAAACGTCCAATTCCCAAAATGTCCAATTCTTAAAATGTCCAATTCTCAAAACGTCCAATTCCCAAAATGTCCAACTCCCAAAATGTCCAATATTTGAGAATGTGGTAAATTTTGTTCAATAACTCATCAAAGCGCTTTTTTAATACTTACGTCAAACAATAAATACAAAATACTGAAAGAATCAAAATATGTTTTATTTAGAAGTAACAAATTAAGACCAGTACAATATAATCAACATCATAATAACTATAATTATAAATTGAAACAAACATTAAACATAGTTTTATATATAATAACCTAGGTAAAACGAAAAATACTTTATATCTTACCTTGCTTACCTATGCAAGTAAAAATCAATATAATTTTTATTTATAATTAACAAACATTTTTTTTATTAATGTGTTAATAGTCAACATAATTATTTTTATGATTTATGTGATATAATAATGAACTATACTAATAAATTACGTTTTACTTTTTATACAAGCTAAGCCTCAAAAAAATATTTTTTTTCAAAAATTGTTGTAATGTGAGTGAGATCTTTGTTTTGTAATTTTATTAAATACCTTTTGTATTTCCGATCAAACTGGATGTCTCTGCATCTTCTTTTATTTCTCATTTTCTTAAGCATCGAATCCTTTAAACGACAGTCCCAATGTTTGCTTTCGTTTTTCAATATGTATAAAAAGAAGTATAAATTAGGATTCTTCTGTATACGGCTATTAAATCGTCTGTGCCATCCTTCTAATGCGTTAGTGGTCCTATGACGTTGTCCAGCACAGCTCAATAAAGCTGGCGACTTCTTTGGGTACCATGTGGACTCAAAGTACCTACGAAACTTATCCATTTCGCGCGAGTTTGGGCTCGTCTCTAAAATATTGTGCCATGCAGCTGGAATTTCATTTGCCGGAACTAAAGGTATAATGGCACTCATTCGGGTAGTATTTCGTCCTGTGCTTGTTGCACTAAATTTTTTTTTTTTCGAATACTTCCAAATGGCATCATTGAAGTGGTGGTAACACCCGGTCACTTCAGCTTGCGAATAAACGTTAGATACGGCATTTAATATAGCGACTTCGTAATCTGATTTAAACTTTCGGATTTGGACACCTAACTTAATTTTTATGAGCGAGAATAAACGCACATAGGTGTGTTCCATTTTATTTGGCAAAAGGGCGTAGATCACTGGTATAATGTTTGTTGTTTTTTCATCAGAACTAACATCTAAATGTATAACAAAAAACTGATAGAATGGCTTTGGTGCTGCTTTGAATGTTCCATCTGCGTAGTATGAGCCTGGTGATTTTAAGAATTTCTTCGCCGTATTTGTTGCAAATATTATAATTTACCACATTCTCAAATATTGGACATTTTGGGAGTTGGACATTTTGGGAATTGGACGTTTTGAGAATTGGACATTTTAAGAATTGGACATTTTGGGAATTGGACGTTTTGTGAATTGGACATTTTGGGAATTGGACGTTTTGAAACCTTTGGACATTTTGAGAATTGGACATTTTGAACCTGAACGCCTACTTGCACTGTATTATGGGTTAAATCCAAGTCAGTTTTGGGGTGTTGTTTTCTGCAGGGAGTAGACAATCTAACATTCCTTTTAGGAGTTCCAATTTCAGTGGATAATGTCAATGTTGCATTCTTCATTATTTGACATTTTTGATTTAAATTATTTATGGTCTGTTTTAACTCACTATTCTCCAATGATAGGTTATTTATCTCATCATGAGCCGCCAATAGTTGTGACTTTAGTTCTCCAATATCCCGTAGTAGGTCTTGTACTTTATCATTCTCCTCGTCATCCGATATGTTTGGCATGCTGTTAGTGGTGCCATCCAGTGTCATGTTGTTACAACTAACGTCATTAGTACTGACATCATTAACTGTTGCCTCCGAGAGTGATTTCGTTCGTGTTCGTCGCAGAGTAATATTCTCGAAGAAATTCATATTGAAGCTTTATATAATTTAAGTAAGCAAAGCAAACCTTTAAAAAGACAATGTTCGAAGCGGGGTTCGAACGCAGTGTCTTCAGACGCATGCCACAAAGCGTAGGCCGTAGCCGCTACGCCATGCGAACATTAGTAACCTGCGTTGAATTTAGGAAGCATTTATTAGCTAGCTGGTATGTGCTTGTTGTGTCAAATGACGTAGGCGTAGTGTTAATTGGGTTCAAAGTCCAATTTCTTTGTTCGTATTGTGGTGTACGAGACGGTTTAAATTTGAATTGCCTTTTTTTTTTGCACTCACAATTTTTCACTTTTTGTTTATTATTTATAACGCAATATAAAGTTTATCACTGATTTAAGTACGTACTTTCTTCATATGAAGATATACACCACGATTTCAATTGTTTTCAAGAAACTTTAGCACTGTTTCTGCACACAAATTGTATTATGTTGATAACACAGCTGATTGCTTATAGATTCACCTGATAACAATGTCTCTGCTTTATCAAAGTGTCCTTTCACGAATTAACTTAGATTTAACATTAAACTATAACTTTAACTATTTTTTAATTACATAAAATACGGACTAAATGTTTACGTGACTACTAGCGCCGCGTTTACATAGTAAATCTCTCAATATTGTTGTTGTAATGTTAAGTTTGTTCTTGGGATTAATTCATCTCACCTACGGAACCCTTCATTGTGCATGGTCCGACACACACTAGGCCAGTTTTTTTACTACCTAATGTTTTTTTTTGGAAGTCGGTTGATTTATTTTTATTGTAAAAAAGTTTTCACAACGTCGTTCATCCAAATAGCACAAGGCTATACAATTTCCCGACGCACCCATAATCTTCACTAAGCTGAATAATTCATAACGTTGCAAAGTATGTTTAGACGATTTAAAAAAACACAGACAAGCCCGTTGAAATAAGACTTTAATATCTAAACAGTAGTGTCCTGGTAGCCGACATAACCGGCTTAATGGCGTGTTCAGATGCACGCAAACGACTCACAGGCCTCGCCGGGCTGTCAGGGATTAACTGTTTATTTACAAGCCCTATGCCATGGGAAGGAATAAACATATGGAGTTTATTCATACATATATGGATGCTGGACGTTGGTATCGGCGCTTTTAAATTTTCATGCGCGTGTTTTAGAATTTGATAAGCCGTGCGCCCGATGTGATTTGGCATCGGAATAAATAATGAACTTCCGTACAAACTATCATCCCATATTTAACCCCTTTAAATGAACTTTAAAAAATCCTTCCTTAGTGCTCTTTGTTGTAAAAGGAATTCTTGTACAAAACTTCAAGCTTCTAGGCCCAGTGGTTTGGGAAGTGCGTTGTCTGTCAGTGAATAAATTAATTTAGGATTTTTATTAAGTAGATGGATGAATGATGGAAGAGCAGTGGTGGCCAGTTGGTAACGGCCTCGACTTACGAGTTGTAGATTTTGGGTTCAAACCCTGGAAAGCTCCTTACTTTGTGTAAATAATTTCACCACCACTGCTCTCAAAATGGTGATGGAAAACATCGTGAGTAAACCGGCATGTCCTAGAAAAATTTGAAGACATGTGACGTCTTCCAACCCACACAGGACCCGCGTGGTTCATTAGAGTCGATTCCCTCTCAAAAATAGGAGGCCTGTGTCCCAGCAGTGGGAAAATTATAGGTTTTGCTTATGCTAGATGGATGAAAGGAAGGAGTTCCTCATAAAATATCGAAGAGCTTAAAGATTTTGAGGGAAAACATTGATATAATAACGAATAGTTCAGTTCCTTTGACTGAAGTTCCAAAGGTCGTGAGAGTTAAATCAAATGTAAGTAACACGAATTCATAGTAGGGACTTGATCCAATTATATTTGTCGGATCCCCAATCAAGCATTTGATTGTTACAACTGAGTTTCGTCATCAATGGTTGTAGTTGGTATATTTTTTATTTTATTTTATAAAGGTTCACCAACAGTTGTTACTGATAATAAACAGATAGGAACATATAGTTAATAGTGTCTTAAATCTAATTGCACAACCAATTACAGGCAAACACCGCATGCAAAATGCTCTTTGTGACTATAACTTTAATTTTAAAGACTTAATGTATGTACTTAAATTCTATGTAGATAGTAATATTAAAAACTAATATTAGTTACGTCTGACAAACGTCGATATTGAGTCTGCGTGGACGTCAACCAGGTCGCTGCGTTCGTTTATAAGTTTTCACATGCGTTTGGTATAGGCGAATTAGCACCAAACACTGTACGGCGAGGAGGTGGAGCTAAGGGTGTGTTATAGGTTTGCGAGGTGTTCCACGGGGTACTCTGAGATTGAACCTACATACCAATTGTGGGCAGTCAATGGTGTTATTGAGCAGTTTATACGCGAATCTCAAATCCAAGAGCTCCCTTCGAGCTTCCAGGGTGCTCATTTTGTAGCAGACTAGTTTACCAAGTTAGGAAAGATATTTAAATTGCCTTCCGTTTGAGTACCCTAGGTATCGGATAAACCTTTTTTGGACTCGTTCTATCCGCAGCGAGTGGGTTGCGTAGTGAGGCCTCCATATCACACTGTAGTATTCCAGGATGCTTCTCATAAAGCTATAGTAGAGAATTCCATTACGAATGACAAATCCAAACATACGTTGGGATTGACTGATTATGTTCTCGATATGTGGTATAAATGTGAGTTTAGAGTCCAAGATAACTCCCAGATCTCGTACTACATCTACCTCGTATAAGTTCACTCCGTTTATTTGATATGTCGAATTCACTATCCTATTTACTTTCCTGGTGAATTTTATGTGGCTACATTTCGAACTATTCAACGAGATTTTATTATGATGACACCATGTAGATAATCGGTCAATTTCT
Organism: Agrochola circellaris; assembly: GCA_914767755.1. NCBI lineage: Eukaryota > Metazoa > Arthropoda > Insecta > Lepidoptera > Noctuidae > Agrochola > Agrochola circellaris. The sequence continues at coordinate 1,296,605 of OU611847.1, forward strand.
TCTTGCATTAGGTATACGTCCTGTTGAGACCTAATGGCTCTTGAAATTTTCAGGTCGTCTGCAAAAAGGAAAACGCTAGTATTTTGAAACCTGGATATTATGTAATTTATATATATGATGAATAATACTGGGCCCAGATGAGAACCTTGAGTGACACCTGAGGCAATTGCATACCTGCCCGACTGAAACCCATTGACAACCATATTAAACTCTCGACCAGCCAAATAAGAACCAAACCACTTTAGAAGGCTACCGGTGCCGCTGTACGTAGCTAGTTTTTTAACAAGCAGTTTATGTGAAACCTTATCAAACGCCTTGCTAAAATCCGTGTAAACAGCGTCAACCTGTATATCTTTATCCATGGCTTCGCATGAGGCTTCAACAAAGGACACCAGATTTGTATATAAATAAACATTAATCCAATTAAACCGATTTGGAAATTATACGATAACAATTTATTTTCCCAATTTCTTCTTTCAATTTAATTACATAATTCAAATTCTAAATATGTAATTATATTTTCCGAAAGGATCAACTACCTCATTAGACTAGTGGTAAAAACCGTGACTGGTGTCACGGGACGGGCAATGCGTCATTAAAATTTTCTATCATGAATTTTTCAGTAGTAGCTCGGAGTCTAGCAGCGCGGTTAGTGGCAATAGGCTTGCCCCTATTACATGGGTCGTTGGCAAAAAGTGAGTGTACTATTATACACCTCTGCCTTCCTCTTCGGGGAATACAAGCGAGATGTTATTTTCCGTATAACACTGCTACCAACTATTCTCGCAGCCTTCACCCGTGTTAAATTGAGAATAGGCTTCCCTTGGGAGACAGATTCGATTGCCGAATAAAAAGTATCTTGCGTGTCAGTTCGGGTTGTTTTTTTCTTTTGCAATAATTGAGTTCGAAGCTTACGTATTTAGCATAAATAACCTACCTTCTCTTTTGTGAGGAATAGAAATTATTTTCAAAAACCAAGCGAAATCTTGTGTAATCTTAAGATACGAGTATACCTACATCTATCCATAATCTTTGAAAAAAATCAGGACTGGATTAGCTAACTGGATATATCATTGCATCTCTTCTTCAAAATTGTCTCTCAAAATATATCTTCCTTCTAATTTTTTATATATAAATCCAAAATGACGTCATCCTCCCAATAAGCGAACAATACACAAACGTCAAAGATAAATCAAAGAAAAGCAAGAAACTTAGTACAATCAATTAAATAAACACAATTGCGGCAATTAATTCCCACCGTCCTAGCATAATGGGAAATATTCCCCAAAGCGTCTCCTTTGCCCATAACTCAAGAGGGATCAATGAGTTATTAACTGAGTAATGGCTGCTACCTAAAACCGGGTAACCGGGTATAACAGGCCTGAACAAGGCCGGAGATAAAGAAACCTATTGAAAAGGGCAGGTACGTAATAGCTTTAGGCAACGTTATGGGTCATAGAAGCATAGGGGCAGGTCAAACGGGATCCGCTTAGATTAAAATTATTTGGGGAATTTTAAGGCGGGAGGGATAAAGATTTACTAGGTATTTTGGGACTAGGAAATTGAACAATGTAGGTATATGAACAGAAGGTCAATGTAACTATTGGCTATAGGTACCGTTGGTACAAAAATATACTACGCCGTGTGCCCAATGGGATAGGCCATCGGCAAAAATTACGAACATACGTTTCATACGAACTTTCATCCCCTATACAACCCCTTCAAACAATGTAATTTCAAAAATCCTTCCTTGGTGCTCACCTTAGTTATGTATAGAACCCTTGTGCAAATTTCATCGTTTTACACCCAGTGGCTGTGCGTTATCTGTCAGTGAATGAATTTTAGATTTTAATGAAGTAGGCATGAAAAATCCATAGCATAAACCACTTCCCTATATCCAAATAAATTGTAAATGAAAAATATCAAAAAGAAACGCGAAAAACATCACAAATCGCAAACAATGCTTCGTGGAAATCAAATTTCATTCACATGAACTTTCGACCAGTATATAAAAGAACAGTAAAACACGCATACGTAATAAAACCGTATTCGAAACACCACATTGCGCTCCAAAACAAACACAAATCACTGACGTGGATCAAAAATGCTGGAGAAGTGAAGTAGCCATGTTGGCTATAAACTGTGAGCCAAAATTTCCGCTAAGTGGAGGTCTGACACAGACAGTCGAGACGTCGCGACAGGTCACGAAAGATGACGCCTTTTCCTCGATGGAGAAGGCAGAGGTGTGAGTCAACCTACATTTTACAATGTAATCACTATTTAAATCCCATGGGAAAGGAGATGAGCCTTCATGCCCTTAATAGGGCACAACACGACTCCGGGCTACTAGTAAGAAACTTATTTAAAAAAACTCACCTCAGAGAAAAAGATGAATGATGATTAGGAAGAAGGTGGCGGTATAATGTCGTTTAACTCTAGAAGCAAGTTCGGAAACAGCAACGAGGGATCTTTGGCCACCATTCGGATCAAACAACCAAGAAGCAAGTAATAATTCAGTATTAGAACCATATAAATTAATAATTAAAGGAACTGAATAAATAAAACAGCAATACATAACATCGCGAACAACACAACTCTCCAATTACAGATTCTCAGTACATTTCACATGTATCACGGAGTATTCAATGCTATTATTCGAAGACCCAACAATGGTCTAGATTTAGCGAATATAACGTTTCATTGGGCAGGAATCAATTCTATCCGTATTGCAACTAACTGGTCCGCTTCGGTAGCTGCAAATGAAGACAACTGGGAATATTGGATGTGTGTGGTGTATAATTATATGAGTGTTTCAATTTAGGTTCTGACTATCTTTAATCATGTGGAATCTTTGTATTTGTTTAATTATTTAAAGAGTTTGGGAAACTCTTTATATCCTATATACATTCAACTTCGTCATTCCATTTTTGTTTCACGGAGAGATAAAATATGATTTCCAATGAATACAATAAAAAATTTTTTTTTTTGATGATTCCATAGATCATAAAATTCAAAATTAGAAATGTTTTAATTGTTACAAGTACCAACACAATTAAAAAAAAATTACTTCTTGTATGAGTGCATATCTATAAAAATATATGCATGAAAGTATATCTTCATACTGACTATGACACCTATAAATATGGAAAGGCTGGTGAGCTTCAAAAACCAAACCTAAAATATAAGAAAGGACAACCGCTATAAAAATATCAAAGGACTCATGCATAGATTATTTTGTTCATCGATAGAGTCGACTTTTTATAGCACAATTTTTGCATGGAAACCAGGTAGCTATTTAATTTATATGCTGATTTTGAGAGCAAAAATAATCGATGACCAACTTGCTATACTACGAAAAAGACTTAAAATGGTAATAACGTATGCACTAAAGACAGAAAATGATAAATTCTCTTTGAGGTTTAAGTCAAAAAGGTTTAACAGACACTATACAAAATTCGTTTACCCGATTTGTAGACAGAGCTACAAATCATCGAATCTTTACAAATATAAATGGTTCTTTAGAAATATAAAATTAGCTTAGACATAATTTTTATTTTAGAGACACAAACCACCTAAGTGCCGCAAGCTATTAACATTGTTTTCGTACATCAATTTACGTGTTAGGCCAACCTCTAATAGCCTGAAGATAATATATTACAGTAGTTTCCGTTCTTTTTTCTGACATCGATTATTTTAAATTGCCGCGTCACGAGTCAAATCGATTGACGACTCGTCTTGAAATCGCATTACGTGGGGTATTGTCAACCCTCGACAAATTCGCTGACGTCACTTAATCTCGCGGATGAGACGAATATTCCTATAATTTAACTATGAATTTAAAAAAGGATCTTTCTCCTAAATGAAAATTATAAATCATAAAGTGCTTGTATCCTACGCAAGTCCTCAAAGTTAATTAAACCAAAACCTCATAATAGACCGAGCGTCTGTTTCGCTGTAAACTATACATATACATATTAAAACGGTAATTCAATTAAGTTGATACTCTATACTGATTTAATCCTGATTCCATGTTTAATTAACCGAATCAAAACTTACTGGTTCCGGAGAATTTCGAAACTTAAACACTGTAAGCAGAACTAACTAAAACAAGGGTAGAAATGTAACCCAAAATAAAACAATACACCTGTCAACTTTTTAAAACAAAAGAAAACCACGTACAATGTAAATCGATGATCGTTCAAAAAGTTCGGCAAACTATTCTCAATTTGAGTCACCTTGTTGGAATAGTGAGAGCCAAAAAACTTCGTACGTCATCGTTTAGTGGCCGATCAGGGAGCGCGGTTCACGCGTCATTTGGCTCGCTCCCCCTACTTTAGGGGGGAAACTGCTTTTCATCGTTTTTGCGGCTCAATATTGTGTTTTACGAACGCTTGGCTTCTGAAGATCACCCTGGAACGATTTGATTTGGAGATGGATTGAATGGTATTCTTGAAAGCCCCTTTTTGGGAAGGGATACAAAGGTCGTTATTGTTAGAGCCATGGCAAATATTTGAATGGTTTTATCCCATGAGTAGCTTATCCAATGCAAATATAATGTACAAAGAAATTATATTTTGGTTAGTCGACTTAACGTTTGCACTGGCATTTATGAAACTGTTGTGTAATATTGAAGCCTTTTCTTCTTTCCCGCCTGTTTAATAAACGAAGTTAGCCATTACTCGTGGATCATTATTTCAAACACTACTCGTTTCATTCAAATTGTCACTTCTCCCGAACACATAATTATCTGAAAAGGCACAACCAAAACAAAATCCTTCATCAACCTTCCCAAACAAATCTCTAACGTAATTAACATGGGGATTATCTCCATCTATAGATTCACCTTCTTCCTTGTTTATTATTAATCATATCAGATCAATAGTAACGCATTGGGCAAACATATCGAGTGTCCCATTAGCGTTAGGATCACAAACAATGGAATCTGAGGGTCGGCTGTCGGGACCAATATTGTATGATGAGGATGACTAAATAGGATACGTTCTTGTCCGGATAAGTGAGTTTCTATTTTCTTATATGTATGTGCTTTTTACTGTAGCTTGTTAGTTGTTTCGTTTGGTTCATATTTTAAATGGTTTGGGATTTGAAATTCATTTTTAATTTTAACCAAATCTGAGGTTTTATTTTAAAGATAAAACATTGTTTCCTAGATTTTAGAGCAACTTGAAACTCTCCGAATTGTATTATAGAAAAGAACTTGAATAAAAATAAAAAACTTCGTATACAAACAACCAACATTCGTAAACACAACACACATACCAAACTTGACGACTACATCTTTTTTACTTTGAGTATTTTCTATTAAAGTGAAATCAAGCGTAAAATCAAAAGCAAAGGATTTTGCTAAGCTCGAAGAACACTTACTTGGAATTCCTCTGATAATTCACTTTGCGATAAAAACAAGGAACTAACGGAGCCAAGTGAATTCCGTCCTTCCCAGTGGTCTGCTATTGATGGGAACTTTTCGTGTATTTAAGTTGGTTAACGGCGACCCCTTTATGTTCTGTGACTTTGGTAAAAACATGGAGCTTTTCTTTTGACTTCTTTCTTTACTTTAAAATTGTGTTAACTTCTGTGTGTTGAGAAAAAAAATTGCCGTTTATCATTGTTACTTTTCAGTTACTGAACTAGATCAGGAACCATGCTGGATTCTTTGAATGTAATAACTCACCATAAGGCAATTTGGATTACATTATTGTTCCACATGATTTTAAGAATAAAATCTAGAATATTAATTATATCTAATTTATATAAACGTTTCATAGACTAAAACTTTTATTTGACCAGATACCTATATCATTACTTGTAAATTGGCAACAACAATAAGGTATGTAAATCAGATATTTATATCTTTACATTTACAAAGTTTTAATCTAAAATCTTGTTAGATACAACAGATACATTACAATAGTCCCCAAACTTGAGTCTTCTAAAAAGAAAAAAGAAAGAAAAATAAGTTTATTTGTCACAGAAACACGTGCATAAAAAAAAAACATGATAAACTCGAGTAAATAAGCAAAAGAAACAGAATAGATTTAAATACAATAACGAGCACAAAACAGAAATAGTCGGCAGCTGCTGGCACGTCATGACTGTGACAAGAAGGCTCAAAATTCAAATCAAACTTTGATGGAACGTCCAAAAATTACGAACAATTTCACGAATCTTTTCGGTCCTAAGGTCGGGACACAACACCTAGAGCTAGGCAAACAAAATCTAATTTACAGACAAACCGTTTGTTGCCCCGAGGGACCACACGCCAGCAAACAGGCTATCATTTATTCAGCCCCCATTTCTACTAGATATAAATCTTACGTGCTTTCATAAGTCACTCACGCTACTTGGAAATATCTTTATTAAGTTATGGAGGGTGCATATGTTTGTTAAAATTATGATTAAGTTAGTTAAATATGCTGATCGCAGTATGATTTACAATCATCATCATAATCTCAACCTAAAATGTTTTACAATAACTTAAACTATTTTACGAGAATCAAATAAAAACCTGACCTGTTATAGCTAAATATGTTTAATGTATTTCACGAACATATTTAGTTGAAACACGTTTCAGTATTAAATAAAGCCACTAGAGTATAATTAGGGATTGTCAATGACAGCTTAATTGCTATGTAGATTGTTGCTTAAAATAGATCCAATTAATGCTTTATATTTAATAGCATTTTCTTCGAATTGTAAGCTTCATAGCCTTGCCTTTTTATGCCGCATTTCTGAAGAAAATAAAACGTGACTGTCCATAAATACATACCGATCCCCGACCGACCATTACATAACAACTACTCACACAAGACACTCGACACGGCTCATAGAATCAATGCGAGAGAGAGAATCAATCCATTTGGGTACTACGTGCATGAAGTACCGCTCTCTTACAAAACAGGCGATTCATCCAGTGTGGATGTCGGGTTTATTGTGGCTTAGATTGATTGTAGCTAACATATTCATCCGCCAATTGATGAAACGTCTTGTGGTTCTTGAATAAGAATAATGACCTATCATCATAAATATTATTTGCGTAAGTTCGATCAATTGATATTCGATTATTTGGCATTCCATTTGGCATAGTACACCCAGTGAACACATGAGAGATAAATATCAAAGCCAGCTTCTCCTATGAGTAGTTACAGTCATAGTTAGCAGGATTTGCAAACTGTAATACACTGTTAATGCACACACACATTAATTACACAAAGTAGAAGTGTAGCCCCAGAACTGCAAACACTTTTGCATTACCCGACTTCACTTTGTAGCCAAACCAAAACACCGCCCTGCAGAGCACTTGTAACGTCATACATTTAAAACTACCCTCAAACACCCAGAATTTAAGACACTGGATCAGATTAAGTTGAAGCAACACGTTGAAAATAGGGTTGTAAGGGAACCTCGCCTCCGCCTCCGCAAATGTGAAACTTCTGCAAGAAATCGTACATCCGCGGAGGTCATTAACGGAGGTCTATTATAGACAATTGACTCCAACTAAGTGAAAACCCCTTCGAAGTTCCAAGTTTTTGCTTCCATGTCACCGTCGCCGCCAGGTTCAGTACCAAGTGAGCAACTGTTCAGTGGAGCCGATTTAATTTATAACTACTAGACATCGCCAAAAAGGTGACAAAGCCGCAAAACTGTTTTTTTGTGAAATATAGTTTGCCATTGACCCTTATAAATTTTCGATTCTCTTTAAAATTGCCATTGCCATACAAAGAGGCAACGCCGCCAGTCTCTTGGGTACATTACCAGCTGACAGCGTTGAGGATGAGTTTTATGATGCTTTAGAATCGTTTAGTTTAGTTTTATTTTATTTTATTACATTTCTATAGTTAATTTTGCTTTAAAATCGTTTTTTTTTTCGACAAATGGCTAAATAATAACAGCCGCTTGCCGAGGTCGGTCCGTGGATGGTCCCGGCTGTCATTTGTAGATATTTCACAGTCGTTACGGGTAATTAGAAGCCCGAAAGTCTGACTATCAGTCATAACAACTATCGTATTACCCAGTACTGGGTAATACGATACCCCTCGACTACCTCGAGCTCGATTTTTTGTTTATTTAATGTTTAATTAACCTTTTTTAGGGTTCCGTAGTAAACAAGGAACCCTTATAGTTTCGCCATGTCCGTCTGTCTGTCCGCGGCTTAGCTCAGAGACGGCTAGTACTAGAAAGCTGTAATTTGGCACATGTATACATATTAATCATGCCGACAAAGTGGTAAAATAAAATCAAGAAAAATAAATTTTTTTAGGTTACCTACGTCCCCTACACGTAAAGTGGGGATGTTTTTTTTCTCATCTACCCCATGTTGTGGGTATCGTTAGAAAGGTCGTTTAAAAATATTGTGAGTTTATGGAAACCATTTTTGGATTCAGGAATCCGTTTGCGAAATATAGAGCTTTTAACTGATTTTTTTTGTTAGAGTCATGTGTCCCGCCTCCTGTCAGCTAAATGGTTGTACTTGGATTTGTGAAAAAATTCACAGCAGTAGTATACATAACGAAATTAAAAGGAAAACTATCGGAGCTAAGTAGGCTTTACAAGTTAACGAGTAATAATCAACCAACTTAAATTTGCAGTTTGAAAAACATGATCTCCCATTCATTCCGTTTTCGAGAACATGTGTTTCAACTACAATGTTAAGTTTGTTATTGGGATAAATTCATCCCAACTACGGAACCCTTCATTGTGCGTGATCTGACACCTACTTGGCCGGTTTTCTATTTTATTCCACCTCCGCTTCCGCTAAGGTGGTCTCCGTTACATCCCTAGTTGAAAAGTACGACGAGTTTTAGTGGCAGTGACAAAGTTGCAGGTTTTACTACATTTTAACGTATCTCAGTGGCCGGGGTAATGGTTAGTGCGCCATAATGTGGGTAGATTCAATTTGGGTATAAGTTATTTTGCGGAATGCGAGTTTTAAGTCGACTTTGTGCGGAGTGAATAGTTTTGAGGTTTAAAGAGGCGATGAAGTAAGTTTGAATTCGGATGTGTTTGATTGTCTTTCAACTTCTTCCCAAGACTACCATATCCTCCTTTACTTTAAGGATTAATAGCTGAACAAAGTATATAATTCGCCAACATCAGAAAATGCACGAGCAATCTTAGCAAATTATCTAGGAACTAAATTCTAAATAGACTAGTGTAGATAGATACGGAGAAACCTACATACATAAAATTATTTAGTTTTAGAGAAAAAAGGTATGTAGAATAAATAAGATTATCCTTGGAACCAAGATCTCGGAGATAAACACCCCACATCTCATCTTTAGGTACTTGAAAGGCACTTACAAAGAAGTTCCATAAGAATTCTAGTGGCATCTCTTGAAAACTAGCATGTGTTGAAAATAACTATATTTCTTCCGTAAACGAAGGAATCTTTGAAGAGCTTTCAAACCGCTAAGCGTCTCTCTGTTACCTACATACTGGATGCGGGAGATGCCTCGTTTAGTATATCCGTGCCGTGACTTGGTGATAAAAGACAAGTTTACTGAACTTGAGAACTGTTTTTAAATTCATCATGAATTTATTTCCAGAATGATTAAAATTATTTTAATGGCAAAGATTTGTATTATATTTACAACGGCACTCAGCAGGTACCTAAATAGAAAGTCTATAATCAACATGAAAAAGTGACACGTTTTGTTGAATAACAAGTAGCTCTTATCTTTATGGTATTCCCACATATATATAGTATTATTATATTTACATATTGTAGATCTACACATCTCCGAGTTTGTCATGTGCACATTCTTTTTACTTCTTCTAACACAAAATTCACAAACACTGATCAGAATAACAACCATCCATTATCACATACTGAGAATCTATGCGTAACACTGACAATATAGCTAGCTAGCAAGTTATTTAGGTATTATTGAATAAATGTTGAAATCAAAAAGTCTCTTTCAGACAGTTATGCAACTGTCACAGAGAAGAAACTTTGTGATTTTGACACAGAAAACACTTTTTTTTTTAGTGTTGCGCATCTGTGCGTGTGTCGATTGCCGATGCTGACGCAACGGAATGTTATCATTTTAAATATTATATGTTCTATACTGCCCTGCTAACCCGAAAGGCGCTATCTCAATCAGAGTAAGTCTTGAGAAAATTTACTTTTTGTAAATTGTAATTCAAGGAAAAATAAGGATAAAAAACAACTTCTAAGTGTTTTTTTTAGGTTTTATTAAGTTAGATAGCGCTATTTGACTTATACCATGCGATGCGAAATTGATATAGCTATTGAATGGTATAAAAAAAAACTAAAAGGTCGTATCTCAGAGATAGCGCCTTTCGGCTTAGCAGGGCATTATAATTAATATTATTGGTCTCTTATTTATTTATTTTGTTTTTTTTTTTAATCAAATACCAGCACTGTGGCTCTGTTTCGCATACGAGTTGCAGCATTTTTGCAGCGATGGCAGTTTGTTCGGATGTGGCGCATATTTTACTTTGTTGACTTTATTTTTAATTTTATTTATTTATTTAACGGTTTATGTACACACATACACAGACAAGAAGAAAGGAACAGAAAAATACGTACAAAGGTGATGCTTATTTCTAAAGAAATCTCTTCCAGCATACCTGCGATAGGAAAGTAGTTAAAGAGATGTAAGTAGACAACGTGTGTAAGAGTAGAAGAGAAAATAAAATACATAAAATAAAAACACTTAATTATTCACTAATTTAACTATAATTATTAACTGTAAACATACATTATGAGGATAAACGCGCGTTTATGCGTCATATTTGTCGGAAATAAACTGGACTATTTTCTTTTTTAAACAGCAAAAGTAGATATGACATTTTTGCTACTTTGTCTTGCATGGCCATTAAATTGAAAGCCACATACAAGTTATGCCCCAAAACGTCATAAACCACATCAACAAAATTGCTCACCTATAAAAATATTACAAAAGAATTTTACTCCAGTGCTATAAGCAAGTGGAATAGCCCATCCAAACGCTCCACATACTCGTAGTAACAATAAACTCGACACTTTATTTGTGCTAGCCGGGCCGGCGCGGCCCGCATACCTCTTATAAACTTCGTTCGCAAAATCTACATACATTGCAGACAGAGAGTAATCAAGAATACTTTCAGGCACTTATGTAACTTGTAAATAAATGTTAAATGAGTTTTACTTTATATTCGTTTCCAACGGATGTATTCCGGAAGCGGAAATCTGATATTTTATTTAAGGGAAATGACTGAGGAAATGGAGGCGGAAAAGTGAATTTAAGTAGCCAAATTCTGTTGTGTTTACCTATCGTGTATCACGGTATCCTATTAAATTTTTGTTGACTTCCAGGAAACAATTTGAATATTGTGGTTTACTGGTTCTGTTTGAAAGTGAGTTTTTCTTAAGGTGTGCTGTGTAAAATACTTGCCCTTCACAACCTTTAATTTAAAAAAAACTCTTTACTTTGTAATAATTGCATTTCATGGGCAAAATTATAGGAGTAATCCTATGTTTATTCATCTTCATTCCTATTCTAGCAACCGTTTTAAAAACTAGCCTCTATCCCAATGTATATATCTCCAAACAATTCTGACCTGGCCAGAAAATAATGCAAACCATTAGAATACCAGCAATTTGATCAACTGTTACGGTCAGTAAACAGTTGTTAGCAGGCGGGCAATCAGCCGCGCAAAAACGAAGCAACAACAAAACACAGATCTAATAATACACCAATAAATCTACCTCCAACTAATACTTAATCATAAACCGCCTCACACCAAACAATAGGTAATTATAACAAAATTAATAAGCTCAACTGACGCGAGCGCACCGCGTCATCGTGTCACTTCGGAATTTCATTACGTCACGTCCCAAGAACTAATCCGAGTAATAAACTGCCAGATCTTCTATGATTTATACGCGATTTCTATTGTTATTAAATTCGCGGTGTAATTGCGATGTTATGGTAAGCTGCTGGATCGTTTTGAGACTATAGATTATGATAGTCTTTATAGAGGGATTTGAATTGTCTGGGAAATTCATCTTCTGGTGAATAGGTAGCAAGTATGAGTGATAATGTCATAATGATAAGACAGTGAGCAAGGTTAGTATTAACGTGGGGAAACTTATACTTTATATTCTGAAATTGCCAACGCACTCAGCAACCGTGGTGATGAATGCTCAGTTCTTCTCTGAATGAGACAATGCCTTTGGATTTGCAGTGACAAAATTGATTTCTGTTTACTAAGTGCCTTTATGTCATAATTCATTGATTGATTTGTTTAGCATAGTTACAGGAAAATCCAGGAAAATTCAAATGGTTCCATCAGATTCCTGGCACAATACCTGTTCGAATTCCATACCGTTTCTTGATAGATTTTCCGCTGAAATCAGTTTATGTCTTCTCATTACCGGTCTAACCTACCTTCGTAAAAACAAAAGGTTCAAAGGAGATTAGATGTCAATTACATCCGTATTAATTGTCGACGATTATGTTCGCATTGGCTTGCTCAGCTGTCGTCGCAAACGACTCCCATTATGGCTGACAGATGCTGATTAAAACGTTTGGTAATTGACTAACGGAATGCTGATGGTAACGATGGTTTTGACATCCTACGTACGTTCGGGACTTCTAAGTACTTGAGAATCTGGCGCTTCTAATAGGGATCTCAACTTGGTGGGGATTTGAGTATCTCATAAAGCAAGAACTTTGGTTCGTTAGAGCTGTTTGGTATAAGTTGCAATACCTTTCAAATATTTACTAGTTTTAACCTGTCTGAACATGAAGTGTGTTCATAGCTTCGTTATTATGTTATTCTTTTTAAGGTCAGTTTTGACGAAACGAGTGAATACACATTCAATTCCCACCCTATGAAATTATTTTTGTGTAGCCAGGAATAAAGCATTCTTTCGTTGTTCCGTACTAGTCAAGAATATCGAAAATAGAATGCTCTTGTTCTGATTGTTCGTTTGATAAAACCTACCTATGCAATTTAAATAAAACCGGCCAAGTGCGTGTCGGACCACGCACAATGAAGTGTTCCGTAGTTGGGATGAATTTATCTCAAGAACAAACTTAACATTGTAGTTGAAAAACATTTTCCCCCACACATTCCAATTGCAAAAGTTCGTACGCACAATATTGAGAGATTTACCTTGTGTTTTTAAGACCATGTACTTCTTATAGGTTTTTCTGTAATCTATAAGCATAGAACTATCTTCCGTATTTTTTTCAAAATCTTAGGCGTAGTAGTTTTGGAGATAAGGAGGAGGGAATGGTAAATTTTCATCTATTTTCATAAATAACTTTTAAAATAAATTAATTTAAAATTATAAAAAAATGTATTTGAGATCCTCGCAATAAACCCTTTCATTTGATATGTCACACGGTACAGTTCGCAAAAGGTTTTTTTTTCGCAAAAGGACCCCATGTTGAAAATTTATTTATTTACGAAACACGTCCGTGTTTGGGTCACTGAAATACATATGTGAATCTTTCAACTTAATCGGTTTATTAGATTCGGAGCAAATTGGCTGTGACAGACGGACAGACAGACACACGAATCATCCGTTTTTCCTTTTGAGGTACGGTACCCTAAAAAATTATATTAAGCGTCACACTTAATTTATCATCATCACCATCACCTTAAGCACGTAAAACTAACTCAACCGTCCATAAAATTTCCACTAATGTGATTAAAATTAAAAACTACATGCTTCACCAACGGAACGGATTGCAAATCCAAGGCACAATTACTCTTTTACGTCACCCATTAGTTTACACATTCACCCTGTAGTGTGCACCACGCTACACTCCATTAAGACATTCCAATTGACTTCCAAACCCAATATACACTTAAACTAAACGATGCCCCAAACAGTTTGCTCGGTATCAATGTCCGAATCGATACCGATACCGAGTGGAGCAGTAATTAACGCGGGCCAGTGTGTGGTCGCGGACAGAATGTAATCACAACACGGCCGATAACTGTCAGTGTGATGTGTATGAGGACAGGCTGTTCAGATAGTGGGGAAATATGATGAGATGAGGAATTGAGGATGGGATTCAAAATGAAATGAAGTTGAATAGTGAACGGCCTTCCCATGGAGAGGATGGGTACAGTGTAATCCTTTGAGCATGGGCTCAGATTGTTTTTTTTTTTTCAGTATATGTTTTGCGGGTTTAACAAAAATAAATTACGGAAACAATTTTCTCTCTTCTATGTATCTTTTAAACTTTAATAGCGTCACAAACATTCGCCATGTCAGTTTAAACATTTTTCATTTTTAAATACAACTGGTACTTATGTAATCTAGAAATAAATCAATGGAGTGCAATAATTTGATTGAGTAGACTCAATCGTTACACGCCGCCGTTGTTACATTATCCAAAAGTGGCTCCCTGTCTTTATTATCAGCAATCCCAATTTCAGCTGATCACAATTTCAACCGCCACACTAGAATGTGACACATCCAAGCAAATCAAGATCAACGGTGAACCAGTAATGAACGCCGTCGTTTCGGGCGCTGTTACAGGAATTTAATCACAACTACAAGCAATAACTGTCAAGCTGATATATAGCAGCTGAATGTGACACTTTATGGAGTAAGGAGATGTTACTTAAATGGTGGAGTACTGGCTGGGTTCATTCTGTGTTCGTTTTTGTTCAAAAATTGTCGTTGTTATTGAATCGTTCAGTATTTTTTTCTTTCATAATTAATGTATCTTGTGCTCCAATGGATTATAATCCTAAAAATTTGCAATAAAATTACCGCGTTTTTGAGTGTCAATAGTTGCTGAAATTGAAAATATATTAAAAATACCAAAAATAGGTGCATACTTCCAAAAGGTCTTTTTCATAGAGGAATGAATATTGAGGATACAATTGCCTTCGATCCTGAACTATTGGTAGTTTGCGCCAAGTCCTGGGTCTTCATATGTCTGATCCATATCTGGATATTTGCGTCCGTAAACAAACCAACAATACAGCTGATCCCAGAGATAGACAACATAACAACAAATAAAGAAAGGTTTAGATTTTGAAAAATAATGAAGTGTCATTGTGAAAAGTATTTGTTTCTTCATGAAACATCCTGGAAAATCTAGTGTCATGTGAGTTACTTTGATTAATGAGTCTCCTCAAGATTAACAGCGAGTCACTCCACTATGTGGTTGTGTAACACGAATGTAATCACAACTACAAGTAATAACTGTCGCGGTGACAAGCTCGAGTTACTGCACTGATTAATTGTTTTTCTTGTATTAAATAGCATTGCCACGCGCCTCGTTTGTTGTAGGGTTGATGCTGAATCGTGCATCGAAGAATAAGAGACAAAATACATTTGCACAAAACGTGACGCAGTCTAGAGAAAAAATTATCCTAGTAATCTTTATTTTTCGTGTTTGCTTTGTTACTATTGCAATGTAATCAGTAAAACCTGAACTTTTATTAAGTACCTGGCACTTGTTGACAGGCCTACAGTGTTATATAAAAACATTGTAAAAGCCAATTGTTTAAAAAAGATTATTCCGTGGATTTTTTGCCGGCTCTACTCCATAGGAAACGACGAATTGGCACCATGCAATTAGCTTCTGTCATTTCATAAATGCCCACGTAGCCAACGCCATTTTGAATTTGAGTTTTGTAGGCAAATCTTGACCAACATAATAGGTACATAATTAAGATAAAATAAAATTACTGAAAAAGGTAAGAAATGAAAAACATCTCAAAGCCTTGAGGTATTTATATTCTAGCCTAGCCTAGCCATAGGTACTTTAGAATCTAGATTGAAGTGATAAATACTTTAAATAAGTTATCTTTGCAGTTTCTAATTATATAAGCATATCTCATAAAGTTTTTCTTTCTAATATTCCGTTCTAGTGACGGGACTTTTGAGACTAAGTTTTATCTAGTTTGCAAGGTCTTTAATGTTTACTCGTGTATGAAAAGTCACTCACCACCCAGTTTTAGAATATTATATTTTATTTTAAACTAGCTGCGCCCTCGGTTCCTCCCGCATAAGGGTGCGTTTCCACTGAAGCGGAGACGTACGGAGCTGAGCGCAGACGTGCAGGAATCGTCCAATCACAGACGAGACGAGAGACGCGATGAAGATTTCAACCATTGTGATTGCACGTCTCCGCCCAGCTTCGCTCGTCTCCGCTTCAGTGGAAACGCACCCTAAGTCTCGATCCCGTGGGAATATCGTGGTAAAATCCTATCCTATGTCCTGAACTAGGTCTGGGTCTACCCATGTGCCAAATTTCATCCAAATCCGTTCTGCTGTTTTAGCGTGAAAGCGTAACAAACAAACATACTTTTTTTTTTTCTCGTTATATTAATAGTTTAGATATTTTTTTGACAAGAAAGGACATCAGTCTTAAATACTTCTATGCGTTATTCACTGTCTTTCGTCGTAAATTTTGGTTGCATCCGACTTTGAGCTTTTCAATTCTGATCTGCATGCAGGTACAGGCCCTTTCAACAATTTTTATCATACGCCAACGAAAAAAATTTGCAAGCCATAATCAATTCTCGTTCCATCCCTGTATAGGAAGAGGTCATTCACCTCAGTCAGACAAAATAAAACCAGTGTCAATATTCTAAAAATAAATCAAAAGTTTGTCGTCAAAGCCGATATAAGCGAAAGGCATAGGCGAAACTTTTCACCGAAGCAGGTAACTAAATTAAAACTTCACCGTTGACATTACGTTTCATAAAATGCTCAGCGTCTCAGTAGCTTATTTACTGAGCATAAAAATAAGACCTCTTTACTACTCTTTGAGTGAATCGTAAGTTGAAAGTTAATTGGCATTTCAGTCAAAGTAAAAGAATTACCTTGAAGACGCTTCAGAGAGTGGAACCTTTTTAGGAGATGCGAACTGGTTTTTTTTCAGTCTAGACGAATTTGTGAGTTCGGGGCCCTAATTTAAGTAACTTTTTCTTTTCTTTTTAGCCTTTTCATTTGATGAAGACACATTTTTATTTGAAGTATTTCTAATAATTTATTTAAGTATTAATTTCATCGAATATTGCTTTCAGGTTTAATTAAAGTGGACACGGTAGAGGAAGCTGTCATACCCTAATCAAGGTATTCCAATAACCGTACTTATATGCGAGCCCATCTCTATTAACAAGTAAATTATACTAACTACTTACCTTACGATATCCTACATATGAAATCCGCAGAAATCCGACCCAACCTCAATGTATAAAACATAAAACCCGAAGCACATCACTCAGATCAGAACAAAACACGATCCTACTCTCAACCAACATCCATATACCTAGCATACGCCACCAAAATCCCCGTCTCTAAACCAAACCACAGTGCACCGACACAATAAGAAGAAGTGGTCAGCTGTAAAAACTCCCGAGTCCATTTAATTGAGTATGCAAAGCGGCTAGCGGATTCAGCGCCTTTGAAGTGCCCTTTATCTGACGTCAGTCTACCGTGCAGCGTATGCTATGTGTGTCATTGCTTTTTTATACGCATTGGGAAGGATATATGCATTGAGAGGGATTATTATTGAACAAGTTAATGGTACCTAGGTAAAATGCAGTCGAGAATGGGAGACAAAATATGCTTCCCATATTCAGTATGTAGGTAAGTTGATTTTATTCCTTTAATCAAAGTTATTTTTATTTTGACAGGATTGAATAAAATCAAGTTTGTCAATGTAAGGCCTGCTTGCACCACAAATCACTAAACATTTTACAGCAATAAAATGAATATTAATTCATTTAGTGATTCTAAATTACTTAATTTTTATTTTATTTCTGTCAATCGTTTGAAAATGTCAGAGACAAAATTATGTTTAAGTTGTGTTTAGCATTACATGCATTTAGTTATTTGTAGTGCAAGTGGGCCCTAATCCAAGTTTGGACGTGACGCATTTCTAAGATGATAATTACGATCGCCTCAATATCTTATAAGGCATTGTTCAGCTTCATTTCACTCTCATTTCATTTTATTTTCTCCACATTATTAACCAGTAGTGCTCATATTACAGAAGTAATTTACCAATAAATTGAAACAAACCAAGATACATGTGAAGGGATATGACAAAATTATTAGGGTCCCTAATAGTTGGGTCCTAAAAGAATAAAGCTCTTTTTACTGCGCAACTCGTAAAGTGGGAGAGAATAGTGGATAGGCTGGACAGATGCTCATCCCTATTTTATGCACCATTGCAGTCTTTATGTCTCACCACGAAATTGAGAGGAGCAGAAGGTTTAATCTTGTGGAAGAGATAAAAACATCGTAAGCAGTGACACTCATATTTAAATCTTATCGCAACAGTACTGCCGTGTGGACTTTTTTTCCGTAGTGGATTTTTTATTTGAAATCATCTATTTTTGCAAGAAGTAAAAACATAATATCCAAATCTAGAGTCCATTTATTAAGTCTACTAAATCAACTAACGTAACTAAAACGTCATTTAATCATTAAGTTCTCTGCTAGTGCTGTGCACTTCTGTAAGTGACGAATTCACAATACCTAAAACTGTATGTGATTTTTGTATATGTATGTTTTAGTGAGTAAGTCGTTGAGGTGCCTTACCAATAAATAAATAAGTCCCTTTGTTTCATTTTGTTAGGTTATTGATAGGCATTCAGGATAAGTCTCATATGTTGCATAACTCTCATAAACTGAAGTTTGTATTTCTCCAGCGCTACTACCACATCGCACTTCCGCTCAAATAGTGCCACAAGCACAATAAAAAAAATTTAAAACTCTTTTATTATTATTTTGAAGTTTTCTGAAACGAATTTCAGAAAACTTCAAAATCTGAATATCTGAGATAGTGTCATACATAATGAAACTGTCACAATAAGTACTTAATCAATGCGTGCTAATTAATGCTCATAATCCCTTTTTTTATGAAGTGGTCCTTTTGCTTTTCCTTTTGTTACATCCTTCACTGACGCTGCAAGTGTCACATATGGCGCCATTTGGGGCTGGTTACGAACCAAGTTAAACTTGTGAAAAAATAAAGTCGTCAGCTCGAGAAGACACAAATAGGGAACATTTCAGTTTTACGTGTTATACTGTTTTATTTACTTCTAGGTTTAAATTTTGTGGGATTAAAAGTATTTTTCGTCCAGTGTCTGATTTTTATCTTTTAAATATTATCAGGATTTTTATTTTTTTAATTCTGTTACGTGCTTTTGCCCTCAAAAAGCATCAAATCTGATTAAAATCACTATCACGATTAGAAATGGTGTGAAAAAAACACAAGAAATAATTAATGCTATCTGCTATCTCATTATTTTCAGATCCCCACGAAATTATTCACACAGCAAAAATATCTCGAATTAATCGTTGGCACAACATCACTAACTTCATACATATTTCATTTCATTAGACCTTTTTGTGGAGCAAGAATAAAGGGAAACATAATTATCTCGAATAAAAAAAAAAGAATTATTTTCATTACTCCCAACCGCAATGTTTTTTTACAACTGCGTCACCCCTGCAAATTACAAACGCCATAATGAAGATGTATGATGAGACTATGCGACCAAGCGTATGACATAATGGGGGGTTTGGATTTTCACGCTAAGAGATACAACTCCAAATGGACCAATTGGAACTTTGCACCTAGCTTCTGACGTTTCATAAGTACAAATGTAAGTTTTATGTAATATAAAATATTTTGATTTTGAATAATGCAAAAACAAAAAAATATTTGTTTTTTACTCCCGACGGAAAAAGAGGGGTGTTCTAAGTTTTAACGTGTGTATCTATGTGTCTTTCTGCTGCATTGTAGCTTCCAAACGGCTGGAACGATTTTGTTTTTTTTTGTCGTGTTTGAAAGTTGATGAGTAAAGAAAATGATTGTGAATGTTATCAAAACCTAAACAAATAAAAATATAGACAAAACAATGCTATCCCCAACTTTTAGGGTAGGTAACTTTGAGTAAGTACTTACACATTTTGTAAGACTACAACAAAATAAATTGATAACTTTCAAACAAAATCGCCCACGCTTCCATTTTTGCTACTAAATCGCCGCTGTATCGCCAGCCTACGTAATATTTCAACGCAGACTCTGTGAGATACTTAGTTATAATATTTAAGCATCGATGGTGTATTTAAACAAGCAAAGTAAAGGCTTTATGGGTGCTCTCTAATTATTTATGCTGTGCAAATAATAAGGCTGTAAAGTTGTGTTTTAGTAGCACGAGTTAGGGTTGACTCTTTTGTCAAACTCCGGGTGAACTGTAAAGATTGTGTTTCATTATTAGTCGGGGCAGTTCACAGTTCAAACTTTGAAGTTCTTTGTTAGTTTGGTTCAAATAGAACTCTAACTAGGTTCCCTAATAAGATAAATAGTTATTTTAGAGGTAGGTTCTTGGTTTTTTTTTTCATTAAATGTTAAGCCATCAATTAGGTGCATTAATGGTAACATATTTATTAATAATAATTATAATATAATATTTTAAAAAATATCTTGCTCTCCCGTCGAGTCGCATCGCATCGCCCGCCCGCGCGGTTACTTATTTTTCGGTTAGCGTTCTCTCCGACCTTTTTTCTTTTTGCTCGACTCCTAGTAAGGGTCGTAGCATGATTTTAAACCAATATATAACCGTTCCCAAGAATTGGACTATCAAATGCAGTTTTTTTTAAAGTTCCTATCGGTAGTTTCAGAGATTACCGTGTTCAAACAAACTCATCACGTTTATTATTAATAGAATATTATGTTATATAGATGTATGTATGTAGGTTATAATAAAAAAACGTTGTAATTCTAAAGAAATTGCCAATGCGTTGCCGATCTTAGAAATCAAATGACTTAGGCTGTGTCCTAATAGAAAGGTCTAGGTCGCGCGAATACGCGGTCGTAAAGTTCATATCTTTTTGTTCGAAAAACCGGAAGACGCCCTCCGGTCGGCGCGACCGCGCGTTCCAGTTTATCGAACAAAAACTGACATATGAACGCTACGACCGCTTAGTATTAGGTCGCGGGTAGTCTCATAGTCATGTCCCTTCCTTAGCATAGTCATTTAGTTATAATATTTAAGTATCGACGGTCTCCTAAAAACCCTTACACAACAATGATGTTTCTCACCAGAAATAAATATAAAAATACTCTGACGTTTTTTCATAGGTAAAGTAGGTATTTTTCAGTGAACAGTAGATAAATAAATACCCCTGAATTACGATGTAGGATAATAATAAACCGTAGTGGAAAATTACTTGGCTTGTTATCGGTGAAAATGTTTCAGGTATGTACGCCTGTAAGGGTAATTGGGATAATTCTTGGAATTTCCTTCGGAACTTGTAGTTAATTTCATGCTTATTTTATTAGGAAACTTTTAATTGAAGTTTAATGAAAAGAAAACGGCGGGGCTTGTTTTTGGTCGTGACTGAGTTATAAATCTAATCTTGTCTGTGATTTTTAGAGTTCTACGTAGCCGCGGAGACGCCCACGTCTAATGCTAAACATAGTTTTACTAAATACACCTGAAAATGATGATCACGGGTCTTTAAAAAAGTAGTCAAGGAGCCAGAATACAAAAGAACACTTTAACCGCTTTTACTTTTAGGTCATCCAGGATCAATAGAGGTGGTAGGTACTGACATATTATTGACTTAAAATATTTGGCGTATAAATAAACATTAGACGACTTATAAAACCCAGAGAGAAACCACATCACGATACCCTATTCACTTTCTCCTGTCTATGTAACATTTTCGAGTAAAATGTGACCACCTTTTGATGCATGGTTTAACTGTGTAGTCACTATGTTAGTTATATAAAGTACCCCATTTCAACGCTCTGAACCGAGGTTTTAGGTAATTACGAGTATGTTGTGATTCTGAGAAATTCCTGAAACCTTTCTAAATAAGTGTCTACTACTAAATTATAGGAATGAAATACTAGCTATTCGTACTAAAAGTTTACACTAAAGATTTTAGTGTACCCAGAACTGTTTTCAAACGAATGTAAGTGGAAATCATAGAAATTAGAACCAAAATGTATTTATAGAAGTTAACGTAGAAAGACCTTAAAAGTCGTCAATGTTAATTTATTTAGTTACTACTTTGTATTTATTTGAAGTTAGAGGAACCATCTTGAAATAATCACCACGTATGTATACTACCTTCTGCTCGCGACTTCGTCTGCGTAAAAATTCGTGTTTTAACATAACGAACCCACCGCGTCGCATCGCATCGCCCGCCCGCACTATTACTTCGTTATCGCTCAGCGTTCTTTCAGACTTTTTTCTTTTTGTTCGGCTCCTGAGGGTCGTAGCCTGTTCAATAACCTTCCTCAACAATTAGGCTATCAAATATAAAATATTGCAAAAATATTTTTTCAAATCCGACTGGTAGCTACCAGAGATTGGCGCGTTCAAACACGCAAACTCTTTATTATTAGTATAACTAGATGTGTATTATGTATGTCATGACCGCAATCGATCTTCAAAAAAATCTTCATCTAAAACATCGCGGTTTCATATAAATACATACGCAGATCTAATCCTTTGGGACAGTCTCGTATGCTTCCTTGAATAATAATATTCTGACATTTGATAAATTGTCTGACTGTCAAAGCCGAGGTCTTGGAGATTCTCGTGAAAGGAAACAAATTAAATAGAAGAGAAATTATCTAACATAACATTAGGTACATATTACTCGAAAGGTTTTTCGATTGGTATGACACGGGACGAGCCATTTGTTATTAATCGGGCAAATTTTTAACTCTAAGCTGCTACTTTTTAACAAAAAGGACAATTTGCCTAACCCAGGAATCAAACCGAGAACTCCCTCACGTTAAGCAAAAAAGCAACTAAATTAATATAGCTTACGTTAAATAAAAGCTGTATTATTAAAAGCCACGTAGTGCCTACATCAAACAAGCATAATTAAATGTCTAATAGTAAAATTGGAGCACAAACTAACCACTAATCGATAGCCAGTTCAAATTCTGATACTCTCGAAGTTTTTGATTATTTTGAAACACATTCTCGAACAAGTATTAGTAGCTATGTTGAGAGATTAATAATATTAGATATAATATGCAGGTAAATGGTTCTAATTTATTATAAGCCGATTCAAATACTCGTGGCATTATTTAAATTACACACACAAAACAAATAATAGAGAAAAATACATAAAGTAATAAGAGCACAAAGGTAAAATCATACCTTTTACAGGTGAAAGGACAATCCATTGATCGTACGGGAAATGGAATAGGTAAGGCGAGATCCCATGCTCTTACTAAACCCACCATTAGATACCCAACAATCTATCTTTTAAAACCAATCCCATAAACTAACGACACCTACGGGAGCAGATAGAACAATCCTATCTCCCATCTACCGAAAACCACAGAATCGCGCGATTCTATTCACCCGTAACTGAAACGTTCGCGTTCCCGTCCCGACTCCCAGAGGTAACGCGCGCTAATCGAATCCGTATCGTTGACCGAGCGCCGCCATGACCCAGGGAAAGGCCAAGACTTTTTATTTGTGACATTTTGCGAGCAAATCATTAAGTTTATGTTGACATTAAAAAAAAATAAGTTAGATGTTTGTATTTTGATAATATATTTCCCCTAGGGGATTGAAGTGAGTTAAATAAGCTTGAATAAGATAGGATCTGCCAAGAGGTGGGTATAGTGAAAGATTTCGCAACACTATCATTTTCTTGATAACTTCAATGATTAGTTTTGTAGTATATATTTTTAAGCTTAAGCTTTTGGACAACCTTACGATGTCATCATAATATTAGCCTTTATTAGCAATCTTACCATCTAATTACATATATTATTTAGTTAATTCTTCAGACAACGCGTTTTCAGAAGATTGTTTTACTTAGCATAGACCGCCCCCATATTCTTCCGGATTTCGGTCATGGGTTTTCCTCTTCCACGATGACATAACTATGTTATTAATACTTATGAAAAGGCGAAAACCTATATCCTCATTTGACTCACAAATCTTGAGAAATACATTATAGGAATTAAGTACAAAGTTTTCATTTGTTTTTATTATGAACACCATTATGTTAGTAACACATTAAAACAATATGTAACATTTTACTTTAGAAATAGTTCACCTGAGTCTTGAATAACGACGTCTCACCAAACAATGAGCAATCAATTCGTCTTAAGACTGCAATTCTTTCAAGAGTTCAATAAAATACTATTCATTTTATAAATTGGTAGCAGTCTCATTAAAATAATAAGAGTTATTAAGACAATCTAATAGAAGAGCATTTAGATTATTTATTAAATTGACGAGCTGGAATGTTGTAGAATTTTGTTTTATTA
The DNA here is from genome assembly GCA_914767755.1 of Agrochola circellaris. Taxonomy (NCBI): domain Eukaryota; kingdom Metazoa; phylum Arthropoda; class Insecta; order Lepidoptera; family Noctuidae; genus Agrochola; species Agrochola circellaris. The sequence goes on from OU611847.1 coordinate 1,320,877, forward strand.
CAACCTACTTGTACACACGGCTACATAACAAGCTATACATTTCCAGTATAAGCTGACCTCTGACTGTACGGAAATCATATACATTGCGAGATCAGCTTATACTGGAAATTTATAGCTGGATATTTATTTAAGACATACAATTTTAACTATACACCTAGTCATAAATGCCTGTCTGTACCCAGAAAACAGAAATACAAGTGGTCACGTAAAGAACGGACAAAACGTGTAGAAATTAAATTCTGGACATAATGAGAGACGTGTGACTAACGAATACCCTTGTTTTAAAACATAGTAGACTGATAAAACTACATAGTATACTCCATTTAAACAAATAACTATATTAAAAAATACCTAAATCTAATTGCCGAAATAGCCACAGTCTGACAACAAACAGTATATCGAAAACAAAATTCCAAACAAAAACCATTACGTACAAATCACCTGTTTATTGGTTTGAAAAGATTCGATGCAAATGTACACACGGCAAAGTTTCCGAATAAAGTGGGGTCTCTAAGTCCCCCATAAGTCCCCGACGATAGATACGCAAATATTGTAATCGGATTGTGCATGTCATCTGAACATGTTGGGGGCTTGGGGGAGTCACTTGAGATTGATGCGGCTCGTAAACGATGGAAATCTTGTAAGGACGTTTTAATTTTGAAGTTTTTGTGTGAAGGTCGATATCGATAATGTCTTTATAATGGGTATATTTTTGGCGTAAAGCGTGCTGTTTTATCAGCCATGTATTATGCTTCTGCCGTTTTTGATTTACAATGACGACTGACTGACATAAATACCTTAATAATGTAACTGTTATTACAGAAATTAGGAACCCAACACAGTTTAAAATTCAGTTTAAACTCTAATTTCAAATCCAACTTGTCACTCAGTGCCCCTCACGTACAAATTAAATGTCAAGCAATTTCTAAATTATTTAACGGGACCAGTCGTTCAGAGTAATGTCCGGTTGTTATTGTTTGACTGCCACTTTCGTTGTTCGCAAGGCCGCTTCAAGTGTGCCTTTGAGATTGCACGAAATTGTATAGGCCTTGTATTCTTGAGAGGAATAATTCAAAGAGCCTAGAGGGGAGGGACGTCATTCACGACCATTTCATAAATGAATCTTCACAAACTTGGGATGAGTTTATAAAGGGATACGGAATATGATTGTTTTTTTCTCTCTCGTGATCCTATTTCCTTTTCGACGATCTGTTGGGCTTGTAAATTGTAAATTTCGTTTAATGCTTGTTGGGGTAGTAAGTTTAGGACGCGGTGTTTCTGCCTGTAATGGGGGAGAATATCTCGTAAAGCGGAGGCTTTAAATAATGATCCCGCGCGAACATAAAATAATGTAAAGAGTTTTGGATGAAATTCTAACTGCAATATGAATATTGAGTGTACAATATTCATGCATAGATGTCTATTATGTACTAATCATACGTAAGACAGACACGAATATAAGAATAAGAAGTCATTTATTTTAGATTATTTTTGGTTCCATGGTCTGTACATATAGAAGTAGTATATTTTTTCCTAATTGCCATTAATCATTAGTAGGTACTGTTCGGCGCTTTTCCTAAATACCAAAATAACTTGAATTATACCGCAGGGAGGACGTACTTCCAACTAAGACCCTCGTCTCACTTGTCTTGGATCCCTTAGTTAAACAGACTGAAAGTCCCAGTTGGATCTAGACTTTGAATAAGGCACCATTGTTGGCTGAAATTATTTAGGTCTGAATTAAAGTAGCCTTTGTAAGTCCAAGTCCTGGTATTATGGGCTTTGCAGTAATTACGTATAATGATGCTAGCTCCGGCGTAGCGTCGGCCACTGGTTCGCTTGCGGAGGAGTCAGGATTATTTATACTTATAAAAGAACTGAATTTATTATTATTTCCTTTCTAAAGCAAGTATCAAGGTCAGATTAAGTTAGTGGAAAGGAAAGAGAAAACTTACTTATATTATTAAAAATCTTTGTGATATGAAGAAGTTTTAGTACATAAAAACCGGTTCATTTGATATGAAAGTTATGCAATATTTTTCATTTACCGAAAGGGAAACTACAGATCCAGATAGCATTCATAACATTACTTGCACAGTTTAACACATGAATTATTAAGACAGCCAGCTTTATTTTTTATTAGCAAAGCAGTGCTCGAAATTTATACCCATTAAAATATACATTTTTGACTCTCATACTAAGGTAAAAGATGCTGTATTATCTGGATATAAACGTTGCAGCTTCGAAACAAAAGGCATATGCACTATAAGGTATATGTAGCTTTAACAAACAACAGTGCAAGTCTGGTGACAGATGGTTAGCCTAGCGCAAACCACAATTCTCCCCGACTCTAGTCGTGAAACTCACACACATTTTGTACATTCATTTTATTCGAAAAATGGGTGCAATGTCCCTTTGCCTAAGTGAACAAGAAATATTAGCGAAAAAGATAAAACTGATATAATTATCAACAAAATTGTCAATGCAAGCATTACAATAAGAATCATAGACTGTTCAAATGATAAAGCATGAAGAAATATTGAAAATAAATGTTAAGTCGAAGAAAACAAGTATCATGAAGATAATAGCTATGATTATTAGAATTGTCAAGCAGACAAGCATGTTTCCAATCATAACAACATGGGTTATTATAATGATGTAACCCTTATTTTCCTTGATAACCATCTATAAAAAACTACTCGATTCAATGAAGGACCACATAACCTACATTCTACAAAGCTCTAACATCGAGATAAATATCGCCTATCAAATAAAACTGAAGTTAGTCATGCGTGCAAACAATGTGACGATAAAGTAGAATAGAAACAGAATAGCAAACATATTGTTTACCTTTATACTTCTGGAGTTGCCAAGTTATTTACTTTAGCTACGGGAAACATTCGTGTTATGTAAGTAGTGCTTGTATGTGCCACGTTATTGTCATGTTGGATTTGTTTTGTATGTATTCCAAAGACTTTCAAAAAGAAAAATAGTAACTCTTCAAAGTCAAAGTAATTTATTAACCAGTAACAATTCCCATATAGTCCATAGAGTCAGAGCCTCCATGAGCGACGATATATGAATGATCATCCAGGTTCCCCTGGGCAGTCAGCAATACTACATGGTAATCTTTGTACCACGACTTTTTTATTGTGTATCTCATGCTTACACGAAATAAGAATCTGTTTATTAGATATCTATCGATTACAATCTATAAGTATCTAGCTATGAAGCCTGGTCAGGCACTAGCTAAAGACCATAAAACAGAAAAGCCTGACACTTACCAAAAAAAAATTACAAGACGAAACAGAATGACACTATCTCAGAACTATGAAAGCAAAAACTTCAAGTACTAACCACTCAGAAGTCTGTCTTCGTATTAATGAATAGAATCACCATACATAATAAGCAATAGGAACAAGAAACGGATATGCTTATGCTAATTTTAAGGTAACTTTTATTTTGTTCAGAACGGAAAAAGAATGTTAATTTTCTTCCGGTGGACTGTATTATCGCAATATGGCGAGTAAGATGTCGGAGATTTTAATTTAATGGACTTTCATGGTTTTTATTTAGAGCAAAAAGAAAATCTTGTGGTGTTACCGTATTTATAAGAAGATTTTTTATCGAGAACAGGTTTCTTCTCTTCTCCTCTTGTTGATTCTAAAGTTTATTACATAAATCTTTTGCGATTTCTAACGAATGAACGTCGCGTCAAAACTTTGAGAATGAATATTGCAATATGTAAAAATCGATCTTATTTATCTTAGAATCGATATTTCTATGAGTCACAAAAGCATTTCTGAGTGCTAACATACCTTATGAAAATACAATAATGAACTCAAATGGAAAATCCTCTTTCTCACAGTCTTCCATGATAAACATCCACACTTACGTCTCATCACCTTCCATCCACATCTACATGACACACATAACTATCCTGTCACTCTCCCCTGTTATTACCTTTCCTGCCATTTGCCTCTCCTGTCATTTGCCTCCCTTGTCATTTGCCAAGCCGTTATCAGCGAACCACAACCGTATCTCGGCGTCACCAACCCGTGAAGGAGGCGGTCGGCAAAAATTGAGTAATTCACAAGGTCCTGCCGTGTCTCGGAAGACCCCAAATAGGCTTTTAGGAAAAAGGGTGAGCGTTTAATGGCGTGTTAATTTGGGAACCCGAGTGAGTTTCGCCCTGATAAGTATGTGACAGTAGGTTCATTTGACGGTGCTATACGTAGTTACGTACCTATAGGTCTATGATAAATCTGAGGTCTGTAACGGAATTTTGTAAGAAATGGCTCTCGCCTCGTCTACATTGAGAAAAGTCTACGTTACATAATGAACTCAGCTTAGAGTTGGGAACAGTTATTTGACAATTCCACGAAAACCTTGATTTAAACAGAATCGTTCAGATATCTTTTACGTTTCTCAGAAATTTTAAATGATGTGCCTTTTCTTTGAGATAAGATAACAGGATGATAACATAGTCAAAATGTTTGTCTAACAACGCCAAAAATTGTTGTATAAATTGTTCATTAGTATACAAATCATTCTTTGATTCGAAGAGGTCTAAAAAATTGGATTGATAACTTCATAATAAGCACAACACATGAATTTGGATTCAAAATTGGAATTCTTAACAATTTCGAATCATAGATACTCTTAACATGAATCGCCCTTCAGCTTAGACAACTTTTAAAGGGGATTTACAATGAAATAAGTACCTACTTCAAGTACGTATTGAAACAACAGTACTTTTGATACTCGTTACATAAGTAGTTGATGCTATTACAAGACGACCTTTCAAGTGATATAGAAGTTTTCCCGTGCAAAGCCACAACTGCTCAACTTTCAAAGTTTTAATGTGACGTGAAACCTGGTGACTAAATACATATTGTGGTGATACAAATTATACCAGCCGATTTCGTTCCATACTCAGATATAGTTGACAATAGTATTGATTATTCTATTTGGAAAAGTGACTCAAATTATTCATAATGTTCAGTAGGTAATGAAAATATTTACACTCGAGAGCAATGAATCCGGGTCACTTAAAGAATGTTAAAAATCTCGGAAACTAAAAATGATAGGTTAATGCAATAAATTGTATTTAATAGACAATGTACTCCTTAAATGAAAGTAAAAAAAATATGAGTCACATTTTATTAACACAAAATTACATAAAGAAAAAAACTGCTGATCTCTCCTTAAAACAAAAATAGGAAACATGAAATTTTTGAACTTTATTACGATTTTCTTGAATTTTAATACTTCGTATTGCCTCCTCGTGCTTCCATTACTGCGTTTACGCGGTTTGGCATGCTGTACACCAAGTTCCTTATACGATTTTGGGGAATATTCTCCCATTCCTCTGTGAGAGCAATTTTGAGCTCACGAAGCGTGATTGGGGGAGGGTTTTGTTGTTTTACGCATCTGCCTAGCTCGTCCCAAGCATGCTCGATCGGGTTGATATCCGGGCTGCGCGCTGGCCACTCCATACGAGTAATGTTCATCTCTTGAAGGTAGTCATTCACAATCCTACCTGTATGAGGTCGGGCATTGTCATGCATAAATATAGCATCCTCACCTAAATTGACCATAAATGGACCAACGTGATCATTGAGGATTTCTTCCACATATCTTACGCTAGTTAAAGAGCCGTTTTCTATGATCACCAGCTCTGTGCGACTTTCAGAAGAAATTCCGGCCCACACAAGTACAGACCCACCACCGTAGGCTACTTTTTCTTCGATGCATGCTTACTTGAATCTTTCCCCTGGTCTTCGATACACTCTGTGTCTTCCATCGTGCTTGTAGAGCATAAATTTTGATTCGTCGGAGAACATAACTTTTGACCAATCTTCAATACTCCAATTTGCGTGGCTCTGGGCATATCTTAGTCTTGAAATACGATGCCCACGCTCCAGTTTAGGGCCGTTTGCAGGTCTAAGGGGTTTTAAGTTAGATTCAGCAAGCCGACGTCTTACTGTCCATGCACTTGGGTTACTTCCTCCGAGGCGTCGAAACTGATTTGTGAGTTCAGTTCCTGTGAGAAAGCGATTTCGAAGCATGGTGTTCACCAAGTATCGGTCTTCTCGTGCTGTGGTACACCTGGTTCTGCCCGTTCCTGGTCTGCGTAGGTTAGAACCAGTTTCTTCGTAACGTCGGAGAACTCTTTGTACTGTTGACAGCGACACACCGACAGTCCTGGCTGTATCGCGCTGACTCCGGCCGGTTTCCAGCATTGTAAGTATTCTGGTGCATTCTTCAGGCGTAAGCGACATAATTTCAGCTTGAATAATGAATATAGAGCACTATCAACATGGTTTATGTACCCACATAAATGACAGATTACAAACAAAAGCAAAACCAAATGCTGTAATTTCGTAGTTCCATCTTCGAAAGTGGCCCTTTTTCAAATTTGATTTTTTTATGATATAACTTTACAATAACTAAGAAGTTTTAATACCTTCATTTAAGGAGTATTACATTGTCTATTAAATACAATTTATTGCATTAACCTAGCATTTTTAGTTTCCGAGATTTTTAGGATTCTTTAAGTGACCCGGATTCATTGCTCTCGAGTGTATATTACAAATTTTATGTAATGATTGCATATTATACTTTTTAGGGTACAGATGTTCTCTTATGAGACATGATAGCAATAGAAATATTTTATTAAAGACTCTTTGAGAACATATCGTTCACATTAAATATTATTACAACGGCAACATCTTCCTTTGGAACAATTTTTGTGTGTAGGAAAAAGCTTATTATATAAGACATATGTCAGAATATTATATTTCTCTTCATTTCCTTTAACATATTTGGGTACTACCATATATACCATATTCTATGGTACCACAATATTTTTATGCATGTTCATGTCATAACAACCTACTATTTAAAATCATGATGTAAATATCACATAGTTCGGGAATCGGGAATTAAACAATGTGATTAATAAAATTAATCTAACACAGGACCTAATTATGAACCTTGGGGAACACCATACAAATCGATACAATAATGTTGTGAAAATTAATCTAAAATCAAAACATTTAAAGTTTACTTAATTGTAAATGAGGTTAGAGTTCTTCATAATAGAAAATATCTAAAGAAGCGAAGAATATTCAGTGTCAAACGATAAATATAACTAATACCTAACTTTATTGAAAGCTTTTGAAAAATCACTCGTAAACAAATACTCTTTTGATTGAATGTATTGATATAACTAATACAAATATAAATATAATGCATGCTCACATTTCATCGAAACGATTTAGTTCGATGAAAGCATACATCTAACAAAATATTATTTATTCAGTAGGTAATATCTATGCACGGATGGTGAAATAATATTAATTCAGACTGTCACTATTGATAAAATATTGGTGTATTCATTAATTATTTATTAATAACCATTGGTATTGATTAAAAGCTAACGATCCATTCATAAATGGCTATTTAAAAAGTTTCTCGTCATCATTGCCTTTTGTTAGAGGAAAACTAAGGGCCATTTTATTATGACGATAAGAAACGTTTATTAAATTTTCATCAACTTTCATGATTAGGTGGTTTTGTACTTTGTTCTTTGTATTTTCTCTGTTATCCTAGAGATAATCCTCACGTCGAGACCGCTATGTATTAACCTTATACCCTTAGTTGTCTTTAACGATACCTATGGGAAGGAAAGGGTTTGCCTATTCTAGCTAAGGGCCTAACCGATACATAAATTCGAAACCAAACTCATGACGAGAACAAATTAGAATTAGAAAAGTTATGTGATCTACATATATACTTCACTACATATACTCAAAAATTTAAAGAAGAAACTGATTATCAAATTAATAATAATGTTAATTGATAAAGGCGATAATCACGAAATAGCTTCGAATAATCCGTAATAGACTATTAGGTTATATGGAAAATAAATGACGAAAAATCCATTGATACTAAACTTAAAATCAGTCACAAACCAAGTGAGTAAGAAATAAAATACACATATATTTCAGAAGACTTTGTGACTAAAGAATAAAGTTACATGTTCCAACAAGATCTAAAACAACACAAATGTGTCTCATCAATGTATGATTACATTGATACTCGTATGTAACAGTTGATAAATAGAAAAGAAAAATTAATTCTAAGCAATTGTTTTCCCACCACCCAATTAGGTGTTATACACACCTTTTACGTTTACGAAAACCCTCATTCAAAGAAGTCTAACATTACTAATTAAAAGTTAACTCGTCAATGATGACATGCAGACCCACATACGTGATTTTGTACATAAAGCTATAGAGCTTTTCCCTGTCATGGCTGTTTACGAATAACAACTCGACGTTGGAAAAGGCAAAGGGTTTGAGATCGTATCAGTTAACACGCGTTTGTCTGTCAACCTTATACGTGACAGGCCTGATATGTACGAACGTGTTTATTCAGACACATTTAACATGTAAGAAGAAAATGTTACAGATATATTTGGCGTAATTCTTCTCGTAGACAGAATATTAATTGATGATGAAACCTAAAAACTTAATGAAAATTTCGAAACGGTTAGTACTTATGAATTTACTAGCATAATAAAATATTGTAAAAAGGAGAATAAAATATTGTAATGACGATCATGAATATAAATTTCAAATCGTTACATTTATTTAAGTACCAATAAAAACCGTAGTAACCGTAGAGCGTTATAAAAATTATAATTTAAAACGTGTTAATAACTTACCTTTTAATAAAATATTCTGAAAAAAACTAAATAACCAAGTCCACTTTTTGTTCTAAAGTGCTATTACCATACACAACACATGGGATCAAGTCAGAAAGTATTCGCACAACCGCATTCGAAATACGAAAACCAGCGAGACGAAGGGACGCAAAACGCCCACCCCTGGTGACATCCAGCGGCGTACTGCAGAATAAATAGGGTTGGGAACGTATGTAACATCCCGCATCAGAGATACCGCGCATGCGCGGGTCGGACTCCGAAACGGGATGTCAGCTGACGGGCGGTAACTAAGGTCACTGTGTCACTGTGGAACGGATTCTTTTTTGAAATAGCACTTAAGGATATAAAGAACCCTAGCCGTGGAGGTGAGCGGAAACATACCGACCGTGAAGATAAAATAGACGTATGGGCAAATAAAGTGTCGGGTATGATGGGTTTGTATTGAGTCCTTGTTGATGAGCACATACAGGAAGTTTGATAACATTTTTAAAGGGGTTTTATGTTATATACGTTAGCAAATAGGTAGTAGGTACACTTATTGGAAATATTAAGTGATGACCGTTAAATAAAGAGATCTTAAACGGGACTTGACGATGCGTTGTCTAATCTATGGACAATTAAAAAAACATAACCTCAAGAATGTAACTTTTTCAATTCATATGTACTTTCTGAGTTTATCTTGGACATTACTGAGATCGGTGCATGAAAAACATCGTCAAGAAACCTGGACTTATCAAGTCTGAAATAGCCATATTGTCTTGAGCAAACGTGGTGATCAATACATACATTGACGTGAGTTTATGTATATGCCCTGTATACATATATAATGTATTCAGGGCAAATACATAAACTCACGCCTTCTTCCCATGGGGGTAGGCAGAAACTACAGAACGCCACCTGTTACGATCCTTACATACTCCTTTTGGCTCGTTTACGTTCATACATATAGCCCTACACATACGCCGTTTGCAACTACTACGGGCCTGACCTTTCAGAAGAACATCACCAACAAGGTCACTATATTGTCCTCCTAGGGCATCCCCTCCTGGCTATCCCACTCACATCTGCCTTGTAAATACAAAATCTAAAGTCATTTATTCCAATTTGGCTCAGAATCAGCACTTTTCGAACGCCAAAATTACATACAACAGGCAGACAGTCCGCAAATAGCCCGCCCGTCACCACTTCCTAGTGCTTTAGCTAGGAAGAAGAAGTGGCGGAACAAACTCCCCAGCAGCACAGCTGTCTGTTCAGTTAGAAAAACTTTACCTTTTGTTAGTCGCCTTTCATTCATCCATTCATCATGACCAAACTATCTAAGCATACCCCTTTAAATTTTTGTCACTACTTTTAAACCACACCGTAGTCTTATTACATCATTCCTCAGCACACAACAATAAAACCACACATGCTTCGCAAGGAACGCATTTCCACAGCATTTATTCTACTTTTCAAGATGTCTGCCATGTAATAGACACTTCAATCCATTCCAAATATCAGTTAACCAACGTCAGAGCTACTTGATATTCGATCTTCGGAGTTGGAGTAAATGTGTCTATACTATTAGTTAGTGTGATGGACGATAGCAGCGTTATCAAATTACGGACAGCCCTGAGGCAATGGTATAGGATTGAGAGGGTAGAGGTTTCTCAGATATATATAGATCTCATAACGCTAAATAACTATATTATTTTGGTATAGTGTGGGTGTGCCCATCGTATAGTTACTTTAAAAGAACAAAAAGTTGTAGAGATAGTATTTATTAAAAGTAAATAGTAATAAAAGCTTATGGTTTTATGAAGAAATAGGCCACAAACTTCATCTCGTTCGCGATCCAATAATATATTTATTTCTAAATTAAGTAATAAACTAATAAGAGCCGCACGGGTCGATCAATCAGGATGAGCTACGCCCATCGTGGTTGGTCCATAGATGGGTGACCATCTTTACATACCGTGACCCCTCGGTGACTTTTAAAGTACGTTAAGCCGTTGGTCCCGGTTGTCATTCGTGGATCTTTGGCAATCGTGACGGGTCTTAAGAAACCCGAAAGTCTGACGTCCAGTCTTACCAAGGGGTATCGTATTACCCAATTAGTTTGTGGAGGTCAAATAGGCAGTCGCACCAAGTAAAATACTGGTATTCAGCTGCATCAGGTTAGATGAAAAGTTGACCCCAACATAGTTGGGAAAAGGCTCGGCAGATTGTTTGAGTTAAAGATTTTTCAAATTCAAATTAATTTATTGTACATTATATTAAATATGTTACCGCTAAAGTGCGTAAATCAGTTAGAGTGCAGATTTACTCGTTAATCTGCAGATTATCTGGTTGAGTCCGTTAAAGTGGAATAAATTGTTTCAGTTCTTATATGTATTAACTTGATAATCTGCAGAATTCCTAGGTAATTTTCAGATTAACGACCAAGCATACGGTTAAGTAAATAAAATACGGATACTTAGACGGTGGTGAAAAAAAATCTGCGAGCAACTTGGAAGTAACGGTTTGTCACAATTCTAACCTAACCTAACCTATTTCACCCTGTTCAATATTATGAATCATACAATCTGCCTCATCATTATCATTTCAGCCGAAAGACGTGCACTGCTGGACATAAGCCTCCCACAAGCACCGCCACTTCGACCTATTCTGTGCTTCCCGCATCCAGCGGTTTTCTGCGGCCTTCACAAGGTCATCGGTCCATCTTGAGGCTTTCCAACGCTACGTCTTCCGGTACCTGGTCACCACTCTAGAACCTTTCGGCCCCATCGGCCAGCTGTTCTGCGACCAATTGCCCTGCCCATTGCCTGCGACTAGATAATTCGACTATGGTGAAAACATTTCTGCGGCAGATTGTATGATTCGTCATTTCGGACTGGGTGAAATAAGTTAGGTTAGAACTGTGACCAACCGCGCGCGAGCCGTAGCAAATCCACCAGCGATAGTTCGCAGAATTCTAATCGGACATGCGCATCATTTGATAGATACTTCGTCATAATTTTACCAGTTAATCAATGGTGGTCGAATCAATCAACTCAATGACTATCGTTATAATAACAAAATGAAAAGCTCGTACTCGTATTTGTGAGCGTTGCGTGAATTTACGGAACCATGTTTTCATGCATCCATAGCCAAAAAAATGGTTATAGTATTATATACATTTTCTGTACATGGTAGATATGTTTTAGGAGTAGTATAAGTAAAAACGAGGTTCAGTAAATGTATATTCAAAGTGATGCTGCCTACAGCAGGTAGAAACAACTTTGAAACGACAACACAAGTTATCACAGTCAAACACAAAGGGGCTGATAAGTACAAAACTAATAAAAGTATCTTGTACCTACATTGGTACGCAAATAACATAGTTTCTAATTATCTTAAACAAGAGGTTCACGTTGTAACAGTGCGAATGTGCAAACATAAGGGGTAAGAAGTCCCGATGGTACTATAAACTCAGCCCGGTTTACGATCGTCTCGCCGTGCTTAGCTATAATTAGAGTTGGGCCGCTGTCCCGCTATGTATTCAATCACGGGATTTAGTGCCGAGACCTGAGTCCGGGATACCGATGTGGGACTTCTGGCTTAGTCTTTAAGGGGTTTGGGACGTGCATTGGGAGAGGAAGAAGTAATTTGGTCTTTGAAAAATGTGCAACCATTGTAGTGAAATAATGTTTGGTAGCTACAATCTAATGTCTCCTTCAAACGTAGTGATACTTTATGTTTGAAGGAGACATTACACGAGTAGTATTGCAGCCTACTTGTTGTTAGAAGCATGTTTCATAGTTGTGGCCGGTTTATGAATCATGACCGGTTTTATTAATTTAGTTCAGCTAGTCTTAAAGTGATAAAAAGTTGGATTACTTTTGCTAAAATTATTTCACATAATTTAACTTTCATCAGTTTTATCACACCGCTGCGGCGTTCCTACAAAACCTAATATCATCTCGTGAAATTACCTGTGCTAACACCAAAGTCACGTGTGCAGAGTAAAGAATTTTATATACCGAGCAATATGAGCAAAAATAATCTGAAACACTACGGAAGTAACTAAATTGGATGCTCCCGGATGAAAGGACCAAAATATTCAGTTTTTTTTTTTAACTTTCATGTTTGGCGTTCCCATCTTTTTCCAAAAGATTTGGCAAAGATTTACGATTGCACCAGGTTTGAACAAAAAAAATATAAGGTGATATTGCTATAATTGTGCGGTAGACAATGTTTATGCATGATAATCCAAAAAGTTTTAGATCACGTTGTTATATTTTCTGATTCAGCATACTTCATTTAATCTCACAGTTAAAACACTAGGATTTTTAAACACCCTGCTAAATAAGCGAACAAAAAAGCCGAAACACAAGCGGCACGAATTGAATTTCGAATATTCGGCAGCCATCTTTGTTTTGTTTGTGCACAGTCTCTGTCCAGCGGTGGCCGTTATGAAATTTTTCATTAAGCCCAGTGTCAACTAGTGCCGCCTTTACTGTTTCTCCTGCCATCGGGTGTGGCACCATTGTTGGAGGGGAGGATTCCTCCATTCCTCGTATTGAAGAAGAATTTTCAGAACTGGGAGCAGAAATAAGCTTAACGGAAAATATTGTGTATTCTGCCACCGGAAGGTTTCTAGGAAATGTTTATTGGATTCAAAAGTCGTATTGTTATTGTTGCAATGAATGTTGTTGAAAAGTCAAGGATTTTGTTATTACGTTTCTGTACTGAGGAAAATGAAGTTAATAGTATAGTTTTTGGAGAAACAGGGACAGGAAATGTAACAATAATGAACCCCGAGCGTTACATTCATGATGAAGTAAAATGAGACATGAGAAACAATGAGAAATAAAACGCTATTTTCCATTTTTTGGACTCTAATCATGAACCAACAGACATGTAGACAACCCATTTTGATTGATATCCGAGTTAACTAAAGACCTCAAGTTAACAGCCGTGCTTGACGACTTTCTGAAACATACTATACTATATAAGTGGAGTTTCCTTTGACTCTTGTTTCCCTGTCTTCCTTCCTGGTACCTTCGCGTGCAGTGGGGTGCGACCTCTAATATCGTTAGCGCGAGTTTTCATTAGCACGCCGTTGGCGCAGCGTTTAGTGCTCGTTACGCGTCATAGTGGACAACACGCTTTATTGTTATTATTTTTACCGTCAAACGAGATTGGATGGTATCCGTAATATTTTGGCTTACATTGTTTGGCTGCGTAATTTTCATAGCTACGAATCTTTTGTTTTTTTTTTTTTTAAATAGAGTTTTTCGTGGATTTTGCTCAACCTGAATTTCATAATAAATTTTAATTAAACTATGCTTATAATTACTTTATTAAAGTCATTCAATCATAATAATATGAACCCCGAACGTGCCTGTTCGCAACTACAGCCAATATCCATGGTCACAACAACTAAAAGCATTTAATATCAGATGGATTGATTATTAATAATTATTTCTTTGAGAAAAGTACAAAGTTCTGTGTGCTTTAAGTTTAAAAATTTAAACAAAATAATTAAAAGATTGCACTGCATTTCCTTACTTTAACCAAAGAAAATCTTATTGCTGCCAACAATATAAGCGTACATTAATTGTTAGTGTATTTACCAAATACTTTGTCCCACCGAGGCTGCCACCTTTCTCGTGAAATAATCGGGTTCGTACCTACCCGACCGAGGTGCGTCAGGCAAAGGCAGGCAATCACTTAGCAGCTCATAAAACTTGCTTCATTTCGACCGGCTGAGTGACAAGTTGCTAGTTCCCTTACAATTACATAAGTTGAGCCGTTACTCTAAGTTGTCGCTTACATACTTACAACTAACTTTGAAAGGGGTTTCTAAAGGTTGAGCAAACAAAGATGGTATAGATTTTGTATTATTATTGGAACTTACATCATAGAAAAAGTACCACTAAACTATAATTTTGTTACTAAAACTTTATTCTGAAGTTTTCCAGTTAAATTTTCAGGAAAAGTAGTATAAAAATGGTGCCTGCAACTTATTCTGGTTTCTGACCTATTTTTATGCTAATATAAATAATGCATAAAACAAATGATTAAATAGAATACAAACAAATCTTTTGAACATAACACCCAACAACTCAAAAAACACAAAACCAGACAATCCTGATTACTTATTCCAAACACTACTCCAGCTAGTCTACACAGAACACAAAAAACTGTCGCCAAAAAAAATAAGAGGGTGCATCCTCACTGCACCACTAAAGCAGCATCACAGTCGAGCACAAATTATACGAATTGGAAAAAGAACCGGTCGGAACTGGTTGATACCGGACAAAGGCGCCAGGCGAGGCTAATCGAACACGAATGGAATGGAAAATTTCTGCATGCCTTTGTTGTTCTTCCCTTGCTCGGTGAAACTCGTTTTCTTTCAGCGCATCCGACGCTGTTAGTGTATTTGGGCGATCTATTGGGAAAAACGTAAAAAACTGCTGAATTTATTAAGGATAGTCTTTTCTGTAGAGTTCTCTCTTTTTGATTTTTTTTTCTGTTTCTGCTCTCGTGTTGCAGTGTCGGTTTTTCAGATCAATTATTTTACTCGCGATTTGTTTTAGATCAATTTTGTTACACACTGATTTGTGAATAAAAGAAAAAATATATATTTATGCCCTGATTCAATTCTTGCTTGCTAACGTGGACAGTATTGTCCTTGAAGAAAAGTAATTGGCAATTACAATTAATGTTAAGGGTTAGTGTCATAGACTTTAACGTTTTCTAGTAGTATGTTTGGCCGAAATTGCAATTTTATTTAATCCTCGGGAGATCATAAGCTTAATTTTATGTATTTATGTTTATTTTATCGTCCATTTCATGAAATGGGCTATAAGATCCTCCTAGACAATTTTATTGTCTGCGAACAAGAATACATTTTGTAACAGCTATCTTAGTAGGTAATACGGTAAATTGTTAAAAGTTTCATGATTTTATCCAATGCTATAAAATAGAATTATTTAGTCTATTATTAGTCCAGCTGTTTTCTCTTTTATTGGAAAGATTATCTTTTTTATTATTCGGTGAAAGTCTGTACGGTTAACAATGCTAAGAAACGTAAATATTGTAAGTAAACAACATGAAGTAACAATTGCTTTTACAGAAACTGGCTTAACTTATCATGGCCGTCAGTACAAACAATATTTATTTTTTGGTGTGGCTTAATGTATGTATTTCTTTGTAAGGGTTGATGTTACCAAATTCTAGTATAAGTATATCTTTTATCAGTGGAATAAAATTGACATCTGAAAGTATTTGTACGGAAAAATAAAATAAAACATATTAGCCGGATTTGACTTATACCTACTAGACTACGTATAAAAGTTTGGTCGAATTCGCTCTAAGTCATATAATAATCTTCTAGAGTGCCAGCACTCAAATAGTGCATTTTAATCACAAAATCGAAGATTAACCAAAGCCAACACTAACACTTGCAAAGGTCTTAAGAAAAATATTCAAGCACGCGTTCACACTATACAAGTCAAAGCGTTCCACTCGCCGCACACAACTAACACGTGCAGGCTGCAATTCTAACAAGCCGCCCTTACGTTACAGCGCAGTGGGAAGAGGCTCTTATGTGGCAAATCGTCGCCTTACTGTTGAAATCACGAAGGAGATGTATACAGAAGCTCTAAATTACAGTCATCTAGTTACTTACCCAAAGATGCTGTAGAAACAAAAATATCACCATCGTATTTTCAGTGATGCGAGATGCAGGACGATGCGTGGCCTCGCGAGAGATGGAAGGAGAGAGGCCTCCGCCCAGGAGTCGGACAGCGCAGGCTAGTAAGAAAAACAAAAAAATTGAACAAAATTGGCAGCAGCATCAGTTATAGAAGAATATAAATGTAGCTATAGCTATTTAGCACATAGCGATTTCCGCACATCCTTATGAACTTCGGTGATTACGAACATTATTGAAATATTCCGAAGAATTCTGGTCAAATGAAGAGAATAACAACAGTGATGAAGCTGAACATTATGAAGAAATATGACGAATGTGGAAAATCTTTGTACGGACCGAACCTTTTATAGACCTTTGTATGCAATGTTCACGGTTGGAAATAATGAGCCGTGCTCCAAACAGTTAATGGCTTAAGTGTCAGTGTGAAGGGCGCACAAACATGTATAGTTTTACATCCACCTGCAATTCACACTCTTTTGCACGCTCTTTTCCAACGTCTTGAGTTTCAACACATGCTCGCGTGCTTATTATTTTAATTTGGGGCTATTTTCTTCTCAGACGTAAAGGTCATGATATTGAGTAGGTAGGTATACTTTAATGTATACGTTTTGGGTTACCTACTTTAATGTAAACCTTATGCATAGGTTTAAAAGATTACCCAGATATTATAGGGCTTTCGGTTACTTTCAATAAATTAGTTTCGTGCAATCTTGGATGGATTTTTTTAAATTAGAAGACTACCTAGTACTTTCCTTTCACTGTAATCAAAAATTCTCTTTAACTTCACAACTATTCAAAAAGCACCTTGCAAATAGTTATAAGCATAACACTAACGAGTCATACAAAAACTATAACACATTGTGTGGTTCATCGAACAACATTGTTAACACACTAACAATATTAATGAAATCCTCGTCAAGAATGTTATTCAAAGTTTCATCAAACAAAGCGTCTAATTATGAAATCTGAGCTTCGATATTCATTTTGTTGAGCTTCACTCAAAGCATAGAACCTTTCCTACTTAGGAGCTTCCCTTCCTCATCCCAACTCTCTCTACAAATGAGTGAGAAAATCAACAATAGTAACTAATTAACACGGCAGAGGGCGCCATTCACGGCCAGACTGGTCTGTCGATGACACTCGTAGCCCAACCTGTGCGGAACAAAACGCCTTTGTCACTGATACGACGTCCACTATACGTGGAAGCGTGTCTTTGAGTAATTTAGGTCAATATGCCATAGCACCCTTTGCTTTTGTAGGTTTAGGTAGAATTGGAGATAATTTTTCGGAAATTTTGTAAAACGCGACAAAGAAATTGCATAAAGCACCCAACATAACATAAGCAGCCCATAATGTTCCCAATGGTTGGACTCTCCTCTGCGAAAAGAAGCTGGCCGGAATCCACCACTGCGGCCCAGTATGCGTTGATAGATATCATAACCAAAAGCAAACCAATAATTTTAATTACTAAAAGGGTGTTGTCACACCCAATATTATATTTTGCTTTTGATAGGCTCGATGGATGGCACTAGTTTGAGCGCACCTTTGTCGAACAAAACGCCTTTGTCAGTGGCCACGAACGTCGTTCATTGTAAGTGGGGCATGGGCTCTGAAAATGAGTGGTTCCTATGGCCGTCATCTTTGTTTTTTGATTCTGTTTAGTTTTGTTTATGTCTTGTGAACTACATATTTTTATGGCACTGCTTTGTGATCTCTGACTTAATTACTTTGGAAGGAATAATAATATCATCGAAGTATACCCCAAAATTGCTTATACAAGCCAAACATACATCGTGATCAATCTGGTGTGGAGTGGCGCAATTTACATAGAAATAGGTAGCAGATGCGAGTCCAATGGAGTTAGTGAAGTGCTCTCCAATGCCATGCCGGGGATGCAGCCACCGGCAGCTAACGTCTTCGCAAACTGGTGAAACGTATAAGCCAGATCCAACTAGGTCATAGATGAAGGTATCTATAAATATTATTATAACTTACTGGCGGAGAAATTGATTTCGGTTGTGGAAAAATGAAAGTTTAAAAAAAAGATTGAAATGAGTTGGTCTTCTTAGCCTTGTAAGTGGGTACGCTAACAATTATAAGAGAGCTACAGCACGAAAAAAGCAGAGAAAATAATAAAGATGAACCTGATGTTGCACATGTGTCATCTATATAAATATATGTATAAATATAAAGCAATATGCCCATATAATTAGCTAAGATCAATCTATAACATCATTACTAAGATCAAGATTTTTATTTATTTATTACTGTCAATGCAGCGGTAAAGAAAAACGATGACGAAAATGTTAGTGTAGTCAACTTTCTTCTTTGATTTTCCTCCATACACAGCAGGTGACAGCAGCTTTTAAATTCGCCTATATGTACAAATATCTACGATTTACATTTCTTTTCACTATGGCACGCAGAAAAGTGTAAACCTGTTAACAACAAATAAAAACAGCAGGTCACCGAAGTGAATTCTTGAAGAAACCCGTCCTAAGTACAGCTCCACTGATGTATACCTCCATTACAATGTACGTACAAAATGTACCTATTGACCCAGTTAGCGACAGGGCTGCCATGCACTGCATTACACGTAACTCAGGTTAAGCGCACTTTAATTAGCTACCAACGTTTTGGCGAAAATATTTTTTAAGTGTTGTTGTATGCGCCATTTGCGTAAACGACGGAAATTGTTGCTTTTATTACTGTGTTTGGCTGCAGTGTGCACACGTAGAACATTGACTGTGATTTCATTTTATGCAAAGAAATATTTGCTTCAATGTATGATTATGTATGACCATCATTATGGCCTTATGGAAATTTGAAAAATGTTACTCACTGTGATCGTCTTTGGGTTGAGGGTCACATAGGCAATCGCTCCATATAAAAAACAGCTACTGGGAAAAAGCCGGGCAGACTCTCCGTACCCTCCGTCTGTTCCGTACCTTTAAACACTATTGGAACATTTTGTCTTTTGCAAACTCCTTACCAAACCTTACTTACTTAAACGTCAGTACAAAGTTAATTATTTTTATTGTCAACACCAACAACTACTAAAGCATTGTCATAATCACAAAATATTCCTGTCCCTGGTAGCCCTGCGCGCATCACAATTCCGCAGTACTCGTGGCGAGATATCGAGAGGTTCGGCATCGAGTGATCGCCGACCGCTCGAGTTAGTTCGATACTCCTGCTGCTGCAAATTGTTCCCAACTCCTCGATACCTAAGTTTTTGTCAAGAACACGCGAGTGGTCCAGACTATTGGTATTTGAGAATGTGAATAGTGAAATAAGAATGTGGAGTAAAAATGTATATTTATGGTGTAAAGTTCATGTTTGATGTTTGTTCAAGCAACTACCTGATTGGTCAAATAGTTCCGCGAATTTAAGAAGGCAAATTAAGACTAGTGTCATAAGTGTTTAATTTTTTATTTTATCCTGTTGCTGTGCCCTAACAGGGTCCATAATTTGTACCTAGCCTTAAAAGACTTTTGTAACATTAATCATACCTACTTCATTGAATGCAATAAATAAATGCATATGATAATATCCTATAATATTAAATGAGCAATATTTGTATAAATATATTATCTAAACTAATATTATACAGAGAAAAGATTTATTTTTTTGTATGTTTGTTTGTTTGTAATGAATAAACTCGAAAATTCGATTTCTCCTTATTCTTAATTAAGCACATACCTACATACATGGATTCATCAGAAATCAATCCATTTGTAATAACACCAATACAATGCTAGAGTCCTAATCATCAAGATTATAAGATTAATGAAAAACCCGATGTCAATGTTATCCCTGAGCCCTTTGCAGTGTAAGCAGAAATACAAAACCCGGCAAAGCTTCGTCTAAGGCCCTTAACGACATCGCCTGATGAAACTAATTATACTCGTTAATTATCAGCTTTTGTTCGAATTGTTCGTTTTATTTTTATCATTTTATCCTCGTTCTCAGTTGCATCGGCGAGTTCCGATCCATAAAACAATTAAACAACAAATAAAACAAAAATTATGTTATTAGGAATTTCATTCATTTCAGTTCCGAGAATGGAAGAAAAACGGAGAGAGTTCAATCATTTAAAACTAATTCTAGGATATAAAATATTATACAGGGTGGCATGGGACATCGACGCGAAAACTGATACCATGGATTCAGTACATATTTGAAAAAAAATCTGCTGTTCCATACATTTTGACCGCGTAGGTATTGTACTTTTCTATGGAATAGCAGTTTTTTTTTTAAACCTACGTATATTTTCAGCGCTGGGAAGTTCAGAATCATGTACCGAACCCATGGTATCAGTTTTTGCGTGGATGTCCTTGCCACCCTGTATAATAACCAATACGATTCTTTGGTCTACATGCTGTCGTCTGAATTTTGGGTCCAATTCTATTTGTGAGTGAATTCACCAAAATAATTTTAGCCACCGAGTCAACTTAACAATTCAATACATTACAATCAAAGAGTAAATGGTCTGAATAACTTTAGCAGAGGTGAAAGAGTATGATGAGTGACCATTACTGTCCGTAAAGCCTATTATTATTTCACTGTTCGCTAAAAATTACCATGAACCTTTGTGGGTTAAGCTTCGTGCAGACCAGCGCGACGCGACACCGGTGATTGTTATACCGTGAAGTTTTCTTAGAAATTGTATTGTTCGAGCCGTGTCGCGCCGTCGCGTCGCTCTGGTCTGCAAGAGCCTAATTCTGAGTTACTGATTTAATGGAAGTGGTACGTTCAAAAAGAGGACAGTCTCAAGGGAAGGGTTTTAAAAAGGGCGGTTCTGGTGAACAGGTTATTTGCGATAAGTATCAATCCCTCTTGTGCTAGACAGTGTACATGTTCCTACGTTTTCCCCTGAAATATGATGGCTGTATCATCTGCATAACTTATTGTGTCAGCATAATTCACAGAACGGTTTAGTATGTCTTTAATATAGACAATGAAAAGCGTGGGACCAAGCACACGGCCCTGTCGAACTCCGAAGTTAATGGGGAGTTTAAGAGACTACGACCTCTGAGTTTGTTTCGGCCTTTCTTCTCAGAGTAGTCAGATAGGAAACACCGACCTCATCTAGCTTATTTTTTATATTTTTTAATATGACGAGTAAAAGTGATTCCGATATCCTATTTACAGAATAAACAATTTCATTTCATTTCATTTCAGTTGGCCACTGGTGAAAGAGCTTACTTTTGTGTACTGTTTCCGGTTTTGCCAGGTAGCTTTTAAACCATTCAAAGCAAATTCCTCTTATTCCTACCCATTCTAGTTTCTTGAGGTCAGTTGAAACCGTGTCAAATGCCTTTGCAAGACCAAGGAAGATGGCAAGGCATTTATGCATGTACTTAGTTCCTCTACGGTCAATTTTTCTCCAAAAAACTGCGGCACTTTGCTCTCAAAACATCATAAATTTTGATAGTCCCTTAACAACTCAAACAACCCATTACACAAAAGATCTATGCGAAAAATTCGCCTATTATACACAACGAGTGAATTAAAAATGAATTCAAAATAGTCCGCGTTGTCACATTTAGCGGGAAATTAAATACTTTCAAAGGCCGACCGACTCAACTTTTGATAGAAAAAGTTGGCTTGGGGTGAGAGTGATAAACACAATTAAGGCGCCTTCTCACTCGATCGCGCTGAAAGTTTTTAAATTCCCTACACCTAACCTTCAGACCCACCTTTATTAATCAGGAACTCAATTAAATATCTTTTTCACGCCAGTCTGAGTACATTTTTGTTTACTTAAAGGGGATGACCGGTATGGAGCTGGATTTGCATATTTTGATGAGGGGCTGAACAAATACAGGCCGAATGAGTTGCTACGCTCGAAGAGAAGTTAAAAAGGAAAGTTTTGAAGGTCTATTTTGTTAAGCATTCGTAACTAAGTGTATCAACATTATTTTTAGCTTTCGATTCATGAATGGAAATAATAATGTTATGGATAAAGCAAAATATTTATGTTTAGACGTTGTGATTGTTACTTTTAGAAAGACCAGTAATATTCTCAATATTTTTTGCTTGCCCTAAATATGTTATTTATATAATGAATTTAGGTTTAAGTATCGGTTTCGTTAACCAAAAAATAAGGGAGAAATAAGGTCTTACCCAACTTATCACCATATAAAATGAGGAAAAGTATCCGAGGTTTTCCCAACATTAGGATTATAACACCTTTTCCCGGTAGCACCTGTTAAAAACAAGGGAACGCATATGGGGTGCAAAAACTGTTACGTGGATCCAAGGACCGTTGAAATGAATCACTGTTTTTAACTCACTTTTAAAAATGGTTACCAGCGTTTCAACAAAATAAATTTTGTAAAGGATTCCAAACGCACATAGTGTCACAAAGAAAGGTCGTGTAAAGCTCAAAAATTATCTTTCATGTCTTTGGTTAAAAACATGTTATGAAGTTAGAACTATCTGTTGTAACATTTTAACATGACATTGTAAAGCCATTGATTCACCCGCGCGATATCTTTATAAATTAGCCTATGTGACTCAGTGATAATATACCATTCTAATGGTGAAAAAAATATTACATTGGTCCAGTAGTTTTTGAGTTTATTCATTACAAACAAAAATACAAATCTTTTATCTTTATAATATTAGTGTAGATAAAGCTACACGCGCACTCATGACACGTCAGAAGCTAGGTGCACGGTTGCAATTGTTCGTTACCTATGAAGAAGAGCCGGCAAGAAACTCCACGGTTAGGTACTCTTTTAAAATAATTGGCTTTAATAATGTTTTAAAATTACACTGTTAATAGGTATGGAAGGACAGTGTAGGCCTGTCAACAAGTACAAGGTACATAAGTTACAGAATAGAAAAGTCAACAACTCGAAGCATATATGAGTCTCCAAGGCCTACAACGCTCTCACATTCACAAAATAGTAGTTTACATGCCATTGTCCACAACACAACGCAACGTTGGTTTGTGTGTACAACTTATGATTGGTGAATACATAACCCATGTGCACCAATGTTGCACAAGACTGGCGTATTTATTCCTGGCTTTCTTAAGCCAGGAATAAATACGCCAGTCTACGTAACGTAACTAACGTAACTACGTAACTTTTAGAATGAACGCTCTTGCGTTCATTCTAAAAGTTGGCAACGTCGCAAATAGCTGTCAAATATTTACCTGTTTTGATTAATTTGGCAATATTACTCTAAGGAAATATGAAATATCGCTAATAGTAAACTAGATTATTAATAATGAATTTCAATTATAACACTGAATTTGGTGTTGTAAACGTTTTAGGTGTAAAAAAGGCATTTGGAAAGTTTCGAAATAAGTTTTTTTTTTTACATCGTAAACTAAATATTTGTTGTGAAGATATTAATTATTGCATTTCATAATCAATATTTTAGTTCACTAGATAACCATATTTCTTAATTCCATACAGTAATATTGCCAAATTAATCAAAACAGCGAAATATTTGACATCTATTTGCGACGTTGCCCACTTTCCGAATGCACGCTCTTAATAGATTTTGACACTACAGTCATATTTAATTCACTCACTCCAACATTCTATCAGAAGGATCAGTCTGCAGTCTGCATGTCTGACACATTTGCCTTGCGGCACTCCATTTGATTCGATTTTCCATTCTATGGAGCCTGTTAATGAAAGCCGGACACGCTTAGATCAATACTACTAGACCGGGCGACATTGGATTGGCCGGCTAATGTCATGGGTGATAATCCTTAGATAAAGTCAGGGAAATTAATTACTGTAAATCGAGTATCCACGTAAATTGTCCGTACCTATATTCAAATCACAACTGACATTTAGCCGTCATGCCGTGTTATAGCCATTTCATGTAAGGTATATGAAATGGCTATAATACGGCAAATTGACGTAGGGTGTCAACGTGCTACCCGCTATTAATACAGTCAGAGAAGATAATTCTTTAAAATTATCTTCTCTGACTGTAATAATAGCTGGTGCGATGGAATGATCCAATTAGATCTCTCGACTCACTGATGTGAAGATTTAATCAGGACAATTGTAATTTGAAAAAGGTTTTATTTTATTTTTTACTCGTGTAATTAAATTAAAACATCCAGAAAGAGATGTGTTTTGGAGCCTTTGTGGGTGTGATGAGAAGTGGGTGTCTTTTGTAACCATGACGTACTAAAATTTGTTTTGAGTTTGACAGCCTAATCTTTTAATCGAATTTCCACCCACTATGAGTGGAAATTTTAAATAACACCTGCCTATTAGTGTCCCCCTGAAGGGCAAAGGCCTCTTGTCATATAGAGAAGGCATTGATCACCACGCTTGCTCAAGACGGGTTGCCGATTTCAGACTTATAGCTATAAGTCCAGGATTTTTTCACGATGTTTTTCCTTCACTGATGTCAGTAATGTCCAAGATAAACTCAGAATAACTGAATTGAAAAAAAAAATTTGGTACTTGCCCGGACTTGAACCCACAACCTCGTGTATGAGAGGCGAGGACTTAACCTCGGCCATCACGACAGTTAATATAACGGGTGTAAAAAGACGCTTAGCGAAGATAAGAGTCTCGCCTACTCACACTAAAAATAAAAGTCTTTATCTATATTAAGTCTTTAGCAATATTTTTTGCTCAATGTTACTTAGTTTGTAGTACTCGTAGGTACAGAATGCGTAGATGGATCTTTTTGCACCCTGTATTTAGTTTCAACAACGACAATATCATAATATTACGGTGACATGAAACTAGTCATAAGAACTCCTAAGCAGCTCACAGCTACTCCATCATGTGTGGAGAAACTTATTCTGCACATGTCTCTTTTGAAATATGGGTTGGTACTTACACCAAAAATTTTAAGTACTTACCCACAAAGTAAGGCTTTTATAGCACCAGTCAGTTAGCTGAAACATCGTTTGCCATGGAAAGGCACGTACCTACCGATGCACTATGCTTAAGAAACTCGTTGCTAATCAAGATTCTACAAGATAACCTCAGTCCATTCCATTTAGATGTTTGGGCATATTCTAAAAATACCTTGTTGGAGGCAGCTTTAAGCAGGCTATCATGCCACAATTCAGTTGGCTGAAATTAAAATCATTTGCTGGGAACGCACGTATCTAACCAACCTACGCACTATGCCTATCAAACTCGTTGCTTATCAAGATTCTACAAGATAACCGCGGTCCATACTATCTAGATCCCGTATTCCTAGCAGACCTGCTCCACCTGCGTACTCCAGGCAAGCCAAACACAGCCCTTTGCCGCGTTTTAATGAAAGAATCCATTTTGTAGTGACCCCGCGTTATAAATGCGTGCTATTTAGGCGACCAGCCACACAGGCCGCTCCTCGCAAACGTCGGTTACACAGGTTTTTATAAACGATTTTTTTGCTGGCGCTGGAAGGGCTAATATAAATGTTACCACGTTTTTGTTTTAAAAGGTAGATTAAATGTCGGTTCTTTTAATTGCTGAAAATATGTGGATCAAAAAAAGGTACCTAAAGTGTTGTCATGGACTGTTTTGTTTAAAAGCAAAACTTTTTTTTTTTTTTGTGGAGTTTTCGAATTTTCTCTGTATTTTGTCTTCGTGGTCCAATCGGTCAGGAACGAATCCAAATCTTACGCCAGCGTTTCTTCGGCCGGCCTCGGTGACGACGCCCGTTTTCAAACACCCACTGTATAACGATCCTGGCCCAAAACCTTTACGAAATTAAAATATTATATAGGTACATTTCGTGGTGGTGCAGAAGTTCTGACCGTTAAAAATTCTTCGTCTTAAAGGAAATGATCGACATAGAAGTAGAAACTCTTTAGTTTTATGAACCGATATATTATGTATAACCTAAACTGTAAATTAGGATAATTTCTTACGAGTCCTAATTTTTTTAACATCTTATTTTAATAGTGCAATAAATTTATTTTTACACGACTGTCTATGGTTCTTCTAAACTAATTAATTATCTTAAGTCCTCCTTAATTACACCTAACTATTAAAATAAAGATGAGAAAGATGGTTTTTATAAAAACTTTAGGCCTTCTAATTGAATTTCGGCGAAGGCTCAAACAGACTAGTCTTCTTGGAAAACCCATTAATATATGCCTACACTTCTCAGACATAATTAAAAATTTAATCTCTAGGTTCCTGTTAATTATTATGTTGGTTGGTAATTAGTAATTACGGTGTCCCGTCATTTCACCAAAAATTAATTTAAAAAGGACATGTCCAGTTTCTGCCCTCTGGTCGTGGTCTGAATCGATAAATGTTCATGATTTTACAGTATGATTTAAAAATTAAGTTTTAAATTATTATGGATTTATAAATTCAGAATAACTTGCGTAACATAATTCTCAAAAAAACATTGCTCAATTATAGTTTCCGCCTCGCCATTTTTAACGGGAAGTACTAAAAATGTTTTTGACGTTCCATTTTATCCCGTAATCACCTTTAAAGAATGTGAATAATAACTATAACCCGCTTATTTTAGATCAAAGCAATTTATATAATTGTTGTAATGTAATTGCGTATAAAATACGACAATATTACTAATATATTTTTGTGTACACATCTAAAGTGTTTTTATTTCGAATACCCATTTCTTAAAATGATGTATTTATTATTTCTTTGACATGACATTAACATATTATTTTTATTTTCTGCTTGCTTTGCTTGCATTACAGATCCAAGTTACCTAAAAGCGTTCCTTGTTATTATTCGTAGGTTTCTTGCTAACTGTGCGATTATTTTGTAGTATTGAAATTTTCTTTTAACGATTACTATTGCTGTTCATACAGGATTCTGTTTTACTTTTCGATTTGGATATTATGATGAGGTACATCAATTGTGGCATCGCTGTGCAGCGGATTCGCAGACATATCATGTCAAGGCTGTCGTTACCCTTGCAAGTGAGATTCGCTCGATGGTTAGCAAATCAATGTGCCTTGTTTTAAATACTTTGTAATACTAATAAACTTATTACAAAGTGTTTAAAACATACATACAATACGTCTGTTATCTGTGGGATCCACACATCGATCCGTTATGACGACATCTATAGATACCCGACATTTATTTTTTCTCCTCGCGAGCAACAGAACAAAAGCAGCTTAAAAAACATCCAACAATGACGCTCAGTTGTTTTCAAACCCGGGATTTAAATATATGGGTCCGAGGAATTTTTAATTTCAGCCTCTAGCTGTAGTCCCGGACACAGCCGGACATGTCCGGACACGGCTGCCTGTCCGATGTTTGGGTCGCCTTCTTATATTAGGAACAGTTGGATTGTGCCTGATTTGTTTGTATTGAATTTATGTAAAACAGCGTGAAATGGAAAGGTCAATGACTGATGTAGGTAGGTTTGGGCTAAGGTTATAGTTGCTCATAGATAAGCTACCAGTTTTAGGGTTTCGTACCAATCGGAACCCTAATACTAAGCCTCCGTTGTCGGTCCGTCTATCTGTCAGAGGGCTGTATCCCATGAGCCGTAATAGGTAGACAGTTGCAATATTTACAGATTGTGTATTTCGCTATAACAAATACACAAATAACAAAATTAAAATAAAGTGTAAAATTGAAGACATCCTCATACAAGAAACGTTTTTTTCAGCGTTTTTTGCTAAATATTGTTTGATGGTACGGAACCGTTCTTGTGCGAGTCCGAGTCGCACTTGGCCAGTTTATATTTCATTAATTCCTATTCAAATAAAGCTAGGTTGGGCTTCTGACATTTATTGATATAACAAGAAACCTACCTTGGGCTTTTTAAAAACATTTTTATTTTAATACAGAAGAATCTCATCAAGGCGAGTCTTAGCAATTGCTTGACTACTAAAATAAACTAAGCTCTAATTTCAAAATCCTATATAATGAAAGATGGAATCTCATTAACTGAACAAAGGCTTCCAAAGTATTCTTAAAGTTAAATGATCCTACATTAGGATGAAACTACCATTTTTCAAAATAGACAGATTTCATTCTAAATAATATCTAGTTTTTATACTATACAAACTAGACATTTAGAATTAATCTCTTTAAATTCATGGTCCTAGGATACGTTCCCAAATTACTAATAAAAACACAAGGGATTACAGAAAAATCCACTTTGTATACACCAAAAATAAAACACTCTCGCGCAATTTAGCGCGGCGCGAGGATGTCAAGGGGTGACAGACGTCATGCCCCTAATCCCCTGTCCGTCACGCAAGTTAACGCGCTAGGCACTGGGTAAAAGCTATGTCCGTCTGTACCTTTATGGACACATTAAGTATTCACGATAGACGAAAATAAAAGGAAGGTATACGGAAATTTGACGGGTGAAAATGTCAATTAGAAGTGACCTGGTTATCTTTTTTGAGTGGTATGTTATAGGCAGGTAAAATTCAGTATTTTGCGAAACTACACAAATTACTGGTTTCTGCTTCTAAGTTGCCTTATTGAGACTTGTGTTTGCATACAACGTATCTTAAGGAAGCAGGGTATTTAAAGATACATTATCTTGATAACTGAAAGCTTCTAAAGACCTTTAAAAATTTAATTCATTATTAAAATAACCTGAATATAAAACTCTGCTTGCGAATCCCAAAAAAATCGAGTTTCGGATATCTTTGCTATTATAAAAGCTTATGTACTCACGAATGTAATTGTATTTCCCCCGAACAAAAGAAACCACTCGAAATTTATAACAATGAGAATATTCAAAATCATTAGGTACCTACGGGAAAGTTCAAGGATCACACTGTATTGTTAAAAGGAAGAATTATCTAAATTGAATACAATGGGCTGGAAAAGGGTCAAGATTTACTTCATCTTGAATTATGAAGTAGAATGGCAGGGTGCCGTTGTGAAAAGATTTTCTAGATAGCACTGTCGAAGAGGGTGTAAGTTTTGACGCCGATAAGACATGTTCTAAAATGGTTCACTAGAAACCTAGGAAGATAATTAAGTTTGGCTGGTACACACAGAATTACAAAAATAGTTAGACAAGATAAATCAAGAAAAACAATGGTACCATGCACAGACAAAAATGGGCCCTATTAACATGAAACGGAAATAAATAAAATCTGCTTGCATTTTTGTGAAGTGTCAGAACAAATCAGGGTTTTTTTAATCAATTGACAAGCTTCAGTGACGCTGTACAATACAGGTAAAGCTTTTACAAATAAAGGACGCCTATAAATTGGTCGACTGATGTTTTTAACGCTAACCATAGAATGAAGAATTACCTTGTTCCACGTGCTAAAAAACTGGCAGACGCCGACGGGATTAAATTTTTCATACTATTGTGAAGAAATAGGCTTTGGGTTCGGTTTCAGATGAAAATTAAAATTAATATAATTTGTTGAAATAAACTACGAGTAATAAGCACTGAAAACTTATGCACATAAATAACGTACGAATTAAAAGTCACATGTAATTGAAAAAATCTAGAAAGAACACTAACTGACAAACTAGAGACACGTTGTTAAGAATAATAATAATTATGTAGAATATTTTGCTATTTTACAGTCCAGCTGCGTGTTGAGAAAACTCAAGGCAAACAAACAAAATCTTGAAAACCATTAAATCTTCATCAGATTACGTAAACACGACTTCTCAATACAGTATCTGATTGTACAGACACACAAATAAAACCTTTGAAATTGCTGTAAATAGTAAACATTAGGAGAAAATTGCTTTTTTTCAAAAACTCTGAATGTTCAATCAGGCTTTGTAGCAATTTTAATATTATAGGCTGATTGTAAGCTTACGTGAACTGGATTCATATTACCTTCCCGTTCAATTAAGTTTACAATTCGGAGTGAATAGAATTTCTAGCAGTATCGAGGTCAAACTGATATCTATTCAATAGCTGAGGTTAGACTGAAATCTAAAATGGTGATTTTTACTGAAGTTGATTATTAAGAGCAGTTTCAAAGATATTTTTTTAATGTAATGGTAATAAGTAGGAGAGAGTCGAGAACCACAAACCCGTTAGGTTACTAGTTTTGTGTAAACATTTTTCGTGTGCTCTTTTTGATAAGTTTTTGGAACGGAATTCCTTATCGCACGTTAAACTCTGCACACTTGGTGAATGAGAGCTAGATCGTAATTTTTGTTCGATCTAGTTCTCATTCGCCCAAAGCGAAAGGTACTTCATTCCAAGTAGGTCTCCCACGATTTATATACGAGTATAATATTATATTACGTAACTAATGTACCTACACAAAATATTGTAAAACATTTTAAAAGAGTAACGGTGGAGTTTGTTGTCCATTATTCTCCATACGAAAACTACCTTTTGTAAGGGGCGACTAGATCTTTTTTTTTTTTTTTTTGTTTATATTGACGTTCAAAAGTGCCTTATATGGGCCTATCTGAAATAAATTATTTGACTTTGACTTTGTGTTCTTTTTGCAGTAACATTACCAACTTATTCGTCCAGGTACACAAAGAGTTTTATCCGTGTCTGCAAATATAAAAACATTGGTCGATTACTACAAATTGGTGAATATCAAGTAGTTTAAATTATGCGAAAGAAATCTCAAGAGCACTCGACTTATGTGCAATTTTTACAAAAAATCATTTCCCGGCGACCATTTCCAGTTAATGTAGAGTAAGTTCGGGATCAGGTGGCCTGCTCCCACAGTATAACTAAAGTAAACCAAAAATGCCAGTAATTAAATTGTCTCAGCAATTAATTACGCGTATAATCTCATGTATATTGGAGATTAGTGACGTCAGCGTCGCCCGTGTCGCGATGCGACAGCTTACAGCGGATTACAACCAGTTGAGATACAAGCATTAAAACGTACTTTATTATAACGATTTCGGATAGGTTGACAGATCACTCTCGAAACATGCTTGTGAAAACTGGGAAAATGAAAGTGACGTTTTACGCAAATTAAAATCTGAAACCGGCTAAAAGCGAGTAAAATAATCATAATAATGTAGTTTTCATTCCTTTTAATATTTGCCACGACAGAGATTCAAAACGTAAGTAAGTATAATATATTCCTTAATCAGAACTTTGCCATTGTGTCCTTGCTAGCTTAGCTATAAGCTAGGTTAAATGCACAATAACGAACATTTGCTTTGGACAGATACGTTAGGACGCTACACACAAACGTCACAGAAATTGTAGCCTCACATAAAGCTCTATGAAGCATTTAACTTGTAATTAACAAATTAACAAGGTTAATCCGACATTATCCTCTCATAGCAACTAAATTGAATATCCTACAACACCTTAACCACACTTACACACCTATCCTACAACACCTTAAACTCCTATACCTACAACACCTTAACCACATACCGCAGAGTCTCAAGACGAAAATCTTTGACCAGTGCGTATTGCCAGTGATGACCTATGGCACTGAAACATGGTCACCCACAATGGGCCTTGTCAGAATGCTAAAAGTCACCCAAAGGGCAATGGAGAGGGCTATGCTTGGAGTTTCTCTACGTGATCGAATCAGAAATGAAGAGATCGGCAGGTGAACCAAGGTAACCGACATAGCCCGAAGAATTGGCAAACTTAAGTGGCAATGGGTTGGGCACCTTGATGGCCGATGGGGCCGAAAGGTTCTAGAATGGCGACCGCGTACCGGAAGATTTACAGTTGAAAGGGGGGGGCCTTTCAACGGTAAGTCAAGACAAGATGGACCGATGACTTTTTGAAGGCTGCAGTAAACCGCTGGATGCAGGAAGCACTGAATCGGTCGAAGTGGCGGAGCTTAGGGGAGGCCTATGTCCAGTGGACGTCTTGCGGCTGAAATGAATGAACCAACAACAACAACAGTGATGTACCGACGACACGAATGAGTGCTTTCGAATAATTGCCAAATTGCCAGCAGACCGAATGACGTGGCATGACAGTATCAAAGCCTGTTAAGGCCAGATGGGTTGAATATACAAACATCGTATTTTTTTTTCTAACAGTGTTCCTGTTTTGATTGGATTTGGAGTTGCTAATAACAAAAAGGAAATTAAAATGGTCCTATCATGTTTTTTTTTATAGGATTGGGGTGGAATACGTCACACTTCAGTGTAAATAAGAAATATCGTATCTCTAAATTATAATCTTATTCGCCTAGTCTTACTTATCTAGATTGCGGTCGACATCCAGTATGTCTAAACTAATATTATAAAGAGAAAAGATTTGATTTTTTGTATGTTTGTGTGGCGGCATTTACATCGCCACATGCGAACTACGCATCAAAAAACCTGACGTCACACAACATCTTGATGTCACACAAATTCTGCATGGCGCAATTGGAGTTTACCGCGCGATCGACATATTATATACAAGCTCCCGACTTCAACCTATGGGCAGTTGCCCGCCAGACACGACACCCATCTGGTCGGAGGATCCTCTCTTTTCTATGGTGGATGAGTGAACTTTACACCCTGTTCCTCATGCCACTATATTTGTATGTTTGTTTGTTTCTAATAAATAAAATTAAAAACTACTGGACCGATTAAAAAAATTCTTTCACTGATAGAATGCTTTATTATGACTGAATAACATCGGCTATAATTTATAAAGATATTACGCGGGCAAAGCCACTGGCGGAAGCTAATACCAAATAAAGCTAAATATTAGTTTGTTTTTACAGTCGGACCTTCCAAGCTAATATTATATGTACTGTACATGGTTACGTCTCGTTTCGTCGTTTGATACTATGCGACGGCAAAATGTTGTCGCGCTGCGTATCTTAGCCGAGCTAGTCTTGACAACCCAGTCACTGGGCTGTACCAAAAATAAACTAGGGCAAGACTATCTGCCGTACCGTACATGCTAATATTCCTCATTTTTAAATCCGTACATCTAATAGTCCTCCACACCGAATTTCGGCCATGGCGACCAATCTCAGCGGATACCAGCCTTCGGCGCGGGAGATATATTATAGGGCACAAGTGTGTGCGAAGACACATGTACTCTCTCTTCACTCACTTTCATAGCCATGGGACGTCAATCAGACGCGACCGGAGAGAGATCCTGATCTCTCTCCGGTCGCTTCAAACGGCTTAGCGTGCTTTCCTAGACTCAGGGGTGTCATACCGCCCACTTCCAAACCCCGGACGGTTACTAAGAAAATCCAACCGCAATAACACTTTGCCCGGGAATCGAACCTAGGACCCCACGCTCAGCAGACGCGCTTGCGCCCACGAGACCAACGAGGCAGTCCGTGCATCTATGACGTCACTGACTCACAGCAATCGGATGGCATCGCCGTCGCTGAATCATGCACACACATATTATCACGCCTGAATTCCCTGAAGTCTTAGGCAGAGACGTAGGTACATCCGCCAGTTATGTTTAAGTCCCACCTAATAGGGAGCCATCAACCGGGCACAAATCCAGATGTCCAGCCATTCAGCAGAATCATACAGTCGCGGAATAAAACAAGTCTGCTTGATTGGACGCCGGCGACCGCCCGCTATCGAATATTATTGCCAACTAGCTTCTGGATACGGGTTGAATTGAGATCATTTTCATTATATCAGAGTTTTTGTCTGATTGGATAGACAGTGGGACTTACGAATTATGATATTTTTTTTAACGGCTGATTTCGTGGCGAACTATAAATACCTAATTTTATCAATGTTGGAACTTGTTTCTAAAATATTATTGTATTACATAGTGGATTTTCACTTTTCATTTATTTATTTCATGAAGATCGTATTTTTTTTTAAAGTTCTAAATACCTATGAAGAGAGAAACGATGTGATTAGCTTTTAGCTTTTCATCCGACTTCAAGGAGAAGAAAAATTCTCCTGTTTCCGAGACACATCCTAAATACTAACTTTTTCACTAGAACTACAACGTGCTAGCGCGAACCCAACTAATATTAAACGCACAAAAATAATTTCCACTTCTCAAAAGAAGCCGACATTCACTTAGAAACTGTATCAAAAACTCCACACTAACACGTTGTGCCATTGCTGGCAACATTAATAATATCCTCGTTACTGGGGCAAATCGAATCACTGCAAACGAAACTTTTCGCTTAAACTCCTTGCACGATGTACACTAGGTCCAATCTTATTTACATGCATTACGCATGCAGATTAGTTGCCAGCTTGCACACGACTCAAAGAAAAACTTGCTGGCTCCCTAAAGCAATTTTAAAGTTGACTTCGGACAAATTTCTAATGAAGTACTCTAGAGTTTTGTTCCGATGTATGTGGGGGTGCATTTTATATTAGGCATGCAACAGCAATACCACTTAATAATGAAGGAGGTAGAAATTGGATAACTTTTAAGGAATTGATTGCGTTTCCTGCAACATAAAGTGAAATTGATATTACATAAACTATTCTTGGTCCATATAAGTCTGAAGTCGCCAACCCGTCTCAAACAAGCGTGGTGATCAATGCTCGTACGTTCTCTGTATGAGGAGGGCCTCTGCCCTGCAGTAGGACAGTTATAGGCTGAAATTATTATTATCTATTACCAGTAGTTTCTGTAAAAGTTTTAAAACCCCATGAATTTAAAACAAAAGGCAATAATAAATTTCTATTACCTCAAATTGGTCATCTTACGATTTATTACCTTGACGTCGAGTCCCGCCACGTCGAGTCGCCATCACGTCTACTTCGAAAACTCCCGCTTTTATTCCCGCCTCATCGAATCGTTGAAAAAGTCTCTTACTATTACCGCCACGTCTACTTAACCATTTTTATTTGTACAGTCGTAAAAAAGAAACTCGTAGTTGGTTGTGTTGGACTCGACGTCAAGGCGACTCAACGTGGCGGGACTCGACGTCAAGGTAATAAATCCATCTTACCACTCATGGACTTCCAAAAAAACTCAAAAAGCCTATCAGAAACTTTTATTCTTCAAAATATTAGTAGAAGTTTAAAGAAATTGCTCAGTACTCATACTGAGCAATTTCTTTAAATTTCTAACTTTTGAATTCCACTTTCATTAACACGATTAGTCACAATCATCTTGAATGCTACTTTTATTCACAACCCCGGTTAAGAATCCTATTCTTATTTCTTTGTCCAAAAACCAAGACCATCTTATCCATTCTACTAACAAAACACTTCAACAAACTTCATGAATACAGTGTTAGAATGCTGCCCACCCTCGCTGTGAAAGCGACAGTGTGAGCCGAAGGCCGGTCACGGCGCGGTGACGGACGTTTCCATTAGACCCTTTGTTCGGCCGACGTTTATTGTCCGAACCTATCGCATTTTATTGCCATAGATTGGGATTTTTTCAGCCACCATGTTTTGTGGGTACAAGCATGAATATAGCTGTTACGGCCTTGTCAAACTCGATTTGTATGGACTATGTTTTCGGTTATTTTTGTTAGTTTATTTATTTGTTGGGATTTTTTGTTACCTACTACAGTGTTGGTTGAAATTCGAAGGATATGGGGCTACGCAAATTGAAAAAAGACTCTAAAATTACCTTACTATATGTACATAGTCTAGAAGCCATTGTCACTAGTATTCTTATCGCACGAAGCGATGTGCGCTTTACTTGTGGTTACCAAGTGTACAAAGACGCTGATGTGTGTGTGTAAGCACAGGAGCTCTCGGTACCGTCCGAGACAATGGCAAAGTGTGTGTGTCTGTGTGCGTGTGTGTGTTATGTGCTGAAGCTCACGTCTTCATGCACTCATTCACACTTAGTTACCAATGGAAAGCGCACGTCGCTTTATAAGATAAAAATACTGTAGTAAATAAAATTTAAGTAAAAATCGTTTTAAAAACAAGCTTTTAATGAACTAAAAAGTACTAAATAAAACTTACGTAAACATAGAACTATATAATTTTCTTAAAAGCTTGAGGCTTCCTAAAGTATAAGAAGGACGTTTACGCCTCAAGCTTTTAAGAACATAATAATATTCTATGTTTACGTAAGTACTATTTAGTACTTTTTAGTTCATTAAAATATTGTTTAAAAAAGAGTTTTTACTTTTATTTTATTTTGTACTTTTTAGCATTAGAATTTATTTAAATATCTGTTCTATCACCTTCACTTCAGTACTTGTAAAGACAAATCTAACGAAACCAAACACGTCTTTACATAAGTCATGGTGTGAAGCGTAGCCAACCAAGTTGCACTATTCAAGTCATGCTATAATAAAATTCAGAACGCGCTAAATAAATGACTGCGTATGTAAAATTAACTGTCTGTGATGTTGACCGTTTAGGAGTTCCCTCGTCTGTAACCAACCCTGGGTGTAGCAACCAGATCATGTTGACATCATTCTACAACCTAATATGTATTTATACTATTTGAATTGTTCCAAAAATCTTTCGTTTTTTCTAATCAAGATCACAATTTTTAATAGGTAAACTTTTTACATATATTATTAGCTAAACAATTCATTATTTATTTTTAAATTTCATTCACTGTTACAGAAATCCGAGGTTTTCATTTTTTTAACGCACATCATCATAAAAAATGTATTGTCTTCAAAGCTGAATCAACATGTAAAATATCAATTCCGTAGGATAAGAGGAAGTGGTTTTAATTCAGCTCGCAAGATTTGAGCAATACATACTAACTAAAATATTATTATTATTATTTTAAGTATGTTAGTTTTGAAATCATGTAAATACGAGTGTGTAAATAAATGATATTACAGGTGAATCATTAAAAAAAAACTAACTAACAAGGCAAGTTATATAAAAGCATGTAAAAACCACTCCATCAAATATTTAAAGAATAAACTTCTCTCAAAACAAATAAAGATAATGAATCGACTCGTAACAGATTACGCTACGACACCGTAGCTGATTGTATGGCGTAGCGTCCTGCCGTAGCCAGCTACGTCGTAGCAATCACATGCTCCACTTTTCTTAACTAATTCATTCATTCTGGTATGGATTCCAAGTATAAGTTCAAGTTTTTTGAAAAATGAGACACCTTAACAAGCTATTTGCTTGATATTTCTCGACTAAATTGAAAAAAGACGCCTTAAAATGTAGAATGTTTATTCAACATCATTTTCAGCCTTATCCTTAATTATTACATATTATAAAACAAAGCCCCCCGCCGCGTCTGTCTGTCTGAATGCGATAAACTCAAAAACTACCGAACGGATTTTCAAACAGTTTACACCAATGGACGGAGTGATTCATGAGGTAGGTTTAGTGTATAATTCACTAAGGTTTTGTGTAAATTTGCTGAATAATAATATGACGATTATTGATGAAGATGTCGGACAAAATCATGCCGATTGGGAACTTTACTGGCGTGCGCCGGGTAAATCGTAAAAATATTCTACTTGATTGTTTATCTTAAAATCTTATAAATCTACAGTGTTTTCTATACTGACACAAAATAACTGATACAATGTAAAATCTGCCGCCTAGTGCTATGCGACGGAGCGCAGTGTGATGATCGCCTAAACGGCTTGTTTCGAACTAGTTAAGAGTTCAACTTGATCAAGCGTTGTGTATCATACATGCAGTAGTTATTTGTGTTCTGCAACTATTAATGCAATAAAGCCGTATTGACGCAGACGGTCGCCGGGCGCCCGCCGGGCGGCTAAACTATTTTGAAGTTTACGTTATGTCGGTCTTATGATCTTTAAGTGAATCTAAATTACGAGAGAAAATCATAGAAATTCATCTATGACAAGGAAAGAGGTTTGTCATGAGAATTATCCTCTCTTTGTCACGTCCAATTAAAGAATTCGTATTTTTTTGTGTAAGTATTCGTAACGTTACAGAAAATTAGTTTTGTTCCGCACTTCGCAAGTTGGGAGACGTTAAATGTTATTAAGATTTTTATTAGCCTAAAATCTGTATAGTTGATATTTAAGCAATTCCGATAGGTAGTTAATTAATAGTATACTTTTACCTTCGAACCACCGATAAGTAGCGACTTTATAATTTTACGACATTTCAAATTCTAAACACCTCGGCAGAAAACCAAGAATAACAATCAATATAACGAAAAGGAAAAATGACAATATTATTTCAGGAGCCATCCGGTTGCCGTCCGTTCGCCGTCCGGCGTCCGGTCGAGGCGCGGTTAATCTCATGAATATTCACCTCACCGCTGATCCCGGTAAACCGGACCGCGCGCCCGGATCATGTATAATAGACCTTAAATGATGCGACCGAGGGATCTTGATACTTGAGTTCAAGGAGAATTTATTTTGCGTGTGTTTTAGTTGTTGCTAAGGAACAAGGTAGAATAAGTTGTTTTAATAGGCAATTAATGGCTGAGTGATAATGGGTAATGATATAGAGACACAAAAACAGATTTAGGGAATTTTTGTTGAGCTGATTGTGTACGAGTTTAATGCCTTGTGATGAAAGTTTTACGTTTATAATATGAGCTTATGTTACATAAGTACATAAAATTGATAAACAAGTTCACAGTGAACTGTATATAAAAAGTCTTCAATGTGCGGTGTGGTTTGTGTTATTTCCATATATACACTTTGCGTCAACGAATTTCTTGGTACTCTTTTATAATTAAAAGGCACACAGAATACTTCTGGAATTTATTGTTACCTCTGAAACAGTAGAGATTCTAAAGCAAGTAAATAAAAGTGTTTAAAAATTGCAAAGCAAAGACATTCATAAATCATAATCTCAAGTATCAATATCTCTCAAACACACTATATTTAAATGTAACCGCGTCGCTAATGTATGCGTGCTATGATGATAATTGATACGCGGCAAATTTTCGGCCACCGCCGAATATAAGCGCCGCCTAATATAAAGCTGAAATATTTGATGACATTGTTTCATTACCTACTGCGGTGTACCGCGGTCGGTTTATAAATCATTTATACGCAAAACTAGCTGGCTTAGGGATCATGGTATTAGCTAATTATTTTGTGGAGCTGGAAATTGTTAGAGATGTGTAAATAAATCAACAGCTGTTGATAAACAGTACATAATGGTTTAATTTCCCGAAGGGATTGCTAGGTGGTTTACTATTGTAGGTATTATCGCAGATAGCTAGCCAGCTAGGGATTTCACTCTCTATTACCATTAAACCGTCTGCTTCTTACTAGATCTGTATCGTACAGCAAGATAACAAGATTGTAATTATTCAAATAAAATGTCCGTACTATAGTGATTACTGACTGCATAAGGTGTCTATTGCTCGAGTCGGCACATTCGATTCGATTGAGTCATTGAGTTGAACAACAAAGCTAATCCGGAGCAATTACTTCTTAATATAATATTAAATTTTGCCCGGCTGCGCCGACCGGAACGTATAGCATTACTAGTGCAGACAGCCCCGTCCGTTTGAGATGCCATTTTTTATAACCACAGCATGAGTTGTTAGTTTGTGCCGATACATGAGCAAAACAAGAATAATTCGAGATTGAATTTTTATATTTTAATCAACTCTCCACCATAACTCCGTTCCACATTTCAGATTCCCAGTCCACCGTGAAAATTAAACTGATCTTTGACTTTATAGCCTGGTCCTTAACTCCGGCCATTACGAAAGGCATTCTCTAATTCGGCATCAACACCATCTTTACGACTATAGCGCCAATTCCACAATGTTTACTACGGCCATTGACATCACTTCTCCTAATTCCATTAACTATTGCTGAGACCTCTTTTTATTGCTATTACTATAATAAGTAATTGAGGAGTGAGTTTCTTTGATTGTGTTTTTGATACCTTACGTACTCCATGTGTTATGACTATTATAAAGTGTAGAGGTCGCTATTGAATTTGCTATAAGATAAGTCAAAGTCAATGACGTAATAGTTTTTAAATAAGGCCACGCAGCTTTTTTTTTAAGCTTTTTGAATATTGGTAATATCTATACAGGGTTTAGATGATTTATTAGGTAACGTTATATTTAGAAAAGCATCGATAAAGATGCTATGATTTAGAAAATCATATCTAAATCTACCGTTTTCTTACAAACAAACCATCAACAGCAAAGTCTTTTCTAAAAGAACTCGGTGATGATATGACGTATAACTAGACCGACCGGGAACATGACACCGAAAAAATTATTATTTTCATCCCTCTTTTCACTACAACCAACACAAAAACAGAACCTGTTTTTCAGCACAGTAAACAAACCCGCGCTTCCTTCACAAATCCTCTACTTCCATAATAAGTTTAATGCCCTATTCACGTAATATTCCCGTCAATAGGCGTCCATTGATTTAGTAATTAACGCGTCCATTTGGTATTCATAAAGGATTGCTTTTGAAAGAATATAAAGCTTTGAAAGCGCTTAATGAATCATCTCTCGATACTAATTGGTGGGTACTGGGCGGATACTGTCATGATGAGAACGTAGGTTGATTGTTTGATCCTTAGGACGTATTTCAATTATTTTGGGAATATTTTAAGCCTTGATAATACTTATATAGATGGTATACGTGGTACGTCGATGGTATAATAATTTGTTTTCTGTTTTTATAGTTTTAAGGTATATTTTTATAACGCATTTTTGTTTCTTTGTTTCTGGTAGCAAATTGGCATGATTTTTCTCAGTTGAATCGTGTGAGCAACTGGTTCATTAATCAGTTGGTGATTATCGCCACTAAGCTCTCTAATATAGATCTAGAGAAAGGTTTATCCATGTACAACGAACTTAGATGTAGCATAAATTTGAAAATTTGCATTCGTTTATTTCAATTTTACGAATGTATTTTGTTATATGACTTTACAAGTTATTGCGTTTGCGTAAAGTTCATTTTCGCCTAAAGCAGTAATAAAGATTGGTGATAGGCGCACTCAGTTCGGATGGTGATCGGTTTTACGAATTTTGCTGATGCTACATCTAAGTTGGGTCGTACTGTACAGTCGAGAACTTGATTGTTGAGAAGATTTAGTCCATCAACTACATACGTCAATTTACCATGTTTTATAACCATGACAGTTGTGATTTGATTTCGGGCCGTTTAAGTTGATAGCATATGATAGGAAAAGAAATAATAAATGGTAAGCCGTTACTTTCAGAAACACTAATTATCTTAAACTTCTAGTCTTAAAAAACTATATTCGAGCACCACCAAAACTCAAGTCATATAAACTCGCCACAAAAACAAACAGCGACGAAAAAACAGGTGTACCAACCAACAAAAAGTAAAAAAATATTTCAAGGAAAACTTTCCGCGTTATCTCTTACATCCTGATCCACCGTTTACCAGATAAACCCTAAGTATTGCCTGAATAAAGAGCCTCTCCCGCTAATCTCTTTATCAGAAGGGGGATGCGAGGCGAGTCTTTAGCTGAGCCGTTTAGAGGTTGTTTTTGCTAAAGATAAGGCTGTTTTTTGGTATACGATATTGAATTGGTGGGGTTAAATAAGTGGCTGATGGTGTTGATGTGTTTCTGTAAATTTTATGGGAAAAGCTAATAGTAAAATTGAGTTCTTCAGTCATTGAGAATTTAGAGGTATGAGGAACAGGGTGTAAGGTTCACTCACCCCCTATCAAAAAGGGAGGATGCTCCCCGATCAAACGATTGATGTCGGAAATTAATATATATGTGATCGCGCGATGCAGGATTTGTGTGACGTCAGGATTTTATGTGACGTCAGGTCTTTGATGCGTAGTTTGCATGTGGGGATGTGGATGCCACCTCAAGAACTTCAAAAAATAAACATCAGTTTTTCGCATCTTCGATCAGCAACAGACATGGCACAACTCGTAAAAGATGCGTCCTGATGCGCGGAATACTTAAACGTAACGTAAATTCGATTTTAAAATTGAAAACACTCGTTCCGCACATAGTATTTAGGTGGGTACTTAGTTTTACGAGTTAATTAACATCAAAATGCTAATTATAGGCGCAGTATAGGATAGCAGATTTGTATCGATCAATAATAACAAGCGTTATTGCGATAATGCGTCCTGATTCCTTGCACACAGCTGCGTTTTTATTGTCCGATATTTCTAACGTCTGCGTGTAACCTACATACACCACGGGCCCCCCGCCCGCACTACATCGTACTAACGTTATTAACGCAGGTGTAAGATCGCATGCATCCTAATACAAAATGTTCTAAGATCACATATCGGAATGATGCAGGACGGAGGAACACAAGCGTCCTACTTCTATTGCTTCGTTATCATCGCAGCAGTGTGTAACTTCGTGGCCTTACTAATACAAAATTTACTGAAAACAGATATCGGAATAATGGTTACGTTATTATCGACCGATAAAAAGGCGCCTGTACGGGAGAGGCTTTACGTTTACATCGCGTTCGTGCTAGCGCCCCTGATTCAGACCACCCGCCATTTTGTTTTTAAAACATTTCGAAAATACCTACACAATTTTACACTTCCAAGACACGAATGAAACACGTAGCTCCTAAAATACTGCGTAATGATTAACTCAAAAGTAATAAAAGTGCCGCCATTTTAAAGCGTTGTTTTACGATTCTACCCTCATCTCCAGCGTAAAGTCAGTGCGCTTATAAAAATAAATCGACAGGTCTTTGAGGCTCGCGAAGTGTATCGGTGTAACGGTGTACGTGAGGAGAACGTTGAGCGACTGTTCGCTTGTAAATTACTTTCAAAATTAAGTATAGGTAGGACCCGTGGGTGGACTTGAAAACAATATATGAATATATATTTTTTCGATTGTAAAACAGCAAATGCGTGTCTCAATACCCAAAGGTAGACTACTCTTAGAATAAAATACTCTTTATTATGATTTATCATACACCATAAGAACTATTGTAGGTTCATTAAAGGTTATACCATCAAAACCAACATGTAAATAAATGCAAGTCTTGCAACGCAGTTCTACTATCGCCAAAAGATGTGAGATATATTGTTAAACCAAATCTGTTAATTTATTCAGTACCTATCCACTTGGTCATAAATTGTTACCTAATTAGTTAACTAACAATATTTTAAACTGACCGTATCATTACTAGACATCTTTATTTCTTTAATAAATATAATGACTTGGCATTCGCACACGGCAATAGAATCTACATCCAACAAAATCTAGCTAATATTAGAGCTGCGAGCGATTTATTTAATGAGTAAGTACTCTGCAAAACCTGACCCCTCTTCCCCTATTCTTTATTGTAAGAGGGGTCAGTTAATGCAGAGAGCTGACCGTACTATTTTAAATAGTAGATGACCTTGTAAAGGCCGCAGGAATCCGCTGGATGCGGGAGGCACACAACCGGTCGAAGTGGCGGCGGTTGGGGGAGGCCAATGTCCAGCAGTGGACGTCTTTCGGCTGAAATGGTGATGATGATGATGAAAATAGTAGATTATTTTTATGTGATTATGTAGAGCAGTACATTAGTTAGTCAAAATGTTACAGATAATAATCTATATTATTATTCAATAAACGAGCTTGATAATCATAACTTTACCCTGAAAATATTTAACAGTATGTAAACATTTACCGTAGGTACCGGACTGCCCTGTATGTAAAACGCCTCCGAAAAATATCTTAA
Organism: Agrochola circellaris; assembly: GCA_914767755.1. Taxonomy (NCBI): domain Eukaryota; kingdom Metazoa; phylum Arthropoda; class Insecta; order Lepidoptera; family Noctuidae; genus Agrochola; species Agrochola circellaris. The sequence continues at coordinate 1,364,652 of OU611847.1, forward strand.
ATATTTAAAAAAATCCTAAAATAACACACCCATATCTAACATCCTATAATCTCGGAGACACGTGACATCTAAGCTCTATAACCTAATTCGTAAAGCAAATAGACACACACACACACAAGCACAACGTATAAATAATGCACATACACTAGCGGCACCGCAACATCAGTCACACGTCGACCCGACTCAGCCCTTAAATATCCGCACGCACGCTCATATCCGCAAATATTCGGACATATCCGCGACACACGGACTTTGGAATTAGGTTGCGGTTACGCCTCCGCTGCGTGATTCGTCCTTCATTACTGTCCTTTTAGAACTATGCTCGATATTTGGAGTATTTCCGAAAGGTAAATGTATGTATAGTGGTGTAAAATATATATGTGTAGTAAGTTTATTTTTTGGGATGATTTGTCAATTTTGATTACCTACTATGTTTTGATTATGTTCTGGTGAAGGTCGGATATAATACAGAAGGAAGATTTAAATCACTTTAAAGACTGAGAGTTGGCCATATTGATAAAGCTTCGTGCAGACTGGCGCGACACGAATCTAACAAACCAATTACTTCACGGTAGAAGAATTACCGGCGTCGTACACGCGCCAGTCTGCACAAGGCTTAGTGCTCAATCTCCTAAGAACATAGACTCAAACTCAAACTCAAAGCATTTATTTCAAATAAACCAATTACAGGCACTTTTGAATTGTCAAGGGGTCGGTCAGTCAGAAAGATGAAGCTAGAACCTCACCTACTGTAATGTTGATGATATTCTTTTATTTTATGATGTATTTCCCTAATTAATTGAATTGAATACCCTTGTATAAACGTGTAACTAATTATCCAATCTAATTCCAATGACAATGTTTTATAACATAATATAGTTAGTTCTTACTTTTGTGGTACCTATTACCATTTCGCAACCTGTTACCATGGATTCAGTACATGATTCTGAACTGCGTTGAAATTATTAAAATATTATAAAAAAAATATTGCTGTTGCATACATTTTGACCGCGTAGGTATTGCACTTTTCTATTATAAAACAGCATATGTTTTGGAGTTTACTCCTTAAGAATCGATTTTCATATAAGTAAGGCAAAAAGGGTGGAAATTTTATGAGTGAAATTTATGTAAGCGTTAACTATATATGTATTGTGTTTTATTCGTTAATAACACGGAATAAAATTTAGTTTTTTTTTTACAGAAGCTTCCCATTTCCGGGTTTTTCATCTGCACATAATAAAACATCAATATTGCTAATTACAATCCTCCACCATGAATACAAAAATATGGAATAAACTTACTTACCTACTCAAAGTTTAAAGTTAGGTTAATTTAAGTTTTTATTTTCATGGTGAGATTTTCACAGGATACAGGCTGGAGTCACAGATAGTTGAAGTCCACCACTTTTAAACAATGTACCTAACTGTACCCGGCACAGTCATTAATCTAGTGGAATTGGACTGTCTCACACAATTGCCTTTTAAAGTCAAAGAATTGAATTTCCAAATAATAGTCCATTGTTTGTGTAGGACAGCAACTTGCAGTGATCCAATGCATATGTTTACATAAATGCTGGAATAGTAGTTTGTGAAACTGTTACATAACAGTTATTGCGACTCGGTTTAATCATTATTATACTGTGATAATAATGTCACACGAGTATTTTAATACTTAGTTATTGTGCAGTTTCATTACATCTTAACATGAGTTTAGATTTATCGTAAATATGGTATGAAAATCTAACATTCCACATCTTTGAAAACTGTACTTTAACAGAATAAAAGTTATTAATAATATTATAAAGTTAAAAAATATATAAATAAATACCGAATAAATAAAACTAAATATAAAAACAATAAGACTAATTATATTATGCATATTAGCCACGCCCACCAACGAGTTCGAGCCGTCGAGTAGTGTACCCTTAATAAAACTTTTTAATTTCACGTGAATAAAGTCTGCCATGGCACTATTTTGATTTCATATTAAGAACATTATGATATGAATGTAGAAAAAGTAATTGGCTAGCGATGATTTTCTAACTGTTGTGATGTTTTTAGAAAAAAAGTGAAAATAACTAACTACAATCTACTTACTTTGGGTTTTTCATTCCAGAGGGTGTTAACAAAATCACTAAAAATTGCAAAATACTAACAAAGTACGCAAAGACTTTAAAGTTATTTGCCAGCCAGTTCTTTCCTGTGACCCAGTGCTATCGAGAACTGTTCAAGGTCAAGACAATCTACTTCTTTCTGTTGGCATGAGCTCAAACCGTGGTGAAGAGATCAGTCAGTCAGTAATTCACAACAACAGTGAAACTGACTATCTAGGTTGTAAGTACCGGATATACTTCAGTATCATTTCTCAAGAAGAGTCTTTGAAGATCCAAATATCTGCCACGCACTTATGACCAGAGGGCCTAAACAAGTGGGAATTGCTTTCAAAGTGTTCCGTATTTCTTACTCCGTGGTATTCCTACAACGACTTTCAAGAGAATTGACACAGCATCTAATATAATAAGGGCCTGTATTCGGTTCCCGAGTCGGGCAAAGTGTTATTGGGTTTTTCCATCTGGAATTTCTGAGTAACAGCCCTTTTTTTTTTTTTTTTTTGGATGGGAAATTATCAAATAAGTTCTCCCGCTCTGGGTGGAGCGGGAGGGCGTGTCAGACTTTTACTGACTAAAACCCACCCGTGTTCCTTCCGTTGCCTGTGTGCCGAGGTCGCGATATCCCTTTCAGACAAACCCGCAACCCCGGCAGGCATTGGCCCTTCCGGACCCCGTCAGTTGGTGCTGACATCTCTTTGAGGCGCGCGTGGAACACAACGCGCCGTCGACCCGGGCCTGGTCCCTATCGGACGGCGAGCTACCCATTGCTCACCGTCCGCAAGCCCGCGCCTACGGTGGCCGGAAGTCGGCTCGCGACTCCCGACGCCCGGGGCGTCTCCTGCGGCGACTAGGGGCGCGAGGGGGCGCATTTTGCCTCTCCCTCGCGCGCTCCGCCTCCTCCTTCGCGAGCATTACTGCTTCGCAGAAGGAGGTGACGGCCTCCCATGCACTCTCGCTCCGGACCATGGCCTGAACCAGGGCCGGACGCGAGAGATCGCCGCCGCCGATCGCCTCCGTGAGGACACGGCGGTGCTCCGCCCAAGCTGGGCAGACCTCCACCGTATGCTCCACCGTGTCCTCCGGGCGATCCACACAGTGGTGACACCCGGGCGTTTCCTCCCGCTTTATCCTGAACAGGAACCTCCCGAAACAACCATGTCCGGTGAGGACCTGTGTCAGGCGGAAGGTGAGGACGCCGTGGCGCCTCTCTAGCCACTCCTCAAAGAGGGGACTTATCGCCACAATTGTGGCGTGCCCATGAGTAACAGCCCTGAGTCTGCCCTGGTTGATGGCAATAGTCTCGCCCCCTATTACATGGGGCTTAAACATAACTGGCGAAATGCGTGTGTATTATATAAAAGTACACTTTTGCCTAACCCTTGAAAAAAGGGGTGATGTTACTAAGTGACATAAGCTTTTCGATAACTTATATGTCAATTCAATACATTTCTACTCCTCCATCATCGGTATCGCTAATAGGACGCCACTTTGTCTGTGCCCTCAGATGTATGAACAGGACGATCAACAGGAAAAATAATAACACGGGGCATACTGAAATTACTGCCCACCCCGTGGGAAAAAGGAGTAATGTTATGTAAGTGTGCATACTTCACAATCCACTCTTATCAATTAAGGAACCCTACATGACAATCTACTCGTACCTAATCACTGAAGGGTCACCGACACTCGTGGTATCGTCTCGTGTCCCACTGCTGTTCGACAAAGTTATTACGCACGTAATTCGCCCAAACAGCCACTAACGGTAGTAATAACAGCGCGTATCCAATAAGTGCCGGCCGAACGTCGGGTCCAATGGCGTGTGGTACTAGTATAAGCGGTAGCGATTTTATCAATATTATTATTTGGTTGATCATGAACAGCAAGTGTGCATAATCAGACATTATCATTGCGCGTGAGTTACATTACCCTAGTACAAAAAATAAAATATAGGTAAAAATATATAACTCAATAAAACTTACGTAAACATAATAATAATTTTAATATTTTCTTAAACGCTTGGTGCTTTATCTCTAAGTATAAGTAGGACGTTCACGCATTAAACGGTTGTTTTTAAAAGATTTTTGATCTATATTTTATTTTGTACTTTTTGGAAAGTTATATAAGTATGCAAAGTTTCAACTCAATCGGATGTTAGAAATAAATACTAATAAAACCAGCCTGTTACTGTCCCACTGCAGGGCAAAGGCGTCTTCTCATACAGAGAAGGCACGAGCATTGATCACCACGCTTGCTCTTGAATTATATTAACTATAAGTCCAGGTTTTCTCACGTTGTTTTCCTTCACCGATGTCTGTAATGTCCAAGATAAACTCAGAAAGTACATATGAATTGAAAAAGTCACAAAAAAGAAAAGTGAAATTGAAAAATTTATGACAATCGGAGTAACTATAAACACATACAAACGAAGCAAGCTAATAAAAAGCTTGTAATAATACCTCATTAACAATAAAATAAAACAGTAAATTATTTAAAACGTATGCAGCCTTCAGCTAAGCTAAATATTCTCGTGCATTAATAATCGCCTATAACAGTACTCTAAAGAAAAGGCTCTCGTTTCGTGTGTTCGATTAAAACGTCCATGTGTACAGTTACTGTTGTTTAATTAATGTTAAAAGTCAAAGACGCCTGTTAAGCATCGTTGAACTTGTGACTTATCCCCCACACATACAAGCAACGCTAAATCATCGAAGACTTAGTGGATCTCCCACTAATTGTTAGGAGCGACGCGGACATATTGAGTACGCTATAATAACTACTGTATATTGGATTACTGCCCAATATTGTTGCCATGTTTCTACTCTGTGGTCATCGCGGACATAAATGATGACTAGGCGGTGTTGAAAGGGACTCGGGCGTGATGAATGAAATGTAATGACTTTATGGCGTTACTGTCCAATATTTTTATTATGTTGTTAGTATTGGATATTATTGTGGAATGACAGGACCGTCTTCGAAGTGAATTTTTGTTGTGTGCCCAGTGAAGCGAAACGTTGCAGTGATTTAACATCTGGAATAATAATAACATGTTAATTGAGATAGGCATGAATTCCTAAAAATGATAAATAATATTATGACGACTAAAACATTAAAAAAATATTAGTTTCATTGCTGTATTTTGTTACTTTTCTCTTACATCACTGTAAAAGCTAATAATAACACCAATTCAACGATTTTGTTCAGGGATTATAAAACGTCAGAATTTTTGCGTCAATAATTTGCGTACCTTTACGTTTCTTATCTAAGTTTGATACCTTTCTGTCCTGTCTGCTCCAAAATTTGCACTAATTGCTACTACGTCACATGTTTCCAACATATAATTATAACTTTATTATCTATCAGAGTGCTACCTGATATTGTTCCTGTGTCGTCCTTAGTGACGTAATAAGGAAGGACAGGTTCTATTTCTATCCCTTCGAAGTAAATCTTATTTTCCTTGAGTAGGACTCTCCAGGGTATTGTTGTGTATGTTTTCTTTATTGAGTCGTATTTCTATTTATTCAGTTGCCATCTTATCAACAGGCGTGTTAATTGCAACTATCTTCTTTTTTGTAAAAGCATTCGATTTGAAGATTCGACAGATCAAAATGAGCTGTTCTCTTGTTCACGCCATATGATACCGAACTTTTTCAACACAAAGTCGTAAACGAGAACAAATGAGTAAGACAAACTGTACAATATTAAATACCCTTATCACCGTGACACAGTGATTCATTCGCGTCGCACTCCTAAATTATTGTTGTCTGTACCAGTGCTTCAAATAGGCCAATAGCACTCAAGTAGCACACAGTTCTAAATTATCGTTGTCTATTCCAGCATTCTAAACAGCTAATGCTACTGGACTGTGATCGTAAAGTACACAAATACTATTAAAATCATCCCAGCTGTACTAGAAGTCAATACTCGCTTTCACCTCCACTTGACTCCTACTCGCTCAAGATTAAGACCAGATATGACTGCTTGTCCATTAGAGCGAGGAGCGATTTCACAAAATTCGCCCTGCTCCGTTTAAATGGTCATGGCTATAATGGAATTATTTTAATTTATTTTCGATGTCAGTGGTGTATTAGAAAGGTGTGATCATATTTAAAACAGTACTCAGCTGTCCCTTATAAAACTTCAATACCTATATTCAACCTAAATATATGGAACAGCTGATATTTTTTTTGCGATTACCATGTTTTTCCCATGGAGAAAGTTGTTCAGTTTGATGGTCCATACCACACCCTTAAATACGACCACACTTTTCTAATACACGCTGTATACCGATACCTGTAGTTTCAATTGCCGTAAAAGACAATTTGACAAAATCATATTTTTGAACTCAATTTACCGAGTTGCCACTTCTATGTCAACAGGGCCACTATGCTACTCTGCTCCGTCACTCATCTCCGCTTACCCGCTCCGCTTAAATGGACAGACAGCCTTAATACAAGTCCCTAAGGCGATGTTATTTATTGGATTAATACGAGATTGTAACTATATTGTGTGCTACGCGAGATTTGTATTGACACTCAGTAATATTGACAAGTTACAGTCTCAAGAGCTTAGCAAGTTGTCTCAGAAATTGTTGCAACGACTCACAGATTTAAGTATTAAATGCATTAGTTTAGTAATAATTTGGCAGACTTTGTTATTCATTGATTTTTCATACTAAAATTCGATAGATAGCTACCTACAAAATATTATTTTTGATCTCATACTACTTAGTATGTACTTATTTTCACGACGGATGAGCATAAATTCTGATACTATCAGAATTCGCTAGATATACAGAATATTCTATACAGAGTTAATTAATCATTTTATATTCATTACATTTCATCAGAATCCTAAAGTTGATCATCGTCAGCCATGTCCGTATGTGTGTGTAATCACGTTCAAATCAGAGATTTACTCTAAGATTCGGTCCCCAGTGTTATCAAGGTCAGTGACAACACAAACTATATGGAACCTTTGAGCCAGGGCTGACTGTGTCACGCTGCGGCCACGCGATCCATACATTTGTCACGCCTAATGCGCTCTGCACCACTCATAGGGTTGGCAAACGTACAGAAAAGTACGTACATAAAGAATTTGAGCTATTTCTACTTTATCATTCATATCAAATAACAAGCATTTTGACGATTTTTGAGAAATGCGAAGATTTTACATGATGAAGCAATACTTATTAAATAGTCGATTCGATTTTTTTGAGGGAAATACGAGATATGGAGGACAAAGTTTTGGGAACAGTTCATCTTCATGATTCAAGCTGGCCATAGACATAATGAAGGTCAAAATTATTTTCATGACAAATATAATACGTTGTCATCGCATTATGTAATCAAAATAATAAATCTCTGACGAGATTAAGAATTTATCCTTTTAACCCAGCATTCTTCAAAACTCATTATTGCTAATCCAACTCCCTTACAAAACCTTACAACTCCTTACAAACAGTTTCCTTAAAAGTAAAACCCTTCTTACAACAACCAGGTAAAGAATCTAACTACAAATAGGTACAAGTAGTGGCGCCCCTAACTACGTACAAATCGTCGGTCCGATACGATCGGAGCGGATACAATTAATTACGCGAACAATAGACGCCGCCGTGAAAACTACTGATGACGATCGCGTGAACAATCCCTTGTATGCGGGTGTCGAATAACTTGCTGTTTCACGCTTTCATGTAATTTGCAGGTGGACGTCGACACGGATTTTAATGAATAAGGTGTTTTTTTTGGGTAATATTTAATGTTTCTATCTACGTAATAATATAAATGTTTACTTTTTTTTAGGTATCTTAACCTAAATAAAAAGTAAACAAATTATACCATTCACAGTGGTTAATTACGATTGTAATCAACCACTATGACTGGTATTTTTCACTTCGGGGTAGAGGATTATTTTCAAATAGATGAAATTATCATTGATCGATACACGCTTGCTTTTTTGACTGGTCACTATTATTCAGAAGTTTAAAAAACAATAGAACATAATAAATGAAAACGAAAAAAACAGCTTATAAGCCCCCTGTATAAGAGGCAGAATTCTTTTATCCCTATACATAATATACAAGCATGACAAATACCAAGTCTCATAATACCTGTCACTCATTCACGCGACTCTCACAACACACCTACATCCCGGCTACATTCCTCCAACTCGAAGAATACCATCGGCGTTTACGAAGTGCTCAATAAACAGACCATTCCAAAGTATTCCCAGTTATTGTGCTGCCTTTTATCAAGAGATACGGCCATGTACGGAGCTCGCTTGGGAAATAAAATAAAGAAATACGCGTGCACGCGACAGTACGGGCCCCGACATAAATATTAGAGTCGATACGGACTTTTATGAGACTTAAGCTTATGAAAATATATGCCCCGAGATGTATTGTGATTCTGTTTTTGAATTCTTGGTTATTCATTTGCAGGTTTTTGTCGGGATTTTTCTCGGTAGTGGCAGTGAGAGCGGCAGAGTTATTTACTTGTTGCATGTGAGATGTTTGATTATGGCATTTTGTTGCAAAGTGAAAGCATAGCCCAATTTTTCAATAATCGAACCTAACATTTTGAAAGTTCAAGTACCTATCGTATATTATAAAAACTCGTCTTCTTCTTCTTTTCGTGTGGTTATTGGCTAACGTGAACGGGCGCCGTCAGTTGGGACTGCTCAACTCTTAGCGGCCATGGCTGATTTTTAATTTTTTAATTGTTCTTTGTTTTTATCTTTGTATTACGGACGCTTCTAACGTGCACGTCTTTCTACATTGTTCTCACATGTATAATTTCAACATGAATGATGTAACCAATACTTTGTAACAATTTATTTTATTTAAAAGAGTGTCCGTGGAGTTTCTTGCCCGTTCTTCTCCATAGGTACCTACTACGCTTTGGAATGGGCAACTAGCTTCATATTTTTGACTGACCGATTCCTTGACAATTCAAAAGTGCCTGTAATGGTTTAATTGAAATAAATGATTTGAGTTTGAGTTTGAGTTTGAGTTTAACCTGGTGTCAGAGTTTTAAAGCCGCCCATGGGGCCCCTGAGCCGCTCATGGGCCTCTGAGTATAAAAACTCATAAAATACAAATATTACTTTGACACCGCTTAAGATAACAATTTTGCATATTTTACTACCCCATAAAAATGAATATTTTCCGATAAAAATGAATATTTTCCCATCAAACAGGACCCTAACCCAATAAAACAATGAAATCAGCGTTATAAAAGTGAAACAATCAATAAAAGTATAAACTTGAATTTAATGCCGACGACCGTCGCGTTTGAGCGCCATTATCCAAATGACCTAAAACAATGAAACATGACCTAAAGTGTGCGTGAAAGAGATAGCGTGATAACCCCTCTCCTTTTCGCCAGTTTATCGTTTAATCAGGATTCGGTTTGAGTGCACACATAAATGTTTAGTGCCTGTATGTGTCTATTTACGTTTACAATAGTCGTATAATGTCCAATCATTGGCAATACTCATAAAAGGTAATTGGTATTTTTGCTTCCTGATTTCAGCTTCGTCGTGTCATTAAAATGTTTCTTTCTGTGTAAATGTATTATAGTTACACTCTCTAAACTGCCCCGTGTAACGGAATATCCAAATATCAGCTGTAAATAACAAACAAGTAAATATTGGCTTATGTTTCAAATATTCCGCTCGGAGTAATATCCTGTTACCTGGTTCATAAAATATTACATTCATTATATTGCAATATGTTTCATTTCCTGTTATCTACACAGTAGGTACAATAAAAAAAAAATTATGTTACAATTCTGATTATTTTATTATCGTGGTATTCCATCAGGAATTCCTCAGTATTAACCCGGATTCTGGATTTGTGCCCGGTTGATGGTAGTACATAGGTTTGCTTATTACGTGGGACTTAGAAATAACTGGCGAAATGTGGGGTGTTACTGGTACCCCGCTGCCTAATCCTTCGGGGATGACAATTATTTAATTATTTATTTGGTTCACCAACAATTGTTTACACTAACATCTTGATAAAAATAACGTCTTAAAAAACTTTGAACAGTGTAACAATTACTTAAAGGTAAACACCACATGAACTAAAATTATGGTAATTTGTAAGCCTAGGTACCATCAAAGAAGTTCATATCTAACCAGTTTCAAAACAAAATCCCGTGAACACGATGACCACATCTGTTACCGCCCCGGTGCTATAGCCGCCGAGCGCTGCAAGCAAGAATAGTCCTTACGGTGGTTAGATATGAACTTCTTCGATGGTACATGATGATGGTACATGGCCAACTTAAAACTAAGGAAAAAATATGTGGCCTAAATAAATACTTAGTTTAGAATGTGATTGCGAAAGTTATATAAGTAAGAAAATAATGAATGATTTACAACACCTCTGATAAACAACACAAGATTTTATTTCTACTTATGACATGTGTGATGTTCTGTATAATTTCCAGTTATCTAGTAGGAACAATAACACATTCATGATTTTACAATTGTGATTCCAGTACAAAGGCCTTGGGTTTACGGCTGAAGATGTAACTCAGTGGCATGCTATTACAGCAGCCTATATTCATAACTTTTTGGAGGAAGGTTTTACCGCCTCCCTTACATAAAGGAAACAAACATTGGTGATACTAACACACAGTACAAAAAAATATAAAGTTAATTTGTTTTTCATATTAATACACTAACATACTTAAAAATATTTTTCTTATACTAAAAGTGTAAAACCTCATAGATGTAGTTAGTTGCAACGAAATTAATAAAATATTTTTATTTAATTTATTTATATTCATAACTGGACTCCTGACTGATAATGATACACGGTGCGCCTGTGGCATGCCATTGGCCGTAGCAACAGTAATTTGAAGAGTTGCACTGTCTAAACAATGTTTAGACAGTGCAAGTCGTTGGTTGCGTCAATTTCATTGTATCCCACAGGCACGACACGACAAAAACATAATAAAAGTAAATAATATACCAAAGAAAGCTTTAAGTAAAAGATTCTTCGTGTTATAAGTCTTTGTTACGGCATCTATTGAATATTTCACTACGGGTGCTATTACAATAAAAAACTTGACAGTGAAGTGTTCCGTAGTTAGAATGAATATTTACACAAATGCACAGTATCGATTTTACTGATAAAAATACTTATATTCACCTACATCTAGTTAGACTGGAAGTCAACCCCACCCAACGTAGTTGGGAAAAGGCTAGGCAGATTCATTCTACAGTATCGTTTTTATCGACCGCAAAAGCAAAAATAAGTGTATATCGTTGTAATTCTCGAAAAAACTACGTTAAGTACATAAAAAGATAGTTATTACTGCGGTTGTAACTGAAAACATTCCATATCTCACAAGCTATTGACATAAATAAAAAAGTCACTAAACGATCAAATTAATTATTGTCAATCGCTTCAATTGCATTTGGGAGACGATCAATTTGCGCATCAATGTGTATCTATCACGTAAAAATTGACAATTGCAATCGATCGTTTTGGGGAACCTTTAGGAACATCATCATCTTTTAAATTATAGGATCCAACAATAACCCACACGCCTATGTGCATTGAATTTTTATTTCTCTTCCGTCGGTTACATTGCATATTGAGATTGATTGTATAGGGAGTGCCACCACACCACACTTTGTATAGCTGAACCCCTTGCTCATATTATTAATGTAAGCATACAGTCTGGCGTATTTCCAGAAAGTCTCAAGAGCGTAATAGTCATACCAGTATATAAAAAAAACGATAAAGAAGAAATGGTAAATTATAGGCCAATTGCTCTTATCTCTATATTCTCCAAGATCATAGAGAAAGTTATCTATGAATCTCTTGACAACTTCCTAACTAAATACCACATACTATGTGACGAACAAATGGGCTTCAGGAAAAATAAAAATATTAACATGGCCATCTTTGATTTTCTCCATGAAATAATGCCTAAAGTAGATTCCAAAATACCGGTTTGTGCAATATATGCCGATATGTCGAAAGCCTTTGACTGCGTGGACCACGATATTCTCTTAACCAAACTTGATGCGTACGGTATTCGTGGCAATGCTCTTAACTTAATAAAAACTTATCTCAAAGGCCGTAGACAATGTACAGAGATATCACGCTTATGTTTAAAATCTAGGAAGGAACAAAAAACTTTATCGTCTTTTAAAGAAATAAAATATGGAGTTCCGCAGGGAAGTGTCCTCGGACCTTTACTATTCCTACTTTATATTAATGACCTGCCACGCCATATATCTAATCCAATGATTTTATTTGCAGACGACAGTACTTCAATTGTTTCATGTACCAATAAAGACTTCAATTGTTTCATGTACCGAAAAGCGTGAATTGACAATTCCTTAAGACGGAACGTTGTTTACTTTGCTCCTCAGATTTTAAATGTAAAAAGTGGTAAAAAGTGAATATTGTGGCCATATGATGCTATTGACTCAAAGCCAGTGAAGTGACCTACTGAACGGTGTATTTTTTATAGTAATTGGCATATGCAATCTAAAGTTATAACAAAAATAAACCCGTGGAAAAAAACTCAAAATTCAAACATTGTGATAACGAACTATAACCGTGACCTACGACAACCCGCAGCGCGCTCGATACCTCCCGCGCTAACCGCTACCGTCCCCGTCGTCGCCTGCGCAATACTCTTAACCCAGCGCATAGCGATCAAATATTTCGACTCAACTGGTAAAGTCTCGTTGGCGGAGCGGTGTATATAGCTGCCGCACTGCACGCGCAGTTACGGGTTCGCATCCTAGCGGAAATGACTTATGCGGATTTCTCTTTATGATTTTACTTTTTGCATTTTTTTAAGCATACATTTTTATAGATTTGGCAAATACTACACAAAAATATAATGGATTTCAATAATATATCAATAATGGACTCAACACCTAATAATACAAGCAAGAATGTAACAATGCGACCTAAGCGATTACATAGAGCGAAATCAATAGAATCTCTATGTTCATCATCACTCAACTCGTCAGCAACGGAACCACACACACGAAGCTTAGATTTATCTACTGGTCAGGACGTAGATTTACTAGAAAAAATGAAGGCCGAAAATCAATTATTATCAGAGCAGTTACAGGTGGCTAATAATGAAATCGAAAACCTTCACTTAGAATTGAATCAATTAAAAAACCTTGTTAGTCAGCAAACTGGACAAATAAACTCCCTAAAAAGCATATGTACTACACCCCCGACCCAAAATATTAAGAATCAGATACAGTCTAAAAGGCGAAAATCAAGACGAATGCTAATTGACAATTCTAGATTCATGGAAATTAAAAACGTCGAAACTCAAGATATGAACCAAGAGACGCATGATCCTGTACTGGATATTACTGAGATTTCAGCTGACCAAACATACACTCCAGAGGTATGTGACTATAATAATGACAGGAAGGGTACGGACAACTTAAATAAAATTCACATATTTGGAGGTGAACAATGCCGAGGACTATCTAGTCAGCTTATAAATTCACGACTAGGAAAAAAACACCGAAAATATTCTATTATTGGATTAATAAAACCTGGGGCTAGAGCCAAAGACATATTAAAACCAATTCAAGAACATCATTCTCAAATTCAAGAAGATGACCGAGTTATATTATCTATAGGAGAACACGATGTAAATCCCACACACGTGATGGCAGAAATCTCAGCTGCTTTAAAACTTCTTGAAGATCGACAGGTTTTTGTAACAAGTATTATAAGCAGTAAATATTTAAATGAAAAAATATTGAATAATATGCTAAAATTAGTTTGTAAAGAATTCAAAAACTGTCAATTTATAGACTTGAGTATAGGAAATGGGTACGATAGGGACAATATTATCACATACTTTGATTATTATGACAAGGATGAGCATAATGAACTTTGTAAACAAATAAATTTGGGAATTGACTTTATTGACTACAAGCAAAAATATTTGACATATAATAATAGAACTCCCAAAGATGTACATACTACGTGGCCAGTAACTATCCCCACCGAGAAAATCAAAAACAAAATAAGTTTTCCAAAGAAAGGTACCATACCCTATTATTTTCAATTGCAAACTCAACATGATAAACACACCAGTACTGAAGTAAATTTGAGAATATCATCGGAAAACAAACCAAAAATTGGTACAATCCCGTATTATTTTGTAAAAAGTACTAAAACCGTGCCAGTAGAAAAATGCGAGTCAAATATTGATGACTTTTTTCGTTCACAAAAAAAATAATACATCGTTTTTTCATATTTTGCATCAGAATATAGCGGGATTAATGTGCAAAAAAGATATTCTTGAATTGACTCTCACAAATTTACAGGTAACAAAAATCATCCCACATGTACTATGTTTCAGTGAAACATTTTTAGGAAAAAATGATATAAAAAATGCTAAAATAACTGGATACAACTTAGCATCAACATACTGTAGGGAAAAAAGGCGAGGCGGTACTTGCGTATACATTCAGAAAGGTATATTGTACAAAGAAATAAATATTTTACAAAACTTTGCTCGTGAAACGATCTTCGAATGCTGTGGAATAGAGGTACCAAGTTTAAAAATTGTGATAGTATGTATTTATCGTACACCTCAATCAAATGTTGAGTTATTTTTAAAGCATTTTGATACGCTGTTATATAAATTATTATTTAACAGCAAATACAACCAACATAAAATTGTTCTTGCAGGTGATATTAATATTAACACGCTCAAAGTATGTAAAGCTGTCAAAAATTTAAAGGACATCATACATAACTATAATCTGACAATGCATATTAATGAGCCAACAAGACTAAATACCTGCATAGATCATATAATTAGTAACGTTAAAAAAGCGTCTAGTAAAATATTGAAACTAGGACTTTCCGACCACGACACAGCACAGATGTTAGACGTGACAATAAAAACCAAAATTTTTCAGTCTTCGAAATATTATATAACAAAGAGAGACTTCTGTCAGGATAATATTCGAAAATTTCGGGAAAGTCTAGACAAGTTAACTTTTGACAGTGTTTACAAACAGCCTAACCTGAACTCAGCCTTTAATATCTTTCATGACGATTTGTGCTTATTTTTTGAATTATGTTTCCCAAGAATTAGGAAAATGATTACCACAAAGTATAGGGATATAAAATGGATTACTAAGGGGCTACGACTCAGCTGTAAAACCAAGCGACATTTAAGATTTAAATTTTACGCTAAGCGAACAAAAGAAAATAAAGCTAAGTACCACAACTATTCAAACTTATTGCGTCGCTGTATATCAAAGTCGCAAAAAATCACTAATGACAATTTTATTGAAAAATCTAAGAATGTATGTAAAGCTGCGTGGAAAGTCATTAATGATGATATAGGATATAAGGCCACTCAAGAGTTCATAAATGAAATAAAAACTGACAATGGTATGGTAACCAATCCTTATGACATAGCAAATCATTTCAATAATTACCTAATACAACTATCGAACAGTGATAATAATAACATACAAAATACAAATAAAAACCGTACAAACAATAGCATATTTCTTACACCGATAGAAGACATTGAAATTGTAAATATTATTATGTCCTTAAACAATACAAGTTCTGTCGGTTATGATGGTATTACAACCGATATTTTAAAAAAATGTGTCGTCAGTATTGTCCCCGTGCTCGGATACCTGATAAATTTATCCTTCCAGGAAGGAAATTTCCCTAGCCGGCTAAAGAAGTCAGTAGTCAAGCCATTGCATAAAAAAGGAGAGAAAACAGAAATGGGTAACTACAGACCCATAACTTTAATCCCTATCATGTCTAAAATATTTGAAAAGGCTATGCATAAAAGATTATCTTCGTATTTGAATAAGTACAAATTAATTAAGAATGAACAGTATGGCTTCCAAAAGGGAAAATCAACTACACTTGCTGCATTCGATTTAGTACACAATATCCTAGTAAACATTGACAAGAAAAAGCAGACAATAGTAATATTTTTTGACATGTCAAAAGCATTTGACTTCGTTTCTCATGATCTGCTTCTACAAAAGCTGGAGAACTATGGTATCAGAGGCCCAGCGTTACAATGGTTAGAACAATACTTGAGTAATCGCGAACAATGTGTAGAAATACCTTGTGAACATAATACAGCGGTAAAACAAGAGAGGTCTGAGTATCTTGTTAACAGTTACGGCGTTCCGCAGGGAAGTATCCTCGGACCCCTCCTTTTTCTTATATATATTAATGATTTACCTGACATTCTTACTAAAAAATGTATATTATTTGCAGATGACATCTCAATAATATTAGCATATGACAGTATAATTAATAATAACTTTGACATTGATATAAACAATACAATTGATTTAGTTATAGAGTGGTTAGTAAGGAACAATTTACAAGTAAATATCAATAAGACGACTTTTGTACAATTCCAAACCCGTGGATCAAAAATTGTTCCAAGGCATATTTCATATGACGGTATAAAAATAAATGAATCTACCAGTGTAAGATTTCTAGGGTTCACCATGGACAAATACCTAGACTGGAAAGGACACGTTGACGGAGTCTGCAAGAGAGTTAACACTTTCGTATATGTCCTAAACAGACTAAGAACTACGTCTAACCAAAGTACGGTATTGTTGGCATACCATGGCCATGTAGCTTCCGTGCTACGATACGGGTTAATACTATGGGGAAACTCAACAGACTCCCAGCGGGCGTTTCTCTCCCAAAAACGATGCATAAGAGCAATTGTTGGTACTCCTCCTTATGAGTCATGTAAACCTCACTTTAATAAACTCAATATATTACCCCTACCGAGTATGTACATTTTTGAAGTTTGTGTGTTCGTAAAGTCCAATCCTAATCTATTTGTAAGAGCTCGTGATATTTATACACGGGATAATGTCTACCCTCGTAACTCCAGACATGGTCAGCGACTAGTGTTAGATTTTGCACCAAAGACTGCGGTGTTCAAAAAAAATTGCTCAGCTATGTGCGTTAAAATTTATAATAGGTTACAAACAGACATTCAAAATCTCCCCCTACCAAAATTTAAGAAAAAGCTTAAAGAGCTACTGCTTAAAAGAATGATTTACTCGGTAAATGAATGGCTACAGGAATAAGGAAAATATTCTATATATAAATATTTTAAATAATGTGTGTTGTGTATTATTAATTCAACGTAGAAATGACTGAGTTTTATTGGCATTTGACAATGTATTTTACCAGGCACATAATTGTTTTATTGACATTATATAAGACTATGAATTTCGGAGACACGTATTGGCTAAGACCACGGGCTAAGACTAACCATTATTTATATTTCTTTATTCCTTTTTACTTTTAAGAAAACGATTCACATGCCATACCACAGGCTAAATAGAATTATAAGACCAAATAATGTAACATGGAAACCACCGATTGTATTTACTCTATTTATACGTGAATAAATGAATTTGAATTTGAATTTGAATTTGACTCATACGTAAATGACATCAATAACTCGATCAGCAGTTTAATAAAATGGCTTGACAATAATAACCTAGTTATTAATCTACAAAAAACTAAAACTATGCACTTTCACCAACGTATATCTACAGGTGACATGGATATCAACTACAATGGCCAAACTATCGATAAAGTGAATAGCACAAAATTTCTAGGAATCTTAATTGATAGCCAGTTAACATGGAAGCCGCAAGCAGAAGGTATCTGTAAACGTCTGAGCACAGCCGCGTTTATGTTATACAACCTATCCAAAAAAGTAAATCGCTCAACAATACTAGTGGCCTACCATGGTCTTGTAATTTCTATTTTAAAATTTGGTGTTATATTTTGGGGTTATTGTAGTGAACGAGAAAGCATTTTTAAAGCTCAAAAGCGCTGTTTGAGAGCTATATTTGGCCTCAAAGTTACTGACAGTTGTGTGCCTATATTTAAGTCTCAGAAACTATTAACTTTCCCATGCCTCTATATCCTCGAATTAGCAATATTTGTTAAAACAAACCGTAATTTATTTGCCACATTAACAGAAACCAGAAAACGGAGTACATCATTAAGATCACAATATCAGAATTTACTTCACACAGGCACATTTAAAACGAGTTTATTAAAAAAAAATGTAATTTGTATGGCTCCTGTTGTCTTTAATAAAATTCCCGATCATATGAAAACCTTGCCCTTGATGAAATTTAAAAAATGTTTTACTGAATTACTTGTAGATAAATGTTATTATTCTGTTCAGGATTTCCTAAATGATACATCTTAATAACCTATTTTGATAACTTGTATAATAATTATTGTGTTTGCATGCCTACAAGGCAGAATGTACACGGTTCTTTATTATGTTATTTACGATCCTATTTGTATGTACCTGCATTCAAAGCAAATAAAGTATATTCTATTCTATTCTATTCTATTCTATTCTATTCTATTCTATTCACCTCTAATTATTTTTTCCCAAATTTCACTACACCATTGTTTAGCGGTGGACTTATTACACCTTCTTTGCAATTTTTATTCGAGTAAAATAACTGTTTAACTTTCGGGCGAACGGATGGACAGGCGGACGGACGGAGAGACGACATTATAAAGGTTCCGTTTTTGCTATGTGACTATGGCTACGGAACCCTATATAGTGAAAGTGTCCCGGGGGCGAGCAATTTGCTTACTTAGTTCACACCTAAGGGAAGAAAACGAAACACTGTGTTTAAATAATGTACGGAACGATTCTTTTGGAACGAACAGAGGTTTCGAAGTTTCTTTGTAATCTTTTATTCTTGTTCTTACGGTTCTTCGATTTTGCTGGCTTTATAATGGTCTGAAAATGTGTATTTGTTATATGTACAACTCTTCTGAAAGATTTTCTTAAATCGCAACGTGACCAATGTAACTGACAATGTAACCAATGTAACTGACAATGACAATGTAACTGACTTTTTTAAATAGCTTTCCTCTCTCAGCTTTATTCCGATTGACAAAAGTGATTATTTTATCCATATTTAAAAAAACAATCTCTATTTACTGTACAAAATACATACATCACGACAGGCAAAGAACTGATAATTTGACAACTTTTTTTAAGATTTTTCGTTTTTCAATAATGGCGTTCTGTTATATTCGGTCACTTTCTGAATTCACTTGCAAACTGTCCTTTGAGTACATAACATATTCATGTGTTAACTGAACCCATATTCCATTTGATATTTCCGGCCGCCAATAGCAAAAATAGTGGAAACTGTTTAGTCCACTGAAAGCGCTCGAACTGAATAGTAATAGAATATTCTATTCAACTTTAGTTGCTCGGATGCAAACTACTGTATCATGCAGACAGAGATGTGCAACATTTTTTGAGTTACATAATATATGCAGTAAAAGGAAAATAGGCCTGAATTTGAATGATCTCAAAAAAAAAAAATCTTTGTATGAAAGTGCTTAGCAACATTACAAAGATTATAAGCACGGGTTTTTTAACTGAGTCACTATGTTGTTTAATATCACAGTTACACGTTAACGTTGCTATGAAACCATGTTGTTGTTGTTGTTCCTGTACGTAAGGAAAAATCTTAATCTTTTCAGTAAAAGAGGTGAAAGACACAATTATAGTACTAGAAATAGGGACCAATTAGTTCAACCTGGTTTCAGACTGGCTAAAGTAGACTCATCCTTCATGGGATACTGTTTAAAATGTTACAATAAAATACCTCCCCACAAACTCGAACTAAATGAAACTAAATTCAAATCTTGTATTAAACGCACACTATGCTGCCAAGCATATTATAAATTGGGGGATTACATCGCTGACAAAAATGCTTGGCTCAACGCTGGTCCAGCTCCACAAGGGCGCATAAACTAGTTGATTAGCATTGAAAATAATGTTGCGAGCTGCTGAAGATTGCAAAAAAATATCTTTGCATTGTATAAATTCAATCTCTTAGTATTGTATAATTGCATAGCACATGTGTGAGCACTGTGACCATTACCATTTACTGGGTAAGACTTTCATTGGCTTGAATGAGCCCTGGCGGCTGAGAGTATGTCATGCTCACTCAAATGTCTCGCTGGTGGTGGCGTGTGTGTTGGATCATAAAGTTCCCTTCAAAATGGTTGAGCTGAATGGTGCTGATCCATGCGTCATGTTCATGAACGGGCGCCGTCAGTAGGGACTGGTCATGTCTTAGCTTCCATGGCTTATTTTAATGTATTTTAATTTTTGAATTTGTTTATTATCTTTTCATTGCGGACGCTTTTAACGTGCACGTCTTTCTACATTGTTCTCACATGTATAATTTAAACATGAATGATGTAACCATTATTTTGTAAGAATATTTTCATTTAAAAGAGTGTCCGTGGAGTTTCTTGCCCGTTCTTCTCCATAGGTACCTACTACGCTTTGGAATGGGCAACTAGCTTCATCTTTCTGACTGACCGACCCCTTGACAATTCAAAAGTGCCTGTAATTGGTTTATTTGAAATAAATGCTTTGAGTTGAGTTGAGTTGTTATAAATCCAGACTCAGACTCACAGAATGATTCTATGTTCATCGAGTTCTCTAACTTGGCCTTCGAAAAATAAGCAAATTTGTAAAGATTTCCTTCCACAAATTATAAAACAATAGCAAATATAATTATATCAAAATATCCGGCAAAAATTACTCTATAATCTGCAAAAAATACAGAATTAAAATGTATGCGACGGCTGCCCCGAGCGATGTATTAACAGGCTCAGTGTTTGACAGTTTAAAGGCTCTGAAATCGAGACGATATATATTTTTATACTCAATACCCCTCGACGACTGATGCATTCATTATTCGAGGCACTCTGCTATCGCTTGTTACAGCCGTGTTGAATTAGGGCTGTCGAACGACAGTTATAAATATTTAAGTTAATACTTTGCAATTCAGAATAAAAATTGTATTGTTAATGTTTTATTTTTGTTGCGTGTTACCTCTACCATACCTGTTATGGCAGAGGTAATAAAGTGCAAATAGTAAAGTTAAAACTGAGTAATTATTAATTCAGAGCGTATAAGGATGAAGAGTTCCTATTTATTTATTTAAGTCAGACACGATGATCCGTAGTTTACATTCATAACTCTCCGAGACCTCCCGCCGTCGAGCTCAGCAGCACCATATCGTCCAAGCGGACGATATGGTGCTGCTGAGCTCGACGCGAATGAATGACGTGAATCGCGTTTTTATCAACAACGTAAGCTACGCAGCTTACGTTGTTGATAAAAACGCCATTTATCGAGCAAGCGACGCGCTTGCTGAGCTCGACGATGAGGTCATTTACATACAGGTTGAAGAGTTTCCGAGATGTCAGTCGTCCCTGCCTCACTTTGCTCTCCAACCTGTACGCTTCAGGAAGTGTAACCCATCTCACAAAATTGGTTTGGTTTCCATACCAGTATTTCAATATGTTGAGCACAGCCATCGGTAAACCCCTGTTCCTCAACTTTTTCCAAAACACATCGTACTACGCGAAATCAAAAGCCTTGGAGAGGTCGAGGAAACAGACGTACACCGTCCTACGGTCAGTATAGTACTGCACAGTATGCTTGACAGACTTAAGATTGCGCTTTCAGTGGATAGCCCGGGCCGAAATTTGAACTGAACGCCATGTAGTTTTATATATTTACCCAAGCTGGAATCAAGCAAACCGTTCAGCACCTTAGCAATCGCAGTTGCTAGAGATATGGGGTGTTATTTCCCCTTATCCGAGATATCACCAGTCCTGTTCATCGCAATAGACACTACGAAGGTTTTCATTAAATCGTGTGGTAAATAAGAGTTATTCCTGCACATTGTGAAGAACATGGCCAGGACTCTCGGCAGGTAAACCCCCGCGTGCCGCAAGTACTCAACATAAAACCCATGATGAGCGGGGGATTTACCGCCTGTCATTTTCCTTAAAACAAACTCTTACCTGACTAGCTGTAAAATGTACATACGATATGGAGGCCGAGTATGAAGGGGATACGTTCATATAAAATCAATGCCGCGAAGTTTTATTGACTTGAGATTCATCTCTTACACCCGAAACGACTGAGTTACACCTCCGCTTGTGACCAGTTTAGACCTTACAACACTATATCATATTTAACAAGTAAGGGTAAGTGATCAGACATGAAAATATCCTCTATAACTCGTATCTCGACAACGGTTTGCCAGGCCGACAATGACACTACACAATGTTCCAGAAATTGTCTGCACCCATGAGCCTCGGTAACAAAGGCCTTATCCTGTGAGCCCAATTTTTCTAAGTCGTCACAAGTCCAAGACTCAACCGAGCAAAAACTTATCAGTTCGTTATAAAATACATACAGTCACAGAGAATACAATAATTATGCGACCGTCAACAACAGCCCGTATAGTTGTTATTCGGTAGCTGGTACAATGCAATACAGTTACATTTACAAACAAACTTTCTTTTTCATCTCCAAAGTATGCGCAACCCCCCATTAGGTCTTCCCTTCAGCAAGCCCACAGACGTCTAAATCTACAGAGGACTTACCGCCTGGCCACGGGACATTCGCTGCAGCGAATATTCGCACGGTGCGAACGGCGGAGCGTCTAGCGAGTAAAACAAATGTATAGAAATGTACTTATCACGCCACACGTAGCGGCGAACGACTGGACGACCGGCGAAATTTGCCGAGCGAATCGCACGAGTGTCAGAAACAAATGTATGAATCAGTACGGCGGCGTATGCCACGGTGTCGAGCGGTAGGCGAAGTGAATAATGCAGAAACCAAACCAGTTTAGTGTTATGCGCCGCGAAATAATGAATACTGAAACTTTTATTGCCGAAATACTAGCTAGGCCCTATCTGCATAGACCTTTTTCTCCAGTTCTGGTTGAATATTCATAAGAATATAATCAAAGGTTTCGACACTCATTCGGGTCTAATCTATCTAACTTGTCTGTACTGTCCCACTGCAGGGCAAAGGCGTCCCTCTCCCTTTTCCACACAATTCTGTCTATTGCTAGTGTCAGCCTTGATAAGCCTTAACAAGAGTCGGGCATGCCCGACTCTAGGTAAAGCAACTAAGACAACATGGACGAACTAAGAGAGTAAGGAATTTGTGAAACGGCGTACACTCGCCAGATTTCAAACCTCACACCGGAAAGCACGATGACACTAAGTAATTTACTTTTACATTTGTATGCAAATAAAGGGAAACCGTTAACGGCCGTGAAACATAAAACAAAATAGGCTATTAACAACCCGTATGGGGTAGAACTGGGTGAAACCATAAAAAATAACAACCGGTAGTTTTTCACGAAGCACTCGTAAATGTCAACGAAGCGCTAAAACCATTGTTAATCATAGGCCAGCTAATAGTAAAACTTTTCATAACTTAAAGCTAGGAAAGTGTTGTTACGGTTACTGTTGCTATAGGTACCCTGAATTTACTTACAAGCCACAATCTTACATGAACATTTAACAAGACTCAGAACTCAAACCCCCCCCTTGCAAAAAGTATAATTTTTACTTCGGGTGTCAGTTTGTTTTTGAGCACGAGCAATAGGAGAACTGCTCCATTCTAGTTAAAATGTTCAGGATCTAAACAGCCTTATCGAGTGTGGTCTCCTAGCTGAAACTCATCTATTATATCGAGCAGTAGACTAATTCTAACTGAAAATATTACTTTCGGCACGTGTTTCACAAGATTACTTCATGCTGTGATAAGCAGACCCAATACCTTGCTGACTACTTGAGACGCAATTTGTGGGCGCTATTTGAATGTTCCATAGTTGAAAATGTGATAAGACTTGCTTATTTGACAGCATTAGGAAAATATTAAAGAAAATTCTGGAATTTTAAATTGCGGTCGTCCATGTTTGATTCCATCACCAACCTCATAAACTATCCATAAATCACACGAAACAATAAAAAACTGATTAACAATAAAACGGAGCAGGCGGCCGATAGCATCGCAGTTTATTGTCAAAATGATTGATTCGCTGGGGGAGTAATAAAATTAATTTACCCCTTTTTGATTCGGAACGCAGTTGTCGAGTGGGCTCCGGATTAACGCGATACCGTTGACGCTTTACGTTTATCATTATTACTACTGACACACGTACTGATGTATGTACCGCCTTATGTAGGGTAATGATGAAGTTTTCGCTCAAATACAGGCACTGTTCTACAGTATAATTTCCTTTAGAAAAATTCAAGAACAAAAATGAGAACATCTTTACGAAAATAGAGCTATTTAAGCAAGGAAAATGACTCCAATGAAACTTTTGGGACATGCTCAATTCCATGGAGCGAACAGGCTGACTGAAAAAAAATCCAGGTATCTATCTCTTATTGCTAAGATCAGCTGTTTTATGAAGCTTTGTCGATATTTGAAGAGGAAGCAGTTCTTATAGTGGGCCAACACAGTCTGAAGATGATGGAAGGGGAATAGAATAAATGGCCTATCATAGATACATTGCAAGGTTATTACGTAAAAGCTTTGCTTCAGAGTCAACAGTAAATAGCTGACGAAAATTGCGATGCAAATATTAAAATATGAAATTAGAACTTGTAAGAATATTTAAAAAATATTTGAAGATTATCCTTATTCAGATAGCAGTCTCAGCACAAATTTATTTTATCTTTTGTATAAGGACAGTAAAATATCTTTTCTATCATTTTTGTTATTGAAAATTGCGTCGTATTCAGACTTCAAATAAAATAAATTATGTTCCAGATAGTTAGCTCCACAGATGTTCTCAAAAGCTCCGAGATTTATTCTATCTACATTTTAATGGGTCTTGCCTATTATAGATTATGATTGCCCTTTTCTTGAATTCTTTTGTAACAAAGTGAAATTCTCTGTTATTTTATCGCATTTTTTTAGATCTTTCTTTTTCAAACACAGGGTTTTAAAGAAACGAATTGAATTAAGTATGGTACATAAATTACATTTTTTTGGAGCTACTTATTCAATAACTAAATCAATGTCTAGAGCCAGACCGCTTTAAATCGTCCCGTGAAAAAGTGAAATGAAAAGATAACTTGACAATGGAAGTTTAGTAACCATACTTCAGACCAACTGGTAGTTATAAAATCGAAATATTTAAAAAATACCTGGTTTTGGGACAACCAAGACAGTCAGATTATTGTATTTGCTCAAGTTATGCCGAAATCAGACGCCTCACTTTTTTAGGTAAATGTTTGCATAAAATTCTGCATCTTTCACTCGAAGTCAAATGAATCAAAAGTGAAAAATGAATTCATAAGTGAACCGATCCAACGATGTTGGATTTCCTCACTCAGCATCTTTCACTCGTTTACCGAATGATCGTTTTTTTTTTGTAAAAAGTTTTTATTTTTCACTTTTTAGTTGTGGTACCTACCCCACACAAGTTCGAATACCACTACCTGCTATGTAAATAACAGTGGCAGGAAGTTATCATAATTATCATCCACATATACTAAGAGGGAAAAATACATATTATATTATTGAAGCTTACTCAAAAACTATCCAAGTAAAGTTAATTAAATTTATATGGGACCAACTTGGGAGCATAACCTTTCATACAAAAAAATAATTTTCAAAATCGGTCCACAATTGACGGCGAAATCGGCGGACATACATTTAAAAAAAAACATGCATTCGCGACGAACATTATAACCTCCTCCTTTTTGGAAGTCGGTTAAAAATTAAACGAAAGGATGAACGTTCATTCCTATACAATTTTGTTTGTGCCATGTGAACGTGGAATGAAACAAAGATGAACTTTCACTCCAGTGAAACGTCTGATATCGACTTTAATTCTAATTTTGGCCGTCTTATTGAAGATCTATTTGTATACAAGTTTAAAAGTTTACAACTGGCAAAGTTATTAACAATCAGGTCAAAACGTTCCTGCCAATGCACAATTTTTGATCTACCTTCATTTTGCCAGATGGTTTTGGGCCCCAGCACTGCTGTTCCTGCTGGGCCTGGCCGTCGTGCTAATGCTGATGACCGTGAAGCGTTTCCAGGAGAACCCCACGTACATGATACAGATTGACAGGCTCCTCAAAGTCAGGAAGTTACCTGCAGTGGTGCTGTGTCCTGAAATCAACTTCGTTGAGGAGAAAATGGATGAGTTTATGGCTAAAGTGTATGAGTTTAATTTGTTATTACTTTTTGTTTTTTCTTGGGAAGAGTCGTGAAGTTTGTATACTCGTTAGAGTAGCATTACTACTTTTATGATAAAGATAAAAGAAAATTTATTTGTAAAAACGTGAGTCATCATGATCTGCCTAGCGTTGTTAGGGTTCCGTAGTAAACAAGGCACCATTATAGTTTCGCCATGTCCGTCTGTCTGTTTGTCTGTCCGCGGTTTAGCTCAGAGACTGTTAATACTAGAAAGCTGTAATTTGGCATGCGTATACATATAAATCACGCCGAAAAAATTGGTAAAATAAAAATAAGAAAAGAAAAAATATATATACCTCCCCTACACGCAAAGTGTGGTCTATCCTATGCTGTGGGGTGTCGTTGGGAGAACATGTTTAACTACAATGTTAAGTTTGTTCTTGGGATAAATTCATCCCAACTACGGTAGAAGGGTTCCGTTGGTGGTTCCATTGTGCGTGGTCCGACACGCACTTGGCCGGTTTTCCATCTATGATGGGATCGGCTTCTAGTCTAACCGAATGCAAAATGACCTATATTTATTTTTAGGGAATATCCTCCGGGCATGAACTCGACCAGAATGCGAGAAATCCTGCCACAACTAGCTGCGTTCTATTCCCTCGACGTGGTGTACAACCTGCAAGACTTACTGCGAATCGAAGAGCTCATGGACTACAATGGTATAGACGTGGAGACTGCTGGGGAGTTCCTCACAGCTACGTGTGAAGAGACTGCAATTAAGTAAGAATTCATTTCTATTTGATCTGTTTGTTTTTACTACAGTAAGTAACATTTTTCTATCATGAGACAATCTTAGTTAGGGACGTGAAGTTTCCTGGCTACTATCAACTTGCATCATCCCACTGCTGAGCCACGACCTGGGGTCGCTTGACTTCCAGAAGTTTCCTACTATTCAACAAATCGAGCGTGCTATGAAATTTCCCTGCAACTTCTAACACAGGACCTGTCCCTGCAACTTCCAACATAGGACCTTTGGGCAAGGCCTATTGTCTAGCAATGACGTCTTCCAACCGATCATATTAATATGACAATATTTATCGATATTAAACCACAGGTGCCGATTGAACGGCGTCATGGTAAACTGTTCAGATTTATTCCGAATGGAATTTACTGGGGATGGATTCTGCTGCGTTTTCAACGGAAGATCCTTGAAGCGGTAAGTTGGTCACAGGTATTCCCAGAAAAGCCTTTTGAACTCTCATCAGGAACCCATGCCTGCACAAAATAAGTTTAATCGGAGAGTTAAGGAATAATTTGCATTAGTAATCTTTGAAATTGCATATATTTATTTTTAATTACTCAAACATTTATTCCGCAGTCGTAATGAATGATAAAAAACAAATGCCAAAGTCGATATGCGTTTCAAACAAGTATTTACTCACAATGTAATCTTAAAACTTCCCGTACTATATAGGAAGACTATCTTGATGATTTAAACTTACGAATAGTACATTAATGTCTTCAATTTAGTTTCCTCATGCTTAAATATTATATTCCCAGAAGTTACGTGTAGCTCCGCAAAGTAAGTTACTGGTATGCACATGTACAGAAAGTTAAACATTCCAGTTAATTGTGCAGATACGGGGCTCAAGCAAATAGTACCTACTTAGTAAGACGTATTCAGTATCACTTACTTAACAAATTTAGAAGATCATTCTCTTAGGTACGGGAGTGCATCAACAAAACAATAATTACAATCATATTTTTTTGTAAATACATGATCGTTTTATATCTTAGATATCACTCGCACTTATATCCTTTTCGCCTTCCACCTTTCGTGGTAACATTTTATATATTTTTTAGGGTTCCGTATCTTCAATGGGTAAAACGAAACCCTTATAGGATCACTTCGTTCTGTAAAAAAATCAAGCTTCTAAGTCAACGCAATAAAAAAATACAGACATTTATGCGACATATTTTGATACTCGCAAATAAATCAAAACCTATACTTCCCGTTGTCCTAGATTCATGAAATTTGGTAAGAAACAATGTCTCACAGCATAAGTAAAGAAAAAAGAAAATCGTTAATTTGTAGTTTTATCATACAAAAAATAATAATTTTGCGACTATAAACTTACATTTACAGTTGGAGAATTGACCATGACGTATATCGATGTATACATGATTTAAACTACAATGTTAAGTTTATTCATGAGATAAATTCATCCTAACGACGGAACCCTTTATTGTGCGTGGTCCCAGACGCACGTGATCGTCTTTTTTTAAGTATAATGCTAATATCCATTTCTTTTGATCTTTGTTTACCAATTGTATTTTATGTTTTCATAAGTTTTTTAGTTTATTGCGACGCGATGTTGTTTTCTGGTGAATGCTACGTATAATAGGCATACATACCAGTACTTTTATTATATTATTGTTGTATTTTAATTGTTTTTATGTACTGCTGTTGGTGTATCAAATAAATAAGTAATTAAAGACGTGTTTTCAAATACTGCATAACTTTAGTCACAGATTAAGGTAAATGTTACCGGCAAAGCATATAATTCAGGCATTGTATAGAATACCTAGTGATTCTACACATGTACTCGTATGTCACAAAATTTTATTTGATCTTAAATGAGTTTTATTTTATTTTTATACTATCTTTAAATTATTTATTATAACGGACAGACACTTTCCTGTGTTTATTATTCTAGCGTATGGCACTCGTGGGTTGCAGCTGAAAATCAGCGTCACGTGGTTCACTTTGTGTTGTCATCTGACATTATGCTGAGCTGAGGCCCTTTTGGCATTATAATAATTTGTTTTCTGTTTTTATAATTTTAAGGTGTATTTTTTGTAATGCCAATAAATGCATTTTTCTTTCTTCTTTCGTTCTATACAATGCCGAGCTCGTATGCGAAATGACAATGCCTAGAAGGCATTGTCATTTCTATCGTATTGCATTATCTATCGTTTATTATATACCCTACCTAGTCAATGTATGCAATGTCTCGGTATTGTATACAATACCACTAGAACATTAGGGAAAGTATAAAATGAAGGACAAATAAAACATCTATTACTAACTCAAAATCAACTTTACTAAACATTATACAATGTGAAATTTAATTCATTTGCATCCTCTTAAGGGGTCATTGTACTCATCATTATGAACAACTTTCTCTATGGGGCCAAACCAGAAATCGCGAAAAAAAAGATGAATATTTGGAGAATGTTTAATAGGTGATTTATTAACTCCACTTTTAAACTAATAATATTGATTTTGTAAGACAATTTTTTTTTCTTCTTTTTGTGTGTTTTTTTTAAATCTTGCTGTCCACATAATTGTATGCTATCCAGAGAAATGGAAACACATGGAACAGATATAGAGGCAACTCAACCCAACCAACACAAGTACACGAGATTGTTCGGCCACACCAGTGGTCTGATGATAGCTGTCAACCAGAGCCAGACACCCACCATCGTTGACCTTTCCTATAAATGGGTCAGTATGACTTATATTTATCTAAACGTAACATATTTGTATTGTCCTTTGGCCTTAGATTCATCTTACTTGGAAGTTCGCCGCGATAGGTTAGATTCAATGCTACGTCTTAAAAGTGCAAGAACCCTCAAATCAATTTACGAGGAGTGGTTGAACAATCCAAGCTAAATGAAGGAGTTAGTACTCTCATTTTTAGGGTTCCGTAGTAAACAAGGAACCCTTATAGTTTCACCATGTCCGTCTGTCTGTCTGTCTGCGGCTTAGCTCAGAGACGGTTAGTACTAGAAAGCTGTTATTTGGCATGGGTATACATATCAATCACGCCGACAGTGGTAAAATAAAATCAAGTTTTTCTTTTTTTTTGTATAGTTTCTTCCTCCTCCCCTACATATAAAGGATGGATGCTTTTTTTTCTCGTCTATCCCATAGTGTGGGTTGTCGTTGGAAAGGTCGTCGTTAAATATTGAGGGTATTTGAATTTTTTTTTTCAATTTGGGTTAGAGTCAAGTGTTCCCCTTGTATGTGATTTGTGAAAAAAATCACAGCAAAATTATATAAAGGAAAACTATCACAGCTAAGTAGGCTTTAGAGGTTAACGAGTAATAATCGACCAACTTAAATTTGCAGTTTGAAAAAAATTATCTCCCATACATTCCGTATGGGAGAAAATGTTTTTCAACTACAATGTTAAGTTTGTTCTTGGGATACATTCATCCCAACTACGGAACCCTTCATTGTGCGTGGTCCGACACGCACAATGATTTCAATGAAAGTTGCAATATAGGGGTTTTCGGGGGCCAAAAATCGAGGTCTCGTATCTGGAAAAAAACGATTTCTCTATTTTGACCTGAAAAGAGCTCGGTCGACCAAGTATGACTAAGTACAGCCAGGGCCACCTCAATGCTCATCAAACACAAGCTGCAGAGGACCGTCAACTAAAGTAGAACGTCACTGAAAGCATCTTTCCATGACCGGCAGGTGGCGACCCTGACAAGCCAGCACTTTGTAGACGTGTCAATGAATGGTACAGCCCTCAACCCTGGTTCTGAGCAGTGGATTGCCTTCTCCACCATAGCCTACCAAATAGGGGACGGAGCGAGGTTACTCAGACCAGCACTTAGAAAGTGTAATATGTCTACAGATAAGTTACGGTACTTTCCGATATATAGCAGGTAAGTGTTGTGTCTTAAGTAAATGTTGAAAGATGAGAGAAATTGCCACCAGAATTGTGCAAAGATGTTGCTTCAAGCAATTTTGTTCTTGTTATAAATTATAGTTTTGAGTATGAATGAAGCCATAATAATAGAGGCATAATAAAAATAAATTGGATGAATTAATAGTAATAGATGATATGACCAGAAAGGGGGCAGACCTGAGATGACGGCTGATAGAGGTTTGTATTGTGAGACGTAAGCTTGCGTCGCCCCCGATGGAAACAGGACAAGGGAATGTACAATGTAGAGAAACTTTAATAGTGTTACATAGCTTCAAGAAATACTATATCCTTTCAGAAAATACTGTACATTAGAACAAGAGATGGCAAACACTTTGGAGAAGTGTAAGTGTGTCCGAGCGAATCACCCGAAACCACCTGGTGCCCATCGATGTCAAGCGGCCATGCTGCAGTGCTCCGCCCAGGCTTTGGGTAGATATTTACACAAATCTATTACTACAGGCGTGGACCTCTGGCCACATTGAGGGGAAACCCGCGCGGGATCCGAGACGCGACTGCCCGCATCGATTGTTGTATTAATTATTTAGGGCGCAATCACACCTACCACAACCACACCACATCGCACCCACAAAACGTGAACAAGCAGTGGTTACGTGTGAATAGTTTCGCTGCAGCTTCTTGCAGTTGCGTTGTGGTAACTACAAATTTCGATGTGGTTACATTGACGCTAGTAGTTGCGATGTGGTTACGTCGAGTCGATCTGTCTGTCTACAAACACTACCCGTGTTTGCAGACAGACGGATCGACTCCGGCATTCTGTGTTTGCGATGTGACCGGCCCGCTAGTGCGCAGTCTCGCTGTTAGTTGCACTGTGGCTGCGATGCGGCCTTGATGTGGTCCCACACGGTTGATTTTAACGGCCAAATGTGAATGAACTATTCATTTTCATACAAATTAGCGCCCGTCCACGTGTTGTCGTTGACGTAGTGGTAATGGTGCAGTTGCGGTACGTGTGAACGGGCCCTAAGAAGTCACGCGACTATTCACGCATTTCGCCCCGAATTTGATCGTAATTATTTAAGTCTATTCCTAAGAGGTACCTACCAGTTGTTTGTACTTGTATTTCCAGTCGCGATAGATGGCTCGAGCACCACCTGCCGTATGACGTGTGACGTAGAGAAGACCTCATTTGTAGCATCCAGTTTTCAGCTCGATAACTCCGTTAAGACTGTGGAACCGTTTTAGTGAGTATTAATTATATAGTATTATTAATATGTTCCGATCGATCTGATTATCTGACTGCGGCTGTTGATTCAGCTACAGTCGCTCCGCATTTTGTACAATTCTAAAGGTAGATTAACCGTGCTTTTACTTTCTTTTAAACCCCAGACATATTTGTTTATGGTAAATGTAGGTAAATGAAACATAATTTTTCATTATTGATAAACCTTGTATTTTTATGGTTCCATACGTCATCTCCGAAACTAAGTATTTTTATTAATACCGAAAAAAGTTTTTTTCTTTTAGATTACAAGAAAACCTATAAGAAGTCTACTGTCTTAAAATAATCTGGTAAATCTCTGAATATTGTGCGTACAAACTTACATTTGTAGTTGGAATGTATAGGAGGAGGAATAAAGGAGAACATGTTTTTCAATTACAATATTAATATCATCGCAACTACGGAACCCTTTAGTATGCGTGGTTCGACACACAAGTGACCGTTTTTTTTTAATACCTACCTATGTGGTAATAATGTTTTTTGTTACCACAGCAGGGATTTGGATTTCAAGAAAGTGACCGTGGTAAGAATCTTCATTCAGAGTCACAGGCGGCCGACCCTCGAACGCTGGTCATACTTTTCGTATATAGATTTGTTCTGTAAGTTTTAATTTATATCTTCATAATATTTTGTTAATAGCCGACATTAAAAATACCACTAAGAACCCCATCCATAGTAGTACAAATTTCTTTGCAAGTCTATAGGGACTATTAATATAAAGAGGTTAAGTTTGTTAGTTTGTATGTAAGAGGTAATCTTCAAAACTGCTCATCCGATTTAAAAAATCATCACTGATAGAAGGTACGCCATTTCCGAGTGCCAAAGGATATATTTTATGCTAAACTTAAAACACGCGGACATAGTTCCGGGCAGAAGCTAGTAACAAATAAACGACTGCTTTTACATTGTCATTACATAATATAATAAAATAGTTACGAAGTCAAGACTGAACATTGAATATTTTTGAAAAAAAGTAATTGCTACGAGGTGTGGGAACGAGTCTGAGGCCGAAAATATACATTATTAATTTTTGTCTGTTTGTATGGATGTATGTTTCGGATTGGCGCAAAAACGGCTGAACGGATTTGGATGAAATTTGGGCAAACAGATAGTTAATAACCTGGATAAACATACAGAGTACTTTAATCCCAGTAGTACATTCCCGTAGGATAATTTTCCAGGCGGGCGAAGCCGCGGGCAAAAGCCGTTACTGGTAATCAGAACCCCGAAAGTCTGACAACTAGTCTTACCAAGGGGTATCATTTTACCCAGTAACTGGGTTTGCAGTCGCTCCAGGTAAAAACTGTTATTCAGCTGTATCCAGTTAGACTGGAAGCCGACCCCAAAATACTTGAGAAAAGGCTAATGAAATGAAATGAAATAGTGTTTTTGAAGTAAGTATTGTGAAATGAGGTATTGTTTTTGTTGCAGCTCAAATAGGTGGAATGTTCAACGTGGTCTTCGGTTTCAGTGTCCTCACGTTGTTGGGGTTGTTGCAACTCGCCTGGCTTGCAACAGTGACGCAGTGGCAGAAACTACGAAAATAAACAATCTCCCACGAATTTAGTAGAAAAAACTTTTGTAACACCCGTGTTTATATTGAGAGTAGCACATATGTAATTGAATAAGCTTGATTCTAATTGTTATCTTTAGGGCACACGGCACATACTAACGCTAATGACTTCGATGAAAACCTAATTACCTATTAAACAAATTTTTATCATGGTTTACTAAGCACAATTTATAACCTCGCATTTGCTTATTTACCTAGTCTGGAAAAGAGTGAACATTTAACAAAAAAGCTATTGCATAGCATATATTCAAAAATAAGAAGATAATATTGTTGATTTAAAATATTTTTTTAAAAAAATACCCCTATACCCCCCCCCTAAATCGCAGAATTTACACAACCGTCAATGACGTCTGCCCTCACGCGTCTGCCCGCGTTCGGGTCGCGCACTCGGCGATCGCGCGTCATTGCCTATCCCGCCCCTCCACCCTCGTTCTGCGCGCCCGCCGTCGACTCATCGCAGGTCATTCTTATCGTTCTAACTTTTAAAATATTAGTCCAAATTACTTAGTGTAAAAGACAAATTTTATCTACATTAAATACCGAAAGCGATGAAGGTATTTATTTTGATACGAATTAACTAAATACTCTAAAATATGCAACTTAAAAAAAGTATTCAATTTAAATGTATTTATAGCTCACTATTTTGGCTATAATGGCTTCCACATAAAAGGTAGATATATGCTGTCGCGGACTTTTATTTAGAACTCTTTAAGACAAACAACCCCACAATACATTCTTTTCATGTAACTCCAGCGGTTTAGGCAGCGCACGCAAAGATAGATCTCAGAGGGCAGGATTTTTTCCGACTTACTGGATACTTATCGTTATATTATGGCTAAATCACATAAAATCTTTATAAATTGTAGCCTATGTGTTATTCTGATATATAAGCCACATTACTGTAAAGTTTCATTAAAATCCGTTCGGTAGTTTTTGCGTGAAAGAGTAACAAACATCCATCCATCCATCCTCACAAACTTTCGCGTCAGGTTTTTTTTTCGTTACGGAATTTCTACATTCGGTCGCCGCGCTCAGAGTCTCCGATAAAAGCTATGCAATATATATATAACTTGTACAGGCTATAAAATGTATAGTCCATGTCTTTTTATTGTAAAATGTTTTGATAATCTTCTATTAAAATAAAGCCACAAGTAATAAGCATTAATAATGCCCCTCGTGGCCGCGTCAGACACGAAATAAATTTATTCTAGAAATAAACGGCCTGTAGTTTATACAGAGTGTTCACAGAACTTCATGTGTGGTCACCAGAACATTAATCTTGCGTTAATATGAATTTATATTATTCGTTGTTTCGTACTGTTGTCTCGTATATCATGCCGTATTATATTTTGAGGACTAAATAAATAAATGTTTTCTAAATCCAATTTCATTTCAGTTTGTTTTTTCATCATTACATCACGCCTGTAATCCCCGACGGGTTAGGCAGAGGTCCTACAGAAGGTAAACCCAGTTATATTTGAGTCACATAAAACCACCGTCACCGGGCTCATATCCAGACTTCAGACTGCTACTCAGAAGTTCCAGATGGCAGTAGCATACCTAGACTAACGAGGCAGTTTTTCATTGATCATCAATTATGTAAAAGAATGCCATACTTCTTCTTCACATGTCGATGGAAATCTAAATCGAGTCAGCCCAGAATTTGACTACCAGTTTAACGCCTTCAGTGGCGTCCATCAGTTCCTGTAACGTGCAGGCAACAGGACGGTCTTTATTGAACACAGCTATAGTTTCGAAGCATCCTATAACATTGAACCATGAAACTGAGTACGCGTGTATCTTATCGTTTTAAGAGGCTTACAACAGCTAAAGCGCGGTCACTGTCGGACTGCATAGAAATGAAAGAGAAGCGCGATGACACGACGCAGGTAATTTATTGCAAAATATGAAGCAGTTAGCGATTTACAAAAAATCTATTGATTGGACTGGAAAATTAAAACACTATTATGCTAATATGTAGCTTGTAGAATAATCTGACAAAAAATCAGAATGATTGCATGTAAATTAATATGATTTTGAATCGTTAAAAGAATTTTTTAGAGGTATCTTCTTGATTTTTTTCTATGGTATCAAATTAGTTGTATTATGTTTTCAACACACTATCATACTAGCATATATCCTGAAGAATATCATATATTTTTCTGATTTTGTTTACTGCAGTGGATCATATACTTTTACGCATTATAAAACTTGCGTTTAGGCACGTTTAGGTCCTGTAGTCCCCTTAAGAAAGTGATAAAATATTACTAACCATAAAGGTAAAACACATAATATAATAATCATAATCAGCCTATAATGTTCCCACTGCTGGGACACAGGCCTGCTCTCTGTGAGAGGGAGTGAGCCGTAATCCACCACGTGGGCCCACTGGAGAGTGGTGAATGTCACAAGTCTTCGAAGTTTTTGGTTGTTGGACATGCCGGTTTCATCAAGATGTTTTCCTTCACAGTTTTGAGAGCTGCAGTAGTGATGAAATAATTTACACAAAGTAAAGCGCGTCAGGTTTTGAACCTACGACCTACAACTCGTAATTCGCGGCCGTTACCACGGGGCCACAAAAAACAATATACGCAAAAAAAAAACCTTTAATAAAAGGTATGAAAACTGATCGAAAGTATGTGGGACACGGAAAGTTACGCGCCGCTCCAAATTGTCAGCGACAACCCTAATGAATAAAGTTAACCATCAGATTGGGAACTCGCACCGTTTAATTAAAATACTCCAGATTATACTCAAACTTAACTATTCCAATGGATTCTGGGTACGTGGAGTTTTGAGATAGGTAGGTGTCTGTCTACCTAATGTTATTTTGGTTTTTAATTAGGATTTGAAACACGCAGATGTTTTTGACATGGATCAAGCCACTTGATTGAAATGTATGTCATGATTACGTATGAGGATATTATAGTATCATAATTATATATTTAGGATCATAATATGTGTTAGTCTAAACGAAATATAAGAAATATGTAGGAATTATACTAAGCTCACAAGTGATTCATAAATGTACATACCTATATATAACATTGTCATAACTATATATATTTGTCATATAGATCTAGGTATGTTTATGTAATATTCCCTAAAAGATTAACCTACATATCTTTATACCATAGTCACCTATTATGAAAGCCAAAGACGACGAGACAACCCTACACAATAATTCATTTCTAAAAAAATCAAGTAAACGAAATAGGAGCTAGTAAATAAACAAACGTGTAAACTATAGAGTGAGTCAAAGTCAAATATTTATTCAAATTTCATTTTTTGAAGATATCCATAGGTACTCTTGTTGTTATGTATAAAATTTACCAAAGCAAACGGAGCAACAAAAATACGCCAGTTCATCCACGATTCCTAATCCATTGAACATTATAAAAGTCACTCCGTATCCGGAACCTATTGCTCGCACAAATCGAATTATATTTTAGCTAAATCACGCCGGAGCAATATATTGCGTTCTCCGCGCCTTGCATCTTGTATCGCATCGCCGATTGATACCGATTGTAGCTCGTATCGACTCGAGACGCAATGTAAGACATGTGAATTATTGTGTGAGATTGGCGAATAAAGACTTTAATATTGTGAAGGCTTTTATTTCGATTGTTGTTTGCTCACTGTAGACAAGCTTTGCAAAGTACCAACTAGAAAAACGAGTACGGTAGATATTTGATTTCACTTCATTCCGAATTTTAAAAAATAAGATTTAATTATACAATAATATCGCCAATGTGGGTGGACCAGACTTTTTTCAATACTTTATTTTTTATCGCTGGCATTTGTGTTTTAATCTCATTGCGTAGGCTTTTAAAATAAAGCACCTACCTTCATTGAACAACCTTGTCATAATTTAGTTACCACCAACAATAAACGTATCCCACTAAAGGTTACCCAAAAACATTAGACGCCCACCGAAACCCACACAAAAAAATAACAGAACAAACAAGACATGCTCAAAGGGCTCGTATTTAATGCCACGCATATTACCCTAAAAAAATAACCGCTGCTTCCGTTTATAAAGATTGCAGGAGCGCGCACGGAAGCGCGGGGCCAAGTTCATGCAAAAATTATACAGTGGCCCCCGTAGCTCGGGGCCCGAGCATAAATTGTTCGTAAGCGAGCCTGCCCTTTTAAAGCTTATTGTTTTTACCTTGCCACGAATGTTTCCCTTATTGGTGTAAAATATTTGCGTGCTTCGCGTTGTGGAGACCCTGGCCTACCTTTTTGTGCGGTGTTTTGTCGTGTGTGCAAAAATCTGGGTCTTGCGTAACGTTGTTTACTTTAGAAATATGATAGAATAAAAAAGATGGCGATGGCACGTGAAAATTTTTGGGGTACTTCGGGTGGAGGAGGCTTTTGTTAAAACAGATGATGTGTTTAGATGGAAGAACTCTTTCTTTTTATGGCGTATGCCTAAAATTATAATTACATATTGGGATTAATTTTCTCAAAGCATACAGATAATATTTTTTTTTTTATGTGTTGATATCGTCATTGATGGTTTGGTTTCCAAACGAATAATATAAAAATCATTTCGTAAGTAAGTGCAGTTTGATCATTTCCTCGTTTATAAAGTTGTTTCTAACGCAGCCAAATCCAAGATCATCAACGATCAAATCCTTTCTAAATTGCCAGTAAGTAAGCATATAATTTAATAACAAAAAGCAACAAAGCATATAAAATCTAAGCCCGGAACTTCTTCATCCCGACTTGTCCCATAGTTTCGCAAGGCTTAACTTGAAGAATAATTTGTTTCACAAACTCGCCGACTCAAGAATGTACGGCCATGAATTCCGCGGAATATATCGCTGAAGTTATAATATCAACCCGGTTGGACCCGACGCGAATAATAATAATAATATAGGGATGGGATGAGCGGTGTATGTAGTGGATTCGTATTTAATCATTTGGTCGTTGGATAAAGGGGTTGCGTTATTGGTGGTAAATTGTTTTTAAGGTAGCTCAACAAAACACTTTTAACGCATATCTCGCCCCGCATCTTTTAGATCATAAAACGGCTGCATTCTTGTGTAGAGCCACATTAATATAGTAAATGATTATGTTATTCTTTAATTCACACATTTAACTTACATTCTCGAGTTTGTACTTTTTGGAACTTAGCTAATCTATGTAATAGGTTTCTACGACTACCGTTGTTTGTAGTTAGTCTAGTCTACTCTCAAACATCTGACTGTCAGATATAATACCAAGCAGTGCTAACATCAGCAACATCCTCTTCAATCCCATCACTAAAGTTCTAAGGAGTGCCGAATAGACTACACTACAAATCCTGACCTGCCTCACTACTTGGAGTTCAGAACTTTCAGTACAAAAATGCTCGCATCGTATTCCAACCATAAATAAATGGATCCCACAGTATATCCACCAACTGAATTTATACAGAACGACTTTTGAAAATCGTTTTCCGTCTTGTTACTGAAAGTGGGGAAGTTTTTTTAGGCTGTGGCTTCATTAGGGTGTAAATCGACTTTAAAAGAATATTTTTTCACCTCGATATTTTTGAACATAGATCCATGAAAGTATATAGAAACGGTATTTTCGTACTTTGATATTGATTAACTTTGCAACTCGTATGTTAAATTCGATTTACATGAGACATTTGAAATGATTAGAAAAACATATTTTTACTTACAAGAACTCTAATATTCTATAATTGAATATGAATTTGAAGATTAAAACTGCTGCAAAATAAAAATAAAATACTTAAACAAGGATGTAATTCAATAATAAGAATACAAGTGCCTTATCAAAGAAAAACCTTGCTTGGTCACCATTAACGTACACTCTACATGGAATAAAAGTTGTACTCTCACATACATGAAAGTTTCATACTTACATTTAAATATTCACAAGCAAATAGGCATGAACGCTGAAATTCAGCAAAGATATTTCCGGACTGAAACGAGTAAAACATTTATTTTCTATCGTAAAAGCATCCATTTTTCACAAACATTTAGCTGTCAGTGAAAATCAAAATCTGAACATAGTTTGGAGCATTTTCATACGCGTAGAGCACTCATACATAAATGATGTTACTGTTACAACACTTGCAACTATATCTGACGAGCTCTCTCGATCGACTAGACGAAGCGTGTGGCTATTTCTAGATCAGTCTATTTTTTACATGCTGAGCACAGCCGTGTGAAATATTTTAAAATAAATTCGAATGTATTTTTTAAAATAAATAATTTCTGCCAGCCACTAACTGCTCAGAGACGCCATGCCAGTTAATATTAATCAATCCTTAACGTTAATAGAACAGCATATGTGAAATGCTGATAGTCAAAAATAGATAGCTCAAGTACAATATTGTTGACATCAAAACTGCAGACACAGGTATGCTGGTCAGTGAAACTGAATGATTTATGATTATTAATTTTCTTCTCTGAGTTTTTCTGTAAGTAAAAGCTGCATCCCTCTTTATGTTACTGAAAACAAACAGCGATCGGCGATATATCTGTAAATCATGCCGTTTATGACAATTTACTCTTTACACTTTGCACTCTTGGTACCCAAACAAACATAATGTTACTATTAGTTAGTAACATTCGGTGTCGGTGACAAGGCGGTGACATCTACTAGAATATTCTACGAAACATGGAGGCGTATTCAGTGCTACTGTAAGTGTTATGTAAGAAAATTATATTTGTAAATTTTATAAATTTTAGAGCAAAACCGACTTTGTTTTCACGAGGATGTGGTCCGCTGGGGATCCCACAGTCGGAATCTTTTTTTGGCTTTCCCTAGGCGATGAGTTTCCAAGATAA
Source organism: Agrochola circellaris (assembly GCA_914767755.1). Classification (NCBI taxonomy): domain Eukaryota; kingdom Metazoa; phylum Arthropoda; class Insecta; order Lepidoptera; family Noctuidae; genus Agrochola; species Agrochola circellaris. The sequence continues at coordinate 1,405,188 of OU611847.1, forward strand.
TTTCTACACGAAAAATAAGCTATCTATTCTTGTGAGTATAATTTTTACCAAATGTCATAGACTTCCTTAATAGGAAAAGCTGGAACTAATCTTGGACTTTGTCACATGTTTCTCTCTCTTGTTTCCACACAAAGTTTCTAGCACACAGGTCCCTTACCTTCCGACGTTGCCTTCTATAAGCATTTGCATTCACTCCATTAACCAACCAGAAATGCAATCACCAAACAACCATAAACTGATCCCCTAACAGTCTGATCACAGGTAATCCGGCTAAAATCAGGCAGCTCCCATAATCCGGCCTAGGCAATCATCATACAGCCACTGAATATGTTTTCAGCAAATATTTATGAGTTCCCTTTGTAGGCTGTGGTTAATTATGAACGAGAGTAATTGACGCAAACGTGTGCTCCTGAATTAGTGAGAACTGGGCTGGTTGTAGGTGCCTATTAGAGTGAAAGTAATATTTCAACACACTAGTTCGTAAAGTGGCTCTTATTGAACCGCTATGTTTTCCGCACGGAAAAAACAAAACCAGTGCGCCATTTTCCATAAATTTTTGTTAACGTTTCCGTTGTGTGGTTAATTATTATGATAAATATGAAATCTAAAGTATTGTTATCAACCGACGTTGAAAAGCTCCGATTATGACTGTCCGGAGCTTTTTTAAAAACTTTTCAACAAAGATCAGTTGAACTTTATAGATCTAAATGTATCATCTCTATAATTACGTTATTATAGTATAAGTTCTTACAAAAAGTCTGTTTTTCCTCGCAAGTGTGTTGAAAAACGTCGTATGAAACGCGTGTGCATTAATCATTAGTCATTACACACTCGGGTCCCTTATCGCATAATACTCCCTTATCGAATAATAGACTTGAAAGAGCACGGCAGTTGAGAGTTTGTCATGCCCACTTAAATGTCTCGCTGATGGTGGCGAGTGTGTTGGATCATTCGGTTCCCTACAAAATGGTTGAGCTGGATGGTGCTGATCCACGCGTCATGTTCGTGAACGGGCGCCGTCAGTTGTGACTGGTCATCTCTTATCTGCCAGGGCTTATTTTTAATGTTATATTTTGAATTGTTTTAATTTTTTTTTATTGTACATTGTTCTCACATATAGAAGCAACAAGAATAATGTACCCAGGATTGTGTAATTTTCTATATTTAAAAGAGTGTCCTTGGAGTTTCTTGCCCGTTCTTCTCCATGAAGATCTACGTTTTGGAACTGGGCAACTAGCTTCAACTTTCTGACTAACTGACCGACTATTTGACAATTCAAAAGTGCCTGTAAATGGTTTAATTGAAATAAATGCTTTGAGTTTGAGTGCCTCGAGTGTAATGAGATAGCACACTAGTATCATAAAGTACTATTAAAGGAGAGGAGAGGAAATATTGTTATCTAAAAGTGCTACAATGATTATTATTAAATTGACTTTGACTTTGTATTAAAAATACAAGATGGCGGCGCGGCGTTAGTTTTGAATTTGGACACGCGACAAAATGAAACCTCCTTGTAAACCTTGTTTATGTCCCCACTAACAAAGGTGACACTGCCACAGCATAAATAAATATTGCAAAGTTTATTACGTCAGCGTCATAAAGTCAGATGTTTATAATCAAGATTTCATTCAGCTCACTGCATTGTTCAATGTTATTATTTTTTATGTGTAATTAAAGGGCTTTTAAAATCTTTCTTATGAATATAATGAACTGATATTGTTTTTTAACACAGCAAGTGTTTCGTACAAAATATTTGAATCATGAAAATTTTAATACGTGTGCTCAAAAAGCATGTGTTTGTAATCTTCTACCACCTATTATATTATTTCCTAGGAACCTCAGTTTTTCTCCACATAGCTAATTATTTTCTAAGTACTTTAAAAAAGTGTAAGGTTTATTCTTAAAAAAATCAGATTTGTCCATCTTTACGGATCACCAGGTTTATTTCGATCCACTTTGTATCTCCCCGTCGTCCCTCCTAATACTGCTTACCCCAAAACCCATACCGTTGAAGTTCATATTGTTAACTAGTCTAGCGACCTAAGTTATGCAGCTTTGGGCCGACTATGTTTTGATTTAATTTGAATACACATATCGTGCTGTGTGTTTAACGCAAGTGGTCTGGGTTCCATACAGCCTGAAATGTACCGCTAGATATACAAAAAATCACGCCTGTAACCCGCGCAGGGTTTGGCAGTGCACCCTATAGTAGGTATAGCTAGATATAGTACCCAGATATTACACATTATTATATTATGACTCATCCAATGACTCAGCTCTACAAAACTGAACTTTTCCTCGTTTTTCTTGATGTGCCATATTATTATCGGCCGGGTAGCTACTGTAGCCAGAAACACAAGTAATTTCTGACCTCAACAAAATCCGTACTATGAGTTGCTTTATACCTACACCCCCTTAAAGCTTCGTGCAGACCAGCGCGATGCGACGCCGCGACGCGACTCGAACAATACAATTTCTAAGAAAACTTGACAATAAGTATAACAATAACCGGTGTCGCGTCGCGCTGGTCTGCACAAAGCTTAAGAATAACATGCCTATAGACTTAGGTATATTCACAAGATACTAAAGTATTCCTTAGTAGAACCTAACCATTTCAATTAATCACTTAGACAGAAACCTCATTCAGAATTTATTCAAAAGGAATATTTTAGCAAACCTTATCATAACACTTTTATCAAAACTCAATTTTATAAAACCCGAATTAGCAAAGACAATGTAGACTGAAGAAAATTTTAGTACTTATGAAAAGAAAAAGTGGCGTATTTTTTATTCTACTAAGAACTGGGGTTGCGTATAAAGGCTTCCGAGTAAATTAATTAGGGGAGAAAGGTGGAGGGGGGAGGGTAAAAACCCGACACCACCGCTTATGGTTGTAGATAACATGTGGGAAGAGGTATTGTGGGTGAATCCGGTGGGTTAGGCAATTACAAACAGGTTAAAGTGTAATGTTTCCATCTGATTGGGGGTTTAAGGATTTAAATTTTACTGTTTAAACGTATATTTGGGGTTTAGCTCATCTTAATATGACTAAACAAATAAAAACGTGCTGTTGAGTTGACACAGAAACGCGAATGAATATCTTGCACTTACGCAAGATTCAAAAGATTTTTTCCTAAAGTTTTAATAGATAGTTTATGGTGTGGTCTGGTGATTATGGTGAGGTATTTTCGTTGTGACTGTACAATGATGATATTACCAACAAAATATAGGTAATACAGTTTCCTCCAAGAAAATACGGTAAAGTATTGGCCACGTAGCTGGGTCTAGTGGTCCATCGCCGCCACCACGCTGACTTCCTAATACTTCTCTGGCCGCCTCAAGTTTGAACGAGCCCGTCCAAACGGCTGTGACCATGCGCTTCTTTTTTTTTATTAAATGGCCAAAATGTTCTAGTAAGTATCAGTTGTTTTCTTTCAGAAAGAAAATAACTTGATTTGCGCCTTATATGAACCATAACATTAGGAAAAAGGAAAAATAAAACATCAATCTTTGTGTTAGGAATGAAAATAAAAAGTTTGGAAAAAGAGACACAGAATTACGCTAACTAATAATATCAAAGTGTCTTCTTTTCACCAAGAAAAGTATGAGACCTTTAAAAGAGTGAAGAAAATAAGCGTGTGAAACCACTCCATGTAAGTGAGAATGAAACAGGCATAACACCACATTATGGATTTTAACGACAATGTCTAATAACAAACTGCCGATCGATTCTGTAATAATATCACCGTAAAAACTTAGGTGAAGTGAGCGTGAAGTGAGCTGTCAATAGTGTTAATCCCTAACATCCTGCCGGTCGATTTGTGACAGTGAAAGGTCACTTCACGCTCACTTCACCTAAGTTTCACGTTGATCTTTTTACAGAATCGACCGATTGTAGTCTGTAGCTTTTATTATCTGTGAGTAATATTCAGCATATTGACCAAAGTACTTGCCTTTGCAAAAAGACATTGCAGCTGGTCGATTCTGTAAATATCTCACTGTGAAAACTTAGGTGAAGTGAGCTTAAAGTGAGCTGTAATTTCGTCTGATGCTAGGGATTGACACAATTGTCAGCTCACTTCACCTAAGTTTTCACGGTGAGATTTTAACTGATTAGCACTACTGTACTTACCTACTTCCAACCACAGTTTTTTTTTTTTCAAACATTTGCAGACTTTACAGGTCAACCCAAGACGTCTACAAACAAATTACACATTATACATTTACATACTTAAGACACTTACTACAGTTACAATATAAATTACAACAGCGTATTTCGGGTTACGGTACCCATAGAGCCTAAAGGATCTGTTGGCACCTGAATGACATTGACAGGGGAGTTGTTGGTAAATATTTTTGTGTACTATAATATGCATTTTTGTGAATTTGTCACAGAATCATGTCATCATCAACAAAACAAGATGGCGGCGTTAGTTCCAATTTTGGCCACGCGCCACTGTGACAAATATGTATGTACCACCATGTCATATGTACCCAATGTGAGGTGAACATGTGCAGCTGGTTGATTGGTTTGGCTTGAGGTTATTAGTAAAGTGGTTCTCTCTTGCGTACATATGAGAAAGTTGAAGAGCGTGAGAATTCGTCGCGTAATTCCATTTCTTCACTAAGAACATCCCTCGATCTACACACTTTATGGTGACCACCCAGCAGTCCAACATTCTAGTCACGCGCCGCCCCGAATTGAAAGGTGGCGAAGATTGAATAAAGATGGCGTCCGCGCCCTTATTAAATCATCCAGCCTGCGTTTGAAACGAATAAAAACTGATTTCGTTATCACCCTTAATTCTGTGCGTATGTATCACGCTGTCCCAGCGGAATGCTGAGATTGTGAAGGATTTTTTAGAAGTTTTTGTAAGGTTTTTGCGAAATATGTTAATATGTTCTGTGTTCAGTTATGTAACTGTCTAAAAATGTGTACAGGAACAAAACACTCAAAATTTTCTGAAAACGTTCAATTAAATAGGGAGAGATTGTAGAGTGAATTATATTACAAATAAATAAAACTGAAGTGTCTGTTTGTAAGGTCAAAATAACAGCTTTTTACTAAATGCATATGAAAGTATATACGATATGATACCACAAAAATACAATTTAAAAAGATTTTGTCTATCTGTCTGTCTGTTTGTTCCGGCTTATATCCGAAACGGCTGGACCGTTTTGACGGAATTCCACTGGAAGATAGCTGATGTTATAAGGACTTACTTAGTCTACTTTTGTTTCAGAAAAATCTATACAATATCTTGTACGCATTTTAAATAAAATTGAAGTCTGTTTGTAATATCAAAATAACAGCTTTTTACTAAATGCATATGAAAGTATAAACGGTACATACAACAAAAACACAATTTAAAGAAAAAAAATCTGTCTGTTTGTTTGTTCCGGCTAATTTCCGAAACGGTTGGACTAATTTTGACGGGATTTTCACTGGCAGCTATACAAATAAATAAAGTTGATGTATAGAATTCCACGCGGAAGAAGTCGCGGGTAACAGCTAATAATACTATAAACAATCTCATTCAGTCAGAGGCAATAATAATATACCCAGTGACACTCGCGCAATAAATTCGAATCTAACGGTATATAAATTGTATTTATTTCTAATAGATAAGACGTTTTACTCCATCGAAGAGTTATACATTATTCAAAATATGATATTACCAGCCCTTTAATATAATTTATCATTGACGAGCATTTAAAAATAAATTATAATCGATAAATTATTTATTAATAATACATTTAATTGACTTTATTTACCATTGACACGCATGTAAAAATAAAATTATAATTGATTAATTGTCCATTAATTGACATTGTGTACAATATGACGAAATATGACATTACTAGCACTTTAATTTAATTTACTATTGACATGCATGTAAAAATAAAATTATAATAGATTAATTATTTATTAATAATACATTTAATTGACATTATTTACTCGAACGTGACTTTGTATTGTATAGATTCAGACTTATTACTAAAAAAACGAATATATTTGTAAACCAATTTCATTGGTAAGACATAGAGCGCGACTAAAATGTATACATAAGACCTTTATTCTAATACCTGTGTTCACGAATAAAGATTGATTGATTGATTGATTGATCATTCATCAAAATCGATTCAGCCGTAGTAATTACGAGGGAACATAGGGACGGCCATATATACATTCAGGTCAAACACATAACCCTCCTATTTTGGCTTCGCCGCAGTCGTGTAAAAAAAAATACAAAGGAAGTTGAAAACTTTAATGTTAAAGTAATAACTGGTCCATTTAACAACCATGTCCCTAAATCTGACATAGCAACAAGTTCAACAATACAGCATCATTGATTACACAATCTTCAATATTACAATCTTCTTTTTCGTGCGATTACTGCCTAACCTGGTGACAGAGTTTTTATGCCGCGCAGTATATAGGCCTCTAACTTGGCTTCACATGCCGTCGAGAAACATCTCTCAGGCATGCCGGTTTCCTCACGATATTTTCCTTCACCTTTTTTGAAGCAAGTGATAATTACACAATACGCACATGCATCCGAAAAGTCAGAGGTGCGTGGCTTAGGTTCAAACTCGAGACCTATGACTTGGCAGTTCGACGATCATATCACTAGGCTATCACCGCTGTTACAACACTACAACAATTATCATCATAATAATTGTCTTTTCCAACAACAATACGAGCCCTGATGATTGTTTCCTAGAAGCCTAGGTACCAATCAGTGCTCGTATTGTTGTTGCAGTAATAAATAATGCATCGTTTGGTATATTGTTGTGTGTGTAACAAAGACTTGGTAAATATTAGAAACATATAATGCATACAGAGTGGGGCTCCTCATTGTAACGTGCAGATTGTAAGACGACATGAAGATCTTAGCAGGTCTAGTTGGTATTACATCTGTTATATTTTCTTTTCCTAAAATAATAATAATATGTTTGATTTTTCATGAAAATATTTCGTTTTAGTCATTTACTTACAAAAAGTATTAGAAGGTATTATTACGAAATATAGAAAGCATGTTCTATTTACAGCACTGCTGATTCTGGCTGCAAGCCTGCAACCATACATTGTCTGGGCTGACTCCGATGCGGATGCAGCCGCAGCCGCCGCCGCAGCTACATCAGCAGCATCCGCGACAGATGACGCTGCCACCGCCTCCGCCGTAGCCACCGCTGCCGCTGCCACCACTTGCTCCGCACACATTCCTTGCAAATGCGAATGTGTATACAAGCCAGTGTGCGGCTGCGATGGTAAGACCTACTCCAACGAGTGCGTGCTCAATTGCATTAGTGCGCATAGAGTCGAAAACAGCTTCCCACCCGTCCATTTCAAGACCCTCGGCGAGTGCCCACACATACCATGCCGATGCCCCCCCGGTGGTAAACCTCTCTGCGGCACAGACGGCCAGACCTACGCTAACGACTGCTACTTTGACTGCGAGAACACTAGACGTTCGTTCCTCGGCCTGGCCCTCATCAAAATCGCAAACCGTGGCGTCTGCACACTGCCCACTTGCATGTGCTCTGACTGCGTCATCCCTGTGTGCGGCACTGACGGCAGAACCTACAAGAACGTCTGTGTCTTAGAGTGCGTCAGTCGCTACAACCAGGCCAACTGTAAGCCAGCCATCAGAGTGAAATGCGAAGGAGTTTGCGATAAAGAGAACTGCATATGTCCGCTTAACATCGACCCTCTCTGCGCCAACAATGGAAATACGTACAACAATCAGTGCCACCTCCACTGCGAGAACAGAAAACGCAATCAGCTCGGAAAGCATCCGCTCATTGTTCAATATAAGGGTAAATGTGTAGACTGCTGCTGTCCAAAAATATACGCTCCAGTGTGCGCTAGTAACGGGGTGACTTTCGCTAACCCCTGCACTCTGGGCTGCGAGAACAAGAGGCGTGAGGAGAAGGGGCTGCCACTTCTGACCTTCTACCAGGATGTCTGTCCATGCTACTGCACTCTCAAGTATCGTCCTGTTTGCGGTACAGATGACAGAACTTACGGCAATAAGTGTCAGCTGATGTGTGAAAATAAGAGACGGTGGGACTTGGGCTTGCCGCTGATAGCTGTCGCGCACCGCAGGCGATGCAGATGTTACTGCAAGTGCTGCTCGCGGAAGTACGAGCCCGTTTGCGGCAGCGACGGCCACACCTACTGGAATAGGTGCTGGCTCAAATGCAACAGAGGCTGCAGAAACGACATCGGTCGTCGCCTCTTCGTGCTGCACAAAGACCCATGTTAAATATGCACCTTTTTAATTTAAGCCCTTGTTCGCACGGACGTAAAAATATCGCAGCGGGATTTTCAACTCACGATGTTGTGCCGAGCATTGAGAATCCAACAGACTGCATCCCAGCGCCTCAAAAAAACACACTCTTGTATTTTCATTCTCGGCGCTAAGCAGTGCGTTGAAAATCCAGTGCGGGAAGAAAATCACCGCGGGAAAAAATTGCCCGAGCGACCCTGAGCTAACAATTTTTGAAAAAGTTGTCTTTCTTATTCTGGCTTCATCAATGTTGACATAACGAATACTAAAATGTGACTGAAATTCAACTTGGCCTTTCATTCAGAGTCGATTTTCTCTACCTCCGACTTCCAGTCTAAATGAGTATTATTCCTAATATATGTTTCTGTGTCGGGACAAGACGACTCAATTCCGCCTTTGCCCCCTAGCCACGAGCTACCAGCTGAAGCGAAGCGCGTCTTGCCCAGTGACGGATGAAAAGTCGCGTCCCTGGAGGCCGTGAACGGGGCCATAAGTTCGACGGCAGGCTTTGTTCCCGAGTCTCCCCGAACGCCTCCGATAATCACCGGAACGCGTAATGAACATGGACATCTCTATTTTTATATTAGGGACCTCTTTGTGCCAACTGTTATTTTGAACCGCACAAGTATAAATATAAATTGATGTTATTAGAATAATAACAGTAAAACTGAATGAACAGAGCCGCTTCAGGCGCACGATTTAAAATCTGCTTCACTGGCAAAGATTTTGTTGATAAAATTAATAGAAAGTATTCTTCCTTGGATTTTGTGCGTGTTATAAAATTATTCTTGACTGTTATTTAGATAACTGGAAACCAAATAGGAGTCTCATAATGATTTGTAATCCAGTATTATTATATTCCTTTTACCGTACCGTACCTGAAGTTCAGGAGGAAATCCCCTGCGACTAGGTTGAAGTCATGTAAGCAATAGCAATAAACTGTTATGTTTTATAATGCGGGGCTCGTAAACGATGTTACGCGAACACTGCACTCACCTATGAGCTTGGTTTACGATAACATGCACTATTGAATACTTCTCTACTTTCTACTCTAACCTATTGTTATGAGCCTCTGCTGAAACACACTCTATTTGGTACCGATACAATTTTAACACAATTTAGGACAGGTCTGTGGCCAGGTGTAGACTGCACTATAATATTCTGACTAAATAATAAACTGGCTACATATATGTACCTATGTATGTCATTCAGATTATTAGGAGGAGCTCGTAGCTAAGTAATAACAACCGCACGGTTCGATCCATCAGGTAAAGCTACGCTTGCTGGGGTTGATCTGAGAATGGGTGACCATCTTAACATACCGAGACTCCTCCGTGCCTCGGAAAGCACGTTAAGCCGTTGGTCCCGGCTGTCATTCGTGGATCTTTGACAGTCGTTACGAGTCATCAGAAGCCCGAAGTATACTCTGATACGTAGATATAGCCACGCTTACACCTTAGCACAGAATTATCTAGATAGTATACTCCAGCTTCGTAGTAACACTCGGGCTGCACTAACTAGCCGAGGTCACGCAGATAGGTCAAGTCAGCCACTAAGACATTGTACGAGAAACTTGTTATGTAAGTGAAGGCTATCTCTTGAGCTGCAAGAGTTTTAGACTAATAAGATAATGACTGTTCAAATACAGACACCTTAATGTCAAATACTGGTGGAAATGAAAGATCTTCATGACAGCCGTTATAATATAGTATGACGGAACCGCTTTCCTAGGAAACCTAAGCTTTAGTTTAACAAATATACATAATGTATGTTCGCAATTTATTTGCCAAACATGTAAACAAACACGAATTTTAGGAAAAACCACTGTAACGCCCACAAATAAGGTTCAGTTTGCGCTACAACTTCACATTTTTTAACAGTACTAGTCAGTCTAAAATCAACTTTATTTACACTAGCATAAAGTTGATGTTTGAATAACTGGAAATAACATCTATTGGAAACAAGGATTTAAATAGCCCTTACATACATACATACCTCCTTTTGCCCCGCACGCCGGTTGCCCCGTACTAGGCATCTGACCTTTCTGAAGAACAACGCCAATAAGGTTACTATATGTCCTTCTAGGGCGTCCCTTGCCGGCGTTTCCACCCACATCTAGATACAATCAAAAATCGAACAGAAGCTATATGGTATCATCAACCAGATGAAATGCGTCTTTTAAAATTATATAAATCTGTGCTGAAATAATTCTTAATTATTTAAATGGCTCATCATTATAAAGGCCTAGGCTACAACGTAAATACGACGTAGGTATAATGTAGGTTACTATCTTATTTTCAGTGGCTTTTCATAGCACCTACCTATATTTTTATCTCGATGTTCTTCGTTCTCTACTCGTGAAAGTTCTGAAATAGATGAGGAAAATTGGGTTTTCCTGGTATTTTTATCATTTAGATTCATACAAACGACATTTAGCTAATTATTCTTGCGAAAAGTGACTTTGATTCATGTTGAGAAGCGGACTATCTTATACGATTCGTTTTCAATTAGTTTCACTTGATGTCTATAGAAATATTATATAAGAAAGAAATATATGTAAGAAACTTACTTATCTACCAAAATAGGTCAGGTAAGCTAGTGTAAAATTAAAAAACGTTCCACTGCTATGCATCATTTATGATATAAAACTTTTGTAGCAAAATAAAACAATAGCCACAATGGCGACTCAGTGAAAGCCATGGAAAAAAATCCGCGTAAAAGCTCAATTCTAACACCACAGCATAATATTACAGTAGCACAGTAATTTTAAATCCTAATATATATACAATGTGAAATTTAATTCGTTTGCATCCTCGTAAGGGCTCATTGTACTTATCATTATGAACAACTTTCACTATGGGCCAACCCTGAAAACGAGAAAAAAAATCAGCTGTTTCCTACATTCTATCGAGCTATGTGAACATAAATGTATGGAACAGCAGATTTTTTTTCGCCATTTCACACCACACACACACACACACACACACTGTTCACACGCTGTTCACGTGTTTCACACTGTTCTATCTGTAGTTTACTTGCGTTGACCTACTGTAAATGTCGAACTACGTCACTGCACCGTGCACGGCGGGTCGCACGGGATGTGTCCCGGAGGCGAGCCGGACGCGAGCTCATCTAGCGCCGGCTCCGGCTACTAAATATTACGTACAATAACAATAAGGACATAAAATATTACACGATCGCCTCATTGGTTGCCTCGCTTTTTTAACAGTCTTTCCAAAAAGGAGGACGTTCTCAATTCGTTTTTTTTTTTTATGTTTGTTACCTCATTACTGCGTCATTTATGAACCGACTTGGATTTTTTTATTTTATTTGAAAGGATCCTCCTTCCCGAATGGTCTCATTTTTATCAAAATTCAGTTCTGATGATGAAATTCATGAGGAATTGAGGGAACTCCTCAAATATTACGTACACATAGCGATTTTGGTATTTTCGGCAACAAGGTACGCACTACAACTACAAGACGAGCTACCCATTGCTCACCGTCCGCAAGCCTACGCCTGATACCCTAATCGCACAAGTTATTTTGTTATGTCGGATGACGTAACAAGATGAATTTACATAAGAACAACGTAACGGAGAAAGAAAGTTCTTACAACGCTACAAACTATAAAACCAAAAAAATAAGACTTCTGCTTATCCCCCTCTGTAAGATGCAGGATGCACCGGATAGCCGGATAGCTCTGTGTGCGGCCCGGAAGCGAGGCTCATCTGCCGCAGCGAACTAAATTGTTAACTCACAGCCTTTTAAAACATCCCAACTTCTGCCCGGCGGGAACTTGCCGCTATGTGGAAAGGGTGACCCAATGGTGTCGTGGACAAGGGTATAAAATTAATACTCTATTTTACTCGCTGTTTTGGTCCTCTATTTTCATACACCACTGTATAACTTGCCATAAGTAATATAAAACAAAAGGGGATAAGGCTTAATAGAGGCATAGAACATAGGACTCAGCCATCAGCGGGAGGAACAACGCTCTCTATGGTGACTGTACGTACACAATGTATTAAAGTGATGCAAGAGGATTTTTTCAATGTGTTGCGATGCAACGCGGCCCGCCCAATGTGCACGAGCCTATACTGTGCCTAAGTGTTCAAAAAAATATAGTAATCTGCTATTTACTGATAAAATAGAGTTGACATTATTCATTCCTTTTTTTTACATTGACATTGCACTGCTTCGCACATTGCACACCTGTCAATAGGACACTGTCTATTCAGTAGATTAACAAAAGGATTAACAAATGCGTAGTTTCCATGAATGAAAATGAACAATACATGTGTACTTACTTACTTTTCCACTTCTAAATAAAGCAATATCTACTTCTATTGTAATAAATTAATTGTTTAAAACCAATCAAATTTATCACACAAAAATTATATTATCTGTAGGTTACTGTTAAATTAAGATTGTGTTTAAATTAATTATGCCGTAATATAATATTACTGTAATGAAATAGTAAGTTTGTATTTTGATACTATTTTTTATTTTTTTTGTTCGCGTTCTCGTTTACTTCATTCATCAATGTTTGCATGCCTAATCTAAGGTAGATTGTACAAGGATCGCAATTTTTTTCAATACCTTATGTCATGTATCTACAATCTATGCAAAAAAATAAACTTTACTTTACTTCACTTTACTGATCACCACGCTTGCTCAAGACGGGTTGGCGATTTCTGACTTAAGTCCAGATTTCCCCACGATGTTATCCTACACCGATGTCAGTAATGTCCAACATAAAAAACATATCTCTGAAAATAGATATGAATTTAAACAGTCACATTGGAACTTGCCACGATTTGAAACCAACATCGTGCTTGAGAGGCGACGCCTTAACCACCGGGCCAAATAAAATAAAAGATCATGTCTTGCTTTTTACAGTAAATCCTCGCATTTTATTGCAGGGTCCTCGGTTTGATCCCCGAGTTAGTCAGTGTTTAAAGTTTTTCCAGAAGAACTCTGGAAATATAACAGGTAAAAAAAAAAGAATATCTTCTTTAGTCCCTAACTCATAGTCACCGTAGCTTGAAACTTGTAACAAAGTTACAGTAGCCGTAGTACGAACTATGTATCTAATTAATAGAATGCGCACTCTAAGTGAATTGTTGATTCATTTGCTTGAACTCGCTGTTGCAAATTTCAATGTAAATAACTTGGAAAGGCGGTTTCGATTGTGTGGGCTAAAGATTTCATGGCAACATTTTTTTTAAAGAAAAATCCGATCCTTTGTCCTAACACGAACGTTACTTACAACCGAACGATAAAAAACTCAGTTCGCATATAATTTAATTTACTTACTTTTAAGATTTCATTATTATCTATGGGTCCGTCAAACTGCCAAGTCATAGGTCTCCAATTCGAACCAAGGCTAAACCTCTGACTTTTCGGATTCATGTGGGTATTGTAATAACTAATCACTTGCTTCAAAAACGGTGAAGGAAAACATCGTGAGGACACGGCATGCCTGACAGATATTTCTCGATGGCGTGAAGCCAAATCAGAGGCCCATGGACGGCTTTAAAACTCTGACACAGTCACACTAACCACACTAAAAGAAGAAGATCTATGGGTGGTGAAACAAATTGCGCTTTTCGTAAAAAAACAATAACTAATTGTATTTTCGCTTCAAGTCAAAAATCGTTCGAATTTACGTAACGTTTACGTCGCGCGTTCGTAGTAGGGCCTCCGTTTCATTCAGAATGTGTGCGATGGGTTTGTAGGTACTTACGAGTATATCCGACTATCTATTAGTAATTAACTACTTAGTTAGTCACTGTTCGTGTTTCAGTTCACTATAGCTCTTTCCCTCTCTCTGTTGCTACTACTACTGCAGAGTGCAGATTCAAGATAGCACCCTGCTCGTAAAATAAATATCTCACCTTAGTAATAATCACCATAATACCCCTGCCCTTATTTAATTTATTAGTGTTCGTTATCTCGGTAATAATATCAATCTCCCTTTCTAGCCAAAAAGCTCCCCACCATTTTGTGGCCTTTCTCGCTTTACTACCATGTAACCAAAAACATTCTAGCTTTCGCAAATCCAGTTTAGCAAACTAACTTTATAAATACAAAGATAATTCAACATTAAAATTACGAACACAAAAGCCCCATTCTAAGTTATTCTAAAGCTATTTATTTCGCAGATTACATATAATTGAAGCGTATTGTCTGCTCCACAAAGGCCCACTTTCAAACTTGTACAGTAATCGTTTTATTCGTGAACACTTGGTGAAGTGCGCACAATGAACGCGCCCTTTTCAGCTTGTAAAAGAATACGCGCCACGGTTATTATCTGTTAAGAAAGTTTGGAAAGTCTGGGAGATGTCCCGGTTGAATAGATGTATTATTCCGTACCTAACTACTTACCTTCAGAATTAAAAGCCGCATATGTAGGCCACCTGAAAACCTTTCGATAGAGTACTCAGTTTTTACAGAACTTAGGTATGGGTAGGTAGGTACCTATGTAAGAAGGTAGATGTATACAAATCGTTGAAGTTAATAACTATCTTATAATATTGTTTGTTCTTTTAACCGTATTGTATTTTGAATTTTATTGATAGGATCTATAAGACTATATTCGGTTTTTCGTTACGGCCAACGAAAAAGTTTCACAAATTTTACTTGTCACTGCCAGTCAAACGAAAAGATTGAGGAAAAAGAGTTTTTTCTTTAAAAATAAGCAATTCTTTTAATCAGCGATAAAACTCCGTACGTACTGTGAAATTTTTCCGAAACTTATCCGGGACAGTTTCGACCCCGGGACCCAGTCCCCCTTAAAACGTATTTCACAGGATGGGGACACCGCCCTGGGACGTGTTAAGAGCACGTTTAAACTTAGAAATTCCCCCGTTTTGAATTTGTGCTAACGTCCTGCTTCTGGCTGTACCTATAGGAAGCGAAGCGATCCTGTTATTGATTTTTACGACTAAGGGATAAGTAATTCCACAAGAATTGCGACAAGCGTGATCTCTACCTTTAATAATGCGGAGGGTTACTTCATCACAACTATTAGTCTACTTATAGTACTATCCTCTATTTATATTTATAACAAGCACCAATTAACTCAACCGGTAAAGAATTGGGAAAACCATCGACAAAGATAACTAGCCTCAGGGTAAAATGGGAAATGTTAGTTTCTATCGAACGAAGTTGCGGGCAAAAGCTAGTGCTAATACAATAAAATACACAATCAGACATATCAAGAGGCTTTCGCGGTGTGGCCGGACTAAGGACTTGATGAAAAAGTGGTGGTCCTTGATACGGCACGCACTGACATTTCTGAAGTCTTGGAAGGCGAAACATTAGAAAATTTTGTTAATGTTAGTTAATATGCTCTCAAACTTTAATATTGAATAAGCATCCTATCCATCGTCAAAAACTACGACAGAAGTAACAGTAATTAATAAGATCGTCTTTTATTTCTCTTGTCATTATATAAGGTCGGTACTAGTAGGTAGAAGAAATGACGGCCCCGAGCAATGTCAATCTCAGAAAAAAATCTTATCCTTAGCTTTGAATAAAAAACTTCCTAAAGAAGCACATTTTCATTCCGTAATTTACTTTAAAAATTGCCCTGTCTCTGCAACAAGAGGACGCAATCATTAACTCCGAAGAATTTGAAGCAGAGAGGAAAAGTTGCTAAACGCCTGCACAAATACAATAGCAACAAGTTTCACCCCCGCGCTCTGTCAACCATTGTCAGCAGGCGTCCGTCTCGTACCATTGCATAACTTAATGCACCCCATAAAGTTCTTTGATTTCACGGCCATTTGTTTTTATAACTTTCAAAATAATTATGTTTGGCTTCTTCTGAATAGAATATATGCCTAGTCGCCGCCAATAAATATTATAAACAAGATGTCGAAAAAGTTGACACAGGAAAGAAAATGAAATTAATTTGGCAAACAGTTTATCATTTAATCAAAGTTTTTACGTAACAAAAGCAAAATGTTATTTAAAGTTTTATTGTTGGTTATTATGCATATTTGCTACAGCATTGGCGAAGAAGATGAAAAGCCACCAATAGGTGCCACGAAGGAAATGGACTACACTGTGCTGGCGAGTGAAGCAGAGATGCATAAAAGTGACATCTTGGAATTTTTAAATCAGTCTCATGTGAGGGAACAATATAAAACGTTATATAACTGCCTGCTGTCGAAGTTAATCGAAGGTAAGCTAACCAAATTATAGATTGTGCCTACAATACGCGACAAGGTTAGTTAAAGATTTGAAGAAACAAATTAAAAGTTACGAACATTCGTTCAAGAATCGATCACGATGTCAGTAATGTTTAATTTAACTTTTAGTATTTGTTAGAAGTTCCTGTCTTGTTTTTTAGACTTTCTTATCTCTTTGATAATGATAACAAGCGGGATATTGGATTTCAAAATAACTTGATTTTAGTAATGTCTTTTGTTTTATTTATCTGATTATATCGGATAAATGTGGGCGATACGTGGGTTCTATATGAGGTCAATTACCTTTCTTATCATTTGATACCTACCTATACTTACATGTAAAAAATGGTTCATATTACATACAACGTCATTGAAAGGACAAAAGTAGGGCATCTTTATAAACTAAGAAGTGTGGCCACCGTGGACCATTATGATTCTGAGTAGGGCTCATAATCGTTATGGCCCACGGTGGCCACTCCTCGTTTACTGCGAGAGACACGGGCCTACGGGCCACTCACGCCAAACACTTTTGAGTTACTGTATATAGTTCATCCTACCGATCATTGTATACCTAATGCGGACATAAAGGTAAAAAGATGTGGCTAGAGCTAGGTAGAAGCAGATTTATATTTTATCAGAAGCAGATATAAACAATGCCAACTACACCTACCTCTCTTTGTGTTTAAGATACGGAAAGTAAACATTCATTCCTTTGTTTCAGATGACAGTCACTCAAAACCAGAAAGACGAGGTAACATTTTTTCTATTTTTTAATTAGGTATCTTATATTTCAGTACTAGGCGCTGAGCAAGAGTTCCATCCGAGTTAAGTAATAAGTGATGATGAGGTCCATCATGGTGCAGTAGCAGTAGTTAAAATTAGGTTAGGATACATGGAGAGATCAATTCGAACAGGCGAACTCAGTGCAAGTAGTATTCACGGGATGCGTACACAGCACATAGGTACAACACTACATGACCTCATCAGTTTTAATCAATGATTCGCTCCAAGGTGTACTCGCGCCTTTTGGACGATGGTTTTCGAATCCGTAACAGTCACACACGGTATGGAATTTGGTCGTATGGATCTGCAAACAGAAATGAGAAACCTTCAAAAGAAAGTTCAGCTAAACATCTGCCTAGTTTCCAGCAATGTTGATGACGGCTTCTAGTCTAACCGGGTGCAGCTGAATACGACATTTTATAAAGAGCGACTGCCTTTCTCACCTCCACAACCCAATACTTCGGTAACAAGATACCCCTTGGTAAGACTGGTTGTCAGACTTTCCGGTTTCTTACTATCCGTAACGACTCAAATCTCTCTATGTATAGCCTATCTCAATGTGTACAGAAACTCCTTTACAGAAACTAAAGAGTCATTACATTCTAGCTGCATCGCCAGAGCAGATTCTGCCCAGCTCGACGCGCCGCATCGTGTCTGGACGCAACACCTCCATAGCGGCTGTGCCCTGGCAAGTCTCTCTGAGGGAGAAGACCTACCCCATCTGTGGGGGCTCGGTGGTCACCGATGTTTGGCTGCTGACGGCCGCTCATTGTCTTTTAAGGTATTTTTGGAAACTGTTTAACTTGTCAGGTATTTTAACTTTAATGATTGAATGCAAACGTTAGTAACAAATACTAAGCATTCAGCTTTGTTTGACACTATCATTGTACATTTAATATTAAACTACGATACCACGACATAATAAATGACAAGTACTAAGGAATAGTTACTAATTACGCTCGTGTAAACTATGCATTTATAGATTTGAACGAAGAAGATTACATGTGCTTCATGCTTTCTGAAATCGAGGTAACCGCAACAAAATGCTGCTTATTTATTTGCCATTGTATTGAAAAATGATAACGCCTACTATATTTTTCATTTATTGCAAATGACGAATGAAAACGCTGCAATTTCGTTACGCTAATTTTCAAAGTAATATTGCAAGATACTTCACTTTAACTGCAGGATTAATCTACCATCAAGTTTACACCTCAAGCCCGAAACTAAACACACAAGAGTGAATAAAGGCAAAAACAATAAACAGTCAACAAAAACCAGCCAACTAGAGGACCCGCGAACTACTCGAAATAAATTCAGGCAGTACTGCGCAGTTTTTATGGCCCGCCCCTAGCGAATTGCGTTCCTTTCGCCAATTTCAATTTATACCCCTGCGGGGCTGCGTAGCTGAGTTTTTTCCGATGCAAAATAGCAATCGCCCGAGGCCATGGAACAAAGCAGCCACAGTTTGTTACTAGGTAGTAGGTCTCCGGCTCTCCGGGGACTTTACGATTGCTCCGGAGAAATTTATTGTCACCCACTTGGAACGCGATACGTTGCCGGCAAAATGTTGGGACATGTTCCAGTTCAATATCCTACGTATTAGGATTGAGATGGTAGTCTCTTGTTATGTCTTTTGTGTAATGGGTTGGTACAACTGGTGATGCTATTATTTACATTGATTGTTTTCTTGATAAAACGTTAGGATAGTCATCACAATAGGTCGTTATAGTTGTTACTTTCTTTTGAATTATCTAGCCGGTTTCTTAATTTTGTACTGAATATTTATTTTAGGAGATTCTATACCTATTATTTTAGACCCGAACAGAAATTCAGCTCTGTTCTTCTTCTTCTTCATGATCTTAGCTTTTGTCGCGCCTTTCAATTCAATATCATCATTGAATTTCATCATTCTAATGTTCTCAATTATCTAAATTCTCGTTTATTGATAACAAAACAAACAAAACAGTTGCAACTCCTATTTAGTTCCATATTTCTGTTTTTACACAATAACTCGTGCCTAATTACAAATTAAACGGGCACGTGAACGAATTCAATTACATTTTTCATCGAAGGTCGCCTTTTTTACAGCAACAGATGTTTTCGCAACACTTTGTTCACGATCGCTGTCGATTATTGCGACAAACATTATATTATTTGCATTGTTATGGGTGGTGACGTCATAGCTGGATCACGCTTCGTTCAAGACCTGTAAATGTAAATTTCTCAATGGATGTATGTATGTAGTCTGATCGGCTAGATTTTGGAATGGATTCGTAATAGTGGTTCCCAATACTGTGTCTTTTTATCCAGATTCGTACTACCACTATACTATTGTACCAATATTTCCAAAGCTTAGCAACTGTTCGGTACTTTGCCCTGGTAGCATGATAAGTGCTGGCGAAAAACATAGGCTCTCGGATGAGACTATTAAAAAAACCGGTCAAGTGCGTGTCGGACCACGCACAATAAAGGGTTCCGTAGTTGGGATGAATTTATCCCAAGAACAAACTACTCACATACTACTTAACATTGTAGTTGCTAGCTTAACTTGTAAAGCCTACTTAGCTGTGATAGTTTTCCTTTGTATAATATTGCTGTGATTTTTTTCACAAATGTATGGGAGATCACAGTTTTCAAACTGCAAATTAAGTTGGTTGACTCGTTAACATGAACAGCCTACTTAGCTCTGATAGTTTTCCTATTAATTTCGTTATATATACTACAGCTGCGAATTTTTTAACAAATCCAAGTAGGTACAACCATTTAGCTGGCAGGGTGGACACTCGACTCTAACAAAAAATGTCTGTTAAAAGCTTAATATTTCGCAAACGGATCACTTAATCCAAAAATAGTTTCACAAACTCACAATATTTTTGAACGACCTTTCTAACGATACCCCACACCATGGGGTAGATGAGAAAATATCCCCACTTTACGTGTAGGCGAGGTACCCTAATTTTTTTATTTAACACTTTGTTGGCGTGATTAATATGTATACATATGCCAAATTACAGCTTTCTAGTACAAACCGTCTCCGAGCTAAGCCGCGGACAGACATACGGATATGGCGAAACTAAGGCGAACATAAGGTGTTTACTACGGAACCCTAAAAATTAATAGTTAAGAACATAGAGATAGATATAGAGAGAGATATTGGTAGAATAGTTTGTGCTGTTTTTCTGGTAGGTGGAAGTACTAACACTTGTATCTTAGTCGTGCGTATACTAACCAAATGAAGTATACCTATGGGTCCGAAATAAAAGTTTATTTTTTAAATTATAGTTTTCTCTAAAGTATACTAGGCAACATAATATCAACAACATGTCAATGTTGAATTTAGCTGCTAAATTAGGAAATAGAATAAAACATATTTTGCCAATCTGTAATCTAAGATAACATTCTACCACCAGAGCTCGAGCGAGTGAGCTGAGCGTCCGCCTTGGCTCGTCGTGGAAGACTCACGGAGGCGAGATGTACGACGTCAAAGAGTGCTACGTCCATCCACGTTACGTCAGCAAGACAAAGACTAATGACGTGGGGCTGGTGCGACTGTACTCGCCGCTGAGGTTCTCTGCCAGGGTCCTGCCCATTAGGCTCGTGGCGAAGGAGGCCAGGCTGCCTTCGAATGAGCCCGCTATTGTGAGCGGATGGGGCAAGCTTAAGGTACGGATTCTTAAATACAATTACAGAATGGTTTCCTGAAACTTCTTTCTAGTACTATGTAGAGTAGACCAGGCTAACAGCAAATGAGCCCGCTATTGTCACTGGGTGAGGCAAGTGGTTTAATGTGAAGCGACCCGCGCATCGCTTCGCATTGTAAAAATCCTCCTCCTTGCGTACACTTTGAATGAACCCTCGCACACAGGCCGCACCGCGATGCGATGCGCTGCAGCGCGATGCGGCTGTATGTGTGCTTTACTTATGCAAATAAATTCCGATCCTTATTACCAGCACTGCCATAGAAGATGAAGTAGACGTAATCATGAGAACAGTAGCCGATCTAAAATACTTTAACTTACTTGACAATGACACTAACACATATATAGGGATTATTTATTTATCTGGGGGCACAGTAGTGCCCCCGCCTAGAAGAGCCAAGCGCAGCGCAAGTGCACTCACTTACCTTTTCCCGAAGCGCTTCGTCGTTTTTTTGAACCCTCATAACTTGGGTTAGGATTATACCAGATAAACAACATTCTCGGGATATGATGTCAATAGTAGACTTATTAAACATATAAAGTTTCATGGCATATCTCTTTTACTTTAGATTTTATTGATATCTAAAAAACCCCGATTTCGTCACTGACTCACTCACTGATGATCATCATAGGTTACTTCCTGAGGTCCTAGAAAGCTGAAATTTGGTATGTAAGCTAGTATTAGTAGGTAAAAAAATAACAAAAAAAATCGAAAACTTGTAACTTTTACCACCCCAACCCCTTAAACTAGAGGTGGAGTTTATATGAGACTTCTGCAAATTTTGATGCTAGAGGTCTGAAAATTGATATATGGACTCCTATAAATAATAAAATACTTATTTCAGGATTTTTTGCAAATCACCCCCATAGCCCTTTACATCACCCTTTAAATTAGGGGACGGAAGTTTGTATGGGTTTTCCCATACAAATTTTATTTCATGCTAGAGATCTGAAAATTATACAAGTGCACATACACAGACTTCTTATTACAATTGAAAAAATACGTGTTTTTAAATCACCCCTCGACCCCTTAAATTAGGAGATAAAAGTGTATTTGGGGCTTTCGTCAGGTTTCAGAATATTACTACATCATTATACTTATATTATACGAATGATACTACTATACTTATGTAGATGTTCGTTAAAAATTAAAATGTGGTGAAAAGTATTTAGAAAAGTAAACTTCTATGGGGATGGGAAATCAAAATGGTGTGGGCCCCGGTTGTTGTAAGATAAAATTCGTAATAAGCTGTATCAGAGGTCGGACTTAAAAATCTGATGACATAGTAAACCAATCGACTTAAGCGAATATAGTTTTTTACAATATAAAGCTACGTGCAGACCAGCGCGACGGGACAGCGCGACGCGACACCGGTTATTGTTATACCGTCAACTTTTCTTAGAAATTGTATTGTTCGTGTCGCGGCGCGGTGTCGCGGCGCGCTGGTCTGTAGGTACGAGCTTTAACGCTTTATAAAGAACAAAAAAACACAATAAGTGTTTAATCTTTATTATTCGACCTATATATACTTCATAAATATAATTCGTAGTGCGCGAACGCCTCCTGCCCCCTCGTCCCCGCGATGTAGCTAAAAATAATTTTCCTTGACAACGAGCGCGTCGATTGTCGATTTTCTTGTCGATTGTCGATTGTTTTGTTGAATGCAAAAATTTTAAACCAACAAAAAGAAAGGCAAAGGTAGAGAGTGAGCTATGAAAACAGGCACCTCTGATGTGCAAGAACACCACCCCAAGACGAGAAAGAAAAAAAAGAAAAAAAGTTGTCATAAGCAACTTACAAAAAGATGTAAAATCCCACCAAAAACATTTTCATGTAAAATGTTGCTCAGACAAAAACTCAAAAAGATATTGAGCCAACCTTCTAACTCTACAAGCCCTAAATTCACAAACTGTACACCTTAGTCAAAATAAATGGCTTGGCCGTTTCGCTACGTCACATGGGCGTAAGGTGTAAAATTTATTTACTGTTCATTACTTTTCTGTTATACAATAGTTAATTATTCATTCATTTAGTTAATTATTTCTCATGTAGAGCCAAGCTTCTAACTCTACACGCCCCACCAATAAATCGACGGCGATCGGGCCGGAAACGAAAACCTCATCAACTTGCTGCTTCTAGGAAGGAGGTCCGTCCGCAACATATCTGCAGTCCTCCACCATCAAGACGATAGCCATGAAGCTGTGCCGTCGCTCCGGACTGGACAGAAAGGCCATCGACCCTACCTCCATGTTCTGTGCCGGTTCCTTCAGCCAGGCGTCTCCTGATGCTTGCCAGGTACGAAATAACGTGTCGCGGTGGATCTTTAAACTGAACTAGCATTATGGGCTTACAAGTGAGGTGAATGGGCGGAGCTACAGAAGCACAATTAGACAGCGAACTTATTATGAGTATAAATCATCGCGGTTGACATTCCGATACCATTTGAGTTTTGAAAGGGATGTCGACAGAATCACACTACTGTTGTTTGTGGAGATATCAAGCGTAACGTATTCACTGGGATTGTCTACTGGATATCCCGTAGCCCTTTTCTGCCCCACGCAGTTAGATGCTAATTATTCAAGAGGATCTCCACAATAAAATAGTCACAATTCCATTACCTATCAACATCGCTTTTGACTTTTTAGCGTTTCTTCGCCGTGGCGCGTTCTCATTTCTAACAAGACACAACAAGATCTAACTTCAGCCCGAGCCTTGAGCTTCGAAAACTTAGTACCGCACTAAGGTGTGAGTTTTGTAAAAAGAACTGTATTTTGATTACTCTTCGTTCATTTTCAGGGCGATAGCGGCGGCCCCATCGTGTACGAAGGCGTGCTAATCGGCGTGGTGTCCTGGGGCCTAGGTTGTGCCCGAGGCAACTTCCCCGGGGTCTACACTCGCCTCTCCTATCCACTTATCTACGACTGGGTGCACAGCCACATCGCCAAGAAGACAGATAACAACACTGCTTTATAAATTAAATAAATATATTTACAAATATATTGTGGTACTCTGTGTCGGAGGTCGTCCGTGGAAGTACACTACCACCATACTTATGAACAGTTAAGCTCGTAAAAGCTTTACCACCCTAAGGTTGAATCATACATATCATAAACTCAAGGCCTCTTTCTGCTTCAGACCCATATTTCTGTTAGATAGTATCAACCTTAGTAAAGTTTCATTTTACTGGTGGTTTTTGTCAAAAGTGCTAAAGCAAATACGTCTTATTTGTGCCGACAAGCTGTGCTGATGTGTTCCGGTTTGGAAGGTATATATGGGTGCCCGTGCCGGTGTAGTTACAGATACATTATGAGACATTACAGCTTTAAATTTTCTCTGGGATGAGAACGCACTACAGGCCTCTGGTTCTAGAGATGCCCAAAGATGATAGGCCGTTTCCTTGTTGCCATAATATCTTGGTTGCGAATTAATAATACTTTGCAGTACACGTCAAGTTATTTACCTTACTTGGTGGCTGTATTAGAAAATGAAAGGTCAACAGTAAAAATGCAATGATTTCGAGAATTGTTTATTGAAAATTCGTTTCCACGTATTTCTCCTGGATTTGCAATAATTTAAGGCTTTACAAAAGATCTATACAGCGTTCACATAATTATATTCTCACTCGAGTTACATATCGCACCCCTAGATAAAAACCCCACTAACTCAAAAAGTACGAGTTTCGAGTTAGTGGCTTTATCGAATTCCTGACTCGAACACCAATCAATCGATCATCAATCGCCATTTCTGAAAAAATTGGTTTTTTGAGTTGCCGGAGTCTTCATCTAGGGGTGCGATATATTGATTTTATTTGATTACCAAAACTGAAACTAACATTTTAAATATGAACAAATTCGTTAAAATTAGGATCATCGTAGGTAACATGATTTAAAACATTTAAAATGAAGACATCAACTACAAAACAAAAATTTGAGATACTTAATTAAAAACAATAAATATTTTCAGTTTCAACTAGACCTAAACAAGTGTATAAAGATGATTCATCTATTCTAATACAACACTATAAAATAATAATACTTAGTACTAACTACATTTCAGTGTTTTAGGATCAATATCACACATTCACATGTCGCTAAAATGGAGCTTTGACATTTAAACTAAACAAAAAAAAGCTAACATGTCTCATTCCCACCGTAGGTTCTGTGTTCCCAGGTGCAGTCGTTGACTGGTTCTAGAGAGACAGCAACTAGCTTCATCTTTCTAGCCAGAAAGATGAAGCTAGTTGCTGTCTATCAGTTGACCGACCCCTTGATAATTCAAAAGTGCCTGTAATTGGTTTATTTTAAATAAATACTTTGAGTTTGAGAGAAGCAGGTTGGTCCAATTAAGACCATTGAGAGTCCATTCTTAACTATTTTTAATGTTTCTAACATCAACAAAATAACGATAAATTTTCCTGTACGTCGGAGATTGAAGATTAAAATCTTTTCGCTACAACACCATCTGTGGCTCAAAAGTGGAACTTCTTCGTTGCCCGCCATTTATGGGCTATAAGTGGAGATATTTTTTTGTATGCCACTGAGGTGCAAAAAAGTTTTAATAGAGTCACTGCTTGAGTCGAGTCGGTGTGACGTAGTTCCGTCACAACACTGATAAGCAGTGTCGGACATGGCTGTCTGAATTGTTACCGCCAACTGTCAGAAGTCGAACGAAACTGTCAGTTCACTCTAAGTTTGTTAATAAAATGAAATTGTTTTGTTAATCATGTGAAAAGTTAATTGAATTAAAACTAATGTAATTGAATACCATCTTTCATCTTTCTTTGTCCAAGTAACCCAATAAAGACTGAGGAAATATCAACGCTTAAAAAAGAACATGATTTTCAAAACGAGGCAAATAAAAGAGCATAAAATCTCTCAATTTGTGGCACCAAAAAGTAAAGCTAAAGTTAACAATCTACATTCTACGTAAATAACAATATACAAAAGATGTGCTTTATTACTTCGTGCTTAGGCAACTATAACATTTAGCATAATAAATATTTAAGTTGACTCGAGACAACTCAGCATACTTTTTTTCACTGAGCGTAGCAAAGGCCTGTTCCTAAACAGGGCTTTTACGAGTAGTTTGACAACCAACTATTTTTTAAATTAATTATTTATTGCCAAGAAAATATATTGGGTATTTTTAACAGTAACAAAAAATCATCGTCATCATGTGGGAGACCTCCAAATGAAATCACTTATTGATCAAGTAGTGCCTCATTCTCTACGAAATAGTCACAACATCGTCGTTCATAAACTTTTTCTTAAGTTTAACTTTTAGTAAAATATGTATCTTTCGCGAAGTTAACAGTAGGTCGTGTTTAGAAGTGACGTAAAGGAACGTTAATGAGATTAAGATTAACTGAATTAAGTGCAATAGACCTATTTATTTCTTTCGAAAACATACTAATTTGTTTTCAGCAGTTTGTGCCTCGAGCAAAGCAACAAAAATCTAGAAACAGCTTCTGGAATCACATGTTTACATTACGAGTATAACAACGAGCACAAACACCATTTTGGAGCACTAACACTATTTTGTTGCTCAACTCGAGGCGTCAGGGTATCTAAGCGCGACACTATCAGGCTGTTTACAGCCGGAGTATTAAGCCGGAACTTGTATTTTAATTTCCGTTATAATTATGTAAATCATAAGCTGACAAAATCAGAATGTGTAGTAATTCCGATTATGAATTTAGACATTTTTGATTTCCGACTGTTAAATACCAGCCAGACAAAATAAGTGGTTTAGGTATCCAGCAAACAAATATTGCGAAGTAAGAAAATATAGTACTGTTTTTGTTTTTATTTTTCAATTATATGACCGAGTTGTTATCAGGATACATTTTAGGATTCGTTATTTATTTGCAGAATAAAACACATTCTTTGGAATAAATAGATAGATCTACATAATTATAAATGACAACATAATATCCAACAGTTATAGATGCATATTATTATTATTATTATAACTATTGTGATACAAATATATACAAAGATACTATACATATAACCATTTGTATATTGTAAATTATATACATATTAATAATATAAAATTTTCATACTATCATGATTTCACGTATGTACGTCTGGGTATCTCTTAAAGGAACGTGTAACTAAAAAGTTTAAGCTTAAGTTCTATAAGTATACATATATCATAAGTTTTATACTATAGATAGACTGAGGAATTTTACAAAATCATGTAGAAACACGACGCTTTACAAAATCACACAAACTTTAGTACCAGAAGTTGGAATGCTTCATTCCAAACTCACAACACTTTACAACACTGAACATTCTTTCAACATTCACATCTTCTGTTTTTCAGAAGATCCCAGCATTAAACAGACACAATCCTACACAACAGTCTAAATTCATCCCTTCTTCTCTTACGTCAGAAGAGCCAAGAAGACGCTATAACTGTAAAGAATCCGAGGCCGGCGGAGAAGGCACGGCCTCGCGATGCCTAGGTCTTCTTCCCCGGCTGAGGTCTTTTAAGCAAATGCAAGGGATCTTTCCTGTACCTCGCGAAAAGTTCCCTCTTGAATGTTTCAAAATGTTTCCTGTTCTTTTCGTTCTGTTTCTCCCGCCAGAGGGGGCGGTTTCTTCTGGCTTGCAGCCCCCAATGGATCGTGAAGATTGGGGACAGCACCTTGAATTGGTACCCGATTAAGAACATCTCATATACCTGGAAGCGAAATGTGATGGTTTAGAATTTGCTTTGTCAAGAACTGAAAATGCCATGAATGTAGCATGTGAGAGGCACTCTTTTAACATACTTATAATTATTCGTCGAAGTTACCAGCGTCATCTCGAGGTCTATGCTCTCATAGAGCATTGTCATGAATGAACTCCAGAACTAATCCTTGATTTCGTAAAAAAAGTGTTTGTAACTCAGGTATATTTATGATGTGTTGTAATTAAAACAACAATTAATACGTCCGAAATACAAATTACAAAGAAAACAACATTATTTATAAAACTTTATTTTAAAACTGTCTTTTACAAAAATAAATTAAACATAACACTTATATAGTCTAGGAGTTTATGATCGCTTAAAAACTTAGTATGCATAGCTTGGACCATTTAACCCACATTGTCTAAGACGCACAATGAAATATAACTCCCAATTCATTTATTTTGAAGAGGAACTCATACCAATATGCTCGTAATAAAAAAATAAGGCAATGAAAATTGGAACAAGAACAAAAAGCCTCAATGCTACAGTACACTAACTTAATCGAGGGTACAAAATTACAAAAACAATATTTCCTAGTAATCGAAAAGCTGGCTCCAAGCCAGGATAACGCAAGCACTAAGTAACCAGGAAAACTTAAGCTCTGCTGGATTCTACATACACTTATCTATCACAGTGTCGCTGAAATTTAAATCTACATGGTTCAGGATAGGGTTGAATTTGGGTTAAACTCCGGTGTTGTCTGTGATCCAATTTCTGAGTGAGGCTATGTTCGTGAAGACGGTCGGTGATAGCGGTAATGCACATCCTCTGGCGAACGATACGACGCCGAATGCTGTGTTGCGGAACACCGCAGGTCCTCCGGAGTCGCCCTGAAATTGTAACAGATAAGTGAGTTCGATGATTCTCTTTAATATTACATTTCCTTCTTTGATTGCTTCCGATGAATGCACGAAAAACATAATATGGCAACGCTTTGCTGGCAAGCTTTACTACTAAAATAAAAGGCTTGAAAATAGATTTAGCACGTGTCGACATTTCCTGTCTCTCTTTACTCTTTTTTGCCACTCACCTGACAAGACGACACGCCTCCGATGAGGAAGTGTCCCCCACAGAACATGTGGTTGGTGAGAGAGTCCCCGTACGACAGGCGACAGAGCCAGTGCGGAACTACCGGCACGTTTGCCTCCATCATGATGCGCGGGATTCGGCGCCCACCCACCTGCAGGGAAGACAAGCACAAACAATTATTATCTAGGCGAAGATGGTGGGGTACCGAAAGAACTGGTCCTCATTAGAACTTAAGAACAGAGATGTGTGAAAAGAGGAGAAGCCATTGCCCTGCAAAGATAGACTACTTTGACAAAGATTTTTCAGAATTAACCCTTCAAAAAAGTTCTTGTCCTTTGTTCAAAAATGTTCCCCTTCGGTCCTAAGATTCGCGAGTTGTTATATGCAAACGTTTGTGAGTAATCACCATCTGACCATGAACCATTACATGAGACGTTTAAATAATATGTTCACAAAATACAGGGTTCATACTCACAGCAGTAAGACCCCAGCCAGTCACAGTCAGCCTCACGAGCGGGACCGCTTGTCCCCGCTGCGGCAGTCTAATAGCCCGTATATTGTCGTTGAAGTTCAGTGGCCTGACCAGCCTCAACGCGGCTATGTCATTGTCGAACTGTGGCCTTCCGTACTGAGGATGTACCGTCACGTTGGAGACTCTCACTATCCTGCCGCCGGAGTCACGACGACTACTGCCCACGCGCAGGCGGATAGCGCGAGGTGAGGTGCTAAAATAAGGTAGATAAATAAATCACTCAAAATGTATAAGTAGTAAAGCTTCGTGCAGACTGGCGTGACGTGACGGCGCGACGGAACACCGGTAATTGTTCTACCGTGGAGTTTTCTTAGAAATTGTTTCGATAGAGTCGCGTCGCGCCAGTCTGCACTAGGCTTATC
Organism: Agrochola circellaris; assembly: GCA_914767755.1. Taxonomy (NCBI): domain Eukaryota; kingdom Metazoa; phylum Arthropoda; class Insecta; order Lepidoptera; family Noctuidae; genus Agrochola; species Agrochola circellaris. The sequence continues at coordinate 1,434,828 of OU611847.1, forward strand.
ATACTCATAATTGCTACAGTATGCCCTATTTTTACAGCGCTAAATGCTTGAAATAAACAAGAGTGATTGAGGTTGACAATTCATAAAAATAAAACATTGTTTGCCTTGGGTCAGACAAGCTTATCCCTATTACGGGGGTGTAATGTTTGGCATAATAACAAAATATCTAACGTTCACTTGACATAATTTCAGTTAACATAATTTTGTTTAACATAACGATCAGTTGACATAATGAATTGTTGATATAATTTCATTTTACCTAATTTCATATGACATAATGAACATTTCCTATAATGCACATTTCACATAATATTCATTTAGCATATTATTCATTTACTATAATATTCATTCAGATGTAATATTTGTTATGATTAAATAAATATTGTATTAATTTTTTTTTTTCTTCACTTTATACCCTATACACCTGGATGAAATCTGGACTTTAGGGCACCCCGACTCGGATAGGTTAGGTTAGAAGGGGATGGCGGGGTCGTGTGAGCGAGCGAAGCGAGCGAATAGACCCCGCCATCCCCTTCGTGGTTATTTTTTTATAAACCACCCATAAGTAGGAGCCCCGCGAAGCGGGGCTCCGTCGACCAGGCCCACCCTCGACCTTGCATAGAATATTTTAAGGTTTGGTTAAGTGCCATTTGAGTTAGGCTAGAACTGTGCCCATTAAACATGAATTTTAGGTCATAAGAATATTAGGTCAAATGAACGTTATATTAAAAGAATATTATACATATTGAAAATTATATAAAATGAACGTTATACTAAATGTTATTATGTTAAATGAATATTATATGATACGAAATATTAGGTCATATGAATTTATGTCATTTGATATTATGTCTTATGAAAATTATGTCATATGAACGTTAGTTTAAGTGAAATTAGAGCATTTGTTATTATGCCAAACATTACACACCCCCCTATTACATAGTAGATCCCCTCGGTGTCATTGGATAGGCTAAGTATGGTAAAGCATGTATTAAACATGTCTGGCATTAATGCTGAAATAAACCTTTTGGCGCAGCCGTGAGGCACACACTTATTGTCAAAAGATTACTATCAATTTTAGTTTGTTTGTATTTTGTGTTTCACGAACTGTGTCCAAATAAACGTTTTCTTTCTTTCTATATTATTGGTAGAAACCAATAATTAATATTTTACTATTTGCTATTTATATCCGCTGTCTCCACCATTCGGACGTCCGGGCAAAGTTATGTGCCAACTACACAAAGCTATATGCCTACAACGACTATACAACATACCACGCTACGTTCAATTGGCTACTTGTACTGCTACTGACAGGCTGTTAAATGCACTATCTGAACCTGAGTGAACTAACGATAGATCTACCAAAGTTTCAAGTTAATAAATAATCTTAAAACAGTTGCAATGAAGTTGCGGTGCGACAACTCAATAAAAAGAATTAAAGAAATCTTAATCAGCGCTAATCGACTTGTTTCGAAAACATAATTAAAATCTAGCAATCTAGCCTTACTTGTTACTATTTCCTAACAATTTCTTAGAAATATAGAAACAATAACTGCAAGGTTTTGAACCTTTTTTGTCTAACTCCAAAGAAACAGAGCGAGCAACCGACCAACAATTACCTAGATTAGATGTTTCAAAATTTTGTAAGTTATTAAAATAATAAATAAAATAATTCAAATTATGCTGAAAATCAGCACTTCTTAAACGTAATAATGACATAAGAGAGTCCCCCAAAACGGCCGCCCGTCACCACTTCCCAATGTTTTAGCATTACAGTATTTATGTACTTAAAAAAAAGGACAGAATCGTATTATATCGAAGAGCTTTACAAACTACTTCAAGCTTACAAATTGATCTGATTGATCCGCAAGACTCATTCAACCATGCTCTCCATCAAACCAAAAATGAACTCTCCAACTACATGAATATCCGAGGGACGAGCATTGCATCGTAAACTAGTGAAGAACCACTCGACCAAAACATTCGCAGTGGAAGCGGAGGGCACTTGAGCCCATGTTACACTGTGCTTCATAAAATATTCAGGCACAGAAAAACCAGCGGGTCACGGCTGTAACGACCACGATTATATGCTGACACAATTTACTTTGGACGGTATTGTTAGGGCTATTGTAGATGGGGTTTGTTCCAAATGATGTTTTAGAGAACAATATGTAATTTTAAGAGATATAATTTGTTTCACAGACAATGAGCCCTATGCTCTCAAATTCTACTTTAATATAAGCTGAGCTTTTCATTTGCAAAACTAAGAATCGTCAAAGAGAATATAATAACTGAAGAAGACTGACAAATTAGCTCATTAGAAATAATGAAACCCAAAGATACTGAGAAAATGATGGCAGCCTTGCAAATCAGCATTATGAATTTGAGTACCGCGGTTCGCACTATGGAAATGAAACGTCCTTCCTTCGGCGAAATATTTCTGGGCATAAATAATTTTCCTCGGCCTATATATATAACGGAACCCTCGAAGTGATAAGCAACAATGTTAAAGAAGACCATAAACCCTAAGTCCCGCTCCTCTGGTCGCAGTTTTATTATTACTAAAGTCGTAAAGTTAAGAAACGTTACGAGAATGACCTTGACACCGGAGAGCCCAAAATGGTGTAGTCAACGCACAATATCTCCGAATTTACTACGCCTAGTAAAAAGTATAACTATTTTTATGATTACTGATAAAATGGAACGTCAACAAAGCCCCATTTATGGTCGCATTAAATTCCTCTTTGATTTTTCCTGCTCGAATAATTTGGATTCAGAGGCTGACCGTAAAATTTATGGGCTTTTAGATTCAATGTTTGTAGATCTATAGGGCTATTAAATTACGGAAGAGGTAAAACCTTTACAACAGATTTACTTTCTGTTAATATAGGAGTAAGTAGGTAGCTACATTTATTTTTATGTTGATGCCATACTGTAACTTTTTGAAGTTCAAGCGGTCAACGGACGATGCAAATAAAAAAATATTACATTATGAACTTACTTCTGTACACAATGCGCGGCAGTCAGCACATAGTCTCTGCTGATAATGAACCCTCCGCAGAATGAGTTCCCATTCAGCACCATGGACACTTGATAAGGATGCCTGTTCACAGACGTCGGTCTACCTCCAATGATCTGACCGCTCAGTTCTGGACAAGCTTCTTCCAACTCTACGTCTAGTTCTTGTTGAGTATCCTGTGTGTCTTGGGCATCGTCTGCTGCTGCGTCTGCGCAACATTCTGTGTCTATCGCTTCTTGGAGATCTGCAAATTGTGTACACTTTGAAGCTGCATAAAAGCTTTTGATAAATGGATTTAAAATTAAAATAAATGGAAGAGCACTTAACCGTTAATAAATAATAAACTATTTTTTTTTCGAAAGCCTAGTTATATTGTTTTGAATTAAAAAGATTTAGGTTTCATTTAGCGTTACAAAACAATGACAATTTAGATGACAACGAACAAGTCATTGTCATTGATCAACAAGAAAATCAAAAAACCGTCTTCACAACACATATAGGCTTGTAACAAGATCATCACTCACCCACAACCCCGACAAGACACAACAACAGCAGCCCAGCTGTCACCGCAACCATGATGCCTGGTAAACTTCACCTGCTTCAAGCACAGACTTAGCCGCCGGCGCCGGTGCAGCTAACTGTTCCAAATTCAAATTATTGCCAAACGTCTGGCGCAGGTAATTTCGCACGGTAAGTCCACGGTCGCGACCTTTTCACTGGCTTCCATAAATCGAGTTAAGTCAAGGTGAAAATTGGTAGGAAAAAATGATAAATTGACGAGGTGACTTAATATGCGTAACGTGGGTATGACAATAGGCCGAGGGCAAGATAAGTAGTATCGTTTGTTGTATGCGGTCTTCACTCACTACAAGATCCAATCATCTATGAGAATATAAATTAAATTAATTTAAATCGTTTATTGGGAACAAAAAAAACAAATACATACAAGACAAAAATGTTAAACGATGATAGCTGTAATAGTTAAAACTGTGGCGCAGCTACCAACGCCCGACACTTAGTGAGGGGGTAGGTTGTTCCAAGATGAATACACAAAGGTATTTTAACAAATATTTATTGAAATAAAATAATACATTTTGAGAAAAAGTGCCGTGTGTGTAAGTACCTAATGTTGAGTGACAGAGGGTGAGGGTGTGGTGACTTGTGTGTCGTGTGTGTGTGTTTTCCGAGATGTAAAAATTTCCAACAATTTTCTGTTGCATCATATAAAGTGATTTTAATTAAATGTCGAGTTTTTCTTGCATTCATTTCTGGTAACAGAATACGTGGAGATATTTTTATTTATTCTATTATATATTTTTGAGCTCATGTAGGTAAAATGGCGTGCTGCTACAGTTGTACGATATACAGGGTGTGGCGTAAATAGTGGTCCACCGTTAAGGATTCGATTCACCAGGTAATTTACTATAACCTACTACAATTTTAACAATTTTTACCCAAGGGATCCGGAGATATATTTTTTTAGCGATTTCTGTAAAAACAATGTACTATACTCTCAATGCCCATAAGTTCTAAAATATGCCTACTAAATACCGATTCCAAATAGGTATCATAGTAGCAGATCCTATTGTTTAACAAAAATATATTCAATTTTAATCTAAGAAAGGACGATTTTCTTTAAAATACATTTCAAGTTTTAGTTACGTTATTACTTACAATTTTTATAAAAAAATGACTACACTGCAATGCCAATAACATTTTTTGTCACTATTGTTGCAAAGTGATATAATACACCTAACCTATTTGGCCAAAGCAAAATAAAACAATTCATACTAGTCAGCATTTATTAAAATCTTTAACATGGTACAAATGGTTAAAATTGTTGTAGGTTATTGTAAATTATCTAGTGAATCGAATCCGTAACGGTGGACCACTATTTACGACACACCCTGTATAATAGGAACCGCAGATTTTTTCTATCAGGTATCTAGTAAAAGCAGTTTGTATTTCAAAAAGTAGATACAATTTATACGCATATCTTAAATGTTTCCAAATGAACGAAAATTACGCGACGTTCTTTTTTATCTTCCGCGGGCGTTGTCATAAGTGTCAGGTAAAAGTCATGCAATATAATCAACAGTTCGTTAAAAAACAGCCAAGTTTATAAAGACGTTGTTAAACAATATCAATAGATACAATAGAAAGTGCATTTAATAATCGAATGTCTACATCCAGAGCATGAAATTAAATTAAATTAAATCTAAAAATGTTTAATATGTTTTGGTGAAATGAACCATATTCAAACTGCCAGCAAATAATATTTTATTCTACGATACTGAATAAAACGATAATAAGACACTGCATTGTGTTAATCAGACTTGGGAGTCTTGGGATTACGATTTTGGTACTTTAGACTCTTTATTACTTAAACTCAATTTTTGTCACCAAAATGTCTACGCAGAAAAAGAGGATCTTTAACACTATTGTAATCTGGAGGCTGTAAGAAATTCAATTTCAAACGCGCAAGTTTGAACGCCAATGCAATGTTACAAAAACCAAACCCCCTCACCACTTCCTTATATTTAGGTAAGCTGGGAGGAAGAAGTACAAAACCTAAGCAGTAAAACGTCTCTGTGTGGTCCCCGGTCCTGCTCAACTTCAATAACATATGTGATGGATAAGAGAGCCAGCATTTTGTGAACAAACAAGACCTTCAGGAGATAATAAAAATCATCACGCGTTAAAATACGCCCCTACGTCAATCGCAAATTAGCAGCAACAACCATAAATATAAAATTGTTGACGAGTTACTTGTTTTACGAGAAACATTAAAATATTCCCAACTGTCGGCTCTCCCAACCAACGGCTTGTTTATTTTTAAAACACTAACTTTTGCACACGACTTCGTTTGAATGGTTCACAAAAATTGACACGTGTGTTGACAATATCTCTTCACGTTCATAGTTCTGCTGGAAATATTTTATTTTTCTGTTTTCTGTTGACGCTAAATGATTGTACATGTGTCGTACTTTTTAGTTTGTTGTTTTTGTGGTCAGTGAGATTGCTACCACGGTTATTTAAATATAAACATTGCAAATTCATAGCTCCTAAAAGTAAACTCACTGATATCATGATTATTATTCACATGTGGATAGAGCTGCGTATTCTGATAATCACGGTCAGTCTGTGGATAGGTGACTATCCATAACATACCATGAGCCCTCTGTCGCTCGAAAATCACGTATAGCCGTTGATTCCGGCTGTCATTTGTAGATCTTTGACAGTCGTTACGTGTAGTCGGAAGCCCAAAAGGCTGACAACCAGTCTTATTTATTTATTTATTTATTGACACACCAACGACTTATTCACTAAATAATTACATTAAATATATTCTATTTTAACAGTTTTGCGGTGAATTCGTCACTTATAGGTGTGCACAGCACTTGTATAATCAATAATAAAACTAAAATCGAATTATGATAATAACAAAATTAAATTTACAAAATTTGCATTGAGTTTAAAATGTAGTTAAATTAAAATTCAGAATAATTAAAGAAAAAACATCAATTAAATTAGAAAAACAATTATAAATTAAAACAATAAAAATAACAAATAAATGAGGACGCATTACATTAATTACAATTAAAATTAAAGGAATAGAATAGATTAAAATTAGAGTTCAAAAATTAAATTAAATTGTACAATATTAATTATCTAGAATGGAGTCACTCAAATACCCAAATTAACATTTTGTAACAAAATTAGTCAAAGAAATCGAAGAATCCAAGGGGTATTGTGTTACCCAGTAACTGGATTGCGGAGGTCAGATAAGCAGTCGCTCTATGTAAAATACTGGTATTCAACTGCATCCGGTTAGAATAGAAGCCGACCCCAACACAGTTGGGAAACAGTTAGGCAGGTGATGATGAGGCAACGACAGGGTTAGACCGTCTTCTGAACTAAAATGATTTGACCGACCATCGACCCAAGCAAAAGATTTGAAAATCCAGCTGCAATAATACTAAGAAGTCAGCTATCAGGTACATAGCTATAAGCGTGCTGCTAAAATAGCCAGACAGGTGGAAATCGATTCGATATCTCGCAATATAATTCCGGTAAGAAGTGGAAGTGTTTCTGTTTTAAAATATGCTGACGCAATATTGATTATTTTGACACTAGCGTTTTTGTTAGGCTCTGCTTTTTGTATTAATGAAATTAATTATCATTAAAAAAATATATATTTATAATTAACAAGACTCATGTATGAATATCAAGTGTGGCTCTTCTCTCTGGTATAATACTCCACTAATATTTTGAATTCAATAAACATAGTCATGCCTAACATCTGGCTCGAAGGACCAAAAATGATTTGGAGGTACAAACATTCTGAAGATATACGTACCTATATTTTTTTTTTATCCAATACACCATCATCATTTTATGTGATTATTTTATTGTTTTCTACAATTACATTTAATTTGAATATAATTTTCATCCCCAAAAATCATCCCCACTTGACGTGTAGCGGAGGTACTATCGCGGATACTGGCGCCTGACCAGTTTGATAGTACCATAAAAAGTATTTCTTTCATTATCTTTCTTTACCACTTTGTCGGCGTAATTAATATGCTTTCTAAGTACGAACAGTCTCTGAGCTAAGTCGCGGACAGACAGACAGACAGGCGGACGGACATGGCGAAACTACAAGAGGAACACTATAGTTTCGCCATGTCCGTCCGTTTGTGGTGACTACGGAATCCTAAAAATTAAATACTGTTCGTTGGTAAGCGCATCACTTGAGAACCTCCGCGGCCGGTTCTCACCGGTCCGATTTGGCTATTTTTTGTTTTAAAATGTTTTTAATAGTCCGAATCAGGTTCTTACTGAAAGAAAAATTGAAAAAGCTTCCCAGAAAATATTGAAATTCAGGAAAAACTGAACGTCCTTTTTTGTATGAATTATTAAAAGGACTGGACAACGTCAATCGGGTCAGCTAGTTCTAAAAGTATGTTTTTAAACCGACCAAATTAAAACATTCCACATAGACCAACAGACTCACTAACACACATACCTATTTCTACTAATTTTAGCCGGCAGCATCCGGCGACGGCTAAAAATAATTATAAATCTAACGCTTGCAACACCGAGCTTTATGAAATTTTAAAATATCTTGCGCTACGTTGCAACGATCGTGCTGAAAATAATGATAGAATTATTTCTTATTTAATAAAAGTATAAAACTTTTGCGTAAAATTATTTTATTTACACAAAAAACTTTATTTTTGTATTGGTTTCAATTATTTTTTTGCCAAAGAATACGTGTCTACACATAGTCTTAGGTACTTCTAATTCATAACCACAACTCGCAACTCCAAAATAAAGCCTAATCTACTTAACTAATTGGCTTTTTATGGAAACCTGCTGAAAATAGGATAGATCAATCAAGTCATGAAGCGCTAACTACTTTTCAGAATGTCAGAAGATGACTGTGGTCAAAACAACAATAATTTTGTAATTGCATTTTTTTTTTTAACAGCTCTCATAGCTTGAGGACCTAAATCTTACCAGTGATAAATTCTATAGTTTGAATGCTCGTTTTGTATCGATAAATCCATGACATAGATTGAATTGAATTGTAATTAATCACTATAAGTAGAACTATTTTAATTACATTTCGACACATTGACAAGGTAAAATTATCTTCCATTTGTTTTAATCAAGTTTTTAAGGTAACACGAGGCCCTGAGAACATTATCTAAGTAAAAACAATCGGAACGCACTGCCTCATTACGCATCTGTTTTTATCCCTACCAATTTCCTATAATGAATGCCAAACCTGGATCAATTAAAATAATTGGCGATCGATTCATTAACAAGCTAATCGCTATTAGAACAATATCTGTAGTCGAGCCGATCAGGCGATGACTCAGTGACCTTCCAGCGGCGGCGGTGGACCGCGACCAACCCAGATGTTACTGGACAAGTTATAAGAGGCAGCGAATAAATCAGTTATAGGCTAAATTGTTTAAAGAAAATTATATTTTCCTGCTATCATATTCATGAAAGAAGTCAACAATATTTCCATAACTGTCTACAGCTGGCGACATATCTATCTTCGATTGTTAAGAAAAATTCAAACATTTTACGTCCTCATCAATTATCGATAAGTAAGTATTGATGCCTACAATCGCCATCATATTAGCTGTGTGAGAAAAGGAAAAGAGAGAGGGGAGGGGAGGTTTCTGAAAATGTAAATGACTCATCGAATCATCAGCAAACTCTTATTAAAATCATTTCTAATTTAGCTCTAACCTCATTTAAAACCGCGACTAGAATGCGAGCGAACATTCGAAACCGTTCGACATTGTCAAGATTCCAAAACTGACGTAGAACGTTTATCCTCTACTACCGATATTTTGGAAACTCGCCATTTGGACAAACACATTAAGAAACAATACCGCTACGAGTTTTTCGTGAATTACGGAACAATCAGGAGTCCACATAATTTACGAGGCGAGTGGAATTTCACGTACTGAAATCAGGTGGGTATGAGATATCACGTCATGCAGTTTTATATCCGAGCTGTTTGCATTTCGCCTTCACGCAGTGCGGATCGACAAAACGTCTACAACAATATCAGAACAAAAAAAAATATTGGACACATGCATATTCAGCAAAATCCTTGGTGTCAGCAAAATTAATCATTTCTCTAATAAACTTTGACTGGCTCATTGCCTCAAAACGTTACTCAAACAAAGAATCTACTTAAACAATATTCGGATTCGTTCATGTTTTTCCACAGCGGCTGGTAATTTTGGGTGCGCCGGATTAAACTCATTAATCTAGTGTTGTTTCAATATCGGGACGTTAGCGTCAATAAATTTCCCTGTGACCAATTACGTTCTGTCCCGAATGGATAAAAAAGTATGTTATTTATTACGAGTACGTACGTCCTTCGATGCTTTAAGAGCACGTACTTGACTAGTTTTTCTTTTCGTTATTGGCAACAAGAATGTGTTTTTTCTTTGCATCAGCGTCAGAACTAATACAAAACCTTTTTTATTTGTCTGAGGAAGCTAATTTCATTTAGCAACTCGCTGTACCTAGTAAAGCTGAATTTAATTCCTTATCTTTGTTGTTATTTTTGTGAATAAATCGTATTTGGTGTAGAGTTAAAGTTTTTTTACAAGCAGATGATTGCTTACAAAATAATTAATTGATTGAACCGCTACCTTTTAAAAAACGTACGAAATGAACAATATAAAACAATTTCTCAAAAACCTCTGATCCAAAAATAAACAGACTGCAAAAGTTTCATGTAGTATGACTGACGGCTACCGGAATATTTAGAAGATGCATTTTATTTCTAAAATAAATGACATTCAAAAGTATACAAACTGGTATTTTTAGGTTTATTCGAGTACCTAGTCTGCAGCTCTGTTTAAATATTATAATATATTTAGATGCAATGTCAACAATTGCGAGACGAGTCTACTAAGTAAGATGAAGTAAAAAACAAAGCTTTTGGACATGCTAAAATAAATATTGCCCCAGTTTTTTTTTGTAGATATCTACAACAAGGATGCACATAAATTACTGCTGCGATAAGCACCTTGTATCGCAATGTCTAATCATTAATGACAATGACGTTACGACACAGTAAGGTTATAATGGCACACAACTTGTGGTTGAAAGACTATTCTGGATTGCCACAGAATAGTCTTTCAACCACAAGTTGTGTGTTATGTTTATGGTTTGATGTATTTCAATTTCTCTTCTACTCTTATACACGGTATCTACATCTCTTTCTGATCAAATCTCCTATCACAGGTATGCCGGAAGACATCTTTTGAGAAATAAGCAGCAATTTTATACGAATTTTAACCGATGAAAAAAAGGAGGCGGTTTTCAAGCCGATACGTATATTTTTTGTTATGTATGTATAACTTTTTCTATGTCTTTCTTCTTGTGGGTTTATAAACTATTAAATAAATAAATAAAATCTTCCATTTACATTGAAACTATTGTGTCGAAGCATTACAATCCAAGCCTCACTACCACTCACACTAGCACCTCTCAAGTTTCTTCCTAAGTGTAGTGGGCGTTTTATGGCCTTCACGAAGATTTTATTTTTTATCTTTCTCAAGAAAACCCTATTTTTATTGCGGTCCTTAAAAACCTAACACGTTACTCTGTACAAGGTTCTTCGCTTATAAGGGATGTTGTTATATTTGACATGACTACGACTAAGATGGATATTTGAAAACTTCACAATTTTTTATTTAAACCGGTCCTACAATAGGAACTATTGTTTACTTGTGTAAAGTTTTGATTAAACTAAGAGCCTAAAAAACATTTGTACAGACTTATATTATATATATGTATAATAGCTACTTAGCTATTGAGAGTTGCATTACAACAGTGAATAAAAATTCTTAGACTTGGATACGTAAGAACTCAACAAGCAAGCGGTCTTTACAGTTGAGTAAAATGGGAACTTAAGAGGCGGAAAAGCTGTTTGTATAACACGGAAAAATTTAAGATCATAAAGCTACAAGAACATTCCTTGTTTTACGTATTCCAACGATCGGGTGTGGGCCAAGAGCGTCGGCGTTATATTTACACGACATAAATTACAACAGATATTTAAAAATAGACACTTTCGCAACGCAACAGTAGCAGAAGACATTCAGACGCTTTAGATTAACCGAATTTAAGTGCATCCGGAACCTAGGACCAGCAAGAACCATTGAAAGGATTTATTCATCCAATCTACGTTTCATTGCGTTTTTCCTTTAGAGTACTCGGTCGTATTATTGCAGACACGGTGCATTGGATTGCAAACGATTTCAATTTTATTGTCGAATAATTTCAAAGTACGGTGATTTGCACACAAGTGTAGATTTCGAAGCATTAATTGAAATGTTAACGGTTATTGCGACGTTGAGAATGCGTCTATAAAAAATGTTTGTGCATGCCAAATCGGTCTCATTATTACTAAATGGATTCACTCATTTAATCTCTACTGTTTCTGTTACGTGCTCAATTGGTTTAAATCGAAATGATTATGGAATCTGTATATGTAACAAAAGTGGCGTCCCTAAATTGGTTCGTTTTACGTTAATAGTGCATCTTAGGAGAAACTATTTTGTGCAGACTGAACTAATTGATCGGATAAATAAACAATACATAACATAACCAATTTATAATAATAAATCCCTGCAGCATCATCTAATTTATTATACCAATTGGTAGGTACATTTCAGTAAAGAAGTCGGTTGATAATCTTAGCTGAATATTAAATAGGTATGACAAACACTTTACAATTTTGGTTGTAAACTATTATTTATATTCAAAAGTAAAGTAAATTGAATTCCATTGCGTACATCAAAACGTAGTTCATTTAATTTTAGACGCCCAGACGTAAATAGCTATTAAATAATCTATTCCAGAGTGCTGGAAACTTGTCAATGTCATGTTCTCCAGATTCCTGCGCTATAGTTTATAGCTTTACCATAAAACTGTAAACAACAAGGGATAAACTAAATCTTAGGAAGATGTTTCAGATCTTTTTCGTTTCATAAAGGAAGCATTCGATTCCTCAGAAATAACAAAGACAGTGCAATAACCTGCCTAGACATTTCGAATTCTAACTAGAATGAGAAATATCGATACTTATATACTACATACATATAATAAATACGAAAGTAAGTCAGTCTGTCTGTTAGGTTTTCACGTCAAAACCACTAAACCGATCGTTGTGAAATTTGACAGACAGTTAGCCTGGGACCTGGACTGGCTACTTTTCATCCTGGATATTTGTATTAAAAAATTATTCAATACAAAAATTATATGGAGACGAAGTCACGGGCAACAGCTAGTGAAAAATATGTTTTTGAACGTGTTAAAAGACTTCTAGAATTACACGCTTCTAATTATAATAAGTAAAGATACAGTTAACGGATGCAACGTAAGGCAATATAACGGCTATAAACGTTTACCTCCCATAACGAATCCCTTAAAACAATAGTGAGCGCGGAGCAACGTAAATAGCCGGTCGGGTTATGAAAATACGCGCGCGAAATATTTCTGTACCGCGGTGTAATACGATACGTGATATCGTGCGGAATGTGGGGGGAAGGGGGCAGGTGGTCTTTTGGTCCTATGGTGACCAAGGTGCCACGGAGTACTGCTGGGTTTTACATAGGAAATGATGAAATTTGAGACACAGAATACATAACTTTATTTTTCCTTTGATGCACGACGTCAGTTTTTATTAGGTACTTCTTTACGCAAATCAACGGTGAATGAAATAACTGTGTTTTAAAATAACACTTTAAACGTAAAGAGCACAAAGGTATCAATTATCTTCGTAATTCTACCCTTCAAAGAAATAGTTGCAAAAGCGCCAACATTCCCAAAAGTCTATAATTTCCTAAGTTTAGTGAGTAAGGCTTTTGGCACATTTGCAACAACACTCTATCAAGGGATTAGCACTGATTGTTAGCCAAAATTATATTGTACAACTATGCTACAAAATAGCAGGTGCATGACCCATCCTATTGTTGTTCTCTAGCGCAGCGGTTCCCAAAAGTTGGTCTGCGGAACACTAGGGTTCCGTGGAAGGGTCACAGAGATTCCGAGTTCCATCCGCGAGTTAAATAAACGACTGGGTACTGAATGCATTCGCAAATTATACCAAACCATCGATGTTAACTGTGTCAGAGTATGACAATTTGATCGACATTGAGTGTGTAAAAACTTTTAAAACAAAAATTCAAACCAGAAAATTCTAATTTGACTGACTTTTGGGTTGGAATCAAATATGAATACCCTGCAGTCGTTGAGAAGGCTATCATAGTTCTACTTCTGTTGGTGATGACTTACTGATGGGAGACGGGTTTTTCAGAAACAGACTGGATGCAGTTCCAGATTCGTTCAATTGTCTGACATTAAGCCTAATTTTAGTGCTAAGTATTATAAGTAAATAATATGAAAAAATAAACATTCATCACATGTAAATAGTTACGTTGTATTTTTTGTACAATAAATGTTTTAGAATACTTATTTTATCATTATTTTTCATTTATAATTTGCTTTATATTTTGAAGTCAAACATGAAAATATTCCAACTACAAGGTATTAATCACTTTGTTATTATCAAAATGGGAGTTCGCCAAAAACATAATGATCAATTAGGGTACCGTGGTAAAAAAAAAACCGGGAACCGCTGCTCTAGCGGACTTAATGCCATACCTATGCATTTTCTACCAGTCAACCTTTGGGTGAATCAGAGCCACTTAGTGGTAGGTGCAAATACGAAAATGTAGGATTAAAAATATATATAATTTTATATACTAGCTGCCCCCCGCGGTTTCACCCGCATAAGTCTCGATCCCGTGGGAATATCGGGATAAAAGATAAAAAGATCATGGTCTACCCATGTGCCAAATTTCATTCAAATCCGTTCAGCCGTTTTAGCGTGAAAGCGTAACAAACAAACTCACTTTCGCATTTATAATATTAGGAAGGATAGTTAGGATTGTTTGATCTGTTATTTATATAGGATATGGGTACCTGCATGCTTATTAAAAATTACAGAGAATATCGTATGTTTTTTCCACAAGCGATTTTGTACTCAGTGATAAGTAGTAGGTAATTAGTTATTCTGTAAATACTCCGACATACCCTCAGTCACAGAAACAGCTGTCTGCGATAACAACAACTGAAATATTTGCACGCAGCCAGGCCGAGCGACATGAAAATGGCACTAATTTGTTGTTTCTACAGAACGAATAGGAAAACGAACGTAGATGTCAAACATTTGCCAGGGTGTTGCTATGTCGGACGTAAGTTCATTATTATCGGGATAGAACACTGTAAAATATCTCAATTTTCAACCGTCCTATTATATTTTATATCATGTAAAATATGGATAGTAATTACGTTTAGGTTTAAAGCCCATCACCGACGTAGCTATCAATCAATCTGCCTAGCCTTTTCCCAACTATATTGGGGTCGGCTTCCAGTCTAACCGCATGCATTTTACATGGATCGACAGTCTATCTGACCTCTACAACTCAGTAACTGGGTAATACGATACCCCTTGGTAAGGCTGGTTGTCAGACTTTCGGGCTTCGGACGACCCATAACGACTGTCAAAGATTCACGAATGACAGCTGGGACCAACAGCTTAACGTGCTTTCACGGAGGAATCTCGGAATGTAAAGATGGTCAGCCATCCACAGACCAACCCCGGCAAGCGTAGCTTAAACAGATGAATCGACTCGTGCGGCTTAGCCACGAGCACAGACGTAGCTATAATGTATATAAATATAATATACCTAGGCATACTACGATATATTTTCAATACTCTCTTCGAGTGACCGCACACGCATTTATTATGTATATTTCTATGACGTCACCAACCTACACTATAACTCATAATACATACATAAACTCACAAACTCACGCCTTCTTGCCACGGAGGTAGGCAGAAACTACAGAACGCCACCTGTTACGATCCTTACATACTCATTTGGCTTCGTTTACGTTCATACATCTGGTCACACACGCACGCCGGTTGCGAGCACTACGCACCTGACCTTCCTGAAGAACGTCACCGATAAGGTCACTATATGTCTATAAATTAAAAGACGTTTCAACAAAATCTCTTAATTTTTAGAATCGTTTATAAATAAAGGGTTAAATTACCAACCATAACTTCATTGCACCTTTTTGTTGTTTATTTTACAGAAAATAGTTCAGTGCCAACAGTTTCCACCGCTCGCATGTTTTTCCAGCGTGTACAAAAATCCGAGTAGCGAACAGCATATTCTTTGAGCGAACAACATAATATCCCGAGTGTCGATTATGGAGAGGTGCCAAACGGGACCATTTGGCAGGCGGCGCTACAAATCTATCAGTAGCAGCACGACGCTATGGGAGTCTGCTACATACTGATTAACTTGCATTCACGCTGGGGTTTTTGCAGGTTGGCTAATAACAGTACTCATACCAATGAAGAAAAACGAAAACTTATTGACGAGGCCGAGGCCTTTAAACTTGAACAGGTTATAGGATTTTTTTCAAAAAAATTCATAGCATTAATTAATCTAGATTCCCAACTTTGCTGATTCAATAATGAATTCTGCTTCCACCACCAACATACTTGTAGACACCAAGTGCTGTTCCCAGCAGAGCAGCCTCAAGTTTTATTTACTGGAGCCTTAAAGAAAAATGATGGAAAAATCTATTTTCAACTAGAGATTACTGATGAAAATATACATAGGTTAGCAATGATTGCCAAGGTTGTTTCAGTAAATGAACACTAACGATTCGACGCTCGCTGAAGACACGTGTAAATAACAATAACATAATTTATGATGTTTATGAAGCTATTGCCAAAGGGTCGCTATGTGTCATTCAGATGTTAATGGAGCCGATTTTGTTATTAAACTAAACTTAAATTAGAGCAGCCATACTCTAAGTGTGCTCCGCTGAGCCCCTGGGATCCGTAAAGCTTCTGTGGGGGCTCCGGGAAAATAGTGGTCACTATGAAATAAAATACTAAAAGGTTAAATAGATAGATTGATAGAAGACAGTTGAAGTCGCATGTCAGATTCGGCCTCCGGTTTATTGCAGTAAGTTTGTTTTTATTAGCTGCATAGGTTGAGTTGAAAGTCCTGTTTCGCACAGTTTGTAACTCCGCTCTAAGTTCAAATAGCTTTGTTAAAGTTTTTTCCCGAGATAGGTAACATCTCACTTCTGTATGGAGCAGTAGTATTTTATGTTTGCTGCCATAATCTTCACACAATATTGAAAACAATAGAGATTGTTTCAGTGGACAAGATTTGACAAAATTAATTATTTTTACTGCTTCGTCAAGAACTAATTTTAGATTTGGCCGCATTTGCTTAATCGCGTATCTATGCAGGATACAATGGAACTACAATTAGGCGCTTTACTTTTTATTAGGACTCCATCAAAGGTTTCGTTTTCCAAAAGGGTTCCGTCGCCATAAAAGTTTGAGAGCCTCTGAATTAGAGTATGCCGCGGAACGGAACGGAAGCGATTTTTTTTGTAAAAACATAATCAACTTTATGTCAATAGTGTAACGTACAAACTAGATACGAGCCCAATTACAGGTCGCGTGTTTTCTGGAGGATTCTCGCGCATTCTCGGGAATTCCCGCAGTTACAAGCTCGTATCTAGTTTGTACGTTACACAATTGACATAAAGTGGATTATGTTTTTGGGCTCGTATCTAGTTTGTACGTTACACAATTGACATAAAATTCATTTTGCTATGTACAATATCGTACATAGCAAACTCGCTTCCATTCCGTTGCTTGGCAATATAAATTGAGCCTAACAGTTAGCGCAAGAAATGGACAACGACGCTTTACGGACTGCACCCATTGGCGGCACGGCGTGGCAAGGGATTTTTATGCGACGAATAGAAATATAACTTATTAGAATGACGATAAAGTTGAATTGTCAAGTATAATGCCTAAGGATGTCACGGCATGCCTAAGGATGCTGCAGCATCGTTGCGGCCAGTTTGCGCTTGCATGTAGTGATGCCGTGGCGTGCCGCCAGTGGGCGCCAGAACCTAGTTAAAAGCTTGCTTACGTGTTGCGACATAAACTACAGCGTGATTTTGTAGTGTGATTTCAGTCGATATTGCTATGACGTGTCCCCTAACGACAGAGAAACTAATTATCAAGCCTGACTGTACTTATACGTATGTATGAAAATCAACTGGCAGCTCTTATTTACATCTGCCTCTTCCTCCATGTTTCACTAGAGAGATGAATGTAGCAATTGCCCGAATAAAGCTTTGTTAGTACACACTGAGTAAGCATCAATGTAGCTGAACCCAAATTATCTTGAATTTATATATACATGGTGGGATTTAGTCATCTAAATCCGTCAACGGGGTGATTCTACACGCCATACTAAAAAACTTTCGATATGACACTCATATCTGATTCGTGAAAAAAAAAACAATTTCTATTAAACCGTAGACAGACCATTTCCAATTTCCATGCATATATGAAAAAAAAAATTTTACACGTAAGTATATGAGTTTCATAACGAAAGTTGTTTAGAATGACGGGTAAAATCGCCCTCGACGGATGCAAGTGACTAAATCGCCAACCTGTATAAAGAGACTTAGCAGTTAGCTGTAGTAAAATGGTCCCACGGGAACGTACTATCGGAAAAAAAGTACCTATTCTATGTTCTCATCCTAACCCAGGCCTACCCCAAATCCGTTCAGCTGTTAAGGTGTGAAAAGGACAAACAGACCAAAGTTGCTTTCGTATTTTTAATATTAGTATGGATTTATCTTTATAGAGAGACCTGATATTTTCCAACCGTACCTTAGCTATTAGGTATTGAGTTTACCTTGAGTGCCCTCCATAAAAGTGTCAGTAATTGATTTACCTACTTTGTTCGTTTCAGCAGTCTATGGGTGAGGCTTTATTCAGCGGCAGACATTTTTATTCGTTGGCCTAATTATATTTCATTCCGTATTTAATAGGTAGAATTTGCTGAATTAACAGAATTGACTGAAACAACCAATCAATCTAACACTACCCCTTGGTAAAAATGGTTGCCAGAGTTTTGGGCTTCTGACGACCCATAACGACTGTCAAAGATCTACGAATGACAGCCGGGACCAACGGTCTAGATATGTAATGGATCCAAGAACCGACCGCGGCAAGCGTAGCTTAATCTTCCATCGACCCGTGCGACTGTTATCATTTAGTCACGACCCCATTAAACAACCAGTTGTCACAACAACATATTGATCTGAATACTTATGATACAAGGTGTCGTGTTGTAATTAATTTGTAGGCAAGGTTTTTGTGTCTTTGAAGAATTTTATAAAAGTACCGACCTTCTTTGACCTAGATATAATATCATTGTATATTGAAACAACTGGTTCATAAATTAAATGGTTTTTTTTTTTCTTTAAACTTTTATTTTATTTTTGGTATTGTAGTATCGAAAATTGGAGGCTTTTGTTCTACAGTGGGACGGTGAAGGTTCAAAATAATATTGATACGAGCATATGACACTAAAGAGACTATGGCCCAGGAATGAGTGATAGAGGAGACGCTCTGCGAAGTCAAACTTATTCTAAAACTCTAGAGGCCTTAATTCTTAGAGAACAAAGTTTATCTTTAGTTTCATTCTTTATTCTGACAAAGCTAAAGTTCCAATTACAAAATCTGAAGTTTAAATGGAGTTGTAAGTTGTTACAATTTACTTTGTTCGGACCAAAGCTCAAAATACAATAACTGGCTCGGTGGTTTATACAGTGTGAAATTTAATTCGTTTGTATCCTCTTAAGGGGTCATTGTACTCATCATTATGAACAACTTTCACTCTGGGGCCAGCCCTGAAATCGCGAAAAAAAATCAGCTGTTCCATACATTTATTTTCGCATAGCTCGTTATAATGAAGGGAACAGCAGATTTTATTTTCGCGATTTCTGGATGCAAACGAATTAAATTTCACATTGTATATAGGCTTGGACCAAAGTTCGAACGCGTTCTGTTATTGAATAAGACGAGAAGTGTGTAAAATTTACACACATGCAGTTTGCCTATTAACATAGATAAGAAAGTACGCCGAAATTACGATTGGAATCACTTGTTTTCCAAGAAAGTGGGCGAGGTCGTCAGACACCATCAGTTTGTAAACTTTATATACGGTGAACAAAAATAGACGCACAGCAGCTGGGCGTCGGCGTCACCTTCTTATGTAAATTAAATAACATTGCTTCAATGATTAAGTATTTAGATTACTAATTGGTAACTAAGTATTGGTGTATGTAATTTAAATAAAATCGTAAAACGGTAGATAAGTATTATTTTACTCCCGCTTCTTCCTGACTGGCTAAACGAGTCGGTATTGTTCGACGTCCCAATGTGTTATGTATCAGTATTAAACCGACTTCCAACAAGTGAGGTATTTCAGTCGTAGGTACTACTTCCTTTGATTAATTTCTCACGAAGCGACCTAGCAGTGAGTGACACTGTGATAAAGACTAAAACTAACTTTCTTTCTTACAAACTTATTAGTTTAGTATTCAATGGGAATAGGAGAGCAGTGGTGGCCCATGAGTGGTAACGGCCACGGCTTACGAGTTGTATGTCGTAGGTTCGACCTCTGACAGACGTTTTACTTTGTGTAAATTACTTCATCACCACTGCTCTCAAAACGGTGAAGGAAAACTTTGTAAAGTAAACCAAAAACATCTACCAACCCGCACTGGGCACGCGTGGTGGATTACAGCCCACTTCCTCTCAGAGAGGAGGCCTGTGTCCCAGCAGTGGGAACATTTTAGGCTGATTATGCATTCAATAGGTATTACTTCACTCCCCGGCCACTCCACACGCCATCCACAAATAACGTCATCGCGAAGTTTTGGAATGATTTAACAGCAACTAGTGACGTCAGAGTCAGAGCTAATACTTAAACTGCTCTCCCACCGGTGATGTTAATACAGCATGTACAATGTTGCTGCCTGATGTAACACAGGATGTGTATAGTTATTAAAATAGACAAAAACATTCAAAAATTTAATAAAAAACACTTGTAGAATCATCATTGCCATCCAACGTGGCAACGCTGCCAGCCTTTGGGCACTTTTCCCACTGACAGCTATGCAGACGAATTTTTTAATGCCCAATGAGCTCTTTCCTCTATATTTTTTTCCTAAATATACTTGTACAGAATATATATATATTTTATTGTTAGATTGTATTTAAGATTTGTCAAGTGTTCCTAAATATAAATCCTACTAAAATACAGCTTTCCTAAGAAAAGCATGCGCTTCGGGAAACGTCGTTTATCTTCGGAAATAAAAACGCGCGTTAATGAGATCTAAAATAGAGTTGTTACAACCATGGAAGTACTGGCCTATTTTGTATTACCATAATGAGAAATTTTCCAAACTGAGTGATATTTGATGATGTGCTACCGAAGTAAGTAAGCGCGGTACGACAAAAGTTAGAAGCATTGCCTCTGTGGCGCGACGGTCGACCTAATTCGGAAACACGAACATTATCGCAGCGCATACCTTTTCTGGTTTACCTGTAAACTTGCCAATCAAACCACTGCGCTTTATCCACCTCAAGATGCAACAAAACCTTGTTTAAACAAACAAATTTTAAACCGTTATTTTTAGATGTGTAACATCTTTCCGCTCACTTTCCTACAAATCATTCCTCTCGTTTTCATCCAATTTGTGGAATGGGAAATCTGTGGGAGTGATTCCGTGAAAAGGGACGGAACTGTATTACAGGAAGCCGGAGAAGCGCGCGCTTTTTCATTTGACCAATGAGCGCGCGCGGTGTCTAACACCGCGCGCGTTCATTGGTCAATTAATTATTCATTGGTCATCACCACGCGCGCTCGTTGGTCATTGGCTCGTTTGGCCATTAGACGGTACCAACAACGGAGAATTCGTCAATATACAGACATTAACATGGTATGTATAATACTTTTCGATAAAAATGTTAATGTTGCTTATTATCAAGGCGAGATGGTACACATCATATGCGACTACTGTAAGGCTCGCTCGTTTTTTTAATGATTAAATACCTCCACCAACATCTGTCTGTCTCTGTCTCACCTGCGTGTTCCTAGTGAACCCGTACCCGAGGAACCTCTCATCATGAGCGGGCACGGTGTCGGCCGCCACGTAAAAAGGCTCGTACAGCAGCTCGAAGTTCGTCACGTTGTGACTGATGTGCGTCTGCGCAGACTCGTTGCCGCCGCTTGATTCCCATCTGCAACATTCATGCCAGTGGAGAAACTGTCTCGATGCTTAATTGCTTATCCCTTAAGCTCTCTAATCTCTCAAAATCCAATAATATTATATTATCCGCGGCTTGCATGTGTCACTGAGTGTACCGGAACGTAAAGGTCACCTCAGCGTCCATTTGAATTCGTTTGGGAAGTCAGGATTGATTAGAACTGTGCCCAAACATTTTCACGGCAAAACACGGTGTGGACCGAATAACTTAGAATAAGTAAGTCTTAGCGCACAGTTCTATACGAGTATATTTCCTTGATATTCCGTTTGTAACAGAAATGATTTGCATTTTCAACTTACCTAGAAAAATTCGAAGCGTACTGATTATAAATGAACACTTTCCTATGGAATGGTATCGCTAGTTTACTTCTTGAGAGCCGCACCAGCTCCGACTTGTTAGCTGGGAACTTGGCAACCCTTCGGTCCAGCTCATAGGTAGGCACCACGTATGCACAGAGCGGACATTTGGGCGTACTCGCAAGAAAACTGTCTAAGGCATCCGTCATTCCTCTAGACGGTACTATATCAATATCCACTAAGAAAACAAAAGGTGTGTGGCAATTCTTCCGTGCTAAGTTCCTCATGTGATTCTGAGGGTAGGGATGCCTCGCTCTCCACGCGACGGTGTCCGCTCGTCTCTCCCCGGGCGGCAGGGGGTTGGCTTCACAGTCCCTCCCCCACGTCGGCATCGAACCGTGTAACCCTGGTCTTTCCGCTGGCATAGTTATATGTAAAGCTAATCTTGAATATATTTCTGGTTGGCATTTAAACAACCAAGTAGTGAAAGCCCTTAACAGTCTCAGTTCGTCCCCAGCCACGAAGACAGCTACAGAGATGGGTCCCGTCCAATGGGCCGCTATCCTCAGCAGCTCGTGGAGTCTCTCTATAGAGCTCTGTGTGGCGAGGCACACGCGGCTGTTCGTGGACACTTCGGCGTAAAGCTCCCCGACCGCTGCGTAGTCGAACAGTCTGTAGGAGCGGCTGCCGTCCCACCTGCCCAGCCGCAAGTCAACTCTGGATATGGGGTCGTCATCTATGGCGGAGTTGGGCGCTGTACCGCCGGTGCAGGGCTCGCAGGTGGGCGGGTCGGAGGGCGGCGCGGTGGGGTGCAGGGGGCACGACGCGGGGTGCAGGAGCCACAGGTTGGCGACGGCGTTGTAGGCCACCAGCGCCACTGCTGCGAACATCACCACGCTCCATTGGAACCGCCAGCTGCGCTGTTACAAACAGTTAACTGTAGTCAGTAAAGTTCGTATAGAAAATGCGAAGTTTTTAAAAATATACGTACTGTTTGGGTAATGGCGTCTTTACAAGGAACAGTCAATGACTGAAATATCAGCTATGCAACTGGCACCTCCTCTTTTTATTTTAAATCTCACACAATTTTGAGGTACTTCTTGCTTTTGTATAAACAAATTCTCAGACAGGTCGGTCAATCAGGTCGTAATAATTACCACCTATACTTACTAGCACTCGATTTATTTATGTTATTTAAATTGAAATAATCAAGGTGAGTATATATTCCTTGATATTGACGTATT
Organism: Agrochola circellaris; assembly: GCA_914767755.1. Lineage (NCBI taxonomy): Eukaryota > Metazoa > Arthropoda > Insecta > Lepidoptera > Noctuidae > Agrochola > Agrochola circellaris. The sequence goes on from OU611847.1 coordinate 1,458,180, forward strand.
TAAGTTTATTATCTATGATATTGACGCATGTCATCATGAAATATAATGTATCAAAAGAGCAGTGGCGGATTCCGTCGGGGGCCCGGGGCGGCAAAACTAAATGATTTTTCCCCGCCCCGCCCAGGAATGAACGACTAAATATTTAGCACGCTGCCTCGAAAAGGCTAGGTTTTCTTTTGACAGAAATAAGTGGTACTTTATCGACAACAGAAGGTAGGTAGAGCGAGTTCAAAAATTGTTGCAAAAATTTTGTTTTGATCATTTTTATACAGATATAGGAATTACTTTGTCAACCTATACAGAACAGTTTGAAAATATTGGATGCAAGAACAAGCGAAGCGAGCTCGAATATGTTTGCTCCCCAAGGGTTTCTTTTGACAATTCGTACATAAACCGGAGTTACTTTGTCGACTTACGAACAGAAGTCTTTCAAAAAAAGAGGATGTAGGAGCGAGCGAAGCGATCTCCGATTAGCACCCTACGTTTATATTTAACATGCGTAGGGGGCCCCCAACTACAAACTGCCTTTTGAGGGTTCTGTATCCGAAGGGTGCCAACAGATCCCTATTACTAAGCCTCCGCTGTCTGTCCGTCCGTCTGTCTGTCTGTCAGCGGGCTGCATCTCTTGAACCGTAATAGGTAGACAGTTGAAATTTTCAGATTGTGTATTTCGAATAACAACAAATAATAAAAATTATATAAAGTAAAAAAATTAAGGGGAAATAAACAAAACCCATTGTCATTACCTAGAGCTCATCGAGTAGAGTACAAATATTGTTTTATTAAATAATTATAGTCAAACATGAAGAAATGTGGGGCCGTAAAAGTTGTCAGTTTTAGACCATTTTTGTACGAGCTCTATCGCAACAACTTAAAAAGTTAGGAATTTGAAACTTCGGTATATCATGTACCATATACCTACTGTATTTTATCAACTAATATTAAAAACGCCGATTCATAAGGTATTTTATTTAAATATGGGTGATTTTCTGAAACTGCAAGAAATAACATTGTAATTCACAGTATCATTATAAAATACAAATTTATCTTTGCGATTTTTTAAATTTAAGATGAAAAATATTCTTCATTAAGTATTTTCATTTATTTGCTAAATATTGTACGGTGGTACCGAACCCTTCGTGTACGAGCTCGACTCGCACTTGGCCGATTTTTAGGGATCCGTAGTAAAAAAGGAACCCTTATAGTTTCGCCATGTCAGTCTGTCTGTCTGTCCGTGGCTTAGCTCAGAGACGGTTAGTACTAGAAAGCTGTAATTTGGCATGGGTATGCATATTAATCACGCCGACAAAGTGGTAAAATAAAATCAAGAAAAAAAAGAATTGTATACCTCCCCTACACGCAAAGTGGGGTTGTTTTAAATTTTTGTTAGAGTATAGTGCCCCCCCCCCTGACAGCTTAGATTTATGAAAAGCTAACAATTTTTAGGGTACCTCTCCTACATGTAAAGTGGGGATGATTTTTTTTCTCATTTAGCCCATGATGTGGGGTATTGTTAGAAAGGTAAGTGAAAACAATTTTTGCGAAATATTAAGCTTTTAAGCAAAAAATATTGCAAATTTTTGTTAGGTTGTGTGTCCCCAGCCAGCTAAATGGTTGTACTTGGATTTGTGAAAAAATTCACAGCAGTGGTATGTATAACGAAATTAAAAAGAAAACTATCACAACTAAGTAGGCTGTACAGGTTAACGAGTAATAATCAACCAACTTAAATTTTCAGTTTGAAAAACATGATCTCCCATACATTCCGTATGGGAGAACATGTTTTTCAACTACAAAGTTATGTTTGTTCTTGGGATAAAATTCATTCCAACTACGGAACCCTTCATTGCGCGCGGTCCGACTTGGCCGGTTTTTTTATTGATTTGATTGTTTTTTAAAATCTTTTATGAGCCTATCAAACCATTACAAACGTTTAGGCTGTGAATATTTCCTGAAAGACGATGTGCAGATTGCACTAAATATCTTACTCTCCTTTCTCAATGCCAACGATCGCAGGGAGATAAGGCAGAGAAAGGAGGTACATGGATGCTTCTACCGGACGTTTCATGAACCCGAGTTGGACTTTTTGGCGTCGCATACCCTGGTGTTCATATTTCTATCGTATTTTTCAGGATTTCTTCGTGAAAAACGAAGGTTTTATATGTGCAATTATGAAAATACTTTTCAGAATTCAAACGAAAAATTGCATAACATAACATCACGCACGCCTGTTTCAACCGAAGGTGGTGGTTCGCCAGTTACGTTTAAGTCCCATGTAATAGTGGCTAAATGAAATAAGAGCCTGAAAACAACAAGGGCCAATAATTAATGTATTTGTACAAACAATTAAACTACTTACCACTTTATCTCTTCTTGCTTTGCCCATTTGTCTTCGGTTCAGGTTCTCATGGATGCACAGGGCCGTCAGTCAGACATCATCTGGACATTATCAGCATTTTATTCATTTTCTTCAATACTTCGTCGGTCTGGTAAGAGAACAAATGCCTTTTTCATAATGATTTTCAACCAATCCAAAGACGCCTCAGCAAAATTCTGCTTCAGGATTTAGTCTGTTGCCCTACACTGTTAAATTAGTGTATAAATACAAAATATCGGTTTTATATAGACTAGTTACACAATGGAGAAAGCCCAAGGAAAATTGGAACAACGAAAATAACTAATAACAGACTGAACAAAACATACTGATCGGTTATCGAACGAAATCGACAAATAATTGGTTGTGATAATGATTTTGCTTTTATGTCCAATATTGAAAGCATTTCTATAGGTATCGTAAATAGACCTTAATACCAGTGTCTTAATATTGTAACAATAACTTTTTTATGAACCGTATCAACCAATCCTTCATAATACCTACTTAAATACGCGTTCCTATAATTAACCGCTCGTTATTAGTTAATTTGACGAAGGACAGCTCGTAAGTCAGCTGGTTAAAGTAAGTCTGTTACCATATAGATAATCCCTCGTGTTTATGACAGATTTCTAAACCCTATCCTAACGAACCTCACTATCCTAACATAGCTTGTCTTCCTGGCTATAGAAATTAGCAGCAAGTACTAACCTGCAACGCCACTTCCACCTTCTTACCAACAATAGTGTTAACGCATTCGCTCTCCCATGAACCACATAAGGTTCAGGGCTATTGTTTAACTATCGTGTCTGATTTACGGACAGCGAAAGTGTTAAAGGACTTCTAGGCATACCTGGGCCTGCACGCAAAACAATCGTAAACCACTGTTTTTATAATTGACTAGTCAGCTATGACTTCGTCAGCGATGTAGGATGAAAAGTACTCTTTGTAATAACCCAGGTCATGGTAACTATGTGCCAAATTTCATCCAAATTCGTTCAGCCGTTTTAGCGTGAAAGCGTAACAAACAAACAAACTCACTTTATAATATTACATTCCTTATTATAATGAATTTCTTACAAAAGTTAATAAGTATAAATATAATAATATATATTGCCTCATTTACATTCAGCCCCTACCACTGCTGCTCGCGCTGCCGGCAATAATTCCCTAAATACTGCCGTACAGTTCGCGTCAAATAACTTTGCCGCTCTGAAGTTAGGTTACGCATGCGCGCTGGCATGCGCGCCACTGTTTTATAAGGAAGATTGACTACTGCGCAATCATTTGTAGCCTACTTCAGAGCGGCAAAGTTATTTGACGCGAACTGTAGCAGGATCGTAAGAAATATCGTGTTTACATTCTCGTCCTCCCCACTTCCCTGCCTACTTCCCTGCTCACTGCCGTGGAAGTGAGCTGAGTGTAAATGGGGTACATAAAATCATAAATTCACTGACAGACAACGTACAGCCTAAACCGCTGGGTCAGTTTAAAATGCCCATGAGTTCCTTATTTAACGAAGGTGAGCACTAAGGAATGATGTTTGAAAATTCATGCCCTAAAGCGGTTTAACAACACGTATTCATTCATTTATACAAAATGTATGTGACGTGTGTGAACGTTTGTAACGTGTGTCTCATGTGTGTGAAGTTAGACGAAGCAGGCACGATAGAGCGTGTCAAACATGGGATCCCATTGAATTGTTTCCTTCATTCATAGGTCCAGACATCACATCCAGACTATGAACAAACACCTGTTGGCAATGTTAACCACTGTCACTGATTTTAACAACGCAGGTTCTTCGCTACTGCGCCAATAGGTACTTAAAACATCAATTACAAGTTTTTGAAGTGTAATAAATCTGCGTCACTCTCCAGCAATGAGAGTAGCTGCTGTTCTTCACCAACTTGATCGTCCCCGATGGAAATTTCCAATCGCCAGTCGTTAAAAACTTTTTGACGTTCCATATCTCTCTCGACACAGCTGATTACCCAGACTCATAGACGCCAATCGAGTTGGTGTCGAAACACATTTGTACAGGCTGACTGATTAAACAAGGGACATATTGATGGGCACATTTGAAATTCGAATAGAGACGTCTCTATTAAAACGGGTACTTAGTTTTTGTAAAAACGTCGTTGTAAATACAAATTAAGACATCGATCGTGAATTAGTGAATAATTTTTTGCAAAAATCTTCTCTTCTCTTTACTTTGCGATTCATGGTTTATTTTTAATTTGTTGTAGGTATTCGTTAATAATTTGAGTAATTATTGTGGACATTAGGTACTTTATACGTACGTACGTACTTTGTTTTCATCATGCGCCTGAGTATTTTTTTTCGTTTAATCAATGATACTATACCAAAGGGGAGCCTTAATTGTCATCTTTTTTTTCAGGTATATGTTTAATTTTACTGCCAGTCGTTATAATAGGAGCCAGTACCTAGAAGTCTCACATTTTCTAAACGAACGATATTTTCCACTTATTTTAACTAAGTAATATAAAATAATAAGACCTAGGACCTGCAAAGTCATTTAGTCTTACAATCTACGCTAATGCATAATGCTAGTAATTTTCTTTAATTTTCTTCGTTTTCCTTGTAGGTACCTGCATACCTACGAGTACCGAACAGGTCAACTGATCCCTTCTATTAGTGGTATAATTAGGTTCCCTAAATATATGTTATACTTATTAGCCTTAACACTAAAATACTTACATAGGTAGGTATATTATGTGCAGTTAAATAATAGCACAATTATATTCTCTTAATCATTACTGCACTGAAAAGACTCCAAATTTCATGAATACAAATGACACTTGTAAAAATACACACACGGAATAACTAATAACAACTGCAACATTGTCATTGAGGTTATTGTCTGAAACAACTGTAACGGAATATCACGGAAACACAACCGCACAGTAAAAAGGATATTTTCCATAAATACAACGTTAATCGTAATAAAAGTGATGGAATTCTTTTTTAATTATAGTAAATAACACAAACACAGAGCCCGTGGGTGGTGAAATATGATCACGATTGCGCATGACAGGATTACGGGCATGCGCAGTGGGCCCCTCACAAATTTCAGCACTATCTGTACCTACCTAACTATGCTACAAAACAGACACGTAGGTGGGTAGGTAGATAGATACGTGTAGAAATAATAATTCTTATGTGAAGTCTGAAACTTAAGAAATTCTATTCTAACGAGCACACGTGAAATTCAGAATGTCAACAATACCCACTTATCTATACCGTGCCGGGAGCCCTTCTGGAGGCTTCACCTAGTCGCATCGCATATAGCCCTCGCGGAGGGATAATTTTACATTTAGGTTTTTCTTAGCGAATACAGCATTCTAAATCGTGAAAATAAAATCTGATGTATATTTTAACAAGATTTATTAGTATATGCGTTGGTTTTTAAATCCAACCACTTTTATAATTTTTTTTGTTCACTGTTACAAATAATTCACTAAACATTTTAAAGGTTGGAAATTACGTATAGCGACTAGAACCCCCTGAAAACACAATTTTATTTTGTTTTACAGTGTTTTATAACACGGTTTTAAACCTAATGCCGTTGACTGTCCGCGATGGTTAACTTTAGCGCTAACGTAATGCCGGCAACCCTCCCGGAGGGTTCACTTCCAATATGTATGGCGACATGGCGTATGAGTTCTATGAAAAGTGGGTGGAGTCGAAAGTGTTATAAGAAATAAACAGTTGTTACGTGGATACGTATTTGTACCTAAGTACTGTCGCAGGCGATACTTGCTAACCGTTACGAGCCGCTGAATAAACTGCCTTGGAAAATCAGTCACTAGGTCTTCCTACCCTCAGTAGTCGTCCTATCACTTGTAAAATAGAAATTATATTACTTTAGTAGGTACTTACTGTTAATTAACGACAAGACCCGTTATAATCTAATCTGGTGCTGAAAAATGAAATGGAAATAAACAAGCTTTTTCGATCATGGTCAAACAGTACGTAAAAACATTAACCACATTCTTTTTGGGCTCCGCCACAGTGGGGTAAAAAGGACCGTGCGTGGTCAAGGGGCTTGATAATTTCTATATATACATGTTTTTCGGCACTACAGTGTTATTTCGAATGTTTTCAAAGAATAATTAATGTACCTACCTACCCGTTATCACTCACATTCAGATCACACATCTTTTTCGGGAAGTTTCGGTAATACCTACGCATCGAGTTCTCTAGTTGTTCACTGATCATGGCTTACAAAAAAGTCGTTTCGATTTTCACCTGCCGGTTTTAATTAGTTTTATGAAAACGTTGCACAGAAAATTGTGTGCCTAACCTAACTGAAATTATTCTCACTCTGAATTAGTTAGGTACTTGTTTATTGATACGACACAAAACTAGAAGGTGACAGCAGTAAGATAGGTAGGTATCTTATGAACTGAAACTGAAATACTAAACTGTTTGCTAAGTAACGGTATTTTATTTGCGACTCGCTATAACTGCAGATTCAAGAAGGAAAAAAACAGTTTGCTTTTTATCTGATTATTTCCGTTTTACCTATGTACATGGGAATTAAATATATAACGTGTTCATTTTGATATTCCATAACTGTAGGGTATTAATGAGACCATGTCAACGAATCAACTGGCATATAATAAAAATGTGAGTTCCACTTCACAGCTCAGCCTACCTCTGCCATACATGACCATAGGCGTGATGTTGATCTGATTTTGAGAGGTTCCTTACCTACCCATACGGTGAGAACGAGACTCTATTTATTAAACCTACGCCACAGTATAAATAAGTAACAGTATTACGTCTGAATACGGCCAAAACGACGCGCTTCGAAATCTCAGTTTATGTCGCAATAAGATTATAGTCGTGATATAGTTATATCCGGATACATAGGGATATAGAAAAAAATCAGCTGTTCCATACATTTATGTTCGCATAGCTCGTTACAATGTAGGGAACAGCAGATTATTTTTTTTCGCGATTTCAGGTTTGGCCCCATAGTGAAAGTTGTTACAATGACCCCTTAAGAGGATGCAAATGAATTAAATTTCACATTATAGAACGTTAGCGGGGGACAGCTGCATCGCTCTAGCGCATGCGCGGTGATGTGCTGGGTGCAGGCGCTATTCATACGTTTTGTTGTACTGAATTTCGTGGGATTTTTTTATTCTTGATCTTTAACTTTGATCTTTTATTTAGTAGGTTCAATCCCAATGTATGAGAGTAGATAAAGTAGTGTATGAAACTGCACATATCTAGGTATTAAAACACTCGTATTTTAATGCCCCTCAATATGCAACAGTCTCATGAACTACTACTAATCACTATTTTCTTATCGAACACAGCATTATAAACTGAAAATAAAATTGATTGTATATTTTAACAAGATTTATTAATACATGCGTTGGTTTTAAAATCCAAGCATTTTTAATTACAAAATTGTGTCTGGAGGCCCGTATTTCAGGGGTGGAAAACCATTTTCACGTTTACAAATATTCACAAATTCTCGGGGTCAAAGCGAATTATTAATTACTTTTCTTAATTTTTATATTTTCTACTATTTCACGTCCCCACCCCACTAGCACATGAAAATACCCCCAGAGATACTAGTGTTAATCCCTAGCATCCTGCCGGTCGATTTGTGACAGTGGCAGCTCACTTCACCTAAGATTCACGGTGATATTTTTACAGAATCGACTGACAGGTCGCTCGGTCGCTGCCAACGCAATTTTTCATAGAATTGGCGTGCTAGGCCTTTCTCACACGGGCTGACCAAAATAAAACCAGTTTTCAACGCCGACGCAACCATACGCGTTAGCACATAGATTTCTATGGCGGTTCTCACACGACGCAACTTGTCGAAAACTAGTTTTCAACGGCGACGCAACCAGTTGGTAGTTTTCAGGCGCGACTGGCAGTGCAAGTCGCCCGGTCCTTGCCAACTCAATTTTTCATAAAGAGAGATTTCTTGTGTGAGAATGGCCTTATCTTATGAACAGTGTCTGAATTTATGATAAAGATACTAAAATTGATACAACTTGATTTGCGCCATGAGAGAGTATGAGTTCCATCGCAGTTGGTAACACCCGTTGCTAACCAGTTTTACCTATACTAGTTATCGTCACCCCGTGTGTGAGTTGCCTAACAGAACTTTTTCGTTTTGCTTAACAACACAGAGGACCGATGAGGTACCTAAATAATGTTGTTCCTAAAAAATATTCCATTCTCAATTCCATTAGTACAACCTGGACAACGTATTGACACATAAACGAAAAACAAAACGCTATTATGACATTGTGTTGCCGTCGGGTGTCAAAGATGTGTCAAGCTGACAGTTTATGATGACTTCGCGGATGTGCGCGTTATAAACATAACCTTATTTTATGTAGACGAAAATTACTTTGGTAGACTGTGTTAAATTGGCACTACATCAATATGTTTAAAATACCAGCCTGGGAGGATGAGGGTCCTAAAACCAAATCAACATTTATACAAAAAGTAAAGGTATGTTGTTAAAATTCCTTGTACTGTGTCCAGTTTCACTACGTGCCCCGCGTGTTGTTTTAAAAAATATAAATAATACCTCAAGAAGTTATTCAAGGTATTTTGTAAAATAATGAATCTAATAAGTTAAGAAATCATACGTATTTTTTTAAGTTTGTTTCTCAAAGTTGCCGAATTTTAAGAAATAATCATCGAAACTTCTACATCTAATTAAAATTACCAATACAAGCCCTAAAGAAAATACCACCACATATTAAAAAACATTCCTCAGACCCTTTCTATGTATAAGTTTATTTTTTCAGAAAAAACAAAAGACGGAGATTAAAACAAAATCACCAAAAGATAATCATGTTAAAGAAAAGAACAATAATATCAGTGTTAATGGTCTCAACCAGGCAGCACGAAAACGCAAAATGGAAATCAAAGAAATAATAAAATGTAAAAAAGATTCAATATCTAATACAAAGAAGAAGAAATTTGATGAAACAGAAGCCCTGCCAGAAACACAGAATTTTGATGAATTACTACTCAACGCTAAGAAGAAAAAGTTCAATGAGGTCATTGAAAATGATGATAAGGAAGATGTGTTGTTCACTGAAAACAAACAAAAGAACGGAAAGAAAAAGAAAGCTATAAAAAGTCCAAATAATTTAAGTATAAATAAGAAATCTACAGAAGATGTTAAGAAACAAAATAATAAGAAAATTAGAATAGTTAATGGACAGATAAAACAAAATAATAAGAAAAATAGTGAAGTTAATGAAGAAAATGATAAGACAAACACTGAAGTAAATGTAGTTATTGAACCTGTTAATAAAAAGAAGGCCAGACTAAGATCTGTACTAGATGGTAAAAGTCACAGAAGCCCTATCAATATTAATCAAACCGGTAATAAGCTGCGAGATAGAATGTTGGAGAGGTTAAAAGGTATGTTTCTTTTACTGCTATTAGAATTTAAAACGTAGTTCTCTCACCTATCGCTTTATTCCATGAAAATAAACATATGAATGCCATCAGTTTTTTTTTCCTAATACACTAGCAAACAATATGTTTATAATCAGGCCAGTCTTGAAACCACACTGCCTACATGTTACATATACATTACACACTATTCTTTTGTGTCAGTTGATGTGACCCAAAGCATTAGTAGCATAGCATAGCTTTAGTTCAGCCTACTTAGTTATTAATATTATTGACACTATTGCAATATAATAAGAACTTAATTATTATGTTTGTTGGTTGACAATAGACAAAATGAATAGTCCCTTCATGTTTTCTAATCTTTTTATTTCTTTCTAGCTGCTCAGTTCAGGTACCTAAATGAAAAGCTGTACACGTCTTCAGGATCTGAAGCCCAGCAGCTGTTCCATAGTGACCCGACTGCCTTTGAGACGTACCACCAGGGGTACCAGCTGCAAGTCAAGAAATGGCCTGTCAATCCACTGGATGTTATTGTTAAGAAGATTGTGAAAATGTAAGTGTCTGATAATACTCACATTGAAGTGTCTTATTTTTTTTTAAATCTCCATCATGCAACTACAAATACAACAACATATAGAATGCAACATGTGTCTATCCTTTACATATTTAAGAAATTGAAACCCACTTATCCTATTGTATCTACATAATTCCTGTTTCAATTCATAGATATTTGCTCTGCCAAGGTTTATTTATCTATCAAAAATTTATCAAAGTTTGTACCAAATGATCTGCCTATGCCTGGCATAGGATATTTTTTGGCAGAAATGATGATGATTTACCAAAAAGTTATCTGGAAATTATCCAATAACCCATTCCTTTTCTCATCAGGCCCAAAACCCATGCAATAGCAGACTTAGGCTGCGGTGAAGCGGCCTTATCCCGCCGGGTGCCTCACAAGGTACGTTCCTTCGACCTGGTGGCGACCGCTCCGGGAGTGGAGGCCTGCGACATGGCCCGGACACCGCTGTTGACTGCGTCCATGGATGTCACTGTGTATTGTCTGGCACTGATGGGCACAGATCTCACACAGTATCTGGTTGAAGCTAATAGGGTGTTGAAAATGGGGTGAGTTCCATATATTTATTGATTTACTTTCCACAGGATAAAAAGTATCCCATGTCCTAACCCAGGTCATGGTCTAATCATGTACCAGATTTCATCCAAATCCGTTCAGCCGTTTTAACGTGAAAGCATAACAAACAAACAAACTCACTTTCGCATTTATAATTAGTTGGGATTTATTTTGTGTAATAAAGTAAATTCACCCTCAAATACTGAAAAGCAAATAGTCTTGCTTTACATTTAACCTTAAAGTGACAGAGACAGCATGAGACTCAAGAGTGACTTATATTGAGTTGCATTTAAGCACGGATAATATAATATTTGAGTAATCGTAAAAATTGCCTGCTTTGTATCATGGTTATAAAATAGTCTTCAAGATCATTTGGAGATATTCGCTACTAGAATCATGATTACAATATAAATCATTGATAACCTGATTTTCTTAATTATTTATTTGAAATTTCTTTTGTCCTTAGAGGCCATCTCCTAATAGCCGAAGTAGAAAGTCGATTCGACAATGTGGAAAACTTCGCTAAGGAAGTCGAGAGACTCGGCTTCAAACTGAAACAGCTGGACAAGAGCAACAACGTGTTCTTTTTCATGGAGTTCACGAAGATCAGGGAGCCGCCCGTGAAGAAGGCCAAACTACCCGCGTTGACCCTGAAGCCTTGCTTGTATAAAAGACGATGAATAAAGCTGTTATGGGTCTTTGAGTTGTTTGTTTTTAAAAGCCTCTTATTAACTGTCGCAACTTGTGCTGCTGCCAAAAATCGTCATTGTTTCCAATTTAACAAAATTCTAACAAATACATATCAGCTTTAAATTGTTGTTTATTAGGTTCATTTCAGTTTGACTAGTACTATTGAAAATTACATAAACAGCACCTTTGTACCTACGTATTTTTCTGTTCTGTTTTTGTTTATATTTGTGTACATAAACGGTTAAATAAATAAAATATTGATTAAGTACTAAACTCAGGAACAAGGCTGTGAACCCAATTTAAATGATTTGATAAATTTCTTGTTCCTTCGCATCGCCCGCCTGCGCTGTTACTTCGTTTTCACTTAGCGTTATTTCTAACTTTTTTTACAGTTTTCTCCGCTCCTTAAGGGTCTTAGCGTGATGATAATCAACCTCGATAATGAAACTATTTAGATGGATAAGGATTAATGATACGAATATCATCATCTTTCGATTCTACTCGTGTTTTGATTGACTAATTTGAACAAAAAACGGTTAGGTATTGTGACTTAACTATAATAGTTAGACATACAGCCTCGTGGACTTTTCGTGGGTAATGATGAGTACTAGAAACATGTAGTAAATTATTTTATATATCATCAATAGTTTTCGCAACGCACGCCAAATAATAACTTCTAAGCGCAAATTTTTGAAACCTTGGATTACATTATTGCAATTTTCGCAAGGATCTCTAAATGTTTTGAAAAATAATATACGCCTATGTTACTCGCTGCTAATGTAGCTTTCTATAGGTAAAAGAATTTTTCAAATCGTTTAAGTATTTTTTGACTTTATCCATTACAAACAAACAAACATACAAAAAATCTAATCTTTTTCTATAATGTTAGTTTAGAAGTTTACTTTTGTCACGGAAAAATCGACGTGAAATAAAACAATTTATTATAATTTAACTACTTTATTTTATAATTATCAATGATATTAATTGTTATACAGCGTTTCTTTAAAGCTTATTCACCTGATAAAGGTTCTGTATCATTCGCTTATAAATAAATTATCACAATCATTTTATATGCATTATATTATTATTTGTTAATAACATACAATAATTATTCCATTTCGATTTTACAGAGTAAAATTTAAAGTTATATGATTCTATGACATAAATGTATCCATTATATTATCTTAGGTTAAACGGCATTTGTGATGTAAAAGATTAATTATTAAAAGTATTGAAAATTGAGGCCGAGATCTATAAACACCACTGAGCGGTACAACAGAAGTGTGACTGTAAATTAGTTTTAATTATATTTGGGATACATAATTACTCGAACAAACTACTTTCTTTTACTTATACATTGTCTAGATCTCGGCTTGAAATCACAGCTTTTGCTATTATCATTATAACTTACATTAGATTAAATCTTATATTTATAACTCTTTTATATTTACAAACATTATGTTCTGTCTCTCGATTCAGGAACTTAACCCCGTATTAACGGTAAAAACAAATTGTGCAACACTGTAGAGCAGCAGCATCAAGATTTTACATTGCTGGAACATGTTGCACACACATACTAGATGCAGTGTTGCCAGCAACATAATCACAAGTTAAATCCAAATTGACGTCATACCGTTCGAGGTTCGAAATTGATAAGTTTTGAATAGGAAGTTAAAATGATTGAAACGTAAAAAAATAATCAGACATTAAGTTCTTCCATAACATCCTCAGCTTCAGCGCGAAGATTCTCCACTTTTTCAATGAGTGTCATCTATAAATAAGACAGTAATATAAATAAATATTTATAAACATACTAAAATGAGCAGTTCTATTTGCGTTGTCAAATGTTTCAAATTCTGGGGGACTATTCTGTTAACAGCGTCGAAGAGTTTATAAAACATGGTATCTAAGCGGTAACCGCAGTTTGGAGTAACAAATACCAGTATCTATAATTTATCGCACACATAAAGCAAAAGGCCTAAAATGTCAATATTCGCTATCAGTCCGAAATAATAAATCTGCCTGAATAATAACAATTATTATTATTATTTATTTATTTATTTATTTATTTACTAAAACTTTTCACACTCAAAAAAGTACAAAGGCGGACTTAATGCCTTAGGCATTCTCTACCAGTCAACCAAGGGTGGTGAAGAGATTAGATGGCAGGTGCTCTAATTGAGAGGAACAAAGAAAAAAAATATTCTAATGACTTATAACTAAAATAGATACAACAATACATAAATAGATTACAAACTACATACCCATACATACATACATATTTACTATAATATATACCTATATTAAATATATATACAAATATACGAAATCAAGGGAGAGGGGTGTTGAGATGACTCTACTCTATTTATTTTGAAAATAACTCCACAGTTTCCGCTTAAATGCATACCGACTGGTGGCCGTCCTGATATCAAGAGGAAGCGCATTCCAAAGAAGAATGGACTGAATATGAAAGGAAGAATGAACAAAGTCAGAAGTATGAGAAGTGCATAGAAGGAGAAGATTGTTAGAAGAACGCAGATTCTTAGTGTGAGAAGAACATAGATATCGGAAGTGAGACACAAGATAAGAAGGAGGAGTGGGAGAGTTGAGAAGGGAGAAAAGCGTGGTCAAAGCGCGTAATCTTCTCCTTTTTTATTTTTATTAGCTTTTTTATTAGCCTAAGTTGTCCCTCTGCAGGGCAACGGCCACTCTTCCTTCTTTCCTCTTTTTCCTGTGGTCAGGTGCAACAGCGAGCCAATCTTTTTAAAATGAGTTTAATAAAAATCAGTTTGGTATAATATTCGCCACCCCACTTTTCGGAGGACATAATTATGGTCAGAGGAGAATTTCAAGGATAAGGATCATTTTAAACGCATCTTACCCTGGCAGCACTGATGAGTTGGTTGGCGGCATTCCGAGACAAATGCGACACGCCCGACATCAGGTCGTCTACGGACGCCTTAGCTAGGTCTTCTACACGCTTGTAGCCCGCACGCAACAGTTGCATTGCACGCGCCTGTTGGACAAACAGTTACATTACAGTACTACAATTAAAGTCATGCGCCTGGGCATTTTTTTATCCTTCCGTCGTCTGACATTTAAAAGTTACAACACTTTTCACTCTACCTATGCACTCAAAATTCAAATCAAATTCGAAATCTTTTATTTCACGTAATCCTACAAAGCGCACTTATGAAACTTCAGAAGCTTGGTGCACGGTCCCAATTGGTTGTTTCCTATGGAGAAGAGCCGGCAAGAAACTCCACGTTTACTGTTTTAAAAATAGTTGGTTTTTACAATATCAGTGTTAATAGGTATGGGAGGACAGTGTAGGCCTGTCAACAAGTACAGGCACTTAACAAAATATAAAATGGTAAACAAATCTACAGTCCACTAATCCTACAACGTTCTCACACTAAAAAAATAGAAAAGAATCTATATAAATAAATAAAAAATGAGACCCTCACAGTAGTAAGCTCTTATTTGATATGCCACACGGTAGGTACCTACATTTCGCAAAAGTTTTTTTTTCTTTCTTATTGTTTCCCAAAAGAGAAATTTATATAATTACGGTACACGTCCGCGTGAACCAAATGTCAACTAAATCGGTTCATTAGATTCGGAGAAAATTGGCTGTGATAGACGGACAGACACACGAGTGATCCTATAAGGGTTCCGCTTATCAGTCGAATGTCCAGAACCCTAAAAAGTCACAATCCGCAATATTGAAACACCGACTAAGAAGACACGGGATTTTGAGAGCAATAAAATAATTACTATTATTACTATTTTACCTTCTTGACATTGGGCAGCTCCATCAGCTGCTGCAACTCAGGCGCTGCGCAGTGCTGCAGCCTGCCGGACAATTCGGTCAGCAGCGCGCAGAAGGTCCACAGTCGCGGCAGCTCCGCGCAGAAGCGCGCAGCACACGACGCCAGGGTCGCTGATGATGACATCACTGACTGCACTGTGCCGCGCGCTAGGCTGTACCTAAAATAAAATAATCATTATCATTGTCCTGCCCTTATCGCAATTTATTTGGAGGCGGCGCAACATACTTATTTATTAGTTGTCATCTCGAAGTACTCCGTAAAGTAAAGTATGTAAGTTTAAATAATTGGGAGCAACTCTAACGCCATTAACCTAGCAGTATAAAATTGAAATAATTAAAAAAAACAAGCTAGACGACTTTTGGAAGGGGGGCGAACATATCAATCTTTTATTGTTTAAGTTTTTTTACCCGACTGTGCGACAGCAAAGAGAGGGTTATCAGATTTAAATACTTATTATAGTTAAAAACCCAGCGTGAAATGGCAATAAGGTGACTCTATGCTCACAAACTTACTTGTATGCGACTGCAGGGAAAGGCATTTGGTTCCACAAATCTTGCAGCATCAGAGCCAAGAAGAAGCGACACAAGACTATCTCAGGTACGTTCTGTTAACAAACGATTCAACATTACCAACATTATTAAAAAAGCCTCCACATGTAAAATGTACCTACTATATCTAACTGTTAAGACTTACTTTGATTGGCTTCCCAGTCATCATCCTGATCGCGTTATGTTCTGTGATTCCTAATATTTTCGCAGTCTGAACACCTTCTTCGTCTAAGCTGCAATACTGAAAATAATACGCGGCTTCAAGACAGAATAGATTTATTTGACAATTGAAATTCAACTTTATTTAATTTGACTTAAAACCAGAATTGGTATAGCAAAAGTTTAAAATAACTACCATTAAAGAAGACTTACCAAAGAATAATAATGTGAGTAGTCAGGCCTGATACCGGCCGCGTCGTGAGGCGTCACCAAGTACAACAGGTGCAGACTGCCCATGAGGACCAGACTCTTGGACGCACGCTCCAGGTCTAGGAGGAGTTGCTTTGCCACTGACAAGTCCATGCAACCTAAGAGACGGACGTTAGCAATATGGTTCTAACTGATCAAAGGTTGAGGAACATTTGAGAAGGCTCTCTTCAAGGGCTTCCCAAAACACCCCAATGTATACACCGCGATAATTTATAGTTAAGGAGCTGGACGGTTTAAAAAAAAAATTATATACAGTAAATATATCCTTAAATTATACCAAATTTAAGTGGTCTACGATCAATAAAAACTACACCCAAAGTTAGTAAAACTTAGCCGAAAGGGAAAATTTTTGCTCATACAGAGCAAAAATTTTCCCTTTCGGCTAAGTTGAACGAATCATAAAGATTCGTTCTAGATTTTCAGTCTTAAAAAAAAATGAAAAAAGAAAGGTGGCAATGACACCAAAGCAGTTCCTCAGACCCTCAGCTTCTCCTCAGCATCGCGGAGCGGACATGGGGGTGTTTCGGGAAGCCTTTGAAGAGAGGCTTCTAAATTTTTCTTTGGACTTAGATACGCGGGCCACCCTGTATTAACGCTTACAGGGCTTTTAAATTGTCAATATTGTAACCGAGATAAACTGTTTCTATCAAAGTAACAAACGCCCCAAAACTAGGATAAAAGTGCAATTTAGCACACGCAAAAGCAAGAAATATCTACCTTTAATAGCCGCATTTCCCAGCGAGCTGACAGTCAGTTCACTGTCATTATAGCCGTCGATGTTTGGTTCGCTAACATTCGACGTGTCGTCATTCGCCTGGCCTTTGTTGACCACTTCCAATGCGCTGGATTGAAGCAGCGAGAGAATGGAATCGTCGCAGATTGATTTGATGTCCGAGGGGCTGTGAATTTAAGGTTTTTCTAGATTCCCAATTAAGAATAATTATGCAAGTTGGGAAAATATTGGCAAGAATCAGAGTGGGAAAAATATAGGGACTGCGGAGCTGGATCTGTCTTCATGTATACATTCTAGCCATTTAATCACCTGTCTACCTACTGAACCACATTCCCTTTGATAGCCATATCCGATTCATGGAAAAATAACAAAATTATGGAAATTTCTCAAAAGCAGCCCGATATCTGTATTTGTACCCGGTTAGAGTCAAATGTTCCACTCCTACTGGAGTTAGAACGTAGCTGACGAACCGTAGCAGTGTTAACCACTTCTGTCTACTGCTTTAGAACATACAAGCGTGATGTCAAGACGATTATTATAATTAATAACTCACTTATCATCTCCCGTAACAGCTAGCAGCGTGCAGTCCAACAAGCTCCTTAGCTTGGAGCGTGTGTTGGCTAGCTTGAGTGCGACTGCACTAAGCAGCAGTGCGCCGGCGCAAGGTCGCAGACAACTGCGCGCGGGCGCGATGCCGCCGCGGAGTACTGTTTGTAATTGCGGCCACTCGCGGGAACCGCAGATTACTATGCTCTCACCTGGTAGCAGTAAAAAAATAAGTCCAGAGGTTTTATTACTTAAAAATATAAAATACACACAGAAACGTGTCGGTACACTGGCAAACCTGGATATAATGCTTGGCTCTACGTTGATAATGTTTTTGTTTGTTAAGATTTTTTTTGTTGTAAGTCTTCCATGTTCTAAATAAACAATAGGGATGTTGACTGGGGAAATAAAAAAAGAACTATTTAGTCCGTCAGTCAGATAATAAAAAAATATTAGACACGTATTTTTGCTTTATCATAGAAATATTTTTTTTAGATAAAACGCATTAAAGTTGGGGACTGGGGGTTCGCGACGTCATAAGTCAGTATAAAATCTACCGGCCAGTGACGTCATGCCACATTTTAACGCATTGCCTACTCAATGTAATCTTTTGACTACTTAAAAAGAAAAAATACGAGTCTAATATTTTTTAATAATCTACCTGACGGAAAAAAACAAAATGTTTAGTGAACATCCTTAATAAATGGGAAAATAGCTTCAAAATCTGATGATTTGTAGGCAGTTCTAGATGAAAGTAATCAGAAAGATGAAGCAAGTTTCCCGTTCCAAAGCGAACATTTCTATAAAGATGGTAGAATAACAAAGTAAGGCATGTATTACTGACCGGTGTCACAGACACCCGCGCGGCCGGCTCTGCCTACCATCTGCCGGTAGGCGCCGAGCGTGAGGAAGTCGCGGCCCACCAGCGGCGCGCGGATGATGACGCGCGCAGCCGGCAGGTTCACGCCGGCCGCTAGCGTGGAGGTGCAGCAAAGCACTGATATTGCACCTAACCTAGGAATCATAAGCGAATCATCTACAGTGATACAAGGATCTTTTGGCGCTCGAATGACGTTGACAAACGCTGTTGGTGACAGCGATTTGTTGTCATTTGGGAAATTATTTTGAGAAATGTATTGAAAAACAAAATGGCGGCGTTAGTTCCGAATAGTGGTTTGACCAGACTCGATAAATTGATTGAACCCGAAGATTTACACTTGCCCCTGGAGCCTCATGTTTCATGAAACTACAGAGACCATTGCATATCAAGGAGTAGACCAGGGGGGCCGGTAATGGTAGGGAAGACGTGCCCTTAGGATATGGAAGGATTTGTGAGCCGTACCGGATATGCATCCTAGAGTTTGCGTACTCTAGGATGCATATCCGGTACGGCATGGAATAGTTGAGAGACGGGTGATATTTATCTATGGGTATCTCTTAACGACGTTACTGAATATTTTGGCGGGTAACCTCGCCAAAATTTTCACCGGTGAAGCTGGAACTTCTTTTCTTTCTCGACTCTTTTCTATGTCACTGCTATGCTGTGTTACACGTAGCTGTTTCCTAACTCTTCGTCTGAGGTCTCGCTACTATCCGTTTCAGGTTTCTTGTCGCAGATTCTTGTACAGCTTTATACACTGTACAAAACTACCGCCGCTCCTGCTTCGCACGGTTTTTACTATTTAACTAAATATCGTGATTTCTTAATTATTTGTAAGTTCACTATTGATTATTTACTATACATATAAATTTTCCGGAATAAATTATCTAAATGGTGGTGAAAACCGCATCAGAAGACACGAAAAGCGACTTTAATTTATAATAATTATGTAGGAATAGACAAAGGGCCAACATTTATACTAGGAAAATATTTCTATTTTTATAAGTATTTGTAAATTAACAGCTGGTAAAGCCAGAAATAGAACTTAGTAAAAATATCCAAAAAAACGTTTACATCAAATACTCAGAAATAAATAACTTTTCGTCACCTAGTGTGTTTAGGTGATAACCCGTCCAGGGGTACAAATTAATAGCATTATTAAAAATATTTAAATCGAACAAGAAATAAATCGTGTTTCTCGGTGTCTTTGCAAATCACGATGGCGCGTGTTAAGACTAGACATTGACATAAGGCTTAAATTACAACAACAATGATCGAAGCGCGCTTGTAAAATGCAACAACTATGCTTTATTTTAACGGCATCACCGTAATATCACGTGTTACGAGAAAGATACTCCGGGCGCCACATACGTTAGTTTGTTTAAACAGTTCATGATACACATCAATCCTAACTAATACTATTTTTTTTATTACGCTTTCACGCAAAAAGGGCTGAACGGATTTGAATGAAATATGGCATATGGGTCTACCCATATGCCATATTTCATGGCCTGGATCAGGACAAAGGATACTTTTTATCCCGATATTCCCACGGGATCGCGACTTATCAGGGTGAAACCGCGGGGCGCAGCTAGTTACATAATAAAATTAAAATAAAATGTCTATATTACAATAATTCTGCGGGTATTCTTCATGATATACTAAATTTTGCAACCTTTCAAATGATAATGAATTACATACCTATAGGCCTGTTCCAGCAGTGATCGCTCATCGCTTGCTAACCCCGCGTGATGAAAAGCGATGCCGTAGCGCACCGCTAGAGCTAGTTCAGCGTTCGCTCCCTCCGATCTCAAAGCGCTTTCGAGCGCTTGACGCTCAGCCTTCTTGTGGGATATCATCTCCCTAAACGTTTAAGGGATTAAACATCTAAAGGAAGCGTCAACAATATCGGGAAGAATAGAACCTTTAAAATTATCGGATAAACTAAGAAAATTAAAATACTAAAACTATCTCAATGACAAAAGGGGATTTTTTTAAATTAACTCAGTAAACGAGAAATGTCATTCTAACAAGAATTATCCGATTGAGAGATTATTTATTTATTTATTTATACCATTCCTCCTCTAAAAAGCTTATTTTATTCACTGAAAACAGTGAATAAAAAGCTCTTTTAATCACTATTTTGGTGTTTGAATTTAGAACACACCAATATATTCGACCTCCATCTAAATGCTATACAACCTCCTTGCGAAAAAATACTCGATACACAGGAAATATATAGCGCTTCACAAGTTGACCATCCTAATAACAATAATAAGAAAATTACTCTTAATTTTAGTAATTGTTTCAATTGTAATGTACATTTTAATTAATTGAACTTTCCTTTTTTCTTAATTAAATGTCTATTTTCCCTTAAATCTTTCTTTTTCTCGTAGTCATGGTATAAAGTATAGTATGCAACTCATGAATAAAACGGACTTATATCGAGGGCCATGAATTACTCGCGTCGCTCAGGATTCTAACACTTGAATCACTCGCTACGCTCGTGATTCAATCGTCATGAATCACTCCCTACGGTCGTGATTCAGTCGTTAGAATCCTTCACTTGCTCGTGATTCATCTATGGCCCTCGCTTTAAATCCGTCCTTTATTCACTAATTGCATAATATACTATTATACCATTCCCCCTCTAAAAAGCTTATTTTATTCACTGAAAACAGTGAATAAAAAGCTCTTTTAATCACTGTTTTGGTGTTTGAATTTAGAACACATCTATATATGCGACCTCCATCTCAATGCTATACAACCTCCTTGCGAAAACATACTCTATACACAGGAAATAAATATCGTTTCACAAGTTGATTATTATTTAGTAATAATAAGAAAATTACTTGTAATTTTAGTAATTGTTCCAATTTTAATGTGCATTTTAATTAAAGCCCCTTGCAGAGTAGCGCGACGCGACAGCGCGACGACACCGGTCATTGTTATACCGTGAAGTTTTCTTTGAAATTGTTTTGTTAGAATCGCGTCGCGCTGTCGCGTCGCACCAGTCTGCACGAAGCTTAATTCAACCTTCCTTTTTTCTTCAATAAATGTCTATTTTCGCTTAAATCTTTCTTTTTCTCGTAGTCATGGTATAAAGTATAGTATGCAACTCTTGAATAAAACGGATTTATATCGAGGGCCATGAATTACTCGCGTCGTTCAGGATTCTAACACTTGAATCACTCGCTACGCTCGTGATTCAATCGTCATGAATCACTCCCTACGGTCGTGATTCAGTCGTTAGAATCCTTCACTTGCTCGTGATTCATCTACGGCCCTCGCTTTAAATCCGTCTTTTATTCACTAATTGCATAATATACTATTATTTAACGGTTTATGTACACACATATAAACAGACAAGAAAAAAAAGGAACAGAAAAATACGTACAAAGGTGATGCTTATTGTGAGGTGATTATTTATTATTCAGATCATTTTAAACAGTCTATTCGCTCCGTTATTTTTGACGCTGACTGGATATTAATTGTTAAGCAAATTGACTACCAACTTAAATTGTCCTCAAAACACAACAGTAATTTTTTGACAGTTGTATAAAATGTTTTTTACATGGCAAACTGACATGGCGTGTCAATTTCCTTTACAATTAATTTCCCTGGCTGTACATCCTTATCCACATAATAATTTATAACCAAAACTGTGCATTTATTTATCGGAATTGCAGTTAAATACATTTTAATATAAATAGCTTAGCCTACTAACCGTCTCTGCAACTTGCACAGTAACGCGGCGACGTTCTCACAGTTGCGCTTGGTAGAACAGAACACCAGACAGCTACCTTTTGGCACCACCTCAGAAACCAGACCTCCGAGGAGATCAGGGTCTAGAGTCGTCGCAGCTGCTGAGTACTGCAAATAAAACACTTTTTTTAATAACGTTAAATACGGCAAAAGGTAAAATAAAAAAAGTTGTTTAGAATAAGCAATTTCATAAAATTTTCGGAATCACTTTTTTACGTCATATAAAAAATAAAAGAAATAAGCTAGATGGATTCGAAATTTCTTATCTGACTACCCCTGAGGCGAAATGGCAAAACAAACTCAGGCCTTGTCTTTAACATTTTAACTTAAGGGGACTACAGGACCTAAACGTGCCTAAACGCAAGTTTTATAATGCGTAAAAGTATATGATCCACTGCAGTAAACAAAATCAGAAAAATATATGATATTCTTCAGGATATATGCTAGTATGATAGTGTGTTGAAAACATAATACAACTAATTTGATACGATAGAAAAAAATCATGAAGATACCTCTAAAAATTTCTTTTAACGATTAAAAATCATATTAATTTACATGCAATCATTCTGATTTTTTGTCAGATTATTCTACAAGCTACATATTAGCATAATAGTGTTTTAATTTTCCAGTCCAATCAATAGATTTTTTGTAAATTGCTAACTGCTTCATATTTTGCAATAAATTACCTGCGTCGTGTCATCGCGCTTCTCTTTCATTTCTATGCAGTCCGACAGTGACCGCGCTTTAGCTGTTGTAAGCCTCTTAAGAGGGCTTATCTTAAAAGTTGGCAAAGTCGCAAATAGCTGTCAAATATTTACCTGTTTTGAATAATTTGGCAATAATACTGTATGTATGGAAATATGAAATGTGGCTAACTAGTGAACTAAAATATTGATTATGAAATGCAATAATTAATATCGTAACACCGAATATTTAGTTTTATATGTAAAAAAAGTATTTGGAAACTTTCCAAAAGCCTTTTTTACACCTAAAACGGTTACAACATCTAATTCAGTGTTAAAAGTGCAATTCATTATTAATATTCCAGTTCGCTAGTTAGCCACATTTCATATTTCCATACAGTAATTTTGCCAAATTAATCAAAACAGCGAAATATTTGACATCTATTTGCGACGTTGACCACTTTTAGAATAAACACTCTTAACTGTGCTGCTGCCGAGTTCAAGTAAACGCAGATACAACGCCTCTATTATGTTAAAGGCCGCACAAGAATAAGCTGGAAAGGCTATATAGCATTTTTTTTAACAAGAAGAGTTTCGAAAATGTTTTTAATAAAAAATGATAGGATTATTTAAAAATGCTCTTTCGACGTTAAGTATAAATGTTACAATGCATGCTTTTTTGGAAGCTAAAGCCAGATCATTTGGATAAATGTACATAAGCAGCATCACTTACATCATACTTGAGCTCCCTATCCGGCACGATTTCCACCCCCTCCACCCCCCACACAATGCGGTGCAGCACGTCTCCTAACTTGACGTACTCCGTCAGCTCCACCGGACGGAACTGACGCTGGAACACGTCAGCCCGCAGGAAGCGTGCGATCTCGTGCAGGTTGCCTATTGTGGCCGACATGCCGACTATCTGGATGTCCTCTGAACGACGAAAGAGTATCGTTAGTTTACTAAAATAACTTGGCATGACTTCACGCCTATCCCCCGAAGGAACAGCCAGAGGTCTATAGTCTGTTCCAAAGGTATCTGCTGAAAATGTAAACAAATGGATCAGAAAATGGATGCCATTACTAGTTCCACTAAGGCCCGTATTACAGAACCTCACTCAAAACTCAAGCATTACTTAAAACTCGTTAAAGCCCTTTGATTGGTTGAAACTAGTCAAGTTAAGTAAGTTAAGTAATGCTTGAGTCTTGAGTGACGTTCTATAATACGTGCCTTAGAAATTAAGTGATTTATTGAATTAAACTCGAAATAAATTCTTATTTTAAATCACTTATAGTAGATATTTTTATTTGACAATATTTATTGAGGTTTATTTTCTAACTAAAATTTTCGTTGATCATCATCATCCTCCTACCCCAATTCCAATATATTAGGGGTCGGCGCAACATGTCTGTTTCTTTCAAACTTCTCTATAATCGTAGTCTCGGTAGTCACCCCCTTTCAAGACGTGTTTTAAGACGGCGTCGTAACATAAGGTCCACTTGAAAACCAGCACAAGGCACTAGTTGCCTGGCATTCATGCTGAAGAGGCGCACAATACTATTTAAAGTTTTTTTGTGTGAATATTATATGTTTTAACCTGGATCAAATCAATTTATTTTCTTTCCTTCTAGCCATATCATCTTTCACACAGTTTATATATCGTGTCTTTGCTCTTCCCCTCCTCTTATAGCCATGACAGATAGCCATATAGTCGAGTGTTTACTACTAACAATTTAATAATGTTATTCAAACAATATATTTTTCATAAAAGTAGTGACATATATAAAGTGGAAACGTTCTAAATACAGATGAATGTGTAACTTATTCTTGATAGCGAGTGATTGTGTAAGAATTTAACCTGAACAGGTTTTGTTTACACTTTCATCAGACGGTTTTGGAACAGCCCATAGGTAAAGTACACCCACACTTCTTCAGTTGTTTCAGTTCCATGTAATGTTTTAGGTTCATAATTATAGAAGAAAGAAAGAAAATACGTTTATTAAATATGACGGAACGAAATAACTTTTATGAAGTCTTTTAAGAAAAATATGGATGAAGCTGAATAAAGATGATTCAAAATCCTTAGAGATGGGAGTAAAACTTACGATTGGTAAATATAACAGTTGATAATAATGTTTCAAGAGTACCGCCACGACCTTTCTCGCCAATTAAATGTAATTCATCTACCTAAAAAATAATACAGAACTCTATTTAAAAAAATAAAAAAGGCACTATACTTCATATTCGCGGAGCATGTAAATAAAAATAAAATAACTCAAATTAATGTTCATTTTTTTAATTAGTCTGAACACTTGCGGCCAGTTATCCTTCAGTTAACTTATTGTGCAGATAATCTCATAAAATATAAATTCTGCTCCATTTTACAATTAATCTTTTGAATAGTGCCTTTTGTGGTGAAACAACCCTTTAATTATTCCTATTTTCAACAAACAGGCTCTTAGTTAATTAAAATCATAATTATCTACTTATTTAATATCTTACCACAATCAATCCAATCTCATGCAATCTGTCCAGTTCTATCAGACTCCTGACCAAAGCCAGTCCCTTCTCAATGGTGGCTATATAGATACTGTTTTTCCGTCGTCGCTTTTTGGGCGGTATGTGACCTTTTCCTGCTGCATACTCTTCAACTAGAAATTCTAGCTGTACGCCAAATGTTGACAGAGCCCAAATCTGAGATAGACAATAAATATAACATATACAACATAACATCATCATACCTTTGATCCCCGAAGGGCAGGCAGAGGTGTTAAATAAATATGTTTATAATAAAATAAAATATTTCCTGTTTATAAAATAGAGAACATAAAGGCTAATATGATATATTGAAAGTCATTTGAACGATTAAGTCAAAGTTGAAATATCTTTCGACTCAGAACAGAACTAAGGTAGCTGGCAGATTTTATTCAGACATCAATTATGAAGCCTTATAGCCATAATATTGTGTGAAATCTGCCTTCCGCTGGATAAAGCACAAAACCATAGGGTTCCCAAGGCAGATTTCCCATAGGGTTAGGCCTATTTCCACCTGTGGACGTCTTTCGGCTGACATTGTGATTTTGATGGCCATATTATTGTTACTTAGTTCAACAAACCTTTTCCTGCACAATAGCCACAAACGGCAGTATAAACAATGCATTCTTTTTCCTGTTAAGCACTTCCCTAAGCATCAGAACCTCAGCCACCAGGGTCTTGCCTCCGCTCGTCGGCAGAGCATATATTAAGTTCCTTCTCTCACGCACTGATTCTAGACTCAGGCATTCTTCTTGCCATTCTAAAATTAAATCATTTAAAAGTAAAATATAATCATAGACAAATCATAAA
The DNA here is from genome assembly GCA_914767755.1 of Agrochola circellaris. Lineage (NCBI taxonomy): Eukaryota > Metazoa > Arthropoda > Insecta > Lepidoptera > Noctuidae > Agrochola > Agrochola circellaris. The sequence goes on from OU611847.1 coordinate 1,484,563, forward strand.
TGAGTTAAGGTAGGTCATACTCACCATAAAACTTTTCAATGTTCCGATAAGTTTTGAATAAACCTTTAGCTATCATTGGCAGGCCATAGAAAGTATTTATGGGATTTACTACTGCCATCTTCTTTTTAAACTCATTTATATTTTGGGGATGGGTAAATTTGTCTATAGCATCTTCTTTGATATCAAGAAGAAAAGAATCTCTTGTTTCAAACAAAGAACTCTTGTTCTTCATTACATCATCAAGGTTGGTAATTGAGTGATTTATAAAATCAAAGCTCTTTTCTATTTTGTCCTTAAAACTTTTATCTACATGATTAAAGTCAGATTGCTCTAATTTTGAATGAAACATATCTTCTGAAATGTCTTCCATCACTTCTGGTTCAACTTGATTATTTAATTTTGTGGTTTTATTATTTATTTCACAGATTTCGTTTATCTTATTTGTACAAACGTTTAAGGACTCCCATTCGTTTCTAACTGAACTCTGTAATATATCAGGGGAGCATGGTATATCGCAGGATGAATTTGAATTGTTGTTGTCCGAATCGCAGATGCTTCGAAATTCTACTTGATTGCATGGTAGAAGCGGAGAATCACACCTATTTATTTCGTTGCATCCATTGTCGATATATTTAGAAGTGATTGGACTGCAATCTGTAAGTATATCACTATTCTGTGCGGCTTTACTTAAACTTGATCGAAATATTCTTCCAGTACCCAGTCGCCGGCGTTTCGGCGTCGAAGTATCCTTTAATTTACTTATAGAGTGCATTGTTATAGATTTTATAGTTAATTTACGAAGTAATTTATCGATGATTAGATTTTAGTGTTGTTATTTACATGATATTTTAATAAAAAAACACAAACCCAAACGTAAACATAACCAAACAACTTTTGACATTTCAGTGATTGACTTGACGGTTTGTTGACATTCATGACACTGACAGTCGTGACAGGCAGTTGGTTTTTTTTATTTTTTCGGAGTTGCCTGCCCTTGCACTTTACCGAGGTACCTTCTCTTATTATACTTTTATTGTGTACCCATCCATAAAACCTTTATATCTTCTTCTTCGTATAATCGTATTCCTCTCTTTACAGCTCGGCTTGGATTGATTACTTATCGCATTAGGAGTCGTTGTATCTTGTTGAATATTAAAACACTGGTAACACTTCGCTTACAAAATTTTTACGTTCAGAAATGAATCAATTTATTCTCAAATCGCTTCTTCCTCAGAAACACAAGTTAATTTCGCTGTACAGTTCGCGTCAAATAACGTTGCCGCTCTGAAGTTAGGTTGCGCATGCGCGTGCATGCGCAACCTAGGATGCGTGCTACTATTTTATAGGGAATATTGACTAGTGCGCAGTCATTTGTAGCCTACTTCAGAGCGGCAAAGTTATTTGACGCGAACTGTATCTAACTAGACCCAGTGCAGTATAGCTAAAAGGATAAAGCTTATATTATTTCCCAAACTGTTCCCTAGCTATGTCGCCGTACTGCAGTACAGAACTTTCTCAGACCAGTCATTTGCGATGTGACAGACCTTCTACCCGTTACTATTGATGCCAATATGAATCTCACTGTTTGTTAGATCAACGAAGCCGAATAACGAAGCATCACTACAGTTGGTTGAACCGTTTACTCAGGAGTAGGTAATTTAAAAATTAAGCACCAGCCTATCCGGGGTCTACTGCCGGACATAGGCCTCTCCCTTGTTTGTACCAAGAAATCCGGTTCTCAGCCACGTGCATTCAGTTCATCAGCCTACAGCAGGAAGTCGATTAAAAGCTAGAAATTTTACACAGATAGGTACCTATATTGTTTACGGTCTAACCCCGGTATCAAACTGCTGGATTTTGAAAATGGAAAAAGCTAAATTTTACTTCAAATAGTCCAAGGCCGTTCAACCATTATAAAGTTATCCAACTTCGGAAAAGTAAGAAGATGATATTATTATTAGTTTCATCAAATCAATACGTCAAACTTAAGAATTCATTGAGTATTTATAAATTACTTATTGGTAATGGAATATTATATCAATAGGCTCACCAACTTATTACATGGGACTTAAACATAACTGGCATTTATAAACGTCGGTGTAGGTTTGGTTCAGCGTTCTACGCTTGCATATAAATTTTTTGCAAGCGTAAAACGCTGCAGTATTTATCCAGCAAAAAAAAAATGTCGATAGTATCGATAAGAAAATTCCCTACCCTTTATGAATGTAGCATCACTACAGTCGGATGACATCACTATAAGAGTAACACCACTAGAGGAGGGTAGTGCTACTATAGGAGTGAATAGGAGACCTACTTTAGGCCTCTGTAGCGACAGGGAGAAAAAGTAAAAAGAATCTAAATAACGTAAAATAGTAACCTAGCGAGTCTGTCCACGCGCACGAGCAGGATCTACAGGTTTCACACCAAACTGCCTTAGTTTTGGTAAATAAATTCTTATAGATGCTGCTCGTGCGCATTGACAGACTCGAAGCACCAATTTAGCCGAGAGTCGGTCTCAACACGCCTCTAATCTATCTTCCCTCGCACAGATATAAGCCAAAGTCACCGACAAGCTTTCAATGGCTTTCCTTCGTAATTCCCAAACATACAACACAAACCGTTCTTCTGTCACCCTCAACGTAGGAGACATTGCATGGAGATGAAAATTATCTAGGCCCTCTGGAACAGATTATTTCTCCAGAAAGCTTGCTCCTCACTTTGTTAAATGTCGTGTGACTAGTTTTCTCTAGCACCACTTATGTCCTTTAAGGACTGTAATTCTGTCCATTCCGGATCATATCATAAGATATCCTGAAATGATTACCTTTCTTACCAGGCACTAAACTTCATTAATTGAAATACGCTTGGCAGTCGATATTTTCTCCTATATTTAAATTTTGTTCTTTATATTTCCTATTTGTGTAGACTGATTTAAATAAATTTAACGTAAATATTAGTTTTACACCTAATTCTACATTTCCAGACTATAATGGTCAAGATATCACCATGAACAAAAAACCTCATTTTCAAATTACGTAATTTTATCTGATACAAACTTATTTCAAACGGGTTTACCGGCCTTTCGGCCTTATTTTTTCTGACTGACATTTTACTTCTTTATATACATTATGTCCTGTCGTTTGATTGTAATTGTTTATAGGACAACATTTTATTTACAAATGATGAAACGTTAACTAAATGTTTGAAGTGAAATTACTATTTGATTCGATGACCTAAACATGATAGCAAACCCCTTTAAAATATAACTACTAGTTTAGAAAATTCGCGATTTGCAACATTTTTTGCGAGGATTTCTGTAATACCCCTCAATCATTTATCTTCTATTCTCTCCCACTACTAGTGCGCTAGAGCCTAGGTAGTGTCTTATCGATAAAATCCCATTTTACCCTCTATCGATGTTTTCCTTTTATCATCCATCTATAATTTATCTTTATTCTCTGCTAATATTCTCTCTTTTCTTTAGCTTATAGTCTCTTTGATTTGTCTCGTTGTCTCTTGCTTTTGTTTGTCGTTTGGTCTTGGATCTTGAGGACCCATAGAATAGTTTTAGTTCATATTTCCAAAGTCGCAAGCTTACTTTATTTGTAGGTTTTGTGGACACGTCTGGACCTCGCACTGATAACATGTAAGTTGGATACGTTTCGAATTTATTCTTTATCGGCTGCACTTCGATTGTCGTCTGTTACTATTTTACGTTATTTAGATTAATACATTTAATTATTTTGTTTTTCTCCCTGTCGCTACTTAGGCCGTCACTTCCAAGTAGGTCTCCAATTCACTCCTAAAGTGACACTATCCTCGTCTAGTGGTGTGACTCTTATAGTGATGTCATCCGACTGTAGTGATGCTACACTCTTATAGGGTTGGTTTTTTTTTTATCGATACTATCGATATTTTTTTTTCCTGTAAAGGGGTACTGCAGCGTTTTACGCTTAAATACATTTTTTATGATAATCCTCTTTCGTTTAAAACCATTTCATTGAACCTATTTACGGCCCTATTTGATTACCGGCAGTAAATTTTATTAGATTTTTTTAAATTTAGAATATTGGCCGACTTGCATTTTTTACATAGGACGGATGTCATTGCGGAAAAAATCTTGATAATGAATAACTCCTTATAGACAAAACAAACATGCGGGGCAGGAAAAGTAAGTAACTTGTGAATTGTATATCTATGTACATATATACACAGTAGGTATACATATAGCTCATGGGAAGCGTGCGGTGACGATGACGCGAGTTTCACGCTTTTTGTTCACCCAAAAAGTACACATATATACACAGAATAGGTACATATAGCTCATGGAAAGCATTCGGTGACGATGACGGGAGTTCCATACTTTTTGTTCACCCAAAAAGTGCTCAAAGCGCCAAAAGAAGTTTTCACATAAAAAAAAACGCCGAAATTTTTAATTATCTTCTCACTCACTATAATTTGGTGATTCATGAACCCTGTGCTGTTAAAAGTTATCGTGCTGTGAATTTGGTACGTATTTTCCATCTTTATGCAATTTCTCGTTCGCAAGTTCCTATTCATCGTTCCTTCTCCCGATATTATATTCTATTTCTTTACTATAGGACCGGCCTTCGTTTAATTGTCTACGAATGCCAATATACCCTGGAATATATTATAATTATTATTTTAGTGATTTTCTGCAATACCATATTTAACCTTTTTTTACTATGTAATAATTATAATGTAATAATCTGTAAAAAAAAATAATGTATATAAACGTATTCGGTAAATTGTTTTTATAAATATCGTTATCGTTCTAATTTACCACAAAATTTCGATTCATTCTTCATCCTATCTCGCCCGGGTTCGATCACGTGGCGTCATTTGAATTATAAGTGGCAATACAATTTCTTCTTTTGCTACAGTAGGTACTACCTATGCACGAAGGGTTAAACAGGCGTGATGTTAGGTTATGTTACGTTTTAATGGGATCACTTAGTTATAAAGTTCACTGTTCAGGAACAACATACAATGCTTATTTTTATGGACTGCCACAGGGAGCTTGGTTCAGCCCACTTCTATGTCAACATAATTCAATTATCAACCAACTACTTGTCCGGACCAAGCAGAAACGCTTCACCAGCGTTTAACAAAGTTTGTCTGCGTTATTCGTGCTGGTATCTTACCAGATCGACTGCTGGTCTGCTAGAAGTTGAGCACACAACCGCCAGTAAAATCACAGCCAATGCAGTAGCGAAGTATCTACCACTACAAAGAAAAAACATCTTAAAATGACAGAGCCATCCCGTCAATCATAATCAGCCTATAATGTTCTCACTGCTGGGACACGGGTTTCCTCTCTGTGTGAGGGAATGAGCCGTAGCCCATCAAGCGGTGTCAGTATGGGTCGGTGGATCCCGTTAAGTAAAGTCCAAGATCCTGTCAAGAAATTTCTTATTGGTTGTACTCCCTACGTCACCACTGTGTATCGTTCTGCCGGCGTGGGCCACACCTCTGAATCGCCTAAACGTCTAGTTACGCGGCCGAATAGCAGAGCTCATAATAAATGCATAGGAACAATATGACTCCCCCACCAAGTGCCAATCTACCGAAGCTATGCAAAAATATAAAAATGTAGCGATTCTATCGGTAAGCTTTTAGTCAGGCCTGCTCCTCTCCGCCGTCTTTGCCTTGACGACAGACCGGCGTCGGCTCATACTCACACACCCGTAAGTGACGTTTACAGATAAGACTAAGAAATCATACAATTCAAACAGTATGACTTAACATATTTATATAGCGATTAATCAGGAAGTCCAGAGATTACCGTCTTTTTTTCTTACGGCGAAAGTGCATTTCCCATGTTGAAATCTGAATAAGTGACAGTTATGTTTGCGTATCAGTCGGATGTCTCATTTTATAAGTTTTTAATAACACTAAGTAGGCGCTGATAGGAGTTCCGACCATTGACCTTAAACGAGCCTTGGTTGAGCATGACAACAGTCGCCGTTGGCGCCTGGCCGTAGGAGTGCGGTAGTAGCAGCCCAGCAACTGAGGCAGGTTGACTTCCTCCCCCTGTGGCCGTTGCACCTGCAGGCGTGTACGCGGGCCGGCTTGGCCAGTCAGTTTCCCTTTAGAAACCGGAGCTGGCTCGCAATCGTCGGCTCAAAAATGACCGGCGCTAAATATAGCGGCGGGCGCAGGGGGGGCGAGTGCGCGCGGCAGCTGCGCCGCCCGCCGCCGGCCAGAGCCGCCCCGGTCGCCGCGGACTCCACATTCCAACGTCGCTGTGCTGTCGGTTCAAGAACCAGTGCCGTGACTGAGTGACCGTCTTCCACCCGTGCGACGTAAGTGCCGTGCCGTGAGAGTGCCAGTGACGGGCCCAGCGGGCATATAGTGTGTAGGATAATGGTGTTACGGGAGTCCTTGTGGATGTCGAGTTCGGAAACGTCGAAGATAAAAGACGGCTCGTAAGGAGGCTGGTCTAAAAATACGCGCGCGGTATGTGCCAAATGCGGACGGGTGCGGGCGTCGCCACGCTGAAATAGAAGCAACCGCCTTGTATAGTGCGCCGGATTACGTTACCGCCCGAGACTCGCGCGCAGCGAACGCATAAAGTTTCAGCGAAAATCTCTACGTGGACGTATGAGAATCGCACTGAACACATAATTTAAATTTTTGAGTGAAAAATATCGCATTTTTTATAATCATACACACATTTACACTACACACTATTACCTACCCGAAAAAAACATACCTAACTAACTATTTATTAAACTCCAATGTCACATTATTTTACAAGGCTTCAAAATTACAAAGTTCTGACAGTTTTAGAGCTTGATGTACTACCAGCATCATAAATCGATAAATACCAAAATCATTAATATAAAAATAATTACCTAACCCTGAAGAAAATCATAACAAATTTCAGGGACAAAAAAATACTTCTAAGTTGAAAAAAAAACGGTGGCAGATTTTTATCTAACATGTGTCTTGATTTATTTTTTGCGCGATAGTTTATCTGAGTTCGATCTAATTGAGGATACTTTGGTTACATACGAGTAGTTTAAATAATTAGATTCACCGAAGCATTGAAAGTGACCATTGATTCTAAAGATAGCCGCACATAGAAAGTATTTCAAGATCTATGAAAATAGATCTTTTTTTAATAATAACCAGATGACAGATGTTACATTATTATAGATATTGATAGATAGAAACATTATTTAGGTACACCAGTACACAAAAAAAAACTTTGCTGTATCTAAGTCGATTTTTTTTAGAACGTCCTTTAAAACTTTAATGTTTTTAAAAGTTCCCAAGAATTGGAACTTAGCTAAGAGGTCATAAAATGATTTGATCTAGCAGATTTGATTACCTACTTTTTTTAAACTGAACCGACATACTTATATATTTTTTTAACATTTAAAAGATTCTGGTACCTACCGTCAATTTGCTTATTTTTTTACTTAAATCATACTTTTGTGTATAAGTAACTTTAAAGTTTTCAAACAGGTATAGCAAGAAGGCTTATCAAATCAACAGTGTGAACTTAGTTTGGGAATTTTCTCGTTTGACCAAATCGACATACCTACCTACCTACTTAAATAATGAGTATCCGCGCGAGTTTAACTTTCATCAGCAAATATCTTAATTTATTGTTGTTTTTCCTTCGATAGTCGAAACTATTAGAACATTTCATGACCGAAAGTTTCCTTAACCTCATTCTAAACGTGTGTTTAAGGAAATCTAGTTCAATGGAGTACGTTGATGATTCTTTTTCATTTAGATTAAATATCTGTGTTATAACAATACAACTTGAAAAGCAAACGTGTCTTTGACGAAACGAAGACAGGAAACAATTGAACACAAAAGGAATCAAGAAAGCTTATTCGCGGAAAGATCGGTAAAAAAATCAAGTCTCATCGAAATCCGAATCCTAGGCAACATTGAGTTGAACGCGAAATCCAATTTTACACTTTCTTTGAACAGTTGCCAGCACGTAGGTGTGCTAGAAGGCAGGAAAGATAAAACCGCTAAAAATAAAATGGACTTCATAAACAAAACGCACGCTTCCCGCGTTCACGTTTCGCGCCCACGCCATTTTTTAAATGTTGGCACAAAATAAAAAGTTCGACGGTATCGATATTGCTATTGTCTATTTCGAGTTTATGTATGAGTTACGTGTTGGATGACAGCAATTAGCTAAAAGGAAGCAATGATTCATTTTAGGTACTTACAAATTAAAATTGTTATCAGCAAATGAAGTACCCACTACCCACCTACAAATTTATAATTTTGGACCAAAAAATAAAAAGTTGCCATTTCAATAAAAAGAAATAGATTTACCTACACACGAAATAAATAGAAAATAACTTTATTTCTTTCAAAGTTTTACGGATAAGCAACATTCCGATTTACAGGTATAACTGTATCAGTAACACTACGAGAAACTAAAAAACACGTCGTAACAATTTGCACATAAAACTGAAAATAAATGTGCAGGTTTTAAACATTATCTAAACGGTTATGTGTGAAACGTCAAAAGTCTATTTTGGGAGCCAAATGTAAACACATGTGTATGCACTGATGAGAGATAAATCTATCCGTCGATAAATGTTAATAGATGCATTTATTGACGCGTTGCCAATATCTGCTGCGTTATGCTATGACGCCATGCGTCATGTAAACAGAACCGATAGTGATCTATCAACATTAGATCGAACTATAGGTAGATTGGTTATTTTGATAATTGGATGGGATGAGTTGGCAATCTGATACTACTGCAGTTGTGATCTTGCAGTGACCACGTTACTACTAATTTTGCCTCCGAGAGGTGCCAAAGAACTATCAATCGTTCAACGAACCATTGACAACACTTGGCGTTTTGATCACCCGGAAACAGATAACACCAAGTTAGCAAACCTGTGGAATATTTTGTTACAAACTTAGCACCGGTTGGAAGTGAACTCAGAACGTTTCATTCAACGTAACTTTTTGTTTTTCAGATTACATAAACTACCACCATGTCTGACGAAGAAGAATACTCGTAAGTATTGAACACATAACACATCCACTGTCAGGATCTCAGGACGTAAGATGTTTCTTTGCTTACACAACACAAATACACGATACTTATTGTACCTACACTCTTCCACACCACATGCAAACTGTCCCCCCTCTCGTCTGTAGTATAACCATGTATATTTATTGTGCTAACTTCACAGTCTGTTAGTCCTCGAATGTGTACGTTAACTCCAATCCTATCTATTCCACAGTGGCTCCGAAGAGGAGGAAGTCGAAGAAGAAGTCCAAGAGACGTAAGTATGACATCTCGGCGGACAGTCTCTCCCGATTCCCGGAATTAGTTCTTTTAGAAACTGTTTGGTTTTGAACACTTCAGCTTCTCTCGGCCTGATTTCTTACTTTGCCTTGGCGATTCTATCATTTTCCAAAACTATTAGAACGGTGAAGTACACGTGGATGTACGTCGACAGTCTTACTTTTTTGGACATAAGCGTGAACTATTTGAGCATGATCGCAAGGTTTGATTCCCAGTTTCTTGGAACCCCCCAGTCTCGGGCTTGTTGCACGCCCTCACCAAACCCTATTCTCTCTTTTGTTGCAGGAAGTAAGTGGCGTGCCATTTTGGTTGATCCGGCACTCACAAATGCTTCGCTCGTTTTAGGCTAAGTTTAGATGGCGACCCTAACGCTTGTAGCGCTTATCTCATCGCTTTCGTTGCTTCCAGATATACAACTTACGCTAGGTGCTGAAGCGCAGCAAACCGTGCTTTCTAACATTGAAATCTTTCATATAACCAACCAGACCATGAGTTTGATGCTATCGGAAAGATCAGTGTAACGAGGACGAGTAAGTGCCTGATCTTTCCATGACATGTACAGAATGGAACTGTACCTACCAGAGTGTTGTCGAAGTTGTGAGTGAACATCAATTTGGCTTTAACCCCTAAGCTTCTGGTTCTGTAAATCAAATGGAATATATACTTCTTCGCGGCTGCACAGTTTTTAATCGTGTTTTGTTTTTCTTTCCCGTCGCTGCTCCTCTCGTCGTTGCAAACTGAAGACCCGCTCCTAAAGCAGAGTAAGTAAACTCTAGTTACGAACTGTCCTACCGCTTCGCTTCCAGCCACTGAAACTGTTATGGCACTATGATTGATTGGCACAAAATTAACGAATCTTATACCAACTAGAGATTTTGCTTATGCAAAACAAAGTACGATATTTTGGCAAAATTTTAAAATGTTTATTACAACGGCTAGTGGCTTGTGATGCAGTGTTTGTATCGTGTATGCGCAAAATACACTAATTGTCACCGCTTCTTTGGTTACGAACAATGAATTTTGCAATAAAGAAGTAGAATATTGTAAAAGATAAGTAGAAGGCTGATTGTTGTTTTCTGTTTCTAGGAGTAGACCATCGATCGCGTAAGTTGCACCGCTCTCTGTGGTGTCACTAACTATAATCCTATCATTAACTGGACAAGGCGCGGGCGCATGTTTTTTACGATCGTTTCCCAAATTTATCGTATCCGACCAGATGATCATTCGGCGAATGAACAACCGCACGCCGACGTCGGCCGCTATTTTTATATCGGTTGGTAGGCGTTCTATTTTAGAAATCCGTACTGTGCTGCGCCCGCGCCATTCTGCAAAGAAACAAAATGTCGGTCAACGAGCGACTGTTCGAGTTGCCCCGACTTATTTTTGATTTATTGCATGAAAGTAATAACACGACATCGAAGCATGACTACCTTGTAATACATAATCTATTATTGTTGTAATATGTGTATCTGTCCGTGTACCACAGTCATGGTAATTATAAATGTTGTCATAAACCCAAACAAACAATAATATCATTTACAAATACAAAACTACACAACTATGAATATAAGTTGAGCATAAAGCCAATATTAATTTATCTAAAAAATTATGTTATACGGTTTTAGAGAATGAAGGATTATAAATCGTATAACAATAATGTTAACAAATTTATAATGTTATCACGTAGTTGTTCAGTACACAAGTATTAAAACTTTAACAATATGTACAGTACCCGATGTCCCTGCTTACACAACGAAATAAAGCGTAACAGCGGAAAACTTAACTTTAACGAGTTATCGTAAAACTCAATCACCGTAACAGAAGTTATATATGTATTGTGACCGTTATAACAACGGTTTCTAACATTAACACGAACTTATTTTATGACACCATAATTAATATGGGTTTTTTGTATTTTCAGGGGTGAGGGAGACCCAGAATTCATCAAGGTAACTACAACGAATTCAGCTCTTCCACTAACTGATTTCGCGTTGTATAAATTAAAGTAACCAAAACACATTGAAATCTATCAACAAGATTGCATATTTTCAATAGACATGGTGCTAAGCTTTCATCAAATAACATTAATATTTGTAAACAGCGTCAAGACCAGAAGCGGTCGGACTTGGACGATCAGTTGAAGGAATACATCAACGAATGGCGCAAACAGCGGGCCAAGGAGGAAGATGAGCTCAAACGCCTCAAGGAGAAGCAGGCTAAGCGCAAGGTGAGGCTCGTTTACATCGACACTATGATAGTTGCAAAATGTTAGTGTTTATTTCTTATGATGGCTTAATTGAACGTTTTTATTTAATTGTAGGTATCTCGCGCTGAAGAAGAGAAGCGCCTCGCCCAGAAGAAGAAGGAGGAGGAAGAAAGGAGAGTTCGCGAAGTTGAGGAGAAGAAACAACGCGACATCGAAGAGAAGAGGCAGCGACTCGAGGAGGCCGAGAAGAAACGCCAGGCTATGCTCCAGGCTATGAAAGACTCCAGCAAAGTCGGACCCAACTTCACCATCCAAAAGAAGAGTGATAACGTAAGTCAATCAAAATTACAGTTACACATTCCAACGAATAGGTTCTTCAGTACTTCTTCGAAAACATAATCGTATATTCTTTGATAAACACCCTGTTTATTTAAAGTTTAAACACATTTAATGTGTAAACAATTTAAATTGTAATTTGATCTGCTCTGAGGATAAACATCGTCCGTTTGAATCATCAAACGAAATTAAAACTTTCCGATTGTATATTTACAGTTCGGCCTTAGCAACGCTCAACTGGAACGTAACAAGACCAAGGAGCAGCTGGAAGAGGAGAAGAAGATCTCCCTTTCCATCCGCATCAAGCCCCTGAACATCGAGAACCTCGGCACAGAAAAGCTCAGACTTAAGGCCACAGAACTCTGGGAGTGCATCATCAAACTCGAGACAGAGAAATACGATCTCGAGGAGAGGCAAAAGAGGCAGGACTACGACGTAAGTATTGTGACAATTTGAACTTACTTACAATAGCGAATTTTAGAGATATTATTATAACACTCATATTTTTAACAAAGAGTTCTGTAGTATTATAGATTTCGTAACTTGTAAAGATTGTTAAAGTTGAAATTAGTAAAATGTATTAAAGTTAAGGATTCAACAACTTTGCTAAAGTAGTTTAAAAATATTTTTGTTAACAGTTAAAAGAGCTCAAAGAAAGACAGAAGCAACAGCTGAGGCACAAGGCCTTAAAGAAGGGTCTCGACCCTGAAGCCCTCACAGGCAAGCACCCGGTAAGCTAATTTACTTTCATAATAAAGAATATGACTTAGAAAAGTTTGATGTAAGAGAAAGTTTCTAAAGTGGTGCTTTATTTTCAGCCCAAAATCCAAGTAGCGTCCAAGTACGAGAGACGTGTCGACACAAGGTCCTACGACGACAAAAAGAAGTTGTTCGAGGGTGTAAGTATTCGCTACAGAAACAACCTTACAGCCATACCTACTACAGAATTATTCGATAGTATGCAACGTCTGGAAATTAAAGACACATAAATTTTCGGAACACATTATTATTATCAAATCCTGCCCTACATAATTTGGACTTCTGCCAGGATCTCGATCCAGGTCACTTTCACATCCATTTAATTTCCAGTCGTTACGTAGTAGCGATTTAAATTATAACACACGTCTTCGAGGAAATTTCAGCCGACTTAAAAGAAGCACTAACAAACCGAAAATTATTTGGTAACAGTACAACAAAGACTCCAAGACATCAGTTTTAAAAACATACATGAGACACATTTACGAATACAAAAATAATATTGATGATGACATTTAAACGCAGGGTTTGGATACTCAATTGGCAGAGTTTATGGATAAAATGTGGAACACGAGGATGGACGAGTTCATGAAACGTACCAAATGTAAGAGGCGAACGCAATATTTGGCGATTGTGTTCCCAATGTGACCCCTCGACGCATGTCTTCATGGCATGTCCTGCTCCATTTGTGACCTAAAGTGACCTTTTATACCTAAGTGCACTGTTGAAATAATATGGAAATGTGAATTTTTACTGCAGAATTTTATTCAATTGGTTTAGAAAGTAATGAAACAAGGCTAGTACCTGTAGTAAATCTCACCAGCCACATTATTTCGATAGTTCAAAATACATGTTCCAAGTCGGATAAGCCCGGTCGTGTGTAACTCCTATTGTACCACTGTCATTGTATTTACCCTGTGTTAACGATTCCTATAGGACCTTGAGAAACTGAACAAGGACTTCATCGAGAAGGTGTGGCAAGAGAGGGCCGACCAGTTCGGTGGCAGGCAGAAGAGTAAGTATCATTTACAATTTAATTTTGCAGTTTATAAAACGGTAAACGTACGGACGTTCAGTTTGAATTTTGATTTGTCCGTCTGCAAAGTTATGTTGGTGGAATGTCAGTTCAATTCATCTGACATTGAAGACTCTGTGCACAAGTTTTTGACGATATCTTGTTGCATGTCATTCGTCCTCCTGTGTAAATAACTGTTTGTCTGTAAACGATACGAATTTTCCTGTACACGAATTTTAACTAAGAGCAAAACCTACTACTTGCTATATATTTGTAGTTCTAGCTTTAGTGATAGCAAGCATGGTCTCTATACACGAGGATTTGGGTTCGACTCCCACTACGACCAAATAGTGAGAACCCAAAAAAGTGAATAGTACGATAGTGATTTAGAAAATAATTATCACTGCTTCTAAAAGAAAATCTTACGACGCCCGTATAACTTGAATTTTAACCTTCATTGGTGACCCGCCATTTGATTTAACTTACCAAGATAAGAGGTAAAGACCATAGATTCAAAATGTTCTAGGCCAACAACAATATAATCTTGATACTAATATTTCCCTAACAACAGCGAGGCTGCCCAAGTGGTTCGGCGAGAGGCCCGGCAAAAAGGGCGGCGGCGAATCCCCCGAAGGCGAGGAGGACGTGAAGGCCGAAGTTGAAGACGACGAGCCCGTATACGAACCTGAGCCCGAAGAGGAGGAAGAGGTCGTAGAGGAGGAGGAGGAGGAGGAAGAGGAGGAAGAAGAGGAGGAGGAGGAGGAAGAGGAGGAAGAGGAATAAGTAAGTATTAAACCCCATCAAAATTGTCTGACCACCGAGATAAAAGTGCCAACTATGAAAAGTGGCAAGGTTTGTCGTTTAGTCCTTTCATTTGTTTTCCCTCTGACAACAACCTTATAGCAAGGACAGTCATCACTGTGACGCAAAGGTAAAGTAACTGTGAAAGGACGCACTTGTTTGTCTAAAATACTTTTTTTTTAAATAAATACTTCATTTTAGCCATTATTTCAACAAGTGCTAGATTTTTTGTAAAAAGTCCTTTACCTTGTCTTGATAAACGTATTGTAAACATTTGAAACTTTCTATTTTGAATATTATTTAAAATGTTTGGGTAGTCACTGACTATGCAACTCTGGATTTATAAGACACTTAAAAATTTTTTTTGTTCCAGACGTACGCACCACGATTGATCAGGGAAGCTAGATCGCCGACACTCACGGGTCGGACAGTACTGTTTTGTAACCAATCCATTAACTTATTACTATTATAAATTATTTTTATTATTTATACTGTTGAATCATTCGTTACGGAACATGGACATTTTTTGCACTTAGAACGTCGTGAACAACTATGGCGTAACAATAAACTAATTTATTTCATAAGGCTGTCGAGTTTTTTATTTTACCTTCAAACAAAGATGAGAGATCGTCTTTTCAGTCGATTGTAAATGTTAATGTAATTATTATTATGTTAGATGAGTTGGGCCTAGTCCAGCCTGGAAGCCGACCCCAATATAGTTGGGAAAAGGCTAAACAGGTTGATTAAGTTGGGCCCAGTAGGTGGCCGCGCCTATCGCGGTATCAGTGGCGTTTTAGGTCCTCGGTATAGTCATCAGTAAGTATAAAACTGGCAGTGAAAATAAAATAACATTGGTTTAGTCTGGAAGCCGAACCGTGCATACTTGGCTAACAGCCAGCCTGGTCATGCTTAGAATCTGAAAAAAAAATTGATACCGTAGCGATATTATTTTGCCTGCCCTGGTCCCATGTTTCCGTTCCATTCTCCCCAGTTAACCCTTGCCTTATCATAAACTTGATTTCCCTTCTATCAAACTCCCATAAGTACCGAATCGTGATTTCAGAATCATAAACTTACTATAGTACACACTCGATACTTTTAAAGCGATATTCGAGAGTATCGATGCTTTATAAAATACTCGATACTATTAAAGTGTGTTAAAAGTTGTGAACTTACTTGACGCTATAATGAATGATATTTTATAGAACGCATGAATTCTTGATGGTTCTGATAATATCAAATAATATTAATCAAACACTAGCTAATAATTATCGAGTTATAAGAGTGAATATCTACTTGCTACATAGTTTTACTAGCCACTACATAAACCTTGAGTAAGTATAATAATTGTCGACCAGAATAAAAAGTGCTTATAGACTTCGTCGATTTTGACTATCGATAATTTCCAAAGCGTACCTTTATGTGACAGTCAAATGATCAATGATCGACAAAATTTATATAGAAAAACGAAATAGGGCAAACCTTTGAAAAGATCTGAGATACTTTGAAATGCCAATGTCGTTAAATTACCCTCAAGATCGATATGGAAATAAGAGGTTTAAAAATAAAATAATAAAATACATAATTGTTAAATGGTATATTCAATACAATAAATCTATAATAATAAATGTTCGTTACAACTAAATAGCGTAATACAAAAGGACTAACTAACAACTACACAACGAGACACTTATTTCATCTACAATGCTTTACATTCCAATACCTACAAATGTAAATACATAAACAAATAAAATTAATTAATCTAAGGTTGCCTGTACACTTACCCGCTTTTATCGATATTGACATTTCTCGACAGAGGAACATTACTAATGTAAAAAATTCTGTCGGATTTCACCAATGAACATTTGGATGCCAAAGAAATCGAGCAAGTCTATAGGTACCATTATACAAATAATAGCTTTATTCGAAAGAACAACTAAAGTCAAAATTAAAATGAGGAATCAAGACTTCATTAAAAAAATATTATTGTCTACCCAATGATATGGTCAAAATTAAGCTTAATGATAATTTTGGCAGACTAACACAATTCTGTGACAAGACAAATATCACAAGTTTTGAAATGTTTCTCATACAAAATTTCGACAAAAAAAGTGACATGTGTATTGTTAATTGTGAGATAGTCGGCTGGAGGGGTTAAGACTCGACATAACCTACAGTAACACAGGTTTAAGTCTTCTTCTTCTGCCTGGCGTTACTAATCCCGGCGTTTGCCAGGCCTCGCCTACATAAAACATAAAAGTTTCAGTAAGTAACATAAATGCAACGGCTTATAAAATAACTCAAACACAAATGCGGTTAGAATCATAGAATTTAATTATATTATCGAACTTATTCAAATTTAATACATGGCAAGGAACTTAATAATACCCGGAAAATGTGAAAGACGAGATTTCAGAATTAAAAATATCGATATTCTACAATGATCAGTTGCGTGGGACCTTGTATAGCGTTAACGAAATCATTTGTTTACGAGTAATTTCCTTCCGAAGGTAGCTCAAACGAATACAATCCTTAAAACTGTCACGTTAAGGTCTAATTTTGCAACAGCCTCTACTACAGTGATTCTAATTTTAAACATCTTTCGATCCGGGTTATTGGATGCGTAGGATGCAATTTGGAATTACAACTTTAAAAACTACAACACAAGGTCTAATTTCACGTACGGTCGCAATCATAAAATGTTTATCAGATCTCAAGATCGATTCCTTCTCACACTGAGCACAGTACCTCCAAGATATCAATTTAAAAAACAAATTATGTTGGGCATATCCACACGCATATTACTTTTTAAAATGATCAACGTACAATCTTTGTAAAGATTCCTTCGTGTTTTTTTTTCTTCATAATATTGTGGCATTTTTGTCAAGTAATGGTTCGCGTAACCGTTGTCATTTCTCTAGCGACCGAACTCAAGAAACAAATACATGCAAGCAATAATAGACCTTAAACATTTTCCGTCCGCGACTGAGCACCCTTTAATACTAGTAGCCTTTAGGACTAAATTCGTGTCACACAGTGTAGTTGTTAGATAGTCAGTACTATTATGGTGATATCTTACGCGGCGGGAATGGTGCTGGAAGCTGGCTTCTGTTGAGGAGTCTTGTGCATCATGTTGATCTTGTCTCCCAGACTTAGCGCCATGCCCTATAAGGGGAGAAAATGTATTTGTGTGAGATGTATGTAAAAACAACATAACAAACATATTCCTGGGTGTATTATTCCCTGAAGTGTTGGGCAGAGTTGTAAGTAGACCCACATTTCGTCAGTTATGCACTAGTTGCATATAAAAGGGGCTGCTCTATCGCCATACACCGGGAACAATCACGAGCAGAAATACCTCACACAGTTTTCTTGTAAAATAACGAAAGCAACTTAGAGAAAAACATATTGCACGTTTGGTTTCGAATACTACGTTAGTAATATCATAAAATTTCTATCAATGGCGTTATAGAGGGATGTAGGGAGTAAAGTTCACTCATCCTAAGGTGTTGTCTGGTAGGCTACTGCCCCACGATAGATGTCGGGACGTTGTGTATATGCTAGTCACGCGGTAAACTCTGCTTGCGCGATGCAGGATTTGGCGTGACGTCAGTGTGATGCGTAGTTCGTATGTGGCGATGTAGATGGCGCCACAGCGCAAGTGTAAGGTATTTATGTTCCTGATTGTCCAAATCTAGACTCTTGGCCACTGACTGAGAAATCTTATCGAAAGCCTTATAACAATAAGTATGCCCCCTGTCAGCATGATTTTGTGTAAAGTTTACATAACATAGCCCATGATTTCCCTGAATGGGTCGGCAGAAGTGTAAGTACTCCCACGTTTCTCCAGTCATAATATGTAAGTATTGTTTACGTAATATCAATGTAAAAGGGTACATACCTGGCTCTTGGCCCTTATCCGCACATGTCCGACCACGGGCGAGTTGGGCTTGTGCAGCGGAGTCTCGATGCTCAGGTTGGCGAGCGCGTCTTCCCCGAAGATGGAGCGCGCGTATAGGTTCGCTGCCATGAAGCCGCATTGACCGGATAGTGCCTGGTTATGAACAAAGTGGTAAATATCTGAGTTTTTTCGGTTGTGTTATACCTTGACTAGCCTTAGCAATTTTTTCTTGTCTCCTATCAAACTTTAGTTCCGCATCAAAGATAAAAGAAAATCATGCGTCCAATTAATATCTATCTATCTGTTAGGGCTACACGCACCAAAACACTCACATACAAAAAAACCGAAAAATCTTGAAAAATCCTATTTTGCATTGTAATTTTTTACCCTAAAAATAACTATGCAAATTGTCAACGTTCGTTGCAAACGTGCCGTGCTTCTACGTGTTATTACCACATTACGTTGTTTGGTAGGTCTATACTAATACTCTTAGTAGACTTTTAGTATAAACTTTTCACCAATCACGTAAGAGATATTTACGTCCGACTAGCACGTTTTTTGACTTCAACTGCCACGAGTTTTAATGTTTATAATATAAAGATAAGTAAATAGTTAGACAATGTTACCTTTTCGGGAGTGAGACACTTCATGTTGGTTGACGACAGCAGGTGTTGTAAATACTCGCGCAGATCTGTGATGTTCGTGTTCACGGACACCTGGAGAATACAATCACGTTAATATTACTATTGAGAAATATATGAGCAAGATCTATGGGGTTACAATCATTCAACTGTACATATTGAATGACGAGTTATACTAAAAAAAAACATCGAATGCATAAGGAACTTCAAAAAATTTGTACCTTTTTTTGAAGTTGGATAAAAAGCAACGAGGGCTGAGCAGATACAGCAAACTTTTATTTCCAGTGTTTTAAATTGTGAATGAGTTCGCGCGAGAGGCACGTGGGACTTTTTAATGTCTGCGTCGATGTTTGTAATTTGAACTGTATGTTAATAGGATCATTTTATGAGGTAAATTTAAAACTTGACGGCAAGAAACTAGATGCTATTACGGAAACTGTATTTCTAGGAATTACTTTAGATTCGAGATTGCAATGGGGCGCCCACATTAGAGCTCTTTCAGGTAGATTAAGTTCAGCTGCATATGCAGTAAGAAAAATAAGGCAGTTGACTGATGTAGCCACAGCTAGGTTAGTATACTTTGCTTATTTCCACAGTATTATGTCTTATGGCGTTCTGCTGTGGGGATCGGCAGCTGATGTAGATTCAGTTTTCATCTTACAAAAGAGGGCAATTCGCGCGATCTATAAAATGGCTCCTCGTGAGTCGCTTAGAGATAAATTCAAAGAAATTGATATACTTACTCAGCCTTCTCTTTATATTTTAGAAAGTATTTTGTATGTTCGCAAAAACTTAGGACTTTTCAAAATAAGAAGTGATTTCCATAATATAAATACACGTAGTAAACATGAAATTGTGATACCCAAATTTAGATTAACCAAAACTAGTAAGTCATTTCTTATAAACAGTATTCGCTTTTATAACAAGTTGCCAAAGTCAGTTACAGAACTTAGCGATGGAAAGTTCAAAGCCCACATCAAACGTGTCCTTATCAAAAAAGCATATTATAAGATTAAAGACTACGTTGAAGACAAGGAAGTTTGGCAATAATTACTTCTGCACATGTGGCTTCCCTGGTGCCTCATTAACGGCATAACTATGTAAATGTCTATTAACTGCTCCCAAATTACGATAATTATTATTATTATTATTATTTACTTTTTTATTTTATTTTAATTTACAAATGACATAATCTTTGTATTATTTGACATTGTATATTTACAATATATTAAATTTGATTTATTACAGCAGTAATGGCAACCATTATCATTTGGTTTAAATAGGTTTTTATTTTATTTAGGAATTTCATTTGTCTTTTATATAGCTTATTTTCTTTTAAATTTTGTGAATGAGAGAACGTTGTAGACTTAACAGACTGTAGATCGGTGGACCATTTAATTTTTTTCTAAGTACCTGGTACTTGTTGATGGGCCTACACTGTCCTCTCATACCTTTTAACACTGTAACTTGGAATCATTGTAAAAACCATTTACTTTTAAAAGAGTAACCGTGGAGTTTCTTGCCGGCTCTTCTCCATAGGAAACGACCAATTGGAACCGTGCACCTAGCTTCTGACGTTTCATAAGTGCCCTTGTAGGTTTATGTGAAATAAAAATATTTTGAATTGAATTGAATTTGAGGTGCTCGTGGTTAAATAATAACAGCTGCACAGGTCGATCGAAGGTTAAGTAACGCTTGCCGCGGTCGGTTCGTGGATTCATTACATATCGAGACCTCCCCGTGCCACGTTAATCCGTTGCTCCCGGCAGTTATTGGTAGATCTTTGACAGTCGTTATGGGTAGATAGAAGCCCGAAAGTCTGACAACCAGTCTTACCAAGTGGTGTCGTATAACCCAGTAACTGGGTTGTGGAAATCAGATAGGCAGTCACTCCACGTAACCTACTGGTATTCAGCTGCATCCAGTTAGGCTGGAAGTCGATCCCAATATATTTAGGAACCATTATTCAAAAAATATAAAATTTGACCCTTCCTCCATCCATGTACATTTTAGAGACCATAATGTTTGTCAAATCGAACCCATATATCTATTCCCCCTATTGTCAGACAAAGTAATTCTAAATAGACGCGACAATAGCAAACTTTTTATTCCTAGATCTAGTACAGCACTATTGCGGAAAAGTATATTATTCTGTATGGCGCTAATTCTTTATAATACGTTGCCAAAATATTGGAGGGAATATACAAAAGACAAATTAAGAATTAGGTTAATTATTTGATGTTTACTTATTTATAATTGCACGCTGTTGAGCAAAACATGCCGTGATAGAACTTAATGCCGTGTATATTCATGTTTTAGACAAATAAATGATCTTGTTTTATCTTAAAGGCTAGGCAGATGATGAGCAATAGTTAATTACCTTGTTCTCCCACTCGAACTCGGCCCACATCTGTCTGAAGTCAGCGTCAGTACAGACTGCCGGTTGAATGTAGTCCACGATGTCGATGTGGATATCGTTCAGAACTACCACGCCGCGGTCCATCGAGGCGCCTGATACTTCGTATACTGTGGGCGAAATGGTGGGTTAAATGTGTGGGAATTTGAGCTTACCGAGCTTTGGTTTAATAATCATTTATTAATTAAACAGAAATTTAATTTAAAAAAAATATTAAGGTTTAAGATATTTCCTTATGTTTGCTTGTGCATGTGTTTTGCGTAAAACATGTTTGGACATGCATAAGAGGAGAAATTTAGAAGTATCCTGTGTGAATTGTGATTCAATGGGAGTTCAACGATTATGTTCAAAAGTTTATTTGAATGATTTTATCTAGTATAATTTCTTCTGTGAAAGACTAGTCGCCCACGAGCCTGGGTTAAAAAAAGTTGGAACCCATTACTTGTTAGCTAGATCTGAGTACTGTTAACTAAAAACGGTCTTTGTACACTCACCGATATTCCCAAAGATGATGCCATTCTCGGTGGAGGCCACCTTGACGTGCGCCTTGATGGTGGCGTAGTCCCGCGGCGCCAGCACCACGGCGCCGGGCCGCTCCACCAGGCGCAGGTCGCCCAGCGTGGCCAGCTCCACCGTGCAGTTCTGCAGCGTGTCGTCTGGCCAGCACACATACTTATAGGGCAGGCGGACACTACAGAACGCGCCTGCTACGAGCTCGAGTCTTTACATACTCCTTTTGCTGCGTTTAACGTCATAATTAAATCAGAAAGAACAAGTTTCGAATATTTATAAACCCACCGAAAAAAAAATGTGGAGTGCGATAGTTCGTTAAACGGATGGCGGAAAGTTCTCGAGTAGCGACCGTACGAAGATGTAGCGCAGAGCGAATATGCCCTCAACAACATGGACTGATGACCCGGTAAAGGCCGCGGTTACCGACAAAGCATGCCGACAAAGCTTCTGACGTACACTCATTAACCTGTGGAAAGGTATCACGTAGTATATACGTGCTGCCTCTGATGATTAGCATAACAGGAACAGGGACACCACTGCGACAAGAGCGAAGTATGAGGAATAGGGTGTAAAGTTCAATCATCCTCTTTGAAAAGGGAGGGTCCTCCGACCAGAGGGGTATTATGTCTGGCGGGCTACTTCCCAACGATTGATGTCCGGAAGTTATATATGTCGGAGCGACCGACTCCCATCTCGTCATCGGAAGGGTAATTAGCGATTAAATCGTTCATTTTATAACTGTCTAATTCGTGGGCAAATGGAACACGTATAATCACTCTAACTAGAAAAGTCTACATATAACTTATAATCTACGAAAAGGGCGTAACCAGTCCGCGGAGTCGATCTCGTGGTCCGTATGGAACTGACTGCCTGATCCAGGCTCCTCTGATGGCTAAACTCGTATCGTCCTAAAACGTTCCCATGAGAAAATCAAGCCGACCTCCGGCCACGTTCGACGCAATAAGATTTACGTCGTCGCCTTTCATATCGGAAACAATTATTCATTATTTAATATCAATAAGCTTTAAGCGGTAACAAAGACCCTCGAGATCTTAAGAGTCAGACGAGGTATGATTGCCACCTTCGTCTCACGCTGAGAAGAACTAGACGACGTGTCAGTTGACACCATCGTCTCGCACCGACATATGTTAATCGCGCGTTAAACACTGCTTGCGCGATGCAGGATTTATGTGACGTCAGGTCTTTAATGGGTTATTCGCATGTGGCGTTGTGGATGCTGCCACAGACTCTAAAGTCCCTTGACAATTATCGAAAACAGCTACCACGGTGGTTTTAGCCGAAATGAATCAAGCATAACCCTTACACTTTCCCTAGCAATGTAACTCACCCGTCTGGTTGACCACGAGTACATCGAGTACGATGTCGTACTGGTTCACTGCGACTATGGCCTCCGCGTACACCGGGTCCGAGAAGCCGGTCAGCTGCGTCACCTTGGACAGCTTGCCGCGCTCCTCACTCACGCCCGTGCTGCGGCCTGTGGGGGGAAATACCATTTAATTAGAAATATATTATGTACTAGCTTTCGCCCGCGGCTACGCCCGCGTGGAGGTCGGAAATTATTCCACGGGAACGTACTACTGGGATAAAAAGTATCATATGTGTTCATCCAGGTTATAAACTACCCGTGTGCCAAATTCCATCCAAATCCGTTCAACCGTTTCTGCGTGATTGAGTAACAAACATACAAACTTTCACATTTATAATGTTATAGTAGGATATAATATAATATATATCTATAGTGAGATAGGCAGCGGAAATAAAAAAATAACATTTAAAAAAGCGAAGGCAGAAATAGGTCCTCATCATTTGCCTAGCCGACCCCAACAACAGTTGCAAATGCCAAAATGCTGACATTTAAAAACGTATTTCTCATTTATTGGTGTCTTACTTATTTTATAAGCTGGGCAATATTTTCATGATAACGGAGGCGTTAAAAGACAAGTTTCTCGTTGTGTATAAACAAGAAAAACCAATTCACAAGAGAATACAATTCTTTTTTCAAACATTCTTCACTATACCTACTTCATTCTCATTGATATTGATAGCCTAGTGGTGTGACCGTCGGACTGCCAAGTCTCAGGTCTCGAGTTCAAACCCAAGGCACGCACCTCTGACTTGTCGGATTCATGTGCGTACTATACACGGTGACATTTCAATCACAGTTTTGCTAGAAGAAACGTTGTTCAGACCATGGTCTACTACCATTCTATAGCATCCAATAAAAAAAACGTCATTGGTTTTTGGAAAAACACAAAAAATACAAAGTTTAAAAAGTCAGGATTATCGTTACTCCCTACAACACACTGCGGCGCTCGCGTCTCAAAATAGTTGACGGGACGCTGCATGCAGCACAGAAATATACCTCGATAGGTATTTTATTTGTCAGAGGCCCATGGGCGGCTTTAAAACTCTGACACCAGGTTAGTCAGTAACCACACGAAAAGAGAAGAGATTCTCATTGACATAAAGTACAAAATCATGCGTACGTTGCAGCCGCTGAAGAGTGTTTTTGTTTTGTTTGTTTGAACGCTAAATTCTCTAGAACTACCAGTAAGATTTGATTTAACATCATGATACGACCAAAATTACTCTTACCTTGCAGCGCCTTACTGAGTGACAACTCGAACATATCGTGGTGTGTGCTAGCGGCAGTGTTGCCAGCTAACTGTGCGAATATAATGCCAGCCTCCACGTCCACTTTGTTGTCTTGACGCTTTGAGTCACGGTCCTGTAGACAAAAAGACGAATATACTGTGTGTAATTATTTAATTACGTTAAGAGATCTACGTTCAGTAAAAATGTGTTGCCGGGTTCGAGGTGACAGAGTCTAATTCCGGTATTATAAAAGCCAGGTGTCCCTAGAAGATGGCTTAATAGATATAGGTAAGTTTAAGTTGTGTTGTATTATTGTTATTGGTTTTACTTGTTTATGTTTTTCTTACTTATTTAATTATACTAACATAGTTTAAGTAATACTAACAAATTGTGGGTAATGTACCTGATTTAAAGATGAATAAATAAATAATAAAAAAACCTTTAATTTACGTACACTTTTGACAAGTTTTTGACTTTGAATGTCGTTAAGGTGAACTTGCGACTTAAATTTGAACGTTTTTAAAATCGAGAATTAGTCTTTAGGTCCTCAGCTGTTAGGCGAATGTGGCGCTGTCACCTAGCCTATATGCTCGGTCCCTCTCCGGTCGTGTTGGAGTACCGTCCCATCGACTATGAGAGTGAGGGAAGAGACAGTGCATCTGTGCCTGCGCGCACACACCTGCGCTATTATATCTCCCGCACCGATGGCTAGTCTCCGCCGAGACTGGCTGCCATGGCTGGAAATGATACATATATGCTAGGTCACCTTGTCGGCCTCGTCCAGCAGGTTGGCGGCGCGGTCCGGCAGCGCCAGCAGCGCGGCCAGCGCGGCGCTGGAGCCGCCCAGCAGAGCGCTGCGCACGACGTGCGGCCGCGCGCTGCCCGCCAGCACGCACATGGCGCCGTGTTCCAGGTCGTCAGCCGTCAGGCCGGATGTGGCGCCGCCGGAGCCTGAGGAGAAAGGATAATTCTGGTAAAATTGGGTTCTTTTTTTTTTGTAACTGTACGATGTATAAGGAGTTATAACGCGATCTTTTGCAAATACATGCAGTCAGGCGCCGCGATACCGAAGTCCTCTCACACCGCCGTAGGTCAACAATTTACACATGCCTACCTATATTCTGTTTCAATACTAACGACTTAAACACACGCGGCCCGCGCCCCGCCCGCCCCGCGCGAGTCCCGCGACGTACGCGTCGCGGCTGGCGCACTCTGGCGCATACCGTCGCATGCCGCAGCATCCACCAGCGCGCTCTTCAATACCGCACAGATAAATCCCCTTTAATGCTCCGGTCGGTCTAAGCTGAGCTTTGGAATCTATATCTTGATACCGTTACGAATTTACGTTGGTAAAATTAAAATACTCTGCCCCGCCGTTCGTCGGCGTACGCTGGCTGCGCTTATTAGAGAAGTATAGAAGAAAAAGACATATTACGCTACACCACAAAGAAATTTGGGTAAAGGCAAAAGAATGATATTAACAATGGGATATGATGAGAAAGATATTTGATTATATTGGAATATTAATTTATTTATGTGTAACTAAATAACATTGTTGGAAGATGTTACACGCTTTCTTCCCATGAGCAGGCAGAAACTACAAAACGCTTTATTTATTTATTATTACCTACAAAAATGTACGATTTCCATTTTTTTTTTTTCTGTGTATAGTTAAATAACAATTTTCATATCAGCAAAGAGAATCATAAGTACTTACCAGCATTCTGCTTATGAAAAGCCAGCAGCGTGGCAGCGAGATGTATGGCAGCAGTAGCGTCACGCTTGTCCAGCTTGAGAGCCAGCTTGCACAGCGCGGAACAAGCGCACGCGGCGGTGAAGGACTCGCCCTCGCCCAGGGCTGCCCACAGCCCCGGCCCCGAGCTGGCGGGACTTGTGTTGCTACTGCAAACATACGACATTGTCCAGTCGGGCCGGCCTGGGCGGCGCGGGCCGGCCGTTGGTCATTGGTACAATTTTTATGGTTTCCAAAAACCATAAAAAATTTACCCATGACATGGATAACCCATGATGATAATGTCAGAAATGATAATGATTCTGAATTTTTTTGATAGCAGCCATTTCAAATTGTAAATAGACTGTCAAATAAAACTCGACCTACAAACGGATTGCTCTGTTTGTAGGTCGTAATAATTAAACAAACTATCGGTTTTAAATATGTACTTACACCGGCAAGTTGAACGCGGACTGTGAGGCGTAAGTACCGTCACTGGTGACCAGCTGTCGCGGAGCCGATGTGTCCTGAGCCTTAGCAGCCGAAGCATCTGATTCTTCCTACAAAAAAATTCAATTCCATTGTTTTCGCACTAGTTTCGTGAATAAATACCGAATAGTTAAATATGCTCATACTAATAAATTGTATACCTTTGTCTAATAGTATACAACGGAATACAATTTTGCGTCACTGTTTGTACATACATATTATGTCTACCCATGCAAATAAATTATTTGAATTTCGAATTTCACAAAAGTATGTTGCGCATGTTTTGATTGCCATGAATAAGAAGCCTTCACACGGCGCTTTTTACGAGAAAAGTTAAGATCACACGTCATCATCCCACTGTTCATAGTGGTTCACAGTTAAACACAAATGCAGTATGAGTGCTGCCATGTGATCACAGTAGCAGCAACAGCAGTATTTTCATCATGATAATTTTTATTACCTGGAACGAAAATATTCTTAACGTATAATTGATAATATAAAGACAATATTCTCACCTTCTCGTCGCCCCCAGCGGCCGAGGGTATGACAGAAGACAATACTTCTAGCGCCGCCTTAGCCCGCGCCGGCGTGTCGGCGAACTGCGCCAGGAGCCATAACGCGGAGCGAGCTATCTTACCCACTCTGATGCCTGTCACTGATTCTAGAAGTTTCTGTAAAAATAATAGGGTTTTTAGGAGAACGAAAGGACTTAAATATAGAAGAAACTATTTTGTTGTATCTAATCTAGAGTTGATGAGGTATCAAGTTAGTCAAAGACAAATCGTTTTTTTTTTTTTTAGACTTAATTAGACCTTTATAAGGCACTTTTTAACGTCAAAAATTACAAGAAAAATTAAGAATTGAATCTAGTCGCCCCTTCCAAAATGTAGTTTCGTATGGAGAAAAATGGGCAAGTAACTCCACCGTTAATCTTTTTTGATTACACAATGGTTTTACAATATTTTGTTTAAGTACATTACAGAAGACCATGTACCTAATCTGCGTTCGCAATTTATTTGCCCAACATGTAAACAAACACAAGGTTTAGGAAAAACAACTGTAACGCCTACACACAAGGTTCAGTTTGCGCTACAACTTCATATTTTTTATGTCCTTTTCAACAGTACTAGTCAGTTTAAAATCAACTTTATTTACACTTGCATAAAGTTGGTGTTTGTTTAATGGAAATAAAATCTGTTGGAAGCAAGGATTAGACCTTAGAATAAAATTACTATAATACAATAGGCAGGTTTTTTTTTTTTTTTCAAATTATGCAGCAACGGATACGATATGATACGTTTAAGATATGATAACTAGGGACCTAAACCGTCTTATTACAATACAATTTATCTGTACACCAGGTTTTAAACATCGAGCTAGTTTTTGTATTTCGAACCATATTCCGACCGTGGTAAAGTTTTTACACGAAAATGGCTTTTAAAACCGGTTCTAATTAGTCAGATTTCTATTAAAGACTTAAGTATAATCGGAATAAAGTTTAAAATACAAAAACTCGTTCGAAGGTTTAATTTAGCACTAAAGTTACTATTTGTGTTGTAATAAGACGGATAATGTTTCTTTCGGAGCGGAAATAAGCCGCATTTACTAGTTACAATAATACACACTATAATATACATGCGATTTCAATTATATCAAAAGGAATGCGTGGGATTGTTATATGCATGCCTGTTGCAGTTCTATCATTAAAGCCAAAATTACAATACGAAATAAAATGAAATTCTAGGGCGCTTTTTTGTGGATGACAGTCCCATGGTACACGCGGGCGAGCGACTGACGCTCCCGCCGGCCGCACGCTTGTATGAAAAAGTCTCGTGAAAAAGGCTGTACACATAATTTAATTAACCGACTTCCAAAAAGGAGGAGGTTATATGTTAGTCGCGTGTTTTTTTTATTTTTGTTTTTTTTTTTATTTATGTCCGCCGATTTCTCCTTCAATTGTGGACCGATTTTGTTTTTTTTTTTGTATAATAGGGTATTAATGCTCCCAAGTTGGTCCCGTATAATTTTTTTAAACTTTACTTGCGTAGTTTTTAAGTAAGCTTCAATAATACGTATTTTTCCCTCTTAGTACATGTGGATGATATGATGATAACTTCCTGTCAGTGTTATTTACATAGCAGGTAGTGGTATTTGAATTTGTGTGGGGTAGGTACCACAACTAAAAAGTGAAAAATAAAAACTTTTTACAAAACAACAAACAACCGACTTCGAAAAAAACACTACAAAGTGAAAAATAACTTTAATTTCGGAAATCGGTGGCAAAAAACCAAAATTCAAAACTAAAGACACCGACTTCCGAAATTAAAGTTATTTTTCACTTTGTAGTGTTTCTTTTTCGAAGTCGGTTGTTTTTTTTATTGTTATGTATATAATTGTAAGCGTACATCATATTTGTTTTTTAGCATGATTTTATAATATGTGAAAAATGTCGCCGGTATTTACTCACTCTGTAGCTCAAATTTTGTTTAATACTCTACTGTGTAACCATTTATTGTTTCAAATAAATAAAATGAAAATATTGTTTACCTGATAGATATGGTCCCGCAAATCCACGAAGGTATGTAAAGCTGATCTCAGGAACAGCATGACGTCCTGCGCGGCCGGCTCGCTGCCGTCGCCCAACAGTTCCAGTAACGCCGGGGCCACACTGCCGGCTACTTCCGGGAACTGGAACAACGTTTTATATCTAGTTTTAAAATATTATTCATCATCATCATTGGCAGCCTTGTTCTAGACACTGCTTAGTATATTCGTCCTCCCTTATGTCATTTTATTAGTTAGTTTTAAAATATTAATTTATCTATTGATGTGTAAAAGTGTATTTTTACAAAAAGTTTACAGAAATAAAATAACATTTACCATTTAAAATACTTAATTTCATTATTTTGAATATAATACGAGGGCGGCACTGAAAATTTCGGGAATCAAGGAAGTGACACAACATTAATATTTAAAAATGTATTTATTGCTTTTCGAAGTATTCTCCGCGAAATTTGACACATTTTTCCATACGATGGAACCAATCATTGAAGCAACCATTCCATTCGGAAGTTGGGGTCTCCAAAATGGCCATTTTGTAGGCGTCCACAGCTTCTTCAGGTGATGAAAATCTCTGTCCACGCAATTTATTATTTATTTTAGGGAAAGTATAGAAATCATTAGGGCTTAGGTCGGGGCTGTACGGCGGATGGTCTAATAATTCTATATTTTCTTGCTCTAAAAACTCTTTTGTTCTGTGCGCGGTGTGAGAACTCGCATTGTCGTGATGGAGGATGATGCGGCGGTTGCAGTTCTCTTTACGGAGTTCAGAAACGACCTGTGGCAAACAAATGCTAGCATACCATTCTGCATTAACCGTTCTTTGTCCCTCAAGAGGAATAGTCGTAACATGACCGATTTTGGAGACAAACGTGGCCACCATTTTTTTTGCAACACTCCGTGAACGAACAATTTTTGTTGGCTTTAACTCATTTTCGAACACCCAAACTCGTGACTGGTTTTTTGTTTCGGGTTCGTACGCGTATATCCAGGATTCGTCACCTGATACAATGTTGTATACAGCATTTGAGGATCCTGCGTGGAATCTTTCGAGAGTTCTGACGCACCAAGTAACGCGAGCCACTTTTTGCTCTTCACAGAGCGAATGCGGTATCCATCGGGAAAACAACTTTTTTTACACCTAATTGTTCATGCAAGATTATTTGTATTTGACTCATGCCAATGTCTAAAGTTGCCTGAATTTCGCGGTATGTCACATGTCGATCTTCCTCAATCAGCTTACGCACAGCATCAACGTTTTCTTGGGTGACTGCAGTTTTTGGACGACCTTGACGGGGATCATCACTGAGCTTGACACGTCCACGTTGAAATTCAGCAAACCAGCGATAAATTGTGGTTTTGGATGGGGCTTCATCACCAAATGCAGAAATCATCCGGTCAACACACTGTTTTTGTGTTAAACCACTTCGAAAGTCATAATAAATCATCGCTCTTGAATTTTCTCGAGTCAATTCCATTTTCTCAACGAATAAACAAGTTTGACAAAACCTTGTGACAAGACCGAGAATCTTTTTTTAAATAAATAAATGGTACTTATTCGATTTTTATTACCAAGGAGTTTTCAATTAAAAAGATTTTAATATGACAGGAACAGCGGAAATATTCCATTCCCGATACTTTTAGTGCAGCCCTCGTAGTATAACACAAAATTACGTTTTTTATGAGGAATCATGCTGCATCAGAAGTTTTGTATTAAAACACATTCGGTAAACAAGATGGTCACGCATAGCAGAGCGACGAACACATGCACTGCGTAAATCGCCCTTATTGTACGAAACAAAAACGCTGTCTTCAAATTGTTATCTTATATCGGATGAGTAGTTGACTGTATACTGTGGAAAATTAAAAAATATCGCATGATAAGCTGGAGCGCATCACATATTGACTAGGTAATTTAACATCATAATATCACGCCTATTTTGTCCGAATGGTTAGGCAGAGATCTACTTATACTGAATAGGTTAAAGTAGGTATGGCAGAGTTAAAGGTTCCCGAGCAGCTGTAATATTGCAGTAAGTTAGTACATACCTTGAGCGCAGCTCTATGCAGCGCCCTCACAAGTAGCTGTCGGTACTTGGCTGCATCGTCATGGTCAGCTGACGTGGCTCTTGCAGCTTCCTTACGAAGAACTTGGACTAACTCCTCCGCGTGACGGGAGCTCACAAGCTCCAGGGCTGAGAGGAAATTAATACATGTTAAAACTACCCTTGAAAATAACACCTGAAAACTCGGTTAGATTATGAATGGTTAAGTTATGATTGATTGAGTTTAAACCTCTGGCGCGAATTTACAAATTTTTCACCATGCCGACACTTGTACGTGGCTGTGCTAAATACGTTTTCGGGGAGATAAATTTTAAATAAGTACGAGCTACGCATTCTTCTTCAAGCCAATACATGAGCTGTGTTGAGGCGAAGAAGGGAATGCCTTCTGTTTATAGAACACGCTGAAACTGGCAAGAGCCTCTAGAGTGGTAGACACACTGACGTTAGGACGTAAGGATTCCAGACATTTACTTAACGGAATTTCGGTAACAAGTGGTAGACACTGAGCTCGACTAAACACCGGGAGTCATTTCTAATGCTACGAACAGTTACCACAGTGATTTCAGCCGGTAAGACTCGTTGTTTTCGCGTTTTCAGACTAATTTATGAAGATTTCCCCACTACAAAAGGTTTTTCACTTTCGGCGGATTACTTACCCAGCTGTAGCGTGTGCTTCCTAACATCCAGGTCAGAGCTCTGCAACACTCGCAGCACGTCCATGGCGAGGTCGGGCAGGGCGCGCGCGGCGGATTACTTACCCAGCTGTAGCGTGTGCTTCCTAACATCCAGGTCAGAGCTCTGCAACACTCGCAGCACGTCCATGGCGAGGTCGGGCAGGGCGCGCGCGGCGGATTACTTACCCAGCTGTAGCGTGTGCTTCCTAACATCCAGGTCAGAGCTCTGCAACACTCGCAGCACGTCCATGGCGAGGTCGGGCAGGGCGCGCGCGGCGGATTACTTACCCAGCTGTAGCGTGTGCTTCCTAACATCCAGGTCAGAGCTCTGCAACACTCGCAGCACGTCCATGGCGAGGTCGGGCAGGGCGCGCGCGGCGGATTACTTACCCAGCTGTAGCGTGTGCTTCCTAACATCCAGGTCAGAGCTCTGCAACACTCGCAGCACGTCCATGGCGAGGTCGGGCAGGGCGCGCGCGGCGGATTACTTACCCAGCTGTAGCGTGTGCTTCCTAACATCCAGGTCAGAGCTCTGCAACACTCGCAGCACGTCCATGGCGAGGTCGGGCAGGGCGCGCGCGGCGGATTACTTACCCAGCTGTAGCGTGTGCTTCCTAACATCCAGGTCAGAGCTCTGCAACACTCGCAGCACGTCCATGGCGAGGTCGGGCAGGGCGCGCGCGGCGGATTACTTACCCAGCTGTAGCGTGTGCTTCCTAACATCCAGGTCAGAGCTCTGCAACACTCGCAGCACGTCCATGGCGAGGTCGGGCAGGGCGCGCGCGGCGGATTACTTACCCAGCTGTAGCGTGTGCTTCCTAACATCCAGGTCAGAGCTCTGCAACACTCGCAGCACGTCCATGGCGAGGTCGGGCAGGGCGCGCGCGGCGGATTACTTACCCAGCTGTAGCGTGTGCTTCCTAACATCCAGGTCAGAGCTCTGCAACACTCGCAGCACGTCCATGGCGAGGTCGGGCAGGGCGCGCGCGGCGGATTACTTACCCAGCTGTAGCGTGTGCTTCCTAACATCCAGGTCAGAGCTCTGCAACACTCGCAGCACGTCCATGGCGAGGTCGGGCAGGGCGCGCGCGGCGGATTACTTACCCAGCTGTAGCGTGTGCTTCCTAACATCCAGGTCAGAGCTCTGCAACACTCGCAGCACGTCCATGGCGAGGTCGGGCAGGGCGCGCGCGGCGGATTACTTACCCAGCTGTAGCGTGTGCTTCCTAACATCCAGGTCAGAGCTCTGCAACACTCGCAGCACGTCCATGGCGAGGTCGGGCAGGGCGCGCGCGGCGGATTACTTACCCAGCTGTAGCGTGTGCTTCCTAACATCCAGGTCAGAGCTCTGCAACACTCGCAGCACGTCCATGGCGAGGTCGGGCAGGGCGCGCGCGGCGGATTACTTACCCAGCTGTAGCGTGTGCTTCCTAACATCCAGGTCAGAGCTCTGCAACACTCGCAGCACGTCCATGGCGAGGTCGGGCAGGGCGCGCGCGGCGGATTACTTACCCAGCTGTAGCGTGTGCTTCCTAACATCCAGGTCAGAGCTCTGCAACACTCGCAGCACGTCCATGGCGAGGTCGGGCAGGGCGCGCGCGGCGGATTACTTACCCAGCTGTAGCGTGTGCTTCCTAACATCCAGGTCAGAGCTCTGCAACACTCGCAGCACGTCCATGGCGAGGTCGGGCAGGGCGCGCGCGGCGGATTACTTACCCAGCTGTAGCGTGTGCTTCCTAACATCCAGGTCAGAGCTCTGCAACACTCGCAGCACGTCCATGGCGAGGTCGGGCAGGGCGCGCGCGGCGGATTACTTACCCAGCTGTAGCGTGTGCTTCCTAACATCCAGGTCAGAGCTCTGCAACACTCGCAGCACGTCCATGGCGAGGTCGGGCAGGGCGCGCGCGGCGGATTACTTACCCAGCTGTAGCGTGTGCTTCCTAACATCCAGGTCAGAGCTCTGCAACACTCGCAGCACGTCCATGGCGAGGTCGGGCAGGGCGCGCGCGGCGGATTACTTACCCAGCTGTAGCGTGTGCTTCCTAACATCCAGGTCAGAGCTCTGCAACACTCGCAGCACGTCCATGGCGAGGTCGGGCAGGGCGCGCGCGGCGGATTACTTACCCAGCTGTAGCGTGTGCTTCCTAACATCCAGGTCAGAGCTCTGCAACACTCGCAGCACGTCCATGGCGAGGTCGGGCAGGGCGCGCGCGGCGGATTACTTACCCAGCTGTAGCGTGTGCTTCCTAACATCCAGGTCAGAGCTCTGCAACACTCGCAGCACGTCCATGGCGAGGTCGGGCAGGGCGCGCGCGGCGGATTACTTACCCAGCTGTAGCGTGTGCTTCCTAACATCCAGGTCAGAGCTCTGCAACACTCGCAGCACGTCCATGGCGAGGTCGGGCAGGGCGCGCGCGGCGGCCTCGCCCGCGTCCTCGCGCAGGGCGGCGAGGCGGCCCACTACGATCAGCTTCACGTTGTTGTCGCTCTCTTTTACTATCAGGTCGATGTAGCATGCGGCGGCTGCCTGGGATGAAGAAATAGGATGATTAAATATTTCCGTATCAGTAATGCAATTAAACACTAAACAAAATGACTATCTCAGAAGGTTCCATACGTAAATACAGACGACGGCGACGAGTGAAACGTTTTTTTTACTGCCCAGTATTCAGTAGGATTTAAACAAACCGTTTTTCGTTCCGTTTTTACCTTTTGACGTACGGAACCCTAAAAAGGTGAAAAATCTCATGCTCTTGTAGTTTCACTAGTACCCACAACCCTTTAATCTGAATAACAACAATGCTTACATTGACTAATAAAAGACTGAAAGGGGCTGAGAAGACTTTCGACTTTCTTGACTTTACCTTCTATACTTACTTTGATAGCAGCAGGTGCGTTAGACAACGTGACGAGTGTACCAGCCGCCTCGTAGCGCACGGCTGCGCTAGTTGCATTTAGTAGTCCGTACACTGTGCGGATGAAGCGAGACCGCTCTGAAGGGTTCGCGTGGCACACCTAGACATAAAATGAGATTACAATGTTTAGCTGTACACTGCCTTCGATTCTAATACGAAAACCACGAATCAAGAAAACATTCGATTTTTTTTTAATAGATTCTGTCCAAGATTTGTTAGTAATGCGTAAACACTCATACTCAACTAGTATTGTGACTAAGTTTGTTTTGTTTTCGTGGTTGGTTATATGTATATTAATTTACCATTTCACTGGGAATGTTGCAGTCAGTGTAAAAATGTGACTTAGGAAGTCGTTTGATGTATCTCCGCTAAAGTATGTTAGATAAAATATAATTCAAAGGGGTTGGAAATGATAAAAAAATATAATATAACAAAAGCTATTAAAATAAACGCTTTGATTGGCGTGGCTACGCCGAACTTTGTAAGACAGAAACCCAGAGAGTTTTACGAATTACCAACTCTCAGATCAATCTCACCTTATAAATCAGCTCCACAATAACCAACTGCAGGATATCGCCGAATCCCTGCACATTGTCCAGCCGTGATGCGAGGTAGGACAGCGCCCTCTCCTGGTCAGCATGCAACAGCATGAGGAAGGCGTTTCTCTTGCACGACATGTCCTGTTCAGTTTCCAGGAAGTTGGCGACCAGTTCCGGAGCATCCGGGATTAGGAACTCGAAGTTTCTGGTAGAACGTGTAATATGAATGTGTCACTAAACTCAGACATAGTACTCACATATGTGCTATGCAATTATACAATACTAAGAGATTGAATTTATACAATGCAAAGATACTTTTTATAATCTTCAGCAACTCCAACAGTATTTTTAAATGCTAATCAATTAGTTTATTCGCCCTTGTGGAGCGTTTTGGGATACAAAAGCTGTCAAAGTGCGATATTTATTCCACTCATTCGCTGTAACATTTCTTTCTACCTTGCGTTCATTGTAACGACCTCCCTCGGCCCGCGCACCTCACACCGCGTCGCCCGCGCTCGTGCATTTGCTCGATACATTTTTACACCGATACGCTCGTTGGTTTTTAAAATCAGGTTGTAACAAAACAGCGACTGTCGTGTTCAAAGTGCGGTTGGATAAAATTTAAAAACGGCGAATGCTTGATGTTCTATTACAAGTCAATGGTCTAGTCTATACTCACCTTAATATAACACTGAATAGTTCATGTCAAAACAATATTGAAAATCCAGGTTTAAACGGGGTTTTGTCTGAACTACCTGCAAATCACACTAGTGCATTTGATAATCAAGAAGTACCAACTAACCTGTAGATAGTGAATATGGCGAGCACAGCATTCCTTCGCACGTAAGAGTGACGGTGGTCCAGACAAGCCCTAATAGCAGGCATCAGGGGTTCCAGGAGTTCTGGCTCCTTCAGCTTACACAGGAACCGCAGGGTGGAGCCACGGATGAACTCATTGGGGTGTTGCAGATCCTGGGCAATAGATGATTTATTTAATTCAGATTATTCAAAGTGGTGCAAAAAAAGTACATGAAAGGATTTGGGGGACACCCTAAACTAGGTAAATAAAAAATAAGATTATGTTTTTATGTTAGAGTCAACAGCATATTAACATTTAATCTAGCAGCTTGTTAGCGACAGAATAGAGAATCTGTATTGGGTCAAAACCAAAATTATTGACCATTTCGTAACAATTTCGTGTATTCCGACTTATCCTTCAGGTTTCATAACGGAATACTGCCTTAGATTTATTATTAAATTCATTTGCTGGTGCTTCAGTGACATTTAAAAATACTAAAATGGTATCACCTATGTCCATCTATCGATTTCCATGTTTCAAACCGAAAACACATTGAAAAGGTTTTTAATTATTTTAAAAAGTATTTATAATCTTAACCAACATTGTGAAGTCTGCATAAAATCACCCAATATCTAGTCAACATATATTCATAAATTTCTTTAAATAAAAATATCACGTCTCAAAACCAAGTTCATTTATGTTATGACCCTGTATGTAACAAGTGCGGATCACCCATTGTGGGCACGATGGGCATGCTCACAACCCTAATAGACTTGTGACGTCACCCTATCACGGTCTATTGAGGTCGATAGGTTGATGATATTATTTACAATGCCTTAATAAAATAAAATAAAACAATGAATCGTGCTTGATTCGGAACGCAGCGAAGTACTTAGTCATCGATATGCTGACACGTTAAAAGCAAGCGTGTGTTGTATGCATATACAAATATACATTGCTGCAAACTGTCTTCCTTTTTGGTGGTGTGGCGTGGCGCTGACGTTAGTATTTTGTACTGTTTGTTTATTTGTACTGTAGGTAACCTAACTTGAATCGTTTTGATGAAATCGAATAATTTCATAAAAATCGTACTGAACCGATTTTTATGAAATTATTCGATTTCGAGTTTAGAGTCTGAATGTGACACTGTGATGTACAAACAAACACACATTTACTTTTGTAATTGTCGTGTGCGAACAAACTAACATTTTACAGGTTTATTAATTTACTAGTGTTCGCTCCACGGCTTTGCCCACGTGGAACTATACACTGTACAAAATCGTGGTCAGGGCGTCATATATTTTGTAAACAGCTCCTTTGTAGGAATGCACTATATCGATCATGAGCGAGTTCATACTCCAACTCGCACTTGGCCGATTTTCGGGTGACTGTGACCACAACATTTTTTAAGGGCTATATCCGCGCCTGTTATGTAATGCATTTTTTTTATTTTTTATTATAAAGGTTTTTTGTTAACCACTAATCCACCACCACCACCACCATCCAATCACCAGACCACCAATCAAAGCGCGGCTGCCATATTTTTGTGTCAAGCAACTTGTAGGTGTTGTGGGGTGAA
Organism: Agrochola circellaris; assembly: GCA_914767755.1. Taxonomy (NCBI): domain Eukaryota; kingdom Metazoa; phylum Arthropoda; class Insecta; order Lepidoptera; family Noctuidae; genus Agrochola; species Agrochola circellaris. The sequence goes on from OU611847.1 coordinate 1,522,438, forward strand.
AAAGATACATTAAATTGCATTTTCTTCACAAAATAAGTATGTTTGATTGAATCTTATCATCCGGAAACTATTTTGTTTGTGGTATTCAGTCACATATGAGCTGTAATTAGAAAGGGAATATTGTGTCTTCAATTGTAGAAGACGACTTATTAAAATGTACAACTAATACAGAAGTATGGAAGAAAGGGACATGTTGCGCCGACCACTACTAATTGGGATAAGGACGGGAGAATTATGAATGTTTTATGTTACATTTTTATATTAAGTTACATAAAATTTGCATTAAGGTGTGTTCACAAACATGTACTATTTTTATTTAAATTCAAAGTCAGTACTGTATACATTAATGAAAAAAAAAAAAGGGATTCAAATGAATCACTATGTATTTTTTTTTTTTCTTCTTACTTTTTCTTGTTATTATCGATAAAAAGTTTTGTCTTGCTAAAATATTGTCATTTTCTATTTTCTCGGTGATTTTAAGGCATTGGCAATCTTTTAGGGGTAATTTTTTTTTTTTTTTTTAATTATTTGTTAAAATCACATAAATCCTCAGAAGAATAACTAATATGCTGTTGACAGCATTTTAGTATTTTTAGTTATTCTTCTGAGCGTCAAAGTAAGAGTTTTGATAAATCAAACGTTCAGATTGTTACATTTTAATTATGAATAAAAAATTATAAAATACTTGACTGTTTTTCTCTTACATTATGAACACAATTCTTGTTTTTATTTAACTTTCACATAAAAATACAACATTCCCCATTGCGATGATTGTTGTTACTGAACATTGTATAGTTGTTTTTTAGCTTAAAAAAAACTTGTTGATAGAGAAAGATAAGTATACAGTAAAAATGTTATGGAATTTCACCACCATTCACATTTTCCTTGATGTTATCTGTCTGATCATAATGAGAAACGAAATATTCACAGAAATGAAATATTCACATACCTTCCTGTAGGCATCACAGACAAGGATCATCTCCTGCATCAGTTTGCCATCAGGTGTGGTCTTGGGCACAATCTCCCAGAAGATGAGCAGTAACTTCTTGATCATATGGTCCTGCAGCGGCAGCACAAACCTGATGATAATCATCAGAAGACCAGGAATCTTCTCACCAGAGAGAATGATGCCAATTGTCTTCTTTAGCGCTTCTATCTTCTTCTTTATGTCACCTTTTTCTGTTTAGAAATAAGTAAGGGAGGAGTTAGACGTCAAAAAATTTAAGAACACAAAAAAAATAAGGAGATGGTGTAAAGGTTGCTATGGAACTTTTATTGTCATATCTTAACATGAATACTAACAGCTATAATACAAGAAACATTCTCTACTGAGCCCATATTGTAAAGTGTTAAAACCATAGAAATATAAAAAAACAGGAGAAGTAGCATGGAGGCGTGTCTGTGTTCACAATACTCATGTCATAGACAAATGGCCGTCTCCGCTAACTAGTGCGCTTTCGATCGCGATCGTAACAACATTTAAGAATGCCGTGTTGTTACGTGGTTTCTTGTAAAACTCGAAGACAGAAACTATGTAAATCATAGAACTAATTATCGTATATCAGCACAAGTGTTTTACTATATTTGTGTTGAAAAACAACAAATCGTAAAATATTTCTTGCCTTTACTACGTTATTTTTGTTTTCATATATCACACGCGACTGTACTCTTTTTTTGCAGTAAAAACATTGCTTCTCAACCACTACTTACAACCCGGGCGCAACAACTAGACACCTGGCTCGAAACTCGACTCCCCTCCCGCTACCCCGCGCGAGGCCCCGCTCTCGTCCTTCAGTACAGCGACATACTTACAACCCGGGCGCAACAACTAGACACCTGGCTCGAAACTCGACTCCCCTCCCGCTACCCCGCGCGAGGCCCCGCTCTCGTCCTTCAGTACGAGAGCGGGGCTTCGCGCGGGGTAGCGGGAGGGGAGTCGAGTTTCGAGCCAGGTGTCTAGTTGTTGCGCCCGGGTTGTAAGTATGTCGCTGTAACAGCTGTCGCCTAACTGACTGGACAAGCAATGTAAAAATCACAAAACGATACTTTATTTAAGAGGTTGCATCGCGTAGTACGGCCGCTCTAACTTGCGACGAGTTCTAGTGAAGTGCTTGTGGGGCGGCAGTCTCGACATAGATAGCGATCGCTATACGACCGAATTCGGTTGCAATGACACTAGACGCGCGCGACGTGCATCACAGCACGTGATTTTTTCTTGCTTGTCAAGCAATTTTGATCGTCGAAGGATGCCATTAGGACTTTGCGACCGAATTCGGTCCTTTAGCGATCGCTATCTATGGCGAGATTGCCGTCCTAGATCCACCAACGTAGACTATCGACAACAATGTCGATTGTCGCATGAATTTATATTACTATTAAAGTTTATTTGTCAACAGTTATAGCCTGGTTTGAAAACCGATGTGAAATCTTGTTTTATACTCATTTGAACTTTGTCATAATGTTTAAGGTTTTTGCTTTTACTTAATAATCTTTTTTTAGCGATGTGTTGTTGTTTTTTTACACACAACACATCGCAAAGCTATCGTTTTTAATTTATAATTTTTTTGAGGAACTCCCAAAATTTTTAATACAATAATAAATAATGGGAGAATCAATAACTCTCCGATTTAGTAAATCACTAGTGTATATATAAAATAAATGGCTCTTGCACTGCACAATAATAGTGATCAATGTTTTTGTGTGAGTGAGTTGTATGGTGCATGAAAAATGCATGCTGTGTTTGGTGGGATAAGGTTTATAATTTATTGTGTAGTATGTTATGATATTTTCATTGTAAACCCAGGGTCTACTCATCCTGCTGTATAATTCATTATATTGCAAATATTGTCGTGTATTCCTGATATAATACAAATGATGGCTCTTACACATCATAATACTACCCAAGACACTTCTACATTCAGTAGTTTTAGGTTTTAAATACAAAATGTAACTTACCAAGGTCCAACTTAAGTTGCATCTCATTGTAGGGCTCCGAATCCGTCGGGAAGTTGATCAGAGTATAACATGGCTGTTCCACACCCGCCATGCTGCAAACGCATCATAAATTAGTTTTTTTTTCTTAAATATACCTTTTACACATTTTTAGAAAAGCAAAATAACAAATTGAGAAATTGTTAGCGAGATACAAGCGATATAAATGAAGATGATGATGATGATTTATTGGTACTTCTGATTGAGAAATTGTAAATTTCGATCATATTTCACAGTGTCTACTCATGACTGCCATCACTTGTTCCACCCATTATCTACAGCAATAGGTACTCAACAAAATATTAAAAGTAATACGACTTTTGTCTCTAAAAAGGTATGAGATATAGATTTTTCCTATAACCTGTGTCATAAGCCTGAAATACTGAAGTAATTTGGGATTACAAGCGTCCGGTCGGTCCTTCATAAATCAGTATTTACTTACCTGAATCAATGTTAGTAGTCGGTATTATGTGTGCAATACGATGTGTTTTCACTTGTTGTGTTTAGCCACAGGAAAAATCTGTAAATCACAGGGCAAAAGAAAATAATTTACAACCCAAAACTAAAATAATACGTGTCCACATCCACAACTTAAAACGTCACCGTGACGTTAATAGTGATGTTCATCATATCATCATAGTGTAGTGCGCCCTGTAACGTGAAGTAGTAGGAATTAGTCACACTAATGAAATTCAAAGGGGTTTGGAGGTGGAGGAACCAGTTGTGAAGTTCCTCCCCTCCATTGTAAAACTAGTAGCTGACCCTGCTATGATCATCACCACCAAACTGAAAAGACCAGGTGATACACCAGTTGTGAGGGCGTACGCGAATGCATCAACTGACTTCCGCTTATTTTAGAGATCTATATGCTCTGCGCGATAACAACTCACCAACATAACTATGCACAACCATTTAATACGCTTCAATGCTTAATTGAACATAATTCAATTTTATTGAAGGAGTTCTTTAAACGCTGTTCACAAATCTGAAACCCGAAAATTTTGACAGTTTAAATGAAATAGACAATAACTATTCTTCCGACGGCTATTCGCAATCGGCGACTAGGCAAATCAGGTCATTTTAGACTCGGAAGCCTGTCAAATAGGTATGTATAGCTAAGGAGTTTTCAAATCTTTGAAGCAATGGACAATGAATTTTCTTCAAAATTCTTCGGATTGTGATTGAAAGTGTGGAGTGCAGGTAGGGTTCAAAATTTTCCAGGATCAGGGACCAAGGGTTTCGTTCATATTATGCAATTACGTCTCTCTAAAACTCTCCAACATTTTGTGACTGTTCTGAGATTCAAAAGTGGTGTTTTTGCAAACTTTTTTAATAAAAGTATTCCCTGGTTGTTTTAGTCGATTTTGAAAGTTCACACCACAGAACACTAATACGGTTCACAGTGTTCACAGAAAAATCATAGATTTACATCAATACTTTAATGTCAAAAATGTCAAGTCAAAACGACAAAAATATTTGGACGTCGTCGCGTTGCTCATAATTTGCATTCGTTTGAGTGTTTTTCAAATTAGAAATCATTAAAGTAATGTTTTAAAACTTTAAATCCACAATGGATGTGTTAGTGACGTTATTTTACCTTCTATTCTCAATATGTGTCGTCTATCCGCCCACCGAGTTCGTGTCAGCCGGCTTTACAATAGCTCAGCTGTTCGAGAGTTTCCTGGGATCTGAAAATATGAATTTTATCGGATACCATATGAAGAGGACTACGATTACGGCTTTGATTCACTCTGCGTTGCCTTTGGGTTACGTTTTCTGCCTGTTGTTAGCGGGGGAACGCAACCCTTGGTTACCTGCAGCAGCGGCAGCGACCGCCATCATTCCATTGCTCATGTGCTATAGACTGCTATGCTGGTGGGAAAACGGTCAAGCGAGACACCCCGTCGTGAAGTCTCTAATAGCTTACGTAACCCCAGGCACTGACTGGAGACTAGTGGCTGCCAACCTTAATATTGAGTTCAGGAAGTAAGTAAACAACAATTGTTTTACTCATTTGTTGCTCCGAATAGGACTTAACGTGAAGAAACCACTAGGTACATAAGAGCGTTCATCCAAAAAGTTGGCTACGTTGCAAATAGCTGTCAAATATTTATCTGTTTTGATTCAAATTCAAAAGTCATTTATTCAAACTAGGCTGAGAATCAGCACTTTTCGAACGTCAAAATTACATAAGACAGTCCCCCAAAACGCCCACCCTTCACCACTTCCTAGTGCTTTAGCTGGGAAGAAGAAGTGGCGCAACAAACTCCCCAGAAGATTAATTTGGCAATATAGGAATATTGCCAAATTAATGAAAACAGGTAAATATATAGTATGCAAATAAGAAATATGTCTAATAATTGCAATTCACTATTAATGTTCTACTTCACTAAAGTAGAATATTAATAGTGAATTCCAATTATAACACTGAATTTGATGTTGTAACTGTTTTAGGTGTAATAAAGGCATTTAGATAGTTTCTTAATAGTTTTTTACATCTAAAACTAAATATTGGGTGTAACAATATTAATTATTATATTTCATAATCAATATTTTAGTTCACTAGTTAGCCATATTTCGTTATCGCCTACGGGGCCGTGGTCTGGTGGCCCCGCACACAGCTGGTTACAACCTCCAACAAACTACAACGCCTGCAGAGACTAGCCTGCGTTGCGACCACTGGCTGCATGAGGACTACTCCGACTGCGGCAATCGAAGCCATGCTGGGTCTAACCCCGCTCCATCTGTTTATACAGCAGGAGGCGACGATGGCGGCGGTGCGTCTTAAGGCAATTAATCTCTGGGGTAAGAGAAACACACAACACACCGCGCTGCTCGAGGGACTCAATTCTGAGTTCCCTATTACGAAAGCCATAAATGATCGGGTGCCCAAACAATATATCTTCGATAAAAAATACAGGATTCAACTTCATGAGGATCACCGATGCGAGGGTTTACGCCCCACAGAGCTACGAATCTTCACTGATGGATCCAAAACAGGTAGTGGCACAGGTGCTGGAATCTTCTCGGAGGACTTCAACATACAGATAGCCACACCATTGGGGGTCCATAACACAGTGTTCCAGGCCGAATGTATGGGTATATCTCTTGCCGCTTTAGCCATCATGGCCAGGGAAGTTAAGGACCACTCGATACGTATACTCTCAGACAGCATGGCTGTTCTGCTAGCGCTAAACAGCCACACTGTTGACTCTGGGCTGATATACGAGTGCCACCAGCGCCTTAACCAGGTGGGTAGCCTCAATAATATTACCATTCAATGGATCAAAGGACACAGCGGTTCGCGGGGCAACGACGCAGCCGACGAACTTGCCAGAAGGGGGTCGAGCATGGCACCAGTGGGGCCAGAACCCATTGCGCCACTCCCCTTCGGGTACCTACGCACTCTGGTAAGGAAACGAACCAGGGACCAACATCACAAACTTTGGTTGGACCACGGTGAGTGCAGGCAGGCCAAGGAGGCACTCCCTACAATTGATGGCCGCTTCACGAAACAGGTTCTCCGACTAACTAAACAACAGCTGCGTACAGTCACTGCAGCTGTAACTGGCCATGGGTCATTTAATAAACACCTCTTTGTCATAGGAGTCACAAACAGTCCGCTTTGCAGAGCCTGCATGGAGGACGACGAGACAGCAGCTCATGTGCTGTTATACTGCCCGGTGGTCGCCACATACAGGGCAAAGTACTTCGGTAACCCAGGTACCCTACGTGAGATTGTCAGTGACACCAAGGCGCTGCTGGCCTTCTTTGAGGAGCTGGGGTGGATCGAATAACCGATTTTCCCACCCGTACGCAAAATACGCGCTTAGTCGTGGAGTTGCGGATATCAGCCCGTATTACCTATTAGCCATATTTCTTACTTCCATGCAGTAATATTGCCAAATTAATCAAAATAGCAAAATATTTGACAGCAATTTGCAACATTGCCCACTTTCTGTATTAAGGTCTTAAAGTAATGTAGGAAACTATCAATCGACTACCTGCATTGAAAAAATTTAAAATATTACCCATTGAATGAATATGTTGCTACTGAAGTATCTGGTTAAAGCATACTTACCAAATTCAAGAAGTTAACCAATGTCATATTGTCAGTGTAGACAAAGTGTCGATCCAGCTGAATGCAACCAGCAGATTCGTGGCTACGGAGACATGGCTGATCAAACTGACGCAGTACAAACTCAACGTTGTCAAGCAAACAGACTGCACTCTTGTAGCTACTGCTGTGAGTATTAACATAATATATTTTATTATGTTGTATGTTCATGTTTTCATATCAGATATTCTTTGGAATAAACCATTTTCAAGATGTGCTGTTTTAAGCTAAAATTATGCTATAATCTTAAAGAAGAATGTTCATAATATGAAATAGACAAAGAACATCATAACTATAACCGTGTATCACAAATGCATTCTTCTATTCCATTAATTCCTGTGATAATTTACATTACTCTGTATCAAATTCACTGTAATTCATTTAGTTGTGTTAAATTGTTAATGACATAACAGCACATTCAATGTGATTATATTAATGGGCAATTGTAACATAGTTTGATAACTCGTTATCAGCTGTTTTTTTTGGTTCAAATGGGAACATTCTTAATCAATCTCACAATGTACTCATTGTTATCTGTATTTTATTTAGTTGTTTAATTAAATGATAAAAAATCAACCTATCCTTTTTGCCGACTAAGTTGGGGTCGACTTACAGTCTAACCGGATGCACCAGATGAACTGAATACCAGTATTTTAGATGGAGCTGTGTGTGTGTTTAATTAAATTATATAATTAGGCTAAATATATAGATACGATTATAGTAACAGAAGTTAAGAATACATTTTTTTTCTTCCATTTTTATCTTGCAATCGATTGTAAATCTTTAACAGATTTTTTGTGGGATATTGACTGCTGAGCTCCATTCTTCCAGTGAAGAATCTGCCTCTCAAAATTGCCTTATTTAGTTAAGTCTCATATGTGGTGGCGTTTGAGCCATTTCATAGTCATTGGTTCACTCAGGGCAATGGCTAAGGTGTTGGTATGTGACATTATTTGATACACCTCTGAGTTTAACAGGCGGGCAGTCATCTTTTCTGAGAGTAAATGTCACATGTGTTGACTTGTTGGCGCTAGCTTTTATTTTCCATTCTCTCATCCACTTATGGACTTTGTCGAGGTGATTTTGTAGCACTTGTGGGGCCATATATGGGTTTTTGTTATTGCACAAAGTAGTCGTATCATCAGCGAAGGTGGCAGAGAGAACTTCTTCTGACGTTGATAAGTCTGCTATGAGTATATTAGGAAGAGGGTTAAACCTAACATGGAACGGATGTGTGTTCTTCTTTTTATGAATAGGTACATAGATTCTTCTTTACTATTAAAACATGAAATATCAAGATGTGAATAAGGTTTATTTCAATACACCAATAGTGCTTAAGGATTAAAGAAAGTTGAATATCTGGGACAGTTCTCAAAATTTCTGCATTCATTAGTAATTCACAGACTTTTACTTAAGACCTTATTTTTACTAAAAAGTTTAATCTGCTAAGGCCAATCTATTTTATTTTTATATGTTTTTGGATTTGTTTCTTTATTACATTAAATAAATACAGGTTTTTATAAAATAACAAGCCTAACAGTCTATAGAATAATAGGTAGTTATTATTTTCATAAAATAATAGGTACTTGATTCAAAATCAAAGCTAGCTTCAATAAAATTATGACAGACCCAATTTGATGGATTCATTATTGGCGTAGTGGCTAAGCGATTAGACTGCTGTGCTTTCGGTCGCGAGTTCGATGTCCGAACGGAATATTTTGTTTAGGTTTTAGTTACTTCAGGCCAGAGTAATTTTTTCAGAAATGTAAACATGCGAAGTTATGTAAATAAACTATCCCAAACTATTTAGCTAGCTACACAAAACTCTTTCCTCAACAGACCGACAGCCACAACCTAACCCCATCTGGCGAGGACGAAATCCAATACATAAACATAGAGGCCATCCCAACTCGCGACGACTTAGAACGCTTCACTTTCCGCATCTCGACCACGGCCCTGCGAGACTTGCAGCCCCGACTGTCGCAGGCAGTCAGGGTGCCCGACCACATCTCCCTGTTGCCGACCCTTATTGAGAGATTCGTCAATGTCTTCAAGCAGTATGTCGATCAGAATCCTGTGTATTATGTTGACCAGGTTAGTTGTATTGGAAATATTTTGTTTTTTCATTGGTTTCTTTTCTTTTTTTTTTTGTTGGTGACCTAGATTTAAAGGGTGCAACTAAATTCTAGGTCGTGAAGTCATACAAGATTGTTAAAAGTTGTGGTTAAAAGTTAAATGTTACTTCTCAAATAGTTGTTACTCTTTGATAAGTAACATTTCTGATTTTAACTAAAAAATAATGTAAACAAAAAAATGTTACTGTTAAACATTTTAAAAGAGTAACTATGGAATTTCTTGCACATTCTTCTACATACGAAACTACCCTTTGGAAGGGACAAATAGAATCAGTTATATTTTCTTGTAAATGTTGACATTCAAATCTGCCTTTTAATGGCACACTTGGAATGAAAGATTTGATGATTTAGAGCTTGTTGTTGAATGAGGTCATTACTAGCTGCCAGCTCCTCTTAAAATACGTTATCTTTCTAGGAGCTGGAACTGTGCATCGGCTGCATGCAGTATCCTGCTGACGTAAAGCTGAACAAGCGATGTGTCGCTCCCCCCCCGCACCTCGAAGGGGGCCCTCCGCCGTGCACGCAGTGCAATTGCCGGTAACTTATTCATATTCATTATTTTCGCATGCTTCATTTCCTGAAGCTGCATGCTTGCTAGCATGAAGCTTATAAACCGCAGGGAATAGTGAAGCCATTTTGTGATCACAAAATTCTTCTTCTTCACTTTTCCCTGCGGTTTAAGTAGCAGTTCCTAAAATACTGGGCATAGTTACAAGCTAAAAAAGCTTGTATTATATTTATAAGCGGATATAAAGTGTAAGCTGTTTAAAAGTTTTATTCTATCTGTGGTTTTAAATTGATGTGTCGTAATGATCTTCAGCTAATTCAGTTTCATCTGTTATAAACCTTTTTATTTTATATTTTTTCATCTGTTGAATATTCATTACAATCTTGCGGTAGCAGAACACATAAAATTATTCATTTTGTGTAGTGTTTGGATCGTCAAGATACAAACTGTGTCTAGTTTAGGACCCACTGTTAATTCTGTCATAGTTTTCTGTTAGTTAGAATTTCATACCATGTTACTTGTATGTTTAAGAACGTGTAAGTTAAATAAATGAATTTGTTCCGTGCGCAGCGTCCTGTGGTGCTGCTCGTGCATGGGTCGCTGGTGGGCCGCGCGCGCGGCGGGCCCGCCGGCGGGCTGGCTGGCGGGGCGCGCCACGTGCCCGGTGTGCCGCGCGTCGTTCTGCCTGCTGGACGTTTGCCCGGCGCGCCTGCCCGGCTCCTGATGCCCGCGCCCGCCGCACGTACTGCTCACCGTCACCGCCATTTACCGGCGTTAAGTGAAGTGCGTCGCTCGGCTACTACGCTACGAGTGTGGAATAGAGGTGCAAGCTTTGTTTCTGATTTTATTTTGCGAAAATCCCATCGCCAAAAATTACAAACTTTCATCCCCTTTAGAGGGTGAATTTTCAAAAATCCTTAATTTTAACTTTTATTTCAAAAGGAACTCTTGTGCAAGATTTCATGCTTCTAGACCCAGTGGCTGTGCGTTGTCTGTCAGTGAACGAATGAATTTAAGATTTTATTATGTAGATGTTGACGACTGATCGTGACTGTTTTACTTTCGGTACAAATTGTTTGTTGATTCTATGTTGATATGTTTTGACGTAACCAAATATCTGGTTTCATAAATGTTCCCGCGAATTTTAAAGTGTGGCATTTCAGTGATGAACTAATGTGACACATCTTTTATTGATCATGGTGTTGGAAAAATTCAAAAATATTTTTTAAATTTGTAGCCATGATTTCAAACAAATTCGATTAAATAGTGTATTAGCACCTCTATATAATTTTTTTTATTATTTTCTTTTTGCAATACTAATGACAGTGAAAATTTATTTATTTAATTGTTTACTTTAACATAAATGTTTCATCAGCAGTTTATTGTTACTATTGTTTCATTATTGTCCAAAGAGGCTCTGTACTGGATGTTAGGATTGATGTAATCAATCATATACAGAATATTATACAATTTATGTCTATATTATTATAATTATAAAATTTATATAAAGCGCAAATAAGTCTGTGTTGTAGAAAATGTAGGTTATATTTGAAGTAGGCTTGAATGAGATAATATCTGATTCTGAAACTAAGACAATAATAAGTTTTCTTGGTCAAGTCTCTAAACTCGACTAAAGAAATAGTTTAGATTTAAAAGTATGTAATTATCGCGGACAAGCTTGCTTGAAAATATACGCCTTGTATGTATTTTTAATGTGATGACATAATAATGTATTATACAATTTTAGAGTATGAACTGAATATGTATACTTTATAACTCTGTATGTGTAGATATCGCTGTAAGTGGCGTAGATATCATAGGGATCAGACAGTGATGTGAGAAATGAACTTCAATCAAATCGAAATCAACTTTGCACATCACTAATTTAGTTAGGTTAATTGTATTAAATTGTAATAAGTATATTAAAGGTATATTTTATCTAAATAAATGCATTTAGGTAATCAGGGGAAGTTATCTAAAACTTTATGTTGACATTTTACACATAGGAGTAATATCATTATAATCACCTAGTAGATTAAAAACAAAATATATTGACATAATAACTGTGTAAGTATATATAAATGATCTGTTGTGCTAATAAATTAATCAAATACAATTCTAATGGGCATTGTTGTTGTATTAATTGCTGCAGTTGCATATAGTGATAAATGAGATCGGCTGTTTAGATGGTATCTGTTCGATCGCATGAAGCCCTTGACCTTTTGCTGAAGGGCGCGACCTACACGTGGCGGTAAATCACCTGACTGTTAACTTTGTGACATTTGACATCCTGGTTTATTCGTGATGTGAGTGGGTTCTCCACCATTTCAAACGGTAGGTAATGGAATGAACTTTCCTCTGTCAATCAGATGTGTTGGGTACGATTTTTGCGAGCAATTTTGTCTCAATAAAACCGCTGAACAAATATTGTGCGACTTTTGTTTACAGCTACGATTATTAGTTCCGCCACCGACTTCCGAAATAAAGTTATTTTTTACTTTGTAGTGTTCGGTCAATTAAATCCCACCTTGATCCAATGATCATCATCATCATTTCAGCCAAAAGACGACCACTGCTGGACATGGGCCTCCCCCAAGCACCGCCACTTCGACCGGTTCTGTGGTTCTCGCATCCAGCGGATTCCTACGGCCTTCACCAGGTCACCTTTAATTCTAATATCATTTGATCTAATGATATTTTGAATTATCTCACGGCTCATAGCTTGTCACGGTAACTTGACGGGAGCGTAAGGCGTTAGTAAAAGTTAGATAAAAAGGCTTTGAAATCCAATGCTAATGTGTAAAAGTTAAATACAATCCAAATATCCTTGAGCCCGTTCTTGACCATCAAAAAATACTTTTCTGATTAAATCTGAACCCATTAGAATTCGACAGAAATGTGTCGCGACAGGATATAATAATAGGGTCTAAAGGCAGACACAATAATTATCCGTTTGACCCTTAATTGTCGGTTAATATGTCTGCTAGTGATAGGTATTTAATTAATCCGCCTGACAAGGACGCTAAGCACGCTAAATGCCACAGTTACTGCAGTGAACAACTGGTGGTCAAGTGCAATAGGTCGAGGTAGATTTGATTTCGATTTTAGTTATGTAAATGTTTATCATAAACATCTCGAACCTTGTTACCTAGTTAAAAATTAAAACTAAGATATCTATGATGCAAAATCAGTGCAAAGAACTACAATTTTAGCCGCGCATACGATCTTAAAATTATTGTGAAAGTGTTAAAGATATTCCTAGTTAAAGCTCTTCCTTAATACTTACTTGCATCGGCTACATCTTTTATATTCATAAAACAGTTAAGACTCGTATGTGTCCTTACTTCATTTTTAGAGGAGACTTTGATTAGTCCTATTACTTTAGTATAATAACTGAGTTAAATGTGAATTTAAAGTTCTAATCATGAGAACGTCAAAACTGACTGAAATGATCCAGCATTATTTCAAAAACACAACACTGCACGGCTTCAAATATTTGTGCTCGGTGCACTGCGTTGATCGGTAAGTACGAGTTTTGTTCTAATCTGTGTACCTATTTAAGATATACAGAATCCACGGTATCAGTTTTCGCGTCTTTGTCCCTGCCAACCTGTATACGTAGGCAAGAGGATAGGTATACCTTGCAAACAATATATTGATGCCAAAAATCAGCTGAACTAGAAGCGAATTTTGACGAAATATGAAGGTAATTGCAATCTGAATTTAGAGTTTGTATAAATTAACAAGGACTTCGGTAAAAACAAGTGGCATTCATGTATAAGTATAATCAGACTATAATATACCCACTGCTGGGACACAGGCCTCCTCTCTGTGGGAGGGAATGGGCCGTAATCCACCACGTGGGCCCCCTGCGTTTATAAAGTTTATTTAAATATACTTACAGCAAAGATTTTTTCATAAATAATATCCGCAGACTTTGTGATAATATCCTACCTAAATAATCACCCCTGCCTTGCCTGCTTTCAGTATCGGCTGGCTAGTGTGTTGCTGCGCGAGCGCGTGCTGCGCGGGATTGCTATGCGCGGTACTGTGGGCGCGCTTTCTCGAAGTACCTGCGTTACTAGCGCTGAGTGACGACACGCATAAACACACAACCACGTATGTAGAGGATCGCGTGCCGGTTGTAGTGATCTGCGCGCCCCCCGAGAGCGTCGCCGACATCTTTCTAGAGAAATTGTAAGGAAATACAGGGATTCTTCTTAGTCGACTGGTGATTAGAGATGGAGCATTACCTAAGGGTTGCTACCTTAAACGTTGTAACTAAGTCGTCAGCTCGTACTGCTGCGTATTCATCTGCATGCCCTGTGTACAGCATGCGTAGCATGATCACCGTAGAAACGGGTTTTGTCGACGGGAGAATAGACAAAATGACAGATTGTGATTGTTTATCTGTCATTTTGTCTATTATTGAGTCGACAAAACCCGTTTCTCGGGTAGTCGTGCTACGCGTGCTGCTCATCTGAAATTCCCATACTTACCACCTTGTAACTAATTATAAGCTTTTTTTGTAAAAGATCTTGTGGTAATGTTGAAGGTAATTTCTATACCATCCATTGTCTTTAGAGGCCATTAGGAGTATGGTATATTGCCATTATATACCATAGTCCTAATAGTTACAAAGAAAGAGGATACTTTTAATTAATTAGCACTAGCTTTCGCCACCAGCTTCGCCCGCGTGATATCTTCATAAATTATAGCCTATATTATGTTACTCAGTGATAATTATACTGGTGAAAGAATTATTAAAATCGGTCCATAAGTTGTTGAGTTTATTAATTACAAACAAAAATACAACAAATCACACAGATAGTTTATAACCTGGATTAACACATAGGATACTGTTTATCCCGGTGTACGTTCCCGTGGGATAATTTCCGACACCCACGCGGGCGAATCCGCTGGCAAAAGCTATTATCTAATATAATTAAAATATTCCTTACATCCATAAATTTATCTATTACAAACACAGGTCCATCAAGTCATCACTAACAAAACGGATACCAATCACTCTCGCGCGTCTTCTAACCGGAAAATCTACAGCAGAAGACCAGCTCGTATTGTTGGACGAACTCCTGGCTTCTCACAACGTGACCCTACCCCAAGTCATGATGAACTTCACTCCTGGTTGCAATGAGCATACGAAGAGGTGTCGGTACCAGAAGAAAGTGCTGCCTTGCGAACAGCTGTTTGAAAAGGAATTGACGTACTGGGGAATGTGTTGTGTCATGCGGCCGGAAAAGTAAGTGTTATGCGATAATGTGCCTTGATAAAAAAAGCAACCCTTTTTAGGGTTCCGTAGTAAACAAGGAACCCTTATAGAGGTTATTACAGGACGTACGTCCACACTAAAGTAATACGGCCTGCACTGCCCCCCCCGTCTCGCCGCGCACATTCTTAAGGCGCGGAACAGCGATCTCGATCAAACTATAGTTATTAAATTGCATCCACTGTGACTTAATCTAATCAACGATTGATCAAGATATTCCAAAGGAGCACATGGATCGTGTTTAAAAAAAGCCAATGAAAAGCTTATAAGTATAATAATAACTCAAACTCAAATTCAAAGCATTTATTTCAATTAAACCATTTACAGGCACTTTTGAATTGTCAAATAACGAAAGACTTAGAAGAAGTGGCGGTTCACACGGCGCTGTACTGTCCGATATTTTACAAGAAAATGTTGGGATCACGTCAACATACGGTTAAAAAGAGATGCAGTATGAAACTACCATGTGATCCCAAAATTAAACAATTAAATATCGTACTGATCAACGCCGTGTGAAGGTGAACGTGGGCTTATTGTAACACGTTGTTGTTTCAGATTATCGAACGTGCAAAAGGGCCTGTTGCTTCGGTCTCACACCACGCAGATGATAGACTTAGTGCTGCAGTGCACGCATGGATCTGTGCTGTATGGTTGCCAGGTGACATTCATATAACAACTAGCTGCTGCCCGCGTGGACCCTACTTAATTATTTTTCTAAAATAAAAGGAAGCCAAAGTTACACATCATAACATCAGCTATCAGCCAGTGAAGTCCCGTCAAAATCGGTCCAGCCGTTTCGGAGATTAGCCGGAACAAACAGAAAGATAGACAAAAAAAAAAAAAAACGTTTTTTGGTTATGAGTTACCGTGTAGGTATACTTTCATATGCATTTAGTAAAAAGCTGTTATTTTGATACTACAAACAGACACTTCAATTTTATTTATTTGTATAGATAATAAATTAATATAACTCGGACACCCCAATTAAAAATAGCTGAACAAACTCTACCTAACGGAAAAGTTAAATGACTATATTTATCATATATCTTGAATCTCATTCATTATGGCTAATAACGAGTAGAGCCGACGACAAATGAAATGAGATAAGGATAAGCTATAGAAATATAAATAACAGGATAAGTGGCATGGGGACGGTTCTGTGTCCGCGCGTCGTGATCACGATACTCATGTCTCAGGCAAAAGGCAATCTCCGCTAACTAGTGCGCTACTGCGCTTTCGAACGCAATCGTGACAACATTCAAGAATGCCGTGTTATTCAGTGATTTCTTGTAGAAATCGAAGTCAAACTATAAACTTTATAAATCATAGAACCACTTATCATATATCAGCACAAGTATTTTGGTATATTTGTCTTTAAAATCATGAAAAACAACAAATCGTAAAATATTTCTTGCCTTTACTACGTTATTTGTGTTTTCATATTATTATATCACAGCGACTACTATTTTTGCAGTAAATACATTGCTTCTTAAACACTACACAAGTATGTCGCTAAGTGACTGGACAAGCAATGTAAAAATCATAAAACGACAATTTATTTAAGCGGTTGCATCGCTTAGTACGGCCGCTGTATCTTGCGACGAGTTAGTGATGTGCTTGTGCAGATCCACTAACGTAGGCTATCGACAACAATGTCGATTGTCGTATGAATTTATATTACTATTAAAGTTTATTCTTCAATTTGTCAACAGTTATAGCCTGGTTGGAAGACCGATGTGAAATCTTGTTTTATACTCATTTAAATTATCTCTTAATGTTGATGTTTTTTATTTACTTAATATTTTCTTTTTTAGCTACGTATTGTGTATTTTTAACATCTTATTATATGTTTATCGTTTTTTATTTATTATTTTTTCAGGAACTCCCCAAAATTTTAATAGAATAATAAATGGGAGAATCGATAACTTTCCGATTTAGTCAATCACTAGCGTATATGTAAAATAAATGGCTCTTGCACAGCACAACGATAGCGATCGATGTTTTCGTGTGAGTGAGCTGTACGGTGCATGTTAAATGCACGCTGTGTTTGCTGGGATAAGGTTTATAATTAATTGTGTGGTACGTTCTGATTTATAAATTGCAAGTGTGAGCGCGACCTCGTATCTGTGTGTAGTTGCGGCGAGGTAGTGGGGAAGGAGTGGAGACATTGGGTTTCGATAAATTTTCAACTACCGGGCATATCTATCGTTCATCTTAATAAAGGCTTCATTATTCTTATTCTTAAAAATACGCTGACTAGCTGTATCTTCACTACCAATAGACCTAAAGTGTGCTTGGGTTGGGCTCAAATTTTAGTAATTTTAGCTTGCTTCCCAAAAATACTTCGCAGTTTTGCGAGCACCATGGACGTCGCACAAGATTTTCAGGGTTGCAAACTTGGGTATAAACTACTCTCACCTAACTACATGTTAAAAAAAAAACGTAGTTACATTCGCGTTTGCGACGATTGCATTTATTTGTGTCGATATTGCCTGGGCTACTATCAGTTCTTATTTCAGTTGTGTCCTTCCAGCTAGTAACATACTACGAGGGCCAAGAATGGTTGGAGCCTGACACCTTGTCGGCCGGCTACTACTACATGGCACAACTCCGGTTCACCGCCATCCCAGAGAATCCCAACATCAATCCCACCAGTCTGGTCGAAAGCGCTTGTGTTCCTGGTAACATGTACTCCAGGGCTATTTGTATGGTATGAATTATTTATGTTTAAAAAATGTTTTAGGAATAAAAATTCGATTCGATCAGAACACTCTCAGGCTTTATGGCCTTCACACATCGAAATATCTCAACGCAAAGTACGAGTAAAGTATTAAAATGTGAGCTTTATTTCGTGACACGTGGGTACAATACACATAAAGCTTACGACGACGTGTTGGCAACTCCGTGTATAGATAGTGTCATCCACGAAGACGCGCTCCACTCCACGATTACTCTACTTTTAGTTGTAATTTAGTACAGAGCAGAGTGGAGTGAGGCTCGTCTTCGTGGATGGCATTATCTATACTGTCATTTAGTTTTGGATATGTCACTGTACGTAACTTTGCTAAGTAAGCGTTTAATAATATGAACAACAAACTCGACTCAAATTAAAGCATTGAAATGAGGCTCACATCAGTGCTTTACTTTGAGTCTACTTGGTTCCGGTTTGCGACGGCCATTGTACTCTTTTGAATTATTCTTTATTACTATTTTGTTATCTTGGCAGCAAAAATGTGCAGAGAAAGCATGTGGTTGTAGCGACCCGCTACAGTTCAAATATTACAGCACTAACAGTGACTTGCCGGTGTGTCCCGCCACGCGACTCAGCTGCCTGAGAGCCAATGAGTACAAGAAGTACGGTAAGTACTTCATGACCTTACGCCTGTACGTATTCCCCTAGAAGGGTAAGACAGAGGTGTACGCTTGTATAGTACACCACAATGTCTCCAGTTATACTAATTCCTATGTAATAGGGTCATTAACCGGGTGGAAGTACAGACCCCGGTCTGCTTACTGACAAATTCTTGATGATAAAACACTTTACTTTAGCTGACCTGGGAATTAACAATCGCAGTCGAAACCTTCTTAGTTATTTGTTTGTATCCGGCCGTTCGCAATCCAGTTTCCAAACGTGTAAACAAATATGTGTTTCTAAAAAAACGACTTTAAAACCCACAAATAAAGTTCAGTTTGCGCTACAAAAATTATTTTTAATGACTTTCAATAGTATCTCCTAGTCATTCTGAAATCAACTTACTTCAGACTTGTTTAAAGTTCATATTCGTTTAAGTGGAAATAACATCAATAAGAAACAAAGATTTGATTGTAGTTTCGATTCTAGTCGACGAGATACTCAATGCTCACTAAAAACGTATTGGTTTCAGACAATGTAACCTGCCAGTGCTTGCCGTCTTGTAAAAAGATCACCAGTGATTTGGTCCTCGAATCAAGTCCGATGACCGTCATCAAGCATGCTATTGATCCTTTATAGTAAGTATATCATATTCATAATATACCATTTATGTATAATCTTGTGAATGTGAAGACTATGTGGGTCATTGTTTTTTTTTTGTTTCTTTTTCGCATTTAGTTTTACTAATGGTCATGGCAGTTTGAGTAATTTTATGCGGCCTACCCAAATGTCCTTTCTTTGGTATTGTTCGTCGAATCGTTGAGCTCGTTAAGTTTTGAGTTGAGCTGCACGATTACTGATAAATGCGTGCACTGACTGGACAGGTCCACTCAATCTGTGTAGTTCTACACGGTCTTCACAGGATCTGACGAAGATTATGTCTGGGCTTTAAAATAGACTGTGCCCTCTGAGTTTGTTTCAGCCTTTAGTCTCAGAGTAGTCAGATAAGAAATATTTTTTAAACTAGATGAGGTCGGCGCATCTAGTTTAAAAAATATTATTGACGTGTAAGTGTTTGTACAAACCTATTTACAGAAAATAAAATTATTTAATTTCATCATTTCATTGCAATTGCTTTTTCTCCCTAACAAGACCCTATTGCATGTCATAAAACTGCTAGTTGCCAAAAGTGATAAAGCAATTACGGTGTCGACTATACAAATAACATATAAGTGTTTTTATTGTTTTATATCTTTTAAATTGCTTGCAGCTCTGGATTAAACGTCACGCCAACCATAGTAGTGAACTTGCGAGTCAACGTGGGCCATTCTCGAGTGTTTCTACTGAACCCGACTGAAACATGGCTCACTTTGCTGTGTAAGTATTTGCGAATGAACATGAGTAGTCTACCTAAGTTTACAGACAATGACAGCTCATGATTTGCAACATGACTCTCTATATCTTATGTACGTTCATGTAGAACTATGTGGCTACAGATTCAAGTTTACAAACATTAAAATCTGCTTGTATAATATCTTCCGCTTCCGTATTGCCGGTTCAACATGCATTTGCATTATATGCCAGATCATGAAATTCACCGTGATTTCTTTTGTTCTAGCGTCCTTAGGCGGAGTTTTCAACATGTTTCTGGGTGTGGGACTATTCAGCGCGTTGGAATTCCTATACTTTTTAATAGTAAAGTTACCGGTAGCTATAAGAAAATCGTCTGAAATAGACCCCACCGCTAGGTATACCACCTCTGGGCCTGTTCGGTAGAATGTAGTCAGTGGTTATCGTGTGTTGGACTCCTGCAAATGGATATTTTTTGTATAATTAAAACCCAGTATACAACGCAAAATAAAAGTTGCGCAACATGTTTATGTATTACGCGAAACAATGTTGCTGGCTACATAGAATGTTGCCGTGTTGCTGGCAACATACCAACTTTGGCTATTCATTGTAAACAAAAGAACATCTGGCAACATCAAATGTTTCGAGAACAATATTGCGAAATTGTTGCTCAACATTGTTTTCGGTATATGCGTATCTGTGTGGTTAATAAACGTGATTTGTATCTAATGCCCACACAACCCAGGGGTGTATGCTATTCGTATCAAGTGTACCTGGCCAATTTTTTTTCAACTGTAGTACTGCTTCACATATTTTTATTGATACTTACTTGTTGTTAAGATAAGATAAGATCATTTTTATTTGTCAAAAACATGTGTAGGTTTACAGTTGGTATGTTTAAAAAAATAAAGTTTCAACATGTTTTGCCTGGAAAGGCGTACAAATACAATAATAATAGCTTGAAACAATGAAATCATGCAGTTACATTAAATTAATAGAACATTTCAAATTAATACAGTAATTAATAAAATAAAATAAAAGATGTCAAAAGTAAGATAACAATTCAAATTAATATTCTAATTAATAAAATAAAACATGTCAAAAGTAAAATAACAAAATAAAAAATGTCCATAGTGCATCATTGAAAATTTATACAACAATAATAAAAACTGTCTAAATAACGTCATTTAAATAGTCGGCAACATTATAGTAAGTAGCATGTTCCCCTCAAATAAATTATTATTTTTAACAAACTATGTATTTTTTTTGTTATTCTTATTAATCTACCAACAAAACTAATTTGAACGCAAAAATTAAAGTGCAAAACGGGTAATAACGTCCTGATATTTTTTATATGTATAAACGAAAGGTGCTAAAATTCTTGAGCTCGGTCCGCTCGCTCTTACATCCTCTAATTTAACTACCAATTAATTTAACGTACTTTTTAGTATAAATATACATAAACAGGAACTGGATGCTTAAATTTTCGAACCGAGCGGCCGGTAAATACCTAAAAACCCACTAGGGTTGCCCACTGACTGTGATTCGAGTGTACTGAGGGCCTAGTGCGAGTTTTTATACTTATTCGATCGCGTTAACGTTAAGAGGCTTACAACAGCTAAAGCGCGGTCACTGTCGGACTGCATAGAAATGAAAGAGAAGCGCGATGACACGACGCAGGTAATTTATTGCAAAATATGAAGCAGTTAGCGATTTACAGAAAATCTATTGATTGGACTGGAAAATTAAAACACTATTATGCTAATATGTAGCTTGTATCTGACAAAAAATCAGAATGATTGCATGTAAATTAATATGATTTTTATTCGTTAAAAGAATTTTTTAGAGGTATCTTCATGATTTTTTTCTATCGTATCAAATTAGTTGTAATGTTTTCAACACACTATCATACTAGCATATATCCTGAAGAATATCATATATTTTTCTGATTTTGTTTACTGCAGTGGATCATATTCTTTTAGGCATTATAAAACTTGCGCTTAGGCACGTTTAGGTCCTGTAGTCCCCTTAACGTTCAGTTACGTCAATTTGTAAGGAATAATTGCGTTTCCCATTAAAGTCACTAGACGACGCTTAATTAGTTCCAGTACAAAATGCAGTTTACGTTAACGCCATCGGCTAGGTATAAGAACGTGAGACCGACACTGGCATGGCCACCTTCAGAGATTATAATTTTGATAACAAATATTAGTCGAAATCGGTTATTTGTTGTTGTAATATTGAACGTTGACTGTGCCGAAAGAGAAACATAATGTGACTAGAAATTGCACAGTATTAAAAAAAATCGTATCTTACTAGGTAAGTTTGAGATACCTATAATATTTTTTGTATTTTTTAGAACGGGCATAAGGTCTAATATGCTATTTCAAGGTTTTCCATTCTGTACCGGACATTCTGTATAATAAAATAAAATAAATTATATTTTTTTGCAACATGTTAATTTAATAGAAATACCCACATAAACTCAGAAGACCGGAGCGGAGGGGCCGTCCGCGCAGGGAGCGGGCCGCAAGAGAGTGCACTTGCACCGCCCTAGCATCAAAATAAAATATAGGTAGATGTAAAAATATTCAGAACTATAGAAATCTGAAAACGCAACTAATCGTAGAGACCCTAAAATCCTAAAAGCTTGCTTCGCTGGCTCGATAATGTTAGCACCCTGTGTACTTTGTCGAATTTTAGGATATCGCCTCGAATAGTACCTAGTCTCTATTATTCTGGTTTTCAGATTTCTGTAGTTCTGAATGTTTTTACACCTACTTAATTCCTACTCTATTTTAATTCTTAAGCTTCTTTGTATAAATCGACACAGTTAGCCCTCTTTCTGTATGAATGGACAAAATGAAACCTATCCCATTCGAGGCGAGATGAAAAAATTATCTAGCTCGCTTCTCTCGCTCTTTATAAATGTCTTAATTGTTGAGCTTTTCTGTATACTCGTAAGTCGAGCATGTTATTCCTTGTATGAATGGAAACACGATAACCTAACATATCCGAGGTGCAGTGCAGAAACCGGCCAAGTGCGTGTCGGACCACGCACAATGAAGGGTTCCGTAGTTGGGATGAATAAAATTTATCCCAAGAACAAACTTAACATTGTAGTTGAAAAACATGTTCCCCTATACATTCCAACTACAAATGTAAGTTTGTACGCACAATATTGAGTGATTTACCATGTTATTTTAAAACCATAGAGTTCTTATAGGTTTTCCTGTAATCTATAAGCATAGAACTTTTCTCTGTATTTTTTTCAAAATTTTAGGTTCAGCAGTTTCGGAGATAAGGGGGGAATGGTAATTTTGTATCTATTTTCTTAAATATCTTTTAAAGTATTTATTTTAATATGATTAAAAAAATGTATTTGAGATCCTCGCAATAAGCCCATTCATTTGATATGTCACATGGTACTGTTCGCAAAACGTTTTTTTTAATTATCTTATTTGCTCCCCAAAAGTATCCCCAATATTCAAAATTCATTTATTTATGTTACACGTCCGTGTTTGGGTCACACAAATACATTTATGTGTACCAAATTTCAACTTAATCGGTCAATTAAATTCGGAGCAAATTGGCTGTGACAGACGGACAGACAGAGACACGAGTGATCCTATAAGGGTTCCGTTTTTTCCTTTTGAGGTACGGAACCCTAAACATCAATGAGCTCGCTTCGTGGACCTGAAGATGCACCTCCAAGATAATAAACTTGTTGGCGTCCATGGGGGCATGGGCATGGCAGGGGCGCCTCATTTTTTTGCAGCCACGGGCCCCCAACAGGCTTAGGCCGCCACTACATATTTTTATGATTCAGTATATTTGAATTTCACTGCTACAACTTAAATCATTGATGTAATCTGCGTTCGCAATTTATTTGGCAAACATTTAAACAAACACGAGTTTCAGGAAAAACAACTGTAATGCCTTCAGTTTGCGCTACAACTTCCTATGTTTTATGACTTTTTGAACAGTACTAGTTAGTCAGTCTGAAATCATCTTTATTTACACTTTCATAAAGTTGATGTTTGTTTAATTGGAAATACCATCAATTGGAAATAGACCTTAGTTGTTAATATTCGTGATTATTCTTTATATCTCTATTTTTGAAACATTGTAAGCAGCCTTTGCTACGCAAAACGGATAGCATAGAAAAAACATATAAGTCAATAATGGCTGTACTTTCGAGCCTCTAGTTCTCGTATTAAATTATTGATCATAATAGTCGCAAATCGCGCCATCTTCGTGACATTAGGTAGCGCTTCGTCATAAACAAATTTACTGTCAAATGACCCCTTGTCAATATGACTAAAAACCCAAAAATCATTAATTAAATGTTCCCTTTTATTTTTAACTTTAGTTTTAATAGTTTCTCTTCCAGGTGAACTCACAGTATATTGACTGAGTTTACGAGCTGGGCAATAGATGGCGTTTGATCCCAAAGGAACTAATATTACATTACAGAGTGCAGAGGCATGGAAATGGTTGTAATAGTCTTCCGTAGAGGGCAGCATCATCAACTTTATGATGAAATAATTCTATAGATAGTTACGCATAAGATTATGTTATAATCTTTACAGGTAGACGCTTTCGCGGCGACATTTTTGGAATGTGCTAATTAGGCCCTTTTAGTTGATACCCAACACGGCGTCATTGAAAATATTTTTTTTAGTTCATGACTATGTTCTCTAGAGGGCATATTCAATTTAATGACGAAATTACATGACGTCACATAGCCCACAACCAGCGGACGATCAAGACGCTTTCGACAATACGTCATTTGTAAAATTATAATGAGCAGTTTAGAACTTACGAGGTAACAGATAAATATAAATACATACATACTGGTCAAAATCATAACCCTCCTTTTTGCTTCGCCATAGTCGGGTAATGATAGTGATGCTTGCGCGAACGCAACCATAACTCATGGTGAAGTTTTTATACAACCTGTCAAATAGTCCAGCCAGTCACTTATCTCAGTCAGTCTGTCAATGTCAAGCACACGTGGTAAGGTTATGTTGTTCTAGTACTGCAATTGCCTGCCTGTAATTTGTGTTGTTTTGGTTCCAACAAATAATTAAAGTAGTAAAACATAAATCATAAAACATGTCATCATGGAAGAAGGCCGCTAAGGCCAACCAGAAGACGCACAAAGAGCGCCATCAGCCAGAATCGCGGAAACACCTAGGTTTACTTGAAAAGAAGAAAGATTATAAGAAGCGCGCAGACGACTACCATGAGAAAGGGGAAACTCTGAAGTTGTTGAGGAAACGGACGCTGGACAAGAATCCTGATGAGTTCTACTTTCATATGATCAATTCTAGAGTGAAAGATGGGGTGAGTAAATTTTATTGTAGTGACTACAATTTCTAAAAGTTTATTTTAAAGCTACGAATTGAATTATAAACATACGTTTAAATTTCCTGTGATCGTATTTCGTGTATTTCGTTTAATTATACATTCAATTTAAAGTAGTAACAGTTAAATTTTGTTTTGTAAACATAACCTCTAAAAATTACTTTAAACTGCACTCAATAATCTACCGGTTACAAATCGGACGTATAGAAAAAAAAAAACTGAACAACGGAAAAAAAAAAAAAAAAAAATGTATTGCAAAAAGTATATACCTAAGTTAGCCTAGCTAGATTTTAGGGACTACATTCTTAAATGGATTTATGAGCAGATTAACAAGTTTTCTAATAACTTTGTAGGAGCACCATGAAGTTGAGAAGGTGGACGAGCATTCTACAGAGCAGGTAAAGCTGATGCAGACTCAGGACATCAAGTACATCAACATGAAGAGGACCATTGAGAGCAGGAGGATCAATAGGCTGCAAGTATGTATTGGTTTATTGACAGATTTAAAAAAAAATCTGTAATACTAATAAAGGCTGGTTTTCTGGGTTTTTTGCACCATTTGAAGAAGTAAAGAAAACATTAATCTATGCCGATTTATAATAAGTTTTTTTTTTTTTACTTTTTTGTAAACGACCCTTGTGTTTTTTACTGTGTGTTTATTCTGCTTTCACTTTATTGATTAGCAAAAATTTTAACCAACCTTCTAAAATCTAATCAATGCGAAATTCTGAGTGTCAAAGTCTCAATCTCAATTTTCAACAAACTAACTTAAACTAGACTACTAAAACTGTTTAATTAAAGGGTTAAATATTTAAGGTAGGAAAAATAAAATAAATAAGTAATAAAACTTTTTTCTAAATTCATCAAAATTAATATCTTTACAGGCTCAGCTCCACATGACAGATGTAGCAGAGGCAATACCTAATAATCACACATTCTTCATAGAAGAGGGAGAAGAGAAACAGTTTGATCTGGCCAAGAGACTAGACACACACCCAGCTTTGTTGGGCAGGAAGTCCAACAGGCCCAGGATGTCTGATTTGGATAAAATTGTACTGCCTGATGTTAATGATGAGGTTGGTATTTAAATTTGAATTTGATGACATTTATCATTAGCATTGTATTATTAGTTATCAGCTTTCTTTCAATTATGTAAATATTTTTAGCAATTGCCTGTCGATGGCACTGGCAGATTAGTAAGAAGTGTTTAAAAACACATTTACAATACCAATACTCCCTAATTGCAACATGATCATCCACAGTCTGAATAAACCTACTGTTGACTTTTTTGGCCTCTGTACTTTTGTACCAGTCTCTATGCCTCCTATTATAAGGGACTTTTGTACGATTATACTTTTAAATTTCTCTCTGAAGACCACAGCATAAAAACCTGTGCATAAAATCTAAATTAATAAAATTTGGATACACTCTTGATTCGAATTCCCCTTTCCAGACACTAGAATCAATGAAGAAGAAAAAACAGAAGATCTATAATGAGCTATCAAAGCGGATAGAGAGGGAAAAAGAGCTGACTGTCGTCCATCAGAAGATGGAGTTGAAACGTCACTTACAAGATGTGAAGATCATGAAACCCAAGAGATTAAAACCTGGGACCAAGTGTTCAGCACCTGTGTATCAGTTCCAATATATGAGAAAGAAGTAATAATTGCCTTTAATTTATTATTATTTTAAATAGAAGCCAAGGATTGTCTTGCGGTCAGCCGTAAGTGACAGTGAAATCTTAGATTCAAATAAAGATGATTAAAATCCTTGGATGTTTATTGTATTGAAGACGAGGGATTGTTACATGTGTCAAAAGCAAGGAGGAAATAAAAACACCTTTTAAATGTTTAAATTTGTTTTATTTTTTCGTAATAAATAATTTTTGTTCATTATATTAAGAGATGCACCCTAGTTATTGCGCGATATAATGATATTGGTTAGAAATTCAAAATGGTCATTGAATTAAATAATATCATTTGGAAATTAGTAATAAAATTGGTTTTTAACTTAAAATATGTTTTAAGTACAAGTTAATGTAGTTAAAATATGTTTTAAGTTCTTTATAGAATATTGTAGAAATTTCCCTGATTAATTATTATAGAAATAAAATATCACTTAAACCTAATTATACAATAGCTCAATGAGTAAGACATTGACTGGTGATCAACAATTCCAAAGTTCAAATTCTTCCCATTGAGGCGTTAACATACACGTAAACCGGCTCCTAATAATCGGAGGGTTTTATCACTCATTGTCAGGAACGTTACAACATAAACATACTAGACCTTAGAAATTAGACCACTGGCATTCTGACGTCATCTACAAATATTTGACGGATTTTGATGGTACTCAAGAGAGAATTAAAGAAAAAAGTAGCAGGTTGCTAAATTTAAATAAAATCCTTTACAGAAATAGAAAATGTTAGAAGAATATGTATATGCGAAAGAGTCTCAGAATAATTTCAGATGGCAACACTAGTTATGACGCTAAAGATGAACGCGCGGAAGTAAACCACATGTCACGCAGCATTTCTTCTTAACAAAATGACTACTTAAAAATAATATGTCCATCGCATAATACCTTGAGTGCATCACAGTATAAAAGTTGTACGTATAACCTAAGGCGGTAACTTTCAGTAAGCTAAGGTACAACATTCACGGTCAAATTTGAATGATTTAAAACCATTAGTAAGTTATTACAATGTAACTCTTATCGCATTGCAATAAAGTATAAATTGGAATGCTTGTCGTGATTTGGATAAAACTCTGGGCAATTTCTAATTTATAACCTATCTTACCGAGATAAGAATTAAATTACAATGACTTCGTAATGGTTTTCGAGAGTGAATGTCCTACATAAGAGTCTTTGGTAGTCCTATACTAAATCACAGTGTCACCACAGCACGCACTTGTGTTCGGGGTTCATGGGCGACCCCGCGGGGCAGCTCCAAGCTTCCGCGAACTCCGCGGAGTTGCTGAGCGTGCCTATCACACGGATCTTGTTCGGACTGTGCACGCCTTCCACCATTTTGGATTTTAGAGCGCCTACCGTTGAGTTGCCGCACCAGATCTGTTGGAAGGAGAATTTAATGAAGATTATAATAATAATAATTTCGTATTCCTGCTTATTTTACAGATTTTGAGAAAGACAAGGTGCTCACACTTCTGTTATTTGGTTTACCACTCCAGACGTTATTTCCTTCCATCCGATCTAAACTGCTATAGTAGGTACCTGTGCAAATCCCAGGAAGAACAGCTGGTCGGGCGTGTAGGCCGGCAGGCCGGGCAGCGCGGCGCGGCGCTGCGCGGGCGCACGGCGCGCGAGCCGGCGGTAGGCGTGCAGCGCGGCGCGCAGCCCGCCGTTGTCGGCGATGTTCTCGCCCTGGGTGTTGAAGCCGTGCACCTGTGAAGGAATGTAGGAACATTTAGTGCCAGGCCACACCAATCACGATTCACGTAAATAACCTAAAGTTTTGGATGGACTCCGTAAGCCCACGTTCGCACGGACATAAAAATATCGCGACGGGATTTTATCGCGCACTAGATTTTCAACTTTCGGTGTTGAACCGAACGACTCGAAAAAAAATCGCCATGGGAAAAAATCGCCCGTGCGTACTTGGGTTAAGAGTCAAGAGGATGAGGAGAGAAGCGGAACTGGTCTTTAAAAGACGTCAATATAATATGCGAATCTTAAGTATTACGATTATCTAGCAATGGATTGCAAATAACCAACTTGGTGAAGATTTTTTGCTCAAACATCGCGCATTAAACTTTTAGAAATATTAACAAGTTTATCCTAACATATAATTTGAAGACTTCATTTGTTTATGGCACTACGTCAGCACGGCATAGCTTATGGTGGTGTATTGAACGAGCCCAGTGGCTATCCCGGGCAGTCTGCCTCGCTACCAGAGGCGGCGGGCGGCGCTAGGCCCGGGCCCCGCGCCCGAGTCTCGCAAAAAAGTTTTAAAAGTTCCCCCTGACCCTCGTCCTGGGATCCCCCAAATCTATAGAAATACTTTTTAATCAGATCCCAAACAAGGCCAAAATATGTTCAGTAACAAAGAGGTAGTTTGTAATTGGAGGGCCCACTATAAGGTATAAAATATAAACGTAGCATGCAAAAATTGTCGCACTCGCTTCGCTCGCTCTTCCATCGTACAATTTCAAACTTATCTGCAAAGATCGACAAAATAACCGATTTCTGTACCTATAAATGTTCAAATTTACCTATCTAAGACTGGGTGCTAATATTTTCGAGCTCGCTTTGCTCGCTCTTGCCTTCTACTTTCTGCATTAGAATTTTCGGCTGGTGTTAGCTATGCCACAATGGAGCTAACTTACGGTATAGTTGGGCAGCTGCGGCAGGTGGTACTTGCTGTACTGGTCGATGATGCACTGCACCTTGCTGTGGTAGTGTTCTAGCGTCGCGGCAGACCACCATTGTTTTAAGTTGCCTTCCTCGTCGTAGCGACGACCTGGGGAGGGACAAGCAAAGAGTATTAGTAGGAGATCTGTTTGTGGAGAGTCGTCTGGAGACTAAATACTATTTAAGTGATAAATGGGTATTTACTTCGGTTGTTTATTGTTTTAAAATAGAAAGAATAGATGTAGGGTTGTAAACATGTAACTAATAATAGTCCTCGGGACCGAACTTCGGCCATGGCGACCAGTCTCAGCGGAATTAGCTGTCGGCGCGGGAGATGGTACCGCCTGTGCGGACAGCCGGAGCACGGCGCCGCACCACAACGTCAGACCTAAGCGCTGCTGCTGACTAATTCCTAATAGAAAACCCAATAACACTGTCCCACCCGGGAATCGAACCTAGGACCCCAAGTTCAGCCGACGTGCCTGCGACCACAAGACCAACGGAGTAGTCAAAGTTCTAACTAACTAGATAGTTAAAACAGCTATAGAATAATATACAGTATCTCATCTAGCCAATGAACTCGTTGAAGAAAAGTAGACAATTTATGATAGTAGGTACTTTTTAGCGCATAAGTTCATTAAGTACCTTGATCGTCAAATCCGTGCGTGACTTCATGTCCCATTATGGCACCGATAGATCCGTAGTTGATCGCTCTGAAACAAACATCTCGTGTTATTTCTTCCGTCCAAAGGTTTTGCATAAGATTTACATACATACCATCACGGCTGTATTCCCCGAAGAGTTAAGCAGAGGTGTTCATATAGTACACCCACATATTACCACTTATGTTTAGGTCCCATGTACCTAATAGGGGGCGAGCCTATTGCCATCAACCGGGCACAAAGCCAGACTCCGGCTGCTACTGAGACATTCCTGATGGAAAAACCCAATATCACTTTGTCCGACCTAGGAATCGAACCCAGCACCTCATGCTTAGCAGTAACGCTAGCGACCACTACACCAACAACATATACTTTAACATACATATACGACATATACAACGCATATGATTTAAACAGTTGAAATATGAGGGTAGGTACTCACTCAATTCCATTCCCGTAAAACGGTGGCTGCAATATTCCGGCGGGGAAAGCTGGGAAAGTAAGTTCTGGTTAGTTATCAAACAAAAACTAAATGAAATGAAATTGTTTATTCTGTAAATAGGCTATCGGATGATTTAAACGTCATATAAAAATATAATAAATAAGCTAGATGAGGTCGGTAAAGGTCACTCAGTAGGAATTTTCAGTGACAATATTAGAGACTAGATACAAAGAAAACTCTGAGCCAAAACAAATTCGAATTTTTGTAAATTTTTTGTAATTTGCAGCTATCTAATTACGCAACACATTTTCGATTACGACTAATCTGTTTCATTTTGACAGTTCAACAACATTCATTGCGTTATTTACGTTGTCGAGCAATTTTTTTTTGTACTTATGAAGCAATGGATTAACAATCTGTTTCAAAACGATTCAGATTCTGATTGATCGTGTATTATGTAATTAGGGTTCTGGTCAGTGTCAAGTTGTATGTTGATTTAAGTAATTCGCGGCCGTATCAAATATACATTTATAAGTTCTTATTCTAACTCTTTCTTAGTTCATATAATCGTATCGAATGACTATTTCATGAAGTTTTGACATTTCAGGATTATTCTAATGTAATATTGCTGATGATTCTAATGATTATTGTTCTTTAAAGCCATATTTGGTACGGTCGCGAATCATTATTATCATAAATTGGACGTGTTACGGGCTAATTTGACATATTGCAGGGTTTAGTTACCCTGTAACTGGGTTGTGTGTGGAGGTCAAGAAGGTAGTCGCTCCATGATAAATACTGGTATTCAACTGCATTCGGTCAAACTGGAAGCCGACCCTAACATAGTCGGGAAATGGCTATGCACATGATGATGACGGGCTAAATTAGATATGAATAGTAGCCTAAATAGTTTGAAAGGGTGCCGAACGGAACCCGTATTACTAAGCCTCCGCTGTTCGTCCGTCTGTCTGTCAGCGAGCTATATCTCATGAACTGTAATAGGTAGACGGTTGAAATCTTCAGATTGTGTATTTCTATTGACTCTATAACAACAAAAGTTAATTAAATTGAAGGGGGTCTGTGCGGGACCCCCTTCAATTTAATTAATTTTTACACAATCACAAACGTATTTTATCAGCGTATTTTGCTCGATCTTAGAACGGCACGGAACCCTTCGTCAGACTCGCACCTGGCTGTTTTTTTTTTTTTTGCGAAGGCTGATCACTTAGCTAGTTGTTTTCGTGGCTAGTTGTTGAGTGGTGTTTGTAAAAGTTTCATCTATTTCAGTTTAAGTTACCTACTAAAAATATACATGCAAGCCTGTTAGTAACCAAATATGGATCTTTTAGCTATCCGAAATAAAATGAAATTGCGATGGTATCAGATGCCCGTCATCCGATGGTGTACTTACTGACAGAGTTGAGGGTGGCGGAGTAGAAGGCGTTGACAGTGGTGGCGGTGGCGACCCAGCGGTTCCGGTCGGGGCGCTCGCGCAGGGACTGCAGCGACTTCTTCACGGCCGCCGACGTCAGCTTCAGGTATGTCTCGAATAAGCTGCCGTTTACTACTTCCGCCTGAAATAGACAAGAAAAAGGGGCCTGCTGGATGAGCAAAATCTTACACGAAACCCTTAAAAAACAGAATAACCTATCTAACTTGCAAAACTCTGAAATTGGTGTTTCACTATAAACTATTAAATGAGAAATATTTGTTTAAATATATTTGTAATCACGTTCTCGAAAACGGCTTTAACGATTTCGATGAAAGTTGCACTATAGGGATTTACGAGGACCAAAAATTGATCTAACTAGGTCCCATATCTGAGAAAAATCGTTTTCTCCGTATTTTCATCGGAGCAGAGGTCAATCGCCCAAAGTTTAGAATAAGATGGCTAACTTAGAATAATAAAAAAAATAAATAATAATAATAATAGTGTTTTATTATAATGATATGGCGGCATGGAATTAGTATGTACTATCATGGTGGCATGGAATTAGTTTAAAATATCGTATACGATTAAATGAGCATACTCTATTTTCACCACCACGCATAGCATGACCACCGAAGAAATGGGTTTTGTCGACGGAAGAATAGACAAAATGACAGAGAAATAATCAAAATCTGTTATTTAGTCTATTCTTCCGTCGACAAAACACGTTCCTTCGGTGGTCATGCTACGCGTGGTGGTGAAAATAGAATATGCTCATTTAATCGTCGAAACACGTTTCGTCATGCTAAGCTACTAACAATTAAGAATAATGAAGATGTAATTGGAATTTTCTTACTGAATAACTAGGTACTTCAGCGTTAAATCTACCATATCATTACAGCAGCATAACTTATGTTAATGTCTAACTTAATTGCCCCAGAATGGGAATTACGTTTTCCGACATAAAGTCTTTGAAATATTTTACAGAATGTTTGAATGAAATCCCCGCATTACAGGCTAAACCTGCGTCAGTAACTATCAGCAGTTCCTACTGCAGCAACACCTTAATGTTACTGTTTAATAATATCGTTGATTACATTAATAAACAATACTCACGTGTTTATAATGCTTGTC
Organism: Agrochola circellaris; assembly: GCA_914767755.1. NCBI lineage: Eukaryota > Metazoa > Arthropoda > Insecta > Lepidoptera > Noctuidae > Agrochola > Agrochola circellaris. The sequence continues at coordinate 1,555,586 of OU611847.1, forward strand.
AAGCTGCTCGTGCGTGAGCAGCCAGGCGGGGAAGCCCACGAAGTTCCGGATGGCCTTCAGCTTGTCCAGGGTCTTGAGGCGCGTGCCCGAGTCCATCCAGTCCAGCTCGCGCACGGCGCCCGCGAAGGCCGCGCGCACGTCCTCCACCATCTCTATCGCCTGCGGGGAGGGGGGGGCTTTAAGTCACACTCTTATAACTCATTCAAATTGCTAACTGTTTATAACCCGTAACCTAATTACGTAATACACGATCAATCACAATCTGAATCGTTTTGAAACAGATTGCTAATCCATTGCATCATAAATTCGAAAAAAAAAATCTGCTCAACAACGTCAATAACGCAATTAATGTTGTTGAACTGTCAAAATGTAACAGTTTAGTCGTAACCGTTTATGAAAATATGTTACGTAATTGGAAAGCTGTTTAAAAAGTCAGCATTCGTACTCTATAACGTAGTATTCAAAGTTTTTGATAATTTGATGTTTATATATATATATTTTTTTGTATAATGTTCTAGAACGCTAATGATAGTGCCGTGCTTTACTATAATTTAGATACATGCGAGATCTATATTATGAAAAAGACTTTAGGTAAATGCTGTGTACCTATAATATGTTTAGTTGGTAAGCTTTTATATAAATAAATAAACCTAACCGGTCTCCCGGGACACCGTGAAATATGAGTTCTAACTTTAGTCCAAACGTAAACCTCGAGCCAGTGATTGTCTTTTGAACTATATTTAGTGAACGGTAAAAGTTTGAAATACAAAATTGACAATTTAGACGTTGACGTCAGTTTTTGTAATTAGAACTTTAACTTTGTCGAAATAAAGTTCGAAATTCAGAAATGGATAGAAAAAACTTGTTGCGTAATAAGGCCGAGTGAAATTGCTGTCTGTTTAACCTTTAAATAGCTATTCGGGAAAACGGGAGACCGAAAAATATATACCATCACTTACAAAGTTTACATAAAAAAATATTGATTTCTTTGCAAGAAACAGGCAAACCTACTTATTTATTTTGAGTTTATAAATAAAAATTGTCACAGGTATGTCATAGTGCTGAATGTTCTGCCATTATATTACATACAGGGGTATGCTTCTTGTACCCAATCAATTAAATCAGACCACTACATAACATAACTGTCTGTTTTTAAATGCTCTCTTTTTGTTTTTTATTTTATAATTAATTTATTATTTTTATTATTACTTCAAAATCAAATCAAATCAAAAATATTTTATTTCATTATTACACGTTGTACATTATGCAGTTGGTGGCGTCTCCTTTTAAGCATTTAGATGCCTGTGCCAACATTTGTTACTATACATAAGTTTATAAATTAATAATTTTATATTATCTTTAGTCTGTTGTTGTGTGTGAATGTGTGCGTACGTGCGTAATGGCGTGAGTGTGTGTGTGTGTGTGTGCGCGCGTGTGTGTGTATGCGTGTGTGTGGTTGTTTTATACGGAAGCGGTTTCACCTTATATTTAATAGAAGATTCTCTACTTCATCGTAGCATAACTTGTGTATCCACTTAATCAGGAACGATTTGCATTCTTTAAACGATTTAGTATGTATATCTATTTGTTTATTTATTTTATTATATAAGATAGACGAGCGTTTGTCGTACTGATTATTTACTTACTGTTTGTATTTCCTGTGCGTGTCCCAAATAAAATATTTTTCTTTCTTTCTTTTCTGTCATAACATAACACCACGCCGGTGTTCCCCGAAGGGTTAGGCCGAACAAACTACTATTGTAACAATATTAATAATATGCCCCACACCCATTTGTTGCACTTTGCAACATTGTTGCAATTGCATTGAATAATTTATTTTCATACTACGATTAATTTGTGCGAGGGTATCATCAAACTTTGCTACGGCGTAGCAAGGGACTCAGGGCTACGCGTGCTACGACAACCGGTGGTGTAGCAGTTGACCTACTGCTACGCATTGAACTAATTTTCAAAATAAAGTAACGTTTTCAGCCATTTAGTTTTTTTTTTAAATTGATGATGCTTTAGGTACCTATATTGCGATAAATCTTATCTTTTGATGTGAAACATCTTTCCTCTCACAATCAAAATCTAAATCTAAAAAAATATGAATAATCAAATCTGTGGGAGTGATTTCGTATGGAAACGCGCGCTATTTGATTTGACCAATGAGAGCGCGCGGTGCTAGAGTTGGCCATCAGAAACAACCGTGACGAGGCCCCGCCCCATTAAGTTTGCTTATTATCTTAATGTTGCTTATTACCGAGGTCAGATGTCAGATGTTACACATCATATGCGACTACTGGCTCGCTCGTTTTTTTTATTTATTTATTTTATTATTTATGTACACACAGTAAAATACATAGAGATTTTATTGTATTATTTGAAAGTTTTACATACTGTTAGGTAAAATATATCGGGACTATTTATAAAAATTCCATCTTATCTGTATACCTAATTATAAGCAAATAAATGATTTATTCAAAGTAAACATTTTGATGAACATCATCTACATACCTAAGTGAGACATGATCCATACCTTTTGCCTGGACGTGTAGTCGAAGTGCTTCTTCACGTACAGGTAGCTCAGCGCTACTCCGAAGTTGGCGTTAACATTGGCCGTGCAGCTCTTCCAGCGCGGCGTGCGCTGCTGCAGCCCGAACACGGCGCGAGAGAACTCGAAGCCGAGCTCGCGGAACGCGCCCAGCGTCATCGGGGCCACCGTGGAGAAGACGCTCCACCACAGGAAACGTTCTGCGGAAGACGATGATGGTTCAAATATTTAAAATAACCTAGATGAGGTCGGCGTTTCCTATCTTACTACTCTGGAAGGCCGAAACCAATTCAGAGGTCACAGTCTCGACATAATGTTGGTCAGACCATATGAGAACCATGTAGATTAGTGTCTGTAATGGTCGTTTGAGGAAGCAAAGGAAATTGCTGTGTTACCATTGATTCAGATTAAAATGTGATCTCTCTTATAGTGTAGAAAAACGCTGGTTTCGGAGAAATCAAAAAATTACGTCTACATGCTGAACTGAATTGGAGTCTACTCAAATAGGAATTGTTGTTGTCCAAGAATTGTGATTGAGTGTCTGGGGTAAAATGTGCTGTGTGATGCTCAAACTGAGACAGCATTGTTTATCTTACAGATTTTGGACGGCAAAAAATTCGAGCTGTGTAATATGGACTAGCAGTTCTAGAAAACTATTATTAAAAAAACCACCAAGTTCCTAAATAATCTCACCAATAATGACAGGCTTGGTGTCGGCCAGCAACACAGACAGCTTCTGCAGGTAAGGCAGGTCCATGACGATGACGCGGTCCGTGTGCAGCTGCAGCTCCACGCTCGTGTTGGCCAGCACCAGCTTCAGGTAGCGCTCCCAGTCGTGCTGTGGGGAGCAGTGGATGAAGTTACGGAGATTGGGCAAAGATGAATTAATTGTAGCCTATTGTTGTTGTACTGCTTGACATAGGCCTCTTCAAGCATTCGATCCTTGCCCACTCTCGTCCGGCTGTCGTCAGCGACCCTACGAAAGTCGTCGTTACAACTAGCCTGACGGCGTTCATCCTTTATGGGACTTTATCCGGGATTTTGTTTGAACAGTTACCAAATGTCGACCTACTTCCTCTAAGAATCATCAAACTCAAACTCAAAGCATTTATTTCAAATAAACCAATTACAGGCACTTTTGAATTGTCCAGGAACATTTGACATAGCCATCAAACCAGACCTAAAAAAAAATTACTGTTTCATCCATTTTCACCGCGTAGGTATTGCACTTTTGTAGGAAACAGCTGTTTTTTTTTTAAAACCCGACAAAAAATTTCATCGCCTAGACGTCCAGAATCATGTCCTGAATCCATGGTAACAGTTCGTGCGTGGATATGGGATGCCACCCTGTATTTCAATCTTTAGTTGCTGTGCGTTATCTATCAGAGATTCACGGAACTGCTGCAGATATTTTGTAGTTTGCGAGACAGAGAGTATTTGGAGACTAGTTTAATAGTGATAGTAAAAGTAGAGGTACCTGTTTCCAGTGCGCGGGCCCGCCGCCGGAGCCCTGCAGCAGCTGCAGCACGGACACCTCGTGGAACAGGTGCGAGCCGCTGCGCCGCACCTCCACCGGCGTCATTATCTGGCGGGTGGGTTACAAGGTTACACACGTAACATGTTTAAGTCCCATGTAATAGGGCGCGAGCCTCTTGCCATCAACCGGGCACAAATCCAGACTCCGGGCTGCTACTGAGAAATTTCAGATAGAAAAACCCAAAAACACTTTGCCCAACCTGGGAATCGACCCCAGGACCTCATGCTCAGCAGTAGTGCTTGCGACCACTAGACCAACGAGGCGGTTAATGTTATAATGTGTCATAAGGAGTTTTATCTAAGTAAATGAGAAGAAGAATGATAACTTTCCAAGCGACTTCTTTCGTGAACTACGCGGAATGGATTCCGTTTTAACCGGACTTAGCTTAAATATCTTAAGTATAAGCCAATATTTGCCAGTAACGGTCACTAATCCAGGTCTACTATTGAGACTTTCTATTGAAAAAACTGAACACTACGTATCCTGAGGATCAAACTTAACCCCGCTGTTGTAGTAGTTTTGCTTGTGGCCACTAGATCAGTATTTATTTTAATTTTATTTATTTATTAAGTGTACATGTCCAACAAAGCTAAAACTAAAATGTACTGGTACCTAAGACATGAGGCTATCCTCGTAATACTCGGGATGAAATTGCAAAAGAATAAGAAGCACTAGCTAACCTTTGCCAAGTTCTTGCTGAACTCCACGATATCATCAGCAAACTGTTCAGCATCAGTCTCGTTGTCCGCGATACTGATCATAGACTTGATGTATTTGTGGTACTGCTCCAGCTCGTGCGCGAACTGCTCCGGCTGCAGCAGGTAGCGGTCGCTGAACCCTGGGGACACCTGCTCGATCTGGAAGGAAAATGTTACTTCAACATTTGGAATACTCAAGACCGAAGAAATATGTAAAATGGAAGACAAAGTTAAATTGACCGGTCACTATCATGATTTTTTACGTCCACGCAGGCTCAATATTTCTGGATCGACGCTATTATAATAAGTAGTCCGGGGAATTTACTCAGAAGTTTAGACTAATTTTGCATTAATTTAAAACAATGTTTTTTTTTATCATGTAGGGTGACAGGGGCGTATGTAAAAATGTATACCGCAAAAAGTTCACCCCGCGTGTACGTTTTTTTAAGAAAACATCTAATTTGAATTTTACTTAGGAAAAAAAATACTAACAGACATGTTGTATGGAGTATTGGTCGACGAGATTAGGTATTACAATTAGGTCAGTAAATTAAACAATTTCGTCGGAATCGGACATAACCGTCTATTCTCCCCAGACGGAAAGGATCCATGAGGATATATAAGAAAAAAGAACAGTATCCTCACCACAACGCGGTTCCTGCTGGTGTTCCGGACGTCCTCGGCCACCTGCACGCTGAGCAGCACGTTGAGGCCGAGCGCGCGCCGCCCGCGCCCCGCCACGCCCTCCCACGAGAAGTTGGCGCTGGCCTGCGCGGGCGGCCGGGGGGGCAGGCCCAGCGTCTGAAGCAGCTTTTGGATCGGCTCGATGCCGTCGGCTTCTAGTTTTTCTGGAATATGGAGAACGGGAAATATGTATAGCTGTTCCACTAATGAAATAACTTTAACCGGTAAAGCCCTGATAAACAACTAATTAACGTGCTAATTGACGTGCTTGAGGGTCACCCAGGGCTTTACCGGTTAATGTAATACCTAAAGGATATAATAATTTAATCTTTAAAACTCTTATGAATTCTTATTCGAAGTAGATGTTAAGGTTAATATTAACCCCAAAAAGCACTAACTATATTTGAAAAGCATTACAATAAAACCGGGTAATTGTGAATCGGACTCGCACACGAAGGGCGAATTTAAATACTAAACGAAGAATATTATTATTTTTAATCTTAAATTATTAAAATCGTGAAGATAAATTTGTATTTCATAATGATACTTTAAATTACAAAGTATTTTTTTGCACTTGCATACAATCGCCCATATTTAAATATATGAATCGGCGTTTTTAATATTTTTTGATTATAATATACAGTATATTGTACATAATATGCAGAAGTTTCAAATTCCTAATTTGTATAATTGTTGAGTTAGAGCTCGTACAAAAATGGTCTAATGCCGTCAAATAATACGGCAAAATTTTGGAAAAAAAAAAATATTTTCTACTCGATGAGCTCTACACAATGGCATCCCACATGCCAGGGTAAGAATATTTTTTTTCAAAATCAAAAGTTTATTGTATGGGGACCCCCTTTAATTTATAACTTTCTTTTGTTGTTATAGCGGCAATAAAAATACATAATCTGTGAAAATTTCAACTGTATACTTATAACGGTTCATGAGATACAGCCCACTGACAGACAGGCAGCGGAGGCTTAGTAATAGATTAGGGGCCAAACGGAACTGTATTAGGTTCCATTTGGCACTCTTCGGGGACGCAACCCTAAAAAGACACTACTATGAAAAGCTTCATAAGTACTGCTACAATAACCATCCACGAATACTCACCAGTATTAATACAAGTCCTATACAGACTCTTCGCCTTCACCACGCTCTGAGGCAGTCCCTCATCATCCTTCGCCTCCAAGAGTTCCCTTAGATCATTGACCAGCTGTTCCCTTAGCTTCGCTAACTGGTCCCAGGATGTGGCCCAGTCAGGCACCGGGTTCTGTTTGATCCAGCCTCCACACGCAAACTCGTAGAAGTCTGTGCATGGTTCCACGTCTTTGTTTAAGGCTTGTAGGATTCTTGATGCTGTGGAGGAGAGATATTTAATATGAGTAAAAGGCAATACCGCAGTGGTCAGACTAGGCAATAAGCACACACGGCATACCAAGGGTCGCAAAGTCGACTCCCCGCTCGTATCAGTCAATATTAAATATCGGCAATCAAAATCAAACGTCATTTATTCAAACTAGGCTGAGAATCAGCACTTTTCGAAAGTCAATATTACATAAGACAGTCCCCCAAAACGCCCTTCACCACTTCCTAGTGAAATTATAATTCTATCAAAATGTTTAAACTAATAGTATCAGTAGTTTATGGAATGTAGTAATAGGGAAGTTGGTGTTCTTTCAAAAAAATTTATCAACTTAGCAGCCTCTAATTCGCTACGCCTCGAGGAGAGAGGGGAAACAGGAAGCTCTCTAGCTTTCTCTACGAATGCATAAAATATGTACAATATCATAATAAACAAAGAGCTTATGTAACCCGACGCCTACCTACCGCAGTAGCACACGCTCATTATGCAGTAAAAATATGCAATTAATAAGTTTAATAATAATTTCTATTATCAAGATGCTCGTTAAAGTTGTTGAATAAAAATTTAAAAAAGAAAAATATACTATTTAGTTAATAAAATAAATGCAGAGAATATCGCTTTTATGAATTCGTATTTTTTACCAATATTTTGAAAAAGAAAGTAAATTAAAATGAAAACTTTTAAACTAAATTTAAGAAACCTGTTTCCTCAAGGCGAGTAGTTTTTTTTGTAATATCATTATCCTTGTTCACTTCCGAGGCAATTCTGGCATCAACAACTCCAAAGTTAGACAAAACAACAACAAGCACTGGATACAAAAATACTAACAAAAATATTTTAAAAGTGAAACTAAACGTAAACAAATAAGAATGCATTATGTAATCTTCCTTGTTCAAACGACAGCAGAACACAGTCTAACCAAACTATCGAACGGTTTGATGTTTTTATCGATATATGAAAATAATTAAAAATTCAACAACAAATGACACAATTGTTGTCCTAAGTACTAATGTCCTATATTATACCAACACGTGTTGTAACTGCGTGCAAACCTAGTATCAATATACAAAATGCGTCTCAACCCCTCAAAGAAAAACATACACAGCTATGTACAGTAGGCTGCAAGTCAGTAGTAACAAAACTAGTAGAAACTGGCCTCGCATTCTATTGAAACTCCGTACTTCCCTAGGCCAGCTTAAGCTCAAAGTGTTACCACCGATGTGAAGTCTACTGTACCTATAGGTACATAGGTGTGACTCAAAATAATTAATATTTTCTCGCTAAAGTGGCGCAGTTATTGCCCTTGCAGAGAAAAAACACGTGGACTGCAAAATAAGTGATGTAAGAAATACTTAGGGTTAAATCAGAAAATACGTTTTATTTTCAAATGTATGCGACAATTTGTATTTTAATTGGAGCGATATACCTACGCAGGGGTTAAATGCGCTGTTTCTTTGAAAACTAAGCAATTAAACATGTATGTTACATAAGTCGAATTAACAATATAAATAGACATAGGCGCCATCTACTGTCGCATCGCTGTCGGTATCGTCGGAATATGTCAAGAAAAACATCAACAACATTTGTATTCAGATTCTGCTGATACGTAATTACAAAAGTTCTAACATAAAATAATTAGTATTTTTTATTCATTTTATTTACAAGCGCCGTAGAGGTAAATAACGCGGTCTTCATTGAAAAAACCGGTAAAACAGCAAGATTAATTTAATATAATTAGTTATGCAACACATCGCACCTTTGGTAGAACAAGGGCATAATTGTCAAAAATTTCCAAACGAATGTCTTTGTCCCTCCAGTTCAAAGGGCCTTTTTTAAGCATTTCTGCATATTTAAGTCATTTTGGCAATTTATGACAATTATGCCCTTGTTCTACCAAAGGTGCGACATACAAAGTAAACTAGTTGTAGAAAGCTATACTTGGACCTATTTTCCCCTATACACTCTTAAAAATTTACAAGTTACAACATACTTGCATGGAAACAAAATCTTTGACTAAACGCATTTGATGGGACTAGCTATATTTTTTGTAGAAAGATACGAGATTAACATTGAATAAGTATATTTGTGGTCGTATCAACGAACTAACCAGCCAGCTTGATCGTCGAGATGCCCCTTCCTAACGTAAGCATTAACTATGTACCTAGTTAGCAAACAAAATCATTTATTTTCTTGGAATTTTTAGCCTATTGGAACTGTAAAAGTAGTCGTTAATTTTCGTCTTTGTTAAGATTTCTCTCATATAAGAACAAGAGTATAAATGAGTAGGTATATTACCTATTCTGCATATCTACAGCCTGACACGGCATATACAGGGTGTTTGGCGCATGGACCGACACAATTTTTTCAGGAATTTGGGAGGTCATTAGCTAGGTTCTACCCATACACCCTTTGTCCCAAATGTCACGGTTGGTTACATATGATTATTTTTTTCAAATGAAAAAAATTCCCAAAATGTGTCCTTTAATTTGAAATAACTTTTTTGTTTGTGGGTGTAGTGGCACAAAACAAATTTTGTTGCATTCTCCAAAGTCTTTTAAATCTAAAAACATCTTTGTTTTATACAACTGGTTTCAAGAAAATTCCTTACAGGCTTCCAAAGTTAATTTTTTTATTTAATGAATGAAATTTTACAACTTCTAAATTAATTATAAAAAAAACTAAAAGCCAGCCAGTGTATGGGTAGAACCTAGCTAATGACCTCCCAAATCCCTGAAAAAATTGTGTCGGTCCATGCGCCAAACACCCTGTATAGACAAAGACATGTATATACTAATACCTCGACGATAGAGATCCAATCTAAAACGATGAGTCTACACTATTTGCATATGCAAATGTTACAGTACTGGCATCGCATCGTGATCGAGACGCCTAATTACTCTTACATGGCAATAAAATGTATATTCGTAATTAAAACTGTGATACAAAAACTTTGAAGCATTCTTCCGTGAGAGATATTTCCATAGAGATGACATGGTGTTTGTAGTGATATGTTAAATAGCTATTAGACAGTCATTACATACCACCGATGAATTACCGACTAATTACGATTGCGCGAACCGACACGTGTCGCAGTAAATGTTATGGCGAACGTATGGTATAATGTGGTAATCTCCTTATTTACCATAACGAAGCGGCGTATTTATTTAATTTTACTTATGGCTTTTTTTTACGGCGGGATGTTTGTTAGCTGTTTGTTGTGAGCGCACGCTTAAAATGTATTAAGTACTGAGATGTTAATTTGTTCATATACGTCATGAAAAACAGGTTCCATTAAATACTTACCTACCCTAAGGTAGAATGAAGTAGAATTCGGTATGTATATTGAGATGCGACAGTTACATTTGAGATGGCTTGGGTGAGTGCCTAGTTGTTACTAAACACAGAGCTGCAGGGCTGTATATTCCTTATGCCTTGGCATATTCCTGTGCTTGTCCAAGGCTTTTGACACAACCTCTTTCCCTACCTTGCTGTCTTGTCTGGATAACAGGTGGGAGAGGCAATCAATCTGCCTAGCCTTTTCCCAACTAAGTTGGGGTAGCCTTCCAGTCAAACCGGATGCAGCTGAATTCCAGTATTTTAGATTGAGCGACTGCCTATCTGACCTCCATAACCCAGTAACTAGGTAGTACGATACCACTTGGTAAGACTGGTTGTCAGACTTTCGGGCTTCTGACGACTCGTAACGACTGTCAAAGATCCACGAATGACAGCCGGGATCAACGGCTTAACGTGCTTTCCGAGGCACGGAGGAGTCTAGGTATGTAAAGATGGTCACCCATCCACGGACAAACCCCGGCAAGCGTACCTTAACCTGATAGATCGACCCGTGCGGCTGTTATTACTTAGGTGGGAGAGGCACTGCACTGCTATTTTTGAGAGCTACCTCTCGGAGCGTACCCAAAAAGCCAATACAGGTTCACATGTAAGGGTAGAACATACAATGCCGTTTGGAGTTCATCAAGGTTCGATGTTGGGGCCAACATTAATTCTAAGGTTAAGGCCTGTGTCCCGGTAGTAAGGACTTGATCCTTAGGCTAATTATCCGTTGTTATTATTTCTCGCAGATATATTTAAAACACTAACCGGTCCCGACGCACTGTTCGCTGAGACATGGCCGAGGGCTACGGTACTCGGTGAGCACCAGCACTGCTGTGTACACTGCCAGGGCTATCAATGAGATGCCTAGCGCGCCAATGAGGACTGATGAGCAACGGACTGTGCGTTCTCTGGAAAAGAAAGAAAGTAAGAATTAGTTTTAACATATTAATATTGTCAATGATTTTGCAAGAAAAGCATGCGTTACTTCTAGTGTTTTGCTGACAGTCTGGCAGTAAATTAAACAGAAACTTTTTTGTCATCATTTATCATAATTATGATACATACAATCACAAAAGTGCGTTTATATACAATGGGTCATAATCGGGCTCAACAATGAACATCATTTTTTTTCCTTTTATCGATAATAAGTTAATAACAATGATTCTGATAAAAAAGTACACTATACCTACCCTAAAACGCAAAATGACCATAAAGATAGAAATACGAGATAGGGATTTTATAACATTTACATGATTGCACCACAGTGTCAATTTTGTATTTTATTGCCTAGATTAGGTACGTGTACGTACCTTTCAGGTACAATCTACGAAAATAGACCTATAAGTTCATTAATGGTCAGTAGTTCAGGAGTATTTTGTTAAGACTAAAAACTGTATTATGTTGGTACATATTGTTCAGTCAGATCACTTTCTCTACTTGATAGATAGTACATAGTTCCTATATTTTAGATTTGTATCTGACACGCGACGTGACTTATGTAATTGTGTTTTGAAATATTTTGATTGTGACGATGTAAGTACCTATCTACTCAGAGCATGTAATGGATGCACACGTATCAATAAATTATGTGAAAATGTACGTTGTCTTGAAGAAAACGGCTGTCTTCTCTCAGACCAAACAAATTGTAACGTTTAGCCCCCAAGTAATTTTTATCTCATCCGAATCGGTGTTTTAATAAACTGTGTAGGTATGTTAAGATAATATAACATAACATCTCGCTTGTAATCCCCGAGGGGTTAGACAGAGGCACACCCACATTCCGCCAGTTATGTTTAAATCCCATGTAACAGGGGGTGAGCATATTGCCATCAAACGGGCACAAATCCAAACTCCGGGTTGCTACTGAGAAATACAAAGAAAGAACGAAATAAAATACGTTTATTTGCGGTACACATGACGCTAAGAAAGAACAAAACACGAAAATATACGTCACATCCACGCAAAACGGCCATCGCTCAGCAGAATTCTGCACTGCAACCCTGTAATATGCGAGACAGAGCCGGCGAAGTAGATAGTGAGTAATTGAGTATATCAAGAATAGTGCCATCAAATAAAATATACATAATAAAAGGACGATCTACCGTCACTGACCCACTTAATCATTTCGACGGCGAACATATCTGTGTTTATAATATTGTTCCCCTAATATGTAACACAATTAATTCAAAAATAATCATACTTAAACACAACTTTACTACAAGTAGATATTTTCTCCTGCCTGCGCTCAGTGATTGTTAAAACTGTGAGTGCTGTGTCATTTCCGCCAGGTAATGCAATCTGTATGGAAATTTCACCATCTCCATGTACTTATTACGTTGAGAATTGTCATAAATTGTGTGTTAAAATGTTTTATTTTAACTAGTGAGAAGGAATTAACGGTGTGTTGTAATTTTTATTTGGTTTTTGATGTAGTGTTGCACAATTAGAAATTGAATTATAAGTATATGAAGTATCTACTTAGAAACTAATGAGACGGCAGGTAATTCCTATAATATACGCCTTGTTACATATTAGGTATATATACTTCAACTTTGCAGCGGTAAGCAGATGGATAAACCACGCTAATTTTTAAAATATATTAAGTTTTGAGTGATACCTACCATTTATTGATTAAAACACAAGTAAAACGATACCGCTCAAAGGCGGACTTAATGGAGGAGGCATTTCCTACCAGTCAACCTTAGAGTGATGCAGAGACAAAACATGGCAGATGCAACATTTCATTTATCCAACAGCTATAATAAATTTCCCTGTCAGGAAAGTTCGTTCCCTTATGAAGTATGGATAATATGAGAACTGTGTGTGAAGTATGCCACACAAGCGTGACGAGTATATATATAATTAAGCTATAATCTATCTTATCACATAGATAATAAATCTCATAATTATATAAACAGCAACATAAGATTGCTCGTAGTTCAGAAATCGAAACTGAATTAAACGAACCGTGGACGCTCATTCATACTTGCATCACGACTTCTTTGCAAAACTCATAGATATAATACTAGAGATGAATCGTATTGTATGTAACTTTGTATACCCAACCAATAGTACAGCTATCCGACATAAGTAAGTCACTCAAAACCCATTTTTCCCTCGTGTACGAAAATGTACCGAATGATCAATACTCATGCTATTGTAAAAAGATTCCTAAAAGCCAGTCAGCAAGATTGATATTAGTTCGACTGACTGCCTAAAGAGCACCCAAATTTATTGAAAACCACTAGAAAATTGAAAAGATCAGAAGTATATCTATTAGTTAAAAATACTGTTTGCGCTTTACAAAGATGATTGAACTTGAATCTAGACTTTCCACAATGATTCCTTTCACTGATCCCTTTCTCAACTGCTAACTAACGCCAACTAACTATTTCTAATTTAACATGTGCTCTAATAGACATTTAAAAAAATATATAACTAGCTTCTGCCCGCGAATTAGTCCGCGTCGCATCACATCCCATCGCCCGCTCGCGCTACTACTGCTGTTTAAGCTTAGCGTTCTTTCAGAGTTTTTTCTTTTTCTCGTCTCCTAAGAATTGTAGCGTGATGTAACATAGCCTATAACCTTCCTTAAAGATTTTTTCAAACCCGACTGGTTTTTCCGGAGATTACCCCCTCCATACAAAGAAACAAATACCTTTTTATAATATTAGTAAAGATATATGCAATGACGATCGTAAGAAAACAAGGTAAAGATAGCCTAAAGTGTCCAAGTAGAGAAGTGCACATCCCACACTCCTCTAGTTATAAGTATTTGTAATAGGGACGGACGAACTTATTGTCATTTTACAGAGCACTTGTCCAGAAAAAACCAATATCACTTCGCCTTTCTCGGGGATCTTAGTTGAGTCGATCTCAGTAGTTGCGCTTGCAAGCACTAAACTACTAAGGCAGGCTAGAGAAACTTAAAGATGAAATCATAGTTAATTCTATGTATAAACGGCTATAGGTAAACGCCGTCGTCGGCACTCGAATCTCTTCCGGCCCGCCCGCAGGCGCGGAACTCTCAACAAATAACAATTGCCATCGCGCATCGGAACCGTTTCACTTTCCTCCTCAATCAACGCCACACTGCGGAGTAAGTTCTAGCAAATTGATACTTGTAGTGTGTAATCTTGTAGGATACAATGAATGAAGTATTAGAAGTTGTTTCTTTTCGTTGAGTATCTTTATAGTATCTAAATAACAGGTGTTAAATAAAAAACTGGAAAAGTGCGAGCTGAAATCGCGTGGAGAGGGTTCCGTACTATGAATATGTTATCCCAAGAATAAATTTCAACATTGTAGTTGAAAAACAAGTTTTCCCATACATTCCAATTTCCAACAACAAAATGTAAGTTTGTACGCACAATACTGAATGATTTACCATGTTATTTTAAGACCATGTGTGCCAAATTTCAACTTAATTGGTCTTGTAGATTCGAAGCCATTTGGCTTGTGACAGACCGACACACGAGTGATCCTATAAGGGTTCCTTTTTTTCATTCAGACGTACAGAACCCTAAAATGACAATGCTAAACAGACACCTTAAAAAATTAAGAGAAATCGTTCAAAATATAAATAAATAATTTATTTATTTATGTTTTCTTTCCCTTTTTTTCCACTTCATTTATTTTAAATCTAGACTAATAATGGGTACAAAACTTTCAGTACTTAGCACTCAAATGCAAATACTGTGCAAACATAATGACTTAACTGCATACAATTGTAAGCACACTAATCAATGCTAATTAGTTAGCCCACTTTTAGGAAACAGTTAACTTGTAAACAATGAAGTTAACAGTCTTGACATAGACCTCTTAACAACAAAAGAAGCTGTTCATGTTTGGTTATTACCCTAGTGATTCAGAATAATTCCGAGTTGTCTACTGTCGGCGTTTCGTGTGAAGTTTACAAAAGTTTTCAATATTGAAAAGGTACCTCGGTCTTGTCATCAATACTTGCGAAAGAGAGTCCTCTATCGCGATAGATTGAGTTGATTATAGCTATATACATTTTAAAATATCTCGGTAGGTATGTACATACCGCGCGTAAATAATCCCATTGCGTTTTATAAATTCCGCATACGTTTTAAAAGAATTTTCACAAAGCAACCAAGTTTTCGATAACAAAGCCAGTATTACCATTTTATAACTTTTCCTTAAAACTTTGCACATATTAGATATCTATCGGAAATTCCGTCGCATACTTACCTTAACAAAAATGTTCAATATGTGCAAATATATTTACGAGCAGTGTCTGTCGAAGTTGAAGCAAGGCATTGACTTGGAAAAATAAAGAGTAACGGTAAAACCTCCGTGCTTTCCGCCCTGGATAGGTCATCAGGTATTCTGCTCAGGCCCTACGGAGACGTCGCGAAGATTTACTGTTTGGTCAAACTCGTGAGTGAGCCGACAAGTGATAGATGTTTTTGTTTTTGGATGACCATAAAGTTAAATTGATGGATGGATTTTTAGGCATGTTAGTCACACATTAGTCAGTAAAAGAACTGCATTATTCGTCACATTTTGTGTAGTCATTAAAAGTGATTGAGTTTATAATCAGTATTTTCCTACTACTACTAACATGATTACTCTCTTCCTCATCTGTGTAGAACACGTTAGATAGATTACGCAACTGGGCCCTCGAACTAGTTCTATTAGCTGTAGTGACTCTTTTAGCAACTGCTTTATAAGGTAATTTAATTTACCTTAGACACGGTTATAACAATTTTGTCTACAAACAGCACTAAGTAACGGTGCGGACTTAATGCCTAAATAGTTATACTTGATAAGTATCTGGCATCGACTGTAGTTCACGAAACGGTAATTTATGTCCGATTTATTCACATTAGAAAAAAAAATTATTAAAGGAATTAAAGGAAAAAAATGAAACATTACCTTCTAGGTAAACTAAGTGTAAACCCAACCACAGTATGCCTCATTGAACACAAAACTTTAGGGAATGACTGTGTCATCATGATATGCAAAGGAAAACTGATAGCATCTAATAATCCTCATGACAATCAAAGCTTGGTATTTCCAAGCGGTGCATTGTCATGTGACACATAATGTAAAGTGCTTTTCCGTCTTACTGTGAAGACATCGATGGCAGACATTACTTTGTTTGTTGGTACTTAGCTACATTTGTAACTATGCAATCGTTTTCTCCTATACGACGGATATTTATCTCACAATAAACTTAAATTACACAATCTGTCTTCATCTTCAGCTATCGAATAAAAAAAAAAAATATGAGTCAGAGTGAAAACAAAATCGAGGTATTAGTACACACATGCTTATTTTTCAGGTCATGAACATTTCATTGACAGTATGTACAGGCTGGCCTTACGAGAGCCATGCCATGTTCTTCCCATTATACCTATCTTTAATACATAATCATAATAATATGTAATCATAATATTACTACATGCCAAGTTCATCAATTCATGCCATAATCAGTGTACGTGCCAATGCCATTTTCATCATTGCTATAATTTATATAAATTCAAATTCAAAATTCAAAAGTCATTTATTCAAACTAGGCTGATAATCAGCACTTTTCGAACGTCAAAATTACATAAGACAGTCCCCCAAAACGCCCACCCTTCACCACTTCCTAGTGCGTTAGCTGGGAAGAAGAAGTGGCGCAACAAACTCCCCAGCAGCACAGCTGTCTGTTCAGTTAGACAGAAAAAAAAAATGACTCTAATAGTATTCAACATAATTAACCTAATTTAAATTATTATCCATATATTATGTTAGCTAGCACATGCCAATATACCAAACAAAATCATCGAGAACTATACATAGCTTTAATAGGTAGCTCCCTATTACATCACATGGGACTTTAACATACCCTGGCGAAGTACAGGTACAGCTCTGCTTAACCCTTCTGGGGACACATGTAGGACATGTAGGTACCAGTTTTCCTCTGAGAAAAATATTCAAACCAGCTGCATGTAACGTTATCCCATTAATAGTGTCCGCATTACACAGTACAGTTTCCATTGATGCATTGTGTTCACGCGATTAGCATAACTATAGGCCGAAACAAATGCCGAATGTGTGTGGATAGGTGGACACCATGTTGGACACTTTCTATCCAACTGTCTGCATTGGTTCCGGTGTTGTTTGTACTAAATATGGTAAACATCTGGCTCTTTTTGGGTTAATAGGTGAACATTGTTGAAACAAAGGAAGATAGAAAATAAATTAATATATTTGACCCAGGTTACGGTGGACATTGCTTTTGTAAAGGTACTCAAAACTCAAAGCACTTATTTCAAATAAACCAGTTACAGGCACTTTTGAATTGTCAAGGGGGTCGGTCAGTAAGAAAGATGGAGCTAGTTGCCCATTCCAATGCGTAGTAGGTTCCTATGGAGAAGAACGGGCAAGAAACTCCACGGACAGTCTTTTAAATCAAAATATTAATATAATATATAGGCAAAGTGAAATCGAAGCAGTAGCCGGAAATAGAATATATTAGGACAGAGAATTATTTTGTTACCAAACTAAATAGTTATATGTATATCAGAAATATTTGTCAACGTCGTTTACTTTCATAAGCTTCCGTCAAAAACTTATCTCAATTAATGTTACTACCAGTAATTAAGATTAGTCGTTGATAAGTTAAAGTTGGCCTTTAAGTATAGTATAGACTTGGTCTATTTTTAACATTTCCTGGCTGGTCTGTTTAATTAAGCTAAAAGTGTTGCGATAAAAGCTGGGCTTTTTTTTTGGTTGGGAAATGATCATAAAACCTTCTCCCGCTCTGGGCGGATCGGCGGCAGGGCGTGTCAGACTCTACTGACTAAAACCCACCCGTGTTCCTTCAGTGTTGCCTGTACGTAGCCAGGGGCCACGGTATCCCTTTCGGACTTTCTCGCGACCCCGGCAGGCATCGGTCCAAGCGGACCCCGTCAGTTGTGCTGACATCTCTTTGAGGCGGCACAAATTTTGAATGTAAGCCCATAAAAACTGGGCTTAAATTTTGTGGCGATTCTTGATATGAGTACCTATTTAGGGGTTTATTCATAAACGTTCCTTAAAGTTAAGTTATCATTAGCGACTGTTTAATCATACATTTTTGACGTTTAAACATCTCTTAACTTTAAGCAACGTTTATGAATTAAAATTACAATCGACTTAAAAAAAACGCTACAAAGTGAAAAATAACTTTAATTTCGGAAGTCGGTGTCAAGTTATTTTTCACTTAGTGGTGTTTTTATTTTTGATTTTTCACTTTTTAGTTGTGGTACGTACCCCACACAAATTCGAATACCACTACTTGCTATATAAATAACAGTGACAGGAAGTTATCATCATATCATCCACATATACTAAGTGGGAAAAATACGTATTATTGAAGCTTACTCAAAAACTATCCAAGGAAAGCTAATAAAATTTATATGGGACCAATTTGGGAGCATACACTTTCATATAAAAAATAATTTTCAAAATCGGTCAACAATTGACGGAGAAATCGGCGGACATACATAAAAAAAAAAACAAAACATACATACACGACGAACATAATTATAACCTCTTCCTTTTTGGAAGTTGGTTAAAAAGGGTTAGTTATTTCTTTTGGAAATTAATATTTATCTTTAAGTAGATAGAACATACATGGTAATACACGCACGCCGGTTGCGAGTACTACGCACCTGACCTTTCTGAAGACCATCACTAACATGGTCACTATATATATTCTGTAGTTTCTGCCTACCCCAATGGCAAGAAGGCGTGAGTTTATGTATGTATGTAGATAGAATACTTCCGATTTTATCACCTTTGCTAAAGTGTCTTTTCAAGAGGAATGTGTTTTTCACACTTCTCATGATTTAATCGTCTCACGTTTCTGAAAATATTTCACGTAACATGTGTTGCACGAATTTTGATGGGACTTTCACAGAGACAATAACCCTTTCACCACTCCAGTACTGCAATGCTGTAGCTAAATGTATTTAGCGTTGGATGAGCCCGTAAAGTAAGTTTAGGGCCGCGCGCACTTTGGATGCGTTTTCGTATGAATTTCACTCGTGCGTACACGTACGAACACGCACGAACGATCCCGACCTTCCAAGTACAAACGGAGCACGCTGACTGGGTGCGACTTAGTCGTACGTATAGTTCCGACGTCCGGAAACAATTCGAACTTGTTGGGATTTCTTGTTGACTTCTTGGGGTTCAATGTGATATTACCGAAACAACACCAATTTGACGCAGAAAAACGTATCCAATGTGCGGACTCAATTCGGACGACCATGGTCGTACGTGTACGCACGAGTGAAATTCGCACGAAAACGCATCCAAAGTGCACGCGGCCTGTTTAACATAAAAACATAATTTTCAAGCTCACTCACAATATATAAAAAGGAAGTAATTATTACCAATTTAAAACCAGCATAAACCATAACCACCTTCCTGCAAACTCATCATAACCCCATAAGCACCTTATCGGAAGCCTTAACACCTGATCATTAATAGAAAGCCGATTACGTGCACATTTACGCCACCTAATGGCACATAACAGTGCTTCCTAAACATTGGCTAGTGGCGGTTCATGGCGGTTCAATGCCACGGACTGCGCGCGCGCTGATAATGTAATTAAAGCGAAGCACGTCCGAGGCTTTCCATTGGTATCTAGGTAAGGGTTAAGGTGGAGGAGGTTAGCGAACTTGGTTGGTAGTTAAGGTACTTTTAGATCAAAGATTGAAGCGGTAACTTTTGTTTTAGTTTTGAGTCAGCCATTTTAAAAGCTACTTCAGGCACCAGCTCTCACAATGTGATTTTTTATAGTTCAAAACTGTTAAGTAACTGTTAGTGCAAAGTCATTGTGAGAGAAAATAAATAAACCTACTATTTTATAGATAAATTTAACCGGGTGGAAATATCACAAATCGCGCTATAGACAGGGTGATAGGCAGACACGACGCTGTGCAAAGCTAGAATTTTTTTTTAACTCGATGTTTTTCCAGACGGAATATCAGTCGTGTCTTTAGGTTTCTTCATTTTACTTAAATGCTTGTCAACTGTACAACTTTAAAGGAATCGACTTTTGCTCTCATTAAAGACTCTTTTATTCTCGGTAACGTTTTTTGCATACCGCTTTCGCTCATAACTTGTATCTCCCACGTGGGTTCAAACGCTCGTGCTCTATCCGAATGAACCGTATGGTTGTGATTCGCCGTAGCGTTGACTATAATAGCTCCTAATAAGGACGTCACTTTCGCTTTTAATTGTTGTGTGTGACAAGCGATGGACTTTCGACTGGTCTTATCGAATAGATTATTTCGTAATACCTTTGACATTAGGGGGTTTATTTATAAACGTTGCTTAAAGTTAAGTGACGTTCAAACATCAAAAGTGTATGGTTAAACAGTCGCTTATCATTACTTAAGTTTAAGCAACGTTTATAAATAAACCCCTAGATATTTAAAAGTATGAATAAACTAATTGCGCCTCGCGGTTTCACCCACATAAGTCTCAATCTCTAAGGAATATCGGGATAAAAGGTGCCATGTGCCAAATTTCATCCAAATCTGTTCAGATGTTTTAGCGTGAAAGCGTAACAAACCAATAAACAAACAAACTTACTTTCGCATTTATAATATTAGTTAGGATTGGTCGGATAATTATGGCACACGTAGTTAAACCATAGCTACCCAATGGATAGCTATGGTTTAACTATTTTATGGCTAGTAACCATAGTTAGCCATAACTATAATCACGAATGTGGTTCGTTTCTAACTTAGAAAAACCATATGGCAAATGTAATCGGCACACTGAAAAGAACGAGACACTGAAATTATAGGCTGATGTAAGTCAACATTTTTGATATTGCACTCACCACTCTAGAGACCACCGTGCCACCGTACCACTGTGTAGTCTCTACTTTAAATCACCTGCCTTTAAACCAATCGTTGCCTGGTAGAAAATGCCTATGGCATTAAGTTCGCGTCTGTACATTTACGTACATTTGTGTGCAGCTTGAGTGTTAAATAAATAAATAATAAACATGATTTTACAATATAAAATATAAATAAAAACCAAACACCAGTAACAGATTAATAAAGGCAAAAACGAGATGGAATAATAAAAGCCTGATCGGCTATTTACCCGCTAAGCCTCAAACCAAAGCAAAAAATGCTCACAGAGATATCGTCGACGGAGCATGGATGTCAAGGCTCAAGGCAAACAAACGAGGCTCTGTCTAATGCACTATCAGCCAGTACTGTCAGCTAGTGGACACGAAGAGATGGCAGATTGGGACATTTTTGTGGATGTGCATTGTATTAAAGTGAATCATTGCTTTGTGTGCTTACCACACCATGTTTTAAGCATCAAATTATTTATTTGTACAAATTCTGTACGATCGATGTGTGGTGATTCTGTCACGGTCTCCTAACTAATGGGCGAGTCGTAACTGAATAGATTACCTATCTATCAACAGTTCTTAATTATAGCAGCCCGGATCTAGGGGGGCAAACCCGGGCAAGGGCCCCGGGCGCCAATTTCAGGGGGCGACAAAATCAACCGTAGCAGACAAGTCACCACCCAGCACACCGCAACTTTGCAATAAATGAGACGCGCAGCACATTTATAATCTTTCTATTTCTTTCTTTTTACGACCCTGTTGGATTGGCGCATTATCGTTCGATAAATTTATCGAACGATAATGCGCCAATCCAACAGGGTGATTAACTATGTTGCTGCCAAAATTTTAATTTCGAGAAAAGTTTAATATCGCGAGCTACCTTAGAGCATCCCCCATAAAGGTTTGGCGGGGGATGGCAGACGGCAGGTTTTGCCCCGCTTTAAAAAAAATCTAGATTCGGGGTTGAATTGAAGACAAAAAAAATGTGTAAGTACTGATGTTTTAACATGTTGACCTATTAAACTATTGCACGAAAAGAAGATCATTTCATGATCAAATCAATCAATCAATTAAACTTGCAATTACATAAATTGTTTAATAGCTCAATGCTTTTAACCCAGAACTTGCCTATAAATCATTTGTTTTAAAACAAAGATGCATCTCATGACGCATTACGAGATACAATTAATTTTCCTAATTATTATACAAGTAACTATTCGTGATTTATTGCCTATTACATAATCAGGTTAACAATAATACAATAGATGGATATCTTTCGGGTCGATTGCTAAATAAATTCTGCAATTACTTGAACGAAATCAAGCGAATATAATTGGTGGCAAAATACTTGAATATCTAAATAGATGACCTAGGTTCAGTTCAGAAAGGTAATGTCATAATTTTTGTTTTAATATCCGTGCCTTTCCATTGAGAACGGTAATGGCAACATAGTTTGAGAGGACATCGATGGCAAGGAAAAATTTACAATATGTTGTTTTAAATACTGGACTATTCGATGAGCATGATACAATATTTAGAAGAATACACATTTAATAGCAGCAGTATCCACTGAATGAAACTTTGAAATCGAACGTGACGGGTGGTGGTGGGCGGTGGACAAACGGCCTTAGAGTTACAAACACATGATGATTTTTTTACTTTATTAACAGCCGAACCCAATAACCTATTTTCAGTAAAAGACAGATCGCTATTGGCGGTAGACAGTATAATTCTATCTGTCTTGGATGTCGTCCCACAATTCCGTAATCCAATGCCGTGTCCTTATTCTCTGACAGATTATTGGGACGTTAAAACATAGATAGATCGGTTTTTTTATCTCCTGTATGCCAAAACTGGTGATAGATAGGTTATTGGGTTCGGCCATAAGTCAACCATAAGTACGTACCTAAGTACCTACTGAATATCAAGTTCAAAAATAATCGTAACTGTGCTCAATCAGTTACATACATATATATATATATAGACATACTTTTATGAATGAAACAATAACGTTTATGTACGAGTAATCTTTGCGTGTCATGTCACTATTCATTATTCAGAGCCAATTCAGGTTCAATTGAGGCAAACGTTGCGATATCCTGCGCGTGAGTGGTCTACTAGCTACAAATTACTTTTGTACGTGACTTTGAACTAGGTACATAATATATGGATGTAGTCATCCTCTTTTTCGGAAAATATGGGGGGATGTTTTGGAATCATTGCCAAGGCAAACTTTGTGAGGGAAAAACTGAAACTACAAATCTGAATGCCTAACATTGTATCCTTAAAACAAATTCGATGTTGTTACATGTGTGTATTTTGGAATATGTAATATATCGTTGATGTATTGATATATAATGCAAATCTTGAGGAAAACATTCCATTTTAACAAGTATTTTTCCTTCACTAAAGACTAACCGCTTACTAAAAATGAGTACTTAAGTACCAAATTACTGCCTTAAGTACCTGCAATTATCGTCCACATTAACCAACACTTTATTAACACATCACGCACACAAGTTAATCATCCTCAAACCCGCATAATTTCCATCAAAACAATATGCAGTTAGTATTATCTGCCGAATACGGAAGTGACTGAGACTTGAGCCATCTCACCTCACAACAAAGGGAAAAACCGAATATTACAATAAACATAATTACCAATGCGAAGCTTTCTTTGTTCCGTGACTTATAGGCTGTTACAAGAAGGAAGGGCAGAGACAATGTGTCGTTCCGTCGTACGAATACGTAAACGCTTTGTCATCATTACCTACTAGTAATTTAATGTTAATTACGCGATTTGTTTGCAATGAAAAGGGATTTTCTATCAATGTGCGAAGACGTGGTGAATATCTTGGTCGATTATAGAAGGAAATGAGTCATTATTGACATCATTAAGCGGCTATAAAAAAGGATAGTTTATTGCAGAAGACACAGGCGTCAATTTAATAAGGGTTGATTAATAACAGATAAGGACCAATACTTTATTCACACTTCCTGCTGATAAATAGCCGTCAGTAGCTGTAAAATTAATTATCCTGATAGGTGTTGTCGATTTAGGAACTTGTAGTTTTTTATTCATTGAATCATGCGCACAGCTGTAAAACAGACTTGATTCATTTGTGAATAACACTGCCTCATCTTCTTCTTTTCGTGTAGTTAGTCAGAGTTTTAAACACGCACAGGAAATACAAACAGCAAGTAATAATAAAAATAAATTATAAAATAAAAAAGGAGCATTTAAAAACAGAATAATAACGACCTCTGCGAGGCCAAAAAGGCTCCTATCTCAGCATAATGCGGCGATATTTAAATCTGAAGAGTGCTGCTGGGGCAGATTAGGTGAGGAAGGTGGATTATCGGGCGATTTCTCAAAGTGCCTCCCTCGTTTCTAAAGAGTATGAACCGAGATACTCTGCGGTACATACAGGGTGTAAAAAGACACATCACAAAGCCGTAAACTACGCATACTGTACGTATAGCTAAGTAGCTTTGCGCAAAAATTATTGCTGGGAACCGTAATTTTTTTTTTTTTTAATAAAAAAGAACAAGTTTTTATTGCGCGCAATATAACGCGAACCCACGCTTGAATGATCGGATTCAGTGTTAGTTAAGCTCCGCCCCTACGCTACGTAGGTAGGTACTTGTTGTTCATTGCGTTTTTGTAACTTCAAATGCGTAATCTGTTAAGATAAATCTAAAATTCAGGTAATGTTTGTTTGGAAAAAAGTTTCGTATTATCGCATAGAATTCATTTTCGTGAAAAAGTAAAAAAAAAAAATGCGACTTTGACCTTCAATATCTCCAGAACCAGTGGATTCCCAGGTATGGTCTAGTGGAAAAAAATGATGCAAATAATGGGTAGAATATGTGGCTTTCGGCTTCGGAAAGTGTCTTTTTACACCCGATATTGTCACTACACCTAAACTCAATTAAGGTTTTTGTACTTTAGTTTGCTCATTTCTGACTAAATTAGAAGGAAGTTTACCTCGGAGTAATTCAGGTAAGTGACTGTCTTCATCGAACTCCCGGCTTGAATTCTTAGAACAATAAAACAAAGCCCTTTTCTTTTGTTTCTGCCATGATTATTGAATAGAAATAGATGAAATATCAATAACAGCTGATGGCAAAACATCACACGAGAATTTTATTAATAAGTAATTATTTTTGACATCGTAGTGTATTAAAGTACACATAAGGCATGTTCGGTTGTGGAGTTTAAATGAATGAGACAGATCCCCTGGAAATAACTTAATTCATAACCCCAACCGATGACAGTAAGTATAGCTCTCAGACCAAATAAATAACCAAGACAGAACGCTGCGAACAATACAATGAAGCATGCCAAAACTACACCGCCGCTCTGTGCATACACGTACACACGCACACATTTACAACCTTTTACAATAACACTACAATCAAACTACACCACACAAAGTGCACACATGTTTACGAAACCGGCGTCACATCACTATTGACAGCGCTTTGTCTTGGTTTTTTATTTGGTCTGAGGCATGTATGTGGTTTTTTTTTTTTTGGTAATATTGGATCGATGGATACTTCGATAAGCATCAACGTCAATTATTAGCCCTGTTTTATTTTTAGAAGTATCAAACCGCAGCATCAATTAGATCAAGTAATGCCTAAATAGTTAGCAAAAAGTTAATGGATTTCAAAGTCGCAGCGCACGTTTTATAGAAATGGAAAGTCCCATGTTTTGTGCTATATTAATATTCTAAAATAATCAATTAAGCATATAAAAAATCAGAAGCAACAAGTAAGCCGCAACAGTGGTATAGTATGGATATTGTTTTGATTATAAAAATCAATACGTTTTCTTTTTATTTTCGTGTGGTTAGTGACTAACCTGGTGTCAAAGTTTTAAAGCCGCCCATGGGCCTCTGACTTGACTTCACATGCCGTCGAAAAATATTTCAAAATTGGTTTCCTCACGATAATACGTATTATAAATTGAAGTCGCTTTTCATGTCGTAACGAATTTTGATTCTTTTTTTAACATCATTTAGACTGATGATTTATGATGTTGATAAACGTTAAAGTTTTTTTTTTTTTCGTAAGTTTTATTCATTAATATTTTACTTAGTTTCAATAAAGAAATCTCCATATTTTATCAAGTGGTAAAAACCAGATGGGTCGCTTGTATATCAATAAACAACAAGATTGTTTGAAGGAGATTTGAAGGAAAATAACAAAAAAAATGATAGTATTGAGACCTTCAAAGGATCATTATCCTTAGACGGGTCAATCCCCAAGACAATCCATTAATTGACTTGACGATAATCCAACGCAGTGGATTGTCTCTATTTAGACGATGCTATTATTGGTTTGGCTTAGTGGATTGTCTCAGGGATTGGCCATGTCTATATAGTCCATAACTAACTCTTTAAAATACCCATGGCCATAACAAAACAAAATAAACAATTCCATGAGATTTGAATAAAAACCATTGCTATCTGAATGACGGCCTTCTTTCAACTACGGAAGAGTTCAGAGGCCGCCTCTCGAGTGCAGCGAGATGAACGAAACTGATGACATAAGAAACTTATAAACATAAGAAACTAAATATTTATAACAACTGCATGGCTAATTGGCAAAAAACAAGGTCTAAAGGTCCAAATTATTTGGGACCTCATTGTTGTCTTAGGTATCGAGATAGCCAACAACAACAACAACTCAACTTCAACTTCAATCAAACTCAAAGTATTTATTTCTTAACATCATCACGCCTTGTTTCCGCGAAGGGTTGGGCAGAGGTGTGCCCATAGTATGTTCACCCACATTTACCAGTTATGGTTAAGTCCCTTGTAACAGAGGGCGAGCCTATTGCCATCAACTGAGCACAAATCCAGACTCCAGCTGCTACTGAAAAATTCCTGATGGAACAACCCAATAACACTTTCCCGACCTGGGAATCGAACCCAGGACCTCATGCTCTGCAGTAGCGCTTGCTACCGGCTGATAACAATCAAATTGATAACACGGCAACAGCAATTTTTATGATTCGTGCTGATAGCAGACAAGCAGAAATATGATCTTCTGATACAAAATCGTGCTCGAAAATGAAACAATGGGGAAAATGTATATGTGGTATTGCCTTTTTAGGTGAAAAACAATGTGTTTGACTTTCAAAACTGCATGTCTAAATTAAAATAAATGATTTGCCTTTGATGATTCTTTTTATTTTAAATATGTGTAATGTTCATATGTTTGGATGATATTGACGTGAGGTATAGTAATCACATCTCGTTAAATAAAACGAGTGTCATTGACCCTAGTTTTATAGTTCTGAACATCTGAACTTCTTACATAACAACAATAAAATTAAATCAAAGCACGTAAATAAGTTATTGTCCATTAAACGTGATATAAAAGCCTATAAAATTACATTTTTGAGTTACATGACGAACTGCCAAAACTCGCGGTGGAAAAGACATCAACGCGCTGAACGGAATTTTTACACGAAGATTATGTGCTTCGCGTGTGATTTTTCTTTGAAATCCTATTAAGGGGACTACAGGACCTAAACGTGCCTAAACGCAAGTTTTATAATGCCTAAAAGAATATGATCCACTGCAGTAAACAAAATCAGAAAAATATATGATATTCTTCAGGATATATATGCTAGTATGATAGTGTGTTGAAAACATACAACTAATTTGATACGATAGAAAAAAATCATGAAGATACCTCTAAAAATTTCTTTTAACGATTAAAAATCATATTAATTTACATGCAATCATTCTGATTTTTTGTCAGATTATTCTACAAGCTACATATTAGCATAATAGTGTTTTAATTTTCCAGTCCAATCAATAGATTTTTTGTAAATCGCTAACTGCTTCATATTTTGCAATAAATTACCTGCGTCGTGTCATCGCGCTTCTCTTTCATTTCTATGCAGTCCGACAGTGTGACCGCGCTTTAGCTGTTGTAAGCCTCTTAAAAGACTGCCTTTACCCCTACTTATCTTTTTAATTTATTACCTATATACATAAATGTTGATTTTATATTTTCACTGAAGGGTGGACCATCGAACCGAACATTGAACCATCATTTTTTTCAACTTTGTTTTATAATTGAGTACCGCAAAATGCATAAGTCCATAATTATTTGAAATTAATATTGATTGTTTTGCTTTAATGTTTTCCAAAATACTACGGTTAAAGATATTTATTTACTCAAAAGAATTTACAAAATTCACTTACAGAGTAAACATAGTTTAAATAAAGTTTATGTGCCAGTAAGCGTAGATAAATAAATAAAGTACGTATCTTAAAATTATCATTACAATTTTAACACTTCAATTAAAACATATACCCATTACCCAAGCACAACAAACAAAACAAAACAAAGGCAAGTTAGAAGAAAGTTACCCACAAGAAACAGCAGTTTTGAGCAATGTGGGTAGGATGCAATTTAATAGTTGCTGCGTGTTTACTAAGGCCTATGCCATAGTGTGGAACATAAGCGATTTAGTGATATTACATATTATTATTTCTTTATTCATATTTTCCTTTAGGTATATATTTGTATTTTCTTTATAGTCTAAGTGAGTTTATGTATGTATGTATGTATGTATATATTTTTTTTTTTTTTTTTTTGTTATTATGAATTAATCGAAAGGTAGGGAAATATCTTTTAGTATATATCTTTTTAAGGATTTTTTGTAACTGTTTGATGATTTGATTTCTTTTATGTCTTTAGGCAATTTATTATAGAACTTAGCCCCTTCATACATGATATTCCTCCTTCCATAATTGGTCCTAGGCTGGGTTAAGCAGATATCATTCGCTTGTCTTGTTAAAATTTTATAAGTTTGTGCCCTTTTTTTAAATGTTATCTGAGAGTGTATTTCTTTAGCTAGAATTTTTCTGACGAGTATGCATGTGTTGTACTTATACATTTGCTGAAGGTTCATAAGTTGTGTTTCTTTGTAAATTTTTTCAGTAGGGGTTAAATAGTTATATCTAAATAGTGTTTTAATTATTTTATTTTGGGCAATTTGGAGTATTTTTAAGTTAGTTTTGGCGGCAGTTCCCCAGACCTCAATCAGATAGTCTAAGTGAGATTTAACCATCGAGTTATATATAGTGTAACGCACATGTCTGGGAAGACATCGCACTATACCACGGAGCGCACCTGTTAGTGATGTGAGCTTATTTTTAATACTTTCTATATGTGGTTTCCACGTTAATTTATCATCCAGTATAAGACCAAGATATTTTTCTTGATGCACTCTCTTTAGCATTTGACCATCAATTTGTAAGTTACTGTGCTGAGCAACCTTTTTGTTCTTCGCAGCAAATATTATATAATTGGTTTTAGTTATGTTTATTGTCAATAAATTTGATTTAAGCCAGATATGTAAGAGATTTAAATCATGCTGAGCTTGTTCTATAATTGAGCATATTGAGGCACCTGAGTAAAACAAACTTGTATCGTCAGCGTACAGTGCAATATCCCCTTTCAGGCCAATTTCATGGATGTTATTTATGTAGATTAAGAATAGTAATGGCCCAAGAATTGAGCCCTGGGGGACGCCGTAGGTAATTAGTCGAGGGCCACTTTGAATTTCACCAATTTTTACAATTTGATATCTGTTATTAAGGTATGATTTTAACATTTTTAAAGCAGAATCTGAAATACCTAGATGATTTAGTTTCACCAAAAGTATATCGTGGCTGACAGTATCAAACGCTTTTTTTAAATCTATAAACACTCCCAATGTAATTTTTTTATTGTCAATATTAGTTTTGATTTTTGTAGTTAGATCGATTGCAGCTGTGACAGTGTTTGACTTTGGTCGAAATCCATATTGCTTTTCGTATAAGAATTTTTTTGATGTTAGAAATTCACTAAGTCGGTTGTGTAATATTTTTTCAAATATCTTTGAAATTACTGGCAATACAGAAATCGGTCGATAATTACCTGGATCCGATTTATTACCTGACTTGTAAATAGGGCTGACTTTTGCAAGTTTCAAGGATTCCGGAAAAATACCGTCAGTTAAACACCTATTGATACAAAGAGTTAAATTTTCCGCTATTTGATTTTTGATACATTTTAACATTTTGGTACTTATTCCGTCAATCCCAGCACTTGTATTTACATCTAGATTTTCAATTATTTTAAGTACCTCTGCAATAGTAGCAGGTTCAAATCGTGTTAATTTGGCAGTAGTGTCTTTTTTGTTAACTGGTACTTGTAAAGCTTGATTATTATGATACGATTTAGGAATTTTACCCGCGAGCTCTGCACCTATATTTGAGAAAAATAAGTTAAAACACTCACTGATTTCCTTTGTGTCAGTTGTTTGGCCTGATGGCGTGTCTAATTTTACGGGAGTAGAGCTATGTTTTGTTTTGTTGCTAGCCAGACTATTTATAAGTTGCCACATTTTGAGAGGATTTTTTTCACAATCTTTAAAAGTTTTGTAATAGTATTGATTCTTTGTTGATTGAATTTCTTTATACACAATATTCTTCTGCTGCAGGAACTCGTCTTCCAGCATTTTGTCTTCAGATGAAGAGTGTTTCAATTCATGCCACAGTATGTTTCTTTTATTTATTAGTGTTATAAGTTGATTGTTGATCCAGTCTTGTCTTGGTCTATGTAGCATTTTGGTCTTTGTTATTTTATTTTTAGTAATGGCATCCAATAAATATTTTTCCAACACTGTGAAATCATTGTGCATGTTAGCTAAGGTATTATCTTTTATAGTTTTATATAGGTTATCATAATTAATAGCTTCGTATGTTACTTTTTTGGGTCTTTCCGGTATGATTCTGTTTACCTCCAAGTATATTTGTTTGTGATCTGACATGGCGCTTTCTACTAAAGCCATGTGAAAAGTATTCTCTTTTAGAGTTGTACATACATGATCTAATATTGTCTTAGACGTTTTAGTGATGCGAGTGCAGTACGTTTTATCAATTTTATTTAATATTCTTAGACCGTTTTCTTTTAGCATAGTCTTATATTCTTTAATAGAATTTTCTACTAAACAGTACCTAATCGATATTTGCCAAACTACAAAACATTTTGTTGGAAATGATCCACTATACTATACTATCGCATCAATCTACACAGAGTCATACAACGACCTCAAATCACCATAAACCGACATACCAACCAAATAACATAGGAAATCAGTGAACAGCACCATTGTGTTACCTTACATAACAACAACATCGCTCATACAAGTCATACACATCAATCATACAGAAACATAAAAGCGAGGTGTTCGGTGCAATTGTATGCAATCGTGGTATTACCATAACGCTGTGTCATGTGGGGGTGGGTCACAACATGGATGACAGTTATTTTAAATATTTTTATCTGATGATCTGATATTTTTTGCTGGTGTCGTTGTACTGTAGGTATGCAAAGTGTCAGCCACAGTGGCATAATGTATACAAAATCTTGATAAGATATCTGTAAGTCATTTTGCTAATTCATCCCATTGCAAACATTTTATGATGTCCGATGGCTGAATTGCTAGAATATTTTCAGAAAAGACATCATTCAATTCATAAGCACGAGAAAATTAAAAAAAAGTGAGTTCCAGCTAGTCAACCGTAACCCTGGTTACTATAAAATTAGACACCAGCAAATAGTAGTTAAGTACTGCTTTCTATATTAATATTGCTGTTTCAGAAACCCTTATGAAACTTTTGTATTACGGACTAACTGGTTCAGGAAGTTAACCGTTTTTTAAAGAAATATAATGTATGATCTTATATGAAACATGGAGATAAGAAGTGTGAGAAGGAATGTTAGTAATTTAATGTGCACACGTTATGTTTACAGATAAGCACTGTCTGTGCAGACGTGTAAAGACAAATCTAGTGTGTTGAGAATGTCTTTATTTACAGACGGTATTTCTCAATTCGTTCATAAGAAAAAAAAAACAAAAAAGTTGTTAGGCTAAGGCATAAAGGCAAGCTATTAAGAATTACCATTTTATACAAAACAATTATTAAAATTTCAAAACTTTTCCTCCAATTCAATACGATTTCAAGTCATTATTGTGTGTAAGCGAAATCGCAAGCGACGCTCAGCATTCAAAGTGCGCTTAAAGTTTCGCGTAATTATACGCAATATGGAACATTAACATCCACACATATTATTATAATACACTTATTATTGTACGCACTTTTGCTTTTTCTTTTGTTGCGTGTCGAAATGATTTGTTTTGTCTTGGCTCTTCTGCAGAAATTCAGTTGAGATTGCTAAATGTAAATGTAAATGCATTAACATTGAATGAATTCTGTCATTCTTAGTAATTAATGTAACCGCGTGACAATTATATCGTATTATGGCGCTGCTGCATGCAAGGACATTTAGACAATTGTCAAAGTTAATTTACATCGTGAATTAAAGCCTTTATTACTTTAGACTTTCAGCTTGATTTTATGTTAACTTCTGGCAGTTTCAGCTGGCCCTAGACAGATAGATAGATCGTTTACTTGCATACAAAAGCACGATTAAATAATAACGAATTACATGAATATTAGAAATAAGCTGCAAGGTGCTAATAAACAAACAAAAAAAATGATGAAAACAAGACATTGTGACATTATGTCGGTGGCGTTTTCATACCTTGCAACAGTCATAGGACCGCGGCGTATTACGTATACGCAGTACAATAAACATCTTTACTTTTAATTAAAATCTACTTTAACTACTATGTAATACAAAGGCTTCACAGATGAATGAATGTTTTCTTTCAAAACTGATACAACACGCAGAAGTTCTGAAAGTAGTTCGACATAGTTCTAAAGTCTACGATACAAATACAATCCGCGTGTTGTTCTGCAATCTTACAAATAACATGTAACACACATGACATAATAAATATAACTGTATACTTAACTGTTTGTTATATAATCGTTGCGTTATTTTTAATAACTTTTATTTTAACTGGTTTCTAAGTTTATTTTTATTTAAGTACTTCTGTATTGGATAGGAAATTAAGAAACTGTTTATCGTAATAAATAATGCATTTTATATAATAAAACAATAACAGACATAAACATGTTGTTTGAGGAAATTGCATCGAAATCTTGGTACGATATAAAATAACCGCGTCGACTTGAGAACCTGAACTGAATTAAAACTGTAATAAAGATTTTGTAATAATGACGACATGGCTACAGGATTTAAAAAAAAATAAGGAGAGTTGCGTTTTTATCCTTAACCTTATAAATGGTTGCCATAAAGTGATCCTTGCTTGAAGTTCTACTAGCATTAACCTTCCTTTTGACGCAGTGGAGTATAAACGACGGAACTCTACGACACACCATCGGGCACATAAATGTCGGATAACCATCGGAAACTGAACCGAACCATACTCCAACAACAAAGGTTTGAATCCACCATTGTGTATCACCGTCCACGCGTGGCTTCTTATAATAATCGTTTATTTCTCCCATGCCGCCACGGCATCATTGAATTTAAAAATTATTTCTGTTTTGCTCAGAATCTTACGTCACATTGTTAAAATAATAATTGTACGTGGATTTATATTTAGGAAGAAACGACGATTACAATTTAAACGGAAAAAACTTTTACTCGACACAACTTTTACCGTAGATACTCGGAAATATGAAAAAGAATTGCTGTGTCGTACAAAAGTGTAATGCATACACGATGAAAATTTATGGAACAGCTATATTTTTTTCATATTTCAGAGTCGGTTGCGTATTTAAAAGTTCAAACAGAACGTAAAATCCCGGTGGTGGTGTGCGTTGGACAAACAGTATAAGGATTAAGAATTATTTCCGATAAACATCAACAACTTTTTCAGGTCTCATGAATATAAACACACACACAACAGACAAACGCGGCCTTACAATGAGAGTGACGATGTTTCTCTCTCTGTATTATTCAACAAATAATAAAATAAATAAATACGTCTAAAGCAAAACCAGTAAACCACGACAATATTATGTAGTTAGTAGACTATCAATCCTCAAACATGGAATTACTTTACCATTTCTCAATTTGCGTAAACTGCAGTCGGCAATAAACATTCCGCGGGTATAAGTATTATATTATTTATTATATTAGAGTTGTATAACACGAGACTGTGCGTTATGTCTGCGGTCGCGACCCCACCAGCTTCCTATATTTCAGCATCGTAAGCTGTTTCAGACAACACTTAATAAAG
The DNA here is from genome assembly GCA_914767755.1 of Agrochola circellaris. Lineage (NCBI taxonomy): Eukaryota > Metazoa > Arthropoda > Insecta > Lepidoptera > Noctuidae > Agrochola > Agrochola circellaris. The sequence goes on from OU611847.1 coordinate 1,589,841, forward strand.
TTAAATGTGAAGACTTGAATAAACCAAATAAAATATATTTCCAAATTGTTCATAGGTTCGAAAGATTTGAAAATATCATTTATTTGGTTTAATTTTATTTGAGTTCCAGACGCTGTTAAATTGGTCGATTGGTAATGTAAAGTGATTTGTTTTTATTTAAAATGCAGGTTTTAATTTATAAATTTTTGTTGAGAATTTGGTAAGATATTCGGTGTCGAAGATCTTGATGATCGAGGCTTTTCAGGTCGGTACTTACTGAAGATTAGATAAAGATTCTCTTGTACTTGTACAACAAACATCCTGATCTTTATTCAACAGATATTCATCTTTATCAAGGTGTATAACTACATATTGGATTTATCATCATTTGATTGTGGTCATTCAGTTGGCAGAATTATCAGAAATCTAAACAGTCACCCTCACAACAAAGACCATAAAATAAATTGTCAAGGTTTTATTCATCCACACCGAAGTACCAACCGTTCTAAGATTTTAGTTTGTTCTCAGAAAATATGAAGATATCGATGACATTATTAAGTTAGATACTTTGAGTCTCGAAACAATAGATATTTTCTTTAAATAACATTTTAGTTTCAATCTGACAACTGTGAGTCAGTCGGAGTCGTTTTGCGTGCAAAGCACTGTGTTGCGATGAAGTTCCTTTGTCCAACTATATTTAGTGCTTAGGTAACTGATTGACTACTGAACTGAGGTTTAATTTGCCATAAACTTGGAAACATTAACTTTACAATACAGGAACAAGAGTAGTATAAACCTGGGAATGGATTACTTTGTTCCTTCCTGATTATGTTTAGGCATTGGGTATACTTATAGATGATAGATAGCATCCGGTTAGACTGGAAGCTAACCCCAACATAGTTGGTAGAACAGATTTAAAGCAGCAGTTATTAATAGTAGTTTTGGTAAATTAAAAATTACAAAATGCATGTTTATTTACAAGTTCTGCAGTAAAAACTGAGCAGTAAGCTAAATAAAAATGAGTCATAATAACAAATATTTAAATGGGTAATTAAATAAATATTAAGCAGTAAAATGACTTATCCGGCAGTTACGTGTGGGCAGTTAACAAATCGGAATTAGTTGGTAAGAAATCTAAAGGTACGATTCCAATTCCCGCTGCACGCGGCAGTCTTGCAGCGGGGTTCGGAATTATACATTTACTGCCGCGACATTCCTGTCGTGTTCGTAATGTTACCTATAGAAAATGTATGGGGACCAGTAGTGGCGCGGCAGCACTGCTGTGGCAACACTGCCGCGTGCAGCGGGGATCGGAATCCGGAATCATACCTTAGCACCGCTCGCTTCGCTCACTCGGCTCGCGCGCGGTTTGTGTCAGTTCTTACCTAACCTAATCCATTTGGTTGGGTGACCTGGCTTAGTTACTGCGACCAACACAGCTCGCGCGTGGTTGGTCACAGGTCCGATCTATGAACTGCCGACCTGTCGTAATATTCGAATTATAAACTTCAAAACGAGTTTATATTGACGTACATTATAAACGCAATACCGAAATTTAAAAATAGAATCATATTATAACACCTTTTCTCTAACAAATTAATGCTATAAAACATTTTTTTTTCTATTACGATACATGGCAAATCCAAGAAGTTCCATATCACCAAGGAGTATCCATCTATTTTTGCGGAACGTTAGCGGGGACAACAGCACCGCTGTAGCGCATGCGCGGTGATGTGCTGGGTGCAGGCGCCATTCATACGTGTTGTTGAACTGAATTTCGTGGGATTTTTTTATTCTTGATCTTTAACTTTAATCTTTTATTTAGTAGGTTCAATCCCAATGTATGAGAGTAGATAAAGTAGTGTATGAAATTGCACATATCTAGGTATTAAAACACTCGTGTGATACTATTCCTACTGATACTGATATACTACGTGATACTAAACCTCGCAAATAGCTCGGTTTTGAGGGGTATTTGAACACCCCTCATTATGCAACAGTTTCATAAACTACTATTGTAATACTATCCTTGCTGTTCCAGTGTCCCTTATGGCTAAACAATTTGATTGTACAAGTTAGATATAAGGTAGATTGTAATCAACAATTTTGTGTTTTTCTACACTGGGCGATGTGGTCGCTAAGTGACAAAGCTATTTAACGTTAATGTTAACCATTCATACATATTATGTAGTAGGTAGCAGAGTCAATTTGGTGCTATTCCTCACGATCATTATAGGACTATGAGAAGACTCATATAAAACAACGGGGTGCCATATAATTACAGTAAATCACATAAACTACTACAAGAATAAAGTTACTGTGTTTACTTCTTGGGTGCATTTCTATTCACAAGGTTTAATTTTGTAACAAGAAAGCCGAGCTTTATCTTAATCGCAGTAACGAAGGTCAATTCATAAAAACATCGTTTTCAGGGTTCCGTGCACTTCAATATAAAAACCGGACATACGGTAGCTGCTTCATCAAGATAACTTCAAAATTATCACCTTGGGACGTCACCTATGTTTCATAGACAATAGTAAACCTTCGGTGACAGAGGGTCGTGAGTTTTGTACTGATTGTTGCATTGAATTTAGCGAGATTTTAAGCATTGTTGGAGAAAAGTTATAATATGTTTAAGGTCACTGATAAAGAGAAGTAATTTTACTCGACTGACACATTTATTTGGTGTCGACAATAGGGATGTTCACTGGGGACAATAAAAAACGACGTAGTCCGTCAGTCAGATAATAAAAAAATATTAGACACTTATTTTTTGCTTTATCATATCAATAAAAAATGGTTTAGATAAAACGCATAAAAGTTGGGGAGTGGAGGCTCGCTACGTCACAAGTCAGTATAAAATCTACCGGGGAGTGACGTCATGCCACATTTTAACGTATTGCTTACAAAATGTATTGCCGTAAACATTCGATTACGTAAAAAAAAAAATACGTGTCCAATATTTTTTAATAACCTACCAGAAGACAAAAAAAAATTGTCACCATCCCTATACTGTGCCGAGTTTATTATTCGCAGTTAAAACACTGCTTTCATAATATCACCGAATGGTTTATTTCCGTCTAATCTTAAAAAATATATACTTTACGTTAACGTAATAATTATAGATCAACAAATCTACGTGAAACATAATAATAGATACGGAACCAAATGCACTTTTAAAAGGCGCTTTACTTAAATACCAGCCTCTCTGGACTTTTTTATTATTTACATCATTTATTTGGGCAACTCTTGTGTATGTTAACATAACTATTGAGTTTACGTAACAGTAACTATGTTGCAGCTTTAATCAGATATTGCAAGACTCAGCACAGTTGACGCAGTTTTGTAACCTTTATTAGCTAATGACAGTTTTACAGAGTAAGAAAAATGCACTACTTTGGTGTTGTGGACATGTTTTGATGGTGGATATGACGAGGATGGGAAATTATCAAATAACTTCTCCCGCTCTGGGTGGAGCGGGAGTGCGTGTCAGACTTTTACTGACTAAAACCCACCCGTGTTCCTTCCGTTGCCTGTGTGCCGAGGTCGCGATATCCCTTTCAGACAAACCCGCAACCCCGGCAGATGGTGGATATGACTGGATGGTAAATGTGAAAGGTCTTGTACACAGTGGCCCATATTTAACTGCGCATTGATGAGCTGAAGTTGTCTAAATAAACAGATACTGATTAAACTGTGTGTGATTTGCTATGATAAAATTGATCAGTTTATTCAGCGTTTGAGTTTAGACTTTCTTTAGTGGATCATTATAATTAAGATACCTATATGCAATATCAAAATTTTTAATTAAATATAATATGGGCCATTAAAGGGGTCTTCATAATAAAAAGGTGGGAAACAAATATAGACTTACAATTTTTCTTCTATGGAGCTCGCCGTCACCTTACCGGAGTTGTGGCTCTCCGCATCGATGTCCTTGACCTGTAAAGATAAAGCATCATATCATAAAAAAATTCAAAATTAAATTCAAAAGTCATTTATTCAAACTAGGTTGAGAATCAGCACTTTTCGAACGTCAAAATTACATACGACAGTCCCCCAAAACGCCCACCCCTCACTTCCTAGTGCGTTAGCTGGGAAGAAGAAGTGGCGCAACAAACTCCCCAGCAGCACAGCTGTCTGTTCAGCTAGATTTTTTTTAAATTCTATATAATAGTATGCAAGATAAATTTCATTACGCAACACAAAACATAATTGAAATTATTAGATGTAGGTCAGCTAGCACACGCCAATATACGAACCAAAATAATACTCAGGCAGAACTATACTCGTAAACGTAAACAGAACTTAATATCTAAATAAAAGCCTCCAGGCATAAAGGGCGTGCCCGCTTACATATAGCTGTAACTGGAAGTTATAAATGATAAACTAGGACCATCGAGGTAAAATAAATAATTAAATAATGTATCACACTATATAATATATTACAGTAAAACATATCCAGATTGTAGATGGCTTTCTTGGGATTAAACATAGTGCAATAAAACCAAGCATTATTACAAAATAGTCTGTTGGCGATGCCAAAATACTTCGAGTGTTGCTAAGTGCATAGTTAAATTGCCAGGTTTAGCCTTATTGAAGACTGAGGACTCATGTATGAAACAGTCAAATGAATAATGATTAAAAGGTTAAATGCTTCGAAGTATATCGCGTGACCTTCAGTTCTATTTCATGAAAACTTAGCATTAGCATGTAAAGATAAGTATCATACCAATTAAGCGCGAATAAATATTAATCATCATTACAAATAAATTAATCCTGTGCAATAACATAAAGATTTGGAGGTTCGTGTTAAAGTTAACAAGTTAATAATCCATTAAGTGTCTAATTTTAAATAATAATAATAATATATCCATTTATTTCAGGTAAATAACACCCAATGCGAGGTAAAATTCATTGCATAATCAAAGAAAACAAAGACAAGGATTCGGCCACGACTAAATTAAGATTCAACGAAGCAGTGGATCGAAGGTTCTGCCAGTCTCTGAGGTACCATAAATAAAATGGCTTCCACCTTTTTTGAAATTGATAAAAAAGTGGAACGACTTTTTAAAGTCACCTACCAGATACCCAAGCGAAGTTAAGAGCCTAATATTCGAATTATTTGTGACCTTGCTGAGGACCATCGTTTGCTTAACCCTAATACACATGCATTTTATCTGAGTCCAATCCTAAATTCAAAGACCACAGCATGTATCATTTAAATACAGCCAGGGATGATAAACGATGCTAATGAAACTAGTCATAAAAACTGGTCGTGGGTTTGAACCCTGAGAGGCGCTTTACTTTGTATAAATTATGTCATCACCACTGCTCTCAAAACGGCGAAGGAAAACATCGTGAGGAAACCAGCATGTCATAGAACCAGAAATTCAAAGACATGTGACATCTACCAATCTGCACTGGGCCCGCGTGGAGGATTACGGCCCACTCTCTCTCACAAGTAGGAGGCCTGTGTCCCAGCAGTGGGAACAGTATAGACTGATTATGCATAAAACATGGTTAGATCAGGCAAATAATTCAAATTAAGATATTCGTGATAACATTATCAGTAGTCCACCTGATAGAAGGCCTTCCTAACAAAACCACAGAAGGAATGAACTCGTTAATTCCTTCATGACCTCAATACTTCAAATATAACATTTACCAATTTTAGTAATATTACTACTTCACAATGATGTAACAGTGAACGTGGATCTCAATATTGGCACCGGTAAGAGTGGCTGAAACAATGAACCAGCATCACTCATTGTGATGGCACACGTAACATAAACAATGCCGCTTGAGTACCCGCCGTTATTTCAATAATAATATATGTGTACGGTTAAATCTTTATAGTTTTTACTCGGTGCAGTTATTCCATTTTGGAAGTAAGTATCTATACCGATTAATGTTCACAAAAGAATGGTTCGGAAATACAAAAAAATCCTACTACACCTACCTATACAGTTAACCTTACATCAATCAGTGGTAACATTTGAACTTCGAAAATCACCCTTATTAACTGCTGATAAGAGAAAGGCGCTGTCAATGTCAAAGTGTTAACAATATGCGGTTGACCGTACATCATACTATGAATTACATATCCAGCCGTTTCGGGTCGAGTACATATCGATGTAACAACAAAATTACTTAATAGGTAGTAGTGTTTTGTTTTTTATTTTTATCCAGAGAAACTGCCCTGTCATTATATAAATATAAAGATTCTTCAACAGTGACATTCAAATAACCTATCTCCTATTTGCACTATCCATAATTAAACAAGAATCCGTCACCTTGGATGAATATGTGAAGTTAATTCCTAACCTCGAGACAGTTAATTATTATCATCAACTACTTCGATACTTGTAAAGGGCACCAACATTGTAATAATATCATGACCTAAAAAGTAGACACATCTTATCATGTGGTGAATTTCCTCTGCTATTTCGTGCAACTGTACAACATTGCATACCTTATCTATGCTAAACATATAATTGACACTTTTCTGTTACCGATACCAATGCGTCTTGTTTTTTAAAGTAATTTAGGCCACTAGAATAATTTTGCGAGGAAGTACCATGTACCAGAGTGGAAAAGTGATTAAAAGTTACATTACGGATAGATACTTAGGTATCAAAATAATTGCGAACGCAAAGAAAATGTAAAATAAGTTATTCTCAATGAACGACAACTGTTACGATTCTGAAAATTTCAAATAAAGAGAAATACTTGAAAACTACTCCAAACGAACCTCCAAAACTACTCGGTTACAAATATCGAAATATTCATTTCCACTAGAGTAAACACTAAATATAAATAGGTACAACTACAATAAAACAGTGAAACTATCATTGCAAAAGTGATCAAAACACAATTGCTTGGAGTAAAGTTGCAAAAGAAACGAATAACGACAAACAGTGTCCCAACGTGGGACTAATTAATTTAACAGATTGAAAATAACTTAAACACAGCCATGACAACACAAACGTTACAACAAGATTATTATTCAAATCAGGATACATCCAGGCTGGGACTGAAGCATCAACCCATCCCGTTACGATAGATGATGCAGAGATAATACCAAATGAACAAGCTAAATGTTCTTGTAAAACAAACTTCCTATAATGTGGATGACGGAACTAACACATTAGATAATGAGCCTATTTCCTCAAAACGAAGGAAACCTTGACAATGGTTTAAAAAAATCGGATGTAGATTATTTCCCATCAAATTGCCTTCCTTGCCAACTGTTTATCTATAACTGCTTAGGTTACAAAAGATGATTTAGTCACGTCCATATCCAGCACCGTTAAAACAATTTTCTTGTCACGGGTTAGTGATCAGCTCTTCAACTTCAATGCTCACAATTATAAACATGTTTCTTTCGGTTGGTTTTCAATCTTCTGATTGCAAACCAACCGAAGGCAAGTCATCAGCTGATTGCCACTAGTTACAAATCAATCAAGTGATCAGCTGATGGTCTTCATTGAAGCGTCATGATGCGAATTGGTTTTCGCAACTTGGGCCAGTGTTTGTACAAGCTCCAGTGCACAGGCGAGTAACCTCATTCTGAGATGGACAATAGATATTTTTTTCGATATTGTTAGGTTCTAGGTATTGAATTGCGTTGTCTATGTTATCGCACCTACTGTTGCATCAATATTCCAAAGCATAATTTTAGTAGATAAAATCTCATCAATTTGAAGATTTGTTCCATCATTTATCACCAAACGTAAAGAAAACATCTTGACGTAGTTTTTTATAATTATCATACTGCTATAGAATTCAGGTTCATTTACTTAGTTTTTCCTGGGTCATTAGATTTCGTTCCAAGGTGTAGTCATAAAGTTATTTTTATATCAAAATATTAACTTGTATGATGGGTTGAACAATTATGATTATCATCCGAAAAAGATTTAATCGTTAATCTTGTCTTTTTTTGATGTAGGAAGTCATATAGTGCACTCATGTAGACGTTCTTTGGGTCATTAGTTCATAACGTTTTGTTTTGTGATGAAGAGCCATTTGTCTGAATCATCGTCATATTAACTGGTCACAAAAACCCCTTTGTAAACTTAAATATTTAAGTTTTTTAATCTCAAAGCTGTAAAACGAGCTATAATTATTTACGAGCTATAATTATTTACGAGCTAATAACAATAATTGATAAGGTTCTTGTTTTCAAAACATTACATAGAATATTAACATGAAAAGGTTCTCACATTATGAGAACCTTTTAAAAACAGTATATTAACTAAAGTTAGTACGTGATCTGCATATTCTATCGAACTAAAAATACAAAACACCTCATAAAAATGTTTCTCGGATAAGAACAATATGCACCTCAAGCCATAACATTACTTCTCAATATTCTCAAGTGAGGGAAAAAGTCGTGACTATTCATAGAAAAAAAAATCCACTATTCCAGTATAAATAGGTACGAATTTTAGGAAGTTAGATAATTGGATCGAATCCGAACAAACGCGTATCCGATCGCGTGCAGTCAATGCTTCGTCCAATGTCGTCTACACCCGCACTGGTATTACGAGCGACATGGTCTAAGAGCCATCGACCACGGTATTTACGTCTATGTGGGAAGATTTAATAAAGTATTGTCCAGTAAAAAAAAAAAACTATAGCTATCATTAAACACAAATGATGGAAGACGTCCTCGAGACGGGGCATCTTGTGTTATTCAATCAATCAATTGTAAGATTAGTATTGAACTGTTAGAAATGCGGTATCATAATTTGTAGGCTGTTAAAGTTTGTAGGCAATAAAAAGAGATTGCTTCTCAGTTCTTTAAAAACATACAGTAACAGAATATGCATCTATCTGGTAACTTATATCATTGAAAAGCAGTCCCAAATGTACGATTCTAGACAAAACAAAGCCATGTGATCGTAATCCGTAAGTATAGCGGTCACTGGCTCTTGGCTCATAGAATAGCGTGCTATTATGTCATAACGTTCCACTTGCAGTGTGTTGTCCCAATTGGCGTGCAAACCGTTTTTGTCTATTTTGTGTTGCAGGTCGCTCGGATCGGATTCGAAAGGACTGGCGGTGCATTCTGTACCATCTTTTGAAGACTGTTTATACGTACTACTTTGGTATTATGACTGTATGATCTGGGTCATTTTAGTTTGGGAGTCTGTTTAGTAGTTTCCCGAATTGAATTTTTTTATGACATTGTATTGTACAGGTAATTTTACGGTGTTTTGGTTACTAATGTTTACATTTTATATTTTTTCTTCCCTAGCTCCTCACCTTCGTTGGAAACCGTTTTACCGTTGCGTCGCATCGGCTGGCTTTTGCGCCAGCAGTGATGTGACCGTTGGACTGCCAAGTCATAGGTCCCGAGTTCGAACCCAAGCCACGCCACCTCTGAATTTTCGGATTCATGTGCGTATTGTATAATTTTCACTTGCTTCAAAAACGGTGAAGGAAAACATCGTGAAATCTCTCTCAACATAATGTTTTTGTTCATGTTTCCTACATGAACAAAAACATTATGTTGAGAGATATTTCTCGAAGGCATGTGAAGCCAGGTCGAGGCCCATGAGCGGCATATAAACACTGACACCAGGTTAATCACTAAACATACGAAAAAGAAAGTCGTCTTTCTTGAAGACGACGTCCACGTCGACGTTGACGTCGCGCGTTTTCTTTGAACGTCCAGATCTAATCCATGTTCCAATGTTACCAATAGATTTATGTAGAAAAATGATTGTTGCTGCTATGGAGCAAGAAATATTACACAGTCATGTAGACAACATTATTAAATCAGCAAAAAAGAAAAATCCACTTGACGAAGTTAATCCATGTTTGTCAGAAAGCACTCAAAAAACCCTGCGTTTACCTCACATTACGAAACAATGTGGGAGCGTGGTGCGACAATATTGCAACACTGCAAGGTTTCTCCGCGTGGGAGGGTGCAGCAATTTCTCATTGATAACTTTCCCTTAGCTCAGTATTGTGTGGCTTACTAGCCTTAGCCATATTATTCTGAGCAATTTTAGAGCAAATCTTCGATGTTTTCTTGGAGCGGAATTCACTGGAAGTTTTAGGAGGATGTGCATAAAAAAGTACTAAAATTACTGCTTGCTACTTTGAAAACGTTATTCTTAGTACGGATTACGAAGGCATAATAGCTAATGCCCGAAGGTGAATCCTAAGCCTTACCAGCTGTAACAAGGCCTTTTAAAGTTAGTCACACTTAAAAATAATGTGTTGATGGCAAATACCTTAAATAATGACAGACTATTAGGTACTGGCATTATGCGTAGCCTGTTGTTTATGTGAATAACTTCTTACTAACAATTAACACCTAAGCTATGCTCGCGTGGGAAACTCTTTTGTTTTTGTTTAATCATTTACTACATGACTGTTATTTACATAATACTAACTGCATAGCAGTAAAACATGCCTTCAAAATTGTTCATTAGCTTTAGTAAATACGAGAATACTTTCGGACTCTCTGATACTATGTAAATGTGAAAATTAGAATCAGCTTCATTAGAATTTAAAATATACCCTAGTTTCCCAGCAAAAAGAACCTCCGCTTCCAAGTTCTCGGTCCCATCGTGACCTCCAAATTCGCGCCATTGCAATCGCCCGCCATATTTGTCGCAATCGCCATTTTCCACGTTTTCGCACCAAATTACGTTTCGTTCGATCGCTCCATTGCTTCAGTAAAAACAGCGAAAACCACAATTATGAATAGTAAAGTTTTTCTAGAGAAACCTCAAGTTCATGATAAATGTAATATTATCGTAATTCTGTGGAAAACATTTTGTGGGTGTTTAAAAATGGCGGCAGTTCAATGACTGGAAAGTGCAAAGGGCCCATGAATAAGCAGTTTTTGTTTATTTTCTATCATTAAGTATTCTGTTTTCTCTTATTGGTGCCAATATTGCAACATTACTGTTATTATAGAACCATAGAGTATGAAATTATATTGTTTATTTTTTGCTGGTCTACGAATACTCGTGTTTCGTTCTTACAGAATATTAATTAACTACACAGGTTACAGGTTTTATCAAAATATTAAGCTTAATCAAACTCAACTCAAAGAACTTAACTAATTGCAGGCAATTTTTAATTGTCAAGGGGTCGGTAAGAAAGATGAAGCATTCCAAAGCGTAGTAGGTTCCTATGGAGCAGACAAGAAACTCCCCGGACACTATTTTAATTAGTTGAAGAGAGTTGTTTCGACTCTTAGTTCATTCATAAAGCAAGTCAGCAGTAGAGACCACCCTATTTCTCAAACTGATCCATAGTCAATCCATCTCAGTGTTTACTAAAAGATATCGTGCTTCGAATATTAATTCTAACATCTTCCTAATAATTTTCATAACTGCATATTAGCTAGGTGCATTTATATTTCTCGTGAACTCACTAAACACGTTTCCATCGTATTTGCAAGCGTAATTGCACAGTGCTCGCATTAAACAACATATTATGTAAACCAGGACTGAAGACGCTACAGCCTCCTTGGCACACTTGCATTCTATTGTAAATACTATCTACGGTATTGTTGTTAACATTTACTAAGATATTAAGTATGTGTTGGTTGTTAAAATGTTACTTATTTGGCTGTTATGTGTTCGTTTTTTTAGGTCTTTTGAGCAACTAGTTTATATACGTATAGGAAATAACTGAATTAGTAATAACCAAAAATGGATGCCCCTTATAAAGACAATAAAGATCTCCTTCGATAAAAAGTTATTTCGGGGAAAAACTCCAAACAATGACTTATGTCATTGTTTGGAGGTAAAAACGTACTACATTCCAGGACCAAGAATAATATAGGATAATAAACTCGCATGTAAAAGTAAAAAGTAAACAATTCTATATATGGAGCTCCAATTTAAAATTCTACTTAACATTGCCAACCACATCCTAACTAGATAAGAAAATAATGAGAGTATTGTACGTATTAAACTAAAACACAGGCGAACGGAAATGTCCTATACCTAGACTTAATACCCGGAATTAACAATATCATAGTCAACCGGAAGCTGACGTAACAGGCTCATAACAAGACCATAGACAGTAACACACGGCTTATCTTTGGAGGGAAAGCGTTGGGCTCATACTTATGATCCGTGCTACGGTATGACGCAATGAAGATGGGCTTTAGATCGAAAGTTTGTATAAAAGTAAAGTAGTGGATAAAATATAATGATGATTCTACAATCGACCTTATAGAATTTGAATATACAGTTACAAAGTAAGAAAGACGATCAGCTACAAGAAGCGGAGGACAAATAGAACTTCGTATAATATGAATTATGATGTTCCGTAGTGTCTGATAAGATTTATTTAATACGAGTAAAGAACACCAACAGCATATGCATCTTACATTGGCTTACAATAGTAATTAGAAAAGGTATTCCTGCTAATCATCTGCTTAGCCTTTTCCAAACTTTGGCTTCTAGTCTAATCGGATGCAGCTGAATACCAGTAATTTACATGGAGTGACTACCTATCTGACCTCCACAACCCAGTTACTGGGTAACACGATACCCCTTTCAGGCCTCTCTGGCGACCCGTAACGCCTGTCAAAGTATAGGTGTAGGTACTTAACGTAGAAGAACAGAAGACAGAGATTGGACAGAAGCTGCTTATAAACTAGAAGAACAAGAATTAAACACTATTCATATCCATTCAGTAGTTTTCTAGATTGGTCAGGTAAAATTCTTTGAAGCGAACCAAAGCTGTCACGAACTTGTGTTTGTGCCTAGACTGTATGACTCATCATTGAGATCAAAGATCTTTATAACAACGCTTGTTCTGTGTTATTATATGAACAGCTCTCTTATTGCCTAACACACTACCAATCGCAATCTGAATCACTTTAAAGGATATTGCTAATCCATTGCTTCATATGTTCGAAAAATGTATCTGCTCAACAACGTAAATAACGCAATGAATGTTGTTGAACTGTCAATATTAATCCCATTGCTACTATAGTGTGTTACGCCATTACCCCGCAGAGTTGTTTCTGATTGTAATGGTACTAAGATTCTTTTCAGTACTTTGAATAAAAGAGTTGGAGGACCATGTTCAATTTGATCAGTATTACCTTATTCTGCTAAGTTATATCCATCATTGTATTCAACATGTGCGTTTATCATGCGTCTCCCGCACGGGTCTGCAGTCACCATCACCATAAATTAATGTCTGCCAACGACAAACAAAAAGATAAAGAAATTCGTAATCTGTGTGTAATGGCCGGGTATTCCAGAGAATGTCTGTAGAAAAGTTGGCAATAAAATAAAGACGTGATGTGAATATTACATAGAATGTCAAGTGTTTGTTGCTATGATTGATGTTCTGTGTAGAAGCAACATAAAAGTCCATGTCGGACCACGCACAATGAAGGGTTCCGTAGTTGGGATGAATTTATCCCAAGAACAAACTTAACATTGTAGTTGAAAAACATGTTCTCCCATACGGAATGTATGGGAGATCATGTTTTTCAAACTGCAAATTTAAGTTGGTTGATTATTACTCGTTAACCTGTACAGCCTACTTAACTCTGATAGTTTTCCTTTTAATTTCGTTATATATTCTACTGCTAGGTTTTTTTTCACAAATTCAAGTACAACCATTTAGCTGGGAGGGGGGGGGGGACTTGACTAACAAATTTTTTCAGATAAAAGCTTAATATTTCGCCGATTTACCGATCCCTAAATCTAAAAATAGGTTTCACCAACTCACAATATTTTTGAACGACCTTTCTAACGATACCCCACACTATGGGGTAGATGAGAAACAAAACCCACCCACTGTACGTGTAGGGGAGATACACAAAAAAAAAAAACTTGATTTTATGTTACCACTTTGCCGGCATGATTAATATGTATACATGATAAATTACAGCTTTCTAGTACTAACCGTCTCTGAGCTAAGCCGCGGACAGACAGACAGACGGACATGGCGAAACTATAAGGGTTCCTTGTTTACTACGGAACCCTAAAAAGAAGAAAGAAAATATAAAATTCCAGACCTCTCTTGGGTTTTCCTGGCCTTTCGCGCAAACCTACATAATTATATGAAACAGTGAATATTTATTCATGCACTGCTTACAAAAGCAAAATTTTAAGTAAAAGTCCGTATTTCTGCTGCGCCTGCTGCTACATACCTAACCTACCTACCTGCTAATTTTAACTTTTTACCTACCCGGGAATCTCATATGTCACTGTACATATATACGTAATAGAAAAGTTCCGTTGCTATTTCTTTAGTATTCCTCCAATGCACCTTGAGGGAAAATCTACTACACAAAGCAACTCCAATAACATTCCTTTAGAATTTATCGCTAATTTATATTACCGGATTGCATAAATATATTTTCCATGTCAAGCGCATCTTCCTAGATAAAGACAAACAACTTGAAACAGTGAAACGTCACTATGTAATTAAGTCAATCACATGAATAAAATATGAGTTCGTGTTTTATTTATTAGGTATCTTCATTGTTGTTCATTAACACTATGGAGGATGGAAAAACGTGAGATAGAAACGGTTTGCGGTTTGTAAAGCTTGTGCAGTTTTTATTTCATGTTGAGATTCTCGACTCATTTGTTTTTATAAACATGTCGTTCTAATTGTTATCTCGTATCTTTATGGCGTTAAATGTGTAAGTACAAAAAAAAACAAAAATTCAACTTTATTTTTTCTAATGTAAAATATACAGGGTGTCAGGGATATCGACGCGAAGCCGGTTATCATGGATTCAGTACATGATTCAGATCCCCCCTGCGTTGAAATTTCTCGTCGATTATTTAAAAAAAAAACTAACCGGCTTCGCGTCGATGTCCCTGCCACCCTGTATTATTTACCCTCATTGTCTATACATTTCTGCCATCTCATGGGAAGGTCATTTATGCCTTTGCGGTAGAACTCTGGGGACCTGGACTCAACAAACTGTGTGAAGGCACTTTGTATTGCTTCCTGGGAAGAGCATTGTTGCGGTGTTTGACCAAGATTCAGACAAAGCGTTGTTCGCTTGCAACTATCGTAAATAATCCACTTTTCATCACACGTCACAATTCGCCCAAAAATCCCTTCATTTCTGTACCGGTTCAACGAAGCAAGGCAAGCTTCAACGTGCGCTTCTCTCTGCAGATCAGTCAAATTATTGGGCACCCATTTTTCAAGCTTTTTTATCATACCTATTTGATGCAAATGGGTAAATATCGTGGGTATATTAACATCAAACCATGCCGCAAATTCCTTGGTAGGATCATACAGATTGGCTTCCACCATCGCATGCAATTCATAGTTATTTACCTTAGTGGCTGGTCTTCCTCGGGGTTCATTCTTCAAATCGAAGTTTCGACTACGAAATCGATTAAACCAAAAACGCACGGTGCGTTCACTAGTCGTATCCTCTCCAATAACAACATTGATATTGCGAGCTGGTACTGCTGCGTTAGTTCCACGTCGGTACTCGTATTCAAAAGCTAATTTTCAATGTTTTATCTTTACTTTAGAAGCAAGTTGAATGAAAAAACAATTGAAACTCAAACAATTGAATGTTGTATATTTTTCAAATTTAGAATGTTATAGTTATTGGAAAAAAAGTTTCATTCTGGAATCTCCCACCATGCAGGGTTAATTTTAAGTCAAAGTGTCCTGTTCGTGTAAACGGCAATTTCATATTTAAACCAAATGCATAACATCAAAACAGAACGCCATCATTTTAAAACGGACACGGTCAGTGTGTCGTCATATTCTATAGGAAGTGGCGCATTCACGACTGTGACCAGTAGCTAGAAGCCAGTAGCACGACTAGCGTCCGGATACTGAAATTTTATCTATAATTACCTTATTAATGACGTAGCAGTAGACGCGGCTTCCCTATCGATGCGTTTAGGTGAACGCTTATAATTATATCAGTCATTTGATTAGTGACGGAAATTAATTGGTGTGATATCGGTTTCATAGGAAACTCAATTTCTACATTATATTCGGAGAATCAACATACATTACTCTCATTACATTTGAATGTCCAATTTTTGTTTGGGAATCCAAAACCTGCCGGAAGCTATTACAATTTTGGAGTATTAATATTGAATCTTATCTCCCAAACAATTTTTTTTCGAGACTTAATTTTTCAAAGCGACGTCGTAGCACAAACACAATTTGCCGGTATCATCAAGCTATTCCGTCAATGTACTAATTTTCCACTGTGCATGCCAAAACACACTATTGCCACCTTCCGGGCCAAATACAATAAAATGCCATCATCACAGACAAGATCCCTAATCTAGAACAGTTCTAAATCGTGCTCACTTAGACCTCCTATAGCTCGTGATGTAGGAAACGTGCTTGTTAGCTAGGTACACTACAAAAGTAAGTGTCGGGCGGTGCGCGGCGCAAGCGCATCCGTTATGCAAGGACAAGAGCTTTTAGGGCTGCTGTGCAATAAATTAAAAGAAACTGGCACTTGTAGACAAGCCGTTACTGGTCCATTATAAGCCAACAAATAAGTATAAAAACTATAGAAACTTGGACTAGATGCAGATAATGAAGCCGAGAAGAAGTTGTTAAAAGTAAAATGTAATGCAACATAAAGTCCAACTTATCTCGTGGATTCGGAATGAGAATTTACGTTGCTACTCGTACAATTTACAGTTGTCTGAAAATTGCTTTAGACTTCATAATTTCAGCTGGAAGACGTCCACTGCTGGTCATAGGCCTCCCCCAAGCACCGCCACTTCGACAGGTTCTGTGCTTCCCGCATCCAGCGGTTTGCTGCGGCCTTCACAAGGCCATAGGTCTACCATGGTCGCCTTCGGAGAAGATAAATTCAACACACTCAATGGTGTCACAATTAAATTAGAAGAATTTTATTTGTAGTGGAATTTTCTGTTTAAAATTTACTACCGCCGCCGGGTAGTGTGAAATACCTCATTATCAAGACATAACCAACCATCAAACCAAACCAACGTGAAGTGGACTGTATTGATTTTTCTTTCTTTTCAGGATTTCCCCAATAAAAGATGTCTTGGTTTGATTCGTTCTTGTTTATTTATACGTTATACACTGAGAGAGCTTAACTGGATTTGATCGACTTCGATCCACACTGTTTTATTTCGAACTACGACACTGTTTTACTTTGATCTACAAACTACTAACGACGACAAACGACTATGATCGACTACGAATGACCACGAATGACTACCACAAATGAATAAGATCGCCCTATACTTATATAAATCTACGATAGCGCAAATAGCGGCGGTATCGTGTTTTATTAAAAACATGTCATCCAATACACGTTCGGAATCAAAATGGTGATCGCACGCAATCCTAGGTCCACCAATCAGAGACAAGCGGATGGCGTCTCGATGTCGGACAAGTTCGGACAAGTTCTGACGCGTTTTGTCAAGTCCAAACTTGCTCTCGACTTGACCTAGAATTACGTACGATCATTACAGGGTTCTTATATTACTACTTATAACTATCCTTGGACGTCCTGCACATATGTATATTACATGCTCGGCGTCCGTTACACATATGTGCAGGTACATGCTCGGCGTCCGTTACATTCCTCCCCCCGGCGCAGCCCGCGTAGCCTCTTCATTCTTCATCACGACGACGAGCTTGCTCACGGGACGCCGGAAGGTGCCGGTTCTGGTGCGCACCTCGACGACTCGGATGCCGCCGTCTGGTCCGCGGTGTGAGCGCTCGACGACTCCCATCGGCCAGGTGTTCCGGGGCAGCGTGTTGTCGACCACGAGGACCACGTCGCCAGCCTGCATCGGTCGCACGTCGTTCTGTGGCTCGCCGCGAGTTACCAGGGTGGGAAGGTACTCGCGTAGCCAGCGTCGCCAGAAGTGGTCAGCGAGTGCTTGACTAACTCGCCATGTTCTTCTGTCGGCCTCGTCGCAGGGTCCCGTCGTCGGTAGCCCGTCTGATGACCCCAACAAGAAGTGGTTTGGGGTCAGGGCCTCCGGGTCGCTGGGGTTCACGCTGACGTGGGTCAGCGGTCTTGCATTGATGGAGAACTCGGCTTCTGTTAGTAGAGTTCTCAGGACTTCTTCTGCCGGTGCCTTCTCTCGCAGAGTGACGCTGAGAGCTGTCTTCACGGAGCGAACCATTCGCTCCCACGCGCCGCCTTGGTTGGGCGCGCCAGGAGGTATGAAGCGCCACTCCATTCGATGCAGTAGCCCCTCGTCTTGCAGGGCAGGCATCCACTCGGTGTAGGCGTTGCGAAGCTCTTGATCTGCCCCGCGGAAGTTGGTCGCGTTGTCGGAGTACATCAGCCTTGGCCAGCCTCTGCGCGCAGCCATACGTCTCAGCGCCATGATTGCTGAGTCGGTGGAGAGTGATGTGACGAGCTCGATGTGCACGGCGCGGGAAGTGAGGCACGTGTAAAGTGCGCCCCACCTCTTCTCTCGGCGGCGCCCCACCTTGACCATCATTGGCCCAAAGTAGTCCACCCCGCAGTTAGTAAACGGGCGGTGGAACGGGTCAAGGCGGGCGTGTGGCAGGTCCCCTGTAGCTGGTGGCTGCGGCGTTGCTCGGCGTCTCCGGCAGAAGGCGCAGTTTTTCTCTACGGCGCGTACCGTGGGTCGCAAATGGATGACCCAGTACCGCTGCCGTAGGTCGTTCGTCACGCGCTCCCTGTTGGCGTGACCCGCAGCGCAGTGCTCCCGCAGAACGAGGAGCTTGGTTAACTGATGGCGGCCATCCAGTATGATTGGTCGCTTTGTTTCGGTCGGCGCGGAAGAGGCCTCGATCCGGCCTCGCACCTTCAGGACACCATCTTCCAGCACTGGATCCAGTCGATACAATCGACTCGTCTTCATCAGTGGACGAGCAGACCGGATTTTCTTTAATTCATCCCCGAAGCTGTCTTCTTGAGCTTGCTTTATCAGCTCGGCCTCGGCGCGCTGGATATGACGATGTTCCATCGCTGTTGCTTTCTTCCTGCAGATGTCGGTGAAGGCGATTGCTCGCGCGGTAGCCCTTACCAAAATCTCGTATTTGGAAAAACGGGCTGGGGTTGGCAGCCAGCTGTCTTGTTCCGCCTTCTCGGTGATGTGGAGGACCTCTTCATCCTCTTGTTCGTTCGCCGTCGCCGTGGGCCACTGTTCTTCAGGTAGGAACAGGAAGTCCGGCCCCTGGAACCAACGGTCTGTTTCATTAATGGCTGTGTCGACAAGCCGGGTGGCATCGTCGGCAATGTTGCTAGCTGTGGGCAGCCAGCGCCATTCTTCTTTCTTGGTCAGCTCGGCGATCTCTCCTAGCCGGTGCGCGACGAATGGCGTGTATCGTCGCACGTCGTGGTGAATCCAGTGTACCACGGTCGTAGAGTCCGTCCAGTAGGTCGTCTGGCCGATGTCGATGCGATGCTCCTTCCTGATGGTATCGGCCAGTCTTGCTCCGATGACCGCTGCTTGCAGCTCCAGACGGGGTATCGTCTGGACCCGACGAGGCGCTACCTTGGCCTTGGCGGCCACCAATGTGACGTTCACGCTTCCATCGACGTTCTTCACTCTCCAATAGGCCACGGTCGCGTAGGCCTGTTCACTGGCGTCGCACAGGATGTGTAGGTCGATGCGCTCATATTTCTTCGTCAGGTAACATCTCGGCAGTCGAAGCTGGGTGAGCTCGTTCAGGTGGGCGAGCCAAGACGCGAACAGCTCGTTTTCTTCCTCCGGTACCTGCTCATCCCACGTTATTTGGAGTCGCCACAAGCTCTGCAGTATTATCTTCGATCGTATGGTGTAGTGGCTCAGCAATCCCAGCGGGTCGTAGATGGACATTACAGCGCTGAGGGCTTCACGCTTGGTCGGCGCGCGGGCTCTTGATCGTACTTCGGCTGGAACTCGATTCATCGATGTGTTGAATCCCAGCTCATCTCGTTCCGCGTTCCAATACAGCCCCAGGATCTTGCTCTCGGGCTGTTCTCCCCCCAGTTGTGTGGGAGAGGTGGCGTGTAGCTCCGTAGGCACGTCGCGTAGCACCGTCTTGTCGTTGGAGCTCCATCCTCGTAGCGTGAATCCCGCGTGTGCGTGTACCACTCTTGTCTCTTCGACCGTCTTCCAAGCTTCCTCGGTATTTTCGTAGCTGGCCACTAGGTCATCCATATAATGACTCCTCTTGATGGCTTCCAGCGCACGTGGACACTCCTGCCCGTATACATCCGCGTTGTGGTTGCGAACGTAGTGGGCCATGTACGGGGAGCTTGCGGCGCCGAAGATCATGCTGATCATCTTGTATTTCTTCGGAGGCTGTTCTCGTCCGTTGCCCCTCCACAGGAACTGCTGCGCTGGTTGATCTTCCGGCCTGATCTTGACCCTTAGGAACATCTCCTGTATGTCCGCTGTGATCGCCACCGCCTTCTCTCGGAATCGGAAGAGGATTCCTGGCAGCGACAGTAGTAGATCGGGTCCTTCCAGCAGTTCGTCGTTCAGACACACGCCGTTGCTCTTCGCTGCTGCGTCGAACACCAGCCTGTGCTTGCCGGGCTTGTTCGGATTTTGCACGGCAAAGTGTGGCAGGTACCAGCAGATGGCGCTGCTCTCTTCAGATCCGTCGCACAGCGTCGCGTACCCCTTGTCCAACAGGTTGGCGATCTGCTTGGAGTACTCGACCGCGAACTCTGCATCTGCGTCCATCTTCTGCTCGATTCTTCTCAGCCGTCGGAATGCTTGCCCGTAGCTCGGCGGCATGGTGACGTCGTCCCGTCGCCATGGCAGTCCTATCTCATACCCGGCATTAGTCTTCTTTGTGGTTGTCCCGACTATCTCGATGGCCCGTAGGTCCGCCTCCTTGATTCTCGGCTTCCCCTGTATGCAGAGTGAGTCAATCTTGAAATGGCCTTCGACTAAGTCGTGGAGTTCCTGGCTGCACGTTCCCGTCGTTCGGTCGGGTTCGTAGATGTGCAGCACGTTCCCTTCTTGGTAGATGGCGTTGCGTGGTGCTGTTCCGTGCACCACCCATCCTAGCAGTGTTCTTGATGCGGCTGGTTGGTTAGGGCCGCCGACTCGGAGCTCGCGGGACACGATGCACTCCCAGTGGTCTGTCCCCACTAGAAGCCCGGGGCGCGCCTTCTCATAACACACCTCTTCTGGTGTCAGGTCCCTTAGATGCTCGTAGTCCAATAGCGTGTCTGGAATAGACTGCTGGTGCAGTCGAAGGTCCTTCATGGTCCTCGCTCTGACCTTGTAGCTGTCATTGTTCTTCAGCCCTCTGACTTGCACGTTCACCAGCTGACTCTCCATTTCTTGCTGCGACATGTTGACCCCGTTTAGGTGAAGTGGTTGCGACGGTCCTACTGCTCCGATGCTCTCCGCCAGGTCCTTGTCGACGAGGGTGATGGTGGCTCCTTCATCCAGGAGAGCATATGTCCTCGCCTCCCCTCGTGGTCCGGCCATGACGATAGGGCACATCTTAAGCAGGACTGTTTTTGATCCAGCAGCCAGGCGCGGCGCTATTGACATGACCGCTTCCTCTTTTGGTGGTTCCGCTGGCTTTGGATCTTCTTTCTTCACTTGATGGAGGGTCGCATGATGTGGTCGGCTGCACTGATCCACTCCGCATAGTTTGGCTTTGCAGCTTATGCGCCTGTGTCGCCTCTGGATGCACTTGAAGCATATCCCTTTTTCTTTTAAGAACCTCCAACGTTCTTCTATCGCTAGCGCCTTATACTTGGGGCACTGCGTCAGGATGTGAGCTTGTTCACATTTGGGGCACTTATCACTTTGTTCTTCCGCTCCTGCAGTAGTGTTGAACACGCTCGCCTTTTTCTTCAGCATTATGGTTGGCCTGGTTTCTTTCTTCTGTGGCGCAGCGCACGTAGCCGGAGCGTACGTGTACCGTAATGCTCTGTCCGCTTCGCGTATCAGGAAGCGAGACATGACGACAATCTCTGGGTCCGTTGTCCCTTCATGATCGTAGGCGTAGTCGCACCATCGGGATCGGATATGCGGGCTCAGCTTGTCCAACACTTCTCTTGTCATCAGGGGGTTGAATAAGTATCCTCTTCGGTCGATCGTTGTCAGCACGCAGATGATGTTCTGCAGCTTGATCGCGAAGCTATTGAGTTCGGCCGCTGATGCACCCGGTTTCGGCAGCTTCTTGAGGTCTTCCAGCGCTTTGTCGATGATTACTTCGGGTCTTCCGAAGCACTGCTCAAGGGTCTTCATTATGATATCTGGATCTGTGGCCGTATGCAGAAGGGCTGCCACGGCGTCTCTTGCGTCTCCCCTGAGGCAGCTCCTCAGTCGCTGGATGTTTTCTGCTGCTGATATCTGGTACATACCGGTCGTGTCTCGTACTGCTGCCTTGAACGGCAACCACTCGTTGGCCGCTCCGGAAAACGTTGGCAGGTCCATGTGTCGAGGCCTGGGCCTCGCCATCTTCTCTAACGTGGCTGCCAGGTGCTCGATGCTGTTCCTGTTCCTTGTCGGAGTCAGCGATCTCGCACGTTGAACTTCGAATCGCAGCTGTTTCTGTTCTTCGTGAGTTCCTTCTTCAACCCGTGCCTCCTCCCCCCGTGTGCTGAGGGGGTTTGTCCTCAGCCATTCATCCACCTTCTGATGTGGTTCTTCACGAGGAGGGGCGGGTCCCGGCTCATGCACGCTCTCATCGTCGTTGATAGCTGACACTTCAACGGCTAGTCGTTTCTTGACTAGGTCCGCTTCCAGCTCCAACTCCCTTCTTGTTATGGTGGCTAGTTTCTCGGCTGCCTCCAGTTCCACTATCCGTAGCCGCGTAGTTACACTAGTGGTCGACCGTTGTGACCTGACTGACCTGGTTGGTGATCCCAATCTTTGAACTGCAGTTGTTGTTACTTGAATCCCAGAAGGTCCTGCTGTGCTGGTGGCTGCTGGCTTGGAGAATGGTGACGCCGGCGGGTCCAGTGAGAGTCTTCTTTGGCGCTCTCGTTCAATTTGCTCCATTTCCCTGCGTCGCGTTTCTTGCTGCAACTGGATGCGGCGCTGTTCCTCCATCTCTGCTGTGTCCCCTTGGCTCCTTGTTACCACCATCTTCTAAGTCCCTTTTTGTAAATTTTCGTTCAATTCGGGTCGGCACGATCGGGTCGGCACGTACGGGTCGGCACGTTCGGGTCGGTTCGGCTACCAGTCGGCGACACTTCGGCTCGGCTCGGTCGATCCTGTACTAGTTCGGATCGGCACGTCCGGCACGGCTTCAGTCGGCGACTCTTCGGCTTCGGTGACGTCGGTTCGGTGACGTCGGTTCGGTGACGTCGGGTTTAAGCCTGCGATACTGACGGGCAGGTTTAATCTTGTTACTGACGGATCGGTGACGTCGGTTTGGTGACGTCGGTTTGGTGACGTCGGTTCAGTGACGTCGGTTCGTCTACCAGTCGGCGACACTTCGGCTCGGCTCGGTCGATCCCGTACTGGTTCGGATCGGCACGTCCGGCACGGCTTCAGTCGGCGACTCTTTGGCTTCGGTGACGTCGGTTCGGTGACGTCGGTTTTAAGCCTGCGATACTGACGGGCAGGTTTAATCTTGTTACTGACGGATCGGTGACGTCGGTTTGGTGACGTCGGTTCAGTGACGTCGGTTCGTCTACCAGTCGGCGACACTTCGGCTCGGCTCGGTCGATCCCGTACTGGTTCGGATCGGCACGTCCGGCACGGCTTCAGTCGGCGACTCTTTGGCTTCGGTGACGTCGGTTCGGTGACGTCGGTTCAGTGACGTCGGTTCGGTGACGTCGGGTTTAAGCCTGCGATACTGACGGGCAGGTTTAATCCTGTTACTGACGGATCGATGACGTCGGTTCGGTGACGTCGGTTCAGTGACGTCGGTTCGGTGACGTCGGGTTTAAGCCTGCAATACTGACGGGCAGGTTTAATCCTGTTACTGACAGATCCTTAACGTCGCAGCTTGGTGGACCAGGTGAAGGCGGGTTCTTTCTTCTTAATATTATCCGCCGCTCGAAGGACCAGACTGAAGTGGACTGTATTGATTTTTCTTTCTTTTCAGGATTTCCCCAATAAAAGATGTCTTGGTTTGATTCGTTCTTGTTTATTTATACGTTATACACTGAGAGAGCTTAACTGGATTTGATCGACTTCGATCCACACTGTTTTATTTCGAACTACGACACTGTTTTACTTTGATCTACAAACTACTAACGACGACAAACGACTATGATCGACTACGAATGACCACGAATGACTACCACAAATGAATAAGATCGCCCTATACTTATATAAATCTACGATAGCGCAAATAGCGGCGGTATCGTGTTTTATTAAAAACATGTCATCCAATACACGTTCGGAATCAAAATGGTGATCGCACGCAATCCTAGGTCCACCAATCAGAGACAAGCGGATGGCGTCTCGATGTCGGACAAGTTCGGACAAGTTCTGACGCGTTTTGTCAAGTCCAAACTTGCTCTCGACTTGACCTAGAATTACGTACGATCATTACAGGGTTCTTATATTACTACTTATAACTATCCTTGGACGTCCTGCACATATGTATATTACATGCTCGGCGTCCGTTACACATATGTGCAGGTACATGCTCGGCGTCCGTTACACAACGATCTCTAGAACAAAGCGAACAAGCAAGCAATATTCAAATCAAACTTTTAAATTTTCTCACGACGGTTAAGATACACCTGTGCAAACACACTAACAGTAATAATAATAATAGATATTTAGTAAGGTAGGGTCTCAAAACATAATTCCCAGCTAACAGAGGTGGTGACCCTAGGATCGTCTGCCGCACCTTTCCCGAGCTATTTGGAAAACTATTGAGGTTTTACATTATACTGCAGAACGATTGTGTAAGAGCAACATAACGTCCTTTATTGTACTGTGTTTAACTGCAGTTTTGTGGAATTTTTGAGGTGAGGAATGTAAGATAGGTAATAAAATACCAGCTTTTGAATTGTCTTGATTGAAAGTAGTATCCGTTTAGCCAAGACTAGCCAAAGACAATTACGACTAACGTAGATAACACTAAGGTTCATAGCCTGGAGAGTGCTAAGAAAAAAAAATACCACATGCTAAGTAACAACTCGGTAAAAAGGCCATAGGGCCTTGCAGGAACTGGCCGAAGATAGTGACTCTCAAAATAAAAGACAACACTAAAAAACTGCGATCATGAATCCATCTGATGATAAAAACTACTACAGAGCGACTGTTTTACTAAGCAGCTGTCAAGAGGAGATGAAGACGACCTATCCAACAATAAACTTATACGGGCAGATAGGGAATGAATGGAAAGAAGTGACATTAACTTTCAAATAACCAACGATCATAAAAACTGCTACGTGCATATTTACGACTGTGTAAACGGTACTTAACAATGAATGCTCATTCATATACTCTATGAATAACAAGCGAGCGAAAATTGTCAAATCTGCAAGCAAAAAATAAAATAATTCGGTCAAGATGACATGCGAGTAATTTAACTGTACTATCAAACGCCTATTGTAGGAGTCACACGGGTGAATGACCGATCAGATCTTGTCAAAAATGACGGATGACAATTGACCGACCCATTGTCTGATAGTTCCTAGGTACTAACGGTGCTTAAACTGTGATACATTTAAAACGGGACCAGATTGATAAAGGATAAGCTACCGTTAAGTACTTTGGACGGTAGTAAATTGTGCATGACCTGGTAATTTTGTATTGTAGTGTCCACAGATGTTTGATAGAAAGATAGATATTATCATGGTATAATAATATACTTCGCCAGGTATAGCATTCCGAAACTCAGTGGTCACGTGGGTAACACAAGTCTACGTCATCACATCTGTGTTACCAGAAGTTTGTAATAATAACTCCCCAACCACCTTTATTACCTGTGCGAATCCGATAAAATAATGAGGTTTTAATTAACGATTACGTTGGTTTATGTTTAAATTGAATTGTTTCGTTTGATTAGACACACGAAACGACAATTTAAATCCTTTGTACATATTTTTTAACAGAATAGTGGCTGAAAATCTTTCCTTAATCGTGTTTTGTTGCAATAAAGTGGCAACTGGATGGTGACGTAAGCAAGTCCCGGAATGCCAGACCTTGTTTTATTAGAACATGGATACTATGTACTTATTGACCACTGTTTTCAGGCAATTCTTGTAATCGATAGGCAGCTAATATTACTTTTGAGTTCGAATCGTTAGATGGGCAAACCGATATCACATAATTATGAGCAAGGGAAAGTGGAAAACTTTAAACAGCCTATAGGTTCAACAAAGATGGTAAATTAAAAGATTGTAACATTCTTTACAGCTTGGATACTTAAGATTTTAATTGATTTTAATTTACATTTAGTAAAAATGGATTAAAAAAATTTGAATTGTGGCACCATAAGCATTTTTATTATCCATATAAATCCAAATAAATAGTTTTTTTTTTAATTTTTGTATTTAATTTGTAGAGGGTGTAATCAAAAACTGATTATGCCATACCTCATCGGTACAAACAATTATTCCTTATAATCTAAATCTTATTTTTGCTAACTTACACAAGCATTTTGCATCCTTTGACAATGGGGACGCAAGCATGCTATTACACCTTCCAACATCCAGTGACTTCGATAACATAAACAATGTCCCTACTTATGTTTGTACCTATGTATAGATTGTCAAACGTGTCTACCGTAGACCCTAGAATTGAAGTAATGTCATTTAATACTACTTACTATACCTATTATTCAGTACTGGGGGCCTAAAACGGCCACTTTAACAATTCTGCTAAAAGCTATTCATTCCCAGCAATTCATTAGCAATTCCTCTAATTTTCGTGAAATGGTGACACAGTAGCTGAATAATACCTCAATTCAATTGATATCTGAATTATATTTGGTGTAAATATTGCCGTATTGGAGGAAATGAATCGCTTTTAGCAGATTAGCTAAAGTGGCCGTTTTTGGCCACCTGATCTATTGTAGTTCGATTAAAATAAGCGCGCTAGTAGTTCAGCCTTTATATTGTTATGAGTATAGTGGATCACATAAAAATATAGACGAACAAAGTTACAATCACAACGATGGTTATATCACTTGAGGATCGTTTAAACTAAGAGGTCAAGGGCGCATGTTCAACGATGACAATGAGAGATAGGTACCTAACGATAGATGTAGAATTCATGTACCTACTTGTTCTTTGGGCACTTCGCAGATAAATATGCTCAAGTCCCAAGTTCCTATACTGCAAAGCAACTATGTATATCCTCATCACTATCTTTAACTTGGTTGGTATACACCTCAGATTCATTGTTCTGATTTCAAACCTAGTTGTGACTGTAAGAGATTTCGCAAGCCACTGAATTTTCAAACGATGCTGTTCCGTGATGTCACTTAGTGACAATGCATCGTGCACTAGTTATAAGAATTTTCACAATCACATTTGCAGTTTTCATGCTTGCAAAACACGGAAACTACGAAAGATATTTGTTCAGGGCTTGTCATCTGCTCTTTATTATTTTGAGAACACAAATAATTTTTTAAAATATACAAAGAGCTTGTTCCCTTCCTGTATATAAATAAAGCATATAACAATGGCCGCTGCAGATGCTTATTTTTGCAAAACATTTTCTTGTTTTGCTTCGACCTACACAAGACTATTGTGGTGTGTGAAAGAAATACTACAAGAAAGACTGCAACAAGAGAAAAATAATATTTATTTGTAGATTTCTCAATCAAATAAGTCAAGTTGTTCAAGTTGTCTTGCTGTAGGAATACCTAAATGGCAATGAATGCCGAGGAGCGGCTATGTCGTGGCTATCAGCTGCAAGGGTACGGTTTGTTGGAAAATAAATAATCTTCTTCAAAATAATAAATACCTAATGATCACGTATTAATTTTACTATGGTAGTCTTGATTTTTTTCTATATATTTTTTAACAAAATTACCTACTTAGATTCCGTGCAAATAAGTAGTTACTAATGATTAAATATTGCATTGGTACTGCACTGCTTTAATTTAGAATTCAAATTAATTCTATTGGTACGAGAGCCCATGACAATTTTTTTTGCGTTATCGCTTTACGAACAAAATTTTCCTCGTCACGCCCGACCTGACAACATTTTCAAATATGTCAAAAAAAATAAACTAACTGTTTCAATCTTTTCTTACCATCAGTACTTTTGCCCCTTCTTGCTATAAATGTAGCTAGGTAGGTGGCGGGCATGCATTTTTTTTTTTTTGAGGTTTGGGAATTATCAATTAACTTCTCCAGCTCTGGGCGGAGCGGGAGGGCGTGTCAGCCTTTTTCTGACTAAAACCCACCCGTGTTCCTTTCGTTGCCTGTGTGCCGGGGCCACGATATCCCTTTCGGACAAACTCGCAACCCTGGCAGGCATTGTCCCTAACGGACCCCGTCAGTTAGTGCTGACATCTCTTTGAGGCGCGCGTGGAACACAACGCGCCGTCGACCCGGGCCTGGTCCTTATCGGACGCATGCATGCGCGCATGCCATGCATTCAGTACAGGATTTTGAACTCCCCTGCGTAGAAATTATTCGTCAGTTATCAGCTGTTCATAGAAAAGTGCAATCAATAGTTACGCGGCCATGGTAACAATTTTCGCGTCAATGTCCCTGCCACTCTGTATATACGAACCGGGCGAGTTCGAACTGGAGATGAGTGTGGACGAAGACCTAGACCGCACCGCAAACATACGGACCAGTGAGAAAAGGGCCTAAGAGGTGAGATAAACGAATGGTTCTTTTAAACGAGCGTATAATACCTATGTTGTTTATTCTATTTTATAGATGCTGAAAAACACTAATAGTACCTACCTACTGCCAATTGTATACCGCGTATCATGGCTGAATAAAAATAAATATAAATCATACTAGCTTATTTTAATGCGGTAGCGTCGGGGTGACTGGTCGTCTTGCTGATCATGGTTTGTTACTCGTATTAGTAAGGAACTGTTTATTATTTTACCTCCACGGCACTAGTTTACAATTTATAAGTTCCAGTTACAGCTATATCTATATGTAAGCGGGCACGCCCTTTATGCCTGGAGGCTTTTATTTAGATATTAAGTTCTGTTTACGTTTAGTTTTATTTCTGACTGAGTATAGTTCTCGATGATTTTGGTTGGTATATTGGCGTGTGCTAGCTGACATATGGCTAATAATTTTAATTATGTTGTGTTGCGTAATGTAATTTTTTATTTTTGCATACTATTATATAAAATCATATTTTTTTCTAACTGAACAGACAGCTGTGCCGCTGGGGAGTTTGTTGCGCCACTTCTTCGCCCAGCTAACGCACTAGGAAGTGTGCTGAAGGGTGGGCGTTTTGGGGGACTGTCCTATGTAATTTTGACGTTCGAAAAGTACTAATTCTCAGCCTAGTTTGAATAAAGCTTCGTGCAGATCAGCGCGACGCGACGCCGCGACGCGACTCGAACAATAAAATTTCTAAGAAAACTTGACGGTATAACAATAACCGGTGTCGCGTCGCGCTGTCGCGTCGCACTGGTCTGCACGAAGCTTAAATGACTTGAATTTTGAATTATTTTATGTTATAAATTGTTTTTATCTTTTTATTACAGACGCTTTTAACGTGCACGTCTTTCTACATTGTTCTGACATGTATAATTTCAACATGAATGATTTAACCAATCTTTTGTAACAATAATTTGATTTAAAAGAGTGTCCGTGGAGTTTCTTGCCCGTTCTTCTACATAGGAGCTTACTACGCTTTGGAATGGGCAACTAGTTTCATCTTTCCGACTGACCGAACCCGTGAAGAGAATTCAAAAGTGCCTGTAATTGGTTTATTTGAAATAAATGCTTTGAGTTTGAGTTTGATAATTAATTTTACAGCTGCTGCTGCTGATACCTAATAATTAGTACGAAGGGGAATAGCTGAATATACTGTTACGTACCTTCCACATTATTTATTGCTAGACGATTAGTCAACAAAAAATTATAATCAGCCTGATTATGCAAACGAAACGCGATTCCGCGGTTTATAAAAATATTGCCATATTTTTATAAACCGCGGAATCGCCATAGAGTAAAGGCAAACGAACCGAAAAATCTTTATTGATTATTTTTTGTAGGATCAGCTTTGGATTTGCTCTACTTTCTACGTGGATGCTTGTTGACTTGTAAACAATGTTGAAAAATAGCTTCTCGAAACTAGACATAGGCTACAACAATACAAAAAGTATCTAACGATTGAGCCTGACATACAAATGTACTTGTTTGATAATAGATAGTACTTATTTTACCAAATAGTAATCTAACCCATTACTTTTTATTGGTACACTTCCTTTTTTCTTCGTACTGATGCACTGTGCAGTCTATCAGTTTTTGCAGTCATTTGAAATGTTATTACGAAATAATTACAAATAAATGGTCGTTTACACAACACGCCAATTATCTCCGACTGTATTGAGTTACTATCTGATCGTGAATAATTGTGCCGACTTTCAGTTACATGAAGGTAGGTAACGGAGATCTTTTATAAAGGACATGAGTAGGTACTCATGTCCTATATCTGCGAAGCCTTTTCCCAACTATGTCTAACCGCATGCAGCTGAATACCAGTATTATACATGGAGCGACTGCGTAACAGCGTAACTGACCTCCACAACCCAGTTACTGGGTAAGTCAAAGAAGTCAAATCATTTATTTCAAATTGGCCCTTGTAAGGCACTTTTATTTATTTATTTATATATACTTTATTGTACACGAGATTATACATTACATAAAGAAAAAGTAATACACTATAAAATATACAATGGGCGGCCTTATCTATCACTTTTGACGTCAAAATTTACAAAAAAATTGAATTGATTCTAGTCGCCCCTGCAAAAGGTAGTTTTCGTATGGAGAAGAATAGGCAAGAAACTCCACCGTTACTCTTTTAAAAATGTTATATAATATTTTGTTAGGTACATTAATTATATAATTGTGAAGACGATGCTTCTGGAAAAAAATTACTATACCACAATAGGTAAAAAAATAAATAATTTAGCAACGACAGATAAATTAATTATGTGATAGATAGATGGTGCTTTTTTTTTTTTTTTTTTGGATGGGAAATTATCAAATAACTTCTCCCGCTCTGGGTGGAGCGGGAGGGCGTGTCAGACTTTTACTGACTAAAACCCACCCGTGTTCCTTCCGTTGCCTGTGTGCCGAGGTCGCGATATCCAGATAGATGGTGCTCACATACTTACAAACATTGTAAAAATAGACAAAAATTTACAATTAATAAGTCAGCGTCAGGTAACACGATACCCCTTGGTAAGACTGGTTGTCAGACATTTCGGCTTCTGACTACCGTACCGACTGTCTAATCTACGAAAGGTAGCCCGGACAACAACAACTTAACGTGCTTTCCGAGCACGGAATAGATATTTCCGAGACACGGAAGGGTATCGATAAATACCTAATGGATGGTCACCCATCCAAAAACCGACCGCGGCAAGCGTAGCATAACCTTCGACCCGCGCGGCTGTTATTATTTAGCCACGAGCCCCTCCACAATTCATCATGTACACTGCGTCCTGTCTGTTTTATTTAGCACCCTATACATAGATATGTTTATCATAGATTCGCACAACGCTGTCTATTGCTAAAGATTTGGGCATTCGCTAGTTTGAGGTTGAGGAAGTTGTTCTTGTTGTAAATATACATAAATGATCTACCTTTATAATCTTTATTCAAGTCTTGTGTACCTATTAATTATAATTTTGAAACCATAATTGAAAACTCAATCTGGGGGCACGGCAGTGCCCCTGCCAAGTCGAGCAAAACAAACAAACAAAGGTACAACCATACCATCTTTTCTTCATTCAGGAACATTTTCGACCTCTAAATATTGCCCCATACAATGGGTGAGGTCTCATTTAGTGTCGAAGTCATTTACAGAATGTTGATATGCTTAAAAAAACAGGAAGAGAGGATATTAGTGATGATACGGTTGCTGCTATTGTTTACACTTCGATTTCAATCGATAACTATAAAATATTTTGATTTATTGCTTGTTTATGAAAGAACTTACAGATATTATTATATTGTTTACGAAATAACAACTTAGATATTTGTGTGCAGTAGCTACGCAACCACTTATTGAGATTGTAGTGCCTCAAATTTATCTGTAGTATTGATAGACATTCGACGGTGGAAATTTCAAATATCGTAAAGGACAGGGAATTTATTATCCCTTACGACATTTGAAATTTCCACCGTCGATATGTGAATATTTCTATGAATGGTTTGTGGAGTTTCAAGAGTTCCTAACCTAACGAGATTTTATCACTGACAGAAAAGCTGGTCTTTTCTGTTAAAATCTCACAGATAAAGTGAGCTTGAAGTGAGCCGTCAATATTGTCAATCCCTAACGTCGGGTGGACAGCTCAATTCACCTTAGTTTCCACGGTGAGATTTTTACAGAATCGGTATTCTGAAAGTGGGCAACGTCGCAAATATATGTCTAATATTTCGCTGTTTTTATTAATTTGGCAATATTACTGTATGGAAATAAGAAATATGGCTAGCTAGTGAACTAAAATATTGATTACGAAATGCAATAATTAATATCTTAACACCAAATATTTAGTTTTAGATGTAAAAATTGTATTTGGAAACTAAAAGCAACCGATTTTTTTTTCCGTCATGTTTTGATAGGTATCAAATTGGGCTTCTTAGATTGTCGCACGTTTACATTTAGATACTAGTACTTAGATCGTGCGTTTGCGACTTCCTATATGAATGAATGAAACACAGGTAAAACTCATTATGTACAGTAAAACGCGCTCTATTATTATGTTATACAAGATGTTTCGATTATACATTCGACGACAGATGTTTTGACCAGGCTATCATGACCTGCAAACTATTTACAATTAGTCAATGACAGAGGTTCGGTAATTTTGGCCGGCATTTCGTACACATAGTGTACACGATTAGTAATACTAGTTCATATTTCGAACGTAGGTCCATTTTAACGTAATCTGCATTCAAGCAATGAAAACTCAGTGAGTTCGCGTGTAGTAGGCCCCTATCTACTGGCTAGGCAGTGAGAATATAGGTAATGAGAACAGGGATCATTGTTTTAGTACTAAAGCAGTTATGTTGTTTACCAACCATGATAAGCAAATGTTGATAGACTCTATTTATTTTAGTATTTTTTATTTATTGCACTAAAAATCAAATTTTACTATAATATACTATTCTAGCAAGTGCATCAGGGTGCTACGCATATATAAATGTCTTCGTAGCGCGTAGCGCTATGCTACGCAACACGATTTTTAGGCAGAATTATGTTGTAAATCAACCTACTTACAAATTTTTTTTGCGGGTATTTCGAAAATCAGCTCTCGATAAATTGTTCCAAATTATAATTATTGCTTTGGTACTTTATAGTTAATTTGGTGGTCATTAGTGTTAAAGTTTTCTCTCTCCTACTACTTTACTGTGCCCGGCATTACGATGATCTCAATTTTAAGTTACCATCTAATTACAGAATGTGAAATGCCATTAATGATTGAGTATTGACTTGCTGCATAATGAAGATTACCTAACTAATAAAAAAAAAAAAACCAGTTATCTCTCTGTTACCTTGGAACTGAAATTAAGCTAATCTGAAAATAGGCTGTCGGTTTCTAATCAATGGAGACAAACACAAATTGGCTGTAAGGTTTATCTACTTCTACGAATAAGCTTAACCTAAATTGTAAAATGATAGAAGTCTTCTCGAGTTTATGAATATTTCATAAATTGCTCTAGTGAGAAAAAAAATTAAGTAGGTACCTAATTGTTTGATGAACAATACATCTATTGTAGGAAGGCATCTAATTTACGTGATTGAAGCCGAATGTTTAGATTTCATCAAATAAAGGCCAGTTAATAACCACACGAAAAAAATAAATGTAGGTAGGTAAGACACTATTTGCAATAATACTTAGATAGGTTACCTATTAAGATAAATAAAAAAATAAAACTATAAGTATAATAATTTAATACTACACATAGCCATCTTAACATATTAAAAATAAAGATAAAAGCTTACCTTATATTTCATTTTGAATAAAACTCGTCTTCTTTAAACAAAATCACAACACTAACAATGACAAATAATAATAATCAAAATATTCTACGGTAAAAATAATATTTCTCGTTCATAAAATAAAAATGTAAATAAATATAAGTAGTCGTCAAAGTTTGCGATCGCGAAATGTTTTGCCGCGCAATTCGCGATATATCCGCGCATGCGTTCGGTGCGGCTGCGAGGTAATGGCTACGCTTTACGAGACGCGACGGTTTTGCTTCCCCGCCGTCGAAGTGCAACGACCCAATACTACCCGCGCTAACACTTCCTCGCCCCGATGCAATGAAGGTGAAGGTAAAAGGTGAAGTGCGAAATTGTTGCCGAAATGGCCAGTACCTACAACGCGTTTAGCCCAGTCGACCGATAATGCGTTTCACGCAGTTTTCACGGTTTGCTATTACAAATATTTATTGAGACAGCTATCCACAGTTTTTGGGCAATTGAATTGATATAAACAGCGCATAACTATATTTGACCACGATTTTACGATTTATGTGCCAACGTGAAACGGGTTACTAACTAAACGGGTATACGATTGAAATCAGAACAGTTGCTAAATAAATTAAGTTGATTTGGAAATACATGAACATTTACTTTTATAAAGTATTAATAATTATTAATTATTACTTACTCTAATTATTGTGAATGTGAGGTCTATGTGGAGCATTTTTTTTTTCTCAGTTTGTTTTTATGATGGTCTGGCAGTTTGAGTTAGTACTAATTAATATTATACTGTGCTCGTCCTACAACTACCGTTAAATGTTCAAATTGTAGGCGAGGACGTTGGCACCCTAAACACAAGTTAAATCTTACTTTGGGTGCCAGAGTTCATCGAAAACACTATTTTCATAGTGTTTTAGATACCTAAGTGTTCTTTATACAATGTCGCTTAACTTCAAACTCGGATAAATCCAATTCTGAGATTTATTATGATTTTGGTGTCAAAAGAAACGGAAAAAGAAATGCTTTTAAACAATTTTATCAGTTGTGTATAAATCCGCATGGTTTTTGAGAAAATAAACCGTTAAAATCATAAATTTTATCTAAGTCAGATAGATCCATGAGACAGTTTTTTTCAAATGTAGTTAAGTCCATGAGAGCCAATCAGGTAATTGCGTTTGTTCAACATGGCCGTCAGTCCACGTAAACTCTGCGATAGTAACACCGTTCACTCCCGCTTTTGATTGTTTCTTTTTATTATTTGGACAGTTCCCATGGATAATTCCATTAAAATTGTGTCACCAAGTAAGGCCCGCAAGCGACCTAATATAAAACTTCGCCGTAAAAAAGAGGAAAGAGCGAAAATTCGGTAAGTTTGAAATTCCTATACCTATGCGTCGTTTGGAATCTTGGGTTGGCACTAGTGTTGTGTTAACCATAATCATTATCGATTATTATTATTTTGTTGTTCTACTGTTACAGAATGATTTGGATATAATAATAAGTATGTAAGGATATAATATTGAATACATTAATTTAATTTAATAAATTAATAAAGAATTTAATTTCAGGTGTTGCTAAAATAATCAATAAACCGCGGCCAATCGTTTGAAAATTTTAGTCCAGAGAGACTGCCAATTGGAGTTCCAGTAAATGAAGCAAAACTGAGTGATGTTCGCAAATTGCTGGAAACGCACTTTGGCCAAGAGTGGGCATCATTGGTGGAATTGAAATATTATAAAAAAGAGCTTAGCAGTGAAACCGGATAGGGCGACCAATGCACGAAGACGAAATTGAAGAAGATGACTCAGAAGAAATATTGAATTTTGTTTAAAATGATTATATTAGATACCTCCTATTTTTGTAAAATAAAACTAGATTTCCTTATTTTGTTTGTATTATTTTAGTTTTATTCAGTTAGCTGCTACAAATTAACTGTCGATAGTATACCGTGACTTCGCCACTACCACATCCCTAGTTCTAATCGTGTTTTGTCAAATCCAGATAAATCCGAATCCATTAAATCAAAATTCTATAAATCCACACTGAGTTTTTTCAAAGATAGATAAATTGCATTCCATTATATCAAATGAAGGTAAATCCAACTTAAATATTACATTTTTGAAAGAATGAGTGATTTAAATACTGAATTGGCTAAACAGGATCGTTTTCTTCAATAATGTTGCCATAATAAAAAAAAACTGTGTTTTAATTCATGAAATTAAGACTATTAACACTTTTTTTTAAATATCTCCTAACAGGGTAGGGTGGATTTATCCGAGTTTGAAGTTAAGCGACACTTGAAGGTAATATTTTTTTTATTTTTTTTTACTTTATGCGGCCTACCCAAATATCCTTTCTTTGGTATTGTTCTACGTTCACTGACAAACGCTTGCACTGACTGGACAGGTCCACTCAAACCTGTGTGGTTGTTTCCTCAAACTACCATTTCGGACACTAATCTACATGGTCCTCACATGATCTGACCAAGAGATTAGATTTTGACCCCTGAGTTTATTTATTTATTTAATACTTCAAGCACAAAAATGTACAGAGGCGGACTTAATGCCATAGGCATTTTCTACCAGTCAACCTTTGGGTGATGGAGAGACAAACAGTGGTAGGTGCAATAACGTAAAATTGAGGAATAAAAATAAAAAACTTAAGTAATATATAAAGATACACATATACCTATTACAAACAATAAACATAATATATATGTCTGATTATATATAAATATAAGCACAAATAAATATACATAAATACACGAATATATCTACTAAAACAAATAAGACAAACAATGGGAAAACATTAACGTTGTGATGATACTGCCAGCTTCTGCTTGGAGTTTGTTTCGCAATTTCTTCTCAGGGGTAGCTACAAAATATCGACTCCATCTACCTTTTTTTTATATGTCGTAAAATCGAATGCGATATTGTATTTACAGAATAAACAATTTCATTTCAATTCTTTACATTTCATAAATCTCTTTTAATGTCCTACATTAACGAGGTTTATGAAATGGCTCTCGTTTGTTACCATTAGGTAATCCATATACCTACAGTAGGTACTCAGCCGCCTATGTATTATATGACAAATGTCCCGCAGTTAAGGCGCTACCCTGACCAAATAACCTTGAGCATTCGTGGCACACTAACTCTGCGCAAGAGTTACTTAACGAGTACGCTCAGATTTTAGAATAAAATCTTTATAAAATCAAATATTCGTGTTTTGAAAAAATTTAAACTAGCAAAATGTTCTTTATTAAATTACCTATCCATTAGTTTAGGAAGCAAATCAAAATAATGGTTATTTTAGGAGGAGATGCATGTTATAAATCATTATTTCTCATTTCTGTGGCTTTTTTGTGGCCCTTTAATAAAATATTCTGCCGCCTAAAAAAAAAAAGAAACTACCATTTTGGAGTCAAGATTATGTAGAAATTTAATGTATTTTTTTGTAGTTGCTAGTTCTTTTAGATAAAGAGAAGTTGCCTCCCAAAAACAGCCTAAAAAACGGCTACCGCTGTGTTTCGCACGGGAACGCGCCTTAAACGCAAAGTAAACCAGCATCCTAATTGCATAACACACTTTCAATCACAATTCGACAGTTTTGAAGGAAATTGCTAATCCACTACTTTCATAGGTTTGAAAAATTCGTAGGCGAAAAATCAACGTAAATAACGCAATGAACGTGCGTGGACTGGCAAAATGAAACACATTGACATCAATTGTCATTTTATATGCCGCACCGACTATTAACTTCTGGCACATAGCTTGGGAGTGTATGGCTCAGTAACAACCGGGTACTGCACCTACTTATTTATTTTCGTTTTTAAACGAAAAACACATAAACACATTTTTATGTGTTACATGCTAGCATCATGTACACATCAGGCTGACTCACCCAACAACTATCTGTAGATCATATAAATATTTGTCCCGCGCGGAAATCGAACCCGCTAAACGCGTATCATAGGCACGTAGCGCACCCGCCAATCGCTTAGCCACTATAACTCAGGGATTCCCAAAGTAGTCTATATCGACCCTCAGGGGTCGGCGACGGCCTGCAAAGGGTACATGTCAGCGGAAAAAAAAATGGGGGTCCAATATAGTGGATCTCATTTAACCGGTAAAGCCCTGGGTGACCCTCAAGCACGTCAATTAGCACGTTAATTAGTTGTTTATCAGGCCTTTAACGGTTAAGCAGGTCGTGACTTTAGTCACGACCTGCTTAAATGATTTTGGCTTTTCATAAATGGAATAATCCATATACACAGATAATAGGTACGTATTTACTTCCATAATAAATTCTTATAAATTTATAAATAAACACATCATGTCTATGCTATCTATCTAGCTATGTATGTAACTTTTTTTTGTCTGTCTTTTGTCTTTCTGTTTGTCTTTTATTTTGTAACAACTTCTGTCAACTTTTTACCTGGCTAGACCTCCAACTTTATCTGTGCAATAGATCACGGAGATTTGTTGCTTAGTTTTTACATGAAAACGTAATTAATTATTAATCATTTATTTCAGAATAAAACATTCCATACATTGTTAGTAAAAAGTACTTACAACTAAGTTAGTAATTATTAATTATTTTTGAAATAACAGACCTCACTACTATGGTTTTGTATACAAACTTATTTTCGCAATTTTAGTATTAGTAGGTAGGAGTAGGGATATTAATTTGCACTGAAAAATTTAAAATCTTAGCTGTAGCGCATATTCTTGACTCATGAAAAAAGTTATGAAGTCCAAAATTTTCTTAGTTCAAGAAAATTTTTACTTCACCCAAGATAATTTCGGGTTTCCTAACTTTTTCTGGACTTTTTTTTTTGTTTTTCTATCTACGTAACACATCACACATGACAACATCAGCTGTTAAACACATTTGAAGTTAATGAATTTGCAAAAGTTCAATATTAGGTAGGTACTTATTATGCAGTGGGTGATAGACGTGCGAACTTAAAGCACGCGGTTTTTAAGTTTGCCAACTTACTCGGCTCACCGTTGATGACACACGTAAAGCTTGCTCACACTGTATCGCGAGGTTGTCGAATTATCTGAACCAAACTAAACAAACATTACTCAAATGTCGAAAAGAAATGGCGGCTCGCGAGTCGCGGCGATGACAGACCTATGAAATCACGATCCAAGGCGACCAACGAGCAAAATTTCACTCCTGTTGGATCACCGACGAAGTTACGCTGAGGTTTTAAAGTACGCGTACTTAGTCGTAGTACGGTTGTCGAGCCATAAGTACGCGTACTTGCTCGTGCGTCTATCACCCCTTTTAGGTTAGGTAAGCAGGGGTAGGTCTACCCAAAACGAAAAACATGCCAAGTGGTCGATAACATTTAAAAAAGTTTGGGGACCTCTGCACTATATGGTCATATTTTTTGGCTATAGCAAATATTCCATAAATTAGAAGTTGCTGGCTCCGCTCAAGATTCTCACGATAAACATTTTTTGTAATTCATTGAGAAAGATAAAAAAGCGAACGTTTTAACTTTTAGGCTTAATTATTCAACGTGTTCTCTGTATAATCTGTGACTAGTTATTTAATCTGTGTCTGTGACATAATCTGTCTGTGGATAAAGTTACATGCTCTGTGCTCTGTGCTATGGTGATGTATTGTATTGACCGTGTTGCTTGTTTTCTTTCGTTTCTTAATTATAAATACTCGGAAAACAGTTTTTAGGTTTATCGTGATATTAGTTTTTTTAATTTAAGAATAAAATTCTTCATACATGATGATAGAATTCATGCTTGATCATTGGTAAGTTTGTTCATCATTATTACTTTACTTTAACCGGTTTGAGTTCCGCCTCCAATCGGTGAAGGAAAACATCATGAGAAAACCGCCATGTCCTAGAACCAAAAATTCGAAGACATGTGCCATCTACCAATCTGCACTGGGCCTCTCAGGGTAGAGGCCTGGTGGCCTACTTCCTAACCCAAATCCATAGTTTCGGCCGTCGTTACGGGCGCTTCGTTCTCCGACTCACTTACAGACATACCGTAAGTCAGAAGGAGAGCGAAGCGCCCGTAACGACGGCCGAAACTACGTTTCTTGCTTAGGTAGTAGGCCCCCTGTCCCAGCAGTGGGAACATTATAGGCTGATTACGTATGTATAAAAATTCCAACACGCCGTTGTAGAATTTGTTCCCGGTCTACACTAATATAAAGAGTTATAGTTTGTAAGTTTGTAGGATGTAGGAGGTAATCTCTGGAAGTACTGATCCGATTTTGAAAATTCTATCTATAGCAGCCAGTTACACAATTTCTGAGTGCCATTGGATATTTTTTATAGTATAGTTGACTAAAACGCGAGCGAAGTCAAGAGCAGAAGCTAAAATGAATTGTAATACTAACTATTATAGTAAGTAGTTGTTTCCTAATTAACCCTATGCAAGATATACTAGCCATTGATAAGAAGCAATCTGGGATCAGTAGTTTTTCAAGTTTACTTGTAGTAGTGTTTTCATCGGTGTCTGTTGCAATGTGGAATGTTAGGTGTTATAGTTATATTATTTCCTAAAGGTGGCTTATTCTTTTTAGTCAGAAGTTGCATTAATTTGCAGATTTACTGCAACAGCGAATGACTTAGTAGAATATTAGACTTTATGTACTGTTAATCCATTTATTATAATAATTTTTAGGAATGATAATTTTGCTGATTCTGATTCGGAGACCTATTTCGTAAAAGAGGAAGACATAGACCGCTGTGCCACAGAGAGGATTCTTAGAAACCAGTTTAAGAACCCCTTGTGGTCCAGCGACTCGGAAGATGATCGCCCGCCTAACAAAATAAACTGGGATGAAATCTTTAAGACTAAACAGGTACCTAAGTTTGTATTAATTTAGCCAACTTTTGTGCCCACAGACACAGAAACACACACTTTTGTAGACACAGAATAGTACAGAAGGAGCACGCCGCATTTTATGTATGAAGCTAAACCAAGTATGCGGCGGGCTCGTCTTGTCGGGCTAATTTGTGGGCGTAACATACTCAAAAGATATAAGAGTTATGCGATAGAAAGAGAGGCAACTTCTAGGTGAATATAACTACGAAATTTGTGCTGTGCGAACTGAATTGCACTTTATTGTGTCGTAGCAACAGTCGCTTTTTATTTAAATGATTTTTCTAAAAGAACCATCTGTACTAATCTGTGCCGTAGAACAAGCACCAGTTAACTTATCTGTTAATCTTAGAAATGGCTGGATTTATTTAGTTGAGGTAGATTTGGTGGTTAACTAATACAATTCAAACCAACCAACCAACTTAGACCTGGTAATCTACTGTCACACTAAATTTAATACAAACATGTTCTTTTTCAGCCACAAAAACACAAATATTTTGTACCATGTCTCCGACCAGTGCCTCCATACCCAAAGGTATCAGAACTGAGCCCGCGCCAACACTACATGATTTTAAAGATTATGTGTGATGAGTGTCCAAATGTTTTGGAAGATCTGTTCTTAGGCAAACCCACCAGACAGGATTTTAAAGCATTTGAAGTAAGTTTTTATACATTCATTTCATTTGGTTATTGTTTATTCATATATTCCTAAGTCATTATTTTAAAATGAGCTTGAGAATCAGCATGGACATAAAAAGGGTATGTATTTAAACGAACCTCAAATAATTCTCATGTTGCTTTCCAAAAAATATTATTGAACACGATAATGAATCTGAATGAATATAATGAATCTCTTTTTGTGAACCTCTAATAAGTCCTATTTTGGGGTCCTTAAAACACTAATTAGCCAAGTAAGTCTGACCAACTTCGATGTTGAATGCAGTATATCCCAGATTAGTTACTATGACGAACTGTGAGAAAAGGCCAGAACGTCAAAAAGAGGCTTTTTTATACAAAAAAGTTTGCATCATTGTCTAATGACCAAAAGTTTTTATAGGTTCGTCCATTTTAAAAGTGTACATAATTAGAAGATTAATAAGTATTTAGTAGATCAGTTAAATATTTCCCCTTGAAAAGTTACGAAAGTTAAAGACACTTTTTGCTGGGAAAAGTTCGAAATACTCCTATGTTTCCTATTTAGGGATCTTGATTAAACGAATCTAGTTTATTCTGAAATTTAGTAGTTTCTAATTAAAAGGATGCCTAGCCTACCTAATTTGGATATGCCATTAAAGTGGTATCTATTGTCTTTAAATAGCGACCAATACAATGATCAAACTTGTATATGAGTTCAACAGGTCTTTATGCATACAGTACCATATAATCTGCAAACAAATGATGCAATCTTGTGATCGAGATCTCGCCAAATTGCCGGGCGACCACAGATCCTTGTATCTCGAGTTGCCAATCTCGACTCGATATCGCATTCCCTTATTGTGGGGTGCAAAAGTGGGACGAACGGGAATACATGTGTTTTTTGACATATTTCACTAACAAGCTATTTTCTTGTTGTAACTATTTAAAACAATTTCAGTCTACAAAAGAAACATACCTAAAAGAACAGAAAGAGTACAAAGAATGGGCAAAGACCCTTTGGATGACCGACCATTGTATCCGCGCGCTACGGCCAAAGCCCGATGTAGAAAGAGTATATGAGGCTGAGTTCAAAGTAAAAGCGCAACGGATGCAGGCCTTACCGAAACACTATGATGTAGCAGCTCATATAACATTAGAGAATGGGAGTAGTAACTGTTATGCTGTGCTTAAACAGGAATTGATCAGAGTGAGTATACTGTGAATTGTTCTTAGTTGTCAGGTACAGTGGGCTTTAGAGAAACCTCCCCAGGGGCTGAGGTTTCTCTGGAGCCCACTGTACCATGAATATTATGATCTTATAGATGTATTAGTTGATATGTGGATTTTCATGCAGTACACTTATGACCGCCGAAAGTGGAAAATCCAACAGCGCGCTTCTATGCAAGGTTTATTTTTATTAAGAGGGTTTATCCGAAAAGTTGCCAACGCCGCAAATAACTGTCAAATATTTACCTGTTTTGATTAATATTAGTAATATTACTGTATGGAAATAAGAAATGTGGCTAACTAGCGAACTAGAATATTAATAATGAATTGCAATTATAATATTGAAATTTATGTTGTACCCGTTTCAGGTGTAAAAAAGGCATTTGGAAAGGTTCCAAATACTTTTTTTACATCTAAAACTAAATATTCAGTGTTACGATATTAATTATTGCATTTCATAATCAATATTCTAGTTCGCTAGTTAGCCACATTTCTGATTTCCATACAGTAATATTGCCAAATTAATCAAAACAGCGAAATATTTGACATCTATTTGCGACGTTGCCCACTTTCAGAATAAACGCTCTTAAGGTGTCGCCTAGTGTTAGTGAAAACGGGCATTATAATTCGTATATATACTGGGTGGCAGGGACATCGACGCGCAACCTGCTACCTTGGATTCAGTACATGATTCTGAAACCCCGCGAAGATATATTTAAAAAAAAAAAAAGATGGAAAAAAATTGCTGTTCCTTACATTTTGACCGCTCTAAAATTTCTACGCTATACGTATAGAATCATGTGCTGAATTCATGGTCACAGTTAGCGCGTGGATGTCACTGCCCTGTATACGTATACAGTAGCTAATTTATGGATCATACAATGTATTATTTAAATTTTACATGCAATGCGTTAATTCCTATTGGCTAAAGCACAAGGTAACAAGTAACCAATGTCTATTTTCTTAAGCAAATTTAACGACAGTTAACACTAGCCATATTCAAGCAAAGTTTTCCACTTTCAGGTCACCCTAGCAGAAATGCCACACGTTCAGATTCCAGAAAAGATTGAGCAGCAGTTCAGCATCATCAAACCTTGCACGGTACCAGAGCCTTGCCAGAAACATCCCTACCAGATTGTTTTGCCAAGTAAATATACCACA
Organism: Agrochola circellaris; assembly: GCA_914767755.1. NCBI lineage: Eukaryota > Metazoa > Arthropoda > Insecta > Lepidoptera > Noctuidae > Agrochola > Agrochola circellaris. Next base: position 1,633,702 of record OU611847.1, read on the forward strand.
GTTTAGTATTACTTCTTTGTATGCCAGCTACTCATGCTTTCTTCTTTACCATTTTAGTTGAATAGTTTCCATTACACTTGTTATCATTGATATTTCTAACACCAGCTAGCTCTTTAAACAAATTGATTAAATATATATAAATAATTTATTAATATTTGAGAAATGAATGAATGAGATGAATGATTTAAGAATGAATTGCAGTGAATAAGTTTGAATATTTGCAGAATCTGTTTACAAGAGATGGTAAGATTGATGACAACGAGGAAAAGAGAGTGAATGCGGGAAATAAAGTGAGTGGTGCTATATATGCGATTGTGATCAACTAGTCTTATGTCCAAAAAGGATTGACTGGCTCTTCACAATGATGTGTGTGAAGGCAAAAGCATGAGAGTACAATACATGCTGTGGGAATGAGTTCCTGCAAAGCATGTATGGTGTAACGAAGAATGATGAGATATTAGACTGAGAAGTGACATGCTAAGGCCATGTTGTGGTTTAACAGAAGATGTAGTGTAAGGTCTATTTATAACCTTGTTTCCAATTCATGTTATTTCCACCTAAACAAACATCAACTTTATGTCAGTGTAAATAAAGTTGATTATAGACTGACTAGTACTGTTGAAAAAGTCATTAAAAATATGAAGTTGTAGCGGAAACTGAACCTTATGTGTAAGCATTACAGTCGTTTTTCCTAAAACTCGTGTTTATTTACATGTTTGACAAATAAATTGCGAACGCATAGTAGACGGTTTGGTCATGTTAAGAGGATAAATGACAAGCAGATAACAAAAGGTATTTACAAGGCAGATGTGAGTGGAAACGCCGGGAGGGGACGACATATAGTGACCTTATTGGTGATGTTCTTCAGATAGGTCAGTTACGTAGTGCTCGCAATTGGCGTGCGTGTATGACTCGATGTATGAACGTAAATGAAGCAAAAGACGTATGTAAGTTAGTGAGTTTATGTCTATGGCTATGTAATTGTTAAGAACCAAGCATGATCTATTGTTGAAACGAATCTAAACATTTATTTTATCTACTTACAGATGAAGACGCGCTATCAATGCTACCAATCACAGAGATACACCGTGAACTGGCAACATTCGCTCTAAACAATGAAACGCGTTACATAGCCAGTGAGAACGCTCTCAAGTGTCTGACGCAGAGGAACAGACACTGGCTGCTACCACTCTCTGTTTGTGACACTATTGGACCCGGTAAGTTCTAACTGCTGGATAGATAGGCTTCTCACAAAAACTTTATATAAATTTCTAGGCAAGCGGGTTGGTCAACCAGCCCTTTTCAATAGCAAAACAAGGATATTGCTGTTGTCTTGTATAGCTGGAGCAGTAATGGCTCTTGACCTTTTTCTCGTCGCGCGGGATGCGCCCGTGTGCATTAGCTTAGCGCGTGTGATACCCGCAAACTCCCCGCGTCCCGCGTGCGTGTGGCATGCAATCAGTCTGCCGAGACTTTTCCCAACTATGTTGTGGTCGGCTTCCAGTCTAACCAGATGCAGCTGAATACCAGTATTTTACATGGAGCGACTGCCTATCTGACCTCAGCAACCCAGTTACTGGGAACCTTTATTTCTTCCATCATAGAATTTTGCCTTGTTTTTGTCTCCAGACGGCAACAGAGTAAATGTGCTAGTGTTGGACAGCGAATTCTCCGTGCACAAGGAGGCTGCGCCCATGAGAACTTACAAAGCGTTCCGACATCTGCTGGAGCAGGCGGTGATACCGTATGTACTTATGTAGTCGCAGGATAATTTTTTTGAAGTTTTTTTTTGCAAAAGATCGGATTATTGGAAACTAAGAAAGATTTTCGTTATATTACCAGCTAATAATATTTTGTCAAAAACCAGCTTATCTTCGGTTAATCGCGAACAACGACGATAAGTATGAACACCGATATTAACGTTTTGCACTTTCGGATGCGCAAAGCAAAAAATAAAAATTTGGAGAAACAAATTCAGTATAAGTCCCCAAAAATCTGCTTTTTTGCACAAATTTTATCTAAACTTTCGCAGTTCATAATGTAATCATAAATTGTAAAAGTAAAGAAAGCATCTTCACGGACACCTCGCACATGTAATGGAGATTCTAAATGACAAAATTTTCACAAACGTAAGGCTTACTCAAAAACACGTATTTCCTGAAACATGTTTTATGAAATTACCGCAAACTATTTTTCGTACATGTTATCGCGTCTTCACTTGCTTGTTAGTAGTTCTCACTTGCGCTGGACATAAACAACAAGCTTTTAGATTATACTCGCGTTGACGATAGACGGGTCGGGACCATCTTAATTCAATATTGTAAATAAAGGGTTGGTGATAATTATATATTGTGATGACCAGGTCGTCAGAAAGAGAGAGGATATGGGGAATTCGTAAGAGCAGAGCTATAAAGAAAGATAAACTTTCGCTTGCTCCTCCAAAACTGAATGTGAGTACCGAACCCACCGAGCAAGACGTGGATATGAGCAGCGATGATGAGGACAACCACTTATTTATTGACACAGGTATGTTTGATCTTTTTTGCGGACTAAGCTGTGGTATAGCTGTATCTCTTTCCAACATTCTCTATATTGGTTACCCTTTTTAGTACTAGAGTTTCTCTAAGCAATCCAGCTAATATTTTACGCCTTAACGGCAAAGCAGTATCCCTATTTTCTCACTTACTTACAATTTATAATTCAACCATACCTTGAGAATATAAATAAAGCTGGTCGTATATTTACTTTACTTTCAGGAGAGGATGGAGAGATGACTGAACCTGAATTCGCAGGTTTTGCTTCACCCAATGAAGGTTTTAGTTCACCCAAAACGGGTTTATGCTCACCCAAAGCAAGTTTACGCTCACCTATAGCAGGGTTTGAGTCACCCAAAGCAGGTTTACGCTCACCTAGAGCAGGATTTGTGTCACCTAATGCAGGTTTTGTCTCACCCCAAGCAAGTTTTTCACCAAATGTCTTTAGTTTTGGTTCACCACAAGCCAATCAAAGTGTGAGAGGCAAGACTGAAGGTAGCCCGCGGAGGTCGGCGCGTCTATCTGGCCAGGAGAGCACCGCCTGCCACACGAGGGCTGCCAGTGGGAAGATCAGTGAGGGCAGCCTGGAATTGCCCGATATTGGACAGTATAGCTGCACTTGTCGAGGTAGGATAGCTTGTCACTTGTCTAGGCTAAGGGTGCTTGCATAAAATTATTCACAACTAGATTCTCCCGAGACTTCTTCCGCGTGCTTGTTCCTTGGTGGTTCCAGAGATTAGCGTGTTCAAACAAACAAAAAAAAAACTATGTAATTTTTTTTGTTCCTATTAATTACAATCGCTCTAGAAAGCATAAATTACTTATGCCGCTCGTGTTGGCAACTGCCAGTCGTCGACAGCCGTAGACACGTCGGTGGCTACAGTTGCCTCTACATTTTACCCACATCGATTGGTATCGATCCAATCCGACTTGTCCGTCAGAACCTGTACCTTTTGCAAGCACCTTAAGACTGGATTATATTAATGATATAGGGGTTTATTTATAAACGTTACTTAAAATTAAGTGACGTTCAAACGTCAAAAATGTATGGAACAGTCGCTAATCATTACTTAACTTTAAGCAACGTTTATAAATAAATCCCATAGGCTATAAGATATCTTGTTAACACGTACAGTCGGCAAAATTTAAAATTTTTGATAATTTGATATGATAAAATGGAATTAATATTTATATTTAGTATTCTCTATACTTGAATCATTAGTTAAATAGATTTTTTCTTTCATTTATGAAAGAAAAAATTTCTCTATCTTTTGTCCCAAAAGTAGGTTACAATTATCCAATTTTTTATAAGAGATTTATCTCTTATAAAAAATTGGATAATTGTAACCTACTTTTGGGACTGACTTTAGAGTGTCAACTTCTGAATCAATTTCAACAAAATATAGATGTGTTTCAAAGTAAACTTCACTCTGTGACTTTCATAGTATTGTAACTAGTATTTCTCTACAGACACGTTATACGAGAAGCCTCCACGTCGCTCATTCAGGAAGTGGCAGTTCAAAAAAGAGGGAGCAATTGAAAAGTTTGATGTCATTATCCATAGTCCACATAAAGCTAAGGTGAGTACAAATGTCATACTTCTACTGTTCTAGTTAAGCAGAGGTGTAAGTACACACACATTTCTCCAGTTATGTTTTAACTCCAATGTAATAGGAGGCAAGCGATCGCTATCAATCGGGCAGAAATCCAGACTCCGGGCTGCTACTGAGCAATTGGCAAACCCAATAACACCTCCCGACCTGGGAATCGAACCCAGGTCCTAAATAACCGCCTAGATTAACAGCAATGATTATCTATTAATTTTGTTTGTACAGGATAAAACAGGCGAACTATTACTGGAACCGCTGCCAGAGTACCAGTTAGACTTGGGAGCGAGCGAACAGTCACCAGACGCCGTGCGGAGTGCGGCACTGTCGCTCGCGGTTAGGAAAAACGCATCTTTACTAAACGGTATGTGTATTTATTTCTGAATTCATCTACACACGAATAAGGGTTGATTTTTCCAACGCCTAACGAATAGTTTTGATTTTTTGACAGTTTATGCATACAGAAACTGTCAGACGTCAATTTTATCCCACCGGTAAAAATAGCCGACGTTGGTAAAACCAACCCTGACATATTTAATTAAAATAAAACGAGTTCCACCAGTATGTGGATCAGTGAAATTTCTAGTCGTGTTAAGATTTAATGATGGGTTTTTTTTTGGTCTCACCTAACTGTCATAGCGCAGTTTGGTTAATCAAAATTAATTAATCGTTTTGTGCGTCTCTTTGCGCATCGCAGACATTTTTTTATTAGCTACCCGCCCCTGCTTGCCACGGTTTTCCGACTTGACAAAACATCTAGATTTCCTTATTATAAAAAGTTTAATGTTAATGTATACATAAACCTTAACCTTAACCTTGTGTGCACATAAACCTTCCGGAATAAATACTCTGTAATAAGTGAAAACCACATCGAAATCCACGGAGAGACACAAAAAGTGACTTTAAATTACAGTATGTATATATTGGTATTTTCGTCGCAGTTCGCGTAGACGGTCCTACGGGTGACGTGGTGGCCTTCGAGAAACTATCCTCCGAAGCGTTCTCTAAGAGACACCCTGACGTCACGCAGCAGGTCTTCAACACAGTACACACCGCCTTCAGCCAGCTACAGGACCTGAGGCCCGGGCACTACGTGCTACAGCATGAGGTAGCATTATATGTAGTTCTTTGACGCCCTGTGATTCCTTCCCCTCCTTTTTTATATACATGTACTATCGGAGAACTTCATATCTAAGCAATTTGAAAACAAAATCCCGTGAACATGATGACCACATTTGTTACCGGCCCGGTTCTATAGTCGCCGAGCGCTGCAAGCAAGAATAGTCCTTACGGTGTATAGATATGAAGTTCTTCGATGGTACATATTGTCGACATAGCTAGGCGGCCATATTAGCAGTAGAACCGATGCCCGTTGGGGTAGGCGTGATCTTAAGTGGAGATCGCGTTTCGGCAAACGTAAGGTCGAACGAAGACGAGTGACGAATTTCGCAGAGTGACTGTTAGCAGCTGGATGAGAGTTGCCGAAAATCGAGTTGAATGGCGTGCAATAGGAGAGGCCTAGGTCCAACAGTGGACTGCTGTAGGCTGATGATGATGTACATATTATTATTATTATTTTAAGACTGTTAGCTTATATAATATGTAAATATCTACTTTGAAAATAAATACAATATCTAAGATTTATATTGAGTATAACCAATTTCAATTTTTGAATAAATATTATTTATTATAATCTTTATTGCCTTTCAGCCAAGTCACGGTCCCAACGCTATGCTGATGTGTCCCCGATCTGCGAGAGAGCGACACGTACTTCAACTCAACTTCGACAGCGGACAGCTGATCGAGGTAGATGAGGCACAACTGGCCAAGTTACCCCCCACTATCACCACTACTCTACTGCCTTATCACAAGTAAGTTACATACACAGGCTGATTTGTAAAACATTGTGTGTACAGATATCCCAAGAGATGCATGCGCTTCGGGAATCTTCGTTTATTTTCGGAACAACGAACGCGCGATGATGAGGTCGAATATAGAGCTATTAGAACCATGGAAGTACTTGCCAATTTTGTTTTACCGTGTTTCCAGAATTCTAGATTACTTAACAACTCTTTGCAATTCCAAAAAACTTTTCAAGACTTTTGAGAGACAGTCTATGACGATCTGCAACCAGAGTAGATAACCCGACAGACAGAAAATATGATACAAACGCGCAATGATAGGTGCATTACAATAAAGCGCGGCACTACAAAGCCTTTGCGAATTTACGTCTGTGGCTTGACGTTCGTGCTAATTCGGAAACACGAAGATTACTGAAGCGCAAACTTTTTTTCTGGTTTAACTGTACGTCGTGTCAGGATGTTCAATATTCTATTCTCGATACAATTATGTAAAAATATAAGACTATAATTTCGGCAAAGTTTAATGATTCCAAAGTCAGCTAGTCCGCCTACACGATTCAGCATCACTGTTTCAATGGCACCATGTTTAGATATGCATCAGTAACCTATACTGTGGCTTTGTGTGTTGTGTTTTTTATGTTGTTATTGCACTGATTAAGTGATTTATCTGTGGGTGATATTACACTATCATATAAAGGATCATATATTTTATTCTTTATGAAAAATGAGATGAATTTTAAAATCTTAAATAAAAATATTTTTGAGATGGGGCAGTAAGGGCTACCTTAACCGTTGTAGCTACAAGAAAACAATCTTAGCAGACTATCCTTAACTTTTTGATACATTTTGATGTGCATTCATCAAAAAACTCTATTGATATAATTATGATCCTAGATATATGATAATGTAAAAACCTCCTGTCTCATAATGTTCTTCACATTATTACAACTGCGTGTCTAAATATGTATCTAAGTATATTGGTTAATATTTAATTAGGTCTTTACTTTTTTTATTTCAATTATTTGGTACGGCCACATCACATGATCTATGCCAATACTTCCACAGATATTTTAATAGCCAATTTTGTTACTGATTCATTTTATGTTTAAAAAACACACACATGTTTAAACAAATAAATTGCTTTGGTAAACTTATGACAATGAGTACAAACCACACATTTATTTATGTAGGAATGGAATGTTGATGAATGCATGGCTGTGTGACTCTGTCTGAAAGCTTTAGACATGCTTGGGATTACGTCGAAGATATTTAAAAAGGTAAATTGACAGTTGCTTTTGAACGACGTAGAGAAAGACGTAAAGACAGAATGTTACATTAAAAATGTTATTTTATGTTTTATTCTAATTTATTTACAATAATAAGCCAGTTGGTGATATTGTAAGTTATTTTCCTCTGACCTCAGCCCCTATTCCCACATTTATACATATATCACTTGCAGCCACAGGTCTGCCTTTCTCCATCCCTTAGCAATAAAAAGGGCCCTATCACATTGAAATTTTGACGAGCGTGTTCATCCCTCGCCAAATTTCAATGTGAGAGGGGTCTTAGCTCTAGAGGGATGGGTGTTAAAGAGCAAGAAGAACTGGTGAAGACATGCGGAGTTCCTTTGTGAACCTGGGTATGGGATCCTCTCATCATCATCTGATCAGCATTTATTTGTTTAATGTCGCCATAGATTTTTTATGTTTGTATTTTTTTTTTTGTGTTGGAGTGGGCCGCACCGCAACCCATTTCAAATACTCCTGGATCACTTCCGTATGTTTTCTATGAACCAACGCCCGCTACAGGCGGGCCGCGCCGCACTTTTTTTGTATGATAGTGCGTTGCGTTGCGGCTCTAATGTTTGTCTTTAGAGGTCTGCACAGTATACCTTTCGAGACTTTGATCGGGGTATTTTTGATCATTAGTGTGTCTCTTGCAATATCAATAGCTCCACATTTAAATTAGTCAAAAATATTATCCATCATTTACAAGGGCGGTTACACACGGCGTCTTGCAGTTGTTAACCGTCTACATTGTTTGCGTCACCGCTAGTATCGCGATGCAGTTTGTATCGCTGCAATATATCGCCGTGTGACCACTCTAACTTATACGAAGATTTTAAACACATTATTACGTCCCACATAGGCACCGTAGATTGCTACCCTGCGCTTTTACTCCGTTCGAGAACATGGTGGCGAAAGAAACCAAGAAACCCCAGCCCAAGAAGAAAGCGCCGCCACAAGCCATCAAGGTAAGAAAACAGACAAAAAAACGTAAATAAAATGTTCATCCATCAGAAGAGGGGTAAGGTGTGCCTATACCGGGAAATGATCGTTTTTATCCCGGTGTGGTGGATTGATTTCAGATTATAAAGGCCTGTTTTACTGTAAAATTTGTTCATAATGACGAGTTCAAAAACCAATTTTCGGATTTTAAGTTATTTTAATTACACCTAGTATCGGTACTAAAGTGCAAAGTTAAGGCTACCGCAGACAGGTGCGACGAAACACCGGTACAAAATTTTCAGTGAAGCTTTCATTGATTGTTTTCCACCAGAGTCGCGTCTCGTCTGTCTCCTTTAGAAGTAAAATATTTAAAGGGCAGTTTTACTTTGGAATTTTTACAATGCTGTGCTCTAATTGAAAGTACTTCTGAAATCCATTCACCTCACATATAATAACAGACATTTCCCGGTGTACATGCATTGCGCCATATCACCATCGCTTGGTCTCGCACATCACACAAGCGATTCTAATACGGTGCAGTGCTTAGAGTGCTAAAAGGTTCTTTTGGCGCTTGAATGACATTGACAGGGCGACGTTGTTGGTAAGCATTTTTGAAATTGTCACAGTAATCGTATTGTCAAAACAAGATGGCGGCGTTAGTTCCGATTTTGGCCACGCGCCAAAAGAACCTTGTAGCGCAGTATCTTTGCTTCAATCATAAGTTTCTACAATCTTTGCCTTTTGAGCTAAGGGTCGCGGGTTCGATCCCCGCACGGCGCAAATATTTGTAATACAGATATTTGTTCCGGGTAATTAAAATTAAAATTAAATTAAATACATCATGCGTCGTTGGGAAACAAAAGGAAATATTAAAATAAACCCACGGCGGTGTATTGGTAAAGTTCATCGGATAAATGAAGTTAATTCAAAGTCGGCTTATCCACGTTATGTCCGTAGTTTATTTTCAAATCGACAGCGGTCGATAGAAATTTAAAACGTAATGTTGCACGGACCCGGATTCGATTCCGGGTACTTATAAACTATTGTCATTACAATCTACCAGGGCATAGAGTTGTATGCTTCACTTTGAAAATAATATTCTTTTACATCTAAATGAGTATTGAAATGTTTTAAAAAACGTTTCAATTAATTTTGAAAGTTTTAAGAACAGTTCAGCGTCCCCTCAAATAAACATCAAGAATCTTTACCAAAATATCGATTCACTAATCGTTTTAGTGAACAGAAGCGAAACCAGAGTTAAATCAAGATAAACACATACCCGGACTACCGACATCTGTCGGGTTGAGTATGAACTGAAGACATAACGTGGACATGTCGAGTTATACTCACAAGTATTCGGGTATAAAGTATGTATTGTAAGTTTGTTTGTTTAACCTAATACAGAAAGAAAGAAACGTTTATTACAGGTAGATTATTTTGCGAAAGCTCTGTAAATCGACTACCTTGATATGTTCGGCATTTCTAATAACTTTTATTTATGTTCAAGTTTTTCGAAAAGTTTTCAGTCTTGTATCGTAAAAGTAGAATAAAACGTATGCAGAAGTTGTGATTCATAAATTAGAATGGCGTTGTATTTTTGGTCCAAATCTTGCAGAATAATAATGGACCACTTTCGCTTGACCATTCCAGTCCCAATTTTGCTAAAAAGAAATAAGTTGTAATGACTGAAATTCAGGGACGGTATTATGAAGTGTTAAAAGTCACCATCGTTCCGTTGTGAAAAAGAGATGGCCACAGATTGTTCATATTTAATAACCATCATCTCACTCTGTCATTGCAGAAAAACGTTATCGCTAAATAATAAGCCTGTAATATAAACAACTTTTTTTCTCCCTCACTCTTAACAAAACGCTAATGTTCCTTCCGGCCTGAAACACGGCTTGAATTTTCAGGTGTTTCTTCAGGAACATCGGAATTTGATGAACTGAGTCAGTGTTTAAAATGTGCCTTTATAAACGTCAGGTCAATGACCCCCGAGGGGCGAGGTAGACGTTTATACTCCCGCAGGTCGCCAGTAGCAGGCTTAGGTTCGAAGGGGCGCACCTGTGACCACGTAGTGTCTTGTTTATCGAAATTATGTTTTGTTGTTTTTCTTTTAGGTTTAAATAGGGACCACCCGTGACTTCGTCCTCGTGGATGACTCAAACTCTCAAAACAACAGTTTGAATAATATTTAAATGCTGGCTGCTTTATATAGAGCGAGTTTCTTGCCCCAAATATAAGATTAGAAGGCACACAAAATAAATCACTCGCCATGTCGTGTAAAACCATAATTCTAATATCGTCTTTCAAACTACGTCTTGGCAGGCGACGGCCAATTATATTTTTAACACTAGAAATACTAGAATATAAGGTTATGATGGACAATTCTCAAAACATACAATATAGCCCAAATGTTTAAGAAAATCTCCATGTATAAGAATGCTCAATATTTTAAGATGTTATATTGTTTCACCAGACAAAAAAAAGAAAAAAAAATTAAAGACATTGTAAGTATTTATAGGTACCTAATTATTATATTAATCAATTTTTTTTTTGTAATCTATAAAATTTTAATTTTTTTTAATTGTAGAAATATGATTTATTTGGTGAATAACTTACACCTCAAAATTGACCTAACAAATAGATAGATCTATTTTATATATATATTTATTTAATTAACTACTTTACTGATAAAAATACCTGTACAAATAATCGCTTTACCCCAGTAAGCACATCTCCGCCGCGAAACCGTAGCAGCGAAACCGCAATAGTTCAATTCAACTGGCTCGCGTCATGTTCCGCTACTCGAATTTCGCGCAGCGGAACATAACGCGAGCCAGTTGAATTGAACTACTGCGGTTTCGCGGCGGAGATATGCTACTGGCGTTAACATTGCTTTAATAAAATGGCGTTAGATTCGTTTAATTTACACTTTAATTGTTTTAACTATGACTCATTTCATGTGTGTGTTTCAAACAAATCATGAAATTATTTTTAAATTGTAGATATTGAATTAAAAAATAAAACAAGCTGCGACAAGCTTCATCACGCGGGCGAAGCTGCGGGCAATGCTAAGTTCGTCAACAAATCCTATTACGTAGGCACATTTTAAACGACAGCTGTCTCAGTTCCCTACAGGTTTCTATCACAAACAGTCCTATGAAAAGTACTTGGGTGTTTGTTTGTTTCAAATGTGGAAATCTACTTGTTTAGTTGCAAGCGGAGCAGCGGGATAACGGGCCTCGGAGAAAGGTATCAAAAGGGTTTCAACGAATTAAACAATGTACCCGCCGTAAAGTATGAAAATTTGGAGCTTCAGGGCTTACAGAGATTAGCGGAATAGTTCAACTGGGTTCTGTGCTATTAGTTTTAGTTAGCAGCAATTTTTAATTATAAGATTAGCAAATGCTTGTTTCGTTTAAAGCTTTTATACAAAATATGCTAAAAAAATATTATGAAGTATTATTTTTTGCTTCGGGCAGTTTGTGTCACGTATTTCAAATTTTTATTCGAGCATTTCAAAATTTTGTTGTTTCATATTTTTACTGTAAGTATATATTTTGTTAGCTGAAAATGGCTTTACTTATATATTTTTTTAAAATTATATTACATATTTTCGAACTGCATGCCTGGAATTATACGTTATGTTTATTATTATGCCTTTGATTTCACCCGAGTAGAACTATCCAACTAATCTCTGAATGTATGTCGGTCTGAGTAAGACGGGACACGGGTCACTCAGAACTAACCAGCGCATTCAACGGAGAAGGCGTTAAAAGCAACATCAGAAGAGGACTGCTATTTTGTTGTAACAGTAACCAGAAATTTAATTTGATTCATATTTAGTCAGTATTTTAGTTGATCGCTGCTTCGGTTCCACATAGCGCAAGTCATCATGCATGCATTAAAGAGGACTCAATGAAATTCGTGATCACCGGCAATTTGACATTCCGTATTATTCTTTTTCACACAAGTTAAGAAGAAGAAGAATATCGAAGAATCCATCAAAATTGAGTCGTTCCAGAATTTAGCCACCTTTAGTTTTATATTTAAATTCTGCATATTTCTTTAAAATTAATCTGCCAAGCACGAACACAGAACTATCTATTGTTGAGAACCTCCCGCGAGTCTGTTTTTGTCTTGTGAATTAACTGTTTCTGAACATAAAATGCTCCTTTGTCTCTTACACATTCATTTCTTTGGCTTACGTGGTTCGGAACTGAAGCAGTAATGAGTGTCATTAATTTTTCACCGCGATCCCTCCGTTGATTGTACAGTATCTTATTTTATATGCACTCAGTGTCAGTCTTGACGCGGAAATTGAGTTAGAACTAAAAAGTAAAACATCAGAGATATTTGTCCAACTAGGTGCTGGACCAAACTTTTTGTCCGCCCGTCTTCTAATGATAGCTCACTGTCACGCCACACAGTAGTCATCATAAGACGGCAATCTCCTTCATTTTCATTCAAAAAAATATATTTTTTATATGGTAAATTGTAAAAATAGAGTATCGGCGGCCAAAAAGTATAACATTCTCTCATCGCTTGAGAGCTGCAGAAGTGGGTTATCCAGTGGCGGATCGAATGATAGCGTCTGCAGGCAACAGCTTGGACTCAGACCTCCTGACTCATGAGGTTCCCCTCCAGGGATAGACCAGAGAACACGGCAACATACGGCTTTAGCCTACCAAAGCAGCAACACCGCTGTAGCCTTGGCAACCTTTATTTTTAGCTCGGTAAAGTTATGATTGATTTTCGAGATTTGTTAACCATACTGCTGGTCATATGTGTCTCTTTTATATAATAATTATCATTTTATTTGTTAAGGTACCAAGTCCCAATAATTACAAATTGATACACAAATTCATTAAAAAATCACATTAAGACGTGAGGTTCCTGTGTTTAAAACTTGAAGCCTTTAATTAAACTTTAGTTTCGGAGCTTTTGAAACGCTCAGGGGAGGCCTTTGTCCAAATTTTGGATAGCAGCTTATCATTGTGTATAAATTCTAACCTGCCACAAAAAAAAGGTTACAAATTCGCCCTTATTCTGTCAACCAACCTTTCCTGCTTTTGATCATTTTACTGTTCACTGTTTCATTGATAATGAAATTCCATATAATAGGAGATGAGCCTATTGTTATACACTAGGCATAATTCCAGCACATGGGCTGCTACTGTGTTCCTGTATAACCCGCCATATCCGCCACTGTGATTATTCATTTCCCTTATCATCACTTTTTCAAGGAGATACACATTATCATTGTCCCAAAGTCCTCTACATTCAAAGATACCATGTGACACTAAAATGTTTTTGTACATACTGGAAATGGTTTTAGTTATAAGTAAAAGATTAAACTTTGACTTGTTCGCGTTAAATATTAACTGAATACTATTCAATAATATTGATTATGTATTATTTATGTTACAACCAGCAACTTACCGTTGAAGTGATAATATTAATTATGCACCTTTTAATCCATTTTTGGATTCAGGTATCTGTTTGCGAAATATTTTTGTTAGAATTAAGTGGTCCTTGCCAGCTAAATGGTTGGTATTTCTTTTATTGGATATGTGAAAATCACGGCAGTAAGTAAGCCCTACAAGTTAACGCGTAATAATCGACCAAGTTACATTTGCAGTTACAAAAACATGTTGTCTGATAAATTCCGTATAGGAAAACATTTTCAACTACATACAATGTTAAGTTTGTTCTTGGGATAAATTTATGTGAACCTTCATTATGTGTGGTCCGACACGCACTTGGCCGGTATTTTTTAATAATACTTTGCACAACGCCCGCTAGGCCCAATTTTTTTGTAATAATATTACAAACATGCTTGTGTTTATGTTAATTATGTATACTACTGAAGTAGTAGTAAAGAATACAAATGTGATATATGAGGACAAGATACTGTAATAAGTGATTCGGCTGTAACATCTTCAATACTGAAGTCAATGAACAAACGTACGCTCTTTTTCAAGTATGCAAGTCACAGTTTATCTTTGATGTTATAACTAAATACAAATGTTACGGAGTCGTTTTTGTTTCAGTTTCCCAAGAGGAGGGGCAAGAAGAAGTAAGATAATCAATAAAAAATTATTTCATAAAACTTACATAATTTATTCATGATAATATAATTATTCCATGTTTGATATAATCATTAAATTATAAATCGTGTGATTAAATAAATAGTGTCTTTGTCTATTCTAGTACATTCATATACAAATAGTGTATTTTATTAAGCAGCTTCGTCGAAATACCCCTCCAGCTGTGTAGCGATCTGTAAATAAAGAATACCCACTGATAGAAAATCATTATTTAAATCAAATGTACAAAGAATAACCATGGAGTTCGGCTACCACCAGCACGCGTACCATGATCACCGTAGAAACAGGTTTTGTCGACGGAAGAATACACAAAATGACAGATCGTGATTATTTAACTGTCACTTTCTTTATTCTTCCGTCGACAAAACTCGTTTCCACGGTGGTCATGCTACGCGTGCAGATACATACTTACACCACAAAATACTAGACATATTTATCGCTAAACGGTTAATTCTGTCTCTGTCATCTTCAAAAGAATTACAGAAATTTGACGAATGTTTTAAATTCGCTAAATGCATTTAATGATTTGTGGTGCAAGTGGGCCTTAGCCTGGAAGTTAAAGCTAAACAAAATCCCGAACTATTTCAGAGTCAAATTCTTTGTCGCATTATATTCAGAAAATCCCGATAAATTCCAACTTATTATAGCCATAAATACTATCAAAAGTCACGTCAATGTCAGTACTGACCTGCACAGGACTGTACTTGACGTATTTGTCGGGGTTCTTGGAGAATGGCAGCGACGCGTAGTGGTCGTAGAAGGTGGTGTACGGTGGCAACAAGGCTTGCTTGTTGTCCCTCTTGAGAGCTTCTCGTAGTTCCGCGTCGGGCACGCTGTATGTACGCTGCACGCGGGAACATTCTTCCCATTCGCGGTTGAACGACTGAGGGTAGAAAAAATTAGTTTTTGTAGAAATTGTTTGTAAATAAGCACTTATAAAACGACAAAAATGCAGGATCAAAAATAAAATTATTTTGTAACGGCATATGTCTCTACACACCTCCATGGCGGGGCAGCCTGTCAAGAGGTCTAACAGATTGTTACACATGACAGGAGCTTACTAAGAGGCCCCGAAATGGGCACGTTGTGATAATGTATGGCGAAATCTATATCAGTTTCACCCTCAATGGAAGCCTTTCAACAACTTTATTTTGGGATCTAGAACAGCTTTTTTAAGTTTGTTGTAATACTTCAGTTTGTAACTCAACCTGTATGTTTTTATACTTATTTGACTTATTAAGCGACTACTCTTCCAATGTTATGTATAACAAATTCGAAACGCCACGTTATTAATAGAATAGTACTTACTGCAAACTTATCCTTGAGTATCTGCCGATCCCTGTCACGTAACTTAGCAGGGAGAGGCTCGTCTAACACAGTGTGTGCTAGAAGTTTGTTCCAACTGTAATAACAAAAATAAATGAATATATCAATAAGGGTCTAAATCGATCGACAAAACGGTGGTCTTGAAAATAAAAATATACTTTGTCGTTTTATGAAGTGCAAGTGATATTCAACCTTAGGGTTGGAAAGCAATCACGAGGTCGACTACCCCGAGGTCCGAGGTCGAGGTTAGGATGACATGATCCATAGATTGCTTTAGTGAAGACAAAAACTATCATACACAAAACCGCTCAGCCTAGCTGGGTGGCCATTGTGATGTAGTGCAAGTGCATGATGTTATCCTGTAAGGAGAACTCAAAAATCACTGTCCTTGCCCAAGATTGTTTCCAATTCAGTTCACAATTATTATTGAGCTTGCGTTTACGATTTAAACTATGCTTATTCTACAAATCAATGTGATGCAAAATTAGTAAAACAACTGAAAAGGCTGTACCTTTGCAAGTACGAATTCTTGTGTTCCTGTATCATATCCCGGTAGTTGGCTTCACACTCCGGCTCGGCGAGCATCAACACGTCGAGAAGACCGCTGCGTTGGAGACCCTGGAAATAAAGTGCGTCAAAAAACTATGATTAACTGGTACACAAGTAGTTCACAACACCTCCTAAATACAAAGTTCGAGACATAATGTCCAATAACGGAATAACTCAACACAAACTCAACTCAAAATAAAAGCATTGAAATGGGAGCTATATCAAGCTCACATTTAAATGTAAAGCACTTAATACGATAATCGTGTTAAGTGCGAACTCCAGATTTCACCATGAATGTTACTAATTTTGCTGCTGTACTATATTTGGTTTCGATGTGTAACGGCCGCCTTATAGCCATCACCAACCACTACACATTATACGATAGTAAGTATTAAATAATGTTACCTGTAGTAAGTATAAAGTGTTGTTCAGTAAAAATATCGCTTTCAAGGCATCAGGATACTGTTCACTCTTGTTTCTTAGGGCGAAATTCAGCTGTGCCAATACTTTGCCTGAAATAAGTTCAATTTGGAGAGTTAAAAACTTGAATGAAACGAAATACATATTTTTCAAGACATTTTCGCGTGACAGGAAGAAACTTATAGGGTAAAAAATTGCATTTTTATAAATCAATGCAGCTGGACATCAGTATTTTACCACCACAGCCCAGTTACTGGGTAACACGATACCTCTAGGTAAGACTGGTTGACAGCATAGACCAGAGGTCCCCACACTTTTTTATGTTGTCGACCACTTGGCATGTTTTTCGGTTTTGGGTAGACCCCTATCCCTGCTTACCTGCCCGGCTATATAGAATTTTTGCAAATTCATCAGCTTCAAATGTGTTTGTTGACAGCTGGTATAGTGCCACTCACTGAATGATTTATTAAATTTCTAGCTGTAGTGAAGGGTAGTATGAAAACAAAAAAAAATATTTAAGAAAAAAAGAAAAGAATATTTAAACTACAGCTAAGATTTTTTTTTCTTCTGTACACTATAACATTCCCACTTCGCTAACTACTAATATTTTAAATGCGATAATAAGTTTGTAAACAAAACCGTAGTAGTAAGGTAGGTCTGTTTATTACGTTTTCACGTAAAAACTAAGCACAAATCTCCGTGATCTTTAAAGTTACGAGGGCCAACCAAAAAGTTGACACAGCCTTCAAATTAAACCGCGGGATTTTTTTTTACAAAATAAAAACTTACACGCCAAGAAAATAAAAACGTAACTTATATCGGGTGTAAAAAGACACTTTCCGAAGCCGAAAGCCACATATTCTACCCATTATTTGCATCATTTTTTTCCACTAGACCATACCTGGGAATCCACTGGTTCTGGAGATATTGAAGGTCAAAGTCGCATTTTTTTTTTTTACTTTTTCTCGTAAATGACTTCTATGCGATAATACGAAACTTTTTTCCAAACAAACATTACCTGAATTTTAGATTTATCTTAACAGATTACGCATTTGAAGTTACAAAAACGCAATGAACAACAAGTACCTACCTACGTAGCGTAGGGGCGGAGCTTAACTAACACTGAATCCGTTCATTCAAGCGTGGGTTCGCGTTACATTGCGCGCAATAAAAACTTGTTTTTTTTTATTTAAAAAAAAAAAAATACGGTTCCCAGCAATAATTTTTGCGCAAAGCTAATTAGCTATACGTACAGTATGCGTAGTTTACGGCTTTGTGATGTGTCTTTTTACACGCTGTATATATACTTAGATATCTGTGTTTATTTATAAGAAAATATTATGGAAGTAAATATGTACTTATTATCTGTGTAAATGGATTATCCCATTTATGGAAATCCAAAATTAAAGACAAGACCTGCTTAAATGAGATCCACTATCGTGAACCCCCATTTACATCTCATGGACCCCCTTTTTTTTCCGCTGACATGGGCCCCTTTCATGTCGTCACGACCCCTGGGAGTCGATATAGACCACCGGGAATCACTGGCCTAGCCATTAGGGCTACTGACTACCAGTAACGACTGTCAAAGAACCACGAATGACAGCCGGGACCAACGGCTTAACGTGCTTTCCGAGGGGTCTCGGTATGTAATGTATGATCACCCATCCACGAAGCCGACCAGCAAGCGTTGCCTTACCTTGAAGATCGACCCGTGCTGCTGTTATCATTTACATACGAGCCCCGGATTCTTCTCCTTCATTTCCGTCATGCGTAATGCTTAAATAAATTTTCATAGATCATTATAACATAACTACGACAGTATAAAACTTACGCATGTATACAGCCAACATGACTGCATTCCTGTCATGCACGCCAGATAACTGACTGACTGCACGGTTGTATGACGGTTCTGTAGCGAGCGCAGGCCCTGTAAATGTAAGTTATCCGTAAGTATCTTCATAGTTTTATTGATCCTAGAAAACTGTAAAAAAGGAGGGTTTTGTTTTGTCAACCATGATTTATTCGGGAACTCGGTAGGGCTTCCTCCCTGACCTTACTAAAAGATGGACAATATGAAACTGGGCATATCATACTGTAGCGTTGTGAGGGTTCTCAGCTGCAAGTAGTCGAGTGACAATTTATCGAATTTAGTAATTATCATGTCACAACACTAAAAACAGGGAACGTCACTGGCTAACCGGTGACGTTCTGTGATTTCGTCTCCGCTTGCAGAGCTGATGAGAAGTATCCCCTGACCCTCAGGATTCTATGTGCCCCGACCTAGGGTGAGTTCCACATTAGCTTGGTATTTATACCAGATCCTTAGCGCTGGATGATCTATATTGATTAAATAACCTATATGATATCATAGCTCGTGTGTGTCAATGTCGGACACGCGGCTACAAGTCATCCAGCGCAAAGGAGATTCAAATATGTATGTATTGCTACTGCATCGGAATGGTGTAGTGCCTCACTGTGTTATTCTTAGTGAGCCATCTGCCATGGCCACGCCTACTTTGTGATTTATGCTCGCGTGTTCACATATTAGCATCCGCTTTTGTGCCACGCTATATTTATACTCTCTTGCCTGTAAACCGCTGCGATGTGCTGAGCTTTCGCCTAGCCTACATCCCATACCGCTCCTTGGTCGCTAAATGGGGGAAGAAGCTGGCACATCGCATGCGACCTGCCGCTATTCGCACTGCATCTGACATGCGCTCTCTAACGCGCCTTCCAGGGTTCTCCGTACGGGCTGAGGGCAGGTCCCCTTACGATACCCAGCATGCCGCCTACGCACGCTAGCTAAGGCGTGCCCTACCTGCGGCCTACCGCCGCAAACTACCTGCAGCCTACCGCCTCAAGCTACCTGCAGCCTACGGCCTCCAGCTACCTGCGTGAGCCTGAGCTGAACAGGCCCCCACGTCTACCACGTGCTACCAAGGACGGTACCCTACCTACCTATCCACTAAGTGTGCGAGTGCTCAAGTCTAGTGTCAGTGTACAGGACCTTACCCGCGACCTAGCCGTATTCTAGCTAAAAATATATCTATTAACCTATCTTGCTTTTTTTAATTACCTATCTTCTATCCTATACCTACCTACCCTGCTAACGGCCTGCGCAGCCTACCCTGCGCAGCCCTAGCCGTTACAATACGCTCCAAAGTTGTAGCCTAATAGCGCGATATTGAACGCGTTCGGGACGTATGATTTGTTTTCGCTCCAAGATTGGCCCCATACAATCCTGACTTATAGAAACTACCACACCGTGGTGTTATACACCCCGAAACTGGTGTCGAGGAGTAGCTTGACGTCAAATGCGCTCTGAGCGGGCATTTAGATTCTACTTTTAGGAAGTTTCATTTGTTTTTCTATGATAATGGCCTGAGTATTAGCAGTGAGAACGTTGTAGGCTATATGCGTCGCGCGCACCTATAGTGTGTATATGCTGCGCGAGCGCCTGGCAGTGCGCCAGCGCGGCCGCGGCCAGCTGGTGCACCGTGCCGTCCACCGGGCCCGCCGCCGTGTCCGAGCGGATACCTTCCACCCACTCCTCCAGGGACTTCACGCACTGGAATATAAGGGTTTATTATTACTAGGAGTATGTAAGGATCGTAGCAGATGGCGTTCTGTAGTTTCTGCCTCTTGGGAAGAAGGCGTGAGTTTATGATTTTTAATGGAAAAGCAAAATAAAACATATGCCGATATTTAGTGTATTCATATGTAAAATTTTACCTCATTACACTAATTAATTGAAGAGATGTAATAAAAATACCAGAACAACCGCAATACATGGATAAACCAACCAAGTTCGAATGGCTACAAAAAAGCGGCCGCTTTTTCTCTCTCTTTAATTATTTAGGGTAATGAGCTGAAATTTTAAAAGTTAATAGTTGCATTAATACACTAGATATCGGAATATGTTTTATTTTGCATTTCCATTCAAAAGTCCTACAATCGGTTTTCACTACTTACTAAGTGACATTAGACATATGAAAGTCTGAAAGGAAGAAATAATTTTTATATGACATAGAAATGAAGTATACAAAATTGTAAATTTGAACACGCTCAACGCTCCGCTCGTACTGGTGTATACGCACATTCTGCTGACAGTGCTGCAGTATAGCTGTTGCGGGCTGCGGCGAGGCCGGCGCCAGCGCGCGCTCCAGCTCGGGCAGCAGCCGCGCCAGGCGCGCCAGCACGGCCCAGCAGCCGCCCGCCGCGCCGCAGCGCGACGCCGCGCGGCGCGAGCGCAGGCAGGCGCGCTGGGGGGACGGATTCGATTACAGCAAAGAACACAACATAGCCTGGTGCCTGGTGATAGACCAGATCCAGCAGATGAATAAATCTTAAGCACTTAAGGTTAATTTTTACTTGCACCTACAGATCTCCAAGGTACAGTATGCGCTTCCAGTTCAAAATCAGAGGGTAGGTAGGGTAGGCTGGTAGGGCCGCCGTAGATAAGTACTTAGTACTACTCGAGCGAAGCCGGGGCGGGCAGCTAGTATGATTATATAAGGAAAATAAATTTACAACTATGACCGTATTACCGTGATTACAAAATTATAGATTAACATCTTTCTGCAATTCCAAAAAAACTTTTCAAAACTTTTGAGCGACAAATGACGATCTGCGATCGAATTACTTACCGGGAACCTGACAAAGAGAAAACTTACAAACCCGCAATGACAGATACACTACTACAAAGCTCGCCAGTACACTTTCTGGTTTAACACCAAAATATGCAACACATTTATGTACTCTACTAGCCGTTACCTGCCCCCGCGCTCCCCCGCACCGCCACCTTGTTAACTTATTAATACTACTTCCATGCATACATCACAAATATTTTTATAATTACAAAGATTACAGTAAAAAAAACAATTATAATTGTTTGTCAACGTAAGTAATAATTGTGCCGTCGTTTTTAACGATCGATAAAACGAGCAACTCGAAGTGTGCGGCTATTACCAACATTTTGACAACATCATTAAAATGACAACTCTCTACGTGGGAAAGAAATGTTTGAAAATTGCTCAAAATTTTCGCGCTTTGACCGAAAATATCGGTAGCCTCACCTCAACATCACTCGCGAGTATAGTGAAGCAGTCCTTGAGCACGGCAGCCAGCAGAGGCGGCAGTCGCGGCAGCGGGACCAGCCCCAGCAGGTGGCGCTGCTCGTGCCGCGCGAGGCGACATACCGCGGCCGCGACGTTGCCAGCTATCTCTGCCTCCCACTCGTCTAATGCTTCGCTGCTTTCTTCATTGTCTGAAGAAAGAACATGTTCAAATTGACGATTCGCGAATTAACCGCTCGATGAGCTTACGGCAATCATCGTTCATTTGCCACTCATTTGTTTAGAAAACCGGAAAGCGCCCTCTGTCGGCACGACGACGCCTTCGGGTTCGCCGAACAAATAATCGAGACGATCATGTACCTATTCGCGCGACGATTTCTTTATAACATGGAGTAAAGGCTACACATTAAATCGTTGCAAAGTTCTATCGCAGAAAAACGGCGATATCGCACGAAAAGTTTCTCACCGTCTCCAGAGCACCGTTCGGATCCGAAACTAGTCGGGCGAAGTTTGAAAAACCGTCAAACGCCATTAAAAATGGTAAAACATTTATGATGATACTTGATAAAATGAAGAGAGTGCCTCCGCTGCAGTTTTATTTTAACTTCGACCCATATTGTATGATTGATTTAAAAAAAACCAACACATCGGTTATTCGCCTCCACCAACCAATCAACCAACCCAACCCAACCAATCTAATATAAAAGCAAAATATATGAAGACTATACGAATGAATAGCAACAACGAGTCGGACTCGCGCACTATGGGTTCTAATACCACAAAAAAGTTACACAATAAATGATAGGTATTTATTTTGTAAATTGATTAAAAGTAACACTTAACACACTACCTCCACGTAATAATGTTAAACTAGATGACGTCAGTGTTCCCTAGTCCACTACTGTGAGAGTAACACAGAAACAAACTCAGAGGAAGTCCATCTACACTAATATTATAAAGAGAAAATATTTGTATTTTTGTTTGTAATGAATAAACTCATAAACTACTGAACCGATTTTAAAAATTCTTTCACCAATAGAATGGTATATTATCACAGAGTAACATAGGCTATAATTTATAAGTATATAACGCGGGCTAAGCCGCTGACGGGAACTAGTACAATATAACGTAGTTTAGACTCATGATACGAAATTAGTTTTAAGAGTTTCTTCTTTCAAATATAGCCCTGTGACCATTGATATACTAAAAAAACCCCCTGTGACAAACAGACGGGACAGACAAAGCGGCGTTGGTTATATAATAGGCTCCGGTTGACACCCTTTGTGTACGGAACCCTAAGAGTCAGTTACCACTGGTTTCCAATTCTGTTTTTCTTGGATGTCGGAGCTGGCAGCGGAAGCACTCACTAAAACGTTTGAAATACAGTCCGGAGTGCAACTCGGATCGCAATGCTAGACAGAAAAAACAATCAGAAGACTCCGAGATAGAAAAAGTCACATATTTGTTGTATGGTATAATCAAACTCCGAATCAGAAAAATTAATATTATATCTATAAAAAAATAAAAAGATGGCAAAAAATGTTAACCCTTCCAAACCATTGCCAAAAAAAAAAAACATTGCAGCGACGCTAAAACATGTAAGTATAAATAAAAATTGGAATTTAAAATTGCTCGCTCCTCGACTGCATTTGTACACATTATGCAAAGTATATTGTGTATGTACACAATACCCTCAAATTCGTCGCCGTCATTCCGTCGTTAGTTAACCAGCCAGCAACTGTTAGTGACTGAGTATTTTGAATTACAGTGCGCTCATTATAACTTGACCCGTGACGCGATTACTAGCACTGAATTTTGCACTCTTAGTTTTAATACTAATACGAGTTCAAAATGACGGCTGACAGAACAGTACTACCAATCACATGACTGCAAAATTCAGTGCTACCAATCGCGTCACGGGTCAAGTTAATTAACGCATTGTAGATGGTCTAACCTTAACCCTGCCATAATAATAATTGATGATTCATACTTACAAGCTTCAGATATAGACTTCCTGGGTCCTATAGCAAAGCCAGTGGAATTTTCCAAAGTCTGGGACGCTTTCATCATTATCTTGTTCGCGCGTTTTTCGATACTAAACAAAAAAAACATCCATCTTTCTTATAAATACCCCACCTTATACATAAACGACTAGCAACAAAAAAGGGTATTTATACGGCTTTGGTCACACTGAGGCGAAACCCGTGCCGGTACCCCACTGCGCGTGTTGGTTGTTTTAATAATTGTAAAGTCGCGCGACTATTCGCGCCAGGCTGAAAACCTCCATAAAAGTTTGTTGACACGGTTTGTTGTTTGTTAAAGTGATCGGGACTGGTAGAATTTAATATAAATTAAATCTTTTTGAAGGCAGATCTTTGAAGATGAAGCTAATAGATAAGTACTTTATGTTAGAACTTACACTTTCTGTAGTTTACTAGTCCTTCTCTGAGTGCTGTCTGATCTATGCAAATGATTCTTGGCTCTCTGAAAAAAAAAACCCTATTTAAAATTCTTTTTTTCTTGGTTTGCAAAAGTTAAGGTTGGGTTTTTGCAAAGATTGTTAAGTAAATAATTTAATGTCTTTGGTTTTTTGTGAGTATTTTTGGAGTTTATTTACAACCTGCTTCATCCGATCCAATGAGTTTTTGAAAGGTTACAAGAAAAAAAAAAACTCGTCTCCATGACATTTTGTTTTTCACAACAATTTGTAATATCTTAGCTGCCCATTTAACAGTCACCGAATACTGACCATAAGCGGCGAGGCAGCCATAGACCGGGACCTGAGATAATCCTTGAAGGCCATGAGCGAGCTCTTGGCGGCCGGCGCCCGGATGGCCAGCAGCTGGCCGGCGGGCGGCACGCCGGCGGCCGACAGCCACGCCGCGGCCGCGCGCATGCTCTCCAGCGCGCCGGCCGACGTGCTGCCGCTGCCGCTTACCGACACACTGTCTACGCTCGAGTCTGGAGGAAAACGCATGTAGTTGAAAAAAATGGTCTCCCTTACATCGATATACGTCACGGTTAATTCTCCAACTCCAAAATGTAAGTTTGTAATCGCATTTTTTTTTTTAATGTGGTAAATCTACATATTAACAACAAACATTTCAGACTTTTTCCTTTACGTGTGCTGTGAGACCTTGCTTCTTGCCAAATTTTATGGTTCTAGGTCAACGGGAAGTAGCGGATGTATGAAAGCCGGGGCTAACGGCTTAACGTGCTTTCCGAGGCACGGAGGGGTCTTGGTACGTAAAGATGGTGGGAACCCATCCACGGGTCAACCGCAGCAGGCGTAGTTTAACCTGATCGATCGACCCGTGCAGCTGTTATTACTTAGCCACAAGCCCCGTTATCTTGCTTGACATAATATAGCTTTATATTTTTTGATTGTTGACAAATGTTAAAAAAAGACATACAGACAAGTTTTTTAGGGGTTCGGTAGTAAACAAGGAACCCTTTTAGTTTTGCTATGTCCGTCTGTCTGCCTGTCTGTCCGCGGCTTAGCTCAGAGATGGTTAGTACTAGAAAGCTGTAATTTGGCATGATTTGGCAAGAAAAATATATTTTTTTAGGGTACCTCCCCTACGCGTAAAGTGGGGATGTTTTTTTCTCTTCTATCCCGTCAAAAGGTCGTTCAAAAATATTGCGAGTTTGTGGAAACCATTTTTCGATTCAGGGATCCGTTCGCGAAATATTAAGCTTAAAGTTAAGCAATCATATTCATTAAGTTTTGGTTTCCTTCGAAAGCGGTGAATGGTCACACAATAATAAAGGCTTCGCCAAATAGAACACGTACTTAGCGCGCGTCAAAGCGCTAGCTTGACGCAGCGCTATAGCGCCGAGTTGTGTTGCACTATAATGAACGTTTACTGTCACACAGAGCGCCTGCGCTAGCAACGCCGCAACACTAGCGTTGCCTATTGCGCTGTACTTAGCGCTCTAAGGCGCGCTAAGTACGCGATCTATTTGACGAAGCCTTAACGGCTGTGCAAATACAGAGCGTTTTTTGACACCTTAATGTCTATTCTATTCTGTTAAAAATAATTAAAAATAGAGTAATCAAAAATTAAAAGAAAAACAACAACTGGAGACACAAGTAAAATTCTTCGATTGACACAGACACCTTAATGTCAAATACTGGTGAAAATGACAGATTTTCATGACGGCCATTTTACTACGACGGAACAACTTTCCTAGGAAACCAAAACTAAAGTAATATCTTAGATCATCTTTCATCAATTTATTTTATAAAGGCAAACGGCAACAAATAAAAAGTTTATGTAGTCTATGAAAACAACTGTACTTGCCTTCTTCCAATGCTATCATGTCCATGAGTGTAGTGGGTGATAAAGGCCTCGTGTTGCGATTCAACAGCTCCTCAAACGCATTCTCTAGTTTAGACACACCAGTATTGTACAGCTGATTCTGTTGAACAATTTATATAGATGATATACCAGTTACTACATAGTCCTTTCACAGTTGTTGTTCCTCTGACAGTTGCAACCCAAAATCAACCTTATTTGAATGAGAATAAAGATAACTGTGATTTTGACTGTGATGCAAAATCAGAGATAAAATTAATTTTAAGGGACTGAAGTTGCCTTGCGCGCGAGTCATGTGACTCTTATATGATTGGTTTAAGGTTTAAATTGCAATGAGATACGAATGTTCATTGAAATTTAACAATTATAACATGTAAAAGTATAAATAACAAAATGTACTTACAATGTTTTCCAACTCAACACTCTGTGGGTTGTTCTTGTTGAAATATCCTTGAGCATCTGCTAATTTGTCTAGTGCCTGCAAAGGAGACTTGATTACAAATCATTCTAATAGCAGCTTACTAAGAAAGTTGTGTGTTGGTTGTAGGGTAAATAGTATAAAGGAAAGACTTACATTAAAGCACAATTCAAACAATAGGGATGTTGACAAAAAAAAATTTCTTCCTTCAGGTAGATTATTAAAAAATATTAGACACGTATTTTTTCTTTGTTTACGTAGTCAAAGATTACGGCAATACATTGATTAGGCAATGCGTGAAAATGTGGCGTGACGTTGACCCGCAGATTTTATACTTACTTGTGACGTAGCAAGCCCCCACTCCCCAAATTTAATGTGTTTTATCTAAACCATTTTTTTATTAATATGCATAAAGCAAAATATGTGTGTCTAATATTTTTTTATTATCTGTCTGATGGACAATTTTTTTTTTTTCCCTGTCTACGTCCCTATTGAAGGTGTTTTCAAACTTCATGCCAATTTATATGATTGTTGTTATTGTATTTAACCAATCAGAACAGCTATAATATCATCCCATTTAACAGACTTGCTCACATTGTCATAGAACATTCAATAATGTTGTATAGTCGACCTTGTACTTGCTTTGCCACTTTTGACAACTAATCACAGTATGGTGTTACTGAGATCTTTTGCATCATTACTTCGAACTCCGTGTCGAGAATTCGCAGGAATGTTACATTACATGGGACTGCTTTTCTAAATTTGAGCTTTTGCTCGTCTGGTACCAAGAATGTTACATTACATGGAAATGTTTGAGAAAATGCTCTAATGTACACTTACCTTTTAGGATGTAAAGCAATTATGAGGTTGATACTTCTTACTGTCAGTAGTAACTTACTTCGAGATAAACATTGAGTGTCTCAGTAGTGCTGGTGTGAGGCCCCGCTTGTATCAGGTCTACTAGCTCTCTGCTCACCATGTAGTAGTTGATCACATGGTCCAGTGAGCGCACTGTACGCTCCATGTCTGAAAACACACAACTTCATCTATTAGTTAGTAGCACTTAGCCAGTGACTTTGTATTTGGAAATACGGAAGTATCTTCATTTTTTTCCTAAATCTTAAAGGGAAACTGTACAAAATTTCAGTTTTCTAGTTCAAGGATTTGGGGTGGGCATTGATAGGTCAGTCAGTGAGTGAGTCAGGACTTTTCTATTTACAAACTCTTTGGTCAATACAAACTTAGTGGTGGAGTGATGCTCATTCCTTCTATGAACTTAACAACCTAAAACAATAACTATGTATATTTTCTTACTTTGATGAATGTGTTGCAGTCTAGCAGTATCTCCATAGAGAGGCAGTACAGCAGTCTCCAGCTGCTGCAGTCTCTGTTCACACGCGCCGAGCACGTTGCACACGTCGCTGGCAAGACTGGAGCCGCGCTTGGCTGCAGCTTTCAGCTCTTGGATGTTAGTCATCTCCTGTAAGTGGAAGGTCCATAATGTATAGGCAATAAATGCTAGACATAATTGTCATGTTAAACCTTAAAATAATGTTATTTGGCCTCGAGCTGCTGACTAATTAGTGTGTCTTTCAAAATAAAGGTAACTGGTAAGCACAACAAACAAAAACATGACACGCCCCCAAAAATGTTAATGTTTCTTGCCATCATGTCGCAAAATCATAAGCATAACTATTATATAATTCATTTATAATAAAGCTGAATATTTGGTAATAACATAGCAAAACATTTATAATCATTTAACTGGAATATGAAAGTAAAATACCTGAAAATTCAATGCGTGACATACCTTTCGTAACTTCATTTCTATTTCGAATTTCTTTTCTACTGCATACATCTTGGATGCTGATTTGGATGATTATTGTGTTCTACTAAGCAATCCTTAATCTTCCACTGAACCTTATATTATTAATAAATCTATATAACACAAAATGTAAATGATTGTTATCAATCTTGTGAAAATATTTTCTTTTTGACAAAAGAAATGTCATTGTCAAGTCCATTGTCATTAATGTCAGTTTGACAATGTCCAATGTCCATATCGCGTTCCATTTCAGTAGCTGCTGTGAATGTGTCTGTGCCTGTTATAGAATACTGTGCCTTTGCACTGGCGAAACATACACAATAAAACATATTGAGATCTCTATTTTCTATCAATGTTCCATACAATATACTTGTTTTGTTGTGATGTTTCGCCAGTACAAACGCACAGTTAGCGTTCTCAAAAGTTGTGTAGACTCTAACTTTTAAATCAGACAAAATAATGTAATAAATCGACCAAGTGCATGTCGTATACGTGCTTTAAGAGTTCCGTATCACCAACATTTTATGCCGTAATAAGCACGTCATACTTTGCAAATTTGGAATGAGAGCTAGGTAGACAGGAAAACGTGTACCTAACATTTTAAAGTTGAAAGTGTCGTTTTTCATTTCATTATCTCAGTAACCAAGTGTGCAAAAGTGGAAGGACCTTTCGTTATAACCGGGTGTCCCAGGAAGGTCCCAGTAGGACACTGATGATCATGATGATGATGATAAAGCCCGGTCACAAAGAGACGGACGGGTTTAGTAATATGTTGGCACTAACATAAATGTGTGCACTTAGTGAGGTGTAGTTTGATTGTAAATGGTTGTAAATGTACATACATATGCGTGTCAGCGTGTATGCAAGAGAGTTCGCAGCGCTGTCTTGGTTTTCTATTTGGTCTGAGGTTGGATATTAATTAAATCATACTGAACGAAGGGTGTGTGATGACCTTTGTTGTTTGTTGTCAATGTAACTGTGCGTTTGCACTGGCGAAACATTCACAACAAAATATATTGAAATCTCTATTTTTCTGTCAATGTTCCATACAATGTTTGACAGGAACTAGAGATTTCAACATGTTTTGTTGTGAATGTTTCGCCAGTGCAAACGCACAGTAAAATTCTTACCACTGATGTGTGGTTGACTGTATGTTGCCATAGGGTAATTCGGAATGATGTCGTTTTCCGATTCGTACGCGAGACGGCCGGAAAAATGACGGGCAAGAGATAGTAGGTAATAAATTGATTGACTAATGGCTACATCAGTATATTGCAAAAACACACCCATACGGAAATAAGCTCATCAACTTTTGATCCAACTTTTTATAGTTAACTTGATCTTTCTTTCTAAATTTGCATTATTTATACTAAATAACTCAGTAAAAAAAAAAAAAAACTTGTTGCCCTGTGGAGGTGTTTGGAGTTGACAAAATATCCGAACGCGCAATGTGTGGTGACGTGCCGTGAATCTCGAAACGTGGCTGACGTTTACGTTGTTTTGTCAGTTTTCTGTTCGTGATTTCCATCGGTTGCCGCTAATACTACGCTAAAATTGCGCTGCGCCTAGTATTACTTAAAAACGATTAATTTAATTATTACAAGTAAGTAATTGTGATTCGTTTACCGTTCTGCCATTAGAGTCCTATTGGAAAGGCGAGTTTTATCTAACTGTTCCGTGTCCTATTTCTAGAATAATGGATCAAATCGCTAAGTTCGTCGAGCCTGGCAAGCAGTTCGCCAAGGATTCCATCAGACTGGTCAGGAGATGCACAAAACCAGATAGGAAAGGTGAGTTTATCATTGACATGATTACTTTATATTATGTGTACAGTTACGATGTTGGCACTGTTCCACTGAGGTCCCGTTGTTCCTAGACAGTTGAATCTTAATTAATCATCATATAATGACAGAAACTTAGAATCTACTTTAACTGCAATGACTGTAATTAATCACTTTACCTGTGAACAAGTCCTATCTTCTGGACATATGTTACAAAAATTCTTTGATGGCTATGAAACTTGAAGGGAAAGTAATTCACTATCAGTATCTACCTATATCCCCTTAACTTATATTGGTGTAATAAAAATATCTATGCATAGTCTTTGTTTTGTAGGATAAAAGATTTAAATGTTGACACCTCATCATATTGTGATGATGACATACCATCTTGTGTACCATCATCAGCGGTCCCTTTCTCAGCTATATTTGTGTTGTAAAATGCAGCTACACAATCTAAATTGGAATGGATAGCAGTATTTCTGTTAAACTGTTTGTAGATGGGTCTGTCATCTATAATCAGCTGATTATTGTTTTATGGCAGCACTTCTATGCCATGTCCAAAATGTTCTAGTCAAATAAAACTTGACTGTTCTATGTATACTAAGTACTTGTTATTTGGTTCCAGAGGGTGTCCTACATATATTCCAAAATGTAATATTTCGTTGCAAGGAAATACTTAGATCTTTTTAGAAGATTTCATTATTTGATTTTGCTTATGAATGCTAAATCATTCAGGCCATTTCATTATTTTGAAGTAATTTTTGAAAGTTTTTATTAGATTTGGCAGTAATAGTGTTGTTACAAATGCTGGCTAGCATAGTTCACCACTAGCTAGAAGCCTTTCCTAAGCCATCCCACAGCCGTCTGGTTCACAGCGTGACATATTCCCTCTACTTCTGAAGTTATGCAGTCCATCAAACAGGCTTATCAAGCTCATACCAGAACTACTCTCAATTTGATATCGCACAATTTTGGTCCTTCTGCAATCTCTACAATATAGGCTGTTCATGAATCTGTAATCCTAGGTGCCATTCAAAATTCCGATATACAGGATGGCAAGGACATTGACGCGAAAACTGTTACCATGGATTCATTATATGATTTTGAAACCCCCTGCATTTAAAATTAGCTGTCCCTGCCACCCTGGATAGGTACTCAACTATTTGCTAAGAATTTCATAAACGGCTTAGAAGGTTTAAAAAAAATTACAATACTCCACAATATCAAAAAACACAATTTTGTCTGTCTAGGTGAGATTATGCCAAGGTCTTTAGTTTTGCTGATAAATACTTACTTTTTGAATGAGAGTGAGGGTTAATGCAATGTGTGGACAATAGTGTGGGGGTCTAAGTTTTTTCGCCTGTAATGTAACTACTTTTTGTAAATACTCTAATGTATAACAGTTTTTTGTTCCAAATAAATAAAATAATACCTATACATAAAGAATTAAGCTTTGCTTATTTATTTAAATGAGAACGCCAACAGCATAATATGTAAATAGTAGTTCATAGACAAGTCATCCCCACCAATTCTATTTTCTTGTAAATTTTGACATTCAAGAGTGCCATAATTGAAATAAATTATTTGACTTTGACATAATTTTGTAATATGTACCATATTTTTTTGTTCAACCTGTATTGTCAATATCATATTGACAAAGAAAAGATGGATGGATTGTGTGAGGAATGATATAAAAAGAAAAGGGACTGGATGATAGTGTGATAATGGAAAGAGAAAACGTGTTGGGTCAACCCCAAGTAACATGGGGCAAGGGCGGGAAGATGACGATTGTCAATGTCTTATTAACCCATTTATTTATTTTTTCCAGAATTCCAAAAGATCGCGATTGCCACAGCTATTGGTTTCTGCATCATGGGTTTCATCGGCTTCTTTGTCAAACTGATACACATTCCTATCAACAACATTATAGTCGGATCATAGACTGCCTAGCATAGTTTTAGACATAATTCTACATGTAAGACCCCAACAACTCTATAAGTTAACTGTCGTCAATTTCATTTATAAAAGTTTCTTTTAAAAAATAAATTATGCTTTCCATACTTCTTTATTTTTTCACTGGCAACTTCATAGGTTTAATTTATACCCATGTGCATGAATTAATGAATGGTTAAATATCTGAATTTAATGGAATGTATTTTATTGATTTGTTTGTGTAATATATTACAATAAATTACATATTTATTAAAATATATTAGATCTATATTTCACTGGATTTTTCTATTACACTTTTTTTTTTTTTTTCTTTAAATTGAAAGTAGTACCCATAAAAGTTGTAAGAATTGAAAGTGTCTTCCCTGACCAATATAAAAGCGATCGTTCGCGTGCATGTCACTTTTTGTTCGGAAAACCGGAAACCGTCCTCTGTCGGCGCGACCATGTTCAGGTTCACCGAACAAAAAGTTCGAACGATCGTGTATTTGCGCGACGATTGCTTTTAAAGAGGTCGCGGGGTCAGGCATGTGAAAAAGGCGAGAGTTTATGTATGTATGTAACCCTGCGATCCTGATTGGACGCCTCAGGTTCGATGCAAGCTGGTTGTCTTATATTTTATCATTGTCCTTGGAAGATTAATCAGAGAAACACAGAAAAATAAATTACAATTTAATTTAATCACAATTATATTTATTGTCATTTTAAAAGCCTAAATGTCATTTCACTCAAACACATTTTAGATCCTATCTAAAAGTTTTATTATTAAATTACTAAAACAACTTTATTCTTTGAATTTTATATGTAGTTGTAAAACAATCATGTACAACTATAACATAGTTTTAATTTTACTATGACAGTGGTAGTGGTACCATCGAAGAAGTTCATATCTAACCACCGTAAGGACTATTCTTGCTTGCAGCGCTCGGCAGCTATAGAACCGGGCCACTAACAGATGTGGTCATCGTGTTCATGGGATTTTGTTTTGAAACTGGTTAGATATGAACTTCCTTGATGGTACCTACAGACTAACTAGGAATAATTAGAAAGGACTTTGTCCCAACTTACTTTCTACTTTTTGCGACGATAATGTCAAAATTATATAGGAAACTGTAGGTAGAGTATAAAATATAAAATTACAATTATCTTTCTAATAAATATAGGTAAGTAACTAATCGCTGGCTTTCTCAAGCACATGTATGTAAAAACTGGGCACAGCAACATCTTTCAATGGCTTGAAGTCTGCGTAGATGGAGTGTTTGGCGCGGTTGTCGAAAGCCTCATCCAACATCTTTGTGAACTTTTCCAATTTGTGAGGGAAGTAGCACAGACGGAACTCGCTGAAATCATAAAACAAAGCAATATAAGTTAATTATAAGTAGGTACCCACATCACAGAAGATGCCCATCTCTTGTCCTGCTCCCTGTGCAATAACTCCTCCATTGAAGCCCTTTGCTCGGCCAATGCTAACGCTGTCGACATGGCTTAATTGTGGTGGAAGCTTATATAGAATATCGTTCAATCTCTATGTAAGTACGGTCAGCAACAAAGGTTCATTAGAAGTAGAACTGTCACTTTTTCATATTTATCATTCAAATTAACATAAAATGATTCTATAGACTGAAAAATATGTTTGTAATTTACAATATGGACATAATAATACATAAAATAACATCCGCCTTGTGTCCCCGATGGGTTGGGCAGAGGTGAACCTGTAGCGGGCCGTGGCGGATACATATGCCCCCCCCCCCCCCCCCCCTGCAGGCCAGCAATATGAGGTTCACGGCAAGGGGAGGGCACGCCATAAAATAATGTTTTTAAACAAATAGGTTATACAACCTTAGTTTTTGTTTACCCTAAACTTCTTAAGGGGTCATTGTACTCATTGTAGGTACACACATTATGAATAACTTTCACTATGGGACCGACGCACGGTGGGCTGAAAATCGGCTTTCATAGACTTAGGGATTTCAATTTGCGAATGCCGGATTTTTTGCCGGATATCGCTTCTATTAGTCATTAATTACTCTATCCAAAAATGACACCCGAGTCAATTCTGCACAAAAACGAAAAAATTATAATTTTTTTACGAAAAATTAATTATCTCGTAAACAGCAAGAAAAACCGTAATATCACCGTGTGACGCTGAAATCGCGAAAGAGGTTAAGGGTATATAGCTAGCATAACTCAAGATGTTTGTTAGCGCCCCCCCCCCCCCCTTATTTTTTTTCTGTATCCGCTACTGGAAGCGGGTTTTTTTTTTTTTTTTGAGGGTGGGAAATTATCAAATAACTTCTCCCGCTCTGGGTGGAGCGGGAGGGCGTGTCAGACTTTTACTGACTAAAACCCACCCGTGTTCCTTCCGTTGCCTGTGTGCCGAGGTCGCGATATCCCTTTCAGACAAACCCGCGACCCCGGCAGGCATTGGCCCTTCCGGACCCCGTCAGTTGGTGTTGACATCTCGTTGAGGCGCGCGTGGAACACAACGCGCCGTCGACCCGGGCCTGGTCCCTATCGGACGGCGAGCTACCCATTGCTCACCGTCCGCAAGCCCGCGCCTACGGTGGCCGGAAGTCGGCTCGCGACTCCCGACGCCCGGGGCGTCTCCTGCGGCGACTAGGGGCGCGAGGGCGCGCATTTTGCCTCTCCCTCGCGCGCTCCGCCTCCTCCTTCGCGAGCATTACTGCTTCGCAGAAGGAGGTGACGGCCTCCCATGCACTCTCGCTCCGGACCATGGCCTGAACCAGGGCCGGACGCGAGAGATCGCCGCCGCCGATCGCCTCCGTGAGGACACGGCGGTGCTCCGCCCAAGCTGGGCAGACCTCCACCGTATGCTCCACCGTGTCACTGGTAGCGGGTACACCCACATTTCGCCAGTTATGTTTTGAAGTCCCGTGTAATAGGGAGCGAATAATACTAAGGAGATAATTTGACACTATTGTATTGTAACCTAACCATTGTAACGTTTTAACATTAGGGATTAGCGTGAATATGGCTTCCACAATGCATATGTTTTCCTTAATAACAAATAGATGGCGCTGTGCGTACGATCTATATACTAATGAATGAAAAAGAAAATCTGCCTTTCTATCACCTTTCCACTCCTGAACAACTGAACCAATCGTTATGAAATTTGATAGATAGGTATGTAGCATAGTGGATCTCGAGAAGAGTACAGTAGGTAGTAAATATATTCTAAAATAAAATGTATAAATCTCACCTCCTTTCATTGGTGGTGTTGTCAGTAGTTATGCAGTAGTCCAACGCAACCAGCTGAGCTTTGCCGCCAACCACTAGCACTGATGTCCTAATGTCTACTGGGTATTTGCTCTGGAATTTAAACAAATTTTACATTAAGAACATTCAATATAACAAGTCGTTTAGTAGCCATTACCAGGGTTACTTTAAAGACAAACTTTATTTGTAAAAAATTTCTTAAATTGTACCCTGCATAATAATTGTTTAAGTATTTTTTAATGCTGCGACATTTGGTATTTTTCTTGTGTCGTGGGTCTTTTAACCAAGGCTCGGAACCGGTTTATGAAATACCGGTTAATAACGGTTTATTTCGGTTTTCCTCCGAACTTTTCGTAAGAACGTGAACATTTTAAGAACTTTATTTTAACCTAAATTAACCGGTTTATTTGATGAACGCCATGTCGGTAAACGCGTTGCGACTTGTGACTAGTTGAAAGAGTGTCGCGCATAGCGGCGCCGTATGTAGACGCTGAATAAAAACTGAACAGCGCGCGATGTTTGTTTATCGTGCGCCAGTATTAACCGGTTTTTATTGCTCTAAACAGTTTAATCCGAAAAAACCTTTATGTAAATACTCTTCCAATACCGGTTTAAAAAAACCGGTTTATGCGAACGAAACCGAATGTAAAGGTTTTTGAGTCAAGTACATAATAACGGTTTGGAAATTTAACCGGTATCCGAGCCTTGCTTTTAACAAATTAGGGCGACGATAACCGACTTTTAATGATTTTATATACTGAAACACGTCTAAACGAGTAGTGTTAATGATTTGGAGATTTGGAGAAAAATATGTTAAATTGTTGAAATTCATACTAGCTGTACTTACCTACACGTGATGTTATTGAAGACGAATGAAATCCTTGAACTGTACAAGTTCGCTTGATTTAACATAACGAATGTGTTTGTCATCGTCAACTTGTTTATCATCTCATACAGATAAAGATTGAAAACTCTATGTTGACCTGTTATTTGATAAATTCATTGTATCATTCAGTTTAAATTATAGCGAGATAAAGATGCTGTTACCAAATAATGACGTGGTTCATTTATCAAAGAAAAGTATGTAAACATTTTTGATTATGAAATTGTTTACATAACTTGCCTAGAAACAGAAATATCGGATGGAAACATCTCGATGAATGAAAACAATAATTTTCATATGTACCTACTTAGGTACTTACCTACCTTAATTCTGATTTAAACCGGTGTAAACTGGATTGCGAACAAGAATACCGATAAGATTACACGTTTATATTTCTTAAAGTTAACTATCAACATCGTTTTAGTCACAGTTGTTACTTGTTAATTTTAATCGTTCAAAATTCACAAAACATTTTCATTTGCTAAAATTAAATCTTAAAACGCAAGGCATATTTTTTTTATTTCCAAAAAAAGCCGTCGATGATGCTCAGCTATCTAATTACGCAACACATTTTCGTAAACGATTACGACTAATCTGTTTCATTTTGACAGTTCAACAACGTTACTTACGTTGTTGAGCAGAATTTTTCTCGAACTTATGAAGGAATGGATGGAAAGCAATGGATCAATGGAGCAATGGATTAGCAATCTGTTTTAAAACGATTCAGATTCTGATTGATCGTATATTACGCAATTAGGGGATTCGCTTCTGTTTGTCCAGTTAAAAATGGCGCGGATAGTTGCGTGACTTTCTAATAGGTAAACTAATAAAGCAAAACAGCCTTATACATACATTATAATAAATTGAGTGTCCTGGCGTGGCCCCTCCTTCAATCATCGCGTCATAATTCCTATGGTCAATAAACAGTAGACCACCAGGTTTCAGGCACGTGGCGAAGTTCCTAAGGCACATCTTCTGAACTCTCTGGTCTCCGAACTCGTCCAAGAGATGGGCAAAGGAGTTTCCGAGGCATATGACTGCGTCGAACTTTGTACCGGGCAAGAAGGTCTCGACGTCACGAGGTAAGGTTTCCCAGTTTGCTTCCTCTATAACTGAAATTGGAAAGAAAAATATTAACATATCATAACATCACGACTGTAATCCTCGAAGGGTAAGGCAGAAGTGTACCTATAGTACACCGACATTGCGCCGGTTATGTTTAAGTCCCTGTAATAGGGAGCGAGCCTATTGCCATCAACCGGGCATAAATCCAGACTCCGGGGATGCTACTGAGAAATTCCTGATGCTAAAACCCAATAGCACTATGTTCGATCTGGGAATAGAACCTAGAACGTCGTTCTCAGTAATCGCGCCTGGGACCATTTGACCATCGACGCAGATAATATGAAGTAGGTAATTAGGAATTTACTAGGTACATACCTAGAGGACTTCCGTCCTTGTTCAGGTTTGTGTTCCCAGCTCACCCTATAGGGAGGGACAGAGAGAGGCGTCGTGAGGTATGGGCAATGTGGGCCACCGCCTACGGCCTCGCGGCCCGAGGGGCCTCGCACCTCGCATTACTTACGCTTGACTTTACTTTAAAGCTTAATACTATTACGCAAACGGACATCGAAAAATCCTATAACTCGACCAATACCTAAAAATTTGACAGTCTCAATTGAACAGATTTTGATTCGTCTTCTTGCGACACAGGAGGGCCTCGCGAAATATACCTCGCCCACATCAAATTTAGGTCTTGCCCCGCCACTGGGGAGGGATGTCTTAATTTTCAAAGAATTGTCCGGTCGGTAGTTTCTTTTATTAAGTTAAGCACCTACCTGTATGCATGAAGGTAATTGGTTGCAGGATAATACCAAATACCTACAAGAATGTACCTAAAGGTAACTACAGCAATTAACAAACTGTATCGCTTAAATGAATCACGGGAAATTTATTCGCGAGCTTTTGTTGGTTTTGTACGTTTTCCTTCTAAACAATGTAGTATAGAAATATAAGGAAAATGCAACATCTGCCTCTAATGAATGTAGCTGAATGAATACCTCAGAAAAGTAATACTAACTCGTAAATGCTGTTAGTTATAACATTATTATGAAAGGCCAGAACGGCTAACCTAATCATAATAAGTGTAGGTTGCTAATGTAAAAGTATCACACGTTCAATGCCGGGAACCCTCCTGGAGGGTTCGCCTAGCCGCTTATGAGATGCCCTCGCGGAGATAGGTTTTTCTTAGCGAATACAGCTTTATAAACCGTGAAAATAAAATCTGAAGTATATTTTAACAAGATTTATAAGTAAGATAAATGCGTTGGTTTTAAAATCCAAGCATTTTAAATTTTGTATTTATTTCGTTTATGGTTACAAATAAGTACTTATTCACAAAAAAATTCAAAAGTTGAAAACTACGTAAGTATAGCGACAAGACCCCCTGAAAACACAATTTTACTTCGTTTTACAGTGTTTTATAACACGGTTTTAAACCTAATGCCGTTGACCGTCCGCGATGGTTAACTTTAGCGCAAACGTAATGCCGGTAACTCTCCCGGAGGGTTCACTTCCAATATGTATAGTGGCATGGCGTATGAGTTCTATGAAAAGTGGGTGGAGTCGAAAGTGTTAAAAAAACTTTTAACTTCGGGCTACTACTGAAAACCAATAACGCTTTTATCAACCCGAGATTGAACCAAGGACCCAAGCTCGGCAGTAACACTTGCGACTACTTCTACTGCCCCAAGGAGACAGCAATAACCTTAAGCCACAAATACCACAATCTGTAACTTGCACAAAAATATGTACCTACTTAAGGCAAGTAGCTTGCATGCCATTCTGCCATTCGACTTCGGTTTGGTGATGGTCACAATGGCATGCAAGCTACCTACCTACTTGCATACCTACTTATGTGCCAGTTATAGGCATCTGTATTGAGCCTTGCAGACTGGAGCGACGCGTCACCAGTATTGTAATTGTTGTACCCAGAAGTTTTTTTTTAAATTATTTTGTTAGAGTCGTGTCGCGCTATCGTGTCGCGCCAGTCTGCACGAGGCTTTACGTGTTCTACTAAGGAAATTCGTTGGTGGAACATGTTGTGAAACAAAGGACGGATTATTTCAAAGATGATTGATATTATTGATGTAGCTAGAAAAGGGATGACTTCAGAGATGGCGACTAATAGAGATGTATGGAAAAAGAGGATATGCTGCGCCGAACCATTGGAGGATGAGACGATGAGTAAGCAAATTGGTACGTACTCCATTCGTCGTATTTGGAGTCTTTTCTCTTGTCCCACCGCGCTTTGAGTGCGTGCTTCAACATCTTGTCTGAGGCGTCCACTGACACCAGGTTGAAGCCTTCGTCTACCAGCATCATAGAGTCTATTCTGAAATACATACGTTCGGAAATATAAAAATAACGTAGATAACGAAAATGCTTGTAAATGTATAATCGATCAGAGGAGGCAAATGTCTGAACAGTTTTATTTTTCTACCAAATGTTCATTATGATTACAGTCATATCACTATGACATTCATTCACTATAAATTTCCATCTAGCCTCTAGTTAAATTCATAATAAGTATAAAGTTCTGCAGCGTGGTTTCCCCAAAATATGTCAAAATATACTTATATTGCGGCTTATCGTTTATATTGCAACGTTATACTTAAATGTAATTATCAATTTAACACATAGTTCAGTTCAAACGTACGTATACAAAATATTTATTGCCATCGCATTCTGCTGAAAACGGAGTTCTAAGTACTTACTGAGTAGATATCTGACCTAGTCACGATTATCGATGAGCGTTTGTTGGTACCTACTTAATTACCTACCTATAGTTTCTGTTTGAAATAGAACACAGGACCGCACGCCTAGCAGCCGCATAAAATGGCTAGGCTACTGAGACTATAAAAAATGTATTGGTAGACTTTGTTTCAATCAGACATTCCTCAGTGTCGTTTACTTTCACTAACATTGCTGCCTTGCAAATTCTGTGTTGAAATTAAAACCTTGTTAGGTCATAGAACTTAGTAAACTCAAGGTCACATTTTTGCAATTTCTTAACCTACTGTACAAAATTAGGTTCTATCTGTAAAATCATTGATATCATATTAATCAATGATGTTATGAACTTCTTTGCAAAATTTTGCTTCGTCATGAATTCATTCAACTGCAAAATTTAGTGAAGACCAGAGTAGGTAGTAGGTACCTTCTTTCTTATATCCATGGTAGGTACCCATAATGGTATGTACAGGAAGTCTCAAACGCAGTGGTCCAAAGGCAAATGGGTGACCTCTTGAGAATATCCCAACTTTTAAATTTTGTAGTGATAGGTGGCCACCTCCACTCCCCTATTTGCCTTTGGACCACTACTTTTGAGACATCTGTAGTTACCTACTAAGTACCTTGTCGTATCGAATTTTAGGAATACTTTAACATTCAGTCTTTGAAATCTGCACAGGTCAAAAGTTCAAAACCAAGGAATTCATAAAATTTTATGAAAAATATTAGAACTTGTAGTTGCATGATGATAGATAACGGTGCATTTTCTTTACAGAAAGCGAAAATTTTAATGATTATTAATGCCGGAACTATAGTTGACTAGATAACATGAATATGTGATAACAATACCAGATTTTGTCAGTAAAATCTTGTGTCAAATGACTTTACTTATAGTTCAAAAGATAACTGTTTATACATAACATCGACATAGGTATCTGGTAATAATAACAAAATAACGATATTGATGGGATGCTGATTGAGACACGATAGTGAAATCTAAGCAAAGTGGATGTCATTATAGCTAGGGTTTACAGAAAAGGTTTCCTGAAAAAACTTTCATTCATTTCGTTCAGGATATTAATGAATTAATGTTTTCAAAATAGATGCAGGTTAATTTTTCCTGCTTAAATATTCCTTCGGTGCCCCAAATCTTCTGTCAACACGTTACAGTAGGTATAGTAGTTAAACAGAAGGTTTAGTCATTTAAGAGGAGAAAAGTTTTTTTGGCATCTAATAATAGGACAAATTAGCTTGGTCAAAAGATACAAAATAATAGGTAAAGGTTAGCAAAAAAAAAAACAAAATAGTAATTTGGCCTTACCCAGTCCCACATGCTGTGTCAAGCACTCTCTTGCAGCCATTCTTCTTGAGGAGACCGATCAAGAAGTCCTTGTAGTTCTGCGTCCTCTGGTTGCTGTCTCCTATGAACTTGTTCCATGTCCTGGCTGCCTTGCCGTCTGCGTACTGATCCTTCACACCCTCGGAGGGTATACCTTCAGATCTTGAGTGGAAAACTTGATCGGCTGACATGGTTCACTGGAGAAATAGGAGAATTTTTATGAGCATAGGTCGACGGCAGAGAGAGCATCAGGAATAGGATCCCCGGGGGCTTACCACCACCTATAAAGCAGTATTATTTTTATCTTACTTCAGTGGGAGAAAGAGATGGAGCAATGGATGGAGTCCTGTAGAGCTTCATCTCCTTCCCACACTAATCGCTCCCTATACGTAAAAACTAAGACTTCCCATACCTAGGTCGGTATTTACTGAAACCCGACGGACCTATGATGACGAAGGACGCAAAAATTAATTTCCCGTTTATGTAAACATGGGCATTCTAGGCCAGTCTTTCCGAGGTGTACTTACATCAGTAGGTGCCCATTCGATTGGGTTGATACTAACAAACAGCCTCTCTAAATATCGTAATCACTTCATTTCATTCAACTAATAGGACGCAAGATGACGCAACGTCCATAATATTATGTTTTTCTCCAGTATCTGGGTGATAAATGTGATAACAGATTTACCGCTCGAACGTTGATGTTACTCGATAGATTGTGTTACTAATATTGTTTTGGATCGCTCATCGCTGCTTCCTTCTTATAACAACTGTAGTACCTAGATATAATAGGTACCTAGTAGATAGCAAAGAACATATTTTTTAAGTGAGCTAGAATTTTCATGTAGGTAGGTATGGTGTGAGTGGCCTTTGCCCTTCAGTTGTACCGTTTCAGGAATTCAGCCTGTAAAACAGCTATCTAATTACGCAACACATTTTCGTAAACGATTACGAGTAATCCGTTTCATTTTGACAGTTCAACAACATTCATTGCGTTATTTACGTTGTTGAGCAGATTTTGTTTTCGAACTTATGAAGCAATGGATTAGCAATCTCTTTGAAAACGATTCAGATTGTGATTGATCGTATATTACGTAATTAGGGTACCTACAGCTCTTTATATTCTTTTGAATGAGGGACAAGTTTTTTAAAATTAGGCATATTCATTTTTATATGGTA
Source organism: Agrochola circellaris (assembly GCA_914767755.1). NCBI lineage: Eukaryota > Metazoa > Arthropoda > Insecta > Lepidoptera > Noctuidae > Agrochola > Agrochola circellaris. The sequence goes on from OU611847.1 coordinate 1,676,142, forward strand.
ATAGTTCAACGGCTAGTGTCAAACTGGTGAGCGAGTTCAAATCCCACCTGTTGCACGGTGCGGTGAAGGGTTAACAAAAATATGAACTTAATTATGTGATAGGTGTTCCATTAGAGATTGCCCATCACAAAGAACGGAAAGAAATTGTTACTGTGATCGTTAATTTTCCTGCTAAACATGAATGTCTGTACAGCCACTACAATTCAACCATACAGCAATACTAAAATGGTTCAGTAATTTTGAAAAGGTATTTGAATTAGATTAGGTAGGTAAGTTGGTACCTACTATTCGCTATACTTACTAGTTATTTTTAAATCTGGGATTTATAAATACCTATCTATGGCAAAAAAAAATTGTATTTAAAATTCTATAAAACTTAAATTTCAAATTTTATTTTTTCGCGGAATTTGAATACTTGTTTACAATAATTCAATGCGTATTTTCATTCAAAAACTTCATTCACGTCAATGATGTAAATATGAACTAGGTACAGTTGTAGATTCACAGGTTCAATTCTTGGGTGACGTAAATCATAACCAATATATGATGGGGTATCACCCCATACGTGGCACATGTAAACTCGCAACACATTGCATCAGTAAAACTGTAATGTAATGTTGTAATGTTGTAAATACATAGAAAAACATCTCCATACACAAATTAAAAAAATAGCATACCTCGTTTCAAAACTTAAAACGGGTGCTCTCGAATAAATATAATTCAGAACTTTGCACTAAAACGTTTGTCTCGCGTTTATTATGTCACGTAATTATATCAGTAACTTACAAGGTTGGTTACCGCTCGCGAAGACGTCGCGAATCTGACTGATTGAGTTCCTGAGACGACGCGAATTATTAACCGTTTTATGTGTACACTTGAACGGTTTCAGACACTAGCAGAATCCGAATTTTGGTTCATACAGTCGTACATTTACGAATGTATGATACAAAATTAATATTAAAAGTAGGTACAGTCACGAGCATAAATAAATTACAGTTGTATACGCAAAGTTCAGAACCTTTTTTCTCGTGAAATGAAAATTACATCTTTGAGAAAAGAAAGGTTTATATTACTTATACTAAGTTCGTAACAGAAAAAAAATATCTATCAATATAATATTAATCAATCATCATCAAAAATTTGGCTAAGTAATAACAGCCGCACGGGTCGACTCGTTCTGTCAAACTTGATAATTTTTCGACAAACCCTAACATGGCACCTTAGCTAACTCGATTTTTGACAATTCAACACGAGATAATCTGCGATTTTACTGTCATTTTGTCGTGTTTACTCTTTGATAATTATACTCTAAGGCGCAAGCCTAAAATTTGCGGCACCTAAAGTGGGCCTTTTTTTCTTGTCTATCCCATAGTGTTTGGGTGTCGTTGGAAAGGTCGTTCAAAAATGTCGAGCGAGTGTGCATTTTTCGATTCAAGGATCCGTTTGTGAAATATTAAGCTTTAAAGCGCAATTTTTTTTAAATGCTTTTGGTTATGTGAAAACATTCGCGTCAGTAGTACCTATATACAACGAAGTTATAAGGAAAACTATCACAGCTAAGTAGGATTTACAGGTTAAAGAGTAATAATCGACCAACTTACATTTGCAGTCGCAAAAACATATTCTCCCATACATTCCGTATGGGAATATGTTTTTCGACTACAATGTTAAATTTGTTTTTCGGATAAATTCATCCCAACTACGGAACCATTGTGCGTGGTCCGACACGCACTTGACCGGTTTTTTAGAGATAGTTGTCCTTCACACAATTCCAAATGAATTATTGGAATCAGTCAAAGTCAAAACTTTTATTTCAAACTAATATTTACAACTTCATTAAATCTGTGGAATCAATTTGGAATAGATACTATATGAAACAGCTTCATTTTCCTATTCTATTGACCTATTTTGTTTCCCGTGACCGTGACTCTATGTTCGTTATCAAAATGGTAATTTTACGTTGTCATCGCGATGACGTAACGTGTTTATGATATTGCCGAGATGTTATCATCAATTATTAGGTCACGTTCACGCGTTATACTTATATGTAACACCGTGGATGCGTGAACTCTGCCTTATCATTATTATAACAAGTTTTTGATGTGTAACATCTATAGCCGCACGTAAAACCGATTTCTGGCGTGGCGACGCGTCGCCACGCTATATGATGGTATATATATACAGTCTATAAGCAGTAGTGTGTACGGTGTACTTTTACAAAATAATGTCGATGTTTCACATCTGCCAGGCGTCCCGTGACGGCTCACATTTTTTTCTGAAGTTTGAATGTTTTATGTGAAAAATCCGTGTGGATGTGACTGTAATTAAATGTTCGTATCCTTCCCAGTGTTGTCAGCTTTTGAGGTTTCATGATTTCTTGAGAGCTTTGTCTTTTATTATGGCAGTAATTTTTTTGTTGATATATCTTACTTTTTGGATCTTGTCTTGTAGTACAGACAGTCACACAGACATCTCATGAAGTAGTTCATAGATTGTGAGATGCGTGTTTTTGGTTGGATCTTCAGTCTTCTTATTTTGTACCGATTTTTGCTTTCGATCGTACAGACTGCCTGGAAAAGGTAAATCTCTGTTTATTCTGTATGGAGTTTTGTAGACCTAATAAGGAAAAAGATTTGATTTATAATTAAGAAAAACAACACTTTCCTGTTAAGGTCATACCGCACTAAGCGGTACTGTGCACTGCAATGGAGCGACGTGGCCCTTTTGTTTTTAAAATCGATTTCATTAATCAATTCACCAATTACACATCGCACCCCCGCGCCCCGGTGCGAGACTGTCACTTATGCAAAAATTCAATCAATTAAAAATTCATTCGCACCAAGTGAAGGGGTGCTTTAGGACAGTTACTACATATTTAACTCATTATTGCAATTTTTGCATAAGTGACAGTCGCGACATGTCCTGTGAAAATTTAAATGGCTAGCTCTTACAGTTCTTAAGATACAGCCTAACCGCCTTGTGACATACATACAGACATACATCTTTCTTGGTACAGCCAGTACACAATTGTGGTAACAATTTGACATTGAAAGCGCCTCTATTCCCTCGCATTAAGAGCGGTTTTCAAAGGGCAAATATTACCATTGGGTGACTGTAAATTTTGGGTACCTAAAAAAAAGAATGAAAAGTTAAAAGGAAAGAAAATTAAATAAAACAATATTTTAACATGACATTTATTTATCATGAAAACATAGTCTGAACTTAATTAAAATGATTGTTAGGAGTTTGGACCTTATTCCAACTTACACAAAGAGTTAAATTGATATTTCACGTAGCCTTTAGTCAATAATAGAGAATTTACTAAACTATAACAAAACCTTATAAACTTATTATTATAAATATAATAGAACGGATTCCCGTTCGATATATTTTTTCAAAATGCATTTAAGGTTGCCAGGTCGATTTTCAATAATACACAATTATTATTATTGTATAATGTGGGTGTACTATGGGTACACGTCTGCCTAGCCCTTCGGTAATACTGGCGTGATGTAGTTGTTGTGAATATTGCATCATTGAGAAACTAAAACAGTTTATGATATGATAACATCTGTAATCGTGACAGTATAAAATGCTTCTAATATTGATTGCAACCGCACGCAAACGCAGCGAAATATGTATCTTATTAGCAATAATACATATTTTGACACATTAATTAATTATTGAAAAACCTACACTGCGCTTATAGCTTGTGGTGAATTCATTGAAAACCACATCAAATAACGAATGTCAATTAATTAAACACTCATAGAGTTAATTACAGCGAACTATTAATTAGGATCTAAGTACTACATTCACAGAGTATAATTTGACAACACCCCCAACTTGATTATTGAGCTTTTGAAAATCATCTGAGCTTTCATAAAATATAAACTAAACAAAAAAAAAAAAAAAACTTGTAATACTAAATCCTCTGTTTCCTCGACATTAAATATTGATAATGCAATTTTCAGCCAAATACTGGGTGGCAGGGACACCTACGTACTATCGAAGAACTTCATATCTAAGCAGTTTGAAAACAAAATTCCGTGAACACGATGACCACATCTATTACCGCCCCAGTTCTATAGCCGCCGAGCGCTGCAAGCAGTAATAGTCCTTGCGGTGTATAGATATGAAGTTCTTCGATGGTACACCTTGTTTCCATGGATTCAGTAAATGATTCTGGACTGCGTTGAAATTGTGTCGTCGAACTTCAACGCAGTGGGATCCAGAATCATGTCATGTCATTTGAGGTAGCAAGTTGCGCGTCAATGTCCCTGCCACCATTTTGTCAATAAAATGTAATTAAGTATGGTGGAGAGTCCTATGTCCAGCAGTGGACTTCGATAGGCCTAGTGAATTGATTTAAATACATTTTTCTATTATTAAATGGGTCGGTTATTCAAGAATTCTAGCTATAGAAAACTTTGGCGTCAATGCGAAAGGGCACCCAACATGAGGGCCGGCTATAGAAAAAGGAATAATACTTCGTATAGACGACAAATTCATGTTTCGCGTTACAAAAAATGCACTATTACGCTACAGTTATGAGGCGTATGTTACGCTCCATTTCGCATCTGTACCGAGAATCAGTCATTCTCCTGCCGTACACCAATTTATGTGGGGTCGACGCAACATGTCTCTCTGTTCCATACTTCTCTATTACGAGATTCTGAAGTATTATTTCATTTTCTATTCCTTCTCCTAGATGCAGCCAACATCTGAAGCATCAATGCCCAACATCGCCAGATCATCCATTTCCTCCTTCTTCCTGGCAATATTTCCATTCTCCTCTTCTTTCTGTTTCTGTTGTTGCAGAGTTGTTTGATCTACTTTAATAGGTTTTGGTTTGGGTCTGTTTTTGTGCTGCTGTCTAGGTTTGGGGCTGGGTACCAGGGGCACATGAGTGTCGTAGAGTTGTGTGCGCGGTTGGAAGAGTGGTCCGTTGAGGTCGAAGCCGAACATCTGCGTCATTTGTGACTGCATGAGGGGGAGGGGCGGGAAAGGGGGCATTACTCCCCCTAGGCCCGGTACGAAGCCGGGGGGCAGGGGGAACAGGCCGTCTCCTTGAGAGAGGTCAGGCTTCACATCCGTCGGGAAGATGATGTCGAGAGCGTCCTGGAAGTCTTTGGGCAGCGTGGGCTGCTGTGGAGGTTGTGGAGTCGGAGGTCTGTAACAGTAATGATGCTTGTTAGTGAAGTCAGCCGATGTTTTATGGCGGATACGAAACGAATATTCCGTCCAAATTTTAAGTTGTGAAATTTGATGTTGCGTTGCATATATTTAGCGTGTTCGTTTCAAAGGAAACAGACGGTTACAATTGGGTGTTTGGCTGCTCGGAATATAATTAGCTCCTAATAAAAGGACTTGTTAGTTCTACTGGGATTTCCCATCGGCGAAAAAAAAACTTTCAGACTTGAATGGGAAACGTTAAAAAAGACCGTCCGTTACAAAAGTCAGAAAACGGCAAAAACTTTTGTATGGATTATTTAAAAAAAGGTTTTTTTCAAAAGCAACAAATTTTGTTCCCAAAGCAAATAAAATTATAACGTAACGAAATTTGAAATACCCTTTTTTCTATATTTTCGGCCAGTCTATCTATTGTAAAAAGTAGGTTGGAGTCTCATTTCCTACGAAATGTATAGTAAAAGTTTTTTGTTACTCAAACCTCGGTTGGTCCGATAGAGCTTTTTGATCCTTATAAGAAACAGGATCGAAAGGCATCAAAAAAAGTTTTTGTGAAAACTGCTCATTTTCTTGTTAATTGCAGATCAAAATGTCTCAAAAAGTTAAGGACAGTCTCCTAAGACCGTTTCCTGTAGCTACAACGGCTAAGGTAGCTGCCCTTACTGCCCTATCTCAAGAATCCACCCTGTATAAGGAACTCTTGTACACAATTTCATGCTTCTAGACCCAGCGATTTAGGCTATACCTTGTCTGTCAGTGAATGGATTTAAGATTTAACCCCAGTAAAGCTCTCAGTCGCCATGATTTTTTCCGACATCTTTAACAATAATCATTATATTTCACCCAATTTATACAAAACTTTTAAACTATACACCAAAACCTTCCTCATGAATCATCGGAGTGATTCAAATCAATGGCCAGTGGTGAAAACCGTTTACGAATGTGTTCGGTAGTTTTTGAGTTTATCGCGTTCAGACAGAGAGACGCGGCGGGGGACTTTATTTCATAATATGTAAAGATGTGTCAGGTACGCACGGCATGAGCTGCGGCGGCGGCGGCTGCGCGGGCGGCAGGTAGGCCACGCTGGGCGGCGCGTGCGGCGCGGCCAGCTGCGTGGGCAGCGCCAGCGGCGGCGGGCCTATGTCCACCTGCGCCTGCCGCTCCAGCTGCGCGCGAGCTATCTTCTCCTTGAACTCCGCCACCTTCAGATTGGGCAGTTAGAACCAGTGTTATTATATTCCAAGAAATAGTCGTACTTTTTGTAATTATCGCTAGGAAGGCTGATATTTGATGGATGTAGAGCCCTCCCAGAGGAGGGCTCTACATCCATCAAATATCAGCCATCACCAGAGTGAGAATGGTGACGGTCTGCCCGCATGAGGCTGGTCAAGTGACTATCTATCGCCGCTCAAAGACGAGTTATTGTTACAAAAAATGAACAATAACTAGGAAGGCTGATACTTGTATAGTATTAAAGTATGCAGAATACATATGTGAACAGTATAAAAACTGACGATATTCGTTGGCCGGTTCAGGAGCTATAGCCAATTTACATGTAAAAATATTAAATACTAATTTTGTGATTTACTTCCGTCGTAATACTTTTCCATCATTCTTATCATGTCTGGCATCGACATTAGGTAGGTATACAGGGTGGCAGGGACATCGACGCGAAAACTGATATCATGGATTCAGTACATGATTCTGAATCCCGCTGCGTAGAAATTATTAATCGGTTATTTTTAAAAAATACAGCAAAAGTGCAATACCTACGCCGTCAAAATGTGTGGAACAACACATTTTGACCGCGTAGGTATTGCATTTTTCTATGTAATAGCAATTATTTTTTTTATAACCGACGAAAAATTTCAACCCAACGCGGTTCAGAATCATGTACGGAATCCATGGTATCAGTTTTCGCGTCGGTGTCCCTGCCACCCTGTACAATATTTAAAAAAAACCCTGTCTGATCCGAAAGGGCCACATAGGTACTGCAATAACATTACCTAAAAGTAATAAAAACTCTTTTTATTATTGAAAATAAAAAAATATTGTTATTTAAAAATCACATTTTTAGTACGAATATTACCACCAAATACTGAATCAGCCTCCCTAGCGATAGTTCCGAAAAGTACGGCTATCTCTTATACTTATATTGGTAACATGTCATACAGGTTATCACCACCTACCACAGGCATCAGTGATTCATAACCATGTATACTTGTCTATGCCAATAAAATAAAAAAAGGCACTGCAAAAGCTACCAGTAAAAGGCACAAATTTAACCTCTTGCCACACTAAGGGCCTGCGCCCACTGGCGGCATGGTACGGCAGGGGCATCGAGCGAGTTTCGTCCCGCATCCCGCGCGGGATACACCTTACTTTGACGAGAGCTTTATACCCCTTTCTCTAAAGTGAATCGTTGTTCTTTGGTACACAATGAACAATAACTTGATATTTGCAAAAGCGTACGTAATTTTTTTAGTTTAAATGCAGGAAGTATTGTATCTTAGATACATATTGTTCTTATTTACAGGTCGGACTTATGGCGCTTATGTGTGTAAGAGCCATTAGACCAAGCCAAGATTATGCAACTAGAATAAAATTAAGAGCATTATTTTCTACATTTTCTTGACATTTAACAGTCCAGCCGTCGCGGCGTCGAAAGAATGCGTTTCTGACACCTGTCAGTTGTACAATTTCTAGTAGTACTATGGATCAAATCAGCAAAACACATATTTCTTAGTTTGAAACTGACACGTGACTCGACTGCAGTAAGCATCGATGAACGACGAAATAATGCTGTTCCTGTTTATACAAAAATAATAAGGTGGAGTGGGGTTTCGCTTGTTTGGTCTAAATTAAATTAGATAACGTACAAACAAGTGATCAAGTGACGTACCTTTTTCTGTATCTCAGCGTCCATCTCCTCTCGTCTCTTTTTGCTTACTTCTTCCTCGTCTTTCTTCTTCTGTTCTTCCTTTTTCTGTTCCTCGGTTTTGGAATTCTTTCCCAAATGCTTGTAAACAGGCATTTTTCCTATAGCAAACATATTATAATGACTATTATATGTGGGCACATTCAAATTAGAAGGAGTAGGTCAGAGTTGTTATCGCATCAGCTTATGGAAATAAAACCCAAATTGCAGAACATTCTCTATTGAAGGTTTTTGAAGGAAATTCATAATCCATATTTCGCTTTTTTTTAAATTATACATTGCATGTATTCAAATGGAATGGAAAAGTGCGCAGTTTTAACGAGACGATCTAACAATACTGTAATTCTTCTTACCTATAAAAGGCATCTTTCTGATCTCAGGTTTCTTGGTGTCAAGCCGAGGCGTGGTCTCCCGGTCTCTTTGGTCGTCTCGTCGTCGCGAGTCATCACGACGGTCCCGGTCTCTCTCGTCGCGAGAACGAGACTCGCGGCGTTCACTCTCTCTAAATGTGGAGAATTTATTGACAAACGTGTAAAAGAAAGTATGTGTTCGAACTAGGGTTGACTAGTTTAGCGAATTTTTTTTCGTTTATTTTTTGTGATTTATTTTATTTATGTGTGTTGCATTGCATATTACGTTTTATATTATTGACGCATAATGTTGTGGTATTATTTTCCATTGGTGCATAAGCATACCATTAAAATATGGATAAGATAAGATAATATTTATTTCTCACCACAATATAAAGTACATTTTATAAATGATCATATGACAATACATAATAGTTTTATTTATACTGTGGGAGACTGGTGCCTAAGCTAGGCGTAAGGCCTGTATTTCAGGACACCAGGTTACTTGACAATCATGCTAAATACATTTTTAAATGTTATTGTTAGTGTGTTGCCATTAGTTACAGAATAGTGAATGATTTTCTTGGATATACAACATGTGCCAGAATTAACGCACACCACCAAACACCCAAATAAGAATATTATGTTATAATCATAATACATACACTGAATTTTTACTGTTATGTATAAAACAAATAAACAATTATTTATGTAATTTTTTTATACTGATTGTGGGCGAAAATTGTGGTCACATTAAAAATGTAGATTTTTAATGTAATAAGCACAGTAGTAGTAGTAGTAGAGTAGTAAGTACTTCATCCATCTTGGTTTGTTTTGACTGCACAGCGGAAGTGTGACCTTGTGAATTTTTTATCCCAAAACTAAAATGTCAAATGTCGGTAAAATGTGGAGAACCTAATTATAAGGAAACAACAACTATGTATTATGTACCCATGTTTGCAAAGAAATAAATGATTATGATTAAAACAAAACTACGTAATTTACGTATTATGTTTCTTCAAAACATAACATTTGATTTGAAGAAGCTGTCTTAAATTTTACCGATAATAAGCATAAAACGTACTTACGGGTGCCAAAAGTTACCTGTGGACATTTCACTCAAGCAAGAATCGCGGCTGCCAGCTCGATCTGTTACTCATGACAAGTGTCAATCATAGCGTCTAAAAATTTTGCCGCCAACGTACGGAAAATTTTTCTTTCGATAATTTTCTTTAAAGAAAATTGTAAAGTTTCAGAAAAAACTTATAGAAAGTGAATAATAGTGCTTGTGGTAAGTGATATATAGTGTTACGCTGATAGTTGAGCCAGCGAAATGCCGAAATGGAGATCGAAAGGTCACATTAAATCTAAATTGTCACCGGTGCCTGCGGATTCTCCTAAGTGCGATAGTGGTGAAGAATGCTCTTTATCCTCGGAGGAAGAAGGCACCTATTCCCACTGCCGAACAACGGCAAAGAGATCGAAACGATTTCCTGTAAGTCGGGCCCACGCATTTACAATTGAACGAGTAGACAAGTAAGTGTTAAATCTGTTAACAATGACACAATTTCTACATTATATCACTAATCTTACTCAGAAACACTATCAACAAACTTCTAAATTGCTTCTTGCTAGTATCTACTTCAGAAGCGCATTGTTGTTTTCTAAACAATCCGGTCATGTCTAAAGAGACTTGAAACACTACAACTTAAAGGTTTCAGTGTAAAATATTGTGATTAGGTAATTCCTAACGCAAATACAGATTGTCTTGAGGAGGCAAAACTACTCAAGCAGTTTTATTTTTATTTTGACATCCCATCTTATAAAACAATCCGTTATAAGAAGACCTGTAGGTATGCTCACCCAGCCCATGTGTTTCACACACTGAATTAGAAGTAAATGAGTACTTATGCCACTAAATAAAACTAAAGACTATTTAGCCCCTGCGGAGGGGGTTTTGGCTGGGATCTCTAATATAGGTCTAGTGCAGATGGAGCTAGCTGCTAAAGCAACGTCCACAGGGACTTGTTAATTGGGCAGCAACCTACCCACTGAGATAGTATCCTACTTTCCATTTTGGAAATAGTCCGGACACACCCATCCAGAAGTGTATTTAAATTAAAATAGAGTGCAATACTCTCATGTGGTATGCAGTTGTTACATTAAAGAGGTTCAGCACCTCTTATGAACTCTAATTTGCATTCAGAACATTAAAATTACTAATTAAATATGACATTAAGTTCTATAACTATTAGGAAATACTAAATATTTAAACAACATTATAATTTATAATGTTAATACTGTATTTTTCTTTGCTGTATTTTGTAATAATTAAGAAAATCTTATAGTTATGATCATCAGGACCTAGCTTGCTCTATCAAAATTAGAAATGGAACAAATACAGCCACTAAACAATTTAAAACTCACAATATGTATATTTAGTTAAAGCTGGTTTTATAAGAATTAGTTCTTTTATATTAAAAGACATGATAAACAGGATCATAGCAAGAATAACTAGACCTAGATTCATATTGTTGACAAGACTCAGGCCGTCTAAAGAACCATGTAAAAGCTTGGGAATGATAAGATCCTAACAAGAAGTCGAATAAATAAATAAATAATATTCAGAACAATTCTATTTTTAGCAAATTCCACAAATTTCTATTGCTAAGTCAAAGACCGAAAATATTAATATTCAGAACAATTCTAGTTTCAGAAAATTCTGCAAATTTCTATTAAACGCAAAATATTAATCTATGTGGTTTTCTAATATTATGATATTATAATCAAATAGCCTATTGTTTATACTCAAGTAAGATGATGACAATTGAAAAGTAAAATGGAAGCAATGTTTTATTAATGAATGAAGGGTAGCTGTTCAGGAAATAGTTCCCTTGTTAGGTCTTTTTGTTTATAATATAATACCAGCCTGTTACTGTCCCACTGCAGGGCAAAGGCCTCTTCTCATACAGAGAAGGCACCAGCATTGATCGCCATGCTTGCTCGGGACGGGTTGGCGATTTCAGACTTATAATAACTATAAGTCCAGGTTTCCTCACAGTGTTTTCCTTCACCAATGTCAGTAATGTGCCAGATAAACTCAGAAAATACATATGAATTGAAAAAGTCACATTGGTACTTGCCTGAATTTGAAACCTCAACCTCATGCATGAGAGTCGAGGCCTTAACCACTGGGCCATCACAAAATTAGATTTTTGTTTGAATAGAGAATTTGCGAGCCTGTAAATTTTTTATTTCTATGTCTCAGAGACTGGAACTCCTAAAAAAGCTTGGATGAGAAGTAAATTTCCTAAGCAAATTCTAAATCTCAATCAGGATTTAGAAGATTTAGGCCTTTTTGTGTACTGATACTAGTCACAAGGCCCTGTCTGCAAAATAGTTGAAAAGGGCAGACCAAGAGAAATTAAAAAAGGTTGCTCCATTGGTTTGCCAAGAGTTAATGTGGTGGCCAAAGGCTATTGATAGACCACAGCTCAGTTCCTCTACACATGGTAAGGTAACCCACTTCCTGTCCACACATGCCGTGGAGGAAAGGTAAGCCCACATAAATGGGCCACTCTATACATCCAAAAGATGCTTTTAGTGATAATACCGCCCATTGTGTCACCGTATGTACAATTTCTACATTTATATCTGTAATTCGTATGGTGTAAATTATAAAGAGTATTCTACTCTTGTCAGGAACTTGAACAAACCAGAAAAAAAAAAAAAATGGCACTCGAATTTGCGAGAGATGTTTGCCATATACGCAGTAATAAGCAGCCACAAAAGCCAGTCTTCAGAGTGCAAATATTCTAGTAATTTAATTCATTCCGACAACAGACCATTTGTCGTACATTCAAGGATGAGCGAGGGATACATTTTCCTAGCTCTCCTGAACCTATCTTGCAAAACGACGAAGTTAGCTTAACATCACTCTGTCAGCGGTTTACCTCCCGGGGAGGTTAAGTGTTATAACGGCTTAGCCGACCGCTTTTAAGAACAGACCAGCCTGATTGGCTCCTGTTGCTCCAGGCCCCAGGCCTCGGAGGCCATGTTTCAAAGTGGGGCGTCCTCGACGTTTACGACCTTTTCGTGTAAGATAAGTCGGCCGTTGTGCGACAGTACGTCACATGGGACTCAAACGATGGCTTGGCAAGCTTCTGCGATGCTTCTACGATGCTTTTAGTCAGCATTGACTAGCATGGGTGTTCTCTCTTCGCCCAATTTAAGACCGAGTGTTCAGCCATCTGAACTCGGTAATGGGATGGGGACGTACTATATATAAATCGCCCCATACTAGACCCAGTACCAGTACAGGATCCATGTAAGAACCTCTTAGACCTGACAAGCTGCAACTCCTAGCTTGGAAAGTTGGGGGAGGGGGGCAGTCAGGTTGCAAGGGGCAGTGGTCGATAGAGGAACAAGGTACTTGCTAAAATTTATTTGGAGATAATCCATACTACTTACTTATAAAGCTCCTATTCAGAGGTGAATGTCATAGTGTAGATTGCATGGCATTAGCCCTTAATAACCTGATCGCATCTAAACAGATTTTGTCCATTTGTAAGTTTCAAAAGCATTACCCAGGCACCCATATGGGATAAAAAGATACCCCTTGCTTGGCGTAGATTTACATGCTTAACCTAATAATATAAGACATCTCACAACTTTCAAGATTTTGAATAATAGTGTTGCCAAAATAGGGTTCAAAGACACTGACAATCAAGATGTTTACTTAAAAGCTACCATAATCCTTGTTGATTTTGGTTTGCAATAACAGGTGTGGTTAAGCTTGCCTTGAAAGACAACACTGCCTCTCCTTAGAATGGACTAGATTCATTTTTAAACAAACTAAGATTGAGGAGCCTCTAGGAAGTATAAGGTCTGTGGTAGCCTTCGGGAGGCTGGCTGGAAAATAGATTATCAGATGAAATGAAACTGGAAGAGCCACTAGAGACAGAAAAATTACTTTCGTAAAGTAGTAAAAGAGAGGGCTACCTCTCAAGAGAATGTATAATGTACGAGTATGTATGTTGTCCGAAAAATAAAGAATTATTATTATTATAATGCTCAGGCTATTATGTTCCCACTGAGTGGACAAAGGGTCTCTCTGTGAGAGAGGAAGAGGATTTATTATATGATAATTTTTAATCCCCTAAGAAAATATTAAAATTATGTTTGTGTACATGATTCACATTTCAAGTTAATTTAATTAACAAATGATGAGACTTCATTTACATGCATCACCACTTGACTAACCTATTGACCATTTTAATAAAAGGTCCTAATTAAATTTCAGTTTCAATGAAATTTTAACTTTGTCATGTATGTATGACATTGAGTTTGTGTTTCCACATCTTTATAAAATTGCTTACTATGACATTCAAAAATGTATGTACATTTGATTGATCTCATAATTTCCAAGTAAGTAACTAAACTTATATTAATTAAGGATATGAGTGATCCAAATCTCCTTTATTGATGAGATTATTATTCAGTTTAGTCCCATTGATTTTCTATTATCAGCATACTGTAGCCTTATAATTTATATTCACCTTAAATAAGGCAAATAAATTTGCCATTAATCTTTAACATCATAAGGAAGATGTGTTCATTTCTGCATCTACTAAGATAAATATATTGAAAACACTTAATTGTTTTATTGGAACATTTAATTAATACAGACTGAAATATTTGTTCGTTCCATATAATATTTAATTCACATAGCGTCTACATCCTTCGGGTACTCTTTCACCAGCAGATACCAAACAGGTCTTCAAATCAAATGTTATGTTTTGAAGAAACATAATAGAACTGTTTTGCATTAAAACAAAACAGTTATTATGTTATGAAAAACATAACATTTGAGCAATTTGCTTGCTGTTGAATTTTTGAAGACTTCTATGATTGACACTTGTCATGAGTAACAGATCGAGCTGGCAGCCGCGATTCTTGCTTGAGTGAAATGTCCACAGGTAACTTTTGGCACCCGTAAGTACGTTTTATGCTTATTATCGGTAAAATTTAAGACAGCTTCTTCAAATCAAATGTTATGTTTTTCATAACATAATAACTGTTTTGTTTTAATGCAAAACAGTTCTATTTTATTTTTTTTTGCATAAAAAAGTACCTACATTAAAGATGACAGAAATCGATTTAGTTCACGGTTGTGAACAAACTACTTTCATAATGTGCATCAATTCAGTTACACATTGTATATGTAACACGCGATTCACAGGGTGGTTTATGGACCTGGACTACAAAAAAACTACATTACGAAGCGTAAAAATATTTGGATAAGGGTAGTTGAATGCTAGAACTAGTATTACTAAATTTGAATTCAGAATCTCAAATACTTATCGAGTTTTGGTAAAACAAACTCAATGTCTTACATGACAAAGCTCTAATTCCATTGCAAGGTCGTAAATAAATTTCGGTCAAACAAAACTCAACTTAAGACGCGAAAATATACAGTTGATTATGTGGCAATACATATAAATTATCTAAGATTGGGTATTCTAACTACATACTTATATTCTAGGTCGAGATCGAAACTTGGAATCGTTAGTTGTTCAAACGTTTCGGGCGCCTGTTCGACGCCTTTCTCTTCGGGCTATCTCACTTGTAAAATATCTCGAAGTACACACGGCTCCACATCAAGCTATACATTTCCAGTATAAACTGACCTCGCATTGTACGGAAATCCGATACAAAGCGAGATCAGCGTAAACTGGAAATGTATAGCTTGATGTATAGCCTTTTTAACAAAAACATTATGTCACTTACCTCACTTTCCTAGATATTTCAGCAGCTCGCTCTCTGTCATTCCGGTCTGGTGATCTACGCTTATCATCATCCACCTTTTCCTTCTTGATCCTAGATAACAGGATACATAAAAAGATAATAAATATAAAGAAAAATAAATACACGGGAAACATGAATTCAGTCTGTTATAAAATGCATGCATTCCACCTAAGACGCAAATAAAAGATAACCGCAGGTATGAGAAGAAATAATAAGATTAATAAAGAATAGATAGTTACCGGCTCTTGAGTGTGTCCAGAAGTTTCCTGTCATTATCGTTGAGTCTGTCCATCTGGATGTTGGACATCCATTCTGTGAGGGACTTTTCGTCACGACTGTCCGCCTTGCTTCTTTGTTTTTTAGCTGAAAAGAGCACACGTATGACATCCATTGTACTAAACAAGTGAAATTAAAAGTTTAAAGAGTTGACTGGTAGAAATCGTCACGTAAGGAAAAAGCGTTATGCCTCGTGTTTTCCCTCTGTCTCTTTCTATTATATACAAGTGTTTATGTGCGCGTGCAAGTATCTTAAGGGGGTGCCCAAAGGTCCACTAGCGCCACTCCTTTAATCTCGTGACTGAGAAGGAATTATGAATTACGGCTAGTAAGGACCCTCGGTAAGTGTGTCTAGAATTTTCTAATACCTTTTATAAAGTTTCATATTGAGACACGAAGCAACAAAATTCGATCTAAAGAAAAGCGGCCACATTCCTCTAGATCGTATTTTGTTGCTTCGTGTCTTAATATGAAACTTTATAAAATTAATTAAATTAATTGAATTATGTATACTGTGTATATAATATGTACATAGATAAACAATTCACAAGTTATTTAGTTTTCAATTCTATCGGCAGTCCCCAAAGACTGCCCCGTATGTTTTTTTAAAGGAGTGGTGCTAGTGGACCTTTGGGGGCCCTCTTAGGGAACTTCGTTCCTGACGAGGGTTCCCCAACCATTTTTTTTTTCTTTCTTTGTAAATTATTTCTAAGATTTTATGTAAATATTTTACCAATTATTATTGTTATTCTGAATAAATATTTATTATTATTTATTTATTTGTGACTGTTCACACATACTTTTACTAGTCTTTTTCTTCTTGACCGGCTCACTATCAGAGCTGCTAGAATCACTAGAAGAACTGCTGCTACTCTTTCTCTTATTCTTCTTCTTTTTATCCTTCTTTTTCTTCTTATCTTCTGGCGCGGGAGTAGGGGATTCCTTCCTCTTGGTGCTGAACCCGTCTTTGTTGAAAGTGATGGTGTGCGAGGTGTACTGAGCTGGCTTCTCTGATTCAGATTTGACTTTGGTTGCGCGGTTCTTCTCGAACGCTTTCTGACGGTCTGACATCCAGTCTGTCTCCCAGTGTGGGTTCTGTTCTACGAAGTTCTGGAAAGAGATACAAAATATAAGTCAATAAGAAATAGATTTCCTGACACTATATTTAATGACGACTGAAAATATACAGCGTGGACCTTGCTGTTCCATACATTTTGACCGCTAAGGTATTGCACTTTTGCATGAAACAGAAGTTCTACGGCGAAGGGCTATGATTTTGACCGGTATGTATGTTCATCTGTTCCTTCAAATCTTCTAAGCTTTTGTTTATAATTTGACAAATGAGCATGTATCGTTGGAAGCGTCTTGATCGTGCGCTGGTTTAAGGCTATGTAACATTAAATTGAATGTGGCGCCCTCCAGAGGACAAAAAGTCCTGACCAAAAAAAAAGATTGCTCACTGCCACTCTTATACCAACTAGCTATGGTAATTTGCGGCCCATGTATAAAACCCATTTCCCTGTCGATTGTCTTTAATAGGTGTATCATTGCATTAATAATTATATAAATTCATCCATCCTCACAATTAATTTAATTTATCAATACTCACAGTGTAATTCTTGGAATGTACGACAGATTTGAGATGCGCAGACGCACAGTGCAGGTCTCCAATGAACTGATCGCACAGTTTGCAGTACCACGCGGTGGAGGGTACGAAGAATTGAAGACCTTTGGGACACAAATGAGTTAAAGAAAAATAAAAACGAATTAATGCCTAGTTAATAATGCCTAATTATGCCTATGGTATTAAGTCCGCCTCTGTACATTTTTGTGCTTGAAGTATTAAATAAATAAATTAAATCGAGTTTTTTTTTTGTTTCATAATAGTCGACCTCGTAATAGCTCTACTGCTTTTGACAAAAATCCCAGTAATTTTTAACTTCATTAATAGTAAACGATCGAACGTCAACAAATGTAAGGAGCGAAGCATCTCCGCTGTTTAGAGCGAACAAGAAAAATAAACTCGATCGATTGGCATCAAAAAAACATTTGGTGAAAATTGCCCACAAAGTTAATGAGTCTCCTAAGACCGTTTTCGTGTACTACAACGGTCATGGCGCCTGCCTTTACTGCCTCATCTCAAAAATCCACCGTGTTTAAGGTTATAAAAAAAAAAAAAAACTAACCTTTGATGGGCGTCCGTTTAGTTGGTGCCGCAGGAAAGCTAGGGAACCCTTCATTGACGCCCGATACGCTGTGCCAGGGTGCTTCCATATGCGCAGCCGCCATCCTTCAACACGATTGAAAGTTTTCTATGCAATTACTTATTTAAAATGGAGTCTAAATTTCATTTTTTGTAACCATATTATGTTTTTTTTTTTTTTGTAACCATTTTTTGATTTAAAAGAGTGTCCGTGGAGTTTCTTGCCCGTTCTTCTCCATAGGTACCTACTACGCTTTGGAATGGGCATCTAGCTTCATCTTTCTGACTGACCGACCCCCTTGACAATTCAAAAGTGCCTGTAATTGGTTTATTTGAAATAAATGCTTTGAGTTTGAGTTTGAATTTGTAAGAAAGAAAATAGGTTTATTTGCGATGAGCATAAGAATAAAAATTAAGCAAAATAAATAAAATAAACGATAAAAAAAAACATTACGTAGCAAAAAATTACTTTAATTGCGGAAGTCGATGTCTTTGGATCTGTATTTTAGATATTTGTTGTTTTTTTGGAAAAAGCTACCCCACACCAATTCGTAACCACTACTTGCTATGTAAACAACAGTGACTGGAATTATTATAACATGTTCAAGATGAAAGTGTATTAAATACGTATTATCGAAGCTAACTCAAAAACTACCTAAGCAACGTTAATAAAATTTAGGCAGTGTAGAGAGTGCCGCTAGCGGCACTCTATAGCGGCACTACCTCGGCCCGGCTAAAGTGCTGTAAGCATTACATTGTCACTGTCACTTGTTATTTTGTTTGATTGTTAAGGTTAGTTCGCTGTAAAACACAACATTCTTAAAACATTACATTCTCTTGTCGGCACAAGAGAATGTAATGTTTTAAGAATGTTAAAGAATGTTAAAACGGACCCTGGCACTCGCCGGCCGCTGCCGCGGTACCGCTCGCTTGGCTCGTGCGTTGTGTGGTCACAGTTCTATCCCACCTTTCAGCCATTTTCATTTGCTAAGCCAAGGGGTTATGGCCACACTTAAGTTTAGTCGGCTATAGGTGAAAGAAATTAACAATAGCCTCTCTTAAAAAAAAAAACTCATCTTTTGATATAATTATCAAAAACAAATACGATCAATCAATACAAAGGGCAGCGAACTAACCTCAACAATCAAACAAAATAACAAGTGACAGAGATAATGAGAATGCAATGCTTACGGCACTTTAGCTGGTCCGAGGCAGCGCCTCTATAGCGCCGCAGGTAGCGGCACTCTATACACTTCCAAAAATGTATATGGATCACCGCGCAAGCTTCTCTTATTTTCAATATCGGTTTAAAATTGACGAAAATATCGATCATCATATATAAAAAATAAAAATACATACAGAACATACATAACTTCCTCCTTTTTTGAAGTCGGTTAAAAATGTAATAAACATGGAAAATATAAATATGCATCACATTCGTGCAAAACGGCCATTATTCTCACGATGGATGACTCTCTCCGTGTCATCACAGCGGGCCCTATCAGAATACCAGCGCAGCGATATTTATTTTTTAAATATCTTAGCATATCCTGAGATAGGAGCTTTTTTGGCCTCTCATAGGGCGTTAATAGTATTAATTTGTTATTTTCGTTTATTCGAATTCTTGTTTTGTTGTTTGTTAGTTTTAGATGCTCTTTTTTCGTTTTTTTATTACTACGTGTCCCAATAAAATATTTTTCTTTCATTCTTTCTTTCTCTACATCGCAATGAAATTCATTCATTGGTCGTTCTGCTATCACACCTATCAGATATCTTAGCTAATGGCAAAAGGACCTAACACTAATACTTTCATAGCTTAGCATAGGAAACCTTGCCATTCTTTAGAAAATTGTAAATTCGGAAGTGTTTGTTAGTTTGTCTTTTTTTCACGCAGTGACGGAGCAACGGAACCATGTGATTTTTTAGCCTATGAATGTTTCCTGTAGGTGTATCAATTACTTTGAATACAATAATTATACATCATTATTCTTACTTATCGCATTCAAGCACACTGAATGAGACACAATAGAAGTTTTATAGTTGTAACGCCTATTTTTTATAGTCTAGGAATCCATCTGATACTCTGATATTGGCAAATTCGAATTGAATACTTACTTATGATGAGCGGGCGAGTGCAAATGATTCAGATAATCCTTAGCAGTCGGCGGGAATTCATTGCAGACTCGACACCAGTGCATCTCAGGGTCGTAGTAGACATAGTTGAACTTCTTGTTGGCCGGAGACCTGAGGAATGTCCCACAATGTTATAAAAACGTGTCGAAAATGATTATAAATGTCAAGAGGATGTTTTATTTGCTCACGGTTGAAAATTCTCGCGGTGGATGGTTCCAAATTGTAGTTTCGTTAAGAAATAATGTTTTTAAATCGTATAAATCACTTTTTTTTTATTTAAATGGTAGTCACTTGCGCAGTTTTTAACCTGTTGATAAAGTATTCGCATATACTCTATTCACAAATTAATATTCTTCGATTTCTTCTTCTTTGTTGGGAGAATAAGGAATCCGATGACACTGCTATGTCTCCAGGAAATTATTTTCCTAATTGCCTTTTCTTTTGTCCTGAGAGTTTCAAGTTCAATAAAACAACAATACTATAAACCACATTTAATTTAGACAGAAAACAAAACAATAAAATACAAAATAAATATAAAAAGGTTTATCCTACATTCGGTATACGAAATCGCAACACCTCTATTACTATTTTCTTCTCGCTCACACACAGTAAATTCGAGTGAGAGGCGAATATAAGCATCATAATGGTTTAGCACTTTGGTATCTCTATAGTATGTCAATAACAATTTGCCTTAATGTATAACAGCAATAACATATTACAAAAGCTTACATTATACAAAATAATTCAATTATTTCTTAGCATTTCCTATTATTTTCGAGTCGTTTTTACCTGTTCATGCCCCCAGATAGTGAGAAACCAATTCGAACAATATATTATTAAACGCATTACAAAATGTCATGTATAAGCAGATTCCATCGGTGAACACTTCAAGCTTTTCCTTCTTGAGGTGCGCAGATCACTAATATGTCAAAGCGTATAGCTCGCAAGGGCACGCGAAAGCGGTGCAGGCCTGCTTTTGGGAGAGAATTATAGAAACTAAAAACTGTTTGTACACACATTCTCATATAAAATCACAAATGCTTGTGTATGAAAGTTTATCGCTATGGACTTAAATATTTTCATGAACAATCATTTTCAAAACAAATAAATAAAAGATTACAGAGGTCTTCAGAACTTTAAGAAAGAAATAAACTTTCAAAGCTTTAATAATCATTTAAAAGGAAAAATAAAATTAGGACAGCCACGCACCTAGATTTACGTTTGTTGTTGCGATCCGCACCGTCGCCCTCGTCGTCGATAATGTCGTGCGCTTCCTCGCCGATGATGCCGTTCAGCATGTCTACTACATTGTAGATCGTCTTCAACTTATTCTGTATCTCCAACTATAAGGAACGCATTGATGCCAAACATTATAGATCTTGTAGAACAAGCCTTACAATTAAGCAGAAGACTAGTAAGTATAGACAAATATGAGCTGTAAGTCTTAAACCATAAGACATATTTTGTGTATTGCAAGTCAAACCTGTAACTTGGTGTTTTCCTTCAAAAACCTCTTGGTGTCTGGGCTCGGCGATCGCTTGGCGTCGCCCCGCAGTTCGTTCCGTTGGTCCTTCAAGGTGTCCATCTCTTTCTTGAGTATGTTTGCTTTCTTTATGTAGTCTTCTCTCTGTTTGGACAATGCCGCTTTCTGTTGACGCATTTCCGATTCGATGGCCGCTGCGAAAATATTTTGTTATTTTATAAACTATATTAGGTTAGCAGATTAAGTGTACTGTCATATTGTGAACAGGTGTCGAGAAATCTTTAATTGTTTTGTAATCTTGACACAAAAATTCAATACAACAATACACTTAATGAAAGCAAAAATATGTAAACAAGACTTCTCTTAGCTGTCATGGACCCAATTCTGCTAATTTATCTCTAGAGGCAGTTCCAAGTAGCATTTTGGGACATTTTAACTCAGTTTAAAATCATGCAGGGATCGCAAGAAATAGCAGAATGTGGTTGTAGGCGGAACAGTAATTATATTATTAGTTAAAGCAGTAAGAATGTGTCTTCTGCCAGTTTCTGTTGGTTTCTTCATACCGATATTTAATAATGTAACTTGTAGGAGCACTTTCCTATAAATATGTTTACAAACTAAGTGGTAACAGGTAAATCAAAAGAACCTGAAATAGAACATTTAACTTAGGAGGTTTTTTGGGAGTAGGATGAACAATACCATATATAAAATATTTAAAATAAGTATATATACAACTAAGCTTAGGAGCGTGCATTCTGAAAGTGGGTAACGTCGTAAATAGCTGTCAAATATTTCGCTGTTTTGGCAATATTACAATATGGAAAAATGTTAAAATAAAGTGTTATAATTGCAATTAATGATTAATATTTTAGGTCACTAGTTAGAAATTTCATTTTTCCATACAGTAATATTGACAAATTAATCAAAGCAGGTAAATATTTGACAGTTATTTGCTAGACTGCCAACTTTTAGAATGAACGCTCATAAGGGCGCACTGAAATCCTGTTTTCGAAAACGCGACAAAAGACTTCACTGCCATCCAAACCACTGTGTAAACTGTACTACTGTATTATTACCAGTCATGCATTTGGAAAACCTAAAACATATGTACATGTGTGAAAACGCAATTATTTTGCTTGTAGTGCACTTGAGTAAACACTGTAAAATTATGTCAAATTAAAATATAGCTTTGTTTTCTGTATCATTTTGATCACTCAGTATCTAGAAAGAATAGGTTCCAATGCCCCCTAAGTGTAAGTTGTTTTAACCGGTAAAGCCCTGGGTGACCCTCAAGCACGTCAATTAGCACGTTAATTAGTTGTTTATCAGGCCTTTAACGGTTAAAGCAAGTTATAATATCAGAATTGATAACAATATTATTATTTAGTGTCAGAATTAAGGTGTGAATGACAAACAAGATAAAATAATAAACATTAGTTAGAATGAACAATGGATGAATACAATATAAATAATTATACAAGAATTTGGTTTTTTCAATGCTTTACCCAAGTCTTCGTACCAACATGGTAAACTAAACATTTTGCCCATAATACATTAAGATAACAATATCACCAGCTTACACATACTTCTCTCAGTGTTCTCTCTAGAAATAGAACTCTTAAACACAACCTTTCTTCTCTTATAATTGGCAGTAAAAAATAATCTTCTCACAGACCTGAAACGGAAAATCAAATAAAGTAGGCAATAGGAAATGGCACGCATACCTTCTTTCTTGATCTGATCTTCAACATTGTTAAGGAAGGGAGCAGGTGGGGCTGCCTGCGGTGGTGGTGGTGGCAGCGACATCTGGTTCCACGATGCCATGTCTGGGGGAAGCGGTGCTTGGGGCACTGCACCCACCGACGGGAAGTCATCGTAGATGCCAGAGTATGACGTCTGGTAGTTAGCCGTGTAGTTTGCAGGTGCGTTTAGTGTTGTCACTCCCTTTAAATTCAAAGTGGATTTTATAAAATTAAATAATTTCAACAGTATTATGATTATGAGTTTATGAGTATAAAGATTATGTTGATGTCTGATGTTTATTTCTCAATTACACATAAATGTCAGAAAGGATATGGTCAAAATTGCACACTGTTGGGCTTTAATAATTTTATCAGGGTAGGTGCCAATGCCGGAAATAAATGATTATTATTATAAAATAGTTGCAGATGCAAGTGAAAGCAGCTTGTGTTCAATAATAATTAAATATTTTTGTTTAACAATTCGCAGGACACTAAACACCTCCTGTCCAAAGATCAGATCAAATTCTAAGCATTATGGAGCTTCAATGCAAGAGATTAAATATAGTCTTCATGGCATTGTATTTAACAATAGAAAACATTGAAGTGT
This sequence comes from Agrochola circellaris, assembly GCA_914767755.1. Classification (NCBI taxonomy): domain Eukaryota; kingdom Metazoa; phylum Arthropoda; class Insecta; order Lepidoptera; family Noctuidae; genus Agrochola; species Agrochola circellaris. Next base: position 1,699,871 of record OU611847.1, read on the forward strand.
CTTGTATAGCAATAATATTTATAGCATAATTTTGTATCAAGTGGTCTCCATTTATTCTCACCTTAAATGGAGTTGCTTTACAATTCAATGCTAAATAAAAGTTGCGTCACTACAATTTACTTCTAAACAGAATGTAGAATCTTGGTTAACAAATTATTTAACAATTATTATGATATTACTTAGATGTATTGTTATTACTTTAACAACATAAACCTATATCAAATCATATGATGAAAATGATATGAAAATGTATGGACAACGGTCATACATCCACTTTGAATACAGTATAAATACATACATCATACTGATATATTACAATTCTTTTATAGGTAACGCCCATTCGCAACAGATTTTTAATAGTCATTGCTTCAAAACCGGCCAGAATCTGAGTTGACTGATACATAACCATCCTAACTAGCTTCAAGCCATTACTACAATATATCAAATGTGTAAATCACAGTGTAATACTGTACCTCTTGTGGCACAAAGCCAGGGGGCGGCTGTGCAGGGAACCCTACGGTCTCTTGAAACTGTTGGTTGTCCCACAGCTCACTGGGCTCTGGCAGCTTGGATATCTCACTCAAAATGTTCTCGTCAAGGAGATCCTTATCATTCTTCCGCGGTGACCGGCTCCTACGTTTGTCGTTGTCATCCCTCCGAGGAGGCGTACGGCTTCGCTTACGGAGAGGCCGGCTTCTATAATCATTACGATCTCGATCTCGTTCGCGGTCGCGATCTCTGTCTCTATCACGTTCACGCTCGCGATCGCGGTCCCTCTCCCTCTCCCAATCTCTATCTCTGTTGTAAAATCTAGGGTCTTTTCTGTGGTCACGAGACATTATCAATAGCTATTTTCAAATTCACAAAATTTATTGGTTTGTTTTACAAGAAAACACACGCTTTGTTTGACGTCTGTACCGCCATTTTAGAGTTGCTAGTATAAAAAAATATGACTATGATGCTATATAAAAGAGTTACTATTACAAATATTATTTGAAATTAGTTCCGTGTTGCACCGAGTAGTCAAGTATACTGAACATACTGTATTAGTAGTAGTTAGTTACTTGCCGAGCAAGAAGAGAGAAGATTTATTTTGTGGTTAAATGGTCTATGTTTTTGTATGAGTATTCTAAATAATTTGGTAGAATACTTAAAAGTGGTTAACAACTATTTTGTTGAAATATTAAGAGATTGCGGGATGAGCTAGACTCCTCAAACTCTCAAAGGATTAGCTCACAATCGCAGTAGACCGAGAAAAGTGGAAAAAGGGAAGGGAGGCCTTTGCCCTGCAGTGGGACAACACGGGCTTAATAATAATAACTCCACCGCCGCCGTATCTCTACGTTGACGTCGTGGTGGGGCTTGCGCGCTCCGAACTCTAGATCTGTGCAGGTAGAGTTTACTTTATAGGCACGGGTCTAGAATGAGAGGCCAGACCAAAACCCATGGGGTAGCATGTGGCGAGCTGTTGGGCAGTAGCGACCCCACGGACTCTATCCCCCGGGAGGAGTCGTGTTCTTCATCTCTGGCTTGTCTATAATGACAGGCTGGAGTGAAAATTGACGAGGAACAGAGTTCCCACTTCGTTCTTGCTGTTATTGGCCGGCTTGACTGGAGATTCGCAAAAGCAAAAATGTACTCGGAGGAAGGAAGTATTCCAGTAAGTGTTGGTAGGGATTTTTACCATCTAATAGCCTTGGAATACCTCTCTACTCCTCAAGCACCTCAGGACATGTTGACCCCTAGTCGCTACGTCACTATGTGCCAGCGACAGTTTCCGGGAGCAAGTTAACCCCTGCCATTTTACTCTACTCATCAACGTATATTTCCAGTTATGCTGATTTCGCATTGTAAAGGATTTCCGTACAATGCGAGATCAGCTTATTATCAGGCAGGGGCCATAGCCACCCAAATCCATAGTACAATCTCTTTGTTTCCATATCCTGCAATAGTCCTACACCAACCGGGGGTTGTCCTTGTCTGCCCTGGCCTAGTGCGAGCAGGCATAATCGGCGGTTGGGGCCTCATTCCATTTAAATTTGTCTCAGAGGCCTCTGCGAGTTGGCTTCGGCCCCTCGTACGCCTTCCAAAGGACCGGGATCCATGATCCCTAGATTTGTTCAAAAACCTATTCATATAAGTAATAAAATCGTAGCGAAGTCAAAACTGTACATCCAATATTAAAAAAAAACAACAATATTAAAAAAAGTAAGTGACAGGAATCTAAGATCATATCATCCACAAAGACTAAGTAAGAAAAATACGTATTATTGAAGCTAACTCAAAAACGATCCAAGCAAAGTTACTCTTTATATGGGACCACCTCGGAGTATACCCTTTCAAACAAAAGAAGAATTTTCAAAATCGGTCCAAAATAATTGACGGAGAATCGATGAAATTAGATTTAAAAAAAAATATACATAAACTCTCCTCCTTTTTGGAAGTCGGTTAAAAACTAAAACCCTACTACTTTTAAATCACGCTCTAAAATGTATGAAACAAGAAAATATTGCAAAAAGAAATCAAGACATGTGTACAAAATTGGGCCAAGTAAAGCCGTCGTCGCATGCATGGCATACTTAATTTAAAAATGTTTTTTTAGTTCATGCCTTTATGTCGTCTAGAGGGCGCCATATTGAATTTAATGTGACGTCACATAACCAACGGACGATCAAGACGCTTCCAACGATACCTCACTTGTCAAATTATGATCGTTAAGAATTTATGAGGTAACAGATGAACATACATACATATACATACAGACATACCGGTCAAAATCATAACGCTCCTTTTTGCTTCGCCATAGTCGGGTAAAATACGGGCGCTTCTAACAGGGTGTCCATGCGCCCGGAGTAGATTTCTTAGCTTCCTCCGTATCCTGAATCCAGGCTACGTTTTGGTGACGTTGTCGGGGAAACTGAAGGTTTCGTCTGTACTATTATGGACGAAGTTGGAAGAAGTTGGCTGGTCAATGTATTGATGGGCGAAAGCCTTTATCAACATCTCTCGAGGCTCTTGTTAGACGGTTGGATCAAGGGCCTGATTCAAAAGGCAGTAGATAGGTACTCGTCGATACGGCCCGCATCCTGGAAGGTTCCTGTCTTTGCAGCGCTAACCACCGGTAGCTTGGACCCTGCTCCCGACACCGGAGGAGCTCATTTTTAAAATTTATATATGTTTTTATGTATTTTTATTTGAAGAAATATTTATAAATGTAGGCTAGAGGAGTTAAGTTAATATCGTCCACGATATTATGATAATATTGCGGTCCACAGATTTAGACGGAAACTAAAGCTTTGTGGAGACTAGCGCGACGCGACAGCGCGACGCGACACCGGTTATTGTTATACCGTCAAGTTTTCTTAGAAATTGTATTCGTGTCGCGTCGCGCTGGTCAGGTAGGTACACACTAGGGTAACAATGGTACACACAAATTCATCAACTAGGTACCCCAGCAAATGAAACCTATTGTATTCTTACCAAAACATTTTAAGTATATCGACAAGCAACGATACAGAAGAACATGTAACTAACCAGTGCTATTAACGGTCTAATTATCTATAACCGGAGGCTTGTAGCGGATCTGCGGATATGATTGGATGATGAAGAATGATAAAACAAAAGTTTTTAGAACTAGAAGGGAGGTCTTGTCGCGCGGTACGGACACTGTAATATTTCATATTTTTGTGACGTTATGTCTTTGTCTAGCTGTTATTTTTTTAAAGTTTATGACATGGCAGTTTTAGCTTTTACACATTCCACAAAAACATTTTTTTTTTTAAATTAAAATAATGTCATCGTCGTGATATTCCCAGAAACATAGTTTTCTTTAAGACATTACAAAATGTTTTTCAATAAAAAAAACCACCGTAAATAAAGTATAAAACCGACGATTGTTCTTTATTTATTGCTACAATAATATCACACAAATATTATCATTTTTTTTAGGTAGGTAGATACCTATATATAATAACAGAACAACAATGTCTGTTCTTAGAATTAGGAATAACTTGAAGCTTTGTGCAAACTAACGCGACGCGACAGCGCGACACGACACCGGTTATTGTTATACCGTCAAGTTTTCTTAGAAATTATATTGTTCGAGTCGCGTCGAGCCGTCGCGTCGCGCTGGTCTCTTTATTTATTGCTACAATAATATCACACAAATATTATCATTTTTTTTAGGTAGGTAGATACCTATATATAATAACAGAACAACAATGTCTGTTCTTAGAATTAGGAATAACTTGAAGCTTTGTGCAAACTAACGCGACGCGACAGCGCGACACGACACCGGTTATTGTTATACCGTCAAGTTTTCTTAGAAATTATATTGTTCGAGTCGCGTCGAGCCGTCGCGTCGCGCTGGTCTGTACAAGCCTTGATGAGGAACTGTAGTCGTAAATTTGACTAATGTTTACTTTATACTTAGCTGAGCAAGCACATCCTCTCACAATTATAACAACCATCGATTAGACAGAGACTGAATGATAAAGTAAGGCCGTGCGCACTTTGGATGCGTTTTCGCAGGAATTTCAGTCGTACGTACACGTACGACCATGGTTGTACGAACTGAGTGGATACGTTTTTCTCCGTCAAATAGGTAGTGTTCCGATGATATCGCATTGAAACCATGAAAAATCTCAACAAGTTCGGATTGTTTTCGGACGTCGGAACTATACGTACGTATACCTACGACTAAGTCGCACCCAGTCTGCGCGCTCCCTTTATACTTGGAAGGTCGAGATCGTTCGTGCGTGTTCGTACGTGTACGCACGAGTGAAATTCATACGAAAACGCATCCAATATGCGCGCTGCCTAAAACTGACGATAGTAGATTACAAATTCATCTTAATCGCAAAGAGCTCGGTGGCCAGTTGGTCAAAAGCAAAACTGCCGTGCCCATGCAGTGCCGGTATTGAATGGCGACGTTGGGCGATGCGTTGGTTCGAATCCACGTCCTGTCGTGCTCTTTTTGAAAGTATTCTTTAGGATAGTCGTAACAAATTCAATGTTATAGCAGTATAATGTTTCGACAGTACAAAGTAGTGGTAGGTACCTTCGCGGATGATACACTAGGTATTGCATACGTATACCTTACAAACTGCGCAATCAATCAAACTTGCCGTTACGCTTGTTGGTTTAATTATCCATACAACTTAATTACCTATTTATAAAAGCACAGCAATTACCAGTAACACTTAAGCTGTTGGGAACTTCAAAGAACGCCCGTTTGTCGTTCAATGGAGCTAAAAGCGGAAGTTTGTATAACAATTTTGTTTACATTTCAAATACGTCATACTCACTGATCTCCATTAAATCGTTCAGCGGAGCGGAATAGACTTTTAACAAATGAAGTGTACGACAGCAAACGTTGTGTTTGGGGGGGACGTCACATCCAATGTTCCACTTGGTTTCATCTTATTTGACGGCTTAAGTGCGCCCCAGATTGGAATTCGCGCCAGTGCGACGCCATAGTAAAATAGGAGCATTAAGACTTCACGACACCTGATGAATTTGCTACATTTGTTTCGACAATCCGATTGAATATGGATGCTCTAGACAACTACTTTTTCTAGACAATTTGTAAGATGTGGGGAGTACTTACCCGATGTTTCACAGTCGGTAAGTTAAACTTTGATTGTGAATTAACTGATCTAGTCAGTTAACTTTTACTTACACATTGCATTATTAAAGACATTAATTTTCATAAAAAAAATATTTAAATCCCCAATAATATTATAAACTTTTACCGAACTTACCATTAAGAAATTTTCTCTTCTCCCGAAAATCTATCTCGATCTAAATGTGAGTGGATCTAAATCCTAAGAAGTCTTAATGGATACTTTGATATAGGGTCATTTGGCGATGACAGTTCCACTCTAAGCGCCTTCGAGTCAGAGGCAATGCGTCTTCAGATATCGAACCGGTGATGTGTAGGCACTTCTGTGACAGATATACTCCTTGCCGAGACTAATGTTCATAGTTCCTTGTTAAGGCAAGGTGGCGAGTTTGTAGACAATTCCCGGGTTGATTGATGGTGAGGATACTGTGAGAATTGTTTTAGAAGTTATTGTAATAGTGCTCGTTTAATTGCAAATAGCTAGGGGTGTAGCTACCGCTGGCGCCGTTCAGCCGTATTGATGACTACCTTCTGCCCGCTACTTCGCCCGCGTTTTTCTTGTTCTACCGCGTCGCATCGCATCGCCCACCCGTGATTTTACTTCGTTTTCGCTTGTTTACCGTTCTTTCATATTTTTTTTCTTTTTGCTCGGCTCGTAACGTGATGTTAAATAGACTATACCCTTCTTGAAGAATTAGGCTACCAAATTAAAGAAAAACATTTTCAAATCCGACTGGTAGTTTTCGAGATTAGCGCGTTCAAACAAACAAAAAACAAAAGCTTCAGCTTTATTATAAGTATAGATACCGGCCTCTTGGGCTACAGACCTACAGAGACCCCAACTGCAAATTCGTAGAATGTTATTCATAATCTCAAATATGTATTGAAAAGGTGCTCATAATTAATGAATAATGAAAATGAACTTATTTTGGTTGAAATAGGCATCATTAAATGCAAATCAAAAATGCCGGTTACAATTATAAGATAACTACTTAAATCTTGTTACAAACTTGGAATCAATACAATTCCAAGTGTGTAAAAGGTTTATCTTATAATTTTGTGGACCAAAAGGGTGTTGAAGCCATTTTCAAAATACGCCAAGTTTATCAGCTGTGAATGTGGCAGTACCTTACTAGTTTTCTTGTTAACCTTTTCGATCTACATGACCGTCTTACAAAGGTGAGCAATGGAGCCACCCTACAACCCCAAATACGAGGTCACCCATCACATTTCATTAACCACTGTTATTGTATTGACATGTCGCAATATTAATTATTATCGAGGGCACATGTTACAGGGGTATAAAATGGGAACTTTGCTTCAGACTTCCACATTCGAGCAAGGAGCCTTCTGAGAAACTAAGGTGTTCAAGGTAAATTGTTTTCTTTAATTATGTACTAAAATTAATGTTATAACTTTAAAATTAATTAAAAAAAAAAAAAAGTGTGTTAATAGTGTTTATTTTATTTTAATTTAGGGCTATTATTTCAAAGAGGAATTTCTGTGCATCTCTACATTTTATATTAAATTATTATTTTCCAAATTAACTGGACTGCCTCGTTGCTTTAGTGGTGCAAGCACTACTGTTGACTCGCGGGTTCGACTTCCCGGACGAGCAAAGTGTTATTGGGGTTTTCCATCTGGAATTTCTCTGTAGCAGCTCGGAGTCTGGATTTGTGTCCGATTGCTGGCAATAGGCTCGCCTCCTATTACATGGGACTTAAACATAACTGACGGCACGTGGGGGTACTATAGCTACACCTCTGACTAACCCTTCGTGGAAATACAGGCGTGATGATATGTTATTTTCCAAATTGTATTTACAGCGGTTTTGTTGTGATTTGTCTGAACTAGTCAGTATTTTGGACACTAAACTTCTTATTTTTCTTATTTCCAATATATTACTCAATTTAAAATAAATAAATCTTAGTAACAATATATAATAAATCTTAATAACAATAAATACACTAAATAAATAAATAATAATAAATAAAATATATTATAGTATGTACAAGTATATAATTAAAAAGGGGAAAAGCTCATTACTTCTTAATTGGGTACCTCTATGTATGATGACTGGATTTATAAAATGATATGAGGTTTATTATACTTGAATTAAATGATGATGTTTATTTATTTCTGTAAAGTTAATTTATTGAAACACTTAGCGTCAATAATATTTCAATACTAAATAGATGTGGTCGGTTCGTCCGACTACTCTGACAAGAAACTTTCAGAGGTCAGTCTCTTATAACCCTAGGAAGATAATCATATTGTACGTTAAAGCAAATCATACGTAAAAATGACGCACGACTGATTTAGTTATTTAATACTGAAAATTAAAATGGTTATTATAATTTTTTGTTATATAAATGATAAAACAAATGTAATAGTCTAATTTTTAGTCCAAAAAAAATCATTAAAGAACCTATCAGGGCTATCAATATAATTTTTATTCAGGACATTGTAGAAGAGGTAATATTTTTACAATTAGAAAAAATATTTATTCTAAATTCTTCGGTTTAGCAAAATTTAAACTCAATAGTTTTTTTATGATTTTATTCTTTGAGCACTTTGGATAGTGATTGAAAAAAGTTAAAATTGGTCATAACTTTTGAACCGTAAAAAATTGCATCAACTTTCTCAGTGTCAAAAAGTCTAGAAATAACCTTGCCCACGCCCCTATTCGATTTGATGCGACATCCTGTATACATAAACAATACAAAAATCTTATAAAAGTAAGATAAATTATGCGTCATCTTGACTCACGCGATTAGATCAGATTTCCATTTGGTGAGACTTACCTTAGACACGTTTTGTGGGAGGTCCAGGTCACCACTGACATGTCCTAGACGCAATACGCGTGATTTACAATATTTAGAAAGATAGTGCAATATTTCGCAAACGCATGCGTCAACTTCTCAGACTATCACTGAGCCTATCTTATCTTTCTAACGCGATTTAAGACACCAATCTAGGTGCAAGGTACTCTGATGAAGATTATATCTGGACTTTAACGGTTTTAAAGTCCAGACATAATCTTGGTCAGATCATGTGAGGACGTTGTACCTAGATTAGTGTCTGAAGAGGAAACGCGGTCCCGTGGTCGTTGGCGTTCATTCTCATACTGACGTATTCCTCTGTTTTCTTCCTGGATAATGATACTAAGCCCAAAAAATATACGATATTATTTATATCTACCATAGCCAATGTGTCTGTGTTTGGATTTTTGGAGGAATTATATAAATTTTAGAAAATAAGTAAATAGAGGACTACGTTTATATGCAATGAACGCCAAAGACCACGTGAGCGCGTTTCCTCATCTCGAATTAAATACAAATCAGTGATTATACAAATCTCAGCTATGTTGTATCTACGTGGGTAAAGAAAACTTAGCTCCTTATAAGTTTATTTGCTCATAGCAATTGGGCATCCTTTCCAGTTCCAATATTTCGTTTTAATCTTGTACATTTACTTTGCCAGTTGGCTGCTCGGCTCCATTTATATATCAATGTGAATTTATTGCGTTTGATACCCTGTACAACTTATTTCGCGTAAGTACACAGAATTCAGATAATTTTCGGCGATACACGCATCGGCGAAAATTATTTGAATTCTGTGTACTTATTAAAATTTAAAGCTGTTCAATTATTGTGAAATGATATGTATTTCAACGAAATAAATATTTTAGCAACAATTATATTAATGTCGGCATTATGTGATTTTACTGAGGGCTATCCAAAGGCTCGAATCAGAAATTCAGAGAAAAATGTAATGGGATATTGTTTACAGATAAGTACGTATGTTTCGATTTACAGGGTCGATTTCCTATGATCCCTGAAAATTGAGTCTACTTAAAGGAAAATAAACCTTTTATTTCTAGAATTTCAAACAGATAGTTTCTAGAAACCTCCATTGTGGGAAAACTTCTCTATTCAGTTTCATAAACATAATAACATTATAGACTGTATTGCTCAAAGGGTAAGCAGAGGTGTACCTATATATAGCACACCCACATTTCACAAATTATAAGGCCCATATGATCCGCACCTAACTCCGGGCTGCTACTGAGAATTAACTCATAGAAAAACCCAATAGTTTGACAAAGGACCTCAAGCTTAGCAGTAGCGCTTACGAACACTAAACCAACGATGTAGGCAGTTATTTAGAAAATAATACGAAGTAGGTAGAAAAAAAGAAAGAAAGAAAAAAGACAAAAAAAAAATAAAGAAAATAAAAGACAAAGAGTATTCTAGATTAAATTCAATTGTTCCAGATGAATCCTCAACATTCTATCCTCTTTGTGGCGTTGTTCGCCATCACGCTGTGTTCCGCGCATATTGGGGGAGGGCAGCCGTCCTACCAGGACGCCAACCCTCAGGTCTACTGCGGCCGGTCACTCGCTAGAGCATTGGCGTTCTTGTGCTTTGAAGAAGGCGGCTCGGAGAACAAGCGGTCGGATTCTGGATCCATGTATAGTAAGTTGGGTTTCTCTTCTCTTCTTATACAAGGTCAAATTCAATCAGTTAGCGAAACTCAACAGACGTGATGGTCGTGATGCGGTATCTAAACACGACCAAACAATAAAAAATGGTTTGATGATATATTTTTTGGAGTCAACGACCGCATGCAGTGTAGTTATTTGAAGTACGTTTTATCTTGTTTAAATATCGCAAACCATATCGTTGGTGAAGTTTCGCTAGCTAGTTTTTTTTTACCCTGTTTAATTACAGTATTTGTAATACCTCTAGGTATTACAAATACCTAGACGTTATAGTTTTAGTAGTACCTAATCTACCAAGAGCTCATTGTGATGGGGCTCTCCCGAAGAAATGTTATCTACCGTCATGCCTATTTCTGCCGCCAAAAAATGTTTCTGTATTTCCATTTGAAAGGCACCGGTGTGGCACATGAGACATTGCAGCTTATGCTGGGATGGCAACGCACAATTGCAAATTGTCCGTGAGCCATCATAAAACTGGCCTAGTGCCTGTCAGACCACAAACAATGCAGGGTTCCGTAGTTGGGACGAATTTATCCTAAAAACAAACTTAACATTGTAGTTGTAAAACATGTTCTTCCATACATCGATATACGTCACGGTCAATTCTCCAACTGCAAAAGCAAGTTTATTGTCGCAAACAAAAAAATGAGTTAAAACTACAAATTAACGATTTTCGGACTTTTTTCTTTATTTGTGCTGCGAGACCTAGCTTCCTGCAAAATTTCGTGATTCTAGGTCAACGGGAAGTACCCTATAGGTTTTGATTTATTTGCGAGTATCAAAATATGCCGCATAAATAACCATATTTTTTTATTGCGTTGACTTAGAAGCTTGATTTTTTTTTAACTCCAAGTGACCGTTCATTTACGTATTTGATATTAATTATAACTTGATACCTCCACGCGCTCCTGAGACAAAAGCGAGCCGTTTAAAAAAAAATTGGTATGTCACGGTAATCACGTTCCATCGGTACTCGAAGACTGATTCTACAATGCAGAAATGTTTTACAACTACAATCAATATGAAGATTATTACAATATCCTCTCGGGTCTTAACCGGAGCGCATCTCACAATAAAAGAAAGCTCTTTTATAGTGTACCAGCTGCTTATCTTCTGCTGCAATTTGTAAAAGTCGAGTAAGGGAACGATTTATTACAAGCGGTCTACCGATCCGTCAGTATTTAATGCAATCTGAATGTATCTACATAGAATAGCGGGAATTTATCTTCCTATTGAATGCATTGAGCAAGAGTAATTGTTTTAATGCTGATTCAGAAAGAACTGCGAAGGTACCTAGTTGGAATTGTTTTAGCTAAAGACGGAATTAACTACGTAAAAGTTTTACGGTGGAGCGTATACTTATGGGAAATTAGAAGTTCGGTAACCTTACACATAGGTAAGTTTTTAGAGATTTTACTTCGTTTTTTCTAGGATGGAGTGTTGGACACGTGTTTTCTGTTTGTTTTTTTTCAACATCCTGATATCAGCCTGTAGACCAAATAATAAATTCAGAACAGGCCTCCATATTTTATTGCTGTAATGAACATAAGCAAGCAAAAATTAACTGATAATATAATTTGAAAAGGGGATTCGTGATCGCAGTTGTTTTTTTTACCAAAATGAGGACACTGGCAGGTCATCTCTTTTACTCGACGAAAAAAGGAAGAGGTTCGCAAGTCGTATTTTTTTTATGACCCTAATCTCCTCTTTATTACACAAGTTCCTAAACAGTCTTTTCTTACTTTTAGAGTTCACTTCAATACTTACTACAGATGCTCGTATTATGTATAAGCTTTAAAGCCAAAATCTTCTTCCAGATGCAATCCTGTCACCTTACTACAAAGAGCAGGAAGGCCAGTTCGGTTGGCCATGGATGGCTCCTCACAAAGCCAGGGGCATGTCTCTTCCTTCAAGAGGCAAGAGGTTCGTCGTCAACGAGTGCTGTGACAAGGCCTGTAGCCTCAGCGAGCTGCTCTCCTACTGTTAAATTGTATTTTACATCCTGTGTTGCTGATTAAGATACTGGAGTTTTTGCGTTTATAATGTTAACGTATTTGTTAGACTGTGGTGACACTACTCAGGAACCTACTACCGATATCTCTGAGTTGGAATCAAGTTCGATTTGATTTGCATTCGTGCCAATTTGATACTGATGAAAATTAATTCTGACACGATTTCGAACTAGAAAATGTCGAGACCTTTGGAGTAAGCTTATCTACGTAGTTGACAGAATCGTTCGAATATTTTTTTATACAAAGCTCACACGTTTTCTTGCTCTAAAAATAAATATTCAATTTCTTCTATCTATCATAAACCATTGTTATTTTATGATCTTATTTCGTGACATTAAAAACCTCTTTAATAATAAATGTCCCGCGTTGGCAACACAGCGAGAGCACAAATTTTCTATAGTATTATTTCATCTCGATGGATGACCATAAATCATTATAAAACGGGTAATCCCCTGATAGTGGATCGTTGCTCAGACAGTCGTTTATGTGGACTTTTTACTTTTTATAGTAGATAAATGTTGTTTATGAGTGAAAATATTTTATATGATAATAAATTTATTGTTGTTGCAATACGGTTTTATTTCATAAAGACCTGTTAAGGCTAATCTTTTTAGCTGTCATTGATATTTACTATCATAGATGTAACAATACAATACTGGCATTATATTCCCGTGAATGTACAATTTATTTAGTTTCAATGTTTTTTTTTGTCGTAGCTCAACGTTAGTTTATAACAGCCGACTTCCAAAAAAAACACTACTTACAAAGTGAAAAATTACTTTAATTTCGGAAGTCGATGTCTTTGGTTTAAAATTTTCGTTTTTTCCGCCGACTTCCGAAATTAAAGTAATTTTTCATTTTGTATTTTTTTTTGTAAAAAGTTTTTATTTTTCACTTTTTAGTTGTGGTACCGACCCCAAACAAATTCGAATAGGTACCACTATCTGCTATGTAAATAACAGTGACATGAACTTATTATAACAGCATCCATGTAGGCTAGTGGGAAAAATACGTATTATTGAAACTAACTTAAAAACTACCCAAGTATAGTTAATAAAATTTATATGGAGTAGGTATACCTTTGAAGTATGACCTTCCAAAAAAAAAGGATAATCAAAATCAATTCATAATTGGCGGAGTAAAGGAGTAACAACACAAAAAAAAAATTGCCGTCGGATTGAGAACCTCCTCCATTTTGAAATCGGTAAAAAAAATACCTACTTAAAAAATAAAACAAGATGTTTGAGTTAATTTAGATCAAAATTAGAGTAGGCATTTTTTAACATTCCTCGCCCGCAATCTTGAAATTCTATAAGCACTTACATTTCCTCGCTAATTTCGCCTGCTCCGTTTTTATAGCGGTATTTACTCATAAAACTTTTAAAGCCTGGCTTCTTTCATTGTATCTTTTTGATGTTAATTGCATCTGCTCGTAATAATCTCTTTGTTTACGCCCATTACGGGCTTGGAATTCAAAATGGGATCCAATCCTTCACAACGAGTCGACAGAACGTATATTTTGCGAGAATATCGAGGTGTTCGTTTTCCATTGCTGGTTTTGTAGAAACATAATGTTCATGAAATGTTACTTAGCCAGCAGTGTAAGATGTAGCGTTGGGAGGTGTGAATATGGAATGAGTTTTTGCGGTGGCATAGTGTTGCAATATGGTAGTAGGTATGCATTTGTTGGTGATTCAGTATTCAAGTCACGGTGTACTCTAGGCGTTTGCCGGCGACGGCGAGTGCATTCGGTTTAGCATAAAGTTTCTTTACCGTATCTGGTTTTTGTATACGGGCGGTTGAAACGTTCTTGTTCAGCTGTTTAGTAATGAAGATCCTGATTCTATCATCACGATAGAAGTAATTGGTGGGCACGTTCATATGACTTCAAAAACACAGTTCGTTTTTAAAGTCAAATTATTATGACTGTTTTTACAAAACAATGATATGAAAAAGTATCTTAGTCGGAGTTGTCACTATCGTCATCAACCTGTCTGACCCTGGAATAGAATGTGTACCATCGAAGAAGTTCATAATCTAACCATCGTAAGGACTATTCTTGTTTGCAGCGCTCGGCGGCTATAGAACCGGACCGGGAACAGATGTGGTCATCGTGTTCACGGGATTTTGTTTTGAAACTGGTTAGATATGAACTTCTTTGATGGTACGTCATTCTACCGAGTCTTTCCTGTTATCGAATGAGTTAAATTACTGCAAATAAAACTAGGTGTATTCTAAGAGTACCAGAATCTTACTCAAGACCGGACTCAAAATTAATAACATTAAACAAATAAACGTTATTTACCCAGAACTTAAACAAGAAATAAATCTTTTAGGCCGTTTAAAATAAAAGGGACTGTAATGCAATTAAAATGTTAATCTTTTCGTCAAGCGTCTTGTTGCTCGTATTTTTTTCTTTTGCAGTAAACGGAATAGGTACTGCTTGACTGAATACTCAAATTTCTTCCTCTATATACCTAAATACGGATTGTTTTTGGCGTAGATAGTGGCGCAAACTTCTACGAGCATAAACTACTCTCATGTTCACTTAAACCCATATGATAAGTAGCAGCTTGGTCTGATAAAGGGTTTTTTCGTAGCACCTAAAACCTCCCCTTCAGAAAATAAACCTTTTGAGCAGGCAGACAAAATATTATGGTTATCATCTCGTTTAACAGGAGTATAGGTGATAGCAGTATGTATGTTGCTTTTAGCATAAGTAAATAAACTACTGCTATCATGCTGGTGTTGTCAAATGAACCATTTCTCGCCTTTTTACCCGACTGTCCCGGATGGACGGTATGTTTTTCCATAGTATGTATGTATGTACGGTTTTTGGGCACGCTCTGTAGCCTAAACGGCTTGATGGATTTAAACATATGAGGTGTCGTTAGATTTGTCTTGATTGTGGGAGTGACATAGGATATATACTATTTATATATTGCATCTGCAAAACAAACAAAATATACAAAAAAACTTTAAATAAAGCAAATTATTAGCAAAGTATTGGTTTGTCCTTGCCTGCAATGCCTTTCAAAAAACGAAGTTCAATAGATAATAATGTTTGTTTTTCTCTTTTTACCCGACTGCTCCAGAAGGAGAGTAATGTGTTTTAGCAGCCGGTTTAAAAAAAAAAAAAAAAATCTTATTGTTTATGGCTGATTGCGGCAAGGGGATGTCTTTTTCATTAGCTTAACCATCGTAACACAGCAACGTCATGCAATGAAATGATTCTAGTCTTGTATAACTGGACTACTTCAACACCTCTGGCTGCAGTAAAGTAGTCGGGTCGTTTCCCGCGTCGGTCTGCAACTCTTAACAATAACAAGACAACATTTCCCGGCTTCCTTTTTGAAAGAAAACTCTTCAAACTCCGTAGTAAGGAGATGTTGCACTCAACATACAAATTAGGCTGTTGCTGGCCGTGAGCTGGCCAATATTCTGACACTTCCACAAACTACACTTCCACTTTACAATGGTTTAATAGAATGGAAGGTGATGTTGCTAGTTAAGACGCAGATATATGCCAGTGGTCTTGAGTGGTTAGCTTGCTTGTTTTGTATTGAGCTCTCGCAACCCGTCGTACGTCCAGCCAGTAATAGGACTCTCCCATCAAGTTTCGCCCGCTGTCCCAAATTAGACGCATTATTAACTTATTATACATAAAACAAAAGGTATTCTAATAAAACACATACGTGTTTCATTAAAATACCTTTTGTACTAAAAGATCAAAAATTAAATTATCTTTAAAATCGTGAAGGTTTTAGAAAAATACGCTTGATAGATTTTGCGTGATTCTCAGTTTTTTATCCGGGTTAGACATAACTTTGCAATATAAACATAATCTCAAATATTCCTATATTAAGTGATTAAAAAAATGCTCTAATTTAACATATATTTTTTCCAAATCATTAACACTAATCGTTAAGACGTGATCTGCAGTATACAATCATTAAAAGTCAGTTATCGTTGCCTTAATTGCAACAATTAAAACAAATGATACAGTTTTTACAACTAGGACAGGATACAGGTGATCTTTTCCACTAAAGATACGTACCTACTGTATTGAATTGTACAGGTTTGCTTATCCATAAGTGGTGGAAAAATATCAGTAAACTGTACCAGGAACCAAAAAAAAATGAGAAGTTTTTTAATGCAGTTGTAGCTTAGCACAGGTAAAAGCAGTTTACCTGATGGCGACTGTGCGTGTTTTTTTCACGCGTTAGGGCGGGTTGTTTCACGTCCACTTGACGCACGCGTATACGTCAAAAATGGCGCTAGCTATCGTCAAACCAAAAAATGCGTTGTTTCACAAAATTTAGGCCTTAACGTCCGTTAAAAAATAACGATTACAGTAACCGGTGCCATACCCACTGGTTAACGTCGTTTTATTCTCAAACATCTGGACATTACGGACGCTCTTTTGTTGTATTCGTCTTTGTTCGACGATAGTTTTTCTGATGATGAAACAAATAGTGTAGAAAGAAAGAAAAATGTATTTAAAACTAACATAAACTTATAGGTTATGCAGGAATTTATTGCAAGATACCGCGTTTCAAAGAAAGTAGCTCTATTGTTTTTGTAATTTGCTAAGTACAGAAAATTAAGTATGTATTCAGTTATCATATAGGTAGGTACTTAGGTATAAGCCCAATACATAATTTGATTCTAAAATTCGTTCACAATTTTTATATTTGGCAGTAAAACCCATAGACCAGGCACTTGCAACTCTAGAATATTCTGCATCAAGATCTTTCATTAGATGTTTTGGTGAAATCAACGATATGCCGTATTATTCATCGAATGATTAGGGCTGTTGCTAAATTACGTCCTCATTATATAAGCTTGCCAGCTAAGCTAACGATGAGGAGAAATTAGCTCTGCAACTAACTTTAACAACGAAAATATCTAGATTTCCGAGAGTATTGGGTGCAATTGATTGTTTTCATATCCAAATTAGTTAGTTGTCACCTCAGACTAAATAAAAACCATGACGTAGACCAATACAGTGAAGCATGCCAAAACTACACCTCCGCTCTGTGCATACACGCTCACACGCACACATTACAACCATTTGCAATCAAACTACATGTCACAAGTGCACACATATTTACGAAACCGGCCTCAAGTCACTGTTGACAACGATATGTTTTGATTTTTCCAATAGGTCTCAGGTTGTCACTTGAAAATTTGACGTGAACGGCGGAGTGTTGCTATAATATAAAAAACTCCCAACCATTTTTATTGGGAAAAGTTATAGCTTTTTACTGGCAACTCAAATAACTTTGACAGTTGGTTTTTTATGCAGTGAAAGAACGCTTTGTATTTAACGAACGTTAAACATCTTACGTAATCGTTATTATTTGACGTACGTATGTTACGTTAACGAACCATTTGAAACAACTGGCCCTAAGTCAATTTGCTTCATATCCTTGTAATGTTACTAAAAACTCGTAGGTAAGCTTTTGTATAAAATTGGTAACGGCCAGCAAAACACAGTAGTGCTGTAGACATAGATACGATGTCAGTATGTCAACTCAAGGTCATCAGATTTTTTTTAAAGAAAATTCAATAACACTTGATTGGTCTAACCTTGAATTTGTAGTTACCTATTTTACACGTGCTTGCACATAGCTTAAAAATACATACCTACCTAATAGACTTTCAGTTGAGAAATATTATCTCTTCGTGGAAACCATAAATAAAACACTAAAATTCTAAGACATTATTTTCTTTACAAGTTCTTCGTAAAAATACAAGACCAAATCAAGGCACAGACTAAGAAACTTGGCTATTTCATATTTTTACAAATAAATTATTATCTTCTAAAAGTTTCCAGAGTTATCTGGTATTCTGTATTTATTGTTAAGAAAAATACCTCATTATTAGTCCTCTTGTTTTTATTATGAAGATATTCTCACAAAAAATGGTAGACCTAAGAGATTGTAGAACATTTTATTGTGTAGTTTATTAATTGTTCGTAATTGTTTGTTGAAAGGAAACCTACCAAACGAACCCTATAAAATACGATGTAACTCGAATTCAATGACTGTAATGTAATATTTTGCCTGTGACAGAAGCAGGAAAGCTTACAAGTGGCTTTCGATTGAATTTGATACTGTCTTAACATTACACAGCCAAACATACCCAATCTACTGCCCAAAGTCAGGTCAAACATTAAATTCAACAGATATAGGGAAGCATCCTTTCAGAAACTCTCCTTAGAAATGGTGGTCAATGGATGGTCGGCCATAAAGTGGGGTTGACTCGAGCCTCACGGTGGACGTATAAAGTGCTTCCTCGATGCATCGTCAGGGATCGAACCTGTATCTGATGTCTGCGATCACTTTGGCATTCGTGCACAACAGGCTACGAAGTAATTGATATGGCAATATAACAATGAAAGGTATTTAGACTTAAATAAATTAACCCTTAAGTATTCTTTTTGCATGTACGCGCATTTTTTTTTTTTTTTAACTATTATGTTTGATTCGTATCAGATAGATGCGATTAGCTTTACTAGTTTTCATGAAAAACATTTTATTTACACTAGTTTATAAAGTAAATTATTCCATAATAATAAAAGATACATTTGAATAGCGTTTTTATCTGTCGCGTAGCGCTTGCGTAGCACAAGCGTAGCACTGCTACGACAGCGTAGCAGTCGTATGAAACATTCCTGGAACATCGGACTACATAATATATGTTCGTAGCAACACCGTTCAGCTCAAATACCTATTAGTATCTGGTAGCTGGTAGTTATGATATTAAGGTATCTACTTCTTCACCTTCTTCTTAGTATATCGACCACAATGTTTATTTAGCTGGCTTAAAACTTAGCTACGAGTTTGGCACCATCAGTAGCGTCCATTTATTCCTGTAAGATTTTTTTATTAGATTAAGATAAGAAGGAGGAGAATATTGTATCCTCGTTACCACATCCACAGGATCTCGCCGCTTGCTGAACCCCTTGCTAGGTAAATCCTGAACGTCTACAGGCTGAAGTGTTGTCACTGGCCGCCGGGCCACTTAGGGTCGTGCCTTATCTTTAGATTTACAGAGGCCCCTAGATACAGCCACAGGTATAGACAGGCTTTAGATATTGAAGGTTGAAGTACCGCCAATGTTGGGGCCAATCTAATTGGAGCTTATTTTGGAGCATTATGTTGAGACCAATATGTTATTAAGCGAAACTTTTATTTTATTTTATAGAAAGAAATATTAACATTTATTTTGGCAACATGAAACACGAAATACAAAATAAAAATATAAAAGTGAAATGCTTCAAAAACATAATGCGTAACGTAGTGTGTGTTGACGACGTGGTGTTTGTGTGTGATAAAGAATGTATGTAAAAATGAATCGTAATGCAATCGTAGTCTGTAATACCTACCTTTATAATTTTTTCGAAAATGCATGAAATCATACAATTACACAAAGGGAGGAATAGTTAACTATGGTCTATCAGTGGTATATTCAAATTATAAGTTTGAGCACGACTAAATCTTGATACCACTTTGCCTACTCCCACAAAACGTGAGTTAGGTCGAGATATACGAATCGCGTTGAACACAGTAAGCATGTAACTAAATTGCAGACATTCATATCAGTGTACGCCTCGCTCCAATCTTGATACATTGAATATACTCCGAGCTACACTTCATCGGTCCCAGTAATCTTGATACACAATAACACTGTATTGAATTCAGTCGAATGTGTAGCGTATGTTTTGATAAAGTTATATAAAAAGAAAGTGTTGTCCCATGATAGGATTTCTTGGAATTCGTGGTGGTGCGTTTATAAACATAGATCTTGTAGAAAAGTAACTGCATAAATTTAGAAAAATAAAGTTTATTGAACTTGCCATTTATTCAGGACGGTTTTGTAAACGACGGAACGTTCCAGAAACTGCCGTGCTATTCTGTAAACATCTCACCGTGAAATCTTTGGTAAAGTGAGCTGTCAATAGTGTCAATCCCTGTGGAATAACAGCTCACTCCACGCTCACTTCACCTAAGTTTTCACGGTGAGATGGTTACAGAATAGCACTGCTGGTATCGGTTTCATCATTATCATGTAATTTGTTTTTTTTTTTACTTTTCTCGAATGTTTTTTGCGTGACTCTGATTGATTAAAGTGAACTTATAGTGTCATACACATTAAAAAAAATAATGACAGCCGTGGTAGCCCAGTGGTAACGGCCGCGACTTACGAGTTGTAGGTCGTAGGTCCGAACCCAGACAGGCGCTTTACTTTATGTAAATTGTTTTCAAAATGGTGAAGGAAAACATTATGATGAAACCGGCATGTCCTAGAACCAAAAATTCAGAAACGTGACATCTACCAACCCGCACTGGGCCCGCGGGGTGGATTACCAAGGTGTCCAAGCAGTGGGAACATTATAGGCTGATTATGCTTATGCTATCAGTAAAAATACCTACAAATATTTGTGTCCGCCCTTTCTCATCCAGAAACACACGGTGCATAATATATCTGACCTAAACAAAATATTCAATTTCAATTTCCACAACAAAAGCGAACGAACAACCCTCGCCAACCAGATGCATTCATCGGATATCGTTTCAAAGCAATCTCTCCTATGTTTTACCGTTCCATCCGTATCAAACGTGTTGTATTGGATTACTGAAGATTGCAAGTTATACGGAATCTTGCACAAATATGTAGACGCGGAGCAAAAAGGTTTAACAATTTTAAATACTCTTTTACTAACAAGGTAATATTAATATGGAAGAAAAACCGGCCAAGTGCGACACGGACTTGCACACGAAGGGTTCCGTACCGTATTAAGATCGAGCAATGAACGCCGAGAAAAACACGTTTCTAGCATGTGGATCCCTTTAATTATTAATTATATATATTTTTTGGTAAAGAGGCAATAACAAAAAAGAAAAAAAAAACAACCAACTTCCAAAAAAAAAACACTACAAAGTGAAAAATAAGTATATAATAAGTGAGTTCGTTTTTTGTACCGAATCCTGAAATTAAAGTAATTTTTCACTTGGAACTTATAACATCATTCATATAGAATAAGTAGAAAAAATACGTATTATAAAAAAAGCTAACTTAAAAACTGCCCAAGCAAAGATAATAAAATTAATATAGGACCACCTCGGGAGAATACCCTTTCAAACAAACAAACAGTTTTTAAAATCCCTTAAAGATTAACAGGACGTTTAAGGTGGCTCCTCAATTCAAACGTCTGAATTGAGACGACCTTATTTATTTATTTATTTATAATTTATTTCTCAGTACATGGTACATTAAGATCTTAATATTAATAAAAGTTCACATATACTACCGTTACCGGTGTAGAAATATTAAAATTAAAGTACAATTAAAATTAAAATCCCCATTAATTATAAATTAGTTCTGAAATGAAATAGGTAATTTTTTATACAATGCCAATTACAATTACAATTTTTTTTTTCTTATATTATTTCTGAATTATATGTCAAAATATACCAATTATATAATGTCAAATGTCAATCATTAGTACACAAAAACACACAAAATATTTATAATGTCAAAATTTATAATTAAAAAATTCGTTAACTGAATAGAAACAGTTTTCTAAAAGCCAGGCAAATATTGTTTTCCTGAATTTATTAATGGGCAACACTCTAATGGCTGGGGGTAAATTGTTAAATATTTTGATCGCCATGCAATTGCAATTCCTGCTATACAAATGTAGTCTCTGTCTAGGTGCAAGTAATTTATTTGGGCTTCTCTCATTAACTCTTTTGGAAATGCTTTCATACAATGGGAACATGTGCGAATACCTTTTTATAAATACACAAATTTCAAAAATGTAAAGACAAGGAAGTGGAAGAATTTTTAGTGCTTTATATAATGGCTTACAATGCTCCAAATATTCTGCCCCATAAACAGCTCTGACACATTTTTTTTGTGCTATGAATGCTCTGTTCACGTCTACCGAATTACCC
This sequence comes from Agrochola circellaris, assembly GCA_914767755.1. Taxonomy (NCBI): domain Eukaryota; kingdom Metazoa; phylum Arthropoda; class Insecta; order Lepidoptera; family Noctuidae; genus Agrochola; species Agrochola circellaris. Next base: position 1,721,975 of record OU611847.1, read on the forward strand.
CATATAACGAGGCCGTAACGTAGCACTGACGAAACATAGCCATGATATGCCTTAAGGGCTGTTTCTTTGCTGGCTATTCGTCTCAGTTTTCTTAGAGCAAACACAAATTTGTCAAGTCGAGTGCAGACTTTTGTTACATGTTCTTTCCAATTTAAATTTTCGTCAATGACTATTCCCAAGAATAAGGTCGATGGTACTGGTTCCAAAACTGAATGATTAAGTTGTATTTGAGGTGGTTTTACTAACGAATTATATGTTTGGAATGATACTAGCTTTGTTTTTTCAATGTTTACACGTAAATTATTGGATTCCAACCATTTCATTGCACTAAGTAATTCATTGTTAGTATCAGTTTCTAGGGCATTTCTATTTGAAGTTCTTACCGTCAAAGTAGTGTCATCAGCAAATAGTGTACAATTATGTTTTAAGCTCTTGCAAAGGTCATTTATATATATTATAAATAATGGAGGCCCTAATACGCTTCCCTGAGGAACACCACAACTATTTATTTTTAACTCTGAACTATAAGTTTTTCTTGTGTTATTGTCCATTTTTGAAACTACTGTCCTTTGCTGGCGACTCGATAAATAACTTTTAAGCCAGTCATGTGCCAAGCCTCTTATGCCGTATTTCTCCATTTTGCAAAGTAAGCGAGTATGTGGAACAAAATCAAATGCTTTGCTCATATCTAAGAATACTGATAATACCGACATTTTGTTATTGAGAGCTTCAGATATCAGTTTGACCAAAGTAAAACAAGCAAGTGAAGTCGAACTATTCTTCCTAAAACCAAACTGGTTCTCGGTAAGTATGTTGTTTTTATTTAAGAAGTTGATTATTTTTCCGTACATTGCCTTCTCAAAAATCTTTGCTATGATAGGTATCAATGTAATGGGTCTATAATTTGACATATCCGTGCGGTTACCTTTTTTGTATAGCGGTTTAACTATAGATTGTTTTAATCTAGTAGGAAATGTTCCTGTCTCAAACGACAGATTAATTATATAACTTAGCGGTGATGCTATGCCTTTACTGCTTAATTTTATTATTTTTGTGGTAATTTCATCATATCCAGTAGCGTTAGTGTCATTTAAAGAGTTGATAATTTTTATAATGTCTTGTTCATTTACTGGAGTCAAGAAGATACTGTCAGTGTTAGTGGTAATATCAATGTTATTGACTTTATTATAATTGCTGAGGTTAAGGTTATGGGTCATTTCTATAAAATAGGTATTGAATTGATTACATATGTCATTAGGGTCATTAATTGTCTTATCATTTATTATTAATTCTTTGATTTCATTTTTATGATTATCGTCGTTATTTATATTATTTTTTATAATAGACCATGTCGCTTTGCATTTATTTTTAGAATTATGTATATGTTTTTTGTTATTTATTAATTGTGAATTTGATATACATCTTTTTAAAATTTTAGAATAGGTCAGGTACCTTTTTTCATGATATTTTTTGCTTAGGGCATCATGTTGGTAATTATAATATAAGGTTCTCTTTTTTATGCATGATATTTTTATTCCTTTACTAATCCATTTATTTTTTATTGGTTTATTATATCTTTTTATTGTTATTTCAGGGAAACATAGTTTGTGAAACAAAATGTATAGGTCATGAAATATATTAAATGCTTTGTTACAGTCTGTTTCATCATATATTTCACTAAAACTTAAAGCTGATATACAATCAAGGAATTTTTTTATATTATTTTTGCTGTAATCCCTTTTGACCTCATAAAAAAAAAGTTGGTCGTCTTCGGCGTACTATTAGTTAAAGGAAGAAAGAACGTTAATGACTGCCCAGTATCATGATCTGAAAGAGCTAGGTTATGTAGACTACTTTTAGTGTCTTGGGTCAAGATATTACTGGCTATCTGATCTATGCAGCTTTTTTTCCGAGTGGGCATTTTAACATGAGTCAATAAGTTGAAATTATTTAAAATAGATATTAATTCTCTTGTTGGTTTAGTGTCTCTTAAGATATCAATATTCCAGTCTCCGCATATTACAATACGATTCCTACTTTTATGAGTTAATTTGTGTAACAATACTTCCATTTTCTTTAAAAATATACCTGTGTCGGAATCGGGTATTCTATAAACACATACTAGTATTAAGTTATGACTTGGAACTTCTATACCGCAGCATTCGAAACTATAATCGCAAGAGATTTCATTTGTTACTTGTAATTGGCTAAAAATTAACTCTTCTCTTACTAATATGCACGTCCCTCCTCGTTTTTTATTGGATCTAGAGTAATTCGCAGCTAACTTATAGTTTGTAAGTTTAAGGTTACATTCATGACCGGATTGTATAAAAGTTTCGCTAAGACATATAAAGTCTATAACACCCGTGTCTTTCGTCAACTCTGTAACTGTTATTTCAAAGAAATCTAATTTATTCAATATTCCAGCTATATTTTGGTGGAACAATGTAAATTTTTGTTTATTATTACTGACATTGTTTTGGGGTGGGACGAAAAAATTTATTTTGTACATGAGGTGTACTCGTCTGAGATATTAGTGAATTTTCCTGGTCGTAGTCTAATGGGTAATTTTTAATGTCAATAAGTATGCGACTAAAAATACTTCCAAATATACACTTTATACCTAGTTTATTAAGTTTGCCTGTTTTATAAGAGAACATTTACACTTAGAACTCGAAAATGTTCTATGTTTTAGTAGCGTTAAATTCATTTGAAGCGGTTCCATGAAAGATTCTCGAATTTTATATACTCAAACGGAACAGAAAAACAATGATTGAATGATAAATATTCAACTCTCAAGATCTAAACTCAAGTCTAGTAAGACATGTCTGGTTTTCGACGCTATATTTTCTCCTAAGACATTGAGAGCGTGAAAAAAAAAGACGTAAAACTATAAAGATAAACAGAATACGGATGATTGATCGCAGCAGCCGGTACTTAAGATCCTGGGAGGACATTAATCAAAACTTCTTAAGCGCTATTAAAATAACAACCCCTTCCCCGATGGTTACCGGTCACCTAAACACGTACTGTCAGTAGGAAAGTCACTAAGTTATCGCTTTCATGAAAAGGTGATGATGATGTGATGAGATAGCTTTTCGTTAAGTTTTTAGAGGCATGAGGAAGAGGGTGTAAAGTTCACTCATCCTCATTAGAAAAGGGAGGATCCTACGACCAGACGGGTGTCGTGTCTGGCGGGCAACTGCTCAACGATCGATGTCGGATAGTCTTATATTATGTGGTTCGCGCGATAAACTAATTGCGTGATGCAGAATTTGTGTGACGTCAGGATTTTGGGTGACGTCAGGTCTTTGATGGGTATTTCGCAAGTGGCGATGTAGATGCCGATGTGGTAGGCAGAAACTACAAAAGCCACCTGCTACGATACTTACATACTCTTTTTGCTTCGTTTACGTTCTATCTGGTCATACATGCACGCGGATGCGAGTACTACCCACCTGACCTTTCTGAAGAACATCACCAGGTATCTATATGACCTTTTAGGGCGTCCCGGCGTTTCCGCTCAAGTTTAATTTATTGCGAGGTGAAATAGTTCTCAGTTGTTAGAAATAACGTAACATCACGTCAGTTGCCATCAGTTTAGTTTAAATCTCATGTGAGAGCCCATTCCCATCATCCGTGCACAAATCAAGACTGAAAAATGCCCAATGGAAAACCCCAATTACACTTTTCCCGACCCCGATCGAGCCCAGGACTTCACGCGCAGCTGCTGAGCGTTCTTCTATATTAATTGTTTTTTATGATTTCTTAAAATAGATAATAAATTGTTTATTTTATTTTGTATTTTGTATATTATTATATAATAAGTATTTAGACTGGAAAAGTTAATTTCGAACCAAATATTTTATATCATTTCTAAATTGATATTATCAAGATTTGTTATGTCTTTCCACGAAGTGATTAACTGATGCAAAATATAAAATAATCATAATCCCAAGTTTTTTTCACTTACTTACTGAGGGAATGTTTCTCCTTCATTTATTTTGACGCAAACATAGGAGAGTTGCATCAACGTTAGTGGTAATTCTAACATTTTTCTCTCAGCACACACATATAATAAATCATTGTCAGCTGGGGCTCAGTTGCAGGAGTTCTGTCCATCTTCTTAATGCCAACCCTTTTTTTGCAAACTACCTAAGTTAATTAATTTGCGAGCACCGAAGGTACCTTTTACTTACCCTTTGGAGCTGCTTAAATGTCGGTTCTACTGCTTTTTTTTATCGTGATCGTGAAGGATATTTTTTAGTGTCTGTGGCTTTCGTGTGTTGATGTTGGTTTTGTTTATTTATTTTTTGTTGTTAGTAACATGGGCGCATGGGGGGGTGGGGCAAATCTGAAACTTCTTAAGCCGGGTACCCCGCACATGTTTTACATAGTTTGATATGGTTATAGAATTAATATTTTTCGTCGCCTATGTTTGGCTTCTTCAAAACCGCCGGCTACCAGGCGGGGGCTGGCGACCTAGCCTAAGTGTATTTTCCATGATACAACGTGACTGGCTGTGCAGTGTTTTTTCTACAAATTAATGTTTAATATATTGGAATTGTGAAGTCTAACGTGACTATTACATATCAGTATGTAGGTACTTAGGCATACAAAATCCAGGGGGGGGGGAGGCAGCTGCCCTCCCCTGCCCCGGGGGGCTGGGTACGCCCATGGTTAGTAATATGATATCCATAAATTCATATTTTTATGTTTTATAGTCTTGAATTTAATATTGCATGAGGAGCTCGTGGCTAAGTAATAACAGACGCACGGGTCGATGAAACAGGTTAAGCTACGCTTGCCGGGGTTGGTCCGTGGATGGGTCACCATCTTTTCATACCGAGACTCCTCCGTGCCTCGGAAAGCACGTTAAGCCGTTGGTCCCGGCTGTCATTCGTGGACCTTTGACAGGCGCTACGAGTCGTCAAAAGCACGAAAGTTTGACAACCAGTCTTAACAAGGGGTATCATATTACCCAGTTACTGGGTTGTGGGGGTCAGATAGGCAGTCGCTCCATGTAAAACACTGGTATTCAGCCGCATCCGGTTAGACAGGAAGCCGACCCCAACATAGTTGAGAAAAGGCTAGGCAGATTGAGTCCGGAATTTAATATTGACTCGAAAAAGTGGAACTAAATGGAAACCGGTAACTAAGAATAGGAATGCTGTTTCCTGTTTTAAACAGCAATTGTTTCATTATGTTAAATATCATGGCGGTGAAACTTGAGCTCCTGATTTTGTTGACCAGATCAAATTGATGAAGAAATATTGGATTGGATTGATTGGATGGTTGACGGAGTATGTTAGGATCGTAGCAGGTATGGCGTCTGTAGTTTCTGCCGGGTAGGCATGGGAAGAAGGCGTGAGTCTATGTAATCTGCGTTCGCAATTTATTTGCCATACATGTAAACAAACACAAGTTTTAGGAAAAACAACTGTAATTTTCACACAAGGTTCATTTTGCGCTACAACTTCATATTTTGTATGACCTTTTCAAGAGTACTAGTTAGTCTAAAATTAACTTTATTTACACTACTATAAAGTTGATGTTTGTTTAAGTGGAAATAACATAAATTGGAAATAAGGATTTAATTAGACCGTATGTATGTGTGGTGTGTATGTATCAAATTGATGATTTCAATATTTTCAAGTAGAAGCAGTAGCAATGCTGCTTTATTATAAAATCAGTAATCTTACAAGAAATCGAAATAATCATTAGGAACTCTCTTAGCAGTGGTTTCATTTCATTCAGCGTAAAAATCCCTTCAGTTACTTATAAATATTCACCCAAAACAGTGCAGCATAAAGAAACTAACGCAGCCCCAGTGCGAATTGCTTCCTATTACATTATTCAGATATTATACATTCGGCAACTGTAACAGGGTGCCCATCTAATTCTAGATGTAAAATAACTTTCAGAATTCAATATTCCCAAAACAATATAGCAACACCTGTGGTATATTTCCATTTGGGCCCGGGCCTGTATAAATATTCAATTTAGACACTTGCCCATACACTGCTGTATATATTGATGGGATATTTAAACGGTGCTGATATTGATAAGGCTTAGCATTCCGGATCATGGTTCAGGAAGGTTTGTGATGATGAGGGCTCGAATTGCTAAAGTATTTTCGTGGTTGGTTGAATGTACTGACGATATTGTTATGATATACATTTGATTTAGAAGCTTGGTGTGAATTGTTGCGATGCATTTTGAAGTCAGTTTCCTGATATTTAGTACAATGGCAAATTGAGCTTTTCTGTGTATTGGAACTAATTATTCTTCTTGGCTAGGGCAGCGATATTTTTTGAGAAAGGTTGTTCTCTATAAGCAAGATTCATCATCATTTTATTTTATCATACTGTTCAAAATAATGAATGTTTGCCCAACAAAATACCCACATAACATATACTTATATATAAACAGTAAGACCTGTAATATAGCTATACAAGAATACATAAACAGTAAGGCCTGCTGCATACTTGTTCGGTTCGGCATGATTCGGTATAATATTTATGTTCGATATTGCCGCCCGGCTGTGTCGAATCAACCCGAACAGATTTGTCACAGGCGAAGTCAAATAATTTATTTCAAATAGGCACATAAAAGGCACTTTTGAACATCAACATTCACAGAAAATAGAATTAATGGTAAGTTTGCAAAAGGTAGTTTTTTTTTAGAAGAATGGGCTTGAAATTTCACCTTTACTCTTTTGAAACATTTGACATTTCAAATGATTGTTCTTTGTTTTTTCAATTTGGAGTTTGACATTTGCACCTGTCAAATTTGTTCCTGGGATTAAAAACGAACTGTACATCACGACTACATCACAATAGGTAAAAATAATTAAAAATGAAGCAATGAAAGATAAAGTAATTGTGTGCAACACCCCTAATAGATATTATCATGCCTTTCCATACAAAGCTCTCCAGTAACTTTACAGATGACAGTGACATAACTCAAAGTCAGAACATTTAAATTAGTTCATTCATTTCATTCGCCTGTTGCGGTCGCTCTTTATAATTCCAATACAACTCAGTTCTAGACAATATTCCAACATTTGCGGCTTTTGTTCAACTTTGAATATTTACCTGAGAACAGTTATTATTTATTCTGGGCCCTCAAAAACCTTTTCATGGTAACAAAACGTTATTTGAAAGTTTTAATATTGTTTACTGTGGTTTCACTTTCGTTTTAATACATAGTTTACAAATTATTATTTGGTGAGCCATATTTTATTCAGATTGTTAATCGGTTTTCGTGGTTAACTGTTAAAGTCTGTTTTGTTGAGGTTTGTGGCGGTGGGTGAGATAACTCTTAAAATAAGTAATTGGGCGATAATGAGAGGTATGGAGACTGCACGAGTAGGTACCTACTAACAAGTGCTGTTGGGTAAGGGGTGTTAATCCACGCGTCATTTTCGTGAACGGGCGCCGTCAGTTGAGCCTGGTAATCTCTTATCTGTCAAGGCTTATCTTTATATTTTGAATGGTTTTATATTGTTTTTTTTACGTAGGTCTCAAATGAGCTCAGGTGCGGCGCACGGGCGCTTTTTAACGAGACGATTTTTTTTCGCGCACTTAAGTCGAGCATTCAGAATCCAACAGAGCGGATCCTAGCGTCAATATAATGACTGATATTGTTGGACTTACAACTCCGCTGAGCAGAGCCTTGAAAATGAAGTGCGCGGGAAAAAATTGCCGCGTAAAAAAGCGCCCGTGCTTACCTGGGCTAACGGGTATAAAATACCCTTAAATAAGCCGTGTCACTTGTTTTTTGCAATTATTTGGACAAGAACATACCTGGGAACCTTCTAGTTACGGAGATATTGAAGGGTCAAAGTTGCAAATTTTTTTGATGATTTTTTTGACGATCATCAAGTTTAAAATGTTATAAATTAACTTTAAATACTCCCAAGATCCCTGTTTCGTTGCATGCACCCATAAGCAGAATGTTTTGCGTGCGTTACGTTCGACACTACGGTACAAAGCGAATGTACAGAATACGTAGACGACAGCTTCGTGAAGGGTCTCGTTACACCCTGTAGAATAATGTACCCAAGATTTTGTAATATCTTGATGTAAAAGAGTGTCCATGGAGTTTCTTGCCCGTTGTTCTTTATAGAGATCTACGTTTTGGAACGGGCCTAATCTTTCTGACTAACGGACCGACTCTTTGACAGTTCAAAAGTGCCTGTAAATGGTTTAATTGAAATGAATGCTTTGAATTTGAGAAGATTTGATCACTATCGGCTGGATCACAGGCGTACGTGCTATAACATAACAGCATTATGCTGAGCGACAGCGCGCGATGTGCGCGAATGTGAACAATACTTCCAAATTGTTTCTTACTTAAACAAATTAGGTATATTTTCTTTCTTTGTAACTCTAAAAACGTTTTATTTTCATTTTTTGAGTTTTGCTTTGTGAAGATATTTCAAAGCCAATAAAATAGCTAGTAAAAACGAGGGCAATGGTGCGAGCTCTTTTCATAACTTCATGATATAAGTTGACCTGTTTCTATACGAAACAGCGCAGCCGAGGGCGATCGTTTTCATCACTCATGCCTGGAAACTTAGTAGCAGTATAGAAAAGGTGCAGAAAAAGATATAAAGGCATCTCAATGGTTAGCGTTTCACCTGAAATTAACAAAGAAAAAAAAAGGGTATTTTTTTTACCTTGTCGTTATCAGCAATGTTGTCGAGTAGTCAAATATTATAGCAGTAAAGATTGTACTTACGGTTAGACTATTTTCCTTAGTTCCCTTACTCCCTAAGCTCTTCATTTCCCCCCACCATAATACCCACCGAACCAAAATGATCGCATTTGTCAAGTAAAGCGATGTGGTAAGCAACTTGTTAATTTCTGAAAAGTGATTAATAAGTGAAGTACAAGTTAATAAATGAACAGCAACGGATCAAATGTCCACGCCGGCTTGCTAACGACTACAAAATGATAAATCAACTTTAGGAAAACAATACCACGGAGTCAGTTTGGAGTAAGGGATGTTCGACAGATGAAGATGGGCGATGCCTTGGTTTTACACTTAGTTCGACATATTATTAGTAAAATGAAAGAGAGATGGAAGTGCATGTTCATAATTAAATGACTTCGTTCGTCGTTAAAACGAACAAAGTCGAGTCAAAACGTGTGTCGTTCTGAAAATAATTGCAACTGTGTAATTGTGCTTAAGACTCAAACATGCAACATGTCAAAAGTCTCAACATCCAAATTAAAACTTTAAAGTAGTAGTTGGTGCCGTAACCCCTAATAACCGATTTATAGAGCCTAGTATCTTTCGCACGCAAAGTCGTGCCCCGAGGGTCCCTGCATGCATTGTGGAAATGTGGGATTTTGTAGCCCAACCTTCCCACCCCTTAGATTCTAAGTATGAAGCCTAGATGTTGTAGAAAAAGCAGAAATTGCTACCTTAGTGCATTCACATCGGTTAGCTACCAGTACACAACATCCTTAAACTTTCTGTAGCTTTGAAATTAATCAAATAGTCTGTAGATTCTGTAGTTATGACGGCGCGGACATTCCGCCAGTAGATTGATGGGCCCAGGGGAATAGTTGGGTATCTAGTTCGGACCCCGGCAGCGGCATTGTGCCTTGTTTTAATGTTAATTGATTAAACTGTTATTGGGTATTTGTAGCTGGCTTGTTTCTAGAGTGAGGAAGGGCGATGATTAAGTAAAGTCAATTATAGTAACGAGAATGGTCGTTGTAACTATTTAAGATCTGATCGATAGTGTAGATGTTTAAGGGCCTGTTCATGGCCTCAAGCGATGCGGTTGGGTCAAGCGACACGCGCGCGCGTCTCTTGTTTCCGTTCGTTGCGCGTCGTGTTGCTCCGCAAGTCGCATCGCGGTGACTCGTGGTATTGTTGTGGTAACTATTTCTATCATTTGTTTTCTCTACGGTCGCTGTCGCAAGACGCTTGAGCGTGTAGCTCGTGGTCACGGAGTAAGTGATGATAGATTAGATGTAATCATCTAATTTATGATCAAATCTAATCCAAGGGGAATCTATATGCCATCACTTAACAATTTAAGTGATGGCATCACTTAAATTGTTAAATGATGGCATATTGATTCCCCTTGGATTTTATAGTAAAAAGTAGTATTCAAATAACAACAAAAATGAATGAAGTACTTTTAAGGCTCATTAGTCGATACCTCGGTCGATATATAGCATGCAGGGACCCGTAGGCGGGGTAATGACTAATAAAAGTCAATAAGTCAATAAGGCATTAAGTCCGCCTTTGTACTTTTTTGAGTGTGAAAAGTTTTAATAAATAATAAATAACGCAAAAGTCGATAACGCGGTCAGTACGCCATCTGCGGGGAGTCCCCGTTGCGGGCGTAACGACCAATGAAGTTGATCAGTCATCAGTTGGTAAAAAGCGTGCGAAGAACCGTTGAAAATTATCAATGAAAATGCATAAAAACACTATAACAGTAATATGTTGCTTGTAGAATAATCTGACAAAAATCAGAATGATTGCATGTATATTAATATGATTTTTAATCGTTAAAAGAATTTTTTATAGTTATCTTCGTGGTTTTTTCTATCGTATCAAATTAGTTGTATTATGTTCTCAACACACTATCTTACTAGCATTTATTCTGAAAAATATAACATATTCTTCTGATTTTATTTACTGCAGTGGATCATATACTTTTAGGCATCATAAAACTTGCGTATAGGCACGTTTAGGTCCTGTAGTCCCCTGAATGCTGTAAATGTTACGTTTTAGTTTCGTTAAAATTACTATTACATTCTTGAAACTATATGAATCTTTAAACTAGCTACTAGCTTTTGCCACGACTTCGTCAGCGATCAAAGATGGAAGTAGTCTACCTCATATTTCATAACGATCGGTACTGAACCGATCGTTATGAAATATGACAGGGGCGGCAGTCTCGATATCGACAGCGATCGCTACATGACCGAATTAGGTCGCAAAGTCCTAATGGCGTCACTAGACGCGCGCGACGTGCTTCACAAGCACGTGATTTTTTCGTGATTGTCAAACAACTTTGACCGTCGAGGGACGCCATTACTGTCCTGCTAAGCCGAAAGGCGCTATCTCAATCGGAGTAAGTTTTGAGAAAACTGACTTTTTGTAAATTGTAATTTAAGGAAACTTATGGATAAAAAAATCTTCTTAGTAGTTTTTTTTATGGTTTAAGTTAGATAGCGCTATTTGGCTGATACCGTTAGATGCGAAATTTTTATAGGTATTGAATGGTATAAAAAAAACTAAAAGCCCGTATCTCAGAGATAGCGCCTTTCGGCTTAGCAGGGCAGATTAGGACTTTGCGACCGAATTCAGTCGTATAGCGATCGCTATCTATGTTGAGATTGCCGCCCCTGGTAGGTTTAGGCATGGAAATGTAACAGACAGACAGAGGAACTTTCGCATTTATAATATTACTATGGATTTTTAAATTACTTTTCCTACTGTCTCGTTGGTCTAGTGGTCGTAAACGATAGTGCTGGGCTTTAGTTCTTGAGTTCGATTCCCAGGTCGGGTAAAATGTTATTGGGTTTTTCCATTAGAAATTTATCAGTAGCAGCCCGGAGTTTGAATTTGTGCCCGGTTCATGGCAATAGGTTCGCCCCCTATTACATGGGACTTAAACATAACTGGCGAAATGTGGGTGTACTATAGGTACTCCTCAGCCTAACCTTTCGGGGTTTACAGGCGTGATATTATGTTATGTTACACACATCACACATCGCCTAACTTTAAAACAATTTTACTTTAAAACCACTAAAACTGAACTTAAACGTTCAAAAGAACATGTCCCTCTCCTCAAGAATAGCCACATCATCAAACTCACACTAAATCTCTTCAGGATCTCCCCGTGCATGTTTGAAGACGTTCAAGATGTTCTCCGTTGCACATTTGGCCGTGTTTGAGATCGTAATTGGTCCCTAAAGTAGTGGCTACACGAAGCTACATCACCTCGAGCCACGCCCCTTCGCTGTTCTGTCCTCGGCTTATACGGTACAAGGGTGATGTTCTATTAGGGGTATCATCCAGTACCTATATAATAGAAGTGTATGAGTCGGTACTTATGTCGGAAAATGGAAATTACATTTCCATATGACAGCTGTTATTTTCAATCAGTTAATCGTAACTTAATCGTCCATGTTTTTTTCGGTTTTATTACTTTTTCAGGTGAATTTTCATAATGCCTGTTTTCTTAGAACGAGTAGAAAGTACCCACAGATGTTATAACTGAGTTCTTAGAAGCAATACGTAATATTTTATGGAACTAACATATGAAAATATTTTTTCTTGCTATCCACCCGTTTTTGCTATTTAGGTTATATACAAAATTCAAGAAATGAGTAGGTAAATTACCAGGCTAAGATGAATTAAGTTTCTAAGTACATTCAGTAGAACCATTAACATGTTTTCTTTTTCACAAAAAATGCTAGACCCTGCATATTATTACAAATAAACAAAGATATGAATAGCATTAGAACCCGAAGCATTAATAATTCCTTTTTTAAAACAAGATCTTACAACAACAAAAAAACTCGCACATGATTGTCGCACCCCGCCACCCTCCGCATCAGCCCGCAACGCATCGCTTCGCACCGCACCGTATCGTAAACGCGCCGGCCACGCATCGATCAGGCCACCCAGTGTACCGTGGCTGACTGATACCTCCATTCAATACACAAATTGTCTCCTATATCATATGGGGTGGAGTCACGCCGCTTAAGTGCAACTATTCGTCAAGTATTTCGGAATGTTAAGTCAGGCTTTTTTTTTCGATTTCGGAACATCGTATACAGGGAATTTTATTGTAATGGGGCACTTTTTTTTGCTTGTGTTTTCTCAGGCTCAATTTATCTTTGTTTTAAAGAAGCTGTAAGTGTACTTACCCAGTCGGGTGGCTTTGCTGAGGTATCTTTAGGCTTAGGTTACGCTGGTATGATGGTTTAGATAGACATCTAAATGAATACAATAAGTTTACAGATTCAATTCAATTCAATTTATTCAGTAACAATCTACATTGTGTTCGAAATTAACCAATATAAATTACCACTTAACAAAAAAAAAAAAAAAACGTATAATACCATGCAAATATAAATTATAAAACAATACCTATGTCAAACAAAATAAAAATTAAAAGCAAAAAAAACACAAATAAAAATGAAAAAAAAAAAAAAAACAGAGAGTAAAAAAACGAGACGAGGATTATGAGAAGAGGTTTATGAAAAGCATGCATTTCTAAGAATATCGATCAGTTTGATTTCTCATCTAAGTATAGGTTCACAGTATTATGTAAAAGGATTTTTAATAAGCAGGTCCTACTTATTTGTATTATTGTCAGTGGCACCTGATTGGTTGACCTTATGCTGCTGTGAGCTAGATACCGCTGATTTATTTCTAAAAGCGATGATGAAACCGGAATTTCATAGATTAGTTATGCAAATTCATAACTCATTATACTTACTCGTTAAACTCGTGTCCGACAAAACAAAGCAGGTAGTTCGGAACATCATTTAGCGAACTAAAACCGAATAACACTAAAAGCTGTTTTGGCGAAGTCGTTGTCGGGCGCGGAGTATGTAAGTAATTCATAGTAAGCGAGTTAGGCGGACCGAGAACTTCCTCGAGCTTCACTAAAAACTACGGAGCTGTTGCACCGAGACGGTAACGACGGTTTATTTTTATAAAATAATCAAATGTAAGGCGTGGTTTATCACTAGTCTTAGGTTAACAAAGTGCTGTTTAAGTGTCACTTAAGTAAGCCAAGATCTTACTACGTTTTGCAAGGTTTTGTTTTGGTATTATTGAAATAGACCGTTCAACATTGAGCTTGGTGGTTAGTAGTCGTTTCTGTGCATCATGAGATAGAGCCTTTGCCTTTTTTGTAATTCGATTTTTTTTTACAAGCTAAACAAGACAACAACACTTTTTTTTTTACAAGCAACTTAAATAGTTTAAAATATATTCAGGTCAACAAATTATAAAACGTTTAATTGTTTTTCATTCAAATCGCTGTAGAAAAGTGTAGGTGTGTACTCAGACACCCTCAGCACAATTTATTAATCTACTTTAAAATTACTAAAGAGCTGAAGTCAAGAGCGCAAAATTACCAACAAAATTTAGTCTCAGAGTATTCTCAAAATATTCAAGCGAAAAAGACATAATAAAACCGTTTATTATTATTCACAGAGCTTAGTCTTATTTATTGGTGTTGCCAAGATTTAAGTCTCAAGACGACATGTCTTTAGATCTGAGTTCAGAAGACTAACCTAAAAATGAAATCGTGAAAGAATGTGTTTTCGTATTTGTGAAACGGCTGTCGAAACTCAGTGGTTCTCATTAGCGTAATAAAAGATGCAGGATATGCATATGTTTGTTTAATAAAGCAAAAGCCTTTTTTAATGTTTTGACACTAAAGTACTCAACGAATGACTGAAACGTTGAATGCGGTTGAATTTTTTGTCTAAAACCCGTCAGTCACATTGTGTTGCGAAAAATTACAAAATTATTATTTAGGTATTTATTGTTAGTACATTTGATGGACACTCAAATGTCACTAGTCATGGGCTTACACAGAATCATAGTTACTTTAATCACATGTCCAGGTTTTGGAAGTTACCTGACCTTGACATCAAGCCAGCTCAAAAAGCTTTGCGACTTCATATGCTTACTAGTGGCGGTAGGTACATGTTCCAGAACGTGCTTTGATACTTTCAGACATCTTACTTCTCTAGGAGACAGTGCAATAGTAAGTAAATACACAGAGATCTTTTAAGTGGAGTCAAATATTTTGGAAATTCAAAGTGAACGAATTCAATAGGGAACGGCTGAAGTTTGCACGTCACATTTAAATAAATTATTTTTAGAAGAGCAATGGCTCTTCTAAAAAAAGGCGACTGTACGAAATTTTTCTAAACATTTTTATAAAGATTGCTGTAAAATCATATCACTAAACCCAATAATATATTAGTCTGAGGGGTCCAATAGATTATAACTTTCCGCGATGAATGCAAAAAAAACATCTCAACGTTAAACCAAGATTAACCTAGCATAATCTAACGTCTAGTTAACAAACGTCGCACGGTGCCACCTAAACAATTGGTTAACGAATTTATCAAGAGTTAGCGAGCGGGCAGCTGGTACAACTAGCGTACTTTGTTTTACTTACTGCACACGCATGTGTAGTTACGGTGTAGTACTAAGTTTACACGAGCTTTTTAAAGGTGAAGCGAGTTTGTTTGTTTGTTTGTTTGTTTGAGGAAATTGTTTTAGATAAATCGATGTTTGTTTTATTCGACTGCCGCAGACGAATGTGGAGGTTGGGAGAGTTACTCGTACCTCTGATAATACTGTATAAGAAATAGGAATATAGATAAACATCTTGTACCATGCGTATTATTAATGTGACAAGGTTACCTAACTGACGTTACTGCTCGTCTGGCTTTCAGGTTCTGAAAGCCATTACTATGAAAATCTGTTATTAAAAAAATAATATTTATGTATTTAAAAACTCTCTCCAGTAAAATTCGGGAGTTTCTGGTGACTAAACTCTTATCATTTGTCAACTTAACAACTGCTAATTCAACCCTAAACGCCAATTAATAAAACCAATCGTCAGCAACTCGTTTACACAAGTAACAGCAATCTATCGGATACATCCCGCGACGCCGAGGGATCGGAATAACTACGCATACATGCAGTTAATCAGGGAGGCGTGTAGCAGATAGCGATGTCCCCGCGGAGCCTGACTGTCGATGTATACTGACGGCCATGTGTCGCTGTGTTTAACCGCTAGTAACCTCTTGGTAGCTCTGGATAGAGAGAGGTGGAGGGAGAGGAGGGGTTTGGCCCAGCAGTGGGACAATAATGGTTTAATAAAAACCCCATTGGCCACGAGCTCAAGCGACATGCGTCTTGCGACAGCGACTGCAAAGAAAACAAATGAAAGAAGTTGTTAAGAGCTACTAAAGTGGGCAATATCGCAAATAGCTGTCAAATATTTCGCTGTTTTGATTAATTTGGCAATATTACTGAATGGAAATAAGAATTTGATATTGTAACCGCTTTAGGTGTAAAAAAGGTATTTGGAAAGTTTCCAAATACATTTTTTACATCGGAAACGAAATGTTCGGTGTTACGATATCAATTATTGCAATTCATAATCGATATTTTAGTTCACTAGTTAGCCATATTTCTTATTTCCATACAGTAATATTGCCAAATTAATCAAAACAGGGAAATATTTGACATTTATTTGCGACGTTGCCAACTTTTGGTATAGCCCTTAAGACCATACTACGAGAGTCACCGCGAAGCGACTTGCGGAGCGACGACGGGCGGAAACAGGTGGTGCGCGCGGTGTAGCTTGATGCAAGTCGCGTCGCAAGTAACATCGCCCGAGGCCGCGATAGGCCTCAGCCACGAAAAATGAGGCATTCAGCCCTCATATCAATTTGGCCTGGCTAATCTTCGCACAGTTAGTGAAAACACGAGACCAGCAAATTAAGAGAAGGCTGTCATCACCAATGACACACAATTTTTTTTATAAAACGTAAAATCCGAATTTGCGTAAACATTGTCGAACGAAGGTGGAATACATTTCGCGAGTTTGTTATTTTTTCACAAACTTTATTTTTAATTTGTCTCGCGCGCAGTTTACTTTTTCGTTTAGCCTGTTACTTGTTCATACAATGTTCGTGATCAATGATCTCTTTGGTGATTGGAACTTTTACACTTTTGGTTCCTAAGGATTAAAGAGCTATTTTGGTCCCTGTTTACGAAGAATAAACTAGCTCTTTTTGAATAGATGTGTTAAAAAGTTATATTTCAATTTTTTGTGTTTTTTTTGGAAGGCGGTGGTTTCTTTTGTAATTACCTGCTGCTATGTAAATAACAGTGACGGAATCATCCACATAGACTAAGTGGCCAAAATAGGTACGTATTATTGAAACTAACTCAAAAAGTACCCAAGCAAAGTAATAAAATTTACACGCAAGCTTCTTTTACCAAATGAATTATGAAGAATTTTCAAAATCGTCCACAATTGACGAAAATATCGAAGAACATAATTTTAAAAAAAGTCGAACATAGAACCTCCTCCTTTTTCGAAGTAGAAGTCGGTTAAAAAAAGAGAAATAACGTTAGCTGGATCATGAAATAAAATATGGACATTTAAAGTTTTAAAGAACTTGAAAAGACAAATGGTGGGCATTGTTGAATGCCCGCCATTTGTCTTTTCAAGTTCTTTAAAACATTATGACACAAAATCTTCTAGAGCACTTAAAATGTTTAATATCATAGATTTAATTTGATACGTACATTAAGACGATACCTAGACTGAAACATTAGCTGTTTCGCTCACTATAAACATTATTCAAGTAATTCAAAAGTGCTGTAATAAAATATTCAAACTAACGGGGAATGCTAATTGCATTACCGTTTTAAATGCTACAGCGTTTATAGTTCCACGATATTAAACTATTTTATTTTAGCGCTGTTAGGGTCGTCACGAAATTAATTCACCAGCACCTAAATTAAATAAGTCACGTTATATTGAATGCGAATCAGAGCGCGGCACGTCACAACTTCCAGAAGAGTTTTTCAAATGCAAATAGAAACAAACTTTATACGTCAGACATAAAGTTTATTTTGTATTGTAAATAGACGTACGAAAAGAATGGTGTTGAAAGGAACAACACTGATTGGTAGTGTGCCCCTCTCGCACAACAGTCAGTCAACAGTAGTGTTCATTAACCATCAACTAAATTAGTAGTATTAAGTCAAACTTTAAATTTAAAAAAATTGGAAATGGAAATCGTCTACCTACGACTGTCAAAGTAAACATAAACACAAATTGTTGTTTGTCTGCTATGAATATTAAAATAAATGTTTTAATATTTTTTTATATTCTAATATTTAAAAATGTAATTTATAAGTGTTTTAAATGAAATAAAGGAGAAAATAATTATACCAGCCTGCTACTGTCCCACTGCAGGGCAAAGGCCTCTTCTCATACAGAGAAGGCACGAGCATTGATCACCACGCTTGCTCAAGACGGGTTGGCGATTTCAGACTTATATTAACTATAAAGTTCAGGTTTCCTCACGGTGTTTTCCTTCACCGATGTCAGTAATGTCCAAGATAAACTCAGAAAGAATGAATATTATTTAAAAAAAATTATAACGTTTTGAATTAAATCTACCGAATATTATAATATTCTACGAAAGTAAAAAGTAAGGTGGGCGAGCAACACTGTTATAGAAACTCGCAGATTTGACAGCATGAATGTGAAGTTATTTGAGCCGCCTTGTTAGAATGACTCGTTTTGACAATCAAAATTAAATTACGTTATCAAAATGAAAAATTAGTTCTGTTTATGTTAATACACTCGAGAGCAATGAATCCGGGTCACTTAAAGAATCCTAAAAATCTCGGAAACTAAAAATGCTAGGTTAATGCAATAAATTGTATTTAATAGACAATGTAATACTCCTTAAATGAAGGTATTAAAACTTCTTAGTTATTGTAAAGTTATATCATAAAAAAAACAAATTTGAAAAAGGGCCACTTTCGAAGATGGAACTACGAAATTACAGCATTTGGTTTTGCTTTTGTTTGTAATCTGTCATTTATGTGGGTACATAAACCATGTTGATAGTGCTCTATATTCATTATTCAAGCTGAAATTATGTCGCTTACGCCTGAAGAATGCACCAGAATACTTACAATGCTGGAAACCGGCCGGAGTCAGCGCGATACAGCCAGGACTGTCGGTGTGTCGCTGTCAACAGTACAAAGAGTTCTCCGACGTTACGAAGAAACTGGTTCTAACCTACGCAGACCAGGAACGGGCAAAACCAGGTGTACCACAGCACGAGAAGACCGATACTTGGTGAACACCATGCTTCGAAATCGCTTTCTCACAGGAACTGAACTCACAAATCAGTTTCGACGCCTCGGAGGAAGTAACCCAAGTGCATGGACAGTAAGACGTCGGCTTGCTGAATCTAACTTAAAACCCCTTAGACCTGCAAACGGCCCTAAACTGGAGCGTGGGCATCGTATTTCAAGACTAAGAATGCCCAGAGCCACGTAAATTGGAGTATTGAAGATTGGTCAAAAGTTATGTTCTCCGACGAATCAAAATTTATGCTCTACAAGCACGATGGAAGACACAGAGTGTATCGAAGACCAGGGGAAAGATTCAAGCAAGCATGCATCGAAGAAAAAGTAGCCTACGGTGGTGGGTCTGTACTTGTGTGAGCCGGAATTTCTTCTGAAAGTCGCACAGAGCTGGTGATCATAGAAAACGGCTCTTTAACTAGCGTAAGATATGTGGAAGAAATCCTCATTGATCACGTTGGTCCATTTATGGTCAATTTAGGTGAGGATGCTATATTTATGCATGACAATGCCCGACCTCATACAGGTAGGATTGTGAATGACTACCTTCAAGAGATGAACATTACTCGTATGGAGTGGCCAGCGCGCAGCCCGGATATCAACCCGATCGAGCATGCTTGGGACGAGCTAGGCAGATGCGTAAAACAACGAAACCCTCCCCCAATCACGCTTCGTGAGCTCAAAATTGCTCTCACAGAGGAATGGGAGAATATTCCCCAAAATCGTATAAGGAACTTGGTGTACAGCATGCCAAACCGCGTAAACGCAGTAATGGAAGCACGAGGAGGCAATACGAAGTATTAAAATTCAAGAAAATCGTAATAAAGTTCAAAAATTTCATGTTTCCTATTTTTGTTTTAAGGAGAGATCAGCAGTTTTTTTCTTTATGTAATTTTGTGTTAATAAAATGTATGGTGACTCATATTTTTTTTACTTTCATTTAAGGAGTATTACATTGTCTATTAAATACAATTTATTGCATTAACCTATCATTTTTAGTTTCCGAGATTTTTAACATTCTTTAAGTGACCCGGATTCATTGCTCTCGAGTGTATTTCGTTAAAATATTCATATTTTGAGGTAAATACACCGCAAGAAACATAATTAATTGGATTCTCAAATACTGTCCACTAGCTTATTCTGTACTCAAGTCAGTGTCTTGACGCCAGAAATAACGTGATTTTTATACCTACTGTCTACGGTAAAGAGAAATTAAAATTATTTCTACTTACGGTCATATCAAATTTATGTGGATATCTATATTATTTGCAGACAGAATAAATGCCTAGCCGAGACCGTGTGGACGTGTTTATTTAAAGTAAAGTACTTGTAAATTATTCGCTTGGAAACTTAGCAACCCTAGTAAGTTGTCCTCATTCGCTTGATAGTTCAACGTTATTGGTAGATTGTAATAATGTTTTTATTGAAGTCTAGTCGATGTTATTGTCTGAGCACCCTAGAATGTGCGTTTAAATTCATTGCATTTGCAATTGTATAGGAAAGTTTACAGTGCATTGGGTGGTTTATTAACACTTCGTATGCAAGCGTAAACCTTCATATTTCTAGAGGTAATGTTTCATTAGAATAAACGAACATTCATGATAAAATCATCAACGAACTCACCAAATGATTCATTATCATCAGACTACAGCAGTTGACTTCACTGCTAGACATAGGTATCTCCAATCGCACGAAATTTATTTATTTAATTAACACTTCAAGCACACAAATGTACAGAGACGGACTTAATACCAGGGGCATTTTCTATCAGTCAAACTCAGTGTGAAGCAGAGAAAATGCTGTGTCTGGGTGATGTGTGTAATCTGTGTGATGCAAATGTGAGGAGCAATTACGAAAATCAACTCAACTCAAAAAAACAACTCAATCTAATGTTATTCAATTACAATCTAAAGCCTCTCCCCCACAGCAATGTTTTAATCGCGAGATTATAACGCAAGCGTTATTACGATATCTGTTTTCAGTACATCTTGTATTAGGACGGCCATGAACACACACACTATAATAACGCCGCAATAGGAGTAGGACGCGCGTTTCTCCATCCTGCGATATTCCGATAAGTGTTCTTAGAACATTTTGTATTAGGACGCATGCGATCTTACACCCACCTGCATTATTATCGCGTGATAAAAATGCGCCTATGGTGGAAAAGACGTTAGAAATATCGCACGATAAAAACGCAGCTGTGTGCAAGGAATCGGAACGCATTATCGCAATAACACTTGCGTTACTATCGCGCGATAACAACGCGCTGGTGGTAAGGAGGTTTAATGCTAGACAGAAGCTTTCTATAATTTGACTGAGACTTCTTTGCCTTTCATGACTCTCATTCATAAGAAGTATACTCGACAAAAACAAATCGAAGAACGTAAAGTATGGCAAAACTTTCTATCACTAAACACCAATAAAACAAAGTGTTAATAGCAAAGAAGTGCAACACCGAACATTAATGCATTAAACATATTACTACCCGACTGCACAGCCACATCCCCGCAACCCTTTCTCTGCGCAGTCTGGTAGTTGTGTTGTAAATCTCATAAAACTCATGGGCCTTCCCGCAGTTAAATGATATTAAATCTAAAATGCAAATTTTACAGCTTCGATACTGAGTCGCTCTTTAGTAAGTAACAAGGAGATTGGACGTAGATGTACGCTCTTTGGATGTGTTAGCCCTAGGACTAAATAAAAACAAAGACTTAGCGCTGTCAGTAGTGACGTGAGGCCGGTTTCGTAAACATGTGTGCACTTAGTGAGGTGTAGTTTAATTGTAAATGGTTGTAAAAGTGTGCGTGTGAGCGTGTATGCACAGAGCGGAGGTGTAGTTTTGCCATGCTTCACACTGTATTGTTCGCAGTGCTACGCCTTGGTTTTTTATTTGATCTGAGGTTTAGTCTAATTGAAATTGGGATTCTTTTCTTCTAAGAATCCATCATCTACTTACAAGGAGTATTTTTAAAGCTTGCTACCCTTCTCCCGTAATAAAATGTATTGTTCAGTGTTTCAAGCAAAACATTTGTCCTCTTTTGTCTATTATACATTGTAACAGCGAATCAATGTTCACGCCTCCCTTAAGACCTAGGCCAAATATTATTTGATATTCGGTAACCTCGTGACCTAAAGAGGTGCCACAAAAAATATTATGAATTAAAACACGAAAAAAAATTTTAAATCCGCGAAATTTTGCGGGTTAAAGCTTTAAGCAAAGTACCTACTATCATAAATAAAATATTATGAAAAAGTTGTATATCACGGTCGTAATAAATGACAGCCATTTCTTTGGTCAATTTGCGTGATTTCAGACTGAAAGGGTCTTTGATTTCAATCACCCCTTTCCCGGCTTTGAGTCATGAAGAACTCCTCAGTACTAAGTTTAAGGCAAGTGAGTTCGCTGCAATAATCACAAAACGCCACCATAAAGTCCTTGCAAAGGCCGCTTCCACAGCACCACACATCCGATAGCTGCATTTATTCCTTGTGCACACGGTAGAACTAATCTGCTAATGCATCTATACTTACTGCGAATCGGACTTCCATTTGCAGGGTTTCAGGAACCATTTCATTGCGCCCGAGTTTGGTTTCAGTCGCATTTGACAGATCCATGTTTGATGGTACGAGAGAACGAGCATTGGCTAGGTTTAGTTTTGAGTCAGGTTGCATCCATTTCTTGATGAGTATGTGACAAGAATGAATGAACGGTGAGGTATCGGCGGAAGGCATCTCTTCATTCAACAGTTTTCAGGTCGAGTCCATTTTGATCAACGGACTTATGAGTTACTGAAAAACATTTCCTGGATTTTTGATAAGGCTTTTGCAGAACTCTGAGCAAATATTTAATATTTAGCAAGATGGCCGCCTTGGAATAAACATGATTTTATCTGAAGAGCCTGTCTACGGAAATCGAATTTCCTCTTACCTTTGACGTGCACTTTAAATAAATAAACTTTTCCAGCATAAAGAAAAACGCCTTTAAAAGCCAAAGGTTAGAGCAAGAAGTTTAATGCCGAGGAAATAACAAGAAAATTAGCAGTGCACGAGTTTAATGGCAGTTCTAACGATCTAACGGGAAACGGATGTCCGCTGTCCACGCCTCTTGACGTTATGGGATTGATCGACCTACGCCTTTTGAGGATGCGTCTTTAGGTGGTCTTTAAAAATTAAAGTTAGAATTTGTGAGCATAACTGAAGTGTTTAAATAGATAAAAGTCTTTATTGCAGACCACATGCATGATCCTTAAGGAAATAAGTATGCGATCGGGGGAAGTTGCACGCGATACTGAACACACACACAAACTAAAAAACGTATATAATGGAAAGAAGCAGAGAGAAAGAGATAGTCGCATAACGCCTTTTCCTTACGTGACGATTTTTACCAGCCAACTTCTACCGTAAGCCGCGGTTAAAAACTTAGTTCCCATAAAAGGAAAAAAAATACAATAAAATTATACATACACACACACGTACATAAAGTCCACCCTTCCTCTCCATGTAAAACCCAATCGCATATGGATTGAGATCTTAACGGTTCCTGAAAAAAATAAGAATTTGCAGTACCTATCAGTTTGAAAGTGTACACCTTACCCTGTGCATCCAACTGATTGATATAAACTATTCGTAGTAAGCAGGTTGATCCTCAGAAGAAAAGTGAAAAGATGGTTTACTTTTGAAGGACACTTTCTCAATTAACCCAAGTAACACTATATCATTGGATTTCATGAGGAAAAACATCGTGAGGAAATCGGCATGCCTTAGAGATGTTTCTCGACGGCATGTTAAGTGAAGCCAAGTCAGAGGCCCATGGGCGGCTTTAAAACTCTGGTACCAGGTTAGTCACTAACCACAAAAAAAAAGAACGATCGGATTTCATTTTCATAATTTCTTCAAGAAACCATTTCCAGTGACATTTTCCCAACAGCCCTGCATCACTTATGGCCGGCCTCACACTTATAAAGTTAGTGTTACTTCGCTCGATTGAGTCGTCCCACACGTTATTACGTGCACCCACTAATGGCCATTTTATTGAGCCCTGTGCCCCTGCTCACCCGGTTATCCCTATGATAGCGATCAATAATGGACGCACGTATCTTTGATTAAAAGCTTTTAATGTATTGCTTCCTGTTTTATTGGCTTTCATGGTATTTACTTTATGGGTTCCGCAGGCTGGGTGAAAATATCGTCAACTTCAGAATTTTAAGTTAAGAGTATTTAGAAGAAGAGAGGTTAATCATAGGGAGTTGACGCCTTTTCAGTAGTATACAGATTGCAATCTATAGTTGCTGTACGTTAAACAAAACCAACCTTAGCCTGTTCGAAAAGCTGAAATGTGGGTATTAGAAATCGTTTCAGAAAAAACAAAACTAATAGCTGTCCTCGTACAACCTATGAATTTACCCTGCCCCTCTTTAAACTAATCCTGTACAAATAAAAGAATCTTGCACACCACTTCTGAATGCGGAACAACTAATCCTAAACACACGTCTTTCTTTTTATTTGTCGAACAATAAAAAAGAGACAAAAGCTCACACGAGCGACAAACGGGAGCGAAAGTACCAGGCTCGCGGCGACACACGGAGATGTTTAACAATTCAGCTGGCCGCCTTTGTGCGCCATCACGGCTTGTTGTTTGCTTTCAATTAGACAGTGCAATTGCGCGGCATCCATGATTCCCTAGTACCTCTGTGAATTTTGGTTTCGATTAATTGGGGACAAAGCGATTAAGATGGGAAATGCAGTGTTAAAGTGGAAATTAAATTAAAATACATTAAAAATCAACTTTAAATCTAAGAAAAGAAAGAATTTGGAGAACTTAAGACGGAATTTGGAGTTTTCAAATTGTTTCACAGCATTTAGCAGCTTTCGAAAGCTTGGAAATAGCGCTTGAATGTTTTTGTTTAACGTTGTTTCATTTTTATTTATCAGTGAGTGGATCGTTCGTGTGCATTGTTTTTTCGGTGGCCAAAAGAATCTTTATTGTAGTAAGTAATTATTAAATAATAACATAATTATGCCTTTATCGATCACTAATTGGTTTGTGGTAATGGTAATGTAGTGGAAAATCCATTAAATACTGGACATTGTATGGACGTTCCACTCGGATGAAATCATGCATTGAAAGAGGATTTTCTTATTGATCGTTCTAAGGTAGGTATCTATTCGTACGTTTGTTGCCGGAGTCCACTTTGTGCGCCAATAGCCGCTTGATGTTAGCTTTCAATTAAACGGCGGAATTGCGTCGCATCCATGGTTTGGTATGGTACTCGTGAATTTTGGTTCTAATTGGAGGAAAGCGATCAATGATGAATCGAAAGATGCGGAGTTTGAATTTGATTTTCATCCTAATTCAAATCAAAACTCAGATTTCCGGTAGGGGTCAAAAAAGGTAAAGTGTGTTTATGCTGTCAATGGTAACAAGCAATGAAATTGATGTTCTTTCAATTAAATTAAGTACATCGTTTCAAGGCTTCTTAGTCTAGCCGCTAAATCCGGTACGCTATGCTGTTAAACTCCCTCGTTTTTATAGGCATTGGTCGCGGATAACTTCCGATATAACCATATTTTCCTGGGACATGGGCATATGAGATACCATTTTCATTCCTACCTATTAAATTAATCTTACTTTGTCGAAAGTATAGAAAAGTTTAATTAAAATTCGGAAATACATATTTTAAATCATGTTTA
This sequence comes from Agrochola circellaris, assembly GCA_914767755.1. Lineage (NCBI taxonomy): Eukaryota > Metazoa > Arthropoda > Insecta > Lepidoptera > Noctuidae > Agrochola > Agrochola circellaris. Next base: position 1,747,592 of record OU611847.1, read on the forward strand.
AAAAAATAAACTCGTAATGCGGTATTTTCTCAAAACTTAAGCAATTGGATTTAAAACACGTTAGCGTTGAGTAGAATTTTAAATAATATTAAATAGGTATATTGCCACTGGTCATTTAACTTTAAATCTTTTAAAAGATGATGTTTAATGTGAAAAAAAAACACAATAATAATTTTAATTAACATTATTCTTTCATTTGGACTACTCATCACTGCAAATAGCAACGATTGACTCGTTTATGTATTCGGGAAATTTGTCCCAAGAATCTCATGAAAATTGTTGATAATCACACAATTCCCATTCGCCTCCTTCACCACATAATCTAGCAGTAATAAATTAACATTCACACAGAATAAAAACTGTCCCTCATGTCATATCTACTTCCAGAGGATGTAGGAGTAAGTTTTAATTGCGTTGGATGTTAGTAGACGTCAAAGCGAGCGAGCTTACCATCCCTTGGGAAAAGACGTGAGTAGCTTAAACGTCTATAGACGAACCGATGTTTTTTGAAAAAGTTACGTTCCTACATGCTGTTTTTATTGGTCAGTCAAGGGAATAGTACGTAGTTATGTCCTTTAGTACTTTGTGAACGTGGTTTGGGGTTGTAATGTGGACATTGCTAAGGTAATGTGGAACTGCTAGAAGGTCAATCCAGTCAGTATTATTCTGCTTTTAAGCACTGGTTTGCGGCGACTATTATTATTATTTATTTCTTATTTCAGTGAATCTCCATATAAGTTATATAATCATAATATCACAAAAAGAACATAAAATCATAAAATGTTAGTGTGTTAGTAACAAAATTCTATGCTATCCTATGCTTCAATACTTTTTGTTTATTAATGTTTCTTTCTCAAGAAATACAATAAATAGCACTTGCTCTATATTTTTTGAGTTGATATAAAAGGGGCATTCGATGGGTCACGTCACACGTGTTAGTGAGAGATTAGAGTCGCTTCCTACGGGAAGGCGGTACAAAAATAATAGCAAGTCACATTTTTTTTTTTACTATGTGTTATTTTGGTAATATCTTGCTGATATACTTTCATCCATCTATACTTATATACTAATATGATAAAGAGGTAAAATTTATTTGTTTGTAAGTTTGCATGTAAGGTGTAATCTCCGGGAGTACCAGTCGGATTAGAAAAATTGTTTTTGCATTGGATAGACCAATTCTTGAGAAAGATTATGGGCTCGCAAACAAAGCCGCGGGCAGAAGCTAGTTAGTTATATTTACTGTTAAAGATATTTATTTCTCAAGAGAATTACAAATTCAGTAATAGAGAAAACATAGATAGTTCGGTTTAAACAATAATTAATAGGCGTGCCGTTAAGCGTAGCTTAAAATAAAATATTGCTACTGTTCTAGGATTTGTTTATATTTGAATTTGTGTATAATATTTTGATTTGATCATCATTCTTCTGCTCTTATTATTTTATGCATTACAGTAAACTATATATATTACTGTAATGCATATTTGTCACTACCTTCGTGTTCAGTAGGTGGTTCTGTGTCTGTTAAATACCAATTATATTATTGCATCAGACATTCTCCGTAGTTAAATTAACAACAAATTTAAATCAGCCAAACTGAGTTATTTCGTAACAGTTGTCAAGTAATGAATAACGATCGAGCTAAAACAAGACGTTACCCAAAGTAGGACTGTAAGCATCTCCTAATTATAGCCTCGGGCCGAGCAGACCGATCTTAACGCTGCCTGTCCATTGGAGCGGGGGGTGTAAGCGGAGCTTAGCGTCCTCGCTCCGCTCCGCTTACGTCTCCGCTTGCAGAGTATGAGGTCCTGCCCTGTCCACTGCGACGGAGCAGTTCTGGCTGCAGTTTTCTTTGCTTTAGTTCTAAGTTATGCGTAGATTCCGCATATGAAGTTTAGGTTAGGTAGGTTAAACTAACCGCTCTCCACTGTAGTTATGTTATTTTTGAAGGGATTTCAATACAAATTGCTTTATTTGTTTAAAAATTTCGTCCGCTCTACAGTGTAAATATCATAATTCATATTTATGAATGGTCGAAATTAAAGAGGTTGTGATTGTGAGTGTTTTAAGCAATTAGACTGCTGTTTTTAACTATGAACACTGCGACAGAAACGGGAAATTATATTGGTTAACGGTTTGAGAGATATTTCTAGACGGCATATGAAGTAAAGTCAGAGGCCCACGGGCGGTATAAAAACTCTGATATAGTTAGTCACTAACCACACGAAAACTAAAGTTTGGTTTATGTTTCCCTGGCTCCGCATCGCTCCGTTTCTCTCCGATCCAGAGTACAGGCAGCCTAAGAGATGCGTCATAAATACAGAATCGTTCAGTACTTGAGGCATTAAGATGTTTGTAAATGAGTTAATACTTGTTTACCTTGAGTTTACAGTTGATTTTGAAGTGGCAATATTTTATGGCTCGTGCAGTTTTGGTCATTTCTCTTCTCGTTTTGGTTTAACAGAGTAGCCTGTCTATGTTTAAATAAAATAACTTAAAAGAGTACATCCATCGGCATCGGTTCCTTTTAACGTACTTATTCAATTTTGTATCAAAATAAAACATTATTTTATTAAATGTTCAACTCACTTAACAACGTGACAATAAAAAGCCGGTAAAAATACAATTCCATCAAAACATTTCTCAGTGAATTCAGACAAAAGAAGCCTGAAAACTTGTTAATTTAATTGCTCAGTAGGTGGTCCAACAATACATTACGGGGAAACTTTTTAAAACATTCTCCCATTGTCAATTTATTTCCTCTCAATTTACAATGTACAGGAAGCTATAAAAACAAGAAAGTCGACAAGCGCGGGCGTCACTTGTCTTTTTTTTTGACAGATGACTTAGAAATCTTACTTACATGTTGAATATTTTGAGGCCACAGACAAAATATTAAACCGAGACAATACAGTGGAGCATGCTAAAACTACACCTCCGCTTTGTGCATACACGCTTACACGCGCACATTTACAGCCATTCATAATCAAATTACAATCACACTACACCTCGTTAAGTGCTGCCATGTTTACGAAACCGGCCTCACGTCACTGTTGACAGCGCTGTCTTGGTTTTTATTTGGTCTCAGTTTGAGGCATTTTTTTTTTTTTAAACAGTTTTTTCATTGACCTCTAGTATAGCACCTAGAAATAACACCAAAGTAGCACATTTTGCTAATTATGTTACAGTTGGTCGATTCTGTAAAAAGATCAACGTGAAACTTAGGTGAAGTGAGCGTGAAGTGAGCTTTCACTGTCACAAATGCTAGGGATTAACACTATTTACAGCTCACTTCACGCTCACTACACCTAAGTTTCACGGTGATATTATTACAGAATCGACCGGCTGGTCGCATGTCATTAGGGGTGAACTTACTGCCTGTTCACCAGATCCAGATCCAGATATCGGGCTGTTAAGGTGCCTACAGATTTGCTCGATTTTTCACGAACGACACGTGTTTTCTCTAGTACTCCTGCCCCTCATGATGAAGTAGTACTACAGTGTGTGAGAAACTAAATGTTTCTAGTTCGAAGTTAGAAATACGTGCAAGTAGGTATAAAATTCTTTACAGGCTTTTATTCGAAATCGACACAGTTGTACTGTACCTATTATTTTGCACATGGATGTCCGAAACTGGAACAAACTTAGGGAGACGTTAACAAAAACAGCGCTGTATCCCATTGTGAACGGTCCCACAAAAACTTTGGTAACGAAGTTTTTAATTGCGTTTCTAAGTAACGAGCCTTTCAGCCGCTGAAGTGCTTTGTTATCCAATTTAAACAAATTCTGTGGTTCGCTGTAATTTGGGTCATTGTATTGTGGACTTATTGATTTTAGTGATGATCGGAGTTGATAAAAGTAAAACGGGTGGTTTTTTGTCTAATTACAGTCAAGTTTGTATAAGAATCATTGTTTGTAGGTCAAGCTATCTTGTTAATAATACGTCTTACTTGTTGCGAACCCGGACTCGACGTGTTGCTACGTCAAGCGCCGAACGCAGTGTAGCAACACGTCGTGTCCGGGTTCGCTACAAGTCAATCGTCATCCTGAGGGTGCCTCGTGTCGATTTCTTACAGGGTTCTTTATGACTCTTTAAGAACAGTTACGCGGATTAGGTTACTAAATATACGTCGTCTATTGTATTTTATAATGGATTTCCGCAAAGTCACGCCTGAGTCAATTAACTAAAATATATTTAATTAAAAGTATAATTAATTTTTAATTAATTAATTATTTTGATTTAAATAAACATTAAAATTTAATAATCACTGTCCTTATTAAAACAAAACAATATGTCAATGGATTGCTATATTATCAACTTGTCATGCCTCAACACTGTCACATTAACAATCATCATTATATTATTTCATAACTTATCACACTAATTATGAAAATGTACGTCATCAAAGCAAAGGTATATGGGCCAACAAAATGGACACATACACCAAGTCGGACCAGAACCCAACCGCGACACAGAATTAAATTATCCTAGCTCAAGAAAGACGTTGTTAGACCGTGCCCTATACGCATGTTACCTTTTCGTATGGGAGGTACCGAGAACCCGTTCTTTTAAATAGGTTACGATTTAAGCTTTGTGCAGACCAGCGCGACTTGTCGCGCGACGCGACACCGGTTATTGTTATACCGTCAAGTTTCCTTAGAAATTGTATTGTTCGAGTCGCGTCGCGGCATCGCGTCGCGCTGGTCTGCACGAAGCTTTAGGCTTTGAGTAGATTGAGCTGTTAACCACGGCGTGACGCTGCGGTCGATCGCAGAAAGTAACCAGTTTTTTTTTTTTTTAATGTCAGCGACAACCTGTATTGTCCTAGACTTAGGGAAAGTCCCCTTTAGGATTTTAAGACGAAAATAGATTTTTCCATAATTTACGAGTAATTACCAAAAAAAAATATGTAATAAATGACATTGAGGGTTTTAAGTTTTTGCTTGATCTACATACCAATCACAAAACGATAACATTTAGCGTTCAAACATGAAGGACTGTTCCAAGCCTTTATGAATGTTTTGCTCAAACTGACCTTTTTTTTGGGTTGGAAATTATCAAATAACTTCTCCCGCTCTGGCCGAGCGGGAGGGCGTGTCAAACTCTTACTGACTAAAACCCATCCGTGTTCCTTCAGTTGCCTGTACATTGCCAGGGGCAACGGTATCCCTTTCGGACTTTCCGCGACCCGGGCAGAACTGCTCAAACTTACCTGCGTCCAAAATAGTTGTAATGGTAAACCAATCACAGGTACTTTTGAATTGTCAAGGAGTCCACCACTCAGAAAGATGAAACTAGATGTCCATTCCAAAGCATAGTTGGTTCCTATGGAGAAGAACGGGCTAGAAAATTCATGGACACTCTTTTAAATCAAAATATTGCTCCATCTATTGAAGAACAACGTCAAATATCAAACATCAATCAGATGCTTAATATAACTAGGTAGGAATACTAACGCAATTTTTTCAAAATCAAGGAAAACCTGTATCGACGCACCTTTCCGTCCTGCCCGGGTGTAGCATGAAATATAAATGGAGTGGGCATGATTCAACGAGCCCTGGCCATGCGTTATTCACGACCCGCTTCCTATACTTTTGATTTTTTGATAGCATTCCCATGTAACGTACTTTCTTATTTGTTCGCACTTAGTTGCAAATGTGTTTTTCGGAAGTTTTAGGAACATTTTTGGGAGATTTTTTGGTAGTGAAGGGTTCTAAATTTTGTTGACGAATTGAAGCTGTGATCGTGATAGAAATATTATAAAGGTTTATTTGGTTTTCAGTTGCATCCGGTTAGACTGCAAGACTACCCTAGATGTTGTTGATGTGGATTTGGTTTTTACGTTTTTACTCTGTTTATGCCTTATTGAAATGCTTAAAACACTAACAATACTTACCCGAATTCATTATTTTAATAGCATTTAATTTTACTTTCACGGCAGTATACCAAAATGTTATTATTTAGTCAATAAATAGTTCTATTCGTGAACCGTTTCTCGGTTTGATGCACAAGAGCGTAAAAAGATAGCCGAACGCGACATGATTTTATTAATAAAATTTATTTATTTTGTAATTTAAAAGATAATTTTAGTCTCTTTTTTTTTGCACCGCTACTGCGATGCTTTTGCTTTTGGTAAGTGATGATCAGGCCGAAGGTGAAAGTGAGCTTCACCCGGAATCCTCACTTACAGAGGAACTGGTTATTTTACCTCTTACTGCCGAAACACAACAATGCTTTTAATTTAACATTGTTGTTATGGCGACAGATTTAGATAAGATGGTGGTAGCTAGCCAGGCGGACTAACAAGAAGCTCTACCACCAACCAAACCAAGCAGAAAGTTTTGCCCCTACTGGGGTTCGAACCCGGGACCTCTGAGCCTGAGACAGGTGGTCTAACAACTAGGCCACAGTTAAGGGGACTACAGGACCTAAACGTGCCTAAACGCAAGTTTTATAATGCATAAAAGAATATGATCCACTGCAGTAAACAAAATCAGAAAAATATATGATATTCTTCAGGATATATGCTAGTATGATAGTGTGTTGAAAACATAATACAACTAATTTGATACGATAGAAAAAAATCATGAAGATACCTCTAAAAATTTCTTTTAACGATTAAAAATCATATTAATTTACATGCAATCATTCTGATTTTTTGTCAGATTATTCTACAAGCTACATATTAGCATAATAGTGTTTTAATTTTCCAGTCCAATCAATAGATTTTCTGTAAATCGCTAACTGCTTCATATTTTGCAATAAATTACCTGCGTCGTGTCATCGCGCTTCTCTTTCATTTCTATGCAGTCCGACAGTGACCGCGCTTTAGCTGTTGTAAGCCTCTTAAAGGACAATGCCGATTTTAGTATGGAAGGTGGCGTCTTTGTTTTTCTCGCGGCGATCAACCAAATTTTGTTTCTCTACTACGGCATAGTGTAACAAACGTAATTTATTCGACATGCAGATCTCTAGTATCGTTAGTTATACTATTCTGTACTAGAAAATCAACATTTGGTTGACGGCCGTGAGAAAAAAAAACGCGCCAATTTCAGGCATTGGCTTTTGTTTTGGCGTAACTAGAATCAATCTTCCCTTACCTAATTGCATGTAGGCATATCAAGCTTGTGACATACGTATTTACAATTTTATTCTCGTATAAAGCCACGACATAAATAAACGCGGCAAAGATAAACATCACAGGTTTCTAGATCAAAAAGCTTGCATGGTTGTGTAATTAGAGAAATTGGGCAATCAATTAATTGGCTCGGCTTTGAACCGAGCGGGGTTTGAACGAGTGCCTACTTGTTGCCGGGTTTAGATGTAATAGGAATGATGTTATGAGAAATTAGGGCATTAGGTATATGGTATGTACTGCATTTTAGAAGAGAGTTTATTATTTACAGTAATGTGTTACCATGTAAGTATGAAATGTTTCTATAGAAGAAGGTCATAAGTGTGGCTTGTTTTGATGCTATAGTTATTTGCGATTGCTATTGGACTTCTGACCGCAGTTGTACCTAATGTAAATTGCGTAATTTAAATACTGTGACGTTAAAAAAAGTCGCCCATTATCCTTTAAATGTCCTGTTGCACTCCGTCAAATTAATAAACTGAATAAATTATGAAATAAAAGTTGAATAAAATATGACAGATCGCCCAAAAAGATTTTTAAAACAGTATCGTGATTTCGTTTCATAAAATTATAAGTTTTTAATACTCTGGTTTCTTTTAAGTCGTAAAAGTGAACGTTGGGTTATTAAATGCAAATATTGCAATAGTGAGGGTAATAAAAGATTGATTACCTATTGCTCGGAGCTGGAGCAATCCATTTTCCTTGGGTAACTTTAAAATTATACATAGAACCTTACTCTTTCCAGATTTGCATAAAAAACCTATACTTAATATGCATAGTAAGATGATCATCTATATTAATAGGTATAATAAAAAATATTTTGGATTCACAAAATAAGTTACAAGACATGTTTCTCTCCAGCTGTATTAGACAAAAAAATAAACACCCGTTTTATCCATGATATTATTAAACCTTGGTTTTTACTGGGATCTACCAATTTTATAAAGGGACATTGGTAGAATAAACAAATAGTTTAAGAAAACAATGTCACAATGGACAACTTTTTCTCTAAGGGCAATAGCGCACTAGCGGCCAGGCCACAGAGGCCAGGCCACAGCGGCCAGTCCACAGCGGCCAGGTCGATTTCGTTGTCGATCCTACCGGGCCGCATGCGGCCAGATGCGCGGGCTCCATGGCAATTTCATACTAATGTATCTATCTCGCTGGCCGCTGCTGGTGCACTATTGCGCTAATAGTGATTAACGTTTCAGATACCTGCTAACAAAAAATATAATTATGTCCGTAACTGAACGTTGTGAGCACAGTTTGAAAGACAGCGTGCACAAACTATGTGTTAAAACACGTGCCATCCAACTAACAAAACTATTTCCTCTAGCGGGTGAGCAGAACTAAAAGCAGTATTGACACGATCTGGCGCCACGTGCTGCAGCTATGCGTTAAAGGCAGGTTAACACGACGCCAGTGCGCTGGCGCTAGTCGTACAGACTTGCCTGCACTGGCCTTGCCGGTGTTGTCAACAAACCCAGTCATTTTTTAATCTTTTCTTGTGGTGTACGCGCGTTCATCTCAATAGACACTGAATTCTGGACAAATCTGGTTGCTGATGAAAGAGAAATGTCTAAAGAACTTAACTGCGTTGTTGCGAAAAACAAAAAAATCCAAACACTTTAAGGAGATGCGCCAGCGACTGGCCCGATGCGTTTACACGGGTCCAACCACTGCACTGGTGCGGGGTATGAGGGGGACATGGGCGGAAGTCACTGGCTACAAAAATAGACAGGCGTTCTATTCATACCAGCGCTAACAGTCAGTGATGGCAAGAAAATTTGTTTGTACGGGGCCAATACTAAGGCAGCACTGGCTATCTGTTTCGCTGGCTTCCTGTAAACCTGCCTTAAAACCCGACAGTTTAAGTTCGTGTTAACTTGTTCGGCCAAGTTTGGTTGTGACAGGTTGTTGTCCCTGGCCTGTCCAATGGACAAATATGTTGAATGTGTAGATTATATCTATACCTAGTACTATAGATTATAGAGTATACCTCAATGGGATAGCGATAGCCTTTGACAGTCACTTGTAAACTGGTACTATCATAAATGTAGTCGGGTTCTACTTTCTAAAGAAATTGTACCGTGGCTCGTTTTATTGGATCCCAGTTGTACCCTTGCAGACTAACAAACCGAGGTCAGACAAAAAGTTTGCAAACGCGAAGGAGGTAAAAAATAAAACTATCTCGTTTTATTTTAGTACATCTAATGAGTGTGTCCTTGTCTCATTATTATTTTATATTAAATAACTTGTCTATTGCTATACACTGTTTTCGGTTCAATGTAATTTCATGTGTATTTAGAATACTTCATTAATGTATGGTGTAAGCTGATGTGTATCTGTACTGAGGGACTATTTTTTTTTTTTGCGTGACTAATCGAGACTTATAAGGAATGTTTTTTTTCTTGCTAAACGAATTGAGACTTTTATGGAAATTAGTTAAAAATAGTAAAAACTTAAAGCAAAGGTTCATAAATTTCTTAAACGTAAAAAATTTTTACTGCTGACTTGCTTAAAGTTTTTACTATTTTTAACTAATTTACATAAAAGTCTCAATTCGTTTAGCAATAAAAAAAAAATGGGCCCTCAGTCAGGATGCACATGTACGCTGGCATGTGTGAACATGAACAAATTGGACGCAGCGTTCTGTACCTACTACCAGCCCGTATGAAGAAAATGCGTGAAGTTTTGTATGTTTATAAATCAATTCTAAAGACAAAGCAAATTAAATATTGTTAGATAAATGTCATTATATTTTTAACTAAAAGAAGGAAGAAAGAAAAATTGCTTCGGAGATATATTAAAGATAGCCTACTGCTAATTTATTCACTGGCAAGTGCTAAATGTGTCTCAAAATGTCTGGAGTTTTAATCCAAAATTATCTTTCTTAGGTAGCTATCTACTTTTAGAATTATTCGAACTAGAACCAAGGAACCACAAATAGCTTGAATCAAATAATACCTATTGATAGTCCAAGTTCCGAATAAATTCCTTGTTCCTGTGGCTCCAAAATCCATGTAGCCGATGTAGAATCTAGAACATTCTATTTCCAAACATTCCTGGCTATATGAATAAATTCCATTTTCGGAAAAGGAAAGTGCACCTTGTACAAGAATCACAGACAAGAATGCTTTGTTTTTTTTTATTGTATCGTAGATAGAAAATTGCTTTGTGCCTGTACTTTTCTTTTATACCTCTATACGTCGGAAATATCGGTTGTATGGGACCTCTTTGAATATGACTCTCTACTTTCTTTGTGAGTTATATCTTTCTATTGTAGTCGGTACATTTGCATGGCAAGATACTTTTATTGTTCGCTTTTCAACGGATTGCTATCAGTACGTAATGCACCATCTTAGGTCGTTCCTCGGAGTTATTGCGGTTCTGCCAGTCTTTTAGTTTCGTTCGTAATGTTTTTTTGATATCATAGACGTTGTTTGTGGGTAGTTTGTGTTTATTTTTTTTCATGCTCATTTACTCACAATTTTACTGAGTTTTTTCAAGACGGTTTCGGGTATAAAACTGGATTTATTATTCAGTCAGACATTCTATTTTATCTGATCAGACCTAGCAAATAAAATACCCTAGTTAATGTACTCAGGAGGTCGTTGATCTCTGGGAAGCCTTTTTGAGTGAGAGGCTTTTGTCATTGAGTCTACTAATAAGGTTTAGAGGATCTATGTATCCTAAATTTATACCAATACGGTGATTGGGCTGTCCTATTTGCGGATACGACAACTTGGTTTAATTCAGTCGATGACATTCACGTCGTTTTCTTCTTTTGTTTAATTTAGAGAGCTATTGCTTTGCATGACTTATAATGCGAAGTATTAGAGAGTGCCTTGCGATCGAAAAATTTGATTTGCCTCCTTTCTGCTTAAGCACTAGGAAGTGGTGAAGGGTGGGCGTTTTGGGGGACTGTCTTATGTCATTTTGACATTCGAAAAGTGCTGATTCTCAGCCTAGTTTGAATAAATGACTTTTGAATTTGAATTTCTGCAACTGTTTTTATTGTTACACTCCTTACACAGAAACTACTTAATTTATATAGTGTACTTTAAAAAATGATTTAATGCAGCAGAAACGAAAAAAAACATCTAAATAGTTTAAATTTTTTTCTCGTCAATCAAGTATGAAACCTGAAAACATTGTAGCTTGCGAAAAAAACAATTAAATGAGTAATTATTTTTTAATAGATTCTTTTCAGCCATAGGAGGAACCCTATTGAAAATGGTTCTTTTTATTCAAAGTAGTTTAATTATAATTAATAAAAAACTAATTAGTATGATACATATCTAATATCTATATTATATTTCCAACTTCGACCCTCTTCCGTTGCCTAGCAACCAACAAAGCAAACCTAAATAGTTTTTGACAGTACGTACCGATTGCGACGTGAGAAAATTTACCCATATTGATGGGTAAAAATTAAGAATGAGCGTTATGAGGCGTGCACTTTTGTATTTTCCAAATATTTAATTTTGCTGTGAGTTTATTTTTATCAGAAGTGCGAGAATCTAAAGGTTATTTCCGGCGTAAAGTAAGAATAAGTGTTTGAGTTGTCAATTATTTTAGGGTCAGCTCGCAGTTTAACCGGATGCACTGTGCTACCCTTCACGACTGTCAAAGATCTACGAATGACAGCCGGCACCAACGGGTTAACGTGGTTTTCCGAGGCACGGAGGGGTGTCGCTATGTGATGGATGGAACCATCGAACCGAGCGCAGCAGGCATACCTTCGATCGACCCATGCGGCTGTTATTATTTAGCCACCTATACCTACACTAAATAAACTATTGATAAGTATCTCACATGTAATAAAACATTGCATCATTCAAACAGACTCCAGAAGCACTTCACCCATACCTACAGCTACCAGGTACTCAGGATTACACATCAAGCTATACTTTCTAGTATAAGCTGATCTCGCAATGTATAATATTTCCGTACAATGCGAGGTCAGCTTATACTAGAAATGTATAGCTTGATGTGTAGCCGTACAAAGACAATTGTTGACATTCGATTACCGACCACACAGGCCTTCGCAGGCCACCGTGCATAATTCAGACCACAATTGTTCCCTCCCCGGTTTATTCACTCGTTTTAAGGCTTTACCTGTTTGTGGCTGATGGCTTTTTGAATAAAAGAAGGGGTGCTTACATGAGATAGTTCGTTTATCGTGTATAGTGATAGCCTAGAGCTGGGAATGGTTCTTTTATTATACTGTACGTGGATAAAGACTTGTATTCCTGACAATGATATTGGCTTCTTATAGAATACAAGTATTTGTTCTTGTTATTTTTTATAATTTTTTTCTCTACCTGTACAGACAGCAGTGCTGCTGGGGAGTTTGTTGCGCCACTTCTTCTACCCAGCTAAAGCCATTCGTGAAGGCAGGGCGTTTTTGGGGACTGTGTTATGTAATCTTGACGTTTGAAAAGTGCTGATACTCAGCCTAATGTGAATAAATGACTTTTTAAGTTTTAATTGTGTTTCACGTTGGTTGATTTAAAGGGCAAATTTTGATAGTAGAGCTCTTGGAGCTGAAGCGTCTTTTCCGAGGGAGTACTACCATCATACCTATTGCTGCCGCCAAGCAGTGTTGCTGCTGGTTTAAAGGGTATCGATGTAATCTTCTTGGTCTTTCAACAAGTACCAGTAAATCGAGGCCTATGTCATGAAAATGGTTTCAACCCCACATTAACCACAATTCTCCATCAACCACTCAACTCAAACCCAATCTAAAACTACCAGGCTCACATAATCATTCAGCAGATCTTAAAAACTAAAAACATTCCTTACTTAGAACAGTCGAATGGCGTTCAGCCAAGTCTGTGTCGCGGTTGGGAGCAACCATTCCAAACGGAATTCGGTACTCCATACATTATTACCATGTATCATGTCCCTGGCGAATTTATGGGAGCCAGCAGATAGAGCTGGCGCCTAAAGTCTAAGAATTAGAGTTATAGGTTGAAATGTGATGGTGTTTTAAGAAATGGGTCTTTTGATCCGTTAATCTGTAAATATTACTGAACTATGTTTGATTTGGTTTAAATTGTAACGGCTATGTAATTATGATCATTTACTATTTTAGTGATTCCTACTTTCACATGTTGTACTTTGCAATACTCCACCCATAGATCAAGTTTCACAAGTTGTACTTTGCAATACTCCACCCATGAATCAAGTTTCACATGTTGTACTTTGCAATACTCCACCCATAGATCAAGATTGTTGTTTTCTAACCCAAAATTATCGTGTTCATGGGGTTTCCTCAATCATTCAATCTGCCTAGCATTTTCCCAAATATGTTGGGGTCAGTTTCCAGTCTAACCGGATGCAGCTGAATACCAGTCTTTACATGGAGCGACATGGTTCCTGGGTTTCCTTATGGTAGGTATTCCACAATGGTTTTATTATTAGGTAATAGTACTGGTATTACCAAAAAGGACATAGTGGATGGTGTGGACACCTTATTAAAATTGAATATAGGAAAACTGATGTTGTGTGCTTTTCCTTATTCTGATACTTTATCGTATGATGAAAATAACTACATTTATAAGTTGAATAATACTATTCACAGGCTGACATGTTGTCATAGTGACAAATTATTGTATTTAAACACTAACAAGTTTGTTAGTGGTTTTAAGTTAACTCAGAGAACTTTATCTCTGTCTTGGGAATGTAGACATCTGATTGCTATGTTAATAGCATATAATATTAATGAGGTTATAGCTAATATAACAAAGTGTAGTATTAGTGACGAGTCTATGTTGTCTAGTTATACTAACAACATAGTGAGTAATTATGTATTAACATGTTGTACGAAGGAGGATCCACCTACAGTACCAACTTACTTGGAGGCCACTACCAGTCAGATAGGGTATTCTCTTCCTGCTGGAACTCATACAGGCATTTTAGACTCTTCTCTTGTAGTTGTGGATGTTGCTCCGGATAATTCTTTAAACTAGGCAGTAAGACAACAGAAGTTACCCCTTCAATTAACCAATTATTATTAGAGAATAATAAAAAGGTATCTTCTGGCAATATAACTCAACATAAATCAAAGGGAGTGCAACATACTTTAAAATTATTTAATCAAAATATCCAAGGTTGCTCTTCCAAATTACTGGAAATAGAATTGTTTTTGGAAAATACCAAGTTTGATGTCATTTGTTTAACAGAGCATTGGTTAAAAGATCATCAAGTGATCTCAATTAATTATGAAAATTATTGTGTAGTTAGCCATTTCAGCCGAAAACGGATGATACATGGTGGGTCGTTAATATTAATTAAAAATTCTATTAAATCGAAAGAAAGAAAAGACATCATCGGACTATCTGTTGAACATAATATTGAATTATCCTGTGTTGAGCTTGATAAGCATGTTATAGTATGCGTATACAGACCTCCAAGTTACCAGAATCTATCCGTGTTTGATTCTGTAATGGAAGATGTATTAAAGAAACTTAGTACTAGTAGTAAGTCAATAATCATATGTGGCGATTTTAATATTAACTTATTAGAAAATAACTCGAATACTGTCAGATTATTAAGCCTTTTTAAGTCATTTGATTTGTCAAATGTTTTTATTGAACCAACCCGAGTGACAGCTTCCTCTGCCACCTGTATAGATAATATTTTTTGTAATTGTGATTACTTACACAAACAAATTGTAAACAAGTTGCCATCAGATCACAGTGGACAAACAATAACATTTTGCTCCTACATACCTTTACAAAAAATTCAAATAAGGTTTAGGTCAATTACATGTAAAAGTTTAGAGAAATTAAATAATTCTTTGGCCAGTAAATGATGTGTTCAGAGTTTTAATAATATAGGTGACCCAAATGAGTTCTACGCCCAGTTCTTTTCACTATTAAACAAGCAATTTAATGACACTTTTCCACTAAAGACTAAAAGTATTTACACCAAGTTCTTATTTAGTGATTGGGCGACTCCAGGTATTCGTAAAAGCAGGGAAAAACTATTTGAACTTTATGGCCTAAAGCAACATATGAATAATACAAGCTTTCATAAGTATGTTGCAAAATATTCAAAAACTTTTAAAAGTGTGTGCAAAATAGCCAAAGCTCTTTATATTAGCAATAAAATAAAATCAGCTGATGATAAAATAAAAACTACCTGGCAAATAATAAATAATGAAACAGGTAGGAAAAAACAGCGAAATACTGAATTCAATTTAGAAACTGCTCATGGCCCTATCAACACAGATGTAGAAATAGCTCAGGAATTTGAAAACTTTTTTGCTAATATTCCCATTAAAACTACTGAAGCTTTAAATTCCTCACCCGCGCTTTCTGCTTCCTTACTTAGACAGAATGTGAAGGCATGCCCTTTGGAGTTTAGGTTTCAGCATACAAACCCCCAAGCTGTTATAAAAGCTTTTAAAGATCTTAAAATTAAATCAACAGAAGATCTCTGGGGAATGTCTGTAAAAGTCTGTAAATGTATTATCGAAACCATTGCGCCCTATTTAGCTTTCATATTTAACACCAGTGTAGACCAAGGAGTCTTTCCGGATCTCATGAAACACAGTAAGCTAGTTCCATTGTTCAAATCCGGTGATAGTAAAGAACCCAACAATTATAGGCCTGTGTCAATTCTACCAGTTCTCAGTAAGGTATTTGAAAAGTTGATGCTCAATCAAATGTTACGTCACTTTAATAAAAATTCCATCTTTCATGAACAACAGTACGGTTTCACCAAAGGGCGTTGTACCACTGACGCTGGTGTCACCCTAATAAAGAACATTTTTAATGCCTGGGAAGAAGCACAAGATGCCATTGGAATCTTTTGCGACCTCTCGAAGGCGTTCGATTGCGTAGACCATGAGACACTTCTGCTGAAACTGGAGCACTATGGGATTAGGAATACAGCTCTTGATTTACTAAGATCATACCTGAAAGATAGAAAGGTTAAAGTTCAAGTAAACGGCGTAAACTCATTAGGGTCTGAAATGGCAATGGGCGTTCCTCAAGGTTCGATATTGGGTCCATTCCTCTTTTTAGTTTACATTAATGATTTACCCCAATTACTCCAAAATCAACCGAAGATGGTGTTATTTGCAGATGACACATCATTGATCTTTAAAATCAACCGACGGTCACAAAATCTTGACGACGTGAATACCTCTATTCTTCAGGTCCAAGATTGGTTTACGGTAAATAATTTGGTACTAAATAAAAAAAAAACCAAATGCATTAGATTTAAATTACCTAATGTTAGAAGTAGCGAATGTGACATCTTATTGAATGGAGAAAAGCTAGAATATATTAATCAAACAGTTTTCCTAGGAATCACGCTAGACGAGAAATTACAATGGGGACCTCATATAACATCTCTTGCGGGGCGGTTAAGCTCTGCCGCTTTTGCTGTTAGAAAGATAAGACAGTTAACAGATGTAGAAACCGCGCGTTTGGTCTATTTTAGCTACTTCCACAGTATCATGTCGTATGGCATTTTACTGTGGGGTCGGGCTGCTGACATTGAATCCATATTTATTTTACAAAAGAGAGCTGTCAGAGCCATTTATAATCTACATCGTCGCGAATCTCTCAGGGAACTATTTAAAAGGATTAATATTATGACAGTACCTTGCCAATTCATTTATGAAAATATTATGTATGTAAGAAAAAATCTACATATTTTTAATAAAATAAGCGATAGACATAATTTTAATACTAGAAATAAAGATAAAATAGATCAACCATTTTTCAGATTATCTAAAGTATCTTCATCTTTTATGGGGTACTGTGTTAAATGTTACAATAAAATACCTTGTGATATATTACAATTAAATGAAAGAAAATTTAAAACTCATATTAAAAGTACACTTTGTAAACAAGCATATTACAAATTAGAGGATTATATCCAAAATAAGAATGCTTGGAAACATGCTGGTCCTGCTCCATAGGATAATCTAGAATCTAGACAAAATCAAACTGGTTGCTAATTAAAGTTGTATGAATTATTATTTTTAGTATATGACATTGATTTTACATTCTGTGATTACTTCCTCACACACTGACTTATTAATTGTAAAATTTTAAGAAAACCGTCTACTTTTACAATGTCTGTAAATATGTGAGAACCATGCATCTATCACATAAGTAATTAATTTATCTTTCGTTGCTTCATTTTTATTAATTCTTCTTTTTACCTATTGTGGTAACGTATTTTTTTTTATTTTTTTTAGTTGCATCGTCTTCACATATAATTATGTAACTAATGTACGTGCATATGCAAAATATTGTAACACATTTTAAAAGAGTAACGGTGGAGTTTCTTGCCCATTCTTCTCCATACGAAAACTACCTTTTGGAAGGGGCGACTAGAATCAATTCAATTTTTTTGTAAACTTTGACGTTCAAAAGTGCCTTACAGGGGCCTATTTGAAATAAATGATTTGACTTTGACTTTTGACTTTGTAGCATATTTGTACATTAATGTAGCATTGTCTTGATTTTTGCTCTTTGAAAATAACACAAACAAAAACATAATTTCAGTCGATCCATTCAGTAAACATCTCACCGTGAAGAGTGAGGTGAAGTGAGCATGAAGTGAGCTGACCATAGTGTCAATCCCTAGCTGTAGGTGCAATGACAGCTCACACCAAGCTCACTTCACCCAAGTTATCACGGTGAGATGTTTACAGAATAGCACGGCTGATATAGATAATCGAATGAAAATAAACGAAAGCTATTTTTTATTTTGGAAAAAATATTTTAATAATAGTATGACTGTCGTGTTACCTATATTCCCGAGCGTGACAATTGTAAAGTTTCAACAAAACGCATCAATATTCATCCCAATTGGTAGCCGTTTAATTTATTGTGGGTTACTGTGACCACATGTCAGTGATCGATGTCGCGACGGTCCTATTGTTTTAAATCTTCAAGAATAAAGTAAAGTTTATACTTTGCTTGTACACATAGGAAAGTAGATTGACTCTAAAACCGCTTGACGAAAGGTTGAGAGATGTTTGCCATAACCACATTAAATTGATGATTGATTGTAGTCAGAATAGAACTAACATATCTTTGAGAATGTTCTACTTCTAGCGTTGAAATATAAGAGCCGAAGTAGCATACTCTATGCCAGAACCACACAACTGCTCTAGTTGAAGATTATACAAGGTGAATAATTAAAACCAGACGAGGCTCAAATATTAATTCTAAGATGCCCCAGATACAGCTTAATTTCAATTTCAGAAATCTACCACCCATCTAAATCAAGCCTGATGAATCATATACTTAGGTACTACAATAAACAGGAGTTACAGTACCCGGCCGTAAATATGGCGCATACCTACTGTTGTAGTCAAAGTTCGGCATTGTAGAGCGTCATTTGTGTCACACATACAGTGTGTCAGAGTCTCGTTCTACAGATCGATGTGTCATATTTACGGGTACTGTACTTCCGAACATGGCCGGTTCAAGGCTTATCCTTGAGTGTGTCCTAACGTTTGTATGAACCGTGTGCACCCGTGCGCCTATTCTGACACAACATTGTTCGATAATTGAATTTTTTTGAAAATTCCTTCGACGAGGCTTTAACCGGTAAAGCCCTGGGTGACCCTCAAGCACGTCAATTAGCACGTTAATTAGTTGTTTATCAGGCCTTTAACGGTTAAATTGAGTTTGTTGTTGTTTTGGAAAATTCGACTGATGTTTTTTTTTGCCGTGTGCGATGATCGGTTTTTGGTAGCATTTTATGTATATACCTATACCAATAGTTCCTCAAAGTGCGAGCGTCATGTTTCTAAAACATGGTCTACGAACGGCCTACGACCATTTTACGAAAGGTCTACGAATAGTCTAGTGATTTTTTAAGCTCATTTAATTGACAATGCTTTTTCACTTGATTACGTATGATATCGAGAATGATCCCATTTTTTTTTTAAATAAGAATTCCTTTAATACCTGCAATCTTAGTAAGTACATAATTATTCCTCTGTCTAGAACTGTAGGTACATACATCAATCGTAGGTTTTTCTGACATACTTGCAACAAAAATACCAAACCATTAACTAATGAAAACAATTACTCAACAAGCAATAAATAACTCTATTCACTTTGCAGTTCCCAGAATACGCCCCCGCTCCGCGCACTGCAATACGTCAGCGCTATGCATTTAATAAATCATGAAAATCGTCCGTCCGTCTGTCATCGCGCACGGATGACAAATTGCGAAACTACCCGATGCCCCCCGAGAACCCCCGAACGCCACCGAACCCCCCGACATGCCACCCGATTGATGACCAACACGTAATTGCATTGTTTAAATTTTTCAACTGTGTTGAATACTGTTAGAATTTCGTGGTTTAATTAATGTACGGGAAAATGTAATAGGTGTTGTTTGATTAATTAAATTTATGTACAGTAGGCGCTCGGTAATCCGACGCTCACCAATCCGGCACGCTCAGTAATCCGGCACTTGGCGACTCAAGTAACTCGCTCGATAATCCGGCATTTAACACAGCCGAACGCCGGATTACAAAGCGGTTGAATTTTAGCACGCGCTCGGCAGTCCGGGCCTAACCTTGACAGTGAAACCACGTGTTCTTTGTTTGCTTTTTTCGTGAATCGCAGCGTCTCAATTGACCTAACCCTATTGTAGTCTTTTATTGTGGATACCTAGCTCATACTTTCTATACAAATCCGATAATCCGGCAGTTCCGATAATCCGACATAGAGGAAAAAAAACGGGTGCCGGATTACCGAGCGCCTACTGTACTTACATAAAAAGTTTCCTTTTGAAGTCATATTGTTTTGTTAGCGTTAGAGTATTCAATGTTGCTGATTTTGTCGATTTATTTACTGGCAAAAGCTGATGTTGTTAATGAAACAGCAAATTTATTAGCTTTTATTATTAATTATCACTGTTGTAGATTTTTCTATTTAATTATTATCATGTTCTATAACAACTAATTAATGATTAAAATACAAATACCCTATACTACTAAACGAGCAATATTTGTATATATCTCAATATATATGTTTGTAATCACGTTCTCGAAAACGGCTCTAACGATTTCGATGAAAGTTGCAAAGGTTTACGGGGCGAAAAATCTATATAGCTAAGTCTCGTATCTGGGAAATTTCGTTTTCTCTATTTTCACAGCCTCGGGAATGTGATACAACGTTGGTATGCCTGGACGATATGTTTATCTATTTTTACCCGAGTAGAGCTCGTTCTACCAGGTACTAAGTAATTATCCTAACCTAACTAAAACTATAAAATTTGGCGTCGAAAAATTGCTCCGCATCGCTGTCGATAGTAATGTAATCTCGCCAGTCTTTTGGGAATGTACCCAAGAGACTGGCGGCATTTACTAACAGTCAAATTATGTTAATCATTTAATAATAAATCGCACTCATAAATCACAAGACAATGTAAATAATAAATTATGTAACCAATTTTTCTACGTCAATCCAATATGAATGATTCGACGGTCATAATGATACGAAGTTGTGTAACGAACGTGATTATGTTTTATATAATTTAGGTACATACTCAAATTTACGCCATTACAGAATCAACTAAAGTGCTCGATGAATTATGAATAAATCCATATAATGCATTAAAAATTCGATGGCAATTGATGTGCACAAGACAAAAAAGTTATTGTTTTTATTAGAGATCTTGAAATTTAGTACTAGAATAAAAAACCGTAATTCTGGGAATCACAGAATTTGAACGAAAAACTGTGCTTTAGTTTGTCAGATGCAATGAAAAGGAAACTTTCAGAACTAAACTAATGTCGTTTTCACGTTCGTACATGTAGCTTATAAAATAAAGAACATGTTTTTCATGGCATTATAGTGTAATGGAAGTTATACTGGCGAAGTAATAAGATATTCAATAGCATTTGCAAGTCTTTTAACAACTTATACTTGTACGCTTATTAGGATCTGCCAGACCTTTCTAGACAATATAGCAATCATAGCTCATTACGCCATAGAAAAACGAATTACTATCAGTCTGTGATTTCTCGTAGAGAAATAGCCTTATTACCTACTAAGAAATAGTTATTACAAAAAGTAGGTAGTTAGTGACCGTAGCACAAGTGTAAAACTCGTTAACATCAATAAAGTTAGGAATACCTAATTATGCCGGTAACTGGATTGCCATGCAACATATAAGTAAAGTCGAACCGAAATTCGATATTTTTTCGGCCTAAATCTAAAACGTATTTTAGTTGTTGTAACTATGCATATTCTCTGAATAAATGAATTGAAAGTATTGATTTGCTGGCACTTAACTTTATCGGTTACGGCCGAAAATATACCAGTCGAAAACGAAAAAAGCCGATTTTTTTATATTTCGGCCGAAAATTTAAAATTAAAACGAAATTGGGTCGGACTATACATGCAAGCTACTTGCACACTATTGTGCAAGTTAATGGCATGTGTATTTATTCTGAACCCATAATTACTTACACCGTCGTACATACAATTTTAATGTAATTATTATCGTCGACCAAACAACAGTTGGTGTTGACAGAACGAATTTAAAGAGTAATCGTATGAAAGCATTTGCACTGTTCGGTTACTATGAAATAAGTTAATGAAGATAATTTAAATTATATCGGACTTTCCACCGTGGTATTGTCGAAATAATTATGGTTGTTAACTACTTTCATTACTTGTTTAACAGCATTGGCGTTTCACATAACGATATTCATAAAAAGATATTCGCACTTCAGCGACACTCAGTAAATCTACGAATGACAGTTAATACTGTTAGTGAGTTTTTTCTTTCTTTATAACAACATCACGCCTGTATTACTCGAAGTGTTAGGCAGAGGTGTACCCTAAACTACACCCACATTTCGTCAGTTATGTTTAAGTCTCATGTAATAGGGGGCGAGCCTATTGCCATCAACCGGGTACGAACCCAGACCCCGGGCTGCTCTTCATAAAAAAAAACAAATCAAATGTGTCCTTTCTTTATAATGATACTTAGGCATCTCTGGATTAGTACACAGCTTCACTACCGAAGTTTATTAATCTCAATAATGATCAGTCTCTTTAGACCAAACGGCAAACTAAATAGAGCCAAATATAATAATACGACTAAGAGACTTTCTTATGAGAGCCAATCCTTTCTGTGTCCAAACTGTCTCAATAAACTTTTCCTAATCCTTAAAACTCCCATCCTCTTTCCCTCTTCAACGCTTCGTAAAATTAACTTGCTAAGAAGTAGGATGCCTTCATCATCATCATCATATCTAAAAGATACAACCAAGTCGAGATCAGAAAGCAAACTGTTTATTTCCTTTTTACCCTCATTACAAAATGTTACTCTTGACAAGTAATGAAAAACCAATCAACAAGGTTCAAACATAACATACCTTTCTCTCATAATGATTGGTAAATACAATAATAAATTCAACAGTAGATAACAAAATCATTTTAACAAAAATGTCTACTTCTAACATAGCAATCACTTAAGTCATTCATTAGGAATTCCTATAATATCTGGCCATAATTCAGGCGGTGGAATCACAATCGGCGGATCCTGTGATACTTCAGAGTCTGTATCATTGGCTGGCTGACTGTCAATGACAGGTGACCCATTAGCAGATGTGTCCGGCGGTCTGGCCAGTATTTGGTCGGCATGTCGCCGATGCAGCTCTCCATCTTCCGTTCTCACCACATAAGTGGCCGGCCCCTCCACCGTCTCCACGGTGGCCCGACGCCACCTGATCCCGGGCCCGTACATGCGTATGAGCACGGGCTGCAGCAGCGTAAAAGTCCGCGCGGGCGGCCGCTGTGCCGCCGCCTCCAGTTGCTGCTCGGCGCGGCTCGGCGCCGAGTCGGGGTGTAAGCTCGACACTGCAGTCCTGTATCTTCGCCCATTCAGTAACTCAGCAGGTGTCTTGTTAGTAGAGCTATTGGGCACAGTCCGTAAATAGTATAAAACTTTGCAAAGTTTCTCCTGCCATTGCATGTCCAGGTTATCTAGTTTCTTTATTTTATTCTTAAATGTTTGAATCGTGCGTTCAATCTGCCCGTTAGTCTCTGGGTGGTAGGGCGGTGAATACAAATGTTTAATCCCATTATTTTTAAGAAAATTATTAAATTCATCCGAGGTGAACGCACGTCCATTGTCGGACACCAACACGTCTGGCAGCCCTTGTGAAGTGAAAATTTTTCTCATAATAGTTATCACCGTACCACTATTCATCGCTGGTATGATTTCAGCCTCAAACCATTTGCTGTAGCTGTCTACTAGGACTAAAAATGTTTTTCCCTGAAAGGGTCCCGCAAAATCCACATGCACACGGCTCCACGGCTTCTCTGGAACAATCCAAGTCTGCGGGTCCTTTGGTGGGTTATTTCTCACTAGCTGACATTGCTGACACGCGGCCACCACACTCTCAATCTGCCGATCCATGTTGACCCACCACACGTAGCCTCTTGCATACGCTTTTGTCTGGACAATGCCCGCATGAGGGGCATGTAACAACTTTAACACTTTGTCCTGTAAGGACGAAGGTATTATGACTCTGTTGCTCCACAATAAACAACCTTTATTATGTGAAAGAGCCTCTCTCCGTGTCCAATAAGCTTGTAGGTTCGGGTCTATGTTCCTTCGTGGCCATCCGTGCAAAACGTGAAACATTACTTTTTGCAATACCACATCTTTGTTGGTCTCCGCAGCTATCTTAGCAGCGTCCAGGTCCCAGCCGCTCGGCTGCTCCTCCAGCAGCAACACGTCGCGCAGCACATCCTCCTGCACACTCGACGTGTCCGGAGCGGTCCACCTGCTCAACGCGTCCGCGTTGCCGATTAGTTTACCAGGCCTGTACTGTATACTGTAATCATAACTGGAAAGTTTTAATGACCAGCGCAACATCCTCGGTGATATCTGGTCTGGAATTGGCTTTGCGGGATTGAATAAACCGACCAACGGCTTATGATCTGTAACAATACAAAATTTACGACCCGCCAAGAATTCGTGAAACTTTGTCAATCCAAATATAATAGCTAGGGCCTCCTTATCAATCTGCCCATATCGTCTCTCGTGCGCCTGTAGTGTCCGTGAGGCCATCATCACCGGCCGCTCTGACCCATCCTCCATGATGTGTGCAATAATCGCTCCGAGACCGTATTCCGATGAATCACAAATGAGAAGTAGTTCTTTTTGCAAGTCATAGCCCACCAACGTTCGATCTGATGACAGTAATCTCTTCGCCTCCACAAATGCTTCCTGTTCCTTCTCACACCAGCTCCAAGGTCTTTTTGATTCTAACAGTCGATACAGTGGTTCCAACACAGTGCTCTTGTCAGGTAAGAATTTTTCATAAAAGTTATATAAGCCCAGGAAGGCACGCAAGGTCTCTCTGTTGGTTGGGGCCGACTTTTCCTGAATCTCTTTGACTTTCGCAGGTGCTGGGTGAAGTCCCTCTGCATTAATCATGTGCCCTAGGAATGTGATGCTGTTCGCAGCGAACACGCATTTCTTTACGTTGAGGCGAAGTCCCATCTGTTGCAGTTTGTTCAGTACTTCTCTAAGTCTCCGGTTGTGTTCTTCAATCGTGGCTCCAGTGACAGCGATATCGTCTAATAGACACGCCACTCCATCCATACCCGCTAACGCCGTCGACATCAGACGCTGAAAAATCGCTGGCGCTGCACTGACACCGAATGGCAAACGATTTACTTTCATTAGACCGATAGGAGTGTTCAGCGTGAGCAGCATAGCTGTCGCGTCGTCTACCTTCAGTTGTGTGTACGCGTTTTTTAAGTCCAGCTTACTAAATATTCTGCCGCCACTAAGTCTCACAAACGCTTCCACAGACGTCGGAAGCGGATAGATGTCTGTATCTATAGCAGTGTTCACCGTGACACGATAATCACCACACATTCGTACTGTTCCGTCTTCTTTCATCACCGGCGTCACCGGTGTCCCCCACTCTGAATAACGGACAGGTGTCAGTACACCCGCCTCCACCATCTCGTTCAACTGTCTAATGATTTTTTTCTTAAGAGGGTAGGGCACCGCGCGCGCCTTTAAGAAGCGGGGCGTAGCATCCGGCCGCACGTGAAGTGACACCTCAGGACCTTTGTACTCGCCGAGTCCTTCTTTAAATAGTTCCGGAAATTCTTTTTTATATTGTTCTATCTCCTCTTCAGCCCAGCACAATCCTGATAGTTGAAGACCTAGTGTATGGAACCAGTTCCTGCCCAGCAGATTTGGTCCATTCCCCGACACCACGACCAGTTCACATTGCGCTTCCTTATTACCTAGCACAACACGCACGTCTGCTAGTCCTAATACTTTCAAAGGGTCTTGAGTCCATGTCACGAGCTTTAGATTGGTAGCTCGTAGGGGTGGGGGCGTCAACCACAGCATCTTGTATGTCTTTTCCGACATAATGGTACGCGATGCACCTGAGTCCACTTCCATAGATAAATGAACGCCGTCTATCATAACGTCTGTGGTAATAGGTGGTGAGTAATTATCCACGCAGACGTATACGCCCATCATCTTCTCAGCTGAAGTGTCCACACTCGTGTTGGTTTCCCTCGTGTCTTCGACCTGTTGTACACGACCTGACTTCTTGGCGCAAGCCGCCGCAATGTGCCCCAACTTCTTGCAGTAGAAGCACTTCGCCTTAACAAACGGGCAGCGCTCGCCCGGCCTGTGTGCGCGTGCACACCGTCGACACTCGTTCGAATGAACATTACCAATGTCCATAGGTTCAGTCTCCGTGACACTGGACGGAGTTTGCTTAGACTCACTAGCCATACACGCAGGGTACAAATCAGGGAACGTCACTTGATAGTCCAGACACATCTGTAACGCGACTTCGTATGTCAAGTCTTTCTTTTTCAATAAGTCGCGTCGCAAGCGATCGTCCCGTACCCCCAGCACTAGTCGGTCTCTCAACTGGCGTTTCAAGTCCATGAAATTGCATTTTGCACCAAGCAGACTTATAGCCGCCACAAAGTCTTGCACGCTTTCACCTTGCACTTGTTGACGTTTGTAAAATTTTCCCGCTTGCAAAATTTCGTTAACCTCAGGTTCATAAAACTTATCCAAAACACTAAAAATGTCCCCTAAAGGTACTTCCGTAGGACGTTTTGGAACTAAAAGTGATGCAATTAACGCGAAAGTGTCTCTGCCGCACTGAGAAAGAAACAGCGATCGTCCCTTGTCGAGATTAAGTTTGTCGTAACCCGCCGCATCAAGCGCACACAGTAATTGTTCTTTATAATCACACCACTTATCAGTCTTTGGGTTAAATTGTCCGGGAAACACTATATTCGTTACATTTGCCGTCATTTTCACCGAAATCCAACTTATTTTCCGCAGTCGCCAATAAAAGATACAACCAAGTCGAGATCAGAAAGCAAACTGTTTATTTCCTTTTTACCCTCATTACAAAATGTTACTCTTGACAAGTAATGAAAAACCAATCAACAAGGTTCAAACATAACAATATCTATCGACATTTAGCTGATAATATGATAGCTATGATGAAGCCTTACTTATTAACAAGTTAATCTTTTCGGTACAGTAAATGATAAATTTTCGATGTCCGGTTTAATTTTGGTGAAAATACTTTGGAAATAAATCTTTGAAATATAGTTTGAATTTTTAATAAAACTTGATATCTTGCTTTTAATGACCGAAATCCCGATCCCTGCGCGTATGTACGCTGGCACTCATCGACTTTTGTACAGAGCCGCACTCAATATGCCAGCGCGCAGTATGCGGCTCGCGAGCCACGGTTTGCCGACCAGTGCCTTAAACCATACTTTTATTGAATATACTGTGGTATATGGTAGTATGTGCCATAGGTTCTAAGCCTCTTATTAGCGATTGTTATCATGAATAGTACAGTTTCCGGAAACAATGCCTGTAATTTCACCGCACCTATACCTTTAAACTGGAATACAGCAATCTTTTTTTATGGCTGTAATAGATTATTTCCCTGAACGAACGCTTTCAAGCATCTCAATCTAAAACTAGGTTTTATTTTTAAATTGGAGAAAAACACCAAAAAAATATGTTGCTAAAAACTATTCCATTCGATAACAACGTTTAGCACACGAAAGACTCAAAGACTAGACATAATCAAAAGAATAAAATTCACGTACAAAAGTAAAATGCGTAGTTTCGCACCGCCACCCGCCGCAGAAATTGGATGACATTTGTATAGATTTTTATAAAAACCCTTAAAACAAGGTCAGATAGGAATGGTCTGTCGATACAGTTCTAAATATAAGATTGGGTCTACGTGAAATAAAATTGAAGATCTTGAATAAAATGAATTGGGCTCATTTTTCAGAAAAAAGTCGGGATGAATCTCTCATAATATCGCACCTTTGGTAGAACAAGGGCATAATTGTCATAAATTGCCAAACGAATGTCTTTGTCCCTCCAGTTCAAAGGGCCTTTTTAAAGCATTTCTGCATATTTAAGTCATTTTGGCAATTTATGACAATTATGCCCTTGTTCTACCAAAGGTGCGATATCAGCCTGTAAATGACCAATGTTGAACGTCCTGCTTACTGAGTTATTCTACGGTTGGAAAAGATGTAAATTATGTTGAAATTAGTGCAAAAATATACTGCTGTCGACTCTTTGCCGGAAAACACACATTGTGAGGCTAAATATTTAAATAGGTATTATTTGAAATTCTATTTTAGGGTCGGTGGGTTTAATATCTACCTATACTTATTACTTATATATTATAATATTATAAAGAGGTAAAATTTGTGAGTTTGTATGTAGGGTGTAATCTTCGGAACTGCTGACCTGATTCCATTTCTTTCACAAATAAAAAGATACGGTATAGTTGAGTGTCATAATATGTATTTTAAGTTAAAATAGGAAATTTAAAAATTAAATACACGTGAACGTAGCTAGTACCTAACTTATGTATAACGTTGCAGTATGTTTCCAAATAATAACTCATTCAGATTGTCCAACGCGAAAACAAACTAAAATCCGCCATCTTCCCATTATATCTAAGATTAATAACCACCCAATAACATCGCAGAGACCTGAGCAGACTCCCAAATTGCTCTCACATAAATAATTTCCTATCGATTATATTAGCAATCTTCCCTTTTATAGAAAATATATTAGAATTAGATGTCCGATGTCCTAGGTAGTTGGATGGTCCCAATTAAGGTAATGTGTCACATATCGAGTGAATCGGAAAGCGATGTATCAAGTCGCCAGGGGCAGTAAATCAGCCGGTGAATATCGGCGTCGAGTAATACGTTGCCAAGTGTTGTGTTACTGAGTTATCTGCGGCCAATGTATATATATAAATATACTTATAAGAACTATCTGAACGTGTTTGTGAATAAGATAAGCTATCCCTTTTCCTTTCTATTCTTTGTGGAGTGCTTTATCATTATCATCTACATTAACTGATTACTGAAATTGTCTTTGAATTATGGAGAACTACCGACCCGCCACTGCGTCGCATGGTTTTTACGATTTGATAAAACATCGCAATTTCTATTTTAACTGCAAGTTGTTATACACCTAAACTTTTCGCAATAAATTCTCTAAATAATGGTGAGAACCACTACAAAATCCGTTGCGTAATTTAGAAGAACAACGCGGTCACACAGACATACACGAAAAGCGACTTTAATTTATAATAAGTGTTGATTTGAACTCCAAAAATATAATGGTAACCGGTAAAACGGTAACTGTAAATGGTAACCATTATATTCTTTCACGACAAATACACCTTTAGGTAGAATATTAGTGGTTTATTTTTTAACAATTTTGGCCAGTTTCTTTGAACAATATCTCTTGTCGAGTATGTTATTCATATACCGCCCGACTGCTGACTACTAACTATGAAGAACGTTATGCCAAAGTAGCAAAGAACACCGAACTGCAGCCAACACGATCTCTTCGAGAGAAAACCGTGACAACGCATACATTCACACATTAAGCACAGACACTTAATTTAAATGTAACTGCTCCCGCAACTTTATCTTATTTTTATTGGCAACTTTACACTATTTTCGCACTGGCTACTGTAATAAATCCTTACTTTAATTGTCCAAGTCTGAGACAACTGTAAAATGTCACCATAACTCTTCAAAACTGTTGTGTTGGTGATTGCGTGAAGGTTGGCCATTGCTTTTATGGTACGAGCACACCATGGACAAAGGTGACCAATTTTGATCAAACGGCTTTGGTGGAAACTGTAATGAAGTAAAAGGTTTGTTTCTAATATTCTAAAAAAGTGTGTTAGTCGTAATGAAATTAATTAATTTAAAAAAAACTATGTGCATGAAAAAGAAAGAACTGTGGAAATGAAACAAAAATCATAGAGCTCGCGCTGAATTTTTGTATTGGCATTTTTTTACCGTTTGACTTTTGGATTCAACTACTTATTTACAATTCAGCTTACCCTCCTGCAAACAACTTTCAATGCACATGCAGTAGGCAACCGGTAATAGTGGTAATATTTACAGTTTCACCTCAGCAGCCCAGGCAGCGGCGTCGGCGTTGGTAATCAAACGCCAGACGTTCAGTCTACATCAGCTGCAAGTGTTACTGCTCCATCCATCACACGAGGGTCTGAATAACAGCCGGGAATACACCTGACTGAGGGAAACTAAAGGAAAAACAGGTGCATAGAACCTATGCAAACACGGATGAATTAAAATAACACATTCTCACAAACTCACATTTTATGAGAACTGGCAGCAATGCATTATGCTAACACGCGCAAACTTACGTAACATGAGTTTACTTTACCTTTAATATATTTTTGTGCACGATCACGCACGATAGCCAAGGAAAATGTCAGCTTAGGTGTTAAAAAAACATTTAGTAATTGACAAAGACAACATTCTCAAGCAACCAAGCTGGATGTGCCACATTAACGAGCACATACTGGATGCAACGTGACCATTCTTCACCTTCCAGCGCTTAAAGCGATGTCTTCAACTCACTACTCGGCACAACATTCCTCGCATTTCTTTCCCGTGAAGGATATAAGACGTTACCGGAATGAGTTTCTCTAATTTCTCAACAACAAACCTCCTGTGTATCCTTTGCTGATCTCGGCACAATATTTCAGCGCTCACACCTAACATTTGTTACCGCGGCCGCCGTCTGACGCGCGTTCTGTTACTAGTGTTGTTACCCTCCTGTACTTATGTGAGCCTGGTATTTTGAATCTACGTATGTATGGAATTTTTGGCTTTTGATTGATGTTTAGAAGTTGTATGGAATTTAAATGAATTACTTTAATTTATGTGGAAAAGGCATGATTAAATTCTTATTTTGATGATGCAGTAACGTACAAATAAAGGTATTAACTGCAAATATTTATTTCTGGTCTCAATATAGTTAGAGAAACCCTAAAAGTGACTATAACTTTCACAGAAATAGTACATTACTGTCGCGGCCAGCAATTAGGGCATTGATGGACGATCGTGAAAATGTGGGCCGAGATGAAGCCGAGGCACACAAACGTGGGTCCATGAATGCCTGGTTGCGGCCAAGGTTTGTACTCGTAATAGTTATTTATGCTACAAGTGCTGAAGGTAGGTGATTTCCGACGAGTGGCATTTTTATTAACGAGCGAGCGAAGCGAGCGAGTGTATAAGTCGACACGAGTCGGAAATCATCTTACGCACGTGTATCATACAACGTTTTACTATGCATTGTTCGAGGAAATAAAAAAAACGAGCGAGCCTTACGGTAGTAGCCTATGATGTGTAACATGACAAATGAATGAAAATTCATGACTTTGACTTTGACTTTTTAAATTTGACTTTTTGACTTTGATTTTTTGACTTTGACTTTTTGACTTTGACTTTTTGACGTTGACTTTTTGACTTTCTTAGACTTTGACTGACTATGACTGTGACTGTCTGTGACTTTGACTGACTTTGACTTTTTGATTTTGATCATCGTCATAGTCAGCGCCATTGCCATCGTCATCGTCATCGTCATCACCATCGCCATCGTGACAGCATTTAACAAAAATTCTGCTGTTCCCTACATTTCGACGAGATATGCGAACATAAATGTAGGGAACAGCTGATTTTTTTTTCGCGATATCAGCTTTGGTCCCATAGTGAAAGTTGTTCATAATAATGAGTACAATGACCCCTTAAGAGGCTTAGGGTAAACAAAAACTAAGGTTGTATATCATCTAGTAAATAAAATTGAACTATTAAGTGGGTACCTTCTTCCCACGTAACTAGTTTAGAGAAAATAATTGTTGTTATATCTGTCACAATATATTGATTGAAAACGTGTCTGGGTGCTCCCTAGAGCATGACTCCAGACTATTGAAATATGTAGAAACTTTAATAGATTTTTTGTGTTTTTATACTATACGTTTCTTCAAGTATTCCCACACGTTGACGCAAGAAAATGGTATCCAATTGCGTGTACCGTTGAGGATTGCGAGTGAGTATCACTTATTTAATTTAATGGAACAACGTGCGTATTGGTAAGAAAGGCGCCAAAATATAACATTACCCCTGTATTTTGAAAAGCGTTACGTTAACTTTAAGAGCGTCCATTCTAAAAGTAGGCCACGTAGAATATTAAGAATGAATTGCAATAATTATAACACTGACTTTGATGTTGTAACGTTTTAGGTGTTTGGAAAGTTTCCTAATACTATTTTTACATCAGAAAAATAGTATTTGATATTCTTTTCGGTTCGGTGGTGTTACAATGTTAATTATTGCATTTCATAATCAATAAGTCAAGACTCAGAGCATTCCTATTGGAGAAATGTCTGTATTCAATAGACGATGACATATCCACATTAAAAAAAATGATATTAGTTAATGTGACACTGGGTAATATTAGTATGTTGCAATGTAGCTTGCAATGTTATTGAATTTTTAATTGTATTGATTGTATTGAATGTTTAATTTGTAATGTTATTGAATTTTCATTTTATTTTTTTTCTATAATTTATTGTTCATGAATGTATTCTATAGTTTTAATGAACATGTTTTTATTTTATTTTTTATGTATGATTTCAAACACAATGTAAATTGTTTCTGAATAAAATTGAATTGAATTGAATATTTTAGTTCACTAGTTAGCCATATTTCATATTTCCAGACAGTAATATTGCCAAATTAATCAAAACAACGAAATATTTGACAGCAATTTGCGACGTTGCCCGCTTTTAGAATAAGCGCTCTTAAGGGTTATGTTGTCTTTAACGGTTATATAATAAGTTCTATGTAATAAAAGGCCTTTTGCACTGGGCACAAATCCAGACTCCGTGCTTCTACTAAGAATTTCCTAATAACATTTTGCCCGACCCAGAACCAAACGCGAAGCAGTCGCGGTTGTAACCACTACACCTAAAATGCAGTCTGTCATACAACATAAACGTGAATATTATGATGCCTATAGATATTATAATGATGGGTAAATTGACGGTATTGGTGAAGTTCTTCAGAAAGGTCAGGTGCGTCGTACTTGCAACCGGCGTGCGTGTATGACCAGATGTATGAACGTAAACGAGGCTAAAGGAGTATGTAAGGATCTTAGAAGTAAAGGTAAAGGCATGAGTCAAAGTCAAACAATTTATTTCAATTAGGCACATAAAAGGCACTTATGAACGACAATTTTACAAAAAAATATAATTGATTCTAGTCGTTCGTATGAGTTTATGTTTTTAAATTGATAGTATCGGATACTATCAATTTTTCAACATAACAGGTTCACAACGCTCTTTGCACGTGCCGGAATAAAATCAATAACGTAAAATCGGGTATTGATATGACCCCCATACCAGAATGTACCTTGGTCATATCGCCTGGGTAGCACTTATACACTTTTCGATAAAGTACGACTAGCCGCTTTCTAGTCTATAATTTAAACACTATGGAATTATTGTAATGGTACTGTATTTTATGATGACAATTTTGGAGTTATTGTATACAACTTCCAGATAGTCAACTCACTTTCTACCTACCAGATGGTGAGGGAATGCAATAGTTTTTATCTGCATAATCAGCTTATAATGCTCCCACTGGCCCCACTTCTGGGACATACAGACAGGAGGCCTGTGTCCCAGCAGAGAGGGAGTGGGCGGGAATTCCCGTTATTAAAAACTTTCATAATTTAGTCGCAATCTCAGACAAAAACTTGTCAAATAAGTTGCGATTTTTGATAGATTGAGCTTGAGATTGGAATGCGAACGTTCTTAAAAATACCAGAATTGTCCCTCTGTCTACCGATTTTCAACAACCCCTGTTCAGTTCGGACTAACGTAATCATTATCCAGCAAAATATTAACGTTTTAGCCTTGATCCATGCAGAGGTCAATGTATGGAGTAAATAATATATTATTAGGTTATATATATTTAGGCAACAATAAACAGAGTATATCCAGGGCCGCGACGTGATCCGCGGAGTCCTACAGGCCCAAGGGATCGTGCACGTACCGACTAGACGGGCCGCTAAAATGACGCAACGAGACGAAAGTCATGTGTTCAAGTTTTTAAAGATGATTTTCTTAAGGACAATGTTTTTTTTTATAAATAGGGACTACTCTGCTATTGCATATCAATAAAAACTTGCCACAGGGATTAGGTATATCTAAATTAATATTATAAAGAAAAAAGATTTGATTTTTTGTATGTAATGGATAAACTCAAAAAATACTAAACCGATTTAAAAAATTCTTTCATTTATAGAAAGCACATTCTAAACGAGTAACATGGGCAGTATTTTATCAACTTCCACGCGAATGAAGGCTAACTAATTTTTAGTTAAATATCGTGTCAAACGGTTGATCATTGTTTTCGTCACAATAACTTCATAAAAATACATACTTCTCAGCCTAGTCACAGTTAAGGAATATTTCTTCTTTAAATAAGTAATCCGCTGGATGCGGGAAGTACAGAACCGGTCGAAGTGGCGGTGCTTGAGGGAGGCCTATGTCCAGCAGTGGACTCCTCTTTTGACTGAAAAAAAGATAATGATGATGAATTTACAAAATTATTGACCACCATACTTTTCGTTACTCCATACGTCATTGCGACACCGCGCAACATTTTAGTCAAAGCGAAACTCCAGTAAATTCGCTTATAGCGTCACTAACAGCAAAACAACTCCAGGGACCTACGTGACATGAACAAATAAAAACTACTTGTTCAACTTTGATAGCAGGAAATTGTTTTAAGCAACGTTCAGAAGGAGATTTCGTAGGTGGACTGTCCCAGAACTCCCTGATGTAGGTAACTTTCAACCCCTGTTTTCTTGAACGGAAAATAAAATAAAGAGTTTGATGTTGACTCTCTGTTTGTTGTTTGTTTAAGTTGGTCTTTGGCGGGTTCGTTAAGTCTCGGCTCAATAGGTAGTTTGTGAGTTATGTGTGTTTGTGTCGCCGGGTAGAATCACGACCTTTTCTTTTAACGTGTGTCTTTAATAGCTACTATGAAACTATATATTTTAGACACCATTTTCAAGGTGATTTTTTTTATAAGTAGAATACTAGGTATCTACTGTAATAATCATTAAATTGATGCATTCTCAATCATATGAGTACTTGCTGTAGTATTCAAATTGTATCCGCAGAGGCGGTGATCTTTGACAAAAACATGTAATACATTTGGTAAAGTAAGTCCTGTCGTAATAATAATAATTGAAGTAGGAATTAAAGTTGACATTTTCTAACGTTTTAAGATATTAACACACTAATAAATGATTTGATTGGTTTTAAATGATATTGCCTTTCCTTCCTCCATTATTCCACACTCCGATGTTTCCAAACACAAACGTATGTACAATACCAGCATGTTCTCATGCATACGAACCTCATTGGAGAATCCAATTTCCTTAGAACGTGAACATTTTCCCTCGCAATGAAGCATCGATATTGTAAAGACGTGTTGGATATCATTTCTAACGTTATTATATTTATCAGTTCATCAAAGTGTTTGTTCGTTTGGATGTGAAAGAAAATGCAGAATGGAGAGAAAGAAAACTCAGTTATCGGAGGTTCTAAGGGGGTTATTACACTATCATAGATCCATGAGTCATAGGTATATGACAATGTTATATTCAATGGGTATATGAATCATTTGTGGTAATATAGTATAGGTATTATGAATTTCTTTTATTTCGTATATGATAAAAGATCGCCGACCAACCGCCGACCGCAACATACTTGGGAAAAAGCAAGGCTATGATAAAAGATATGATCCTAAGATATAATAATAATTATATTATTATTTTTAAAAGTTTTTTTTTTGTTTTTTCTAATAATATTTAATAATGTAATTTGTATATAATTAAATGAGATAAAAGATAGAGAAAATAATATTTATTTACTCAAAAAAGGATTGTAGTACATTTAAATATAAAGCTTTACAAAATAAGTACTATATTTACAATCGTTTAGTGGGCACTGCGTTCCTAGCAAGGTTAAAATATGCTATATATGATCGTAGATAATTCATCAATCTACCTAGCCTTTTCCCAACTATATTGGGGTCGGCTTCCAGCCTAACCGGATGCAGCTGAATACCAGTATTTTACATGGAGCGACTGCCTATCTGACCTCCACAACACAGTAACTGGGTAATACGATACCCCTTGGTAAGACTGGTTGTCAGACTTCGAGCTTCTGACAACCCGTAACGACTGTCAAAGATCCACGAATGACAGCCGGGACCAACGGCTAAACGTGCTTTCCGAGGCATGGAGGAGTCTCGGTATGTACAGATGGTCAACCATCCACAGACAAACTCCGGCAAACGTAGCTTAACCCGATGGACCGACCCGTGCGGCAGTTATTACTTAGCTACGAGCTCCTGGATCGTAGATAATATATGATAGTGTAATACCCCCCTAAGGTAGGTTGCGCTTTGAAAAACTGCTAAGTATATATATATATATATAAATAATAATATGACGTGCTCCAAGTGAAATTCAGATAAATGAATACCGTGCTGTATTTACTTCACGGACTTTTGGTGAAGAAAAACAAAGAAAACTGAAACACGCAATGTGCACATAAGATTATTGTGATCATGACTCATATGACCTGACCAAAACAATACCTGAGGCTATACTATGACTTGTTAAAGCAATCATTGTTCCAGTGTGAGAGAGAGATGGAGCTACTCAGTACGAAAATCACTGTCCTTATTTCATAGTGGAACAGTGATGGTTTTAACACGTCATAGTAAGGCCCCAGCAGTGCTATTCTGTAACCATCTCACCGTGAAAACTTATGTGAAGTGAGCCTGGAGTGAGCTGTCATTCCACAGGGATTGACACTATTGACAGCTCACTTCACCCAAGTTTTCACGGTGAGATGTTTACAGAATAGCATGGCTGGTCTTTAAAAGAGACTGAGAAGTCTGAGTGTTTTCGGTGTTTCGTCTCAGAGTAGTTCGATAAGAAACACCGATGACATTAGGGTAGGCTAAAAAAAATACTTTTGTAAGTGTTTGTACAAAGCTAAGTACATAAATAGAAAAAAATCCTCGTACATTCTTGTATGTGAAAATGATTTTTGCCTTGGATACAGTTAGACAGTTTTAGCTGTTGTTATCTCTGTCTAGCCTAGGATAAGTTTAAAAAATAGCTCCAAAATATGGAGATTATTCAATATTCAGCAGATTAAATAAAATTCAAATACTTAAATATTATTCTATTCTATTCAAACTTGAAATTTTATGTAATTTTACAAAATAAATTGACACATATTTGAAGGACGTTTTGTGATTGAAAACTTTTATTAAGTATTTTACTTTCTGAAATGTAGTTACTTACAACATAATTATCTATGTTGAAAAAAACTATGTTTTTTAACAAGACTAGCAGATTTCGTTTTTTCTCGATAACGAGACTTAACTTGTAATTTCTTTTGAAAATTGAATTTGTGTGCCTTTTCATATTTCTTGACGTTATCTAGGGTGATACAATTATCAACTTTAAAAAGATTATTTTTGACTACGTAGAATGATTCTGGAAAAAGGGCTAACTAAATCAATCAGCCTAGATTTTTCCCAGCTATGTTGGGGTTGGCTTCCAGTCTAACCGGATGCAGTTAAATACCAGTATTTTACATGGAGCGACTGCCTATCTACAAACCCAGTAACTGGGTAATACGATACCCCTTGATAAGACTGGTTGACTGACCTGCGGGCTTCTGACGACCCGTAACGCCTTAGCGTGCTTTCCGAGGCACGGAGGAGACTCGGTAAAGAGCTGACTAAGTACTTACTTTATTATTTTGATACATCAACTTAACATCAAAGCTATATTTAAGGACATTAATTCAAGTTGAACGCAAAAGACAACGACCCAGGTAAAAGGACAGGACTAATTTAAATTAATTATTTTAACGTCGTCATTAAGAATTATAATGCTGATATTTAAAACTCCACCCTTATTTTATCGTAATCAGATTTCTGAGTGGGGTCATTTTAAAACCCTAAATACTGCTGTAATTTTAATTATCCTTGCGTTGTGAAATACAATGCAAAATTAGTTGCTTTTGCGAGTTAATACAATTAAAAACACATTTGTTTGCTAATTTCCAGGTTTATAACATTAGTTAGGATCCTATTGATCCTAACTAATGTTATAAATGTGAAAGTGAATTTGATTGTTTGATTGTTTGTTACGCTTTCACGCTAAATCGGCTGAACAAATTTGGATGAAATTTGGCACATGGGTAGACCATGACCTGGATTAGGACATTGGATAATTTTTGTCCTGATATTTCCACGGGTTTGAGACGTACGCGGGTGAAACCGCGGGGAGCAGCTAGTATTGTGATAAAACTTTACATTGTCGATAAACTATGCAATTTTATTGTTAATTAGCGACCCGCCCCTTATTCGCACGGTCTCCGACCTGACAAAATATCGAGATTTCGTTATTAAATGTAAGATTATTGTGAATGTTTTATAGATATAAGCCTTCCGGAATAAAACCAAATGCATTCTGTTGAGTTGTTTAGATGAATAACGCGGTCAGACAGACACGCCAAGCAAGTTTAATTTATAATGGGATTTACTTAACAACGTTGCTTAAAGTTATGTAAGTGACATTCAAAAGTTAAAAATGTATGGTTAAACAGTCGCTAATCATTACTTTTTATGGGGGATGCGCTAAGGTATCCCGCGAAATTCAATTTTTCTTTCGTTTATTTGCAATTTGCAGGTCAGTGTCAGGCTGTAGGTATGTTGATTAAAATATGATTCGCGACCGTAACAAATATGGCTTTACAGAATTATAAACATGAGAATCAGCAATACAACTTCTTAAGTTAGCATAATCCTCAAATGTCATAATTTTATGAAATAATCATTCAATAGGATTACGTGAACTTAGAGAGTTGTATTGATGATTTTTACGATCATAATTCTTAAATAAATATTTGATACGGCTGCGAATCATATTTAGATCAACATACAACCTGATACTGACCTGCAAATTGCAAAAAACTAAGAAAATCTGAATTTCGCGGGCTACCCGACGCTGACGCTTTCGCCTTAAGCTTCGTTTATGAATAAATAGATAATGCAAATAATATAGATAATTTGTATAGATGTACATATTCATCTCTTAGTTTTTAAATCTGTAAAATTGAGAAATAAGTACGTTAAAAAGAAACACAATAATGTCATATTTCAGGAACATTTTTTATTTTTTTATTTGGCTGGTCTGTACCTATTCGTAATAACAAAATAGGGCGATCATATTGTTGTCATGTGAATAAGGGTCAGTTCACACCGAGACGTAACGCGAAGCGACGCTGCGCGCATTATTTAAGATAGTGATTCAAAATATAACTTTATTTACTACTCAAAAAGATACACATTTAAGCTTCGTGCGGACCAGCGCGACGCGACAGCGCGAGGCGACAGCGCGACGCGACACCGGTTATTGTTATACCGTCAAGTTTTCTTAGAAATTGTATTGTTCGAGTCGCGTCGCGGCGTCGCGTCGCGCTGGTCTGCAGGAAGCTTTAATTGAGATAGTTGCAAAATGCCCTGCGGCGTTGCGCTGCGTCTCGAGATACCACGTGGCGTAGCGCGACGTATCACGAAGCAGTGAGGTGTGGCGCGTGGGGCTGCCAGCGACTTCACGATGCGCCTCACGACGTCGCGCTGCGTCTCGCGGCGCCGCGCCACGCTGCGCAGCGCAAAACCTGGCCTCTTCAAGCATGTCGTCGCATCGCGTTACGTCTTAGTGTGAACTGACCCTTATAAAATACCCGAACTTAAGACATTGACAACATAACATGACCCATCTAGTAAAAAGGAAAAGATAAAGAAAGATATCTAAAAAAAAAGATAACAGGCAGCTCATGTCTTGTAAGTAAGTACATACAACATATACATGAGCCATCCAACCGAAATGTTCGATGAATATAATATCTTAGTTCATTTTATTTCTTTTGTCATGCTCGTATTGTGTTCAAAGTACCGTCAGTTATTTTTGTTACAGTTGACATGCTTACAAAAGGTACAAGTAACTGTTTATGTTAGGTAAACGAATTAATATGAAAAGAAAAAAAAGACCGGAGAAACATTATTAAAGAAAAGATATGCTTCTTTAAAATGTGGGTAATTGGACCTTTTTTAAATTGCCGATGGAGAACTTTGAATAAAAAGTTATAAAAAGGTTGGTTCATTTTTTCCAGAGCAGTATCCCCATTGTAGTATCCCAATTAATATTCAATCAATCAATTACATCCGTCTATCAACCTACAAAATTACGCCATAAGCTTTAATAAACTTAATTAAAACGATTTTCCGTTTTTCTTGCAATTTTCCACTGGATTAATTAAAAAGTAATAATTTGTAGGGAAATAAGAACTATCGAGTTATTCGAAATGCCATAAGAGTCCATACATATAAAAGTAAATCATCGCAATATATAATTATTTGAGGGCTGACAATCTTATCAGTGTGATTTCACCCTCTCGACTCAGGGACATTGCATGCGCCACTGTGAAGATAAGAAAAGTAAGTTAATTAGTATTCGCATAAATATGTTTTATTAACCACTATTGAGAATGGATTGATGCACGTACAGTCAACTTGTCGCCCAATGTAACAAAAGATAAAATTCAAAAGTCATTTATTCAGACTAGGCTGAGAATCAGCACTTTTCGAACGTCAAAATTACATAAGACAGTCCCCCAAAAACGCCCATCCTTCACCACTTCCTAGTGCTTAAGCTGGGAAGAAGAAGTGGCGCAACAAACTCCCCAGCAGCACTGCTGTCTGTTCAGTTGGAAAAACTTGATTCTATATAATAATGCTTTAATGCAAAAATAATTTACATTAGCACAAATTGCAATCAACTCATAAAATAAAAACATTTTAATTAGTAGTAGTGATAAGTTATGAAATCAGGCTTTACGTTACGAAATCCATGACAGTAAAATGTTATCTCAACGAGTCAACATATCCTGAGGATGTCTTGTGGAGGGGCGAAACACGTGTCGTGTATAGGTTTGGGTAAAAAAAACTTGCTGTTCCATAGATTTTGATTCTTTTTTAATAACCAACGAACCATTTCAACACAGGGCGTCCAGAATCATGTACTGAATCGATGGTAACAGGTCGACGAGGTGCGTCGATGTACCTGCCACCTTTATACAGCTAGTCTTTACAACTGGTTTTAGGTGTAAACGTTAATAGTAGACAAACCATGTAGCATACATGTTTAATACCTTAGTGTAAACTCATGGTGAGAAGGCTCATAAGCAGCTTCAACTTGTCCTACTGTTATCACCCCCACTTTACCGACAACCGTAGTGACGTAGCACAGTAAGCGTAGATAAGTTAAATTGAAAAAGCGATCATCTTCGCTCGCTGCCTCCCTGGTACACTGTCGGGAATATTATAAATTGTGAACAATGAAAGTATAGCAGCCGTGGAAAAAATGGACAACTAGCTCCCGAGGGCTGTGAGCTGAATAGAAGGCTTAATTTATTTTGTCATAAAAGCCTTTTATGGAATAATATTTTGTGTTTATTTGTGATTTCAGTATTAATTGAATAGTAAATGCACGGAGAAAATATTGCAAAAATCCATGTAGAAATATGTATTGGTTTTGCTTGATTTTTTGGGTTCCGTACCTCAAAAGGAAAAAACGGAACCCTTTTAGGATCACTTCGTTGTCCGTCCGTCCGTCTGTCAAGACAGTTTTCTTCTCTCAGGAATCCATATCAAGTTGTATTTTTTTATTTTTATTAATATCAATATATCTATATAATCTACGGTCCCTTGGGACTCTAAATAAATCAAACTTCTAAGTCAACGCAATAAAAAATACGGCCATTTATGCGACATATTTTGATACTCGCAAATAAATCAAAACCTCTAAGGTAATTCCCGTTGACATAGAATCATAAAATATTTTTTTGCTATTTAAACTTACATTTGCAGTTGGAGAATTGACCGTGACGTATATCGATGTATTTTTTCGATGTATATAACGATAAACATTTTTTCAACTACTAGGTTAAATTTGTTCTTGGGATAAATTCATCCCAACTACGAAACCCTTTATTGTGCGTGGTCCGACACGCATTTGGCCGGCTCCATAACCTTTGCCACAAATGATGTAAATTGATTATTATTTAAGCCCGTTAATTAAGCAGTTCTTTTGAGTAGGTATCATCGCAATTTGTTTGAAAGAAATAATTCCTTTCTCATAAACATAAATATTACTTTCACACACACATCACTCTGATCCGCGACGGCTCAGCCAAACTTTCACTTGATTAAACTCACACCAAAATTACATCATAAAAATATACTGAAACACGAAAAAATATAACTCCGAACACATTAATCTTCTACGTGCTAAATAGTCATTCATAAAACGCGCGTTACGTCACTGTAAGGGCAAGTTCACACCTAGTCGGGTCACGTCGCGTTATCAAAGTAATTTACACGGCGCACGGCAACTCCATCTAACTTGTGGAAAGTTGGTTGATTAGGCGCGTGAGACGAGACGCGATGCGGTAATTATTTCCGTACTTGAGGTGTCGATAGATCGGTGGTTGTGTGTGATTCAACTTTTATGGGGAAGTGGTTTTGATTAACGGTTTTTGTACGGAGAGTTTTATTTGTGTTTTTGTAAACAATGATAGATTAATGAGAGCATATTCTAGTTTTTATTACGACTTTATTGTTTCAGATCTATTATCCACGTATAGAAAAAATCTTGATAGGTATAATTATATGTGAGAGGAGTTATATCAATTTTGCCTATACATAAAAATAGTTTCTAATCAAACTTAAGGCGACGATAACCGACTTTTAATGACATTTAATTACCAAATATTCACAGATCACGTGTAAACGAGTAGTTTAATGATTAGAAAAAAAAATGGTAAATTAGAGCATGTTTTTAATCTGTGAATATTTTAGATTATGTTTATATCACATAGAGTAATTAATTTGTAAAGTTAAATCTAACGCGGATAAAAAACGGAAAATTACGCAAAAACTATCAAGCGTATTTTGTGAGACCTTCACCATTTTAAAGATAATTTAATTATTTATCTTTTAGTACGAGTATACGTGTTTTATTAAAATACCTTTTGTTTTATGTATAATAAATTAATAATGCTTCTAA
Source organism: Agrochola circellaris (assembly GCA_914767755.1). Lineage (NCBI taxonomy): Eukaryota > Metazoa > Arthropoda > Insecta > Lepidoptera > Noctuidae > Agrochola > Agrochola circellaris. The sequence continues at coordinate 1,790,362 of OU611847.1, forward strand.
TTTGGGACAACGCTCCTTAAGAGGGCGCCTAAAGGTCCACTAGCGCCACTCTTTTAAAAAAATATTATCTCGTGACTGAGAAGGAATTATGAATAACGGCTAGACAGGACCCTCGGTAAGTGTGTCTAGAATTTTCTAATACCTTTTATAAAGTTTCATATTGAGACACGAAGCAACAAAATACGATCTAAAGAAAAGCGGCCACATTCCTCTGTGGACCTTTAGGCGCCCTCTTAATGGGTGAGTCCTATTACTGGCTGGACGAACGACACGTTGCGTGAGCTCAGCACAGAACACGCAAGCTAACCACTCAAGGCCATTGGCATATATCTGCGTCTTAAACTTTATCGGTCCATTGATTTCCTTCGAAGCTTACACAATGCACTCAAATCACGTTGAACTACCATATCAAAATCAAATAACCGGAATCGAACCCCATTTCGATAACGTTTCAAACATCTATAAAAATACTCATTTAATTCCTGGCTGCAAACCAAATCTCAGACCGAATTTAGTAGAACGAAACGCATTTTTCAGTACAACAGACTAGTGTAGGTACAATTGTTATATTTCATCTTAGTGGTAGTAGTTATAGTCGACCTCGGAATTGCTTTACCACCCTAAGGTTTCGTGACACTTGCACGTTATTCTAAATAAAAAAAATACGTGTGGCACTCGAGGACTGCGGCGGTAAAGCTATTGCATAGCATATATTCAAAAATAAGAAGATAATATTGTTGATTTAAAATATTTTTTAAAAAAAATACCCCTATACCCCCCCCTAAATCGCAGAATTTACACAACCGTCAATGACGTCTGCCCTCACGCGTCTGCCCGCGTTCGGGTCGCGCACTCGGCGATCGCGCGTCATTGCCTATCCCGCCCCTCCACCCTCGTTCTGCGCGCCCGCCGTCGACTCATCGCAGGTCATTCTTATCGTTCTAACTTTTAAAATATTAGTCCAAATTACTTAGTGTAAAAGACAAATTTTATCTACATTAAATACCGAAAGCGATGAAGGTATTTATTTTGATACGAATTAACTAAATACTCTAAAATATGCAACTTAAAAAAAGTATTCAATTTAAATGTATTTATAGCTCACTATTTTGGCTATAATGGCTTCCACATAAAAGGTAGATATATGCTGTCGCAGACTTTTATTTAGAACTCTTTAAGACAAACAACCCCACAATACATTTTTTTCATGTAACTCCAGCGGTTTAGGCAGCGCACGCAAAGATAGATCTCAGAGGGCAGGATTTTTTCCGACTTACTGGATACTTATCGTTATATTATGGCTAAATCACATAAAATCTTTATAAATTGTAGCCTATGTGTTATTCTGATATATAAGCCACATTACTGTAAAGTTTCATTAAAATCCGTTCGGTAGTTTTTGCGTGAAAGAGTAACAAACATCCATCCATCCATCCTCACAAACTTTCGCGTCAGGTTTTTTTTTCGTTACGGAATTTCTACATTCGGTCGCCGCGCTCAGAGTCTCCGATAAAAGCTATGCAATAGCTTAAAAATAAAAATATTTTATTTCACATAAACCTACAAGGGCACTTATGAAACGTCAGAAGCTAGGTGCACGGTTCCAATTGGTCGTTTCCTTTGGAGAAGAGCCGGCAAGAAACTCCACGGTTCTTTTGAAAATAATGGGCTTTTACAATGTTATGAAATTACAGTGTTAATAAATATGGGAGGACAGTGTAGGCCTGTCAAGAAGTACCGGGTACTTAACAAAATAGAAAATGGTCAACAAATCTACAGTCTATACAAGTCCTACAAAATTAAATTTGTCTGTGTGACGGTTAGATATTTTCAACTTTAGTGAAGTTGCTAAAATTTACTGGGAATTGTTGTCAAAGGTGATAAACAATTACAAGCTCGACTATACAAGCATCAGTATTATTTTGGCGAAGAACTGAAACTTTGTTAACTTTTTCTCTTAGAGAACCAAGTTGCATCCTTTGGGAACCGTGTAGTTTTATTATTGATTAAAACAAAAGACTGTGTTCCTGAAAGAACTACTAGAATGTTTTTAGCGCTAAGCGAAGGCGGAAACGTGGATTTTGGCAGAGGCAAGGAATAATCGCGGTTCGTTGGTGAGGAACAAGAAATAAACCATAGACACCACGGCACAGTATAAATAAGTAACAGTATTATATCGTCATAGAACACGGCCGAAACGGAGCACTTCGAAATCTCGGTGTATATAAGTATGCAACAGTGTCGAGTGCGCGTCCGTTATATCTACCGAGCGGCCGTAGGTCTTCATTTCAAGGTCACTGCCGAGATAAAGTACTGTTACTTTATTATACTGTGGCCACGGTATATCATTGTTACATGTCAAGCTCTACGGATTACTAAGTTGTATCATGTTTGGTTGCACTTTATACATGATGCATGCGGCAGTTTCTCCCCAAGTCTGCGTGGAGAAAACACTAGGGTGTCACCACTGTGTGGATCGCCCGGAGGACACGGTGGAGCATACGGTGGAGGTCTGCCCAGCTAGGGCGGAGCACCGCCGTGTCCTCACGGAGGCGATCGGCGGCGGCGATCTCTCGCGTCCGGCCCTGGTTCAGGCCATGGTCCGGAGCGAGAGTGCATGGGAGGCCGTCACCTCCTTCTGCGAAGCAGTAATGCTTGCGAAGGTAGAGGCGGAGCGCGCGAGGGAGAGGCAAGATTCGCGCCCTCGCGCCCCTAGTCGCCGCAGGAGACGCCCCGGGCGTCGGGAGTCGAGAGCCGACTTCCGGCCACCGTAGGCGCGGGCTTGCGGACGGTGAGCAATGGGTAGCTCGCCGTCCGATAGGGACCAGGCCCGAGTCTGAAAGGGATATCGCGACCCCGGCACACAGGCAACGGAAGGAACACGGGTGGGTTTTAGTCAGTAAAAGTCTGACACGCCCTCCCGCTCCGCCCAGAGCGGGACAAGTTATTTGATAATTTCCGACCCTCAAAAAAAAAAAAAAAAAGGGGGGTGATTGAAGAGTACGAGTATTAAAAGATTTAAAAAAAATTGTAGTGTTGTACTGTTAAACCCGCGATGGTTTTAACAAATGCATGTTACGCAACGGTGTAACATAAGGATCGCTGATATTACGATTCGGTATAACACACGGCCTGTGGACATCGTGACACCAATATTGCGCATCGCAACGACTTACACGTGCTGCCGACGCAGCATTTCGTAACCGTGGGACCGGACATCGACAATGCCTTCCACGATTCCACGTTTTCACTCATTCTTGGTACATACATCGACCAATTGTCACCTACATAATTTTAAAGTTATTAATTGTAATTTCTTGATTTAAATAAATTAGTCTAAAGTAAATTGGTTTTTTTTGCATCCTCCGGCTCCAGCAAACATATTTGGCGCAGTCGGTAGGATACTCGCGGGCCGGTTCGCGAGAGTAAATTCATAGGATCGACCTTAGGATCGCGACTCGCGAGTCACCCGGGTGACTATCAAGCACCGTACGAGTATCCGGATCTTCAGAAGCTGCCGTCGGGAGGAGTATCCAGACATCGATACCGCAGAGGTACCAATCATGCTCATGTGAGTACTTTAGAATAGTTCTTGAGTTGCTCATCCTTATCCTTAAGTGTTAATCATAAAAGTGAAAAATAAAACCCAAGATTTTCCATCCCAGGCAATCGAGGACCCTTAGGCTAGACAGATCGTCCAGATCATTATTGTTAGATTCATTTAGGCAGTTAGAAGATAGAGAGATAACCATAGAAATGTCGGCTATAGACGAAATTTACAAGGCCTTACGCATAGTTCCCGAATTTGACGGAAACCCTAATGTCCTCACTAGATTCATCAAACTGTGTGACCAGTTAGTGCAAGCCTACGTATCAGCTGAACCAGGGCGCGAATTATTAAATTTGGCTCTTTTAAATGGGATTCTTAACAAGGTCACTGGACCCGCAGCCCGGTTAATTAACACCAACGGCGTACCAGAAACTTGGAGTGGCATACGTAGTTCTTTAGTCAATAATTTCTCTGACCAACGCGATGAGACCTCGCTTTACAACGACATGGCTCTATTAAGTCAAGGCTCTTCCACACCACAGGATTTCTATGAAAAGTGCCAAACTCTTTTTGCCACTATAATGACCTACGTGTCACTACATGAAACCGTCCAAAGCACAATCGATTCGAAACGTTCCCTTTATAAAAAGTTAACTTTGCAATCTTACTTACGGGGCCTTCGTGACCCCTTAGGTTCACGCATTAGGTGCATGCGACCGGACACGATCGAAAAAGCACTTGAGTTTGTTCATGAAGAAATGAACACTCTCTACTTACAACAGCGAAACGAGCATACACCGGCTAGGAAGCCACAGCCTCAGGCACCGACTGATCAGACCAAATTATTCAATCCTGTTATGCCGCACATTCCCATGCCTATGCATAGGTCATTTAATTTTAATATGCCCGGTCCTTCTCGACCAAATATAGCTATGCCACAACCGCTGCAACGTCTGCCGCAAATGTGGAGACAAGGCTTTAACCAACCACAGCAATTCCAACAGCAAGGTCCATCGCGTACGCAACAGATATTCGAGGCACGTCCTTCTAACTATAATCCACATAATAATTCATCCGGTAATAATCAATATAAAGGGCCGAACACAAATGATACGCCAAAACCAATGAGCGGTGTATCACATTTCGTACCGAGACCAATGCCATTCCGGGGTAACGATTGGTTTAGGCAAGGGAACCCACCACCTTCTAATTATTTTAGGACAAGAGAAATGAATTTCAACGAATGCTTTGAATATCCATATATGTTTGAACCTTATTGTGATAATGACTTCAACGGTTATCTGTATAACTCCTTGGAACAGCCCGACTATTCTTATTATGACGCTTTGGGTGCATATATGAACCAGCAATTAGGCACGTCCCCAGAGGTAAGTCAGGCGACATCTGAAGGGAAATCCACCGAGGAGTCAGCGTCTTCTAACCAGGAAAATTTTCGGGGGAGTCGGACTACAAACGAATCAAAATAGAGGTCAATCTACAAACTCAACGTTACCTACCATATATAGTAATTTCAGACCCACCATTAAAATTATTAATCGACACAGGAGCAAACCAATCATTTATTAGCCCTGAAGCTGTTCAGAGGTTTTACCCACATTTACAATGGAACTATGACCCCTTTGAGGTAACAAATGTGCACGCAACTAGCCGTAATGATTACTCCATTAACTTACCTTGTTTTCAGGAGATAAACGACAACAATGACAACATTCTACATTTACAGGTTTCACGATTATTTTGACGGCCTTATCGGGTTAGATTTGTTAAATAAATGGGAGTCAAATATTGATCTTAAAAATAATAAACTAATTACAAAAACTGCAGTTAACCCAATAGTTATGTACAATTCGCGCAATAGCAATTTATATGAAGATATTATCCCAGCGAATTCCTCAAAGTTAGTCAGAGTCCCAGTTAATATACAAGATGGTGATGCTTTAATACCTGATCAGGTAATTTCAAATTGCTGCATAAACGTACAGAACTAATCGAGAATAGGAACAAAGATAGGGAGCCTGAAAGGGAATACGAGCCAGACCAACAGGTATTTGTTAAGAATCCACTAGCTAACAGACAGAAACTCGCACCTCGTTATACACACGACACAGTATTAGCTGACCTGCCCATTCATATTTACACAAGGAAAAAACGCGGTCCCGTTGCCAAATCACGTCTTAAACGAACACCTAACACGAAACAATTGTTGCAGAATACCGCTGACGATATTGCTACACCTGGTCCAAGCGGAGGACATATTACTTGAGCCCCTAGAAGACGGACCCGGATTACTCCCTTTCAAACTGGGACCTACAAAAATCGTGTCTCATTATCATTCCTTCCTCTTACTAATTGATCTAGAAGATATTCAGTCGAAGGTTGATTTAGTTAAATTGCAATTAAGTGAATTTAGGCCATTTATTAACAATAAAACACTTTCACTGTTTGAACCCCATATAAGCTACCTTGGGGACAAACTTGAAAAAGTATCAATACAATTAGAAAGCTTTGAACCTAGTCGTGCTAAACGAGGACTCATTGACGGATTAGGATCAGTCATAAAAAGTATCTCAGGAAATTTAGACTACACAGATGCAATCAAATATAATAACGCCATCCAAGTTTTAGAAGGTAACGACAATAAACTGGAAACGGAATTTAACCGTCACATAAGCTTGACTAAAGAATGGATGTTAGAACATTCTAATGTATTAAAAAATATAGTAGACAACCAGAACATTATTGCTAATAAACTTAACCAAATCATAAAACAAGACGCATCCAAACAGGCAGACCTAGTAATGTATGCCCATTTGGCACAGCACCTACTTATATTAAACGATAATATAGAGACATTATCGGATGAGTTAAATAAAATAGAACTTATGGTAGCTTTTACGCGTGCTTCCAGTACTACCCATTCCATGATTAGCTTAGTTAACCTTAGAAATATAATAAGCAAATTAGGGTTATTATACTCAAAAGACGAAATCATTGATATCGATCTTCGAGAGTACTATGATATTCTAAAAATAGGATCGTATTATATTGATAAGAAATTAGTTATAGTTATAAAGGTGCCGATTGCCTTACCAAGAACCTATAACCTATACAAGTTATCCATAATTCCTAACAGAAATAATATGGCCCTTATCCCTACCTCACCTTTTATAGCAATTCATGGATTATATTCTATGTACATAGAGACAGAATGTCCGAAGCTTAACTCATGGTACCTCTGCGAAGAGAAAGTCGGTTTCAAGATTATAGACAAGCCGGACTGCGTGCAGCAGCTCATCACCCAACAGCATCTCAACTCCTGTACATTAACGCCAGTCACTCTACACAAGCAAGCTCTGGAACAACTTGATGAAAAACATTACACACTAAGCTTCCCGATACCTACAAAAGTACAGATGTTATGTGGACAGGAACAATTCAGAACACTTCGAGGAAGTTATTTAGCTACAATACCGCAAGATTGCCTGATAAGAACCACCGAATTCACTATCGCTAACATTGACAACCGAATTAAGGGACATGTACTTAGAATACGAACACTAGGGGACCAGAACACTACATCAAGAACCGAAGAATCGTTGGTACAGCTTAATTCAATCAACCTCGAGAACCTCCACGAAAGTTACAAGAAAGTTTCAGTACAGCCTCCAGTAAGACTTAACAAGATATCAGATGGAAGCCTCTACCATACTACCATACCTGTATACCTATTACTATTCAGTGCAGGTGTACTTGCCATTGCTCTTACATACCGGCATTGGATGGGAAATAAAGACAAGAAAATCGACACTACATCTGTAGAAATAACCGCAGACCAAGACATTTATGCTGAAGTGGAACCAAGAAGGAATATTCATCCAGCTGGAATCAAGATGGATCCTAGTCATCTTACAGCAACATTTTTAACAACAGTTAACAAATAGTTGCTGTTCTACGGGGGGAGATGTTACGCAACGGTGTAACATAAGGATCGCTGATATTACGATTCGGTATAACACACGGCCTGTGGACATCGTGACACTAATATTGCGCATCGCAACGACTTACACGTGCTGCCGACGCAGCATTTCGTAACCGTGGGACCGGACATCGACAATGCCTTCCACGATTCCACGTTTTCACTCATTCTTGGTACATACATCGACCAATTGTCACCTACATAATTTTAAAGTTATTAATTGTAATTTCTTGATTTAAATAAATTAGTCTAAAGTAAATTGGTTTTTTTTGCATCCTCCGGCTCCAGCAAACATATTTTGCATCTAAATAGTTTTTTTGTTTTGGTTGATAAAAAACAAAAACAAAAAAAAATGGGTATAAAAATACCTTTAATAAAATTGACAGAAATCGATTCAGTAAACGATTCTGAGCAAACTAGTTTCATAATGTTTTTTTTTTTTTTTTTTTTCTTTATTTGTTTATAGAGGGTTTGATCAGTATGACCATGCCACCCTCATAGGGTTCATAATGTTGTGCATTGATTTAGTTACCTACACATTGTATAAGTACACTAAATACAAAAGCACCTTTTATCAAAACCAATGGTTTTGATAAATATTTTTCTACTCTTGAACTAAACAATATCAATCTGCCTAGCCTTTTCCCAACTATGTTGGGGTCGACTTCCAGTCTAACCAGATGCAGCTGAATACCAGTATTTTACATGGAGCAATTGCCTATCTGACCTGCACAACCCGTGGGGTATCGTGTTACTGGGTAACATGATACCCCTTGGTAAGACTTGTTGTCAGACTTTCGGGCTTCTGACGACCCGTAACGACAGTCAAAGATCCACGAATGACAGCCGGGACCAACGACTTAACGTGCTTTCCGAGGCATGGAGGAGTCTCGGTATGGAAAGATGCTGACCCATCCACGGACCAACCCCGGCAAGCGTAGCTTAACCTGATGGATCGACCCGTGCGGCGGTTATTACTTAGCCACGAGCTCGACTGAAATAAACAACTAGCAAAAATACATTTTATTCCCATTCCATTTTCTTGGAAGTTCAAAGATAATTATTCCCGTTATTAAAACTATAAGCCAGCTGAAGGAAAAATGATTCGAAACTTTTGCTACGAACAGGTATCAAGTTCCGTAGAATAATTTTAAAATTAAACTTGTTCAAAAAGAGATGTAACGTAAGAAATGTAAATTAAAGTAGGTTCAGAAGAAAAACAACATCGTTATGCATTAATGGAACTGTTCCGGGTTTAGGTCGAAAACACACTGAAAAGGTTAGGCTATAAGATATTTAAGCTATGTTTAAGTCAACGGAGTCCTGAACTCCTGAATGCGAGGGTAGGCATGAATGTTTGCGAAGAATAGGATGGTCCAATTTTTGTGTAAATGTTGCCGAATTAATTCCGAGGCCTTAACGTTCTATGTATTTTGCAATTTTGAAAGCGCATGATCATTCCATGGCATGTTTTTTTTTGCTAAACGTCATCGAGACTAGAGATACACATTTTTTTTAAGATTTTGTTTGCTGTTTGCTGAATTAGAAAATGTATTTTATTTGTAACTTACTAGATCTCATGTTTATTTTACTTGTATCTGAATTGTATCTCACGTGTATTTTACTGGTATCTTACGTGTATTTTATTCGTATGTCAAGTGTATCTTACGTGTATTTTACTTGTATCTTACTTGTTGTTACTTGTATGTTACTAGTGATAAATATTCTTGCGTATAAGGTAACCCGGTTGAGTGGGACGATGCCCCCTTTTTATTCAGAAATATCCCATTTTAACTCCAGTATCTGGGCGACCGAGCTCTGCTCTGCTATGCTCATTTAATAGCATAGGAAAGTTTATACTAATTCCATGCTGCCATGATAGTAGGTATCACTAATTCCATGCTGCCATGTCATTATTCAATGGTAGTATTAGTAGTAGTATCTTGCTTTAAACTTTAAGCAAACGAGCTTTGTTTGGGTGAAAATACGGAGAAAACGAATTTTCCCAAATAGGAGACGTCGGTCGATTTTTCGCCCCCGTGAACCCCTATATTCCAATTTTCATCGAATTCGTTAGAGCCGTTTTCGAGAACGTGATTAAAAATATTCCTCGTTTAATAGTATAGGATACCTTTTCAAAGTATAGCTTGCACTACTCTCCTATGTCACTAGCACACATAAGGAACGTCGCAAGTTCAGACATTAAGATAAGACAAATTGTTCGCCTCTTATTACAAATGGCTTCTTAATGCGCAAGATACGTTTGCGATCACTAAGTTATGGCGGTGCAATTATTGTAATTTAAAATTTTTGTAATGTGCAGTGAATTGGTTTGTTATTAAGCAAATTATACTTAATGGCTCCATTAATCATTCTTCTTTTTTTAAATTACGAGCCACACTGTTGTCAATGCAGCATTCCCCACTCTATGTAATGAGTTCATAAACTTCATTAGAGCTCCATAGAACCTGGGTTTCAGATATTTTATAAAATCTATTTCTTTTTATTAGCCTATATTAACCCTATGCTGAGCAAAAGCCTCTACGTACGTAAATTCCCCCGGGTACTCTCATTCCTTAGTCATCTTTGCTAAAAGTTATACAAAAACAAGTCATTTTCATTATTTATTTGTAGATTGTTGGTTTCACATGTGTGATTTTTCGTAGTTTCCCACCTTTTAATGTTAACCTATACTAAGTTGCCAAGCTATAGTAAATAGACATAATATAAACATACGTTAGAGCCTATTCAGAAAACCTAGTTACCAAACAGCCCATAACACGATCAAATGAAGTCATGTCTATAAATCTTGTGAACAGTATACAATAATATTAAAAGGTGGAGCTGAAACAAGAATTATATGTAACGGAAGCAATGGGCAATGTTCCAAACTGGGGAATTTACTCACTGAGGAGATGCCCCGGGCTATGTGATTGTACTTGTGTTACAGTAAATGAGAATTAACTGGTAAAATATATGTGTAAGGTAAAGTATAAATAATCAGCGTTCCCATCCAACGTGGCAACGCTGCCAGCCTTTGTGCACTTTTCCCACTGACAGCGATGCGGACGAATTTTTTGTTGCTCAATAAGCTCTTCTCTTTATTAAATTTTTTGTTTTTCTTTATGTCCTTGTACATAATATATACAATGTGTAACAAAAACCTTGTTCGATCCGAAAAGAGCATATAGGTACTGCAATACATTACCAAAAAGTAATAAAAAAATATTATTATTAAAAATATAAAAGTTGTTGCTATTTAGAACTCACGTTCTTACGAGTAGTACCAAAATTATCCCAATTCCACAAAAAAATTGTAAATTTTCAACAGCGGTCATAAGTTATGATTTGTAGACACCCGCTAAAAGTCGGCCCCCCTCGCCCCATGTAATAAACGCGGTAAAATTGTCTATTGAAAAAAAATGTGGAGCATTTTTTTTTTTTTACTGATATTACCACATAAATAGACTAGAGATAGTGTTAGATTGTATATTTTATTTAAGATTTGTCAACAAACGTTGTATGTTAACACAATAAAGAATGTATTTAAACTGGTAAAGTTAAAATGTGATAGGTATCATGGTCATAATGCATATTATGTACCTCACCATGGTTACACTTGTAAGGTAAGTATTTAATCAATTGTTTAATTATCAAATTTCTTGCAACCAACATCATCACCTTCTACCTAGCTTTTTCCCAACCATATTTTCGTCGGCTTCCAGTCTAACCAGATGCAGCTGCGTATCAGATTCAGATAGAAAATTACAACCATTTGTGGTGTATTTGGGCAACAGTTGATTAAAGTTGTGCATGACAATAGCATGGTCCCTGCATGATTCAGCTATGTTTAGGTACCTATTCTAAATCTGCCCGGAGTTTTCTTTTTGTATAGGTAGATATTTCTATAAAATTAAACATAAATTTACTTAGTTAGATGTACAGAATGCGTACTCTGTTAGACCGGAAAATTTGTTCAATGTCACCCTCGCACAGATGTCTTCAAAAACTGATTAAGTTATTACGCAATAGTGTCTACAAGAAGCTGTGGTCATCTAATATGCCAACTAAACCTTCAGGCTCCTACAAACTTCACGTGATTTTGTCTGGACATATCGCGCCCAGTCACGTCTGTATCGCCCTTTATGGAAGGCGCATAGTCATAATGAATGCCCAAATAACAAGAGGGGACACTTTCTAAAGCTAATGACACAAACTAACGCACAAAGGTGCTCAAATTAACGTAGGTATTTTTAGATAGTTGAGAAATAAATAAAGGTACATTTTTATCTAGATCCACAGAAAATATTTCGCGTCAAACTAAATCAAATATTGTAAAAAATTGTATCTCTAATTTTCTGAATAAAGATGATTTATCTTTTATAAAAAAAAAACCAGCCAAGTGCGAGTCGGACGCGTACATGAGGTTTCTGTACCACCGTACAACATTTAACTCCATTTTTCTTTTTATACTTTAGTAATAAATCACGTTTCTTGTATCAATGGTCCCTTTAATTTTTTCAATTTTTATTATTTGTTGTTATGGCGACAATAGAAATACGCAATCTGTGAAAATTTCAACTGTCTACCTATTACGGTTCATGAGATACGGCTCGCTGACAGACAGACGGACGGATGGACAGCGGAGGCTTAGATAGGGTTCCATTTGGCACCCTTCGGGTACGGAACCCTAAAAACAATTTCTCTTTATATTATCTTTTTGGCGAAATAAAATATTTATGTCTGCTAAACTATTCTCTCTGATAATCACTAAATATAAAGATAATTACCAATTTGTATCGTCGACAACTCAAAGGGGAGATACTCGTAGTTGTGTTTGGCAGTACAATCACGTGCGTTAGGCCGGCGATGCAGCTCCTTTGCCGAATCACTGATTTTTGATACCAACTGTACTCACACCTAAACAAGTTTTTGTTGACGGTTTATTTTCTAGAGTGTTGGCAAGATTGCTTTATTCGTAGGCTGTAGTATTTTTGTTTCGATAGTTTTTTACAGTGTTAATTATCTAATGGTGTTTGCTCCCAACGAACAATAATTATTTTTTTACTATCTGACCTGTCAGACATTGTCCTGTCGAAATTTCAATACGGTCTTGATTTCATACAAAAATCGTATAGAAAAAAGCACTTTCATTTTTCCCCAATTTTTAATTTTACGTGCAACTTCTCCAATTTTTGTTATCATAAAAACTTAATTGGTATTGTTCGTCGAGTTGAGCTCCTTAAGTTCTGAGTTGAGCTCCACGATTACTGACAAATGCTTGCTTACTGACTGGACAGGTCCAATCAAATCTGTGTGGTTCTCTCCTCAAAAGACCATTTCAGACACTAATCTACATGTCCTCATATGGTTTGACCAAGATTATGTCTGGACTTGAAAAGAGACTGCGACCTCTGAGTTTGTTTCGGCCTTTCTTCTCAGAGTAGTCAGATAGGAAACACCGACCTCATCTAGCTTATTTTTAATATGTTTTTATATGACGTGTAAAAGTGATTCCGATATCATATTTACAGAATAAACAATTTCGTTTCATTTCATTTTTTTAAGTAAAAAATAATTAAATCGGTCCAGCCGTTCTAAAGTGATCGCTTACCAACGAACAGCATTTCATTTTTCTTTATATAGATTTACCGGGGAGATCCATGTATGTATAATGATCACTACTGAGGTTTGGTATAAGATTCTGTGGCAACTGTAGCGAGAGTGAAAATATTTGGAAGGCGCAAAAACTTAATATTAAATCTATTTTAATCTCAAAGTGACCGACGAGAAAAAATATTATCTATTTACTTTTGCATGCCTATACTAGACTTGCAATTTTTGTTAAAAAACATGTTCACTTATTCCCGACTTTGAAAAATACTAGAACCAGGACCGCAAGTTAAAGAACTCAATACCAAGAAAAGTTATGCATAGGTAAATATAAAACTGCATTATTGAGAAAAAGAGTTTTATTTATTTATTTATTTATAGTTAATTAAAACGGCACAGGTCCAATTACATTAATTAACATAGAATTATAAAAATTAAAATAAAATAAGCATTCAAATAACATACAATACAAAAAATTAAATTCAAAGATATACAATTCGTGGATAAAATTATTAATAATTATTTGAGTAAATGGTTCAATAAATTAGATACATCAATAAACTAACATGCAACAGTGGACACCCTCGCATATTGTCCCTCACAAAACAACAGACAAGCACGCATTATTTTCTTCCATTCATCGGCAAACACATCACATTCAGGGTCGGCAGTCAGGAGGGCGTTTAGCATCCTTAGGGTTCGACAAACTGGGGATTCGGCTCTAGCAACAGATCTAGACAGCGGTAGTGCGAACAGGTTATGACGGCGGCTTTGACGGTGCCCAAGGTATTTGTCGGGCACAAATAGGCGGCAGAAAAGTCCGTGGAGTTCAGGGCAGTCAATACGACCGCTTAGGGTTTTACAGGCAATCGTGAGCTGATCAAAGCCCCTTCTTACCTCCAACGAATTTAAACCCAACACCCCTAGAAGATAATTCGTTGGGTACATGAATGGGAAGTAATGGTACAGCCTTTGATACAAAAATCTCAGGAAGGTCTTCTGAACTTTCTCAAGCATCAGTGTCTGAGACGCAGTATGCGGATGCCAGACACAGGCGCTGGACTCGAGTTTACTCCGAACCAAAGTGGTGTAAAGAAGTTTAATAATACTGGGATTGCGAAAGTCACGAGCGTTCCTCAAGACAAATCCCAGACGCCTGAAGGATTCCTTTGCAAGGGCAGACACGTGGTCTCTAAATGTCAGACTGCGGTCGAAAGTCACTCCTAAGTCCTTATCGCTGGTGACACGAGTGATCACTAAACCCCCCAAACTATAATCATATTTTATTGGTCTCAACCCACGACCATAAGTCATAACGCTGCATTTACTAATATTAAACAACAACTTGTTCGCCATGCTCCACTCATAGACGGTATCGATATCTTTTTGTAGGAGTTCGCAATCCACCTCTGTTCTGATTTGCGCAGCTAGTTTTAGATCGTCGGCATATAGTAGACATTTTGCGAATCGAATCTTACAAATTAGGTCGTTGATCATGATCAGAAACAGAGGCGGCCCCAACACGGATCCCTGGCTCACGCCCGAGCGAGTGTAATAAGACTTCGACTCAAAGCAGCCATGGCGGACGAACTGTTTGCGATCCCGTAGGTAGTCGGCGAAGAAGTTAAGAAGGCCGGATGAGCAGCCCGTAGCCCCTAACTTTGCCAAAAGCACATCGTTGTCCACTTTGTCAAACGCCTTCCGGAAATCAAAATACAGAGTGTCGACCTGCCTACCGGATTCCAGGCTACTGGATATGAAGTCAACATGAATCAGCAGATTTGAGTTCACGGAGCGACCAGGTCGAAAACCATGCTGAGCATCAGAAAGATACATATTGGTTTGTTTACAGATAACAGTGTGAAGTATATGTTCAAAGACCTTTGCAATGGTTGATAAAATAGCGATGGGTCTGTGTTCCTCGACATAATATATGTCTTGTCACTTGTTTTAGGGATGGGAGTAACACGTGAAGTCTTCCACGGCTCCGGATACACGCCCGACTTAAGAGCTAGATTAAAAACATGACATAAAGGGGCTGCTAATATACTGCTACATCCTTTAACGATATATGCAGGGATGTTATCTGGGCCAATCGAACAGCAGGGTTTGAGTTTGGAAATACCCCTAACCACGTCCGGAGGGACTAAAACGGGTAGGGGAAAATTACCTCCCTCACTATTCACCGTGATTGATTTCGGGTCCAATTCTGGTGTGTCCGGCAGAAATACGCTGGAAAAATACTCAGCAAATGCCTCAGCAGCTTTGACACCTGAATATACCTTGCCATCAAGCACAACGTCTGGCTGAAACCCACCCTTAGATCGCAGGCTTGAAATGTGCTGCCAGAACATTTTTGGATTTTTGCCTAGGCTGTTTTCCACATTAGAACAATGCAGTCTATATGCCTCCTCGGTTCTCACTTTTAATTCCGACCGCAGTGCGCTAAACTGAGCATATGCAGCATCACATCTGGATTGTTTCCATTTAATATGGAGTTTTGATTTACGTCGAGTGTCGCTTACGATATCTCTAGTAAACCAGACTGGGTACCGCTTATTACCAGCGGTCCTTCTCGTCTTTTTTGGAATAGAGGAATCAAAAATATCGTACATTAAATTATAAAACTTATAAGCAGCGGTGGACGCGTCATTGCAGCGAAACACGTCTTGCCATGGAGCAGAGCGAACAAGATCGAACAATGATGTGTAGTCACCTTTACAAAAGTTCCAATCCTTACTACGGTCAATATTGCTAGGGTCAAGTTTTTCATGTACCTTATGCCTTAGGATGGTAACAGCAATATCTAACGGAGGGTGATACAGATCAATCGGAACCAGTTCCGTACCCTGGATATACTCACAGTTTACAGCAGCACCCTCCCGAGCCAACACTACATCTAACTTACTGCCACGCATATTCATCACCTCATTCATCTCTACCAGACTACAAAAGCTTAGAAAATAACAGTAGTAGTTATTAACATTTACTGACGCACTTTTTAGATTAAGGTCGCCTAAAATAATAATAGTTCCCTTCAAACTGTGAAAAACGTCCTCGACCTTGCAAAACCACGCCAGGTAATCCTCGTCAGTTGCACTAGGTTTGACGTAAACAACACACACATATATATTTAGGCCATAAATTGTGATCTTGGCCCACAAATCTTCGCCGCAGGCCGTCTCAAGTTCATGTAGCCTATTCACGGTGACCCCAGGCCGCGCAGCAAGCAGCACACCACCACCCGTGGTCACTCTGTCTCGTCGAAGAGTACGCCAATCTCCAGCCGATATTTCTGAGTCCTCCACTGAATTATCCAGGTTTGTCTCGGTGACGGCTATCAAATCATGCTCAGACAGTAATAAGCTTGACCTCCAAATGGGTAGCTTGGTTTTGAGCCCACGCACATTCTGGTACAGTAAGCGCAGACAGACGTTGCGATCAGTACAGCCACGAGAGGCGGGAGCGGCAACAACGCAATAGGGCTTATTGGGTCTCATCGCTTCGGCCACGAAAATTACGGCGCCATGGTTTGACGCAAATATCCTCTGCCCAATTTTCAGGAGCCACAACTTGATCAGCCAATTTTGAGGGCACACCCAGCTTGAAGGATGCGTATTTACCACGGGATTTGAGGACTTCTACCGTGCAAACATCTTGTTCATCTTGAGTTATGTGCATAGCTCCTCTTATTTATAACCATGTACCTAAAATGAATAAATCTATCTATCTATCTATTAACTGTTGAATTTATCAATACCACAAACTTAAAATAGTTTTGCTGGGGACTCTTGCAACTGAAGTTGTATTCTCGTAGCACAATACACATCCGTATAAAGAAAATAAACGACGAATGATGTTACTCAACGCAACGAAAACTGAAACGAGTTCGCGCCTTACTACAGTCCCACTACTCGAACATTGAAGCCTCGAAAGTGATTAGGATAACTGCCAACAGTGTATCCTGCCAACTAACTGATATATGGAATGGAGCTAACTTCAAAAACTATTGCGATCTTTGCACTGAAATACGGGATAATTCCTGTTGCAATTAGGAACTTTGCCGATGTTAATTTTGAAATTTTGTTCGCTACGGTAAATGCTACGGGGCTACGGTTCGTAGCGCTTGAGCTACGAGGTTTAATCAGCTACGCAATTGCTACGCAGTTGGATAATTATCTGCATGTATATTTTGTTAATTGATGGGGGGCCTACTAGCTCCACTTAAAATCATTTTGTATTGTATAAATACCTTATTTAAGATCAAATACAATATTCAATCCGTTTGATTCTGTCAGGGAAAATCAGTATCGAACTATACATAATTTCTTATGCATTAATTTATATAATCTCTTTAGAACATAATTATTCCACACATTCGTTGTTCCTATCCAAATAGGTTAAGAATATGTGTTAGTCTTCAATCAATTAGTCACGGATTCATATGTTCGTAAAGTAACACCAAAATTATCAACACATATTTCAACATCAAGCTGACACTTTTAGTACACCATAAAAAATATATCGAAACAATCCTTCCCCCACTCAATCGTATGTTCAAACCTGTCGCGACCCTGTTGACTACTTCCCCCCTAGAAGGGTAAGTTGCGCGATCCATTAGTGACGTGTTTGTAAGAGCTTTCCGACTAAAAGCATTAAAGAAAACGTCGTAACCGGCCGCCGTTGAAAACACAATAAAATTGTTTATTCAAAATGTTCGTTCGTCTTGAACTTTATTTGACTCTTGATGATATTATTGTTGGGAGTTTTGTGTGTGTAATTGTTGTGTTTTTGTGATGTAAGGTATATAGGTAACTTATTTATATGAAAATATTCGACGTGTCAAAATTAAACTCATGTCAAGTGATCTGATTGCATTATCAGCCTATAATGTTCCCACTGCCGGGACACAGGCCTCCTCTCTTCGAGAGGAAGTGGACTGTAATCTATCACGCAGGCCTAGTGCGGGTTGGTAGATGTCACATATCTTCGAAGTTTTTGGTTCTAGGACATGCTAGTTTCCTTACGATGTTTACCTTCGCCATTTTGAGAGCAGTGGTGATACAATAATTTACACAAAGTAAAACGCCTGTCAGGGTTCGAACCTACGACCTACAACTCCTTAGCCGCGGCCGTTATCACTGGGCCACCACGGTTCTTACAGTCACATGTCATAATAATATTACAGAGAATGTATGGGTTCGATTAATTTATTAGTTGGTTATCATTTTTATTATCTTCACATCACATAGATACTGAAAGTAAGTATGACTGCTTATATACATTCCTAAGATTTTATAAACGCACTTACTTAACAGGGCAAATCCATTTTTGAATTGTTTATGAAAAAAAACTGGCTGAACAGGAAAACTGAAATAAAACCCTGTAATATCAAGATTTATTGCCTTGAAACTAAATCAGGTAATGGCCGGTTGATGAAATTGAATCTCTAGTGTTTAATGTTATGGGTGAGCGATATCGTTCACTACTCCCACACTGCATTGCCTGCTTGCACTCTACTTAATTACAATGCAAGTTCGTCATTTTATTGCTCCTACGTTCAGCTGTAGTGGAAATAGCTCACAACTGAGGACTACTAGAAATTCATTAACGAACTGAAATTATTCACACACATTTGGGAAGTGGAATCTTGTTAAATGGCTACAAATTGTTTCTGATTCTATGGAGAAGAAATAGTTAATCTCTTAAGCTATACATTCACGGTCAAATTTGAATGACGTAAAACCATCTTTCAGCGACTTAAAACCAACCGGCTAGAACCAATGGCGCGATGTAGACCGTGAATGTAGTGCTTTAACATTTTATTTGTTAAAATGATGATGATTAAAACAGATTTCGTAAATTTAATAGGCAAAGCATAGTCTTGATAAATGGCTCTGGCCTTGCTAAACTCGAGATAATAGTTAGGCACATTAGTTGTCATCACAATTAGATGTATTTTTGGGTTACATTAAAGAGTCATCATAGTGATGACAGACTGACAGCTGTGCTGCTGGGGAGTTTGTTGCGCAACTTCTTTTTCCCAGCTCAAAAACTAGGAAGTGGTGAAGGGCGGGCGTTTTTGTGGGGCTGTCTTATGTAATTTTGACGTTCGAAAAGTGCTGATTCTTAGTCTAGTTTGAATAAATGAGTTTTGAATTTTGATGATTCTAATTACGACTACGCTCTTTGAACTGACCGACCCGATACCTTTGCTGACTGAAGCACCTTTATACCGAGACAACATGAGAGAAAACAGTAAAGGTACCATTCCGTACCCGACCTAAGGCGGCAACTACAGGCGACGTGTCGCGGCGTCATGTCCCGGCGACACGTCGCAGCGTCATGATTCCGAACTCGACAGCAGGCGGCAGCAGCCCGTATTCCAATCGGTAGATAGAAGATAGAAAATTACATTACATGAACTTTAAAAATAAAAACGCGACATCTATTCCTTTAAGTATTGCATACAATAATGAAACAGTAGCTGAAGTAGCAAATACAAAATTTTTAGGAATCCATATAGATTCGAATATATGTCATGGAAAACACATGTAAATAGTGTATGTACCAAATTGAATCAATTTTCTTACGCTCTATACATGCTTAAAAAAGTATCCAACCAGACCGCGCTTCTTACTGCTTACCATGCGTATGTGGGATCCACTCTGTCGTATGGGTTACTATATTGGGGAAACTCGACTGATAAAGAAATTGCGTTCAAAGCCCAAAAAAAGTGTATTAGGTCTATATGTGGGTTACGCCAAACGGATTCATGTAAACCACATTTCGTAAATCTCAAGATGTTAACACTCCTTGCTCTATTTATCTACCTGGCCTCAATTTTAGTTAAATCAAACATTACAAGCTATGATACGTTAAAAAGCAGAAGACTTAAACATACCTTAAGAGATAAAACGTCCCACACTAGAGCGTACAGTAATAGTGTTTTCTGTATGAGCACAAAGATTTATAACAAGCTACCTATGGACATTAAGATTATAAATTCAATTATTATTTTTAAAAGAATGCTGAAAATTTTCTTAATTAAAAAGGCCTATTACTCAATAGCAGAATTTCTTGAGGAAAAATAATTTTGTTCAATAAAGCACCTATGACTAAAGTGAATATAATTCAGTAAAATATTTTTAAAAGGATTATGATAATTAATATTAAATGATTACAATACTGTGACATAATTGAATTAATGAATAATGATAATTTTTAAATCAGGTAACTCATGACATGTGTATTTTTATTTAGGTATGACTTTAATAATTTATAATTAATATGATGTAAATGATAAAATTATATAATGTAATTAAAACGATGTCCTATATAAAATTTAATATTTATAACTTTTTTATTTTTAATTAATGAATGTAAATAATGCATGTTCAACTGTTACTGTTACAATTATAAGCATATATGCATGATGAAATTGCAATGCCCTAACAGGGCCACTATGTTCTAAGAACTGATATCCTCTGTTAAGAACTTTATTTATGTACACATATTTAGCAATAAAGAATTTGAATTTGAATTTGAAAAACGTGTTGTCATTCGAGCGTTTACGGCACTACTGGTCTGCGGTCGGGCTTCAAGTATCGCCTGTCGCTGGTCCGTAGCTGCCAACGACGTGTCGCTACCTACGGAAGGTATTTCATAGAAATCAGTCGTGTCGAGTACGGAATGGTACCTTTAGACGTTTTACTTAATTAATTTAACCAACATTACACCCAAAATTGTTTCTCCACTCAAAAGACAAGATGTTCAAAATTATTCTAAGACAGAGGTAATGCTAATCTCAATTACTTAATTCGTCCTTCAAAGAAAGACGTAACTCTTTCTCGTTAGGAAGTGGAACAAGCCCACAAGCGGCACGTGTGTATTCACGGCATTCGTTCAAAATGCAAATTCTCATGGTAACATTTGTTCTATTAATGACGTTTTCGTTTAATTCGACGCGCTTTGGGAAGCAAATGAGTGGCAGCATGTGGTGAAGAGATGTGTACGAATGTTTAGTTGAGCTAAGAATAATGTTTGTGATGTCTTTGCCTGGCTGGTTTCATTAAGAGATTAGCATCATAATATTAACTAGAGGACATAGCACGAACGCGTCACATTAACGTAACGAATATTCGATTGTTTTTTTCATCTAAAATTTTATATCGTTTAGTTAGCATTTAAATTAAAAATTTTGCAACAGCACAATGAGTATCACGCTAGATATGAATAAAGTCTTAAAACTTGGTTAATATTATGTGAGTAAGTATTTTAAATTTTAAAATCATTCGAAATTACTTAACGTTTACTCCGCGCGTTCGTGCTAGGCCCACTGTAAATGTTTTTTTTTTTTTTTTTTGAGTGGGAAATTATCAAATAACTTCTCCTGCTCTGAGTGGAGCGGGAGGGCGTGTCAGACTTTTACTGACTAAAACCCACTCGTGTTCCTTCCGTTGCCTGTGTGCAGGGGCCACGATATCCTTTTCGGACAACTCGCAACCCCGACCTACTGTGTGTAGATCTAGAGCTTTAGTAAGCCTGTAACCATCTCTTGCTGAACATTGAAGAAAACTCCACCAGTTTATTTCTAAACACTGTAACTTCTGTAAGCCAGAATTTATAGTGCCATCCAAACAAAAAAAGTTCCAACACAATGAACCTCAACGAGTCCCAGAGACTGATTCAACAAGGTATGAATGGTAGATACAGTTGCCAATTTAACCGCGTGCTGTTTTTTTACTGAGTGTACATAAATAATAAAAATTAATAAACCAGTGCCCGATACCGGTGGGATTCTACTTTATATATTTTATTAAAATGTAATCAGAATCTGAATCTGAATTTATTTATTTGTAAAAATGTAGTTTTACATAGTATGATGTTAGTGGTTTTTTAAGTTCTATACGTTCTACCACAACATAATTATGGTAACATAATATGGTAATTTAAATGTTTATATGACGTTTAATAAATAAACAATCAATCATCAATAATAAGCAAGTGAAACTGAGACCGTAGTTTTATAAGTGCGTGGAAAAACGGATGCGTCAGCCACAAGTCATCCGTCCTAAAACATAAGAGTAAAAAACTTAATACAGTTATGAATATTTTTTTATTATTAGATATAATGTACAAGTACGATAATATCATAATGTTATTATGACAAAGTTTGTGGGTTAATTCTGTGTATTTATTTAGTTAATCCTTTAAATAATACACTACCATCTCTTAATAACAAGCCAGCCCACACATAATAGTTCGCTCCAATAAGCTCCTCCATTAATGCAATATACTGTAATTGATTTCCAACAATAAGCCTTGAACAAATCCACTAACTAAATTATTTACTACTGAAATTCCCGTAATATCTGAAGCTTCAATCATGTAATTTGAATGTACTAATCAATCACTTTAGCCGTAATTATTATATTGAATTAAATTATTAACTGGAACTTGTTTTCAGTGTTTTTCAGAAAAGTTGAAAGGAAATCGCATGCAACTAAAAGAGTGATGAATATAAAGGTTGATGGATTGAATGAAAGCGTGATGGTTGACAGGGGAGAGTAGAAAGATGGATCCCAAGTAACATGGTACAAGGGCGGGAAGATGGTGGTGATGATGTTTTCAATGTTATTTGGTGGCTCGATAATGTCGTGTAGAGTGAGATTAGCGGAATTACGCTGTTTAGTTAAATGTTCGTGGTATGTGTCTAAAATGCGTTATTAATGTTTAGTAGGTATTGGTTTAGTATGAGGAGATTTGTATTCAGAAAATAAAGCGTACTTCGAATTTCAAACTATATAAACGATGTGGAGTTTGTAGAAAGTTTTTTTACTAAGTTCTTTTCTTATTGATACGTCATTTAAATGATTCTTTTATTTAGCAAACGTTAAATTCAAACCTATAGCTAGTGTTGCAAATGACTCGAGTCCACGAGTCGTAATTTTAAAGATTCGACTCAATTATGCAAGACTCCGTGTGCTAAAAAGGCTCGGAGTCTAGAGCCAAGCCACTTGAGTCTTACAAAGGACTCAAGTTTTAAAATGAACTCGAGTCTTTAAGAAAAACTCGGAGCATCAAGACGAGACTTGAAACTCATTATTCGAAAAGACTCGAATAGGTGATAAGTTTAAATTCGTTCTTATGATGTAATTATGCATACAAAAAAATCATTACAAATCAGCTAAAAACTCACTTCTAAGAAAATAAAGATGTGAAGGTAAATTGGCTTCACTACACCATGGCTGGGCTTTAATTAAAATTACCCATTTGTTATGATGTTTATAAATGATTAAAAATATCCTTAATCAATACTGTTATTTTTTAATCTGAGTTTTCTCCCTTTTCTGTAAATGTAACAATTTAATTGCTAGACTCTTACACGAAGAGGACTTGAGTGCGACTCGCCGCATAAAAAGAACTCGAGCGCACAAATAGACTCGAGCTCTCATGTAACATTCTGTAGCTCGTTTAGTTCTCTAGTCTTAGAGTCTTGTTCTAATGAGTCGATTCTTGTAATTCATCATCCGAGTCCGTTTATAGAAGACTCGAAGACTCGAGTTATTAGCAACACAACCTATAGCGTTACTGGAAGCTAAAGTAAGAGCAAATAGCTGGAAATGTTTGAAAATTATAAAATAAATAATATAAAGGTAACTTTTAAAATTATAATCAATAAACGCTTTTTTGCACGTCCTTTTTACCTTCAAATCAATGATTCAACACTGTCACAATTACAACCACCTTCCTTATGATCTTACTTCAAGAATCAGTTAATTCCCCTAGCACCTCGCAGTGAACATGACGCCTCATTGTCAAGTCGGTGCGACGACGTACCTTTCAGGCTAATTTTAAGTTCAAACTAACCTATTTAGCCTCTCAGCGGCCCCCGGGCGGCCGGAGTTGGGGCGCTGCCATAAGGATCTGTTCATGTTGGACGATAAACGGAGAATTATCATCCTTTTTCTGAAACTGAAGAAACCTTTGACCGAATGTAGGACAATTAAGTGCTATTGAGATATTAGTCCTGGTCTGATTATTCATAATGGAAACAAATATAGGTGTTTTTTGACTGTTAGTTTTTTTTAAACGTTTATGAGCAATATATTTTATAGAAAGTAGGGATGTTATGGATATGAAATTTTGAAATGATTAAATTTTGATATAAAAATAATATTATGCTGGTTTCGGATACGTTACGGATATGAAATTATTTCGGATTATCCGCTAGTTTCGGATAGTTTCGGTTACGGATATTAGATTTTTAATAAATTAAATAAACATGCAAGTGACGCGTGCGGCTGGTGTGTCGACTTGGCCGGGCAGAAAACCGGTTATAACGTGTCTCATTTAGACTCCGCCCCTATCCGAAACTTTCCGAAACTTTTATATCGGATTCAGTTATGGTTACGGGTAAGGAGCTCTTTAACATCCCTACTCCATCGAAACATAAATACTGATTACTGATATATATATTTACAACAACGTTTGACCGACTACCATGAAAGTTGGCATACATACGGGATTTTTCATGAAGAAGCGGTACATACAAGGAATTAATAGAATACAAAATAAAATAACACTGCTGGTATGTAGGTCTATTAGGTATTAGGTAGAGTTCCACGCTTTGCTTGTACGTTGAGCACATAATATCGGGACATTACTCAAGTATTTATTTATTTATTTAATACTTCAAGCACAAAAATGTACAGAGGCACACTTAATGCCATAGGCATTTCGTACCAGACAACCTTTGGGTGATGCAGATACAAACAGTGGAGTAATATCGAGAATTGAGGAATAAATATTTATTGAAATATAAAGATATTACTTAAAAACTATAAATATAATATATACAACCAATTATATATAAATATAAGCACAAATAAATACACTTAAACAAATGGAAAACAAACAAACAAACAGTGGGAAAACATTACCGTTGGGATGATAATGCCAGCTTCTTGCGAATATACTCTAGAACTTTAACTTATATCTTTAAGTATCACCTCGGTACACCGAATGCTGTGCATCTCGAAGATGGTAAAAGAGAGGTGAACAGACACACTTCGCGACGCCCACGCGTTCGTTCCGAAGCGGGATCTGTAGAACTACCAACAACAATAAAAATTCAATTACGATGCAACGTTTTGTAAACTCGTCATTCATAGAAGCGAATTTTCGCACAAACTGTGGAGAATGTATGCAGCTGTGCAACTGTGATAGCCTGGCTTGATTGATTGATTGATTGATGACTCGCAAACAGTCAGTGAGGTTATTGAAGTGGGAGTTTTTTCCGTGTGTATTGAGTTACTAGGCTTACTGGATGGGAAATCTGAAATTAGAACTATCTGTATAAGTTGAAACTTGGTACAACACCGTTTGATTAAAAAAAAAACAATGAATTCTATTTTCTAAAAATCTTTAATTCACTCACAGACAACGCACAGTCTAAACCGCTGGATCTAGAAGCATGCGCAAGAGTTCCTTATGTAACGGAACCGAGTACTAAGGAAGGGTTTTAGAAAATCCATGCCCTAATGGAATTCAAATTTTAAATTTATTTATTAATAAATCAGGTTGTATAAGAACAGATTGGACGGTGATTCCCAAACTTGGCATTTGCCTGTAACTGGGGGGTCGAAATTGTGACATTTTCAGCGATGAAAGAATGATGAAAGTTTGTATGATTTTTTGACATTTTTGCCGATGGGAAAACCCATGCGGTGGGCGCACGACTTGTACTGCTATAAATTATCTTCGTATTTACTAGCGAACTAAACAATATAACGAATATTTGCATACCTAAAGAATCTCTGATTGTCTGAAACCAAAAGACACGTAATATGAGCCTAAATATCGCTAAATTGTTGCAACAGCGGCAGCAGAAATTGCAACATCTCCACAATAGCTCGTCCTATCCTCAATCACCATTTGTTTCTTATTAAACCTTCCCATCACATGCACATACAAATCGTAGCCAATTGCTTTACATATTAACGCTAAATAACAGGTCAGCAGGAATGGGGGTGCGCCAGCATTTTCGTGATTAGGTTTGCTTCCCGCTAATTCTCTTGGGAGGACCGCGAGTCATGAATACAAATAAAAGAGTACATTTTGCTCTTGTTTATAAGCTCCGTACTCACTGAGTGACAGTCCTGTTCGGTGATGTATACTTAGAACCACACAATTCGCAGAAAAAAAAGCACATTATTTTATATTTTACTTAATTTTATCGTGTTGTTTGAAAGAGAACAGTAAAGATGTGTGAGGGACGCATTCTTAAATGGGTTTGCAAACAGGCCGAAGGTTCACCTGATGAGTTGTAGGTACTTGAAATACCATCCCAGCCAGCCCATATGGTGTCAACCTGAACAAAGTAAGGTCTTTTGAGATAACGTGGTGTCCAAGAAATTAATTAACAAGCTTTTTGAGAACTAAGTTGCGGTTTCATAAACTGGGATTCTTGGTATTTAGAAATTCGGCGACATGCCGTAAGCAAGCAATGCTAAGAGTGATCTTTATCAGAAGAGTGTTTTAAAAATTATAAAAATCGACAACAACAACAACAACAATACAAAAAAAAAACAACAAAAAAAACAAAAACAACACACACAACAAAACAATAAAAATACAATAAAAAACAAAAAAAAAAAAACAAAACAACAATACAATAAAAATTAGCTTATAAGAGTGCTACTAAGCACTCTTATAAGCTAATTTTTATTGATATTGTCAAACGTGGCATGGGTGCGGTAAAATCTCAATTCAGAAAAATCTGTTCATGAGCATGAGTGTGCCGTCACCCCGTTAATACAACTTAACTTTACGACACTGATTCCGTGCTTTTGAGGATTCTGGTATTCTTGTAGCGACGCTAGACTCTTTTATAACTTGTGTGTCTATATAGCTTAACTAGTTTGAGAAGCTCAATACGATAAACATTCAGTTTATTTGCTTACTTTGCCATTACGGTCTGTTTAGTAGATTGGGATTTTTATTGATCTCTTGAGGTTATATTATAGGTTAATGCCAGTTTCCTAATGTCTACTAAAACGGTTTCTCTTACCAAGTAAGTTTAAAAAATTGTGCCCAGCTTGTCTTTTGAAAAGATACAGCAAACAATTTTACCTATAAATACTTTTTCTTTAAGAGATACTTAACATACGTTTTTAGTGTTGGTTTTAACAGTAACGGTAACATAAATTCCTAAAAGAGAAATGTTTTCTTGAAAACTGAAGTATTTGAAGGCAAGAAACATCTCAGTTATGGCCGCACCCTAACAGAAAGTTTTCAAATAGATAATCAAATATCAGAGGCAACTTTTAGCGAGACAGAGTGTCGCCTTTACGTGCAACTGCAACGAATTCACTTTAGATTTTTGCATAAATTGCTATGTTGCGCTAGCAGGCTTTAAGATTATGTTATTAATTTTAACCTAATATAGGTAGTTTCACTGCTGCATTGCTAAGTCCTGAGAGTCTAGACAAAGTGATATTTTATCAACGAAAACGATGATGGAAATGTCAAAAATGTATTTGATTGACAGTTACTGAAAAGATTAGTCAATCCTGTTCAAAGTTGTTGTAGAAATACCGAGAAATACGAAACGCTTTGAAAGCGATTACCACTTGTCTCCCCCGGTGGGCCCTCTCTGGGAAAAGCACTCGCATTCTCCTTTTTAGCCGACTTCAAAAAAGGAGGAAGTTATATGTTCGCCCGTCGTGCGTCCCGAATAAAATATTTTTTTCTTTCTTTCTTTCTTTCGTCTCTACGTATTTGTTAAAATTTATGTTCTTCGATATTTTCTTCAACCTATTTAAAAAATTCTTCTTCAATTATTTGAAGAAGCTTGCTGTGCTTCCATATAAATTGTATTAGCTTGGGTAGTTTTTGAATTAGCTTCGATATTACGTATTAAATTCACTTTGTGTGCCTTGATGATGTTATAATACTTTCTGTCACTGTTGTTTACATAGCTTGTAGGGGTATACGAATTGGTGTGGAGTAGTTGCTTTAACTAAAAAGTGAAAAACCATTTCTTTTTTTACAAAAAGGAACAACCGAAAAGAGCATTACTTTTCCTCTCTATTGTGGGTATTTATATACCTACCTATAATATGTATGTTTATATATTTAAGCTTAATGTATTTATTTAAGTATATGTTAATTTATTACGTTATACGTGTAGGTATATTTTGATATTTTTTCCCTTTTTGTTCTCACACACTATTGTCTACATTTCTTTCTCATTTCTCCTTTCGCAGGTCTGCTGGAAGTAATTTCTTAAGAAATCAGCAGTACCTTTGTACTCAAATTATAATTATGTCGTATCTCTATGTATTTTACTGTGTGTACATAAATAATAAAATAAATATATAAACCGTCTTCAAAAAAAAAAGTACATTGTGTTTAATTTTGAAAGTGAAATGAAATGAAATGAAATGAAATGAAATGAAATGAAATGAAATGAAATTGTTTATTCTGTAAATAGGATATCGGAATCACTTTTACACGTCATATAAAGAAATATTAAAAATAAGCTAGATGAGGTCGGTGTTTCCTATCTGACTACTCTGAGAAGAAAGGCCGAAACAAACTCAGAGGTCATAGTCTCTTTTAAAGTCCAGACATAATCTTGGTCAAGTCATATGAAGGCCATGTGGATTAGTGTCTGAAATGGTCTTTTGAGGAAAGAACCACACAGATTTGAGTGGACCTATCCAGTCAGTGCAAGCATTTGTCAGTAATCGTGGAGCTCAACTCAAAACTGAAGGAGCTCAACTCGACGAACAATACCAAAGAAAGGATATTTGTCTAGGCCGCATCAACTACTCAAACTGCCAGACCATCATTAAAACTAACTGAGAAAGAAAAAATAAATGAAAGAGAAAAAATAAAAATAAAATATCCACATAGTCCTCACATTCACAATAATTAAAAAATATAATACTTAACAAAGTAATCATGTGCAGTTTGAATATAATTTTCAACAATGTCAATATGTATATAAAACTGGTTTATTGTGATGAATAATCAAAATGTCAAGTTTTATGGTTTTCACAAGGCTTAGCAGAGCGAGCAGCTCAATCCCAAGCTTTTTTATCTTCTAAATAATCTGAAATTTTATAGTACCCTTTTTTACAAAGTTTGGTTTTAATACAGTTTTTAAATCGTTTAATGGGTAAGTTTCGAACGTCAATGGGAAGTTTGTTGTAAAAGCGTATACATTGACCCATGAACGAGTTGCCTACTCTGTGGAGACGTGTGCGATGTACAGCAAGGTTGTGTTTATTCCTGGTATTTAAACTATGAATATCGGACATTTTCTTAAAATTTGATATATTTTTGTGTACATACAAAAGGTTTTCAAAAATATATTGTGAGGCTACAGTCAGAATATTTATTTCTCTGAATTTCTCCCGAAGGGAATCTCTTGGACCGAGGTTGTAAATGGCTCGAACAGCCCTTTTCTGTAGAACAAAGATAGTATTAATGTCCGCACAGGTTCCCCAGAGAAGAATCCCATAAGACATAAGACTATGAAAATAACTAAAATAAACAATTCTAGCTGTATCTACGTCAGTTATCTGTCTAATTTTTTTAACAGCATAGGCGGCGGAACTGAGCCTACCTGACAATTTTTCTATGTGTGGGCCCCATTGTAATTTACCGTCAATTGTTATTCCAAGAAAAACTGTTGACTCAACAGGGTCCAACTCTATTCCATTAACTTGAACATTGGTAGTTAGCTGCCTGACATTTGGCGTTGAAAATTTTATGAGTTTAGTCTTTTTCTCGTTCAGGAGAAGATTATTTACATTAAACCAATGCACAACTTTAGAGAGTGCATCGTTGACTTGTTCAAAATTGAGTAACTGACGTTTGATTTTAAAAATGAGGGAAGTGTCATCCGCGAATAATACGATCTTGTGATTATCCCTTATGTGGTAAGGTAAGTCATTTATATAAATTAGAAATAAGAAAGGACCTAGAATTGAACCCTGCGGAACGCCCATGGTGACCGCAGATCCTGCAGATCTCTTGCCATTTACATCGACCCTCTGAATTCTATTATTCAGATAAGAAGTCAGAAGGTCAAGAGCCTTGTCCCTCATACCATAGTGGTACAGTTTCCTGATGAGAGTATCATGATGTACGCAATCGAAGGCTTTGGACAAGTCGCAGAAAATGCCAAGAGCATCTTGCGACTCCTCCCAGGCCTCGAATATGCTTTTCAGTAATTCCACGCCCGCGTCTGTAGTTGAACGACCCTTAGTAAAACCAAACTGTTTCAGATGGAGTAAATTATGTACATTGAAATGTCCTAACATTTGTTTTAAAATTAATTTTTCAAAGATTTTGCTCAATGTAGGTAATATCGAAATAGGCCGAAAATTTGTGGGATCAGTTGTGCTGCCAGATTTGAACAGTGGAATCACTTTGCTAAGTTTCATCAAATCAGGAAATACACCAGATGCAATACAAGAGTTAAAAACTATTGCTAAAAAGGGTGAAATAACATCAATTATTGAAGACATGGTATGTACTGATAATCCCCAAAGGTCAGCAGTTTTTTTTACATCAAGCTTTTTAAAAGATTCTATAATGTCTTTAGCATTAATAATTGTGAATTCAAAAAGTTTGTCACATTCTGGTACACATTCTTTAAGTATTGAATAAGCAGAAGTGGAGGACGACAATGACAGAGTTTTGGTTGTTAAAATGGGAACATTAGTGAAGAAAGTTTCAAACTCAGTTGCCACCTCCATGTCTGCCTTAATATCTACATTATTGATTTTTAGATGGAAGTCACGATTCCGTACTGTCGTTCTTCCCGTTTCCGAATTAATAATATTCCAAGTTGTTTTAATTTTATTTCCAGAAGATTTTATTTTATTTTTAATGTGTATGGCTTTTGCTGAGGAACAGGCTCTTTTAAAAGTTTTTGAATATTTCTTAACAAATTCTTTAAAAGTTTCATCATGGTTATATGTTTTTTCATGATACAACTCAAATAACCTCTGCCTACTTTTGTAAATACCTGGTGTTGCCCAATCACTAAATATAACGCGGTCAAAAACAGGTAATGTTTTTGAGGTAAAAACCTTCCTAAACTCACAATTGATGAGGTTAAATAATGAAGCATATGCTTGATCCGGGTCGTTATGATAAGGCAAACCCGGTAGCTTTTCCATTAAATTATTTTTAAAAGTCTGTGACAAAACCCTAAAATACAGATCCAAAGACACCGACTACCAAAATACGACTATTTTCACTTTGTAGTGTGTTTTTAGGAAGTCGATTGTTTTTTTTCGTATCGACACGCATTATACTATAGAAATGATAATAGCATAAAGCTTAGTGCAGACCAGCGCGACGCGACAGCGCGGCGCGACACCGGTTATTGTTATACCGTCAAGTTTTCTTAGAAATTGTATTGTTCAAGTCGCGTCGCGGCGTCGCGTCGCGCTGATCTGCACGAAGCTTAAGGCGTTGACGGGAATTCGACCCCATCATAGTTTAGAAAAGGCTTAGCGTTAAATAGCGTATCTATAGTGTTTGAAAACATTTGTCAGTCCGCAAGATGGCAAAATGTTCAAACCGCAACGAAAACATTCACCACAGCTGCTTATTTGCGTGCTGGCATATAAAGAATATCAGACTGAAATTGTTTCAGTTTAAGACAATGGCCAGGCTTATAGCCCAGTAAATAAGTCGGAAAATGTGGCAAAGTTGGCAACAAGCTCTGATTTTTTATTTTTTTATTTGTACGTATTCTGTTGACCCTCAGGAACATTCATCACCACTAACATCTGCCTTGCTATGAAAAATGAAAAAAATGGGTAATTTCCCACCCCCAAATCATTTAAAATTTCGAGAGACGATTTCCAAGGCGAAATTTTTAATTTTGAAATTTACCCACTCTGTCACTCCCAGGGGTGATTTTGATGGGGTCACAACCACCTTCACACGATGTTTGACTACGGATTCGTAACCAGTGACCCCAAAAACCCCCGAGAGGCGGTTTCCGAGAAGATTTATTTAGAAGAGAATTTTGAATTAAAAAAAAATCATCTCTTTTACTATTGGGGATGATTTGGGGGTGGGAAAACTACTCAAATTTTTTCATTTTTTATAGTAAGTTAGATGTTAGTGGTGATGAATGTTCCTGAGGATCTACAGAACAAATACAATTAAACAAAAAAAATCAAATCGGTGCTTGTTGTCAACTTTTCCACATTTTACAGTATTTTCCGACTTATTTACTGGACTATTACTACTACAGAAAACAAAGCAGTTGGTGGTTTTATTAATTATCTCTAAAACGGTTGACCCAGTATACCCATGATTACTCTAATAAACCTAACTTCATTATAATTGATGCTAAATATATCGGTACTATCGTAGGCAGTTACAAAAACTATTAATATTTTAAATGGTCGAAGGTCCATTTAATCGCTCTAAGCCTAATGAAAGGGCTTTCTATGAAATTATGCTTTGAAATTTTAATGATGCCCGCGAGCGTTCCGGTTTTTTTATCGAGTTTCGTAAAAAACAAGCGGATCGGATCGGCGTAGTTGCCAATTTTACAAAAGAATGCAACGGTTTCGTTGTACGTAGAAATTTCGCTTTTACGCATCTTTGCGTACTTTCGTGTTAGTTTTTTTAAGAGTTCATCGAATCTGTCACTAACGAGACACAATAGAATTTCTATTGTTATCGCCTTCTAAAGGCAAATTGACAGTTGAGTTGTTAACAATATTGACCGAAAATTTACATATAATAGTGAAAAATTACTATTCTTAAATTCATTCAATGATAGACAACACACAGTTTAAACCACTAGGTCTAGAAATATGAAATTTTGGACTGACTGAGCGCTAAGAAAGGATTTGAAAATTCATCCCCTAAAGGGATTAAAAGTTTCGAAACCCAAAAGTCTCGTTTTGTATTTATTTATTTATCTGCTAACAGGTAAAACAAAGGTTTAGTAGACATGCACTAAAATTTCATGACACAGTGTTAAGACATGCACCCTGTAAGGGCACTGCAAAACTTTCATAACAAATGATTAAATTACATAATTTAATATTGATTCTAATTATTACAATACATTACATTTTAATTAACATTAGTTATTTAATTATTACATTTTATTTCAAATAATTCATTATTATTAATTCTTTCATACATTTTAGTCATTATAGGTAAGCATAATATAGTTAAAAAGGGAAAAGGGAAGGGGATCAAAGGTTTCATGGAAGTTCGTAATTTTTGCCGAAAGGAAATCCCTTCGGGCACAGCAAGGTTAGTTCAGTTTTTGTTAAAAGAGAACTTATTATATATGCGCTTCAACTTGCCTAAATAATTTATACTATATACAGCAACGACAAAAATTAAACAGCTAATGAAACTTTACAGTTACAATTTACCATAATTACTTAAAAATGTGTTCGCATAAAATGCGTTTATTCCCGCTGTTTTAATGTTAAAACAAGCTTGAATTATACTACTGGATCGCACTTGACCTTTTTTCATTCTAACCTATAAAATAAAATGAACTTTGAAATATTAATAGTAGGTCGTACCCGTGGGATGGATGAGGCCTCTTTACACCTCACGATGCTGACTCGTTAAATGCTCCATATTGCTCCTACTTAAATACGTATTTATTTTGATCTATTCCCATCCAATACCAAGAGCTAATACCATTTGGTATTAGTTTATTTCCGAATTTATTTTCTATTCCCAACGAGTACCACATTTTAAAACCAATACCAAAACAAGTTTGAAGAAATCAGGTACAGTTAGGTTCAGTAAAATTAAAATGCTTTGAGTGATTTTAAGTAATGTTTAATCAATATTAGGGTTTGAATATAAATCACATATTTATTTTTTCTTTTATTTTGTCATTTTTATAGATTTAGAGATATTATATTCTTTTATTTTACTATTAAAAGTCCAACAATTATAATATTATATACAAACTATCAAATAGTAGCAATTTTCAGTACCTACTTATTAATTAACTGTGATACTTACCTAGTATGTAAAAGTATAGAGTATAAAATATCACAGACTTATATTTATGGTGATGATATAATTGCGTATCTTAATAATAAATCACCTAAAAATTTGGCAAAAAATCGAATATGAATAGTTAAAGTACTGAAAATCTAACAAAATTATAAAATATCACAAATAATCAACTTTTAATGTAACAATGTTTTTGGTAAAAAACATCAAAAATTGTGAATTTACTTACAATCTAACAATAGTTATAAAATATCACAGATAATCAACTTTTAAAATAATTATGTAGCTTAGTAGTAATAAATCAGCATTTTTTTTTTGCAAAGACATCAAATATAAATAATTTGCTAACATTTAAAAGTAGTACTTACGCATTTTTAAGTAGGTAATAATCAGCCTAAACATTAAAATTTCACCAAATAGAAGTTAGAGCCTTAATTTTTCTAAACAATGACCAACGCTAATTTTCTGTTCACGGAGTTGGTCAGTAACGTATGTGATCCACCGATTGTAGTTTCCGTTGCACGTCGCTTTGCGTCAGGTGCATTGGTCATGTATTGATTAACAATCACTGATTGCAAATCTGCGTCTTCTTTCAGAGCTTTTAGAAGCTGATATAAATTGGCAAAACTTTGTGTAGGTGAGTGTACAAAAAGTCACGTTTTGGTATTCGTTAGTAATAGATTTTTTATTTAAAAAATGTGGTACTCGTTGGGAACAGAAAATAAATTCGGAAATAAACTAATACCAAATGGTATTAGCTCTTGGTATTGGATGGGAATAGATCTTTATTTTATTGCCTCTTTGAAGTGGTATTTACGTACATATTTATAAAGTTTTATTTTTCTGGTACAATTCCTAGACTTTAACTAACATTTGATCGCAATACCTACAATTCTGCCCACTCTACTTAACTCCTATCCCACCCGTCACATATAAAAGCCCCTTCCGACTGCTGCGTCTGGGATCCGAGGGCCAATTCGTATGAATTGTACGCTCCCGGTTAACGATTGTTGCGAACACAACCGGTTCGGTTGTACGGCTGTACCCGGTTCACTGATAAGACACGTACTCTGGTTAATTTGTCCGTGTACACCGACGGGTTAGCGAACACTTTTAATGTTAAAGTATGGTTGGGACAGTTTGCGTGCTTTCAATTGTTTTAAGTGTTTGTTTGTTTGTACTTGGTAGATTTTTTTGTACTGCTATGGCGGGAAGGGTTAGAGGGTAGTGTTGTGGAAAATAATGTAATTTTTGGGGTTCCGTACCCAAAGACTGCCAACGGGACCCTATTACTAAGACTCCGATGTCCGTCCGTCAGTTCGTCTGTCGCAGGGCCGTTTCCTTTGAATCGTAATAGATAGCCGCTTGAAATTTCGGTGTGCGTACTAATCTGGCCGCTATAATAACATCATCTACCTAGCTTTTCCCAACTACGTAGGGGTTGGCTTAGCCCAGTCTAATCGAATGCAGCTGAATACCAGTATTTTACATGGAACGACTGCATATCTGACCTCCACAACCCAGTTAGGTTCTGGGTAATACGATACCCCTTGGCAAGACTGGTTGTCAGACTGGCTTCTGACTATCCGTAACGACTGTCAAAGATCTACGAAGAATGAGAGCCGGGACCAACGGCTTAATGTGCTTTCCGAGGCACGGAGGGGTCTCGGTATGTTATGGTCACCCATACACGGACCGACCTCGGCAAGCGTTGCTCAACCGACCGAGTTCGACCCGTGCGGGTGTTATTACGGGCCACGTGCCCCTCTTATGAATATTATATGGCTAAGTCTTACCCAACCTTATAAATAAATTTATTGAAGAAAATTTTAACGAGAACTAGAAATGAGTCGAATATCTCTTCTTGTTGGTACAAGAAGAGATATTCGACTCATTACGATACTACCGATATATGTATCATCAATTATAATGATGTTAGGTTTATTAGAGTAAGCATGGGTATACTGGGTCAACTGTTTTAGAGATAATTAATAAAACCACCAACAGCTTTGTTTTCTGTAGTAGTAATAGTCCAGTAAATAAGCCGGAAAATACTGTAAAATGTGGAAAAGTTGACAACAAGCACCGATTTGATTTTTTTTGGTACAAGAAGAGATATTCGACTCATTTCTAGTTCTCGTTTAAATTTTCCGTTTAAGGGAATGAAATAAAGAAAAATGTTTTAGATTATCTAACGTGTGTAGAAAACAAATAGTCTGAACTAATGATATAAAGAGAAAAGATTTGTTTTTGTGTTTGTAGGTTTGTTTGTTACACTTTCACGCTGAAACGGCTGAAAGCATTTGGATGAAATTTGACACATAGATAGACCATGAGCTGGGTTAGGACACAGGACATTTTTATTCCGATATTCCCACGGGATTGAGACTTGTACGGGTGACATCGCGGAGTGCAGTTAAAAATAATTATATTATTTATAATAAAATAAATGAAATAAAACAAAGTTAATACATTATATTATTAAAAAATTTAAATGAATTTATTCATAGTGTTATGATAAAACTGAAATCACTTACATATTCACACAGCAATATAAATTACATATTTATGTACCAAATGTACCACATTTAATATTTAAACAAAGTGTGTGAAGTGTGTGCCGGCGCGTGTAAGCACTTGCGTGATTAAAACATTGCATTAATGCATGCGTGGGACACGCATAAATGTATTAAAATTATCAACATGGAGTTTTTACACTTTTAATATCAATCTGGCAGATGACATCTGAGTGATGCTGTGCAGTTACTAGGTATACTTGCCGATTCTATGTAGATGATGACTGCAATATAATTATTTACAGTGCCGACTGCCGGCTGCCTCGTTGGTCTACTGGTCGTAAGCGTTACTGCTGAGCATGAGGTCCTGGGTTCGTTTCCGAGGTTGGGCAGAGTGTTATTTGGTTTTTCTATACGGAATTTCTCACTAGCAGCCCGGAGTCTGCATTTGTGCCCGATTGATGCCAAGAGGCTCGCCCCCTATTATATGGGACTTACTGGTGAAATGTGAGTGTACTGTAGGTCCACCCCAACCTCTGCCCAACACTTCGGGGAAAGAAGGCGTGACGTTATGAAACTCCGTACTACGCTAGCCCAGGTCAAGGTAAGAGTATTATCACTGACGTACGGTTGACTGTACCTGCAAGAGCCCACCTTGTCTTTGCAATTTAATAGATAAACTAGCGACCCGCCCTGGCTTCGCACGGGTTCAATTACATGTGAAGGCAGTATTCTGTTCACTACACGTTGTGCACAAGTTCTGAGCAGTAACTAATTTTAGTAAATTAATTTTGAGGGTAACAGCCTAGTAGTTACGTCGTTAAATCGATAAGACGATTACGAAGCACACTCGAATTATTTAAAAAAGTAGTTGAGATGAATTTATCCCAAAAACAAACTGAATTTTTTAGTTGAAAAACGTGTTCTCCCATACGCCAATATAAGTTCGTGATAAAACTACAAATTAACAGTTATCGCACTTTTCCCTATACTTGTGCTGCGAGACCTTGCTTCCTGCCAAATTTCATGATTCTAGGTCAACGGGAAGTACCCCGTAGGTTTTGTTTTATAAATGGCCGTGATTTTTTAATGCGTTGACTTAGACGCTGGATTTTTTTAGAGCCCCATAGGACCGTAAAGCTACGTATTTGATATTAATTTCAACTTAATACCTTCACGCATTCTTGCGAAAAGGGTCTTGACAGACTGACAGGCAAACAGACGGACAACGAAGTGATACTATATGGGTTCCGTTTTTACCTTTTGAGGTACGGAACCCTAAAAATATGTCGTCTGCATGTGTGAAAATATTCGGTTTGATCACACGATTTTAATTAATGTTCTGTTGAGGTCCAAACATCTTTTTGACTGTCCCCCCCACCTTTAATAATGCCAATGACAGACCCACTTCAAAAAAACATTAAGAAAAACTATATTTTCAATTCAAGTCCACCCATCTTTTTGATGACCTACCTGAAAAATATGTAAAATTGAATTGATACCTATATCAAAAGATGCCATTTTCCACCAGAATACCGAATCACTGAAGCCTACAAAATCGCCTATCCAATATAATCGCTAACTCACCTTACAATCTTAAAAGGAAATATAGTATCCACCATTACGGCTAAAGTGTCAGGGTAGTCCGCGAAACCCAAAGTTTCTTACGTTTTTTGTAATTTGTAGGTCTCATATATATATGAGACCTACAAATTACAAAAAACGTTTATATATAATCATAAAAATAATCAATACAACTCTCAAGTTCATATAATCCTATTAAATGACCATTTAATGACATCTTAGGATTATTCTAACATAAAGAGTTGTATTGCTGATTAATTCTGTAAAGCCGATTTTTTTTAAATTGTCAACTGATCTGCAAATTTCAAAAAAACGTAAGAAAATTTAAGTTTCGCGGGCTACCTTAGCACATCCCCTTAATGCTTTTGCTAAATGTTACTCCCACATACACACAATATCAGTAATCAAGGGTCTCTTGTATTATCTGCACGGTACAGACGATAATAATTTTGTTTAATAGCACTTGTAATGTGCTAAACGATCACAGTGGCTGGTGGGGGTCTTAATTTTAGAGTTGGTGGACAAAACCGCTTGCTCAGAGTGTGTCTAATGTATATGATTATGAG
The DNA here is from genome assembly GCA_914767755.1 of Agrochola circellaris. NCBI lineage: Eukaryota > Metazoa > Arthropoda > Insecta > Lepidoptera > Noctuidae > Agrochola > Agrochola circellaris. The sequence continues at coordinate 1,829,233 of OU611847.1, forward strand.
GTGACATTGTGTAGCTCTTACTAAGGTGGTTAAATTTAATTTATTTTAAAAGTTGTGAGTAAGATCTTTGTAAAGAACCACAATTTCAGAACATTGTGAAAATGATCTGAAATATTGTCAATCAGCGTTGAGCAAGCGTAGTGATTAATGCTTGTTCCTCGTCCGTACTTGAAGAGGTTTTGCTTTGCAGTGGGTAAATAATATATACATACATCATAAACTGACGCCTTCTTACCCTAGTGGTAGGCAGACACTACAGAACGCCACCTGCTACGATCCTTACATACTCAAAATTCAAAAGTCATTTATTCATAGTTTGAATAAATGACTTTTGAATTTAAAAAAAATGGGACTAAATGCGTGCTGATTTATTCTTTGAAAATTCAAAATTCAAAAGTCATTTATTCAAACTAGGCTAAGAATCAGCACTTTTCCAACGTCAAAATTACATGAGACAGTACCCCAAAACGCCCGCCCTTCACCAAACTTCCTAGTGCGTTAGCTGGGAAGAAGAAGTGGCGCAACAAACTCCCCAGCGGCAGCGGCTGATACTTCTTTTGCTTTCGTTCGTTTACCTGACCTTTCTAAAGAACATCACCAATAAGGTCAGTGGCAAAATATCAGTCCGGTATGATTTTGTTTACGGGGGAATGGAGTTTTCTTTTCTAATGTTTACTATTCGCTTATAGGGTGATGGTGTAGCAAAACTTCTGATTCGTTGATAAGGTAAAGTTAAAGTTAAGAGATTAATGAATGTGAGTCAAATTATACAACAAAAACAGATCTTTAATTCGATTTTAAGTTTTGCGTGGGATAATATATACACTATCAACAGTAATATTATAGAGAGAAAAGATGTGTATATTTTTGTTTGTAATGAATAACTCAAAAACCGATTTAAAAAAATCATTTTTTTTAATGCTATATTATTACTGAGTAACATAGGAAGATATCACTAGCTGGAGCTAGTCGCAAATGAATTCACTATTTAGTCGCAGCTGTGACTAAAATGTGAGAACTATTAGACAGTTTCCTGAGAGATTTCCTAAAGTGTAAATATTTGTGTGCCTAGCTGAGCACAGGTCATGTTTGTAGGTGTGTGCACCTACAAACATGACCTGTGCTCTACGTACTCTGCAATTATATAATTCATTTTTTGTAGACAAAGTTAAAGAGTAAATTATATGCACTGCTTGTGTTGTGTTAAGTCTTTTAAGCAGGTAATGCAAAGCATGACGATGTCGTCAATAGTTTGAGGGAACTGCTAAGCTCTTACTATTTGCGGACAGATCTACCCTTTTGTCTGCGACGTAAAACAGTCAAAAGTGAAATCTGACTGACGGGAGTTGTGTCCACACTCTTGACTTACTGTTAGTTTGGTAATCGTAGTTTAAGATTATTATTAAAACAGGAGAGTGCTGCATATTCTATTAGTATAGTGTCTTAGTTTCTATCCATAACAATGACCTCAGCAGTCAGAGTGAAATAATTCTCCATCGCTAATAAATATTGCAAAACTTTCATATTATGACTTTTATAAATCGTCACCTGAACGTTATCGCCGTTTATAAAAATATAGACCGAATTTATCCACATAGTGTCTAGCTCAGAAGCGTGGCATCAGTGTCATTTGTCATCGCGGCCATATATCATGGGGATGATACGAAAATATCGGCTGTCACGCCACGTCACTCTACTCTCAAATAAGGTTTTCTAAAGCGGATGACGCTGTGTTGGCCGGTGGTGTGTGTACATTGAAAGTATAGTTGATTATGGTAGGTCAGAAGTAGTCTTAGCGGTGCAGTGGCCGGTTCTTGGAGACATTGCGTACCACACAATCCAATTTAGAAAAAAACACATTTAACAATTTTAACATTTTGATCAATTCAACAATATTCATTGCGTTATTTAGTTGTTCAGCAGACGATTTTTTCAGAAATATAACTTTAAGCAATGGTCTACTAATTTCCTTCAAAATCCTTCGGATTGTGATAGAAAGACTGTTACGCAATTTGGGGTGCTCAAGGTGTTGAGGATTGAATAAAGGTTTTGAGGAATAAGTTATTGATCTGGGCTTGGAGATGGTATTCGAAAGACAGCCTTATAATCTTCTATTTTGAATCTTTTATCCACGCTCCTACTGAGACTCACAGAAGAAGCCAAAAACACCTTGCCTTACCTGGGAAATGAAACCAAGACTGCTGCACTTGCAACCCCTAGAAAGGCACTTCTGCACGACGGAAGAATAGACAAAATGACAGTTTCACGATCACAATCTGTTTTGAGCATCTACTTGCAATAGGTTAGATTAGGTACTTAGCAAATAATACCGACCTAAAGTGTTAACTTTATTCACAGTTTTGTTCGCACTAAATTGTAACGTAAACCTTGTAGATCTTACTAAAAGCAATCACATTAGTGTTCCTGCTTTCAGCAAAGCTAAAGTGACGGTGAATATTATACTCCCGAGTTCAAAACAGACAAAATGACAGTTTCACGATCACAATCTGTCATTTTGTCTATTCTTCTGTCGACTAAACCCGTTTCTATTGTGGTCATGCTACGCGTACTGGTATTTAGTTAAATATTATTATACTAGCACTCCGCTCCTGCTTCGCACGGTTTTCATGACTTGACAAAACATCGAGATTTCTTTATTAAAATATTTTTGTAAAATTTAAATGAATTAGACTTATAAACCTACATATAAAATGATGGTGAAAATAGCATCAAAATTCGTTGTGTAGTTTAGAAGAACAACGCGAACACAGAGACTGACATGAAAAGTCACTTTTATTAAAATATATAAATAGATTTAAAAATAAAATCAAAAGTCATTTATTCAAACTAGGATGGGAATCAGCACTTTTCGAACGTCAAAATTAAATAAGATAGTCCCCCAAAACGACCGCCCTTCAACACTTCTAATGGTTTAGCTGGGAAGAAGTGGCATTTGCAAGTGAACAAAACAATACGAGTGCGCTCTCTTTGTAGAGTATTCGGTGGTCGCGGCGTGGTCGCATCGATTTTAATAAACAGACCACTAAGCTTCGTTCGTTGGCTGTGCTAATGAATTTCTCTGTGGTTACTGTGCTGTGTGTAATTAGTTGTTAGTGTGTGTACATGTGTGGGTATTTGAATGCTGGCATGTTTTATGACTTACTAGCTGATGCTCGCCGTTTTACTCGTGTCCTAGGGGAATTCTTTCTTGTACCCAGTTGAAAACGCAAAGAGCTTAAACAAGGCCCTTAAAAGAGATAGTAATCTCTTTTAAGGGCCTTGTTTAAGCCCTTTGCCGAATTTTGTTGAAATCGAACTCAAACTCAAAGCATTTATTTCAATTAAAGAATTTACAGGCACTTTTGAATTGCCAAATAGTCGGTCAGTTAGTCAGAAAGTTGAAGCTAGTTGCCCAGTTCCAAAACGTAGATCTTCATGGAGAAGAACGGGTAAGACACTCCAGGGACACTCTTTTAAATATAGAAAATTACACAATCCTGGGTACATTATTCTTGTTGCTTCTATATGTGAGAACAATGTACAAAAAAAATTTAAACAATTCAAAATATACGATTAAAAATAAGCTCTGGCAGATAAGAGATGACCAGTCACAACTGACGGCGCCCGTTCACGAAAATGACGCGTGGATCAGCACCATCCAGCTCAACCATTTTGTAGGGAACCGAATGATCCAACACACTCGCCACCATCAGCGAGACATTTAAGTGAGCATGACAAACTCTCAACTGCCGTGCTCTTTCAAGTCAACATACATCTTAATAACATAAAATACGGCTCCATGGTACGCACATTCACAAAAATTTAAAAAATGCTTCTAAATTATCCAAACTATACTCGTAGTTTGCAGTGTATTTGAGAGATTAATAGAATGTTACTACCAAAAAGAAAGAAAATCATTATCCATTGGTACATTCAACAATAAACTTGTTTAAATAAAAAATAAACATTAAGTTCGTAATGTCAGAAAAGTAAAAAGGGGAAGCAACTCTTCCAAACATAAAATTTTTTAACTAGTGAGCCCAAGTGGCTGTGGAGCGGGACCAGCATTAAGCCAAGCATTTTTATCATCGATATAATCATCCAACTTATAATATGCTTGTCTACATAGTGTGCGTTTAATGCATGTTTTAAATTTCTTCTCATTCACATCAATCAATCAATTCATCGATTTATGAAGTTATCGATACTATACAGTTTCAGATTTATAATATCGGTATGATTTTACAGGACCCTCTACTGAGGTACCTACATTTTTTTAATCAAATTGTTTTTCTTGTTGCAACTGCTTTACTGGTGATCGCAAAAGCAGCTGTCAAGTTTAGGGTCGACGATTCGATTCTCAGGTCAGTTATAGTTCCCGGGTGTCACCACTGTGTGGATCGCCCGGAGGACACGGTGGAGCACACGGTGGAGGTCTGCCCGGGTTGGGCGGGGCACCGCCGTGTCCTTGTGGAGGCGATCGGCGGCAGTGATCTCTCGCGTCCGGCCCTGGTCCAGGCCATGGTACGGAGCGAGAGGGCGTGGGAAGCCGTCACCTCCTTCTGCGAAGCAGTAATGCTCGCGAAGGAGGAGGCGGAACGCGTGAGGGAGAGGCAAATTTCGCGCCCTTATGCCCCTAGCCGCCGCAGGAGACACCATGGGCGTCGGGAATTCAGCAGCCCGATTCTCGGCCACCATAGGCGCGGACTTGCGGACGGTGAGCAATGGGTAGCTCGCCGTCCGATAAGGACCAGGCCCGGGTCCACGGCGCGTTGTGTTCCACGCGCGCCTCAAAGAGATGTCAGCTAAACTGACGGGGTCCGCTGGGACCGATGCCTGCCGGGGTCGCGGAAAGTCCGAAAAGGTTACCGTGGCCCCGGGCAACTTACAGGCAACTGAAGGAACACGGGTGGGTTTTAGTCAGTCAGAGTCTGACACTCCCTCAAGCTCCGCCCAGAGCGGGAGAAGTTATTTGATAATTTCCCACCAATAAAAAAAAGGTCAGTTATAGTTTTTGGAGAAAGTCTATTTCCCATGGCTTTTAGTTGGCTCGCATTAAATACACTTCTTAAGAAACACTTCATTTATAGGCATATATTATGTAGATAAAATAAAATCATTTAATGAGGAATTTACGTCTAAAACGGTGAAAGCTTTTCGCCTAAATCCAAGATTTACATAATTTCAAACGGATTTCGTTAAAATTACTGAATCAATTTCCTTGTTACGTCTGATTGATGTCTAAGTGATAGTTAAGGAACATAATTCTCGATATTGATCACTCGACGATTTGCGCGAATTGATGAAATCTTCGCATGATAGATTTGAGTTAACATCGAGCTACGAATCTTGGACGATGAAATAGAATCGATTTATCTGTATAAAAATCATCATGAGATTATACTTCGTTTTTAGGGTTCCGTACCCAATGGTTGGCAACGGGACCCTTTTACTAAAGGTCCGTCCGTCCATCTGTCTGTCATAGGGCTGTATCTTTTGAACCGTAATAGGTAGACATTTGAAATGTTCACAAGATGTATGGTCGCTATAACAACAACAAAAAAATAAAGTAAAAAAAAGGGGGTATACAAGAAACGTGTTTATTCGGCTCGATCTTAATAACTGTACGATGTTACGGAACCCTTCGCGTGCAAGTCCGAATCCCACTTGGCCGCTTTTTTTCTTTTCCGATATTTTACCGATACTGCTCTTGTCAAACCTAACGCTAAGAGTTCTTTGGTACCTATTCGATTTGTGGAGCAATTTCGGGCTATCTTTTCGCAATAAAAAAAACAAATAAAATGTTTATAAAACACTATTCATTGAATAGTGTTTTATAAACATTTTATTTGTTTTTTTTACACTTCGCTTAGAGTTGTCATAGAACAGAGCCGACTTGTTCTATATATAAAGAACACAAAAATTCTTTGTTACATAGTCAAATATGAACAACAGTGATTTAGTTTAAAAGAAACTTTAATTACAATTCTTACAGTAATTAGAAGGTGTGCTCGGTTAGAGCGATACAGACAGAATGGCTTACGAACTATTAGTACATGTTTCATAAACAAAGGCTTAACTAAACAATGACAGCATATTTCTGGAAAGGACCACCAGGCTAGTTCAGATAAATGTTTACTTCAAGAGATGTATAATAGTTGGAATCGGCGACCTGGCTATTTAACTAAATAATAAATACTAGGGGTACGGACGAGGGTGTCGAGTGATTAACTACTCCATACTGATGCCTGGTATGCATAACTATGTAGCATAGAAGTCGACTATCCTACTTTGTAACTGTTTCTGCCAATAGAAACGTAGCATCAACATCTTTTCGATTACAATCATTGTATTAAATAAATTATATACCTAAAGGCGAAAGGTTGGGAGGGCAGATGTAAGTGGAAACGCCGAGGGGAGCCTAGGAGAACATATAGTGATCTTATTGGTGATGTTCTTCAGAAAGGTCATGTGCGTAGTACTCGCAACCGGCGTATGTGTATGACCAGATTTATTAACGTAAACGAGGCAAAAGGCGTATGTAAGGGTCGTAGCAGGTGGCGTAGTTTCTGCCTACCCATCTGAAGAAATGAGTTTATATCTGTATGTAAGTTATATAAAATCTTTTTTAAATATCACAACAACACTGCAGCTCACTTCGTAGCTCCCGGTCACAGCGTTGAGCGAACAATGATTCGGTTTTATTAAGGCGACATCTGCTTCCCCCGGCGCTAAACCGACGCGGAATTAATACGTACCGATTTTATCGTCTGCATTCAACTGTTTACAATGTTACTGTCGCGAGATTGTTGGGCTTTTATAGCAAATAGACCTACAAAAAAGTCATTTTGTGCTGTAAGGACTTTGCCTTTTTCTTGGTATTTTTCTTCCTGGTTCTTGAACAATTTTTGAAAACACAAGAGAATAATAATTTTCACATACATTCTATCAACAGTTGTTTATACTTTTGTTGATGAATTTACGATTTAGTGTCAGATCCTAAAATAAAGTCGCAATATTGCTTAGGTACTACCTTTAGCCCGCGGTTTCGCCCGCGTGGATGTCCGAAATTATCCCATGGGAACGTATTACCGGGATAAAAGTATCCTAAACTAGGTTATAAACTATCTGTGTGCTAAATTTCACCCATACCCGTTCAGCCGCTTTTGCGTGATTGAGTAACAAACATCCAAAAAATTTTTAAGTTTGGATGTTTGTTACTCCTAGTTAGTACAGTAGGAAGTAGGATATACGAGTACGTTAAAACTAATCCTATGTATTTTGGTAGTGGGCCAGCCAAGTTTTATATTCTTCATTAGCAACTAATTCTCCGTTCCAAACTATACTCAAACCACAAAATAAAAACCCTAAAAACAACTACGACCTTACTTTAAAAGTTTTTGCTCCACTAGCCCATAAATTGAGCCCAAGTTCAGTCATAGGCACGTCCTCTCTCCCTGAACTAATTCCGCGAACAGTTGGTAAAATGCTTTTTACCGTCTATCGGTTTCCACCCCATAAACGCCCAGTGGGACACATTGATTGCCGCCTCAGATTTTGTTCAATTTGCATTTTATAATTAAAGAATTAGATGTTGGTGCGGTCTTAGTGGGCATGAGCTGAGTCGGTTAACAAAGATGAATGAATAGATTTCTTTTTCTTTCCACTTTATGATGCAATGGCTCTGATTATGTTGGCAAAGACTGAACAGAATTTTACTTAGATAAGTACTAAAATAAGAGGGCGATGAAAATAAATATGATGTGTCAAATCACTCTCAAAAAGCTGAATTTTTATTAGCCATAGAACATTTAAGCTAGATGATATACAACTACTAACGGCTTACTAGTTCCCTATTGTCAGTGCTGCACTTTCCTACCTCCTCCTCCTCCCCTCCTCCCTGCTCCTTTCCTTTTCTTCCTTTTGAGGGCTAACTCCTTGAACTCCTTATACCTAGCTGCAACCGTTCTAGCACATTTACCTACATTTACTTCACAGATGTTTCCACTCTCCAGCTCAGTTAGCTTCCCTCATTTCTCGCTCATCTCGTCCTAGGGCCTGACTCAGCGTGGGTCGAAGACAGTTTATTTGTACTGGCGCGTCGACTTTTACATTTTAATGGCGCGTTTTCGACGACGCTTTACTTTAGTGCCCGGCGATGATTTGGAGGTTGAGATGTACTGCTTGTGCTGACAGGATTTTTGGGTTAAACTAAATTGTATTTACTTTCATGTTCGTATGATCGTTGATCAGCATTTCAGAAAATGTATTATAAAAATACATTTTCTGAAATGCTGATCAACACAAAAATTTACTAGTTCACGCTGTAAATGCTCATGTCATTCGCTGTGATTGGTTGCCCAGAATAAAAGATAAAAAAAACAATTGAAATAAGATTTGATAGGTTAATTTTAGTACAAAAAGCCGGAATAACAGATATTTTGATGTGTAACGTCTTTCCTCTCGCTTTCCTGCAATCTGTGGGAGTGATTTCGGGAAAAGGGACGGAAGTGTGTAACAGGAAGCCGGGGAACTGCGCGCTATTTGATTTGACCAATGAGCGCGCGCGGTGCTGGAGTTGGCCCTCAGATAGTACCTGTAGTATATTCCGAGAGGTTGGCACTGTGAGCTAAGATGTCAGATGGTATTTTTACATTAAACTGTTTACGTGTGTCTGTTCAAAGCGTCCGATATAAATCCCAAAAAACTTAGGTAATACGAATGGTACCATCTTATAAATTACCATACTATCCAATTCATACAGAATGTATTATTTAAAACAAAACGCATATGAATAGTTGGGGCCCGGGGCCCCGCGGGGCGCGTTCACTCCGCCTAATGTTAAGATATAGCGATCCTCTCTTCATATTTTATGTTTCGTTTCATACGTAGTGTCGTGATAAATTCTCTTAACTTGCATTATATAATAGGAGAAGATTTATTATGTGTGGCTTGGCTTATGACGTGTTAGGTCGTTTAGTAAGCAATTTTTGTAAATATTCATACCTAATTCAAGCTTATTTGTTTTATGGGTAGTCAAAAGAAGAAAGAAGATTAGTATTCAATATCGACCATGAGGCTGAAATGAGAATGGGCGGGCCACACGTACAGGATGCATCAGGCCAGATAGGCCAGGACCACCACGCAGTGGATGCCTGAACACGGGCGCCGTTAGCGAGCCAAACCGTTGCCCAGCAAAGGGACACCATAGGTTAAAAAACATTACCTTCCTGCTTGTGCCGTTGTCGTGTCTGGTGTAATTATAAAGCAAATACTTTCAAAAAACTGCAATTTTAATCAATAAAAAAATTGCAAGTCGCCCTTCTAGGGAACCAGTGACTCTAAACTCAAGCCAGTTTGTACTAAATTATAGTTCATAATAAAAAAACGGAAATTGCATCAATAAAGAAAAAATAACAGCACAAGATGTGATCGGGCTTCCGTTCCAAAACGACGCCCACGGAGAAGTAAGTTCATGGTGTGCCAATATGCAAAAGAAGACAGGACGAGTAAGTAGATCTTCATTCAATTATCAGGTTCAAAGAAGCTAACAAAAGTTTAACAAAAAAGCTCCTTCTGCTGATTACTAAGCGTTTGTTTGGAATAGGTAATTCTATTCTTATTAATAAAGTTCATGCTAATGGGTGCGAGCGAAAAAGAATGAGTTTTGCAGAACAGGCAAAGTGTTATTGGGTGTTTCTATCTGAAATTTCTCAGTAGCAGCCCGGAGTCTGGATTTGTGCCCGGTTGATGGCAATAGGCTCGCCCCCTATTACATGGGACTTAAACATAACTGGCGAAATGTGGGTGTACTATAGGTACACCTCTGCCTAACCCTTCGAGGAAACATGGCACGATGTTATGTTATTATTAATTTGTATAACGCAGTGGAATAAAAACTAAAAGAGTGTGAATAGCAGAATACAATAATTATGCAAATCAATCCGCAATTTTCCCGCTGGATTTCCATTTGCTAGTTTCCCCACAACATCGTCTGTTTTCCTCTCGACTGTACAAAACCAAACGTACAGACACGCAGACAAAACATTCGTATTGTTTTTCACTTTTTTCTCATCTACCCTCATTCTTGCGTTATTTCCCCAAAGACTTACTGAAACAAATAATGACCTATTCTGTAAATAGAGGAAAAAAGTGGCTTCGAAATGGCAAATTATTGGAGGATTGTACCTGTCTCGTGCAGACAAAAGATATGTATTACTTTTGTATAACATTTCAGTATTTCTGATACAGATAAAATAATGATATTGTTCTATTGTAGGTATTCGTTAGTGAAACATTTAATTTTTACCATTGCCACTCGAAAAAGGGCATTTTATTCATAGATAACAGTGAATAAAACTCTCTTTTACTCACAAGAGAATAAAAACATTATGAATTTGGAACAAGCTATGTACAAAAAATAAATGAACCGTACTGAAAATACCTACTGGCTGGCTAGATGGAGCTATTCCTTAAAATTCAAATCCAAATTCAAATAATTTATTTCAGACATGCGTCCATAGTGTTAGTATACAAGATAACTTAAATACTATTGCAAAAGCTATACAATTAAATAAAAAAATAAAAAATATAATAAATAAAATATAGAATTATGAATATATAAATATATTCATAATTCAAAAAACAATTCATATTTAATTCAATAGGTACGCAAAAATTTCACACCGCCACCCTTCACGTTCAGCTAATGAGGTGCCGAGCAGTAAGGGAGGTTCGCAATGCAACCCCATAGATCATGACTTGCATTAGGGGTGTGATATAGGGGTGCGAAATCTATAGTACTTAACCCCTGTGACATTCCGCGATTTTGAATATAGGGTTTTTTTGAACCCCCTAGAGCGTTAAATTTGGCGGAGTGTACTAGGGTACCATGTTTATAAAAGCAGTTAAGTGTATTATCGTCTTTTGTGTGGGGTGCTAGTAGAATGTGTAATGTAATTAAATATTTGAAAGACCTATCGCGAATTTATCATTCATGCACGTGGTGTGGTGAATTTAATTTTATTGTCACTATCGAGGTTAAATGGTCTACTAAATTGGGAAAAACTGCTCTATTTTGATTGAAAAGTATATCAAAATGATGCAAGATAATTTTTAACATCAATGTTTATGTTGAAAAATATCATCTGCCTAGCCTTTTCCCAACTATATTGGGGTCGGCTTCCAGTCTTATCGGATACAGCTGAATACTGTATTTTACATGGAGCGACTCCTTATCTGACCTCCACAACCCAGTTACTGGGTAATACGATACCCCTAGTTAAGACTGGTTGTCAGACTTTCGGGTTTCTGACGACCCGTAACGACTGTCAAAGATCTACGAATGACAGCCGGGACCAACGACGAGTCACGGATGGGTCTTGGTATGTACAAATGGTCACCCATCCACAGACCAACCGCGGCAAGCGTAGCTTAACTTGATAGATTGACCTGTGCGGCTGTTATTAAGTAGCCAGAAGCCCCTAATTCAAGCTTATGTAGAAAAATATAATAAACTTTAATTTTATTTATTTATTTATTTATTTACTTTATTTTACAGAAAGCTTACAGACTAATATCAACGTTAAATTATATGATATGCTTGAGGACAGTTGCTAATAACAAGCTTCCACATATATGTTAGAAAGTAGCAAATCTCAACAACATTTGATGCGAATACAATTAAAATCTGAGAAAAAAAAAAAACAAACGAGAAATGAAGAATTACATAAAACAGAACTAGAAGATTGTGTCAAGCCATGCGATATAAAAACTATTTCTTATCGTCATCAAAATAGTCCCTGCTGAGGATGTTTCTAATTTTACGTGTGCTAGTGTTGAATAGATCAATCTCCAAATGTGAAATGTGTAAAAGCTTTTACAGTGCGTATACAGAAAGCGTTCCGCCTGTAATTTGTAGAGGCACTTGGTGCTTGAAGTAGTGGTCGCTTCCTTAGGTTATTTTGATTGGTTCGAATAAGTATTTTGCTAAGTAAGTCAGGACAGTCAACTGAGCCATTAGCTATGTTTGCTAGAAAACAAATATCATTAATATTACGTCTAGCTTCCAATGGCAAAAAATGGTACCTCTTACAATTTTGTATGATCTGTTCCCATAGAGGAACCGAGAAAACGGTTTTGTGCGGCATAGTTTTAGTTAGGTACAAGACTAGTCTACACTCCTTAAAAAATAAATAATTATACAAAGTTTAGTTAGTAAAACTTCTTTATGCCAAAAGCTTCAAATCATATTCCGATAGTTAAGAGGGAAAAACAGTGTATCAAATATCAAAAGCAAATCCCTTCATAACTTAAAAGAATATCGTACTAAATCTAATTTACACGGCTCTATTAGGTTTAACATTCCGGAAGCAACTCTTCAAAGCTAACGAATCGTCTGTCCCATAACACAAAAACTTTCCTCGCAAAATACAAACTCAAACACGGCCCGTAAGACATCATTCTCTTCGCACAGATTTCATTCATTAAAACGAACAACAACTTTACTCCGAGCGAGTTCGTTTGGACCGACATGTGGTTCTAAACTTTCTTTAAACGGTTCACGCCGTTTGCATACCTGCATACTTTACTCACGCATCACCGAACACCTCTAACATAAATAAATAAAGTTCAAAATTCCCTGAATTACATGTACGAGCATTTGGTGAACAGTAAGATGCTCTGAGAGAAGAGTTAGTTGCACCACGCATGCGCAGTCCTCACTGCAGCTCGGTGTTCCACGTTGTGTTGACCAGTTGTGACAGTCGATAGCTGGCTGCCAGAGGGAACGACCGCGCGCGATCTTCCCGAAAAATACGTCTTACGTATCGTATCGTGTTAAATTTTTAGAGTGTTCGTAAATTTTACTTTTAGTGTAAATTATTAAATTAAAATAAATGTGTTTTAACGTGCCACGTTTAGCAATTAAAGGATTTGAATAGGTAAGTGAGATTTTAATAAGAAAGTAGAGATGAGAGAAAAGCTGTGTGAATGAGGAAAATTTTGTATAATTAGTTAAAGGCCTTTTCAGATTTTGTTTTATAAAAGCGGAAAATTTTCTTTAGGTCGGTTTTTTTGTTATCTTTGCTGCGATTTGGTTCCGTTTAAAAGATTTCGATTTATCTCTTCAATGTTTATTGTACAAACAGAATGAAAATTCGGATTTTACGGTTGGAGAACTTCCTGTTGAAAAGAAGGATATTCATGTTTCAACAGAATGAAACATTCAATTTGAACTTCGGGTTGAATTTCGAGGAAACCATACTTTAATGAACAATCCAACATTCTGTTTAATTGATACTGTTGACAAAACAAGGAAAATATTCGACAACTCTTTTATTTCGGGAACTGCGATCGGAAAATATGGATTGAGTTTTTGAACTGAATTGAATTGAAAAGGCTTGAAAGGTTTGAAACAGATTGGTTATGTTTTGTTTTAATACGATCTTTTTTCGTTTAGACTCGTATAGCCACGAATTCTAATAAAGGTTTATGGGCAATGTTTACATAGATTCTGTTAGCTGATTTTTTTGTAAGACAATGAATAATCATTTATTTCAACTAGGCCGTCAAAGGCACCTTTGACCGTACATTTTTTACTCAATAATGTCAATCATTATAAGCGTGCAGATGTCTTGTTCGTAAAGATAAATCTGCTATCACTATTTAAAAGGATTTAGTTGTTTTAGGATTGTCATTGGAATTGTCATGAATTTTGATTATTTTCTACTTGAATGGAAAGTAAATTTTTTTTTTCTCTCTGAGAGAAAGAAATAAACTAGAAATCATTATTTCTGGTTAATTTCTTACAATTTCTCTATATTATAAAGTAGTAATAACATGGACTTAGACATTACTAATGACATAGAAATCGTACGTTAGTTAAGAAAACAAAACTTTTCTGAACATATCCATGGATACCTAATATTTAGAGGAAAGTTTTACCTACTGAAGGAAAATTCTGAATTTGTAACTACTGATTCATATTTGTAACTTCGAAATCGTGAAATATCCCTAATCTATTTCTTCTACAATTGTTTAAGAAATGTGCATTTTGTCAGTTGCTAAAAAGATTTTCGATTACTTTTCAAATTAAAGTTTCAGAAAACTTAGGTACGTTAAAGAATTGTTAAGCTTTAATAGTTTTCTAGAGTTCAAGTTAAAATTGTAGCGTGTGCATAACGTGTCAGCTGCTTGTTATGACTTAAGTAAGAGTCAAGTTAGTTATTTATGAAGTTAATCCTTGTTTATTGCTAAACGTGACTTTAAGTTTATTTGACGACTGTTGATGCTAAATGGTCCTAAGTTATATTTTTATAGTTACGTTGAAAATGATGATAAATGATATTCGTTTTCTTTTTTTTTATTACATAAGAATAACAAACAGCTACATTAAGCAATATTACGAACAGAAAAACATAAATAAGTTAAGTAATAATGTAGCCCACAGCGCTGTTCACAGATTACCATTAATATATAAAACCTTAAAGCCACTAAAATGAGGAGGTGAACTGTTCATGCATGACAGTTACACTAATATTATAAAAGCAGAAAAAAAAGTATTTTAAAAACAACAACAAACAATTAGTCTGAGAGTTCAAGTGTCTCTGCCTACGAAATTAATTTCTGTAAATTGGTAAAAAAAAAGACTTATACACGACAAAATTAAATTACGTTTTTGAAACAAGATGAGTTCGGTGTATCCTAACTGACTAAGTACTCTGAGAAACAAATAATGATAAAAATATTATTTCTGTATTTTTTATAAAGTAAACTTTAAGTTCTTTTATGAAAACTTGTATTTTATAGGTATTGTTTTATGCTAGGTATCATTATTTTATTTTCTTGGTCGCAATAAATTACCAGTGCATGCATACAAAGAATGTTGATGCTCATATTCTTAAAATAATCCCTCAGTACTACTTGAACGTAATCCACCTAAAGAGAAGATAAAGAACGAAGGTATATTCTACGTTTTACCTTTTGAATATCAACTTCTGTCTTACAAACCTTTATTGGTAAAACTAACACTAGATATTGTGTTTTCGTCAATATATAAATTAGCTTGCCTCTATCATTCAGATTTACATATTAATAGCGTAATACAAGTCCTTCAGATTCTTTTCAAGGGACCAGTTAGTAGTTTCGAAAACTTGCTTAGCACGTAAGATAAGTTTTTGGTCTTTAGAGCCCGGGCATATCAGGCCCGCCTATCTAAATATCTTACCATTAGCGCATATAGGGGTTAAAGATGATTTACGCAAGACCCGACCGAAACCAATCTGTGCTATCTACGTAACGATCTTAAGTAGTTCTAGGTCTTAGGTCTACATCTGATACTACACGTGCTAACTTTGATAACTTTAGTTAGTTTCAAGTTTAGTTTTAGTTGTGAAATTAGTTGTGTTTATTTTGGAAATATGACCTGAATCTTTAATGGTAACCGTCTACTTAGATTGATTCACGGCTCAAGAAAAATTGGTCCTTATGGAACGGTCCTCCGGAATTTCATTGAGGGGAAAAAAAAATCACAGCTAAAAAAATAAATTTCAGTGCAAAAATAACATTCCCTTGGTTACTTAGACATTAAATATTCCGCACTTACTTATTAAAGATAAGTAGGTAAAATTAAGGAAGAATGCTAAAAGAATGGGGCGAGTAAAAGATTGCGAAATAAGTGAATTATTATTATGCCTCTCGGAGCTCTTTTTAAAATTAATTAATGTATTTGTACTTGCATCTTTATAGACTTACGCGTAAAATAGAAATCGTTTCGTGAAAATACTCGAGCTTTGTAAAAAGATAAGAAAAATGAATTTGTGATATTTTAATTACGTAGTTACCTAGTATTCTTTTTAAACTTCAAACGCAGTGTATTTGACTATAGCTACAGTAATTCTTGGAATATCAACGAGGCTTGGCTTAAAATATTAATAAAGACTAGCTTTTTTGTTTTTGCGTTTGCGTTTGCGTTTGAAGTTCGGTAAATAATTTTTTCTTTTTTATAAAAATGCTACAAACGAATCTTTGTTTTGAAATAGTGAAACCTTTTTGTCGAGCGGCAAACATTCACTGAAAATGATTTTCTGTAACCTGTAGCTGCATTGGTTTAGAGCTTTCACGTGCATGTGATACCTATTGGGTTAGGCCCCAGATCAAGGAACTACATAGGTACTGACAGCTAATTTGAAATTACTTATAAACCATGTTGTGAGTGAAGATAAGATAAGATAAATCTTTATTTGGCTTAATCATGGTATAAAGTTGCTACAGTCTGGTTTTATTACAATGTCCATATGTTTAGCTATACAGAATATCTTATCAATTGCATGCAAAATAATTAATAAACGAGTTAAAGCTGAACTATAGAAATTCGCAGATTAGTTGGTAATACAAAAACTAAAAATGACAAATTTATAATTTACGTAGATAAGTATTCGTGCTAAGTTTCAAGTCTCTTTACTCAAGTAATAAGATACCTGCACATACACATTTTATATTTTTAAGTTAAAGAAATATTGAATGTCATAAAAGTTTTGTCCATTCGCCATTTATAAGCCGTTGGTTTCCGTTTTTGAATGAGTTAGTATTATTTAATAATTTTAGTTGTTCTTATATTTTATTGTATAAGTATACGTACAGACATCACAAGGCAGCTTTTAGCATGCTGCGCTGACTTAGTGTGCTTAGTGTGCGTGTGTGGGAGTCAATTCTTTTACCTAAATCACTCTCTTATGTATGCCATAGGCTTAAAAAGATAAGCACATATTAAACATGTATATTGGCCTACCTACTAATTAGCTTGTATGATTGTACATTTATTGGGTTTCTATTATTCAGCGTGCTTGTTTCATGTGTGCCTCTGCGTAACTCTTCGGGGAATAAAAGCGTAGTGTGAAACGCGCCTAAGGGATATTTCTCGACGGCATGTGAAGCCAAGTCAGAGTTCCATGGGCGGCATAAAAACTCTGACGCCAGGTTAGTCACTAACCCCTCGAAAAAGAAAGAAGAAGAGCGTAGAGTTATGTTATGTAATGTGTTGTTTCGTGACGAAAAAGTAAGGTAAGTAGTAGGAAGTTTAAGATGAGATATGGATGGACCAGTCGCAAAATGACCACTTCTCAAAATTCCTCTCGGACGCAAAATGTCCATTTCACAGAATGTCTCTTTCGCAGAATGACAGCTTTGGATGGCCCAGTCGCAAAATGACCACTTCTCAAAATTCCTCTCGGACGCAAAATGTCCATTTCACAGAATGTCTCTTTCGCAGAATGACAGCTTTGGATGGCCCAGTCGCAAAATGACCACTTCTCAAAATTCCTCTCGGACGCAAAATGTCCATTTCACAGAATATCTCTTTCGCAGAATGACAGCTTTGGATGGCCCAGTCGCAAAATGACCACTTCTCAAAATTCCACTCGGACGCAAAATGTCCATTTCACAGAATGTCTCTTTCGCAGAATGACAGCTTTGGATGGCCCAGTCGCAATATGACCACTTCTCAAAATTCCTCTTGGACGCAAAATGTCCATTTCACAGAATATCTCTTTCGCAGAATTACCGCTTCGCAAAATGTCCCTTTCGAAAAATGTTTATTTTTCAGAATGTCCCTTTCGCAAAATGTCCCTTTTTCCTATGCACATTCAATTCTTCGTATCAGTACAAAATCGTTCAAGTGCGAGTCGGATTCGTGCACAGAGCGTTACATAATAATCTTTTATTCAGGTTAATAATCTTTTATACACACAATAAAAAATAAAGGACAGAGATTGAATCGTTTGCGAGATTTTGAGTATTTATTATTGAGTATGAATTTATCCCAAGAACAAACTTAACATTGTAGTTGAAAAACATGTTCCCCATGCATTCCAATTGCAAGTGTAAGTTTGTACGCATGTTATTTTAGGACCATAGACTTCTTATAGATTTTTCTGTAATTTATAAGCATAGAAATATTCTCTGTTTTTTACTCCAAAATTGTTCTCGCAGTAGTTTCGGAGATAAGGGGGAATGGTCAATTTTCATATATTTTATTAAATATCTTTAAAAGTATTTATTGTAAAATTATAAAAAATATGTATTTGAGATTCTCGTAATAAACGCTTTCATTTGATATGTCACACTACCGTGTGAAAATAAAAGTGAAAGTAAAACTTTAATTTTCTTATGTGTGCTCCAAAAGTGACCCCCATATTCAAAATTCATTTATTTACGTTACACGTCCGTGTTTGGGTCATAGAATATGGTACACATATATATATATGTGTACCATATTTCAACTTAATCGGTCCATTAGATTCGGAGCAAATTGGCTGTGACAGATGGACAGACAGAGATACAAGTGATCCTATATGGGGTCCGTTTTTTCCTAGGTAGGTATGGAACCCTAAAAATGAGTTATTTATCAATTTTTTTCCTTTCTTAGACAAAAACTTCGAAGAAATAATCACATTCTTAGCTGCAAAAATTAGATGTCCTAAAACGACACAAGAATGTCGTGTATGTTTAAGGGTAGGGTCCAACAAATGTGCCGCCACAATGCTAGCGCGGAGGAATTTCATCACACAGCTGTTTGAGACAAATGCCCACAGACTATGCTAGTTATTTACTAGATTTAGTGGGTCTTATCACCATAACCTACGATAATAATAATGTATGTAGAGTAGACAGCACTGACGAAGAATCTTGGAATCGATCCCCAGGTCGTGCAAAGGGTAATAAATGGTTTAAAATAAGGAATTTCTCAGTAGCAGCTCGGACTTTGGGTTTGTGCCTGGTTGATGGCTATAAACTCTCTCGAATGATAACTGCTGGTAGAAAATTTCCATGGAAGCAAATCTTTTCTTACTATAAAAAATCCAGTTTTTCCATTAATAATATTGAATGTACCTTATATTCTTGAAGATAAAATCGTTAATAACGAGTTATAGAAGTCTAGGACGTTTACATCAATCATTTGAAGCCTAATATTATCAACTACCAAATCTAATGACATGTCACGTCAAAATCGATTCACTAGTTGAACAAAATAATGGAAAAGTAGTCTCATGGTCACTTCATGGTTTGTTATTATTTAAACTACAATAGTTTTCAATCCTAATTATGAAGAGGGTAATGGAAATTATTCTTGCGTAACTATTACATAGATTGGTGAATTCAAAATCGAGTAGGAAAGTTGGTTATGTATTCGCCAATGTGACTTATCAATAGAAATATAAATTATTTATTTGCTTTTAATGTAGGTATACAGATAAGATGTTATTACCTATGTGTATGTATAGTGTACCTCGTTTCAAAGTGAACAGAAACTCTATAAAATTATGTTTGTTGTTCCCTGTGTCAATAATAACAAGAGTTTTTAATAATTGATTACAATCTAGCCGAATAGACTAAAAAGCAATTTAACTCTAATTTATTATTTTACGAGATATGATGTTCTATCTAAGTGTGCAGGATATGGGATGCATGCACATTAAAATGCGATGTAGGAATTAATTACTTGTATATTAATCAAGTTACAATAGTTAGTTTTTCACTGGACGGACAAAGTACGCGTGTATTGACGGAGCGGTGTCTTCGTTCGCACTCTTCACGTTAGAGGGCGCCGGCGCCGCGCCGGCCACATGCACTACGTGACGTTAGCGCGTGTTCCACGCGTTTCTCACTTCAGAGTGATACATTGTTAACATCCTCCGCCCCCTTGGAAGCCGTGCTTTCAAGAAGCTCTGGATCGTCAACTGGCAGGATGCAGACTTTGTTTAGAGCTCTTCGAAGATTCCTTTATTTGTGGTTATATCTGCAACTCTGCATGAACCGTCTGGTCCAACAAAGAGCTTCTCCACTCTTCCCAAAATCCATTTCATTGGCGGCAGATGATCGTCTTTGATTACCACTACATCTCCAACTTTGATAGGTTGGCCACTGGATCGTCGCCATTTTACTCGCTGTTGTAGCTCGGAGAGAAATTCTTGCGACCATCTCTTCCAAAAATGTTGCCTCAGTCTTTCTAAATGCTGATATCGATTGATGGACAATTTTTCCATGATAGGAGATGCCAGTGACGTCAACGGACGCCCGATAAGGAAGTGGCCGGGTGTTAATGGATTAAAATCTGACGGATCTGATGACATAGGTGTCAACGGACGCGAATTCAATATTGCCTCAATTTGTGTAAACAGAGTGGAAAGCTCTTCAAATGTAAGATTAGAATTACCTGCGATTCGTTTTAAATGGAACTTAGCCGCTTTAACACCAGCTTCCCAGATTCCACCAAAATTGGGTGCATAAGCTGGACTGAATTTAAATTCAATGCCCTCGCTCGCTCCGAACTCAGTGGCGGACTCATTGGCGGCCTTAAGCATTCTGCCTAACTCGTTATTTGCCCCTACGTAGTTCCTACCATTATCGCAATAAATTAAACGAGGCTTTCCTCGCCTTGAAATGAACCTACGTAAGCACGAAATAAATGCATTGGTACTTAGCTCACTAACAACTTCAAGGTGCAAAGCCTTGGAGGAGAAACAGACAAAGAGACACAGATAGCATTTACTAGTTCTAGCGCCACGTCCTTTCCGATTGGAAATATGGAACGGACCCGCAAAATCGGTGCCACAGATCTCAAACGGAGATGAGGGATTTACTCTTGGTTGAGGTAGGTTACCCATCAAAGTTTGAACGGATTTACCCTTTATCCGTACACATTTGACACATTTGTTTACAGTTTGTGTAGCAAGAACTCTGCCACCAACAGGCCAGAAGTTCTCACGTATCAGACTAAGTAATTGCTGAGGACCGCAATGTAGTAGACGCAGATGCTCCTCTGCAAATAAAAGTTTGGTAAATGCATGTTTGGAATCAATTAAAATAGGATGTATTTTGTTATAGGGTTGCAATGCACCTTGAATGCGTCCCCCGACTCTCAGGATATTTTCATTATCCAAAAATGGATTCAAAGATAGAATATTAGATTTACAATTTACAACTCCTGTAGTTTTTAAAGAATGAATATCCTTTTCAAAGGAATAAGTTTGTGATATTTTTGCTAGTGTTTTTAATGAAGTTTGTAATTCTTGTAGTGTCAGTTTACCCTTTAATTTATTATTTTTATTTTTACAGTTGTAGATAAAACGTTGTACATAGCTTAGAACTCTCTGTAGTTTTGATAGTTTCGAAAATTTGTCAAATGAAATAAAAGTCTGTTTACATTGTATAGCTAAACTAACCTTCATTTCAGGCAATGTGTTGCTTGGTAAGTTAATATTAGGCTGAGGCCATTCATCCTCAGGTTTAGTTAAAAAAGAAGCACCGTGCCACCAAAGATAGTTACTTTTAAGGTCCTGCGGCTTGACTCCACGTGAAGCTAGATCTGCCGGATTATCTTGAGTTGGCACATAGCGCCATTCATGTTGAGAGGTAAGTTCACGAATTTCTTGTATCCGATTGCATACAAAGGTTTTTAAGGTTTTTGGTTGGGTATTAATCCATCCCAAAACTATAGTTGAATCTGTCCATAAAACAGCACGTGAAATTTCAATATTTTTATTACTTGATGAATTTAGAACCTTTGTAAGCAATCTAGCACCTAATAGAGCACCCATTAATTCAAGACGCGGTATAGTTAATTCCGGTTTCAAAGGAGCTACTTTTGCCTTGGCACAGAAAAGATGAACATGTATGACGCCTAATGCATCCTTAGATTTTACGTACAAACAAGCACCGTAAGCAGTCTGCGATGCATCAGTAAAACAATGAAATTCTACATTAATTGGTGCCGAGCAGACTACATGCCTGGGCACCTCAACAATAAAAATATAGTGCAAATGTTTAATGAATTCTTCCCATTGATGTTTAATGTTATTTGGGACTTCTTCATCCCAATCGTTTTTTAATAACCACAACTGTTGTAATATTATCTTTGGAATAATTGTAGTTGCTGATAATAAACCTAGTGGGTCAAAAATTTTAGAGGACATAGATAAAATATTGCGCTTAGTAATTGTCGATTCAATTTTAAATTCTGTAGAAAATTTTAAAGTATCTGTTTGTGGATACCACTTTAGACCCAAAACAGTGGATTCCTTGCTGAAATCTTGACAGATGTTTGTTATAGGAAGATCTTTTAAAATGTCTGGAGCATTAGTCCGGAATTTACGTAAAGGAAAACAGGCTTCTGAAAGTTTATTAATGACTTCAAGAACAACATTTCTCAAATCTTGTTTTGAGTGAGAACCCGTATTCAAGTCGTCGACGTAAAAATCATGCTCAATAACATGCTGTACGTCGGGTTTATCAGCGCATTCACGCGACAACTCTAACAAACATCTTGTGCTCAAAAATGGAGCCGAGGCCGTGCCATAAGTTACAGTGTTTAACTGTAGTACTTGCAACGGCTTCGTTTCTTCGTCTCTCCACAGAATCAATTGTAGGTTCCGCTGAGACTCGTCAACTAATATTTGCCGGTACATTTTTTCTATATCGGCAGTAACAACAAAGGCATTTCGACGAAACCTCAATAAAATTGACAGAAGATCGTCTTGTATAACTGGCCCCACCAGTTGGATATCGTTAAAGGACCTTCCGGAAGTAGATTTGCACGAAGCATCGAATACGACTCGTAATCGAGTAGTTTCACTATTGGGCCGTAAAACAGCGTGGTGGGGTAAAAAATAACCAAAAGAAGGACGCTCAATTAGTGAAAGATGACCCAAGCGTTCATACTCACGAATAAATGATTTGTACTCCTCCTTTAGAATAGGTGACTTGTTTAATTTTCGCTCTAAATTAATAAATCTACGACGTGCTACATTGTATGAGTCACCGAGAGCTTGTTCAGGAGAATCACTTAGTGGAATTTTAACTAAAAAACGACCGTCATTTAATCGTTTAGTATCCTTTGTAAAGATACCTTCACACAACTCCTCAGATTTAGAAAATAAATGTTTTTTATCAGGAATTAATTCTTCTATTTCCCAAAATTTCGTTAATGTTTGTTGAATACTTTGAGAAAAGTTGCATACAGTATTATTTTGTTTTAGTTTGTTACTGATACCAACACCAGTAGGCCCAGATATTAACCAGCCTAATTTAGAATGTTGCAACGTAGGTTTGTTTCGACCAAGTTTAATTAGTCTTGGGTTTACAATATCCCAAAAGATATCTGCACCCAACAAAATGTCAATTTCAGAAGGACTGAAGAACTCAGGGTCAGCCAACTGAAGATTGTGAGGTAAGTTAAGTTGCGATGGATCAATGCTCACGCTTGGTAATTTGCTTGTAATTTGTGGTATGACTAGACATGACACATTGACACAAAATTCGTTCAATCGAGATTTTAATTGTAAATCACAATATTGAGCCGTATTTACAACAGCATTATTGATGCCACTAACAGTTACTGCATTTCTTTTAGTGAAATCTAATTTTAATTTATTTTGTAGGTTTTTCGTAATGAAGGAAGACTGACTGCCGTTGTCAAGTAGCGCCTTCGCAAGGTAAGTATTATTTTGTTGATCGATTATCTCGACTAGGGCCGTGCATAACAACACCTGGCTCGCCATCACGACGGATAGCGACACTGCAGGAGCGACGCTGGAATTCGACCCAGAAGTTGAGGGTAAGTTAGAATTTTCAGTATTATTAGTTTGCCTTAATTCTTTATTTTCATGTAGCAACGTACTATGTTTTTTCTGACAGAATCTGCAAGGACCTCGGAAACAACGGTTGACATTATGACCACCGCGAAGACAATTGGGACAAAGCTTATGCATAGCAACCTCTTTCAGGCGCAAGTCTACACTTAAAGTTTTAAATTTTTCACACTCATGAACAAAATGCTCTTGCTTGCAGATGGCACACTGTTTACTGGTCGACCTTTCTGTATTATTAGAAGATACGAAAGATTTAGTCTGTGGATATGAACGCTGAGGTTTAACATCCGATCTGAAATGTACCGTTTCTAAAACATCAGCTCGGTTTCGCAAAAATAGGTAAAATTCATCAAGAGATGGACAAACCGATAAATTATTTCGATGTTCTTCCCATTTGCGACTTGTGGCGCCATCTAGTTTAGAGGCCATCATGTGAATAATAACTGTGTCCCAGTAGTCTGTAGGTTCCTTCAATAAATTTAAGGCACGTATATTTTTTGTGAAATAGTCAATCATATAACGCAAAGATTTATGTGATTCCTTTGTGATGGGCTCAAAATTAAATAATGATTTTAAATGGTTATTTATCAATAATCTCTTGTTATCATATCTATCACACATGAGTTTCCATGCCAGTATATAGTTTTCAGCAGTAAATTCAACCGATTTTATAACGAGTGCAGCACCACTGTCTAGTGAAGACCGAAGGTAATGGAATTTATTTATTTCTGGAATAGATTTATTTTTATTTACCAACGAGTCAAAAGTGTCACGAAATTCAAGCCACTTCAAGTAGTTGCCATCAAATTTTGGAAGATTTATAGTTGGTAGTTTAATATTAAAATTATTTTTACAGGATGAACCGCTGCAGTCAGACTGCACATCAACATTATTGTTACCATGAACAGAAGCGCTTTGAGCCTGTGATGCATTTTCAATTATTAGTTGTGCACATGAAATTAAATTACAAAATATTTCCTCGAATGATTCTCTTTCGTCAAGTTCACCTTCAATTTCAAGATCCAGTGCTTCAATTTTAGATTGAACTTCATCAAATTGAGAAAACAATGCCTGGAATCTTTCTAACTTTAATTGTAATTCGGTAAGCTGTAATTTTGTAATTTGATTTGGATCAATTGACTTTAACAACTCGATATGTTTTTTGAATATAGTCATTCGACCCTTTATACTACTACGAAACTGCCTAAGCTTTTTAATATCGTCTGACATTATTATTTAGTGAGGTAAGTAGGCTAGGTAATATACGAAGAGGCAAATAACGTTCAAACAAAATATAGCCAATAAACAATATAGGTACAATAAAATGGTACCGACAATCCAACCAGACGAACCCGGAGCGCAGCGAGTGCAGGCTGGTAGCGTCAGCGTCACCTTCTGTTCAGCTTACTCTGCTTATCACCCACTGTCGCTCATGCGCCGTGACAATCGCGCGCAGCGCAAAATTCACTTTCTGGTGGAATCTCCAAATCTGGAATAGTCGGCGAATACAAATAAGTTTACTGTGTGGATAAATGCCTATCACAGTTTGAAATACCGGGAAGTTTGTTTATTTATATTTCAATATGTTGCAGGTAGAAGATTGTAATGTTTACGTTAGAGTATTAAGTAGATAGTGTGAACACTCTAAGTAGGATTTGTAATACAAAATTTGTAAGCAAAGGAGAAAGATCGTCTTTGTTATAAATTAGCTAACAAAGGAATTAGATTACTTTCAACGTAAGTAATAAGAAGTAGGTAGGTTGTTATTGTCTCAAGCAAGACGCTAGACAAAAATAAGCAATCATAGCGCAGATAGTTTTATAATTAGATTAATGAAAATGTATCAATTTACTCAGTGATGTACTGAAACGTAAAGTAGGTAGCAATGTCATGCCCAATAAATCGTGCGTCCACTCAAACAAAATAAGCGCAAATTGTAAGCGTGTGGGTAAATTAATTACGAAGCAATATCTTGCAATAATTGCTTATTTTTCCGTAATGTAACTGTACCAAGCTAGGCACGAAAACAGCACAGTAATTGTGTGAGCAAAGTATGAATTTGATGGTCAATATTTCGACATTAAGCATAAGTACCTATGTTTATGTATTAGGTACGAAATTCGTCGTTACTTTTAGTAACGGAAAGGAATGCAAACGAAAACGAAACACCGTCACACAAGAAGCAGATTGAAGTTCGCAGCGATAAAAAATAATAATTATTTTACCTCCAAGATGGCTACTTCCTTTACGAACGACAATATGGAAGATCACTTCACCACAGCATTGATCAGGTCTTTCCTGAATTTTGGCAATTTAGATCAGCGATCCCAGAGTTGTCGTGGATATTCGTCCAGGTCCAGAAGACACAGCTTGTCGCGACTCGTTATTCAACAGGTCACGTTGTTCTTTTGCAGGCGGCGCGTGCAGAATTCGTCGACTATGACGATTTGTAGTCTCGTCGGTATTGTTATTACGCTTCTCGCCTCAGTAATCACGTCGGGGTCACCAAATTATGTGCAGGATATGGGATGCATGCACATTAAAATGCGATGTAGGAATTAATTACTTGTATATTAATCAAGTTACAATAGTTAGTTTTTCACTGGACGGACAAAGTACGCGTGTATTGACGGAGCGGTGTCTTCGTTCGCACTCTTCACGTTAGAGGGCGCCGGCGCCGCGCCGGCCACATGCACTACGTGACGTTAGCGCGTGTTCCACGCGTTTCTCACTTCAGAGTGATACATTGTTAACACTAAGTATAGTGTCAATTTGCACTTTTACACCATTCCCAATTTTAATTCTGATATTTTGCACGTTAAAATATCGGTGACCTTAAATGTAGTCAACTTTGACTTAAAAGTTCTGCAATGGCCAACAAACAAAGAGCTGCGTGTTGTGGTTGAAGCTTTTATCTTTTCTTTATAAAAATATGGTAATAGTTAAGGCTTGTATTATATTATTTACCTACGCACGTGTCATAATTATTACTAAAGGACCATTAAAACCCAAAGTGGTCTTTCGATACAAAAGTGCAAGAATGTAATTATTCATAGAATTTTACATCAAACGTTAAATATTTTTGCAAACAAAATGACCAAAAACTTTCAGGTACGTTTAGTGGAATGGCAGTAACATTATTTCTAATTGCGTGTCTGTATCTACGCGTAGTTTTTAGTCGGGAATGTCTAGGCATTTAGCTCACCACGATTTATAGTTAATGTCTACGACACACGGTTTTCTCAGACAATTGTTTCCTTTGCTGACTATTGGGTGATTGTAAACTTGTTTTTTTCTTTCTTTAATACTAAATCTTTAGCTAGACACTGAGTTGGTAATAAACGTTTTGATTTTGACATTGGCACATGACACCGTGACTTCAGTTAAATTCTCATGACTTAAATAAATTACTAATGTAAGACCTACATTATTTTATGTATGTCAAATGATATACATTATAAAAAATTAAATAAAACTTTTATTTCGGACCCATAACTAGTCCATTTGGTTAGTATACACACGACTTAAAAACTAGTGTTAGTACTTACATCTACCAGAAAAACAAAACAAACTATTAATTAACACGCCACAGTGGCATGTAGGCGTATCCAATGTCCCAGTATGGGGCTGTCCCACCTATCAGCTATAGTTTTCAGGATGCTGTTGGGGCTGGCGCGTACCCTGCGCATAATGGAAGCGCAACGCATTATAATCAGCCTATTATGTTTCCACTGCTGGGACACAGGCCTCCTCTCGGTGAGAGGGAGTGGGCTATAATCCACTATACGGACCAGTGCGGGTTGGTAGATTACACATGTCTGCGAATCTTTTGTTCTAGGACATGCTTGGTTCCTTCACGATTTTTTTCCTTCACTGCTTTGAGAGCAGTGGTGATGAAATAATTTACACAAAGTAAAGCGCCTGTCTGGGTTCGAACCTGTGACTTACAACTTGTAAGTCGCGGTCGGTACGGTTTCCTAGAAGAGCGCTGGCCGACAGTAATGGCCGCAGTGACGGCTGTCATGAAAATGATAGCAGTGGTAAAGATTTAAATCGTTAGATTCGCCCAGCCGCGTCAGTCGTAAGATAGTCGCATTTCTGTTTTGTTTTGACACCTCTGACACATAATGACGCAGTGACTTCACTTAATAGTCTGAATTTATTAATGTGTGAGTTTACCTTCTCAGTATGGACACGTTTTCTTGTGACTAAGTACGGTGGGGAAAAATCTAGCGATTTCAATCTTCGGGCAGTAGAGTTTGACTTATTGTCAAATACCGGTTCCAAATGATAGATTTTCATGAATGACGGAACCACTTTCCTAGGAAGCTAAAGCTTAAGATTGACAACGCTACTTTAACTGCTGGGAAACGCCAAACCACCGGCCTATTGCGTCATAATTTGATTAATTATACTTTGAATTGGGAAATTATCGTGCTATAATTAAATCGTTACTAGTTATTACAGTCTTATCGTGTATATATTTAAGACTTAACAATTATATCTCACTTTCTGTATTCATTAGGCCTCTTTGTTTGAAAATGTCTAATGATACGCTGTTATAGTGCTTATAGCAATTACCTACTATATTATGTGTTTGTCTTTGTTGTTATCAAGGACACAGCCCCTTATGATTAGAGTACCTAGATAATTCTTAAGTAATAATAGTAATTCTTATAATTCCTATATTTAGGTATTTTCAATTGAAATGGCTTTCTCTTCAAAATATTTCCACCGGCTTTCAAGATTAGAGGATGTAGTTTAATTCGACCTGGGGGCTGTAGATAACTATGTATATTTTTAGAGTATGTACATATCAAGACCCGCGGAAGCGGGTCAGACAATTGTATACTTTTAACCGACTTCAAAAAAGGAGGAGGTTATCCATTCAAGTGAGTTTCGAGTTTTCTTTGTTCTTCATGATAGATATCACATCATCCACTATGCAATAAAAAAACTGCAGGAAATAAAAATCCGATTCAAAACCAAAGTAAATGGTAAAATCACCAATCAAAAAGAAAGTGGGTACCTACCTAAAGCCCCTGATTTAAAAGAATATTTTAAAGCTGTTAACGTAAGAATACCGATTAGAGTAAGGAGCTCTACCTAATCCCGTACGCGGATGTAGAGCCACGTTCTATTTGATTAACTATTTGCTCTAACTAGAGCTGTTAAAAGGGTGTCGATGTCGTTAATAGAGTTTCAAGTTTAAAGGACTCTATGGTTTTAGTTTGGTGAAAGTAGGTTTAACGCTCGTCTAGTATATAATAATGAGCGACTGTCTCTCTATTACTTTAATAATGATCATATAGGTACCTTATTTCTAAAAAAGAGCTCGCACATAAAAGGATTAAAAAATTTGTTTTCTTCTTATGTCCAGAAAAAATTAATTTTTGCGGGACCTAATAGCTCCTACACACTATGCCGGCGGCCCTGCCACCGGGCAAACCGTGGCGCGCCCGGCCCTGCCGCACAAAGGATCGCAAAGGAAATGATGGCGCAAAAGCCGGGGGGTACGTGCCGCGCGGCAAAAGCCATGCCGCCGGCATAGTGTGCCATAAGAATGAAAAAAAAATCTGCCAAGTGCGAGTCGAAGTTAGCAAAAAACGCCGAAAAAAACTCGTTTCTTGTATCGGGACCTTCTTTAATTTTTAACTTTATTTTATTATTTGTTTATTAAGCGTCCTGCAAACCGGCGCTATGGGACAGCCCAACGCGACAGCGTGACACGATAGCGCGACGCGACTAACAAAACAACTTCTAAAAAAGAACAATTACCGGTGTCGCGTCACGCGACATGTCGAGCTAGTCTGCACGAGACTTTACGGTTCATAAGATACAGCCCGCTGACAGACAGACAGACGAACAGCTGAGGCTTATTAATATGGTTCCGTTTGGCACCCTTCGGGTACGGAACCCTAAAAAACAGAAAATTCAATGAAAAAACTTTTGTTTTTTAAGAGTGCTGCAATGAACAACAAAATATCCTTGTTAAGATTTTAACGCATAATCATTTATTTGGTATAACAATCATTTTGTTATACTAAAATAGATCTTTCCTAAGTAGAGAAAAGGGCGTCACTCTTTTGTATGAATCCCTTGAGGATCTGTTGGTTCCGGTAGAGAATAATCTGTCCGTATGTCCGTGGGTGTCGTAAACGATTGCTAAGGGATAATGTCAACTGGGTAGGCAGAAGTTATCAGTTTTAAGGTGCGCCCACGTAATGACAATCAACTAATAGTGTGCCAGACGTCAACGTCGTGTAGAATACAATGTTTATTTTTATGATAGTGTGTAATATAGGCCCAGAACTATACTCAAGTCTCAATCCCTATAACCACGTCTCCTTTTTCTTATCATCAATGATTGAAAGAAGAATATGGGAAACTTTGATGGTCGAAAAGTAGCAATATTCTCTCGGTGATCTGTGATCAAGGGGTCGTGAATACGAAACCTGCGCGTTGTACTTTTAATGAAAAGTCACTCGTAAAGCAAGTTAATTTAGCATTATTTTACAACTAATATTATAAATGCGAAAGTGAGTTTGTTTGTTTGTTTGATACGGTGTCACGCTAAAACGGCTAAATAGATTAAGATCAAATTTGGCACATAGGAAGACCTGGGTTACGACATATAATACTTTTTATTCCGATATTCTCACGGGATCGAGACTTATGCGAGTGAAACCGCGGGGCAAAGCTAGTTATTAATATGCAAACTGCAGAGATAGAGCCTCAACAAAACAAATCAATCACAAAACAAAAACAAATTCAAACTCATTCTTATCATTTATTTTTTAGCCTCTTGTCCTACTCAACCCCAAAGGGACGTTATAAAAGCGAATCATAATGAATCGTAATGTTATTCGCACGTAAACGTCGGGCGAATAACAAACGTGTATGTTTTTACAGCGCACTCGTTTGCTACAGTTGTTGTTAGGGTCGGTTCACATTGTTCCGGTGCCGTACGACTTTTTGTTGTTCTAGTACGTTTTGAAATAGATGGTGCAACACGAAAAAAAATTACATACACATCGGATTTGAATTCTACGCGGCAGATAGATTTACAGTTCACTGGAGATACAGTCCTAAATAGGGAAAATCTATTGAAAGAAAGACAATACATTTATATAGCGCAGACTAAGAGGCACTCAGCATATTGGTTATTGTAACAATAGTGGACGATTTTAAGTGTTTCATGATTTAAGTAAAATTTTAATGGAATTGTTGAAATATTTACTTGCGTATTTACCCAGATTAATAGTAAGAAAAATTGAAATCCGAGATGAAGGCTAATAGAGAAGTTTGGAAGAAAAAGACATGTTACGCCGACCACTAATAAATTGCGATAAGGGATAATAATAATGAGTAAAAGAAAGAAAGAAAGAAAGAAAAAGTATTTATTCTGCACAAAATAAACGCACATTACAAAATAAAAACAAAATACAAAACTACTGTGGTACTTTTACTGTGTGTACATAAATAATAAAATAAATAAATAAATAGTACAAAACCACTTTACAAATTATCCATATAAAATATCAAAAGCCTCGTTTTCATTATTAATATTCAACAGAAAAGTTTGACAAATTAAAACAAGATTTTATTAAAATTTTATGAAGTTTGTTTCCATATATTTTTATTAAAAAATGGTGTCAGACTCCTCCCGTATACATGTAACTAGACCTTACCAAATATAACTTGGAATATAAACAGTACAAAAAACAACAGGAATGGCTGACAACAATGTTTTCGTTGAACACATTTCCTCTTCGTTCACTCCGAATATTTTCCACCGCGCAACGAATTTGTGTCAATACTCCTTTATTGTTTTATTTTGTATGTTAGGTATGTTGCTGCGTTTTTATGCGGTTTCGTGCGATTTTTTCGGAATACAGAGTATTGCCACAGTGAATATAATAATTCGGTATTAAAATACTTAATACATTTATACACATAAATCTTAAATACTGGTAAAAACCGCATTAAAATCTGTTTCGCATTAAAATGTTGCGTGCGTGACACGTTGTCGACGTGGTCATACAGACAGACACGAAATCCGATTTTAATTAATTATAAAGGTGGCTGCCCACGGTGCATTATATTGCGGACGGACGTGGACCAGCCCGCACCGACGCACCATGGGAAGAGTATCGTCCGTGGTAGCGCTGACACGTCTGTTGCGGTGCGTTTGATCCGCGACGAATAAATTTGCTAAGCAAATTAAATGTCGAAGTCCTTTTTTCCGCCATATCAATCGACTAAAGCTAAACTAAATATTCAATCCACATGACACATCACTTTAACGAATTAGGGTAAAGGAAACACGAAACAAGCCTCGATAAAAACCCGAAAACAAAATAAGCAATTCAATCGAACTAAAATCCCTAATACAGATACTTATCTAACATCGATTAGGAACTAATGAGCCATACAATACAGGAAACTATATTCAAGTAACTACTATAGTTATATCAGGTCAATGTACTACATCAATCAATCATACGGACACAAAAAACAATTTGATGGATTTAATCATATGAGCTAATATGGGCTATGCTTGGAGTTTCCCTACGTGATCGAATCAGAAATGAGGCGATCCTCAGGAGAACCGGGGTAACCGACATAGCCCGAAGAATTGCCAAACTTAAGTGGCAATGGGCAAGGCACATTGTTCGCTAAAGATATGACCGATTGGGCTGAAAGGTTCCTGGAGTGGCGACCGCGTACCGGAAGACGTAGCGTTCGAAGGCCTCCCACAAGGTAGACCGATGAACTGGCGGGGCTTGGGGGAGGCCTACGTCCAGCAGTGAACGTCTTTCGGCTGAAATGATGATGATGAATAATGTGAAGGTTCTTTCTTCCGCCTAATAAGAAATGTTCACTACATGGATAACCTTCCCTTTAATATTATTCAAGAGTAACGAAGTTTTTGGATTCAGGGATGTAAGGGCCTTAATACTCGTGAAATAGTTGTTGATGAAGAGTCTGAAGAAATTAGAGTTGTAACTAAAACTTATGTTTCTCATACAAACGCGTGATCTCGATACACATACATAATATAATAGAATCCACAACACATAGAAAGAAGGCAAAAACATACAATTTTGGCAGGTCCTTCAATATATAATGTTAAATAATTAATAAAAAAAATATAAATTATAAATTATATTATATTATAAATGATATATAAATTGAATAATTCACTAATTCACTAACTTACATAAATTAAAAGGGCTTCAAAACGAACAGCGCACCACATCACTAGAATTACATCACACCTCCGGCGTTTATCAAAGCAGACCGCAACGAATTTCAATTGTAATCAAATATGGCGCCCGCTCTGGGTAAACAAGATAAAACGGTGTAAACGTGTGCTTCGACAAGCTTGCGGCTTCCTTGCGTGTTGTGTGCGGATATTCAAACTTGGTATAGAGATGATAGGCAGAGTTTAGATAAGAACTTTATGGGTACGTACGTAAATTTTGTATTAAACTAAGGCTGAGCTGGACATTAGAAATTTAACAGTTTGGCTGTGATCACACCAAAGCATATAGTCGCCGGCCGACTGTAATAATAATTCCAGCCTATTATTGTCCCACTGCAGGGCTAAGGCATCTCTTCTCATACAGAGAAGGCACGAGCATTGATCACCATGGTAGCTGGTGGGTTGGTAATTTCAGACTGTGAGTGTCAAAAAACAACTTCAGCTGTCGACTTATTGTCCTTTGTTTTTCATACATTTTGCACAGGCGGCGAGTATGCGCTTGGTTTGCACGCGGCCTTGAGGGCCACTGCTGAAAATGTTCTTCTAAACTAATAATTACCACGTCTGGCAGTCGCATTGCAGTTATTAGCACAAGTAGGTATTCAAGATATCAGTTTTCAGATATAGTCTAGACGACTAGTTGGGAATAGGCAGAAAATCCAAAAGAAGAAAATGAATCGAATTATCCTTTTCCCGGCCAAGTACTTCGATACTTACTACGACGTCAGTATCGAAGTACTTGACCGTACTTAGTACGTACGTTCGTACTTAGTAGTACTTAGTAGCGCTGTTGACAATAGGTTCGTCCGAAGACACGGCATTTAGCTGAGCAATGACCTATTCTTGCACAGATGCGACGCACAGCTTAATTTGTTCTTGTTATTGTTGTTGCTTGTGACACAAATTGTTATTTTTCCAATAACCCGGCATTTTGTAGGTTTGATTGTTTGTTTTCATTTGATAATGTCGCAACACATTACGCAATTATTAAATATTGTCTTTGGCCTCTGGCTCTGACAACAAGCAATAGACACAATTTGTCAAACTCTTCTGTGTTAAATATTGAATACGAGTCTTTTGGCTAATTTGTAAAGGGGTATTGTAATTTGTTTTTTTTTGTAATGTGCATTTAGTTTGTGCAGAATAAACACTTTTTTTTATTTTCTTTACTTAGTATATGTATAATGTATCTAAAGTGGCTAAAATGGGATATAGAAACTCACAAATACTCTAGATTAACGTAA
This sequence comes from Agrochola circellaris, assembly GCA_914767755.1. NCBI lineage: Eukaryota > Metazoa > Arthropoda > Insecta > Lepidoptera > Noctuidae > Agrochola > Agrochola circellaris. Next base: position 1,863,390 of record OU611847.1, read on the forward strand.
AATATTTCTTTAACGAAATAAAAACTGAAAGTAGAGACCCCACAATGTACTCAAATACGTAACATAAAGCATATTGTTATATTATTTGAAGAAAGAGCCTATTTTGTAGAATGAACCATTGTTAGCCTAATGCATCTTATTATGGACTGAGCAATCTATAGGTTTCCATTAGCTGGTTACAAACACGCATTATAGGGTTAAAAGGGAAAGAACTTTACTTTACTTTTTAATTTTTTTTTTTCTTAAAGGTATTTGAAAAAAAATTATAATTGTACAGGCATAGACCATTATAGTCCTTTTATGAATGGCGACAAAAAATTATGTAGCTAAAGGTAGTTTGTTCTGATGATAAAAGCGACGAACAGCAAACAGTCTGCCGAGCATGACGATAGTGTTTGTAACAGTTATTTCTTCGGTTTTTAGATACATTACTCCGGAATTCACCAACCAAAGGAAAAATTCACCGTTAGTTGTGAAGTGGTCATTAGCAGGGTTTGTATCCATTTATAGTAGTGCGTAACTTTAAGTGTGTCTACCAAAAAACCCGCCAGATGCTACGTTTAAAACAGTAAGTTATCGTTAATGCCAAAAACACAAAAAGAAGGAGGCTGCAGCATACCTTCACAAGTCGAAACATTAACTTATTTACCACCATCTTTATAAACGGTTTACCAACTTACCATAATTAAGTGATTCTTCTCCAAACACAATGCCACACTGATTTACATACTAAACGTTGTCGGCGCATATTTTTAAAGAGACCTTTTACCCCGTGGCCACGAGGTACACGCTCAAGCGACACGCGTCTTGCGACAGCAACTGCGGCGGAAAAAATTAAAGAAGTTGTTTAGAGCACGCCACAAGTCACCAATGGGCGGTGGAGCAGAGGAGTTTTGGAGACCGCGTATCGGATTAGACTCCTGTAGGATGCTCACACTAGACAGCCAGATGGACCGACGACCTTAAAAAAGTGGCTGGCATTGACTGGATACCGAAGGCGGAGGACAGGGTGTTGTGGCGCTGCCTGGGAGAGGCCTATGTCCAGCAGTGGACTGCTAGCCGAGTCGACGAGTCACCAAGACGCGACTTGCAGAGCGACGGCGACGGATGGAAGCAAGTTACGAGTGCGCGTGTCGCTTGACTCAAGTCGTATCGCTCGACGCTGCGGCCGTGAACGGGGCCTCAGGTCGTCTTCACTGGACCCTTAAAACGCATAATTACCTATTTACGGAGACGTTTCCACATTTATTCATGGGGCTATGTTGTGAATAACGGCTAATTTATGACTTGATCTTACCTTGCGACCTTAGGGTGAGGTGACAGTGTATGCTATGGCTATACGTGGTGATAAGAGATAATATAATGAGTATATTTGATTGGCTTTAGATGTTTGCTTGAAACCTGTTGTTAGTCTCTTAATTTTTTTTTTTTTTTTGTGAGTACCTTTATACAAACACTTTTCACGTCAATGAGGCTTTTGATAGACTGTTTTGCAAAAAAAAAATGGGACTAAATGCGTGCTGATTTATTCTTTGTCTACGTAACGATGCGATAGTTATTACAAATCATTTTCACCAAAATTTGTTAGTACCTATGTAAAGCTACATTTTCTTCAACAAATGGTAGGTAATATAATGTTACAGCGGTATACAAACACTTTTTTTTTTTTTTTTGAGGTTGGGTAATTATCAAATAACTTCTCCCGCTCTGGGCGGAGCGGGAGGGCGTGTCAGACTTTTACTGACTAAAACCCACCCGTGTTCCTTCCGTTGCCTGTGTGCCGGGGTTGCGATATCCCTTTCGGACAAACCCGCAACCCCGGCAGGCATTGGCCCTTCCGGACCCCGTCAGTTGGTGCTGACATCTCTTTGAGGCGCGCGTGGAACACAACGCGCCGTCGACCCGGGCGTGGTCCCTATCGGACGGCGAGCTACCCATTGCTCACCGTCCGCAAGCCCGCGCCTACGGTGGCGGTATACAAACCCTGCTTGTGCGATGCAGGATTTTGCGTGACATCAGTGTGATGTGTAATTCACATGATGTTAATGTAGATGCCGCCACATAATTGTGACCTTATGTCAATAACCGATGTCACAGCGGTAAGTTGTTTGAGACTAAATATTCTTATTTCGGAAGCAAAACAACTGGTATTTTATAAACAATTGTATTAAAATGAATAAACAACTAATAGATTAGTAATTTACTATTAATTGCGATATAATTTATGAAATAAATCTTTAAGTGTCCATTCACTAAATTACACTTGAATAACCATAATAACACAACAATATATAAATCATTAAGTTTTAGAACTGGAAATTATAAATAACTGATAGTACTTGACCTCTAAACAGGCTGGGCTGTGAATAATCCAAATTTAATCTGTGTCTAGATATTTTTAACATCATTTTCATCTACGACAGCAGAATGATGTATGGAATCTTCAAAAAAAGCTACAAAAAAGGGTTATGAATTTTATAAAATATTAAGTGGGTAGTTTCATTCTCTTATTAGTCACAACTGAATGAATTTGATTCAATAAAATAAACCAAATTCATGTTTTGGGTAGAGATTTATTTTTAATGTCATAGAATTTTTTTTGTTACAATGGCGGCACTTGTGTGGTAGTTTGTGACGTTTGCACGTTTTTATGAATTTCTGTTAATAACATAATATCACGCCTGTATACCCCGAAAGGTACGGCAGAGCTGCTTCTATAGTACACCCACATTTCACCATTTATGTCTATGTCCCATGTAACAGGGGGCAAACCTATTGCTATCAACCGGGCACAAACCCAGACTCCGGGCTGCTATTAAGAAACTCCAGATGGAAAAACTCTATAGCACTTTGCCCGACCCGGGAATCGAATTGAGGGACCTTATACTCAATAGTAGCGCTTGCAACCACTAGACCAGAGTTTTTCAACCTTTTTCATGATGTGACCCCCTTAGCATGAAAACATTTTTCGCGACCATGGGGTCGCGATAAATGTTTCCTCTCCACTGTTTATAATCTGTATTTTATTATAATACAAATATCAAATACATACAATATTTTTATTATTTTGTGTAATTAGGTATCGGCTAATTACATAATTAACGGACATATTACATCGCCTCCAGGGAAAAGCGATACGATAGATTTGTGTGGACTGACAGACTATCCCACTCGCCTCCTTATTAAATTCTAAGTCAATTTTATGTCATATAATTGATGGATTTATGAGGGTCATGGGCTCATGGCTACGAGGGTTTTCCCAGTAGAGTAATTACGTTTTTAAATGCAGCTGTAGATGAGGCAAGTTTGGGAATCAACCTAAAAGAAAATATGGAATTATCAAAACTTTAGATAATTCCAGATAAAGATAAAAAGTTTAAAAAAATATTTTTTGTAATAATTTTTTTCTTGTCTTGAGGCCTCGCGGTCAAGGGGGTCGCGAGGCCTCAGGACAAGAAAAATAAAGGCTACGCAACCCACAGGGGTCGCGAGCCACTTTGAAAAATACTGCACTAGACAACGAGGCAGTAATTACCGTTAATATTGACTGGTAAATGTGAGAAAACATGCCTTACTACATTGTTTTAATATTATATACATTATACATTATTATAATATTTCGAAACAGTAACCAATTTTTTTATAATTTGTAAGCTGTCACAGGCACCAACATATTGTGCTACTGGTTTACTTGTTTTCTTTGACCAGTATTACCTGATTGGTTATTGAAAACTGTGTTTATTTTAAACCCGATGTTCCATTTTACAAAACAAAGTGCGAAAAATAAATCAAATTGCAATATCAGCTGTCACGATATCAAGTGGCACTTTTAAAAAGTAACAATATTACATAAGGGTGCATGAAAAGACACATTTGGCATTCAGTTTGTTAGCACCGCCGGGCCCAGATTTTATCGAGTCGCCCCTCCTCCCTACATCCTCGCTTATGAATGATTGATTCATACAACGATTTATGTGTGTTTGTGGAGTTATATGGGTGTGTGTATGTGTGTGATTGTTAGATTGCTAGTTTATAAGTCTATATTTTGTTAGCAGCGAGTAGGTATTTAGTCTAGAACGATTGCTCAAGCATGAATCTTGATTTAAATGTAGTCTGAAATAACACCGAAACCCTGATAACTTTCAATATATGTAGTTACGTATAATAAGTTAAGTTCTTAAAGCTTCCTCTCTCCTGCTATTTTGCTGTTCCCGACAGGGTCCATAATGGTGTCATTAAATAAATTACCACATAAGTACACATTGTGGAATGCAAAGATAAATGCAAAGATAAATAATGCAAAATTGCAATTTTTGAAACTAGTAACTAGAAAATGTGTCTAAGTATTTATTTATTTAAACTTTTCACACTCAAAAAAGTACAAAGGCGGACTTAATCCCTTAGGCATTCTCTACCAGTCAACCAAGGGTGGTGTAGAGATTAGATGGTAGGTGCTTTATTTGAGAGGAAAAAAGAAAAAAAATAATCGAATGCATTATAAATAAAATAGGTACAACAGTACATAAATAGGTTACAAACTAAATACACATACATATATTTACTATAATATATACCTATATTATATTATACACTATACATTTAAACAAATTCAAGGGAGAGAGGAGTTGAAGTATGATGGAACTGTTATACTGTTGTGCTGAAATAGGAACCGTCCCCGCCTATTTAGCAGCCTATTTCGTTTGAAACGAGAGAAAATGTTACGATTTAATTCAAAAACGGCAGTGGTACTTACCTTCTTTTCTATTTTTAGCAACAATCATGATACAATGTTGATCACTAATCCTTCTGCTAAATGTGGTGCTTACTGAGAGCGTTGTCTGTCTGTTTCTATTCCAAAATTTTCTAGTTCTTTTTAAAATCGAAAGTTATTATTCAAATTAGGCTGAGAATTAGCAATTTCTATCCCCAGGCAATCTGTCAAAAATACAATCTATTTACCAACATTTTTGACAAGTTTGACAGATTGCGACTTTAATGTGAACGTTTTTTAAGTACGAGAATTGGCCATCAGATGTCCGATGTGGCCGAAAGGGCCGCTGACCTTGTGAAGGCCGCAGTAATTCACTGGCTGCGTGAAGCACAGAATCGGTCGAAGTGGCGATGCTTGGGGGAGGCCTATGTCCAGCAGTGGGCGTTTTTCGGTTGTAATAATGATGATGATTGCTTGAAGGGTTAGACAGAGGTGAGAGGTGTATTGCGACACTCACATTATGCCAGCTTGACAAGAAGAATTAGCGCAAGAATATCCCCAGCAGCACAGCTCACTGTTAAGATAGAAGAACTTCATTGTATACAATTTGGAAGTGGTTAGCTAATATTTTCCATTAATAACACGTCCAGGTCAAACATTATTCACAGTGCCTTCTTTATTACAAGGTGCCATGCGACACTTAAATACAAACACATTCAAGCCGCGGCTTCCTTAATATAAATCCCATTAACTTATGGCCACGCATTGCGACTGCGGGCGTGTGAAATCATTTCGTTATCATTTTGTGTGGTGGTATCACCATAATTTCTGTGTGGTAGGGCTCTTAGATATCCGGTTGATTGAAGATTTAAAATGACAGTACCTACATTACGAAGATATCAAAATGATTTGAAGTGCTATGCATTTTAGGAATTAATCAAATTAAATTAAACAATTACATTTAAATTGTTAATATGTACAAGTATATAAGAAAGGGGTGGGGGGGAACAATGATAGGGCATCAAAAAATTCGACCGCGTCGCTGTCAACAGGAAAATGCCCAAAAGGCTGGCAGCATTGCCACGTTGTATGGCATTATTTTAGGAATTATGATGTGAACATCTTCAGCCGGATTCACATTACTGTGGTATCGTGTCGTGTGGGTCGTGTCGTGACGAGTTCTCACACAGTCTTACATACATAGTGCTAAACTGCGTCAGGCGCGTCAGGTGTGATGTTATTCGAATGTGTGCTTTTTTATTTTCAATCTGCCGATATTATCACGACAACACAGGGAAATGTGTATAGAAATATAAGAAGAGGCTTTTATATTTCCGTCCACCATAACGTGTATGTATTTCCATACATTTTATGGACGTAGGACTGGACGTCCACGATAATAATATCGTCACATAATATCAAGCCCGACGCAATTTCATCCATTCAAAACTCGCTGTGATACGATTTCCTAATAGACTCGTTGGATTACCAATCCTGCATCACGACACGACACATCAACCTCGTGTAAATTCGGCTTTATGGACTGATACTGACTGAAAGTATTTATTCCATAGATGAGTGTTTTTTGAGTTGTTTGATGTCGTGAGCTTTTCGTCTCGTGTAACGCAGTATGAGGACTACTTCAAACAAGATTTTTTTAATAAAAATGCAGTGAAATCACTGCTCAGAAAAATGTGGCTTAGTTTTTACCGGGTGGGCCTTTCCCACGCCCTAGCGACCGCTGAATTATTGATTTCTCCATTTAATATTTTTTTATGAATTTGTCAGTCAGTATTCGTATTACATACATAGTTGCATCTCTATTTACCAATAGTCGAACTGGTATCCGTTGAACGTGTCAAACAAAGATAATTTTCAATCTGATAAGTAAAATAGAGCATTTAAAAAAATAAGTTTATGATCATTCTGATCACAAAACCACCAAAATTCATGTATTTTAGCTTGAAATGTTACTTTTGCGTCAAATAAAATGTTTTCCATTTCCTTACTTCACTTACAATAACACAAACACTATTTATTCAGAATCAACGACGTATCACATGAACAACGACTTTCAAAGTACACATTGTTAATTCATCAAAATCCACCAACCCAAACACAACCGTAACTCCTCGACACAAAGATCAAAATCATTCATCAAACATTGCCTATTAGGTACGAAAAGGGAAAGAAAGCGCGAATAACAACATTGTTATCGCTAATAAGTCATCGTTAGCCATAAACGGTGTTCTTGTGACCCGACATTAATGGGTAGGAAGTGGAAAATAGACCTTTTATCGCATTAATAGAGTCTATTGTTGTTGTGACCTAATTTCTATAGAGCGTCTAAATACGTTGTCTGTGGTACAAGGAAGTATTCTTGATAATTCTGGTTAATTCTATTACAGCTGTTTGTTTGTGAAGATGTGTATCGTTGGGGCATTTTATGTTTTTGAATTTTCATATTTTTATCCTCCATTTTTCTCTTGATAGCCGTTAGTTCGGGGAGATAGGGACCTTAGCAGCACACCTGTGTATTTCAACTGTGTGTTTATATTATCAAAAGCATTACTTTCAACAGTGCACAATGTAAATGACAGTATGATTAATCTGTCGGAGTTTGAAATTGCAGAAAGCCCTTAGTTCAAGAGTTCCTCACCTTGTTCCACTCAATAACTTGACCTATTTTCAAGCTGTGGTCCTTTTAAATAAGGTCATCTCAGTTATTCAGCCATTTACACTGGCTAGACAAGGTTCAGAAATATTTATGTTCTAAGTATAACTTGTAAGAATTTTTATTTGCAGAAAAATGTCACACAGAAAAAATTAGGCAAGCAAAACCATTATTTACCAAGAATACTAATAATATATAATAGTCTCTAAAACATAGATCAAATATTAAAATGAAAGGTAACTTCGTCAAAGATAGTTCACAAACACGAGTCACGCAACCCGAGACTGTAATTTGAAATAGAAATCTTTAATGTGACGAGTTCAGCCACATTCGTTTTTTTTATCAAAATGATTGATCGCTTGAAACCGATGTATCATCTATCTAATAACTGTCATAATGCTATTAAATACTAACGTTAAAAATAACTAAAAAACTTGAAAAAATATTGCATTTTCGTACTGTTTCTGCAAAATATGATAAATGGAAGCAGGCATCATTTGTCAGGCGGGTTGGTTTCCATAAACTTTGAAGTAAATATATCATTTAAAGGTAGATTTCGTGGAACGTATTTGCTGGTGAACGGTATTTATACGTCGAATTTATTAACGTTTCTAAAAAGCTTTGAATTGCTTTAGAAATACGTATTTGATAAGAGTTCTTTTAAAATGTGTTTTAATTGGTTTTTAACAAAATGCTATGTAATTTAATACCGTCGTTGGTGAAATATGTATTGAATAACATTAAAAAAAAGTAATAATAATAAAAAAATTAACAATGTAATGTTGTGTGTGTGTGTGTCTGTGTGTAATGGTGGAGTTTCTTTCCCATTCTTCTCTATACAAAAGTTTTGAAAGGGGCAACTAGAATCAATTCGATTTTTTTGTTAATTTTTGACGTTCTAGGTGTCTTTTATGCGATCGATACAAATAAACGATTTGACTTTGGCTTTATGTATTACTTACGTCGCGTCGGTTCAAACCTAAGCTGAAAAAATACTTTTGTATCATGTTGATTACAATAAAACAATAAGAATAATACACATGTGCTTTTAATTAAGTTAACCACAGAGCTTGCTAGCGCTATTCCGTCTGCACTAGTGTTGTTCATCCATCACCAACTAACTAGTGATGTTCCTACGTACTAAACATACTACAACTTTCAATCTCTGTTATTCTTTTTGAATTAATACAAATCCAAGAATTAATTGCCGGAAATCGTCAAAACGAAGCAATTTTATTTTTATTTATTTTTTTACTTGTAGTACAATATGTTGTGTTATGTGCCTTTTAGTCTGTGCTCAATCCCGTGGGAATATTGGGATAAAAGTATCCTATGCCCTGACACAGATATTGCTTTTTTTTTTTAATGTCTGAAATAAAAATGTAAAATGTCAAATAACCCGAAATTTTTTATCATTTACGTAGGGAAAAATAAAACAATAGACGACGTATATTTAGTAACTTAATCCGCGTAACTGTTCTTAATGAGTCATAAAGAACCCTGTAAGAAATCGACACGTGTTTCACCTCTCAACGAGGCATCCTCCGGAAGGCGATTGACTTGTTGCGAACTCGGACCCGACGTGTGGACACGTCAAGCGTCGAGCGCAGTATGTGAGCGTCGTCTATTGTATTTTATAATGGATTTCCGTGACTATGCACGCCTGAATCAATTAACTATTTACGTAGGAGTCAAAACGGGCCATTTGGTTGTAAACGACCTCTCCTTCATCCCCTTAACGGATAGCCGTCAGGTAGGATTAGGATAATCGGCTTGTTTAACCACATAGACTAAATATCACCATCACGCCGTGTTTCCCTGAAGGGTTTGGCAGAGCTGTACCTATAGTATATCCACATTTCGCCAGTTATGTTTAAGTCCCATGTAATAGGGGGCGAGCCTATTGCCAGCAACCGGGCACAAATCCAGACTCCGGGCTGCTACTGAGAATTTCCAGATAGAAAAACCCAATATCACTTTGCCCGACCCGGGGATCGAATCCAGGACCTCATGGTCAGCAGTAGCGCTTTCGACCACTAGACCAATGAGGCAATCAGACTAAATATCAGTATTCATTTAAATCTTCATTTATATAAAGTAAGAGATTGTTAATCGAGTGTCACGCCGCTGAGGTGAGTGCTATTCCAAGAATGTAGGTCGCCGCCGGTTACATAATCATATGTCAAATTTACCTTGTTTTAACGTTTTAAGTCGTCTTTGGGATTTGGAAAACACATGTCACAGTTAAATTGGATGTGAAATCGATAACTAGATATGTTCACTTTGCTAACTTTCACTCGCGTGGACGTCGGTAATTATCCGACGGGACAGTACAACCGGGATATGTTTTTTAATGAATTAATCCAGATTATCTATCAAGTTAGGTCAGGCTATCTGTGTACCAAATTTCATCCAAATCTGTTTCGTCGGTTTTGCGTGATTGAGTGACAATCATCCAAACATACAAGCTTTCACATTAATAATATGAGTAGTAGGTATAAGTACCTGGCAACCATGATTTGGAGCACTTTTGCCAATAATACCTAACAGAGGTATTATTTTACTAACTAGCGCCTTTTAAAGCGTTTACAACAAATGAGTCTCTACAGTCAAATTCGAATAAAGGAACATTAATTTCTATCAAATCTCAACACCTCAAGGTCAACGCCATTACTTCCACCATTTTTCTTCAAAAAGAAACGTGACTAAAGACCTATTCACTATTTAGCAAAAGCAGCTTACAGACGATCATTCAATACTTCAACATTTGTCAAACTTTTACATAACAACATGTATTTTTCAATTCAGCGAGTCCCCTAATGCGAATCTCATAAGAGTGGCACAAATGTAGCTGACGCGGCGAAAAAATGTATTTTACATCGCGTTACTGACTGTAATTCATATCGAAGCGATCGTGTTAGCTTGACATAATATATATGCTTATGTTTGTATTTTTGTGTTTGACTTAATTTGAATGTAAATGTAGCGTTAATTTTAACTTGGGTGATTTTTTTGTGGATGATTGAGATTGAGAAGAAATTAGATGATTTAGTTTTTTAATGTTTGTTGTGATTAAAGAAGCACACGATGAATAATAAAATCATGTTTCTGGTAATAATCTGGTACCTAGTACGGCACACAGTACTGTCTACGCAGTGGGCAAGATAATAATAACTTACAATATTCAGGCTTGACAGCAAGGTCAAACGCGAACAAACTTATAAAACTGATATCAGCACCTAACTTATTACATTAACAAGGTCTCAGTAATAATTTATGAAGCATCACCCAGAACACGTTCTAACAAGGGCATCACAGTAATTTAGAAACCGTGTTGTTACAAGAACTGCGCCAAGTTCGGTGAGTAATTTCGAAGTCTGGACCCATTTCTTACATCGTAGAATCCTTAACTCTAATTAAATGAAGGCTTGTTTTTCTCAACAAGTTTTGTCAAGCGAATTCGAGAGTCTGTAGCCCGCCTATGAGGCCCGAGAGTTGTAAAACTTTGCGAAACAAAGGCCCGCGATCATTTGTCATGTTTTTGTTCAGGAGACTTAAATTAGATGCCTCGTAATGAAAAGGGTATTTTTGTGTAATAGCACTAAATAATTTGGGGTTAATGTAGTCACCGCTTTTTATACTGAAGAACTTCGTAATTAATTATTTAGAAGGTTTATTAAAAGTTGGCTCTAAATTCGCAGAATCATTGGCTAGCCACTGGCTATCAAGCGGGTCCGTGGTTTATAATTAAGAGGGGAGATTAATTGATTTTTTATACGTTGTTTCATTTTAAAGGCTAAAACAATTAAACTTCTAATTTAGTACAGGGCTGAGTATCAGAAATTACTTTTTCTGTGTAAACAAAGTTTTACATTTTAGTTTGGTGTGGTTCGTAGCGTTTTCGTAGCGGTGCTACGAGCTACGCTCATAGCGTAGACGCTTCGTAGCGTCATTTGCAAGTTAGAAGTTTTAAATGATATAACGTTCCTAAATGCAGCAGTGTCAGATATTTCTGTGTAACATACAAACCACATACATCCAGGTTGTCAAAATAACCCATCGACATAATAAATATTATTAATTTTGCCGTGCCAAGATTGAAGAGCGTAACATATTAAAACCACCACCATAACATACCATATTATTATTAAAGCCTCAATAGGCACTGAGGCTTAAATAATATGCTCTTAAATCTTTCACAGTACTTCCAGAGCGTCTACAAGCCGTTTATATATTAATTTATTTCCCCATTCATGTGAATCAGATCCGTAACCCCAGTTACATGAAAAATCGTCGGCACAACGAAAAGGTTCGTCAAATCGCTCAATCAACTTTGTACTGTGATGTAAATGTTTCTCTTTGATGTTTCACTTTGAATTAATGAGCCTCTCGTACAATATTATTATGATCGTTTATATATGAGAACATAGGGTGTTACGCTGCTCAGCGGATGTTTTTGAGGGATGTTTAATTTTAAGAGGAACATTTATTTTATTTTATTTGAGTATCTATTTAAAAACATGCTGCTTTTATGATGTGATCGATACTCTGTGTCCGCTACATGGAGACTAATTTGCCATGCAATATGGATACTAACCTATGTTACTATTTTGAATAGTGCTCTCCTATGAAACAGCCCTCTTAACTACATTGATTGGCCTCTTAGTTATGATAGTTATCATTGAGTACTGGTAGTAATTATAACTACAAAGGCAGGGTAATTAATATCAACTAATTTGTTAAGTGTACCTAATAAATCACTGGTTTAAGATCAAGAGAGAGAATGGAAACTCTTTACTTTAGAGGTACAATAAACCTTATCCCATTACATGCTTTTAACTTAGCACCCGACATATACGAGTACCTACAAGTTGTGATAGTTGTCAAAAACATGTCATTTATCATACATGATAGCGCTGACAAATAAAAACAATACTACAGACTAAACCATACGTCATAACTGTTGATGACGAAACGGAAACACGAATCAGTGCATTAAATAAATAAGTGATTTTGCATTACATTATAAAATCGTATTAAATTAAGTATTGTTAATTTTTAAGTTTTAATTTAAAACTCCTAAATTGAAATTGGAATACTGTTACTTTTAGTTAATTTAAATAAAAGTACCTGGGCGACCGAGCTCTGCTCTGGTGAAAAAAGAGAATGCACATTTAATAAGTATAGGAAATTCCATGCTGCCATGATAGTAGATACTAATTCCATGCTGCCATGTCATTATTCTAAGGTGTCATTATTCTTGTTCTAAACTTTGGGCGACCGAGCTTTACTCCGGTAAAAATACGGAAAAAACGAATTTTCCTAGATATGAGACCTAGCTAAATCGATTTTTCGCCCCTGTAAACTTGCAACTTTCATTGAAATCGTGAGAGTCGTTTTCGAGAACGTGATTACAAATATATATATATATATATACATATATACACAAATATTACTCGTAAAATAGAATAGGATAATTGCTATCTAAACAAATTCACAATTTAAATGTTATTAATTAGAAATCAAATATTGTGCGTTCATAGTAGTATTTTGAACCGTGTGCATATCGTTGTAAAATTAAGTTGTGTGAATCATTGTTGGTTTGGATGTGAGCGATAAAAAGTGTTTACAAGATATCTAATCGTTATCATTTGCCCGAGCCCGCCCGCTCTTACATACATGTATTGACTTCCAGACTTGTACCTACTTGTTCAGTTTTTTGACGAGTTTTGTACACAACTAGTCTGTAAATTTTTTTTTGATGTAAACTATAATCTAAACTAGTAGAAAAACATGTGTTTTGGTCCTTAGTGTAAACGCGGGGTAAGAAAAAGATTTGAGAGAAGATGGTCAAAGAAAGCTGGCATACAATCTCAACTTACTGTTTTTTGCTTGATGTTAGCATGCCCCTATAATATTCACACTTAATAAAGTTCACCCTATATGTACCTATCTAACGAGATTCCATTTAGTTTGTAAGTAAATGTACTTCGTTTGATATCATGAGACGTTTTGTTCTCTTTGAAGACATGCTCATAATATTTGTATTTACTGTATTTATCTTGTTTTGTAATAATTACATTAATGAAGAGCTTTGTGGAACTCAATCTGCAGTAGTAATTTTATTTTAGTAGTAATAAAATTCAGTAATTTATTTTTTCATTTCGTCTATGTATTTAAATCTAAAGAGAAAATATTAGTTTTTGTGTGTTTGTTTGTTTGTTACGCTTTCACGCTAAAAGGGCTGAACAGATTTGGATGAAATTTGGCACATGGGTAGATCTTGACCTGAGTTAGGACATAAGATACTATTTATCTCGATATTCTTACAGGATCGAGACTTATGCGGGTGAAACCGCGGGGCGCAGCTAGTAATTTATATTTTCATGTATACGGTAAACAATCAATCAATCTGCCTAGCCTTTTCCCAACTATGTTGGGCTCGGCTTCCAATCTGGTGTCAGACTTTCGGGCTTCTGACGACTCGTAACGACTGTCAAAGATCCACGAATGACAGCCGGGACGAACGGCTTAACGTGCTTTCCGAGGCACGGAGGAGTCTCGGTATGTGAAGATGGTCACCCATCCACGGACCAACCCAGGCAACCGTAGCTTAACCTGATGGATCGACCCGTGCGGCTGATACTACAGTATGATATTATTATAATATAGTTAGGATTTAAACGATATAACACAAATAAATCATTATAATTTAATTATAAACTAACGTGGAACAGTGGACTCCCTTGCATACATGGGTCAAGCTACTAATTTAAAATATGATCCTTTCACATCAACCGTCAAAAATATTATTTCTGAATTTCTTTAGAAATTTATCGACCGGGATGGTTGACCATGAATATTATAATTCATTTTACTGCTAAACAGTATTTGATAGTACACGATACGATTAGTAGGCCTAGCCCGATCACGCGCAATAAACGAAATGTAAATCTGAACGATTTTTGAATCGAAAATACAACTAACTATCCTATAGCATTTTGGTTCCAAATGCGGCAGGCATTGTTTACCATTGATTTCGATGTTAAATCATCCGAATACTCGTTACCTGAGAGCAGTGGTGGCCCAGTAGTAACGGCTGCGAGTTACAAGTTGTAGGTAGTAAGTTCGAACCCAGCAGGCACATGACTTGTGTAAATTATTTCATCACTGCTGCTCTTAAAACGGTAAAGAAACACATTGTGAGGAAACAAGCATGACCAAGAACCAAAAATTTGAAGACATGTGACATGTACCGACCCACACTGGGCTCGCGTGGTGGGTTACGGCTTCTCACCGAGAGGAGGCCTGTGTCCCAGCAGTGGGAACATAATAGGCTGATTATGCAATTATGCATACGTTACCTACGTTTACTTCGTGCGTTCGGCTAAACCCATTGAAAATTCATTGATTGGCAACGCTTCGGCAAGCCATAGTGTTGCAGGTCAACACGATGGTAACCACTTACTATCAAGTGGCCCGCCGACACCCTGATTGTCAACTATTTCATAATACGGGATGCTAGGCAAAACACTGCGACTGCGTCTGTGTACCTCATCATTATGCTGATCGTACCCACCGCGACAATGACATACTCAACGTATCATTTGTCTGACATTTCTGACGTGTCAGACTAACGAGTTAGAACATGCTCGCTTGCATGTTGGCTGTCACATAACGGAATGCTGGTCATTATCGGACATTCATTATGTTTTTATGCAGTGTCAGACCGGCAGTATTTAGTGTTAGAACAAATGTAGCCACATATTCATTTATGGTGGAAATAATATGTGGGGCAGTTGTGGTGCAAGGTGTAACTGATGGCGGGTTTATAAGATCGCCGTTTACTAACGTAAAAGGTAAGCGATGGATAGGTGACTGATTTCACTGCGCCGTACTCTAGCCGTACCTATATGTAAGAATTAGCGTATGGTGCTTGGAACTTCAACTTCTCTAGTATTTTTCTTTCACCGCCGGAAAGGCGATTGAATAAAGTCTTTATATTCTAGACTAAATGGGCCAACAGATATTCAAACCGATACAATCACTGTATTGGTCTGAATATCTGTTGACCCGTTTCGGTATTGGTTTCAAAACTTGACTTATGTATTATAATGTTGATTATTTTTATATAATATGCTTATTTTTTCCAGGTACGTACAGCATCCAAGCATCTGATCTTTGTGAGTTTTAACCATATTAATAACTATACTAAGCAAGTGGTAAAATATGTGTACCGGGTACATGTGTGTCTTCGCAAAAAAGAGTTCTCACTCACCGCTTAACACTTAACACCTTTAAAATACCAGTCACATATTAATAATTACGAGCGCATTGCAGTTACCTATTAGAGCGGTACCAGCAAGTATTTCTAAATAAATAACAGGTATAAAATACTAGATATCAGTCGTCATTACTGAAAATGTAATACTCTTGTTGACACACCTACCATTCCGTGATATACCTATCACTGATTCCGTTTAATGATATCATTTGCTTCGAACTGGAGCATGGCCGAGTTTACGTAATATGAAGATACGTAATATCTATGTTGACGACGTAAACTGTCTCGTTGGTTTAGTTGTCGCAAGCGCTGCTGATAAGCAATAAGCCCTTGGTTCGATGTCCAAGTCGAACAAAGAATTTTTCCATCTGGTATTTTTCAATAGCAGCCCGGAGTGCTGGTTTTGTGCCCAGTTGATGGCAATAGGGTCGCCCTCTATTACATGGGATTTAAACATAACTGGGAAAATGTGGGTCCACTATAGGTACACCTCTGCCTAAACCTTCGGGAAATACAGGCGTAATATTATCTGTAGATAAGCAGAAATCTGTCGATATTGACTCAACTTCCCCGTATTGGGTTAGTTGAGTCAAGCTAATTGGAGTATATTGGGAATACTGAGATTTCGGAACAGTTTTTGAGAACTACTTGGCAGAACACACAGCCCAATTTGCAATCTGAGCTAGTTCTAGCTATGCTTGTTAAGTTCTATGTATTATAAAACATTGTAGGTAAATCATTATTAAAAAAAGTACTCGCAAACTTATTTGTTTACTTTAGTTTTGAAGCTTTATCTAATCTTGAATTCTCTTAACTTTCAATGAGTTTCTTTTTTGAGAGTTAGGATTTGTTTTATAATAGAATTGATCTAGCCATTATTACTGAGACCAATACTTACTATTTGAGACGAAATTAACGTAATGAAAAATAAACAAAGAGCTCACTGAAGCTATGAAATACGCAAGTACCTAACACTCTTTCAAAGATCTCCATTTGTGGTTTACGAACTTTATTATTCCTCATTAAAAATTAACAATAATTCACTTACTGAGAAAATAAATTTACATTAAATGTTTATGAGTGTACAAAAACGATGTTATAGAAATAAACAGGAAGGCAGTGACAAAAAAAGTAAAAATAAATTTACAAAAAACTGTCGTATATAGCTCATAACCTATTTAGTTGCTTCACTATTGTATTCTATATTCAATTTTTCTATCAGAATAAAAGGAATAATCCTACAATTCTAAAACGTTAAAATATCAAAAGAGACGATCATAATTTTGGTGAAAATAACTACCACAGTATTATCAGAATGGGAACCTCTGATGAAACGTAATTAAAATGTTTGAGCAATTGTTTAAGAAAGCTCCCATTATTTCGAGTTGTTTGTATTATTATTATTTGTGCTATCTGGTAAACAAAGAATTATAAATGTAATAATAAGTGATTATGTTCTTGAGTTTTGTCTGAATAGGCAAGTTGACTTAAAGTCAAAGGGTTGGTAAATAAAGGTTGTTTGTTAATTGTAATAAACGTTGTTATTGTTTTAACTTATTTAATTTAAGGCACAAAAACATAAGTTGTCTGAAAGTCAAAGTAATCAGATTAAGTTCATTCATAAAAATGTGTACAAAACATAATGTTTACAACTGAATTCTGCAAACATTTTAGGGTAAGGTTTTGAAATTTCGTGAGCCATCTTTTACAAAACTGCCATGTGAACAACGAAGCCCTTCAATTAAAAATAAAGAACATTATTTTAAAAACGATTACAGCCACTATTTTAAATAGAGCACGTGCAAATTTAAAAACAGAATTGCTTTCCAACGACAATTTGCCGACAGCCCTAATCACAGGGTTGCCAGCCTACAAATAAAATTGAGCTTTTATTGGTCAGTCAATAACTCCAATCAATATTAAAAACCACTTTAAACCCATTATAAGGACTGATTCACGATTGCGTGTAGATATCGCTTTTGTATGAATAAATAAGCGATTCGCGGTAAGGCTGGCTGCACACGTGCGGGCGGGACATAAAGCTCGGACGTGCTCCGTAATTGTAGCAAATGATCGCGTGCGGACTGCCGAGTCATGTTTGAGTACGATTGGCTTATAATAAGATTATGCCCGATGTTAAAAAAAAGGTTAATGTTAGATGATAATAATAATAATCATTGTTTTGTTTCCATATTTAATTCGTGTTAATTGTATGCAATTAACAGCGGTTATTTATTTTATTTTTGTTGTTGAACAAGTAGAAATGTGAGAATGTGGGCAATTGAATTCACTGCTTTGTAGGCTTGGAGTTGTAGGTAGATCGTTAGTGAAAATTCCTACACTTTCATACAATTATCATAAACTATAACAAAACACAACAACCTTTTATAAAGTAATCGAGGAAAACTTAACCTATTTTTCACGGTTTAACATACCAAAACAGGATTGGTGTTCCCAATCCTGTTTTTGTATGTTCGCTTTTCGATCAGATACAAAAACCCTTTGTATTTTCGCCATTACTTCCGCCCTTTGTGACAGTTAACACCACGCTCAAGCCCACGTTCCATTTTATTATACCACGTGTAAAATTACAGTATTTATCCATATCTTTAGGCATTTTTATCGCTTTTGAAAACAGTGTTAATTTGTTTAAAAGTGTTTTTGTGAAAGTGGGCAACGTCGCAAATAGCTGTCAAATATTTCGCTGTTTTGATTAATTTGGCAATATTACTGTCTGGAAATAAGAAATGTGGCTAACTAGCGAACTAGAATATTGATTATGAAATGCAATAATTAATATCGTAACACAAATATTTAGTTTTAGATGCAAAAAAAGTATTTGGAAACTTTCCAAATGCCTTTTTTATACCAAAAACGGGTACAAAATCAAATTCAATGTTTTAATTGCAATTCATTATTAATATTCTAGTTCGTTAGTTTGCCACATTTCTTATTATACAGTAATATTGCCAATTTAATCAAAACAGGTAAATTTTTAACAGCTATTTGCGACTTTGCCAACGTTTAGGGTAAACGCTTTTAACAACAAAGACACATTCGTCACTCGTGGTGTTGCGTAGCAATTTGCTACGAAACCGTAGACGCGACTACGGCGTAGCAACACCGTAGCCAGTATCTTATACTATTCTTACCACACTGTTCTGTTTCCTTGACGTGGCATCATTTTTCTATGCGTACGGATTGAACGCTGCTACTAACCAACTACCTTAATATGATACACGCTTATTCTGTTAGTTAGTTTTAACAAACACTTTAACACGCAACAAAAATGAAAAATAAGGCACAACAAAAAAAGGAAAAAAGTCGAATAGTCAAATTTTGAAAAGAACCTCCTCAGATGATGTCGGTGTTTCTCATCCGACTTCTCTGAGAAGAATACTCTCATCTTACTCAACTGGCAAAAGTGAGACAGTTTATGAAACACACAGTTTTTGTTCAAAACTCTAAACCTCATGGCTGCTACCACCTAACAAACTTCACGAAACTATTTTAATTAAATTACCCTAAACTTCATCGAATTTAAGGTCAATTTACCCAGAGGTGGTTACCCTGCTATCCGAGAGGCATGCGCTTAACTTTCCGCTCATTTGACAGCTGTGACGTCAGAAATAACTCAAAGTAGAAATATTTCCGAAGCAGAAACGTTATTGCGACATATTTAGGATGGTTGAACGGAACACATTCTTGACTTAAATATTTGATGACTAAATTATGGGGTATTTTTTTCGGTGGTTCAGTGAAGAAGTTATTAAATAGTTGGTGAACTGCTCGGAATAGAAAACTCAATAAATGGTTTTTTTTTCCCACTTGTACTTTATTGATCGATTAGAACATAGTAACAGGAGAACAAATAAGTAACTCGTAGAGAGCAGTGGTGGCCCAGTGGACCCGGCCCCGACTTACGAGTTGTAGGTCGTAGGTTCGAACTCAGGTAGGCGTTTTACTTTGTGCAACTAATTTCATCATCATTGCTCACAAAACGTTGAAGGAAAATATCGTGAGGAAATCGGCATGTTCTAGAACCGAAAATTCGAAGACATATAACATCTACTAACCCGCGCTGCGCCCGCGTGGTAGGTTATAGCCCACTCCCTCTCGAAGAGTGGAGGCTTATGTCCCAGCAGTGGGAAACTTATAGGCTGGACCCAGTACCTACATATTTTTTCTAGACAAAACTCAGACATAGCGTGAAACATAAAAAATGAAAATGTAAAATAACCGGTTAATGAACTCACATAAAATATAACCCTTACAAAAAGAAGATATACGCGAAACAAGAAAAGACCCGAAAATTCCTCAAATTGAAGACATTCAAGAAATCGGTTTGCCCGCAAGAAATAGTTGCTCGTTCCATAATCCTACCCGTTAATACTTTCATAGCGGACAAATAGCGTGTTTACCGTACATTTGGTCATGTCTGAACCGCGCCGCATTCCGTGCCCGGGATTACTCAATTAAGGGCCACTCTATTGTTTACGAATGAACAAAACTTGTACGAATAGAGGTTCATGGACGTGGGTTTAAGTTGTCGGTTGGGGCACTGTTGCGCGATTTTTTGCTGCAGCTTATTTCGTAGACTCAAAGAATGTCGTGAAATATTTTTGCGAGAGATTCGTAGTTATAAATAAACTGTAATTTAGTATTGTATAATATTATTGCTTCTCCATTTGCAAGCAAGCGAAGTAGGTACTTGAGCATTTGCAAGTATTAACTATGCAAAACAATACCTAACTATTAAGTCAGGTATTGTTTTGCTTAGTTATTTGTTAACCTGACGACGGGTTCAGTCAGAGAATCATCAAATCAAAATTCTGTTGTTTCTTTTTAAGTGACTGAAAAATCAGTATTTGTAAGAATATTGTTCGTAAACCTACAAACGTCCGTACGTATCTACTTTATATGTTGAACACTATCGCTAGTTTGTACACAGTACACAGGTTTAAGATATACATAAACTTACAGATTACAGGTTTCGTAACCACCAATACGATTATGAAAAGGGTTGATTATCTGATGTATTTAGAGACAAAATTGTTTCATTGTTGGGGATTCGTACGATGAAATTCAGATTTAGTTTAGAGTTTCCATGTTTATGTTGAATTGAGGTCTTTTTATTACGTCCCTGTACGTATAGATTTTTTGTTTAAAAATTAATACCTTACCAGTCGGTACCGTAACAATTGATTGAGAGAAAATTTCATGAGAATGACACAGTTCTTTTTGGCTTAAAATATTGTGGAAACACTTGGTAGAAGGCTGGAATACGCAAAAGTAAAATAATAAGTACTTTTTGGTCCACAAAGAGAAGTACGAGTGTTCATTTTTGACATAAAAAATTAAGTTCGATCGTTTTTTTTTACAATTTAAACCCACAGAAGTGAGCAATGCCCCTAACGCTCAACAATCACATGCTCGTCGCGATCTATCGCCGATCGACAAATGTTTGCCAGTCGATTACCAACCCCGCCCTCTGCCAACACACATTCAATATGTCCTCTCTTACCTCTAATGGAAGTACTTTTACCGACGAATTTCGTTAGAATTTGATGGATTGATGTCAGAATTCCTAGTAGTCGAAAGGTTATTGAGAGAAGCGTTGTAGTTTTAGCAGAAATGGTGTTTGTTTATTTGTTACACGGGCTCATTTACAAAAAGTAACGAAGCACGTTTTTAGAAATCCTTTAGTACTCATTTTCTATGTCATCAGATTTAATGCCCAAATGTTTTAGTATTTTTATACGGATTAAATAAGACGGCCTTTAAGCTAAAACGACGCGACGCCATTAACACACACTTTACATTGTACACAACACGTGTTTGCCAAATGTCAACTTGATTGAATTACCGGATATGAGTGAAAAAATAATTTGATGCTCTACTGTTCTAAGACAGGTGTAGGCAAAGCTTAATAAGGAACAAAATACCATTTCAAAATTCTTCATAATCAACACTCCAATCTCAAAACATTTTTTACTAAAAATAATCTTTATTAATTAAAATTTAAACTGTACCGGGTGCGCTAAGTAATTTCGTAAGCTCTGTAAAAGGCATCACGGAGCAAGAATGGCCCGATACGGCAAACAATCTCTGAATATAATCGCCACTTAATTCACAACGAAGTAATTTAAAGAAAAATAACATTAGCAAGTCAGATGACTCTCTATCGGGTGCCGTTATTAACTGTCAAACTGGGAAAAGTGAGGGCCAAAACAAATTGACTTTGTGAAGGTCGCTACTTGATCGCGAAACTCGATTCATCTGATCAACTTGACGTCATGGTTCCTAAGAGTTGCTCGTGGAATTAGAATAAGAATGAATAAATTTACTATAAGAAAATTAAAGATTACTATAATGTTCTAGCTATGCCCGTGGCTTCGTATCACGTGACTACGTAGTACTCCATTGGCATTATACGTTTATAGTAACTACATAGGTATATTGTTAAGAAAATTATCCATTGTCTGTTGAATGTTTTTATTTAAACTGAAACTTGAAAGTATGGTTTAAATCTATTAGAAATACAACGATTTGGATTTTTTCTTCAGAGTACACTGTTTTGAAATCCAAAATCTTACTGATCTAACCTACCCGCAGAAAGCTATTAGGAATTTGTTTCAGAATAGTTTTGAACAAAAAAATGACAGAAAAGGATCGGTTCTAAATAAAGAGTGGGATTGGTTTTGACAAAACCAAACCAGACTTCGTTTTTCGCAATTTACTTTGTTCTACTTTTTTCTTTTTTTATTCATGCACTATACACCAGTTTTTAGATTCAGTTACGCATGTATCGTATGTATACAGAGAGCACAGTGGCTCTCTTTTTGACACGTTTATGTTGCCCGTCAAAAATATGTGTAAACTGAGGATTTTATTAATAAAAAAAGACTTTTGCAAGTTTGGAAAGTAGAAAAGCTGATAAATATAAATATTGACTGATGGAGAGGGAAAGGAAGGCCAAAGAAAAGATGGATGGTTTCTGTGAGAAATGATATGAAAGAAAAGGGAGTGAATGATTGTCTGGCGGTTTACAGGGGAGAATGGAATTAGAAGACGTTTTGCACCGACCGAAATATAAGGGCAGGAATATGGTGGTACAGTACGACACAACTAAGATCGGCAAAATTCGTAAATCCGATCACCATCCGAACTGAGTGCGCCTTCAAAATTATCAATCTTTATTACTACTTTAGGTTAGGTGAAAATGATCTTTACGCAAACGCAATAACTTGCAAATTCATATAACCAAATACATTCGTAAAATTGAAATGAATGAATGCAAATTTTCTAATTCATGTAACATCTAAGTTGTATCGTACTGTAGACTGTTGTAACTGCGATATCGAAGCAAAATTAAACACATACTTTTCCTACACATTCTATATAAAATACAACACACACCAACAAGTGCAAAGCAATTAACACCCCCGTTTACCAAGCTATAAAAGCGACCATCAAACTCCACCAGACAGTTTTATTAAGATTATTCTGCCACAAAATATTTGAAGTTTTTACGGCCTAAGCCTCAGAAATGTTAATAAACGAGTATCACAGCTAATTGGAAGTCTCCGGATAATGGTTGCTTGGAGATTGCGGATGGTATGTGCTCGTAAATTAGTGGGGTGTAAGGGGGTGTAAGCGTGTGTAAGGGGGTGTACATGTGAACATTAGGCCCGCTGTTAGGGATAACCGGCAATTTCGGTCGGACTTTTTACTGGTTTTGCAGATAAATGTGTCGTGTTGATTGGAAGGACCGATTGATTGCTTGTGTTTTTGTGAAACAATGCTAAGTTGTAAGTAATTAGGGTGTCATTGGTTAGAGGTAGGTATTCATATTATGCTGGTGCCTAGCTTTGGTAATGAGTAAAAATATTATGTTGTAAAGTTTTCTTAGACAAGAACTTTTTTTGAGGTTACGTAATTATCATCGGAAAGTGGAAACATACTATTGACCTCTACAACACTACCTCTATAATACGTCTATGAACAAAAAAAAACCGGCCAGGTGCATGTTGGTCCACGCACAAGAAAGGGTTCCGTAGTTAGGATGAATTTATCCCGAAAACAAACCAAACATTGTAGTTGAAAAATATGTTTCCCCCCCATACATCGATATACGTCACGGTCAATTCTCCAACTGCAAATGTAGGTTTGTAATCGTAAAAATAGACTTTATTATTTTTTTATGCTGTGTGTGCCTGCTCTTGACCTCAATCTCGCCTGATAGAAAGCGATGGATGAGTTCTATAAAGGAACGAGCGCGCCCAGAAGATGCCTGTTCACTCTTGCTTTGAAGCCAGACGGGTTATATATGGAAGGGAACACAGAAGCTGACAGAGAGTTCTACATTTTGGTTGTACGCATAATAAATGTTGAGGAGAAGCGCTGAGTACGACTGGACGGGATATCAACTAAGTGTGGTTAGTACCTTGCAGTACGTCTGGAAGTCCGGTAATAAAAGGGCGATGGTGGGATCAGGTCGTGGAGCTCCTGCGCACACTCTCCGAAGTACAATCTGTTGAAGACCGACAGGGAAGCAACATTATGCCGATGGGCCTGGCTAGCGTGAAGCCTAGCCACCAACGCTGCGTTCCACCGAGTCAAGTGCAGCAAGTTGGTATTTTGCTGAGCTATCCCATATGTGGCTGCAATACCTACTCCTTACAGCGTCCGACCTGTGCTTTGTTCAAACTTTAAATGAAGTATCGTCTCACATTAAAAATAATAATGATGATATTCTCAGAAAAATAAAAAGCTTGAGTAATCTATAAATCCGGTAAAAGTGAGAATAATAAACAGTTCCACGAAGAAGTCGGCCGCCGAACAATTTTCCTGTGTTATCCGATACAAATTCAGAGAAACCATCCAACTTGATTGTTTGAAACGAAACACTTCGTTTAATAAATTGAAATCTATACCATTTTTGTTTGCCAATTCTTTTACGTTTGTCTATTGTTTTTTTTTTGGGAGTTGGTACAAGGATTCTGCCATGTTTTAATAAACTTGTTTTTGTTATTTTCTTTTGACGTTTACAAAATAGGGTTGTAATTACAAAATACCGAGTTTTGACGGATTCGAAGTAACGAAATAGCAACCATCTTGTAATAGATTGATTCTACAGCAGGAGAAAGTTTTGATCACTGCACTTTGGCTCTACAATCTCTGACGAGAACATAATCTTGCCTTAACCTACATAAAATGATGAAGATTGACAGCACAAACGTTTTTCTGTCGAACCTATATACAATGTGTAACTCAATCAATGTACTTAGGTACATTATGAAAGTAGTTTGTCAGAATCATTAACTGAATCAGTTTCTGTCATTTTTAGGTTGTAGGTAATTTTTTATCCCAAAAATAATGAATACTACGTAATTACAGTCACGTCAAAACAAACCAAAATGGACGAAGTACCTATTACGTTAGATCCTTGTACGTGTGCGACTGTGTTCGTGCGTGGATTTATACTGTGACCACTCCCCCATAATCAGTATAACTAATTTAATAAATAATCTATGTTTTATACGCAAAACTAAAAATTTAATATAATATGTTGTTATAATAAAATAATATTCTAATTGGGGTGTTTGGTGGTTTGCGTTAATTCCGGGAGATGTTGTTTAAAGGTTCTTCAGAAAACTGTTTGTGCAATGCGAATGAAATTAAGTTAGATAGATAGAATGCGCTATATTATACACCTATAGATATAAATAAACTTACGTTGTACAAGTACCTAAACTAATAAATAAGATTTACGGCAAGCAATAAAAATAACTGAGCAATAAGAATACCTGAGGAAGTCATTAATATTCCATCATTTTCGTCGAGAAGGTACCTGTGCTAATAGAGGTATATGAACAGCTAATATGTACTGTTGAATCGAGAATAATTTTACCTTCTGATTAGATAATCAGTGTAAAAAAGGTGTAGGTTATTTTGGCTTAGCGGTATCATTCAGAAATGAAAAAAATTAAAAACGAGCGAGCCTTACAGTAGCATATGATGTGTAATATCTGACATCTCACCTTGGTTAAAAGCAACATTAAAGGGCTCAACAACGCTAGTACCGCGCGCGCTCGTTGGTCAAATCAAATAGCGCGCGCTTCCCCGGCTTCCTGTTACACACTTCCGTCCCTTCCCCACGAAATCACTCCCACAGATTTCCCACTTCACAGATAGCAGGAAAGCGAGAGGAAATATATTACACATCAAAAATGGTGTAGGTTCTTTTGTTTAGCGGTAACATTCAGAATTTAAAAAGTAAAAGTTGCTAAAAAAACAAATGTAGGTAACACGCTTGTTTTTGCTGATCTCACTTTTACCAGGTTGACTGGCTGCAGCAGGGTTGTATAGGCTAGAACTAATATCGACAGAATCCCCTTTTAAAAACTTGCCCAGTTATAAAATATTTTACTGATCCTCTAAAAACCTTATTGACCTTTTAATGATGAACACTTTTTTAAATTAAAACGTTTTGCGCTTATAAAGGTGCAACAAAAAAATTCTTTTATACTTTCTGGCTCTTTTTCACAGCTGGTCTCAGTAACTAAGCAGTTAGGTGAGGTTAGAACTGTGACAAACCACACGCACGCCGAGCGGTGTCGCTGTAGCGGCCGCCGAGCTCTACATCCAAGTTGGTCAGTTACTTGGCTGTTAAATATTTTTAGGCTCAAATAGGGTTTATTTGAGGATCATAAAAAGACGCACAATCATTATATTATAGTGTTGAATAATATTTGTGCTGGTTAAAATACAGAAGGTAAGCATATCATACATGAGAAATATAAAAATGGTTATGTACCATTGTACCTATATAATATTTACTCAGTATTAACTGTGTTATTATAGATACCCTAGTAAAACTTTTGCACAAAAAAATGCTACTTGAAAACAATATTCCTGGAATTTTAATTTATTAACAAAACTTGTTTGTTGCTAATTAGCTACAGACAAGGTAATTCTCAAGCCAAATCCATGTAATTTCAAAGTTCACGCAATATAATTCATAATAATTACTTGTCGCGATAAATTATTTTCTCTTTTTACAGCCAATAAAAACTTTTCTAATTAATATCTAATTAGACAAAGTTATTTATTCCAGACGGTAAATGCCGAAGATTATTGATAAGTCCGTAATTACTTGTTCGGAACTTTGTTAATGAGATTTTTTTAAAGAAAGCAAAATGCATAGCTGTATTATTTTTAAAGGGGAAAGATAAGATACAAAGCCTTCTGTAGTGATTCCATAAGAACGAATAGCATGTAATAGGCCTTTTATTTATCTATGAAAACTAGCAACCCGCCCCTTTTGGCGCACGGTTGACATGCCACTAAGATTTCTGTATCATGCGTACCTAAGTTTAATAGTACCTGGGCGACCGAGCTCTGCTCTGGTAAAAATAGAGAATGCTCATTTAATAGTGTAGGAAAGTTCCTACTAATTCTATGTATGGTACATACTAATTCCATACTGCCATGATAGTACATACTAATTCCATGCTGCTATGATAGTAGGTACTTACTAATTCCATGCTGCCATGTCATTATTGTAAGGTAGCCATCTTGTTCTAAACTTTGGGCGACCGAGCTCTGCTCGGTTGAAAATACGGAGAAAACGAATCTCCCCATATATGGCCTAGCTAGATCGATTTTTCGCCCCCGTAAAGCCCTTTATTGCAACTTTCATCGAAATTGTTAGAGCCATTTTCCAAAACATGATTACAAATATATATATAATATATATACAAATACTTATTGCTCATTTAATATTATAGGATTAATGTACTAGCTGCGCCCCGCGGTTCACCCGCATAAGTCTCGATCCTGTAGATTCCTACAGGATCGGGATAAAAAGTATCTGATGTCCTAACCTAGGTCATGGTCTATCCATGTGCTAAATTTCACCCAAATTTGTTCAGCCGTTTTCGAGTGAAAGCGTAACAAACAAACATACAAACTCACTTTCGCATTATAATATTAGCTAGGAATATACACATAATAAACCTTTCGGAATAAATTATCTAAACGATGATGAAAACCGCATCAAGTATATACTTAGAACAACGCTCAAACTGACACGAAAAGCGACTTGAATCTATAATATATATAGATAATAGCTGTTAGTCAAAACAGTTTTCAATGTTTAATAAACCGGCCAAGTACGTGTCGAACCACGCATAATGAACGGTTCCGTAGTTGGGATGAATTTATCACAAGAAAAAACTTAATATTGTAGTTTAAAAACATACATTTCAACTGCAAATGTAAGCTGGTGGACTATTGGTCGGTGAAAAAAAAAAAGTCGACTATTACATCCCAGCTTACGTGTCCCCTACACGTAAAGTGGGATGTAATAGTCGACAGTTTTTTTTTCAACCTTTTATTTTACCAATTTGTCGGCGTGTTTAATATGTATACCTACCCATGCTAAATCACAGCTATCTAGTACTAAGAGTCTCCGAGTTAAGTCGCGGACAGACAGACATGGTCAGACATGGCGAAACTATAGGGGTTTCTTGTTGACTACGGAACCCCAAAACGGATCAGTTGAGCAATAACGTAACATAACAATCCGTTATAGACAAAGAACCGAACGTAACAAGATAGTTTGCACTTAAAACGATTACTTTCACACCTTCCCACTCAGCAACGATTGACACTTACCTTAGGCACCCGTCCCACCGCCGAGCCACGAGGAAGCGATTAGCTATCAACGATTTTCTCGCTCGAGAAACGTACCTTCAAAAGATTGTAGATCCCGTGTCAATAAAAGAGATACATATATGAATAGTGGCTCGCCGACTGTTTACACCGCCGGCTAGTACTCGTTTATTGCAGCAACAAGAGCTATCAAAGAAAGTTCTCGCTCAGTGACGCTCGCTTGGCGGGCAGAAGACTCGCTGAGAGTCTTAGAGATGGTACATATGTACCACATTCATACCAGTTTTGAGTATGAATGCGGATGGCTATAAGAGTAGATGAAGACCAAAGAAAAGATGGACTGTGTGAAAGATTATATAGCTAGAAAGGGGGTGACTACCGAAATGACGACTACGATAGATAAGCATGGAACAAAAAGACAAGTTATGCTGACCTCAAATAAATTGGAATAGGGGCACGACAATGATGATGCGCGTTGTTACGCGCGACGGCGACTGTTCGCTGCTCACCAACTAGTTTTTAGTTGCTAGTTCTTCTCGCTTCTCGTTAATTGCCGGCGCAGTGGGAGAGGTGCCTTAGTATATTATCAATAATTGCATGTATACCTTCCTTTAGATATTATTATATTATTATTACATATGTCAGAAAATCATCCACTGATATTTGAGACATCGATACCTCGATTCAATTTGGGTAATAGGAAAGGCAGCATTAATAGTACTTTACGGGAACCAACTATTAATTAATGAAAACATGTAATATAATATATTTGCCGGTGTGGCAATACCGGTTATACCTAGCTTCAGAGCTGTTATTAGTATTAATGTTATATATGAAGTATTTTCATATCAAAATACGGGGCAACGTGGAAAATTATTCCGGTGAATTGTAATAATATTAGTGTAGTGTAGTCCATGTAAGTTTAGTAGAAGTAAGTTCTTGTAGGAGAAGCCAGACAATATTGTTTCCTATAAAGAAAAAGTTATCATCCACCATGTCAGTTTAAAACAATACGAGTAGAAGAGCTACTCATAGATGAAAAATATTACGAGCATCGGAATACAAACAGAGTTTTGTTCTAGATTATTTGAATATTTTACTTGCAAGTAATGACTGGAATAAAGTTTATTATACACTTGTAGTTTATGATTGTTATTATATAGAAAAGAAAACTTAAACCATGTAAGAATAATACCTACACTTTATTTAGGATTATTTGAAAACCGTTCGGTTTTAACAGACGATAAAATTCAAAGGTAAAACAAAATATTACTCGCCATGATTTATGTTCCCTACAGAATTATTAAGATATCCAGTGCGCTATAAATTATAGACGAAATGCATTTGTGAACGGTGACGATGTTTTTGTCGACCCTCTCGGGTAAGGTCAGCAGCGAAAATTTGAATATAATATTTCATTTAATCAGAAGTCCAATTCCCGTAAGTGCTCAGCGACACGACGACGTCGCCGCGCCGCCGCCGCCACTGCGCCGCTACCGCGCCTCTAAGCTGTGTATATGCAACGTTGCCATACCGCTTCTGCGCCGCCGCTGCGCCGCCGCAGGGCAACCGCGCTGCTACCACGCCACTAGTACTGTTTAAAAGATTTTTTTTATTCCATCGCCCGACGCTTGCAGAAATGCACGCGCTTTATAAGTGATATGGCAAAATGAAGCGGAGACGGCGCAGCGACGCAGCGGCGGCGGCGCAGTAGCGACCCGGCGGCTGCGCAGTAGCGACCCGGCGGCGGCGCAGTAGCGGCCCGGCGACGGCGTCGTGTCCCTGAGCACTAACACGTTTACAATCTAGTCGCAATTTCATCTCAGCAACAATCAGTGTCAACAACTCGTCAAAAAAGTAGGTTAATTAGAGGTGTTTTTGACAGATGGATACTGAGGTTAGGAATATGTCGACCTAGTCATCTAGCTCGGTAGATGCAAATTTGAGAAATTCAAAAGTCATTTATTCAAACTAGGCTGAGAATCAGCACTTTCGAACGTCAAAATGACATAAGACAGTCCCCCAAAACGCCCACCTTTCACCACTTCCTAGAGCTTTAGCTGGGAAGAAGAAGTGGCGCAACAAACTCCCCAGCAGCAAACAAGCCGACAGAAGCATTTGAAAATCTTCGTCAAGACTTCTCGTCGCCTAACCCGCAATGTCTGAAGACTAACGTCTTCAACTAGTGTGTCCTGCCCGTTGTGATATATGGTGCCGAAACGTGGGCACTGACAGTTGGGCTGGTTCCCAAATTCAAGTTCGCTCAGCGCGCTATGGAGCGGGCTATGCTCGGACTTTCTTTGAAGGATAAAATCGGAACTGAAATTATCCGGAAAAGAACCGGAGTTACCGAAATAGCTTGGGCTGGCCATGATTGCCGATTACCGATGGCCGGCGGAGCAGACGAGACTGCGTAACGCCGCGTTGTGGCGCAGCTTAGAAGAGGCCTATGTCCAGCAGTGGACTGCTATTAGCTGAGTTGATTGAGATTAGAATGCGAACGATATTAAAAATATGGCAACTGTGAATATATGTAGGTCCAGTTGAAATCCAGCGTCAGGGCGTCAGGCACTTCTAGTTGTCTGGCATTTTTGCTGAACTGGGCCTTTTTGGCGTAGCCGTGAGGCCCTGCTAATTTCTTACATCGCATTTTACACTTTTATTATATATTTTTTATTTGCTGTATTAATTGTGTGCTTTTTAGTCTGTATTAATTAAATGTATTTACTTTCTTTCAAATTAAATAAATTATTATCGCCTATCAATTGTATTAGACCTCTATTTTCATTCTTCTTTTCTAGACCCACCATGCATTAGGTACCCAAGTCCAGTTGAGCATAATTATTAGTGACTAAAAATTTAAAGTAAGAACCATAAATAAACCAAATAAGTAAGTTTAATGAACACATACAGCTTCATTTTATCTCACTGTATGTACGTACCCAAAGTTACAATAGAATAAAAAGCTGGCAATACACATGTCGCACATGCAGAAGTTTTATTAAGATATCCAGTCGGACGATAAATCATGCTTGGACAAAATGCAATTGTGGGCTTCGCCTGTTTCGTCGACCCTACTCGGACGGGTGCCATGTTGTAGGGTTTGCAGAAGACATTGCTAAAAGTTTTCTTTTGTTTTCTATTTTCATATTATGTGTCATGTATGTGTTGATGCATTCAAAGTTTAATTTAGTCATGTTTGATGTTTTTGTTTATGCAGTAGGTAAAAAGTAGAATCATACAAATAGTTTTATTTTAAAGTATTTTTGGTGCATTTGAAGACAATTGGACAAAATACAATGCTTACAAGTTGAACTTGATGATGACCTGAAGATTTATGATAATATTGAATTATTGGTGCGCATTGCCCTTCCAAGGTTATCGCAATAATGATTGTTATTAATTGTGAAAAAGATAAGTATAATGCACAGAAACTCTAGAACAAATTAAATTTGAAAAATGACCAGTAAAACGAAGAACGAAAAGATAGATAAGGTAACATATGTGCGGAGTGATATTAAGATATCCAGTGCCCGCAATAAATCAACGAACTAACGCATTTGCGGCGACAATGTTTTTGGCGACCCTACCCGGGTAGGGACAGGTTATTACTAACTTTGCGTAGGTACATGGATACTGATCTATGTGGTAGACTTTGTTCAGAGGTGATAAGTCGATTACTTGCTACGAGAAACTAATTTTCCTAAAATAATGTGACATTTATCAATCAATCAATCAATCATTTATTTCGGAAAACATCCATATTGTATTTAGTATTAGAACTTAGAAAAATATGTCAGTAGCATTAACATCAGAAACAATATTAAATTAAAATCAAAATCAAAATAAAATTAGAATTTATAACATGATAAAATTGATCTAGTGGTCGCAAGTGCGACTGCTGAGCGTGTAGTCCTGGATGCGATTCCCGAGTCAGGAAAAGTGTTATGGGGTTTTCCCATCATGACATTCTCGGTAGGAGCACGGAATACACAAAAATACAAGTACAGAAAATTCACTCCGCAAAATCATTTAAATAAATAGCGACTGTTGCAAAGACACAATAAAGTGCAATTCAGGTCGCACAGCGTTAATTACCAACAGTTATTTGCACCTAGAAGTTGCCTCTCTTTCTATCGCGTAACTCTTATATTTTCTGACTACGTTACGCCGCGTACTTGTAGCATCATACGTAAAATGCGGAGTGCGCGCGGCCTGGTAGGAGGCCGGCGCTGGATTTGTGCACGGTTAGTGGCAATAGACTCGCGTATTTTCTGCCTAGCCCTTTAGGCTGTACAGACGTGTTATTACATATGTTTATTCACATATCATACCTACCATTTATAATATAAGAAGTGCCACATAACATACTAAGAAAGGTTCAGAGGGCGATAACACCACCCATTGTGTCACTCTAAAATGTCTACATTAATGTCTGTAATTTTTATGTTGTACATAATAATGAGTATTCTATTCTATCATTAGAAAAAACACGACGAACTTACTTATTGATGTTGTTCACATTTTGTTATCTCGTATTACAATAAAATAGAAAGAGACAGAGGTAGAGTAAGTCGTATGGAAGGGGCATTACGCTTTTTCGTTACGTAACTATGTCTACTACAGCAAGCCGCGATAAGGCGCCCACAGACAGGTGCGACATGATGCTGGTGGAACAATATCTATGAAAACTTAATGGAAATTGTTTTACCGGAGTAACGGAGCCTTAAAAGAACTTCGTTCCAAACTACATCTTGATCTTTGTGAGTCTCTTTGAAACATAAAGTTTGTTGCTGATTTCAAATGTCGGCATGGTAAGCAATCATAGAATTCAATTCAGGCAATGAAAGCTCTTGATATCAAGACGATTTATCAGCAATATAAACTGCATTAATTTTACAGTGGTTTTGCTTTGCTACATTTTGCCGGTATCGGAATGCGTCACTTCAAATATACGTTATTATAGATAGGTTCTGTTGAATACATACGTAATATCGCGCCTGTCTTCTCCTAAGTGTACGGCAGAACAGCTTTTTCTTATTTGGACTAAAAAAAAAACATTACCTATAGTACACCCACATTTCGTCTGTTATGTTTAAGTCTCATGTAATAGGGGGCGAGCCTATTGCCATCAACCGGGCACAAATGCAGATCCGGGCTGCTATATGAGAAATTCCAGACGGGAAAACCCAATAACACTTTGTCCGACCCGGGAATCGAACATAGGACCTCATGCTCAGCAGTAGCGCTAGCGACCACCACACCAACGAGGCAGTTCCATAAAATTTTGCAACATTATCAAATTAATAAATGAAAGAAAATTACTGTCTACACTAAAAGTGAAATAATCAAGTGAAAATAGTCTGCGGTCAGATTTAAGAACGATTTGAAACCATTCGGTCGACATTCTCGTTCAGAACAAATGAACTATACTTTATGTGACTGCCTGAATGTGGCGTTCATTCGGTCACACTCGAACGGAACGTTCAGTTCATAATTCTGAGAAAACTTCCAGAAACTGTCGTAATCTTGAAATGTGGCAAGCTTTGTTCCGATTGAGTTTTAATATTTTAAAATTTAGAGGTAGGAAGTGAACTTATAAGGGGTGCTAACGCAGCTCTAGTTTGCTAGTTTTTAGCTGGTGTAGGACTATTTTATTTTAGTTCCACTCCTTAGTGATATGCAAAATAATAAAAAAAATGTTGACTATTTATAGCTTAAAACTGGAGGAGGAATAATATAGAAAATAATATACAAACAAAATCTCATTGTTGCCATATATAAACACAATTCTTTTGTGTTCACTTTCCCATAAATCACACCTACTTTATTTCTTTATTCATTTTAACCCACTCAAAAACCAACCTCCCTGGCTCACATTATTTAATCCGATCCCAGCTATAAAGTCCACGGTAACGGTCGACGGAAGGGTCCAACTATCATCGGTTTACGCGTGTCGATAAACGCGAGTGGCGACGTTAACTCGCCCTTACGGATGAATGGAGCGCTTCACTTCCTGAGGGGACCGCGGTTAAAACGACCATGTTGATCTTTTGTATTCTTTTTTTAAATATTTTTGATTGTTTGAAATTTGTTAAATTTTATTTATTTATTTACTAAGGCACCGAGTTCCAATATACAAATCACAAACACATAACATACATTCAGTTCAATTCATCACATCATTAAAATTCGATACAATCATTAAAATAAAATAAGTACATTAAAACTCTATTGTCATTAAAATAAAATTTCTTGCAAATACCATTAAAAAAAAAACATGAATTTTGTGCAAGGTTAGTGCAGTGACTGAGTTGTAAGTATACTTGTGAGGGCTAATAACTGTTCCAAGTATGTCTAAGCAGCACACATGGCTGTACAGTCACTACAGAATCATGGCCTATAGGGAATTGGGTTTTCGCGTGAAACTTTTATATCTGTAACACGGTTGAACCCAGTTTGTTAGCAGACACAAATCTCTTTATGTATGAAAACAGGTTTAAAAAAAGTTTGCGTTTGCGTTTTACAAAAAGAACATAATATATTTGCATCATGTCTTGTGGGGTATCACCGTATAGATTGAGAGTGTCTTATAAAGGGTTTTTCAAGTCGTGGAAAACGAATACGTTCATTTCGAGTTGTCAATAAGTTATGTCCCTACTTGTATGTACATTACTTGTGTCTAGCCATTAAACCCTAAAACGCCACTTAAATACGATTACAGTGCAAAACTCTGACGTCACCATACGTAAACCACACGCACGCGATAACACGGAAATGCTGTTCTCAAGTGTTAAGTGTTTTACTTACTCACAAGGAAAATATCACGACCTTATTAAAAGCTGACGTATTCTCGTTTTACTTTGTCATTGAAATAACTTTTACCAATCAATCTGCCTAGCCTTTTCCCAACTAAGTTGACGTCGGCTTTCAGTCTTACCGGATATGCGGATGCAGCTGAATACCAGTATTTTGCTTGGAGGGACTGCTTATCTGACCTTCACAACTCAGTTACTAGAAAACACGACACCCCTTGGTAAGACTGGTTGTCAGACTTTTGGGCTTCTGACAACCCGTAACGACTGTCAAAGATCTTCGAATGACGGTCGGGACAAACGGCTTAACGTGCTTTCCGAGAATTTGTTATTTAATTTTTAAGAAAAGGCTTTTGGTCTCATAGAGGAGTAGATTCAGTATCTAATGCAAGGCGAGAGAATATTTTAGTTTTTAATTTTTTAAATAAATTAATAAATAATTTTTTAAATAAATTAATAAATAATTTTTTAATTAAATTAATAAATAATTTTTTAATTAAATTATTAAATAATTTTTTAAATAAATTAAGAATTTTCATACTATTCCATAGAATGAAAATTCTTAATTTTCCAATTCGCGAACGGTTTTAATGTAATGCCGAGTTTTGAAAGAATTTCAAGAAATATAGATCGTCTTCCTAAAAATCTTCTTTATTATTTTATGTTGCCTCTTTTACCAACAGTACTTAATTTTTAAAACCCAATTAATGATATTGTAGATACATCGAACACTGAACCAATAAAATCTTCACATTCTCAAACCGTCTTCTCATCTTTCTTTCTCGAGTTTCTGACATATAACAAGCAGTACTTTAGAAAGTGTAACCGCCATTACGAAGGAACACACGTATATTAGGGGCTTTTAAAGCCGTAAGCGGCTCGCTGTAATTTGCGACTAAACGTCGATGGGAGATTACTAGCGCCAGTCACTTGACTAGCCCGCTTTGTGGAGTGCGTTTGAATGTAGCACTTCGTTTTGTTGAACTTGTGGGTTTTACGCACGTGTTTATTTTTCAAGGTGCGTCTAAAAACCTATTTGGACAAGGATTTTCGTTTACTGAATTTCAAGGTTGTGCAATCATGGTTCTTATCTTCATGGTTCGCGTAAAGATAGGTTTTGTTCAGTCAGTTCAGCCTGAAATGGATTTGAAAAATTTGTTTTAATTATCTTTACAATACACGAGTGTTTTGTTTTATTTTTGAACAATATTCACGCCACGAAGTAAATATACGTAGATTTGAATCTACACAAAACCTTTCAATTTTATATTTTTTCCATAACCAAGCATTTTAAATATTTGCTGCAAAGATAAAAATTAACAAAACACACACATTCACCCACTTATTTATCTGCTTATCTGCATAAACCAATAAAAACCGATGACAGCATAAAAAGGCTCTCATTATTATTCTAAAGCTTCGCAGGAAGTAATCAGACGAAAATGTAATTGTCATCGCGCATAACATCTGCTGAATCTAATTTATTCACTGGATGCTGCGACGCGGAGATGCTACTGTGAGTCCTCGTGTTATACGGACTGATTTATATCGTTTGAGTGAATTATGAATGAGTTTTTCCAGAATAGGTACGTTTTTAGGCGGTATGTTTGTACTTGCTGTAAAAATATACTCGTTGGGCTTGTAATAAAATAAAATTTATTTACTGATTTACTTAACCCCGTTCCTATATTTTTCGAATGTTAAATGTGTAGGTATCTCATGTAAAGTTTTCTTGTCGTGAGTTTTCCTGTTTAACTATAGGTTTTGGGTTCACTAAGCTATTCAAAGACGAGGCTTTGGCGAAGCAATTCATATCTGTAATTTACTTTTTGTAACCATATACATATACTTACTTAGTAACAGTGAAATTAGGTCTGTAGCTATACGGGCAATGCGTTCATAAAATATTTTATATAGTAAACTTTTGTGGTAACGTGCAACTAGTCTGAATGAATTCAAATTGGTTAGTGTCACTTAGTGCTTTTAGGGTAATATCTAGTTACTTTCACTGACCAGAAAATACTTTCATAACAAAAACAATAATTCTTCAATATATACTACTCAATACGCTCTCAAACCGGTGAAGGAAAACATCGTGAGGAAACCGACATGTCCTAGAACCAAAAATTCGAAGACATGGGACATCTACCAACCCGCATTGGGCCCGCGTGGTATAACGTGCACTCCCTCTCACAGAGAGGAGGCCTGTGTCCCAGCAGAGGGATTGCAATAGGCTGATTATGCTATACTTACCCAAAAATATAATGATTATACTTGAACCCTGTTTCCAATACATTGGGTTTGTTATTTTTGAATATTTAAAAAAAACTTTTTTCATGATAAATAATGTTATTGATATCGTGATGGCCCAGTAGCGAAGTCCTCGCCTCTCATGCACGAGATAGTGGTTTTAAATCCAGGTAACTACTTTCTGAGTTTATCTTGGACGCAGACGAAGTCGGGGGCAACAGCTAGTACATACTAAAATAAAATACAGTCCCATAGTAGTAGTATTTAGTACGATAGCGAGACAAATTGTAGCCGTAATGAGTAATTGGATTAGAGAGGAAACTCAATAGACGACTGTTTTATTTGCGTTATGTCTGTATTATGCATACATTTTGTTTTTATCATTGTTTCGTTCAGCGTAGACGACGTGAGCTGTCCGCAGTGTGGAATTGTCTGAACATTTTATTTATTCGAACGATATTTTTATACACAGTCTTTATTGGTAGTCAGAAGCCAAAAGTCTGAAAACCAGTCTTACCAAGGGGTAAGGGGTAGGGGGTGGGTAACGTTTTACTCAGTAACTAGGTTGAGGTCAGATAGGCACAGTCACCTTATGTAAAATACTGGTATTAGCTGCATCCGGTGAGACTGGAAGCCGACCCCAACATAGTTAGGAAGGGCTAGGCATATTATTTGGTGTACTGATTATAGTTTATACATAATCATAATAAAGGTGTCATAAAACTGGTCTTATTCAGTTCTACTTGAGTACAGTAGGCCGCATGTCAGTTTTTTACACTTTGATTTTCGACTAGCCTAGCGTAGCACATAACTTCAATGGAATTAGAGGTTAGCTTAAACTGGTTTTATTACCACTGAAATGTAGCCTACCGTATATTATTGAACACTCTGTAGGCATCATAATTTCAGGCTATATCAATCAAAAACTGCACTTTTCTGTTATCTGTGATCTTGTCCCGTAACGTAACGTAATCAGCCATTCCAATGCTGGGACACAGGCCTCCTCGCTGGGATACGGAGTGGGCTGTAATACACCACGCGGGCCCAGTGCGAGTTGGTCCCGCATGTCACATGTCTTCGAATTTTTGGTTCTAGGACATGCCGATTTCCTCACGATGTTTTCCTTCACCGTTTTGAGAGAGCAGTGGTGATGAAATAATGTACACAAAGTAAAGCGCCTGTCTGGGTTCGAACTCATGACGTACAACTCGTAGGTCACGGGTGCTACCATTGGTCCACCACTGCTCCCACATAATTGTCTACCCACAAAATATGAATAAAAAATCAAATTCTAATGGTTTTCAGACAACATTGTAGTCATGTTGTGTTATTACTTAATTTTTCATTGTTCTTTTGTTCTGTAAAACACGAACAAAGGTAGAAAGGCTTTGCTCTAAATTGAATTTTCTTAGTTACTCACAGTAAACCTTTGAGCAGAATCTAGTTTACAACAGAAATAAAGTAAAATTCTGCTTGCATAGAAATACACTATAACCCAAGAGATAAGTTAACTTTGTCAACAGACTCCAGTTATTTAAAAAGATTCTATAAATCAAGGCTGCTCAACCCCAGGCCCGCGGGCCACCAAGTTGCCCGCCAACGAAAACATAAAAAAAAAAATACTGACTGAGTAAGCCTAATAGAATGTTAATGAATTTTTAAATGATAAATCAGTCTGAAGATACTGACTGAATCGTTCTATTTATTTTGAATCGCATAATAAGGAACTGACCAAATTTTTTAATTTAATAGTAATGTTAATTTATTTATATTATTATTCTTTGATTTATTTATATTATTTTTAAATCTTATTGTCGTTCGACCTACTTTTTACACCAGCCGTGGTCAAACATGTTGAGCCAAACAATACCTTGTAACACCTATAATAAGCATCATACCATTTATATTATTTTCACATGTTTTTGCAAATAAATGAATCTGAATCTGAACGCATTTGAGTTGGCCCGCCAAAAGCTGTCAGCTGGCGATAGTCTTTAGAGAACAGATTTCAAGTCTTCAAATTGGGTCTAAAAATAATTTGCTTCTTATGAACATATTCTCAGAAAGCCAGCAATATTATTTATATTAACATATTTTCTGTAAGTATTAATATAGTTTCAGACTTGATTTTATAATCGACCTGAGATTTGTCGCAAAATCTTGATAAGTTGTTGTATCAGTAAAGTTTTTTTCATATTAATTAAATTATGAGTCAAGTTTTATTTCATTTTATTAGCTAGTAGTATCTACCGTATCTACCGCTAGCAGTATTTTCCGTGTGGTGCCTGGCGTAAAGAATAGCACTACCTTCTAAATTGGTCGGGCAACCTTGCTATAAACAATTTAATCAGCATCCCCACTTGTTACTTACCCACAAAACCACTAAATCCGAATGCAATACAGTACACAGTACACACCCCCCTACCGCAGAAACGTATAAAATCCCTCTTTATCGCTAAATACATTCATTTAATCACATCGAGCGACCGGCGGGGTCGTAAAACGAAGCCTGGTCATAGCAGGGTGAGGGTCGCGGCCATTTACGTCCTATCCGGTTAATAATGAACGTTCCACCAACTTGACTACAATTTCTTTATGATATGGATTTTGAAGGCATGTAGAAGTAGGAGTTTTTGAGCTAGAAGAGTAGTTATTTCGGAAAACGTGAACATGTCATAACGTAATCAGAAGAGACGGGCGTTAGGGACAAAAAAGGTATCACGTTAAAATGCTAACTACTTAATAAAAATAAAAAATAAATTACTGACAGAGAACGCACACGATAAGTCTAAACTGCAGGGTCTAGAAGCATGCGCAAGAGTTCCTTATTAAAACGAAGGTGTGCATTATGGAAGTTATAGGGGATGAAAGTTTGTATGGAAGTTTTTAATTTTTCCCGACGGAAAATCCCATCAACACTTACCTACCTAATAATTTTATTTAGATTGAAATGCCAACTTTATATAATGATATTATGAAAAATGTTTAAAGGTGTTTTTTGTTCGCATTTTTGTAGA
The DNA here is from genome assembly GCA_914767755.1 of Agrochola circellaris. Classification (NCBI taxonomy): domain Eukaryota; kingdom Metazoa; phylum Arthropoda; class Insecta; order Lepidoptera; family Noctuidae; genus Agrochola; species Agrochola circellaris. Next base: position 1,903,819 of record OU611847.1, read on the forward strand.
TTATTGGTGTTTTTATTGGCTAGATTTAAGACTATTAAATTCTGAGCAGATGCGCCTTTCTCAGTGGGTTCGTTGTTTCATTTCAATGGTCATCTATTCGCGAAAATTTAGTGAGAGATGAAAAAACATCGTGCTTCTTGGAATTTTAATAATTTAGCAATTAGCTGAACGAATTATTTCGGAGATAGTGGCAATGGTGGTAATCGAAAGTAACTCGTATTTTATTCGGAGAATTGTTTCTCTCGTGGGTAAAGCTCACTTTTCTGTAAACCGATATGTGTTATAATAATTCCAGAATTTATAGTAAATAGAAATAGTTTTCAAAATCCACTGAGAACGAGTAAGTTTTTGATTGGTTCTTCAACAAGTTTTTACTAAGGGATCGTTCAAATGGACAAACCCGTCCAAAACATTAACACCTACAAAATTAGCCTCCGTACAATTTTTACGAAAACAAAATTGGTCAGCCACAAAGCCATCTATCAACCATGATCTAAATTAAACGCTCTGACCACGTATTTTTTTTGTCCCCAGAACAAACACGGAACAAATACAAAGAGTCAAATGAATATGGGCATATTCATTTGACTCTCTAAACAATCGGATGAGAACCGCATGAAAATTCCACATATATCCAATTTACAACAATGTTCTGATATTATTGACATACCTGTTGGTGTATATGCCTACGTGTACGCTCGACTACAAATGTCAAGCTACACATTTCCAGTATGCTGGTCCGCATTGTACGGTATGACCAGTTTATACTGGAAATATATAGTTTTATATGTAGCCATGTGTTTCTCATTCAAAATATTTCCAAAATTCGTAATTTTCGCATTTAATTGATATTTGACGCGAGGAGTATTTCTATTTTCATTTGTTCACCTCTACCGTAAAACTAAGGCTCGAATATATGTTAGGAATTTATTTGAAAACACCTATTGATTAATAATAGACAATGGCGATGGAAATATGTATTTATAACCAGGTAAATACGTACTACATACTCATGAAACTCTATTAAATTATTTAAGGTATTTATTATGCGATACCTATTTTGTCATCGACTTTTTGTGCTCACGGGCTAAAATATTATAGGATCTAAAGGTAGATCAGTATTGTTTAATGTCCATATTTCAGGAAGTGGAAAGGTCTTTTCACTGAAAATGTTCTTTGATATAACTGCGAAGTTTTGCAATTAGGTACACTATGTCAAACTCAAACTTAAACTCAAAGCATTTATTATTGCAAATAAAACAATTATAGGCACTTTTGAATTTTTAATGGGTCGGTCGGTCAGTCAGAAAGATGAAGCTAGTTGCCCATTCCAAAGCGTAGTAGGTGCCTATGGAGAAGAACGGGCGAAATTCCACAGACACTCTGTGTATGTAGAACTAGGTGATGCTTTAGTGAATGTAGGTACCTTCCTATGTACTTGTATCCAACGACTTTTGATTTATACACATCGTTAAATCAGGCATTGGTGAAGCCGGTCGTTTAGTGTGAACTTTGAAGCAATTTAATTAAAAAATCTAAGACGATGGTATCTTAGATTTTTTAATTAAATTGCTTCAGTTACCACATTTAAATTTTAAGTAGGTAAGTACCCTTTTACATTTCTAACAGCAAAATCTCCATCAGTACCCAGTACAGGCTTCCAAAAATTTTTACATAACCTAACATTCATGACGTCATAAGAGCACAGCTGGCCGAGCCTTTAGCATTTATGCGAGCGACGTGAGCTCTATAAAGATGGCTCCCAAATTAAATTCATAACATAAGCATATACGGGGTTATGAGCGGCACTCGATACCAGCACCGAGGGAATTAGGGGTGGTTTGAAAACATCGTCACTAATTGCACTTTTGTATTAATTTTGACTGGAATTTTGAATGAAATTTTTTAGGAAGTTTCATGGATATATTGCTTTGTAGATTGATGGGATGACGTGAATGGGAAAGAGGCGTTTGGGAGTTGAAAAAATGTTCATTGGGTATTTTGTGTAACACTGGCTCAGGGAATTGCATTTGCAAATTATGATGCGGTGTTTCAGTTGAGGACATGACATCTACTTACTTAATTTGAGTAAAAAGGTGCGGTAAACATAAGTCTAGGTTATAGGTATTTCTGTAAGTTGTTTATATTCTGTCACTCTGAATATATCATTGTCAAACATACCTTGCCCAAACACCATTTATAAAATAGGTTAATACAAGTGTGGCGTATACTTTTACGGAAAACTTCAAAATAAAAGCCCAGTTTCACATTACTGAACAAATTCGCGAGGCAAAGTTTGTTTGTTTATATGTAGGTATTTGTAAAAAAAAACATTTCGGTTTACTTCGTTATGGAACAAAAAGAGGTCATAGGGTTTCAGAGACGGAACCTCTGAAATGAACAATTAAGGGAAATGTATATTCATATATATTTATAGATTTTTTTTTGCAATTGTGGGTATTCCTGCGCGAGTTACTTATGAATACTTGATGAAATGGTTTTTTAAGGTTTTGTTGGATTGTGGTAAGCTTGAGTCATTGCCATGACAGACACTTGTGGCCTTATTGCAAAATAAGTTTTATCTTTAGACCCAGGTTTAAACCATCGAGCTATTTTTGAATTATTAACTTTATTCCGACGAAAGGCATTCATTTAAAAAACGGACGTTTAAACAGTTCTCGATTTTGTATTTAGAACTTTATTTTTATCGGATTAAAATACAACATACAAATTGGCTCGAAGTTTTACGCTTGGACTAAAGTTAAAACCACTTTATTCGCTAATATAAGACTCTTTTGGATCGTTTTTGATTCTTTTTAGTGAATTTAACTATTTGAATAAAGATTTTTCTTTAAATTTTGATTTAAAATAGAAAATAAACTGTCAATCAGGATTCCTGTAAAAATGTGTAATAGCGTTTTTACTAAACGATTGCAATTTCTGCATCGGAACTGAAAAAAAATGCATCGATATGGAGGGATCATTTGACACGAGAAGATATGATGAGAGCCGTCGGAATGTTGCAAGCTGGTTCCAGGCAACGTACTGTGGCTGTCGCTCTTGGCACTACACAGACCATCATAAGCCGTCTCTGGACACACTATCGTATCACGGGCAGCGTGACCGAGCGACATGGAGGACGATCTCGCATCACCACTCACAGACAGGACCGGTACATCCAAAATACTGTCGACTGAATCGTACCATAACCGCCATGATGTTGGCAACGAGGCTCCACAGCTATTCAGGCTTGCTGAGAAGCAACCAAACCATCCAAAATCGTTTACGTGAAGTGGGTTTGCGTTCCCGAAGGCAGCTGAGAGTTCCTTCTATAGCACCCCGAAATCGTAGGGCTCGTTTATAACGAGCTCGCGAACACAGAAATTGGGAGGAAGAAGACCGGCATTGTGTTTGCTTTTCCGATGATCTCGTTTCGGTATGATGACGGATACAAGACGTACTCGAGTTTGGAGGACCTCTGGACGTCAAGAACGTTTGAAATTTAGTCAGGAAGTACTTTCATATGGAGGGGGAACAATAATGGTTTGGGCCGGTGTTTGAATCGGTGGAAGAACCGATCACATTTGGATCAGGGGCAACCTCAATGCTCAGATTTATGCGGAGAGGATAGTTTCAGACGTGATCATCCCTTTGCAAAGCCGGTTGGGTGATTCGTTTCGACGAATGCACGATAATGCACGTCCACACACGGCTGGAGTCGTAACACGCACTCTTGCCGATGCTCGATCAACGTTCTGCCGTGGCCTGCTCAATTGTCAGATCTCAACCCAATTGAACACGCATGGGATATACTCCAAAAAAGAACTCTGCCGATTAATGGATGCCGTGCATACCCCACTACAACTTTTTGACTTGTTAGAAAGAATGTGGGCGGCCATTCCTCAAAGTGATTTTGATGAACTGATTTTAAGCATGCCAAATCGCTGTGATTGTGTGATTCGATGTGTGTCAACGGTGGAACACACATTATTATATTTTTTTATCTTTACTATAAAAAAATATATAAAAATCCTCATTTTTGCCTTTTTTTGCCATTTAATTGGCGATATTAACTTAGGTTCACATTAACTTAATTTCCCACAATTTGCAAAAATTGCAATTTTCTTAATTTTTACAAACCATAGGGATAAGTTGTTAACCTAAACATAGGAATTAAAATAAGAAGCAGTCTGGAAGACTAGATTTAGTAAATATTATATATTTATTATAGTTAAAAAAGTACTTAATCCTACACACTTTTGATGAGTGTAGTTCAATATTTATGTATTTTATTTAGTCATTCACTAGTAGGTACACTTACAGAGTCTTTGCGAAGTATTTTGTCTTTTCTAGATGAAAATTTACGACCACATAATTTAGAGAATTAAAACCAACTTAAGTTCTTAACTAAATTGAAACAACAACAAAAATACAAACGAGAATAATAAGCGAAATATTTATCTATTACTAACGACCGAATATCGGTGACCGATCTGACCGTCCTTAAAACAAAAAGTGGAGGAGGAATGTAATTTAGATACAGGTTGTTCCTTAAAGTATGTTTTAGTAATAGTAGGTAAATTTTCCTATGATATTGATTTGTTTTATTACTATTCGAAGCAGTAGCTATAAAAAAGTAAGAATTTATTTCATAATTATATTTTATCTTCACCGTCTCTTAGTATCTAGTCTGCCATAAATTTATTAGGAACCTAGACAGGTTTTGACCGTGTATATTTTGATGTAGGTAATATTAGAAAAAATGTGAGCCCCTACACTAGGGATTTACGTACGAGTACGAGTATTTTACTAGGTACTCAATAAATGTCTGTACGTAAAAAATTTTGATGTTAGTCTGTAAGTAGAATTTTGTACTTCAGGTGCAAAAATAATATCCTAAAAAACATTATTTATTTAAAATTTTGATAAAATATATTGACGACTTCAAGAAGTTAACAAAACTCTTAAGATAAAAGCATTGAGCTCTGGCATTAAGTCTTGAAGTATTAAATAAATAAATAACATAAACATAGGTGAAGTGAGCTTGAAATGAGCTGTCATTCCACTGATGCCAAGGATTGACACTATTGACAGCTCACTTCACCTAAGTTTTCACGTTGAGATTTTTACAGAATAGACAGGCATCTTAACTCTCTAGTTGTCACATGTCAGAATGAGTTAGGTTTTCGAGAGCAATGTAAATTAGACAAACTGCATGGTAACGGGGCCGGCTGTTCAGAGTGCGACACGTACTTTAGTACCTACCTATCTTCGTTTGTGGAGAAAAAATCCGGGATGATGAAGTCAGTTTGAGATAGACTGGTCTTTGAAATAAACAGTAGGCCTGTCAAAAATACCCCCAAAAACCTTTAAGCTTCGTGCAGACAAGCGCGACGCGACAACGCGACGCGACACCAGCTATTGTTATACCGTGAAGTTTTCTTAGAAATTGTTTTGTTCGAGTCACGTCGCGCCGTCGCGTCGCGCTGGTCTGCGTGAGCCTTAATACTTTTATCAAAGCCCAAGGTGAAACTAGAAAGTATCGTACGTAATTTCTTTCGATAATTTAGTATGCTCTCAGAAGATTCAAATATGCAAATGTAATGTATTTTTTTGACCCTAGGCGAAAGGCGAAGGCAGAAAGGTACCTGTAGTTTATAGACATAAATTATTGGCAAGTCGATACTTTAACTTTCAGGTATCGTTTTTAAATATGGTAATGGCATAACTGGAGAATGTTCTGGAATCAACTTATAATTACTTTCTTAGAGGTAGAGACGACCTAGACGCGTACCGCAAGGGCTTGTTGCAAGTGGCCCAGGAAAAGGGTACCTGGAAGAATTTGTGGGAGGCCTTTGCCCATCAGTGGTGTTCCACACTAAATAAAAAAAAGGTTACAATGCTATTTATGCAAGGGTAGCATAACTTATGTATACAAGCTTGTAATGTTCCCATTGCTGGGAGTCAAGTCTCCAATCTGTGAGAGGGAGAGTGATTTTTAATCTATTTGTAGACTACGAATGGGTTCGAAATTTGACCTTTGCAGATAAGCTTTGATATTAAAGTTATGACATTACAGACTTATAATAAGTACCTATGTATATATATACTAGGTACAGCCCCGATCTAATATTGCTTTCTACCGCGACATTCTGATATTATTTTCTAAATCCCTTTCATCTCTAACCTTTAATGTTCTTTAATATCTCTTTGTGGTGCGGTGAAGTCCTTGAGGTGTTAAGTGAAAAGGTACTGTAATGGCTTGCTTTATATAAATAACATTTCTATACATTTTAGCGGCTAGATTATGGACAATATTTGAGATTTTTATGTCAAATATTATTCCATAGCAAAAAAAAACATAATAAAGCTCTTAAAATGTAACAATACTCTACAAAAAATCATCTTTACAAAGTTGCCGAGTATTACACTGAAAACGTCGTCAATTTGCGACATTTTTCTCGGCATATTGGATAAAATTATGAGCTCGGTTCATCAAATGAACTGTGAGGTGGTGTTCATTAAATTTATGAGCCTAATAAACATGCTAAAGTACACTAAAGGCCATAAATTTATTACAACCTACCTGTGAATTAGCTGTGCGTAGTTATTAAAGTAATGTGAACAGTGTGGGTGATATGTGTGGCCCGTAGTGTAATAAAAAATTGTTGCATTGTTTATACCTACTGCAATCAAGTTAAAGTTATAGTTTTTTTTGTTGGAGATCAGAGCTGAAAATTGTCGTAAAATTAACACAATGCTATCCGGAGAGAGAAGGCTATTTAAAACAATAAAAAAACAGGCAACGTCTTTTTTACAAAAAAAAAAAAAAACCTTTTTATCCGCTGTCAGTGTTGCGCAAAATATGAAAAAAAAAACATTTAGATACAATCAAAAGGAACTCGAAATATTTATATTTAGTGCTATCCGCGTACGGATTTTTTCCCTTTAATATCTTATATTTTGGGCACGTACCGCGTTCGGAGTAGGCCAGACGAAAATTCATAAGTCGGCCATATTGCGGGGCTATATTGAAAAATAGTTATTTAGATTACTGTAGGAATCATGCGAACAGACGGATGGTATTCGTCGGTTTTATTCGTGATGAGATTTTCTATATCGGCGGTAGTTTTAATATAAGAACTGCGTGAATTCGGAATGCGTATTCGAAATTAAATTATGAGAGATTCGCACGTAATTTCGTGTTCTATTTCTACATCATTGTGTTCAGGACGTTTGTTAGGATCCAAGTTAGATTCACGAAGACGATGAAAGTACGTTCTCTAATTAAGTCCAATGACGTAATAAAGGGTTATGAGGTAGTTAATTATACATAATTTATTAATATGCTGTATAAGAATAGTCATCTCAGATGCAGGTAGATTTTTCTTTCGGGAACTCATCGACATGGAGAACTCATTGAAAACAGAAGAAAACATTGTTATTATTTATTTATTTATGATGTTAAAATAATATTAAGATGACTTTTCTGATTAGAGTGAGAATCAGATGAATTATTTTAATTTTAACCTAAACTAATATTATAAAGAAAAAATGAAGATTTTTGAAGTGAAAACTTCTTTAGGCGCGTTGAGCACTTTTTGGGTGAACAAAAATCATGGAACTCGCGTCATCGTCACCGAACGCTTTCCATGAGCTATATGTATACTGTGTATATATGTACATAGATATACAATTCACAAGTTACTTAGTTTTCACTTCTATCGGCAGTCCCCAAAGACCGCTCCCGCATGTTATTTTTTGTATGTTTGTTTGTAATTAATAAACTCAAAAACTACCGGACCGATTTTAAACATTCTTTCATCAGTAGAATGTTATATTATCACTGAGTAAATATGCTATAATTTATGAAGATATCACGCGGGTAAAGCTACTATTAAATAAATTAATATTATAGAATAATTTTCCATTAAATTAATAAGGGAACCTAAGCTAACGGAATATTAATTATTTTTCAACTTTAAAACTAATATGCTTTTAACTAGACAAAGCCCAATTTTAATCCACTTCAGGCTTATATTGTCGATATACAGATTTAAACTTATTCCTGAAAGCAAATTACCCCATACGGTATTACGGACTGGACCATAATTGGCTCAGCCTGTGTGAAAAATTAGATTCATCAGATCCGCTGAAAAAGCTTTTAATGATTCCTAAAATTTTTGTTGGAGGATAACTTTATTATTCCATTGGTATTATTATTGACGTATTATTTTTAGAACCGGGCTTTCTCTGGCATGACTACGCTTATTACTTATTTATCTACTTCCTGTAGAAAGTTTTTAAATAAGCTTTGTAAGACTTTTCTTTTAGAATTAAAATACTGTTCTATTTTTAAAATTAAAATCAGATGCGTGCCTTTGATATAGCATTTCAAACTGACCTCAAAGGAAAATATTCTTATAAGAAGTGACGTGCCGTTTTCTTTGCTAAGAAACATGATTATGTGGATTTCGAGCCTAAAATTCCCAGTCAATAATACTACCATTGTTTACCCAAAAAAATATCAGGAACGTCTGGCATTTTTTAATTCGGCCATGATACGAGTATGTAGCGTAAAAATGCCCAGAACTAGGCCGAATACGGTCGAAATATGGTTATTGGAATATTTGGCAGCGGGCAATTTTAGTGGCATTTATTGAATCTTGACCGGGCATAGAGCATATAGTGTTGTGGTTTTACTCTATGATAACGGAACGGAGAAAATCGAGTATCGTATATGGCGAATTTGACTGGTCAAAATTCATCACTTTTAAGATTAGATTTGACATAATATTGGTATTTTTTTGGCAAACTGAGACAGAAATTTAGTGCTGTATAATTTTAAACTACGTACTAAATAATATTTGTTCAAAGTTTGTTTAGAATTTATTTTTAATAAGCCTGTGAGTGACTATTATTATAGTTTTGTTTTGTCCAAAGAGGTTTTGTTTGCATCCCTTGATCCATTGGTAGGTATAACGTAGATGATCAGGTCAATTCTCAACCAACAGACCTCAATAAACAAGTTCTAACAATACACATTTCTTTGTTCCAGAACCCAACAAATGTGCAGATGTAGAAATGTAACAATAAAAGCGAGAACATCACCAAAAATGAAGCGGCGATCGCTAACCACAGTCCGCGAGGAATCACCACCAAAGACACTATGCAGTGACGTCACCATATACGTCATGGTCACCACCACCGCAGTCCTGAGCTACATGAACAGTTTGAACGGGGACTTTGTCCATGATGATATACCTGCTATAGTAACGAATGGTGACGTCATAGGAACTAATCCGCTGAAGCAGCTGTTTCTTGATGATTACTGGGGAATGCCAATGGCTGATGTGAACAGTCACAAATCGTACCGGCCGTTGACCACGCTGTCTTTTAGGTGAGTTTTATAGCATAGTTTTTGAAGTATTTATTTATTATAATTTTATGAATTGAGAAGTCTACATCCATAGCATAGTATAAATAAGTAACAGTATGATATCTCGGCAGTGACCTTGAAATAATTACCTATGGCCGCTCGGTTGATAAACCACCGCGCACTCTATACGGTTGCGTAAAAATAAAAAAACTGAGATTTTGGAAGCGTGTCGTTTCGGCCGTTTTCTATGAACGTAAATAATACTGTTACTTATTTATACTGTGCCTATAGTGTGTTTCTTTTTTCAATATTTTCCAAAGTACACAACATCGACATGGGTAAAAAACCCATCCAAAGGTATCAAAACAGATGGTTGAGATAACGTTACAAAAAAAGCGCAGAAAAGTCCTTCATTCGGGTGCCTAATAAAAACATAAGCAATGGTTCTAGTTAGCTAGTCTTACCATAGCGAAAAATTCTACTAAAACCTTTTCATTATACTGATCCGTAAGACCTCGTGATATTTACGGGCTCATAAGAGATACCTACCTAAATCTATTTCTAAACCAGTTCATACCGCTTCGATTCTAAACCCTTGTCCAGACTTTATCTAACACTACAGTCACAAACAATGAGGTCACGTATTTGCATCGACACAATTCCGGTTCCTCATGGTTCAAAGACAAACGCTTCGAACTGCGCCCCTGCGGCCGCGCATTACCATTGCGCATCGCAATCATTTCCGAAATTGTAATTTGTGCGCTTATTAAACTGTGGATCGTTTAGTGTGTAAGTAGCTTAACGAATAGACTAGAATCTTCCGAATACGTCATCATTATTATTATTATAAAGCTGTCATTCGTAGATCTTTGGCAGTAGTTACGGGTAGTCAGAACCCCAAAAGTCTGACAACCAGTCTAGCCAATGGGTATCGCGTTACCCAGTAACTGGGTCGTGGAAGTCACATAGGAAGTCGCTACATGTGAAATATTGGTTTTCAGTTGCATCGGGTTAGGTTAGGGAAACCGACCCCTATATATTTGAGAAAAGGCTAGGCAGATATTATCGGACCGTAAACTTCTACTGCTGGCAGAACTTTAGCTAGGTATATGAACGCCAAATAGATTTTTTGCAGTGGAAAGCTAAAATCACCATACTTGGCAAAAGGGTAGATGGTCTTATTTTGATGCTAGACCACAGGTAATTGCTACATCCTATCTGCTCGACATTATTTTTTCTTCACATTTAAATTATACAAATGTAAAATAAAAAAATAGCTTGATTTTCGAATTATACCAATCTGTGTACCGCATTCAAACTTGCGCATGTATACCTACCAGGCTACGGTAAAGCTGTGAACATAAACACAACTGCTCACTGAAGCAAAAACCATGAATTTAATTTCGAAATAATGTTCAAGAGAAAACAGTGCAGCTAGTTGGTTTGCGTAACATAAATTTATTGCTTCATATTTGAACTCGTACCGAGCCAAACCTCTGAAAGCACTATTGCCATTGCCAGTGCGAATCCGGCAACTGTATTGCCACTATTGCCAGCATATTGCCAGTGTATTGCCAGCAATACATAGCGTGTATTGCGAAAGTACGGCAGAGGCGTGCCAAGTTGCAATTATGCGTGTCGTTACAGTTTGATGTTTCAGTTTTAGGTTGTCGATGAAAAACTTTTAAAAACTAGGAATGGGCAATCCTGTGCACTTGCTTTGCCAGTTAAAAAACGACACGTCGTACCCAATTTTTTAATTGAATATGTCATTCTATTGTACTAACTTGAATGAGTTCAACGAGTTAACCATAACATGTTTTTTGGAGATTAATTTAATTTATATTTAGAGCAAAACATGGATGCATGTTTTGCTTTAAATATAAATTAAAACTAAAAAGGTTATTTGGATATTTATTCGGTTGATCTGCTATGTATTTGCGTAACACATTTTCGTAAACGATTAAGATTAATCTGTTTCATTTTGACAGTTCAACAACATTGATTGCGTTATTTACGTTATTGAGCAGATTATTTTTTCGAACTTATGAAGCAATGGATTAGCAGTCCGTTTCAAAATGATTCAGATTGTGATTGATCGCGTATTACGCAATTGGGGTGCTGGATTAGTTTCTGAAAATGTAATCGGCAAATGTTAGGTCATACTTGTTTTCCTTACAAAATGCGTTTTAAAAGGCGACTATGGGATTATCTCTGTCTATTTCTAGTATATCATGAAGTAGGTACGACTTTAAATGAACGCTTAACTAAACTTTATTTATAACCTTGCAAATAAAATAAGTTCTAAACTGAAGGCAAGAGAAACTTTGTCCTATTCCTATTAAAAGCGAAAGAATACCACATCACAAAATCCAATGAAAATAGTTTTTAATCCAACCACCCTATAAATTCCCCTACATAATTTTACTTGCATTAGTTGACACGATAAGGCGTGCCCGCGAACAATGCACGAAGATACCTCAACCCATTATATGAGCGAAAAAAGCGCCGAATGCCATAAATTAACATTTTGGTAAAGTGCGAGTCCCGTGCGAGATAAGAACGTGTCTTTGTGGCACGTGCTATCATAATTTATTAGTGCACTGTGTGGGGTGGGCAGATATCGAGGCTATTGTAGTGGGAGGTAACGGTTTTGTTGCAAATGGTTAGATAAATAAAAAAATAGTTGATGATAAGTTGTTCCATCGCTACATGTTAAATAGTGGTATTCAGCTGCATCCGGTTAGACTGGAAGCCAACCCCATCATGGTTCGGAAAAGGCTAGGAAAATGATGGGTTATTGACTTGGTTCGTGGGCATCATACAGTCGTTTCATGAATGAACAACGAATTCAAGGACGACAGAAGACGAAACGAGTATAAATTCCTCGTTAAACCTTATGACAATTTACTACGGGAAAACAATTTTTCCTATTCAAGGACCAGACTTAAACGTGTTAGGACTTAGGAGTAAAGGACGACTGATTCCTTCACTACTTCAATTCATACCTAATGAAGGCCTTTCCCGGACATTATCAATTCATGATCTCTTACAAATTCAAAGCTTTTATTTTTATTTTAACTATTTACTTACAAGAATATATAAGGTAAACGCAGGTATTAACGACCCCCCTAAGGCAATTTTAAAATCAACCATATTTTTTTAGTATACTGGTTCCTCTAAAGATTAATAGTTTAATTTTATATGCTAGTGTTATGTATAAAAAATGTATTTACTGAATCAAATACATTTAAATAAAGGATTATCTTGTAAAAAATAATTTACAATGTGACTTAGTCGATTGTTGCAATTACCGACCCATAAAAACGGCTGTGAAGCTATTAACGATTTTTATGCAGCTATTCCCGATCGTGTATGAGAGGAGGCCTTTTTCTAGCAATGGAATGTATATAAGCTAGTGATTATGATGATGATTACCGATCTTAACAAAATAAAACAACATAAAAATGCAAATACTTATTCGTATTTTTTTACTATCGTTATTTTTAATAAAACAAATTAGTACTTCTTAGTAATACCTTTTTTTTTTTTTTTGAGGATGGGAAATTATCAAATAACTTCTCCCGCTCTGGGCGGAGCGGGAGGGCGTGTCAGACTTTTACTGACTAAAACCCACCCGTGTTCCTTCCGTTGCCTGTGTGCTGGGGTCGCGATATCCCTTTCGGACAAACACGCAACCCCGGCAGGCATTGGCCCTTCAGGACCCCGTCAGTTGGTGCTGACATCTCTTTGAGGCGCGCGTGGAACACAACGCGCCGTCGACCCGGGCCTGGTCCTTATCGGACGGCGAGCTACCCATTGCTCACCGTCCGCAAGCCCGCGCCTACGGTGGCCGGAAGTCGGCTCGCGACTCCCGACGCCCGGGGCGTCTCCTGCGGCGACTAGGGGCGCGAGGGCGCAACTCTTGCCTCTCCCTCGCGCGCTCCGCCTCCTCCTTCGCGAGCATTACTGCTTCGCAGAAGGAGGTGACGGCCTCCCATGCACTCTCGCTCCGGACCATGGCCTGAACCAGGGCCGGACGCGAGAGATCGCCGCCGCCGATCGCCTCCGTGAGGACACGGCGGTGCTCCGCCCAAGCTGGGCAGACCTCCACCGTATGCTCCACCGTGTCCTCCGGGCGATCCACACAGTGGTGACACCCGGGCGTTTCCTCCCGCTTTATCCTGAACAGGAACCTCCCGAAACAACCATGTCCGGTGAGGACCTGTGTCAGGCGGAAGGTGAGGACGCCGTGGCGCCTCTCTAGCCACTCCTCAAAGAGGGGACTTATCGCCACAATTGTGGCGTGCCCATCTTAGTAATACCTATGACCTAAAACATTATAAACTTTTAAATTAATCAACATAATACTTTTTATGTTGCTTTAGCCAAGAAGTAGCATTTATTAATAGGTACCTATTATGTCATAAAAGTAGGTGACAAACTAAATAATCTATATACGATCGGTAATAGCTTCTTATAGTTGCTATTGCCGACCCTCATGGGTCGGTAATAAAGTATGTAAGTATAAACATAAATTGTATTACCGACTCATAAAAATATGGTTATTTTAATTCAATTGACCTTCGGACTATAAAATAGATTATAATTGATTAATGTCACAAAAAATATGAACAAATGCACACTGTTTTAAACACAAAAACAATGATTTATTACTGTAACTATTCAATATCGATCCTCGAAAAATATCATAACTTTGGTTAAATTGACAACACTAAAAGGTAAAAACTAGACAAAAAAGTTTAGTCGCTAATAGATTTTTATAAAGACTGATAGCTTAGATTTAAACTGGTCCATAAAAATACTTGTGTTAGTGTGATTTAGTAACATAAAAGAAAAATAAAACGAAAAGTTACGTTGCTGCCATTGCCGACTTATGGGTCGTTGATAGCTGCCACGACTAAAACTGATGAAGCTAACACCATCCCATTTTAATTTAAAGTTTTATCGTTTCAAATTACTTTTTATTAATAAAATGTCGTAAGAAATCAAGAGTTGATACTTAAATGAATACATTTAGTAATATAAGATAAATTATAGATGTCATTTGTTTGTATAAATGTCTTAAATAGAAAAGTCACGTACTTACTTAAAGGAACAAGGGAACAGTACGACAGTTCCTGCATCCACGCTGCCCCGCAGTAACTGACGTATTTTATCTCTTTTTTGCACAGCTACTCACACTAACGTAAAAGTATACGATGCTCAAGGAATAAACGCGTGTTTAACTTTGCCTACCTATAGCTAGAATAGTTCTGGAAACGTAAAGATTTCGAATTACTTTTATAGGTCGGTAATAACTACAGATTTTCGATGGGTCGTTGATAGCTGCGTTTACCTTAGCCTTTATTTTAGTTATAACATTTTTCTTAGAAATTATTCTGAAGTCTGTCCGTTAGTAAGGAAGTTAGTAACTCATTATAAAGTGTATTCTTGAGAAAACTGGACAAGAGACTCCATGTTTCTTTTATTTATGAAGGTATAATAACTCTGAATTGGCATCTTAAAGACTGCGTCGTTGGTCTGAGGTCTCCGGGTCAGGCAGTCTTAATTGGTTTTTCCATTTTGAATTTCTCAGTAGTAGCCCGGTGTCTAGATTTGTGTCCGGTTGATGGCAACAGTCTCACCCCCTGTTGCATGGGACTTAAAGCTAACTGACGAAATGTGGGTGTACTCTAGGTGCACCTTTGCCTAAACCTTGGGGGAACACAGGCGTGGTATTATGTAATCACTAAACTGGCTTCAAAAGACACATTATTTTAGTTTTGCTTCCAATTAGGTTTCCACCTACGTTATTCTTTTATTGAGTTGTTTCATCTCGATGTCCCTACTCAACTGACTACCCTCTTATTATCTATACTCCATCTATTGTATTTATGCATTCGAAAAACGGCAATATAACGACATTTATTGACTAATTAATATTTTTTAAATTATTGTACTTTACAGTTACTTTTTGAGTGTAGATGGTAAATGCATCTATTTACCATTTACACTCAAAAAGTAACTGTAACTGGTAAATAGATGCCATTGCTTTGTATTTATCGTGAAATAACGGAGTTTAAATAATAAGTTTATATCGGAATAACGAAAGGGATGGAATGGAATGGGAAGGGAAATGATAGCCGTTATTTTTCTAATGTAAATCTTAGATATATATATACCTATATATAAAAATAAATATATATAAAAGAAAATCGTGTTAGTTACGCCATTTATAACTCAAGAACGACTGGACCGATTTATCTCCGCACCGAATAGCAGATAACTATTAAAACATTAGAAAAATAAGAAAAAAAAAGATATGAAGAAAAATCATGTTTTTTTATGTTTTCCACTTATGATATCCCGCTATTGATGCCATTCATCCTACCAAAAAGTACTAGGCTTGCATGAATTCACGATATAGTATTTCAATCATTAGACGTGGTGCAATATTTCTGAGCAGTAACCTAACAAAAAGTACTAGGCTTGCATGAATTCACGATAGTGTTCAATCATTACGTTATGCTACTAATAGGATTTGGATGAGGCAGACAGATAGTTTATAACCTGGAGTAACACATAGGATACTTTTTATCCCGATAATACGTTTCCATGGGATAATTTCCGACGAAACGCGAGCGAACCCGCGGGAAAAAGCTAGTGTAAATAATAAATGCAATATAGGTTCGATATTACTAGTAAATAATAAATAAACGATACTAAATACCTACAAGTCAGTGTGGATATAAAGAAGTCAAGGTCAGTCTTGTGTCCCACGCGCGCTTTATTACACGACTGCCCAAAAAGGAGTGTAATTTCGTATAACAATATCAATGCTTATTATTTTCCACGTCTAAATAACATACGTGGGGACTGTAGTCCCCACGTATGTTATTTAGACTACATTATTTGGTTGTAGTAAACTCAGTAAATGTTTTCTTTTTTGTAAATGTAATTGAAAGAATAACACGTCATATACCCGATTTCTATTCATAGCACATAATAACAATGCAAATAGACAACACTTTAAACTGGAAAGCATGACAAGCTGCAAATTTATATTTTCACAGCTTAATTATGATACTTTATCACTTGAGTAAAGCCCCATTTACACGATTCAAGTGAGGGGGTAAAAAATAATAGCCGCGCGGGTCGCGGGGGTCGATCTATGTTAAGCTACGCTTGTCGCGGTCGGTTCGTGGATGTGTGACCATCCATTACGTATCGAGACCCCTCCGTGGCTCGCAAAGTACATTACTAGTACTTTGTCCCGGCTGTCATTCGTAGATCTTTGACAGTCGTTACGGTTAGTAAGAAGCACAAAAGTCTGACGACGAATCTTACCCAAGGGGTATCGTTACACCCAGTTACGGTTGTGGAGGTCAGATAAGCAGTCCCTCCATGTAAAATGCTGGTATTCAGCTGAATCCGGTCAGACCTCTTAGCTACCATGGCTTATTTTAATTGTTGAATTGTTCTTTGTTTTATCTTTGTATTACGGACGCTTCTAACGTGCACGTCTTTCTACATTGTTCTCACATGTATAATTTTTAACATGAATGATGTAACCAATATTTTGTAGTAATTTATTATTTTTATTTAAAAGATACGCTTTGGAATGGGCAACCAGCTTCATATTTCTGACTGACCGATTCCTTGACAATTCAAAAGTGCCTGTTAATTGAAATAAATGCTTTGAGTTTGAGTTTGAGACTGGAAGCCAACCCCAACATAGTTGGGAAAAGGTTAGGCAGATACATGATGCACGTTTCTTGACAAAAAAGTTGCATCGTATAAATGGGGTTTTAAAAGGTAAAATCATCAACTTTCTGATTCTTTTTGAAGGCTACGATTGGGACATCAGAAATCAGTTCTTGGTGATGCTGCAATAATTATTTAAACGAATTACAAAATCAATGGAATAGGTACCTCTATTTCGATAAGGCTCTGATTAAACTAATTAATAAACCTTAAATTACATACAGTTGTTATTAATTACTAATACTTAGGTACTGATAGTAATAATTCGCGGTGATATATCAAACCTAATCAATCATCTCTATTGTTTGGCCCACTGTACTGTAATAGTACATTGGAGCTTGAAATTATGTCTGATATTAATTGTGTTGTGTAGTTACTTGCACTGTTATCTAACAACGGGTGTCTAAAGGATATTAATATGCTGTTAGAACTACAACGCAGTATGCAGAAATTATGCCCAGTTTCTGAGCTCCTCAGATAATCTTTCAATAACTATTGATTTGTCTAAGTTATTGACATTATTTATACATTGTAACAGCGAATCAATGTTCACGCCTCCCCCTTAAGACCTTGGCTAAATATGATTTTATATTTGGTAAGCATATGACCTAAATATATGCCATGAAAATCTTTAAAAAAAATATCGCGGGTTTAACCTAGTTTAGTAATGTTGTAAAAAGAAAGTGTTAACTAAAAGCAGATTCAATACACAATGCGATAGATATGGAATACCTTGGTTCGAAACTATATCAGCCTCATAATTGCCAGCCTTGTTCCACCCACTGCTGAGTACAGGCCTCCTCTCTTTTGTACCATGCTTCCCTGGTCTGTGCAAGTCTCATCCAGGTGTTCCACGTGATATTCTGTAGGTCGTCGACCCACCCACCCACCTGGCTATACATAAACTGTACATATTCGAGCCACGCCTGTGTGAAATATGCACGATTTATATGCAACTTTTAAACATACAGAGTAAAATTATGTTCACAAAAATTATAATTATTTCGAGTGTAAATTGTGGAAATGGACATATTTTTACATACAATGTAAATACGCAGAGATAGTGTACCTGCAGGCTGTATTTTAAAAACATTTCATCCCGGTGAATAAATAAATCATTACGTAAAATAAATACTGGAAAACGTTTCAGCATTCTTTTTCTGTCATTTTTCAATTTCCTGATTTTGGAATTTGAAACATTTTTGTTAGTTCGTAAATTATATTGGCGTTATTGCATGTTTTCAGAGCCTAATTAAAATTATGACAAAAAAAAAACGATTTTAAAGGACGAGATATTTTATGGTGGATGAGACTCAAACCATTTATTTCAATTACTTAAACCATTTGCAGAATAAAAAAAAATAAAAAAAGGGGAAGCAACTCCTCCAAATATTAAAATTTTAACTAGAGAGCCCAAGTGGGTATGGAGTGGACCAGCATTAAGCCAAGCATTTTTATCTACGATATAACTGCGGTTCTGTTTACTATCTTATAGGTTCAAGGTGAAAGTTAGTAGTTTAACTTTGAACAATTTTTTTCCAAGATACTAAAGTGGAAATATAGTTTTAAACGAAGTATATTTCAAAATGTAAAATAAAATAATGGATTACACAAATTCATAAAACTACAAAATAAAGGAGTTCACAGTACAATTTTATTTTTACCACTATATAGCAAAATATTTTCGCAAAACTTAAACTGCCACAAAACAAACACAAAACGTATAACTTCGCTAAGACTATGAAAACAAACACGAAAGCGGCCGAAATCGGATTACACGGGGCGCTTTTCAGCAAAAACCAATAGCAGGGACCAACTAGTGCCGCCAGTAATAAAGCCCCGGGAACGGGACGGAAACGTGGAATTAAAGGAGCCGGAATACGGGACACGGCGCGGCGCCATGGGGTTTTTCGGTGCAGTTTTTATGTTTTGTTGAAGCTAGTTGGAGTCGGTTTTCTTGGCGCTTTTCACTTTGTTATTTTATCAGCATATTGTTATTCGATGTTGCGTATGTATTAACACATTTAAAATACGTTGGTCTCGATATTTTTTTGTCGATAAGGAAACAAGAGATCAGGAAATTGAATTTACGTAAAGTTAAAACTTTAAATAACTTACGGTAAAGTGTACTTACTCAATCTTTTATTCGGCAATATTGTTCGAAATATATTTGCTTGATATTTAAGTACAACAGCAATAAAAGATATCAATAACACTGAACAAGCAATACTATGTAAAGTTAAAGTTAGTCAAAAAACAGTATTTTATTAAAACGAACCTCTTCTACATCACTAAAACTCACGAAAAGCTCCGAAAATCCCGACCTATTCAATATCCCGCGGGGCAGCCATCGTTCCGGAAAAACTGCGACGTCCCGGGAATATGGGACACACGACAACACTACCCTCGAACCTCGAACACCCAAGGGGCAGACGCATAGAGGTCGTGTAATCTTATTTTTTATAGAAACGTGAACGTTTCCTTACATCTGATAGTGTAAATGTCGGGGTGTGTGATAGAACGTTATCACTGTTTTTATTGATAATAGTGTGTGTGAAGAGTGTAGAATGATATTATCATTTATTTTAGGCTCTGCATAATTCCATATGTGTATGTGTGAGTCAGAGACGCAGAAAGTTGATGATTTCACCTTTTAAAGCCCCGTTTACATGATGCAAGTTTCTTCCCAAGAAATGTGCATCGGTATCTACTTAGCCTTTTCCCAACTGTCTAACCGGATGCAGTTGAATAACAACACATTGTGTTGTGAAGGTCAAATAGTTAGTCACTTCATATAAAATACTGGTATTCAGTAGATTGATATGTATAGAAATGAATTTGCTGAAATAGGTTAATGCCTGGAGAGCACTCACGGTGTATATAAGCTTGATACAACGATCGGCGTAGGAGTTGAAGTAGAGTGAGTGAATATGTAGAAGTATTAGCAGTCTATCAAATGTAATCCTTCGTTTGTGACGATTATGTTGAATGTACTGATAAAACTAACATGTGTTTTATTAACTAGGTACTTAATTAAGACGATATTTATTTTAGTTTTTAAGCTGTTGTAGCGTGAATGTTAAGAAGTTCCTCTCGTGAAGTACATCAACTATACCTGAATTTCTTGCTTATCTTGCTAGCTTGGTTATTTGTAGAGTAATTTTTTTTCGGTTCGATTATACGGCGGGCGCGGAATAGACGTAGAATAGAATAGAATAATAATCAATGCGGAAAGTTATAAAAAACACAGCTGCACTTTAGACGCTCTGTACAGCATCTTCATTTCACTAACTTTCCTCCGCCAATAAATAACGCAGACCACCCACAACCCAGTTTTCAAAACCTGAAGAATTTACTTCATAACTTTAACGAAATAAACGCTCCATAAAGACTTTTTTCTGAGCTAACAAGACGAAACTCGATTTATTTATTACTAGCAGGAGCTTTGATAAATAGCAACTTGGGGTGTGTGCCAAGCGCGCCAACCGACCGAATTAAAGAGACCACGCTCCGCAGCGGTGCCCGAATAAATTGGGGTATATTAATCTTTGTCACCTAATACTCCATAAAGTTTGACGTGATGAATTAGGTTGCACCTGACGAAGTCCCGGGTGAACGCACAATGATGATGCGATCATACACTGAGATCAGGTTTTGAATAATTTCGGGACAGTTTTTGATCTGATTCCGGTGAGGTTAGGGTTGAATGGGGCTTTGTTTCCGGGGTCAATGTGCTTGTGAATAATTTAATTTAAAAGGGTTTTCAATGAGCCTATCAAGCAAAGATTTAGGACGCTAATGGTATCGTTGAAAATAGAGTTGGAAATATTTTTTTCAACTAGTCTTATACATTTTTTTTAAATACGTTTTGTCTTCTTTCTTCTTTTTCATTCTTTTTCGTGTGGTTAGTGACTAACCTGGTGTCATAGTTTTTATGACGCCCATGGGCGTCTGACTTAGCTTTAAATGCCGTCGAGATATATCTCTCAGGCATGCCGGTTTCCTCAGGATGTATGCGTTTTATCTGATTTTTTACATTAAACAATGGTTCAATGTAAAAATCAGATGAAACGCATTCATTTTTATCGTCCAGTTAAACATAAGTTCATCGAGGTGCTTGCACATGGTGAAGTCCCCAATGAACGCACGTTGATGCGCGATCGTAAAGTGAGATTGCATTTTGAATAATTTGAGGGCAATTTTTGATCTCATTGTTTTATCGTGAAAGGGTCGAGCGGAGCTTATTTCCCGTATGTGATGATATTGTATATATTTTAGTGAATTCTTTGAATGAGAAAATTGTGTCAGTATCAAACTTATTACAAAAACAAACAAAAACACACAAACACAAAAACAGAAAAACATAAATTACGAGTTGACTATTATTTCAAACAAGATTCCACATATACACGAAATTAAACATATTTAAAGTAGCAATATTACAAATATAAAGTAATGTAAATTAGTTTAAATGAAACATTAGAAAAACAAACCACAAAACAGTTCCGAATAATTAACTTAGGTATGCTGTTATGTGTTATGTATTCAATTCGTGCATAATAAACGTCGCACAACTATGTCCACATATGTAGCTTCATGTTGTTGCACACAGTACAATAACACAACAGTCAACGCATTTCCCCAAACAATCTTATTACATTGAAACCGAACTCCCGATGCGATCTGCAGGCAATTTGCAACGAACCGCACGCGTTACACGCGTTATGGCTCGCGATCCGGCGGGGTTTGCGTTCAGTTGCGGTTACACGGGCAATTTATTCAGCAATTGTTGCATGGCAACAGTTACTTGATACCTCTCAATCTCAAACTCAAAGCATATGTTTTCAATTAAATCATTTACAGGCACTTTTGAACTGTCAAGGATTCGGTCAGACAGAAAGATAAACCTAGTTGCCCATTTCAAAGCTTAGTAGGTTAATAAGGAGAAGAACAGGCTTGAAACTCCATGTTCACTCTTGCTCTATTTGCTCATACATTCTGTATTTCTTAGGTATTGATGTTGCCTAGTTTTTTGCCTGCTTCACGGGCAGTAACCGTGAAGCAGGCTTCATACGTTGCTCTCTATCGCTCAATATAATGTGACTGTATGCAAACAATTGCTATTGTTGGGATCGTAGAAAATAGTTTGATGTGGTCGTGAAGTCATATTTGATCAAAATTGCCCAGCAACTTAAGTTGCCCGTATGAGCGTACATTTATTGGAAGCCGGAATGCGTGCCATGTGTTGCCATGTGTGAAATCGGTAACGGACAATGAGTTTTTAGTTAGGATTAGGATTTCTGACGAACAGCTCCGCCGCAATTGTGTTTGAATTGTAATACTGCTATTAGAATGTGTTAGAAAATCGGAATTAGTGGCAAAATATCATGCTCAATCGAATTTGTTTGCCTGGTACTTGCCTAATGATGCTTGCATACCGAAGCTGTTAAAGACCAATGTTTTTATCAACTTACATTGACTTATTTTCAGCATAGGTAAATATTAACTACTTGTACATAAGCAGAAGTCTGCTTCTTTAAACCTTCTTACAAAGTAGGACGTTTTACCCTAATCCGTAGACACGAATGGGTCACTGATATGTTCCGCATGAGATCTTGGAGGCCCCTCTCCTCTTTATGTGCAAGGGAGGACAATCGTGGTATTATAGTTGATAGGAGTCCGATATAATCCCTACGTATTTCCCAGAAGAAGGGTACGTATCTCTATACGAGGATTTACGCACGAAAGAAGGTTTTATATCATAGCGTATATCAATGCAAAATAGTCTCAACAAGATACTTAAGGCAGTTTGACATGCTTCCACGTTTTGATGACAAGCAAATATTTTTAATACTGCTTAAGCTTTTCTTATAGATGTAGTACCTGCTGAAAGGACCGAAGAAATCCAGTTATCAAACAATTGATTTATCATTCTTGGATAAACTTAACCAGCGTGTATGTACAACCTTAAATACGTAACACACTTTCTTCAATCACAATTCGAAAGATTTTGAGGGAAATTGCAAATCCTTCATATGTTTGAAAAATTCGTCTGCTCGACAACGTGAATAATGCAATGAATATTGATGAACTGTTTAAATGAAAGATTGGAAGCGTGTTACGACATTACTCCCCAGGATTCTTCCTGAAAAAATTGCATCTACCCTAACACGGTATCTAGGCTTTATCAAAATCCATTCCCCAGCAATGGAACACAAACATATCGTCTATGTACACACGCCATAACTTCCTCTTACTTATAACTTACGCGAACAGTTCAGCTGTGTGTTTTTCTTCCATACTCAGATCATCCTCACAGCTAATATTTTGACTTGTAGACATAATTTATCTGATATTCAGAAAATATGTGTGTGTTAAGAAAGGTTTATAGGGAGACGAAATTATTGTTAAACTATTCCACCGTTTCATTTTGTCTTCTTACACGCGATGGCATATATGACTAAAAGATAATTGTGAGCCAATACAATTATAAAAATAATATTCTACATTTGTATAACGAAGCTAATAGGCAGTATTAAGTACCTTTAAAAACCTACCTTTAAACATCCAGCATTACAAAACGAATTTGGAATTGTGTTTCCAAAAAATCCGTTGCATCATTTTATCCAGTCTTATGTTTACGCGCTGAGCTAGCTCCATTTCCATGTAATTACGTCAAACGTCCGTGGATAGGAATCGATCCGGATTGATCCCAGTTGTTAGCACCACATGAGCTCGAAAACGATATTTCGTTTAAGTTGATTGATGATAATTGGCGCTTGTGGACTTATCTAGCTCAAATGTTGTGGTGCAATTATGTAGAAGGATGGGGGTGCCACGTGTGGGTTCATGTTTTCCAGAGATATTTTGAACTGAAATAAGAATGAAATGGTCCCAAGAGTGACTTTTTTGAGTGTAACTTTATTTTTGGTAAAAAAACCAAGGGTGAAAAATCATCCTGCTCAAACAAATAAAACGCACGTTATAGATCGGTATTATCCTCAACATTTGATGTTTTAAGTATATTTTTAATCTAAATTAGGTAGATTAAAATTGTTGAATCGTTGTGTGAGGAATGAGATGTAAGAGAAGGGAGTGAATGGGAGCGTGACGGTTGACAGGAGAGAGTGGAAAAAGAAAACGTGATGCGCCGACCGCACGTAACGTGGGACAGGGGCTTAAAGATGATGGTGGTGGTGATTAGGTAGACTAAAATTATAATTAAAATATGTCCGTTAAAATAATTGGTTGATAGTAATCCTATACTAATAAATGAGCAATATTTGTATATAATTGTTTTATTTGTAATCACGTTCTCGAAAACAGCTCTTTCGATTTCAATGAAAGTTGCAATGTAGGAGTTTACGGGGGTGAAAAATCGATGTTTCGCCCCCTTTGGGAAAATTCGTTTTCTCTATTTTCACCCGAGCAGATCCCTGTTGTCACGTTAATACGATGGATAGTTAAGAACGGCCACTGTTCGCATTCTATAGCACTCTAATGAATTCGTATCGGGATGTAATATTGTATCGTTAAAGAAATACGTTGGAAACACTTATGTTCAAATCACAACTGTCATTCTTTGACAGTTGTATGGAATGGCAAATTGACGTAAGGTGTCAATTTGCTTCCCTGACTGTACCTTTTGTTGTCTTAGATGTTGAAATTCAATTCAAAACAAAAGAATACAAAATGAAATGTAACGGGAAATGGCTCTACAGAATTCAACTGGGGAATTAATAGCCGTTGAAACAACCCATTACGATATTGCTTTCTTCGTTCTTGCAACACTTGTTAGATACTGCAATGTGTTATTACGTACTCTTCAGACATTTATTGTTTCATCAGCTATACCAAACTCTAAGGGATATCAAGAGTTTTAATAAAATAAAGAAGGAAAATATTTTATTTGGGAAACGTATAGGAAATACAAACAGTATAAGGAGCATTTAAAACGCACAAAATTAATATTAAAAATAATAAAATGGATCTGTGCGAGGATGAAAATACTCCTATCTCAGCATAATGCTGCGATATTTAAATAATAAATACCGCTGCGGGTTTTTGAGTATGTGGATGGCTATTGGAGTAAGGGAAGACCAAATAAACGATGGATTAATTGCGTGAAAGATGATATAGCTGGAAAGGGGACGACTACCGACCTGATGACTAATAGAGAAGTATGGAAAAAGAAGGCAGGTTTTAGCGAACCCCAATAAATTGGAACAAGGGCAGAAGAATCATGAAGGGATATCAAACTCCATTCCGTTCCAACTATCATTTTATTTGAAGTTAACACGTATTTATACAAATGTAATATTTATATGGCCCAAATTCACTGTCAGTTTTTAAGCTTTTGATTAAAACATGAATAAAAAATAGCGTATTTGCCATATTTTTATCCGTGTTGTTTGCTGTCAAACGGCTGAATTTACCCTGCAAAACTTTATATTCTGTTCAATGCTTTACAATATTTTGATTAACTTTACTCAATTTTCTATAACAACACAATCATAACAAGTTTACAAGACCTCCCTTGTTTTTTAATAGAATAAAATATTATTTATTGTAACTGCGGGTGGTTAACAAATGAAGTTGGTGAGAATTAAAAAGTATCTCTACAACATACCTCTAGGGTGTATAATAATAAGAGAATAAATAAAAATTATGGAACTTGAATATACAGAAAACTAAACTACGTAAAACCTATTAACCGACTTCAAAAGAAGAGGAGGTTTTATGTTCGTCTGTATGTATTTTTTTTAATGTATGTTAATCGATATTTTAGTCAATATTGATCCGATTTTGAAAATTCTTGCGGTGGTCACATATACATTTTATTAACTCTACTTTGGTAGTTTTTGAGTTAGCTTCGATAATACGTATTAAATCCACTTTGTGTATCTTGATGATGTTATAATACTTTCTGTCACTGTTGCTTACATAGCAAGTAGTGGTATACGAATTGGTGTGGGGTAAGTACTATAACTGAAAAGTTATGAAAAAAAATAAAAGTAACAATCAACTTCCAAAAAAAAAAACACTACGAATTTCGGAAGTCGGTGGCAATAAACTAAAATACAGATACAAAGATACCAAATTCTAAAATTCAAGTAATTTTAGAAGTCGGTTTTTTTGGAAGTCGGCTGTTTTTATACACCACAGTACCATTGTGTCCAATTCCTGTGGAATTGAATCTCAGATATTCGCATTCTGTAGGACTACTGATTGAACAAAGCACCGATCGCTGGTCAATGTTTGAATAGTTCTCTGTAAGGCGTGCAAATCCCGCAACTTGTAAATGTAATCCAGCAGCGCATAAAGTCTGTTCCAAAAGTATGTAGTTTAGTAGTAGTAGTAGTTTATGAAAGTGTAAATAAACGCTGTTCAGGTTAAATTCTTACGCAATCACTCATTAAAGGGAATTAGTAACATATTCATCTGTATTTTGAAAGTTTCACCTTTATATCACACCTTTTTTCCAACAGTTACTCGTATCATAATAATATTAGTGAATAAATAAAATAGTAGTTGAAAATCATCGACGAAGATTTAGGGTTATCTTTAAGGTGATATGCTTCTTTTTAAATTATTCAAATAATCAAATCAAAACACTCAATTTGTAAGTGGCACTATACATAGTGGCATGCACAGGTACGTCCACTGATCCATCCCAACTAATGCGATTATAAATGCGAAAGTGAGTTTGTTTGTTTGTTACGCTTTCACGCTAAAACAGCAGAATGAATTGAGATGAAATTTTGTTACATGGGTAGACCATGACCTCGAAAAGGACAAAGAATACCTGTTATCCCGATATACCCACGGGATCGAGACCTATGCGGGTGAAACCGCGAGGCGCAGCTAGTTTGTTTATATTTTCATCAGATACTTTTAGAACAGACTTAGGTAATATTGGAATTTGGGCTGTTGTTGTAACTAGAAGGAAAAACACCAAAACGCCCTAAGGTATATTGATTGCCTTGTAAGTCAAGTAGTCACAAACTCGACTGCCAAGTCCTGAGTGAGTGCGATTTCTGGGTCTAGTAAAGTGCTATTGGCTTTTTTCTTTAGAAGATTCTCAGTAGCACCCAAGAGTTTAAAGTGTCCAGTTAATGGTCAGGAGACTGTAAGCTCTAACTAATCTGAGTAGGGTAAAAGACTAATGACGCTTATATTTTCTACAAACATAACATTGGCACTTAACTGTGTACAAAAATGTACAGCCTCAAGCACTTAAACATTTCCCCTAGCAAAACCCAACAACTTGTTGATAAGTGACAGACAAACACTTCTGTTTCGTTCCGAACCGGCGCAAAAGTAATGCAAACACAGTCCGCAAATATTGACATTCTCTTATATTCTTCTTATATGATGACATTCAACTATGAAGATGAAGGGTGTACTGACGAGGACATAATATGGGTCCCTTTTGAGAAGTATTGCGATGGAATGTTGATATTGCGAAGAGGAAAATCATAGCCTTTTTTCTTGGCTACAAGTTGGATGCTATGTAATTGGGACAAATGATGACATTGGTAGTTACATCGCGAATAGCGAATTTCTTTATCTAAATATCAGAAGAATTTACGAGATAATAATTGATTTTAGCGATAAATAAAATAAAATAAAAATTTCAGACCCATAAATAAGTATGGACTATACAAACCGGTCCGGTACATATATATTTTTTTGGTTATTAGAAATAACATAAAGTATTTATTACTAACTCACAGTGGCATACCGGTGTATCCAATGTATGGGGCTGCCTATCTATCGGCTATAATTTTCAGGATGCTGTTGGGGCTGGCGCGTATCCGCAAATGCTGGCCGTCGTTTATTCTCTACGTGTGTTGGCTAATTATACCTAGCCTAGCCATAATTGTTAACTCGCTATTATGGGAGGCCCAGTCCCGTTTCTTCTACGCATTTCTGAAATCCTGACGCTCATAAAATGTGAGTACTCAGTACAGTTACAGCGTTGTAAAACCACTAAAATTCCTCCGCAAACAGAAACACAAACCAGCGTCAGCATACATTTTTTCTTCAACGCATCTGAAACATTTATGACAAAACAAAAATAAACATATAAGACCACAATCTGAACACAATAATGAAAACATTCAACCATACAGCCATAAGAATTTCACTGACGTAGCCACAATACAGGCGTTCTTGGGCGAATATATTTTTATTTAGTCTTGTCCCCTCTGCGACGGTCGGGGTAGCAATAAAAATATTATATACCTAAGTGCTCTGCGGTCGATGTTTGGTCCAAGGTTTGACGGGAAGCGGGTGGCGAATTTTTTTGGAGTAAGCGAACTTTTGAATTCAATATGTGAAACTGACGCATGAACTTCAGACTGCGAAATAGTAACGTGAACAATTTAAGATCGTAAAATAATAGACTAGCAATGATTAACCACAATGATTGCGAGATGGCTGACTTTGTTCAGTTACCTTCCTAGAGGCCTTATTGGATTTGCCGCGGTTGGTCCGTGGATGGGTGACCATCTTTATATACCAAAAACCCTCCATGCCTCGGAAAGTACTTTAAGCCGTTGGTCCCAGCTTTCATTTGTAGATCTTTGGCAGTGGTGACGGGTCGTCAGAAGCCCGAAACCTGATAACCAGTCTTACTAAGGGGCATCGTGTTACCCAGTAACTGAGTTGTGGAGGTCAGATATGCAGTCGCTTTATGTGAGATACTGGTATTCAGCTGCACTTGGTTAAACTGGAAGCCGACACCAACATAGTTGGGAAAAGGCTAGGCAGATAATATACGTCAAGTAGTGTGAAAATATTTAAATTTGACCCCTTTTCACTATCATGAACGCCCTTTATTGATGTCATTGAACGCCCTATATTGATGTCATTGAACGCCATGTCACTAAACCTGAGTTAATATTCAAGGATCTAATTATAGCAAAAGGACTTACATCAAAATCCAGAAATGTAACCAACTCACTCATGAATGTAACCTACATTTCCCACTACGGCTCTAGAATCTCATAACTTGCACTGCTATGAATGAAACATAGTCGGTGTACTCATCCTTTATGCCAGGTACGAGTTTGTAGTTCGTGGTTTTCCTAGAGTTTCATTACGCTAGAGTCTATCCGGCCCCTAATAAGATAAACAGCGATATGTAATATTATACTGACTTAACTGCAGTCTATTTAACGAGGATTAATTATTTCGTGGATTAATTTGTTGCTGTTACCTTGTTGTTTAGTTTGAGTGTCTCTACCGTGGGATGGGAAATGAGCATGTGTTCAGTATTGAGTTATATATTGTTTGGTCAAATGCAGTGGCTTATTGTTGTGTTGTCTGTCTGTGTTGTGTTGATTTCAGACTTAAATTATGCTTTGGGATAAAATATTATTATTATGTATTTATATTTATAAACAAGGAAGTTATTTTATTTATTAGGGTTCCGTACCTCAAATAGAAAAATCAGGACCCTTATAGAATCACTTGTGTGTTTGTCTGTCTGTCACAGCCAATTTGCTCCGAATCTAATAGACCGATTAAGTTGAAACCGTGTGACATATCAAATGAAAAGGCTGGTTACGAGGATCGTTTTTTTTTTTAATAATTTTAAAACCAATAGAAAGAAAAAAAATACGTTTATTTGAGGTACACATGACGCAAGGAAAGAACAAAATACGAAAATAAACAATTTGGGGGAAAATATCCGTCACATCCACGCAAAACGGCCATCGCTCAGAATAATGCTGCGACCCTATGCGAGACAGAGCCCCAGCGACAGCCGGCGTTGACGTGATGACCAGTGCAGCATATAGTGAAATAACAAAATAAGACAAAAATAAAATTAATAAATACAATACTTAGTACTAAATATTAATACTTTTAAAGATATAAAAAAAAAAAAAACCTTTCCAAAACTACTAAGCCTAAAATTTTGAAAAAAATACAGAGACTGGTTCTTTACTCATAGACACCAGGAAAACCTATAAGAAGTCTACGGTTTTCAAATAACATGGTAAATCTCTCAATATTGTGCGTACAAACTTAAAGGGGAATGCCCATCGACTATACAAAAAAATGCCTTAAATGGACAACAATGAAATATACGCCAAATTGTACTACAAGTCGTAGGAAACCCATTACAATTTCAATAATATAAAAAAACTAGGTAGAAGCCAGTTTCAAACATTTTTTCTGTAATATAGGTAAGTCAAGGTTAAGGAATATAATATATATTAATTGTTGTATGTCAGTGCATTCAATATAAATAGGTAAGAAAACTATGGAATCTCAATACTTACAGCTTGAGGTGTTATCCATGCCTGTATTAAACAACGTACTTCATCATTTTGCACTGATAAGACGTTACGTCTCATCTTTGCAATATCGAGATAGCAATTAACGCAGTGTAGTCTTCTATCCATTTTTAAATATAAACGGGGCAAATGTCCAAAAAAACAGCAGCGTCGTATATAAAGTAGGTTCAAATCCGTCGTCAAAAAGCCGAGTCGTCGTTTAGGCGGGTCCAATCTAAGTCCGTGTTCAAAAATGGGTGTCGTGTGCAGAAGTAAAATCAAAATCCTTAAAAGTGGCCACAGTCGTCGTTAAATATCTTAAAAAGCAATCTGTAATTGTGTAACTCAAGTCGCAAACGCAAAACCATGAATCAAGTAAACAAACCACAGACTACATAGAGAAAAATGAAATGCAGTAAATGTCAAACTGTCAGTAAGGCAAAGGACATGTAATTCATACAGCCTGCGATATGTTTTCTATTTTGAAAATGCTTTGATTTAGTTAATTTTGATATGCATAAATTATTTTAACAGTACATATTGGCCGAATTATATTAAATTAATGATAACTGTGCACAAATTCTATAAAATAGTTCGTTAGGGATTATTTGACGATTCCTGTTTGGCTGAATGTAACTTACTCATGTCAAATAAACATTGACCTCCATTATAAAAATAAGAATGAATTATATGCGGATATCAAGTTGAATATTTTAAAGATCTTTATATTTTTACCCTACCTAAACAAACTTGAGAATTATTTCATTATAAATATTTTATTCTAAATACAATTAAGGACTATTAGTAGTTTTTGTTCATTTCAGGCATTTTTCGGGCGTTCCCCTTTGCGGTTGGATTGTATGGTAGAACATGTTTTCCAACTACAATGTTAAGTTTGTTCTTGGGATAACTTCGGAACCCTTCATTGTAGTCGGACACGCACTTGGCCGGTTTTTTATATAACAAAGGGTTGAGTCGGAAAGCGGTTGTCCTCGACAAGGTATGATATTATGAGGATTTCATTCTTTTAAACAACATATAGCATATTTATTTTTCAGTAATGTTTATCTGATAAATAATAATAAAATAGTCCATAGCTATAAGTACCTACATCAAAAAACTACGGTCTAAATCATGTTTTATGGAAACCTATTGTTTGCAAACAACTGAAAAAGCTTTCTTCACAACATGTACCTCTGGCAACTGTACGAAAATCTCTAGCCAACAACATTTCTTCCCACCTCAAATATAATAACAAAAACCATAATATTTTCCTTAACAAAATGAAGACTTACAATTTGCGAGCAACATGGAATAATAAATAACACGTATAAGCATTGTGGGGATTAAAATAACCCCTTTTGTAAGGGGCGGCCGTAGGGGCTAGAGTTTATGCTATATTTATATAATATCTACCCAGGATCCTAAGGGAGCCAGCAGGTTACTTTCCTGAATTCTTTGTGCAGGTATTTTGTATAATTTGAGTATTGTTTTTAGTTGGGGAGTAAGCAGAGATTTTATATAGTGGAATTGGTTTAACCGCCTTTGTGGTTTAGTGGTTCTACCACCTGCCTCAGACCCAGAGGTTCCGGGTTCGAGTCCCAGTAGGGCAAAATTATCTGCTCGGTTTGGTTGGTACGGCTTGTTCTAAGTCCGCCAAGCTAGCTACCACCATATTATCTAAGTCTGTCGCCATAATAACAATGCAACAACATTGTTGTGTTTCGGCAGTTAGAGGTAAGATAGCTAGTTCCCCTTTGGTTTGAGGATTCCGGGTGAAGCTCGCTTTCACCTTCGGCCTGATCATCCCTTACCATCAGGTGAGATGCAGGCCAAGTGCTTCCCCATCGTGGATAAAAAAAGAAGAGAAATGCCTGCAAACTCAAGGGGACTTTCAACACTTAGTGGATATTTTTAAAGGCTTCGTTTTTCTGATTCATAGAGGTAATGATTGATCAACCGCAATATATCAAAATTGGGTTTACCCATAACGACGCATAACAAACATAGTAGAACAATTTAAGGTGCCGAAAATGACTAATGTATATTAAGTCGGGGAAAGTCTTTGTTTAGCAAATTGTTTATTCAAAACTGTCATATTTTATCAGTTTTATGTAAAGGCAAATAGCATGGAAAATTGGCGTAGTGTGTCAATATGAAAAGCAGTTAATTTTGCTGACTGTACCTAGGTCCAGGAAGAAAAACTTTCTCTTGAGATATTTTGGCTTATGAGTCTGTTTAAAAACCCAGTTAAGTAGAAAAATACTCTCATTTTGTCACGCAAACGTTTTTGTTGACACAGTAAGTTGGGACCGGACATAAGACGGAATAAAGAAGAACGAGGGCAAAGGGTAACCCTGGGGGCTTCGAAAAAGGGGATTAAGAGATTATAAAGGCTGTGGGTAGCAGGACCCTGTTTATGGGATATTAACAACATACATAAGTAGGAAGTTGCATGTAGTTCTATTACTAATCTCTTGGTAAAACATGGTAATTAATTATCTCATTATTGCAAAAACATTTTAAAAGAGTGACGGTGGATGTTCTTACCCATTAATATATATAATATCTTATGGAAGGGGCGATTAGAATCAATTTTATTTTTTGTAAAATTGACGTTCAAATGTGCCTTTTATGTGGATAATTGAAATAAATTGTTTGACTTTGAGTTCTCAATATTCTGACATTGTTTTTGTGGATTTATTAATGAGCTTATTTAAAAAGTGAACATTATATAGGCTGATTATTATGGATGTTTCAACGATCTTTATTTAGCTTTTATGCTCATATACTGATAAAGAAAATCATACTGTCGTCGTCGTATATTTTATTTCTTTCTATCTAACCTGGCTAAATAATTTTACGATCAAAACATTGAGTTTGATGTATGAGCGTCTATTGTTTTGAGCCCTGAGATTATACGGGTATCATTTGTTTACTTTCATTCATAATTCATTGATAGTCTAGTCGTAAATTCTAGCATACTTTTTGTTAAAAATGTTTTGTAAACAAACATGATTTATGGGTGACATTAAAATGGATTTAGAATCTAGAGGTTTAGTTTATTTGTTAAATAATGGGCTTGTGATTTTACCAAAAACATTCAGGTTAATGTTAGGTATTAAAAACGTATTTCATCGATTAATCTGTGGTAGCAATGACAGTGATGTGATTATCTTCTAAGGCGAAGACCTCAAAGGAGGTCTCAGAGAAGTCTGAGACCTCCTTTGATCTGACTCTTGGTAGATATATATTGGTGTCAGTGACTGCAGTATCCTAAAAGGATATAAGTAAAATTTTCGTGGAATAAATGAATATTGATCGACGCTAATGCTCAAACTTGTCATGCCTACTTTAGGAAAAACCACTTGATACTTTTTACAACTAGTGTGTTGTTAGGGTAGCAAAAATTCTAAATTCTAAATTCCAAAGTCATTTATTCAAACTAGGCTGAGAATCAGCACTTTTCTAACGTCAAAATTACATAAGACAGTCCCCCAAAACGCCCACCTTTCACCACTTCCTAGTGCGTTAGCTGGGAAGAAGAAGTGGCGCAACAAACTTCCCAGCAGCACAGCTGTCTGTTCAGTTAGAAAAAAAACGATTCTATATAATATGTTTAAAACTATGTTTTATTTTATTGTGTCTTTAATATTCCACAAACGTATATCACAACTAAGCTCTTTCATAAAACCACTACGACGAATCTTGCAAAAGTCCCACAGATTCTGAGAAAAGAAATGACATTTTCTATCCGCTTATAAATTCCCAAGTAAAATAACATTTACGTACGCAAGTCTAGACTTCACAGTACCTGAACCTAAATAATATAAGGCAAAGTGAAAGAGACAGATTTTCTGGGAGAAATGTACCGTGTGCGAGATACGTCGCTTGCTATCTAAATAATTCTCGTGTCGTGTCTTATCTTATCATATGTTTTAGGAGCCATGTTGAGTAGCACTTTACCTTTGTCTCGTACGTTGTTATACCCTAATCAGAACACGCCTGAACCCTTTCTTCTAAGGAGTAAGGTTATTTTTCCATTATTTTATTCAAGTTCAGTCAAGATCCACGAGCACAAATGATTATTAACTTCGCGATCGATTGACAAGCATGCAAGCTTTTGCCCGCGGCTTCGGCCGCGTAGAGTTCGTAAAAATCCCAGGTCGTGGTCTACCTGTGTGCCAAATTTCAACAAATTCCGTTCAGCAGTTACGGCGTGGATTCTGCTTCTTAATCAGCCTATAATGTTCCCACTTCTGGGACGCAGGCCCACTGCGGGTTGGTAGATGTCACATGCCTTCGAATGTTTGGTTCCAGGACATGTCAGTTTCCTCACAATTCTGCTTATATTGCAATTCTGAGTGCCGATTTTTGGAATGTGCTTATTATTCTTCAATTAATAAACTAGTTAACACCTTTACTCCTTTTAGACTGTTCTCCTTTTTGTTTCATCTTTTATATCTAAGCTAAGCAAGTTTGGCGGCTTTTTATCACATACGATATGGGCTTAGAACACTCCATATCTCTACAAAATTTTGGTCCTGCACGCATCCAAGCCATCATAATTCTGTACAATATTCAAGTCTTTAATCTTCAGTAAACAACTACAGACAATACCTTCTAAAGTATTGTTTTTGTAGTGTTATGGAATTTAATGAACATAAAAATTGAAAGGACATTTTTCGACGTCCATATTGGATACATCGTTCGCCTAAGAATCAACAGAGATGTGAATTGACTATCTGTGTTCTAAAATAATGCATATATTAGATAAAAACTAAATTAAAATCACGGAAACTGCTGAGAATTTTGTAAAAGATCTGAAACACTTTAGGATTTTGGCTTTATAATTAGGCCAATAGAAACATATTAACTTAGCATTTATTTGTGAAAATACTTTAGATTGTATCTTCAAACGTTTAATTACATATTATGTACTATTAGGTAGTCAGAACCATTCTTCCTAAAATAGGTGCGGTGTTATGTTATACAGTCTATTCATGATTACAAATCTGTTCTCAATTTTCGAGTAAGCTCGCCAAGTTACCAATATTTTTACCGCACGCAAATTCTCCCACATCAATTTCGTATATTTGTTAACCGAATAGCAGATAAGCCTTTAATTCGCGCTTAATTACGGGAATTAGTGGCTTATCGCTATAAACATAGTATCGACGAGAGCGGAGTCGCGGTCGCATGGCACTGCGCAATTACGTCAACTGCGCTCCGAGGCATTTTTGGTAAATACTTAGATGTTGAGGTTTACTGGAATGTGTAGTCTCTGTTCTCTGTTTAATTTGGGCATGAAAAGAGCCTTGGCGCTAATGTTGTTGGTTGGTAAATCAATTAACTAGTATATTAGCTTCATAAAGAAAATGCCAAGACAAGTGTGTTTATTTCTCTACTATGTATGCTCAAGTGGTTCAGATGAAATTAAGAAACTAAGTAGATATACATCACTTTATTTAAACAAGTTGATTTAGATGTATCTAGTTGATCAATTAAAACACAGCCTAATAGCAAATGAGAATTAAATATATTAAGATATTTTTTGAAGAAATATTTGCATCACTATGTCAACCTATGGCTGTCGCAGGGCTAGGCTTTCTAAAGATACAGAAAATACCTACTTATGATTTTTCTTCATAAACTTCATAACAAATCAGACAGCCTTTCCAAACCGTTCAAAGCGCCTCATCCAGTACATTTACAATCGAAGCAATAAGATTTATGTTTTCTACTCAGTTTGGTTCCACATGGTACAGCCTACCACAGCGCGTAATTACGAAATTTACAACAGGACTGGCGACTCAGCATAATTGTTCACATTCATGACTAAATGACGGCCGTGAACTGCCTGGCTTTGTACTGTTTAGGGCCCAAAATAGGATCGAAAATGGTTTATGTAACGGTTGTATGTTCGCGATTTGTTATGTAGGTTTATTTATGGATATTGAACTTTATACATCTGTACGTATTATTAATTAAAATCACTTTTCGTGTCTCTGTCTGTGTGACCGCGATGCTCTTCAATCTACGAAATCGATTTTGATGCGGTTTAGAGAATGTATTCCGGAAGGTTTATGTGTGTAGATAAGAGGAGATATTATAAGAGGAGATATTATAAGAGGAGATATTATAGTACAAAAACTTTGATGTTTTGATAAATCATCATATTTGTAGATCGCACCCGTGCGAAGCAAGGGAGGGTCACTAGTAGACGACTGTATTCTCCAAAGAAGAGAAAATATTTTTTTATTATGTATCAAATTTTGTTGCTAATATTGTAATGATTTAATAGTTGTTCACCTTTCTTAATAAGAATGTTGTGGATACCTATAAGTGATGTATTTACACAGCACTTGCATTACCATTGTAACTATCCTTGTAAATATGTCGTCAGTGGCATGCCTTGCTCAATAAATAAATAAAAATAGGTGGTCTGAGGGGTAAAGGATTTTACCAGCTATGTTTAAGTCTCATGTAAATATAACATGGGACTTGAACAGAACCAGCGAAAAATGTCGATATAATATACAAATCTACCTACCCCGTCAGTGTATACAGGCGTGATTATAATATGTTATGTTTTGTTATTTTATGAGCTATTACGTACCTTAAATGAACAACCATATTGTGGCCGTTGACAGTTAAAGTAAAAATGTTACAATCAAACTCCGAAATCGATATGAACTGTAATTTGACCGTGGGAAGGGATAGAAAATTAATGCCCCGAATTTGAAGTTAATTAGTTAAGTTGCGAGGGAGGATAATTATTCTGTCAAGGTCGAAATGTAGGTAAATATTATAAGAACTTCAGTTATGTTAGGAGTTAGTGTGTCTTAGGTATTTTATAATTTATAGGTTCATGTCATGGGCTTAGTATTTTGATGAGATTTTTGATATTTTGGAGTGTTTAGTTTGGTTAATTGTTTAAACCTTTACCATATTGCTATATTTGCTCTGTAATTACATTCTTAATAGAAAAATATACCTGCTGCGTAGCTGCTACTACAGCCTCAATTATGACAATAATTTGTATTAAGGCGACGATTACCGACT
The DNA here is from genome assembly GCA_914767755.1 of Agrochola circellaris. Taxonomy (NCBI): domain Eukaryota; kingdom Metazoa; phylum Arthropoda; class Insecta; order Lepidoptera; family Noctuidae; genus Agrochola; species Agrochola circellaris. Next base: position 1,941,316 of record OU611847.1, read on the forward strand.
TTTAATGATTTTATAATGGAGATCACGTCTAAACGAGTAGTTTTAATGATTTGGAAAAAATATATGTTCAATGAGATTGTTTTTTAACTTAATATACGAATATTTTAGATTATGTTTATATTACATAGTGAAATTAATTTGTAAAGTTATGTGTAACGCGGATAAAAATTGGGAATGACGCAAAATCTATCAAGCGTATTTATCTGAAACCTTCACCATTTTAAAGATAATGTAATTATTGATCTTTTAGTAATTTATTAAAATACCTTTTGTTTTATGTATAATAAATTAATCATGCGTCAAATTGGGGACAGCGCTTCTTGTTTGGCAAGTCCTATTACTGGCTGGAAGTATGATGCGTTCCGTGAGCTTGTATAGAACATGCAAGTTAACCACTCAAGGTCACTGGCATATCTCTGCGTCTTAAGGCTTTATTATTAGGACTCGAAAGTTCAGGCTTGGACTTACTAAAAACTCTTGTCATCATGATGGAAATATGGTAATTTACTATCCTTGCAGTAACTATCTTCTAGCAACATTAAAGCAACATTAATAACTTGTCACTAAAATATTGAATTTACTTTACGTACCACAAATCTCCCCTTTTATAATACAAAAAAAAAAAAATGTTTGCAACATTCGAAAACAGAGCAAAAATGTGACACTTGACCGACATATTTCCTTCAACCAGCGTTAATGAGAGTTCGCTTTAACCAGTTAAGGGTACTACAGTTGTCATTATTTTAATGAACACCGCCCCCCTTCGGTCCCCTACCTCCCCCGAACACTCTCTTATTACGGTAATGACTGTGTCAAATATTCATGATGAACTAACAACTGTAGAAGAGATATCGACTGGTTTTGGTTTCTAATAGTACCCGGTTATTTTCAACGTTGATAATAAAGGTGAAACAGCTGTATTTAACTTCCTTTGGAAATAGGAGACAAAACAACTTTATGTTGTTCTTCTCTTCTTAGCATGTCAACAATAACACGAAAAGATATATGGTCTTTGTTTTTCAAATTTGTTTGGCCTAAAACTCAGCAACGCGAATACCGTTCGCTGACGCTGCCATTAGGTGCGCTGGTGTGACGCGCTCACGTGTGCAGGTGACACGCCATGCGGTGCAAGATGGGAGGTGAGACATTGTCTGTGGAGAGACGCCACATACACACCGGAGATTTGAGCCGTCCATGAACCCCCACTCGTGGAGGTTGTCCTTGCTGCGACCTACTTAGGTGCGAAGTCTATTTAAGGTTTTCCAAGTAGGCCACGGTAACTTGTACCCGAATGGGAGGTTCTCTGATGTTCGGTGAATTTTATGTTGTAGGCTAACTGTTAAAAGTAATAGATAGGAAGGCACTGCTATTTATCTGTTACTAACCTTAAATTTTAAATCTTGTCTAACAATGTTTAGGTTTTTGCGGAACATCCCTAATCCATTAACAGTAGGCAAATTAGAAAAAAAAAACCATTTATTAATTCATCTCGGTAAAGACAAGAAAATAAATTAAAAAACATTTTTAAACACAGTACATAACTATCATGATAAAACCATCCTCCATTTCTGAATTTCCAATGCAGTGCATAAATGCAGAAGAGCCAGCTATATCTACCGGTCCTTTGTGAAGCGACAATAGCCCAAAGGCTTGTTGACAAACGATCGAGTGGTCGTAACTTCCCATCCCGGTCAACTATTGTGAGGAAGCCACTTCTAGTTAAAGTATGACTAGCTGAGTTGGAAGCATTGCCTGGTGTATTATAAGCTGCTATCTCAGCCTAGTTTGGGGAAGTAAATGTGGATTATTAATTATTTTTTTCATGTAGTTCGGTCACATTAAGTTCTCATTAAGTGCTGTGGTAGATAGCGTCTTTAACATCGCTTTGTCAAAAGTTGTTTAAAGTGCTTGCGTAGTCCAAATATTTTTATTTCTTGCTTGCATACTAACTCTTTTGATAACAGTATAATTAATATATTTTTGGTGATTCATTAACGGTAAGTAAATTAAGTTAACAAAATGTGACGTTCTTCTTTAATATGTCAAATATGTGTTCATACTACACATTATTGGAAAGTATTATATATTAAAAAAACTAATATTAACATTCTATCCAAATAGTACATTATCGAAAGTATTTGAAACTACTAGGTAAACATTAGAAATAAATTTACATAAAATAAGTATGTATGTAAATAATATTATATTATCATTCGTCCCAAACGACCTTTAGATGTGTCTTGGGTGATGTCTAGACGTTTCTCTAAATAACCAATGTGAATGATTTAGTAGGTATTTTGATAAATGAGGTTCAGGCTGAGAGGTTTCGTATGACACTTTATTTAAAAGAAAAGTCGGAGGCTTACCTTCCTACATGAAAATCGTTACCTGAAAAAAAATTACTTATTTATCAATTTATTTAAAAATTTCAAAAAATTATTTTGCCTTTGATAGTCCAATTCTTGAGGAAGGTTATAGGCTATTTAACATCACTCTACAACCCAAAGGAGCCGAGCAAAAAGAAAAAAAAAAGCTCACAAAGCACGCTAAGCGAAAACAAAGTAATAGCGTGGGCGATGCGATGCGACGCGGTGAGTCGGGGGAATAAGCACGCGGATGAAGTCGCGGGCAGAAGCTTGGTTTACTATAAAAGAGGCTGTTATAAAGCTCCAGTTAGTAACTTAATATATAGAACTTAATTGAGAAATACTGCCTTTAACTGCCTTCAAAACATTATATACAAATCACATAGTTACCAAAACTCTAAAAAGGCACTTAGATAAAACTAACATTAGTTCTTATATGGTTATTGCACGGCAGTTGGCAGTCGGCCACAGCAGTGCAAATATCAGGACCCAGTGCGTATGACATGCTACCCAATTTAGGGACCCGTGGAATTATTTAAATGTGCTATGCAGTTAGAGTGGTGACCATGATCTAGTGAAATTTGGGATAGAGGCGCTGCAAACCATAAAGGATAGCGTTCGGTGAAACATAAAATTCCTAAACCTGAAATGTCATTGGGACAACGTGCCGTATGTTTCTAGTGTTGTCATTGGTTGGATCGTATAGCGTGATTACGCGTCCAAATTAGCTGAATTTGTTTGCGAATTGTTGCATTACAACAATGATTATATCGCATGTTGCACATGTGTGTGGAACGTTTGGAAGCGACATTAGGAAATCATTGGACAGTTAAGTTTAGTGAGATTGCATGTTTGGGGATTATTTGGCACAAATCCACACAGACAACAGAAACATCGATGTTTTTTGATAATCTGTGAGTCTTGCTAATTAATAATTAATGGACCTAATCATACCATTACTTGGATGGGAAGTAGTGAAGCTACCTTTTATTTTGCTGATAAACAGCTGGGGAGTTTGTTGCGCCACTTCTTCTTCCCAGCTAAGCACTAGGAAATGGTGAAGGGTGGGCGTTTTTGGAGGACTATCTTATGTCATTTTGACGTTCGAAAAGTGCTGATTCTTATTTTGAATAAATGACTTCTGAATTTTTAATTTTGAACTTGAAGTGTTTTTTTTTCAGAAATTATTTGATTCAATAAAATCTTGAACAAGAATTTAGAATCGCCGTATATTCCGTAACAAAAAAAGTACCTACCTACTTACTTTTGTCCAGCATTTTTATTTCAACATGGCGAACCTATATTCTATAATAGTAGCCGTGCCAAAATGGTTCACATTGTTCTGTGCTTAAGTACGGAACTCCAGCCAGACAACAACTGCCAGAAAGGTTTCAATTCACTGCTTTTGTACCGCTTATGTCGAAATTCAACATTTTATTACGCGTATTGGTAAAAGGTATTGTTGAATTTGGAGTGTACTTTTAAATAATGTTGGAGTGAATAAAATTATTATTAATAGCTAGTTGTGGCCCGCGGTTTCACCCGCATAAGTCTCGATCCTGTTGGAATATGGGGATAAAAAGTATCCTGTGTCTTAACCCAGGACTTGGTCTACCTCTATTTCGTAACTAACAAACAAAATCATTTTCGCATCTATAATATTAATTAAGAAGTTAGGATTATGATTAAATACGAAACACGAGTTAAGTAGATATTTGAGGAAAGAGACTACCCTGCCCAAACGGAATCGCTGTCCTATTAAAAACTAAAATAAGCACTATTAAATATAACTCTTTCGTAAAACAAATATAATAATACTAGCTTTTGCCTGCGACTTCGCCCACGTGAAGGTCGGTAATAATCCCACGGGAAAGTACTACCGGGATACAAAAACCTGGGCTAGGACATAGAATATGTTCTGACCCAGGTCATGGTCTACCCATGTGACAAATTTCATCCAAATCCGTTTAGCCGTTTTAGCGTGAAAGCGTAACAAACAAACTCACATTCGCATTTATAATATTAGTTAGGATTCCCTCCACAAATAGCAAATGTAATGTGTTCGCGTATACTCGTAGTAGTAAATAATAACTGTCGTGAGCAATAATTCCCATAGTTCAAACGGCATCTATCATCTTTGAGGTGTGTCGTCGTCGGCTCTGAGTCGTATCCTCGTCGGCTATGAGTCGTGTTGTCGTCGGCTCTGAGTCGTGTCGTCGTCGGCTCTGAGTCGTGTCGTCGTCGGCTCTGAGTCGTGTCGTCGTCGGCTCTGAGTCGTGCCTCTCTCGTTCTTTTCACGCACTAAATTAATGGTGGGACTCACGCGAACGTTCTTTTTATGTAATATTTTGGTGCAAGGTGTAAGTGGAAAGCGGTTTTGTGAATTCAACGGCTTTTCCTGAAGTTTTGCGTACCTACATTCTTCTGACCGACATACAGTGGAAAAAAATAAAAAGAGCCCAATAACTTGTAGTTATTATACAAGTTATTGGGCTCTTTTTAGATTATTATTTTATTTAGCTCTTAATTGTTTACTACTGCATACGTTTCTCCGTTTACAATCTAACCAATCTATGTTACTGTTTCAGGTATGTACCGATATTACACTTGATTGCATCACATTCGTTTGATAAAGTAGGTAAGTCAAAATGCATTAATTATAAATCTAAGTAGGTAAGTAAAGGGTCGTGCAGACCAGCGCGACGCGACGGCGCGACGCGACTCGAACAATACAATTTCGAAGAAACTTCACGGTATAACAATAGCCGATGTTGCATCGCACTTGTCTGCACGAAGCTTAATGTGCATTTTGATAGGTAGGTATCGAATAGCAAGGAGTACCTACCCGTTTCACCCAGAAAACAATAGATGCAATTTTTGTTCCATTAATGATATTTAAATAAGGTTTCCGCTATACCGTATGAATTGTACAACACCCTACAAGGAGTTGGAGGTTTTTGCCATGGCGAATCTGGGCGTGTGCCATTCAGTGACTGTCACAGAAATATGTTTGTAAATTCACCCGTGTTTGACTTGATAATGTCACGATGTCAGGACTTTATAAAATTCAAATTTAATTCATATTTAATGAGTTGTTTCATTTTTTATTTAAGTGAAAGTTCTTTGAAGGTCGGTGAAGGTTTTATTGGCTGGTAATAGGGCTGTCTTTATAATGTGTATTTCTTTAGGATCTGTTTGGAGTTGAGGGCCTGGGTAAGATATGGCTACTAGTAAATCAAGCAACCAAAACTCCCTTTATCTATATAAAGGTAGCTTTGTTTGCTTGGTTTAGTTGTCACGTATGAAAAAACACATGCTACATTAATATTGGGAATTGAAAATTAGTAAACACGAGTATTATAATATCAAGCTAAGAAGACAAGAGGGTATGCAAAAGTATATAATATAATATTATGTTTTAGATAAAAAATTCTGCCTTCGCAACTGTTTATTTTTGTTACTGTGTTATTTTTAACTTTGTAGTGTTTTTTTGGAAGTGGGTTGTTATTTTTTTGTTACTTTTCCGTATCAGTCACTTTATTATTAAACGCTGCAACAGTTGCGAAGGCAGATTTTTTTATATTTCTCGCTTTATAGTGGATCAGTTTGTAATTTATCTAAGTTACAATACCATAATGTCAACTACTCATCACCTTTTACAAAATATTGCTTTTCCCGATGCAGGGAAGTTAATCGTTGAGGAGTTCTCCTGGTACTTCATCATCACCTCCACTTCTCCATTTGCATTATGACGAGCATAAATTGCTTGGCAACCATATTAAAGTAATCGGATCGCAACCCGTGAAATACTTATTATTGAGCAGTTCTGGTGTCCATCAGTGGTCCTCATCATGAATTCCACTTCACCAAATGGTGCTTTCCGAGAGCAACAGCACGAGTTACTATAAAAAGAACTCAAATATATAGATGTGCCTATAATATTTGAAGAGTTCCCTCGATTTCTCCAGGATTCCATCATTAGATCCCGATCTGATGACGACCATTTCGGAAGTATACCCTTTCAAACAAAAAAAGAATTTTGCAAATCCGTCAATATTATGACGGAGTTATACCCAAACATAAATAAAAAAATAAAAAAGAATTTTGCAAATCCGTCAATATTATGACGGAGTTATGCCCAAACATAAATAAAAAAATAAAAAAGAATTTTGCAAATCCGTCAATATTATGACGGAGTTATGCCCAAACATAAATAAAAAAATAAAAAAGACAGAATAGATAACCTCCTCCTTTTGGAAGTCGGTTGAAAATAGTTGAGCTTTTTCGGCTGCAGCTCTGCCTACGAACTGCAAACAGCTCAACAGTAGGTATTTTGTTCAACAACCCTGTAAAACATACTTAGTAATGTTGCAACCAACAACAGCTACAGTGCAATAATGTAACGAATTTCACTAATTTCGATTGTTTGCCAATCGAGTACCGTAATCCGGCTCGCATTCATTTTTGGATTTCCCGTTGCAATGCCGTGCAATAATTCGGTATTCCGCTCAAAATGGAACAATCTGTTTCTGTAAATAACAACAGAGCTAAAACCTTTTATGTTTTAAAATTGAATGCATTCCATATAGATTCATGGCATTTTACATAACCATTAATGTATTACATACATTTATTATGCTGAATGCCGTATATTTTCATAGTTCGCTTTGCATTGACCACTGGAAATGTCCCATTCATTCATGAAACCCCAACTACGCAGCAATGAATGCTGCTCTCTGTACGATTTCATTATAATGTAGCTTATTTTATAGCGAGTTATTATTGAAATAATTTGAAAGTAACAATATAATAAGCGGATTCGATGGTTTATTTACTTTTATTTTATTATATTATTTACCTTATTTTCGTTTTGTTCTGAACGATAGTTACTTACCTAATGTAAATCCGTACTAGTTTGAATAAATTGGAGAATGTATTATTAAAGAGAGCCCTGGCAACCATAACACAAGTTTAATCTTAGCTTGAGTGAGATAGTCAGCGTTGTATGCAATTTAAAAACAATATTGTCATATGTAATTTGGAAACAAATTTTTATTTTGTGTTTATTTTATTAATGGATTGTTTGATCGATGAGTATATTTTGTTGTGTAGTTAAGTCTGATCTACTTGGCGTAAATATGACTTCAGTTTTATGTCTATTCAATAGGTACCTTATGAATGAGTCATATTGGTTAGCTATGAAACTAGCAGCACTGTATGATGGCTATATTTTTATAGCATTTGTAAGCACTGTTGCTTACAAATGATAAAAATATAGCCAATCCATTCGATTAATTACAATAAAATAATATTACAAAGTAATATGGCATCTAAATAATTTCCTCACATTTAGCACTCAATTGTAAACTAAATTCATAAAAAAACCGGCCAAGTGCGTGTCGGACCACGCACAATGAAGGGTTCCGTAGTTGGGATGAATTTATCCCAATAACAAACTTAACATTGTAGTTGAAAAACATGTTCTCCCATAAGGAATGTATGGGAGATCTGTTTTTCAAACTGCACATTTAAGTTGGTCGATTATTACTCGTAAACCTGTAAGGCCTACTTAGCTGTGATCGTTTTAGTGTTTTTTAATTTCGTTATATATACTACTACCGTGAATTTATTCAGATTTCCAAAACCAATCATTTACCTGGCAGGGGGTGAGGACACTTGGCTCTAACAAAAAAAATCTGTTAAAAGCTAAATATTTTGCAATCGGATCCCTAAATTCAAAAATGGTTTCGACAAACTCCCAATATTTTTGAACGACCTTTCTAACGATACCCCACAACATGGGGTAGATGAGAAAAAAAAAACATTCCCACGTTACGTGTAGGGGAGGTACCCTAAAAAAAAATATTTTACTTGATTTTATTTTACCATTTTGTCGGCATGATTAATATGTATACCCATGCTAAATTACAGCTTTCTAGTACTAACCGTCTCTGAGCTAAGCCGCGGACAGACAGACGGACATGGCGAAACTATAAGAAGAAAGAAAGAAGAAAGAAAGAAAATACGTTTATTTGCGGTACACATGACGCAAAGAAAGAACAAAACACAAAAATAAACAATTTGGGGGAAAATATGCATCACATCCACGCAAAACGCGTTCCTTGTTTACTACGGAAACCTAAAAACGTGCAAACGTCACAAGCCGTCATACATTGTTACTCTAAGGACCTAATACTTTGTCTAGTAGGTAAACATTTTTTTTTTAAGGTGTGTCATTTTTAACCCCCGATCCAAAAGAGGGGTGTTATAAGTTTGATCGCTATGTGTGTGTATCACCTTAGCTTTTAAACGGGTGAACCGATTACAATGCGGTTTTTGTTATTTGAAAGCAGGTTTTCTAGCGATGGTTTCTAGATGTTTCTTTATCAAAATCGGCGTAGCCGTTTGAAGATTATCATCACTTTTCTAGTTGATGAATGGATGTGAGCGTATTTCACCGGTCTGATCGATTTTCAATTTGGTATTCTGTTACTTCAATGGTCTTAGAAGAACATAGTATCCTTGAACTGATGCTGCAGCATCACCTGGAATTTGCAGTATACCCAACTCCGTTACCAACTTACAGCACAGTTATGGTGTTTGGGCTCATTGGAATGGTCTTAATGAATTGGCTATAGATAGATGATGAACAGGGTCTGGTGATGGAGTAGGGAAGAGAAATGAGGAAATATTTGTGTCGGGGTTTTTAAAATTTTAATATAATTGCACTTGTCAACTTAAGTACCCACTAAAACATCCGGTATTTCTAGCTACACAATTACACCTACTCAACTGTGTGGAACGCTCAGATATTAACGCATCGCCCCGTTGGGACCAAAATCCACTAGAAAATTAATTTCACGGTCCAATATCGGCTAATTCGATGTCTGCTGTAGCATATCTAGATGTAAATAGATCTTGGGTTAGTACTGTGGTTAGCGGTAATAATTTGGACAATAATAGTTAGTTACAATAGGTATTAGTAGTGTACGTTGTACGGTCAGTTCCAAAAGTATCTGATAAAAATGTAAACAAATGCATCAGAATACGTCCTTGTGGATGCCATTTACTTATATTGAGTGTTTTTTTATTTGATTATTTTAGTACTTTATCACCTTAAAGAAGTTTTTCATTCGATAATTGTAGTTAATTTTCGTCGATTTCTTGTTTTTTAATTACAATTTAATAATGTTATTAAAAAAATAATTGTTAGATAAAGTGGTGAGATATAAAGTTGTAACCTTCTAAATATAGATGAATGTGTTACTAATTCCCATTAGTGAATGATTACGTAAGAATATAACCTGAACAAGTAGTTTGTTTACAATTTCATCAGATACTTTTTGGAAAAGACTACACCTTAACCTAATTAGGTATTAATTGGAACGGGCATTTTAATATTTGGTATATTTGAACAAGTATGGGGTAGGTTAATACATTTTAAAAAGAGGTGACTTACACCTTCATTTTTAAAATGTATATAGGGGTAAATAGTCTGTTTGATCAATGATATAATGTCTTATTATTAGTTTGTATATTGTTTTAACATTTGACAAAGCTAGAAGTTCAATGTTCTCGGCCATGAATGTGGTATTTTTATGAAGGTTTTGTTTTACCACTTCTTCTTACCAGGTAAAGTACTAGGAAGTGGTGAAGGGCGGGCGTTTTGGGGGACTGTCATATGTATTTTTAACGATCGAAGAGTTTTGATTCTCAGCCTTGTTTGAATAAATGACTTTTGATTTTGGTTGTTGGTAAATGTTTAGTGCATTTCTTTAGATTTTTATTTCCTCCAGATTAGCCTGGTGACAGTGGAATATATCACTTTAAGAGATTCGTTATCGCAGCTAATAATATTCTGCATAAGACCAATAGGAATCATCTACAATATCATGTTCTTGTGTCAGAGCAGAGATCGATGACAAATGTTACACCATATTGCATGAAATACCATTTCTAAATAAACAAGACATATTTGCTTATTACTTTACGTTGTCCTTCGGGAAGCTTGACAGCTACCAAGGAGTGTTTCACTGTAATGTTATGTTTTATCATACATTCACCTCAGCTCATAAGTTTGTTGCGTCATTCCCCATGTTCCCCTGAACAACTATAACTTATGCAGTATACATTAGTAAGTTAGCATAGGTACCTTAGTTCCTTATTGTCAGTACTAGCTTGCGTTGGACCACAGTCTTGTCTGGTGATAAGCATATTAATTAATTAATTTATATATACTTTATTGTACACCAGATTATACATTACATAAAGAAAAAGTAATACCCTACAGAATATACAATGGGCGGCCTTATCGCTTACTGCGATTTCTTCCAGGCAACCTTGGAATGGACTGTGATTTTCTGGACATAAAATGGGGTTGTCTTCGGTGCAAATAAAAGGCATATAAGTACAATATACTATAATAGATACACAGATAAATGCTATAGGTATATTAGATACATGATACATACATGCTAACTATATAAGCAACGAAAATAAATGACGAATATTATTACAGCTAACGATAAGAAAAAAATTATAACGACAAGTAATGTTCTTTCACGAGTCTTTTAAACACAGGCAACGATTGCGCGCGCTTTATTGGAAATAGTAATGCGTTCCACAAACGAGCAGCCTGGACAGTAAAGGCTTTGTCAAGGAAAGTTGTGGAATGCATTGGCATTTTAAGTTTCAAGTTATCTGATGACCTTAATAATTTCGTGTGAGAGTCACAAAGAAACTAGAAACGTTTCTTGAGATAAAGAGGGGTGGAAGGAGAAAAGAGCACATTATACAAAAGGGAAAGAATATGAGCAGTCCAATGAAGGCGAATTGGTAACCACTTGATCTTCACGCGAAATTCGGAAACATGGTCATATTTGCGTACACCGTATAACCTTATACAAAACCATTAATATTAAAGTTACATACTAAGAAATATCGATGTTTTGTCAAGTTGTAAAAACCGTGCGAAGCAGGAGCGGATCGCTAGTGAATTAATAAGAAACAGGTGGAGTCACGGTCCCAGTTAGTATTTACTGTATACTATATAAAAATAATAAGGTCGTTTATTTCACCATTCCCATAGCAAGTGACACACAGTGCCAACTAGTGCCGTCTTATAACTATTACGATCCTTTATTGTTGCGGAGCACGCAATGCAAAGTTAGTATTGCGTTTACAGAAACAAATTCTTACATAAAATGCAATGTAGTTTGAATATGGTGTGTATTTTTGTGACCGCTTAAAAGTTGGTTTTTGTTCAAACTGCGTTTGAAGCTTTTCTGTTTTTGAATTATTACGTTATGGGCTGGTACGGAAATTACTAGACAATATAAAATATGACGGAGAAGGCGCACGGGTCGATCGATCAGGTTAAGCTATACTTGCCGTGGTTGGTCCGGGGATGGGTGACCATCTTTACATACCAAGTCCTCCTTCTCCTCGGAAAGCACGTTAAGCCGTTGGTCTCGGCTATCATTTTTAGATCATTGACAGCCGTTACGGGTAGTTAGAAGCCCAAAAGTCTGACAACCAGCCTTAACAAGGGCTATCGTGTTACGTAGTAACTAGGTTATGGAGGTCAGATAGGCAGTCGCTCCATGTAAAATACTGGTATTCAGCTGCATCCGGTTAGACTGGAAGCCGACCCCAACATAGTTGGGAAAAGGCTAGGCAGATGACGACGTACGTTTCTCTCGTTATTATCAGGCATATATATTAACTACTGTGGACGTACTATGGGTCGTGTTAGTTATTGCACAATAGAAAAACCGTTTGCAGTTCAGATCAAATTAATCACACTAGCAATTTACATACTGTACACAACACAACTAGGTATACGGAACGCGCGACAGCCTCTAAACGTCTTCACTGCTTGACTGCTACCGACAAACTCTGCTCATTCCCGGTCATTTAGTTAGATTAGTCAAAACAGTGACGTATTTCCGACAAATATTTATTTTTCTGATCACAAGGCTTTTTGATTGGCTGACTCATTCGCTTAGTGATCAAAGCAGTCATCAGCTACGCTGCTCAAAAGATTATGATGAGATTTCCGATTTTGTGTTCGATTAAATTGTTAGTAGACACATAAGTAGTTAATAATATTGCCACATTATCATCTCTCTTGGTAACGAGATTGTTAATCATTGCATATTATTAATGTAAAAAATAATGTGAAAATTCTGCTTTTCAATCGCCTTTACGACACCCACAGGAACATTCTTGATCTTTCTGCTCCGGCTCTGAGATTGGAGCACTCCACATAATTTCCAAGTACAGTTGTAACCCGGGACAAACGGCCGTACCATATTCAAAGTACCATCCCAAATATTACAAGTACACATATTACGGCGTACTACGCAAATACGACGCGTACTTACGATTATGTAAATAAGTACGCCGCGTACAAACTAACTGCGCTGGGAGTAAGGATGTGCGGGCTTAGTTTAAATACGCCGAGTTCTCGTATGAGTCAATATGATTTTCCTAATGTGTATGTTTTATGTAAGAAATATTTATGAAGTAATCTTTATGGATTTGGTTTTAATAACTTAGGTTTTACGTTCAACAAATATATTATAGCCGAAAATTAGATGCTCTATGTTTAGGGTTTTAGGCATGTTGCAAATTATGCCTATGTTCGCTTTTGAAAGAATGTTGGTGATATTGTAACCAGTTTTCTGTTTTTTTGAGTTCCGTACTCGAACGGTGCCAAACGGAACCCTATTCCTAAGCCTCCGCTGTCTGTCCGTCCGTCTGTCTGTTTGCAGGTTATATCTCATGAACCGTACCTAATAGTTAGACAGTTGACTTTTCAAATATTGTGTATTTCTATTGCCGCTAATAAAAATAAAAGCCATACAGGGAACGAGTTTTCGTTACTAAAGTAAAAAACGTAGTGTTAAATATTGTACGATCGTACGGAACGTCTTCGTGTGCGAGTCAGACTCACTCTTGGCCAATTTTATCATTTTATCGAAAGACAACGACAGTCGATAGACATACCTATGCTTAGTTGTATGTAGATCACTTTGTTGGTTCCACTATTTATCTTTAAAACCTCCAGTAAAACCTTGTCGACATTACAATCAGCTGCCAACACCCTCCTGTTTCTAATTCATCCCCCAATAACCCTTATTCAATCAAAGATAAGACAAACAAAACAACGCGAATCAACACCGAAGGTAATCTCCAATGCAAATAGACTCAAAACTCGAACAACTATAACAAACAACCGTCAGCTCTATCAATAAATAAAACCGTCACCAATTATTGATACAACCCGATTTACGCCCTTTCAGCCTTAGCAGGGAAGTCAAACCTTTTTGCATTTGCATGCCAATTTTACGAAAACAAAAAATATGTTTTTGTTTAAGGCGTGTTTCCTAATTATCTCTCTTACAAAACTAAGAATTATTATTTATTTTTAGTATATCATGTCCCGGTAAGGCCTTTCTACTTTCGATTCCTCTATATTTAGGGCAAATGGTGGATGTTCTGGTGGGCGACAAGGTTAGAAAACTTAGACAAAATTAAAACCCAAATTCATTATCATCATCATCATTTAGCCGAAGACGTTCACTGCTGGACATAGGCCTCCCCAAGCATTGCCACATCGACCAGTCAGTCCTGTTCCTCTAATATCCAGCGCATTCTCACGACCACTCTGTGGACCCTGACTGTGGGTCCACCTTGTGGAGAGCCAATCAAATATTCCTCACATACTTAAAATAACATATCATGAGCGATTTGTAACAGAAACAGTTCTTACAATTGCATAATAACAAAACACAGAAGATCTATATTAATTAAATAAAAATAGTGTTGTATCAAAATTCAAAATTATTTTTTAAGCAAATTAACTACCAACTTAAATTGTCCGTATATTCGACATTTATATATTATTTTTTTGACTGCATTTAGCTGTCATTCTTCAATAAATTTTCTGTCCCAGAATTTTCTTTCGCGTGCCAAAGGTTTACCACCCCTGCGTCTAGCGAAACGCCTTTAATACTAGGGGATGAAACAAAGGGCTATTGTTAGACAACCCACTTTTCAACTTTATCTCGCACGAAGTGATAGCATTGTAGTTAGGGGTGTCGACAATATAGTGAGTTTGAGTCACACTTGATCGATTTTTTGTTTGTTCGTCATTACTGTGAGCTCACGAAGCATAGTGGACTGGGATTGATCATTAGCGCTTTTGCGATAATCATTGTGATTGCAGTGACATGAGCCAGATCATATTTCATTGTTAGAAGTAGGTCAAATGCTGTTAAAAGTGGTGGTGCATCTATAAAAGCATTTTATTTAGATTGATATTTTTATCTATTTACTTTCAAAAACGTTATAAGTCTATATTATCGTTGGGGCCAGTATTACTTAGCTAAGCACTTTTTATTTATTTATCAAACACTTTATTGTACACCACATAATACAATATCTGCTCAATTAATTGATAAAACAGAATTTTAATTAAGATTTCCGCCAAACCATAAAAAAAAATCTAGTGTGAGACCACAGCAATGTGAACAACTACTGTTATCCTGGAATACTGCTTACCTCTCATACAAAAGATAGCATGATATTTGAAACCCTTCTCACAGTTCTACGAAAAGGTCCTTTTCGGTTAAGCCGAAGGTTTCAAGAAACTATCTCCTTGTAAAATATTAGAGAGTTAAGACGTTAATCGTTTGATAAGGAGGGAGCTACTTTATGTCAGTAAGTTACTGTTATTCAGTTAATTGTTAACTTGCTAATGCCCAGGATTTTCGACGATACGCTGATATGAAAGTTGGGTGAATTTCGGGTGTGTTAAATTACGTCTAGAGATTATTATGCTGCTAGATATTAGCCTCTTTCACACTTCTCTTAAGTAATAACACTGGAGCTTTACGGTGAAAACTTATCTGGGAGATAGAGATTTTTTAAAGAATTTTGTACAATCTAAATATTTTGATCGATAGTATCAAAAATATTACGTTTGAAGTTAAATAGATTAAGGGCTGATTTTTAGGGTTCCGTAACCGAAGTGTGCCAAACGGAATCCTATTACTAAGCCTTCGCTGTCCGTCTGTCTGTCAACGGGTTGTATCTCATGAACCATAGGTGGACAGTTGAATTTTTCACAGATTGCGTTATTCTATTGCCGCTGTAACAAAAAAATCATAAAAACTCAGTAAGTACATATTTGTATACAATAAAAATATGTTTTTTTCGGCATTTTTTGCTCGATAATACGTAATACGTACGGAACCCTTCGGGTGCGAGCCTCTCACTTTGCCGGTTTTTTCAACACTCAGATAACTTTTATTTGAGGAATAAATATTTCGGTTGGACAGCTTTTGCACAGAAATAGATAAATATCTTTTTGTTGACCTTTCAATTTATTTCGAGCTATGAAAATAAAATTTTTTAGTTTATACATACGCTTTTTTCGTACAACAATTCTATTACTGCATGACCAGCAAAATAAGATATCAGTATAAACCTTCACAAGGTAGGTAGGTAAAGACTACCACCAATTTTCATTACGCGTCTAATCAAGACACCGATTGCAATTCCAGCAGCGATCCATTGGAACAGCCGGGTTGTTAAGACTTTTACTTATTGTAGTGCTGGGACCTGAACAATTTGTCGGTCGATCGGCTGCAACGGGCAAAGATTGCTTTTTTAAAGATACACTTCGAATGGCAAGTTGGATAGTGCACATTCTTGGCAGGGACGACGTTTATTTACTTGCTGTGCAGGTTGGCAGCGTTTAAGATACGGATTCTTGTAAATAGTGGGGATAGCTTGGCGAAACTCTTGATTTGTAACTGGTTTTTAGTCTTTCGTGGAAATATTAATTAAGATGTTTTGGTTTTGTGGATATTTATTTATGAGATGTGAATTGGAAGGTATCCGAAGTTATATTAAAAAGTTCCACTAAGATATATTACGTGTCAGTGTAAGTTATATGCGATTTTTGACAAAAAATATGACCGTACGTTTTTCAGTTTAGTAAGGTGGAGCTAAAGCCTTTTGGAAGTGAACTTTGGTTATATACCTAGTAAAAAATCCAGTACATTACATAGATGATGTTATATTTAAACATTATTTTATGTAGCAGATGAATTCATGCATTTCAACTGCTTTTAACCAAATAATTAATCATGGAATACCATTATAGAACCAGGTCTTATTCGAATGCATCGTTCCAATTTCTAGTACATTTGAACATCCTTAGAGAATCTATAAGCAAGTTCTGGTACTATTTGCAGCTCAATTCCTTAAGTAAAGTCACTGCGCTCACCGACTCAGCTCGAGCATCTTCTATGTGCCTTTCAAAAGTGTATCTACCTATGCTTAAATTCGACTATGTTTACGGTTTTAATGGATTGGTGGTAGAAAATAATTCTGGCAGAATATCCAGTGGGATATTTAAGTAGCCTCCTTTCAATTTTGATGTTTAATAATTAGCGAGTCAATTAATATTATCATTATTAGTTGTATAGAGGTTAAGGGATTTATTGAATAAGTAGGTTATTAAGTAAGTTGTTTTTCAAATTTGAGAGGAGCCAACGTGAGGTTTCATTATTATACTATCACGTTAATCTTGGTGACAGAAATTGCAAGTACCTAAATAGCATGAAGAAACCTGGACTACAATAGTTTGAAATTGCCAAGACGAATTGTGTAAACGCGTTGATCATGCTCGTTCCTTCAGATAATAGATTTCGAATCGACCGTCGAATCGACCCGTGTTTCGGACGGTTTTGATAACTTGAAAAAACAGTGAGATTTTTTCATTAGTTATTTTAATACACATAAACCTACCTATAAACGTTCCGGAATAAATTCTCTAAATGATGATAAAAACCGCATACAAATCCGTTGTGAAGTTCAGAAGAACAACGCAGTCACACAGACAGACACAAAAAGCACAATATGATGTCGGTATAGGGGAAGACCTGGATGAGACTCGCGCAGACCAGGCAAGCATGGCACAAAAGGGAGAAGGCTTATATACTCTGCAATGGGTGGAGCAACGCTACCAATGATGATGATGATGGTTTCAAATAAGTTCCCGGGATCATCTTATAACGTACGTGGTTACAGCGGTTTACCATTTAAACAGTTGTTTTTTCACAAGACCGTATTTTTAAAAAGAACACGCTTGCTCAACCGGAAAATTAATACGAGAACTCTTGTTTGGAAGTATGAGGTTTGTTCAAAAATATCATTCTGTGGTCTGTGTTTTTTACTCACAGACTTATTTAGTTGTTTTATATGCTAATATTTTGTCTACATGATAATAAATCTTGGGTGCCCGTCACGTTATAAATAGAGTTGAGTAAAAACTTTATTTAAAGACATTATTCTAGAGGCAAAAAATATTATAATATATTTATTTATTTCTCTCAAAAAGGTACAGTAGTTCATATTATTTACTAATTAAGCCCTGCAGAAAAATCCTGTGGATTTGAAGAAGTTAGAATCTGCATTATAGCTTACACTTGCGTGTTACATTTCTTGTTTTATCTACTGATAGAAATTATATTTTTTATGACCAAATAGTCGTCAATCAATGACATAAAAATACCCTAATAAAGAATCAAATACTAAAACGTTTACAGAAAAGAAATTCCGTCAAGAAAATGACACGCTCGTAATAAATGACATCGTGCGTGACTTTCTTAAAATGGTGATAGGTAACGCAACCTGTCGCGATGGGGATGAGTAACTGACGTAGTTTAGTTTAAGCATGCTATTTTTTGTTTATTTATTTACCTATTTGTTATTTTTATTTTGTACCACAAAATGTGCTGAAGAATGTTTGACGTTTTCCGTTTACGCACGCACCAAGTTACGGTGGGTTATTCAAACACTAGTATGTAGAAATCTGACGTATATACGAGTCTAAAACAAACCCATACTTATGACGTAAAAAGGATGTGGTAAGTTTATTTACCTTGTCGGCATAGAAAATGCTATGCAGTACCAACGGCTAATAGATACTCGTATTGTTGTCTTAATTATTTCATGGCGCAGCAAGTGGCACCGGCTCATTTTGTTATGGTTGATTACTGTCACTCTAACAGAGCGTCCTCGCCATAGATATAGTTTTAAATAATACATCTATCTATGGTCGTCGCGTCCATGGTTGCATGGCGGCTGTCTTCTAACGATAGACATGATGTCAGGGGCGCTATCGTACCACATCCACGACGAACCGCTTTATTCCGGCACAATCCTGATGATATTGCAGCTGCTGGACCACTTATACGAAAACCACTTCTGGTAAAGGCTAAACTGCGCACTTAAAATGGTTGACTTTCTAATAGATTACTACCAAAAAACCTGGTAACTTTTTAGTTCAATAAAAGACGAGGCAACAGTGAACAAAGGCATTAAATATAATACTTACTTATAACTAAAAGTAGCACCAATTCCCATATTAAAAATGCAATGAAATTTCAGCGTAGTCGATTGTCTTATGTAAGGAATCTGCATGACAAAGATAGGGTATTCGAGTCCACAGAGAATTTAAAATATGTATAGTGAAAAATTGATGCCTCTTCTAGTCTGCAGAATGATAATGTACGACGGATCTAGGAAATGCTGTAGTCATATCGAATGATGCTTAGAATGTAAAAAGAAAATGTATGTTCCATTAGCTGTTTTTTCTTTGTTTTATAGTCAGGCTTTTTATATTAAAATGTTCATAAGAAAATATGCGCTTTATGCTCGAGTATTAATGCATTTTTCTTGAATGTTGATATTATAAAGAAATATTATTACACGACTACTATTGCACGGCTCATAATGCGAAGCATTAGAGAGTTCTTTGTGATCGAAAAATTTGTTTTGCCTCCTTTCTGCAACTGTTTTTAATGTTACACTCCTGCTACTACACAGAACCTACTTATTTATATACCATTGTGTAGAAAATTTAATGGAGATTAATTTTGTACTGTCTGTTTGCGTTTCAAAAAATTATTTTATGCAGTAGAAACGAAAAAAACATCAAAATAGATTTAATAAATTTCCCGTCTATCAAGCATGCAACTTGAAAACATTGTAGCTCGCGAAAAAATCAATTAATTGAGTCAAAGTCAAACAAAAAAAAAACAATTAAGTGAGAAATTTTACCCATATTGATGTAAAATTTTTGAATGAGCGTTAGGAGGCGTGCACTCTTGGACTATCCATTTTTTTATACTCTGAGTATCAGCTACAACAATTGTAGTGGATTTCAGGTCAAAATAATTTGTAGGTACATGACGCTCAGCTTCGTAAGCAAAGTTGACCTGTATCTTGACGCAAAACACAAAAATTATAGAGTAGAAAATACAAATTATTGCCAAGTCATCATCAACATCAACTACTTACGCGTAACACCCACCCCGGAAAACGTCGCATACAATTTCCTCCATAACGTAATACCGTAACCAATATACTCATACACACAATTCACCTCACGCCAAAAAAAAGTATTCAAACGCCCCATTTACGCCAAATGCTACCTCAGCGCAACGGCCGCCATTTTTCATCCGATTTCGTGCGAACACGATCGAACACGAACGTTAGGCAATATGTTCCGTATGTCATACAAATAAAACAAGTCGGGTGATAAACTACAGTCATTTTCATTCGTGAAGAGGTGTACATTCGTCATGAAGCCTTAGCTCACTTTTCATCCGGATCCCTTATCGTGGAAGACTGTGTAAGTGACTCACGTAAGCTTCAGTAAATCTGTAGGTAAAGACGCGGGAACGAGTTGTCGTTGAATTTGAATTAGGAATGGAGACTTGTTGACGATGTGGTGTTTTACTATATAGGGGAATGGTTGTAGGTTATGGTAAATGAATAATTTTGTCATTCCCCCTTAGCTATTACTATCGTAGAGCGATGTCTTGTCGATGAAACAACATAGAAAAGTATCTACACAGTTGAAGAGTTTATTTATTCAATTCAGCTTATCGCAGTCCACTGACATAGGTATCTCCCAAGCTGCGCCATAACACCCTGGCCTCTGCCTTCCGCATCCAGTCTGTCCGAGGCACTTTCTTAAGGTCGTCGGTCCATCTAGCTGGGGGGCGTCCCACGCTACGCTTGCCGATACGCGGTCTCCACTCCAGGACTCGTCTGCTCCACCGCCCATCAGTCCTTCGACAAACATGGTCGTCGTCCTTCGTCCCACTGCCACTTCAGTTTGCTTATTCTGCAAGCTATGTCTTTAATTCCGGTTCTTTTCCGGATAACTTCAAGTCCGTTCAGTTTCAGGTTTCTCAGGTTTCCGGTTTATTTATTATAGGGGATAAAAATATATACACTAGATAAACTTCTTATACCTACTAAATTAATTAATAAAATTAAAATATAATAACCTAACCTAACGAAAACTATTATTAACAAACTTAAATATGGCGTCGAAAAATGACAAACGACTGCGTAATGAACCCAAGAAACTGGCGGCATAACCACGTTGTATGGCAATGCTTACCTGGAATCTGAAATTTATGTAATGTAATAATAGTTTTGATAATGATGTTTGAATTGAATATTTTGGACCTACGTTGACATTTTCATTTTTTATTCTGTTTTTTTAATATTTGATAATTTAATATTTGACAATTGTTTAAAATCTATTTTTTATTAATGTTTGCATACCATGACAATATGGTAAACATGTTAGCACAACTCCATGTACTTATATTACACCTTGCATGCACTGTATTGTATGTACACACATGTTTGAGCAAATAAAGTTATCTGAATCTGAATCATTAAAAGTCTCGTCTAGACTAATATTTCTACATATTTTCTACTACAGTAACAAGTAAGCACTAACCAAAACAAACGCAATCTAAAACACAATAGCTACAATAAAATCCTTAAATTCAAACGCTTCTATAAAATATTTGAAGCATTATTTAAGTGGGATTTAGTCGTTAGCTAAACTACTATAATGTCCATTGTTCAAACGGTAGTTTCGTACAATTTCGCGGTACATTTGTGGCGGCGAAACTGCACGGAGAACTAGCGCTCCCTAGCGGCCAAAGTGTAGACTAGTCTGTAGGGAATTTGGACTTGTTTATCGCCGGTATTATGTGCTGTAATGTTCCCGTGTTGCAAGTTTTTGGGAGTTTAAAATGTTATATTCTGGTCTTGTTATCTATTTGCGCAAACTATGTGGGAATTGTTTGGTCTTGTCTTAGTGTAAAACTTAAGCTAGAATGCAGTGTTTATGTAGGGAAGACTGTCCAGGCGTTAAGGAAAGCCACGATGGAATTATTTTGATACCGGTAATATTCTAATAATTTACTTAATTATAAGAATTACAACACTATTACTGGTGCTCGTATAGTATAGTTAAGTACAATAGATACCATTATCAATGATACCATTTGCGGTGATTTAATCGCGAGGAAACCAACATTGATAATTTGACTCAAGACGTTTTGTAGTGTTCAAAGCTCATACTTTCTATTGTGTTGAGACAACTTCAGCATAAACACAGGCCTCATCTCTGTGAGAGGGAGTGGGCCGTAATCCACCACGCAGGCCCAGTGCAGGTTGGTAACTACAGGCTGATTTGCTATTCGGGTTTGTTAGGAAACGAATGAGACAAACAAAGAAGGAAAATACTTTTTATATGTGGCGGCATCTACATCGCGCAATTAGAGTTTACCGCGCGGTGGACATATATACAAGCTCACGACTTCAACCTCTGGGCAATTGCCCGCCAGACATGACACCCGTCTGGTCGGAGGATCCTCCCTTTTCTATGGTGGATGAGTGAACTTTACACCCTGTTCCTCATACCCCTAAATTGGTGACCCCGAGTATGAACGTCAACGCAGCCTTCGTGCAACTACTTCAGCGTGACGTCATCATCATCACTCCCGCAAGCTTTCGTGAGACAAACTCACAATGTGGTTTTCATGAAGTTTCTTGCACCGGCAGCGCCATCTCTCTACTTCCCATGAGTGTCGTAAAAGATGACTAATGGTACACAACTGGATGGTGGACACTATTTGTCATTATTACTTTATTTTGTTTAAAGGAAAAGGTAATATCACTATGTTAGCCACTTTTCCCGGAGATCGGAACTATCTCATAATTTGAAATACACACCTACTTATTACAACTTAGTTGGTTAACTCTAACTCTTTTATGGATTCTGTCCGAAATAAATGGATAATAATAACTCTGATTCTCATGTTACTTAACTTGTCAAAAGTAAATGTAATTATCGTCGCGTCGCGCCAGTCTGCACGAGTCTTTATGTGGTTGTCATCCAACAAACTGCAGAACTATTCGAATAACGCGCTGCGAATGGATAATTATAATAATATTATATAAAATTTATTATCAGGCTTCAAAGGCCCATAGCGTGTTAGTATTACAAATTACTTAAAATCTATGTTAGTACAACAATTAGGCACACACACAATCATGTGGGACTAAACACGTTTCTTGAAACAAAACAATATCAGCTGTTTTACACAGTGCACGCACACAGTTCACCAAAATGTTATTTTCATTGTTGAAATACTATCCATTATTTGCCTTTGTTCTTCCCGCGCTCACATAACTAGTAGAATTTTGTGTTCTCTTAAGTTCTTAAAGTGTGTAATTATGACGTATTTTTGACAGATTGAGATTGAGAATAGAATGTCAACGTTCTTAAAAATACACGAATTTCTGTTTGCGATCGTCGATTGTGCAGTAGTAATAAATGGGAATTTTACTATTTCTTCATGATTTTTATTGAAACTTCATATTCTGCAGTGAGCTTCGACAAATGATGCATACACTTTTAATACCGAAGGATTCCTGCAACTGTCAATAATAAAGTAGCTTCCAACGAATAATGACTGTTCATATCGTTCATTGAAATATCAGCTGGTGGAATTACTGGTATTAATCATTTAAAGGCGGCGATGTATGATTTCATTAACTCACGGAATCATTAACTGTTCGGAACGTATCATTGTATAATGAATTCTGTACTCTTCTGCCTGGAATCGATTCGCCATTTTTCACTGATGTGATCATTTTGAATATTTACTTTTTAATTCGTTATTTCCCATATAGTCTCGTTCCAGGCTTCACTTTAGCACTTATAATATTAGTTAAGATAGACGGGAAGACCGCTATAGGACAAATTAATAAAAAGACACATTGGTACTGTAGGCCGTACGTCAGTGTTGACACGACCTTGAGCTGACCTAACGTAGCACGAAGTTTTAATAGAATAACATGCCAGCTTACACTGGTTTTGATACCACTTACAACGTACCGCTGACTGAAATGTGGCCTAGCATATTAATTACATATTTCAATCCGTATTTTTAATTGACACAAATAGCCGTACCAGAGACTGCACAGTTGATTCACCACCAAACTCCAAAAACAAAATATCCCCTCAAAAATCATCACTCACCCGGAAAATTCAAACCCTTATGAATTTACGAAAGTTATTTTCAAAAATTCAAACGTACGGTAATAAAATATTCGGAGGCGCTTCGCCGGGTTCACACCGCACAAGATAGCCGATGTTTTACGGCTGTGTCGGGCTAAAATTTAGAGCTATTTCAGACGGGGCGAGTGCATAGCGCGTATTGTATGTAATAATTTACGGATCGCTTTGTGACTGCACCTCGCATTGTTAACTATTATGCAGGCCTTAGAATGATGGGATGTTTAGTGCTGCGTTTAGTATGCTTAGCAAATCATTGAGACAGTTGTAGTGGTTTAAATGAAGCCTCGTTGTGATTGTGTGTTCGCGGTTTACGATTAGAACTGTGTGTTTGCGTATAGATCCTTGGTTTAGTGGCCACCTGTTGAGGGTAATATCCTCATGAATAGTAATGGCTGTCTGGCTGTAGTGGGGGATGATAACGATTACTGACTACTGTTTTCTCTGGAATTTTTGAATTCAGTATGAGATTGAGGCTGATGCTGGAAGTTGAAATATGTTAATATGAAAGTTTTATTTCTTTGACTTACAAACTATAAATACATTACAGCACATAACTTGTAAAAAGAAGCACGGTATATTAATATCTACAGGCTCAAATAAAATGAACTAGCAAAACTCCGCAGACCCGATACCCATCGTGTCGGCGGATATATTGTAACACGATAAAATAACCATCGCGTCTGCGGAGTTTAGCTAGCCAATTTAAAATAACCCTGTGGAGACGCAACTACGAAGAAGTTAGAAGATACTATCCAGTTATCTCTATTAGTAGATGCATATTTTTATCACTAAAGATCTACAACTATTTAAACAAGGCTATATACTGTTCTAAGAGCTGCATACTGTTAGCCTGTATCATCCTTTTACTGGGCAAAGGCCCCATGACTTCCAGTGCTAATTTGGACCAGTGGTCATTTGTTTTGTCCAGCTCGTCCCGCCATCTTCTACGGGGTTTGTTGCGACGCCTAGCGGTTTCAGGACTCTACACAGTGGTTATTTTATTTAGCACACAGCTCATTGGACATGCGTTGCCCAGTCCCACTTCAACGTTGCGGCTTTTTGAGCAACGTCACTAATCTGTGTTTTAGAGTGCAGTGTGATGTTGCGAATCAATAATTATGCCTAGCCTTTTCCCAACTATGTTGGGGGCGACTTCCAGTCTGACCTCCACAACCCAGTTACTGGGTAATACGATACCCTATGGTAAGACTGGTTGTCAGACGGTCGGGCTTCTGACGACCACTAACGACTGTCAAAGATCCAGGAGTGACAGCCGGGACCAACGTACTTTCCGATGCATCGAGGAGTCTTGGTATGTAAAGATGGTTACCCATTCACGGACTAACCCCGGCAAGCATAGCTTATCCTGATGGATCGACCCATGAGGCTATTATTAGGTACTTAGACACGAGCTCCTCCGTGCGCGAATATGCTCTGTTAAGACGAGCTAATAATAAGTTTTTAAATTATAATACCATTCTCTTTAATAGAATATTCATGGACATTACTAAAGCGTCCATATTCCAGTATTTAATCATCAAGAAAGAAAAGGCCTAAACAAATTTGTACTGGAGTTGTCTAAAGCCGTGGTTTCTAGTATTTGAACTGTGCTTAAGTAATTCAATAGCGGCGCTTTTACTAACATAGTGTATTGGCATTTCTATGGAACTTTGATTCAAACTTCGTCTAAGTAAACTTAAGGTTTGGAAGGCGAGGTTCTTGTTTTAGTTCACATCAGCATTAAGAGGAAACGTAGTCACGTGATCGTAGGCGTTAATTCCATACAAAGAGTTCTTATGTATCTCTCTGGTTAATGATGACACCAAATAAAATATGATATAATGTATATCCACCCTTGCCTATGATTTGTTTTTTGGAGTACTTAAATTCATATTAGAAAAAAAAAAGATAATAAAAGAAACCAATTCTTCGTAGCTTTGGTTTCTTTTTCTATCTTTTTTTGGGTCATGGTAGATATAGACTGTTTCGTATAAAGAATATTTGCTTTAGTGTCATCATTACCCAAGTAGAAAACAAAGGAATACGTGTATGGACTGAACGCCAATGACCACGTTACCACGTATCCTCGGGATATTTTGAATACCTTCGTGGATATAGTAAAAGGTGACGTAAAAGTTAGTGCCGATTGGGGCGGCGCGGGCGCAACGAAAGGCGTGCGCATAGACGAATAAAACATGGTGAACACGAATATCGAACACGGAACATTTGGTTCGTACGTGTGGACGTAAATTAGCAAAACAAACACGAACACAGTTTGACTTGTGTTCGCGATCAACAGCCCCGCTCTCTTTAGTAGCAATAGATTCGCCACGAACATTTTTGACGAACAGTGTTTGATGTCCGTTAGTGGTAGGCACATGCGAACAAAGTGTTCGATGTTCTTGTTCACCATGTTCTTGTTCGTACGTACGTCCACGCCTTTACGCATTGCAAAAATCCTCCCTCGTTACTTTTGTACATTTTCTTGGAACCAATGCACACTAAACGCGGCCCGTACCGCTCTTTTTTTTGGAAAATCCGTTGCGTTGCGGCCCGTTGCAGCTGTAATGTGCGCCTGGCTTAAGAAGGATATTGTAGCGTCCTCTTGCCTGCTTGTAACATGAAACTGTGATCTCTGATTCATCTACATCTCGATCTCTGATTCTCTACAAAGCGTGCTGACTTATATCAATCTTTACTAACCTCAATTGAAGTGGTAATTGAGAGTCTCATGTTCAGCCATGGTTAGTAACAGGCAAATTTTATTAGAAACAAACTGACTTGTGGCACAAGTAGGTGGGATAGGCTTCAAAATAAAATAGGATAGGGATAAAATCTATTAGTAAATATCTACTATTCCCACTTACATTATGTATTTTACGGTCTTAGGGCCGATTTTCCAACCGTCACATAACTATTATCTGAAGCATAAATATGACAGTTTGACGTGTTTTCTATACAAAAACTGTCAAACCCCAATTTTTAATCCTCCGTTATAATAAGTCACAAGTTTCAAAAATAAGCCCAAAATAAAATTACAATACAGTACTAAAATATGCGTGTCAATAATGGTAAATAATTAATTTGTTGATTATTTGATCAGTTTCATCGAATAAATAATAAAATGGACGCGAACTGCGAACGACAAACCAATTACGTTTAAACTCGGTTCATGAGTATTTATAAATCCAACTAATTAATTTCCAAACATATCGATTAGATTCATACTATTTACATTAGATTTTAGGTCAGTCACCTTGCCTAGCATTTTCAAATATGTTGGGGTCGGCTTTCGATTGTAACCGAATGCAGTTGAATACCAGTATTTTTCATGGAGCAACTGCCTATCCGACTTCCACAACCCAGTTACTGGGTAATGTGATATACCCCTCGGTAAGGCAGATTGTCAGACTTTCGGGCTTGCCCGTAACGACTGCCAAAGATCTACAAATGACGGCCGGGACCAACGGTTTACGTGCTGCCGAAGCACTTTGGGGAATATTTAATTATGTTAGGTACGAACTGTACATTTTATGAATAACCAATAAAAATCTCTATTCACCGGAGCTGCAAAGGTTTGAAAGTGGTGTCTATAGTATCAAAGAGATAGGTTACCTAGAGACTAATGCTTAGATAAAAAGCTGTTAGATTCCGATATGTATTATTAAGAAAATATTAGTAAGAAATAGTTTATTTTTAAATTTATTTTATTAGGTTCACCAACAATTGATTATACTGATACAAACACATAATTTAAAAAAGTAAAATAACAGTGCATCAGTTACTTATAGGTAAACACCACATGCATAAATAATAAGCTAACTTACTTAGTAATAAGCGCTAATATAGAAAATTTGGTATCATCGGTAAAAAGTATAAATATTATAAAATATTAAAATATAAAAAGTAGAAATATTATAAAATTGGTAAAGGTAAAATTGTCATTCTTCGATATTATAAAACATTGGTACCTAACTGATAAGAATTGCATACAAATAAAATGGTAAAAATTTATATATATAAATAAAAATTTATAAAAAAATAAAAAAATTGATAAGAATGATTAAATAAAAAAAATATTCATTAATAACAATAAGTAAATTCATAAAAAAATATTAATATCGGCACATAGAGATAAAATTTAGATAAATGAAAACATGATTAAAAATGATCAAAAAAAAAATTAATATTGTTTGAATTAAATTCAATTGATAACATTGGTAAAGATTAGTAAAGATAAAATTTATAAGTTAGTAACAGTGGTAAAATTGACACAAACACTTCATAAACAGCCTGTAATGTTCCTACTGCTGGGACACAGGCCTCCTCTCCGTGAGTGGGAGTGGGCTGAAACCCACCACGCGGGTCCAGTGTGGGTTTGTCAGATACTGCGCCGACCCCAAACAACAAAAACGTTGTGATGAGTGCTCGAATATGAAGCTGCCATTGGTACAATGGTATAGTTACAAGATCTTTTTATTAACATTATAAAAAACCATAATAGTGTTTAAATACATATATAATTCAATTAAGATAATAATTTTAAGAGGTTAGGGACTGACTGGTGAAATTCAACACTGGGCTAACATTTCGAGATCATGTCACAAGCTGCTGCAGAAAAGCCTACCGTAATTTAGGTTTCATGCTCCGTATGGTGCGTGGTTTTAATAACATTAAAGCGGTTATCTCCCTATATAATGCATTAGTTAGAAGTCAATTAGAATGTAACGCAGTCATTTGGGCTCCACATGAATCTAAATTAGCTGTAAAAAAATTATAGTTGAATATTTACTAACCATAGATTATGCGCAGACAGAAGATCTACTTGTTGTCTGCAAATAGATCCGCTAACATGATATTTTACTTTTATTTACCTAATTTTAATTTAGTGTATCCTTTATACTCATTGTTAATTTATTACATTAAGTATTTATGCTCTTCCTAGCCTGAAACACAGGTTCAACCTAGTTCAGGCAAATAAGCAACTGTGCTCTATTTTAATGATTAAGTTACTTATTGTAGGTAAATGTGCCCCTTTTTATAAATAAACGATTTTATTATTTATTATTATTAAATATAGGCTCATGCTGGAGAGAGTACAAAACAAGTTCGTGAGGTACTTGTGCTTGTATGGTGTATACCTATTTTATCCGCTTAAGTACCCAACTTTATTTATTTTGGGTATGGTCGGATATAACGAACTGAGGATCAGGAGGGATCTCGCACTCATCTCCTACATATTCAAAGTACTTAGAGGGAAGGTACATAATGCGGACATTTTAGGGCACATAGGTTTGTGTGTTCCTGCAAGTCGTGTGGCGACGGCGACGTCGGCAGCCACGGCTCCTGGCGGAGCCGCGTGCTCGGACCCTGTTAAGTGAGGCGCCGCTGACGCGTACACTCCGCACTCTCAACCTCATAGCTAATGACTCCGACCTATTCTGTTGTTCTCTGAGGGAGTTCACAAAGAATGCATTATTTGTAATAACTTACAAAATTTAATTATAATTATAAGTTAATAATAAGTTACGGTAGAAGTTAGATAAGTACGCTATCGCAATAGGTTACCCTGTAATGATAGATGTAAGTTGGAAATAAATAAATAAAATAATAATTTATGTAGGTCAGACCATTGTAACTATGAAACTAACTAAACTAGCTAGCTCTAATTCATTAATATTAGGTATACCTAGTTTCAAATAAAGTTATCAAAACTGGAAAATAGAGCAATTAAATATGTCCGTTTGACAATGTGAATTTTGTCCTTTGTGGAATAAAAGGTAATATTAAATGTGGTGAAAACTATTTGTCATTACCGCGCTAATAATACCTGGTTAAAATTTTATTTGGAATGGGATTATGTGTGTTAAGCGGACAAAAGTCTTGTTTACTTATGAATGACCACCGGCTTTTATGTAATGTTCCGTGTGTTTTAGCTGAATAATCTGTTTTTATGATGGATAAAGTTAACATTTAGACAAAACCTGATAAATTTTGTACGTATGGAAGAAATGGACATACTACACAATAAGCCTATAATGTTCCCACTGTTACGACTGGCGACAAAGGGGACAGAGAGGAGGCTCTCTGTAAAACTCAAAATCAAAGCATTTATTTCGATTAAACCATTTACAGGTACTTTGAACTGTCAAATAGTCGGTCAGTTAGTCCGAAAGTTGAAGCTAGTTGCCCAGTTCCAAAACGTAGATTTTTATGGAGAAGAACGGGCAAGAAACTCCAACGACAATCTTTTAAATATAGACAATTACAAAATCCTGGGTACATTATTCTTGTTGCTTCTATATGTGAGAACAACAACTGTCATTGTGCCGTAAAATACCACGCGGGCCCTGTGCTGGTAGGTCAGACTGTCAGATATACTGCGCTGATGCTGAAATGCCTGAATGTGGAATAGTTACAAGGTCTTTTTATTAACATTATCCAATTTCAAAAATGGTGATACACAAAATTCTACTCGGATATTTATATATGTGGGTAAGTCCATTGTTACTATGAAAATAGTTCGCTCTAATTAATTCCTATTATACCTAGTTTGGAATGAAGTTATCAAAAGTGCAAATTGGAGCAATTATGTTCGTTTGACATTGTGAGTTTTGTCCTTTGTGGAATAAAAGGTAATATTTGAATGTGATGAAAGCTGCTTGTCATTTCCGCGCTAGTTATAGTACTTTCAAATTGGAATGGAGTTATTATGATTGCATTATTTTGTGGTAGGGGAATGGATACTTGTTTACTTTGAAGGCTTGTGATATTTTCTACTAATAATAATGTTTTAGCAAAATTATCTGTTTTTATGAAGGATAAAGGACTTTCAGCTGTATGATTTTAATGAGTAAACAATATTATTTTAAATTGATCACATGATACCATGTTTTGATTAGGGAAATAAATAAAACGTCACTAATATATAAACCAATACATGAATAGAAATATATATAGGTATTAAGATAGAAAAAAAAATAACATCGAAAAATTTTATGTTGTAATTGTTGTTGTGTGGGGGTGGTGTTGTTGTGTGGCAAAAGAGGCATGAAAATAGAATAAATGCCGTGAAAATGTGTTCCATGCGAAGCATGTATGGAGTAAATATGAATGATAGGTTGAGGAATGATATAAGGCCATGAATATGATAAGGCCATGTTGCGGTTTAGAAGAAGATGTAGTGACAACAATTTAAAAGAGTATACTTAGATGGTTTGATCATGTTGAGAGGATGAATGAAAGGTGACTAACAAAGGTGAGTGGAAACACCGGGAGCTAATTTGTTGTAGTACCCTGAAGGACTTATGTACAGGAACATTAGTGATCTTATTGGTGATGTTCTTCAGAAAGGTCAGCTGCGTAGTACTCGCAACCGGCGTATGTGTATGACCAGATGTATGAACGTAAACGAGTCAAAAGGAGTATGTAAGGATCGGTGCAGGTGGTGTTCTGTAGTTTCTGCCTACCCCCATGGGAAGCAGTCGTAAGTTTATGTGTGTATGTAAATATATAACAAAACTTAGGTGCAAAACGATATCTGTAACTTCACAAAGCCAATCAGTCTGAGTACTTCAAAAGCAGGCCTTAACATTTTTCCAAGCCATGAACAATAACAGACAAACAAATAAAATATTTTTGCTCTCTCAACTATCGATACATTTCTGCCAATGTTTCCACTAAATTACAACTAAAACAAACGATGTCAATAAAAAAATAAACGAAAACGTTAAATTTCCGAACAATGGCAATAATAACCGGCGGGGAATTGCGCAATCATCGGCCGAACATCGGACAGGCCGTGGTCACGCCGATAGCGGCTGGACCACGATATAGAGAGGTACAGGTTTCACGAAAAAAGTATGCCCTTCGGGAATCATCGTCTATCTTCGGAAATACGAACCCGTGATGATGCGATCTAAAATAAAGCTGTTACAACCATGGAAGTACTTGCCTATTTTGTATTACAAAATTATAGATTAACAACTCTATATATTTCCAAGTTGACGTTCCGCTACCTGTGTAGGTAATTCAATAGAGAGAAAACTTCATACAAACGCGCTATGATATGTAGGTGCACTACAACAAAGCACGCCAGTACGAAACTTACAAGAATCAGTTCAGTGGCGCAACGTTCGTGCTAATTCGGAAACACGAAGATTACCGAAGCGCATACCTTTTTGGTTTACCTGTGTATGTCGTAGAATGATCTACATATTATAACGGGATGGTATATGGATACCACATCATCTGCCGAGAAAAATATTTTTTAAATGATTCTTAGCTTATAATTAACCATATTATTAACATATTTATGACCCACTTATAAATCAGCCGGAAATCGTACAACCCTATGACCTCGACGACAGAGAGTCGAGTGGTTGGGCCACAAAATATCCGCAGAGCAACTTCTGTAAATCGCATATACCTTTATATTTGTTTGAAGCAGGTACAAATATGAAACCTAATTACACGGAGAGGTGGTAAATCGGCAACCGACATTAGCTGAATATCCGACAGGCCGTGGCCCCGACGATAGCAAGTCGATAGCGGTTGGACCACATCACATACAACATTTTATTAAAGTTTTGTTATAAAGGACAGCAACAAAAACACCGTGATTTTAAATTACAGACGCTAGAACATAAATCCCTATTTCACTAACGCCATTGTCAAGGGCACCTCGCGTCCCGTCACAAAGCATGAAAGTGGGTCGCGCTACACTGCCGGCAATCTCTGGCAATTAATATTATTCAAAATGAATACGAATAATCTTCATTAAGAACTAAGACTCACTTTCAAATGAACTGCGCTACATGGATTGAGTTTATTAATGCTATACAACCTTGTTCTTTCCTCCCTAGATATTTTTCATTTAAAGTTTATCAGTTTGACATCAATAAATAATAAAAAGAATATAGTTTCGGAAAGAAAATTGGCTAATTAGCTGTAAAATCGTATGTTTTGTCTGTGTTTTTCAGATTGTTTTATCCTACCTAGAAATAGAACTAGAGTTTGACGTTAACTTTTTACTTAATATTTCCTATATGTTTTACCTTATTTGAGTTTGTTGAATAACTACCAACACCCCTAAAAGGCTTTAGACCCGCATGAATCAAATAAAATGATAACTTCAAGTCACTATTTTATTTTTAATATAGCTGATTCTGTTATTTATTGCACTGATGTGTTCCGAAAAATCTAAGTGCCATTTGGGCCCCATCATCATCATCACCCTATAGCAATCCACTGCTGGTCATAGTCCTCTCCAATCGCAAGCCACTTGGGTCTGATAACACCAAATTACTAGCATGCGGCTGACCTGTGAATCTCAAGGACTTGTAATATGTCAATCTGTATAGGTACTAAATTATGCGCAAAAGGCGCTAACAAATAAACTCAATTATCATGTCAACGTTTTCGAGTAGTAATCTGGAAAAATTGGTTGAATTGAAATAAATTACACTAATTATAAAACTGTATTTTATCATTTCTATTTCGTTTAGTAACTCTGCAGGCCAAGACTTATACCGATATTAATAAACAAACTGTTTAACTATGTTAATAAACGATACTTTGCATGTACTTTGGGCTTAGCATTAAGTGCAGGCCATACTTTGTAGAGTGAACCGAAGTATGCAAAACACGCGGGAGCTACATGAGCGAAGCGAAACGAACCTAGCTTCGTTCCCAGAGTGGCCTGCGCTTTATTTTTGTCATTGACGCGCAACTGTCAAACTACTGTCAAACAAGTGCAAGATAAAGACTTCAGCATGTCTAAGCCAAGCACGTGCTCATTAACGTTTATCAATCTCGGCCTTAGCATCCGAGGCCGAGTTAGCAAGAAATGCAATATATATAGACTTTATCGGAACTTTAAAAAGTTACAAATGCCAGTCCCTGACATCGCTTACGCATCACAGAGCGAAGATTGCCTACATCGACAATAACTGTTAATCAAAATGTAATAATAATGGTACCAATCTTTTGGCTACTTCTGCCAACAATGGCGACGAACAAAATTGTGTTACGGACATTTTATAATGAATAGGTATTTATCCTGCACTTTTGGTAAATCTGTATATTTTCAATTCTCAAGACAAGATAAAGAATAGGTCCTAAAAAAAGCATTTCTTTTTCTCTATACTTACTAACACTTACAAGTTAACAAGCAAACAGAAAATATATAAAAAATCCTTAGATTCACAATCTCGGAACTGAAAAAGCTTTGTTCTTTTTTAATAAGCGCTGGTCTGGGCTTTAATGTCGCCATTGTATGCGTAATTACGCGTAGTCTGGTACTCTGGTGTTTATTTACTGGTTAATGACACTATCTTGTGTACCGACTGGTACTTACTTGGGTGTTTAGAAATTTGTTGGGTTTAAAAATGTGTAAAAATTTGTTAAGGTCTCGCCTCTCATGCACGAGGTTGTGGGTTCAAATGCCAGCAATGTGACTTTTTCAATTCATATTTATCTTTGTGAGTTTACCTTGGACATTACTGACATCGGTGAAGGAAAACACCGTGAGGAAACCTGGACTTATAGTTAATATAAGTTTAAAATCGCCAACATGTCTTGAGCAAGCGTGGTGATGAATGCTCGTGCTTTCTCTGTATGAGAAGAGGTCTTTACCCTACAGTGGTACAGTAACAGGCTGGTATTGTTAAATTTTGGTTAATTTCGATGGAATATTCGATAAAAAAGATAACTAGTAGTGCATTACATGTCATGCACGGACATATAAGGGCTGCGTTTTCAATCTATGATTTCTAATTGAGTTGGACGGCTCACCTGCACCATAATATGTGTTACGTACACACTAT
This sequence comes from Agrochola circellaris, assembly GCA_914767755.1. NCBI lineage: Eukaryota > Metazoa > Arthropoda > Insecta > Lepidoptera > Noctuidae > Agrochola > Agrochola circellaris. The sequence goes on from OU611847.1 coordinate 1,975,986, forward strand.
CACAGTCACGTAATTTTGAAGGAAATTCAAAATCCATTGCTTCTTAAGTCAGAACAATACGTCTGCTCGACAACGTAAATAACGCAAAAAATATTGTTGAATTGTCAAAATATAAGGGATTATGAATGTGATTGTGTTACGCAGTCAGGCTGCTGCTCAAATTAATAGCGGTTTTTACTAGCTATAAACATTAATTGCAAATAGCCGATGCTGCTGACGTCGAATACAAAGCTAAAAACTTACTAAACAATAACAAAATCGTCTAACCAACTTTTCAGTCATCCATCCTAAAAAATCCACCATCAAATCGCTTAGCACCAACACGGCAAACAGCTGATCAATACACTTTCCTCCGCGAAATCGCAAAAAAAGTACATTAAATACAAAATATACGGTCTGGGTAAAGACGCGATCTTTTCTGTCACTCCACCCTGTAGTGACACGTGAAATCAAAGCTCGTTTATCAACCGAACTGCCGTGCTTGGGGAAAAACATGGCTTGACATGTGATGAGGCAGCGGAGGCAGTAAGACAAGTTTTTTTGGGGAGTTTGAACTTTGTTGCTAAGTGAAACTTGTGATCTATAATAGAGTCAAAAGTTCTAGTGCGTAATATCAGTGTATTCGCTTGAAATAATTTTACTTGCCAATCGAAACTGGTATTTTACTTTGAAGCGGTACCTTCGTAAACAATAGCACAAGACTTACATCGTCTACAATTCAAATGAAACGCTATGGAGACTTTGATACTTAAGGGACCATCTTCTTTGTTGTTAAGTACCTGGTATTTGTTGAAAGACCTACACTGTTCTCCCATACCTAATAACACTGTTATTTGAAAATATTGTAAAAGCCAATTTATTTTTAAAAGAGTAACCGTGGAGTTTCTTGCCGGCTCTTGTCAATAGAAAACGACCAATTGGAACCGTACACCTAGCTTCTGACGTTTCATAAGTGCCCATGTAGGTTTATGTGAAATAAAATACTTTGAATATTGAAAAAAAAAATGAAAAATAAAGAAAATATAGGTTTTCGTGACAAATTCACAAAAAACACGTGCATATAAAAAGATAACATCAGACCACCACCTTAGAGAGATCAAGGAAAAATAAAAACAATAAACAACTTATAACTAATTAATTAATAAAAGTAGCAAAATTATATACTAGCTTAACTAAAACTACCTATTTAAAAGCAATAATAACTATCTGCTACAGAAAGTGAGGAAGAAAATAATAACTACTGAATTCTATTTGAGCGATAACACTGGTACTCGTATTGCTAAAAATAATTAATCATCAATTTAGCCATTGATATTTGTTCGAGTTCCACCCCGGTTCTATTTATAGCCAAATTCAAAAGTCATTTATTCAAATTAGGCTGAGAATCAGCACTTTTCGAACGTCAAAATTACATAAGACAGGCCCACAAAAACGTCCACCCTTCACCACTTAAGTGGGTTAGCTGGGAAAAAGTGGCGCAACAAGCTCCCTAGCAGCACAGCTGTCTGTTCAGTTAGAAAAAAAATGATTCTATATGCAAAATAATTTAAATTACGCAACACAAAACATTCATTTAAATTATTAGCCATATGTCAGCTAGCACACGCCAATATACCAACCAAAATCATCGAGAACTGACCACAACCAACGAAATTACATAAACATTATAATCCTTAATAATTTGATGAAGTTTCACGCCAACCTAAGCTTCTGCCGCCCACCTGTGTGATAGCGTAGCGGTTCAGTGGTTACATTCGTCGAGTCCGCCCTGTTTACTTGGAGCGTTTGAAAAATTGTTTTGTCAGTAAATAAATGTTTGTTTACGTTTTCACCGGGTTCCTGAAGGCAGTGTCAGCGGTTCACGCCTCGGTTGTTACAATGGCTTTTTGTGTGATAATAATATGTTATTGGGTACTTTTTGGTTGGTTAATTTTGACTACGTGTTTCTCTTAGGCTGTTGGGTAGAGAAAATAGAACTTTGTTGTGATTTTGACTCTGTGGATTTAGATGACCTTTGTTTAGGTTTTTAAATTGTCTACTGAGGATCATACGTCATGAGGAAGTCGATGGTGTTTTTTTAAATTAAATAGAAAAATATGATAACGCAGCTTTCCGTGGAACAAAATTCCTGATGAATTTAGTTATTTAATCTCAGTAGGTGAATTTATTTACCATAAATCGTGAAGGCTTTGTTATCCTTAAAATCATAGCGTTCACTAACATTTTAATTACGTCTTAAAAATCTTTACGTTTTTTATTGCAGTTGTAACCGTAAAACCCTAAGGATAAGTTACTTCCATCATCCTGAAAATGAAGTCTATTCATGAAAAAGAATGCTATTGAGCCATCAACTCACTGAGTCGCTGGATCGCGACAACCTTGATAAATGAAACCGTTGTACCAGCGACATTTGTTCAGAACTAGATAGTCTGTAGCTTTGTTTGAAAAGGGACTTATATTGACTTGTTTTATTCTATTATTGGAGAAATGGAAAAGGTTATGTTACAAATAATGAGAAGCTCTTAGATATCGAGTTGTTGTCATTAAAACTAGTAATATTGCTGACTGGTTTGTCTTTATTGAGATAAATACTGTCTAGACATTTGCCGTCGGCACGGTAAAAAATAGTTGTGAAAAGCTCATTATTTCACGAGCACCGATTTTTTTTCAGCCCAAAGTATTGGTGGAAGAAACAGTTGGTTATTATACTTTTTTAATGAAATCTTACACAACGAGCTCTTATTAAATACTTATAGACTGTACATGAACCTAATCACGCAACAGTAACATGTAAGTTTTTGGCATCTGAGACGTTGGTCATGTACCACACAAGTTATTTATTTTTATATATATGCTTACTCACGCATTACATTCACAGCATTAACCTACCATCTTTGTCATAATTATAGATCTCGTTTATATAGACGCGTGTGTTTTTTGTATAGTCCTCCAGACCGTATTTCGGGCATGGCGTCCAATCTCAACGGAGACTAGCCTTCGGCGCCGGAGATATTATAGTGCACAAGTGTGTGCGCAGACACAGGTGCACTCTCTCTTCCCTATTCCTGTTTTGTGCTCGTTATTGTATTTAAATCTATTCTGTTTCATTTTCCTTATTATTTACTGGAGTTTATCATCTTTTTTTTTTATGCACGTGTTTCTGTGACAAATAAACTTATTTTTCTTTCTTTCTTTCACTCTCATAGTCCGATCCGGCAATCCGACACGACCGGAGAGAGATCAGGCGCGGGACCAACGGCTTAACGTGCTTACCGAGGCATGGGGGTATCACACCCCCAACTTCCAAACTCCGGGCTGTTACTAAGAAATTCCTAATGCAAAAACCCAATAAAACTTTGATCAACCCGGGAATCGAACCCAGGATGCCACGCAGACCAACGGGGCAATCGGGGCGGTGTGTATTGACACCGTGTACTGTCCTTACTACTAGGTACACGCAGATAATGAAGTTGTATTCATCCACTTCAATTAATAAATTAACACATTCAGCACAACAATAATTATCGCGGTATCAACAAACTTCATTTATTATGGACAACAGTGGTTGTGTTGTTGAATAAATATAGGTATACTGCAATGTAATGCTATCGTGCATCATTGATATGTACATCAACAATCATTTGTGTTTGTTTGAGTATATTTAAACAGGTTGTTTGGACTGGGGCAAGCTTCAGTTGTTATATAACATAACATAATACCACGCCTGCATTCAGATTCAGACAGAGACAGACAGACGTAATCTATAGTACAGTCACGAGCACAAAACATAAACTCTTGGCAAAATTCAAGCTCTAAAAGTTCTCTTGGAATAACGATTGTAACTTCCTGATAAAACCTATTTCATAATACACTCGAGAGCAATGAATCCGGGTCACTTAAAGAATCATAAAAATCTCGGAAACTAAAAATGCTAGGTTAATGCAATAAATTGTATTTAATAGACAATGTAATACTCCTTAAATGAAGGTATTAAAACTTCTTAGTTATTGTAAAGTTATATCATAAAAAAATCAAATTTGAAAAAGGGCCACTTTCGAAGATGGAACTACGAAATTACAGCATTTGGTTTTGCTTTTGTTTGTAATCTGTCATTTATGTGGGTACATAAACCATGTTGATAGTGCTCTATATTCATGATTCAAGCTGAAATTATGTCGCTTACGCCTGAAGAATGCACCAGAATACTTACAATGCTGGAAACCGGCCGGAGTCAGCGCGATACAGCCAGGACTGTCGGTGTGTCGCTGTCAACAGTACAAAGAGTTCTCCGACGTTACGAAGAAACTGGTTCTAACCTACGCAGACCAGGAACGGGCAGAACCAGGTGTACCACAGCACGAGAAGACCGATACTTGGTGAACACCATGCTTCGAAATCGCTTTCTCACAGGAACTGAACTCACAAATCAGTTTCGACGCCTCGGAGAAAGTAACCCAAGTGCATGGACAGTAAGACGTCGGCTTGCTGAATCTAACTTAAAACCCCTTAGACCTGCAAACGGCCCTAAACTGGAGCGTGGGCATCGTATTTCAAGACTAAGATATGCCCAGAGCCACGTAAATTGGAGTATTGAAGATTGGTCAAAAGTTATGTTCTCCGACGAATCAAAATTTATGCTCTACAAGCACGATGGAAGACACAGAGTGTATCGAAGACCAGGGGAAAGATTCAAGCAAGCATGCATCGAAGAAAAAGTAGCCTACGGTGGTGCGTCTGTACTTGTGTGGGCCGGAATTTCTTCTGAAAGTCGCACAGAGCTGGTGATCATAGAAAACGGCTCTTTAACTAGCGTAAGATATGTGGAAGAAATCCTCAATGATCACGTTGGTCCATTTATGGTCAATTTAGGTGAGGATGCTATATTTATGCATGACAATGCCCGACCTCATACAGGTAGGATTGTGAATGACTACCTTCAAGAGATGAACATTACTCGTATGGAGTGGCCAGCGCGCAGCCCGGATATCAACCCGATCGAGCATGCTTGGGACGAGCTAGGCAGATGCGTAAAACAACGAAACCCTCCCCCAATCACGCTTCGTGAGCTCAAAATTGCTCTCACAGAGGAATGGGAGAATATTCCCCAAAATCGTATAAGAAACTTGGTGTACAGCATGCCAAACCGCGTAAACGCAGTAATGGAAGCACGAGGAGGCAATACGAAGTATTAAAATTCAAGAAAATCGTAATAAAGTTCAAAAATTTCATGTTTCCTATTTTTGTTTTAAGGAGAGATCAGCAGTTTTTTTCTTTATGTAATTTTGTGTTAATAAAATGTATGGTGACTCATATTTTTTTTACTTTCATTTAAGGAGTATTACATTGTCTATTAAATACAATTTATTGCATTAACCTATCATTTTTAGTTTCCGAGATTTTTAACGTTCTTTAAGTGACCCGGATTCATTGCTCTCGAGTGTATTAGTATGGCTTCAAAAATACTATGTTCGAAACAAAATAAAATTACAATCAAAACAGTAGGAGAAAATAACCTTTAAAAGTTGTTTTAATGCTCGTGATTCGTACAGTCGAACCAGCTTTGTGGAATATAAGCAAAAATATTCATCTTTCCACTGCCCTGCCAATATTAAGGCGACGCTAACCAACTTTTAATGACTTGATTCTGAAGATCACGTCGAAACGAGTAGTGTAATTGATTTGGATAACTTAAATGTTAAATTGGAGCATTTTTTTAATTACTTAATATAGGAATATTTTGGTTTATGTTTTTATTACATAGTGAAATTAATTTTTTAAAGTTATGTCTAACGCGGATAAAAAACTGAAAATCACGCAAAATCTATCAAGCGTATTTTTCTGAAACCTTCACCATTTTAAAATTAATTAATTTATTGATCTTTTACTATAGGTACGTGTTTTTATTAAAATACCTTTTGTTTTATGTATAATAAATTAATAATGCGTCTAATTTGGGACAGCGTTCCTTGATGGGCGTCATATTACTGGCTGGACGTACGACGCGTTGCGTGAGCTCCGTACAGAACACGCAAGCTCTCTCACTCGCACTCAAGGTCACTGGCATATATCTGCGTCTTATTTTTTATTTTTTTCTTGATTTTTTTGTGGGCGTATTAACTGTTTCAGGTTATGGTATACTTGAGAGAGCGATAAAAAATAATTGACTACCTTTAATTCACAACATTGTTTAAAAGAAGTTGAAAGTCAGGTGCCTGTATTATTACATATCATTACACTTTGCCTGTTCGACTGTATACCCACATTTCGCCATTCAATTTTTGAATCCCATGTGGGTATCTTCGACTTCTTAGTAATGAGTAAATAGCCTTTCATCAGACTGATTTCTCACAACATGTTGGCAATTTCAGAGCATGAGGCTAAAGTATCCTCACATTTTCACCGTGAACATATAGCGCCTATAACTTTTAAGTTAACCTTAGTTAACTTAGAAAGTTCATTCGAAATTGCATTGAACTAGCCTGTTTTTCAACGCACAATCTTTTTTCACACTAAACTCGGTACCAATCTCAACTCAATCTCAAACTGGAAGCATTTATTTCAAATAAACCAATTACAGGCACTTTTGATTCGTCAAGGAGTCGGTCATTCAGAAAGATGAAGCTAGTTGCCCAATCGAAAGCGTAGTAGATACATATTGTAAAGAAAACACAATTTTCTTGCTTGCTTTTTAATCCACACAACTGTACTATTTCAAAACCAAACAATGACTGACTCTGCGCTACATTTTACCATTTAGAATGAGTTTTGCCCCACCTAGAAATAACAATATTATCATATCCGGTATTTCTGAGTGTTGCCAAAATAAAATAATACATTGAGTTGCCAAAATGAAAATACATATAAAACATTGTTATAATATTAATAATTTGTACTTTGACACAGTGGATATTATAATTCGATATTAAAGTAATACATTTTTAAATTAAATCAAAGTAATCACGACACTATGGAGAAGAACGGGCAAGAAACTCCACGAACACTCTTTTAAATCAACGCATGGTTAAAAAATATTGGTTTCATCATTCATGTTGAAATTATACATGTGAGAACGATGCAGAACGTTAAAAGCGACCGTAATAAATAGATTTAAAAAAATAATTTAGAAATTTAATTAAAATCAGCCGTGGCAGCTAAAAGATGACCAGTTCCTACTGACGGCGCTCGTTCACGAACCTGACCAATATTTCAGAATATCGACATCTTTTATTAGAACTTAAAGTGGGCACGCAAATCCTGAAACCAACGGGTTTCAGTATCCAATTTGGTCTAACACCGATGTATCGCGTTCGGAAATTTAATTGAAAAACCAATCAGCGATGACAACCGGCTGGGGAGGTCAACGCGTAAACTATGGACGTTATTGATTTTGATACGTTTCTATTGTGACAATTTCACTAGGTATATCTTTTCGGTTAACTTTTGGAGAACTTCTTTATTATATGTACGAAAAGTTCAGTTCTCCTTACGTTGCTAGAACATACTTAACTTTATCTGTTATTTGTAATGTATGTGGACCACTACTAAAAGGTTCAGGTTTATTTTAATATGTTGCTAGTATTTGGATAAATATTGTACCTAGATTGTATTTATCTATAAAAAATATCTGCACGCAAGTTAGTTATATTCACATTTTTTACAAGTTCTCTATTACTAAATACGCGAAAAATTAGGAAACTGACATCACTATAACATTATTTAACTAACTAAAACCAAAACATAAACTACGTAATTTAGTAGTCATGTAACTACGCAACAAAATGGTTGCACAATCATCACAAATCCGCCCACCCATCAGTTTCGCAACCTTGTACATAAACGCCGTCCCTCAGCTATTTTATAAGAAGGGCGTAAGGCCTAAAAGTCATCGTAAACATGGCCGCTGTCTCCTATACGTTGGGTTAGGCGAAACACTGTGAGATATTTGCAATGATATATTTTGGGATGCGGAAAATGGGGTAGCAATGTACCCCCCTTCGTTTAAGACAGTTTTGTAAGACAGCGGTGAGGATTTTTATTCTAATTTAAACAGTGTAGCCTGTGTTGAATCAGTTGGACATATATTTAAATGCTTCTCAATTATAAGAATCGTGCTGTCGTTGTCAGCTTAAGTTATATTGTAAAAGTTTTGTTGAAATACTTTTACACCTGCAGTGCTATTCTGTAAAGACCTCACCGTGAAAACTTAAGTGAAGTGAGCGTGGAGTGAGCTGTCATTCCACAGGGATTGACACTATTGACAGCTCACTTCACCCTTTCACGGTGAGATGTTTACAGAATAGCATGGCGGTATTACAGAACCTAACTGAAGACTCAAGAATAACTTAAAACAAGCCATTTTATTAGATAAGTATTCATTTTAGAGCATACACTATTTTATTCCGTGTTCTATACCTACATAAAATTACAATGCTATATATCTCTGGAACTGGCATTTCTGTGCGACTGTCGTATAAATATTGCAGTAAGAGTTACTTCACAATCTTGAATCCCAGCGGTGTAAACAAAACTTCTGCTCCCGAGTATATAAAAGTGTGACGTCATTTAATATTCAAGTTATTTCTGTGTGGTAAGGGAAACCTGACCTTTCGTAACAATATTAATGGATAACTTAAATTTCTTGTACACACATATCATCACATAGTTATATCAGATTCGGAACGATTTAAAATACACCAGCTATGTTAAAAATGTTTTTTTTTATACCAACAGCCGTACATTGGGTTGCGTTCAAATAGAAACCAAGACAATACTTTCAATGTACGTCACTCTATGTGGTAAAGGCCGCGACTTACGAGTTGTAGATCGCAGGTTCGAACCCAGACAGGCGCTTAACTTTTTGTAAATTATTCCATCAACACTGCCCTCAAAACGGTGAAGGAAAACATCGTGAGGAAACCAGCATGTCCTAGAATCAATAATTCGAAGACATGTGATATCTACCAATCCATACTAGGCCCGCGTGGTGGATTACGGCCCACTCCCTCTCACAGAGAGGAGGCCTGTGTCCCAGCAGTGAAAACATTATAGGCTGATTATGCATGAGCTAACAGAGTTAGTAAAAATAAACCTACGCAATAAAAAAAAAGGAATAATAATTAATAATAACCCAAGAGCTCTGCTTTATAAAGAATAGAACTTACCCTTACATCATTATTTCATTCATGACAAAAGTTTTGTATTATCAGCAAAAAAAGATGCTCAAAAAAACCCTGTTAAATATTGCAGAACTCGTAAAATCTCCGCCTCCGCCATTATAATTGTCAAGTCCCAATCTATCGCGATTCGCCGTTGAGGCCGGATTCGAGTGGCCGGCGTTTTATTGTGAGCAATATTCAACCATACTTACAGATGCTACTGTCAGCTATATCTTTGTTGTGAGTAAAATGGTAAGGAGGAAGACGACTAAGGAAATTCGGTTAGTTTGTTGTGAAGGAAAAAGAGTTTAGTTTGGTTTAGTAGTTTTGAATTTAGAAGTGACGGGCTGGTGTTCGCAACTCCACGTCAAAGCGCGTATTTTGAGTACGGGTGGGAAAGTAGATTATTTAATCCACCCCAGCTCCTTAAGGAAGGCCCGTAACGCCTTGATGTTGCTGACAATTTCACGGATGGTACTTGGGTTGCCGAAGTACATTGCCGTTTGCTGTATGTGGGAACCATCGTTTGGTTTTTAGCTTTAACAATGAAAAAGGAAACAAAATGTATCTTCTGTTAACAGTATAGTTATAAGAACCAACATAAGTGGCCATGCTTAGCCCCCCATAGCGTCTTTGCTTCCTTGCTAAACTTTTTATAACTGTCTACTCTCTGAAAATGTGTGTGTCACTCTTCAGTTTCCGTTGTTTTGCTAAGTCAATCCCTCCTGAAATCAAATGATCACTCGACCAATCGAACTTAATTTTGTCTGAATTTCCTGTGGTGACATCGCACCCATTAGCATAAAGCATAACTAACACGTACGGGGAACGCGTGGTGGATTACGACCCACTCCCTTTCACAGAGAGGCCTGTGTCCCAGAACATTATAGGCTGTATAAGCCAATTAGCAAACTTTTAAATATTAAACTATCAACTAATAACCAAAAGTGTATATATACACAGACATTTATATAATTACACACACGTACACAGCACATCATTTCCGTTGAAATTGTAATATTCCGTGCCGCTAAATGTTTTATAATGACCTGAGGCATTTAAACTGTTTTGTTTATACCTCTTTGTGGTGCCCATGTTGTACATTGGTCGTCCAAACGGTAATGGCAGTGGTGTAGAATGGTCACTGTGGCCATTTTGGGCTGTTGTTCAGGGTAATTTCGTTTTTGTATGTTTTTGTAACGTAGAATTTCATTTTAATTTAATGATCATTGATTTGAGGCTTGTAATGAACAGCGATGTTGATTTTTGTGTTGATGGATTGATTTTAGTTGTAATTTTTATTGATGTTATTGAAATCGTGTTTGTAACGATGAATATGTCTCTTCTTAATATATCTTTGCATTGTCTTTGTCTGAAACAGTTGAATTATGTTAGTATAAAAGCAGATGATACAGAAGAAAATAAAATCTGCCCTTTGGCAGGATTTAATTTGATTTATATTTTACTAAACTTAACCTCAAAGTCAAGTTAACTGATTGTTAAAATCGCAAAGAGGGCTACTCGCAAATTAAGCTGTACAAAATTACGAAATAAAAACTAGAGACGTGACGGGAACAGGCAATTAATTGTACGTAAAAAGGGACACTGTGTGACGTCAGAGAAAAACGACTGCGCGGCCCGGCCGTGGTGAATTGTGCATATGTGTTCGGTACACATAGGGAATTTATTTTATTGCTGCTCAAAGAAGTAGTGGACAATATACAACAATATAGATTAACGGACACAAGTGTAAATGTTGATTGTTATCCTTTAAAATACAAAGACACTTTAAGAAGTTAACAAACCCTATTACTAATAGAAGGCAACATTTTGGAGCTATTTTGCTAAATACAAAAGCAATCCTAGAACACCAGAAACCACAGATCTTATAATGACTTTTTAAATAAATGGTGACAAATATTCTCTAAGATCTTAATTAATATCATTATTATTGGTATACTCAAATAAAGGATTGCTTAATTTGATACCACTGAGACAGAATCATTTATTGTTATTTTTTTTTATTATTTATTTTTTTCCTCCAAAAATTATCTGTTCCAATATTGAAGTTTCAATCAAGTTCCAGTCTCCAAACACATACAGAACGCTAAAAAGTAATAGGCACCTCGTATCTCGTATCATAAAACAAGTAAGAACACCTATCGGTTTTAAAGTCCCGTGCTCGGATGATACCGGTGCCTATTAAAAAGCAATCAAGGGTCGCTTCGTTAACCTAACCCCTGTTTGTACTTGCGCCGATCTAAAATGGATACCTTTCTATTACCCGCTTTTAAATTGCAAGAATATTGTTTTCGTTTTTGCCGTCCGATAGATTTTTGTTTTGTGTCTACGGGAGATTGATTTTGCGCACAGCGCAAACATGTTTGTGTTGTAGTTTCATTTGCGTTTGTGTACTTTCTTTTCAATTTATGCAGCGGTGTTGATTTATTTCATTTTAAATTTATGAGTTATCGGTCTTTTTTTACATTTGACATACAATTACGGCTGTATTTTTGTACTATTCCGTGAAGGGAAAAGGTGTTGTAAGTAGGCAGGTACGTCCACATTTTGCTGATTACTGTAATGCTGAGAGCGTATTGCCATTTATGTATATAAGTTCTAAAAAAATATATTCTATTTATAGTGCATTATCTATATCTATCTCTGCAAAATAAAGAGATATATTATAAAATTATTTCTTTAATGTTAAAATGTCTCTGTGAGTTGTCATTCGTTGTCATAGGATATATTTTAAGTACAAGAAATTATAACGTTGAAGTCGCGAGCGAACTAGTATACTTATACAGTAGGTATTTATATAACCCCACAAAACTTCCAAAGATATCACACCATCAATTCACCCGTCCTACATGTAGAAAATTCCAAGAACACAAACTAAGATAGTAAGACTTCAGTAATTTTGGCGCAACGCAGTACAGCGTTCGTACATTTTGAACTAACCAACTTAATTGCTTGGCGCAATGAAAGAGTTGGCGAGCTGCTGCTGCTCGCGGTGTCAGCGAATGGGAAATATTAATACCTCTGGCGTCACGCAAGCCTTTGGCGTCTATTAAACTTTCAAGAACTTTAACGCTTTTGAATTGTGGTGATTTTAAAAAGTGAGGAATATCAGGAATTTTGGTTTTTTCTTTGAGTGAAGATGCATTAAAGTGATTGAACTTGAATTTAACAAAAACGCTTTTGCGTTTGTAAAAGGTTATTTTGCCATTTATTTTAACTTTTCGCGCTCAAAAAGGTACGGAGGCGGACTTAATGCTCTACCAGTCAACCAAGGGTTAAAGTTAAGTTTCTAAGCCACAACTCACAATCCAGGCGATCAATCTGCTGAACGCCCTGATTGCTTAGGAGTCCGATGTTGACATATTTAAGTATAGCAGTAAATCTATGTTAAATGTTTGCATGAAGTTTTTTAGCTAAGTCAATGTTGTTGTTCGCTTGCTGCGCGCGGTGTTTACTGTAAGTGCAGCAAGCAATTGTTATATAGGTTCATTAGAAAACCAGCGTCAGACAGCACCTGTCTGGCATTAATACTGAAATTAACCTTTTTGGCGCAGCCGTGAGGCACACACTATTGTTGTTAAAATATTATTTTCACTTTTTTTATTTTGTATTTTGTGTTTCACGAACTGAGTCCAAATAAACATTATTCTTTCTTTCTTATATAAATAAATAAATCAAATAAGACCAGTGGGTATATATAAACCTCGTAATTGTTGTATCACCCTTCTAGCGACTCACTTATTAGAACCATCTTAACTATCTATTAACTTCTAACGATTACTACTTAGTAAGTAGCCATTATCATGCTGCAATTTTACATAGGTCATATTTCTTCATTCAGATAAGTTATATTCTGTAGTAATATTTATGCTAACGATGTTTATACGATTTATTACCTCTACGTCGACTCCTGTTATGTCGACGTAACAAAATACACTTGCTTCAAGAAGTTCACGCTGGACCTTAAGTGTGGTCATGATATCGCTCGACTTCAAGTTTGGTAAACATACAATTTAAAGGTATTCAGTTATAAATAAAACTATGTTTAATGTAAGTAAACGATATTTAAACGTCAGCAAAATCCATTTATTTTTATGAATAAAACACTTCATTCAATAGCTTTAAACTCCAACCCAACCCAACACCATTCCACTTTTAATCTATCAGACGAATGCAACTGGTGAGAACATCAAAGATAAAACAGCGTTAAAACCAATACTTAAACTAAAGCAAGCTCATTAAATCGTAAGTACTGTGAACCCGGCACTTGTGACATTCGATCTCTGCATTTATCAGTCGTCTTTGAATATTGCCGGCGCAATAAAACTCCCGACTACTGGAGTGCTTAGTATTGCCACTATAGGGAACTGGAGGATGTCTGAAGCCTAGTCAGCAATATGGCCTGTTTAGAATCATGTTTTGCGACTTCTGCCTGCTTCTTGCCACACGCGACAGTCAACGAATCAGTTTTAATCATGACACAATTGTGAAAATTAGGTACCTTTTTTGTTTCTATTTTAATAAATGTAATTGGTGTAGTATCCTCTTAATTAACAACAAATATAAACATTGTAAATAATAAATAAACCACCAATCAAATTCGCCGCATCGGCAAATGCTCACAGAGCACATCGTCCTTGAATTCTGAGGGACACGTGGCAAACCATTCGCAGCGAATGCCGTGCGATGTCTGTACGCGGGTTTACAGAATGGCACTTAAAAAATTGTATCACATGTATAGCGACTTATGTCCTAACACGGATGAGGCATCTATTCTTTGAGGCACTGCTAATAGTGCTTGTTAAGGCAAGGCTCCGGAAGTAGGCCGCTAACATAGAGAAAAAGAAACACGAAGATTTTAGTCCGCCGTGTCTTTCAAAGACCTTGCTTACTTCTGAATTCCAGATAGTTATCTACAATCCTGTAGCTCAGCTCCTTTGAAAGTATGTTTTTTGGTGCCTTAACTTTTTGTGTTGCTTTCGTTTTTCTTTTGTTTCTGCTTGTGAACGTTTTCAACCCTTTTAACATGTGCAGTGAAGCTACGACTTATGTACATCCTGTAGGACGGAGTTTATTATTGTCGCATGTACGTGGCGTAAGAGTGGCAATTCCTGTATTTTAAGAACGTTTGCATTCTGATCTCAGTCTCAATGTGTCGAAAAAAAAATCTCTAATTTGCAAAAAAAATATATATTTGAAAGTTTTTTAGGTACGAACATTGGCCTTCTAAACCGCAGGCGTCAGCAGCAGACGAAGTGTCGCTGCGACACGACTTTTTGCTTTGTATTCCTATGAAACCGACGTGTTACTAGCTACGAAAGGTATTTCATAGAAACCAGTCGTGTGTTCTGTGAATTCTTAATTCTTTATTAACCTCGTTTATTGGATTTACTTTCATAAAACCAACTATAATCGAATTCCATCCTTTAATTGACCCCACATACATTCCGTTTTCACCTGTGACAGCAATAACATACTCCTAAAGCCAGTGAAGTTTAAAGATAATTTAATATAGGGGTAAATTAATTAAATCAGGGGAAATATTTTGATATTTGACAACACAGCGCTATTCGGAGCGCTCGCGCTGAAGAGCACTCGGGATGTTTACCTGCTATAAAATTAATTAATGTTCTATTAAATTGCGTTTGGTATAATTTATTGTGTTATTTTTGCTATAAAGAGGAGGAATAGATTAAATCATCATCACACACAGCCTACCTTTACCCACTGCTGAGCGCAGGCCTCTCTTTTCATGTGCCAATCCCCACGCTCCTATGCCAGCCTCATCCAGGTTCTACTCGCGATGGTAACAATGTCGGCCGCCCATCTCTCCGCCGGACGACCGTCACTTCATCTTCCAGTCCTTGGACGCCACTCGGTCACTGCCTTACTCCACCTGTTATCACAGAGCCTTGCCAGCTGTCCTGCCCAATTCCATTTGAGTTCCATAACCATAACAATGCGTTCGGGATGCTGGCGGGGCTTCCGCGATTTTGTAGCACTTCGGCGATAATTGATAAGGCGAGGATTGACGGCTTTCATGCCATCATCTGTAATCGGTGTGCCTCGACCATTCGCAGAATGCGTGCCAGCTTCCACAGCATCCTGAGCACGTTGTGCGGTAGGTGGGATTGTCTGATGCTGCGTCACTGGCTCGGAGTTCATACGTCTACTCATACATACTACATGGACTGTGAGTCCGACTCCGGACTTAAGCATAAGATTATGATTAAGATACTAACATTAGGTTTTCTTTACTAAATCTGTATGGATTTCGGTGTTCTGATAATAAAGGTTTTAATACTAATAATAAGTCGTTTTCCGATATCGAAAATCTTCGTACATCTGCGGATCGGACTCGGTCTATAAACTGTATGCTAAGCATTGAATGCTCCATGGCTCTCTGTAGAACTGTTACCCTGTACACCTACACAGCCTCCTGCGTGAGCATCGACGACTCATAGATTAAATAATAATAATAATTTCTTTATTATTTACTCGAGTTTATCATCTTTTTTTTTATATGCACGTGTTTCTGTGACAAATAAACTTATTTTTCTTTCTTTCTTTCTTTCTTTCTAATAAAGATTGTATTTTGAATTTCCAATGGAATGCTAGGCTTAATCAATCAATTAACTTAGTTTATCTAGCTTCAACTCATAAGCAGTGCAAGCCGTGTAACTGATTGGTTTTCTGGAATTCATCCTAATTGCTGCACTTTTGTAATAATATTATAATTACTAAATGCGCCCCGCTGTTTCACCCGCATAAGTCTCGATCCTCTATGGTCCAGTAATGTGCCAAATTTTATCGAAATCCGTTCAGCCGTTTTAGCGTGAAAGCGTAACAAATAAAGAAACAAACTCAATTTCGCATTTATAATACCAGTGATGTAATTTTAGTGGAAAATACCAAAGTTGTAATTTCCTTCGTTTTAAAAGGAATGCTTTTGCTAAATTTCATGCTCTAGACCCATGCGTTGTCTGTCAGTGAGTGAATGACTATAAGTTTTCTATTTTGTTGAGGACTCACAATGTCCCAATTGCCCTTTACCCAAACATTTTGACAATTTATTGCCAGATTGCTATTGAGGCTGCAGTGTACGTGGCCAATAACTGAACTCAATCATGTTAACTTATCAAGTTATTTCTTTTGGAAAACATAATATTCAGCAGGGAGTCTAGCATACCACACCAACCCAAGCAAAAACACACTTTCGATAACAATCCGACGGATTTTCAAAGAAATTGCTAATCTATTGCTTCATATGTTTGGAAAATTTGTCTGTTTGACAACGTAAATCACGCAATGAAAGTTGTTGAATTGTCAAAATGAAAGGTATTGCCATTGTAAGATAGCTACTTACGTTTACCAGTGAACTGTCATATTTGTATTAAGTATATAGCTGACAAACATGGTTTGTAGTTAACTGTGTTCACAGTATACTTAGTATGACATGTTTCCGCAAATAGAAACATAATGTAACGAGGTTATGAACCGATAATCTGTCAATTACGCACTAATTACATGTTTGTAATTAGCATGTTGCGGTTTGATTATGCACTTGCAAGTACCTATGAACCGGCCATACTCACATAATAATTAATAATATAACAATACTAAAAGATAGAAAACCGAGTGACCTCAAATTATTATATTGCGTAGCAGTGCCGTAGCAAAGCTACGCAGTCTGCTACGACGTAGCAGTACTGCTACGCCTTAGCCACCAGTATCAACACATTCTCTTAAAAGTAAAAAAAAATATGCAATTCAAATACCATTCTTTTTACATTTTTTTCCTTTTTCCCCAACAGTTTATAAAAAACCGGGCACTGCACCCTACAACATAACCTATTTATCGGTCATACAGGTGTCAGTGTAACAAAAAAGGTATATTTTTCCTT
Organism: Agrochola circellaris; assembly: GCA_914767755.1. Taxonomy (NCBI): domain Eukaryota; kingdom Metazoa; phylum Arthropoda; class Insecta; order Lepidoptera; family Noctuidae; genus Agrochola; species Agrochola circellaris. The sequence goes on from OU611847.1 coordinate 1,993,066, forward strand.
CCGTTTTATAAGGACCGCACGTCTCAGGGTAAATTGTAGGGAAAAAGGTTCCACCACGTAGTTTACTTACGGGGGATTTATGGACGTGCATAAGTAACGCATTGCCGTATAGGTGAGAGTGGGGAGAATCGAGCCTACTTCCGGAAAGTAGGGAAGAAAAGTTAATTATGTATGAGGACACATGTTTGGCACTGCTGGTGGTCTTTGTAATGATATGAGGCACTGTGGATAAATTATTTTTACGTAAATTGACCGATATAAATTTAATGTAAAGCTGCTAAAGCTGTATTGCTGCATTGATGTTAAGCTGCTTAAGCTGCTGGGGAGTTTGTTGCGCCACTTCTTCTTCCCAGTAAAAGCACTAGGAAGTGGTGAAGGGTGGGCGTTTTGGGGGACTGTCTTATGTAATTTTGATGTTCCAAAAGTGAAATATGAGTTTTGGTTTTTGCCGCGGTCGACTCTAGACGGGTTATCATTTTATTCTGAAATAAAAAACTATGTTTCCTTCCTTAATCATTTCCTTTTATTTAAGTTGGTAAATTTTTTACCAATTTTATAATATCAGATGGTAAGGATCAAAATAACATTAAACTGAATATATTAATAATTCAAATCAGTTAGAACAAAAGCAGATTTAAAGTTTTGTTTTGTATGTTTATCCTTAGATAAAACAAAAAGATAACTCAATAATATTGGAATCAAGAAAAAATAATATCAGTACCATAGCAATCTATATGTCACCAGTAACACAACGTAATAGTTCCACATTACGATTACTCCATAATCTGGAACAATAAAAGTTGATTGTATCGTTTCGTGATGCCAATAAAAATAAAAATAATATTGCTATCATCTACAGAAACCATCTTTTCCTTTTACCAAGAGCGAGAGGTATCAGTTTCATATCAGAGCCCAAAATTATTGGAAATAAAAAAAATTGGTAATTTTTTGTCTTTTTTCGTAGAAAATAGGATGAGTAGGTATTTTTTTCCGAGATTGGGTATAGTAGGCAGTTTGTTTATATGAAGTTGTGCTACCATTTTTTGGTGAAAGGGTTCACGGAAATAGGAAAATGGATATTGTTGTGAGCGGGGCCGTGTCAATACACTATGTATTGATTGCTTGTTTTGGCTATACTAGAACAAGATATCATAGTAACGTAGAAACGGCGCAAAATTTTTGGTCGTTCATTGTAACTGCATACTGCATAGCCATGGGCGCACCCAGCTTTTGGTCCAGGGGGAGGGCAAATCAGAAATTTCTTAAGGTAGATCCGAAAAGGTAGCCCGTTTTTTGCAATTTGCAAGTCAGTGTCAGATTGTATCTTGAATGATTCACCACCATAACAAATATGCATTTTATTTACAGAATTACTATGATCTTTAGAATCTTAATACATCTTCATAAGTTAGATTTGTTCTGAAATGTCATGATATCATGAAAATGTCATTCAATGGAAGAAATCTAACTTAGAGAGATGTATTAATGATTGTAATGATTACAATTCTGTAAAAACGTATTTGTTATGATCGAGAATCATATTTTGATCAAGACAACATAACACTGACCAAAGACTGACAGAGCAAAGCCCATTTAACCTGTCTTTGACCATTGTTGATGTCAGTATGTTTTGACGCGTCTGAGTGTACTGAATGACTATTCAATTGTAGCCATAGAATAAAGCATTGCTAATAAAATTTACAAAGGGCTGTTTTTTTCTAAAATTAATGGCTAATATATTGTAATTACAAAGTAAGTCTTAACGAGACTCCAAAATTACTTTTTTTGACAACAGTAGGTACTTAGCATGTGAGATCCAGGGGGGGCAGCTGCCTATAACCATATTATTCATATTTAAAAAATTTCAATAGCTATGTGCGTTTTACCTTAGGTACGAATATTTCCGTAATTACTATTTAAATAGTAAGATGAAATCAAAAACCATTTCGTTGCACCCTGGAACTCTCATTAATTCCTAACCGTAAAACCCAAACCTATAACAACCGACAAAAACAAATTTAAACAACTCAATCTTTAATAACTTTTACCAAATTGAAGTAAAAACCAACCATTTTTCTCCCATTATTCGCCTCACAATTGATTCGAAGGCTTTCGTCAACTAAGCAAGGCGAAGTTAAAGTTAAATTAACGAGTTGTGAATAACCGCGGCTTTTAGAACAAACAAACAAGGGTCATTAATCATAAAACTAAGACCCAAGGGTTCTGTACACTTAATTATTGAATAGAATTCTAAACAACTTTGATTCTAATAGCTGGGCTTAGTTTTTATTTGAGACATTTTGTTTGTTTGGGCTGAGTCGTGTTTTGTTATGTTTAACGTGCTGAGTGTAATCATTTAAGTGATTTATTTACATAACTTATCCATCTTTTTAAAAGGTTTTTGTTTCGTGTTTTTATTTTCACTGTTTGTGGACAAACTTGAACTTCCAGTCAGAAAAATCCGTTCTTAGTATATCTTCCCATAAGAAAAATATGTCTGTTTCATGTTTTGTATTTCTGTCTTCATTAATTTAATTAAGCTGTGCGTTGTCTGACACACTACGGACACCCAGACTTAAGAGCGTTTATTCTGAAAGTTGGCAATGTCGCAAATAGCTGTCAAAAAAATACCTGTTTTGAATAATTTAGCAATATTACTGTATGGAAATAAGAAATGTGGCTAACTAGGGAACCAGAATATTAATAATGAATTGCAATTATAACATTGAATTGGCTGTGTACCCGTTTTAGGTGGAAAAAAGGCATTTGGAAAATTTCCAAATCCTTTTTTTACATCTAAAACTAAATATTCTGTGTTACGATATGGATTATTGCATTTCATAATCAATATAAATATTAGTTCGCTAATTACCCACATTTCTTATTTCCATACAGTAATATTGCCAAATTAATCAAAACAACGAAATATTTGACATATATTTGCGATATTGCCCACTTTCAGAATAAACGCTCTTAAATTTACAGATAAATCCAAAGACATAATAGGGTATCCAGTCACGAAGGCCTAATTAACCTATCTTGACAGGAAAGCCCTAATTAACTGGATTTCGATCTTAATACACATCCGGTAAAGGGCACATGATATAATCCTTCTTAGTTACTTTGATAAGTAGGGTGGAGGACCTATTTCCTAATTGATTTGTAATTCATTCATTATTCGTAAATCAGGGTTACTGTTACAGAGAGAAATGTGTGTGTGTTTCTGTGACAAAATAATCATTTTTGCTTTCTTTTTAAAGTACGTATAAATAAAAGGGTTTTAGATTAATCGCAATCGTATTCCCAGCCACTGGATTGTGGATGTCAGATGGGCAGTCGCTCCATTTAAAAAAATAGTATTGAGCTGCATAGTTGGGAAAAGACTAGGCATATGATGATTTTATAAGTATTTTCAAAAGTATTATTCATAACTAATAGTAATATTTCATTGTTACAGACTAAACCACGCACTCGCCGGGCTAAGGCCGTGGTGGTGGCACGCGTGTAACGTTGCACTACACGCTGCGTGTTGCGCGCTCGTAGCGCGAGCGTGCGTGACGATCGCGCGACTACAGCGACCGTTCGCTGCGCTTGCCGCGGTGCTGTTCGCAGTGCACCCTGTACATACTGAGGCGGTGAGTAGTTTTCCTACCTATATTTATATTATGAAATTGGTACTTGTAGGAAGTTCAAGTGGGACTAGATAGATCGATTGACGGTCGTAGCCGTCTCTTAACGAAACCGATTGTTGGGCGAATACGCGATCGTTGCGTTCATAATATTATGTTACTTATTCGGAACACCAGCAAGCGCCCTATGTCAGCGCGACGACGCATTCTGGTTCGCTGAACAAAATGAACGTGACGGTCGCGTGTTCGCGCGAAGATCGCTTTTGTTAGGAGACTGCCTTAGAAGAGGCTGGGACAAAGTGGATGTGGGTGGTGAAGAGCGGGATGTTGTGATACAAATTAGGAGAGAACTATGGCTTAAAATTAGACTGCGATGGGCCGAGTTGATTGAAGAAGTGTTCAAGGGGTAATTACCCTAATCACTGATACTAGAGATAGGCTTAAATGTTAAAAATTATTAACACTGCTAAATGCTAATGCTAATAATAATTAACGCTTAAAATTAGCAGATATTTTTAAACTGTTAAATTTAAACACAGACAGATTGTTAACATAATTAATTCTCATTTCCTTAATTATTTTCGCAGGCTTAATTAAGACTGTCAACTTTTTTTTTTGGCGTGTTTAAAATGAGAATCAATTTGTTTACGATTCTTTTTTTATAGCAGATTATTTTTATTCTTAAATTTTTTATTTTTTTTACTGTTTTTTTGCAATTTTTATTCTTTTTAAAACGTCAATTGTGTGAAATTTCAATTGTTTGTGTAGTGTTTTTGTGTGTTCACTACACAAAAAACAGAAATCTCACCCACAACACTGATTACAGATAATATAACACGTAAATATACTTCGTACGTAGCGAAAATCAACCTCTAATGAACACTAGTATTAGTAACATTTCCGAACTCAGCAGTTAATTAGATCAACTCGACTAAATAATAATCTATCCGACTGACTGTCAGACAGAATGTTATTTAATCGAGTCGAGTGTGACTTCTTTTTTTATTACCAGTTATGTCATAATTTTATTTAACAGGTGTTGACACAAAAAACAATAGCACTGTTAATTTAGCAGCTTATTAATGTTAGACCCATCTCTAATCAATGCGCGTGGCAGATTGATATATTTCTGCATTTGAAACATATCCAGAAAACGCAGTTAAAGATGTTTATAAATAACTTTTATACATGAAGTAAATATTCGAGCCCAACCTCTGCCCACCTTTTTAAGAAATACAGACTTGATGGTATGCTACTTACAAATAAATAAATACGAATGACATAATGCTACTGTCCTCACATCCACCCACAGATATGAGTTGGCCTATTCTTAGTCGAGACCCATACTGTCGGAAAATCAAAAGTTACTTAAATTTAATAACGAACAGTGCCAGGAAAACCTATAATAAGCTTCTAAATCCGGTCAAACAGTTTTAACAACATAGTAATCAGCCTATAAAGTAGGCCTCCTCTTTGTGAGAGACAATGGGCCATAATTCACCACGCGGGACCAGTGCGGAATGGCGGATGTCACATATCTTCGATTTTTTGGTTCTAGGACATGTCGGTTTACTCACGATGTTTTCCTTCACCGTTCGAGAGCAGTGGTGATGAAATTAAATTCACAAAGTAAAGTGCCTGGGTTCGAACTCACGACCTGCAACTCGTAAGTCGGGACCGATACCACTAGACCACCACTGCTCTCCCAGTTTTAGCAACGTTACATGAAGATTATAAAAGGTCAATGACTCGGCTGTTTATTAAGGTAAATGTCAAAGCCAGGAAAATATGACTAAATCCTGTTAGACCGGACTGAGGGCCAATTTATATCAAAATCATATTTAGGGGCCTGCGAATATTTGTATTACAATCTCAGGAGGGACTAACGTTCAGAGAATTTTCTATGTACTTCGTAATTGGCGTTATGTTTAGAATAATAATAATGTTATACTTATTCGTCAGCTGTGACGCTACCTTATATTTAATAATATAAATACAAATAATATGAATTGAAGCTTTTCGTGAAATTAAACTGGAAACTCAGAAAATAAATATATCTTATCTTATCTAACTCAACATATTAATATACTGTACTCGTATTAGTGAGGATTTCAGAAAATTTTCCACAAATACTTCAAAACCCCGCTCCACTTTATGGGCCCATCAAGAAAAAGCATACGGACCATAATGTCGTTCCTCATGGCTCGAACTATCAAAATTGGTTTATCAGTTTAGTTGTGAACATTATACAAACAGTCAGACATACACTTTCGTATATAAGTATACTATCAATCTAGCTCATTTTTCCCGGCTGGTTTTTTTCCATTTAATTTCTAAGTACATAAGTTTTGTACTAATTTATTAGCATAGATAATATGTAATATGTAAACCTATTGTCGGCAGGTAGCCGGAGTAGTGGGCAGAGCTGATGTATTAGCTTGTATATTCTTTTTATCGTCTCTCCTTGTGTATCATAGGTAAGTTCATTATTATCTCACTTCTGCTTTTATTTTCCCATTAACCAAGTCTGTGCATCTTACATTTTAAAAGTACTTTCTTGTATTAAGTAAAGTAAGGGAAATAAATTGTTTTACAAATTGTGACTTCCGATTTAATTTGTCCGTATATTACAATCACAGTTTTCATTCTTTGATAGTTGTATGAGACGGCTATGAATACGGCAAATTGATGTAGTGAGTCAATTTGATAAGCAATTAATTTTTCTGACCCTATTTTTTATCATTAATTATGCAATTACTAATATTAAAATTGAATTGCTATTCCACTTTTTGGAAATAAAAAAGGTACTAAAAAGTGCTGCGAGAATTCATTTCACATTACGTAAACATTCCCAGAATTATTTCAGTCAAAGATTTATTTCACGAAATACGTAGTAAATGTATTTCAATTGAACATTTCGTATATTTCGTGACGAGTAAAGCCTCTTAAGTTTTTTTCGCAATGAGTAACAGTCGTTTAATCCCTTGGTAATAGTGAGCATTTCTGACAAGCAATACAGTACCCATGGAATTGGAGCTTTGGAGTGAGCGATTGACAGCATCTGTCTGAAACTTAAGATCTTTTGTTGATCTGGTATCGGCAAATTACTTTTACGCAACTCAACGCTTGGTTGATTTTACGGCGTATATAATACTCAAAAGCAGCTGATATTCCTGATACAGATTTACCGATTAACTTAATTCTCGATCAGCATCCAAATTGAAACATAAGAGAGAATATAATCAACCACCTCATTTCCGTTTCGCTCCCTTCAAAGCTATCCTAATAAATATACCTTATAAAACACCGTCCATTGTTTCTAGGCCTACGAGTAATAAGAAGTGTGTATGGCTGAGTGTGGTCCTCGGAGCTCTCAGTATGCTGGCCAAGGAGACTGGCATCATGATATTTATACTCAATCTAGCCTTTGACTTTTATAGATGTTGGCCGTTTGTTAAAAGGTATTGTAATAGATTTTAATCTTTCATTAAATTCTTTAGCTTGATGGGTTTAGTTTATGTTTTAGAAAAAAAATCTTTTCCCGGTTAATGTTTCCCGTCCTGATAAAAGAGATAAATTGTCGTTTTTTAGAGTTTGTTAATTAACACAAAGCATTATGGATCTTTATGTAACAGAAAATCATTAGCTGGTGCACGAATACGCGGAGTAATCACAACGTAAATTCGAACGATTTTGATATTTAAAACACTCGTTTCGCACGTAGTATTTACTTAGTTTTAAGACTTTATTCACATCTATGGGTGTTACCAAATCTGCTTGTCACCAAAATATGAACCAAAATGCTATAGAATAGTTGTATTATGGATTCAAAAATCGTTAAATTTTTCGTTACGTGTAGCTCATTCTTGCTCCCTTTGATCTAGATACAACGTTCTGAACTTGACATAATTAATAAACTCAAAAAAAAAGACACACTAATTGGACCTAGTTTCAAACAATTTTCTGTTCAACAAAGTAGGTATGCATCAGTTAGAACTGGGTGCCCCACAATACTTGAACGAGGTTCATTATGAACCTGCAACCTTCTGGTTGTAGTTCAGAGTGCAGACTACTACTTGTTGGACACTTGTAGCTTTTATTTGCTTCTCATTTGTCGGAGTGCTCGAGTTTTTTGCTCGGCAACTATGGTGGATAATAAGAGATAGACAAATATTACAACAGACAGCCGGCCGTGTGTTTTAACGATGCTTTTAAGAGTTTATTTTGTGTTTTTCTAATGGTTTCTTGGTTTAATGGTGGGTTATGTGTTTTTGTTTATGTAGTCCACTAATCTGTTCGTGTGATGTTTTTCTTGTCATTATAATTTTAATGTATATTTTTTCATGTATTATACACCAAAATGATATGCTTTCTCCCTGCGCTGTTTATGTTATGGCTGTTATTTAACGACACAAAAATATTTTCACTGATTTTTATGCAAAATTGTAAATATTTATGTTTTATTTCGCCAAAGAGGCGTACTTATTGAAATTGTTAAGGTTAACACGCTTAGTTATTTGTATATACCTATTGTAAATATTATTAATGAAAACCTATACTTTAATTATTCGGAATCCGTTTTTACAATGCATAATAATATAATTATACAAGCCCGAATATTTGCTGCCAAAACAATATCAAAGTTATGTAGGACCAATTCGTAGAATATTCAATTACAATAACCGCACAAAACACAAATTGTAAATTATTTCGTGTCAAATTACTGCATGTTTCTTTATAAAAATGCTTGTTGGTACAATATTAATTACTGTTTCATTAATTAAGGTGAATTTTCAGGTCGATATGTTCATTTAAAATTGAGAAGAAATGTACTGGGTTGTCATTACGGACTATAAAGGTGGTAGTCTCATTGGCACTGCTGGTCTGTTTGAGGCTAGCACTATTGCAAGGCACATGGCCTTCGTTTTCACCACAGGATAATCCTGCTGCGTTTCATCCTAGTTTTTTTGTGAGGTAAAGTATCATACAAGGTACCTAATAACTAGTGATGCAACTAATATTTCGCCGAATACTATCAAATTACCGCATATTTTTAGTCGCCGAATACTATCATGACATTCTTATTTAGTGACTTCCTAGAAATCCCATATTAATATTGCGTTGCTACCGAGTTTTATGATTTTATAAAACTTTCTTATCCTTTGATTACTTCGACAGATAGTCAGCAATTGTAGCGACCTTTTAGTGTTTGTTTGTAGCTAAGCTGGTAGGAGTGGGCACGTTTTTAGCTAAAAATGGATCAGTTACAAAGAAATGTTTTATGTAACTGTGTACTATTATGTTTATTAAAAAATACGTATAGTTAATTTGAATGATTAAATTACATGTGAATATTTATATTGCTTAGCGTGTTTAATTACCTTTCACATTCTTTGACTTATAATTGCGTGCAGCCATAGTAGAATCATATTCGGCGAATAGTACAATCGGTATTATTATTTGTATTCGTATTCGTAAAAGTAGTATTCGTTGCATCACTACTAATAACTGTTTTCCTATAACTTACATATGGTAACTTTATCGTATATATGAAATCCACACATCCAATCCAATAGTGCCACAAATAGATAAACAGAGGAGTGTTAAAACACATGACATGTTTTTTGGTCATAGACTGGACAGTTCCACTCAAATCTGTGTGGTTCTTTCCTCAAAAGACCATTTCAGACACTAATCTACATGGTCCTCATATGACTTGACCAAGATTATGTCTGGACTTTAAAAGAGACTACGACCTCTGAGTTTGTTTCGGCCTTTCTTCTCAGAGTAGTCAGTTAGGAAACACCGACCTCATCTAGCTTATTTTTAATATTTTTTTATATGACGTGTAAAAGTGATTCCGATATCCTATTTACAGAATAAACAATTTCATTTCATATTATTTGTTAGGCAATACAATTGGTTTAATGTTCTCAAAATACTTAAGATTTCGGAGAAGTCTTTATTGAAATGAATATTGACAAAAAAGTAGGGTAATTGTGTTGTAGGTAAATACAAAATTCACATCACGAATAATATGTTCCTGATAAAAACACACATGCTTTTATTTTGTTCGATAAGTTGGAATAAAATTATCAAGTCAGCGTCGACCTCAAGTAACATGAGCCATGGGCTGGGGAGGACAAAAAAATATTGTCAAGTCTAAGAAATTTAAACAGCCTTTATACGTAAAATATACTGTCTAGCTCAGCAAAAATCTCATCCCATATGAAGAGAGATTTACACAATAGTTCATCATACAAATTATTTCTTTTAGATTGATGACTTTCTGCTACTTAGCAGCATTCAACTGGTGGTTACTTCTGTGTCCGTGGACGCTCAGTCACGACTGGCAGATGGGCTCGGTGCCTCTTATCACGAGTGGCTGGGATCCCAGGAACTTGCTCACTTGTGCTGCCTTCGGAGCCCTACTGCTGCTGTGTTATCGGTTTATTGCTGATTTGGAAGTAAGTACCATTTTATGTATTTTCTTTAATTCATTCCATCTTTTAAATGCCTATTCGATCCAATGGTCGAGTGTGTCTGCTGTGATCGTGAGAATGTGGGTTTAATTCCCAGGTCAAGTAAAGTTTATTGGGTTTTTCGGTCAGAAAATTCTCTGTCGAAGATTGGAGTTTTGAAGTAAATGGCAAAAGGCTCGCAAATGTGATGTCTGTATGAATCTTCATTATACCAGTCTGATATTTTTTCGCAATTTCAAATACTCAGCCACATTTAGTTTACAAGGTATTTGATATCGTTATATGACAAAAAAAGCTATGCAAAACAATTTAACCGACTTAAAAAAAAACACTAAATAATGAAAAATAACTATAATTCCGGAAGTCGGTCTCTTTGGTTCTGTATTTTCGTTTTTTGCCCCTGACTTCAAAATTTTAGCACTTTTTAGTGTTTTCTTAAGTCGGATAATTTTTTTTGTAAAAAGTTTTTCTTTTGCACATTTTAGTTGTGGTAACTATAGACTATGTGGGAAAAGTACGTATTATTGAAGCTAACTCAAAAAACGACCCAAGCAAAGTTAATAATGCCCAAAAAAAATATCATCAAAATCATTTTATAATTGTCAGAGTAATCGTAATACAAAAAAAATATAGCTGAATTTAGAACCTCCTCCTTTTTGAAGACGATTAAAAAGCACTTCTATTATTTCATAACACATAAAATATTACTTTTCCTTCCACGAAGGTACAGAAGCACACGCCAGCAGTGATCGGTCTACTCCTAATGGTCCTACCCTTTGTGCCTGCAAGCAATCTGCTGGTAACAGTAGGATTTGTAATTGCCGAGAGAGTACTCTATATACCGAGGTAAAATGTTTTATATTTCCTCACTACTGCCCAGCAGTATTACTGTTTGATTACTTTTGTTCCAGTTCTAGTTTTCAATTGAAAAGTTTTCAGTATTTTATTTTTGTGAATACTTAGTGACTTTTTTTTTTGTTAATTAGTTGTTTATAATCTCGATACTATAATTATGCTCTCATTATTGAAAACAATTGGATTTCTTTTCCTACTAACTGAATGATATTGAATGTCCAATTATTTTTTACTACATATTAATAATCCGGAATGCGTATACAATATCGGATTTTAATTTTATTCCCGCTTTGCGGATTTATACTGTGAAAATAATATTAAGAAATTATTTTATAATTAATATTAACAAAGGGTCATTATATCAGCGATAACGATGGTGTTTTTTTACTGTTTCATCAACTACCAAAAAGCTTAAATGTCAATCCTGTTGAAAATCGTTTTTGAAATACGAAATGCTTTGAAAACGATTACCTTTTGTGTCTTCTAGGCCTTCTGAATATGTGTATTGGCCCGTACCACCCATAATAAAAGCCTTTTCAAAAAGTGTTTCACTATGACAGGCTTCAATAACGACGACATCTAAGCTTTACATCTATATCATTGCCCTTTCTAGAACTACAGAATCTAACAGTATTCTTCATTTCAGTGTGGGCAGCGTCATAATAACAGCATACGGTGTACAACTGATGTGGTGTTCCAAGCCCGGCACTAAAGTGTTCCTAGCCGTAGGCCTGGCAGTACTCGCTGCTAGCGGTGTGGCGCGGACTCATCGGAGGAATGCCGAGTGGCGGGACCGAGCTACGTTGTTGAGGTAAGCATTCTACACGTTGCGAGACGAAAATGGGAATTATATATAGTACGTTTGTCACCGTCACGAATGAATGTTATATTGTGTACTGGTACGGTAAGATAAGCTGTAATAAAACAGATAACAGACGCTTCACTCTTTGTTAATTTTTGTCTTTCAACCGTCATATTTCACTCAAAGATAACACAAAACGATCAAAGGTAGAAAAAATGAATTCATTAGTGAACTGATCCAACGCTGTTAAATTTCGGCACTTGGCATTTTTACTCGCCTACCGAATGATGAATGAAATTGAAAAGAAAGGAGCAGATGAACGTTCATTTCTATGTAATGTTGTCGGTGCCGTGTGAACGTAGAATGAAATATAAATGACCATTCACTCGAGTGAACCATTGACTTGTATGAGAATGCCGTAAAATGCCTAACTTAACTGGATTTCCAGGTGTTTCGGAAGCAACTTTTTAATGTCTAACTCTGTCCCTTCCTAGAATAGTTTTGTACTAGAATAGTCCTGGACTGCTTACACACAAATATCTTATTAGACACATTTAGCATCTCCATAATACATAACCACCCAAAACAGACAAAGCACGCGGATTAAACTTATGACCCCTAGCTAAAGCCAACTCCTGAACCAGAGCCTTATTTAATTACAATTTTGCCCTTTCAAAGCTCCATCATCATTAAAACTTGACCATTCACCTCAGCAGATGTTCCAGACATCGATAACTATTACAAATAATGACAAGTTATTTGTCTAACCTTCGAAGTTATATCGATATTTTGAGACCTTACAGACTCTGGATGTTTACTTGTAAAGTTTAGAACATGAAAACTATTTAATTGGTGGCAAATTGTTACTGTAAGCCCAGAGTCGGCGGCGAAGTTATAGTAACAAGTTGATAGTTATGAAAGTAATATTGGCTTTGCTTTTATGTTAGTTGAAAGAAAGAAAGCATGAACATTATTTTCAAATCAAATCTTTAATATTTCTGCATTCGATTCTCCAGAAAAACTTAATACAAATATTTTCATCGATTTCTGAACTAAGTCTGGTCAATAATTTTGTAGTAATTCTCAGTAATTGAAATTACCTACGTTCGTCAACCTTAGATATTTGTTGACCTCAGCCTTACACGCAGTATTTCGCAGAAGTAATTACTTACGGATCGTTCCTCGAAACGTTTTACTATCAATATCGCTTTGTTGGTCTATTTGATAGCATTATTAGTATAAAGGCGAATACACAAAGGGAGTGCCTCATTATGCGCCCAAGCATAAAAATAATGAGCAAATAAGGGATAATTGGTAGAGTCATTCTTTTGTGGAATTTGGAATAACATGGTCAGTTTTTTTCGACAAAAGAGTTAAATGTACAAACTTATAATTGAATAAAAACAAAAAGTTTTATTAATGTTAACAAAGGTATGTCTGCTGAGAAACACAACACTTAGGTATCGAACTAACATAATATTACTCACTAGTTTTTTTAAATTCTTTAAAAGCAAAAGAAATGATCAACAATACACATAAACAGACTTCACATAAAAAATTGTTTGTACAAATAAAATTGATAATACTTCTTAAATGATCTACCTTCTACCCCAATTCACGTCCAACTTCAGTACATACACCCCCAAACCATCTCGAATGCGTTTGATATCATCGCAAGCAACTTACTTACATCTCTTTCAAGACGGTAACTTCATAAAATACTCCGTAATGAAATATCGGTTATATTAAATTCCGTTGCCGTTTTATGAGTTCATTCAATTTTCTATAGAACACGTTTTAGAACTTGTTTATGGTGGAATAAATGTGTTCGCTATGTCGGTTTAAGAGTTTTATTTAATAGAAATACTGATGAAACCTTATGAGCTCTAGATGGTTTTATTTTATGTATTCAAGCGACGTTTACCTATATTTTTGAAATGTCCCATGCCGGGCTCATTCATTGCTAATAGCCTTTTAATTGTGTATTTAGTCCTGCAAGATTCATCTATCGCATCTCTGTGGCCCGAAGTCTACACTAATGTATAAAACATGTAGATATTCTATATGTTTCGTCTACTTGTTTCGTTTTCTTTTACATCTAAATCAAGTTGTAAAGATCAGTGTATACACATACGGAAAACTGCTTTAAAATGTACAACATTAAATTAGCAAAACATGTTTGGAACAAACTTACATGTATGATACATGTTTTATACACGCCATGTTTTTGATAAGACTTGTTGAAAACAAGTATCACAACTTGTGTATAACCCGGGGTGATCGTTCCCACGTTTGTTTCAGAAACTAAGTAACCTCGTCTTCTTCATTCCCTAGGCAGGAATTAATTAGAAGTCTAAACCTGTACTTAATAATAATTGAGTACTATGAAGCTTTCTGTTTAGAGACTTTGTTTACCGCTCCAACGTCGAAAAGGTCGCACCGGATGGTGAAAACTAATTAATTATAAGGCTTAATAAACACAGTTTCAATCTGTTAATGGATTTTGATATTCTGTGCCATCGAGGCGAGTTGCAAAACTATTTGTAGCACTACCAAGTAAAACAACTCTTGTTTTTGTACACAATTCTGAAGCACTACGACATAGTTCCAGAATTGAAAAGAAACTGTATTGTTCCCTATCTAAACCAGCTTACCTAAAGCAATGAACAAATTTGCAAATTTTGAACAAATAAATTATTCTTATAATGTAAATATCATTTAATCATTTAACGTACTCGTTAAATGATTAAATGATATTTACATACGGAGAATACTCGATACATGATACTTCATGTATCGAGTATTCTCCTTGGCCTGTTCTAAAACACTTCATAAACAAGTATAATATTTCCATACTTCCAACCAACCTGTTTTAAATAGTTCCAAGTTGAGTACTTGTATAAAGTGAGGTGCACGTAGCACTAACTTTATACAGGGTGGCCAGTCGTTATCCAGTAAAGTTTTCGGCTCCGAAAACTCAATGCATTCCGAGTGCAAGATAAACTTCTATAACGACTCCTTCAGAGCCGAACGTTTTAGGTCTCCCCCTTGTTTGAATGGATCCCATAGATTCAAAACTAAGTTAACTCATAAAGTACAAATAGATTTCGCAGATACTGAGCTCGGAAAATTACCTTTTGTTCCAGGACGCTTTGTAAATCTATTTATAAACGAAGTTGATTTACATTTCAATCCGGCAGAATCTACTTAATCTCTTAATCACCCGAAAGGATTTCGGTCGCTCGCTACAAGCCAATTATCTCGCTCTATATTTTGTTTCACTTAAGTAAACATATAAGATGTAGAATTTTGTACTTTTAAAACTTCGTGATAAATAGAGCCAATTTTGACCAAAACTTCGCACTACCATTAGTTAAACAAACAGAATTTTACCCTCAAATCGTTTTCCCTAAACACTAATAACTTTCACAAGGAAACACCTCGAAATTTTCATTTCCAAAAACATTAAAGAGAAATGTATTAAACATGACACAAAATGGTAACCACGATTTACAAGTCTTGCAATATTCGCTCTACGGTTGCCGCATTCGGGCGTAAATTACCTCCAAATGTGTTTTGTTTGTTACAGAGCGGATTTAGTGACTTTGCCGCAGAACGCTAAACTGCACTACAACTTGGCAAACTTTCTACGCGAGACAGAGCAACAAGACAGCGCCATCAAACATTACAAAGAAGCTTTGAGGTAACAAAGCCGTTTGCCTTAACGCGAACTATTGCGGGTCGAGTTCAGGAAAGTTTATTAAGCTATTCGTCATGTATGCGAGATATTTAACCCGAGAATTGAGCTTGAAGCAAAGCTATCTCGAGCAAAATTTTCGTTGAAATAATACAAGTGGATGGAATAGCGTAACAGTTAGAACATATACCAAGTATCATAGACATATACAAAGTCAATTGTACTTCAAATGCACAGTCCAATGAATGTCAGCGTCTAACAATTGTTAGGATGCAATCTAATTGCGTGCCAATCGTCTTTGATTGCTTTGAAGTAGCCTTACCGTGTGATAGGCGCAGGAATTGTGGGTTGCTAAAGACTGGTTTGGGAACAATAGAACGAGAAATGGATAGGACCTAATAGATACTAGGTCACATCGGTACCTATTTGTTAGATATCCATTATACCTGGCATTAATTTTGCCATACAAAATTTTATTAATAATTTATATACTGGAATGTAGGGTGAATCTGATGCAAAAACTTAAATGACGTTGTTAATAAGTTCTATAACTTGTAAGTTTTTATTTGATTAGAATTACACCGAAAATATTGTTGTTTATATTTGAGAACAATTTATATTACTTGTTTGGAAACTGGTTCCATCATAAAAGATGTATTTTCTCCTACTTTTAGTGTTAAGGTTTCATGATTTATGCAACTAAACTATTATAATTTATTCTGATTACCTACGTGAAGTAATACGTTTTGTTTAAAGATGAAGAAATAGTATCTTAAAAACTGACAGGAGTCTAATTGATCAATCGATTTCGTTCACATTTTTGGAACGAAGTTCTTTAACGCGGCTTGCGGTAGGAGTAAACTGGCAGAAATCTTCACGCGAATAAGCGTTCATAGTTGCGACTGTTTTCTTCTTATTCACACTTTTTCTATCGAGAGAGAAAGAATTTGAATAGAATGAGAATGTGAATTCGGTCAAAGTGAAAATCCAAGATGGCGGCTGCGAAAATTTACACATTATTCATCATCGTTTTCATAGTTTTCGAGGGTGCTAAAGCCGATAGTGAGGTCAAAATCTATTTTTTCTCCGATTCAAATCAAGCTTCTCACGACTTCTATTTTCTCTCAGGTTATGGCCAAGCTACGCGAGTGCTCACAACAACATCGGCACTCTAGTCTCTGGGATGGATAACGCCGAACATCATTTCTTACAAGCCATTAAATTCAATAAGTACCATGTGAACGCACACTACAATCTTGGCAAGCTTTATAAGTAAGTATAGTATGTTAATTAAGACAAATGTTCTTAAGTGCTGTTAAGATTCAAAGTGAGGCTGAGTAAAAAGATATTGTCTTAAGGAGAGAATATATTTTTGGACATTATTGCTTCGTAAACGAAAAATTACTAGATTGTTATTATCTCTAAAGCAGGCCCAAAATGTGCCCAGAGTGGGCACATAAATAAAGAATAAAGTGTAACTATGACCACCACCTCCTGATAAGATCATGTTAAATAATTTGACAGTTAACTTTATATAAAAGACATTTCATTATTTATCTCGTTGATAAATGGTACATATTCGGTCATTGTGGCACAGACCCTAAATATCATATTACATTAAAAAACCTTGTAATTACAACTGCTGCTATGAAAATTATAATAAGCAAAATATTCCAGGAAAAGTGGCAGAATGCACCAAGCTATATCAATGCTGGAGAAATGCATATGGCTGCAGCCAAGGTTCGTACAAGCCCATGTGGAACTGCTTACCCTGAAGACAGAGAATGAGAAGCAAGGGATCCTGATGAGACTGGTGGACTTGGAACCAAGCAACTGGGAGCATTATTTGCTTTATGGTGATTGGTTGAGAAGTAGAGGTAAGTATAAAATAATCAAATGGTCCATTTATTTTTATACCTTCGCCAAATTTGAATGCACACTTTACTTTACAAAATATGTTAGTAAAAAACAAAAATAATCAAACCTTAAATTATATGGCCGCTATCATGGCAGATAAAAACAATGTCTGTTCTGTCTTTAAAACTTCGGATTTTACTGTAGTCTATAACAAAACAACAATTAATAAAAGAAAATAAAGTATAATAGATTTGGGGGCACGGAACTCTTAGCGTGGGAGTCCGACTCCTATTGTTAATATTTGAGCATAAGTACTATACCAATGATTATCCTATCTTATTCGATGGCGGATTATGTACAATAAAGTTTATTCTATCTTCTTAAAACTAAAACAACTTCATACATGCTTTTGATTATCATTCCTCTGATAGTTCTTTTTTAGTTCCATTCTCCTAAACGAGACAAATATTTCAGGTTTACCAGCGCCAGCCGCAAAGTACTACCTTGAAGCCACAAGACTGAGTTTTAGGTATCGAGGTGCTGAGCGAAACGTCAGAGCGGACCTGATATCGTTCAGGTATACAGCGCTGATGTACCGGTCACTAGGGCAGAAGTCTAGGACACTGCAGTTATTAACAAGGTTAGTAGTTACCTAATATATACAGGCTCAAATAAAATTAGCTAGCTAAACTGCTCAGACGTGATACCTAATATAGGTATAGAAATATTAACAGGACAAAAAAAAGTTTTTTTTGGCTTTTATTACCCGAGCGTAAACTTTGTATAACTGAATTATAATTTTAGAATATTAGTTTTGTTGTTGTATCGTGTTTAAACGGCGGTAATTATCACGTCTGTGGAAGTTCGCTAGCTTAGGTAGGTACTTATTTGACCCTGAATATTTCAAAGTATCACTGTGCAGTAAATCATAAGGTAGGTACCTAAGTTGCCTTGAGTATTTTTTTTCTTCATTTCTTTCAAATTAATATTTATATTTTGTAATAGACTAGACGACTTTAAAACTAATTTAAAATCCAATATTAAGGTCAAAATGACAATTTTTTTTTTTAGAATGTGTTTGTTACTTTGCCTTAGTGTTCAGTTACAATAAAATTGTCAATTAGAAGTCTACTGGGATCAATCTTTGTCTTCTCCGTAATCTTCCACAAATCGCGTTAAAGATTAAAGTTTTAAAATTCTATTACATTCTTAGGACAACCGCTACGTTAGACGTCCGCGGCGGACGGTCCGCGTGCGGATCTGTTATTAGAAAATTAAAGAGCGCCGCTATGTGGCGTGGACCGTCCGTCAAGGTCATTTGTAGGAGGCCACATGCGCGCCGTCTATTTCACGGAAGGCCTTATATTGTCTTCTCTTCTTATTTATTATCTTCTTCTAATCCTTAGGTGGCACACGTGGCGACGGGGCTGGCCTAGTGCAGCCGCAGCACACATGTACTTAAGAGACTGGCGACTCAAGATGGAGTTGGAAGGTCGAGCGCAATTATACTCTAAGGCCGTAAATCCTACGGTAAGTAACTGATTTTGTTGTCATGTTTATTTGAACTTGTGAATATTTGTTTTTGTGATTAACACTCTAGTGAAATTCATAATTTAGCAGGTTAGGTTTATAAATTGCTCATTTTTGGTGTTTTTCAAACCACCCTCCATCTTATGTATGTGTCACTGAAACATCTTTAATTGGTCCTAATATCCTATTTTTGGTCTACCCCCTTAAATTTCTTAAAATACTCATCACAGATTTGAAATAATTTCAAAATATTCCCATTAGCAATTTCATCACTCAATGTTCATTTGCAAGTTCTATACATTGAAATTCTAGCGTTAGCATTAGTTTATATAGTACAGTTTACGATGAGACACTCACAGTGTTCTACAATGTTGATATAGATGCAAGGGTTTCACTAGTACACTACACAGGGGTACACTATGTTGCACCCAATGAAGCTATCAAATCAACATACGCGCCAGTAGATTCACTTGTATATAGTGAGACTCAGGTTCTACTGACACGTTTAAGACACTAGTATATCTAGTCTAATGTAATGTAAGCAAAGATCGGGTATGAACAAAGTTAGAATTGGTATAGAAGAAGAAGTTAATAGGAAAAACTTGTTGAATAAGTTCATTGTAGACTACATGACATTTGAGCCAGGAAACAACAGTCTTAAAAATATGGTGATAATTACGTGTGCACAGGTGGAAATGCTAAAACTTTTTATTCTTTCACAGAAATCAACAAAATGCTTCGACCACACACAACTAGCTGTTGGTTCAAAAGAAGAGCGAATACCACAAAAAGAAGAAAAAAATAAAACTGTGGACACAAAAAGTGCTACCAAAACGTCAAGTGATAAAAAAGACAGTGACAATAGATCGTGTGGGACCAAAAAACGTAACTTATCTGTTTCGTCGCAAATAAAAACAACACACAACAAATCTGAGATTGGACTTAAAGATAAAAAATGTACCTTGCATAGGAAAGATAAGAAAAAGGGCAACGGCGTTATAGCAACTATTAGTGCGCCTCTAGCTGAGCATATACTTATGAAAACGTATTAATTTAATGGCTTTTATATCGTTTGAAACAAGCAATCGACACTGGAGACCACTTTAAACTGATTGGAAATAGAAACACTTATTTTGAGTGTAAGAAATAAAAAAGAACATTGGAAGTTTCGAGTTGAATAGAATTAAACCAACAACACAGTTATCCAAATTGCCAGTTATCGAAACAAATCGATTGGAGTTGAATAACAATACAAGCAAAGTGAAAGACATTTTCACTGATAGTCCTGCTTGCTAGTCCCATAAAAAAAATGATACCTCAAGTGATTTAAGTAGCGAAAAAGTGAGTGAATTGATTCACGTGACTATGTATCCATCTGTTTTGGAAGTGATATTTAGACCGTGACCATTTCTTTGACGTAGAAGACGCTTGGCAGTTTTGTTAAAACAAGTTAGTTTTAGATACGCCGACAATATCGCAAGATGTAGTTAAGTGAGGATCTTCGATTTTGGAAACTTCCAGAAACAAAATGGAGTTTCGAAAATGGATGTGTTTAGATAGAAAACTAATTTAAACGATGTGTAGTAATAATGAAATGAGAAACAATCTATTTTTGTCAGAGTGTGTGGGGGGGGATTTATATGAAAATGCACAAAATTTTTACGCTAGCATTAGTGATTTGTAACGATTATGATCAACTGTTTGAATATTGGCTTAGGATTTATATTTTTTCGTGACACATTGTATTAGTTTACTTTTCCTGATAATAAGCTATAAAACACCTTTATACAGATATTTTTTAAGTGACTGTATTTAATCAATTGTAATATTGATTAATTAACGAAATATTGTAATGAATGGACTGGTTTTAAATTATTGTGTGATTAAGTGGAAGACTTTACACCCGGTTTCTGAATTGAGAATTTATTAAACTCTACTTTAGCAAGGTGATTCCTTCCAAAGATTCTTTGCAAAAAGAAGCTTGGATTTTGCAGACTACATTGAAGTAATGCTGAAGTAGAGTTGGGCAAGCTATCAACTTCAAATTCTCAATTCAAAAACCGGGTATTAGTTTTCATTGACGGGTGATATTAGTTTTTCATTGCTTTATTTTATTATTCCTATGGTTGATAATAGAGGCTAAGGATTGTGCCACAGCTAGTTAACAGAATTCGCTTGGCCTTATCGATCGGTATTGATCCTACAGACGATTATGAAACAATAAACAATTAAATTGATGAGCAACTGTCAACATTTACAGACGAAATAGTGGCGAATGTTTCCGCTGTTGACAGCAATGAATCGCATAGAGATAATAAGTAAAATATCAGAAATAGTCTTGAGAAAGGAGGAAAAATAAAAACATTATTAGAACTCAATGAGGTTTGGTTAAAATTCTTAAATCAAGTTTCGACATAAACAATAAACATAAGTAATTGATTTTATACTGAAACTATTAAAGACTGAAGGCACATAATTTGATCATTCTGTTGAAAATGGCCAATCAGTTTCAAAATTCAATGAAGATACAGAGTTTTTAGTAATAAATTTGATCCTCCTAACAATTCGAAACATTTAGCACATGTTCTGAATAATATACAAGCAAATATCATTGCTGTCAACGGCAGAATAATAAAGAGCGATCTCATATAACACTAAGATGTAAATAATATTTATAAGTATAGACTTTGGCACGTGACAATGCTTTGAATGTACTGAGAATAAACAATTGAATTATATTTGTGTAGTTTTATTTTTCTATTATTATTTGATTCAATGACCAAACGTGATACAAAATATTACTTTACTCTTGATAACAATATTATTTGTCTTAGGCTGAGATGGTCTTTATACATAAGTATCAAAATCATATTTTTTCTATTCTGGTGTCGACACGAGCTTAACGATAGAATCATATGAAATGATAATTATTCAGTCAGATAACTTGGCAGGTATCGGAGCTGACTGCCCAAGCCTTGTTGAACGTTCATAAATGCTGCCGCGCTAACGATAAGTGCAGTAAGTACATTTTGCATAGTTTCGAGTAATTGGCGCTCAAAGTTTGTCGTCACATTTTCACCTTTTCTGACTTGTTTTATTAACTTATTTAAATTCAGAGTTTTGAAATGTGAAGCCTAAGTAAATTATTATTTCATTGTGTAATCATTAAATATATTAGAATACTTTTAAATGACAAAATATATTTTATATCTAGTACCTACGAGTTTGACAACTTTAGCATCATTTGCTTAATATAACCGCAGTAAGTATGAAGTTACTGCTCATATCATTAGTAGAAGTAAGACATTAAAGATGATACCGCACTTAGAAACTCGCCGTAAGTATGGTTACTGCTGTTATGCTAAGGAAAACTTATTATAAAATTGACTTACTGCTGTTATCCTTATTGAAAATTAAAGAGCAAAAACTATTTTATATCTAATATGAGTGTAATAACTTTAGCAACAATTGCTTATTATATCCGCAATGTGTAGTTACTGCTCATATCATTAGCAGAAGTAAACCATGAATACTGATACCGCACTTATTAAACTCGCCGTTACTGCTGTTATGCTTAAGGAAACCTTATTATAAAATCGACTTACTGCCGTTATCCTTATTGAAATTTAAAGGTTCCCGGTAAGATATTATAATAGCAGTCAGATCAAATTGTAGAGCTCATTCATTTCCGAATCTATGTTTAACTCAATTTGGCAAAAAATTATACTTACTGTAGTTATCGCAAGCGCGGCAGAATATTATACCTACCCCACGATTGCGTGTTCCTACGACGATCACTAAATTAGGAGAATGCCTTCATGTTTAATCCCAAAACGTCTGGTTGACTCAATCATAGATGCTAGAATAAATTTAATAAAAATCTTCAAAACAACAATGGTAATAAGAACCCAAATAATACAGTGTTGTTATCTCAGATTTCCAACGTATCAACACCTGAGTAGGTGTTCCCACTAACACCATCTAATAATACTGCTAATCCTTTAGATTGAATCTCGCAACAATGGAATCGTAGCACTTGCAACAAGTGGGACAAAACCTTCACTTCAACATTCAACTTTATGCCTGTACGGTAAAGTCGGGTTTTAAATGAGTGGAGAAATGGGTTTTTCTTCAGCTGTTCAAGATTTCTCAGTGTTGAGAGAAGCGCGCTTTATTATTGAAACGTAATGTTACTTGAGTATTTATACTGATATTTCAGATTTAATACAGGCTCCAATAAGCAGTTATGAAGTTTGATATAGATATCTGAGAGTCACACGGCTGTCCAGACAAAAATCGTTTTATTGCATAATCTTGCTAACCTAGTAAAGGTAACAAGATTATGCAATTAAACGATTTTTGTAAAAATTGTCCCTTACTAGGTTTTGAAATGGGACAGCCGCACAGGGATGATAGCTATTACTCATAAAAATATTCCGTAAGTTCAACTTTTTGTCAGAATTATGAGCAGTTTTTTAGAAGCTATTCCTACCAGGGGCGCAGCTAACCAATAACCCGATTCCTGTCGGCTTCCCTTAGGAAATTATGACAGTCAGTAGTTCTCAGCAGTGTTTAATAATCACACTGAATGTATTATTTAATACTTACACCATAAAATTAAAGTATTACAAAACCCTAACCTACATTAAAAAAATTGTCTTTATATTCCAACGAAAACAAAACATTTAAAGTGCGCGCCAATTTTGCTCTTGTGCCTCCAGTATAACTCGTTGTCCGCCCGGGTTATGAAAACTTAAATTTCTATACAAAATAATCTCGTCATGACGTCACTTCAGGTCACGTGACACGCTGTTTTTTGAGGCAATAGTAAGCCGTAAAAAATCGAGTTATGATAGGTACAGTGTAGGAATCCATTCGCTGAATTTC
The DNA here is from genome assembly GCA_914767755.1 of Agrochola circellaris. Classification (NCBI taxonomy): domain Eukaryota; kingdom Metazoa; phylum Arthropoda; class Insecta; order Lepidoptera; family Noctuidae; genus Agrochola; species Agrochola circellaris. The sequence continues at coordinate 2,016,805 of OU611847.1, forward strand.
GTAAGCGTTCGGTTTGGTTCGGGGCGGGGGGAGGGACAAACTTCGCTCGACGCTTGTTGACGATCAAAGACTACAATAGTATGTTGACGATTGACGTAAATAGATAATAGAATTTTTATCCTTTAATTTTGTTGATACTTGTAGTTAATTAGCATTTTGTTCGTTGTATTCATATAAGTTATTAGTGTAGTATTAGTGTAACAATTAGAATTGGATAATCGTGAGTTTGTTGTGAAATTGTGCGTTCGCCGTCATTGTAATTAGGAATTTGTGGTAAGTCGATAGATTAGCAAGTTGAAATTTCTTTTTTAAAGGAGGTTTGAAAAGTTATTAGTAGGATGGCGGCATTAATAGTTTTAGATTGTTGTGTGACAGATTATTTGCTTCGTGAGGAAACATACTTTTCAAGGTTAAGTTTTGAAAATAAGAAACACATAATTAGGCTAGGTCGTGCTCGACCAGATATGACTATAAACTACAAACGACGTGATGGGTTTGTCAAACATTTTAATGTATCCCTTTACGATAAATATCAATGGCTGACTGGTAGTTGTAAATTAAATAAGATGTTTTGTTTTCCATGTTTACTTTTCTCAGATTCTAGTAGTTTATGGAATAAAGGGGGTTTTACAGATATGAATAATCTGACGAATTCATCAAAAAAACATGTGCAGACTGAAAAGCATATTCGTAGCTGTTTAGATTTACATGACTTCGGGAATAGTAGGATAGAACCATTTTTCACCAATTCGTTTGAAGCTCATAATAGGAAAGTAGCTCGAAATAGGAATTTAATGAAACGGTTTATTGACACCGTTATTTTGTTAGGTAAACAAGAAGTAGCTTTTCGCGGCCACGATGAACGTCCGAATTCTGATAACCGCGGTAACTATATATATTGAAACCTTGTTATATCTGAGCAAGTATGACACCGTAATGGACTCTCATTTGGAACTATGTTCTTCAGTTCAGAACCCCGCGTTTTCTGGTCTCTCAAGTGATATTCAAACGTGCGCCACGTCCGGGCTAGGTAAGCTTTTTTTTTTTTGTTTTTGCGCCGGCTTACCTTTCTCATAAACTCACCCTTCGCCACTGATTCCTACACACACCTTTTCACCTCTGCTTTACCCTTTGGGGAAAGCTGGCATGATGTTAATTTATGCTATTATCAAAAAGTCAAAATATTTTATTTCACATAAACCTACAAGGGCACTTATGAAACGTCAAGAAAAGCCGGCAAGAAACTCCACGGTTACTTTTCTATATATACATATTATAAAACAATCGCTTTTTGCATTTGTCTGTATGTCCGCGTTGTTCGTCTAACTGTGCGTTTGCACTGGCGAAACATTCACAACAAAACATGTTGGAATCTCTATTTTCTGTAAATTTTCCATACAAATTTTGACACGAACTAGAGATTTTAACATGTTTTGTTGTGTTGTTACGCCAGTGCAAACGCACAGTAAAATACGCAACGCATTGTGATAAGGTTTTCAACACAATTTAGAGAATGTGTTCCGGAAGGTTTATGCATATAATAAAATTAATATTAAACTTATAGATAATTAAGAAATCTCGATGTTTTGTCAAGTCGTAAAAACCTTGCAAAGCAGCGGCGGGTCACTATTTTAAAAATAAATGGCTTTTACAATGTTTTCAAATTACATTGTTATTAGGTATGAGAGGACAGTGTAGGACAAACAAAATAGACAATAGTCTACAAATCTACAGTCTGTTAAGCCTACAATGTACTCAAATTCACAAAGTATAAAAGACTGAATTAAAAAAAAAAGTTTTTTTTTTTAATATATAGTTAATGGATAAATAAAATAATAAAAATAAACACCAATTTAAACCCACACGGTTGCCACTACAACTTACACTACACGCACAATGGTCCACTGAAGGACTAAGTGCGGAAACCAAACCCCATAACATAGAACATAGAACACTAACTTATTCTGTCCACGCGTATTACAACCCGAACACATAATACTATCTAGGTAGTTCAACTTACTGTACATGTAAACCTAGATAAACGATTTTCGTCACAACCTTGACATCAAATACCTACCCATTTTGTCATCGTGTGTTCCTAAGATAAACGGACCATTTCTCCAAGGTATGTACTCACAAGGTGTGTAGATATACCTACATAGTTGTACTAACTTTGAGCTCGGGAACGTGTGTTCGATATAAAACAAGGAAGTCCTAATGCCGCTGAACTACGAGTTGGAAACCATCCGAACAGAATTTAGTTCACCTGTTTAAACATTCAGGGACTCTTCAAGATTAAAGTCGCATTGGTAAGTTTTAGGAGGTTAAAATAAAAAGCCCAATGAATACACATACAGTCCATACAATAAGTATTGAATGGACTGTATGTGTGAACTTTAAGATGACTATAACTGAAATAAGATAGTTTGTTTATAAATGAAAGAAAGATGGACCATATTTACCACTTTATTTCCGAAGGCTGCGATAATAAGGGAATAAAACTTAAAATGTGCAGAAAGTGGAAATATACATTATCGTAACGCTGCAAAGGTGAACTCGGCTCACAAAAAACACAAGTGCATAAAGTACTGACTTATTGGATTAGAAAGATTTTAGTACTTAAACTAAGTAGTTTAAGTGCTAAAATCTTTCTAATCCTTATACATTACCTACTCTAGAGCTTTCAGAGTTGTAGATGGATTTATGAGTTAAATTCTTGCTTTAATGATTTACTTTAAAATATACTTACCATACAAAAACTTGGAAATATTTTTAGTTTAGAGACTGCTCCAGAATAGGTTAAACTATAAATATTTAATTTTTTTAGTTGTACGTCGTGGTCGTACCCAGCCAGGCACTTTATTTTGTGTAGATAATCATCACCACTGCTCTCAAAACGGTGAAGGACAAAATAGTGAGGAAACCGGCACATCCTAGAACCAAAAATTCGAAGACATGTGACATTTACCAACCCGCACTGGGCCCGCGTGGTAAAGTACAGCCCACACCCTCTCGAAGAGGCCTGTCCCCAGCAATGAGAAAATTATAGACTGGTTATAATATAACCTATTCTGGCTTACTACTTGACGAAGAACTCCCTCATTGTTTTCCATGCCACTCTGTGTCTGTTGCCATCTCCGCAACAATTTACTGTAGCAAAAAACCAACACAAAAACCACTCTAGACTAACAAAAATGCAATAAACAGTTAACTCATTAAACAGTTGACGAACACCGAGGCGCTGATCAAAGTTTAAATTAGACGGAATAGTTTCACGTTCGCGTCCCCGCCACACTGGTGACTAATCCCTGGTAATCACCACTTTTAGTGTGCACTCCTTAATTGAAAATTTGTTGTAAATTATGTTGGAAGTGATGGACGAACTTCGATGGGTTTTTGTGTGAAGTGTTGCTTCCATGTATTTAAAGTTGTGCGCGTTGAGAGGTTGTTGTGTTCTGTGTCTAGGAGAGATGGCTATAATGTTGCCGCTAAGATCGAAATTGACTAGATTACTTGATCATCATATAGGATAGATTTTAGGCATGTTTTATTATTAGTGTCTGTATGTAAAGAAAGAAAACGTAAAACAAAGATTTTTATTTAAAGTCTTCTTTTGCAATTTCCTGTAGTGAAAAGTTAAGTTATTTAAAAGTACCCAAAATACAACACTTATTTAAATAGGTTGATTGTTGGATTTCTTATTATTTGTTGCCTCATTTAGTCTCGTGGTCGCAAGCGTGACTTCTGAGCGTGGGGTCCTGGGTTCGTTTCCCGGTTCGGGCAAAGTGTTATTGAGTTTTCCATTAGGAGTTTCTTAGTAAGCACGCCAGCCCGGAGTTTCGAAGTTGGCCGTGCGATACACCCGTGCCTCGGAAAACACGTTAATCCGTTGGCCCTGCGCCTGATCACTCTCCGGTCGTGTCGGATTGCCGTCCCATCGGACTATGAGAGTGAGGGAACAGAGAGTGCACCTGTGTCTGCGCATACACATGTGCACTATAATATCTTCCGCGGCGAATGCTGGGCTTCGCTGAGATTGGTCGCCACGGCCGAAATTCGGTCTGGAAGACTATTTGTTAATAACATATTATCAAAACTTTCATAATGTATCGCATGACACAAATTTAATACGGCCAAATAACTACTTCCCTTCATTTTTATCACAAGTCTTAAAAAAATACTTATGATTTAAAAAAAACCAGCTGCAGGAGCATAATTAAACTACTCATTTAACTCGTTCTAATATCCATGAAGATGTAAGTGCACTCTCATAACAGTTAAACGATATTAACGAGTGCGGAATGCAAAGCACGCCTCGCCACTAAACACGTACATCTTAACGTCTGTTTGGACGGACTCGAGAAACGATGGAGGATGCATTAGTTTAAGGATTCACGGTGTAGGTACCTAATTAAAATACGTTTTTTAAAACGTAAAAGGCAGCGGTTGGTGGAATATGAAGTTCAATACACTCATGAGCGCGGGTACATTCAAATTAAAGAAACGATAGGTATGTAAGTAGGTAATCATTGCCTTACCTATTAAATCTATGATTGTAGATATAATTTTGTTCTGTTATTTTTTATGTTGTGCCAAATGTTTATCTATGTATTTTTTTATTTTATTTGTGTTGTGTAAATTGAAGATTGATTTAAATAGATTTTTATTATTGTCTTTTTTTTTCATGTTAAGTCAATATTTTCAACTTTAGGTATAGACAATTTCTTATTTAAAAATAAGGCTTACTATTTCTGTTTGCATGCTAAAATATGGCGAAATGTATCATCGCACAAGAATACCTTTGTAAAAGCAAATAAATGATTTTGACTTTGACTTTGACTCCAATACGATGTACGCTCGTCACCGTAAGGGTTATTGTTGTCTGATCATTGCACGATAGAATCTGTTTTACTGACTCAGCATTAGGTATTGCGTCGTAATGTCAATATCGCAGAATGACACTCCATCTTCTTTACATGTCAGACCGAATTAGAAATGTGACACTGACAGACTGACAATAAAAAAATATGTTTACGTTTAATATAAAATGTCTGTTTTAAAGGCTTTAGGGTGATGTCAACTAGACATAGGTCAAAGGTTTATGCTATTTTGACCTTTGTTTTCAAGTGATTAAATATAGTTTTTATGCAGTGCTCAGTACCGTAGCTTCAAAACTAGATATGTGTCTTAACTTTATTTCTTAAGGTTCAAGCAACTCACCTATGCATCAGGCGACAGGCGACATCTTCACTGGCTAATCTATTCATCAGTGCATAAATAGCTCATGCTGACAAGACCAAAGACGAACTGACAAAATAAATAGTCAATGAACAACAACGTTTAAGACTTATTATTATCGATGCGTAGCGTATTGCTGACCTGCTACGTGGCGTAGCTGCGTAGTGGGGTAGCTACGCTGTAGCTGCGTAGCTTACGTACTAATATGTCATGGCTACACCATAGCTTTAAGAGCGTTTATCCTAAAAGTTGGTAACGTTGCAAATTACTGTCAAAAATTTACGTTTTGATTAATTTGCCAATATTACTGTATGGGAGTAAGAAATGTGACTAACTAGTGAACTAGAATATTAATAATGAATTGCAATTATAACATTGAATTTGATGTTGTACTCGTTTTAGGTGTAAAAAGGGCATTTGGAAAGATTCCAAATACTTTTTTGACATCTAAAACGAAATATTCGGTATTACGATATTAATTATTATTAATCAATATTGTAGTTCGTTAGGCACGTTTCACATTTCCATACACTAATATTGTCAAATTAATCAAAACAGCGAAACATTTGACATCTATTTGCGACGTTGCCCACTTTCAGAATGCACGCTCTTAAGCATATATAAACATTTGATGTTATTAACGACTTTTTATTACATGAAAAGCTTTTCCTGTGGCTTCGTCTCCGTGGTAATCGGAAATTATCCCACGATAACGTACTACAACCACTACTACATACCAAATTTGATCGAAATCCGTTCAGCCGTTAAAGCGGAAAAAGGTAACAGACAGACTGAGAGAGTTACTTTCGCATTTATAATATTAAGTATGGATAATATGGACTAGGAATAATAATAAATTCTATAAGAAATCATAAGTACAGGTTTACTTAGATACGTAAATAAATGAAGGTAAAAGGTGAAGGCTATTAACAAGTGTGGAATGCAAAGCACGAATCTGTTGTAAACACGTACATGTTAACGTCTGCATTGAGGCAGATGTGAGAAGCGGTGAGATATCTCATTAAATTAACAAAGGAATGTTTCAATTTAATTGTGTTATATAAAGTGTAATTAGCTAATTCGAAATTGATTTATTTATTTATGTTATATTCTCCCCACGGATGGTAACTTCTAATTATTAAAAGCAGTGTGCAACAGACTGGCGAGTTTGATTGACGAGTGTCACCGACCTTCCGCATAAATACTTCCCTACTTAACAACTTATGTTTTTTTTTTAAGGATAAACATATTTAAAACTAGTGCTACAGTGTACGTCACACTAATTGAAGAGAGTCCCAAAATCGCCTCCACGACGCTTCCTAGATTTGCTTTATAATAGAAGCATAGAATGCTAGTTAAAAGAATGTAATAAATAAGTTATCATTCATCATTCTTCGGTCATCCCAATTTATTTTGGGTAGGCATAACCTTTCTTCCACACTTCTCTATTAGTCGTCATCTCGCTAGTCACCCCTTTCCAACCATATGCTGTGGTTAAGGAGCAATAAAAAAAACAACTTAGGCGACTTAGCTAAGTTGAGAAAATTAGCTTCAATATGCCACAAAATTTCGTAAGTTTTCCTTGCACATTGAAGCCCATTTTCTTAGTATAGAAATATCGCCAATTATCTTAACAAAAACCAAACAATGAACAATAAACTTTTGAAGATTTTCTGTAATATCTTCAAAAGTTAATTCCAAAAGAACCTACAACTATTCGTATATCAATGTTTCAACTAATTCCTTAAGGAATGGTAGAGATGTAGCTCTGCGGGTTGCGGGGCGGGGCACAAAGACCGCCCGACAATCGCCTTACATAAACATTGCCGGTTTTACTCCGCGCTCCCAAGTATGGCTGCGTTCCGAAGCAGCAATGCATGGAAATGTTTGTTGAATTGTAGAATTCTTCAAGGTTTTTCCAGTGAACAGTATTTTTGAATGGATGTGCGTCTTTTGTATGATGTAGGGATGTGGGGGTTGATGCTCTTTTGTTTGTGGAATAAATGTTTTTACGATGGTTGTGTGGGCTGTGGGTGGATAAGTGATATTTATTAAATACTAACTTTTGGCCGCGGTTTCGCCCGTGTGCATGTCGAAAAATATCATCATAAAGGATGATTAAGGATGATTATGAGTACCGACTGATGCACGATGTTACAAAAAGTATGTAGGTACCCTATGTGAAAATCCGTTGGGTATTTTTCGGGTATATCGCGTTCAGACAGACAAACAGACGCGGCGGAGACTTTTTTTATAATAATGTAGTGATAGTGATGTAGTGATACAGCCAGAGAAGTTAATTGTTGAGCAGATTGAGATACTATGTCAAATAGTCGTTTCATATGAATGACAAAGGATGACGTAATTTGCGGACAATTAAGGTTTATAGTCAATTTGCTCATTTACAAAAAATATCAGAGAAGCCTAATTTTAGACATTGGTATACTGATTTGGATGATTTCAAACATAAATCGTATTAAACTTTAAAAAATACTACCGAATTAAGAACTTCCTCCTTTTTGGGAAGTCGGTTAAAAATATATCGAAATTTTGAAATATACCCACTTATCAAAGAATTTTCTTCACCAAATTAACCAGTGTCATGGTTCAAATTAACAGCCATGATCACGTTGCTAACAGTCATTAACTAAAGCTCAGAAGCTCACAAGGTGTGCTAACCGCGCGCCCACCGCCGCTGCTTCACCTCCGCAAGAACAGGCCGTTCTGCATAATTGCCATCCCGCTCACACAGAGACTACGCGCTCCGTGACTCACCATCTCTTTGGACTACATCGCTTCAAATTGAGCTACGCGCACACGCCGGACACCGCTACTAGTAGCTACAAGGTATTCCGAGTTTATATAAACATGAACATCACAAGGCGTACTCCACCCCAATCGCCAGCCACGTCCATAGCGAGCGACTCTGAGACTCTTCATGTGAGAGCCCCAACTATCTCACTAACCGGATCTGCCCCAAACCTAAACAGCAGAGATGCAAATGTCACGTCACGCATCAAACGTAAACGCGAAGATGAAATGATCGCTTTTATGCAAGAGATACGAGATTTACTGCAGTCGGCTACCGCCGAATCGGAAAAGAAATTTAAATCATTGCAAGAATCAATGCGCGAAATTATAGCGCAAAACTTGGAAATGAAAGCATCACTAGCCTTCGTTACTAAACAGTATGATGACATAATAGTAAAAGTCGATGAAATTGATAGAGAACGAAAAAACGATCATGCCTATATTAATCAGCTGGAAAATAAGGTCGAGAATCTGGAGCGTATTTTATGTCTCACAAAAATTGAAATAAGAAATATACCAAAGAAGGAAGGTGAAAATAAAGAGGATCTGCATAGAGTAGTATCCGAAACAGCCAAAGTGCTTAATATGCCTGTCGGACGACACGACATAAAGGATATTTTCCGCATAAATAAAAAAGGTGGAGGATCATCTATTATAGTAGACTTTGTCTCGGTAACGACAAAGGAAAGTATACTGCACAAAGTGCGTAACTTCAATCGCGACAAAGCACAGGCTAAGTTAAACACTTCCCACATAAATATACCAGGTGAATTAAAACCAATTTTTCTATCGGAGAGCTTAACTATTAGGGCACAACGATTATTCTATCTTGCGAGGAAATTTGCCAGCGAAAATGGTTATAAATTCTGCTGGACCACACTTGGAAAAGTCTTCCTACGACAAAAAGAAGGAGATCAACACATACATGTGAAAAGCGAAGCTGATCTAAAACCCAAATTAACACAGTGACTGTATGGAGAAATTGCATGTCTCGATCATTTTATTTTATTTAGTTTTAATTTTTTTCTCCATTCAATGCTAGTTGTTAGAATGCTATTGTTTTTTAATCTGCAACTGCTCTCTTTCTGTAAAACTCATAATCAAACACCAATCGAACATACTCAACAAAAACCATTTAACACAAACCAGACAAAAAATGACACCACTCACATACATAATACAAATTGCTCTCGTGTACCCATACCTAACATAAAGCATCCTGGTCTAACTTTTACCACGTCTATCATAATAATTCGGTCCCTAACATGCAACAAAAAAAAAATTTCGTTTATCCAATGGCTAACGTGAATAATAATATTTCAACACAAATAGATAACTTGACAGTGGCATCCTCTCAGTACTGTGATACGGACGCTTGTAACAGAATCATGAAAACCTCTAAGACCTCGCTAAAAATTATAACTCAAAACATCCGAAGTATCTATAAAAACTTAGATGGTTTTAAGGTTCAATTGGCTAGGCTATCATATGAATTCGACATCATAATCTTGACAGAGTGTTGGCTAAATGCTGACAAACCGATACCGACTATGGAAAACTACGTGACATACTCTAGCAAAAAATGTCTTAACCAAAACGACGGGATTGTAATATTTGTTAAACGCAACGTGCAATGTACGGTTGAAGAACCAGACCCGATAGGTGCTAGCTTTCTTCTATTAAAAATCGATTCAAATACTTGTATCCTAGCTTCCTATAGATCACCATCTATATATTGTATTGATAGTTTCCTTAACTCACTGGAAAACATTTTGAGTAAATTAAAATCGAATAACATAATTCTCATAGGAGATATCAATATAGATATAAAACCACATAATACCGACCGAAATTGTTCGTCCTATCTAAATCTAACTGCAGAAATGGGCCTTTTGCCTGGACATACCTTTCCTACTAGACTGCGTAACTGTCTCGATCACGTGATGATTAGAACCACTACTTGTGCAACAATTTTAGTAGTAGATTCAACAGTCAGTGACCACGCCTCTGTAATACTATGTATAGGTAGTGCTCCCTCTAAAAATAAGCAAGTCAAAAAAATTACAAAAATAAACTATGAAAAGGCTGTTGAACAATTAAAAACCATAGATTTTACTTTTATTACGCAAAATTGTGATGCAAATGAAGCCGCTGCAGAGTTTGTAGAATGTCTTATGTCCACTGTATCCCAACACTCAACAGTAGCGAAAGTTCCTAGCCGTAAAATCGTCCTCAAGCCCTGGATCACACCTGGCCTCTTACGGTGTATTCGACATAGGGATAACCTTCACCGGACATTCTTAGCAGACCCAAAAAACGAAATTGTCGAGTTATCATACAAAAGATATCGAAACCACTGTAACCTTTTGCTCCGGAAACTAAGAAACGCGCACGAAAGCTCCGCTTTAAAAACTGCAAAGGACAATAAAGAAACATGGAATATTATCAAATCCATTACCAAACGAACCGGGAAACAAAAAACAGCTGACAAACTACTAACGGCCACTGAAGTTACGGACACACCTAATGCCATTGACCAAGTAAACCATTATTTTTCGAATATCGGTAAGCAATTAGCTGAAAATATCTTAAAAAGCCAAAATTCCCCACCGGCTCCATACTTTATGGAAACACCTCCTGCACGGGATTCTATGGTCCTTCTTCCTCCGGACGAGGCTGAAGTAGAGGCAGTCATTAACAACCTAAAAATTGATTGTGCCACTGGATGGGATTCTGTGCCGGGTAAACTCCTCAAGCTGGGTAAAGAAATACTAATTCCACCTATTACAAAACTTATTGAAGCCTGCTTTGAACAAGGTATTTTCCCTCGAGTATTTAAGAAATCTCTTATTACACCTGTTCACAAGGGTGGAAACGAAGATGACTTTAAAAATTACAGACCTATATCAGTTCTGTCAGCACTGTCAAAAATATTGGAAAAATTACTAAACCGTAGACTCATGAAGTACCTAGAGCACTACAAAATAATATCGGACACACAATTTGGCTTTAGGCCCGGGAAAAGCACCGCAGATGCCGTTAATCAACTCGTTGATTACGTGACTGGTAAACTTGACGCAAAGCAAAAATGTCTAGGTGTTTTCCTGGACCTAGCCAAGGCGTTTGACACCGTCTCTATACCAACCCTTGTGACCAAGCTGGAACATGCTGGAATCCGCGGTAGGGTTCTGGGCATTTTTACAGATTTCCTTAGGGACAGGACACAAAAAGTAAAGATTGGTGAGGTCATTAGCAATGAAGCCAGGGTTGACTACGGTGTGCCTCAAGGTAGCTGCCTTTCCCCCAGTCTTTTTCTTCTCTATGTCAATGACCTGTGCCAGCAGTCGCTATGTAACGGTAAAATTGTTAGCTATGCAGATGACACCGTACTAATATTTCACGGAGATCAATGGGATGCGGCACGGGAAGCTGCAGAGATGGGGTTACGTAAAATAATCCACTGGCTGGAAGCTAACCTATTAACCCTTAATGTATCAAAAACCTCATTTCTGCAGTTTACTTTTGCCAATACCAAACCCAAAGTAATAAGTCTCAGAGCACACTCCTGTGACGCCGCGAATGACAGTATTCCATGTAATTGTCTTCCAATCAGACAACAAAAGACAATAAAGTACCCAGGAGTGATTCTGGACGAGAGACTTGGTTGGCGTCCCCACATTGAACAGTCCTCCTCCCGTGTTAGGAAACTGATATGGGCGTTTAAAAAACTACGACATGTGGCCGAATTTAAGCTTCTGCGTACGGTTTATCTGGCATTGGCACAATCAATAGTGGGTTACTGTATTACTGCTTGGGGAGGTGCCTGTAAAACCTACCTGATACACCTCGAGAGAGCCCAACGTTCTTTGTTAAAAGTTATGACCTTCAAGCCGTACCGATTCCCTACAAAAACCCTGTATGAAAGTTGCCAAGTACTCACAGTGAGACAACTATACCTTCTCACTCTCATATTGAAACAACATGAACTCACACCAGTAAGTCATGCAACCAAACATAAGAGAACCATCAGTAATGTATGTAGCACAGTCAAATGTAAGACCGCCTCTGCTCGACGGCAACGCCTATATCTAACCACCTATATATATAACAAAATAAACACCATCCTTAACCTCAACCCACTAACAAAAAATAAAACTAAGATAAAACTAAATTCATGGTTGCAAACACTTGATTATTTACAGACGGAAAAACTAATTAAAGAACAATACTCCAAATGAATAAATAGTTAGGTTGGCATAATTATCAATCACTCGGACCACACACACACACTCACATATCCCACACACACGCACACACACACACACACACGCACACGTACACATCACTCATTCCCACCTACGTGTATACACGCACACACACCACACTAGAGCACGTATGCATTATCTTTTATTGATTAGTTATTGTTATTAGTATTATTGTTTTTTATTTTTTTATTTTAAATATTGTCTCAAACAACTGTTACAAATATTAGCTCCAACTATGGGCGAAGACACTGACTCCTGTAACACAGGTCTCACCTAGCACGGGAGTCAGGGTTTCAAATAGAAATGTATAACCTTTTTCCTTGTGTCAATAAAACATTTTTATTATTTTATTATTATTATTAACTAAACAAGTATTTAATGGCGAGACAAGTAAATAAAACCGTCCGTACACAGTTACGAGCTACGGGTGGTAGCGCGTCACGATATCACAACGTTAAGGTTGAACACTGAATTAACGGACTGACTTATTCTGTAAATAAGCATTTAGATCGGAATTAAAATATTATAGAAAGTGGTTTTAGTCGAAGAAGTTCTAACAAATAATGTAGTAATTTTCAAATAAATATTAATTGAATTTGAAGTTGGGCGTTTCTTTTCATAAGAATCTCATAAAATTTAATGGGTTTGCAAAACAAGATTATTGATAAATAATTTAGTTTTGATCAAATTGTAAGAGTCTTTACGGTTATGTGGGATTGACAGATGGATTGGTGACCGCATCCGATCGATTTCAGCATTTTGTTAATTAGATTAGATAATATAGATTTTGCCCGGGAGGTCGTGGATGTCGGATATTATGCTACGGGAATGTAATATCGGAATAAAAATGTAGTATCCTATGTCCTAACTCAGATCATGGTCTACGTGCGTGCCAAATTTCATCGAAATATGTGTAGCCATTAAAGCGTGAAAGGATAACAGACAAGCAGACACAGTTTATTTCGCATTTATAATATTATATATATAATAAATTATGTAAGTATGAATTTCGGACAAAGATCACTCGTACCTAAAACTTACAAAACAAACCAAGAAAATCTAGAATAAGCCTTCCAAAATTTAAACCGACACCGTTGCATGCCTACCGGCCATAAAAGTGAGGGCGCCACTGTCTTCGCAGTAAACGGATGCGATTTATTATAATAATTTCCGTTAAAATGGCCGCTCTTCGTTTAAGGCTATGCGTTCGCGTGATGTACCGTGGGAACCTGTACATGAATGATGGTGATGTCTCCAAAAGGATTAAGGTAAATAATGTGGATTAAAATCCGTGTAATGATGTGTCATCATTAGGGTTTTTGGGGGATATTTTGTTTTTCGTTGTTTCTGTGAAAACCTATTCATATGACTTGATATCGTCCAGCTGGCCCTAGTTTTCCAACTTTTATAAAGAGTAAAGGCATTCCCAGTGAACCACACGTTTCGATTTTAGTTTCTTTAATACCGCGATTAATGCACGCCCTCCATCCTTTTTCTTAGCATATCTATCTCTTCCGTTTACTATCCGTTTACTCCGTTTACATCTATCGTTAAAAAGCTCTGTACTTCAAACACTACGTACTATTTAGCCATGACTCAATCAATCAATCAATCAATCAGTTTATTTGTGAAATTTAAAAAATTCCTGATGACATAAAAAACATGACATTAAGTCATGTTTTTTATGTCATCAGGAATTTTATTAAACACTTTAGGTGCCATACCAAAAAAACTTTTCCGCATCAATGCGGTCTTACATTTTAGATGACATAGTTTATTTACGTATTGGGCACGCAATGGAGTTTTTTTAGAAGAAGATATTTTTTCAAATAATTGCGTGTTTCTTTTCACAAACAACGCAGTTTCCAATATGTATAATGCTGGAAGGGTAAGTATTTTTAAAGACTTAAAATAGGGTCTACAGCTATCCGTTGTTTTTAAATTACACATTGCTCTGACACATCTTTTTTGCATCTTAAATATAAGAACACGGTCAGTCGACTGCCCCCAAAAAATTACGCCATATCGCAAAACAGAAGCTACAAGTCCGTGGTATGCTACCAGTAAGGTATCTTTATTCACCTTTTTTGATAATTGAAAGAGTGCATAAGCAGATTTACTCAGGCGTTTACAAAGTTCTTCTATCATGAGTTTCCAAGTAAGCTTACTGTCGATGGTAACACCTAAAAACTTAGCATTATCAACTTAAATCAATTTAACAACGTCATATTTTTCTAAGCATAATTGACGACAGAAGTTTTCCACACACCTCTGGCATTTTGGTAATAAATATTAACAGCCGTGAATTTTAACAACAATTAAGAATGCCATTGCTGTGATTATATGGTTGACATGATATTTAAAAAAAACTAAAGTAACTTATTTAAAGTGTCCATATTTCTAACCATGATGTGGTCAGATTCTAGTACTTTACGCACAAATATTCTGCCTCCCCGGATCCAGACAAATTGATAACCAAGTTCCCTGGCTTTAATCCTCGCTGCAGCGTGCAGAGCCATATATGCTGGGGACAGATATTCCGTCACGTAAATTGCGGATTTTGGTCCAGAGTAGCCGAGAAGGCCGCTATTCGGTTCATTTTCTTTAATATTCTTATTGAAATTAATAGTAGAAGCAAAAAAATTGTCACAAACTCGAGGGGAAGCGAGCTGCACTACTATTGATTGTGGTCCAGTATTTTCAGGGTTGAGTTTAGCAACCCTGGTGCAATGCAGCAGATCTCTGTTTTCCACAACACATCCAACCACTTTAGATAATTTTGTAATTTTAAGTAGATTTTCCTGTTTCTTCTCGGGTAAGCACTGAATTTCAACTTTGTTGGGTTGGGTTTGCTGCTCCAACTGATCTAGACGCAGTTTTAGCGAATTAATGTAAGTTTTCATATCAGAATTCTCCTTCTGCAGGTCCTTTATAGTCTCCTTAGATGTATCATGCTCCTTTAGTAGTTGCTCACACTGACTATTCATAAATTTCATCCAGTCATCCATGGCAGCAAGTTTCATATTGATTGGCAGTAACTCTCTGTTTAGAATTTCATTCACATTTTCGTTGAATTTAGACAACATTAGCGATAATTCACCCTTCATTACTTCCTGGATAATTTCACGAACGTCATCTCGCGACAATAAACCTTCAGTAGTCGCCTGAGGTCGAGAACCAAGAGCTTGCCTTATGCTCCCTCTAGTCGTAGATTCATTACGCAGAGGAGAGTTTTCAACATTGTTTGTGGCAGACTCATTATCTGCCATATTTAATAGTTCTATAACAAAGCGCCAAATGGCAAAATTAGCTTATTATGGCAAATATAAATATAAGCAATGGTTTCCAAAAGAAAAAAACAAACAAAAAGGCAAGCGGCAATAAGACAATAATCAAAAGGAAATTCCGATCCTCAGGATCGAACCCGCGCTTCTATGGTTGAGATGGCGCTTCAAGTCCTAGTCAGCTACTTTGACTTAGTCGTAGTGAAATAGCTATTTATATTTTATTCTTCTATCTGAGTTAGCTTGGCAATTGTGACCCTATAAGCCACCGAGCCGTTTCGTACGTTCTGACTCACCACCAATCGGCAAAAAGCAGCGGATCGTGTAGATATGACTCACTGTCGTTTCAACATATGTATTGAATTATAAACTGCTTATGTTTTCGAATTCGAAGATTTTATTTCACCAACACTAGTATCAAACGTATGCACTATATTTTAAGCATAATACTGTATCAATAATGCTCATAGGGCAACAAAAATATTTATTTGAAACAGAGTAACTTGCAACACGTCTTACTGGTAGCGCGCGGCGCGCGAATGTATAACTATTATTTTGTTTTTTTTTTCGATATCCTCAAATGTACACAAACTGACAAACCCGGAATCACCACATATCTGGGGACTTTAAAGACACTATAATATTACTATTACTACTAAATATTCAGGAATTAAAACATGTAAACCCGTACCATCAGATAAATAGAAATACTTAAATAACCTACCAACGATTACTAAGATATAAGAATCAGGTAGTATTTTTTTCTAGTCTTCATTTTATCCTTGATCTATAATGGGATGTTCCCACAAATGTTCCCGTTAAAATAGCTGATCTTTATTTGTTCGCGTGACGCGTCATGGCAACTTTGCATGAACGTCGGGAATGTCTCCGTGAAAGATAATCAGCTCGTAAACTAGATTACAATCTGTGTAGATTGATAAGATATTCTGATTAGTAGTAATTGGGTTAGTATAGTTAGTTTTGACATATTTTTCTTGGTAACTTTTTTGGTAGCAACTGTGGTTATAAAGTGTCATAACCTTTGGAGTTTGCATTAGTGAAGAAATTTTCGGGGAAACCAAGAAAAGGCAAGGGCAGGCTAAACTGTAATTTGGCTTCGGCCTTAACTCCTAAGAATTAATTATCTTATACACATATGAATGTAACATTTCCGTTTTTATGCAACAGACTTAAAGCTCGTACAGACCAGCGCGACGCGACGCCGCGCCGCGACACGAACAATACAATTTCTAAGAAAACTTGACGGTATAACAATAACCGGTGTCGCGTCGCGCTGTCGCGTCGCGCTGGTCTGCACGAAGCTTTAAGCGACTTTATTTTGTAGAAAGAAATAAACAAATGATTAAAACCCTTAGCTAAATAGTTACTGGAATATTACGTTATTTCCATTTACAAGGAACTAAGATTAAGAACACCATAGATTACGATCTACTCCCACGAGAAAAAAGTAAGAAAAATAAAAGTCAAAAGCACATTCAAAACATACATTTCAGCTGAAAGTCCTGCCACTAGTATCTGTAGCGAAGTTAACAAGAAAATTAGCAATGCATTACGTGATGCAAGCTCCTTCGCAGAAAAAGAACTGCATTTCAAGGAGATTTACTGAATATTTCCATATATTGTTTGGCTTCTATCTTGATATGGTAATAGGGATCTGTTGCTTTAATAGTACACGTGGTTTTCTTGGGAAATTATTTGAAATACCTACGTCAGTTGTGTACCGATTTTGAAATAGGCTTTGTCAACTTTGACAAAAAATGTATGTGTTGCTCTGCGGTTTCACCCGCATAAGTCTCGATCCCGTGAGAATATAGGAATCAAAAGTATCCTAATAATTTTATAGTGTTTAGAAATTGGATAAATATGACATACTTACATTTAATTTTTATTTTATTTTATTCCAATACGAAATAAGTTGACTGCAGAAGAATTGTGTATAATATAAATAACTATTGAAGTACTTCATAATTAAATTGTAATTATAGTTAATCAATCTTTATATTGACATTGTTTATCTTTATTATTATGTTCTTAGCATCTCTAGTGTATTATGTACTTTTGCATGCCTTCTGGTTGGCTAATTATATTTTTTATGTCACCGTGTTTGTAAGTATATTTGCAACAATGCTATAAACTATCTGTGTGGCAAATTTCATCCAAATCCGTTCAAGAGTTTTTGCGTGAAAGAGAAAACATCCATCCATCCATCCTCACAAACTTTCGCGTTTATAATATAGGATGCTCATGTGACGAGCAATAATCATCATCATCTGCCTAGCCATATTCCACTACGTCATCTTAAAAAAAAAAATAACATCGTTCGTATTTTATTAATACTCGTATTCTGCTGCTTCTTAGCGTGTCGATAGCAATTTAGTTGTGTTGTGTGTTTTAGTTGTGTTTGATAAAAAAAAAAAAAATAAAAAAAAAAAAATATGTATATAGGGTCGGCCCAGAATTTGGCTATGAGTTTGGTACCTTCAGTAGCGTCCATCAGATCCTGCATCGTGCAGGCAATAGGGCACGCTGGACACAACATTAAGGTCGTGGCGATTTCATACTAATGTATCTATCTATTGCCCCATGGAGCAGGCGCTGCTGGCCGTATGCGGCCAGGTGCCGTGGCCAACGAGATCGACGCGACGCATCTACGGCCTGTGGTCGTTCGCTGGCTGCTGCGACCTGGCCGCTAGTGCGCTATTACTCGTATTTCTTATTTATTATTCAATGACCATCTTGTTTTTGCCAAAGCAAAAATCAGCTTATCCAAAATATACGAGTACAAAATATAGATAAACAAAATTTAAAATGAAGTTTAAGCTTAAAGCGATCAAAAAAAATGTTCTTGTTTTAGCAGCCCAACTAGAAATAACTTTTCAGGCTTTTAGCCATAATCCTTTGAAAATGTAGATAAATTACTTTTTTTCAAACATGATTGGAAATTCGAATTCAACCTTCTTCGAGATAAATCGAAATTTCGGTACTGGTCGAATACATGCGAGCGCCCGGCCGGCAATGTTTGTATGAAAATCCATTACTGTCGTGTTTAGCGGCCAAATAAATTTTTATGACAAATCATATCTGTCATTTTATTTAAAAATAGAACGAAAATTTTACTTCAACACATGGCAACCAAGCAGGTAACTTACAAGGCAACTATAACAGGTAACAATCACAGTATATCACTAGATTCACATTATAGGTTACTTAGCAAATATTTTATTTAAATTTCGATTTGGCTAGCAAATAGAAGTAAAGAAGAAACAAATAAACATATAGGCTCGTGAAAAATTATCGTTGTTCGTTGTTGATTCTGGGATTTATAGTTAACTTACTCAATTAAAATTTCCGCGCATTTTTTTTGTAAAATACTATACAAGCCTTGGCCGCAACCGGGCATTGATGGACCCATGTATGTGGGCCTCGGCTGACATTTTCACGATCGTCCATCAATGCCCCAATTGCAGGCTGCGACATTAATGTACTAATTCAGTCCAACAAAAAAAAAAAAAACATACAAAATACGTAACTTTTTATACAGTATGACAGGGAAAAGACGGACATACTTTACGGGAGTGTAGTACGCACCCCTGAAAATTAGCTACTTTTCATATGAAAACAACTCTAATTAACAAAAAATAAATCAGCTGTTACAATACAAAAATGCAATAGGTACTAATATAATAATAATGTGTGGAACAGCAGAATTTTTCTTAAATTTTCTTATCTGATTCTGTGGTAAAAATTGTTAATTTTCAAAAGTACTAAACTCCTTCAAATTATGCCCCTTCCTTTACCTTCCATACTGTATTTAACATGAATGATTTCATGAGCTTATGACCCAATACTGCGAGCTTCGTACCTAAAACCTCACATTTTCAAACAAACTCTTTCAAGGTAACGTAGCTTGGCAGCCAGACAGATCTTATCAACTCCGTAATAAACATTACATTCTATAACCGGCATCGAACCGAACTCCCGTTCACCGGCTAAGCAGACGATTACAATTCGCAACGATCACAACCCTATTTGTAAGGCACATTACAAATAAGACGCTGTAGGACGACGCTACGTAATGCGATGAACGAGCGATTTTCTGAACCTAAAGTATTTACATGAGGTTTATGAAATAGCAGATACACGTAGAGTGGGTTCGCAGAGTTTTTTTACGATACAGTTTCGAGTTTTTGCCTTGTGGTTCTCAGAAAAGTAGGGAAGACACTTAATACTGAAGGATATTGGAAAGTATATTCAGTGGGTGTAAAAAGATATTGGTATTTGTATATCTAGAGAATAGGCTGTAGGGTACTTGCATCAAAAATCTGGGAACTTCACTACATTTGCAATCACCGATGTATTCAGCAAGCATGGTGACTATCGAAATAAACTGTAACGAACAAGTAATCTGGCAGTACAATAATGACAACCCACAAAGTTTTATAGCGTACATTTGCGCGACCAATACAACAATTAAACATTCATGAAGGTTCAAAGAAACTAGAAGCCCTAACAACCAACCATTCTACCTGCAGTTTCCATTCACAGACACATTAACTCGGCTCGTAGACATAAAACAACGTCAACTTCCACCCTAATGTGCAAATCCCTTAAGGGGAAGTCAGCGCCGCGTCATTAAAGGTTACATCGGTGGATTTAAAAGAGATCTCGGATCCACTCAGTATGGGGAAATGGAAATGCACTTAATGCATACGTAATCAAATTATCCGGCGGTACGCCCAGTGGCGGGGTGTGTGTTACACCGTTGTGTAAGCTGTTGGCATTTTTTATGTTGGTTGGGAATGTTTAATGATTAGAATTTTTAAGTTAAGTCAAGTCATGTTTTTATCTATTTACAGGGTTATAAGTGTAGTAAGTAAACAACAAGAAACCATGACGCTTGCTCTGAGACAAAAAGTTTAAGTGAACTGTTTTATGTTTTCTTTATGAGAATAAAGTTCTTTAAACTGTAAAAGTTTACTTGAGAGGATTCCTGCCTTGCCGCATAAAAACAAGATATTTCGTCATGGTGCAAGGCAATCAAATAGGAATTTATTTGTTGTCCTTCAAAGGATGATCGCACGGACGCGCGATTGTTATACTTATCTACATATTGGAAAACTGACTGACTTAAAATATTATCTTAGTTGTAACATATGTTCGAATTCTTGACAAAATAAGCAAACCAAAGCACGTTTACTACGATACGCTTCGGTGTGACACACTTCTCGGGTACATAACGCGGCGTCGTTGGGAACAAGCTGTCAGTTACTAATGAGGACCTGGTGGCATGAGAAAACCACTTTTCATTACATTTTTATACGTCACACGAAAATATAACCTTTGTTAACGTGCTTGAATGCAAATGGAAAATTTCTAATGCAATTTACCGCGATTTAAACCGTGCGAGTAAACTTAAAGAATATTTTACTACGTTTATATTCGTTAATTAAAAATTAGTTGGCCAGATGTGTGCCAAATTAATTTATGAGTACGTTATGTAATAGGAAACCTAGAAACAGCAACATTTTTATAGAAATGGTATGTAATTATTTTATAGCATTGCTTTCCAACCTAGCCTGACTAACAAAAACTAGTTAAAACTTCCGATCGTTAGATTTAAGATATTGAACTAAGTAGTCAATTGTGCTAATGGATGCATGCAATTATGATTGATATAACTCCTTAACATTTTTCCTATGAAGAACGACACAAAACATAAATACAAAATATTATTATCATTCTTTATGGAGTGGGATTTTAGAGCCGCCATTAGAACAGTTAAAGAATAAACAATTTCTCAAATGATGAACACTACAATCCTGCAGAACGATAATTAATATTGTAGTATGCGAAATATTTCCACTTACGTCACATACACAATTTTGTGAAACACTACAAGCGTGGATTTCAAGAGATCTCGACTTGATTTATCAGCGGAAAAGCGCTCTTTAGTGCTTTTTCACTCTGCATTATTTTTGAGCTGCAAAATAGCAGGATTTATAGTTTCAACACTCTAGCTTTTTGACTGATGGAATTTTGAAGAGATGGAACTTTATTTTTGGTGACAATGGAAAATTGGAGTTAGTGGGTATTCTCGAACTTGCTCGTGGCGCATGTATAGCAGTGGGAACCAAACTTTTTCTATGTGGGCTGCATATGTGCGCATAATAATAGCAAATGTGTGAAGTTTTCTATGTGAAGCGCAACGCGAAAGACCATTTTGATTTCTAGCATTCCGCACATCTTGGAATCTTGCTCACAAAATATTTAACAAACAATATTATATGCAAGTATAGTACTTTTAATCAACGTGTTAATCAAGAACGGCTTTAAAAAACCCTTAAAATAGATTGAAAAGTCATTTTTAAATTACACTTTAAATGCAAAAAGGACTTAAAAAACTCGGCAAAAACCGGATCCACGTGTGTAAAACCGCGGACGAAAACTTATGAATAAATAAATAAGCTTCAAAAATTCCAAATAACTTCGTGTAAAACGCAACGAAGTTTGGAAAATGTAAAAAACGTCGGTCCTATGGCGCGCGGAAAAATCAGCGTAATTCGGACGTAAGATTTGCATTTTTGATTACGTAAATCGTAACGAGTAAGGTCTTGGACGGGTTTTTTGGACATTCCTCTCCAACTTGTTATATTTAAATAAAGTTTTTTTTGTTAATTGTTCGATTCAAGTCATCACTCTGTGGATGGAGTTGTAACCTTTTCTTGATCTCTTTCTTTCTATACAAGGTGACAGGGACGCACAACTTGTTACAATGGATGATTCTGAACCGACCGATGGTGAAAAACATTTGCTGTTCCATACATTTTGACCGCGTAGGTATTGCTCTTTTCTATCTGCAGCTTTTTTTTAATAACTGACAAAAAGTTTCTACGCTACCATCAAGTAGTACGAGTATGTGTTGAATTCATGCTTATAATTTGGGCGTCGATGTCCCAGTCACCCTCTATGTATATAAGATGGTTTCTTTTTTCAACCAAATAAGCTTTTATGAATGAACAATGTCATTACGATTATTCAGTACGGAAATTAGCAGACCTCTCACTTTTTTAAGGAACAAATTTTTTCGTGGACAGGTTTACAGGCTTTTCTTTTTTTGAACTTATAAGGGTATAGTTTTATAAAGCGAAACTTTTTCTATATTTTATACACGGTATCTCATTTGAGAATTTTGTAGTTGAGAACTTATCAAACTCTACTTAAACGTAACTTCATTTCTTTCATGTTTTGCAAATCAATTTTTAATTTACTCAACTGCCTCGATGGTTTAGTGTCGATTCCCGGGTTGGGAAAATTGTTGTTGGGTTTTTCCATCACGTAATTTCTCAGTAGCAGCCCGGAGTCGGGTGGTTGCAATAGGCTCGCCCCCTATTACCATGGGACTTAAACATAACTGGCGAAATGTTTGTCTGAGTTGGGCAGAGATTTACTATAGGTACACCTCTACGTAGCCCTACGTTGAATAGAGGCGTGATGTTATTTTTAATTTCGCGAGCTTTTATCTTACAAAATGTTAAAGTTTGACAAGTTCTCAAGTTCAAACTCTCAATTCAGAATCCGGGTGTTAGTAGTATCGATAAACTTGTAAGTATGGAGTTACATTTAGCTTTGGTTGTTCATTATTTGACAGTATTACCATGTAGAAGTAAATGCAAGTGGAAAGTTTTTACACACAGAATCAAATCTCATTATTCTACGCGATATTTCACGTATATTTCGTCCATAAATCGTCGTCATAGTTAACTAATCACCTTACTAACAGGCGTTATATTTCAAAGCATTGCAGGAAATTACCGCCCCGTTCTTTTGTTTCAAATGATTTGATACTTCGAGATAACAGCCGAAGAAATGTTGGGATTCATTACTCAGTGAGCGAGTAGCTTTGTTTTCCTGATTTGACCAGCTGCTAATTGAGAATAGTACTAACAATAGGTATCATTTTCATTGTTGCTCAGTTTTGAGAATATGATTTGAAATCGACAGCTCAAAATTAGGAAACGTTGTGTAAATAGCTAAATTACTATTCTGTGGGTTTGACACGAGAGCAGTCGTGGCCCAGTGGTAACGGCTTACGACTTACGAGTTGTAGGTTCAAACCAAGACAGGCGTTTTACTATGTGTAAATTATTTCATCACCACTGCTTTCAAAACGGTGAAGGATAACAGCGTGAGGAAATCACGTCCTAGAACCAAAAATACGAAGACATTTGACATCAACCAATCCGCACTGGGCCTGGATGATGAATTACGGCCCACTCCCACTCGAGAGGAGGCCCTGTGTCTCAGCAGTGGGAACAATTATAGGCTGATTGTGGGTTTGATACTATGATTCTCGCATCAAAACGTAGGGTTGCATATATGCTTACCGATTTTAAAATGTGTGTTGGCACACAAACTCTTAAAAAAGATATATATTTTAGAAAAGTTTTCTAATAAAAAAGAACTCATAATTTCAGCCGAAAGACGTCCAGTGCTGGACAAGCACCGCCACTTCGACTGGTTCGGTGCTTCCCGCATCCAGCGAATTCCTGTGGCGTTCACAAGGTCACCGGTCCACCGTGTGGGAGGCCTTCCAACGCTACGTTTACCGGTACGCGGTCGCCACTCCAGAACCTTTCGGCCCCATCGGCCATTTGTTCTGCGAGCAATGTGCCCTGCCCGTTGCCACTTAAGTTTGGTAATTCTTCGGGCTATGTCGGTTACCTTGGTTCTCCTGCGGATCTCTTCGTTTCTGATTCGATGACATAGGGAAATCCCAAGCATAGCCCTCTACATTGCCCTTTGGGTGACTTTTAGCCTTCTAACAACGCCTATTGTGAGCAAGTACGTTTCAGTGCCATAAGCAATTAACTATTAAAGTGTTAATTAAAAACATAGCTTAACTTAACAGTTTTATTATTTATACAAGAAAAATTCGTTATTTTTAACGATGCTATGAACGATTTTATTTCTATATTTTTACAAGCTAGTTAATTGTTAAGACATTGATGATGTAATTGTCTGAGAATGTTTATAATTTTCATTTGAATCGAGAAAATAAAAGCTGGAAAATTGAGTTGGGTATTTTGTCTGGGCATCCAGGCTTTCTTAGAAAATTAATTATTTGTAAGCGGCGTTTGTATTTTTTTATAAATTTTCGGGTTTCATAGCCTTTATAGGTATTTTTGTGTTAGTGCAAAGTTAAACTGTTGACTGCCGTGATTGCATGCTTTTAAGTATTTTCAACTTTTTTATTATATTTAACTGTCTAGACTCTAGCCAAACAGTTTTTGCTTAGTTAACTTAGCTGCTTAGCTTAGTTCCTCTAGCCGATACAGGAACTAAGCTCTAGTAGTTGACACGCAAAAAAGGGAACTACGTATAGTTAATATAATAACTAATAATAAAATAAAATATTATAAGTAATTGATGTTAACAAAACTATAAAAAAAATCTGAGAATACCCTATAGACTTTACAAAATAATATCCACCTAATCAATTCACCGCAAATTCAAACCAGCAAACTTCCAAAAAACGGCAACACGGGATTTCGTACCAAAAAAAAAGTAAACAGCAATTTCCAGTGAAACTCCATCTTTTTTTAGTTCATCAAAAATGCAAAACTTCATGAAAATGTATGCAGCACTGTGCGTCGGTCTCGCGGTCTCGCCTCAACAGAAAAATTGCTCCGTCGTTTGTGATGCAGATCATGGCGTTCTATTGAGAGTTGTTTCAGCTGACTGTATCGGTTTGTAGTGGTTTTGTGAAGCGAGAATGTATGTGGAGGCGGCCTATGACTGCTTTTTAGGGTTCCGTACCTCAAAAGGAAAAAAAACGGAACCTTTATAGGATCACTTTGTTGTCCGTCGGTCAGTCTATCAAGACCCATTTTCCCAGAAACGCGTGAAAGTATCAAGTTGAAATTAATATAAAATACGTAGATCTATGTTCCTTTGGAGCTCTAAAAAAATGAAGCTTCTAAGTCAATGCAATAAAAAATTACGGCCATTTACGTGATATATTTTGATATTCGCAAATGAATCAAAACCTACCGTTAACCTAGAATCATGAAATTTGGCAGGAAGCAAGGTCTCACAGCACAAGTAAAGAAAAAAATCCGAAAATTAATAATTTGTAGTTTTATCACATCAAAATATATTTTTTTGCGATTACAAACTTACATTTGCTGTTGGAGACTTGACCGTGACGTATATCGATGTATGGGACAACATGTTTCTCAACGACTAAGTTTGTTCTTGGGATAAATTCATCCTAAGGGAAGCCTTCATTGTGCGTGGACTGACAGGCACTTGACTGGTTTAATTTTTATAAGAGCCCACTAGACATTAGACCTTTTTTTTTTTTTTTGTAAACTTTGACGTTCAAAAGTGCCTTACAAGGGCCTATTTGAAATAAATGATTTGACTTTGACTTTGACTTTGACCTTCAAAGAAGATTGATACAGTTCTTGGCGTCAGTAACGTTTGAATTGATCTATGACACCAAGTGGCCCACAGCACCCTTCAAAAATGTGACTACTAGGAGCTTAAGTGGTGTCTGTAAGATTAAAATTAGCTCATGATACCTGGCTAAGATATAACGATGACCAAATCATAAGCTTAGGTTAATAAGATGTGCTTATGCAATAACGTCAGGTTGGCTTGCACCATCTGGTTGCTTGTTCCCTGGAGGACATGATTTTGCTTATTAAAACCACTCTGACTAAACGTAAACAAACATTCTTAGGTAAAATACACGTCCTATTCACGACAAAGTTGAAGAACAATGAATGCGTATTAGCCTATGTATCTGGTATGGCGTAGCCGAAAAATATTGTACTAGGTACGCGCCGTAGCAAAAGTGCATTTTTTTTACAAATTAAATTCCATTGTGAACCTAAAATAAATTTTTAAGCCACGGTCCTTTTGTTATTTTACGAGTAAAGCCAGTGAAAAAAATACAAAGCAGGGTATATTTTTGAGATTGAACTGTCATATCGTCTTGACTTGTCTAACCTCCAAGCCGTCTGGGACCTTAGTATTTTTATTTGATATGTCTTTCAAGATAAATAATTTTATATTCAAAGTACGTGTTACTTATGTATTATTCAAATAGTGCGCCTGATCCAAATGTGTTTAGGTAGACTAAGCAAATGTTATCTGTAGTAATGGTTTTTTTTATTGAAACCATATTTTGCCGTAGATTTTTAAGATATTTTTATGGATATATTTAAGGCTGAAATTATATTTAACACCCCAACTGTCGCAGTAACTAAGAGCCTTGTTTGTCCTGAGGGTATTGGGATCCTCTTGGGGAGAAGAAATAAGTGTGTAAGCACACGCCTAAACCTAAAAAACATCCATAAGTACTAATCTATAAATAAATATAAAACAATGTCGGGTTAGTAGTTATACCATTAATATCTCAAGAACGGCTCGACTTATTCTTTTTATCTTTGATTTTTTGGATTTTTCTCCGCCCTGAATAGCAGAATAACTATTAAAACATCGGCGAAATTCAGCGAAAAAAAAATTATGAAGAAAATTCATTTGAAGGGCTTTTTGATGGGCACTTAGGTAGGTACGTAGGTAGGTACGTGGGTAGGTACGTAGGTAGGTATGTAGGGTAGGTAGGTAGGGTAAGGTAGGTGGGTAAGGCAGGTGGGTAGGGTAGGTAGGTGCACCTATAGTAGTATAGATAAGTATTTAATGCTACCCGTGCGAAGCTGGGCCGGGTAAAGCTAGTTATATTGTAAATGATAAAGCAGCTCTGTCTGTCTGTCTGTTTGTTACCTTTGACTCCGTATCGGCTGAACGGATTTAATATTTTTTAACCCGGTAGTAAGTTCCTATAGGATAATTTCCGAACTCCATGCGGACAAACCCGTGGGCTAAATTTAGTACACTATAAACTACGAGTTTGCCTAACATTGCCGAATATACACCGTATGGACACTTTGACAGGTTTGGTTTGATAAGTCATTTTATTGCACAGTCACCTGTCAATGTTTGGCACTCACTGCACGCAGGCATCCAGGCCATGCTTTTATTTTAGGCATATTTTGATGACCTATACAAAACGGGTCAACTTAGGTCTTTGACCTTTTTGGTCTGGGTTAGTTCCAAGAGCTGCTGAACATAAAAGCTTATTTCGGGGTTGAGGTAAACCACTGTTAAAAAAACTATTGACTATTTGATAAACATTTTTAAACAAATGCAGCAGTGAGTACGGAATTTAATCAATGGTTAATTTAATAGGTTGATAAGAAATAAATTCAGAGCAAATAAGACAGTTCAAGTGCGTATTTAAATTAATTATTTTAATCCAAGGATATTCAATTACGGTTTTCTGAAATGACGTTCACTAAGTGGCAGCACTGAGACGTCAGGTCCGGGCACCTGTCAAAAGTGTCAAAACACCTTTATTTTCTTTAGTCGTGACTGAATGATGAACGAAAGAATGAAACGAATGTTGAACGTCATCAATTATATTTTATATTCATGAGGAAATGGAAGACCAAAGTGGCGCCAACTGGTGGTGTGAGAATTTTCATGAAAACCCTCATTCCGACACAATTTTGGATAAAGATCACGCACACAACAAACCACCTGATTTCAACTAAAAAATACCAACTGTCCTATTTAGCGCAAGCGTTACGTATCCACGCTGTTCGGACCGTGTAAGCTGGTCCTTAATATTGTCATAGCGGATCCCGCCAGGAATTAGTTGGATCCGTGCCAACCACGGCTGGCTACAATTAGCCTTTCGCACTCCCACCGTCTGTTGCATACCAAATTACGATACAAAGACCAAAGACTAAAGTCGGGAAAAAAGTTCCGGACCCCAGGACCAACTTTTGTTGAGCGTAGCCGTTCTACGGATTATCTCGTGAAGCAGTTCTTTTTGTGAAAAAGTTATTTTTTTATTGCAGCGATTTTGGAAAGTTCGGTTATTAATTGATTGGTGCGGTAGTAAAGTTGGGCTTAATGTTAGGGGTTTTTTCGGGAGATTAAAGTAGCCAGTGCTGTAGTGCGCGGCTTGATAAAAAAATTGGTCCTTCAAACCTGTCCGCATTTTTTATATTATCAATAGAATTTGAAACGCGGCTGTTTAATTTAAATAACATGGTGCCTAGTTGTTATGGCTTAAGCAAAGCAAAGGAAGTTTAAGCATTTTATAGTCTTGTTAGTTGTCTAGTTATAACATAACATTACGCCTGTATTCCCCAAAGGGTTGGGCAGAGGTGTACTTATAGTAGGTACACCCACATTTTGCCAGTTATGTTTAAGTCCCATATACTCATTTCCACAAAAACGATATCATCATAAAGATATCCATTAATTTTATCCAATATCCGCCAACTATCAACCTAATTTAAAACCTGCACCAATAACTTTATCGGCAAAAGTTTCGAGCGCACGTATCACTCGATTAAATTATAAATCTATAAGACACAGTCACCGAACACAAAAAGTACCGTATTGGCACTATGCCATGACCTGTTGGTACGTATACTAAATGCTATATTTTATCCCCCGGCCCCCGTCCCCTGCACTTACGACCTGTCAGGTTTTTAATTTACTTCGACATTCTAGATTTATGTGTTCGAGCTTTTGCGTTTTCTTTTTTTTTTGGCGATGCTGATAGGTGTATTAATTTTGCCAAAATAATTCGATATTTAAGAGTGATTTCATTTGTACCTAACCTCATTCTCGAAAACGTATTCAATATTTTTTGCTCTTAAATTATGAACTTTGAAAAAGCAGTTTCACAGTACCAGTAACAGTATATTGAGGGAATTATTTTTGACAATAATGCAAATTATATTTAAAAAAACTTAATTCAATAACATTACAATGTAATGTTATTGAATTAAGTTTTTTTAAATATTATGGACGGACATTATGAAATAATGTATATTATGTTATGTAATAATTTCCTGAAAATGGCGAGATTATTATTGGTAGGTATGTTTGTTAATGCCAGGAAACATTAAGTCCGATAAATCAAATTGAAAGGCCAGTAATGTCCGTGGAATTAAAAGTAAATGAATTTATTGAATGACATTAATTAATGCTCTTTATCACAATAAACCAGCCACTATCATTTTGTAGTTTTTTTTTTAAGTACTTAATTAAAGTATAGAAAGTATACAGATAAATAGGATTGATTTCAGAATTTCTCAACACACAAATATAAAGACATTAACATTATATCACCAAAAGGAGACAAATTGTCCCTTAAAAAATCACTAGAAACAACAAAACTTAAGAACAAATGGTGGAGAAAAAACTGGTCACAAACCTTTAATAAATTATCTCGTCACTTCCAAAGGCGTTAACATGTCCTTACAGCACCGAACTTCAAACAATCAAAACTGAATTCTATATTCAGAGTGATAGAGTCTTCAACAGTTGCAAAATAAACTTGGCGGAAACACATATCAAACTGAGGACGTTACAACTCAAGTGTCAATGGAAATAGAAATGTACCTGTTCGTAATAAGGTATGTTTTAGCTCGGAACAAAAGTTTATTGGTTCGTTCGTACCAAAGCAAGGATTCAACTAGCGCAACAATTTATGTGTTTGCCTAAGTTGGGTCTTTTCGGATCATTATTTTTATTTAGTTCTCCCGTTTGAGGTCGATCTTTAGACCTGTAGTGGGTTTAGTGGCAGTTTTTAGGAGTAAAGTTTTTTATGTTCCCTTTACCGTACTAAATATAAAATAGGTAGGTCAGATGGTAGAAGAGGTCGTGCTGATGGGCAGGAGATTGTAAAAATACTTTGTCTTCGCGAATGTTTATTTTATAAAATGAAAACCAAGATTCTAATATATATTTTTTTATAAGCGGTGGTGGCCATGTTGTAACGGCCGCGACTTACGAGTTGTAAGTCGTAGGTTCAAACTGAGACAGGCGCTTTACTTTGTGCTAATTATTTCATCATCACTGCTCTTAAAACGGTGAAGGAAGACATTGTGAGGAAACCGGGCATTTCCTAGAACCAAAATTGCGAAGAAATGTGGCTTCTACCAACCCGCACCGGGCCTGCGAGGTAGATTACTGTCCACTCCCTCTCGAAGAGGGCAGGCCTGTGTCCCAGCAGAAAGAATATGCATATGGATAATTTGTATATGACGTCCTCTCTTGGGCTGTAATCTATCACGCTGGCCCAGACCGGACTGGTAGATGCCACCTGTCTTCGAGGTTTTGGTCCTAGGACATGCCGGTTTCCTCACGATGTTTTCCTTCTTCGACAACTCGTAAGTTGGATTATGCATTTTATGCATTCATTTAAGAACACCAAGGACAAACTACGGTAGAAAAACTAGTAGTATATGAGGGAGCTAAACTCTATAATCAATTACATAAAGTGATTAAGGAATCAAAATGTCTTTCAACATTTAAAAGGCAATTTTAGCACCATGTTTTAAAAATGTTTAAATTGTAAGTTTTTTTTTGTTTTTATAAGTTAATTTTAGTTTTACGACCCGGCGAAATCTTCGGTTAACTTAATAATACATATTATGTTTTTCTCATAGAAGTGAATAATTGTATTCTTTTTGAGTGAAATAAAGTATCTAAAACCATAAAGCGAGATTCTGGGATTCTTATTTTTCGTGTGGTTAGTGACTGGTGTCAGAGTTTTTATGGCGCCCATGGGCCTCTGACTTGACTTCACATGATCTTTCATGATTATTTTCTATTTTACTGTTTTTACATTACTTTTATAAAGCACTGCTGTTATCACGTTTTTTTAACAGAAATTTTTGATTATGTGTCTTTTTATTTAAAAAAATACATTTTTATCACTACTAATTCGCCTCTAATGAAAAAAAATAAAAAAATTATGCACCTCCAGTATAAATATTACTTTCACTTTGTGCTTCATATTTTTATTTATTTTAGATCGACATCTATAAAAGTAGAAACTCAAAAAACACGGGAAAAATAAATCAAAGTAAACTTCTTACTTCAAACGTCATCAGATTAAAAGGCAAACCATTCTTGGAAACCAACCATCAAAGAGTAAATATACACGTTACTGGAGAAGTACATAAAGGGGTCATTCATTAGAACCCCGCTTACAGTCTCTTAAAAAATCTTTCCTGTAAACTTTTTAATTTCTTTGAGTGTACATATAAAACGTTTTAGTATAACTGGACCTTATGCTTAAGGGATAAAGACGAATTTCCAATGTGTCTATTATAATATTCATGTGTTTGCTAAATGTAGGAATCATTGCCGTGTAAACGGTTTCTTTCAACGCTGTTTTGGGTTCCGTGCATCTTAAATGATTTATTTTATTTTAAAAGTTTATTTTCTACATAATTTTTTTAGCTTACTTTTAAATTGTTATTATAAATACGAAAGTAAATTTGTTTTTTTGTACGCTTTCACGGCGTTAAAACGGTTGAACGGATTTGGAGGAAATTTGGCACATGGGTAAACCATGACCTGGGTTAGGATACTTACCTACTTTTTATCCCGGTAGTATGTTTCCGTGGCATTATTTCCGACCTCCACGCAGGTGAAGCCGCGGGAAAAAGCTTGTTGACTGTTACTATACGTAAATGTAGCATATGCAAAGCCCCCCTTTTTTTTTGGTTAGGAAATTATCAAAACTTCTCCCACTCTGGACGGAGCGGGCGAGCGTGTCAGACTCTTACTGACTAAAACCCACCCGTGTTCCTTCAATTGCCTGTACGTTGCCAGGGACCACGGTATCCCTTTCGGACTTTCCCGCAACCCCGGCAGGCATTGGCCCTTCCGGACCCCGTCAGTTGGTGCTGACATCTCTTTGAGGCACGCGCGTGGGACACAACGCGCCATCGACCCGGGCCTGGTCCTTATCGGACGGCGAGCTACCCATTGCTCACCGTCCGCAAGCCCGCGCCTACGGTGGATACAAAGCCCCCTTTTTTATTTTAATGATGGGAAATTTTGTATTTAGGAAAGGCCCCCTACGCTTTTGCTCTTAAAAATCACTAAAAGCGTGCGTAAATTAATACCAATATAATATAGCTACTGCACCCACAAGATCTTAATGTAGTAACGCTCTTGCCCTAGTTCTTGTAACTTGGATGACATTATGAGCGAAGCACTTTAACTTTCACGTTTTAAAATAATACTATATTTTTAAAATTGTTGCCCTGTAAAAGTACATTACTTTATAAAGATTATATTGAAGGCTTCAATGTATACCATATTGAAGCTTCCAATATAATCTTTATTTCATTAAATGCGGCATCAAAAGGTAGGTAATTAAGTTATTAAGTACATAATATGATGACCAGGAAAGATAAAATGGCCATAGCTTTTTCTTACCTTATGGCTCGAACTATCGCCTACGGGCAACACCACATTCTTTATTACTCTTGCATTAAACACAACTGTATCTATACAAGTTATGAAAGCAAATGGATCGAGCTAGACCCCACCCTGCATGGGAGGCCTTCACCTCCTTCTGCGAAGCAGTAATGCTCGCGAAGGAGGAGGCGGAGTGCGCGAGGGAGAGGCAAGAGTCGCGCCCTCGTGCCCCTAGTCGCCGCAGGAGACGCCCCGGGCGACGGGAGTCGCTAGCCGACTTCCGGCCACCGTAGGCGCGGGTTTGCGGACGGTGAGCAATGGGTAGCTCTCCGTCCGATAGGGATCAGGCCCGGGTCAACGGCGCGTTGTGTTCCACGCGCGCCTCAAAGAGATGTCAGCACCAACTGACGGAGTCCGGAAGGGCCAATGCCTTCCGGGGTTGCGAGTTTGTCCGAACGGGATATCGCGACCCCGGCACACAGGCAACGGAAGGAACACGGGTGGGTTTTAGTCAGTAAAAGTCTGACATGCCCTCCCGCTCCGCCCAGAGCGGGAGAAGTTATTTGATAATTTCCCAGCCTTAAAAAAAAAAAAAAAGACCCTACCCTATTTGATTAATCTACACAGAAGATTAGCAAATTCACGACCCTATTCTTTTATCGCTTAGAACTAAACTAACTACTGTTGTAAAAAATAAAAGTTACAAATTCCCCCACCATTTAGGTACATCTGGCACGGAACCCATTAATTTATTCTTCAAGAACTTAACTATTTTTTAATGGCCGCTGTATTTCCACCTCAGCCTCTCGCTTTGGCTCTAATACACCGTACCCTGCACAGTAATTAAAAAAATATTATTCAAGGAAAACCAATGGGCAAGGCAAACTTCTCATTTGTATGCAGTTTGTAAGTGCACGGAATGTGATTCAGAATTAAATGGGTTTGGTGAGTTTAAGCTGTTTGGTGGTAGCTTGTGGGGTGTAAAAGAGAATTATGGTGTCTATGGGCAACTTTGAAGCATACAACGAATAAAAAATAAAAAAAACCGTCGTTACTCTTCTGTTTTCCGATCAGTTCTTAATTCAAATCTGGATAAATGTTTATTTAGACTATTTTCTTATTTTGAACAATGCACACATTTATTTCTACTCATATTCACCAAAGAATACAACGCCACCGCTTCGTATAGGAATCTTAAAGAAAAACTTAAAACAGTATTTCAAAACACTTTTTCACCAGCACGAAATTTGAAAAACTTGAACAAATATTAAAATAGAATTTACTTATATCTGAAACTTGGTACACTGGTAGTAAAGCTAGGTAGGTTACGGCAGCGGTTCAAACCTGGTAGAATAACAAAGTTGTTCCGTAATGTAGCCGAATACGGCTTTACACGGAAATTGAATCCAGAACTTGGCGATACTCCTGCACTCCAAGTTTGATCATAGAGATGATAAATCACAGTTTTGTCGTGAACTACGTTTAAGTGAATGTTTTATTGAATATCTAAGACGTTTTTAGCGTCTATACAACAGCGGCTTTTAAAAAAATGATTTTCTGTGTTCTTTTGACGACAATCAACACAAGATAAACGTTAATAGTTCCTTATGTACTTGGTAGGTACTCGACTCGACTCTATCTAACTTATTTTTTTTTATATGATTCGTGTAAAATTGATTCCTCTATCCTATTTCCAGAATAAACAATTTCATTTCTTACGCTTTGGTATAATTAAGACTGCTTCTAAAATTGTAACAGTTTTAACTTGTTTTCTAAACTACTTTTTACAAATTAACTAATTTCTAATCAACTAGTCTTTTCATCGCATAAAACTGGTCCTTCGGTTCATATCCATTTCTCAGCTTCGGGGCTAGCCATCTGTCGTTTCCAGTATCATCTTGATCTTTAACGGATAAAAATTAGGAACACCAAATTAGAAGATCGCCAATCAATTTTAATTAAATTATCACAAGTAAAATTAATTAAAAATGCCAGGCTCAGGCCCAAAAGCAAGTTCCCCTCGTGCTCTCCTAACCGCGTTTCGACCCTCGCCTCAAATTCTCAGTATTACACTATAGATATTACCTACTTATAACGTCCATTCCACTGTAAAAGCTGGAATTCCGGTCGCTCCCTAAAAGAATTCCATTGCAACTGGAATGCGCTTTAAAATTCAACGGGTCGCGTTTTGAGCAAAAATTAAGAAATAAAATTCTTGCGATGTACTGGACGTACGCATTCAAGGTAGATTTTATACGTGATTTGTTGTTTGCTGCCTGAAGATGATGTTTTATGTAACAAAGGACATAAACGCAATGCAGCATTCTAAACAAGGAGCCGCTGCCGGTCTTGATAAGTTATTCCATTATGTTACATCCAGAAGGGAAGAGCAGTGGTAGTCCAGCGATATGGGCCCCGATTTTCGAGCAGCTATGTCGTGGGTTCGAACCCAGGTAGGCACTTTACTTTGAGTAAATATTATCATCACCACTGCTCTCAAAACGGTGAAGGAAAACATCGTGAGAAAACCGGCCTGTTCTTCAACCGAAAAATCAAATACATGTGACATCTACCAACCCACACGGGGCCCGCGTGGTAGAATACAGCCCACTTCCTTTGGAAGAGAGAACGACCGTGTCTCAGCAGCTGATAATGCACGCATGTTATGCGTATGTGACGAACTTTTCTAGTCACTGTCACTGTGTGGTGAATTGGTGTGCAATTGATATTTTTATG
Organism: Agrochola circellaris; assembly: GCA_914767755.1. Lineage (NCBI taxonomy): Eukaryota > Metazoa > Arthropoda > Insecta > Lepidoptera > Noctuidae > Agrochola > Agrochola circellaris. The sequence continues at coordinate 2,052,467 of OU611847.1, forward strand.
TGTTATACAAAAACACTAGTTGTTAAACATGGGAGTTTTTTGTTACCTTATTCATACTTTGATAATGAGAACCCTCAACAGGCAGCACATCCTCATACATAAGGTGTTAAACTAATTATAATTGTCTTTTGCTTATTTTCTGAAAATAAGTATTGTGTACTATTCTTTAGATTTGTTTTAAAGAAAAAAATGGTCTTCTTTTTTTCGTTTTGACGGTACATCTATATTTATTGCTTATACTATTTGAGCATAGTAGGTGGCAATGCTTATTGCAGCGTCAGAAGTGTTGTCCAGATCGTCAAGGGTGCAGGTGAATGGACATTTGGGACACTCTAGCAGATTGGAAATAGTTTGCTCAGGAGCACCGCAATCGCTTGATGGCACGAGAAAAAAATGGCTATTTATTTAGACGATTTCTATATATCTTCAACAGAGTATTTTTTCTCCACGATCAACCACATTCCAAGTCTAAGGCCATACAAATGTAGTTATCACAAACATGCGCAGATTCGAATGGATTCGCAGAACATCTCACATATTGATGCGCGTATGAATACCGGCGACCTAGTTCCATAGTTCGGTGTGTCGATTATTGAGAGTGTGTGGCTACCAGACGTTTTGGGTTTGTCTGGACTAGTTGGCCTAAGAGGCAAATCAAATTGGTGCTTCAGATAAAATTTTGGCTTTCAGACTCATATTGCATTGGAGATGTATTTACCAGGCTTCATGAAATGATTGATGGCTTTATGATTCTAAATTATGTTCGTGCTAATAGATTTGGTAAAAAAAATCTCCTCAGTGAATGAGAAGTCTTGCGACTCATTTTTTATTGATATTATGCAACCAAGATGCACAAAGGCGGATTAATTTAATGCTTTAGGTGTTCTTTATCGACCAAGGTTGGTTTAGGTGTTAACGATCACCATACTTAATTGGCTACAGGTAATTCAACGGAAGACCGTAGATTCTTTCAATAAAGGACCTCTTAGAAAAGGCTAACAAACTCAAAATAACTTGCCTACTTGTGACCAGAACTTGACGTGTTACCTACTCATTTTTAATCCTAAAAAGTCCCCCGAAACAATCACACGAATGATAGCTCCCCTACTTATTAGGAATTCGTCACAGTATTTCATCGGTAGTTCGCTCACTATTGTAACGAGAACTTTTTGCCTCATTATGGTTTCCTTTGAATTGCTGATTTATACGTTTAGTTTACTCCTATGAGAAACTTTGCGTTTTTTCTTAGCATTGTGATGATAACTTATAGTGACAGTATTCATGTAGTAGAAGTTGCAGTTTTTACTTCTTTTCTTATAATTAAAATAAGACCAAGTTGAGTTTGTTCGATGTTGTTTAATGAAGCAGCCAGGATTATAGCATTTTGTTTGTTGTCCATTTAAAACACATAATATACCCTATTGAACATAATTTAAAATAAAGCTAGTGTCGGTTTTATCGGCACATGTTTCAGAGATGCTTAGCGTACTGAAACTCCGTCCCCATCGTTTTCGGTTACTAGTGAAATAATCAAACATCCCCAAACATTCTCGTAACTTACCTACTCTTCAAAAACGACACTTCCAACCTAGCCATTAAACGGTTTAACAAACAACACTACCGCCAACATTGTCCCATTAACGACACTCGATTCAAATTAGTACAAATCGCTTAGGGGTTGAAATGACACCACAGCACCCCAACTACTATTATTGTGGACACAACGGCACTTTATTGCCGTTCAAACCGCTAATGGTTGCAAGATTTGTTTAATGGTCCTTGCGTCTTTGTAAATTGTATGGTATGGATTGTAACGGATTTATGGGGGGTTAACGGGGAATGGGTGTGTGTTGGTGAGGCAGCGGTTTTGGGTTGATAGTTCAAGGACGCAAAAATTAGTCCTTTGTTACTTTCTTATTTGGAGTTGGGGCGAAGAAGATGTTAAATAAAATACACTATAATTTCAGCAGCTTTTTGCTGCTAAATAAAATTTTACAATCACGATAACTATTTTCCTAGGTGGCGTGAAATATTGAAAGAAAGTTGGATTTGAACTTAGTATTTCTCCTAGGCTAGTCAAATGTGATGATTACAGCATCATATCATTCATCATTCATGTTTAACGGAGGGCTGGTCTGACATGATCGTCACAGTTCTTTTATTATATATCTTTAAAACAAAATTAAGTTCAACCCATTACTTAGAGTAATAAGTAAGCAAGGCCATTTATCTGACTAGAATAAAAATATATGAGCAAAAACTTAAGTTTAAAAAGTTTCGAGCATTTAGCAAGTTCTTATATTACAGTTAGTATTTTTTGTCAACAAGCCAACTCTGGTACTGCAGCAGTAGTTAGCCAAAAAGGTAATTAAGAAAGTGCAGTCTCGAAAATATTTGTTGGAATCTAAAAACAGATTAACTTTTAGGCTTTAGGTAACCCTATAAAATTTATCAATTTTTTCGAAACGCGTGCGAACTTGAATCAAGCTTAATGAACTTTGCTGGATTTTGAAATAATAAGGTATTTTAAGATAAATGATTTCGTTTCTGTAAGAAAGTTTGTACAAACACTTTTTGCACGTCAATCATATTTTAAAATCTGGACGAAATCCTATCCGAATACTCTGAGAAGCAAAACCAAAACAAATGCAAAGGTAAAACAGGATAAAATATTAGATATAAATATTATTATATATCCTCTTTTACGGTTTTTCAAAATATAAAGTAGTTCATTTGAATAAAAGAGAAATTCTATTCAGATAAGCCACGATTAAACAGCAGCAAAAACAAGAATCTTCCTGCACCAACATAAAAAGTTTATCACAGCCAGTCCTCTGTTTGCCAACTTTGTGACCTACGCAAGCACATTTAAGCTTCTCGTACTTAAGCTCTAAAGCTTATTAAGTTACCTTTAAGCTGTCGCCATTTTAGGGGGCGGTACTTCAATTTGGACCGGAATTATGGTTGAGTTATGCATTACCTTGTTGATCTAGTGATCAGGGTGTGGGGTCTTGGGTTTGACCCCAGGGTCGGGCAAAGTTAAGTTTTTAGTTAAGTTTTTCCATTATATTTTAGTAAAAGCTCTGAAACTGTTACATGGGACTTACAAGTGACGGATTGTGGTTGTATTAGACTTCTGCCTATTTCCACTTTGGGTAATACTAGCGTGATACTTAGATTTAATACATAGTTTCTGCAAAATAAGTCTTATAATCATAAAAACTTTCTTTAAAACTACAATTTATATTCTAAAGACTCTGACGATTTAAAATATTTTGCCCTTTACGATTATAGTCACAGATTTAGACCATAAACAGTAGATAAAGCTAAGTCAGGCTAGACTTGGGTAAGTCTAACCTAGTTATAGTCTGTCGTAACCGCTAACGCCTGAGCGTCGTCGTTTAGGAATAGGGTCACACCTCGTTTAGTCCTAGGACCTATTTGCTTACGTGATTAGAGTTTATCAAAGGGACTATTAGACAAATATACTAAGTGCCTAACATTTGGTTCAGTTCATTAATGGTCTGTACTTATTTTCGCAGGTATACCCATGTATAAATTGCTCATGTAATTTGTATATTTCTTCATGGTAGCTGTACCAGCTCACAATCACAATCATCTTATATCTTTTAATAAATCATGTACCTGTATATAAAGAGAGGAAGAGGTAATTTGGCATCAAACAAATTGTTCACATCGCTATCGATTGTTACTTTAAGAAGACTGTATTGTGACTGGTGTTACAAGCAAAGGCGTGGTGGCACTACTAGTGCAATAAGCCTTATCTAGATATATTTAACTTTTTTTTATTAGCCTCTTCTGTTCCACTGCTGGGCAAAGACATCCCTAAAGTCCTTCTAGGAACTCTTTTTCCGCTTCACCTCGAACCAACCCTCGCGGTACGCGCCCAGGTCGTCATTATGGATAATTATCAAAATAAATTTTTGAGTTTTTCCACCTGACTAAAGCAATTACCACTTAATAACAATAAAATAGCTTTGTTTCAAAGGTTGTCAATGCATGTGACATCCTTAAGATGAAGTTGGAATGGGTTCATGTAACTGTCATCTTTGCCGCAAATATATTTTAATGTTGCAAGTTGACAAACTTTTTGGAGGAGCTTTTCTACTACGCTAAGCACCTTGCCAAGTATAATAAGTAAGCTACGTGAAATAAGTATGAACATTTTTTTTTTTATGAACTATGTGGAAGGCCGAGTCATTACGTTCTAGTCAACATATTCAACGCGGCCGGTCCATAAGCATATGAATTTATAATAAACTGGATACTAAACCTTCCACTCGGGGCTTAAACCACTGAATTTATTCAGAAATACTACCCTCGAACAAAAGGACCCCAAGAATTAAAATGTTTGGAAGTGGCTTCTGTCCAGTTCTATTAAAACTTTAAACACGTAAGAGTCAGTTCATTTGTACCAAGGAAGCCTATACTGTAATTTAGTCAAGTATTTTTCAACGCAGCATACAAAATACGGTTAATACAGTATGACCCTCTTCTCGTCCGGAAAATGTAGAATACAAATCCTACACTACATTATAATACAGTAAAAAATCAAACAAATAATCGAAAAAAAAAATGGAAACATATTTCATCCATACATTTCCAAAACGACTGATTTCGGGCCACTTTACGCTTAATTAATAGCTTTACCTATTTAAGATGTCACATTAGAAAGTATTTTATTTATTTAAAGTTTCATGCACAATTAAAAGTGACACACATACTTACATTTATGTCGGTTAGGTAAAATACAAAAATATGTAAACACGAGAGTGTAACAAACAACATAACATTAAAAAAAATTGACAAAATGCAATTAAGTGAAAAAAAAACATGTACTGTATTTAATTTACGTAACGTAATTTACATTTAGTCACTTCTAGGCGCCCTATTTCCACTGTCCATGAACAACGCATCATTAACGAGAAAACAATGGGTCGTGTCGACACCACTGACCGCCACTTACAAGCTGAAAAACTTACCACTTTGTTACTAACATGGCTTCTAATAGCTCCACATTGTGGTAGAACGTAATGTATGCTAGTGTTGTAAACTTTGAGGCTTTAGCGTTTTTTTCTCTGAACTCCTTTAACGATGAGTACTTAATGGCTATTTCATCTGCCTAGCCTTTTCCCAAATATGTTGGAGTCGGCTTCCAGTCTAACCGGATGCAACTGAATACTAGTATTTTACATGGAGCGACTGTCTATCCGACCTCCAGTTACAGGGTAATACGATACCCCTTGGTTAAGGCGCGTTCCCGTGCGAAACACAGCGGTAGCCGTTTTTTAGGCTGTTTTTGGGAGGCAACTTCTCTTTATCTAAAAGAAATAGCAACTAATAAAAAATACATTAAATTTCTACATAATCTTTACTCCAAAATGGTAGTTTTTTTTTTTTAAGCGGCATCTTATATAATTAAAGGGCCACAAAAAATCCACAGAAATGAGAAATAATGATTTATAACATGCATCTTCTCCTAAAATAACCATTATTTTGATTTGCTTACTAAACTATTGGATAGGTAATTTAATAAAGAACATTTTGCTAGTTTTATTTTTTTCAAAACACGAAAATTTGATTTTATAAAGATTTTATTCTAAAATCTGAGCGTACTCGCTAAGTAACTCTTGCGCAGAGTTAGTGTGCACCGAATGCTCAAGGTTATTTGGTCAGGGTAGCGCCTTAAGACTGGTTATCAGACTTTCCGAATTCTGAGGAATCGTAACGACTATCAAAGATCCACGAATGACAGATGGGACTAACTGCTTAACGTGTATTCCGAGGCACGGAGGTTCTTGATATGTAGAGATGGTCACCCATCCACTGACCAACCGCGGCAAGCGTAGCTTAATCTGATCGATCGACTCATTGGTCATCAACTTATTGGTTATTTAATGACAATTATTTATTTAGATACATTTCGTATTTATATTTGTGAAGAATTACCTACTTCTTCGAATAAATGCGAAATTAACTCTGTCTGCCTAGCTGTTTGTCTCTCTGTTACCTTTTTACACCTTAACGGCTGAACAGTTTGGTACACGGATAGACCATACCATGGATTATGAGATAGGATATACTTTTTTATCTCGATAGTACGTTTCCGGGGGACGGGCGAAGCCGAAAGCAAAAGCTAGTCCATTATAACTGACCGAATTAACAACAAATAATCAAATAACTTCTAAGTATTTTAATTAACTTGTCTACTCGTACCTACTGAACGTGTTTGATCAGGCTTGTAAACTTAGTGTTAGCCATGTTTTCTGTTCTGGAAATGTGTCTAGAAACTCGTCATCTGCCTAGCCTTTTCCCAGAAATGTGTCTGGGAACTATTAGTTACCTTCACCTAACTAGTCCTAACATCACGCTTGTTTTTCCCCAAAAGGTTAGGCAGAGATCTACTTACAATACCTACATCCACATTTTCCCAGTTATGTTTAAAAGTTCCATTTAATAGGGGGCGAGCCTATTGCCTTCGACTGGTCACAAATCCAGACTCTGTGCTACAACCGGCTGGAGAAATTCCTGATGTAAAAACCCATAAGCGCAATTCAGGTCGCGAAAAGCGCAAAAAAAAGCGATTGGAACCCAGGACCTCATGCTCGGTAGTAGCGCTTGCAACTACTCGAACAACGAGACAGTCTCACCTTGTCCTCTTATTTATAAACTCAGAGTAACGTTACAACCAATATATCAAAGCAAATCAACCATACATTTTTCGAGAGTTCAGTTTAAAAAATCTCAATTCTTTATTGCGTACCATAATGTATAAAGTTGGTAGGTAAATAATTATATTAGTCACAATTATGGACCCTGTCGGGCACAGCATAGATCAAGTAGGAGAGAGGAGGAAGAGACCTGGGTGTTTAATGTGATACATTTTATTATCACTTAAATAGTAGGTAAGTTATACTCTTTTAGTAAAACAGAATTTATTTTAAGAATTATAATTATTGTTTTATAAATTACTTATATACGTTTATTTATTTAGTAACTTTATAGAAACCTTTAATATTATTCATTATTATTTATTTACTTATTATTATTTTGATTTATTACGTAATCTCTCACTCCGCGATTATTAATAAACGGGTAGAAGTTTTCGTTTAATGTATCTCTAAAATAAAATTGGTCATGTTTTTGTTTCAAGTTTTTGCCAAGTCCAAATAAGGGAGCTGCGGTATACAAATTAAATAAAAACAAACAAAGCGGATGGTACTTGCATAATATGTTAGTATAAAATATACGGTGTGCGTCGTTTGAGCCCATTCTGTCAGCGTCTTAATGGTGCTGTGACAAATGGTAGCCCAAATGAACGGGTATTAAGGGGTGGCCTACGGCTGGTGGTGAGGAAAATGAGACGACTTTATGTCGAGTTACTTGTGAGTAGGAAGGTAGTTCTAAAGTGTGTGCTTTGCGTCTTTACCTCAATGTGTCAGAGGACTTTTAGCTAGAAAAGCTCTTTCCTACGTTATATTTTAATTTCTGACCAGATAATTGATATTAAAAGTAATTTTAAAACAAGAAAAAATAAATTGAAGTAATTTTAAAATATTAAGATAAGCATTTATTTTTAAATTGGGCAACGTCGCAAACGGATGTCAAATATTTCGCTGTTTTGATTAATTTGGCAATATTACTGTATGGAAATATGAAATGTGGCTAACTAGCGGACTAGAATACTAATAATTAATTGCAATTATTATATATGCTTATTATATAAGCTGTACCAACTCGAAGTGCCTGACCGTTTCCTGCGTATCTTACGAGACTTTTTGTCAGATCGTACTTTTCGCTATCGCAGGGTGTACTGTCCTCCCCTCACCCCGTTCGCGCGGGTATCCCTCAGGAATCCGTGCTACCTCCCCTCATCTTCGCGCTGTTCACCAGCGACATTCCCAAAAGTAAAAAGGCTCAGTTGGCTTTATTCGCCAACGACACTGGCATTTACTACAATGGTCGATGTCAGAACGCTATCGCTCGCTCTCTCCAGACCTCTGCAAACGTCTTAGGCGCTTAGTTCCGGAAATGGAGAATCGAGGTTAACACCGATAAGAGTCGTTCTCTTCTCGAGACCGCGTCGTCTCCTTCCCGCCTAACCAGCCCGATCACCATGTTTCTATCTCTTGGGTTATGTGAGCTAAATTTCTAGGAGTCCTTGGCCATCACCTTACCTTTAGTGAGCACATAAAGATGGCTCGTCCACGCACCGCTTTCGCTCTCAGTTCTCAGTTCTCAGCTCCAAATTGCGCATCTATACCGCGGTCATCCGTCCCATCATAACCTACGCGTGCGTAGTCTTCGCACACGCTAATCCATGCCATCTCCATAGGATGCAGACCCTCCAAAACCATTTCCTTGGACCTTTCCAAGGAAATGGTTTTGGAGGGTCTGCATCCTGTCACGGAAGCCCACTTTTAGATTTCAAACTGCCCACCATCAAGCAGTTCATGAAACGCCTCTCAAAGCGTTTCTTCGACTCTGAACGCCTCTCAAAGCGTTTTTTCGACTCTGCTATAAAGTACCCCAATGCCCTGATTGCTGCAGCCAATCGTTACACTCCCTCCCGCATTAGTAATATTCACCGACCTAGGCATACTACTCTCACTATACCAGATGACCCCACAACCCAGGAGAGAAAACCAGGAGAGGAATCCAGGAGAGTAGTAGGGAAACCAGTACTTTAGCACACAAAAACAAAAACCGAACGCCGTCCTCGCCGCCGAGGCCCGCCGTGATGTCCCCGTTCATCCCCGCCCCGACCCTTGCTCGAACCAGCCCGCACCACTGAGCCTGTAGCTTAAAACTCCCCTTATAATAATAATATTAATCCGATCCAGCCTGTCCCTTCAAATTCAAAATTCAAAATATTTTATTTCACATAAACCGACATGGGCACTTATGAAACGTCAGAATCTAAGTGCACGGTTCCAATTGGTCGTTTCCTATGGAGAAGAGCCGGCAGGAAACTCCACGGTTACTCTTTTAAAAATAATTGGCTTTTACAATATTTTCGAAAAGACAGGTATGGGAGGACAGTGTAGGTCTTTCAACAAGTACCAGGTACTTAACAGAATAGAACGTGATTAACAAATCTACAGTCCACTAAGTCTACAGCGTTCTCACATTCACAAAATAGAAAAGAATCTATAAAAAAGATAAATTAATTAATAAGATAATATATGATTAGATATGATAATTAATTAATAAAAATAAAATCTAATTTAAACGAAATGACATGATTGCTATTACAACTGTAACAAATCTGAATAATTAACACGTCCACAAAAGCCACTAATAAAGAGTTGAAATTAAATTGCAGGGTGTTTGGTGCATCGCGCGCCAAACCGAAACGGTCGACTGAAGGGGCCATCCGCCATCGCTGCGCATCGCTTGCTGTCCTCTCCCAGCGACGCCCTAAGCCGAGGTCCGTACCCCACAGGGGGTGCCCTTAGCGTGTAATCGATTAGTTTCAAAGTTTTATGCCCTGGCTGGCGGCTTTAATTTATTGAGACAGCAATAGGAAAGTCCGTTTAACTTTAAGTAACATGTAAAAAAAGATCGGTGTTTTATCCCTAGCTGATGATGATGATTTTTTTTTACCAAAAACGGCAACCATTTTGAATTCTGTAATCTTAACAATAAGAAATTGATTACATCCGATCTATTCTGTAAAAATTTCTTCGTGAAAACTTGAAAACATAGGTGAAGTGAGCTGTCAATCCCCAGCATTAGGTATAATGTCAGCTCACTAAGCTCACTTCACCGTTTCCACGGTAAGATTTTTACAGGATCGACCGGTAGGACTCACAACCATCATACCTGTAAGTGATTTCGACTTCCGCTAGTATTTTACTAAGGCTTTTAACTTTGTGTGCCGTTGAGCGCACAATATGTACATTCGAGTATTTTTGCTCCGGGGAGACAAGGGCACACGTTAACTTCGAATAAAATTGTATCGTGAACTGAACTATATCAATATTTGGGAGAGCTATCAGGAACACTGGGGGAATTGATTTTGAGAAATGGTAAATTTTTGGGGTATTCCTTGAAACGCACCAACTTTGAAACGCACTAAATAAACAACAAATGATTCAATTTTAAAACCTTTTTTTTTACCATTATTGAGCTAAGTAGTAAGTCACTTAAGCACGTAGTTCCAGTTCATTTCTGCTTTCCTGGTAAAGGACAGTTGAATTTTAAAACGTCTATAGATATCATTTATTTCCAATCCTTCTTGCACTTCTATAAGTTTCATCGTTGGTGCGTTTCGAGGAAACCCCTAATTTTTGAATAACTCTTATAATCTAATACTCTGATATGATTTATTTTCCAGGGCAAGGTGTGGGGTACTAATTAGGTGTTATCTTATTTTTATAATAACATTTCAAAGAGGTTTTGTGAGTTTGTATGAAAAGGGTAATCTTCGCAACTACTGATCCGATTTCGAAAATTGTTTCAGTAGTGGGAAACTACAGTATTGCCGAGTTTCACAGAATATATTTTACGTTAAAACACGAAATTTGACGCGGACTTATGCGGGTGAAACCACGGGCGCAGCTAGTAATTTATAATCGTCACATAATTTATTTGTCTGTTCTGTGTGTGGATCAATCATTATTTGCGAGTAAAACAGCGAAATATGCTACTATATTATAACTGCAGATTATTTGCTGGAAAATAGCTTAATAATACCAGCTTAATACTTACTACTTAAAAAAAAATCACTCCTAAAAGAAACAACAATGAACAACTTGCAAACAAGTAACAGACCCTTTAATTTAACGACGTAATCCGATCACAGCTCCACACTCATATTCTATTACTTACAACTCCATAATAATTAAGCTAAATTAAGACAAAATCCTTAGAAACTACGGTATTATTATTAATTTTCATAGTCACTACCCACTTGGGAGGGTAGATAGTGAGTTTAACACTTACGAGAAATGTTACTTAAGAGAATTTGTTGGTCCCTTGGTTCGCCATGCTCGTAAAGGGTGGGTACACGATGGCTCATATTGGTCGTAGTAAAAATAATTATATTCTTAGTTTTTCTAATTAGGAAAAGTATTTAGCTGAAAATAAGTAAGGATAGAATCGTCTCGTAATAATTGCGCACTACAATTTGCCGTATTTCGACTAAAGTAATAATAAGTTTGACTAAAGTAATTACATACGACTGATTAAGTATGATAATTTGTGATTTGAATACCTATACCTAGGGACAATTTTAGTTCAAATTCAAATTACAAATTCATTGATTCAAAAATCAGGTTGTACAAGAACCGATTGGACAGTGAACACCAAACTAGGCATTTGCCTGTATCTTGGGGGTCGAAATTACGTCATCTTCAGGATATATGGTAGACAGTGATTATTGTATAACCAGAGAACATAAACTAAAATAGGTAAAATCAATCAAAAAAAAAAAAAAACAAAATTAACTACTTTAAATATAGGTACATTGCCATCAGCGTAAAATCAATTGAACCGAAATAAAGGAATCAGAGATAAAAAAAAGTGAATAATAAGTAATAATATCGTAACAAAAATCAAATCAATTAGTTATTAGTCTATAGAGGCTCGTGAGTAAATAATACCTGCCGCATGGAGCGATCGAAGATTGGCCGCGGTCGGTTCGTGGATGGGTGACCATCCAGTACATACCGAGGCTATTCCGTGCCTCGGAAAGCGCGTTAAGCCGTTGATCCCGGCTGTCATTCATAGATCTTTGACAGTCGTTACGGGTAGTCAAACGTCCAAAAGTCTGCTGTCTTACCAAGGTATCGTGTTACGTAGTAATTGGGTTGTGGAGGTCAGATGGGCAGCCGCTCCATGTATTAATATTATGTATGTAATATATTGGTATTCATGTGCATGCGGTTAAACTGGAAGCCGACCTTAAATTCAAATTCAAATGTCATTTATTCAAACTAGGCTGAGAATCAGCACTTTTCGAACATGAAAATTACATAAGACATTCCTCCAAAACGCCCACCCTTCACCACTTCCTAGTGCTTTAGTTGTGAAGAAGAAGTGGCGCAACAAAATCCCCAGCAGCACTGCTGTCTGTTTAGTTAGAACAACTTGATTCTATAATAAAGTATGCAAAATAAATACGCTGCACAAAACATTAAATTAAATTATTTGCTATATGTCACTTCAATATACAAACACAAACATCGAAATCTATTTTCAAGCGAAAATAAAAACTAAAAACGTAAACAGAACTTAATACATACAAGATATTTGAGTTAAGGCTAGTCAGATTGATTGAGTCAATTTATAGAAAAACTCTGACAGTACATAATGTAGTGCTCCCATATGAACCATTAAATACGAATGTACCTTAAATTAAATAAATCTCGTCATTCAAGAAAATTATTTGGTCCTCAGATTCGAAACATTCAAAAATATCGTTCTGTTAATTGTTAGTGCTATAATTACTATTATGCTAAATCGACTAATCGTTTATTCGGTGCTTAGTTCAATTTAGGTGGTAACGAGAAATTAATGATCGTGAAATTACTATTGTTACTGCATAACATAAAATGAACGATTCTTGATTGTTCTGAGAAATATGGATTTGGCACTCATCTGGGAATTATTTTGCAGATTAAATTTGAATGGGTTGATAAGATGTAGTTTAAGATTAATCTGTAGATAAAGTTGCAGAAATTAGGGATTTGTGATATAAAGGTTGAAGCTCCTTTTTAAGATTATTTGGAAGCATATTTGAATGGTTTTAAGGGGCACTTCATAGCCTTTAGCGTTAATAATGATTGATTCGGAAATTCTTTATTTAGGTACAGTCAGTCACGCATCAGTGGTAGCACTAGGGTTACGAAAATTACCCTTACTGCTACGACTTTAGGGTCAATGTACAATTTTTACCACTGATGTGCTTTGTTTCGGCTAAAATGATGATGGTCGGTTGACTGTTTTATAAGATTAGATAATCTATATCTATACTACACTTATAATAAATCTGTAGAGAGGTCAATTCTGTACATGATATATATTTTAAAAATAACTATCAGGGGGTAATTAGTGATCGATACTGATGCCAAAAATGCAATCAGTAAAATTTATGTCTGTCTGTCTGTCTGTCTGTATGTTCCTTATAGAAACAAAAACTACTCGACGGATTTTAACGAAACTTGGTACAATTATTTTTCATACTCCTGGGAAGGTTATAGTATACTTTTCATCACGCTACAATCAATAGGAGCAGAGCAGTGAAGGGAAATGTTGGGAAAACGGGAGAAGTTGCTCCATTTTTTAAGCTTCCGTCGCGTGTGAAGCCTTAATGGTTAAAGCTACATAGAAATCATTTATGACGGAAATATTCTACATAAAATTATCTAAAAAATATCCCACAACAGCATATGTCTATCTTTTATGGTTGACTCACAATAACACGTGTAACTCCCGCTAGCTTAGCAGTTCGGAGCTTTCTGATTATATTTGTTTACTCTTACGTTTATAATACTCTCACTCATCCCTAATTAAAAGAAGTTAATATTATTACCTATTCAATAAAAAAAGAATCATAGTAATCGGTATAGAAACACCAAACATATACATGAAATACGCTAATAAGCCATCGCGCCGTCGCGCGTGTATCCTGAATCATGCCATAAGGATTATTTTTGTGTAACGGTTGCCGCGCTCGACGCGGGTCGTGGCGGTAGGGTATAGAAAGGCGGGAGGTCCGAATCTTCATTCAATATTTGGCTGTTGATGCGTTCAGAGCGTTCGACCTTATTGACAGACAATAATTGATATTAACAAACCGTGCTTATCAGCGCGACTTTTAGTCTTTAAATAGTTTATTTGAATTTCTTTTGTTGTTATCTTATAAAATAGGTATTAGTTGTTTTGGTGGTGTTTAAATATTCGTTCAAATTACAAATTATTAATAGTTTGCTTTTTATTTCTTTTTAGGTGAAGTAGTAGTAGAAGAAGAAGTAGTACCTACGCATAGATTTTTAGATACCGATAGGTAAGTTTTGGCTAATTTATGTTCAATTTTATTTTTGTACAAGGAGTTACACGCTGACGGAGTCGCGGGCACAGCTATTAATAATAATATTCTGCGGTTCCTTATTGCGATATTTTTCAACAGTATTGTGGATTGACATATTATATTTCCCTACTAAAATACGAAAGTTAATCTGTCTGTTACATCAAAACCACTGAACCGTGAGGAAGGACATATGGTACTTTTTTACGAAAAACGACGGAAACGCGGACGAAGTCGCGGGCAAAAGCTAGTTATAAATAAAACCGGCCAAGTGCGAGTCGGACTCGCACACGAAGGGTTCCGTACCACCGTACATTATTAAGCAAAAAAAAAAATACTAAAAAAAGATTATTATTATTATTTTTCATCTTAATGAAAATCGCAAAGATAAATTTGTATTTCATAATGATACTATGAATTACAAACTTATTTTTGCAGTTGCAGAAAATCACCCATATTTAAATAAATACCTTATATTTTAGTATTTTTTGATTATATATATGGTACATGATATACAGAAGTTTAGAATTCCTTACTTGTTTATTGACATAGAGCTCGTACAAAAATGGTCTAAAACTGACAACTTTTAAGGCACTATTTCATCATTTTTTAAGTTCCATTTGTAAGTTTTTTTTTAGTTTCCCTCGGGTACGGAACCGTAAAAACAAGATGATTTAAAAATATGAAAAAGATGCTATCATTTTTAGTCAATACTAAATAAACGGATTTCTCCAGACTAAGGAAGCTAGTAGGTAATAAAATAAGGTTGCAATCCGATCGGTTGACACACCGGTCGTGACTGCAATACGCACGAACTCACGCGAAAATAGACGAATATAAACGAAGAGTTTTCAATCCCTTCGGGATCAGAAATGCATTGATGTTACTGTGTTCCTTTGTCATGTATATTTTGAAGTGGGACCTGTTTAATTTAAAATGTTCAAGGAATATTCAATGTCAACATTCCGTGTCATGAATTCATGATTGACTGCTTAGCTCTATAAAGATATAACGATATATAATCATTTGAACAGGTTGTAACTATATGCAATATTCTAACCAATAGGTTCGTCTTTATACAATCGCGGCTATAGAAGAATTCGAACATAATACAATTCTGGTCATCCCCATAATAAATAGCGTGATAATGTGTAGCCAGATTTTTAGAGAAAATCTATCCGGTATTAACAAAGAAATAATTCTAAAACCTATATTAGCGGCATTAGAATCGTTCCTAGACCTCGTAGCAAATTAGCTTTTTTCAAAAATATTCAATGTACAATTTTGACTTCGATACGATTTTATTATAAGTATCTATATATAACGTCCTGTTAATTTTTTTTAATGAAAATTGATGAATGAAGAAAAGGGCTACTTAACCTTAATGAGGATGAATTTCAGCTCTTCAACTCATCCTGGTGACCCGGCGGGCAATATGTTAAAATTCTTCATTAAGGCTCGTACAGACTAAGGTATAACAATAACCGGTGTCGCGTCACGCTGTCGCGTCGCGCTAGTCTGAACAAAGCTTTACTCATAGGTATAACGATCACTTTACAGACAACAATTTTATTTAAAAACATTCTCCTCTAATTTTGCTTATGAAAACAAATCACGCGATTCATATACTCGTTCTATTTGGAAAACCGCATACACGATCAAAGTGATCCGTTCAATTAGTCGATTAGTTCGCGCACATCAGTAATCTGTCCTTGTAGTGACGCCATTAGCAATCTGCTAAACAGCTGGATAACTACGCTTCTAATGGTTTGTGATTATCGCGTGCTGTTTATTGCTTGTGACGATTTGAAAATTTGTTGTAAAGGGTAGCTTTTCCGTCTCGAAAAAATATGCTGTGTTTTTGCCGGTAAAGCAGACACTACAGAACGCCACCAGCTATGACCTTTACAAACTCCTTTTGTACAATTATAACTACAGCAAAAATACGTTTAATTAAGCTAAAGTGTCTATCAAAGAATAAAGTTTTATTCGTTATTACTTAGTGTTTGAAAAATAATTACAACAACAAACTTTAATGTGAGTACTTCGAACCAAAGCGTAGTCCATGAGGTTTTCGCGTAGCTCTGTGATTCTCGCACATCAGTAATCGGTAATTGTAGTGATGCACTCCCGGACTCGTTAACCGAGCGACATAAAATAAAGGCATAAAACATCAAAATAATGATAAGTCAAAAAAAAACTTTATATGTAGTTTTGGTGCTGACATATTAGCCAGCATTTTGGTATCGTAATTGATACGTCAAAAGTCAAAGTCAAAGCCAAATAATTTATTTCAATTAGGAACATGAAAATGTACTTTTGAACGTCAGAATTTACAAAAAAAAAATTAAATGATTCTAGTCGCCCCTTCCAAAAGGTAGTTTTCGTATGGAAAAGAATGGGCAACAAAATATACAGTTACACTTTTAAAATGTTTTACAATATTTTGTATACCTACATTAGTTATATAATTATATGTGAAGACGATGCACCTAGAATAAAATTTATATAGTAATACATAGGTAAAAAGAAAAGAATATGAATTCACGACCATTTAAAAAGTTATAGACTTCTATATAAAAAGCGCAGGATGGCTCAATTCAACCCTTAAAAAAAAAAGGATGGCTCAATTTAGGAGTTCGGGATTGTATTAGCGTTGTGCTAAACAGCGCGATAGCTAAATATAATGTACGTAATTAGCTCGTTTTGTTTATTGTGTGGTTTAGCTATAACGATTTGACGCTGAAAGATTGTGCTAATATTATTGTTTGCTATCTAATGATTTTTGTGTTTTGCTAGAATACCATACGTATAGTTAAGGAAGAAATGTCTTAAAGTATAGCTATTAAATACATAATACTAAAACCATTTATACCTTAACGATGGTTGAAGCTCGTAGAAATCACTCAAAATAGATAGATACATAGATAGAATATTCTTTGTTATGCACAATTGCACACCATACAAATTACAGAAATAAATTTAGAAATTTTACATCGGGTGACACAATGGACGGTCTTATCGCTAAAAGCGATCTTTTACAGACAACCTTTGGATGGATTAAAGTGAGAAGGAGAGACAATACTGCAGGTAGTCAGTGGTGTACCATTTACATACACAGTAAATAGATAAAGCATAAACTTATCTATATATAGATATATATATATATATATATAAAATAATAAACATGAAACAAGAATAAGGAACTATATGTTATGATGATGTTTAAGGAAAGAGGAAGAGTTTTTCACTAGAATTTTAAAAGTGGACAAAGTAGCCTGTTCCTAACTTACCTATTCATTATGGCCTTTTTACACAATGTACCCACTATATATTGATATTATTATTTTAAGACAATTAGCGAAATTATGTTTGTATATCACGTTGCTGTTAATAAGTTATATCTTCAAAATTACTAATTAATCATAATTACAAACAAAAATCGATATAATTAATGTTATCCATAGCATTCACATTTGCAGGTTATCTTCCATATAATTCAAATTTGTAACCTAACCCTTTGCATTTCAGGCCAGACAGACTGCCTATTTTTAACCCACTTCCACATTCACGAAAACTGTTTCCAGCACATCACTAAAACCACACTACCGATACACTTTAGCTAGCATTGTCTAAAGTATAAAGTTCCACACAACAGTGAGCAGGTAAAACTAGTGCCAGACGAATAGTTTGTACATTTGCCCTGCGGAACCCTGCGGCTGTTTGCGAAGTCGGCTAAGCAGGTTCCGGCTACGTTTTGAATAAAATTCGCTATTGTAAAGTATTTTGTGGAGAACTGTGCCCGTTTCGCAACTGGTTGGTGGTTGGAATTGTATCAATGGGCGGTTGTGTTAGTAATGTGCGTAAAGTTCGTTTTTAAATCCCAGATTAATTTGACATTTCAAGTGATTGTTGTTTGTTTTTTCAATTTGGAGTTTGACATTTGCACCTGTCAAACTAGTCTCTGGGATTAAAAAACGAACTTTAGAGAGATTTTCCTTCAGTGATCTGTACAGTACTCTTTGTAGTGGTTGGAAAATAAAATACTTTCACCAATTAGTTTGACTGGACTGAGAAGATTAAAGTTACTTCACGAAAGTTATTTGTAGCAGTCTGTAGAAGTACAGATAGATAGATTTTCAGAATAATTAAGTTAATGGCACC
Organism: Agrochola circellaris; assembly: GCA_914767755.1. NCBI lineage: Eukaryota > Metazoa > Arthropoda > Insecta > Lepidoptera > Noctuidae > Agrochola > Agrochola circellaris. The sequence continues at coordinate 2,070,684 of OU611847.1, forward strand.
TCAAATTAAAACCTTTTTACTGTTATGATAAAGAAAACGTCACGGTAAGGTAATCATTATCCAAGGTAGTATTATACGAGGTAAAATTGTTTGTTTGTAAGAGTTATCTAAGGAAATACGTTCCGATAAAAATAAAAATAAATCCACTGATAGAAAATTACACTATTATTGTATTAAGTTTCATCGTAAAAAAGTTCATAGCGGCCGCACTCGCAAGTTGCGTTGTAAATGTATGTTGAACTTCGAGAATATTTTTCAAAACTTAAACACGAATGTGTGGTGCAGTGATACCTCTTTCTAGGGCTTAGACTCTGTGGAGGGAACTAGGTTTTATGATATCGACTGCGCGCGGACACAACTAAAGTATTAAGAAATGTTTGTGTGTGCTTTATTGGGATGAATAAAAAAATCCATGAAACTTTTAAATTATTTATTTTGTGTAATAAGGCGTAAAGGCTCGTGCAGACCAGCACGACGCGACGGCGCGACGCGACTCGAACAATACAATTTCTAAGAAAACTTCACGGTATAACAATAGCCGGTATCGCGCCGCGCTGAAGCGTCGCGCTTGTCTGTACGAAGCTTGAAGCTGGCATGGACACGTTTTTGGCAGCAGTTACCGTTTATCATCACGCAACACAAAACTCAAAAAGAAAATAAGACCAAACATAATCCGTATCACTTTACGGGCTCAATACTCATAATAATAAGCTTGTTGAGCCTATGTTGTCCTACTCCAAGGCAAAAGGCTCAAGATTGCTACTGATAATTTATTCGTTTATTTTATTTTATTATTTCACTATGAATGTATTATTACACTGTCATAATCCTCTTACAATACACACATGATGTTATTACTATGTTACACTTAGGCCCCGTTCACGACCTTGAGCGATGCGACTTGCGACGCGATTTTCGTCAAGTGACACCCACGTGCGGCCACGGGCCAAGACCCCTAGTAGCGACGGCGACTTGTCAGACCGCGCACGCCAGTCGCACCTGCTATGAAATCGTGGCTGTTAGCTGGTACATTCGTGCGTCAAATTGCCCGTCACCTGTTTCTATCCTTCGCTCCGCAATTTCCGTCGCGGTGACCCTTGACAACTTCTTCTTTGTTTTGGCCGCAGTCGCTGTCGCAAGACGCGTGACGCTTGAGCGGGTAGTTGGGCCAAGAGGTTACAATACAATACGATAAAGTATTAAAAAACAATACATCGACCCAGAACTGCCATCCAATGACGGATGATCCACCGACTGGCAAACGCGTTTCATATGCTATCATACGCCAACGCATCTGCCATTCAGCCTCGTTCACTCGCGTATTTTTTGCGTCACTGCTGACCTTACCCGATGAATAAAACATTTCTGACCTCAATATCTATGAGAATATTGAATGTATGTAATACAGATCGAGAAATGAATCATTCGATATTTTCCTTGTCATATTATGAAGGCGGTATTCGTAACGATCTTTTTGCTTTTGTATTACATCTATGAAGGCTTTTTGTACGTTTTTGATGTACTCAATAAGATGAAAAAGTTAATGATGTTTTTTTTTTTGATAAATTATGTTCATAGTCAGTGGTTTAATAATAAAGTCCGGGTAATTAATTGTTACATAGAAAACATAGAAGTTTTCTTTGTCATATAATTGTACTATGGATCTGAATAAAAGGCTATATTATTATTATAATTAATTGTTAGGCAAATTGACTACCAAGTTTAAAGCCCTTCCCCCATTGGCGCGTTTTTATCGCGCGATAATAAGTGTTATTGCGATATCTGTTTTCAGTACATTTTGTATTAGGACGGCCACGAAGTTACACACTGCTGCGATAATAACGACGAAATAGTACTAGGACGCTTGCGTTCCTCCGTCCTGCGATATTCTTATAAGTGTTCTTAGAACATTTTGTATTAGGACGCATGCGATCTTACAACACCACCAGCGTTAATAACGCTAACGTACGGCGTAGTGCGGGCCTGGAGTGTAAGGTTACACGCAGACGTTAGATATATCGGACGATAAAAACGCAGCTGTGTGCAAGGAATCGGGAACTTCGAAACGCATTATCGCAATAACGCGTTATTGTCGCGCGATAAACACGCGCCTGTGGGGCGAGGCTTAAGTTGTTCTTATAATCAAATCATAACCGTCTTTCTTTGATACATGTATGAAATTGCTATGAAACCGTAAATCGAATGAGGGTGTCAACTTTTTTAACAATTCATGTCCCTGACTGTACATATTTTCGTTGAATAAGCATTTATTCAAGCACTTTACAGACACTTTTGAATTTTCAAGAAGTTTGTAAAATAATTCAGAAAGTTATGTGCTCGTTGCAAAAGCGTTGATTATTACGAAATGGAAGGGGAAACTCTTGGAAATTTTCTTAGGAAAGTGCCAGCAACACCTAAATGGTGTTCCTGGCACTTTCGTAAAAAAAATGTTTTTTATTTATTTGATTTACACGGCTTATGAAACGAATTACATAAATCAAAGTATATATAATAAGTACAAACAAACATAACACATAAACGAATAACAACTACTTATTTAGAGAGATACTTAAATACAGTGTATTTTAGTTCCAAAGCAATCAAATTACTATAACCGAACGTAGACACATAATAAAAAACGATACCCCGCTAACAATTTTATGTAGAGACACAATATAGAGTTCTAAACCGACCGATGTAAGATAGAGCACGTACAAGCCAATAAAGTTTTATTATTACAAGTCTGCAGACGTTATACTAAACTCTGCAGTTCTAAACGCGAAATTGTTGAGTCTCCGGTGAGCGTGAGGCGCAAAGCAGAGGAAATAGTATGTAAACGCAGTGCTCGCGTTTTGTACTGTGTTTGAGTGGGCAAGTGTACTTGACTGATTGAAGAAGCAAGTTGTTTAGGTAAGTTGTTATAGTGAAAAGTGTTGATATTATATTTTCCAAGAGTCGAAACTAAATGATATCCCCCTTTATTTATAAATTTTGCTTTACGGTAGCAGACGTTTAAACGTCAAAAATGTATGGTTAAAGTCGCAAATCTTTATTAATTGTAAACCCCCTGTTGTTTTAATTACTTTTCCATAGAGGCGAATGACGAAAACACCAAATACGTACAAGGGTTTCATCTCTTACTATATTGAAAAAAAATTGTACCTAAATTACCAAATAGTTCTTCACGAGGTACCTAGTAGATGTCAAAAATCCACTGCTCCACGTTACCACAAAACCTCCATCAAAATTTGAAGAACGTAAATAAAATACAGCTTTTTTCATCAAACACTAGTTGCTTTATCAACACACTTCAACAAGATTTTCAAACTTTTACAATTATCTCAAGCACGTCATCTATCACGCCGAGCTGACAAGATACAGTTATTAAAGTCAGAGCAAAACTCGTTTCAAAATGTATGAAAGATTTGAACCAAAAATTGTTTGGACTTTAAGAAAACTTAATCCGTTATAGTGATGTATTAAGATGAAATGTTTGAGTAGGTTTGACGTATGTCTGACTGAGTAGGATGAGATAAATAGTTGTTTGTTTGATTTTCTAATGGCTTTTTTGCGTAAGATATTTTTACGTTGCGTTACTGGACTGTTGTCTGATGTTGTGTAATCTTTGAATTTTGCAACGTAATGACTATATAGTGAACTTTTGTTTATTTGTCGTAGGACATTATGTATTATTACGACCCTTAATTGCGTCATAAGGCTATATTCAGTGTTGGTTGTTTACAGGCTGTCAAATTATAAATCAAACTTGTTAATAAAAATTTACTATTGTATTGCATTTTTTTGTACTACATAAACGTTTATTTAGGTATATATTAAATTATTAAAAACAAAAGTAAAACAGTCAGGATCTAATTGCTTACTTACTAGAGTTCGACCTGTAACCTCGCCTTGTGAAAAAGGCTTTGTTCAATTCAAAAAGTAGTAATGCAATTCTAAAAGCTATAATTTAAAAATAAAACCATGAATATAAAATCGTTAGTCACAGGTCAGTAACTAAACGAAGCACCACGTTTCAAAAGTGGGGGAACTTATAACAGTGACTTACCCCACTTTATTCCTTTCTGTATAGCAAGATCGTGCCAAATGAGTATTGTAGCCTAGCTCTTGTTTCTTCTGCTTGACAGATAATCTGCGACTATTTTCTTTACTAAAACTAATAAGAAAACGTAACAAAAACATCTAGATTTACGTTTTGAATTGCCAAGCGGATAAAACTTGACTGTCTCGTTTGTCTAGTGGTAGCAAGCGCTACCTGCTGAGCATCAGGTCTTGGGTTCGATTCCCAGGTTGGGCAAAGTGTTATTGGGTTTTTCTATATGGAATTTCTCGGATATCTGGTTGATGGCAATAGGGTCGCCCCCTATTACATGGGACTTAAACATGACTGGCGAAATGTGGGTGTGCACACATTTCGCCAGTTATGTGTCCCCAGACACGAAGCAACAAAATACGATCGAATTTTGTTGCTTCTTGTCTCAATATGAAACTTCATAAAAAGTATTAGAAAATTCTAGACACACCTAGGCTCTTATATATTTTTTTTTTTTTGATGTGCTATTATCACATAACCTCTCCCGTTCTGGCCGGAGCGGGAGGGCGTGTCAGACTCTTACTGACTAAAACCCACCCATGTTCCTTCAGTTGCCTGTACGTTGCCAGGGGCCACGGTATCCCTTTAGAACATTCCCGCGACCCCGGCAGGCATCGGTCCTAGCAGACCCCGTCAGTTGTGCTGACATCTCTTTGAGGCGCGCGTGGAACTCGATTCTTGTTCAATTCCTTATTAGCCGTTATTCATAATTCCTTCTTAGTCACGAAATCATATTTTTTAAAGGAGTGGCGCTGGTATACCGATGAGCGCCTTCTTAACTGTCATTCTTAATTCTATAATCCAATACGTAGGTAGGTAATAAAGCAGGGAAACACCGTCAAAATACTGTAATGTACAGAGTCCCAGAGTTTTAATAAGAGTGAACATACATGTTCTGTGGGTTAGTGCTGTCATTGTATCGTCATTGATTAGACTGACAGTGGAATTTAAGTAGGAAAAACCTATAGTACTATAGCTACACCTTTGCCTAACCTTTCGGGGAAATAAGGCGTGATGTTATGACGTAAGATAATAAGTTAGGTTTATCATTAAAGAAACTGACTATTGGGGATTTCCTCATGGATCGCAGATCATCATCTGCCAAGCTTTTTCCCAACTATGTTGGGGTCGGATTCCAGTCTAGCCAGATGTAACCGAATACTAGTATTTTAAATGGAGCGACTGCCTATCTTACCTCCACAACCCAGTTACTGGATAATAATACTGGTTGCTAGAATGTCTTTCTAAAACTGTAACGATAGATCTACGAATGATAGCCGGGTCACCAACGGCTTAGCGAGCTTTCCTTACCCCACTGCACGGAGGGGTCACAGTGTGTAATGGATGGTCACCCATCCATGGACCGACCTCGGCAAGCATTGCTTAACCTTGAAGATCGACCCGTGCGGCTGTAATAACTTAGCCACGATCCATCCTCATTGATCCAAAATATGCCTAAACGATTTCATAATTAACATCGGAAATAGCCGTGTAGATTCAGAATTGATAGTTAATTGATTTAGGCGTGACCTTGTGGAAATCCATTATAAAATAAATATATTTAGTAACCTATTCCGCTTAACTATTCCTTTAAAAACCCTGTATCCTATATACTCAGGATGACGATTGACTTGTAGCGAACCCGAACACGGCGTGTTGCCATGCCGATCACCGACACAGAGACTGATTGACTCATGCATCCGGAACTCTTCTAATACGGTTTTTTCATGACTCTTTAGGAATAGTTAAGCGGAATAGGTTACTAAATATATCTACGTCTATTGTATTTTTTTTTATTCAGAAGTGATCTCAATGATCTATTTTGTTGAGAAAAGCTTAAATTATCTTTTTTTTTTACCACAACGGGGAACCTCTTGACCTGTATCTCACCTGATGGTAAATGATGCTGAGGCCGAAGGAGGAAGCGAACTTTACCCGGAATTCTCAACCACAGAGGAATATATATATCTTACCTCTAACTGGCGAAACAAAATAATGCTGATAACATTATTAATATGGCGACAGACTTAGATAAGATGGTGGTAGCTACCCACTTAGAATAAGCCCTACCACCGACGGAACTAAGCAGAAAATTTGCCCACACTGGTAATCGAACCCAGGACCTCTGGGTCTGAGACAGACGGTCTAACCACTAGACCACAGAAGCGGTTTAAAATAGTTGTTTATTGCAAACCCGAAGAACCACACGTCATAATCAATTACCCTTTGATTTTAGCATCATCGAATCAACCTTCTATATTGCGAGAATTTAAAGCAACATTGTAAATGTATTTATTTTATTCCTAAACCAATAGAATATCTGAGAAGCACTTTACAACATTTTTGAGATATCATTTTACTTTACAAAAACTTTTTCTTTTTACAATAATCCTAGTAGCAGACGCATGATGTTGAAAGTTCTTCAAACCAAAAGTGTTCACCCTCTACGGAATAAAATTTAATTTATATTGATGTAACAACACTCTTTTGTTACAATTGAAATACCAAATACGGGTTATGTCGATCCCAGACATATTCAAACGTTTTTAAACTGAAACGAAATTACAAGTTGTTCAGTATTTTATAAGCACACACGTTCTTTGATATTATTGGTATTGGTGGGAAAACCACTATTTTCTTTGCTTACTTGTAGTAATTATCATCCATTCCCTGAAATACCTACACCAAACTTCAGTGTTCACTTTGGTATTGTATACAAGCCACCATTTTATTTTTATTTGTATTTTATCATGTTTTAATTGTTCACTACTCCATATAATAATTATTTTCTTTCTTTTTGGTAGTAAAATTATATTCATCTCTCAAATACATTGCAAACTATAGATTTTGATAATGAACGGGCGCCGTCAGTTGTCACTGGTCATCTCATATCTGCCAGGGCTTATTTTTATTAATCTTATATTTTGAATTGTTTTTTTTTTTTTTACATTGGTCTCACATATAGAAGCAACATGAATAATGTACCTAGGATTTTATAATATATCTTGATTTAAAACAGTATCCTTGGAATTTCTTGTCCATTCTTCTCCATAGAGATCTACATTTTGGAATAGGCAACTAGCTTCAACATTCTGACAAACTGACCGACTCTTTGACACTTCAAAAATGCCTGTAAAATGCTTTGAGTTTGAGTTTGATTTAAAATAGGAGAATGAAAATTTGCTTAAATTTTTTAATATGTACCTACTCGAAGTTTCTAGAATTAAAATAAAGGTGTTAAATTTTAAATACAGTAATTTAGTTGGTACATCAAAATAAGTTTCACGACACATTAAAGATAAGTGAAATTAACTTTGCTCGTAATCGTATCATAAATTTGTAACCGGCTTTATACTTTATATAAAACATTTCTTTCATAAGATTTATTAAACGCGATTCTTTCATCCCGCCTTCGTATGTATGAGTGTTGTCTGAACTCAACTTTAGATTTATTGCTTGTGAAACATTTTGTTCAATAGATATTATGATGTCATTTATTCATTTTTAGGGTTCTGTAGTAAACAAAGAACCCTCTTAGTTTCGCAAGCAATAAATACGTGTCTGTCCGCGGCTTAGGTCAGAGACTCTTTTTACTAGAAAGCTGTAATTTGTTATGGGTATACATATTAATCACGCCGACAAAGTGGTAAAAAAAAAATCATGAAATATATTTTTTTTTCGAGTACCTACCTCCCCTACACGTAAAGTGGGATGGTTTTTTTTCTCATCTATCCCATAGTGTGGGATGTCATTAGAAAGGCCGTTCAAAAATATTGTTAGTTTGTGGAAACCATTTTTGGATTCAGGGATCAGTTTGCAAAATATTAAGCTTTAAAGTGCAAATTTATGCTTTCAAGGGTCCCCAACCCCGGCAGGGTCCAGCCCTTCCAGCTATAAGGTTGGTTTTGGAGATATGAAAAAAAAAATTCAAGTTAACGAATAATAATCGACCAACTTACATTTGCGGTTGCTAAAACACGATCCCCCATACATTCCGTATTGGAGAACATGTTTTTCAACTACAAAGTTAAGTTCATCCGATAAATTCATCCCAACTACGGAACCCTTCATTGTGCGTGGTCCGACAAGCACTTGGCCGTTTTTTTTATCTATCTTTATAAATGTGTTTTAAAATAAAAATACAAAAAGACATAAAAAACAGAGGTCCGCCGGTGTCGGGAGCAGGGTCCAAGCGACCGGTGGCTAGGGCTGCAGAGACAGGAACCTCCTCACAATGCGAGCCGCATCGAGGAGTACTGCCTTCTGGATTAGGCCTTTGATCCAACCGCCTAACGAGAGCCTCGAGAGATGTTGGTCGAGGCTTTCGGCCATATTATGATTATTTGGTACTTTGGTGATGGGCCTACACTGTCCTCTCATACCTTTTAACACTGTAATTTGGAAACATTGTAAAAACCATTTACTTTTAAAAGAGTAACAGTGGAGTTTCTTGCCGGCTCTTCTGCATAGGAAACGACCAATTGGAACCGTGCACCTAGCTTCTAACGTTTCATAAGTGCCCTTGTAGGTTTATGTGAAATAAAATATTTTGAATTTTAATTTATAGGTACTGCAATATTAGTTTTTCATTAAGTTTTGAAGGCTTTTTTTAATCATTCTCTTGCCCTTATCCTAATTTATTTGGGGTTGAAGCAACATGTGTTTTTCTTCGATATTGAAACTTTCTTGGATATTATCATATCCTATACTATTAAACGAGCAATATTTGTATATGTATATATATCCTATACTATTATTATACGAGCAATATTTGTATACCTACATATATATATTTTTTTATGACATTCTCGAAAACGGCTCTAACAATTTCGATGAAAGTTGCAATATAGGGGTTTACGGTGGCGAAAAATCAATCTAGCTAGGTCTCATATCTGGGAAAATTTGTTTTCTCCGTATTTTCACCCGAGCAGAGCTCGGTCGCCCAAAGTTTAGAACAAGATGGCAATCTTAGAATAATGACATGGTAGCATGGAATTAGTAAGTACCCTACTATCATGGCAGCTTGGAATTAGTAAGTACCTACTATCACGATAGCATGGAATTAGTATGTACTATTATGGCAGCATTAAATTTTTATGAACTAGATGATTATTCTCTATTTTCACCCGAGCAGAGCTCGGTTGACCCAGGATAGGAAGCGGCATGTACAGTAGGCCGCAGTGGTAACAAAATCAGTACAAGCTGGCCTCTTCTTATTCAATTGAAAAAAAAAGAAAACACGTTTACTTGCTGTAAACATGACGCAAAGGAAGACCACAAACTCGAAAAGAACAAGTTGGGGGAAAATTGCGTCATATCCACGCAAAACGGCCATCGCTCAGCAGTGTTACCACTGACGTGCGGCCTACTGTACAAGCTAAAACCAATTTATAATTTTATTTCGTTTAATCCACTGTAAAAATACCACTTGCAAAGTGCCAAAAAATCCTAAAGTACACACGTTAGGTAAATGAAAAAAACAGTTTTATAGGTGCTTTTTATGAGCTATTAAATATACTTGAATGTTGCTTTTTACTCCAAGAAGCTATCTTGCGTGGTTTCGGAAATATTTCATGATAAGTTAGCGGCTTTTTTATACTGTTCGTCAGTGTACAACTACTGAAAAGTTGCGTGTACAAATCCATTATTTTAATCGACTGTAGGTACTGTAGATATTTACAAAAGGAATTAAATAAGTACCATAAAATTGTAAATTTTTTTAATTTTTTGCGTGGGAAATTTTCACACAACTTCTCCCGCTCTGGGCGGAGCGGGAGGGCGTGTTAGACTCTTATTAGCTAAAACCCACCCGTGTTCCTTCAGTGTTGCCTGTACGTTGCCAGGAGCCAATGTATCCCTTTCGGACTTTCCCGCGACCTCGGCAGGCATCGGTCCTAGCAGACCCCTTCAGTTGTGCTGATCTCTTTGAGGCGCACGTAGAACACAACACGCCATCGACCCGGGCCTGCAGTGCTATTCTGTAACCATCTCACCGTGAAAACTTAGGCGAAGTGAGCGTGGAGTGAGCTGTCATTCCACAGGGACTGACACTATTGACAGCTCACTTCACCCAAGTTTTCACGGTGAGATGTTTACAGAATAGCATGGCAGGTCCTTATCGAACGGCGAGCTACCCATTGCTCACCGTCCGCAAGCCCACGCCTACGGTGGCCGGAATCGACCTGCGATTACATAAAATGGTTTAAGATTATAATCGCAGATCCATGGTTTTCATTAACTTTACGTGTACGTATACGAAAGATAGCAACAATACAAATCATAATTGTAAATTCAAACTATTAATTTACAATGGGGTTTGTGTTAACGGCTTTTAACTTTTAAAACGGCTATTATGAGTGGCGATAAATTTATCCCGTGCGCTGTGTACATGGAGTTAAATCTGATAGAAGGATATATAAAAACATAGTTTTAAATTAACTATAAGATAATTGCAATGTTAATTTTAATGGCGATACCAACCATGCAAAAGAAGTAGATCCATTATTGGCCGATATCTATGAATAAGCTTCACCGATTCTACTCTTGAATTTTTTTCATACGTACGTAGCCAGTGGTCTTGAATGTAACCCATTTTAAAAATAGCAAGGTCAAAGTCAAATCATTTATTTCAAAAGCTATTAAAAAGAAAACTCCATGTTACTGTATACGGTTTTACAGGATATACATTATAGAAAACCGGATTGATGGGCTATATGCGTACAGGGGCATTATGAAATTGCTCATTTCCTAGAATCAGTCTTCAGCTATCACCAAGAAGATTTCTCTTTAGTCTCATCCAGTACCTCCTATATACATTTGTGGTTTTAGAAGCGCATCCGAATCCATTTGCATCGGCCACTCGGCATATTTCGCGAACATTCGGGGCCCGTTTATCACCGCGTTCGACCATTTACGTTGCACGCTGAATTGTAAAATATTATCTGATCATTTTAATTTGTTACAGTGGTGGAATTCTTTTTTTAGTTAGTTCCTGAAAACTACAGGTATTTATAATTGGGGCATTTTTTCTTTTAAAGTTGCTTCGTATATAAGTTGTTTTCAAGAGTCGTTACGAATCGTCTAGCGCGAAGACTCGAGGAGTTCCAGCCATCGGAGCAGGTCGGTTTTCGAAGACGAAATAGCACCATAGATCACTATACTACTACTTACTACTACATACTTCAACTGAATGAGACGAAATTCAAGTCTTGTACAAAACGCACACTATGCAGGCAGGCATATTATAAGTTGGGGGATTACATCACTGATAAAAATGCTTGGCTCAATGCTGGTCCTGCTCCACAACCACAACTAATTGATTAACATCTGAAAATACTGTTGGAGCTGCTGAAGATTTTAAGACCATCTTTGCATTGTATAAAATCAATCTCCTTTGTGTTATATAATTCCAGAGCACAGGTGTGAGTACTATGTACTAAAGAGCCACCATTTACCGGGTAATACTTTTTTTATTGACTTGAATGTGCCCTGGCGGCTGTGAGTATGTCATGCTCACTCAGATGTCTCGCTGATGGTGGCGCGGGTGTTGGATCATTTAGCTCCCTTCAAAATGGTTGAGCTGAATGGTGCTGATCCATGCGTCATGTTCGTGAACGGGCGCCGTCAGTTGGGACTGGTCAACTCTTAGCGGCCATGGCTGATTTTTAATTTTTGAATGGTTCTTTGTTTTTATCTTTGTATTACGGACGCTTCTAACGTGCATGTCTTTCTACATTGTTCTCACATATATAATTTCAACATGAATGATGTAACCAATGCTTTGTAACAATTTATTTTATTTAAAAGAGTGTCCGTGGAGTTTCTTGCCCGTTCTTCTCCATAGGTACCTACTACGCTTTGGAATGGGCAACTAGCTTCATATTTTTGACTGACCGATTCCTTGACAATTCAAAAGTGCCTGTAATGGTTTAATTGAAATAAATGATTTGAGTTTGAGTTTGAGTTTGAGTTTTCACATCCACACAGTGCGGAAAAAATATACAGAAGTCAGAAGAGTATAATCGGCCCCTATGTCTTGCGTTTGTGGACTATGCTATCATATCTCACAGCTCAGATTAGTTGGCTGAAATGATTGTTATTATTTCTGTATATATGTCAGCGTGTAAGTTGAATTTATATATATAGCCCGAATCAGAACAGTCAAGCTACTCTTTCACGACACTAGAGTCATAATTTAAATCCCGCATAAACTTGGTGGAGGTTTTCCATCAACGTACAACAAGTTAGACAAATAACGCGCATAAAAGAAATAACAGCTTCATGAATTTTGAAAAACATGTTATTCAAGTTCTCTGTTAAAATAAAATGTACCAGACGACGTGTGGTTTGACGTGTGGTTTCTGCATATCATTTTTCTGACAGCAAATATTCAATTTCATTCGTCTTAGAATGATTGAAGGTGTATCTCGAAATGTAAGACGTGAATTAAAGGCCTAAGGCCACCCTAAGGCCTTCAATTTGCGTAAGATCAACAAACACACCGAAGTAACAGCACATACCCAAAGATACTTCAAAACACAGGAGTTATCTAGTTCACCTGCCTATTTGCTGTTCAAACACCGAACTATCGGCACACGTTAACTGCACACAAATATTTGACATCAATACACGAACGAACACACGACAATATTGAACAAACAGATACAGCTTTTCATATATTGAAAACAAACTCGTTGAGTGGTTGTGGAAGAACATTGAGATTTTTGAAGGTATGAATAGAAAATGTTTGTTGTTTTTCTCTGGATGGAAAGGGTTTAAATCTAAAATGGGTAGTGGTTATTTCCTGTACAAAATAGTTTTATACTATAGTGCCTCAATCTTGTAAGAGAGGATTTGTCTTGATACTTAAGCTCTGGTCAAACTGAAGCGAATCCCGCGCGGGCTGGGGGACGGAATTCACTCGCGCAGATTGTTTCAACTGCTAAGTATGGAGGTGTTCAAACAGGCGTAGATAGTCGTTTGATTTCCCAATCATAAAGGCTCGTGCAGACTAGCGCGCCTTGTCGCGCGACGCGACACCGATAATTATTATAGCGTGAAAATTTCTTAGAAATTGTTTTATTAGAGTCGCGTCGCACCAGTCTTAAACAATCAACTCACGCAGTTGCGTCTCGCGCGGGGTTAAACTCAACACACACACAAGGTGGGTGCGCGTCGGGCGCGGCGCGGTTTGGGAGTGGGAACTGCGCACGCGTTTTGTATGCTATCTTCCATATTATACAAGGAATCACAATTTAAACAAGCTCACCGTACTGCCCTCCCGACCCGCGCCCGGCACGTACCCGCCTTGTGTGTGTGTTAAGCTTAACTATAATTTGAACCGTCCTATAAACTGTATATCGAGACTAGCGGGATGGCTCAGTTTGGCCGCTTACGCCGTCCGGAAAGTAAGACAATACACTGACATTATTATACAGCTCGGTTATTCTATTTTAGTTATTTTCATAGCGTTATGTCCTACAGTATTCTGCTGTGAGGGAAAGCTGCTGATACTCAAATATATTTTTCCTTGAAAAACGAGCCGTTCGCCAATTTACCAGCTACTCAAAGATATTGCTATCCTCACAGTGGCATCTCAATTAATTTTCGCCAACATCTTATATATTAATCAAAATATACACTTATACACTAAAAACTATGTCCGAGAAATTTCCACAATGTACGAGCTCCCTTTCACCGGCTTCATAAGGTTCATAACTCATTTGTTGGGCTTGGTATAACCGTTTATAACAAGCTACCCTCTTCTTTGTTAGATTTGCCTTTTAATGCGTTTAAAAGGAAAGTAAAATACAATCTTTATTCAAATGCATACTATTATATCAACGACTACTTAAATGATAAGAATAGTTGGTCGCTGTGATTAACTCAAGACAATGTTTATGTTATTTCTCCAGAATTAGCTTACCTACTGACAGGTTATATCTTATATATAAAATTCTCGTGTCACAATGTTAGTCTCCATACTCCTCCGAAACGGCTTGACCGATTTTGATGAAATTTTTTGTGCTTATCCGGTATCTATGAGAATCGGCCAACATCTATTTTTCATCCCCCTAAATAGGTAGGGTAGGGTAGGTAGGGTAGGTAGGGTAGGGTAGGTAGGGTAGGTAGGGTAGGTAGGGTAGGTAGGGTAGGTAGGGTAGGTAGGGTAGGTAGGGTAGGTAGGGTAGGTAGGGTAGGTAGGGTAGGTAGGGTAGGTAGGGTAGGTAGGGTAGGGTAGGGTAGGGTAGGGTAGGGTAGGGTAGGTAGGGTAGGGTAGGTAGGGTAGGGTAGGTAGGGTAGGTAGGGTAGGGTAGGTAGGGTAGGGTAGGTAGGGTAGGTAGGCTAGGTAGGGTAGGTAGGGTAGGTAGGGTAGGTAGGGTAGGTAGGGTAGGTAGGTAGGGTAGGTAGGGTAGGTAGGGTAGGTAGGGTAGGTAGGGTAGGTAGGGTAGGTAGGGTAGGTAGGGTAGGGTAGGTAGGGTAGGTAGGGTAGGTAGGGTAGGTAGGGTAGGTAGGGTAGGGTAGGTAGGTAAGTGCGTCGTAGATAAGTACCCGTGCGAAGCCGGGACGGGCAGCTAGTGAGTATATATAATTGTTTATTTTGACTTTATAAGTCAAGTTCTTTTAATTTTATTTTAATTTATTGTTGACATAATCGACTCATTACAATGTTCTTTTTATGAGTTGTATTGCAATATATAGTTAGCTAGTGACCTCGACAATTGATCATATTATTTTTGGCCTGAGCAACCGGCAGCAAGTTCGTCATGGTCGTGGCGTCGGGGGTCGTGTTGCCTCCTTCCCTCAAATATGGCGAGGGGGTAATGGCTGATCTTAGCGTTATGCTCGTGAACGGGTGCTTGTGGTGACTGGTCGTCTTACTGATCATGGTTTTATTGAAGTGAAACTTCTATATAGAGGGGGGGTATTAGGATTTTTTCTGTCACAAAAAACCGTTACGGCCGCGTGTACCGGGTAGACGATATATCGCGTGGTGAGAGGCGGCAGCGGCGGAGGGAGAGAAATGCTGGCAGCGGCGGAGAGGGCAAAGGCTGTATTAGAAGGAAACTCAAACTGCCAGACCATCATTAAAAATTAACTGAGAATGAAAAAAAAAAAAAAAAAATAATATCCACATAATCCTCATATTCACAATAATTAAAATAATATAATTCAATAATAATATAATACTTTACAAAGTAATCGTGTCATTTTGTATATAATTTTCGGGCAAAGTGCTATTGGGTTTTCCTATCTGGAATTTTCCAGCAGCAACCTGGAGTCTGAATTCGTGCCCGGTTGATCGGCAATAGGCTCGCCCCCTATTACCTGGAACTTAAACATAACTGACGTAATATAGGTACACCTCTGCCCAGCCCTTCAGCGAAACAAGGCGTTATGTTATACCTACTATGCATAAGCTTTATTCTCTCTAAGCTAAACAAACACTTCTCCTAAAGCTAACATCTAAAAGGAAGGAGATAACACGGTTGCACGTAGATGAGTAGTAGTTTAGCTTGCTATAAGACAGAGACAACATGATTACTAGAACGTGTGCAATAGTTAAACTTCCTACAAGAGAGAGACAGCACGATTGCCAGTAGGTGCAATAATATCCGTTACATCACATCATTCCGACTTGAGACCTAAGTGTTCCTATTACACTTTCCATCAACTTTTCACGGAATGGAGCCGTCTGCCGCAGTCCTATTCTGATTCTTCGCATTTTGAGTTTGCTTCTAATAACCTACCTACTAAAGGTTTATCCCGCGTGGATTTACAACTTTCCGCAACTTGAATACTTTGTTCCCTTGAGGGGTTGATAAATACTTAGTTGGATTATTGATTTTTAATTTACTGTTTATACATAGGAGCTTGTTTATTTAAAGGGGCTTCAATTTTGAATTATTAACGAATATTCGGAACTGGCGTGCGTGTATGACCAGATGTATGAACGTAAACAAAGCAATAGGGGTATGTATGGATCGTAGCAGGTGGAGTTCTGTAATTTTTGCATACTCCCATAGGAAGCAGGCGTGGGTTTATGTATGTGTATCGAATATAATGTATATTCTGATTTTAACCTAAACTACCATACATAGCTATTTGCACTTGCGTTTTAGGTGATTCAGCTCTTCGGTACAAGGTGTGACCGGGATTTCAAGACCAAATTTGGTTTTGCAAGATGACTTGCAAAACCAAATTTGGTCTTGAAATCCCGGTCACACTAATTTTCATTGCTTTCGTGAGCTCTCTGATGACAGAGAGCTCACGAAAGCAATGAAAATTAGTCTGGGTCGCTGTCAACGGATACGGTGAAGAGGACTATACAGCAAATAGTCTATGGCTAGTTTTCTGTTTTTCGGTCAAGTGAAGTACAAAAATTGTCGGCCTACCTCAAAATGTATTCATAAGATACTACAAACACATTATGAGTATTTTCTCCTCACCACATAAACTTTTATCGCCTCCAGAATATTCTCTACAAGGAAAATAAATTACCTACTGAAGTAGCATAGGTAATTCCACGTACATGCAGAATAAGGAGGCGGAGGAAACATTGCTAAAGTGCATTCTCATCGTTCCCATCTTTTGTGTTTAAGCGGGAAGAAGACTAACAACTGTTGGTTCGCGTGTTTATACAGGCTTTTTAGTTGCTCCTCGAGGTAAGGTAAGGTGAAAGGAGGTAAAGCATTGGATATGTTGATAGTAGGTCGTGTTTTCAATTCTTTAAGGATTTTTTTTTTGTTTGAAAATTGATGCGGGTAAGTTGACGTAGTTAAACAGAAAAGATCCAACCCACACAGAGTTAGTTTTGAGATATTCAAGGTTTAAGATCAGATCGTGTTATGTGATTGTATGATCTGCCATACATACGGGTTGGTAATGTATGGTCATAATGACATGATACGTTGGGATTGTATTTGTGATATTGAAGTTTTGACTACAGAGTGTTTTGGTATACTCTCATTTTCGCCCATAGTGTGGGTTGGATCCTTTCTGCTTAACTACATACGTCCAAGTGTGGGCCTTTTAGGAGACTTTCATTTTCCAGAAAATGCTAACATAATATATTGTAACATTTCCCTGAAAGGTTAGACAGAGGTGCACCTACACATTTGGCCAGTTATGTTTAAGTCTCATTGGTGGCGAGCCTATTGCCATCAATCGAGCACAAATTCAAACTGAGCTGCTACTGAGATTGATTGTTTTGTAATGAGAGACTGTAATGAAATGCGTATTGAGTAAGTAGATAGGTATGTTTTCTGATTTGAGAGTAAACGTTCTAAATCAGATCAATTTCGAGCTTGTGGTCACGAAATAGGCGAGCCGATTAAGAGCTCATATCAACACAACTAACAAAATGTTGTGGGCCATATTCTTTACTACTGGAAATCTATTACAAAATATATTTCTGAACTGACAATTTGCCCTTCAATATTTCCCACAATAAACCCAAACTAAAAGACAGCACGTCTGGATTTATTGCAGTTCACTTTATGTCACGAGTGTTCCGTCACTTTACTTCATGTCGCGTCGGTTGGCCGCCGAAAAACGTCAGTTTGATGACCGTGACGGACGGCACGACACGCTACTTTGTATGGAGCAAGAAATAGTGGGCAATAGCGGGCAATTGTGGACGTTTCTGGACGTTTATGACCGACGCCTATGAATTGGATGTTGTTAGTTAGAAAATAGTGACGTAACTTTGAAGCGTGTTTTTTCATTATTATAAAATAATATGTTAAGATAATGTATGATGTGTGTGTTTCGGTTTGGTCACTTAATCTATTCTGGAAATTAGTTAGCCATTGTGAACTTGAATAGTAGACAACTTCAAAACTGCAGGCAAGGACTTATTTATAGAAATGGTCGATATAAGACAACGCAAGGACCAATAAGGTCCTAATATAAAAACCTATTATACACTGGGGATCATAAAACATCCCTATTAAGAATAACATTTTATCAATGGGTCCTGTTTATATACAGGGTGTTTGGCAGAACGTTGAACATACGAAAATGGTGGATAGGTGGGGTCATCTGCTACTTACTTAGCCCTAATTTATTTGGCCCTGGCCCACGGGATATTTTTAATTTTTTTTTTTTGTCTTTCTTCTTGTTTCACCACTTTCTTAACTTTAAAGTGTAATTTTTATTAAAAATGGGTAAAACAGGCAATATTTAGTATTTTTTTTAAATCTTTTATGTTGACAGATTCTTATAAAATTATTGCTTTATTCAGATGTTAGCTAGAAAAAAAGTTATGAGTCCTCAAACTTACAGAAAGATGTAAAAAATACTTAAATCTTAATTTCAACTTGCATTTAAAAAAAAACAAAAAATGATTGAGGAGTTCCAATTCTAGCAAAACATCCCTAGTGTGTGAGCTTTCTAATGGTATGTAATTTACAATACAGGCGCGGCATCTACGTCTGATTTCTACAGTTGTTGTGCGCAGCAGCATCTCCTGTCGCATAACTTCGAAAGCAGCATTAATTCGATTTATTAAATCTTCTCGACTTTCTACTTCTGTAGTGTAAACTAGTTCTTTTGCCCTTCCCCACACGTGAAAATCGAGCGGAGTGAGGTCGGGCGATCGCGGAGGCCAGGGAATTGGTCCTCCCCTGCCAATCCACGAATCCAAAAATTAAAAAAATATCCCGTGGGCCAGGGCCAAATAAATTAGGGCTAAGTAAGTAGCAGATGACCCCACCTATCCACCATTTTCGTATGTTCAACGTTCTGCCAAACACCCTGTATAACAAATAGCCGCAACAATTAAAAGGACCTCCCATTACAATGTTTAAAAAACTGTTAACAAAAATACTACTTGACAAATGTTATTATAAAATAAAAGGTTTTTTAATTGACAAAACTTTTAAATAAATGTTGCTGTTTATCGGTAATTTGTTATTATTGGTGAATGTTTATGTTATTTTTATACGTAATATTTTTGATTATTTATATTCTAAACCTATTGTTACGTTATGCGTAAAGATTATTTTAAGTTTAGATACACTTATCTACTGTTTTGACTAAGTACCAAATCGGAAAAGATTCCCTAAGGTAAATTGTATCGGTACTATTTATAAAAATTATATCTTATTTGTATACCTACATTTTAAGAAATGATTTATATTTCTATAAAATTAATTCATGAAAAATAAAATACCTGTACCTTGATAAAAATGCTTTTGCTTTGCATAAATGAAACAGCAAATTTATCGATATAATAATATCCAAAACTGTTAACTAGACGCACGAAAACAATATTTGCATATTTTTTTAACTCGTCACAAAAATCTGCATCAATTACACTATTGTTCAAACATTGATGTGATCGAGTCCAGCTAACGAACTAAAATATTGTTTATATTACAAATATGAAGCATTTTTACACGTTTTTAGGAACTTTACGCGTGTAGGTAGGTCCTATAACAAAATCCACAAATAAGAGCTCCAATCAATCTGCCTTTTCCCAACTATGTAGGGGTCGACTTCCAGTCTAACTGGATGCAGCTGAATACCAGTATTTCACATAGAGCGACTGCCTAAATGACCTGCACAACCCAGTTACTGGGTAACACGATACCCCTTGGTTCTTACCAAGGGGTATCGTGTTACCCTGGTTCTCAGACTTTTGGGCTTTTGGGCAATGACAGCTGGGACCAGCAGCTTAAAAACGTGCTTTCTGAGGCACGAAGAGGTCACGATATGCAGGAAATGGATGGTCACCCATGCACGAGCTGCAGTGCTATTCTGTAACCATCTCACCGTGAAAACTTAGGTGAAGTGAGCGTGGAGTGAGCTGTCATTCCACAGGGATTGACATTATTGACAGCTCACTTCACCCAAGTTTTCACGGTGAGATGTTTACAGAATAGCATGGCTGTTATTATTTTGCCACGAGCCACAAATAAGAGCTTATTTCTCTCTCGTAATTAGCCTAAAATATTATTAACAGACCCGCGGTCATCATTATTTAATAAATACTAATGGGTCTAAATATTTCCATTAAACAATAGGCTGATTCGGCGTCATAATACCACAATATTCCATCAAAATAATATCGTATTCATTAACCAAAAGTTATTTAATATACCAAACTAACCAGAAATAAACCAAGCATTTCAAGGGGATAGTAATTACAAACTAATAAAGCCTTCAAATAATTTTGGAACAATATATTATCGCGACCACAATATTGCAGCTTTGTGGTCAACTAAATAGACTATTGGTTATCTAAATATTCAGGTTGAATAAAATATTTTGTTAATTTTAAGCTGCAGATTTAAACTTCATCCTGTGTGAAGTACAAAGCTGCGTATTTTAAAACTCAGTATTTTTGCTTTGGAAATGTTGAAAAGTAATATTTTGGATGAAATTAGTGACGTGTAGTGTGTTCCTTATTGATTATCTTCTTTAGAAAGGTCAGTACCCTAGTTACGTAATACACGATCAATCAGAATCTGAATCGTTTTGAAACAGATTGCTAATCCATTGCTTCATAAGTTCAAAAAACAATTCTGCTAAACAACGTAAATAACGCAATGAATGTTGTTGAACTGTGAAAATGTGTTGCGTAATTAGAGAGCAAGTGCGTAGTACCCGCTGCGTATGCGTGTATGACCAGAGGGTCTAGTGTGAGTTTTTTTTTACCATCTCGATTTTACGCATCGACCGCGTTCGGCGCTCTGATTGGCTCTTCACTGGCCTTCACTGGTGATGGGCCAATCGGAGCGCCGAACGCGGTCGATGCGTAAAATAGAGATGGTTAAACGAAACTCACACTAGACCCTCAGATGTATGAACGTAAACGAAGAAAAAGGGGTATTGAAGGGCAGTAGCAGGTGGTGTTCTGTAGTTTCTACCTACCCCCATAGGAAGACGGCGTGAGTTTATGTATGTATGTAATTATTTTATGTAAAAGTTGAATCCTCAAATCAACCAATAATACCAAATGTATACCAATATATTTTTTACCTTTCCACTTGTCCCATCCCTAAAAGTGTTATCCAATAGCTGAACCAGAAATAATTCGAATTAAGAATGGTGACATAACTCTACCGTGGGAAAGCAATCCACAATCCAAACTAGAAACTACGGCCGTCATTTACGGCGTCAAACCCCAGAAGATATTGCTCCAACTTCGTCCAATCTAAAGCGATCAAAGAAAAATATGATCCAGAAATATTCGACAAGCAGGGAACTAACATACCAATAAACGGCTGCAATATATCACTTAAGCAATAAAGAGAAGAAAACCGTTAGTGTCTAAATAACGAAATAAAATATTCAATGGCTTGGAAATGGGCACACATTATTTGTGCCTAACGTTCCTTGTAACTTTAACTTTGGGCAAAAATCTACGCGGCGGACACATACGGGCTGCCGGAGTGGCTAGCATTTTGGACTGCGTTGATTATATTGGTCTTTCTAAAAATAATTCTAGCAACGTGAATAGTTTTAAATTGTCCGAGATGATAAGTACCTACTTCGAATGACGTAGGTAGTTACTAAACTCAGTCTTCTGTAAAAAATATAATAAATATGTTCATAGTGTGCACTTAAAATATTAGTAGTTAGAATAGAATAGAGGTACAATGTCGTCTTCGGTTACTCGGAAACATTTCTCACTTTAAGGCGAAAGCGTCAAGGCAGCCCGCAATTTCTTTTTTTTACGATTTTTGCAATTTGCAGGTCAGTATCATGTTCTATGTTGATCTAAATATGATTCGCGGCCGTATCAAATGTTTATTTATAGAATTATAATCATAAAAATGATCAATACAACTCTCTAAGCTCATGTAATCCCATTGAATGACTATTTCATGAAATCATGACATTTGACAATTATGCTAACTTATGGCGTTGTATTGCTGATTGTAATGATTATAATTATGTAAAGCCATATTTGTTACGGTCGCGAATCATATTTTAATAAACATAAAACCTGACACTGGCCTGCAAAATGCAAAAAACTAAAGAAAATTTGAATCTCGCGGGCTACCTTAGCGCATCCCACTTAAGGATTTGATACTTAGTATTATTCTACAGGGTGGCCATTTATTGACCTGCATCCACCAAGGGGGTGGTTCTACTTGTCATACTAAATAACTTTCGCTATGAAACACATATTTTACGATGAGTAAACTACTGTTGTACAGGAATTCGTTTTTTTTTTTTTCACGATTTGTTTATGAGTTTCATGGTGAAAGTTGTTTGGTATGTCATCCCCTTGAATATGCAGGTCTCTTAATCGCCACCCTGTATAACATTATAAAAAAATGTAATATATGTATTGATAAATTTATTATTATTATTAATTTAACGTTACGAGCCCGCACTTGCACGTGATCATCAAAATGTTGCTTATCAGATAGTCTAGTCCCTAGGATCACAAAATATTAAAAGAAAAGAATAGGTATATTAAGTCCACATAGCGGAAAACCAAAGTTTTCCAAGTATACCAAAGACCTGAAACGATCTACAGCTCTTGAAAATCTGTGTCCCAAACAGTAACCTAGTATGTAGCGACAGTAAGCTAAGGGTGGTAGTGTGAAATAACAGCAGAATGGCCGTTAGCCGCGCCCGCGGTCCGAAACGATACTACTTTTTTCATTACCTACGCAACCTAAAGTGGCTAGGGAAAACGCGATTTCTGGGAGCGAAATTCAGTTCAACATGGAAAGATTTTATTTCAACTTTTTCTGTCAGAATGGTTTACAAAATCAACAACTAAATCATCAATTCTATCGCAATGAAGCTCATTCGATTTTTTTTTAAACAAAAAAATATTAAGAATCTGAAACTAGTTTTTCGTCAATCTGCCTAGTCTTTACCCAACTATGTTGGGGTCGGCTTCCAACTGAATATCAGTATTTTACACGGAGCGACTGCCTATCTGACCTCCACAACCCAGTAACTGGGTAATACGTTACCCCTTGGTAAGACTGGTTGTCAGACTTTCGGGCTTCTGACGACCCGTGACGACTATCAAAGATCCACGAATGACAGCCAGGACCAACGGCTTAACGTGCTTTCCGAGGCACGGAGGAGTCTCGGTATGTACAGATGGTCACCCATCCACGGACCAACCCCGGCAAGCGTAGCTTAACCTAAGGGATCCATCCGTGCGGCTGTTATTACTTAGCCAAGTTAGCTCCTCAATTATCATATTTTTCAATCGTCAGATAACTTTTGTCGGAAGCGTGAGGAATAAAGGCTCGTGCAGACCAGCGCGACGCGACGGCGCGACACGACTCGAACAATACAATTTCTAAGAAAATTTCACGGTATAACAATAACCGGTGTCGCGTCGCGCTAGTCTGAACAAAGCTTAAAGGTGGTTTGACAGCTTTTGTCAAGTAAGTATGGAAAATAATTATATCAAACTACATTCGAAAGTGATCAGATGATTGAAAACATGGAGAATAAAATAGTAGTTCTTTTGGCCGAAAAAAAAATTCTGTCACAGAATGTTACAAAAAAAATACCTTGAGA
Organism: Agrochola circellaris; assembly: GCA_914767755.1. Classification (NCBI taxonomy): domain Eukaryota; kingdom Metazoa; phylum Arthropoda; class Insecta; order Lepidoptera; family Noctuidae; genus Agrochola; species Agrochola circellaris. Next base: position 2,094,301 of record OU611847.1, read on the forward strand.
GTTAAGTCGCCGTCTCCTTAGCCCCACGGTAAGTGCTAAACTGTCGCAGCTATTTTATTGTCGCGCGACACAGCGGCAACTTAACACTCTTGTTTGCAACTTACTGTTCAGTTTGCCTTTTTTTGTTGCCGCTTACGATTTGTTACTTTGCTCGTAATTCGTAAAGCCGATATTGGTAAAGTTTTATGAACAAAGTTTGTGGGCAATTATAGGTTTTGAGTTGGGTTTTACAGTGAAATTTTGAGAAGCTATGTTAGTACTGACATTAATAATTTGTTTATTTTTGGGGCTCCGTATCCGAATTGTGCCTAACGGAACCCTTTTACTAAGCCTCCGTTGTCCATCTGTCTGTCTGTGAGCGGGCTGTATCTCATAAACTCGTAATAGGTTATGTATGACTGTTGAAATTTTCACAGATTGTGTATTGCCGCTTTATCAAGAAATAATAAAAATAGACCCCCTAAAAGGGGGATACAAGAAATGTGTTTTTTTTCTGCGTTTTTTGTTTAATACTACGGTGGTACGGAAACCGGACTCGCACTTGGCCGATTTTTTATTTTTGGTAAGATCGAGCCTTATAGAGAAAAGGAAGTGCAAGACAACAACTATTGAGCTCAGACCAAATAAAAAACCAAGACAGAGCGCTGTCAACAGTGAAGTGAAGCCGGTTTCGTAAACATGAGCGCACTTTGTGTGGTGTAGTTTGATTGTAGTGTCATTGTAAAAGGTTGTAAATGTGTGCGTGTGAGCGTGCATGCACAGAGCGACGGTGTAGTTTCGGCATGCTTCACTGTATTGTTCGCAGCGCTCTGTCTTGGTTTTTTATTTGATCTGAGCTCAATAGTTGTTGTTTACGTTCTACTACTGTGATATTTCCAAAGTCTGCTAGTATGTTTAATTGAAAAAAATATAGTATTGTAGAGCGGCAACATTAAAAGTTTTATGATGTTCGATAGAAAAAAACGTAGTTAAAGCGCAAAAGTATGACAAGGATTGATGAAAGCATGTCTCAGTAATATTTTAAAATTGTTATTTTGTTCTTCTCCTTCTTCGTAGCGCTCTGGTCAGAGCGGTCGTAGTCTTCATGTAGTTTCTTGTCTAGAGGCTGATGTGATTCACCTCACGATTTCTCGCCATTTATGATAGTTTAGAGGCATGAGGAACCGGGTGTAAAGTTCACTCATCCACCATTGAAAAGGGAGGATCCTCCGACCAGACGAGTGTCGTGTCTGGCGGGCAACTGCCCGAAAGTTGATGTCGGATAATCTTATATATGTCGTTCGCGCGGTAAACTCTAATTGTGCGATGCAGGATTTGTGTGACGTCATGTCTTTGATTCGTATGTGGCGGTGTAACCGCTACAATAGTCATGTTACTTATATAAAATTACTTCTAGCACCAAAAATACAGCACAATCCTAGTTATTTTTACATGCATTTATGCTTAAGTAACTCACCATGTTCAAACAGCTGACATGTTACGCTATTCTCGCAAAAATGATTGATAGCAAAATAAATACATATTAATAATATAGACAGAATATATGAAACCTAACACGAAGTAATATTTTGCTTACATTATGAAAATCGTTTCACTTAGCTCGCAAAACGTGGCCGTGTAAATTGTTCGAGAGACTTTTTAAGGCGAATATTTTAAGATTCTTCTGTTTCGCGTTACTGAAATTGAAAATATAAACGGTTCTTCACTTAAAGCTTTTACAGACCTGGTTTATATGATGACACTTAAATTCATCATGATTGTAACGTAAAGGAGTATGTAAGGATCGTAGGCGTTCTATAATTTATGCCTAGCCTATAACTGACGAAGGCGTGTGTTCACAGATACATATCTGTGAACACACGCCTTCGTCAGTTATATAAATACTTTGCGTGTTGGTGTACCTACACCAACACGCAAAGTATTTGAGAATTCATGATGTGCTCTGTACGGGGACCAAGCTCATGATCCAAGGACCAAAAATAAACTATCATTGACTGAGAAATTGGTTTTTGCCCTTGTAGCTTCGATCAACAAAAGTACTAGATTTCCGATGAGCGCATCAAAAACAGCCGGAAAAATAAGGTCACAAATAAAGCCTCATACAGGCTGGCGCGACGCGAATGCGACCCGCGACTCTAACATAAAGAAGTCGAGGCTTATAGTTTTTTCAACCTTATTGTTTAGAAATTATGCTTTGTTTTCCCATAAACATTTATGTTCTTATTTAAAAAAAACGTTGCTTTTCTGAAGAAATAAATATACTGCAAACGATAATAAACTTTATTTTTGAGTATTAAGGTTTATAGTCCAGTTATACCTATGCAATCGCGACCACTTTAGCGATGTGTTTTTGTTCCTAATCCTTATTCTAGTGCTATCATTAATCGATGCCTTGAAGTTTTGTTTAGTTTCAACTTTATATTGTGAAGTAGTCAAGGAATTTAAGTAAGTAACAAATTTTTTAGCATGTTGACTACCGACTTAAAATTGTCTGTAGATCAAATCAAAACTGTCATTTTTTGACATTTGTATGAAATGGCTCTATCACGACATTTTTTTCCATTGCACTTTAGATATTGGCAGAATAGTCGACATCGGCTTTGCTTGCCATTTAATAAAAATAGAATAGAACACGGCAAATTGATGTAGGGTGTGAATTTGCTTAACAGTTAATTTGCATTGGCAAGTTTACTGTACCCCATTATATTTCGGTGGAGAGAGAGATAGGGGGCTAATTTAAAATAACTAAGTATACCTGAGCAGTGGTGGCCCAGTGGTAACGGCCCCGAATTACAAGTTGTAGGGAATGGGTTCAAAACCCGCCAGGCTTTACTTTGTGTATATATCGTAGGATGATTTGATCATTCGAATTTTCGCGAAAACCCTAGGGATATTGCGAAAACACAGATTATTAGAGAATGTTGAAAACATTTCTGCGAGCAACTTGGAAGTAGCGCTCGCTGGTCGCCACGGCGGCACCGCTCGCTTCGCTCGTTCGGCACGCGTGCGGTTGGTCATAGTTCTAACCTAACCTATCCTATTTCAACCAAGTTGCTCGCAGAAATGTTTTCAAAATTTTCTAATCACTCTCAAAACGGTAAAGGAAAACATCGTGAGGAAACCGGAATGTCCTAGAACCAAAAATTCAAGTCATGTGACATCTACAAACCCGCACTGGGCTCGCGTGGTAGATTATAGCCCACTCACTCTCACAGAGAGGAGGCCTGTGTCCCAGCAGTGGTCAAATTATAGGCTGATTATGAAATATGTTAACTTCGTGTGTTCGTGTGGACTGTATATTACTGGTAGCTTGATTCCAATTGAAACAACTTGCTGAATATAACACTTTTATTGCTCACTGAATACGAACACCACGCACGTTCTATGGCGGACGAAAGAAGACTAATGTTGCCAGTTTCTTACACAGACTAAAAAACTAATTAATTTTGTGTTGCCATAAACAACCATAGTACCATAGTTGTTGATAAAATATCGATCACGAACAGTCGAGATATGCTAGCCACGCGGTACCTCAAGGCGTCACGAAATATCCGCTTCCCGGCGAGAATATTTCAATTTTCTATAAGAAAATTTATTTATATTCTGCAAGGAACTACAGATCCTGCTTAGTACCGGTGCATCGTAGAACAGGAGATGAACTCAAGCTTCAGACATTTTTATGATTAGGTAAACTTTTTTTTTTCGTTTGATTTGTAACTAACCTTCCTCTGACTTGGCTTCACATGCCGTCGATAAATATCTCTCACGTATGCCACCGGTTTCCTCACGATGTATTTCTTCACCGTTTTTGAAGCAAGTGATAATTATACAATACGCACATGAATCCGAAAAGTCAGAGGTGCGTGCCCTGGGTTCGAACTCGAGACTTGGCAGTTTGACGGTCACACCACTGTCACTACTGTTACGTGCCGTAGTACCTACTAAAATAAAATAAAAAGGTATCTACTTACTTACGTATAAAACAATGGTTAGGGCCATTGTAAATCTGGTAGACCTGCCGATCTATCAAGTCTTAACAGTAAGATTTTGATAGAATAGGCCAGCAGGTCATCAAGGGTGCAAGTGAACAGACGTTCATTTCAACGGAGATCAAACACTTCCAATCTTGATTTCACCACATGTAACGGAACACGGAGATAGCAATGAATAATGCCTCCATGAATGGACCAAACTAATTCATACACGTAGACTATCCGTCTATCCAGCCTAGGCTAGGCATTTCATTGTCATGCCAACGGAAACTTAATATCCAGAGAGATCGAGGGTCCATTGTGTGATGCTCATCACGGCGATATTGCGCCCCGTTGCGGTTCCAAAGATTAAATGCATTCATAGTGTCATTTGTAGTGTGTCTGTGTGTGTGTTTGTGAGTATGTGGGATCGATGGTGTATGTGTGTGTAAAGAATGTTTTAATGGGTTTTTGTTGTGATTAGCAGTGACAAAGCAATGAGATGCTGTGTGTATGGCTTTGTGACAAGTACTGTGTGCTCGGCAGTCATCTGCTCTTTTACTATTGCAATAAAGACCAAAGAAAATATGTTTATCAATACAACAAATATGGAAAAAACTTTTTACAAAAAAAAACAACTGACTTCCAAAAAAAATCACTACAAAGTGTAGTAGTGGTACCTACCCCACAAAAATTCGAATATCCATACCTGCTATGTAAATAACAGTGACAGGAAGTTATCATCATATCATCCACATATACTAAGTGGGAAAAATACGTAGTATTGAAGCTTACTTAAAAACTATCCAAGCAAAGTTAATAAAATGTATATGAGATCAACTTGGGAGTATATTCTTTCATATAAAAAAATAATTTTCAAATCGGTCTACAATTAACGGAGAAATCGGCGGACATACATATAAAAAAAAAAAAAAAACGTACATACGCGTCGAACATATAACCTCCTTCTTTTTGGAAGTCGGTTAAAAATGACTAGCTTGATTTTTACCTGAAACTACATCGCATATTATCACTTCATTTGCTTGAGAAGTTAAAATAACAAGACAAAAATTTAAGGAGAGCTTTGTCTTCAGGAGCAAAACATCTAATTCAAAATTCAAAAGTCATTTATTCAAATTAGGCTGAGGATCAGCACTTTTCGAACGTCAAAATTACATAAGACAGTCCCCCAAATACGGCCACCCTTCACCACTTCCTAGTGCTTAAGCTGGGAAGGAGTGGCGCAACAAACTCCCCAGCAGTAAGCATCGAAGTGGTAAGTATCGTAATGATACATTTTGAATTTTATTGCTTATTTACGTTTATTACATCGTATTGACATATTTTGCCTGTAATTATTATTGACTACTTTTTGTACTGACTCTGATTGTGAAATGAATTATTGACTATATCTTGCACTGGCTCTAATTTCTATGTATGAGTCTGACATTCATAATTAATTTATAATTGCCAATCAAATTAATAACATATTAAAAACAATATTTGTACGCCGAGAGAGGCAAAACATGTTGGTCCGGTAAAATTTCGCTTCTATCTATATGTGCATATTCATGTATCATGTTACACATGTTTAAACAAATAAATTGATCTTTATCTTTATCTTTATCTTTATCAATAATCAACTATTTCTCCTATGATTAGCACTTAATTGCCGCAACTTGAACCGTGTAGACAAACAGCTGAACTGAATAATCGCGAGTACACAATCCCGTGTCAGGTTAAGGCTTAGCTTACACTGTGGGATTATGTGCGCTCATGCGACTATTGTAATTCCGACTGTTATAACATAATCTACCTCGGACATGTGTCATTTTCCGGTATTAATTTTAGGTAATACATATTATACATTATTATGTAGGGACTAACCAGTTAAATAATAAATTAAAAACCGGCCAAGTGCATGTCGGACCACGAACAATGAAGGGTTCCGTAGTTGGGATGGATTTATCCCAAAAACTAACTCAACATGTTTTTGCAATTGCAAATGTAAGTTGGTCGATTGTAGAGCCTACTTAGCTGTGATAGTTTTCCTTTCAATTTCGTTAGGTATATATAATACTACTGAGAATTTGTTCACATAACCAGAATCAACAATTTAGCTGGCAGGAGAGGGAATCTTGACTCTACCAAAAATTTGCACTTTAAATATTTCGCAAACGGATCCCTGAATTCAAAAATGTTTTTTCACTCACTCACAATAATTTTGAACGACTTTCCAATGACACCCGACACCATGGGATAGACTATAAAAAACAAAACATCCCCACTTTACGTTTAGGGCTATCGGCGTGATTAATATCTATACCCATACCAAATTGTCAGCCAGCTGTCTAGTACTAACAGTCTCTGAGCTAAGGCGCGGACAGACAGACAGACGGACATGGCGAAACTATAAGGGTTCCTTGTTGACTACGGAACCCTAAATAAAGGCAGATTAGTTATGCGCTCTGCAAAATCTCTGCACTTCAAAACACATCGTCTTGTCTCTTTTTCACTCCTGATAATAATGACATGCCATCCTCCATCCTCGTGTCAGGTAATATAGTGTGACATTGTGCCTTTGTGTGTTTTTCAATATTTAACATTGGGTAGGTAACTTATCTACCTCTTTTTACTTACAATATCACTGGTACTAATTATAAGTAAATGCTGAGACCCTAGCAGCTAGCAGTGGGTAATGGAACACTATATTAGTTACATCGAAAAAACATAACAAAAATCATCCATCACTTTCCAACAGAGATCGAGGTCAAAATAGAGCTAGCCCATAACTCAATAAAAAATAAAAATAAATCAGATCTGATTCACATGAAGAAAACGTCAACCGCTGGATTCAACAAAAATACAGAAATACATAAAAATGTAAATGCTCTGCAAATATTCTGACGGATCTTTCTTTTATTTATTGAGAAAATAAATGGAATTCCATTTGCGATCGTGGTCTGGACGTTTATTTATTATTTTTTTGCTTGCATTGTTCCTCATAATTCATTTTTGATACTAATTCATGTCTGGACTTCAAGAGGCATTGATCCTTATATTTCTAGATAGCCAACTAGGTGACAATTTCATTTTAACACATATCACGCCATGCCACAACATGCCGACTATTGTTTCAACCTACGAATATTCAACTGTAGGTTATTATACCGTCAAGTTTTCTTAGAAATTGTATTGTTCGAGTCGCGTCGCGGCGTCGCGTCGCTCTGGTCTGCACGAAGCTTGACGTAGTCAGAAGATATAAGAGTTACACGATAGATAGACAGACCAACTTCTAGGCGAATTTAACTGTAGACCTTGAGCTGTGCGACCTGAATAGCACTTTATTATGTCGTAGCAAGAGTCGCTTTGTATTTAAATGATTTTCTGGAGTAAACCATCTGTACTAATCTGTGTCGATACTAAAAGACAAAAATATATCCTAAGGACCAATTAAGTCAAAATGAATTTTTAACACTTTGAATGACACTTAACGCCTTCAGACGTAACAATAAAACTTTAACAGTGGCTCGTTCAGTGTCCTTCAACCGAATAATAATAAGTTGACTTTTTGTAACGTTCATGAAATATTAAAGGAAACAATAAAAATACTGAAAACACTAAAGGTTTCAATCCATTTTTCATTTAAAATAAAAAATTACGTTCACAGCTGTCGTGTAAACTTGTTCAACCCGCAAATTGCTGCGAGTGGTCGAAACCAAAAAATAAAAATATTTTATTTAGTATAAATAATTTGAAATGTGTTATGCCCCTTTTTTTATATTCAATTACTGATTGTTTTTGTATCGATCGCAATTTTTGATAGTGACTAATGCAAATTCATAATTGGTATTTTGAGAAAAATACTGATAGTTAAGACTATCAACCGCCGCCGCGCCGTCAAACGTAATAGACCATTATCCAATTATCTATCCCAATTTAGATATTTGGATGGATAATTTTATTGGAAAAAGGTCTAATATTATGTGTATTAGGTACCAAAAGTTGGAAGTAGTTAAGTGACGTAGCTTTTAATAAAAAGGGATAAATTTTCTAGCAGTTAGAGATGAGTTTTTTGATGAGCTTTTGATCATGTTTTACTAATTTATTATTTTAATGATCTATTTTATCATGACATTTTTAAATAATTAGACTCGGTTTGACATACTTTATTTTATTAATATTTGCATGCCATTGTTTAAGGACAACGTGATGATCTGTTTTTATCTCTACTTTTGACATCTCTTGCATGCGGACATTCTGTGTTTTATGTATTGTACTCATGTTTGAGCACATAAATGATTATCTTATCTTATCTACTATTACAGACAATTTTTTATTATTATTCAAATATCGTAACGGCCATTAAGGATTTAAATCCTGTGAGAATTACTTAAGTATTTGATACTTTAAGCCTCTGTTGGATGAGGTATGCTTCGTTGAATAATTAAAAAGTAATCTTTTTTTACACAAACAATGCAGTCTTTTTCGTTCCCAAATAAAAATTGCGAACACAAAAATATCAATATGTCGAGAGTTCTACAATTTATGGCTGGTTGAGAATAATTGAAACTGAATTTCATTTGGCAAAAAATATGTTCGCAAGAACTGCCGACGTCAGTACGACGAATTTACTGATTTTTTTATTGTAAAGTGTGCTTGAAAAGTTATTAAAAAAGAACGATTCAATTAGTTTCGGGTTGTTAGGTGGAGCAGATGGTACCTCGGGCTGGATTTGATTAACATAGGTCAGACAAGAAAGATTTAAATAGCTTCTAATATTTATAGAAAATGGTACAAATAATTATTCAGGTTTAGATAAATAATAATGTATTTTAATCTTAGGATACCAGTTTTAAAGTGACGATAACCGACTTTTAATGATTTTATACTGAAGATCACGTCTAAACGAGTAGTGTAATATTTTCAATTTAAGCTACAAAATATTATGTTGACAGGCTTAAAAAAATACACATGACACATAACATAATATCACACCTGTATTTCCGGTAAGGTTAGGCAGGGGAGCACCTGTAGTACACCCATATTTCGCCAGTTATGTTTAAGTCCTATGTAACAGGGGGCGAGCCTATTGCCATCAAGCGGGCACAAATCCAGACTCCGCGGGCTGCAACTAAGAAATTCCAGAAAGAATAACTCAATAACACTTATCCCGACCCGGGAATCGAACCCTTGCTTAGCACCCAGTAACGCTTGCGACCACTAGGTTGCAAGCGCTACTGCTGGTTGGTCTAGTGACGAACGAGACTGATAGTCAAAAAAAAAAAGCAGAAAATTTTATATCATTTACAAAAACCAAAGCCACGGGAAAACCGTACATAAATGAAGAAAAATGATATGAACTGTTTAAAGACTGCGGGTGGTATGGTCAGCGACAAAGGCGATTAGGTAGATAAGATTGGTACTGATAGTAAAGTAAAGAAGCGTCATCGGGGCGAAAATTCTAACAGGTTGTAGCGTTGGCAAAACAGTGTTTATCTCGCGTATACCAGTAATTCCACCCAGTTACCTCTTCCAGTTTAAGCGCGTGCAGTTCCCTGTGAGCGTATGCTTTGCGATGATTATCAACAAGTTACTGGGGCAGACACTGAAGGCTGCGGGTGTCGACCTCAGGACAAGCTGCTTCTCACACGGACAACTGTACGTCGCTTGAACCCGCGTTACCAGTCCTGACTTTCTGTATATTTTGGCTGTTGAGGACAAAACTAGAAACGTACGTACGTACAGGAAAGTTTTATAAGAATGTGGCTGTTATTGTAGTATATTGCAGTATCTTACGACTTCCACGTAAACGAAGTCTTGGGCAGAAGCTAGTAATAAAGTTATTTTATTCTAGGTACATCGTCTTCACTTAACATAATGATTTCGTAAAAATATATGTTAAATTAGAGCACTTTCTTAATAATTTCATCTGAATAAATATATAAATATTTTAGAATATTTTTATATTACATAGTTTATCATGCAAACACTATCAAGTGTATTTTTCTGAAACCTTCACAATTTTAAAGATAATTGAATTATTAATCTTTTAATGGTAACGTTAGTACACCGCCGGAGGCCGTCACTTCCTTCTGCGAAGCAGAAATGCTCGCGAAGGAGGAGACGGAGCGCGTGAGGGAGAGGCAAATGTCGCGCCCTCACGCCCCTAGCCGCCGTAGGAGACGCCCTGGGCGTCGGGAATCGCAGGCCGATTCCCGGCCACCGTAGGCGCGGGCTTGCGGACGGTGAGCAATGGGTAGCTCGCCGTCCGATAAGGACCAGGCCCGGGTCGACGGCGCGTTGTGTTCCACGCGCGCCTCAAAGAGATGTCAGCACAACGGAAGGGGTCCGCTAGGACCGATGCCTGCCGGGGTCGCGGGAAAGTCCGAAAGGGATACCGTGACCCCTGGCAATATACAGGCAACTGAAGGAACACGGGTGGGTTTTAGTCAGTAAGAGTCTGACACGCCCTCCCGCTCCGCCCAGAGCGGGAGAAGTTATTTGATAATCTCCAACCCAAAAAAAAAAAAAAAGACAGTACACACGGCTACACATCAAGCTACCAGTATGCTGATCTCGCATTGTATAGGATTTCCGTACAATGCGAGGTCAGCGACCTAGGTAGTGTTTTTAAATAAAAGTACAAAAATAATTGGTTAATAATAATTTATTTACTATTTGTTTAAAATAAAATCTTAGTAAATATTACTATTTAGGGGTATGAGGAACAGGTTGTAAAGTTCACTCATACCCCATAGATAAGGGAGGATCCTCCGACCAGACGGGTGTCATGTCTGGCGGGCAATTGACCAGAGGTTGAAGTCGGGAGTTTTGTATAATTATGTCCATCGCGCGGTAAACTCTAATTGCGCGATGCAGGATTTGTGTGACAGGTCTTTGATGCGTAGTTCGCAAGTGGCGATGTAGATGTCGCCACAAGCGTTTTAAGTATAGCTTGTCCAGTCTGTAATGACGCGCCTCACTACCGCATTTGACGTAAACAGCGGTGCCGCGGCGTGTATCTACGTAAAAAACGGTAATAGGGCGCGTCATTTTAAACTGGACAAGCTATAGTTAAGTAGTAGCTACTTATTAGTAAAGAACGAAAGTTCCTACTCTCAGTAAAGCCAAGCAGATAAAGCAGCAAGCAGTCTTCAGTAACGCCAGGAAAATCAACATAAATCCTATCGATAATTAGACATAACAATAATATCAATCACACAATGCTTATTAGTACACCTAGCAGGCTACATAACATGGAATATCGAACGGAGTTTTATACATACAAGTTTAAGTTTCGAATACATTTAGCCGCAAAGGACCAAAAAAAAACTGGTCAACCCAAATACGGTATCGAACTAAACTAATGCTAAGCGCGAAAGGTGGCAGTGGTTTGAGTGGGTCGTGGTCACGCCGTTCGGCGGCTATTGTCCGCTGTGGTGAATGCTTTGTGTTCCCTGCCTCCATACACATTCAATACAGATGCGGTATGGGGTGAGTGTAAGAGGCAGCGGGTGGAGCTTCGTCTTACATGATTTTTTATTGTTTTACAACTTAGTTTGTATAAAAAGTTAATAACTTTGGGTCATGTGTACACCTACATACAAAGGATTAATGAAACCTTTCAATGAATTTTGAGCTTTTGTATCAAATTAACTTACTCTTGATATTCTATATTTTTTTTCCGAAACAAAACATAGAGTAAATAAATAACGATTGGCACGATTATACTTTTCTTGCATGTATTTGTCGCCCGTCGTATAAAATGGACCACATTCTCATGTTTCGCCCAATAGTGCGATATCCCCTTATTCAGGTAATGTAGCTTTAAGACTATTGCAGGAGCATATCATACTGTTTTATTGCTTAAAAATATTTTTTACAGCACAGCGTGCCACCATTTTATTAGATGTCAATAGAAATTAAAATATAATTATCTGGGTATAAAAGAAGAAAGGGGAGAGGGAGGCTTATATGCGGTGGGACAGTACAGGCTATCTAGATTAGATTTGAGAAAACTAGAAAAAAGCAAGTTGTTGTCTACGGTGGGCTCTGAAGGGTCCGACTACACTACCCGACAAGAGAGAAGTTGCTTTGAAAATATCATTTATTTATATCATGATTTAGGGTCAATTTTTTTTTCCTTCAACTTTGTAGACCTGACATAACTCATTATCATCTACCTAGCCTATTCCCAAATATGTTAATGTCGGCTTCCAGTCTAACCGGATGCAGCTTAATACCAGAATTCTACATGGAGCGACTGCCTAACTGACATACACAAGCCAATTATTAGGTAATACGATACCCCTTGGTAAGACTGGCTGTCAAAATTTCAGGCTAACATAACACACAGACACATGACATAACTATCATTATCTAAAATTCATCATTCTTAATCATCATTTCTTAATTTTATTTTATTTTTATTTTTACTGTGCCACCTTAACAACCTTGAAATATCTTATAAACATTATGGAATGGAAATAAAAGTATTAATATGATGGGTACCGATACGATACGAGGCTGTATAATTTTCACTTTTGAAAGGTATAACTTTTCATTAAAACACTTTATTTTGTTAGTGGTATTATTTAAGTTACATATAGGATTAAGATTGCAAGTTAAGGATATATATACTAAGTTGTCCGGAAATATTCTCCAAATTAGTTTGGATAATATTTTCGGTACAAGCCGAAGCGACCTAAGATAGTATTCCTATTACCGTGAAGTGTTTGAGAGTTACAGAATACTCCCTTTTTAATTAAAATCGGTTTCTTGGAACAAGATTGTTATAAATTAAAGCAAATTCGCTTTGCAATCTAAAGCGGTCCCTAGACGATCATGCGGCATGACATGCAATTCTTTGAATTAGACTACGTGAATTATCATGCTGCATGAAAGACCCTTTTATTTTTAGAGTGGGAAATTATCAAATAACTTCTCCCGCTCTGGGCGGAGCGGGCGGGCGTGTCAGACTTTTACTGACTAAAACCCACCCGTGTTCCTTCCGTTGCCTGTGTGCCGGGGTCGCGATATCCCTTTCGGACAAACTCGCAACCCCGGCAGGCATTGGCCCTTCCGGACCCCGTCAGTTGGTGCTGACATCTGTTTGAGGCGCGCGTGGAACACAACGCGCCGTCGTCGACCCGCATGAAGGACCCGGTAGGTCCATCATGCGGTATGACATGCAATTGCCGTACTGCACTAATTATGTGCATATTAGCATTATTCAGTCAATAGATAGTACAGTGAAGAGGTCTTCTGCCTTGGTATGGAATTGTCTTTGTCAAAGGCAGATATATTTTTTCTTGTGCTTACTACTACTCGTACTATATTGAACTGAAAAAAACAAAAGAGAACTAGACGGTGGTCATATATTTATTTGTCGGAGTGGTCATCATATGGATGCTACAAAACGCAAGCAATACGTATAGCTATACGTATTACTTCGGCAGAGTCTCGGTGCGGCTGGCGCAGTACTTGAAGCGGCAGATGTGATTCAGAGCGAGCTTTGGATAGGCGCGTGCGCGTACTGAGGAACTGTCTTACGTTTTTGTAGTGTTCATGTAATTTAAATAGAGATAAGTTAAAGTAGTGACAAGTAAATGTAGTAATTGATTAAAGGACAATTTTGTGTAACTAGTAATAAAAGTAGTTAAGTGACAGACAATATTTGTGGTTTAATTTAATAATAATAATGGAAGATCAAGATCGGCGTCCTGATCCGACATCAGAAGTGGGATCGAGACCGGAATATGACTCTGCTCGTGAAAGTGATTTACGACTACTACTTGAAGTTCAAAATCAGAACATGAAGGCATTAATCGAAGCGTTAAAAATGCCATCTACGAGCACCAATAAAATTATGAGCCTCCCAGAGTTCGACCCAGAAAAAGCAGACAGTGACCCCCGTTCGTGGTGCACTACCGTTGAATTGTGCTTCGGAGAAAACCCACTTGAAGGTGGACCACTAATTGTTGCAATAAGTAAGGCGCTAAAAGGTATTGCTTCAACATGGTTATCGCAGATATCGTACCAAGGTATGACATGGCATGATTTCAAGTTATTATTCACTGCCCGTTTTATCAGCACTGAGACGACGACTGCAACTCTTATAAATCTTCACAATGATAAACAAAAAGACGGCGAAAGTTTAGCTGCATACGCTAGTCGCCTCATTACGTCACTTACAAACAAGTGGAAAAATTGTACGATCGAAGAAATCGCAGTATCGACGATTTTTGCTCACATATCGCGGTTTGATTCTCGTTTACAACGACTTGCTTTCACAACTGAAATCAAAGATCGCCAAAAATTACAGCATGAGCTTCAGGCATTTTCATACCTTAAACGGAAGGTGGATACATCGTTTGAATCTAAAAATATCAATGCGGACAATAAGCGAGAAAAATTTTCTTCCACGACAAATTTGAAATGTTTTTACTGTGGCAAACTGGGACATAAACAAACTGAGTGCAGACTGAAGAAATTAGACTTGAAAATACAGTCACAGTCATCTACAACGACACCAATTAAGAGAAGTGGCCCTCAACATACGACATCGGGCAACATCATCTGCTACAAGTGTGGCGCAGCGGGTCACATAGCATCCCGGTGCCCGGCCAGCAGCAGCAGCGGCAGCGGCAACGTCAGCGCAACGCGAGGCGGTGCAGGGCTAGCAGAGCGGCGCGTGAACAACTGTGTGGTTGAGCCACCTGCTGGAAAACTTAATCATCAAGGTGTGTTGTACGATTTTTACTTTGATTCGGGTGCTGAATGTTCGCTAATGAAAGAATGTGTGGCCTCAAAGTTTTCTGGAAAAAGAATTTGTAATACAACCAAACTAACAGGTATTGGTCAAGGAGCAATATTCAGTACCGAACAAATCCTTTGTTCTGTTGAGTTGTGTACCTACACTATAGAGATTTTATTTCACGTCTTGCCTGATGTTTACATGAGTAGTGATATATTGCTTGGTCGTGAGATTTTGAATCAGGGCTTTGTTATAAACATGTCAGCTTCTCAGTTGTCGGTTACGAAGCCATGTTTACATGTGAACAGTATCGCTTTGAGTAACGAGACCTCAAATGACTTTCGAGAAATAGACACAGATATACCGCTTGATAAGAAGTGTGAATTAGTTTCTATACTAAAAGATTTTTCAGAATATTTTACTACAGAAATGCCAAAAACGAGAGTTAATACGGGTGAGCTTAAAATTCGACTAGTGGACCCAAACAAGACAGTACAAAGACGACCGTACAGACTTAGTCCTGACGAACGCGAAATTATGCGAAAAAAAGTTGATGATTTGTTGCGTGCAAATATTATCAGACCTAGTTGTTCGCCATTTGCAAGTCCAGCTTTGCTAGTTAAGAAGCAAGATGGATCAGACCGAATGTGTATTGACTATCGTGAGTTAAATAGTAACACTATGCCGGACCGTTTTCCATTACCAATAATTTCTGACTTAATTTCCCGACTAAAAGGCGCTCACTACTTCACAAAGTTAGATTGTGCTAGTGGATTTCACTTAATTCCAATAAAAGATGACGAGTCTATCGAACGTACAGCTTTTATAACACCAGATGGACAGTATGAATATCTTTCTATGCCTTTCGGTTTACGCAATGCGATGTCTGTATTTCAGCGAGCCATTACTAAAGCTCTCGGAGATTTAGTACATTCTTATGTGATAGTTTACGCTGATGACATTTTAATTATGTCGGAAACTATAGAACAAGGAATAGAGCGACTTCAAAAAGTACTTGAAACTTTAACAAATGCAGGGTTCTCCATGAATTATAAGAAGTGTTCTTTCTTAAAGACAAAACTAGAGTTCCTAGGTTATGATGTTCAAGCAGGTGAAATCAAACCTAATAAACGCAAAGTTGAATCACTCACTGCTTTAGTGCCACCTCAAACAATAGCACAATTAAGACAGTTCATAGGGCTCGCAACATACTTCCGCCAATTTATCCCAAAATTTTCACAAATCATGGGACCTTTATATAAGCTTACATCAGAAAAAGTTCCCTTTCAATGGACAGAAAGTCATGAACATATTCGTCAAAACGTTATTACCATAATAACTAATGAACCAGTCCTTATGATATTTGACCCACAATACCCTACCGAGCTTCACACGGATGCCAGTGCCGACGGATATGGCGCAATATTATTCCAAGTCTTAGAAGGCAAACGACGAGTAGTTTCTTATTACAGTAAACGAACTTCGGCGGCGGAGTCGCGATACCACTCATATGAACTTGAAACGCTTGCTGTCGTCAACGCGATTAAACACTTCCGCCACTACTTACACGGCCGAAAGTTTATAGTAGTAACGGATTGTAACTCGTTAAAGTGTTCTAAGAAAAAGGTCGACTTAACTCCACGTGTACATCGTTGGTGGGCATTCCTTCAGTCGTTTGATTTTGATGTTGTTTATAACTCTGGTAAAAACATGACGCACGTTGATTTCTTATCGCGTAACCATATTAGTCATCAACAAGAGCACTCAAAATTCAAAGTAGAACAAAAGCGTATTGAATTAACAGAGCTTTCTCCAAACTGGCTTCAGGCCGAACAACAACGCGATAAAGAAATTTCAGATTTAATTGTAAAATTAAATAACGGTCAGATGGATCACGATGTTGCAAATACTTATGAAGTAAGATCGGGTATCCTGTACCGAAAGATACAAAGAAATGGACGTACTAAATGTTTACCAATTGTACCGCGTGCCCTGAAATGGTCAGTTATCAATAACATTCATAATTCTATTATTCATCTTGGTTATGATAAAACTTTGGAAAAGGTTTATGAACACTATTGGTTTGAAGGCATGTCACGTTACGTAAAGAATTTTGTAGACAACTGTGTGACTTGCAAAGTTGCAAAATCTCATTCCGGAAAAGTGCAGGCTCAGTTACATCCAATACCTAAAGTATCCTCTCCGTGGCATACAATTCATGTAGATGCTACCGGTAAACTTAGCGGTAAAAGAGATTCAAAAGAATACGTGTTTGTTTTAATTGATGCGTTTACTAAGTATGTTTTGCTGCAGCACTCTACACGCATCGATACTGGTAATAGTATTAGGGCTATTAAGCAAAGTATAGCTTTGTTTGGTACGCCTTCGCGAATAATAGCAGATCAAGGCCGTTGTTTCGCTAGCACAGAGTTTAGAAACTTTTGCGAAAGCTCAAACATTAACTTACATTTAATAGCTACAGGTTCTCCGCGTGCGAATGGACAAGTTGAACGTATAATGAGTGTTTTAAAATCAATGCTTACTGCAGTAGAGACTTCTGACGACAAATCGTGGCAAGATGCTCTAAGTGACGTACAGCTGGCAATTAACTGTACTCATAACCGAATCACAGGGGCTAGTCCACTTGAGTTACTGATAGGTAAGGTAGCACGACCGCTAACTTTAATGACTTGCGATGACGTAGAAATTGAAGTGGACTTACAATCTGTCAGAGATAACGCCGTGCATAACATAGAAAAAGCGGCTACTTATGATAAACAAAGGTTTGACAAAAATAAGGCAAAGTTAAATAAATTCTCTGTAGGTGATTTTGTGTTGATTGAGAACGAGGAACGAAATCAAACAAAGTTGGATCCGAAATTTCGAGGTCCTTTTAAAGTAATAGAGATTTTAGATGGTGATCGATATACTCTACAAAGTTTGAATTCGAGACGAACTTACAAGTATGCCCATGATAAACTGAGAAAGATGCCTAGTGATCAAGGAAACTTTGACGAGTCTATTGTTGAACAGAGTTCAGATGGTGAGGGACAATCAGGATCCCAAGTGGTTGAATAGCTTGCATTCTGTTGAGATAAGTTTGCCAATGGTACTCCGTAGCCGTAGCTTAAGAGAAATCGGTATCTACTTTTGTAGTCCGTGAGTAGGCGGAGTGCGGTTGCCTTGGTGGAGGTTGGTTTTGAGGAAAACCGTGAGGCGATTCCAGGTGGGAATGCGCGGGGTGTGGAAATTGCGATTTCCTGGGCCATGACGTGATGGTCGAGTTGTGAATGCAAGGCTATTAGCTATTTCATTGTTTTGTGATTAAAAGGTCATAGATTTTTATCAATTGTCAAAGCTTTCTTTAAGAGATTGAGAGTTAATTGGAAAATTGTGTTAAGGGCTTAATGGTTGTCTTTAGTTCATACTTGGGTTATGTGATTGTTAAAAGAACTCCTTGAAAAGAAGAATAATATTCTTCTTGGGGTCAGAGTTGGCCGAGCGGGTAATACTTCTCGAACTTTGTCTTACAGAGTGAACACACGAGGTCGTGTGTCTCGCAGGATGGCCGTGTCGGAGTGGTCATCATATGGATGCTACAAAACGCAAGCAATACGTATAGCTATACGTATTACTTCGGCAGAGTCTCGGTGCGGCTGGCGCAGTACTTGAAGCGGCAGATGTGATTCAGAGCGAGCTTTGGATAGGCGCGTGCGCGTACTGAGGAACTGTCTTACGTTTTTGTAGTGTTCATGTAATTTAAATAGAGATAAGTTAAAGTAGTGACAAGTAAATGTAGTAATTGATTAAAGGACAATTTTGTGTAACTAGTAATAAAAGTAGTTAAGTGACAGACAATATTTGTGGTTTAATTTAATAATAATAATGGAAGATCAAGATCGGCGTCCTGATCCGACATATTTATTATAGTTAGGGAGGCGAATAGGGGAATTTTCGGTAATACTCGAGCGTGGCAGTTTAAGATATGAGAGGTACCTTAGACCTAATAGAACAACCTTGTAAAGTATTTAGCTCTATATGTAGTGACGCGCGCCTAGGATAGACGATCAGATTAGTAAAAAAAAATCGATAGTCTGAAAAACTCGAGCGCGTCAGATTAAGATATTGGGGGTTGATTTTAGTGTTTTAAGACTAAATTTAACTAATCTGACGATAAGTCCTTAACGCCGCCGAGTTATAGGGTCGCGAACTTGTAAAAAAAAAACGTTAATCCGATTCTCGAGCGCGATTTTTTTATTTTTTATTTTGAAGAATATAATCTAAAACTTACTAAAAATACAAAATCTGCCGGTTTCCGCATGACCGGAAGTGTGGAGGAGCCATTTCGTCTTCCGAAAAACGCGTTGCGGCATATAAGTCGCGAACGATACATTTTACAAAAAAAAAGTTTAAATAAACAAAAAAGGTGATTTTATTTTACACAAAAAAAGTCTCTTTACATTTTTGTCCAAAGTTAAAACTTTTTGACTTGAAGCATCATAAAAACTCAAACTCCCGGTTTTTTGAGTATCTCGAAAACTGAGGGTGTTAAAAAAAATTGATATGAAATAACGATGATTAAATTATGTGACTTTTATTATATCTCAATTTTATTTTTTTTTTCTACAGCTTCTCGACAATTTTCGTGGACTCGGAAAAAGTTACGTTATGTAAATATATATATGTTTATGGTCCCCTACCGTAGACCTATGTGCCCTCAGTATGACGCCGATTGAAGAGAGAGAAAAGACCCGACGGTATATTTCTCGAATGTTAAATTCCCCGTTTTATCAAGGAGAAAGAAAGGAAAAAAAAGAAACCAAAAAACCTTTTTCGGTCAGATTAAGAGAACCCACCAACATTTTTGTCAGATTAAGAAAATATGCTTTCAGGATACCGAGATAAACCTCCCCTATGAAAATCTGACGCACTCGAGAATTTGAAAAAAACTTTTTTTTTTTGCATTTTCAAAAATTCATCGTAACTTATCGTCACGCCGAAATCGTCAGTTTTTTTAAAGGGAGCTTCCTTGGGGCCTACTTAACACCCCTTCCGAAAATCTGACGCGCTCGAGTAATTTTATTTTTTTTGCATTTTTGACTACTTTATATGCCTACCCCCACCACGCAAACCGGCAGATTAGTATACCGTTGTTATCATAGGCACTTGGGACATACGTAGTATGAATATCTGATGCGCTCGAGAATGCCCAAGTAACTGTTTTTTTTAACATTTTTGAAAAACTTTACACGCCAAACCCACCGCTAAAATGATTTTTACCAAACGAGCTTTTCTTTTCGAAATTATTTTATCTTTCGATTTTGATAGGTCTCGACGGCGCCGTTGAATTACGCCATTTAGCTACCTCGTCTCCCTAACTATTATATTAAGCATAGTATAATTATTAAATATATTATGTAATTTTCATTGTTATTTATAACAATCTATGATATTATTTTATAAAAGTCTATAATTGCCTGTAAATACTATTATCGTCAGTTATTATTTACTATTAATAGTTTAGTAGATGCATTGTTGGTAACACAAAATCTGTACCTTTTGCATGACATGCCGATCTGATCATGCGTCATGCATTTTGCATTGCATGATGAAAAATTTATAATCAACTGCCAGCACGTAGTTTGCACATCATGCAATATAGCTAAACGGTCATGCATGCATGACAGCACGTCACGCATGTCATGCCGCATGATCGTCTAGGGACCGCATAAGCAATTTTGTTAACGTCTGATGTTTTTTCATAATAACTAAAAAGGATACTTATCATTTTTAGCAGAAGGACCCAAGGAATTGGTAGCAGTAGAAGTAGGTACTAAGAAAAATATGTACCTACAGTCGGGGAAATTTATTGTTATGCAAATTCACACCCTACGTTATTTTGCCGTGTTATAGCCATTTCATACAACTAATTCACAAATGTCAAAAAATTACAATTGTAATCTGAATATACGGACAATTTAAGTTGGTAGTCAGTTTCCTTTGTAATTAATTTCCCTGAATTTACATAATACAATTATTAAAACACATTACATTTTTACAAATATGCGAATTGAAATTTTGTATTACATATATTACTAACAGCTTATAAGTAGTGTGTATTACTAACATCATAAATGGATCATGGGTCTCAAATAATAGACAATAAATAGACAATGGATAGTCTGTAATAAATTACATTAAAACTTACTTAATAAACAACCATTTTCTAGTATTGAACATGAAATCCTAGCTTCCCAATCAAGGATTCTCCTAACTAGCTAATATCAGTTGCATTCCTCATGCAATGCACCAAAAGATACACAATCCGATACAAAGGACCTGCTTCGGATGTCTGTCTGTCTGTCTGTCAGGTCCATTCCCAGATATTTAGACACAGACCCGTGATATTCGGACTGCTAATATGCTCTATGTATTCAGTTACTTGATTGTGTTATGGGTTGCACTGTTTTTTTATGTGTTACATCGTTCTTCTCGCTTTCCTGCAATCTGTGGGAGTGATTTCGTGAAAAGGGACGGAAGTGTGTAACAGGAAGCCGGGGAAGCGCGCTATTTGATTTGAATAATGAGCGCGCGCAGTGCTAGAGTTAGCCTCCAGATAGTACCAACTCATTTTCCTAGAGATTGGTACTGTCAGCCAAGATGTCAGATGGTACACATCATATCTGTAAAGGTGTGTCCAAAAATTGAGCTGCAATCTTGCGCGGCTGCTGCGCTGTGATTGGACGACTGCAGCGAAAACATTAATCGGTTTATTCCTAAGTAGAGCGCGGCAGAAATGTGTCCTGCAAACGCCGCGTGTTGCTGCTGCGCTCTTGCCGCTCAATGTTTGGACACACTTTAAGGCTAGTCCTTTTTTTTATTAGATTTTTAATCTGAAATTTTCATACTGTTTGAAAACGAGGCAATGGATGGTAGAGTATGACTGTAATGTGAAGTGCAGATCATGGTTTTTTATTGGTCCTTTTATACGCATGAGTCTCAATATTTAATATTTCCTTATAAGTTTTTCAGTATAAAATGCAAAAAAGCATCTCAATCAAACTAATCCAAATAACCTACCCGCATGAAAAAATCGACTGATGAAAATCGCAATCGCTTGGTACACAAGACATCAAATTCTATATTAAAAAGTTAATAACACTGGCGGGCACTAAACTTCCATATCAACATAAAACAAAAGAATTTCAAATTTCGTAAAACGAACACTAAAAATAGAACACCAATTTCTCACATACGCTATAAATTCGACTGACGAATATCGCAAAGCCGGGTCCACATGAGCTTAAATTACGCCGGCGGCTTGCACGTCGGCTCTTATCGAGCCGCTCTCTGTTCACAGTGCATAAATCACTTGCACGCTCCTGATACAGTTGGCTCATGTGCACGGAGCCTAACATCTTCGTCCGTGACGTTAATCTTGTGTTATCAGCTAGTGTTGAAGGTGGAAAGTAATTAGACGGGGTTTGGTGACGGAATGTGGTGTCCAAGTGGTGATATACTGGTGACCTCTAGAGCTGATTAGGAAAAGCGCCTGGTAAGAGACAAAGACAACGCTTTGACGACTCATAATGATGCTTATGCCGCTTTCCCATGCTTTTACAGAACAAAAGATGAGCATGTTATAACCTTTTAAAATTATTATTTCAAACTAAATAATATTCAATTCACATGAAAATACGTTTGTGACTGACATTTTTACACCTGGCATAGAAGTCTAATTTTACGTTCAAATTGAACTTGATTGGACGGACGGACGAACAACTAATATTTTTGCAGAATATCCCCGCTTTGTTTGTGCTATTCCTACCTTCGTGCACTAGTTCATCCAACAAAATTAAATTCAAACTAAATTGGAAATCAAATTTAAATTTTTGGTCCTTTTTCTTGTGACTGGCTGAAACAAAAAAGATTTCGCTCGATATTTTCCTTTGAAGTAAATTCATGGTGTTTAAAAAGTTCAACCGTCACACGATAAAGGGTTGACGGTAGTTATATCAGTATGGATTGCTAGGTACCATTGTTATCTTTAGTAAATAATATATTATATAAATACAAATTATAACAAAGCTCTACATATTACTGTATTTTTAGTATTCTGTAAGATTATGACTAACATATTATACTCAACATAAAACTAAAAATTATTTATCAGGAGAGTATAGGAACCCCGCACTTCGTAAATTAATGATTAATTTAAAAATAAATGTGTTCTTAACAAAGCAACATTAAGTAGAATTTCAAGGGTCTATAATAAGGAGTGCTTGCTTTGATCAAATATTAAGACGCTATGAGAAAATGGCCGCGTTTGGAAATGAGTGCACTCAAAGCGAATTTTATATGTCCCCGGATCAATGTTAACAGTCACTGGAAGGAAAGTCGTTCAGAGCCTTTAGGTAATAATATTCAAGTGTCTCTATTTATTTTTATAGTGTTTTTATTCGAATAGTACCTGGGCGACCGAGCTCTGCTCTGGTGAAAATAGAGAATGCTCATTTAATACTTACTTTGAGGTACTTATTAATTCTATGCTGCCATGATAGTAAATACTTATTTATTCCATGCAGCCATTATAGTAGGTACCTACTTACGAATTCCATGCTGCCATGACAGTAGGTATTTACGAATTCCATGCTGCCATGTCAATATTCTAAGGTTTGGCCGACCGACCTCTGGTCGGGTGAAAATACGGAGAAAACGAATTTTCCCAGATATGAGACCTAGCTAGATATTAATTGTTCGCCCCCATAACGCCCCGTATTGCAACTTTCATCGAAATCGTTAGAGCCGTTTTCGAGAGCTTGTTTACATATACATACTTATGTAATATATACAAATATTGCTCATTTAATAGTATAGATAGAATGTAATATACTAGATACTGCCCGCGGCTTTGGCCACGTGGACCCTAATTATTTTTCTAAAATAAAAGTACTTCTTACAACATCAGCTATCTGCCAGTGAAAATCTCGTTAAAATCGGTCGACCCGTTTCGGAGATTAGCCGGAATAAACAGACAGAAAGACAAAAAAAATAATGTTTTCTTGTTATAAGTATAGATGTAGTATTTAAAACTAGCGTATATTTATGATTATAAGTACCGTATATACTTTCATATGCATTTAGTAAAAAGCTGTAATTTTGACATTACAAATAGACACTTCAATTTTATTTATTTGTGTGTATGTATGTAAAGATGAAACAAAATGTTGCAAACATGTAAAGTTGATTTATAATTTGGCTTTAAAGGGTGAAATTCTCCGAGTTATTTGTGTACACACTTGGTTCAGATATTCTCGTCTTACTGATTAATTGAAGCAACATTGGTGCTTTGGTATGATCGTCTTAAATTACATAGAAACATAAACTCATGCCTTCGCCCGATGGGGGTCGGACTGCAGAACGCCGCCTAGCTAAGGTCATTACTTACTACTTTTGCTTCGTTTAAGTTCATACATCTGGTCATACAAGGGCCCCAGTTGCGAGAACTGTGCATCTGACCTTGCTGAAGGACCTTGTTGGTCGTATAGAGGATGAGTGAACTTTACACCCTGTTCCTCATACCTCAATAGTGGAATACCGTACCACTAGAGGTAGTTCACTCACCCTCTATAGAAAAGGGAGGATCCCCCGACCAGACGGGTGTCGTGTCTGTGTCTGGTGGGCTACTGCCCTACAATTGGTGTCGGGAAGTAATATATGCTGATCGCTCGATAAACCCTGCTTGCGCCATGCAGGATTTGTGTGACGACAGATCTTTGATGCGTAGTTCGCATGTGGTGTTGTAGAGGCCGCCACAGTCGTTGTTATCGATTAATTTCTACTCAATTTTTTACAAAATAAAACAATAAAATTAAACGTAATCCAATCATAACTACATGGGACTTAAACATAACTGGCGAAATGTGGGTGTATTATAGGAACACCTCTGCCTAACCCTTCGAGGAAACAAGGCGTGATGTTATGGTTTTGTTATAATCTAAAAACCTAATCTAGTAACAACCTATCTGAATTCCCTTCCCAAATTATTTTTAGACATAATACAAAACTCTAACCACAAGTAATGTCGCAAAACACCACAATACCTAAGTGTTTGTTGTTTTCAAAGTTGATTTTAGACTGACTAATTCTGTTAAAAAAGTCACAAAAAATATGAAGTTGTAGCGCAAACTGAACCTTATGTGTAGACATTATAGTTGATTTTCCCAAAAAATCGTGTTTGTTAACATGTTTGGCAAATAAATTGCGAACGCAGTTTATATACATACAACCAATTCCTAACATGAGCAGACGAGGCCACAATGCCTCAATTCCGTAGTAAATTGAGGCGAGTAATTAGCTCTATTATTTAATTATAGGGCTAATGATCTATACCACTTACATTGTTGCCATAGAGTATTTACGGCTTGAGTTTAGTGGCTCTTGTATGGTGTTATTAGTTATGTTAAGTATTGTTTATGTGGTTTACTATACAACTATTTATGGAACATCAACACATGCATACTACGTGCGAATACAGGTGGGCTTATGTCGAAGTTTACGTCTTCAATACTTCAAATTGCTTAGCATGATTCTCCGTTATATCAAAAATAATGCAGAATTGATTTCGAAATAAATATATAAAGTTGAGGATTAATGTTAAGTACTCGTTTGATGAAAACACGATTCCATTAAAATTTGTCGATAGAAAAAACTTACAAAGTTACATCCAAATCAAACATACACGAAAAATCCAATTATTATCAAATAAAATTAAAAAAATACTTCAAATTAGATCATACTAAATATTATACTTTTTTATCACCATTGTTTTCACCGTAAAAATAAATTACCTAAACTATCGGCGCCTAGGAGCCTTCTTCCCGCCGCTCAGTCTCCGAGCAGTAGTGTGAGAGCGAGATAAAGAGTGAATTTGAGCTGAGGTGTTATGGATTCTTAACATAATCAGTTTAAAATTAACATTTTAAAGTCGAACCACAAAACCACTTAATATCAAGCTTCACATAGGACAACTAATTATCCACATTAACAAATCAATAAAATTATATTAAGTACAAAACAGTACAATGTTTCCAACCGAAAAAAACTTGGTATTAACAGTAACAAGTCTACACGTAAACTGACTCCCGTTTTTAAATAAAAGCCTACAAATTGTTTAAATGCTTCCAAAAGGAGTAATGAGACATCCAGAGTGCATTCACTAGTGATGTGCCTATAAGGACACTAGCTAGTGACGCGCCACTAAGCACTTTTGCCTGTACGTGTCGGGTTGTTTCGTTAGAGCGAAAAGGGAATTATGTTCAAAACTTTTTTTAAGTTAGTCAGATAGGCACTTTAGACGTTAGGGATATAAAATTTAACTACTATTTCATGTTGAATAAGTTATTTTATAGAGTATAGTTGGAAATTTGAATTTTCGTAGCTATATCAGTCTGCTGCGACAAAATGGAGATAAATATAATGAAGACTTTACTTACGTACTTTATCGTCGAATCCATTCGATGCTGTAAGGGTACGATGAAAAATTACAGTCACTGGAGACCTCACTCACGACTTTATAATCATTAAAAATGCAGACAGTACCTACTTATCATATAATTATGTATGTATGTACATACCTAAGTGGAGCAACATGATATCCCCACGTCATACTCAACATTAAGCCAGTGCGATGATTAATAACGCGAACCTGCAGTGAGTTAGAATTTAAATGATTTATAGGTATTAAATGTTGTACATTTTGCTTTGAATGCATTTTTCTGAATGTTTCTTTTATAACAATCTTGTTACTGACGATTCAAAAATAAAGAAAACCCTATGAAAACGGTATAAAACAGATAATTTTCACGACAATCACGGAAATCATTTGTCATTTCTTAAAAAACAAAGGGCCGTTGCTGATGAAAAGCTTTCTTCTGCATTCGGCACGAGCTATAAAATAATAACTAATACCGTGTTTGAAAATAGTAGTCAGTTTAAAAGGTAAAGAGCATGTGGAAGATAGACAGACATCTTAGCTTAGTAATACTTTCAATCACAGTTTGAAAGACTTTGAAAGAAATTGCTAATCCATTGCTTCATATATTTTGAGGAATTTGGTGTGAAGTTCACTCATTCTCCATAGAAAAGGGAGGATCCTCCGACCTGACGGGTATTGTATCTGGTGGGCTACTGCCCGACAATTAATGTCGGGACGTTGTATATATGCTAGTTGCACGTTAAACGCTGCTTGCGCTATGCAAGCGTTTGCGTGTCTTCAGTGTGCCTCGCCATTTTTGAAATATACGTCTGATCGACAACTCTAATGAAGCAATGAATGTTGTTGAAATGTCAAAATTAAAGACCATACGAGTAGATACGCAACCCTACAATCTTAATAAACATAACCCATAACATATCAGGCCTACAACATGCCTACGCCAACACCCACATATGCTGAAACAGCTTATGAATGAAAAAAAAGTGATTTCATATATGCGGCACTTAAAATCGTATCAATCAATTCTGACTACGGCAGCCCTCGCGTCATACATTATCAAAGGCGTTACTTGGACGTCTTCCATTCGCTGATGTACATCTCTGCTGGATGTGACTGTGAAGATAAATAACTAGCTTCCGACGGCGGTTTCCCCGCGTGATATGTTTATAAATTATAGCCTATGTGACTCAGTGATAATTTAGCATTCTACTCGTCAAAGATTTTTTTAAATCGCTCTAGTTGTTTTGGAGTTTATTCATTACAAACAAAAATAAAAATATTTTCTTTTTTAAATATTATTAGTGTAAATAATAATAGCAGCCTCTTACTTTCCAACTGCAGGGCAAAGGCCTCTTCTCATACAGTAAAAGGACGAACATTGGTCACCACGCTTGCTCAAGACGGGTTGGCGATTTCAGATTTATATTAGCTATAAGTCCAGGTTTCCTCACGATGTTTTCTTTCACCGATGTCAGTAATGTCCAAGAAAAACTCAGAAAATGCTCATGAATTGAGAAAGTCACATTACTGCTACTACTTGCCCGGAATTGAACCCACAATATCGTGCATGAGAGGCGATGCCTTAACCACTGGGCCATCACCACCTACTGGGCCATCACGACTGGGAAAATATCTACCGGTTTATCTAAATTTAAACTAATATTATAAAGAGAAAGGTTTGATTTTTTTTTATATTTGTTTATAATGAATAAACTCAAAAACTACTTGACGGATTTTAAAAATTCTTTCACCAGTAGAATGGTATATACTGAGTGCGTGGAGTTCGGAAAAAACCCACGGGAACGTACAATCGGGATAAAAAGTCTTATTATCTTATTATCCAATAAAGTCTTATTATCCAGGTTATAAACTATCTGTGTGCCAAATTTCATTTAAATCCGTTCAGCCGTTTATGCGTGATTGAGTAACAAACATCCAAACATATAAACTTTCACATTTATAATATTAGTAAGAATCAGGAAGTCGCCGGCGGAAGCTAGTTAGTCATATATTAGTAAAAACTCACCGAGAAAACTTAGATTAGGCTTGAAGTGAGCTGTCATTGTCAATGATGTTTACAGAATAGCACGGCTGCCGTGCTATTCTGTAAACATCTCACCAAGATAACTTGGGTGAAGTGAGCTTGATGTGAGCTGTCATTGCACCTAAAGCTAGGGATTGACACTATGGACAGCTCACTTCATGCTCATTTCACCTCACTCTTCACGGTGAGATGTTTACAGAATGCATCGACGGATGTAATGACAGCTCACTTCAAGCTCACTTCACCTAAGTGTTTTCACGTGAGATTTTTACAGAATAGATCGGCTGGTCCTTGTATACAGAGGCTTTTAAAGGCTTAAGAAATCTGAAAGTCTTGCTTTTTATTCGATGTGTGTTGAAGCGCAATAACTGTTTTGGTTTTCGAGAGAAAAACCCGTGATAGTTGATTGATACAGAAGCAATATCGTTTCAGTGGGTCCTTTGTGTACGTGAATCTAGGATATTCTTCATTTTAAAAGTATTTACTGAAATAAATAAATTTTCAATATCAGTCAATTCTGAACTTTTAGTATAAAGAGGTGAAATTGTTCGCTTGGAAGTAGTATTCTCAGGAATTACAGCTCTGATTACAAAAATATTTCATTGATAGAAAGCTACATTATTGCTGCGTGGATACCGTAGTAGGTATATGTTTTTTGGTATAGTTGACTTATCCACGCGGATGAAATTGCGAGTAGAAGCTAATCGAAGATACGTTGGTTTTGTTGTGGATAAAAAAAAAACTAAAGGTTATCACATTGACACTTCTAGCTCGAGTACATCTGCACATCCCCGAATTTCCTTACAATGTTAACTTTGCCGTTTACAGAATCTATTCTCACCTTAATCACTTACAAAACAAATCACAAACGCCCCATTCTGAACCGCAAAATAAAGTTGGTGAAACAGTTAATGCCCTGAATACTATCTCACGAACGTATATTTTAGCTGTTAGCAAAATGTTAGCGATTTGAGCATATCCTTGTAACAGTTGATACGAACCTTATTTGTGTTATTGGTTTTGTTATTGTTGAATGAGATAAGTTTTTATGGCGCCTATAGGATTTTAGCTAATGTGTTTTCTTGTAAAACGAAAATGTTGTCTGCTAAACACAGGTCTTCCTACTGAAATTGGAATATTATCTTAACACCGTCTTTAAAAAACGAAAAGTTTTCATGGTTTTACATAAGCTATGATTTCCTATAACGGCCGCCGTCATGAATATGATGGCACCGAGGTTTGACATCATGGTGTCAAAAAACGCTCTTTAGGAAAACACACCAACTTACTTTCATAAATAACGTTTCAGTGACGTTATTCGACGGTAAATTGCGAACGCTATGTGGCGGTCATGACAGTCTTAGAAAACCTGAGCTTTAGCGATTATTTTTATGTTGACCAGATTATAACGGATGACCTTTCATTCCTAGCAGGGAATACTGTTGCCATCGAGACTTATAAAAAAAAATTAAAAATATCTTCATAACATTGTAAGAGAAAACTTTGCTTATTTGGCAAATTATGACAAATCTTCGTGTCGTTTTTATCGTCGATCATAATATTATTATGTCGTATTCTTTATAATTAGTATCGTAAGTCGTAACGAAGCAATTACGACACTTAAATGTTGCAGCAAAACTTTTTACAATAAGAAAAAATACAAGATAGAAATTGTATTTTTTCTTATTGTAAAAAGTTTTGTTTCTTTAATATTTTGTTAACATAATTTCTACCCATTTACGAAAAATACTCATTTAATATATCATAATTTACGAAAAACTTGTAGGGAAGGTATCGTATTGAAGTTATAATAATAAAATTATTATGTAATAGTATTTATCCAAATGTTACTCAAGGAGCTTGCAGCTTCCCGTCAGTATCAAAACCAGTATCAGCTGGTCTCTAATTCTAGTGAAACTTCGCTCTACCACTGACTTATGGTCTACTGTACCTGACAGAAAAATAACTTTGAAAATATTTTTTCTAAAAAGTTAATTATTAAATTTGCTGAAGTTGTCATTTCGATAAATAATGATAAATATTTCTTGAAAGATAACCGATGAAAACCTGTCAAACCATAAAGAAAATACTTTAAAAATAAACATAGCACAATAACCATGCAGAACCAACGCGATTAACAAAACCCATCGCAACGCAACAAACTGAAAATGAACATCACAAAAAATCCAATTGAAAAATATTTCCACCGTATGACATGTTATCATTTTTATTTCTTTTTTCTTCTTTTTCTAACGAAATTACCAATATTCTGGCATGTTTTGAGTTTGATAATCCTGTCTCCACCGATGAAGTATACCTGCAGGGGAGTAAGTAACTCCTCAGAAGACCACTGTCCTTGTGAAGAACCGGTATGGGATAGGAGTGTGTTCACGGAGACCATGCAGACGAAATACGGGATTATCTGTGACAGGAAATGGCTTGTCAGCTTTTCTCAAAGCATGCTGTATGTTGGCACGTTACTTGGCGCTTTGTTGTTTGGATTTTTCTCTGATAGGTAAGATTCTATTTAATTTTTAATTGGTACTTAATTTAAATATCTATTATAATTACAACAATTTGTTTAATTTCCTGAGACACAAAATTTATTATTTAGATAAAATACTAAAATACATATTCCATGAATCCATGTTTTAATTACACCCCCTATAATTATTTTCTCCATTGATTACATACCAATTTCAGCAGCATTCTATGTTGTAATAATCCTGTTCTTAATTTAATTATCATCGATATTCCCTTCAGAAAAACCGTCTCGTAACTCAAAATTAATTTTAATAAAATATTGATGAAAGCTCGCACGCGTTTCCAATTAATTACGTTAAGTACCAGCCTGAGAGTTAACAATGTGATCTGAAATTTCGACATAAACTGCTGTAACTCGTGAGTTTTTCAAGTAACATATCATCACGCCTGTAACTCGCGAAGGGTATGACAGAGGTGTACCTATAGTACACCCACATTTCGCCAGTAATGTTTAAGTCCCATGTAGTAGTATGCGAGCGTATTGCCTTCAACCAGGCACAAATTCAGACTCCGAGCTATTACTGAGACATTCCAGATGGAAAAAACCCTAATAACACTTTGCCCGAAACAAAAATTGTTGAGTAGTCTGGGTGCATTTCCTAGGTTAGGAAAATTTCTTGGTAAAAGTTTAAAGGTAAGATCAAATGATTAGCTGAGTTGTAATACAATCGAAAATATATAGAAAAAAAACTGCTTTGCTAAGCAGGTTTATGCGGGCTCAGTAATGTGACAGTACAGTATGTCAGTTCAGCGCTGACTTGCAACTGGGCTCGTGTAGACACTAGTTTTAACCTAGTCCAGTGCTGACTTCGCGCCCTCAAGTCAGTCCAGTTGACTAACCTACCCGTCTATTTTCGGGCCCAGTAACTCCCCCCGCCTAACTTACTGCCGATCTCGTCTACATGAATCTACGGACTGGGTCCGAAATTTCGAGTCACTGGGTCCAGTCACTGCCATCGTATAAAATGAAACTTTCAATTATGCTTCTTACACTTACTTCCATTTTTAGGTCCGGCCGCCTACCCTCGTTCTCACTGAGCTGCCTAACCATCGCTGTAGCTGGATGCCTGGTCCGTATCATGCCAACAGCTGCATCCTTCATCTTCATGCGCTGCATCGAAGGCATAGGGATCGGGGGTTCCATCGTCACTGGCTACGTCCTCTGCGTGGAATACTGCGGAACCAGATACAGAGAAATGGTGTCAGCCCTGTTCCATGTGCCGATAAATGTGAGCCATATGTCACTCGCTGGATTGTCATATCTGATGAGGCACTGTGAAACCTTCCAACTGGTGCTGTCGATTCCTATGTTCTTGTGTGTCACTTTATGGTGTCTAGGCTTGGAGTCCCCGAAGTGGTTGATGGATAGAGGCGATGTCGAGAAGGCGACAGTTGTGATGGAAAAGATTGAGCGGTTGTAAGTATCAGATATCTTTAAATAAATAAATATTTGTCTAGAAACTATCATCATTAAAACTTTTCCCCGCGGCTTCGGTCCCGTACAGGAGATTTTCTCGAGAAAAAATATCTAGCCTTTCCAGTCTTCATGCCATTTTTATTTAAAAAAATATCACGTTGTTTCGTTGCACCGATGCTGCGTGAAAGGATAAACCAATAATCAACATTCTTTCGCATTTATTAGATTAGTAGAATTACTATGCTTCTGATAGATGACTTCTTAATCTCAAGGTTTCTGTTACAGCAACCGTCATCCAACTGACACGATCAAAACAGAAATGGAAGAGTATCACGCAGCACAGAGCTCACTGAAACACAGCAAACTGAGATTCTGGCAAATCTTCCGACACAAGAAGCTGACTATAAACCTCGCGTGTATGTCTGTCATCTATTTTGTCTGTGGCATGGGGTACTACGGCGTGTCCCAGTACATCGGCAAGATGAGTGGCGACATTCATATCAACGTCGCCATATCTGGAGCACTGCTCATACCAGGAACCATCACCGCTGCATTCTTACTCCAGTTTCTTGGCAGAAGATGCTTCTTAATGGCCACTAATTTTCTATCAGGGATATTCATGATTATAGTTATCATTATCCCTGAACACGCTAGTTGGGCGAAGGTACTGACCGCGTGTCTCTGCAACACTTTTTTCTTTATG
The DNA here is from genome assembly GCA_914767755.1 of Agrochola circellaris. NCBI lineage: Eukaryota > Metazoa > Arthropoda > Insecta > Lepidoptera > Noctuidae > Agrochola > Agrochola circellaris. Next base: position 2,127,236 of record OU611847.1, read on the forward strand.
TCGTTTATTATAGTGTTTTTGTATGGTGTCGAGTTATTCCCGACCTCAATAAGGAATTCTGTGTTAGGGTTTTTGTCAGTATTGTCTAGACTGGGTCAGATAATTGCTCCGCCTATCAATGCTCTGCCTCATATGGTTTCGGGGAGCGTTTTTGGAGTAATGGCAATTGTTGGAGGATTGTTGTGCTACCCATTACCAGAGACGAAGAATGTAGAACTGCCATCTACATTAGAGGATACGAAGAGTCTACCCCGGAGATTATCTAAGCCCGGGCAAGAAAGTGTGCAAATAAACTAGAGGAGGTTCTTACAAGATAGATGGAATATTGTTTTAGAAAATGTCTTGCTTTCGAAAGTTATATCCATCATCATACTAGTTACGAGTATGTCATTCAATTTAAACAATAAGGACTCTTCTTCTTGACTTTATTGTATAATATATTTTTTTATCATGAACGATTTATTACATATTAAGATGTGTAATAACAATAATGAATAATAAAATATTTGAATTCTTAACGTATTTTTCGTGGCAACGCAAGCCCTAGTTACATAAACAATAATTAAAAATCTTTAACGAAATCCTTCGAATCCGGTACACCGACAAAATCCCGGCAAATCTGCAATCAAGGGACGCAAAGACATACAAACACTTTGAATCCCGGACTCCCGGACCAGCAATTTACAATAAAACAAAGGAAGCCAGCGACACTGTTATTTTCAATAAGCTCCCTATACACAGGATAATGAAAAAAGTTTTTATAACCGACAATGCGGAGTAGCTAAGTGGGATAAAGTATGATGTTTTAACTTGTCCAATATGTAAGAATATTGTTTTATAGCTGGGATGTGAGAGGATTTTGTACTTTTTCTGGTTCATTTGGATTTGTTTTGTTGAGCTCATATTGTTGTTCTGAAATGGTTGAAACTTTTCTAGGAATTTCATACTAATTTAGTGTGTCAATTTCAGACGGGTTGAGATTTACAGTTGTACCTAAATTCGTTCAACCCCAACTGCAACCTCGACTGCCTCGTTGATCTAGTGGTCTCAAGCGCTACTGCAGAGCATGAGGTCCTGGGTTCAATTCCTAGGTCACCAAAACTGTTATTGGGTTTTTTCCATCTGGAATTTTTCAGTAATAGCCCGGAGTCTAGATTTGTGCCTGGTTGTTGGCAATAAGCTCGCCTCCGATTACATGGCACTTAAACCATAACTGGCGAATGTTGGTGTTCTATCGGTATACTTCTGCCCAACCCTTTGGGGAAACAAGGCGTGGTGTTATGTTATTTTACGTATCTAAATAAAGATGAATGGGCGCTATTAATTCTGCATACATTCACAGCGAAACAAACAGGTAAACTCAAATAATTTTAAAGAGATTATCATCCTCACCAGCCCGAAACAGGGGCCTACTTGTTACGGGCGCTTCGTTCTCCTTCTCGCTTACGGTAAGTCTGTAAGTGAAACGGAGAACGAAGCGCCCGTAACGACGGCCGAAACTACGGATTTCGCTTAGGGAGTAGGCCCCCAGTTCACTGCTGAATTAGAGCCCAATTTTGAAACAACTTTAAACGATCAGTCAGATCAAGTTATTCTAAACATTTGAACTTCAACCATATTTTCAAGACTCCCATATTCCGAAATTGCAAATCACGATCACCAAAACTAATCCATTTAACAATTCAAGTTCACATCAAGTTATAATCTCCCTCACAATTCCAATTGCCTACACATTAGCCAAATCACTGACCTTTGATCCAGCTTAACACTTAAGCCTAGTAAATCTTAACCCGTGCTATTGTAAATCAATTTGAACCATTATAGCAGCGGTGGATGACCCATAATCCCGTATGAGAGTATTACGGGCAGCCCGGGGTGAGCGGTAAATTAGGCGAGATGACCCCGAGTGCTAACGTACGACTGTATGCCCCGCCTACGAACATTAGCTGCAGTGGATTTGGGCATTTTGTGATAGTTCCAATTTGTGTTGCCGCCTTTGTTTTTGGGTGGAGGTCGTGGATCAGTTTAGAGTGATACAGTTAGGATAAAAGTGGCGCCAGTGTCTGAAAAGTTGAGGGAACATCGGTTGTCACAGTATGGGCATGGAGTATGAATGTGGATAGCTTTATAAGTAGGGGAAATTTAAAGAAATAGTAAATGGATTGTGTGAATGATGTTAAAATGCCAAAAAAGGGAGTGACTTCATGGAAAAAGAATCATGCGCCGACCCCAAAAATTTGGCCTAAGGGCCGGAGAATGATGCGGAGTTTATAGAATAATGAGTATTTTAGTATAGTAGGCAGTTAGACATCTTCTCCATCTCAAAAACTTGACATGTAACGTTTTAGTCTACAGATTTCTAGATGGCGAGTGTATGAGACTAAGGTTCGATCAAGCAAACTCTAAAACCTGGTTTGGACTATGTTAGTAATTTAGTAATGTAGCGATTAATGTAGTAACTAAATCATTTTGTCTGAACAACAAAAATTTTGTCGAGTTAATCCAGTTTGTTCTATTGTTCGGGAAGTAGCGCCCCCCACTATGCGTTACTGCTCACTGGATGATCGGATTTCATTAGCTCACTTTCGGAAATTAAAAAAACTATCGAAGTATTCTTTGGGATCGCTTAATGCTAATTCCTTCAGAAGACAAAAATTGTAGCTCCTAGTTTATCACTTCTATTGATCCATTTTCGTACCCACAGCTTTTTCTTCGTTACATTTCTTCATCAACTTCTTCTAAAATAGCCATTACCATACGCTTCATCAGACTATTCACGTTGTTTACGTTGCAGCCTGTTCATCTTGCAAATTTCCACTAAACTTCTTGTGTACTGTACTCGACCGTAGTGCAAACGATGTTTGGTGATTTACTAAACGTTTAGTTACTAAATTACGCGCCACTTGACTAAATTACTAACACAGTCCGAACCATGCTTAAAGGATGGTTATTGCTTGATGCTATTTTCTAAACGCACAACGGACTTAAATCTATACTTTGCCTTTTTCGTTCTCAACGAGCATTCGTAGTGTAAATAAAACATTAGTTATTGTTTTATTACCGAAAAGCAATAACAATTTACGATTGAAAATAAAACTGGGATTCTTAATAGCTATTTCAGTCACGTATTGTTTTAGAAATTTATTTATTTTTAAGGGAACCTCTTCAGATGTAATTATACTAGGTCGTTAGGAGATTCCGACGCAAGACCAGAATTCCAAATCAAAGAAGAAATTCCCTCCCTGTTTAAAGTTAGCCACTTACTATGCATTAATAGACCTAGTTAAATAGTTACTTTGAGGTTAATTATGTATTTTTTATTGCCTTTTTATTTGTAAAGGAAAAAGGTGAGACGTGGTCAATATCCTTTGCATAAAAGGCACTGTATATTCACGGAAGAGATAATATTATTTTCGGTGTTTACTAACACATATAGACACATAAGGTAAACGCAGGTATTAACGACCCCCCTAAGGCAATTTTAAAATCAACCATATTTTTTTAGTATACTGGTTCCTCTAAAGATTAATAGTTTCATTTTATATGCTAGTGTTATGTATAAAAAATGTATTTACTGAATCAAATACATTTAAATAAAGGATTATCTTGTAAAAAATAATTTACAATGTGACTAAGTCGATTGTTGCAATTACCGACCCATAAAAACGGCTGTGAAGCTATTAACGATTTTTATGCAGCTATTCCCGATCGTGTATGAGAGGAGGCCTTTTTCCAGCAATGGAATGTATATAAGCTAGTGATGATGACGATTACCGATCTTAATAAAATAAAACAACATAAAAATGCAAATACTTATTCGTATTTTTTTATTATCATTATTTTTTATAAAACAAATTAGTACTTCTTAGTAATACCTATGAACTAAAAAATTATAAACTCTTAAATTAATCAACATAATACTATTAATACACATATATATTTTAATTTAAGGATTTCAAACTCTAGGATATTTCCTTATGCTATTGAGATCATAATAATTTTTTGAGAATTTTAATATTAATCATCACAGTCACTGCTTCACCTCTTTTTAGAAATAAATTGCAACTAATTAGTTACATATATATGATTTGGTACAACTGGTGCTTGCAAACGAAACATTAAAGTCACTTAAAAAATACATTCATCATCACTATCATCAGACGTTTTATGTTGCTTTAGCCAAGAAGTAGTATTTATTAATAGGTACCTATTATGTCATAAAAGTAGGTGACAAACTAAATAATCTATATACGATCGGTAATAGCTTCTTATAGTTGCTATTGCCGACCCTCATGGGTCGGTAATAAAGTATGTAAGTATAAACATAAATTGTATTACCGACTCATAAAAATATGGTTATTTTAATTCAATTGACCTTCGGACTATAAAATAGATTATAATTGATTAATGTCACAAAAAATATGAACAAATGCACACTGTTTTAAACACAAAAACAATGATTTATTACTGTAACTATTCAATATCGATCCTCGAAAAATATCATAACTTTGGTTAAATTGACAACGCTAAAAGGAAAAAACTAGACAAAAAAGTTTAGTCGCTAATAGATTTTTATAAAGACTGATAGAATAGATTTAAACTGGTCCATAAAAATACTTGTGTTAGTGTGATTTAGTAACATAAAAGAAAAATAAAACGAAAAGTTACGTTGCTGCCATTGCCGACTTATGGGTCGTTGATAGCTGCCACGACTAAAACTGATGAAGCTAACACCATCCCATTTTAATTTAAAGTTTTATCGTTTCAAATTACTTTTTATTAATAAAATGTCGTAAGAAATCAAGAGTTGATACTTAAATGAATACATTTAGTAATATAATATTGTTTGTATAAATGTCTTAAATAGATAAGTCACGTACTTACTTAAAGGAACAAGGGAACAGTACGACAGTTCCTGCATCCACGCTGCCCCGCAGTAACTGACGTATTTTATCTCTTTTTTGCACAGCTACTCACACTAACGTAAAAGTATACGATGCTCAAGGAATAAACGCGTGTGGAACTTAGCCTACCTATAGCTAGAATAGTTCTGGAAACGTAAAGATTTCGAATTACTTTTATAGGTCGGTAATAACTACAGATTTTCGATGGGTCGTTGATAGCTGCGTTTACCTTATTATTTTTACCCAGTTTATTGATTGTCAGTTTTCTTGTTAATTCCAGATTAAAAAGAGATTAAAGGTTATTTTAGGAAATAAAATCTGTAGATGGACCCCAACTGAGTATACCATAACGATTCTAAAGAGTAGGTACGCCTATGTGACGACGAAGACACAAACTAATAATCAATAAAATTGTAATGGATTACTACGATGAAAAGTATTACGAGAACCCTAAACTTTCATACTTGATTAAACTTTTTACATTCTATTTCAAAAGACACAATAATCTACAAGATGTAGTACATACTACAATAAATACGAAAGTATTTTTAGCGAGTCATTCTGGACTTAAAATGGAAAGTGAACGTAGATTGCTTCGTCCCACACTGTCTCGAGGGTCAACTTAAAGAAATTGGGTTACTTGGAGAAATGGCCTTACAATCTGTCAGAATTTTTATTCAATTTTATAGGTTTAGGTTTATTTTGTTTACCAAAAAGGGAAAATTACATTCACTAAGGCTCACTCGCACCATCAGCATTCCCACTGCTGAGCGTAGGCCTCTCTTTTTTGTGGCAATCCACACGGTCCTGTGACAACCTCATCCAGGTTCTACCCGCGATGGTAAGAATGAACAATGTTTATCACTGTTCTGTATCTGTCATCTTTAAAACGTTTGACAAATACAGAACGTTGTTAAAGTTTGTATAGCGCTAAAAGTGATTTGGCTTTAAAATTTTAGCATGTTGCATTCAAGTTGTCTGCTTAAATGTGTGAGAGACAGGGCAACTAAAAAAAAAAGTATACCCTAATCGCACTCGTACAGGTCATTACATCCAAATAATCGACAGAACCTATTCTTGAGCCTCAGTCTACAAATATAAGAAGAAACTGCGATCAACGCTTGAATGATGTAACCATATCATGATTTAAAAGAGTGTCCGTGGAGTTTCTTGCCTGTTCTTCTCCATAGGTACCTACTACGCTTTGGAATGGGCATCTAGCTTCATCTTTCTGATTGACCGACCCCCTTGACAACTCAAAAGCGCCTGTAATTGGTTTATTTTAAATAAATGCTTTGAGTTTGAGTTTGAATGATTCGGCCTGCATCCAGCAGTAAAAATTGCGAGCTGATTTAATGATGACTCTAATAGCTAACAAGTCAAAAAGTCCAGTCGCAAAAAACGCGCTTTGACGTAGTCCAGTCTACCTAAAAATCCATTTTACTCGGTATTCTCTAATAACACAGATAAGTCAGAAAAGACACAAGTTCATAACCATACTTGTACACAATGTAGTGCACGGACGCATGTCAGAAAGGTAAACCGCGCTGTAGCCGACATTCTTTAGACATAGGCCCATAGTTTAAGAGATACAGTAAGCCTGTATTTACAGTGCGTTCATTTTAACTTGACCCGTTACTCGATTGGTAGCACTGAATTTTGCAGTCATGTGATTGGTAGTACTGTTCTGTCACTCGCCATTTTGAACACTATTAGAATTGAGAGATAAATTGTGCACACGATACGTTACGGCGACAGCAGCGCAGCGCCGGAGTGGTGTCGTTGCCGCTTCACATACAAGTATCCATGGTATTTATACGTTTTTTTTTTTTTTTTTTAAATTTAATATCCATGGTATGCAACACGTACACCGGACTTGCAGCCCACGAGACGAGGCGAGGAGGGGTGTACGCGTTGCGACACCGGAGCCATCGCTCAGTTGTTTTTTCGTTGTCAAAAACACAGATATTTGACAAATGACACTTGAAGCGCTTTGCAGCGCGGCACCGCTGCGGCGTAACAACGCTACGGCATCGCAGCGGTGGTGTGACCGCCGATGCGGTGAAATCTTTGCGGTGCGACGCCGCAATGCATCGTGTGCACAAGCTCTTAGACGGCGAAATTCAATGCTATCAATCACGTAACGAGTCAAGGTATAATGAACGCGCTGCACTTAACTACGCTTTACAACATTGATTCTTTTGTAAGAAGATAGAAGTTGTGTTAATTTCAGTTGTAAGTCCGTAATATTTACATTTATCGAGCCACTGCCTATTAGATGGTCTAGCACAGAATCAATAGAATGCCTGCTGCCTATTGAAGCGACTTCAAAGAACTGTTTTACACACACACATACACACAAACACACATATATAAACACACACCTTCTTCCCATGGGGGTAAGCAGAAACTACAGAACGCCACCTACTACCAACTATTTTCTTAACAAAAACTGTCTAACAAAAGCAACACACAAATAAATAATCTATTAAATTATTCATTTAAGTTTTATAAATTCAAAAGTTCACGTAGTATATTCATGTGTCAAATAAATTGACAAAACTGACTTGCATTACTGTATACATTTCACTATACTCAAGATAAACGTAGCAAGGCAAGTGATGTATATTATTATAAAACCACGACATGTGGCCCTAACTGACGTCATGTCAGACCAATGTCAAGCCAGACCCTCGGGCCACGAGATGAACAGACACAGAAGGCCTAGGCCGAAACTCTTGTAAATAGCCTCGCTTAGGTCGCTTACCTATATGAGGGATAGATACAAAAGTGTGCTATAATCGAAATTACAGATATAATTCCAAGAGAGAACTGCACTGATGGATGCTTGGTTACACGAAACTTGTTTTAAGAGCGTTTACCCTAAAATTTGGCAACGTCGCAAATAGATGTCAAAAATTTACTTGTTTCGATTAATTTGGCAATATTACTGTATGGAAATAAGAAATGTGGCTAACTAGCGAACTAGAATATTAATAATGAATTGCAATTATAACATTGAATTTCATGTTGTACTCGTTTTAGGTGTAAAAAAGGCATTTGGAAAGTTTCCAAATACTTTTTTTACATTTACAACGAAATATTCGGTGTTACGATATTAATTATTGCATTTCATAATCAATATTCTAGTTCACCAGTTAGCCACATTTCTTATTTCCATACAGTAATATTGCCAAATTAATCAAAACAGCGAAATATTTGACATCTATTTGCGACGCAGCCCACTTTCAGAATAAACGCTCTTAATCCATTTCACCACCTTCTGATAAGTTTCTGTTAACTTGTCTGGCAGATACCTACTAACATTCTTACTTCATTTTAATCTTATCTTGTGGAAAGAGCCTCTCAAAACATTTTGTAAAACAGGTCCTTACTATAATATTGTTTGTGCTGGGTTCATAATAAAAGTGGCTACGTGTGGAACTAATAAATTCTAGCCAATGCCGATGAACTCAGGGACATAGGGAGAATCACTGTGGGACCAATTAGTTCAACCGGGTTTCAGGCTGGCTAAAGTGGACTCATCTTTCATGGGGTACTGTTTAAAGTGTTACAATAAAATACCTCCCCACATACTTCAACTGAATGAAACGAAATTTAAATCTTATATTAAACGCTCACTATGCAGCCAAGCATATTATAAGTTGGGAGATTATATTGCTGATAAAAATGCTTGGCCCAACGCTGGTCTTGCTCCACAAGGGCGCATAAACTAAATGATTAGCATTTGAAAATACAGTTGGAGCTGCTGAAGATTTTAAAAACTATCTTTGCATTGTATAAATTCAATCTCTTAGCATTGTATAATTGCATAGAACATGTGTAAGTACTATGTACCGACTATAAAGCTACCATTTAGGTGCAGGGTATGTCTTTCATTGACTTGAATGTGTCCTGGCTTCTGAGAGTATGTCATGCTCACTCTAATGTCCCGCTGACGGTAGCGCGTGTGTTGGATCATTTAGCTCCCTTCAAAATGGTTGAGCTGAATGGTGCTAATCCATGCGTCATGTTCGTGAACGGGCGCCGTCAGTAGGGACTGGTCATCTCTTAGCCACCACGGCTTATTTGAATTAAATTTAATTTTTTGGATTGTTTTTTTTTTCTTCTGTTTCGGACGCTTTTCACGTTTTGCATCGTTCTCACATGTATAACTTCAACATGAATGATGTAACCAATATTTTGTAACCATATCATGATTTAAAAGAGTGTCCGTGGAATTTCTTGCCCGTTCTTCTCCATAGGTACCTACTACGCTTTGGAATGGGCATCTAGTTTCATCTTTCTGACTGATCGACCTCCTTGACAATTCAAAAGTGCCTGTAGGTTTATTTGAAATAAATGCTTTGAGTTTGAGTTGACTGTATGCGACAGAACTTGGCCTTCTGCAACTCTTCTGCATAGTGTTTAGGCCCAGGAATGTAATATTCAGATAGACCCTCTGTATGTTGTAAATCTTCGCTAAGTACACGCTAAGTATTATTGTGACGTGTAAAGCCTATTTGTTAGGCGCACTCATTTTTGAGGGCTGCTGTTTAACATAGTGATTATGTCGTGTTTTGTGTGACAAGTGTCGCGTTTATGAGACGAAATAAAAGTGTGAGTCTTGGTTTTGTCCCATGAGTATTTCTCATATTATGGAAACTATATCTTTTGTTCTGGGTGCAAATAGAAGTTTACTCCAACAATAATAATACGAAAGGTTGAGTTGAATGATGTGTTAATTAACGATACACACAATTATAAGTTTTAAATAATTATTTTATTAAAACCAATCACTATCAAATACATAGCCTTACAATACAAACTAGCCGTATGAGATCGCCGAGTTAATCTAATGCATTCCATTGTACATTAATTACTAATTTATATTTAACAATCACTGGAGTTATTTTGTTGATATCATGATAAAAACATAGCAGTATTTTGAATTAAACTGGGCTTGTTTGCCCATTCATTAATTTAATATTATGATATTTTGTGTCTCTAGGGTGCATCGCTGTTAAAAGTGATGGTAACCCATCATAATTATGTGAGCAGGAAAAGAAATGAGAAGCAGACCTACGCAATGTGTGCTTCTATAACTTCTAAATCGACGATATTATCGTGTTCATACACGTCCACGTCACGTTATCAAGATAACATAGGGAAGTAAAAGGGTTGGGTTTAGAAACGAACCGACTCGCTAGAAAGAATTCCAGGGTTCTAGAGGGGCTCCTGAACCCTCGACTACAAACTCTTCGGACAAGTTAGGTCCAAAGGGGAGTGCGGGGTCTAGTGAGCGAGCGTAGCGAGCGAAAAAAACTACCTGCGATAACCTTCGTGGTAATTGTTTTTTTAACTATTCTGAAACAGGATCCCCGCGAGGCGTTGCGCCGTCGACTACAATACTTCATAAATTTTATATTTACCTAGGTACTCTTTAACATTTTTTTTTTAAATTTGACCATGATTTTTGAGACTGTTGATATTGACCTTTAAAATATGTCTCCTGTGAACTTGTGGGTCCCATGACTTGCCCTCTTGCTCTCTCCTCCATTCCAGCTACAATTCATTTATCAACCTTTTTATAATATTTGTCATATTTAAAAAATCGTTTAAAAAAAAACTATTTATCTCCGGCGGGGTGTGGCGGGTTGAATTACCCCCTCCCCCTCCCCTACCCCCTATCGAGGCAACACGTTTCTAAACTTTAACCCCCATACATTTTATGGAAGCGGACGTTCAAGATAACATCGTGTTGTTAGAAATTATAAAAACGCCCATTACAACGTAAAGTAGACAAGTCTCAGTTTACGGAATCAAAGTAAATTGACATAATTATAAATCTTCAAACATTTCAGGTGCTCATATACACCAGCGGCACGTTGCCAACGCCAGAGGCAACTGCAGCTGTCGACTCTTAAGCGGAAGTCGACGACGCGTCGGAGGCAGCCACCGACAACGCGTCGATTGCAACGTGCCGATCGTATATATGAACACTTACGCGCCAAGGCGAAAAGCATCCAAAACATAAGATTAAGCTAGTTACTCTCACAAATGATTTTCGAATCTTAGCAATGAATTGAATATTTTTTTAGCATAATTACAAACCACATAAACTTTATATTTTATGTTTCACAATCCATTTGAAAAGAGCATTGAATGGAAGAATATTGTTTACCTGCTAGCGCTAAGTGATACCATGGAGAGCTTTCGTTAACAACTATCCTAACAGCGATAATACAATTGCTTTAAAAACTTTCTATTTAACCATGCAACTGAGTAACACACGCACCCCCAAATTCTTAAGAATCCATAATACCTCAGGTTAAATTAACTCCTTATCTTGCTCGCCCGATATTGCTCGCCGACTGAGTGAGAGCGAGACTGATCGTCAGGGACAAGGCTCCAAGATGCCAATAGCTTAGGTAATTTCTAATTTCTTACGGCTAAAATGATACTAATTTAAAAAAAAAAACACGTCTATCTGCTTTATAGTTAGTTCAGTTATTACGCAAAGCTTCATCATCTAATCTGAGATTTTTTTTTTAATAAACCAAAAGAAAAAATTTGGTAATTTTTCAATAGAGAATATTTTATGGAATCGTAACTTACCATATATTTATTTCAAATTTAATGCTGCAGTATTTTCGATATAACGGAGGATCGTGCTAAGCAATGTAAGATAATATAGACTCTTAAACGACACTACGAGCTGTCTTAAAATTTTTATTCATATACCGAGATAAACTAAAAAAAGCTACGTGTGGCGAAGCAGGTTCTATTAAGATGGTGAATATCATGATGGTCAACAAAATAGCCCCATTACAATAATACTAAATTGACACAAACATTATTGTCTAATCCACCGTGATCAGACCGCTTTCCCTGACCACTTGCTCCGTCGACACCGGGTTTAAGAACACTGGAAATAGAAACAGTAATATTAATGAAAATTATAACAACACTTACTTTTGCCAGCGACTTTGCCCGCGTGGAGGTCCAAATCTATCCCAATGGAACGTACCTACTACCGGGATAAAGTCTTGTGTGTTAATCCAGGTTATAAACTATGTGAGTGAAATTTTTCATCCAAATTGGTTCAGCCGTTTCGGCGTGATTGATACAACCTTTTCATTTATAATTTAACTAGCTTTCGCCCGCGTGTTGGACGGAAATTTATTATCCCACGGGAACGTCCTACCGAGATAAAAAGTATCATATAATCCAGGTATGTATATTCAGGTACCTATGTTAATCCAGGTTATAAACTGTGTGCCAAATTGCATCCAAATCCGTTCTGCCGGATTTGCGTGGTTGAGTAACGAACATCCAAACATACAAACTTTCACATTTATAATATTATAGTAGTATATAGGATTATATTATATAAGTAATATTAATTAATAAAGTAGGATAACTTTACACTTATATTCCGCGAAGGGGAGGAAAGAGGCACCCACTTTTCTCTACTTATGTTTAAGTTTAACACAAATAGGTGTGAGCCTATTGCCTTAGCCTAACCGGGCACATATTTAAACGGGTTTTTGCTGAGAACTTCCTTACTGATAATTCCAATATCATTTTCCCTGACCTGAGAATCGACATGATCAGCACTGTTGTAGTCAAATAACTTCGAATTACATACATACACAACCTCACGCCTACTTCCCATGGGTGTAGGCAGAACATACAGAACGCCACCCGAACGATCCTTACATACTCCTTTTGTCTCGTTTACGTTCATACATCTGGTCATACACGCACGCCAGTTGCGAGTACAACGCAGCTGACCGTCCTGAAGAACATCACCAATAAGATCACTATATGTCCTTCTAGGTCCGCTCCTGACGTTTCCACACGTCGCCTTTTATTCTTCTTCCGAATGACTAGTGTGTATAATAAAATGAATATGACTCACTTGTGCTGCCAGTAAATAAGTCTTGGTCCGGAATTATGCTGGCGGCTGCAATCGCTGCCTCATCTAGCACGATCACCTGGAAATGGTTTACAGAATTATCAGTTTAATATTATCTGCCTTGAAAACCAACATGGAGACTGGCGAGGATATGGAAACAAAAAGGCTGATCCCCACATGTCAAGCCAATTTGCTGCATAATCAATCCCACTGCTGGGTCAGAGGCCTCCTCTCGGTGGGAAGGAGTGGGCCGTAATCCACCACGCGGGCCCAGTGCGGGTTGTTAGATGTCACATGTCTTCGAATTTTTGGTTCTAGGACATACCGGTTTCCTAACGATGTTTTCCTTCACCGTTCAGAGAGCAGTGGTGATGAAATAATTTACACAAAGTAAAGCGCCGGTTTCGAACCTACCTTCGGGGTCGTAAGTCGCGGCCGTTAATTGCGGTCGTTAATTTACTGAGCACTGTTTTAATAACTGCTCCATTTCTAGGAAAGATAATTTTACTTTTAAACAAAAAAGAAGTTATGTATGTATGAAACTTCATTCCACTTTAAAACAAATATTGAACACGGCCTGTAGCATGTATCATAAGTTGAAAAGGTCATATCCGGATATAACTAGTTATGCAAAATGAAGGAGCTTTTGATGGAGTATTTTCATCAAAATATAATATTATTAGTTACATAACATCTGTTATGAAAAGCAGAACGCTATCATGTTATGCGAAAAAGAAAAGCCCCTTTTTATTCGTAAGCAATATTTTCTTTACTATTATTATAGACAAACTTGTGTCCTCTAATTGTAGTCCTGGTGAGGTTTTATGGAAAAAAATACGTACAAATAATAATATGGTGAAATGATAATGTCACAATATTTTTCTTAGATAAATCCTGATAATTTTAGGTAGTTTTCAGGGCTCCGTACCCGAAGAATGCCAAACGGAACCTTATTACTAAGCCTCCGCTGGCCGTTCGTCCGTCCGTCTGTCTGTCTGTCAGCGGGCTTTATCTCATGAACCGTTATAGGTAGACAGTTGAAATTTTCAACGATTGTGTAAATAAAGTGAATAATTAAAGGCCCCATACAACAAACAACATGTATTTTACGGCTTTTTTTGCTCAATACGTACAGAACTCTTCGTGTGCGACTCGCACTTGACCGGTGTTTTTATGAGTAAACTTTCTTACATGTACCTTAGGGACATACCATACACACAGTATAAATAAGTAACAGTAATAATATATTTTCATAGAAAAGGACGCGCTGTGAAATCTCAGTATATATCAGTACGCAACAGTATCGAGCACGCGGGCGTTACACACGGACGCGGTAGGTTTACCTACCGAGCGGCCATAGGTAATTATTTCAAGGTCACTGCCGAGATATAATACTGTTTCTTTATTATACTGTGCCATAGTTATCAATCATGCTTACTAGTAAAAAAAAACAGTTCTTACATGTACCTTAGGGAACCCAAGGATCCTGGTCTTCTCAATAACATCGACAGTCTTCTTCTCTTCAAACATGGGGTTCCGGAGCGGCAGCAGGTCTATCGCATTAGCAGCCAGGGACCAGAGATGACCAGCACCTTGGGGAGCCCTGGCGCCCTTCCGAAAGTGTGGGTTGATAGAAAGGTTGTGTCGCACTGAGTTCTTCCAACGTTCGTCGTTGGCTTTGTAGAAGGGGAAGCGGTCCCTGGAAATAATAATTGACGTATTAATAGCGATGCATTAAACGGTAGACCACAATAATATTAATACACAGATAGCCTAGTGGTGTGACGATCGGACTGCCAAGTCATATGATAGGGTATTGTCTTGTTTTTCATAAAATAATTTGTACTATTATCGTTTTCCATTATCGTCCCCCCTCATAATATTTACCTGAACATTATATTATATTAATATCCACCTTAACTGAAGCGTTATTTCTAATGAAATTATGGCATATACAAGTATAGTATATAAAATTATTGCATTTTAAATTATGGCAAACATTAGTAAACCATATGATAGGTCTCGAGTTTTTTTTTTTTTATGGTGGGAAATTATCTAAAAACTTCTCCCGCTCTGGGCGGAGCGGGTGGGCGTGTCAGACTGACTAAAACCCGTGTTCCTTCCGTTGCCTGTGCGCCGGGGTGCCGACGGGGAGGCTTTAAAACTTTAACACCAGTTAGTCAATAACCATACGAAAAGGAAGGAAGGACAGACGTAAGCTCTAAATTGCAACTTATTAGTACATTTTATTGTCTCACCAGCCGGCAATTTTTATAAGTTCCTAGCAATAAATTATAGAGCTGCTTTTAAAGTGCTCAAAAATAAAACTTTTATAAAACTTCAAATTTAATCGGGTAACATGTTTGTATTTTTAAAACGCCATTCCAAAACGAAGGTTGTACAGACTAATGCCAAATAAACATTTTAAGTGCTTTGTTCGACATCTCACAAAATTGTTACAGGATTAAAGAGCCTTTCCACTGATTGACAGATAACAGCTGCTGTTGAAAATAAAACGATAGCAAAACCTGACTGCTACAAAGAGATATTAATCCGGGGATTTCTGAAATCCTATCAAATTAACCTGTTCTCTGTAATCTCTTGTCAAATCATGATGATTGTGTTGTTATTTTAGTGAACTGTTGTAACAGCTAGCATGAGATAGCAGGTTTACTCAAACACTTCATCAAAGAAAGAAAGAATAACGTATATTTGGACACAGTTCGTGAAACACAAAATACAAATAACCAATTTAAAAAGTGAAAATAATGTTTCATCAGGTTTTCTTAAGAGCGTTTATTCTGAAAGTGGGCAGCGTCGCAAATAGATGTCAAATATTTCGCTGTTTTGATTAATTTGGCAATATTACTATATGGAAATAAGAAATGTGGCAAACTAGCGAACTAAAATATTAAGAGGCTTACAACAGCTAAAGCGCGGTCACTGTCGGACTGCATAGAAATGAAAGAGAAGCGCGATGACACGACGCAGGTAATTTATTGCAAAATATGAAGCAGTTAGCGATTTACAGAAAATCTATTGATTGGACTGGAAAATTAAAACACTATTATCCTAATATGTAGCTTGTAGAATAATCTGACAAAAAATCAGAATAATTGCATGTAAATTAATATGATTTTTAATCGTTAAAAGAAATTTTTAGAGGTATCTTCATGATTTTTTTCTATCGTATCAAATTAGTTGTATTATGTTTTCAACATACTATCATACTAGCATATATCCTGAAGAATATCATATATTTTTCTGATTTTGTTTACTGCAGTGGATCATATTCTTTTAAGCATTATAAAACGAGCGTTTAGGCACGTTTAGGTCCTGTAGTCCCCTTAATAATGAATTGCAATTATAACACTGAATTTGATGATTTGTTTCTGATTTGATGTTGTTTCCAAATACTTGTTTTACATCTCAAACTAAATATTCGGTGTTACAATATTGCTTTGCATAATCAATATTTTAGTTCACTAGTTAGCCACATTTCATATTTTCGTGTAGTAATATTGCCAAATTAATCAAAACGGGTAAATATTTAACAACTATTTGCGACGTTGCCAACTTTTAGGATAAACGCTAATAAGCTATATTCTGGCCGCCGAGAGAATGCGTTCCTGACACCTGTCAGTTGACTACAAAAGAATACGTGTTTTACGAATTTATACTTTATTTGTTCCAAATCATGTCCAACTGAGAGGTGTCAGGAACACATTCTCTCGGCAGCCGGAGTTTAGTTAAGAAAGTTGTAACTGAGAAGTAAATAATACCTAACAAACACGACACTCGTATGATCGAGAAAATCACCCTTTTTATCATCATTCATATTGAAGCTCGTAAGCGTCGACTGCTGAAAATGAGCCTCAAAAGTACCTCCGCTATAAAGAACTAAAGGCTGCAGCTGGATATATTGTCATTACGACATCAACAACCGAAAAGCGGCCGCTGTTGCCTACATGCTTAGTATATTCCCTTAGTTACATACTTATGAGGTCATTTTTTTTTACTATGAATCTCTTTTACACTTTTGGCTTCTGAAATACAGTTACTCTAACCTAGCTCTGGAGCCAAGCGTCTCAATTTTTTCTGTAACTTGTATATGGCAGTAAATTATTTATTTATTTATTATTATACTTCCTACACAATCGAGTGACCTGCCTATAAAACCTATGAAGTGGCACTAAAATCAGATATAAAAACAATAAACGCATGTAGCCCCAAAATTCAGTATACCACCACCACCACCTGCTTGCTACCTTGTTCTATGTATACCAGAGCTATAGTGGCACGCGACCTCGCAGCTAGGGCGACCGCCCCATCCCGGACTGGTACGGAGATCGATTGCTCTGCCAACCGAGACCCTCCGATGCACGATACAAGAATTATCTAATACAACCCGGCTTATGCACCTGCTTATTGAATTTGGGGATTAAAAGGTGAAAACATGAACGCAAATTGGAGAATTTTGAACCTTATGTGGACCAGTAAAAGTTGTTATTGTATTGAGGGTTTCGGATGAGCAGGTTTATGGACGGATCAAAAACAGCCCCCTATGTCGAATTTTGATGGATATTGTGTTATGCAACTGTTTGTTAATTGGTTTAGGGATTACAATGTAAAATTAGGTGGAGAATGAACATAGAAGCGATTAGTTACGTGCCTTCTTTGTTTTTTGGGGTATCGAGCAATTTAAAAGCCTAATGGATGATGACCTACCCGATAAACAATGTTTACCAGAACTTACAGACATCAAGAATGGCAATACATTATTGCTAGCCTAAAGTCAATCTTAGAGATAAAGTTCAATTGTCGGGTCACGTGCTTCAAAGTCAAAGTCATATAATTTATTTCAATAAGACACATAAAAGGCACTTTTGAAAGTTAAAATTTACAAAAAAAAAAAATTGTTTCTAGTCCCCCCTTGCAAAAGGTAGTTTAAGTATGGAGAAGAATGGACAAGAAACTCCACCGTTACTCTTTTAAAATGCTTATTTCACCAGCTCTTATTTCATTCGAATTAGAAATCAATAGCCTTTTCCTAACTATATTGAGCACATGGAGCGACCACCCAGTTACTGGGTAATACATACCCCTTGGGAAGATTGGTTGTCAGACTTTCGGGCTTCTGACGACCCGTAACGACTGTCAAAGATCCACGAATGACAGCCGGGACCAACGGCTTAACGTATTTTCCGAGGCACGGAGGACTCTCGGTATGTAAAGATGGTCACCTATCCACAGACCAATCCCGGCAAGCGTAGCTTAACCTGACGGATCGACCCGTGCGGCAGTTATTACTTAGCCACGAGCTTCTGGGCACAAAAGGGAGAATGCCTACCTATTATTATACAGCATGTCCCCAATAGAATAGAATATTATGTTATAATCATATTACATACACATAATGTTTATTATTATGTATAAAACATAGCTTATTTATTAAATTAGTTACACTGATTGTAGTAGAAAATTGTGGTCACATTACAAATCTATGCACGCACACAGTCTCACACTTAGGTCTAGCTTATTAGCTAGACCTAAGTGTAGTTGTTGTCTAGCTTATTATTATTGTTGAGAAGTTTGTTTTGACTATACAGCGGAAGTGTGACTGCAATTTACGAGATACAATTATATATGGGATAAAAAAATACATATTAAAAATGACAGAAATCGATTCAGTAAACGATTCTGAACAATTTTTTTTCATAATGTGCATTAATTCAGTTACACATTGTATACTCATTAATAGGTAGGTACAACAAGGCTGCCAACTGCCAATGATGAAGATGTTGACGGTGGCCCCTAAGACGACCCACTGACCGCTATTTCTTCCCTTATCCTTTCACAACGAGTTGTACCAAGTGTTTAACAAATTCTTCTCCATAAATCTACATTAAACTGCGCAATCTACACCAAATCGCCCACTAGAACTAATCACTGACGATATAATTACAGTATCAGCTATTGCTGACATGGTTAACAGCAGTATTGCGATGTTTATCGGCGCGTAACCGAGGGGGAACGATATTAATTTATTATCGCGATAATGTTTACTACCGTTTAGAGGGGAGCTTTGTGATTCGTGGTAATCTGTTCGATTAGCGGTGTTTGTTGAATGATCGTTACAGTTGTGGTGAAAGGGGGTAAGAGGTTTAAGGTATGCGATTTTGATATTAGGAATTAAGGCCGTAAATGGCTCAAGGATGAAGGAATTCACCTAAGCCAGCTTCAGCTCTTGCTCTGCAGTGAGACAATACAGGCTAGTTAGAAGAAGAAGAAGCTTCAACCCAAGAATTGATGTGAAATAACCTAGCAAGCACTACTTAACGCCCATGCAGACAGCCGCGACTTGTACCGCAACGCAATTCTGCCATATCCGTAGAATCATTTCTATGAAAACGCGCGCGACAATACACACAGAAGCGACACGTCGTGCCGCGACACAGAAAATACTCTCATGGCGCGTCGCTCGCGCGACGCGTTATTGCGGTGACATCGACGCGAAGCCATACGAAATATTTCTTTAGTGTCGCGCTGCCAGTTGGCCCACGATTTCGTGGAGCGCTAGTGTTAAAGGATTGCGTGTTGATAACATCGCAGAATCGCCACGCGACACGTCGCGTGACAAGTCACGCCAGGCTGCATAAGCCTTTAGGTAACATTAAATTTTTTGAAAAAAACATGTTGAAGCTTTTATAATTCAAGAAGATAATGGGGACTTTTCTTTGCCTTTGGTAACGCGTACGTAGGGAAGAGGATACAATCATATACAGGGTATACACAAATGAAAACAAAAATGCTATAAACGTTTTTTTTTTTACGCACATCTTATAATTGTCTCTCACTATATATAACCAATTATACGGCAAGGGTTTTTAAATCCTATACCTACATGTTACTATGAGAATTTTCAGTACATGAAACCAACCGCTCGCGCATCTCCGCAGTGTCGGCTCGTTTGATCCCGTCTATTTAACTTGAACTTATACTTAAAGATAATGACCCGCGCTGCTGGGGAATTTGTGCTGTTGGGGAGTTTGTTGCGCCACTTCTTCCCAGCTAAAGCACTAGGAAGTGGTGAAGGGTGGGCGTTTTGGGGGACTGTCTTATGTAATTTTGACGTTCGAAAAGTGCTGATACTCAGCCTAGTTTGAATAAATGACTTTTGAATTTTGAATTAGAATTTTGTTGTTCGGTGAAACGTTTGTAATGATTTGAATTCATCATACAAAAAATTGGTATTTTTTTTATGTTTTTATTTTTTATTAGGTTCACCAACAATTGATTACACTGATACAATGCATCAGTTACTTATAGGTAAACACCACATGCATAAAACAATGAATCGGACAATTATGCTAACTTATTTAGTAATAAGCGCTAATATAGAATATTTGGTAACATCGGTAAAAAGTTTTTTTTTTTTTTTTTTTTTTTTTTTTTTTTTTTTTTTTTTTTTTTTTTTTTTTTTTTTTTTTTTTTTTTATAAATATAAATATAATGGTATAAATTCTTTGAGTAAATTAATGCGAATCAACCAATAAGCCGGAGATTCTTGTATAATACCTGATGTAATTTTCACCCCTTTTTGATTAATACCCTTTGAGTTACACGTTGTATAAGGGGAACTTTTTTATTCGAATTGTAATCTCGTTTGATTAGCCTGCAGGTATATTGGTAAACATGCCAGGGTGAAGCATACATTGGCGCATAACTAGTTATTCCTTGATCCATGGTTTATTCCTATTTATTTTAAGTGTGATTTTTTTATAATAATTGTGTTTTATTATGACCAAACACCAAGAGGCCAGCAAATAGGCCGTCTCATTGACCAGCGGGAGGCTGTGATTTGAAATCCCGCTCGTTGCACTATTACGGTTGACGCAGACTCGGGAGAGTCACACCGCGTTCCAAAAATCCCTTTCACATCAGTTTCATACATTTTCTATGAATCAACGCAGACTACAAACGGACCGCACCCGTACCGCACTTTTTATACGAAAATGCGTTGCGCTGCGGCCCATTGCAGCATTTGCGCTTAGCTTTACAGTCTTGGTTCAAGCATATTTTTTGTATTTTTGTAAGCAATCAAAAACGTAGTAGAAAACTGCATGCCTTCCATTCAATTGTGCCATATTAGACATCTAATAATTAGTCATAAAACAGGAGCCACCACCGGTAACAATAAACCCAAATCAACAATTACACCGTTCACTCTATCTATACAATTCCCAAACAATGAACCAGTAAATTAAACTATAATACCAACAAATAGAAATGACACCCCTCACAGAATGGTACCGAGTAACATCGGAACATTTTCTTTTGTCTGTCTAATTAGATATTCAGCCTTATGTGAAATTGGGTGAAAAGGGATTTAATGGATTGATTGGGAAATAAAGGTGAAAAGGTTATTTTCAAGCTTTTTCTATTATTACATTATAATAGACAATAAGTACTTTATATTGTGCTTGCCAAGGTATACTTTAAAGAACCTCAGTACACGTTGGGCGAGCGTGCTCGGCCAACGGGCAAATCTTACGGCATATCACGCAAAAAGGTCCTGTATACGTGTGCTGGTGGCTTAAAAACTGTTCAAGATAATTATCTGCAGCTAAGCAAATATAATCAGCCTATAACTTTCCCACTGCTGGGATGCAGGCCTCCTGTTTGAGGGATAGCAGCATCCAGCTAAGCATAGCTCTAGAAAAATACCGCTTCAATAAACTTTGCCATTACCAGTGATTATCCAGAAAAAAACTATATTAACAAACTGGTGCAAGAATTGTGTTGTGTTAGGTATTTAAAAACTAAAAGATGCTGCTGCATATCCTCACGAATCCTTGGTGAATATAATTGACTTCGAAGCAATGAGCTACCTCGATGCGACGCTATACTATGACTGCAGAGCGAGCTAGCAAGGAGCAAAGTTTATACAAAAGAAAGCTATTCGAATTCTGCTGTTACTATAACTTATCATCGCGTGAAGACTACAGTATGACACATCAGCAAGCGTATTTGACGCAGTGTTGCGTCGTGTCGTACCGCATCGCTTTATTTAAGCGCTGACAAGTCGAATAAAGCATGTTTTCGAATAACTTGAACAATGTCCTAAGTTTTTTAATAAGCATTTTATGAAGGAGTTGCTGGGAAGACTGATTTTCGATAAAGGCTACCTACACAAAAAAAGTTCCTATATTCATCAATGACGAACGACGCAACTTTTTGCAACCCCTTATCACAAATTGTTATGAACTCATGACCAACATGATTGAAAATATACAAAGAAACCACAATCCTCATGAATTATCTACAAAAGTGAAAATGTATTAAGAATAAACTAATAAAAAATCTACTCACGAGATCCATTGGTATATCGCAGACACTGTTAACTCTCCATTCTCCCTCAGAGCCTTTTCTATAAGCTCAGGATATGTGTACGGGGGTTTTTTCAGCGCTGGCGGCGTTTCAGGAATATCCACCTTCGGCTCTTTCACCACGGGCTCGTCATCCGGCACTTTGATGTTCACGAAATCATCCAATCTGAAGTTTAGGAGCCATGCTAGGCTTGCACAATCGTTGTCATCCTCTGTCGGACTTTTGGAGCATTTTCTTCGTCTCCATTTCGACCTGTCACCTGTTCTAGCCGCCATTTTGGTTGGGTACGATTGGCAGCCACGACCGCACTGATGCCGTTCGAAATTCGAACGTCAGCGTGGTGTATCGTGCCAGTCCGTGCTATCTCTGCCACGCTTGTAATCTCATTAGGGTGCATGGAGGTGGTATATCAGTTTTATTAGAAAAGGATTTTATTATAAGCTTTTTTAAGCTGCATTATTTTACGAAAATTATTTTATTTTTTATTGTTATTTTATCCGTTTTGTTTAAAAGTATGAGCCATGTTAATGTTATTTTAATAGGGATCTTTAATAGGGAGATTTGTCTTTGTTATTCAATTCAAGGATAAAAATAATGTAAAAGACAATATTCCGAGAAAAAATCAAAGCACAGCAACGTTTTATTTTATAATAAAAGTTTTCTTCGAACAATATTTTGCAAAGCTTCTGCTTACTAGCTATAACTAGCTTTAGGAATACGAAATTATTAGTCGGTAGGTACTTATAATGTACCTATACTCCATTTATTACAATATTAGAAAAGTAATGGCGAAATAACGACAGTTATTGTGTAATATTGTTGAAATGAGCTACATTTTAGACTTATTTTGAAATGAAAATAGTTAATACATTACACTGCTTTGTATTTATCGTGAAATAACGGAGTTTTCAACCCCAAACGGCTCAAATATATAAGTCCCAATAAGGTTGGAATATTTGCGTCGTTTGAGGTTTTCTGCACCTGCAGCAGCAGCCCCATCACGGCCCGCCGTGCTAGGAAGTTGGGATGGCGCAAGGGTATCGACACACGTTGCATCCCACACGAAAAACCTACCGACCTTCCAAGCCATTATGTTCATTCCGTCTGGTCCCTTCCCATCGTCGCGTGCCAAGCCATTGGGTTCTAAAACAAGAGCACGACGGATGATGTCATATATAAGTATCCTTATATATTTATACTTCACTAACATAATAATTTTTAAGTCTTCACCAAAATATTGAAAGACATAAACTATACTGGCCTACTCGCCAAGAGTGGGCAAATAAGTAGAGTTGAAGCAGGCAACTTCTTAATTGAAAAATCTAGAACAAATCCCACGCAAACCATTGAACACGTAAATCCTAAACAATACATGAGTCCTAGGCATGTTTTCTTACAATAATTGTTTTCAGATTCGATGCAATATTTGTACAGTCCCCGCCCGCGAGAACTTTGTTTACAATATCTTTTGTACGATGTTACTTTTTCGCGCGATTCGCTTTTGTTTGCGAACACAAAACGACGAATGTTTGTAGAAGATTAGATTTTATTTGCACATGATTTAGGTTCCATAGTGGCGTGTTAATTTGTTTTTATTGTTGAGTTGGTTTTGAGTGCACAAGTGTCTTTGAGAATATTGTGTTTGTGATTTTACGTGCTTTTATACATTCTAATTGTTTTTTAAGTAGCAGCGCCCCGCGGTTTCACCCGCATAAGTCTCGATTACGTGGGAATATCGGGATAAAAAGTATCCTATGTGTTAATCCAGGTTATAAACTATATGTGTGCCATCCAAATCCGTTCAGTAGTTTTTGCGTGAAAGAGTAAAATACATCCATCCATCCATTCTCACGAAGTTTCGCATTCATAATATTAGTAGGATACGATTGATGTCTCTTATGTACCTAAATTAGAATTAAATTTTCATGGATGCTCTTGTTTCCAATACACAAACATATTCTTTGATCCTACAAAGGTTTGTGTAAATCAAAAATCACGCCTAATCCTTATATAAAATTTTATACCATAAACAGCAAACAACCAACCCTGCAACTGCAGCATTCAATTAGCTCAACAAAAGTTTACCCTCCAATCCGAACAAAGGCAAAGTAATCCAGCATACAAGTCCTCGTCACAAAACACCCTCTACACTCCCGTCAGCAGATAACAGGTCACTATTAAATTATCACCGTGCACATCGCTTTTTGAACCCGTTCGGTGCGTACACATTTTAAATTCAATTACTTTTTCCAATTTACACGGGTGCCACGGATTTCTCCCTATAAGTGAGACGGGATTGATTTGTTACATGTGTGATGTGCTCAACGGTTTTGTTTTTCGTTCCATTATTGCAGGGTTTGGGGGAAAACTCGGAAAAAGGTTGCTGTTTTGAGGAATTTCGTTTGTAAATGGAACGTTGTTATCGTTCCCGTGATTATTAGGGCGTGTGGAAGAATTAAGTCCGTATTAAACGGAGCCATGTAATCAAAGCCTATGCCTAGGATAAGTACCTAGTACTGTGGATGACTGTGATGATGATCTCACCAAACGAATCAATATCTTAGTCCTTTGCGTTTCAATCATTCAAACTAGAGGCTTAATCAATCATATTAATTATATAAGTACTAGCTGCCCGCTCCGGCTTCGCACGGGCTGCACTAATTACTTTTCTACGGCTACCTACCTACCCTACCTAGCTATCCTACCTACCTCCACCTAATACCTTACTAATTACATACCTGCCTATAACCTTGTCCTGTGAATAACGAACACAACAAAAAAAAATATCCAATTTGGTGCAGCCGTTCCTAAGTTATGGCGTGACCAAGGGAAATAGGGATTAATTTTTATATATACACACAAAGTATGTCATGTTTTGTTGAAAAGTACCATGGTCCCAAAAATATTATTTATGTCATTATCTATGTATTTTATTGTTTACATAAATAAATAAATAAAAGTTATAAGTATAACGTAACCCCAATTTATTTTTCGTAGACCCTAGCAGTAACTAGATACTTTCATAATTCTTACATAATATTTCAATTAACCCTCACCCAAAATACATCGCGAATTAAATCTTCATTATGCCCTCCCAGTTTAATGTCTCCAACTTTGCCAAAATCCAAAGGATCTTGGGTCCAACAGTACAAACAGAGCCCTTTTCTTAAGGTGCCCTTGGACCAGTTACACCCTTTTGTTTGACAAACGCCTCGAGCTCAACATTGCTGTTGAGCCCAGCTGTGACCAATGCTCATTTGGAATAAAAGAATGTTAATGGATAAACTTCGTTATTATTTTGTACGGAATGAGAAAAAGTTCGCAGAGCAGCTGCTTATTTTAATTGATTATGTGGGCTTCAGTGGTTTGTATCGATAATATCTACTACGGTTTTGTTTTTTATTTAAATAGAAGTGGAATTATAACTAAAGTACAGATGCCTGTATTAATTATGTACCTCTCACAAGTACCTATGACAGATTGGTTACAAATTAACCCAGGTGTTCAAAAATAGTCATGCTCACTCGCTAATGGTGGCGCATGTGTTGGATCATTCGGTTAAATGGAGAATTAATCAATATGGTAGCAACTTGCACGAGTAAATGAACAAAAATAAGTGTAACTGCTATTTAATAGAACACAGACGGTTCTTAAAATACAGATCGCACGATTTAATTTATATTACAAAAACGATCTTACCATACGAAACTAATTTGTATCCAATTAGAAAAATAATTACAAATGCGGCATCGAAGCGGATATACATTGGCGTAGGAAAAATAAAACGTCCGTGCAGAACCGAGTGAGATCCGATTTAATTCGATTACGAGCATCGCATTGAAACGTTTCGAATTGAATCGATTTCTAAGTGTTTCGATTTAATTGAAGCCCATGCTGTTCTCGTATCCGAATGCAATTATTTACCATTTACCGGCCGATGCCCGCAACGGTTATAACCAATGGTGCTTCGTTTAGACGATTTATTATGATCTCATTAGTTGGTCGAGTTACTTGTGTGAAACAACTGGAAGAAATTACATACAATTTGTGTATTTTTGTTGGTGTTTTTCTATGTTTATGGGTTTATCGGGTTCCTACTTGACTAAACATTGGTTGAGATATTAATTAATAATCATTCAATTTCTCCTTTCCTAGAATATCACTAACCGTAACTGTACCGTACTGTACTGTGTGTAGTTGAACCAATAAGTTACTGTTACGATGATAAGGATAACATCATACGTGTCAATGGTAATTGGTACGCGTAGTCGGCTAATTAGGATCTGTCCGGTAATTTAATATCCTTCGATACAACAGTACTCACAGAACTAATATTTGTATAACAACAAATGTGTAAAATATTTTGCGGATTTTATTTCAACCATTAATTTAATTTACTTACCCACTTTTAATTTGAATTATTGGTTAAAATACAATAATGAGAGGTTGCCTGTGTGAATGTACTAGCTGTTTTTAATATTATACAGACATATGTTATTATTAAGGGGACTACAGGACCTAAACGTGCCTAAACGCAAGTTTTATAATGCCTAAAAGAATATGATCCACTGCAGTAAACAAAATCAGAAAAATATATGGTATTCTTCAGGATATATGCTAGTATGATAGTGTGTTGAAAACATAATACAACTAATTTGATACGATAGAAAAAAATCATGAAGATACCTCTAAAAATTTCTTTTAACGATTAAAAATCATATTAATTTACATGCAATCATTCTGATTTTTTGTCAGATTATTCTACAAGCTACATATTAGCATAATAGTGTTTTAATTTTGCAGTCCAATCAATAGATTTTTTGTAAATCGCTAACTGCTTCATATTTTGCAATAAATTACCTGCGTCGTGTCATCGCGCTTCTCTTTCATTTCTATGCAGTCCGACAGTGACCGCGCTTTAGCTGTTGTAAGCCTCTTAATTTTAAACTTTTTTGTATTTACAAACTACGGAGTTACCAATGGTTTGTGTGCCTATCGACTTCACCTAGTTGCTTTCGTGTATTTGATTACTAGCTTATTTATTTATGTGGAAGTATAAATATTATGTATTAGGTATGTTAAAACTGTTTTTACTCCCCGTCACTTGACCAAGGGTTCGTTACAAAACCAGCGTCAGACAGCATCTGTCTGGCATTAATGCTGAAATGAATCTTTTTGGCGCAGCCGTGAGGCACACACTATTGTTGTTCAAACATTATTTTCACGTTTTCATTTTGTGATTTGTATATTGTGTTTCACGGACTGTGTCCAAATAAATGTCATTCTTTCTTTCTTTTCTTTCAAATATATTCAGTTCCGTATAATACAATGACAATAAATAATAGGTGACACAAATTTATGTCGTGCCAAGTAGGTATAACTTTCTGTAATTATATGACTAACAGGTAAACTCAGGGAAATTGCAATTACAGCAAAAGAACTATGTACCTAACAACTTAAGTTGTCCGTATATTTAAATCCCAATTGTCATTCTTTGGCAGTTGTACACACATCAAAAGTGTCTAAGGATCAAGTACATTTTTAACTATAAAAAATTCTCCAATTAATATTCACCAAATCTAGTCTTCCAGACTGGCTTCTTACTTTAATTCGTATGTTTAAGTTAACAACTTATCCCTATATTTTGTAAAAATTAAGAACAATTGCAAATTGTGGGAAATTAACATAAGTTAATGTCGTCAATAAAATGGCAAAAAGGCAAAAATAAGGATTTTTGAAATTGTTAAAAATTATAATCTGTGTTTCCACCATTGACACGAATCATACAATCACAGCGATTCGGTATGCTTAAAATCAGTTCATTAAAATCACTTTGAGGAATGGCCGCCCACGTTCTTTGTAACAAGTCAAAAAGTTGTAGTGGGGTATGCACGGCATCCATACTCGGCAGAGCTCTTCTTTGGAGCATATTCCATGCGTGCTCAATTGGGTTGAGCTCTAGCGATTGAGCAGGCCACGGCAGAACGTTGATGCGAGTATCGCCAAGAGTGCGTGTTACGACTCTACATGCGTGTGGACGTGCATTAGTCGAAACGAATCGCCCAATCGGCTTCGCAAATGGATGATCGCGTCTGAAATAATCCTCTCCGCATAAATCTGAGCATCGAGGTTGTCCCTGATCCAAATGAGATCGGTTCTTCCACCGATCCAAATACCGGCCCAAACCTTTATTGCTCCCTCTCTAATGAACCTCCTGACAAAATTTCAAACGTTCTTGACGTACAGAGGTCCTCCAAACTCGAGAACGTCTTGTATCCGGTATACCGAAATGAGACCATTTGAAAAACAAACACAACGCCAGTCTTCTTCCTTCCAATTTCTGTGTTCGCGAGCCCATTGTAAACGGGCCCTACGATTGCGGGGTGCTATAGGTGGAATTCTCAGCGGACTTCGAGAACGCAGACCCACTTTATGTATTTTAGGTGGGTACATGTTTTATGTTTTATGCACGCACGGTGATGCCTGCGGATAATTATTCTCGTATATATTATTTAATCATTTTATTCATACTATTGGTTGTATAGTAGCAGTATATTTTATAAACTATTTATTTTATTTTATATTTATGTATAATTCATTAAACCTGACTTGGTTTTCGTACGTCTTTTTCGGGTGACCACTGAAAATCAGCGCTGTGCTATGGGTCTCCATAGCACAGCATCGTGCTGAGTGGAAGCCTTCTTGTCACAGTCATGACGTGCCAGCAGCTGCCGATTATTTCTGTTTTCTGCTCGTTATTGTATTTAAATCTATTGTGTTTTATTTTCTACTCGAGTTTATTATCTTTTTTTATAGCGTGTTCAGAGGCGGCTTATGACGCTCTGTGTAGTGCCAAGAGCGACAGCCATAGTACGCTGCCTGGAACTAGCTTGCAAAATTCCGACGGCTCTCATCATCTCTTCTCGCGTCAAATGATGTCGTTGCTCCATATCAATCCAGATTTTTTCAGTTCCAATGCAGAAATTGCAATGGTTTTGTAAAAACGCTATTACACACTTTTATAGGCATCCGGATTGACAGTTTCTATTTTTAATCAAAATTCAAAGAAAATTCTTTATTCAAATATTGAAATTACTTTAATAATATTGACTTTACTTTTTAAAATAACTTTTTTGGATCGTTATTGATTATAACGATCCAAAAAAGTTAAAAAAATAATCCTCAATTGCGGCGATAGTCTAAAACATACTTGATCCCTAGACACTTTTAATGTGTGGATATTGGCTATATCACGACAAATTGAGGTAGTGTGAATTTAGTTAACAAGTTATCCTTGACAGTACATCACAGTATAACTTTACACCTACATAACTTCATACGAACAGATTTATGGGCTATAGCAAAACATCCACATTTACGATGTGCCACGAAATTGGCAATTGATGTCACATCATTAGCGAGTGTCACGTCTCGCATGATTTGACGGTGTAATGTACCTGTATGTATTTGCAAGTTGCGATGTGTATCAATGTACCATGATGATTGACGCCCCAGTAACTGGGAGCACCCCTGTACCAGGAAAACTCAATTATATTTTGAAAGTTTTGAGTATAAATGTAGTTGATGATGTGATAGTGAAGACCAAAAAAACGATGGATGGACTGTGTCAAAGATGATATGGCTAGAAAGGGATGACTATGAGGATAGTATGGAAGAAAAAGAGACATGTTACGCCGACCCCAAAATATATAGAGAAAAGGGCAAGAGAATTATGATGATATCTACTTGCGAAAGCGTTAACAACCCTGCTACACTATTTTTCAGTAAGTTACTTACATCGAAACTTGAAAAACGTATTAGCTGCGTAGATTGCACTTTCAGGTGTAAATGCGGCCTTAACGAGCTTTTTAATACTGAAAAGTACGTTTTATATTAAAAAATTATTGAGCATAAAATATATAATAGATAGATATTTTTATGCTAGCTAAATGCTACGTAAAAAAAAAAATACTGTGACAGTTTCGTAGCGATAAACAAAATCATCTTGCGGTTACTAGTCGTTTTTTTTCGTGTGAACGCAGCACAAGGCGGTTCCAGTACTCATTGTCATCAAGTGGCTTTAGATTGCAGGAATCCATTAGAAGCAGATACTGCGAATTAATAGCGAACGGTCCTCACTCAGTAAACCGTTCGATAGAGTTCCTTATACTTTAGTGTATCGTCGGGATTTTGTTCTTTCAGAACATATTTCTTGGAATATCTTTGTCTTGTTAGAATACGGGGAGCTGAGTTGATGTAGATTGGCATTCAAATGTTTCAGGTTGTTTTTCAAGGGAAATGGGAAGGCGCAAGATTAGTAGGTACAAGGCATTTGAATCATCTGCAATCTTCTTGTCTGGGCGGCCATTAATTTTAGATAAAATAATCCGTTCCGTTGTTGACATTTGGTTTTAGAACTCAGACAAAATGAAAAGCCAAGACATAGCGCTACGAACAATACAGTGAAGCATGGCAAAACTACACCTCCGTTCTGTGCATACACGCACACATTTACAATCAAACTACACCTCACTAAGTGCACACATGTTTACGAAACCGGCCTCATTTCACTGTTGACAGCGAGATGTCTTGATTTTTTATTTGGTCTAAGCTTTAGAACCCTAAAAATCAGACATGTTCTGATTAGGGTACAGTAATTGCTCGCACTCGATTACAGAATCAATGAGGATAGTTTAAAGAGAATATAAATACGATAAACCATTGTTAACATTTCATGTGTAAAATAATTCAACAATGAAAAATGTCATAACTTGATCGCTGCCAAGTATACGAGTATGTGAGCACAGTCGATGTCATTTGTTTTTGTTCTGTTTTTGGTACGGCAGCAGCTGGACCTTCGATTTCGTATCCATGTCGTGGCCAGATCTTAAAATTGATCATTTCATGAAATGAACATCTCGACCACTAGTCAAATCATGATTTGGCCTAGCCAGATCATTAAATACTCAACGTTTAACGATATGAACAGTTAAACGTACGACGACTTCATGATGTGATCAAACATTTGTGATCATATCTGAAAATAGTTAGATTATCCACCGGTAGAGGCGTTGATGTCGCTTTGTTTTAATTATGCATCATGGCGGCGGCATACAACAAATCAAACAAAGTAGGGTGACCACGCAAAAAAAGTCGGTGCCGTGGCAGCGGCCGTTGAGCGCTTCTTCCAAGTTGGTCGCAGTTACTTGGCTATTTCTATTACACCTTACACCATGGATACCGCTACGTCAAACGTCGACTGACATAGCATTAAAAGTTGACGTTTAAACTATATGGCCAATGTTAGCTGGCCATTTCATGAAATGGTAGATTCTAAGATCTGGCCACGACATCCACATGGAACGCAGCAGAAAATAAAAGCATACTGATTCCAAGCCAACGCACCTCATTGCACCCGTTTCTTATGCTAAAGAGTCGCTAACCCTAATCAAAAATTGCTTTACAAAAGATCGAAAACTCATTATTGACCTAGTTAATTAGTTGGTTATTTAATTAAATATCTACTTATTTGCTATCTCCTCGGGCGAGAGAATCGCGGCGATAGTCACGCTGTACCTCCAAATTATCGCCGTGATGATACCGCCGTATGGAGAGAGTTTCTATTGGATTTATTGGCACGACGAGATTATCGCCGCGATTTTCTGCCCCGTGAAGATGGCGTCTTAGTGTAAATAGGTAGTTGTAGGTATAATCATTTTTCTATTATATAAAACCTAAACTAGTATTACTACTATACAGGGTGTCAGGGACATCCACGCGAAAACTGGTACCATGGGTTCAGTACATGAATTTAAACCCCCCAGCGCTGAAATTTACTGTCGTCGTTTTATATCGTCGGTTATTTAAATAATCTGCTGTTCCATACATTTTGACCGCGTAGTTATTGCACTTTTCTACGAAACAGCAGATTTTTTTTTAAATAACTGGCGAAAAATTTCAACGCAGTTGGGTTTCGAATCATGTATTGAATCCATGGTAAACTTTTTCGCATCGATGTCCATGCCACTCTGTATATTATATAACATATTATAAATTAAATTCGCTTTTCGTGTCTATCTGTGTGACCGCGTAGTTCTTGTAAACTACGCATCGGAGTGTGTCATCAAAGACCTGACGTCACACAACATCCTGACGTCACTCAAATCCTGCATCGCGCAATTAGAGTTTACCGCGTGGTGGACATATATACAAGCTCCCGACGTGACACCCGTCTGGTCGGAGGATCCTCCCTTTTCTATGGTGGATGAGTGAACGTTTGATGCGGTTTTCACCATAACATAGATAATAATTTATTCCGGAAGGTTTCTGTGTATAACCACATTAATATTAAACTTAGGTACCTACACATAATAAAGAAATATAGATGGTTTGTCAAGACGTAAAAATCGTGCGAAGTAGGGGTCGTAAGTATATTCCGGTATAAGGACTTTCTCTTTCGACCCAGGCTTTAAACAAAAAGGCAACGCATTAACTCCTCCGTTATTATTCAAGAAAAACGAATTCAGAACTTTCAATTCAATTTTCTCGGCAATTAGCATGATGAATTAGAGTGCACAAAGTGAATTGGTCCTTCGCAGGAAGACGCGAAGTGCATCTTAATTCGATTGACCACTCGCTATTATGCAGTTGCTTTGTAAGGCAACAGTTGCCCGACTGTTGCTAGGTAACAGGATATCCTGTACTTAAAAGTGTTGTGAGTGAAGCATGTTTGTTCCTTATAAAGTTGTAACGTATACAGGTTGTTCAAATTAAATTAGCTAGCAAAACTCCGCAGACGTGATGGCTCAATGGGTATCTTACCCAAAAAACAATACCAAGTAGCGGTCGTTAACCCAAAAAAAAGCATAGAATCTTTTATTTTTTTCATTTTATCATGTTTAGATATCGATACCTATCGCGTCTGCCGAGTTTCGCTAGTTCATTTGATTTGACCCTGTATATGTTAAGTAACCTATAAAAACATCTATTTCTAGCTTACATTAAGTCCTTCTTTTCCGGATCAAGTAAATACAAACAAAAATACTTAAGATATAAGCTACCAAATAAACAGTAAAAAGCCGTATTAAATAAATGACTGAGATGGATAAACTTTATTTGTTTAATTTCAGTTAAGAGTCTATAATACCTCAAACTGCTTAGCATGATTCTCCGTTATATCGAAATAAATTTAAGGTGATGATTAATGTTAATCAAGTACCAGAACACGACGAAAACACGACTCCGTAAAATTTTCTCGACAGAAAAATATTAACTCCAAACCGAACAATGAACCGCTAATATTAAAAAAGTACTTCAAATTAAATCATGAAATAATCATCTATGTAATAATTACCCATGTTTGCAAAGTAATAAATGATTTATGATTTTATGAAACTTTGCATAGGTATAAATAAACTAAATATGAAGCAGATACAATTTTTTATTTTTATTTCTGTTATTTTCACCGTAAAAAGAAACTACCTGAACTATCGGCGCCTTGGAGCCGCCCAGAACCCACTCAGTCTAGCTCTCACTCAGTGCGCGAGCAATAGTTTGCGAGCGCGATAAAGAGTTAATTTGAGCTGAGGTATTATGGACTCTTAACTTAAATCCCACAAAACTAAACCACTAACAGAACACCAGCCCAGCAGGCCCTATCAGAATACCAGCGCTGCGACATTTTTTTTTTTAATGTTGCAGCATCATACGAGCCTTTTGGCCTCGTACAGAACTTCCAGCTTTAAATTTAAATTTGTTTTTTTAATTGTTTATCTTTATATTTAGTGTGTTTTTAGTTTAATTTGTGGTTTCCTGTGCGAGTCTCAATAAATACTTACTTCTTTTCTTTCCACTGATGCACCTATTTACCTCTAACCGTCCATTGACAACCAATCCAGATAGCCCTTGTATTAATCAAAGCGAGCAATCTCTTAACAGAATAGATACAATAGCGACATAATAGCCGTATCTACACCAGCGCCACCTATTCTACAGGCTGCTAAATGTAAGCAATTTAACAGATGTGATCCGTCGCCAGTGGATTCAATTATAGCTATTGCATCTGTGGAGCGCTGTCCTGGCGTATAGTATGGCCGGAATTAGAAGGTGGTTCCCAAGCCTATTGTGAACGGCTGCATGGATGAATTCCTGTTTGGTATATATATTATCTACATCTATATATACATATGAACGAAGCAAGCTTTTAATATATGTTAAGCTTGTAAAAATGAAGTCGCTTGTCGTGTCTGTCTGTGCGACCGCGTTGTTCTTCTAAACTCTGCAATGGATTTGGATAAGGTTTTCACCATCATTTAGACAATTTATTCCGATAGGTTTATATTATAATACAATAATATTAAATATACATATAATAAATAAATATCAATGTTCTATCAAGTCCTAAAAACCGTGCGAACCTGGGGCGGGTCGCTGGTCCTATTAAATTATAAGGTGATGGCACAGTATATTTATACTGTACTGTGTACTGTTACTTATTTAAGTAACAGTATTATATCTTCATAGAAAACAGGCGAAACGACGCGCTTGGATGTCTCAGTGAATCAGTACGCAACAGTATCGAGTGCGCGGCAGTTACGCACGGACGCAAAAGATTTATCTACCGAGCGGCCGTAGGTAATTATTTCAAGATCACTGCCGAGACATAATACTGTTAGTTTATTATACAGTCGTAATGGGAACGTGAAGTTATATGAAGTAGGTAAATTCGTATTATGACAAGATACAGCTAGGTTCTGGACTGATACAATTGAATAGCTTACCTACACCTTATTCCAACGGAGGTCGGTAGATACTACAGAACATCTGCTAAAATTTCTTAGAAAATTGTGCAATAATTATAAAATAAATAAATAAAAATCCCTTTATTCTACCGTATATTTGTGTGTGTCTGGATTGAGGAGCCAATCTCATATCGGAACGAGGGTACTACCAATATTTAGTAGTAAATTAGCCGATTTTGTAGGCCGGATCCTGGAATTTGTAGTAAAACCCTTAAAAAGTTATACGACGTTAAAGGTGGCTCCTCAATCCTGACGTCTGGATTGAGGAGCCACCTTAGAACTCGAAAACTAGCCAACGGATATTTTTGAAAATTTTGTAGGATTTAGTAGTACTTTTGCGTAATCTCTACAAAAAAAATGGGGTTTGTACGGTCGATTTTGAGATAGCTACAACGTTTTGATTTTTCATAAAAAACCATAAATTTCACCGCGCTGTATCTCGGAAAGTTATGAACCAATTACAACAGATTTTTTGTATGATTTAGTAGTAAATGTGCTCGAATTTGTACAATAAAAATAAAATGGAAAAGCTATATAATTTCGGTAACACAACACATTTTATGTGGCTCCTCAATCCTGACGGTCTATAGAAATGATATGTACGTAGCTACTAAAGTAGTTGATCAAATCGGATAACAATAACACCAATATTTAGTAGAAATTTCTACTAAATATTGGCGTAATCCAACATCCTGAGCATTCAGTATTTCAAAAGATATTAATAAAATAAACATTCCTTAACAAATTAGTGAATAGGGTGACCATAAATAATTCAAAGAAGACCATTGTTTGAAATAAGTAGTTTTATTTGCATATAAATCATTCTACAAGTACGATTACCTACGTGTAACTTATGTAATTGTGGTTTTAGATTATTTAAAATACTAGCTGCGCCCCGTGGACCCACCTTCATAAGTCTCGATTCCGTGGGAATACCGGGATGAAAAGTATTCTATGTCCTTACCCTATGCTCGCTTGTTATGCTCTACCCATGTGCCAAATTTCATTCAAATCCGTTCGGCCGATATAGCGTAACAAACAAACAAACTCACTTTCGCATTTATAATATTATATAGTTAGGATATTTATGTAATGAACCTAATGAAATGAAATTCAGTAACCGGTGATGAATTTAATGATACTTATTTTATACAAACTTATGTTTAGTTTGATTATTTAAACAATATTTTAGTTCCTGATGTATCGATAGATGGCGTTGTACATTGAGCACTCTCCGCTGAATCGCGGTGATAGGAATCTCCGCAGAAACATGACTTCTTCGTGTATAGTAAAATAAATTGTCTTCGTCAAAGTTTATATTCATACGTTATGATTTTAAATTCATTATTGTTTCGCTGTTATTTTTCACAACATTATTGCTATAGTAACGTAAAGAATGTAATAGCAAGCATTAGATTAGAAAAAAAATCGGTTAGACATAAATGATACAAACTCCATTAAAATGCTTAAGGGTAACGCTTAAGCATTTTAACAGTTTTTTAATAGACAATTTACAGATCATTGTAATGCACTGCCCTGCCGCACAAAGGATCGCAAAGGAAATGAAGGCACAAAAGCCGGCGGCCATGCCGCTAGCATAGTGTGTAGGAACCATAACAGGCGCCTCTAACTTTTTTAGTACCTACTATACAAACGGGTTATAAACAAAATCAATCATTCTGCCTAGCCTCTTCCCGACTATGTTGGGGTTGGCTTCCAGTCTAACCGGATGCAGCTGAATACCTGTATTTTACATGGAACGACGTGGAGTATTTTACAACCAGGTTGTATACCTAATTAATAAATAAAATAACAATACATATATTAGCCTTAACCTAACTAAAATTATAACAAACTAAAATAAAGTGTCTTAAAATT
Organism: Agrochola circellaris; assembly: GCA_914767755.1. Classification (NCBI taxonomy): domain Eukaryota; kingdom Metazoa; phylum Arthropoda; class Insecta; order Lepidoptera; family Noctuidae; genus Agrochola; species Agrochola circellaris. Next base: position 2,164,129 of record OU611847.1, read on the forward strand.
CCGCATCTCTGTCGACTGATAATGTACCAAAGAGACTGACGACTTATCAAATAATGTATTTACAGGAAGTATAATCACCAGAGTCAACAATTCAACTCACTAAGTTAGAATTGGCCTCAAATGGCATGATTTCGTTGAAGTATTCGGACAATTTAAACTGAGTCGTAAGAATGATTATAAAGAGTAAATTTGTATTTGAGCTGAATTTTTATCTATGTATGTCCGTCCCTATATTCCCTCGTAACTATTAAACGACTGAACCGATTTACATTAATGATATGTCGTTAGATTCTTCTTTATTGCGTGAGTAACACTGAATGTTTGTCAATGTAAAAAAAAACTCTCAAAGCCTATCGAGTGGGGTTTCAAAATGAAGGGCTTTAACAGCTGATTACAAAATATAAACAAATTATATGATTAAAATTAATTTTAAAAATGATAAAATAACTAAAAAAAATAAAATAAAAAGTAAATTTTAAAAAATCAAAACAAAATACAAAAAAAAGATGGAAACAAGATGAGCTATTTCTGTCTCCAATCCCACTTAATACTATATACAATCTCATGCAGTCGGAAACATCTTTTTAATAAAAACCTATTGCCTCCTTTCATTCAAGTTCAGTCGGGTTGTTGTTTTTTTTCATTTACTTTTTGATCATATATGGATACCGGGCAGATAATTGCACAAAACATAAGATAATTTGAATTGGGAATTCCATCTTGAATTTCTTCACAATTATGTGCCATCCAATATTGTGTCGTTTGATTTAAATGGCAGTGACAAATTTATTTTAGAAGAATACATCATCATCCGCATCACATTATAGTTAAAGGTATAACATACTCTCTCATTGGAGCTATAGAATTTATTCCAGCACTCAGTGAAATTGGCATGGGCATAAATGTCACTACATTATGGATAGTCAGTTTTTTTGCTATGACGATTATGAAACCAAAATTCGCAATAGTACTCAATTACCAAAATATTTTCATATTACATATGGCAAAATTTTAAGTTGAGGGGGGGAATAGACCCGCAAATGGTGCAAAATTTTAAGGGAATATCGGGTAGCAAGATTACGTTACGCCCGCGAACACGCACAATGGAGAGACGAAGAATGGGCAAGAGTAATGTTTTCTGACGAATCCAGATTTATGCTGTGTGCAAGTGACGGGCGGCGAAGAGTCTGCAGACGGCCAGGGTAGACTTTATTCCAGCTTGTTTTGAGGAAAAAGTGCCGGTTGGCAGTGGATATGTTATAGTTTGGGCTGTAATCTCTTTAGAGAGTCGTCCCTCGGAGTTAGTGCTGATGCTGAAAATTCTTTGTGATTTCTTTTGTTATTCTTGGTGTTTGTTTATTCTATGGGATATTGCTCTTTTAGTTTTTTTTTTTTTTTTTATTCTTGGTGTTAATATTGTGTTCATAATTTAAGTACTGATTGGTGAAGAATTATTCATGTGTAAGTAAAACTCTGTTTATGATCATAGTTTGAATTATTTATGGTCACCCTATTCACTAATTTGTTAAGGAATGTTTATTTTATTAATATCCGGTATATGGTGTTATTGTTATCCGATTTGATCAACTACTTTAGTAGCTACGTACATATCATTTCTATAGACCGTCTGGATTGAGGAGCCACATAAAATGTGTTGTGTTACCGAAATTATATAGCTTTTCCATTTTATTTTTATTGTACAAATTCGAGCACATTTACTACTAAATCATACAAAAAATCTGTTGTAATTGGTTCATAACTTTCCGAGATACAGCGCGGTGAAATTTATGGTTTTTTATGAAAAATCAAAACGTTGTAGCTATCTCAAATTCGACCGTACCAACCCCATTTTTTTTGTAAAGATTACGCAAAAGTACTACTAAATCCTACAAAATTTTCAAAAATATCCGTTGGCTAGTTTTCGAGTTCTAAGGTGGCTCCTCAATCCAGACGTCAGGATTGAGGAGCCACCTTTAACGTCGTATAACTTTTTAAGGGTTTTACTACAAATTCCAGGATCCGGCCTACAAAATCGGCTAATTTACTACTAAATATTAGTAGTACCCTCGTTCCGATATGAGATTGGCTCCTCAATCCAGACACACACGTATATTTCAGTAAGTACATCACATTTTTCACTTAGAAATACAATAATTAAAACGTAAAAACATTCTAAAACAATGAATGAAATTTAATTTATATAATGTAAACATGCATTTTACATGCAAATATTATTATATTAATAAAAAAATATATAAAATAAATTGATTTTGATGATTAGGGTAATCTTTATTGTCATATTAAAACCGTTGATAAAACTTAGACATTTCGTTAAAAAATTATATGATCCAGGAGACATCGACACAAATAGTTCAAGGAACAACAAGTAGAATGGTTCTTTAAAAAAATTACTATTTCGTTCTTGTGATGGTTATTTTTTTTTCTTTCAAGACCTACATACGAGGTAAATCACATAGATTGTACTCTAGTTTTGCAGACATCGTGATTTTCAGTCTAAATTAAGACTATACCACACGAAATGTAGGTTAGTCGGTCACCAATATACGTAGAAAGGTTAAGCGTAGATATCGGATGTAGATCCTACACCCGGTGCGATTCAATTATAGGTATCGATGCACCTACCGATAGGTAGGTAGAAGGTACTCAACGCTGAAATGCAGCGTTGAGTGTTGACAGAATTAGCACTGCATTGGAGATAGGCAAGTGAACATGGCTTAAGATTGAGCCTGGTGCCAATGAGAACTATAGGCTTTTTGTTTGTATGTGGAATACAATTTTATAATACAGTTAGAGATTTAGTATCAGCCCATAAACAAGTAGGTACTACGTCTATTGTTCTAGGATAATAGAAAGAATTGAAGGAGATAGGTTTTTTGGGCCCCCATTATTGTAACGTCTATAAATCGTATTATACTAAAAAAAAATAACCAAATTTATCATTTAAATGGTTGATTTTTTTATAAAGTCTAACCGGAATCACGAAATCGTTATAAAAAGATTTTTTTTTGTTAATGCACTTAATTGATTCAATTCCAGTTATGATACTTAATGGTTATGGAATCTTCAAGATAGTACAGTATTCACTTCAGAAAGATGTTGTGTTAATTGATCTGTAAGATTTCAATGCCATATGCGAAGACATTGTCTGAGACTGCTGCAGATGTGCGGTAACTTTTGAACGCATGGATTCTAAGTATTTTTATCTTGGACACGGTATCAAGATGACAAGGGGAGCGACCTGCATCGTTTTTAGATGAAATACTATCTACTTCTAAGTCGTCTGACGTTGAAATTAATAAACTTACAGTAATATAAAATGCTTTGTTACATAAAGTGATTTTTGATTTCATGAACCGTTTAAAACACCCTTCATTTCTATTATTTATTACTGAACAGTGCACTAAATTATAATACCTACTCACTTTATAATAGCTCTTTCAGTGATTTTAAGGTTATCGTCGTATTTCTTAGTATTCCCGTTAGACGAATTATAATTATTACTACCACTGTCATCTAGAGATCATAAGGAACAAATTAACATGCATTTCATTAATGGACGCCACAGTTTTTGTTGGGCCTAATCGCTGAACAAAAAACACTATCTCCTTTGCATCCGATTTGTTACACATTCGTACATTAGCAAGAATCGCCTTTAAATTATGCGTTATTATTACTCATTTACTGGTAAAGAATAGTATACACAAGAAAACGTTGCTCCTAAGAAAATTAATGACGGATGGAACACAAACTGCATAAGATACCAATCCCTATTTTCTCCACTACCTAAAAAAACATTTCAGCTGTTCTAAATATTCGTATAACAGCACCAACCGTGTACGTTCTAGAAATTAATATCGGCACGTATTCTAAGCTAGCCGCGTACACGGATCACGACAGAACATTGTGTAGTGCACTGAGATGCACTAATCTCTAGGTAGATACCGCTTCTAGACAACAAACTACATTGTCGTGCCTATTTCTGGGAAATGTTCCTCCGAGCGTCTTGTGTTAGTTCGTGTATATATTTGGATTGAAATTACTTGCGAAGTATCTTGAATACAAATGCAGTGTGTTTGCAAAGTCAAAGTATTCTTGCACCTGTGATAATCACAAAGATTTTGACAGGTATTGCATTACGCAGGCTAATATTAGTTTAGAAAACATTTTAAAGGAGTAACGGTGGAGTTTCTTACCCATTCTTCTCCATACGAAAACTACTTTTTGGAAGGAGCGACTAGATTCAATTAAATTTTTTGTAAATTTTGACGTTCAAAAGTGCCTCTTATGTGCCTAATTGAAATAAATTACTTGACTTTGACTTTGACTTTCGTTGTCATACACTCAATCGTGCCTCTCCCGGCTGCTTACCAAGGGGTATCGTATTACCCAGTAACTGGATTGTGGAGGTCAGATTTACAGTCGCTCTATGTGAAATACTGGTATTCAACTGCATCCGGTTAGACTGGAAGCCAGCCCCAACATAGTTGGGAAAAGGCTATGCAGATGATGATGATACTCAAGCGTGTGTCGATGGAGTTAGCCAAGTAGCTACTAATAACCTCCCTATACGCGTTATTTGGTAGCAAACAAGCACGTGATCCACCTGATGATACGTGATCACCCCCACCTAAGACTTCTCCTTAAGGTGGATCCGCAGTTGCAGCCCGCGAAATTCAAATTTTCTTACGTATTTTGCAATTTGCAAGTCAACTCTAACTTGCAAATTGCAAAAAACGTAAGAAAATGTGGAAGGGAAAGGTGTCTTGATCAAAAAATGATTCGCGATTATAACAGACTGATATGTATTTATAGAATTAAAATCATTAATAAATACATCTTTCTAAGATAAATAATTGACTCAGTCGTGACTTTGCGGAAATCCATTATAAAAATACTTCTATATGACTCTTTAAGAACTGTTCAGCGGATTAGGTTACTAAATATACGTCGTTTATTGTATTTTAAATCTTTCTAAGAACCTTTCGATATGAGATTTGTTCTTGTGGAACAAATCTATCATATTATATTCGCAGGCTACAACTGCGGATCCACCTTAACTAAGAGCTACAGAGTACTTACTACTCCTTTGATGAATTAAACTACTATTCTTATGCCCAATCACAGAAATTATGATAAAATAAAGACCTGTACCTACCTATAAATAATACCTATCTTTAGGACACGCCCTAGTATATTCACTGGAGGTCAGAAACTAATTAGCATCGCTACAGCCCGAGTTGTCACCAAGTGACCGCGCGAAGACATACTACTTGCCAACTGGTGGTGACGGCGACGGCCTGCTGTCGGCTAATAACTCGGCAACGTCTAATTTGATTGCTTTAATAGTAGAACTAAACTACACAATGCTCATAATAACAAAATAATCAGGCATCCCATACATTTGGGTCCAGTAGGTATTATATTAACGTTTTGTATTGAACGACTGATAAAATCAAACTGGTTGTACATTCTGTGATTACTTGAACTCACACACTGACTTATTAGTATTACTTGTTAAAATGTTAGGAATATCGTATAATTTTGCAATGTTTGTAAGTATGTGAGCACCATGTATCTATCACATAATTAATTTATCTGTCATTGCTTCATTTTTCATAAATTTTACCTATCATAGTATAGTAATCTTATTCTAGATGCATCGTTTTCACATATAATTAATGTATACAAAATATTGTAAAAACATTTTAAAAGAGTAACGGTGGCGTTTCTTGCCCATTCTTCTCCATACGAGAACTACCTTTTGGAAGGGGCGACTAGAATCAATTCTATTTTGTGTAAAATTGACGTTCAAAAGTACCTCTTATGTGCCTAATTGAAATAAATTGTTTGACTTTGACTTAGATATTTTTTTCGCATATTTGTATATGGATCTTTTGGCGCGTGGCCGAAATCGGAACCGTTATAGGTAGGTTCACTCGTATTTCTGTCTGTCTGTGTGTCCAACTCCGTGTCACAGCCAATTTGCTCTGAATCTATTGACCGATTAAGTTGAAATTTGGTACACATATGAATTTCTGTGACCCAAACACGGACGTGTAACATAAATAAAATAAGAAGGCTTTTAGGAGGCAAATAAAAAAATGCTAACTGTACCGTGTGACATATCAAATGAAAAGGCTTACTGTGAGAGTCTCAAAAATATTTGTTTTATAATTTTAAAATAAATAGTTTTTTATAAATTTAAGAAATAGATCTCAATATTGTGCGTACAAAATTACATTTGCAGTTGGAATGTATAGGAGAACATGTCTTTCTACTACAATGTTAAGCTTGTTCCTGGGATAAATTCATCTCAACTACGTAACCCTTCACTGTGTGGTCCGACACTCCCTTGGCCGGTTTAAAAAAAAAAAAAAACACAAAATAATTTCAGAAATTTTTACCAACAGGGCCCTCTTATCAATGTCATTCGAGTGCCAAAAGATTCTTGTAGCACTGTAATCGATGTTATATGTAGAGAGAAACAGTAATTCTTTATGTAACAAAAGTTGTAGACGGCTTGTCAAAATCCGGTGTTCTAAGAACCGCAATACCTCTCAGGTCACGTCCCAGATACGTGGTTTATACGCGCGCCTATAGCCTCACTTATCCAAAGATAAAGGTTTTCCATAGGTATAACTCAGATCCTATATTAATAGAAAGATAATGACAATTTATTAGAAATTCTCTCATGACTATCCTCATTTTAAGCTTTGTGCAGACTAGCGCGACGCGACAACGGTTATTGTTATACCGTGAAGTTTTGTTAGAAACTGTATTGTTCGAGTCGCGCCACGCCATCGCGTCGCGCCGTCGCGTCGTGCTGGTCTGAACGAGCCTTTAATCAAAAGGCTTAGCAGCTGGACATAATTATGCCTCACCCAAGTAGGTACCTATCACCATAGAATTTTCTCATAATTGAGAAAAAATCGTCAAAGTGATTTTTCACAAGGCCTTGTGTCCATTACCACGCGATTGGAGATGTCGACGGAATCGGATAGTCACGCCAAATTCACACCTGACACCGTCAACAGAAACAATAAGTTAATAATTTGTTGTTAAAAACTTTTTTTTAATCCGATTTCTTACTCAAATTGCAAATAATAAAGAAAACAATCAAAACGATGGAACTACCATACCTACCTAGCTACCCAGCATCGTTCTAACGTTGAGAAGTTAATATTTGTGTAGTGTTCCGCGAATATTGATTGCTGGTCACCTTGACAAGGGTTTAGCTGTTACCGAAGGTGCGAAGCTTTTAGCTATTGAGGTCAGTATTCTGTTTCTAAAGATAGATTAAATGTGATTTTACCTAAATAATATTGGACGAGGCTGGCATGCGCGTACCGGAAGACGTAGCGTTGGAAGGCCTCCCATAAGGTGTACCGATGATCTTGTGAAGGCCGCAGGAGTCCGCAGGCCGCGGAAAGCACAGAACCGGTCGAAGTGGCGGTGCTAGGAGGAGCCCTATGTCCAGCAGTGGACGTCTTTCGGCTGAAATGAAGATGATAGGCTGGCACAGGAGCGTGGGGATTGGCACTAGAAAAGAGAGTCGGGCTGCGGATTCAGTGGCGGTACCTTCATAGAAGCCAAAAAGCCCGGCTTGCCCTAATAAAATCATAATGCACAAAAACAAAACTAACAATAAAAAATAAAAAATAAAAACAGTCTTTGAACTCGAAATCAATCATGCATGTCATAGGAATAATCAAATTTCGAAATCATCGCTTTTTCTGCCGCGCGCACTGGGTTAGGTTGCCAGATCTTCGCACTCATTGAACTCAATCATTCATAAATAGTAATCATAAGAATAAAATTTAACGCGCTTTGTTGGCAAACCTACGCGCCAATAAAATGCATTCAAATGCGCCTTCTCGCTCAAACTCTTCTTATCTAGCTTGCCTTACCTTTCTTTGTCTCGCAGTTTTCGCCTACAAATTGCTATAGAATCGTTTACATTTGTTGATATATTGTTAATTACATATACGCAGATTTTTATGAAATGAAAAGCCCGGCTTCTGAGTGCACATGCGCACAGAGTACTTTTTATTTTGAGAGTCATTAAGTTCGCGCAAATGCACTATCCGATATGTTGACCCGCGTAAAGTGAGTTGCAGGTCCGCGCGACGCGATGACAAATTTGTTATTGTTTTGAAATTAATATTTTGAGTTTATATAATTATATTTTGAATTGCAATAGAATAACAAATCGATAATTTGGGAGCCATCTAGTGGCTTTTGATTGAAAATTTTTGTATGTGACAAGCGCATATGAATTATGGTGAAAAGGTTCGGCTAAGCGGTGTGTGTTACACGCATTTATTAATATAGATGGCGCTTATGACAATTACATACTAATGCTTGATAATAATTATGTAGAACTCTTCGCATTTTATAAAGGGTTTTTAACAAAAATTATAATAATACGAGTACATATGAAAAGCAGTCAATCCCACACTGTTTTTTTTAATCGTAAAAATCTGTTGGCTTGTCCTAATTTTGACTCCTAGGCTCGCCACTGCTGCGGATAAATATATATTTATTTATTTAATTCGAGAAAACAAAGAGTTTCTTAATACGAAACTCTCTCTCTACGTTTCTTATATTCTTGGTACGTAGTGAGAAAAAAAAAGAGATTATATTACATGTAGCTCACGACGTTATCTTAAATACTACATATTGTTAAGAAAGTGTTTGCATACAATTGAAACTTAAAAAGTGAATCATAAAGGAAAAAAATTAATTAAAAAAACACTGTATTTTTAAACAATAATAAAGAAAGAATATATCAAACCTACAGTTCTAGTTTTAAAAAGCTGAATCACTACTTAATTAATTTTACCAACGAGCTTCTACATAAACTTATCTATCTTAGCAGACAATGTAAACAAATCCAGCGAATTGAAAATGATGAAATACATTAAATCTATCCTTAGAACGAAGGTGTGGATTTTTTGTAAGGAGAAGCGAGCACCGTCAGGGATCTCTCGATACTACAGGCTGGTGGCTGATAAAACGATTTTGAGGACTCTGGTCATCTTAATAACGTATAACATCTCACTGCTGGGCTAAAATCCTTCTTCTACCCTACTAAACTCCATTTCAAATTAGATTGGTCATTAAATAAACCATTTTTACAGTCCGTTCAACTGATTTTGTCATCTATTGCGTTGGTAGCATGACAAATGGCAACTGCAGTAAACAGTTGATAAAGTAACCACTTTTTTGTTTTTAATGTCATCCTTAGCCTACAGTATAGAAGTCAAAATCGATTGAACGGACTGTAAAAAAGGTTTATTTAAATGACTTATCTTATTTCAAATGGAGTATAGATGTTTAAAAATATTGACAACATAATTGCAAATAGTTTAAACAGTATCAAGTTATTCATCATTGGTCCATCTTTAATCTTTAAATTCCATATCCCGTTGATTATCATTGCTTACCACCAGGACTAATAGTCGCCATAAGCTAGCCTACCTATCTTCTATCTATCTTTTATATATAAAAATCAATTGCCGTGCGTTAGTCTCGCAAAAACTCGAAAATAGCTCGACCGATTGTAATGAAACTTGGGTAAGTTGTTGTGTGTGCGCCGAAGACGGTTCCTAACCCAAAAAAATTATGAAAAAGGCATTGCAACGCATTACCGGGCATTAGCTAGTCTAATATATAAAACTAAATAGCTATATGGAAACGATATCGCTCCATTATTTCTAGAATAGTCTCCTAGTGGACGGCTCTCGGAATTTCAGTGGTTTACAAAGGTGTATTGTTTGTTCTCGGCTAAGATTAAATTTGTTGGTTCACTGCTGAGTGAGGACTGACGTGTCGCCAGCCCGAACTATTTCTTTATTGTCCCCGAGTCATTTTAACTTGGGTCTATAAACGTAGGTAAGTTTTTGTCTTCGTGATAGATGGGGTAAAGAAAGGATATTGCTGTGTCATCGTTGGATCGAACAAACCGATCATTTATTTTGTGAATGGAAAGTTACTTACCTGCTATTCACGTTAATGATCCTCTGTCTTATGACTGCTAATGGTAAGTACGGTGATAAGTACTTATAATCTGAGCAGTTTAGAGCAGTGCTTGCCAACACTAAAATTGATGATTAAAATCCAATCTACCTAGCCTTTTTCCAACTATATTGGGGTCGGCTTCCAGTCAACCGGATGTAGCTGAATACCAGTATTTTACATAGAGCGACTGCCTATCTGACCTCCACAACCCAGTAACTGGGTAATATGATACCCCTTGGTAAGACTGGTTGTCAAACTTTCGGGCTTCTGACGACCCGTAACGACTGTCAAAGATCCACGAATGACAGCCGGGACCAACGGCTTACCGTACTCTACGAGGCACGGAGTAGTCTCAGTATGTAAAGATGGTCACCCATCCACAGTCCAACCCCGGCAAGCGTAGCTTAACCTGATGGATCGACCCGTGCGGCTGTTATTACTTAGCCACGAGCTCCTCGAAATTGATGATTAAAGTAAAACTCTTTAATTTAATATGATACGCCACCTACATAGTACCGACACAAGAATACGAGCATCATCTTCGTTTTCCTCATACATATTGTCACCCTCTCTGTTTTAGCGTCCACAGCAATCAATTCATACACTGTCACAACCTACCCATTGCCCATAATTACCCATACAAAAACCTTCCAAAAAAAATAAAGGCACTACACACGCAATTAACACAAAACGTTTAGCCATCCATTAACACTACTACTAAAAAAGACCGAGGCGTCAAAAGGCTCCATCTATCAACGGCCCTTAAGCTACGCCTAGTGAAAGTCGGCGTGAGTAGGAACAATGCGCTAATGGAAACCGTGCTTAATTATACACGTCATCAACATAGACAATGGACGGTAGTTTTAGGTGGATTGTGTAGACTAGCCCTTATGTTGTGATAGAGTAAGTTTTAAATGTACAGTACAACTATTTTCTTAATGTCCCTCGGCAAACTTCGTGTTTCGTCAGTCGTCGGATTTCTATCAGTTGTCCTTGGACGCCTTGCCTTGTGTTTCGTGACTGAATTAATAAAATAAAATGGCAACTGCCGTTATCTCTGCGTTTCGCACAAATGACTGGATGGATGTATTGTTGTTCAACTGTCTATCTACGAGCATCAGAACCTTGTGGGTCAGTGCAGTAATCGCATGTGATAGCTTGAATATAATATTATGGTGCTGATAGAATTGAGCATTCACTTGTAATGAGCATTCTAGCAAATGTTAAATTACCGAAAAATAAACGGGATCGTTTTAGCGAGCATTCTACCGAACGTCCTAGCGAGCATTTTAGCGAAAGGACAGTAAATTTCCTTCGAGCTTTTTGCCGAGCCGACCCATTCTAACATTGTTCCGCGGTCGTCAAGTCTGACATTTTCGTGAAGAATATTTTTTACGAGCATTGACTAGAGCGTTCGCTAGAATGATCGTGAAAATGTTCGTAGCGATGTTTACCTTTATGCTTGGCTCTGTTCGTTGTTCAGTTCGACAAATTTAAAAACAGCGAATGCTCGATGTTCTGTTACGAGCGAATGTACTTACGTACATTTGTATGTACATAAGTACATTCGTTACGTACATACAATGCTAACGTATTTTTCCGCGAATATACACATACACATACAAATAAATAAAATTGAAGTGTCTGTTTGTAATATCAAAACAACAGGTTTTTACTAAATGCATTTGAAAGTATATCTATACATACAACAAAATCACATTTTTTTTTGTCTGTCTGTCTGTTTGTTCCGGCTTATTTCCGAAAACTTTCACTAGGTACTTCAAAACTTTCACTGCCAGCTATACAAATAAATGACCTAAATTAAAATTTAGAATTCTACGCGAACGAAGTCGGGGGTAACAGCTAGAATTAAATAACCATAATTGTGTAACCACATATTATCCCGAGAAATACAGAAGCATATTATTATTCAACTTTTCAGCATCCCTGTGAATGACCTATCGACCCATTTTTAAAACTCCCCAGTCTACACTACGGTTACCCAAATAAAAATTTACCACCAACCTAGTTTCCTTTCTTCTAATCTAATTTGAAATTCATACAAACTGGTCAGTGGAGTGTAATAAAAAAATCCCAAATAAGTGCCTAACACTGAAATCCTGACTATGATCGTTGGATTAGGAAGAAAATCCCTGAGTTGGCAACACTGGGTGGAATTACATAGCTCTGTTGGGCCTTGTAGCTGATATAAACGGAATGTGAGGTGGAACGAGCGAGGTCCAATGGGCCCCACGCGTCCTAGGAAGACATTCTCAATGTCGCACTGATGTTTTGTTATTCTTTCTCATTTTTTTATATTTTTTGTTTAACTGACTCGTTGGTTTACTCTACAGTCAACCGCTGCTAGGGCATAAAGGCTCTATCTATGACAAACTGTCCCACACAAATGTGCGGTTGACTGTACCTACCCGAGTAAAGGCTCCCAAAAATGCGCGATTCTAATAAAATAATTTCTAAGAAAAATTCACAGTAGAACAATTACCGGTGTCGCGTCGCGCCAGTACGAGCCGTTACGATTTTGCCAGATTAACATTGGTTACTTACATAGCACTTTTAAAATTATTTATTTTTTGACTATCAAAGATTATATTAACTGTTTGTGTTATGACACTAAATCTTTTATTTAAAAGCAATACTCTAATAGCAAGGATCTAAAAGATAATAAATTTCTATTGTTTGTAAAATCAAATAAATCTTTTATTTAAATGTAATAAAAGCAAGAATCTGAAGACTGATAAAAATCTATTGTTTTAAATGAACCAAAAAATCTTTTTCTTTTTCGCTTTTTCAGATTACAGATTTGATTACGAAATTGATAACTGCCATCTTCTATTACATTTAAGCGTCGTCACAAAATTGAACGCAATTCATTACTCCACACAAATTGGTTTTCGATGCCTTAATTGAAATAGAAGATTTTCAAAGACATGCAATATTTTTCTCTATGAAGATAAGATTGTAGAGAAACGCTATTAGCAGAAATTTTGCTCATATGAAAGAAAATCTATTCTAATTATACAGTAAGTATCAGGAAGGTGTGGTAAAATTTAAGGGTTACGTACCATCAAACTGACTGACTTTATCAACCGTCCCATAAAAAACTTCAATTCTCAAATGTATGGGACACCTGATAATTCTTTCCCGATAATGATGCTGGTTAATAAAATTGAACGCAATTCATTACTCCACAGAAATTGGTTTTCGATGCCTTAATTAAAATAGAAGATTTTCGAAGACATGCAATATTTTTGTTTATGAAGACATAATTGTAGAGAAACGCTATCAGCAGATATTTTACTCAAACATAAGAAAATGTATTCTACTTATACAGTAAGTATCAGAAAGGTGTGATCAAATTAAGGGTGTGGTACCAGACCCTCAAACTGAACGACTTATCAACTGTCCCATAAAAAACTTCAATACTTACTCGACCCAAATGTATGGGACAGCTGATAATTCTTTCCCGATAATGATGCTGGTTAGTAACGAAAATTACCATATCTTTCTGGTAACATAACATAACATCACACCTGTATTTCCCCAAAGGGGTCGGCAGAGGTGTACCTATAGTCATGGGCGTACCCAGCTTTTGGCACAAAAGGGGGCAAATCAGTTTCTTAAGCCATCCTCCGCACATGCTTTACATAGTTTGATATGGTTATAGAATGAATATTTTTCGTCGCCTATGTTTGGCTCCTTCAAAACCGTTGGCGAGAGAGCTTAATTGCTTGCTAGCTGCGTTCGCGTATTTTGCATGATACAACATGACTGGCCGCGCAGCGCGGGTTTTGCGAAAATGTATGCATAATAATTATATTGTAATTGAAATGTAAGTCTTAAAGTGACTCTAACATAACAGTACGTAGGTACTTAGGCATACAAAACCCAGGGGGAGCAGCTGCCCTCCCCGTCCCCCCCCTGGGTATGCCCATGCCTACAATACACCCACAGTTCGCCAGTTATGTTTAAGTCCCATGTTATAGGAGGCGAGCCTATTGCCATCAACCGGGCACAAATCCAGGCTCCGGGCTGATACTGAGAAGTTCCAGATGGAAAACCCAATAACACTTTGCCCGACCCGGGAATCGGACCCCTTTCTGATACACGTTATATAATCACATTTATAACTGCCACAAGGGCTAGTGGTGGTATAGTAGGGGGATAGTAGGGCACATAATGCATACAAAGTCCACCGTTATGCTAAGCATGACGATTGTTAATTTACTTTTTGACAGCTTAACTAAAGTGGAATTCAAAAAACTATTAGAGATATGCGTCTTCGGAATAAACGCTTTGGTCATAGTAATTAGCTCACCAACACAGTAAGGTTGCGATGATTTGCTTCCAGCAAATCGTGAGAGTAAAGAGAACTGAGTCTTTAAAAAATAATGACATATTCATTCAATTTAATTTACACACACACGCCATAATACACACCCATTTTTTTTTTTTTTTTGGGTGGGAAATTATCAAATAACTTCTCCCGCTCTGGGTGGAGCGGGAGGGCGTGTCAGACTTTTACTGACTAAAACCCACCCGTGTTCCTTCCGTTGCCTGTGTGCCGAGGTCGCGATATCCCTTTCAGACAAACCCGCAACCCCGGCAGGCATTGGCCCTTCCGGACCCCGTCAGTTGGTGCTGACATCTCTTTGAGGCACGCGTGGAACACAACGCGCCGTCGACCCGGGCCTGATCCCTATCGGACGGCGAGCTACCCATTGCTCACCGTCCGCAAGCCCGCGCCTACGGTGGCCGGAAGTCGGCTCGCGACTCCCGACGCCCGGGGCGTCTCCTGCGGCGACTAGGGGCGCGAGGGGGCGCATTTTGCCTCTCCCTCGCGCGCTCCGCCTCCTCCTTCGCGAGCATTACTGCTTCGCAGAAGGAGGTGACGGCCTCCCATGCACTCTCGCTCCGGACCATGGCCTGAACCAGGGCCGGACGCGAGAGATCGCCGCCGCCGATCGCCTCCGTGAGGACACGGCGGTGCTCCGCCCAAGCTGGGCAGACCTCCACCGTATGCTCCACCGTGTCCTCCGGGCGATCCACACAGTGGTGACACCCGGGCGTTTCCTCCCGCTTTATCCTGAACAGGAACCTCCCGAAACAACCATGTCCGGTGAGGACCTGTGTCAGGCGGAAGGTGAGGACGCCGTGGCGCCTCTCTAGCCACTCCTCAAAGAGGGGACTTATCGCCACAATTGTGGCGTGCCCAGCCATAATACACACCCACACCTACAATTACTCACTCTAGTAAAGTAATTTAAACCAATGAATTTCTGAATTCAATTATTTATAACACCAAATCGCATTTATTTCGACCTACAGACCTACTTGTTACTGAAACTAAATTAATTTCAATTGGAATTAATTCAGAACGAACAGATTTATAAAATTAGGGCGAAAAATTAATCGGAAGTGAAAAATTAGGGATCTTTGTTTGATGAATTAATGTAAATTAGATTGTAATTTAAATGAATTAGGACAATAATGAAGTTGATGCGTCTAATTAATACAATGAGAGCGGTAATTAATTGAAATAAAAAATAAAGGCATCCGAAGAATTAATGATGAAGAAAATTATAATTAAACTTGATTGGATATTAAAATGTGACAAGCGAAATTATAAAAGAAGGATCGGAAATAGGTAACAAATTATGACAGATATTTTTCAATTTTAAATCTTATTTTTTAAACTACCTTCCACCAGCGGCTTCATTCGCATGATATTCTTATAAATACTGATGTTGACTGTGAAAAAAAAATCTATTTAGACCGTCAGTCAGATAATAAAAAAAAATTAGACACGTACTTATTATTTGCTTTATCATATATAAAAATTGGTTTCGCTATTCCACAAGTCAGTATAAAATCTACCGGCCAGTGACGTCACGCCACATTTTAACGCATTGCCTACTCAATGTATAGCCGTAATCTTTTGATTACGTATAAAAAGAAAAAATAGGTGTCCAATATTTTTTAATAATCTAACTGACGGAAAAAAAAAATCAACGTCCCTAACATAGCCTACTAGCAGCGATCCACGGTTTCACCCGCATAAGTCTCGATCCCGTGAGAATATCGGGATAAAAAGTATCATAAGTCCTAATCCAGATCATGATCATGTTCATCATCCAAAGTTTGTTACACTTTCACGCTAAAACAGCTGAACGGATTTGGATAAAATTTGGCACATGATTAGACCATGGCCTGTGTTAAGACATAAGATAATTTAACAAACATTTGTTTGTTTGTTACGCAAACAAATAAAAAATAAACAAACAAACTCACTTTCGCATTTATAATTTTAGTTAGGATGTTACTCAGTGATAATATAGCATTCTACTGGTGAAAGAATGTTTAAAATCGGTCCCGTAACTTATACAAAAATACAAATCTTTTTCCTTTATAATATTAGTGTAGATGATAGTGTAGACTTAAATATAGGCACCTAAATCTGTATGTTTAGTAAATAATGTGTAAACAGTAAACAATTCTTTTCATCTCGAAAACTAGAACATTTTAAAATGGCTTCGTTCTTAATAACTATCCAGTCAAAGATAGAATAAAGCGCAGGACACACTGGGAACGAAGCTTAGTTCACTTTGCTATGCTCATTTTTTTGCACTTTATTCACGTCATATCTATATTTACCAGTTTTATCGCTCATTCACCATAAAAGACAGGATTACCTTTAGATAAAGACCACTTGTGAATCAGCAACCAGTTGCGCAGTTTCATACTGATATTAAAAACAAACATTCTTCTAATCTTAAGTCTGTTATTCTATCAATTCTCCAACGATTTGCACGTGTTATGTCAGATCTAGCACAAACCGTGGTAAAACAGCTGGTTAGGCCTTGTTCACACTTGATGATACAAGACGGTGCCACGCCACAGATGAATACAGATGGGACACTCCGCAGTTTAGGTATGAAGCTACAAGTACGCGGGGGGCCCGTCTTGCTGGGCCAATTCAGTGAGTGTAACGTAGTCGAAAGATCTAAGAGTTACGCGAAAGAAAGAGAAGCAACTTCTTGGTGAATATAACTACATCTTCGTCTTAGAGCGAAAACCTCTTATACGCGAAAAACTGGTGGGCAACTGGGAAGTTATTCAAATGCTGATCGCGCGGTAAAATCTGCTTACGCGACGCAGGATTTTGCGTGACGTCAGTATGATGCGTAGGTCGCATGTGATCCTCCCTTTTCTATGGACGATGAGGGAACTTTACACCCTATTCCTCATAGCTCTATATGTAACTGCACCAGCATCCATACATTTCAAACTGAAAGTCGGCAGCGTTGCGTGGCAACAGAAATACGTAAGGTACCTGTATGGAAATCCTATCAATGCGAGATCAGCTTATACTGGAAATGTATAGTTTGATATGTAGCCGTGCATACCACCTTACGTATTTCTGTTGCCACGCAACGCTGCCGACTAGGTTTTCTAAGACCTGCGGTGGCAGCCACACAATTATCGATAAATGACGTCACCGAAACGTTTTATTCGAAAATAAGTTGGTGTTTTTTCTTAGAGATCATTTTTGGATACCGTAAATTCAAACCCCATTGCCTTAATTTTCATGACAGCCATCACTTCGGGCGGCGGTTACGTGGCGGCTACCGTTCTTCTAGGAAGGTAGAGCGAACGAAGTTCTTTACAAAAAGCTCTACTATACTACCTCCAAGTATCGTTACTCGTGAAGGCTTATAAATTCATACGACCATTACCTTTAAGTCCCCAGGTATTAACTAGTAAACTGGTAGCGTCTAGACTGGTCTAGAGTATCCGAAGCACATTATAACAACAAGTTAACTAAACAGTCTCACGTAACCGTGGAGTTATCAGCAACGCTACACCGGTGTGTACTAATTAGTAATATGTACTTACAGACTTGCTCATTAATTTATTGCAACGTCCTATTAATTTGTTCTGTGGTTGGAATTATTTTTGCCTGGAACAAAAATTTTTGGCATTATTATTCATTTTTAGGGTTCCGTATTCAATGAGGGACCCTTATTGTTTCGGCGTTTCCGTCTGTCTGTCTGTCTGTCCGTGGCTTAGCTCAGTGACTCTTAGTACTAGAAAGCTGTAATTTGGCATACCTATTTTTTTGGGGTCCCCTACACGTAAAATGGGGATGTCTTTTTTTCTCGTCTATCCCATGGTGTGGGGTGGCGTTGGAAAATAACGTGAGTGTTCAAAAATATTGTGAGTGTGTTAAAGCCATTTTTGGATTCAGGAATCCTAGACCAGGGTCGATAATTTTTAAAACCAAAAAAAATAATAGTAGAATGAAACCCATTAGAAAAGGAGGGGAATATTATAAAAATGAAAGGAAAAATAATTTACGGGCGATCTGAGGTCGGGAAGGGGATGAGGGTGAGTTTTTAAGGGTAAAAAACGGTTTTTCTCGATTTCCGGCAAAACTAAAAGTCCTATCGAA
This sequence comes from Agrochola circellaris, assembly GCA_914767755.1. NCBI lineage: Eukaryota > Metazoa > Arthropoda > Insecta > Lepidoptera > Noctuidae > Agrochola > Agrochola circellaris. The sequence continues at coordinate 2,182,640 of OU611847.1, forward strand.
AAAAGTCAATGGCAAAGTTGTATGTAATAAAAAGATCTAAAACTTTTGTATTCACACTTTTTTCACATAACCTCAAAATGTATGTGAAAAATTAAAAAAACCAAGTTTTTGGTTTTTTATTTTTATCTTTTACAATTTTTTTTTTTTTTTAACGAAACTTGGTGAAAACTTACCTTTTTATGTCCCAAATACGCTGTAATTTATTTGATTAAAAATATTTATTTTTTCACCTTATTTTGAATTAATATCGAAAAAACACCCTAATTTTCAATCGAAAATTCACCCGTCAAAATATCAGCTTTTTTCAAAAAATTGGTATGGTTTCTATTCGTTGAAATCTCTACTTTCCGACGGTGAAAAAAAAATATATGTTACTACAGTAAATCTTCTCAGAAAATGCAAAAATTCAAAAAAAACTTGAATTCGATTTTTTTTTTTAATTATTATAAATAATTTTGAGCTATTTATTAAAATTTACACTTTAATTACTCAAAAAACGTTAGATTACATGTGACATTGATATCAAAAAAATTGCAAATAAAAATATACTACTATAATTAACAAACAAATAAGTTAATAAAATTAATATTTAATAAGACATCTACAATATTTGGAGAAAGTTGTCGAATCTTCTTTAAATTATATGCGTAGATGCCTATTTATAACTATTTTAAGATAAATTATATATACCTGAGTAGATATACCTGAGTGACCTACGAAAAATTGTAGCCCATCAAAAGGTATTTCGTGGAGAAGTGGGGAAGGGGCTAGGCGGGTCTGGGTCTTACTACATACATACCTACTATTATATACTATATATTTCGTAGCAGCTGTTACAACCGTTAGCCCAACCAGTATTCGAAATACAGTACAGTATACAACATCGTTTATAAAAATACACGTGCACGCTGAGTTTCTTGAAGATAATTGTGACAAGTTTACTTAAAAAAACAAAAAAACTTTTCGAATCTGCATAGGAAGGTAAATGCTATCTCTATTTTTATCTGTATCAATCAACTCAAACATAAAAATCGTAATATTTTCTTTAAAAAATAGTATGCTTAAAGATTGAAATTAAATATTTTAGTACAAGATAAAAAAATAATAATCTCCTTAATTTTGCACAAACAAATTTAGTTAATCCCATGAAAAAAAAAAATTTTCAAAATACATAAAAAATATATTAAAAATCTATAAAAAATCTATAAAAGTTTTTTTGTTTTTTTTAAGTAAACTTGTCACAATTATCTTCAAGAAACTCAGCGTGCACGTGTATTTTTATAAACGATGTTGTATACTGTACTGTATTTCGAATACTGGTTAGGCTAACGGTTGTAACAGCTGCTACGAAATATATAGTATATAATAGTAGGTATGTATGTAGTAAGACCCAGACCCGCCTAGCCCCTTCCCCACTTCTCCACGAAATACCTTTTGATGGGCTACAATTTTTCGTAGGTCACTCAGGTATATCTACTCAGGTATATATAATTTATCTTAAAATAGTTATAAATAGGCATCTACGCATATAATTTAAAGAAGATTCGACAACTTTCTCCAAATATTGTAGATGTCTTATTAAATATTAATTTTATTAACTTATTTGTTTGTTAATTATAGTAGTATATGTTTATTTGCAATTTTTTTGTTATCAATGTCACATGTAATCTAACGTTTTTCGAGTAATTAAAGTGTAAATTTTAATAAATAGCTCAAAATTATTTATAATAATTAAAAAAAAAAATCTAATTCAAGTTTTTTTTGAATTTTTGCATTTTCTGAGAAGATTTACTGTAGTAACATATATTTTTTTTTCACCGTCGGAAAGTAGAGATTTCAACGAATAGAAACCATACCAATTTTTTGAAAAAAGCTGATATTTTGACGGGTGAATTTTCGATTGAAAATTAGGGTGTTTTTTCGATATTAATTCAAAATAAGGTGAAAAAATAAATATTTTTAATCAAATAAATTACAGCGTATTTGGGACATAAAAAGGTAAGTTTTCACCAAATTTCGTTAAAAAAAAAAAAAAATTGTAAAAGATAAAAATAAAAAACCAAAAACTTGGTTTTTTGAATTTTTCACATACATTTTGAGGTTATGTGAAAAAAGTGTGAATACAAAAGTTTTAGATCTTTTTATTACATACAACTTTGCCATTTGACTTTTTTCGATAGGACTTTTAGTTTTGCCGGAAATCGAGAAAAACCGTTTTTTACCCTTAAAAACTCACCCCCATCCCCTTCCCGACCTTAGATCGCCCGTAAATTATTTTTCCTTTCATTTTTATAATATTCCCCTCCTTTTCTAATGGGTTTCATCCTACTATTATTTTTTTTCACTTTTTATTATTTTTAAAGGTTTCTACCCTGGTCTATCCGTTAATTTTTTTAGAGTCATGTGCCCGCCTGCCAGCTATATAGTTGGTTTTTTATATAAATAAAATTGGGAGAACATGTTTTAGAACTACAATGTTAATTTTATTCTTAGGATAAATTCATCCCAACTACGGAACCCTTCATTGTGCGTAGACCGACAAGCACTTGGCCGGGTTTGTATTTTATCCTTAATTATCAAAGAAATAAATAATAAATATTAATGCAGAATTAAAATTGATAAAATACCAAAATCTTAGAAACGATTTACAAAGGTATTATAATGTTAGAGTACAGTCAGTAGGTACTAGGATAAACCTGTATCACAGGCGGCCCAGAATTCTCATCTCTGTATTGTCAGACCACGACCTTCTTCCATTTCCAAGGAAATTTTATATTACACATTTAATAACACACTCATAAACATAGCAGTATTTATCAGAAAAAACACGTAACTTGATACAAACATAAATTCACAGCAACATCAAGCATCTGAAACCAGCCATTTTATATAACGACTAGAAATTATGACTGCAACCAACGACGCTATGTACTCATTAGAAAACTAAGTCTTAGGAATTAATTTACGGCGGCACCACCCGGCCCCCTGGAGCTTATAAAATAGTTTAGTTATAAAATCCAGACTGCATTTAATACGCGTTTTATTATGTCTGGAGAACGTTGGATGGAGTGGAGAAGTAATGGAGACATTTTAGTAAGAAGTTTGTGAGATTAATGGGGCATTACTTTGTTTTTTTTTTTTTTTTTTGTGTATAAAGTAAGAAGGTGATCTGACGACTGCTAGGCATAGGCCTTATCCAAATTGCTTCAAGCTAAGGTCTTCGCCTTCTGGATCTAACGGTCTTGAAACGGTTTTAGTCGACGGAAGAATAGACAAAATGACAGATAAACAATCACAATCTGACATTTTGTCTATTCTTCCGTCGACAAAACCCGTAGAAAACCCGTGTCTATGGTTGTCATGCTACGCGTGCTGGGAGTCTTTTACAGGACATCGGTACATCTAGCCCGATGCACGCTATGTTTGCCGATTAGCGGTAATTAATAGTTTTGAGATACTTTAAATACAATTTTCCTAAAAAATGCCTATTGCAATTAGCACCTTGAAAACTCAGTGTTTAGGTAAACTTGAAAAACTTTCTAGTCTATCTCTATTGATTTAATAAGAGTAACAAAAAAAAACAACCGACTTGTGGTACTTACCCACACAAATTAGAATACCACGACCTTCTGTATAAACAACAGTGACAAGAACTTATTATGACATCATCCACATAGGCTAACTGTGAAAATTACGTATTATTGAACCTAGCTCAAAAACTACCCAAGCAAAGTTAATAAAATTTATATGGGACCACCGCGCAAGCTTCCTCTACCAAATGAAAAAAAAAAAACAAAATCCGTCCACAATTGACGAATTTATCGATGGATATAAAAAAAACATACAGACGCTACGTACATAGAACCTCCTCCTTTTTAGAAGTCGGTTAGTTACAATTGAGTTCTTTATAATCAATTTTTTCTCACCCTGAAAACCACACAACACAGTACCTACATTAGAATTTGGCGATTTCTTTTCTATAATGACCAAATTTTCTTCCCCATTTCCCTTTACCGAAATAAACACAATTTCAAACTGCAAATTCCCTAAAAACAACGCACATAAATTTCAGTTTCGTAGTTAATAAGAAGCAAACAAAAAGTGTACTGTTTTATTAATTTGTAAGGAGACAATAAGCCTACAAATCCCCTGTAACGGACGACTGTTGGGTCGAGTTGGGCTCTTTGAACACCTGTACCTTGCCCCTATTATAAGTTATTAATACACCCCACTTTCACCTCGGCCGAACTGTGGATACTTTTGGAAACTGATTTCGATGCAATTTTAGGAAGAAAATGGAAAATTAAACTTTCCCAGTGAATTTGTTTCTTGCTATAATTTAAAAAGCCTTGGACAGATTATTTACCTTCTTTTTCACTAGTTATTTGTTGGTTACCATAGATTACCTTGGTATATTCTAGGAGTATTATGATCTTTTTCCTCTGTTTTCTAACGTTATCCCTTTAACTAGCATAACATCCATTAAAATATCAGAAAATTCTAGGTTTATTTATATAGATCGAAACTGTAGATGTGACATTATTTTCTTAAGATAAATCTACACGTGCGGTATTTGTTTATTTTACTCAAGGTTAAAATCAAAGTCAAACAATTAATTTCAATTAGGTGCCTAATTGAAATAAGTTGTTTTTTTTAAGAGGCACTTTTTAACGTCAATTTTACACAAAATAGAATTGATTCTAGTCGCCCCTTCCAAAAGGTAGTTCTCGTATGGAGAAGAATGGGCAAGAAACTCCACCGTTACTCTTTTAAAATGTTTTTACAATATTTTGTGTACATTAATTATATAATTATATGTGAAGACGATGCATCTAGAACAAGATTACTATACCACGATAGGTAAAAAGAATGAAAAATGAAGCAATGACAGATAAATTAATTATGTGATAGATACATGGTGCTCACATACTTACAAACATTGCAAAATTATACGATATTCCTAACATTTTAACAAGTAATACTAATAAGTCAGTGTGTGAGTTCAAGTAATCACATAATGTAAAATCAGTGTTATAAAAATAAAATAACAAACTATGTAATTAACTTAGCAACCAGTTTGATTTTGTTTATTTAGATAAATCGTTGATTGTGGATACGGATTAGAAACTAACAATAGGCGACACGTGAATGTAATACCGGAAGTATTACCATTTACTTATCATACCAAATTCCCCAAACCAAGTTAAGTACGGATTAGGGATTAATACAAAGTCCTTTTTTAGTGATAGATCCTCTTAGAAACATCACAGTAGTCAATCTTAGTCAGTCAATTAGTAAGTCAAGTCCGGTTTTCAGAAATAGGACCGCAGGGTGCCCGGATCTGACGGTGAGCAATGGGTAGCTCGCCGTCCGATAGGGACCTGCCATGCTATTCTGTAAACATCTCACCGTGAAAACTTGGGTGAAGTGAGCTGTCAATAGTGTCAATCCCTGTGGAATGACAGCTCACTCCACGCTCACTTCACCGAAGTTTTCACGGTGAGATGGTTACAGAATAGCACTGCAGGCCCGGGTCGACGCGCGACGGCGCGTTGTGTTCAACGCGTGCCTCAAAGAGATGTCAGCACCAACTGACGGGGTCCGGAAGGGCCAATGCCTGCCGGGGTTGCGGGTTTGTCCGAAAGGGATATCGCGACCCCGGCACACAGACAACGGAAGGAACACGGGTGGGTTTTAGTCAGTAAAAGTCTGACACGCCCTCCCGCTCCGCCCAGAGCGGGAGAAGTTATTTGATAATTACCAACCCTCAAAAAAAAAAAAAAAAGGGTGCCCGGATCTCCCGGGGTCGAGGGAAAGTCCGAAAGTGATACCGTGGTCCCTGGCAACGTATAGGCAACTGAAGGTACACGGATGGGTTTTAGTCAGTAAGAGTCTGACACTCCCTCCCGCTCCGCCCAGACCGGGAGAAGTTATTTGATAGATTCCCACCATAAAAAAATATAAATAAAAAAAAGTGCCCAAATCCAATCCGTCACTTGTACCCGAATTACGATAAAATACGTAGGCACTTGGACGTGGAGTTGTGGACACCAGCCCGTCTTAGTGCTACTAAGATAAAATATAATAAACCTACGTGAAAAATGACATTGTGTGAAAGTAGCCATTGTGGCAAGATTTCTAAACCAATTGAATAACTAGGTACTATCGAATTCTGGTTAAGATTACCTCAAAAACAAGACTGCAATTATGAAAAGATTTGTTTAATATTAATAAAACTGCGTCGTTGGTGTAGTGGTTGTAAACCCGACTGCTGAGCATGAGGTCCTGGCTTCCATTCCCGGGTCGGGCAAAGTGTTATTGGGTTTTTCCATTTGGATTTTCTCAGTAGCGCCCCGGGGTCTGGATTTGTGCCCGGTTGATGGCAATAGGCTTAATGAGGGTGTATTATGCATCCTGCCTTACCCTTTGGGAATACAGGGATAATGTTATGTAATATAAATACACTAGCTTTTCCCGCAGCTTCGCTCGCGTGGAAGTCGGAAATTATCCCATGGAAACGTACTACCAGGATAAAAAGTATCCTATGTGTTACTCCAGGTTATAAACTATCTGTCTGCCTCATCCAAATCTTATTAGTAGCATAACATAATGATTGAATACTATCCTGAATTCATGCAAGCCTAGTACTTTTTGTGCCAAGTTCACATTTTATTAACTCAAGGGATAAGATTTTTCATACAAACGAAATCCCCCGTTTTCGCCCCTTAAAGGTGGAATTTTCAAATACCCCTTAGTGCTGCGAAAAGTAAAGGGAAGCTGTGAAAAATTTCACATTCCTAGTCCAAGGAGTTTCGGCTCTACGTTGATAAGTCAGTCAGTCAGTCAGCTTGTCCCATAAATATATAGATAAATAAGTAATAAGGTGTTAAAACAATGCTCGTCCGCTAAGCACGTGGCGCTGTCATCATTTGTCAGCCGCAGCGCCTCTCAACTGAATTAATAACTGGATATCAAACCCCACCACGATTTATGATCTAATATAACTGATGTTGCATGTAATTGGATTTAATGTTCTACTGTTGTTGTGGTTTAAATAAAGGTAAATAGTTACAGAGGGAGTGTTAGACGGATTTCATAAATATTTTATGGTATGTACCAAATTCTTGTGTATGCTCTCATTTGTGACTGTAAACTTTTTACTTATTTCATTGCAAAATAGCCAGTGCGATAGCAGAGGTTAAGCTACGGTTACCGCGGTCACTGCGTGGATGGCTGACCACGAGATCGTGTTCTTATGCTTGATTTACGGTAGAGTTTAACATAACCTTTAGTTTGCCCAGAGCTTAATGCTGACAGACTTGAGCATTCACTTGTAATGAACATTCTAGCGAATGTTAAATTACAGAAAAATAAATGGAATCGTTTTAGCGAGCATTGTAACGAGCATTCTAGCGAGAGGACAGTAAATTTGCTTCGAGCTTTTTGCCGAGCCGAGCCATTCTGCCATGCAGCAGCACACGCGACCGCCAAGCCTGACATCTTCGTGAAGAATGTTTTTTTGACATGCATTGACTAGAGCGTTCACTACAATGATCGTGAAAATGTTCGTAGCACCTTAAAATATCGAATAAGTTTGAGGATTTTTCGACGAATTTTGAGTGGAGCGATGTCAGAATTTAAGATAAAATATATTATCTAAAATAGATAATAAAACGGTAAGTTGACATTAGGTATTGTAGACGGTAGTACATACAATAAACTCTAATCTAATAAACATTGATATCTTGAGTTATAACCATTGTTATGCCTCCCATAAAATATCTCCAGTCTTCTCAAAAAATATTTTTCCTCCCAATAATTTTGGTCAATTTATTATTCTCCAGACTTACGTAGAAACTTGATTAAACTAATATTGATTGTACTCATATTGTTGGTAATAACAATCTCGCTGAGTAGCCTGAACAATTAGGTATTGCATATTCATAAGTACCTACCCATATTGTTACAGCAAACATCGTTACAGCTCTGGCTAAAATATTTATATAGACACAACTTTGTCATCTATCTATACGGGAATGGTAGGTAAATACAATTCAACATTTCTCGATAGAACTAACGGTATATTATTTTAAAATACATAAAGGTAAAAAGATAAAAAACACAACTGTCTCGGCTGATATTCCATCTGGCAAAAAAAAAAACAGATTACTCCCTTCTCCAAAATCAAATTAATAAAGTAAAAAGCAAATTAGTAGAGTATCCTACATAAAGGATCTACTCATTTCCTTCATCTGTACTGAAGCTAAGCTGAAGTTTTTTTATTTGTAAGCGCTAATGTCTGAAACTGCCATTCGGATATGAAAAAATCTTTTTGCATAATTTGATAGCCCAATAATAATTCTTGAGGAAGGTCTTAGGAGCCGCACCAAAATAAATAAATCCAATGGAACATAAGCGTAAGCGAAAAAGATGTAATAGCGCGGGCGGGCGATGCGATACGACGCAGGGGATCGGGGCCCGAAATTTCATGCGGGCGAAGTCGTGGACCGAAGCTAAGTACTTATATAATATAGTAAGCTGAGATTTTTTGCACTTAATTCTGAAACTACCAGTTGAAATTGAAGATGCTTTTTACATTTGATAGACCAATTCTTAAGGAAGGTTATCTATTTAACATCTCGCTATGATCCTTAGGAGACAAACAAATATTCAAAAACGTCAGAACGCTTACGCTTACGTTCCGTAAGCGTAAGCAAAAAGAAGTTATAGCGCGGGCGGGCGATGCGATACGATGCTGGGGATCGGGGGCCGATATTTCACGCGGACGAAGTCGCAGGCCAAAGCTAGTACTTATATAAAATAGTAAGCTGAGGATTTTTTTGGTTTTGCTTAAATGCGCTAATCTCTGAAACTACCAGACGGATTTGAAAAAATATTTTTTGCATTTGATAGCCCGAATCTTGAGGAAGGTATGACCATAAGGAGCCGAGCAAAAACTCAAAAGAAACGCTAAGCGAAAACAAATCACCACCATACTAATCTTAACCATGTACTTTTGTGTTGGTTACTGTACCTCAGGGGTCTTGGTCTTTAAAATAGTAAAGCAAAAAGTGGTTTTTAGTTGAATTAATACCAACGTGTCCGCCTACTGAGCTGTGGTAATCTAGCTAACTAAACGAATGTAATATGATTTTCGAATCGATTATATATACATCATCGCAAAGAAGAGGAGTAGATACTAAGTTCAGTTTGATTGCGTTATTGAATCAATCTTTCTCCAAAACAGCGTCTTTTTCGATTCATTTAGACTCACGTAAGAATGTTATAATTTTCTTAAAAATAAACATAATTATTAACTAAATAATACTACTACACTATACCCGATGTGGACAATTCCGCCAATGTCAAATGTGTTAAGAGAAAAAGTGCCAAAAAAAACTAATGAATAAAGAAACTGGAACCTATCATCAAAACAATTTCTGTGAAAGTTTACAAATGTTTACCAGCATCGTTCCTCTGTCAATGTCGTTTAGGTGCCAAAAGAGCCTTGTAGCACTATATTTTCTTATTTTTAAACATTACTTAAGCTGCAACATTCTCTTGGTTTTAGATACCAATGGCCCACTATTTTCATGGTTTTAAATATCACCTATGCACCAATATTTACAACCGGCATCCGTTATCAACAATTACTAATACGTACCTGAACTATGCACAACCTAATTTTAATTCAAGATTTTAGACTCAAAAAAGCAACAAATTCGTCCCTAGATATTTTCCTGCTTCCCTACCCGGGAGACTTCAGACCGGCCTTGTGAATAATGAAAACTAATTATTCGCCAAGACATTATGAATATGAATCACCCTCGGCCGGATTTCTACTTATTTTTCTCTGACGACAAACTGTTCTCCGGCAAAATGATCTCGAAGAATATCGTTCTCGGGTATTATGAAAATAGATCTATTGCGACGTCCATAAAATTATTTGCCTAATAAAGAAGCGAATGTAATTGTGTTTCAAGCTTGTTATAATGGACGAAAATAGTTCTTAATTATTTTTTTGATAATTCTGAAATGCTTCCGTTGAAACACTTATCTCAAACGTTACATTTAGATGACGTTATGTTTATATAGGGTGTGCTAAAGATGCTGCCGAATAACGAATAGAAGCTTCTGACAAGCTAAGTATTGTATTAAAACAAAGAACTGTGATTTAAACTGGTCTTTAATTTACCACGAAATGTAAACAAAACGTCTTATTATTGTTGCCGATTCATAAATACTTTTGATGACCAATGATAAAGAAAATTATGTTCCAAATAAAGATTAAGAACATGTTATTGTGAAGAATAACATGGCATAAATTGGTACTGATATTGATATTTGACATTCACAGGATTATCGGGGAATTATTCGCATTAACTCAAAAGATAAGAATTAGAAAAATAAGATTAAGGTTTGTAATATTTGAAGGGGCCAAGAGCTAAGCTAAGTTTTCTATGAATCCGTTGTTCTCATCATTAAAATGCAAACACTTGGCTTTCGTCATAATAACATAAATTGACTAAAATAAAATGAGGTACGATTACATACTTAACAACCAATGTTTGTTGTCAAAGAACTTCATCTTAAATCTTTTAGTTGTTTGGCGAATGCCAAATTACTGATTAAACCACTAATTTCGATTTCTACTTAGTCTTACTCCTACAGTCCGGCCGTCGAGATAATGCGTTCTTGATACCTATCAGTTTACCTCTGCCCGCGACCCCGGCAGGCATCGGTCCTAGCGGACTCCTTCCGCTGTGCAGACATCTCCTTGAGGCGTGCGTGGAACACAACGCGCCGAAGACCCGGGCCTGGTCCTGGATGGCGAGCTACCCATTGCTCGATGGCCTGGCCTGCGATTCCCGACGCCCAGGGCGTCTCCTGTGGCGGCTAGGGGCGTGAGGGCGCGACATTTGCCTCTCGCTCACGCGCTCCGTCTCCTCCTTCGCGAACATTAATGCTTCGCAGAAGGAGGTGACGGCTTCCCACGCCCTCTCGCTCCGTACCATGGCCGGACGCGAGGTGCCCCGCCCAAGCCGGGCAGACCTCCACCGTATGCTCCACCGTGTCCTCCGGGTGATCCATACAGTAGTGACTCCTGGGCGTTTCCTCCCGCCTTATGTGGAACAGGAACCTCTCGAAACAACCGTGTCCGGTGAGGACCTGCGTCAGGCGGAAGGTGAGGATGCCGTGGCGCCTCTCAAGCCACTCCTCAAAGATGGAACTTATCGCCGCAATTGTGGCGTGCCCAAATTGGTGAACCCTGGTGTAGCTCATATTCTCTGCTCGTACTTCCGTCGGACATGTTGAATGTCAAAGACAAAAACATTTTATAATATTTCGAACAGTAACGATATATTGTATTTGTCTAGTTAGCTCGGAGGATTTAAGATCACTTGAAGAGGATGTCATTGGAGTTTCAATTCCCAGAAACAGTCTTCCTTTTGACATTCGCTATTGAATGGCGGACAAATACCTCGCCAACCCGTGCTCTTTTTTAAGGTATTCGTTATGATTCGTAACAAATTCAGTGTTAAAGCAGTATAATAGTCTAAAACTTGAGGGGTGCCCATATTAATTACATATAGACCTACGACATTATCTAATAAGGAAATAGGACCGCATCTTTAAACGCGGGCTAGCTCCAACAGCATCTTGAAAATCCTAGCCGAAAAACTCAATTGTTGTCAGTATAATAATTTTAAATACATTAAATAGTTTTTTTTTTTTTCATTAAAGGAGTAATAAAATACTCCTTGAATAAATAGTCGATATTAATTATATCAATCACTAGCATTTCAATGGCAAGATAAATTTAGTCAAGATAAAAAGGATGTCGGTTGCCTATGATCGGTTGTTTGACGTTTGTAAAATAGTTTAATTAAAAGATAAGAAACACGCATAGGATGTTAAAGTGGGTGTGATAATACGTGTATTCCATTTAGTGCGTATTTAATCAGTGACACGTAGATATCGCGTTCAATTCCCAGGCAAGTCTACTGTTATTGTTTTTAGCGACTCGCAACCAAATCCTGATTAGTTATCTGTGGCATTACAGCACTAGTCCGATAATATAAATTAAAAAGCACGCGTTTTTAATTCACTGCATTATGGACCTAAAAACGGTTCAATAAGAGCTACTTTACGAGCAAGTGTGTTGAAAAATACGATATAGCATGATTCAAAATAAATTAAGTAAATAGAAATAAAAAATAGTTATCATTAAAAAATCTAATAAAATTACAATAAATAATATCCCATTACACAGCCACGATCAATCAATTTGCAGATGATGGTCACTTATCACCTGACGTGTTGAGACAATGTTTGCCAGAATGAATTGCATTTACAATGTGAGCAAAAATGATAAGTACCTACAGTCAACCGCACGTCAGCGGTAGCCCTTGAAATACAAAATTGATACGTTATCTTAACACTATCTCTTAAAATATGTTATAAATTATCTTTATTATAAAATGCAATGATAAATCTGAATTGCTTCCACAATATTTTCTCACTTCATCATGTTAGCAGGAAGTGTAGTTTTTTCTATTTTATTGTTATTAAATTATGTAGAATGTTCGCAAAGAGTCGATCCTCTAGTTGACACCAATGTGGGGCTCGTTCGAGGGTTGAGAGCCGATGATGGAGACTATGCGATGTTCTTGGGTATACCATATGCTCAAGTGGACCCAGAAAATCCTTTTGGAGTAAGTAATCACAATTGATAAGTGTGTTGTTGTAACCAATAGTATAAATAGGTAAAATTATGAAGATTTCCACCTATGACGCGAGTGTAATGTTCACCAAGAGCCGATTCTCTGGTTGATACCATGTGGGGCTCGTTTGAAGAGTAAAAGCCAACGACGGAGACTACTCAACGTTCTTGGGTATACCATATTATGTTCAAGTGGACCCAGAAAATCCTTTTGGAGTAAGTATTTACCAACAATTGATTCATGTTTTTCCTTTCGGTGCCTCGGAACGAACCGTAAGCCGTTCGGTCCCGGATGTTATTCGTAGATGTTTGACAGTTGTTACGGGTAGTCACAAGCCCAAAAGTCTGACAACCAGTCTTACCAAGGCGTCATGTTACCCAATAACTGGGTTGTGGGGGTCAGATAGGCAGCCGCTTCATGTAAAATACTGGGTATTAAGCTGCATTCGGTTAGACTGGGCGATGTTTTTCCTTTAAGTTAAATTACCAAAGACCATATATAAATCATTCTCTGTTCATGTTCTAAGACTGTGGAACTCACTTCCGCCTAGCATTCGTGATTTAAAAACTATTTCTGTATTCAAATATCGAGTAAATTAATTTCAAACGTTTAAGCATGCAAGATTATGAAGATTTCATCAAGAAATCTAATAAAATATAAGTATTTGTAGTCCAAAAAATAGTTTGTTCAAGAAAGCATGTATTGAATTTAAATTATAACATAATACAAGCATTAAACGGATATTCATTACGTCTCAGTATTGAACATTATACCTACTAAAAATAATGATTGTTTTCCTAAAGAAGTACTATATTAAATGCCTTGGGTTAAATTAATAACCATCATATTATTATAAACAATTTTATCTGCCATTATTGAGTAGCTTGTGACGTAACAAAGTGCATTTATTAGGTAACCTTGCTTCTTTATAAGGCCCTGGTTCGCCGTTTAGCATTTAAATTAAAATTCAAACAAAATATTGTCTTAACACTTTTTTTTAGATCAACATCATAATTTATTATTTTTAACATTTCCAGGAAACAATGCCACAACCCAAGTTTGAAGACCCATTTGAAGCATACGACGATTCAGCGAGATGCCCTCAAGCCTACGGCAGCACTATTCTGGGCTCACCCGACTGTCTGCGCCTCAGTATCTACGTACCTACCACAGCCACATCTAACAACCGTCTTCCAGTGATGATCTGGATTTACGGAGGTGGCTTCCACGCAGGACATTTTGGCAAAAACTTCTATGGGCCAACTTACTTAGTGAAACATGACGTCATTGTTGTGACATTCAATTATCGTGTTGGTGTTTACGGTTTTATGTGCCTTGGTACTCCAGAAGTACCCGGTAACCAAGGTCTGAAAGACCAATTTTTAGCTATACAATGGGTTAAAGATAACATAGAAGCGTTCGGAGGTGATGCCAATAAGATAACTTTGTTTGGTGAAAGTGCTGGAGGACATTCTATAGATCTGCACTTGTTATCTCCAAAAGAAAAATTGTACAACAAAGTGATCATGCAAAGTGGTAGCTCTTTAGCCGCAACGGCTTTATACGAACCTGATAGATTAGTTCCTATAAAAATAGCAGAGCGATTAGGCTTTGAGACCACAGATATAAATGAAGCGATTTCTAATCTTGCTAAAAGAGATTCGAATTTAGTAGTGGCAACGGCATTTGATCTAGGTATAATGTTCAAACCGTGTATAGAAAATGAATTTGATGGAGTGGAACCCTTCATATCTAGTTCTTGGCTCAATGCTGAAACACCAAAAGTCAGAAACATGCCCGTATTAATTGGTTTCAATGAACATGAGTTGGTGGGTTCTCATTTCAATAAAGATGCTGAATACTTTAAAACTTTGGACATTGTGTCTAATTATTTGAAACGAATATTTAATTTTGGAGATGAAGAATTACGAGAAATGAAGGACGTGGTATCACATTTCTACTTTGGGGATGCAGTTTTAAGTGAAGATGTGAAGTGGGGCATTATAAACTTTGATTCTGATTTCACTTATATTCATCCTATACAAAGATCTATTAAGAAATTTTTAGAAGCCAAGGCTGGGAACATTTATTACTACATGTTTTCGTATGTTGGTGGAAGGAATGCTCTCGTCGTTGAAGATGATGACTATAATGGCAGTAGCTCATGCTGTGCTGCGCATGCTGATGAATTGAGCTATTTGTTCACCATGGCCCACAAGCCTGACCCCACTCCTGCAGATGAAGTTGTAATTGAACGGATGACAACAATGTGGACTAATTTTGCTAAATTCAGGTTGGTAGTTTACCTTATGCTGATAATGTTGTTAGGGTTCCGTTTCTCAAAGTGAATCTTGGTGAACAGGTTAAAACAATCGACCAACAAAGTGATCCTCTAAGAATTGTATTAAATCATTTTAAAGACACCACAAATCACTAAATACGTTTAAAACTAAATATATTAAAAACACCACTCTGTCTCCGTCATTTACAAACGATTGACAGAAAGAGAACGATGTTTTAAATTAATTTAGCACTAAACGTCTAATTAATTAAATATAATTAATTGTTTTAAATATAAGGTTTTTATTTCAGTGACCCCACACCACAGACAACTGAATTGCTTCCAGTGAAATGGATACCAATTACAAAAGAAGCCTACACATACATGGACATTGGAGCTGAACTTACTCTTGGCAGCAGACCAGCTCACGATAGAATGGCTTTCTGGGATCTGTTCTATGAACTGAACGAAAATAAGCAAAGCGCATTATCAGGATGAAGATCTCATGAAGTTTAAAACTTTAAATTAGATGAGGTTATGTTTGTGAAGGGAGCTAAAGAAGCTGATAATTTTTGTATCTTAAATGAATATGGACGGTTTATGGACGTCT
This sequence comes from Agrochola circellaris, assembly GCA_914767755.1. Taxonomy (NCBI): domain Eukaryota; kingdom Metazoa; phylum Arthropoda; class Insecta; order Lepidoptera; family Noctuidae; genus Agrochola; species Agrochola circellaris. The sequence continues at coordinate 2,198,256 of OU611847.1, forward strand.
GTACATTACTGATAAGATTTCGATAAGAAAACTGGTTTATTGTTTACAGTAATATCAAAACAAAAACATTTTTTTTTCTACATTGTGAAGATTATCATGGCATAAATTGATACCTATACAGCACTTTGAAATTCAAAGGATTATCGCAGAAATATTCACCCAATCAATCTTTTGTTATTTATCTATCTACTGAATATTAACAACACGATTCCCAGTTAATCAGTAGTTTGTTTCGTAAAATGTCCAATAAAGGAAATGAGCTGGTCTTAATTAACACATAAATGTTCTGTCAATCAGTCGGACAGTATCGAGCGACGGTTTAATTTGTCAGCTTCAAATAAGTCAGTTAGTCATGCCGACATAATGGGGTGAAAGGGAGCGGAGACTTTGTTTTTAATGATGGCTCTTTTTTGGAATCCTGGCCGAAATTGCATATAAGTATATCAACCATGTTGACATGATTTGAGCGTAGTGTAGACAAAATGTTTAATGAAATACTATATTCTCAGAGGCCAAGTCCGTGGTTTGGTCCAGTCTTTGGTTTTGAATTTTCGTTTTTTGCCACCGACTTCCGAAATTATAGTTATTTTTCACTTTGTAGTGTTTTTTAGAAGTCGGTTGTGTTTTTGTTTTTGTAAAAAGTTAATATTTTACACTTTTCTGTTTTAGTACAAATTAGATTACCGCTACCTGCTTTGTAAATAACAGTGACAGGAACTTATCATCATACATATCATCCACATACTAAGTTGGAAAAAATACGTATTATTGAAGCTAACTCGAAAACTATCCCAGCAAAGTGAATAAAATTTCTAAAAAACCTCGAAGAATTTTCAAAATCAGTCCACAATTGACAGAAAAAGCTGTGGGCATACCTACATTAAAAAAAAATACATCTGCTACGAACATAGAACCTCCGCCTTTTTGGAAGTCGGTTAAAAACAAAGGTAATGTATTGTGTGTACAACATAGCCCACAAGACAATAAATCTTATATACAGGCAATCTTTAGAAATCAATACAACCGTCGCCAGCTGGTATTATTAATTTTCCGTGCTAATAGAAAACTGTCAAAAACTGGAGAACGTTAATTTTACACGTCATTACCTCTAGAGGGTCGAATCGACCGTGCGATATCCCATTTCGTTAACAATTAATTAGCTTTGAAGAAAGAATTGGGTTAATTGAAGTTAAGTAAGGATTGAAGGGTTAATACTCGGGACGTGATTTAGAGATACGTTAATATAGTTTTGAAGTGAACGGGTTAATTTATTTTTCGTTCAAATTTTAAAAGCGAATTTCAGACAGATTTTGCCGCATTAAAGTTTAATTTTAGATCATACATGAGTTTTTTAAAGGAGGAGCTCGTGGGTAAGTAATAACAGCCACACGGGTCGATCCATCAGGTTAAGCTACGCTTGCCGGGGTTGGTCCGTGGATGGGTGACCATCTTTACATACCGGGACTCCCCCGTGCCACAGAAAGCACTTTAAGCCGTCATGTTGGTCCCGGCTGTCATTCGTGGATCTTTGATAGTCGTTACGGGTCGTCAGAAGCCCAAAAGTCTGACAACTAGTCTTACCGAGGGGTCGCACCATGTTAACTGGTATTCAGCTGCGTCCGGTTAGACTAGAAGCCGACCCTAACATGCTTTGTTGGGAAAAGGCTAGATATTGATTGAATTTGAATTTGTGCTTATGTGTAGTGCTTGCTGCCACACAACTGGAGGGGTTACAACATATTATTTTAAGACGCTACTGGAAAAAACAGATAAAATTATCACAACCATAGAGAATAATATAGAGACATCAAAGTATACTATGAGACAGTGTCAAAAACTCCTCAACAATAACGTACTGATACCAAAGCCGAAATACAAAGACACGTCACAGTAATTCCTGAAGATGAATAGACTGTCATAAAGTGCTTTTTATCCGAATACGAGCTTCGGCTTCTCTCCCGTCAAACACGAATGCTGGTAAAGATAAAATATGATGCAAAAACTGAATTAATGAACGTCTAAAGTCTGTTATATTAATTACGTTTTCCGTTCCCTAAGTTTGTTTGTTGAGTTCTTTGTTTTTGTTTTTAAGACTCGCGATGAGTTCGCAAAGAATAGTCTCGTGAGTAAATATTCATTTTTAAATATTCCGTTTAACGTTTATGGGATCATAGCAGAGTATGTTTTTTGGGCGGTTTTCTCAGAAACCATAAGGATCTAAATAAAACCTTATTAATAGGATGAAGAAAAGCGTAGTGGGCCAAATGTAGACAGGAAGAAAGCTTAATTTAAGTGGTAAATTATTATTTTTTCTTGTCATACCTACTTGCAATCAGAAAATATTATTCCTTAAATATTATACCTACTTGCAATCATAATTATTCCTTTGAATAATTCATAATTATTCAAAGGAATAATTATGACTGTTTGATAGTTTTTGTATAGAAAATATGTCGAACACCCATTTTTAGGGTACCGTAGTAAACAAGGAACCCTTATAGTTTCGCCATTTCTGTCTGTCTGTCCGTCTGTCTGTCAGCGGCTTAGATCAAAGACGGTTAGTACTACGAAGCTGTAATTTTTGGCATGGGTATACATATTAATTACGCCGACAAAGTGGTAAAATAAAATCAAGATTTTTTTCCTCATCTATCCCATGGTGTGGGGTATCGTTAGAAAGGTCGTTCAAAAATATTGTGAGTTTACAAAAACCATCTTTGAATTCAGGGATCCGTTTGCGAAATATTAAGCTGTTAACTGCAAATTTTTGTTAGAATCATGTGTCAGCTAAACGGTTGTACTTGGATTTGTGAAAAAAATCACAGCAGTAGTATATATAACGAAATTAAAAGGAAAACTATTACAGCTAAGTAGGCTGTACAGATTAACGAGTAATAATCGACCAATTTAAATTTGCAGTTTGAAAAACCTGTTCTCCCATTCATTCCGTATGGGAGAACAGGTTTTTCAATATTAAGTTTGTTCTTGGGATAAATTCATCCCAACTACGGAACCCTTTATTTATTTATTTATTTAATACTTCAAGCACAAAAATGTACAGAGGCGGACTTAATGCCATAGGCATTTATGCATAGGCTTTATTGTGCGTGGTCCGCATTTTTTTAATTATTTAGTATATAAAGCTGTGGCTGACACGAAGCAAGCCACAGTACACTTAAGTACAGTACATTTAAGTCTATAGACTACTATCTATGTGTAAGTGTGTCTGTTAGACTGCCCGGTGGTCGCCACATACAAGGCAAAGTACTTCGGTATCCCACCGAAGTACTTTCTATACGTAGGGTACTACGTGAGATTGTTAGTAACACCAAGGCGTTGCTGGCCTTCTTTGAGGAGCTGGGGTGGATCAAATAACCGATATTCCCATCCGTACGCAAAATAGGCGCTTTGACGTGGTGTTATCTCCGTAAAATCGTACAAGCCATAAAAATACTTTAAACAGAACGAAAAATCTCTCGCCACGTCACAGTGCGACCGTGCCTTATACTCCGCATAGTATACGATAAATCATCCTTAAGTCTGTCTGTAGCCAAAAGTCTGCCTACCCCAGGGAGCAGAGAGAGGAAACAAGATACAAATCCATAAAGTTACATGGTCATCAAATATTCACTATCCCCCGGATATCGTCCGGTACAGGGTCCATTTTCAATTTATTTGTACTAGGGGAGAAGACTTGGCGAGTACTTCAGATTTCAGATTAATACTGAATTATTAAACAAGTTGCATTGATTTTATATTTATAACATCGCTTTTTATTTCCAATTTCGAATATTATGTCGGTGAAGTTTCCGTCCGTAAATTATATTTTAAAGGTTTAATATTGGCGTTCGAATCTTTCTTTTCAGGTTCCTATCCAACTAATTCAGATGTAAGTACCTACAGATTTATTTTAATGTACTTTGCCTACTTAGCCCTATGTGAAATCTGGGTATAGGTATACGAAAGTACCTACAGTAACACAAACTCGAAGCCTTCATTTGAATTCAACCATTTACAGGCACTTTTGAACTTTCAGCGAGTCGGTCAGTCAGAACTATGCCCATTTCAAAGCGTAGTCCTTACTACGTGTCCATGGAGTTTCTTGCCAAGAAACTCCATGGACAATCTCACAATCTCTCAGAATCCCTTCTGATTATAAGATAGGTATTATTTTGTATTCTTCACAGCCAAATATGACTCTTAGTTTTATTAAACAAACAACACTTAAGTTAATTTTATTGTTTCAATTAACTGAAACAAAACAACTTCAGAACACAAATCTCTCCGCGCCATTCATCAAAATATTCTCAAAATACAATAATTTCTCAAAACAAATATAGAGGACCGTCGAGAAACGCTCACAGCAATAACCTTTAAAATATCAGCGGAACTCGTAATCTTCTAGGCATAATTAATTATTTTGTATACGCCACGTCTTCCCATGTTTTAATGGAGAGAAATAGTCATTTAAAATGAATGGCCGACCATCTTGTTTCTCATCAAGATGTACAGTTAAATAAACATGGAGTTCGGTTACAGTGTAGCAATAACAGTAGATCTACTTAGTTTTTTTAATCAAAGATTTATACTTTACTAGCTGCGCCCCGTGGTGTCACCCGTATAAGTCTCGACCCCATTACACGTCCGTGTTTGAGTCACAGAAATACGTTTATGTGTACCAAATATCAACTTAATTGGTCAATTAGATTTGGAGCAAATAGGCTGTGACAGACGAACAGACAGACAGACACATGAGTGATCCTATAAGGGTTCCGATTTTCCTTTTCAGGTAGGGAACCCTAAAAATCAGGCCTTAATTTAGTAGTTGCTTATGAACAAATTAATAGAATTTTATGTCATATTTTACTATTGTTTCATATTCTTGGCGGGCGGATATTAGCACAACACTAGGCTGTCTTCCCAGAGGTGAGATTACCACACTGCCAGACGACCAATTACACCTTCTTGAGTTTTGGTGGTATAGCATATTCTTATGTATTCTAACGAATAATAACTATTATAGTTATCTATGGATTCAATTATCTAAGCTTTTCTCGGCCTCGCTGCCACAAAAATGTAAAAACTGTTATACTTCTGCAATTTCTGCTGTGACCCATTATAGGCGCAGCATAAACAAACGAAATTATCTTTGAGCTTTAAACTGAAGTTCACGACGAGTAATAGATCCGTCAGTACTTACCGTGTTTCGTTACCCTGACATTTCCCGAATCGTGTTTTATTATGCTCGGGTGAGCGAAGTTACTATTCCGGACGAAGGCTTGTTACCGCGTCTAGAAAGTTCTGGCTTCCCCATTTGAGTGGGTATAGTTGGTAATTGAATTCATGATAGGTGTCAGGTTGCAAGCTTTTGCAATAAACCGATAGAGCCAATTAAATCATTGTTGTATTCGGCAGTGGTGGCCCAGTAAAGGCCACGACTTACGAGCTGTAGGTCGTAAGTTCGAACCCTGACAGGCGCTTTACTATGTGTATTTAGTTTCATCACCACTGCTCTGAAAACGGTGAAGGCCAACATCGTGAGGAAACCGGCATGTCCTAGAACCAAAAATTCATAAACATGACCTGTAACATTGACCAACCCTCACTAGGCCCACGTGGTAGGTTACGGCCCACTCCCTCTCACAGGAAGGAGGCCTGTGTTCTAGCAGTGAGAACATTATAGGCTGATTATGCTTATGCAAGGCGAACAATTATACAAAGAGAAACAGAATCTAACAATGTTTTTAAAGTAACCTTAAAATCCTAATAGTTTAATTTTATTTTATTATCTTCAGAACATCTTAAACCACTGTGTAAGTGCCAGCGCAAGCTTTAAGTTTTTAAATTGCTCTTCCCATAGTGAAAAGAATAAGCCAATCTGCAAGGTTGCTTGTGAGCGTGGCCTAGGGCGTAGGTATTATTATGTATTGAGGTATCGGCACTTATGATGTCTTAGGCCACAAAGCCCTAAGGAAATACTAGTGTTGTGAGATTCTGGTTACTTATTGGTGAGTAACTGTAACTGGTTATTTTTGAGTAGCTTAGGCCTAAGATTTTCGGGTCAGTGACAGCTCGGCCCAAGTGAACTGAGCTCGAATAAAAATACCAGATATTTCACTCCCGATTACGGTGATTTTATACGGTCAGGCAGAAATTCGATATTTTAAAGTAAATCATAACGAATTTAATTCTCTTTTCCGAGGATTTTGGTTCTCTATTTACATACAAAGCAGGAAAACATAATTATCTACAACGCCTATTTCAATTATGATACCTATATAAGTAGCCTAAATTCATTCGCTTTTTAAATTGTCTGGACTAAAAAACAAAGCATTTCTTTGCTTAGAAAATGACACATCGGTTATCTGATGACAATAGAAAAGTTTTCTATCTCACTCTTGCACATCTTTACAATAAATAGGCTAGCTAGAACATAAAGAGAAGTAGGCGATTTCTGCGATTATGATTGCTGCTTATATGAATAAGTATTTAAATAAATAAAAACAGTATTTACTGCAGAACAAGTTCATAGCATTCAGTATCATTTAAAATATTTTTTTTTTACATTTATTCATAAAATAAATAAATACATACCATCAGTAAATTCAAAATCTTCAATATTTTAAGATGTCGAAACTTCCATGCCGACGGTAGACACCACATTTTTCAGCGTTTTGACGAAGTATCTGGTATTATTATTCGTGCCCAGTTGACTCGGGCCGAGCTGTCATTGACCAACATTTTCAGCATAGCAACTAAAATTACATAATCATCGACTCCCATTTCAAAATAGCTCTGATTCCCAGTATTGGAAACTTAACATTGAGGTATAGTTTCCAGGTCATCGTAGATAATGATAAACAACCTTCAGGTCCCAAGTTCGTAATAAAAGCAATCTTACCGGCAAATTTATGTTGAATTTTGGGAAAACAATAGCGGGTGTTGGCAAGAATGCGCGGTCAAGGAGCCAGCCCAGCTTGAGCTAGTAATCCACTAATCAAAGACATTGTTAGATCGCAGTCCGCGCCTAGATTTGCTTAATTACCTACTCGAGCTAGTTTCTAGTGACATACGGAATGAATAAAGGCTCGTACAGACTGGTGCGTCGTATCGCATGACGCGACACAAGTAATTGATCTACCGTGAAGTTTTCTTAGACATTGTTTTATTAGAGTCGCGTCGCGCCTGTTCGTGAGAGCCTTAATGATCGATACATTGAGGAGTATTTTTTTTTAAGATCGCTGAAAATGTGCTGTTTTTTTGTAGCTAAATTTGGTGGAATTTTTTGGTTCTGATTGTTTTTATAATATAAGATGTTGATATTATGCAAGAAATACGTATTCAGTTACATTAAATGTACGATAAATTTATTTATTGTTATACCGTGAAGATTTCTTAGAAATTGTATAGTTCGAGTCGCGTCGCACCGTCGAGTCGCGCCGTCGCATCGCGCTAGTCTGCACTAGGCTTTAATAGGACACCAAAATTATTTTACTGCACCAAATTATAAATAAAATAACAATGAAAACCTTCCTTATATTGAATAAATATTAATAATATGATAAAAAAACATAATGACATAAATTTAAAAATATTACAACGTTTTCCCTTCAACTTTTTCTTATGTTTACTTCCTCTTTCTTTTCTTCGCAATTCCTCTAGTTTAACGGGATCATCCGATTTTTTCTTATCTCCTCCTTTCTGCAATATTTTTCCTCTCCAAGCACTGTGCGTATATCAACTTTGAATTTTTCTTTGTCATGCTGGAATATAAATCATACCCAAAAATTCTTTTTTTTTTGTCCAATCGGCAACCTAAATAAACCTAAATTAAATTTTTGCTCACTCTTTAATCTAATATTTTGGTTCTTTTTCGTTTTTCTTTGAGGTACGTGCCTCTAAAAACAAATGTCGGTATAGTGATTGGTAAAATACCACCAAAACCACCAAAATTAGAACCTTGTTTAATATGTTTATTTAAAAAAAAGTACTAAGAATATAATAATTATATTTGTATCATTTTGAAAGCATACCTAACATTTTTATTACAAATATATATAGAACACCGATTTGATTATAAAACGTTTTAAAACATTAACACCATAATTGCAGTTTTTTTGTACGATCGCTACGAAAAGACTTATTAACGTTTTTTGCGGGAAATCACAACAGGATGGCACAAGTCTGTCACTGCTGCGTATGAGCACCTGGATAAACAAACTGAAAGATGGTAATGTCCTCCGTGGGTTCATTCTATACGAGCCACTCAATGATTTCATTACTCCCACCTAAAATTTAAATTTTGCGCGGGCAGTCCTTTTCGAATTTCTATAGGAAAAAAGTATTGCACTAAATATAAGAATAAAACTGTCATCAGACAAAAAAACGAATACTGAATTCAAATAAAATTAGTAATTTCTAATAAACTAGTGTAGTTTCATTTTGACGGAGCTAATTCCCAGAAAAACAGATTGTGGACGTGCCACCAAACTTAGAATATTGCTGAAAAACTTTTTATTTTTCTTATCTTTTAAAATATTTTCGACTCAAATATTTACGGCCTGATTAAGATATGTACGTCTACTTTCTTTAAAAAAAAAACTTTGTTGTACGTTTGGTTTAAGATATAATATATAATTACACTTGAGAAAATCAGCCAGATATTTCTTCGTAATGATGAATTAAATTGATTTATGAATTTATCAAAAATTATTATTCTAGTCTATTCAAATACTTGTTTCCATTTGGTGTTATTTCTACTTAAACAAATATCAACTCTATGCTTGTGTAAATTTAATCAATGAATGACTAGTTCCAATATTTGAAGGTGAGTTCAAACTGAACTTTATGAGTGGGTTTTAAATTAGTTTTTCCATTATTTAGATTATTGAAAAGTTAATCAAGAACGCAGTATATTATGTTTGCTACAAACAATCTATACATACAAATAAAATTTAAATGCCTGTTTGTAATGTCAAAATAACAGCTTTTTACTAAATGCACACGAAAGTATATAATTACACGGAACTTACAACAATTTAAAAAAAAAAATGTGTCTGCTTGTTCCGGCTAATATCCGAAACAGCTGGACCGATTTTGCCGGGACTTTCACTGGCAGATGATTTTATACTTTTTACTTTTATTTTTAGCAGAAGAATGAGGATCCACGCGGGCCGGATATTTAGGTATATCTAGTTATTATATTATAATATATCACCACAAATTCATAAAGACCCAGCATGTTGTCAAACTTGCTACGTTTCTGCCACAACAGTGTGTATCAACTAATTTTATATTCCCGAGGGGAGGCCAGGTTTAGACTATTCTGTGACTATCTAAAATAGACGCCATCGCAATATATTCCAGTGTTTCTATTTGAAATATAATCCTGATTGATGTGTCTGTCTGTGTACCAGTAGACTGACAGACAGTCTTATCATATTCAATGATGAAGGGTATATTTCGATAGCTGAACAGAGAAATAGTGCACTTTATATCAATGTTTGGAGTTTATAATAGACTATATTTAGAAGTTCATGTTTCGGCATAAGAAAATCTGGTGCTCAATCAAACTCTAACTCAAAGCATTTATTTCAAATAAACCAATAACAGGCACTTTTGAATTGTCAAGGGGTCGGTCAGTCAGAAAGATGAAGCTAGTTGCCCATTGCAAAGCGTAGTAGGTTCCTATGGAGAAGAACGGGCAAGAAACTCCACGGACACTCTTTTAAATCAAAATCTTTTTAATCAATGGAGGCTTGCTCATTATCAACATGTGCTTACTTTTATTATATTGACGAGTGGAGTACGGTATATTTTTATTACCTACCAATAATTATTTCAGACAGTAATCATGTGTGTTTAGAAGTATTTGTGGCTAACTTACATGCATTTTATCATTTTCCCGACAACTTGAGCTCAAAGACTGAGGACTCTGGTTAAAACCGATTTTTCGAAAAATTCAGAAAAATACACGTGAGACAGAAAATACTGCTAAACGATATATTCAATTTCATGTTTAAAATACACTGCTTTAACGGCTAACAAAGATATCTCGTCCCAAAGTGATGTATAAAGCCATATGTTCCCGAAGAAATACGCATTGATTATGACCCTTTTCCTTACGATTACTATAAGTAGGAACTAGCCTAACCTTAATCCAAGATACACTGGCTAGCATTAAAACAATTCATTTTCAAAACTCAACAATGACTCTTAAAACGAATATCGTAACTAGTTGCGGACGACTGTGTCCACAATAATGTGACAGGAAGACTCGGCGATTTCATTTAGTGCAGTCGCTCTCAAACTTTGTGCGACCTCGTACTTGTAGACTGAAGCTGAGATATTAAAGTAAAAACGTTTTTAAGTTCCGTGGATGTTCAGATAAGAGAGTTAGTTGACGGTTTTTTGAATGCAAATGTAGTGTTAAATACATAATAAGCCATTAATCAAATTAATTATATTGATATTGATCTTACAATTTAAAATGAGGTTACAGTCGGCAGTTATTATAGAACAGTACCTACTCAAGAGAATTGAATTAATTACGTAATATGAAATACATATAGTGAGGAGGCCAATACACGAATACCATTTTAGAACACGGTTCGCTAGTTTGAGTAATATCCACGAGATCCACTATCCACCAACAAAATCTAAATGTTGTTTCGGCAACCATTAGCGTAATTAGAACTACTTTTAAAAAAACACGAGAAATGGTAGTCAATTTTTTTAGCTAGGATCGCAAAAAAATTACTACCATCTGCGAGGAAAGTAAAAACACAAAAAAACATCATCATATTCGTTTCTTTTATGCTACTAGTGCGGAAAGTAGGTGATTTTCGACGAGTTTATAAGTCGATACGAGTCGGAAATCATCTTACGCACTTGTATCATACAACGTTTTAGTAAGCATAGCGAGAGGAAAAAAAAAAAATTGTGAGTATTACAGTAGTCGCATACAGTGTAACATCTGACATCTTGGCTGACGTATATACCTATGATATGATATATAAAACTGATTTACATCCGTCACTTCACACTCTCAGGTCCAGTGGAAAACCAGCGTCAGACACTTTATAGTTGTCTGGCGTTTTTTCTGATTTCTTACATCGCACTTTACACTTTTTATTTGATTTTAATGATATGGTGTGCTTTTTAGTCTGTGCTAAATAAATGTATTTTCTTTCTTTCTATAAACAATATTCATCGCCATCACCATCGTCATTGCCATCGCCGTCGTCATCGTCATCATCAACATCATCGTCCTCGCCATCGCTATCGTCATCATCATCGCCGTCTCCAACGCCATCGTCAAAACACAAATATAGATACGTACCATCGAAGAAGTTCATATCTAACCAGTTTCAAAACAAAATCCCGTGATCACGATGACCACATCTGTTACCAGCCCGGTGCCACTGCCGCCGAGCGCTGCAAGCAAGAATAGTCCTTACGGTGGTTAGATATGAACTTCTTCGATGGTACATAAATACTGCCCCTGATTGTGACAGTCGGAATAACTGTACTACCAAGCTATTTATTTATTGTCGCAAGGAAGGTTGCCGCTATAAAGCAAAATATAAAAAAATACTAACCACTTTATTTTCCATTACTCGTAAACCAACACAGATAATTTTCCTAAAGACCAGCCACAATAAATCTTTGAACACCGCAGTCTAACCCGATCGTGTGACGTTCTGAAGAGCTGAACAAATGTTTGTTCTCCGTTAATTAAACCTATATTGCTTACTTCGTACCGCTTTCCTCGGAAAAATACATCCACTGTTTTTATAGAACCAGTCAACTCTAAAAAATAAATAACAATATCACCGTTGTTTGGATTTGGATCTAATACCGTCAGCGAGTTGGGACTGGGTCTGTTTGTATGGCTGTGCGAGTGTTTATGTTAACTACCACTGTGCAGTACTGCTATTTTTTTCTCTGTGTTTAGCTTCAGATTAAATAGACCGCAGTGTTTTTTCCAATGAAAATGAGATATAAATAATATTTATATTTTAAAATAATAATATTATTATTTATTTCTTATTTTTTATAAAAAAAAAATTATTGTTAGAATGGTTTTCTAAGGATCCGCCCAAAATTTAAGACATTATCACAATTTATTGAGGTGTCTTCCCACGGTATTAAATGGGATGACTGACATGATTCTCGAAGATTTCAGTAAGTAAGTACAGTAAAAGTACTAAGGCTTTGGTTTCCTCAAAAAGCGGTGAACTGTCACACAGTAATGGTCCAATTACACAGCGCTTTTTGACACCATAATGACTAATACCGGTGAAAATGACAGATTTTCATAACGGCCATTATAATAATGTCGGAACCACTCTTGGATACCGTAGCTTTACTTTGTTTAGTGTACCAAAATACATTTAGAGGAAACAAAGGCAGCCTTTTACAGTACGTTGTAGTGCCTAGGAGTTTTATATTTGTACACCTTGTAGCGTCGTGAGCGGTCTCAACTGTAAATAGTCGAGTGATGCTAAAATATCACTACTAGTAAGTTCCTAACCACATCACTAAAAACGTGGTACAACACTGGTTTGCTATAGATACTCTAGCATTTGATCGGCGACCAGCTATACTAGCGGACAATCCTATTATTAAAACTATGTGCCCCGAATCAAGGGGCTCTTCGTACGGGCTGAGGGCAGCACCCCTTGTGTATGCGCTACTGAATGGGTCGCACACACCTTGGATGTTAGCTTGAATGATAAGTCACGGATAGCCAAAGATGATGGTTTATTGAATATATTTAACTACCACGTAATTAATGCTATTATATTAATGATGTGTGAATGAGTACAGCTGACTATGAACGCTGATCGTGTACTGTCACGTTACACTATGATTTGTGCAAGGTAACGGAAAAGTGCTGATGTATGCAATGCGCGCGTGCCATGTGCGATACATGACTCGTACACCTTGCCTAGATCTGCACGTTACCTACGCACGCTACCGCGGTCTTACCTACCTGCGGCCTACCGTCGTAAGCTACTGCGGAGCCTGAGCTGACGGGCCCTCCACATGCTACCGACGCTTACTACCAGTGGTCTGACGAAGGCCGTCCGGCTTACTGCTGAGCCTGTGCTGAACAAGCCCCCCACATCTGCCACGTGCTGCCAAGGAAGGTACCCTTCCTAACTTTATGTGCGAGTGCTCAGGACTCTAGTGTTTAGTGACCTTACCCGCGACCTAGCCGAGTGTTGCTACCTACCTATCTAAATATGTATATGTTAACCTATCCGGCTGTTTCAATTACTTTCTACCAAACTACCTACCTATCAGTTAACGGCCTGCGCAGCCTATCCTGCGCAGCCCTTGCTGCAACTTGCAACAACAATTTACTCGTAAACATTAATTTAAATTTGAAACAAAATACGTTGTTATCACTTAGCGAACACATTGTTGAACAAGCATTCAATAAATTCCTCACTTACAAACTTTCCGAATTTCTAATGAGACAAAGAACAAGTATCAAGGAACGAACATTTGTTTAATAAAGCCGAAGTTTCCAGATAATAATGTAACGAAAAGTTAAATCCGAATTCGTTGTTTTATAATTAGATTTGTTTATTGGACCTCATTTCGACCAAAGGGTCGGTTTTAAGTCGATTCGAAACGACAATGAAGTTTCCGACATTTTGTCAAGTTTTGATTTTGATTCCGCTTGAGTGGACCTCATTGCTTTGAAGCAAGAATCCTTGCTAATTATTATAAATACGAAAGTTAGGCTCTTTGCTTATCCTATTGGTTGGCACGACTAATATTAAATGATCTGTTACTGATTTAAATGGAATTTGACCGTGAATTTTTCGTAGCGGAAAATTAAAACCTGTACCTACGTATCCTTATGCCTTGGACATAATAATTAATGATGTAAAAAACCCTACTTATGTTATAAATGTGAAAGTGTGTTTGTTTGTTCATTTGTTTTTTTACGCTTTCACCCTAAAACGGCTGAATGGATTTGGATGAAATGTGGGACATGAGTAAACAATGACCTGGGTTTAAGACAGGATACTTTATTTCCCGATGTTCCCATGGTATCGAGACTTATGCGAGTGAAACCGCGGGGCGCAGCTAGTAATCTATATTTTTTACATAACATAATGCCTTATTTAGCCGAAGGGCTAGGCAGAGTTGTACCTAAGGGTACACCCACATTTCTCCAGTTATGTTATAGGGGGTGACCCTATTGCCATCAACCGGTTACAAATCCAGACTCCGGGCTGCTACTGAGAAATTCCAGGTGGAAAAGCCACAAGACAAGTATATATTTTTAACATCATTAAATATTATGCCAAGTACCTTGTATTAAACCATTCAGTTGAGTACTTTACCTTTTAAAAGAGCTTGTAAACAGTTTTTAAAGTTATTTATGAAAGGCTCTAGCAAAATATCGTTACCTTTTATTCCAAACTCAAGATGCTAGCTGATATCCATAATCTCTAAGATTTCGATACCAGTATTGAATCTACCTACAACATCAGCCAAGGCTGAATACCAGGCGCAAGTTGACAGAATGTCTGGCATACTCTGCGGTTTTGCACCGTACGATGAACAGATAGTTGAGATTTCGTCCAACATCGAAACCGCAGTCATGTACTGAGCTAAATGGTTGTAGATGATGCACATTTTGATCATAATATTATTACAGATAAATGTAATTTATGTAAGATAATGAAACGAATCATAGCCACTTACAATTATTTACAAAACAATGCCTCCGCATAAAATAAACATAACATAATCAACCCTATAATTATCCCAAAACTGGAAAACACTGTGAGAGTAATTGGGTCATTGATCTTTATTATCTTTTTCCTTCATCGTTTCTTAGTATATTTTCCTTCACCTTTTTCAGAGTAGGTCGTATATTTTTGTATACCATAATACTATAAAGGTAAGTTTAAATAATAATACGGACATCACACATAAGCGTAGGTATTATTCGCGGCGCGTCCGTTACTCGGGATCGAAAGGGAATTGATTCGGAATCCCCGTTCAAATCTCCACGCAAACGTGTTCCGTTTCTTTACAAGCTGCCTGCACTACCAAATTAGTTTGCCGACTGGATTTTTAACAAGGTTTTATTTTAAGTATTATTTTAATGATAGTTTGCGTAAAAAGTACAAATATTTTTTTAAACACAGCACTAATAATGAAAAAAATGCTCAGGGCATCTATCTTTTTAGTTTTATCATGAGATATATTTAAGCGCTACACCCAAACTGGTGGCAGTCAATAGGGACGTTGACAATTTTTTTTTGTCCGTCATGTAGGTTGTCAAAAAATATTGGACAGATATTTTTTATTTTTTTGCGGAATCAAAAGATTACGGCAATACATTGAGTTAAAATGTGGCATGACGTCACTTCCCGGTAGCTTTTATACTGACTTGTGACGTGGCGAGCCCCCACTCCCCAACTTTAATGCGTTTTATATAAACAATTTTTTATTAACATCATAAAGCAAAAAATTCGTGTGTAATATTTTTTTATTATCTGACTGACGGACTTAATAGATTTTTTTTCCCTGTGAACATCCCTATTGGCTATTTACTGTTTTAAGGATAACAAAATTGGAATTATGATTTGAGGCGCACAAAAAGAAGCACATTTATTATATTACCGTCCATTCATATTTTTAGGACATCAAAATGGGAATTATTTGGGGTTCGATTAAATACATGCCTTCATTATTAGGCTTATAGGTATTCTAATAAAATAGGAGTTGTAAAATTAATTATTGTGAAGGTGACATTTAATTAACGCGACTCATTTTTAGGTACATGCTTTACTTTCAAACCTACCCAGAATTAATTACATTTTCAGTTCCCACCGTAGTTTTACATGTTACGAAAGATAAAAACAATTTTAATACTGCGCAAAAGTACTTAAAATTCCAACACATAACCCGAAACACGAAACCTGAAAACTGAATACATTGAAAAACAAACAAGACATGAGCTTCCTCTTAAAATGTCAGGAATATCCAACTGGAAATTTTAAAGAAAACGCCTTCAGAGCTCCGACACAGACATCAAAAATAAAATTCGTCCTCACCTGAGTCGGACGTTTCAAAAATTGGTTATTCTAGCTATCTAGCGGCATTTCCTAGAGGGGGAGCCTCATGTAATATTAATACGATGCCCCTTGCCGACTCTTTGCTTCAAAGTACCAATATATATTTAAAAAAACCAGCTTAGGTACAAAGTGGGAAATTCTAGAAAGGTTATAGAATAGTTGAGTACTTTTACTAAGTTCGTGTACATTTTTTATGAATTTTATTACGGTGGGAAAGGGTTAATACTGTTGAAGATGAATAAGTGATTGGTTTTTCAAATGAGTTGATAGCAGTGATAGCCTAGTGGTGTAAACCCAAGGCACGCACCTCTGACTTTTCGGATTCATGTGCGTATTGTATAATTATCACTTGCTTATAAAACGGTGAAGGAAAACATCGTGAGGAAACCGGCCTGCCTGAGACATATTTCTCAACGGCATGTGAAGCCAAGTCAGAGGCCCATGGGCGGCTTTAAAACTCTAACACCAGGTTAGTCATTAACCACACGAAAAGAAAAAGAGTGAGTCGTTTATAATACGGCGATTCATATGAAGACAATGATTCGAGGCAACTTGAAAAAAAACGTAACGAGCTAAATGCTAATAATAACAGCCTAGGGGACATAGGTTCTTTCATTCGGTACCCAAGTCGGGCGTGTGTTATTGGATTTTTCCACCAGGAATCTCAGTAGCACAAAACAGTCTGGATTTGTGCCCGGTTGCCGACAATACATGACAACGAAATATATGTGTATTACACACATCTGCATACCCCTTCAACAAATAGAGCTGGGATGTTATATTATGTTATCAGCTAGTCATCAATTCCTCACCAGTCTCTCTAATTTCATCACTAACTATAATTGCGGTATACCCAAGACTGACCGATATCCGCACTGCAAATTAGTGTTTACAAATGAACCCTATCAATAAGCAAGTGTACCTAACGCGGTGACAAGCTGCGGTCTCCAGATACTAAGTTTGTGGTTACATTGATGGGTAGGAGGAATGTTCGGGTTGTGTTCGTAGGACTAAGCTGTTCTGCGTAGTATTATAATAATGTTGATTGATTACTTATCAATCTAATCGGCATTTATACTCTTCTGAGGTGTTTCCTGTTTATTATAAATTTGGGCTCATACCTCATGGGGTCATTATACAGATACACTTCATTTAATGACATCCAACAAATATAAATAATAAAAGACATAGAAAAGGGACATAATTGCCAGTACTTAAAAAATTGTACAATTTAACCCTATTACAACACCAGAGTAACCAAAACAAATAAGACAGCGACAATGTATGATGGCGTCTGTGACAGTTTCAGTGTCAAATTAAAATGTAGTTTATCCATTCGATAAATTACTGTACCAGCGGTAAGGTACTCCATTGTTGCGGTAGGTACAAGTAATTTCATAATCAGAATATAATGTTCCCACTGCTGGGACACAGGCCTCCTATCTTCGAGAGGGAGTTGGCTGTAATCTATAACACAGGCCCAATTGGGGTAGGTAGATGTCACATTTCTTTGAATTTTTGGTTCTAGGACATGCCGGTTTCTTCATGATGTTTTTCTTCACCGTTTTGAGAGAAGTGGTGACGAAATTATTAACACAAAGTGTATAGCTACCTATATTTATAGCATTGTTTGCAAAATCAAATCCACAATTATTACATATGTACATCCCGTACTCAATATAAAAATCAATATATGTACACACGGCTACACATCAAGCTATATATTTCCAGTTTATGCTGATGTCGTATTGTATAGGATTTCCGTACAATGCGAGGTCAACTTATAATGAAAATGTATAGCTCTATGTGTAGCCGTTTGTACGACAAAATGCAATACATCATTAATGAAAAAGTGGTTCTTTGGTGTTGCTCCCAAAATTTATAGTAATACCCGATTAGATAAGAAGTATGCGATGAATTTATTTAGATACTCCTTGGTAAGACTGGTTGTCAGACTTTCGGGCTTCTGACGACCCGTAACGACTGTCAAAGATCTACGAATGACAACCGGGACCAACGGCTTAACGTGCTTTCCGAGGCGCGAAGGAGTCTCGGTATGTAAAGATGGTCACCCATCCACAGACCAACCCCGGAAAGCGTTGCTTAACCTGATGGATCGGTCCGTTCGGCTGTTATTACTTAGCTACGAGAGAGATGATGAACTACTGTACCTATTAATATTCCAATGTATTGCATGCATGTATTGTATGCATGTATTGTATGCATGTATTATATTCATGTATTGCATGCATGTATTGCATGCATGTATTGCATGCATGTATTTTCTTTTGTTTTGATATTGTTTTGTTTGTTTTCTACGGTGAATTTTGTTTGTCTTTATTTTATGTAATCCTCACTGATATTTGTATGTCATCAATGAAAAACATAGCGCAACATATAATTATTATACTGTTATAGACCTTAACCTTTAACCTATGTTTTAAATAAATAATTCTTATACTGATTCTGAAAATAATGCGCCTGTCTGGGTTCGAACCTATTACCTACAACTCGTTAGTCGAGACCGTAACCACAGCACTGCTCTAAAACAATTAAAGTACCTATTACAATATAGTATTTATAAACACGTGCAAACGTCACAAGCCATCATACAATACCGCATTATAAAGTGTTGTTGGTAAGACATTTATTTCAGTTTAAATTGTCAAGATATTTGAGCTAGCTCAAATAACTGATCCTGAATTCCTTAAGGCGATGGTGACCCGCAGTCTCTCGATACTAAGTTTGCGGTCGCATCGACAGTCATTGAGTGGAATGTTCGGCCCGTGCCTGCAATGTTACTGTAGCGACGATCGGATGGAGAATTGAAACTTACGTTTTGAACTCGTGGTGTAGATTTTAGTTTTCAATGAAGGTAATGAAAGATGTTATTGTCATTAATTTGAAACTCACGTTTACTTTTACCAATGTTTATACAAGGCCCCATTAAAATAGATGGACACATTTAAACACAGCGTTCAGTACGTCTAACCAAAGATATCCAAGCAAAAAAAACAGTGATTTAAGTAATTTTATTTTGATCTAAAATAATAAATGGTATTGGGTACCCAACATTTTTACTAGTGTAATTTTCATTAGCAGCTTTTTTTCCCTTGTAAGTTTCCAATGCGTTTTTCTTATTTTTTGTTTTACCGTTGTCCTTATTTTGGTGGTCTGAATGATTTCTAAAAGTTTGCCCATCTATTTTAGTGTGACCTTATAAACCTATTGTCTGATTTAAAACGAATGAAAAATCAATTAATAAAATACTCCGAAGATAGTCATCGTTTAATTGACCTACTCACTTCTGAATTGCAATTTATTGAACTGCATTTTTTTTTGCATCTTTTAGAGTAAACACAAACGCCTTGAAGGTATTCATCTCCTCAAAGTAGCCAGTCAAACTGAATAGAAAAGACGATATCACACTGTCGTGAAAAATAATCAACCTCTTTGACAATATCCATACGAAACCAAACAATACCAACATTATATTACCTCATTCCCAACAAACATACGAACAACAAACCATAATATCTCACTATACTCATAATAATATTCACCTGATGAAACGCACAACTAACACTACAATGCTACGTGTAATCGTTAGCTGGCCGCACCATTTACATAAATAAATAAATATTATGTAGTTCAGTTGAAAATGCAGCCATTCGGATGCTATCGGCACTCCGGCGCGGCCCCACCACCGCCCCTCTTTTCTACAACTGAATATTAAAACAACACGTGACTTCCAATATTCAGCATGTTACAATACGCCGCGAATGTAGGGTTAAGAGGGGTGTAGATCTGCGCGACTTACTACGTCATTTGAAAAACTAGGGATGGAAATTTTGGGGTTGTAATATGAGGAGGGTGGAGGGATAATTTAGGTAAAATGAACGTTAGTGTAACTTGGTAAACAACCATCAACTAACAAACTAGTTAAATAATATATAAAAATAACAATATAATATCCTAACTTAACTAAAACTATTAACAAACTAAAAAACTCATCTAATCTAACTAGCTTGTAAGGTCCCACAGCAGGGCAAAGGCCTCCCTGTCCCTTTTCCATACAATTCTGTCTATCACTTGTGCCAGTCCTTTTGGTAGGAGTCAAGCTCATCCAGCCTCGAAACTAAAATAACAAAAACTCAAAAATTATCGAAAAATTCCTCCACATTGCTGTCGATGTAAATATGAAGTTAGTGTATAACAGTGGTTTGCTCATTACTTCCCTAAGCGTTTAGCTAGACTTAATCATGTTACTAGAAAGTAATTAAGGATAAATGCAGTTAGTAGAAAATCATGGTGAAAATATAGGACAACAGTGTCAACTTCAATAAAGTGTCACATATGGGAAAAATATATTATTTCACAGGTTAAGCGTTAAGCCAAAGAACATAGTAAAGCAATAAAGTATATATAAATATATAAACAAGGTGTAAATTCTAATGAATGCACACACACGCACACGAAAATAACTTCGTCGTCAATTAGGCTACTATAATTTTCATAAAACTTACTTATAGTTTCAAGTTAACATGATAACGTTAACAGATTACCATAACTTTAAGTTATTCTGAATTAAGCTTTGTGCAGACCAGCGCGACTTGTCGCGCGACGCGACACCGGTTATTGTTATACCGTCAAGTTTTCTTAGAAATTGTATTGTTCGAGTCGCGTCGCGGCGTCGCGTCGCGCTGGTCTGCACGAGCCTTTAACTCAACGATGTCGCATAAATAAGGTTTGTTTAACATAATTTTGTTTTCTCAAGTTTAACTGAATTTACCTTCATTAGCCACGTTTACAGTAATCCATTACAATTAAGTAATTAATGTTGCTCCTAATTTAATAATTGTATTTTGAGTAACAAGTATGGTTGATGAATAAATAAATGGATTAGATTTACCAAGTTACAATGTTTACAATTTTACTTTATCACGATTTAGGGTCAAAAACATCTACCTACTAATAAAACCCGGCCAAGTGCGAGTCGGACTCACACAAGATGGGTACCGTAAGATCGAGCAAAAAACGCCGAAAAATACAAATTTTTTGTGCGGCAATAGAAATACACAATCTTTGAAAATTTCACAGAGCGGGTGGGCGTGTCAGACTCTTACTGACTAAAACCCACCCGTGTTCCTTCAGTGTTGTCTATACGTTGCTAGGGGCCACGGTATCCCTTTCGGACTTTCCCGCGACCCCGGCAAGCATCGGTCCTAGCGGACCCCTTCTGTTGTGCTCACATCTCTTTGAGGCGCGCGTGGAACACAACGCGCCGTCTACCCGGACCTGGTCCTACTCGGACGGCAAGCTACCCAGATCAGACGGCGAGCTACCCAACAGTTTGGCACCCATCGGGTACGGAACCCTAAAAATGGAGAATTACTTATTTCCTCTAAGTCGGTAGATTCTTGTTACGTCGAGTTATGAGTTTTCGCGATTTCATTAATAGTGTACTACAAGAATCTTTTGCCGCCTGAATGACATTGACGGGGGGGCGTTGTTGGAAAACATTACAAAATTTTCACAGAAATTGTGTAGAAAAAAACCGGCCTAGTGCGTGCGTGTCGAACTACGCACAATGAAGGGTTCCGTAGTTAGAATGAATTTTCCCCAAGAACAAACTTAATTTTGTAGTTGAAAAAATATTCTCCCATACATCGATATACATCACGGTCCATTTTCAACAATAAATGTAAAAAACAAAAATGTGACCTTGAAATTTTGCAAAAACCTTGCTTTTTGCCAAATTTCATGTTTCTAGGTCAACGGGAAGTACTCTAGTCCGGATTTGATTTATTTGCGAGTATCAAAATATGTCACATACAAGGCCGTATTTTTTATTACGTTACCTAAGAAGCTTGATTTTTTTAGAGCTCTAAGGGCAATAGCTTACGTATTTTTTAAATATTATTTTCGACCTAATACCTCCCAAGATGGCGGCATTCGTTCCGATTCTGGCCACACATCAAAAGATCCTGTACCGTTGTACCTCTAAGTCGAGCTCACATGACGCATCGTGTTTTTTAACTTGCCAGCGACTGCCGAGAGTAGTTACTTCATAAATAACTCCCTTCAGTTCACTTCTCTTCACTTCAACAAAATGAAAGAATAACTTCATTTTCAGCATATTAAAATAAACATAAAATATAATACTTTTTCCCTTTCATATCGCTAGTGTGCACCAACCTTAAGTAAGAACATACTCGTACAATATAACGCTTATACACAAGTGCACGTATGAGATGCAACACTTTTAACTTGTGCTACCTGCCGATGGCTCCTGTAACGCTTACCATCACAATAGAACTGACAAGAGTATTACAATATGTATGAATTGAACATGTCTGTAAAGATATATTGGTTCGTAATGGGAAACGGTGAACGGAAGTCGGGGCTGTCTTTGTTGTTGTATGAACTAAAATAATGTTATACCTATTCGTGTAATTTAATTGCATCCTGATGTATTCTGTTGCAGTATTGTGAAATTGTATTTTATTTTATAAATAGTCAAAATGCAATACTGTTACATTTTCTGAAACAGAAAATCGATTTTATTACTTATCGAATATCGCAAGTTATTCACCGAAATCAGTCGTTCGAAGAGTACTTATTTCCATTATGGACTAATTAAGGATTATTTACAAAGTCAAGAAAAACTTTACCTTGCAAGTATTTTAAATAACCTTCTACATCAGTTTTCAGTTTCACACAATCTCCCAATACCTCAGCGGCCATGCGGACATGTATATTGAAAATTCTTTTGTGCTAGTCCTGAAAGAATCCGATGATATACGTAGTCGAGTTATTTTACAAAGGAATCGAATGAGCTCAAGTGTGCAATGAAGTGTAGATCAAAATGTTGCTTTTAGATTCAATATACATAGGAATTGTTTTCAGTTTTTTTACTCGTATTGAACAAACCTGGCAAAAAGCCTTCGCATACTTAGCTGTAAATATTTATAAAAAAAAAGCTCATTATCATCGACTGCTAGATAAACACATAGTTTTTCAATATATTTTTGGTTAAAAAGCGGTCAAGTACGAGTCGAACTCGCACACGAGAGGTTCAGTACCACCGTACAATATTTAAAACTACATATTATGTATTATTTGTACGAACTGTGTCCAAATAAACGTTATTCTTTATTTCTTTATAGCTGGCATAGTAGGACAGACTCTGAATATTTCAAGTGGTTACCTATTGCAGCTCAAAATATACAGCCCTGTGACAGACGGACGGATGGACGGACAGTGGAGCCTTTGTAATAAGGTCCCGTTGGCAACCTTTAGGTACGGAACCCTAAAAGGTAACTAACAAATTGCTAGACGCTTTATTACAAAAAAAATCTTTGTATACTAAAAAGTGTGAAGGTAAACAAGCAAAAATATATTACGTTTCTCAGTTACGCTAACTGTAATTAACTTTAGTAACTGTCCGTTGCATTAATTTAATAACCGAGACTCCCTGTGCAAAACTTTGACAGCACAAAAATAATCTAGAAGTTTTCCAGGTAAATTATTGTTTTAATAAAAAAGTATATTAAGTGAGCTACAAAGAAATATAAAGTACAACACTGTACGTTACTTTTTCACTGTAGGCAAAACTTCATACAAAACCGTCCATTGATCTCTAAATATACAATATCTTATATACGCCAACACTGTGTCTCAAGCATTGCTTATCTTACAACAATACATTTCATTAACACCCACTCAACTACCTTTAAAGGAAGTTAAAACAAAAAAGGGGTAGTATTCGGATTTCAGAAGCTGTTTATATAGCCATACGATAGGCAAAGACAGAAGGTCAACTTTAAATAGTTATGTAATGAACCTGATTATTTTTTTATATATATGTTACCATTTTAAATACTATATTTTATATAAACATTTAGGACTAAGTATTGTATTTATTCATTTTATTTTTGTCTTATTTTGTTATTTCACTATATGCTGCACCGGTTGCCGACATCACATCAACTCCGGCTGTCGCTGAAAACCAGCGTTGGGGCTCTGTCTCGCATAGGGTCGCAGCATTATGCTGAGCGATGGCCGTTTTGCGTGGATGTGACGCATATTTTCCCCCAAATTGTTTATTTTCGTGTTTTGTTCTTTCTTTGCGTCATGTGTACCGCAAATAAACGTATTTTCTTTCTTTCTATATATAGATGGATATGCTTTATGTATGTATGTATGTATTCAATATTGTATATGTGACTGGTACACCACAGACTACCTGCAATATTGTATCTCTTTCTCCCTTTAAATCCATTCAAAGATCGGTTTTAACGATAAGACCGCCCATTGTGTCACCCTATGTAGAATTTATATATTTATATAATATAAAGTGTATTCTATTCTATTCTCTTCAGTTTTTCTTTACATAGTACACACAACAGATAACAGTTATCGTCAGAGACCAACTCCACATGAAAATGATCTTGCAATGCCCCAAATCATTATGATTCTTACACCAGCCCATTGAAATCCTGCATCTCTGTGAGAGCTATGATCGTTGGCCAAATATCAACGTGATTTACATTGGAGAAGTTGGATCTTTGTTGTGACTTTTGACATTTTTATCGCAATTTTTTGTGACTTTTTATAAGTTGTATATCGTGCTTAGTCAGAAGTGTCACTTCTGTTTGTTTATATTTAGTAGCATAGTCTCGAGTAGCTAGCACTCATTACGCGGGTCGATCGGACCCGTTTTTACTTTGCTAGTGGCCTTTTAATTACCGTCTAACCTGTAATTACTTGGTGTAAAGTGCAGTAAAGCTTAGAGCTACGAGCGAAATTAGTCTCTCTCTACGTTTTCTGTTACTGCATAATATTCAAGTTGTATCCCTGTTTATAAATAAATCTAAAAGTAGTGACTTATTTTCTATTTACTCTGAGTCTGTTTTTAATTCGAGGAATATTGCAGGATTGTTGTTGTTGTGTTCGTAGAATATTATCACTGAAAAACTCTATTTTGTAGACAAAGAATTACAATATTTGCATAGCATCATAAGCTACGTTTCTAAGGAAACGTCTTTTTAATACTTATTTCTTATAATTACAGCTGAAACTGCGGATAAAAAAGATGTACCTAATCTAAGGATTTAGTCAACCCTGCCTGTTCTAAACTTTGGATAATCCTTTAATACGACACGAGTCTGTCCGAAGTTACATCATCTTTCATCTTTGACACCAACCCTTCACCTTTACGATAAAGCTCAGCCACGAAAAAACGAATTTTCAAAGCTTTTTATCTAAAATTGATCCAAATCTGTGTGAAAACGTCCCGACCTCGCAGATGCAAGTGACACGTAATTTAACAACCAATATGTTCAAAATGAATGACGACTAATTTTAAAGCGAGTGCTTTTAACACACCATTTTATTATTTTATCAAATGAATTATATTTTTTAGATGAGAAGATTTATTTAGGTACTACGTTAGATTAAAAAAAAAAGAAAAGAAAGAAAAATTGTTTATTCTGCACAAACAAAACGCACATTACAAAAAAAAGACATAAATAGCACATTTACAAAGTAGCCCAAAGCCTCGTATTCAAGCAATAAAAGTTGAAAGTTGTAGTTGAAGTTGTTGCGTACCTAGTTGAGATTGGAAGCATTTTATTGGTGATGTATTTTTTATTGGCTGTCTAGAAACTAAAAAGGGTCAGTACATTTTGAAAAACAGAGTTGTTTTTATTATAAATAATTATAAATTCTCAGTTGATTATATTGGAACTGTCAAAATCGGAAACAATTAACACAAACTATTAAAATTTAGTAAAATGGTCGCTAGGAGCTCGATAACTAAGAAAACTAAAACTGCACTTACTTTATATGAAAAAAATAACACCAGGCTTATCCAGGAAGTGAGCCTACCACCACCACCGCCTCTAAAACAGTATTAGATTAATCTTACTTCAGTGGGGGAAAGTGATAGAACTATACGTCCTGTAGAGCTTCATCTCTTTCCACACTAAACTAATATTAAAATAATACTGCCTTAGAGGTGCTGGTAGGCCCCCTGATGATGAATATGTGGGGGTATTTTGTAAAAAAAATCAATCCTTTGAATTAAAGGACTCGGTATCAATTTTCCGATAAAACATTCGAGCAACCTCTTCCAACATTTTCAACAAAACCTGACCATCATATTTCCTGACATTGTTAGTTAAAACAACGGAACCGCAGCAAATAAACGTCATTCAGTGATCGTTTCCAGTTTAGTTAGTTCGCGGCTTTTGTGGGGCGCGGTCTGCGGTGCCCACCGCGCTGTGCAGTATTTAATAAAATCATTCTAAAATGCAATCAAATCGATACCAGTTGTGTTTTGAAAATGTTTTGTTATTGACTACATACGTGTACGTGTAGCATATATAACATAGCTTGAATTCTTCAAAGGGTTTGGCAAATAGGTGTACCTATATTACACCTACATTTCCGTTTAATAGGAACGATTCTGTAGCCACTAACCGACCCGCAAAAATCTAAACTCCGGGCTGTTATTGAGAAATTCTTAGTTAAAATACCAATATCACTTTACTTGACCTGGAAATCGAAACCAGGACCTCATGTTCAGCAGTCACCCTTGCGATCACTACACTAACGAGGTTTTGTGGACGTACACACCTACCATGTCAGTTCATAAACGATGCAAATCATATTTCACTACTCACAAAACTAAAAAGACACAAACGGCTAATAACTTTTTCAACAACGATTATTTCCGCAAATACTCTTCGATTAAACTCCTCATTCCCAACTCTTACATAAAACAGCTGGAAGTAAAAAATATAGAGGAAACATACGTCCAAACGCGAGAATGAGTCCAAAACTCATTTCCGCCGTTTCCTCACAGAGATGTCGCGTAAAGTTTTCAAATTTCATTTTCTGACCCACTAAATTCTTATTTCATATATAAATGAACGTTTAAGTCTTGTTGTGTTATTAAGTTTTCTATTTCGTTGGACGTAGGAGTAATGGAAATACCATTTTGTTTCATGTGTGTATATTATTATGTTGTTTATTTCGCTATTCATATAATACTCATAATGTTGAAAAACAGCTACTCAAGATCAATAATTAGGCCATAGATAAGTCACCACTTCAGACTAAAAACCGATCGAATTTTCAATTTTGTACATACAGTAGAGAAAACTTTTCCACGCCAAATTAAAAAGACTGGACGTTGCTACGTCGTAGCTCACGCGATTACGTCACTGCTACGCCAGACGCTGACAGCTACGTCGTAGCAGATAATCCACAACGCGTCCATTTATAATCTTGAAAAACTGTACTATTTTAATAACGTTTATTTTAATGGTCTATTTTCAGACTGGTAAAATAATTATAACAATTAAACACGTTTTAGCATGAAATTATTCTACAAAATAAATATTTTTCCGGACGATTTTCTTGAACTAGTGGTCGCCCAGAGGTCGAAATTTGACCATAATTAATTTAAATGTCATGATTCTAAGGTAGCCATCTTTTGTCAAACGCATGGTCACTATCATGCGTTTGACAAAAGATGTCTAATGATTTTTTTATTAATTTAATTTTTATCTAATGTATATTATTTAAAAATATTAGCTTTCTGCAATCCTTCTCCATATAAACTTTAACTGTGCCAAATTTCATACTCCTCCGTCCGCGTAATTTTCGTAAAAAGGGGTACAAAGTTTTTGCTTCACGTAATATACTAATAACGAATCTATGCTGATGTAAAAAAATACCTGCTGCTGTAACTTGTTCAATATGCTATGGGCTGGCAACGTGCGATAACTTATGCACACGTGTTGCACGTGGCTCCAAGCACTGCTAAAGCATCTTCTACGAACTTTAAAACCAGGAGTAAAATAGGTAAGGTACTTACTTTGATAGACCCACTTACCAGCAGGATTACAACATAACGCCGTTTCTTTTTAACTTCATAGACTACAGACATCTTTAATACACTCATAGATGTTTCGAGTTATTGGCCATTTTGTT
The DNA here is from genome assembly GCA_914767755.1 of Agrochola circellaris. NCBI lineage: Eukaryota > Metazoa > Arthropoda > Insecta > Lepidoptera > Noctuidae > Agrochola > Agrochola circellaris. The sequence goes on from OU611847.1 coordinate 2,226,371, forward strand.
TTTTGTGATGTACCTGGTACTTGTTGACAGGTCTGCACTGTCCTCTCATACCAACAATGTAATTTGAAGACATTGTAAAAGCCAATTATTTTTTCATCTGTAACCGAAGTAGGTGGAGTTTCTTGACATATTTTCTGCATAGGAAACGACCAATTGGAACCGTTCACGTAGCTTGTGAAGTTGTGACGTTTCATAATTGCCCAATACCCATGTAGGTTTTGAATTTGAACGTAGCTATACTCCATTTATTACATAACATTAGACAAATAACGGATATCCCCCTTTCGTTATTTCGATATAATGGGATACTAAACTCCGTTATTTTACGATATATACAAAGCAATGTAATCTATTTGCCAATTAGTAAAAAAAAATATATATATAATTACAAATATAAAAAAAAGTAAAATGCAATAATTTCAACAATAATACACAAAAACTGTTTATCTAACTGTTATTTGTCTAATGCTTTAATAAATGGAGTATAGTTTTTTTTCATCAACAATTTTCTGATTATTTTCAGAATATCGTAGAGTATCCAAAATATATGTTTATTTTAAAAAGGCCTGTGAGCCATAAATTACGTTTATTTTCGATTCAGTGTGCCGCTGCCATAAATGTCATCGGACAGGCAAACGACACCACTGGGGGCGTACTGTATCAGCTGTCGTTGGCAGCGTGGTCCAAGTCACGAGATAAAAACTGGATAATTTATCCCGGGAATTAACAATAATAAATGTTTTTTTTATTTATTTATTTTATTATTTATGTACACACAGTAAAATACATAGAGTTACGACATAATTATAATTTGAGTACAAAGGTACTGCTTATTTCTTAAGAAATCTCGTGTCGTCGTTTTTTTCGTGTTTTAATGGTATTCATAATTTTTGCAACACAATTTTCCTGCTCATAACATAAAGTAGCAGTCGTCAACTTCCTCTTAATTTTTAACCAAGTAAAAGAAATAGGTTTCAACTTCTATTAACAACCCTGGTTGAAGAATCGGTCTATTATTTGCTCTAGTTTAGTTATGACAAAGGCAACGGACAGCGTTGCTTTAAGGTGATGTATTGAAAAAATGTGCTTTTTCTTTGTACCTTAAGTATATGGAATTGGGATTCAATATTTTGGTGTATGTTTTTTGACTATATGGCCTAGTATCCAGAAAAAGGAATACACGATACAATGAAATATAAGTTCAGATAAGTTTGTGGCGGCGACGTAGCGGCTGACCGCGGAAGATAGAACCGTCACTCCCCGCGTGCGGGGGAAATAAGCCACGCCCATCAAGCTACTATTTATTTCCAAGGTAGGGCCTTAAGCTTTTAGTAAGTAATATGTAGTGATTATTATTTTCTGAGGTTGAAAATGATACGTGCTCTCATAAGCCAGAAATATCACACAGTGGTCATTAGTTCGTAACCTTAAAACTTTTTACTTACTTATTATATAATTTTTACAAAAATATTCACGTTTCGTGAAAAGGTAAGCAAGATAATTTAAAGATGCAAAATGTTGATGTTTAAAAAATATAATATAAGAGAGCGATAGCGTTACCATAAAAATATTTTTCTAGCCACTTTTAGGGTTCCGTACTCAACAGAAAGGAGGAAGGAACCCTTATAGTTTCGCCATGTCCGTGAATTCGTCTGTCCGCGGCTTAGCTCAGAGACTGTTAGTACTACAAAGCTGTAATTTGGCATAAGTATACATATTAATCACGTCGACAAAATTAAATAATGAAAAAAAAAATGTGCCTCTGTACTTGTTATGTGGGGATGTTTTTTTTTCTTGTCTATCGCATGGTATGAGGTGGCGTTGGAAAGGTCATTCAAAAATATTGTGAGTTTTTTAAAACCATTTTTGGATTCAGGGATACGAGTCGAGTGCTCCCTCCTACCAGCTTAATGGGTTGGTTCTGGATATGTGGAAAAATTCACAATAGTAGTATATAAATAACGAAATTAAAGCGCGTACAGACCAGCGCGACGCGACGCCGTGCCGCGACACGAACAATACAATTTCTAAGAAAACTTGACGGTATAACAATAACCGGTGTCTCGTCGCGCTGTCGCGTCGCGCTGGTCTGCACGAAGCTTTAAAAGGAAAACTATCACAGCTAAGTCGGCTCTACCAGTTAACGAGTTATAATCGACCATCTTACATTTGCAGCTGAAGAAACATATATTATTCTCCCATACATTCCGTATGGGAGAACATATTTTTCAACTACAATGTTGAGTTTGTTCTTTCTAATTCATCCCAACTACGGAACCCTTCATTGTGCGTGGTCCGACATGCACTTTGCCGGTTTCATTATAACGCTATCGCTCACATTTTGCGCCACACATAAAATGTGCACCAGCAAAAATCACATTAATATTTTATCGGAAATAACGTAAAGTTTCTCAAATTACCGTAACTACATTATCATACCTACTGCGTTTGCATCGAGCCATTATTTCCAGGCCGGTAAAAGAACGGATATTTTCCGTTCTTTTACCGGCCGATTAAAACGATCCACTTTTCATGCAATTCGAGGTTACTTTGAACGTTGCTTGATTTATAGTAGTGATTTGGTATTGCCCTGAACTGGATTGCAATGAGTTCTCAAGATATAATGATAGCATTAAAAGTTGTTGACAATATGACTTTAAGGCTGACTCTAATGCTTTTTGCTAGTAAGTAGCATGCTTTTATAGCATGCTCTTTATGTTCGTAAAATTATCGTAGTATTTTCGTATAATACACATCATATTTTGGTACTATATAGTAGCTATGTGTAAACCAGGCTTTAGTTTTTATTATAATCTACAAAAATCGTTAATGCATGTGCATTAACGATATAGACTTATATATACTTACATATACTTATGCTTATATATACTTATACTTATATAAACTTTTATGCAAAATCATGGTAGGTATGTACCTACCATGATTTTGCATAAAAGTCTATATAATTATCTACTATAGTTGTTGAGTTTTAACATGGCAATACTGTTTACAACACACAACACACACATACTGGTACAATTATTGTTTGTTACTTTGAAAGTGTAATAAGTGGAAATTAAGTGTCCGCACTAATAAACCTTATTTGTAATACTGTTTGTTCTGTTCCCGCAGACAAACCGTGAAAACGGTTTTGCGGGGCATAGTTCTTAACATGAACTTATCAGGAAATTTGTTCATGATAAATAAATTAAATAACTACCCTATAAATAACTAACGGGGCCCGCTAGGACCGATGCCTGCCGGGGTCAGCGGGGAAGTCCGAAAGTGATACCGTGGTCCCTGGCAACGAAAAGGCAACTGAAGGAACACGGGTGAGTTTTAGTCAGTAAGAGTCTGACACGCCCTCCCGCTCCGCCCAGAGCGGAAGAAGTTATTTGATAATTTACGAAACAAAAAATAAAAAAATACTAGTCATTGATCCACCTACATTTTCAAACATTTTTTCGAACGAAAATCCATACATAGATTATTTATTGTTTGGGTTTCTACGAAGAGGAACCATCCATAGGGAAAGGGCAATGACCGCTATCGCCATGCTAAATTGCAATAACTTATAGTTACATGCATCTCTAACAGAGATGTGCATTGGTTGCCTGCAAACTAAACTCTTTTTACCCAAGAACAACAAAATAACTCGACCAACGTCATGTGAATGTCATCTCCCCTTTATCTCGCAAATTAAATTGATTTAACTCAAGTTTTAACGTTCAGTTTGTCTTGCCGCTAAATTGTCGTGTGTCGAAGTTAGCGTGTATTTATTTAAGCAAAGTTCGTGTACATAAACTGAGTACTGTCTTTACAAAATGGAGATTGCGTTTGTAGTGAAGACAAAAGATTAATTGTGACAGTTGTAAGATAAATAGAGGCATATTAGTGGCAATCATCTTATCAAATTAGAATCCACGGCAAGTTTTTTTAGGGTTCCGTAGGTACCTCAAAAGAAAAAAACGGAGCCCTTATAGGATCACTTCGTTGTCCGTCTGTATGCCAGTCTGTCAAGACCCTATTTCTCAAGAACGCGTGGGGGTATCAAGTTGAAATTCGTTAATTTGTGGTTTTATAATCTTTTTTTTTTGCAATTACTTAACTACAATGTTAAGTTTGTTTTTGGGATGAATTCATCACGACGGAACCCGTCGTGATGATGACACATTATGCCTCCGACAAGCACTTTTTTTTTTTTTGTATCCTCAACGGTGAAACTCTTGGCCTGTGACTTGATGTCACTTGATGGTAAGTGACGATCAGGCCGAAGGTGGAAGCGAGCTGCACCCGGAATCCTTAACTAAAGAGGAACTGGCTATCTTAACTGCCGAAACACAAAAATGATGTTAGCATTGTTGTTATGGCGACAGACTTAGATAAGATGGTGGTATTTAGCCAGGCGGACTTAGAACAAGCCCTACAACCAACCAAACACAGCAGAAAATTTTGCCCTCACTGGGAATCGACCTGGTAGTCTAACCACTAGACCACAGGGCGGACATCGCCGACACCTGCCACATTGCCAGTTGCACATCTAGTTTGATTTGTCAGTCTATACGAACCTATAATAATTCTAATTTATTATATAAGACACCTTATTAACTGATCAAAAACTTGCCCAGATTCGACTTTTTGGGTTATTTCGAAATAATTTATACTTTCAAGTGATTGAAACTATTTGAATCAATTCAAACTATAATTTGTTTACGATTACCAATAGTTATGCTTATTATTCAACCAATAACACCCATGAAGGTACAGTTAACAAAATATAAAGGGGTGTGTACACACGCCCACTATTGAGTCCCCTGAGTCACGTTACAGCAGCGATATATTTACACTGTTGATTAAAAACTGATACAGGAATTTTGTTCGTGGAACGGGTAATTTTTTTTTTTTTGCTTTTCTGTACGTTGTTAGTATGAAATATGTGTATGAGGTGTTATTGCATGAGGTTTATTACCTCATTGTAATTTTAGTAATATTATGATTTATTAGAATCACAATCATCATAACAAACTTAATCACACTTTTTCTACTTAGCCATGAACCCCCTTCTTTTCATAGTAGTCTATGACTAATTTAACTAACAAAGATTCCGAAACATAAACTAACATAACTACCATACTCCCAAAGAGCATCCCAATTTAATTAAAAACTACTTTAATCGGCTGATTGCTAAATCTCATTCATATTATTCAGAAACTCCGTACAGAAGTTGTTTGGAAGAATTTCAATAAACGTCATCATATTAATTGCCAAGATTGTAGGAACAGACGGATTTTAATAGATTAAGAATTTGAGGGGCTTGTTGTTTGGCATTGTTTAGTTTTGATAGGGACAAAGATAATCTTAGCTGCCTGTAATTCTTCCCTAGGGGTAAAGTCTTCTTATACAGAGGAGCTACTTTTCTACATTTACATTATAAAGAGACAAGATTTGTATTTTTGTTTGTAATCAATAAACTCAAAAACACCTGGACCAATTTAAAAAAATCTTCCCCAGTAGAATGCTATATTATCACTGAGTAACAGGATATAATTTATAAAGATATCACGCGGGCGAAGCCGCTGCTGGCGGAAGCTAGTAGACAATATAGTGACAATTTCTGACTACGATCTAGAATTTCCCGCGATACTTTCTGTAGTGTATCCATTTATTAGATATGTAAACACTATCTCATGCATGTCAGCAGTGAGGTCGCTGTCACTAATGTCAACTGTCAGTTCACCACGAATGGCGGGAAACGGTTAAAAGTGGAGCGTGCCTGCACAAGAGGCTATGTGTGGGGATGAGCCAGTGTACATAGTGATGTATTCAACTTAATTACGAAATCAACACGATTCTACGCTTTCCTTCTCTTAGATAACAGTGGACGCAATTCCCGTGTTTTAAGAATGATCATTCATTCTAATCGCAGTCACAATCTGTCAAAAATTCTACTTTGCCTTCGTTTTTGACTAGCTTTTGACGTTGATTGTCTCTGAGATGAGATTGCGACTTGAATTTGAATATTTTTTAAGTACAAGAATTGGTTTTCAAGTTTATTCTGATATGTGAATCGGCGTTGTGAAGTTTTGGGCGCAGGTTCTTAACACACCAAAACCGAAAACCTCCGGCCCACCATATCCAAAAAAGTTCTCGAATAGAAAAGAGCATATATCTCAAACTCAAACTCAAAGCATTTATTTCAAATAAACCAATTACAGGCACTTTTGAATTGTCAAGGGGGTCGGTCAGTCAGAAAGATGAAGCTAGATGCCCATTCCAAAGCGTAGTAGGTACCTATGGAGAAGAACGGGCAAGAAACTCCACGGACACTCTTTTAAATCATAATATGGTAACAAAAGTATTGGTTACATCATTCATGTTGAAGTTATACATGTGAGAACGATGCAAAACGTGAAAAGCGTCCGTAACAGAAATAAAAAAAAAAACAATCCAAAAAATTAAATTATATTACCAGTCAGAGATGACCAGTCCCTACTGACGGCGCCCGTTCACGAACATGACGCATGGATTAGCACCATTCAGCTCAACCATTTTGAAGGGAGCTAAATGATCCAACGCACGCGCCACCGTCAGCGAGACATTAGAGTGAGCATGACATACTCTCAGCCCCCAGGACATAAACTTACGCCTTCTTCCTATGGGAGTAGGCAGAAACCACAGAACGCCACCTGCTACGATCCATACATACTCTTTTTGCCTCGTTTATGTTCATACATCTGGCCATACACGCACGCCGGTTGCTAAAAGCTACTACACCTGACCTTTCTGAAGAACATCACCACTAAGGTCCACCAATAACGACTTGCGTTAAAAAAAACACCTTATTTCCTAAAAGTAACTCCACAAACAAAAAAAAAAAACGTAAGGCACTTCCACAAAGAAATTACAATTTCTAAGTGCAACTTAATTAAAAAGATCGCACTTTGTTCAAGAAACGCGATTTAAATTGCAAAATAAAGACCATCCTCCACACTCACCGGTTAGCATATTACAAGGGCTTGCTATAATTGTATTAAGGACTGTCTACCACCGGCAGCGGCGCAAATTTACATCGCTAATGAACGAGTGAGACACAGAGATGTTTTTCACTAGTTAGCTTTGGTTAGGGTTGGTGCTCATTGGGTGGGCTGTTAATTTTGGAACGATTTCATCTTTGAGAGAAATAACGCAAATGGTCTATTGAATAAGTCCCTTTTTGTCAGCAGAACCGGAAATAAATCATAGCTGCAAAATGTTGGTACAAAAAATGTTTTCTTTGCCTCCTTCGGAAAAAAAATTGTGAGTATAATTTGCTTGTAAACATTTAGGGGCGCTTCAACCATATATTTTAAACGTTTAAATGTCTTAACTTTAAGCAAAGTTTAAAAAAAATGAAGTAAATGCATATTGGAGCTTGTATAGCATAACTTAACTTAATCATTACAGACAACTCACATCAGATACCGAATGTGGTAAGATAGTGGTAGCTTATAATAATAATAATACCAGCCTATTATTGTTCCACTGCAGGGCAAAGCCTCTTCTCATACAGAGAAGGCACGAGCATTGATCACCACGCTTGCTCAAGACGGGTTGGTGATTTCAGACTTATATTAACTGTTGTGAGACCTGGACTATAAGTTCAGGTTTCCTCACGATGTTTTTCCTTTACCGATGTCAGTAATGTCCAAGATTAACACACAAACACAAAGTACATATATCAATTGAAAAAGTCACATTGATACTTGCCCGGATTTGAATCCACAACCTCATACATGAGAGGCGTGGCCTTAACCACTGAGCCATCACGACGTGGCAGTTTATAAATAACATAAATATCCCTAGAAGAATTCAATATTTTCTAAGTTTATATCTACCATAATATGCATGTACGTTATATGACATCAGAATAACAGAAAGCACGCAAACCTAAAGCTATCTGTACACTTTTCACAAATACCGTTAGTGCCCCTAGTTTGAAACTAGTACAAGGTTATTTCCGCGAGTGTGCTCAAGCTCAAGCAAGATTTCTTGCACTCAGTACCCGCTGAGTTCTTGCGTCGCAATTAAGACGGCACTATCACGGCCCGTGTTTAGGTACCACCATTGATTAGACATGTAAGGCAGATACGGCATTTTATTGGTTTGGTCGTAAACGTTTACATCTTAAAGCACTTTTTCGCAAGCTGCTGTAAAGTAGCACATTCACGATCTTTGAATTATAATTTTGACGTAAAAACGACCAATAATCTAATTCTTAGCTCATTGTAATAAGGTAGGTATAGATTAAAAGAGAGTTTGATCAAACTTTTTGCCTGGGAGATCTATATCATATTTTGAGTAATATCTTTCAATAAATTTTTCAATTATATTAAATTAATTTACCGGTTTCAATCATTCTGGCCAGATAATTATGCAATTTAAAATACTTATTTTTATTTAAATATTTTGGTAACAGTGATTATAAATGGCAATGATATCGTCCAAAATATAAAGCGCAAAAAAAAACGAGTCCATCAAAATCTGTATGCCAATTTTGGGCATATCATGGTGACCATTCCGCTTAAGCTAGCTTGCCCTCTCTCTCTCTCTGTAATTTCGTCCGTCTGCAAGAAACAAACCTCTAGGGAATTAGTAATTCAAATTGTTCACTAAATACTTTTTGATTTATAAACGGGCGGATCTCTCATGCATTTTAGTATTGTTTTTGTGTGTAACAAACGTAAAATTACGGTAATGGTTGTTTGAAAACAGCAGTTGGAAACACGTCTTAGAATATTATACAACCTTAGTTTTTGTTTACCCTAAACCTCTTAATGGGTCATTGTACTCATCATTATGAACAACTTTCACTATGGGACCATCGCTGAAGTCGCAATAAAAAAACTGCTGTTCCCTACATTTCAACGAGATATACGAACATAAATGTAAGGAACAGCAGTTTTTTATTTTTAAATATACTTAGCAAAAGATTTTGCGAATTTACCAATCTATGGTATCTTTTTAAAGGTGTATGTGAGTGACTGGATGCGGAAGGTGTAGGACAGGGTGTTGTGGCGCAGCCAGCACGGTTAGCATGACCACAATAGAATCAGGTTTTGTCGATGGAAGAATAGACAAAATGACATAAACAACAATCTGTCATTTTATCTATTCTTCCGTAGACAAAACCCGTTTCTGTGATTGTCAAGCTACGCGTGCTGGGCAAGGCCTATGTTCGGCAGTGGACTGCGAGAGGTGATTGATTAATTCACCAATCATCATCATCAACAGCCTTTAAAGTCATTACATATGCCTTTTTTGGCTTTTTCTTTGTTTTTAGCCAATATTGATCAAAGCACTGTAGCGCTTAAAAGCGCTAGCTGTAGAGCAGTATTATTTTTATATTATTCATCTTATCTCAGAGAAAAGTTCACGTTCATACGCGTCTATAGGTAATTTTTTCTTAGACAAAAGCCTATTATTTTTATTTAATTAATTTCAAATTCGCTTGAAACGCAATCAAAGTTATTTTTCTATCAACGTGTACGACATAAGGTCGCCTTTTGTATGTAACCTTTACAGTACCCAATTCTGACGTCATTTAACCATTTTCATGCTATCGGCACCTGCCTATTATATACTAGAGTGCTATTTTTAACTCCCTAACTTTAGTACTGAAAAGTATTCCAATTTAAAATGACAATGTGAGTTGTGACGTTTCGGAGCCCTGTTCTCGGAAACATTTCGCTGACAACCATTCATTGAACTTATGAGTTGCTGATAATTCAAGAAAAAGTTATTTTGCTGAAATGATTTCATTGAACAGTTTGCGCGACGCTGTATAGATTTTACAGTTTCTATCAAACTGTAAAATAAATATGAAAAAGAAAATATAAATTATACATATATATTTTTTTTTTATATATTTTTTCGTTTTCTATTGCTCTATAATAATTAATTTACATGATCAACAGCAATGTCTGAGAACTTTTTGAAGCCCTAGCTAGACAATCGCTTATTGGCAATCGATATCAAAGCGATTCGTATTTTTACAACGACTTTCAACGGGATCGATATGGTAACTAAATGTCATTCTCACATATTTGAATTTTCCACCATTGTTATCGCTGATAGAATGTCACTGTGTTTAGTCCCTCTGCTTTCTTCACAATTCCTTCAATAACCACCAACCAACCAACACCAACCAACCACCAACCACACCAACACTTCACCAACTTCATCCATCCAACACGTCTTTTCTGCAACATCACATAACCATAACTCCCTCATTCACCACTAAATGATGATGTCCGAAACAGTAAGTCAAGTCCAATCAACAATGATAAGGCGCTCATGATTAGCGGCTCAGAATGCGCGCCACGTGTTGATAATCAAGAAAGTTGGCCGAAGACGACGTCAGGGAGACGTGACGCCCATTCAGCCAATATGGCACGTGACAGATGGCAAAGAGTAGAGAAATGTAGCTGTAGAGGTGGGAGGGAAGATTATCTTGACAACAATCCCTATATCTATGTATATGATTTTTGATGTTAGTGATTTCATAGGATTGCAGTGTATTACAACAAACATCTCTTAAAGAAGGCCATAGAAAAAAACATACACATTTTTTCACAAATTGTTAATAAATATTTTCAAATTCAACGGTTGTAACTTTGTTAATCGACTTTGAAAAAGCAACAATCCCTTGTGTATGAACTAGTCACTAAGTATTTAATGAGATCTTTATGTTAAAAGTGAAACAAAAAGTAATTTATTTCAATTAGACTAGACTATTTACGAAAACTTTTCAATAGTTATCAAGAAATTAGTCAGTTAGTTATTTCGGTATAGTTTTGAAAGTCTAAAGATTTTAGGCTAAACATAAATGATTGGCTCAATTTTTTTTTTCTCATCAATAAACGTCAAACAAGATGCATACTTTCAGCACTGACCTATCTACAAATTAATATTCTTATTCTGTGGCATTACCGAATTACTCAAAGGTCTGCGTTGCATTATAACTTAGAAGTTGACGCGTGCGTACGTAAACCGGGATTTATTAATGTAATCTTCTTCTCGACTCGTTCCGACATCGGGAAGTATGTAGGATAACCAACCGATCTCTCAATATTGCCTGATTAATCCTGTCGATTTATAATCGTTTATGTTACTGAGAATTTAGATCAATGCGTACCTACTGATAAGCTTTATCAATTCACAGTACATAAATCTGTTATTGTGATTACATTCTATTCTAGCCCGTAATAGCTCACAGCAAAAGCCACATCCGTCTTCTAAAGTGTAGGGTTTTGTCAGCCTATGATATTCAATCTGTATTAGATCTCTCTAGCATGACAAGCCATTGTTCCAAGAATTCCGTAGATTAAAAAAAACAACAATCATGACCAGTACTTACATGTTTTAACAACAAATAAATTACAGACTTTCAAAAACCAGTACCAGAAATTTTGATTTCCTTTTAGACATCTCGCAGTTCGAGAAGCGTTGCAGTGTTCCTCCTTGCAGGTATAGATGCCAATAAAATTCAAAGCACATAAGACTTTTCAACGTGCGGTTCAGACGGCCGGGGAATCAACCGGAACCGGGCGGCTATGTCTGTCGCATACTGCACAACCTATGGACCAAAACAGCATGGGGTGGAGGCAGACAGAAGGAAATGATATTACCTAAGCCATGCAGGAGATGGCGGTACAAACTCGACGGCAGTCTACACATGATCAGAAAATAAAATAAAAAGTCGCCCCGTTTTGGTATGTATGGCTAGGGTGCTGACATAGGTAAGTATATAAATTGTGTTCTGAATTCGATTTACAACTTTGAGGTGTGTGACTATAGGTAGGTATGGTTCACGACTCACGACTCTGAACTTCGTTCTGAAGCTATGAGCGGGGGCAGATGAACTTTATTATTCTTTTTGAACTCAATGGATCCTAAATCCAAAGGCCGAGAAGAGCATCTATCAAACAATCCATCGGGACCCGTTTGTTAAGGTATTTTTCTAAAAACCTTATTTATTTCTAGCCATTTTCCAATTATTCCTTGAGATCTAAATAATATGTACACTTGTACAGTTATCTACAGTTACATTGTAACAGTGAATCAATTTAGAAGAATCATGAAATTTGGCAAGAAGGAGTCTCACACAAATAAAGGAAAAAGTTCGAAAATCGTTAATTTAAAGTTTTATCACATTTTTTTTTTTTTGTGTTTACAAACTTACATTTGCAGTTGCTGCTTGATCTTTTTGTATAAGGGTTTTATTAAAATTCCTTTTGTTTTATGTATAATAAATTAGTAATGCTTCTAATTTGGGACAGTGGTCCTGGGTGGTCCTATTACTGGCTGGACGTACGACGCGTTGCCTGATCTCAGTACAGAATAAGCAAGCTAAACACTCAAGGTCACTGGCATATAATATCTGCGTCTTAAGACCTACGTCAACTGCCGGGGTTGCGAGTTTGTCCGAAAGGGAAATCGCGACCCCGGCACACAGGCAACGGAAGGAACACGGGTGGGTTTTAGTCAGTAAAAGTCTGACACGCCCTCCCGCTCCGCCCAGAGCGGGAGAAGTTATTTGATAATTTCCCACCCTCAAAAAAATATTTACCTTCGCCAAATATTTTTTGATATTCGGATAGCCTATGGTCATGATCTACAAAGATGCCATAGAGAAAAATCACCATATCCCAAAGAAATTTCGGGTTAGAGCTAGCGTGTAACACAACTACATAGATATACTGTCTTGTCTAAACAACCGAATCCCTCGTAAAGAAGAAATAATCTGTCAACTATCATTTCTAAGATAAAAATCAATAGACCAATCCTATACCAAAGCTTATAAGTAAGTGCTAGATCATCTAGCACGATTATGTCAATGATAGTACATTTTTTCTATGAGTGTCTGGTACAGCTACATTTCCCGCGCTCCGCCCGCGTTGCCCCGTTCCGGCCGCAATAATGGCGTGAACACTGTCGCAACTGACTCTAAAGATACAGACCCGGACTTGTATTGTAAGGGCTGATTGTACACTGAGAGAAAAGATAAATAGCACTAAATATTAGTTAAAGTAATAAAGAAGAAAATACGTTTACTTGCGTTAAACGTGACGCAAAAAATAAACAACTTGGGGGATAATATGCGTCACGTCCACGCAAAACGGCCACCGCTCAGCATATTGCTGTGACCCTATGTGAGACAGAGCCCAGCGCTGGTTTTCTGCGATAGCCGGCGTTGACGTGACGCAAAGTGCTACTATTCAAATTCAAATAATTTTTAATTCAGGAATACATCCATATACAATTCACAAGAGATTACAAATTTATACAATTAATTTGGTAATTGTAAACTTAAATCCACACGGCGAAAAATCATCTTACGCCAATCAAGAAAAATGGCGAATGGAAAGTATTTTGAAATAGTTCATCTCAACTTAAATAAGTTTCAAAACGCATTCGTCCGCAGCAAATAACCGCTAGAGACGATTTTTAATTTATTTAAATAAACCGGTATTATCATTTTTCGTACAAGAAGCCACAATTAACCGCCAAAAATCTAATCATATTCCTGAGCTGTAGTCTCTTGCTAAAAAACACCGTGAACGTAAAATAAACTGAAATATTCCTTAAAAACTAAACCCCCAAGTGAAACTCAAACCTTATCCCCCAGCAAAGAAATCACTACATTTGTAGAAAGCTAGACAATAAGTGGGGAGTAGAAAAAGATGGCTCCGATAAACAGGTACCGGCCACTGGAAATACACTCCGAGGCGGAAACTATTGGTTCTTAAGTGTACTATGTTTCTAGAGGAGAAAATATTTTTTAATCCTTTTCTTACAAACGGGACAATGGGGTCTGGGTATTAAGATGTTTGAGCGTGGCCCGGATTTTTTTTAAACTTTTTCTGGAAACTTGTCGTTGTTGTCTACGAAGCGGTTTATTTGTTTGTTTACAGACAGACAGAGAGAACAGAGAAAATTATAGGGTTAGGATTTAGATTAGACCGCCGCTTTTTAACGGCCTCTGTGGTCCAGTGGTTAGACCAACTGTCTAAAGAAAAAAAAAGAAAATACGTGTAGGCAACTCACTCGCCTCATGAAAATAAAAATGTTAGATTTAAGTTTTATTACGAATTACGCGCGAACAGAAATGCAATCCCCGCGCCAAAGAAGCATCGTTGTTCATGCTTGCCTTGTACGCATGCGCGGGGCCGCCTTTTTGTTCGCGCGCTCGCGAGCCGACCGGTGGGGACGCCGCTCACGCCGCGCCGCGCTCCGGAGTAGTAGTCGAGAAAGCGCCGTCGAAAGTCCAATGCGCGCGGACGTACCTATCTCGCTCGGGCGTTCCCGCCAAAATCGGTTTAGTCCTTTAGCTAGTCGTTAGTTCTTTATAGTTTCTGTGAACAGCTGTCTCTATGTGCGAGTTAAGTAATATATGTGTACTCAATACCGGTAACTTTGTGTTTTGTTTTGTGTCGTAATCCCGCCCTATCAAGAACATTGGTCCTTCGCAAGCCGGATCAAAATGGATAGCAAAGTTACTGGCGTCGTCACACGGAGCAAAGCTCACGCTGGAGCTGAGCAACGACCTGAAGCGGATACGATGTGTGTCACTACGATCCCGCGTAGTGAAGTTGTTGCCACGTCGACCGGGTCGCGATCAAGCCGCGAAGCCCTACGCCTCCGTGCCGAGTACAAAGCTGAAGAAGAACTCGTCAAGTTGAAAGAACAGCTTATAAAAAAGAAACTTGCGTTAGACATAGCGGAGATCGAGGACGAAGTATTAGAAAACCGCGCTCACAGTGTTTGTTGTAGCGGTAAGAACGTGGATGAGTGGCTAAGCTCAAGTCAAGCCCAAAGCGAACACGCGGATATACCGCCAGCGCCCCGTGCGCCGGCCGGCGCGTGCCCGCCCGAAGGCCTATCTCGAGAGAGCGCGCGCGGTCCCGCGCATGCGCCGTATGCTACCGGCGTTCGCGCGCTTTTCGAGCCCGCGGCGGCGTCCTCTCCGTCCAATCCGAAATATGCGCCTGGGGCTCCGCCCGAAGTCACCAACACCGGCACCGTCGCAACTGCCGACATCATGCACCTAGCCGACGTTATTATATCGAACATGACGACACGGCCAAAACAAAATTATGATCTCCCAGTGTTTGATGGCAGCCCGGTAGACTGGTTGGCGTATCGACGTACCTACGAAGCTACTGCGTCCAGGTATAGCTTGTTCGAAAACACCGTCCGACTACAAGCATCGCTCCGTGGCGCGGCAAAGTGTGCTGTTGAAGGCCTGCTGCGTACCGGGGCCGACCCGACAGACGTAATAAAGGCCCTAGAAGAGGAGTTCGGACACCCCAATTTACTACTGGAAACTGCACTTCATAAAATACGAAATCTACCACGTGTATCCGACAGTGGCGTCGAGTTGAGAAATATGACGTGCGTTATACGAAATTGCGTGTACATTCTCAAAAACATAAAAGCGGAAGGTTATATAAATAACCCGCAAATAACGCACGAAATACTAAGTAAATTGACCCACGTTCAAAGAGCGCAGTACGGCGAGTTTGTTATGAAAATGAACATCAATAGTAAAGAAGATCTTCGTGTATCACCGAACATAAATATTGTACTCGAGTTCCTGAGTCACCTGTCACGGGCATCAGCTTATTACCTACCCCTGAACATAAGCACCCAGGATAATAATAGTCATCGTAACCGGCCCACCGCTGCTGCCAACCCCGCTACCGCAGCCGCTGTGAACACACGGCGCGCGGAGCCTGCGCGTCGTCACCAGCGGGAACATACTCAACGTGTACACATTACCAGCGAGGAATCTGCGTCATCGAGTACATCACCGTGTACGTCGTCGTCATCCAGTGTGTGTGTGTTGTGTAATAGTGCGGTTCACCGATTACCCGAGTGCGACAAATTTGTAAATAAAACTGAAAAAGAAAAGTGGGACTTCGTAAAGGTAAATAAGCTATGTTTTAAATGTTTAGTGCAAAGTCATTCTCGTTATCGTTGTCGCGCAAAACGGTGTGAAAAGTGTCGTTCTCCGCATCATACACTTCTCCACTACGAGAAGTCGAGCGCCCCGGACGCCGCCAGCGCCGGCGCCCCACCTGTGGGTGCCACGGCGCAGGCGGCCGCCGCACAACCGCCGTCGGACGCCGAGTCAGTGACGAGTATGGGTGAGCGATGTCGGAACACAAAAACATTATTAAAAATTGTGCCTGTTACTATAATTGTAAATAATGTCGAATATAATTGTTATGCATTGCTTGATGATGGTGCCACTGTGTCGTTAATTGATTCTAGTGTTTGTAATTTTAGTGGACCATTATCCCCGTTGAAAATTGTTAGTGCACGCGGTCATGTTGTTACTGATAAGAATTCTTGTAGGGTGACTGCACTAATACGCGGACCCAACGGTTTGTGTCATGATATCGCATTACGTACTATCGATAATTTAGACTTACCCACCCAAAGTGTGCCCGCCAGAGTTTTAGTTATGAATAAACATCTACGAGACTTAGATTGTTGTGAGATGTCGTGCGCAAAACCAATGTTATTAATCGGGCAAGATAATTGGCAGTTAATAGTTAACCAGGAAATACGACAGGGTAAATCCGGACAACCCGTAGCGTCGCTTACGAAGTTAGGGTGGGTTGTTCATGGGCCTGTAGGTATTTGTGACGAGTCTGTTCGTGAATCGGTTAATTTAGCATTTGAATATTCAGATGATTTAAACGAACTTGTGAAGCAGCAGTTTTTGCTCGAGTCAATCGGTATCACAGAAGTGTCACGCAAAAATGTTGAGACTGAACGCGCTTGTAAGATCCTAGATAACACTAGTCGCCGTATTGACGGAGGCTGGGAGGTAGGTTTACTATGGTCACGTGACACTGTACACTTACCCGATAATTATGATTATGCTGTGAAACGTTTACGCGGTATAGAAAGTAAGATGGGTAAAAACCCCGATTATGCTGAATTGTATTCTCGTCAAATTGAAAGGTTAATTTCTGAGAAATATGCTAGGCGGTTGGATACGCCGCTGAGTGTTAACCCGGTATGGCACCTGCCGCATTTTGGGGTCATTAACCCGAATAAACCAAATAAACTTAGATTAGTTTATGATGCCGCGGCCAAAAGTAAGGGTGCATGTTTAAATGATTATTTGCTAACAGGGCCGGACTTGTTGAATTCTTTATTAGGCGTACTGTTTAAGTTTCGATCTGGTCCAATAGCTTATACAGCGGATATAGCTGATATGTTCCTCCGTATTAAAATTAGGAAAGAAGATCAGGGCGCGCAGCTCTTTCTTTGGAGAGGCCGAAACCGAGAGCGCGACCCTGATACATACGTCATGGACTCTATGATTTTCGGTGCCAAGTCATCGCCTGCATCAGCCATACATGTCTTGAATAAAAATGCTAGTGAGTTCCGAAATTCGTATCCTGAGGCCGTCAAGGCAATTCACGAAAACCATTATGTGGATGATTACCTAGATAGTGTTAATTCAATAGATAGTGCTCGTCAGCTGATTAAAGATGTTTCCATGATACACTCCGCTGGTGGATTCTCTATCAGGGGGTGGGTGACTAATTCACCCGAACTTCAAAAAGAGTTTCCAGCTGTCGTGCCCGGTACTGTAAATTTTGATAAGTCTCCATATAATGGCGAACGAACTTTAGGTATGATATGGATGCCGGAGTCGGACGAGTTAGCGTTCGACTTATCGTTTAAAAAAGTGCCGCCTGAAGTAGTAGACGGTAGAGTAATTCCTACTAAACGGCAGTTTCTGAAATTTATTATGAGTATCTTTGACCCTTTAGGCTTACTTTATCCTTACACGATAAAGACTAAAATCTTGTTACAGAAAATATGGAAACCTGGTATAAGATGGGGCGTTATTTTTACTTGCCTTGTCACTCGCGGTGTTCATATTGAGCTCGCATCTTCACTATCAGCTGACTCAGCCATAATGGCATTCCGACGCTTGATAGCTTGCCGTGGACAACCGTCTATCATGTTCAGTGATAGAGGCACAAACTTTGTAGGTGCTGACGCAGAGCTGAAAGCTGCCATTCAGGCAATGGAGAGCGATAAAATTCACGATTTCGTCGTTACCAAGGGCATTTCTTGGCAATTTAACCCTCCTGGGGCCCCGCACATGGGTGGGTGCTGGGAGCGGCTCGTCCGCTCAGTAAAGACCGCACTTAGAGTTACTTTGTCGTCGCGGGCGCCTAAAGAGGAGTTGCTAATGACATTGCTGGCTGAGGTAGAGATGACACTGAACAGTAGGCCCATCGCTCTTACCCCTAATCATTTGTTGTTAGGTACAGCTACCGGTGCATCTACGTTAGGTAGCTTTGATGCATCGGACTTAACCAGTAGAAATGCTTGGGTAAAGGCTCAGACTCTGGCGGACATGTTTTGGCGACGCTGGCTGAAAGAATATGTCCCCACTCTTCAAAAGCGTCAAAAGTGGCTGCACGAAGTGCCACCCGTGAAGGTGGGAGACATGGTTCTTATTTTAGAAGAGAATCAGCCGCGTAATATGTGGCCTAGGGGCGTGATTAGCGCAGTCCACCCAGGCCGCGATGGCCATATTAGAGTAGTGACTGTTAGAACCTGTAGAGGCTTTATGAAGCGGCCGGTTGTAAAGGTCATTGTGTTGCCTACTGACGATTATGTTCAAGAACAAGGGGGTGGAATGTAGGCAACTCACTCGCCTCATGAAAATAAAAATGTTAGATTTAAGTTTTATTACGAATTACGCGCGAACAGAAATGCAATCCCCGCGCCAAAGAAGCATCGTTGTTCATGCTTGCCTTGTACGCATGCGCGGGGCCGCCTTTTTGTTCGCGCGCTCGCGAGCCGACCGGTGGGGACGCCGCTCACGCCGCGCCGCGCTCCGGAGTAGTAGTCGAGAAAGCGCCGTCGAAAGTCCAATGCGCGCGGACGTACCTATCTCGCTCGGGCGTTCCCGCCAAAATCGGTTTAGTCCTTTAGCTAGTCGTTAGTTCTTTATAGTTTCTGTGAACTGTCTCTATGTGCGAGTTAAGTAATATATGTGTACTCAATACCGGTAACTTTGTGTTTTGTTTTGTGTCGTAATCCCGCCCTATCAAGAACAATACGTTTATTTGCGGTAAACATGACGCAAAGAACGAACACAAAATAAAAAAGAAACAAGTGAGGGAAAATATGCGTCACATCCACGCAAAACGGCCATCACTCAGCATAATGCTGCGGCTCTATGCGAGACAGAGCCCCAGCGCTGGTTTTTAGCGACAGCCGGCGTTGACGTTATGACGTCGACCGGTGCAGCATACAATGAGATATAATTATGATATAAACATAAAAAAATAAAAATATATAATAATTAATATCATTGTCTCAAACCCAGAGGTTCCGGGTTCGATTCCCAATGGAGGCAAAACTTTCTGCTCGGATGATAGCTGGTAAGACTTCTTCTAAATCCGACTGGCTAGCTACCAACATCTTATCTAAGTCTGTCGTCATTACAACAATGTTACCAGCATTTTTGTGATTCGGCAGTTAGATGTAATTTAGCCAGTTCCTCTTTGGTTGAGGATTCCGGGTGAAACTCGCTTCCACCCTCGGCCTGATCGTCACTTACCATCAGGTGAGATGTCACCGTAGTAAAAAAATAAAAAAGCTTTTTTTCAGAGCGATGTGGTAATAGATAGGTAAAAATATATAGTGCTATGGTCATGGTACTTTAAGCTTTAGTAATATTTTATGGCACTCACAATAAGAATAATGGTTTGGCTAGAAAGAGGTACGACGGTAGAAGTACGACGGTACAGGTACGACGGTACAGGTACAACGGTACAGGTACGACGGTACAGGTACGACGGTACAGGTACGACGGTACAGGTACGACGGTACAGGTACGACGGTACAGGTACGACGGTACAGGTACGACGGTACAGGTACGACGGTACAAGTACTTAAAAACGAAAAAGAATATGAAATATTATAATGGCGTAATCTTTTCTCGAAACCAATTTAAAATTTTCACATTAATATTTCCTGCCAAAGAACATGTAAATTCATCCACAGCAAATAATGGTTTAGAAGCGACCGAATATAAATGACTATGAACAGAACAGCTCAAAGGGTAATCACCCCGTGCCCCGTGGTGCTATAGAACAAAATTTGTATTTTCGCTAATAAAAAAGTTTCAGGAATGTTTTTTCATTGGAAGCTAAGAGAGATCGGAACGAAGCGACGGTAGACGCCACTTAACTCGGCCATCCCTTTGAGAGATGAGTTTTAGACGAATTCGAGAGTTGTCTCCCAGCAGAAAAAGTTTTTAGTCTATCTATGTAGACCATAGCTATCTAATTTTGATCTGCTTTGTTATTTATGTAACAATATATATTAATTCCAGTCATAAGTCTCGAGTTCGTGGCTTCATATGCTGTCACACAGACTTGGCTTCATCAGCAGTGCTTGGTTTCAGAGCAACCATGGGCGGCTTTAAAACTCTGATATCAGGTTAATCACTAACCGCGAAAAGAAGATAGATAAAATTTACCAATCAGATGTTTTTCAGTAATTATGATTATAATTGAATACTCGGATGGCAAAAAGCCAACTGCCCAGCTGATGTTTACAGGTCGCTTGCACGGATATCTGCGACACCAAATCTAGAGAGCAAGCTGAAATGTCTCACGGGCCTATACACTTCAGGAACAATGGGTAACCGATTAAAGATAGCTATTCAGTTCATCTGACTGTTAAGTTTTACAAAACTCCTCACCATCATAGCTCAATATTTTTAATATTTTTTTTCTAACTGAACAGACAGCTGTGCTGTTGGGGAGTTTGTTGCGCCACTTCTTCTTCCCAGCTAACGCACTCGGAAGTTGTGAAGGGTGGGCGTTTTGGGGGACTGTCTTATGTAATTTTGACGTTCGAAAAGTGCTGATTCTCAGCCTAGTTTGAATAAATGACTTTTGAATTCTATACCTACTAACATCGGCCCAACTAACGTGAACAGACAATAACAACACTAAAGCTAAAACGGACCAATTCCTCAAGACTCGGAGCTCTGTAATTAATGACATCCCAACATTATTTTCCTTCTCCCTTAATTTATTGTCGTTGTTGTGGCCATCTTAAAATACTTTCCAAGTCTTTAAAACTTTCTAGAGACCCGAATTACATGTTTTTTCGAAAAATAACGAATTTACTCTCGGGTTTTATTTTGGGAAGGGATCAAAATTGGTTTATGTAAAAGTTGAATAAAAGTTAGAGGGTTTTACTGTATTTTGTCCTAATGGACAAGTATAGGTACTCTGTACCTTGTTTTAGAGTAGACCAGTACTGAAAGCATTTAAATTAAATGTAAATTTACCTGCTAATTTTTGAAGAAAAAGCAACCCTAAGCTTACCTACTCATGCGTGTCATTTCAACTTGTCTGTCATATAAGCATCCAATTTAAATCTTTCTAAGAAAATCCCACTTACCTATTACCTAAAATCTTTACCTAAGAAAACCTTACAAGAAAGCTTACCCATTTATCAAATACATCTGACGTTTCCTTTACCACGCCGGTGTAAAATAACAAAGACTGAACGACACATGCCTTTGTGGTGCAAAAACCAGCGCTACATCCAGCCATATTAGTTTAACAGAGGAACGGCTTGTAACCGAAGAGCGTTCGAGATAAGCGACCAAAGCGCTTCTTTGTACATCGCCGTTAATATTGGTGTGAAATATTGGGTGTACTTGAAGTTGAATCGAATGGGTAAAGAGTGTTTTGTAGGATTTTTTGGTGTTTTACTTTCAATTAGTAGGTAAGTATAAATAATGTTTGGATTTGAATAAACATCACATGGGTTTAAAAAAATACAACTCATAGGAGTCATCATAATCAGCTTATAATTATTGCTTATTATTGTGCACTGCTGGGACACAGGCCTCTTCTCTACGAGAGGGAGTGGGCCGTAATCCACCTCGCGGGCCCAGTGCGGGTTGGTAGATGTCACATGTCTCAGATTTTTTGGTTCTAGGACATGCCGGTTTCTTCACGATGTTTTCCTTCACCGTTTTGAGAGTATAAGAGATCAGTCTGTTGTGGTTTTACACATTCAAGCGAAATCGTTTATTCAGTTGTATGGAAAACCATATTTACAAGAACCAATAATTATTATTTATGAATTCATCATTGATTTGAATGAATAACCAAATCAGGGAATTATTCTATTCTCTTCCCCATACAACAGCGTTAATAGCACCTAATTAGCGTCATACGAAGGAACATCAAAAGCATATCTGTAATCCAATTATAGGCAATTAAGATCTCGATTCAGTTTCTCATTTGAAATGGCAGCGGTTTCAATCAGGCTCGGTAATTAGCGGCTCCCGTTAATTAGGACTCATTTAGACTGATTGCTTCAATTTGAAGGCGATCTTAGCGACACATTGAAATTTCACGTTGGGTTCTATCTCGCAGTTTGATTGATTAGGGGAATTATGTACATACCTTCCTATATGGGAATTTTATTGATGCGTTATTGTAGGTTATTTGAGAATTATATTTAATTGGTACAATATTGGCGAGAAGTGTTCAGTCCAAAGAAATACTCGAAAAACGTTACTGATTTTGCTACAGATTCTTCAAAATCAGAAAAAAGTAGAACTTCTTCTTTTTTCTAATAGGTACCTACAGGAAATGATTAATATAGTAATAATTTCCTGTAATATAATCACCAACAGTAATAACTACGGAACAGCTCGTTTACAATCACGGCATTCGATCCGACTCAACGTACGTGATGTGAATCACATCCTTCAATATTATTGATCCTTTATAATAGCAGTAAGCGCCTGATAAAAGTGTATAGCAAAATTGCACCAACGAAACATAATTGCTTAGTTTTTTTAACAGAATTTTTTTTTAGGCGCGTTGAGCTATTTTAGGTAGGGAGTAAACTTATACCGCTTAACGGATTCGCGTAGTGCTCTACTATAGAATATAGATGGCGCTGATTCCAGTTTTAAGTTTTCACTTCTATCGGCAGTTCCGTGACTACCAATAAAAAAAAGTTATATTATTTTTCTATTGGAGAGCTCTAACATTTTATTTTTATTTTTCAATCGTACGAACTGATATATCAGAAAAGAGTACGCTGCCATACTTCAAAGAGATATTAATTCTAAATGAATAAATCGTTTGAAGCCACATGTGGGTCCCTGAAGTAATAAGTAGAAGCTGGTCGTTTACAATCACGGCGTTTGATCTCAGTTCACGAACGTGAGCCGAATGCCCATTCTTCAATATATCGATCCTTTATCATTTTTAAGGAGCGCCTGCTGAAAAGTTTCAGGGTGAATTTATTGGTCGGTGGTCTGCTGGTAACGTATTTTAAAGCTCATTGGTTTAGCGGTTGCAAGCACCAATAATTTTGCGTAAAGTTTAACTAGAATTTTAAATGATCAGGATTAAAATGGCTTGTATTTTTTGTTATACATGAAAAAAAAATACGTGCATTTGCAAATAAATGTAAACCGCACACCATCGCATTCTATTTTAAAATAAAAAAAAAATAACATTCCAAAAGTAAATATAGCTAAAAACGTTCGAGTTTCGAACGGAGGACGGAAGTGAGGAGTGGCGGTGTTTCCGTTGTGTGACGTCACCGGCCAGATGTGGCGGCCGCTTCCGGCCGGTCATGGCCGTACCGCCATATTTGATGCAGTATAACCGTTGATATATTTAATTGTATTTTTTATATCTCGTTTATATTATTGTGTTGTATATGGGTTCATAGCTATTTGTTTTGCCGATTTTGGAGTTATGACGTACAAGGAACCTATAATAATTACTTTTCACTTCTTCTTCCCAGCTAACGCACTAGGAAGTGGTGAAGGGTGGGCGTTTTGGGGGACTGTCTTATGTAATTTTGACGTTCGAAAAGTGCTGATTATCAGCCTAGTTTGAATAAATGACTTTTGAATTTTGAATTTTGAATTTTTTGATGAAAGACTTCGTAGATGTAAAATGCGTGTTATCATGCCCTTGACTTTGCGGCATCGACAACGCCACATGTGAACTACGCATCACACTGACGTCACGCAAAATCCTGCATCGCGCAAGCAAAGTTCGACGCGCGACTAGCATATAAAATGGGGGATGAGGAACTTTACACCCTGCTCCCCATACCTCTGTAACTTTAATGACTATATAAGTAAGTCAATAAAAATCTGGCATTTTTCTTATGTCTTTGTTTTACCCCTCCTAGAGACTATCCAACCAATAATCGTTTCTGACCATGTCCTAGCCCTACCAGAATATTTGTATTTTTTTACCAAACTCAAACATATATTTTAATGAAGCACAATACAACACAAACTTCCTCGTTAAAGTCCACCAAAATGGAAATGTCGTTCCCCAAAAATAAACTTCAAATATTATAATTACAAACATTCGCGAACACGAATAACTTTTCTAGGAAAATAAATGAGACTATAAACTTTATAATCAACACAATAATAATCATTTTTGACTTGTAAATGAGTCCATTAATCTGATTAATTCGGCCGTTATGATCCGGAATTGTTTATGTTAATGTAAATCGAAATGTATTGTCCTCATTTACAAACTCTTTATCTTTAACTGATGGATTTAGATAATCGGTTTGAGATTGCAGGAGTTTGGAAGAGCAGGAGACAGAGATTAAGATGCTGTTACAGTGATTGACGTTGAGAATATCATCGACATCATCATCAGCCTATAATGTTCCCACTGCTGGGACACAGGCCTCCTCTCTTCAAGAGGGAGTGGGCTGTAATCGCGAGCCCAGTGCGGGTTGGTAGACGTCAAATATCTTTGGTTCTAGGACATGCCGGTTTCCTCACGATGTTTTGAGCTGCTGCTGTGCTGAGAATGCTGGTTTTCGCAAACCTAACTATATATATGTATACAATATTATAAATGCGAAATTGAGTTTGTTTATTTATTTGTTTGTTCGCACATGGGTAGATCATGACCTGGAGATGGACATAGGCTACTTTTCATCTTGGATCGCAGACGAAGTCGCGGGGAACAGCTAGTTACACTACTAAAAGAGAAAGATCAGCCTCTAAAAATTAAAAACGTAGGAGATAAACAAAGGGAGGGGGAGCTTGGAGGAATAACAATACGAAAAACTACTTTTTGTGAAACCACACTGAAATAGTACCTACTAGTACCTAGACAAAAAGAAAGACAATTTTCCGATAAAGTTTTCACTCAACTTAAGGCTGTAGAAGTCACCATGTAACCAACTTAATATCCATACTGTCAAAAGTAACAAACAGGTAAATAAACAAGTCCAACATGATTTACCAGTCCATCCACGTCATACCCAACTTTATCCAGTCCACCTTGGAAGTCCATCACTGATCCAGGATCAGATAAGTCTCAGTTATAAATGGCAAGGAAGCGATAATCTTCAAAATTTACATAATCCCCGAGTTTCAGACGAGTTTGAGAACATCATGGAATATGTAATTTTTTTAAAGGGATACTCCTTTTGAATTTTGATTGGGTGTTGCAATGTTCTTGTACTGATCCTGATAAATTGGGGTTTTTTAAAACTTGTTCTTTATTTGGTCATATTTTCGACATAATTAAACTTGAAAAATCTTTAATCTTCAACTGTTCTGTTGTTTTCTACCTTACTGTGATAGTCTTGGAGATTTGATAGATGGCTGGATAGAGCTGTCTGTTTGTCGTAATAACGACAAACTCCGCTTTTATTACACCGAGAAGTTGTTTAAAGCCCCATTTAAACAATGCAAGTTTCTTGCCTTGCATACCTACAATAAATTAATTGAAGCAACAAATTACTTGCATCGTCTAAACGGTACAATTTTTATTGCTTTTTTTTAAACCTTGCGGGTATGCTCTTGTCCTGCATCTCACCTGATGGTAAGTGATGACCAGGCCGAAGGCGGAAGCAATCTTCACCCGGAAACCTCAACCACAGAGGAACAGGCTATCTTACCTCTAACTGCCGAAACACAACAATGCTGTTAACATTGTTGTTATGGCGACAGACGCCCTACAACCAACCATACCGAGCAAAAAATGTTGCCCGACTGGGAATTGAACTCGGGCGTTTGAGTCTGAGACAGGTGGCCTAACCATTAGACCACAGGGGCGGTTAAATTGTTGCTTCAACTTATAATATGCCACAGGTAATTAACTCGCACCGTGTAACTCAGTTTTAACGAATATCTAGAACAGTAATTGTGTGAATTCAGGGGCCTCAAAGTCGCACCCATCTTCGGATATTGATGTAACCTAGTAACCAAGATGCGAAGGAGCTAAAAAACTGGTATTCGTCGCATCTACGACATATTTGGTATCTACTCTTCAAGATATTCAGAAAACCAACCTACATTACTACACAATACAAACATAACATTAAATATTTGCCAGAAAACCTACATTCCTCCCTTGAAACGAGGGCTAAAGTTATAAAAGAAATCCTTTAATAATTCTCCAAACCTTCGTTACAGCATACCCGGGCTTTGCCCCGCATAACGTGGATTATTCCCTAGTACTGGACATTATAAGGAAGAATGGGAATACTAAGGCAGGCTAGATAATAAAAAGACAACATTGGAAGTGTGTTTTTAAATAAATTATTAAGTGTAAGGTTGGAGGTACACTCTGGAGGAAACTTCTGAGTCCTTTCTTCTCAAAGTAGTCAGATAGGAATCGCCGACCTCACCTATTTTTTATTAAAAATATGATTGACGTGTAGAAGTGGTATTATAAACCTACTTATAGAAATAAAATAATTTATCCATGCGCTACTTATTATTTTAATCCGTATGCATAAATATTTAAAGCTATGTTTACAAAAATTAAAACACAAACTGAAACTCAAAGCTTTTATTTCAAATAAACCAATTACAGGTACTTTTGTCAAGGGGTCGGTCATTCAGAAAGATGAAGCTAGTTGCCCATTCCGTAGTATGTACTCAGTTAAAAAATTTCCTTTATAGGATACTATTTTGGCTCTAGGTGTGACACGAAAAAATATATAAAGCGAAGCGAAAATCCTACTGTTTTTGTAAAATACAGTTTAAAGAAAAATAGATTTGATTTAAAAAAAATATTGCAGTCTAACCGGATGCAGCTGAATTTTACATGGTGCGACTGCCTATCTGATTTCCACAATCCAGTAACTGGGTAATACTGGTAAGAAGATAAGAATAAGACTGGTTGCCAGACTTTCGGGCTTCTGACGACCCGTAATGACTGTCAAAGATCCACTCATGACAGCCGGGACCAACAACGTGCTTATCGAGGCACGGATGTGTCTCAGCATGTAAGTTGTGTATGTAAGATGGTCTTGGTCTCCCATCCACGGACCAACCCCGGCAAGCATAGCTGAACCTGTTGGATCGAACCGGGCGTCTGTTATTACTTAGCCACAAGCTCCTCCAGTTCAGTAGTCCCTAATTAAAAAAACAAACCTTGCTCTCAGTGTACCAACAACTCATAGCACCCCGCTTCGGTCCGTCTCGATATTTTTTATTCACTGTAAGAAGTTCCCCGGTTACCTCAAGGCTTATCCTACATACAGGCTTAAAGAAATGCTGAAGAAATTCTTTTTATTTCTGGAAAATCTTAATTAGTTTACTCCTCTAATATTAGTTTAATGCAGTCTTCATATTTTTTATTTGGTTAGTTTTTGCTTGTACGTCGGTCCTTTACATTATATGCACAGATAAGCAAATCTACGAGTGTCTTAGTCATTACTCCTATTTACTGTAGACAGTATTTGCAATATGCAATGCAAAGTCTGCGCAAATAATTTGTATAAATCTTGATGTGTAACCTACTTAACCAGCTCATGATTAGCTTGAAGATAAGTTCAGCTCTAGGTACAATTATAGTACTATTTACTTGTGTTATACTTTATCTGTATTGACATTGACTAAAACATCATTAACTACTAAATAACAATCTTTAATACTTTCTCTTTAATTAAGGCACACGAGCTTCATTTAACACTTATTTAAGTCTGAAAATAAAATTGTCGGCTCCGACTTTTCACATATATTTCCCTAATCGTGCAAGCACACCTCATTCACCTGAGTAAATCTGTAATTGACAGGGGGCTTGGTTGATAATCATTAAATTTTGTGAAATTGTCAAAGAAATTGTATTTGAAAAAAGGCGTACACCTACAATATTAAACACTTCTTAATCGAGCCTGAGCAAAAAACGACGAAAAAAACACATTTCTTGCATGTGGACCCTTTAATTTTTTTAACACTCTTTGATAACTTCGAGCTTATAATAGATTTATATTTTTGAAATTAATTTTTAATCTGCCGTAAATTTTATAAGGGTTGTATTCCTAAAATAAAAATGATTTGATTTTAATTAGATTTTTACATTTTATACCTTACGGTTCATAAGGTACAGCCCTTTTTTTTTTTTTTTTTGAGTGTGGGAAATTATCGAATAATTTCGCCCGCTCTGGGCGGAGCGGGACGGTGTGTCAAACTTTTACTGACTAAAATGCACCCGTGTTCCTTCCGTTGCCTGTGTGCCGGGGTCGCGATATCCCTTTCGGACAAACTCGCGACAAGGTAGACCCTGTGATAGACGGGCGGACGGACAGCGGAGCTTTAGTTATATATGTAGGTTCCGTTGGCACCCTTTGGGTACGGAACCCTAAAAACAAGATGGCGGGGTTATTTCCGATTTTGGTCAAGTGCAAAAAACTTCGTGTACCTTGCGAACCCATATACCTAACTTCCAATAATGTGCCCAAATTAGGCTACATATTAATGGTGTGTATCATCATTTCAGCCGTAAGACGTCCACTGCTGGGCATAGGCCTCCCCCAAATGGGGGGCTTTGCTATAATCGCCACGCTTGGCAGGCGGGTTGGCGATCGTAATATGGTGTTAAAATGCATAGAGAACGCTGCTGCCCATTCTCTAGTGAGTCCCTTATTCGCCTTCTACGACACCCACGGGAAGAAATGGGATGATACTATTCTCTACGTCCGGCACAACACGGAACGGGTTACACGGGTTATTTATATGTACAAATGGTGTGTATATGTACATATAAATAATACAGAAATCAATAGTGTAACAAAATGATAAAACATTTGTCCCATGTTCGGTATAATATCGCATGTATCGTAACAAGTTGCGGCGGCAATTCCCTATGTAGGAATTCCATTCACGCTTCGTAGTATGGGAGCTAGGGACCCAGATTAAAATTTATATTCTTTGGGGAAAATACCGTGAGGAAATCTGAATTTGATAGTTCTAAATTGACAACCACACGCAATGAGTATCAATTCTGGAATTTTCTATGAAAGAAAGAAGGCTCTGGTCTGCGGTTTTCCACTTGGCAGTTTCTACTAGATAGTAATGTGAAAAAGAGAGCCTCAAATAGGTCTCTTCAAGACATGCTTTTTTTTTTCTTTGTCTAAGGTAAAATGTATCAGTACTATTATTATGGGCGGCTTTAAAACTCTTACACCAGGTTAGTCACTAACCACACGAAAAAGAAAGAAAGATTATTTTAAAATTCCATCTTATTTGTATACCTACATTATAAGCAAATAAATGATTTATATTTCTATTGTTTTCAAATAAGTTCGTCATCAGTCGCAAGACTTCCTGGCCCCGCCAGCTGGACCCCTCCAAAGAACCGTATCAACGACCTGACCTGCGCTACCCACTTGCAGGTATCCAATGCTTTTTAATGCTCCCTCAATGCTTCGCAGTTTGAAGACGGAGCATCGAAGCCTGTTTTTTCCCAAATACAAACGGCGAGGTAATTTCTTAACACACTTACAGTGCCTTTCATTTTGACAGTTCAATAACATTCATTGCGTTATTTATGTACGTTGTTGAGCAGATGAAATTTTCAAACATAAGAAGCAGTGGATTAGCAATTCCCCTCAAAATCCTTTGGATTAGATTGAAAGTGTGTTGAGCAATTAGGGTACAGGTCTCTCATTACAACACAATTGTCCAAATATCAAATACTGTGTAAATCCCTAAAACACAACAACCCTGACTCCTGGCCTACACATCGCAGTGCACATCGCTCCGGTATTAATATTGCACGAACATTCGCAGGTGGTGCATGCGGCGAAATTGAAAATTGCTCGCATCGGTGCGGCGTTTGCTACAGTCGCAATTATACACGCTCAATCTGTATCCTTGATAATGAACATATTAATTTTGGGTTGTGTTTAGATGTTGAAATTGTCTTTTGGGGCCAAAACTTGGATATCTTAAGGGGACTACAGGACCTAAACATGCCTAAACGCAAGTTTTATAATGCGTAAAAGTATATGATCCACTGCAGTAAACAAAATCAGAAAAATATATGATATTCTTCAGGATATATACTAGTATGAGAGTGTGTTGAAAACATAATACAAATAATTTGATACGATAGAAAAAAATCATGAAGATACCTCTAAAAATTTCTTTTAACGATTAAAAATCATATTAATTTACATGCAATCATTCTGATTTTTTGTCAGATTATTCTACAAGCTACATATTAGCATAATAGTGTTTTAATTTTTCAGTCCAATCAATAGATTTTTTGTAAATCGCTAACTGCTTCATATTTTGCAATAAATTACCTGCGTCGTGTCATCGCGCTTCTCTTTCATTTCTATGCAGTCCGACAGTGACCGCGCTTTAGCTGTTGTAAGCCTCTTAAGAGCGTTTATTCTGAAAGTGGGCAACATCGAAAATATATGTGAAAAATTTCGCTGTTTTGATGAATTTGGCAATATTACTGTATGGAAATATGAAATGTGGCTAACTAGCGAACTGGAATATTAATAATCAATTGCAATTATAACACTGAATTTGATGTTGTAGCCGTTTTAGGTGTAAAAAGGCATTTGGAAAGTTTCCAAATACTTTTTTTACATCTAAAACTAAATATTCGGTGTTACGATATTAATTATTGCATTTCATAATCAATATTTTAGTTCACTAGTTAGCAAATTTCATATTGCCAAATTAATCAAAACAGTCGATCCATTCTGTAAACATCTTACCGTGAAGAGTGAGGTGAAGTGAGCATGAAGTGAGCTGTCCATAGTGTCAATCCCTAGCATTTGGTGCAATGACAGCTCACATCAAGCTCACTTCACCCAAATTATCACGGTGAGATGTTTACAAAATAGAACGGCTCGTAAATATTTGACAGCTATTTGCGACGTTGCCAACTTTTAAGATAAACGCTCATAAGCAGACTTTTGTATTATTTGGTTCTCAAAAACATACTTATACAAAAACAATAAGAACCGAAAGAAAATAAAATAGAATAGTAACAAAACACATTCCAATCACATTCAGATGACTGGATTAAAAAGTATCTTATAATGTAGATAGATACAGGTAAATCAGGAAAAATTGGTTGGTAATAAAAAATTCATGGTATGTGCTGAGTATGAAAATGAAGAGAGTTAAGAATTGGGTTGCCCTTATAAAAAAATCTAGAAAAATTGGATAAAGTGATTAAAAAACAACGTTGTTTATGGAAAACACTACTAATTAGTAATTTTTTCACCTTAAAAATTATTTTGTTTTACCAAAGAAACCCACAACAATAAGTTAATATATATAAAATATTAATAAGGAAAACCTTTCTTTTCGTATTTTTATTTTTACATTTCATTCTAACGCGTGGAAAACATAACCCCTCTTTGCAGTTGGGTAAAAGTAGTCGCCACCTCGGTACGGCACCCAATTCCATGCATACAAACTTCCATAGAGCACCATTTAACGTGTACTCACAGTGTCTGTCAAAATGCTTGCAATGGGCAACAGGCAACACGAGCCGGACTAAAATAGGCGCGAATTTTACAGAACACGAATTGGTAGGATTCTAGAAATTTCGTCAAGAGATTTAACAGTATTTCTGACAACGCGAAGGATTATTTTTGCAGAGAGAAATTCAGTCTCACATATAAATCCCATTGTTATGTTCATTGACCGAGTCGGGTTATTATCTTGTCACCTTTTTCATTGTTGAACCAAAGGATTCAATAATACCCCCCAAACATAAATATTTATTTTATTTTTAACCTTATATCTAAAGTAATAATTATGTAGTTTTTTATTTGTCAATTTTAGGAACAACACTACTCCTTCCAGTCAAAACTTGTATTCATAACACTATGGTTTTCCTTATTTTCCTTTTCCTTGGGTCTTATTGATTTTTCTTTAGTTCCCAAAGCTTCAGCTTCCTTCACGGTGTCAGGCAAGGAATCGTTGGATATATCTGGAACCAGGAACGTGACCATTCCCGCTATGAGAGACGAGATCCCGAATACAAGTGATGGGAATCCTTCCCAGTACTGCGTCTGAAAATTCGAAAACAGAATATTATTGTTAGTCAAACTTCGTAAACATACAAGGCTTCCGATGTATTTTTTGTATTAGATTAATATCTAATTAAATGGCTAATTAATATTAGCCATTTGACCCAACTGATACGAACTAGCAGCTCTGATTAATACAGATGGGACACTGCGCAGTTTAGGTATGAAGCTACAAGTACGCGGCGGGACCGTTTTGCTGGGCCAATTCAGTATTGGCAGTATGGGCATATTCTCTGCCTATTGCCAATTAGTAAGTAACAAGTGCTAGGAAAAATTCTTACCCAAAGAGCTTCATAACTTAACTTAGATTTTTCTCAAGGACTCTCTTAAAAATAATAAAAGTACGGCCAAAGCTGAGCGACCACAACGCCGGATGTGAAAGCGAAGCGGGAGCGTGAACAACGCGAAACTAACGCGGGAATTATCGTGCACACCTGCGCGACTACAGCGCGAACAGCGAACTACATGTTGTTTTGTGAATAGTCACAGCCGCACGCCTATAGCTTAGTCTCAAGCTCACCTAAATTTTTGTGTTATGTCAGTCTCATAATTAACACCAGAGTCTGACTCTGATGAAGAAGATCTTTTATTGCTTACCCTTGCGTATTTTATTCATTTTACCTAGATTTTTCAGATCATACAAAATACGATAACTTCTCTCACCTGTCATGTCAAAATCACAGGTTAAAATAATAAGAGATTATTCGTACACACGTCTGACCACAAGACGCGTGCTTGCCGCTCACTCCCGCTTTGCCGACGCGACATTCCTGCGTCGGCGTCGCGTAGGTGTGCAAACCGACATATAATACCACGAGCAGCGTCCGCCACGCGGCAGTCGCTCCCTTTTCGGTTCCCGCAACCCGCGTTGTGGTCACTCAAGTTGCAAGCTCAAGCTTTCAACTTGAACTCGAGCTTGCAACTCCAATGCCAATACAAAAAATGCCTATACGTAGATACAGTCAGCATATATAAAAATCTACAAGAATTCAATTGATTATCCACAATCATTGTTCCATTCCATAATATATCAATGTGTAGCCACAGAACATATTACACATTGGGTTCCACAAAACATATTGTAGCTACATCCAGCATCCAGAGAATGACAATGACTAAACGTAAGAACTTACCAGCAGCGGTGTCTGGGGTGCAACTATGGACCCCACCCTTCCGAGCGACGAGCACAGCGCGTGCATGGAGTTCCTGGTGTAGGTGGGGAACAGCTCCGACGTGTACATGTACGTGATGGTGAAGTACAGCGACGCCATTAATTTGCTGATCATAAACATTGTTACTGATAACCAGGCCATGTCTGAAAAATTTAAAATACGTTTTTCATGGCTGTTGGTTCAGGTTTCAAAGATTTCTTGACATAGAGTCAATGTGCATGATAGGATTTCGTTTTGGCAAAAATAACAATCTTTCATCCTTTATTTAACTACTTTAGGGGATGAATTTTTATAAATCCTTTCTTAGTGACCACTTAGAAGAAGAGGAGAAAAAGAAATGCTCATTTCGCTATGACGAACTCTTGTGCAAAATTTCATGCTTCTTGACCCAGCGGTTTAGGCCGTGTGTTGTTTGTCAGTGAGTTGAAGAATTCAAGATTTTTATTTAGAAGATGATGTTCCGAGACGGCCTAGACGCGTACCGCAAGGATTGGATCGAGGTGGCCCTAAAAAAGGACTTGGATGGAATTCGGGGAGGCCTTTGCTCATGAGTGGGACAGTGTAGGCTGACATAAAAAAAGAAGATTGTTATTAACCTGATGTTAACATCAGGTTAAACAGTGATAGCCTTGTGATGTGACCGTCGGACCGGCTAGTCATAGGTTTCGAATTCGAAGCACCTCAGACTTTTCGGATCCATGTGCGTTTTGTATAATTATCACATGCTTCAAAAACGGTAAGGAAAACATCGTGAGGACACCGGCATGCCTGAGCGATATTTCTCGAAGATTCCTCTATGTAAAGCCCATTGGGCGGCTCTAAAACTCTGACAAGAAGAAGAAGACCTGCTAAGGTCTGGTACTGAATATGCTCATTGCAATAATACCCTAGTCACCACACTTAGTAATCCCATGACACTAAATGTGTTTTTGTGCTGTTTGTTACTCAATCACGGATGAATGGTTGAAGGGATTTCCATTGGCATTCAGATATACGATAGACCATGTTCTGAATTAACGCATAAGATTTTTTTATCCGGGTACAACAATTAAATTCCCTAGAGTTAGCTGGGTTTGGTTAATGTTTGTAAACACTTTTCACAACGGCAATAACCATGGAAAATTACAAAAAGTCGTAAGCGATTTCCTATGGTTCATTAAGCTAACCGAGAAAACCAGGTTATCATTACTTCCTCATAAACATTAGTGTTAGCCTATTGTAGTATGTTACTTATTGACGATGTTTGTAAAACAGTATCCTTGATTTTTGTTGAACCGTAACCAAAAAAAAGGTCCAATGAGGCTGAAGATGTCGATAACATTTTGGTTTGCTTTTTTCCAGTTACCGTTATCGTTACTGCCCCAGCTAGATGGACCAACCTTAAGAAAGTGGCTGGGAGAGACTGGATGCAGACGGCGAAGGACAGGGTGTTGTGGCGTGGCCTGGGAGAGGCCTATGGCCAGCAGTGGACTGAGATAGGCTGAATGACCTATGGTGTGGCAAAAAATAAAGCGGACCATATAAAGCTAAGAGGCCACCGACGCATTTGGACATCTACCACCCGCGATTGTCCCAGAAGCACTGCAAATGCATTGGCATCCGAGACACAAACCTGCAATGTCTCATGTGCCGTTAACTGCTCACCGCACCGGAGCGTGACGCTGTTGTTAAGTAAGGGAAATTAATTGCTCATCAAATTGACTACCAACTTAAATTGTGCTTAGATTCAAATCACACCTTTAATTGTTTAACAGTTGTATGAATTATAGTTAAATATATTTATATAATTATAATAATTAATTATACACGGGAAATTTGGTAAACCTTTAATTTCCCGGACCGTACCCTTCAAAACAAAAAAAAGCAAAATACTCACTTGTAGGCAAAAACGGCTGTCCCACACAAAACACGCCAGCCAATAGGAAGCTAGCGATCAACGGGAACTTTCTCCTATACTTCATCAACACATACATCGCTATAAAACTGCCTGGAAGTTCAGTAATCGTGACTAGAGCGTAGTTCAAGTACTTGTTCCCTTCCAGCGACACCGATGTTATCGTCATCCCATAGTTCACAAAAGTAGATGTCGTCCACCATATAACACAGACTATGAATCTCTTAAACAAAGCAGTTGATGTAAATGTACTCTTTAATACCTTCCCAAATTCTACATTCTCTTCTTTATCTGTGTCACAAACTAAATTATCCAATACTCTCTGGTCGACTTTAACTTTGTTCTTTTTTGACATTTTGTCTATTATCGCTACTGCTTCTTCCTTCTTCCCTTTTATTAGCAGCCATCTTGGACTCTCATCTATAAGGTATATGTAGAAGAAGAAGAGTAAGGCAGGGGCGTATAGGGCTCTGAGGAAGTTTCTCCAGTCAGGTACCATCCAAGCAACTAAGGCTTTTAAGATGCCTCCGACGCAGTATCCTATGCCGCATATCATGTAATAAGGAACTCGTTTCGTTGTGGCTATTATTTCCACATCTGTGAAAAAGATAAGAAAAGAAGAAAAGAAAGAAAAAGTGTTTATTCTGCACAAACTAAACGCACATTACAAAAAAAAAACAAAACAAAACAATACCACTTTACAGATTAGCCAAAAGCCTCGTATCCAGTATGTACAAGAATATATTATAAGAAGTCATTGTATGTGTATAGAGTTGTCTGTGGTGTAGGAATATTTAAACTCAAACTCAAAGCATTTATCTCAATTAAACTATGTAAAGGCACTTTTGAATGGTCAAAGAGTCGGTCAGTTAGTCAGAAAGTTGAAGCTAGTTGCCCATTCCAAAACGTAGACCTTTATGGAGAAGAACGGGCAAGAAACTCCAAGAACACTCTTTAAAACTAGATACGTATTACAAAATCCTGGGTACATTATTCTTGTTGCTTCTATATGTGAGAACAATGTAAAAAAAAACAAAATAATTCAGATTATAAGATTAAAAATAAATATAATGACTAACTTTGTTCAAGAGCATATTTAATTAAAATGATATTTTTAGCGTACTAGAAGTAGTATGAATAAACTCCAAGGTATTAAATTGGTTTTCAAAGCGAAGTAGAATTGACTGTTGAAATTATTGTTAAGGCGGTTTTCACACGACGCTGCAGTTAGAATCACCTTATTGTAGTTTCTCGTTTGACTTCGAAATAGACAATGTCACTTTAAATATAATGATCTTATCATAATAACTAGCATTCTAGTTTTATGAAGTCAACGGTAATTTTGAAGTCTTTTTGAGAATAAGAGTCATCATCATCTGACTAGCCTTTTCCCAACTATGTTGAGGTCGGCTTCCAGTCCTATCGGATACTGGTGACCCCCAAACCCCAGTTACTAGATAACACAATACTCTTTGGAAGTATACTTCTAAAGTATACTAGGGTATACTTACTTAAAATATAAGCTGGTGAGCATATATCCCCGAAGGCTGATTCCAGAAACTCAAGCGCTACATACACCCAGTAGGAGGTGACGAAGCTCCTGGCAATACCCAGGACACCACCGAGTACACCAGTCACCACTATCATTGCCTTCCTGCCTATCCTGAGGGAAAATATCACTTTAGCATGTTGGCGAATACAAGGACCAAAATATTTATTACTATAGGTATCGTAAAATACCACTAAGCCTAGGCCTAGCAGCGTCCTCTATTGTTATTATGTCAGTTTGAATAGTTATCACGAACCCTTTTAACTTAGTGGTTTTAGCAATATAATTTTACGACAGTTTGTGTTTAATAGCCCGTAGCACTTCGTATATTATGTTTTTTTTATAAGTAGGTATGTAACCATCGAAATTGGCGAATCGAAAAACAGTAATAAGGATAAAAGAACAAATCACAACAACAGAAAATAATGTGTTTTCATATAGAATTGCTTTTTTCACGCCCTGACACACACATAAAGTATCTTCAATGCCCATTTTGTAGTAGCATTTTTTATTGTTGAAACTGCCAAAATGAAATATCAATAAAATAATATTGTTAAGCACGTTTCAATGATGAAGGGTCAAGTACATGCTTAATTAAGTGTGAAGCATGCGTATCTAAACACTTAATTAATGCTTTGTATGTATTTTAAAGCCAGACAAAGGAATAATATATAGGTTAAAAAATAAAGTTACTGGTACCATTTGAACGTCAAAGAATAAAACAACAATAATCTTTGAAGTTTTCGCGTTCTGAATCGAATCAAATTTGCTTTGAATTATTGCCAAATTGAATGAATTGACTCTGTCAACTAATTAGCAGCAAATACATTTACATAAAGCGATATTAATTCGAAAACTTGTAGAACAGAAAATGCCGTTACAGTGGTTTGCCTGAGACAAAACAGGACAAAACGTCTCGTACTCTGAACTCACATTTCATCCAATCACTGTGTAAAAATTACTTACCTATCAGATAATGGTCCCACGAACAGTAGACCAATCATGTACGCTAGGCTGTGGACTGTTCCAACTAACGTTCTCTTCCAGTCATAACAGGCTAACTGAAACTGATGAGAAAAATGTCTGCTAGAATAAAAATATCTATTAAAATAATAGTGCATTAAAGTTTCAGCCAAAACACGTCCACTGCTGGATATTGGCCCCCAAGCATCTCCACAAAGACCTGCGCTTCTATTATGCGTATTCATGCATTTCATGCACTCGGGAACTTTTCGGCCCCATCGGCCATCCGTTCTGCGAGCAACTGCCATTTTAGTTTGGCAATTCTTAGAGCTAAGTCAGTTACCTTGACTCTCTCATTACTCTTAACCAGTCCAACCACCACTAGGGATGTAAGTGGTTATCGGAAAATCCATATAAGCATATTTATAAAACTAAAATGTATGTACCCACATTACTTATTCGAAAGCAATAAGACTAATAAAAAATATATTTACATACTTCTGCAACAAAACTGTCAGTTTTATCGTACACGAATTCTGTGCACGATGTCCCGTTGATGGTTCCGCATGTGTCGTTCGCAAAAGTTTCATCTTTACATCTGAAAAAATAACATAAATTAAGAAGTCTTAAAGTCTAGTGCTACGATACATTATCAGCCTATGTCGTTTCTGCTGCTGGGACACAGGCCTCCTCTCTGTAAGCGGGAGCAGCTTATAGTCCAGCACATGTGCCAAGTGTGGATTGGTGGTCAGTATGTCACAATGTCTTCGAATTTTTGTTTCTAAGACTTGCTGGCTTCTCACGATATTTTCCTTCTCCGTTTTGAGAGCAGTGGTGATGAAACAAATTCCACAAATCAAAGTGCTTTCCTGGGTTGAAACTCACGACCTATACATGTTAGTCGGGGTCTTTACCTAGTGGTAAAGACTGTGAAGAGTGATAGCCCAGTGTTTTCTCCTTTTCTAGTGTGCGTGCATTTAGCGGCCAACAGTTGGACGCTATTTTTTTCGATGAGTTCACAGCTTTGACTGTCTATCTAGACATATTTGTATGTTTGGCCGTAAGCTTAAAAGGTAAACAATTAAAAAGAAAATGGGCAGTTTATTAAAAAGATGAATATTTTCCCTGGCCCTTAGGTACAGTCGAACAAACTATTTGGTATCCAACCAAATAGTTTTTTCGACTGTACCCAAGGACCGTAGCACGTGGCGCTCCATGTGTTACGTCTAGCTCCGAGGGAAAAAGGCCTTAGGTTATAACATCATAACATTACGCCTGTATTCCCCGAAGGCTTAGGCAGAGTTGTACCTATAGTACACCCACATTTCGCTAGTTATGTTTAAGTCCCAAGTAATAGGGGACGAGCCCATTGCCATCAATCGGGCACAAATCCAGACTCCTGGCTGTTACTGTGAAATTCCGGATGGAAAACCCAATAACACTTTGCCAGACCCGGGAATCGAACCCGGGATCTCAGCTAACAATTAGACTAACGAGGCAGTCAAGATTATTTATACGGTTATTGTTAAGGCCAGAGTATAGATATATACATGGAATGACGTCCAGAGTTATCAGAAAATTGCACTTGCTCTGAATAAA
The DNA here is from genome assembly GCA_914767755.1 of Agrochola circellaris. Classification (NCBI taxonomy): domain Eukaryota; kingdom Metazoa; phylum Arthropoda; class Insecta; order Lepidoptera; family Noctuidae; genus Agrochola; species Agrochola circellaris. The sequence continues at coordinate 2,265,972 of OU611847.1, forward strand.
TATAATATTAATTTATAGTATTCTATAAAATGTCAGTATAAATAGTAATCAACTTTATCTCAGATACACGTGTAGAAATAATATAATTTTCCCATATTGTATTTATCTATTACCAGTGGGTTGGTTATGTTTAGTTCATTTAAATCAAGCAGAAAATAGAAAATACAGAAACTAATCACTGAGTGAAAATTAATAAATATTCCATTACCACCTAATCTTCTTGATTTTTGATCTGTAACATCTTTCCTCTAGCTTTCCTGCAATCTGTGGGAGTGATTTCGTGAAAAGGGACGGAAGTGTGTAACAGGAAACTGGGAAAGCGCTATTTGATTCGACCAATGAGCGCGCGCGGTGCTAGAGTTGACTGTCAGATGGTACCAACCCATTTTCCGCGAACTTGATTCTGTCAGCCAAGATGTCAGATGTTGCACTATGCGACTACTGTAAGGCTCGTTTATTTTTTTAATAGGCATGACAACCCCCCAGCTAAAAAAATGGCTGGTACTGACTGGATGCGGAAGGCGAAGGAGAAGAGAAGAAGCCTATTTTCAGCTTTCAGTAGACTGCAATAGGCAGAGTTGAGGCCTGACAACTGATTTTTATTATTAGTCTACAGCCACTACTACTTTTGTTTGTATTAATCATATGTTTTTTTTTGTCGACTAAGTGACTAATGGCCGATTCCTATAATTTACGGACCGTTATTGGTTAAAATTACCTATAATGAAGCAAGGACCTGACAGCTTTGCATAGTAGACCCTCCACTCCTTTATGGAAATAGGTATAACAGGAAAAAATTACCTACGATGTATTTATATGCCCAAATCGCCAATAAAAAAGTTACCATTGGTAAGCTAAACAATTAGTTTTTGTTTATAGGAACCTAACATAAAGGACCAATTCTTTTAGCAAACTGGTATTTGTGTGCAACTTCCTAGAAGACGCACTTTTCCTTAGAAACTCGACACTTTATTTTCTGCTCGGTTTGGTTGGTATTAGGGCTTGTTCTAAGTCCGCCTGGCTAGCAACCACCAGTTATCCAAGTCTGTCTCCTTATCAACAATGTTAACAGCATTGTTGTGTTTCGGGATATAGAGGTAAGATAGCCAGTTCCTCTGTGATTGACGATTCCGGGTGAAGCTCGCTTCCACCTTCGGCCTGATCATCACTTACCATCAGGTGAGATGCAGGCCAGAGATATCCCAAGTCTCATCTGCCTAGCCTTTCTAGCAACTACATATGGGGGTCGGCTTCCAGTGTAACCAGATGCTGCTGAGTACCAGTATTTTACATGGAGCGACTGCCTATCTGACCTGCACATCTCAGTTACTGGGTTACACGATACCCCTTGGCAAGACAACATTAACAGACTTCCGATGTAATGTCGCCAATTCACATGTTACACGCTTGAATAAAAATGTTCAAAGACGTCAGTAGATAACTGTTTATTGTTTTCGAACACAAAAGGTAGCAACTGTGAGTACTTTGAAATGTTAATACCATTAAATACCTCAATCAGACACGGTATTTTATTTCTTAATTTACAAGACAAAATACTTTAAACCACGCGTGAATTGATTTTCCGGTGCTAACAATATGTGATGTAAACTAATAAACGTTACTTTGGCGTGCGACATAAAAGAAAATATGCGAAGATAATAGTTAGATGACAATGTATTGTGTTGTTAAAATAAACCGCCATGAGAAATCTTTTCTTTCAACTATTGCCGAGAATTAAGCACCAGTTGGCGCCACATTGATAAGAGGTCTTCTATTTCGACAATGAATATAAAATATGTGACGGATGAGTGTCATTAATTGTTTCATTCATTCGTTCATCACTCAGTCACGACTAAAGAAAATATAGGCGCTTTGACACTTTTGACAGGTGCCCGGACCTGACGTCTCAGTGCTGCCACCTAGTGCATTTCAGAAAACCCTCATTGCAGAAGCAGATGTTCAGCAGTGCTTTAGGCTGATAATGATAATTAAACGATTCATTTACAAAACTTTAAAAAAAGATTTAGATCCTAACTACAAGTATATCTAATTATTAATATTAATATTATGAATGCGAAAGTGAGTTTGTTTATTTGTTACACTTTTACGATAAAACGGCTGAACGGATTTGGATGAAATTTGGTACATGAGTAGACCATGACCTGGAGAAGGACATAGGGTACCTTTTATCCCAATATTCCCACGGGATAGAGACTTATGCAGATGAAACCCCGGGGCGCAGCTAGTTCATGATAAATACATCGCTCATTACAATTTACGCCAAGAATGTCTAATAGAATGTCTAGAGTATAGTTTAAGTAACACTCTGTGAGTCTTGGTTAATTGAATTAAGAAATTATTGGTATTTAAAAAAAACAGTAACGATACCTAAAAGTATCTACAACAGAATTTTTATATTAATTGTTACTAAAGTTACTTGTCTCAAGTCAACTAATTGTAGTTATCTTTAACATCATATCGGTAACACGAGGCAAACTAACTGAGCGTGTTAACCATAAACTTGTTAATATAACTATGTTGTGAATGTGTTAATACATTGTTAGTAACAACTTAGTTTCACGACAGGTTCAATAACAGCTGATCGAGTGATCTGTAAGGTTAACCTGTGCTTGCCGCGGTCATACACGGATTGGTGAGCCTTCACTCAAATAGGTATTAGAGTGGTAACTGTCAGAGGTGTAATGTCACACAACGGGTCTGTCTATAGAATATTGGTTTTGCGTATTAATTGGATTGTGAAAGTCAAATGGCAGTTGCCATATCAAATATTTAAATCAAACTACATCTTGTAAGACTGTAACCGAAACTTAACTTAGTTGAGAAAAGGCTAGGCGGATGGATGACTTAGCAACCTCGATGAATTGACGACAGTAACTTAATTACAGGTCGGGTGAGCATGCACTTCCGTGCTCATAGTCACTGGGTTTCAATACCGGTAAATAAATCTATGACATTGCCCCAACTTTATACACAGACTAAAAATGTTACGCTAGCTTCCGAAAATCTTAATTTGAACCGTATATACGTAAAAAAATCACATTGCATGCGCTCCATCCATTATAAACTGCTATTTTTAAAGACCTTAGATACAAAAATATCGGGGTCGGCTTCCAGTGTAATTTTACATGGAGCGACTGCCTATCTGACCTTCACAACCCAGTTACTGGGTAATAGGATACCCTTTGGTACCTTTGGACTGTCAAAGATCCACGAATGACAGCCGGGACCAACGGTTTAACGTGTTTTTCGAGGCTCTGACCTCGGTCTCGGTTTATAAACATGGTCACCCATCTATGGACCGAACGCGGCAAGCGTAGCTTAACCTGGTCAATCGATCCGTACGGCTGTTAGCTTAGCTTACTGTTACAACCACACATACATAATATCACTGTGACGACTATAATTACCATCGGATTTCCAAAACTAAAATACTATTAAAATTTCATTCAGTGTAATAGTTTTGGGTTCGTCTCTAAGGTGGGTGGACCGTGATAACATGACAGTAGAAAAGAACCTATACTCAACAGTGGCTGGAACAACTGCTGCTGGGGCTGATGATGATTCTGATAAAAGGGCCAAGGTTTATCATAACGCTAATATTTGGTTAACTGGGGTTAGTAACACGATCACCAACAAATGTTCATTTAACCCTACAATCCGTAAACATAAATATAACATCACAACTTGTTTTGCCGAAGGGTTAAGCAGAGGTGTGTCTTTAGTACCTACAGCCAACTTTCGCGACTCTCTCTGTCTCTCTGACTCCACTGTCAGTCTCATGTAATAGAGGGCGAGCCTATTGCCATCAACCGGGCACGAATCCAGACTTCAGGTTTCAGATAGAAAAATCCAATAACACTCCATCCAGGAATCAAACCAAGGACCTCATGCTCAGCAGTAGCACTTACGACCACTAAACCAACGGGGCAGTCAACAATCCGACAATGTCATAAGTATTTCTACGATCAAGTTCACACGAGCACAATGTAATGTACCTACAGTACTCGCCTGGGAACGCGACTATATCGTTTCCGCAAAACAGACGCGTTTCCCAGGCTCTTACAATCACTTAATACTTCTAAATGACCTAGAAAACTCTACAGATTCTTCGGAAAATCTGAAATTCACTAACATCAGTTCTAAGTCAATAATGTAAATGATATATACAGTGTGTTTGGCAGAACGTTGAACATACGAAAATGGTGGATAGGTCGGGTCATCTGCTACTTACTCAGCCCTAATTTATTTGGCTCTGGCCCCCTGGATATGTAAAAAAAAATTTTTTGTTTTCTTCTAGTTTCACCACTTCCTTAACTTTACAGTGTAATTTTTTATTAAAAATGGGTAAAACAAGCATTTTACCCATTTTTAATAAAAAAATACACTGTAAAGTTGACATGGTTGTTTCGGGAGGTTCCTGTTCAGGATAAAGCGGGAGGAAATGCCCGGGTGTCACCACTGTGTGGATCGCCCGGAGGACACGGTGGAGCATACGGTGGAGGTCTGCCCAGCTTGGGCGGAGCACCGCCGTATCCTCACGGAGGCGATCGGCGGCGGCGATCTCTCGCGTCCGGCCCTGGTTCAGGCCATGGTCCGGACCACTTATGAAACGTCAGAAGCTAGGTGCACGGTTCCAATTGGTCGTTTCCTATGGAGAAGAGCCGGCAAGAAACTCCACGGTTACTCTTTTAAAAGTAAATGGTTTTTACAATGTTTCCAAGTTACAGTGTTAAAAGGTATGAGAGGACAGTGTAGGCCCATCAACAAGTGTCAATGGCGCCTTCTCCCGTCTCACCGCTCCCATACCTCAGGCGGTGACTAGCAGTCGCGCGCAGACTAAATATAATCCATTGCTTCAAATGTTTGAAAAATTCGTCTGCTCGACAACGCAAGTAACGCAATGAATGTTGTCGCATTGATAGAATGAAAGGCACTGCAATTGTTGGTGTGTGACGCGATTAGCCCGCAGAACTACTAGGAAACCTTGCGTACCTACTGTTTGTTGTGCATACAAATAAGAGAAAGTCACTTGAACTTGACATTAACATCCTTATCGATGTTTATTTAAGAGATAATTAAGTACCTATACCTACAGACTGATCACGACAATCAAATAGAATAACATCATGTTCTAATGCAGGGATCACCAATTAGTTTTATTTGAGGTCCGTTCTTAGGGTTGCGTAGTCAACAAGGAACCCTTATAGTCTCGCCATGTCCGTCTGTCCGCGGCTTAGCTCAGAGATCTAAGTACTAGAAAGCCGTAATTTAGCATGGGAATACATATTAATCACGCCGATAAAGTGGTAAAAAAAATCATGAAAAACTTTTTTTTTGGTTGCCTTCCCTACGCGTAGAGTGGGGATGTTTTGTTTTTTCTCGTCTATCCCATGGTGTGGGGTGTCGTGGGAAAACTCGTTCAAAAATATTGCGAGTGTGTGAAAGCCATTTTCAGCCTGATTCAGGATCCGTTTGCGAAATATTAAGCTTTATAGTGCTAATTTTTGTTAGAGTCAAGTGCCCCCCCGCCCCTCTGCCAGCTAAATGGCTGGTTGTGAATGGCTGGGTATGTGAAAAAAAATCAAGACAGGTAGTATAAATAACGGAATAAAAAGGAAAACTATCACAGCTAAGTAGGATCTACAAGTTAACGACTAATAATCGACCAACTTACATTTGCAGTTGTTCACCTATACATTCCGTATGGGAGAACATGTTTTTCAACTACAATGTTAAGTTTGTTATTGGGATAAATTCATCCCAACTCGGAACCCTTCGTTATGCGTGGTCCGACACGCACTTGGTCGATTTAAAAAAAGATATATTATAAAAAAAAACTTCGCTGCTCTCGGGATCCAACTTAGTTCCTCGAAATAAATTCCCTTTTTTTTTCACTTGTTGAATAATCTACTATTTTCTTGATTTTATTTTACCACTTTGTCGGCATGTTTAATATGTATACCCATGCCAAATTACAGCTTTCTAGTACTAACCGTCTCTGAGCTAAGCCGCGGACAGACAGACAGACATGGTGAAACTATAAAAATTCCTTGTTTACTACGGAACCCTAAAAATGAACAAAAATAATAAAGAAAGCAATTATTATGAATGTGGAAAAGATTTTCTTTTACTTTAAACTATTGGGTTTATTTATAAACGTTGCTTTTAAAGTTTATTTTTTATTTATTCACTCCAAACATACAAATATCCTTACAGGCTAGACCCAATGCGATATCGTTAAGTGACGTTCAAACGTCAAAAATGTATGGTTAAACAGAAGCTAATCATTACTTAACATTAAGCAACGTTTATAAATAAATAATATGTCTGAAGAGTGGAGTAAAGCAAGCTAAAACAAATTTTTATTTTTTTTATAATATTGTTCTTAGTTTGTTATACATTTTACGATTTTCATAAGGTCCACACAAAATAGGTCGGCGGGCGGTCCGCATCCGAACAGCGGTCCGTCATTTAGTGACTTCTTTTCTAATGGCTACTGATTAACTTTATCAAGAGGTTATCGGTCCAAGTTTTCTATATGAGTCCAAGTTGCTAGGACCGAAAAAAAAATTACACTCAAAACGTGCCCGTGCCACGCAACATAATTGAAGCAACTAATGACTTGCATCGTCTAGACACTGTTTACACAGTGCAACTTTTATTGTTGCTTCAACTTATAGTATGCCACAAGCAATCAAATCATGTGTGTAAATCAGACTTTACTTTCTCCTTGCATTTGACCGAGGAGAAAACAGTTCGGAATTCGACCTTAAAACACTAGCGTTTATTAACTGGATAACCTTGTAGTGATCACCTTAAGTTAGTATTGAACTGCGATTCCATATACATAAAGCCCATCACAGACGTAGCTACAATTATATATTCATATAAATCATATTACGATATTTTTTCGATAATAATCTTCGAGCGACCTCAGACGGCGCTATAATTTATATTTCTATTACGCCACCAAAATATATGGATAGATATAGCAAGACCTATTAAAATATATTATAGTATATTAAACCGCAGACCAAATGGGGGGAAAAATATACATTATACTATAGCTACCGTGTGTGATAGCTTGCTGTAATACAATATATAGCACGGCTGTGACGGGATTAAGAGGTCAAAAATGGTCCTATGGTACGCGTTCAAAAACACTTTACAGAAAGTGAAAACACTGACCTATATCCAACTTCTTCAACTGCAAATATATAGTTCGAACTATAGGCGGAATTTGAAGCATAGGCCAGACCAATGAACAACATCAACTGTCCGTGGTAAGGTCCAAACATAGCAAACTTTCCCAGCACATCGTCCAAATGCGTTTTCGTTGGTTTTTCTTCGGAAGCCATGGCGCAACACTGTTTTGATTCACAATAGAGCTTATGTTTTTTGCAAAGAATTCAGCAAAACTATTTCACTATCATCAAATAATATTTATTTTCTTTCCATGATCATTATTATTTTACTTTGTTTTGATTGTAAAAATCCAACTTTTTTATTGCACTTTCATTGGATGGTTTTCCTATTCGCTTTTCCGACAAAACTCTTTCACTCAAATCTTAACCGTCAAATTAACTATAACAAAACACTGGTCCATGAACGTAAACACATAACTCGTTGTTTTGAATGCTATAATATAATCACTGTCAAGTACAATCAACGAAAAAAACAATTAAAAGTGTTGTGGCTTTTCACGAGACCATACCGCGCGAGTAAGTCTCAATATTGAATGTAAATCACAATTTGTTGGACAAGGTACAGTTCGGCCAACGAACAAATGCATTGTGACTCGATTGTCGTAACGACTCCCATTCACGGCCCGACTGTAATCGTGCATCCGCTTCTAATATGAATCGCGGATTCACGACTTAATCGACGGCCGTAGAGCACATAAACACTACAACTGTTTCTTTTTTTTTGCGTATTGCCCTTTTTTCATAGTACTTTACAATTTAATAAAACTACATAAAATAGAGGAATTCATTTATTCATTGTTATTTTTGTAAAAAAAATCATAATACCTTATAGTTCTGTAATATTTGAATGATACAAAATGCAATAATATCTAATTTTATACTTATGGTGATTTAATTTTCTACAAAAAAGTGCATTTCGCTAAAACTGTAACATTCTTTTCAACACACTTGCTCGTAAAGTACCTCTTATTGGACCGTGTTTTTAGATTCATAATGCAGTGTATTAAAAACGCGTGCTTTTTACTTTATATTATTGGACTAGAGTGGTAATGTGCGCCACAGATAACTAACCTGGATTTGGTTGCGACTTGCTAAAAACAATAACATTGAACTGGTCTGGGAATTGAATGCGATATCTACGCGTCACTGATGAAATACGCACTAAATACGATACACGTATTATCACACGCACTTTTACATCCTATGCGTGTTTCTTAAGAGCGGGATATACGTCATTGACCTTGGTCATGTGGGCGTTACTAAGTCAAAGCCCCCCGCGTGCGCCTCCCACCCCTAACAATAATTTCGTGCAACGCGAACTATAATTTTGTGCTATAATATTGCATCGCAGCGCCCGGCGCCCGGCCACCGCATGCTATCTACTTATTGCTTCCAGTAGCTGTATCTAATGCAGAGGTGGAAAACCTTTTGAATGTCGAAGACTGAAAGCAAGGAAAAATATAATTTTGTATATTGTATAATTTATAGTTTATTTTTGTATTAACATTAATTTTAGTTTTTCTGTAAATGAATGAGCTTTAGTATTATATATTTAAGTTTCTATATTTTTATATTGTATGATAAATTTCTATAAACCTATTACGCGTTTTAGGTTTATCTATGATGAAGAGAATTTTACATGTTACCTTTTTAGGGTTCCGTAGTAAACAAGGAACCCTTATAGTTTCGCCATGTCCGTCTGTCTGTCCGCGGCTTAGCTCAGAGACGGTTAGTACTAGAAAGCTGTAATTTGGCATGGGTGTACCTATTAATTATGCCGACAAAGTGGTGGGACAAAATAAAATCAAGTAAAATATATTTTTTGGGGTACTTCCCCTACACGTAAAGTGGGAATGTTTTTTTTTTCTCATCTACCCTATGTTGTGGGGTATCGTTAGAAAGGTCGTTCAAAAATATTGTGAGTTTGTGAAAACCATTTTTGGATTCAGGAATCCGATTGCAAAATATTAAGCTTTTAACTGATTTTGTTACAGTCAAGTATCCCCCCTGCCAGCTAAATGGTTGGTTTTGGAAATCTGAAAAAAGTCACGGTAGTAGTATATATAACGAAATTAAAAGGAAAACTATCAAAGTTAAGTAGGCTGTACAGGTTAACGAGTAATAATCAACCAAATTTTTTTGTATTTTTTTTTTTTTGAGGGTGGGTAATAATCAAATAACTTCTCCCGCTCTGGGCGGAGCGGGAGGGCGTGTCAGACTTTTACTGACTAAAACCCAACCGTGTTCCTTCCGTTGCCTGTGTGCCGAGGTCGCGATATCCCTTTCAGACAAACCCGCAACCCCGGCAGGCATTGGCCCTTCCGGACCCCGTCAGTTGGTGCTGACATCTCTTTGAGGCGCGCGTGGAACACAACGCGCCGTCGACCCGGGCCTGGTCCCTATCGGACGGCGAGCTACCCATTGCTCACCGTCCGCAAGCCCGCGCCTACGGTGGCCGGAAGTCGGCTCGCGACTCCCGACGCCCGGGGCGTCTCCTGCGGCGACTAGGGGCGCGAGGGCGCGAATCTTGCCTCTCCCTCGCGCGCTCCGCCTCCTCCTTCGCGAGCATTACTGCTTCGCAGAAGGAGGTGACGGCCTCCCATGCACTCTCGCTCCGGACCATGGCCTGAACCGGGGCCGGACGCGAGAGATCGCCGCCGCCGATCGCCTCCGTGAGGACACGGCGGTGCTCCGCCCAAGCTGGGCAGACCTCCACCGTATGCTCCACCATGTCCTCCGGGCGATCCACACAGTGGTGACACCCGGGCGTTTCCTCCCGCTTTATCCTGAACAGGAACCTCCCGAAACAACCATGTCCGGTGAGGACCTGTGTCAGGCGGAAGGTGAGGACGCCGTGGCGCCTCTCTAGCCACTCCTCAAAGAGGGGACTTATCGCCACAATTGTGGCGTGCCCAATAATCAACCAACTTAAATTTGCAGTTTGAAAAACATAATTTCTCATACATTCCGTATGGGAGAACATGTTTTTCAATTACAATGTTAAGTTTGTTCTTGGGATAAATTCATCCCAACTACGGAACCCTCCATTGTGCGTGGTCCGATACGCACTTGGCCGGTTTTTATATCTTGATTTACTCGATAAAATTTACTACTTTAAAAAGCCTGCCAGGGTTGCGAGTTTGTCCGAAAGGGATATCGCGACCCCGGGACACAGGCAGCGGAAGGAACACGGATGGGTTTTAGTCAGTAAAAGTCTGACACATCCGAGCTTCGCCCAGAGCGGGAGAAGTTATTTGATAATTTCCCACCTCAAAAAAGGTGCGGGCTTGCGGACGGCGAGTAATGGGTGACTCGCCGTCCGATCATGGACTATGCCCGGGTCGACGGCGGAGGCGCGTCGGTTTACACGCACAAAATATATTCAATTTGAGGCCAATATAAGTCTGACTTGACTGAGAAAAAAGAAATAACCGTCATTTTAAAAAACATGCTGCTGTAGAATAAATTGTAATTTTATTCAAATATGTATATGTATACAAGATAATTTTTTGATTATGCGAAACCCGATACACCTGTCTAGTATTTTTGTGTAAGGTACAAAATTTCAAAACTGTATCATGAAAAATCACGAAGTTATAAGCTTGTTATGTTACCTGGTTGTCTTTTCAAAAACATACTCATTTCGCGGCGGTTCGCGGTACCCCCGCGCAACCCGTGCCTCCTGTGTCGTTCACTTATTGATAATAGTTTGGCAATAGGTACCTAACCGTACAGTGATTGTATTGTAATGAACTGGTGATAAAATTTAATTTAAAATATTTTTGGAACAAAATATAACATGGTGTAAAAATTATTGGAATCTATTCAGTTACTGATTCTGAACAAACTATATTCAGGTTTCGCATATACTAAAAATAATCATAATAAACTAAATCTACAAAAATTTTATAAAAATAAAGTTGACAAAATGTTTAACATCCCTGCTCGTTACTTTCATACTTTTTGTTGACATAGTTTTACGTTCATAATACCGAAATATCAACCATAAATGTTTTATAAATTAATAGTGCCCTTCAAAACATTTTCCTAAAGATATATATAAGATATACAAATATATAAAACAAAAACATTTCTAATTGTTTGGGCTACCGACAATAATTTTGTTTGCGGAGAAAAGTGTCACAGGTCCATTCAGCACAACGTCTCGTCCCGCACTGTTTTATTGGGCGCCGGAGGGGTGGCTACACGATTTGCGAGTAGCGATTACGTAAAAAAATCCATATAAACAATTAAGATAGTTATTGGCAAAAAATAAGGCAAAGGTCCCCTCTGCATTACTTAATATAATATATTGGTGGCAATTAAAAGATCCTGTGATTGATAGTTTAGGAGAAAAATGGTAGTAAGTTACAAAAACAGAGACCACTTTGCGTATTTATTTATGATATTTCAAATATATTTTTATTTTTTTTGAAGCCAAGGGGACATGCTTTATATGGTGTAGATTAATATATATTATTTTGAAAAAAAATCTTGTAAGGGTTACGGAAAAAAAAGGTTTTAATGTATCCTAAATGAAGCCCAATTCACGTATATCCACGCCTATTTAACAATAAAAGCGAAAACTGGGATATATTTTGAATTTTTACAAACGCCAAACGACCGACCATAGGCAATCAACATCCTTTTTGTCTCGTCTAAATTTATCTTGTCATTAAAATGCTAGTGATAATAAATATTGACTATGTTCAAGGAGTATTTTATTACTCATTTAATGAAAAAAAAACAATTTAATGTATTTATAATTATTATACTGACAAAAATCGTGTTTTTCGGCAAGGATTTTCAAGATGCTGTTGGAACTAACCCACGTTTAAATATGCGGTCCTATTTCCTTATTAAATAATGTCATAGGTATATAGGTGATATGGGGGACCCCTCAAGTTATAGAATATTATACTGCCATAACAATGCATTTGTTATGAATCATAACGAATACCTTCAAAAACAGCACGGGTTGGCGACGTATTTGTCCGCCATTCAATACCGAATGTCAAAAGGAATACTGTTTCTGGGAATTGAAACTCCAATCATAACCCCTTCCAGTGATCTTAAATCCTCCAAGCTAACTAGACGAATACTGTATATTGTTACTGTTCGAAATATTATAAAATGTTTTTGTCTTGGACATTCAACATGTCCGACGCAAGTACGAGCAGAGAATATGAGTTACAACAGGGATCACCAATTAGTTTTATTTAGAGTCCATATAAAAAAATTATATGACTCGCGGTCCGTTTGAAAGACATTACCTACTAGCAACCAAGATGTTCAAGGACCTTGCGTATTTTTGTGTTTTTTTGGAAATCCATCATTTCGATCTGTATAGCACCTAACCTACCTAGCTCTATTTCTCCCGAAAACATTTGCAGCTTCATGCGGCTTTTGTGTGCGTTGTCGTGTCGACGGCAGAAAATACAAAGCATGAACTTAATTCAGTCAAAAAAAATTGATTAGGTTTTTGTTTTAAAATTAACTGTTTACTTAAAGTCCGAACAAAATAGGTCGGCGTCCGGATCCGGACCACGGTCCACCATCTGGTGACTCCCGTATTATTTGTCAGGTAGGCACTTGGTTAGCATAAGCATTTTTTTAAATAATCATACCGTAGTATTTTTTTAAGTCTTCAATATTTTTATCAAATTTATTTCGATTATTGTTTTCAACCAGTGCAAAATTTGATTGTGCTTACATCTTGTTTGTTTTCATGGTTTATCATAGGAACATATTTCAATGGATTTGTTTTTGGGTTCCGTACCTCAAAAGGAAAAAACGGAATCCTTATAGGATCACTCGTGTGTCTATCTGTCTGTCCGTCTGTCACAGCCAATTTGCTCCGAATCTAATGAACCGATTTAGTTGAAATTTGGTACACATATGTATTTATGTGACCCAAACACGGACGTGTAACGTAAATAAAATAATTTTGAATTTTGGGGTTACTTTTGGGGGGCAAATAAGAAAATAAAAATAAAAAGTTTTGCAAACTGAACCGTGTGAAATATCAAATGAAAAGCCTTGTTGCAAGGATTTCAATTATTTTTTTATAATTTTAAACTAAATACTTTTAAAGATATATAGAAAATTTATGAAATGGCCTCAAAATAACATCGTAATTCTCTCAATATTGTTGTTGTAATGTTAATTTTGTTCTTTGGATTAATTCATCTGAACTACGGAACCCTTCATTGTGCGTGGTCCGACACGCACTTGGCCAGTTTTTTTTAATTGAAAGTTACTCAATATAAAAAATACTGATTAAACCTGTGGAGTGGACCATTGGTGCGTGAGTACCTACTTCTTGCCTTTTTTATGCCTACTGTGTAAATAAATTAAATATGATAAATTAACATAATATTTCATTAATCTTAATTTGCGTATTCAAATTATTGTTTTGTGCTTATTATATTTTTATATAGGCTGTTCAGCGGTTTTCCCAGTGCCTTTATTTATTTTTACCTTACTTTATTATTACCTGCACGCGCATCGCAAAAAACAAAACCAGCGCGCCATTTTCCATAAATATTTGTTATCATTTCGTTTTGTTATTATAAAAAATACGAAATATAAAGTATTGTTACCAACCGACGTATTAAAGTTTTTAAAGAAGCTCCGGATTGACAGTACCTGTCAACAAAGGTCAGTTGAACTACACTATAGTTACGTTATTCTAGCATAAGCTCTTACAACAAGTCTGTTTTTTTCCTCGCAAGTGTGTTGAAAAACGTCGTGTGAAACGCGTGTGCATTGATCATTACACACTAATAAGAACGAATAAGACCGCCTTATGTGTAATGACCAACACAGCGCACTTGTACCATAATTTACTATTTTGTACTCTGTGGCCGTCAAAATTGTCGTGATATTTTCGCGAACATTGTTGAGACAATTGAGATACTATTTTTAGTTTGGCATAAAGGTGACTTTTGACTTTACGATCTTTTTTATTGGGTCACAAAAGCGGACGACGATTTTTAGATAAAACCGAATATAAGTAAGTTATGCATGACTTTCTGGTTTTCTACTTTATGTTTGAACCTAATAAAAAAATATTGAGAATTTTTCCCGAAAAAATGTTCCAACAAATTAATGATTCAAATCTAAATGCTTATCATTTAGATTTGAATCATTAATTTGTTGGAACATTTTTTCGGGAAAAATTCTCAATATTTTTTTAGATGTAAAATAACGATTTTATTGACATTTAAAGTAAAATCGCATGATGAATGGAACTAAGTTTTTAAGAAATAATAAGTCAAGTCACGGCCTTGCACAAAATAATGACTGGGGTTTACTTACGCGTACCGTGTTATAAAAGATGGTTAGAAAATTATTCGATACAGTAAATAAAATTGTTATATCATCAATACAGCTGCGTAAATTCAGATTGAAATGGAAAATTAATTTTCTATTCTCTTTGGTATCCAAAGTTTTTATATATTAAGTGGTTGTTGGCATTAGCTTGATACACGGACAAAGTCCGGACAGGGTGCAAAAAGATATGTCTGGACAACCCTTCACGGATGCTTAAAAGTTACATGCATTAGAATAAAGAAATAAAAAATAATTTTAAATTAGCAACGTTTACTGGCTAACGGCTCTTAGACTTCCAGCGTTTCTTTCATGTATTAAAATAACTAAACCACAACAACCTTATTTACTTTAATAACCATGATAAAAATAATACAATAAAGTTCTAAAGGTTTTTTCAATTCAATGCCATCCAAGGCGAGATGAAGGTCGGCAACCGAGCATGTCATGTTTTAAGAGTCCATAATACCTCAGCTCAGCTCTAATTCACTCCTTATCTCGCTGACCGCGGACCGAGTGAGAGCGAGGCTGAGCGGCGTGGAGAAGGCTCCAAGGCGCCAATAGTTAATTAGCGAAAATATTGGTGATTAAAATTAAAATTAAAACATAGTATCTGCTTTAAAGTTCGTTCAATTATTAAGCAAAGTTTCATGATCTAGTTTGAAGTATTTTTTTATACCAGCGGTTTATTGTTCGGTTTGGAGGTAGCTTTGGTTTTTTTTCTATTAAGAGAATTTTATGGAATGGTGTTTTGTCAAATGTAGTAGGTACTTAACATTAATCCTCAACTTTACCATATATTTATTTCAAAATTAATGCTGCAGTATTTTCTATATAACGGAGGATCGTGCTAAGCATGTCGAGGTATTATAGACTCTTAAGCATTGTAACAACTATCACCGATTGTTGCAATTAAAATTAAATGTCATTAAATTTGTATTTTCCAAAGGTTTTTTTGTTGGGTTTCTCTTTGTAATGGGCTCGTGGTTAAATGATAACAGCATACAACAGATAAAGCGCGGTCACTGTCGGAATGCATAGAAAAGAAAGAGAAACGCGATGACACAATACAGGTAATTTATTGCTTTTGAAGCAAATAACTATTTACAAAAAAAACTATTGATTGGATTAAAAAATTAAAACACTATTACGGTAATATGTTGCTTGTAGAATAATCTGACAAAAAATCAGAGTGATTGCATGTATATTAATATGATTTTTAATCGTTAAAAGATTTTTTTTGAGGTATGTTCGTGATTTTTTTCTATCGTATCAAATTTGTTTTATTACGTTTTCAACACACTATCTTATTAGCATCCTGAAGAATATCATATATTTTTCTGTTTTTGTATACTGCGCTGGATCATATACTTTTAGGCATCATAAAACTTGCGTTTAGGCACGTTTAGGTCCTATAGTCCCCTTAAGCTACGCTTGCCGCGGTCACTTCGTGGATGTGTGTGCATCCATTACATAACGAGACCTCTTCTTGCCTCGGAAAGCACGTTAAGCTGTTGGTCTCAGCTGTCATTCGTAGATCTTTTATAGTCGTTACGGGTAGTCAGAAGCCTAAAAGTCTAACAACCAGTCATACCAAGGGGTATCGTGTTACCTAGTAACTGGGTTGTAGAGGTCAGATAGGCAGTCGCTCCATGTATAATACTGGTATTCAGCTGCATTCAGTTAGACTGCAAGCTGACCCAAACATAGTTGGGAAAAGGCTAGGGATATTGACACCAAAAAAATTAAAGTGACTCCTTATGACTCAGTTTCGTTTGAAAATTCGGCCGTTAGTCTTGTACCTTATAGTGTTATGTCCTAAAAGGTTATGTCATACTATAATATGACATAATTACCTAATATAACAAATACGATCGTTTACTGTATGTTTATAATTTCATTTTTTGTTTAGCATATAGGGTGAGTGGTAATTAGTGACCTATACTTAAACACGTGACTTTACTCATCATTATGAACAACTTTTAGTATTGAAATCGCAAAAAAAGAATCAGCTGTTCCCTTTAATTATGTTCGCAAAACTCGTCAAAATGTAGGGAACAGCTGATTCTTTTTTGGCGGTTTCAGTTTTGGTCCCGTAGTGAAAGTTGTTCATAATGATGAGTAAAGTCACTTGTTTAAGTTCACAAATCACCACTCACTCTATATATATTAATGTTTTCTACACGACAGTGCGTAGTGTACGGTACGGAGCCTTTAAAAACTGCAAGGTGAATCAATTAATCAAAGAATCAGAATCATAACAGCATGCGTGTAATCACCGAAAGGTTAAGCAGAGGTGTACCTATAGTACAACCATATTTCGACAGTTATGTGTTATGTCCCATGTAATAAGGGGCGAGCCTATTGCCATCAATCGGGCACAAATCCAGACTCCGGGCTGCTACTGTAAAATTCCTATAGGAAATCGGAAAGTCTTTGAATATTTTGAAGCTTCACAATATTCCTTGGCTGTGTAAATAAAACAGTGCCTTTACATACAAATTCGAAAGGACTGATTATATCTACGACCATAATAGTACATAGTAATTATTTTATAAAGGTAGGTATTATTACCAATTAACTATACGAAATACCAATGCCTTTCATGAGCGTTGCAAATATTTCCGCTATAACATTCTACGGGTAGGTAATAAATAACCATGCTGCATTTTTTTACATGTAAAGTTAATTCCAATAGCAAAAAGGTTAAGTTACTTATAATTAAACATAATAATTATAATAACGAGTCATTGACGACAGTTGACGACAAACTGTTTTCTAATTAATTGATTAGTTGGTGAGAGTACCTACCTATTCAGGTAGGTATACTCACCAACTAATCAATTAATTGACTTCAAGGTCTAATGAACTTCCAAAAAGAGGAGGTTCTATGTTTGTTTGCAAACTTCTTTTTTTTTTATGTTCGTGCATCGATATTTTTGTCTGATTTTGAAAATTTACATTTGGTAGAGGCAGCTTGCGCGGTGTTCTCATATAAATGTTATTAACTTTACTTTGGTAGTTTTTATTGCCTTCAATACTACGATTTTTTCCCACTTAGTTCTCACCGTGAAAACTTGGGTGAAGTGAGCTGTCAATAGTGTCAATCCCTGTGGAATGACAGCTCACTCCACGCTCACTTCACCTAAGTTTTCACGGTGAGATGGTTACAGAATAGCACTGCAGGCATTCGAATTTGTGTGAGGTAGGCCACAACTAAAAAGTGAATATTCAGTTAAATCAACTGATCAAAAATAGACACTGATGTTTTATGACGTGCAAGTGACAGTCAACCTTAGGTTGGTAATGCAATTATGAGGTCGACTAACCATGAGAAAATCTATGTTTACTAATATAGACGATAACAAGCTGATACGATGATGACACAGAGCAAGTGTACGTACCACACCCAAACAATCTTACAACACCATACCTACGACGGAAGCACCATTGAACTTGCCTTTCTAAACGCCCCCAGGCAGCTTAGCACATAATATTTACGACCGTGACAAAACCTACGACATGACCTTTTGTCTATCCACTGATTATAAAAAAAATCTTTGTAAAAACCAAAAAAGGAAATAAAACTGCTATACGAATGTTTTGGCGGTCAAATGACATTGGCAGGAGGGCGCTGTAAGTAAACATATTGTGCAATTGTTTTGTGAAATGTATTGAAAAGCAAGACGGCGGCGTTAGTTCCAATTTTGACCACGCGCCAAAAGAACTAGCAAGACCTATAGATAGATCCAATATGCTAAAATAAAAAAGAGAAAAAGTTCAAAATGATAACTGCAACTAAATCAGGAAAATAATAAATAGTAAGTATTCACGTATTTAACATAAATAACGAACGAAGCTAACGTAAACGTTAATGCAAATACCACAAAACAAATGTCTTTAATTTTTTACTGCACATAACCTTGTTAAAACAAATAGAAAACATTGACATTGTAGAAGAAGGAAAATAAAAAACATGTTTAACTTCTTTATCATTCATGTTTTTGTTTCTTAGTATTTTTATTTTCATTATCAATATTTCAATGGTTTGTCACCTGTTTATAACTTTAAAAGTAACAGCGTAAAAAATAATATTACCAGCACTATTATTGATTAAACACCTGTGACACATATGTACAAATAAATAAGCGTCAGCAGTATCGCCTTTAAAAATAAATAATTAAGGGGCCGTGCACGAAATCGACTGATTTTGATCAATTTTGTTCATTCGTTGTGAGAAAGGAAAGCAGAATTTAAACAAAATTATTTATGATTTGTAATGTCCAGTTCGTTGTCTAGCATGTTGTTGAAAGGGATTTTTCAAATAAATTAAGAATTCATAGAAAATCACTAATATTCGCAACAAGTTTTCCGAAAAATGACGCGAGACTGACGTTTGATCGTTTAGTTACAAGAAACTGCTTATGATTTTGCAAATTAAAAAATCTCATCAACATCATTATATAGTCTACTTGCATATGGCTGAACTACTTTTTTCACCTTCCATACAAAATATAGCAGATTTTTTTTTTTTAAATAATGTAATTTTCTAAAAACTTCAAGACAAATAAGTATTTTTTCCTAATACATAGAAACACTTTTAAGAAATTTAAAAAAATACATATTAATTTTAAGGTACCACTTTAATAGTTTTTTTTTTTTTTTTATACTTAAATAAACAATTACTTCATTTCGTAAATAAATGGCAAGTGAACTATATTCACGACCGCGGAAAACCCATCCCGTCAGTAGCGAATGGGCCTTCCCAGCGTGAGGACGTATCACTTTGCGTTGCAGGCGCACACGTATATGTAAACATATACCAGAAATTGTACGCCGACTGCCACATTTTGACCCGCATTTTATTTTAAAAACTTTGCTTGTTTTTGAAGAACATTAAAATTTTGTTTGGCAATAAATAAAATACCGATGTGCGTGTGTTCGTAATTCTTCATAACCTAAACGGCTTGACTGATTTAGATGTTTTTTTTTAATTATTTTTGTGTCACTTGGATGGTTGTTAGCTATGGTTGGACCCAGGTGGCGTTGTTTTTGCAGGTCAACGTCTGCCTACCGGGTCTGCTAGTTATATTTTTACTGTAGGCTTCATAGTTTTCTTTTGCAGAATTGCTTTAAGATTCTCATAGCCAAAACTAAGGAATTTTAGTGATCGTTTAGTTCGGTGTACAAGAGAATCGGCACTTTTACTCGTATTTATATAAAACGCTTACCTCAATGTTATTGAATGTCTAAATGCATCTAACAACAAATTGTAGCATTTTTATGTTGATTGTTATAAATATTCTAAACGAATATACACAAACATTCCAGACTATTCTTAACGGTACCTACGTAACAAAAGAAAATATCATCAATAGGATCAAAACTGTTTAAGCGATCACTACGCTCGATCTTCAGGCGTGTGTGCGTGAACGGTGCACACAAACAGCATCGCAATGAATTTAACCAAAACTCTGTCGAGTGAATTTTGTGCACGGACTCTTAAGAGCGTTTATACAGAAAGAGGTTAACGTCGCTAATAGCTGTCATATATTTCGCTGTTTCGATTAATTTAGCAATATTACTGTATGGGAATAAGAAATATGGCTAACTAGTGAACTTAAATATTGATTATGAAATGCAATAATTAATAACGTAACACCGAATTTTATGTTTTACGTGTAAAAAAAGTATTTGGAAACTTTCCAAATGCCTTTTTTTCCACCTAAAACGGTTACAACATCAAATTCAGTGTTATGAATGCAATTAATTATTAATATTCTAGTTCATTAGTTAGCCATATTTCTTATTTCCGTACAGTAATATTGCCAAATTAATCAAAACAGGTAAATATTTCACAGCTATTTGCGACGTTGTCAACTTTTTGGATGAACGCTCTTAAAGTAAAACATTTTTATGATAGCGTAGTTTTAGTTTCCATTAATTTTAAGAAAAATACCTCAGAGTGTCTCACACACTATCTGCTGAGAACAGCACAATAGGACCAACATTGCGTCTACCAAGTTTGATGATCTTGATAATACCAACCCGCACCGGGCCCGCGTGGTGAATTACGGCCCACTACCTCTCACACAGAGGAGGCCTGTGTCCCAGCAGTGGGAACATTATAGGTTAATTATTCTGCCCAATCACCTAAGCTGTCTCTAGGAAGATTGCATGAAACGTGTTTCCTGGTCTTCTACACTAATATACTAAAATAAAATAAACTTTATTTCGGATAAGCAACATCCATAGGCTTAGTAAACAAAAAGAAAGCTATAAAGCGAAGAATTGTATTTTATTCGTAATTAATAAACTCAAAAACTACTAGACCGATTAAAAAAAATCTTTCATCAGTAGAATGCTATATTATCACTAAGTAAGATACGGTATAATTTATAAGATATAACGCTGACGAAACCACTGGTAGAAGCTAGTTTTCTGGTCCTTTGTTCATTGCATGTTTGGCATGTTTAATTTTGTATATAATTATCAGCTGCAATTATTCATAGACATTGCAGTTTATCATTAGAAATGCAATCATTACGTGTCAACTGCCAAGACGTAATCAAGTAAGGTCAGGGCTGGGGTTAATTATCTAATGTGATTTGCAAATCAATTTACAGTTGATGTAACTTACTATGCTTACAAGTAAATAACATAATAACCGTAATGGAAGCCTAGTAACACATTTCACTTAAAAAAAGTAAGCTGTAGTTTTTTTTATTTCACAAGACCGTGTTATTAATATTATCCTTGGTTTGAGAGATATCATTTAAATCATGATAAATGAAACTTATTATTATGTATAAGAATACAATTAGTGAAAACCACAAATCCTATACTATTAAACGAGCAATATTTGTATGTATATTTATATATACAGGGTGTCAGGGATATCGACGCGAAGCCGGTTACCATGGGGTCAGTACATGAACAGAAAATTTTCGTCGGGTATTAAAAAAAAAATCTGCTGTTTCAAAGAAAAGTGCAATACAGACCAACGCAGACGACGCAACGCGCGCAATTTAGACCTACGCGGTCAAAATGTATGGAACAACTGTTTTTTTTTTTAAATAACCTAATAAAAATTTCAACGCAGCGGGGCTCAGAATCATGTACTGAATCCATGGTAACCGGCTTCGCGTCGATGTCCCTGCCACCCTGCATATATTTGTAATCACTTTCTCGAAAACGGTTTCGATGAAAGTTGCAATATAGGGAGTTACGGGGGTGAAAAATCGATCTAGCCAGGTCTCGTATCTGGGAAAATTCGTTTTCTCCGTATTTTCACCTGAGCAAAGCTCGATCGCCCAAAGTTTAGAACAAGAATAATAACAACTTAGAATAATGACATGGCAGCATGGAATTAGTATGAACTTTCCTATACTATTAAATGAGCATTCTCTTTTTTCACCAGAGCAGAGCTCGGTTACCCAGGTACTTACATTAAACCGGGAAAAGGAGAAAGAGTTAACGGAGGCTTTTGCCTTTCAGTGGGACAACACAGGCTTATAAATAATAATAGTCAAACCATATTTCAAAAAGATCCGATATTAATCCGTAATATCCAGGTGTTTAAATTCAAATTCAAATTCATTTATTCGTGTGATTTTTGGTACATGTTACATGAGATCTTAATAATAAATAATTTGTTCCTTAAAAAATCTACCATATAGGTGTACACACAATCATAAAATTAGTCATTATTATTATAAAAAAAGATTATTCAACATATTAAAATAAAATATTTACTTACAACAAAACACAACATAAGACAGAAAAAATAAATTAAAAAAAAAATAATAATAAAAACAAGCAAAACATTAACAATTGATTAAACATATAAAATAATAATGGAAATAAAGATAATAATACAATGTCAAAATTAGACGGCGGCGGCGGCGGCGGCGGTCAGGCGGTATTTCTTTGAAATGCTCTCCCTCTGAACATCAGGACGGCAACCAGTCGGTTACCTTTCAAAGTGAAGGCACGTGAACATATTCGTAAGAAGTTGGCAGAATCATTGCAGCGCTGATTTGCTGGATTCGTTTTCTCCTCTACTATCGTTATTTCTGCTGACAAAGTTTATTCTGTTTGTAAGTAATATTAGTATTTATTCTTTTTCAAGTTATCTATCCCTTATGTTGCATCTGCCATGTTTTGTCTCTGCATCACCCTAAGGTGGACTGGTATAAAATGCCCCAGGCTCATTGAGTCCGCCTTTGTACAGTATATTTTTACTTGTGCATAAAGTTTTAATAGTATAAATAATAATAGTATCTTCAAATTTTAGCAATCTTGGCCTTAACAAGCAGCTGACACACATTTCTATAGGTATATAAATCTACACATATAACACTAGTGATATAAAATAAATAAATAATAAAAATAATGATCTTTTATTTACAGACTACATAGGCATTATTGCAAAATAGTCGTCAGTGTGCGCATCAGCGAACATACCTGACGCACTACAATAGGGTGGAAGCTTCAACAGCACCCTAAAGGTATTATATACAGACGAGAACCCAATAAACTAAGTTAAGAGGAAATTCTTCCAGACTACGTGTTAACCAGAGGTCTTACTCCATCCGTCATGCGAGTAGTAATTCAATTAGGCTAGTTGTCTTATCGAGTTTCCTTAAGACGCAGATATATGCCGGTGACCTTGAGTGGTTAGCTTGCGTGTTCTGTACTGAGCGCATGCAACGCGTCGTACGTCCAGCCAGTAATAGGACTCACCCATCCAAGAGCGCTGTCCCTAATTAGACGCATTATTAATTTATTATATATAAAAAAAGGTATTTTAATAAAACCCGTATATTTATTTATTATTTATTAAGACTTCATGCACAAGTAAAAAATACTGTACAAAGGCGGACTTAATGCCTGAGGCATTTTCTACCAGTCAACCTTAGGGTGATGCAGAGATAAAACATGGCAGGTGCAACATAAGGGATAGATAACTTGAAAATACGACGAAACGAATACGAATACGAAAATACGTATACTAAAAGATCAATAATTAAATTATCTTTAAAATGGGGAATGTTTCAGGAAAATACGCTTGATAGATTTTGCGTGATTCCCAGTTTTTATCCGCGTTAAATATAATTTTACAAATTAATTTCACTATGTAATGAAAACATAATCTAAAATATTCCTATATTAAGTTATTAAAAAAATGCTCTAATTTAACATATTTTTTTTTCAAATCATTAACAATACTCGTTTAGATGTGATCTCCAGTATAAAATAATTAAAAGTCGGTTATCGTCGCCTTAAGGCACAGACAGTTGGGGGACAAAGCAGCAAACTTGAGTGTGTTCGTTTTTGTCGCGAATAAAACTGAGTAGGTAAACAGAATACGAGATACTAAAAGTCATATGTTTACATCTTAATATCTATATCATTTACATACATAAACTCCCGAATGCTTCCCATGGAGGTACGCAGAAACTACAGCCACAGCATCTATCTTTACATATTCCTTTTGCTTCGTTTACGTTCATACATCTAGTCACACACGCACGCCGGTTGCGAGCACTACGCACCTGACCTTTTTGAAGAACATCACCAATATGGTCACTATTTTTATGTCCTTCTAGGGCGTCCCCTCCCGGCGTTTTCACTCACATCTGACTTTGTTAGCCGCCTTTCACTAAGAATTTAAAGTGTTTTAAAAATCAACCAAAGGAACGTAATGATATTATTACTATTAATCCACGGCAAACTCTAAAATCATATGTGGGGTCCAAAAGCAAATCCACCACTGTTGCTCTAATTTTAGACCAACAGTGGCGGATTTTTGAAATAAGCAACTGTGCTCTATTTTAATGATTAAGTTACTTATTGTAAATGTGCCCCTTTTTATAAATAAACGATTTTATTATTATTATTATTTTTACGTCTCTTGACATTTCTCGGGACCCTGGGGTCCCGGACCTTTAGAAGGCGTACGAGGGGCCGAAGCCAACTCGCAGAGGCCCGTCAGACGTTTTTAATGAAATGAGGCACCAACCGACGATTATCCCTGTATGTACTATGCAAGTGCACCCAAGGACAACCCCCGGTTGGTGTAGGACTATTGCTTATTATTATTATTATTTGCTTTTAGACCACAATTATGTCGTCACATTTCTGACCTTGTCTCCAGGGAAACAGTGTTCCAATGTTATTGAAACTGATTTAATTATGTACAGAACTACTCTATTATGGGGGGAACCATTTCTGAACCTGAATTCAATAGTATGCCTAAAGCCTTAGTTAATATATGATATATTCCACGATAATATATGTATGAGTCTGTTTGTTATTCCAGTAAACGCCCCTGGCCGTTTCCAAAACAAGACAAATTCGTAGTCAACGACACAAAGGCCTATCTAATTCTAGAACACGAACTAAGCCTTTTCGTATAGTTGTTTATCAAAATGTTGTTCTATAATAAATAGTACAAGTTCATAACAGTAATACAGTGAAATACATAATAAGTAAGACAGAAAATATTTATACAACCTAATATATTATTATTTTTGTACCTACATTTGTAAAAAACATCTCCTAACACAGGCTTATTTGCTTAAAAGGTTTGCTTGCTAAAATGATAAACCATTTTTCATATAAATGTATATATTTCATATATAATTTTTATCCTCTTTAATAAATACCCACAAATAAAAACATTTTTGTTTTTTTTAAACATTAAGAAAAATTGTTCGTTTGTATGTGTTTTTTGGTCACAGAAACACGTGCATCGTGTACCGGTAGAACTTTATCTTTCAAAACCTATAGTGAGTTCACAACTGTTGAATTTGTTTTCACAATTTTACCTTTACAGCTATAGCTATGTATGATTAGTAATTTATGAATCTAAGTTTATCAGAATACTGCTACTTTCACCTTTAAAACAAAGTGTGCGTTTGTATTATATTCATGTGATATATTTAAGTGCGATAACACCAAACATACAACACCCACACTTCGCCAGTTACATAATATTATGTTCATGTCTTATGTAATAGGGGGCGAGCCTAATGCCAGACAAATACTTATATAAAATCCTAGAATGAACACAATGAACTATGGTGTTCCAAGTTGAGAAAACAGGAATGAAATATATCGCGACCTACATAATTAATTCGAAGCTTTTAGTTCAAAACAATCACTATTACATAACAACTTTTATACGGATTATTGTTATCATAAATACGTATTATCTGAAGATGGATTTTATTTATTTATTACAGCTTAAACTATCATAACAGGGTTTACCCTAATGCGACAGCTAAGAACCTAAACTAATAAACTAAACTATACAAGAACTTATAACCAAATTAGAACAAATTAAAACTAACAACATTATTAAAATACATAGCAGTACATAATTACTAACAAAACATAGTACAAAAATGAAAAAATAAAATGAAATTAAAATTTATTTATATATAAGTATATCCCTTTATCTATACATGTTATAAATTAAAGTCTCTTTTCGTGTCTGTGTCCGCGCTATTCTTCTAAACTGTGCAACAGATTTTGATGCGGCTTATACCACATTTAGAGAACTCATGACGGGTTATGTGTATAATAAATTAATATTAAACTTACACATAATAAAGAAATGTTAATGTTTTGGTTATATTGTAAATAGAAATAAGAGTTTGTAAGCCTAACATTTTTGATGAAATGTTTTATAAGCGAGAGGATTTTGTAAATTCTTTTACACTTTTATCAAATTAATTATTTAAATTCCAATCTAGAACTTAAGGATTAAATAATTTGCAGGTGCTTACTTTCTCACTCAAATGCCTGGAAATAAACCCAAAAGTTTTTCGTGATAAACATTTTCAAGGGTGCTACAGATTAGTCTCTGTTGTTAGGTTATCTGTTGTAAAAGAAATATTGCTTTAATATCACAATTTTAAGTATCAATCAAATCAAGAATGAATATTTCAGGAAATCCTCATATCCTCTGGAATCTTCTGGAATTTCTCAGTAGCAAGCCGGGGTCTGGATTTGTGCCCGGTTGATGGCAATAGGCTTGCCCCCTGTTACATGGGACTTAAACATAACTGGCGAAATTTGGGTGTACTGGTGCACCTCTGCATAAACCTTCAAGAAATACAGGTGTGATGTAAAGATATGTCTATTTTAAGTATCGTGTTTTTATTGTACTATCACAACATGAAATGTATTAAAAAAAATCGAGTTCACTTACTTCCATGTCCCAAAATGACCATCGGTAAGAGATATACCCGCTCGTAAAAAAATATGAATATACAAATATGAATTTTTCTTCTAAAAATAACTCCCAAAGCGTATCTATTAAACGAAATATATCTTTGATTGTGATAAAAGAAAAAAGATAAAATTCTGTATTCAAATCCTAAGCGTATCATGAAAAGCTTTCATGTCGAGAGCATAAACAAAGGTGATTCAAAGGGTTGCGACGTCAAGTCAAAAGATTTTTTAGGAAACGTAAAAGCAGTACTATCATTCATCATTTCAGCCGAAAGACACCCACTGCTGCACATAGACCTTGGTGCTTGTCATTTTGGGTTCTCAGTTGGCCATAATCAACTCGGGTCGGATATCGGGTTGGCGATCGCAGTATGGTTAAAAAATAGCATAGAGAACGCTGCTGCTCATTCTCTAGTAAGTCCCTTAGTTGCCTTTTACAACACCCATGGGAAGGAATAGGGAAGAAAATTAGTACCGAATGGTACAAATAACTGGAATACAAATATATAGTAAGTTATTTCAGGCGACGATAACCGACTTTTGATGATTTAATACTGAAAATCACGTCTAAACAAGTAGTGTTGAAGATTTGGAAAAAATATATGTTAAATAAGAGCATTTTCTTAATAACTTAATTTCTGAACATTTTAGATTATGTTTATATTACATAGTGTAATTAATTTATACAGTATGTCTAACGCGGATAAAAACTGAGAATCACACAAAAACTGGCAAGCGTATTTTTCTGAAACCTGGATTTTAAAGATCATTTAAATATTTATCTTTTAATATAGGTACGTGTCTTATTAAAATACCTTTTATTTTATGTATAATAAATTAATAATGCGTCTTATTTGGGACAGCTCTCCTTGATGGGCGAGGTCTATTACTGGCTGGACGTACGACGCGTTGCGTAAGCTCAGCACAGAGCAAGCAAACTAACCACTCAAGGCCATTGGCATATATCTGCGTCTTAATGAAAGCGCACACGAGCGGAACGATAAAATCGAATAAAAAGAGATTTTATGAAACTTACCTCCTCAAGTCATTGCTTGTAGATTGACGTTACAACATAGTATTTAAGTAGTATTTAACAACTTTTCTGTAGAACGTCTTAGGTTTTTATTATTTTTATCGGCGTTTTACATGGATCGTGTGGTCTGCAATAAAGATTATTATTTATTTCAACCAATCTGCCTAGCCTTTTCCCAACTATATTGGGGTCGGCTTCCAGTCTAACCAGATGCAGCGGAATACCAGTATTTTACATGGACCGACTGCCTATCTGACCTCCACAACCTAGTAACTGGGTAATACGATACCCCTTGGTAAGACTGGCTGTCAGAATTTCGGGCTTCTGACGACCCGTAACGACTATCAAAGATCCATGAATGACATTCGGGACCAACGGCTTAACGTGCTTTCCGAGGCACGGACGAGTCTCGGTTTGTAAAGATGGTCACCTGTCTACAGACCAACCCCGGCAAGCGTAGCTTAACCTCATGGATGGACCCGTGCGGCAGTTATTACTTAGCCACGAGCTCCTCCAAAGATTATTATTAATTTATTTATATTAAAATCTGTAATGTTGTATACGTATATCGTAAATATAAAAAATGGGTTTTTTTGCGCAGAGACTACAAATTAGTAAACAACCCGGACACAGTGGTTTAGGTAGTCGGAAAAGCTGTTTATATTATACTAAAATAGAAAGACTTCTCGGTAACGCAATAATCGTTGACTGAACTCTTATCAGATCTCTGTTATTAAAAGATTTTATAGAAAATCGAGAGGAAAACCACCGATCTTGAATGTAAAAAGATGTTGCTATTATTATTAACTTCCATTTTAGCCTAATACCTAGCTTTAACAGATTTCTTCTGAGTTTATATTTTATATTATCAAATCTCTTTTCTTATCGTGTTTAACTTGTTGTAACTAAGGCCACATTATAAATTATAGTACTGACGTAATAAGGCCCTCTTGCACCACAAATCACTAAATACGAAATAAATAATAAATAAAAGTTATAAAAACTAAAATCCGGCGTCACACGTAATCTGTTTGATTTATGGGCTAACACGTGTGACTCCGAATTTTTAATTTGTATGTTTTGTTCATACCCTTTTAGTAGACTTTTTTGCCGCAGTTGGGTTTTATTTTTTATAACTTTTATTTTTATTCAAATTATTTTGGGGTAATATATATTTTTGAAATGTGTTAATTAAGCCCTTTCATTTGATACCAAACATAGATTTTTATTTTATTCATTTCTTTATGCCCTCTAGAAAGCGCCATATTCAATTTAATGTGACGTCACATAACCTATATCCAGCGGACGATCAAGACGCTTCCAACGATTCATTTGTCAAATTATGATGAGTAGTTTGTTGTAGTTTACATACTCGTACATACCGGTCAAGATCATAACCCTCCTTTTTGCTTCACCGCAGTCGAG
Source organism: Agrochola circellaris (assembly GCA_914767755.1). Lineage (NCBI taxonomy): Eukaryota > Metazoa > Arthropoda > Insecta > Lepidoptera > Noctuidae > Agrochola > Agrochola circellaris. The sequence continues at coordinate 2,295,231 of OU611847.1, forward strand.
TAAAAATACGAAAAGAATTTAAAGCATCTTTCTGTTTCTATAAATCGTTTGAACATTATAGAGCCAGAATGATGTTTAAAATATATTTAGCGCTAAACGCATTTAGTGATTATTGGTGCAAGTGAACCGTAGAATGTATTTTAATGGGAATTAAATTAACAATAAATATTTTTAATCTATTTTTCCCCAATAAACGGTTTCTTCTCCCGCTCACATCTCCTCGCTTGCGTCGCCCGTCACATAAGTGCGTAGTAATGGAACTTTGTTTGTCTGCAGACGACATTCGCCAAGTCTCACACAACCATTATGCCATTAAACGAGTAAGGGATGACGATTTATTTAATAACCCCTCATTGTACACTCGACTTTTACTTGTTACACGTTATAAATTGGAAGAAGGAGCGAAGTTGTTTGAAGGAGTTTAATTTTCGTATTTCTTGCGAAATGTATAAGGGTACGAAATTTTTGCTATTTCTTTCATTACAAAGTTCATAGCTGTATCTCTCTTTTTGTTATTTCTGTTGCTATGGGTTTCGTGAAAATCTATTTAGGAATTAGGTAGGTATGTGAAAAGAATTTTGAAGGTTACGATTGAATCAAGTCCCCTACATTTAAAATGTTCGTGATCATTGATCACGAACATAAGCACATAACTAAGCTTAGGTCATTTTGATGAGCGAGGATGCGTAGCGAGAAATCAACGTCCGTAAAACTAACCAATAAATCGCTAGCTTAGCTCAACCTATGACAGCAAAGCGATTTTATTGGCTAGTTTCACACAGATCCCTCGCTACGCATCCTCGCTCATCTCTGGTGGAAGTGCAGCCTAAATCTTGGATTAATTCCAAGCTTTTGGAAGTCTTTAGGTTTTAGCTGTTTAACTCTGTGTGGGCTTTCAAAAAATGTATGCAGCCTACCCAAATGTCCTTTCTTTGTTATATTGCTCGTCGAATCGTTGAGCTCCTTAAGTTCTGAGTGGAGCTGCGCGATTACTGACTTTTCATCTGAGCTCCCGTTTTGAATACTAGGTAAATTACAACAAACAAAACGTTCTTTCATAATCTTCTTCCTAATAAAAACTGGTCTTAACTACCGCACAAAGCTAACACCAGCAGTCAACCACTTAATAGTTGAACGTCAAGTAATATGTAGGTTGACTAGACATGAACTGTCACTATAAGTTGGCTAACTCCTATAACTAAGTCCTGCGGGACCTGGGATCTTAACGGCACTATTACAATATGAATCGTGTAGTAGTGGGTCACGGAGTATTTACCCGTGGAATGTTAGCATTGTAATGTATTAGCGAGCAATTTCTGTATATTTTGCGTATGGGAATATCAGCATAGGTACCTACGTTTGAATTATGCTCATCGGATTTTTGATGATCTGAAGAATTTTTTAGGCTGATTCGTGTCGTCATCAATTTGTTCGTGTCAAATTCTAATTTAGCTATTCTTCGGCTAGAGAATCAGCATTGCCATACAACGTGGCAATGCGGACGAATTTTTTGATGCCCTATGATTGTTCCCCCCCCACCCCTTCTTATATTTGTATAGTTAGTTAGTTCATTTAATTAGTACCTAGTGTGTCAAATATTGTAAAAAATATACAACGAATTCAAATAGTTTAGTTGAACGTTTGTGGAATAGTAAATAGCCATTTTAGCTTATTGACACCTGCTATAGCATCATGCTTGGCCTTTGAGTGTGAGGTATTGATGTTGTAATTGGCAGAGGCTGTGGGATGAGGTACGCGTGGGCACAATCCATTCAAATCATCTCATTATGCTATATTTCAGTCTCAGCTTCGTCTCTTTTTTTTTTCGACCTCTCCTGTCCCACCACTGGGGACATACATTCCAATAAAATAAAACAAGTTGTTTTAATTACTTTCTAATAGGAAAATTGCCTCATAGGACATAGCTGTGGAAAATTGAGAAATTTGTATTCTTTGCGGACCTTCGCGTAACATGGTATACGAGTATTTCCTTTTGAACATAGTTTAACCTTACATTAACACTCCATTGTTTCTATCATTTGTTTTACCGGTGTTGTTATGCTTTCTGTAACTGCTTTGTAACTCAAAGGAGACCATGTTGTGGAAGTTGAAAACTGTTGTGACAGGAGCCGTCGAGCTAGTGAGCTGTGAAATGGGGTGATACTTGAAATGTAAGACACAGAGACAAACTACGGTAATAATGCAATACCGAGAGACGCAAACGTAGTACGGTCAGCATCAAAAAATGCCACAAAACATATTAAGCTTCGTACAGACAAGCGCGACGCGACAGCGTGGCGCGACACCGGCTATTGTTATACCGTGAAGTTTTCTTAGAAATTGAATTGTTCGAATCGCGTTGCGCTGGTCTGCACGAGCCTTTACACATTGGGTACTTTATAGTAGCTTCACATTGTAGATAGAGTTTATTATACCTATAGCACTTAAGATCTACTACATACAAAACTTGTACAACGTTTTTAGAATGGTGGTGTACATTTATAAATAAATAAATATTTCAGAGATTAGCGCGTTCAAAAAACAAACTCTTCAGCTTTATTATTAGTCTAGATTATAATAGTAATAAGAAATATGATGTCTGAATGTCGTCTTATTAAGGTAAAACGAAAAGAAACGACTCTTGCCGATTTTGCCCGAAATCCGACGAAATTAAGTTATGTTACTCAGCCACTGGCTAGGTTTCATACTTGTCAACGTCAAATGTACGCCTGTATGCCTGCGATATGTCAGATAAAATGGTGTATAATTATGGTGCAGTTAAGTGTGTTGGTATTTGTACGACACGGTAACAAAGAGGATATACGCAATGTTACGCGACGGTATTGTGGTCCTTAGATACATAGGTATGTCATCATTGGGTTATCATTGGACTGGGTTTTATAATATGATATGAAACGTCATAACACACTCAGCACGCTTAGCATGACCACAATAGAAACGGGTTTTGTCGACGGAAGAATAGACAAAATGACAGATAAACAATCACAATCTGTCATTTTCTCTATTCATCCGTCGACAAAACCCGTTTCTACGGTTGTTATGCTACGAGTGCAGGTAGATTGATAGAAAATGCGTATCGTATTAAACCAGCTTTTGCACATTTATTTTTTACTGGTGCATAAAGTTTTAATTAATAAATATTATATGTTTGATAAACTATGTGACACCACCACTGCTCTCAAAGCGGTGAAGGAAAACATCGTGAGGAAACCGGCATGGCTTAGAACCAAAAATTCGAAGGTATGTGACATCTACCAACCTGCACTGGACTCGCGAGGTAGATTACAGCCCACTCCCTCTCACAAAGAGGAGGCCTGTGTCCCAGCAGTGGTAACGTTATAGGCTAATTATGCTATGCTATGCTATGCTATGCTATGCTAAACGACGTGAAGTGTTTTAATAAGTACCTGACGTATGTAGCGCACAATTATAAGAATAAATAAAATAAAAAAACTACCTCGTTGGTGTAGTCGCAAGCGCTATTGCTGAGCATGAGGGCCTAGGTTCGATTCCCGGTTCGGGCAAAGTGTCATTGGGTTTTCCATCTGGAATTGCTCAGTAACAGCTCGGAGTCTGGATTTGTGCCCCGTTGATGTCAATAGGCTCGCCCATATAACATAGGAGTTAAACATAACTGGTACTGGTGGTGGTGTATTATAGGTACAACTCTGTTTAACCCGTCAGGAAATACAAGCGTGATATTGTTTATATAAAAATAAAAAAACTTTTTTTTTATTATTATACAAACGTATCCATCCATCTGTTACTTATTAAAACACTTCACATATTATGTAGTTTATTCCGGTTAGGAACGTCCTTAACCTTGTAATAAACAAGCATCTTCAACACATCCGCAACCATTTTAAGAAATGCGGATGTTCACATGCACACCACTCGACTCTTCACTTTTCCTTAAACATAATTATGTTTTCATTTGTCCATAATTGCTACTACCAACTGTGTGTTTGCACTGGCGAAACACCCCAACAAAACATGTTGAAATCTCTAGTTCCTGTCAAAAATTGTATGGAACATTGACAGAAAATAGAGATTCCAACATTTTTTGTTGTGAATGTTTCGCCAGTGCAAACGCACAGTTACGGCCTTGTGTCTTGTTTCTCTAGTTGAAATCAAAATCGGAAAAACAAAACCACGTGTTTAAACCAATACAATTTTTTTTTTAATATTGCGTCAATGTGTGGCTGGGTCGACAAAGTGAATTTATTATACTCAATACTTTATTGTATTACACTAAGTATGTGCTTAGGTGGTAAACACTTGCTTGAGAAACAATCGCGGGCCCTGTCGGGCACAGCGAATGAAAGGTAGAAGGTAGAGATGAGGACTTTTCGTGTAACTTATAATCACAATAATAAATATTTTTTTATATATTTTATATGAATTTCAGGGATTAATCATTTAAATATTCGTTTAAACTGTCATAACATTTACTTAATAATAGATTATTTTAATTAATTCGTGAATAGATGGAGTTTTTTTCATTTCTGATTGATTTGGGTAATTTATTATATATTTTTATTAACATAACCAGAGAGCTTGTTGAATGTATTTTTAGGCGGTATATTGGTTAATTAGAGTTGTAGACCTAAATTAAGTCGCTTCATACTAAATAGGACCAGGCTATCATAAAAATCAAGCCACTGACATTGAACAAGTACATGTTAGCAAAAAAAATGTTGAGGTGGTATCTACACATCTGTGTTTTTTGTAAAAAATATACCTACAAACACGCCTCCCATACAAAAGGATTGTATTTTATTGTAAACGGGTCGCAATATAACTCGGTCAAGAGTGTGTCCTTTGAGCCGGCCGGCAGCTGCCAAATCGCACAAACTTCGTCTCTTCGCCGAACGACTTGCTTTCTGGTCTAAGCGATGAGAGACTCCTGTAAATGTTATGTAGAGATATTTTATATTACGTACCCCAGAACCATAGAACATAGCATATTTGGAACGTAAGAAAACGAATAAAGGATCGCGCGGAGTATGGTTACAGACTTACAGCAAAGGACCACGCATGCTCACAAGATTTCCGTGCAAATCACATTGTTAGGCCAAAAGCAATATCGTATACAAATGAATTTTAATAGTATAAAGTAATATAATGTTATGTTATGTATGTAGTATGTTGAATGTATAATTATGTATGGTTTTATGTTCGTGATAATTTAGTTACAACTCGTGTCTGTGGTTACAGCAACGGCATGGCGTTTTCACTGGCGTCCATAAACAAGTGACAATCAAGAACTGCGCAAAAGAATATCCAGCCGCTTATGCCTCACTCCTCCAATATTTAGGAGCACGTGTAAACAGAATTAGCGGAGTTTGTGCCGTGTGTGGGTCCTCCAGCAACAATTGAATTACGTTGAGCACCCCCACTAATTACGTCTTCCCCTCATCGGGTTTAGATAATACGCTGCCAGGAGAGAGTCGGGAGTGGCGTTCAAGGATTTTTGGTCAAGTGTCGGGTTGTTGTGTGGTATGCCTGTGTTATTAAGAGGGTATGTGGCCTCCCAACCAGCAAAGTAGTCCTGGAATGCGATTTTATAATGCTATGTGGACTTATATAGCTCCGATGATGGTTTTGGTATATGCTACTGCGCTTTTAACAGCATTAATGAATGCCGTTTTTACTTCAGTACGATTAATCCTATAATTTGAACTTATATCGGTATATAGGATCATATTTCGTGGCTCCTACTGGATTAAGAGTCCTATAAAAGCTAGGAACAAAATTAATTGCACTCAGGAGTAATTAATCCGGTAACTCAGACTTATATGCGCCTATAAGATAACATCTTAGGAGCATTTAAATCTTAAGACTCCTCGAGGAGCATCTACCAGGAATATATACCTACACTGAGGCGCAATCACTCTTGTTATTTATACTTATAACCTCATATAAGCTAATATTTTATGGCCAATATAAGTAAATTCAAGTTAAACTACTGAAAAGCATTTATATTTCTGGTCTGGTTTTACATTACCTTAGAAGTGTATTTTATATCCGCGTTTCAAAGATAATAAAATCACTAAGATTATAACAGCACGCAGTAGGATAAAATGTTCCCTATATAATAGTTTTATCGTATGCCATTATAACCTTAGATACACTTATCTAGGCATTCCATAGTAGTTTTATAATCTAAGTAATCTCAAACAATCCTGGTTAAAACTCTTATAAGGTCACTTTTGCTTGAAACAACCAATATAGGCTAAAACACGCTTTATATAGTTTCGCAAATTCTATTATAGGATTTGACATCAGCCATTAAGATTGCAACTATTTTTGTCTACGATATTGATAATGGATTTAAATAAGTGGAAGCGGTTAAAAAAAAGTGGTTCTTATAAAAGAAAAGTTAAAAAAAACTACCAAGATATGTTAACCGCAGTGAGCACTGATGTATTAAATTTAACTGGTGAAGAGCGCATCGCGAATTCTGGTGAGGGTTCCGGACAAGATAACTGTAGTACTACTTTAGAGGGAAGAGGTTCGGACTACGAAAGTTATAATGAAAAATCATTGAGCGATTCTGAAAGCGATAATGAGACAGAACTTTCAGATTACAACAAAAATTTAGAACTGCGTTACTTAAAAAAAAATATTTTTAAAGTTCGATTCCGATTTTGGGTTACCATTTACTACAACTATTCCAAATTTCATTTGTCAACGCCAAATACCTATCCTCTGAAAAACGGCTGTGACAGACGGGACGGACAGACAAAGAGGTGATCACATAAGTATTCCGTTTTTCCTTTTTGGTACTGAACACTAATAACAAAACTTGAATTGAAACTACTGAAATAAATAAAACTTAATACTGGTACCTACTTATAATAAAAAAATATTCACAAAAATTTCAACTAAGCACGAGACTACGTCCTCACTGTTCAACAGTTTCATTCATACTGCTCGCTCGCTCTAACCTAACATAACACCAAATTAAAAGCGTGCGCGCGGTAATTCCCCGTATTGTGTCGTAGATAGATCCTTAAGATTTTATTTATTATTGCTCATATATCAGATACTTGAAGTCTTTTCAACTTATACTGAATATTATGCTAGTTTCTAATAAATAACTAGGTAAAAATATAAGTAAGTATAGGTACTTTCATTTTTACTCACATAAAACTAGGTAATTATAAATATTGTGTTACGTAGTACATATTTAGTTAGGTACTAGTTACAAATTTCACACTCGTCTCTCGGGTAGTGATCATAAACTGCGTAGGTAGAACAATTATCACACCAAAACCAATCTTGATTCAGCAATGATTTGATGTCGTCTCGATTTTTGGTAAAATAAAAATCTCTAGTGTTAGTAGAAACCATGACTTGACAACCGAGACATGTCTCCGATAACAAGAAATGTGTAACACTCCAAGGCCATTTTAAGTTCTTTAGAGATCGGAAATCATTTTTTGTCAAAAATCGATCGATATCCAGGAATATCACCATACTTTTATTTCGATCGTTGGCAACCTGAATATAATAATTAGATATTAATTATAACATAACCATTAAATAAAATAAAAACAATGTTTAAACTAATGTTTAACCTAGCACGCACAACAAACCCTTACAATATTCCTATAACATGCTAATCTATGAATATCAATAGAGTTTGTTTTTATCTGGGCAATGTGGAACCCTAATTGGTAACAATATATAATAATATGGCGAATCTTCTTCGGTTTTAACACTCGCCAATATAGAACCAATGTTACTTATATTGGCGCTAAGTCACACTTGGCAATGCTCACCGAAAAAAATGGTAACTGTTCATGATATTTTCATAATAAAATAAATAATATTAAAATGTAAATAAGTAAATTACAAGAAGCGCTTTAAATTTTTAATTAAAACCATGATAGAATTTTCAGAAAATTCACATTCCCCTACGAATATACACCAGACTAACAACAATAAGCTTTTGATTTTCTACTATGTTTGACATTTATTATTATTCAATTAAACTTAAGTAATATTTACATAAATACTATACTTACCCTTATTCAAAAAGTTTAAGCAATTCCTGGACCGACACAACACAATTCGACTGTTCACTAAATGTGAGCTTAAAGAAGCATTGCGAGGCGCGTATTCATCTCAAATTTTCCTATAATTTACTTATATTGGCATTTGCAGGACTACTTGCATTGCCGTAATTCTATTACAGGAGCAATATAGGCGTAAACGGCATTGAAGCGGTCTATTATAAACACGATATAAGTAAAAGTTTACTTATAAAGTGGGCCCTTTTCCGGACTTATATGCGGATATAAGTCTCATATAGTCCTAAGGAAATGATCTCCTGGAGATAGTTTAAAAACTACTTTTTGTTGGTTGGGCTGGTATTGTTGATGATGGGGGTCTGTTCTTAATAATGCTGAATTGTGGCCAGTATATATTTTTGCGGCATTGTCTTCATTGTGTTATGTGAAACGCTGCCAGAAACAGCAAAGAGATTCTTTGAGTGATCAATTAAAATGAAAATAACATAGAAATTCTTTGTCATGTCCTGGATATACTTTTATACACCACGAATTTCACATAAAATTTATTCATCATTATTGCCGACATGCTTAATATTTCCTCCCCATACACACCTACAAAACAAAACTAAAAAAACTAAAAAAAATGTTTGTAAGGAAATGAGAATAGGTAACCCAAAAACTGGCACAAATAAATAACACTATGCAGGAAAAGTTGCCTCCCGTTGACGATAAAAAGAGGCGAAGTAAAAAATGAATTATGAACATCGTGTGGATTCTGAAATGCACTGAAAATTGCACCCACACGACTAATGTGTCCCAGGTAATGTGAAAACATTAAAGTTTTCACTAAATATTGTATTAACTTGAACGTTACTGTTTAAATTAGGTTGGCGTAGACGTGGAAGAAAAATGGAATATTATTTGCTGGTTATGCAGCAAGCAAAAGCCTATTTAGGACCAAACCTGAAATCACGAAAAAACAATCTGCTGTTCCATACACTTTGAGGAGTTTTGCGAACATAAATGGAGGGAACAGCTGATATTTTTTTCGCGATTTCATGTGGTACCATAGTAAAAGTTGTTCATAATGATGAGTAAAGTCACGTGTTTAAGTATCGGTCACTAATTACCAGTCACCCTATATAGATTGATTTATATAATAAGCATAATCAGCCTATAATGTTCCCACTGTTGCTGCACAGGCCTCCTCTCGGGAGTGTGCCGTAATCCACTACGCGGGCCCTGTGTGGGTTGGTAGATGTCACAAGTCTTGGAATTTTTTGGTTCTAGGACATGCGGGGTTCTATGTTTTCCTTTACCGTTTTAAGAGCAGTGGTGACGAACACTAGTGTTGGACTGGGTGCGAACCTACGACCGAGTCGTGAGTCGCGGCCTTTACCACTGGGCCATTTTTTAGGGTTCCGTGGTAAACAAGGAACCTTTATAGTTTCACCATGTCCGTCTGTGTCCGTCTGTCTGTTCGTCTGTCTGTCCGCGGTTTAGCTCAGAGACAGTTAGTACTAGAAAGCTGTAATTTTTCATATGTATACATATTAATCATGCAAACAAAGTGGTAAAATAAAATAAAGCAAAAAATATTTTTTTAGGATACCCCTACACGTAAAGTGGGGATGTTTCCTTTTTCTCATATACCCCATATTGTAGGGTATCGTTAGAAAGGTCGTTCAAAAATATTGTGAGTTAGTGAAAACCATTTTTGGATTCAGGGATTCGTTTGCGAAATATTAAGCTTAGGACTGAATTTTTTTGTTAGAGTCAAGTGTGCTGGGACCTCTGCCAGCTAAATGGTTGTACTTGGATTTGTGAAAAAAGTCACAGCAATAGTATATATAACGAAATTTAAAGGAAAACTATCAGAGCTAAGTAGGCTGTACAGGTTAACGAGTAATAATCAACCAACTTAAATTTGCAGTTTAAAAAACATGATCTCCCATACTTTATGATCTCCCATACTTTCTGTATGCGAGAACATATGTCTCAACTACAATGTTGAGTTTGTTCTTGGGATAAATTCATCCCAACTATGGAACCCTTCATTGTGCGTGGTCCGACATGTACTTGGCCGTTTTTTATATTGACAAAGTTATCTTGTTCTGTTATTTACCCTTAGAGACGCACTTATTATAAGTCTAATCCTAGCTGTAGACATTTACTTTTTAACAACAGCCTCTTTATAATTAAGTTAGTACAAGACTACTATTGGTACAATTCCGTAGCCGACCGCAGGTGGCAACTGCAGGTGACGTGGCGCCGCGACATAACTGGATTCTATGTATTCTTATGTACTCGTATTTCTATGAAGGCGACGTGTCGCCAACTACGTAAGGTATTTCATAGAAATTCATAGAAACCAGTGGTGTCGCGGCAACACGTCTGCAGTTACCGCCTGCGGTCGACTACGGAATTGTACCTTTACTGTAGCATGTAGGCACCAATTGAGACTTAGCATCAGCCAAATCATATCATCTGGGGGAAACAAATGGTGCTTAAAGATTCGCTCGATTTTTGATGATCGCTCCATGTCTTCTTTTGTACTTCTTCTTACTAATGCCCCTCATGACGAAGAAGTAATAAAAATAAATTGTGTCGGTTCTCAAAATTCGAGAAAATCTGTAGGCACTTTAGAGATCTCTTTAAAATAATCCATACCAACAAAGATTTACAAAATAACTTAATACGAACAGCATCAATATTTCCAAGTTATAAACAGACAAAAGCTAAAGGACTTCTCAAGTTATGATAATAAACTAAACGGGTTTATTTCCAACGATATATACTTATCGTCTGCTTTCATTTCTATTACTCTGTATCGGATGCCAGAAGCTCTACAAACTTCACTTTAGTTAGAAAATATATTATAAACAAACGTGGAATAAGTGGACTGTTTCAGAGAAGTTTTTATTTGTTATTGTGCTTTGGTTTAAGGTTCCATACCCAAAGGGTGCCAACGGGAGGCTCCGCTGTCCGTCCGTCTGTCACAGGGCTGTATCTTTTGAACCGTTATAAGTATACACTTGAAATTTTCACAGAGTGTGAACTACTATGGTCGCTATAACAACAAGACTTAATAAAAATATAATTTCAAGGAGTTTTGTACGTTGGTACAGAACCTTTCACGTGCCGTACGTATTTGGCCGTGTTTTTTCTTTTTCTTTTTTAAGATCAATATAGTATGCGGATATGGTAGGTATTAAATTTATTTTCAGAATACTTGTCTTTATGATTATAGTTAAGAAGATGCATTCAATTTATCGGAGAGGATCGTTTGACGTTAAGATATCCTGATAACAAATAAGTTAACAATCCTTCTTTTGAATTCGTTTCTGTTCTGAGAAAATACTACATGCACTTATAAACCTTCGTTTCTAAGGTCGACATCATCATCTGCTTAGTGTTTTTCCCAACTATGTTGGGGTCGGCTTCCAGTCTATTCGGATTCACCTGAATACCAGTATTTTACATGGAGCTACTGCCTATCTGGCCTTCACAACCTAGTTGCTAGGTAACACAATACCCCTTGGTAAGACTGGTTGTCAGACTTTTGGGCTTCTAACTACCCGTAACGACTGTCAAAGATCTACAAATGACAACCGAGAGCCGTGGCTTTACGTGCTTTCCGAGGTACGAAGAGGTCTTGGTATGTAAAGATGGTCACCCACCTGATGCTGTTACTAATTAGCCACAAGCCCCTTGCAATCGTTTCTAAGGTCGACAAAGCATTAGAAATCTTATAGTTTTACGTATTTATACGTGATATTTATACATACATAATCTTATTTCTTCCCATGGTAGTTAGAAACTAAGAAACTACAGATAGAGACCTGCTACGCTCCTTAAATACGTACGTTGCTTTGTTTACGTTCATACATCTGGTCATACACGCACGCCGGTTGCGTGAGCTACGCACCTGAGGTGTCTAAAGAACAACACCAATAAGGTCTACCTATGTCCTTCTAGGGTCCCGGCAATTCAACTCATATTATCTATAGATGGCTTTATCCATTTTCCGCTCTGTGTGTGATACCACGGCCTTCACGAACGAAGATGTAAGCCTGAAAGTACCGAACGACCACAAAATCTATAACGCTATCTGGATAAATGTTAAGGTTGTTAAGCTTCATAAAATAAAAAACAATGAAGATTTTCATGGAAATTCACGCCACCGGATGGCGCCACTTTAACAAGAGGTATTCTATTTCGACAATGAATATAAAATTTGATAATCATTCGTTTCATTCATTTAGTCACGACTAAAAAAATTATAGGCGTTTTGACACTTTTGACAGGTGCCCGAACCTGACGTCTCAGTGCTGCCACCTAGTGAGCGTCATTTTAGAAAACTCTCATCAAACGCTCTAACAAGAATTACTTTCAAGCTATTCATTTTCCCTCATTTCTGTTCCAACCACAACAAAGGTGCTATTATCAAACAATTCGAAACACTCAAAGCAACCCAAATTATTCCCCAAATAATAACCAACAGTGAATATTAATAAACAAAGCAAGAATTTGACAGACCACAGCAGCTCCACTGAATATAGTATTTTCTATAATCCGACTGAAATATTTCAATAACTCCAAAGGGAAAAGGGAAATATGCGAGGCCCAAAAGTTTCGAACAGCTTTCCGTCGATTCGTCAGAATACTTATACAGCAATATTGTTTAAATTATTTTTTACTGCATTTATAATACAGATTTTCTTGTTGAAACTCTGTTTTTTATAACGCTGAAAGCACCAATGACTCAAAAATTAATAAATGTTTTACGGTATTTCCTTGGGGGGTTTTTAATTATTTTATAAATTTTATATTTATAATAGGCCCTAATTCAGTTGCATCCAGTGCCGTTTCTCAGCGTAGGAACTGTGTTTTTTTTTTATTTTCAATAGCAGCCTACAAATGTATACATACATAATAGAAATTTATACATTATACATTTATCTATTTAAATAATCAAGTACCTATCATACACAATCACTATCGAACAAGAACGTTTTCAAATGCTAAACTTTACTGTTATCATTAAAAAATTCTATCATTATTTAAATTGCGGGTATACTTACTTAATTTCATTCTGCAGATTTCACTTTTCACAACGCCAATAATTCGCTTATTTATTATCGCATCTGCTCGACGTCCGAATGTCACTGCAGGGATCCAGCAGAATATTAGCGTCAGGTATATTTGCCTGACACATGCTGAGTTGGACTCCCATTTGGTGCAACCTTGAGACGCACACCGCCCTTTGTATGTTTCACAATTTTAAAGTGTGTTAGCCAATAGTCATCACAATGTCTTTATTTTCTTCTTTATTTTATTTTTTTGTATATTTGCACCTTATATTCATGTATTTAGTTATAATTTAATCGTGTTTTTGTATTTTATGCTGTCTTTTGTGTGCACCAAATAAACGATTTATCTATCTATCTATAAAATGACTAAATCTTCAGCGGGATGTGTGGCGGTTACAATTCCTCTCACCTGCCTAACACTTTATGAAGTACAGACTTAGCGTATTATCTTTATAATTACCCAGTTAATTAACTAATGCACTATGCACGTAGATACCTACATATATGTACGTTATGTAATCAAGATTGTATTCGTGTTCATTTCCGCTTGGAGCCGCGGCCAGTACCTAATAACAATAAGAGCTCCTCTAGTCTGTAGAATAGGAACTGTGATTGACCAACGTAATGAGATCGAGGTACCCTGATAGGAGGAGTAGGTTTTGCGTATTAACACCTTCAAGCTGTAGTAATTCAATATCTTCACCTAAATTGTTTTCATTTTGTAAATGTCGCAACACATTATGTAATTATAGTAAATTGTCTTTGGTCTCTGGCCCTGACAGCAAGCAATAGATAAAATTTTCCAAACTTTTCTTTGTTAATAATGGATGTTTTTTTTTTTTTGTGATGTGCGTTCAGTTTGTGCAGAATAAACACTTTTTCTTTCTTTTCTAAATGTTAATATAGTGTTTTTTCCCCCACTGGGAATCGAACCCGGGACCTCTGGGTCTGACCACTAGACCACAGAGGCGGCTAGATATTCCATGGACTGATCGTGAAAAACATTTTTTGGTTGACCCATCAAGCTCCCTTCTGCCACCCATCTCTAACAGCCGTCATCCCACTAGGTACTAATTTTTCCTTTCTAGGCATATCTTTCAAAATAGGTATTTAATTATGATAGAATAAATGATTAAATTATAATTTTAATGTCTTAAAGAATTTTCTAGAACCAGGTCTTTAATGGATTTGTTACAAAAACAATTTGAAATTTTCCATTAAATTCTGTAGATACCGGAGCAAACTTCAAAGTAAGAAATTTTATTAAAGGAATATTTTCCGAATTTATTTCTATCGAACGTCTTCGAAATCTTTGATGTAAACTTACCTTAGAAAAATATTTTCGGAAAGATATTTCAAATATTCTTTTAAATAAAATTACGTTATCTTATGTTTTTTCGGTGCCTTAATTTTCTCTAATGCTGCGGCCGCATCTGCGTCTATCGTGACGAAGCTTCGCAAAGTGATACGATACACGCAGATGTGACAAACCATTATCGGTTATCATCGCGATACTTCGGGCGGCGTAGTAGTTATCGCCCGGGTTGCGGTCCATAATAAACTTGGCGAAGCCACTAATGTGACCACCGCATTAGCGCGATAACTTTTTAGCGAGCAAAACATACGAAGCTTCGGCACGCATTCTTTTGTCACGGTAGACACAGATGCGACCTCAGTATTACGGCACCCTAAGATTAGAGTTAAGGGAAGATTGGAGCTCGAATGAATTTAAATCTAAGTAAAGACGAGATAATATCAGCCTGTAAACAGTGATTATAGAAGTGATAGCCTAGTGGTGTGACCATCGGACTGCCAAGTCATAGGTCTCGAATACGAACCCAAGGCACGCACCTCTAAGTTTGCGGGTTCATGTGTGTATTGTGTAATTATCACTTGCTTCAAAAACGGTGAAGGAAATCATCGTGAGCCTGAGAGATTTTTCTCCATGGCATGTAACGCCAAGTCAGAGGCCCATGGGCGGCTTTAAAACTCTGACAACAGGTTAGTCACTAACCACATAAAAAGAAGAAGAAGAAGCCTGTAAACACGCACTGAACATTAGCAACAGTAAATGGAAAAATTATTTCAAAAAGTGTCCTAATAGGACCTTTTTTTAAATATTTTTTTATCATCTACCGTGATAGGCAATAATATATCACCTGGCGAGCACCTAAATGACATACAGTCAAGTTATTCCCGCCTTCACAAAGCCCTTTCGGACCACTTGCATTTAAACCCTGATTTCAGGCTATTTTACTATGAAACCCATCCGACTAGTTTTGTTATTTTTTTAATTCAATACGGAGCAATCTAAATTCTGCATATTTTCACATTAAATTCTTTTTTTTTTTCTACGAATTAATAAACTTCGTAGAAAAAAGATTTTGAACCTATCAATAAGATAATTGATCTGTAAAGCCATTCTTGCTAGTCTTGATACTTATCTTTCATAACTTATCTTGAACTACTTTTATATATATTTTTTTAAATTAAATTCGTCTGATGTCTTTGTATGCAGGTAGTGTTTCTGTGACAAATAAACCAATGTTTCTTTTATTTTTCTTTAACACAAATAAGTACTTAATTTTGATACCAAAACAAAGAAAAATTCGAATAAAATCTCTACATCGAGACCACTTTGTACCAAAACTAGGCTTATCTGGAGGCAACCTAGTTCTGACAGACGTTTGACAAATTAACTTAGCATGAGACCCCTACCTCAGTCCTCACACAGGGCGTTGTCAGGGCTCGTTTCTCAGCAGCTAAAAGGATCCGACACTTGCATTCAACAATTACTGTAGTGAATAATTGAGAGCGAAGTGTACAGAGGACGGGTGCATAGTGTGTTAAAACCAAAAAAAAAATGTGTGAGTGTGTGTGTGTGTGTTTGTGTAAAACATATGTGGAGTAACTTTCTGTTCATGATATAGCTACCTATTTATCTGAGATAATTTACTGTTACTGTTAACCTGCAACATCGCACTGATGGGTAAAGGCCCCATGACTTCTAACTCTTTCGATCCAGGGCTAATTTCTCCTGGTCGATTGTTTTTTCCAGCTCGTTTTCTACGGGGTTTGCCGCGACGCCTTCTGGTGGTGAGAGCCCACATAGTGGTTATTTTGGCCGACAGCTCATTGGGCATACGGCAGACGTGGCCAACCCAGTCCCATACTACAGCTTAGCGGCTTTTTGAGCAACGTTAGTAATCTGTGTTTTGGAGCACAGTGTGGTGCTGCGAATATGGTCTGTCAATTTGACGCCTAGAATACTGCACTCCATCACACATTGGCAAACCTTGAGTTTGAACTTTTGAATGTTTGCCCCCAATATGACATAAAACTGTGGTGCAGCATCTGGAGCGGTAGCTCAAAGCGGTCCAGATAGAAGAAGAACCGATAACAGTGCAGTTTATCGGTTTAGTCGTTGGCGCAAGAACAATTGAAATGAAACGAAATGAAATTGTTTTATTCTGTAAATAGGATATTGGAATCACTTTTACACGTCATATTAAAAAAATAAGCTGGATGGAGTCGACATTTCCTATCTGACTACCCCCGAGAAGAAATGGTAAAACAAACTCCGGGATCAAAGTCTCTTTTGAAATCCAGACATAATCTGGGTCAGGCCATAAATGATACAGGCCGTAAAATGATAATCACATCAGCAATGGTCAATGGCGGTAACTGGAGGCCCAACTAGAAGGCTAACTTCGCACCCACCAACACACAGTAAACAAGTGTGGTGGGTTTACTGTCTATTTTCCTCCTCATGACAGATAATTAAAAATACAAAAATAAATCTTTTATTTACAAATGTTATGGTGAGTTCTTCTTTGTGTTCGATACGTTTTTCGCTAAATTGTTGAACCGGTTTTATTGGACCGACAATAGGTACTGGAGGTAAGTAGCTACACGATTGTTTTTATTCCGGATAAAAACAAAAAATAACAGCCCGTTTTCAAAAAAAAACATTACCAAGTGAAAAATAACTTTATTTCGGAAGTCTTTGGTATTGTTCGTTTTTTGTCACCGACTTCCGAAAAAAAAGTTGTTCTTCACTTTGTAGGTAGTTTTTTTTAAATTCAGGAATTTATTTTAGCATCATCGACATAAACTAAGTGGGAAAAATACGTATTATTATTGAAATCAACGCAAAGCTACCCAAGCACAGTTAATAAAATTTACATGGGACCACCTCGCGAGCATACCTGCCTTTTCAAATTCACAGAGAAATCGGACGACATACAAAACAAAAAAAAGGGGGAATAAAAACCTACAGACAAATTAACTAACTAGATACACAGCTCCCTTATAAGTTCTTCTTCATCACACACTAACTTATTAATTGTAAAATCTTAGGAAAATCATCTACTTTTACAATGTTTGTAAATATGTGAGCACCATTTTCAATTAAACCATTTACAGGCACTTTTGAATTGTCAAAGCACTTTTGCATTGCAAGGGGCGACTAGAATCAATTCAATTTTATTGATATAATGATTTGACTTTTACTTTGTTCATTCATTCATCTCATTTCTTCCCGTGAGTGTTGTAAAAGGCTTACTAGAGAATGAGTAGCAGCGTTCTCTATGTATTTTAACACCATACTGCGATCGCCACCCCGCCTGCCAATCGTGGCGATTATAGCAAACCCCCCCAAAAATGACAAAAACTGCCATGCTATTCTGTAACCATCTCACCGTGAAAACTTAGGTGAAGTGAGCGTGGAGTGAGCTGTCATTCCACAGGGATTGACACTATTGACAGCTCACTTCACCCAAGTTTTCACGGTGAGATGTTTACAGAATAGCACTGCAGGACACATGTTTACATATTCAGAAAAGTGTAATGGATGCTTGACATAAATCTCATCTTACTTTTCTTGTTAATTGAATCACAGACTTTTGTTTTGTTTTATTTGGACTTTTTCTTTTAATTTACTGCCGCGAGTCTCGATACAGTTTCAAATATCCTACTAATATTATAAACGCGAACGTGTTTGAGGATGGTGTGATTTGGATTATTTTATTTGACTGAAGTCAAATTATTTTAATTTTTGTTTTCATTTATTGTTGACATAATCTACTCATTAAAATGTTTTTATTTTATGAGTTGATTGCAATTTGTGGTAATGTAAATTATTTTTGCATTTAAAGCACTATTCTAAAGAATCAAGATTTTCCAACTGAACAGAGAGCTGCTGCTGGGGAGTTTGTTGCGCCACTTCTTCTTCCCAGCTTAAGCACTAGGAAGTGGTGAAGGGTGGGCGTTTTTGGGGGACTGTCTTATGTAATTTTGACGTTCGAAAAGTGCTGATTCTCAGTCTAGTTTGAATAAATGAATTTTAAATTTTGAATTCTTTTTTAAATTTGTTGGATGGATGTTTGTTAATCTTTCACGCAAAAACAACTGAACAGATTTGGATGAAATTTGGGTTAGTTTATAACCTGGACATAGGAACTTTTTATCTCGTTATTCCCACTCATAAAAGTAACAATTTCATAAACCAATCAAATCCACAGATAACCACTCTCATATTTCTGTACGTTTGTCAAAAACAAAACGCGGTGCCGCCATTTTGTGCGTGCTACGATAATGGATAAAAGTTTTAATTCAAATTTATAGTAGCAACAGCTCTGTATTATGGGCACTGAAGTAAAACAAATGGGTTATTTTATTGCAGCACGCAGTTATTTTAATGTACGAGCGGAATATCATCAGGATTGTTGATGATACTGAAACAAGAGTTGTGTGTTGACTTGTTGTCATACTGGATAAACTGTGGGTTGAGTTGTTTTGCTTAGGCTGTGACGATTGGATCTGTTACTGATAGTAAATTTATGCCCAGGTAATAAAAAAAGTTAAGGCAATTTTTTACACTATACGTTTAAAATGAGAACGTAGAAGAGGACTTGTTATTGGCTCGATTTAGATTCTGTTTATTATTTCTGAAAGCATATGAGTTTTTTTATCGGATTAACTAACATTTTTATTAAAATTTGTCGGCTATGAAAAAAAACGGAGGAGAACATTTTTTCTAAAAAAACAGTATTTTATTTAAAAAAATAAGTGTAAGTCGAACACGGAAATTTAATAAAAGAAAATATACAAGAAAAAATTAAAAAAGAAAATAATTAAGATAGACCGAAGTAGACCTTATGTATATATATAACATGAATTTTCAGAAAAATACGGGCGGTCACATGCCCATGGGTGACATTGTATACACAAACTCACAAAATTCGCTCTCTCTCTCTTTATAATATTAGTATAGATAATATTTACAATACCTATCAAACAATTACCACAAACCTTCATACCCGTGTCCTGTACACGGTTGTGTTCCAGACATACCCGGGCTGCAGGACTATTTGCTAGTTCTGTCAGCAATGTACCGTGCGATGTACACCGTTGTGCGACGTGTTGTAATGCTGTACTCGCTGTACATGACTGTACATTGTTGAGCGGATGTACACGGTACAGTGGTTTGGACATGTATATGTGGATGTACGGCGGTAGTCGGGAGATAATCGTAAGAGTTTCCAGCTGAGCCGCAAAAAAACTGTAAGGGATGTTTTCGGGTGCTATAATGATATTTTTTTTAACGAAATTCTTTAACGCGGCTTAAGAGGCTTACAACAGCTAAAGCGCGGTCACTGTCGGACTGCATAGAAATGAAAGAGAAGCGCGATGACACGACGCAGGTAATTTATTGCAAAATATGAAGCAGTTAGCGATTTACAAAAAATCTATTGATTGGACTGGAAAATTAAAACACTATTATGCTAATATGTAGCTTGTAGAATAATCTGACAAAAAATCAGAATGATTGCATGTAAATTAATATGATTTTTAATCGTTAAAAGAAATTTTTAGAGGTATATTCATGATTTTTTTCTATCGTATCAAATTAGTTGTATTATGTTTTCAACACACTATCATACTATCATATATCCTGAAGAATATCATATATTTTTCTGATTTTGTTTACTGCAGTGGATCATATTCTTTTAGGCATTATAAAACTTGCGTTTAGGCACGTTTAGGTCCTGTAGTCCCCTTAAGGTAGGAGTAAACTCGTAGAATTTGACACGTTATAATGAAAAGCGTCATCTCTATGCGTAAGACGGAGAGAGAGAGAGAGAAAATATGAATTTGGTCAAATCCAAGATGGCGGCTGCTAATATTTTCAATTTTTTTATCATGGATATCATTTTCATGGTTTTCAAGAGTTTTAAAGCCGATACTGAAGTCAAAATGAAAATCCAAGATGGCGGCAGGGAATTTTTTCATATTTTTCGACATGGGTGTCGTTTTCATATTTGTTGAGGGTGCTAAAGTTGATAGTGAGGTCAAAATGTAAATCCAAAATGGCGGCGGTGAAAATATTGATTTTGTTTTAAATCATACGTGAGAAGGAACTTCGTTCCTGACGGGGGACCCCGACCGCAAACGTTTTTATGGTTTAAAAATAATCGTATAGTCCATAGCTCCTTGTGAGTCAATTTACCCAGGATAAATCAGTTTTAAAATCATTCGGTTCGGTTTCAGTGTCAATGAATGGCATTTAAAGTTGGTAGCCGCAGTAGCGGGTGTTGCTATGAAACTTTTTCAAAGAAACAATCTATTATTAATAATTCAATATCTTGGATACGTTTAGCGTTAGTTTCCTTCACTCAGAGAGCACGTACGACGGCGCTTCATTACATGAAATAACCAGGAGCTCATACAGCAGTTTGGTTTTACAGCCAACAAAGCTTTGACGGATCGCCTGCCTTTCACCTGCATACAAAAGTAACTACTATACTAATACCAATACTAACTAGTATTTACTAAGTCAATTTCACATGCGATACATGACTAAAGTAGAGATTTAAAGACAATAAATTTAAAAATTCACAACTTCTAAACTACTGATTTTCGCGGAACATAAGTTACGTTTATATATCATATATATCAATAGAATCTCCTAGAGCAAACAAAAATTGGGCCACCCTGTATAAAACTGGATGCATAATTCTAAATTATACTTTATTACAATGAGATAAGAGTTATATTGTAACGGAATTACGTAAAAAAAAATACAACATGAAGGTACACATCGGTTTGCAAAAAAATATTCAAATATTTTTACAAAAACGAGCAAATATCACAGCCAAGAAAATAATAACTTAGAAAATCAATTTTTGGGAAAATACAACGTACTCCAAAAGTACATTGAGTTGCGTTGAACATAAATATGCATTTCAGTGCTCCCACGCTTTCATAATTATCTTACACCAGTTGTTTATTTTACATATGCAAAAATAAAAATCTGAATTTCAATATTGGGTTGGGTTGGCAGCACCTGTTCGCCTCATATACATCGTATCGAGATAGATTATACTTTGAAATATGCAGAATTATGAACAGGCTACGTGAATTTCGTTGAATTTATATTTTGGATATGAACGAGCTTAAATGATGCCACTACGCCCAGTGGCATCTTTCCGAATAATAGATTAACAAACAAAGTGTTCTTGAGTGGAGACCGTGAATTGGCAAACGTAAGGTAGGACACCCTCAGGCTAGGTGGAGCGACGATCTTTGCAGGGTGACTGGGAGTAGCTTGATGAGAGTTGCCGAGAATCGAGTTGAATGGCGTGTAATTGGAGAAGCCTATAACCGTGGACTGCCATATGCTGATGTATATGACAGCAACAGACTTAATTCAAGATATCTCATAAAAAATACTTATTACATAATGCAAAAGCAGTGTGACACGGTGGTTTCTAAGGCTGATTATTGTATGTTTAAATCTACTGTGAAATCATACCTCCGTGCCGTATCGTTGATGACCAAAATGTGAAAAAAACAATTCTTGCCCCTTGCTTTTCAGAAACTGTCTGCTATTGCAATTTGGTATAAAATTAATGGTGGGTACCTACATAGAAATAGAAATAATGAGTATAACAAATTGTTTCAGGAAACGTTTCTACATGATCAGCCTATAATGTTCCCACTGCTGGGACCGAAGGCTCCTCTCTTATGCGAGGGAGTGGGCCGTGATCTACCACGCGGGCCATTTTTGGTTCTAGGACATGCCGTTTCCTCACGGTGTTTCCCCTCACCGTTTTGGGAGCAGTGGTGATGAAATAAATTACACAAAGTAACGCGCCTGACTGAGTTTGAACCCACGACGTACAACTCGTAAGTCGGGGCCGTCGTGGGTAACGTTTCATGTTATCCATAAAATCGTTTTATTCCTGGGTTTCGATTTCCAGGTCCGGCAAAGTGTTATTGGGTGTAATCTATCAGGGCTTTCTCAGTAGCAACGCTGATTCTGGATTTGGGCCCGGTTGATGGCAATAGGCTAGCCTCCTATTATATGGACCTTTAACTTTGTACTATAGGCATACCTCTGCCCAACCCTTCGAGGAAACATGGCTTAATGTTATGTTAGTTTTATTAAAAGTCCTACTTACTACCGATACTTAAATAAGTCTTAGTCCTACATTTATATAACAATTCGTGAAGGTTTCTATCTCTCATCCAATTCAATTAGTTGACAATCAAACTGTCTGCCAAGACAAACACGTCGCTTTATAAAGCCAATCTTCAATGTAACCTCTAAATTGCGTCATGTTATAACTTGCTGCGCAAATAGAAGCGACTTCGCGGAATACATTAGCTGTGTAACGTAAACTGCGTAATATTCGATTGTGACTACAAACATCACACAAGTCATTTAAGGTGCGTTACAACAGTTACGGGAACTATCTATAATACCAGCCTGTTACTGTCCCACTGCAGGGCAAACGCCCTCTTCTCATACAGAGAAGGCACGAGCATTGATCACCACGCTTGCTCAAGACGGGTTGGCGATTTCAATATCTATACATACATACTTAAGTATATATCGCAGACATCTGGTTAAATTAGCCAGCTGGCTGGTAGACTAGTTAGTCAAGTCATTGAGCGCAATGTTAAACCAGATGGCGAGAGAATGTCGTGTAGTCATTTAGTTAAAAAGGGTGAAATAAGTTAGGTTAGAACTGTGACCAACCGTACGCGAACCGAGCAAGCGAAGCGAGCGGTGCCACGGCAGCGGCCGGCGAGCGCAATTTCGCAGTTGCTCCAGATTTTTTTTCACCAGTTGAATCAATTGGCTGAGTCTTGGTCAAAAATAAAAGGGCTGACCTTCATTACGCCAAGTTGTTAAACGTTGAATGATTCTAGTTCAATTAACTATCGGCCTAGGCATCCAATTAGATGCCGTCGTTTAATGAACGGCCTAGGTGTCCAATTAACTGGTTAATTTAACCAGATGGCTACGACTTAAACATACAAATAAATACAATTGATGTGACTGTTTTTAATATCAAAATAACAGCTTTTTCTAAATGCTTATGAAAGTATGGTACTAATAACAAAAAAAAACATTTTTTTAATTTTGTCTGTCTATCTGTCTGTCTGTTTGTTCCGGCTAATCTCCAAAACGGTATCGATAGCTGATGGTATAAGGAGTAACATAGGTTTCTTTTATTTTAGAAAAAGAATAAGAAATAGGTTCCACGTGGGCAGTAGCTAGTCTGCACATACATACGTCGACGTCGTCGTCGTGGTCTATACATATTATAAAACAGTCGCATTTCGCGTTTGTCTGTATGTCCGCATTGTTCTTCTAAAACACGCAACAGATTTTTGATGAGGTTTTCACCATCGTTTAGAGAAATAATTCTGGAAGGTTTATGTGTATAATACGTTATCATTAAAGTTAAATTTACCTAAGAAATCTTGATGTTTTGTCAAGTTTTAAAAACCGTGCGAAGCAGGAGCGGGCCACTAGTTAACTATAAGTCCAGGTTCCTCATGATGGAACTCTCTACTCAACTATATTATTTTATTTTCAACGCAGAGCATGGAGACACCTCGGTAGTCGCTGCTAGACGCGGCATCGTCAACACTTTCCATACAAATCAAGAGTGTCACCGCTTTCTCGCACTACGTCACGAAATGGCGAATAGAAACTTGACGACAGAAGTTTTGCGCTCAGCACAGTCAGTTGCAGCCCGCCATCAATTTTATAAATAAGTATGTAAGTACTGCCGTCTCTACACGCTGTCGGTGTAGTGATTCCGTGTTCTATGATTTTCGCCTTGTATTTTCCTACTGTAGGGCAAAGGCCTCCGTGCTCCCTTTCCTCCTCTCGATCTTGAGCTAGCGCAACAGCTTTCCGTACGCAGTGCGACTCCCACACCGCTGCGCCCGCGCCGCTGCAGTCTCAGGTAGAACAATTTCCAAGAAGCTTTCATAAAAATTTATCCACCAGAGTCACATCGCGCCGCCGCGATGCGCCTGTTTGTAAACCTTAAATTTAAAGTTTCTGTTTAACGAGCCCGGGAGTACAAAATGATAAAATTAGAAAATGTTTTGTATTTCTAGTCTGATATTGATAAGTCATTACTATCAGAACCCCGAGCATTTCAGTAGACTTAGCACGCGGAGTAGATAAAGGAAATGTAAATCCGAATGATTTTCAAATTTAAAGTACTCGTTTTGCACATAATACATGTTTACGTTGTTTTAAGACTTTATTCATATCTATGGGTGCACGGCGTAAACCAAAATGGTATAGAATAGATGTATTTTCAATAAATAAAAACGATCTAATTTACGTAAAATTTACGTCGCGCGTACGTGCAAGGACGCGTGGATTCTCTCTGTATTCGTCAAGCCTGTCGGGACGGCCGCTGCCGCGAGAAATCACGGCACAGCGGACAGAGCTCCGGCGGGATCTCATGGCGGCATGGAGAGTGCGATTGTTGCAACCCAGCGCTGGGCACGCCACAATTGTGGCGTCGATAGGAACCAGGCCCGGGTCGACGGCGCGTTGTGTTCCACGCGTGCCTCAAAGAGATGTCAGCACCAACTGACGGGCTCCGTAAGGGCCAGTACCTGCCAGGGTTGCGAGTTTGTCCGAACGGGATATCGCGACCCCGCACACAGGCAACGGAAGGAACACGGGTGGGTTTTAGTCAGTAAAAGTCGGACACACCCTCCCGCTCCGCCCAGAGCGGGAGAAGTTATTTGATAATTTCCCAGCCTCATAAAAAAAAAAGCCTGGCAGGACAGGCTACAACTAACAGGCGATAAAATCAAAATTCTTTTGTTCATAAATCTGTAAGCAAGTCATTACTTTCACACCCCAAACATTCTAGAGCGTAGTGTTCACCCTCAAATGAACGATTAGCTTGTAATGGAATTGACAAACTCGCTTTTGATTGCGCACGGTGTGGATACATCTTTACGAGATTCAATACTCTAGTCAAAATATTTGCACGCTCAGCACAGTTAGCACCCACTGTACCGGGGTAAATTAGGATAATTGCGATGTTTGTAGAAAATAGAGTGGGGAAATGGTGTAGAAGTTGTGGTGACACTCATTTTAAATATCAAGTTATTTTTAATACTGTATTTCAGATGTGAAAGTACTCGTAATTCGATTCGAATAATGGTGAATACTTTTTAATTCTCAAATATTATTTACAATGATTGCGAGCTATTTAATGGAATTTTATGGGTACCTAGCTACATAAGTTTTATGGAAAGCATTTACGTGAAAAATAAATAAATTATTTACGAGTATTTCTCAAAACGAAAGTGTACATCTGTGGAAAAAAGTGTGCCTCAAAATAGTTAATATGATTTTATTTAATCATACCATATAAAAAGACATAATTGTGAAGTACATAAATATTAAACTTTAAAATTACGAAGAATAAATAGTATTTATCATATTAAAAACTCTTTTTAATAAAATTTCGCAAATCCATGTTTCTTGCCTTACGAAATCGAATTGCAACCCTACCTACCTCATAATTGTTAAACTTCATAAAATACGTTATGTCACGTTAACATTGTGCATTTTTGTGTATTACAGACCTTGATTAAATGTAGTTTCTGTATTTAAGTGATTTTCTATGGGGTTTCATAATAAAAAATGCGATAAACAACATGAGTCGTATCCATTAACTTTTTAGTAACTGCTCTTTAGTTACGTTTTATTACCACGTTTTTTTATCCACGTAATTTCTGAATGCCTCCGTAAAATTTTAAGACGGAAAATACTAGCGTCTTTCTGATTGGTTGTTGATCTGGCATCTCCACCATAAATTTTTGTGACAATCAGTAATAAACGTTTTGTGTAAATGGGGTCCTACTTTTTCGTTGCTGGAAATAAAAATCATTTTCTCAGAATACAATAAGTCTTGATTTATATATTTTACTGTAATACGTGTAGTACGAACATTAAAGGTTAAATACTATTTGCAGTCCAAGATATAACAAACCATTGACTTCTTAGACCAAATGTTATCTAATTCTTATTATAATTTCGTAACGTTTTTTTATGAATTTCGTTACGTTCCAAAAATAAAAATATAGAGCTAGATGTATACGGTTACAGCTAGCTTAAACATATTTAACATTCACTGCCAAATCCGTAAAAATTGTTACGAATTTGGCAGTGAATGTTGAATAATATGTAGTTTGTAGGACAATTTTGTAACAATATTTCTTAACAACGATTTCGTTACGTACATTTATTTTGAGAAATACTCATATATCATTAGCAATAGGCCCTGCAAATAATAAATGATTTATTTCTGTAAATAGGTTTAAAAAACCACTTTTACACCTCAAATATAAATTCTTTTTAAAGCTACATGAGGTCGTCGGTGTTTCCTACCCGGCTACTCTAAGAAGAAACACTGAAACAAACTCAGTGGTCACAGACATACATTATTGGCCGATTCCTATAAAGTACGCACCGTTAACAAACAAAAAAAAAAAAAAAAAAACACAGCCGTTAAATAAACATTATTCTTTCTTTCTTTCTTTCGTTAACGGTTAATTTTAAGACTCTTGTTTGTATCTTTACCATTAATGAAGCAAAAACCTCATAGCTTTGAATAGTAGTATAGACCCTCGGAAGCAGCTATCACAGGTAAAATAAGCTTACGAATCTATGTATATACCCAGTTTGGAGATAAAAAGTTACCATCGGTAAACAAAACGATGATTTTTAGTTTATACTCGTAGGAACCCAGCGTTTAAGTATCTTGAGTACCAAGGCTCGCAGCTGTTAATCAAAATTAACGTTTACCTGTTCTAGACTATTGTATCCCAGCACAAATAAACTACAATAACACCAGAAATAGCCTAACCTTTCCAAACACTCATTTATCTAACCTAACATTTACGACTAATTCGCAACTAAACAACCAATCGACAATAAAATAAGAAAGACTTTCTATTCCCTCTATAAAACTCTTATATTACAGTTATAAGACCTTATAGAAGAATAGAGGCGTTAAATAATACAAAAGAAACGATATAAAGTGATATAGAACCTTGTTTCCAGTTTATGTGAAGCTCGTAAAAATGTTATGGCGGCAGGTACGGCTTCTCAAGGGTCGCGCCAATAAAACAGGTAAATATATGCTTTTTTATTTGATCATCGCTTCATATTTTTATTTTTTTGTGTTTTAAATAAAAGTTTACCTTGTTGTTTGCATTTTGATGGTTTTCTTATGGTTTCTTCATCTACACGTTGAATATTTAGAAATCATTCATCTATTGTTTATGTCAGTTTCTGCTGAAGGGGGCCTAATACAGCCATTTTAGCAATTCTGCTAAAAGCGATTCATTTCCTCCAATATGGCAATATTTACACCAAATATGATTTAGATATGAATTGAATTGAGATATTATTCAGCTAATATGTGTCACCATTTCACGAAAATTAGAGGAATTTCTAATGAATTGCTGGGAATTCAGAAAATAAACCGCTTTTGGGAGAATTGCTAAAGTGGCCGTTTTAGGCCCCCTGTACTGTACTCAGATGTGGGCCTTATTAGGCCCATCGTCCACGACGCATTGTATTGTTGATATTTAAATTATTTTTTTATTGTATGAATGATAGTATGTACATTCATGCAATAAAACATTAATTTAAATCTATTGTTCAACTGCAATAGGTACCTAAAAATAATTTATCTATATCATATCATTATTATTCTAACCAAATTATCATCGCTATTAATTTTATATAATAATGTTACATGCTTAATATAAGATAGATTGTACAAGGATATATCATGGTTTAACTGTCACATCTTATTTACTGTACCTGCAATCTATGCAAATAAATGTTTACTTTACTTTACTTTACTTTAGTATTTCTATGGTGGTTCGTATACGACGCCACTTACTAACGCGTTATAAACTAGTTTGTGATTTTGTAGACATAAACAAAGAAAAAAATAAAATGAGAAGCGTACAGTAGGCTGTACGTCCGTTGGGCACGCCACAATTATGGCGATAAGTCCCATCTTTGAGGAGTGGCTAGAGAGGCGCCACGGCGTCCTCACCTTCCGCCTGACACAGGTCCTCACCGGACATGGTTGTTTCGGGAGGTTCCTGTTCAGGATAAAGCGGGAGGAAACGCCCGGGTGTCACCACTGTGTGGATCGCCCGGAGGACACGGTGGAGCATACGGTGGAGGTCTGCCCAGCTTGGGCGGAGCACCGCCGTGTCCTCACGGAGGCGATCGGCGGCGGCGATCTCTCGCGTCCGGCCCTGGTTCAGGCCATGGTCCGGAGCGAGAGTGCATGGGAGGCCGTCACCTCCTTCTGCGAAGCAGTAATGCTTGCGAAGGAGGAGGCGGAGCGCGCGAAGGAGAGGCAAGATTCGCGCCCTCGCGCCCCTAGTCGCCGCAGGAGACGCCCCGGGCGTCGGGAGTCGAGAGCCGACTTCCGGCCACCGTAGGCGCGGGCTTGCGGACGGTGAGCAATGGGTAGCTCGCCGTCCGATAGGGACCAGGCCCGGGTCGACGGCGCGTTATGTTCCACGCGCGCCTCAAAGAGATGTCAGCACCAACTGACGGGGTCCGGAAGGGCCAATGCCTGCCG
Organism: Agrochola circellaris; assembly: GCA_914767755.1. Taxonomy (NCBI): domain Eukaryota; kingdom Metazoa; phylum Arthropoda; class Insecta; order Lepidoptera; family Noctuidae; genus Agrochola; species Agrochola circellaris. Next base: position 2,324,319 of record OU611847.1, read on the forward strand.
GGGTTGCGGGTTTGTCTGAAAGGGATATCGCGACCCCGGCACACAGGCAACGGAAGGAACACGGGTGGGTTTTAGTCAGTAAAAGTCTGACACGCCCTCCCGCTCCGCCCAGAGCGGGAGAAGTTATTTGATAATTTCCCATCCTCAAAAAAAAAAAAAAAAAAGGCTGTACGTGTACAAAACCAGTTTATGCTGGGCTCTTATTCTAATGATATTCCGTACGTAGACCTGCTCAAAGTTAATGGGAATTCCTCTTGGCATAATATTGTTTGGCATAACATTATCGCATAACTTTTCTTGTGGCATAATAATACTTTGGCATAATGCAAAGGTCAGCATAACTGTCAGTTGGTCTAATTTATTTTGGCATAATTTGGAGTTGCATAAATTTTTAAGACTTAATATTTATTCGTCTATTAATCATGAGCCATAAATATAAACATTATTTGTTATAATTTGGGAATTAGTCTATTGGATTGGTTAAGCTGCTACGAACATGTGTTTTTATATGAGTTATATCAAGGTTTTTAGAGGTATGAAGAACAGGGTGTAAAGTTCACTCATCCTCTTTAGAAAAGGAAGGATCCTCCGACCAGACGGGTTTCGTGTCTGGCGGGCAACTGCCCAATGGATGATGTCGGATAGTCTAATTTATGTTGTTCGCGCGGTAAACTCTAATTGCGCGATGCAGGATTTGTGTACCGACAGGATTTTGTGTGACGTCAGGTCTTGGATGCGTAGTTCGCCACAGGTTTATAATTTTTAATACAAAGAACATTGTGTAAATATCATAATGCGTTTATAACATTATGATTACAGATTACCGATGTGGCCGAAAGGTTCTGGAGTGGTGACCGCGTACCGGAAGACGTAGCGTTGGAAGGCCTCCTACAAGATTGACTGATGACCTTGTGAAGGCTGCAGGAAACCGCTGGATGTGGGAACACCGAATCGATCGAAGTGGCGGTGCTTGGGCCTATGTCCAGAAGTGGACTTTCGGCTGAAATGATGATGATGATAAACATTATGCTTTATAAAATTATGCTTCATTATTACAACAACAGTATTTATGCCAATGAACATTATGGCAAAACATTTATACCTAATAATGTTATGCCTAATGATCTTTATACTGAATTTCGTTATGCCAATGTAAATTATGACAATATATTTTATGCTTATCATAAGTAAAACAAGACGACGACGAGACGAAGAAGACGAGACTGCCAAGTCATAGGTCTCGAGTTCGAACCCAAGGCACGCATCTCTGACTTTTCGGATTCATGTGCGTATTGTATAATTATCACTTGCTTCAAAAACGGTGAAGGGAAACATCGTGAGAAAACCTGCATGCCTGAGAGATATTTCTCGATGACATGTAAAGCCAAGTCAAAGGCCCATGGGCGGCTTTAAAATTCTAACTACAGGTTAGTCACTAATCACACGAAAAGAAGAAGAGTAAAACAAGGTTAAAGCTTCGTGCAGACCAGCGCGACGCGACACCGGTTATTGTTACACCGTCAAATTTTCTTAGGAATTGTATTGTTCGAGTCGCGTCGCGGCGTCGCGTCGCGCTGGTCTGCACGAAGCTTAATAGTGCTACCAACAACGTTGAAGTTTAAAAATCATTAGTTTTTTTTTACAACTGGTACATGCTGTAACTTTGGATTCTCCCTTGGGTGCGGCGACTGGCTCTCAATCTGATGATTATTGAAAAATAAACAACTACTAGCAATGAAATTTACCCGATATAAAATTGACCACAAACATTGCGCAGTACCTGGATGTGTGAACGTAAACGAAGCAAAAGGGGTATATAAGGATTGTAGCAGGTAGCGTTCTGTAGTAATCGCCTACCCCCAAAGGAAGGAAGCGTGAGCTTATACACACATGTCATCACGCCTGCATTCCTCGAAGAGTTCGGCAGAGGTGTATCTATATCTGGCCGCGCTTAATGATTTCAGACTTTTGTAATACTACAAAAGTCTGAAATGTTATGTTAGTAGGATACATTTTTAATGACTTGGCAAGAGTTTCAAGGGCCATCTTTAATTAAAGACGAAATCGTTCCCGTTTATCTCGAAACTCAAAAGGTAAATAGCATAAAATAAATAAGTAATATTTCACCATTATCTTTTTAACGATAACGAGCAAACTTTGTAGGAAGCGACAGTAGTATACTAAATAACAATGTTCCCAAAAATACTTACTTCTTACTGAAATAATCATACATTATTTCTTATTAGTCTGGTGATGGTGATTACCATCTGAGATGAAAATACTGAGGTAGGAACCTACCGAGTTCGAGAAACACACAGACAGGGTGACCTACTGTTCCTTTTATTATATTTCTTCATGGCTTCTTCCACAATATATCGAATATTAAGTTCAGTCGGTCAATAGTTAACACTATTGACAGCTCACTTCCCGCTCACTTCACCTAAGTTTCACGTTGATCTTTTTACAGAATCGATCGGCAAGAGTATAGATAGTGCCATTACAGTCATAGTCACAGTCATATATTCATAAACAAGTAACTTGTATCTGAATTTACAATCAAAATAACACAATTACAGTATACACTAAAATAAATTACATTTGAATTTCATAAATTAAATCAACAATATAAAAAAATTGTAAATTTACATTTCTTCAATAATATTTCGACATGTAAATTAAACAATATGGCCAACACCTTAAAATTTAAAATAATAACAATAATATAATTAATTAAAGACAGATTAGCATAAATTATTAAATTCATTTTAAAATTAATGATATTAAATTTATAGTTAGATCAATAAATTCGAATTAACAAAATCCAACAAATTCTTAACAACCCCTGATTATCTCAAAAAAATTACCTACAATTCAATAAAATTACAGTTCTTGTACAGCATATAGGCACTTATTCAATAGGTAATTTTTTAGTTTTATTTTGATACTATAGACAGCACTTTTTATGTCTAAAGGCAACCTGTTGAATAATTTTACAGACTAGTATCATGGACTGTGTTTAACTATTTCTAGGTTATGATTAATATTTTTTTTATTTCACAGGTCCAGTCTATGGGTGCCTTCGCTTATCTGCCTTTCTTCTACAGTCTCATAGTCTTGTATGTATTTGGCCATGTTACTTAAAAGTACCAGACTTGGCACTGTAAGTATACTAAATTGATAAAATGTTGCCGGCAACTTTCCCTTTGTGAGATGCGGACCATGGTTCGAATTGCACGTTTTTGTAGTAAGAAAGCTCTTCTACTATTATATTCATAGCTATTTCCCCAAAAAAGTATGCCATATCTAATTTTATACTCCACTAGAGACACATCCACGAAGAGGCGCCCCAGTCCACCATTTCTGTACCGTAAGCTATACTTGAGTACGGAGCGGAGCGGAGTGGGGCGCGTCGTCATGGATGTATACCTACCTAATTATTAATCAACGAAGGTAAAACTTCTTTAGGCACACTTTGCGCTCTTTCTGATCAGTTTTTTTTTTTTTTAATTTCAAAATATTTTATTTCACATAAACCTACAAGGGCACCTATGAAACTTCAGAAGCTAGGTGCACGGTTCCAATTGGTCGTTTCCTTTGGAGAAGAGCCGGCAAGAAACTCCACGGTAACTCTTTTAAAAGTAAATGGTTTTTACAATGTTTCCAAATAACAGTGTTAATATACAGGTATGAGAGGACAGTGTAGGCCCATTAACATGTACTTAGCAAAATATAAAATGGTCCACAGATCTACAGTCTGTTATGTCTACAATGTTCTCAAATTCACAAAATTTAAAAGAAAATAATCTATATAAAAGATAAATAAAATAATAAAAATAAAAACCTATTTAAATTAAATGACAATGGTTTACATTATAGCTGTAACAAATCAAATTTAATATAAAATATTGTAAGTATACAATGTCAAATAATAAATATATTATGTCAAGGAAATTTGTAAATTAAAGTAAAATAGAAAAGTAAATTGAAATAATTATCGAATGAAACTGAACCGTGACGCAGAATCGGGTATACGTGACTCCAGTGACGCTGAATTGCGTAGGTTTACTTATTTGTTTTCCGAAACCAACCAAAAATTTATTGAGAGCTTGTTTTATAGGTAGCCTTTTGCACACGCAAAAGGCTGCCTTTAAATAAAACTATATAAGAAAAAAGCAAAGAATCCCCACTATCACTCTAAAATCAAACAAGCTCTTACAATCAAAGAGCTATCAACCCATCGAGTGTGCTCCACTGGGCACTAGGCACTGGGCATCCCGCAATGGGAACTGGGAATAAAACAGTTGTATGTCCAAAGAGAAAAACATACAATTTAATAGGAAAAAGTGCTCGAGAGTGCTGGAATTTCATGCCCGAGTTACGAGTGGATGACCGGTGCGGCGAGCAATTTTTTTTCCATGTTTTTACGTATACGTGCTAGTGTGTTTGCTGATACTTTATAGGTCGGCATGTACTAACTGTGTTATATCGATGGCCCCGGGCAATATAGCGGTAAACACCGGTTACGCCCTTTTTAATGTTATTTGATTGTCGGCTTCTCTGAGTACCAATCTATCACTCTTATTTTATTCAATTTTTTAAATAATATTTATGTAGAATAAATGACAATAACAGCTTTATTGCATGGAAAATTCTCTTACGACTAAGTTATGTATTTTTACTTCTCCTGTAAATTTAGATTTTTGATATTACCGCTTTAAGGCTCGTGCAGACCAGCGCGACGCGACGGCGCGGCGCGACTTGAACAATACGATTTCTAAGAAAACTTCACGGTATAACAATAACCGGTGTCGCGTCGCGCTAGTCTGCACAAAGCTTTATTGCCCGGGGCCAGCGATATCACAAAATAGAACAAACTTCGCTCTCATAGCAAATAAGTTAGCAATGTTTTTCAGCTGTTTTGAACCTATTTCATTTTCCAAGGAACAAAGAAAATCTTTAAAAAAACGTTTGCCTTTGAAATCTTGTAAAATAAATCTTTATTCAGATTAATAGTCAGTGATACAAGGACGTACAACTTAATATAAATAAACAAACCGTATCTAGGATTTTACGTGTAAGTAAACTTGAATAGCATGTCCCACACCTTGAACCACGGTTCAACCATCGAAGAAAACAATCTCCCAATCTCGCAAGATCACACAATCTTGTCTATATTTTTATCTAACACAATCTGACAACAATATTCCAAGTTCCAGTTTGTAGACAAACTGGACGAGTACCTTGGAACAATCTCGCTGAAATCCGAGTAACGTGGGAATTGCAGTCACTGTTCCTCGGAACTGGTATGTTCAACTGTTATAGTATTTCATATCGCATTTGAAGTGTTAAAGTGTTTAAAGTTTGTATTGTTTCTACCTGTTTAAAGAGATAAAAGTTAAAGTTTGCTCCACAGTAGCATGATTAGAACGAAAATATATTTTATACCATTCCCGCTCTAAAAAGCTTATTTTATTCACTGTTTTCAGTGAATAAAAAGCACTTTTAATCACTATTTTGGTGTTTGAATTTAGAACACATCAATATTTTTGGAGGTTGTATAGCATTGAGATGGGGGTCGCATACCTCCATCTCAATGCTATACAACCTCCTTGCGAAAATATATTCGATACACAGGAAATAAATATCGCTTCACGAGTTGATTATTATTAGTAATAATAAGAAAATTACTCTTAATTTTAGTAATTGTTCCAATTTTAACGAGTATTTTAATTAATTCAACCTTCCTGTTTTCTTCATTAAATGTCTATTTTCGCTTAAATCTTTCTTTTTCTCGTAGTCATGGTATAAAGTATAGTATGCAACTCTTGAATAAAACGGATTTATATCGAGGGCCATGAATTACTCGCGTCGTTCAGGATTCTAACAATTGAATCACTCGCTACGCTCGTGATTCAATCGTCATGAATCACTCCCTTTTTTTTTTTTTTTTTTGGATGGGAAATTATCAAATAACTTCTCCCGCTCTGGGTGGAGCGGGAGGGCGTGTCAGACTTTTACTGACTAAAACCCACCCGTGTTCCTTCCGTTGCCTGTGTGCCGAGGTCGCGATATCCCTTTCAGACAAACCCGCAACCCCGGCAGGCATTGGCCCTTCCGGACCCCGTCAGTTGGTGCTGACATCTCTTTGAGGCGCGCGTGGAACACAACGCGCCGTCGACCCGGGCCTGGTCCCTATCGGACGGCGAGCTACCCATTGCTCACCGTCCGCAAGCCCGCGCCTACGGTGGCCGGAAGTCGGCTCGCGACTCCCGACGCCCGGGGCGTCTCCTGCGGCGACTAGGGGCGCGAGGGGGCGCATTTTGCCTCTCCCTCGCGCGCTCCGCCTCCTCCTTCGCGAGCATTACTGCTTCGCAGAAGGAGGTGACGGCCTCCCATGCACTCTCGCTCCGGACCATGGCCTGAACCAGGGCCGGACGCGAGAGATCGCCGCCGCCGATCACCTCCGTGAGGACACGGCGGTGCTCCGCCCAAGCTGGGCAGACCTCCACCGTATGCTCCACCGTGTCCTCCGGGCGATCCACACAGTGGTGACACCCGGGCGTTTCCTCCCGCTTTATCCTGAACAGGAACCTCCCGAAACAACCATGTCCGGTGAGGACCTGTGTCAGGCGGAAGGTGAGGACGCCGTGGCGCCTCTCTAGCCACTCCTCAAAGAGGGGACTTATCGCCACAATTGTGGCGTGCCCAGCGCTGGGTTGCGACAATCGCACTCTCCATGCCGCCATGAGATCCCGCCGGAGCTCTGTCCGCTGTGCCGCGATTTCTCGCGGCAGCGGAGTTACGCCCCGGCGTTTCGCCTCCTCGCGCAACTCCCACATGTGCGCGAGGACTTTTGCCTCCAGATCCCATGGCGGTAGTCCGGCAAGGAGGCTCGCCGCCTCACGGGAGACCGTGCGGTATCCTCGTACCATCCTGATGGCCATGACCCTTTGGGACGCGTTCAACCGCTGGGCTGGTCGCAGCCTCAATGAACGCGCCCACACCGGTGCCCCGTAAAGGGCCATGGACCGCACGATCCCCGCGTAGAGCCTCCGGCAGGAGGCGTTTGGACCCCCTAGATTGGGCAGAAGCCGCTTCAAAGCAGCCCCTGCCCTCTGCAGTTTGGGAGCCAAACGTCGGAAGTGCTCCACGAAGTTCCACCGGCTGTCGAGGACGAGTCCCAGGTACTTCATCGTCGACTCGACACCGATGTGAACCCCTCCTGCCGATGAATCACTCCCTACGGTCGTGATTCAGTCGTTAGAATCCTTCACTTGCTCGTGATTCATCTACGGCCCTCGCTTTAAATCCGTCTTTTATTCACTAATTGCATAATATACTATTATACCATTCCCCCTCTAAAAAGCTTATTTTATTCACTGTTTTCAGTGAATAAAATAAAAAGCACTTTTAATCACTATTTTGGTGTTTGAATTTAGAACACATCTATATATGCGACCTCCATCTCAACGCTATACAATCTCCTTGCGAAAACATACACAGGAAATAAATATCGCTTCACAAGTTGATTATTATTAGTAATAATAAGAAAATTACTTTTAATTTGAGTAATTGTTCCAATTTTAATGTGCATTTTAATTAATTCAACCTTCCTTTTTTCTTCATTAAATGTCTATTTTCGCTTAAATCTTTCTTTTTCTCGTAGTCATGGTATTTTAGGGGTATGAGGAACAGGGTGTTAAGTTCACTCATCCACCATAGAAAAGGGAGGATCCTCCGACCAGACGGGTGTCATGTCTGGCGGGCAATTGCCCAGAGGTTGAAGTCGTGAGCTTGTATATATGTTCACCGCGCGGTAAACTCTAATTGCGCGATGCAGGATTTGAGTGACGTCAGGATGTTGTGTGACGTCAAGTCTTTGATGCGTAGTTCGCATGTGGCGGTGTAGATGCCGCCACATCACTCCCCTCCGGAGACCGGAGGTCGATAGTGGGCTGAGTCTTGTATCTTGCGATGCTTCACAGTACCAGCTGTGGTTCCAGTGAGTCGGAACCGGGTGCCGCATAGTTCGCGGTGAGTCGGAACTGTCTGCCGCATAGTTCGCGGTGAGTCGGAACTGTCTGCGGTGCTTGCGGTGATTCCCCAGTGAGTCGGGGTGGCGCTGCGTCTTGATCCAGTGGGTCGGATGTGGTACAGCGCTGGGTTGTGGCTGGCTGCTGGCGTCGACCAGGAGAGGGTAGAATGGGCTCTGCTTGTGAGAACGGCCGAAAGTGCAGGTGCTGTGCCAAGGTTGCTGATGAGGCTGAGGGTGATGACCAGGAATGCGCGTTCGCTGCATGCTGGTGGTCAGGATACCCGTTGAAGCCGTGGGTGCTGGCTGGCTGTGTGACTCGCCTCACGAAAGCTTGCGGGAGTGATGATGATGATGATGATGACGTCACGCTGAAGTAGTTGCACGAAGGCTGCGTTGACGTTCATACTCGGGGTCACCAATTTAGGGGTATGAGGAACAGGGTGTAAAGTTCACTCAGCCTCCATAGAAAAGGGAGGATCCTCCGACCAGACGGGTGTCATGTCTGGCGGGCAATTGCCCAGAGGTTGAAGTCGTGAGCTTGTATATATGTTCACCGCGCGGTAAACTCTAATTGCGCGATGCAGGATTTGAGTGACGTCAGGATGTTGTGTGACGTCAAGTCTTTGATGCGTAGTTCGCATGTGGCGGTGTAGATGCCGCCACAGTATAAAGTATAGTATGCAACTGTTGAATAAAACGGATTTATATCGAGTGCCATGAATTACTCGCGTCGCTCAGGAGTCTAACACATGAATGACTCGCTACGCTCGTGATTCAATCGTCATGAATCACTCCCTACGGTCGTGATTCAATCGTTAGAATCCTTCACTTGCTCGTGATTCATCTATGGCCCTCGCTTTGAATCCGTCCTTTATTCACTAATTTCATAATATACTATTATCTACTCTCATATCGTAATATTCGAATTATAAACTTCAAAACGAGTTTATATTGATATACTTTATAAACACAATACCGAAATTTAAAAATTGAATCATTATAACACTTTATCTCTAATAAAATAATGTTATAAAACATTTTTTTTCTATCACGATACAGGGCAAATCCAAGAAGTTAATATCACCAAGGAGTTTCCATCAACTTTTGTAATGGAACGTTAGCAGGGGACAGCAGCACCGTTCTAGCGCATGCGCGGTGATGTGCTGGCTGGCAGGCGCCATTCATACGTGAAATGGTACTGAATTTCGTGGGATTTTTTTATTCTTGATCTTTAACTTTGATCTTTTATTTAGTAAGTTCAATCCAAATGTATGAGAGTAGATAAAGTAGTGTATGAAACTGCACATAACTCAAAACACTATACTCATATGTATTAAAACACTCGTGTGATACTATTAAAAACCCCCACGTATTTTAATACCCCTCATTATGCAACAATTTTATAAACTAATATTTTGGGTTGATCAAGAATGACCTCTACGAGAAGTGTTTCCATATTTTTGTAAGTATATGAAACTCAGATGCACAATCAAGCCTGCGTTACATGCGAGAATCAAAGGATTTCGTTTAGCGTTTAAATGTATTTAAGTTAAGAAAACCAAGCGCTCGGTTCCAGCCGTGTCCAATTTTTAAAACTTATTTCTAGTAGGTAGGTACTTAGAAAATTATTTTCTGTGATTTTTTACTAACTTCATTGAGCGTCATGCAAAACCGATAACGATTTTAGCAATTTCGAACCTCCTAAAAAATAACCAAGAAGGCGTTTTCTGAACCACTCACATCCACGCGGTCAACGTGTTTACCCAGTTCAAGTTATTCATTTCATAACAAAAATACATTTGTGTCGAAATATTTGCAACACTAACAATTATAATACAAGTAACCTCATCCCTCACCTAAAAATACTAACTTTACAAAAATTAATATTCTTATTGATACAGAACAAAGTCCCTAGCAAAATCCTACAAAAACACATTTAATGTCAAATTATTAACATCAACATTCACATCATCACATGCATATATAACAAACTCAAAAAGTAATGGGTACACATATTTAAATTTAAGTTTAATTCAATACTAGTTTTAAGATTTTTGTCATTACAAAATGCGTCAATGCTGTAATAGGCTTTATTTATTAACAAAGCCCTGAGTTTATTAAAAAAAATATTCGCATTTTAATATTCTTTAATTCTGCTGGTAATTTGTTAAACAGATTGACAGACTGTACGCTTGACGAGTGTTTGACAACATTAAGCTTTGCCTGCAGAATAGTAGGAAGATCTTTTCTGGGAGTATCTACTCTCTTTTTTCTTTCATCGTCTGTTTCAAACTCGTTTAGGTTTTTGTTTAATTGATTAAGGAGAACTAAAATATAAAGATATGGTACCGTTAAAAATCTAAGTTTAATAAAATAATCCTTACATGATTCCGTCTGAATTAAACAAAGCATCGTTCTTAATGCTCGCTTTTGTATAGTAAAAGCTGCCTTATATATATTTATAGCTGTTTCCCCAAAATTTAATGCTATATCTAAGTTTAAATTCAACTAAAGCAAAATAGACGGTACGGACGGACGATATCAGACACATAGGTACTTTAGCGATGCTATACCACAGATGAAAACAGATGGTTCACTCCACAAAATCATTTAAATAAAAAGCGACTCTTGCTACGACACAATAAAGTGCAATTCAGGTCGCACAGCACTAATTACCTACTAGTACTATTAGTTAGTATGACTTTTTATACGTTATTTTACGTTATATTCACCTATAAGTTGCCTCTCTTTCTATCGCGTAGCTCTTATTTTTTCTGACTACGTTACGCTCACTGAATTGGCCCGACAAGATGGGCCCGCCGCGTACTTGAGGTTTCATACCTAAAATGCGGACTGAACCATCTGTATTCATCTGTGGATATAACTACAATAAAAGTCACACTAGAGACGAATTGATACCACACTTGAGAGCAGCAATAAAAATAATGTATCACTCAAGTACAAGTGCTTGTAAAACATTAAGTGCTATTCATTCCTATGGGTCATTTGACGGGCATTGAGATGAGCATCGGCTACCAGGTACCTCCTGATGATGGTGTATTATATATTTAAGCGTTATTATTTTGTTTGATATGTTGTTGTATGTACCCCATGGTGTTCAATTTAATAAGATGTGTATGTATAAGGGGTTATTGGTAATATCTCGACAATCCATTAAGGGGATGTTGGAGAGGTCATTTACAACCAAATGACCCCTTATGACTCCTATGCAAATGTCAAAGATTTTCGAGTTTGACATTTTATATTTTTATTTTACATTTATTTTAAAATATGAAATGTCAAATTACTCGAAAATTGTTGACATTTGCATAGGGGTCATAAGGGGTAATTTGGTTGCAAATAATCTCTCCTACATCACTGCGGGTCCTATCAGAATACCAGCGCTGCGACATTTATTATTAAATTTCGCAGCATCATGCTGAGATAGGAGCCTTTTGGCCTCGCACAGGACTTTCTGCTTTCATTTTAACTTTCACTATTATTTTATTTTTATTGTTTTTTTTTTCTATTTATGTTTCAATTAGTGTTTTTAGTTTAATTTGAGATCTCCTGTGCTTGTCTCAATAAATACTTTTTCTTTCTTTACATCCCCGTAATGGATTGCCGACATATTATTATTCCCAATAACCTTGTAGGTATATTCGAACCTGTGTTAAATAATTTGCATGCTATTTTTATGGCAGAATGTGTCCTGCCCTAAAAGTATCTGTAACATTTTTTATATTTACGAAATTTTAGGCAAATAAAAATACTTACGTACTTACCTGATAATGTAAGATCAAAAGTAATCTTCTTGTGTAAACGTAAATGTAAATCTTCTTGTGAAAACAGATAATATTAATTTTTGCTACCAATTGACATTGCTCTTTCGGTTTCAGAGGTATGTAAAAAAGGTGTAAAAATAATAGACCATCATCATATTCCTATTACTAAAGCTTGTGTTCCTCCTACAAACAATTCTATGAACCGTCATCCCAATATAATTCAGTTACGTTTACAAACAAAACTATACCTATTCGGACACTTTCCCCCAAAGTTATAATGCACTCGGCTCCCAAACAAAATAGCAAAAACATAAACACAACAGAATACAATATTTGCTCATTCGCCCTTTTTGCGAGCCACCTTATAACAGAGAAATATGAGTGAAGTCAGGCCATGACAACGAGTTGCGATAATCATAACATTTTATTATAAACGTTACAATGAGGACTCAAAACTTGGAAGCTTGTGGCATAAAAGAAAACGATCAACTTACACTATTTTCATGCTGTAGAATACTCATAGGGGAGTAGGTAGCTTGGATGTGGCAGTTTTGTTACAGCTTTTATTGTTTTTGTGTTTACATGGCTAAATTCGCTAGGTTGTAGTGCGAAGCTTTGTGAACCTTCTAAGCTAGATTTAGGGCGAGAATAAGTTGTAAATGTAAGGTGTTTACCTCAAATAATACCTAAGTAGTGTAGGACGGGGCGTTATCGATGCACCCAGTTACTTAGACAATCACAACCATACCGGCTGGCTCGTATTTAGAAATTCTTGCATCTTCTGAAATATTCTCGGATTAACAAGATGAATATTGTTAGGCCCACTTGCGTGTTCATGGGTTATCCTAAATAAATCGGAGCTAATTCAAGGTTAATCAAATAATTTATTTTGCGTCACCAAAAGTTAGAGGTAAACCTAGGGTTAAACTTTTAAATATTTAACCCACCGATGATGTGGGAGAGTTGAATCGCTAAACTCTGGGTTAGTGTAAGTAATGTCAAAATAAACTGACGTTAATAGGTACCGGTGATAATTTATTTTCTATTTTATATTGTTCGACGCTATATTAAGTGAAAATTCGATACTATATCAGCTGGCAATATATTCATGAACTCGTATAAAAATAAATTCAAATTATAAAAAACTTAAAACATGTTTTTCCATATCTGACGTTTTAGTCAATAAATAAAACATACAAAACGAATTAAATGAAATGTCATGTTATAAAATTCAAATACAAGAAAGTATTACGTATCGTAATGTAGTGTAAAAGAGATGGGTATACAATTTCCGTTCATTGTTCAATAATTAATTTTTGGTTGGGTTGCTTATATCCTACCTACATAGGGCAAAGACATTGCAATTGCATTTTATGTTTCATCGATTGAACTGTAATGTTCCCAACTCAAAAAACACAAATGTCAGGATAACTAACCCGGTGTTACTTTTTAGTTACGCAACGCGTACATATTATGAGTTAAAATGCCAATTACTTAACTCGGAGTTTACAAACTGTACATTTATTTAATTAACCTGACTGAACGTGCAAGTGGGCCATTGTTTATTTATACCTTACTAAATAAACAACCATATTCTTTTCTGCTGCCAAAATTATAGCCTGTCCTGCAGGCTATATCTGGAAAGAGGACTCAGCTCTAAACCAAACTCGTCTTCCATTCAATTAATGCCGTTTATCCCAAAAATAAAGCCCAGTTCACTGAAAACTACGCCTTGTACGACCACACAGAAAAGCGCGTACAAAATTCTCTCATATCCCTAGAAAGTGATCCGTGGTCACCCACTTGCCGTAAGCCAGGAGCCAATCAGGCCGAATGTTTTCCGAGGCAGTATAGAGGCTCGGGTGGGCTCTTATTTCCTGTACAGTTATCGTGGCCCCTACTAGTGGTGGCCTTTGAAAATATGGGGAGGTTGAAGCGTAATTGAAGTTATAGTTTGTGGGTTCGATCATGTTTGATATTGTATTGGGTAGGTTGTAATATTTTTTTCTATTTTTGGGAAATATTTTGTTTTGGTTGGATTGGCTGAGCCATAGTTGGTTGGTGACGAATGAACTCTCTTGTTTCTATTTACTAATTTAGATATGTAGTTAATGAATGTAGAAAATTAACATGATCAAAAGAAATCAACAATATTATTTATTCATTTTCCAAGTTATGTTCGAAGTAGCCTTAAAGTCACACCATTTTCACAGGTTCTTGCTCAAATAAAATTGCGAACTTTTGTTATTTCAATATTTTTAGTGATTTCATAAAAACATGTAGAACAGTGGTGGCCCAGTGGTAACGGCCGCGACTTATGAGTTGTAGGTCGTAGTTTCGAAACCAGAAAGGCGCTTTACTTATCGGCGAATTATCACTGTAAATATAATAATAAATAAAAAATAATCGGAATAAAAAACAAACTGGTTAAAAATTAAAAATCTGTAAGTAGTTACTGCCTTTTCCGAGCCAATCCAATGGTAGGGGCTGGAGCCACAAGCCGTACCATTCAGTACCGACGTCATCGCCGACATTGTGCCTTACAACGATCCCGTCTCATCTTTGGCGTTCCTATAAAGTGGTTTTGTATTGAGAATTGAATTGATCTGTTCTTTTATCAGTCCTATATGTTTTGCTTGGATGGCCGCGCAGGAAATTGCTGGGATTTTCTCCACTGCTGTAATGAGTTCTTGTTATTTTGGGGCAAAGTATGAAAAAAGATTAGTTTCGATTTTTATGGTATGTTGTGTTTTGAAAGGAAGAAAAATATTTTATTTGGTACACGCGCAATAATACAAACAGTAAAAAAGGAACATTTAAAACTAACAAAATCAACATTTCCACATTTTGTTATGGCATTACTCTATATACATGCCCTACATAAAACATACAAATACTGACTGTTAATTTTGTGTCTGTAGTATTTTCTTTCTCTGGCAATATTTCTGTTTTGTCTAGATTGTAAATGAAAGCGATCCTCGAAAATGGTCAGCTTCGAATATTTGAGAGATCACAACACTAGAATTTTCTTATAAGAAACCATGTTTCTAAACTCTTTATTCCATTCTAGCCACATTATAAGGGATAATAAATACCCAACTATACCCCAGAACTGTAATTACCCAAAACTTACCCCAAAAAACAAGCACAAGTGGTTTGCTACACGCCGTAGCTTGCATGACAATGAAGTTTAATGGCCATTGCAATTAGAACGAGCTCAGAGCCGTCCAATTAGGGCCTCATTAGTCCAATGAGCAAATGGATCCGATTTGCAGAATCAAATCAGTATGGATTTGAGATGAAAGCAATTTCGGGTAATCTCTTTGGAATATATTTTATTTTAATTTCGAGTTTACTAACCTTTTCTGCCTTCTAATCAATGCAAGCTGTGTGTAAGATCCTTGGTATAACTAATTTCCTCGTATGGGGCAGCGTCGGGCAGTGTTGTCCGGAATATTGTTAGACAATTCTGATGCCTGCCTGGATTGCCTGGATTTTGGGATTCAGACTGGGCAACGTGAATAAACTGATTGGTGTTCTTTGTTTTATGAGACTTAGGTACTAGCATCCCTGCCGGGGTTGCGAGTTGTCCGAAAGGGGTATCGCTCCGGCACACAGGCAACGGAAGGAACACGGGTGGGTTTTAGTCAGTAAAAGTCTGACACGCCCTCCCGCTCCACCCAGAGCGGGAGAAGTTATTTGATAATTTCCAACCCAAAAAAAAAAAGGTACTAGCATCGGTTTCTGGAAGCCTGGTGGAGGAATCAATAACCATTGTTTAATTAAATGGAACTAGTCTTCAAATAAATATCTATAATAGCCAGTACCACAAACAAATTCCACATTATGCTACGAAAATGTCCCGAAAATTGTCTTTTCAGCAAAAATTACGCAGCAAATTGTAAAAACAATTTTAAACAATACTGTCTCAAGTTGCTATTAAAAATACAGTAGGCGCTCTAAATAAAAACTAACGAAGTAAAGTGACGTTGCATTGCAGTCTCCGACTTAAAACTCAGACGAGAGAAAATAATGCTTAAATTTTACTTAATTGCTCGATGAATTTATTTTAATGAATGAATGTCTACACAATAGCAACTTTGCTGCGAAAATATTGTAACCACTTAAGGCAATAAAAGCTTAATAATAAATTAAGTACTTACCGCTCTTCGTGTAATTTCAATTGAATAATTAAGTGGGCATTATTTTCATTCAATTTATGTTTAAGTTGAACATTCTCAATTAAGGACTATTACTTTGTTTGAAATGATAATTGGGTCTGAAGCATTCTGTGAACGATATCGATATAAAGACTTAAGGTACGTATTTTCAATAAAATGTGGAAATTAATCCAAAATAACTATTGTAAAAATGGCGGGAACATGCTGAATACAAAATGGCCGATGATGAAGACCACAGATGGCTACCGGAACTCAATAATAAGTATTTCACGGGTTACGATTCGATTACTTTGTTATGGTTGCTAAGCAATTTATGGGCATCATAATGCATATGGTGAAGTGGAGCTGATAGTGAAGTATCAGAGGAACTTCTAAAAAAATAACGTCGCTGCATCGGTAAAAGCAATATTTTGTAAAAGTGATGAGGAGTTGACATTAGGCCCTTGTAACTTAGATACATTACAAACCGACCCCACTTAAAACCAAAATTAAAAACTTTTTTACAAAAAAAAACAATCGTCTTCCAAAAATACACTACAAGTAAAAATTAGTTTTTTGCCACTGACTTCGAAAATTAAAGTTATATTTCACTTTGTAATGTTTTTTCGGAAGACGGTTGTGTTTTTTGTTGTTGCTTTTTTTAGTTTCCAACTGTGTGTGAGAGAGAGAAATGAGATTGTATTACAAAACAAATAAAGTCCACTAAATACAAACCATGAAATTATATGTGCTTTAAATACAGTTTAAAACTTAAACACCAACTTAGAAATCCCAATCCACTGAAAACTTAGTGCATTCAAATTAGCCACCATTCCTAATCCAAATTTTGAGATAATACTCTGGCCGTATCTTAACTTGAAACAGACTCAATTATACCAAAGTGAAGTTAGTGAGTGCAATGTAAACCGGCCTTCAGGATGACCCCGGTATTTGTGTTAGGCGTCAAGAACCATTCAACCGCTCTAACTTTTCTCATAATAAACTCGGACCCCGTTGAATAATCGGAATTTCTAATTGCATAGTCAGGTTTGAAAGTTGCTTTATGAAGATTTGCATTATTTTTCGTGAAGAAAAATGGTGTTGTGTTTAAGGTTTTAGTAGGTAGTGTATTTCTGATAAAATATCCAAAACATTTTTATTTTATTTTTTGTAACATTTTTCCTCTCGCTTTCCTGCTATCAAAATTAAAATCTATATAATCAAATCTGATCTGATTTCGTGAAAAGCGACGGAAGCGTGTAACTGGAAGCCGGGGAAGCAGTTATTAATTCCAAATTTGACCATGTAAATCTTATGTACCAGACTATAATATTAGGTCCCCACCTATGAAATCAGCGTTTTGTATGGAGAATTTTAAAGAAGTCGCATTTTTCATACTAACGTTTTCTTAATTTTTATAACAACCATGAACACTAATGTTTTAAAACTTTTATGCACTAATGTTTAAAAACTAAGATAACGTAATATGCCACTTAGATTAATCGAAAAAAATAAGAAACGGCTAAGTTAAAACAAATAGTGGTCATTTCTGCTAACAAAATGAGGAGTCATTTTTAAGGTATTTTTTATGTTTAAAAACCTATAAGTAATAAGGTTTTTTTACTATTGGTAGTTGTCTATGATGGTCATTATTCGATATAATAACAAGCAATTGATGAATATTTTAAATCATAGAAGTGACGAGTCTCTCTATTTGTGAGAAAAAAACGCCAATTTCATAGGTAAGGACCCAATATTATTAATTGACTTCAATTTAATTTCTGTTTTGTTTGTTACTCGTAACATTATTGTGTTTGTATTAATATTTTAATTTAAGTAATAATTTGCACGCCGGCCGTAAGGTAGACTCTAGCCGATCTCATTAATTTATGTACATCTTATACCAGGGGCTGTACTATAACTTGTTAAAGCAATCATCGTTCCAGTGTGAGAGAGAGATGAAGCTATACAGGACGAATAGCACTATCCTTATTTCACAACGGAAAGGTGATGGTTTTAACACGTCATAGTAAGGCCCCTCTGTACCTACATTCATAGCAAATAAAGTTCTGATTCTGAAGCGCGCGCTGTGCTTGAGTTGGCCGTCATATGGTACCAACCCATTTTTCGAGAGGTTGTAAACAGGTGATGATGATGATAACTATGACGATGACGGTGATGGTGATGGTGATAATGATGACTATTGTTTATATCATATAATACGTCAGCCAAGATGTCAGATGTTACACATCGTATCATATGCGACTACTGTAAGGCTCGCTCATTTTTTTTTTGTTTATTGGACTTTCTCTTGACCTTGATCTCGCCTCGTGGATGGATGAAGTCTACAATGGACCGAGCAAGCCAAGAAGTTGCCTGTTCACTCTTGCTTTGAAGGCAGACGAGTTTAACACATCGCCCATTGTAACAGCACTGCTCCGACACGGCAAATAACTTGTCATTCAAGTTAGGATTTTCTATCAAATGGTTTTTGCTACTCACTGCCCGCGAGCCGTCACACGTAAAATAGACATGTGTGACGGCTCACGGGCAGTAAGCGGCAGGCGAGCCGTCCACTATTCTGTATAGCCGTTGTAAAATAGACTTTAATGCATTTGATTTGAAATCCTAACTTGAAGGACACATTATTTGCCGTGTCGGAGTGGTGCTGGTAATAATGGGCGATGTCCTTTATACGTGCAAGGACACAGACGCTTTTTGCTTTTCACCTACCGAAAATAAATATTTAGAATTCAGTTGCTGTTAAACCATATCTATAGTCATAATAAAGAGAATTTAAACATAGTAAACATTAAACTACACTCGAGAGCAATGAATCCGGGTCACTTAAAGAATGTTAAAAATCTCGGAAACTAAAAATGATAGGTTAATGCAATAAATTGTATTTAATAGACAATGTAATACTCCTTAAATGAAAGTAAAAAAAATATGAGTCACCATACATTTTATTAACACAAAATTACATAAAGAAAAAAACTGCTGATCTCTCCTTAAAACAAAAATAGGAAACATGAAATTTTTGAACTTTATTACGATTTTCTTGAATTTTAATACTTCGTATTGCCTCCTCGTGCTTCCATTACTGCGTTTACGCGGTTTGGCATGCTGTACACCAAGTTCCTTATACGATTTTGGGGAATATTCTCCCATTCCTCTGTGAGAGCAATTTTGAGCTCACGAAGCGTGATTGGGGGAGGGTTTCGTTGTTTTACGCATCTGCCTAGCTCGTCCCAAGCATGCTCGATCGGGTTGATATCCGGGCTGCGCGCTGGCCACTCCATACGAGTAATGTTCATCTCTTGAAGGTAGTCATTCACAATCCTACCTGTATGAGGTCGGGCATTGTCATGCATAAATATAGCATCCTCACCTAAATTGACCATAAATGGACCAACGTGATCATTGAGGATTTCTTCCACATATCTTACGCTAGTTAAAGAGCCGTTTTCTATGATCACCAGCTCTGTGCGACTTTCAGAAGAAATTCCGGCCCACACAAGTACAGACCCACCACCGTAGGCTACTTTTTCTTCGATGCATGCTTGCTTGAATCTTTCCCCTGGTCTTCGATACACTCTGTGTCTTCCATCGTGCTTGTAGAGCATAAATTTTGATTCGTCGGAGAACATAACTTTTGACCAATCTTCAATACTCCAATTTACGTGGCTCTGGGCATATCTTAGTCTTGAAATACGATGCCCACGCTCCAGTTTAGGGCCGTTTGCAGGTCTAAGGGGTTTTAAGTTAGATTCAGCAAGCCGACGTCTTACTGTCCATGCACTTGGGTTACTTCCTCCGAGGCGTCGAAACTGATTTGTGAGTTCAGTTCCTGTGAGAAAGCGATTTCGAAGCATGGTGTTCACCAAGTATCGGTCTTCTCGTGCTGTGGTACACCTGGTTCTGCCCGTTCCTGGTCTGCGTAGGTTAGAACCAGTTTCTTCGTAACGTCGGAGAACTCTTTGTACTGTTGACAGCGACACACCGACAGTCCTGGCTGTATCGCGCTGACTCCGGCCGGTTTCCAGCATTGTAAGTATTCTGGTGCATTCTTCAGGCGTAAGCGACATAATTTCAGCTTGAATAATGAATATAGAGCACTATCAACATGGTTTATGTACCCACATAAATGACAGATTACAAACAAAAGCAAAACCAAATGCTGTAATTTCGTAGTTCCATCTTCGAAAGTGGCCCTTTTTCAAATTTGATTTTTTTATGATATAACTTTACAATAACTAAGAAGTTTTAATACCTTCATTTAAGGAGTATTACATTGTCTATTAAATACAATTTATTGCATTAACCTAGCATTTTTAGTTTCCGAGATTTTTAGGATTCTTTAAGTGACCCGGATTCATTGCTCTCGAGTGTATTTGACGCTACAAAATTCAGAATCTTATCTTTGAAAAATAAATTAAACTAGTTTGAATTCAGACCGATCGACTTCGACCACTGTTCGGTATTATCAAATTCTTTTGGATTACAAAAGAATTTGAAAATACCGAACAGTGTTTTTCAAAAGATGGTGGTTCAAGGAAAATTGGATATTGAGGGGTTGTTGGCTAAATTTAGTTTATTTAGTCCTTACTATATTAAGTTGTACTCTATGTTAGTTTTTGCGGGTGTTACGAATGCGTTCTATGGTTTTAACTATGTGTTTGCAGCTTCGGATACGAAATACAGGTACGTAATAAGTGATGATATTTTTAAATGAAATACGAAGGAGTGGAGGGAGGGGCCCTTGGAGAGGAAGGAACAGCGTAGGCTAAAAAAATTATCATTTTTTGTTTAAAATATATTTAATTTTTTTTTCTTTATGGATCATGTGGTCTCCAATAAAGACTATATTTATTACATACTTAATATATTTTTTCTACAGATGCAAATACCCGAAATGTGATGGTACAGTTCCACCAGGACCCTTGAACTTTACTCTCGAAGAGAACATATGCTCCCGGTTTCCATTCATCAACGAAAATGGAACCTGTTCATTGGACAACTTCGACTTGACCAGGGAAGTGGACTGCGAAGAGTGGGTGTATGAAAACGTGAACACGTTTATTGGAGAAGTACGAATTATTATTTTTCTTTTTCTTCTTAGGAGTTTTTATTCGTCATCATCTTCCTGTTCTTCTCCCACGTTACTTGGGGTCTACGCAACACTTTTTCTTCTTCCATTCTTCCCTGGTAGCCATCACGCTATTGTTAACAAGTACCAGCCATGCTATTCTGTAAACATCTCACCGTGAAAACTTGGGTGAAGTGAGCTGTCAATAGTGTCAATCCCTGTGGAATGACAGCTCACTCCACGCTCACTTCACCTAAGTTCTCACGGTGAGATGGTTACAGAATAGCACTGCAGATAGAGAGACTCGACGGTTATGACGTAGTAGTTGCTTGTTTATTCCTAAATTACTTTCAAATATTGTCATTAATATCTAAATAATATTCTTTGTATTTATTTTCCCATAATAAGTAATTTATTAGATTTTTTATAACAATAATTTAGTATTTCATAACTTATTGGGTAAATAACTGACAGTTGATTTGAATATGGCGGTTAAGCCTATAAAAAGGCAGGCAAATCATTCTTAGGATGCATTATATTGTGAACTAGTGATAAGGACGTTACTCTGCCCAAATAC
Organism: Agrochola circellaris; assembly: GCA_914767755.1. Classification (NCBI taxonomy): domain Eukaryota; kingdom Metazoa; phylum Arthropoda; class Insecta; order Lepidoptera; family Noctuidae; genus Agrochola; species Agrochola circellaris. Next base: position 2,345,965 of record OU611847.1, read on the forward strand.
AGACTGAGTGTGAATTATAGTTCGTGGTTTAATTGTGTAAAACCTGCTACTAAGTATCACTATCATTCCCCCCACTTTCACTTTTATACTCCCTTCTCTTGCAACTCCCTCACACACTAGGGATGATGACAATTTTATTTTTTTTACTCCGTCTTGAACATTATAAAAAAAGATTGGACACATATTTTCTCTTTTTTTACGTAAATTAAAGATTACGGCGATACATTGAGTTAAAATATGCCATGATATCAAAAGTATGTAGATTTTATACTTACTTGTGACGTAGCGACCCCCACTCCCTAACTTAAAATGCGTTTTATCTAAGTATTTTTTTATTAATATGATAAAGGAAAAATACGTGTCTAAAATTATTTTATTATCTGACTGACGGAGTAATTGGAATTTCTTTTTTTTTACCCAGGCATCATCCCTATTCATCCATTTTTGGCGCTTCCTCTCCATTTATATACATAAACATTTATATTCATCACACTTTTAGTCACATGCCCATACAAACCCAAACGAGTTCCTTTCAACATTTCTGTCATCGATCAGTTATTTAAAAAAACTAACTAATCACTCACTATTTTTTTACAATAACGTATATATGTATACCTTTAGTCGTTAAAGCATTGTGAACAGTACAAGAGATGATTTCACAAAACTTTTATTTTTTAATGTAGTGTCTACCTCCTACGCCTTTTTACTACGGGGGTAAATGGGAAGATCTATTCCCATCCAATACCAAGAGCTAATACCATTTGGTATTAGTTTATTTCCGAATTTATTTTCTGTTCCCAACGAGTACCACATTTTTTTAAATAAAAAATCTATTACTAACGAATACCAAAACGTGACTTTTTGTACACTCAGCTACACAAAGTTTTGCCAATTTATATCAGCTTCTAAAAGCTCTGAAAGAAGACGCAGATTTGCAATCAGTGGTTGTTAATCAATACATGACCAATGCACCTGACGCAAAGCGACGTGCAACGGAAACTATAGCGGAAAATCGGTGGATCACATACGTTACTGACCAACTCCGTGAACAGAAAATTAGCGTTGGTCATTGTTTAGAAAAATTAAGGCTCTAACTTCTATTTGGTGAAATTTTAAAATTAAGCTGATTATTACCTACTTAAAAATACGTAAGTACTACTCTTAAATGTTAGCAAATTATTTATATTTGATGTCTTAGCAAAAAAAAAAAGGTGATTTATTACTACTAAGCTACATAATTATTTTAAAAGTTGATTATCTGTGATATTTTATAACTATTGTTAGATTGTAAGTAAATTCACCATTTTTGATGTTTTTTGCCAAAAACATTGTTACATTAAAAGTTGATTATTTGTGATATTTTATAATTTTGTTAGATTTTCAGTACTTTAACTATTCATATTCGATTTTTTGCCAAATTTTTAGGTGATTTATTATTAAGATACGCAATTATATCATCCCCATAAATATAAGTCTGTGATATTTTATACTCTATACTTTTACATACTAGGTACAGTTAATAAATTAATAAGTAGGTACTGAAAATTGCTACTATTTGATAGTTTGTATATAATATTATAATTGTTGGACTTTTAATAGTAAAATAAAAGTATATAATATCTCTAAATCTCTAAAAATGACAAAATAAAAGAAAAAATAAATATGTGATTTATATTCAAACCCTAATCTTGATTAAACATTACTTAAAATCACTCAAAGCATTTTAATTTTACTGAACCTGACTGTACCTGATTTCTTCAAACTTGTTTTGGTATTGGTTTTAAAATGTGATACTCGTTGGGAATAGAAAATAAATTCGGAAATAAACTAATACCAAATGATATTAGCTCTTGGTATTGGATGGGAATAGATCAATGGGAAGGAAGCTAACGGCTTCTTATATTGTTCTTCTTACACTGGTATTTTGTTTAACCAGTACGCAAACTTAAACACGTGACTTTACTCATCATTATGAACAACTTTTACTAAGGGATTTTTTTTTAAATCGCGATTAAAATATCTGCTGTTTCCTACATTTATGTTCACATAACTCGACAAAATGTCGGGAAAAGCTGTTTTTTTTTTCGCGGTTTCAGGATTATAAAGTTGTTCATAATGATGAGTAAAGTCACGCGTACTGGTTCATAATGTCAGTAAAGTCACGCGTACTGGTTCATAATGTGAGTAAAGTCACGCGTACTGGTTAATTTTTCTACCTGTATAGTATTTTTGTTCATTATGTTTACTGTTAGCAGTTTAGAACATATTTATGGTTTTAGTTTAACCTAGGCTGTGAACCCTGGAAGAGAACCTTAGTGGGAACGGTACATAGTTTCGGATATATGATCGGATTACTAGTAATGGGACCTTTAGCTGACAAGTAAGTAAGATAAACCTACATAATAACTATACTATTTGCAGTTTACTCCTTAAGAGCGTTTATTCTGAAAGTTGGCAACGTCACAAATAGCTGTCAAAAAATTACATGTTTTGAATAATTTGGCAATATTATGTACTGTATGGAAATAAGAATTGTGGCTAACTAGGGAACTAGAATATTAATAATGAATTGCAATTAAAACATTGAATTTGATGTTGTACCCGTTTTAGGTGTAAAAAAGGAATTTGGAAAGTTTCCAAATTATTTTTTTACGTCTAGAACTAAATATTCGTGTTACGATATTAATTATTGCATTTCATAATCAATATTCTAGTTCGCTAGTTAGCCATATTTCTCATTTCCATACAGTAATATTGCCAAAGTAATCAAAACAACTAAATATTTGTCATCTAGCTCTTAAGAATCGATTTTCATATGACCCCCAGTAGGGTTTTTTTTTTGGAGTTGCCTTAATTTACCCTCTTTGCCTACTGCATATTCAAAGACAATCGAATTATGGAGTTAATAACTCCAGTCGTGCTTCCGAGCTCTGACACACACACACTTTTTTATCCCCAACGAGGAAGCACTTGGCCTGCTTCTCACCTTATGGTAAGTGATGATCAGGCCGAAGGTGGAAGCGAGCTTCATTGCACCCGGAATCCTCAACCACAGAAGAACTAGTTATCTTACCTCTAATTGCCGAAACACAACAATTCTGTTATGGCGACACAGCCAAGCGGACTTAGAACAAGCCCTACCACCAACCAAACTGAGCAGAAAATTATGCCCCACTGGGAATCGAATAAGGAACCTCTGGGTCTAAGACAGGTGATCTAACCAAAAGGTGGTTACAAGTCTATAATAGCTGATATCAGACGCTTCAATCAAATGAATGTAAATTTTTCTTTGATTCCACATTCACACGACACCAACAAAATTACGTAGGAATGTACGTTGATCTGCTCCTTTCATTTCATTCTGCGATCATTTGGTAGGTGAGTGAAAGCTGCAGCCGATACAACATCGTTGGATCGATTCACTAATGATTTAAATTTTTCACAATTGATTCGTTTTGTGTTAGATGTATATATTACTTCGAATGAAAAACAAAAAAACCGGCCAAGTGTGAGTCGAACTCGCACACGAAGAGTTCCGTACCACGGTACAATATTTAGCAAATAAATGAAAATATAAAGCTATGGTTTTTCATCTTAAATTTTTTAAATTGCAAACATAAGTATTCGTTGATTATATACAGTATATGGTACATGTTATACAGAAGTTTCAAATTCCTCTCTTGCTTAGTTGTTGAGATAGAACATTCATCCCAACTACGGAATTCTTCATTGTGCGTGGCCCGACACTCACTTGGCCGGTTTTTTTTAAATTTTAAGTCATAATCTATTATACCTCTTTTGGTCATGAGCTATCCGAATATCAAAAAATATTTAGCCTAGGTCTTAAGGGGGAGACGTGAACGTTAATTTGCTGTTACAATGTACTTATAATAGATATTTCATAAGGATTATGTAGGGATTGGCGTTTTGTAGTCTTTGCCTCAAGAGAAAAAGGCGTGAATTTACGTTTACGATAACTTAATACTAATATGTCTTCTTCTAGGATCGGTAGAAAGAAACTAGTAATAATAACGGGTGTAAGCGCAGCATTCATGGGTCTTGGAAGAAGTATAGCACAGTCTTACTGGGTCTATGTAACTCTGGAGTTGATCGAAGGTCTGATCGGCGACACTTTCTCTTCTACTTTTATGCTAGGTAAGTGTAAATTATTCTTTGTCAACGATAAATGAAATTGGCTGGTTACATAAAAACTTTTTTACAAATAGAAACAACCTACTTTCAAAATATTATTGAAGCTAACTCAAAAAGTACCGAAGCAAAGTTAATAAAATTTATATGGGACCACCTGCCCGATCATACATAAACAAAAAAATATATAAACATCCATATTGAGAACTTACTCCTTTTTTTGAAGTCGGTTAAAAGGCCAAGATTTAAACTAGCTATCAACAAACAAATACCAACCTATTATAAGCAACAAATTGTACAAAATTCTAAAGAAACATGTTTACTTCTTTAAAAATAATACTTGCACATGTATAGAATTTCTCCTCCAATCCTCAAAAATTCAAACTTAATATGCATACGCCTTAAATATTAAAACGTATACTTCAAAAAGCGAGCGCTCTCATGATTAACGATTTCTCTCCAAAGCAAATGACAATGTCTTAAAACTACTAAAATGAACAACTTTCCAGGTGTTGAAATGGTAACAAAGGAGAATCGAGTCGCATTCATCACACTAATGACAGCTAGCACGTCTGTAGCAGGAATATTGATGGCTCTCATAGCCTGGGCAGTTCCCTACTGGAGAAATTTCCTCAGAGCCATTTATGCACCATCCTTATTATTTTTATTATTCCCCTTTCTACTAGACGAAAGTCTCCGATGGTTATTAATCTCAGGACGAAAGGAAGAAGCTAATGACATAATAAAAAACGCTGCCAGAATAAACAATATACAAATAAGTGATATCGATTTAGAAAATATAGAATGTGAGGAAGGAGCTAGTGGAACGAACTGGATAGCCCTTTTTAAAATGACTGTTGGTTCAAGAAAGTTGGTCCTTCGGTTCGCGGCGTGCGTCTGCATGTGGACCACAGGACTGTTCAACAAGTACACTTTGGTAATAAATTCAGTGGAGTTGGAAGGGAATAAGTACATTAACTTTGCTTTGACGACGTTCTCGGAACTACCGGCTAGTTTTGCCATTGGATTCCTGTTGAAGAGATTCAGAAGGAGGATACCGTTGATATTTTCATTTCTGCTGACTGGAGTGTTTTGTATTGGACAGTCTTTTGTGCCAAAAGGTAATAATTATGCATTTTTAATAGCCTTGCAATAAGTTAGTACGTATCTCAAAAAATGGTGCTAGTGACGATATATTCGTCGAGTTAGTAAAATTGCTCATTTGTCCCAGGAGCCTTTACATATGTTTGATTATTTTATGTTTTGTTTCTTGCAGGTCACATAATACTATCAACATCTCTATTCCTAATCGGCAAGTTCATGGCGACCATATCGTACGCCATAGTCTACTTGTACACATCTGAACTATTTCCTACTTACACAAGGAACACGATGCACGCATTATGTTCATCTTTAGGACGAACCGCCACTATGTTGGCACCACAGGCTCCTTTATTGGTATGTGGATCTACTCAACCTAAACAATTAAAACAGCTACAGATACACATACTTTTAAAATTATACACATAACACATACTTTTAAGGTATCACCCGAAGCTAAGAATTCAACTCAATCTATAACTTCTATCTCGACTTAAAATAAAAAGAAAAGTTTTGAGGAAATATCGGCAGTTTTGCTTTGGTCCTATTTGAATATTAGATACATTCTAGTTCTATGATCTGAAACCTTTTAAGTCATGTCGAAATATATACGAACAAGTCAACGTGACGTTGGCAGAATAGTCGAAACTGGAGCAAGTGCCAATAAAAAAAAATTACGATTAAGAAGTGTTCATTGTCGACATATAGACTAAAAGTGCCATCTTCAGTTAGGCCTAGATAATACCTGCTCTTTTACCTTTAGATATATTTCAAACCAATTCATTCAGAGATTCATAACATATTTTCCAGATGCATTATTTCTACGGTCTTCCCTCAATCCTAGTCGGAGGCTTATCATTGATAACCGCAGTGGTCGTGATACAAATGCCCGACACCGCTGAGGAGGTACTTCCTGACACAGTAAGAAAGGCTGAGGCTGTTGGTAGTAAGGAAACAAATGATAACACGACCACCAAATTTTGAGGTTTCAAAACCATATTTTATGTAACAACTATGTAAACGTCTATTAGCTACCTACTCCCAAATTAAGAAGCCAAGGTTGCCTGCACGCTTAGCATGACCACAATAGAATCGGGTTTTGTCGACGGAAGAATAGAGAAAATGACAGATAAACAATCGCAATCTGACATTTTGTCTATTCTTCCGTCGACAAAATCCGTAGAAAACCCGTTTCTATGGTTTTCATGTTACGCGTGCTGGAAGAGATCTCAGAAAGCGATATGTCCATTGTATGTTTTGTAGTGTTAAATTTATTTTTTGCTGTGTATCTTCTGGTGTACAATAAAGCATACTTATGTATGTGAAAAATAAAAAAATAAAAATAGGTGTCTCTTTTTTTCCTACTTCCCAACATAATCTTTTCATTATTTATTATTTGTTATTATTTTTATTTATTTACATTGTCCTACAATTCTAATTTCAACTATATATCAGTTTGTTTTTGTGGACAGGATATGAATTCAGATTTGTTTGTTACAGTTGTACTGGCAATCATGTAATTTGGTTTAAATTGGTTTTTATTTTTATAATTATATTTTATTCTATAATCTTTTAAAAATATTTTTTTATTTTGTGTATGTGAGAACTTTAGACTGTCGATTTGCAGACAAAATAATTATTTTTTGCTAAGTACCTGGTAATTGTGGATAGGCCTATGCTATGCTCAATACCTATTATCACTGTAAATAGAAAACATTGTAAAAGCCATTTATTTTTAAAAGAATAACCGTGGAGTTTTTTGTCGGCTCCATAGAAAAGGACCAACCCTAGTTTCGTTCGGCGCTTGACGTGGTAACACGTCGTGTGTATCCGGATCCGCAACAAGTCAATCGTCATCCTGAGGATGTCTCGTTGAGAGGTGAAACACGTGTCGATTTCTTACAGGGTTCTTTATGACTCTTAAAGAACACTTAAGGGGATTAGGTTTTAACCACAACTTGGTAACTCCTGGCATTTCAAATCGGATGTCGTGTCGAGCGGGCAACTGCCCGAAAGTTGATGTCAGATAGTCTTTTATATGTCGTTCGCGCGGTAAACTCTAATTGCGCGATGCAGTGTTTTGTGTGACGTCATGTGCGCGATTTGTGTGACGTCATGTCTTTGATGCGTAGTTTGTATGTGGCGATGTAACCGCTCCAAATTTAGGGCCATCAAGGTAAGTAAGTAATCCTGAAGTTAAAATACAATACCTAGGTAGAACATGTACTGTATTTTAAAATTGTCTTAACTATACTCCTAAATAAAAAACTTTAATTAGGTATTACAAGTCCTTGATGAGCACCTTCCAAAACTATATCATTTATTGGCATACATAGGTAGGGTGAACAAGCAGAACAAACATTTCCCCGCGCCATCCACGCTTCGCCTCGCCGTGAGAGTATAAAGACTCGTGCAGACCAGCGCGACGCGGCTCGAACAATACAATTTCTAAGAAAACTTTACGGTATAACAATAACCGGTGTCGCGTCGCGCTAGTTTGCACGAAGCGTAAAACCACCTTTAAGCTTCGTGCAGACCAGCGCGACGCGACGCCGCGACACGACTCGAACAACACAATTTCTAAGTAAACTTTACGGTAGAACAATTACCGGTGTCGAGTCGCGCGACAAGTCCCGCTAGTCTGCACGAGCCTTTAGTGCGAAAACATTAAAGCCACCTAGCATGACATGTGTTAAAATAAAACTTGTCACTAAAATGTATAAAATAAAAACAGACAATTTTAATTTATCTGTTTAGTCAGCGAGTAAATGAGTGTCCTTTCGCTTGGAATATATACAGATTAACAAATAAAATTTGTTTTTTGCTTTTTAGTCCGTTTTCGGCAGGGCAGTCGTGTGTTAAATTTTTTTTTCAAGTATTTGTTTTATGTTTACCTTTATTTAACTACCTAAACCAACGGAGTATAGGTAGTTTTGACAATATTGTTATCGACATATTACGAAGTGAACCTTTAATGGCGTACGTACTGTATATAGCACTGAACTGTGACACAGTTCCTTTGGTCTCGGGTTCCCATTGTAACTATTTGTGGTTGATTGATTTTCACACTTTTGAGTTCATTTCTCATGCAGTTGTTAGATTTTTAATACCTGTTAGATTTTTTGCAATCAGTCTAGATTTTATTAATAATTATGCCCTTGAAGCAGTAAGCATTTCCGCATTACCGTGTATCGACTAGATACGTCACAATGACCTAGTCAACGTATTTACACTGATCTTAGACACTGTTAATCGGCTTATTGGTGATTTGCCCGAATTTACTCACCCGAAACGGGCGAACCGACATGTATTTTTTCTTGAGGTGATTCGCATGAATTTAATTTATTTGTAGGCGAATCTATTTCTGGAGTTGCCGATTTGCCTAAAAATAAATTAATTTCGTGCGAATGGCCACAATTTTTTTTTATTAAGTAAAGCGTGTAGTTTCGCCCGTTGCGGGCGAGTAAATTCAGGCGAATCACCAATAAGCCTGCTAATCAGTAATACATAATTATATGCCATGTAGGTTTTATTTTTATTTACTTGTACGTCCTAATTAAACCGTGCCGTCGCAGCAAATATCTTAATAACAAAGTTACATTTACCGTCGCGTAAGCACAAACTATTAAATTAAACTCTATTCCATAAAATTAAGGTCTTGTTTATTGTGATTAGAGAAATTCGCACGCAAATGCAAGCTTGCAGTCGTGCTCTTATTTCCTATTGTAGTGAAAATGTCGTCATTGTATTGAAGACCGTTTAACAGAAACATTAAAGTAAATAGTAAAAATTACTTGAAAATAAACAGTTACTTGTGCTAAATAGTGATTGAATAAATATTGGTAAGTAAATAAATATTTATTAAGTAAGTCTTTGAATTATCCAAATAAAAAATATTAAACTATCATTTTAATTATCATCATTATACATTTAAGATTTATCATTTAACAATATTATTTAAATTTTCTCGCGTTTCAATTATCATAAAAATTATTTAAATTCTCATTGGAGTCTTATTGCAAACATAACTATGTTTAATACGAGTAGAATAACTTTAATAAGAAAAAAAACTAAACTCGTCCAATATTTTTTACAGAAATGATAGAAGGTAAAGAAGTGTTTTTAGAGACGAAAGCCACAACAACCGAAGAAACTAAAAAAGATGTAGTGTTAGAGAAGATATTGTCAAAATTTCGACCACTCGGGCCATATTACTTGCGATTTATGCCCTTCCTGATATTCGCTTGTATGAGCAATGCCTTTTATTGCATGAACTACGTTTTTGCAGTCGTAATTGTGGATTACAGGTATGTTATTACAATAATAAGTCTTTATTTAAAAAAAACATTATAAATATTCACCCCCTTATTTAAAAAAAAGTAGAGTAAAGTTATGCCAAACTCAATCCCGTAAAAATGTCCGCAGTTGTAGTCCGCGAAATTCAAATGTTCTTAGATTTTTGCAATTTGCTGGTCAGTGTTAGGTTGTATTTTGATCAAAATATGATTCGCGCCTATAACAGATATGTATTTACAGAATTATAATCATTAGATCCTTCTAATTTAGATTTGTTCCATTGAATGACTTTTTTAAGAAATCATGAAAATTGATAATAAATCTAAATTAGAGAGACGTATTAATGATTCTAATGATTATACTTCTATGAATACATATTTGTTATGATCGCGAATCATATTTGGATCAAGATACAACCTGACACTGTCGAGATCCAAATTGCAAAAAACGTATAAGAATGTTTGAATTTCGCGGGCTATCTTTGCGGATCCACTTTAATTTGAAAGTTCCTGTGTAATGGATAAAATTAATAGGTAACTAGTACCAAGGCAGGTAAGTACTTTACTCCATTAACTCAATATCTACATGATTTTAATGTGTTACCGCATGTTAGTCACCAACCCGCGTGATGGATTATGGCCCACTCCCTATTACATAGAACAGGCCTGTGTCCAAGCAGTGGGAACATTATAGGCTGATTATGCTACCGTGTGTTAGAAATCTTTTCTTTTCGTTTATAAAAAAAATCCTTTACAATAAAAACTTACCAACATACATCGCATCGTCTGCAGCGTTATCTTCACGCTCTAAATAAAACGGAAAACAAAAATAAAGTTGTTAATTATTCACGAAGTAACATTAATTTAGTTAGTTATCAGTGGATCTCCATAATTATCAGGGAATTATTGACTATGGAGTTATTCAAATGTGTACCTATATTCTGCATACACGTGTAGGTAAAACTAAATAGAGATTAACATAATCTCTATTTAGTTTTACTTACACGTGTCTTTATGTAGGCATGTGTTGATATATTTTTGGTAGTGACCGACACAAGCGCGATCCAAATCTCGTGGGTCCCGCCGTCAGAAGGGTCAGAGCAATGGCATGATATGATACTTTAGTAATTACAGTTCGCGTCAAATAACTTTGACGCTCTGGAGTAGGCAACAAATGACTGTGCAGTAGTCAATCTTACTTATAAAACAGTAGCGCGCATTCCTGGGGGCTTACTCTTCAAACTAATTCCAATTCCAATCTAAAACCAATGCGATTCCAATGTCAATTTTGCAGTCACGTGATTCGGTACTCTTGAAAACAATATTGTCAACATTGGATTGAAATTGGGATTGCCCCGCGATTATTTTGTTAAACGTGAAGTTAGCTATGTTACGCCCCGCAAAAGTGTTGTTCAACTCATTACGATAAACCGGTAATAGGGCTTTAAAATGCTTTATCCTTTAAATAATAAGGCTAATAAATAAATATGATACAAATTGTTGTTTCATTGATTAATTGTAACGTATTAAATTCATAAGGGCGTAATAACATGATTAAAATAATAAAATTAACCCTGACTTTGGCTGTATGCGGTAGTGTCGTTGCCATACTACAAAAAAAAATTAAAAGTCGGCGTAAAAGTTCTCCAATTTCAAATTAATGTCAAAGTTATTGCTAGCTAATGTTTCGGATATTGATTAAATGCTTGCCTTGCGCTATTTTATAAGTATTTTATTGTTATTTTTTGTCAGTTTTATTAGTAAGTAAATAAAAGTACTTTTAAGTTTAAAAATATATATTTATTGATTCAGTTCTCCATTTTTCAAGAAATATGTAGGTTGTTGCAATGTTAACTTGTACTCTTACTTAGGAAACAATATAACGTTTAGGAATTAATAATTTATTAACAGAAAGTGTAGAAATACAATGTGACAAATGTCCATTTACTATGTACTATTGGATGGCTAAGAGCTGCCGTTACATCTCTGATAGTACGAGAAACAGATTGCTGCGACATTAGAGTCCCATATGTACCTCCAACTAGTTTTTAGTAACTCCCAGTTGCATAAAAAGACAATGCCACTAAAACCTGCAAGAATTATACAAGTATTAAGCTATAGATGTAAACAAAACTCATGATATCATTGTTAAAAGTCATGTTTGAAAGACAACATAGGTACCTTATATTTTGGTGATATATCACTTCTTCTCTTAGGAGTTGGCATAAAGGGCTTAATGTTCTCATAAATTTCCTCAAACAAATCCTTGCTCACTCTATAATTTGCTTCAAATTCGTCTTCATTCATAGAAAACGCTTTGTCCGTATAACGCATCATCCGATGCTCATCTCGTCTTTGTTTCAATTGTTTTTTATGAGAATTATGTAAAATACTGTATATAAGTGCTAATCGTGCCATATTATATACTTATTACTTACAAAAAACCACTTAAAACACAAAACAATTTCAAAAAAGTTACACTTTTGCTATTGGAAAAATCACAATTTACAAACAATCCCAACGCAATACTGACGCAATACACAGCTGTCAAAAGACGTCAAGAGTAGCGTTTAGAGCACGCCAAGCCCGATCCCGATTCCACTTAGTTCCCAAAATAGACACGCAATTTGAAACCAATTTGGCGCTAGGGTCGAACTCAAGAGTACGAAACGTCAAAATTCTAATGTCGATAGATCGGAATTAAAGTCAAGAGTAAGCCCCCCTAGCAAAGGCAAAGTTATTTGACGGAAACTGTAGATATTCGTTAGTTCGAATCCAACTGATCTAGTGAGCTTGAATTGAGCTGTCAATATTGTCAATCCCTAGCATCAGCTGGAATGACAGCTCTTTTCAAGCTCACTTCACCTAAGTTCTCACGGTTCGATTTTTACAGAATATATCAACAACTCTTCTCGTGTTATTTTAGTAACAAAAAAGAAAACTTGAGTAAGCCAAATAAACACAAAAAATATCAGATGACAGAAATATGAATAATTAAATATTCCTCTTGAATTCATATCCTTTGAATTCACTGACTCAAAATCCAAAAGGCATTTATTCAAAATAGGCTGAGAATCAGCACTTTTTGGACATCAACATTACATAAGACAGTCACCAGTCACCACTTCCTAGTGCTTTAGCTGGAAAGAAGAAGTGGCACAACAAACTACCTAGCAGCACAGCTGTCTATTCAGTTTAAAAAACTGGATTCTATACAATAGTACTCATTCGATTTCTCATTTCCAGATGTAAATACCCAGAATGTGAGAACAGCACGTCGTGGTCACAATTAGCGGTGAACCTGACTCACGACACGTGTCATAAGTACCAGCTCGCAGATGATAATGGCATGTGTTCAGTTAGCTACAATGTGTCGAACGTAGACAGTTGTAAGGAGTGGGTCTATGAAGAGCCGCTTAGCTTTGTGGCTGATGTAAGTATACTTATATAGATTTTGTTTTGAGTAAGTAGTTCAAGGAGGTCATGGAATAACGTGGATAGATAATTCTGCGAGGGTACGCTGCCCTTGCATCGGTTAACGTGGCCATTTCTAATACCGACCCTTTCATACGTCACAGACCTGTTTGATTGTCCCGATTGTCAAACGAACAACTATCTATTGAGTCTATTTCGTATCGGTCAGAAGGCAATCGTCATACCTATGTAAAATATCGATATAAAGTAGCATCTGGTAGACGAGATCTGACCAGATGCTATTAAATACCTTTAACCTGCAAAAACACAAAAGGTTGTGTTTAAAGACTCGTGCAGATTAGCGCGACTTGTCGCGCGACGTGATTTCGGTAATTCTACCGTGAAGTTTTCTTAGAAATTGTTTTGTTAAAGTCGCGTCGCGCTGTCGTGTCGCGCCGGTCTGCACGACGCTTAAAAGATCGCTGTTAACGATAACACCGCCCATTGTGTCACCCTATGTAAAATTTCTAGTTTATTTTATCTGTAATTCGTATGGTGTACATAATAAAGAGTACCTATTCTATTCCTTAAAATGTGAACTTACCTTCAGGAATACATTATGTTTTCATATTTCAGTTCCAGCTCGGCTGTCAAGATTGGAAGCGAGCGTTGGTTGGGACAGTCCACAGCTTCGGATACATGCTCGGGCTTCTGCTCTTAGGACCAATTTCCGATAAGTAAGCCAATTATTTTCTATTCGTACCTTAGCAATCGGAGATAAAAGCAAAGACGTCAAAAATTATGACCCAATTAATTATTCAAATGTGAAGCGTTTATTTTCCTGCAATTGTTTTTTTTTTTTTAATTGTAGGTTCACGTGACTAAGAGTCTATGAGGGTTTTTCAAGTAGTATTATACAATATGTAAATAAAACCCTGCTCTAACCGAAAGGGGCATATAGGTAGTGCAATAAAATTACCAAAAAGTATGTTTTTTTTATTGTTATTGAAAATAAAAAGTTATTACTTATTCACATTTTGAGTACCAAAATTACCCCAAAATCCATTAAAAATTAGGAAATTTTCAACAGGGGTCATAAGTTATAACTTTTAGACACCCGATAAACGACCCGCGCCCAATGTCAAATTCCCCATTGACAAAAAAGTGGCGATTTTTTTTTTTAATTTCCACATTTATACAACCTTAGTTTTTGTTTACACTAAACCTCTTAAGGGGTCATTGTACTCATTATTATGAACAACTTTCACTATGGGAACAACGCTGAAATCGCAAAAAAAAATCAGCTGTTCCCTACATACAACTAAGGTTGTACGAGTATACTCTCAGTACAATACCTAACAACACCCTCACGGATCGGTCAGAGTTTGTTTTACATGTTGTAGAATGCGCGCCACGAAAGAAGGCCGGCGGAAAATTATGGAACTTCATTTTTTTATATACAATGTGATGCAATTACATAAGACACTAGCGCCGCGTCAAAAGGACTTTAGTGGTGGCACGGACTCTAGAATGCATTACAAAAATGTTCTTCCTCTTTTTGTGTCGATGGTACTTTGCTTTTGTATTATTTGAGGCATGTAGGAGGTGTACTAGGAGATGTACATACTTTAGCATCAGTAACATTTTTAAAATACTTAGTAATAAGCTTCCTCTCTCCCACTTATTTCAAATTTTGCTGTGGCTGACAGGGTCCATAATTGCTTCCATTTATTTATACTTACCACCTGTATCTGCAATAACGATAAATTGACACGAAAAGGTTGACTCAAATTAATTTATCAAATTCCAGAATAGGCCGAAAGAAGCTGATAGTCTTCACTGGAGTGACTGGTGCCATCATGGGGCTCGCCAGAAGTGTGGCTGTGTCCTACTGGGCTTATGTGGCGTTTGAACTGGTAGAAGCATTGCTTGGAGATACTTATTCACCCAATTATATGTTAGGTAAGGCTTTTTATAACAAGTCAAGAGTTAGGGATCTCGCGCACTAGGCGGCCAAGACTCCGGCCAGTTGTGGCCGTCTAGTGTTATTGTATGGGCTGCGGCTGGTTGGCCGTTGCGACCAAGTGCGCGATTCGTATAGTTTTCTATACTTTACCTGGTCGCTGTGATCGTGGCCGTCTAGTCCGCGAGATCCCTTATTGTGTATGTTACGATATATCGGAACATTTCTCACGATCATTTCCTTCACCAGGGGTCAGTTGTAAACTAGATTAACTTTGAAAAATCCATTGTTCGACTTAATATATTATGTTTAATATCAAGCCCATAGTTATGATCTTGGAGAGAATTGGGTCTCGTTCACACGGCGTTAACTGTACAATTTATGAAATTGAAATACATGACAGTTTCATACTGCATTTGTTTTTAACTGTATGAATTTGGATGATGACGTGTGGTCTCAGTTTTTACCCAAATACGGCAAAGCCAAAAGGAAGGGTTATGATTTTAGCAGTCTATGTTTGTTTTTACGTGTATTCCACCATAGCGCCTATATTATATAATATATGTAGTTTTAATAGGTATATGTATATCTTTATATTTAAATAAATATTTATTTCACAATTTTCGATATTACACCTACCACTGTTTGTCTCTACATCACCCAAAGATTGACTGGTAGAAAATGCCTATGGCATTAAGTCCACCTCAGTACATTTGTGTGCTTGAAGTATTAAATAAATAAATAACCGGTTTCAGGTGTAGAAATGGTAGCAAAAGAAAACAGAGCCCTCTTCGCTCCCTTGATGATAGGGTCCATGTCTATTGGAGGGATGATCATGGCTTTAACCGCCTGGCTGATCCCTTACTGGAGACACTTCCTAAGAGTCATCTACGCGCCAGCATTGATCTTCATCCTCTACGCGTTCTTCCTTGACGAATCTGTCCGATGGCTGTTAATAAAAGGCAGGAAGAAAGAAGCAAAGAATATCCTGCGAAAAGCAGCAAAAATCAGCAATGTTTACATCGAAGAAACAACGCTAGACAAAATTGAATGTGAAATGACAGAATCAGATGCAAGTGTCAATTTGATATCTTCTTTGAAAATGACTATAACTTCAAAAACATTATTGCTAAGATTCTTAGCGTGTGCTTGCGCATGGATTACAGCAACGTTTAACAAGTATGGATTGTTAATAAACTCGGTTTCCTTGGAAGGGAATAAGTATATGAATTATGCGTTGACGTCGTTCGCTGATCTGCCAGCCAGTATGCTGCTGGTGTTCATCCTGATAAAGTTCAAGAGGAAAAAGCCGCTGATATTTTCTTTTGTGATGACTGGATCGTTTTGTGTTGTGCAGTCTTTTGTACCGAAAGGTGAGTTAAGCATTACAGAAGTGGTAAATAGACGAATAGCGATAGGATTTTGATATATCTGTAGGCATACCTCATTTTTACCCTTGTGCAAAGGGGCATCAAAATCTGACCGTTGAAATTTTAGAAAAATAAACTTTTTCGTTTACGTTTTACGTTTTTACTTTTTCGCCTCAAAATTAAGTACCCCTTTTACATTTTCATAGGGTCAAAAAGTAACTTTGAGAGGGAAATCAAAAAACATTTTCGAACAGTTAGCCACAATAAATATTCGCTAGTTGGAAAGTGGTTATCACCACCAAATAACATTTGGCAATATTAGTAACCCTAAAGACAAAGCTGAAATGCCTTGTGTTGGCATCTACAACGCCACATGTGAACTACGCATCACACTGACGTCACGCAAAGTCTTGCATCGTGCAAGCAGAGTTTACTACGCGACGAGTATATATACCGAACATCAATCATTGGACAGTTGCCCACCAGACACGACACCCGTCTGGTCGGAGGATCCTCCCTTTTCTTTGGATAAGGAGTTGAAGTAAACTCGGAGTGAACTTTACACCCTGTTCTCATACGTCTACAACCTTATGTACCTGTTTTTCATCTGCTAACATTGAAGAAATTGTGTTAGATACAATAGCACTTAGTTTTCACCAAGCTCTTCTTCTTCCAGGCTACCCTATAATCTCCACGTCACTATTCTTTGCGGGCAAGTTCATGTCGGCCTTAGCTTCAGGAACAGTGTACCTGTACACAACAGAACTGTTCCCCACTTACACACGGAACACTATGCATGCACTGTGCTCTTCGATCGGACGGATTGGATCTATACTTGCGCCACAGACTACTTTATTGGTAAGTACTTCCAGAACATTTCATGCTTCTGATAAAAGTGAAGAGAGATGTCTCAGACTCCTACAGATAGAACAGCAGTGGTGGCCCAGTGGTAACGACCGTGACTTATGAGTTGTAGGTCGGAGGTCCGAACCCCGACAGACTCTTTACTTTGTTTTAAATATTTCATCATCACTGCTCTCAAAATGGTGAAGAAAAACATCGTGAAGAAACCAACATGTCCTAGAACCAAAATTTCGAAGACATGTGACATCTCCAAACCGCACTGAGCCCGCGCGATGGATTAAGGCCAACGTCCTCTCATCGAGAGGAGGCTTGAGTCCCAGCAGTAGACACAGTATAAATTGATTATGCATAGGCATTATGCCTGCAGACCAAAACATAATGATAATTAAACTTACTTGGATAAGTGGATAACGTACCCAGAACCTCAATGAGGAATGGAAAGGAATCTCAAAAAAGGTTCTAAGAACCTATCAGTAACTTTATACTTGGTCAAGTAATATTCTGGCTACAGCACCTGTATGTCTCAAGCACTTTACAAATAATTTTGGTTATCAGCAAAAAAAACATCGATAGACTCAAACTCAAACTCAAAGCATTTATTTCAAATAAACCAATTACAGGCACTTTTGAATTGTCAAGGGGTCGGTCAGTCAGAAAGATGAAGCTAGTTGCCCATTCCAAAGCGTAGTAGGTACCTATGGAGAAGAACGGGCAAGAAACTCCACGGACACTCTTTTAAATCAAAATATTCTTACAAAATAATGGTTACATCATTCATGTTTAAATTATACATGTGAGAACAATGTAGAAAGACGTGCACGTTAAAAGCGTCCGCAATGAAAAGATAATAAACAAATTCAAAAATTAAAATACATTAAAATAAGCCATGGAAGCTAAGAGATGACCAGTCAGACCATAGAAGTAAATATTTAATATACCCGACATAATATAATATATGTTGATCCATATTTTTGTTGTGTCCAGTTACGTTACTGGTCAGGTTTCCCGTCACTCATCATCGGAGGCCTCTCACTGACCACAGCCCTCATTGTGATGATGATGCCGGACACAGCAGAAGACGTGTTGCCTGATACAGTGCAGCAAGCCGAAGCACTTGGCACTAAGCGTATTAGTACTAAGGATAGAATCGCTTCGAAATCTTTGTTATAAGTAGTTTAAATTATTGGTGTTGGAAACGATCTCTGTTCTTTCTAAGGTATGATCTGTTCCAAAATTATCTGATGAAAATTTAAACAAATGGATCAGAAAATGTGGATGATAATTTGTAGTGGCACTTACAAATTGAGTGCTTGTTCTGAGAAATATGTTCAACATTAACATATATTTTTCCGCTACCACAAACTATATAGATTGGGCAATTTTTTTGTTTAAGTCAAGCCGATTTTTAACATTTGCCGCCTGTCAGCGCCTTAAACTCTAAATTCTAAAACCTCAATCTAACAAATTCCCTTTGAGTGATTGTGTCAGAATTTAACCTGAACCGGTTTGGTTTACAATTTCATCAGATACTTTTGGAACAAGCATTAGTTAGAGTCTTTAATGCCGATTTTCGACGTATTGGCGTATATGTTTTGTTGAATCATAAAATGAATAAAGATAGATGATAGACTAAGGTATTATTTTAATATATGAAATACACAGATATTGGGTATTTATTTTAGTTTCTTATTAATCACAATACAACGCACACACACATGTATATCACAACATTTTATTGCATTTTGTATGAGTTTTTTATATTACTTTTACTTTATACAGGGTGGCAGGGACATTGACGCGAAAACTGTTACCATGGATTCGGTACATGATTTTAAACTATTTTTTAAATCAGCTGTTCCATACATTTTGACCGCGTAAGTATTGCACTTTTCTATGAAGCAGCTGAGCGAAATTTTTTAACGCAGAGGTGTTCAGAATCATGTACTGAATCTATGGTAAAAGTTTTCGCGTCGATGTCCCTGCCACCCCGTATGTTAAAACGGACACACACTTCCCTGTCTTTATTATTCTAGCGTATAGCACTCGTGGGTTGCAGCTGAAAATCAGTGTCAGGTGGTACACTTTGTGTTGTCATCTGACATTATGCTGAACTGAGGCCGTTTTGGCATTATAATATTTGTTTTCTGTTTTTATAGTTTTAATGTGTATTTTTCTGTTGTAATGCCAATAAAAGCATTTTTCTTTCATACTTTCTTAAAAAAAAAACACGCCGAATGTATAACCTCCTCCTTTTTTTAAGTCAGTTAATAATAATTTAAATATTATTTTGCATTATCTTTCCATTTATCTTCTTTCGTGTATAAAAATAACTTGATATTATATCGGGTGTAAGAAGACACTTTCCGAAGCCGAAAGCCACATATTCTACCCATTATTTGCATCATTTTTTTCCACTAGACCATACCTGGGAATCCACTGGTTCTGGAGATATTGAAGGTCAAAGTCGCATTTTTTTTTTTTACTTTTTCACGAAAATGAATTCTATGCGATAATATGAAACTTTTTTCCTAACAAATATTACCTGAATTTTAGATTTATCTTAACAGATTACGCATTTGAAGTTACAAAAACGCAATGAACAACAAGTACCTACCTACGTAGCGTAGGGGCGGAGCTTAACTAACACTGAATCCGTTCATTCAAGCGTGGGTTCGCGTTACATTGCGCGCAATAAAAACGAGTTTTTTTTTATTAAAAAAAAAAAATTACGGTTCCCAGCAATAATTTTTGCGCAAAGCTACTTAGCTATACGTACAGTATGCGTAGTTTACGGCTTTGTGATGTGTCTTTTTACACCCTGTATAAAAAATAACTCAATACGAGTTATTCAGCTCATGGTAAATTGGATGTAAAGACATGTTTTTGCCAAAAATTGCCAAACTTAAGTGGCACATTGCTCCAGAACAGATGGCCGACGTGGAGAAAAGATTCTGGAGTGGCGACCGCGTACCGGAAGACGTAGCGTCGGAAGGCCACCCACAACGTGGACCGATGACCTGGTGAAGGCGGCAGGAACCCGCTGGTTGCGAGAAGCACAGAACCGGTCGAAGTGGCGGTGCTTGGGGGAGGCCTATGTCCAGCAGTGGACGTCTTTCGGCTGAAATGATGATGATGAAAGACGTGTTAGGTACTTATTTGTTCGACACAAATATAGTTACTATAATATACAATCATTTAAGAGCAGACACTGCGAACAAAATTTTTTATTTGGCCGCCAAAAGTAACCCCAAAATTCAAAATTTATTTGTTCACGTTAATTTATTCGGAGCAAATTGGCTATGACAGACGGACAGACAGACACACGGGTGATCCTATAAGGGCTCCGTTTTTTCCTCTTGAGGTACGGAACCCTAAAAATAAAAATAAAAGTACAGTCGAATTGAGAACCTCCTCCTCTTTGAAGTCGGTTAAAAAGAGGCTAGCTTATACTTACAGGTTCTGTCACCACTGACGTGCGGCGTTTCATACCTATTATAATCACTTAACAATATAGTGACGCATCAAAATGCTAATAATGAAAAGAATGTGTACAGTCCAATACGTCCTTGGTACAGTCAATATAATATTTATTCAAGAATATCGGTATTCCTGATTTATTAATTCGGGATTCTTCTATGGCAGAGACTTTATTACACTTTTACTTTTAATTGTTTTTCATATAGTATAATATAGATTTAAAAAAAGTTTTTTTTTTAAATAAAACCCTACTGCGTAAAACATGAACTTGAAATAATATGTATACCCATACCAAATGACAGCTTTCTAGTACTAAGAGTCTCTGAGCTAAGCCGCGGACAGACAGACTGACATGGCGAAACTATAAGGGTTCCTTGTTGACTACGGAACCCTAAAAAGATGAAAAAAAGAGTAATTAAAAACTATCAACCAGCAATTACACTATGTAATATAAACATAATCTTTAATATTCAAAGATTAAGTTATTAAGAAAATGCTCTAATTTAACTTATATTATTTCTAAATCATTAAGGGGGATGCGCTAAGGTAGCCCGCTAGATTAAAATTTTCTAGAGTTTTTTTCCATTTTGCAGGTCAGTGTCAGGTTGTATGTTGATTAAAATATAATTCGCGACCGTAAAAAATATTAAACATTTGATGCGGCCGCGAATCATATTAAGATCAACATAGAACATGATACTGACCTGCAAATTGTAAAAACGTAAGAAAATTTGAATTTCCTTGACGCTTTCGCCTTAACACTACTCGTTTAGAGGTGATCTTCAGTATAAAATCAATAAAAGTCGGTTAGTGTCGCCTTAAGATGCTTTGAAGGTGTAAATAATCCTACTAACAAAGATATATTTATAGATACGCGTGAAAACATAACCTGTTTTTTGCTATTGCGTGGTCGGGTAAAAACATCCGAGTGTTGAACCAAATAAAGTAAAAAAAACCGGGCAAGTGCGTGTAAGACCACGCACAATGAAGGGTTCCGTAGTTGGGATGAATTTATCCCAAGAACAAACTTAATGTATTTACAACTGAAAATTTTAGTTTTGTACGCACAAAATAAGAGATTTATTTTGTTATTTTAAAACCATAGACTTCTC
This sequence comes from Agrochola circellaris, assembly GCA_914767755.1. Taxonomy (NCBI): domain Eukaryota; kingdom Metazoa; phylum Arthropoda; class Insecta; order Lepidoptera; family Noctuidae; genus Agrochola; species Agrochola circellaris. The sequence continues at coordinate 2,367,710 of OU611847.1, forward strand.
GTTATAGGTTTTCCTGTAATCTACAAGTATAGAACTATTTCCTGTATTTTTATAAAAAAAGTTTAGGCTCAACTAGTTTCGGAGATACGGGGGTATGGTCGATTTTCAAATATTTTATTAAATATCTCTAAAAGTGTCTTATTTAAAATTATTTAAATAAAAATTAAGATCCTCACAACAAGCCTTTTCATTTGATATGTCACACGGTACAGATTGTTTAACTTTTTTTTTTCCAGTTTGCCCCCTAAAAGTGCCCCATAGTAGTATTTTACACGTCCGTGTTTGGGTCACAAAAAATTATTTGTGTACCAAATTTCAACTTAATTGGTCCAATAGATTCGGAGCAAATCAGCTGTGATAGACGGACAGACAGACAGACACACGAGTGATCCTATAAGGGCTCCTTTTTTTCATTCAGACGTACGGAACCCTAAAATTCAGCTGATTTTGGAGACCATACCATTTAAAATATTAATTTCATACATAAATACAAGACAATGTTTAAACAGCTAACAAAAACGTGAATAATTGAAGGCAGCTGCCATTTGTTCCGCTTGACTTGATTCATAAAAATAATATATTTAAATACTAGAGGTTGACATGTACAATTTACTTGTAATGCCGACATTCATCATCATTTCTGCCTATCGACGCGGACGTCCACTGCTGGACACAAGCCTCCCAGCATTGACATTAGTTAATTTAAAATTAAATAATAATAAAGTTTGATCTAAGAATAATTATCACAATAGACTAGCAGTCCCCGCAGCTTCGCTCACGTGACTGTGTATACTTTTTGTAACAATACATAACAGAAGAATATTTTAAACATCTTATTGGAAAAAGTTATTTTAGGACATCAACCAACCAACGACGTGCTACCATAAAATCCAAAACAATTACTTCTAATAATAGCAATATACAAAAAAAGTTCATAAGCTATTTATAATGACTTAATACTGTGTGCCCAAAATCGAGAGAACACACGAGACACCCCAAGATTGCAAGAGACTGATCTTTAATCACTGAGACTCATCTGCGCCTCTGTGAGCACGTCAACCCGTCGGCTCCACTCCCATATTATTTTGACTACCGCTTACGAAAACATACATCGTCTTCTACCTATTCAAACAAGTACTCAACTTTAAGACAATGAAATGAATTAGTGCAACATTACTCGCGACAAAAATAACATCCTTAGTTGTGCTGTAGATATGAGAACAGAAAATGAAGAAGAAAATAAAACAAAAGATGATGGAAAGGATACAGTACCTAGAAAGGAAGATAAAAGAATAGCATGTAAAGAAAACGCAGAAAAGGAACCAGGAGAAGAACGGAAAATGCCATCTTTTACAAAAGAAAGTGTACTAAATTCAAAAGAAGAAGTAACGGATTTGGAAAGTGTGTTACGTGAATTAAAAATATTTGGACGATATCATTTAAAGTTTATGTTGTTACTTGGAATGCTATCTTTTGGTAGTATGTGGCATAGTACAAATTATATTTTTGCTGTTGAAAACGTTGGTTACAGGTGAGTCTTTTAGAGTTTTGTTTACTTCAAATTAGAATCTTATAGTAATTCATGTCTTTATACGGCCGGTATGTCAACAAATTCTGAAGTAGTAAAATAAAAAATCGTATTGCACATTAAGCATCTATTAGAACTCTGTAATTCAATTAGTAGTAACTTTCTTATTTACTTCTTTCCCAGATGCAAGTACCCAAGCTGCGGTTACACAGAGCTATCAAAATTTAACTTGAATTCAAGTCTCGATTACAAATGTCACAAATATAAACTGTTTGAAAATAATAGTACATGTGATGAAGACAACTTCGATGTATCAAATGCTACTGATTGTGATGAGTGGGTTTATGATAGACCTGACAGTTTTGTCGCTGAGGTAAGTGCACTTATACATAATTTTTCTTGTTATAAACGCTCACGGCTAATGTCATAGTCGTTGCATGAGTACTATAAACTATTTCAATGCACTTAACAATCTGCTATATATGTTTGAAGGCCAATAATGGCTGACACATAATCAATAAGCAAAAACATTTATTTGCAATAGGTATTGGTACAGTGTTAGGCCCATTCCTCGCTGGTCGGTACGTCAGCGGTACGGGATCCGCATGCTCGATATACTCGGTATCGAAACCTTACCGAGCGCCCATATTTCAATGAGCGTTTCCTAATCCCGGGAGCGGGGCGGGACCGTTTCGGTTAACTAAGTTTCCTAATCAGTCAGACATTTAACATACAAAACTTTACAATGCATTTAATGTTAGAGTGTATTTATGTCCAATAGCATGCTTTAAATGCTAGTTCCTATCATTAATTACTTTATACCCGACTACGACGAAGCAGAAAGGAGGGTTATGATTTTACATTATATTACTCTACTACTACAATCTCTTTTCCATGACCAGCTATCTAATTACGCAACACATTTTCGTTGACAATTCCGACTAATCTGTTTCAATTTGACAGGTCAAGAACATTCATTGTGTTATTTACGTTGTAAGAGCAGATTTTTTTTTCGAACTTACGAAGCAATGGATTAACAATCTGTTTCAAAACGATTCAGATTCTGCATGATCGTGTATTACGTAATTAGGGGACTGATTAATATGGAAGAGGAAATGTCTACAGCTTCCTCCTATGCCTTACCTTCGCCATACTGCTATGACCAATCCACTTGCCAAACGTGGTAATCAGGCTATATCCGATCACGGCCATTCTGGCGATCTATTAGTATTGTCATGGTGATCACTTTTGGCCAACACATGACAACCATTTTATTATATGTGTGTCAAATGTCATTAGTGATGCGCATGAGCAAATTGGTAACGAGGAAAACTCGAGATTTTATTTATTGTAACATGGCATGTAGTATTATCTTTTTAACCTGATGAGTTTTTCAGTATTTTATTTAAAAAACCTTATAGTTGGGAAAGGCTAGGGAGATCGATTGATTCAATGAGAATTCACAAAAGTTTTTTTTTCTTTTTTTTTTTTTGGGTGGGCAGTTATCAAATAACTTCTCCCGCTCTGGGCGGAGGCAGGCATCGGTCCTAGGGGACCCCGTCAGTTGTGCTGACATCTCTTTGAGGCGCGCGTGGAACACAACACGCCGGCGGCGACCCGGGCCTGGTCCTTATCGGACGACGAGCTACCCATTGCTCACCTTCCGCAAGCCCGCGCCTACGGTGGCGGGGAATCGGCCTGCGATTCCCGACGCCCAGCGCGTGTCCTGCGTAGACTAAAACTTAAAAGATATTACGCCACGTGCGTACGCAAGGTTGAACCCCTTCGTTTTAGAATCTCAATCTCAATAAATGATATTTATTTTGTAAATTGGCTAAAAATAGGAAGTTAGTATTTACATTACAAAGTAGATGTCAGTGGAAACGCCCTAGAAGGACATATAGCAACCTTATTGGTGATGTTCTTCAGAAGGGTCAGGTGCGTAGTGCTCGCAACCGGCGTGCGTGTATGACCAGATGTATGAACGTAAACGAAGCAAAAGGAGTATGTAAGGATCGTGGTAATCGGCTACCCCCATGGGGAAAAGACCTCATGAGTTTGTTTATGTGTGTTAAAAGTAACACTTTACACGCAATTTTTTTTATTAGAATAATATGAGTTCGATGTTTCCTAGCCGACTACTCTGAGAAGACACACCGAAAGAAACTCAGAAGTCAAAGTTTTATAGTCTATATAGTTACATTGTAATGGGCAAATCACACGAGGACCTCGTAGCAAGATTAGTAGTGTAGTAACATTCTCTTTCTCTCTCTCTTTTTAGTTCAATCTTGGATGTGAGGACTGGAAGAGGACACTCGTTGGCACGATGCACAGCGTTGGATACATGATGGGGCTGCTCCTAGTTGGTCCTTTATCAGACAAGTAATACAAAATTATCTTTACTTGTATTCATAAATTACATTTTTTTTTAGCGACAGACTCCCAATTCCAACATCGGCCTCTATGGTCTAGTGGGTCCAGTGGGGGCAAAATTCTCTGCTCAGTTTGGTTGGCTGTATGGCTTGTTCTAAATCCACCTGGCTAGCTACCACCATCTTATTTAAGTATGTCGCCATAACAATAATATTATCAGCAACGATGTGTTTCGGCACTTAGAGGTAAGATAGCCAGTTCCTCTGTAGTTAAGGATTCCGGGTGAAGCTCGTATCCACCTTCAGCCTGATCATCATTTACTCGATCCACGTCAAGAGCTTCCCAGTTGTAGTAAAAAAAAAGTTTTGCTATAAGTTTCTAATTAATTTACCCAAACACCTCGGGTATCTTCGTCAATGTCCAAGCGTAGTGTTTATCCTATGTATCATCATTCTGCTGCCCTTTTCCCAATTAATTTGTGGTCAGCACTACATATCTTCTTCTTCCACACTTCTCCATTAGTAGTCATCTCAGTAGTCACCCCCTTTCTAACTACAGCCATGCTATTCTGTAAACATCTCACCGTGAAAACTTGGGTGAAGTGAGCTGTCATTAGTGTCAATCCCTGTGGAATGACAGCTCACTCCACGCTCACTTCACCTAAGTTTTCACGGTGAGATGGTTACAGAATAGCACTGCAGGTATCATTTTTCACACAGTCCACCCAACATCTTTTTGGTCTTCCCTTTCCTTATTATCATCCAGTACTATGTACTTACTTAATGACATCCAACTCATACTAAAAACTTTCTTCATGACATTTTCCAAATTCCTACGTACCGCATCCCATTGGACCATGACAATCGATTTCATCCTATGTAGTTAGTTTATTATTTTTTTGAGAGGACCGCTTATAAAAATTCTGTTTCTTATGTTTTTGGAAATAGACGCCTCAGAAGTGGTTTCACATAGAAAAAATGATTTTTATAAAAGAAAGTTATTCAAAACACATGATGTGTAGAGTAATATTATTACAATACTACTCAAGTAACAGAATTGTTCTATCGTATCGTTGAAATTCTCACTGTCCCTTTTTAGCGGCTCAGTAGGAAGTCCGTGTTAATATAATGTAAACATTTTATCAAAATGACATATTTTTTTTATTTCTATGGCATAATGATGATGGCAGTTTATTCACACCAAATAGCGTGATTAGCATTGTATTCGTTTCAGATTATTTGCCTAGAACACGTTGTTAAATATGACATTAAGTGTTTTGGGCAATTATGCTCAGTTTATCACAGTCACGCACCTTTTAAGGCGAAGGCTACGCTAAGGTTCAGTTCCTAATTTCTGCAAAATATTCCGTTGCATAACCATGTCCACCCGTTTGTTACAACAACCTTTCTTCTAAGCGTGTCGTGCCAGTTCACTTTGAGCGTTTGTATTGCGTATGCGTTGTCGTTGCGTAGACGCTATGTATTATGTCGACCGTCCACTGCTCATGTACATGTGCGTGGAGAGGTTACCCACGTTTAGCTGCGTGGATCATTTGTTTACCACCGTGGGTGCTGGTTGCTTTTTGCATGATTAGTCCCTACTTTTAAGTAATTCCGATGACTGAACTTTTATTTTTCCAGATTTGGCAGAAAGAATGTAATAATATTCACGGCAGTAGCTTGCGCCGTGATTGGCTTGTGTAAAAGCGTGGTATACTCGTATTGGTTATACATCGCTCTCGAGACTATGGAACCTTTTCTGGGGGACTGTTACTCTGCTATGTTCACTTTAGGTAAACAATTTCCTGTTTCCTGGGGTATTCTAGTTAAATGCCCCAACAAGTGTATTCAGACTGGTTCGTGCCTAAATTATTAAACTTCATAAAGTATGTTTTATACGTCCGAAAAAGTTGACGGAAAGGGATGAAAGGGTTTAGTTTACACTTCTGGGATTTAATAACACAATTTTATTTTAGAATACCTACTCTTGTGAAACCATTCAATCACACAATCTTGTGTTTTAGCCATAGAAACTGTCACAAAGGAACATCGACCGTTAATGATATTTGTACTCAGCATGTTCACAACTATCGCTGGCTTGTTACTGGCTGTCATAGCCTGGCTCGTACCAAATTGGAGAATCTTCTTAATAGCCATATATGCACCTGGACTTCTATTCATCCTGTATATATTCTGGATGGACGAAAGTGTGCGATGGCTACTAAACAAAGGCCAGAAAAAAGAGGTTGATGTCATGATCAGGCAAGCAGCTAAGATGAACAAAATAATAATAGACGAAACGAAACTGGCCAACTTAACATGTTGTGAAGAGAACTCTTCAAATGTGAGTTTGAAGACTTTGGTGAGGATGACGTTTTCGTCGAAAAAATTGTTTCTAAGACTGATGTGTTGTATTTGCATGTGGTTTACCGCACTTTTCAACACTTACTCGTTATTAATAAACTCGGTATCGTTGAAAGGGAACAAGTACCTGAACTATGGGTTGACGATGACGAGTGGAATACCCGCGAGTGTGGCCATATTGTTTTTACTGACGAAATGCAAGAGGAAGAAGCCGTTGATATTTTCGTTTTTACTCACTGGAACCTTTTGTATGGCGCATTCGATTATGCCGACTGGTATGTAGAATTGAGTCATTAATGAATAGAATCAGTAAGTAAAATATAAGTTGGCTTCAAAAATCAGGTATTCTACTTGGTATTAACGGGAATACCAGTAATGTAATATTTTTATTTTCCACAGACTACGCTTGGCTATCCATACTGCTATACATTTCGGGAAAGTTTTCCTCGACCGTAGCAATACGTATCGTGTATATATACACATCGGAATTGTTTCCTACTTACACTCGGAACACTATGCACGCACTGTGCTCCGCTCTAGGAAGAGTTGCCGCCATCATAGCCCCACAGACACCTTTATTAGTAAGTTATTTTTACGAGTATTAGTTTTTCATAGCGGGGAATTTTAAAATACGTTCCACGACTACAGTGAGTGTGTGGTTTTAGAAATCTTTTTACAGGTACGATTGTTCTCGACGATCCATCAAACTGAATGACTCTTACGTAACTCTCTCTATATACATTTCCCAAAATACCGAAATATTCTCAGTAATCATTCGATTCTTCTCATTGAAGTCTGACGTATCATGCCGCATTTATCCCGGGAATCGGAGAACGGTTTCGCAGAATCTCGGAATAAAGCGCCAAGGTATTCTCACTGCAATTTTACTGACAATTTCAGTAATTTCGGGAAGCTATCGAGGACTGATTCTGATGTTTTATGAAAATCCTTCTTGACTTCTTTAATATTTGGATGATTCGTTCCTACGCCAAGGGCTATACAGATATTTGCTGAAAAAAACTTGCTACCCCCAGGCATCACCAGAACAACCATTCCTGCACAGCCAGCATCCAGTAGATCCCCTACCAAAAAGAGCCTACTTGAACTGCTTTAATTTATTTATACTTTCCATTCCAGATGGAGTACTGGCCAGGTCTACCATCCCTTATAATCGGCATCCTTTCGCTATTAACAGCATGCGTAGTTACACTATTACCAGATACTTCGGATGATGTGCTGCCAGATAATGTGGGGCAAGCTGAGGCAGTGGGGAAGAGAGAAAAAGATGTTGAAGTGTGTCCTGGAATGGGGAAGAAGGGAAAAAATATTGATGTGTGTTCTAGATTGTAGATTAAGTTATGAGAATTATAAAGGTACTTAGTTTAAATTATAATATTTGATAGAATAATATAGGTTTTGTTATTTTTTTATGGAGATTGGATCTGGAGACCCACTCCTGATGTTCATCGGGTGCTGCCAGGCACCATCAAGGGTTGAACACACCACCCTCCATTATAGTTTTTATAGCTTGAACTGACCGAGTGGGACCAAAAACGATTACCTAATGTAAAATCAAAGAAAGAAAGAAACTTCTTTCTTTCTTTCTTTCTTTCTTTCTTTCTTTCTTTCTTTCTACCTAATGTAAAATCAGATAAATTAAATGTTAAGCAAATTTACTACCAACTTAAATGGTTTATATATTCAAATAAAAACTGTCATTCTTTGAAATTATTTGTTGTAGGTACAAAATTGCTATTACGGCAAATTGACGTAGGGTGTCAATTTTCTTAGCAATGAATTATCCTAACTGTACTTACTTTAAATATTGAAGTAACCTATAAAAGGACGGTTATTGCCCGTGGTGGCAATAGACTTGCCCATATTACATGGGACTTACATATAACTTGAGAAATGTGGGTGTACAATAGGTACTCCTCTGCCTAGCCCTTTGGGGAAACAAGGCGTGATGTTACATAACGTTACGTTATTTTAATGTTATGCAGACTAACTTGGAAAAGTCCTGAAAAAAATAAACACACAACACAAAAATAACGCCATACTTCGCGCTATAATACAACCCACCCTCATTGAAAACCTACCAAAACCGCCCCTCAACAGAACCCACAAAATAGTATTCCGTAACAGGAATAAGTTGGGAAATAAACTAAAATCGAACGGAATTCTCGTCACGTTTGATTCGCGGTTGAAACGAGAAGGCGACTATATTGAATCGGCTTTCGGTGTCAGCACACCGAACTGTACTTACTGCCGTTATTGTTGGTAAGACGAACATTTAAACTTGTTCCATACAGTTTACTCATATTTCTGGGAAAAGAAAAGTTAATGGCAGTATCTCCAAGTAAAATCAAACTAAGTATAGCATTTCTCCACAATTTTGTTCGGCATACAAATATCGTCATTGTTTGTATCTTTAGCTGAATTTCTTGATTTCCTCGTCGACCTACATTTTTATAATTTCAGATCAACTACCTGGATAAATTTTTGTATTTTCAGATCACCTGAATCAATCTGTCTGCCTAGCGTTTTCCCAACAATATTGGGATCGGCTTCCAATCTAACCGGATGCAGCTGAATACCAGTATTTTACATAGAACGACTGCCTATCTGACATCCATAACCCAGTAAATGGGTAATACGATACCCCTAGATCACCCGAATAAAGTAAAATAAAATCAATTTGTTGTTTAAATTTAGTTTTTAATTATCATCAGATGAGCATGCTCTTACCCTAGCCTAGGTTTTAAAGTTGCACCACCCCCAAAAATAATTCTTCTCTCCCGAATCCAATACGTCCACCTAGCTTCACAACGATTCAAAATTCCACACAACCAATTCGAAACTCCACTTCAACTAGCTAAGACCTAATCACGATTTCCATAACCACAACCTTCGGCAACAGAATATTTCGTACAACGAAAAATAAAGAAAATGCATCATACGTGCTCCTAATACGGATTCTAAGCTACAGTGAATCATGTTCGCATTCACAGAGTAGGGGTACCTACAGAAGGCTAGCTACAATGAACGGAATCATGCGCACAAATGTGCAGAGGGACAAATGGACGCGTATCTCAGTAGCTACACTCCTGTGTAAGGTAAGTCGATTTATTTTCGACAAGCTTCCGCCAACAGCTTCGCCCGCGTGATATCTTTATAAATTATAGCCTATGTTTCTATAAAATATCATTCTACTGATGAAATATTTTTTTTAATGGGTCCAGTAGTTTTTGAGTTAATTCATTACAAACAAAAATAAAAATCTTTTCTCTTCATAATATTCCTATTAATATTCATTTCTGTAGATAGGTGACCATCTTTACATACCGAGACTCTTCAGCGCCTCGGAAAGCAGGTTAAGAAATTGGTCTCGGCTGTCATTCGTGGATCATTGACAGTCGTTACGGGTTGTCAGAAGCCTGAAAGTCTGACAACCAGTTTTACCAAAGGGTATCATATTACCCAGTTACTGGGTTATGGAGGTCAGATAGGCAGTCGCTCCATGTAAAATACTGGAATTCAGCTGCGTCCGGTTAGAATAGAAGCAGACCCCAACATAGGAGAAGGCTAGGCAGAGAGATTTATACCTGGCCTTCTGCACTGTCTATTCTGTGGCACAATGCTCCTGTATTCGGCCGGCAACGTGCATTCGCGTCACGGACGAACGAAGGCGGCCGATTGAAACTAAGCTATATTGGAACGGTGAATTAGGCGTATCTTGATGTGGAATCGGGGATGAGAGTGGTGGAAATGGGGTTTTGATTACAATTTGAAGGCAGTTTAATTTTGACAGACAGGTTGTATTTCAACATACAAGTACTGCTTGAAAATGCTGCAAGTGACGTTCTTTCCGAGGATACATAATTATCATTTTCTACAGAAGCCAAAAAAAATGGCAGAAGGTTCTGGTTATAAAGGAAGAAATAAACGAAAAAGTTTTTAGCACAGACTAAAAGGCACACAACACTTCATATTGTACTACAAGTAAAAAAAAAAAGGGTAAAGTAAGTAAGTAAGTTGTAAGATATTAGCAGAAGTGTGTGCCTCGCGGCTGCGCGAAATAGGCCTAAGTTCAGCAAAAATGCCAGACAACTAGTGACTGATGCTGCCGAGTACTCTGTGAAAAGGGTCTGAAATAACTATGCTGATATATTTCTTGACATAGGAATCAAAATGATACAAAAAGTGGACTTTGTCAAGAGATAAACTTCTCTTTTTAATAAAAAAAAAATTTCAGCACTTCAATTAAATGACCTACCAATCTAACTACCCGATCAAAGACACGTGTTGAAACGAATTTCGTACTAAAACACAAAGCGAAGTAATACAGCTTTCCTGTACATCCGAGTGAATTGCCAAGATCTGATTTAACTGAACTAAGCTGTGAACCTCTTATCTGATAAATCTTATAAGCTTCCCCCGCGATAAGGCTTCTTCTCTTCACTAATACATTCTTATATAAACTACTGTACTCGTACTTAACTTATTCCGATTGTTTAACTTTTTCAGATTTCTTGCTGGGAACATAATGAATGAGGCATGTATCATAATGTTTTGATTAACACTAATAATTCAACCATTTAAGTTTAAAGTTCGTGAGCACATTCATAAGAAGCTGTCAGTATCATCACAACGGTAATTTTTTCTCATTGTTTGTCTTATTTGTTATAAAGGCTCGTACAGACCAGCGCAAAACGACGGCGCGACGCGACACGAACAATACAATTTCTAAGAAAACTTCACGGTATAACAATAATCGGTGTCGCGTCGCGCTGTCGCGTCGTTCTAGTCTGCATGAAGCTTAATTTATGTGTATTTATTTGTGCTTATATTTATATATAATTAGGTGTATTTATTATATTTATATTTTTAATAGGTATATGTATATATTTTTATTTAAATAAATATTTATTCCTTAATTCTCGCTATTGCACCTACCACTGTTTGTTTCTGCATCACCCAAAGGTTGACTGGTAGAAAATGCCTATGGCATTAAGTCCGCCTCTGTACATTTGTATACTTGAAGTATAAAATAAATAAATGTGAATGGTGGTATTAAATATATTTTTTTATAGCACACAAACCGTGCGCCCGATGAAGTTTCCCACTATAAAAAATTACGAAATTCCATACAAACTCCGATCCTTTATCCATTTAATCCCTTCAGGAGATGATATTTCAGAAATCCTTCCCTAGGGCTCACTTTCGTAATATAAGGAATTCTTGATCTCTTTGGTTACCACCTCGAACTGTTACAACGCGTTAACAACCCTTCAATACATGCAGTTTCTTTGCATTTATAATATTGACGCCTATAACAAATATCAATAACACAAAAAAAAAAACTTTTTATTACGATTTCGTGATTTCGTGATTGACTTATTAAAAAAGTCGACCATTTTAAATGATAAATTGGTTACTTTTTAGGGTTCTGTAGTATACAAGGAACCCTTATAGTTTCGCCATGACCGTCGTTCTGTGTCTGTCCGCGGCTTACCTCAGAGACTCTTAGTACTAGAAAGCTGTAATTTGGCATGGGTATACATATTAAACACGCCGACAAAGTGGTAAAATAAAATTTTTTTAGGGTACGTCTCCTACATGTAAATAAAGTAGGTTTTTTTTCTCTCATCTATCCCATGGTGTGGGATGTCGTTGGAAAGGTCGTTTAATATTATTCTTTAACAAGTAATAATCGACCAACTTACATTTGCAGTTGCAAAAACATGTTCTCCACAATACATTCCGTAAACATGTTTTTCAACTAAAAAGTTAAGTTTGTTCTTGGGATTAATTTTATTCATCCCAACTACTCCCTTCAATGTGCGTGATCCGACACGCACATGGGCGTTTTTTTTTTAGATATAATACGATTAATAGATGTTACAATATAGAGGGCCCAAAACGAACTAAGCTTCTAGACCTAGCAGTTATAGGCTGTACGTTGTCCATATGTGAATTTAAGATTTTTATTAAGTAGATGTTAGATAGATTTGCCTTTTCACGAAAATCAACGGAATCTAGTAGGAATATTATCTAGCTTTATAACAAGGTACGTGTCACAGTACCAAAGTCTCGTTAGCAGACCCACTCGAGTTAAGACTAAAGCCAATTTACTAGTAGCTAATCCGATTTCCTATAATACCTCCCCCAAGCGGAAATTCAAACAATTTCACAAATACACGAACACATGCACAAAATCTTAATTATTGAAATAACATACAAATATTCATGATCCATTAAAGCCCACAAACCTTTGATCCTCGCATAAACCTTTATGCGAATAAAATGAAGTGAAAATGAACTGCAATTAGCTAAATTGCCGAAAGCCCTAACGTGCGATCCCGAAAAAATCCACCCGGAGCCCTCCCGGGGTGACCCTCCCCCTCTCCCACATTGGACCACTTTGGGTGACAATTTGTGGGAACATCCTGTTAGGGCTACCAAGTTTTGAGGAAGAAAATTACTTCTTTCGGAGAAAAACTTTTGAGCGTGCAAAAAAATAAGTGAAGTTCGTAATGGTTGTAATAGTCTTCTATGTAATTCGTTGATGTTTTTGGCTTCCACTCAGAAAATGTTTTTCTTTTCAATTTTATGAGCGAAACTCATTATTATTCCTGTTAACACTTTTATGGAAACGTACCTTAAATATTAAAAAAAATAGTAAAAATATTTTATTTAGAAATAAAATGTCTGCGACCCTACCGTACAAGCTTTTTACCTAGATTCGATACTCCAATTAACTTACCTCTTTCAATCGAAAAATTAGAAAATGTACACCCAGGACTGGTAAAATATTTCTTTGTTTTTATCGTATCTGATAACTTGGCAACCCTATTGCCAGTGAAAATGGAGTCGTCCAGTAAAACAGTGGGTACGGTTTGAAATTATTCATGCAAATTTCACCCAATGATAGGGATGCATTTTAGTTCAAAATCTCGATTGCCGACCAAAAATTAAATTCGCAGTTGGACGGTTTATACAGTGGAATCCCATTTATATGACGATTAATACTGATTGATTTATGTAAATACGTTCACTTACTTGCCTATTTGATAGTTACTCAATTTGCATAACATTTGATATACGTTATCACGATTTTCGAAAGTACAGTCCTACTCATTTATTAAACGAATTCATAAATAGAAGGAAGGTTATGCATTTGTTTTTTTTTCTCTTTTTTTTAAATAACATAAGATAAAGATGCACATTTATTATTTTGTACAAATTAGTGTTGTGGACTCTTACTCCATTTTAACGCACATCAGGGACTAGCAGCGACATCTCGAGGCAAGAAACGACACCATACGCTACGTCATACCTATCTCTCGACTGTGATTGATCTCAATTTAAAATATTGTCCCCACCCCCCCTCTCCTTGAATGTTGTAAAATCAAAATGAGCATCATTATAATTTTTATTAAAAAATCCTCAACGCAATCTATAACACACCTTAAGTTTTCACCAAACCTCACCGGTGCTACAGATGCTTATTATAAATACTTCATCATTATCTAAGGCTTTATAGCCGCGGGTGGGCCTTAGCCTGGTCAAGTATATTTCTCCAACGTGACCTATTTCCGGCATCCACTCCAACAATTCTTAAATCTTGGTCTACGCCATCCAACCATCTGATCTTGGGCCGCCCTCGACTTCTATCTTTTATCTTCTGTTTACTATCCAGTAAACGTTTGGGTGCTCTAGTCTCGTTCATTCTTGCGAGATGTCCTGTCCATTGAAGACGTCCTATTTTGATGGTTTTTATTACATAAGGCTCGTCGTACATCTCTCATCTTGTGGTATTCCACTATATGGAACCGCTCTGAATCTTTTAGCCTCTTTTAGCTTATTTACGTGGTATCGTAACATACAAACCACACTTTTAGTATATTTACCTTATGTAACTTACTTTTGAACACTACAAAACATACCTTTACTTATTATAACATGCCTTTGAACTATTTTAACATCCAAAACTATTAATTTCTTCAATCATAAGCTCCTCCGCTACTGCCTGCTGCTCCCCGACCCGCTCAGCGAGAGGATTTCAAGCTCCTCCGCTACTCTCCTGCTTCGTGTTGCTTCGCTTTTTGTTCGTGACTCCAGGCCGCTGCTTCTGTACAGCCTGCTGTTCCTGCTCCGCGCCCTTAGCTCCGGGTCGCTGTTTCGCCACTGCTACCAGCGCCAAGCGTCTCAAGCCGCTACGCCGCTTCTCTTACTTTTTATAATTCTTTGTAGCTCTATCTTTTAGTACGCTTCATGTCTTATTTTATGACCTACGTTTAGCTCCACAGAGGTAAACGTAACGTTACAATCTAAATACTTACTTAAGGCGACGATAGCGGAATTTTAATGATTCCATACTGAAGATCACGTCTAAACGAGTAGTGTTAATGATATGGAAAAAATATGTGTCAAATTGGAGCATTTTCTTAATAACTTAATTTTTGAATATTTTAGATTACGTTTATATTATAATACCAGCCTGTTACTTCCCACTGCAGGGCAAAGGCCTCTTCTCATACAGAGCAAGCCCGAGCATTGATCACCACGCTCAAGACGGGTTGGCGATTTCAAACTTATATTTACTATATAAGTTCAGGTTTCCTCACGGTGTTTTCCTTCACTGATGTCAGTAATGTTCAAGATAAACTCAGAAAGTACATATTTATTGAAAAAGTCACATTGGTACTTGCCAGGATTTGAACCCACAACCTCGTGCATGAGAGGCGAGGCCTTAACCACTGGGCCATCACGACATATGTTTATATTACATAGTGAGATTAATTTGTAAACTTATGTCTAACGCGATAAAAAACTTTAGCGTATTTTTCTGAAACCTTCCCATTTTAAACACAATTTAACTATTGATCTTTTAGTATACGTTTTTTATTAAAATACCTTTATTTTATGTATAATAAATTAATAATGGGTCTAATTTGGGACAGCGCTCCTTGATAGGCGAGTCCTATTACTGGCTGGACGTACGACGCGTTGCGTGAGCTCAGTACAGAATACGCAACCTAACCACTCAAGGTCACTGGCATATATCTGCGTCTAAACTTTAAAATAAAATACAAAACCTATTTTATTAATTTCTCTATTTACCTCTACGAATACTTTTATTTTTACCTCCAGAAACTACCTCCCAAAAAACAAACAAAAAAAAAATACAATTTGGTAGAGGAATGTTTTAAATTCATAAAAGTATGTTGGCCTCCATGTTTTTAATTAAACAGTAGCTGTACACCTGGGCACAAACATGGCACAAACGTACTCTAGTGAATTAATACTTGGTTTGCTATGTAGGTAAGCATATCTACCAGAACTTGAGCCAATTTAGGTACGTTGAAGAGGGAACATGCAGGTACCTTCTATGAGCTATCGTCAGTGCTTGATGATTTTCTAGTTAAGATCAGATTAGTTAATGTTGGTAAAAACTTAAATATTCATGTTTTTTTTTCCATGCTGGCTACCTAATCTGCCTGTACTTTTCGGCCGAACCCAATAACCTATTTGCAGTAAAAGAAAGATCGCCATAGATGGTAGACAGTATAATTCTATCTGTCATTGAATTTCATTCGTCACACGTCCCAATAATCTGTAAGAGAATGTCTGCCGGCATTTTGCAGGTTTGATTGTTTGTTTTGATTTGATAATGTCGCAACACATTACGCAATGATTGTAAATTGTCTTTGGCCTCTGGCCCTGACAGCAAGCAATAGACAAAAGTCAAACTTTTCTGTTGAATAATGAATACGAGGCTTTTGGATAATTTGTAAGGTGGTTTTGTATTTTGTTTTTTATTTTGTAATGTGCGTGTAGTTTGTGCGAAATAAATACTTTTTCTTTTCTTCTTTAGAAAGGACTCTTACTGACACTGGCAGAATGGTTGTCATCGGCTCAGTTGCCAAAAGAGAAAAATAAATTTAAAAAAGAACCTTACGGCATGACGTTAAAACTATGGTTTTAACGTCCCAATAATCTTTTAGAAAATAAGGAATCTTACTGACAGATAGAAAACTATCTCCAGTATGCCAAAGTTGGTGATAGATAGTTTATTGGGTTCGGCTGTTAGACTCATATCTACTGCAGGTAAAAATTATGAAATGTTTTGAGGTAATTTTTTTTATCATTTTAGAAAATAACGCTCGTGATCCAATGTATTTTCCAATAAGCTGAAAGATTTTCCAGTTGTTTAAAAAATACAGATTTATTCAAAAGCAGAAACAGTTCAGTTTACGCATGAAAAAAAGCTACAACAAATTTTCCATTCGATTATATTTTATCCCTACCAATACCAAGCTCAAATATCAGAGCCATATCGCTCTAAAAATAACATTCCAAGCGTGCCATAGATTAAAAAATATACAACAAAATGCTGTTGCAATGTCATAGGCTTATAAAAAATAGCTATTTGTTGGAATGAAACGTGAATACGTCACTGCAGGCCGTATTTGATGGGGTGGTCATTGTGTTTCCGAAAAACAAAAAAAAAAACAAAAATTTCCACTAACTGACACTCGTGTTGAGCTGCGGGCAACTAAGCGGCAGAAAAATATGTTTGTTACTATTTTTTAAACCTTTTGTCCCGCTGATATGGCCATAAAAATATACGTTTATGGTTTGTGGGAACATGAACTGCTGTATATAAAATAGGTCGAAGTACTGTGATATGGAAGTACCCAAACACACTCACGCCTTTGTAGGTTGTTTTTAATCGTCGATGGGACTGCTCATAGTGATACCCTATTAGTAATTCTACTCTTGTACAAGGTAAAGTAATGTCATAATGTGAATTAGCTCCATCGCATTGTCAACTAGTTCTCTATCTATCTACAACATAAGTGTCTAATCATAATGACATTATGACACCAATTGCAAAAATTATAGCATACTAGCTGCCCGCCTCGGCTTCGCACGGGTAGCACTAAGTACTTATCCACAGCTACCTAACCTACCTACCTACCCTACCTACATACCTACCTACTTACATACCTATCTGCCTCGCTACCTACACCTATAACCTTGTCCTGTGTATAACGAACACAACAAAAAAAAGAATTATCCAATTTGGTGCAGCCGTTCGCAAGTTATGGCGTGACCAAGGGAAATGGATTCATTTTTATATTATACAAATTTGAATGACATTACTGTTGCCCGTAATCTACCTGTATGTACATAATGAAGAATATTCTATTCTATTTGTTTGTTGCGCCCCTTCTTCTCAGCTAAAGCACTAGGAAGTGGTGAAGGGTGGGCGTTTTAGGGGACTGTCTTATGTAATTTAGACGTTCAAAAAGTGCTGATTCTCAGCCTAGTTTGAATAAATGACTTTTGGTTTGATTTTGATTTTTAAAAGCTTTTATTTAACTTCACTTGTATGTATGTCCTGGAATATTGCAATCAATATTTCAACCACTTCCATTGAAGCTATCGGGCTGAAATTTAGCATACGTGTTTGGTTCTCGTGACAATGCATGAATAAAAGCTTTTTTTGTAAAAAAAATTAAAAGCTTTTTTTATAGTATAGTCTGTGGAAGACAAAGAAAGCGGAGATGATTCCATTCAGCAAGCGCCAAGCAAATTAGACCAACAACACTAAAATACGTGATGGTATCACTAAGTGATGCCTGAAGTTTCCACCAACAACCAAGTAAAAATAGCCTGAATCTACGTAGGTATGTTGTTTTATCATTCCATGCGAAAAAAAATAGAAACGATGTCACAAAAATATACTCTACATACCTTTCCTCCCGCTCGCTTTGATAAATAAAAACATAAAATCTCTCATGTACGGCTTTTTTGTTCCCACCGTATTCTTTTTGATGCTTTTCATATGACATTACGTGAATGAGTTTAAATATCTGCGTTACAGCATTACTTTAATTAAAGTTTTTCAGGAAATGTTGTAAATAATATTCGTTTTACGTGATTGACATGTCCGTTGATGCCACCAATCAGGCTTAATTATCTGCTTTGCTTCGATTTAATATGTTTTGCGTAAAAAGGTTTTAAACTCAAAAAAACTTTTTACAAAAAAAAAAAACCGATTTCCAAAAAAACACTACAAAGTATAAAATAACTTTAATTTCAGAAGCCGGTGTCTTTGGATCTGTACTTTAGTTTTGGCCACCGACTTCCGGAATAAAGTTACTTTTTCAGTTTAAAGATTTTTTTGAAAGTCGTTTTTTTTTTTTTTCACTGTTTAGTTATGGTATCTACTCCACACTAATTCGTATACCACTACTTGCTATGTAAACAACAGTGACTGGAAGTACTATAACATCATCAAGGTACACAAAGTGGATTAAATACGTATTATCGAGGCTAACTCAAAAACGACTCACGCAAAGTTAATAAAATGTCTACGGGACTACCGCGCAAGCTTCCTCTACCAAATGAAAAAAATATCTTTAAAATCGGTCTACAATTGACCAAAATATCGATGAACACACAAAAAAATTCATACAGACGAAAATATAACCTTTTCCTTTTTTTAAGTCGGTTAAAGGCCGCGAAAGCTTGATGAATCAACTTTTATTAATTTTTATAAATATATTGAAGAAGAAAAACATGTTCAAAGCATACGATCGATAGTATAATTTTGATCAAGAATTAGGAAAGAAGCGAAATAATTAAAATGTAGCACACAGAAACAATCCGAACATGATCTACTCCCAAACCTAATTAATTCGTATAAAGCAATTACCGAGGCTTTGCCAAAATAAACGTAAGAGCTATCCTACAATAAATTACTTGTGTTAGTTAGTTTCTTAGTATTAGTAAGAATTGATTCTACTTTCATGTTACCTTTGTTATTAAAATTAAAATTAAATTAGGCCTCTTTGATGCTACGAGCCTTTCATTTTGATTTTCGAACAGAAGGTCTGTTTTAAATTTGTTATTGGTTTATTTGCAAAAGAGCCTAGCTAATAGAGTGAACGTAACATCATAAGTGTATCTAATTAGTTGTTTCTTCTTATTAGCGTTAGATTTTAATTTCTCATTCTGCTTTGATCTTAAGAGTGCACCGAGGGTTTGCCTTTGTCTCTATCTTTTTCTTTACGTGTAAAGAGTAAAGAAAATAACCACACTTTGGCACTTTTTCAATGATTTTCGTTATTATTTTCATTATATTGCTCTTAAATAAAAAACTATCGCATACCTATACGCTTCAGTGTCATCTATCAACTTTATTTTAGTAAATGAATCATAATATAAAATTACTTAAAAATATAAAAAGTAGCGAAATAAAGGAAAAAATGACTCGATAAAAGACTCGATACAAACTCGATAAATTGGCAAACTTATTGCGAATTTATTCTATCGAGCTAACTTTATCAAATCGTGCTTCTATCGCGTATACCTACTGCCTAGTATAAATCCCCAATAATACCAATATATTTCCCTACATTTTAATTTAATTGTTTACTACTTCAAAAAAGGGGTTATAAAACGTATTAGTGAGTATAAAAAGCTCAGTGGCCCCTTAAGAAGTGGGTTCGTTTATAATTAGGTGATAATCTTAGAACGGTTTGAATAGCCTCTGATCGGTTCGAACCCGAAGATTTTTGTAATATTTCCTAATTACATCTTTGTGCAAATCGCAGATAATTTAACAGTCATAAGTAATTACTGTATTTTTAACAGTGGACAGTGCTTAACTTCCCTTTGATAACCCTTACCTACTCCCGATTTTTGAATTGAGAGTGTCAAACTCTATTAGACTCCAATGCAGACCGCGAAATTCAAAACTACCTTAGCATAAGCATAGCATAATTAGCCTCCTCTCGGGAGGAGGGACATGAGAGGGAGGGCTTCCGCCCTTAGTAATACTAAATTAGATTTTGACAAGCTCTCAACTGGTCTTAGTCAATAATAAAACCTTTTGGTAGGAAAAGTTCAACATGTTTGCCAGGAACCATGTGAAGTGTTTCAAGTGTTTCAATCAAGGTAGGTTCACTTTTAAAGCTGCTTTGCTATACTCCGCAAAACACCCACTCTCTCAAACAGAGGGTTACTACAACCAGTCAATTGGCTCGGGCGGCCTGCCAACAGCTTCAGGTCCCACTCGGTATTCCAATGCTAAAATACGAATGAGTACAGTATTAATCAGACGCAATTTTTTTGAGAAGTAACATCGCGGATCTGCCTCGTAAGTATTTATATGTTCACAGTCAGCCTCAAAAAGATGCAAATGTAATAAGATTATTAGATCATTTGAATTTTGCGCGATAACCCTAGGGATATTGCGAAAAACTGATAATTAGACAATGGTGAAAACATTTCTGCGCAGATTGTATGATTCGTCATTTTGAACTTGGTGAAATAGGTTAGGTTAGAAATGTGACTAACCGCGCGCGAGCCGAGCGAGCGACGCGAGCGGTGCCGCGGCAGCGGTCCGCGAGCGCTACTTCCAAGTTGCTCGCAAAAATATTTTCACCATTTTCTAATTGTTCATGTTTTCGCAATACGAGTATCCCTAGGATATTCCTAGGGTTTTTGCAAAAATTGGAATTATCAAATCATTTACGACACATACATCGACAACAATTCATTTAATTGTCAACTTCACATAGTTCAAATTATATTCCATAAATACTGTCAAATTGTTGTCTTTTTGAGGCTGACGGTACCTACTCTAAAAACCATACTATGAACTATTGTGATGTGAAGTTGATGGTTATGTAAAAGACTTACTAATTTTCAAGAACTGCAAGAAGATTCAAATAGCTTTTATTTGAATACTAACTGTTGCCTGCGACTTCGTCTGCAATCCGGGATGAAAAGTAGCCTATGTCCTTTTCCAGGAAATGGTCTCCCCATGTGCCAAATTTCATCCAAATCCGTTTTAGCGTGAAAGCGTAACAAACAAACTCACTTTCGCATTTATAATATCTATACTACATATTAGTTAGGACTCATCTTTGGTTTCATTTAGTTTTAAGTCTGGTTAATCCTGAATTTAAAATTGAGCTTCTAGGCTTCAAATGAAATGGATATTCCATTTGATACGCAAGCCTCTATACCTACATTTCAGGTTATTTCACAAGATCTTCTGCAGATATACGGTACCCTCTTAGTGAAAACATGCTTAAACGCCAAGCCGAAGAGTATAAATTAAAAAACAGTACAAGTGTACAGGCCCAAAAAATAAGAGCTTACCCTCCCTACCTGTCCCGCTTAACAAGATTCTCAGTAAAATTTTAGACATTCACTACATGAGAAGGTGAAGCTAACTCTAATAATATTAGACACAAAATTTTAGCCAAAATACACGCCGTGTTTGTAATTTTATCTGAAAATTAATCGGACAATTTAGTTTTGGCCTAGATTCAAATTGCCTTCTTAAATTAATTTTATTGTAAAGCGAGTGGTTGGATTCTGCATGTTGCATGTTTTTGTAGTTAAATCCTAACTATTATTATAAATGCGTAAGTAAGTTTGTTTGTTACGTAAAACGGTTGAACAGATTTAGAAGATACCTATAGCTACATATATGTAAGCGGGCACGCCCTTTATGCCTGGTGGCTTTTATTTAGATATTATGTTCTGTTTACGTTTAGTTTTTATTTCTGCCTAAGTATAATTCTCGATGTTTTTGGTTGGTATAGTGGCGTGTGCTAGCTGACATATGGATAATAATTTAAATCATGTTTTGTGTTGCGTTATAATGTAAATTATTTTTTTACTATTATATAGATTTTTTTTTCTAACTGAAGATACAGCTGTGCTGCTGGGGAGTTTGTTTCGTCATTCTTTCTTCCCTGCTACGGCACTAGGAAGTGGCGAAAGGCGGGCGTTTTGGGGGACTGTCTTACGTTCGAAAAGTGCTGATTCTCAGCCTACTTTAAATAAATGACTTTTGAATTTTGATGAAATTTGGCTCATGGGTAGACCATGACCTGTATTATGACACAGGATACTTTTTATTCCGATATTCCTACGGCATCAAGACGTATGCGGGTGAAACCGCGAGGCGCAGCTAGTAATTTAATATTTCGCTATAATTGCTGCTTGCCATTAAGTTCAGTAAACAGTTTTTAACATTTTCACCGTGAAAACATAGGTGAAGTGAGTTTGAAGCGAGCTGTCAATAGTGACATCACTAGCAACAGGTGGAATGACAGCTCACTTCAAGCTCACTTCACATATGTTTTCAGGGTGAGATTTTTACAGAATATATCGGCAGGACTAAAACCAACGGTTATTATTTTCGTTAATGATGAGTCCCTTCACAAAGATTGGTCCTTGGCAGCTCTAGACATAGAGCTGAAAATTGAATAAATGGGCTATAGTAAAAAAAGATTAGCCAAAGTTTCCGGGTATGTTGTATGATACAAGATAGATCAAAAAGAACGATGCCAAGAAGAAGCAGAATTTTGAACACAGCACATGTTCCTGAATCTCTTGGAATCTTCAACAAATATTGAAAAAATCCTTGCAACAAAAATATTCTCAGTCAGAAACTTTACTGCAAACACTACCTAGACGATTTCCTTTAGAACACAAATGTCTGCGTTCTACTTTACAAGGAATATCTCCTGTTGGAACTGTCTTCAAACAATCAAAATACCACGTCATCTGATTCAATAGAGCGCCTTACTTCACCTCAAATTGTAGCCCAAACTCAAATATTTGGACAAACATTCGCTATTGGACAATGCTAAGTAAGCGCCAAGAATCTACGCTGTCTGAGTGTGGAGCCATACGTGCGGCGAACATGAACAATGATCGCTTGCACTTTGAAAATATTCAATAAAAGTTTTCTTATTTTTTTTAGACGATTTCAGAAGAGGTCAGCCTCTTCGTGGGCATTTGGTGACATCGACATGCTTTGTAAAGTAGGGGTAATGTAATCTCCACTCCATGGTTGACACCACCATAGTTTCTCTTTAGTTTATGACAGTCAAAGGTCATTTGGTGCTCTTGCAGATGAATGACTACTTCACCAACACAATACAGTCAAGAACTTCGAAAGATAACAACAATATCAACACACTCACACATAAGACCAACACCACAACAACAACAACACAACACATCTACTCGATTTTTTTGTTCTTACCTAAAGTCTTTTGCCCGAAAATTACCAAATTTTGAAACTCACAGCGCAGCTATGATTCGTAGCGTACACCCTCGTCCGCCATTTTAAAGTCCTCGTACTAGAAGTTCAAACATAGACGCTGGCTTCGTTCTAAATCACACGGAAGCCCGTTTGAGCTGCTGCCAACCTTACTAAACTAAATCGGATTTAAGCCTTTTGGACGCTAACGAATTTTAAATATGGGTAGTTAGCTCCCTGATTTGTTAAAGAGGATTTCAACAGATCATATTGATTTATACTAGGCGAACTTTTCGGTAATAGGTAGGAGTTTCATTAAGCTTTCGATCTGTGTGAATATTCAATGGAAGGTTAAAGGGGAGTTGATGCTTTTGTGTATTAATTATGGTTAAGGTATTTTTTTTAAATTAATAATAATATTTTCGAATATTCAGATGGTATTAGTATTTAAACATAGCGCTAACAAAAAGTAAGGTAGGTACACAGGTCCAACACATTGATAATTTTCTTATAAATCATTGACATAGGTGGTATAAGCACATTATTTCTGTCCAAAGCAGTGGTAAGATGACTGTAGTTTATCAAGTACAATTTAAAAATTAGGGGTCGATCCTGCATGCCTATTTTCTGAATTGACATCACATCATTCATTCACCACATTCATCATCATTCAGTTTTTCATTTTTTTTTCATTCATTTCGTTCATTGCATCTACTTGTGAATTCAGATAACATGTTGATTTTCCTTTAAACCTCTACAAAAATCTGTCACATCTGCAGCAACAAAAAACTGTGGACCCCAAAAAGATACAGAATTTAATAAAAGATAAAGACAATAAAATATTGTGGACTAGAAAAAACAAATATCTAAAGTACAATATCAGAAAGATATCGTTTAGAATAATCGAATTTGGCAAAAAAGTTTTGAGGTCCGACTGTGGCACAGTGGTCTGAAAATCAAGCTCCATACTCATAGAAACTTAACGTCAGAAATTAATAAATAAAAATATGTTTTGTGTTTAATATACCTCCCTTTGTTTTACTAATATAGTATGAAGGGTATCAGTAGCTCCATGCGTGAGAAAAAAATTTTTTTCTTTTTTTTTGTATGGAATAAAACACTTAAAGTGCTTTTTTTCAAAACTGAATAGAACTGATGGGCTAGTATTCACATGAGCTATTGCACCATACACGGCGATCAAGATGACATACAATTCTTGAGCCTTTCGGTGCCGCTTTGCATGTAGCAAGCTTTGGAAATTTTGAATTTACAGTCGGTGATCTTTCAAATCTTTGATGGTATTTTGTGAAGCTACATATTGCTTTGAATATGAAAATAGTATGTAAACTAATACTCATGCAAGAAGAGACAAACATACACACACACACACCCTCACACACTCACAAACTTTCGCCTTTATAATCTTAGTGTGATTATAAAGGCGAAACTTTGTGTGTGTGTGTGTATGTTTGTCTCTTCTTCACGCTCAAACAACTGAACGGATTTGGATGAAATTTAGCACACATAATAGTTTATAACCGGGAATAACACATAGGTAATATATTTAACAACACACAGGTATATAATTAAATGAAGTAACCAACCACATAACTGATATTGTCGTTAGTTAATAACCTGCTAATGACTTTTATAATGAAAATATTAGAAAACGATGTAGATTATTTACATTTTACTACAAAATTAATTTCACGAAATAACTCATTTGTTAATCACCGTCATTATTGTTGAATTTTAATTTAATAAGCATTATGGGACAGCGAGTGTTAATGAGGGTAGTTATAATATAAATAGGACATTTAAACTAACTTCACTCAGTAGCTCTTTGCACTTGTGCTTTACTATACTTATTACGTTCGATTTGTTTTCGTGTTATGATGGAAGCTTTTAGTACTAATTTGGATATTTTTATGTTTGTGGCTAACAATAGCTGTTTCTCACAGCCCAGTGTATTATATGAAGTTTTTGTCAATGCCGTTGATTTGTCAGAAATCGAAAATAAAGAATTGAAACAATTCTGTCAGACTCGTGTGTGTTCGTTGAGGAACAAATGGATCTCGTGTAATCGCACGAGACATACTTTCATAAAAAAGTATGAGACATGGCTGCAAGAAGACATAAAATGGCCTGAGTTCATGAAGGACAAGATGACACCTTGTTTAATGTTAGAAGAGCAGCAACCATGTTCCAGTTTTGACTTCGGTGTAAATGAGGGTGCATCAACATCATACAAACCGGAGACGTACAGTGTTGGAACATCAACTGTTGTGAGTCCAAGAAAAGTGTTCTCGGAGCTAAGCCCGCTACAGAAGAGAAGAAGAGTGAAAGAGCTCCTCACGCATAGCACTGAAAGCCTTGCTTATGCAACTGGTTTAAGTGCAGATAACAAAAATGTAGCAGATATAATAAAATTGATCACAGAGCATCCCGAAGAGGCTACAAAGATAAAGGAATTGTTGAAGTCCAAGAAAGCTATGCCCATATATTCCGCTGATAAAGCTTTAGGAATTCTGACTTCATTGAAGCTTTCAAAATGGCAGTATACAATATTAAGAGCTTGTGCAAAAGAAGAAGGAATACTACTATATCCTTCATATACTGCTATCTTAGAGGCGAAAAAGGACTGTTACCCACCAAAAGACACCATAGAAATTACCGAAAGAGGGGTAAAAGTAAAGCTTCAAGCGATTTTGGACAAAACTGTTGCTAGATTTGGGAAATTCCTACGTTTGGAATCTTCGCTAGATGGCAAAGAGCTAACATTGATATGCAAGTGGGGCTTTGACGGTGCTTCAGGGCAAAGTTTGTACAAACAAACTATGGCGGGTGAAGATGATTCAAGCAATTTTATGTGTTCTTTTGTGCCTCTGCGCTTAGTTTGTGGTGAAGAAAAGTTATGGGAGAATCCAAAGCCATCTTCCACAATGTTCTGCAGACCGCTCTATTTTAAATTTGCAAATGAAAACAAATTAAATATTAAGGAAGAACAGGCTTTGATTGAAGCTGAGATTGCAGCACTGGAGCCGTCTATTATGGGAATTCATACTGTTAAGCACTCAATGCTTATGACCATGATAGATGGTAAAATCACTTCGCAACTGTCAAATACTTCAACGCAGACTTGTGACATCTGTAAAGCTACCCCTTCGGAAATGAATAAGTTACAGAAGATCTCAGAGTAAGTTTTGAATAATTTGTTATATTTCAGATTACCGTAATGCTGTGTATCTTTTTATTAATTAATTCACTTTCTTTCCAGAAAACCTGTTTCAACAGATATATATCAGTATGGTTTGTCTACACTTCATGCTTGGATTAGATGTATGGAGTGCCTACTCCATATTTCGTATAGACTAGACTTCAAAACATGGCAAGCCAGAGATGCAGACAGCAAAGAGTCATTGAAGAGTAGAAAAAAAACTATACAGCAGAAGTTTCGTGATGAAATGGGCCTCCTAGTAGACATCGTTAAACAAGGTGAGTTATGATAACAGTCGTTGTTCTTAAATCTTATTTTTTCAAATAACGTTAGTTCTATTTATTCTTTACAAAGTTGTGGATTAGTTTTGATTCATTTATAATTTTCAGGTTCCGGAACCACAAACGATGGAAACACAGCGAGGAAATTTTTTGGTAATCCTGCCAATACTGCAGCTATTACAGGCTTGGATCCTAGTTTGATCCAAAGATTTGCAACACTTTTGCGTGTGATGGCCTGTGGGGAGCCCATAAATGTTGAGGCGTTTAAAAACTTTGCGCGCCAAACAGCAGAATTATATGTGGAGCTCTATGGCTGGTATTACATGCCTTCGAGTGTCCACAAACTTTTACTGCACGGTGCTGAAGTTATTAAACACTTCAATATTATGCCCATTGGCAAATTATCTGAAGAGGCATCGGAAGCCAGAAACAAAGACTTCAAGAAAATCCGAGAACAGCATTCGCGCAAATTTTGTCGAAAAGCGACAAACGAAGACATTTTCAATGGTCTCCTTGTCTCGTCAGATCCCTACCTGTCCAGCATAAGACCTGTGCTGAGAAAATCAGTAAATACACCTATTACTGATGATATGAAATCTCTTCTTATTGGTGACGATGCAGATCTAGACAAAGAGAATGTTGAATTTATTGATATTAACGCGTCAATGCTGGACTCGGATTTAGAGGACTGACGACAGCAAAGATACTCTCTGCTAATCGTTTTTGTATAAGTAGTTATAGCAAATAATTATAATAAAATAATAATAAGAATATAATTAAATTAAATAATATAATTAATTAGTAATATAATTAAACAGTAATATTTAATATATCATAGTTATAGGAGCTGTAAATAGTTGTTGTAGTCTTAAATTGACAATTTTGACGTTACTTTTATTGTTATTGCCTTTCTTGCACATAATTTTTGTTGTAATGTATTAGTATTAACTATTTCATTAACAGCTCCCCCAAACGTATTATACATTAACTATTTAATACATGTTTTTATCTTTCTTCACTTTTAACCATATATTTAAAAATAAAAATATCCTTAGTACATATTTATTCCTTACTAGCTGCACCCCGCGGTTTCACCCGCATAAGTCTCGATTCCGTGGGAATATCGAGATAAATAGTAACCTATGTGTTATTCCCGGTTATAAACTATTATGTGTGCTAAATTTCATCCAAATCCGTTCAGCTGTTTGAGCGTGAAGAAGAGACAAACATACACACACACACACAAAGTTTCGCCTTTATAATCACACTAAGATTATAAAGGCGAAAGTTTGTGAGTGTGTGAGGGTGTGTGTGTGTGTATGTTTGTCTCTTCTTGCATGAGTATTAGTTTACATACAATTTTCATATTCAAAGCAGTATGTAACTTCACAAAATACCATCAAAGATTTGAAAGATCACCAACTGTAAATTCAAAATTTCCAAAGCTTGCTACATGCAAAGCGGCACCGAAAGGCACAAGAATTGTATGTCATCTTGATCGCCGTGTATGGTGCAATAGCTCATGTGAATACCAGCCTATCAGTTCTATTCAGTTTTGAAAAAAAGCACTTTAAGTGTTTCATTCCATACAAAAAAAATTAAAATATTTTTTTTCTCACGCATGGAGCTACTCATACCCTTCATACTATATTAGTAAAACATAGGGAGGTATACTAAACACAAAACATATTTTTATTTATTAATTTCTGACATTAAGTTTCTATGAGTATGGAGCTTGATTTTCAGACCACTGTGTGTGGGGTCGAAAAAATATGTAAATTTGGGAGCCGATAACAGGCAATGTTCGACCCCGAAATCAAAGTATGGCTTTACCGACATAAAAAAGTTAGTATATGTTATAGTTATGCTTCTAGAATTTATTAAGATATGTAGATAAGAGTGTTTCCCTTTGTTTTGGACAAATGCCCTGACATGGATGAACAAGTTTTATTGTAAAACTTTAGCAAAACTCGAAATGTATGTGTTTCATAGTGAACTAGAAGAAAATCTTTTGTCATCTTGATATAAAAGAGCTCCTTTCGCCTTTTACAAGATCAGATAGAAAAAAGCGGCCAAGTGCGAGTCCGACTTGCACATGAAAGGTTCATACCACCGCACCGTACAATATTTAACACTACTTTTTTTAAATACTTTAGTAACGAGCAAAAAAGGCACAACATAATTTTTTTTTTGATTCAAAATTCAAAAGTCATTTATTCAAACTAGGCTGATAATCAGCACTTTTCGAACGTCAAAATTACATAAGACAGTCCCCCAAAACGCTCACCCTTCACCACTTCCTAGTGCGTTAGCTGGGAAGAAGAAGTGGCGCAACAAAGTTATTATTATTTGCGTTATATTATGGCCCCTATGATAGACGAACGGATGGATGAATAGCGGAGCCTTAGTAATAGTGTCCCTATGGCACCCTTTGGGTACGGAACTCTAAAAATATTTTCCATTCTGAAATGGAAAATATTTTTGAGAGAGCATGACAGCTATCAGTACTGTTTTAGAAATAATTACATATGATATGAAATGAAAAGTAAGTTCAAAAACTAAAACTCGACTATTGAAAAATCATGCTCTAAAAAGTATGAAACTTGAAAATATTTCAGACAGAAATCAAGACATAGGTACAAAAAGGTACGTCAAGGTAAAGTCTTATAATATAAATTATAATTTTATATGTTTCTTGTTTCATACTTTTTTGAGCGTGGTTTTTCAGTATAATAAATAGTAATAGTATATTCTGGGGTTATAATTTCGTGATAAAGTATTTACAGAGAGAGATTTTTTTTTGTTTAGGTTTTATTGTATAATAGGTATTAATATTAATATTACAGCCGAGCCTTACGTAGCAGTCTCACTTTTGCTTGTTTTTTTTTTTCATTTCATTCATTAAAACATATAAATTTACTTAGACATAGATTTGTAATGTGCACACCAAGCCCTTTCATTTGATACCTAAAAGGGCAAAAAAAAAAAAAAAAAAATTCATGACTTTATGTCTTCTAGCGAGCGCCATATTTAATTTAATGTGACGTCCCATAGCATATAACTAGCGGACAACCAAGACGCTTCCAACGATACCTCATTTGTCAAATTATAATCAGTACCTAGTTTAAAAGATATGAGGTAACACATGAACATACATACATACCGGTAAAAATCATAACCCTCCTTTTTGCTTCGCCGTAGTCGGGTAAAAAAACGAGTTATAATCGTAACAATATTTTTCGTTGAGTAAATAAAAAAACCGGCCAAGGGCGTATCGGACCACGCACAATGAAGGGTTCCGTAGTTGAGATGAATTTTTCACATGAACAAACTTAAACTAAACTGTAGTTGAAAAACATGTTCTCGCATAAATTCCGTATTAGAGAACTTGTTTTTGCAACCGCAAATTTAAGTTGGTCGATTATTGCTCGTTAACTTAAGTCTACTTAGCTGTGATAGTTTTCCTTTTAATTTCGTTATATATACTACTGCCGTTAATTTTTTCACATACCCATAACCAACCATTTAGCTGGCACATGACTCTAACAAAAATTTGCACTTTAAAACTTAATATTTCGCGAACGGATCCCTGAATCCAAAAATGGTTTTCACAAACTTACAATATTCGACCTTTCCAACGATACCCCACACTATGGGATAGAGAAGAAAAAAAAAACATCCCCACTTTAGGTGTAGGGGCGGTACCCTAAAAATATATTTTTCTTGACTTTATTTACCACTTTGTCGGCGTGATTAATATATATACCCATGCCAAATTACAGCTTTCTAGTACTCACCGTCCCTGAGCAAACCGCGGACAGACAGACAGATAGACAGACAGACGGAAATGGCGAAACTATAAGGGTTCCTTGTTTACTACGGAACCCTAAAAACCACCATGCCGCACTGGGCCCGCGTGGTGGATTGTGGCCTAGTTCCTCTTACAGAGAGGCTTGTGTCCCAGCAGTGGGAACATTATAGGCTAATTATGAAGTTAAAAAATGATGATATAATAATTAGTTATGTTTTTATACTGGAAGGCATTTTTTTGTTGTTGCGATAGAGCTCGTACAAAACTTTTACAGCCCCATAATTCTTAATTTTTGAAGATAAAAAAAAACAAATATTGTATTTGTACACTACTCGAACAGATCGATCAGCTCCGAAATTCAAAAGAATGCACTCCGCCATCACTATCTCTAACAGCAATCTACACAAATATCCTAAAAAAAATAACTCAAGGATGTAAAAAAGTCGTTTATTTGAGACACTTGGACACTAACGATGTTTTCGCCAAGACAATATTTATAGGGCGGTCCTAACGTGCAGTCCAATTCATTAATGGTGCCCTAGGGGTGTGCACGTCTATTTTTCTTCACACCTTCACAAGGAATGTCTTATTTACGGGACCGCGGGGTGAAATTCTATTCCACATTGTCACAGTACGTGTTTTATAGAGAAACAAGTGGGTGAATAGATGTGTGTTTAAATAAAACTTTGTTCTTTTTTTAAGTAACCCTCTATTTGTGTTTAGAATTTTCCAATAACTTGGACCATGTCTTTATTTGTTGTTACATTTAGATCTTCTTGTTTATTCCAGTTGGGATTTTTTTTTGTCATTTTTCTTTTAGCAAAAAAAAAAACATTAAACAATTTAAAGACATTTTAAAATGTGAAATGTGTGTGTACTTTAGGTACACCTCTGCCCAACCCTTCGAGGATTACAGGCGTTATGTTTATGTTACATTTTAAAATTAAATTAATAACTTCCTAAATCTATCACTGTAATCTTAAAACATCACAGACAAGCACAAAATACCCTCAGCTTAAATAGCAGTAGAGCGGCAATAGCTTCATGATAGGGATGCCCTTCCAGGCTTCATCTCCAGGACAGCACAATCTAGTACGGATTTAACGGTCTAATGTCTGATTACAGCTATCGATTTCAGCTTGAAAAGCGGATCAGATGTAATTGAAACGAGCACGAGGCTTCACTAAGATGAATTGGAAATGTATTTTGTGGGGTCGATGTGTAGTTTGGAATTCAGAAAGCTAAAAGCTTTCTGATTGGGGAATAGATTTAAAATCAATACTGCTTACACTTTAAAATTATTCCTCAATCAGAAAGTTTTACTTTCCATAGTTTCAGTAATACAATAATAATATTGTAAATTAAGTAGGTATATCTGTATTGCCCTAGAGCAAGATTTCTTTTTTTGCCTTTCCTGATATCTACTAAGATACTAAGAAATCATTATTTCTTTTCATTTTCTTGCTCCATATAAAATACTGGTATTCAGCTGCATCCGGTTAAACTAGAAGCTGACCCTTTTTATGGCATCTCTGGCCCTCTATCAGGCCAAACACATCTCAAGTCGAAAAAATACAATAAAAAAATTAAAAAAACCTAGAATCATTTTCCCAAAACCGTAATTATGTTCCTTAGATACCTATAATAACTTGGCTAATGAATGATCTAGATAAGGGCGTGACCTTGAATGTGTGACGCCCTAAACAACTGCAAACTATAATAATTTAACTTGGACTTTGTACATGTTTGCTTTACCCGGAACCCTGATAACCGGGAATGTTAGACCCGAGAGCGTCTGACTTAAGGGAGCTGTGTTAAACTATACGGATGTATTAAATAAATAATACTTACCTACCTTGTCTAAAGCCTATCACGGATGGTTTACCATACCATTCGGAAGAAGCCTTACTT
Organism: Agrochola circellaris; assembly: GCA_914767755.1. Classification (NCBI taxonomy): domain Eukaryota; kingdom Metazoa; phylum Arthropoda; class Insecta; order Lepidoptera; family Noctuidae; genus Agrochola; species Agrochola circellaris. The sequence continues at coordinate 2,400,280 of OU611847.1, forward strand.
ATGTAATAACAGTGAAGTTAAAGAAAAAGACTCAGAAACCAGTTGAAACCATACACGACGTGACGAAACCATTCAAAATAAAAACTAGCTTTCACAATAACCCAGTGGTAAAGGCCGCGATTTATACGAGTTGTAGGTCTAGGTTTGAACCTAGACAGGCGCTTTACCTTGTGTATATTATATCATCGTTTATTCCCGTTGTCCCTGTATGCCATATCCCCGTCACGGGGACAGCGGGACGTGATTAAATTTATTTCCAGTTGTCCCCGTAACGTACATTCGGCTAACGGGGACAACGGGAAGTAAACTTTTCACGAGTCGTTGTCCTCTTAAATCTGCATTGTTCTTAAACAATGCAGATTTAAGAGGACAACGACTCGCTAAAAAACTAAGCTTACTTAGTTTTTTAGCCAACGCACACATTCATAATACTACAGAAAAATGAAAAAACGGGGACTGTGGGCAATATTTTTTACTTATTTTATTCAACTATATTAACGGGGACAGTGTACGGGGACAACGGGAAGTATTTTTAAATATTTAATTGAAGTACCGCTGTCCCCGTAGGACGGGGACAGTGTACGGGGACAACGGGAAGTATTTTTAAATATTTAATTGAAGTACCGCTGTCCCCGTAGGACGGGGACACGGTGTACGGGGACAACGGGAATAAACGCCAAAAATTCGAAGACATGTGACATCTACCAACCCGAACTGGGCCCGCGTGGTAGATTAAGGCCCACTGTCTCTCACCGAGAGGAGGCCTGTGTCCCAGCAGTGGGAACATTATAGGCTTATTGTGATGATGATTGCCAAAGATTTGCGTAGTTTTTTTTACAAGTTTCAACGAATACTGAAAACAAAATAACTTAGGAATTGAGACAATTTTGAGCGGAATGTTTGTGTTATCTTTGTGCAATGCACTCCCATCTAAAAAGTTTCCAATAAGTAGTGAGTGAGTTGATACTCACTGCCGACTGTAGGTACTTGCCGTTGTACTTGCTGCCGAGGCTGAGATAACACGTTCAGCAAGGTGGGTAGCGGAGCCTCGGCAGTCAGCTCCACTACCCACCTTGCTGAACGTGTTTGCTTGCAACCCATTGGCATCTCGTATAACTCGTGCAGTCATTTGAAAAGTAGCACTAGTCTCCAGTAATAGTTGATTTACTGTCCTCCCATGCACTATCTGGTGTCTAGTAGCGAAAGCCTATTTATCTGGATAATGTTGCAATGATACTGTCCATTTTCTAGGGAACATTTCAAGCCATATCGTCTTATATTCTGATGTTATAAAAATGTTACTTGAAATGGATCCTTGCATTACTTAGTAGATAGAAGATAGTAGTTTTAAGTAAAGGCTGCATAGGTAGACAGCTTCTTAAACTAAACATCACGACTGTATTTCTCGAAAAGGGAGGCAGAGTTGTAGTTATCCACATTTGGCTTTAAATTTATTTATTTATTTAAACTTTTCACACTCAAAAAAGTACAAAGGCGGACTTAATGCCTTAGGCATTCTCTACCAGTCAACCAAGGGTGGTGAAGAGATTAGATGGCAGGTGCTCTATTTGAGAGGAACACAGAAAAAAAAAAACAAAATATATTCTAATGCATTATATGTAACTAAAATAAATAAAATAAAATAAAATAAAATTAAATCCCCATATAGTTTAACAAAACAAACCGGCCAAGTGCGAGTCGGACAGACGAAGGATTCCGTACCACCGTACAGTATTTAGCAAATGAATGAAAACACTAAACGAAGAATATTATTATTTTTCATCTTAAATTTTTGAAATCGCTGATATAAAAATCGATAAAGATCATTTATTTCATAATGATACTATGTATTACAAAGTTATTTTTTCAGTTGCAGAAAATCACCCATATTTAAATAAAATACCTTAGGAATCGGCGTTTTTAGTATGTGTTGATTATATACAGTATATTGTACATTATATACAAAAGTTTTAAATTCCTAACTTGTTTAGTTGTTGCGCTAGAACTCGTACAAAAATGGAACTGAGAACTTTTACGAACACGTATTTCTTCATTTTTTAAGGTAAAAAATAACAAAAATTATGTTTTTACTCGACTCAATGAGCTCTCGACAATTATAGTTTTTTTTATACATATGGGGACCCCCCTTTAATTTTAAACTTTATTTAATTTTCATTATTTGTTGTTATAGCGACAATAGAAATACAGAATTTGAAAATTTTAACTGTATTACGGTTCATGAGATACAGCCCACTGACAGACAGACGGACAGCGGAGGCGTAGTAAATAGGGTTCCGTTTGGAACCTTTTGGATACGGAACCCTAAAAATTGCAAACCTATTACTACTAAATGGGCATAAATCTAAACTGCTACGTAGAAGTTCCTACAAGGAAAACCCAACGCGACAATATGCACGACCCGAGAACCGAACCCAAACCACTCTCAGCAGTCGCAGTTGCGGCAAAAAGACCAACAAGGCATAGGTAATTTCTAAAAATAACTTCACCTTCAGAATCAAGCTCTATAACCTTATAACTCGCAACTCAGTTTCTCCATAGCCTATTGTTGTACACAAGAACTCCGCACCAGCATTAATCTCAAACCGTTTCATTAGTAACTTACTCCAAAGTGAATTTTAATGCATCTTTTCTGTTCTCAGCGAACTGCCGACTTGTTGGAAGCAAAAACTTTAACTTCTTTTAGTTACGGACTCTGTTTCACAATCAACGGGATGGCAATAAATAGTACTTATAGTGATAAATAGATTGGGCATCTACCTATTGAAATGGGAAAAGATCTAAAAACAATGTTGTTTTAATTGTTTTTATAGTTTTTGTTTTAAGTGTTTTGGGATGCTCCTGAGATTTTCAGCGAGGCAGGAGAAACGACGTGACGATCTGGACTCGTTCCTGACCCATTGGCCCGAGAAGGCACAACATAAAGAAAACTGGAAAATCATTGGGAGACTTTTGCCAAGCAGTGGGACAACATGGGTTAATCCTAACTAATATTATAAATGCGACAGTTTGTTTGTTTGTTACGCTTTCACGCTGAACGGATTTGGATGAAATTTGGCACATAGGTAGCCTGGAACCTAGAGAAGGACTTAAGTTACTTTTCATCCTGGATCACAAACGAAGTCACGGGCAACAGCTAGTAAAAAAAAAACACAGGCAAGATACTTGTATCATGTAAATGGGGACAACATTCAGAGGTCCAAGTCACATCTTACTACAGAATTTGCAGAAGACATCTGAAAATGTAGAAGCCCCATAAGAAACTAAGCAAGTTAGACATTGTTTTTAATCCACTTACAGTTAGCACCTTCATTCCCTGAGGACCTCTAACAATTTCTTCGATTCGGTTAAATAAGAAGTTCAGGCAGAACCGCGCCAACTCGGTTGTTTAAGTGGTTAAGTTGCTGAGACGGTTTTTCCGCATCCCTAGAACACGTTAAGGTGGTGTGTTCGTATGGAAAGCTAAGCGATGCGATGGAAAACCACTTAATATAGCGCTACAAGGTTATTTTGGCGCGTAACCTAAATAAAAACTAACGCCGCCATCTTGTTTTTTTCAATAAATAGGGAAATGCTCGTAGTAGTTGAATTTAACTTTAAATACTTTTCTTGGGTTTATATTACTATCTTTTATTGATTTAGTGAAAAAAAATTACATGGTAAGTCGCCGAAAGACCCTTGTAGCAGTGTGTAAGTACCTACAAACTGACAGCTCAAATAGTTTTCACAGGGAATTAATATTTTGTAAGTTATAAGTTGTATGTACCCACATGTAAACATTCTAAAATAAATCTTACTTTCATAAATTCACAACATTGTTAATTCATCGCTATCACTTGTCAAATCGTATATATCGCTTTCACTGTGTGCTTATACCCCTAAGTATCTACCAACTCTTTTACGATACGAGTAAGTAATGGTTAAGTTGGAAGATGTATGTAGGTATCGATCATGTGTTTATCACACATGGGGTAGAATACCTCCCCAACACTATTATGTCCTATGACATAGTTATAAAAAGAGTAACCGAGGAGTTTCTTTGCATTTCTCTTCCTTGCTAAACGACAAAATAGAACAGCACACTGTTATTATAATAATTTATGATGAAGTGGTAATGTCCCTGACCTATGAGTTGTATGTGGCGGGTTCGAACACCACTACTGTCAAAACAGTGAAGGAAAACATTGGTGCCGATTCTCTTGTCAGAAATGCCTCTAAACTAGACAAAAAATCACTAAAATGTAGTTTATTCCTGTCAAACGACGATTTCCCATTCTGAAATAGACTAAAGTGATACATCTTAACTATATTTTAGTTTGACAGCACTAAGATAGTACTGAGTTTTTAATTTAGTGAAAATGGCAATTTTGCAATTCTGAATTTAACGTTTTTCACCTAAAATGTTGATTGTAAAAACCAAACCAGACTAAACCTGACAATTTTTAATCGCGATTAAAAAGGTGTGGGATAAAATAAGTTGTCATGAACTAAAATTCACACCAACATCTCGACTTCACGTGCAAAAACAGTACTGCAGTGCTATTCTGTAACCATCTCACCGTGAAAACTTAGGTGAAGTGAGCGTGGAGTGAGCTGTCATTCCACTGGGATTGACACTATTGACAGTTCACTTCACCCAAGTTTTCACGGTGAGATGTTTACAGAATAGCATGGCTGTACCTATTTATTTTTTCTATTGTTTATATCTCGAAAATGGTGCGTCCTATCGCAAAAATAATGAAAATTTCGACCCCCTTTATAAGACCCATAAACCGCTAAAATTCAACATGTAAGTAATATTTTTTCATATTTTCCACACAAAAAGTGAAAAATTCCATATAAAACACGTCGAAGCTGCACCGCACCCCGTGCGCTCTTCCGGCTCTAAAAGAAATCCCGGGTTAGGGCAAACCACGGGTACCACGTGGATTCGCGATTGTTAAATTCGATTTTAGTTGTGTCAAAATTATTTTTAAATTTAGAGAATTTTATTTACAGAATAGCTCTAAGATTCTCATAGCCAAAAGTAAGGAATTTTAGTGATAGTTTAGTTCGGTGTACAAAAGAATCGTCACATTGTGTGGAAAGTGAGCTGCTCTTAAAGACATGTCACCTCTCACTGAGAGATGGCTTATTGCTCCCAGCAGGGTGAGCGCTTATAATATGCTAGATTATGCTTGTGTATAATCTGCCTATATCGCTATATACTATTGATGACTGCTATAGTAATTATAAATAGTTATTTCCTCTAAAATGCAAGACCTGTGTCGATATAGCCGGGTAGATTGGGATCATAAAAATAATAAAACGTTTTTCTAGCTGCATAATGTTCTCACTACTTGGACACGGGCCCCTTCTCTTCGAGAGGGAGTGGGCTGTAATCTACCACGCGAGCCCAGTGCGGGTTGGTAGATGTCACACATCGAATTTTAAGCTCTAGGACATGCAGGTTTTTTCACGATATTTACCTTTACCGTTTTGAGAGCAGTAGTGGTGATGAAATTATTTACATTAAGTAAAGCGCTTGCCTTTTTTTTTTTTTTTTTTTTGGATGGGAAATTATCAAATAACTTCTCCCGCTCTGGGTGGAGCGGGAGGGCGTGTCAGACTTTTACTGACTAAAACCCACCCGTGTTCCTTCCGTTGCCTGTGTGCCGAGGTCGCGATATCCCTTTCAGACAAACCCGCGACCCCGGCAGGCATTGGCCCTTCCGGACCCCGTCAGTTGGTGCTGACATCTCTTTGAGGCGCGCGTGGAACACAACGCGCCGTCGACCCGGGCCTGGTCCCTATCCACAGTGTTCCAAAAGCCTCAAAAAATTTCCCACTTGGGTTTATTGCATTTATAAGTCAAGGATCGTATTTATAAAGCACGAGTAGAACTCCCACGTATTTATCTCTTTTAGTTTTTTTTATATAAATTCATGAAAAAGACGTGACCTTTCCATGAAAAAAATGAATATCAGTTCTCAAAAAGTAGTTGTTCAAGATAATAATTTGAAACTAATATTATTAATAGAGCTCATTTGAGAGTATATTTACACGCGTTTTTTTTTTTTTAATCTCTTTTAGTTTCTGAGTAAAAAAATATTTTCTTTGTTTTGTTTTTATTTTTTTTCTCCGCAAAGACGCAAAAGTGCGACTTGAGACTAGAACTGAGATATTGTTCTCAATAAGGTCTATTACTCATAAAAAAATCAAGTCGCACTATTGCGGCGTTTAGGAGAAATAGAATTTTGAAAATTAATGCTAGGGCTGTCACTTTGTTTGACCTTTTATAAATTTGAATTTTTAAAATATTTTCATTAGATTTGACTAACTTCCGTTGTCCTGATTTTTTTCTTCCGATACAATCATCAAAACATTTTTTCATCAAAATTACTCAATGGCCAACTCGCGGTTGACCAAAAATTTTTTTATGCCATTTTTTTCCAAATCAAAAATAAATGTTTCCTAAGACAGTCTCTCTATATCTCATATGGTTATGAATTTCCTTATGTCCCAAATAAAAAAAAACACTATATATATATATAATTATTATATGCTCTGTAAATCTATAGTTTGAGCGAGACGTCCATGCAATACACATTTCATAATAAAATATGTATTTATTTATTTGACCTCAGAGTGACAACCCTGGAGTGTATTATTTGACCTTAAGATTTAAACACCTGTTTCTCCTAAACGCCGCAATAGTGCGACTTGATTTTTTTATGAGTAATAGACCTTATTGTGGACAATATCTCAGTTCTAGTCCCAAGTCGCACTTTTGCGTCTTTGCGGAGAAAAAAAATAAAAACAAAAATAAGAAAATATTTTTTTACTCCGAAACTAAAAGAGATAAAAAAAAAAAAAAACGTGTAAATATGCTCTCAAATGAGCTCTATTAATAATATTAATTTCAAATTATTATCTTGAACAACTACTTTTTGAGAACTGATATTCATTTTTTTCATGGAAAAGTCACGTCTTTTTCGTGAATTTATATAAAAAAAACTAAAAGAGATAAATACGTGGGAGTTCTACTCGTGCTTTTTAAATACGTTTCTTGACTTATAAATGCAATAAACCCAAGTGGGAAATTTTTTGAGGCTTTTGGAACACTGTGCTATCGGACGGCGAGCTACCCATTGCTCACCGTCCGCAAGCCCGCGCCTACGGTGGCCGGAAGTCGGCTCGCGACTCCCGACGCCCGGGGCGTCTCCTGCGGCGACTAGGGGCGCGAGGGGGCGCATTTTGCCTCTCCCTCGCGCGCTCCGCCTCCTCCTTCGCGAGCATTACTGCTTCGCAGAAGGAGGTGACGGCCTCCCATGCACTCTCGCTCCGGACCATGGCCTGAACCAGGGCCGGACGCGAGAGATCGCCGCCGCCGATCGCCTCCGTGAGGACACGGCGGTGCTCCGCCCAAGCTGGGCAGACCTCCACCGTATGCTCCACCGTGTCCTCCGGGCGATCCACACAGTGGTGACACCCGGGCGTTTCCTCCCGCTTTATCCTGAACAGGAACCTCCCGAAACAACCATGTCCGGTGAGGACCTGTGTCAGGCGGAAGGTGAGGACGCCGTGGCGCCTCTCTAGCCACTCCTCAAAGAGGGGACTTATCGCCACAATTGTGGCGTGCCCAGCGCTGGGTTGCGACAATCGCACTCTCCATGCCGCCATGAGATCCCGCCGGAGCTCTGTCCGCTGTGCCGCGATTTCTCGCGGCAGCGGAGTTACGCCCCGGCGTTTCGCCTCCTCGCGCAACTCCCACATGTGCGCGAGGACTTTTGCCTCCAGATCCCATGGCGGTATTCCGGCAAGGAGGCTCGCCGCCTCACGGGAGACCGTGCGGTAACCTCGGACCATCCTAATGGCCATGACCCTTTGGGACGCGTTCAACCGCTGGGCCGGTCGCAGCCTCAACGAACGCGCCCACACCGGTGCCCCGTAAAGGGCCATGGACCGCACGATCCCTGCGTAGAGCCTCCGGCAGGAGGCGTTTGGACCCCCTAGATTGGGCAGGAGCCGCTTCAAAGCAGCCCCAGCCCTCTGCAGTTTGGGAGCCAAACGTCGGAAGTGCTCCACGAAGTTCCACCGGCTGTCGAGGACGAGTCCCAGGTACTTCATCGTCGACTCGACACCGATGTGAACCCCTCCTGCCGTTATCCGGGAACCCGATAGTGGCGCGTTCCGAGGACCATAAAAACACATGGCCTCGGACTTGTGCAAGGCCACCTCGAGTCCCAATTGCCGGATCCTATCGACGATTGTCGCAACCCCGCGTGTCGCCAGTTCGGCCGCCGCCTCATGCGACCTCCCCTGCGCCAGGACCAGCGTGTCGTCAGCGTAGCAGACTACACTGACGCCGCTAGGGAGGTCGGCGCGCAGCACCCAGTCGTAGCCGATGTCCCACAGATGCGGCCCCAGGACCGATCCCTGTGGGACACCGCACGACATCTCTCGCCGGTTCCACTCTCCGTGGTGACCGGGGTAGATGACGGCCCTGTCCGTCAAATAGGCCTCGACCACTCGACAGAGGTAGGTCGGCATCCGGTGATACCGGAGTGCCTCCCTAATGCAACTCCAGGGCAGGGTATTGAAGGCATTGGCGATGTCTAGAGACACCGCCAAGACGACCCCACCCCGGGCAACAGCATCCCCCGTCGTGAGGGCTCGAACGCGCATGATGGCATCCACCGTAGAGCGCCCCTTGCGGAAACCAAACTGGCTCTCCGCCAAGTCCGGTCCCACTCGCACCAGCCGCCCGACAAGGCGGTCTGCAATCACTCTTTCAAAGAGCTTGCCCACCTCGTCGAGCAGCACAATGGGCCGGTAAGCGGACGGAGAGTCCGCCGGGCGCCCCGGCTTTTTGATGAGGACCAGTTTCCCCGTCTTCCAACGAAGCGGGAACTGGCCCCTTTCCAAGCATGCGCTTAGGAGCCCCCTTAGTCGAGGCCCGAGAGCCTCCAAGGCCAGAACCCAGGCTTTTCCAGGTAAGCCGTCGGGTCCTGGGGCGGTATTCTTGGCATTCAGCCTACGTACCGCCACTCTCAAAAGTAAAGCGCTTGCCTGGGTTCGAATCCACGACCTAAATCTCGTAAGTCGGGGCCGTTACCACTAGGGTACCACTGCTTCTAGCTGACTCAAAAAGTCGCCTAAGAACGTTTTCTTGTTGCTACAACGGTCAAGGTACTTGCTTCTACTGCCCCGTCTCTAAACCCCATCCTGTACCTATATTCTGTTGTCCCAAGAGACCAGTCGTTACTAAATCGAGTGAAAAATACATTTTCACAGAGCTTGAGGGTCATATAACGGGTTAACAAGTAACTCGATGCGATGCATAGCAGTTCACAAGTGTGCTATCAGTTCTTTGATACGTTATACGAGCATGTCTGCTACATGTTGCTTTACCCTTTCTACTTACTGTTTAAAAAGGAGTTCTATCTTTATCAACATTCACCGTGCTATAAGTTTTACTGCACTTCATAAGCCCTTTAACGTAATTTATTTCTTCTTCTTATGTTTTGGGTCAATCTTATCCAGATCTACCCAGTGTACCTAAGCTTAATTATCTCGTCGAGCCTTCTTACTATCGATCAGTACACTACACTACACTACATTGTTCTCACATGTATAATTTAAACATGAATGATGTAACTATTATTTTGTAAGAATATTTTGATTTAAAAGAGTGTCCGTGGAGTTTCTTGCCCGTTCTTCTCCGTAGGAACCTACTACGCTTTGGAATGGGCAACTAGCTTCATCTTTCTGACTGACCGACCCCTTGACAATTCAAAAGTGCCTATAATTGGTTTATTTGAAATAAATGCTTTGAGTTTGAGTTTGATCTTCCTTTTATGGTCCAAAGGTCATTCTTGGTCACCATTCTGTCATGGATATACTCAATCTGTTGGTGTCTTATAAAGATAAGTAGGTATCTTGCCTACACCCATATTTCCATACTCAGATTTTTAACACATCGCGTAGTCTTGCTATGCAATAAGCTTTTTAGCCCTTAACAATGGACTTACGCTCTTACCAAGAAATCCAAGTCCAGTCATGGAAATTCATTGTTTATCAAATTAATACACTACGTCAATTAGCCGTGTTATACCCATTTCATACAAATGTCAAATAATGATATTTTGAATAGATACACGAACAATTTAAGTTAGTAAGTAGTCAATTTGATAAAACAATTAATTTATCTGACTTTACATAGCAGTAATGCCCGAGGCACAAACCTTAATACCTCTCTTACAAGTCGGGACAGCTACACAAATACGCCTGTCAAACGCAGTTTAATTATGAACTGTAATAAATGTTTGAAGAATGATTAAAAGCTGAATTAAAAACCCGCTCATTTGAAAACGTTGAGATCAAAGGGGAATGCTAATAAAGATTGAATGAACGTTTATGTTGAAGTAGTTGGGAATGATTAATGTTTCTTTTGCAGGCCTTCATAGCTTGTTAATAACTAGAACGGTCTTTGACTAGCGTATAAACAAATAGGTGTTTTTTTTTTAATTTTATCTACTCAAAAACTACGCTCTTGTCAATGCAGCATGTTCCAACTCTCAAATCTGTGAGGTTTTTTTTCAAAAGACCATGTTAGACACTAATCTGCATGGGGTTAGGATCAAGATTATAAAAACTATAAATAGAGAGAAGGTGCTGATGAAAAATTATACTATCATGAATGATGATAATATATGATTAAAGAAACTGTGACCTCAAATCAATCAAATCAAAATAAGATCTCTCTGAGTTTGTTTCGGTGTTGCTGCTCTGGATAGCCGGATAGGAAACAGCGATCTATTTTTAAAACATAAGTGTTTTTTTAAACAATTTACACAAATAAATATCATTTATCACAAAAGAGAGGAGCTCGTAGCTAAGTAATACCTGCCGCACGGGTCGATCCGTCAGGTTAAGCTACGGTTCCCGGGGTTGGTTCGTAGATGAGTGACAATCTTTACATACTGAGACTCCTCCGTGCCTCGGAAAGCACGTTAAGCTGTTGGTGCCGGCTGTCATTCGTAGATCTTTGAAAGTTGTTACGGGTCGTCAGAAGCCCGAAAATCTGACACCCAGTCTTACCAAGGGTTATCGTGTTACCCAGTAACTGGGTTGTGGAGGTCGGATGGGCAGTCGCTCCATGTAAATTAGACTGGAAACCAACCCTAATATAGTTGGGAAAAGGCTAGGCAGATTGATTATAATAACAAATGAGAGCCAATTGTTTTACTTTGTCTGTATTAATGCATCACAACCTTTTCTTTTCCAAAGCATTCGTATTCAAATAAACTGAATTAACAAAAAAAAAATCTCTTGAAAAATTTTGGTATATCAACATTTATCAAAACACGGTCGTATGTATCCAGTCGAACACAATATGGCGGCAAGGATGCGTATCGCCACCATTTTTACGTTCCAAGTTATTTCAATTTTAACAGCCCACCGATAACGATATGCACAATTTTATGGCGATATTACGCTTTAGATGATCGATGTGTGGAGCATCGATACTAGGAATCGAGTATCGATGTGTTACTCGATTTATGTTTGCCGATTACAGAATACTTTCCTTCTGTTGTGCGTTCGTTGAAGCTTATTCTGTTATAAGCCCAAAAAAATATGTTTTGTAAGTTAATCAACCAACTGTCATGGATGCATTGGTAGGTTGTTGCTATGTAGGTACTGCCAACTCAACAAAACTAATATGATTAATTGACAAAAAAATACGATAAGTACTCCTCGTTAACAGCGGCAGCGGTAACATTTGAACGGTACTTAAAATTCTTTGTAAGAATTAAATATAGCTTGTTCAGCTACAGTCTGTATAATTTCCTAATATTTAATCTTCAACCTTCATAACTGGTCTGTTTCAGCAACTTCCAACCAACTTGGCACAAATAATTGCATTTTTAGGGTTCCGTACCTCAAAAGGAAAAAACGGAACCCCTATAGGATCACTTGTGCGTCTGACTGTCTGTCTGTCTGTCTGGCTGGCTGGCTGGCTAACTGTCTGTCCGTCTGTCACAGCCAATTACATAGGCACTAGTTTGTCCGTTTTCGTTCTAAATGAATAAAAACATAACTGACACCGCAAACTAGCGCCATCTTGTGCCTATGTGTTATACATGGTGACCATTTTACTTCAGAATGCAGTTCGCGTCACATTATCGCGGAATCTATCGGATGCTTTACCTACCTACTGTATCATCCGTAGGTATCAGTTTCGGGTGTAGGTAATTGTAACATAACAATATTTTTATTGTAATAATAATAATATATAAAAGTACCAAAGATGCCGTTCTTAAAGTTATGAAAGAAGGATATGCGTCACTGAAGATTTCCCTGGGTTCATAAAGAGTTATTTATTTAAAGACTATGGAAGACTTACAGCTAAATACAATAGTGTTAAATGACAGTATGTTAATCTGACAGCCAATTACAAGTCTTCACTTCTAGAGTTTGACTGGTATTAAAAGAACTGTGGAACAAAATGTACATACCGCCAAATCATGATAGAAAACTTAAAATTAGAACATCAACAGTCAAGATCATCACCTAATTTATGTACAAAACTAATACAATTGGGAAAAATATTTCCAAGAAACTAAAAATTAATTTAAAGCACAACAAAGTCTAAAGATATTAATCATTGAAGAAATTACTGGATAAACGCTTTTTTGCCGTGGTCACACTCGTTTCAAAAAGATCAAAGTCGAGCCGCTTGCACACCTTATTAAAATACCCACTTACACGCACAAAGTACGAATTTTGTCTGTAATTAGTGTTTGCAAATGGCACTCGTAGTGGTGGATTAAACCTTTTGGATTTGCTTGGAACATTGAAGTGGAAAGATGACAAAATATCAGAACAGTCTATGTTACCCCGAACCGTTCTCAACACAAATATGCAATCGGAGATCTCACGACGATTGATCAATGGTAAGAGATGATATTTTTTACATAGACCAAGATAGTTACTGGATTGATACGGAACCCTTTGATGAAAGCATACAAATTTTATAAATCGTTTTTGTATGCGCTCAATACGGTCAATATATTTGTGATAGCATGGACTCCATATTTCAGATGCGTATTCCAAATGGCTTCTAACGAAAGTGCAGTATAGAATTTTTAAAGTCTTGGCTTGAGTGAAGCACTTGGATAATCGCATTAAACAAATTCAAAATCGAATTAATGAAACCAAGGGATTTCGAAGCTTTAGCGACGATCGTATCAACATGCTTGTCAAAAATAAGTTTGGAATCGTGATGAACCCCCAGGTCATGAATAGTACTGCATCTTGGTAATATATGACCACCAAGAGTATATGTTGTGGCTAGGACTGATCGTCCACGGGAATACGTTACAACTGAGCATGACTGAGCTTTTAAAGGATTCAGATCAAGCTTGCTTTTCTGGCAGTATGCTTCAAGATTCTGTAAATCAGTCAGTTATTCCAGTCTTGTCTCTAAATCGGATCCACTTAACTTCACTATTTAATTTCTAGTTACCAGAGGATTACATTAGATTGGATCAGAACAACTCTCACTGAAAACTCGTTTAATTCATAATTATGTCGAAACGAGTCAGAAATTGGCCGGTGATTCTGGCAATTTCTTCTTTCATTCTTTGACTGTTCATTCGTAGAGAAACCAGTACCCTAACTACGTAATACACGATCAATCAGAATCTGAATCGTTTTGAAACAGACTGCTAATCCATTGCTTCTTAAGATCGAAAAAGTCTGCTCAACAACGTAAACAATGCAATGAATGTTGTTGAACTGTCAAAATGAAACAGATTAGTCGTAATCGCTTACGAAAATGTGTTGCGTAATTAGATAGCAGGTTGATATACCTATGATTGGTTTCCTTTAACGGCCGAACCCAATAACTGTCAATAACCTATCTATCACCAGTTTTGGCGTACTGGAGATAGAAAAACCGATCTATCTATGGTTTTAACGTCCTAATAATTTGTCAGAGACTAGGAATCCTATGGAATGTGACACAATGACGTGATCTGTCTTTTACTGACAAAAGGTTATTGGGTTCGGCCGTAAGTCAGTTAAGTACAGCATAGAAAACATTAAAAAACCGACCAAGTGCGAGTCGGACTAGCACACTACGGGTTCCGTACCACCGTACAATATTTAGCAAAAAACGCCGAACAAAACACGATTTTTGTACGGGGATCCCCCCTTATTTTTAAGTACCTTTTTTTGTTATAGCTAATAGAAATACAGAATCTGTGAAAATGTCAACTGTTCACCTATTACGGTTCATGAGATACTGCCCGCAGACAGACGGACAGCGCAGGCTTAGTAATAGGGTTCTGTTTGGCACCCTTCGGGTACAGAACCTTAAAAGAGTAGGTAGGTCCTGTACGTAACTAGCTCTAAAACTCACTCATGATATTTTAAAATATTAAATACCTACGTAACTTAAAATAACATGCAAATAGTTAGCATCGTTTGCATAAAAAATGCGTGCAAGCGACAGGTTTATTAACAAAGAAAACACACACATGAAATATTATTTTTCTTTAGGTACACATTCATTCATATTTTCAAACAAAATTCGTTCAAAAAAATCTATATTTAGAGATGTAATCGTACTCAAATCCACCCAACCTTAAACAATTCGATTTCAATAACGCATTGTAATCGATTCAAACCACGACCGAACAGTCAATTTACATGAATGAAATCTATTGGGAATGTCTAAAGTCCTGTCCGATGGATGTGGGGGAAAATGGCGCGAAAAGAAACTGCTAGGTACTTACGCAGCGTACCTAGACTCGTAGTGTTGCTAGATTTCAGGATTTGTAAGAATGGGAAATTGGGAACTTTTATCTAGAGTCCGGGCCACCACTGAAATCCGGCGGAAAATTGTGGAACTACATTTTTTTAATTGCAATTTTATGCAATGACATAGATACTAGCGCCGCGTCAAAAGGACTTCAGTAGTGGCGCAGACTCTAACTTAAAAATGTTGGCAAAATAGTTTTAACAGACTGTTGCTTTGGAAGTTATTTTCGTGAACTATCAAAAAAATCTACATTTAGAAAAAGAAAAATGACGAATAATAAGAAGACTATGGTTAGTTCGAAAAAAAAATGAAGATGGAAGTGTGTCGCTACCCACATCAAATTACAAAGATTGACAATCGAAAATGCCTTTTAGCTACCCATCAAAAATAGCATCGAAACGCAATTCAGAATTTATTTGAACCCAAAGAAAACGTACGTACATTTAGGGATATTTCAAAATTCGTTGCGTTAACCCTCACCCGTCCGATCGTCGGACATTTAGACAGATCCCTGATTGGGTTCTCTGTATTTTCTGCTTTGTACAGACGGACAAAAGCGGCACGAAGAAAACTGGAACTGCCAGGTATCGGCGTGAAGCGTTTCAATGGAAATTGTGTTTCTATTCTCTCGAGAGTCGTAGGTACTAATTTCAATGGTTCGTGCCATGTTCGTGTTTACATTGGCAGTAACGTTTGATGTACATTAGACGGGGCATTTTGTTTAGTTCCATTCTTTTATCTGTCAGTGTGGGGTTGTGTTCTTTTATTAGGAATGTATCGATAAGGGTGCACTAGTCGACGGCTCGAACTCGTTGGTGGACGTGACTATTGCATGCTAATTAGTCTAATTATTTATTTATCTAGTTTTATTTATTTATTTATTTAGTGAAATAAACGATGATTTATGAAGAAAACGAATGCGTAACATATCATGAACAGACCTTTGGACGTATAGATATTATGGAAAAACTACTGGATATATTTACTCAAAATAAAATTACCTATTTGAACTTTTGAATAAATTATCTATCCCTGTTCGGTTTCTATGTAAGTATGGAAGTTTCGACTCTCATAACTTCCAAACCAATTTTTTTTTCAATACCGCTTCCATACAGTACTTAATAATGACAAGTCAAATTGATATTTTTTTTTTCGTTTTGAACGTCATACAGACGAATAATCACAATACTACGTTTGTATGGAAGAATGACCGACTAGCGTACCCTTAAGAGTTTGCGAAAAAACACCTACCTACCTACTGTGTTTTACAAAAGTGTCTTCTTTCAAGTTCACATTACGCCTATGTGAACTTTTGCGGAGAGTAAGTTTATAATATGACGCGACAAAACCTTTATTTAATAGATACTTAAGTTCAACGCATTATTGCGACATTGTGTAACTACCTAGGTAATTAAAAATAATGCATTTTTTTTTATAAAAGGGGAACCCTGTTACCTGTCTCCATAAAAAGTAAGCCACCATTTCTTGCACTCATCGCTCATCAAGTGAGCCGTCAAAAAGCCTCCTCCCATTTTTAAAGATTTTTCTCATTGTATTACCACAAAAAAATACAATTACTCATACATCACAATGGACCGTAACATTAGGTAAAGAAATGAAACTCGTTAATTAAAGGATAATGGAGTGGCCCTTAATTATTAATTAATTATCGGAACACGTCGTTTGCAGAGCTGGGACACAATGGCCCAGTCATTTGTGATGAGTGTTCATTGTTGTTGCTGAAAAGATTTCCGCGTCCGAAAGAGACGGAAATGATTAATAGTGGCCGATAATTGAACTATTCGAGTGGTATCGATTAGGAAGGATCGATTAGCGATTGTTTCCCCGCACTATGGGGACAATTGCAACGAACAATGGTTTTTTACTTTTTTGTTGTAAATGTCATGACATTTGCGGACAATAGTTTTTTGTTTTGGTTAATGACAGCGGTTTTTCACGGAAACTGAGTTGATTAGGATGGTTTGAGAGCGGCTTTAATCATGGATGGGAAGAAATTGTTTGCTAGTTGTCGTTTTCTTGAGGAATGAAGATAGAGCTGGTCGAAAATATACTCGCCTGTTGAGAAGCCAGTCATATCGCTGGCCCCGGGCAATATAGCGGTAAACACCGGTTACGCCCTTTTTAATGTTATTTGATTGTTGGCTTCTCTGATTACCAATCTATCACTCTTATTTTATTCAGTTTTTTTTAATAATATTTATGTAGAATAAATGACAATAACAGCTTTATTGCATGGAAAATTCTCTTACGACTAAGTTATGTATTTTTACTTCTGTAAATTTAGATTTTTGATATTATCGCTTTATTGCCCGGGGCCACCGATATATAATACATAGTAGTTACCTCATTACATTTGGCAGGTTTACTATGCCCTCGACTTTGAAATAACAACGATTGCATTTAACTTTAATCTACATGGACATTATATTTCCCAATCTACCTACACAAAATCTACCAAGGGTAATAAACACAATTCCAAAATTCAAAACTGCCAACATTCCAAATCGAAAACTTCCAGATTCAAATTCCATAATAAGCCTGCCATCATTATAACGGAGTTAGTCACACACCCCCGCTGAGTATTATCCTGGACCGAAACATTTCACGGGCCACCACACACGTAATGTAATCCCCGAAAACTTATTGAATAGGAAATCAGGGATCCAATAAAAAGCTGTCAAACCCAACGTATGTGATGAGACAGGTGTACAAACGTAATCTTTACTTCTCTGTTGGTATGACGTGGGTGCGGGATTATGATATGGTTATGTTAGTAGGTACTTGATAGTGATGATTGTGTTTTGTTTATTTTTAGATCTTCATCTTTATCTAAAGCAGATTAAATGATTGATTGTATGTGTCGTGATGGCTATATTCTCATCCACTCCTGAAGCGGCGACGAGCGGAGCTGAGCGGAGACCTGCAGGAATCGACCAATCACAATTGTTGAAATGTTTCTCGTCTCGTCTGTGATGGGACGATTCCTGCAAGTATCCGCTCATCTGTGCTCGTATCCGCTTCGGTGAAAATGCACCGTATGGGTCCCCGAAACAATCAATAAATTGTTTTATTTGTTTATTATTATCAATCGATATACGACAATACATATTTACAAGTGGGTACAAACTACTTATAACTAATTAATTAATAAAAGCAAAATTATATATAAGTACTAACTTAACAGTTTTAGTTAAGTTAGTATATAATTTACAAACTAAAATATATAGCATCGAAAAATTCATTCGCAGCGCTGTCGACTGGTAATGTAGGTACCCAAGAGACTGGCCGCATTGCCACGTTGTATGGCAATGCTTAGCCTCTGCCCAAGGTAAAAACCAGCCCTTGGGTCACGGGAAGTGTCAAATAGCCGTTTGGAGATTTCTTTAAAGAAGCCGTGAGCACTCGGACCCCACGGCCCGAGGGTTTCAACCCCAAACGGCTCGAAAATATAATTACCAGTGAGGTTATTATACTTATGCCGCTTGAGGTTTTTTGCAGCCGCAGCAGCAGCACCAGCACAGCAAGCTGAGCCAGGAAGATGGGATGGCGCAAGAGTGTCGACACAGGTTACGACATAAAGGTCTCAAGAGGACCATTCAGGGCATTGAGATCCGAGGGCTTTTATGATATTTTCATCTCTCTTTAGAATGAGAACTCAGCCTTTCAACTGCCCAATCCGTTACCTATGTAAATAACAAATAGTTTTAAAATGGCTCGAAAGAAACCAAATAGGTACATACATTTTCAAAACTACAATTCTAAACAAAAAATATTCGAAGTTAATTTTCAAAGACAACAAAACGAAGTTAGTGAATACAAATTTCTTAGACTTATTGTAGACCAGCATTGTAACTGAAAATTACATATAGAGTACGTCTGCAAGTAACTTAATCAATTTGTATTTGCTCTAACTCACAGAGCACTATACAATGTCGCCCATGGGCATGTGCCCGCCCGTATTTTTCTGAATATTCATGAAAAATTCTTCATGAATATTCAGAAGCCTTTCAGGAGCTATGAGTAATTAAAGTTACATACTTTAATTACTCATACCTCCTGAAAGGCCTAAGTTCCAATTCGAAAATCACATGACCGACATCTGTAAGCTCCCCATTCTGTAAAATTGATGTTGCTAGAATAAAACATTTTGAATGCTTGGGAATTTGACGACTAGGAGACTAGCCAATTAATTAATTTTCGGAAATCGCGTAATAGTTTTTATGTTTTTATTCACGTAATTATTGAAAATAATTCCTATTGCTCTTTGAATTTTCTAAATATTTTATCATTCTCCTGCTTGTATCCCAATTTATTTAGATAGCTGCAAAATTCTTGAACAGCGGTTATGTAAAAAGATAATAAAAAACAACAAAGACTGTCTTGATCATTTCTACCAAATTAGAAATTAGTAGGATATAGATATACCTGGCAATTAGATATTCTGCTGTCAAGCGTCAGAATCAGCTGTCACAATGTCAGTGTCACACTCACAAGTACGCTAAAGATTCAGAATCCAAGAATGTAGAGCGACGAAAGTTAAAATGATTGGGTGTCCCGTTAGATTTTGTATTCGTGTCTTAGAAGTGTTTACAATCACCGCACGTACAGACCACTGCCTTTTATAAGCAACATTAAACATGGACGACTATATCAACGTTATAGATTTTATTTTCCTAAATCTTGCATTCGCAGTAACATTTACCGGTGTTATTATCAATAATTTTGAGAAATATGTTCCTGCTTTTATAATTAAGGGATACAGGTATGGGAGCTTCGCCTACCAAGGCTCTGACGCCAATTTCCTGCAAGTTATTGAGATACCAAAGGCGTATTATAGACATTTTTATTTATTTTCATCACTATTTAGTACTTCTATGTTGTCCTACATGTTAATGGTATATTACTTGGGGATAACTGTTAGTTTTCCTGTTCATTTCGTGTTGAAGGTGCTGCTACAGGAAAATGAGCCGTCTGGTGAGTGATAATTAGTGTTATAATTCATTAATTTACAAAATAAATACTTATAAGCTATGTCGTACTGCTAAATATACCTATTTGTTTTTAGAGCAACAACTTTACAGATGTGAAAGTATACCATGTCGAGTCCTTTCACTTAGTAATTGTGTCAACACCAATTAGGAATTACACTTATAAACACTAGGTTACCTACTTACCTACTACCTAATTAATAAATTGATTAATGTAATTCTAAGCTTAACTGTACTTAATAGCACAGGTCAAAAGTAGTTCTCATTTACATAAACTAAATTAAAGTTTATTTAAAAAAGTTGAAATATCATTTTAATTTAAAATTAAACTGCATATTCTTTATTTTAATTAATGATAGCCAGAATCGACCTCTAGAACATAAGGAACTCTCAAACTTGCAACAGACTTATTAATATGTAAAGCTTGTAGTCAAGACCGTTTGTATTTAATGACTGCTGGGGCCTCAAGGTTTGGCATAATTGAATAGTCAAACGAACTTACCTGTTAGTGAAGTTCGACGGTAATTATACTCGTTGCTGTCTCGCTCGAAGATGATGAGAGAATACAATGGTAGTAGGCGTTTAGTTGAGTCTCGAGTCACATAATTTTGAAGAAATAACTAAAAAATGAACGTGTCCTATCCTAACGCGTGCTGCCATCTTCCTCTGCAAGCTATCTTCATTAAGTTCATAGCGATTTATTGGCTTTACAACACAGGGCCCATGCTCATATATCTAGGTATATAGCATGTAATGTTTGGGTCGGGTGGGACTCATCATCTTCGAGCGAGACAGCAACGAGTATAATTACCGTCGAACTTCACTTACAGGTAAGTTCGTTTGACTATTCAATTATACTCGTTGCTGTCTCGCTCTCAATGATGAGAGAATACAATGGTAGATGTTCAAAGACTAGTTGTAAAAGCAATAAATCTTAATAAAAATAAAAAATAACGAGGATTTGTTATTTTTAACACAGGTATTAGATTAGCATTCAAGGTATGTACCTACTTGTACCAGTAGTAATCCTTTATCATTAATTATTTACTTAGGAACAAAAATATATACTTAATTCAAATTGCACTAAATCATTTTAATTAGCAATAATCTTCAGGAACGTATAAATTGTTGATTATGATCAACAACAATAGTAACCTTATAATTTTATTAGACAACAATACTAGTTGACAATTATCAATCATAAACCTATTTAAAGTCTTGTATCAAATCAAACTAAAGTTGAGTAGAGTTTGTATTAATGTCAATAATATTCCACACTCTTCAACAGCAAATTATACTTTAGCTCACAGTTTTAGCAATTTAGCAATTAGTAATTTAGTTACAGTCTCGCAGGCATTTAGGGCTTCTAAAGAACTACAGCCTGCTGTAACTGCGTGCGTGCTCATATTATATTACCTTTTATTATTAGTAAAGTAATTAGTAAAAATAAATTAAAAATATGGTTGTTGTTTTTGCCTAAAGTCAAGTAATATCAACTTATCAGATTGAATCATAATGCAGTGTACTTTGATCGCTGTATTTTTAATAATATTTAATTTATGAGATCGTTAGCTCCATTTTCGCCTGTGGCTAATATTTATAAAGTCACAGTTTACGTGTGCTGATTAAAAAAATAATTTTGGTGAAAATAGATATTTTCAGTTCATATAATGTAAACAAGATATATATCCTAAGTATTATAATTTATATAGGTTTTGAAGATCTTTATTCATAGAAAAACCTCTGAATAGTGTTTTGACTTTATCAGCTGTTGTAGGTAGAATACCTAAATGTATAATTAAAGCCTGATTTGGTTTAATGGAATTTAAACTTCTACAGAAAATTCCTTCTTGAAATCTCTGAGTGAAAATATTGTCTAATCTTGATAATGGTAGGTTTTGTAATACTTAATTATATTTTGTAAATTACAATATTTAGCCTATGCTACGAATGCAATGTTTGTAAATTAATTTCCCCAATGTGGCTAAGTTTATAGACCACAACCATCACCATGATCATGTTTGAAGATCATGTGTGTACAGGATCCAATATAACTGGTTATCATAATTGTCATAATTAATCTCTTTACTTGTAATAATTAATAACTAAACAAAAAATGGATACAAAATTCCAATAACCTGAGTATGAAATCTAAACATAATTAGATTTTAACCAATTGCAATAATGCAAAAAATATGCTTATTGACTTCAAGCTGTTTTTTGTTTCTCTCATTACAATATCAGAGTTATGTTGTGTTGTTGGAAACAATTAGACCTAGAAAGTTTACAATGCTGTTTTGGTATAAAATCTAACTTTTCAAGTATAGGTATCTAGTGTTGACTGTGCTTTCCAAACACTAGGGATGTGAATGTTTTCGATTGAAAGAAGATCATCTTAAATATACATATACCTGATAACAAAGCCTCTTTCTTTAAGTTCTAATTGGTTTCATGTTTCCAGAGCCAAACAAAAGGCAAGCATTAAATTGGTGGTACCTAGTATTTTCTCTAGGACCGCATCTACCATTGTATTCTCTCATCATTGAGAGCGAGACAGCAACGAGTATAATTGAATAGTCAAACGAACTTACCTGTAAGTGAAGTTCGACGGTAGTTATACTCGTTGCTGTCTCGCTCATTAATTTAAAATTAAACTGCATATTCTTTATTTTAATTAATGATAGCCAGAATCGACGTCTAGAACATAAGGAACTCTCAAACTTGCAACAGACTTATTAATATGTAAAGCTTGTAGTCAAGACTGTTTGTATTTAATGACTGCTGGGGCCTCAAGGTTTGGCATAATAACAAAATCTATGGCACAACATTCTTCATAGCTCATGTTTTAAGTATCCACATAAACAAATAACATAACGCCTTTATTTTTTTTACGTTTTATGTACCATTGAGGAAGTTCATATCTATACACCGTAAGGACTATTCTTGCTTGCAGCGCTCGGCGGCTATAGCACCGGGCCAGTAACAGATGTGGTCATCGTGTTCACGGGATTTTGTTTTGAAACTGGTTAGATATGAACTTCTTTGATGGTACACACATATAAACAGACAAGAAAGGAACAGAAAAATACGTATAAAGGTGATACTTATTTCTAAAGAAATCTCTTCCAGCATACCTGCCTTGTTTCCCCCAAGGGTTGGGCAGAAGTTTACCTATAGTAGGACAGCAACATTTCACCAGTTATGTTTAAATTATTGCACCTATTGCCATCAACTGGGCACAAATCCAGGCTCTGGACTAATACAATTTTTTTTATTTTTAAATTGTTACAAATTAATGCAAACATAATTTTTTAATTAAATCATTCTTCATTCTGTGTCATTTCTAAAAATAAAGAACTGTTATTTACTAGATGTGATTCATAATATCAATTCATTTGGCCATTTAAATTATTTAGCTGCTGAGTAAAAGATAAATGCTGTATAGAATCCGATTTGTTCAGTATTTACATGTACAGTCAGCCACACAAAGATTTATCCATTGACAAGAATGCACTTGACTGTCTACAATAATTTAAACATTGGGCACCTAATTGTAGCTACACACAAATCATTGGCAATCAAATTAATTCTTGTTGACGTAAGTATACATCTTTTTGAAACTGACTGTACCTACTCTGACTCATCAGCTGTTAAAAAGTTCTTGAAAAGCCCAGGTAGTTCTATAACAACACATGAATAAGTTCATTTTTGTTTAGCAAAGGAAAATTGAAGCTTATAATATTGCAGGATCACAGAACAGCTTACAATGATATTACTTATCTGCTTAAGCAGCTGACTTACTAATAATACATAATAATATGATAATTATGCCAATTCGCGCTTTAATGGGAGAATGTATTTTGATGAAAGTTGGCACTGAGGGTAAGGACAAAGAAAGGACTTTTTATCCCGGTAGTATATTCCCGTGGGATAACATCCGACCTCAAAGCCTCCGAAAAGCTAGTTCTTTAAATATATTTTTTATATTTATTCAACTAAACTAATTAATTCTTCAACTTCTTTTCCAGTTTCTGTAACAGCAGCCCTAATAGCAATGGCTCTGCTCACAATACAATGTACGAGGCGTCTGTATGAGACTTACTACTTGCAAGTGTTTGCCAAAGCCAGCAGGATGAACCTGAGCCACTACCTTGCAGGGATCATACATTACTTCGCCTGTGTCATCGCTGTTGTTGGACAGGCACCCCTGTTTTGTGGTGAGTAGACCACAAAAATATCAATTTTAAAAGAATTTTCATGTTCGTACGCCTAGCCTTTTCCCAACTGTGTTGGGGTTTTCAACCAAATTAAATTCCAGTCTAACCAGATATTGCATAATACCAAAGAAAGAAAGAAAAAGTATTTATTGAGACTCGCACAGGAAATCACAAATACTTAAAACACACTAAACATAAGAAAAAACAAAGTAAAATTTAAATTTAAAGCAGTCCTGTACGAGACCAAAAGGCTCCTATCTTAGCACGATGCTGCGACATTAAAAAAATAATAACCAACTAGTATAACCATTATTTTACATGAAGAAACTGCCACAAGTCAGTGACTGGATAACACTATATCTCTTGGTAAAGTCTAGTCGTCAGTTTCGGGCATCTCAATAAGTTGGGTAGGTCTTGTGGTAATTTTTATTAAATATTAGCCCGTTAGTTTGGTGGCAGACTGCCAAAGAAGACTAGCTTCCTGTCATGGAGGGCTCGAAAGTATGTATTATTAAACTTGCTTTTGCCCAAACTCGATAAGGACCGTAGCAAGTAGTGTTCTGTAGTTTGTGCCTACATGGAAAGAAGGGTGAGTTTGTATATGTATGTAATCCCATCTACTTCTTAACATTTCAGGCCACCAACACCCCGACACGATAAAATGGAACGATCTCCGTACAACCATCCTAGCTATTCCCTGCACGGTCATATTTCTGATCACGTGGTACGAACAGTCCAAGACGAACATAATATTCGCGAACTTGCGTAAAGACAAGAAATCTGGCGAAGTAGTAACTGAGGAACATAAGATTCCCCATGGCAGGATGTTCGAGCATGTTTCTAGTCCGCACAGGATGTGTGAGATTGTAATGTACACAGTTCTGCTGATGCTTGTCCCAACGAAGACTTTCTTCTGTATTTATTTGTGGGTTTTGGGTAACCAGGTAAAGGAATTTTCATTTTCTACTTTTCTTATTCCAGTACTTACTCCAGTATTAACTTATTTAGGGCAGTTTAGGGAATCCATGTTTTAATTTTCATAAACTTAATCCATTTTCATATTTCTACTACATAACCGTATAGTGGTCTATGAAGGACAGTAAAAAAATCTTGTACCATTAGTCTAGATTGGAAATTGCAGAAAATATTAAGGAAGTCATAAACAATGTTTATTTTTCCGATGGAAAAGGATATTGATTCTGTAAATGACTAACGAATCAATAGTTGCACTGATTTATGAAGAAATTCTGAATTTAAAATTCCAAGTATAGGTAGCCATTGAATGGTTATTTATTACTCTTTGCATTGATTAAGATGTACAGATTGATTGATTGAATATGGAAGTTTAATATTCACTTAGTTACTGGGCTTACAAACACAATTTGTATTGTTTACTCTGTTACTGCTGAAATCTAGGATTAATCAATTCAATTCATTTATTTATTTATCTAATCCTGTAAACATTGCATACAAATAATGATAAGTGCATTTTTTTTTGCCCATATGTACACAAACTGCTGGAAGAACGATCTGAAGTTACAGTTCGCGTCAAATAACTTTGCCGCTCTGAAGTAGGCTACAAATGACTGCACAGTAGTCAATGCGCATAACTTCAGAGCGGCAAAGTTATTTGACGCGAACTGTAAGTATTACTTTCATGCATATATGCAAACCATGAAAATTAGGACAACTGGATAGAATACCTACCTTATTTTTGTTATTATTAATGTTATTATTAATGTTATTATTAATGTTATTATATATTTCCATTTCAGATTCAAACCGCGATCCAAGCCCACGAATGGTACAAGAAATCTTTTGAAAAGTACCCCTCCAACAGAGTTGCTGTGTTCCCGCGCGTATTGTAATTTGCCGCGAGTTTTAAATTGACAAGACTGAGCATTTATTTGTTTAAATTATTTAGTAGATTAGAAATTAAAGCCAGAGGAGCTATTAAAATTATTAGTATAGACTTTAATGACAAATTAAAATATATTTTTAATACATAATGGTTATTCGGCATTTTTAATTTTATCAAGATTACCCTCTCTTCTTATCCTTATCAAAAAAGAGTCAGGCAGAGAATTAGATGTCCTTAGCCAGTCGTATTAATCACTCAGTTCTATTAAAAATCAAACCATGGCCTCTTTAGATGACGGAAGCAAAGGGAAATCAGACATTGCGACGGTGATGATTTGTACGGTTGGGCCCAATAGTACTTACATTACTCGACTGCGGCGAAACCAAAAAAGAAAGGTTGTGTTTGACCTGTATGTATGTGTGTGTATGCCTGTCTATGTTCCCTCGTACTCAACGGCTGAACCGATTTTATTGAATGATAAATGGCGGATTTCCCGGCGTTAAAATGTGTGTATAAAAAACCTATCGAGTGGTGTATCAAAATGAAGTGTTTTAAAAGGTCATTACAAAAATATATACAATTTATGTTTAAAATGTAATTTGGAATGAGAAATGATAAAAAACTAAAAAGCTGAAAATAAAAAAACGCATTAAGTATAGGTAATCAATAGAATTTTGGTATTTTTCAGTTTTTCAATAACTTTATTTAATTCTAGATTATTCTCAGTAGCAAATAAAAAACTAATAAATAGAAACAAGTTTATTGACCAACTGAGGAACAAATACGGACACCCATATGTAAATACAATTGCACACACACTTCGACTTATTACGTCGGTCTTACTTACTAATATTCGAACTGCTCACTTGAAAAGGAAGCTGTAACAAAAACAAAACATATCATTCGTTTTAGTTTTTACAAACATACCTACAGGCAGGTTTTAAGGAATCTGCAGACAGGCGCGACGCGACTCTAAAGAAGTGTCCAAACATTGAGGGCCAAGAGCGCGGCGTTTGCAGGACACATTTCTGCCGCGCTATTATTAGACAAATACGACAAATGTTCGCGCGGTAGTCGTCCTATCACAGCGCGTAAGGCCGCGCAGCCGCTCGATGTTTGGCCACACCTTAATAAAACAATTTCTAAGCTTCACGGTAGAACAATTACCGGTGTCGCGTCGCTCGATAAATCGCCCCAGTCTGCACGAGCCTTTATGCATGAAAGGATGCTGTGGTAGGTAAAGAAGAGGGATTCTTGAAATATTAGAAGTGGTAAACCTTTGTCCTCGACTATACACAACATGCCGAAAATCTTTGACGCAATAAAAACGATTGATGAGGAAATCATACGGTCTCATAATATTACGCCCAGCTGGACCCAAGCTTTCACATCGTTCAGATTAAATAAAAAAAAAGAAAATAGAAAAATACTGCACAGAAATAATATTGAGCTATTTAACGTAAACTCTCTTGTATGAAACAAATCAATGCATTATGCAACTGTTACGATATTAATAACAAATACATTTATTTATTCACGCATTATTTTAACTCTGCCTAGCCTTTTCCCAACGTAGTTGGGGTCGGCTTCCAGTCTAACCGGATGCAGCGCAATACCAGTTTCCATGGAGCGACTTCTTATCTGACCTCAACCCCGTAGCTGGGTAAGACGTTACCTGCTAAGACTGGTTGTCAGACAAAAATAAAATCTACAAGTAAGTACATACCTATAAGGATACCCCTGCGTCTTAGCTCTGAACACGGAGAGCAGAAGCGAGAAGAACACGCAGACCAGTATCAGACCCACAATCGACTGGAAGCGCCGACGCTTGCCCTCGGCCTGGGTGCGCACGATCTCTGTGTTCTTGACTCCGCCTGCCGCTTCTATCATAAGAATCATCCCCACAACCACTGCGCCATCTGATACGGTACGGTTAGGAAAAATATTGCATTTATTGTGACGCTAGCGACCCGCCCCTACTTCGCACGATTTTTACTACTTGATAAAACACAAAGATTTCTTTAATAAATTATGTAAGTTTAATATTAACGTATTATTATACCTTCCGGAATAAATTATAATAAATGATGGTGAAAACCGCATCAAAATTCGTTGCGAAGAAGAACAACACAGTCACACAGACACACGAAAAGCGACTTTAAATTATGTATGTACAGAATATAGATTTGAATCTCTTAAAAAACAATGCTTAATGTAAGCTTCAGAGTGAAATCAGGATTAAGAGAAAAGATAAATCAACTTTATGATAATAGCGTATAAAAACTCTTAAATCACAGATTTGATTAGGTGTGCCGCAAGGTTCAATTCTAAGCCCTTTTCTAATCTTTATTTGTATAGTAAATATTTAAGATTTTGAATTAAAAGTACTAGTAATCTAATAATTATAGATTTTTATTATATTTATATAGATGTGCTACGTCTGTATGTTTGCACGTTCATTTAGATCCACGTCACAGATAATATAATACTATCGCATGCCGCCAGACAGTAGTTAGTTATTACTCCGTTCTTCCTAGTGTTTCGATCGAAATTTAAATCCTAATCGTAAATTTCCTCATTGGTGTTGTCGACGACTTCGACGACGGTTTTTATTCAACCATGGCGCCTTTCCACGGCGCCATGAGCTGCTGATAGTAAGCTTTCGGCCTGTTAAACGTGATTAAACTTTTTTGTGATGCATGGACCCTGGGAGCTGCAAAACTGCAAAGTCAGGCTTTTGAGATCTGTCTTTTAGTGTTCGGCCTTTAAAAAGTACTAAAATAAATAAATCGTCAGAAATTAGCAACGTTTAGATAAACGTTGCTAATTTCTGATGATTTACATTTATATAATTATGGATCGAGATATCAATTTCTCTCTGAAAAATAATTTCATACAACTAGCGCTTTTAAAAAGGATACTCAAAACAGCCACAATATAACTCTCGAGAACAAACTGGCCGTGGGAGCCTCCATTAATATAGACGGGTCCGTTCTTAGTCCTATGGAAGAATGGTGGGCCTCTGATATGGTTCCACATCTGCCCAGAGACAAGAGCGAAACAGAAGAATACTGCGCAAACTGCCCACATTTGTTTGTTGTAGAGGAACTCCAGATTGTTTCTGCGCAGGTACAGGAAACCGGCTATTAGGATGAACAGCATCGAGAAAGCCACGAAACCGGAGTAGTTTGGCGGACGGAAAATTCTGACCTGAAAATAATAGTTTAAATAGATACAGTTCTTGTAAAAAGATCAGACAGGCCATAGGTCATCTTAAAGATAAAGATCAATTTATTTGTTTAAACATGTATTTCATGATACATGAATATGCACATATAGATAGAAGCGAAATTTTACCGGACCAACATGTTTTGCCTCTCTCGGCGTACAAATATTGTTTTTAATATGTTATTAATTTGATTGGCAATTATAAATTAATTATGAATGTCAGACTCATACATAGAAATTAGAGTCAGTGCAAGATATAGTCAATAATTCATTTCACAATCAGAGTCAGTACAAAAAGTAGTCAATAATACACTCGAGAGCAATGAATCCGGGTCACTTAAAGAATCCTAAAAATCTGGGAAACTAAAAATGCTAGGTTAATGCAATAAATTGTATTTAATAGACAATGTAATACTCCTTAAATGAAGGTATTAAAACTTCTTAGTTATTGTAAAGTTATATCATAAAAAAATCAAATTTGAAAAAGGGCCACTTTCGAAGATGGAACTACGAAATTACAGCATTTGGTTTTGCTTTTGTTTGTAATCTGTCATTTATGTGGGTACATAAACCATGTTGATAGTGCTCTATATTCATTATTCAAGCTGAAATTATGTCGCTTACGCCTGAAGAATGCACCAGAATACTTACAATGCTGGAAACCGGCCGGAGTCAGCGCGATACAGCCAGGACTGTCGGTGTGTCGCTGTCAACAGTAAAAAGAGTTCTCCGACGTTACGAAGAAACTGGTTCTAACCTACGCAGACCAGGAACGGGCAGAACCAGGTGTACCACAGCACGAGAAGACCGATACTTGGTGAACACCATGCTTCGAAATCGCTTTCTCACAGGAACTGAACTCACAAATCAGTTTCGACGCCTCGGAGGAAGTAAACCAAGTGCATGGACAGTAAGACGTCGGCTTGCTGAATTTAACTTAAAACCCCTTAGACCTGCAAACGGCCCTAAACTGGAGCGTGGGCATCGTATTTCAAGACTAAGATATGCCCAGAGCCACGTAAATTGGAGTATTGAAGATTGGTCAAAAGTTATGTTCTCCGACGAATCAAAATTTATGCTCTACAAGCACGATGGAAGACACAGAGTGTATCGAAGACCAGGGGAAAGATTCAAGCAAGCATGCATCGAAGAAAAAGTAGCCTACGGTGGTGGGTCTGTACTTGTGTGGGCCGGAATTTCTCTGAAAGTCGCACAGAGCTGGTGATCATAGAAAACGGCTCTTTAACTAGCGTAAGATATGTGGAAGAAATCCTCAATGATCACGTTGGTCCATTTATGGTCAATTTAGGTGAGGATGCTATATTTATGCATGACAATGCCCGACCTCATACAGGTAGGATTGTGAATGACTACCTTCAAGAGATGAACATTACTCGTATGGAGTGGCCAGCGCGCAGCCCGGATATCAACCCGATCGAGCATGCTTGGGACGAGCTAGGCAGATGCGTAAAACAACGAAACCCTCCCCCAATCACGCTTCGTGAGCTCAAAATTGCTCTCACAGAGGAATGGGAGAATATTCCCCAAAATCGTATAAGGAACTTGGTGTACAGCATGCCAAACCGCGTAAACGCAGTAATGGAAGCACGAGGAGGCAATACGAAGTATTAAAATTCAAGAAAATCGTAATAAAGTTCAAAAATTTCATGTTTCCTATTTTTGTTTTAAGGAGAGATCAGCAGTTTTTTTCTTTATGTAATTTTGTGTTAATAAAATGTATGGTGACTCATATTTTTTTTACTTTCATTTAAGGAGTATTACATTGTCTATTAAATACAATTTATTGCATTAACCTATCATTTTTAGTTTCCGAGATTTTTAACATTCTTTAAGTGACCCGGATTCATTGCTCTCGAGTGTAATTACAGGCAAAATATGTCAATACGATGTAATAAACGTATATAAGCAATAAAATTCAAAATGTATCATTTAAAAAGTCAATAATGTTATAGTAGCACTTATCAGTAAGCAGCTTTTTAAGTGTTTTCTTAAATAAAGTAAAATTTAATTGCTTAATGTCATTCGGAATTTTATTGTATATTAATGGGGCCATGCATACAATACTTTTTCTTAGAAGTGCTGTTTTGACCGAGTGTGACTGCACCCAAAGTCTATACTTCTCACGTCTGTTTCTATCGGAATTATTTGACAAAAGAGGAAACCGAGATCTTCTACATAGTGTTGCTGAGCGTTTGCACTGGCGAAACATTCACAACAAAACATGTTGGAATCTCTATTTTCTGTCAATGTTCCATACAATGTTTGACAGGAACTAGAGATTTCAACATATTTTGTTGTGAATGTTTCGCCAGTGTAAACGCACAGTTACTGCATACTCAAATGTAGTAGCTGTAAGTCTCAAATAAATAATTAAATTGGAACTGGAAATGGCCACCGTGCAATAACTCATGATAAGCCCAGGTACGCACGGGCGATTTTTTCCCGAGGCGATTTTTTTTCGTGCATTGTATTCTCAACGCCCCACAGTGGTCTGAAAATCAAGCTCCATACTCATAGAAACTTAACGTCAGAAATTAATAAATAAAAATATGTTTTGTGTTTAATATACCTCCCTTTGTTTTACTAATATAGTATGAAGGGTATGAGTAGCTCCATGCGTGAGAAAAAATTTTTTTTCTTTTTTTTTGTATGGAATAAAACACTTAAAGTGCTTTTTTTCAAAACTGAATAGAACTGATGGGCTAGTATTCACATGAGCTATTGCACCATACACGGCGATCAAGATGACATACAATTCTTGAGCCTTTCGGTGCCGCTTTGCATGTAGCAAGCTTTGGAAATTTTGAATTTACAGTCGGTGATCTTTCAAATCTTTGATGGTATTTTGTGAAGCTACATATTGCTTTGAATATGAAAATAGTATGTAAACTAATACTCATG
Organism: Agrochola circellaris; assembly: GCA_914767755.1. Classification (NCBI taxonomy): domain Eukaryota; kingdom Metazoa; phylum Arthropoda; class Insecta; order Lepidoptera; family Noctuidae; genus Agrochola; species Agrochola circellaris. Next base: position 2,432,344 of record OU611847.1, read on the forward strand.
CAAGAAGAGACAAACATACACACACACACACCCTCACACACTCACAAACTTTCGCCTTTATAATCTTAGTGTGATTATAAAGGCGAAACTTTGTGTGTGTGTGTGTATGTTTGTCTCTTCTTCACGCTCAAACAGCTGAACGGATTTGGATGAAATTTAGCACACATAATAGTTTATAACCGGGAATAACACATAGGTAATATATTTAACAACACACAGGTATATAATTAAATGAAGTAACCAACCACATAACTGATATTGTCGTTAGTTAATAACCTGCTAATGACTTTTATAATGAAAATATTAGAAAACGATGTAGATTATTTACATTTTACTACAAAATTTATTTCACGAAATAACTCATTTGTTAATCACCGTCATTATTGTTGAATTTTAATTTAATAAGCATTATGGGACAGCGAGTGTTAATGAGGGTAGTTATAATATAAATAGGACATTTAAACTAACTTCACTCAGTAGCTCTTTGCACTTGTGCTTTACTATACTTATTACGTTCGATTTGTTTTCGTGTTATGATGGAAGCTTTTAGTACCAATTTGGATATTTTTATGTTTGTGGCTAACAATAGCTGTTTCTCACAGCCCAGTGTATTATATGAAGTTTTTGTCAATGCCGTTGATTTGTCAGAAATCGAAAATAAAGAATTGAAACAATTCTGTCAGACTCGTGTGTGTTCGTTGAGGAACAAATGGATCTCGTGTAATCGCACGAGACATACTTTCATAAAAAAGTATGAGACATGGCTGCAAGAAGACATAAAATGGCCTGAGTTCATGAAGGACAAGATGACACCTTGTTTAATGTTAGAAGAGCAGCAACCATGTTCCAGTTTTGACTTCGGTGTAAATGAGGGTGCATCAACATCATACAAACCGGAGACGTACAGTGTTGGAACATCAACTGTTGTGAGTCCAAGAAAAGTGTTCTCGGAGCTAAGCCCGCTACAGAAGAGAAGAAGAGTGAAAGAGCTCCTCACGCATAGCACTGAAAGCCTTGCTTATGCAACTGGTTTAAGTGCAGATAACAAAAATGTAGCAGATATAATAAAATTGATCACAGAGCATCCCGAAGAGGCTACAAAGATAAAGGAATTGTTGAAGTCCAAGAAAGCTATGCCCATATATTCCGCTGATAAAGCTTTAGGAATTCTGACTTCATTGAAGCTTTCAAAATGGCAGTATACAATATTAAGAGCTTGTGCAAAAGAAGAAGGAATACTACTATATCCTTCATATACTGCTATCTTAGAGGCGAAAAAGGACTGTTACCCACCAAAAGACACCATAGAAATTACCGAAAGAGGGGTAAAAGTAAAGCTTCAAGCGATTTTGGACAAAACTGTTGCTAGATTTGGGAAATTCCTACGTTTGGAATCTTCGCTAGATGGCAAAGAGCTAACATTGATATGCAAGTGGGGCTTTGACGGTGCTTCAGGGCAAAGTTTGTACAAACAAACTATGGCGGGTGAAGATGATTCAAGCAATTTTATGTGTTCTTTTGTGCCTCTGCGCTTAGTTTGTGGTGAAGAAAAGTTATAGGAGAATCCAAAGCCATCTTCCACAATGTTCTGCAGACCGCTCTATTTTAAATTTGCAAATGAAAACAAATTAAATATTAAGGAAGAACAGGCTTTGATTGAAGCTGAGATTGCAGCACTGGAGCCGTCTATTATGGGAATTCATACTGTTAAGCACTCAATGCTTATGACCATGATAGATGGTAAAATCACTTCGCAACTGTCAAATACTTCAACGCAGACTTGTGACATCTGTAAAGCTACCCCTTCGGAAATGAATAAGTTAGAGAAGATCTCAGAGTAAGTTTTGAATAATTTGTTATATTTCAGATTACCGTAATGCTGTGTATCTTTTTATTAATTAATTCACTTTCTTTCCAGAAAACCTGTTTCAACAGATATATATCAGTATGGTTTGTCTACACTTCATGCTTGGATTAGATGTATGGAGTGCCTACTCCATATTTCGTATAGACTAGACTTCAAAACATGGCAAGCCAGAGATGCAGACAGCAAAGAGTCATTGAAGAGTAGAAAAAAAACTATACAGCAGAAGTTTCGTGATGAAATGGGCCTCCTAGTAGACATCATTAAACAAGGTGAGTTATGATAACAGTCGTTGTTCTTAAATCTTATTTTTTCAAATAACGTTAGTTCTATTTATTCTTTACAAAGTTGTGGATTAGTTTTGATTCATTTATAATTTTCAGGTTCCGGAACCACAAACGATGGAAACACAGCGAGGAAATTTTTTGGTAATCCTGCCAATACTGCAGCTATTACAGGCTTGGATCCTAGTTTGATCCAAAGATTTGCAACACTTTTGCGTGTGATGGCCTGTGGGGAGCCCATAAATGTTGAGGCGTTTAAAAACTTTGCGCGCCAAACAGCAGAATTATATGTGGAGCTCTATGGCTGGTATTACATGCCTTCGAGTGTCCACAAACTTTTACTGCACGGTGCTGAAGTTATTAAACACTTCAATATTATGCCCATTGGCAAATTATCTGAAGAGGCATCGGAAGCCAGAAACAAAGACTTCAAGAAAATCCGAGAACAGCATTCGCGCAAATTTTGTCGAAAAGCGACAAACGAAGACATTTTCAATGGTCTCCTTGTCTCGTCAGATCCCTACCTGTCCAGCATAAGACCTGTGCTGAGAAAATCAGTAAATACACCTATTACTGATGATATGAAATCTCTTCTTATTGGTGACGATGCAGATCTAGACAAAGAGAATGTTGAATTTATTGATATTAACGCGTCAATGCTGGACTCGGATTTAGAGGACTGACGACAGCAAAGATACTCTCTGCTAATCGTTTTTGTATAAGTAGTTATAGCAAATAATTATAATAAAATAATAATAAGAATATAATTAAATTAATTAATATAATTAATTAGTAATATAATTAAACAGTAATATTTAATATATCATAGTTATAGGAGCTGTAAATAGTTGTTGTAGTCTTAAATTGACAATTTTGACGTTACTTTTATTGTTATTGCCTTTCTTGCACATAATTTTTGTTGTAATGTATTAGTATTAACTATTTCATTAACAGCTCCCCCAAACGTATTATACATTAACTATTTAATACATGTTTTTATCTTTCTTCACTTTTAACCATATATTTAAAAATAAAAATATCCTTAGTACATATTTATTCCTTACTAGCTGCACCCCGCGGTTTCACCCGCATAAGTCTCGATTCCGTGGGAATATCGAGATAAATAGTAACCTATGTGTTATTCCCGGTTATAAACTATTATGTGTGCTAAATTTCATCCAAATCCGTTCAGCTGTTTGAGCGTGAAGAAGAGACAAACATACACACACACACACAAAGTTTCGCCTTTATAATCACACTAAGATTATAAAGGCGAAAGTTTGTGAGTGTGTGAGGGTGTGTGTGTGTGTATGTTTGTCTCTTCTTGCATGAGTATTAGTTTACATACAATTTTCATATTCAAAGCAATATGTAACTTCACAAAATACCATCAAAGATTTGAAAGATCACCAACTGTAAATTCAAAATTTCCAAAGCTTGCTACATGCAAAGCGGCACCGAAAGGCACAAGAATTGTATGTCATCTTGATCGCCGTGTATGGTGCAATAGCTCATGTGAATACCAGCCTATCAGTTCTATTCAGTTTTGAAAAAAAGCACTTTAAGTGTTTCATTCCATACAAAAAAAATTAAAATATTTTTTTTCTCACGCATGGAGCTACTCATACCCTTCATACAAAAAAGACAGGAGGAGGAGGGAGGGAGTCAGGAGGTTTTAGTAAAACATAGGGAGGTATACTAAACACAAAACATATTTTTATTTATTAATTTCTGACATTAAGTTTCTATGAGTATGGAGCTTGATTTTCAGACCACTGTGCGCCCGGCTCAAGCCCGAGAGTTGAAAATCCAGTGCGCGATAAAATCCCGCCGCGATATTTGTAGGTCCGTGCGAACGTGGGCTAAGCCGATACTTGGTACGTAAAGGTTGAAAACGTGAGGACGGACGCGCAGTTCATGTTTTGTGAAGCATTTTTTTTATAATAGGTAAGTTACTGGAGGTTTGCTCCCTAATAACATATCGGGTGTAAAAAGACACTTTCCGAAGCCGAAAGCCACATATTCTACCCATTATTTGCATCATTTTTTTCCATTAGACCATACCTGGGAATCCACTGGTTCTGGAGATATTGAAGGTCAAAGTCGCATTTTTTTTTTTTACTTTTTCACGAAAATGAATTCTATGCGATAATACGAAACTTTTTTCCAAACAAACATTACTTGAATTTTAGATTTATCTTAACAGACTCCGCATTTGAAGTTACAAAAACGCAATGAACAACAAGTACCTACCTACGTAGCGTAGGGGCGGAGCTTAACTAACACTGAATCCGTTCATTCAAGCGTGGGTTCGCGGTACATTGCGCGCAATAAAAACTTGTTTAAAAAAAAAAAAAAAAAAAACGGTTCCCAGCAATAATTTTTGCGCAAAGCTACTTAGCTATACGTACAGTATGCGTAGTTTACGGCTTTGTGATGTGTCTTTTTACACCCTGTATACAGTCGTTTTGGCCAAAGTTCCCGGCAATTCCTACTACGTATCACCTACGGATATAAGATTAGTTTGTTTGGGGCCCGAACTAACAATGATTGACACCGCGATTTTTCAGCTGTCCCTACTGCCGATGTTTTTGCCAGTCCGAAATAGTTAATTAATCGGGTGTCGGGTTCACTACGAAGGTTCGAACTACTTTCGGACGAGCCCGTACCTATGTTAGTTGACGAACATCGAGAGTACTGAACTATGATTCGTTTTTAAATTACCTTCGCCTTCAACATTATTTAGGCTTGATTCAAATAAGTTGCACAAATAAAATGAATTAAGCTTCGTGCAGACCAGCGCGGCGCGACACCGGTTATTGTTATACCGTCAAGTTTTCTTAGAAATTGTATTGTTCGTGTCGCGGCACGGCGGCGCGTCGCGCTGATCTGTACGAGCTTTTACACGTATCGAAGGTACAGTACTCTGCCGCGCTTGCGATAACTGCAGTAAGTATCATTTTTGTCCAAATTGAGTTAAACATAGATTCGGTATCAGCGCAATGAGCTGTACAATTTGATCTGACTGCCATTTTAATATCTTAACTGCAACCTTTAATTTTCTATAAGGATAACGGCGGTAAGTCGATTTTATGATAAGTTTTTCTTAGCATAACAGCAGTAAGTAACGGCGAGTTTATAAGTGCGGTATCATCATTCATGTTATACTTCTGCTGATTATATGAGCAGTAACTACACATTGCGGATATAATAAGCAATTGGTGCTATAGTTACTAAACTCATACTAGATATAAAATATTTTTTGTCATTTAAAAGTATTCTAATAATTAGAAATATACATTTGACATATTGCAAAATACATAATTTTTATAATTCAATAGAACAAGTCAGAAAAGGTAAAAATGTTACGAAAAACTTTATTTATTTATTTAAACTTCTCGCACACAATAAGGTAAAAGGCGGACTTAATGCCTTAGGCATTCTCTACCAGTCAACCAAGTGTGGTGAAGAGATAAGATGGCAGGTGCTCCGATTTAGAGGAGAAAATAATAATAAAAATTATTAAAAAGACAACAATGAATTATAAATAAAATAGTTGTGTACCTATTTAGGTACATATATAGTTTATAAACTTATGATACAATACACGTACATACATATTTACTTTAATTAAGAATATTTACGAAAAACTTTGAACGCCAATTTCTCAAAACTATGCAAAACGTACTTACTACCATTGTCGCTACCGCAGTACTATGCTCTATGAATAGGATGCAGTATGTATGTATTGAGATCATATTAAATGCTTGTAATGGTCCTATATTTATTGCTGTATTTAATTGCGAATAGATTCGCAATTAAATACAGCACATACACACCCACACAACATATATACATTATTAAATATTTAAATTAACTGAAAATGCAATATTAGTATTACTCAATCAATTAATTTTTGTAGCTGATCATATTATTATTTATAGCTGATTACAAATGATTTATTCATTTTAGATTATGTCTTAGAAAGCATAAAAGTTTATATCAGTATAAGTAATATTTTGGAGAGGTCAGGTGGGGAATATTAGAGCCCCCAATGTGTCAGAGCGAGACAACAGATAGCTATACAGAATGAATATCGCGATCTCTTTATCGCAATAATATGCCTCAAAATATGGCTAAATAGTATATCGGCGAAAACATGGAGAAAAACCTGAAGGCAAACTAATAAATTACCGTTAAAACTAATAAAAAAATTGTCTGACTACCTGAACATCAGTTCTATCTTGAATCCATTTGGAAATAGCCTCTGCATGTATTCCAGATCTCTCAAAGTCCATTGAGTCAGCTGGTTTTGGCTTGCCCTTGGCTGGGAAGTGCATGATAACCGGTGCTGTGTTTAGACGTAGCTGAAAATAAGAATAATATTATTTGATAATTATAATTATAATGTTTGTATTTTCAACATTATCATGTCTGGATAAAACCAATAAAAAAAAGCCGAAAAAAAACTTTTTTACAAAACAAAACAACCAACTTCCAAAAAAACACTAAGTGGAAAATAAGTTGGTGTCTTATGCTTTGAATTTTCTTTTTTTGCCACTGACTCAGAAATAAAGTTATTTTTAACTTAGCAGAGGTTTTTTTTTTTAAGTATTTATTTTTCACTTTTTAGTTGTGGTACTTATCCCACACAAATTCGAATACACACTACCTGCTATGTAAATAACAGTGACAGGAAGTTATTATAACATCATCCATATGGACTAAATGGGAAAAATACCTACGTATTATTTAAACTAACTCAATAAGAACCCAAGCAAAGTTAATAAAATTTATATTTTTTTTTTTTAACAAATAAAGTTTTTTTGTTCGCCTGTATATGACGGAGATAAGACCTTAAATAAAAAACATTCGGAATGAGAACCTCCTCCTTTTTCAAAAGTCGGTTAATAAGCATTATTAGTGTTAGTGTCACTAAAACAAAAAAAAAATCTCAATAGAGGAAGAATAACATTTATTTCTTAATCAAGAAATAAATGTTATTTCTTCATTTCTTTAAGACTTATAGGTGTGTAGGTTGTCATCTCCAATAAAGGATCCTCCCCAAATAGGTTGGATTATAGGCTATAGTGATTATTTGTAGAGTTGGACACATAAGAATCCACCAATTCTAACAAATTTTCAATTAGGAAGAAAACGCATTCTGTGGTGTAAGTCCAAAAATTAAAGACAAATGGTAAAAATATTACTCACCATTTGGAAGATATCAGAACCCTCATCAAAATCAACCATACCGAAGAACAGCTTGTTATTATAAGCTGGTGAGAACCTGAACGAGTTAGCTACAATCATGTACTCATCGTACACATGCTGGCAGATAGCACATCGTCGCGACGGTGCCATCGCAGTAAACATAACGATGAAGGAGTAATCTCTTGGTGGTGACTTCACATACTCCTTGAATTTGTTTAAGTTCAGAGATACTATAGACTTTTTCGCCGTTAAGTCTGTTAACTGCTGGACTTTGTCTTCAAGCTGAAATGACAATAAATCAAGTGTTAAACAAGTATTGTATTTATTCATTTTATTTTTGTCTCATTTTGTTATTTCACTATATGCTGCACCAGTTGACGTCATCACGTCAACGCCGGCTGTCGCTGAAAACCAGCGTTGGGGCTCTGTCTCGCATAAGGTCGCAGCATTATGCTGAGCGATGGCCGTTTTGCGTGGATGTGACACATATTTTCCCCCAAATTGTTTATTTTTGTGTTTTGTTCTTTCTTTGTGTCATGTGTACCGCAAATAAACGTATTTTCTTTCTTTCTTTTTCTTTCTGTTAAGTTATTAATTTTAATAATATATATTGCTTATCTTTCTTTCTTATACATCAATTCTGTTTTTATCCCATTCATTAAAATACTTGCTAAAAATTCAAGAATTTTAATTTTATTTAATGTTTTGTTTTGTGTTGAGTAATGTAAATTATTTTGCATACTATTGTATAGAATCAAGTTATTATTTTTTTCTCTAACTGAACAGGCCACTTCTTCTTCCCAGCTAAACTCGGCAGCACTAGGAAATGGTGAAAGGCAGCCGTTTTTGGGGGACTGGAAGTTCGAAAAGTGACTCTCAGCCTAGTTTGAATAACAGAATTTTGAACTACACAACTGCATTTCTGAGGAGCTAAAAAATGACACTCTTGCTGCGATTGTCCACCTACTGGGCCCAACAAATTTAACATAATTCATGTATTTACCATCAACTTAAAAGAAAAAGACTTATATTTATCTAATTACCTCTAAATCCTGTAATTATAAACAAGAGCATGACTTTTAGGCTATGGCTAGTGTAATATTTGAAAACATGAACAGAAGCTATTATTGGCTCAGTGCTTAATATGGCCTAACATGTAAAATGACCTAAATCTATTTTATCTTTCAATTTATAAGTGATGTTGAACAAAGCTTGTCATTAAAAGTGATATGTGGTGTTAATAGTTACAATTTCACGGTTATTAAGGAAATGTGCCATTCGTGATATTCCATACAATAGGTACATCACGAATTTTCCCTAAATCTTTGACCACTGAAGTTTGAGTTTACAAGGCTATAAAAATAAACCATCATCTGAGTAATAAAACCATGGGTACATGAAGAGGGATTTAATGAGCTCCATATCGCGTATTTAAAATTAAATAAACTGCATTAATTGCCTCGTTTAAGTGAAAAGATAACAAGAAAACGCCGGTATGATAATCACAAAGAATACTCCAACATACCCCTTTTCCTCGTGATTGAGCCGATCCTTCATAGTAAGTAAGGATTGTTGTTAGAAATAAAAGAAGTTTTAACTTCATTTTGTTAACTTAAAATCACCACAAAATTCTAATAAAATGGAATAAGAAAGAAGTAAATCTAAATCGTGTTTGACGTTTGCCACCTCAAAACAAACGTCAAAGTCAAAAATGCATGACGTGTACCAAACTTAGTGTTCATGAAGTGTGTTTCATTCACGCCTTTTTATTTTGATGTCACTATCATATTTACAATAATAAATTGTTTTATTGGATTCAAAAATCAATTCACTAAATAGTTGGGAATAGCCTAGGCAGATAAAGATTGAAAAAAAAAACTTGTTTGCTAGACTGTGCTGTCCCAGTCCTGGGCAAAGGCCTCCCTCCACTCCGTCAATCATTCGCGAACCCGCGCGTCCTATATAAAAAACTAAAACAAACAATTGTTTTGTGGTACTTCACAGCGCTATTTGGTATTTGCGTTTTTAACTGTGTTTTATTCGGCTCTACATACAGGCTGTCAGGGACATCGACGCAAAGCCGGTTACCATGGATTCAGTACGATTCTGGGCCAATATTATTATTATGAGAAATTTTTCGTCGTTTATTAAAAAAAAAAAACTTGTTTTTGTAATTACCGACGAAAAATTTACATACTCGAACAAGTGTCGATTTCTTACAGGGTTCTTTATGATTCTTGAACAGTTACGCGCATTAAGTTACTAAATATACGTCGTCTATTGTATTTTAGAACTGAAACATTTCTATTTACCGAGAAATCAACGATGGTACTAACTTTCGCGCGCTCGTTCAGCAGGACCACGACTGAATGTTGATTCCAAGTTTGAGTAGCTTGTCGCATTCCTCAAACCTGCATAGAAACTTAATACACTGCAAGATAAAGTTGGGCCCCTCAGACCACCTTCAAAGTTGATTTTCTAGAAAACTACAACGGTACCAATTTAGTTGTTCGGGTTCTAATAAGCACCAATTGAGTACCTACAACCCGGGCCCCGTTCTCGTCCTTCAGGACGAGAGCGGGGCCTCGCGCGGGTTAGCGGGAGGGGAGTCGAGTTTCGAGCCAGGTGTCAAGTTATTGCGCCCGGGTTGTACTTACTAATTATTTAAAATATCGAAGTTATTGGCTTTGGTGGTCCGGCAGTCGTCACGGACATCGTCGCATCCCGCCGCTGTATCCTCCATTGCGTTCTTCAATACTGCAGAGAGAAATCCTCTTTGATGCTCCGTGGTCTGCTGAGCTTTGGATTTTAGTTTAGTAGGTACCTAACCGTGGGGTGCTACCCGTGCTACGGTGCCAGAACCAATTCCCGCTATTAAAAATGTTCAGAATCCTGTTCCAATCTTATCTCGGCGACAAGCTATATCAAAAACTTGTCGAAAATGTGAATAACTAACTAAATTGGATGTATTTTTGACATTGAGACTGACATTAGAATGTGACTGTCACAGAGTACATTGTAAGTGACTGTTAAACGGGATCGCCCGTCAGGCTCGGTGAGTGCTAGCGTCTGCTCAAGCAGTCGCAGCTTGAAGTGGTCAGTCATTCATAACTGCCAACTTTACTTGTATGAAGCAGCCCTTAGACCGGCGCGGCGGCACTTTGTTTGCGTTTTCGTGTGAATAATTTAATTATTCATTACGGTAACGGGTCAGTCACTACCTGGCATCTCAAGGGAGAAAAACGCAACAAGTGTGCGCTCCTACATTGTTGTAGGTATGTTCGTACGTCCAATATCATAGTTTACGTACGATACAAATTCGTATCCAATGTGTGGCCGGCCTTCGTTTATTTTTGGTGGGAAAAGTTTTCCCCGAAGTCCGAACCCCATGTTATGAAGCATTAGGTACTCCAGTTTCTCAAGGTATTTGCTTACACTGTACGCTTTGTGTGTTGAACGATTGTTATTTCCAATAGGGCGGAGGCCCATTAGGCACTAAATACTTTTTAGATGACCCCTCTGAAGTCTATTTCAACTGCCGCACCCATGAGATGTCAGATTAGGTAAGTATAGGAGTACCATCCTCGCACGACCACTATACTTACGATCTCTCCAGTTGCCGAATACTTACGACCCGTTTGACCCACAACCCACACATTGACTGTTGTATGTAGATACTTTTTGTGTGTATATTCAATTAACTCCTGTGTGTTGATGTGGGTCAATCCACTCACCGTCAAATTAAATATTGTGGCTACTTTGAAATCATAAGATTTACAATATACCTATCGTTAAGTTTAAGAAAAATCTTTTTCATTATGAAATGAATCTGATCTGATTTTATCTATACTGCCTAGTCAAATGTAAGTTGAATAAGTATTGATTTCAAAGCAGCATTGTATCGGTCCAAAAGGATAAATGCATATCAAACCAAAAGTGAATGGACTAGAGTGAAACAATTGATTCATAATTTACATTAGTTGTTTTCAAAATATTTTATTAACACAATTCATTCAATAACACCAAAGATTATAACATTCTCTAACATGAAACCTAAAATAAAATACAATTTTACCTAAATGTATTTTACTTACCAATTTATAATCATTCAAACATCATTTCGACTATGAGGTATACAGAATAAATATATATTGAAATACTTTTTTTTCACATTATAAGTCGTCAGAAATGTAATACTATTTAAATATTTAATATTATTATAAAGTTATAATTTGAATGCGATAGTTGCTATATAATGTCATGAAAGCATCCGCCTTCCGAATACTTATTTTACATCGCTCGCATGAAGACCGAAAAGGAAAATAAAACACACAGTATAATCAAGTAGAAACAAAATAATATGGAATGTACAAACCATGTTTATTTACTGATTCCTGGCAATACAATGTTTGTGACTCGCTTTTGAATTTATCAACAGCCATTTGAAAGAGGATAACATTTACAGGCCTATTACAGTACGATAAGGATACATACAAACACATCCACTATAACACTGAAAGCTATATAGCATGGTACTTAAGCCAGGTTTTAACTTTACATTCTCAGCGATAGACATCGGTACACAGTACCCTGGGGGTTTAAATGTTTCATAAATTATTAAGATAACTTGTTTGGACTTAAATTTCTACTCTAACTGTACATTAGTTTCGCCTTAACGCTAAAATAATCTAAAAGTGATATCGTCGGATGGTACGAAGATACGTTTCGCGAGGAGGTGTAAACGCGCAAATAAACTTCTGATATGTCGATAGGTGAAACAAAATCATCTCCTGTCACCGAAAATCAAAATAAAAATGCGGTAATAAATTAAGAAATAAATTACGCCGTCATCGCACGGTAGCATTTAAATTGTAAAACCATGATTGGGATTCGAAAATAGTGATCGTTATATTTATATAATTGAAATAGAAAAATTATTTATACTATTCGCGTCTCTAGACGCGGTGCGGCCGCAGCATCAAGGCTGCACCGGGCCGGAGATATGCGAAAACATATAAATGATTAACGTTCAAGTAACCAACAAGTACTATACAAGATGTTTTGAGGTGCTCCGAGGCCCTATGCGGGTCGTTTCGCTACCGGCGACGACTTCCTGTGCGCGACTGAGTGACTGAGCAGATTCTGTGGCATAGAAACTCGGAGCACGGGCGACGGGAGTAAGAGTGTGCTTAATGCGTTTACTGTTTCGTGTAAAGGTAGATGGCGACGATGAGACCGTATAGACCCAATACTTCAGCGAAAATGAGGATAAGGATCATGCCGACGAATAACCTGGGCTGTTGCGCGGTACCACGGACACCAGCGTCACCTACGATGCCTATAGCAAAGCCGGCCGCTAGACCGGAGAAGCCCACGGCGAGACCTGCTCCCAGGTGGATGAACCCTCTGCAAAGACACACACAAACTTCATTAGTACAACATCTATAGTAGTGAAAGGGGCAACATGTTGTCTTATTCAGGAGGAACAGAGCAGCAGAGATCTACATTAAAACCAACATAACATAGCATCACGCCTGTTTCCCCGAAGGGTAGGGCAGAGATGTACCTATAAGTAGAACACCCATGTTATGTATACGTTCCGTGCAATAGGGGGCGAGCCTATTGCCATCCAACCGGGCACAAATCCAGACTCCAGGTTGCGACCGAGAAATTCCATATAGGTAGAAAAACCAAATAACACTTTGCCCAATCTGGGAATCGAACCCAGGACCTCAAGCTCAGCAGTAGTGCTTGCGACCACTTAACTAACCAGGCAGTTAAATTTAAAATCAACAGTAAGCCATAAATACCAAATCAATAACTCCCTATTTGTTAATAAACCATCTAATTCGAAAACCTCTTTAGGATAACTTCAACCTGACTGGAAATATGTCGGTACACGTTTACAAACTGCTACCATTTCATTTCTACATGTGACAAATTGTTACACAAAAAACTAGTCTCGAGGTCAATAGCATGAAACATGCTCGCACGACTTATAGTTGACGGCAATTATGAAATGAAAAATGTCCAAATAATGTTTTTTTTCTCGTGCGTAGCCACCATTGGTGTAATTATACTCCATCAGTCCTAACATTAATGAGCCTGCTCTACTTTTTGTTGTATAGGGATTGTTGAAATCAAAATAATATGAGAGATTTTTAAAGGCTAAGCTACTATACTACATTACTGATGGCGGCATACTTTCGAAGTAGGTCAGTAAGTAATGAATTCCTGTCCTGTCAGGAAGACTAATACTAGAGCGTGTAGGCATGAGGCATGGAAAATACCTAAACTGTAATTTCTTACCTAAACTTTAAATTCTCGTCGTGAATTGAATACTCGTAAAAATCAGGTTAATACATTGTACAATCTTCATCTAAGTAGGTATTCCTGATATATTTTGTCTTATCAATTGATCGATCGCTTCTTATCTATTCATTTTACCGGCGAATATTTCCGTTATGTTGGTATGGCAATCAAAATTTTAAGAGACTTAATTTAAAAAATATCTAAGAATTATTTTCGAACGCTTGAATAAGAATGATTATATTTTACTTAACTTTATTACATGTATTAACTTAAAAATACATTCAATGAAAATAATCTGCTGAAGTTCGAAGAAAAAAATAAAAAAATAGATCAATAGAACATCAAGACCAGACAGTGAGACTGGCGAATACCAGACATGGCTGTCATCTATACCACCCATTGAGAACATAAAGTCTAAGAGCTAGAATTATACTGTCGGGAAGTACATCCTGGCCTGATGCCAAATATGTAATACTAAAAAGTAGGGTACAGATATCGACCAATAAACTCTAGACGATATTTTGTTATGATTTTTTTTATGTAATATTCAGTCGTGTTTCTCTAGTGATTGACTTTTAAAAGAATCAGTTATTCATAAGTATCTTAGACAGAAAATAGTTGAACAAAATATTGCCTTCACCGTTAAGCAAAAGATCTTTTAGTCCATTGAATTAGCATTATTGGAACTTGTTTGAGATGAGTTCAGTAGCCTGCTGTCGCGACTAAATATCATCATAATATTCCTTAGAAAATGCGAAACAATACTTTGCAACAAACAGCCTTGCTTGTGTAACCTTGTTCGAAGTCGAGCTAGCAGGAAACCAGCGAACCATTGATGCGTAATTTGGACACAAAAACTAGAAGAATGAATGCCATTTCCCAGTACAATTATTCTAAATACAATGAGGATAGTTACAACAGATTTTTATGATGTACTATCTGACTTCAAATCGTTGATAAGACAAGTAAACAAGATACTGAAGTGGGTACTACTTAAAAGGAGTCCATTTTGAAATCATGCACATGTTTATTATTGAACTAATTAACGCCATTTTAAGGAACTCACTTTACTGAAAGTTAATCTACGCCATATGCCTTGTATTTTTTTTTTGTGTGTGATACGATATAACATCGCCAATATGTACTTTCACTATGATAATTATAAAATTCCATTGTGTGTCCATTTTCAAAATATAAATTCAAACAATACCAATTTCAATAAAGTATGAAGAAATAAATACTAAGCTCAAACTGTGAAATAGGTGTAAATGTTTGAAAAACTTCCCAACACTGGATGTGGGCACGAAAAGGTTTCCAACCTGACTAATATTATTCAATGTTTATATAATCATGCATAAAAACAAACAGTGACATTCTGGACACAACATTAAATTTGATTTTTCATCTATGACTATCATAATCAGTTTGTAATGTTCCCACTATTGGGACATAGACCTCCTCGCTAAAAGAGGGAGTGGGCTGTAATCCACCACTTAGGCAATAGTCCACCACTCTCCACACTGGGCATGTGGGGGTTGGTGGATGTCACATGTCTGAACTTTTAGTTCTAGTACATGCAGGTTTCTTAAAGATGTTTTCCTTGAGAATTTTTAGAGCACTGGTGATGAAACTTAAGTTCCTGCCTGGGTTTAAACCTACAACTCTGTAAGTCGCGGCCGTTTACACTGGGCTACCACTGCAATCATCAATGGCAGGAGTCAAAAGGTAAAATGATTTCAAGTTAAACTTACTTGTAAAGGGTGTAATTGTTTGAGGGGGATTCCAGGGATCCCGCAATCAGGACAGCCACTACTAGACCGTAGATGGCAATGATACCCGCCATGACGACGGGAATGATGGATTTCATGATGAGCTCAGGCCGCATCACCGACATGGCGGCAATACCGGTGCCTGACTTGGCAGTTCCATAGGCAGCTCCCAGCGCTGAAATCACATAAGTTGAAATGTTTAGTAAGATACTTTATGGTTCTAAAGCTAGTGAGCAAAGAGGAGGTATGAAGGCCCTGAAGTAAACCTTACATTAAAATTAAAAACAAATAGTGGACATTGATATTCATTTAAAAAGGTTTAGTTTATTTTTTGTAAGGGTAGAAGAATAATGATAACAATTTTTTTAGGCCCAATGTGTTAGAGAGATAAGTTTCTAAGAAGATGATGCTATCATTAAGGGTTTGTTCACCCCTTAGTAGGTGGACCTTTTAATTTTCAGTTGCACTATGTTAACTTGATTGCCACACCCCTTTTATTAAAATGGATATTTATTTTACAGGATTTGAGGCTACTTTATGTTATGCTTGATTATTCTAAAATAATCATACAAGCCTGAAACGAATTTAGGTACCTACTTGAAAGAAAACATAAAATGGAAAAGTACCCTCAAATGTCACATGATATTTGAGGGTACATTGTCAGGAAATTGATATTGTATCAGTGGTGGTAATCTAGGATGCACTAACCAAAGAGTATCCCTTTAGACATATGAGAATCCAGTACTTTCCCGTTACTATCCCTTGTTCCCTATTCATGAACCAGGATACCATTTTTATTTAGGAGGTATTTGTACATCAGAACATAGGTAAGACAGAAGCATGTAATAGAACCTCTTTTGATACAAGTTGTAAAGCCTTTACATTCACATGACATAACCTTAATGCTAAGTACACAAGGAGTCATGTGATTCAATCCTTCATGATTTAATAATGAATGCTGTCCTACTATTATTACTCAGTTTTCCTCCATTGTTACTGGCATTGTACTTATAATAGTGTTGATTGGATCTTTAGTACTTAAAGTATCTTATCCAGTACTTCTTGTACTTGAAGTGGTCATGTGATGGCTTGAAATCAAGTTTTTTTTTTCAGTTAGTTTATGGCTGTTTTGCATAATTAGGTTCAGTATTGTGAAGAATGTAATTGGAACATGCATAAGTAAGAATTATTTAAAATAATAGTACTAAGTAGTAAAGTTATAACATGAATGAACAGCTGACTCAATCACATGACTGTTAAGTTGGTCATGTGATGATCAAAACCATAGATTTACTTGTAATGCTGGCTTTTTCCTGTACATTATTACCAGCCTGTTTGGTAAATACAATATCTGGGATGTTAAGAACTAAGACTAAGTGTACTGAACTAAGGGTTGACATAATTTTGTATGAAATTGATTGTATTCCATGATTTAAGTTATTGAATGCTATTTGTGGAATGGGGAATTCCTCATTACTAATTCCATACATATAAATGGGGTGTGATTTTCCCATTTATGATCATTTTTTCCTAAACATACAAAACAATCACATTCACAAAATTCTAGGGTAGTTGACACTAAAAAGAGTTATCATTACGCACACAAACTCTTTTGTTGCCGATGCAGGCACTTGAACAGTGCTGCCAACCTAAAGTACCACCAATCAATCACATGACAAATGATTCACATTTTTGTGCCAGAAAACAACGCCCTGAAAACCACCCCTTTTCCTGCAAAATACTGCTTCACTCGAATCATTAACAAATTGGCTCAATTCGTCATGCATATCTATATATTTATGTACGGATAACGTAAAGCGCAAGGTGCGGCTACTACTATAATTAGTGCTCCTAAAATAACCAGTATCGAACTAATTTAATAGAGCAAGATCGTATAGAATGTTTACTACAAGCATTCCTGACATTTTAAACTATCTTCTGAAATCCTGTAACCCATTTAGGGAGATCGATAACATTCAAGACAGCCATTTGTACGATACTGGACCACAAAATACATACCGCTAAAGATGATAGCAGACGCCGCCCCCATAACTCCAAAGAAGGGTCCGTAGATTGGGTTTTCCGCCATTTTGTAGGTTTATTGAGGGAGTATTTACAGGTCCCAAAAACTGTGATGACTATCTGCACACACTCACTCCACGGAACTACTTTTGCACAGACAAATATGGCCCAAGCTTTGCAGACTCGATAGAATGGGTCATATGACGATTGATGTTCAAGGCAGTGCTCGATATGACCTAAGTTCTGATTGGTTTTGATACGTCACTTCCGAAATGCGCAGCCAATCCTGAGCTGAAGATTTGGCTGCGTTATGACGTAGATCATTGATGTGGATCGCTGGCCAGCACTTTTCTTGTGCGCATGTACTGTTTGATTGTTTCAATACTTTTAATAGATAGAATTTCTTCTATATATGGCATAATATTTAAATATGGTTTAAAAAAAATAAGTTATTAATTATCATGAATGTTAGATTAATTAATTAATTTTGCTTGTAAGAAAAATATTAACTTGAAAATTAAAATTAATTCTGTATTGATTAAGTTATAATGTTACCATGTTTTGAAACCTACTATCTAGTAATATTTGAACGGTATTTCAAGATTGATGTTTCTATTAGAAAATTATATCAACTCAATTATTTTGATAAGCTCATGTCCTTAAGCAGTTTTACTGTGTTCCTAATCCAGTGAACCTATTGTAATTGGTGGATGGTATTGTCGTTTCGAAGTTTCGAACCAAAACACTGCGAGTCAACTTTCCAAAGTTTCCGCGACAGGGCTGCGTGACGGAATACCAGTACCAGTAGTACTGTCAGTGTGGTAGTGAAGGCGGTCAGAAGATTTTGCGACGTTTCACAAAATTTAAGAAGAAAGGAAGGAATGCCGCTACCGTCGTTGCGTTAGTCTACAACAAAAAAGTATCTCATTTTTGTGTTATACTAGTCTGTATTGTACCTATTGCAAATTAAAAACTGCTAATTATTGCTATAATATTAATATTATTCTTAAAATTGTGATAATATAGACTGTAATACAGACTGGAATTATTATTGTTTTTTATTATTCATATTTCCTTTATTTCATTTAAAATTACCGGTTTTAGATTTGTGTCCTTTGATGGCAATAGGCTCGCCCCCTATTACATGGAACTTAAGCATAACTGGCGAAATGTGACTGTATTATACATAGGTACACAATTGCACAACCATTCGGAGAAACAAGGCGTTATGTTAAGTAAGTTATGATAAGTAAAATAAAAAATAAAAATAGTAGCCCACCGGTATCGGGAATAGGATCCAAGCTAGCAGTAGTCGAGGATCTTGAGAGAGGAACCTCTTAACAATGCGCACGGCGCGTAATAAGAGGTTCGGTGAATCCAGAAATACCGCTTTCTGGATCTAGCTTTTAATCCAACTAATGCCTCAGTTGTCGTCTTGACGTCTGATGTTGCCTTTATTCTATTCTATTGAGTTGGCTGCTTGGCTGAATGACAGCATGGTGGTTGACAGGGGAGAATCGAAAAATAAAATGTGTTGCGCCGACCCCAAGTAACATGGAACAAGGGCAGGAAGATGATGATGATTCCGTGTTAAAAATATGCACACGTTAGGTAGATTCAACTACGCGCATAACATATTTCATAAAATACCCAGGCGCCTGTAAGGAGTTGCAATTATATGCACGTTTTTCCTATACCTTATAAGTTTCGGAATTGGAACAGGCAATTTGCTTCAACTTTCTGACTAAAGCTTTGGTTTCCTAAGACAGCGGTGAATGGTTAAACAATAACGGCTGTCCAACAGAGCTTTATTTGACACCTCAAATATTGGTGAAAATAACAGATATTCATGACGGCCGTTATAATATGACGGAACCGCTTTCCTAGGTAACCCAATCTTTACTGGCCGACTTCTTCTCAGTTCAAAGTGCCTGTAAATGGTTTGATTGAAATTAGAACTTGATTGAAATAAATGCGATAATAAAATACTTTGGGAAAAAAAAATCTGATAAAAATAGAAGAAATCTTATTTTATGCATTGGGTATCAATAATCTGTCAGAAAAGTTCGTAACTTTAAATCGTTTGGATACACGTTTAAACTAACGTTGTATTCCTTTTGAAATTCCACCGGTTATCCCCGAATATTGCACACTGTATCCGATTTTGGTCTTGTAGTGTGTACGATCACGTGATTTCGAGTTCCTGTTTTCTCTTTTTCTCTTATTGTAAAATGTATAACGCTTTCTCGCTTTAATGATGTAAATTGCGATATTTTAGACACACTTCCATCTATTCCCAATCTCTTCTGTCAGTGTCAGTCATGTCAATGTCAATAACTTCACGTTGTGAGCTGCCGGGCTGTCCATGCTTTTTTAAAGTTTTGATTTCGTTTGTGTAAATATTATTTTGAATTCTAAGTGAAAAGTATGTTTAACTGAAATAATAAATTGAACTAATTTATACGAAATTTGTTCCCAGTCTTCAAAATGAAGTTTCATTACAAGGTAATTCAAAAATATTTACATTTGAAGGTTTACACGTATTGTGGTCTTTGTTTACAAATTTTAAATAGAAAGAGACAACTCTCTTCAATGAGACTGCCATAATTAAATCCGATAAATATGTATTTTATGTTTTCAGTAAATTTCTAAGTCGAATGCTTTAAAACTGTTAAAATTACATTTTGGGATTTCTAAACATAACCTTACTGAATGTTTCAGTTCCAAAATTTACTGGGTACAGTTTATCGGAGAGGCGATATCTTGTTCACTGGCGATGGAAACTGTGTTATAAGCCCTGTGGGAAACAAAATAACTGTATATAACTTGAAACAGTAAGTACAAAAATAACCATAGTATTCTTTATTGTTAGTGTTAGGTACTTTACCTACTTATTTTAAAGGGTACTGTACCCGAAGAGTGCCAAAAGGAACCCTATTACTAAGCCTCCGCGATCCATCCGTCTGTGTGTCTGTCAGCGGGCTGTATCTCATGACCCGTAACAGGAAGACTGTTGCAATTTTCATAGATTGTCTATTTCTATAATTGCTACTATAACAACAAATAACAAAAATAAAATAAAGTTAAAAACTAAAGGGTAGTAAACGGTCCACATACAAAAAATGTGTAAAATATTATATGGTGGTACCCTTCATGTGCAAGTTCAGCTTGCACTTGGCCGGTTTTTTACAGCACATTTCTTTCATCACTATCTTCAACTCAACACCTGAGAGTGAAATAAAAATAAACTGACAAATTTGTTTTATTTTATTTATTCTAGAAACAAAAGCAACACACTTTCATTTGAGAGCTACTACAACTACACAGCGGTTGATGTGTCACCCAATGGATCTACTTTATTGGCAGTCAATGAAAGTATGTATAGCGTTCTAAGTTTATCACTACATTTAAACAAATGTCCCCCTGCTGCGTCGCCTGTCTGAACACGATATACTCAAAAACTACATAACGGATTTTCATACGATTTATAGCAATGGATGGAGTGATTCATGAGAAAGGTGTATTATTCATTACAGTTTTGTGTAAATTTGCTGAAATATAACGATGATTGTTAATGATTTCGGAACATATCAAGACAATTGGGAGTTTTACTGGTGTGCGCGTTACGGTAGTACATTTCCGTGGGATTATTTCCGACCTCCACGCGGGCGAAGCCGCGGGCAAAAGCTATTAAACGTCAAAAAACACAGATAAACTTGCAAAAAGACATACACGGATTTGCAAGTTTACTTGCTTTGAAATTCTATTTTGAAAATGAGAATAATGTATTGAGAGACTATCCTATAATTTGTATAGAATTTGGAAAAGAAAAAGCCATCATTTTCTGAATTGTGTGGGTGACTAAGTGTTTGCGCAGACTGGCGAACGGGACGGCAGAGGATTTTAAATTTATCAATTGAATTTAATACTTATGCAATCGAAATAAGGTATATATTTCAATGCTCTGTGATCGACCTTTGAGGATCGCAGCGCAGTTTTATCTGGAGCATCGGAAAGACCGCTAGAGGATACCGCGGCGGGAGGCGGCCTCATGCGCCGGTATGCGCTGGAGTCTGCCAGTCTGCCACACTTTTACAAAAGCAACTTTTCGACTGCGTTGTCGTTAGTGGAATGCGCGGCGGATGCTCCGGTAAGCTGGCGGACGGTCACGGTATCGCTAAGGATTACTCTTATCAGAGTGCGCTGGCGGATACAGGAATCCTCCTCGATGCTTTCCCCTGCTGTCCGCCAGTGTGCACAGTTCCTGAAGCTGGCATTGGAAATATTTAAAATGCCAGCTCAAGTCAATAATAATGGTCCTGATATGGAATTGCATATACAATAGCAGTGAAAGTAAACTTTTTACACAAAACAAACATCATTTCGAAATTAATCAATATTTCCACTAAAAATAAAACCTTGTAGTTTAACACATATTATGCTTTTATTTTCCAGAGGGTGAAGCCCAGATGATCAGTCTACTGACTTGCACAGTGATACACAAGTATAAGTTTAAGCAACAGGTGAATGCCATCAAGTTCAGTCCGGACGGCAAATACTTTGCCGCCTGCTGTGATGATATAGGTATATATTTTTATTTTGACACATTCTTCACTTAAAATATTTTTTCCGCGGGAACCTTTTTTTTTTTTTTTTTTTTTTGAGGATGGGAAATTATCAAATAACTTCTCCCGCTCTGGGTGGAGCGGGAGGGCGTGTCAGACTTTTACTGACTAAAACCCACCCGTGTTCCTTCCGTTGCCTGTGTGCCGAGGTCGCGATATCCCTTTCAGACAAACCCGCGACCCCGGCAGGCATTGGCCCTTCCGGACCCCGTCAGTTGGTGCTGACATCTCTTTGAGGCGCGCGTGGAACACAACGCGCCGTCGACCCGGGCCTGGTCCCTATCGGACGGCGAGCTACCCATTGCTCACCGTCCGCAAGCCCGCGCCTACGGTGGCCGGAAGTCGGCTCGCGACTCCCGACGCCCGGGGCGTCTCCTGCGGCGACTAGGGGCGCGAGGGGGCGCATTTTGCCTCTCCCTCGCGCGCTCCGCCTCCTCCTTTCCGCGGGAACCTTGAGTATATAATGTGACAAATAAAACACTGAAATTCATTAAGTTAAATTGTTGTATTTATTCTAAAGAGGTAACGGATTTCCGGTAGCTATCCAGTATCCGGCCCATCAGACCTAAATTTACTATCTGCCGGATACTGTATAATAAGCTAGTCCGGATAAAGGATGAAAAAAAACCATAAAATTTTGGTGCTTTATTTAATCCACATAGCAAATATAATGACCATATTTGTTTTTACTTATTACCATATTTGTTGAGTTTGAGTTCGAGTTTGAATTAATACCAATTTCTCTGCATTAAGAGGCAGCAAACGGTTTCGCCTGTTTTCATAGACAAGGTCAGCTTCATAAAAAAGTATTTGGTTGTTTTTGCTGCTGCAGGATGCTGAAAGATAAATTCCAGCAAACTTCGTTAAGTTTTGGCATTGCTAAATCTTTTTAGAATTATATAAATACTTTTATAATAACCTCAAACAATAATCAATAAAAAACTCAATGAACCACTTGTTAACTTCGCTCGAAAGAAAATACCCGAATTCACCCGAGTCCTCCCAATCGTTCGTGCGCCATCTACGCAAGCTCGTTACGATACGCCAATCGGCAATATTCGACGGGATACCGGGCACCTAGCTTCTGACGTTTCATAAGTGCCCTTGTAGGTTTATGTGAAATAAAATATTTTGAATTTTGAATTGAATATCAGGCTATACGTCTTGGTTGGCGGAATACCAGATATCCGGCGGAATACCGGATATCCGTCCAAACAGCTATCCGTTTCATCTCTAATTTATTCTATTCCAGTATTCATAATGACAGCACCATGCACATTCACCGGAGAATTCCGGTCATTTGTCATGAAACGAGTCTTCAAGAAAGCCAGAGACGAAGTAACTTGCCTGGATTGGTCTCCTTGCTCCAAACTCCTGGCAGTCGGTTCCAAAGACACAACCACTAAAATCTACACCATAGATTACTTAGACAACCTGAGCATGTATTCGCTCAGCGGTCATACTGATAAAATAGCAGGAGTTTTCTTTGAGAAGAAGAGTTTGGACTTGATAACCGTTAGTAGGAACGGTCAAATTTGTTTGTGGGAGGCTAACATTGATATTGATGACCTGGTGGTGTCCGATGTTCAGATATCTCACCGCAAGAAACGTAAGATGGTGAAGAATGAAGAGAGTGAGGATGAGGTTGATGAAAAGGCTGTTATTGAGAAGGATAAGGAATATGTAAGTACTACTTTATTGATTTATTTATATATCTTTTTCTTCAATTAATGTTGAAAGTATAAGTTCTCTGCCCGTTGGTCTAGTGGTAGCAAGCGCGGCTTGTATTCTGAATTCGATTGCTACATCCAAAGCTACAAACCGATATTAGGTTTTCTATCAGGAATTTCTCAGTAGCAGCACAGATAAATACAGATGGTTCACTCTGCAAAGTCATTTAAATAAAAAGCGACTCTTGCTACAACACAATAAAGTGCAATTTAGGTCGCACAGCGGTACTTACCTACAGTTATATTTATATTCACCTAGAAGGGGCCACTCTTTCTATCGCGTAACTCTTATATCTTCTGACTACGTTGCGCTCACTGAATTGGCCCGACAAGACGAGCTCGCAGCGTCTTCATACCTAAAATGCGGAGTGCGCCTTCTGTATTATTCTGAGGTAGCAGCCTGTTTGGATTTGTGCACGGTTAAGACCAGGTTCGCATGGGCGATATTTTCCTGTGGCGAATTTTTTTAGTGCACTGGATTTTCAATGCTCTGATTAGCGCCCAGAGTTGAAAATCCAACGGTGTGTTTTTTCAACGCGCTGGGACGAGAGTGCGTCCCAGCGCGTTGGATCCTCAACGCTCGGCTCAACACCGAGGCAGGCGAAGAGCCTATTAGCCCACGTTAGATGGAACTTGAACATAGCTGGCGACATGTGAGTGTATTCTATGCAATAAATATTTAATTTCTAGGAAAGTGACAATGAACCAGATCCTGCAGAAAAAGAGATCAAAACGGAAGACAGTAAGAGACTGCTATACAAAAAGTTAGGGAGGCATTACATAGGAGATGACATACGGAGGGCACATCATAAGGTCAAGCTTACTGCCGCGCAGTATCATAAGGATACTAAGATGTTGGTTACAGGTGTGTAGGAATGTTACAGTTTCTTTTCTAATTAGTGGGCTATGTGTGCTATTAGTGTCCGTGACATCACTGCGGGCCCTATCAGAATACCAGCGCTGCGACATTTATTTATTTTTTTCATGTCGCGGCATCATGTTGAGATAGGAGCCCTTTGGCCTCGTACGGGACTTCATTCTTTAAATTTTAATGTTACTTTGTTTTTTTTTAATGTTTAGTGTGTTTTTAGTTTAATGTGTGATTTCCTGTGCGAGTCTCAATAAATACTTTTTCTTTCTTTCTTTCTATGTACGGTTTCTAGAAAAACATGTTAGCTGATGGAATATGAATTTATTTATGGTTGTTCCTGACGTCACATGGCGATCGCGGGCTTCCCCCTACTTTGACTCGCTCGCCAACACCTTGAGCGTGCGCACACAATGGTCGTCTCATATAATATTGTAATCAGCCAAAGAAATACAGTACTTGTCGTAATATCGAAATCAAGTAGTTTTAATACGAAGTCAAGACCACCAGCAGTACACCTGGAGCTTGATACTCAGCAATGGTTTTCGAATGAATATCATTTACTGTGGAGGAAAAATGTGCGTTGTTTATTCGGAATCAGTGACTACTAGGCGAAGACGTTCCTTAATTGTATAATTTTTACGTAAAATGGGTTATTTGACTGGTTTTTTTATTACAATTTCTGGAAACGTAGAAAAAAGTAAGGCGCTATAAAAAAAAAAAATTGCTTTAATATAAAAAAAAATGCCTCAGTTCTATGCATTTTAAAGTCTATGCTAGACAGGGACAGCACTACTGCGGTCTGACGTCACAACACAATAGTAATTTCGCGCCATTCTATACAGTTGCTGTATTGTGTGACAAGGACAGAGGTATTTTTTTTCAAAGGATGTAACTTCACCATACTTCCATCGATTTTATATTAATTTTATTAATAATCTTGTTGTTTCCGTAACATCTTTAAAATAAGTATTAAACCACGTATATTTCTGATAGTAGTCAAATAACTAAAATTCTCAATTCCAGGCTTCTCCACCGGCATATTCTTCCTACATGAGATGCCGGACGTGAACCTCATCCACACGCTGAGTATATCAGAACATAGGATCAGCAGCATAGCCATATCATCGCCCGGGGATTGGATAGCGTTCGGCTGTCCTAATATCGGACAACTGTTGGTTTGGGAGTGGCAGAGTAAGTGGAGTATTGCACAGATAAGCCATGTTTTCATCATCATTCTGTTTCCCTTATCCCAAATTATTTGAGGTTATCGCAACCACCAAGAACTTACAAATTGTAACCCGGAAGGCACTTTATTTTGTGTAAATTATTTCATCACCACTGCTCTCAATATGGTGAAGGAAACCAACCCGCACTGGGCACGCGAGGTGGATTACGGCTCACTCCCTCTCATAGAGAGGAGGCCTGTGTCCCAGCAGTGGGAACATTATAGGCTGATTTATGCAACATGTCATTTTCATCCATACTTCTCTATTAGTCGTCATTTCATGTATCTTGAACACTAAACATTAAAGCTCAATTTCCAATGGCCGAAAACGAACTTAGATTTTCTCACTTCTCATAGAATTATCAGTTTTAGGTCTCTAAACATACTGTTCAAATGAGGTGAATAATTCGAATTGAAGTAACAAGGGCACTCTCTCGACACGACCTGCTTGCCTATTCCCTGGTCGAAAAAAGTTGGAAAAAGCCGGGGAAAAATGCTCGACCATTCTAATCTCTACCTTAATCTCCGAACAATCAACTTCCTACAAACGACTCTCACATCTACATAACAAGTGCAAATCCGCAGCCACTTGAATATCAACTGTACTTCTTTTGACATACGATTCATATTTGCAGGTGAACAATACGTAATGAAGCAACAAGGTCACTCCCTCGACATGACCTGCCTCGCTTACTCCCCGGACGGACTATACATAGTTACAGGAGGTTACGACGGCAAGGTCAAAGTGTGGAATACGTCCAATGGCTTCTGTTTTGTGACCTTCAATGAACATAAGTCTACGGTGACGAGTATTACTTTTAGCGCTAATAAGAAGTTCTTTGTGTCGGCCAGTTTGGATGGAACGGTTAGGTGCTATGATTTGACTAGGTGAGTTGAGTTTTGTATGTATATATTAGTAGGATTTTTAATAACAATAAAATCGGGCATATAGTCAGTGTGAGTTGTGTCCGTACTTATTTTGATCACATGTTAAACAGCAGGGACATAGAATTTTCAACGTCTTTTTTCGCTGGTGGTCGTTGAATGTGTGAGGAGCTCGTGGCTAAGTAATAATAGCCGCACAGGTCGATCCATGAAGTTAAGCTATGCTTACCGGGGTTTGCCTGTGGATGGGTGACCGTCTTTACATAGCGAGACTCATCCGTGCCTAGGAAAGCACGTTAAGCCGTTGGTCCCGGCTGTCATTCGTGGATCTTTGACAGTCTTTACGGGTCAGAAGCCCGAAAGTCTGAGAACCAGTCTTATCAAGGGGTATCTTATTACCCAGTTACTGGGTTGTGGAGGTCAGATAGGCAGTCGCTCCATGTAAAATACCGGTATTCAGCTGCATCCGGTTAGACTGGAAGCTGACCCCAACATAGTTGGGAAAAGGCTAGGCAGTTTGTTGAAAGTGTCCATAGGCAGTCTGCCTTTTTTGGTTTTGCCCATGGACGTTGAAGGACCGTTGGAAAAAAAATCTATTGGCTTAAGTACTCGTGTCTTAGGCATTCATTATTCGAGTGTTCTGTTGAAATCTATGTTCCTACTTAGATCATTTCTAACATTTAAATTATACTGTATCAAAAAAATCTGACATGAATCGATACAGCCATGAAACACTAGTCAAAAGTTCATCTTACCCTAAGTCAAAGTCAAAGTTAAACAATTTATTTCAATGAGGCACATCAGAGGCACTTTTGAACGTAAATTTTACACAAAATGGAATTGATTCTAGTCGCCCCTTCCAAAAGGTAGTTCTCGTATGGAGAAGAATGGGCAAGAAACTCCACCGTTACTCATTTAAAATGTTTTTACAATATTTTGTATACATTAATTATATGTAAAGACGATGCATCTAGAATAAGATTACTATACCACGATAGGTAAAAAGAATGAAAAATGAAGCAATGACAGATAAATTAATTACCTATGTGATAGATACATGGTGCTCACATACTTACAAACATTGCAAAATTATACGATATTCCTAACATTTTAACAAGTAATACTAATAAGTCAGTGTGTGAGTTCAAGTAATCACAGAATGTAAAATCAGTGTTATAAAGATATAATAAAATAACAAACTATATAATTAACTTAGCAACCA
This sequence comes from Agrochola circellaris, assembly GCA_914767755.1. Taxonomy (NCBI): domain Eukaryota; kingdom Metazoa; phylum Arthropoda; class Insecta; order Lepidoptera; family Noctuidae; genus Agrochola; species Agrochola circellaris. The sequence goes on from OU611847.1 coordinate 2,460,367, forward strand.
GTCTGATTTTGTCTAGAATCGAAACCCGACCTTACCCCACTAAACATAACACATAATTTCCAGATACCGTAACTTCCGTACCCTCACATCTCCGAGTCTCGTACAGTTCAGTTGCGTCGCCTTAGACGCGAGCAGTGAGTTGTGTGCGGCCGGCGGGCAGGATGTGTTCGAGATATTCTTGTGGTCTATCAAGTTTGGCAAGCTTTTGGATGTGAGTATGACGTGTTTTGTAATACTTTGCTTTAGCTAAACTTTATGTTCGGTTTCAACAGAATCAGCAATGCTATTCTGTACCCATCTCACCGTGAAAACTTAGGTGAAGTGAGCGTGGAGTGAGCTGTCATTCCACAGGGATTGACACTATTGACAGCTCACTTCACCCAAGTTTTCACGGTGAGATGTTTACAGAATAGCATGGCTGAGTTTGCGTAGGGCCTCAGGCTGAGATGCAGAGACGAAACTTAGTGTATTGTTACATTCAGAGTAGCAGCATTCATTCACACTAGCAATCTCGGCCACCGCCGTTTAGTAGTAGCCGTAGAAATAGCTTTAGTAGTAGAAACAGCTGGCTTAAAAATAATATTAATAGTTTAAAAAACACTAAAATACACGCTTTTACGTGCACCTATAGGCGTATTCAGACCTTGAAACCTAATCGTGGTCAAAGTTCATTACAAGACCTTTCTAACAAGTCCAAACACGGCTATGATACGATCATCCATCATGAAGTTCCAGTTCATATCTTCCGGCTCCATCATCAGATCAGCTCGACAGTACCATGTTATTGTATTGTCATCAAAATCACATACAACTGCCAATTTTCATAACGCTACAATCTTTAGAAGATGGTTAAATTAGTTTTCTTAGATTTGATTACATAGTTACATACATACAGGTCGACCTAATAAAAGCATGTTAAAAAGTTTTCGCGTCGATGTCCCTGCCACCCTGTATAACTAACTAATGAAAAATTCCCTCTTCCCTCCTCAGGTACTAGGGGGCCATGAAGCGCCAGTATCCTGCGTGACCTTCAGCCCCACACTGGCAAGCTCGCGCCTCGTATCGGCCAGTTGGGACAAGACCGTCAGGATATGGAACTGTATTGAAACCAGTGCCGATTGTGAGACGGTTCAGCTTACGTCAGACGCTCTGCAAGTTGCGTTTAGACCTGATGGTGAAGAGGTAAGTTTTAATATATAAGGTATTTCAAAATTAACTGTGTTGCTTCAGACCATCGAACTGAATAACCTTTACTATGGGACCAACTTTGAAATGGTGGTGGAAAAGTAGGTACCTATTAAACTTAAGTATGGAACAGCAGATGTTTTTTTCGCGATTTTTTAAGTTGGTCCCGTAGTATAAGTTATTCAATTCGATGGTGTTAAGCACCTCTTAAAGTTTGTAAGTTTAATTCTGAAACACTTTGTATATAACATAACGCCTGTTATATTCCCCGAACGGTTAGACATAGGTGTAAAGTCACTACAGATAGCTACAGACGGCTAAAGCCGATGCCGAAAAAAAATTACGCCAAAGGCGAGGGAAGAAGCAAAAAGTATTTACACATACTTTTTGCTTCGCTCGCGTTTGTCATATTTTTTTTATGTCAATGTCAAAATCCGGTAACTTGTTTTCTTGGGTTAACCCGTTAGTTTGGCATATGATGCACAAAACGCTGTAATACAATTTTATTATTATTTTGGCTGTATAAATATTTATCCTTTTATTACCGACTTAAAAAAAAGGAAGGTTATCAAATCGACATGTGTGTCTGTAATATTATTGGAACTCCAATATATTCACATATGATAATCTGTTAGCGCTTCCAAACAAATATATATATTTATTTAGTTTATTATATTGATCAGAGGTTATATGGACCATTTGCAGCCTTTTCCCACTCACTCCTCCCTTTTGCGCCATTAATATCTCAAATTATGTCCATGCGGCGTTTGTAGTAGAACAATTTAAATTATAATTATTACCTTCTATTTCTCTCTACCTTCATCAGATAGCAGTATCATCTTTAGATGGCAACATAACGTTCTTCAACACGACAACTGGCGACCAGACGGGCAGCATTGAAGGCAGAAACGACCTCGGGTCGGGAAGAGCTGAAACTGACCTTATAACTCCTGATAAGATGCTGAAGACTAAGTGAGTGATACTTATCCCGTTAGCAAATATTAATAAGGTCGGTCAGATATATGTATCGTCCTTCTAAGCCTTCCCTTCGGGTCTAAGGGCTAGTTTACATCCGGCGAGGCGCATCGGAGCACAGTTTTTGCAATGCCAAACAAATATGAATATTAAACTCCTTAAAATAAAGGCGAAAATAAATAACCTGATTCTAAGGCCCGCTTGAAAACGTCATTCTGTCTCTGTCATCAACAAACAATTGACAGAAACAGAACGATGTTTTAGCGCTAAACTCATTTATCGTACGCTTCGATGCGCTCTCGGGCCAATGGAAGTTTATTTATTATCAACTTTATCTTATTTAACGCAAGATCGATATTTGTCTATCGAAGAACAGCGCTGACCCTTAGAGAGTAACTTATGAGGATGACTAAATATGTAACATTTTTGCAGAGCTTTCACGACTATATGTTACTCTGCCGACGGTTCCTGCATATTGGGGGGCGGTAACTCCAAACATGTCTGTCTGTACAGTGTGAAGGAATCTATACTTATCAAGAAGTTCGTTATCACGCAGAATAGATCATTGGATGCTGTTAATGTGAGTATACTGAAGTTTTTTTTTATTCTAAAGAATGAATGTTATTTGGAGTAATAAGTGTAAACAAATACAAACTTCTTACAAAAATTACTTTAAAAATTGCGTGGCAAAAACCGAGGTTATTACTAATGTTTTAAATTTTAAGGCTTATAAATATTTTAAGAAAATAAATATAATATAAAACCTAATAGAATCTAGTCACTTATTTTGTAAAAATAAATAAAAAAATGTTGACTTTTTTACTGCATTTCTTTATGGATTCTCTGTGGTTCGACAATAAAAGTTAATTGGGTAAGGCTCAAAATTTTTGCGCAGTCGCACAATGGAAAATACAACGGAAAGTGTCACAAACGAAAATACGTTGCACAACGGAATTTGTAAAGCATAGTGCACATGGATTGTAAAATATATTAGTTTATTAATAGTTACTATTATTATCTCAATAATAATAATTAATTAAGTATACATCCCTAATTCTACTTGGACTTCGAAATAGTGAGAAAAATCAATCTATAGCCATAAAAAAAGTTTTGCAAACAATGTCGTGTGTTATAGGTATCAAATGAAAGGGCTCGTTGTGATGGTCTCAAATATTTTTTATTTTATAATAAGAACATTGTAGAATTAATGAAAAATGAACGAAATTTGACCATGCCCACGCATTACCGGCTCAGTATCGCCCCCCATTGGATCCAAGAACTGTCACATACATACTATATGTTGTATGTGACAGTGCTTCGATCCAAGTGGGGGCGATACTAAGCCAGCGGAGGTTTTGGTGTTCGGGTCCAATCGTGGGTGTTACCGAAATAAACGGTTAAATAATATTGCCATCGTATCGAAACTCAACAATTAAACTTGTGTCAACAATTTTGTGTCATTCGTCGCACAACGGATCAAAAATTCTACATAACCAATCATAAAAAATCTCGTAATTCATAAAATGTACAGTACAACTAATAGTAAGCGTTATATTTTATTAATTAAGTAGGTAATATATACAAATAAATATCACAAATCAAGAAAGTCATTAAAATTTCGAAAATATAATAAAGTAAACTTACAATTTCTTAACGCCACACAACACGTTCCGTCACGATCTTCCGTCTGACACAAAAACAAAATGGCAGAAACACGCTGAAGTTAGTCGGATATCATGGATCTGTGTTGCCACTCAAAATAATTTGATGCTCATGGTAGAATGTCAATTAATCCAGAAATATCGCGTTGCACAACTGAAGTGTCACAACGGATTAAAATTTAGGACATTTTTAAATTACCTGATATAATCAAAACGCTTTGATAAATATTGAACTTATTTTACTATGAACTATACAAATAGTATTCTGAAGCCCATAAAGTATACGAACTAAAAAAAAACCATGTGTTTCCTAAATATATTGAATGGACTTTGAGAAGTGTACGTACACGGACATCAACAAATTGTATGGAAGACAAACATGGACCTTTTTATTTTCAAGTATTAAATAGGTATATAATTGGAATATTTAAACGAAAAAAAATGGACATGATGACAAAATAGTCATCTTTCTTGCAATATTATTATAAACAAGTATTTATTATTTTTGATATTTTATTTCTACTCTTCAAATTCTGGGACAACACATTTTTAGAGAGTGCGCGTAAAATTTGAGCCTTACCCAATTATTATTATTAATAGAATCTGCAACGCTTAGTATTTCACCATAATATTTCTGTTACCAGGACTTCATAAACCGTCGACTGATGACAGAGTTCGGTAACATGGCGCTGGTCGAAGAGCGAGGCGACTTGGAAGGAGGTGACGTCAATGTGAGGCTACCGGGAGTCAAGGAGGGGGATATGGCTGACCGGAGAGTTAAACCAGAGGTGATTCTTATTCAGTAAACATACAGATCTCCCGTAGAAAGTATGCGCTTTGTCAATCACCACAATGATGAAATCTCATATAGAGTTTTTACATCCGTGGAAGTACTGCATCATCATCATTTCCGTCGACAGACGTCCACTGCTGGACATAGGCCTCCCCCAAGCACCGGCACTTTAACCGGTTCTGTGCTTCCCGCATCCCACGGATTCCTAGGTCATCGGTCCACCTAGGCCTCAGGCCTTCCAATGCCACGTCTTCCGGTACGCGGTCGACACTCCAGACTCCTTTCGGCCCCATCGGTCATCTGTTCTACGAGCAATATGCCCTGCCCATTGCCACTTATGTTTGGCAATTCTTCGGGCTATGTCGGTTACCTTGGTTCTCCTACGGATCTCTTCATTCCTGATTCGATCACTTAGGGAAAGTACTTACCTATTTTGTATTACCATGGTTACAAAAATAAGAGATTAAAAACTATATGCAATTCCAAAAAAACTTTTCCAAAGTTAGGTATGAGTTACAAATGATGAGGTGCGACCGGAGTACGTAACCCAACAGAGGGAAAGCCGATACAATTTTTTTTCTAACTTAATACAATCTGGCATTTTCACATTACTATTCATAGCCTTAGGACGGTTTTTAAACTGTTAATGTATCGATAATAATTATTAATATATTTATTTATTTATTTTTATATATACTTTATTGTACACCAGATTATAAATATACTTATGATACAGGTGCGAGTGCATTGCGTGAGGTTCTCTCCAACCGGAGACAGCTTCGCAGTCGCCGCTACCGAAGGTCTGCTGATATACAGCCAGAACGCTGGCATTGACGGCACGTTCCGGTGAGTTCTTATTTTTTATTAACTGTCGTTAATTGCATGCTTAAAAAAACCGCATTCTTATCGGTTTACCCGTTTAAGAGCTACCGTGCCACAGACAGACACACACACACATAGCGGTCAAACTTACCTCTTTTTTAGCGTCGGGGGTTAAAAACACTCCCTTTTAAACAAGTGAAAGGGAGTGTTTTTCGAGAATGCTCATTTAATAATAAGGGATAGTTTATACTAATTCCATGTATAGTTCGTACTAATTCCATGCTGCCATGATTGTAGGTACTTACTAATTCCATGCTGCCATGATAGTAGGTACTTACTAATTCCATGCTGCCATGATAGTAGGTACTTACTAATTCCATGCTGCCATGCCTATATTCTAAGGTAGCCATCTTGTTCTAAACTTTGGGCGACCGAGTTCTGCTCGGGTGAAAATACGAATTTTCCCAGATATGAGACCTAGCTAGATCGATTTTTCGATACCTCAAACCCGTATATTGCAACTTTCATCGAAATTGTTAGAGCCGTTTTCGCTTCGTTTTCGTTTCGTTTAATAGTATTGTATACGTACATTATTACTTATAGATTCTAATGACCCAATACATCAACAGGCCATACCGTTTAGAAGCGACCTCAACACCATACGCAGTGAAACAGTTATTGCTACAAGAAGCATGGGGCTCTGCTCTCGTCGCCGCCATACAACTGAACGAGCACACTGTCATACAGCAGTGTGTGGAGACTGTACCGGCCAATGACAGTGAGTATAATAAATAATATTTATTAAATAAAACGTTAACAAAAGTATACAATTAGTTCACAGTAAGATTTAACAATAATTATAGTGCTTAAAAATTAATACTGTACTCATCATATTATCTAAGGCAATGTAACGGTTCTTTTCAAAGTCAAATAATTTAGTTCAATTAGGGACATAAAAGGCACTTTTGATCGTCAAAATTTCCAAAAAAATAGAATTGATTCTAGTTGCCCCTTCCAAAAGGTAGTTAAGACGTTACACTTTTAAATGTTTTACAATATTTTGTATACATTCATTATATAATTATATGTGAAGACGATGCACCTGGAATGAAATTACTATACCTACCACACTAGGTAAAAAGAATTATAAATGAAGCAATGACAGATAAACTAATTATGTAGAAACCGAATTGTAAACTTAATCTTTACAAACTTATTTATTAACCCACCGACACATTACTGTGTCGTGTTGTGTCGTGACGCTGGATATACCAATCAGACGAATATATTCAGGATTACGTCAAATTACAATGAGTTTTGATGGGCTAACACTGCGTCAGAAGGCGTCACGACACAACCAAACACAGTAGTGTGACTCCGGTTTAAGGCTATCTCTTAAAAGCGTAAAGTCACGTCTTTGCCGTAACTCTAACCACTGCCTAGCATGCGATAGCGAACGACTGATGCGGAGTATATACTCTCAATAGAGGTAACCGCTTTCAACAGCGTCACAGGCGATATCTGGGCAGGATGCTCTTTATGCAGGTCGATTCCGTTCTTCACTCGTCAAAAAACATGGCAACAAACCAGCAATTGCATCTTTGTCTTACTGTTAATTCTTGAGGCCTTGCTATGTTGCCTTCGTTTTTCGTATTGGCACAAACTACTTATGAAACATTTTTTGGTAAAAAAAGCTAGCGGAGCTGACTGCCCGGACGCATCGAAGAAGTTCATAGTTAATTACCGTAAGGACTATTCTTGCTTGGAGCGCGCGGCGGCTATGCTACCGGGCCGTTAACAGATGTGGTCAGCGTGTTCACGGAATTTTGTTGTGAAACTGATTAGATATGAACTTCTTTGATAGTACATTTCCATCCCTTTTGGTGGTATTTTCTAAATTTATTTATTATACATACACAATACCATGGCACATAAATAAAGGGCAACATTAATATTGTTCTCGTCTTGTTATACAGTATGTTAACTAACTTGTCTTTCCACGTTGAAAGAAAGATAAGGGCACGTGTACAGAGTGTTTCTTTAAAGTATCAATTTAATATTTCTTGTGAATATTTTACTATTCAAATAAATAAAAAACTTTTTTTATGCTTTACTATTGCGAAGAGAACGCCCTTCGTTAGTTAACATACTGTATTATTATATGATGTTAGTAACTAATATACTCTTTTCTCCCACAGTAAACCTAACAGTGGCCAACCTAGACGATGACTACGCTGACCGCCTACTGAACTCAATAGCCCGCTTACTAGAAGACAGCAGGCATTTAGAACATCTACTGCTGTGGGTGAAGGCTATAGTGACCGTGAAGAGGAGGAAATTCCCGCCCAGTGTGTTACTGGCCTTAGAGAAAGTACTCACTGTTAAGTACTCGCAAATTAGTAAGATGTAAGTATTTTTTTTACATTTTCGTATCTGTTTCGAGTAACGATTTTTATTTTCGAAGAACTTAAGGTGGACCCGCAGTTGTAGCCCGTGAAATTCAAATGTTCTTAGTTTTTTGCAATTTGCAGGTCAGTGTCAGGTTGTATCTTGATCAAAATATGATTCGCGACTATAACAGATATCGTCGTCTTAGAGTGAAAACCTCTTTTATGAGAAAAACTGGCGGGCAACTGGGAGTTTATATTATATTATGCTGATCGCGCGGTAAAATCTGCTTAGGCGATGCAGGATTTTGCGTGACATCAGTATGATGCGTAGCTCGCATGTGGCGATATAGATGCCGCCACAAAACTGCGTGTGTTGCGAGGATTTTTTTTTTTCAAAAATGTAATATAATAAAAAGTCAAAGTTGCATTCCCGAGCTTTACACTCTAAGGCGACGATATGAATTTACAGAATTATTGTTCCATAAGAACTTTTCCATAAGAGATTTGATTTGTAATTCTGTTTATACATAGGTATCTGTTATAGTCGGAATCATATTTTGATCAAGATACAACCTGACACTGACCTGAAAAAACGTAAGAAAATTTGAATTTCGCGGCCTGCAACTGCGGATCCACCCTAAACAGTTTCTTTGAAGAGTATTCAAATACTTTTGTACATACCGTCGCCTTTTTTTTTTTTTTTTTTTTGAGGATGGGAAATTATCAAATAACTTCTCCCGCTCTGGGTGGAGCGGGAGGGCGTGTCAGACTTTTACTGACTAAAACCCACCCGTGTTCCTTCCGTTGCCTGTGTGCCGAGGTCGCGATATCCCTTTCAGACAAACCCGCGACCCCGGCAGGCATTGGCCCTTCCGGACCCCGTCACTTGGTGCTGACATCTCTTTGAGGCGCGCGTGGAACACAACGCGCCGTCGACCCGGGCCTGGTCCCTATCGGACGGCGAGCTACCCATTGCTCACCGTCCGCAAGCCCGCGCCTACGGTGGCCGGAAGTCGGCTCGCGACTCCCGACGCCCGGGGCGTCTCCTGCGGCGACTAGGGGCGCGAGGGGGCGCATTTTGCCTCTCCCTCGCGCGCTCCGCCTCCTCCTTCGCGAGCATTACTGCTTCGCAGAAGGAGGTGACGGCCTCCCATGCACTCTCGCTCCGGACCATGGCCTGAACCAGGGCCGGACGCGAGAGATCGCCGCCGCCGATCGCCTCCGTGAGGACACGGCGGTGCTCCGCCCAAGCTGGGCAGACCTCCACCGTATGCTCCACCGTGTCCTCCGGGCGATCCACACAGTGGTGACACCCGGGCGTTTCCTCCCGCTTTATTCTGAACAGGAACCTCCCGAAACAACCATGTCCGGTGAGGACCTGTGTCAGGCGGAAGGTGAGGACGCCGTGGCGCCTCTCTAGCCACTCCTCAAAGAGGGGACTTATCGCCACAATTGTGGCGTGCCCAGCGCTGGGTTGCGACAATCGCACTCTCCATGCCGCCATGAGATCCCGCCGGAGCTCTGTCCGCTGTGCCGCGATTTCTCGCGGCAGCGGAGTTACGCCCCGGCGTTTCGCCTCCTCGCGCAACTCCCACATGTGCGCGAGGACTTTTGCCTCCAGATCCCATGGCGTACACACTGCTACAAGGGTCTTTCGGCGACTTACCATGTAATTTTTTTTCACTAAATCAATAAAAGATAGTAATATTTTATAGTCGGAATCATATTTTGATCAAGATACAACCTGACACTGACCTGAAAAAACGTAAGAAAATTTGAATTTCGCGGTCTGCAACTGCGGATCCACCCTAAACAGTTCCTTTGAAGAGTATTCAAATACTTTTGTACATACCGTCGCCTTAGAGTGAAAAGCTCTGGAATGCAACTTTGACTTTTTATTTTATTACATTTTTGGAAAAAAAACCTGGTAACACACGCAGTTTTGTGGCGGCATCTATATCGCCACATGCGACCTACGCATCATACTGACGTCACGTAAACTCCTGCATCGAGTAAGCAGATTTTACCGGGGCATCAGCATAATATAAATTCCCAGTTGCCCACCAGTTTTTCGCATATAAGAGGTTTTCACTCAAAGATGACGATACAGAGTGATTGGTAATTCGATACATTACTTGAAAGGAGTTAAACTAGATGTAGTTTGCAACAAAGACCCCGATAACATGATGTCGAAACTGGGCTGTTTTTTGAGCTCTGGGTTGTATTTGCGCATTTTTTTTATATAAACGCCGTTTGGTTTGGTTTTGAACGTCTAAGACGTGTGTATAAAACCCTATTCAGCTTTTAACTTCCTAGTATTTAAATTGAACAAGCGCAATTTATAAGTATTTTTATCAAATGTAATAGCAATAGAGTTGAAAATTACGTCATAAACGACAGCCAGGGGGATTTGATTGCGTAACCATGTAACACACATGAGATGTGTCATGTGTGTGATAATTAAATCGACCAGATGACTCGAAGAGTTCAGACAATACTATTTAATGTGAAACGTTTTAAAAGAGTTGGTTTATTTTACTCCTGTTTGAAGTTTTTTGTCGTTGTCAGTTTCTGGTAGCTAGATTAAAGATATTGAAATTCTATATTTTCTTATTATGGGACCAAGTTTTAGACAATGTGTTAGTGTAGTGTGCCTCAAAGTTCGAGGCTAAACTGCAATGCAATATGCTCTTGTCTCTGGCCTCTGACTCATACTAGTTCAATGCCAAACCTGCGAATTTGTGTATGAATAGGCATTGTTAAATACCGCAAAAACTCGTTGACAAACCATCCGAAACGAAGATACGCAGTAAAAACCGTTATAACGTTAATTTGAAGAATAATATAAAAAAACTTTTAATTTAAACCAAAACTCAACACAACAACACGAACGGTCGTAATCGTAAGTTATCCGTTTTTAATAAATAATTGAGTCCCAAAACTTTAAATGGCCTAATGACACCTGACCTAGACCCAATTAAATATTCAGGACTTGACTTTGACTATACAGTTTCAAAATAAATTAGCTAGTGAAACTTTGCAGACGTAATTAGTATCGATATCTACATAAATTCGTTAGCAGTGATGGCCTAGTGGTGTGTCCATCAAACTGCCAAGTTACAGGTCTCGAGTTCGAACCCAAGGCACGCACCTCTTTTTTTTTTTTTTTTTTTGACGGTGGGAAATTATCCAATAATTTCTCCCGCTCTGGGCTGAGCGGGAGGGCGTGTCAGACTTTTACTGGCTAAAACCCACCCGTGTTCCTTCCGTTGCCTGTGTGCCGGGGTCGCGATATCCCTTTCGGACAAACCCGCAACCCCGGCAGGCATTGGCCCTTTCGGACCCCGTCAAAGGCACGCACCTCTGACTTTTCGGATTCATGCGCGTATTGTATAATTATCACCTGCTTCAAAAACGGTGAAGGAAACCATTGTGACGAAACCGCTATGCCTGAGAGATATTTCTCGACGGCATGTGAAGCCAAGTCAAAGGCCCATGGGCGGCTTTAAAACTCTGTCACCAGGTTAGTCACTAACCACACGAAAGGAAGAAGAAAAACACGATAAAATTAAAATTTTTGATGTTTTTTTTTGGGGTCAACAACCACTGGTAGTTTAGTAATTGGGATAAATAAAATAAAGTTATTATCAACTTAGTGAGTTGAGAATATCGTTTTTTATATAGTTTTATATAGTTTTTTTGTTTTTATCGTGTTTAGATATATAATCTATACCCGTAACGTCTTTAAAGTTTATTTTTTTTTCGATAAGGGAGTCGAATGTGTAATGATCAATCCACACGCGTTTTATACGACGCTTTTCAACACTCTACGAGACAAAAATTAAATAAAGTTTTATAAACTATGTAACAAAATTAGTTAAATTTGGCCCGCGGATTCTTTTTATCGCGGTGTTTTCGCAGGTTGGAGGAGAGGCAAAGGCACAAAGGCGTCGAACAGTCTAAAATCGTCGAAACAGTTCAATTATTGGTATTAAAAGCATAAAAAATTGAATATTTTTGTATGTCGATGACGAAGATATTTCAAGTAACTACATTGGCCACGGTCTTTGACCCCAGAAATTATTACCAACAATTTTTTTTTTGTTTTTGGTTTTGTCAGATAAACATACGACAAAGTCTTCCACTATTAAGAATGTCCCAAAACTATGCTACACTAATCACCTGTAGTTAGATCACATGTAACATCGATAAATCACGCACGATACGAATCGTGACGGTTTTAAGGTCAAGTGTAGTTTGAAGGCCGACGGAAAATATTTGGAGATGATGTGGCAAGCTAAAGATAGTAGTGTGCATTTTCAAGGGGTCGGAATGCTGAAGCTAGACGCCCATTCCAAAGCGTAGTAGGTACCATCGAAGAAGTTCATAATATCTTACCACCGTAAGGACTATTCTTGCTTGCAGCGCTCGGCGGCTATAGCACCAGGCCGGTAACAGATGTGGTCATCGTGTTCACGGGATTTTGTTTAGAAACTGGTTAGATATGAACTTCTTTGAAGGTACATATGGAGAAGAACGGGCAATAAACTCCACGGACACTCTTTTAAATCAAAATATGGTTACAAAATATTGCTTACAATCATTCATGTTGAAATTATACAAGCGAGGACGATGTTGGAAAAAATCTGCTGTTCCATTCATTCTTTAGGTACCTATTGCACTTTTCTATGAAATAGCAGATTGAATTTTTTAATAACCGACGAAAAATTTCAACGCAGGGTGGTCCAGAATCATGTACTCAATCCATTTTAACGGTTTTCGCGTCGATATCCACCCTGTATACAAATTTATTAAAATTTTCCCCATTAATTATTGTTCCATTTAGTTTCGTATCTATGTATATTTTTTTGTTTTTCCCTCAATAACCTTGTCTGTTTGCCTATCAATGGGAAAAACCTCCTCCAATTGCCTCCATAGATTTCTGTCACCAGCTGTTCTGGTCCATGAGCTATAGCTTTAATGTCACAAAAGTCGGCCTCGTTTTCTTTTCATGTGTCCTGTAAACCAGTGTATTAATGTGTTGCTACATTTTTCCTTTCCCTTGATTGTATCCCCGGATTTGAATATGCATTACGCCATAGATATTCCATAGTTTAGTTGACAATAAACTCGTGAAATGATGAGATATGTATCAAGAGATAACAAGCAGACTATTGGACAATACTTAGTTACTACAAGGATCGGAAAACCGACATATTAATCATTCAGACTTTCACTTTACACAAAAAATCCCGGTTTACCTATATCGTAAATCAAGTTGATATATTGCCTAGGTTCTTTTTTTGCGTCCTAGTTTTCAGGTATTTGCGTATCAGCAATGGATAAGTAAAGTATTGATATCTGGCTGAGCTTTTCTGAGAGGGTATGTGGGTGACGTCGTTTGTGAGTTATCATGAAAAAGGTATCAGTACGAAAAACCCCGAATTTCATTGAAATAATATCCTGAATCACTTACCACAATACGTCTGGTTGAACTTCGACAACACGTCTGGTTGAACTGTCCTTGAAACCACACATAAATACATACTCACGCCTTTTCTCATGGGGGTAAGCAGAAACTACAGAACGCCACTTGCTACGATCCATAATACTCCTTTTGGCCCTTACAATATATTATACATAGTCGAAGTATCTAAATTGATAATATGACATCTCTGTACTCCTGACTTTTACTAAAACTTTTATTTTTAATCTAAATGTATTGACTCAAACTTGACGAATTTATAATCCCATTTTATTAAACTTGACATTTTGTGTTGTATTGCCTACTTTTTTTTTTTTTTTTTTTTTTTTCTTAATTTCATCTTGACATGGTAAACTTGTATTGATTTGATTGAATTTGTTAATAATATTAGTAAAATGTTTGCATGCCTAAGTTAAGGTAGTTAGTATAAGGATCATTTAAACCTTAACACCTGTAACTTGTACCTACTTTCTGTGCAAATAAAGAACTATTCTATTCTATTCTAGAAGTGCAACAAAAAAATAAATTGATTCCAATATTGTAACATTTGTTCAGCATCTGCCAATATGCTATGTCATCATCTCCAAAATGTTACGTCACGTGTCGCCTCAAACTTCACGTTTCGTCTCCGTTGATTTTTTCAATTTGCATGTGATCAAAATCAGCTGATTCCGCCACGCGTGAACCAAAGAAACGAAATCTCAGCTGATTTGTACGAACAAAATTACGTTTGAAAATGTGGTTCGGATTTAAAAATAAGTACCTACCTTCCTGCCCTTGTTCCATGTTACTTGGAGTAGGAGCAAATTTTTCACTTCTATTCTCCTCTGTCAACCATATTTTCCCATTTCTTACATATTATTCCTATAACCTATACAGCCATCTTTTCTATGGTCCTCTGTCCCTCTCCATCCATCAACATTTATAGGCATCACTTTTTAGTCACATACTTTTCATCACTCCTCATCAAATGCTATGGGCATTTGAGGCCAAGACAAGCGATTCCCTTTCAACTTTTCTGTAACAGGCGCCTCTTTCAAACTCCCTCTAATATGCTCAAAGGCACTCAACAGATTAATTAAATTTTTCCGAGTGCATTTGGAAAGTAAGAAATGAAGGATTTCTACGTTTGAAACCGTGATTAAAAATGCAAAAAGTTAACTAGCGTCTCTTTCAAAGATGCATCCAACCGTAGTAGTCGAAAGTAAGATTCGAATGAGCGAGTAAATATGAAAGCAAAAAGAAATTCTCGACGACAAGGACCTCTAACTTTACGTACCTTTTTGAACCAAAACGGGGAAGCTCTTGGCCTTCATCTCACCTGATGGTAAGTGATGATCAGGCAGAAGGTGGAAGCGAGCTTCACCCGGAATCCTCAACCACAGAGGAACTGGCTATCTTACCTCTAACTGCCGAAACACAACAATGCTGTTAACATTGTTGTTATGACGACGGACTTAAATAAGATGGTGGTAGCTAGCCATGGCGGACTTAGAACAAGCCCTACCACCAACCAAACCGAGCAGAAAATATTGCTCCCGCTGGGAATCGAACCCGGGACCTCTGGTTCTGAGACAGGTGGTCTTACTAGTAGACTACAGAGGCGGTTAAAAAGAGTTAAGGCGAATACATTTAAAACATTACATAAGTTCCTATTGTAATGGAGTTTCTTGCCCGTTCTTCTCCATGAAGATCTACGTTTTGGAACTGGGCAACTAGCTTCAACTTTCTGACTAACTGACCGACTATTTGACAATTCAAAAGTGCCTGTAAATGGTTTAATTGAAATAAATGCTTTGAGTTTGAGTTTGAGTTTGAATGTTTTACAACAATTCGATAGATGTGGTAGATACGGGGTAACCTTGAGGTCATTACCTCAAGAAAAAAAAAATTGGTTTATGAAAGCCTCTTTTACGTCGAAGAGTTTCAAATCACATGAACTTTTTGATTCTCAACTAATACAAGCTACCAGAATGAAATAATTTTCAGATGTTCTGTATTTTCTTTCTTTTTTTACTTTTAGTACAATATGTTGCGTAGTCTGTGCTAAATTAATGTATTTTCTTTATTTCTTTTATGTACTTATCAGAAATTGACTAAGACCCGAAATTTCAGAATTCGAGTCGTATTTTGATTCCTAGACAGTTTCACGACTTCGACGGAAAAAGGCCTGTATACTTCACGTTTCCATGCCAAAAGAATACACAGTCACGTGAGCAAAGCCGGTGCCACGGCTAGTACAGAAAATAAAGCAGACCGCAGCGATACGACCGACATCAGCTGTTTTATCACTACGTCAAAGAACTAAATCAAGGCCATTAGTTACCTAGTGATGTACTCGACAACAATCCGTCATCTTGTCTGATAACAGTGATAACAGACAGCATTCTGATTTACCAACGTAAAATAACATGATATAACTTGCAGTTATCTTATAAAGATATGCTATTGTAGAGGAAAGCGGCCAGATTCGGTTCCTAAGCCATGTAGGTATGGGTTTTATGGAAAAATATTTGAATATCTCAGTCCCGACGCACGACTGGAATTTACTCCTTAATACGATTGTCTTTGAATATGCAATAGGCAAAGAGGGTGAATAAATGCATCTCTTAAAAAAAAAACCTCCCCCCTTCCCACCCCTTGTATACAAGTATACACATATGATTTCAAAGTAAAAGGTGCGCAAGACGTTGGGCAGAATAATATAACTCTTTTGAGTTAATGCTTGTATAAATTTCATGAAAATCGATTCTTAAGGAGTAAACTCCAATAATCAGAAAACTTACTAAAACTACTAAACTCTTAAATCGACGACGCGATTCCTTAGATCTGTCCCTACCTCTAAAAGCTTAAGATTTTTCCCTGAATGATAAAATAATGACGTTTATTTTGTAAATTGGTTTTAGCAAACACTTTTACACGTTTAGGTGGGTGTTTCCTATCCGACTACTCTAAGACGAAACACCGAAACGAACTCATACTGACCCGTCTCTATTTATCACCCTGTAGACGGCCGAATAGATGGCGGTCAGATGGTTTCTTTTCAATATGTGCCGTTAGCTTGAACAGGTAGATAAATGGCTTGGCCCTGCAAAACTACACCTGAATAAGGACGATACTCAAACATTGATTTCTACTCTTGGTCAGTTTTTATACTATTCTGGCAGATTTGATCATTGGATATTAGACGTAGGATTTTTCCCCTATATTGCAACTTTCAGCGAAATCTTTAGAGCTGTTTTCGAGAACGTGTTTACAAAAAATATACAGGGTGGCATCCCACATCGACGCGAAAACTGATATTATGGATTCAGTACATGTTACTGAACTCCCCTGCGCTGAAAATTTTCATCGGTTATTTAAAAAAAAAATGCTGTTTCATAGAAAAGTGCAATACCTACGCGGGCAAAATGTATAGAAAAGCAGTTTTTTTTTTTAAATTACCGACGAATAATTTCAACGCATGGGGTTTCAGAATCATGTATTGAATCCATGGTATCAGTTTTCGCGTCGATGTTCCTAACATCCTGTATATTAACCTGAGCCTTGAATGGCCTTGGAGGCCTTTGTTATTACTTAGCCCATGGCTAAGTAATAACAGCCGCACGGGTCAATTTATCTGGTTAAGCTTCGCTTGCCGGGGTTGGTTCGTGGATGGTGGTTACTATCTTTTAATTTCAAGACTCCTCCGTGCTTCGGAAACCACGTTAAGTCCCCGCTGTCATCCAGTGGATCTTTGACAGTCGTTACGGGCCGTCAGAAGCCCGAAAGTCTGACAACCAGTCTTACCAACGGGTATCGTATTACCCAGTTACTGGGTTGTGGAGGTTACATAGGCAGTCGCTCCATGTAAAATACTGGTATTCTGCTGCATTCGGTTAGACTGGACAAAGGGTTGGGAAAAGGCTAGGCTTATTGATTAAGCCTTGAATGGTGATCTAAACTTGGAACAGATGTTAAATATTAAGTGTCCTAATTGAAATTCGCGCGATGTGCTAGCATGACCAAATATAAAAATACAGGATCACGACATCACGTTTTATTGGGACAAAGCGTTACCTAAGCACTTGAATGTGTGACTCTCGTTTTCGTACGGTTAGCAACGAAAGCTACCATTACTTTTACATAATATCTTACTTGCCACAAAATTATTAGCGACTGGGGTTTTCATAAATACACGTAGGTACCATCGCAGACACTGGTGGTTGACCACTTTGTAATAAGGTCGAAAAGTGGTCACCAGTGTCCGCGATGGTACATAGTCACGCTTTTTCCCCATGTTAAGGAGAAACTACAGAACTCCACCTGCAGCAACCCGTACATACTGCAGTACTCATAATCTGGTTTTCAGTATGTAACGGAACAAGTATCGGTGTTATTTCAATATTAGGAACATGTGGGGTTGGCGGGCGAAGTGGATCACTCTGCTCTCGACGCTTGACGTGTCCGTACGTCGGTTCCAGGTTCGCAACAAGTCAATTGTCATCCTGAGGATGCCTCGTTGAGAGGTGAAACACGTGTCGATTTCTTACGGGATTCTTTATGACTCTTTAAGAACAGTAACCTATATACGTCGTCTATTGTATTTTATAATGGATTTCCGCAAACTCACGCTTGAATCAATTAACTAACATATTTTCTGTTTAAAAATATTTTGTTGAGTTGTAATGACCTGATCAGTCTTCGCTAGGTACAGCAATTTGAAAAACTGACATGAGGAACAAACAAGGTGGAAAGTTCCTCATCCTACTTTGAAAAGGGAGGATCCTCTGACCAGACGGGTATTGTGTCTGGTGGGCTACTGCCCGACTGTTGTTGTCGGGATGTTGTATATATTATGCTAATCGCGCAAATAACTTTGCTTGCGCGATTCAAGATTTGTGTTTTTGATGCGAAGTACGCATGTGGCGTTGTTCGAATTACATTAATATTAAACTTTCATTTGTCCACAGTTGTGACTTCAACAAGTACACGATACGTTGCATCAAGACAGTCGGTGAGATGGCGCCGAAAATGGAGGTGGATGAGCTTGTGGACAGCGACAACGAGTCCAGTGGAAGGGGGACGGCTTCTGATACTGATTGATAGGAAATAAAGTGCTGAATCTGTATTTGCTGTGTTTTATTTTTAAGAATTTAAGTTCTACAGCTGTGAGGCCATCTGCAAACTCGAAGCATTATATCACATGTTTGGCTATTAAACGACAGTTTAAGGGGGATGCGCTAAGGTAGCCCGAGAGATCCATATTTTCTTTAGTTTTTTGCATTTTGCAGATCAGTGTCAGGTTTTATGTTTATTAAAATAGGATTCGCGACCGTAATAAATATGGCTTTACATGATTATAATTATTAAAATCAGCAATACAACTCCATAAGTTAGCATAATTGTCAAATGTCACGATTTCATGAAATAGTCATTCAAAGGGATTACATGAACTTAGAGAGTTGTATTGATCATTTTTATGATTATAATTCTATAATTAAACATTTGATACGGCCGCGAATCATATTTAGGTCAACAGAACATGATACTGACCTGCGAATTGCAAAACACGTAAGAAAATTTGTATTTCGCGGGCTACCTTAACGTTTTCGCCTTAAGGCACAACCCTTAATTTATATCTCTTTTCAGAGATATATTATTATTAAGGCATTAGCATAACAAAAATAATAAATTTTAATTCTAACTAGGTATAATATTATAAATGGAACAGTGAGTTTGTTTGTTACGCTTTCACGCTGAAACTGCTGAACGGATTTGGATGAAATTTGGCACATAGGTAGACCATGACCTAGGTAAGGACATTGGATATTTTTATCCCGATATTCCCATGGGATCGAAACTTATGCGGGTGAAACTGCGAGGTGCAGCTAGTTTTCAAATAAAACGCATACTTTCATCAATTTCCTTTATTAACCTGTGTAACACTGGGCCCCAATATAAAACTAACAGAGTTGCTGTTGCGTGGCCACGAGAGCAGCGCGTTGGCTCTCGCTACCGCTACCGCTGACACTATGACCGCTATTATTGCGATTGTGAGCATGAACCATCGAGCTACTTCCACGTAGCCTAGGAGTTTGTGGGAGTCGCGGAGTTCTTGTTGAATTGAGGCTGGGATTGATGCTCCCTGAAAAAGGTAAAATCACAATGAAATTAAAATTTAAAAAAATCGAAGACATGCACTAGGCCTGCAGTGGATTATGTTATGCCCAGCGGGGCATAACACAAGCCTCCGATCTGTGAGAGGGGAGTGCCCCTCTCACAGATCGGAGGCTTGTGACCAAGTAGTGGTAACATTAAAGGCAGATTATATTTGTGGTTTAATTGTTGCAGCTTATATTATGGTTCTAAAACAAATCGCACATGCATGAAGATACACAGCCAGTTTTGTCCATGTATACATTTCAGGTGTAAGGCCGCGTTTGCTCTTTAAAAGTTTCAAAGTATTCACTATACCCACTGGATCAACTGTACGAATGCAAGACAAGGGTCTACGAAAACAGTGGTAGTATCTGTTTTCGTAGACCCAAAGATCCAATTTCATAAGTCAGGTACCTATTTTTATCTCGCGTATCTATTTCGCAGATAAAGTGAGTGATGCAGAGCTTCTTTGTACACTTTTGATACATAATAATTTATTTAAATGTAGGTATACATCTAGTTAAGACAAGCAGCGATTTAACAAATAACTTTCTTTTAAATATTTTAAGCCTTAAATTTTTTTTTGCGTGCTGACATTAGGTTGGCTTTCGTAATAACTGCGAAGGCTATCTAAAAGTTTCAGTGTAGGTACCTACTTACTATACATACAAAATAGCACCTAAGTAGGTAGGTAGGTACACTCAAACTTTTATGAGGTTCCAGATAGGTAGTGGACAGGGCAATTTAGAATTTGTCGATATCCAAAAGAAATAAATGTCTCCAATCGGAATAAATGTACCTACATGCTACACGTGACATTACACGAAAAAACTGCTCATCTAAAAAATTTAGATACAACCGCGTGCATTTGCGGTGAACCTGTTTTTACCCTTATGCCCTTAGTCAAAAGGTTGAAAAGTGGTTCACTGCGTTTTCGCGATGGTACATTTAACTTGAATGATATTATGGAATATCCTTTTACTCTGGATTTTCCCAACGATCCCTTCTCCATCATGCCTTAGAATGACTGGCAGTAATATTTTACTTTTATACTTTTAAAACATCTGGTTTCCATCCGATTTACTCTGACCAGACTGCATTTGATCTTGGCAAAATGCCAGTAGGTAACTGGCTAAGATCATTCTAAATAAAAGGTTAAGATAAAAATATTTCTATTAAATATTCAGCCAGTACCTAGGTACATTTTACGAGAAACATTATAGGGTACTACCTACTTAGATAAGATTCGTTAAGAGATAAAATAAGATAATTTATTACAATAGATAACAGCTGTCATTGAATGAATGTAGGTACCTAATTTTCCATACCTATTAATACGAATACCTACCTACAGCATAGATTCTCTTATAGAGTTCAATCAGAAAATGTTGAGCGTTAATAAACTTATGACTATCAGCATAATCGAATTGTTCTCTGATATCGTGATTCTGAAAGCCAAATTAGATTAGGAGAGATAAAATGTCTGAAATTCTGATAATAGCGGAGTGGATGACGATTGACATGTTGCGAACCCGGACAACCGTCAAGCGCCGAGCGCAGTGTGAGCCACATCGCCCGACAACCCCGCAACAAGTCAATCGCCATCCCGAGGATGCCTCGTTGAGAAGTGAAACACGTGTCGATTTCTTACAGGGTTCTTTATGACTCTTTAAGAACAGTTAAGCGGATTAGTTACAGTATGAACGTCTATTGTATTTTATAATGGATTTCCGCAAAGTTACGCCTGAGTCAATTAACTATGATTATTGTTCGTTTAAGTATGACCTTTGTCGCTGACCTGACTAATATTTTTAGAATTTTTAGAGTTGTTAGAGTTTTTTTTTATTAGAGTGAAATTATAGAACGACATTTCCATGTTATTAGTCCCATATCGGTAATACCCGACTATTTCTATTAACCAGACATAAAATGTCTTGACTCCTTGCTGCTTCTGAGAATTTTCTGATTGAAAATCCGTTATCCGTTAGGATAAATTTGCGCAAATCGTACTACTAAGAGGACGTCTTACGCAACTTTACCCTTTATAACTGCCTGACTCGAGAAAATCTCCATTGATCATCGATCAAATATACCTACTACCACACGTCAAGGTGAATCTGCAAAGGCATATATGAATACAGATGGGACACTCCGCTGTTTATGTATGAAGCTACAAGTACGCGGCGAGCCCGTCTTGTTTGGCCAATTCAGTGAGTGTAACGTCGTCAGAGAATATAAGAGTTACGCGATAGAAAGAGAGGCAACTTCTAGCGCTTTGCGACCTGAATTGCAGTTTATTGTGTCGTAGCAAGAGTCGCTTGTTATTTATATTATTTTGCGGGGTGAACCATCTGTTTTAATCTGTGGCAAAGGTAGCCTGCGAAATTCAAATTATCTTCAGTTTTTTGGAAATTGCAGGTTGTATCTCCCAGATAGGAGGCCTGTGTCTCAGCAGTGGGATCGTTATAGGCTGATTATGCTTATCTATGTTATGCTGAATGTTTTGTACATACCTCTTCAAGCCACAGCATAGGGAACAAGCCAGTGGGCACGCTCTTCAGCTGCGGGATGGTGTCAATCTTGCGCAGTTCTATGTTGAACTGCAACCGTTTCAGACCACTTAGGACTACGCCGGTCGTCTGTGAAAATACATTTTCTTTTAGTTTAAGAGTATAAATAGGTTTTCGGGCCCGACTTCCAAGTCCTTGATCTTCGGAAAGAAACGGTTACAAGTTTTACCTGTTTCTTTATGTGTGAGCGCATAAGTCAACAAGGGACTATTTCACTCCACCGCATAAGTCAACAAGGGACTATTTCACTCCACCGATCGGTACCGACTTCTATTTACCGGGAAGCCGTTTCTTAATGCAAGTAGGTACCCCATGGAGGAAGCCGGCTTTTATCTATTCGTTTTCGCAACAATTACCATAACATAAGAATAAAAAACTGGTCAAGTGCGTGTCGGACCACGCACAATGAAGGGTTCCGTAGTTGGGATGAATTTATCCCAAGAACAAACTTAACATTGTAGTTGAAAAACATTTTCTCCCATACGGAATGTATGGGAGATCATGTTTATCAAACTGCAAATTTAAGTTGGTTGGTTATTACTCGTTAACCTGTACAGCCTACTTAGCTGTAATAGTTTTCCTTTTAATTTCGTTATATATAACAAAAATTTGCGCTATAAAGCTTAATATTTCGCAAACGGATCCCTGAATTGGAAAATTATTTGGACACACCCTCCATATTTTGGAACGACCTTTCCAACGATACCCCACACCATGGGATAGACGAGAAAAAAAAACTACCCACCCACTTTACATGTAGGGGAGGTAATCTAAAAAAAAATATTTTTCTTGATTTTATTTTACCACTTTGTCGGCCTGATTAATATGTACACCCATGCCAAATTACAGCTTTCTAGTATTAACCCTCTCTGAGCTAAGCCGC
This sequence comes from Agrochola circellaris, assembly GCA_914767755.1. Lineage (NCBI taxonomy): Eukaryota > Metazoa > Arthropoda > Insecta > Lepidoptera > Noctuidae > Agrochola > Agrochola circellaris. Next base: position 2,483,272 of record OU611847.1, read on the forward strand.
GGACATACACAACCCTAAAAAAAAGGAAAGATCTTCTATTCTAGTTTTGTTACTGTTTGATTTGACCACTATTTATTTCGCTGATGGTGGTTGTGATGTGAGCGATGGGACTACAGTTAAGCACGACTGCTAAGAAGAAACCTGTTCATTTTGTATTTTTAGAATATCCTGTAAATTTTTCCGATCTTATTAGTGGGCCAGTTTTTTTAAGTTACTGCGCAGCGTTATAGTGCCATCCTTCACTTTATAGATTCATACAAAAAAAACTTTTCATGCGTCGAAATAGACTGTCTACATAGGAATTTGATTTATTGGATCGTATATGAGTTTCATGGCGAAAGTTGTTTAGTGTGACGGGTAAAATCACCCCCTTGACGGCCTTACCGCCTTTTGGTATGTTAATAAATCGACACCTTGTATTTTACCAAAAACGTTAACAAAAACTCACGGGATCAATATAAACATAAGAGTTATGCTTCTCCCTGTCGGGCATGACTCCTGATTGGAAGAACTCGAGCAGTTCTTCCGAGGCGAGGTAGAAGTGAGGCAGCGACGCGATGGCCGGCGCGCCCTGACACGGCATCAGGTTCAACAGGCCCATGAGGAGGCAGCCGTCGTGCTTGGCGCTCCAATTTCTGAAGAAGAAATGTGTGTTGGTCAAAGATTTTTTTGGTACATTTACATGTACATTTGAGTGTACAAACTGAAATTCGAAACTCAAAGCAGTTATGTATTTCAATGAAACCAATTATAGGGACCTTTGAAATGTCGGTCAGTCAGAAAGATGAAACTTGTTGCCTATTCCAAAGCGTAGTAGGTTCCTATGAGAATAACGGGCAAGAAACTACATGAACATTCTTATAATCAAAATATTGGTTACATCATTCATATTGAAATTATACATGTGGGACGATGTAGACAGACGTGTACGTACAATAAAAAAATAAAGATCATTAAAATTTGCCGTGGCAGCTAAGAGATGACCACGGCAGTGTCATTTGCCCATAGATGCTTCTGGGTAGCATCAGGTACATTCAGCCTGTAGGTATGTACATAAGGTAACGTAGAGCTTATTAAAATGTTAATTTCGATATCAGTAGCTGGGCAGATTTAACAACCGTAAGGTAAAAATGACTGGATTAGGTGGTCTATTAAGAGGGGTTCGTGGCTAAATAATAACAGCTGCACGGATCGATTGAAGGTTAAGATACGCTTGCCACGGTCGGTTAGTGGATGGGTGACCATCCGTTACATACCGAGGCCATTCCGTGCCTCGGAAAGCACGTTAAGCCGTTGGTCTTGGCTGCCATTCATAGATCTTTGACAGTTGTTACGGGTAGTCAAAAGCCCATAAGTCTGACAACCAGTCTTACCAAGGGGATATCGTGTTACCCAGTAACTGGGTTGTGGTAGTCAGATAGGCAGTTGTTCCATGTAAAATACTGGTATTCAACTGCATCCGGTTAGACTGGAAGCCGACCCCAACATAGTTGGGAATAGGCTAGGTCAATTTTTTAGGTGGTTTATACAGGTTGGGAGGAACATCGACGTGAAAACATGGATTCAGTACATGATTCTGAATCCTGCGTTGACATTTTTCGTAGGTTATTTTTAAAAAAATCTACTGTTTCATAGAAAAGTGTAACGCCTACGCAGTCAAAATGTATAGAACTGCTGATTTTTATTAAATAACCGACGAACAATTTCAACACAGTGGGATTCAGATTCATGTACTGAATCCATGGTAACAGTTTTCGCGTCGATGATCCCACCCCCCACCCTGACCACCCTGTATACAAATAAAAGTCTTGTGGAAAAACATTACCTTCTCTCTGAGTCGGTCGGGTAAATATTGTCGAAGTCACTAAACTATGTTTGGCAAGCGTATTGGTAACAAGAACATAATGCTTAGTATACTGACCAATATGTTATCACAAATCCTTAGTCGCCTTGTATTTAATAAGATAAAACTAAAATAAAAAATACTAACTTTTTACAAAAACATTTGTTGTCATGGTTGGCGCTCTTCGCTGCTAACGCTGACTCTGAGATTTCGTAATAATACGAGCTAATATTGAACATCTCCTTCTTGCCGACTAGATCCACGTAAAGTGACCTGTAAAGTATAGTTATAAACAATTTTATTGCTTAAAGCTATCGTTTGGGGGTCGCAAATCGTCTGCAGCGACTATAAGGAAGGGAAAAATGTTGGTTTGGGGGTAATAAAAAAAACAGGAGTTAGGTAATTGCGTGTGTGTAAGGATTATTTTTCTGCTGACGATGTGTTTTTTGGGACTAGGTGATTGTTATAAAGCCTTTTTTTAAATACAAACAAACATATAAAAAACTTTTTACAAAAAAAAAAACAACCGTCTTAAAAAAAAACACTAAAATAGTGAATGATTACTTTAATTTCGTAAGTCGCTGGCAAAAAACGAAAACACAGAACCAATGACTTCCGAAATAAAATTTATTATTCCATTTTTAGTCGTTGTTTTTTTTGTAAAAGGTTTTTTTTTTCACTTTTTAGTTAGACCCTACACAAATTCGAACACCACTACCTGCTATATGTAAATAATAGTGACAGGACTAAGTGGGAAAAACATGTATTATTGAAGCTAACTCAAAAACTACCCTAGCAAAGTTAATAAAATTTATATGGGACCATCTTTGAAGTACCTATGGCCTGCCAAAAAAAAATAAGAATTATCAAAATCAATTCATAATTGGCGGAGTAATCGCGTAACAAACACAAAAAAAACATATACACACATACGAATTGAGAACCTCCTCCTTTTTAAGTTGGTTAAAAAAAAGGGATCCTCAATCATTTATCTCTACAGTCTCAAACTAAATTAGCTAACGAAACTCCGCAAACATGGTGGGAATCGATATCTAAACATGAAACAAAAAAGAAAAAAAAACTGTTTTTTTACGTGACTCCAAAATTTTTTTTTTTTTGTTTTTTTTTTATCATACGAAACTCCGCAGACGTGATGGGTCGATACACAGTTTTGCTAGCTAATTTAATTTGACCCTGTAAAATGTTGTGAATACAACTTGCAAGGGTTTAGGACTTTTTTGTAGTATTATGTAGATTGCTATCATTACTTCTTGCTATGTTTTATTCTACGAGTGGACGTACTATTTATTGCTTGTGAAATTATCATTTATCCACTTCTGAAGGCCCCTTTATGCTTAACTGGAGACAATTTAATAATCGATACTTCTTAACTACGGTAGACGTTTTTTTATTCACCTGCAGATATCCGGTTCAAAAGTATAAAGCTTCTGGGGCACATTGCCCTCCTTGATCGGAGGGAATATGGACGAGTCTGAACCGTTGATCTGCCCGCAGTATTTATCTCCCCACATGTGCATGATCTGCTGGCCTTTGTAGGTGGCGATGTTGCCGAGCTCATACACGTTGTCCCGACCACGGTTCATCTCGTAGGGACCAGTTTCTGAACGGTTCATCTGGAAGTTTGAAAAGGGAATATGAGAATCACTACAACGCTACAAGGTTATTTTGGCGCGTGGCCAAAATCGGAACTAACTTCGCCGACACAATTTCTGTGACACAATTTCACAAATGTTTACCAAAAACCAAACCCTGTTATTGTCACTCAGACGCCGAAGATATCCTTGTAGCACTCTATTGACGTTCTAGGTAGGTAACTAATAAAAAGAATCGAATACACATAGACGAGAGGGAATTGTTTGAAAGATTGATCGATTTTTTGTTATAAGGAGAATCTATCTACTTAGCTACTATAAAATTAATCCTGCAGGGCCAACGAAAGCAGTTATGCGTCAATCAAAATCTATCAACATTCAAAAGATATCATGCAGTTTTCCAATATTAATAATCTGATTGTAACTTATTGTAAGTTACGATTGCAGATTGTAACCTATCATATACTCAAACATTATAGACCTAGGGTCAATATCAACTGATTGAATTAATTAACAGACAGCAGTGCTGCTGGGGAGTTGGGAGTTGGCATAGTTTTCCCAGCTAAAGAAATAGGAAGTGGTGAAGGGTGGGCGTTTTGGGTCTTATGTAATTTTGACGTTCAAAAAGTGCTGTTTTCCCAACTATGTTGGCGTCTGCTTCTAGTCTAAACGGATGCCAGTATTTTACATGAAGCGATTGTCTATCTGACATCCACAACCCAGTAACTGGGTAATACGATACCCCTTGGTAAGTCTGGTTACAGCCTAATTTGTATAAATAACTTTTAATTTTGAATAAATGCATTAGATTTTGGACTGATTAATTATCAAAGTAATTATACATACATGTGAAAACATTGAGAAATAAAATCCATTGGCTCCTTCAGCTGGTCGCATGGTAGGTGGCATGTCACCTTTTATCTTACCGCACACAAGTCCTGTAATCAAACAAATGGACATTTTCAATAATGAATAAGAGTTCCAATTTTTTTTTTAGGGTACACCGACCTCAAACCTTTCTGACACCGCATTCAATTTGGGTAGCCCGAAAGGGTTAGGGGATACGTGCTGTCATTGTAGCTTTACCCTAGAATTTTATTCATTTCACTATTTTCGTTTGGGGTTTTTGAAGGAAAGCTTACTTGAATATTAATGTGTACAAACAAGTGTGTGTAAGCAAGTGTAGTCGCCTTTTTTGATCCTCAATCTAACTCGGGAGCTAGTTTCAAATTGAATTGCAAGGTATCCATAATGGCTGCGGAATTGTATGCTATTTCGGAATGTCTGTCGTACTTGATGTCATGCAGTTGTACTGAGATAGTGATACTTTGTGATTCAAAAAGCGCTTTGCAGCATATAGCTCGGTGCACCTCGGGCATACGAGGTCTGCCCGTAGCTTATTCCATACTAGATTTATATTTAAGATTGAAAGAAAGTGGCATAACTGTTAAATTCCAATGGATTCCATCACATGTTAGTCTGTTGGGAAACGATCAAGTAGATAAGTTGGCAAAAACAGAACCTATGAAGGAATATCTGTCAGTTATCCACCCTTCTTCACAGATATATTAAGAGATGTTAAAATAATTTGCAATAACATGTGGAAAGTATACTTTGACAAAAGATCTGAGGAGAAGGGTATATGGTACAAGAAATCCAGTCTGAACCACCGAGGATTCCTTGGTTCTCTGAAGTACAGATAAATAGACGATTGTTAGTAACAAGCATGCGTTTGCGATCCGGGCACATTCCATTGAATGCGTTCGGACATCTTATGAAGGTGGTTGATACCCCAAACTGTCTAATTTGTAATATGAGGGAGGACACCTACCACGCTTTGGTGGAGTGTGCTCGGGTTGGGGCAGAACGGAAAGTTTTGGAATCAGAAGCAAGACTTAGATTAAGGGATGTTGGCGTGTGTAATTTGATATTGTCTAAACCAACAACCAAATTAGCTATTAAGTTATATTACTTGGTTGTTAAATTAATTAAGTTAAGATCTTAGTTATTACCTACTTTCTATTTATTTTGTAAAATTACGAGGCTGGCATAATCGCTTCGCGATTAAAGCCTTTTCTCTAAATAAAAAAAAATAAAAAAAAAGTGTAGTCGACCTCGTATTTACGTTACCAATAAGGTTGAATGTAGCACAGTACACGCACGTCGGTTGCGGGTACTACGCACCTGACCGTTCTGAAGAACATCACCAATAAAGTCACTATATATCCGCCTAGGGCGTCGCCTCCCGGCGTTTTCACTCGCATTTGCTATGTAAATACGTTTTGTTAGTCGTCTTTTATTCATCCTCTCAACATGACCAAACCATCTAACCATACTAAGAAGTTTTAACTTCTGAAGTGAAGTAACAATTTACTGAAAATTGTTGTCAAAAGTGACACATCAATTATGAGGCCGACTTTACATTTCATTTGGTTTTTTTTTTTGAACGGGCACTGAACTCCGTTTTTCATCATTTTCAGTAGTTGGATATGAATAACGTCTGTATGCCTAGTCTTGTTCTAGTTATTTATGAGTCTTTATGTTGCAACATTTTGAATGATGTGTATTAATTATTTAGGTACATTTTAGAGTCTAACTCTTTGGAGCCATCCATAAATGATGTCAATCTATAAGGGGGTGGGAGGGATTCAACTACTATTGAACTGAATGTAAAACGTTCAAACAATCATTTTGACTTCAAGCAATAGTTGATAACTTTACCATGTAACCTATGGTCTGTCCCAAAAGTATCCGATGAAGGAGTAAACAAACCCTGTTCAGGTTATGGTCTGTCCCAAAAGTATCCGATGAAGGAGTAAATAAAACCTGTTCAGGTTATGGTTTGTCCCAAAAGTATCCGATGAAGGAGTAAACAAACCCTGTTCAGGTTATGGTCTGTCCCAAAAGTATCCGATGAAGGAGTAAATAAAACCTGTTCAGGTTATGGTCTGTCCCAAAAGTATCCGATGTAGGAGTAAATAAAACCTGTTCAGGTTATGGTCTGTCCCAAAAGTATCCGATGAAGGAGTAAACAAACCCTGTTAAGGTAAAAATATATTTGAGACCCTCACAGAAAACCCTTTCATTTGATACTTATATTTTTGGGAAATTCATATGTGTACCAAAATTAAACTAAATCGGTCCATTATGGCTCGTACACACAATGCTCAACTGTGTGTAGGAGCTTTTATATTCGGAGTCCATTAAACATCGAGTACTTTCAAAAATAACAAATGAAAACTTACCCAAAGCGGCATTATCACCATCACAGCTCAAGTAGATGCCGTCAAAGAACAGATCCCTCACTTTGACCCTCAGGAAAGCATCCTCGAGGCTCGGGAAGAACTGCTCTAGCGCTTTGTTTATCACTCCCGCCAAACTTGGCATCATGTCATGAACTGTTAGCAAGGCAGCCTGGAAGAAAGAGATAGGAAATGTGACTTACAAAATTCATAATAATAAATCATTTAGGCATTATGTAAGTACCTATTGTGTATTTATTTTATAATTTATATCTCATTGTGCGCAGCGGGCGATGTCATCGCGTCAATGCCGGCTGTCGCTGAAAACCAGCGCTGGGGTTCTGTGTCGCTTAGGGTCGCAGCATTATGCTGAGCGATGGCCGTTTTGCGTGGATGTGACGCATATTTTTCCCCAACTTGTTCTTTTTTGTGCTTGTGTTCTTTCTTTGCCGCATGTTTACCGCAAATAAACGTTATTTCCTTTCTTCTATTTATTTGTAACCCAAAACGACAAGACGTATAAATTACATTGCGAGATGGATGAATTTATTCATCGAATAAACGTGTACAAATAGGTTCTGGAGGATAGTAAAGCTGATGCCTAAACTAGGCCGTTCGCTGTACTATAGGCATCAGAGTTCAAACTCAAGGCATTTATTTCAATTAAACCATTTACATGAACTTTTGAATTGTCAAAGAGTCGGTCAGTTAGACAAAAAGTTGAAGCTAGTTGTCTATGTCCTTCCAAAACGTAGATCTCTATGGAGAAGAACGGGCAAGAAACTCCAAGGACTCCAAGAGCCCCGTTTTACATCATCATTATTAAGCCGAAAGACGTCTACTATACTGCATATGGGCATCGCCCAAGCATCGTAACATCAACCGATATAAAGCCATCAATTATAAATCTTCTTATTTTTAGCTTAAAATAAATAAAGATGTGTGGTTTTTTAACATTTAAGTTCTATTTTGATATAACCGATATCGCTGTCGCGCTCGGTAGCGAGAGCGAATTGGTACGCGATATCGCTGTTACGCGGTAGTTACCAGAGGGTCTAGTGTGAGTTTCGTTTAACCATCTCGATTTTTCGCATCGACCGCGTTCGGCGCTCTGATTGGCCCTTCACTGGCCTTCACTGGTGATGGGCCAATCGGAGCGCCGAACGCGATCGATGCGTAAAATCGAGATGGTTAAACGAAACTCACACTAGACCCTCTGAAGGTGGATAAGTAACGCTACCGAGAGCGACAGCGATATCGCGTACCGATTCGGGATCGCTACCGACCGCGATAGCGCTATCGCGTACCGATTCAACCGTTCGGGTTCGCTACCGAGCGAGACAGTAATCTGGATCACAGTGCAATTGTTTCATAATATCAAAAACTTCCAGCACAAATGAAATTCGTAAATTGAATTTCAACTGTTCGAAGAAAGTTCAAGATAATTTCCAATGATTCCTAGCTACCCTTAGAAAATAGTCGTTTCTTTTGTGTCTCACCTTTATGTCTCATCCATTAAGAGACGACAAAGATTTGTCACGATTGTATTAGGAAGACGAACATTGACCTCCGTTCAACTTGAAATCTGCCCCGGGGGAAAGTCCCGGTTATTGCCCTTCCGCAATATTGAACCTTTGAGGGTCATACTCAATCAGTTATTTGTTGTCGATAATGGATGGATTTCTATTGTACCGGAAGTTTACTCCAGTCCAACTTAATTTATAAAGGAAACTCCAAAAATCTAACAACTGTCGTTTTGATCAAGTACAATGTTAATCTCGAGCGTATTGGATAGCCTGCAAGTTTTTATGAAGCAAAAAGTTTCGGATTTATGAAATGCTTGCTGTTTTTCGAGCAATGTTAAAATTAATTATCAGATTTTCAATTTCCAACTTTTCAGGGAAAATATGACTGATCGTTTCGTCTCTTGGGTCGTTAAAAAATATTTCCTACATTACGGAAATGTAAAACTACGCGGAAAGCTTTGTTTTCTTGTGTATTTATTTTGAAGATAAATTTTCGACCTGAAATCCCAATCCGGTAATGTCACTGTGATGAATCACACATTTACCTACATAACATGAACTCACACACTGACTTATTAGTATTACTTGTTAAAATGTTAGGAATATCGTATAATTTTGCAATGTTCGTAAGTATGTGAGCACCATCTATCTATCACATAATTAATTTATCTGTCATTGCTTAATTTTTCATTCCTTTTACCTATCGTGGTATAGTAATCTTATTCTAGATGCATCGTCTTCACATATAATTATATACCTAATTAATGTATAAAAAATATTGAAACCACTTTTTAAAAGAGTAACGGTGGAGTTTCTTGCCCATTCTTCTCCATACGAGAACTACCTTTTGGAAGGGGCGACTAGAATCAATTCTATTTTGTGTAAAATTGACGTTCAAAAGTGCTTCTTATGTGCCTAATTGAAATAAATTGTTTGACTTTGACTTTGACATGCCAACTAATGTTACTACTGAAAACTTTTAACCGCAGGTAGTTTCAATTTCCTGCCGGAGTTGCGAGTTGTCCGAAAGGGATATCGTGGCCCCGGCACATAGGCAACGGAAGGAACACGCGTGGGTTTTAGTTAGTAAAAGTCTGACACAAAGAGCGGGAGAAGTTATTTGATAAATTCCCACCTATAGAAAAAAAAAAGGTAGTTTCAATTTACCGCTTTCGGAATATTTAGTAGCTTGACCCTAAATTTCTTCACGCTTCTCGTAACACGCCTTTTGCCAACATGTTGGGGTCAGCCTCCAGTCTAACCAGATGCACTGCCTATCTGATCTTCTCAACCCAGTAAAACGACACCCCATGGTAAGAGTGGGTGTCAACCTCGGAAGAATACCAAGGCCAACTTGCACCACAAATCACTAAATGCGTTTAACGCTAAACGATTTTAAAACATCGTTATATTTTCGTCATCAGAAGATAATAAACTCAAAACGCGTTTAAGAGCTGTCAGTGTCAATGTTCTATAATAATGACGACACTGACAGCTCTTGAATGCGGTTTAGATGTGCTGATCGCGTTCAGTATCGTGGGTGAAATTCGCTCTTAGTGATTCGTGGTACTTATACCACAAATCACTAAGGGCGAATTTCCCTGTTAAAAAAACATGTTTCTTACCAAGTAAGAGAAATGTATGACAGTAACTTCATCGTCCTCCGTGAGCCCACCAGAGGCTTCAGCATCAAACTCGAAGCGCTTGTGCAGCATATACTTGATGGTATCGTTGGCGCCGTAGCCCAGGATCGTCCTCTCACGGTACTGCCTGGAAAGAGAAATAATAATTATCTAATTAATGACGTTAATTGATATTTACTTAATAAAGTATTACCTATGAAATCAGCGTTTTGTATGGAGAATTTTAAAGAAGTTGCATTTTTCATACTAACATTTTCTTAAGAGCGTTTATCCTAAAAGTGGGCAACGTCGCAAATAGTTGTCAAATATTTCGCTGTTTTGATTAATTAGGCAATATTACTGTATGGAAATAAGAAATGTGGCTAACTAGCGAACTAGAATAATAATAAAGAATTGCAATTATAACATTGAATTTGATGTTGTATCCGTTTTAGGTGTAAAAAAGGAATTTGGAAAGTTTCCAAATACTTTTTTTACATCTAAAACTTAATATTCGGTGTTACGATATTAATGATTGCATTTCATAAACAATATTCTAGTTCGCTAGTTAACCACATTTCTTATTTCTGTACAGTAATATTGCCAAATTAATCAAAACAGCAATATATTTGACATCTATTTGCGACGTTGCCCACTTTCAGAATGCACGCTCTTAATTTATATAACAACCATGAACACTGATGTTTTAAAACTTTTATGTACTAATGTTTAAAAACTAAGATAACGTAATATGCCACTTAGATTAAGCGACAAAAATAAGTTTTGGCTAAGTTAAAACAAGTGGTCATTTCTGCTAACAAAATGAGGAGTAATTTTTAAGGTATTTTTTATGTTTAGAAAACTATAAGTAATAAGGTTTTTGTACTATTGGTAGTTGTCTATAATGGTCATTATTCGACATAATTCCAAGCAATTGATGAATATTTTAAATCATAGAAGTGACGAGGTACCCTATTTGTGAAAAAAAAAAGCCAATTTCATAGGTGGCACCCCAATACTACAATGTACGACTCTGCCTAAACCTTAGGGAATTACAGGCGCTATATTATATTATAGTAAAGTAACCCCCTGTTTCTTGAAACTTGTTCAATTTAGGTAATCCCATCAAAAACATAACATGTAAAAAGATGCAAGTTTTGCAACACAGTTCTTCTAACGCAAGAAGATGTGAGATCTGCTAAACACTAATAATGTTCCAAATTTGAAGCTTGTGTGTATTCTAGAAGTACTTTAGACTTTTGATGATCGGTGAGTATGTCAGTGACAAAATTACCTGCAATAGTTCTTAAACTACAAGTTCAAATTTAATGTAATTTTGGAATATACCTAGTTAGACGGACCGTCAACGGCATTGGGTTTAAAACCGTGTTATAAAACACTGTAAAACGAAGTAAAATAATAGTGTTTTCAGGGGTCTTGTCGCCATACGTAGTTTCCAACCTTTTAAATTTTTAGTGAATATTTGTAACAATGAACAAAAAAATTAAAACTTGGATTTTAAAACGAACGCATATAATAAATCTTGTTAAAATAAACATCAGATTTTATTTTCACGGCTTATAATGCCGTATTCGCTAAGAAAAACCTACATTTAAAATGAGCAAGCCCTCCGCGAGGGCTCCCGGCATCCCATATGCGACTAGATGAACCCTCCAGGAGGGCTCCCGGGTACTGAACGTGTTAAATAAATGCAAAATATAAAAGTCTTATCAACGATTTACTGAATTCAATCACAAAACCTAGTTAATAACATTTCGTTCATTGAGAACAAAACAACAACAACATTTCGTTCAGGATCAAATTCGCAATGTGGAAGGGAGTTAAGGGGGATGCACTAACAGGGGTGTCAAACTCAATTTTGCAGAGGGCCATATATTAGATTTAGAATGCGTAGGCGGGCCAGGTTCAAATTAAAAAACTAAAACATACTGAATTATTTTAACATCTTTATTTATTTAGTTATATATAGTTGTTACAAATCAAACCAAAAGAAGAAAGAGGGTAATTATTTTGAGCTCGAGGATCCGGATACCTGACTTCTCTTACAAGATTCATTTATCTGTGATATATTGTGATCGCGAGCCGTATCGAAATGGCCCGAGGGCCGGATACGGCCCGGGGGCCGTATCTTTGACATGACTGCACTAAGGTATCCCGCTAAGTAAAATTTTTCTTACGTTTGTTGCAATTTGTAGGTCAGTGTCAGGTTGTAGGTTGATTAAAATATGATTCCCGACCGTAACAAATACGGCTTTTCAGATAAATAATCATTAGAATCAGCAATACAACTCCTTAAGTAGAGTCTTTAGTCTAAGTTTTTAGTTAGTCTTTAGTCTCTTTAGTCTAAAGTCTTTACTGTCTCTCAAGATACAGGTCTCCTAGTTTGAGAGGCAGGGTTATTTTTTTTTTGTCTAATACATTTAATACTTTTGTAACCCTACACTTGTGCACTGTGTTGAATCTGTATTACTTTTGCTAAATAAAGAATTATTATTATTATTAAGTTAGAATTGGCCTCAAATGTCATAATTTCATGAAATAGTCATTCAAAAGGGTAATATGAGCTTAGAGGGTTACTTATATTGATGATTTTTATGATTATAATTCTATAAATAAATATTTGATACGATCGCGAATCATATATAGATCAACATACAACCTGATACTGATACAACATTGCAAAAAACGTAAGAACGTACCCTGACGCTTTCGCCTTAAATCGAATTTCCTGAAAACAACATAAATAATTTACATCGAGTACTGTGCAGCTGTTAATGGATCAAGTTTTAAGTCAAGGTTGAGTAAAGGTTCATTAGTTTAATTGTTCCGATTCCGGTATCGTAAACAAGGTACTTTTCAAATAATCCCGGATATCAGTAATTCCAGTGTTTGTGAAGCGTTAATAATAATTGAAGAGAGCTGTTTTTGTTTTTTGACAAAAGCTTCGGAAAATCTTATGTCAATCCTGTTGAAAGTTTTTGTAGAAATACGAAACGCTTTGAAAGCGATTGCCGCTTGTTTAGACCCTCAGCACGCGTAGCAGGACAGTCATAGAAACGGGTTTTGTCGAACGAAGAATAGACAAAATGACAGATTCTGATTGTTTATCTATTCTTCCGTCGACAAAACCCGTTTCTATGTGCTTATGCGTGCTGGACAAGATTGCCTTAAGGTAAGGTAAGAATGCCTAAAATATAAAATCAAATGAAATAGTTCATTCTGTATATAGGATACCGGAATCACTTACACGACATATTAAAAAAAACCCTATCTGACTACCCCTGAGAAGAAATGGTGAAACAAACACAGGGATCAAAAGTCTCTTTTAAAGTCCAGACGTAATCTTGGTCAGATCATGTGAGGCCCATGTAGATTAGTGTCTGCAATGGTGAAGAAAGGCTGTTGCCCTGTAGCGGAATGAAGTAGGCTGAGTTTTTCTATGAAGAAGCTGCTTATTGTTGTAGGTAACAAAGGAAATTCATTCTATTAAAGCTAAAAGAAACACCATTAATATAGGCCAAATTCAGGTCAACAGCTGTCTGAAACTGCTTTTGTCACAAAAATAAATGACCTTTTATGAACTGAGGTAATATTTCTTTAATGTATTGGGGCCAATTGGGGCTCGAGTTCAGTAAAAGTCATACTTTTGTACTTTGCCAATATAAAAAAAAAAAAAAAAAATATAAAATCAAAAGTCATTTATTCAAATTGGGCTGAGAATCAGCACTTTTTGAACGTCATATTTAAATAAAACAGTTCCCCAAAACGCCCACCCTTCACCACTTCCTAGTGCTTTAGCTGGGAAGAAGAAGTGGCACAACAAACTTCCCAGCAGCAAAAGTGTAAAAGTGTTTTTTTAAACTAATATACAGAAATAAACATCATTTATCATTTGATTTACTAAATTTTTTCTTTTTTAATGTATTCAATGAAAATGTCTAGGTTGTATTTTATTGCAGTTTTGTTTTTTCCCCTTTTGGACCTCGTGTATGTATTCCATGTATTAATATGCATATTTTAAAGTCCAAGTTCAAAGTCTGGACGTGATAGGATACTTTATATGCATTGGAAGTAAATTGCAGCGTTATTTAAATCTCTCGCTTGATGCAGATTTTTACATTTTAGAAACTTTATATACATAAATTCCCTGAAAAACGCGCATTAGCGAGGTCCTGCTCCATAGGATAATCTAGAATCTAGACAAAATCAAACTGGTTGCTAATTTAAGTTGTATAAATTATTATTTTTATTATATGACATTGATTTTACATTCTGTGATTACTTCCTCACACATTGACTTATTAATTGTAAAATTTTAGGAAAATCGTCTACTTTTATAATGTTTGTAAATATGTGAGAACCATGTATCTATCACATAAGTAATTAATTTATCTTTCGTTTCTTCATTTTTATTAATTCTTCTTTTTACCTATTGTGGTACCGTTTTTTTTTTTTAGGTGCATCCTTTTCACATATAATTATGTAACTAATGTACCTACATATACAAAATATTGTAAAACTTTTTAAAAGAGTAACGGTGGAGTTTCTTGCCCATTCTTCTCCATGCGAAAACTACCTTTTGGAAGGGGCGACTAGAATCAATTCAATTTTTTGTAAACTTTGACGTCCAAAAGTGCCTTACAAGGGCCTATTTGAAATAAATGATTTCATTTTGACAATATTATAAAAAGGTAAAATTTGTGAGATTGTACGTAGGTACCTTTGAAACTACTGATTCGACTCCGAAAATTCATTTGCTAATGGGAAGCTACCGTATAGCCGAGTATCATAGGATATTTTCATGTTAAGAGGCTTACAACAGCTAAAGCGCGGTCACTGTCGGACTGCATAGAAATGACAGAGAAGCGCGATGACACGACGCAGGTAATTTATTGCAAAATATGAAGGAGTTAGCGATTTACAGAAAATCTATTGATTGGACTGGAAAATTAAAACACTATTATGCTAATATGTAGCTTGTAGAATAATCTGACAAAAAATCAGAATGATTGCATGTAAATTAATATGATTTTTAATCGTTAAAAGAAATTTTTAGAGGTATCTTCATGATTTTTTTCTATCGTATCAAATTAGTTGTATTATGTTTTCAACACACTATCATACTAGCATATATCCTGAAGAATATCATATATTTTTCTGATTTTGTTTACTGCAGTGGATCATATTCTTTTATGCATTATAAAACTTGCGTTTAGGCACGTTTAGGTCCTGTAGTCCCCTTAACAGATTGTAGAATTGTAGAATCTAATCGGGTAAAAATGGGTAATTTTCATAGTATTTTGAATTTGATGTCGTACGTGTGACGGTGTGAAACAGCTCTGCACTTATTCAGCGAATACAGTCTAGTCATTTGTTTTCTTTTTTTTAAGTTTGGCTTTATATCGTCATAAAGTCCCCTGGTATCTGAACGCAATGTCACCTATAATTAGGTACTGTTTTAAACTTAAAAAAAGGACTAAAAATACATAGGGTCCTGCGTAGGTACCAGAAATAAAATTACCTAACTCATTAGAATATTTATTTTTACTTAACAGGTAGGTTTAATGTGAATTAAGAGGCAAAAAGACTAAAACCCAACTACTTACGACAAAAAAGTCACCTAAAAGGTATTAACAAGACATTACAGACAGATAAATTAAAAATTCGAAGTCACACGTGTTGCCCATAATTATATCGAACAGATTACGTGTGACCCCGAATATTTAATTTGTCTGTCTGCAATTTTGTTTATACCGTAGCTTTTACATGACTTTTTTGTCGTATTTAGGTTTCAGTTTTATAACTTTTATTTTTATATTCTATGTTATATATATTTGGAATGTGCTAATTAAGCCCTGTCTTCTGATACCCAACACGGCAATACTAAAAAGTTTTTTTTTTAGTTCATGACGTGATGTCCTCTAGAGGGCGCCATCTTTAATATGACGTCACATGGCCTATAACCAGCGGAAGATTAAGACGCTACCAACGATACCTCATTTGTCAAATGAATAATGGGTAGTTTAGAAGTTATGAGGTAACAGATGAACATACATACATGCACACATACATGCATATCAAAATCATGCTTTGCCGTGGTCGGGTAAAAAAAAACGATATTTGCTGATACTTTTCAAAGAGCAACTTTTGTTTAATGTTACCATTTAGTGATGACCGATGTAATAATAATAAAGAAATATCTTTTTACCCTTTTTTGTGGTCGTCGTGCAAAGTGTTAAAGCTCGTACAGACAAGCGCGACGCGACGCCGCGCCGCGACACGAACAATACAATTTCAAGAAAACTTGACGGTATAATAATAACCGGTGTCGCGTCGCGCTGTCGCGTCGCGCTGGTCTGCACGAAGCTTTATTAGGTTTTTCCATCTGGAATTTCTCAGTAGCAGCCCGTAGTCTGTATTTGTTGGCCGTTTGATGGCAATAGGCTCGCAGGCTCTTACATGGGACTTAAACATAACTGGCGAAATGTGGGTGTACTATAGGTACACCTCTGCCTTACCCTAAATGGAAATAAGGCGTGATGTTATGTTTAATATCTTTTAACACGATTGTGTATACTTAACAAATTATAGAGTACCTATCTAGTTGTCCTGACCAGTGAGTACCATGAAGCCTAAATAGAATACGTGACTTCATAACTGTCTGGAGGTTTTGAGTACTTTTTATGTGACTTAGGCAAATGTCCTACACTGCCCTGCTAAGCCGAAAGGCGCTATCTCTGAGATACGATCTTTCAGTTTTTTTTGTACCATTCAATAGCTTTAACAATTTTGCATCTAATGCCAAATAGCGCTATCTAACTTAAAACATTTAAAAAAACCATTAAGAAGTTTTTTATCCTTAAATTACAATTTAGAAAAAAGTCAATGCAGTGCAGATCTTGTAGCGGAGTGTGACGGGTCGTTGAGCTCTCTAAACTAGGTTTACACTAGGTACACGATGACTGATACTAGCTTGCCGTCCGTTGGGACAGGTCAAGCTGCAATGGCTGTTTCTTCAAAAGGTTCAGACATGGCCTTTTCAGACATCGCATTGTTAGAGTAGCATAGTGTTTAATAGACTTTAAAGAGAACAACTCTGAGTTTGTATCGGTATTTCGTGAGATGGATCAGCTCAGAAATGCAGGCGCCATCTAATCTTAAAATGCTGACCAAAAAATTTTGGTGTAAAAGTGTCTTAGATCAGCGACTTATAGAATCAACCATTATTTCATTTCATAATTATTTTGGTTATGGGTTTACAAATTAGCTAGATCTAGTTGGAAATGTGTTATTACCAGTTTAATCACTAGAACGTGGTGAATAATGAGGTTTGCAGCTTCTGAAGTGTTTTTCTCACCCTAAGTGAATCTTACTCAAGCTTACAGAGAGTAGAGCTTAGACTTACGAGTTCTAGGTTGTAGGTTCGAACCCTGACAGGCGCTTTACTTTGTGTACATTATTTAATTACCACTGCTCTCAAAACGGTGAATCAAAACATCGTGAGGAAACCGGCATGTACTAGAACCAAAAATTCGAAGACGTGTGACATCTACCACTCGCAGTGGGCCCGCGTTTGTCCCAGCAGTGTGGGAACGTTATAGACTGATTAAGCTAAATTTACAATAACATGTTCCACACATTATTTACATTTATTAACGTTATTTACAAGATAATTATGTCGTGACACTGATCAGCCGATAATTGCTCTTCCTACATTAATTTTAACATTAATCGAAGCTTAATTACGGAAGCAAACTAAATGATGATATTAATCCCGATCCCGATTTTAATCCCGGCAATATATTGAAGGGCTCATTCAACTTTGAATTTTCCTTGATTAGATTGGTGATTTAAAATGATCCTTTAAAGTTAAATTTAACTGGGGTTGTTGAATAATGTATGGTTACGCTACCAGCCCTGGACACACTTAAAAAAGTAAGTTCAAAAACTAACCCGGCTACTGAAAAATCACGTTCTAAAAAATAGAAAGAAATAAGAAAATATGTTTTAAGTATGTTTTTTTGTCTTATTTGGTACTATAAATAAAGAAAATATTCACATCTGAAATTGTTGTGTACAAACTATTAAATATTTATCGTCTATTAAATAAACAAATTACACATAATATATTTTAATGTATTTACTTAATCCATATTCATAGTGATGTTCAGAGGATAGCCGTGGTCATAATATGTCGTCATTTGTTAGAGTATGATAAAGAGGTTAGAAGTTATGAGGGAACAGATAAACATACATACATACAGGCAAAACCGTTTATACCGACTTCGAAGGGACCGTCTGATTATGTTTGTTTATAGCCGATAGTCGATATAACCTAAAACTATGTTAAGTAACTATATAAACAGAAATGCTGGGAACTCAAAATTTCGTCGTAATAACCGGTACGTCGCACGTCGTTGTTTATGTGATATGTGACTATAAACGGTTTTGACTGTCCGTACATATCGATCAAAATCATAACCCTCCTTTTTGCTTCGTCGTAGTCTGGTAAATAAAGTAGTTTTTCGCGTCTATCTGTGTGAACGCTTAGTTCTTCTATACTACATAGTGGATTTTACGCGTTGTTGCGGTTTTCAGCATCATTTTGAACAAAAAAATCTTGTGCGAAGCAGGGGTGGGTCGCTAGTTAAGTATCTACAAGCTGTACTAAAGATGTGTTACAATTTAAGGGTAATGTCCAGTATGTAATAGATAATCTATAAACAAATTCCACATCAAAATCCACACAACAGAATTGTGTTCTTTTGCTTCATAAATCATATACCTAATCATATCCTATACCTTACACGCATGGCAAGGCAATATAATGAAAGGTCCAACTTGACGGACTACCCTATTGATATTTTCTCCATGAGTTATGATGCATACAGACGCTCCCTATTTAAGCAGTGCGACGAGTCTATCTAGCTCAAATTGTTTTGTTTTGTAGTGTTCTAGATTTAGGTCTACTCGAGACACTTTTTATTTTTTTCATTTGTCTCTAATTTTTCATACTTTAATGTCATGCATACCTGTTATTTGCATGGTTACTGAAATGCTAATTTTTAGATTATATTTTTATTTGAATTGTAAGTGACTATGCTGTTGGTGTGCTTATGATAAATAAATAAATAAATATCGATAATTTTAAGATCAACCCAATTGTGTAACGTCACTAACAGTGCAAGAACCTTGTTTACCTAAAACAGCTGGGCGCCTGGTCTGTTAAGATTGGCAAGAAGACGGCCAGCCAACATATTAGCCGTCGCAGGTACGTAGGTACGCTCTCGTCCACGTAAATAATTGTATACAACCAACGGAGGACTAGATCCACCGTCCACCACTGATTAGGTTTCATCTAAATTGTGTATTCTTACTTGTAAACATAAGGTCCGATCTCCTTCAGCATAGGTTTCTCCCCTCCATTCACGTCGTCTGCGTTGGTGACATTGAAGACATACACCTTGAAGTCGAGCGGCATCGGCATTTTCAGCCATCTGTCGAACATCATCGAATTGTTCTCCAGTTGGACATTCTGGAACAAAAATGTGTGTTTGAATGAAGTCTTCTTTTATATCAGCACGAAGAATGTATTATGAGATTAATGGACAAAACTTTTTAATCAGCATCGTGTAAAATAAATATAATTATTATTATCTTGAACATTAATACATTAATTTTTAATTTTATTCTAAAGTAACATTTTAATTTGACATTTTTCAATATTATTTAATGTATATGTATAATTGCAATAATTAACTGTGACATCTTAATTTGTAACAATTTTTTTTAATTTTTGCGTGCCTATTTCCAGGCAGAATGTACATGGCTCACTCCTTCCTATTCCACCTGTATTTAAATGTAACCTACATTCATTGCAAATAAATGATTTGATTTGATTTGATTTGATTTGAGAAAAGGTCATGTCGAGATTGATGTACACGGTACGATTTAATAGCATAGCGTGGCATCTGCCCGGCCTGTCTCAGGCCTAGAGGTTCGATTCCTAATGGCAGCCCAGGTTCGATTTATAGTGGGAGCAATATTTTTTTCCCGGGTTGGTTGGTGGTAGGGCTTGTTCTAAGTCCGCCTGGATAGCTATCTTATCTAACTCTGTGGCCATAACAACGATGTTAAAAAAAAATGTCTTTAAATTATTTTTTGTCAATTTAGACGATGTGTGTGTAAACATTTTTTTGTTGACGGTAGTGCTATAATTACAAAACAACAATAATAATTATGGTTGGTTACACATAATATCGAGGCCTTGGTGAAGTGCCTCTGCGAGTTTGCAGAATAGCGAATAACTTCACTGAAGTTAGGTTAGGTTAGGTACCTAGAGAGATTCAAGTGAATGTGTATTTTATATTAATTTTATTTGCAAACAACTTATAAATAATTAATTAATAAAAGTAGCAAAATTATATACTAGCTTAACTAAAACTATTTACAAACTAAAATATAGCATCGAAAAATTATAGTTAAAGTTTCAAAATTTTTAATTTATCATAATTATATTTAAAAAAAAATCGAATTGATATTTTATTTTGTTGTTTAAACCATGATACTTACGTTAGAATTAGATTTAATTACAAGCCGAATAATATTAATGAACATACAGGGTCAAATTAAATGAGATTTGCACAAAAAAAAACTGTATTTAACTTCACCAACAACGGTCGAGTTTTGCTAGCTAATTTAATTAAAACTTACACCTTATTGGTGATGTTCTTCAGAAAGGTCAGGTGCGTAGTACTCGCAAACGGCGTGTGATGTATGACCCGTACCCTAATTACGTAATACACGATCAATCAGAATCTGAATCGTTTTGAAACAGATTGCTAATCCATTGGTTCTTATGTTCGAAAAAAATATCTGCTCAACAACGTGAATAACGCAATGAATTTTGTTGAACTGTCAAAATGAAACAGATTAGTCGTAATCGTTTACGAAAATGTGTTGCGTAATTAGATAGCAGATAGAACGTAAACGAAGCAACAGGAGTGTGTAAGAATCATAGCAAGTGGCGTTCTGTAGTTTCTACTTACTCTCATGGGAAGAAGGCGTGAATTTATGTGTGTATTCAAAAGTCATTTATTCAAACTAGGCTGAGAATCAGCACTTTTCGAACGTCAAAATTACATAAGACAGTCCCCCAAAACGCCCACCCTTCACCACTTCCTAGTGCGTTAACTGGGAAGAAGAAGTGCCGCAACAAACTCCCCAGCAGCACAGCTGTCTGTTCAGTTATATATATTATATATAATAGGCAAGGGTAGATAGATAATTAAGACGCCGATATAAGCCAGTGGCCTCGAATGGTTAGCTTGCGTGTTCTGTGCTGAGTTCATGGAACTGATGCAACGTGTCATACGTCCAGCCAGAAATAGGACTCGCCCATCAAGGAGCGCTGTCCCAAATTAGACGCATTATTAATTTATTATACATAAATCACAATGTATTTTAATAAAACACGTGTACTAAAAGATAAGAAATTAAATTATCTTTAAAATGGTGAAGGTTTCAGTTTTTTTTTTATAAGCTTTAGACATAACTTTACAAATGAATTACACTGTGTAATATTCACAGATTAAGTTATTAAGATAATGCGCTTATTTAACATATATATTTTCCAAATAATTAACGCTACTCGTTTAGACGTGATCTTCAATAAAAAATCGTTAAAAGTCGCTTAGTCTTAAGTAGATAATGTAGACATTACGGAATAAAGAAGTCTGAAATAAATTCACTTATTTTAGAGCGTGATGGTATAACTTATTTTATCCCTAAAAGCATTGAAAAGTATATAAACAGGATCTATCAATACGAATCTATAAAGTTTTAACACTCGATCAAAAGGATTTATGTGTTTATTTACGTTAAATTCAAAGCATGTATAAGTAAAATGACATTGTTCAAGTTTACGATAAAATGAAATACAAAGGGCTACCCTCGTAAACATTTCACTTTGTTCAGAAATAGGAGTCAAGAAATTAACTTAAAATCGATATTGTTATACCATAGAAGCCATGAATGCAGATGGACACTCCGGTACACACTTCAGGTATGAAGCTACAAGTACGCGGCGGGCCCGTCTTGCTGGGCCAATTCAGTGAGTGTAACGTAGTCAGAAGATCTAAGAGTTCCGCGATACAAAGAGAGGCAACTCCTAGGTGAATATAAATGTAGGTAATTAGCGCTGTGCGACCTGAATTGCACATTATTGTGTCGTGGCAAGAGTCGCATTTTGTTTGAATGATTTTGCGGAGTGTCCCATTTGTATTAATCTGTGGTTATACACCGTAATGGTACAAAGACCCCAAAATTACATTATGGATAAACATAGATAAACTAATTTATTCATATTGTCGTAAAAATATGATGTCAGATGACTCCTGTCTGTATGTTGTCTGACGTGTTTTTTGTGTTCATAAATAAATAAATGTTTGTCTATAATGATTGATATCCTTCAAACAAAAGAATGCTTGATTTTTGACAATTCTTTGCTAAGTTTTTAAGGTCATTGCAACAGGTTATCAACCTTCGCTAATAAAGATAAAACGGTTCAAAGAATATATTAGTTTATTTGGAAACAATATTATTCATGTTTAATATTTGCTTTTGTATTTAGCGGCCTAACAAATAGGTACCTACTACGGTATACCTAAAGAGACCCGTGGACTACCTGTACCTGTTTAGGTCAAGACTTTACTTAAAATCCGGTTTTTAAATCGTCGATGTCCTTAGTGAGATGGAAAAAAAAAAGGTTAAGTTAGAGCCGAACTCACGCACTAAGTGTACCTAAAGGTGTAAAGTGTTTCACTTTAAAAAAAAAATCCGATCAATACAATAAAGAAGTACTTTGTAGAAACTGTGCACCAGACGGAGCGCTGTCAACAGTGAAGTCAAGCCGGTTTTGTAAACATGTGGTGCACTTTGTGTGGTGTAGTTTGATTGTAGTGTCATTGTAAAAGGTTGTAAATGTGTGAGAGAGGAGGTGTAGTTTTGGCATGCTTCACTGTATTGTTCACAGCGCTCTGTCTTAGTTTTTTATTTGTTCTGAGCTGTGTACCCACAGATTTCATAAAAACACATCCTTATTCCTCCTACCCAAAGCTAGTGTCATTCAGATATTGGCATACTACAAAGAATGTCACGAGTTTCCACTCGTACCAGCTTTGCTTGCCCCAGTTTCCCCAGTACCTAATTGCAAATCCGACAAGGGTGGTTAGTCTCCGAAATGTTAATAACGCTATGTCATTTTTTGCTGGTTTTAAAATGGAACAGGAGGCGACCAGCCAAACTAAGCCTGGGAAGTATTCAGGGGTCAATAATGCACAGCTTATGTTGAAAACTTGGCAACTTTGTTGGCATAAGTTCTGCTGAGAGGTTAGCCTGATATTTAAACATAAACAGTTGTTCTAACGATAGTTAGTTAGGTAGGTAAGACGTTAGATAATAACGCATATTATGAATTCTATCCTCGCCTCGTACACTTGGTAACCACAAGTAAAGCTTTGTGCAGACTAGCGCGACGCGACAGCGCGACGCGACACCGGTTATTGTTATACCGTGAAGTTTTCTTAGAAATCGTATTCTTTGAGTCACGTCGCGCCGTCGCGTCGCGCTGGTTTGCACGGGCCTTACAGCTTTGTTCAGACTAGCGCGACGCGACACCGGTTATTGTTATACCGTGAAGTTTTCTTAGAAATTGTATTGTTCGAGACGCGTCGCGCTGGTCTGCACGAGCCTTAAAGCGCGCGTCGATCCCTGAGATAAAAATACTGTTGTGTAGGTGTGTTCAATGCTTGTAATTGTTTTTCAAAAATGTGAGCAAAATAGTTAACAAGACCACTGAAATAACGTTAATACAATATGTATGGTTCAGTATGATAAATGTTTTACAAGACTTGTCAAATACATTAAAGCCTGTATTACAGCACCTCACTCAAGACTAGAGCATTACTTAAAACTAATTTCAAACAATCAAAATGCTTTAAACGAGTTTTAAGTAATGATTCGAGTTTTGAGTGAGGTTCAGTAATACGGACTTATTAAGTCTTATCACTTATATTTTACAAAAGTATAACAACTTGTATATACATCCACATACTCGTAATGTGGATGTAGACGTGAGGTATGACGCAACTAGAGCCTCAGAAAGCGCCAGTTCGGGCCTGCTCTGAGCAATTCTGAGGCATTTCTAAAACAAATCAAAGAAGGGTAAAAATTCTTATTAACTTCGTAATCATTTTTCATTAACAAAAACACAAAGTAAACTGACTTGTTCCATTCAAAGCTAAAGAAAATCTGACTTCCAACAGAAATAATATTTATGACAGGGAGAATTAAAACAATAGAGCATTTGAAACAATGAAGTTATTCCGACGAAATTCGACGTTGTTTAACCAGTATTTACCAAGTTGAATTTTCAGAACTAAACCTTTTTTTGAAAAAGGTTAAATCTTCTTATTCTGTTCTTGTAGTCACATTTTTCTCCTTGTAAACTCGATTCAACGTAAAATAACAAAAATAAAGCTAAGTTACTTTAGTTTGTGGATTTACCACAACAAAATAAGGCATTTATTTAATTGAACCTCTAATCATTCTCACTTTGGGGACCTAAAAATAATAAATAGCCAAAGTAACTTCGACTGATTTGGATATACCGCTGGCCACCCACTTCTGCGGCACCGCTTACTTCGCTCGCTCGGCTCGCTCGCGGTTGGTCGCAGTTTACATCTAACTTAACCCGTTTTGTCGGGGCTTAGTTACTGCGACTAACTGTGAGAAAAAGCCAGAAAGTTAAAAGGAGGCTCGATTATTTAAAAAGTCTGCATCATTAGAAGCGCAAAACGTTTTTTGAGGTTCATTAATTTTAAAAAGTGTCCATCATAAGAAGTTCAATAAGTTTTTAGAGGATCTGTTAAATATTTTCCATAAAATAAAGATCAGCCGTGCTATTCATATTAAGTGAGCTGTCAATAGTGTCAATCCCTAGAAATGACAGCTCACTTTAAGCTCACTTCACCTAAGTTTTCACGCTGAGATTTTTACAGAATCGACCGGCAGAAGCTCTTAACTAAAACTATCTAAAGGTATTTATTGGAAGGTATTTATTTTCACAGTAATTTACTATTAATCACAATATTATATATAGATCTTCGATATCGATGGTAATCTAATTGTCGATAGTCATTGGACAACCATTATTCATGTAAGTACTTAAGCCATGTTTAATTAATATGTTACCGTTAAAGTTAGAAAAGTTAGGACAGAATTGGAATTGACCGGTAATTGAGTTTGGACTTGTATTAGTGTTAACTAATTATATACGGAGGGTATATAAAACACGTATTAGCTAATTATATAACCATATAATATTCCGAAAAAAAAGAAAAAAAATTGGAGTGGAAGTGGGTGGTGGTGAGTGGTGGTAGTGGTGGTGGTTTTTTTTTAAATCAGAAAATCAAACGCGTTCCATGCATCGAGAAAAAGTAATGGCGGGATATATTTCGGTTCTTTCGTTCAAAAACTTCACTGCCAACCCCTCGAAGGCAACCGCATTCGGCGTTGCTAACATTAGTTAGTGTAAATTACTGTGAAAAATGTCCTTTTAACCAATTATAAAAAAGGAGGAGGTATGTTCGTTAGTATGTATTTTTTAGAAAAGAAATAAAATAAAGAAAAAATGTTTATTTCTGCACAAATTAAACGCACATTACAAAAAAAAATAACAATACACAATACCACTTTACAAATTAGCCAAAAGCCTCGTATCCATTATTAACACAGAAAAGTTTGAATTTTTATATCTATTGCTTGCTGTCAGGGCCAGAGACCAAAGACAATTTACTATAATTACATAATGTGTTGCGACATTTACAATATGAAAACAAACAATCAAACCTACAAAATGCTGATTGCAAAGTGGAAAAATAACAGTTTGTTTTAAATGTATGTTCATCGATATTTTTGTCAATTGTGGACCAATTTTGAAAATTCATTTTCATTTGGTAGAGGAAGCTTGCACGGTGGTCCCACATAAATTTTATTAACTTTGCTCGGGTAGTTTTACTCTAATAGCAATCAATCACAATCTGATTTGCCCAGATGGGTAGTTGGTAGTTTTAATAATAAAAACATAGCTACCTACTACTTAGAACGTTATGAACTAACTATAATTCTCTGTCTAAAGTTTTACTCTAATAACAATCAATCACAATCCGATTTTCCCAGATGGCTAGTTGGTAGTTTTAAAGACATAGATAGCTACCTACATCCTACATAGAACGTTCTGAACTAACTATTCTCTGTCTAAATTGAAAATTCAACTTTCCATGAATCCTTTTTATTTATTATTAATATAAATTACTTTAACACTAACACTTCAACTAATGTAACTGGAGTATAGCTGACGTTTTAGCTATACTCCAGTTACATTAGTTGAAGTAAAACAGGCAAAATTCGTACACTTATCTCACAGAACTCCAGGTATACTGACATGATGCTGTATATTACATTGTGTGCATTTTAGTTTGTGCTAAATAAATGTATTTTCTTTCTTTCTGATCGTCTTCGATTCGTCCGCATCACAGTCAGGTTACATAATTAAACTTGTGTTTTCTCGCTGAACCGATTTTAATGAGCCGCTAAGGATTACCATATTTCCATTATAAAGTGCTTTGTGCCGTAATCCATAGTTGAAACTTTAACCGTAACAAGAGTAGGTACTTAAGTTATCCTAGAAGGAGATTTATGATATAAAATAATAATTTAATTAGTAAGCTACGTTATTCTAAAGCTGTTATTGTATTTAATGGATTTATATCTGTATGTGTATCTGTTGACATAATCTACTCATTACAATGTTTTTTTTAATGAGTTGTATTGCAATATGTAACTAGTGACCTCGACAATAGATCATATTATTTATTGTTATTAGTAATTAACTATTTTTTTATTTTACCTCGATGGTCCTAGTTTATCATTTATAACTTCCAGCCCTTTATGCCTGGAGACTTTTATTAAGACGTTAAGTTTCGTTTAAGTTTAGTTTTTATTTCTGCCCGAGTATAGTTCTCGATGATTTTGTTTGGTATATTGGCGTGTGCTAGCTAACATATGGATAATAATTTAAATTAGGTTAAATTATGTTGAATACTATTATATAGAGTCATTTTTTTTTCTTTCTAACTGAACAGACAGCTGTGCTGCTGGGGAGTTTGTTGCGCCACTTCTTCTTCCCAGCTAACGCACTAGGAAGTGGTGAAGGGTGGGCGTTTTGGGGGACTGTCTTATGTAATTTTGACGTTCGAAAAGTGCTGATTATCAGCCTAGTTTGAATAAATGACTTTTGAATTTGAATTTGAATTTATACTCGACTGAATTATTGTGTGAGGAATATACAGTTAAATTGCGGCCCACTTGCACGTTCATGGGTTATTCCATGTTAGTTTAATTAAATTATATACAAAAAATTGTCAATGTTAATCTTTTTATATTTCTATGTTAATTAATGTAATTGGTGTTGTACCGTTTTAAGTAACTATAAATAAATAAATAAATTCTAAATAACTCGGAGTTGACAGTTAACTCAGGGGTAATCAAGTAGTTCATCTTGCGCCACCAATAGTTAGAGCTAGACCTAGGTTTAAACTTTTTGAATAATGAACCCTGGATTAATGTTAGTAATGCTAAAATAAATTGACGTTGTGAGGTACCCGGTGATAGCTTATTTTGTATTTTATATTGTTCGACGTTATAGTAAGTGAAAATTCGATACTATATCTGAAGGCAATTATATTCATGAACTCATATAAAAATAAATACAAATTATAAAAAACTTAAAACATATATACCTAATGAGGCCGCGAGCGTAAAAACGGTCTAATTATATTTTATAAAAAAAAATTGTAAGTGGGCCTATCTCTGTCAATAATCTGTTATAGAAAACAGCAAAATGGCCTAACATTGATTTTTCGAGCCACCAAAAGATGGCGTTAGTAACACATTTATTGCATTAAAAATTGTATTAATTTTTTTTGATTATCTCGATAAGATTAATTAGTAGAAGGCCGTTCTTGCTCTCGCGGCCTCTATTTATCTAACGTTTTCGTCAATCAATAAACTAAATCTAATCGTAATGTAGTGTAAAAGAGGTAGGTGTATATATAGAGCTGTATCTATAGTACACCCACATTTCACCAGCTATGTTTAAGCCCCATGTAATTAGGGGGCGAGCCGATTGCCATCAATCGGGCACTAATTCCGACTCCGAGCTACTGAGAGATTCCAGGTGGAAAAATTGAATTACACTTTGTTCGACCCGGGAATCAAACACAGGATCTCATGCTCAGCAGTAGCGCTTGCGAAAACTAGACCAAAGAGGCAGAAAAAAATTATTAAAAATAATGTTGTTTTTTGTTGTTGTTGTTGTTGTTTTAACGAAAATTGTTATTAATCCTAAATAATATTATACTTAAATGCGAAAGTGAGTTTGTTTGTTTATTTTTTTGTTACGTTGTCAGGAATACGGAAAAGAACATAACTCTTAATCTAGAAAATTCTACATAAACGCGAGCGAAGCCGCGGGCAAAAGCTAGTTATTAAATAAACACGCATTTGTTGTAGTCTTGTCCATTATAACTTATTCAAAGAACGGTTTATTTTGGTTATTAATCAAGTGAAAATTGCGTTTTCAAGAAAAACTTTTAACATTTATCTCAATCAGTACAAGTTACTTTAAAACCTTTAAAACATAATAGTAATGAAGGTAAAAGTTTTAAAAGTTATATTCATGTTTAACTTTCAATTTAGAACAGAAAAAAACTTTTAAAATTCTATAAAAATACCTATACAGGCTGTCTCAGAAAGGTGTGGTAAAATTTAAGAGCGTTTATTCTGAAAGTTGGCAACGTCGTAAATAGCTGTCAAATATTTACCTGTTTTGATTAATTTGGAATTAATACTGTATGGAAATAAGAAATGTGGCTAACTAAGTTACTAGAATATTGATTCACATTGAAGTCGCAATCTGTCAAACTTGTCAAAAATGTTGGTAAATTGATTGTATTTTTGACAGATTGCGAATGAGATGCGAATGCGAACGTTCTTAATAATTACGGGAATTGCCCCTCAGGAAACTGAACACTTTTCTCCATGTTACCAATATCGTAATAGAGAAAGAAATTATCAGCTGTCCCGTACAAAACTTCAATACCTACTCGACCCAAATGTATGAGACGGCTAATACATTTTTCTCGATTATGATGTAGGTCCCAGGAACAACTTTCTCCAGTTGTTCAGTTTGATGGTATGCACCACACCTTTAAAGACCATACCTTCTGATACACCCTGTCTCAGACCAAATATAAAACCAAGAAATAGCGCTGCCTATGTAGTCTGTGAGCGCTGCGAACAATATAGTGAAGCATGCAAAAACTACACCTCGCTCTGTGCATACACGCTCACACGCACACATTTACAACCAAACCAAACTACACTTCACCGCACAGTAAAGTAAGTGCACACATGTTTACGAAACCGGCCTCACGTCACTGTTAAGTTGACAGCGCTTTTGGTCTTGGACTTTTATTTGGTCTGAGCCTTCTGTATAGTATTTTAAAAGTTTTGCGGAGTGCTCGCAACTAGCGTGCGTGTGACCAGCCAAAACAAAACTTGGGTGAAGTGAGCTGTCAATAGTGTCAATCCCTGTGGAATGACAGCTCACTCCACGCTCACTTCACCTAAGTTTTCACGGTGAGATGGTTACAGAATAGCACTGCAGATGTATGAACGTAAACGAAGCAAAAAGAGTATGTAAGGAGATTAGCAGGTGGCGTTCTATTGCCTAGCCCCATTGGGAAAAGGAGTGAGCTTATGTAGTTTTTTTGACAGAAAAGGTTTTTATCCTTTTAAAATATTGGATACGATAACTAAATGTATTTGTTTTTCAATTGGTTTTTTTTTTTCATTATTTTCCAAAGCAATGAACAGTTAGTTCTAAAAGTAGGTTTTTTTGTTTTTGTAAAAGCACTAGGTATTTTCCAAAAACAATAGAGAACTCCCAAAGGGTCGTGGGTTCAAACGTGACAATAGATGAGGTCGTGTCAAACTACGGTAAACAATGTTACAGCTCTTTGTTCGAGAGGATAATAATATATCTTTTTCAGTGATGTATGCGCAGGTACAGGTAAAAAAAATAGGTTACTTATTTATTTAACTTGTACAGTTCGTTCACGTTTATTGTTGTGACAGGTAACTGTTTTATTTAAATCTGGAAAATCTAAAAGAAATAGCATCGAATCTTTATCTTCTGCGCGTATATAATGTGAAATTTAATTCGTTTGCATCCTCTTAGGGGGTCATTGTACTCATCATTATGAACAACTGTCACTATGGGGCCAATACAGAAATCGCGAAAAAAAAATCTGCTGTTCCCTACATTATAACGAGCTATGCGAATATAAATATATGGAACAGCTGATTCTTTTTTCGCGATTTTTTTTGGCAAAAAAAATAATTAAATATTTAACGGAATTTAATCGGTTGAATTCTGAGGGAAAAACCTTAAGATAAATAATATGAGGAAAATCTACAGCTATGTAAATGATACACATTTATGGCTTCAGCACAGTATTAACCGGCGTAAAGGTGTGTTCAAAATGATAAGATAACTTAAGGATGACATTCTTGTGTCTGGTCTTAAAATGAATGTTTGCCCTAACATCATAGTCCGCACGTGCACTTATACCAATTTTTTGTATATCTTCCACCATACTCCTATGAACTTAAGTTTTAATTGGGAGTAGAGAGAGCCTACAGAATAGATTTACTTACACCACCGAAACATAGTCAATGAAGGGACAATACTTAATAAAAATCTAAAATTAAATGACAGACAACGCAAAACCTAAACCCCTGGGTCTGGAAGCATCAAATCCTTCCTTATACATACGTAGGTACATGTATAAAGAAGGTGAGCACTGATCAAATGTTTTTGAAAATATATCCACCAAATGGTTTAAATAGGGGATAAAAAGAATGATGAGTCAGTTTGGCATATCCAATAAAAACCGCTTATACATCAAATTAAAGTTTATTTATTTATTTATTAAAACTTCATGCACAAGTAAAAAATACTGTACAAAGGCGGACTTAATGCCTGAGGCATTTTCTACCAGTCAGCCTTAGGGTGATGCAGAGATAAAACATGGCAGGTGCAACATAAGGGATAGATAACATGAAAATTAATACATACATAGATACATACATACATATATACTGAATAAACTTTGTCAGGAGAAATAACGATAGGTAGAGGAGAAAACAAATCCAGCAAATCAGCGCAGCAATGATTTGTTATATCATAAGCATAAAAAAATGTGCAGAAGGCTGTGAAAACCGGGGTATAGAGATATCAGGCCTGCTCGGGCGTTTGTAATTTTTGCCGATGGGAAATAACATCGTCGGACACTCTACAGAAAATAAAATTTATGCATGTGACCCTCTGACTCTTCCAATGTAAACGCGCCCTTACGACCGACATGATCAGATCACTGGCCGAGTGCGGCTAAGTAAGCATGCTACTCGTTCAAGGATATCCAGTGACTCCGTAGTATATCAAATGGAGTAATATCACTAAAGGTTCTCGCAGACTAGCTCGACGCGGCTCTATTAGAACAATATCTATGAATCCTTCATGGAAATTGTTCTATCAGAATGGCGTCGCACTGTCGCGGTGCACCTGTGTACGGGTGCCTAAATACTTATTTCTCAATACAGGGTTAATCGTGCATCATGTCCGAATTATACAGGGTCAAATTAAATTAGCCAGCGAAACTCCGCAGACGTGATGGATATCGATATAACACGATAAAATAAAAATAAAATGAAAAAGTAAACTATTGTTTTACGATACTAGAAATAGTACACTACTGTAATTCAGATTCATGTTAGTTTAAGAAAGAAAAAAACCGACTGCAAAAACACATAACTGAAAAGACAATAAAAGCAATCATTATATTATCTATTGAATTTTGGTATTGCTGGCATTTTGAATTATAGGGCAAACACATAAACCTCCTTTTTTGGCTTCGCCGCAGAATTTATTTAAAAACTTCATCTGTTGACGTTGGTTATTGTAAAGAAGCATTATTTTTGAACTTTGCACCACAATCTCGACCTACGAACTTGGTACAAAAATACGGGTTTTCTTCACGAAGATCTAATAAAACGATTCCGCGAATTTTAACACAGTATTGCAGCGTAATAGGTACGACAAAAAACAAATGACAGCTGCTCGGGTCGATCGCAGGTTAAGCTACGTTTGTCGCGGTCGGTTCCTAGATTAGTCATAGTAATTTATTTCCAAAACTTCAGTACAGATTACATCAATGATTATGTACATATCGAGACCTCTCCGTGCCTCGGAAAGCACGTTAACACTTTCGACTCCACCCATTTTCATAGAGCTCATTCGCCATGCCGCCATACATATTGCAAGTTGACTCCAGGAGGGGCACCGGCGTTACGTTTGAACTAAAGTTAAACCTCGAGAAGTGTCACCGGCATTAGGATTGAAATCTTGTTAAAATAAACAACTGATTTTAGTTTCACAGTTTATAATGCCGAATTCGCTAAGAAAAACCTGCATTTAAAATGAGCCCTCCACGAGGACTCTCGGCATCCCATTTGCGACTTGAGTGAACCCTCCGGGAGGGTTTCCAGCACTGAATGTGTTAAGCCATCGGTCCCGGCTGTTTTTCTCGGTTAGGCTTTTGAAGATCTTTGACAGTCGTTACGGGCAGTCAGAAGTCCATAAGTCTGACAACCAGTCTTACCAAGGGGTATCATGTTACCCAGTAACTGGGTTGTAGAAGTCAGATAGGCAGTCGGTTAATGTAAAATACAGGTATTCAGCTGCATCCAGTTAGTTTGGAAACCGACCGATAAATTAAAGTGACTTTTCGTGTCTGTCTGTTTGACCGCGTTGTTCTTTTATACTACGCAACGAATTTTGATGGGATTTTCACCATTAATTAGAGAATTTATTCGGGAAGGTTTTTGTGTATAAGACAGTTAATGTTAAACTTACATAAAGTAAAGAAATCTTCATGATTTTTCATGTCGTAAAATCCGTGCGTTGCTGGGACGGGTCGCTAGTACGTATAAAAGAGTCTTCTTATATTAAGAGTCTTTGAAGGAACTCATAAATCATCGTCTAAGTTAGGCCTTCGCACACTGGCGGACGGCAGGGGAGAGCATCGAGGGGGATTCCTCTGTCCGTCAGCGCACACTGACAAGAAAAATCCTCTGCCATACCGCGAGCGTCCGCCGACTTACCGGAGCATCTGCCCGGTATGCCGTGGAATTCCATCTCGATCACTGAGCATTGATATATATCCCTTATTTCGATTGGATAAGTCGACATCCCGCCGCCTCCCGCCGCGGTATTCTCCAGTGTGCTTTTCGATACTCCAGAGAAATATATACCTTATTTCTACTTCTTTCTTTCTGTTTCGTGTGGTTAGTGACTAACCTGGTGTCAGAGTTTTAAAGCCGCCCATGGGCCTCTGACTTGGCTTCACATGCCGTAGAGAAATATCTCTCAGGCATGTCGGTTTCCTCACGATGTATTCCTTAATCGTTTTTGAAGCAAGTGATAATTATACAATACGCACATGAATCTGAAAAGTCAGAGGTGCGTTCCTTGGGATCGAGCTCGAGACCTATGACTTGGCAGTCCGACGGTCACACCACTAGGCTATCAGTGCTCTTTTTTCCTTACCTTATTTGGATTGGATAAGTATTAAATACAATTAATTGGTGAATTTAAAATCCTTTGCCGTCCCGTCTGCCAGTCTGCACAGGCCCCTATAAGACGATGATACATCGAATTCCTTGACACATTCATAATATCTTGAGAAGTGATAGTTGATGTCATGGATACTGTTGATGGTTGATGTTATATTATTTTAATAATCATGAGAAGTAAGTAATGGGATAACCCTATTCATGGCTCAGATAAGGCTTTAGTACCATATTTCATTATATGCAATTGTTGTGAGAAAACTACCGCTTCGTGTTTCAATGAGAACTGAGTGTAATAGGTATTGAATTTCCTTACTTTTAGTATTTTTTGGTGCTAGTAAAACGCGTGTGAAAACCTATACACGTTCATATTACAGGCATGTATGTAATCGAACCTCAGTTATTCCCTATTTTGCTTGCCTAAAAATATCATTGAACACTCTAATGTAATGATTGCGCCTCTTTTTGTGAACCTCTAATAATTCCTATTTAGGGTCCTAAATATATTAAATAGACAAGTAACTGCGACCGACTTGGGTGTAGTGCTAACCGACAGTTCTAACCTAACCTTACCCATTTGGTTACTGCGACCAACTGTGTAAAAGGTCAGAAGAGTTTAAAAAAGGCTCAATTATTAAAGAAGTGGGCATCGTTAGAAGCGCAAAAAGATGTTAGACGATCATTAATTTTAAAAAGCGTCCATCTTGAGAAGGTCAATAAGTTTTTAGAAGATCCGTTAAATATTTCCCCATATTATATTTTAATATAGCAGTGATAGCCTAGTGGAGTGACCGTCGGACAGCCAACTCACAGATAATATAATACTACGTGCCAAGTCAGAGGTCGAGAGTTCGAACCCAAGGCACGGACGAACCTCTGACTTTTCGGAGTCATGTGCGTATTCTATAATTATCACTCGCTTAAAAAACGGTGAAGTAAAACATCGTTAAAAAACGCGCGAGAGATATATCTCGACGACTTAAGAAGCCAAGTCAGAGGCCCATGGGTGATATAAAAACTCTGACACCAGGTTAGTCACTAACCGAACGAAAAAGAAGAGAAGAGATATGCCAACGTAGCGTTGGAAGGCCTCCCACAAGGTGGACCGATGACCTTGTGAAGGCCGCAGGGATCCGCTGGATGCGGGAAGCACAGAGCTGGTCGAAGTGGCGGTGCTTGGGGAGGGCTATGTCCAGCAGTGGACGTATTTCAACTGAAATAATGATGATATAAAACACAAACGTTTGCTTTTCTATACAGTTGATTGATCAGGAGTTTTCAGGTGACATTCGGAAACTTAATGCTAAGAAAAGCCTTTTGTTTTAGTACAAAACATTTCTGTGGTGTCTGGTATACCCTAACTATCCTAACTATAATATTATACACTTTCACGCTAAAACGGCTGAACTAATTTGGATGAAATTTGGCACCCGGGTAGACCATATCCTGGGTTAGGACATAGGATACTTTTTATCCCGATATTCCCACGGGATCGAGACTTATGCGAGTGAAACCGAGGGGCGCAGCTAGTACATGATAAGTTCCAAAAAAAAAATTTACTCTATGAACATTCGAAAAAAAAAGAAAAAAAATGCTTCAAATATATATTTAATAAAACGAATGAATGATATTATTTTATGTCTTTACTAGCAATCCGCCCCTGCTTCCCACGGTTTTTATTTTTACGACCTGAAAAACATCGAGATTTCTTTGTTATATATAAGTTTAATATTAATGTAGTGGACACATAAACGTTCCGGAATAAATTCACTAAATAATGTTGAAAAACGCGTCAAAATCCGTTACGTAATTGAGACCTGTTTAGAAGAACACCGCGGTCACATAAAAAGACTAAAAGAAACGGAAAGTGACTTTAATTTATAATACTGTGAAAACCGTTTATAACGCCTTCGAAGGGACCGTCGGATTACGGTTGTTATAGCCGATAGTCGTTATAACCAAAATCTATGTTAAGTAAACAGAAACTGCTGGGACCTCAAGATTTTGTCGCAATAACCGGTAGGTACGTCGCTTTAAGCGAAGTCGTTATAAACGGTTTTCACTGTAAGTGCAAAAGTTTGTGTTGTGCTAAAGTTTTAAGTACATATTAAAAATTATAAAAATTATAAAAATGTAAGGATGATGTAAAAACAGAAAATGACCAATTTTGGACTTATCATGTACCTATACAGTATTGAAACCACATACAGTAGGGCTCGGTAGTACGGCTCTCACTAATTCGACACGTCCAATAATCGACACGTCGGCGTTTTCTAACTTAGCTCTCCTACCATAGATATCCGTCTCCTCCTGTGTAATCCAGCAGGTTTAATACAAAAGTGATTACATACATATTATGGATTACAGAGCGCGCGCATTGTTCTTTGTTGTTCTGCAGTCCGGTCCCATTCTACAAGTAGGTGCTATTACATTAACTAATAAAGAATTTTTACTTTGCAAATCTGTTTTAAAATTATTTCTTATTAGCTATCTGACTTTTCCTATAGAAATCCAATGGGCGAATAAAATGGGTGCCGGTTTACCGAGCGCCTACGGTATATGTAATAAATGAAACCACATAGCTACTTGTTATCGCTTTTTCTCACGAAATACAAAAAAAAAATTACGTAAGTCGGTCCAGTAATTAGGTATAAAAGTGGAGTACAAATGAGCACCAAAGATTTTCATAGATTTTCTTTAGCGGATTCGGTCGTTGTCGCAACTTCGGTCTAAAGCTTTATGCAGACTAGCGCGACGCGACAGCGCGATGCGACACCGGTTATTGTTATACCGTCAAGTTTTCTTAGAAATTGTATTGTTCGAGTCGCGTCGCGCCGTCGCGTCGCGCTGGTCTGTACGAGCCTTAAGTAAGACCTTTTTCAGCAAAATTGGTGCTAAAATGTTAAAGTATTTTAGGATAATAGGCTTAAGGGATTGACTCTCAGATGTTTTTTGAATAATAAAAAAACAAAATGTCTTTTGTAAATGCTTCGCCTCAAAGTTAGGTCTTGTTCTTGTAATCCGTGTTAAACAATGAAGCGAATTTAATTGTTTCTCCAGCTGCAAGAGTGCAATTGTTCTCAACTCGTATGCAATCTCAAAAAGTACAGTTTGGACTTGTGTGTTTAGAGTAGGTACGGTCAGGGAACGATAATGTTAAGTAATTTTCAATCAGATTCCTTTCCCGTATAACGGGCGTATGTAATTTTTCCGACTTCGTCATTGCCATCATTTTGAATGAATATGTTGGCAATGACGCAGTCGGAATAATAATAAGGTGCAAGTAAAATTTTTCCTCAAGAGTGTTCATCAAAAAAGTTGGCAACGTCGCAAATAGCTGTCAAATAT
This sequence comes from Agrochola circellaris, assembly GCA_914767755.1. Classification (NCBI taxonomy): domain Eukaryota; kingdom Metazoa; phylum Arthropoda; class Insecta; order Lepidoptera; family Noctuidae; genus Agrochola; species Agrochola circellaris. The sequence continues at coordinate 2,520,301 of OU611847.1, forward strand.
TTACCTGTTTTGATTAATTTGGCAATATTACTGTATGGAAATAAGAAATATGGTTGTCTAGTGAACTAAAATATCAATAATGAATTGCAATTATAACACTGAATTTGATGTTGTAACCGTTTTATGTGTAAAAAAAGTTTGGAAAGTTTCCAAATACTAAAACTAAAAATATTTGGTGTTACGATATTAATTATTGCATTTCATTATCTATATTCTAGTTCGCTAGTTAGCCACATTTTCTATTTCCATACAGTAATATTGCCAAATTAAATAAAACAGCGAAATATTTGACATCTATTTGCGATGTTGCCCACTTTCAGAATAAACGCTCTTAACAAACAGTTTATAACGAGACCTTTATTATGCATTCTGTAGATCGAAATTAGTAGGTAAGTAACTTTGAGAAAAAATATTTGCTGGAAAATTACTTTTATATTTGCTGTTTCGCTGTTTACCTATGGTAAATCTCGAAGTAACGAACGCAAAACATTGTGCTTATGGCTGCATGCAGGATATAAAGATTATTAATAGTTACGTTCTAACAATTTAAACTTGTTTTCGCGAAAAAAGTAAAAAGAAGTTAACCTTCAATATCTCCGTACGCAATCTGTAAAAAGACGCTTAACACAACCGAATCTACGGCATGTTTTTACACACATTATTATTTATTCTTCTGTACTGTAGACAAACCAACATTTATTCTACATCTTAGTGGTACACGTCACTGGCTTTGTTCAACATTTTACTGTTTATTTTACAACTCTATTCAGACCACAACTGTTCAATTGGAACACCATTAAATATGTAACATGTGTGTACTGTTTTGCAATAACTGTGATAAAAGGTAAAGAAAAATGTTAAAGGCAGGTGACAGAAACATAAAGCTATGGGGAAAACCTAGAATATCCGTGAATAAATTAAGAATGACAGGGAATTAAAAATAAAATTACTTAATTATTCCTGTCGTCCCACTAACAAAATCAGTGGGACGAACGGGAATACATTTAATATTATTTACTAAATTCCCGTTCGTCCCACCAGTGGGCCGAACGGGAATACACGAGAATATCGGCTGCACAGAATTTGGTATTGGCACGTTTTCAAGAATGATAGTCGAACTTGTACGAATACTGACAGTTTTGTATTGATGATTTGGTTCTAAAATGTCGGACTACAGGCTCAATATAGGAATTTAAAAATTTTGTTAATCATAGGGGTGGCAGGGACACTGACGCGAAAACTGATACCATGGATTCAGTACATGATTCTGAAAAGGCGTTGAAATTTTTCGCTCCATTGTTCCATACATTTTGACCGCGTAGGTATTGCACTTTTCTATGAAACAGCAGATTTTTTTTTTATAACCGACGATATATTTCAACGCAGGAGGTTTCAGAATCGTGGACTGAATCCATGGTTTCAGTTTTCGCGTCGATGTCCCTAACACACTGTATGTGTGCAACCGAGAATTGTCTATCAGAAGCAAAAATGTTGTTCATACCATACCAAACTATTAAATTCCAAGTGCAATTGCGTTTGCGGAATATTGTCGTAACGATAAATTAAACGTAAAAATTCTATTTCAATGGTGTTTAGTTTGATAACTAAATTCAATTCTGGAAAATTATATATGTTACAGTTAAAACCCTTTTTTAAGTTAGAACGTCTATATTAGTTATATATCTGTGTATGTTTATATATATGAGGCATTATTTTGTATATAAGCCGGCTTGTGTGTATGCACTAGTGTGCTTATTTATAAAATATGCCTCTTCGTTTCCGATAGGCGATATTATTTTGATTGAATTTCGTTATTAGTACTCAAGAAATACTTACACAATTAATTTCCATGCTTAAATTTCCCAATACGTGCAACATGTTCTACAATGTTAAAACCAAACCACAAAAAAAAAAGAAAAAAAAACCTTCACTAACTAAATGTAAAATGCCAAGATAATATGAAGTAAACTCACTTTCTGTATTTGTTTATCAACAATTTTCTGGAAACCCCAAGACGCCAGAATAATGGCGACCACCAAAAACCCCATAGACACAGCGAAAATTAATTTCGAATGTTTCCCCATCATTTTTAACACTTTTGTTCTTTTTAATTAAACACTTTTAATTTTTGTAATTTTAATGTTAATTTTAGTTTTTTTTAGCGACGAGGCATAAGTCCGTCTGCTTCACCACCTGAACTATAATTGTCAAAGGATTATTATTCTCACAGTTTTCCTCGTGACGACTTTTTTTATAAACAAATCATTAACTTATCAAGGAACTGGTTTAAGATGTAAATGGGGTACTCTCTGCAGTGATTTAGAATTCGTGGCTGGATTTTTGAACATTTTAGTTTTAAAATTATGGTTTATCGTTTTTTTTTTTTACTTGTTTGGGTTTTATTAGGAAGGAGTGAATATACTGTATGAAATGCAGTTTTTAACATAATTTGATGATATCGTATTTCAAGTGTTTCACTTTTCGATAAACAAGAATTGAATTGTTTCTTGAAATTTTTATAACCTGATTTTATATGTTTTTTTTATTTGTGATTTTATGGTCCTTTTACAGTAGATCAATATAATTTTAAATCAATGATTGAACTGCGAGCAGTCCAGTGCCGGACATAATAGGCGTCTGGTAAGTAACGCGACAGCATCCTTCACACAAAGACCGAACATTGAACATTGTGCGCTAACCTATAGTTTTATCTATTCGTAATTACCATCCGATATTGATTTAAATAATACCAGCCTAATATTGTCCCACTGCAGGGCAAAATCCTCTTTTCATACAGAGAAGGCAAGAGCATTGATTACCACGCTTGCTCAAGACTTATAGGTGTATTTTTTAAATATACCTATAGGTATTTCGTAAATATACCTGTAGGTATATTTAAGAAATACACCTATATGTTCTATTTCTATTTCTACGGTGTATTTCTATCTTGAAACGAATTAGTCATGCGTTCATATAAAAAAATGCTTAAACAGGTTTATGCTGTTTTGTAGTTCAAATAAACATAGATACCTGACTAACTAGTTAATAGTAGTCAATAATATATTATTATCTTAGTTCATCGAAATCATAAAAAGTGAAGTGTAGAAGTTTCTTCCTTGTATACCTACTTGGTTCTTGAGAATCGAACAAATGACTTGTTTCAAATCTATACTAATATTGTAAAGAGGTATCTGTGAGTTTGTATGTTGAGGGTAATCTTCGGAACTACTGATCCGATTCCGGAAATTCCTTTATTGATGGGTGGGAACATTATAGGCTGATTATGATGATCCAACCAAACTTATATGAATTAACTTTTTGCTTGTAGCAGAATTGAGGAAAAGTCTACACCCTACTTGATTGAAATGTCTTATTGTATGTACTTTCTGAGTTTATCTTAGACATAACTGACATCGAAGGCAATAAACATCGAGAGGAAACCTGCTATCTAATTACGCAACACATTTTCGTAAACTATAACGACGAATCTGTTTCATTTTGACAGTTCAACAACATTCATTGTGTTATTTACGTTGTTGAGTAGATTTTTTTTTCGAACTTATGAAGCAATGGATTAGCAATGTTTCAAAACGATTCTGATTCTGTTTGAGCGTGTATTACGTAATTAGGGTACTGGAATTATAGTTACTATAAGTCTGAAATCGCCAACCCGTCTTGAGCAAGCGTGGTGATTAATTCTCGTGCCTTCATTATATGAGAAGAGGCATTTGCCTTGCAGTAGGACAATAATAGGCTGGTAATATTTATGTAAATGTTTTTGGAACGATAAATCCACTAGGATTATAATATCTTCATGTTTTGCTGATATTCTTCTCTTAAAGATGCTTATAAAATTTTGTATTTGTCTGTCATTATTTTTGTGTTAGCAAAACCTGGCTGGTCAACAATAGGCCAAATCTGAACTTAAAATATTAACACAATTGATAAGGATGTAATTTAATATTTTTTTCTATTGATACAGACGCCATTTAACTTAATTATAAATTATTTCGAACTAAATATATAGGAAGGCTAATTAAATGATTATAAATGATAGGTCGCAAAAAGCCCTACAATGTAATTTGCATTATCTCAATGATACAATGTTATTTCACACGCTATTGTTTGTAAAATAGTACCAATTGTACGTGTTCCTAGACTAGAAGTCGGTGTTATCATTTTTAGTATTTACTTCAGCAAAATATTAATTTATTTCTGCGAAACGTTAAATTCAAGAACGCAAGGACCAATCAGCATATTTTCGTTTTTAGTTTAAATTAAAATGTTAAAAGTTTTAAAATGATGATATAGCAGTGTTGAAGTTTTTATTTCATTTTTATTTAAATACTCGGTAGTTTTTAAGAAATTGAAATAATTTTAATTGAAACAAGTTTACGAAACAGTCCATTGTCTGTAGGTACTTATTAACGATTACACTTTTCTCAGGAACGGCATCGTATGATAATTATTAAACTAGAAATAAAACTAATGAGACAATTATTATGATAAAAATAATTTAGAATTACATTTCAGCAATTTGAATGGATATTACTTGTTTAAATTTTAATTTTATTACTTATGATATAACTCAAACATGAATCTAATGTTTTATTTATATTTTTTAAATAATATACCCGGATTTTAAATTTTTATTTATCTTAACACAAGCACAGCACTCGTACCATAGGACCACAATTTTTAAAGACGTTAGGACCAACCACTAGATCGTATGAATACTGAGCGGTAACACACCATGCAGTCACGCTATTGTCATACATAATTGCAAACACACACTACCATGTATTAAGCTTTAATAGTGTTGTACTTGTAATGGATATTAGTTAGATAATTCGACTCATTTAGGATATTTTACCGACGAATCGTTTGTTTTATCTTATCATGCTATTATATCGGTGTCCGCTACTGCCCAGTGGAGTCCAAAACTATTATTAACATTTTTGACGATCAAAATTAAGTATTGCCCATTTAATAATCGCATTGATAACTTGTTATCAGTGCACACGAAGATTCTGTTATTTAAAAAAAAAAAATCCTTTTGCACCTTCAACAATACCTACAGTAATATATTCCGTTCCCTTTAGCATAGCATAATCAGCGTATAGGGAACATTCCCACTGCTGCAAGTCAGGCCTGCTCTCTGTGAGAGGGAGTGGGCCATAATCCACTTTACTTTGTCTGAAAACACACTACATTATTTATGTATTGGTGCAGATAATTCACAGCTATTTCTTTAATACTACCTTCACGGGATATCCAAGAAAACATTAAGGGTTTCTTTCCCAGTTTTCTTAAATTCCTAATTCATAATTCTCCATTATCTCATATCAGCTGTGCCCCGCGGTTTCACCTGCGTAAGTCTCGATCCCGTAAGAATATTGGGATACAAAGTATCAAAGTCAAAGTCAAATCATTTATTTCAAATAGGTCAAAGATTACAAAAAATTTAATTGATTCTAGTCGCCCCTTCCAAAAGGTAGTTTTCGTATGGAGAAGAATGGGCAAGAAACTCCACCGTTACTCTTTTAAAAAGTGTTACATAATTATATGTGAAGACGATGCATCTAAAAAAAAAAAAAATACGTTACCACAATAGGTAAAAAGAAGACAAAATAAAAATGAAGCAACGAAAGGTAAATTAATTACTTAATTACTTATGTGATAGATGCACGGTTCTCACATATTTACAAACATTGTAAAAGTAGATGATTTTCTTAAAAAAATTACAATTAATAAGTCAGTGTGTGAGGAAGTAATCACAGAATGTAAAATCAATGTCATATAATAAAAATAATAATTTATACAACTTAAATTAGCAACCAGTTTGATTTTGTCTAGATTCTAGATTGTCCTATGGAGCAGGACCAGCATGTTTCCAAGCATTCTTATCTTGGATATAATCCTCTAATTTGTAATATGCTTGTTTCCAAAGTGTACTTTTAATATGAGTTTAAAATTTTCTTTAATTTAATTGTAATATATCACAAGGTATTTTGTTGTAGCATTTAACACAGTACCCCATAAAAGATGAAGATACTTTAGATAATCTGAAAAATGGTTGATCTATTTTATCTTTATTTCTAGTATTAAAATTATGTCTATCACTTATTTTGTTAAAAATATGTAGATATTTTCTTACATACATACTATTTTATAAATGAATTGGCATATCATATTGGCATTATCATATGTCCTAATCCAGATCATGGTCTATCTATGTGTCAAATTTCATTCAAATCAGTTCAGCCGTTTTAGCGGGAAAGCGTAACAAACAAACCAACTCACTTTCGTATTTATAATATTTATATATAATATTTGTTAGGTATTTAAAGTTAGTATTGTCTACACCTACTCTTTCTATTTCCCATACACCTCTATTCGTAACAAACTTAGATAAGTTAAATATACCTCCAGGAATAGGTAGATTACAAATACGATATAATATTCTAACCTTTAAAAATCCAAATATACCCATGGGTAAACCAAAATCAATAAATTTGAATTATATATAATATCTTGATGACAATGTATACATGTCATCAAGATAAAAAAAATACATATCGTGATAAGTACCTACAAACAATCATAATTATAATATGAATGAAAGCGATTGTGTAATGTTATGTACTGAAACAATATTAACAAATAATGCTGCTTTTTCCTTGATTAAATTATGCGGCACTGACTTGTTGATTGTCCCAGGTCTGGGTTTTTAATCACCCCTACTTACTTAGAGTACCTACAGTGTTCTTCTCTCTAGTAATTTTTTTTTTTTTTTTCACCTGATTACCCGCGAAATTTCGCGTTGTTGCATAACTTTTTAATTTATAGTATTTAAACATTTTTTTAGTTTCTGCTTTGTTAGTACCTGACAAAGTAACAGCTAGAAATAGCCCAATTCAAAGATACAATAACTTAAACTATTTCAGCTGTAAGTTTGTTGGTACACTCACACTGCTTCAAGGATTTTTCAGCGACCGAATTACTTTGACAATTGAAAATTGATTCGCTGTTGCAATGTGGGTATAGTAGATCTGACATTTATCATTAACTTGAATCCAAATGTTTTGCAGGTTGGCAGTAAGGTAAAGGAACCCTGCATTGTTTAAGACGAAAAAAAACATTTTCCTGGTTTCATTTAGACATAAGCGATATGATGAGCTGTCTCCCAAATAACCCTGTAAAACTCAACACGTACATTTAGGCCCGTATTACAGAACCTCACTCAAGACTCAAGCATTACTTAAAACTAGTTTCAACCAATCAAATGGCTTTAAACGAGTCATAAGTAACGCTTGAGTTTTGAGTGAGGTTCTGTAATACGGGCCTTAGAGTTGGGAGCAGTTTCCCTATTAGTTTAAAAAATAAATAGCACAGTATTCTTAAGAGTTCACGGCCAATCTGATTTATATTAAATTTCTCGGTGTTTGAGTGCTCTCAATCTTTAACAAACGACGTGGGGCCACTGTCAGCGGTTCCCGAGAGGAGTATTTTACTAACTGTATTTCCTCGAAAAGTTCTGAAGGCAGGGTTCCGTAGTTTCATGCTTCGGTTTAGAAATCACCGGTTCCCGAACGGAACAAATGTTTTTATCTATCTTCGTGTCTGTGACCACGCTGTTGTTCAAAACTTGAAAACTACGCAACGAATTTTGATACGTTTTTTACCATAATAGGATTAATTCTGGAAGGTTTTTGAGTATAATGCATTAATAATAAACTTACATATTGTAATAAAGAAATCTCAGTGTTTTGTCAAGTCGTAAAAACCGTAAGAAGCAGGGGCTCAAGATTGTAAATGCGAAAGTGAGTTTTTTAGTTTATTTTTTTGTTTGTTACGCTTTAGCATTAAAACGGCTGAGCGGATTTGGATGAAATTTGGCACATGGATAGACAATAACCTAAGGTAGGAAATAGGATACTTTTATCCCGATATTCCCACGAGATCGAGACTTATGCGGGTGAAACCGTGGGCGCAGCTAGTAATAATATTGAAACATCTAATAATATTGAATTACTGCTTAGCCTTCTTCCTCTCTCCTTATTTTGCTGTGCCCGACAGGGTCCATATTGCTCTCTTACTTATTATACCATCTATGTAATACATATGGAATGCAATAAAAAATTGAGTATTGAGTATTGTTAATAATTATGTATATGTAGATTTACCTGTACCAGAACGGGGATCTTTTGCTGTTGACTGGTGAGCATACAATGTGCTGCAGTGTGTTTAGTACAATTCAAATTATGGCGGTAAACCAGTGATTGGTAGGACTTCGCTTCTCCTAATTAAAAATACAAATACAAAATAAAAACAATTACATTTTGTGAATTAAATCCAGCAAATTGATCGCCCTATTGCGTTTTATGTCCGTTGTCATTCGAACCCTCTGTTTGCATGAAGCCCGACCTAGGACGTTGCTTATTGAATATTTTAATTGTTTATTCAACAAAGTGGTCCTACCGACTTTGAACCTTTTCCAATTTTTTTTTTGTTTTTTGTAACCCCTTGAGGTTTGAGGTTAGTTATGATTTACCACAATGGGCGCTTCTGAAATCAAGCGTCGCCAGAACTGCCATTCTTGTTTCTAGTTCATTGTTCAGAGGAAAGTTATCTAGATTTGGGATGTAAGAAAATTATTAAATGTATAAAATACTTACTTTACGATTAAAAAAATATATCTTTTTTGGCCTAATTTCGAGTAGGTAATTTATTGAAGAATAAGAACCATTACTAGGAATCATAATTATATTCTGTCCCTTTTTGACTACTATACTGCTACGTTTTTCTAACATTACCATAAGATTAATATTGATCATCATCATCACATCTGCCTGCCATTTGCCCAACTGTATTGGGGTCGGCTTCCAGTCTAACCGGATGCAACTGAACACCATTATTTCACATAGAGCGACTGCCTTTCAGACCTCCCCAACCCAGTTAATGAGTAACACGATACCCTTTGACAAGACTGATTATCAAACTTCTTAATATTGACAATACATTCTCTAGACAAAAACAAATGCATTTATTTTTAATATCGTATCCAAACAACACATAAGTATTGTCATTAAACTACTACAGCAGAATATTACGAAAATTACACAATTGCCCAATCAGCCACGGATCAAATGACAACGAGATTACTTCCTGTAACATTTATTTTATGACAAAAAATATTAGCGTACTACGTTTATTCGGTAATTTTAAATGGACGTGGAAATTATTCAAAACCTTTGACCGGCAATTACTGTTTACGTGGACGTCAAACAAAATGATGCTTCTATTTTATTTTATAGATGCCGGTCAGAATCAAAGGGACGATTTTTAGGACAAGCCTCATTAATTTTCACCCTCTGAAATTCATGCAAGCTGGAATATATCTGTAGTGGCGACAAGCCAGAAAAAGAAGGCAATGGAACGCGGTGAGTGCCACGTCACGATAAAATCTTAAGGAAGATTATGATGGATGAAACGGGCTACGTCAGTTGACACTGGTCATCTCTTTTGCCACGGTTTATTCTAATTTTGTTTTTATCTTGAATTGCTAAAATATAAGCAGGTTAAGACCATTAAAAACAAAATAAATCTGGACTTGTTTTATCGTGCACGGCTCGTAACATTATTTTCACGTATACAATGTATATAATATCATATTTTTAATATACTTTGTTTTTTTGCCCGTTCTTCTCTATTGTAGAAGGCAAAACCTACTTTTTTTGAATACGACCCGCTTCAACTTTCTGCCGGACCGACTCCTTGACAATTCAAGAATGCCTATTAATGATTTAATTTAAATAAATGTTCGGAATTTGAGTTTGAAAACACAGCAGCATTTTCCTGTGTGTTGATAAAAATAAATTGAAGTCACAAATTCGTCCGCAAAAGGGCAGTATGGCATAAAATAGATGTTCATTCATTCAGAGAATAGAATAATTCATCAAGCTATTTCTCCATATCTTTTTGCAAAGCTCTTCATCATACTTAAATGATAAATAATATTATATGTAACTTCATAACTATCTATTTGTATCTACACAAAATACTCACTATTAAAGATACGCCTATCTACGCATATACGAAACATACATTTTTAAGTAAATATGAAGCGTCCAATAAATAACTTACCATAGGCATAGTAAATATTAATTACGTAATAAATAAAAATAATAATAAGTAAATAAAACAATAATGAATAATTTAAAAAATAAATGGTTTTTACAATGTTACTAAAAAAATATATATATAAATGTAATGTATTTTATAAAACAATAATTATAATTCATAAATTAACTTTTGACTTTGACTACTTAAATAATAATAAAATGTATCACATTAAACACCCAGGTCTCTTCCTCCTCTCTCCTTCTTGATCTATGCTGTGCCCGACAGGGTCCATAATTGTGATTAATATAATTAATTGAGAATTAAATCCCGTGGTGCTTTATTATACTCATCCCAAAATAAATATTATCAATAACTAGGTAGTTAACGAGTAATACCTACTCGTATATATTGTTTCCATATAGCGTGTCATTTTCAATGCTAACTACCTAATCGATAGTTTAACGCGCAGTGGGTAAGTAATTAAAATACTACGTATTTTAATGATTTGAACGATAGTTCTGCTGTGGAAACTGATCATATCGCTAATAAATTAGCAAAGGCTTTTTCATCAATAATTGTCATACAACCATTCATAATTGAGAAAATAGGAAATACCAAAACTGATATTATCAGTTACACTTATGGAGTTACCGGCTGTCATTCGTAGGTCTTTGACAGTCGGGTAGTCAAAGACCAAAAAGTCTGACAACCAGTCTTATCAAGAAGTATAATCTTACCCAGTAACTGGGTTGTGGAGGTCAGATGTGCAGTTGCTAAATGTAAAATACTGGTATTCAGCTGCACCCGGTGGGACTGGAAACCGACCCCAACATAGTTGAGAAAAGACTAGGCAGATGACGATTTCTGGAATTCCCTATAAATAGATGTCTTGTATCGTAATCACTGTTGTCAAATAATTTGCTGAGTCGCAAAATATGCATAGAAAAATCAATCTATTAATAAATTTGTTAATTTAGTGGACATTATTTTCACTGTCTGTTTATATTTGCATTTTCCAAAACAAAATATGTATCATTTTATTAATAGCGTGTGTTTAATAATTAAAGTATTCGTGAGCAATATAAAATTGTTTTGAACACTGAACTGAAATCAGATTAGAACCTTAATAGCTTAAAAATGTATTGATTAGAATGTAATGTCAAGGTAATTTCCATCATTGTTTTAAATCATTGCTTTGATAGGGAATTAATTTTGATGGTCCTTTGGGGCGCATTGTTCGGGAAGGTAGAATAATTAATTGTCTCAAGGTTATAAATTAGGGAAATCCCTCTGGAAACTTGAATGATTATTTCCATGGACAGATGGAGAGAAAATATTATTAGAATGTTGTAGTTGGTCAAAGTGCTACTGCTGAGCATGAGGTCCTGGGTTCAATTCCCGGATCGGGCAAAGTGTTATTGGGTTTTCCTATCAGGAATTTCTCATTAGTAGCCCGGAGTATGGATTGGTGCCCGGTTGATGGCAATAGGCTCGCCACTTATTACATGGGACTTAAACATAAGTGGCGAAATGCGGGTGGTTCGATACTTCTGCCTAATTCTTCCGGGATTACATGCGTGATGTTATGTTATTTATGTTGATTTACTAAAAAAGAAACGGTTTGTTTTATCGATTAAATTCTACTGATTGTTGTTTGGCCTCAAGACGGGAATTATAGTAAAGGGATATTTAGGTATCCTTACTTGTAATAATCATTATTTTTAATTGGATATCAAATGGAAGGGCTTTGATTTCGTTATATTATTGCTCACGTTTAGTTCTTAAGATCATTAAGATCTTACTTTACCACACATAACAGATGCTAATTGAATAAATTACCGTGACGACACAATCATTGAGGGATGACGTCATTAGATTACATAACGTTTAAAGGAAAATTACATGGAATAGTTGAAGGTTAAGTGATGAAGTATGGTGATTGTTATGGCGAAAGGAAATAGCTTACATTGTCTTATGATGGTTGTAATTCTATGGGATATTATCGTAAAATATACAAAACGTTTAAATATTGTATAATTATATGTATCTGTCATTGCTTCATTTTTAATTCTTTTTATCTATTGTGATGTAGTAATTTTCATTCTAGGTGAATCGTTTTGGCATATGCTTTTATATAATTAATGTATACAAAATATAGTAAAACATTTTTAAAAGAGTAACGGTGCAGTTTCTTGCCCATTCTTCTCCATACGAAATTACCTCTCGGAAGGGGCAATTAAAACCAATTATATTTTTTTGTAAATTTTGGCGTTCAAAAGAGCCTTGTATGTGCCTATTTGATATGAATGATTTGACTTTGACTTTGATATTAATATTGAGATTAAGTAAAAAATAACAAATGCCATTTTCATTTGAAAGGAAAACATGTAATTCAAATTCAAAATTCAAATTTAAAAGTCATTTATTCAAACTAGGCTGAGAATCAGCGCTTTTCGAACGTCAAAATTACATAAGACAGTTCCCTAAAACGCCCAGCCGAGTGTTAATTATGTACCATCCTCTTTTGAGGATGGTTAATAGTTGTCACCCTTTACTTGTTACGGGCTAAACTAACCACTCAGCGGGTTCCTAATAACAGCAAACGGCAACGCGGCAGGGCCAGAAGGATAAGGCGGGACGAACTCGACCCTTTTCTTAAAATCGGCTACAAACAGCAGTAGATGGATTAGTGGAAGGAGGGAACGGAGGCCTTGGCCCTGCAGTAGGACACAAACGGCTGATAACAATAATTAACTGTTATCGTATCTCAATAATCGACCCTAATTATCAACTTATGTCATGTAATGTCCCATATAAAAAACCATGACCTCGTAAAAAAAGATCATAATTATTATTACAGAATATAAGTAATTATATTCTCACTGAAAATCCAATCACACCTAGAACATAACACATTTCCGTTTAGCATAAATACACAATTTATGTTGCATATAGAATTACAAAATTGATACTCGAGACGGTGGCCATCAAATTACAGTTTATAGCGTAGCGCTACTGCATATAATATTATACGTAAGGAATGACCAGTTAACTAAGACCTGTGTATGTATCCGACTCGAAGGACCAGATGGATCATTTGATATTGGGCGATCGACTAATATTGATGACATGTTCTTGTGCGCTGGTTCTGGTATAGAATGCAACAGCTGTTTTGGTATGATTTAGAGTTTCAAACCGATTGTGTTGTAAGTCTATATAATATATGTTATTGTCATTAGGATGACCATTATTGAGGATTCATTTTTGTTTATCAGGGTACTATAGGTCCAGCCAGTCAATACCTAAATCATCATCATCCACATCCCAACTTCACCCACTGTTGGGCAACTTTTTTTTTTTTTTTTGAGGGTGGGAAATTATCAAATAACTTCTCCCGCTCTGGGTGGAGCGGGAGGGCGTGTCAGACTTTTACTGACTAAAACCCACCCGTGTTCCTTCCGTTGCCTGTGTGCCGAGGTCGCGATATCCCTTTCGGACAAACCCGCAACTGTTGGGCATCTGGGTCTCTCTTTGCGTGTGCCTATCCCCACATCGGTTCAGTCAGTTACTAGTTTATCAACCTCTCGAATTGTGGACGAAAATAGTTTAAAAACAAACCGGCCAAGTGCGAGCCGGACTCGCACACGAAGGGTCCCGCATCGTATGAAGATCAAGCAAAAAACGCCGAAAAAATACATATTTCTTGTATTCCTTTAATTATTAAGTTTATTTCGTTTTTATTTGTTGTTATAGCGGCAATAGAAATACGAAATCTGTGACAATTTCAACTGTCTACCTATTGCGGTTCATGAGATACAGGCCGCGGACAGACAGACGGACGAACGGACAGCGGAGGCTTAGTAATAGGGTTCCGTTTGAACGGAACCCTTAAAAATATAACATGGAAATGCGGTTTTGCTGTTGACTATTTCAGAAGCTCATGGATGACAGAACCTGATACACTTGAGCGTTCCTTAGGGTCAGAGCAGGGCTTTGGGTGAGCTGTAGGTATTCAATTTTCCTGACTGTGCCTAGCTTTTTTTTGTAGTCTTATAAAACCTCTAGCTCCCTCTACCCGTACTCCTTAAAAATCAACTGCTTTCGAAGTTTTGAAGCACAATGGAAAGTAAGTACCTTGATCATATGATTTTGATGACGTCATCACAAGGAAAAGTCTACAACATTGAAATTTCTCTGACCCGGATTTAGGATGCGTGGTCATGGTCGTATAGGTATCACTTGCATACGTCACATTACAAGTAAGGTTGAGCAGACAATTGCGATTTGTGGGCGAAAGGACCACGACGACTTTAAATGCTAATAATTTAAAGTTCAAAGTCATATAATATATTTCAAATAAAAGACACTTTAGAACGTCAAAATTTACAAATTTATAAGTTATTTGACTTGATTTGACTTATAAAGAATTAAATAGAATTGAAAAATGATTGCATTTTTTGTTTATTTTCTCAGCTCGTCGAAATAAACAAAAAATGCGATCAATAGAGCAAAAAAAAACAATTATTTACATCATTTTCTTACAAAATCTTAAGCAAACACGACACTGAGTCGCAATCCGGTGTTGACAAAAGGCAAGGCATTGAACATCGTAAACACCCGAATGAGGGGACTTAGCATGCGATACTTTTGATTAGTCTACAATGTGCGCCTAACCTATGTAACATAGCTACATTAGTTATTCAAGGCACACTATTCCTCGATCGACAAATGTTTCCATTATTTATTAGTGTAACGGTGTACTTGTCTTGTGTTTGTACACACTTGCGACTAATTTGTCGCATACACATATCTGTTTCAAACTATGTTCTTAGTTATGTTTGTCTTTCAGATAATTGTTACTTCTGAAGGACCTACTTAATAACAATACTAAGAGTATTGGCACCACTTGAATTAACAAGCAAGATAATAGACAGTGCAAACATAGTGTAGTAAAGTTTGCTACTCAATTACCTACTAATTGGATAAGAAGTTACTGTTAGTAACTCGTTCGGTAACTGTAGTACTGTTAGTACGTCGTTCTTACAAAATACGGGCTTATTGGTAATTCGCCTGGAAATAATCACTCGAAACGGGCGAATCACCATTTTTTTTTTCTTTTCTTG
Source organism: Agrochola circellaris (assembly GCA_914767755.1). Lineage (NCBI taxonomy): Eukaryota > Metazoa > Arthropoda > Insecta > Lepidoptera > Noctuidae > Agrochola > Agrochola circellaris. The sequence goes on from OU611847.1 coordinate 2,535,549, forward strand.
AGGCCATTCTCACAAATTTAATTTATTTGTAGGCGAATCGACAACTCCAGAAATTGATTAGCCTAGAAATAAATTAATATATATTATAAAATAAAATAATAATTTATTCGGGCCAGTACACTCGGGCGAATTACCAATAAGCTAAAATATACTTCTAAGATGATTATACCTTTATTCTTGCCTACAATTTTTTCAATTGAAACTAGACTTATGAACTCAGGTAGGTAATAACTTTTATGACTTGGGTTTGATTGGTGCTATTAATGGCAGGATCATTATTAACATTGGTTATAATCATGATGATGATTGTGAGGAAATCTCCAAAGTTTTCCTGCTACGTTTTTTCTAATCCAATTGCGACTAATCGTCCACGACAAGTCGCAAGTGTGTATCAGAACTATCAGGACAGTACATTAGGCCGAGCACATACGTTTGCTAAAGCCCCGAAGGTTATCACTATCTGGTGTTATGACAGAAAAATCCAATTAAGCTATATGTGGGTGATTTGTATACTGTTCTAATGAAGAGATAAAATTGTCATATAAAACGTGGAGTGAACAGTGAGCCCTTATTTTGTGAAAAAATAACGAAGCACTAACAATGCATAGTTTGAAACTAGTTTTAGTTTTAGCACTGAGTTTTTTGAGTTCAGGTGAGTGCGTATTTTAAATTTTGTTCGTGAAATTTAGGTTTTATTTTCTGGGTCAGTTGTTAAAAGTTTTTATTAAACAGGGTGGCGATTTAGACACCTGCATCCGCCAAGGGGGTGATTCTACCCGTCATACTGAACGACTTTTGCTATGAAACACATATTATACGATTCGTATTAGTTAGTTAATACAGAAATGGTACTATTTTCTCAGTGACTGATGACAATTCTTTGACATAATAATATGTGTATAGGTACTCGTAACATTATTATTTATACATAATGAATTGATGACTCTATTAATAGTAATTCTGTGGACAATGACAATAAAATATAAATCTTGTCAGTAGCTTATTGACATTATAATTATTTATTATTGACATTATTTCATTTCGTTAAATATTTTCATTACCTATTGCATTTTAATAAATTACAATTTAAAAAAAATATATAATTTAATTTACTTAATAGGCAGAACCTTTCCGTAAATGTATACATTTGTACGCCTTATGGCAAAATAGAGAAACTATTGTGGCGGCATCTACACCGCCACATGCGAACTACGCATCAAAGACTTGACGTCACACAACATCCTGACGTCACTCAAATCCTGCATCGCGCAATTAGAGTTAACCGCGCGGTGGACATATATACAAGCTCACGACTTCAACCTCTGGGCAATTGCCCGCCAGACATGACACCCGTCTGGTCGGAGGATCCTCCCTTTTCTATGGGGGATGAGTGAACTTTACACCCTTTCCTCATACCCCTAAACTATAATTTAGCAATTGTTGTATACTATGTTTACAAGTAAAGAATATTGATTGAAAGAATGATAGATTCGTAAAAAAAAATGTATGTCTGTGTAGGAATTCGATTTTTTTTCACGACTCAGCTATGAGTTTCACGGTGAAATTTGTTTAGTATGACGGGGTAGAATCACCCCCTTGTCGGATACAGGTGACTAAATCGCCACCCTTAATTGAGTTACACGTTCTTTTTACACGATTATTTATTTGTTTCGGGGTTCTAAATAAAGATATAAAGAACTTCTTTTCATCATAATTGACGACTTATAATCATCTTGTATCTACATAATTTTAACTAAAAAAAAAAAAAAAATTGTTGGAATCATTCGTGACTTCCAAATTTTGAAATTAATTACAGTCTCTTAATGTCACTGGACTTATAAACTTTTTCGTTAAGCCTACCAACTCCGTACCACGAACGAACGTATGAACTACCTCCGTAAATCCTTCTGGAAACTTTGCAACTAACAAACATAGTGTCAAGGTCAATTTTAAGAACTGGGAAGCGGTTACTTACTTCCAAAATCTAGTATCATCAATGTGGCTTTTGTATAATTTTCACATAATAGTCGAAACGGGAGAGGGCAGGCCTCAGCTCAGCAGTGGGACATTATGGGCTTAATAGATAGATATAATTTATTTATTTTTAGAATTATTTATTTATTTATTTATTTTATTATTTATGTACACACAGTAAAATACATAGAGTTACGACATAATTATAATTTGAGTACAAAGGTACTGCTTATTTCTTAAGAAATTTCTTCCAGCAGACCTGCGAAAGGAGAAATGAGAAAGAAATGTAGACAATAGTGTGTGAGAACAAAAAGAGAAAAATATAAATTTGCAAAGTCTTATACTAAAAATATCAAAATATACCTACACGTATAAAGCAATAAATTAACATATACTTAAATAAATACATAAAACTTAAATATATAAACATACATATTACAGGTATATAAATACTCACAGTAGAGAGGAAAGGTAATGCTCTTTTACTCGATATTTGAATTGTGAAATGTTTTTTAAATCACGAATGCTAGGCGGAAGTGAGTTCCATAATCTTACTGCATGAACAGAGAAGGAATAAGAATAGTAGCTTGTTTTATGAGGATGAGATTTAAGAAGGGATCTAAGGTGTGATCTACATGGAGCTTCGCTAGGGCGAGCGTAAGAAAAACGCTCACGCAGGTAGAAGGGATAGGACGGGTTGTGTAAAATGTTGAAAACGAGACATAAAATCCGAGTGTTCCTGCGAAGGCGGATTGGGAGCCACTTGAGTTCCTTGCGAAGGTGAGAAACATGGTCATACTTTCGAAGACCGAAAACAAAGCGAATGCACAAGTTTTGTAAGCGCTCAAGCTTATTTAATAGCTCCTCAGTAGCATCCAGGTAGCAGGCGTCGGCATAATCTATAATCGGCTGAATAAGTGATTGTGCCAAAGAAATTTTAGTCTTCAAGGGCAGGAGACTTTGAAGGCTTTTCAACGAATGAAAGGAGAAATGTACCTTTCGACTGACCTCATTGACCTGAGCACGCCACGAAAGATTGGAGTCAATAATTACACCCAGATCTTTGGCGGTTTCGGTAAAGTCAATGCGAACACCATCGAGATACAAAGGCATTAGAGATGTAACATCAGCCGCACTGCGAACGAATCTGCTGCCTATGATCATGGCCTGGGATTTGGTTGGATTGATTTGCAAACCAAATGACTTAGCCCAAACGCTGATGCAAGCCAGGTCACGATTCATAGCAGCAATTGCAGAACCCGCGTCAGCTACAGTAAAATGTCTGTAGAGCTGCAAGTCATCTGCGTAGAGATGAAAACTAGAGGAGATTACTCTGGTAACAAAGTTAATAAATATTGAAAAAAGAAGAGGAGAGAGAACGCTACCCTGAGGAACACCCTCAGTGAGGCTACACCAATCAGAGAAGGACTCCTCCAGGCGAACACACTGAGAGCGTCCCCGAAGATAAGAACTGAACCAAGCTAAAGCGGAAGAAGAAAAATTTATAGCTTTGAGGATACCTAATAAAATGTCGAAATCCACTGAGTTGAAGGCGCTACTAAAGTCAAGCAATACGAGAACAGTAAGGGACTTATTCTCCATTGCCCAGCGGATGTCGTCAGTTACTTTCAAAAGCGCGGTTACAGTACTGTGGCCTGAGCGAAAACCGGATTGAAATGGGGAAATTAACGAGTTTGACGCCAAGAAAAATGATAATTGTCTATGAACTATGTGCTCAAAAACTTTGGAGAGAAATGGGAGAATAGAAATAGGTCTAAAGTGGGTCAATAAAGTAGGATTGTTAGTTTTAGGTAAAGGTATTATGTGAGCCTCTTTCCAAACTGCCGGAAATGAGCAAGACGAAAATGAGTGGTTGAAGATGTGAGTGAGAATAGGAAGTAAGGAGGGTAGGATAAGAGTTATCATTCTTGAACACAACTTATCATTACCGACTGCTGAAGAAGTAATCGCAGATATAGATTTCTTAACGTCATCCTCAGTAACAACGCTAAGCTTAAAGTGAGAACATTGTGGTAACGGCAAACCAGCAAGACTCTCCAGTGTCGCAGCTTTGACAGACGGATCAAGAGAAAAGGGAAGGAGAGAGAAATGCTTATTGAGATCATTGAGGTTCACGTCCTTACACTGGTTGGTAGGTGACTTGCCTATGCCAACAGATTTGAGAAATTTCCATACATCGGAGGAACTGCGGTTATTGAGTTGATCGTGGAAATAGCGTCTCTTGGCATCTTGACACAGATGACTGCAGCGATTACGCAAGGATTTGTAATAAGAGAGATTCAGCTCTGAAGGTCTGCGCTTATATCTGCTCTTAGCTTTATCCCTGCGAGCCATAAGCTCTTTAATTTGTAGTGTTATCCATGGTGCAGGGTTATGTCGAACTTTGACACGTCGGATAGGGGCATGGTGATCATATAAGTCGAGAACGGTTGCGTTAAAACAATTCACCTTATCACCGATGTCATCTTTCTCAACCAGAGGGGTCCAGTCGATATCACCGGCATCACGCTGCAAGGCCTCCAGGTCTATACCCTTGTAGTTACGGAGATATAAAAGCTCGGACTTACGCTTGGGAACACGAATACGATAGGAAAGGTAAATGAGATCGTGGTAAGAAAAAGTAGCCGTAAGTTGACCATGGCAAGAAACATTGTTAGGAGAGGAAACAATCATAAGATCAAGAAAAGAGGGTGTACAATTTGGGAAATAGTGAGTTGCAGAGAGAGGCAAAACTTGAAGATTGAAAGAAGATAAGAGTGAAAGCAGTTTAAGGGAGCGAGAGTCATTTTTAATCAAGCACGTATTAAAATCACCCATTAAAATAACGTGCTCATACATGGGGCAAAGATCATTGAGAGTTGAGTCGAGAGAATTAAAATAGTCAATGTGAAGATTAGGACTGTAGAGCACTGCAAGCAAAACTTTTGTATGATGCACAGTGATTTCAAGAAACAAATATTCAGCCGACTCAGAATACCGAGAAGGAGATGAACTGACCACCCTGTAGGGTAAATCAGCACGGAGGTACATAGCAACACCTCCTCCACCTTTGCCGGTCCGATCGTTGCGGATCAAGACGAAGCCAGGGAGTGAGTATTGAGTAGAGAGGAGAGATGGCTTCAGAAAGGATTCCGATATCAAGAGAGCATCCAGGTGAGCACTGTTAAAGGATGCTAGAAGGTCAGAATAATGGCCAGGAACACTCTGAGCATTTATGTGAGCTATATGCAGATTCTTAGGGTCATTGGAGAAAAGAGAAGAGATTTTATCATGTAATGTAAGTGGTATGGAAGAGTCACTATCCGCACTAACAAAACTAGTAGAAGAAGAGCACGAGAAAAAGCTGTCGTTAAGATCAGTTACATCATCCATGAATAATATACCTAAATTATAATATAAATATAAAAATACTATAAATACCTAAAATACTAAAGTAAAATAATTTTAAAATATAAAAGCACTAATAATTACAGATTTTTCCTTAAATAGAAAAACCTCCCCCACTCGCTAGTATATTAGCAGAATTTTGAAAGATACACATTTAAACAATTGAAAGATACCTAAAAATAGAAACAGAATAAAAATAGAACAAAACGAGAACAACCGATTCACACATCAAATTGTACGTAAAATGGAACGCGGCGCAATGACGGATGACGAGCAGTGACACTGACATCTACGTCTTAATGTCAAAACATCAAAACTAAAGAAAACTTTAGATACGTACCGGCAGTAATAAAAATAAAAAGTAAAATGATTAGCGGTGAGACAAATGAAAATTAGTTATTTAACTACCGGCCCAAGATGATTATGAACATGCAAAGCGGCTAAGTTGAGAAGTGGTGAAGTAAATGGACAGACAAAAACAACGAATGTGTTACTTGCGCAGCTTCTTCCTCGTTCTCTTAGCGGGAGTAGCCAAGATTGCGGCTTTAGGAGATCCAGGTTCTTCAGATTGCGCAGAATCCTCGGTGTCGACTGAGCAAGACGGGAATTTGGCTATTAGATCATGAAGTTCGCCTGCCGTTTCGATCTTCCGGCGGGATTTGTCTGGGCAAATAACGACAATCTTGCCTTCCATGGACCAGCAATTTGGCATACCGAAATGCTTACGAGCAGCTGCAAACACACGATGCCGGACTTGTGTCAAAAACTCGGAGATGGTGATCCCGGTACCCTTGAGAGCTTTCTTGCTATCCCATACAAGTTGCCGGTGCTCCATTTTGAAGAATCGTACTAGTATGGGTCGGGCCTTCTGCTGTGAGAATCCAAGTCTATGACAAACATGGATAATATTCTTGTCCTTGCATACCTCTGTCAATTTAATTTGATCGGATATGATGTTGTGAACCACATCAATTAACTTTCCGTTATCCTTCTCTGGAACACCATGGAAAAGCAGGACCTTTCTTCGCATGATGGTTTCATGCCTATCAAATCCAGCAGCAAGCAGCTCAATTTGAGTTTTTAACTTAGAGAGCGCCTGACAGACAAACAGCTTAAACTCGGAGAACTCACGTGCGATGGATGCAATGTCTGGTGAAGCTGATGTGGTACCAGTGGTAGCATGCTGCAATTTAGCTTCATAGTCCTGCATGCGGGAGCCAAACAACCGCTCGAGGTCCTCCAAACTGGCAGCAAGTTTAGTGTCCATGTTCAGTGAGTGTGCAGTGAAAGAATGTGAACCAGGTACAGACTTGATAACAATAGATAGCGGGCGTGGGGGGGTCAAATATAAAATAAGCTGATTTATTCCATTAATAAATGTAAATAACTATTTTTAAAATTTATTTTATCAAGAGCACACAAAAGTATATATGTTAGTGCTATGCCTACCCACAAAGGAGTATATCTAGAAGAAGGGAAATTCCTGAAATCATGAATACCTAGGTTACACCTACCTACTAATTGCTGCATAGAGATTCTGCTTTGTTTAGTCACAGATTACATAGTACAGATGGGTCACTCCAAAATTATCTAAATAAAAAGCGACTTTTGCACAATAAAGTGCAACTCAAGTCGCACAGCGCTAATTACATTTTTAAAAAAACCAAGAAATGCCTCCCTTTCTATCGCGTAACTCATAAATCTTCTGACTACGTTACGCCCACTGAATTCGACAAGTCAAGCCCGCCGAATACGTACTTGTAGCTTCATACCGAAAATACGGAGTGACCCATTTGTATTCATCGGTGGTTTAACTGAGGTTTTTCTCCAAAGGCTTTTTCTCGGGAGGACGATTCACATGCCTACTAACACATATGTTCGTTTCAATTGACTACCTACTCAATTATTTCCGATCAGTATGTAGCTACCAACATACAACAGCTGACAGCTATAAGATGGAAACAAAACATATACATGTTCCAGTGTCACCATTCGACTTCGACTTCCCCCACGTCCCCATCCCCACCGTAGAAGAGCTCCTGTATGGCCCAGCACCATTTGATGACAGGATCGTGGGGGGCAAGAACGCGAGCATAGAGGACCATCCGTACCAGGTGTCCTTTATCGTGAACAACTCCTATTTCTGCGGGGGGTTCATCGTCAGCGAGAATTATATACTGACGGCGGCGCATTGTGCGCAGAAGTAAGTATGGCATTATATTTATTTATTTAATTAAATTTCTCGCACACAATAAGTTACAAAGGCGGACTTAATGCCTTTGGCATTCTCTACCAGTCAACCAAGGGTGGTGAAGAGATATGATGGCAGGTGCTCTGTTTGACTGGAGATAATAATAATAAACGGATTATAAAGATAACAAAATGCTTTATAAATAAAATAGGTACAAAAGTACATAAATAAGTACTATAATACACATAAATACACATATACAGAGTGGTTTTTCAACCTCACCTTTTTTTTTTTTTTAAGGTTGGGAAATTATCAAATAACTTCTCCCGCTCTGGGCGGAGCGGGAGGGCGTGTCAGACTTTTACTGACTAAAACCCACCCGTGTTTCTTCCGTTGCCTGTGTGCCGGAGTCGCGATATCCCTTTCGGACAAACCCGCAACCCCGGCAGGCATTGGCCCTTCCGGACCCCGTCAGCTGTCAACCGCCCCTTGAGGGAAACTCTAAATACTGGAGATAGCAAATTTTACTCAAAGGAAACATTTCTTTATTTAAAAAAGAAACAAAACTGTTTTCAAAGCTTTTCGAAGATTCACTTCCCACACTCGGAAAAATCTCACAAAAAACATGATAAATTAATTGAAAGGAAAACTGTGATCCACCATATGGGCCCAGTAAGGAAGTGGGCTGTAATCCGTTACGCGGGCCTACTGTGGTAGATGTCACATTCACCGTATATGCTGGAAGATTTTCTTTTACTAAGCTCCTTTATAGCCACGCAAACAAAAAAAAATCCAAAGCAAATAATACTCTCGCTCGATACAAATAATAATAAGTTAGGTCCAGACTATAATTATATTACTACAGTCAACAGTGGTTCTATATACATATAATATTATTGAAGCAAAATTATTTCAATAAATAGACCTCGCTGAATTACGACGAGAAATCCAATCATATCTCTTGATCAGTTCAAAGCAATGACAAAAGTGTATACGATGACAGCAATTTACAATACAATGGAAACCTTGCCTTTGTATACAAACAAATTACAATTTTATTGTATATGGAGAATATGGAGATAATGATTACGAATTTAACAATGTCAACTCGTTTGTAATATCGACTTTGTATTCACGCATCCAATTATACCTCTGTAGACAACCAATAATGATTTATTAATTAATAAAATTGTTAATATCCAGCCTACCAACGATCTCACGTACTAATTACAGCTGAACCTGAAAGGCGATCAATTAATTTGTGTGCTGTGTTTTATTTTTGCGGCTCCTGAAACTTTGTGGTCCCCAATGTATCATTGCCAAATGGATGCTTCACCGAATTTACCCGGTAATTAATCGTCTAAAAAAGTATGCTGATAAATTTTTCTGTTCTGCGAATGATTGTAGGAAAAGCAAAGGCAAAAACAGGAAAGGAAAAAATAAAGAAAACATATTTATTTATATAACAAGTACCTACAGAAAAAAAGAAAAGAAGGAAGAATCAGTCACGAGCTTATTATATACGTTACACATAATCACCCTATAATGTGCCCACTGCTGGGACACGTTTCCTCTCTGTAAGAGGGAGTGGGCCATAATCCACCACGCGGGCCCAGTGCGGGTTTGGTGGATGTCACATGTTTTCGAATTTTTCGGTTCTAGGACATGTCGGTTTCCCCACTATGTTCTCCTTCACCGTTTTGAGACCCTAAATACGTTTCACCTACGCAAAATTCAAAAGAGGCTTTTTCTTTAATTATTGTTACCAATTTTCTATTTTTACGAACACAGTATTTTTTAAACCATAAAATTTTGAAATTGATCCTTTCTCAAAGTTGCAATCGTGATTTCACGAGATCATTGCTTTTTACGAAATTTTACGAAAGCATAAGATATGCTTGTCAATGTACGTATCTAATTGTCTGCTGCAGATCTAAAACTTTACCCAAATCTTACAGTGTAGACCCATCAACAGTGGTCCTTCGAGCCGGCAGCACTTGGAGGAAGAACGGCACCATCATACCGATAGCTGAAGTGATCCCACACCCGCAGTACGACAGTCCCAGGTTCGACAAAGATGTGGCGGTGATGAGGACGGTGGAACCCATTGAATTCACTGACACGATCCAGCCTGTCAAGTTGCCGGAGAAAAGCAGGCCGTTGAAGGACAATTCTATTGTTATGGTCAGCGGATGGGGTAGAACTGAGGTAAGATGACATGCAAAATATTTGCACGAACGAAACCTCGAATATAGGCTCCCGCAGACAGGCTCAGCGCGACTCTGGTAGAACAATTTGTATGGAAACTTCACGGAAATTATTCTAACAGTGTCGCGCCGTCGCGTCGCACCTGTCTGCGGGAGTCTTATAGTGTGACGTTAAATAAATTCCCATCAGCATTTAATAACATATATTCTGGATCATTCATTCATAAACTCATGCCTTTTACAATGGGGGTAGGTAGAAACTACTGGACGCCTCCGCCTACGATGCTTTTGGCTTTTCCTGAGGTAAGACGAAGACCGACGTATCTATGAGGTTGACCAGTTTTATTTCATAGTCACTTCTGTCGGTCGTCCCCATGACTGCTTATATACTAAAACATTTTTGTCCTAATTTTAGTGCTTAAAGCTCTCATACACCCTAGCGGTTAACCGCGTGGCTAACCGCTGCGTTTGGTGGCGGTTAACTGCGTGCAACCATAAGCGGTTGTATATAAAAAACCAGCCAAGTGCGTGTCGGACCACGCACAATGTTCCCAGTTCCGTAGTTGGGATGAATTAATCCCAAGAACAAAATTACCATTGTAGTTGAAAAACATTTTCTCTCATACAGAATGTATAGGAGAACATGTTTTTCAATTCGTTTCTTGTTTTTATTTTACCACTTTTTCGGCGTGTTAATATATGTATATACCCGTACCAAAGGAGACGGGGATTTCTGGGCCTGATTGTAATAAGTTGACGTATAGTTCAAAAAAAAGGTTATATTTTTCTATTACAAAATGTGAAATATCAGCCCATTTTACAATCTGGAAATTGAGAAATCCAAAAATTAAGTTATGGCTACGAACAAAATGGAATATCGATTAAATTATAATCGACTATCGTGACCGAGTTCATACTATTTAAAAGATGCTTTTACCAGATGATTAATTCAAATACATTAATTATTAGAATTAACGTATTAAACAGTTTAAACAAATGAAATATCTATAAAGATAAATGTTAAAATCGATTCACGTTTGCTAATCGATTATTGTATTTTTTAGTCTATGGTGACATGTCAGTCAGTCACTCGTTTCGTATCGTTTAGTGCGTGTGCGTTTTGAGTGTTTCCTCCCATAGTTTTATTGATATTTTCTTCGACCCCTGCTTTCTTTCTACGGACTTCTGATCTTACTTCTTATACGACCCTTACTGCCACCCATGCTCCGTTTAGGCACAAGAGAATGTAATGTTTTCGGAATTTGGTGTTTTACAGCGAACTAACCGCTAGCGGCACTGTATACACCTTCTATAATTGTAACAGCATCCTATCTTTAAAAAAAACAACTACCTATCGCACAATGAGGTTATACATCGCACTTCAAAAATCAGCTGTTTTGTTACGTAACCTCACTTTGACAAAATCTCTTTTAACTCGGCTCTCAGATTGCTAAAATCCGCAAAATTTTCAGTGATGGTTTGATAATATAGTAGCTATTAATTGATACCAATTTCATCTCCTCACATCCAGGCCCAAGATTGTATGAAAGCGTATCCGTCTCCTTTCAGCTTTATATTACTAACAGTATCTGAGCTAACCTACGGATAGATAGACAGACAGACGGACATGGCGAAACTAAAAGGGTTTATTTTTTACTACCGAACCCTAAAAATTTTAAACCGGCTAGCCACGCGGTTTGCCGCCCCTGCGGTTAACCGCCAGTGCGTATGAGGGCTTACTGCTCGACCCATCGCGACAGCAAAAATGTGAAAACTTTGTCATATTAGCAAAATTAGGCCCCAGATGTAAGAACATGGGCGAAACAAAATGAGTACCTGTGTTTTAGCGAAGGTAAATAAAAAATAAAAAATATTACGCCCGTCGACACCGACGGATTTTATATTCCGCTTTGAAAAGCGAATATAAAACGAAACTTAGCGTGTTTACATAAAAATATGCATGAACACGCGCCTGTCTGTTTCAGGGCCAAAGCTTTAATGAATTCCTGAAGTTAAAATAACTAGCTTAAATTAAAAGCACCATTGAATTTTTACAAGCCTGGGTTTTAGGTAATATTTTGCATACCTCTCCAAAAATTATTAACTCCACTTCAAAACCTTTATAAGTTGTTCCGAAAAAAATTTAGGAACTACTTGAATAATTTTAAAATAACTTCGTGAAACGAGCCGAGGTACACACGAGCGTGTTTGTCAGTCGAGGTACTCGGGTAAATAGACTTGTTACTTACTCGAAGATACTCCAACTAATTAGTCTGAATGCGTATCGTTTTATTCCTGTTTTAAGTGCATCATTTCTAAAACTTGAGAGAATCATGGTCTTTTTGGGCGATATTTTTAAGTACCTCAATTTTTTATACTCCTAATAATATCATCTTTTAATTTGCTACTCAGTTAAAAATATGTCCTGCGGGTTTACCTGTAAAAACCACAATATGAAAACTTAGCGCGCGCGGACTTGGAGTGAGCTTAAACTGTGCTGTCATTCCATGTGATGGTACGGAATGAAACTATTGACAGCTCACTTAAAGCTGACTTCACACGTGTAAGTGTTCACTGCAATGCAAGCATAGATGCTACAAGCAATGATCGACGAAGGCGGGACGTTTGAGGATGTTACAATTAAAAGCCAAAAATTACTTCCAATTGGAAATGCTAACACACACAGAACAACACACAACATCATACACACACATGGACATCAACACAACAACACCGATCAACAATATTAACAACACATGCATGCATGTTCGAACATTATTTCAGCAAGGTGCAAGTTCCATACCAGAAAGTCTGATGGACGTGGAGATCCCGGTGGTGCCGTACTGGCAGTGCATGGCGGTTTACTTCACTGTGCTGACCAGGAACATGTGGTGTGGAGGTAACTTCGTCCTCGGGGGTAAAGGGACTTGTCAGGTGAGTACAGATATTTTTATTTCGAGGAGGTAAAAAATCTTTTAAAATAAGGGTTACTGAATATGTATAACAGCTCCAACATTTCGGTTACCTTATAATTTAACACATGCACCATTTCCAAATTTCCCGCACTAGGTTAGTTAGGCCTGTCCCGCAGGAACCTTAGGTATAAGATGTTTCCATGAAATTACAATTCAAGCTTTTTAAGCAGAGTAGCTTAAATCAGAATAAAGTCTGGGACAAGTCCACCAGTCCTTTTCTCCAGGAAAGTAGATTTCCATGCAAGAATTTTAATCAGGGCGTGTACCTACAAAGCTGACTAGTTCATTTTGCAATTCTTGTTCTTTGTAATTTCGGTCCAATGGTCTATGAATTGCTATGTTCTAATAAATTGTTCAAAGGCACCTAGGATTAATATAATTTAATAAAGGACAAATTTTCGTTCCTACACTGTATGACTGAAAAATGATGATAAATTATATTTTATATACTTAAATTGGTTATAAAAACACTTTTACAAGTCAAAGCAAAAAATATTATTTCAAAACTAGATAAGGACGGTGTTTCCTAACCGACTACTAACGATTTGATATGATTTCCTATGTATTCTCATCGGAACTGACTCCTTATTTCCAATGTGCAGGGTGACTCCGGCGGTGCAGCAGTACAAGATGGTCAAGCTATAGGCATCGTTTCCTTCGGACGTGGTTGTGGCCAACAGTTCTCGCCCAGCGTGTTCGCAGATATAGCCGCACCACCTATAAGGGACTTTATCACGAATCATACTGGGTTGTGAGAAGCGATGTAAAAGATTTGGCAAGGAAATGGAGTGGAAGAGTAGTTGTTATTTTTATTTATGTTTAATGTTAAGTAAATCGTACCTAACTGATAACAAGAGATATAAAGGAAAACCTGACTAAATCGAACATTAAGTCGTCACATTAAGCCTAGCCCATAATATTCTAAAATTCTAAATCAATACAAATCGAAATGTCAGTCAAATGTAAAGATGTACCTACGTTATTAGCAAATAAATAATTTAATGCATTTTATATTTCGTTTTAATTCATTTAGTTATTTAGATCTTTGCTAGGAAATGTATTTTACGTGTGGTGTTGGTATTAAACATTTTCAAACCATTATCCTCGATATCAGCGCAACATAATATGAAAAAAAATATATAGATTTACACCGTTGTAAACTATCATTTCAAAAGTATGTACATAGAAGCAATATGTATGAAAAAAATACTGTTTTTCAACTTCAAGGAAATATATCGCATGCAAAGAGTCCAATCGGATAGTCATCAAATCTGTTTTAATCACACAGTAAGCAGGATGTTTTGGCTCCTCAAGGGTACGTTAAGTGCTCGTCATCATGACTTTAAATACATGTAATTGCTAGATCATGTGAATACTCTGTGATTGGATTAGGGATCCCTATTTCGTGTGTCAATTGTTTTGCTGCCAGAACGTGGGTATTGATTACAAAAGTTGCTCATTCTTTAATGGCGTCAGCTTTGAATTCTCATTGTTTGCTAATTTGCAAGTATTTAAATTAATTACGTAGGTCATTGTAGGTATATTTGCTTACTGTAGTTTGTTTTAAAGCAGACGAGTCCTTGAATGGAGCCAGCGGTAAAGCTGAGATGTCTTGAGTGTCTATAATTGCCCCGGCATGAAAATCCATTCAAAATGGAACACAGCAATGCAGCTTTATGTCTGGCATAGGTCGTAGTCCTGGCCTAGAGGAGCCCCTTTACTGCTATTACTCTCTCGTATTCCTCCTTAAAACAACTGGGTTAACCGGGTTTTGGAGGTCAGGCAGGTCAGCATCCGGTTATTAAAGAAGCTGATCCCAACATGGTTGGGAAAAAGGTGATGATGATTCTCAATACTTAAAACATAGATAATCTATAGAATATATTATATTTATACAATATTTATATTATAAATTAAAGTCACTTTTCGAGTCTGTCTGTTCTTCTAAACTCTGCAACGGGTTTTGATGAGGTTTTCAACATCATTTAGAGAATTTACTTCGGAATGTTTATTTGTATATATGTAGGGGGTAAACTCCGGAACTACTAGTCGGATTCAAAAAACATCTTTAGTATATGGAGTATGTAACACCATGCTACGACCCTTAGAATCCGAGCATATTGAAAAAAAAAATCAGAAAGAACGCTAAGTGAAAACGAAGTAATAGCGCAGGCGGGCGACGCGATGCGATGCGGTGGGTCGGGGCCGAAATTTCACGCGGACGCAGTCGCGGGCAAAAGCTATTGTATAATAAAGAAATAACTATGTACTTTCAAGTCGTAAAAACTGTGCGAAGCAGGGGCGAGTGACTAGTACAGCATAAAATAATATTCTTACACACATTTTCCGATGCGAAATGTCGCTATAATCTATAGCGAAGTAATTGTAGTGTATTACGACAATTATGTCTCTGGT
Source organism: Agrochola circellaris (assembly GCA_914767755.1). NCBI lineage: Eukaryota > Metazoa > Arthropoda > Insecta > Lepidoptera > Noctuidae > Agrochola > Agrochola circellaris. The sequence continues at coordinate 2,550,719 of OU611847.1, forward strand.
CCAGTGAACTTTGATACACAGGTATCTGACGTATCATTAGATAAGGCCTTGATAGAAATATGTAGCTGTGGATCATCTCACGTGAACGTAGGGTCGTTATTACATTATATAGATACGAGTCATGGACGATACCGTGAATTACTGTTGTGCGTAATCTTAACATAGAGGAGTAAAAAAAATATGATATTTGCTTTAATTAACGATTTTTAGAATGACTTTCTTTACTAAACGAGCAATATTTGTGTTTATATATTTGTAATGACTTTATCGAAAACGGCTTTAACGATTTCGATGAAAGTTGCAATATTAGTAGTTTACGGGGGCGAAAAAGCGATAGCAGGGTCTCATATCTGGGAAAATTCGTCAAGAATAAACTTTCACCCGAGCAGAGCTTGGTCGCCCAAGGATAAGAACAAGATGGCTACCTTAGAATAAAGGCATGGCAGCATGGAATTAGTATGAACTTACCTAGCTAGATCGATTTTTCGCTCCCGTAAACCCCTTTATTGCAACATTCATCGAAATCATTAGATCCGTTTTCGAGAACGTGATTACAAATATATATATAAAAATATTGCTCATTTTATAGTAAAGGATTTACTAAGATAGGAAGTAAGTTCTACACCCACATTTTCCAATTTCCGAGTATATAATTGCTTGGTAGAATTAACTGAAAATATGGTGAACATTCATCAGAGGGTTATGTGTATGTAGATAGTACTTAATATTGTGAACATGCGGGTACGATACTTATATGAGTGCATAAATCTTAATTATTGCCTGCAGAATGTTCATAATTTACGAGGAAAATTAAGTCTCCGTTCGGAAGTCTTTTATACAAATTAATTAAACTGTATAATAAGCCTTTCACAGCTTAATTATATTAATAACCACTACAAGGTAACGTAAGCACTTTAGCTTTTTTTATTGCCTAGCTTTTTTTTTTTTGTTTTTCTTTTCCTTCTCTTTGTTGTTAAAATCATTTCTTACTTTAAATTTTATTTTTATACAGTCTTAATATTGTGAACTATCAATTAAGGGATGGAGCGAGACCACCTCAACACAAGTATTATTAATTATTTACTGGGGCTGTATTATTAATTATTTCATTCCCATTTGTAAATGTTGTCATTTGAGACACAACAAACTTTTTTTATCACAAATTTTTTAATTAACATTTTTTTTTTAAGGTCTACTAGGTAAATGGAAAGAGGATATGATTGAAAATGAAATAACACCCTGCAAAGCAAGTAGTTCCAAGTAAGTAGTAGTGTAGCAAGTAGTGTCTACATCAATATTATAAAGAGAACAGATTAGTATGTTTGTTTTGCAATGAATAAACTCAAAAACTACGGGACCGATTTTAAACATTCTTTTTTAGTGGCAGGTATGAGGAACAGGGTGTAAAGTTCACTCATCTCACTCATCAAGGTTGACTGGTAGAAAATGCCTATGGCATTAAGTCCGCCTCTGTACATTTTTGTGCTTGAAGTATTAAATAAATAAAGCCACCATAGAAAAGGGAGGTTCCTCCAAACAGACGGGTGTCGTGTCTGGCGGGCAACTGCCAAGAGATTGAAGTCGGGAGCTTGTATATATGTCCATCGCGCGGTAAACCCTAATTGCGCGATGCAGGATTTGTGTGACGTCAGGATGTTGTGTGACGTCAGGTCTTTGATGCGTAGTTCGCATGTGGCGATATGTAGATGCCGCCACACTTTCAACAGTAGAATGCTATTTATTATCACTGAGTAACATAGGCTACAATATATAAAGGTATCACGCGGGCGAAGCTGGTAGCGGAAGCTAGTAAATAATATTGTAACCAGACATCTCCACATCACATAACAACTTAATAAAACCACATCAAAAAGTCAAAGTACTTACAACTTTATTAAATTATTTACAACAAAGCATAATAATAATAATCATCACATTTACATTAAATAATAAGTCATCTTCGTCACAAATCACAGTTCTTTTACAATCGCCATGATAGCGTAAGTCACACCCGAGAACATAGCCACGAGAGCGAATATTCCTATGACCACGTTCTTCCATACAACGAAACAACATGGAGTAATGTCTCTATTCCACCTGAAGACGGTCTCTGTGAGGGCCGGTAATAGGAGCCCCATGACGGACAAACAAATAGCCCCAACTAGCTCCATGAAGAGTTCCAATCTTGGGACGGCACTGGCGATGCCGACTGTGAAAGAAAAAAAAACAACTACTTTAGAATTTGTCGCGACTTCGGTGGAGGCAGCTTATGAACGTTTATTCTAAAAGTTGGCACCGTCGCAAATAGCTGTCAAATATTTACCTGTTTTAATTAATTTGGCAATATTACTGTATGTAAATAAGAAATGTGGCTAACTAGCCAACTAGAATATTAATAATGAAATGCAATAATTAATATCGTAACACCGAACATTTAGATTTAGATGTAAAAAAAGTATTTCGAAACTTTCCAAATGCCTTTTTACGCCTAAAACGGTTACAACATCAAATTCAATGTTATAATTGGACGTAGTTATGCAGAAATGTTCCAACCCACAAGTCACCCGAAATCGAGATAATGTGATCAAACTACCTTTTATGACACTTAGAGTCAGATTTGCAATAAGGTTCCAAATTTTAAGTCTTATATCAGAAAAAAGCTAGATTATATTCTATTTTTATGAAAACGTCCCTTGCTGAGGATATAACGAACTTAACATTAAAAAAACGACAAAAGGAGAGATTTCGACTATACATAGATCTGATCGGAAACAGTTATGGCCTAACGGGAAACCCATTGCTCCAGCTAAATTGACTGATTTAGGATCTGTTTACAAGTTTATTCCAGCAGATTGCCTTAGTTTTTATAAAACATTGAAAGCGTCTAATGACGCCATTGACGATGTCGATGGATTTGGTAAGGAGCTGGATTTCGATCTGTATGATGAATAAATTGTGATGATTTTCCATGCTTTGATACAACTATTTCTTAATAAATATTTTTTTAATAATGTTGTTTCATTGTTATACTTATGTTTTAGAAAAAATATATATTAACTACCAAAATATACCAATTTTCAGATATTGGATCGTTTTTGCAAATTAAGTTAAAAGCTACTTCCATACAAAAAGCCTTTTTTCAAAAACGTTCCAAGTGCATTTTTTCAAAATTTGTATGAGAAATATTAATACATTTTAATAACAAGTATATAATAAAATAATGTTTATTTATTTAGTTGATGTGATACATACTACTTAGTTGTACTCGCTACCAAAAAAAAGCGTACCACAAAATTACAAAAACGCGATTTACTCAGTTCGACCTGCGTGTGGATTGGAACATTTCTGCATAACTACGTCCAATTGAAATTCATTACAACAACATGAACATCATACAGTAATATTGCCAAATTAATCAAAACAGCGAAATATTTGACATCTATTTGCGACGTTGCCCACTTTCAGAATAAACGCTCTTAAACTGCACTAGGTCTGATAGGTAGGTATGTGGAATGGCGACCATTTTTACAAAAACTAATTAAACCCATATACGTCAAAAACTAGGTATCTTTAACTAGGTAACTAGGTAGGTATCTCTCACCAGAGGACTCACCACAGTGTATATTTTGACTGTATTTATCTTATACTTCCACAAGATTAATTAAGTATAATATATGCATACCGAAGCGAAGAAAAGCAACAATAAACACAGCTAGTAAGTAAATTATTCAACGCCTTAATAAACCATTGAAACGCCTGATGTTAGTTTAAGAGCAGCGCGCAGCGTTCCAATGTCAGTAAGGCACTTATTGCATAAGTTACGTTGTCGTAAGCTCAATGTTTACCGAGAATGCAGGCGACCTCGCCTCGTAAGTAAGTCTATCTAAGTAACATATTGTCTGGAGAGGACGCAACGTTGTGAATGTCGCGTCTTAGTGCCTCTAAGAAGATGTTGCTAACTATGTGTGGTTTTATCTTGAGCGGTTGTTGATTTGAAAAACAAATGAAACTTGTGGAAAAAATAAAATGCATTTGGTGTATTCCTACAAAAATAGTTACGGCTACGGGAATTAACAAAAATCTGGAACTAGAATGAGTGAGAAATGAAAAACAAATTTTATTACTATCAGATACAGTGTGCATTAATTAAGTAAAACCCAGGCATTGCTATAAAAATTATTTCAGGTGTTGGTACTTTTATTTTACAGTAACAGGTCCTATTTGTAATTCCTTAATGTACTTCCGCTGCACTCTGGACAGTCATCTGTGCTATCGGTTTGCTGACGGGATCAGAGTTTTAACCTTTGACCTTTTTAAAAGGCCCTGTAGACTCATAAATGCTTCGATTTGTTACCTGGTACTTGTTGACAGGCCTACACTTGCCTATTACCAGTGTAATTTGAAAACATTGTAAAAGCAAATAATTTTTTAAAGTAATATAATATATAGAAAAAATAATAATAATATGCCATGTAAGTTTCTGAGATTTTTATTTTGAATCTGAATCACGGCTTGAGGTAATCCTAAAACAGATAGTTTCTGATGATACAAAAAAGAAGAGGAATGATATTTATGATGATGTTCCTGACTTCAGCTTACCTAACAGCAAGGTTCCAGCGAACCTCACCCCGGCGAGGGCCCACCGGTGTCCTCTGGCCGGTATCCTGTCCTGCACTCGCCTCCACACCACGTCAACAGGCACGTAGTAGACCAGTGTGAAGGATAGCAGCATCACACATGCTACCAGGATCTTTGCGGTTTGGGCTAGACTGAAATGGAAGGAGGTGGTTAATTTCCGAGACCTTAGTCTTACCACTTCTACTACTAATTTATATTTAAAGAAGGCCAGTATTTCGGAGCACTGGACATAAACCCATGCATTTGTTGTTAAGAGCAAGCTTTTGCAGAACTTAGAAGAAGTTGATAGCATTAATAATTTGTCTTGGTAAATATAGGAAATAGTCCAATCATTCCATTATTCTTACGATCGTTGACGTCTTTTTCGTTACAACAAAAACACCGAGGATGTTAAGAAGCGTTTCTATACTCTATACCGATGGAATTAATCATTCCCTTTACATCGATTCCTGTTATTTCAACTTCTAAGTTTCCTTGGTTTCATTCACACTACGCCGAACACATGATGCATCGTCTTTTGGGACACCTCGATATAGACTGTCGAGAGTACAGTCAGAAATAAAAATTAATCGAACCCTATTTTTCTTAATTTAGGAGCGGCTTTATGTTTTTTATAATTTTAAATACAGAGGTATACCCTATCCAAAAAAACGAAACGACAAAACTGGACCATCTTGTTTTAATCGTCGGTAAATTTTTTTATGAAATACGGCTAAACTTATTTTAATGTCAATCGGAATAGAATGATATGTATAGAATATACAATGTGAAATTTAATTCGTTTGCATCTTCTTAAGGGGTCATTGAACTCATCATTATGAACAACTTTCACTATGGGGACAAATCTGAATTCGAAAAAAAAATCAGCTGTTCCATACATTTATGTTCGCATAGCTCGTTGTAATGAAGGGAACAACTGATTTTTTTTTCGCGTCCCTTTTTAGGTAAAAGTTCATCACACTTACATTTCCTCCTGCGGCAAGTTCAGGGTCAAGCTCCCTCTGACTTCATCTCCATACTTCAGGTAGCCGATAAAACCGACGAACCCGTACATGATAGCTATGGCCGACATGGCCGCATTGAGCACTCCTGGACAGCCGAGGAAGTCCTGTGGCTTCTTCATCTCGTTCTCAATTGGCATCACCACACCGATACCTTCCATTGCGAAGAGACTTGTGCTGAAAAGGAGAAGATGCAAATTAGTGATGTAGGAAGATAGACCAAAAGTTCTGACTGGTAAAAAAAAAAATAGTATATTATGCAATTAGTGAATAAAAGACGGATTTAAAGCGAGGGCCATAGATGAATCACGAGCAAGTGAAGGATTCTAACGACTGAATCACGACCGTAGGGAGTGATTCATGACGATTGAATCACTCGCTACGCTCGTGATTCAAGTTTTAGAATCCTGAGCGACGCGAGTAATTCATGGCCCTCGATATAAATCCGTTTTATTCAAGAGTTGCATACTATACTTTATACCATGACTACGAGAAAAAGAAAGATTTAAGCGAAAATAGACATTTATTGAAGAAAAAAGGAAGGTTGAATTAAGCTTCGTGCAGACTGGTGCGACGCGACAGCGCGACGCGATTCTAACAAAACAATTTCAAAGAAAACTTCACGGTATAACAATGACCGGTGTCGTCGCGCTGTCGCGTCGCGCTACTCTGCAAGGGGCTTTAATTAAAATGCACATTAAAATTGGAACAATTACTAAAATCAAAAGTAATTTTCTTATTATTACTAATAACAATCAACTTGTGAAACGATATTTATTTCCTGTGTATAGAGTATGTTTTCGCAAGGAGGTTGTATAGCATTGAGATGGAGGTCGCATATATAGATGTGTTCTAAATTCAAACACCAAAACAGTGATTAAAAGAGCTTTTTATTCACTGTTTTCAGTGAATAAAATAAGCTTTTTAGAGGGGGAATGGTATAAACGTTTTTTTTTCAGACTTCGAAGGCACATAGCGTGTGACACTTTATTTAAAACCTATGTTAGTAGAACAATTCGGCGCACACCTAAAATAATAAAACATTACAAAAACAAAAAAAACATCACGATCACGGAATATTTGAAATGATGAAGCCATTCCAAATATTCCGTGATTGTGATGTTTTTTATCCTGCAATAAATAGTGAGAGGTATTAAAATTCCAAACTCCTCAGGAGAAGGCTGGTTCAGGTTTGACATAACTTCACATTGCAGTGTTCGTGTTTGAATCGGGAATGGCTGTCGTGGTAGAAAATGAAACGTTTAAATTTTTTTATCTCTAAAGTTAGCAAGGAATTGACAAATACTTTTCTAGGTGTAAGGAAGCAAAAGTTCATTTTATTACACGTAATCTATTTACAGGCATTTCTAATGATACATCTTTCGTGAAGGTTTTGGGCTGCGGTAAACTGTACAAGCTCAATATTGAAGGAATGTGGTTCGGTGGCGACTTTGTTAGGTATGTGTTCAATAATGATACCTACATCAGGAATTTGCGCCAAGAGATTCCCTAATAGGAACACACAAGGGCACGCTCAATGCTCTGCGAGTCCAATACAATAATGCCTTCAGAGTTATGTTGGGGCTGCCGCGCTTTTGCAGTGCATCGGGGATGTTCGCGGAGAATGGCGTGCCAGATTTTTACGCACTGATGCGGACACGGATAGCATCCCTGATGCGGCGAGTGCGCGACAGCTCCAACAACTTGGTAGCTATAGTAGCCGACAGGATGGACAGTCCAATTATGTGGCAATGGATGACCACTCATCGTGCGTCATTCCATTATTGTAAATAAGTTGTTTTATTGTATTTTTTGTATGTGTTTTCATGTATGTATGTATGTTTTGTGTATAAAATTGTAATGTGTGTTGTTTTATGGACTTATGGTCTGAAATAAATGTATTATTATTATTTTTTAACTATTCTCGGTACTTTGGGGTCCCGGACCTTTGGAAGGCGTACGAGGAGCCGAAGCCAACTCGCAGAGGCCCGTTAGGAGTTTTAATGAAATGAGGCACCAACCGACGATTATCCCTGTATGCACTTGCAAGTGCACCCAAGGACAACCCCCGGTTGGTGCAGGACTATTGCAGAACATAGAAACAAAAAATATTGGGCTATGGGTTTGGGTGGCTATAGTGGGTTGGTTACCTAAAACTATGGAAGGCCTATGTCCCCTGCCTGATCAATGTTAAGATATACACGGATTAAATGGCAGGGGGTGACTTGCACACTCAATAATGGGCCCCCGAAAACTGTCGCTAGCACATTGTGACGTAGCGACAAGGGCGCAACATGTCCTGAGGTGCTTGAGGAGTGGAGAGGTATTCCACGGCTTTCAGAACAATCCCAGAGCCCGGAAGATGGTCAAGATCCCTACGAGCACTTACTCGAATACTTCCTTCCTCCGAGCACGTTTGCTCTTGCGAATCTCCACTCAAACCAGCCAATTAAGGCAAGAATGAGGTGGGAGCTCTGTTCCTCGTCAGTGTTCACTCCAGCCGGCCAATAAAGGCAAGCCAGAGATGAGGAACAAGATTTCTCCCGGGAGATAGGGTCCGTGGGGTCGCTACTGCCCAACAGCTCGCCACAAGCTGCCCTGCGGGTTTCTGTATCTCTCTTGGTCTGGCTCCTCATCCTAGACCCGTTCCGGCAAAGACAACTCTACCGGCACAGACCTAAAGTTTGGAGCGCGCAAGCCCCACCACGACGTCAACGTAGAGATACGGCGGTGGGGTTATTATTATTATTATTATAGGAATCGATTATCTGGTACGATTTCTGGTTTTTGAGTTGAATAAGAGGGAAGACTAGAGTCTAACTAAATTGTACCTATTTCTGTTTTAAGGTGATGGGCTGGACGTTATTGCACGTAAAATGGGTTTAATAAAAACAGAAGTTACAAAAAAGATATGACTATGTACTCAGGCAGGAATTAGGGATCACGGGTGCTCAGAGTGGGGACTCTGTCCGCCCACTGAGTGACCTCAGGGAAGACGGCGCACAGTGGTCACGTGCTGCCTTGCATACTTGGACAGTTAGGTTTAGGGGAGACCCCTTTACAGTCTCCCCAGAGATGTGCCCTAACAGGCGCTGCACAGAGGGGGTTCCGGATTGGTCTTTTGAGAGGTAACGGTGCCCCTTCCATGTGTAGATGGTGACCACCGGGGTGGTTTTAGTGAGGTAAGAATCCCACACTCCCCGGTCTTTTCCCCAGAGACCGGGCGCCTTTTGAAGGTTTCCCCCCGAAAACAAAAAAAAAAAAAGGTAATCATAAATTACTCATTCCAGGCGTTCAAAACATATTTTTTGCAAAAAGTATGCGAGCACAGTTTTTATTGAAATAAATCAATCCAGAAAGTTTTGCAATAAACGCAATATGTCACTTTTATGCAAAATTTATTGCCCATTCTTGAGGATAATTTTTTTTTCAAGCTGTCATTAAAATTAATTTTATGATGAATGCCCCATTATTCATTGGCCGATGGATTTGCATTTAATTTGCTTTCTCGGGTAACTTTAAAGTGAATACTATTATGTACTAGGAACATAGACCTCAAAATGTAAAAATATTGTGTTATTCCATTTTAAAGTCTACGTTTTCAAAATCCCTTGTTTGCATTTCCTAGATCAGCGATTCCCAACCTATGGCTCGCAACCCACTGGTGGGGCGTGAGCGAATATTCGGTGGGCCTTGAAAAATTTACTTTCAGCTATGATTAATATTAAAACTCAATACCGAAATAAATTGGACGTATCAAACTTATGGCGATTAAAAGTAATTAAAGTTAATGCTAAAGTTATAATGACAATAAATATGAAACAAATAAAATAGCACTCCTTGTATTTAATTAAGTATTAAAATTTTCGATTGTAACTGAATGTTTTTTCTTATGTGAACAGACCTTCATTCATTTAGGCCCCCTTTTTTCCCCTTGCCCATGACAGCCAAGAGGTGAGTCCCGAATTCGGAAGATCTTGTTAGGTGGGTCGCGGTCTAGTCAACTTTGGGAACCACTGTCCTAGATTGTTCAATCGAGTAAATGCAAGCCTTTAACCCAACTTTTTTTAAATACCTTGATTTTAAAAAGGTTCTAAAGAAAACACAAATGGGAAGGTTAGAAATTCAATGCAGAGTAACAAAACTACATAGAAAAGGGTAGCTTATTCTGCAGGGGTGTACATAGTTAGCATTGTCACCTTCATTACGAATACTGCTATTGTTTGCGGTGAATTCATTTCCCAAGTCCAGTAATGAACAAGCGTCTAGTAGTAGTACTCTGAATCCTGGGGGCCTAAAACGGCCACTTTAGCAATTCCGCTAAAACCGATTAATTTCCTCCAATATGGCCATATTTACACCAAATATGATTCAGATATGACATTAAGATATTATTCAGTTAACAGCTAATATATGTCACCATTTCACTTAGAGTAATTGCTAATGAATTGCTGGGAATTCAGGAAATGAATCGCTTTTAACAGAATTGCTAAAGTGGCCGTTTTAGGCCCTCTGGTAACTAGTCTAGGCCGTAAGCTAGTAGTAGCTAGTAAGCTTAGTTAAGCGGTAAGGTATTTTGTACCTTTATATTTAGAAATTAAGAAAGAAAATTGTTTGTTGGGGGAAATATGCGTCATATCAACGCAAAACGGCCATCGCTCAGCATAATGCTGCGACATTATGCGAGAAAGAGCCCCAGCGCTGGTTTTCAGCGAGAGGCGTTGACGTGATGACGTCGACCGGTGCAGCATACAATGAGATATAAGAAATTAAATATATATACTAATTCTTCTTTTCAGTTTCTGAAAGAAAGAATTTGGTATCTGGCTTAGAACTCGGCTTAATTTTAATCTTTCTTCATATGGCTACGCGTTTTCAAGAAAATTTTGTAACTTATATGGAATTGAACCTAACTATCAGTAAATTGGTCATCATAAGATCATGCAAAACGCATGAAAGAGATTTTGTTAAGAAGTTGCCTAGCAAAATATTTGTATAAATAAATACCTATAATAAATGTCTAGTTTGATTATATTATTTAGAGACAATCAGTGTTATCGTCTAAGGTTGTTACTTCCTCTAAAGAATATTCTAGCTAATAAGCACTAGGTTTTAAAGTTATCGTCTGCACTTTAGAAACTAGTGTACTGTAACGGCAACAACTGTCGTTTAACACATCCAAAGTTACAAGACACCGCTGTACTAAAGTTTGCCCGCAAGTAACTGTTCAAAGTTATTGCTCTTACAGATACGACCCGCATGAAAATTGGGCAAAATAGTTAGTTCAGTAGATGTTAAGGTTTTTACATCAGCTAGATTTTGTAAAGAAAAAAATTACAGCGCCACTTAGAAAGTATTTTTAACGACTGGCGAGAAAAACGTTACTTAGATCCATATAATTTATCAGGCTTGGTTACAGGATTATTAATTTTATACTTTTCTCAGGTAAAAAAAATTGTAAAAATGGCGTTCAATGATTTTATAAATTCTGGCCCGTTGATAACGGCCGCGACTTACGACTTGTAGGTCGTAGGTCTGAACCAAGACAGGCGCTTTACTTTGGGTAAATGATTTCATCACCACTGATTTAAAAACGGTGAAGAAAAACATCGTGAGGAAACCGGCATGTGCTAGAACCAAAAATTCGAACATTTACCAACCCGCACTGGGCCCGAGTGGTGGATTACGGCCCACTCCCTCTCACCGAGACGAGGCCTGTGTCCCAGCAGTGGGAATATTATAGGCCGATTATGCATCAAGTATAATTATCCAGTTGTTATAATTAGTAGGTTTTTGTGATGCTAAAATAGGTATAATTATACATTCTCATAGTAAATATATGTTTTATTGTAGAGTAGAAAAACAAAATTTGCATTGAGTAAAACAGTCTGAATTTTTGTGGTTTTACTCGAATTTGTTGTGTAAGCCTTGCCTTGTAGCTATTGTACAATCATTTAACAATAGAAGTCTATTTTCGGTCGGGGAAGGCGTAAGTCTTCAATAATTTTACGGTCTGGAGATCAGCTTAAGTGTTTTCTCCGAGTTTGAAACGTGCCAAATACCTATACAGAAAGGCTTGTAAATAGTTTCATTAAAATTCCTACTTTGACTTTATACTTTCGGTGTTCTAAAATTGGGGTATCTACCTGCCATTATTGAACTTATTTTCTTTGTGGAATTGGCGACTGAAGAGCAATTAATAATAAGACAGTAGCATCCTGCGTAGACCCATGGGTAGGTACTCAGGTTGTAGAGGTCAGATAGGCAGTCACTCCATGTAAATACTGTTATTCAGTTGTATCTGGTTAGACTGGAAGCCGACCCCAATATAGTTGGGAAAAGGCTGGGCAGATTAAAAAGAAGAAGATTAATTCACTCACCTTATAAAAGTCGGCAATCCACTGATAGACGTCACAAGACTCTTATCAGAAAACTCCGGTGTCTCCCTCAAACAGTAGTAAAGGCAGATACATATCGACCCCAGCCACACGAAGTTCGCTAGTGCCGAGAATGGTACCAGGTACTTTAGCGTAGTGATCTGCGTTAGTGGCAGTAGCACTACTAGTGTCAGGCCGCAGAAGACCGTCACTGACCAGTCGGGGCCCCCGTATACGATTGAAACCTGGGAATGAGTTAAGGTGTTGGTTTATTTAAAGTTGATTAATTGTAGAGAAACATAACATTGAGTCTTTAGGAAAAAACGTGTAAAAGCTCGTACAGACCAGCGCGACGCGACGCAGCGCCGCGACACGAACAATACAATTTCTAAGAAAACTTGACGGTATAACAATAACCGGTGTCGCGTCGCGCTGTCGCGTCGCGCTGGTCTGCACGAAGCTTTAATAGGTTAATGGGAACATAATAATACTTGGTCCTTACCAAATATTATTTTCTTTTTTGTGAGACGAGAATCGACGAAAACTGGCAAACAGTGGAAACTGGCGAGTTAACGCAACTTTCTAATCGGTAAAACTGACGAATCAGTGAAACTAATCAACGAAATTGGCGAATGAAATAAACTGACGACTGAGGGAAACTGACCAGTGATACGCGGACTCATAATTACACATATTATCAACAAAGAATCATGATCTTTTTTCATGCCCAGGTACGCACGTGCGATTTTATCCCGCGGCTATTTTTTATCGTGCACTGTATTTTCAACGCTATGGTAAGCGCACAGAGTTGAAATCCAACAGTGTGTTTTTTCAACGCGTTTGGCCGTACTCTGCTAGATTCCTCAAAATCCAGTGCGTGATAAAATCCCGCCGCTATATTTTTACGTCCGTGCATACTTGGGCTTAGTCAGCATGCGTTTAGTTTTGTTCTCAGCTTATTTTTCAGATCACTAGAATTATGAGAATACCTATCCAAGTCCATACAATCCAGTATTTTACTACTTGGACCAAGCTTCATTGCTAGTAATGGAACCGTGAAACCTGGCAACTTTGTCACTTTACGGTGGGTAAAAAAGTTTGAAAAGGTTTTTCTTAAAAAAAACTATAATGATATACAAAGCAACCAATCAGTTATGTAGTAAATTGTATACATTATTGAAACAAAATCTTATATCTATTGTTTTCTCATTTTATAATGATATTTAAATCCAAAAACCTTTTATGGCAAAGTCAACTATCACTTGTGAAAGGTTGGTAAGATTGCCATCCCAAAATGTAGGATAAAATTAAAAGAATTTCCATAAGAAATCACAGTCATCATTGCCGCATCCTTCGTCACAGTAAAAATATAGTACAGCTGCATAATATTTTACACTGGCAATGGAATTTCCAAAATGTGGCAAATTCACCCGCCTTGTTTCAATTTTTTCAATAGAAATAGCTGTCAGGGTTGTATCAATAAAATTAGGGATGGGTAAGTAGGAGGCAAAACTTAATAAGATTATTTTAGTTTCTTTTTGTGACAGCCCTAGCCTCTAAAAAAACATGGCAAAGTCGACTTCACTAAAACTTTGCTTTGGGTTAGTATATTTGTCAACAGTGATTTCTTTGGTTAAACTGTTTAAAGAAACGTAAATTATCATGATATTAATTAAAGAATACTATTAAGGACGTAGTATTAAGATTTGACATTAAATAAATATTCTATTCTATTCTATTCTATTCTATTGACTTAGCTACACATCGTCTACCCGACTTATTTTCATTGAAGTTTCGGAGCTCGAAGTCACTCACAGTTAGCACAGGAAAAAAGTAACCGCTAAAAAATTACAGTTCTATGTGAGCTGGGTTGTCATAAAAAATAAAATTTTGCCAATCAAATATTCAAATTTGACTTAAGGGTATAACAAACGTTAAAAAGAATACAGTTTTAACTTAATAAATTATTGTGCCTCGTAAGGCGGTATGTGGCAAATTAAACAATCTTTGGCAAAGTTGCCAGGTCTCACGGAAGTGGATTCACGACGATAGTGCACTGGGTGGCATTCGTCAGTCGGATGTCTTAGCCGTTAAACTCTCTTCGTTAATGTAATTCCAGTACTTACTTGTCTAAAAGACTCTGCTATGACTACGACGTACACGCAGCAAGCACCCATGTGTGTGAGTGCTAACGCCCAGTCTGCTAGCTCCCTGAAAATAATAGATGTTGATTTCATTTTTGTGAGTGTACAATAAAATAAAAAAATCGACACCGCTTTTTTATCGTGTCTTAAGGGGGATGCGCTAAGGTAGACCGCGTTTATTATTTTTTTCGTTTTTTGCTATTTGCAGGTCAATGTCAGGTTGTATGTTGATTAAAACATATGTTTCGCGACCGTAACAAATATTTATTTATAGAATTAACAATTAACATTAACTTCCTGATCATATCTTTTTCCCTGACGCTTTCGCCTTAAGTTTAAGATTATATTTAAGAACACAATAATATAACGACCAAGTGAAAAGTTGATATAGTTCCTTGAATAACCTTATTTACACGGTGCGATTTATTTGCATGCTGTGGCATACCATAAGTTGAAGCAACAATAAAAGTTGCACTGTTTAAGGGCCTTTACTATCTCAAATTGCTTAGTTCCTCCGTTATATCGCAAATACTGCAGCATTCATTTGGAAATAAATAAATGTTAAAGTTGAGGATTAATGTTAAGTACTATGTTTGACAAAAACAGCATTCCATTTAAAAAAACTATAGAAAAAAAACCAAAGTTACCTCCAAACCGAACAATAAACCGCTAGTATTAAAAAAATACTTTAAATTAGTTCATGAAACTTTGCATGATTACTGAAATAACTATGAAGCAGCGACTGTGTTTTTTTTAATTACCGTTATTTTCTCCTTAAAAAGCAATTACCTAAAATATTGGCGCCTTGGAGGCGCCAGCACCCCACTTCGGCACGCTCTGTCTGAGTCCGCAAGCAGTGTGGTGCCAGCGAGATAAAAAAATGAATTAGAGCTGAGGTAGTATGGGCTCTTAAACAGTGTTTAGACGATGATAGTCATTTGATGCTGGAATTTTATTGCATGCAGGAAACTTGCACCGTCTAAATGGGGTTTAAGTCTTTTGCTGACTGTACTACAGCAATATCCGAGAGTCTACTGCATTTTTCGCAAAATAACTCACCTGGAAAAAGGCGCAAATTTTCTAACAGGTTTCGGTCCATGTTGGAACACAAGGTCGCATGTCTCTGCATATCCTAGACTCGGTTTCTTGAGTTCAATGCACAATTGTTGTGATGTTTTTACCTGAAAGTATATAAACAATGGAATAATTAGATTATGCAATTTGGTGGGGGTTTTTACTTCTTAACAAGTGGCCAGTGCTGTCTCTACGCACTGCATGAGAAAAAGTTGCTGGTTCGTTAAAAGTAGGTAAGGTTCTTAGTCTGATTCGACGATATCACAATTAATTGAGGTTAGCTTTAACCCGACTGCCCCAGAAGGAGGGTCATGTTTTATAAGCATCTATCTGTATCTATTAATACAGCTAAATGTTGTTGATGTTGGTATTTATTTCAGCCCTTAAACGTACATTGATTGATGTCGTTATATGTATCTTTTTACCGACTTCAATAAAGGAGGAGGTTCAATGTTCATCAGTATGCTTTTTTTAAATGTATGTTTTTCTCTTTTTCCATTTGGTAGAGGAAGCTCAAGCGGTGAATCCTATGAATTTAAGTTTGCTTTGGTAGTTTTTGAGTTAGCTTCAATAATAAGTATCTAATCCACATTGTGTATGTTGATGTTTTAAAACTTCCTGTCACTGTTGTTTACATAGCTACTAGTAGTATACGATATTGTGTGGGGTAAGTAAACCACAACTAAGAAGTGTTTGTTTTGGAAGTCGGTTGTTCTTTTGCACCTTATGATCATTGTCGCTATCTTAAACTATTGCAGACCACTGCTGTTCATATGCCTTTTCTAAATTGCTCAACAGTTGGCCCTACTACCTATTACCAAATACAAAACCCAGAGGTTTGTTTACACTATTTGTTATTGCACATTCCCTTTCTCCACTACTTGGAAGTTGACCACAGAGCCCATAACTATGCTATGTGGGTCATGGTGTTCTAAATCATTAGGGTCTTACGTAAGTTAGGCAATTATTTTGTCGACGCTTTATGTCGGTACGATAACTTTCATTCCTAATATTATTGGTAAACATGGTCTCTATTTCAAATTACTCTTTGGTTTACATATTATACCGTGGGTATTGTGACTGTTACTGGCGGCCTTATCCCATACTATTAAATGAGCAATATTTAAAACGAAAAGAAAGATAGAAAGAAAAAGTGTTTATTCTGCACAAACTAAACGCACATTACAAAAAAAAAACAAAACAAACCACTATAAATATTATTTATTATACATATATAAATATTTGTAATCACGTTCTCGAAAACGGCTTTATCGATTTTGACGAAAGTTGCATTATAGGATAAACCCCCTTTTTTAACTAGAATAATAATAATTAATTGCAATTGTAACACTGATTTTGATGTTGTAACCGTTTTAAGTGTAAAAAAGGCATTTGGAAGGTTTCCAAATACTTTTTTTACATTTAAAACTAAATATTCAAAAAAGATTCAAAATATTTATCGAATCATGTAAATATCTGACATCTATTTGCGACGTTGCCAACTTTTAGGATAAACGCTCGTAAATGGTCTGTATTTTCGAATCACAGCTGTCATTCTTTGACAGTTGTATGATATGGCTATAACACGGTAAATGTCGGACGTAGGGTGTCAATTAGCATAACAAATGAACGTCCCTGAGTTAAATAAAAAATCAAGATGACTTTTGACTTGACTTTTTGCCTACTCTACGTCATAACATCAAACCGTATAGCAGCCATTAGAAAGTGTCATGGGATTCAATTACCGAAAACCGTGGATAATGGGAACCACAAAGTTTAAAGTTACGTAATCTAATGGTTTTATCTAAGCGTCAACGCGTACTTCCGCGTTTACGTTTGCGGTTACAGTTTGATGAGATTGCGTGTACAAGAATGCTTTTGTGCGCAATAAAATACCCTTTCTTATATATAAGACAACATAATGAAATAATTCAATATAAATTTTGAGATGTCTATGCAATTTGTGGTAAAAATTTTGAAATGATAAGTTTAGAAATACGTAGAAATTGTTATATTTAGTTTAAGAGTCTTGTAGTTTTACCTCATGAATACAGATGGGACACTCCGCATTTTAGGTATGAAGCTACAAGTATGTACGTGACGGGCTCGACTTGTCGAATTCAGTGGGCGTAGTCAGAAGATATAAGAGTTATGCGATAGAAAGAGAGGCAACTTCTAGGTGAATATAACTGTGGGTAATTAGCGCTGTGCGATCTGAATTGCACTTTATTGTGTCGTAGCAAGTCACTTTTTATATAAAAGATTTTGTGGAGTGACCCGTCTGTACTAATCTATGGTTAAACTGCTGAAAAGTATCTATGTACATAATGTAGGGTCAAACATTTGTACATTCAGTTTTAAGAAAGGAATTATTAAGTTGTAAAGAACTTCTATCACGAATTTGAATATGACTTCAACTGAACTTGGCTCATAAGTTATGTATACAGATATTCGGTGAGCTCAAGTACATTTTTCATACACAAAAACAAGTAGAACCAATTGCTAAACTTACTAAAGACACGATAGAGAGGCAACTTCTAGGTGAATATAACTATAGTTAATTAGAGCTGTGCGACCTGAATTGCACTTTATTGTGTAGTAGCAAGAGTCATTTTTTATATAAATGATTTCGGTCATCGGTCAACAAAAAGTCAAACCAATTGCTAAACTTACTAAAGTTGGCATTAACATTGAACTAAAACCTTTTCTCTTCAAAGTAAACCAATTTGTTCAGCATAAATGTTTATGCAAATAAGGTTACTTAAGGTCGTTTGTACTGTTTGTACTAAAATTCACACCCATGATGGGTGTGAATTCAAAGTTACATAACACAGTCCCCTAAAACGCCCGCCCTTCACCACTTCCTAGTGCTTTAGTTGGGAAGAAAATAAAGAAAGATTATGTGCCTCATGGCTGCGTTAAAAAGGCCAAGTTCTGACGTTGGTTTTCAACTGGCCGACAACGCTTTAGTGTTACAAATACCTATGAACACATAAGCCTTCTGCCCTACGAATAATAGAAGGCTTCGTTCGCTTCCCAATTCGTAGCTTCTGCCTATTTTTCAGAACCGATCTTTACCTTGAAAGTGGATTGAAATTCGAACTTACCAGCACATGTATAGTATGACAGCAGACAAATCCAATGATTAATGTTCCGAGGCTGCCTATCACTAGTCCTGCAGAGCTGAAGGCGAGGGGCATCGCCAGCACTCCTGACCCCAGGGATGCCTTTAGAAGATGTGCTAGCGCTCCGAAACTCCTGGAAATATGAGGAAAGTGTGATGAGGATCGACGTTTTAAAGAGTGTAATATATATAAGCAGAGGTGTTGGTGTGAGTACAAAACAAGACTTCGGGGTACCTACTACTAAAATCTTCTTAATGGTAAAATCCAATTATATTCGTTCTAGGGATCGAACCCAGTGCTACTGTTCTACAAGACCTCTGTGGCAGTTAGTTTCAGCCCTGCTTGATAGAAAAAAAAAACGAGCGAGCCTTACAGTAGTCGCAGATGATGTCATCGGACAACTCACTTTGGTAATAAGCAACATTAAAGGGGCGTCAAGATAGTTTCTAACGACCAACTCTAGCACCGCTCGCGCCCATTGGTCAAATCAAATAGCGCGCGCTTCCCCGGCTTCCTGTGACACAATTCCGTCCCTTTTCACGAAATCACTCCCACACAATTAAGAGGCTTACAACAGCTAAAGCGCGGTCACTGTCGGACTGCATAGAAATGAAAGAGAAGCGCGATGACACGACGCAGGTAATTTATTGCAAAATATGAAGCAGTTAGCGATTTACAGAAAATCTATTGATTGGACTGGAAAATTAAAACACTATTATGCTAATATGTAGCTTGTAGAATAATCTGACAAAAAATCAGAATGATTGCATGTAAGTTAATATGATTTTAAAATCGTTAAAAGAAATTTTTAGAGGTATCTTCATGATTTTTTTCTATCGTATCAAATTAGTTGTATTATGTTTTTAACACACTATCATACCAGCATATATCCTGAAGAATATCATATATTTTTCTGATTTTGTTTACTGCAGTGGATCATATTCTTTTAGGCATTATAAAACTTGCGTTTAGGCACGTTTAGGTCCTGTAGTCCCCTTAAGACCACTTGATTAAGAATTTAGGTTTAGATTTGATTTGGATTGCAGGAAAGTGAGAGGAAAGATAAAAAAAGTGGAAATTTTAATTATTTATAAGCATCACGATTACTCTCGGTTCTGGCCTCTTTTATTTAATCTATTGTTAAATATCATGTTAAGTGTTTTGATTGCCTGTGCTTATATATCAACCAACCAATCATAACAGCTAACATTCGATTTCACAACAGATTTTCTGATAAAAAAACAACTTTATTTATGCCTTGAATGACAAGAACATTAAAAAACAGAATCCTGTTGAAAAAAAAAAATCTTAATTAATCTAAAAAAATTAGACTTGCTTCTCACTTTAGTATCCAAAGTTTCACTTTTTATCCAAATTAGCATAGAAACTGGTACACGTTTAATTATATAAATATTAAATAACACTACTCCCACGGTCTAGATTCTGATAACAGCGTAACATCTCCAAATGTCAGAAGTTATTAACATTTGGTGTTGCTCTCCTAATAAAACAATAGTTCTGTGACCCTTGTTTGACTAGTTTAGCTATGAAGATTGGGTTTAATTGAATAGATGAGATGACTGAATTCTAACTTAATTTCTAACTGTTATATACTCCATTGGTTTAGGAAATTAAATAAAGCTACTTAGCTATATTTTATGTATTCGAATCGACGCAATTTACAAGTAGTATTTCTGTACCTAATCCATCGTTCCCTTAATTAGAACAGGATCGACTGGTTCATCAAGATGAACGACCACGATGACGACGACGATTCGACGACGTGAACTGAAAATAACGGGCGTCAAAGCGTTTTTCAGATGAATTAACAATCTTGATAAATTGGAAGTAGGCCTACCGGATATATAAATGACTTATTATTACAAGGGAGGGAATTATTTGCTTGCTTTAGTAATTATAACGCTCTACTGTTTAAGTTATTTATCTTCAATGCTGTCGTAAACTGAATTGAAAGACATGTCGAACGTCGTGTTGTGTTACATTTCATGTTGCATTGCATACACTTGGATGGCTCAATGAGAGTTTTCATAAAAATTCACGCCACCAGTTGGCGCCACTTTGACAAGAGGTCTTCCATTACACAAAACATTTGATGACGTTCATCATTCGCTTCATTCATTCGTTCATCATTCTATCACGAACTCACGACTAAAGTAAATATAGGCGCTTTGACACTTTTGACAGGTGCCCGCTCGGACCTGACGTCTCAGGCTGTCACCTAGTGAACATCGTTTCAGAAAACCCTCATTGTGTTACATTTTATGTTACTGTACCTTATGTCGGCCTAGGGTAAAAAAAAACTAAAACTATATGAAGTAGTGCATGGAGCGAATAAATGAGTACATAATACTTAGAATACTTCAGTAGGTACATCTGAGGCACCCTAGACAGACAGTCCACATGGCTGCCTGCCTTTTCACCAGAACTATGAGACTAGAAGAAATTCAGGGATACCTAACGATTATTGACTTTGACGAAATCGATAAAAGATATGGATAGAGATGGAGATAATTTCTACTAAAAAACAATTTCACCAAAAAATTTGAAAAATTAGCGATTCAACCTTAACACGTCTTTATGTTGTAGCAATAGGGACAGTTTTCCTAGTGCACGTGTTACCACTGAGTGTATGTCTGTATCTGGTGTGTGCATGGGTATGTAGTCTTAGCAAGGGGATCGTGTTACCCAGTAACTGGGTTGTTCAGGTCAGATAGGCAGTCGCTCCATGAAGAATACTGGTATTCAGCTACATCCGGTGAGACTGGGACCCGACCCCAACATAGGAAAAGGCTAGGTGATGATGAAGTGTTACCATTGATGGATGCAAAAAAACAAAACAATACTTACGATGTGTTCGATGCGATCGGTCTGTGCTGCGAAGGAATATAAGGGTCCAAGTCTTCTCTAGAGCCATTGTACGCTAGCTCGATTCTGTAAAACAAAAGTAAAATATAAATATTAGATAAATAATTAGAAAGGTAGGACAAGGCTGCGTGAAAAAAGTTTATCTATCATTAAGATTATCTTTTTATATGGCAATTTAAATACTATGTGAAGGTTGAGTAAAGAGAATAATTACGTGTGGCTTATAGAGTTGGGGAAAATTTTAGTGAAGCAACATAATTATTTTTCTGAAACATGCTTAGAAATACGAACATTATTTTGACAACCTTCTTTGAGATAAATCGAAATTGTGGTACTGGTCGAATACATGCGAGTGCCCGGCCGGAAATGTTTGTATGAAAATCCCTATCTGTCATGTTAAGCGCCCAAATAAAAAAATACTATGAAAACTCCTAACTGACATGTTATTTAAAAATGGAACGAACATTTTGAAAAAAATATTGTTATTTTTTATATGGGAAGGTTAATTATTTAAGGGGTTAAAGAACTATAGCAGTGTATATTTTTTGGAGAAACGATTTCAAATAAAGTTTACAAGAAAAAACTTTTTTTTTTAAATAAAAATAAAATTAACTGTCTGCTGTCAAAGCACATGTTGGTGTTCAATTTATTTATTTTATAAGGAACACCAACAGCATATAGCAACCAATTAGCAACTAATCAGGTAGGTTGCCATGTCATGTGTCAGTAGATTAAATTATATTCAACTAGTGCCGCCCCTACTTCACTCGGTTTCTATGACTTTACGAAACATCGAGATTTCTTATGATATGTAAGTTAAATATTAATGTATTATGCACATAAACCTTCTGGAATAAAAATGTCTAAATAATGGTGAAAACCGCATCAAAATCCGTTGCGTAGTTTAGAAGAACAACGCGGTCACACGGACAGACACGAAAAGTGACTTTATTTTATAATATTTCTAGATTACACTCAGAAACAAGAGGTCAGACTGAGCAACCACTCGTCCGCGCGTTAAAATCCGGGTATTGGTCTGGACAACCACCCGACCGCGTGTTTAAAAACCGGGTATTAACCAGGGCAAATACCCAAAGTATCACTAAAAACCGGGTATAACCACCAAAAATATACGTACAATTTTCTTACCCCAGCCCGCAGAAATTAGTTACTTGATCACAAAAATCTCCATAGATTTTCAAAGCACGACTGTACCACTTTGACATATCAGCTCGTTCTCGCTTACAAAGCAGTGGCTCTCGAATATAACCCACGCAATATATTAGGTACTTAGCTTATTGACGGGAATCATATTGTGTTAACCCCAATATTCAGGCGTCAATCGGTGTATTGATGAAATACTTATTTACTATTGCATCATGCTATTGAAGGAGCTGTTCATTGATTTTATTATTTTATTTCCGCACGTGTCTGCTTTCTTATTAACTGGTTAATGGGTTGTTTATAAAAGTTTTGTTTGTTTGTATCGGTAAATATATGACTATATTTATTTATTTATTTTTTTACACACGGTGAAATAGACAGCATTCCACTGGTGAAAGAATTTTAAAAATCGGTCCAGTAGTTTTTGAGTTTATTCATTACAAACAAAAATACAAATCTTTTCTCTATTAGTGTAGATCAATCTGTCTGCCTTTTCCCAACTATGTTGGGGTCGGCTTCCAGTCTAACCGGATGCAGCTGAATACCGAATTTTACATGGAGCGACTGCCTATCTGACCTCCACAACCCAGTAACTGGGTAATACGATACGTCAGACTTTTGGGCTTCTGACGACCCGTAACGACTGTCAAAGATCCACGAATGACAGCCGGGACCAACGGCTTAACGTGCTTTTCCGAGGCACGGAGGAGTCTCAGTATGTTAAGATGGTCACCCATCCACAGACCAACCCCGGCAAGCGTAGCTTAACCTGATGGATCGAACCGTGCGACTGTTATTACTTAGCCACGAGCTCCTCCTTTATATTATTAGTGTAGATGAATGACATTAAAAGTTTATCCAATTACTTTCTTAGTCCTCATGAAGAGTTAAACTTCGTTAAAGATACTTTTAGTTGAAAAGGGTATGAGTAATTGGGTTTAAGTTGTTGGTTATTTGGGTCAATAAGGTCAATAGAAAATATACAACATGTGAAAAAAATCCCTGTCGGATTCGTGAGGGTGTTGTTAGGTATCGTTTTAAGAGTCTATTTATATAGCAATTCTCGGTAAAAAAGAAAAAAAAAATCGCCACGTTTTTTTTTTGAAAATTTAATTTTTTTTATGGATTTGGAATTATTGTGGTACTAAAAATGTGAATTTTAAATAGTAACAACTTTTTCTTTTCAATAATTATTAAAAAAATACTTTTTGGTAATGTTATTGCAGTACCCATACCTAAAAGACATGTTTTCTTTTACATATTGTATAATAGGTAGGTAAAGCTCGAATGTATTCTACAGAATTCTGAAACCCTCCGCCTGAATCAAATATATTGAAACAAATGGTGAAAAAATTTCAATATAACAAAACTAAATGTCAATGTGGTGTATATTAAATAAATCGCTTTGCGGTCAAGTTTTCATTTCCATGAGTATTTTTGTGATACATATTTTTTATTTAAATTATTCGACACACTTTCACTCGTGTAAAGCTCAGTTTGATTAAATACAAATTTTAGCCGATCACTGTCTCTTAAGATACAGGCCTCCTAGTTTAAGTAAGAGACAGGGTTCATTTATTTTTGTATAAATAGACTATTTCTTGTAGACTTAAATCTTTTGTGCCCAAAGCTACATTATTATGCTCATTGTATTTCTGCCACTTTCCTTTGAACTGTGTCTGTATTATTTGGATAAATAAACAATTTTATTAATTTTTTAATTTTTATTGCTGTGAGGTAGTAATGATAATCATTTTAACTGACTATAACAAGGTCAATTCAAGAATTGAATCATGATTATTTTGTGTTTATGATGCTAATGTTACAAAAAACGCTAAGTATTTACGTAGAAAATAATAAAAATGTAAAAACATTTGCAATGGAAATATGCCATTGATTTATTATGAAATACCGATGTAATGCTAGCTAGTGTCATTATGCAGGACTTGGAATTATGTATCGATAAAGGTAATATACTTATCCATACCATGTCTGACTAAGAAAACATCGAGTTACTACTACCGATACTTAATCAAATAATACTACTATGCAAATACATAAAAGGAAAGAAAAAGTATTTATTGAGACTCGCACAGGAAATCACACATTACACTAAAAACACACTAAACATAAATAAAAAACAAAGTAACATTAAAACCATACTTATATACCAGGGGTTCCCAAAGAGTGCGCCGCGGCGCCCTGGTACGCCTTAGAGAGTAAAGAGGGGCGTCGTGAATCCTCCTACCATTCTCCGGAAACTAACTTAGGTATTTGCGGGTACAAAATAAACAATTAAAATCGCGTGCGCTGCATGCGTCGCTCATTCGCCGATAGGTAGTAAAGGTACTTACACTAAATATAAAAACACAGCTTCATATTGTGAATTTTTGTGCCTATCTACCCATCATCAATCTGCCTATCAATGTAGCCTATTTCGATTATCTAGGGCGTCGAGACAAAACACTAAACATGTAAGTGCGCCGCGAAATGAAAAAGTTTGGGAACCCCTGCCATATACCATATTGGATTACCAGTTCCGGAGGCCGTGCGTTTTTTTTTTTGCGTATATCTAAAACAAGCCCCCAATATTTAAAACGAGCCCCCAAATCCGTTTATAGTGCATATCCGGATACCTTTAAAAAGCATCAGCATCAGATCAGCATCGTCAAAAAACTTGCACAGAACCACATGAACCTAAAAATACAATTTGTATTTTATTTTTACATGGAGCTATGTAAACTGTTAATATTACAATGTAAACATTGTTTCCTGACTAGTCAATAATCACACGTCAGCTGTCTATGTGTTGTGCAAATTGTCCAAGTCAACTGAAACCAATAATGTTTCAGTGACATCTGTTGACCTTGAACTAGTAACCTCCTATATTTTATTGTACGCCCGAATAGATACACATAAGTATAATATACTATGTGTATTTTTTGTTTGATCTTGATTTGTTACAGTTGTAATTGCAATCATGTCATTTGGTTTAAATAAGTTATTTCTTTTATTATTTTATTTTTATTTTATGAATGTGAGAGGGTTGTGGGCTTAATAGACTGTAGTTTTGCAGACCATTTTCTATTTTGTTAAGTACCTGGTACTTGTTGTCAGGCCTACATTGTCTTTCCATACCTTTTCTCCACTGGAAACGACCGATTGGATCTGTGCACCTAGCTTCTGACGTTTCATATGTGCCTTTGTAGGTTTATGTGTAATTAAATATTTTGATTTTGAGCACATCGTTGAAAATGGGTAGGTTCATAAATATAAAAAAAAAACAAATTGATTGTGCGACATGAAATATTATCTATCTACAAATAGGTAAGCGAACATTCAGGACGCGCAAAAATGTAGACAACAATTTTATCAATTTTTTTGTCCTACTCGTTATCCTATAAAAACTTGAGGTTGCTGGTGGTATCACTTGCCTAATAATACGTAATCAGCCTATAATGTTCCCACTGCTGGGACATGGGCCTCTCTCTTCGAGAGGGACTGGGCTGTAATCCACCACGCGCTTATGTTACCCGCGCACTTTTAGTTTTTTAATTCATATTCATTACGGCACCTCTTTAGGTTATGAGTAGAGATCGGATATTCGGATACCTAAAGTTAATTTTTGGCTAAGAAAATATGGAGGTGGGTTCTTAATATTTCTTTTTCTTAATATACTTAAATCCCGAAATTCAATAGAATCCGGGAATGCACAACTAATCAAATACATGGTATGGAAACAACTTATCAGCCCTCTTATGAAGGCTACTTTTGCGGTGTTAATATAAAAATTTATATACCTACTATAAACATTTTTAAACTCAAGGCACCGAGTTGTTTGTCGCCATATACTGTGCCAATTTGGCAACCTACTTTAGAATATTAGCTAACATTTCCATAGTCGAAAAGTACTAAATTTATCAATTCCGGAATCGCGAGATTTTTGCGATCGATACAAAAGTGCATTCCATATTATCACACACCTGAACGTAGGTAATTAAATAGTACATTCGATTCTTTAATCAGAACTCTAAATTTGTCGATCCCGGAATCCCGGGATTTTTTCGATACAAAAGTGCTTTCAATAACAGTCAACACCTCAAGTTTAGGTAAATATGTATCCGAATATCCGATCTCTAGTTATGAGTTATCCGAATAGCAAAAAACATTTGGCCTAGCTCTTAAGGGAGGGGCGTGAAAATTGATTCGCTTGATGTTGTTAAATCAAAACATAATTATGTTACAAGGTCTTCTTGACGTCTCATTTTATAATAAATACATGGGAAAATGCTTTGTTTTTTAAAACTTAGGTTGATTTGTTTCTTTTAGGGTCAATGTACTAATCATTATAATCGAGTTTTACACTTTATCCGACCGCATAAAAATACTTTTTTATGTTGCTTTATAATACGGGTCTTCGATGGGTAACAAAACAATACCTCAAATAGGGATGACGACACAATTTTTTTTTTTAGTCCATTTTGACATTAAAAAAAATATTGGTCACACATTTTTTCTTTTTTTACGTAATCTAAAGATTAAGGCGATACATTAAGGTAAAAAGGGCCATGAAGTCACGAGTATGTATATTTTATACATACTAGTGATGTAGCGACCCCCACTCTCCAACTTAAAATGCGTTTTATCTAGGTAATCTTTTATTAATATGATAAAGCAAAAAATACGTGTCTAATATTTTTTTATTATCTCACTGACGGACTAATTAGAATTTCATTTTTTTCCCAGGCATCATCCCTTTTGTAAGCACTTTAATCAAATTAGCTGTTTTCAAATATTATTTTAGCAACTAAAAATATGGTCTCTTTGTAATAGTTTTTTAACATGATGAGTACAATGACCCCTTTTCAGGTCTAAGACCATTTAAGTTACCTACAACTTGTAAGAACTTAATATACTGTTAATGATGCAATGTTCGTAGGCAAGGGCTGGACTATAGTACATTATGCACTAAGGGGATAAAGTAGTGTATTATGTAGCGGACGCCGTATTGAATTCCGAGCAAAACGAACGGTCCCGAGCGGAGCAAGGTAGTTTAGAGTTTACTCCCGAGCAAATCGAGGGAGTTAATACAAGAATCCTGAGTGCAGCGTGGGATTCAAGTTCGCCCAAGACGAAGGCACCTTTATCCCCGAGGAGAATACTCTACTTTTCACACCATCTACGAGACAATAAAAAGCAATAGTACTAGAATCAAAGTATTTATTAAAATTGCAATTACAGTTAGTAGACATATTTAAAACAATTAAATGTTAAAGGTAATGTTTGATACATTAGACCAGTTGTGGAAAGACAAAGTAATGTTTTTATTCGATACATTTATTGAAATTGAGGTACAGTTTATTTGAGTATTACTGTTAAGTAAAGTTTCAGAAACTTGGGTCTACTGAGGACCATTTTGGATCGTGAAAGTTGGTAAAGGTGGTGCTTGAGGCAGCGGGCTAGATGAATAGTGTTTTGATGTGGAAGGTTGTGGTGACAAAGGTATCCAAGGATCAGTTATCAACGGTGTTTTTAGGTTGATGTTGTCACTATATTCAAATTCTAATGTTTTTTTTTTTTTTTGACATTTGTAATTCAATTTAGTAATAGAATTTGCTGACATTTTAAAATTAAATTGTTGACATTTTGTACTTTAATTTATTGAGTTATTAAAAATTTAATTTATTGACATTTGTAACTTAGTCTTCTGCCATTTTTAATTAAATTGATTGACATTTGTAGTTTAAGTTATTGACATTTTATTTATTTTTCTAATTATTATTGGCATTGGGCCTAATTCCGAATGTTTTAATATGAGTATCCATAATAATGTTAGTATCTTTGTTTATTATTTTTTGTTTAATGAATGTTTTATATTAAATAATTTTGCATGCCGTAAGGCAAAATGTATCGGGACTCTCATAAAAATTACCATCATATCTGTATACCTACATTATTGGCAAATAAATGATTTCTATTTCTATTTCTATTTACCAATGCGGCAGCTTTTTTGTGCTCTATTTTTGTTATATTTATATTCTACTCGTGGTGGCCAGTTCGATTTTCGAACCATTTATTTTTTAGTGCAGATCTTAATGGTGAATGCATGGAATTAGTATGTACCTACTACCTATCGTAAATGTTCGTGGCAAAATACGCGCTTAGACGTGGAGTTGCGGTTATCAGCCCGTATTACCTATTACCTATGCGATTTCTACTTCATGTTCCAAATTCAAATCACATTAATGACCAGCGGGTCATAATGAAATTCAGTACAATATTAATGCCCTGCTGCCTCAGGTCTTAAATTACTTACTTTAGGTTAGGTTTGCATGACATATAATTTGACATTGTCGAGCAGGTGGCGTGAAAAAACAATTTAGATTCCTATCGACTCATTAAGGAAAAGATGGCTGTAGCGTGTGCCTTTGTTGTGGCAGAGCAGTACCTATACCAAATCTTAATCAGTTGCAATAATCTACCATCGGTTTTATGTTATACCGAACATGGTTTAATTACGATGAGCTAAATCTATTGTCAGGAAGAAACAATAGATACTAAATAATTTTACAAGAATACAATTTAAAAAAACGAGCGAGCCTTACAGTATTCGCTTATGACGTGTAACATCTGACATCTTGGCTGACAGTACCAACCTCTCGGGAAATGGGTTTGTACTATTTGACGGCCAACTCTAGCACCGCGCGCGCTCATTGGTCAAATAGCGCACGCTTCTCCGGTTTCCTGTTACACACTTCCGTCCCTTTTCACGAAATCACTCCCACAGATTCAAGATTGCAGGAAAGCGAGAGAAAAGATGTTACACATCAAAAAGCTGGTGACTGAAAAGTTGTGTGGAGATCGGTTGTCATGGGCACGTGACGCGGACAAATGAGGAAATGTCGTCAAGAAAGTTTTGAGTACGAATGTGAATTAGGGGAACACCAGAAAAACGATAAATGGACTGTGTGAAACATGATATGGATAGAAAGGGAGTGACTATCGAAATTACGACTAAAGCTTCGTGCAGACCAGCGCGATGCGACGGCGCGACGCGACTCGAACAATACAATTTCTAAGAAAACTTGACGGTATAACAATGACCGGTGTCGCGCCGCGCTGTCGCGTCGCGCTAGTCTGCACTAAGCTTAATAGAGAAGTAAGGAACAAAAAAAACGATGCGCCGACAAAAAATAAATGGGATACAGGCAGAAAAATTATGATAATGTGACGACATCAAAGAATATCGATCTATCTTATAGTGATGATATTTAACAGGTAAAGTATGGTAGGCAATAGGCTCGCCCCCTATAAAAGCTCGTACAGACCAGCGCGACGCGACGCCGCGCCGCGACACGAACAATACAATTTCTAAGAAAACTTGACGGTATAACAATAACCGGTGTCGCGTCGCGCTGGTCTGCACGAAGCTTTACATGAAACCTAAACCTAACTGGCAAAATGTGGGTGTATATACTATAGGTACACCTGTCTAACCCTTTGAGGATTACAGACTTGATGTTGTATTAAGTATGGTAAAATACTGAGGGAAGTGTCAAGGACTTCAAAGAATATAGTTTTTTCAAAAACATTTTGAAGCTGTGAGAGAGTTAGACCAGAAAATTTACGGAATTTGCATCAGGTGTGGCACCAGTCCCCAGCAGCACTGCTGTCTGTTCAGTTGGAAAAACTTGATTCTATATAATAGTACTTATGCAAAAATAATTTACAGGTGATGTGCTTTAGAAAGGTAAGGAGCGTAGTGCTCGCAATCCGCGTGCGTGTATGACCAGCAGTGCTATTCTGTAACCATCTCACCGTGAAAACTTAGGTGAAGTGAGCGTGGAGTGAGCTGTCACTGTCACAAATCGACCGGCAGGATGCAATGGATTAACACTATTGACAGCTCACTGCACGCTCACTTCACCTAAGTTTCACGGTGATATTTTTACAGAATCGATCGGCAGATGTATGAACGTAAACGAAACAAAAGAAGTATGTAAGGAGCTATGGGGTTCTTTTTACCCCATGGGAAGTAGGCGAGAGTTTATGTATGTGTAAATATAAATACAATAGCCGAACAAAAGCCAGGTGGGTCGACGACCTACAGAAGATCTACAGGAAAGACCTGGATGAGACTCGCACAGACCAGGGAAGCATGGCACAAAAGGGATGAGGCCTAAACTTAGCAGTGTGTGGAACAAGGCTGCCGATGGTGATCATGATGATGATGATATATGAATTACGGAAACCGTGAAATCAGAAGTAAACGCCTTTCACGTTTCATCGTCATTACATAGAGATAATGATGTTTTTTTTCAAGCGTTATAGATAAAGTAGGTATATATGTACAAACATACAAATAGTACTTACACATTGTAATTATCTAAATTAAGAAAATGTGATAACACGGTGTTCACGCAATCACAACTCTGCTGACTTTGTTCGTTTATTATTACACGACTGTGTAACATTTTCAGGGTTCATGTATGAATGTGAGTTTCATTAATTCACCATAACTTAAAATGCCTGCACAGATTTGGATGTATGGGGTATCGTTACGAGTAACACTGGCTATAAATTAAGCCATATTGGAAAAAAAAAACAATATGGCGGCAGTAGGGCTCCATTTTCATAAGTAAAAAAAACATGTTTTAAAATAAAACTAGTCACTAAATTATATAAAATCAAAATGAATAACTCGATTGCCCAGCCAAAAAACAAAATAAAAAGTAAAACACGTTTTTTATGCCAATAATTCTACATTTCTGATTTATTATTTGTTAACATGTCAGGAAAAATTGTCAACGGTAGTAATATTCGTAAATATGTGAGCATTATGATGATTATAATTATCTATCAATATGTTGATAGATACATGATGGTCACATTTTTACGAATAAAAATGACACACACAAAATAACATATTTTAGAATAATTATTAAATAACGACACATAAATTCATTACCCATGGGTAATGATTTTATACGTCATTATTTAATCATGTTATAACTCCGTTCTCGGCTCATCATCATGGATACCCTCCATAATGATTTCCCCACGGAAAAGAATGGGTACGTCGACTTCACATATTATAATTAGTGTATACAAAATATTGTAAAACATTTTAAAAGAGTAACTATAGACTTTCTTTCCCATTTGTCTCCATACCAAAATATATAGCAAATTTTGACGTTCTTAAGTGCCTTTTGAACCAACTTGAAATGTGAAAGTTTGTATGTTTGTTACTCAATCACGCAAAAACGGCTAAATGGATTTGGATGAAATTTGGCATACAGATAGTTTATAATCTGGATTAACACAGGATAATTTTTTATCCCGGTAGTACGTTCCCGTGGGATAATTTTCGACCTCCATGCGGGCGAAGCCGCGGGTGAAAGCTAGTTTGAAATAAATGCTTTGACTTTGACTTCGTTTCTCGTATTTTCTTACGATTTTATTCCCATTTTATTTCGATATGGTTCAGATAATAGTGAAAGGATTTGTGTCTCTCCAAATAGGTGAATTGTGTCGATAATATTGGCACCTGTCTAGACAACTGACGTAGATGTTTTTATATGTACACCTATGTCCGTACAATTGAAGATTTCCTTTCAGAATAACTGTATTTCCTGTAGGGTTGTTTAGTGATGAAGCTATATTAAACCCACACTTCCTTTGTTATGTAATAATCTATTTATTTATTTATTCAAACTACAATGGTCTATAGTGTTAGTAATCAAATAATAAGTCCTAATAATTATTTAATGGGCATTTTGTCAATAATTGGGCATAAATCCGGACTCTGGCCCATTTCTGAGAAATTCATTTCTGGGAATTTTTTCTTCCAAATGGAAACATTTTAAAACAGTTCTCGACCTGGGGGATTTCAGAAAAGGATTTTTATTCTTATTTCTGAGATATTTTCATGTTCTACTTTACGATCAAAAAATTTCATTATTATGTACAACGTATTATCGTAATTTAATAAAAACTTTTCTGTTCGACTTTTTCTGAAACGATCGACTGAACTCCAGAGATTTGAACTAGCAACACCTTGTTGTTTATTTGCAGTACCTAACTTTTATTTATAGTTATGGTCTCTGTGTCAAAAGAAATGTGAAATAGTTTTAGTTGAATAGGCATTCAAGGAATTCAAAGCTTATACTTCGTCGAGGTAATCTTTTTTAAATTAGGGAGTTTTAATACTAGCTTAGCTCTCATACTCTGTGGCAGGCACGACCACATATGTGCATACACGTGCTGCAACAGGTTATACAGAAGACCGAATAGTATAACCTGCCTCTCTGCATACCGTTAGTGAATTTTGATTCGTTCGAAACTTGGGCTGTACTGCAGTCTCTTCAACGGTGCACGATTGACTATCGGCACATCGGGGTGCTGAAATGTCTGTACAAAGCCCTACTTTGTCAGTCTGATGCCAGAACCAGACCTCGAAACCTATCCGAGGTGTGAGACAGGGAGACGTTATCTCTCCGAATTTGTCTCTCCGTTTTTCGGTTGCAAGTAAATGATTTACTTACTTTGTTACGTAATTTTAACAGCATTTGACCTTAGTGTGGCCTTATAAATCGGTCGCCATTATCAATAAAGTTACTTACTTTGAACTATAGTTGTCCGAAACCGTGTGAATGGGGGGCGCCGAAGGTTTCGTTTTCTCCATTTTGCCAGCCCAATTTCTGCCGTATTTCCCAAAGACGAAGGTTTAAAATCGTCAGTCGTTATCAGGTTTTGCTTACTGAATCATAAATCCATTGCCAAAGGTAATCTGCGAAAAGGAAAAGGGTAATTAAATTCGATTGTTTTTTTTAAGGGAATAAATTTAACATAATTTGAGACGAAAACTTTCGAACATTATTTATTTTTAAAGGTACAGCAGAAATTATTTATTATTCTAGTCGAAGCATAGTTAATATAGGGAAGTTGTCTATGATTCGAAGGCTTAGTAATGTCTTTTCCAGTAATAGGTACATCTGTGATTGTATCCAGTCAATATCAAAAGCAAATGGTTACAAGAGGTTAATAATAACAGCCGCACGGGGTGCTCTACAAGGTATAGCAACGCTTCTCGAGGTCACTCTGTGGATAGGTGACCATCCATTACATTTCGAGACCCCTCCGTTCCTCGGAAGGTACGTTAAGCCATTGGTCCCGGCTGTCATTCGTAGATCTTTGACAGTCGTTACGGGTGGTCAGAAGTCTTACAACCAGTCTTATTAAAAGGTGTCGTGTTAGCCAGTAACTAGGTTGTGGTGGCCAGATAAGCAGTCGCTGCATCTAAAATACTGGTAGATATTCAGCTGCATCCGGTTAGACTGAAAGCCGACCCCGACATATTATTTGGAAATTGGCTAGGCAGATTGATGGTTCGCTATCTATCAGAAGATATTGGACTATTAAATCGCTCAATGAACGCAAGTATTTTAATTTCAAGAGATGAAGTCTAAACTGCACACGGAAAAGATAATTTACTCAGTTTTCAACGACTGCGCTTACTTTATTGTCTATTGTATCTACATTAATATACGCTTAATTATTAGTTATGATCCTGTTGGTATTTCCAAGTTGATTATAAAATCATACTATATTATTATAATTATGATTGGATTCAATTACAGAACTTAACAGACAGCTGTGCTGCTGGGGAGTTTGTTGCGCCACTTCTTCTTCCCAGCTGAAGCATTAGGAAGTGGTGAGGGGCGGGCGTTTTGGTGGACTGTCTTATGTAATTTTGACGTTCAAAAACTGCTGATTTTCAGCTTTATTTGAATAAATTACTTTTGATTTTGATTTAGAATAAATATCTTAACATCATTCTCTTAAGAGCATTTACGTCTAGCGCGGGAAGTCAAGTTTAGGTAAATTCTTTGGAAAAATCATTCACACAGAACGCGTGGTTTTGTGTGAATGATTTTTGCAAAGAATTTACATGTGTGCGTAGAGTTGGCGCGTCCGCTCTGTTTATAGTCAGACTAACCTACTTTGATCCGTTCAATTTAGAGCAATAATTTATAGTAAATTGAATTGGAATTTAAATCCTATAATTAGTCTAAATAATAATTTTATAATATTTAAATTAAACAGTTTATTTATCTTACGCTTCTTCTCGTGTTCATTTTACACATTTTTAAATAATTAGTAATTAATTTGGTTTTAAAAATAATGTTTAATGGATATTAACTGGGTCGAAAAGTACTGATTTTGAGCCTAACAGCGCACGGATGGCGTAAACGCTCTTAAATTAGGTAAAAATGCTTAAGGTTTGAAGATGCAAAAACCATGTCATCGAATTGTGTCTAATGAAAAAGTAACATTGCTTTGTACGGATTTCGTTATTGATTATTTGTTTAAAAATAATATGCGTAAAAAATACGTCTGTTGGTAGTCATGTTTTCAATCATTTCATTTACCACCATAGTACTTTTGTACGTATTTTCTAAATAAAATAAATAATTGATTCTCCAAGTTAGCACACGGTTCTGAAACGATACGGAACCTACACTTTAGAACGTTTTATTTCGTTATTTTAATGTTTTAATTACAATACTTTTTCTTTTAGACAAATTCCAAGTAGTACCCGTTCGTGAGCCTCAACTAAATACTCTACAAATATTACTTCTAAATATTAAATATTTGGTTTTCTTTATACGTATAGTGCCTTTTCTGAATAGTCATGCAATCACTGGAAATCTTATCAGTCAGTGTTTTGACAAACATAAACGAATATGTCTATGATATGTCTACAATTAGACATCTTTATTAAAAATAGATTTCTAATGCCTGTTTTAACTAACACTAGGCCAGTGATAGCCTAGTGGTCTGACCGTCGGATTGCCAAGTCATAGGTCTCGAGTTCGAACCCAAGGCTGCACCTCTGACTTTTCGGATTCATGTGCGTATTGTATAATTATCACTTGCTTTAAAAACGGTGAAGGAAAACATCGTGAGGAAACCGGCATGCCTAAGAGATATTTCTCGATGACATGTGAAGCCAAGTCAGAGGCCCATGGGCGGCTTTAAACTCTGACACCAGGTTCGTCACTGACCACACGAAAAGAAGAAGACTAACACTAGGCGACATCTAAATGAATTGTTGGTATTTTTAAAACGATCTTTTGGATTTATCACGCTCAGCTTAATGCGAAAATACAAAATCCAACTGAGCACTTTTATTTAGGCATTCATTTAGATGTCGCCAGCTTTTACAGTTCGTCCGCCGAAAGAATGCGTTCTTGCCAGTTTCATACTAATGAATAGGGATAACGGGCATAAGTATGTATGTGG
Source organism: Agrochola circellaris (assembly GCA_914767755.1). Classification (NCBI taxonomy): domain Eukaryota; kingdom Metazoa; phylum Arthropoda; class Insecta; order Lepidoptera; family Noctuidae; genus Agrochola; species Agrochola circellaris. The sequence goes on from OU611847.1 coordinate 2,586,433, forward strand.
TGTAGATTTTTTTTTAGATGATGATGATAACTTATTCAAGACAAACATCTTAATTCTCAAACGCAATCTCCCACAGTCTCGTGCTGTCCCTGCCACTTTAAGATCTGTTCTAAAGACTTTTAGTCAAAAAATGTACACACTACACACAAAAATTCTATAACTGTCTGTTATAAAAGTGATATTTAAGAATTTGGGGGCCAGGCGGAGTATTTTTGGCGGTCTTTTTCCTTTTTTGTTTTTGACATTTCAATTTAAAACAACTTTATTAGATACCACAAAGTACGGATCAACCTACACAATCCATTGCTCAAGCAATCACCTACTGACTTTAACCTCAACCACAATTCTATATCATTCATTGATGATTGGTTCAGTTGGCATTGAATCGCACAATAAGTGACTGTTGCCTCGTAGGTACCTACTCAATGTAATGGCTGCAATAATCAACAGGTTGTACTGTATTCTTAGATCATGTTTAATGTTCTGATTTTGACTGACCTACTTGTATTGATGAAGTTGGGCTAGCTGGAGCTATTTTACCTGAGGTGGCGGCGCGTATTTGACGTCACAGGGGGAGTCTCGCCTCACTCCCCCCGCGGGCTAGAGATGCCCGCAAAAGCGGGCCGGCTACTAGTCGGGGATCATGGAGGGCGCACAAGATCTCATGATCCCCGGTCGAAGTGTGGGAAGGGAACACCGGGGTGGTTTTTAGTCAGGGGTCTGTCAGTCTGACAGAACCCTTCGCCCGACCCAGGGCGGAGGACATCCATGAGGATTTACCAAGCAGGAACAAAAAAAAAAAAAGTTGGAGCTACCTTAGCTTGCTTGGCTATTTAGTAAAAAAGTAAAATGACTCTTAGATTAAAGGTAATACATATCATAACATAAACTCACGCCTTCTTGCCATGGAGGTAGGCAGAAACTACAGAACGCCACTCGCTACGATCCTTACATACTCGTTTTGTCTCGTTTACGTTCATACATCTGGTCATACACGCCCGCCGGTTGCGAGTACAACGCACCTGATCTTTCTGAAGAACATCACCAATAACAGCACTAAGATATCCTCCTCCCTCCCGGCGTTTTCACTCACTACTGCCTGTAAATACCTTGTTATTGTTAGACGGTAATACCTTTTACCGAATATCTATAAATGGGGTTTTGTAGTCTCGCGTCCCGCGGTCGCGATATCGGCGAGTCGCAATGGCTTTTTAATTGTTGCTTTAACTACGGGATTGGACTGGTTAATCAATATTAATTCAGGTATTAGTTAAACCAATCATCAAGAGCATTATACTCTACTAGCTGTTCCCTGCGACTTCGCCTTCGATTCAGGATGAGAAGTAGCCTATGTCCTTCTTCAAGTCATGGTCTATCCATGTGCCAAATTTCATCCAAATCTGTAGAGCTGTTTTGGCGTGAAAGAAACAAACAAACTCACTTTCGCATTTATAATATTAAATACTATAAATTAAAGTCGCTTTTTAAGTAGGTCTGTGTGACCGCGTTGTTTATCTAAACCACGCAACGGATTTTGATGTAGTTTTTACCATCATTTAGATATTTTTTTCCGAAAGGTTTAGGTGTATAATACATTAATATTGAACTTACATATAATAAGGAAATCTCGATGTTTTGTCAAGTCGCAAAAAACCCGTGCTGAGCAGGGACAGGTTGCCAGTTTAATATGAATTATGTATATTGCTTTTTTGAATAACGTACAAAAACTTTAACAAATCCTGAAACTCATTCTACAAAGGCCTAATACCTAATAGATCTCAGATTCTAATTCTACTTTAAGTTTGATTTTCAGCGGTGTAATTGTGTAACACACTTAAGCTTCGTGCAGACAAGCGCGACGCGACAACGCGACGCGACAACGGCTATTGTTATACCGTGAAGTTTTCTTAGAAATTGTTTTGTTCGAGTAGCGTCGCGCCGTCGCGTCGCCCTGGTCTGCACGAGCCTTTACAGTAGCAATGGTTTTTTTACCGGTTTCAAAAGGATGAGGTTATCAATTTAGATGTTTTTTTTTTGATATCTCAGCAACTTTCATTGCGTTATTTACGTTGTTGCGCAGAAGAATTTTCAGAGCATATGAATCAATTAACTCGCAGGTCATTCTGGTATTCAGCGCGGTTAGACTGGAAGCCAACCCCAATATGGTTGGGAAAAGGCTAGGTCGATGATGATGTTGATGACTATGGATTATAATGAAACGTTATTAGGGAGAGACTGGATGTTAGTAGAAAACAACGTTCGTTAAGACTGAACTCTTTTGTTCGTCAACATTTTATTATAGTAAAAGAGAGAGGGCGCCATTGACAAAATTGGCAGACTGAGTTAGCTTGGCCTTTGTCTACCTCCCCCGTCTCATCGCACACATACCTCAGGCGGTGACTACCAGTCGCGCGCGGACTATAACAGCGTCGATTCAATAACAATTAAAATGAATAAAATAACGTTGGTTGAACATTAAGAGGTACTAAATAAAAGCAATAACTACATAATATCACGCCTGCATTCCCCAAAGGGTTAGGCAGTGGTGTACCTTTAGTACACCCACATTTCGCCAGTTATGTTTAAGTCCCATGTTACAGGGGGCGAGCCTATTGTCATCCACCGGGTACAAATCCAGAGTCCAGGCTGCTGGATGGCAGAATAAAGTAATTAAGAGCGTACATCCAAAAAGTTGGCAATGTCGCATATAACTGTCAAATTTACCTGTTTTGGTTAATTTGGCAATATTATTGTATGGAAAAATATTACCAAATTAATGTAATATTTGACAGCTATTTGCGACGTTGCCCACTTTCTGTATAAACGTTTTTAATACTCGTATGTTAACTAATAAAACTAACTATACAATTGGTCGAGGTTGTTAACCTTAACAGCTGGTTAAAAAATATCATGGTCATTTTCAATGTACAATTTCGCTCACAAGCTAATTATTTGTTGCGGTTACATGCGACATTGACACATAAACAGTTAATGGTTGGTTTGAGCACTTCATTCAACAATACCTCGAAACTTTGAAGCGATTATTAAAATTCTTTGTTACTGCTGATTAAGCTATGTAATTAATAGTTAAGATATTATTAAACTACTTTGCAGTTCATACCTGCCGTGCTATTCTGTAAACATCTCACCAAGATAACTTGGGTGAAGTGAGCTTGATGTGAGCTGCCATTGCACCTAAAGCTAGGGATTGACACTATGGACAGCTCACTTCATGCTCACTTCACCTCACTCTTCACGGTAAGATGTTTACAGAATCGATAAGCAGTTGTGTTGTGTGTTAATAACAGTAATTTACGTATTTAAAATTGTTGTAAACATTAGTTACAGAAGTTTTATTTTATGTTTTCTATAGTGTAATGTACAGTTAGCATAAAAAGTAACAGATGTCGATCAGAGATTTTAAGTGTTTTTTTAATAAACATTTTTACTTAACTTATTAATATTTTGACTTATAAATAAAAGCTATTTTTATTCATTAATAGTTTTTTTTTAATCTATATAATTGTATCAACAACTAGACAGGATGCTGCTGTTTTGTATTATCAATTAGATTTACAATTTTAAAAATAAATATTAAAATAATTTTAATATCTCAGATGCAAAATTTAAATTTATTTACATTCGAAATAACCGTTGTATAATATTACTATAATTTATTATTACATACAAGTGGTCTTATCCTGTGTCTAGGTTATATTATTATGTAAATCTTTATTTGAACGCACTAACATCTGCAACTACCGCTCGGATTCGAAAAATTCTTTTTGAATTTGATTGTTCTCTTTAATTCTTGAGGATGATTATAGGCTATTTAAGTAACATCACGCTACGGCTCTTAGGAGCCGAGCAAAAAGAAAAAAAGTCAGAAAGAACGCTAAATGAAAACAAAGGAATAGGGCGGGCGAGCGATGCAATGCGACGCGGTGGGTCGGGGGCCGCAGACAGAAGCTAGTATTTGATAAAAAGATAAATTACTTTGCCAACTGTCTTCTGACTAATTATTGATTTTCGGAGATTTACTTGAGTTTGTCTTATTACCAAGCCTCTATCATTTTTATTGCCAATCAATTTAACCGTTAAAGGCCTGATAAACAACTAATTAACGTGCTAATTGACGTGCTTGAGGGTCACCCAGGGCTTTACCGGTTAAGCTTTGTGCAGACTAGCGCGACGCGACAACGGTTATTGTTATACCGTGAAGTTTTCTTAGAAACTGTATTGTTCGTGTCGCGTCGCGCCGTCGCGTCTCGCTGGTCTGAACGAACCTTCAATCAAACGAATTAAATAAGCAAATCCAGCTTAGTTCCTGAAATCCAGGAACGTAAATTATAGACTAATTCTGCGAAATTAACGAGAACGACTAATCTATCAATAGATTAAATCAATCATTTTGATGAGCAAATTCATTACAGGATTCATCTAAATCAAATTAGCCTAGTTTTAGAATTGTTATTATTACTGACGTATTTTCACAAAGTTTCGTATGCAGAGTAAAAAAGGCAGTTTTTTTTAACTTTAAATGGCAATTGCATACGTTTGAAAAACCTTAAATATCATACTTTGTGGTCTTTAATTAAAAACCCACCCTGTATTATAAATTATGTCTGTGCCCTATAATTCAGGTTGTAAAGTAGGTACCTTTTGTATCCTTATTCAAGGTATCGATATTAAATATTAAAGTTTCTATAAAAAACAATACCTATTACACAATATACGTGAGAACTAACGTTAAAACCAATGATAAAATATGATAATTTATGTGTGAGCACAGTTCCACGTGTAGCAGTTACATCCAGCTTAATGAGATGTCAACTGAGTGTAAAAATGAAAGATTATACAGTTGTGATAAGCCATGTGTATCAAGTTCATTCAAAAACATAACTTGCGGAATAAATCAATTCATTTTGAATTTCGCGGGCTGCATTGCGGGATCCACCTTTGAAGAATTTATCATTTTTAGTTGTCGAATATTAGAAATAGAAATCATTATTTGCCAATAATGTAGGTATTTATAATTTATAATTTTTATGAGAGTCCCGATACATTTTGCCGTATGGCATGCAAAATTATTTAACATAAAACATTCATTAAACAAAAAGAAAAAATAATAAACAAAGAAACATTTAAAAAAAAGGCTTTAGCTAATTTGTAATAGTGTGTATTTTATATTTATTAATTTTAGTTATTGTTTTTTATTCACATTTTTTTAATCTTTCTGGTTAAAAAAAAAACAACCAAGAGTCGTAACTGTCTATGTTGAAAATAAGCATCTTATGGCAGAAACAATTTGTAATGTAAAAAAAAAAAAACTCGATTATCTTCCTACAATAAAAAAATACATTCTGTGCATTCTGGCCTGTCGTGCCTCTTTGACCTTTTTTGAACCAGGACCATATAGCTCGATGAAAAATTACAAATTAATACAAAAAAATAATTTACCGAAATAATCAATCCGAATTCCTTAAAAAGTGACACTGCCAACCATTGCTCAATACTGAGATAACAGAAAAGAACTGTGTATAATTCTCACCTTCAATTGTATTTAGCACTATTTACTCTATTTATCTCAAAAGATGCGTTATCACAACGTGTACACTACTTCATAGCTACATAACAAGTACTTTATTCGTCAAGCAATCAACGTTCTATGAAAACTGCGGCAGGAAAATAATATACAGCGTGTTTTATTATTATTGTATAAAACTAGCTGTAGCCCCCGGTTTTATTCACAGTTTATAAAAAATCTTCACGTGTTATAAATAACATAAAAACATCTTCAGACGTTCATATCATCAAAGTATACAAGTATATACCCTTGAGACTTGGAGCCTTTTTGGCCTCGCACAGGTCGTTATTATTCTGTTTTTAAATGCTCCTTTTTTGTTTTTTATTTTATGAATTATTTTTATTTTTTATTATTACTTACTGTTTGTATTTCCTGTGCGTGTCCCAAATAAAATATTTTTCTTTCTTTCTTTCTTTTATATAAATAATAAAGTAAGGATTACGTACTTGGCCCACAAGTTACTCACTTGATGGTATCACAAAGACTGCAACCATTTCTTTTCTTTAATGATGAGGTCATGGTCTTTTTACCTGTTTACCGTGAGTTATCGAATGTTTAAAAGATGTTAATAAAATCATTCGTCTCTGGAGTCATAGAAATACAGAAATCACACGAACAATAACTTTAGATAGGTATTATGACCTCAACAGATCTTAATCGTCTGGATTCGTGAGCGGTTGATGCCAATAGGCTCGCCCCCTATTACATGGGACTTAAACATAACTGGCGAAATGTAACGTCCTGTAGGTAAACCTCTGCGTTAAGGCTCGTTCAGACCAGCGCGACGCGACTGCGCGACGCGACTCGAACAATACAATTTCTGAGAAACTTGACGGTATAACAATAACCGGTGTCGCGTTGCGCTGTCGCGTCGCGCTAGTCTGCACAAAGCTTTACCCTTCTTGGAATACAGAAGTGATCGTAAGATATGTTTAAATCTAAACATGAAGTGTTGACTTACGGTCAGAAAAACAGAAAAACTAGAGAAGCCAGTTGTGTAAATGCGTCACCTCGTAAATCAATTTATCTGATTTTTATTGGGTTTTCCCCAATCGGTATGGTCTGCGACAAAAGTCAATGACACAAAATTATTCGAAATGTTGTTGCAGCATTTCGTCTATGAGTTAATTATTATCTTTTTATTTTTTACTTTTTCCGATTTTAATTAAATATTTAGCTTGAATAAGTAAGATTTAATAACTGAAACGTTCGTCGACCGTACCTAACGGTGATTATTCATTTTAAAGAGATTCCTCTTTTTGAACGCGGTTATTTAGAAGTTTTCGATTATTTAGGGCTAGTACAACTCGAAGTATTATATTTATTTTATTTTACACTTTGTAGTGTTAAAGTGAAAGAATACTACAATTTCAATGTCAATTTGAAAGAGGTCTTAAGCTGCAAAACATTAAAATATACGTAATATCATTGCATATAATTTCATAATTGTTTGCATAAAGTTAAAATTGAGTTCTATAAAGTTAGATTAAAATGAAAACGACAGAGTTGGTAGTTCATAAAAAAAAAACATTGCGATTTTAATTTATTTATGATGCTGACTATACTACGGTCCTTACCTATTTCGAGATTCTTTCCAAAGTTTTTACAAATACAGATATTTTAACAAGAACTTCACTGTTTAAACTTTGAGTCACTTTTAAATGAAAAGTCCATTTCACAAAAAAAATCACTCAGGCAATTCCCGTATTAGAACGTTCGCATTCCAATCTCAGTCTCAATCTGTCAAAAATACCTCGAATTTGTCTTCCTTTTTAAGCGACTTCAAAAAAGGAGGAGATTTTATGCTCACCAGATTTTTTTATTTATTTTCTTCGATTTTTTTACATGTTTTTGGCATTGATTGTCACCGAAATGAGACTGCAGGTACATAAATTATGAACGTTCATGAATACAAAACACTATTTTGTAAGAAATTGATCATGAAGAAAATCCGTGTTGTTCAGTCAAACGTCACTAGAATAATAACTATCGGATAGACAATGACATTTTATATTTAGGTTAAAAGAAAAATAATGTCGTGTCTATTTTGTTCCGAAGCGAACAATAGTGATTGAATTAATTTTATAAAACAGTTTTATGAAAATCTTCAGCCATTCGGAATTGTACTAGAATGAGATATGACTAGTATGACATGTATTTTATGCTGCTTGGTTGGTCTCGTGGCTAGCTAAGCGGCTATGGATCATGAGGTTCCCGTTTGAATCTCGGGTCGGGAGAAAAAAATGTGAAGGCTTATGTATTTCGGAGATCCAAATAAATAAATAAAAATGTATTATCTCTTTACATTTGGTTGCCTTATAAATGAACATTGTTTTTTGCTAATAAATAGACTATATTCTACCATTGAAAGAGAATGGTGCCTGATGTAGAAGAAAAAAATCTGTGATACATGTCACCAGTAAATCTATCTAAAGCTGCGGTCCCACGGCCCGTCTTTTTACAGGCCAGATCGCGTCAAGCCAGGCCGACAGGCCGTGGGAGGCCTCCTGTGGCTTGTCGTCACCGTCCGATCCGTAGGGACTCGGTAAGTTCAAAGGCGCGGCATGGCGCGGCGCGAGGGCGCCTGTCGCGGCATGGAACGCGTTCGTTTCTTCTGCTTTGTTTATCAAATGTTGACCACTGAATAAATCTACAGCGGCAGCACACGCCGTCATGCGCTCCGTATCACTTGACATGTTGGAATAGCGGCCAACATGCACCAGGCCGACAAACGCCGCGGGAATGCTCAGCAAGGGCCGCGACAAGCCTCGACAGTCGACGTGTGCCAACGTCTGACATGGCCTGTTAGTTAGCGGGCCGTGGGACCGCAGCTTTAGAAAACCCAAGTTATTATTTAAACGATGACATGAAATAATTAACAGAAGTTAAGTTAGTCACGCCATCATGCGATCATGATCGGATGACGGTACAAGCAATGGGGTCAGAAGTAGGGTACAATTGAACCGGATGTATCTTCCAACAATATTTTTTGTACATAAAATGCCACCTTTTCAAACTTCTTTCATAAGATACGAATACTCCATTTTTTGTTAAGAGTTTTTATGTAAGCTGCCTTAGCTTCTTTTTTTGTTTTATTTTTTTTTACGTTGCCATTATTGTGTGTGACAAAATAATGTAGGTAAATGTCTCAGTGAAACGGGTAGGTAAAGAGAATTTCTGAGAAATCCCTGGCTACTAGGAATTAGGAATTAATGAATTTTCTAAAAGAACGACTTGGGAAATCATTTTTGATTTGATTGAGATTCCTTGGTCTTGGATTTAGTATTTCTTTTTATTTGTTTGAGTTCTAAAGTTGAAGTTAAGCTGATTATGTACGTATATAATTGAGCCGAAAATACTTCTATATTTTGCAAGAATTATTATCAGCCCAATTATATATTTATTATTTTCTTTAGTAATGTTACTATTTGCTGGAATTACGTGTGAGTAGGTACTCCTATCCTTGTTGAGCCAAACTTTTCTCATTGCCATCGATCCAATTGTATCTCTGAATAAGTACCACATTAGATATAAACAGATAAAACAAGGATTATTGGATCTGATCTAATGTGTTCGATTAATGTGTTTGATCATTCACTTCCTTTCAAAATAGGTGCCGATCCATACGTCTCACGTTTGTGAACGGGCCGGTATAAGGGAATGGTCATCGCTGAGTTGCCACTGCGTATTTTTTTATTTGTTCATTGTTTTTGGCTAAATAAAAGCACGCGGCTGTCATTCGAAGATCTTTGACAGTCATCAGTAGTAGTCGAAAGCCCAAAGAGTCTGCCAGCAAGTCTTACCAAGGGGTATCGTGTTACCTAGTAACTGGGTTGTTGAGGTCAGATAGGCAGTCACTCTATGTAAAATATTGGTATTTCGACCCCAACATAGTTGGGAAAAGGCTAGGCAGATTGATTGTTTTGATAATTGTTTTTATTTTTATTTTTACTGGACGTTTGAACATGCACCTATGTAAATAATTGCAACATGAATGATGTAACCAACCTCTTAGGTTGACCTGCGAGATGCTATTGCCCAATAACAACATTGATGTAACCAATATTGTGAAACAATATCTATTTGGCTTAAAAGAGCGTTCATGGAGTTTCTTCGTTCTTCCCCATAGGAACCTACTAGGCTTTAGAATGGGCACCTAGCTTCATGTTTCTGACTGAACGACTCCTTGTCAATTTAAAAGTGCCTGTAATTGAAATAAATCAGTTTTAGTTTCAGTTTGATTTTACTTGAACCTAAGATGCTTTTACAATAAGAAAATTGTAAGTAATTGCTTTGTTGAATCACGAGGAAATTATTGATGGTGATCCATCCAAGGTATTTCCTCAATGCGCACGTTTGAATAATTTTATGGTATCATGGATAATTAAGGTAGGTACTCGTACTTAGGTACCAATTTTCCGAGTTATAAGAAAAATATAGAAAATCTATTGTTTTAATTTTTTTTTATTACTTGATCCACGATTTCTTAATTACTGCATAGCTTGATGATTTGCGACTGTAAAATTATACATGATTAGGTACTGTTGCATCCGTATTTTAAGTAGTTGAAATTGCATGTTTTTGCATTTTACTGATTTTGTGAGTAGTTTTATTATGTAATCTGCTGATGATTTCAGAAGGAGATGGTTATATTTAAGATGGTTATACTTTATGGTTATATTTTAAATTTTATAATTAATTTCTCTTTTATTTTTTACGAATCAAAAGGTGTCTTGTTACTAAATGTCCACCGTACAGACTGATCCATCAGAGTTGCTTGGAAAAAGCTTATAACCTATAACATCTGCATACATATCACACACAGCAGACAGCGCTGTGGCTCTGTCTTGTATAGGGTCACAGCATGTTGCTGAGCAATGACCGTTTTGCGTGGTTGTGATGCATATGTTCAACCAACTTGTTTTTTTGGTGTTTTTTTTGTTCGTCATGTTCTTACTATTTTTATATAAATGTATTTTCTTTCCTTCTTATAAATTTTTAAACAACCTGTAACTAAATAGTACCTACCTAACTATCTATGTTAAACACATTGTCTTCAAATCGTTCGAGATTAGCATTGAGATATGTGTTCATACGTAACCGAGATAATGCTTCTGCGGCATGCCTCGCCTCAAATTCACGTGTATTAAATCGTTGCAATTGCTATGTGAATGTATTTACATAAAACAAATACTATAAAGAGGGAGATTAAGGTTATTTTCGACGGGCCTTGTGTAGCATGGGAAATGTTAAAGGAATGGAGGATTAAAAAAAAGACTTAATATAATAATTCGAACTCAAAAAGTAAGTGATAAAGTCTAAATTGGATAAAGTGTACCTCTTAAATTGACTCAATCCGCATTTTAGGTGTGAAGCTACGTACGCGGTGGGTTCGTCTTGTCGGGCCAATTCAGTGAGTGTAACGTAGTCAGAAGATATAAGAGTTATGCGATAGAAAGAGAGGCAACTTCTAGGTGAATATAATTGTAGTTAATTAGCGCTGTGCGACCTGAATTGTACTTTATTGTGTCGCAGCAAGAGTCGCTTTTTATTTAAATGATTTTGCTGACTGAACCATCTGTATTAATTTGTGGTTACGGTTATGAATAAGTTTCTAAGGCTTGACATGATATGAAGTCAAAAACAGTGACTTATATTTCTCTCTCGTAAACCACCAGTGATTGGAGCAATAGCCAGTGGTATCGGCTCCGATTTACGAGTTGTAGGTCGTGAATTCGAGCCCACGTAGGCACTTCACTTTGTGGAATTTATTTCAACACCACTGCTCTCAAAACGGTGAAGGAAAACATCGTGAAGAAACCGGCATGCCATTGAACCAAACATTTGAAGATATGTGACATCTACCAACCCGCACTGGGCCCGCGTGGTGGATTACCTTACCGCCCACTTTTTCTCACGAAAAGGAGGCCTATGTCTCAGCAGTGGGAACGTTATAGGCTGAATACGCTACTATGCTTATACCACCTGTACCTAGTGATACTGACGATAAGTACGAATAAATGAGCACCCTTTGATTACTATCACCACAGTCATGAGAACTAGATTACGCCAATCTCGTGGGATCATAATAGTAAAGATAATCCTGGTGGGATTATTCTGTAATCTGGCGTACGAGTGCATCATAATCATACTCATATCAGTCGGGAAGAGCATGATTGATAAGATGTTGTAAAAGATTGTGGTGATAACTCTCATAATCTCTCAGCTACACCTACCTTAGTATATTTGTTCGGGGCCTATTATTTCGGAGATGTCTTCTAAAGCGACGTAAATCTTGAAAAGCTATTAAATGCCACATGATGTTCCTAATTTACCCTAGGCTGTCTTTGAATATGCAATAGGCAAAGAGGGTAAATAAACACAACTCTTAAAAAAAAAAACCTTGACCCCCACCCCCCCTGTATACAAGTATACATAGATGATTTCAAAGTGAAAAGTGCGCAAGGTACGTTGAGTATGAAAATCGATTCAAATAGAGTAAATAAAATAAAAAAATAAGTCATTGATGATATGTTTTTCCCTGGTTTTTCCCGACCACAGACGTACACGTTCGTAGACTAAAAAATCCAAGTCGTGTTTGCATTGTAGTCATAGTTTATTGATCAGTGACCACAGACTGTGCCAATATGTTAATTATTTATCTTGATGTTCTCGTCATCATTTTCTTATGCTCATCATTAAGGTAAAGACCGTTAGAAGTCAGTTTTCTCTAGCACTGGACTGCTAATGAATGGCTCACCAACTACGCCTGTATTGACGTAGGTTGAAAAATCCGGCTGAATAGAACAATTTTACTAAGTATTGAATTTGAAACTTCTGGAATCTCTTGCATAAGTATAGCTTCAAATTTTCATTTTAAATGCTGTTCATACTTTATTAGCGACCCAGCCCTGCTTTCCACGGTTTTTAGGACTTGATGTAAGTTTTATATTAATGCATTATAGGTACCGAAATTTTCTAATTATTGGTGAAACCCGCATTAAAAACCTGTTGCCTAGGTTAGAAGAACAACGAGGTCACACATTGCTATTGTGAATAAATTAATTTACACTTTAGTGAAACATTGGAAACGAATATTAAGTACTAGGACCCGCTCCTGCTTCGCACGGTTTTACGACTTGACAAAACATCGAGATTTCTTAGGTAAACGTAACTTTAATATTAACGTACGTAATAAACACATAAACCTTCCGGAATAAATTCTCTAAACGATGGTGAAAACCTCATCAAAATCTCTTGCGTGGTTTAGAAGAACAACGCGGACATACAGACAAACACGAAAAGCGACTTTGTTTTATAACATGTATACATGTATAGATTCAAAAATCAAGCAAATTCAAATCATGGAAATAAGTTATGCATTTAGATTTTGGTCACTACAGTGACCTGCAGTGCTATTCTGTAACCATCTCACCGTGAAAACTTAGGTGAAGTGAGCGTGGAGTGAGCTGTCATTCCACAGGGATTGACACTATTGACAGCTCACTTCACCCAAGTTTTCACGGTGAGATATTTACAGAATCGCATGACTGCTCTCAAAATGCATAAACGATGATATTTAAATATTCCTGATAAATTGTTAGTCATCTCTCTTATAAGTACCTCGTTTCCATGGATTTCCGTGGATTAAATGGATTAGTCACATAAATCCCTTGCTAATAGTATATTATGCAATTAGTGAATAAAGGACGGATTTAAAGCGAGGGCCATAGATGAATCACGAGCAAGTGAAGGATTCTAACGACTGAATCACGACCGTAGGGAGTGATTCATGACGATTGAATCACGAGCGTAGCGAGTGATTCAAGTGTTAGAATCCTGAGCGACGCGAGTAATTCATGGCCCTCGATATAAATCCGTTTTATTCAAGAGTTGCATACTATACTTTATACCATGACTACGAGAAAAAGAAAGATTTAAGGGAAAATAGACATTTAATTAAGAAAAAAGGAAAGTTAAATTAATTAAAATGTACATTACAATTGAAACAATTACTAAAATTAAGAGTAATTTTCTTATTATTGTTATTAGGATAGTCAACTTGTGAAGCGCTATATATTTCCTGTGTATCGAGTATTTTTTCGCAAGGAGGTTGTATAGCATTTAGATGGAGGTCGAATATATTGGTGTGTTCTAAATTCAAACACCAAAATAGTGATTAAAAGAGCTTTTTATTCACTGTTTTCAGTGAATAAAATAAGCTTTTTAGAGGAGGAATGGTATAATAGTATATTATGCAATTAGTGAATAAAGGACGGATTTAAAGCGAGGGCCATAGATGAATCACAAGCAAGTGAAGGATTCTAACGACTGAATCACGACCGTAGGGAGTGATTCATGACGATTGAATCACGAGCGCAGCGAGTGATTCAAGTGTTAGAATCCTGAGCGACGCGAGTAATTCATGGCCCTCGATATAAATCCGTTTTATTCAAGAGTTGCATACTATACTTTATACCATGACTACGAGAAAAAGAAAGATTTAAGGGAAAATAGACATTTAGTGAAAAAAAAGGAAGGTTGAATTAATTAAAATGCACATTAAAATTGGAACAATTACTAAAACTAAAAGTAATTTTCTTATTATTACTAATAATAATCAACTTGTGAAGCGATATTTATTTCCTGTGTATCGAGTATGTTTTCGCAAGGAGGTTGTATAGCATTGAGATGGAGGTCGCATATATAGATGTGTTCTAAATTCAAACACCAAAACAGTGATTAAAAGTGCTTTTTATTCACTGAAAACAGTGAATAAAATAAGCTTTTTAGAGGGGGAATGGTATAAAATTATTTTATTTCAGTTCTACCCTACATTAAAATAGAATAAAATTTAATGCTACGCTCACTGCGGTTACTAAGTGTTTCGGTTACCATTTGCCGTGTTTTCTGAGTAGGAGTTAAGTGATGAGTTAACATCATTCTCATGCCCTTATCCCAGATATTTTAGATATTTGGCCGAGGTCTAAAGCTTTGTGCAGACTAGCGCGACGCGACAGCGCGACGCGACACCGGTTATTGTTATACCGTCAAGTTTTCTTAGAAATTGTATTGTTTGAGTCGCGTCGCGCCGTCGCGTCGCGCTGGTGTGTAAGAGCCTTTAAGGGGGAGCCGTTAAGATTCATTACAACGTTAATAATGAAAGCAATGAACGCGGCTGAACTGTCAAAATTAAATCCATTGCGATCAATAGGGATGTTGACTGGGAAAATAAAAGCTATTTAGTCCGTCTGTCGGATAATAAAAAAATATTACACATTGACACGTATTTCATTTCATTTATTTATTCATTATCAAATAACATTGTGTTGAACATTACATATTAAATAAAATTATCACATGCAGAAAGAATACATTTACAAGCGTAATATTGAAGAGAAATCTTTAGTTCAAGAGTCAATTAATTTCAAATATGTCAACAAATAAGTACGAGTACAATGCCAAATTAATAGCAGGTATAATGTCAAATTCAATGTCTAAATATTAAGGGTACAACTATATCAAGGTCCTAGGAGCATCGTGTTCAAGTCAAAAGATAATTTAATTTAAGCTTGTTCACTGCTATTATTTTATGTGACTATTTTTATCATTTGAAATAAATTCCGATAAACATTTTCCTAACAAGAAGGCTTTTAATTTAGTTTTAAATGAGTAAGAGCTATAAATTAATAATTTTAAATCGGTCGGTAATGTTAAATAACTCCACTGCTTGGTATTTGGATCAATGCTTAGTTATGTTTAAATTTAATGCCATTTTGTGTTTGAGTTCCCTTCTTCTTGTGCTTTCTCTTATCTTACTATGAATATACTTAGCAAAGTGATTTAGGATTACTAATATAAACTTGGTACTGTTAAAATGTCTAATCCTTTAAAGTGCTCTCTATATGAATCTCTTTGTGAGATCCTTACTATGGTCCATAAGGCACGTTTCTTCAAAAAATTGTTTAGATAAAACGCATTAAAGTTGGGGAGTGGGGCCTCGCTACGTCACTAGTCAGTATAAAATCTACCGGGGAGTGACGTCATGCCACATTTTAACGTATTGCCTGCTCAATGTATTGCCGTAATCTATTACGATAAAAAAGAAAAAAAACGTGTGCAATATTTTTTAATAATCTACCTGACGGACAAAAAAAAATTTGTAAGTCAACATCTATAAAGTCATTTTATGTGTGTTACGCATTTACCTCGCAGGTAAGTTTAGGTGAGTGTTATGGTGTAATGGTAAATGAACCTTGTTTTGACTATGGAATTAAATCATACTTTTTTTGTTATTTTGACATTACAAACAGACACTTTAAACTGATTTATTTGTATAGATATAGACTACCTATGGTGCCTAAGTCCATATGTTTGTTTCGTAGAAATTGGCCTTTCAGCTAGACTTTTAACTTCTAGTTGCCTTTTCAATAATCATCTTTAATAACGATTATTACGTAAAACTATTAGTTTTCGAAGTAGAAACGAGTTACAATAATAGTACTAAGTTATTTACGGTTAACAACTTCTAACTGTTACCTATTGTACGCTTGAAATATATTCATAAACTGCAAATAAAGAAATTCGCGATGGTCGACAGTCTGCTTTTCGCAATAAGATATTATTTCACACTGATTTACATATCAATACATGGCATTGACTGAAAATCGGTTCATGTTTGATGATTCATGTGTGAAATGTTTGAAAATATGAATTACTAGCTTTTGCCCGTGGCTTTGACCACGTGAAGGTCGGAAATTACCCATGGGAACACACTTCCAAGTAAAAAAAAGTATCCTTTGTTCTAACCCAAGTTAGGGTCTGCCCATGTGCCAAATTTCATCTAAATCCGTTCATACATTTTAGCGTGAAAGCGTAATAAACAAACAAATAAACTCATTTTTGCATTTATGTTGTCAGTTAGGATTTGCGTAGATTTAGGTACCTAGATGCTTTTGGAAGAGTTCAAAAGAAAATGGTTCAAAGAAAATAAATCATTATGATTTCATAACTACTTGGAATTCGATGAATCGTATCTTATAGTTTGTTGAGGAAAACCCTGAACGTTTTGTAATCTTTCATCGAACTAAGTTTTTATTACATACCTAGTCAATACGTTGTAATAAGTATAAAAACGTTTTTACAAAAAAAATAACACCGACTTCCAAAAACATTTGGGCCCCCCGTCAGGAACGAAGTCCCTTCTCACTCCCTTTTTTGCAGCCGCCTCCTGGATTTACATTTTTACCTCACTCTCGGCTTTAGCACCCTCAAAAACCATGAAAACGACACCCATGACGAATTTTTTTTAAATTTTCGCGGCCACCATCTCGGATTTTCATTTTGACGGCTTTAGCATCCTCGTAAACCATGAAACAATACCCATGACGAAACGACGTAGTATTAAGACTTGACAAAGCGTGACGATTTCTGAAAGTTTACAACCCGCGTTAAAGAACTTCGTTCCATAAAAACACTACCTGGTGAAAAATAACTTTAATTTCGGAACTAGGTGTCTTTGGTTTTGTATTTTTGTGCTTTGCCACCTACTTTTGGCACATTCTATTCTATTCTGACACATCTTATTGTGGATATCATAATGACCAACCATTGAAAATTCACTTTTTTTCAGGAGGCCAGGTCTGCTACCTGGCCTCCTGACAAAAAGTAGTAGTGGAAGGAGGTAGGTCTGAACGCGTGTCGGATCTACATATACTGTATTCATATTTTATGATACATTGTAAATATCTTCAGACTGGAGCTTTAACATTCTCTTATCATGTAATAGTTTACACACGAGGCAAGTAGTTATAGTTCCTAATCGCTTGAGTTTTAATCGAGATATTATTGAAGTTTTATAGTGATTCAAAGTGGTAACATATATAGTGAAAAACTTTCATTTCATACAAAGGACGATGATTTTCATAAAAGGACACTCGACATGGTCCCAATTAACGTCCTAACCTGGAAGGTGACTCAGGTGGACCGAAGCAAGGAAAACCTGTTCAGGTTGAGATTCACAGATGACTCCGCCCTCGAGTGTACATAAGATGTTGTTCCACAAAAAATGAGGCACTTAAGAGTCACTAAGGTCTATAATACTTCACATTGCTTTGCCTGATCCTCCGTTATAATGAAAATACTGCAGCATTAATTTAGAAATATAAATATATGGTAAAGTTGACGATTAATGTTAAGTACTATGTGTGACGAAAGCACGATGCCATAAAGTTTTCTCGACAAAATTATAATCCAAAGCTACCCCCAAACCGAACAATAAAAAGCTGGTATTAAAAAATACTTCAAATTAGATCATGCAACTTTTCATAATAATTAAACTAACTATAAAGCAGATACTATGTATTTTTTTTATCCGTTATTTTCGCCGTAAAAAGAAATTACCTAAACTATCGGCGCCTTGGAGCCTTCTCCCCGCCGCTCAGCCCGCGAGCAATAGTGTGCAAGCGAGTTAATGCGTGAATTTGAGCTGAGGTATTAAGGAGTATTAATATCGTGTGTCCTGTTTGCCTGCACGTTACAGGAACTGATGGACGCTACTGAGGGTGAAAAAATCTTACCTAAATCTGGGCTGACACTATCGATACGCTAAGAAAAACATGGTTCTAACAAAAACCCGTCACAAAACCGTCATTTACGCATTCTGTACATCAAATTAAGTAGAAATAACGAATGGAAAACGACATTAAATTTTTTGTGGGAATAATCGCCGTTTACGGTAGCGCGCAAAACATTGAGCTTATTTATTTTTATAAAAACCTCCGTAACCAGAACGTACCTCGTTCAGTACCAAAAAAATATTACATTGTCGAGAAAAACAAGTGACTTATGGCTTTGTGTATTGTCTTTTTACACCCTTTAAAATATAATATCACTACATATGTACTGCAGACACTTTTTTGGTTGGATTAGGTTGGTCGCGAATGTTGTGGTCCAAAGCTTGACTTTGACTTAGAAAGGACGATGTTCAATTGTTGCAACTGGATGCACCAGCATCACCGTCACCCATCCGTGGTAACGACCTCAAACTGTAACTAGTAGGCGTATTAATACTATTTGTAATTTGTGTTATCACCACTGCCATAGAAAGGAGAAAATGAAACATCAAGAGGAAAAAAAACGGCCAATTGCGAGTCGGACTCGAAGGGTTCCGTGCCGTATTATGATCGAGCAAAAAACGCCGAAAAAACACTTGTCTTGTATATTATTTGTTGTTATAGCGGCAATAGAAATACACAATCTGTGAAAATTTCAACTGTCTACCGATTACAATTCATGAGATACATCCCGCTGACAGACAAACGGACGGACAGACGGACACTGCAGGGGCTTAGTAAAAGGGTTCGGTGTGGAACCATTCAGGTATAGAAAAAAAAAAAAAAGTTGTAAAACAAGCATTAAATACAATAGGCTAGCCTTCTAGTTTATGGGACTTAAACATAACTGGCGAAATGTAGGTGTAGAATCTATAGGCGGTACACTCTCACTAATCCTCACTCTGCTTAATCCTTTGGGGAAAACTGGCCTTATGTTATGTATTGCAGTATTGAACGTTAAAGGGTTTAGGTATGAATTCCTAGCGGAAATTGAATCTTGACGTATACTAATAAGCCCTAGAAAGTGCTGTCTGTACTTGACTCAATCAGCAGAAGTGGTATTTATTAATCTCTTCATTATGGAAGGTTTGAATCATTCTTATAAGTATGGCTTAAGTGCGTCTTAATCTTCGGGATCATCAGGCTTCTGGTGACAATGACACTTGTTTTATAATGCCGTCAAATGGCGGTAGCTAAGCCCTTTGATGACGTCATATAATGGTCGCTAAGATTATCAAACGGATTGAGGAATTAATTGCTGAAGGTCGGTCATTGTAGTTTGTTTGAATGTGGAAAACACGTGTTTATTCTTGATTGTTTCCTATAGGTAGGTAAGTAGCCATTTACAAACACATCGTGTGGCCAAATTATGTCGAAGAAATTTTAACAAGATACGCGGTAGGTAGGTTTTGTTTTTGCTTGGGCGTTATGATTAAAATTATCTTCGCAAATGATGATGATAATAATGCATCTAAGCATTGGTCTCGAAAGGCATTGGTGGAAGGAAAACGCGCTCAAGGCAAAGCACCGATAAGATGTACAGATGCGATCAAGAAGGCTGTTGGGGGCAGCATTTACCAAGCGGTCCACACTTCAGAAGACCGCATGGCTTGGAGACGCGTTGCTTGTGGTTGCGATCCTTAGCATTGAGGGAACGACGTAGAAGAGAAGAAGCAGCAACAAGAGGTATGATAATTCAATAAAACGGCTATAACGCATTGTATGTTCAGTTAAGCTCCATTTACATGGTGCAAGTTTATTGCCAGTAAAGCAACAATTTACTGGCACCGTCTAAACAACACTGTACAATTGTTGCGCGATATGGGCAGGTTAGTTTCTGTTCAAAACTGGTATAGCTGTAAATTGCATGTACGATAAAATTGCACTCAAATCGCATTCAATTCTACAAACTTACGACCGAATCAAACAAGTAAAAAAACTTTAGAAGCCGTTCAATAAAATTTTAATGAAACATTTGGCAGCGCAAATACGGGCAATACTTGAACCAATGTACAAGAACGTGCGACTCTGTGTTAAGACAAGGCAAAATTTGCATGCAATAATCGCCTTGCAATAGTATTGCCTTGGTGTAAGTCGCTTGCAATTTTATTGAACGGTCACTTGCATTAAATTATTGTATGCCATTTTAAGTAAATTACATGCGTGTAAACACTTGCATGCAATTCTTGAATAATAATTGAACGTCCTGTATGGCATGCGATTATTGCTCTTAATCATTCCAGAAACTTGCACTGTGTAAATCAAGCTTTATTCTAATAACATAAGTAGATAATGACATACAGGTCATGGAAATAAATTGTTTATCAAATTGACACCCTAGGTAAATTTTCCGTATTAAAGCTATTTCATACAACTGACAAAGAATTAAAATGAAACGTACTTGGTCAATTTAGTAAACTTTTAATTTCCCTGATTTAACTACATAATTTCAGGCCTCACCCATTCACGCATAACGACCTTAGATTTGACCTCACCATGGCAAATGACCCGGAATGGTACTGTGAACCATTGAACTAAATCGCGGATCATCGGTTACGTAAACGAACGCTTCAATACACATCTACATTGATTTGAGGGATTATCTAATATAGTTTAAACTCTTGACAGCTTCGGCCAATTTGCTTCTTCTCTCCATTCGGTATGAAACGTAACTGCGAGTGTAGCTCATGCCAAATATTACCCAGTCTGTTCATAATCTGCGTTCGCAATTTATTTGCCAAACATGTAAACAAACATAAGTTTTAGCAAAAACAACCATAATGCCTACACATACGGTTCAGTTTGCGCCTTATGTGTAGGCAGTTTTTTCAACAGTACTAGTCAGTCTAAAATCAACTTTATTTACACTTGCATAAAGTTTGGAAATAACATCAGTTGGAAAAAAAGATTATAAATAGACTTTAAGAAATACACAAACCTCTAATTTGCATAAAAGTATGCAAGTATTTATAACAACTTCTGATTGGTTGATTGCCCGCTTCCTTGCTCACGGGGACTGTAATTCCTAATTAAATCAACTCGGCCTGTCGCAGTCCACTGCTGGGCATAGGCCTCTCCCAGGCAGCGCCACAACACCCTGTCCGCCACCTTTCGCATCCAGTCTGTCTCAGCCACTTATTTAAGGTCGTCGCCATTTCAAGCGTAGGGTTCTATCCAGGGGGCATCCCACACTACGCTTGCCGATACTTGCCGGCACTGAAGGTACGGTTTACATGATATAAATAATAATAAACTAGGTACATCTATGGGTAGGTATTTCTATAAATAAAAGAAAAGAAGCAAAGTGGAAGACCGACTGTAGAGGTGTTATCATCCCCGGTCTGTTGTGTGTGGTCATAACAACGACCGCGGCAATGAACGGTCAGAGGGTTATTTATGGTACAATGGCGTGCAAGCTACTTGCATGCTTTTGCGCAAGTTACAGGGTTTAGTAGCAGAGTGCATAGCCCTTATTATTTGGGGAGGATTCCATAGGATTTCGATTGAATTTGGATTGGAACAGTGCCATGATCCGATAGGATCTTGTTCAAACAACAATTTGTAGATCTTATAAAATGGCAAAATAAATTCATTCTATACAAACCATATAGAGCTAAAGGTTAAAATCACATCTAGTGTAAAAATCTAATTTTATACCCACCTACCTACTGATATTTTTACATAATAAGTGTGTCAATAAAAACATCCGAAAATGCGATATCCAAAAATAAACTCCGTACGGTCCTTACCGTGTTTTGACCTCAAAAATAATTGAGTCCTTTTTAGGACGCATAATAAAGAACTGGTAAGATCAATAAAAACTCAGAAAAACAAGTTTGACAAAATCAGCAAGCGTAAAACGAGAATTTTTGAGTTTTGCATTCAATATCATATTTTTAATGTCGTTGTTATGTGGCACTTCATCGTTGAAACGGACATTAGAATGAGTTATTTTGAAAACCATTATTATTTTATTTTATCACCTTGTTTGTAAACAAGGTGATTAAAAAATATGTCAAATGATCGGTCTACCTTAAATTTGACTGAACCCTGGATTTGTTTCGCCAATTCTTCTCAGGGGCTGATATGAAATGTCTCCATCTAGCTT
The DNA here is from genome assembly GCA_914767755.1 of Agrochola circellaris. Taxonomy (NCBI): domain Eukaryota; kingdom Metazoa; phylum Arthropoda; class Insecta; order Lepidoptera; family Noctuidae; genus Agrochola; species Agrochola circellaris. The sequence goes on from OU611847.1 coordinate 2,608,742, forward strand.
ATTTTTTAGGTCCGTCGTTTGTCTGACTGTCTGTCTTTTTCTCAGGAACGCGTGGAGGTATCAAGTTGAAATTAATATCAAATATGTAGACCGAATACGGTCCCTTGGAGCTCTAACCAATCAAACTTCTAAGACAACGCAATAAAAAAATACGGCCATATTTTCATACTCACAATTAAATCAAGTAGTTAGTTCCCGGGTAGTTCCCGTTGACCTAGAATCTTGAAATTTGGCAAGAAGCAAGTTCTCCGGTCCGGAAATAGTTAATTTGTTGTTTTATCACATATTATTTTGTTTTGCGATTACTTAATTACGTGATTGTGATGCGTAAAAGTGATTCCAATATCCTATGAACAGAATAAACAATTTCAAAAATCACAAAAAGATTACCGAAACTCATATCGATCGTTTCCAAGAACGCGTTTCGTTTTTTAACTTCGATTAAAAAAAATACACATAACATAAACATTACGCCTTGTTCCTCGAAGGGTAGGGCAGAGGTACATATAGCCCTGCCGGGGTCGCGGGTTTGTCTGAAAGGGATATCGCGACCTCGGCACACAGGCAACGGAAGGAACACGGGTGGGTTTTAGTCAGTAAAAGTCTGACACGCCCTCCCGCTCCACCCAGAGCGGGAGAAGTTATTTGATAATTTCCCATCCTCAAAAAAAAAAAAAAAAAAAGAGGTAAGTACATATAGCACCCACATTTTATTCACCAGATACGTAAAAAAATTAAACTTAAAATGTCTCCCGGATCAATAATAAATAAAATAACCAAAAAATTTTATATGCTCAACTTTCACGAACATGGACTTGGGCACCTTGGACACCTTTAAAATGTCAATAACCTGCAGGAAGGCTTTAAAGATGACATTAAGAAAAAGTGCATGAGTCTCAGTTTATTTTAAGCTCACGGAACTGAATGTTTTAACTTTAAACTGCATAATTACTATGTAAACATAACTTATGTAAAGTCCAAAACGTTAAGGAACCCATATATTTTTTAGTGGCAGGTAAAAATACCGGCCAAGTGCGAGTCGGAATCGCACACGAAGAGTTCCGTACCACCTTAGATTATTGAACACTACGTTTTTTCCTTTAGTAAAAAAAACACGTATCTTTTATGGGGACTTCCTTTAGGTTAATTTTTTTTTTTTTTGCTATAGCGGCAATAGAAATACACAATCTGTGAAAATTACAACTGTCTACCTATTACGGTTCATGAGATACCGCCCGCTGACAGACATACGGACGGACGAGCGGACACTGCAGGGGCTTAGTAAAAGGGTTCGGTACCCTTCAGGTGTGGAAAAAAAAAGCACTTGTTGTAAAACAAGTATTAAGGCTTTGTTGTTCTCATACTTCTGACTTTGTTAATTCTTCCTTTCATATTCAGTCTGTGTCATTCTTCTTTGGAATGCGCTTCCTCTTGATATCAAGACGGCCACCAGTCGGTATGCATTTAAGCGGATATTGCGGAGTTATTTTCAAAATAAATAGAGTAGAGTCATCTCAACACCTCTCTCTCCCCCTTGTATTCGTATATATAATATAGGTATATATTATAGTAAATATGTATGTAGTTTGTAACCTAGTTATGTATGTACTGTTGTACCTATTTTAGTTATAATGCATTAGAATATATTATTTTAATTTTTTCTTTGCTCCTCTCAATTAGAGCACCTGCCATCTAATCTCTTCACCACCCTTGGTTGACTGGTAGAGAATGCCTAAGGCATTAAGTCCGCCTTTGTACTTTTTTGAGTGTGAAAAGTTTAAATAAATAAATAAGGCCGAGATCTATAAACGTCACTTTGAGTTACAAAACTTTCCATCTCTTTATTTGTAGTTTGACAGTTGTGTGTCATTGACAGAAATTAAGTTTATATTATATTTTATTCTGTTCCACAAGTACCTGTAGGTACACTGTTATGTACTCACTCACTAAAAGGAATAGTAACACATTCTTCTGTATTTGTATAATTTCAACTTTCTTTTCCATCACTATTTCCAACAATTATTGTTTGAATAACATGATTAAATTGTAATTGAAAAATAATCGACGAAAATTGCTCGTTCGCTCGCTCTATTAGTTTAGTTCTATTTTATTTTTTGTTAACTAGAAACAATTGAATATTACATACTTAGTTATTTTAGTTATTATCTAAAACTTTAAAACGCTTTTAAAAAAATAAAATGGCCTCGGTGTACGGTCCCGGTAGTACCTACGTTTCATTGGAATATTTTCCGACATTCACCAAAAGCTAGTGTTATTAAAAGCATAATATCACGCGTTACTCTCTGAAGGGTTTATACACCCACATTTTGCCAGTTGATGAGTTGTTGTTTAAGACCCATGTAATAGGGGCGATCCTATTCCCATCAACCGGGCACAAATCCAGACTGCTACTGAGAAAAATTCCTCATGAAAAAACCCAATAACATGTTTATTATAATATGTTACCTGAATACATATACTACTCAATATGACCACAATGACTGGTACCAGCCGGTGGTGTACCTAATGAAAAGGAAAATTCTGTCAAACCACAATTTACCTAACTCCTTCTTTCCTTATGAATCACACAAGAAAATTATAACGGGAATTAACCTAAGACCTTGCGTCAATTATTGAGCAGCGGTGGCCCAGTGATATCAGCCCCAACTTAACCAGGTTGTGTGTTGGAATCCAAGTAGGCGCTTTACTTTGTCTAATTTATTTCATCACCACTGCTCTCAAAACATCGTGAAGGAACCGGCACGTCCTTGAACTGAAAATTTGAAGACATCTACCAACCCGCACTAGGCCGCTTGGTGGATTACGGCCCATTATTAAATTAGATTTGTTACAGTTAGACCTATTTAAACCAAATGACATAATTGCCACTACGGCAATCATGTCATTTGGTTTAAATAGGTCTTTATTTTTATTAATTTTTTATATAGATTCTTTCTTTTAGATTTTTCGAATGTGAGAACGTTGTAGGCTTAACAGACTGTAGATCTGTGGACCATTTTAAATTTTGCTAAGTACCTAGTACTTGCTGATAGGCCTATACTGTCCTCTCATACCTTTTAATACTGTAATTTGAAATCATTGTAAAAACCATTTACTTTTAAAAGAGTAACCGTGGAGTTTCTTGCCGGCTCTCTTCATAGGAAACGACCAAATGGAACCGTGCACTAGCTTTTGACGTTTCATAAGTGACCTTGTAGGTTTATGTGAAATAAAATATTTTGAATTCCCTCTCAAAGAGAGGAGGCCTGTGTCCTTAGGCTGGTGACAGTGACATTGAAGACGACATTAATTACATACCAAGTAGGTACTTAACGATAAACGGTGGCCAAGGGAAAAAAAAAAAAAAAAAAAACTATAAACGGATTTTGTTTACTTTCAAAAGACTTGCTTTGATTAGTAAAAGGTAGGTAAGTAGGTACAGGTAAGATTGCCGCAGCATGATCATAATCAGCCTATAATTTTCCCACTGCTGAGTGGGTAGCAAGTCATGAAGGTAGATAAATCAGTTTATCCTTAAGTTCCCTACTTGGCATGTATTTGAATGTCGTCTTCAATGTCACTGTCGCCAACCTATATAGCCAAAAACGAAAAACCTTGAGCACATAAGGAAAATGGTTTCGTTACAAAGGTTTCTTTAAATGTAAAGGTTAGAATAATATTGAGGTATTGTTTTGGCAAGATTTATGCGAAGAGAAAGAGGTCAAAAGAAAAGACAATTTGGGAGCGTGGTTAAGGTTACGCCTAGGTTTGGTTTAGTAGGAAAATTGAACGGGTAAGTAGGCTGCCTTAGAAAAATAGATCGGGTAAGGTAACCTTTATATACTGGAAATAGACTGATATTTACTTCGACAACGTTACACTTTTTTTTTCTTTTTTATCAAAAGTGTTTTTATGGCCCTCCTGATTGGGGAAAAGTTGCTAAATTTGCAAATAGCCACATGTTGTTAAAAATTTGGCTAAGTGAAAGTAGCAATTTGGCTAAGTGGCGAATACCGGGAAAATAAAAAATAATACAGTGTCAGGGACGCGAAAACTGTTACCATGGATTCAGTACGTGATTGCGACCTCCTTGTTGAAATTTTGCGTCGGTTATTAAAAAAGAACATATTTTTCTTTTCCCGGTGTTTTTCAGTACTACTTTTACCAACAACGTCTTTCCCAAGGAGCCCTCGTACTCTGCGATATCCTTATTTATCTATGTACATCTTTTTCGTCTACACAGCTGTCTTGTCAAGGTTCACTTCCTTACCAACCGTAATATCATCTTTCCCACTATTGATTGGCATTTATCGTTACACTACTGCTAAAAATAACCATCCTATCATTTGCAAATTACACAATTTTTTAACAAAAAATAAACCTACCTACTATTTGAACATTTTATTTTATAGCGTAATTTACAAGTACATTCTCAGTGATGGTTTGCAATACGTTAAGAATAAAACAAATATTTGGCTGGCCACTTTTTTCCTCTACATTGACATTGTGCTATTGAGCCTTGTTCTACTTTAATAAGGTCAGCAGAGTGATGCATTCAACGTTTATTAAGTATGTATTCATGTACAAGTGTCATTTAAATGGTCTCGTTTATTTGCTTTGGTATATTGTATATTGTTAATTCGAGATAAAGTGATTCGGGATTCGGGATTCTTTCGGCATACAGTTTGTCGGGATAGCGTTCATTAGGGATAAAGTTTGTTGAATGTTTGATGGCACTACCAGATTGGATGACGACCCCAAATGATGTGATCACACTATAGTGCAACTCATCATCTGCCTAGCCTATTCCCAACTATGTTGGGGTCTGCTTTCAGTCCAATCGGATGCAGCTGAATACCAGTATTTAACATGGAGCGAGTGGCTATCCGATTGCCACAACCCAGTTAATGGGTAACACGATAGGTACTCTTTGGTAAGACTGGCTGTCAGACTTTCAGGATTTTGTGTATGGAATGCCAAAAATTACAGTGTAGTTGTAACTGTAAAATAGAATATAGAAATATCGGATTATAGTCAATGACGTCAGCGAATTCTCGTTACAAAAGTACATCTCTAATTTTCAAATAGACAAACACATTTTCCGAATTTTTTTTTTCAAACTAATAGCTGCTTTTCTCCTAATTGCTTGTTACGATATAGATGGAGGCAAGACTGACATTTCAAGTCCAGGGTTTTCTAGACAAATCTGATTATTTTATGTATTAGTAGGTACAGAAGGAGGTACCTCTTGACTTTGTCGCGTGTTCCTTATCAGAAAAGTACCTCTGTCCATTGAAAAAGTATCTCAAGTGGTTCGGGTGGCGATAAGCTACTGATAGATAGTATTTATGTGTATAAGATAATACTAAGGTATATTCCCCAAAGACATTGTATTCATCAAAATAAAAAGGAGTCTGTACGGATCGTATACCAGGTGGCATTCTGTAGTTTCTACCAACCCCCACGGGAGGAATGAGTGAGGAGGGTGAGTTTATGTATGTATGTACCATCGAAGAAGTTCATATCTAACCACCGTAAGGACTATTCTTGCTTGCAGCGCTCGGCGGCTTTAGACTCGGGCCGGTGACAGATGTGGTCATCGTGTTCACGGTATTTTGTTTTGAAACTGGTTAGATATGAACTTCTTTGATGGTACATTGTATTTGGTACAGTCAACTGCAGATCAGTGGTAACGTTTGCTCTACGAAAACCACCCTTACTTCTAAGACATAAAGGCGCTGTCAACGCTGCGGTTGACTGTAACAACAATAATTTAAACCTTGAATGTAAAGATGACAGATAAGTAGATCTGTAATAGAACTGTTAAGTAGAGAATAAAATGCAGATGCATCAATTTGTATGAAAACTTTTGCTCTCATGAGTAATTGCGCTTAATGCAACATTGTAAAAGCAGATTGTCTGTATTACCTATTGTGGTATAGTAATTTTATTCTTGGAACATCATCTTTACATTATAATTATTAGGTACCTAATGTTTACAAAATATAGTTAAACATTTTTTTGCCCATTTTCCTCCATACGTAACCTTTTGGAAGGGGCAACTAGAATCAATTCTATTTTCTTGTAAAGACGTTCAAAAGTGTCTTTTGCGAGCCTATTTCAAGTAAACGTGTTGACTTTGACTTGGCCTTCAACAGTTTGTTTCTGTATCCTTTGAAACTATTCAGACACATTTGTCTGTCCACGCGAGCGTTTCCAGTCTCACTGAAAATTTTATTTTATTGCGTGATTTCTAACTGAAAAGTGGTCTTGTACGTTAACAGGTTTTTTGATGAGGGTTGACGGGAAGATCTGTCCTTTCAGAGCGGTCAGCTGAAAACTTGAACCTTCAATAAAACCGATCACTGCTTTTCCTAAGGTCGACAACAGGGCTTACACGAAGTGACAGTCTGTCGGCGATAACGATGATGGCAAAGTCAAAAATCTATCGGTTTGACTTAAAGAGGCCATAATACTTCAGCTCAAATTCACTCTTATCTCGCTCGCACACTACTGCTCACGGATTGAGTGAGAGCGAGACTGAGCGGCGGAATGAAGGCTCCAAGACACCGATACTTTCGGTAATTTCTAGTACCGCTAATTAAAAAAAAAAAAAAAAAACATCATGTGAAAAAATAAAAGTGTCATGATCTAATTTGAAGTCTTTTTTTTTTTGGTTTATTGTTCGGTTTTTTGGTTTGGTTCGGAGATTTTATGGAATCGTGTTTTCGTCAAACATCGTACTTAACATTAACCCTCAACTTTACCATAATATTTATTTTAAAATTAATGCTGCAGTATTTTGGATATAACGGAAGACCATGCTAAGCAATTTTAGGTATTATAGACTACTTCTTCTTAGGGGTGTGTAATGTTTGGCATAATAACAAATGCTCTAATTTCACTTAAACTAACGTTCATATGACATAATTTTCATAAGACATAATATCAAATGACATAAATTCATATGACCTAATATTTCGTATCATATAATATTCATTTAACATAATAACATTTAGTATAACGTTCATTTTATATAATTTTCAATATGTATAATATTCTTTTAATATAACGTTCATTTGACCTAATATTCTTATGACCTAAAATTCATGTTTAATGGGCACAGTTCTAGCCTAACTCAAATGGCACTTAACCAAACCTTAAAATATTCTATGCAAGGTCGAGGTTGGGCCTGGTCGACGGAGCCCCGCTTCGCGGGGCTCCTACTTATGGGTGGTTTATAAAAAAATAACCACGAAGGGGATGGCGGGGTCGTGTGAGCGAGCGAAGCGAGCGAATAGACCCCGCCATCCCCTTCGTGGTTATTTTTTTAAAATATTCTATGCAAGGTCGAGGTTGGGCCTGGTCGACGGAGCCCCGCTTCGCGGGGCTCCTACTTATGGGTGGTTTATAAAAAAATAACCACGAAGGGGATGGCGGGGTCTATTCGCTCGCTTCGCTCGCTCACACGACCCTGCCATCCCCTTCTAACCTAACCTATCCGAGTCGGGGTGCCCTAAAGTCCAGATTTCATCCAGGTGTATAGGGTATATATATTATAGTAAATGAATAATATGCTAAATGAATATTATGTGAAATGTGCATTATAGGAAATGTTCATTATGTCATATGAAATTAGGTAAAATGAAATTATATCAACAATTCATTATGTCAACTGATCGTTATGTTAAACAAAATTATGTTAACTGAAATTATGTCAAGTGAACGTTAGATATTTTGTTATTATGCCAAACATTACACCCCCTCTTCTTAGCGTGTCGATCGTAATCTAAATAGACTCGACCCAGGATTCGTTTACGTGTTTGGCGCCATCACTAGCGTCCATCAGTTCCTGTACGTGCAGACGACAGGACATGCACGATATTGGTCCTCCTATTAGTGTCCCATCGTTTGTGGAACAGCACCACTTTTACACTCCAAAGCGGTAGTCGTCTATGAATTTCCAGGTGAAGGTTTTCCTTGCTTCGGCCAACCTGGGTCCAGAGTCTATCAGGTTAGCCAAAGCAACTCGTGTCCAGATGGGAGATCTTTAGCAGCCTTCAAGTACTTGAGCTGCTTACCGAAAAGCTAATGTCAGTCCTGTTACAAGACGTTGTTTAAAAAATTACGAATCGCTGCGAGAGCGATCGTCAATTTGTCTAGGCCCTCTAGGATCTATAGTTAACAGGTCTGTGCATCACGTTCGGTCATATATTCGTACACCTGTCCTTGAAAGATGTGTCAAAACTCGCACACGACACACAATTTAGGCAAATGTTATCCATTCATTTTTATGTGTACTCGTTAAATCATAATTAGGTAGGTGTTGTGCAAAGAACTAATTTATACATAAGGTAATATTGGGGCACGTAACTCAATATACTTTTCGCAGAAAAATAGTTTTGGTACAGCAGGCCGAACGTCGTTGGTAACAATTTGACCTTGAGCTAGTAGCGTAGTACGGAGTTTTAATAGAATAAGTATAATTTTCTTTACGGCACGGCGTAAAAACCGCGCCGTAGAAAAAACGTGTCTGTCAACAAGCTTCCATAGTGATCTATACAACACTAACGACCGTGCCTACACACGGCGTATAAACCGTAGTTTTTCAAGGCCTTAAACTTCTATCAGGAATCCTTGGAACCTTTGCCAGTAACATCATATAACATCACTCCAATATTCGCCAAATAGGAAGGCAGAGGGAGGTGTTAGTACACTTATAGTAGGTACACCCTTATTTCATAAGTTTTGTTTAAGTCCCATCTAATAGGGGTTGGTATTTCGTAATAGCTCCTACACACTATGCCAGCCGCGGCGCGCCCGGTCCTGCCGCACAAAGCCGCACAAAGAATCGCAAAGGAAATTAAGGCGCAAAAGCCGGGGGTACGTGCCGCGCGGCAAAAGCCGGCGGCCATGCCGCCGGAATAATGTATATATTATAGATCAATCAATATACCTTGCCTTTTCCCAACTATGTTGGGTTCGGCTTCCAGTTTAACCGGATGTGTGACTAACAAGTGGAACTTGTTTCTTCTGACCAAAACAAAGAAATGAATTAGATACAAGTAAATTTAATTACAATGCACTTTTTTACCATAATGATAACGAAACCGAATCCACTTAACATTTATCTATCTGTTAATGTATCCTGCGATAACATTATTTTCAGTACCTAGCTGCTAACAGTAAAGTATCCAGGGAAAATACCGTAAATGCTGGACGATATATTTGATTAAATTCCCTATTAGCTATCTACTCGTACTTGAAAACTAATCATCATTATGTCTCATGTCTCATATAAATGTCAGAAAAAACAGACACATGTTATATAAATACACGAAGTTAACCAACAGCGGAAAGTCCTCTGAAGTTATGAACTTTTTATGTAAAGCCTATGTGGGTTGATAGGTTGGATATTAGACAACTTGACCGTATCAATCAAAATACCTAGCCTTTTCCCATCTATGTTGGAGTCGGCTTCTAATCTAACCGGGTGCGACTGCCTATCTGACCTTCACACACTAGTAACTGGGTAATACAATACACCTTGGTAAGACTGGTTGTCAGACTTTTAGGCTTCTGACGACCCTTCTGTCAAAGATCCACGAATGACAGCCGACCAACGGCTTGACGTGCTTTCCAAGGCACGGAGGAGTCTCGGTATGTAAAGATGGTCATCCATCCACGGACCAACCTCGGTAAGCGTAGCTTGATCTGATGGATAACAAATTGACTGTATACAGGGTCAAAATAAATTAGTTGCGAAACTCCATATCGATAACTAAACAATCATGATAAAATAATAAATTAGGTGCTTTTCTTGGACTGTAAAAAAAAAGGTGTTGTTACTTGAAATATCACTTATTTAATAAATCAATTTATGTTTTTTTTATCTACAACGGAGAAACGCTTGTCGTGCATCTCACCTGATAGTAAAGAAGAAAGAAAGAAAGAAAAAGTGTTTATTCTGCACAAACCAAACGCACATTACAAAAAAAAAACAAAACAATACCACTTTACAGATGAGCCAAAAGCCTCGTATCCATTATTAACACAGAAAAGTTTGACAAATTTTATCTATTCCCTGTTGTCAGGGTCAGAGGCCAAAGACAATTACATAATGTCTTGTGACATTTACAAAATGAAAATAAACAATCAAACCTACAAAATGCTGATTGCAAAGTGGAAAAAATAACAGTTTGTGTAACAAGTAACAACAATAACAAGAACAATTAAGCTGTGCGTCGTATCTGTGCAAAAATAGGTCATTGCTCAGCTGAATGCAGTGACTTCGGACGAACCTATTGTCAACAGCGCTGATTTTCAGCAAAGACCTCGCGAGTAAGTGAAAGCGAAGGTGGAAGCGAGCTTCATCCTCAACCACAGATACCCAACCCATCACGTCTGTTTAGCTAACCAATTTAATTTGAACCTGTATTGTAACTACTTACATTTCAGTACCATCTAGCACTACGAACAGGTTCCTAAGATAATGCAAATCAAGAAATAGGGACGTTCGTCGCTAAGTACAACCTGTTTCAACCATATAACAGTTCCTATTACTTTAAAAGTATGCAAATGTTTAATAATAAGGGTATCAAGAAAAATGTCGTTTTAACCATCCACATTCTTTGCATTTTGCATAAAAATTACAATTAAGGAAACCTAGAGAACTTGTTTTTATAAAGGCTTGTTTGTGATGATAAGATTTTTATTGCAAGGAATTTTCATAGACTTGTCTTTCTCGTTTTGAAGGAAAATTTTGGTTTCAGGAGAGTTTTTCGATTGACTTCGTATTCTAACTATCACATTAGTCTAGTGTTCACAAGCGCGATTACTGAGCGTCCTAGGTTCAATTCATAAGTCGGGTAATTGTTTTTGAGGTTTTCATTCGTTTTTTTTCTGCAGCAGGCCGGTGTTTGGAATTGTGCTCGGTTCATGACTCAAACAAACATAACGGGAAATGTGAGTGCACTATGCATTTCTACCAAAATAAAAGTGCATATCTTTAACTGTACAATAAATATGTATAAAATATTCTGTCTACCCATCTACATTTGTACGAAGAGATATAAAGTATTTTGTCTTCACTTTAAATGAAATAATATTTAAACTTTTACAATTAATGTAGGTATCTTGAGCATGTTTATTATTCCTTATCCTAAGGGCACGTCTTCCGTACCATTACCGCGCGCCACCCGGTCTACTCCTCGATATGCAATTGCCTTTGTAGTCCCATGAAACATGAGGCTTCATGGGCTAGTGCAAATCCTGGGGTTCATTCGATTTATCGAGTCTGGTTAAACCACGCTGGAATCGGTGCATTTCGTTCATTCATTCATTCGTATCTTGAGCATGTTTATTACAGAACCGTGTGTTCATTTCAGTACCAATGATTCATGAATCATTCATCAATAACATAATATAAAACCACGCTTCCTATATTGCTCTTAGCAGAAGGTAGAAATGCAGGTCACCCCTTACCCGTTTGTAAAATAGAGGCGAAATGTAATATTTCTCGTTTTTAAGGACAATACATGGTGTAAGTGGTTTTACGATTGACATCATAATACAGTTTTAACTGAAGATTGCGCATGTACTCTGATCGTATTCCGTATCGAATGTGACCACATTATTCGTCGTGATTTTGATCACGAAGGTATATCGTCTGTGGTTTGGTTGCAGAATTTGATCACGTTTATTTAAAAGTTTATGGCTCATGTTTTGTTACTGTAATGACGATATTACTCAATTAAATATTCTTATCTTTTGCTACACGTATTTTCGTATATGTAAAAAAACAATTTAAATACATCTATTACCTACAACTATTACAATGCCACCACATGCTGAAAATCTCCCATTTGGACATGAGTAAAATTTATAAAAGTATAAGTCTTTAAATTGACTGCGGACTCAGGTTTGATGAAGCAAGAAAAACCTGAGTTTGATTTAAAGAAAAAAAGAAAGAATAATGTTTATTTGGACACAGTTCGTGAAACACAAAATACAAAATAAAAAAGTGATGAAAAAACATTTTTTTTTTAATAACAATAGTGTGTGCCTCACGGCTGCGCCAAAAAGGTTCATTTCAGCATTAATGCCATTTCTTCTCAGGGGTAAATAGGAAATGTTGACTCCATTTAGCTTTGTTTTTCTCTTAATACGACGTGTAAAAGTAATTCCGATACCCTATTTACAGAATAAACAATTTCATTTCATTTCCTTGCTCAGGTGGAAAAGCACAGGTGACTCCGCTCTAGAGAGTAAATTAATGAGGTACTGTTCCACAAACAATGGGGCTTAATAAAAGCGTACTTGTTGTCTGCTCGTTACAAGAACTAGTTAATGTGTGCTACGGAAGCTGCCAAACTCGTAGCCAAATTCTGGGCTGACTCTATTTAGATTGCCATCGACACGCTCAGAAAAAGACAATTTACAATCACAGCCAGCCTTCTTAATAACTTTACTGATTGACTGATGTTTACAGTTTCCACCATAACATGATTTTTTTCAATTTTCTATCTATCTCAATCATCGTAAGGTCGATTTAAATCCTGGTTTCCAATTGGATTTATTTCCACTTAAACAAACATCAACTTTAAAAGAGTGTTAATAAAATTGATTTTAGACTGACTAGTACCTACTGGTGAAAAATTCATAAAAAATATGAAGTTGTAGCGCAAACTGAACGTTATGTGTAAGCATTACAGTTGTTTTTCCTAAAACTTGTGTTTGTTTACATCATTGGCAAATAAATTGCGAACGCAGATTAGACACAAAAGACTACTTAAAAAAAAAAAATCGCATCTTTTCTTAGAAACTCTGAAATTGAATGTTGTACCGTGAATAAAGTACGTAATTAATTTGAAAAACTAAGCTCATTACTATCAACGTTATTTAGGTGTATTATGCTACATGTTTATATTCCTAAGACGAATGTAAGGTAATTGTTTTTGTACAATGTAGTAAACAATACAATAAAATATAACAATTATCTATTGAAACAGAATCACGAGTACGTGACAAATATGTTGTAACAAAAGCTAGTTAATTAGGTATTAAATAAACGTGAAATGAGACGTCTTATAACATTTTCCAGGAGATCTCTTTGTGAAACATTTTTCAGAAAACCTACCATATAACAAACAGGCAGTAAATAGGTCTCAGGAAATTAAATGAAGTTGAAGTTTGTTTTGATCCCAATACGAAGTCACAGGAAATTCAAAATGGCGGACGCTAAACGTCAAAATGTCAAGTTTCGTACATTTCCGACTGTTTTTCAGTACCCAGTCGGGTTTTAGTATTTATTTCTTTTCTCTCATGTTATAATGTAACTGTATTTATCGTATTGCTAAATAATACGCGAAGATTGACGGTTTATTACAGCGTGACAATTGTTTGAAATGGCCTTGACTAGCGGGGCATTGGACGAGAACGTAATCGCTTGCAATGGCACCTGGTTTTTACAGCTGTGCAGTATTAATATAATATTCTTTTTTTTTAATTTTTTTTTTCATACCTTATTCTTTGAGTGCTAATAAACGCTGTCAACGGTAGTCTTGTTTTCGAGTTCCCGTTGACTTGTGGATTATTTTTAAACGACTAAGAAAAACGATTTCTGTTACTAAGTACTTTTTAAGGGGTATTGGAAGACCAGTGGGTGAAATTATAATGAAGAAGGAGAAGTTGTTATTTTCTCCTTACGGCCAGTAAGATTAAGAACAGTTCAAGATAAATTAATAAAAAGTATTCAAATTCAGAACCAGGATTTTACGAAACCGTTATCTTTATTACACAATCTTTATAATGGTACAGCTGTTAGTATTATTCCATTTATTATCATCATAGTATTGAAATTAATGTAAATAAATAACACTGAATTTTAATTAAGCTTAAGTTAGTTAAGTTAGATAGTCAACGCCAAGCAAGCATATGACTAATGTCATTACACACCACATATTACAAATAAACGTTAGTTCAAATTCCAATAATTATGTTTCACAAATTATTAAAAAGGTGCCTAAGGATAATACAGGAGATTTGAACGTTTTATTTGACGAATCGGAATTTGGGAATACATTCCGATAACAAGTTACCGAAAAAACATGACGAATGTCCACAGTTAAACACGGGTCTTTCAACATTACATACACAACATCTCGCCTGTGTTCCCCAAAGGGATTGGCAGAGGCGTACCTACGTATAGTACACCCACATTTCCCAAGTTATGTTTAAGTCCTACGTAGTAGGGTGCGAGCCTATTGCCATCAACCGGGCAAAAATCTAGGCTCCCGACTGCTACTGAAAAATCACGAACGGAAAAACCCAATCACACTTTTCCCAAACTGGGAATCGAACGCAGGATCGAATGCTCAGCAGTATCTTAGGTATCTCAATGATTGGTATATTCTAGACTAAATTCGGAATCACCACGCTTACCTGCATTGTTGGCCTGCCCCGAACAATATAATAATAAAAGTCAAATAAAATAATGAAAGTCAGATAAAGATGGACATCATTGCAGGACATCATTCAAATAAGAGCTTTGGTGATTTGTGGAAATATACACGTACACTTAATCCAAGGTTGGACTCTCCGGCGAGTGTCGGTGGAGCGCATGAACCGCGGGACATCGCTTGTGCCTTTCAGCGGTATTTTAGTGTGGTGTCACCGCTCGGGTCCACTTGGTAGTCCATTTGGTGCAAGAACGGAGAACAGTTTAGATGAGCAATATTTTTAAGAAGGTTGAGATTCTGATATCACTCGCAAATTTACTTACAATTTCGACAAGTTTTTGATATTGATTGTCGCCGAGTTGAGATTAAGACTAAATTTTGAACGTTTTTAGTACAGGAATTGGGTTTCTGGGTGCTCTAAGAGCCATGAATACGCATCAGTTTTAGGTCCTGGGCTCGAACTTAGACAGACGCTTTACGTTAAGGAAAACATCGTGAGGAAACGTAACCAAAAATTTGAACACATGATATCTACCAACCCGAATTGGGCCCACGTGGTGGATTATGGCCTATTCCCTCACAGAGAGGAGGTTTGTGTTTCCAGTAGTGGGAATGCTACAGACAGATTATGCTATGCTCAGTGTGGTGGTCCAGGTCTTCACGGCGTTAACAAAACTTAACCACGTTGACCTATATTGATCTGCGTAGCCATTTCAGCTCTTTAACTTCGTTAATTCCTTCTAACTTTCACTTAGTTAAATTTAGTGGTCTTAACCTAATGACCGCGTAGGCGGCAAGGGGTTAATTTAATTTTACGAGACTTTAAGATCCTTGTAGGACAAAATTTATCAATGTAAATATTTAGAGTTTGTCTTAAAAAATGCGTAGAAAAGTAATTAGTAATATTTTAGTATATTAATGGTTTTAGGTGATTTCTAAATTTATTAATGTAGATATTTTGTGTTTGTAAAGTCTTAAAAAGTCTGTAGAAAAGTAATTAGTAAAATTTTAGTTTGTTAAAAGTTTTAATGTTAGGATATTATATTGTTATTAATTAATTAGGTATTGGTATAAGTGGGTATTTATGTAGATAACGTTTTAATTCTGAATTTATAATGTTGATGACATTACGTATCTAATCAAAACTGAAGTTATTTTTCAATGGCCAGATATTTTTAATATGAAGAATAATTATGGTGGTTTGACATATTTACCATGCAAGAGCCGTCAAACCACCATTTTTATTAATCAGATAAAAGTTATGTGAAGATTAAAATTCAACCCTTCGTCTTTGGCTTTATTTATGTTGTGGCAAGATCTTAGAATTGACCATTTCATGAAATGGCTAAAAAAATTGGCCATATCGTTTAAACGTCAACGTTTAATGCATATCATTAAACTTTGACGTTTAAACGATATGGCCAACTTCGATCGTTTAAACGTCAACGTTTAATGCATATCATTAAACGTTGACGTTTAAACGATATGGCCAGTTTTAGCTAGCCATTTCATGAAATGGTCAATTCTAAGATCTGGTCACGACATCTACACTAATATTATAAAGAGAAAAGATTTTTTTGTTTGTAATCAATAAACTCAAAAACATTAGTTTTTGATTTTAAACTTATTTCACCAGTAGAATGCTGTATTATGCTTGAGTGACGTAGGCTATAATTTATAAAGATAGGACGCGGGCGAAGCCGCTAGTTTGAAAAAAATTGTCTGATAGGTACCTAAATAATATTTTATTTAGTCTGAAATGAATTGAAACTGAGCGTAAATTCAAACAATTTTTAATGAAATTTGCAGAAAATTACCTAACTATATGAATTAAGTATAATTTAAAACTCAAAAACTCCATGTTGGAAGTTCAGCAACCCGTTTAAGGTTACGTACCTACTCGTAAAACCTGATACTACCAGTTCTTTATCCCGTTTTTTTTAATTCGGTCTTTATAGAGATTATACTTAATCGCCTTTTCTGCCAAAAGCTGATGAAGATGATCGACGAAAACCGACTTGTAATTCTTGCGTGGGCGACTCAGAAACCTAGAAATTGGCGGACGAAGGATGAACAGTGAAAATATATTTTTTCAATTATTACAGAACGTGCTCCTGCCCTTATATCCAAGATTTGTAATAGATCTATTTTCTATTTTTGCTTTTGTTAGCTGAAGGATAAATTTGGACTTGTTATAATTACTTTTATTAGGGTTCCGTAACCGAAGGGTGCCAAACGGAACCCTATCACTAATCCTCCGCTGTACATCCGTCTGTCTGTCAGCGGGCTGTGGTCTCATGAAACGTAATAGATTCACACAGATTATGTATTTCAACTTTATTTTTTAAGTGAGCGTTGGGGACTATTAATATCTTCCGCATGTATACGAAATACTCGTTTATGAAACTCTTTCTACGCGATTCCACCGTATGTGTGTTCAAAACCGCAAAAGCAATAAAAAACTGTAAGGCAATGCAATTTACGTGGATTGTGGCATCTGTCAGTCAGGGCAACAGTGACGTGCTGAGTAACAGTTCTGCTGTGTCAATGCCACGAGTCCACGAATGACACCTTCAACATTGGCGCTATCATTGTGTACGTCAGTTTAATTGAGAGCAACGGTTTTCGAATTTAGAACTTTTTTCTATACGATTTTTATTTTTTCGCGTTTGCGTTAATAACGGACGAAGTTTGTGATTGTGTTTTTTATTCGTTCGTTTTACGATTGAGCTGAAAATGCATATTCACTAAGCGCTGAATATTTTTTTTTTTATCTATTATTATACTTTATTGCACACCTGAACATCTTACATGCCATCTACGAAGAGCAGTTTAGGAATAAATGATAAAGTATAACTTACATTAATAAAAGAGGAATATCTATCGTATAATAATATCTATCGTAAAAATCGAACATACATTAAATTTGATTTAACGTATTTTTAAACAAGAAAGTGTCATCTATAAAAACCCCTTTTACGATTTGTTTACATTTATTTAATTACCTAAACTAATGGAGTATAGCTATGCAATTATTATGTCAGAGGAGCTGGCTATTGTGTCATAGAATGAACTCATTTATTTTTTCAGAATGCTAAAGGCTGACTGAATTGGTTGTTCTCTATCATTGTACCTACTGATTTCGCACTGATGCTCGGCTGAAATCAACCGGGTTCGTTGACCTCTGAAATTGCCAAAAATATACCTACCCATCGAGAAAAATATGCGTAACACGTGAAACTTTTATTTTTTATCACGTATATAGCTAGCACAATACAAAGCCCGTAATTTAATTTGGACAAACCGAATTTTTTACTACGCGGTACCATAATAGTTATGAATTTTTAATGGGTGAGTACAAATGTACCTAAATATTTACTTACCTAATACAAACTGCATTTATTTCATATTTACTCAGTTCTGTTTTATAAACGTAGACTAACTGAATTTATTTTAATAGTAATTTTATTACGGTAATAAAATGAAGTTACCGCAAATCGATTCAGTATTTGAGCTTGAACAAATAAATTATCAGATTTTATTTTTATTCTGTAACGCATGGCGTATTGTGATGATAAAGTTTATTGACATAGATTCACTGTAATAACATCGATTTTATTATTATTACTTAAAGTAGTTTTTATTTTTATGCACAATACTGAATACATTTGGTAAATGGACCAAAACGCCCATTGCCCTTTATTTTTTTGTTACTCAAGGTACTGATGTTTTTATTTTGTTGTTGGCCCTACCTGAGACATCATTTTGAATCAAATTCACTGATTTTATAAAATTTCACACCTTTAACATTTTCATTGTTTTTTCAATTATTGTTCAACTGTAAATAATCGCAACATACAACGGTAAATCAGTTTTAATTAATGTCTACCATTGATAGGTCAAATTCAAATAGTCAAATATTGCATTCTAAAATAAACGTTTGAGAATTTTATATTGACGTAATTGTTTACCCTAAACAAAATAATATTAATAATTAATATTTTTTAATATGTACGTATTAATAATTCTGTTTGTTTTAGCTGTAAGTCAACCATAGTTAATAAATAAACATAATAAATAAAAGATTAAATCATAAAACAATAAAACACAAATAAATTACTCACGCCTCAAAAAAACAAAACTGTCCACTTAACTAAATTCAACTCAAACCACACAAAAAATGTTCTTGCTCGCAAAAAAAAAGACACAAAAAATATTATTATTATTTTCAGAGCGCGAATTTTACGCAGCGCGCACGTGCAAGCACTGTGTACATAAATTAAACATTAAGCTACTACATTCACTACGGCAGAGGCTGCGGTAACAAGCGTGCGCGGCGTGCAATGCAAGGCTTATCGAAAGGGAATGCGTGTGCGATAGAAGGAAAACAAACAAAATGGAAGTAGCTAAGGGTATTGATATGATTTTTAGGGTTTCGTACTTCAAAAGTAAAAAACGGAACCTTTATAGGATCACTTCGCTGTCCGTCTGTCTGTCTGTCAGACTGTCCCTTTTTCTCAGGAACGCTTTGAGATATCAAGTTGAAATTAATATCAAATACGTAGGTCTACGGTCCCTTGGAGTTCTAAAAAAATCAAGCTTCTATGACAACGCAATAAAAAAATACGGTAATTTATGCGACATAGGTCAACGGGATGTAATGTAAAATACATTACTTTCCGTTGACCTAGAAACGTGAAATTTGGCCAGAAGCAAGGTCTCATAGCACAAGTAAATAAAAAAAAGTGCCAAAAACGTTAATTACTTATTAGTTTTATCAATTTTTTTTTATCTATTTGCCATTGTTAACTTACATTGTAGTTGGATCATGGCGTATATCGATAAAAGGGAGAACATATTTTTTGGCTACAATGTTAAGTTTGTTTTTGGAATAAATTCATTCCAACTACGGAACCCTTCATTGTGCGTGGTCCGACACGCACTTGGCCAGTTTTTAATTTTGAATGCATCCTTTACTAGCGAACTGCTTCTGCTTCGCACGGTTTTTTCGGCTAGACAAAACATCGAGAAGACTTTGTTATAATGTAAGTTTAAAATCCTAAACTATTAAACGTTTAATAGTTTATATTTGTAATCACGTTCTCGACAACGGCTCTAACGATTTCGATGAAAGTTGCATTATAGGGGTTTATGGGGACGAAAAATCGATCTAGCTCTTATCTGGGAAAATTCGTTTTCTCCGTATTTTCACCCGAGCAGAGCACGGTCGACTAGATACTTAATATATTATACCTATAAATCTTCCGGAATAAAAGCTCTAAATGATGGTGAAAATCGCATCGAAATCAATTGAGTAGTTAAGAAGATCTAAGCAGTCTCACAGACAGACACGAAAGGCGACATTGTTTTATACCATGTATAGATATAGAAGGCATAAAGGTGACCTTAATGTCTTAGGCCACCAGTCCACCTTTGGGTATTGTAGAGACAAACCAGTGTAGGTGCAATAAATATTATTTTTACAATATATTTTTTATTTATTCGTTCGTTCAGTAGTACACTTACATTTTAATACATATAAGTATTATTGAAATTGTCTTTGACATATCTCGGGACCATGGGGTTCCTTTGGAAGGCGTGCGAGGGGCCGAAGTCAACGGCAGAGCCTCTTGAGAACTTCAAACAGAATGAGACACCTTCCGATTATCCTTGTTTGCATTACGCAAGTGCAGCCAAGGACAACCCCCGGTTGGTGCAGGACTTGCAACAGTCCTGCACTGGATCCTGGATATAGAAAAAAAGAAGATATTAAACTATTGTTACTTATTATTATTCTAAATTATTATTTGTTATTCCTACCTTTTTTAGAATTCTTCCTCAGATGCAGGCAGCAACGAGGTGAAGATTTCTGTAGCTTGCTTAAGGGATATGTTTTTATTTTACTGTTTCCAAAATGCATTTTTTTTTTCCTTTTATTAAAGCTGAACCATACAAAACAAGCAGTTTTTTTTTTCGTTTTATTTTGAGTCCATCAAATGACAATCATTATAATATTCTCACACTGTTTTTTTACTAGGAAAGTGTTTAAGAATAGTCAAACTTTCTATTTTCTCAGCATTAAGATTATTGCACTAATACAACTTCAAATATTTCCCAACTTTCGTTTTCGTTGACACAACACAATCGGTTGACATAATATTTTCCCTCCAATTAGCGTATGGTCGTCGACGATCCACACTGCGGTAAAAAATCGCACGAAAATTTATATCTTTGAAAATATCGTAATTCTAATACATGGTATCTTATGTATTTACACGCACTGGTGATTTTAAATTGGCGCTGAAAGTCCATTCCAAACACTGAATAAAAATCGCGGGGCGAGTTTATAGTACAAATATTAACGAACCACGTGTAAAATTTTCGACTATCCGTCTTTCTTTAGGAAAAAAGCTGCCTCAGACGGTCATACCTTATGTTGACGCTTCATAAACATCTTATAACAGACTCACATTTAGTTTGTTCGTCTGTTTGGTACAGTAGGCCGCACTTCAGCGGTAACATTTTGACCTTGAGCTGGCCTAAAGCGTCATACGGAGTTTCAATAGAATAAGACGCCAGCTTATGCTTTTGAAACCATTGATGCTCGAGATAGCGTACCAACGAATTCTTAATGTTTTTATTAATAATAAATATCAATAACCAACACACCTTACTACGTATGTTTTTACTTTTTGATTACCAATGCTGACAGAAAAAAAACGTTAGCAAAATCATTCAAAACTCTCTGCTATTTCTCAATAAAACATTAAAATAAATAATAAATGAGCGTACTCTCAGTATGTTTATTCGTTCACACCACTCTTGACTCATGTCATGAAGCAACGCAGTGTTCCACTCCCGCGCAGGTCCGTACAATTTCGCCATGCAATTGAATTGTGCATACAAATCTTGTACACAAGACTAATGCTGTAATTTGTATTGTAAATAAATCAGTTCTGTGTGAAAAAAAATGTAAACAATAAATTATCACAAAGTAAATTCAGCATTGGCATATATGGTATGCTTAAGGTTCAATCTGCCTAGCCTTTTCCCAACTATGTTGGGGTCGGCTTCCAGTCTAACCGGATGCAGCGGAATACATGTATTTTAAATGGAGCGTCTGCATATCTGACCTCCACAACCCAGTAATTGGGTAATACGATACCCCTTGGTAAGACTGGTTATCAGACTTTCGGGCTTCTAACGACCCGTAACGACTGTCAAAGATTCACAGCCAGGTAGCCGGGACCAACTACTTAACGTGCTTTCCGAGGCATGGAGGAGTCTCGTTATGTAACAGATGGTCACCCATACATGAAATAATCTCAGCAAGCAAAGCTTAACCTTGTTCGACTTCGGCTATTTAGTTAGTCAAGATCCCCCCAGATTGCCCAGTCATTGCCCGTGTGAAATAATACAGGTGCACCAAAGAAATTTACTCCTGGCAATAAATAAATTGTTCAGTTGTGTTATTCAACAGAATTGGCGACTCCACGATAAAGTTAGGTCCTGTCAATTAGTCATTTAAATAAATTCAAACGAGTATCCAAATGTACAAAACTAACCAGTTTCTCGAGGTCATTGATTTTTCAATCGGGATAATTTCAAAGGGTCGGCCAGTGGAATTTGTAACGTTGCGCAAAGCAAAGATGAAATGCATTTATGTTTAACACTTTTTTCCAATTTGATTTTAGATCCATGTTTTACCTGGATTAATCCCGCATTCCTTTTCGAGCGTAGTTCTTTTTCATAATCTTGCGTTTCAATGAACATTTCAACCTTTGGAAGAATTAAAAATAATACTGCACTCCGGATAAATTCAAAGGACCAAACTATTATTTTCAATACTTACTTTTATTTTGAACGTTTCATTATATTCTTGAAATGGCAGAAATTATTTTTATTTATTTAATTTAAGTATGTTAGACAGATTATTTATTATGTTAATAATATGTACACAAATAAAAACTTATACTTAATTAATTCATAAAAATAACAAAATTATATAATAAATTAAAAACTATTCACAAACTAAAATATGGCGTTGAAAAATTCATCCGCATCGCTGTCGACTGGTAATGTACCCAAGAGACTGGCAGCATTACCACGTTGTATGGCAATGCTTAGCCTCTAGCCAAGGTAAAATCCAGCCTTTGGATCACGGGAAGTGTTAACCAGCCGTTAGATACAACGTATTATTTTAATATCGCTTATCTCTAGAGTAAGTAATGAGACCATGTCAATGAATCAACTGGTCTATGTTTTCGTTTTAATTTTTCATAAAAAATTATTCGACAGTCACGATTTTTTATGTAACACTCTTATGTGGAAAAACGTCGCCTTTTCTTAGCTTTAAATATGAATGAAAATGATTTACTCGTAGGTATGTACTTATCAATGAAACTTATGTTACTTAATTATGATTGATGTTATCTTCGAAACTATGTGTTTTTGGAACACTTGTTGTAGGACTATTTGTATTATTTTTATGTACTTATAGCATGATTTATAACCTTAGAGTTATCAGACATCAAAAGGAACCCATTGTATTTTTAAATACAAATATTCCGAATAAAAATACATAAAACTATTAAAAATGTAAATTAAGCTTAGTCTAAGTCCGGATGCACTAGATCATATCATTAGAATATCAGTTCCCCATCGCTCACACGAGACCCGGAAACTAACATAACTATGTTTATTAAGCGTATAATTGTTTTAATAGTCAATTATTTCCTTAATTAAACCTTATAGTATTGCATTGTTTGACATAAAGTCATGCACATTTATGAATGAACATATTTCTCCAGTTATGTCTACATTCCATGAAATAAGGGGCGAGTCCCTTTTTGGTCTCCTCCAGACTGAGAAATTACTTATAAAAAGGTCTAGTATTTGTAGTTAGTTATTTCATTTAGTATCTAGTGTAAATAGTTAGTAGTTATTATACTATTAACTATTTAGACTATGTACGTTTATTTTTAATTACTTGGATTCCAATTTGGGTATTGAACACAATGTTCCATGCTATGCAATCGCATTTGTAGTCACTTGACCAACTGGGCACACAAAAAGATTATTTTTCCTTAAAATAAATGTGTTGCATTATTTGATTTAGTTACACTTTATGAATAAAATATCATCAAAGACTTTTTTTTTTCTTTACTTCAAATTACTCAGGTTCTATGTGGTTAACTTAAAGCATGGAAGGTAGGTTTTCCTATTATGAATAATTCAGGTAAATCAATATAATTGTAGAAAAACCATTTCTATTAGTAATCGTTTATGCAAAGTAACGTCAATTATAAGAATTGTTATTTAAATATTCGTTAACTGTTAAGTGGGACTCTACAAGCCAAAGTCCACAAGCAATGTTCCTATGAAACCAGTAGAATTTACATTGGCTACCAAGTTGATTTATCTAGTTAGGTACTCGCAAACATTGGTGACTAGAGCTGTGACCTGTACAGACAATCGGGTTTCAGTTAAGGGGAAAGCGCTAAGGTAGCCATTATTATTATTTTTTATTGGTAGGTGGTCAAATAACTTCTCCTGCTCTGGGTGGAGCGGGAGGGCGTGTCAGACTCTTACTGATTAAAACCCATCCGTGTTCCTGCAGCTGCCTGTGTGTTGCTAGGGGCCACGGTATCCCTTTCGGACTTTCTACCAACCATGACAGGCATCGGTCCTAGTGGACCCCGTCAGCACGCGTAGCATGACCACCGTAGAAACGAGTTTTGCCGACGAAAGAATAGACTAAATGACAGATTGTGATAGTCTAACTGTCATTTTGTCTATCCTTCCGTCGGCAAAACTCGTTTCTACGGTGGTCTTGCTACGCCTGCTGGTATGCTGACATCTCTTTGAGGCGTGCGTGAAACACAACGCGCCGTCGAACTGGGCCTGGTCCATATAGGACGGCGAACTCGCTAAGGAAACCCTTGAAATTCATTTTTTTTTGCTATTTGCTCCTCAGTGTAAGGTTGTGTTGATCAAAAATCAATATAACTCTCTAAATTCAAATTATCCAATTGATCAACCTAGTACCTAATTAATACTGACTTGCAAATTGCAAAAAACGTAATTGAAATTTGATTGATTGATTGATTTAAAATTCGTGGGCTATCTTGGTGCTTTTGTCCTACTAATCATCGTGATTTTAAACAGTCTTTGTTATTCGTAACTACACAATAACTTCTACGCACTTTAATTTGTCTACAAAATGATGATTGCGGCATTGACACGAAACTCGTGAAGTGGATAATCACTTGATGACTAAACGTAGGTACTGAGTTGAGTTGTTGATTGACACCTGGAAAATAATAAGATATGAAACGTAAAGGATATGTGGAGTGGACTTGTTATTATGTAAATAAGTTTCTATCGTTTTACTTACGAATATAACTTAGGCAGTAGGCATTTCCCTTGACAAACTCTTTCATACGGAGTACTTTTGGAGAGAAGTTCTTTACCTCGGTTTGCGGGAGGAGTTTGCGAGACTGGTAGAAATCATCACGAAACGAAAAAGTGTTATGCCCGAAAAAGTAAGTTTTAAGGCTCGTTCAGACCAGCGCAACGCGACGGCGCGACGCAACTCGAATAATACAGTTTCTAAGAAAACTTCACGGTATAACAATAATCGTTGTCGCGTCGCGCTAGTCTGCACAAAGCTTTAAGACAAGCGTCAAAAGTTTTGTTTTCTATTTAGTATAAGTTTTGAGCTTCAAAAAAATTGTATAAGATGGCTCTGTGTTAATACGGCGAAAGGCGAAAGGAACATCATTCCAATCGGGTGTCCCACGACACCACCGAATTTTCTTTTTTTTTGTTAGATTCGCCAGAAAACTCATAACGAAGCTTGTTATTTTTTATAAATTGCAGATCTGGTATAAGTATACAATGTACTGTCTGTTTCAAAAGTATCAGATGAAAATGTAAACTTATAGATTTGAAAACGTAGGATGCCAATTTGTAGTGCCACTTACAAATTGTGTGCTTTGATTTGATTATTCAAATAGTTAAACACGAAATTCTTATTTTAATTACCTAAGAGATATTTTTCATTTGACAATAGAAACCTCTATTGTTCGTTTCGTCAGATACTTTTGGAACAAACCATATTATAAATCAATTTCCGTGTCTATAAATAGAGCAAAAGCTAATCAGTAAGTTTCATTATACTTTAGTATTATTATTGTGGTATTATTGCACTGTAATCAGTATTCGTTCCCTTTCAATGTTTGGCCTTCATCGGATGGTTGGCGGCCTTGCGAATGTATGCTAGTCACCCAGCCACTGAGATGTTTTAATAGATACTTTAATTATATTACTCATTTGTTTTACAACAAACTGAATTAACGGCGCTACTGAATCTGTAAAGAAAGATTATAAAATAGACATTTTATGTATAAGTTTAACTTTTTATAATAAACAGTGTAGTCAGAAATTACATTAATTATGTGCGTATTGATATTCCCAAGAATACGCAATTACTTTGGTTAAGCATTATCATACGCTACGCTACGCTAGTTCGTTGATACTGACCATCCATTTCTTATCGAGACCTACGGGTCTCGATAAGAAAGAACGACCAAAAGAAAGACCAGCGGCTTAAACGTGCTTTCCGAGGTACGCCTCGGAAAGCACGTTTAAGCCGCTGGTCTCGGCTGTCATTCGTAGATCTTACCTTATCAAGGGGTATCGTGTTACCCAGTAACTGTGTTGTGGCGGTCAGATGGACAGTAGCTCTATGTAACATGAATTATGCGGTATTTAGCTCCATCTGGTTAGACTGGAAGCTGACCCCAACATAGCTTGGAAAGGGCTACATAAATCTAGTGTCGTATCAAAAGACCAAAAATCAAATGAGACAGTGGATATGAACTGACTCAAAAGTATAGATGCTGGACCATAAAACAACCGTTGCATTTAAATATTATTAGTTACCTATAGCTATAAAGGCACTAGGTATACCAAAACTGTGGCACATAGCTCACAGCACAATCTAATAATACATCTACCTGCTATTATTTACCGCTGTTTTGAAATAGCTATCTTGGTCCTAAACGTGACTACGATACTTAGTAGTAAATCGAGTACAATAAGATAGTGTGTTTAAGTATTGGAATTAATTGCATATTTTCTGAAGTGTTTGTACCTATTGCTTAACTTTTGGGAAAGGGCCTTATCAGAAGGCTAAAAGTCACCCAAAGGGCAATGGAGAGGGCTATGCTTAGAGTTTCCTACGTGATACGTACGAGAACCAAAGGAACCGACATAGCCCAAAGAATTTCTAAACTTATGTGGCAATGGGCAGGGCACATTGCTCGCAGAACAGATGGCCGATGGGGCCGGAAGGTTCTGGAGCGGCGACCGCGTACTGGAGGACTTAACGTTGGAAGGCCTCCCACAAGATAGACCGATAACCTTGTGAAGGCCGCAGGAATCCGTTGGATGCGGGGAGCCTAGAATCGGTCAAAGTGGCGGTGCTTGGGGGAGGCCTATGTCCAGCAGTGGACGTCTTTTGGCTGAAATTATGCTTAACATTTGGGAAAGGAGAACGTTTTGTATTAAGAACCCATTTATTCACTGTGTTACCTACAGTCCGGCCATGCAGAGAATGCGTTCTTGACACCTGTCAGTTTCATACTAACGAATATATGTTTTGCAAATTTGATCCTTATTACTACTTGAAATTGTGCAACTGACAGGTGGCAGGAACGCATTCTCTCGACGGGCAGACTGTTCTAACTGTGTTGTGTAGATGAGTTAGGCCAGAGGTTCCCAAACTTTTTTATCTTGTCGACCACTTGGCATATTTTTCGGTTTTGGGTAGACCCCCGATTTATTTTTTATTTTTTACCCCTGCTTACCTATATTGAATTTGCAAATTCATCAACTTCGAATGTGTTGTTGACAGCTGGTATAGTGCTACTCACTTTGAAAGATTTCAATTTCTAACTGTAGTTGAACAGTAGTGTGAAAAACAAAAACAAAATATTCAAGAAAAAAGTGAGGAAGCCCGAAATTATCTTGGACGAAGTAAACAATTTCTTGAACATTAAAAAAAAATCTTCTTTAATTTTTGAATCAAGAATATTTATACTAAGCTAAGATTTTTATTTTTTCTGTGCACCATAATATCCCTACTTCGCTAGGTACCTACTAATACCTATTATAATAATAAGTTGTTATAGAAAACCGTAGTAGTAAGGTACTCGTAGGTCTGTTCATAATGTTTTCACGTTAAAACTAAACAACAAATCTCCGTGACAGATAAACTTGGAGGTTTAACCGCGTAAAAAGATTTTTAGCAAAATAAAATCTTACACGCAGAGAAAATAAAAATGTAACTTATATAAATAGATATCTGTGTTTATACGAGTATATATAAGAAAGTAACTATGTACTTGTTACCCGTTTATAAATATGGATTATTCCATTCATGGAAAGCCAAAATTTAAGTCATAAGCTGCTTAAATGAGATCCACTATCGTGACACGACGCTGAACCACTATCGTGACGAAAAAAATGGGGGTCCATGAGAAGTAAATGGGGGTCCCATTTACTTCTCAATGAGAAGTTTTTTTCCTTCTGACATTAACAACGAAATACTACAGCTGCATCCGGTTAGACTGGCAGCCGACCCCAATATAAATAGTTGTGTAAAGGCATTGACTGTATTCATCGAAATCAAGAAGGACGAATTTTTGGTGTTTTGTATATAAGCTAAGGTGAATTGGAGGAAAATAGGTGTAAATATTACCATTGACACAGAACGTCTTAATAATGTAGGGGAAAACCACAGTTATTTGATCTGAAGTGTTATTATTTGTGGGAAAGTAATAAATGTTTATTTAAATATTTATTATCGTGGCAACTGATAGTAGTTCGTCCAATAGAAAGGACTCTTCATAGACATAGACACATAAATTGGAGTGTTTACAAAGCATGCCTATCGCACATTTACTCCAATAATGAGTACATAAATAGGTACATAAAATATATTATGTAGTACTTAGTACTGTAGTGCTGCTCTTAAAACGGTGAAGGAAAACATCGTGAGGAAACTGGCATGCGTCCTAGAACCAAAAATTCGAAGAACTGTGACATCTACCAACCCGCACTGGGCCTGCGTGGTGGATTACGACCCGCTCCCTCTCACAGAGAGGAGGCCTGAGGCCTGGGGCCTGGAGGTCTCAGCAGTGGGAATATTACAGGCTGATTAGATTATGTACTATCTAAGGATTAGAGCAGAAAAAACTAAAGCTAGCTAATACAGTGTCAAGATTGTTTTTAAATTGATCTCAACAAGCTGTAAAGAGTACAAACAAAACTATTAGTTAAATCGACTAAGTGTATTGGGGCTAAGATCTGCAATTATTTAATTTAGACTAATGCTCGTAATTGTTCTGAGAGCTAAAACAATTATCGTATATTTATTTGGTTCGGACAGCGACAAAAGTCTATAAACACTGCTACTTTTGCACGTCATCTAAATTGACACAAATGGATTCGATAAATTGTATGTATTTCAGCATTTTCTAAGAGATCTTTTGCTATTTATGATTGTAAAACTACAGTGTTAGTCGACTTTTGTCACCGTTTTTCAAAAATATTTGAAAAGTTTTTGGATGTAAATAATAAATTAAATGTTAATCAATTCGGATTCCATAAGAAAAAAATCTTTTGATATATAACAAATGTTTTAGAAAAAATTGGGAAATGATCATTGAAAAAAACAATGTGCTGCACTTTTCATTGAAATGTAAAATTTTTATTTTGTTTGATAATTTAATGCTATAAGAATAATTGAGGAGGTTCTTTTCAAAACTAAATTATGCAATTTTTTTTTTTTTTTTCAAAATTTGATAAATTGTTTTTTAGGAATGGAGCTATATATTTCGTCCTATATTTTGTTGAATTATTATATACCACCAGAATAACCATTGTTTTGACCAGTACCCTAATTAAGTATTACACGATCAATCAGAATCTGAATCGTTTTGAAACAGATTGCTAATCCATTGCTTGGTACGTTCGAAAAAACAATCTGCTCAACAACGTAAATAACACAATGAATGTTGTTGACCTGTCAAATTGAAACAGATTAGTCGGAATTGTCAACGAAAATGTGTTGCGTAATTAGCTATCTGGTTTCAAATCTATTTTCCACGCCATCGCTATTTTAAGGCATTTCGAACACGTTTTCAAGCCACGTAATAAAAATATTAAACTCTGCACTGGTGAAATGTACCTAAGAACTTTGAAACTAAATAACTATGACTGAAAAATATAGGGAAAAAACATGTTTTGCTGCAATTTCTAAGAAACTAGCAAATTAGTTCTGGATTAATCATGTTTTATTTCAAAACTGTGTTTTTACGAAGTGGATTAAACTACTTTTGATGAAATCATGTGTTTTATTTTATTTTTTTGCTGGATCAATCACGTTTTGGCAAACTTGTGGTTTCGTTGCATGTAAATTTCAATGTTACAGACCAAAAAAAATTGTCTTGTCGAGAGTGGAATAGTCAAGTTTTGAAAAGAACCTCTTCAATTATAGGTATAGCTCTAAAGAATGCAAGCCACTGTTGAGGTACGTAGAAAAAATGGCGGAAATTTGAATTCGAATCTGTTATACTAGGCGTATCACAGGGCAGTATATTAGGGCCACCATTATTCCAATTGTGTATTAACGAGCTTCCAAACATAATTAGCAACCATTACGTAATGTATGCTGACTACAACTTTATTTATCTCAAATAAATATTCTAATCATTGTAATTACGAAAGTGGAATAAACTGAATTTCTAAATTTATTTCTGTAATTTGTATGGTGTACATAATAAAGAATATTCTATCTATCTATCTGATTGATCAATAAATAGTCAATAAATTTAAGTTAACCTTTCGGACACCAAATTAGTTCAATTTAAAAAGTATAAAAGTAAACTTACTAAACTGAGTGTAACCATGACTGATAAAGCGATTGAAGAAATAAGAGACACAAACCTAGGAGATACAACAGATCAACATAAAATCTGGAAGGCTACTGAAAAGATTAATAAAAATACATCCAGACAGTTCGAAATTCATTCAAATTGAAATTGTAAAGTTATTAACATAGTGATTTAGACACAGCTAGAGTAATGTTGCAACCAAAAGTCACGTAAAAACAGGTTAATGACCTGTGATTGCTGTTAATATGAAGCAACTTGTTGCGGTTAACAAAACAACAGAAATTACTATGAGAGTAATGTTTTGGTGAGTCATTCATTACTATTGAGAAATATCTATGAAGTGTTTTCATTGTCTGAAGCTCATTGACCTAGTGGTCGCAATGTCTTCGGTTCGAATATCAGGTCGGGCAGTGTTATTAGGTTTTCCATTAGAAAATTCTCAGAGGCAGGTCTCTGTCTGGATATGTGCCCAGTTATGCTATAAGCCGACTGCTTAAGTGAGACGTTTCCTGAGGTAGCTACGCGGTGCGAGCGGGGTGTGGTAACGTGATGCAAGAGCGCAGTGATTTGTCAACTTGTGACAACTTTCACCCCTCCCTCACCTCACAGCTACCTCAGGAAACGTTTCAGTTAAGCGGTCGGCCTATAGTGGCTGGATAGTTGTAAAATCTGTATTACATGAGCAAATGGCACTTACCACCATACCAACCATTATAACCATAACCAACCAACCACCACTATAACTGCCATTATAACCAATTTGTTAGGTCACGGATTTAAGGCCCTATTTATACGATGCAAGATTCTTACTTAACTTTTATTGTGGTTTCAACTTATGGTATGCCAGAGGCAATTTTATCGCAGCATATGAGTATAATGGTTATATTAAAGCTTTAAGGTTTCCGTCAAAACCTTAATCTATCTAACTTACATTAAGTAATAATCGTAAAAGGTCCCATCTAAATAAGTGTTTTGCTTTTTTTTTAAACGTCTTTTAGGGGACATAAGTCGATACTCTCGTCGATAAGCTCTGCAGCTATCTGCAGAGCGTGAACTCTTGGGTTCGATTTCAAGTGAACCATAGATATTAATTTCGTAAATATTTTACTACAGGCGTCTTTATCATCACCACTATTACCACTCACTTCACTTTAGAAACAATGGCGTAACGAGCGTCTTTACATTCTTTCTTTTTCTCCTTTCTCCTTTTTTAATTTGAGGATATTTCGTTGTGTACCACTTAAATTCTAATTTAGTCTAAGCCAGCTTATGCAACTTCATTGTATCCAATAGCTCATATCCGCCATATTTGCCACTAATTCGTCTGTTACAAAACACATGCATCTACATTATGTTATGTAAGAAGCAATTAGATCAACACTTATGTTTAATATTCGGTGGTTATTAACCGTAGTTTTGTTTGTTAGCCTCGATTTGTTATGTAACCCGTCTAGACGGGCACCACCATCCATAATTTCTTCATCTTTGTTTGACGTGTCGGATTGCCGTCCCATCGGGCTATGAGAGTTAGGGAATAGAGAATGCATCTGTGTTTTCGCACACACTTGTGCACTCTTCAGCGTACCTCCGCACTACTACTGGTACTTGGCTTGGCTCTGTTGAGACTGGCCGCCGTGACCAAAATTCGGTATTATTATTTGCAAGAACAAGCACAATATCCACACAAGTGGAAGGAATGGGGGACGGCCTTTGCAAAGGAGTGGGACAGTTCAGGCTAAAACCAGATACCAAAGTATTACACTTTAAAAATAAATTGCCACAAATATGGCGCATTCACTAGTCCAAACAGACGTAATATCCGACCATGATTTCCGCTAAAATTAGGCTGATCCACTTCCCACGATTCATTAGCACCTTTTTAGTCGTCCACTCAAAATTAATTATGAAATAATCATTATATAATTTAAATAAAATAAAATAATTGGTCTTAAGTTCGCCTGCATAAATGTAATGAAATGAAATAAAAATAGGATTCACTTTCGCTGTGTGTGGCCTGCCTTTAGTTGAAACCTAAAAGCCCTGTGCTGATTCAACATGACTCTTTCAATCACTCCGTATCATTATCTTCATCAGACTACAGCAGTCCATTGCTGGACATAGGCCTCTCCAATTGCACGCCTTACATCTGGATTATTGGCCAATCTCTTCCAGCTTTTACTAGCCACCCTGCGGAGATCGTCGCTCCACCTAGCCTGAGGGCGTCGGAACCTTACATTTACCGATTCGTGGTCTCCACTTAAGAACACGGCTACCCCAACTTCCATTGGTTGTCACTACCTATAAGCATCACTTTTATTTATAATCTTAAAAAGTAGAGGGAGGGATGACTTTTTGCCAGTTTGAATATTTTCTTTTTCAAAGAACGAAAGGATATTTTTTTATGAAATTTGGCCCAATCTGGGAAACCCAAGACTTTTGCAAAAAGTTGGTTCTTCGGGACGAGACTTAACAAAGTTGGCCAAATAAAAAGGAAAAAAGAGCTTTCATAGTATTTTATTAACTTGACGGTTTTTAGTGTAACTTACAAACTAGTGTTAAAATTAATGATATCACATTTCTTTATTCACAATAACAAAATCTTATTTGAAATTATTATTAAAATAGATGTTTATTGTAATTGTACTCAACAGTTTGTTTATTCTTGAGAATTGAATGTTAAGAGAAAAGTTTGAAAGAAAATTCTGAAGAAATAAAATAGTTTAAAGATAAAAAAGCATTTTTATATTTCATGCGGCGTTGAAATTTTTCTTAGAAGGTTTTAGAGAGACAATATCACTCAATGATAATGTATAAGCGATTTTGTTCCAATTTCAACAGTTAAACAGATTGTTGGAGTATTTATTTATTCATAACTTTAACATTTCGATAGACTGTGGTTTTTGATACTAAACATATATGTAATCATCTAGTTTCCATAATTTGTAATTGAGAGATTTTCAGTTGCCAATGTTTATTTATTGAGCAATTTTATTAAAATTGTATGTATGTATGGGGGATTAAACATGTTTCTTAAAATCTGTGAAAATTATTGATTCAGGTTCAACCGTAAAGTAAGATACAAAATGGCATCTGAAGAAATAATATTACAGGTAGCAGAGTAAAACCTACAGAAAATTATATCAAAAGCGAGTAGGAGGGACAAAAAACATTACGTGAAAACATTTTACAAATTACCCATCGATAACACTACCTTTTACACTTTAATCGCAAAAATGGTCTTTCTGAACCTAGGTAAAAATGTAGGTACAGATATAGTTTAAAAGTATGCTTACATTAATAATTACTTATTTATAACTAAAGTTAAATTTGCAATTCAAACAGTAGTTGTATAGTCATCTAAGTAATAGTCTAAGTATGCATGAACACTACAATTACAATTCGTTTTAATACAACAAGTAGATCTATAGGTACATTTTATGTTAGTAAATTTCCTAAATTCATTACTTTCAGGCTTATTGCTAAAAATATGACGAAACTAAAATTATTTATAAAATCTATGAATTCTGCTTCCTCAACAGGGAGCAACAAACTAAATAGTTCATTAATAATATAATATCTATTTATCACGTCAGTTTTACAATTGTTTTTAAAACAGTAACCATTATTATGTCATACTTGAAAAGACGTGGAAAGCATTATACTTATTTTAAATCACTTACGTATAATCATTTACAAGAGAGCCCGCCTGAGGTATAGATAAAATATTTATGTATATAAAGAAATGAAGAAGTATATATAATGTGCATAATATTTTAAAACCACTTATAATAAAGTAATAGAAACTTAGAAGTTTAAATAACATACTAAAACTAATAGTAAGTATAGGCAGAGCAAAGGAATATATAAAATATGAAAAAGTATCAGGTATATATGAACAATACAATTTTCAGACAGGCCATCAATACCTTAAGGCTTTTGTAATTAAAAATCACAACCTAATCAGTGAGTTTATAGTCCGTAAGACTAACTTAATTATAACGACCCTTCTAAGTAGTAGTATCAATTTAATGGAATGTCATCTCTTAGCTAAAATTTAGGACGGAATTTCCATTATTACAAAGACGAATTCAAACGTAAATACCTTCAGCTTTATTTGAAAGATATATTAATTTGTCTGTGACAGATTAGACAGCTGTCTGACGTAACTTTAACTAACTCAATTAACTATAAATTGTCTAACTGCTGGTTTTAGGTATCCTACCTGTCTTTCTGATTCGCCTAAAGGTATTCACAAATTCCATTTGATGACGTTCTTCCTTGTCAAAATACGGTCAAAAGGTCATGGTCCATAAGTACTACATATACCCCTCCTCTCTCAGCTCCCAACTCATACACTCATAGTATCGTTCATAGAAATACTAGTCACATTAGCTACTACCTCCAAAACTGGAGCTGCATGGAATTTGTCCACCATGCTTCTGATTGAAGTAAAGGATCCTGCAAAGAGAGCCACGAGAGCAATCATGGCGATGAAGATGTTCTTCCAAAGTTTCCAGTTGAAGGGTCCAAGTCCTCTGTCCCAATTGTGGACGGTGTCAATGATAGCTGGAGTGAGGAGGCCGAGAGTTGAGAGGAAGATGGCACCGCTCAGGTTGATGAACAGCTCCAGGTCAGGGAAAGCGGCTGCGAGAGCAACTGTTGGAAAATAACAAACGTTAGAAATAGGTCACTCTTTTCCCAAAATGATGTGTGTTTTATTAATAGGTAATAGAGCCTAGTTTATTAGTAGTCTGTTTCAAGTCACTATATGTTAGTTCCACAGAACATTCATGATATTCTGTGGATATTTTAGACGTTCTATAATATAAATTACCTACGTTTTTAAAATTATAACACAACCTATAATCCTTCAACTTTATTTAATGAAGCTGCTTTTTTCCATGAAAATATTAAGTTATATTTTGGCTAAAATAAGTGATCCATAGAAATTATTATTTGCGTAGGATGGTCCCGTACGGAATAATAAAACATTTTTAAAAACATCCATAGCAATTCATTCTCAACTTTTTTTAGTCCTCATTTAGGTTTGTAATCTCTTGGGGTATTATATCATGAAACCCGAAACGATTTTTGTAGTCCTGAAATATATATACATTTTTTGAATACCCTAATTTATTTCAGTGCTTTACGTCAATTAAATAAAATAGGCTTTACATTTCAATTTATTCATAAAAAGGCCATAGAATTAATCTAGAATAAATATATGATCTTTCCTTCATTCATCCTAATTTAAGTTGGTCAACAATTTTTACTGGTCCTACTTTAATTTTAGATGTTAAAAATTCGGTATTTGCGTACACATAGATAAAGCCACATCTCACTCACCTGAGCCAGCGACAGCGGTGGTCCTGATAGCGATCTGCGTGATATTCTGGTATCTCACGGACACCTTGTTGTGTAGCTGTCTCCAGATCATCTCCATTGGTACGTAGAACTGTAGGCTGTAGGTGAAGAGGATCGCCAGTGCCATCAGGATCTTCGCGCTTTGGGCGAGACTGGAAAAAGAAAAATACAATTGTAGTGCGAGGTCTTGGCCGCTTATAAAAATCTCAGTTTCAAGCTCCAAATTTTTTATGAACTGCATTTCTTTATCAAACTTTGTTTCTTACTAAAAAAGTCGAATTTCGAGCTCCGTGTTGTAACACCAGCCTCTTGATATCCATTAGGTATGGGTCATTTCACTGACTAATCTGTAGTCAATCTCAATCTGCCTAGCCTTTTCCCAAATATATTGGGGTCGGCTTCCAGTCTAACCGGATGCAGCTGAATACCAGTATTTACATGGAGCGACTGCCTATCTGACCTCTACAACCCAGTAACTGGGTAATACGATATCCATTTGTAAGACTGGTTGTCAGACTTTTGGGCTTCCAACGAAGCTGCTGTCCGCAACGACTGTCAAAAATCCTCGAATGACAGCCGGGACCAACGGCTTTCCGAAGCAAGGAGTAGTCTCGGTATGTAAAGATGGTCACCCATCCACAGACAAACCCCGGCAAGCGTAGCTTAACCCGATGGATCGACCCGTGCGGTAGGTATAACTTAGCCACGAGCTTCTCCACACTAATCACTAATCGCACTGACTAATCTGTAATATTTTCTGGAAAATACTTCCTCTTGTACAGCCAACAATACATTTTTCTGTTTGTTCAAAAAGTAAATACGTAAAAAGTACTCACACTTCATCCTGCGGCAGATTCAAGGTGACACTTCCCCTAACATCGTCTCCATACTTCATATAGCCGAAGAACCCGACGAGACCGTACAGAGAGATGACGATGGTCATAGCCACGTTGAGCACTCCAGGACAACCCAGGAACTGTTGGGGCTTAGCCATCTCGTTCTCAACCGGCATCACGACGCCGATGCCTTCCATGGCGAAGATCACTGTGCTGGAAAGAGATGGATATATTTAGAATGTTACGTGGCTTGGAGCAAATGGACTTTAGTACGCTGGACAGTGGTATAGTTCTCAAATCCTCGACCAACAATGTTTAACTACTTAAAAACGGAGATTTGCATGTATATAGAAGTTAGAAGTACCTACAGATCAATGAGAATGCAGTATATTTTAATTATATATCACTAAACCAAGACTATCAAATTCTGCTCTAAAATAAAACTCTACCAACAAATAAAACAAAATTGCTTCTAACACATTAAACACGTACTTTAAATTCAAGAGGTATTCATGGAATGTAATCAAAATAACTAAGTAGTAAAAAGTCTAGAACAATTAGAACTAACGACGGTCCTGATTTCAATACTAATAAAACTATTAGAATTTGTACGGCTCGAAAACGTTTAATTACAAAAGACTAAAATATAGTTATTACAAAGGTTGTATTAAGTTTTGGAACTAAACAAAATAATTGAAGCGCTCTAACAAACTTTGTTTTTTGAGTTTATTTAAATTTGGCCAGTATTATTTTGGAACACGAGCCACCGATACAGCAAATACAATGACAGTCAAGGATCCACGAATGACAGCCGGGACCAACGGCTTAACATGCTTTCCGAGGCACGGAGGGGTCTTAATATATAAAGATCACCCATCCACGGATCAACCTTGGCAAGCGTAGCTTAACTGATCGATCGACTGGTACGGCTATTATTACTTGGCACAAGCCCCTTATTATAATTTAATAAGGTATTTATTAAAATTAAAAAAACGAACGTTTGGCATTGGGCTGTAATTAAAAATCAGCTTCAGGTGGTAGTACGTTGTGTTGCCATCTGACATTATTCTGAGCTGAGGTCCTTTTGGCTCATGTGTTTATTTTTATAATACCTTTAAGATGTTTTTGTATTATTTATGCACATCTGTCCATAAATTATATAGAAACTGCGTATATGAATACGCATTTTCATTCTTTTATTTATCTCACATGGTTCGTTTAGTTGAACCACAAAAGTTGTTCAACTAATAATACTTCGAAATTTAAATTCAATTTTATTTAAAGTCTGTTCGGACGGTTTGCTTTCGATTTGAACCGTCGTCGTTGGTGATCAACTAAAATCGAACCATGTGAACCTGGTATTATCATCATTTCACGTGCAGAAAAACAAATGACAAACAACTAGAAAATACAAAAGTTTAGGAAATCCTCACCTTATAAACAAGGGCCACTGCGTCACACTAGCCACCACCTCCCTCCCCTCAGGGTTCGGCAGATCACTGAAGATATAATACATCGTGATGGCGAAACAAATCACCAGGAACACGTTAGCTATCGCCGAGAATGGTACCAGCCACTTTAAGTTCCTGATCTGACAGATAATTACCAGTGGCACTAGGGTTAGTGCACAGTAGGCTTCTACCGATAACTTGTATTCAGGGATGTATTCGTCTAGCACCTGAAACAAATGAATATCGTTAATGTCAGAGTACCTGTTGAGTTTAGCTGGGTCAAGTTAATCTCGGATTAAAGTAAGCTCGTTCTATTATCCTTTTTTCAGTTCTATCCTTTGGTGACAGAAATAGAATAGAATCGTTGGTAAGGAAGTGGAAGCGTGCTGGGCCCATAACCTGATACGAGAGGGTGTTCAGTAGATACAAATGGAGAAAGTAATTATTTTTATTCGGACATTTTGCACATGCTAAGACATCAGTTTATTGACAACTACCAAAGAGAACAAAAAGGTCTACATCAGAGACAATGAGGTTTCAATCACAACAAAGTGTGCTTATGAAAAGTTTCTATGATATTCCGATCGTCTATGCGCTTTGAGAAAATTTTATTTTTTGTGTGTTTACCTTTGCTTACTATCGATTTGTTGATATCAATTTCTTACGTCACAACCCCTAAAATACTGTGCACTCGTACAGGTAGAATTATTTTATGAACTTCAGAATAGGCAACAACTAATTTATTTCTTAGGTGTTAAGACCACTGCAAGTAACGGCCAGGTTATTTTACTTCAAGCACTACGATATCGCCTTGGAACATAATGATAATCAAACAAAACTTAACTAAAGGTACAAAACATTACTCTCGATATTGCAGTCAGAAAATTAGTATTATTTTATCTTGCATTGTATAAAATCAATCTCCTTTGTATTATATAATTCCAGAGCACAGGTGTGAGTACTATGTACTAAAGAGCTACCATTTACCGGGTAATACTTTTTTTATTGACTTGAATGTGCCTTGGCGGCTGTGAGTATGTCAGGCTCACTCAGATGTCTCGCTGATGGTGGCGCGTGTGTTGGATCATTTAGCTCCCTTCAAAATGGTTGAGCTGAATGGTGCTGATCCATGCGTCATGTTCGTGAACGGGCGCCGTCGGTTGGGACTGGTCAACTCTTAGCGGCTATGGCTGATTTTTAATTTTTGAATTGTTCTTTGTTTTTATCTTTGTATTACGGACGCTTCTAACGTGCACGTCTAAC
This sequence comes from Agrochola circellaris, assembly GCA_914767755.1. NCBI lineage: Eukaryota > Metazoa > Arthropoda > Insecta > Lepidoptera > Noctuidae > Agrochola > Agrochola circellaris. Next base: position 2,648,077 of record OU611847.1, read on the forward strand.
GTGAACAATGTAGAAAGACATTGTTCTCACATGTATAATTTCAACATGAATGATGTAACCAATACTTTGTAACAATTTATTTTATTTAAAAGAGTGTCCGTGGAGTTTCTTGCCCGTTCTTCTCCATAGGTACCTACTACGCTTTGGAACGGGCAACTAGCTTCATATTTATGACTGACCGATTCCTTGACAATTCAAAAGTGCCTGTAATGGTTTAATTGAAATAAATGATTTGAGTTTTGAGTTTTATTTCTTAACTAATTTGACTTTCCTATAATTAATTTTATAGCCGTATCAGGAAAGTTTTGAAATTAATAACAAAGCTCTCTGGTGCTTATAGAAAGTTTAATGTTTGTTCGCGTACCGTAAGACCAGGATCAAAGACGGAACAGAAAATTCGAATGCACAACAAAGGTAATCATTTAAAACGACATTTTTTTTACTGAACACCAAAGAGACTACCTCGTTGGTCTAGTGATCGTAAGCGCTACTGCTGAGCATGAGGTCCTGGGTTCGACTCCCAGGTCGGGTAAAGTATTATTGAATTTTTCCAATAGGAATTTCTCAGTAACTGCCCGGTGTCTGGATTTGTGCCCGGTTGATGGCAATAGGGTCGCCCCCTATAACATGGGACTTAAAACATAACTAGTGAAATGTGGGTGTAGTACAGGTTCACCTCTGCCCAACCCTTTGAGGAACAAGGCGTGATGTTATTTTACGATAGTCTTTTCCGCTTTATTACGTTAACATTTATCTGAAAAGATAAAATATTTTCTGACAGAATCATTAATTCTTTTACCTCTTTGAAATTTTCAGCGATGAATACAATATAAACACACAATGCTGCTAAATATGTGCAGGTCATCGCATAGTCCACGAAAGTTCTGAAACATAAGAGAAATAATGTTTTATATGGTAACACTGAGAATGGTTGAATTGGGAAGTGAGGAATCTCCTTTTTTTTTGTGGTCATGAGCTATTCTCTGAGCTTAGAGGGTTATCACACTGACGATTGTCTAGCGTGTTTCGAGCGATGCTATCTATGAACGTGCTCTCCGCGGGTGTGTAGCAAGCTAGCCGCAACTGCGCGACGTGTTGTCCGCGTCCTTGACTTAAACCGGCGAAATCTGGGTGTACCTACTATAGGTACACCTCTAACTGTCATGACTGCTCTGTTATGTTATCTTACCTGGCAAAATTAGCCCACGGCCTTAATCGTTTAGGTCCAAATTCGAAGGCCGCACCGCAAGTCTCTGCGAAGCCCATCGATGGCTTCTTAGCGTCCACGCATACTTCTTGAGACGTTTTGACCTGGGGAAAAACATGTTTTTCAGTATCAAATTCGATTGTAACTTAGTTTTGGGAGTTAAAAAATTTACGCCAAAATACAAGGGCTAAGTAGAGTAGTGGTGGCCCAGTGAGAGCAATAGTGGCCCAGCGGGAGCAGTGGCGGCCCAGTGGTAACAGCCGGGACTTACGAGTTGTAGGTCGTAGGTAAGAACCCTGACCGGCGCTTTACTTTTTGTAAATTATTTCATCACCACTACTCTCAAAACGGTGAAGGAAAACATCGTGAAGAAACCGGCATGTCCTAGAACCAAAAATTCGAAGATATGTGACATCTACCAACCTGGGCACTACCAACTGGGCCCGCGTGGTGGATTACGGGCCACTCTCTCTCACCGAGACGAGGCCGGTGTCCCAGCGGTGGGAACATTATAGGCTGATTATGCTTATGCTTACGCGGGCTGGCCCTACCCTAAGGTATAATAAAACAACACTACATTGGGTCTGCGACGCAGTTTGATGGGTTTATAAATGATTTATTCATGTAATTTTATTTCAGAAGTGGTTTATTGACACGGGCATAAGAATAATATAACTATTTACCCCGGAGTACATACGTAGGTAGGATTTATGCAAAAAAATTCAGAAGTGCTGAAAAACACTCAACATTTTATTAATATTTAACGCATTACCTTAGTTCTTAGAAAGAGTATAATAGGCTAATATCTATAAATAAACATAAAATAGTAACGAAGACAAAACTGTCGCTGTGAGGTAAGAGAACGAGTCTGACGCCGAAAATATATGTAATTTTAGGATTTTTTGTCCGTTTGTCTGGATGTATGTTCCGTATTACTGCTGAACGGATTTGGATGAAATTTGGCACACCGATAGTTTATAACCCGGATTAAGATATAGGGTAAAGCCGCGGGCAAAAGCTAGTAAGTACTATAAGAAAGGCTGGATTTAGTGTCACGCTGACGTCAATCGTGTACCGCCGGTCACGCGTAACAAGACCCTGACGATACATGAACGTGTATAATGTAACACCGGTAAATAAATCGGTAATCGACCGATGTCAGCGCTGATCGTCGGTCGAGCACTAAATCCAGCCTTATAAGCACAAACAACAACAACACGGTTACCAACCAAATGAGAGTATCAAAGAGTTCAATGTCCTTCTATAATTTCGTATTATTATGCTAATGAAATTCCAACCACGATGGTATAGTTATTTTCATTAATATAAATGGGGATGAGACTTTGTTTACGCTTCTGTACATGAATTTCAGACGTTATTAACATTTTCTTCTCGAAACATAAAAAAAAAAAACGAATCTGTTCGCTTTCTATTTGTATTCGGTCAATTTAGTGAAGTTAGACGAAACCTTTACAGAATAGAACTACATATGAGTACAATTAATTAAAGCAAATGAAATAAGATACACCGTAACACACATAACGAAGAAGGGTTAACCTGAGGTGTACCTGAGATAGATAGATAGTACATCCACATTAAGCCAATAGGGAGCGAGACTATTTGCTTCAAATGAGTACAAATCCAGACACCGGGCTGCCACTGAGAAAATCCTGATGAAAAAACCCAATAAAACTTTGCCCGACCTGGCAGTCGAACCCAGGACCTCCTGCTCAGCAGTAGTACTTGCGAAAACTAGACCAACGAGGCAGTCTAACAAACAATATCTGGATAACAAAGCCCTTTTTAATAATATTCAATAGTCTTAAACGAAACTGGACTGCGAAAATGGCTGAATAAAGGAGTAAGCGGAAGGTTAAAGCCATTAATTATATTTAATTATTCACACAAATCGCTTGCTTACTTAAAAACAAAGAAATATTGAAGCTGACTGTAACGAAACAGATTAAGTATTTTAGAGCGTTCTCACACTGACGATTTGCTAGCGTGTTTCCATAGAGGCGTTCTGTGAACGTGCTCTCCGCGGGTGCGAAGCGAGCTAACCGCGACTACACGACGTGTTCTCCGTATATTCACAGTATTGTCTCACTCTCTCTTGTACATTCACGTCAATCGCTCTCTTTACGCAAACGCAAGCTGAAGTGGCAGTGGGTTGGCCATGTTTGTCGAAGGACCGATGGTTGATGGGGCAGACGAGTTCTGGAGTGGAGACCGCGTTGGCAAGTGTAGTGTGAGACGGCCAATAGCTAGATGGATTGACGACTTTTAAAATGTGGCTGGGAGTACAGGGTATTGTGGCGAAGTCTGGGATAGGCTTATGTCCAGCAGCGGGCTGCAGTAGATTGACTTGATTGAAGCAAACGCGACGAACACGTTGCGCACATAATGGTGTGCTCGCTACGCAAACGCAGCGAACGCGTTGAACAATCGCCTCGCTGATAACACGCTCGGAAATCACCGGTGTGAGAACGCTTTAACGATGTCGCCGGGTTTTGAGAAATATTGGAAATATTTGAATTACAGCATTCAAATACTGGAAATTTAAGTAAGTTTTAGGTGAATGAAACTCTGGCAAAAATAAGGTCTACATAAAATATATAATATATTTACTTCGTAAGTGATAAGAATTAATCTTAGCCTTAATTTTAGGTGTTGAGCGATGTGAATTTATTTGGAAGTAAGCTACCTACTTAGAATAGAAGTAGGTAAACGTAAAAAAGTCAAAGTCAAAGTCAATCTCTCACTCTGTGTGTCTTCCCAGCTAACGCATTAGGAAGTGGTGAAGGGTGGGCGTTTTGGGACTGTCTTATGTAATTTTGACGTTCGAAAAGTGCTGATTATCAGCCTGGTTTGAATAAATGACTTTTGAATTTTGTTAAATGACCCTTAGAGAAAGTTTCATATCACACAAATTAACAGTGATATGTGAAGGGGATTTCAGGTAAATAAATAAATCTTTCAATATAAGTAAAGAAACTTCCGATGAATGCGTTATTATGACGCCAGAAAGTACGAGTAGGATGAGATTCGTTTTATTCACCATTTTTTATGGCTTCAGTATCTAGCGTCAAGATTTTACGTATCGTTAACTTTGGAACTATTGTGTGAGCTGACTTCCTTATTCTTATTACTATGGTAAGGTTATTCTACTAGTGTTATATACTAGTTAAAGTTATCATGTTGTAAATAATCGGAGACCCGGATAATATATCCCTTGGGTTTTTAAATCCTGTTAGCAGCTGCTGTGGTTAAACTGAAAAGTTTACAATGGAAGGGTTTCCAAAATTAAAAATTTGAATCCAGAAAAGGGGAACTTTGAACTTTTCAATTACAGCATTTCCGGATGTTGTGGAAAAATTATCAAACGAGATTATACTTTAGGGGTATGAGGAACAGGGTGTAAAGTTCACTCATCCACCATAGAAAAGGGAGGATCCTCCGACCAGACGGGTGTCATGTCTGGCGGGCAATTGCCCAGAGGTTGAAGTCGGGAGCTTGTATATATGTCCACCGCGGGAAACTCTAATTGCGCGATGCAGGATTTGAGTGACGTCAGGATGTTGTGTGACGTCAGGTCTTTGATTCGTAGTTTGCATGTGGCGATGTAGATGCCGCCACAACACCAGCCTATTATTGTGCAACTGCAGGGCACAGCCTCTTCTCAAACAGAGAAGGCACGGGCATTGATCACCACGCTTGCTCCAGACGGGTTGGTGATTTCAGACTTATATATAGTACAGTTTATATCTGAGATATTTTTAGTTACGTCATACAATATGTTACCAAACAAAGGTTTCAAGATATTGTTGTGGGCCATTGTTCCTTGGGACGTAATTAACAAATTTTATGAGGTCACTGTAACTAGGTATCCAGTGAAAACAAAAAACAAAATATTTCCGTTTATTTACGAACTCCCGACAGTTTAAGATTAAAGAGCTATAAAAGAGCTTTCTTGAGTAAAGATACGTATCCTAGACTGTCAGCCTCGCTATCAGTCTAGTATCAGTTGATTTACGAGTTTAAACTACTCCCTCTTTTAAGGATGCCTTTAAAAGTGGATCTTAAATACTATTCAAGAAAATGCTACCTGGGACGTATTTAATGAAACCGACAGATAAGACCTACGCGAAAATATGACAACCCGATAATTTTGTAAGTTTCCTCCATAGTCTTCTGCTTTATTTAACAACATTTGTAATTTTTGGACAAATATGTCGCGTTGTCAGTTATATTAAAGAGGGTCCTGAAGGCCTACATAAGTGACAAGCGCTTTCAAAGTGTTCCGTATTTCTAAAACGACTTTCAAGTTTCAACAGGAACGGCTGTTTTCACTCTGCGTCGATAACGACACCGAGAGTGCGTGCCTTGGGTTCGAACTCGAGACCTACTCGTATAACTTGGCAGTCCAACGGTCACACCTCTAGGCTATCACTGCTCACTTGCATCGTGTAAATGGAGCTTTATTTATTTATTTATATATACTTTATTGTACACCAGATTATACATTACATAAAGAAAAAGTAATACACTATAAAATATACAATGGGCGGCCTTATCGCTTACTGCGATCTCTTCCAGGCAACCTTGGAATGGACAGTGATTTTCTGGACATAAAATGGGGTTGTCTTCGGTGCAAATAAAAGGTATATAAGTACAATATACTATAATAGATACATAGATAAATGCTATATAATAGATACATACATACTAACTATATAAGCAACAAAAATAAATGACGAATATTATTACAGCTAACGATAAGAACAAAATTATAACGACAGGTAATGTTCTTTCACGAGTCTTTTAAACACAGGCAACTAATGCGCGCGCTTTATTGGAACTGGTAATGCGTTCCACAAACGAGCAGCCTGGACAGTAAAAGATTTGTCAAGGAAAGTTGTGGTATGCATTGGCATTTTAAGTTTCAAATTATCTGATGACCTTAATAATTTTGTGTGAGAGTCACAACGAAACTGGAAACGTTTCTTGAGATAAAGAGGGGTGGAAGGAGAAAAGAGCACATTATACAAAAGGGAAAGAATATGAGCATTCCGGCGAAGGCGAATTGGTAACCACTTGAGCTTCATGGCTGGAGCTTTATGGCTTATAGATTGTATCTTCGTCTAGCCCATCTTTTATTTACAATTCTTAACGTTTAATAAACAATGAAGCTAACCACAATGAAGAAAACATCAGTCACGGAACATTGATTAATAGATGTAATCTCTTAAGCGCTGAATCGCTAAGTTACCTTGGCCTTCACGGCGCTTCCTTCTAATGTCGTAAGCAGTGACGAGACTACAAATAGACGTCTACATAATATTCACATAACGATTTCCCAGAAACAATTATGGTCAAGGTTACCTGGGAGCAGGCCCAGGTACCTCGGATGCAACTGTTGACTGTGAGTACATCCTAACTTATATTATAAATTGTGAAAATGAGTTTGTTTGTTACGCTTTCACACTAAAACGGCTGAACGGATATGGATGAAATTTGGCACATGATTAGGCCAAGACCTGGAGAAGGATATAAGTTTCTTTTCATCTTGAATTGCAGCGGGCAAAAGCTAATAATTAAATGTAGAAAATTTGTTGTTTGATATAGAGACCTGCCAAGTTTACTGTAAACGGGAAAGGACTTAAATGTTAATGAAATAAGATCACTTTTATGTCCATGCGCCAGAAAGGCAAAGATGTTACTGGAAGCGGGAGGTGTGAAAATTTCACTCACCGCTCGCAAAATTTTGCACATAACAGTTTAGCAGTAAGCTCATTCTGCCTTGGGTATGATTATAATTTTAACTGGATAAAAATCAAAAGACACCAAATTCCCAGCAAATAACAATCTAAAAACGTGGCTTTTTTCAAAATGAGTTATGCTAAAAAAAAAAAAAAATGCATAACGTGTGAGCTCTTGGCCTGCATCTCACCTGCTAGTAAGTGATGATCAGGCCGAAGTTAGGTGGAAACAAGCTTCACCCTGAATCCAGCCAGTTCCTCTGAGGAACTGGCTATCTTACCTCTAACTGCCGGAACAATACAATGTTAACATTATTGTTATGGCGACAGACTTAAGATGGTAGTAGCTGGTCCATTTGAACGAAAATATGTTATGTTCTAACAACTGAACTAATATAGCCACTATGGTAGCTATATTAATACATCATAACAAGTAGACAAATATTATTAACTCATGATAACATGTAAATTAATACGGAAGTCGATCAAATGACGCGTTCAAACGATTCATCAGCGAAACATATGGTTGGAGACCGTGCCTTTAAGGCTTCGCATAGTAATGACTCACGCACGAGCTTTGATAATAACAGATCTTATTTTCCATAAGGATCTAGTAAACGAAGACAATAATAAGAAATAATAAGAATAATCTAGTAAAAAAAGGGAAGAATATAAACAGAAACGTTGAAGTTATCGGAAAATTCTCAACGATCTTCTGCTTCCTAATAAAGCATGAATACTGTAGCCTGCAACTAGGCATAAATAATTATGTATAATGAAAAGCAATAGACTGTATTTACAATATCTATTTCAAAAACATTATTACTTCTCTGAAAACCTCATTCGGTTTATTTTATAGATTGAAGTAAGTGTAAGGAAAACGAGAAACTTTAAAGTCGCAAAAATATGTTTGGTTGAAAATATAATTAATATGGATTCAGTAATGACGATACACTAGGATATGAGTATATTTATGATAGAGATAGTTTTCTATGTGATAAAGACTTGGGAAATATCCTACGATTTGGTGATCCCAAGTACAGAGTCGTCATATGCTGAATAAATAAGCAAGTCGCCTCCCAGAATTTACACCTTAGATACAAGTCATTCGAAAATGACGGAATTAAATGAACGGAATCTTACCAGAACATAAACGCAATGAGTACAAATAAATCCGACGACTAGTGTACCGATGGCTCCGGCTGCTAAACCTGCATTCTTGAAAGCAGCAGGCATAGCCAGGATACCAGACCCCAGCGAAGACTTTAGTAGATGCACCAGAGATCCGATTGTCCTGAAAGAAGGCAATATTTGTTAGTCATCTGGAGAGATATTAGTGCATAGAGAATAGAATACTGTAAGGCCCGACGCTCCTCAAATGTAACCAGTAATTACAATCAATCTCAAATCACCACCGGGTAGCTAGAATGTCACAGCAGTAGTATTTCATTAGCGGTTCATTCATGACCCGACTTACTTACGGGTTATTAACTAGTTTCTGATTGGTTATAAGTAAGTCGGGTCGTGTACGGACCGCCATTGAAATACTAGTGCTGTGACATTCTGGCAACTTTTTGGTGATTTCAGTTTGTAACTCGTTACTTTTGAGTAGCGTCGTGGACGATCGGCCTTAGAATTATCTATAGTCATTATGAATACACAAACCAACAAAATCGACTTAAAATAATAGGTTCAGCATGCCATCCATTGCAATTTTACTAGAGAGTTCACTAGGTATTTGTTCTGTGTCAAGAGCTTTTCTTTTTCCAAATATTTATAGCCGAAATTCCGTAGTGATAAATCAATTCCACAGATTCATGAAAAACATATTACTAAACTTTAAAAATCGGAGTTTAATGTTGAAGTTTCACAAATTTTCAAATGATTTTCTCGAGCATATTGTTTTGTGTGTGAAATGTAAGGTATTGATTTTTTCTTGAGTTTGCAGAAATTTCTTCCTTTTGCCAGAACAGTTTGGACTCAAATATAGCTTGCAATATTACTTCCAAAATACGACTTCTAATAACGTTTGCAAGTACGGTCAGCGTCAAAAAGATGGACTAAGATTGATTTAATTGTCTACAGTATACAATTAAATTAATCCTTGTCCTTGATATCTTTTTGAGGCTGCCTGTAGAAAAAAGTTAATTTAATTTTTGAATATTACTTACGAGTTAGGGTGTTCCACCTTTCTGTGTTCGAATGGGTTGTAGGCTTTCTCATTGATTACTTCTTTTGAGCCTAAACTTAGAGTTGATTGGAAGCCTGGATTCGTTGCGAGATTCGCCCTGGAAAAATAATTGAATGTCAGATTTATTTCGGAAATAATTGAATGTCAGATTATTTTATTTCTGATTTTCCAGATTTCAGTTAGAATTGGACTCCAGTTTATTGGAAGATTCCTAAAGCCTGCGATATTGGAATAAGTGTCTCGTGTATCCATCTGGTCAGATGGGGAATCATTGACGTATCCCGAACTCAATGTGAGTGTGGAGCTTCGACACAGTATCGACGTTCTCTTCTGCCTGTGGTGCAAAACTATCTGCACATTCCAGGACTTAAATGAGGCAAACGACAAAACTGTCCCAGGTCGCTACGTACTGGTCGTATAAAATATAGGTAAGTCATCGTCACGAGAAAAAAAAGATTACAAATAGATAAGAGGATGCTTATTTAAAGAGCCGTTTTTTGGCTGATGACCACGAAGAAACATAATTTACAGTTTTTACTTTTACTGAAAGGCATCGGAACATCAAAAAAAATAACAATATTGTGATCCAATTATCATGAAATAACTTTAATTTCTAAACCACATCAATTTGAACGCGGGGGGAACTCAAAACCGCAAATATTTGGTAGGTATCTACTCCAAGTAATTGAAGAACCTATTGGAGGTTTACCCAAGCATTTGTACATAATGTTACTTTAATAAACGTAACAATTATATAGTGAAGTAAATAAATTAATTGTTTATCAAAGAGACTGCCAACTTAAATTGTTCGTATATTCAAATCACAACAGTCATTCTTTGACAGTTGTTTGAAATGGTCTATAGCCCTAGTGGTCCTAGTGTGCCAATTTGATAAACAATTAATTTCCGTATCTACTGTCTGAACCTGCCTTAAACTCAAACTCAATGCATTTATTTCAATTAAACAATTTACAGGCACTTTTGAATTGACAAGGAATCGGTCAGTCAAAAATATGAAGCTAGTTGCCCATTCCAAAGCGTAGTAGGTACCTATGGAGAAGAACGGGCAAGAAACTCCACGGACACTCTTTTAAATAACAATTTGTTACAAAATATTGGTTACATCATTCATGTTGAAATTATACATGTGAGAACAATGTAGAAATATGTGCACGTTAGAAGCGGCCGTAATAAAAAGATAAAACAAAGAACAATTCAAAAATTAAAATCAGCCATGGCCGCTAAGAGTTGACCAGTCCCAACTGTTCACGAACATGACGCATGGATCAGCACCATTCAGCTCAACCATTTTTTAAACCCGTGTAATATATAGTTATCCCTGACTTAAGCGCTAGAAGTAGACCCTGAAATACAAAATTAAACTTGAAGATACTTATTGTATAACAGAATAGGGATGTTGACAGGGGAAAAAAAGAAAACCTATTTTGTCCTCCTGTCAGATTATAGAAAAATATTGAACACGTATTTTTTGCTTGTATCATATTCGTAAAAAATGGTTTAGATAAAACGCATTAAAGTTGGGGAGTGGGGCTCGTTATGTCACAAGTCAGTAAATAATCTACCGGCGAGTGAAGTCATGCCACATTTTAATTCAATGTATTGCCGTAATCTTATAATTACGTAAAAAAAGAAAAAAATCTATTTGAAGGACAAAAAAAAAAATTTGTAACAACATGGCAAATCTTCAATATTGTGTGTACAAACTTAAATTTTCAGCTGGAATGTGTATGATACATAGACCATGTTTTTCAACTACAATGTTAAGTTTGTTCTTGGGATAAATTCATTCCAACGGAAACCTTCATTGTGCGTGGTTCGACAAGCACTTGGCCGATTTTTAATAAATGGTTGCGCTAATAAAGATTTCTCCAGAATCAAGGATTTATAAACGTATTTTCTTTCTTTCTTTTCTTATATTAGAAAAGAAAGAAAGAAAATACGTTTATTAGCGGTAAACATAAAGAAAAGCGCAAAGAAAGAACACATTACAACAAAAAAAACAAGTTCGGGGAAAATATGCGTCAAATAAACGCAAAACGACCATCGCTCAGCATAATGCCGCGCCCCTATGCGAGACAGAGCCCCAGCGCTGACTTTTAGCGAAAGCTGGGTTGCCGTTATGACGTCGACCGGTGCAGCATTCAATGAGATATAAATAAGATATAAAAATAAAATAAATATACAATAATTATTCTACATGTTTATATAAAATATAATCTTTAAAATGGCAAGATTCCGTTCAGCAAATATACCCCGGATTTTTATTTAATTGATGTGCGTCAAATCTATTTTTGTTTTACAAGTAGTAGTAATCATCTTCTTTTGTCCAAAAAAATACATAACCAGTGCATATTTTAAACCTTTCGCGTGCATTTGTAAGTTAATCTAATTATTTTGATCGATATATCAAATCATTTTGTAAAGCCTGTTCTCAACTATGTTGGGGTCGGCTTCCAGTCTAACCGGAAAAGAAAAATACAATTTTAGTGCGAGGTCTTGGCCGCTTATAAAAATCTCAGTTTCAAGCTCCAAATTTTTTATGAACTGCATTTCTTTATTAAACTTTGTTTTTTACTAAAAAAGTCGAATTTCGAGCTCCGTGTTGTAACACCAGCCTCTTGATATCCATTAGGTATGGGTCATTTCACTGACTAATCTGTAGTCAATCTCAATCTGCCTAGCCTTTTCCCAAATATATTGGGGTCGGCTTCCAGTCTAACCGGATGCAGCTGAATACCAGTATTTACATGGAGCGACTGCCTATCTGACCTCTACAACCCAGTAACTGGGTAATACGATATCCATTTGTAAGACTGGTTGTCAGACTTTCGGGCTTCCGACCACCCGTAACGACTGTCAAAGATCCACGAATGACAGCCGGGATTAACGGAGGGGTCTTGAATGTGGAATGGATGGACAGCCATCCATGAAGCGACAGCGGCAATAGTAGCTTAACCTGTTATCATTTAGCCACGAGCCCCCCGATTGTTTGATCGATAAATGTTATAATATTAATTAGGATCAAATTCGCGCAATCTTTACTTACAAGTCATGAAAGGTAAGCCCTTTTCATAAATTCTCTTTGAATTTGAGACCTTTAGAGGAAAACTGATCTCGAAGATCTAAGAAGACCTTGTATACCTTATCTACGTTTAATGGGAAGTCTAGAGTTTAGGGTACTTACGTTGAATTAAAATTCTCGAGCACAATGCTGCCTTTTTTCTCTCCGTTCCCCATTTTGTCGTGTTTCTGCAAAGAAAGATACAAGATTATAATTGCTTTACTCTAGTAATGCTTGTTTTTAAGGTTCCGTACGCAATGGGTGCCAACAGGACCCTGTTACTAAGACTCCGCTGTCCGACCGCTCGCGCCCATTCGTTTGTCAAGGGCTGTATCTTTTGAACCGTAATAGGTAGACACTTGAAATTTTCACAGAGTGCGTAATGCGTACTACTATGGCCGCTATATTACCAAATAATACAAATAAAATAAAAGTATTTTTGCTTAAATATTATACGGTGGTACGGAACGCTTCTTATGCGAGTGCGACTCGCACTTTGCCGCTTATATTTTTTACTACAAGTGAGCCGTGACATTAATTTTATTAAACGACTGTTTCTACAGTAATTCACTTTGAAGTTAAATAAGTTTATTATCGCCCGACTTAATGATGTAGACATTTTTTGGCTAGAAGACAGGAGAAAGGTAATATATTAGTGTTGCAGTAGAAAAAAAATTACATGACTTGTTTAGTTTATTTTTATTTTTAGAATCTGTTTGCTTAACCTTTGTCTTTTTACGTGTGGCTTTGATAAAGAGCCAAATATCTACCGTACCAACATAAATAACACAGTATCTGGGCAACCGAGCTCCGCTCGGGTGAAAATAGAGAAAAACGAATTTTCCCAGCTATGAGACCTAGCTAGATCGATTTTTCGCCCCCGTAAACCGTATTGCAACTTTCATCGAATCCGTAAGAGCCGTTTTCGAGAACGTGATTACAAATGTATACATATACAAATATTGCTCATTTAATAGTATCGGATTAGAAATAAGATGAAAAAGTACACGACCATTACGTGATGCAAATCTTTCACACTTTCTGTTTAATCCCATTATCTAATAACCCATAAGCGACTTTTAAAATCTTCACGTAATACAGGAAAAAAACCATCATAAAGCTACAACAAAAAAAAACATAAAACATGATGACCGTTACGCAGGTAATTTTCATTTCGTCAACTGTCTGGTAGAAATACGGACCAACATAATGAGACAGGCGAAGAATCATGGAACTAATTTTAAGTACTGAATTTTGTATATTATCGGTTGTTTCCTTTGCAAGTGGCGCCGCCGAAAAGACTCAAGTTATACTGGTCGCGTTGTAAGATAATAATCGTTGATAATCGTATGAAGCGTACATTTGACGCGTACGTAATCGGTGTCAAGTAAGCCGAAGTGGGACGCGGTGAAACGCACCACTGATGTTCAGGTACTAGATGTGTTACAATTTTAACTTACGGACAGTCTCTGGTAGCTATGTTAATTAGTATGTTCTCGAATCCATCCATCTCGTTTAGTAGCTCGTTGTAATGTGTTTCTGTGCTTAGGTATCAGAAAATTAAATCTCGTTTAAGTGTAGCTTAGCGTAGATACCAAGACAAATAATAATAATAATTATGATAGATGACTCATGGCACCGATTTCGTAACCGGTACAGAATAGAGCACGAAAAATTCACGATGAGTAGGCCTAGCAATAGCATATTAGTAATTTATCAGGGAGCTTACCACCACCTCTAAAGCAGTAATATTTTAATCTTACTTCAGTGGGGGAAAGAGATGGAGCTATACGTCCTGTAGAGCTTGTTTTCTTCCCCACGCTAAAGTAATATTAAAATAATACTGCTTTAGAGGTGGTGGTAGGCTCCCAGGACCCCATCCAGTCTTCTACATCTCTATGGATACGTCGGTGGTATGATAAACGAGTCCAACTTTTATCGCCGGCAAACATTTGAAAACGAGCCCCATTATGTTTTTTTGCAAAAACCGGACAGCCGGTAATTGGAAATCGGAATTTCGAACGATGTAAATTAAAATTGCGAATTTTAACTGGGCCCGTTTTTTTGGCTTTTGTGTAGGCATGCTGGGTATTCTGATTTCTGATGTTGATGTTGGGGAGTACTTAAGTTATTTTGTGATGGGTTATTGAACTCTTGGAAGAGGTAAGGTCTGTTAAAATTTGTCAAACTTTTCTGTGTCAATAATGGATACGAGGCTTTTGGCTCATCTGTAAAGTGGTATTGTTTTGTTTTTTTTTGTAATGTGCGTTTGATTTGTGAAGAATAAACACTTTTTCTTTCTTTCTTTTTTCTTTCTTTTATAGAGTATCAAAGACACCGGAGATTTCGGAGGGCACCGATAGAAGTGGCACACAGTAGTTTTAGTCAGTATGAGTTCAACATTGTGATGATTAACACATGGTAAGATAAGATACGTTCACCGTTAGTTTCTGCATTCACTGCCCGTAATTAGATTGATTTTCAACTGAGTCCGAATTCCATCGGACTAAAGCCAAAAGTGTATTAAAAACAACATGTATAACTGATAAGGCTGATGACGGAGACAGAAGGTCCACTCAGCCTATTGAAGTCTACTGCTGGATATAGGCCTCTGGCGCTTATGTATCTTTTATATAGATTATTTTCTTTTAAATTTTGTGAATGTGAGAACGTTGTAGACATAACAGACTGTAGATCTGTGGACCATTTTATATTTTGCTAAGTACCTGGTACTTGTCGATGGGCCTACACTGTCCTCTCATACCTTTTAACACTGTAATTTGGAAACATTGTAAAAACCATTTACTTTTAAAAGAGTAATCGTGGAGTTTCTTGCCGGCTCTTCTCCATTAGGAATCGACCAATTGGAACCGTGCACCTAGCTTCTGAAGTTTCATAAGTGCCCTTGTAGGTTCATGTGAAATAAAATATTTTGAATTTGCAGGCTGCGCCACAGCACCCTATCGTCCACCTTCCGCATCCAGTCTACCCTAGCCTCCAGTGTGTCATAGAAGGTATACCTACCTTGCTAGCCTGGGAAGGTTGCCAGGAAGAGAACGCAGAAAGCGCATTTTGTTATGTATTTTCTGGTATACAATAAAGTATATATAAATAAATATAAATAATATAACATCACGCCTGTATTTCCCCGAAGGGTTAGGCAGAGGTATACCTATAGTACCTACACCCACATTTCGCCAGTTATGTTTAAGTCCCGTGTAATAGGGGGCGAGCCTGGTACTATCAATCGGACACAAATCCAGACTCCAGGCGGCTACTGAGAAATTCCAGATAGAAAACCCAATAACTCTTTGCCCGACCCGGGAATCTAGGACCTCATGCTCAGCAGTAGCACTTGCGATCACTAGACCAATAAGGCAGTCAATAAATAAATGACTTATTTTTGGAAACCTATAAATTACGTAACTTTATGTTCCTATTTTACATATCTATAAGGATAAAACCGCAGTTTTGTAAACAGCGTTCTCATGACACAATTGCATTTGATTGTGACCGAATTACCATATTATGTGGTGGCATTGAGAAGAGCCTTCATCGGTACCTACATGAAGAGAATTACAACGTCAATATTATATATTGGGTTTTATCGCTTTTTGTTGTGACTCATTACTTAGTAGCCTATATACTTAAAAGGTGAGCAAAAATTATTTCGGAACTTGTGACAAGATCGTCTATTCGAATGACTGGGGCCATGTTCACCGTAAAGGCTCATGACGACTGGCGCAACTTGCCGTGCGACGTGTCGCGTGGCTTCATTCTGCGATATTACGCTCGACGCGCGGACGCGTACGGACGTGTTTCGTATCGTGTGTCACTAAATCACAAAGATTAAATAATATTCTACTATTTGAAATTTTAAATGGATGCAAAGTGTAGCGGCTGTGATGCTGTGGTTAATGATTCACTATTTATGGAGTGTTCGCGAGTAAAGTGCAGGAAGAAATTCCACCTCAGTTGCCTGGCCTTAACAACGGAAGATGTTAAAGCTTTCACGCCGGAATACAGGAGTCTGTGGATATGTCCCGAGTGCACGTGCACAATGCCGAAGCGGGATAATACAGACACACCTGTTCGAGGAACTGCAGTCACCAGCAAAACGTATTCACCGAGCAGCCATGTGAACACCGCCGAGCGAGGCAGTCGTCGGAATACAAGTGAAGTAATTGATACGGAGAGCCTACTTCTAGACGAGATACGGGAGTTTCGATGGGAGGTGAAGTCTCATTCGGAGCAGCAGCGGAGAGATTATTTATTATTGCAAAATAGATTTATCAAGACGGGAGAAGAGTTGAAGGAATTAAAACAAATATTGGAGGTAGTACAGGAAAAGGCAAATAAAGTTGAGATGCTAGAAGCAAGAATTAAAACGCTAATGGAAAGAAACGAGAGTCTAGAAACCAGTCTAAAGGAAAGTCAGGCAGTATTGCCAAATCAGACAGAGCAAGGCTCTAAAAGCTCGACACCGTCTTTTGCAAAAGCCGTCAAAGATAAACAGAAGCAGGTAGTTGCTAATAAAGTACCAGCGAAGGAATATGTGGCCACGAAATCGACGAAAGTAGTATCAAATGCGGAACAGATGCCAGTAGTAAACAGAGAAAGGAAGTCTGAGAAGGTATTTATTTTGGAAAAGGAAGAACCAGAAAGAGGAGAAAATTGGACTACTGTAGTGCGAAAGAAAACAAGTCACACGCACAGTGAAGTAAAAAAAGGCGGAAATACGAGTGCAATCGACATACAGGGTACCGAAAAGAAAAGATTCTTACACATATGGCGTTTGCAGAAACAAACAACAGTAGAAAGTTTAGAAAAATATGTTAGGAAAATTTATGAACAAGAAGAAGTACAGATTAAAGTTGAAAAAATAAAACATAAAACGGAAAGGGATTACGTATCCTTTATCATCGGAGTTCCAGAGAGTAAATACGACAAGTTATGTCAGCCTGAAAACTGGGCAGTTAATATAGAATTTGCGGAATGGGTGTGGTTTCGTAGAGCAACCAGCAACGCGAGAAACCCTGAGTAGCTCCGTTGAAATATTGTATCAAAACGTGCGCGGGCTTAGAACAAAGCTGGAGGAATTTTATACCAATATTTCAACGGCTAATGCAGACTTGTTTGCCATCACCGAAACGGGCTGCAATGACTCCATACATGATGCAGAAATGATTCCACCTGGATTTACTATTTTGCGGTGTGATCGAGCGGATGGACGTAAACAAGGCGGCGCGTGTCTCGTGGCCACACCGCGTTTTGAGTTGCGGCGAGTGTCACTACCCGATGACGTCAGCGTGGACGATCATATGTTCGAACTGGTTTGTGCTACTGTTTACCTACGTAATAGATTTATGTTTTTACTTTGTGTCGTCTATATTCCACCTGGTAGTAATGATAATGAATACATGTTACTATTTAGCATCATTGAACAATTTTGTAATAAGTATAGGGATATTCTAGTTCTAGGTGATTTTAACTTATATTCGTGTTCTGTAGCCATAAGTAATTATTATGAATACTTTCATACTTTTTGTGAATTCACTCAGAGTAACGCAGTGGGAAATTGTAACGGTCGTCAGTTAGATTTGGTGTTGAGTACACTGGCGAAGGGAGGGAGCGTGAGCGTGCGCGCGGCGGAGGCGCCGCTCGTACCGGTAGACGCGTACCACCCACCGCTCGAGATCTCGGTTTGTACACACACGCGCCTGCGCCGGCGCCCCGGCTCAGCAGGCTCAGCTACACCTAACGTTGACGCATATGTACCAGACGGGTGGGATTTTAATAAAGCCGACTTTTTGTCCCTATATTCATCAATTGCAGCCGTAGACTGGTCTCCGTTGTATGAAATGGACTTAGAAGTAGGTTTAAATAATTTTTATAATATTATTAATTCTATTATAGATGACTGTGTGCCCAAAAAAAAGCGAAGTCGTGGAAACTCAAGGTACATTTATCCTGAGTGGTACACTGTTGAAATAATTCGCGACATAAGGTTGAAGGCTTCTCTGCATAAACAGTACAAGGCAAGCGGTTCAAGGGTCGATTACGAAGCATTTGCTCGGTGTAGAACCAACATTAAAAATATGTTAATAGTGGCACAGGAACAATATCGGAGCCGTGTTCAAGGGCAAATGCTGAGTGATCCTAAATCTTTTTGGAATTATGCCAAGTCTAAGAGAGGTAGGAGAAGCCCTCAAGCTATCGTGAAAGATGGGGTGGCATTATCTGGCCAGCGGTCTGTGGAAGAGTTTGCGGCTTACTTTTATTCTGTGTATAGGGAAGAGCGACCGGAGTTGGACGTGGACGCGGCTATAGCCAGCGCAGGTAGCGGAAACGGAGCGGCGCGAGTGCACTTGCACCAATTGCAGTTAGGAGACGTGAGTCGTGCGCTTCTAGATCTTAAGCCGAAACGGTCCGCAGGGCCTGACGGCATTCCGCCTTACATATTTAGGGATTGTCGAGTAGCGCTGGCTAGGCCTCTTCTTCATATTTATAACCAGTGCCTCAAAGCTGCCGTGTTTCCGGAGACGTGGAAAGTGACCCGCGTTGTACCGGTTCCGAAAGCAGGGTCATCAGAATTGGTGGATGGGTACAGACCAGTTGCGGTATTGTCTACGCCGGCGAAGGTGATGGAAACTGCTATACATAAGAGCATATATCTTCAGGTTAGCGCACAGCTGTCAGACGCTCAGCATGGGTTTCGACCAGGAAGAAGTACCACCAGTAATCTTCTCTGCCACATGGCTCATCTGGTGCCAACGGTGGATGGTGGGGGGCAGACTGATGCTGCTTACTTTGACTTTAGAAAAGCATTCGATTTAGTCGATAATGACATTTTGCTTAAAAAGTTTGCAGGTATTGGTTTCACCCCACACTCTCTCCAGTTTTTTGCCAGTTATTTAAGGGATAGGCAGCAATATGTGGAATATGCGGGACACGTGTCAGATCCATATTTCACTAGGTCCGGGGTAAGTCAAGGTAGTAACCTTGGCCCTTTGGGCTTTCTTCTGGTGGTAAACGACCTACCAGAAGTAGTCCAAGACGCGTCTTGTCTGTTGTTTGCTGACGACCTCAAATTATCCCTCGCGATAAAGAGTAGCGATGACTGTGTCAGGCTACAAAGGGACATTGATAGGGTAGTGAGATGGAGCAAAGAAAATCTCTTACAATTTAATAGCTCGAAGTGTGTGACCATCACTTTTTCTCGCGCACACAATCCCATCTTACATACCTACTATATTGACGGGTCGCCTATGGAACGGGTCACAGACGTCAAGGACTTGGGAGTAAAATTTAACACTGGTTTGACTTTTCGGGATCACATCATGCGTTGCTGTAAAAGAGCGTATAGAAATTTAGGTTTCATGCTTCGTACGGTCCGAAGTTTCACGAATGTGAAAGCTATTATAGCATTATACAATGCATTGGTGAGGAGCCAGGTAGAATTTAACGCAGTTATCTGGTCTCCGCATGAAGCTAAATATAGTCTCATGCTGGAGAGGGTACAAAATAAATTTATAAGATATTTATATATGCGCTATTACGGAGTCTATCCCTTTTACCCGTTAATGTATCCAACCTTATTTATTCTAGGTATGGTAGGATACAACGAGCTAAGGGTTAGGAGGGATCTTGCACTCGCCTCATATATATTTAAAATACTGAGAGGGAAGGTGCATAATGCAGTTGTTTTAGGCCAGGTGAGTCTGTGTGTTCCGGACAGGTACGTGTGGCGACGACGGCAGCCACGACTGCTGGTGGAACCGCGTGCTAGGACCAACCTTCTGAAGGAGGCGCCGCTGACGCGTGCAATCCGCACGCTCA
This sequence comes from Agrochola circellaris, assembly GCA_914767755.1. Taxonomy (NCBI): domain Eukaryota; kingdom Metazoa; phylum Arthropoda; class Insecta; order Lepidoptera; family Noctuidae; genus Agrochola; species Agrochola circellaris. The sequence continues at coordinate 2,668,155 of OU611847.1, forward strand.
ACCTCATAGCGAGTGAGACAGACCTATTCTGTTGTTCTCTGAATGAATTCACAAGGAATGCTTTATTTGTAATTAGTTATAGGTATTAGTTATAAGGAACAATTATGTTAAAGTATTAATTAAGGCACATTTACCGCATTGGTTAGCTGTAAGGGTAGATGTAAGATGATAAATAAAATATAAAAAAAATAAAAATAAATATTATCGCCACGCAACACCTTTCACGCTAGCGCGCCTCGATACCGCGAGCGCGTCAGGCAGCGCAACACCAAAGAAACATTTTACATGGCTTCGCGCAAGCGACGCGACACAAAAGCACTGAAAATACTCTTTGTATTCTCAGTGCTGCGCGCGTTTTCATAGAAATTATTCTTCGAATATACAGGGTGGCAGGGACACCGACGCGAAGCCGGTTACCACGGATTCAGTACATGATTCTGAGCCCCCCGTGTTGAAATTTTTCGTCGGTTATTAAAAAAAAAAAAACAGCTGCTCCATATATTTTGACCGCGTAGGTATTGCACTTTTCTATGACACAGCAGATTTTCTTTTAATAACCGACGAAAGGTTTCAACGCATGGGGGTTCAGAATCATGTACTGACCCCATGGTAACCGGCTTCGCGTCGATGTCCCTGACACCCTGTATATCGCAGAATCGCGCCAGTCTGAACGTGCCTTAAAACCGATGGCCTTTGAGGTACACATGTTTGTGGGTGGGGACCGCGACAATTCGCTACACTGCCTTGGTCAATACCGTGTAGGACTTTGTCTAGCACAGGCAGGTGGAGAGATGTTCTTTGCTATTATCCAAATTAGACTGCTATAGTAAGCTGATGATGAGGTTAATTTGTACGTACACAACCATAAGCCACTCTTTATGTAGGTAGGTACTGTCAACCGTACATCAGTGGTACCTTGCACTAAGAAAATCGCCCTTACTGCAACGACATCAAGGCGCTGCTGTCAATGACAAATTGTTATCACTGCTATTGTGAGTCAACTGTATGTGCCTATGAGTGACGACTAATAAAAGACTCAGTTCAAAAAAACAAAATAATAAAATGTATCATCTAAAAACACATTATATCTGAACGAGATTTTTTTGAATAAAAAACAGGTTGTTAAATTATATTAAGACTAAGGCTCTTTGTACACGACACGGTCTCTTTAAGGTACAGCGTAAAACCCGCGCCGTGGAAAAAAAGTGTCCGTCAACAAGCTTCCATAGTGATCTATACAACACTAACGACCGTGCCTACACACGGCGTATAAACCGCGACGTAGAAAAAACGTGTCCGTCAACAAGCTCCCATAGTGATCTATACAACACTAACGACCGTGCCTACACACGGCGCATAAACCGCGACGTAGAAATAACGTTTCTGTCAACCAGCTCCCATAGTGATCCATACAACACTGACGACCGTGCCTACACACGGCGTATAAACCGCGACGTAGAAAACACGTGTCTGTCAACCAGCTCCCATAGTGATCCATACAACACTGACGACCGTGCCTACACACGGCGCATAAACCGCGACGTAGAAAAAACGTTTCTGTCAACCAGCTCCCATAGTGATCCATACAACACTGACGACCGTGCCTACACACGGCGTATAAACCGCGACGTAGAAAAAACGTGTCCCTCAACAAGCTCCCATAGTGATCCATACCATACAGCACTAACAACCGTGCCTACACACGGCGTATAAACCGCGACGTAGAAAAAACGTGTCCCTCAACAAGCTTCCATAGTGCTCCATACAACACTGACGACCATGTCTACACACGGCGAACAAACCGTAGTTTTTCACGGCAAGAAGTGTGTTCAAACGGCCTAAGGTCGTACAAGTAGTTACCATGTTTTTTTCGTTGATGAGAATATTCACAGTTGCTAGCATGATTCATTTTGTTAACGTATTATTATTCTCAGAAGTATTAAGTTTGTTTTTCTCGGGTTTGCTTTTATGTGCGAAATAACACCTTGATGCATAGGCAAATATCATTAGTACCTAAACTACAATATTAGCCTGCATGACTAACTGCCAGATCCTGAAGGTACAATCGACGGCGGTTGTTTAAATAAAACAATTGTATAATGGATTTTAAAATGTTGAGGCATGTGATATCACGTTGTTACTGAATAAAATATATACTGCTCTGGCACAATTGGTTATCACATACTGTATATCGATCTGGGGAGGGGCCGCCAAGACCTAATTTCTAGACCTAGAAAGGGCTCAAAGGTCTCTCACCAAAGTTATGTACTTTAAACCCTTTCGATATTCTACAGACAACCTTTACAAGATTAGTAATTTGTTCACTGTTAGGACATTATACATACATATTGAATATAATCATACATCTACACAAGACCCTCTCCTTTGATCCAATAAATCTCGATAAAAGACGTGAAGATATTGTGGCCCATTCCCCTCGGGTCCGTACGGTTTTCGCCAGGCGTCAGTATAATACTCAATCAACTTATATTTATAACCAATTGAACCTAACATCAAATATTTACCCCATGTTGCGGTACGAATGTAAAAATACTCTAACGGAATGGTTAAAATCACAAACGTACGATTATATTGAACTTATATTAACCAGAATATGCTAATGAAGAACCGGTACCCAATCATAACATACATCAGTTAATCAATCATTATCACACATACACCCACACAGGCACATCCACCCCCCCACACAAACAAACACACACAAACACTACACATACCTGAACATTCTACAACAATTTTGTAACATCCTAGAACGTAAACAATTTCTTTTCTTTTTAATTTAATTTCAACATTGTAGCTTAACCCATGGGAAGCTGCGAGGTAACCCCATCACAAGTATCCTAATAACTTACCGGGGCTGCCTCAATTTTGTGCTATAGAACAATTGTATGAGAAACAATAAAAACTTTTTATTATTTTTATTTATTGGTAAAAAATGATACGAGCCCGTACTAGTAATATAACTATTACGGCACTCCAATCAAATATGTTAGGTGACGTTGGGTTAGAACTGTGACCAAATACGCGCGAGTCGAGCGAGCGAAGCAAGCGGTGCCGCGGCAGCGGCCGGCGAGCGCTACGTCGAAGTTGGTCGCAATAACAAAATTAGGGCACTTCGACAGTTATGAACCGCTTTCATATAACTATATTACGGTATATAGCTATATCCCTAGGGATATAACTATATCACGGCTTCAAACATCTTACTGCGACATATGCATTGCAAATCTACAGTATGTCATAGTACCATCAGCATTCCATGGATTTAAAGATGTTACTGCGTAAGCCTTTAACTCTGTGAGGAAAGGTCACCATGGCGAACCCACAACCGCTTGTCAAGGTCTATTGCTATTGGCACTCAAACCTGTTGATGTTGCAAGCCACTTTGCATGATATGGCCAATGTTGTTTTAAGGTATTTTCGTCTATTTTTACAAAGTTTTTAAGTATTACACATACTTAAAAACTTTGTAAAAATAGACGATGTATCTATCACATAATTAATTTATCTGTCGTTGCTTTATTTTTAATTATTTTTAATATTGTGGTATAGTAATTTTATTCTAGGTGCATCGTATTCACATATAATTATATAATTAATGTACCATCTCGGATACTGGTGCCTGACCACTTTTGGAATTTATTGCCTAAGCAATATGGTCGAAAAGTGGTTATGCGCCAGCAAAATTGGTTGACAACTACGAGTAGTACCTGACGCTGGTTATCAACTTTGCGGAGGTATTTTGCGAAGGTTTGGCCAAGTTAGTATTTAGACTTTTAGCTACAGCGAGGCTTTAACATAAATGTGACGGATTTGTCATCAATATTTACAGTTCTCAGAAACCAAGGTGATAGGCCGCCCCTATTACCTTGAATCTTTATGCAGGATCGGTGACCCATGACAATTGATCACTGATATCACACCTCTGAGTACTTTTAAGGATTACCCAACTGGATTGTGATAAAATACTTAGGAATTTTATAAACAGAAAGAGTTAAGTGTCATGGTGATGCCTAAAAATAAATGTTCAGGGCCATACGATAACCTGAGACAATAGTTACAAAGTAAAAAATTAAAGGATTACTCAAAAACCGATAAAGTGCGAGTTGAACTCGCATGGAGAGGATTCCGAACGATGAATATGTTATATATAAATTATATTATACGGTACCTGTACAATGTTTTTTTTTAATCTGACCCAAAATTGTTTGTGGTTACTAAAAAAAAGTGTGTATGGTACCGGATTGTAGACGGAAATTGCTGAATATTTATTGTCTATTGTTGAATTCTGTCTTGTGGTATATCCTTGAATACGTGAACTAAGACCGAGTGAGGTATTCCGATATTTTACTTTTTGACTAGGTATTTTGTCCTTAAAATTAACATTGAAGGCTCCTGCTATGCTAGCTAATCTTTTGAATTGAAAAGATTTAAATTGAATTGGAGGCATTCACATTATCCACTCCCTGAACTATCTATAAATAAACCTTTCTAGATGATTGACGTATTTACAATTTATATAATATGCTATAGCGGCCTATCCCGGGTTTACATTCGATACATTGGAACCGTCTGTTCTGCATACTTGCTCAAAAACTTCTAGCTCAAAATTGTCGCTTCGGGAACCCCAACTTTCTACAAATAAGGTTTTATGAGTTTAAATAATTATACAATCAGGTCTTAGATCTGGTAAATGTTTTCTTAATGATTGTACAAGATTATTTGAATTTCGTCTCCTGGTGACTGCAAAAATTCGAACTGGAGTTCAATATTTATTTTCTATCAGTTTCATAATATCCAAATGAACTGAACTTGTTTCTGATACCTTTGCTGGGGGGTTAACCAAATAAAGGTATAGCATTGATCGCTTTACGTTTCTACTCTTTCCATAGAGCCTTGGAGCCTTGAGATTTATGAATTGTCATTCCGACCATCAGTCTGTAGGGACTGGTCATCTCTTAGCTACCACGGCTTATTTTAATTTAATTTAATTTTGACAACATGAATGATGTAACCAATATTTTGTAACCATATCATGATTTAAAAGAGTGTCCGTGGAGTTTCTTGCCCGTTCTTCTCCATAGGAACCTACTACGCTTTGGAATGGGCATCTAGCTTCATCTATCTAACTGACAATTCCCCCTTGATAATTAAAAGTGCCTGTAATTGGTTTATTTGAAATAAATGCTTTGAGTTTGAGTTTGAGAATGAATGACAAGATAATCTTCGTAGGGTGGCTGGTAGCAGCTGGATGAGAGATCAAATGGAGAGGCCTATGTCCAGCAGTGGACTGCTTTAGGCCAATGATGATGATGTTAGAGATTAAAAACGATTATTATAGTGACGATCCATTATCTTTCGTAGATCCAAAGAAAGATGAACTATGCCGCAACGCAATCTTATAAGGCATCAACAGTCTAGAGCTGTCCCGTGACAAATCATCTAAATTCAATCTAATGACATCGGTGAGAGGTAATGCTCGATCCAATCACCCCTCTATTGTCTTACGTTATGACGGCATTCCTCTTAAAGCGAGAAAGATGGAAGGCGAGACTGAAGCTAATGCTAGAAACTAAGTACTAACTATCAACGAAGTGTAGATAAGATACCTAATCTTTTATTTTTATGATCTTAATGGTTCCGTACACTTCGTTGTCTCAAGGTCTCACAGCACAAAAATTGTCCAAAAACTGTTAATTTGTAGTATTATTACATAAGAAAATAAATGTTTCTGCGATTACAAACTTACATTTGCAGTTGGAGAATTGACCGTGACGTATATGGATGTATGGAAGAACATTTTATCAACAACAAATTTAAGTTTGTTCTTTTGAAAAATTCATCCCCACTACGGAACCTTCCATTGTGCGGGGTCCGACACGCAATTGGCCGGGTTAAGTTAATGAAAAAGCATTTGGTTTAGGTACCCTAGGACCTTTCCTTGTCGAGTTGGGTGCCGTCGTGGGCCGATTCCACCCTCGCCCTGTGCTGTTGCTGGGGGATCTCAACGCCAAGTCTGCGGCGTGGGGATCCCCTGTGACCGATGCTAGGGGCGAGGTGCTGGAGGAGTGGGCGGTCACGACTGGCCTGACCGTCCTGAATCGGGGCTCGGTACACACGTGTGTGCGGCAGCGGGGCGGGTCTATAGTGGACGTGTCGTTCGCTAGCCCCGCTGTCGCGAGCCGTGTCCGCGACTGGCGTGTCGCCGTGGAGGTGGAGACGTTGTCGGATCACCGATACATCCGATTCGACGTCTCCGCCCAGACCACCGGCGGCCGCGGTCCACCGACCCCGCGAACGGACGGTCCGCGCTGGGCGCGTAAGCGCATAGACAGGGAACTTCTCGAGGAGGCCGCTATTGTCCAGGCCTGGAGCCGGGAGTCGGCGACGAACGGACCCGTCGACGTCGAGCAGGAGGCGCTGTGGTTCCGCGGGGCTATGACGCATATCAGCGACGCGTCCATGCCCCGGGTCCACGCACAGTCCGCAAGGCGCCAGGTGTACTGGTGGACCGCCGAGATCGCGCAGCTGCGCGTCGCGTGCGTGGCGGTCAGACGCCGGTACACCCGATACCGAAGGAGACGTCGTCGGGTCCCTGACGAAGAGGCCGCGCTGTATGAGGTGTACCGCGCGGCCAAGCAGACTCTGGGGCTGGCCATCGGCGAGTCGAGGACGCGAGCCAGGGAAGAGATGTTGGAGACTCTAGACGGGGATCCGTGGGGGCGCCCTTATCGCGCGGTTCGAGGGAAACTTCGAGCCGCGGCGCCTCCGCTTACGGAGAGTCTCCAACCCGAGCTGCTGGAGGAGGTGGTTGCAGCCCTCTTCCCGGCCAGAGCGGAGCACACTCCGCCGCCGATGGCTTTGCCCACGGCCGCAGAGTCTGCAGAAGAAGAGGAAGTGAACGCCATCAGCGTCCCAGGGGTGACACAGGCAGAGATGAGGGCAGCCGTGATGCGGCTCCGGGCCAAGAACGTGGCTCCGGGGCCCGACGGGATCCACGGCTGCGTGTTGGCCCTCGCTCTGAAGGAGCTCGAGCCCCAACTGAGAGGACTCTACACAGCGTGTCTTGAGCAGGGCCAGTTTCCCACTTTGTGGAAATCTGGTCGTCTGGTCCTGCTCAGGAAGGCGGGGCGCCCGGCGGACTCGTCGTCCGCGTACCGGCCCATAGTGCTGCTAGACGAGGTGGGCAAGCTGTTCGAGCGAGTAATCGCAGCCCGCCTCGTCGGCCACTTGTGCAGAGAGGGGCCGGACCTGGACGACAGTCAGTTTGGGTTTCGGCATGGGCGCTCCACGATACACGCTGTGTCGCGGGTTAGAGTCCTGGCGGAGGAAGCGGTGTCTCGGGGCGGGGTGATGTTGGCGGTGTCCTTGGACATATCCAACGCCTTCAACACCCTGCCCTGGAGTTGTATTCGGGAGGCACTGCGCTATCATGGTGTGCCTCCCTACCTCCGCCGCATCGTTGGGGCTTATCTGTCTGGGAGGTGTGTCACCTACGTGGGACGTGATGGCGGAAACCAGCGCCGCATGTCGTGCGGTGTTCCACAGGGCTCGGTCTTAGGGCCGCTCCTGTGGAACATCGGGTACGACTGGGTGCTGAGGGGCGAGCTCAGGCCGGGGGTAGACCTGACGTGTTATGCGGACGACACGCTGGTCACTGCCCGGGGGAGCTCGCATAGGGAAGCAGCGTTGCTGGCGACGGCTGCGGTCTCACAGGTGGTGAGCCGCATACGTCGCCTAGGCCTGGAGGTGGCCCTCAGCAAGTCGGAGGCCATGGTGTTCCATGGCCCCCGGCGGGCGCCGTCACCCGGCTCACACATCGTGGTCGGGGGGGCTCGGATCGCTGTCGAGGGTACCATGAAGTACCTAGGATTGGTCCTCGACAGCCGGTGGGACTTCGGGCCCCACTTCCGACGGCTGGCGCCCAAGTTGCTGGGCGCTGCTGGAGCGCTCTCAACGCTGCTTCCCAATCTGGGGGGCCCGAGCGCCGCTTGTAGGCGGCTCTACGTGGGGATCGTGCGATCGATGGCCCTTTACGGGGCCCCGATCTGGGCGGCTGACCTGACGGCCGGGAGCATCGCCGTCATGCGGAGACCGCAGAGGGCGATGGCCGTCAGAGTCATCCGGGGATATCGCACGATCTCCTACGAGGCGGCTTGTGCACTGGCCGGATCCCCGCCCTGGGACCTGGAGGCGAAAGTACTCGCGTCATCGTATCGGTGGCGCGAGGAAGCGCGGGCGCGAGGCGAGCGACCGATGCAGCGACACGTGGAGCTGCATCGGTCTCAGCTTCGCGAGGTCCTGGTGGCGGAATGGCGGGACAGGCTTTCGCGCCCTACCGCCGGCCTCGACGTCGTCGAGGCGGTCCGGCCGGTGCTCGACCGCTGGCTCGGGAGGAGGCACGGCTCCCTGTCGTTTCGGGTGACGCAGGTGCTCTCGGGGCATGGTTGCTTCGGGAAGTACCTGTGTCGCATAAACAGGGAGCCGGACGCCCGGTGTCACCACTGCGTCGACTGCCGGGAGGACACGGCGCGGCACACGCTGGCAGAGTGTGCCGCTTGGGAGGAGCCGCGCCGTGCCCTCATCTCAGAAGTAGGCAGTGACTTGTCGCTGCCGGCCGTAGTGAACGCTATGGTCGGCGGCGCCGAGTCCTGGGACGCGGTGGTCGCCTTCTGCGAGACGGTCGTCTCGCAGAAGGAGGCTGCGGAAAGGGAGAGGGAGATCTCGTCCACTCACCCTGCCCGCAGCAGGCGCACCGGGCGTCGGCGGAGGGCGGACAACGCCCTCTTCCGGCCCCCCTAAATGGGTCCAGGGGCGACGGACTCGGGGACGTCCGTCGCCCCCCACACATCAGGACCCGAGGTGGCGGCGCGTAGTGTTCCACGCGCGCCCCTCTGAGACGTCGCGGGGGGAGTCAAACACCTCACTCCCCCCCCTGACCCGAGAGGAGGCCCGCAGTGGCGGGCCGGCACCGGCCGGTGGTTGCGGAAGATTCTTTCGTTCCCGCGACCCCCGGCGTAGGTGTGAGTCGGAACACCGGGGTGGTTTTTAGTCAGTAAGAGTCTGACAGACCCCTCCGCCCGCCCCAGGGCGGAGGACATCCATGAGGATTTTCCGCCCCGGGAAAAAAAAAAAAAAAAAAAAAGGTACCCTAGGACCTTGTTCACTGGTTGTAGGATTGTAGAAAACTATGGTTTAAGGAAAGGACCCAACACTGACAAAATCGCTTATGTGACGATAGATATTTTTTGTAAAGCATACATGCATAAACTCACGCCTTCTTCATATGGGGGTTAGCAGAGACTACAGAACGCCACCTGCTACAATCCTTACATACTTCTTTTGCCTCGTTTACGTTCATGACGCCGGTTGCGAGTACTACCTGACCTTTCTGAATAATATGACCAATATCTCACAATACCAGCGCTGCGGTATTTATCTTTTAAATATCGCCGCATTATGCTGAGATAGGAGCCTTTTTGGCCTCGCACGGGTCGTTATAATTCTTTTTTTTTAGTTTTTTTTTATATATATTTTTTTTTATTTTTTTATTTATTACCTACTTACTGTTTGTATTTCCTGTGCGTGTCCCAAATAAAATATTTTTCTTTCTTTCTTTCTAATATAGTATTTCCAATGAGGTAAGTCTGAAAACTCTCTAAAATTTTGAAAGAGTATGTGTCTACCATCATTATTTTGACGTTAGATTACCTGTATACAAGAACACATAGCTCTTGGTGGAATACAGCCGTAAAAGTGTCAGAGCAATTTACTGCCATATTGAATCAAGGTAATGTCTTATTGTTCGTTTGTTTTGGTGTGTTATTGTATTTTTATTAGTACTTAACGTCATGTAGGAAAACGTTTATTATATTCAATTGATTTATGAGAATGTTATAATGGATCCTTATAGTCTTATCAAGGGGTATCGTATTACCCAGTAACTGGGTTGTGGCGGTCAGATAGGCAGTCGCTCCATATAAAATACTGATATTCAGCTGGATTCGGTTATACTGGAAGCCAACCCCAACATAGTTAGGAATAAGCTTGGTAGATGATGATGAATACTGTTCTTATACGATGTCAACAAAGTCAATTTAGTGCTTATAAAAACAAATACCTACGTGTTGAATCCAATATTGCTTAAAAAGTTCATTGAAACAAGTTGTGAAGAAACAAGAACTATACTGCTGTTAAGCCTCCTACCTTTTATGCCATGCTTCACTAGTCTGTGAGAGTCTCAAAAAGGCTCGTGCAGACAAGCGCGACGCGACTCGAACAATACAATTTCTAAGAAAACTTCACGGTATAACAATAACTGGTGTAGCGTCGCGCTAGTCTGCACGAAGCTTAAAGCACCGTAATTACATAACATACTCTGAATCACAATCCGAGAGTTTTGAAGGATATTGCTAAGCCATTGCTTCATATGCTTGAAAAATTCGCCTGCTCAACATCGTAAATAACGCAATGGACGTGAGTGAACTGTCAAAATGAAACCCATTGCAATCAATTTTCATTTTATGTGTGTTACGCAATTACCCACAGGTCTCAGTCAGATAGGCAATTGTTTTTTATTTAAAAAAGATAATTCGGGGATTTTTGATTAAGATAAAGCTTCGTGAAGACTAGCGCGACGCGACACCGGTTATTGTTATGCAGTGAAGTTTTCTTGGAAATTGTATTGTTCGAGTCGCGTTGGTCTGTACGAGCCTTTAACGTAAGAATGAAAATATCGATACATAGAGTTTAACTAAGAATTTGATGGTCGGAATTTTTAGATATCTAACATGAAGCAAAGCAAAGAGATCTGCTTCAGAGTTCTGTTTGTAAAAAAAATTGCTGTACAGTACAACAATTATGCTAAAACAAAGCCAACAATGTTGTTCTGACAGTTACAACATTAAAGTGTTAAAAGGAAGTAAAACACGTTAAAAATGCAATAGACCGGTAAATAAATTACAGGGCTCATCCATAAATACACTGTGAGTAAATATCACAGTACTCGTATAACGCGATCAAACGAATTAATTATAATTTATGTAAATTATACTGTATACATTATACTAACTGTGCGATATGCGTATGATTACGGCTAATAGCAATATCGACGTCGAGGCTTAATTTGGTTGCTACAAATAAACGGGTTTATGTCATAAAAATAAAATGCATCGGTATTCATAAAGCAGCCATAAATGTCAAGTTTATGGCTCTTTCTGGCCTTTCATGATTTCAGGAGTTATTGTTCAATCTAACCGTAACTACACTCGCGGCTGCAATACCTCCTGTTACAATCTGAGAACAAATGACAGTCGAGTCGGTTGTATGCAATTGCAATTCAAAATGGTTGTTTGTTATGCAAGTGTGACAGGACGATGAGACTATACTGGACTATACTATCTGGTATAGAGATCCATTTATAGTGGGGATAATAGTCTGGATTCTTTTCACATAATATAACGCTTTTGTTCACCAAAGGGTCAGGCAGAGCTGTACATAATAGTACACCCCCATTTCACCAGATAAGTTTAAGTCTCATGTTATAGGGGGCGAATCTAATGCCATCAACTGGGTACAAATTCAGACTGTGGGCTGCTACCTACTGAGAAATTCCAGATGGAAAAACTTAATAACATTTTTCCCGGCCCGGGAAACGAATCCAGGAACTCATGCTCAGCAGTAGCGCTTGCGAGCACTAGATCAACGAAGTTGTCTTTTCAGTTAAGAGAAAATTTGCAGCAGCGGTCTGTTTGTAGTTACATAAAAGATGGATCTCATAAAAGGTGAAATACCAATCAAGGTTTATTTATTCAAGACCAGCGGGGCAATTTCCGTATGTTTAAGAACGATTCTAATCGCAGTCTCAATTTGTCAGGACCTCTAAGGCCCGTATTACAGAACCTCACTTAAAACTCAAGCATTACTTAAAATCTTTTGATTGGTTGAAACTATGTAGTTTTAAATAATGCTTGAGTCTTGATTGAGGTTCTGTAATACGGGCCTATGTTTTTGACATTGAGATGAGATTACGACTAGATTTTTAAGAAATAAATAATAACATTTAATTGTAGTCAGTTTATGAAACACAAAATACAAATAACAAAAAAACGATCGTTAAAAAATATTAAAATAACGTTTTAACAACAATAGTGTGTGCCTCACGGCTGCGCCAAAAAGGTTCATTTCAGCATAAATGCCAGACAGGTGCTGTCTGACGCTGGTTTTCTAATCAACCTTTAGGAACAAGTGACGGGAAGTACAAACAGTTTCAAAATTTTAAACGTTTGTAAATTCGGGAATTTACCTTCTGCTGTGCTTGCATCAACCATTATGAATGACAATTGGCTCGCCCCCTATTACATGAAACCTAATCATGTTTCATGAAATTGGTTGAAGTAATTATGCCAATTAGGTACTTTATGGAAACGTCTATCATAAAGAGACATTTATTTTTAAAAGAAAGAAAAGAAAGAAAGAAATATACGTTTATTTGTCACAGAAACACGTACATAAGAAAAAATGATAATAAACTCTACTCGAGTTTATTATCATTTTTTACAAGAACAAGAAAATAAAAAAAAGATTTAAATACAATAACGAGCACAAAACAGAACTAGTCGGCAGCTGCTGGCACGTCATGTCTGTGACAAGAAGGCTTCCACTCAGCATGATGCTGTGCTATGGAGAACCACAGCACAGCGCTGATTTTCTGTGGTCACCCGAAAAAGACGACGGAAACCAAGTCAGGTTTAATGAATTATACATAAAAATAAAATAAATAGTACTTATAATATAATGCTACTATACAACCAATTATATGAATAAAATGATTAAATAACATATAAATAATTATCCGCAGGCATCACCGTGCGTTTTAATATGTTATTACTCTGATCAACCGTCAATATTTCTAAGTGGTGCAACAGAATTCTCTGAACAGCTAACGAGTAACACTTGGTACAATAATAGCTTACTTCATCATCTTTAATTATAATGTTTAACTACTTATGTAGATACCCTCATTGATAAAATACTAAGAAATCAATCCGGAATTAGCACGATGTGGATTTAATTAACAGTTATTTACTGGCGTTCATACAAGGAGATAAACAGATTTTTATTTAATGGACATCGTGTTCTTTTTACAATATCATTGCTTTTGTTGTGGTTTTAAGTTGTTTTGTGGACTAAAATCAGGATAAAAGATAAAGGTGATATTACGTTTTTTAATAGGTATATGTTTATAATTAAATAAATATTTTATTTCTCAAATTTTACTCACTGTTTGTCTCTGCATCACCCAAATGTTGACTGGTTGAAAATGTCTATGGAATTAAGTCCATCTTTGTATAGTACATCTTTGTGCTTAAAGTATTAAATAAATAAGAGCTCTCGGTAATCAAAAATATATTGAAAATGAATCAAGGGGCGCCTAAATGTCTGACGACAATACAATGCATAGTTATCGCTACGAGTATTGTCTATGTTGAACAAAAAGACAAATTCATGTCAATTTTGTTCGCTTTGACTTCGAAACAATGACACACAGTTATTAATTATATTGATTAATAACTGTGTATTATTATTGTTTCGAAGTTTCATATATTGTACATACGAAGTTTCATATATTGTATTATTCATATATTATATATATGGTACAATTTGTGACGGTGTATTGTGGCTTATTCTGAAAGGATTCAACGAGAAAAATCGGTAACAATCAACAGAAAGTGAATAAAATTTTCTTCGCGTCTTGCATCGGTTAAGAGATTGCATGCAAATAGTTGGTAACTTCGCTAATATATTTAACATGCCTTTAAAAAAAACGCATTTTGGATACTGCCCAAATGCTTTTTTTGCACCTTAAACTAAATACTCTGTGTAACGATTTTATTTGCTGCTATTCATACTGAATATCTTAGCGTACTACAGAGCGATATTTTTATAATTTTATTTAGTTATAGGTATTGGCGATATTTATAAATAAAAAAACAATAGACGACGTATATTTAGTAACCTAATCCGCTTAACTGTTCTTAAAGAGTCATAAAGAACCCTGTAAGAAATCTACACGTCTTTCACCTCTCAACGAGGCATCCTCAGGATGACTGATGTTTTTCGAACAAAAAGTGATATATGCCGGCGACGATTATTCGCGCGACGAACGCTTTTAAGTGGGACGCGGGGTGACACTTAAAAAACGCTATGTACAAATAAGTAAAAAGATAGCTAAATTCTTTTTTCCTAGATACGTCTAAATTACTGTAGAAGTAGGCCTTCATTGAATATTAGGTACCTACTTGTACTATAAATATTGCATTGTAGGTCAATATCTTACAATATTTTTGAAATACCACACCTACAACGTGACTCAATACAACTCTGACTCCGCAAAAAATACCTAAAAAACAATAACATTTGTAGTAAATAACTTGTAATAAAATAGTTGTCGTAATCAGCACAGCATGACGACACTCATTCAAGTTACCGTAGCCATTCACTACATTTTGTTGAGGAAGTAACGCAGTAGGTAAATTAAATCATAAATAATTGTTTTATTGGAATACTTATACCATAAATGTTTCATTTACAAATGATACGGTTATAAAATGCAAATAAAACCGTGTGAAATAAATACCGTTGAGGAAAATCCTTTGTTTTGTTCCTATATATTATGCGGTCCCTGTTTCAAGACAAGTTATTGAAAGAACATATAAGTAGTTACTAATTATAAGGCTGATTATGCCGACATTAACTACCTCAATAAATAAGTTATCATTAATAAGGTCGAAGGAAAGATTGCCATGGTTCTTTAGCTGCATTCTGCAGTGATCACACTTTCTGCTATTAAATACCAGTTTTTCCGTCACTTTCCCAAACCTACTTTCTTGCAATTAACTGTTTATATGTTAACCGTTAATTGCATTTAAAACTTCGAGAAAAAATAAACTTCAATGTTTATGGCCGAGGAAGATGTTTTTATCGAAAAATATTTTTACTGCTTCTTAAACTGACACCCAGTGAGAATGTTTTTTGAAGTGGGTTCCGTTTTTAGTGATTAAGGAATTTTCGTCTTTCGATGTCTGAAAAAGTAAAGAGTGTGACTGCTCGTTTTGCCAAGGGGTACCTATCGTGTTACCCAGTACCTTACTGGGTTCTGCGAGTTAGATAGGCAGTCGCTCCATGTAAAATACTGCGAAATATCCTCCAGACCGTATTTCGGCCATGGCGGCCAATCTCAACGGAGATTTTGGCGCGGGAGATATTATAGTGCACAAGTGTGTGCGCAGATACAGGTGCACTCTCTCTTCCCTCACTCTCATAGTCCGATGGAACGGCAATCTGACGCGACCGGAGAGAGATCAGGCGCAGGACCAACGGCTTAACGTGCTATCCGAGCCACGGGGGTATCACACCGCCAATTGCCAAACTCCGAGCTGTTACTAAGAAATGACTTATGGAAAAACCCAATAACCCTATGCCCGACTGGGGTATCGAACCCAGGACCCCACGCTCAGCAGTGACGCTTGCAACCACGGGACCAATGGGGCAGTCAAAATACTGATATACAGCTGCATCCGATACTTCTTAGTGTGTCCATGGCGATCTAAATTCAGTTAGCCCAGAATTTGGCAACGATTTTGGCACCCTCAGTGGCGTTCATCAGGTCGTGCAGGCAACAGGATATTTTTCTGCACTACACTTAACATTGCATTATTGTAATTTGCATTGCATTGCTTAGCATTGGTTATCTTGATGGGCCGGGGTGTATCAGCACTGGGGCATTTGTGTATAGAATTGGATGTGTTGTCCTTTGTAATTGTATTTAAGTGGTTACAATAGTTTCTAAGTTTTTGTATACTAACGTTTGGATCTAGTTGTCCCAAAATATATATTTATTTTTTAATTGATATTATTATCGTTATTAAATAGGTACCTACATCCGATTTGGCAGGTAGCTGGCCCGAACATATATACACTTGGGAAGAGGCTAGTCAGATAATGATGATGTGTGGGCTAAGTTTTTAAACTAAATAATAGGCCATAGACACATTAATGGACAATTCTTATTCTCATCTCGATATTATGCAAGATATTACAGAATCGAAAAATTATAAAAGCAAACACGTGTTAATATTCATGTATAGCAAATAAATATATAATAATACATTGTTTAATAGTGGGTAATAAGCAGTTATCTCACCGTTTAAAGTCACCATTGTGCATTTAACTGCCAGTTCCCATCAGTTGCTGTCATTATAATACGCAACACGTAAATAAAGGTTATTTAGATACTTCCCAAGGATCTTGTACACGATGGCTCACGATTGCCTTTACTTAAATGGCATTCTTTACGTTATGACCCGGATTTAGATGGTCTATGGACATCTACACATCTTAACAGCTGAAAATCATCCCTAATTAAAAAACGAATGGCAAAACAAGCATGAATGAATTAGCTAGGCAGATGCCTCGCTTCTTCATTAATTCTTGTTTTTCCTATCTTTTTTTTTTTAGTTTTGTTCTTGTGTTTTCATAGCTATGTGTTAATCTCATCACCGCACGTTCTCTTCTGCCCTTCGTTTACAACTAATTGCAACCTCCAGGTCTTAAATGAGGCAAGCGACAGAGCTGTCCAACTAGCTACGTACTAGGCGGCCAAAGATGAGGCGCCGGCGCCGACACGAGAAGAAGAAGATGAATCTCATAAGCATCCTTAATGCGTTTATTTTGACAGTTGAGCAATGAAAATTGCACCTACAGTTCAAGACTACATAATAGGCATCGTTGTATTTACAAAATTGTCATGCTTTACTTCCGGTAGTTCACCAATACGGTCTAATCATCATTGGGTGGTATCGAACAAACGTAAACATTTTCATAGTCTCGAAAATCCAGTTCCCAGTACACTCAGAAATTGCCTTTGAACGAAACTTATACATTAATGTTTTCATAGTCTTAAAAATCCTCTTCTCATTACGCTGCCTTTGAACTATCTTAGTCACTATGTTAGCAACACAAAAATATGTTAATTGTTTACTGTGCGATGTTTACCAATAACTAAAGACTCCACGAAGGTCAACCTTCACTTCGTAAACTTCCACGAAAACATAACACTATGATATTTTAAGCATTTCCTTCCTTATCATGCAAATTAAATGATCACAAGGTATTTAGGTATTTATGTTCAGCGGAAAATGAAGGTCTTATAAAGTATTATCGACCGCATGTCGGTGGGCACACTTTGACCTTGAGCCGGCTTTCATTAGAATATGGGGCCAACTTAAATTAGGTTTTGTTCTTTCTGTTTCGTGTGGTTAGTGACTAACCTGGGGGCCTACTTCTTAAGTGAACTCCGTAGTTTTGGTCGTCGTTTCGGGCGCTTCGATCTCCTTCTCACTTACGGTAGGTATGTCCGTAAGTGTGACTGGGCGCGAAGTGCCCGTAACTTCGGCTGAAACTACGGATTTCGCTTAGGGAGTAGACACCCTGGTGTCAGAGATTTTACGCCGCCCATGGGCCTCTGACTTTGCTTCACATGCCGTCGAGAAATATCTCTCAGGTATGCCGGTTTCCTCACGATGTTTTCCTTTACCGTTTTTGAAGCAAATGATAATTATTATACAATACGCACATGAATCTGAAAAGTCAGAGGTGGACCCAACGCACACCTTGGGTTCGAACTTGGCAGTCCGACGGTCACACCACTGCTGTTGGTTTTGGTTTTGTATATTAGGTTTTGTTCTGCTGTACCTAAAGCATGAGTCATTCCGAAAGATCGCAGCAAGTAACTAATGATCTTTTGTTGTTTAATGTCAAAGTTGAAATCATGACTGGTAGTCAGGCCTATACTTAGTCCTTAACTTTGGGGTTGAGGTCACCGGTAATCTGATGACGCATAGGGGCTTAGAGGGTTTATTCAAGTTAACTTATCTTTTTATTTCCACGTGTTTGTTGTTCAATTCCCCTCTTTTGAGCTGCTCATGCGGTGGTGCTGAACTATGGGTAAGCCTCACTGCATGTGCAGGTGAAAGCAACCGTCGTGTCTGATAGTGCTTGAAAATTACACATAGATACAAACAAAGCCCAGCCAGCAGAATGCGCCTTTTGAAATGTATTTCCTAAAAGTCGAGTATCTTGTATGTATTAATAGTAGATTGTTTGCCTAGGGAGCTAACAATAATTTTGAAGGCGAGTGTTTCATACATCACTCGAGTTTAACATAGTGTTGCCGGTTTTCAGCAAGGTGTTTGAAAAGGTAATGCTTAATCAAATGCTCAATCATTTTAACACAAATAAAATCCTTCATGATCAACAGTATGGTTTCACCAAAGGACGTTGTACGACCGACGCCGGTGTAACCTTATTAAGACACATTTTTAACGCGTGGGAAGAGGCCCAAGACGCCATAGGAATCTTTTGTGACCTCTCCAAGGCATTTGATTGCGTCGATTACGAAACCTTACTCTTGAAACTTGAGCATTACGGACTTGGAAAACTTGCACTCAATTTAGTAAAATCTTATTTAAATAATAGACAACAGCAAGTCCAAATAAACGGTATCAATTCACTAGGTTTAAAAGTAAAAATAGGTGTGCCACAAGGCTCGATATTGGGTCCATTCCTCTTTTAAGTGTATATCAATGATCTACTCCATTTATTAAAAAATCAACCACAAATGGTGTTATTTGCTGACGATACTTCCTTAATTTTTAAAGTAGATAGACGTGCAACAAATTTTGACGACGTAAATAACGCCCTATTGCAGGTCCAAAATTGGTTCACTGCTAATAATTTAGTATTAAATGAAAAAAAAACTAAGTGTATAAAATTTTCTTTACCAAATGTCAAAAGTAGTGATTGTGAGATAGTATTGAATCAAGAGAAACTAGAATTCGTCTATAAAACTGTTTTCCTAGGGATCACGCTAGACTCAAGGCTACAATGGGGTCCTCATTTAACATCTCTCGCAGGACGGCTAAGTTCAGCAGCATATGCTGTCAGAAAAATCCGTCAATTTACTGATGTAGATACCGCGAGGCTGGTCTATTTTAGTTACTTTCATAGTATCATGTCTTACGGTATTTTATTGTGGGGACGGGCTGCAGACATCGAGTCTATTTTTATTCTGCAGAAAAGAGCGATTAGAGCCATGTACTATCTCCGCAGGCGTGACTCTCTAAGGGAACTGTTTAAGGATATTAACATCATGACGGTACCTTGTCAATATATCTATGAAAACATCATGTACGTAAGAAAAAACTTACATCTTTTTAGTAAAAGAGGTGATAGACATAATTATAGTATAAGAAATAGGGACCTATTAGTTCAACCAGGTTTCAGACTGGCTAAAGTGGACTCATCTTTCATGGGGTACTGTTTAAAATGTTACAATAAAATTCCTCCCCACATACTTCAACTGAATGAGACGAAATTCAAGTCTTGTATAAAACGCACACTATGCAGGCAGGCATATTATAATTTGGAGGATTACATCACTGATAAAAATGCTTGGCTCAATGCTGGTCCTGCTCCACAACCACAACTAATTGATTAACATCTGAAAATACTGTTGGAGCTGCTGAAGATTTTAAGACCATCTTTGCATTGTATAAAGTCAATCTCCTTTGTATTATATAATTCCAGAGCACAGGTGTGAGTACTATGTACTAAAGAGCTACCATTTACCGGGTAATACTTTTTTTTATTGACTTGAATGTGCCCTGGCGGCTGTGAGTATGTCATGCTCACTCAAATGTCTCGCTGATGGTGGCGCGTGTGTTGGATCATTTAGCTCCCTTCAAAATGGTTGAGCTGAATGGTGCTGATCCATACGTCATGTTCGTGAACGGGCGCCGTCAGTTGGGACTGGTCAACTCTTAGCGGCCATGGCTGATTTTAATTTTTTTTAATTGTTCTTTGTTTTTATCTTTGTATTACGGACGCTTCTAACGTGCACGTCTTTCTACATTGTTCTCACATGTATAATTTCAACATGAATGATGTAACCAATACTATGTAACAATTTATTTTATTTAAAAGAGTGTCCGTGGAGTTTCTTGCCCGTTCTTCTCCATAGGTACCTACTTCGCTTTGGAATGGGCAACTAGCTTCATATTTTTGACTGACCGATTCCTTGACAATTCAAAAGTGCCTGTAATGGTTTAATTGAAATAAATTATTTGAGTTTGAGTTTGAGTTTGAGTAATCTCGAGTGATGTATGGTGTGATGTGCGATCCGACCACCGTTATGAACGAAGGTTCTTCTCACATATGATTTAAAACTAAAACAAAGTTTCCGCAGCCGCCATATTGGATTGACATTTTGATTTCACTATTGGCTTTAGCACCCTTGGAAACCATGAAAACGATACCCATGATGATTGAAAATTTTCAGAGCCGCCTGTTCACGAATAATAAACTCTTTTTGAATAGATGTGATAAAAATATATTTTAGCTCTATCGGTGAAAAGAATCTCGCAAACCACTTCTGTTGTAAAACGAAGTACTGTACCGAGTAATTTTAAAACGGTACTTCCGGCTGTCTAGACGTTCAAGGCCCGATTTATGAAGTATGAATCACAAAACCATGTAACTGTAAAACGAAAGGGATGGCTATAATATAATAAAGCTGAAGATTTTGTTTGTTTTTCGGTTTGAACGCGCCAATCCCTGGAACTACCAGTTGGATTAGAACATTTTCTTTTCTATTTGACAGCCCAATTCTTGAGGAAGGTATAAGTCTTCCTCAATACAATAGAATATAGTGTACAACATAAAGAAAAAAGTCAGAAAAAACAGTTAGTGAAAACGTAGTAACAGGGTACAGCTATAGGATATTATTTTATGCTAAAACAAGAAATTTCACGAGGACAAAGTCGCGGCAGAAGCTAGTCTTATTCATAAAAGACGAATCCTAATAGCAGCCATATTGGATTTGTTAGATACAATAACTTGCTGTTCTATATAATATCGTGAAATTCGGTAGGTACCTACGTTTTTTGTTGGATATCATTAATTATGCATTTGAAAACATTAATTTTTATTGACGTTTTTAAAATAGAAGTGTTTTTGCAACTAGTTTTATGAAAATAGAATACTATGAGAAAAACCTACGTCTTAGGTAGGTGAGGTTCTAGTTATGCAAATTAATCACGTATAAAAACTATTATGTACGTATAACATCCTTAAAATATAATTCTACTTATAGATTGTAATACTCCGCCTCTCTGGTCTAGTGGTAAGACCTCTGTCTGTGGCCCTGTGTCAGACATAGAGGTCCCAGATCCGATTCCCAGTGGGAGCAAAATTTTCTGCTCAGTTTGGTTAGCGGTAGGGCTTGTTCTAAGTCCGCCTGGCTAGCTACCACCATCTTCTCTAAGTATGTTGCCATAGAAACAATGTTAACAGCATTGTTGTGTTTTGGCAGTCAGAAGTAAGATAACCACTTCCTCTGTGGTTGAGGATTCCGGGTGAAGCTCGGTTCCACCTTTGGCCAAACCATCACTTACCATCAGGTGAGATAAAGGCCAAGAGCTTCCAAGTTGTGGATAAAAAATAAAAAAAAACACGATGATTCTGTGAAATCGCTGTTTCTGAAAAAGGTCAAATATCAGGTCAAGTGATTTGATTGGTTCTTATTTTTGCCAACCAATAACAACATCTCACAACAATCCGAGACTGAAACTGGGTGAGATTTGCTCATAAATTAATCAAAATATTTTGTGGGGATTACCCAAATATTTTTTTAGGAGTTTAGTTTCAAAATTGAACTTTACCTATTTGGAATTGTTTTGAAATGAAATTATGTCCGAATTGCGTCAAAATGTCAAGCAACACAGCGCAGGCGTCGTTTTGTTTTGTTCTGCTTTTAAATGTCATTATAATATTATATAATACTATTGAAGATTTTTGCTTTTGTAACAAAAAACACCTGTTTTTGTTATTATAATAAACGTACTTTTGAATAAGTGAACGATGAGGCAAGGTCAATCTGTCGTGTTACATGTCTGCCGAACCGCGTGTCTGTCGAATTCCGTTTCTGACAAGTTACGAGTCTATCCTGAGAGTTGATAAAAACATATTTGACCACTTGCATTTCTGACGACATGCCAGGGATCCGTTAATAATACTACTTGATGAATTTTCTGAATACTTAGTAACTTGGCGGTACATCTGTTCGAGTAACTTCAAGACATAAAATAAGTTACATATTTTCTGAAACAACATAATTCAAACTATATCTTAGATTACTAGGTACCTATCCTATCTAGCTAGAATTTATCTACGAGTACATATGTTAGGTCTCACTCTCAATTTGTTTCGACTGTTTTCTGAATTTGCCTAAATACCTACCTATGCCAAAAAGTCTGACAACCAGTCTTCCTAAGGGGTATCGTATAACCCAGTAACGGGGTTGTGGAGGTCAGATAGGCAGTCGCTCCATGTAAAATATTGGTATTCAGCTGCATCCGGTTAGACTGGAAGCCGACCCCAATAAAGTTGGGAAAAGGCTAGGCAGATGATGACCTATTATAAGACTATAACTATAATTTTTATAGGGTTTAGCTTGGCGACCGTTTTGAATATCTTCCAGATACAAACGAAGCTTATAGTCTATACAATGTGAAATTTAATTCGTTTGCATCCTCTTAAGGGGTCATTGTACTCATCATTATGAACAACTTTCACTATAGGGCCAACCCTGAAATCACGAAAAAAATATCAACTGTTCCCTACATTATAACGAGCTATGCGAACATTAATGTATGGAACAGCTGATTTTTTTTACCCCTTAAGAGGATGCAAACGAATTCAATTTCACATTGTATACAGGGTGGAACAAAACGATGGGCACTGAAGGGAAACCAGTTTAATACCTTAATATAGATGATTTTACTTAAAGGAAACATTCCTTTATTTTTAAAAAGAAATAAAACTGCATTTACAAATTTCTCGACTACGTTACCTAAACTGGGAATTAAACAAGCTAAAAATTTCAACAATAACCACTCGCGATTTTGTTCTACTAATCGAAACAGTCTTTAGGGGTATGAGGAACAGGGTGTAAAGTTCACTCATCCACCATAGAAAAGGGAGGATCCTCCGACCAGACGGGTGTCATGTCTGGCGGGCAATTGCCCAGAGGTTGAAGTCGTGAGCTTGTATATATGTCCACCGCGCGGTAAACTCTTATTGCGCGATGCAGGATTTGAGTGACGTCAGGATGTTGTGTGACGTCAAGTCTTTGATGCGTAGTTCGCATGTGGTGGTGTAGATGCCGCCACAGTCAATGTTAAAGAAAAAAATCTCCAAGAAACATTAGGTCTGTCGTATAGGATATCTATAATAATCTAATATTTAGTACATAAGGGCATTAATCAACATTACTTAGATTAGAACTGTTCACTTTCAACAAGTAATAGACACGTTATAATTTTCTAACAACTCCAACACGCAAAGACATTGTATGAAGTAGGTACAAACTTGCTTATTTCTCTCTAAGTATCTTGTTGAAGACCGAGATAAGAAAATCGTTTAATTGGTACATAATAATAATTCTATGTACATTTCCTTCATAGGCCAGGCGTTCTGGAACTTCAATTTTGAAATTTGAACGACCTTTTTGGTCATTTTTATCGATTTTGTTTTGTTTTGCTTCCATTTCGTAATTATGTAATCCATAAATTTCTTTCATGTTACGTGTTCTTTCTATTAGAATTGATGATAAAATAAAATTAATGTTAGATTTCATGGTCTTTTTTTATTTCTAAGACCAAATGTTTATTAGAAAGGTTTTGTCCTGAACAATAATCCTATTGATTAGTAGAATAAAATAGCTAGTGTTTATTTTTTGAATTTTCAGCTGGTTCTATTCCTATTTTCAGCTGGTTCTATGAATGCAGTATTGTTTATTTTTTTAAATAAAGGAATGTTTCCATACAGTAAAATAATCTCTCTTAAGGATTTAAAGTGGTACCCTTCAGGGCCCATTTATGTTTTGCATAAAATAACACAATTCAATCTTCATCTTTAACTACTAGGATCTATCTAATTTATCTGTCTAAGTAAGGTCAATCACTTAGTTTCAATCACATTTGTGGCAGATGTGGTCCAACTAAGGTAGGTACTCTGACAATAATCGTAACTTGGTTGAACGTTGAAGCACTGAAACATGATGTTATCTCATTACGTGGTGTTAATACTAATCTCAGTAGAAACTAGAGGTAACTTTAAATAATACTTAGTGCTTGAAACTACAGGGTCAAAATAAATTAGCTGGCAAAACTCTGCAGACATGATAGGTAACTATATTTAAATTTGATAAAAATCAAGTTAAGTTAAAGTGTGTATCTCTCCTCAATTTTTTCGTTGTTGCACTTACCACTGTTTGTCTCTGCATCACCCAAAGATTGACTAGCAAATGCCTTAAGTCCGCCTTTGTACATTTCTGTGCTTGAAGTATAAATAAATAAAATAAAAAGATTTGATGTTTTTTTTGGGGTGTCAATGTCGACAGCTGATATTGTTTTTACTTGAAGTGTGGAGTTGAGTAAATCTGTTTTATTTTATTTTATAGTGTTGATATCGATATGTACCGCATCTGCGAAGTTTATAAAATAAATAAAAAACTAATATGTCAAGTGAATCCTACACTAACTGCGGCCGATGACCCCACAAAGAAAAACCCAAAATTAATTTATTTTCTATTCTAACATGTTAAGATATCGATACCCCATCACGTCTGTGACGTTTCGCTAGCTAATCTAATTTGACCCTGTATAATAATATCGTTGTGGTAGATTGTGGTTAACCTACAATCAACCATGTAATGTAAAAAGCTGGCATTCTAAATTTTTGCACACACCACTTTTGGCCACAAATAGATCAAGGGACTAAATACCTATTTTTTGGAACCCTACAGTGATTTTACGACCCTTTCTATTCCAACCTTCTGAAGAGTTTCACCAGTTCGATCGTGGTTACATCAATCTCGGTATTTTTAATAAAATTCTAGTGAAGTTAAATTAAGTTACCTTCCACCTTTTATTTTATTTACTTGAGAGATTCCAGAATCTTGCCGAAAATCTTACTCATTTCAAAAAATTACAATCGGTAAGCAAAACCTTTCGACCGATTAAGTACCTAGTGATCTGCAAATCAAATCGATTAGTAATCTGCGCCTCAATGAATCAAAGTTATTAATTATACGGTGTGGGTGTGCAATGAATTACTGCTCTCCTAGCTAGATCACTGAGTCACATCTGTATTTATGCCTATCCTATACTGTTAAATGTGCAACATTTGTATATACAAGGTGTTTTTTGATATCCCGTAACACTAGGGTATGAGTGAGACCATTATCAAAGAATCAACTGGCATGTTATTTTTTTGTTTTTTTTTAATTCAAAATAATTCGACAGTCATGATTATTCATGTAGATATTTCGTGTTAACCCTTAGGTAAAATATATAAAAAAAACTTTTTTTTTTTTAAACCTAAAAAAAAAAAAACAGATTATTTTTGTTCATAAAAAGAAAATATGCTAACGTCGCATTATCTTAGCTGTTTAAATATGAATGATTGATTTGAATGAAAATGATTTCAGTACTCGTATAGTTGCCGGCACGTAACTTGGCAAGAATCGTAGATGCGGAGAATTCGTTATCGCTCTTTTTTCTTAACAGACATGTTAAAAAATTATGGCAATGGCCATAGCATAATGACATGCAATAAAAGTGTAAATTGTTTTTGTTCCACTATACACGCGCACACAACTTACTCCCAATACGTCAAAACCTTGCCAAGTTAAGTGCCGGCAACTATACCTATCAATGAAACTTAGATACACACATCGAGAGTCTACTCGTAGTGGTAAGTTATCAAAAACAAAAAAATTAATAATTATTCATATGCTAGTTGATTCTTTGACATGGTTTCATTAATACCCTAGAGTAATTGGATATAAAAAAAAAACACCTTATATATATTTATTTGTAATCTCGTTCTCGAAAACAGCTTAACGATTTCGATAAAAGTTGCAATGTAGGGGTGAAAAATCGATCTAGCTAGGTCTCATATCTGGGAAAATTCGTTTTCTCGATTTTCACAGCCTCGGAAATGTGATACAACGTTGGTATACCTGGACGTTATTATATGTTTATCTATTTTTACCCGAGCAGAACTCGGTCGACCAGGTGCAATTGTAATTATTTCCCATAAGTTTCTCACGATATACGTAAAACTAAAAATAGACAAAGTACATAACTATTTACATAAAAAAGTTTTTGCATTCTTCCACATACATCATCTGACGTGATACAAAGTCATTTCATAGTCACGTCAGACTTTGTTTTACGATATAACACTCGTATGTCGTTTATCTTGATTGATATCGTTGAGATACGCAATACGATCATTTTAGTATGTAACGTGCTCTAAATGTAATTATCTATTTAGCCTTGAAAGTTACTAGAAATTTACATAGTTTTACGCCTGGTATAAGTGTTGGCACAGTGGTAACGGCCCCGACTTGCGAGTAGTTGGTCATGGGTTCGAACCCTTTACTTTGTGTAAATAATTTATTTCATCACCACTGCTCTCAAAACAGTGAAGGTAAAACCGTGAGGAAACTGGCATGGCCTAGAACCAAAAATTAGAAAGATATGTGACATGTACCAACCCGCAGTGGACCCGCGTGGTAGATTACAGCCCACTCCCTTTCAAAGAGGGGAGGCCTGTTTCCCTGCATTGGGAAACCATTAGGGTAGCCCGCGAAATTCACTTTTTTTTACACTCACCTGCAAATTGCAAAAAACTTAAGAAAATTTGAATTTCGCGGGCTTTTTTAGTGCATCCCATTTAAAGGCGGATTATGCAATTCTCTCCCATAAATTGGTAATCTATACCTGCTTATTTTAATATGCGAGAGTGTGTTTTTTACGTTTTTACGACTCAACTGTTGGACTTCATTTGATGATATTTGATATGGAGATAGCTTCAAAACCAAGGAAGAACATGCTTTAAAAAAATCTTTTAAGGATTGAAATGTGGTGTTCAAGTTTGTATGGGAAAGCCGAAATTCATGCAGTCGAAGACTCGCGACTAATAAGAAGTTTATTTTCAAAGTTTCTCATTGAGTTAGTAAAAAGACATGAGCAAAGAGGGCACCATATATAAATATTAACAAAACAAGATAAATATTTGCAATAATGCGTATTATTTGTTTAGTGACTCTTCTAAAATTGTTTTAATAAAAAACAATATAATTGCTCACAGGAGCGCGCAGACGTTCAAAGTGTTTTCAAGACTTGTTGAGGAAAAAAGATGAAGATGTTCTTAAAATGAATCAAAGAAGAACATTAAAGCAAGCAGTTAAAATGAATAAAATAACAATTTATTTAAAATCTTGGCTTTGTGACATTCGTAAAAGTTTTTATTTGAGTATTTTTTATTTATATAAACATGGATTTTGTTATGCAGCTATAGAACGTAACTATTAAAAAAATCGCATGTAATATGCTCATGTTCCCACCGCTGGAATTTAGGCCTCTCCTCTGCGCCAAAAATAAGTAAAAATACACCACGCAAAACCAGTACATGCTTTCTCTAAGCTTTACATAAACTAGGGAATAAGTGCCTATCAACCACAAAGCCATGGATTGATTTTAGTCGATGGCACCATATGAGAATTACTTTATCACTAGCTTCTGCCCGCAACTTGTCTGAGTTTACAATGAAAAGTATTCCATGTCCTAACCCAGGTCATGGTCTACCCATGCACCAAATTTTATCCAAATCCGTTCAGCCGTTTTAGCGTGAAAGTGTAACAAACCAACAAACAAAAAGGGGTCGTATCAATCAAGAGAACAACGTGACAATGCGGTTAATATATCGCCGGCTAACTCTCCTTAGCAAATTCAATTTATAATTGTTTAGAATCTCTAGACAGGTATTCGTTGATATTATACTCCCAAAATCAGAATCAGGCCGGGTTTAACGAATAGATGGGGTTAAGGGGAAATCGGGGGAATGGGGGTCCGCTAGGGTCGATGCTTGCCAGGGTCGCGGGAAAGTCCAAAAAGGATACCGTGGCTCTTGGCAACACACAAGCAATAGAAGGAACAAGGTCTCCGCCCAGACTGGGAGAAGTTATTTGATAATTTCCCACCAAAACAAAAGAAAAAGATACATATTGGTGCCTATTATAGGTATCGTCTTTTATGAGATCCAGGATCTTTTTTTTGCAAGCATTCTTTTAAGCCTCCTTTGCTAACGAACATGTAGGTAATTGTTATTAAGTAATAGAACAACAACAAAAAAAATGTACCAATTTTATGCGTCAGTCCGGACAGTTACCTACAATTCTATGATGTCATGGCTAGCGCGGCTAAAATGCCGCTAACCCACAAACGTGTCTATGTAATTAAATAAGGTACTGACTGCTTTTATTATAGGCTTCATTTACGATAATTCGTGCAGGAGATTTTATCGGCAATCAGTTTTAATGGTTTATAATACCTACGTATTATTTCTTGCAAGATGATTTAATTAAAATTTAAATATTATTATTAAACACAAAATACGTTAGGTTGGTAAGTAACGAATAAAGGCTAAGGAAAACGGAAAAGAAAGGCTAAATTCTTACATCTTGGTAAAAGTTTTAAGGAAAAGATCTAAACTTATTCTTATGTTGTTGTAAAGTGGTTCTTGCAGCGAATTCTAAAAGATTTTCCTGTTTAGTAATATTTGTAGGTACCTACATATCTTCAGGATTTTCCCGGACACCTTAAAGATGTGTCACAGTTTGGAGACCAAATATTTCCTACCATTGGTTACAAACTAGTCAGTAGGTACATTATCAATAGTAAATAGTCATCATTAATATAACAATAATAAAACTTTGTTATAAACACTAAAATTTATAACCAAAAGCAACATTTTATGTGTCTAAAGTGCGTATTTTTAAATCCGGTTCCTTAAAAAACAAGGTCAATCATGGCTGTACACTTACTTTGGTATTAGTATTAAGTCATAATTATTGTTATCTCTTACTATAATAATATAATATAATATATTTAAAGCAAAGCCGGCAAAGGCGCGTGCAAATGTATACCTATTTCAAAATCCGTTACCGAAGCTTATTTCATTATTTTCGCGTCCTTGAGGTTTTTACGGGTTCTTATTCTATTGACAAAAATATTATTGTGAACGTATTCTACGAAAAAACATAAAAGAAATAGGCATTTACCTCTTACTTTTAATTAAAAAAAAAAAAAAAAAAAAAAAAAAAAAAATTAATGCGAAAGTAACTCCGTCTGTCTGTTACCTTTTCACGCCATTACGGCTGTACGGATTTAGATGAAATTTATAACGGATAGACCATGACCTGGGTTAGGACATAGGACACTTTTTAACCCGATATTACGTTCCCTTGGAATAGTTACCAACCTCAACGCGGGCAAAGCCGCGTGCAAATGTATACCTATTTCAAAATCCGTTACCGAAGCTTATTTTATTATTTTCGCGTCCTTGAGGTTTTTACGGGTTCTTATTCTATTGACAAAAATATTATTGTGAACGTATTCTACGAAAAAACATAAAAGAAATGGGCATTTACCTCTTACTTTTCATAAGTTTCCAGACATTATAATACGATCGGCAGACCTTTATTCGAATCCAGGTGCTCTATTAATATTTTCAACAACAAAAATCTGCCTAGTAACCAAGTGTTCCAGATATTTGAGAACGAGAAGCCTCGATCACAATGGGCCTAAGTAATCTAGTTAAATTCACAACTGCTTTATCATCGATTCAAAAAAAGAAGAACCAAGTGACCAATTAGGTAATTGCGTAACACAATAAATTGACAATTGATCGCAATGGGTTTAATTTTGACACTTCAACCCACGTTCATTGCGTTATTAACGTTATCATGAGCAGACGACTGCATGATGGATTAGCAATAAGACAAAACTCTTGGATTCTGATTGAAAATATGTTAAATAATTAGGTTGTAGACTATATCACGAACTTAAGACTAGTTTTAAACTAGAGTTTTTTTTTTATTCGTCTTTTGAACCAAAAACCACTCAACTGTCGATTTACCTATACAATGTGAAATTGAATTCGTTTGCATCCTCTTAAGGGGTCATTGTACTCATAATTATGAACAACTTTCACTATAGGGCCAACCCTGAAATCGCGAACTCAACTTCAGCTGTTCCATACATTTATGTTCGCATAGCTCGTTATATTGTGGGAACAGCTGATTTTTTTTCAAAATTGTAAACTTACGTATTAAGCGTAGATAGATATAGAATGCCCCTATGAGGGTGACATGGTCATACTAATCAAATCCTCTATAATAAAGAAAAAAAAAACTCTTTATGAGAATAACAAAAGTTTGCTAGAAGCGTGTAACTAAGTTTGCGTTAGTAATTGAAACTTATTTAAAGGTAAAGTAATATATACATTTTATATGAAACAAGGGTTCCTGAAATAAAAGTGATTGATCGCTATATTAACGTCAATCAAAAAAGTTTTCTATACTAAATAATTACTGAAACTGTTGTTAAGACGTTGAACAATTGCTTCTTGATTGCCCTGTTTTTTTTAAATATTGTTATACTTTCTTGGCCTACTTTATTCTAAAAAAATAAAACAATTTTTTTGTAATTTTTTATTTTATTTTTCCTTTTTTTGTTATGGTACTTTAGAGGTATGAGGAACAGGGTGTAAAGTTCACTCATACTCTGTAGAAAAGGGAGGATCCTCCGATCAAACGAGTGTCATGTCTCGCGGGCAACTGCCCAACGATTGATGTCGGAAAGTTATATATTTTGATCGCGCGGTAAACTTTGCTTGCGCGATGCAAGACTTGTGTGACGTCAGGACTTTGATGCGTAGTTCGCATATGGCGATGTAAATGCCGCCACAGTACCTACCCCACACCAATTCGTATACCCCTGCTTGCTACGTAAACAACTGTGACAGAAAGTATTATAACATCATCAAGCTACAGAATCTTTTTACAAAAAAAAAAGAGGGTTTTCCAAAAAAACACTACAAAGTGAAACTAAACTCTAAATTCGGAACTCGGTGTCTTTGGTATTGAATTTTAGTTTTTTTGCCACCGACTTTTTTTTTTTGTATAAAGTTTTTATTTTTCTGTTTTTTAGTTGTGGTACCTACCCCACACAAATTTGGGTATCACCTACCACCTATTTGAGAGTACCTGCTATGTAAATAACAGTGACAGGTTATTATTTTTAGATTGAAAATTTAAAATTTTAGATTGAAGATGGATCTGGTGAACTGCCAAACAGCCATTGATGCATATAAAAAGGTAACTTTGTCAGACAGAAAGTGCACGACACCGAGACGTTTCCGGAATAGCATAAAAAATTGCTTATTAAATAATAGTTTTTCTACGCCATCAAAATCAAAAGATTCTCCTCACATAACACCAATCAATAGTACCAGACAAGGAAAATCTGATACATCAATATTAACAGACAAATGTGCATTACTCGAGGAAAGGTCCGGTGGGGACGTAATCATATCACCCAACGCCTGTATTACCACACTGAGCAAAGATACTCATAGCGATGATTTTTTCGTATCACCTAAGAGCCCTAAACGAGGTGAAAGAAATGGAAACATTGCTAGCATCTTGAGGGAGGGGGCTTTTAATGAAACATCTGAACAACCAACGAAAGTGGAATCAATCAAGCAGTCCAAAGAAAATATGATTCCGCATGAACTTTCATTTGAAATAAACAGCTTGAAACAGGAAATGCATGATTTGAAAGAACAGCTTACAAATTCAGTGTCTTTATTTGCGAGGTATGAGGTAAAATTGGAGAGCCATGGGTCCCATATACAATTCCTGAAAGAAAAACTCGAGTTACCCACCAACGTCAGATATAACTCTCCTAGCGTCGCTACAATCGCTACTGAGCCGTCCACAACGACTGACAGCACTTCTGTTCCAATCGAAGTTACAAAAAGCATGGTCAAGTCTAAGCAGCGGAAACTGAAGAAACGGAACAACAAAAACCACAACCGACTACCCAGCTACCCCCGTGTTCTCAACTTGAACCTGAGGTCATTGACCTTAGCCAGTCTAACAAGCTTGACCAATCAACCCCGGCTATAATGACCAGCGTGGATGCCATCGGTGAAAGCCTCAAGGTGCCTGCTTCCCAATGGACGACTGTAACTCGGAAACATCGACAAATGGCTTCAATTAGTGGTATTGCTGGACCTACCGTAACATCACTAAAGGCAGTTGAACCACGTAAATATTTGCATCTGTGGAACATGGAATCGGGTGCTGATGAGATACGCAACTACCTGCAGCAGCTGTGTCCAGCAAGTACAGGTGCATGTTCGGTTGAAATGTTAACGTCAAAGGGGGACTACAAATCTTATAAGGTAGGAGTACCAGTTGCTAGCTTCGAAATGTTTCACTCAGCTCATGTCTGGCCGGTCTACGCAAAGATTAGGCCCTGGGTGAACTATAAAATATCAGCCGGTCTACATAACCTGAACGGAAAACAACCCCAGCCTAGCCCACCAGCCAACAATCAGCCCTTTCGTAGCACATAAACTTTCAAACTTACATTGTTTTTACCAGAACGTGAGAGGTTTAAAAACCAAACTATGTATGTGGCGAAATAATCTACTGTTGATGGAGCACAATCTCGTTGCAATAACAGAAACATTTCTTGATGAGTCGGTTGAAGACGCGGAACTATCACCAGGAGACTGGAAACTTCTACGTCGTGACAGAGGCACGCCGTGTGGGGGGGTTCTACTCGCCGCGCGGTCGCCTGTTGTGTTGCGACGGCGCCGCGAATTTGAAACAGACTGTGGTGAAGATCTGTGGGCAAGTTTTGCGTGGTGTGGTCGTACTATTTACGTGTGTGCGGTTTACATTAAACCAAGTGCTAAAGACGCGGACTATATGCGTTGGTTTTGTAAAGTCGAAAGTTTTGCATCTAACTTAAAAGGATCTGTTTAAATTTTAGGAGACCTAAATTTGAATAGTGCTTCTTTATCTATTGTAAACTATTATTCTTACTTTTTATCTTTTTGTTGCCTGAATGAGAAGAATGTGGTGAGTAATTCGAATGGAGGTATGCTAGATGTGGTGTTGGTCCAAGAGAACGCTGGCACGATTAATACTTCTGTCGCTGTCACGGATGGCATAGTTAAACCTGACAATTACCACCCACCATTAGATATCGACATTAAAATTAA
This sequence comes from Agrochola circellaris, assembly GCA_914767755.1. Taxonomy (NCBI): domain Eukaryota; kingdom Metazoa; phylum Arthropoda; class Insecta; order Lepidoptera; family Noctuidae; genus Agrochola; species Agrochola circellaris. The sequence continues at coordinate 2,701,443 of OU611847.1, forward strand.
ATCTACACGTACTTCTGATGTCATTGAACCAAGTAACATTGATACCAATAAAGACTGGAATTTCAAAAAATGTAACCGGGATAAGCTTTTTGATTTACTTTCAAAAAATTCATGGGAGAAGGTTGTACAGACTGACGATGTATATTTAGCTACAGAGTACTTTTATGAGTCAATTTATTCCATCTTTGATGCTTGTGTACCAAAGAAAAGACGCCCTAAAACCACAAGTAGGCGTTATCCGGTGTGGTTCACAAAAGACATAATTCAGGACACTAGACTTAAGCTCAAGTGGCATACTGCTTGGAAGCGCACTAAATGTACAGTAGCCCGTATGAATTTTTCAGATTTGAGAGCTAGCCTTAAAACACGGGTGGCACTTGCTTATGCATCATATACCAAAATGATTGAAAATAATCTAAGAGCCAATCCACGTGATTTCTGGCAACATATAGCCAGTTTACGCTCAAAAGGTGGTTTTGAGCCGAGTGTTACCTACAACGGCGAAAAATTTGCAGGTGTTCATGCGGCTGATGCCTTCGCTGATTTCTTTGTTAGCGTTTATCTTCCCGATGTTCCGCAACTTGATGTTGAAAAGGCTTCCCATTGTGATACTAATGTTAGCAGTAATTATGTAAATATATTTAAATTCACTCCTCAGGATGTCATGTCAGGAATAGGTAAACTCAAAGTTAGTAGTTCAGTAGGGCCGGACAGCATTCCTCCAGAAATTTTGAAAACTTGTAAAAAACACTTTTGCTTGCCTCTATTTCATATTTTTAATCTATCATTAAAAACCGGAATATACCCACCACAATGGAAGATTTCAAGGGTCACTCCTATTCCCAAGAGTTTGAATAAAACATTAGTAGAAGAATTCCGTCCCATTGCCATTTTGTCATCACCAGCTAAAGTTTTTGAAAACATACTACATAACTATATTTATTTCCAAGTTGAAAAGTATCTGTGTAATGAACAACATGGTTTCAGAGCAAAAAGATCAGTAAATACTAACCTTCTTACCCTAGTAGATTACATATCTAAACGATTAGACCGTGGGAGTCAGGTCGATGTCTTGTACTTTGACTTCCGGAAAGCGTTTGATAGGGTCAATAATGATATTCTGCTGGCAAAGCTATGTGCCATCGGATTTCCCCCAGGGCTGTTACAGCTCCTCGCTGACTATCTTCGCGATCGTCAGCAGTTTGTCAGACTGGGCCTTTATGAATCCCAGCCCTATCATACGCGTTCCGGAGTCAGTCAAGGATCAATTCTGGGACCGCTTCTCTTCTTGATAATGATTAATGATCTTCCTTCAGTTATTCATCACGCCAGAAGTTTATTATACGCAGATGATTTAAAACTCTTTTCCGAAATTAATTCTGAAGTCGATAGTCTGGCACTGCAGCGTGATATTGAGGCGATAGTGGAGTGGGGTGTGAAGAACAAAATGGAATTTAACTCTTCCAAATGCTTCGTCATGAGTTTTACTCGAGCACGAAACCCTATCACCTTTACTTATAAACTGAATGGTAGCGCTATTAATAGAACATCTGGAATGAAGGATCTAGGTGTCACATTTGACAACAAGCTAACGTTTCATGATCACATGGCAACGGTAGCAAATGATTCATTTAGGCGATTAGGTTTCGTTCTGCGCAATGCTAAAGATTTTAGCAACACCAGCGCTATTAAATCTATTTTTAATGTACTGGTTCGTACCAAACTGGAGTCCAGTGCATGCGTCTGGAACCCGCACGAAAAGAAGTACACTTTACTCTTAGAAAAGGTACAAAAAGCTTATCTTAGGTATCTATATAAACGTTTGAATGGATATTATCCTTTTATGTATCCCTCGAACTTTCTTTTAGGCTGTTTAGGTTATAACTCTCTTGAGGTTAGAAGAAAAAATGACCAAATTATTAATATGTGTAAGATCCTTCAAGGAAAAACAGATGCTCCTGAATTGCATGACGAACTGTCCCGTCTTTTTGCTCCCATGAACTATAACCGTAGCAGGAGGCACAGATTGTTCGCCGTGCCTTGGAGTCGAACCGTCGCTCGAGCCCAGTCTCCTGTCCCTCGCACGCTCTCTGCGCTGAACGCTCTCTTGGACGCTAAGCCTCACTGTGATGTGTTCGCGGATGAATGGAAGAAGATCTTGTCAACATGTCTGGAGTATTGTGAGATGAGCGTATGACTGTCGAGTAGCTGTATTCTTTTTGTACTAATATAGTGTGTTGTGTCTTTAACTAATGTAATTGGCCTTTGGCCGTTTTATGTTAAAGTAAAAATAAATAAATAAATAAAAATAAATAAATAAATAAATTATTATAACATCATTCATATAGACTAAGTTGGAAAAATACGTATTATTGAAGCTAACTCAAAAACTACCCAAGCAAATTTAATAAAATTTACCGCGCAAGCTTCCTCTACCAAGTGACCCAACCAAAATCGGTCCACAATTGACGAAAATAGCGACGAACATACATAAAAAACATACAGACGAATATAATACCCTGTTCCTTTTTTGAAGTCTTTTAAAAGGGAAAGAGATTTCACATAGATTTAGTGAACCTAGTCTTTGAAAATAATTATAATTTCTTGTTCTAGTTTTGCCTAGCTAAAATGGAAACAGTTTTTGGTTATTACAATTTATAATTGTAACGATAATATCTTTAAAATGGTAATGAATTTAACTAGTTTAATTCAATTCTCGCCTAGTTCTTGCTAACAAGTGGGAGGTATTTAATTTCCCTAGTGTTATTGTTCGGTACTCTGGCAAGTAATTGCCTGAACCCTGTTCAAACGAACAATTTTAGGAAAGAAGCTGAATAGAAACGTTTTCCTGTCTGTTAATGAAATACAGGGTGGCAAGGACATCGATGCGAAAACTGTTACCATGGATTCAGTTCATGATTCTGAACCCCCCCCCCCCCCGAGCTGAAATTTTTCGTCAGTTATTTTGAAAAAAAAACAGCTGTTCCATACATTTTGACCGCGTAGGTATTGCAGTTTTCTATGAAACAGGAGATTTTTTTTTAAATAACCGACGAAAATTTTCACCTCTGCGTTGAAATTTTTCACCACTGCGTTGAAATTTTTTGTTGTTCAGAATCATGTACTGGATCCATGGTAACGGTTTTCGCGTAGATGTCCCTGCCACCCTGTATACACTGTGAGTCTGTCAATAAACGTATTTACTCCTTGATCGTTCATAGCAGTGATCATTGGGAGGCAATCCAGGACTGGATGTTTAAAAACTGTATAAATCTCTAATGATAGAACAGAAAAGAACATGTTTATTTGCATAAAATGTAGGTGTAAAATAACCTAACATGTTTGCACCTCCCGTCTTTTTCGGGTGACCACTGAAAATCAGCGCTGTGCTGTGGGTCTCCATAGTACAGCATCATGCTGAGTGGTAGCCTCCTTGTCATAGTAATGACGTGCAGTTGCGGACTATCTCTGTTTTATGCTCGTGATTAAGATCTATTTTGTTTATTTTTTCTGATCACACGTATCTTTTTGTATGCACGTGTTTCTGTTACAAATAAACCAATTATTTTTTCTTTATTTCTTTTTTCTGGTATACAGATGCAAAGATGTTAGGTTTCAGATACATTCTACCATTTGGCATGCAAAAATGTGTACCTATACCTAACACTATATCTAATTGATGACTATAATTCGACAGTTTTTGGTATGAAAAATAGATTCTACATTTTCATAAAACCACAAAATTATTTTGGTTGGTAACTAAGATTAGAGTGGGTTGGATTCAATCACACTAAAGTCGAACCTGTGGCTTCGAGTCCAATGGCAATAAAAGTAATGGTCCTTGTTACCATAACTGGCAACTTATATGAGTTCCCTAATTAGTCTCGTGGTGATATTAAACCATAATTTATGGCATTACTTGAGGTCAATGCACTGTGGTACGTCATAGAAGGGCCCATTCGACTCATAAGAGGTACCTTGCATAAAATGTCAATATAGCCTGTTCTGGGTTTGGCAGTAGGTATTAAAATTATAGAATAGAATGGTTATTTGAATTCCTAGATCAGCTATAGATTAAGAAACAAGTTCCAACTTATGGTAATGATTCGACTAATTACTTCACTGCGGTTTATTGAAATACTAATGTTCAATTTGGCTGGTTGGCTAGACTGGAAGCCGACGTCATTAGCGTTGGGAAAAGCGAGGTTAGATTCTAAACAATTATTGTAAATAATATAAAAGAAAATACTTTGTAAAAAAATAAACAAAAAACTTAATAGTTAAAGTACGTAAAAATATTTTCCAGCGCAATTGTGGACTTTTTTAATATTTACATTATAAGGGCTGATTAAATTTTTTCGAAATAAGGAAATATTAGTAAAGCCAACAGGTTTCCGTACAGAGACCGAAATCCTTTTTTCTTCTGTCTGCCTTTGTCCCGTGTTTCTTCTATCTTTAATTGTATCATTCACTCTCCCTTCATTAGTATCCTCGTTCACGCAATTCTCAGTCGTTTACGACAGGCGCTGAAACGCGGATTAAATAACTTTTTATTTTTATTTCACTATATCTATTTTATTCATAAATATTTATGTATTTCTGAATCGGCCCGTGACATTACAGCAGGCCCATTATAATACCAGCGCTTTGACACTTATTTTTAAATATCGCAGCATCATGCTGAGATAGGAGCCTTTTGGCATCGTACAGGACCTTCTGTTCATAATTTTCTGGGTTTCTGTTCAATAAATACCTTTTCTTTGTTTCTTTCTAGTCTCTCGCTGTCCACCTCCAATAATCATCAACATTTTATTGCAGTTATTTGCATGTTAAATATCTAATTGCTGTATTATATAAACAAATACATCAATTACTGCAAGAGATTAGTATCTGAATGATAGAACGGTACATAACATGTCGATGAACTCTTATATACCCACTGATGATCGTTCGTTGACTGTTCCAGATTAATATGTTATTTGATTTATTACGTAGGAGGTATATAAGTTTTGTTATGGTAGTTTAAGATATTTTATGAGTAATAGTAATACTTAGTTGAACGCGCTAGTAAGAGCTGCCATGCTATTCTGTAAACATCTCACCGTGAAAACCTGGGTGAAGTGAGCTGTCAATAGTGTCAATCCCTGTGGAATGACAGCTCACTCCACGCTCACTTCACCTAAGTTTTCACGGTGAGATGGTTACAGAATAGCACTGCAGGTATGCGTAACATCGGCGTCGTCGTGGAGTTCGTAGTTGTTCCGATTTCTATGTATATACCGGTCGTTATTGCTCATTTCTTTAATAACTCATGTCCTTCAATTGACCATTACGGCTTAATATCATTATTTTCTAGTTATTGAGTTTTGGATAGGTATCTAATTATTTTTATGGTAATGAAAATTTTCAGCAACATACAATTTGGAATTTAAAAAAAACCGGCCAAGTGCGTGTCAGACCACGCACATTGACGGGTTCCGTCGTTGCGATGAATTTATTCCAAGAACATTGTAGTTGAAAAACATGTTTCCCCATACATTCCAACTGCAAATGTACGAGTAAGTTTGTTCGAAAAATATTGAGAGATTTACCATGTTATTTTAGATCATAGACTTCTTATAGTTTTTCCTGTAGTCTATGAGTACAGAACCATTCTCTGTATTTTTTTTTTATTTTAGGTTCAGGACTTTCGGATATAAGGGGATGGTAAATTTTCTTGGATTACCTTAAATATCTTTAAAAGTATTTATTTTAAAATTATTTTAAAAAAATGAGTTTCTCACAAGAATCCCTTTCATTTGATACGTCATACGGTACAGTTTGCAAAACTTTTATTTTGTATTTTTATTTTCCACTTTGCCCCCAAAAAGTGACCCCCATATTCAAAATTCATTTATTTACGTTACACGTCCGTGTGTGGGTCACATAAATTCATATGTGTTCTAAATTTCAACAAAATTGGTCCTGCAAATTCGGAGCAAATTGGCTGTGACAGACGGACAGACAGACAAACACCCAGCCAGCCAGCCAGACAGTCACACGAGTGATCCTATAAGGTTTCCGTTTTTTCCTTTTGAGGTATGGAACCCTAAAAACAGTCATAACATACTAGGACTACATACTGGCATGCTGATGATTCTCAGTCAGTTTCCCCAAACCAACATCAGCAAAAAATACGTCCACTGTTGGACAAAGCACCTAAGAATTATGCAAGGAACGGTTACACTGCCCACATCCTTTCATTCCCATAACCATAAAATTATAACCGTCATATCAAAACATTCATCACCTACATTTCTTTACGATATCAGCTGATACAATCACTTACGAAGTACGTTGTATAACAAATAGCGGAACACAAGCACATTGTAACTAATATAACGGACACCGGGCACGTGCCGACCCGGATATGATACACCGTGATAATACTGCATCGGTATTCACACTGCATAAGTCTATAACGGACGGTGTGACATCGGCTTTATTAAAAGCGAAATAGTAAGCGCCAGCTGGGGTAAAACCCATGTGTTTAGGGTTTGATATTGTGGCACAGATGAAAACAGATGGTTCACCCCGAATTTTAGGTATGAAGCTTACAAGTACGCGTTGGGCTCGACTTGTTGGGCCAATTCAGTGAGTGTAACGTAGTCAAAAGATCTAAGAGTTACGCGATAGAAAGAGAGGCGATTTCTAGGTGAATATAATTGTAGGTAATTAGCGCTGTGCGATCTCAATTGCACTTTATTGTGTCGCGGCAAGATTCACTTTTTATTTAAATGATTTTGCGGAGTCTCAACCATCTGTATTAATACCCACATTATAGGACAAAAAACAATATATTCGCTTGATTAGAACATGGGATATTTTCGAAGAATGTTTCTTTTTCATAGACATAGCCTAATGATTCTAGATATTAGCAATCTGGTTAACCTACTTAGACAAAGTTACCTTAATGCATAGTAATTGCTTGCCAAAAACGTGTTTTTTAACGGAAATGATTGGCCAATCTAGTTTATAAAAAAAAATTAAGATTATATTATCTTTTGGCGTCTGATTTTATTTCCTCTTCAATTCTGAGTTTTGCTCATTAAAATTCTAGATGATAATAAAATATAATAAATATGCATAAAAACTGCCTGCTTCTATTCTATTCTTCGTTTTCTTTTTTGTCAAAAACGATTAGGTTCTAGTCGAGCGATAAAACTAGGCCAAAAATTGTTTGGATCTGGTCTGGGTGTGATCTTGGCCTACAAATGTAGGTATTGAATTTTCTTGTTTGGACGATTGAATAGAGCACAATTTACTACTGAATAGAGTAATAGTGAATAGAGTAGTCAGACATGTGTTAGTAAAATTAGTTTTATTAGGTAAGTAGGTATTGTAAGGGCTTGTAGCCCTCGTGACAGTGGGCAGAGCACATTGCTCGCGGAACACATGGCCGATGGGGCCGAAAGGTTCTGGAGTGGCGACCGCGTATCGGAAGACGTAGCGTTGGAAGGCCTCCCACAAAGTGAACCGATGACCTGGTGAAGACCGCAGGTATCAACTGGATGCGAGAAACACAGAACTGGTTGAAGTGGCGGGGCTTGGGGACGCCTATGTCCAGCAGTGGATGTCTTTCGGCTGAAATGATGATGATATTGTAACTAGGCGCGGTCACCCTCAAAAAGTGTAACTCATAAGTCATTTATTAATTTGTTTGACAAAGGTAAGTACAATCATGATGATAGTATATAAAGATAATAAAGAGTGTGTTATGATATGCCCGAGCATGTACAAATGTTTGTAGTATGCGAGTAATTTTAGCCAGCCAAGTCTCAATCTCTTTGTAATAAAATATTAAGAGTTTGTTTGAACATTCTAATCTCTGGAACTAGGTACCAAGTGGATTAGAAAAAATATTTTTGCATTTGATAGCTTAATTCTTGAGAAAGGTTATTTAACATCACGCTACGACCCTTGGGGGCTCAGCAAAAAGAAAAAAGTCAGAAATGCTAAGAAGAAAAGGAAGTAACAGCGCGGGCGAGCGATGCGATGCGACACGGTGAGTCCGGGGAACAAGAAATTTCACGCGAATGAAATCGTGGGCAGACGCTATAAAATAAGCGTGGACAATAACGTAAGTATCTACCTATATCGACAAGAATTCATCTTATTGTCAACAATGTATACCCACAAAATTGACTACACACAATGAAACAGAATTATGGAACATAAATTGAAGAGAAATCAAATGAATTCTTGTCGATGTATACATCTTTTGAGGTTCACAATACCTTCTGGTTCAGTCAATACTAAACTGTATAAAATAAGCTGTTGATGATACTAGTGATATACATGACATAAACTTGATTTTATGCCTCCCTTGTCCCAGATTATTTGTGGTCGGTCAACTTGTCTTCTTCCATATGTCTCTAAGACGGACGAGAGAGGGGCTCGTGGTTAAGTAATAATAGCCGCATGCGATTGATCAGATTAAGCTATGCTTGCCGTGGTTGGTCCGTGGATGGGTGACTATCTTTACATACCAAGACTTCTCTGGCCTCGGACAGCACGTTAAGCCATTCCCGGCTGTCATTCGTGGATCTTTGACAGTCGTTACGGGTCGTCAGAAGCCCGAAAATCTGACAACCAGTTTGACCAATAATCGTATTATCCAGTCACTGGGTTGTGGAAGTCAGAAAGGCAGTCGCTCTATGTAAAATACGGGTATGTAGCTGTATCCGGTTAGACTGGAAGCCGATCCCAACATAGTTGGGAAAAGGCTAGGCAGATATGTCGTCATCGCGGTGTACACCACGCTCGGCGCTTGACGAGTCCACACGTCGGGTCCGAGTTCGCAACAAGTCGATCGCCTTCCTGAGGATGCTTCGTTGAGAGGTGAAACACGTGTCGATTTCTTACAGGGTTCTTTATGACTCATTAAAAACAGTTACACGGATTAAGTTACTAAATATACGTCGTCTATTGTATTTTATAATGGATTTCCGCAAAGTCACGCCTGAATCAATTAACTATCTGTCATCTCGGTATACAGTCCCATATTATCTTTTACAAAGTCCATCCATCGTATCTTTGCTCTTCCCCTACTTGTTTTTTGTACCCTTGACCAATATTTCGTGTAGACAGATATAATCTCAAAACAATTTCCAAATAAGATGTTTATCGATATTAAGATTGATGCAATCAACACAAATAAGTAAACACTTATGATAAAAACTTGTATTTTTTTTTGTAAATTGCATCAAGCATTAGTGGATTTTGTTTTTTTATAATAATAATATAATATATTTATTTATTTCTCTCAAAAAGGTACAGTAGTTCATAGTAACAAGTTATTGCAACAATCTATCCTTTGTGAGAGCTGGAGTCTGTACTGGGTTCAAGACCTGTGTCACAGATCTCCAGGCTCGCACCCTTAAAAGTATAGTTTTGGTTGATATATTACTGGTAATTTAAGTCAATTTCTATTTTCCTGACATTTATGCGAGATTTTGTTAATGTTTAACATAACATCACGCCTTGTGTCCCCGAAGGGTTGGGCAGAGGTGTACCTATAGTGCGCCCACATGTCGCCAGTTATGTTTAAGTCCCATGTAATAGGGAGCGAGCCTATTGCCATCAACCGGGCACAAATCCAGACTCCGGGCTGCTACTGAGAAATTCCAAATGGAAAAACCGAATAACACTTTGCCAGACCCGGGAATTGAATCCACGACCTCATGCAGCAGTAGCGTTTCCGACCATTAGACCAAATTGGGATTAACTTTGTCAAGTTAAATACCTATTGTTTACATTCCATGATTTCCTCGTCAGTAACAAATTAATGATCCGTATCAATCCTCGGGCCTCATCTATCATGTGTAGCTAATCTATCACGAGTTATAATGCAATGCTGCATAGTTTCTTCACTTACAGATTTCTAACATTCCTAAGCCTTATCAGACAGTAGGTACTTACGGATTAGCGCAACAAACACTTCATCCTATCTACTATTAATTTATTACTAGCTCCGCCCCGCGGTTTCATCTGTATAAGTCCGTTTTAGTTGTGAAAAAGTCATATGGAAAGTATCCAAACACATCTTAAACTAAATATTCAGTATAGAAAGACAGAGAGAGAAACCTTCTCGTTTATATTATTATAGATATTAGTATGGAATCTATAGATGACCTCTAAACTGTATTAATTCCCTCTAATGACCTCTAAACTCATTTAAGTCAAGACTCAGAGCGTTCCTATTGGAGAAATGTCTGTATTCGGTAGACGATGACATATCCACGTTTTAAAAATTTGATATAAGTTAATGTGAGACTGGCACCCGAATACTGAAACGCCACTCAAAACTTAAGCGTTACTTAAAACTAGTTTCAACCAATCAAAAGGCTTTAAACGAGTCATAAGTAACGCTTAAGTTTTGAGTGGCGTTTCAGTATTCGGGTGTTAGTGTTATTAGCATGTAGTAACTTGTAATTTTATTGAATTTTTAATTGTATTGAATCTTTAATTTGTAATGTTATTGAATTTTTAATTGCATTGAATGTTTAATTTGTAATGTTATTGAATTTTTATTTTATTCTTTTCTATAATTTATTGTATTATGAATGTGTTCGTTTTATAGTTTTAATGAAGGTGTTTTAATTTTTCATTTATGATTTCAAACATTGTGAATTGTTCCTGAATAAAAATTGAATAGAATATAAACGCGAACATGTATCTTGTCTTTGTTTGTTACAATTTTGATGATAGTATAGACTTGAAACTCTTGTACTATTTATGAAGATAGTGCGAGAGTTTCAAGTAGGCCTTGACTTAATATATATGTCAATACTTTGACATGACCAAGATTAGAATACTTAACTTTTTATCAACACGACCTCTAAAATAGTCTGCAATGTACTAGTACCTAGTAATTTGGGATAATAACCCAAACTGGTTCTAGAAATAGCAATAATGCAAGAAGTCTGTTATTCTATTTGTAAATATAAACCAGCATCCTAATTGCGTTGCAATTGCTACATATTTTCGAAAATTTGTGAGCTCAACAACGTAAATAACGCAATTAACGTTATTGAACTGTCAAAATTAAAGCTATTGCTACTGTAAATGTTACGTAACTACCCCGTAGCTATATATATGGTTATGAGAATTATTTCATGCCATGAAAAGTGATTCCGAAGTCAAAAGGTAAGGTTGATAGCGGATCTGACTGCCTACGGTACCCCGGAAGTAACTCTTTTGGTTAACCATGAGGATGATTTTGATCTTAAAGGTATTGATTACAACAACATTCAACGGCCTCTGTGGTTAGACGACCAGTCTCAGACCCAGAGGTCCCGGGCTTGATTCCCAGTGGTGGCAAAATTTTCTGTTCCGTTTGGTTGGTGGTAGGGCTTGTTCTAAGTCCGCCTGGCTAGCTTACACCATCTTATCTAAGTCTGTCGCCATAACAACAATGTTAACAACATTGTTGTGTTTCGGCAGTTAGAGGTAAGATAGCTAGTTCCTCTATGGTTGAGGATTCCGGCTAAAGCTCGTTTCCACCTTCGGCCTGATCATGACTTCCCATCAGCTGAGATGCAGGCCAAGAGCTTCAGCGTAGTGGTAAAAAAAAAACCTTACTTCCGGCAAGGTATTCGTTGTGAAATGGGAAATGCTTCATTAAACATACTGATGCTAATGTTATTGTTCACCCACTTTTTCACCTCTGCACCTGAACGCAACTACCGGTAGGTAGTTATTTTCATTAAAAAAGAGAGTTAAAAAAGTTATTCTTTATCCAATAGTACAAATTAAGCTGGTCTCCATAGAGCTTAAGAAAACGATTATTTTAGCAGAACATGTTTTCGGAAACTTTGTATTTTTTTCGGTAATTCATTTTAACAGTCAACCACAGATCGCTGGAAGTTAATTTGTTTTTCAGAAGCTTTATTATTTCCCGTTGTTAATTATTTCCTTATGTTATGATAGGAGAATTACTAATATAAACATTCAACCACGATCAGGACAATGACATCGAGGAAATTACGTCGTTATCCCCATTATGTGATGTCATGAAAATCATTTATTTTCGTTGGAACCCACTTTTGAATCCCAGTTTAAACTTTTGTATATTATTATGATATCCTGTACTATTAAACAAGCAATATTTGTATATATATTTGTAATCACATTCTCGAAAACGGCTCTAACGATTTCGATGAAAATTGCAATATAGGGATTCACGGGGGTGAAAAATCGATCCAGCTAGCTCTCATATCTGGGAAAATTCGTTTTCTACGTATTTTCACCCGAGTAGAGCTCGGTCGCCCAAAGTTTAGAACAAGATGGCTGGCTACCATAGAATAATTTACATTTGACAATTATTGACAATAATTGACAGACATGGCAGCATGGAATTAGTAAGTAACTACTATCATGGCAGCATGGAATTAGTAACTACCTACTATCACGGCAGCATGGAATTAGTATGTAGGTACAATACACGGAATTAGTATGAACAATCCTGTACCTTGTCACCCAGGTACTGATAATAATAATATTAGGAACAAAGTGACGTCATGAAATTAGGAACTTTTGACAATGTCGTCATTATAAACCACAGCCTTCCTACAGACCACAAGTACACTCGTTAGAAAGAGAAATCGTGAGATAGCTCGGTTAGGCAATGCAGCTCAGTAATTGTTCGTGTCGACATAGCTCAGTTTGTGTGGCTGACTGTACGTCGTTATGATTGTATCTGGATGAGATAGTTGCACGGATATAATTGTTGAGATATTTTCACGTCGATACCTATTTAGCTCAATAGAGCTTGGACAAATATTGCGGGCGATAAAATATTCTATGTTGCGATAAAAACAATCTAAACTGGTACCCTAGAAGGCCTAGACAAGTGATCGAATGAACGGATTACGATGCAGTTTTTTTTGACAAAAAACATGTTCATCCGTGATTTTTCTTCTTTGTTTTGTATCTAAACATGCGTTTTTCGTATTTTTTGCTGTATTCATTGACCGGGCGAATCTTATAGCTGATTAGTTTTCACACATGAATTAACCAATATTAGTATAGAGTAGAGTAATCAAAGGTTTTCTAAAAGGTTAACCAACTATGTGGTATTATATTACTGCATATCAGGCTAAAATGCTTGCATAATACGCATTTGCTAATGCATATTCCGATTAACTCAAGAGATATCTAAATGTATCTGGAGTGAAACTGGTACCTTCAAACAGTATTTAGTACTGACGTCACATCGATATGGGGAAAATCCTGATCCCGGGTAACCTGTGGACTTATTAAATCACCTTGTTTTTACGACCTGTTACAAGAACTATGTTGGCACGAGTCATGTTTTATGACGTCACTAGTCCTTCAGTACATCAGCTGGCATTGAAGAGTTTCTTGCTAAATTATAAGTCATAGTGTGTGGGATAGTAAGGTCAAATTGACAATATTGTAGAAGGATTTCTGCTTATGAAGTTCAATTGGCATTCAAGCCTATACTGGGCCATGAATTGTAGGACAATTGGCCAAAATTCCTTTGTTTTATTCATTTGCGTAGTAGGTAATCAACGTCACTATCCCTACGTCACTTGGTCGAATATTGGACAAACCAATTTGATGAGTAGTTGCTTATACTCATCTAGTTTGTTTTACCAATATTGGTTGTTCTGCATCTATTCTAATAATATTTATGTCTGAAGTGTTGCTAATAACTCAGTCACAGTTTCTTGAATTATATGACCCCATAATCAACATGCACTAAAATATCGACGGCCTACTTTAGACGTCGTACTGCCGAGCAAGAGGTCGCACTCCACCTGTTGCTCTATTGACAGATTAACCCCATGCTGTGATGATAGCCAAGTTGTTAGGGCTTCTTTTCTCATGCACGAGGGGGTAGGTTCAGAGCAGGGCAAGTACCGATGTGAGTTTTCAATTCATATATAGTTACTGAGATTATCTTGGATATCACGGATATTGGCGAAAGAAAATATCGCGAGGAAACCTGGACTTAAAGTTAAGTCGGAAATCGTCAACCCACTTTGAACCAACGTGGTGAAGTGGTGATCAATGCTCACGCCTTCTCTTTGTGAGAAGAGGCACCTAAAGCTTTGTGTAGACTAGAGCGACGCGACAGCGCGACGCGACACCGGTTATTGTTATACCGTGAAGTTTTCTTAGAAATTGTATTGTTCGTGTCGCGTCGCGCCGTCGCGTCGCGCTGGTCTGCACGGGCCTTCACCCTAAGGTCTCACTGCAGAGTGGGCATAATACGCTGGTATTCTCACCCCATCAGTCAGTCAGTTCAGTTTACATTCAGGGGTCACCTAACGAGCTAGTCATTAAAAAACATGCATTTACAGTCTAATGAGCTGTAGTTAGAACCGATTAAAGTTTTATCAGTGAAGGTAATTTATCGATACAATTAGCAGAATTAGAGGTAATTGAAGGATACGCTACCGGCAACGTTGATCAATACACACATGCCGAATAATGTAAAATTTTACTCTTTTTTTGACGAATTGGAATTAATCGATATCAAGACATTTTAATAAAACTGGAGAGTGTCAAATCAATAACTAAATTGACAGTCATTGAAAATAATGAAAGTTGATTTATATTGCCTGCAGAATGGATGACCGCTGGGGTAGACGTGCTCTTGAGTGGAGACCGCAAAGGACAATGACCAATTTGAGTTTTTTTTTTTTTTTTTTAGTTGCATCTCGTTATAGACCTCTGAGGATCGTAACTATTTAACCGGGCTGTCTTGTGGGCGTCTTAACTTAAAGCCTTTAGCCAGGGCGTAAAATATAACTTTTAAACTAAGCACCTGCTCGCTAAGGGCACCCCCTGTGGGTACGAACTTCGGCTTAGGGCATCGCTGGGGGGACAGCAAGATAGGACAAGGTGGATCACAAGTGAGCTACAGGCTCAGCTTCGGCGAGAGCTGGCGCTTCGTCGAGCAAGGGGTCGGGGGGACCAATATGAGAAGCAGCGCATTTGGTTTTTACCGCGGCCTTCGTTACGAATTTCGGTATCGAAAACCTATCACGAAAATGAATTGATAAACGTTTTTTATAAAATGCATTCAGAGATGATATTTGAACTTGAATTTTTATGTAACTCGGTAACACTTTTATGTAACTCGGTTCAGACTGTTGTAAGGTTATGTTACCGCACATTAACTTTTGTTATATCATTCTGCATCTAATTAATAATGTCTGATTGATGGCCGTAAAAAAAATTTACATTTCTCAATTTTTGGTCATTGGCTTTTTATTCTTATGAACATCGCCTTCACAAGATTATTCTATTGAATGTAAACAAAATATTGTAAACCCATTTTTTTAAACAGAAACTATTGATTTCCTCGCCCATTCTTCTCCATACGAAACTACCTTTTGGAAGGAGCAACTGGAATAAATTCTTATTTTTTTACATTCAAATGCACCTTTTAATAGTCTAATTGAATTATACGATTTGACTTTGATATTGGCAATCTTAGAACGCGTAGATCTGTTCAGGGTAGCTGGTAGAAGCTACTGGATGTACAGGTCTCAACTCAATCCTCGTCTACTCCCATCCAGCTGGTACTAGCCACCCTTTTCGAATCTCCACCTAGCCTGATGGCTTCCTATCGTCTGCGAATTCGAGGTCTCCACTCAAGAACACGTCTACCCCATCGGCCAACAGTTCTACCGCTAATAGTAGCCGGCCCATTGCAACTTCAACTTACTTATTCAATGGGATATTTTGACTAATTTGTATTATGTATTATCATGTTGTAGGTAACACTTTACAAATGATAGGGAAGAGAAAGGGTAGCCCTCGAGCAAGAGGCTAATAAGTAAATGGACTGGCTATGACTCACCACTAAGAGAGACTTGGTTTCACAATAGCGTTGGTAATCACTATCTATAAAGGTGGGCACAGACAGTGCAACGGAATCATTAACCAGTGCCTGTAATATGATTCGGCGATACAAAAAGAATAAAAATTATGATTAGATATTATGATTAATCTGCGCAAATAGTACTCGCAAGTAAAGTTTGTTTATGAATAATTAAATAAATGAGGGAAAAGATTTTGTATCTAAAAATAAAAGCTTAAATAATTGATATTAGAAGACATAATTACAAACGAGGTGTCATTAAATATACATAACGACATGTAAATTGTTGATCAAAGTTTATTGGTATATTGACGGACGGCTATAGACAATAAATTCGGCCATGTTTTATCTATTATTTTTTAATTTTGGTCGAATTATTGTTACTTATCATATCCATAAGTCCATAAAATTTTATGATTAGCAATTAGGTACATTATTTAGATGAATTGTGAGTTTTCTGTAAAAAAAATTGTAGATTCTATTCATTCGACAAGGCCTGATCTTATTAGCCCTAGACAGATAAAAGTGGAAGGAGAGCCTTTGCCCTGCAGTGGTTTCGTAATACTAAAAATCATGAATAATCAATTAATTACACATAGCATAGACTTTCATTATTTTGCAAAAAAAACATGGATTTTCCGGGAAGGTATGAGACCGTTATTAAAACAACCAATTAATCCTACTATAAATATATATCCTGCTATTCTATCATACTAATATTTACGAGTATAAATGTGACTTTGTATGTTTGGATGCTTCTTACTCCATCACGGAAAAACGGCTTAACGGATTTGGATGAAATTTGGCACACAGATAGTTTATAACCTGGATTAACACATGGAATACTTTTATCTCGGTAGTACGTTCCCGTGGGATAAAAATTTTTCGCGCTCCACGCGGGCGAAGCCGCGGGCGCAACAGTAAACAATTAAAATACACAATCAATTAAAACACGTGACTCTCTGCGATTTTCTTGTGAACGAAATAATTAACATTACGCAAAAAGATCGGGATTTTTTATTAAGCGCACTGTTGTTTTTTCAGAACAAGTTTTTGATAATATCATTTTACTTAGCCGGATTTTGTAACACTTTGTGTGTCTGTCATGCTCGCAGATTTTGTTCTTTTTGTTAAACGAGGGTAATGTATGTACATAACTTACTGTGGTTTACACAAAATATCAAGATAATTTTGACAATATTTTATCTTGGGTAAACTTGTTATAAATCAGAATCATCTATGCTGATTAGCAGTCTCCTAGGTAGGACATCGCCAAATTGTTTTAGCCGCTTAAATAAAAAAAAAAAACTTCGGAAAAGGTTTATATCACCAATATATTTTAAAATTAATCCCTCTCGAAAAGAGGAGGCCTGTGTCTAGAACATTATAAGCTGATTAGGACATTGAGATATGAGATAATACTTTAAATTTATTTCTCTGACACCGTATTTGTACCTTACAAATAAAACACAAAAATAAAAAATAAACTTATGAAACTGTCCCATGCAATTCTTGTCGACATCGTAAAAAGTCAGATAGATTTAAGTAGATAATGAACAACTCGCTCAGAGAAGGTCAACAAGTTGTCAAGCTTTATTTCAAAATAAAAGCACCACCACATTTTAATTGAGTCGATGTACACATCGACGCAAGAAAAAAAATACAAAATCGTCAGTTCATGTCAATATCATTATCATTATGGTATCGTTATAATATTTAGAATTAGTCAATATTCGTCATAATTAAAAACGAGATAGGTATAAGTAAACTTTGCGTAATTTACTGAAAAATATGCAGGGGCGTTAATCCTAGAAAATAGGACTTGCGTAGTAGTCAGACTATTTTATTTAAAATAAGGAATCAAAATAACAATTAGCAAAATCTTTCATTTATTTACTCGATCAATGAAAAAGGAACGAACTTTTTCAGTGGACGAGTGGAAAATCGAATGTGAATCTAAATACTCAAAAAATTTGTAGCTCAGGGTACGATAAAAGACAACAAAAATCATGCTAATCATACAAAAATAAAATCCTTCTTTCCAACGTCAATTGAATCAACAAAAAAGTTAAAAATACATGTTACGCACCAAAACCTTTTGCACGTCTCGCATCTCGCAAAAAATATACCAATTTATTACGATCTTTAATAACCAAGACAGATTCACGTTGAACCTACAAACTGTACAATTATTCACTGCACGCAATTTTTACGCAAAACAAGAATACCCGCACTACCCGCAGGACAAAAAATAAGTAAATAAACATTCTTATTAACATTCTGAAAGCACGCACATTAGACTATACGATATTACAATAAAATATTGAAATGAGACAATTAATTATATTAATATATTATTGTCTATCAAGCGAAACATCGCGAAAAATCGCGAAAACAATTCGATACCAACCAATAAAAACATAAGAAATACGCATCGCAAAGAACATAAACAAAAAAATTTTGCGTACCTCAGGTCAGTGACTGCCAAAAAATCCCTTCACTCAGCCCTTTCCACATACATCACTTTCGTCACGATCGATGTGCGGAGACGTCAACACTGTACTTTAACTTGACAATAACGTACAATCCGCACGACGGCCGAACCAACACTGCACTCACTACTTGCGTTGCCAAATGCGCGGACGCAGAATTACAACACCAGTTTGCATTGACCTTTATTTCAAACCTACTTTTCCCTGAAGCACAAACATTTTGTACGTATCCATAGCAGCATGGGAGCTCTAAGGACACTGGTGGTTTTTATAGGCAATGATTTGGCTCATAAGGACGGTCGAAAGGCTTCGGCTGGGTTCACTGACTCGTAAAGTTGCTGGAACATGGGAAATCCGAATGCAGTTCGGTTTGCCAAGTTACCAGGTCATGGCTGTATTACCTACCTATGCGGATTTGAAGGGAAAATTGTAAATTATAGTGCAGGATAGTCGAGGATTAATTTTGTAAATTAGAATTAAAGTTTTTTTAAGGATTTATTTTGCCAATGACGTCATAAGGCGAGACTAAAAAAAAATATATTGACTATATTTCTTTCTTAGGGGAATCTCCCAGTAGAAAAACCCAAGCAATAACAGTTTGCCCGAAATGGGATTCAAAACTAGATAAATAACATTCTTCAAAGTCGGCAGTTGTCAACCTTTTTTTTTACAATTTTTTCTGATAGCAAGGCAATGGTCAACATGGTTATCAGTAGGTAATTTGATTAATTATTTTTATTTTAAAAAAAGCAAAACAATGGATAGCTATGCACGCCTCCATTAATATGATACCTACGTACAGAGCATCAAATTACAGATCTAGTTGTTTTTTAGGGTTCCGTACCCGAAGGGTACCAACCGGAACCAAGCCTCCGCTGTATGTCTGTCCATCCGTCCGTCCGTCTGTATGTCAGCGGGCTGTATCTCATGAACCGTAATAGTTAGAAAGTTGACATTTTCACAGATTGTGTATTTCTATTGCCGCTATGTCAACGAATAATAAAAAAAATAAAATAAAGGAATACACCCATACAAACTTTTGATTATGAAAAAATAAAATCTAACCCTGGCATGTCATTGATTATAAAAATCGTCATACAAGAAACGTGTTTTTTCGGTTGTTTTTTGCTAAATATTGTGCGGTGGTACGGAACTCTTCGTGTGCAAGCCTGACTCGCACTTGGCCGGTTTTTAAAACTTGTTTTTCTAGTCACCTTTCAAAATCATCAGCAGTTTGTGACGCAAATATCACAAACCGATCGTTTTACAGTTTTAGCACATTTACGATACCACAGGTTTTATTAAATGTTGATGCA
Source organism: Agrochola circellaris (assembly GCA_914767755.1). Taxonomy (NCBI): domain Eukaryota; kingdom Metazoa; phylum Arthropoda; class Insecta; order Lepidoptera; family Noctuidae; genus Agrochola; species Agrochola circellaris. The sequence goes on from OU611847.1 coordinate 2,721,149, forward strand.
CTTCTAACATTGCTGACTGTATTTAAACACCGCATTGTATTTTTACCGAGCTGTTTAAAAGTCTCGATAGAAGTCTCTAAGATGTCGATACTATTGGTTCGTTTAGCGATTTTATTATAATTTCCCATGAACCGCACACAATACATCACACAATACATCTCAACACACACGACAAAGCGTCTCAACACACACGACAAAGCGTCAGACGCTTTGTCGTGTGTGTTGAGATTGCCTTAGCATAAACAGCCTATAATATTCCCACTGCTGGGATACAGTCTCTTCTCTGTGAGAGAGAGATTGCCTTGATTACGCAATAATAGGAAGTGATAGGGCTATGTCGTATTGACAGTTTTCGCAATGGTATAGCCTGAGCTATAAAGTATGTTGGGGTAAATTCGGCGCTGGGCTAAGACCATATCTACGAATCAAATTCTGCGCCATTTTATTATTTATCATAAATCTAGTTTTTGTAGGTAATGTTTAGGGTGTTTTATTGTCTCAAAACAAAACCTACACTCTCTGAAAGATGAAAAATAAAACTTAGTTCAAGACCTTAGCAAAGAAAAATGATCATATATGTCGAACACGAACCATTTTCAAGTGTGAGTAAAATATTATTAAAGATTTTCAACCTATTATCAGCCAAGCCATAATAAATACCTAACGATAAAAGTGACTGCACAAGTATTGAAAATTCTTGAATTGAAATAGCGGTCCTGCATGACGAGAAGCTCAAAATTCTTCAAAATCAAAAGTTTATTGTATAACCCCTCTTTAATTTTTAACTTGAAATTGTTTTCCTTAACTCCTTATAATCAAACTAGATAGCAGACTATGACCAATAATAGTTGTTTTGTTCTAGAATGGTGTGAACGAAATGTTTTCTTATGTAGATAAACACAAAATATTATAAAGAACTGTTTATTCAGATGACGTGCTGAATGCCAATTAGTCATGGTTAATGTATATCGGTTGACTACCAGTTTCCATTTCTTACCATTATTCTGTTGTCAGATTAAACTGAAGTATTTATTTCAGTTTATTTTTTAAAGTCGAAGTCAAATAATTTATTTAAGTTAGGCACATGAAAGGCACCACAGAACAGATAAAAGAGGTTTTATCTGTTCTGTGAATGGCACTTTTGAACGTAAAAATTTACAAAAACATAAAATTGGTTCTAGTCGCCCCTTCCAAAAGGTAGTTTTTCTATAGAGAAGAATGATGGGCAAGAAACTCCACCGTTACTTTTTTTATGTCTTACAATATTTTGTATACATTAATTATATGTGATATCCCAGAGAAGGAAAGAGGAAAAGAGGAAGACCATTTTAAAAATGGGAAGACGATTTGAGAACTGCTGTGGGAGGGACATGGATGGAGGAGAAAAACTCACGATCGTGAGCTATGGCAAAGCCTGGGGGAGGCCTATGCTAAAGAGCAAAGCAGTCTGGAGAATTCTGATGTCTAAACCTTTAATTTAAATAAATTGTAAAACTAGTTTCTAGGATTGCTAATAAAGGCTATTGGAAACTGAAATTTAATCTTTAAGCAATGAAAAAGATGTTTTTTGTATATCAACTTTTCTTTTTATTTCTTTGCCTTGGCGAAGACAAAGATGTAGGGACTAGCTTGAGTACTTCCGCAAGGACTGGATCTAGCAAGACAGAATTGTGTGGAAAAGGGAGGAGACCTTTGCCCTGCAGTGGGACCAGACAAACTAGCCCTCTTTTTGCGTCGGGGTTAAAAAGTTCTTTGCATTTAGTAAGTATCCACAACGTTTTTTGAAAGATTTTTTGGCTTATTCTTATGTAGTGTAACCTCATTAGTTACATAACAAACATACAGATAGTATTTCCTGTATTCAATGATAGATACATTACGACACTACTTAGATGTAGCTCCGGCAAAATTCGTAAAACCGATCACCATCCGAACTGAGTGCGCCTTCAAAATCACCAATCTTTATGACCGCTTTAGGTGAAAATGAGCTTTACGAAATCGCAATAACTTGTAAAGACAACCAAATACATTCATAAAATTGAAATGAATGAATGAAAATTTTAAAATTTATGCTACATCTAGGTAAGTAGTGTCGTACTGTACTTTAGATCAAAAAGTTTTTAGAAAAGAAAAATAGTAAATTCCAATTTGCTAACTTCGAAGCAGGAAACAGAATATCTTTAAATTCTCTCTATTTACTTATTATTTATACTTTCTAATTTATTTATTAAAATTACCGCATTTCCTTAATAAAATGAATGCGCAATGATAGAACTAGGAAGCATAAAATTATCATAGTTTATACTTATCTTATGATGATATCAACCAGTCTTACCAAGGGGTAACGTGTTACCTAGTAACTGGATTGTGGAGGTCAGATAGGCAGTCGCTCCATGTAAATAACTACTGCTATTCAGCTGCAACCGGGTAGACTAACTGACCTTAAAGTAGTTGGGAAAAGTCTAAGCAGATTGATTACATACAGTTCATTAGTAGACGCCACACCACAGCGGCATGCTCGTGGTGTGGGGTGGCTGTGGCACGTCTGAGTAGCTCATAAAACGTATCAGTTATTTTTCTATTTTGAATATTTCTAGATGAAAATATTTCAGTCTCTATAAATAATCCATTTTAGAATATTTCTGAATAAAAAAGATTTCATAATAAGAAAAAAATGTCTACGTTTCATATTTATTTTTACCAGGGTTATTACATTTTCGTTGGTTCTATTAAAGTGGTGTGGTGGGGTTTCTTCAGTATTTCTGACGTAGATTGATTCAGATATTTATGTGACCAGAGGGTCACATTAATATTTTGCTAATAAGTAATGAAAATTTATAAAAAACATGCAAGTAAAATAAGCCACGCGCCGACCTCATCTAGTTTTTATTTAAAATATTATTCACGTGTAAAAGTGTTTGTACAAAGCTTTTTACAGAAAATAAAATCATTTCATTTCACATCTGTACCTACATATATTTTTTTATTATAATAAAATATTGTGAAGTAATGAAGTTAAAACTGTACGTTGAAAGTTAAAAGTAATTGGTACGAAGTGTGGAAACGAATCTGATGCCAAAAATATCGTTTTTGTCCGTTTGTCTGAATGTGTGGATGCCTGAACGGATGAAATTTGGCACACAGATAGTTTATAACATTGATTAACACATAGGGTACTTTTAATCCCGCTAGTACGTTCCCGTGGGATATTTTCCGAAATCAACGCTGGCGAAGCCGCGGGCAAAAGCTACTCGTAGTTCAGAATAAGTTCAAGACAGATGGATAAATAACGGGTATAAAAATACCCTTTTATGAAGCATGAGACTTGTTCTTCCCGTTATTATGTTTTTTTTTTTGTACGGGACGTTTCGTGTACTCGTACCTTCTGATTACCGAGATATTGAAGGGCAAAGTTCACTTTTTTTTTTTACGAAAACTAGTTTAAAATGTTATAGCTTAACTTTTAATACTCCCACAAAGCCTATGTTAATACTCTTGCATATCGAAGCGAAACACATAAAAAATAAAAGTCGTTTCCCGGCAATTATTTTTGCACAAGTTACTTAGTTTGATGTACATACAGATTGCATAGTTGACGGCTTGGTGTAGGGTCTTGTTGACAAAGAAACTTGGGCCATTTCATGAGGCCTCTTCGTCCTATTTGTGTCAACAATAATTTTATATTTTAAACAATTTTATAATTAGAGGGAAGGTACATAATGCGGACATTTTAGGGCACATAGGTTTGTGTGTTCCGGACAGGTACGTGTTGCAAAGACGCCCGAGGACTGCCACGGCTGCTGGCGGAACCGCGCGAGGACAGCCACGGCTGCTGGCGGAGCCGCACGAGGACTGCCACGGCTGCTGGCGGAGCTGCGCGAGGACTGCCGCGGCTGCTGGCGGAGCTGCGCGAGGTCTGCCGCAGCTGCTGGCGGAGCTGCGCGCTTGGGACATTACTATTTTAAGTGAGGCGCCACTGACGCGTGAACTCCGCACTCTCAACCTCATACCTCATGACTTCACGAAGAATGCATTATTTGTAACGGTACAAAATTAAGTTATAATTATTAGTAAAGTTGGAAAGAAAAAATAAACCATTGACGGTACTTAAGTTATTAATTGATTAATTCATTATTAGTCAACACCTTTTCCGTTTTAATCTAAAGTCTGTTGAAAATCACTTTGAATAATATTTTGAAGTTAATGGATGATTCGAAATTAATGAATACCATCAACTTCGGAGTTGTACTTTACTTTTACTTTGTTGGCAGCTCTTGAAGAGTGTGTTTAGAGAAGTACGCCCGTGAATACGTCTTTTAATTTTCAGGAGTTGATTAATGTGTTCAATATTGATCTTTGGGCTCCTCAAATAATATGGGCTGTTAGTTCCTGGTCTTTTAAGCTTCCTTCAGATTTTTCCTCTCGTAAATTCACACCTGGAAGTTCCTGGGTTCGATTCCCGAATTTTACCATTAAAATTGTATTGGGTTTTCTCATTAGGATTTTCTCAGTAGCAGCCTGGAGCTTAGAAGTTTGGTGGTGTGACCCTCGTGTCTCGAAAAGCACGTATAGACGTTGGTCTTGCGCCTGATCTCTCCCGGATCGTGTCGGATTGCCTTCCCTGGGAGTGAGGGCGTGCGCACACACTTTTGCACTATAATCTCCTGAGTACTCGGCTAATCTCCGTTGAGATTGGTCGCTGTGACCGAAACTCGTTCGAGAGGCTATTGAAAAAAAAAAGCCTATTTCTTAATGCATGTAGTTCATAGCCCTACTAATTAAATCGCTATGACAACCAGAATCGCTCGATGATGTGCCAAGAAAAGATAACAATTAAAGATGATTCTATTAGGCGAGTCACTCTTTACCTAATGATTCGTAATGAGCTAAGAAAATCCGATGTTTATATAAACAAAATTAAATATTGTCTGAATTACTTAAATGTTTCTTTATTATAATATTTTTTTCACGAAATGGTTTTTCATAATTAATCGTGCCTTTGTCGAATTATTTTGTAAAAAACAAAAAAATATTCATTAAGCCAGTTGATTCTTTGACATGGTCTCATTAATACCCTAAAGCAATAATTAATATTGTAACACCGAATATTTAGTTTTAGGCGTAAAAAAAGGATTTGGAAAGTTTCCAAATGCTTTTTTTACGCCTAAAACGGATACAACATCAAATTCAATGTTACAATTGCATAACATAATCAATATTCTAGTAACTTAGTTAGCCACATTTCTTATTTCCATACAGTATTATTTCCAAATTAATCAAAACAGGTAAATATTTGACAGCTATTTACGACGTTGCCAACTTTCAGAATAAATGCTCTTAAGGGGACTACAGGACCTAAACGTGCCTAAACGCAAGTTTTATAATGCCTAAAAGAATATGATCCACTGCAGTAAACAAAATCAGAAAAATATATGATATTCTTCAGGATATATGCTAGTATGATAGTGTGTTGAAAACATAATACAACTAATTTGATATAATAGAAAAAAATCATGAAGATACCTCTAAAAATTTCTTTTAACTAAAAATCATATTAATTTACATGCAAATTCTGATTTTTTGTCAGATTATTCTACAAGCTACATATTAGCATAATAGTGTTTTAATTTTCCAGTCCAATCAATAGATTTTCTGTAAATCGCTAACTGCTTCATATTTTGCAATAAATTACCTGCGTCGTGTCATCGCGCTTCTCTTTCATTTCTATGCAGTCCGACAGTGACCGCGCTTTAGCTGTTGTAAGCCTCTTAAGAAAAATAGGAAATCAAATACAATGGCAACTTAGTCAATGTGAGGCGTGAGCATGGTGATGTCCACACATTTTTTCAAGGATAAGGCTTGACATCGCTGCTCTCATTTCTTGCTCCACATTAATCTTTGAGCGATATTTGCTCTTTATTACAGCTACAGCTGAAAATCCGGCTCCACATAAATAATGTGTTGCAAAGGGAATGAGATTTCTTAGAACTTTTATTTTATATCCGTGAATACCTAAGTTTTGTATCCGGAAAACGGTAAACTTTAGGAAACCCTGCCTTAGAGTTATCGGATATCAAAAGGAACACGTTACATACAAATGTCCTTTCTCTGTTATTGTTCGTCGAATCGTTGAGCTCCATAAGTTCTGAGTTGAGCTGCTCGATTACTGACAAATGCGTGCACTGACTGGACAGGTCCACTCAATCTATGTGGTTCTTTACCCAAAAGACCATTTCAGACACCAATCTACATGGTCTTTCACATGATCTAACCAAGATTATGTCTTAATAAGAAAGTGTGACCTCTGAGTTTGTTTCGGCCTTTCTTCTCATAGTACTTACGAAACGCTGACCTCATCTAGTTTTAAAAATATTATTGACGTGTAAAAGTGTTTATACGAATTTTCTGTAAATAGGTTTATTTACAGAAAATAAAATAATTTCATCATCATTTCATTTCATTTCATAATTATATGTTTTCTCACTCATTGTTCTGAACTCTATACTACGACAGACCGATTAGCTTTGTTTTTATAATAATATTACTCTCGGATCAGCGTATTATGATGATTTACGTAAGAAAACAGACGTAACTAGTACCCATCCGTGACCGTTCACGACCATGAAATTTTAGGGTTCTGTAGCTAAATGTAACCGTGAAAGTTGACTAGGTCACTATTTATTTATTTCTTTACTAGATGCGCCCAGCGGTTTCTCCCGCATAAGCCGCGTCAAAAGAAAAAAAAAAAAATTAAATATATTTCAAACTAGGCTGAGAATTAGCACTTTTCAAACGTCAAAATTACAGAAGAATAATGAATTGAAATTATAACACTGAATTAGATGTTGTTACCGTTTTAGGTGTCAAAAGGCAGTGAACCTGAACCGGACTCCTGAACTGGACTCCTGAACTGGACTTCTGAACCGGACTCCTGAATCGAACTCCTGAACTGAACTCCTGAACTGGACTCCTAAACTGGATTCCTGAACTGGGCTCCTGAACTGGACTCCTAAACTGGACTCCTGAACTGGGCTCCTGAACTGGACTCCAACACTGGCTTTTAGTCTAGCGCTTGACTTGCCAATATTAACCTGCTCGTAACAATGTCATTCGTCCATTTTTCGCTTGGCCTGTAGGTCGAAAGCTTGCGGATATTGGCGCCGGATATTGGCGCGATCGAGATTAGGACGTGTCCCTTACATCTGTTGTGACATCATCAAACGTGTCAGTTCGCTGTTGACGTTAATTCTTTTCACACCTTTTTTTCCTTTAGCGAAAGTTACGCAAAACCATGCAGACTTCTTGAAAATTTTATTTTATTTTCTTCATGACTTGATTCTACACACAGAATTAGCTCCAGACGAAGAAACTCCTTAACGATCAACAGTACAGCCTCTGAAAAACTGCAAAACAGCCTCAAGCTGATCTCTGAATGGATTAAAGATTGGAAGATAAAAGCCAACGAAACAAAGTCAGTGTAGGAGAAACATGTGACCTTAAATGACAGAAGTACCCTAAGCAGAGGTCACACGATACCTTGGAATATACCTTGACAGACGCCTTACGTGGATACACCATATATTTACCAAACGTACTGCCCTAGGGCAAAAACTCCGTAGCTTACACTGGATACTCAACAAAAAGTCCCAAATGTCTCTGGAAAGCAAACTACTACTATACAAATGCATTCTCAAGCCTATCTAGTGCTATGGTATCCAGCTTTGGGGAACTGCAGCAAAGTCCAACATCGAACCTTCAAAGGTTTCAATCAAAAACACTGCAACAGATAATAAATGCTCCCTGGTACATCACAAACGCGAGAATTCACAAGGATTTAAAGATAAAAAATACGTGTGGCACTCGAGGACTGCCGCGGTAAAGCTATTGCATAGCATATATTCAAAAATAAGAAGATAATATTGTTGATTTAAAATATTTTTTTAAAAAAATACCCCTATACCCCCCCCCTAAATCGCAGAATTTACACAACCGTCAATGACGTCTGCCCTCACGCGTCTGCCCGCGTTCGGGTCGCGCACTCGGCGATCGCGCGTCATTGCCTATCCCGCCCCTCCACCCTCGTTCTGCGCGCCCGCCGTCGACTCATCGCAGGTCATTCTTATCGTTCTAACTTTTAAAATATTAGTCCAAATTACTTAGTGTAAAAGACAAATTTTATCTACATTAAATACCGAAAGCGATGAAGGTATTTATTTTGATACGAATTAACTAAATACTCTAAAATATGCAACTTAAAAAAAGTATTCAATTTAAATGTATTTATAGCTCACTATTTTGGCTATAATGGCTTCCACATAAAAGGTAGATATATGCTGTCGCGGACTTTTATTTAGAACTCTTTAAGACAAACAACCCCACAATACATTCTTTTCATGTAACTCCAGCGGTTTAGGCAGCGCACGCAAAGATAGATCTCAGAGGGCAGGATTTTTTCCGACTTACTGGATACTTATCGTTATATTATGGCTAAATCACATAAAATCTTTATAAATTGTAGCCTATGTGTTATTCTGATATATAAGCCACATTACTGTAAAGTTTCATTAAAATCCGTTCGGTAGTTTTTGCGTGAAAGAGTAACAAACATCCATCCATCCATCCTCACAAACTTTCGCGTCAGGTTTTTTTTTCGTTACGGAATTTCTACATTCGGTCGCCGCGCTCAGAGTCTCCGATAAAAGCTATGCAATAGCTTAAAACTGTCAAAGGGGAAATCAAAGCTAATATTACGATATACTCCACGGGATTAAAAGTTCACCCAAATCAATTGGCAATGAAACTAATGTCAAACCCAGCTACCTTCACAAGACTGAAAAGAACCACCCTAAGACTTACTTACAACCAGAATGAATGAGCTGTAGTATGGATTGGATGAGGCAGTGGCTTTATACCTTGCAAGATCAGGAACCATCATCTACCTATTGCTGAATGTCCCAAGACAGATTGCATTAAATGGAAGAAAAAAAAAAACTACATTGCCTTCGATCGACCCGTGCCGCTGTAATTGTTAAGCCACGAGTCCACCAATAATCATCGACATTAAACTTCATTAAACAGAAGTTCTAAAGGAAAGTAGATACTTATCTACTAAGGTTCTAGACTAATCTAAATGTTTGTTAAGCGTAGCCATCAAGTCTGTGGGATGTGCGCAGAGCATGAAGTGTGAAGCCATTGTGATGGGCCACCGGTGTGACGGCCCTGACATGCTTTTAGATAAATTCGTAATTTATATTGTCAACATGAGTTTTGAGGATTCTTAATGAATTATCCATTTGGATGACTAACATCAACAGCGTCAATTGAACATAGATATACCATACCTACTCCATACTAATATTCTACATTGAAAGTGTATTCGTCTATTTGTTAGGTGTTACCAATTTTGATAATTAAATAGCTATATTATATTATGAATTTACACTTCTGCGTTTTTTCGCGTTTCTGCAAAAGTCTCGATGCCGTGGGTATATCGGGATAAAAAGTATCCTATATCCTATCCTATTCAAGGCATGGTCTATCCATGTGCCAAATTTTATCCAAATCCGTTCAGCCGTTTTAGCGTGAAAGCGTAACAAACAAATTCACTTTCACGTTTATAATATTAGTTAGGATTAATAAAACTGCATTTTTAAAAGTAATATGTATGTACACAAACCTTTTTTGCACCAATTCAACTGGAGAGACACTGTATTCAACTTTGAATTATTTAGAATTACTTACCTTTTTATTTGCCTGTCAACTTTTATATTTACACACCCTGAAAATAGACATTTTTTCTGAAAACCATTTGATTATCCGTGAAAATCGAGCACAGCCTTTTATCTGGGTAACTGACGCCTCCCATGGTTATCGCCGCAATGCCTGAAAGTTCGCCGTCCCGTTACTTATTGCTCCTTACTGTTTATCAGGTGCTTGGGACACTGAATAATGTAAATCAGTCTGGAGTTTGAGATTTAAAGATTGATGTTGATGTGATGTGATGTAAAAACGTTTCATTATTATAGTAAAAAAAATTATAAAATGGAAAAAAACTCCTGGAAAGATATTACGAGATTTTGTTTACTTTTTTTATTGTTTGTAATTGGCATCTTGCAGGTCAACCAAGGAAGTTGTCGGCTGCTTAAGAGGCTTACAACAGCTAAAGCGCGGTCACTGTCGGACTGCATATAAATGAAAGAGAAGCGCGATGACACGACGCAGGTAATTTATTGCAAAATATGAAGCAGTTAGCGATTTACAGAAAATCTATTGATTGGACTGGAAAATTAAAACACTATTATGCTAATATGTAGCTTGTAGAATAATCTGACAAAAAATCAGAATGATTGCATGTAAATTAATATGATTTTTAATCGTTAAAAGAAATTTTTAGAGGTATCTTCATGATTTTTTTCTATCGTATCAAATTAGTTGTATTATGTTTTCAACACACTATCATACTAGCATATATCCTGAAGAATATCATATATTTTTCTGATTTTGTTTACTGCAGTGGATCATATTCTTTTAGGCATTATAAAACTTGCGTTTAGGCACGTTTAGGTCCTGTAGTCCCCTTAACCGGACCTGGGGCTGCCTCAATAAATCAAGGCCTCCAAGCCAAGGCATAAAACTTAAAAACTAAGCGACTACATGCAAAGGGCACCCCCTGTGGGGTACGGACCTCGTCTTAGGGCGTCGCTGGGGGAGGACAGCAAGGGACGGGTTGGATCGGATTTAGATTATTATTAGGGGAATTTAAAGCTACAGGCTCAGAAGCGCGGGCTGGCTCGAGTAAGGGTCGGAGCGGGAGATTTTGTTCACGGTGCATCCACTTTATTTAAGAGGGGACGTTAAACAGGATACGCTCTTAAAAAAAATGAAACGATTAATAATGACAAAACCATTTTTTATTCATTTATCAATACGACTTATTTTCCTCAGTGTTGAACAAAAATATCCTAAATATAATTTTGCGCATAAAAACGTCAAACAGTTAAGGCATCCGTGACGTTTGAGCTTGTACCCTTAGCACTAAAGCGTAATAATATATATTTATATTTATAATTTTATTATAATAATTATACTGTACAATATAACTGCAACAATGGACAGATAGGATTTTTTTCCTATTATAATATATACCTAGATTTCTATAATATAATAATCCTCCCAAAATGATCCGCAAACCATATTTTAATATAATAATTCTAGAGGATTTAAAGATTAGTAGTGTTCTTTTTTATGTAAGTAATAAAATTTGATGTCGTCAAATTAGGTAGGTAATAAGGTGATTTTTTTATACAATTTGTAACTGAATTAATGCACATTATGAAAGTATTTTGTTCAGAATCGATTACTGAATCGATTTCTGTTATTTTTAATAAATGTATTTTTTAATCCAAAAATAATTGAGACTACGTAAATTGCAGTCACACTTTTTCGCTGTACAGTCAAAACAAACCAAAATGGACGAAGTACCTATTACCCTGATACGTGTGCGACTGTGTGCGTGTGTAGATTTGTAATTAGATCACAATTTTCTCCCACAATCGGTATAACTAAATAAATAAATATATATAAATAAATGTTATATACTTATTAGTAAAAATTCGGTATATATGTGTCTGATTATAACATAATATTCTAATTGGGTGTTTGGTGGTGTGCGTCAATTCTGGGCCATGTTGTGTATAATAATGACATGCCTTATTAAATTAAAACCCTCCAATGCTGCCATTAACAAGCTTCATTAAATTTTAAAATAGTAAAACTATTGATATGTAGGTACCTACCCAAAAAAGAAGTATCTGACTTTATTTTCAAGCTGTTTTTTTCACAGTAATAATATTTAAGGAGTACCTACCTAATAATACAAATTTCATGACAAAATATACATCATATTTTAAGATATAAATGAAATGCAGATTAAAGTACCTACCTACACTTTACATTTCTATCGTTTACTCCTAGACCAACGAAATTAATTATATATTATTTATAAAAATCTCATTATAATTAAGCTATCACAATGATTTAAAGCTGATAATGATTGCGACACTATTCCATAAATGACGCTGATGACTTGTAAGCACCTTATTTGTTAAATTATTATTATTTTATTGTTTCAAAATCATAAGGGTATGTTACAAATACAATTTTAAGAAGTTTTAGCATAAATTTATATATTTTTTTAATAGAAACCTGCCATTACTTCGTTGTTGTTAAATTATTAAATTTAATTTTGAAACCAGAAATGTCTATTTTTCTATTTAGGTTAATACTCTTTTCATATAATATATTTCAATAGTCCCTTCTGTGATTCTCCCCCCCTCCTCTTTTTATATACTTGTACCTATATTATTATTTTAAGACTGTTAGCTTAAAAATTATGTAAATATTATTTTCCATGTTTGTTATTAGATATTCATTTTCCATTTTCTTCTCTGGAATCGTTAATTTATTATGTAATATGTATATACACAATAAATAAACACTTGACTTTGAAAAAAAGTTTAATAAAAGTAAAGTCTACGATTTAAAACGCAAATTCTTAAAAGTCTACAAAGTTGATTCGTTTGATGAATAAATGTGTAAACACGTGTTTTTAATATTAAAAATGTCTATAAACTGTAAAGATATTTGTAATCAGATTACAACTTGACTTTAAAACAACAACACGTGTATAACAAATGCTCTAATAAATAGCTTATCTATGAGCACCTTATGTCTACGGTAACAATAAAATAACTACAAGCTTTAAACTTCAGTTTTGATAAATTTATGTCTATGACAGGTATTAAGACACGTTTCAAAGAACGATATTAAAAAAATAAAATCAGCTTTTTTATCTTTTAAAATTCAAAATGTTCTACATTGTGCATTTTTTGGTTCGATCATCTTTGATATTTAAAATCTTTTAAAGCGACTACTTATAGCTATATCTACACTCAAGATCCCATTACCTTTTTTTAAATAAATGCTCTATTGTACATTCCCATATTAAATACCGTATTTCTTGAATTTTTGTTGATACAGTAAAATCCTCCTCATTTTGTTATCTTGTGTCGCATGAATAAATCATCAAGAAAACATTAAAAATCATTTACAGCGATTGGTCAAAATTAGGTTTTTTTATGTGACTTTAAATGTATGTAGGGAATTTAGACAGCCTGTATAAATTGCCCTTTTATTTTTAAATTAACTATCTTTCTCACAGGAAACTGTCTCGTAAAATATTACATTGTAAAGTTTAGATCAAAGAATTTAAGTGGAATTAAGACAATGATTTACGGTTACAAGCCCTCCCAAATCTTCTTTAGAACAAAATCCAACATCCAAAAATCTAAAATTTTTCATTTGAACTTACTCAAAATGCCCAATATCTTAGTCGATACAAACCATTTATAATTGAAATTTGTGCTAACATCGACATTATTAGGCATTGATAAGGCCTTTCTATCACATTGAATTTGAACAATGCTTTTCAGGCAGCGACAGTATAACTCAAGGAATCTAATTGTTATGAAGAAGTCTTCGTTTTGAGGAGGAGAACGGGCCAGTACATGGTGACGAACAGGAGAAACAAGGCAGGGAACACCACGCGGGACAGTTTGTCGATCTCCCTCCAGAGCACTCGCTCTTGACCGGTGTCGGCGTCTAACCAGGCAACCTGCAAAGAAAAGATATCGTTGATCATTGAAGCTAAACCATAATTTAAAATAACCCTGATGAAAGATAGAGGCATGTTTAAAAAAAGAACATGCCTGTTGGGTGCGTTTCCACTGAAGCGGAGACGTGCAGGAATCGTCCAATCACAGACTAGACGAGAGACGCGATGAGGATTTCAACCATTATGATTGGTCGATTCCTTCAGGTTTCCGCTCTGCTCCGCTCGTCCCCAGTTTCAGTGGAAACGCACCCTAAGCGCCGATTTATCAATGGAAAAATGTTTAACTTTTATCTGAAGAATAAATGTGGCGGTTTGAGATTGACAGACAGCTCTTGTATAGAAAATAATAAACTAAAATGTCATATTTATTTTTTAGATAAAAGTCCGCCCTTAGATATTGAATTGCGTTAAAGATTGTTTGGGAAAATCCAGAATCCACGCGGAAAAGGTCACGAGCAAAGTATAGTGAAACACTAAATTACCTGGACCGGTATTATGATTAAATACAGGAAAAAATTGTAAGAAAGACTCTGACCTATGAACTAAAGTTGTTTATAAATTAAAGGACAAAGAAAAACACTATAGCAGGATATAACTCGCGAAATGTGGGTGTACTTATATCTCTGTTCTTCCTTCGAAGATTACAGGCTTGATGTTATGTTAAATTTATGTTCTAGGAAACGGAAATGAATGAAAATGAGTCTGTTCTACTTACACAAGTGAAAACCCAACAGTTTCAAAGCCCATACAGCTTTTCAAAGCTTTTAATTTGTGAATATTTAATTACAGAAAATTAGAACAGCGGACAAGACGTTCTTCAGTATCCAGAGAAGACTAAGTACTAATTAATATTGAATAGTACCGTTTTTTGTAGAATTATAATGATGTCGATCAAATACTCGTAATGTGCTCGTGGGCGTAAAAAATACAATTTTACTTCACTGCGATCTGAAATATAATAAGTTGAAAAAGTAGTATTTCTTACACACACCGTTTATCATCGCGTTCTTCTAGAGATAAAATATTGTAAATATTTTTTTAATAGAATTATCCTTATCGTTGGCAACACAGGAATGTCAATTTTCTTTCGCGCGCGTTCTAACCTCGCAACGAAAAAATATTCTCTTTTCAAATTATGAAAAGAACGCGATGTTATACGGTGTGTGTAAGAAATACTACTTTGTAAACTACAACTCGGGCGCAATAACTTGACACCTGGCTCGAAACTCGACTCCCCTCCCGCGTACCCGCGCGAGGCCCCGCTCACGTCCTGAAGGACGTGAGCGGGGCCTCGCGCGGGTACGCGGGAGGGGAGTCGAGTTTCGAGCCAGGTGTCAAGTTATTGCGCCCGAGTTGTAATTATATTTCAGATCGCCGTTCATAAAATTAGAATCAAGACTTGGATTAACGGGTAAGCTCGTTTGATTACCAATTATAGGTATTATTTTGTGAAGTAGCAATATTTTTTTTTTTGAGAAATCGTAATTTTTCGGTAGGACCTAAGAACCCAAAATACTGGTTAATTATTCAAAAGTTCAGAAAGTACCTGTAATATACTCTGCCGTCTCTCGACGCCAACCAGATGAGCAGTAGTATGCGTAGCGGACGGCGCAGGATGGACAGCCGGCGTGGATGCAGGGGGTGATGTCGGTGACGTCAGGTCCACCTTCCGACACCTCACTTGATTCCCTTCCCAGGCTGCCAGCGTCCCGCACGAGCCCTTCTCTCCATTCAGACGCTGCCAAAGATAACGGAACATCTTTGTCTGAATAATCTTGATTCAATTTCGAACTGGTAGATGTGATTGAGGTCATGGAGTGCTGGCAGTTTGGGGATTTTGATTAAGAGCATATTTCAGGTGTTAAGCTTCGTGCAGAGAGGCGCGACGCGACGCCAACAAAACAATGTCAAAGAAAACTTCACGGTAGAACAATTACCGGTGTCGCGTCGCGTAAAAAATTGCGCTAGTCAGCACGACTCTTTAAGTTTAAAGGGAAAATGAAAATAATTTGGCATTGTAGGTTAAAAGGGATACGCGGATAATATTAGTAGAACTAAATAAAAGCTAAGTCTCAACTTTCCGTCTTTGTTCTTTTAAATTAAGTATCTTGGGCTCTCAAATATCTTGTGGAATTTTTGATAGTGAGACAATTTCATGCAGCAAGAAGATAATATTTACCACCGGAATGATTCTGGGCATGGACTCCTGGGCCTTAGTCTTATTCATCTGGTACTGCTTGTCTAAGACCTTCACGACGACGAACTCTCCCAGCGCAGCAAATACGAACATCATGCAACCAGCCATCCATAGATCTAATGCCTATAGGATGGAAAAAAAGAAAAAAATCTAAATAATTATAATTGCATATCTATTAATTACATTAAATTCAAGCGATCACAGTATTTTCACTTTTGTTCTTCAAACGGCTTATTATGCTCTCAACGAAGTAAAAGAAACTAAAATTAAGGTTTTCTTGAATTTTAATGATTTTAACGGGACACAAGAGAGATCATCTAAAATAATTTTCTCTCCTTCAAGTTCATGAATTAACAAAAAGTTGAAATGAACAAAATGATAATAATTATTACGATTAAACTGTGAATTCGCGTTCCCATTATCTTATAATGTCAATAAAATACACATCCACGTGAGCAAAGCCGTAGGCACTTAAAAATATTAACTACGAATGAGCCCGTTTGAAATTTTGCTGAACAGGCTGAACATTGACGTGCCACCTGTTAAACCATGGATTCAGTACACGATTCTGAACCCTGCGTTGAAATTTTGCGACAAAATTAACTAATTTTGTTTTTAATAACCGCATGCACTTCAGTAAACGGCAGTTTTTTTTAAACCGACGATTTATTTCAACGCACGCGGGTCCAAAATCATGTAGGTACTTAATCCATGGTAACAGGGTGTGCGGCGATGCCCTGCCACCCTGTATTTAAAAAAAAACCTTTTCTTTTAGTTCTTAATTGAATTAAGCTATTAACTGTATATTCCTACGTATTTATATCCCATAACTCTAGACTCTAGGGTATTGATGAGACCATTTCAAATAATTTGAATTATTTGTAAAAAAAAAATCATTTTTTTATAATTTTTGTTTTTCCTTTTTCATTCAAAATAATTCAACCAAGCCACGATTATTTATCTAAAACACGCTTACGTGAAATATAAAAAATTTAAAAACATTTAATTCAGAATATTTTTCCTCATAAAAAAAAAATATGGCAACGTCGCATTTTCTTAGCTTTAAACATGAATGACTGGTTTGAAAGAAAATGATTTACTCCTACTTATCAATGAAACTTAGATACACGCACACATCGAAAATCTTACAAAAATAAAAATAAATGAAAAATCTGTTATATGCCAGTTGATTCTTTGACATATTCTCATTAATACCCTAGAGATTTGGGATATCAAAGGGAACACGTTATATATGTTTATAATATATTGATACGTGTTTTGAATCAAAGGAAATTTTATTCGAAATAATGTAGCATATTTTGTTTGTATCTTAAATGACATAATATCCCTATATTTTCAATTTAGTTATTTCATTCAAAATGTTCATGTTCTTTAATTATCGTAATATCAGGATCGTCTATCTACTCTCTTGCAGAATTTAAGTTGTAGGAAATGAGTCTCAACTATTTTGAAGCAACAAAAATACATTTTACTGACATTCTGACAAGTAACGAAAATAGTTAATTACCCTTTTCTTAAGTAGAGAGCAAAGTATTTTGTTCAAAGTTCAGTGTTCAGAACTGGTAAGTACCTTTGAATTGTTAAAAAGTTAGCTGTTCACAAGTGTTGTTTCAGCTGAATAACGAGCAAGAAACTTTATTGCCTTTTTCCATAAAATACATCTTTTCGCCTTTTCAAGCATTTTACGTTATATTAGTAGGTATAGTCGTTGTAAATTACAAGCGTGCCATGTGACTTACGTCTTTGTCATAAGCATAATAATGTTCCCACTGCTGGGACACAGCCTTCATCTCTATAAGAGGGTATAGACTGTAACACCCCACGCAGGCCCAGGGCAGGTTGGTAGATGTCACATGTCTTCGATTTTATTAGTTCTTTGACATGCCTGTTTGCTCACGATATTTTTCTTAACCGTTTTGAGAGCAGTGGTGATGAAATAACTTACACAAAGTAAAGTGCCTGACTGAGTTCGACCCTACGACCGTCGACTCGTAAGTCGCGACCGTTTCTACTGGGCCACCAGTGGTTTGTCATAAGGTTACATATTAATTGACTCACGCTCGGGAAATGCCACAACTGTACCAACTGCAGTAATTACCTTAACATAAGCCACAGGTGGAATATCAGCCCTTAACCCCGTAAACATGGTGACAAGGGTCAACATGCAGGTGACCAGGAGCGTCACCCTCCCAGGAATGGCGTCCAGATCGAGCCAGAAACTGAACCAGGACAGCATCACCACCAACGAGGACGGAGCGAAGGTTTGGATCAAGTGGTGGCCGATCTGACGCTCAAATCTGAAGTATACTACTAATCTTGAATAGTTACCTGAAAATAATAGCAGTCGTTGTAATGTGAAAGGTTATGAATGAGCTTTCAAAATGATAAAGTTTTTCTTTCATAATTTTTTTATAACTGAAAAACAAATGAAGTGTCAAAATATTTCTCTCCTAGGTGATGAGGTTTTTCTGAAATTGTTCTTTTTAGGTCTTTTTAATAACCCTTTCAGTCCAAATTAAGTACAAGCGTAGATGAGAAAAGTTTAATAAACGAAAATAAATCCCTTGAGTAATAAATTATTTCTAAGCCTAGTGTCATATGCCCATTTTAATATTACATTCTAACATGCCCATTTTAATATTACATTCTAACAATTTCGCTGAGATAAAGCTTGTAACATTTATCTTGTACTTTATTACGTTTCGTCACCAAAAACATTTCGTCGTCGACTTTTGACGTCTGTAGACCCAGTAAGAGCGCGCGGGGTACGCGTAATGTAATTCGAACGATACTAAAAATATTCACTTAGTTATAAGACTTTCTTCATATTGTCTATGGGTGATACTTATTGTGTTTGTTGCAAAAATCAAAAACAAAATGTTACAGGATAGTTGTATTATCGAATAAAAAATCATTCGAATTTACGTTATGTTTACACACATTCGTGCTAGGCTAGGTTTGGGTCACCTACAAAAGTGTTTCCAAGAAACTCATAAATAAGAATGTCGAAATAAGGAAAAGTTTTATGATGTTTTTCATTGCATTCGACTCAATGATTCTGAGGAAAATTCGAAGAAAGCGTTGAGTTGTAGACTTTGCCGATAAGGTTAAGGAATATTGGCGCCAAATGGGCCACGTCAAAAGGAAATCGTAAAAGTAACTTTGAGAATAAAGGCGCGGGCCCACCGCGGCGCATGCTGTGCACGGGCTCGCGGCGCATTTTTGCTGCGTGTATAAATTTGTTTAGCGTGGCCAGCGCACGGAGAGGCTACGCACGTGCCACTGAAATCCACGGGCACGGTTGATTTGTCGCAGCTGCCATGCTATTCTGTAAACATCTCACCGTGAAAACTTAGGTGAAGTGAGCGTGGAGTGAGCTGTCATTCCACAGGGATTGACACTATTGACAACTCACTCCACGCTCACTTCACCTAAGTTTTGTTACAGAATAGCACTGCTGTAGTGGCAACCATTATCATTTGGTTTAAATAGGTTTTTATTTTTATTATTTCATTTATCTTTTTTATAGAGTATTTTCTTTAAAATTTTTCGAATGAGAGAACGTTGTAGACATAACAGACTGTAGATCTGTGGACCATTTAATATTTTGCTAAGTACCTGGTACTTGTTGATGGGCCTACACTGTCCTCTCATACCTTTTAACACTGTAACTTGGAAACATTGTAAAAACCATTTACTTTTAAAAGAGTAACCGTGGAGTTTCTTGCCGGCTCTTCTCCATAGGAAACGACCAATTGGAACCGTGCACCTAGCTTCTGACGTTTCATAAGTGCCCTTGTAGGTTTATGTGAAATAAAAATATTTTGAATTTTGTTTTTTTTTTTGAACGGGCTTCACTGCTGGTGGTGTTGGGAGGGCTCAACTGCGCTGCGATAAGTGAGCTGAACATAGTCGTGGGTCATATTCGTGTACTCCAGTGGAAACGTAGACCCACGTCGACAGTGTTGAGCTATGTAACCGCCTATTCGAGCAAGCCACGCATGTATCAATGGCGTTGCCTCTCCGTGGGTTGCAGTGGACACAACCACATACATTTTCTTACAAAGCGAAGCTATACACGTGCGTAGCCTCTCCGTGCACCGCGGTGGGCCCGCGCCTTTAGACTGTATTTTGACATGATCGATGTACGAACTAGAGGAAAATATGGCAGCAGTGTTTTGAGAAAGAATGTGAACGGCTGTAAGAATAGAGGAATACCTAAGAAACGGTGTGTGGTTTATGTGACAGATGACATAGCTAGAGCAAGGGTCACCAATTAGTTTTATTGGGGATCCGTTTTAAAAAATAATATGACTGTCGAGATCCGTTTAGTACACGATTACTAGCAACCAATATTAAAAATATCAATTGAGTAAGAAGTAAAACGAAATTAAACATTTTTTTATTAAATGGATAATAAAGAAATATTATGAAATGAACAAAAATAACAAAGTACGTAATTAATATCAATGTGAAAACTGTTTTTTTTACTTTGATTTATCTGTCTGAAGTCTAGAGTACAGTTGGTGCTAAAACACATTTATTTTATTTTAATATCTTTAGTTGAAGTTTTAGTTATAAATACTGTTTATTTATGGTCCGCACTAAATAGTTCGGCGGTCCGGATCCGGGCCATGGTCTACGATTTGGTGATTCCTGGCCTAGAGATTGAGTGAATACTGATGATGACTGATAGAGATTTATGGAAGTAGACAACACATGCTGTGTTGGGCCCTAATACATTGGGATAACGGCAGGCGGAAGGTGAAGTTCGGTTTTTAACCGACTTCAAAAAAACAGGAGGTTCTATGTTCGTCTGTATGTTTTTTTTTTTAAGTACCTTTTGTCATCGATATTTTCGTCAACTTGCATTTGGTAGAGGAAGCTTGCGCGGTGGTTCCATATACATTTTATTATCTTTGCATAAGTAGTTTTTGAGTTAGCCCAAAAGGAATAAAAATTAAAATACAAAAATGTAAAGTGTCACAAAGTGAAAAATAACTTTAATTTCGGAAGTCGGAACTGCCGAAATTAAAGCAATTTTTCACTTTGTAGTACTTTTCTGGAAGCCGTTTGCTTTTTTTTGGAACCTAATAAACGACGAAATGAGCATAGTCAAGATAATTAAAAGTTTTACGTAACGGCGTTGCTCGTAAGACGCTATACCACGATGTCTGAATAATGAGCAATTTACGTCTGGAAACGTGCATCATCTCGGTTTTGAAGTTTGAAGTTTTAGCAAGGAGGAACTTGTCATGAACTTGTTCATTAAAGCAACCGACTCTCAAGTATACATTCGCTTCTGGTATGAATAAAACATAAGGTTACCGCATATGTGAATGAAAAAGTTTTGCACCAGAATTTTAGGTGTAGGTATGAACGATTTTTTTGAATTAGTGTTCTATTTTACGATTACTCTCATATCTTGGTAGGATCTACGTTTTTTGGTGGCATGTCACCTAATATAATTAGAGGTAAGTATGTTGTGATTAATGTTTGTATGGTAAAACAAACAAACATTAATAACAACATATTAATTCAATTTCAAGGCAGTAATATATTATAAAATATATGTCCCAGTAAGATGGTTACCGTGATATACTTATATCCCAAGGGATTTAGCTATATACCGTAATATAGTTATATGAAAGCGGTCCATAACTTTCTTACTAGGAATATAACTATGATACGAGCATGATCTAGTAATATAACTATTAGGTAAGGTAAGGTTAGAACTGTGACCAGCTACTACGTTGAAATTGGTCGCAGTAAGAAAATTTGGGCACACCGACAGTTATGAACTGCTTTCATATAACTATATTACGGTATATAGCTAATGTGATATAATTATATCCCTAGGGATATCCCTAGGGATATAATTATATCACGGCTTTATCTATCTTTCTGCGACATATTATATATTATAATTACACAGTTGTGGTGAACGATATGCCTTCATTCTCATGTGCAGTAGTCCTTTAGTTAATAAATAAGTTTCTAACATAAATATAATGAATATGAGTTTTTTTTATATGTAAATAATCACTTTCAAAGTTGTGAAGTCAAAATATAAGGCGTCTCACCATCCTTGTCAATCATGTATCCATTGGTTTCTTCCAATCTTAACGGTTCTCCGATGTGGTACTGTAGCAGTTTCAACTCAGGGTTGATGGTAACGCCTGCTTCGCTCCACCGAAACCGCACTTTTTGGTTGCTGTATGAAACTAAAAGGAAAAAGATAAGGTTACATAAAATAAAATCACCATGTTTCTCTAGCCCTTATGCCAATTTATTTGTGGTCGGCGTAACAAGACTTTTTCACCCATGCTTCTGTGTTAGTCATCATCTATAGTGACCCCCTTTCCATTCATGTCATCCCTCTTTTAGCCCTCCCTTTTTTACCTTATCAAAATATGTTTATTCCTTAATAGAAAAAAATATATTATAAATTATACGGGCGCCTTCTTGCCACTGTATGGGAGAAAAAAAGTTGTGGCAAATAATAATCAATACTGAGAAACGTTCTAACTAAGTACCTCCCGTATATTATTAGTTGTGCATGCTTGTACAAAATTAATACAATTTATTTATGCGTCGTATTCGCATGTAAATGAGTCACTCAGCATGATTGTGCTACGGTGTGGGAACATTAGATTCATTTTTCCAACATGCAACACCAATAGCGCAGATTTTTTGTGACAATTATTATTAAACATACGTAAATAAAAGGCTTAAGGTGTGTCCAAACCTTGAGCGGCAAACCTGCGCGGCTGCCACGCGCGGCCTGCCGCGCTGTGGAAGTGCGCGGCGTATCTCGTATGTGTCGCACAGTACTGCCGCGCAAACATTCGTCGGTTTGGTCCTAACTAAATCGCGGCAGAAATGCCTGAAATCCTGCAAACGCCGCATGTTGCTGCCGCGCTCTTGCCGCTCAATGTTTGGACACACCTTAAAGGTGTTTATATGCTTCAAGTATTTAGTAAAGTATTTTCGTAACTTGAATGATATGCAAGAATTTGCTGAACCTTGCAAAAATATGTGAAATCAGCACTAACTCCGTGCATTCATTGAAATCACGAAATATTTGTGGCGTTTCGCTGAGGATTTGTTTCAATTAATTACTTTAGTTGAAATAATAATTTATTTGGCTTGAATATTAACATTAATTGCATTTAACAGAGAGTCAGGGCACACCAAGTCACCCTACATTTTTATAGTAGGTCAAGGACGAAAAGGAAACTATCATGCGATTTTGTACTCCAATTGTAAAATGTAACCTTGACCTGCCCAAGTGATCTCGGTATTCCAGTACCTAGTAGAATGCCTGCCTAGCCTTTTCCCAACTATTTTGGGGTTGGCTTACCGTCTTACCGGATGCAGCTGAATACCAGTATTTTACATGGAGCGACTGCCTATCTGACCTTCACAACCCAGTAACTGGGTAATGCGATACCCCTTGGTAAGACTGGTTGTCAGACTTCCGGGCTTCTGACCCGGACCCAGACCCGGACGCAGACCCGGACTCGGTTCGACGGCGCGTTGTGTTCCACGCGCGCCTCAAAGAGATGTCAGCACAACTGACGGGGTCCGCTAGGACCGATGCCTGCTGGGGTCGCGGGAAAGTCCGAAAGGGATACCGTGGCCCCTGGCAACATACAGGCAACTGAAGGAACACGAGTGGGTTTTTAATCAGTAAGAGTCTGACAAGCCCTCTCGCTTCGCCCAGAGCGGGAGAAGTTATTTGACAATTTCCTAACCAAATAAAAAAACCCACCCAGTAACTGGGTAATACGATATTCCAGTAGAATAATACGAAATAAAATTGTTTAAAAATGCTTACAGCTCTCTATATAAATAGGGCAGGACTGTATATCCATGGGGTACAGCTGGAACTCCATCTGGCAGGCGATGATGGCATGCATCCTGGCCGAGTACCTGACCGTCTGGTTCCTGTACAGCGTCACCGAAGAAAACTTGTGCGTCAGCTCGGCGATTTCTGAAAAGGATGTTGAAGCGCAAACTTTAGATGGGGAGCACACTCTCTAATCTTTACAATTTTTTTTTGAGATCCATACTATCCTTACAAACAATTTAAATACGAAAGTAACTGTCTGTCTGTCCATCTATTACCTTTTCAAGCATTAA
The DNA here is from genome assembly GCA_914767755.1 of Agrochola circellaris. Lineage (NCBI taxonomy): Eukaryota > Metazoa > Arthropoda > Insecta > Lepidoptera > Noctuidae > Agrochola > Agrochola circellaris. The sequence continues at coordinate 2,745,184 of OU611847.1, forward strand.
TGGCTTCATTGCGATGAAATTTTGCACAGGTAGACCTCGACCTGGGTTAGGACTTGTAATACTTTTTATCCCGGTTATACATTCCCGGGGGATAACTTCCAACATCCACGCGGGCGAATCCGCGGGCAAAAATGTAGTAATTTATAAAAATACATATATTTTTTTGATAAATATTTCTTCGCCCGCAGCCACGTCATACTAGTGACGTTGGTGTTATTTTGTAAAAGAGATTTTCTATTCAACAAATAGCGAACAACGCCTATGTTCTAACAGCTATAAAGCCCGCTTGCATCACAGCGGGGTAATTGAATAACACAAAAAATTACTATATTGATCGCACTGGGTTCATTTTGACGTTTACTGGAACGTGAACGTGGAGTGAACTGTCAAAATAAACCCATTGCGATCACAAAATGTGTTGAGAATAAAAATAAAAATATTATTATATAACATCATTGTCATCTTCAAAAGATTGAACGAAACAGAACGATATTTTATGCGTTTTAAGTGATTTGTGGTGCAAGCGGGCTATATAGTATTCTTCACGAATGCTTTTAAACAATGTACGCAAAACGGGCTTATCATTCGTCTTCATCTCCATTATGTAGACAGTTTTCCATCGGCATCACTTGAATGCCTACTTAGCTTAACTATGTGCTTAACTCTAACTCAAGAACTGAAAACTACTTAAAAACTTTATTCGCTAACGCTAAAACAATACTTGACGGAGAAATGTGGCGGCAAGAGTATCTCATTGTGTTCATTTTTAAGTGCATTTTCATAATTTATTTGTTTTGAAGTTTTGTTCGCTTTAGAGTTAAGAGCTACGATGAATATTGTAATAAGTAAGTCAAATTTCCGGATTTTTTCAATAATTCTAACTGTATGTGAGTTACACTGTCTATTTGGTGGGTCTAAAATTATTTATATATTGCAATTAAGTACAATGTACAGTCGAGCTATTTGATTTACAGGCAGCCATCTTGCAACTACTTTTAACAATGATGAATTGAGTGTGCTGAGTACTCAATTCTTTCACATAACCCTCTTAAATTCATACTATATACTATTAAGCTATATATGCCATACATAATTTTGTTTGATAACAAATTTTAAAAAAAACTTTGTCTATTTGTCTGTTAATCTGTCTGTTGCCATTTCACGCGTTAACGGCTGAACGAATTTCGATGTAATGGTTGTGTACCAATTAGACCATACTCTGGATTAGGACAGAATTTTTCATCCGTGTAGAACGCTCTTGAGCGAAAATTTACACTAAACAATAAATAATATTTATTTGTTCAAGACTTATAACTATTTACAATTTTAGCGTAGATCAAACTTTAAAACAAGTACCTATGCCATTAGCTTAAAAAGTTATTGCGGTCACAATAAAAATGAATATTAGTAGTGTTATGAAAAGATGTAAGTACCTATATTTTGTCCTGTATACTAAATAGCTTTTTCGACTGTTCATCCTAAATACAAACTTCAACGACGGAACCACTATTTGTGTAAAGTTTCCCTGCAACATAACTTGCTGCTACGAAATAAGTATTCCCTAAAAATTATTCCCAGTTCAGATAAGTGACACTGTAATAAAAAATAAACTAAATAATCTACGTGACCAGAGGGCTGGCCAATTCTTAGGCCAGAGAATCAGCATTGCCATCCAACGTGGCAATGCTGCCAGCCTCTCCTAGTTAGTTATAGGTTAGTTATAAAATATTGTAATAATAATATATTGTAAATTAAAGTAATATATTGTATTATATTATTTAAAAAAATTGATAATCTTAATTTCGGTTAAGCAACATTCATAAGGGTTAGTTAACAAAAAGATAACTTATACCTATGTTAGTAATCTTATTTAAAGACCTTAACTAGGGGACTACGTCTAGAAGTAGTGCTAAACTAACACTAACTTTGTAGTGGAACATTTATTGAACAAAAGCTTCCAGTTGCATGAAATAGTGCTTGGTTTGTGAACTAAGCACTAGATAGTATTTCATGGAACTGGAAGCGTACTGTGGTACAACATGGAAAGTCCAACGGTATCAAATTATAAGAGTTATGAAGATAATGGTGTTGATTATTTTGTATACCCACTGTATGTCATCATCAAACTCTAAAGTAACGTGTTACAAACGTACGTACGTTACGTGAATCACCAATGAGTAGCCAGAACGTCACAGCACTAGTATTTCAATGGCGTCGCACGACGCAACCAATCACAAACGTGTCGTGGACGACCTTAGATTGATTCGAAATTAAGGGGACTACAGGACCTAAACGTGCCTAAACGCAAGTTTTTATAATGCCTAAAAGAATAAGATCCACTGCAGTAAACAAAATCAGAAAAATATATGATATTCTTCAGGATATATGCTAGTATGATAGTGTGTTGAAAACATATGTAATACAACTAATTTGATACGATAGAAAAAAATCATGAAGATACCCCTTAAAATTTCTTTTAACGATTAAAAATCATATTAATTTACATGCAATCATTCTGATTTTTGTCAGATTATTCTACAAGCTACATATTAGCATAATAGTGTTTTAATTTTCCAGTCCAATCAATAGATTTTTTGTAAATCGCTAACTGCTTCATATTTTGCAATAAATTACCTGCGTCGTGTCATCGCGCTTCTCTTTCATTTCTATGCAGTCCGACAGTGACCGCGCTTTAGCTGTTGTAAGCCTCTTAAGGCGGATCCGCAAAGGTAGCCCGCGAAATATTCAAATTATTTTACGTTTTTTGCAATTTTCAGGGCGGTGTCAGGTTATAATTTATTATCTTGATCAAAATATGATTCGCGACCATAACAAATAATAATTACAGAATTATAATCCTAACTAATATTATAAATGCAAAAGTTAGTTTGTTTGTTTATTACGCTTTCACGCTAAAACGGCTAAACGGATTTGGATGAAATTTGGCACATGTACCCATGTGCCAAATTTCATCCAAATCCGTTTAGCCGTTTTACGTGGTCACGAAAAATACCCTCTTCTAGTTAATAGCTTGAAATAATGGAAACATTAAGTCTGTGTGCATAGAAGTACAGTTTTCGTGGTGCTAAACCATTCGTTTCAGTCACAGCACCTGTTAAAAGTTTCATCACTTTTGCGCTCTCGAAAATATGGTTTATTTCGCCTTTGATTTACGAAGATATTTTATAATCATAAAATTGATTTTATCTCAAGAATAGCTGAAGACTAATGTGTGATTTTTAAATTTCTTTATATGGTTTGCTAAATAAAATTGTAAAAAATACATTACTGACTAGGTATTAAAAAAGAATAGGTTTTTTCAATATAATTTTTCTGCTTTATTTTGTATCGAAGTTGAAAAAGTGGTTCAGCCACATGCAAGTAGACCATATAATGATGTTGGTGATATTTTTTAATGTTCAAATCAAAAGTAGTTTCTTGTAAAAAAATATTAAACGTCAGTCTCGCGTCATTTTTCGGAAAACTTGTTGCGAATATTAGTGATTTTCCATGAATACTTAATTTAATTGGAAAATCTCTTTCTGCCACATGCAAAACAAAAAGAAATTACTATTCATATCACAAATAATTTTGTTAAAATTCTTTTTCCCGTTCTCACAAACAATGAACAAAATTGATCAAAATCTTTCGATTTCGTACACGGCTTATGTTGTCCCTTGTTGAAATCCTTTTTTGTGTAACACAAATTCTACTAAATATTTTATTTATGCGTGACTATGAGATCTCAATTACTTAGTTATTACCCTTCATCGTGTTTTCTGGAATAATATTATATCGAAGAAAACCATCCCAATAAATGGAGTTCATTGGCCTTAATATTGGTTGTTCAAAATCAATGATCCTATTTAAATAAGTCCGAATCCCATTAATCGACGACTTTGGTAGTTTTCGGCTTAAAAGAGGGAAACGTAGGAAATTGTAATTACTTAGGTATTGCGTTTTATTTAGTATGGTGGGTTAATGAGATTAGCGTAATTTAATTTTGAGATTGTTGACCTAATTTTTCGTTCTAGGCAACTAAAGTCAACTTTTGGTGGTATGTTTTTTTTAAGCTTTTTTTTTATTTATTCCTGTTGTAATTCCTGTCATATTATATCTGGTAACACTTTTCCCATTGACACCGATGCGGTCGAATTTTTTGATGACCAATGAGTTCTTTCCATTATTTATATTTATTTTTTTCTTTTATATACTTGTACATAATATTCATATATATATATATATATATTTTAGTGTTCGATTTTATATTATAAGATTTGTCAAGGACCTGGTACCTACATAATTTATATTACAGTATTTTCACATTGTTCTGAATAAACTAAAAGTATTTAGAAGCCTCAACCAGTAGGTATACCTACCAATAAGATCTCCAGTTTTTGTAGTAAGATATCTTTCATCACAAAACGTGCCAAGGTTGGTAGGTAGAAGGTGTTTGCGATGAGAAGATGAAAATTGGTTTTTTTCTTTTCCTGGAAATTACATTTCAAACATAATGACCACAGGTTTAAATCCTCCTAATATATAAAAAGCCCTGACTCACTCACTGACTTGTTCATCAACGCCCAGCCCAGACCCTTGGACCTAGAAAGCTAAAATTTTGCACAGTGGTTTTTTATGATGTAGAAATTAAGGCCGGATTTTTCGAAATTCTTATTGGAATGTAATTATAGGGGCGACGAAGTCACTGGCATGGTGCTAAGTTAACAATTTTTTCGTTCAAATTGTGTTTATTATATCAGTATCATGAGCGTTAGTGCGCTATGCCCGTGAAATTCAAATCTACTTACTTTTTTTGAAATTTGTAGGTCAGTGTTTATCAAAATATGATTCTCGACCGTAACAAATATGGCTTTACGGAATTAAAATCAGCAAACCAAGGCTTTCATGAAATAGGGTAATATGAACTTAGAGAGTTGTATTAATGATTTTAATGATAATAATTATTGTATACGTCCGCGAATCATATTTAGACCAACATTGAACTGACCTGCACATTGAAAAAAAAACACAAGACAATTTGAATTTCGCGGCATACCCTGACGCTTTCGCCTTAAATGTCCGTGTTTAATAGACTAAAATTTTTAATCGATAAGATCTATTGTCACATAGGTCGTGTCGATACGAGAAAAAATAATCTCTTTTATCCCCAACATAAAACAAGATAAATATTTGTGATAGTTACATAATAAATGCGTGAAGAGAAATAAAAACTATTTTATTTTCGAGCTAGCGTGGTAAGCCAAAGCTCACATAATAATTAGTGACTATACAGTGATAATTAGTGCTCCAACCGAGTGTTCACCAAAGCTGCCCTAAGTTATTAAGTTAAAGTGACTTAATAACTTTGTGACCGTCATTAAGTTGGCTATCTACTGGTAATTCCAGATACGACGAAATTATGAGTGTAATTTGAAATTTTATCACTTAGAGCTTAACTACAGAATCTAAGGGCTAAGGAGTGACTATACGGTGTTTTGATACTTGAAATAATATAATTTAAAAAACAAGACCTTTCTTCTGTCGTTTTTTTTTTCAATGAATTATTCTTCAAGATTTTTTTCAAAATATAAATATAGTTGAAATATGACTATTCAATAAAAGAAAGTATGTAGTTTGCAGAAAGAGTTCCAAGAAATAGTAAAAGTTAATTTCATTGGTTGAGTGTCAGAAGTTTGCAAGAAACTTCATGTCAAATAAAACTCGGCTAAGGTAATATAATACAAAAGTTTGTGTTAGAATTTACGAAATTAGGTGAATAATAAATAAAATATAGGGAAAAAACATGCAAGAAAGTTCAAAACTTGACAGGACACTAATAGTATTGCAAAACTTTTACGACGCCCAACAGTTGTGGTTTTTTCCTCTATTTTAGAAATAAATTTAATTTAGTTTCTTTCTATTCTTCGTTTTTATGTCCTCATTCTTTCATGCATTTGTGTTGAGGATTTAATTCTGTTATAACTAAAATAGTTGGCAAGCAAACGTATTGGTATTGTCAAGCTAAATTAAGTGAAAACTCAGTGAGTGAACGAAAGCATTCATTATTTTGCAAAGTGATTTAAAAGCCCGCTGTACATGTTACATATTATTTATTTAATACATAATAAGTAGTTGTTTTACGTAATTATCTGGGTTAACAAAAGCCCTTTCAAAGTAGTAAAGGAATAAAATAAGTTGCCATCCTTTCTTAATTATTTCACTGTTGTCAAAAATTTCGATTAAATTATAATCTTTATACATTAATAAAATAGTAATGATGTCAAAATTGTACATTTACTTAATATTTTTGAAAAAAGGTTTTTGCTACGAGGTTTAGGAACGAGTCTGATACCAAAAATATAGTTTTTAGAATTTTTGTCAATTTGTCTGTTTATTTGGATGTATGTTTTGGGTTTGTTTCTTTGTTTATAAGTTTGTATGTAATCTCCAGAACCAGTCTGATTTAAAACATTCTTTTAGTATTGGATAGCCCAATTCTCGAGGAAGGTAGAAAGGTAGGCTCGTGGACGAAGTCGAGGGCAGAAGCTAGTAGTTTATAACCTAGATTGACACAAAGGGTACTTATAATCACGGTAGTAACTTCCTGTGTTATATTTTCTGACATCCACGCGGGCGAAGCTGTTGGAAAATGCTAGTTATTTTATATCAGGCAAAATCCTAACTAATTTTAGACGCCTAGTAAAAGGCGTATTTTTATTTTTAGTTAGTTTTATTCGTATTGACAGAATACTTATAAGTATCAAGATGATGAAGTTATTACCTTTTACAAAATTCTTCGTAATGGTTAATAAAAATAACTCACAACTTGGCACTTTATTACAATACTGAGTACTATTACCTACAAACGGCATAATACAAAAATATCAGTTACATGTATAAAAATAAAAATATATCCGCGTGAAAAGTCTGAATTGTGTTGTCATATTTCTGAACGAGTGCACGTGCGACAATTTGTACGCATTCCGTGAGCTCCAATAACAGGTTGTTAGGAATATTCGTATTTCGTGGAAACACGTAAACATTTCCGAGTAAATTGCGTTTGTTAAACTGGGAAAGTTATGAGCGAAAGTATGCAAGGTTTTTGTGAATGAATGAATGCCCTTCAAAATGTTAAAGAAATAATACTTTCAATATTGTAATTAACGATCGTCGTCAAATTATGTTTCTATCTAATTCTAAGTCACACACGTTATTCGATACTAAGCCCTCGCTAGATTATTTTTTGTCATGCCAGCATTCGAAAGCATTCGAATTCTAAATTCGCGAACATTTATTTGAAAAGGTCTGTACCAAAGCTTCCATCAGCCGCTTCGCCCGCGTGATATCCTTTTATAATAATTGGACGTAGTTAAACAGAAAGGATCCAACCCACACAGAGTTAGTTTTGAGATATTCAAGTTTTAAGATCAGATCGTGTTATGTGATCGTATGACCTGCCATACATACTGTTTGGTAACGTATGGTCGTAACGACATGATGCGTTGGGAATGTTTTTGTGATATTAAAGTTTTGACTACAAAGAGTGTTTTGGTATACATAACTCATTTTCGCCCATAGTGTGGGTTGGATCCTTTCTGCTTAACTACGTCCAATTATAGTTTATATTAATCAGTGATAATATAACATTATAGGCACTGGTGAATTTTTTTTTGAATCGTTCCGGTATATATTGAGTTTATTCATTACAAACGAAAATACAAATATTTTCTCTTTATAATATTAGTGTAGATAAAAGATGGCAACTTTTGGATCATAGAAATAATAAACGCGATGTACTTGTTGGTATTTATAAAAAAAAAAAATTGTTTCTTCAAAAATAACAAAAAGATTTTCTAAGAAACTAATGCATTAATAGCGTGTACAACGGGCTTTTGTGACAAAGGAGCTTTGATAAACTTTCATATTACCGGGAGACCGTGGTTTGTAATGCATTGCTCCTCCTAAAAAGCAAAACTTTGTTAGACTTAAGTATATTTACTTAAAAGTTACTTAAATTAACTTTGAACATTAATTAAGAAGATAAGTCCATGAGTAAAGAAACTTGTCAAATATTTGATGATTTTTTGGGATAGCTTAGGTGAACAAACTGCAGTCTGGTAGCTTTTTAAGGGCTAAATTTTCAAAAGTATCAATATCTTCTTCATAAAATGAAGGTAAAACACAAAATATATAAAAAGGATATTCATAATGCAACAGATTATAGATATTACTTAGTATGTTTTCGATTTTAAAATTCAAACAAATCCTACGGTGGCATTTTCCTGCTTATTCGAAATGCTCCTTTTTTGTCCTTTTTTATCTTTACTGGATCACTCATAAATACTTACTATAGGAGAACGAGTAAAAAAAAATATGATTGTCATATTTTTCCCCAAAAAACAGGAATTTTCGAACATCACCTCAATCTCTTCAATAATTTTCCCTGTATATAAATTATTACTATTAAAATCCGACGCTCTGCTTTTAACTTCATAAATTCGAATATATTATTAATTTTCTTTTAAGGTACAGACAACAGCAAAAGTCTTTTGGTATTTAAAAATTAATTATATCGTAGTGTCAATCACTGTCCTGAATATATTTAATAATGATTATGCTGAATAAGATATTTGAAACACTTACTTTTGATGCCAGCTGTACATTAAAAATTAGAATTTTATTTACTTCTTAGTTTTATTCGCGATAATTAATAACTATTTCAGAAGGGATTCAATTTTAAGTAAGACAATTTTAATATTTTTTTAAAATAAATAATTCTATTGAAGGAATTTTTCAGTTACTAGTCAGGACGAACTATCCGTTTTATCAGATAAAATCTAAAACAAATTTGCTACTACAAGAACCTTGAATTTAAAACAGTTTCGAAGAAAACGAACTTCACTAATCAAATTTATCGAAGTAAAACAGAACTAGCGCTAAACTTTAACCGATGAAGTGTGGGTAAAAGGCTCGAGACTTATTATAAAACAGGTTTAATAAAACTAATTGTTTTAATTGAAAACTAGACAGTATCTTAAAAAGTATTATGTTCAAAATCCACTTTAAAAAAACGAGGAGATTCTCAATTCGTCTGTATATATTTTTACGTTTTTTTTTTATCACTACTGTTTCAATTATTCAAATATCTTTGCTATTAAAAAATACAAAGTATTTACCTGTGACTTTGGAGTTTAGGAAGTAAGGGTCAGGATGCCACAGGTTGTCGAAGAACTCTGGTGGCAGGGTCACATGATCGTCTCCCTCTTCGAAGATATCCTCAGGCAGCTGCAACCGACTCTCGCTCCAGGTCTGTCTTATGAACATGTCCACTCTGAAAGGTAATGAAAAGGTATCTTTATAAAACATGACTGAAAGACAAACTCACAGTAGTACGTGTTTGATTTAACCTTAACTAGCGACGATATGTCAAAACATCGAGATTTCTGCGATATATCTAAAATAAAAATTATACTAATATTTAACCTTCTGGAATTAATTTAATGCCATCGAAAATGAAATCGCATCAAAATCACTGTGCGGTTAGAAGATCTAAGCAGTCAAGACATAATAATCATAATCATTTATTTGTCAGAATAAATGATTATGATTATAAAAATGTACCATACATTATATGGTCTTCAATTTATAATTTATGACGTTTATATTGGTGGCTTTCATGCCATCATTAGCGGTGTGCCGCAGACTCCGTGCATGTTCCCACAGCACCCTGAGCACGTTGTGCTGTACATATGTGGGAATGCCGGTGCTGCGTCACTGGGTTGGACTTCATACTTCATACTACGGGAACATAAGTACACATGCTGTCGGCATTAGTTGGGCGCGCATCGCCTTTGTGTGTTTAACCGGTATTAAAACGGTAACCTAAATAGAGGTAGCATGTTTCTTCTTCTTAGTTACCCAGATAGCGGGAACCTTAGTCGTAGATATAACGAAATTTTTTGTATACCAGTACCGTAAGTATAAAGATTTTCGGTCCTTTTACCCATGTGCCAAATTTCATCCAAATCTGTTCAGTCGCTTTAGCGTGAAAGCGTAACAAACAAACAAACAAACTCACTTTCGCAATTATAAAATTAGGATGTACAACGGTGTGATAAAGTTTTAATAAGAAAATATAAAATCAAGGCTGAGGAAATGACAGGCAAAAAGTAGGTACCTTAACATAGACTCACAGCATACACAGGACCTTATTGTGGTTACATTACTCTTTAAATAGAATAATCTTATTATTGCCTGTCAAAAGTAGCTGTAACGTAATTAGAATACTTCTCTTTCATTAACTGTTTTTACTCACATGTACTTTTTATTTCGATCTTATTAAAAGTAATTAAATAATTACTGTCATTTCACCTAGGACTTAAGAGATGGGCGATGCATTGAAACCCTAGAGTTAAAGTCAAAACTTGTAAGTATATTTAATGCCTCTTTTTTAAATAACCTTTTAAACTGAGGTAAATCCCACGCGGGATCCGACTTCGAGCAAATGTTGATTGATGTCTAAGAAGTCACGCGACAAATCCTGACAGCTTGAACATCGCAATGCAAGTTAGAATTGACGCACCACGCAAAAGAATTTTGCCCCGTATCCCGCGCGGGATTCGTCTCAGTTTGACCATAGCTTTAAAGTCTCTAAACCATCCCTGGCAGTTTTTATGGTAGTAATGGAGCTTTATTTACACAAAACAAAATAAAGAAAGAAAGGAAAAGTGTTTATTCTGATTTGCACAGGATCCAAAAACTTAAATAGTACGCAACAAAATTAGTAAAATAAAAACAACAGTAGGTATATTAAAAAAAATAACGGAACTAAATAACATAGTAACATATCGCACACCTAGATAAAGAGTAGCACAACTCAAAATATCTCTTTTTTTTAGGAACAGCAAAAAACGGATTAATTAACAGCAATAATCCGTTTTTTGCTGTTCCTGAAAAAAAGAGATATTTTGAGTTGTGCTACTCTTTATCTATGTAGGTGTGCGATATGTAAAATACTAACAAACAAAAAAATAATAATATATAATTGTAATTCGCGTGTCAACGCCCGGCGCAACTCATTGCTTGTCTATACCTTGAGTGTCTGTGCAGTATAGCATCACTATGAACAGCAAAAGGAGGCAGGACTCGAAAATCCCTCAAAAGAAAAAAAAAAACCACTGCTCTTGTTCGTACCATGACCACAAGTACTGCAAATTTTGCTACGATAGTGTAGACTAACGTCAAGTCACCTTAAAGAAACTCGAGAAAATCTACAACGATATGAAAATTTCATATTAGTTCCTATTCCTACTTCTTCTCTTCAGTTTACTTTTAATTTGTCGGAGATGACAGTCCGAGTGAAAATGGAAAGTCTCTTCACTTCAAAAGAAACACGTGCTTCTGGTGTGATAAACGGTTTTCATATGGCTAATAATTTATATAATGTTTTGTGTTGCGTAATTATTATATTGTTTGCGACGGTTTGCATAATTATACAATATTCTTGAGTGAGTGAACATTAAATTGGAATAATTTTCCAGGATGGTGTTGTTTTAAAACAATCTCTGTAAAAAGGGTAATGGACGGTAGGTAATTTCATTACGTTAATGCATAAAACAACGTTTCAAAGTGTGAAATGCGCGTGCTGATGTCGAAAAGGATGTTGTAAGTGATGTTCTTTTTTAAACTGAGTAAAAGAGGTCACACATAAGAGCTCACCGAGCTTCTGGCGTTAATGAATGGGATGAGCAGAATAAACAATGGGCGGTTCGCGCGCAAATTTAGGTATTTTCTTCGTATTATTAAAACAAATACACATTCTCAAAATGGTAAATATTATATACGTTATAGAAAACATATAGTTTTGTTATTATTAAAAAACTGATGACCTTCCGTGAAATATTTACGCCGTACTAAGGGTCTATTTTGTCTTTTAGAGATTATTTTTGATTTTTTTTCTATCGAGGAATCTACAAGTAATCGTGTTTCTAAAGTGTACGTTTTATAGTGTGAATCCTTAAACATCTTACAAATTAATTTCATAACTAATGGTAAATGGTTAAGTAATAACGATACCGAAAAGGATCAAATGAACGTAATTATTTCGCAATTACGTATCGTTTCCTCGGTGCACTCTTCATTTTGGCCCTCACTTTTCTTCTGCTGAGTAAAAGTTTGAAACGTACGTTCCTTAGACCACTGTAGAGGTTATGTTGACCTCTCAACGACTGCTACAATTTACTGGTCAAATAGGAAATTGCCATAATCTTCACGCTATGCTAAGCTTCCGCATTATTGTCCGCATGACACTCGGGGAACGCAGTTTCCTGCGATCCCCAAATTGACTGGCGAAACGTACCATCCGATGGTCACTGGCCGATTTTATACCGTAATAGTCCCAAAAAAAGAAAACTAGATAATCGTTGCACAAAGTTGCTGCAGGCCAGAAGGAGAAGGTAGGACGAGCTACACATTTATTTGAAGAATTGTCCCCAGAAATATATAAACCGAGTAGAGTTTAAGCAAGTCAGGGAGCCGTTTCCCCATCAGCAGGATGAACATTGTAAAAAAAAATAGTAACAGCGTTGTGAACGGTGTGAATTAAAAATTAAATTATACTTTGTGTTGCGTAATTATTATATTAATACGTGAACAAAAACTTTGTACCCCTTTTTACGAAAATTACGCGGACGGAGGAGTATGAAATTTGGCATAGTTAAAGTTTATATGGAGACGGATTGCAGAAAGCTAATATTTTCATAAACATAATATTTATTATATTAATACGTGAAGCAAAAACTTTGTACTCCTTTTTACGAATATTACGTGGACGAAGGAGTATGAAATTTGGCGCAGTTAAAGTTTATATGGAGAAGGAGTGCAGAAAGCTAATATTTTTATTTAATATACATTAGAAATAAATTAAAAAAACATTACACGCACTACCATGCGTTTGACACGAGATGGCTACCTTAGAATCATGACATTTAAATGAATTATGGTCGAATTTCGACCTCTGGGCGACCACTAATGTAAATTATTTTGCATACTATTATATAGAATCAATTTTTTCTAACTGTACATACAGCTGTGCTGCTGGGGAGTTTGTTGCACCACTTCTTCTTCCCAGCTAAAGCACTAGGAAGTGGTGAAGGGGGACTGCGTTTTGGGGGACTGTCTTATGTAATTTTGACGTTTGAAAAGTGCTGGTTCTCAGCCTAGTTGGAATAAATGACTTGAGTTTAGAATTTTGATAGTCTTACCTGAAGTCCATGTCTTCAACATTGATCGAGTTGACGTCTACCACATAGATGCTGAATTCCACGATGACCGGTTGGCCCTTCCGCGCCGGTGGCCGCATTTCTGAACGAGATGAATATAAAAATAAGGCGTTGCAAGAATAAAGTTTATACTGCTTCATTCGTCTTGTGGTCGCAAGCGCTACTGCTGAGCATGATGTGGTGGGTTCGATTCCCAGGTCGATAAAAGTGTTATTGGATTTTTTAGTAGCAGCCCAAATAACTGGTGAATTGTGGGTTACTATAGGTACACCTCTGTCTATCTCTTTGGGAATTACAGGCGTTTTGGCGTGATGTTATGTTATTCATTTCGTTTACACATGTAAACAGACAAGAAGAAAGGAACAGAAAAATACGTACAAAGGTGATGCTTATTTCTAAAGAAATGTCTTCCTACCTGCGATAGGAAATTAGTTAAAGAGATGTAGACAACGTGTGGAAGAGTAGAAGAGAAATTAAAATACTTAAAGATAAAAAAAAGAGTTTTGCTAAGTTAAAAATAAGTTACATTCATAATTCCTGAAGTAAATATAAAACATAATTTCGCGTCTGTTTTGCCCAAAAGATTAGGCAAAGGTGTGGTCTATTTTAGTAGTTTTGGAGTTGTCTAATTTTAACATTTTTGTCAAATTGTTAGCTTCTTCTTTTCGTGTGGTTAGTGACTACCCTGATATCTAATGACGTAACACATTTTCGTAAACGATTAAGACTAATCTGTTTCATTTTGACAGTTCTACAACATTCATTGCGTTCTTGAGCAGATTTTTTTTACGAACTTATGAAGGAATGGATTTGCAATCTCTTTCAAATGATTCTAAATCATTTTGAAACAGATTGCTAATCCATTGCTTCTTTTGTGATTGATCGTCTATTAAGTTATAAGGGTACAGATGTCAGAGTTTTAAAGACGCCCATGGGCCTCTGCTTTAGCTTCACATGCCGTCAAAAATATCTCTCAGGTATGCCTATACAGGGTGTAAAAAGACACATCACAAAGCCGTAAACTACGCATACTGTACGTATAGCTAAGTAGCTTTGCGCAAAAATTATTGCTGGGAACCGTAATTTTTTTTTTTTTAATAAAAAAAAACAAGTTTTTATTGCGCGCAATGTAACGCGAACCCACGCTTGAATGAACGGATTCAGTGTTAGTTAAGCTCCGCCCCTACGCTACGTAGGTAGGTACTTGTTGTTCATTGCGTTTTTGTAACTTCAAATGCGTAATCTGTTGAGATAAATCTAAAATTCAGGTAATGTTTGTTTGGAAAAAAATTTCGTATTATCGCATAGAATTCATTTTCGTGAAAAAGTAAAAAAAAAAAATGCGACTTTGACCTTCAATATCTCCAGAACCAGTGGATTCCCAGGTATGGTCTAGTGGAAAAAAATGATGCAAATAATGGGTAGAATATGTGGCTTTCGGCTTCGGAAAGTGTCTTTTTACACCCGATATATGTTTTTTTGATATCGCGACCCCGGCACACAGGCAACGGAAGGAACACGGATGGGTTTTAGTCAGTAAAAGTCTGACACGCCCTCCCGCTCCGCCCAGAGCAGGAGAACTTATTTGAAAAAAAGGTATGCCGGTTTCCTCACGATGTTTTCCTTCATCGTTCTTTAAACAAATGATAATTATACAATACGCACATGAAGCCGTAAAGTCAGAGGTGCGGGCGTTGGGTTCGAGCTCGAAACCTATGTATTGGCAGTCTGACAGTCATACCAGGCTATCACTGCTCTAATTGTTAGGTCTTGTTGTTGGTTGACCAAGCAACGAACCATCCTTGCTATACCATTTGTCATTTTAGCCCTTATTCAGGAAGTGTTATGAATGTGGATACTTAGTAAAATAAATGACAGAATTTCGAAGTCTTGTCACTTAAAGCTTTGTGCAGACCAGCGCGACTTGTCGCGCGACGCGACACCGGTTATTGTTATACCGTCAAGTTTTCTTAGAAATTGTATTGTTCGAGTCGCGTCGCGGCGTCGCGTCGCGCTGGTCTGCACGAAGCTTAAAGTGATTTTTGCAAATATCAAGTGGCACATGAATACATATTATCGTATAAAAACATATTGATTACGTTGATAAGTCAATGTCAGTTCCTATTACGAAAAAATATTTCGAAAAAATCGCATGCAAATTCAAGCTCGGCCCTTTTCAGGGATCCATTACGAGTAATTGCAAGCGATCAAATGGAAAGTGTTTACCCATGTCCAATTTATCTAGAAATGTATTAAGGGATGTTATTTTTACTCCCACAATTGAATTAAACGCGTGAAAATTTTCGTATAAAGTGGTTTTTCCTTATCATGTTTTATTTAAGTGCTTTGCTATCCTAAATGTCACATGCTAAAAATAAATCTTGATTTTTTTAATTTTTGTCTTAAATCACTTTTGTCCTCTTCCTTTTTCCCGATAAATGGGGAAACTAAAGCGAATCCCGCGCTGGTTACGGGACGGAATTGGTTCGCCTCTATTATGTCAGATAACTTGTATAGAAGTATTCAAACTAGTGTGAATACTCGCGTGGCTTCTTAAACATAAAGGGCGATTTTTACCAATGAAACTGAATGCGTTCAGCACATCTAAATCGCGTTCAAGAGCTATCAGTGTAAAAACTGGTATGGGAAATGGACATTGACAGTTGTTGAACGCAATGCCGTTCGATCGGTTGTGGGGTGCCGATCGCATCCTACATTGGATTCGCCTCAGTGTGGCGAGAGCTAAAAGCGGGTAGAAACTAAAGAACTACATGTGCAGTTCCTGAGATACTTCTTTTGTTTTGTCCACGTTCATAGCATTAAGTGCGGATTTCACCAATGAAATTGAACGCGTTTAGCACATCTAAACGCGTTCAAGAGCTGTCAGTGTACAATATTCCATAAAAATTTTGACACTGACAGATCTTGAACGTTTTAGAAATGTTGATCGCGTTCATTGGTGAAATCCGCACTTAGTCATGAACAAGCCCTTGACTTTTTGAAGCACATTCAACGATATACTTATGCAGCTCAATACCTATTTGTACAAAGCGAGCGCTAAATCTCCTTCATCTAATTTCTAGGAAGTATCCAATGGTTACATCGGTTGACTTTCCTACCCAATTATGACTACCTAACAGTAACAACTGTCATAGGTCCGGTCAACGGCACATCTGTATGAACTACGAAAACGGCCCTTACTGCTTCGAAATAAAGCCTTATGTCAAGTTGTCTATGAACGTCTGGTTGACTTTACTTACGACAATACAAAAGGACGATTTAACGTTGGGATGAAAATATTTTCGACATATTTCGGTATTTGTTTGTTCTGTATTGTTCCAGTCATTATGGTTCAAGTACTCGTAGATACAATAAAAGGAATATCTTACCGTCTTTCAGGTTTTAGGGATGGGCAAAAGGATCCGGTCAGGTGTATATTTTTCAAAGGCTGTTGTTAAAGGAACAACATATGAGACTATACTGACTCGGGTAAGTGTTCGTTATATTGTGATGGGGTATAAATATCGATTTGTTGTATGATGTTGATGATAATAGTATTTATTTCTTGTGTGCGATAGCAGTGGTGGTCTAGTGGTAACGACCCGACTTACGTATTAGGTCGCGGGTTCGAACCCAGGCCCATTTTACTTTCTCTAATACATGATTGCGAAATGCATTTACTTTACGTAAATAGTTCATCACCGCTGCACTCAAAACGGTGAAGGAAAACATTGTGAGGAACCGACATGTCCTACCACATTGTGAGGAACCGACATATCTTAAAACCAAAAAATTCGAAGACATGTGACATCCAGCACAACCAACACTGGGCCCGCGTGGTGGATTTCATAATCCACCACGCGGGTCCAGTGCTGGTTGTTGAAAGGAACTGGGTCATCCCAGTTCCTCTCATAGAGAGGAGGCAAATGTTCCAGAAGTGGGAACGTTGAGGGCAGATTATGTTTATGCTATGCTATGTGCGATTGCTATCGTAGGTCATCATAAAACGACTTTATATCGACGAACTTTATCGATTTACCTACTGCAACTGAGCCTATCATGTAAATTATTCATAGAACATGTTTATTGATGGTAGGTAATAGGTACGCCTACCTTTGACATAGTTTTCAGGCAGAACGACCCGTGGTTTCAGTGTGTGATTCCTCTTCGATGCGACATCATTGCACAGCCTGAAATAGAACGAAAACATCATGGATACTTCTGTCTGTATTTACTTACTGTTTTGAAAAGACTACAACAGACGGGGAATAAAAGGAATTTTAAAATAACAATAAGTTAAAATAACAGTATTTGAGGGGCATGTGGCTAAGTAATAACAGAACATCGATAAATCAGGTTAAGCTTTGTTTGCCGCTGTTGTTCCGCGGATGGGCAACCATCTTTATATACCACAAGACCCCTTCGTGCCTCAGAGACCATGTTAAGCCGTTGGTCCCGGCTGTCATTTGTAGATCTTTGACAGTTGTTACGGGTCGTCAGAAGTCCGAAAGTCTGACAATCAGTCTTGCCAAGAGGTATCGTGTTACCCAGTAACTGGGTTGTAGAGATCAGATAGGCAGTCGCTCCATGTAGAATACTAGTATTCAGTCTGGTATGTTCTCCTTATGAGCTTGTCCAATCACGCGATGTGGTTAATACATTCCATCCACATGCAGTCGCGCGATTTCCTACTCTCGCGTGAAACTCGGGCGATAGGCGCGCGTTCTTCGCGCGAGTCGAAACACTAGAAACGCCATTGTTTCGTTCAGTACATGCGCGATACTTGACGCGGGGGTCGTATTTAGAATATTTTTATGGCCAACAAGAAGTGTAAAACCTCTTCTTATTATAGTTTTATTTTATTCTTCTTTTTTTAAAATATTTTACATTTTATTTTGTTTTTAGGGTTCCGTAGTAAACAAGGAATCCTTATAGTTTCGCCATGTCCGTCTGTCTGTCTGTCTGTCTGTCAGTCTATCTGTCCGCGGCTTAGCTCAGAGACGGTAAGTACTAGAAAGCTATAATTTGGCATATGTATACAACATATGAATCATGCCGACAAAGTGGTAAAAAAATCAAGGAAAAAAATATTTTTTAGGCTACCTCCCCTACACGTAAAGTGGGGATGTTTTTAAGCTCTTAGCCAAAAGTCCCTTTGGGATCATTGACAGCTGGTTCGGTTATTAGCAGCAGATTTTGGTGAAAATAATACATGCCTAATCAATAATTGAAGCTGTAATCGTCTTACATTGCTTCACAAAACATGGCAACAAAATCATTCTTTACCTACTGAAAAATGTAATTGCCGTTTATTGGTAAGAAAAAGTAATGATCATGACGACATCTCTAAGTTTTTATCTAAAACAGGAAAGCTACCCGTTTAATCTGACATTCTATTTATACAATCAAACCTCTACAAATAAACTCAATTACCTTATCTTCTAGCAATATCTTACCTATTTCTATCGAGCGCTGTTCGTTTTCCTCTAGGGACGCCTTCACCATAATAAAGTTTAAAATAGATTAAAGTGAACTTAAAGGTCACACAAGCTTAG
This sequence comes from Agrochola circellaris, assembly GCA_914767755.1. NCBI lineage: Eukaryota > Metazoa > Arthropoda > Insecta > Lepidoptera > Noctuidae > Agrochola > Agrochola circellaris. The sequence continues at coordinate 2,764,019 of OU611847.1, forward strand.
TAACGTATGCACTGGGACTAGCCTGTGCCAGACAGATTAATTATTAATTAATTTAATTTGTTTGAGTAAAAGCTAGCTGACTATAACACTGTATTTTACATTAACAACCGCAAGGCTATCCATGTAAAACGCAGCTGCTAAGCTATCGATGGCCGTTTTGCGTGGATGTGACGCATGTTTTTCCTCAACTTGTTCTTTTTTCTGTTTTGTGTGTTCTTCTTTTGCGTCATGTTTACCGTAAATAAACGTATTTTCTTTTTCTTTTTTTGTACTTTAAACATGTAACTATTATTGATGGCCGCCAAAAAAAGAATTTTATCCCAGAATGGGTGATCTCCTTTTAATTACAGTTTCGTTTTTGAAGCAAAGGGAGTAGAAAGAGGGTTATTACACAGACGATTTGCCAGCGTTTTTCCAGGGAGACGATTTGTGAACGTGAGAGTACGTTCACTAGCCAGTGTGATAAGGCCTTCAGGATCGTAGCATGGGGAAAAAAAGTATGAGTTTATTATGTATGTACATAATTGTGTTTCGTTTTCTGAGTTAAAGCAAGTTTTTTTTTGTTGTGTTGTAATTCATTATTTTTCTGCTCTCATCCCAATTAATTGGAGGCCATCATTTTTTTCCACCTCATTTCCATCTACTGTATATCTCAACGTTCAGTTCCTACTTATTTTATATAATTGTTACATAATCTACTCATTACATTTTTTTTTTAATGAGTTTTTTTGCAATATGTAATTAGTGACCTCGACAATAGATCATATTATTTATTGTTATTAGTAATTAACTGTTTATTTATTTTACCTCGATGGTCCTAGTTTATCATTTATAACTTCCAGTTACAGCTTTATTTAAGCGGGCACGTCCTTTATGCCTGGAGGCTTTTATTAAGACGTTAAGTTTTGTTTACGTTTAGTTTTTATTTCTGCCCGAGTATAGTTCTCGATGATTTTGTTTGGTATATTGGCGTGTGCTAGCTAACATATTGATAATAATTTAAATTAGGTTAATTATGTTGAATACTATTATATAGAATCATTTTTTTTCTTTCTAACTGAACAGACAGCTGTGCTGCTGGGGAGTTTGTTGCGCCACTTCTTCTTCCCAGCTAACGCACTAGTGGTGAAGGGTGGGCGTTTTGGGGGACTGTCTTATGTAATTTTGACGTTCGAAAAGTGCTGATTATCAGCCTAGTTTGAATAAATGACTTTTGAATTTTGACTTATATATCGCTATCCATATTTGCTATAGCCATTTGTTTGTGTTTTCATTGTTTTCGAAAATATTTTTGTGTAGTTTGTAATGTGTGTTTTTTCTCCCTTAGTTAAAAATTCTAAAACAATTTGTCTTTTATTTTAAAATAACAACGCTACTGCTAAATGAATTGGAACTTCTGCGTTTCAATACATTTTAATAAAGTTTAGTGCTATGTAATATTTATCTAAGTACCTGAATTTATCTAAGTAATTAAATGTGCTATCTGAGTATATAGACTGACAAAATGTATTCCGATATTTTCTTATATTAGATATAAGTCTAAATTTAGCGCTAAAAACTTACTTTTTAAACTTGAAAATTAAGTTGAATATTCACCGAAATAATTCCGTGAGATGAAAATCATTATTCACTTTGTTCAACAGTCAAGTATTTAAGTTAATTCTCTCTACAGGTAGGGTTTTTTTATAAAGGTACAACGTAATAGGTACTATCGCGGACATTGGTGGTTGACTACTTTTCAACCTTATTGCCTAAGCATTAAGGTCGAAAAGTGGTCATATAGTACATTCCTAGCTTAAAATCTTTGCGTTTCAGCGTCACGTTTGAATCGATACAAACAATAAAATAGAGCACTAAACAATATGCTTTGTAGTAAAACTTTTAGTTTGTCACTCATTACTTATATTATAAGTTAAATCAAGGAAATTAGATATTTAGCTAATTCACTACCAACATAAAAATCCGTAAATTCAAATCATAACTGTCATTCTTCGACTATAACACGGCAAATTAGCATAGTGTGCAAATTAGCGTAGTGTGTCTATTAATTTCCCTGACTGTGCCTATTATTTGTAGAAATGCTAATAATTTCATTTATAGGCCAACCATTTTATTCGGGTAAAACTTACTCTGTATAAATTTGCAAACAAAAAACTTACCAAGATAATTTATGTAGAAGCCTGCACTATTTTTAGGATTAATAAAAGTGGAATTTAAAGTACTTAGTAAATTCCGTTTCAGTTTTACGAGTCAACTGATATATAAGCTTAAACACTTTTCTGGAATTGAACATCAACTTTCAACTTTATTTCCGTAGCCATAAGAGTGTCATTATAAAGTAGCATGAGCCGAAATTTTTAATGAAAGATATTAAATAGAAAAAATATAGGTAGGATATTCAACCTTACGCGTGAAAGAATAAAGTTTAAATGGTAGTTGTTGCAAGCTATGACGTCAAAGAAAATTGTTATTATGGGAACTTAGCGTGGTATACATATTTAAATTTAGTGCCGGCGCTCACGTGCTGCCGTGCCTGGCCTATTTTAGTATAAAATTGAAAGTTTTAGTGTACTACGAAGGCATTTGTTGTCAATTGTGTACTGAATTCTAGTGTATATTTAAATGTTTCAAGAACGTAGAACAATTTTTAAATCATCTCTGTCGCAAACATTAACATCACGATTGAAGAAAAAGCTGCTTACCAAATTCCTGTAATACGTATAAATTGTTTAGTAGGTACCTGGTCGACCGAGCTCTGCTCGGGTGAAAATAAATAAACATATCATCCAGATATACCAACGTTGTATCACATTCCCGAGTCTGTAAAAATAGAGAAAACGAATTTTCCCAGATATGAGACCTAGACAGATCGATTTTTCGCCCCCGTAAACCCGTATAATGCAACTTTCATCGAAATCGTTAGAGCCGTTTTCGAGAACGTGATTACAAATACCTACATATATGTATATATACAAACATATCTTGTTTAATAGATAGGATACTAACCCCAATATAAAAGCACAAGTCGCTTTACACCTGAATCAACGGGGGTTGTTCTTGGGTACAAATCATGCATAGTGTGTACAAGGATAATTGTCCGTTAGAAATCTCATTCCATTTAAATTGGTCTAAAGGCCTCTGCGAGTTGGCTTAGGCCCCTCGTACAGCTACCAAAGGACCGGGACTCCAGGGTCCCGAGATAATATTACCAATCAGCCGTGCCTTTTCCCGACTATGTTGGGGTCTGCTTCCAGTCTAACCGGATGCAGTTGAATACCAGTATTTTAGACGGAGCGACTGACTATCTGAGCTCTACAACCCAAAGACTGGTTGTCAGACTTTCGGGCTTCTGACGCCCCGCAACGACTGTCAAAGATCCACGAATGATATCCACGGCCGTAACGTGCTTTCCGAGGCACGGAGGAGTCTCGGTATACAAATATGGTCACCTATCCCCAGACCCACCCGGGCAGGCGTAGCTTAACCTGATGGATCGACTCGTGTGGCTGTTATTACTTATTAGCCACGAGCTCCTCCGTGATAATAATACGTAAAAGTTAAAAAAGTGCCTTTATATCGGACTTTTACTTTGAGAAGAACCCCTAGGTATTCTTCTAAAAGTTAAAGGTCTTTTCTTGTTTAGAGAAGGAACGAGCTGATATAATAAGGAAATAAACGAACAATAAAAGTTATGGTATTACTTTTTTTATTTAACCACCGCTGGGAAGCTCTTGGCCTTCATCACACCTGATGGTAAGTGATGATCAGGCAGAAGGTGGAAGCGAGCTTCACCCGGAATCCTCAACCGCAGAGAAACTGGATATCTTACTTCTAACTGCCGAAACACAACAATGCTGTTAACTGTTGTTATGGCGAAAGACTTAGATAAGATGGTGGTAGCTAGCCGGGCGGGCTTAGAACAAGCCCTACCACCAACCAAACCGAGTAGAAAATGTACCCCCGCTGGGAATCAAACCCGTGATCTCTGGGTCTGAGACAGGTGGTCTTACCACTAGACCACAGAGGCGGTTTTTATTAATATGCCAGCTGCGTCCCGCGGTTTCACCCGCATAGGTCTCAATCCTGTAAGAGTATCGGGATAAGATCTACCCATGTGCCAATTTTCTTCCCAATCCATTCAGCCGTTTAAGCGTGAAAACGTAACAAAAAAACAAACAAACTTTCGCATTTACAATTACTCAGGATAGTAAGGATTCCAAAATGAACAATTAATTGCATGTTAACTATATAAAATTTAATTTTCACTGCTCAAGCCTTCAGAATCATTGGAATTCAATTCAGCTCTACAAAATTTGGCCGAGAATTTGTAATAAAGAAGCCTTCATTATTGGACGAGTACAATATAATTGGAGAATTTAATACAACTGAATTGAAAATAACTGATTAACATAACTTACGAGTCATTCAACATATATTCATACCACGGTAACATAATATCACGCTTATTTTTCCTGAAGAGTTAGGCAAAGGGGTCCTATCTATAGTACCTAGGTTATAGGTTTCATCATTATCATTTCAGCCGAAAGACGTCCACTGCTGGACATAAGCTTCCCCCAAGCACCGCCACTGTTGAAGTATTCTGTTCTTCCATGCATCTAGCGGTTTTCTGCGGCCTTCACAATGTCATCGGTTTATCTTGAGGCCTTCTAACGCTATGTCTTCCGGTACGCGGTCGCCCCTCCAGAACCTTTTGGCCCGATGGAGCATCTGTTCTGTGAGGTTTAAGTCCCATGTAATAGGGGACGAGCCCATTGCCATCAACCGGGACCAAATCCAGACTCCAGGCTGCTGCTGAGAAATTCCAGTTGGAAAATCTAATAACACTTTGCCCGACCTAGGACTTGCAACCGGGACACTATGTCAGCAATAGTTTTTGCGACCACTAGGTATGAGCTAGTCTTATGATATGAATCGATAGGAAAGGAAGAAAATGCCCATGCATATACTTGAACAGCAATATTTGTAATAACAAATCGAAGTCTATTTGCAACTAAAATAGAAACTAGAAAACGAAGTACAGCTATGAGATCTCAATACCAGAATCTATTATGCACGGGCGTATTTAAAACTAGCCTATTAAAAAGAAATGTGATTTGTATGGCTCCTGTAATCTTTAATATAATACCTGACCAAAATAAAAAACGGTTCACAGAATTATGTACTTGTAGATAATTGTTATTATTCTGTGCAGGATTTCTTAAATGATATTTTTTTGTAATATCTTTACTTTCTATTACATTTCTATGCTTTAAGGCAGAATGTACCATCAAAGAAGTCCATATTTAACAAGTTTCAAAACAAATTCCCGTGAACACGATGACCGCATCTGTTACCGGCCCGGTGCTATAGCCGCCAACCGCCAAGCGCTGCAAGCAAGAATAGTCCTTACGGTGGTTAGATATGAACTTCTTCGATGGTACATGGATCCTGTTATACAATTTATTTTGATGTACCTACATTCTAAGCAAATAAAGACCTATTCTATTATATTCTAAAACCCGGTCAAATGCGACTTGTACTCGCACACAAAGGGTTCCGTACCACTGTACAATATTTAATACGAGATACATATTTTTTTAGTAAAAAAACAAAACACGTTTCTTATATGGGGACCATTGTTATAGCGGCAATAGAAGTACACAATCTTTGAAAATTTTAACTGTCTACCTGTTACGGTTCATGCGATACAGCCCGCTGACAGATGAACGGACAGCGGAGGCTTACTAATAGGGTTCCGTTTGGCATCTTTCGGAACCCTAAAAAGAACACTGTAAAGACAGCCAGTCACTCGTGATCAACCCGGCAAAGCTGACTGGCTAATATGTTGACCTTGGCTAAACTACATTAGCTTCACCCTAATTACGTAACACATTTTCAATCACAATAAAGAATAAACAATAATTTCTTGTTTAAGAAATTATATTCGAATGCGTTGATTCCTGGAACCCACACTAGGACTCCCTGTGTTGTAAGATCCAGGCTATCGTTCCTTTTACATTTATTGCAATAACTAGCTGCCCGCCCCGGCTTCGCACGGGTAGCATTATGTTCTTATCTACGGCGCACCTACCTACCCTACCAACTCTACCCTGCTTACCTACCTACCCTACCTACTTACCTTACCTACCCTACCCTCTTACCCTACCAACATACCAACCCTACTTACCTACCTACCCTACCTACCTACATATCTAGAAAGAAAGAAAGAAAGAAAAATATTTTATTTGGGACACGCACAGGAAATACAAACAGTAAGTAGGTAATAACAAAAATAAAAAAAATAAAAATAAACAAATTACAAAATAAAAAACAAAAAAAAACGAATTATAACGACCTGTGCGAGGCCAAAAAGGCTCCTATCTCAGCATAATGCGGCGATATTTAAAAAATAAATACCGCAGCGCTGGTATTCTGATAGGGCCCACTGTGATGTCACGGACACACCTACGGATTAAGATAAATCCCACTATGGGATGTAAAAATAAATAAAGCAATAAAATAAAACAAAAATATAAATAAAAAACTGAAACTAAGTAATAAATAAATCTATTCACGCCCGACGTTCCAACATCACTTGTCCATAGTATAGACTATTATCTATGGTGACAAGCGAAGGGACGCGGGCGCACTGCGAATCTGCGATGCATTAACTGTCAACTAATTGTCAATTTATCTAACAAATGAGATTGGAAGATTGGAATTTTACAGAAATTATATATTATGGTTCAAAGAATATACTACTCTTTAACGAGAGGTATTAATACAAATAAAACAATGGGTGAATAATATAAGAAAAGGCAAGAAAGTGGTGCAAATGAATAATGTATAGTATCGTTGTGTTATGACTGACTGTGTTGTGTAGTGTACAATCGGAAGAAAAAGATTCAGTCACCGAGAAAAACAAAGCGAGTGAAGCAGAATTATACTGCTAAGAACACTTCGCTAAGGTCACCAATAACAACTGCGTGCAGTCCCCAGGTGAGTTTAGAAATTGGTTTCCTTTTGTATTCGTAACAAATGTTGCTTATACATAGTACTAAAACTAACAACTGTTTTTATAGCACGAAAAGGAGGTGGCAAGTCGTTCCAGCAGCGAGAGGCAGCGAATTTAAAGCTTCCACGGAATGCAGCAGTTTTGTGCGTTGAAGCCAACAGAAGGTAAGAAGATGCTCTCGTTTTAATCTTATTTATGTCACGTGACCAGGTCAATTTCCTATAAAGATATTCTGGTTTTTGTGTGAGAATGGTGCCAAAGAGAAGGGTAGCCAGATGAAGCTTTCTGCGATCTGACATTTTCATCAAATTACCCTTAATTAAAAATGGAGTTATGTGAGATCGGGGAGGGATATTAAAACAAAATCTCGCACAAGCATTCTGCACTCGCTGGATCAGCTTTTCACTTCTACCGAGAATGCACGCACCATACACAGTGTCAGCGTAGTTCAGCTTGGACAAAACAAGTGACTCACACAGCATGACACGCATATCCACACTTATGTACGGCCGTACACGGTACAAAAGCTTTAACCGGTAAAAACAGTTGCGCACAGCCTCCATGATGTGTGTCTCGAAATGTAAGTGCTCGTCAAACACCACCCCAAGATTACGGGCTTCTTGTACCCTATCAATAGAACACCCGTCAATCTTCAAATCCAGATTATACCCTATCATTTTATTAAGAAAATCTCTAGATCCCATGACGATGTACTTGGACTTAATTGGGTTCAGAACCAGAGAGTTTCTTACTGACCAGGCCGAAATCCTATCTAAATCATCATTCATTCTTTTTACAGCTTCAGCAGACTGCTGAGGGCGGAATGAGAGATACATCTGCAGATCGTCAGCATATAGGTGGAATTTGGTGTTCTTCAGACAGTTGATGATGTCGGCGCTGTATAGAATGAAGAGAAGCGGGCCTAGGATCGAACCCTGTGGTACGCCGCGGTTCACTTGCTTGGGACTGGAGGACAAAACATCTCCAAAACTGTCAGTTGTTACCTGGACAAACTGAGAACGGTGACTCAGGTAACTCTGAAACCATTGGACTGTTTCCGGTTGACATCCATAGTAAGACAGCTTGGAGAGGAGAAGGGAGGTATTGATTGAGTCAAAAGCACGTGAAAAGTCCAAATGTTATACCTGAGAGAGATGTCTATAATTATGTGGATGTTTGTGTTAAAGAATAATAAATATATAAAAAGAGATAATTATGTACCTAACAAACCCAATGTTTTTTTTTTAGCCTAATAGTTATTCAGACATATCATGGTCCAGAGTAAGACAATACGAAAGATATTGGAGGAAATTGCCAATCCATTGCTCCATAAATTTGAAAAATTCGTCAGCTCATCAACTTAAAGAACGCAATGAATGTTGTTGAACTGCCAAAATGAAAGGATGCCATTGTAAGTGCGTTACGCAATCATCTACGTATCTACATACCTAAATTGCCTACCTACACCTACCTACCTACATTCCTACCTACCTACCTACCTACCTACTTATCCTGCCTACCTACCCTACCTACCTACTTATCCTACCTACCTACATACCCACCAACTTACCCTACTCTGCTAAATTCGAATTCATCAAACGCACTAACTGTCCAACCAACGAAGTTAAAATGGTCGTTAAGTTTTCTGAAATTTTCCAATTTTCTGCGCAATTTTCTTAATTTTTCTTTCCGTAAGAACTTCCTGATAATAACGAACACAACAAAAAAAAAGAATTAGCTAAATTGGTCCAGCCGTTCACGCGTGATGCCGTGACCAAGGGAAATTGGGATTCATTGATGTAATAGATACATTACAATAAATTTCCTAATTTCATATTATCTACTCGTAATCTACATACTAGAGAAGGAATATACGTACACTAAAAACGAATACACAAAGAAAACAGTAGATAACCAAGTATGTATGTTTGTTGTGGGTGATTGTGATGGTGTGAGGATGTGTGATAGGGTGTGTTTGTGTGGGTGTAAGAATTAAAATAGTTGTGTTGGTGTTGAAAGTTTGTCCGAATGTTATACCTGAGAGAGATGTCTATAATTATGTAGATGTTTGTGATAACGAATAATAAATATACAAAAAGAGATATGTATCAGTACCTATCAAAGAAAATGTTTTTTTTTTTACCTTAATACGTATTCAGTCATATCATGGTCCAGAGTAAGACAATCCGAAAGATATTGGAGGAAATTGCCAATACATTGCTCCATAAATTTGAAAAATTCGGCAGCTCATCAATATAAAGAACGCAATGAATGTTGTTGAACTGCCAAAATGAAAGGATGCCATTGTAAGTGCGTTACGCAATCATCCCGCTGTTCTGACACGAAAGAAGAAAAATCATTATAAATTCCGTCAGCGTTTTCCTTAAAACCCTATTTAACAAAACCCGGTGCAAAATACAAACAAACAGCTTTGAAAGTCTAATTTATTCATAAACATCATAATTACATGTCATCATTTTTCTTTCTCTTCATAAATGCGGGTTTTAAGCTTCGTGCAGACTAGCGCGACGCGACAGAGCGACGCGACACCGGTTATTGTTATACCGTGAAGTTTTCTTAGAAATTGTATTGTTCGAGTCACGTTGCGCCATCGAGTCGCGCTAGTCTGTACGAGCCTTTAATCCCTGTATGGAAATCCTAGGGTTTTAACAAGAAAAAGTTTTTGAATGTAGTGTCTAAACTGTCACGTGAGTTGAATGTCGCAGTCATTTAACACGATTTACGCATTGCGACGGACTGAATAAAATTTATACCAACAGATAATGTGTAATACCTACAATGTAATGGGAGGTAGGTGTTAATTTATTATTCTAGACTTGTAACTTGCATTAGCATTTATACTGGACAAACATCAAGATTAATTTCTTTCTTTCTTTGCTGAAAAAATCGCGGAAGTGGACTTTACAGACGTATATACAAGGTCTCATTAAAATAGATGGACAAATTTAAAAACAGCATTCAGTACGTCTAACCAAAGATATCCAAGCAAAAAAAACACTGATTATAGTGATTTTATTTTTACCTAAAATAATAAATGGCATTAAGTAACCAACATTTTTAGTGTATTTTCGTTAGCTGTTTTATTTTTCTTGTAAGTATCTAATGCTTTTTTCTAATATTTTTTTTGCATTGTCCTTATTTTGGTGGTATGAATGATTTTTATAAGTTTGTCCATCTATTTTAATGGGACCTTATATATTTGTCTAGCCTTTTCTCAACTATGTTGGGGTCGGCTTTCAGTCTAACCGGATGCAGCTAATACCACTATTTTACATGGAGCGACTGCCTATCTGACCTCCACAACCCGGTTACTGGGTAACACGATACCCCTTGTTTGTCAGACTTTCGGGCTTCTGATGACCCGTAACGACTGTCAAAGATCCACGAATGACAGCCCGGACCAACGGCTTAACGTGTTTTCCAAGGCACGGAGGAGTCTCGATGTGTTAAGATGGTCACTCTTCCACGGACCAACCCCGGCAAGCGTACCTTAACCTGATGGATCGACCCATGTTGCTGTTGTTAAGAAGTAAACTACTCAAGTCTTTCCCTCCTGGGTTTCTACATAGGTAGTTAGTTTTCATATTTTATATCTTCTGTTATTTAAATATTGTAAAAAACTTGTAATGAATCGTAAGCGAGCACGCTATAAGTACCTACTTAAAGCTCAACCTTGCAGATCGATCGATCACCAGCTAATGTAAGAAAGTTATTGTTAAAGACATTGCCACATTGCTAATTGATAGGTAGATACTTTTTGCATAGATGGTACTAAACGACCTTGAATGCAGCATCACAAAATACCGTGCAATCAGGGAAATTGAAATGTTCATGAAATTGATACACTACGTCAATTTTCCGTGCTATAGCCATTTCATACAATTGTCAAAGACTGGCAGTTGTGATTTGATTATAATTATGGACAATTAACGCTTTGCGGGACACTAAAAGCCCCCAGACGTAATCCTATACTATTAAATGAGCAATATATTTGTAATCACGTTCTCGAAAACGGCTCTAACGATTTAGATGAAAATAGGGGATCGAAAAATCGATCTAGCTAGGTCTCATACCTGGGAAAATTCCTTTTCTCCGTATTTTCTCTTGACCATAGTTCGGTCGCTAATAGTTTAGAAAAAAAATGTGAGCCGTCACGGGACGCCTGGCAGATGTGATACATCGACATTATTTTGTAAAAGTAATATGCAGAAAAGAACAGATTCTGATAGGAACTAAATATGTCATAATGATAAAATAAAACGACGCGTCGCCACACCGTACACACTACTGCATATAGACTGTATATATACCATCATATAGCGTGGCGACGCGTCGCCACGGCATGCGTCGCCACGCCAGAAATCGGTTTTACGTGCGGCTATAGATGTTTCACATCAAAAATGGCTTTGGATGGATTTTTTTTTTTAACTATTCTAAACATTATTCTAAAATAATGACATGGCAGCATGGAATCACATATTGATACCTACTATCATGGCAGCATGGAATTAGTAAGTACCTAAAAGTAAGTATTAAATGAGCGTTCCCTATTTTCACCAGAGCAGAGCTCGGTCGCCCAGGTACTAATAATAAAATGTCTAGTGTGTCTCGTTCAGTGACCTTCTTCAACCGATTAACTTCGACGACTTTGCTTACATAAACTTATCGTCTCTGATTTTTTTTTCGACAACCTCCGACCCTGACTTCGGTTCCGGAAAAACAACAGACAAACTTCCAGTTAAGTTAAGCTTGTCTTCCGCGAAATCTCTACAGTTCCTACTACTATTGACTGAACCTTGCGTGAACAATAATGATACAACCTCCTAGGCCGTATTACCTGGCGCTCTGCCTAACCCATAACCGGTCCAGCGCGATGATATAAATGCAAATTCACGAATAACATGGTAAATGTACCAATTTCGGGCCAAGGTAACAACATCGATTGAGGTGTAGGTACTGTACAGTGCACGCCATGTGCCTATATATAGAATTACAAAAAACTCGCTGCGTGGTTTTTATTCGTATCGATTGCACGCTAATAAGTGGTCGCAGTGCGGTTTCCGTTACTGCTTACCTCCTTTATGGTAGATTTAATTAGACTTTTGTATGGAAAATGCATGGAGGTCATTCATTTATATTTATGGTACGTTCAGCGGGTAAAGTTAAGCAATAAGTGGCTGTAAACTACGTAAGAAATATATGTATTATATTTCATAGCTCGCTTGCAATCGCTTTCATTTCTACAGTTCTACATTTACATTGCTTAAAGTAGGTTGTTGAAAATAATTTTTGAGTTTTTTTAAATTATATTTTGCATAGAAACATATTTAGGGCCGGTTTTCCAATCCTCAGATCCTTTGAAACCTTTTATCTAAGAAATAAGAATTGCGATTTGACAGCTTTTGGGTGGAAGCTTTATCAAACAGCATTGTTAATTCTTTAGATAAAACATATTATTATTAATTTATTTGCTATTCCTGATAAAGCTTCCTGCAGACCAGCGCGACGCGACGCCGCGACGCGACTCGAACAATACAATTTCTAAGAAAACTTGACGGTATAACAATAACCGGTGTCGCGTCGCGCGACTAGTCGCGCTGGTCTGCACAAAGCTTAAGGATTTTGTTGCGCCGTTTCTTCCTCCCAGCTAAAGCACTAGGAAGTAATGAAGGGCGGGCGTTTTGGAGGACTGTCTTATGTCATTTTGACGTTGAAAAAGTGCTGATTCTAAGCCTAGTTTAAATAAATGACTTTTTGAATTTTTTGAATAAAAATGATGTAAATGTTGCTTGAAAAATCGAGCTTTAAATTATAAGAGCTTATAGCTAGTAAATTAAACAGTTCTATTGAAATCTCTGTAACTTTTTTCATAAACTACATTAAAGCGTTGCCGTTTATACAAAGCTGAATAAAATTGGCCCTTAATAATATTATATGCATTGAACCCATAGAGTACAAGGATCTTTCGGCCCCTGAATGACATTGACAGATGGGCGTTGTTGGTAAAAATTTGTGAAATTGTCGCAGAAATTGTATTGACAAAACAAGATGGCAGCGCTAGTTTCGATTTTTTAACGACGCGCCAAAAGATACTTGTACCGTTGCATAGATACCAGAAAAAAATTCGAATTAAAAAAAAAAACACTACAAAATGAAAAATTACTTTATTTTCGGAAGTTGGTATCTTTAGATCTGGACTTTGCTTTTTGCCACCGACTTAATTTTTCACATCGTAGTTTTTTCTTTGGAAGTCTGTTGTTTTTTTTTTGTAAAATAGTTTTTTATTTTTCAATTTTTCGGTATGGTGCCCCTCACCAATTCATGCACCACTTCTATACTACTATGTAAATAATAGCGATGGGAAGTATTATAACATCATCAAAATACACAAAGTATATTAAATAAGTATTATTGAAGGTAAGTCAAAAAATACCCAAGCAGACTTAATACAATTTGTGAGAGCACCGCGCAATTTCCGCTGCCAAACGAAAAAAGAATTTTCAAAATCGGTTCACAATAAAATTTACAAAAATATCGATGAACATAAATAAAATAAAAAATACATACAGACCAATATAATCTCCTGCTTTTTTGAAGTTGGCAAAAAAATATAACTATACTGACTGGCAGATAGAACAAAGGTAGGTTCGCGAGAAATATATAAAACAATAAAAAAAAAAACAGTTTTAAAAACCGGACGTAAAAACGTTAACTTATTGTAACTCAGTTTACAAAAGGTTTTTACGTTCGTCCGGACACCCAGATAGTCGCGTCATACGAACTAAAAGCAAAAAAGTTAAAAAAATCTATTGTTACTGGTACAGGTAGTTTCGATTTTTTGGACGAGTCATTTGAATAATTCTGTTTTCCCACGTGGAGAATCAGAAACAGCATTTATTTCAATTAAACTATTTACAGGCACTTTTGAATTGTTAAAGAGTCGGTTAATTAGTCAAAAAGGCGGAAGCTAGTTGCTCATTCCAAAACGTAGATCTCTAAGGAGATGGTCGGGCAAGAACCTCCAAGGACACTCTTTTAAATCAAGATATTACAAAATTCTGTTGCAACCGGAAAATCCCTAAGCCCCTCGTCCTATGTGAGTAAAAATATTGCCATCGGAAAAATGTGGGTGGCCACTGATTCAAAAAATAAGGGCTACGCAATAAATAGAATACGGAAATCCACAAAAGAAAAATTTGAATAGAAATATGAAATCTTTTTCTTCGTAAGAACCCACGTTACAAAAGATATAATTCAGGAAAAGGTTAATTTCTCCGAAATTCAAATCGGAGACTGCCGACTGTGAAACCTCATTCAGACAAAACAAATAGAATATTGTTTACTTTGTAACATTATAATAGCATGTGTAAAACTGAGTTTTGGTCCTTGAATTTATGCTTAGTTTACACAAAATGAGGAGTTGCCGGGTCGAAAAATTCAGTGTAAATTCCGGCCGAGAAGTTGCTTGGCTTAATTAGAGTTTATAGTCGTATTATTTTAAAAGGGTCTGTTTATTCGTACTATTAATATGTTAAGATTAAAAGACAGAGGAATTAAGCAATTGTGAGAGAAATATGCTTATTTTATTAAATACGAGGTAGCTGTTGGGAACTGGTTATAGTCGTATTATTTTAAAAGGGTTTGTTTATTCGTACTATTAAAATGTTAAGATTAAAAGACAGAGGGATTAAGCAATTGTGAGAGAAATATGCTTATTTTAAATACGAGGTAGCTGTTGGGAACTGTGTACACAGAATAAGTGCAAAAAAGAGACGAGTCGAGTTCATTCGACGATTAGTTAATCCTGCTTGCTTAATCGATCATTGGGAAATATAAGCGAGTTCTGATTATTTTTTATTTAACTTATCCTCTAAAAACTTATTGACCTTCTACTCATGAACGCTTTTTAAAAGTTATTGAACCTCTTTTTAACATACTGGCTTTTCCCACAGTTAGTCGCAGTAACTAAGGTAGAAAACCCCCGACAAATTTTTTTATTTTTAGAACTGGCCTACCGCACGCTAGCCTTGTGAACGAAACGTGCGGTGCCGCAGCAGCGGCCAGCGAGGGCTATATCCAAGTTGGTCGCAGTTTCTGGTTATTAAATGTTTTTAGAGTTAATAATAGGAATTATTTAAGATTCAATAAAAAAATTAGAAAAACCTTATAGAATTATTTGAGGTTCTATTATTTAATCGATAAATTAGAGCATGCCATGTATTTAAATGCCTTTAAAAAACACTCGACCAAATACTGAGTCAGTGTAAACTATACTTTAATTTATTTACTTTACTAGCTGCGCCCAGCGGCATCCAGCATCCGAATCTGTTCAGCCGTTTTAGCGTGAAAGCGTAACAAACTCATTTAACACTCTTAAATAATATTAGTTAGGACTAAGAGAAGAACCTTGAGTGAAATGGTGACTCAGTTCTATAAATTATGAAATGTTAGACTAAGCTCTGAAGGAGTACTTTTAGCGTTTATTTTGGACACAGTGCGTGAAACACAAACTACAAATATCAAAATTAAAAAGTTGAGATAATGTTTTAATAGTATTTTATTTTTGATTTATTAAACGTGTTGTTGTGTGTTGTGTGCCTTACGGCTCTGTGTTAGAAATATTGATTTCTTTTATGTTAGTCATAGATTGCTACTGTTAATTACTTGGAAAATTGCTCATTGTTTTGTTTGTATTCTAGTTGTAGTCAGGAGAATGAGTCGTATTCGTTTTGTTGCTCAAACTAGCATTTTAGAAACTGTTTGATTTGTTATCAAATAATTCCAAACTATTATAAATTAACTTAACATAACATCCCATCTGTAATTTCCGTAGGGCTAGGCAGAGGTATACCTATAGTAGCACCCACATTTCGCCAGTCCCATGTAATAGGGGGCGAGCCTATTGCCATCAACCGGGCATAAATCCAGCCTCCGGGCTGCTACTGAGAAATTCCAGACGGAAAAACCTTATAACACATTGCCCGACCTGGGAATTGAACCCAGGACCTCATGCTCAGCAGCAGTGCTTGCAACCACTGGACCAACGAGGCAGTAAGATATTGTAAATTAACTGGTAACAAAGTAATGTTTTATTGATTGGAGCAGATATAGCCTTAAAGCTCATGTTGGTAAGATATAACTTCGGATTCAAGAGATTCCTATCTTTCAAGCGTTTTCTAAGTTTTGTTTTCATAAAGACACTCAGTTGCCTAAATTAATTACCTCCGTCCTACAAGCACTTCCTTTGAAAGTTCAAATTGGCATAATTATTCAACCTCCAAACTCCGACAGCTTAACATATCACTCACTGCTGAAGTTTTGTGAGACACGGAAATAAAAGTAATTAATTCACTCCCTGTCCACAGAAAAAATAACCCAAGGTCAACTGTGTCCACAGAAAAAAGTACACAAGGTCAAAATTGACAACTTAACCCCTAACCACTCTAATGCTAAGTTCAGGTCAGCCGTAAAGAAATCTTACAGCATTGCAGACTGCGAACCGAGGGTCAAGGTCAGTTAAGTCATTAATCAAGTTGATATGTTAAACAAAGTGGTAGTTCATTATCAACTGTGCGAACTTTTCAAGTAAAACTTGGCCATTTTCTTGACCATACCATTTCAGGAAGGCCGTAGTGTAGTGCCGCAACATTGGAAAATATTATTCAATTATGTATTCTTAATTAAATTAAAATACAAGTCATGTTAATGGCAGCATTCTATCGCTACTATCCACGTTCCAAAAGTGAGTGTGAAAGTTAATATTCATTGACCAGCAATAGACGAATACTACTACAATAATATAAATTAACGCTTCATAATTGACGGTATTGAATTAATTGATAAGTTAGTGAAGTTCAAGTCGTCAAGTTCAAGGTCAAATAATATTACTATTTAATTAGACAAGTCAGTCAAACACGTCATATCCCTCGATAAAATAAAGAATGATTCCAAAATTGGCATCAGTACAGAAGCTTTCAAAATGGTTGATTACACTGCAATGTTAATAGTCGACGATTAGCTTATATCGTTTAAGGCCAAGGGCGCTTTCCATAAATAGAGACAGTAGTGCTCGGTGATGGGTTATTATCTATGTAATTAACTGTTACTGTACTCTATTATGTAAAATGTCACAAAATGCCTGTATCCCCTGAACACGCACATTATGTTAGAAATGTAAGTACTAGGTAGCCTACCAATCTTTTTAGGTGAAATCTTTTGCAATCAGACGGGCAGTTATTTAGACTTTGGTTCTAAGAAATATCTGTTTGACTAACTGAATAACAATTCGCCAGCATGAGGTCCTTGACGCCCTGTGAGTCAAACCCAGGACCTCATGCTCAGCAGTCATGTTTGCGACCATTATAGAGGCAGTCAATGAACTTAATGTACTATAATATCACATCATAATTATTTATTCAGTTGCCTAAACCATCATGTCATTTGGCTATCTTAGTTGTCGTTAGTTTTTATTGGGTTCATTAGCTATCATGGTTGGTTTTCATGAAACATTACGATAGGGCTTGTGAGTTCACATTCTGACTTTAACTAGTTAAAAAAACTTGACACCATCTTTGTTGATTTTGATTGAACCTTAAATTAATACATCACATAATTCAAAATGTCACCTGTATTCCCCGAAGTGTCACACAAATGACAACATAGCTCTTAATCTGAAGAGAAATTACGCATCAGTACAATGAAGTATTATGTAGGTAGAAGACTAATTAAGTATTTACAATCGGATTTTTCTGGTACTCGGTCCAATTTGCGAGCCTATCTCGGCACAAATCTTAATTACGTGATTCTACTAATTAGAATTTCTTAGTAAAAAATCACAATTACGAAAAAGCATACGTATAAAAAAAAAACTGCTTACTGTTTTATTTCTTCGAAACCACTTTATAAGTTTAATGAGGCTAAAACTGTCAACTACACATAAATTCCAACCTTTAAAACGCCATTCATTCGTAATCACTGCAGTGTTCATAAGTTCATGATAACTCAAGGTCAAGGACAACTAACATCATAAATCAAGTTGATACGATAGTAGCAGCGGCAGGGTTGTGTGTGTTTGTATCATTTCCTGTTGGCAGTGGAGGGTTAAGTGATGGAGACTAAGACTTCGAAATGGTAAGTGTTACAAATTACGTGGTATGGTAGTGTATTATTAGATTGTGTTTTGTTTTTTATGGGGCCATACCGTTATGTTGGGGCGGATAGTAGTGATAGTGTGAATACCTGAAAGCAGACTTAATGTAATATTAGAGGCCGCATTGAATGACGGTGTAATTTTGCGCGCTAGGGTGTGGGTGAAAATCGCGTCGTCTGATAAATTAATATAAATAACTAGGTAGGTCAAAAAGTTGGTGTGTAGTAGGTATTTTGTATTTACTTGCTACAGGAGTAGTGGAGGTAATGACGTGCTATGTGCACGCCATGCGGCGCGGCGCGACTATGGGTGATTTTTTTAAAGAAAACTTTATGGAAATTGTTCTACGGGAGTCGCGTCGCGCCTGTCTGCGGAGCCTTAAACCACAGGATTGAACGTCCATTCTAATTGTATGTCAAATCGGTTAACTTCTGAATATCGAGCTATTTACCATATTTCTGCAACTGAACCACAATCTCCACGGAAGCTGAATTTGACGATAAATCATTGGGGATTTTCATCTTCCCTTCGAATTAGGAAAAATATTAGCAATGTTTTTATTTCATATCTTGAGAAGAACGCCTATAATTTTGATAAAATAGTTTGTAAAAACTATTCCGAGACGAACCAATAATAATTTTTGTACTGTTATTTCAGCGGGATCAATATAAATGCAAATCCATTGTAAATTCAGTTTTAAGTGTTGATTAATTTGTGTCTCCAGAGAGATAAAATGGACCAACCCGAGATCTTGTCTACAATCATTCCTAAAGTGTATTTTGATATTCTTTTAGAATTTAATGCTTTTAATCTATGTTAGTAGTTATGTATTAAATAAATACATTTGGAATAAGTAGGTGCCCTTATGTCCTGGTCGTACTCTTTCTCTTGGCAAAAGAACTGGTTGTTAATAGTCTTCGTTTTTGAAAGGACATAATATCACACAATTTATTCTTCCAAGGATTAGGCAGAGGTGTTTTTTTTTTTCGACTGACTAAAAAATCACTCTTACTGACTAAAACCCACCCGTGTTCCTTCAGTTGTCTGTACGTTGCCAGGGGCCACGGTATCCCTTTCAGACTTTCCCGCGACCCCGGAGGCAGAGGTGTACGCACCAAAATTTGGCCAGTTTTGTCTATAAAAATATATTTATCGTCGCCCGGCATCCAATACCGCCAATGTGACTTTTTTGACGAAAATCTGATTTTTATTTTATTTCATTCTACACGTTCAAATACGTGATCCTGCATTAAAAATCAGATTTTCGTCAAAAATGTCACATTTGCGATATTAGATGCCAAGCGACGATATGTAGATGGTTGTGTTATGTTTCTGAAGAAATAAAGAATAATGCGTTTATTGGCATAAAATCAAAAATACCCTAAATCTATAAAAAGTGAAGGAAAACTATGCTTTTAACGCCAAAAAGGCCAGCTGGACAGCAGACCTAACCAAATTAGGTCTACGGTCTAGTCATTTTTAAAACGAATAACGTTGAATTTATGCACTGCACTAAAATTTTGTTTCTTCTCCCTGAATAAGAAGACGTATGTAGAATTTGTCTAGCATATATAAAAACTACAATTATACAGCAGCATTTCTAGTATAATAGATCACCAAGATACTCAGAATATGGGTGTAAATTCTACAACAGTCCATACTATATAATTTGTTTTTGTTGTATTGTTTTACAAGCAAACGACGATCGTGCGACATGACAATCCACAGGGAATCGCAAATAATTGTAAATGGTGTAAAACGGACATTGTTTCAATACAAGCTTACGTGTTGTCAGACAAAGCATGCTCGTATTCAAAAAGTCGTTAGCTAAGGGCGTTTGCTCACTTATCCGTATCAAATTCAAATTCAAATTCAAATTCATTTATTCGTGTGATTTTTGGTACATGTTACATGAGATCTTAATAATAAATAATTTGTTCCTCAAAAATCTACCATATAGGTGTACACACATTCATAAAATAAGTCATTATTATTATAAAAAAGATTATTGAACATATTAAAATAAAATTTACTTACAACAAAGCACAACATAGGACAGAAAAAAAAAATAAAAAAAATAATAATAATAATAAAAACAAGCAAAACATTAACAATTGATTAAACATATAAAATAATAATGGAAATAAAGATAATAATACAATGTCAAAAATTAAATAAATATCAATGTCAAATAGTTTACAATTTATCATTAAGGAATTCGTCAATGGTATAATAACATTTTTCCAATAATAGACGTCTTAATTTGTTTTTAAATTGAATCATATTTAAGTCCTTAATTCCATTTGGTAATTTATTAAATATTTTTGGGGCCATGCAAAGTATGCTTTTGTGCATCAAGGCGGTCTTTGATGGTCGAACGCATAACTCATGTCTATATAGTTGTCTAATAATTTTATAGCGATGTTCAGATGCTTTTCGGAATAGAGTCATGTTCTTTTTAACAAATAAAGCAGTCTCAAATATGTACAAGCAAGGCAAAGTCATTATTTTTAACAATACAAAATAAGGTTTGCAGCTATCAGTTATTTTTATACCGGTAATAGCTCTAATGCACCTTTTTTGCGATTTGAACACCATGTCCTTATTGCAGGAGTTACCCCAGAATATGACTCCGTAGCGTAGTATAGAGTCGACATATCCATAGTATGCAGTGACTGCCGCTGCTTGATTGACTACTTTCTTTAGTTTATACAAAGCAAAGGCAAACTTACTGTTTTTTTTAATTAATATTGAAGTATGTTGTTTCCAATTAAGTTGATTGTCGATTGTTAAGCCCAAAAATTTTGTATTTGCGACTTCTTCAATTTTTTCATTATTAAAGCTTACATTTAGTTCCGAATTAGCTATTCTTTGACGAAAATTCATAATCTTAGTTTTCTTCAAATTTATAATTAGGTTTTTTTGTTCTAACCAGTTAACGGCTTGTTGTAATGCATTGATTATGTCATCTTCAAAGTCTTTATTATTTTTGTCAAATTTAACAATAATAGTACTGTCGTCGGCAAACAATGTCATAGGATTCGGTATATTCTGAGGAAAGTCATTTATATATATAAGAAATAATAAAGGCCCTAATACACTACCTTGGGGCACTCCATATGATATTTTTCGTTCTTGAGAAATGTAATTTATAACCGTTTTATTTAACATACAAATTCGACTTATTTCTGTACGTTGTGTTCTATTTTTTAAGTAAGAATTTATGAGTGATAAAACATTTCCCCTTATCCCATACGCATTTAACTTACTTAGCAGTATATCATGGTTGACCAAGTCAAATGCCTTGGTCATATCCATATATATTGCTGATATTGGGACTCTTTCATTCATGTTTGCAATGATAACATTAAGAAAATCATATATTGCCATATTTATTGAATGATCTTTCCTAAATCCTTTTTGTTCTTTCACAAGTATATTATGTTTGTTGAGGTATCCGTCTATGGACCTATAGATCCATTTTTCGAATATCTTGGATATTACCGGAATAAGAGCTATGGGTCTGTAATTTTTAATGTCTTTCTCATCGTCTTTTTTAAATAAGGGTTTTATGACAGTAGGTTTAAGCTTATCAGGGTAGGTTCCAGACTCAATACTTAAATTAATAATGTAGCTGAGAGGATGTGAAATTATTTCTGCAACATACTTGAGGACTTTTGTTGAAATATAGTCGTATCCTACACTATTTTTATTTTTTAAGTTTTTTATAATTCTATTTACTTCATCGGGTATGATAGGGGCTAAAAACATTGACTGCGGAGAGAAATTTATTTTATTGTCAGTGGTCAGTCGTGTCGAAGCAGTGGAAAGTTTTTCTGCCTGGCTTATGAAGTAGTTGTTAAAGGTATTTGCTATGTCTTTGGGTGAAGTGAATGTAATTCCGTCATAATTTATTTCTTTTATATACTCTGGTGGAGAGTTGCTTCTATTTTTATTTATAATTTTCCATGTCATTTTCGATTTATTATATGCTGTCTCCATTTTATAATTATTCTTTGCTAATTGTGTCAATTTTATAATTTTCTTAAGTCTGTTTGAATAATTGTTTAGTTTCGTCACATTTATCTTAGATGGATATAATCTATGGTGCCACAACAACTGTCTTTTTATTTGGCTACACCGTCTTATACCAGGTGTTAACCAATTTGGATTCTTTGTTAATTTTATTTTTTTGTACGTAATCGGAAAACATAAATTATAAAACAATTGGAATAGTTCTAAAAAGTTGTTGTATGCTACGTTAGGGTCTTTAGTGAGGTAGACATCAGAAAATGGAATTGATTTCAAACAATCTTTGAATTTCGTCAAGTTTTCATTACTATAATCACGCACTTTTATATTCCAACTTTTGATTAAACATGTCTTTTTTATTGGAATCTTTAAAGTTTGTGCGGTGTGGTCTGACATATGTAGATCAAGGACACTATGAGTACATTTTCGTGAAATATTATGTGCAAAATTATCAATACACGTATTGCTTTGTAATCTAGTTGGTTGATTAATTTGTAAACATAGATTGTACTTCAATAGGAAACTAGTAAATTCAAGAGATAATTTATCTTGTTTTAAAATATTAATGTTGAAATCACCACATAGAATTACATTCTTCTTTGAGTCGTAACAGTATTTTGATAATATAATGTTTAATTTTGAGTAGAAAACTTCTAAATTGTTTAACTTTGGTACTCTATATACGCAAATAATATCGTTCGTATATGGACGTCTGTGCACTCATGCTTATACGGTTCGTACAGTTACTAGGATGGCCAAACCGGATCAGTAACGAACACGAATCGAATACGAGCCGGATACGGACAAACGCCCTAAGAGTGTCTTCGCACTTCACACGTCTTCCCACACTGGGCGTTTGCGCAACGTAGCGTTGACACAAGGACAATTTTTTTTCTGTACTGTATCTTGCGGGTCTGTCAGTAGGTTTAAAGACATCGCTCATTATAGCAGCGCGGCGCCGATACGGCAAATAACATGTCATTCAAGTTAGGATTTTAAGTCAAATGTATTAAAGTGTATTTTATGATGGCTATACAGAATTATGGACGGCTCGCGGGTGGCTCACTGCCCGCGAGCCGTCACACGTCGCGCCGCAAGCACGCTTCAAGTGAGGAGCCCGCTCCCCGGCGTGCCGGCAACGAGCGGTCGCCTTGCTGACGGCGCGTTGGCAACGAGCGGTCGCCTTGCTGACGGCGCGTTGGCAACGAGCGGTCGCCTTGCTGACGGCGCGTTGGCAACGAGCGGTCGCCTTGCTGACGGCGCGTTGGCAACGAGCGGTCGCCTTGCTGACGGCGCGTTGGCAACGAGCGGTCGCCTTGCTGACGGCGCGTTGGCAACGAGCGGTCGCCTTGCTGACGGCGCGTTGGCAACGAGCGGTCACCTTACTTACGGCGCGTTGGTGACTAGATTTTTCGAGGCGGTGCCGGGGCCTTACTGCGCTGGAGCGGTGCTGTTATAATGGGCGATGAGCTTTAATATTCATTTATTACACAAGTAAACCTTCCGGAATAAATTATCTAAATCATGATGAAAACCGCATCAAAATCCGTTGCGCAGTTTAAAAGAATAACGTAGTCATACAAACAGACACGAATAGCGACTTAATTTTACAATATGTATAGAATATAGATAGATAAACAAACGAATATTTCAAACATTTCACGATTGCACGTCTTGTTGATTAGAATTTATGGTGGCCATTACGCGCGACGTCAACACACAGTGAGGAAACTCCCTTAGGTTACAACTCCTAGATACGAATTCTAGGAATCGTCCACAACGCTAGTAGCGTCCCAAGAGATGACCACAGACGTGTGTTTGTGGAATCAGAAATTGAAACATGAAACTAAAGCGTCGGTTTACGAGAGTAGCGCTAGAGTGTGGCCTCAAAAGCTAACCGTTAGGAAATTGGTTATAATAAATTTGATGCTCGAATATGTACAAAATGTGTACATATTCGAGACACAAAATGTGTAATACAATCTACATATTTACATTACATGCTTATACATTTTTTGACAATAATTGATCTATTCCAACAATAAATTGACACCTGCATCTGAAATTAGAATGTGAATTTATCAAAACTCCAAGTTTCTTGCCCTTTCTTCTCCTTATAAGAAACTGCATTTTGGATGGGGCCACTAGAATCAATTATAGTTTTTTATAAAATCATAACGTTCAAAAGTTATAAAACTTTTTATTAAGTTGATCCTGTATATAATAGTGTAGCCGACATCATTGTTTGCAAGAAACATAGTTACAGAAGTTAACTAGTATAGTTTATGTTTATCCCCATGTAAAAGCTTGTACAGACCAGCGCGACGCGACGCCGCGCCGCGACACGAACAATACAATTTCTAAGAAAACTTGACGCGCTGTCGCGTCGCGCTTGTCTGAACGAAGCTTAAGGCTGCCTGTCCATTGACGCGGAGCGCGGCAGCGGAGCGGACCGAGGGAGTGATGCGAAGCGAAGTCACGGACTATGTCTGTCCATTGATGCGGAGCGAGGAAGTGCGGAGCGGAGTTGCGGACTGTGCAGAGCTAGGCCGAGTTCACGCGGCGAGTAATTTGAGCGGGCTGCACTTCCCCGCTCCGCTTCCCGGTTTTGTATGATTTTTCAAACTAGTTCGCAAATCCCTGTCCACTGAGCGGAGCGGAGATTTTATGCAATTCCATTAGTTAATATAGACACAGCTCCGCTCCTCTCCTCTCCACTCCAGTGGACAGTCAGCCTAAAAGGCGCGATGTGGTGCTCCAATGTAATAGCTGTTATCTAAACTAAAATTACGATAACGAAAAAAGAGAGAAAAAGTACATTTATTTAGTAGTAGATTAAAAACACAAGATACCACAGAATGGACAAGATTGATAGTTAAGCCTACCTACCTTGAACTTTTGAATTTCTTACACTTGAGTCCAAAAAAAGTGTATAATACATTTCTTTTAAAATTGAATTTTCTATGTATTTTTTGGTCGACAGGAAAATGAATAGGTATTGCATTATCGAAATTGTTTTTCGATGTACAATTTAGATGACCCTTTTTAATAATAATATATCAAGTTGAAAGCAGTTCAAAAATTAATACATCATGTCCACGAAAGTCTAGTAATAGCTTTTGATGAAGTAATCTTTTTTATTGAACCTATTGTTGGGCCGCCTCAGCGTAGTTTCTTGTGAAGTTAAATACATTTTGTTGCTTTGTTGGCAAAATTAAGTTAAGAAATACAGGAAAATCAAACAAGTCGAGGTGTTTATTTTCCGACGAAAATCATTTTTATGTTTTCCGTTTCAGGTGCGGAGTAAATATGCATGGTCATCGCCAGCGTGTTTCATCATAAATAGTCACTAATGTAAGACAGTGCTGTACCCTAATTACGTAATACACGATCAATCAGAATCTGAATAGTTTTGAAACAGATTGCTAATCCATTGCTTCGTACGTTCGAAAGAAAAATCTGCTCAACAACGTAAATAACACAATGAATGTTGTTGACCTGTCAAATTGAAACAGATTAGTCGGAATTGTCAACGAAAATGTGTTGCGTAATTAGATAGCAGGTCAGCCTCTCGGGGATAAGCAAATCCATCTGTTGCAGCGGACTGGATACTTACGTAGTAGGTACGTATTTGTCTTATAGGGTAGCACCCGTTATATACCGATAAATATAAATACTTTTTTAGAATACCAACGTAATACTAAACTTGAGTTAGAAGTACAGTTAGTACATAATTCTTAGTGTACAACACAAACACTGCATTACCCCTAACACCACTATTTATCACTTAGCTCGGCCGCCAGTGTACTGCCGATAGGTGAGACAGGCTAGCACTAATCTTAACGACACTGCTGACCTTCGCCGATAAGAGGCGATAGTGGCCAGCACGCTAACAGTAGCCGGTGAAGTATAGCCGTTTAGCCGTATAGCCTTTGGTGTTCATGGCCCCAGTGCCGCAGACCGCAGTGTTAGGTCTCGAGGACAGTGGACTAATGTATTACTACTTTTATCTACATGGCCTTTTGCCCTTGTCGGTGTAGAAGGAATTTTAATATAGTTAACTAATTTGCGGGACTTGTAATTATTTGGTTTTGGTCGTTTTGTGTCTGGGATTGTGACTAATTGAAAGGTAAACTGTTACTTTTGTTGGTAAAACCGTTTGAATATTTAGAATAAGTGAAAAATAACTTTAATTTCGGAAGACGGTGACAAAAAACGAAAATTCTAAGCCAACACCGACTTCCAAAATTAAAGTAATTTTTCACTTTGTAGTGTTTTTTTTTGGAAGTTGGTTGTTATTTTGTAAAAAGCTTATATTTTACACTTTTAAGTTTAAGTATCTACCCCATACAAATACCACCACCTGCTATGTAAATAACAGTGACAGGAAGTTATTATAACATCATCCACATAGCCTAAGTGCGAAAAATACGTATTATTGAAGCTAAGTCAAAAACTACCAAAGTTAATAAAATTTATATGGGACCACCGCTCAAGCTTCCTCAACCAATTCAAAAAAAGAATTTTCAAATCGGTCCCACAATTGACGAAAATATTGATAGATATATATTTAAAAAAAAAACATACAGACGAACATAGAAACTCCTCCTTTTTGCAAGTCGGATAAAACTCAAGTGAGAAAAAATGCGATTACAGTTGGACAGAAAATGGCAAGAAAGTAAATACCGAAGTGACAGCTGATAGAAATGTATGAAAAAAAAAACAAAATGAACTGATCCCAAATAAATTGGTTCCAATAAGGGTTCCATTTCATGACAAAAAGTGCGAAACGTGGTTTTGTCCTTCTCTCAAATTACCAAAATGGCCTCATCAAAGAACAGTGCGAAAGTTTTCCAATTCTGACTTCACAAAACCCAATTTACATATCAATCAATCCCTTCAAGCTGATATTTCAATGAGTTGCGACATTCTATGGAGCAGGTTTACCCTTCCATGAAAGTTTCGCTCACAGTAAGATTGGCACTGAACCTGCCATAAATGAACACTGTAAATTGAAATCTGAATCCAATATCCTGATGACTGAAGTCGTCTCATAAATTACTGTGTATGCATAGACCGTCCAATGTTGGATAAAGGAAAACGCTTATTACGTATACCTTTGAGCTTTTAATTAAGTTACGAGTCCATGGATCTCTCGCATATTCTAGTTAAGTGGGGTTTTATTATTTCAGGGATGGCACGTGTCGCTTGGAATTGTGTTTATTCATTGCTATCCACTCCTCAAGGATATCGTTACAGCAGAACATAATAATGGACTTTGTTTAGACTATTAAACTGGTAATATTAGTCCGTATAGGGACGTTTTGACTGTTATGAAATATGTTTAGCACAGTTGCTAGCTTTATATTGTATTAAGTAAAATTGAAAACTTTATATCAACCAACGCGGGAGAAAGAGCAGGCAGGCTACGCACACGGGTAGTATTTAGTTATAAACAGAAACGTATATAACTACAAAAAAGTCATGTCAACTGAGAACTTGGGTTACGAGTAGGTATAGCACTAGATACTAGTGATGTAGTCTAGTGTCTAGATGTAGTACTAGTGATGTTCTATGTCCTATGTTATGGGGTTTGGTTTTCGCACTTAGTCAGTCAGGTGGACCATTGAGCTTGCACCACTACCGTGCTGGATCGTCTAGCTAGTTCGTCAGCTGCGTAGTTATCTAGCGATCGGCTTTGTTCTTTTATCCACTGCAGTGTCACCGTGTTGCGGCTAGATACCGTTATTTGATAAATAAAAAATAATCCGCAATCCTCCGTTTCGGCCTGTTAATATTTACCGCTGTCAAATCGATGCGGTATGCGACCATTATTGTTCCCCCCAATTTGTCCCGAGCTGTCGCAGAACAGTGCTTCCGATTTGTAAAGCCACGGTTTTCGGGCATTGATTTGACAAACGTGTTTGGCTTGTACCTACTGCTAATGAAATGGTAGTAAATTTTTGATGTTAGTCAGAAAAGGTTTATTTATAAGGGTTGTTTAAACTTTACAGACGTTTAGACGTCAAAAAATGTGTGTGTAAGTAGACTTTAATCAATATTTTACTTGAAATAACTAACTCCTTCAGTTATAATTGACCTCAAATGTCTTGATTTCATGAAATAGTCCTTCAATAGGGTAATATGAACTTAGAGAGTTACATTGATGATTTGTATGATTCTAATTCTATATATAAATAATTGATACGACCGCGAATTATATTTAGATCAACACACAACCTGATACTGACTTGCAAAGAACAAAAAAGAAAATTTGAAATTTGGCGGGTTAATCTGTTTTTGCCCTAAGCAGTGTTTTTTATAAAAACTCCAAAATGTTTTTACTATTAATTAGAAATTATTCGGCATCAAGATTCTGCACGGTGACGGGCAGACACATGGGGCGTAGGTTTGGTGCCCCGTTGGCAAGCGGGTACGTACAGAACCCTAAACATGAAAATGCGAGTAGTTTAACATAAATAAAAGTTTAATGAAAAAACGTTTACAGATTTGAAAAAGGCGAAGAAAATATACATAGATTGCAAAGAAAACTGCTGATAGTAAAGCTGCGAACGGGGTTTAATAAAATAATAACAATATTTAATTTAATAACAATAAATAACAGTGACAGGAACTTATTTTACGATCATATAGGCTAAGCGGGAAAAATACGTATTCTTGAAGCTAACTCAAAAACTACGCAAGCAAAGTTAATAAAATGTATATGGGAGTCTCTTACGATACACGAGATTCGTGTAGCGGAACTCAAGTAGCGGAACATGACGCTAGTCAGTTGAATTGAACTACTGCGGTTTCGCTGCTACGGTTTTGCGGCGGAGGTGTGCTAATGGCGTTAAAGTAGAATTGAGAACATCCTCCTCTCTAACCGACTTCCCTTTCTGGGATGTCGGTTAGAGAGGAGGAAAAAAAGTACACTATTTCCTAACCCAGGTCTACCAGTGTAGACCTCCTTGACCTCCTTTTGTTACAGAAAATGTTAATACGAGTAGAACTTAGCGCTTTAATACTCATTATATAAACGCAAGTTACACATTTAACGCTTAATCTAGATCAAATTAGCTGTAATAGAGTCATCACAGCTAAGCTGTATTTAGGTACAGACAGACCCCTACGTTAATTTGGCACCCTGTACTCAAACGCATACCAATAAAAAATTGAGTATACTACTAGTGAAACTTCAGAGTCATGACGATGAAATTTTTTTTTAATTTTGGTATCTACATCTCATTGCGGGGACAACGGCCGCTGGTAGTGTACGTACAGTAGCGGTCATAAGTGCAGTAGCAACCTCACAAACGAATAGATTGACACTTCGCTTTAACTTACGACCTTCTTATAATAAGTCATTTCTATACTATAGACACACACACTCTCATTAGTTTACAAATTATTGTAGTTCATAAATTCAAACATTCTGGTGTATGGCATGATAGCTAATCGGTTATCGAGTTTGGGTTGGCGCGTTCATGTGTAGCGAGTCGCGGGTTCAAATCTCACGCGCGGTGATAGTTTTTTTTAAGTTTTAAAAATCACTCGTCTAGTTCCTTCGTCAACGTTCCTTCGTCAACGTTCAACGTTCGTCTTGTTCACTTAACTCGTAAAA
This sequence comes from Agrochola circellaris, assembly GCA_914767755.1. Lineage (NCBI taxonomy): Eukaryota > Metazoa > Arthropoda > Insecta > Lepidoptera > Noctuidae > Agrochola > Agrochola circellaris. The sequence goes on from OU611847.1 coordinate 2,793,860, forward strand.
CTTTATGATTATACCCACAGAAACCTAAATAAACAATGATATTAAGGTAGACAGATGCAGTTAACTTACGACTCATTCACCGCGACTAAATAGAACGTTGTTGGTTGGTTGTTATTGTGGGTTAGTGACGTGTATTTAATATATTAGCGGTGTTAAAGTTCATTTCGAAATGCAAGCAAATATAAATATTGAAATGAAAGCGAATATTATTGCGCTGCGTAAAAGCGGACTTAAAATATCACAAATATCTGATGAAACCGGACTGAGTGTGAGTATTATGATTTAATTATTTTATCAAACATCTAATTAAAGTATATCTAACTCCTGATCCTAGTAGTTATTTTTTTTAAACGTTTTAATCTACTAGTATTTTGCTAAATAGCCTAACATTACTCCTTTTTAGTTTTAGAGAAATACTGTGAGTCGGTGGGTGAAAAGACATGAGGAAGAGGGTAGCCTTGCCAGTCGAAAGCGAAGCGGAAGACCCCAGCTCATAAAAGAGGCGCAGCGACAGCACATGGTCAGCGAATATGAAACAAGTGGTTTCATACCGACAAGACGTTTTGCCGAATTATTCGACACGTCTTTACGAACCGTTCGCCGTGTACTCTACGCAGAAGGTTTACATCATCGAAAACCAGCTCAAAAACCATATTTGACGGAAAAACATAAACAAGAACGTTTACGTTTTGCCCGCGAATACTTAGACTTCAACTGGGACACGACTATATTTTCAGACGAAAAGACATTTAAATCCAGCCAAAAAGGGAGACTTCATTTATGGCGTAAGAATAATACACGATGGTGTGAAGAAAACATAGTCCCCAGTACAGAATCAGGTCGAATCACAGTTAACATGTGGGGGTGGATGAGTGCAGCAGGGCCAGGGGAACTTGAATATATTCCTCCTCGCGCCAACAGCTCGACTTACGTTGACGTATTAAGTGATGTCATGTTACCCACTGTGCGCAACGTTTACCCTGCTGATGACTTTAAAGAGATAACTGTTGTCCAGGACAATTGCCCAATTCATCGGGCGAGCACTGTGCGTGAGTGGTTTAATAAACACCCGGACATACAAGTTATTCCTTGGCCAGCACGATCTCCTGACCTCAACCCCATAGAAAACCTATGGGGTTTGATGATACAGCGATGGGAAGCACGGAATGAGCGATCTGATGAGCAGTTGAAGTTGCATTGCATGGAAATATGGGAAAATCTAAGGGGAACAGATATATGCTTCAATATTGTGGGATCCATGCGTCAACGATTACTTAATTGCATTGATAATAATGGGGGTTATACCAAGTAATAAGTTATAAAATACAAATATTGGTTTTAGTAATATTTAAGTTATATTGTGTCTTAACCGTAATAAGAATTATTTTGAGGTTTAGTTTCAATCTTCTTTTCGTAATGAAAATGAATACTTAAGCTATAACCTCAATAAGTCCTTTGTTAACTTTGAAGTTTGAAATAGAACGAACTCACTCGCAGTAGAATAAAAGTAGTATTACTGAGTAATTTAATTGTATTGTGACAACGAGTCCGCACTTGTTATATTTACGTGGGTAGATTTGCTAAATTTGTGGTATGTTACCCACACACAGAGTAATTAAAGCACAATATTATTATATTACTAAGATACAATACCTATTTTAAGCCTATTGTCATATTTCATTGATTAGCTACTTTACTTCAATAAATCAATTGTTCTTTATGAGAAAATGAACTGTTTTAACTAGAAGTTTAATTATTTATACTTCTTATAATTACATCGAATAAACATTTTGTAATCACTCATTGAACATTTTTATTCTTAACCCCATAATTCAATAACAATATAGTAATTATTACATTATTATTTTCGTTTTAATAAACGAGAATAATAATATAATATTAATTATATTTATCTAATAATAAAAGAACAGATGAAGATTATTGTTGAAAAGAAAAATAAAAACCTCATCTCGAGATTGGAACCCCGACCTATGTGTCTCACAATCCGATACGGTACACTATCAGCTATTGGACCTTAATAATTGGTCGTGAATTTTAGCAATCATATTATGAACCTACCAAGGTCACACGTAATTACGAACTCTTGGGTGTGAAAGCGACGGTATGTTTTTTGTTTCGGTCGACGCCAGTTTGTGAACATCACTTAAGCACACAGCTGTAGGTACCGCACACAGACGTAGGTTCGGCCTACGCGTGTTCTAAGCAATGTAATCCTTAGCGTGCTACTGCAATTATGACCGCTTACTGTACTTATGTATTTAGAATCATCAATATACAGGGTGATTGGAAGATGGGTGCAAAGCTTTAAGGTGAAGAAAGTATAGACAATTTAGAACCATTTAAGCCATGGTTGTCTTAGACGAAGTCTTACCAAATTTTTTTTTTTTAAATAAATTTTAAAAGACGTATTGCACATTTTTTTTATTTTTTCTGAGCTTTAAATGTCTGTAAAAAATGTCTAATGACACAGAAGCCTAAAACATGTTTTGCTTGATTGCTTACACATTACTTTAATTAAATAAATAAAAAATGAATTCATTTATCATTCAATTTGGCCATAATTATGCAGTTTACATTAAATTTTGAGAATTTCCGAAAAAAAACTTAAAAATTTGGTTAAAAATATTTGGTAAGACTTCGTCTAAGACAACCATGGCTTAAATGGTTCTAAATTGTCTGTAATATCTTCGCCTTAAAGCTTTGCACCCATCTTCCAATCACCCTGTATATGTCACCGTAAGATTGTGAGCACCGTTAGTTTATAATTTATAGGTATTAATTCCGTTAGATTATAATCTGTCGAAAAATTGTGAACTGGGTAAAATGGGTTAGGTTAGGTTGGAACTGCGAGCGCGCGCGCGAGCCGAGCGAGCGCAGAGAGTGATGCCGCGGCAGCGGCCGGCGAGCGATACTTCCAATTGTTCGCAGCTATTTAGTATTGGCGCAAGGTGCGTTATGTCGCAAGCAAGTTTGAAAGTAGTTCACAATTTGTCTGTTTCCCATGGATAGATAGATAGATAGCTATCGAAAAATAATGCGTTAAATTATAAATGGTTTGTTGCAGTCCACATTTTTTCAGTCAGTTTATAATTTAACGGAAATAATACCGATAGATTTTATAAACTAATGAGGTTCATAGCTATACCGTGACATACAGATTTTTATGTCGTTACATTTTGATACCCATAAAGTGTATAAACTTTCACTAGCGAATTTTGTTTTACCATGTAGAATAAGCGCAAACTGAAAAAATTCTGGTAGCCTACACCAATCCCACCTGTACACGGTGAACCCGGTGAAAGATTTTGATAACTGATAGCGGAATAATCATCGCGTAGAATAAAACTACAGAACAATTAATTAAATATTAACATCACAAACATCGATTTACCACTGACGATCACTCAAGGATGGCCAGAATTTTAAAGCGTTAAATTACTTTAATTTGAGGTATTGGTCCAACGGTGGGGCACAATGTAGGCAAAAAAAAAACTGTAATTGATAATGACTGGTTTTTATGTAATTCTATGATAACGCTTCCGAAGATGGCGACATTGCCGCGTGTCATCGTTTTCATACAGTTACTCGTACATAAAAACCCAGTCGTGTCGCTACGGTTTGTCATTCCGATTTGGCGACGTTGCCGTTTGCGGTTGCCTTCGGAAGAGCACATTAACTATTTATTCTGACTGACGCTGAAATCATGATGGTGAAAATTCGAATATCTTCCACCTCTTGCAAGGAGGATATCTACCAATAAGTTCAAAGTCAGCCGGATCATGAATAAATAAGTACGTAATAAGTGTCAATATGAACTATGTAATAAGATTTATATACAAGCCATCCTTAAGTATTCGCAAAATGGTTTAACTATTTCAGAAAATAACTGTTAGTATGGTACACTACAGGCAATAGTACCAACCTTTGAAACGGGAGAGGCCTATGTCCGGAAGTGGTCTGCGATAGGCTGGGTAGAGAAAATAGAGAGGTCACTTAGGTGTAAATTAAGTACAGAGTACCTATTTGTATTTAACGGAATACTGTACCATATCAAAAAGAACAGTGCCGTAGGCCAGGAGCATTTCATCTTCAAGGGGGGATGCACACACTGTGAGCGCGTTGGAGGTCATTCCAATGTCAACCGTTTATCTGTAACAAAAGGTTTAATTTTAATTGGAGTTGAGGAAACGAATTCGTAGCAGTGTGCTACGCCACGTAGCAGGACGCCTACGCAAGATTTGAGAAAATCACGTACAAAAGGGTAACATTGGTATGTATGGTCTGAAGTTAGTCATTCCGGGTAAAGGGTTCGCTTGCGTCATAAATCACTAAACGTGTTTAGCGCTAAACGTATTTCGTATTATGTGGTTCAAGCGGACCAGCACCTTGCAAAAGAAATCCTTTAAACAGAAATTATTTTATTTTCAATTTGTAAAATATAGCTGCGATGAGTAACTTATTCAAACAGTTGCTATGTAGACATTGTTACTGTTTGAATATGTACCTTCAAAATTTTCAGGGGAAGCCGTGTTTGCAGTCTTACGGCTTGTCCAAAAGTCAATTCGCTTTGACGATAAAGAGTCTAATTTCCCAACTCACTGTCTGTAATGACAAATTCTGGAAAGATTTTGTGTATCTAGGATAGAATATTAGATATCACAGAATTTGTGTGATTCTATGAGGCCCAATTTAGTCAAATTCGCAGAACATAATAAATTGCCAAGTTCATTACATTAGCACTTTCGAAGGCATAATAATATTAAATCAGTAAGTTAACAAGGCGAGGACAGTCACTTGGTCTATTCGGCGCCTACAGGTAATTATTTAATAATAAGATATCGATTCCATTACAGATCGATGGACCGACCTAATGACCGGTGTCGTACCAAGAAGCCATTCAGTATGCGATGGAAATTGAAAGAAAATACAATGGTTTAACGAGAATGATTGTCTATTGAGACGGCAGTGGTTCTAGATAATGGTTGGTCGGAGTATTATGCTGGCGATTTCTGGAGGTCGAGTTAAGTAATTGGGGTGCTATTTAATATCTGGCTCTTGTGATACAGGAACTCCTAGTACAAGAGCCAGGGCTACACAGATGTTTGTGTGACTTTGTTAATAATGAGAATATTATTAAAGAAAATATTATGAATACTGAATACTGCGGGGTAGTTTAATAGGTACACCACTGCCTAACCCTCAGGGGAAACACAGGCGTGATGTTTTGTTATCCTATACTATTAAATGAGCAATATTTGTATATGTAAACGTATTATATTATATTTTTTTGTATAATTTTATTGTAGTTTCTATTGTCTTTTTCATTTACTTAAATCTATTAAAATTTGTAAAAAAAAAATGAGTTGTTTTGAAACTTTTTTCTTTTTTTGTAACTGCATTTCCTACTCCTATGTTCAATGCATGCCGTGGCAGCCTTTAATTAAGGCTACACTACAAAATGTAAAAATTATTTATTTATTTATTTATATATACTTTATTGTACACCACAAAAATACATAACAAGAAATAATAATTATGCACTACAAAATATTCAATGGGCGACCTTATCGCTTTCTGCGATCTCTTCCAGGCAACCTTAGAATGGACAGTGATTTGCCTGATAATATGTGTATTTTAACATGTATTTTTTTGGTGTATGCTTTGTTGGTTGTCAAAAAATAAATATACATATTATAAAACAAAGTTGCTTTTCGGTTTGTCTGTATGTTCGCGTTGCTCTTCTTAACCACGAAACAGATTTTGATGAAGTTTTAACCATCATTTAGAGAATTTATTCCGGAAGGTTTATGTGTATAATACGTTAGTATTAAAGTTAGGTATACCGAAGAAATCTCGATGTTTTGTCAAGTAGTAAAAACCGTGGGAAGCAGGAGAGTGTCGCTAGTATGTATATATGTATATTTGTAAACACGTTCTCGAAAACGGCTCTAACGATTTCGATGAAAGTTGCAATATTATAGGGGCAAAAAAATCGATCTAGCTAGGTCTCATACTTATCAAGGAAAATTCGTTTTCTCCGTATTTTCACCCGAGCAGAGCTCGGTCACCCAAAGTTTAGAACAAGACTACCTTATAGTAATGACATGGCAGCATGGAATTAGTATGTACTGTACATGGAATGAATACGAACTGTCCTATACTATTAATTGAGCATTCTCTATTTTCACCAGAACATATACTGCGGGGTTATTGCGTAACACACCAACAATTACAGTGCATTTTGACAATTCGACGACATTCATTGCGTTATTTCCGTTGTCGAGCATACGAACTTTTCAAACATATGAAGCAATGAATTAGGTATTTCTTTCAAAATCTTTAGGATTGAGAGCCAAAATGTGTTACACAAGTGGGTGCAAGGTTTGTATAAGTAAAGACGCTTCTATAGATACTCTTCTATGCACTGAAATTCACAAGAACAGATCGCGGAAAAAAAGACGAGTCAATTTTTCTCTTCTTTTTCTGTTCCTGTTAACTTGCTATAAGGGCTGCTGGTTTGCTAGAGGAGCGGTGACCGCCCACAAAATGTCCACAATTGACCGGCGAATGACGTCACTGAAACGTTGTTTATCAAAGTAAGTTTGTGTGTTCTCCTAGAGAGCGTTTTAACACCGTAAAGTCAAACCCCGCCCAAAGATTTAAATCTGTAGATTTGCCCTCACCGTACTTAGTCACGCGAAAAAGAGTTCATATTGAGAAAAGTGAGCTCACACATGATTAAATTGCGTGCTAGAAACGCGACTATCATTTGACGCGGTAGGACGAATCTAACGATTTAAATCTTTGCCGCTTCCATAATCTTCAAGATAGCCGTCACTGCGGCCATTATGTGCGGCCACCGCTCTTCTAGGAAACCGTAGTTTTAGTTCCAGGAAAACAAACGATCGACAAAATTGTAAATTAATAAACAATTTTCATAAAACAAACCATGTTAACGTACTAAAATCAGTGAACCAATTCTCTCATCACGAAAAAAGCGCTTCACTTTGTTTTTATTTCAACTCGTCACTTTTGACATTTAATATGAATGACTGGGAAATTTATTGAAAACTAAGTGGACTCGTATTTATGAAAACACGAGTTTAAAAAATACAAAATCGACCGTTTTTAATATCTCTTTTTAGTGTAGTAGCGATATTTACAAGCTAAAGCTAGGGAATTCAATTTTTGACCAAATTGACTACCAACTATTGTCAGTTTATTCAAATCACAACTGTCATTCTTTGACACTTGTATGAAATGGCTTATGGCTACACGGAAATTAGCGTAGTGTATCAATTAGAAAACAATTATTTTTCTTGACTGTAATGTTATCATTGATCTACAAATTATTTGTCGGTTAAACGATAAATTATTTATGTATTCTGTGCTCAAACAGGGATGATCTGTTCAAGTGTTCAACGTTCATGTAAATGACATTTTAATTTAATTGAAACGTAAAGTGAGGGACTTTAATTTGGAGGCGAGATACTTCCTGTTAAGGTTAGCAGCCTTCAATCATAATAAACATTGTGCCGATGTGATAAGTGTTATTATTTTTGTGTTTTTGTGTGTAGGTAGAAGTAATAACAACAAGTCTAGGTTTAAAAGACCGGCCAAGAGCGAGTCGGACCATGCACAGTGAAGGGTTCCGTAGTAGGGATGAATTCATCTCAAGGATAAACTTAACATTGTAGTTGAAAAACATGTTCTCCCATGCATTCCAACTGCAAATGTTACTTTGTACGCACAATACTGGGAAATTTACCGTCTTATTTTAAGTCCATAGACTTCTTATAGATAGATATATCTTTTCTTGGAATCTATAAGTATAGAACTATTTTTAGTATTAAAAAAAAAAAAACATCTATTTTCTAAAATATCTTTAAAAGTATTTATGTCAATATCATTTTTATGTCACGATATGTCACATGTCACACGGTACAGTTAGCAAAACTTTTTGTTAATTTTTCGTTTTAACTCCGAATAGTGCCCCTATATTCTAAATCCATTTATTTTCGTTACACGTCCCTGTTTGGGTCACAGAATTTGATATGTGTACCAAACAACTTAATCGATTTATTAGATTCGGAGAAAATTGGCTGTTATAGACGGACAGACAGACACACGAGTGATCCTAAATGGGTTCCGTTTTTCCTTTTGAGGTACAGAACCCTAAAAAGGCAATTGTGAAAGGTTTCTTTGAAGACTCCCACACTCCCTAGGCCTTTAACCCATATAATACAATATTTAGGGAGGCCTTATATCCATCAGTAAACGTCTCACGGTTAGTGATAAACAAGCTATCTAATTACACAACATATTTTCGTAAACGATTACGACTAATCTGTTTCATTTTGACAGTTCAACAACATTCATTGCGTTATTTAAGTTGTTGAGCAGATTTTTTTTTTCAAACTGAGTAAGCAATTGATTAGCAATTTGTTTCAAAACGATTCATATTCTGATTGATCGTGCATTAAGCAAATAGGGTACTGGTGTCAGAATTTTTATGCCGCCCATGGGCCTCTGACTTGACTACACATGCCGTCGAGAAATATCTCACAAGCATGCCGGTTTCCTCACGATGTTTTCCTTCACCGTTTTTGAAACAAGAGATAAAATACGCACATGAATCTGAAAAGTCAGAGGTGCGTGCATTGGGTTTGAAGTCGAGACCTATGATTTGGCAGTCCGACGATCACACCACTAGGCTATCACTGGTGGTTTACATTAGGGAAATATTTCATTGATCCTTTAAAAACTTATTGGCCTTCTACTGACATCATTAGAAGGTCAATAAGTTTAGAGGCTGATTGTGCTTCTAATGATATGTGTCAATAAATGCGACTCCTTAACTTTCTGACTTTTTCTCAAAGTTGGTTGCAGCCATGCTATTCTGTAAACATCTCACCGTGAAATCTTGGGTGAAGTGAGCTGTCAATAGTATCAATCCCTGTGGAATGACAGCTCACTCCACGCTCACTTCACCCAAGTTTTCACGGTGAGATGGTTACAGAATAGCACTGCAGTAACTAAGTTTGGACACCCCGACTAAATAGGTTAGGTTAGAAAGATGACCAACCGAGCGAGCGAAGCGAGTGGTGCCGCGGGAGCGGCCGGCGCTACGTCCAATTTGGTCGCAGTTAGTTGGCTATTTAGTATCTTTAGGACAAAAATTCGGAATTATCAGAGGCTCATCAGAGTGTCCATATTTTTTTTTAAGAAATCCAAATGGGAAATAACTGGTGTTAAATATTAAATAAATAAATCAAAGATTAAATAAATGGTTTTCAATTAAATGTCATGATAGATTCTGATTTGAAACTTCACAGTTTCACCATACTTATAAAGATATAGCTATATAAAATTTCGTTGAGCTACAGCTTAAACTGAATCCTCAATTGAATAATATTGCTTCAATTAATATTTGCTCTACTTGATTGAACAACAAACGGATCCGTTGCCACGTGACTGAACGGGATTATTTGATGGAGTTCCAGTAGTTTGCATTATTTTTATTGAATATTTATGTAAGCTTTGTTAAGGGGAATGCGCCAAGGTAGCCCGCGAGATTCAAATTTTCTTTAGTTTTTTGCATTTTGCAGGCAGTGTCAGGTTTTATGTTTATTAAAATATGATTCGCGACCGTACCTACCAAATACGGCTGTACATAATTATAATTATAGCAATCAGCAATACAACTCCTTATGTTAGCATAATTGTCAAATTTCATGATTTCATAAAATAGTCATTCAATGGGATTACATGAACTTATAGAGTTGTATTGATCATTTTTATGATTATAATTCTATAAATAAACATTTAGTACGTCTGTGAATCATATTTAGATCAACATAAAACATGATACCGACCTGCAAATTGAAAAAATCGTAAGAAAATTTGAATTTCGCGGGCTGCTTTGACGCTTTCGCCTTAAATTGATTTTTTTAGCTTTTCTTATCCGAAGTGGGTCCTCCGTTATCCACCATCTGAGGAGAACGGAGGATTATTTCAGACCCTTATCATCTAAAATCCCAAGGTTCTCCCTTCGCTACCATGAGTCGGGGCCCGGGAGAAACTTGTACATTCGCGCGCACCCCCGACTGGTATCAGCCCGCCATGCCTAGCGTGCACATAAAAACCGTAATCCGTCTTTTTAATGCTTTTTATTTATTTAATAAGAAGACACTATGAAGTGTCGACACAGTCGTAATATTTAACATAACTACTTATTCTAAATATGAAAGTTTGTATGTTTGTGACTTAATCCCACAAAAACGGCTAAACCGATTTGGAAAAATTGTGGCAAAAAGATATTTTATAACATGGATTAACACATAGGATACTTTTTATCCCGGTAAATGACATGACTTAAAGACTGATATCAATTTATGTTTTAAACTAGCTTCTGCATTTTTTCTTCTCTCTGGATAATCGTAAAGTCCACGCAGAAGAAGTCTTACTAAAAATTTGAACTAACAATATCGCAATAACAATAATTCCAGATAATTCCGAAGGTTGTTCTAAGGATTGCCCCAGCCACCGAGCATTGTCACTGGGTATAATATCGACCTGTAAATGTCTCCTGCAGAATCTTGCCTTGCTTATGAACGATCTGGGGTCTGCGATAAAAACTACACTTAGTTGCAGATTAGGCTTTGCGGCTCTATTGTTCTTCCAGTGAAACCTATTTAGTAACATAGGATTATAGGTGCAATGTTATTTACGCCTATAATTCCCGAAAAGGTTGGTAGAGATGTACACTGTTCAGTCACTAGCACAAATACTAATGATTTACGCAAGATTTAACAGCGATTGTCTCCTCAATTATTGATAGAAATTTTATGGTTTTACAAACATAAATGTAATATTTTCGAAACGATCTTCTATTTATAAAAATCTTGAACTCATTCATTCAATGACAGAAAATGCACTGCCTAAATCGCTGGGTCTAAAAGCATGTTTTGCACACGATTTCCGTATAGAGGGTGTTTGGAAGCTGGGTGCATAGCCTTAAGAGGTAGATAATTATATAGTTGACTTGACCGTATGTCTGTCAGCGGGCTGTCTCATGGACCTTAATAGGTAGGCAGATAAAATTTTCACAGACTGTGAATTTCTATAAACAAAAATAAAATAGAGTAAAAAATTAAAGGGGGTCCCCATACAAGAAAGGTGTTTTTTTCGGGGTTTTTTGCTGAATATTGTACTGTGGCACGGAACCCTTCAACCCTTCTTCGGTACCCGGTTTTTATTTCTCGCGAAAACGCTTTTGAATTTTCTCCGTGACTGCTATTACATTTATGCTCGTAACTGTACAGCAGCCACACATTTCACCCGTTATGTCATTGCTCTATGTAACAGTACTTTTCCATTTTCCTATTACCTTTTACTTATTTAGTATTCTCCGAGTGTAACTTAATAACAGGGTTAACGCCCAGATTTTCACTGGACCGAAAACCGCAATTTTCTCTGGTGTTTAACTTGGGAACTTTACTGAGTAATTATACAGGATAAATAGGAAATTTCTTGACTAATTTTCTTGCTGAGCAATTTTAACATTAAACTAGGTTATTAACAATACACTTTTAATTAGATTTAGAAGTCTGTTTTAGCTGTTCAATTTGAAGCCTTGTGCAGATCAGCGCGACGCGACGGCGCGACGCGATTCGAACAATACAATTTCTAAGAAAACTTCACGGTATAACAATAACCGTTGTAGCGTCGCGCTGTCGCGTCGCGCTAGTCTGCACGAAGCTTTAGGCAATGTAACACCAAAGCTTTCTCACGTTTTCATTTTCTATTATTTTTGACGTGACAACGTCTCGCGTAACTTATAAGCCCACGTAATCAGGGCGTGTTTTTTTTTTATCCACTACGTGTAAATTCTGGCCTGCATCTCACCTGATGGTAAGTCATGATCAGGCCGAAGGAGGAAGCAAGCTTTACCCGGAATCCTCAACCATATAGGAACTGGCTATCTTACCTCTAACTGCCACAACAATACTGTTAACATAGTTGTTATGGTGACAGACTTAGATAAGATGGTGGTAGCTAGCCAGGCGGACTTAGAACAAGCCCTATCACCAACCAAACTGAGCAGAAAATTTTGTTCCCACTGGGTCCTCTGGTCTGAGACAGGTGGTCTTACAATTATACCACAGAGGTGGTTCAAGTTTGAGCCGAGGGTTGAGAGTTTAATAGAGCGGATCCTAGTCCATCATTAAAAAGCTCAGTGCTGGATTCTTGGATTGATACAATATTATGAAACAAAGATTGGGTCTAATCATGAGAATTCTTATTGATAGAGATATACATACATATTTTTCGGCTGACTGTACTACTTTGTTCCGTTAGTCTGTGCCGACTAAGTATCAGATATAATATACATACAATATGTGTATATATTCTACAGTAATGTCGATGCGTCATACGCTGTGATCTGGTCCCTTGAGTTGGTGTCGCGTTCCGAGCTCTCGAATGTACGGTGGCATTACAGTGGTTTACATGATCGTATGAGATTTAAAAAATTAACATCTGTGTGTTTCATGCTTCATCATCTTGTCACCCAAAAGAAATTTCACTGCTGGACCTTATCCGAGAATATTCTTTTAGTGCTTATAAAAAGGCATCAGAAAAATGCAAATGGTGAATATCTCTTTGACTGCTCTTCCACTATTTATTTCTAATAAAAAAAACCCGCCCAAGTGCGTGTCGGACCACGCAGAAAGATGGGTTCCGGAGGATGAATTTATCCCAAAAACAAACTTAACTTTGTAGTTGTAAAACATGTTCTCCCATACATCGATATACGCCACGGTCAATTCTCAAACTGCAAATGTAGGTTTGTGATCGCCAAAAATATGTTTTTATGTGATAAAACTACAAATTAACGATTTTCAGACTTTTTCCTTTACTTCCTGGCAAATTTCATGACTAGGTCATCGGGAAGTAGAAGTCCCTGTAGGTTTTGATTTGTTTGCGAGTATCAAGATTTGTCACATAAATGACCGTATTTGTTAAATTGCGTTGACTTAGAAGCTTGATTTTTTTAGAGCTCCAAGGGACCATATAATAGATCCACGTACTTGATATTAATTTCAACTTGATACCTCTTCACGCTCCTGAGAAAATGTGTCTTGACAGAATGACAGACAGACAGACGGACAACGAAGTGAGGGTTCCGACTTTTCCTTTTGAGGTACGGAACCATGAAAAAAGAAATAAAAACCACTTTTAATACTTTCCGATCTGAAAACAAAGACTTAGAAGCCACTACCTCACGTTCTAGGAATTCTCTCTGTGCATAGACTCAAAAGAGATTAAAATGAATGACCTAGTTCCAGGTACCTAGTTGGTAAGCTGCTCATTTCCAATGTCTTTATAATCTGCATGTTCTTTGATGTTTTCCAGGTCGCAGGAATTATTTTCTTTAGGTGGGTCGTGAAAAGTGTATTAATAAAATGTCCGAAATAATTAAATGTATTTTTGACGTAATTTCTCGTAATCAATTATCTAAATTGATTACGAGAAATTCCAAAAGGACAATAGTACCTACATTTGGATAAAATTATTTGGATTTCGCTATTTCTGGTAAAATATCAAATGCATTAAGAAATTGGATACCTAATCTACGTTCGCAATTTATTCGTCAAAGTTGTAAACAAACACGAGTTTTAGGAAAAACAACTGTAACGCCTAAGGTTAACACATAAGGTTCAGTTTGCGCTATAACTTCATACTTTTTAAGACTTTTCAACAGTACTAGTCAGTCTAAAATCAATTTTATTTGCACTAACCTAAAGTTGATGTTTGTTTAAGTGGAAATAATATCAATTGGAAACAAGGACTTGTATAGACCAATTTGTCTGAAATATGACATCAGGTAACTATGTCATATTTCAGACAAATTATGGTAAATTATTGAAGGGAGGAGAGACTAGACTAAACAATATTATGCCATGAAGGCCTTTCTAAGGTCATGTAGGCAGACTAAATGAAATTAAATAAGCCGCAACTTATGGATTACATAATATTCTCACTAAATATCTCCACCTCCTTAGTAACAAAATACTACTAATATCTTTGAGTATATAACACTGGAGAAGCCTTACGAACACTTCCCCTCTGTAAAAGTACAAGAACAAATGTTCTAGTACGTTCATAAAAACTACTTTCAAATCGATTCTAACGCACTACATAAATCGTTTTAAAGGCGCGCGACGCTCCGTGAAAATGCCTAGCTGTACTGTAAAATTCTCAAAAAAGCGTTAAAATTGTCAAACTTACATAAAGAACGGAATAACCTTCCATATGTTAGCATTTTTTTATAATATTTAGTCATGTTTTTATTGAAATTTAAAATCCTAACCTCATAATACATTTCGATTTTCCATTCGATTCAAACATGATTCAATATAAAACGTTGCATGAATCGAGTATTTTCCTCACATTGCTTCTGTGACGTCACCGAGTCTCGCTACATTTCGTTTTTATGTTCATAAAGATCAAAATACTTTTCTTTTACATTACGAAAATATACGTCAAATCAGCAAAATTTACACGCACTTGACATGCGATTACGTCCTTTAGTAAAAATGTTAACGAGACTACCGTAGGGTTGAGGTCATGTTTGAAACCAAAACTGACATGTCGATAATTTCTTAGTAAGAATTACTTAGTCATTATTTACGTTTTTTTTTTTATTGTTCAAAGTTTTATAACTTTTATATGTCTATTGAAGTGGTTTTATATATATATATACATTTTTTTTTACTTGACCTAGGTTATTATTGAGATTACTTACTTATTACAAATTTAGTTACTTTATTTAATTGTAGTTATTTTCTCTTCTTTTAAAAATGTAACTTTTTTATGCAACTGCTGTTTTATTTCATGGATTCAAGCAAATTCCGAATGAATATCGATATCGATTAAATAAAAATTAATGCTACGGACTTCTCTTTCCGGGCGAGCGGCTTTTGTAGTAGCTACCGCGTCCCGTGCTAAAAGTGACAGACTTTTTTTTCGGAATATTGTGCTTATGGCTTCTCCAGTGTTATATATTCTAAGACGACTTAATATAAATGTACTTATGTCAGTGTCTTCAAATCAAATAAAATTATTTATTTTTGTAGAAAACATTGTTACAATGGTATTATTAAATGTACATGTCTCAAGTGATTCTACCGTAAGGCATGCAAAATGTAAACAATCATGGTCTATCAAAGTCAAGATTGACATTGAAACATTTATATAAAATTAGATAAAATATTTTAAGGTATTAGATTAATGGAATGTCTTTCATCAAGTTATATTAATACAAATTAATTAATTAATAATAAAATTATTTTAATGTCATTCCCAGAATTATTACAATACATACATTAACAGATCAATTATTTAAAGATACATGCATAATTATTGTGCTATTACTTGATGTCACTGTGAGCTCTTGAGTTTGGAAAAATTATCGTTTAAGTATGTAGTCATTAGATTTTTCTTAAATAAGGTAGTATTCATTGTCCATATTTCTTTAGGTAATTTATTGTAATGATACTAACGATGTCTATCTTTTTATTAGGTTTATACTGATAAAACATCCGAACCGATTTTGATAAATTAAAGATCGATTCGAAGTTCGATTTTGATTATTAATTATTTTTGAGAGGTTTAAATAAATAAATAAATAAATAAATAAATTTGGCTATTCATTTGAACCATGATGAAGACATTACATACATGAAAAAAAACCCTTCTAATAAGTGTGAAATTGGGTGTTTAAGTTTGTGATGGGAAAAAAGGAAATAAATAAATAAATATTAGTATTTGTAGACCAAGGTTGCGTATTAGTACTACGTTGGCATTTTGTTAGTAAAATTGATAAGTTACATTAGTAATGCTATAATTCCCACAGCTCAGACTATAATCATTGAAATACCTATACTCCATTTGAAATAAGATTAGACTTTTGACTAAACCTTTTTTAAAGTTCGTTTGACCAATTTTGACTTTTATTGCATTGGTGGCATAACAAAAGGCAGCTGCAGTAAACAGTTGGATTTGTAACCACGTTTTTGCTTTTAATGCCATCCTTATGCCCACGGTATAGAAGTCAGAATCGGTGGACGGGGCTGTAAAAAAGGTTTGTTTAAATGTCTAATATTATTTCAAATGGAGTATAGCTTCGGGTACCAACTAAACTGTCTTACTTTTCTTAAGAGTAAATATCAATCGAGCAAAAGGCTTCAGATAATTTGATCAAAATCATTATGAAGGTAAAATTACGTACCTACTTGGACCAGTTTTTTTTTTTTTGAGAGTGGGAAATTATCAATTAACTTCTCCCGCTCTGGGCGGAGCGGGAGGGCGTATTAGACTCTTACTGACTGAAACCCACTCGTGTTCTTTCAGTTGCCTGTACATTGCCAGGGGCCAAGGTATCCCTTTCGGGCTTTCCCGCGACCCGGGCAGGCATCGGTCCTAGCGGACCCTTTCCGTTGTGCTGACATCTCTTTGAGATCTTGTGGTCGCCACTATTAATAAGCGACAAACCTTTTACAATACTTTTCATAAATTTTGCAGACACTTGCCGTGTACCCGGAGGCCGTCACCCTCAAGTGCTAATATGTCGCAGGCGATAACCACGCGCGCGTGCTCGACCCTCCGGTTGGGTTACGGGCAGCCTACTTAAATGTGGTTATGTTGACGTTTCCGACTCGTTTCACAAAAGTGTACGAATGCTTTAAAGAAGCGCAGCCCTCGCTCCTTAGCCAGTTTAGGGCTTAGATTATTCAACTGATTGTTTTAAAATTTTGGGTGGTAGATGGGTAATTACTGACAAAGGAAGACGGGAAGTTTTCGTTCTGAAAAGTTGTAACTAATAAGCGTGGGCGAAACACACGCGAACACAGCTATGTTCCTACACAGTCTTCAACTCATTCGTTTTGGGTAGAAGTACTTGTCGTAAAGAAAATGAAGAACAATATTATTTTATTTATAGGAACATTTCATGAAACACGAATTATATTATATGTAGAAGTAAAAACGTGAAATGCTTTTAAGGCGCCAATGCGACTTTTAATGGTTTTATACTGAAGTTCATGTCTAAACTAGTAGTGTTAATGATTTGGAAAAAATATATGTTAATTTAGAGCATTTTCTTAATAACTTACTTACTTATAGGATTTTAGATTATTTTTAATATTAATTAATGAAATTAGTTTGTAAAGTTAACGAATTTACAATCAAAATCGCATAATCTATCAATCGTATTTTTCTGAAATCTTTACCATTTTAAAGATAATTTAATTATTGATTTTTTATTATACGTGTTTTATTAAAATACCTTTTGTTTTATGTATAATAAATTAATAATGCGTCTTATTTGGGACAGCGCTCCTTGATGGGCGAGTCCTATTACTGGCTGGACGTACGACGCGTTGAGTTACCTCAGTACAGAACACGCAAGCTAACAACTCAAGGTCACTGGCATATATCTGCGTCTTAAAACAACAATGTTTGTCTTACAGACACAGTGTACGATGTGTATACTTTATTTACATACCTCTGTTAAAAAGGACATTGACGACTTGTTCAAGACGAGAATATAACAAAATGTGAGCTCTAGACACAGTTTTGTGAGCCAAAATAAAATTCACCGACTGTTAAGTTTACGGATACTAGGTAGTTTTATTATAACAATATTGTTTTGCCACAGTATCTGGCTTCTCTGCTTGTCCCATTTTGCTACAATTTAGGGACGGATTAATTTGGCAGGTTTGGTAACGTCGCGTGGGATAAAGGACGTTGAATTGTGTCAATCTTGTGTAATAAGGGCCAATTTAGGATATCATTGGATTGCGGAGGTGGGATAGCTGTTACTTGTGGAACTATGTCTACTGGGATTAGATGATTGGATGGATATTACCGAGGACATGATTGAATAAAGTTAGGCCGATAGCCAATTGTTTATAATAAATAAATAAATCGGACAACTAAGAGAGCCATAAATTGTTAGTACCTAACAGGTTTACACCTAAAACACAATTGTTACTAACTTAAACTAAAGACGAATTAATGAGAGGACCACCCAGACAACGAGAAATTGAAATTAGGGTATAAGTCTTCTCACAAATTGCTTTATTATGGCCAAGGAAATATCTGCCGCCACAGCCTTCAGGATGCTATTGTGACTGCTTCTCATTCTGCTCAGGAGTGAAGCCGTTTTTTTACGGTTGCATGAAGTCCATCGATATGGTTTACCGCGAACATTTCTGAGGTGCTGCAATAACGAGGCAGACGCAACAGCATCCTAAAAACATTGTTATATTGGACGCGTAGAACATCCACCGACGGTTTTGAGTAGTCGACCCAAAGATTACCGTTCTAAAAGCTCTGACAATAAGCTTTATAAAGCGTAATCTTAACTTGGTCAGTACACCGAGCAAATCTTCGTGCCAACATATTACCCCTGACCGCAAGAGCCTTACGCTCCCTCTCAATGTATGTTACCATACCATGGTCACTGAGGTCGTCAGTAAGAAAATAACCAAGATATTTGAAGTTAGTCACTCTGCGTATTACATTTATGTTTTGTTTTATCATAATACATAAGTCATTAAAAATAGAACCAATCACAGACCTTATACAAAATAATTATAACAACACTAGCAGCGCTCCGCGGTTTCACCCGCATAAGTCTTGATCCTGTGGAAATATCGGGATGAAAGTATCTTATGTTCTAATTCAGTTCATGGTCTACCCATGTGCCTAATTTCATCCAAATACGTTAAGCCGTTTTAGCGTGAAAGTGAAAAACAAACAAACAAACTCACTTTCGCATTTATAATATTAGTTAGGATTAGGATATCATAACATCACGCTTGTAATCTCCAGAGGGTTAGGCAGAGGTGTACCTATAGTAACACCCTCATTGTCAGTTATGTTTAAGTCCCATGTAATAGGGGGCGAGCCATTTGCCATCAACCGGACACAAATCCAGACTCCGGACTTCTACTGAGAAATTCCGTATGGAAAAATCCTATAACACTTAGCCTTACCTGGAAATCGAACCCAAGACTTTGTGCTCAGCAGTAGTACTAGCGACACTAGACCAATGACTCAGTCGCGAAAATAATAAAATGGCCATTTATTACTGTCTTTGATTAACGGTACAAAATTCAAAGTCAATAGATTAAGTTTTTGATGAAATATAGAATTTTGTTTAATCTTGAACTTATAGTCCAAAATCAGCGAGACTCAAAAGTTATAGTCAGTCCTTGTTCAATAGAAGTTGTCCATGTAGTATTTTCCCCTGAAACATCTCTATCATATAAACAAAAGTATCTGGGCGACCGAGCTCTGCTCTGGTGAAAATAGAGAATGCTCATTTAATCGTATAGGATAGTTCATACTAATTCTATGCTGTCATGATAGTAGGTACTTACTAATTCCATTCTGCCATATAATGACATTCTAAGGTAGCCATCTTGTTTCAAAATTTTTGGCAACCGAGCTCTGCTATGGTGTTAACGGAGAAAACGAATTTTCCCAGATTTGAGACCTAGCTAGATCGATTTTTCACCCCCGTAAATCCCTGTAATGCAACTTTCATCGAAAACGTTAGAGCCGTTTTCGAGAACGTCATTACAAATATTGGGTCCCCACCTATGAAATTGGCGTTTTTTTCTCACAAAAAGAGAACCTCGTCACTTCTATGAATTAAAATATTCATCAATTGCTTGGTATTATATCGAATAATGACCATCATAGAAGTTCAAGTTATAAGGTTTTTTTTACTATTGGTAGTTGACCAATAGTAAAAAAAACCTTATAACTTATAGTTTATAAACATAAAAAATACCTTAAAAATGACTCCTCATTTTGTTAGCAGAAATGATCACTGTTTGTTTTACCTTAGCCAAAACTTATTTTTGTCGCTTAATCTAGTGGCCATATTACGTTATCTTAGTTTTTAAACATTAGTGCATAAAAGTTTTAAAACATTAGTGTTCTTGTACTAATGTTAGAATGAAAAAAGCAACTTCTTTAAAATTCTCCATACAAAACGTTGATTTCATAGGTGGGGACCTAATATATATATATATATACACAGCCTTAGTTTTTGTTCACACTAAACCTCTTAAGGGGTCATTGTACTCATTATTATGGACAACTTTCACTATGGGACCGATGCTGAAATCGCGAAAAAAAAAAATCTGCTGCTCCCTACATTTCAACGAGATACACGACTAAGGTTGTATAATAATATATAAATACAAATATTGCTCGTTTAGTATAGGATACTTATATTAACTCACTACCGTTGGCTAACGTACCGGTACCCTCTCACATTTTATAACCGCATAAAGAAAGTAATACCGTATATTTTGTATATACCTAGTTAGTTTTTACTAGTTAGGAAGTAGACGGTCTAAAGAGCTTTCAAACTTATTCAATCTTTGCAATATGCTACCCCACGCTTAGTATAATCAGCCTAAAACGTTCCCGCTGCTGAGACACAGGCCTCCTCTTCGTGAGAGGGAGTGGGCCGTAATCCACCACGCGGGCCCAGTGTTAGTAGATGTCACATGTCTTCAAATTTTTGGTTCAAAGACATGCTGATTCCCTCACAATGTTTTCCTTAACCGTTTTGAGAGCAGGGGTCTTGAAATAAATTACACAAAGTAAAGCGTCGTGGTCATGGGTTTGAACCCGGTAGGCTAGGTTCGAACCCACGATCTACAACTCGTAAGTCGGGACCGTTACCACTAGGCCACCACTGCTCTCTCCACGCTTAGATCCAGCAATAAAACATGTAGGTATTTTACAAGTTGTGTCTAATGTTTTCGTTTATCGTTCACACTTAAAACAAGTTGCAAAGACTAGTTATATACAAAACTTACAGAAAACTTGTCACAGATGTCAAAAAGACCAACAAAATAGTTAGTAAGACATGTACTCGTATGAAACAACGTCAATTCACCAACCACGATTGACATTCAATTGACTAATTTGATTATATATTATGATTTGTTGACACATGCATACGTTAGTATATTTTAATTTTTTTATTCTAATTTGGGCTGTTATATATTTGAATTGGATATTTGATTAAATGTTATAACCTACCTATATTTTTACGCCGTTAAGGCAAAACATGACCGCAACATAATTTAATTGTAACATCTTGTATGCTATGCCATGTGTGTGTATACTTATGTTTGGGACAAATAAATGATCTTTATCTTTATACATGTTTTTGACAAGTCTGTTACAAGTATTACAACTTGTATTTTATGTAGGTACCTAAGTATAAACGCGGGGTATCTAAATGTTGTTACATAATCCAAAACAAATAAAAAGAAATAATTACCTATTCACGTTCAAACAGTTATTGCGAACACAAATTTAATTTAAGACCCCTTGAGGAAGGAACACGCAAGTATCAATGCGATTGCTCATCAACTTCCATACAAGGTTTTATCTTCACTTTGCATGCGATCCTTTTCAATGCCAAAGCTCTAGCCAGACTTAAGCTGTGGCCACACGCAGATGAATCCCGCGCGGGTTAAGGGACGCAACTGCGCGCTATGAGTGTTTATTTATTGAGGACCTCCAACAAAAGATGTAAGTACAAAAAAATATCATACATTATAAAGATACTAACTTTTGTCTGCGGCTGTGCGGGAACGTACTACCGGGATTTAAAGTACCATATGTGTTGTAGAATATCTGTGTGCCAAGTTTCATCCAAATCCGTTCTAACTAACAGACAAACGGATACAACTCCTTCGTTACTATTTTATTATATGTTTAGATTAAGTTCTAGTTTTAAGTGCACTCCTCCAATTACAGGAGGTTGCACACAGTTTGCTTTAAATTATTGGTGTAATGATTAGGAAGTCACGCGACTATTTGTGCCAGTTTGAACACCTCTTTACAAATAAGTTGTCATAATCGGTATGAGCGATCCCGATTTCGCATCGCGCGGTATTCACCACAGTGTGGACAGAGCTTAATGCCTCGTCTGTATTGTTTTAGTACTCTTAGAGCGAAAAGTTATTAGTTCGATTGAACTAAGAAATAAGTTGATGTCGATTATTAAAGTTGACTTCATTTGCCTTTGTAACCGTTCGACATCTGGTACTATTCTTTATGCTTCTATTATCTTTTTACTTTCTGTTACGTTCATGAATGCTTGATTATACATAGCTTGTGATGAGAAATTATGTACTTGATAAAGTGGATTTATTTTCTTACTTTACATATAGGTATGTTAATGTAATTTAATCGTTTTCTTCCTACATAAGTATGAAATTTCTCCATAAATTTACAAGATATGAGATTTAACTCCAAAAATAATAGGTAAACAGAATTACATTGGATAGATTATTAGTTTTCAGTTACTCCTACGCATTTTATTTATAGTCCTGACGTAATTCGGAAGTTGGTTTAGGGAAACATGTAACTACAAAGTTTGTGAACGATGACGTACATTTCAAGTCATTAGTAATGCTTCTGTTTCTCGTTAGGTACTTGATTAGTGGTGCTCATTCCATCAAATAATATTGTGTCATTTATCACTTCACCTTCTCTGTTTCCTAATAACCTTGATGTATGTAGGTATTTAATAGTCATACTTTGACGAAAATATAAAACGAATGGCGACACGCTCCTACTTTGCACGGTTTTAACGACTTGACAGAACATGGAAATTATTTTATGTAAGTGTATTATCAATGTTTTCTATCTTCCGAAATATCATAAGTACAGTTATAGAAATTAAAAAAAGTTCTAAAATAAAAATATACCAAGGAGTAGATCACAGTATATTCCCTTGAGGGACACCGCCATTTTCTAGTGAAATTAATACTATTGTCTTTCAGATATTAAGGACTAATTTAGAAAACCCACACGTTTTCACCTTGATTGTAATGAAAAACATAAGGTTAAATAGTCTTTATTTTTTATGAACTAGTTTCAATGTTTTTATTTAACGTTCAGTGTATCGTTAGCCTTTAGAAGGTCATTTAAATGCGAAATGTGTAGCTTCGTTAACTGAGACTGGTTTGTTTAAAAGTTCTTGCTCCGTTTATATATATGTAACGCCAAGTAATACTATGATACAATGATACTACATAGTTTAATTAAATTGTAAAGTTATGCAGACTGAATAAATGACTCAATCACGAAAGTAATTTTATATTATTTATGTTGATTTTTTTTTACTTTCTTGCCTGTTTTATTTTATTATGGTCAATATTTGACTTGTACAAAAAGAACAACCATTTTGGAGATATTAAGTACGAATTCTAGGTTTTTAAGTAAGTTCATTTCGAATAGGACATATTCGTTTGATAATTATTAATATTGGTGCATGTTTCACGAAATGAAACGAATGTAATAGCACTTCCGAGTGTTCAATTTTTAATTTGCCATCTTTACAAATCATAACGAATGGAGTAGGTACAACGGTCTATTCTGTAAATCTCACCGTGAAAATCTTGCTTTCATTTTATCTGATGCTGTATGCCGTTTGATTCTACTAACAGCTCACTTCAAGCTCACTTCATCTAAGTTTTCACGATCAGATTTACAGAATAAACCAGCTTGTAGATGACTCGTGGTAGAGACATAAAGGCACAATTGTTGTAAAATGAAAACAAAAGCCAAATCTTACGAGTTTCTGATTTCACAGAGTAACTAACTACATACACAAAAACTGACGGTAAGTTCGTGTTACTGTACTTTCGTGCACAGGTCCAAATAGAAAAGGTTTTATTGTACTGAAAAGGCACAATCTGCTCGTGCGAACACGCGATTTCAAGTTTTAAACCCCAAAGTATTTTTGGTCGTTGTTTTAACGGTTTTCTGGTGATATTTAGGGTTCAGTTTACCTTTTAAATAAGTAGTATAAAATAAAATTAATTTTATTCTTTAAAAAAACAATTTATTATGGTAATCATTCAAGGATCTTGTTCCTTGGAACGTATTATGTATACCGTATATGATTGGGGCTTGTGGCTAAGTAATAACAGCTGCACGGGTCGATCGATCAGGTTAAGCTAAGCTTGCCGCGGTTGGTCCGTGGATGGGTGACCATCTTTACATACCAAGACCTCTCCGTGCCTCGGAAAGCACGTTAAGCCGTTGGTCCCGGCTGTCATTTGTAGATCTTTGATAGTCGTTACGGGTAGTTAGAAGCCCAAAAGTCTGACAACCAGTCTTACAAAGGGGTATCGTGTTACCTAGCAACTAGGTTGTGGAGGTCAGATAGGCAGTCGCTCCATGTAAAATACCGGTATTCAGCTGCATCCGGTTAGACTGGAAGCCGACCCCAACACAGTTGGGAAAAGGCTAGGCAGATGATGATGTACATGTTATGATGATTAAGATGTCACAAGTAAGAAAGTAGTCTGTCACACCGTTAACATAAAATGAACAGAGTATAAAGCAAAATATGAAAACAGTGATCCGTCGAAAAACTAAACATATTTCCTTTATTATTAATAAATTCTCGAGTCAGACAAAACAATCCCTGGCTTCATATTTATGTAACTCGAAACACCTGCTGAATTAGTTATATTATAAGCTACCTTGTTTCTCAAATAATATTGTATTGTTAGTAATAGTAAGTATATTTTCTACAAAGTTTATGAAAGTAAGACTTTGTTCCCCCGAGCTCAATATGACAGATACTAGGTACTGCCTTTCTTTTGAAGGATTCGTCTTTCTAAGTTTAGTAATGTTTTTTATTATTTATTTATGTTTATTAAACATAAATACTGTATACTACCTAGCTGTTGGTTTCAGCTGTCTTTCTTAGATCTTTGACAGTTGTTACGGGTACTCAGAAGCCCAAAAGTTTGACAACCTGTCTTACCAAGGGTTATCGTATTACCCAGTAACGGGTTGCGGAAGTCAGATAGGCAGTTTCTCAATGTAAAATAGTGGTATTCAGGTGCATCCGGTTAGACTAGAAACCAACCCGAACATGGTTGGGAAAAGGCTAGGCAGATTGATTTATTGATTGTATACTTATAATTAAAGATTTAAATTATTAGATATCACCAGTTGCGTGAAAAGTTGTCGATACTGAGAAGAGTGAGCTCACACAATAATAATGGCGTTTCCTTGACAATCAAGTTAAGTCTTCGCGTTATTGTGTGAATCAGAGGTGTCCAAACGAAACAGATACACGACCATCTTTTGACGATGATTTAAATCTGCTTAAAACAGGTATAGGTACCTAATGGCTTATTCCGATTGGATCCCACAATCCGATCCCATTTTGTGAGATTTGTTAGGAATGCGGATAAAATTAATATTTTGTCCCGAACCGATCCCAGTACGAAATGAACCCTATTGTGGAACGATTAATGGAAATGAAATGATAGAATAGGTACGATGAGGTAGAGAGGTAGATGTTCGACATAATATTGTAAATAACAGTTAGGGACACGCGCACTAGACAGCCACGACTCCGGCCAGTCGTGGTCTGTGGCCCGTGGCCCCCCCGCTCCGGCTAGTTGCCCGTTGCGACCAAGTGCGCGACGTATCCGTAATGCAACCCCACAAAATGGGATCTTATCGAAACAGAATATTCATTGTAGGCACATTCCTAACGACTCCCACAAAGTGGAATCGGATTGTAGGATCCGATCGGAATAAACTTCAAAATATTTTACTTCACATAAACCTACATGGGCACTTATGAAACGTCAGAAGCTAGGTGCACGGTTCCAATTGGTCATTTCCTATGGAGAAGAGCCGGCAAATAAACCATAGTAAACATTATCAATGTCAAATTAAAGATTGTACTAATTTTCCGATTTTAATCAATATAACGTCTACAAACAATTTTTTGATGAACATTTGATACCCAAAGTTTCTACGCGCTTATAAACCATGAGTTAGAATATCGCTATTCACAGCTACGACTGTATCGTACAGCTATTCAAGCCAAGCGTTGTATACAAATAGATATAGGAGATTGGAATAATAGGAACACATTGTTAACTCAGCACCCACGACATACAACACGGTTAATAGCTGCACGCTTGTCGCATCTTGTTTGAATATATTTCTCGGTACTATTCGTATCGTACTTGTTACTTTAGTAAGTCTAGATTGCATTTGATTCTTAGATTTGCTGTAACAAAGAGGTTGATTTATCCTTGTCCAAAAGGTTATTGACAGTTAAATCTGTTCTGTTCGTATTGAGTTCGGAAGAAAGTTAGAATCGAGATGTAAAAGTTATGTCAAATTGGAAAAAATAAAAATGATAAAGTGATTATATTTCTGTAAGTAGGTTTGTACAAACAATTTTACACGTCGGTCATATTTTAACAACTAGATGTAGTCGGTATTTCCTATCTGACTACTCTGAAAAGAAAGGCCGAAACAAACTCAGAGGACACAGTCTCATTTAATGGCCATGGTCATGGTCAGATAATGTGAAGAACGTGAATGTAAAGAATATGTGGCTTGGTGTCTGAAATTGTCTTTTGAGGAAAGCAGCACACAGATTGAGTTGACCTGTCCAGTCTATGCACGCATTTGTCAGTAATCGTACAGCTCAACTCAGTAAGGAGCTCAATGATTCGACGAACAATACCAATACAATATATATTTAGGTAGGCCGCATAAATTAGTCAACCAGACCCAGACCATGATTAAAACTAACTGAGAGGGGGAAAAATGATCTGCAGTCTTCATATTCACAATAATATATTATATTAGGTACTTTACAAAGTAAACATTCATGTCATTGTATAAGTATAACCTATGTAAATTAGAAGAAATTGTTAGCAAAAAAAACTACTTTTTGCCCTCAATATAATATTTAACAGTATATAAACAATAATATAATATATAGCAATAGGTCGTGATGCCCCAGAGGTTAAGGCCTCGCCTCTCATGCACAAGGTTGTGTGGGTTCAAATCCGGGCAAGTACCAATTCTGAGTTTATCTTGGACCTATCTGACGTCGCTGAAGGAAGAAATCGGAAGGAAACCAGGACAAATAGTTAATATAAGTGTGAAATCACCAACCCGTCTAGAGCAAGCGTGGTGATCAATGCCCGTGCCTTCTCTGTATGAGAAGAGGCCTTTGCCCTGCAGTGGGACAGTAACAGGCTGATAATATTATTATTATTATATATATAAAAGGCTTTATAGCATAGTTTCCTCTTAATAAAAGATTTGAATTCATTAAGGTTTAGTTCTTGAATGTGGCTAGGAAGTTTATTATAAAGTCATATACATTTGTATTTTCAATAAAAATTTAACATTGAAATATTAAATTCTATTTATACCCCGGGCTCTACTCGCATGGACAAATATATTATTTTACTTAAATTTAGCCAGAAAAAATAATGTATAAAAAAAACGTTGGTTATAGGTACATTTACTTGCTCTGTAGCTCAAATTTTGCGTCATAATGTAATGAAGGAAAATAAATTGTTACCGTTTATTTTCTCAAATAAATATAACAAAATGGATATGAAAATCACTCAAATTGGATAAAAGAGACATTTCAATATAATATGTAGGGATATAACGATGAATGACTTGATTGATTTACTCAACAATAGCTGTATTTAGTCAGCATGAATCATCCTTTTTACGGACTTTTCGGAACATGGCCTAATGGGAGATAAGACCATTAAGTGGATGATGAGGCAGTTACTCCCGGGAAAAATGATTAACCTTGACCGCCATGATAAACCACAGGTCAAGGATATGTAGATCGTTAAATGTATGTGGTTTTGGGTTATAATCAGCCTATTACGTTCCCACTGCTGGGATATAGACCTCATCCCGGTGAGAGGGAGTGGGCCGAAATCCACCACGTCGGCCCAGTGCGGGTTTCCAGATGCATGCCGGATTCCTCACGATGTTTTCCTTCACCGTTTTCAGAGCAGTGGTGATGAAATAATTTACACGCAAGTAAAGCGCCTGTCTGGGGCCGAACCACCCGACCTACAATTCGTAAGTCACGGCCGTTACCATTGGGCCACCACTGTTCCTGGTTTTGGGTTGATGCATCATAATTATTTATGATAAGATATCCCATTATATGTTTCAAGATTACTGTGTTGTGTTATACCGCCTGTTAAATTAAACATTACAACACATCACGAAAAAAAAAACGACTGAGCCTTACAGTAGTTGCATAAGATGTGTAACATCTGACATCTCACCTTGGTAATAAGCAACATTAAAGGGGCGGGCGGCGACTCGTCAAGGTCGTTTCTGATGGACAACTCTAGCACTGCGCGCTCTCCCTATGAGCACGCGCGGTGCAAATCAAATAGAGCGCGCTTCCCCAGCTTCCTGTTACTCACTTCCGTCCCTTTTTACAAAACGACTCCCACAGATTGCAGAAAAGCGAGGGGAAAGATGTTACACTTCAAAAAATCTCTGAAAAGTAAAGAATGTGTAATTGTATACTCTTAGCTTAATTGCGGAGTACCTACTATATCCAAACCATTGATATGTATAAACGATTATCAACGTTCAATTTCAAGAACTAACTGTTAACGAAGAGTGAACAAGTAAGTTAACTGAAAATGAAGTAGTTGGGAAACTAATAAAACCCACAAAGAAGGCTTCAACAAATAAAGTTTACAAGTAAGTAACTAATAGGTACTTAGAAAGAAAATTGTTTCTAGTAGAGAAAATCGCTTTTACTGTAGAAATAAATATTACTTAAATTCGAATAGCTAGACATTCAATGATTTATATTTATTTGATGTTTATTATTCTAGGAATTGAATATTGGTATATATTTTTAGATCGTACCTACTTATATTTATGTCCTAAATAAAAAAGTGCCTAGCTTAGAGATACTGTAAAGCTGTGCCACTCATGAATACAGAGGGTTCCCTCCACAAAATCATATAAATAAGAAGCGATTCTTGCTAAGACCTAATGAAGTGTAATTTAGGTCGTACAGCGCTAATCACCTACAATTATATTCACCTAGAAGTTGCCTCTCTTTCTATCGCGTAACTCTTATATCTTCGTTAGACTACGTTACGCTCACTGAATTAGAGTTTATAAACTATATATGTACTTGTGTACCTATTTTATTTATGATTCATTGTTGTCTTTTTAATAATTTTTATTATTATTTTCTCCTCTAAATCGGAGCACCTGCCATCTTATCTCTCCACCACCCTTGGTTGACTGGTAGAGAATGCCTAAGGCATTAAGTCCGCCTTTGTAACTTATTGTGTGCGAGAAGTTTATATAAAAAAATATTTTATATAAAAATTAGCCCGACAAGACGAGCTAGCCGCGTACATGTAACTTCATGCCTAAAATGCGGACTGAACCATCTGTATTCATCTGTGGCTGAGCACAGTAGTAACTATCCATGCAATATTGCATCATTGTATCAATATACACTAGATTAACATTTGTTTTATCATTGACGTCTTTTATTTCATTCTAGGAACTGACCATTGGTCCATAAATTATGATTAAATCTTATGCACTTAGAGCCTGTGCACACGATGCATTGCGGTGCCGCACCGCAAAGATTTTGTCGTATTGGCAGGCACACGGGCGCTGCACCGCAAGGATTTCGTCGCAGCGGCGCCGCGCGCAATGATTTTGCCGCACTGGCGGTCACAGAAACACAACGCGTACCTGCCTCGTCTCGCGGGCTGCGATTCCGGTGTACGTGCAGTGCGACGCCGTAACGCACAGTGTGCTATACCATGGATATTTGTATATAAAACGCCGCAGCGACACCGCTAGCGCCGCGCCGCAACCAAGAACCACACAGATTTGAGTGGACCTGTCCAGTCAGTGCAAGCGTTTTTCAGTAATAGTGGAGCTCAACTCAGAACACAAGGAGCTCAACTCGACGAACAATAACAAAGAAAGGACATTTGGGTAGGCCGCATAAACTACTCAAACTGCCAGACCATCATTAAAGGCCCGTGCAGACCAGCGCGACGAGACGGCGCGACACGACTCGAACAATACAATTTCTAAGAAAACTTCACGGTATAACAATAGCCGGTGTCGCGCCACGCTGTCGCGTCGCGCTTGTCTGTACGAAGCTTAAAACTCAATGAGAAAGAAAAAAAAAGAATAATGAAAAAATTAAAAAATATATCCACATAGTCCTCACATTCACAATAATTAAAATAATATATTATAATACTTTACAAAGTAATTGAAGGGGACTTAACGATCCAACACACACGCCACCACAAGATAGATCGATAGATAGACAAAGACGGACTTAATGCTTCATGCTCTATATTGACTTTAGTCATTTGTTTTATCATTGACATCTATTTATTTTCTTACATTGTATTGCTTCATACGATTACATCCTATTTGCTTATTTATCTACATCATTACAAGAACTTGCATGACCACGTGTAAAATTATAATCACGAAGACGGAACAGCGTGCTCCCGTAAATCAAGCGTCCCCTTGAAGTCATATTAGGCTGATCGTCTGCTTATCCTTCCCGGACACGGACAACGAGCTCTAACTGGAAACGTAATTGACCACCTGTTTCTTTGAGGTGGGATAGCTATTGAAATTTAAATTGTTTTGGCTATTGTTTCCAGCGAGGTTATTGCGGAACACACTTACAATGACAATGTCTTTCATTTTGACGGTTCAATATCATTCATTGCGATATTTATGTTGTCAAGCAGACGAATTTATTAGGATTATGACGCCAATGGATTATGAATGTCCTTCAAAATCCTTCGGATTTAAAGTGTGTTACGCAATTAGGGTGCACTTCTCTTGTTTGAAAGTCTTGATGTCTTTTTAGTTCCAATTATTTTGGGATTACTGTCGTTTTGACTATTGCAAGTGTTACCTGCAGTTCTGTGAAAATTTTAGTGCAGTGTTCCTGATTGCAGCTGTCATTGTGTGTTTTGCTTTCAACATTTCTGAATTTCTAGTATCCAAACGGTGAAAATCAAATCAAAGTGAAATATATGGCCTAACTGCAGATTTTTAGAGTAAGCTAGTCCATTTGTTTAATTAGTTTTAAAACTTTTCATTGATGCTTTACAGTTTCTTTATTATTTATAATTTTTATTTCCAAAATATTAACATGGACCTAAAATTAATTGCATGGCAAATAATTAATTTTAGGATCACTAATTAACTATTCTAAAATCTGGAGGAGACATGAAAGCCTATGTCTGCTCCGCTTAATTGGCAACACACGATCTTTACCTAACGATAATTGTAGGTGAAATATGTCACAAATGTATACCGATATTTAGGTCTAGGTTCACACCAACTTCAAAATGATTGTGATGATGCCCTATGATTGTCTTCCCCCTTTATATTTGTATAGTTAGTTAATAGTTTATATATATTTTAGTGTTAGCTTGTATATTATAATTAAGATTATTCTATGTATTGAATTTGAAATAACTTCAAAACCATTACGTTAATTATCATTGGAATTAGACTACTTACCTACATTATTTCCACCCGATATCTCCAAGGCCTGTCTCTTCATTTATATGACAAAACCTATAAACTAATCAATTACGACTATCTATTGAATGGGTAATACCTACCTATTGTATTTGTAAACTGTAACCACTGAACTACGTCTAGACATGATAATCTATATCTGTATTGATTTTACGTAACTTTCAGTTTTAAGTATCATAACACTCTTCCATGCTAATGTAGTTGTGCAAAAAAATTATGTAATTGGTATTTTTATACATCACGTCACACTAGTGGATTTTGGGAATTTTGCTCTCTCTCATATTTTTTCTTTCTGTTATTTTGTAACACCTAAATCATGATTTACATTACAAATCTGTTCTGCTAAGAAAGATTTGCAATAACCACGTAGAAACTAGATTATTATAAATAATAATTACGAAGCAGAAACAGAACTCGACACTGATAATAAAGACCCAGCTACAGAGTCAGTAGATCTAAACGATATTGTTGAAGGAAAACGTGAGGAAACCCACACGGCTATGATAACATCTAGCGTGTTTAATGCCTAGAGTACGGAAAACGTTAGCGTCGTTTGTCATACTGAGTTAGAATTGCGAGGTGACGTGAACATTACGATTGCTAAGCTCTTTGTCAACTAGAATGATTATTGTGGCTAATTTTTGTACTCGTTTCAGGAGACAGTCTGTAATATGCTAATTTTAAGGAGTTTTGAAATGCTAGTTAATAACGATATTTAGTTGTGTTTTATTTCCTTGGATTGTCTTTGTTATTAATAGGATTTATGATACCTTTGTAGCTATCATCATTCTCTTGCCCTTTTTCTAATTTATTTGGGGTTGGCGTAAAATTATTTTTTCTTCAATACTTCTCCATGAGACCTTAGCAACCAACAGCAAACATAATATTTTGTTGCAACAAAGTACTGATAGAAAAATAAAATGATATTCCTAGTAATAGCTCTACTTTGCAATCGAATATTTCCGCGATACGTCCCTTTGCAAGGTTGAATGTGAAGCATTCTCGAATA
Source organism: Agrochola circellaris (assembly GCA_914767755.1). Taxonomy (NCBI): domain Eukaryota; kingdom Metazoa; phylum Arthropoda; class Insecta; order Lepidoptera; family Noctuidae; genus Agrochola; species Agrochola circellaris. Next base: position 2,826,390 of record OU611847.1, read on the forward strand.
AGTAGCTCTCATGGGAATTTGTAATTGATCGTATGGATACTAACAAGCAAGATATAAAAAAAAATACTTGGAAATAATAAGTAGGTCACTCGCTGTGTAGATATTTTGAGAACATTATGTAATTTATTCAAAACTAGCTGACTCGACAGACGTTGTCCTGTCGTCAATAGATCATATTGATCCCATAGAAAAAAGGACGTTCAGGTTTTCACGAATTTTAAAATTTGAAAATTTTTCTTTCCATCAAAACCTAATTCGCACTATTACTAACAGCTAAAAAAAATCTAAATCGGTCCAGCCTTTCTCAAGTGATACGCTTGATATACAACTAATAGCGTTCCATGTTTATTTATTTCGATATTTATGTTAATAAGATCCAGAAAAAATAGACACATAATTACAAAAATGGCACTTTGCCATACTCGTATAATCAGACAGACATTTCCAACAGAAAAGTTACAAGAAAAAATAAAAATCCACCGTCAATTAGTTCCGACTACGTTGGGACTCTCATTAAGGTAGTTCCACATTCCTATTTCATTGTGTACACTATGCCGCTTCAGACGTAACGTAACGTTCAAACAACAATGGTGGAACTCGGGTTTTTGACGGGAAGCCTTTCCTTAGCTACATCGTTCATCGATGATTATTCAAGTATGAGTACCGGTATTTAGGTCATTAATAATGAAATACATCCGGACACTGTTGGTTTTGATGTTACTGAGGAAATAAACGAGGAAAAGTTAATTTATTTGGTAAAGATATCTGTGAATTATTATTTTGTTGATCCATATCTTGTCTACTAGATTTACAAACAAAAGTTTAATCTCATCGGAATAAAAATATAACCTTAAGCCCCATTGACACGGTGTAAGTTTTTGGATCATTCAAGAGCAATAATCGCATGCCATAAAGCACGTTTAATTATTGACATTCAATAATTGCATGCCTTCTGTTTATACTTGGGTAATTATTGCATGCAATTTTTGCCTCGTCTGCACACAGAGTTGACCGTCCTTGTACAATTGATTCAAGTATTGCCCGTATTTGCACTGCCAAATATTTCTCTATTGGTTTACGAGGCGCACGCCAGTAAAGTCTACATGTTTTTTCCGACATCTTCACCAATCATCGACATATTTCAGCCAATTTAAATAAAATCTTAATTAATTATAACCTTCTTCATGAATCACTGCGTCTACTGGTGAAAACTGTATGAATATGCATTTGGTAGTTTTTGAGTTAATCGCATTCAGACAGACAGACGCGGGGGGGCGACTTTGTTTTATAGTAAGTAAGTACCTAGTGATTCAATTCAGCTTCCACGTGTGACTTGAGATTTAATTAATAGGGGTCAAACTTTTCAAATCTAGAACGAAGATAACTATGAATTCTCGAAGAAGTTGACTGAGGTTAAGACTTGAACAAAGTTGGTCAACAGAAATCAGAGCAAACTAGAAAGAAGAGTTAATAAGAAAAGATAACTATCCAATTCGATTGTAGTTTTCGTCCCCACAGACCAATAGAAAGTAATAGTAGATAGTTTTATTGGTAAAGTTCAGGATTTTTCTCGTAGAGTTCTTTAAAGACTTCGAACTTAAAATAGTTCGAATCGCAATTATTTTAATTTAACAAAGCTGGGAACTACGAGTATACTGACGGTTTCTTAAACTTCTTTGAGATTTGTGATATTTTTTGACATTCGGTTGTATTTATTGTACTTCTAATGTTTCAGATAGCAGTTGTTTGTCAATTGATAGCATTTGAAATGTTATTTTCTCCTAATATTAGAAGATGGGCATCCATAATTTTGTCTTATATTAGGTAAGTATTTCTAAAACTTCACTTAAGAGCGTTTATTCTGAAAGTGGGCACGTCGCAAATAGATGTCAAATATTTCGCTGTTTTGATTAATTTGGCAATATGACTGTATGGAAATAAGAAATGTGGCTAACTAGCGAACTAGAGTATTAATAACGAATTGCAATTATAATATTGAATTTGATGTTGTAACCGTTTCAATACCGTTTTAGGTGTAAAAAAGGGCATTTGGAAAGTTTCCAAATACTGTTTTTACATCTTAAACTAAATATTCGGTGTTACGATATAAATTATTGCTTTTCATAATCAATATTTTAGTTCCATAATTAGCCACATTTCATATTTCCATACAGTAATATTGCCAAATTAATCAAAACAGGTAAATATTTGACAGCTATTTGCGACGTTGCCAACTTTTAGGATAAAGTTAATGATACTTATCTAAAATGGTAAAAGTCAACGGTTTTGTCGTAGGTACTCAGGTAACCAATAGCCAAAATAGAACCAGTATGTATGACGTAAATAGTCACTGGGAGTTTTGCAAGTAAAATATTACAGCGAAAAAATTGATGAAAAAGCAGTATAGAACTGAACAATCGAAGTAATTATTGAACTTATAAAAAATAGAGAGTAGAAAACCTTGAAACTATCCACCTAATATAATAAAACTACGACATAACCATGAATCCCTTTTACCGTTTTCTAAGATTTTAATGATTGAAAACAAAGTTACGTACCACCAGAATCGGAGGCATGGCATGGCACAACAATCCATAGCACAACACAACACAACACTGTAACTTCGCGTATCACTATTTACACCGTTAGCCGGTCGGTTCGAACCCCGACGTAGTTTTGAACTGAAAACTTGCTGCAAAAGCGGTTCGCGTGTTAAGCCGCTAGCAACCAACAGCAAGCCAGTTGCACATAACATTTGAATAAAAAATTAGGCTTGACAGAAAAAATATTATTCATGTTTTTTTTTTGTTTTGTCTGTTGAGAATGACGTGTTACTTGTAGTATGATTCAGGATTAGTAGTTAGAATTCTTGTGTGTCGTATTAAATTGTTTGTTGATGTCCTGTTGCCATGGTTACGCGAGGAGTTGTACTATTTGTTTGAGACGGAAAAAGTGTATGAGAAATGTGTTTCTGCTTTTGTTGTTCCAGTTTGAGTATTTTGTTTACGTCTCTGTTTTAATGGTTTTATATTTTATAACTTTGATTAGTTACGTGATCTGTAAAAATCCGAGGAGTTTAACGAATACCTACTGAAAAGTTGTCTGATTTTAGTACCCCATAAAAGTGGAGATAATAAATTGTTTTTTTTAAAATTCAGTATCAGATAAATTTAAAAGAAAAATGAGAGTAATCACAAACTATGATGCCCAATAGTCATAAAAAGGTTTAATTTTATTTTCTACCTTCTTTTGGAGAAGCGACTCGTAAAACTGAGACGTTTCTCACATAATAACTAGCCGACTCGTAAATTAAAGGTTATAGCTAATATTGAATTTAACAATGTCTAAGTAGTAACTGTTATTGCTCTCTTTAAAATTTATCTGAGTTAAGCTATGATGATGAAAACCTTATCATACTTAAGTTAAGGTTACCTTAGGCGCTATCTACACTGGGCACGCCACAATTGCGGCGATAAGTCCTTTGAGGAGTTGCTAGAGAGGTGCCACGACGTCCTCACTTTCCGCCTGCCGCAGGTCCTCTCCAGACACGGTTGTTTCCGGAAGTTCCTGTTTCGCATAAGGCGGGAGGAAACGCCCGGGTGTCACTACTGTGTGGATCGCCCGGACGACACCGTGGAGCATACGGTGGAGGTCTGCCCGGCTGGGGCAGGGCACCGCCATGTCTTCACGGAGGCGATCTCTCGCGTCCAACCCTGGTTCAGGCCATGGTCCGGAGCAAGAGGGAATGGGAAGCCGAAGAAGGAGGTAACCTCCTTCTGCGAAGCAGTAATGCTCGTCGAAAGAGGGGGCGGAACACGTGAGGGAGAGGCAAATTTCGCGCCCTCACGCCCCTAGCCGCCGCAGGAGACGCACTGGGCGTCGGGAATTGCAGGCGCATTCCCGGCCACCGTAGGCGCGAGCTTGCGGACGGTGAGCAATAGGTAGCTCGCTGTCCGATAAGGACCAGGCCCGGCTTGACGGCGCGTTGTGTTCCACGCGCACCTCAAAGAGATGTCGGCTCAACTGACGGGGTCCGGTAGGATCAATGCCTCCTAGGGTCGCGGGAAAGTCCGAAAGGGATACCATGGCCCCTGGCAACGTACTGACAACTGAAGGAACACGGGTGGGTTTTAGTCAGTAAGAGCCTGACCCGCCCTCCCGCTCCGCCCAGAGCGGGAGAAGTTATTTGCTAAATTCCCACAAAAAATGTCTTCTCTAAACTATATCTTACCATACGTATGGTTTCGATTACTTCCTCTATTTCCGTAAAAAAGTCTAAAAACATTTTTCTGAATCATCAGTTTCTATTAAAACCGATGACGTGTAAATTCGGTTTAAAAAAAATGTTGAGCACCCCTCCACGAACGTCGGTGTATCAGTAATATGACATTTGAGTGCGGCGCTCGCGACGTCGCCGCCTCGGCAGCGCTGGCACGCGACATTGACCAGCCCGCGACCTTGGGGAATCACAGGAATTGTCGTGAACGTAGGAAGAGGAGTCTCATGTATGCTTTGTATAGGGGTTTGTTTATATGGTAAAAGGATAATGAATAATTTTGTGATTTGCATGGAAATATACAGCGATTGTTTTTTGTTTTGAATTTCGGGGACGAACTTACTTGCTCTCAAAATATTGTAATAATATAAATTAGTAAAAATAAAACGAAAGAGACAGAATGACGATTTTGAGTACTTTCATAAAACACGTTCTCGAAAAAAAAAAACTGAATATCCAATCATCACGTGAATCATTTTCAATCGAATTTTATCATGGAGGTAAAATGCTACAAATTTCAACAATTTCGAAACTAAAAGTCAATAAAGTCTTTGTACTTTTATTTATGTTCTAAGAATTCGCAGCATATTTCCACGCGTTGGGTCTGAGTCTAAACAGTAATAGTTCATAACTCCAGTTTAGTTATTAGTAAGAGGCATTGAACCCTTTATTTTATGTCCTCACGCAATGTCTAAGGAACTGAGAAATTTATTGAAATAATGAAACTGTTTCATATCTATGTTCAGTTAAATTAGTTTTCTTGGAAGGCACGGACGCGTGCTGGCACTTACGTCATTGGCCGTCTATGTTTGTAATATTTATTTTATTATTTATGTAAGTACACACAGTAAAATACATATAGATACGATATATAAGTATTTTTGTTGCATGTTTTTATGTGGTTTTTTGCACGTTGCATCGATGCATCCCAAACACAGTAGGTACAGCACTAATATGTATAACTCAAACTCAACTCAAAACTCAAAGCATTTATTTCAATTAAACCATTTACAGGGACTTTTGAATTGTCAAGGAATCGGTCAGTCAGAAATATGAAGCTAGTTGCCCATTCTAAAGCGTAGTAGGTACCTATGGAGAAGAACGGGCAAAAAACTCCACGGACACTCTTTTAAATAAAATAATAGCAAGTTTTAAATAGAATAATAGCACTTAGCAAGTTTTAAAATGATTTTCTCCTACTGTGTTGATTGTAATTTTATGTTGTTACGATCATAGTATTTTGGAACCCAAAGTTGTAGTCATTATAACTCAAAGTTGTAGTCATTATTCTATGAGAAAATCGCTTTTGAATTTTGCTAAGTGGATACATATTAGCGCTCGTGACTGTACACGTATCGAGCCTCTTTTTCTACCCATCATGCACAACCACCTGCAACTTCCAGGATTTGAACTAGGCAAATGATAGAGCTGCCTAGGTACATACCTAAGTACTGGTCGAAAAAATTTGGTAGTCAAGCGACACGGAATGAACAAGATCTGATGTTTAGACATAGACAATTTCATAAGGTACCTATCTGACTCACCTTGTAAAGATAACCCTGAAAATAAGTAAAAGCGCTCTCAGGGAACTTGATAAAGGAACGTTTTAGACAATCGAAGTCATAAAAATCAAAAACATTTAATCAAACTAGGTTGAGATTCGGCACTTTTTGAATGTCAAAATTACATAAGATAGTCCCCCCAAAACGCCCGCCCTTCACCACTTCCTTATATTTTAGCATAAAACCTCCTTTTCAAATCTCTAGAAAAAATCATTATGAAATGACTGTTCTATTTATTCTTAGTAGCAATTTGAAATATTGCAAAGTTAAACCTTTTCCCTGCGAATATAATTTAAAGCTAAACTTTTAATAAAAATAAGAGAACAAATAGCTTCAGGAATATTTTGATGCTTCTTTCCGAAATCCCATTAAATTTTCGACATTCCCTCCTTTCGAGAGGGAGCGGAGGGCATTGTCAATTAGAGCTAATATGATAGCCCGCAGGTTTGCACGTTCCAAGTCGGTCAAGCAAACACTTTTTAAAGCTTATTGTACTTCACTTTACACGTACAGCCTGTGGGTGAATCACACCCAAAAAGCATACGAAGCCCTCCGCGTCCAATATAATAACGCTTTCAGAGCGCTGATGGGGCTGCCGCGACACTGTAGTGCCTCGGGCATGTTTGCCGACGCTAGCGTCGACTGCTTCTATGCAACGATGCGTAAGCGGTGCGCGTCTCTGGTGCGCAGGGACCAACAGCGTGCTGATGATGATGGCGGACAAGCTCGACTGTCCTTAGATATGACGGTGCAGTGACTTGCTCGTCACCTACAGTCGTCGGCCATTAATGTGTTAGTGTAAGTGTTGAATGTACTGTGGTTTTTGTATTGTATTGTAATGTAATGTATTATTTCAGTGTGTGTTGTATGGAATATTGTATTTGTCATTGTAATTTGAATGAATAATGAATAATAATAATAATTAATCAAGTTTTTAAATTTGTTTGCATAAAAATTGTAATTAGTCTTGTTTGCTTTCGAAATAGTTTCTTTGTTAACAACTTCCAACTAAATAAGGAAAGAAGTTAAATTTTATTATGACTTTGAATAGGGACGATAAATTCTTTTAGTTTATGCAGTATTATTTTACTTGTGCAAGAAGTTTTAATAAATAAAAAAAATAACAAAATTAGTTGTGAGATAATGTTTCATGTAACAAGTTCCAAAACGTTAGCACGGTTAATGTGGTCTAGTACGAACGCATAGGTAGACATACACTCTGTTTTTGAAAAGCTAATCAAATTCATGTCAAGTGACTAGATTAGCTGTTATTTCAGTCAGCCAATCAAAGAAACTATCATGAGTTGTACAGCCTTTCTGTTTGTGTTGGTTAACTTTTCAGAAATACCCATACTTATATGTTTAATACCTATACTTAAATAAAAAGTCTGCTATTATCTTCATCATCATCATTTTAGCCGGAAGGCTTCCACCCTTAGCACCGCCACTTCGACCGGTTCTGTGCTTGTCACATTCAGCGGATTCCTGTGGCCTTCACAAGGTCATTGGTCCACCTTGTGAGAGGCCTTCCAACTCTACATCTTCCGATACGCGGTTGCCACTCCGGAACCTGTTCTGTTGTTCTGCGAGCAATGTGCCCTGCCCACTGCTACTAAGTAAGACAATTCTTTGGGCTTTTTCGGTTACCTTGGTTCTCCTACGGATCTGTTTATTTCTGATTCGATCACGTAGGGAAACTCCAAGCGTAGCCCTCTTCATTGCCCTTTGGGTGACTTTCAGCCTTCCAATGAGGCCCATTGTGAGCGACCACTGCTATTAAGGTAAACGAAATTAAATAAATACTAACTTAACCCTAGAAATCAAATCTAATGAATCCCGGCTCAAGCGTTTCTTTAATTGATTCTAAGCACGAAGTAATAAAAAGGATTCTTTAAACCCTTTAACAAATGCCTTTAAAACTAGTTGAAGGCCAAATCACAAATGTAGAGCTATTTTGTTGAAACATTTAGTTTTCTCTTGTAATAAAATAAACCCAGTCGAGTCTGATTTCATTTTATCCAAAGTTAAAAAGCTTTATAGAAATTCTCGTAGTTTCAATGAATGGGGCAAAAGCATTAGTACGAATAACACTTTAAAGTAATAATTACTTTTGTTTTTTAATGACACTTTTATGACTTTATAGTTGGGGAATGTCACGAGGAAGGTCATGTCGGTTCTAATGGTCTGCGGTCGTCATCATGTGGGTATAATAGGCCGCTCGTCATTGTTAAAAAACCAGTATAAGTTGGCCTCCTATTCTATTGAAACTCCGTCTATGTAAAGCTTTTGTTCGTCCCATTGCACCTTTGGTTTACTGAGTATATCTACCGATGTAGAGATCCTACAGGCATAACAGTGGTTTCGTTCGACAGCTACAAAAGTAGGCTATAAACGGTCGATGAAAAACTGCCATTAAAACCATAAAAAATACTTGAAACGTAGAAGTGTGAAAAAGTTTTGTTTAATTAACTATTTCAAAACAGTCGGGGCAAAATGCCTTATTAAGTGGATTTGTTTTGTATAAATTGATCACATTGCTTCACCTTAACGGGTCGGACACCGGTGACCAGACACATTGTATATTGACGCGGGGGATTATAAAGCGAGAAGAAATATACTGAGCAAAGCATATTCACAGGCAAAGCGATATTATTTTAGCTGTTTTATAGATTGTTGGTGACCGCGTTTCAGCCTTACACACGCGACAGCTTATTTCAAGCTCGCTATACCTACGTTTTCACGGTAAGACTTACGCAATAGACTGGTCATACACTCAGGCTGTTGCGACTGTTGCGAGTACTACGCACCGGATCTTTCTGCCCTTTTTTTCCCACATTATTTGTCATTGTATACTTACAATATTCTAAATTTTTTATTAAATTTGATTTGTTACAGCTGTAGTGGCAACCATTTTTATTTTTATTATTTTATTTATTTTTTATATAGATTATTTTCTTTTAAATTTTGTGAATGAGAGAACGTTGTAGGCGACAGACTGTAGATCTGTGGACCATTTTATATTTTGCTAAGTACCTGGTACTTGTTGATGGGCCTACACCGTCCTCTCATACCTTTTAACACTGTAATTTGGAAACATTGTAAAACCCATTTACTTTTACAGTAACCGTGGAGTTTCTTGCCGGCTCTCCTCCATAGGAAAGGACGAATTGGAACCGTGCACCTAGCTTCTGACATTTCATAAGTGCCCTTGTAAGTTTATGTGAAATAAAATATTTTGAATTTTGTTTTTTTTTTTCTTTCATCTCAAAACCTATCACAATACTTGAATATTCTGCTGTCCACATTAGGGTTGAACGTAGTTTCATAGCCAACTCTTACTAACGGCCATCATTCCTCAGTATAATTGCGAAGGCCTCAACCTTGAAGCAGGATCGATAGTAACCATACGTTAATGGTAACACGTAGGGATTTCTGATTATTATGGGTTTAATCGACTATTCATAGCTTTTATCTAATTTAATATTTATGACTTGAATGGTTGTGTAAGTAGTTAAGCAACTAGATTATCTTGAAGGAGTTATTTCAGTCCTATTTATTATTATTTATTTATTTAATACTTGAAGCACAAAAATGTACAGAGGCGGACTTAATGCCATAGGCATTTTTTACCAGTCAACCTTTGGGTGATGCAGAGACAAACAGTGGTAGGTAGGTGCAATAACGAAGAATTGAGGAATAAAAATAAAAAACTTAAGTAATATATAAAGATACACATATACCTATTACAAACTATAAACATAATATATATGTCTGATTATATATAAATACAAGCACAAATAAATATACATAAATACACGAATATACTAAAAAAATAAGACAAACAATGGGAAAACATTAACGTTGTGATGATACTGCCGCTTCTTACGAATGTGCTCGCGAACTTTAACTTTAAAGGATAACCGGTTGGTTGCCATCCTGATTTCCTGGGGGAGCGCATTCCACAGGGAGACCCAAGGAGAGGAGGAGGGAGGCAGGGAGTTCCCGGGGTTCCTATTTGTATTGTAAACGTTAGGAAAAGGATGTCGTTTAATGGAACTAGATGGATTATTAGAAACTAAGTGAGAATTACGTAAATCGGAGCAATTGGGTTCTTTTGGACCTATAAATAGAGAACTGTCTGCTTACAATTGAATCTGGAGGCAATTTGCGGGTTTAAATTTTAATAAGTTTTAGTCGCAGACTGGGATTGCGCTGAATTTAGACTACCTTTGTAGTGTATTTTGGCTATGGCGGCCAATCGCAGCAGTGATAGCCTATTGGAGTGACCGTCGGACTGCCAAGTTATAGGTCTCGAGTTCTAACCCAACGACCGCACCTCTGACCTTTCGGATTCATGTGCGTATTGTATAATTATCACTTGCTTAAAAAACGGTGAAGGAAAACATCGTGAGGAAATCAGCATGCCTGAGAGATATTTATTGACGGTATGTGAAGCCAAGTCAGAGGCCCATAGGCGGCTTTAAAACTCTGACACCAGGTTAGTCACTAACCACACGAAGAGAGAGAGGCCAATCTCAACGGAGGCCTATCGCCTTCGGCGCGGGAGATATTATGGTGCACAAGTATGTGCGCAGACACAGGTGCACTCTCTGTTCCCTGACTCTCATAGTCAGATGGGACTCCAAACCGGAGAGAGATCAGGCGCAGGACCAACGGCTTAACGTGCTTTCCGAGGCACGGGGGTATCACACCGTCAACTTCCAAACTCCAGGCTGTTACTAAGAAATTCCTCATGGAAAAACTCAATAATACTTTGCCGGACCCAGGAATCGCAAGGACCCCAAGCTCAGCAGTCGCGTTTGCTACCACGAGATCAATAAAGCAGCTAACCCAGACTACCTATACGCCGGTGTTAACAGGTCAAACTAAAGTTAAAGGGATTAAGGTCAAGAGAACTAACAGTATCGTCATATTGACTGCCAGTTACACTGAACTAAAATGCTCAATGCGAGAGCAAGAGGATTATTGCAATTCATCCTTTTTTTTGGGTGGGACATTATCAAATAGCTTCTCCCGCTTTTTTCTCACTCTTCACGTGTTTTTAAACACAGCAAAAAATCCTTTTGTAGCTAAAAGTAAGAGGGAATGTAACTAAAATTGCCTATCTTCAATTCGATTTTTCATGAAATTGATAAAACTGAGAAAATAATATGAGTAACTACATGATATTTCCAGACTTTTTGTGGAACAGAAACCAATAATAATAAAAAAAAAAAAGATAAAAAATCACCACGATATTACCTCTAATTTTCACGTATTTTTGATTTGTACTTATTATCCTAATGACTAATAGGATAAAAAATTTATGATTTGTGTCCGTATGGATTGAGGAGTCATGTCTCATATTTAAATGCGGGTATTTATTTTTTTGTAGTAAATTTGCCGATTTTGTAGGCCCGATCCTAGAATTTGTAGTAAAACCGTAGTAGCTACGTAACATATTTTTTCTATAGACTGTCAGGATTGAGGAGCCACCTTAAACGTCCTGTAACTTTTTAAGGGTTTTACAAAAAAATCCAGGATCGGGCCTATAAAATTGGTTAATTTACTACTAAATATTGGTAGCACCCGCGTTTAAATATGGAACATGGCTCGTCAAACCATACGGACACTTTGTATGAACACACGGCGAAAAAAATTGTACAGGCTTTTTTAAATACCTTTTATTTTTAGTTTTATAAGGACTACAAGCTTTTAGCATTTACGACGTTCTTAGTTCCGCCTAACTGCCTCTTTGCTCTAGTGGTCGACGGCGCTAATGCTGAGCATGAGGTCCTGAGTTTGATTCCCAGGTAGAGCAAAGGGATTTTCCATCTGGGATTTTTCAGTAGCAGCCCGGAATCTTGATTTATGCGTAGTTGATGGCAATAGGCTCGCCCCGTATTACATGGGACTTAAACATAACTGGCGAAATATGCGTGTACTATAGTTACACCTCTGCCAAACTCTTGGGGAATTAAAGGCTTGATGATTTTATGTAAAATATTACGTACAGCAAACACGCATTGCATGCACAAGTTGCGTCGTTAATATGCCTAGTAATAATAAAAACTGTTCCTTTTAATGCTACTTTTACTGCTACAGCGACCTAAATGCGTAACCATTTTGCACAGATAGTCAATTGATAAAATGGCTGGACGCTTATATTGGAGCTAATGGTGCAGAGTTATTGTCGACAGTCACCACTATGGGGAGCTAATGCGCTTTTACGTTTCAATAAAGTACATAATATAGCGTGACTGATTGAAGCAATGTGTGGTCTGACGCAATAGTACCTAGAAAAGTGGAAGTTTTTATTTCATTCCCGGAAGCAGTGGGTAGTATTGTACTTACGTTTCATTGATCATGTTATGTGTCAATCTTTTTTAGTAGGTAGGAAGTTCGTGGTCGTGGCCATATTTGTTATCTATAACATGTATCCCCTCGCTTTCCTGCAATCTGTGGAAGTGATTTCGTGAAAAGGGACGGAAGTGTGTTATAGAAAAACGGGGAAGCGCGCGCTATTTGATTTGACCAATGAGCGCGCTCGGTGTAGAGTTGGCCAGAAACGACCTTGACAAGGCCCGCTCCTTTAATGTTGCTTATTATCAAGGTAAGATGTCAGATGTTGCTCATCATATGCGACAACTGTAAGGCTCCCTCGTTTTTTGTTAACACGATTTCAACGTTATGGTTTGGTTACTGGTCACAGGACTTACAACTCTTGATTAGATGCATGACTAGTGGTGCCCCGAACTTTGCGCTAAATGGCGTAAATGACTGAGACATTTTACTTTTGATTTAGGCAATAGTCTTATGAGCTGTATAGAATGTTGAGTTCAAAAACAGACTATATGTATAATTTACAATATAATTTTTATGAGTACATTACACATTTTCAGCATAGAAGCAGCTCACAACGAATCCATTTATAAGTATAAAAAATACTTATCTATGGTTCCACATTGCACTTGCCCTTGAACTTGCGCCAATGGCTAGTGCAATTCGCCGGAGACGCGACGGGAAGCGTTAGATTGGTGCCAGTTGTAAATTCAAAAGGCAAGCGTTTTCAATGTACTGGCCAGTGGGCGACATAGATTACATTATTTGTTCCAGAGTGGTCAGTGTGAATGGAAACGTCGCCGGGAGCGGACGCCCTAGAAAGACATATTACTGATTTTATTTATTTATTTAACACTTTAAGCACACAAATGTACAAAGGCGGACTTAATGCCATAGGCATTTTCTACCAGTCAACCTTTGGGTGATGCAGAGATAAACAGTGGTAGGTGCAATATCGAAAATTGTGGAATAAATATTTATTTAAATATAAGGATATACATATACCTATTAACCTATATATATAATACTATATAAATAAATACAGGAACAGATAAATACACATAAATACATGAATATACTAAAACAAATAAGACAAACAATGGGAAAACATTACCGTTGTGATGATACTGCCAGCTTCTTACGAACGTGCTCGCGAACTTTAACTTTAAAGGATAATCGGTTGGTTACCATCCTGAATTCCTGGAGATGCGCATTCCACAGGGAGATAGATTGAACGAAGAAGGAAGAGTGAATGAAGTCAGTGCGGTGAGTGGGATATTGAAGAAGACGATTGTGTGATGAACGTAGAGTTCTATTGTGGTTTGCGCAAATGTACTGAAAGTGGGGGGCTAGATAACTAGGGGAAGAGGGAGAGTCAAGAAATGAAAACAAGGTGGTCAGTGCCCTGATTGGTGATTTTCTTCAATAAAAGGTCGGGTACTCGCAACAGGCGTAAATGAAGCTATGTACGGATCTTAGCAAGTGGCAAACTGTAGTTTTTACCTATTCCCATGAAAAAAAGGCGAGTTTGTTGCATAGTCGGCAGCTAAAGTTGTTTATATCCCTTAAGAAAGTTTCGCTGAAGTTACTGATGAAAGTTGCTAAGCTAGCAGAGCTAGAAATTTTTATTTACTACCTGACTGTGTTCTGTTACTTCTTCGTGATTAGAGCGTTAGTTAATTTTGTTTCAGAGTTTTCTTTCAGGCTAGGTTGAGCAGTGATCTTCGAAAAGTGAGAAGTGCTGGATGCGAGTGGCCGAGGATAGGGACTTCTATGTCCAGCAGATGACCGCTAAGTATACGATGATCACGATGATGATTCATTTTAAAATCTGAAGTTGAGTGGTTTAAAAAAACCCAAGGGAAGCAGAACAATTTTGTTAAAGACTACACTTTTTGAGAGCAGTGGTGATGAAATTAAATACACAAAGTAAAGTGCCCACTCGTAAGTTGGAGCCGATATCTGGCCCACCACTGCTCCACATACCTAATAAAATAAGTATACGTTTGTAATTAAATAACTACAGTAAAGAAAAACAATCATTCGGGGATTGAAGTAAAAAACTCACATTCACGATATATGGATCTTGCGTTAAGTTAGCAACTCAACAAATAGTTTCAACGAATAGTGAAACACAGTTTGTAATGAACAGTGATCCATTTAAGCTTAAAGCTAGACATTAAGTCTGACTTAAGCTCTTGTCTTGTAGAACGTTTATAGATAATGTGCTTAGCACTTAGTTTTCTTTTTCAAAGTGGGAAATTACCTCAGTCGTATCTTAAAAAAGTAAAGCGGCGAAGGAAAACATCGTGAGGAAACCGGTATGTCCTAGAACCAAAAAATCGAAGACATGTGACATCCACTAACCCGCACTGGGCCCCCGTGGTGGATTACGGCCCACTCCTCTCGCAGAGAGGAGGCCTTTGTCCCAGCAGTGGGAACATCATAGGCTGATTATTCTGTATATTTTAATCGTCAATTTTGTAATATTAGAAACAAGGTGCAATTATAAAATGTGGTTTCTTTGTAAAGATTGTGAAGGATTGTAAAAATCCAATCTTAATTTTATTCCATGTTACAGGTAAATGACAGAGTCACATTTGAATATAAACTGAGTGGCAATTTGGGTGTCGGACAACAGCCCGAGGCTGGAGACCCGAGCCGTTTTGAGGAAGGTTTAGGACCACTCGAAAATTTCTTCGCATCCCTTACCTCACGCTCAAGCTTATAGCAACTGATACCTCTTAACCCATGGCCGAGGCTGCTTGCCTAACAATAATTGTTAAGCAAGTTTGTTATCTACTACAATCATGATTGAGTTAGTAACTTTGCTGTAACATCTAATACCGAGATTTATAAACTTTATTTAGCACCTGCTTTGGCTTAGACATGTTCAGTCTCTATCTTGCACGTGTAGTTTGACAGTTCTGTCACTGTCAGTCCTGTCACGCTTAGCCAAAGTACACTGCTACAAGGATATTTTGGCGTTTGAATGACGTTGACAAGGGCGCGCTGTTGCAATTGTTTAGTGAAACGTCATTTGAAATGAATAAAAAAAACAAGATGGCGGCGTTTGTTCCAATTTTGGCCACGCGCCAAAATAACCTTGTAGCCCGGCGTGCTAAGCTACGTTCATAGATCTCGACTTGAGACTTCACCCTGGATCGATCACTGGATTTTCAACGCACTGCCTAGCACCGAGAATAGAAAATCCAACAGATGCAGTTTTAGATTGTCAATGCTCGGCTCAACGCCGAGACTTGAAAAATCCAGTGCGCGATAAAATCCCGCCGCGGTATCTTTACACCCGTGGGAACGGGGGCTTCCAGTGTCGCTTCTACAAACACCATCTTTGCTCTGACGTCGACAATGGCTCGCAATTATTGTAGCGCCGCCGTCGGGAATAAGGATATGTCGTCTGCGCAACGGCTGCTTGCCATTAACTAACGATTAGGCTCTGGTTAATTGACGTCACTAGCATGGGGTACCCACGTGGATGTGATGGAAATTGATGAAAGGTTTTGTGTGGATTTATGTCACTGCGAAAGTAACACTGTCTGTCTTCCTGTCTGTAACCTTGTCAAGCCTTAACAGCTGAACGGATTTCGATGAAATTTGGCTTACATGTTCTAGACCATAATCTGGGTTAGGTCATAGGATACTTTTTATCCCAGGAGTACGTTCCCGTGGGATAATATCCGACCTCCACGCAGACGAGCCGCGAGCAAAAGCAAGATGTTAGTATTATTAAAATCTTCATCTGTCTGGATAGTCGAAAATAGTTAGGATTCCTCATATCCTCCTATCATCCATAGGTTCCCGCAGACAGGTGTGACGCGACAGCGCAACGCGACTCTTGTAGAACAATTTCTATGAAAAATTTGTCTACCAGAATCGCTTCGTACCGTCGCGTCGCGCCTGTCTGCGCAATTTTATTTTGGAAGTCAGAAATAGTCCTCCGAGTTTAGATGGACTTCTAAGGAATCCTCCCAAGCATAACAGCTTCATTATCTTCTGAACGTTTGATTAGAAACAGGTCAGATTAGGTAAATAAGGTTTGTTTTGCTTCTTGAATATGAAAATAATCTCTCAGGACGTTGACCTCATAGCAACCAGCATACCTTAGGGTACTAATAGAACATTGTTTAGGCTAAGTTGAGACCAAACCGCAATTTACGGCTTAACTTAATTATTAAACCAACAACTACCTAAACTAAGTTAGCAACTGGTCTAGAATTATAATGCTGGGGCCGCATCTGCGTGTATCGTGACGAAGCTTCGCACAGTGATTCGATACACGCAGATGTGACGAACCATCATCAGCTATCGCCACGATAGTTCGGCTGCGTAGCACTTATTGCCCGGGTGGCGGTACATCAAAGGGTTTTAGCGCGTTAATTAGCGTGGTGCGTAGTCGAACTACCATTGTTCATTTTGACTATTGTTTCCGGACTGAGTTGACGAGTATTCTTTTTAGTTTTCAATAAGTGCATGAAGTAATAAATTAACACACATGTAGAAGTAATGTAAATCGTCATCCATTATCAAAACAAAGCAGTGATTATCTCCTCTTTGGTCAAATGCCGTCTGGAACGGCCATCTTGGATTATTGCACGATAAGTCGTTAAAATTATTAATTAAATTATGACCACCGCATTAGCGCGATAACTTTTTAGCGAGAAAAACTTACGAAGCTTCGGCACGCATTGCTTCGTCGCAGAAGCAGATGCGGCCCCAGCATAACAGTACTAGAAAATTGTCAGGTAGGTAGTTAATTGACCTTGTTGTGTTGTTACAGACGAACATGTTGTGTTCACTGTCACTCTATTTATAACAGGGTCACATTAAATTAGCAAGCGAAACTTTATATACGAGACGTGATGGGTATCGATATCTAAACATGAAAAAATAAAAAATAAAATATTTGATGTGTTTTTTTGGGGGGGTCAACAACCGCTAGTGGTGTACTTGAATTATAGTGGTGTATATCTATATCTAGTGTACAAGTTCAAAAAACTGTTTTATTTTGTTTCATCGGACGCTTTTAACGTGCACGTCTTTCTACGTTGTTCTCACATGTATAATTTAAACATGAATGATGTAACCATTATTTT
This sequence comes from Agrochola circellaris, assembly GCA_914767755.1. Taxonomy (NCBI): domain Eukaryota; kingdom Metazoa; phylum Arthropoda; class Insecta; order Lepidoptera; family Noctuidae; genus Agrochola; species Agrochola circellaris. The sequence goes on from OU611847.1 coordinate 2,843,684, forward strand.
GTAAGAATATTTTGATTTAAAAGAGTGTACGTGGAGTTTCTTGCCCGTTCTTCTCCATAGGAACCTACTACGCCTTGGAATGGGCAACTAGCTTCATCTTTCTGACTGACCGACCCCTTGACAATTCAAAAGTGCCTGTAATTGGTTTATTTGAAATAAATGGTTTGAGTTTGAGTTTAGATATTATCGATACCAATAAGGTCTGCGAAGTTTACACAAAAAAAAAAACAGGTTCTGTAAACTGATATTTCAAGTATTGGATACTTGAAATATCAGTTTACAGAATCTGTTGTTTTTGTGTAAACTTGCGCTAACTGCGGTCGATGACCTCAGAAAAAAATCGCCAAATATTTTTTATTTTATCACGTTTAAATATTGACTAGCTTTTGCCTGGAGGTTCAACCGCTTGGATGTCGGAAAATATCCCACGGGAACGTACCTACTACTACACGTACACTACCGGGATTAAAAGTACCCTATGTGTTAATCCAGGTTATAGACTTCGTTCACATTTTCACTCTTTTTTTAAATGACGCGCACGCCACCTATTGTAAAATCCGGTAACCAAAGGTGAAATTACTTAGATTGTTATTCACAGAGTGTTACCTAAGACTATTTATTTTTTGAGTTTATACATACTTAAAGTACCTTTTTTATACTACATTAGAGGTCCTTGCTTCTGGTGCTAGCACAACCAGACTGCTAGATAACCACCACGTCTGCTGAGTTTCGCTAGCTCATTTTATTTGACTCTGTAGATCAGTACTTTTCATTCCCGATCTTCAGTAAACTACTACAATTTCTTGTCTGTGCTATTTATAAAGGTTAAAGATTTATTATAGGGTAGACCTCTAATAAATCATGATTAGGCAATTGTTTTATTAAATCCCTTTCGATGGCCCCACCGAATAAACGTGCAAGAGTTCTTACACAATATTTTTTTTTTTTTTTTGCCTATCCTGCACCTACTTATTTTTTTAGTGAATTTTAGACTCAAAACACGCCTATTATAATACTGAATTTCTTTATTCTAGGGAAATAATTAATTAAAAAATTAGTATGTGTATTATTAAATGCTTTTTGAGTTGCTAAGTACACAAGAATAAACAAAAAACCTACAGACTTTTGAGAAGATTTGTGATTGTTTTCGAATTTGGGTAATGTCTTCTTACACGTTTAAGCTTTGTTCAGACTAGCGCGACGCGACAGCTCAATGCGACGCCGGTTATTATTAAACCGTGAAGTTTTCTAAGAAATTGTATTGCTCGAGTCGCGTCGCGCCGTCGAGTCGCGCTGGTCTGCACGAGCCTTTATTCGTGTAGAAATGTATGCCAATTTTACTATTAATGTTTTATTCCATCAAATGGAAGTTTGAATATAAATAGGTTATTAAAATTAAAGTTTTGCGTTGTCTCTTACTATAACTATTGCTGGTGCTGGTCCTAATTTAAAGCTTATGTGACTGTTCGTAACATTACAGTACGTTTTATTTGTTGTGTATTATTACACGAATAAACGTGTTATGATATATTACTGTGACATAGTCATGCAAATTTCACAAGAGCAAAAAATTTAAATAGTTTTTCATGAATTTCCTGAAACTCGTTGCTGTTATTAAAAAAGCAAATATACAAGTCTATAGTTTATTTTTTTACCTATAATTCGATTATACATTATTTATACCTACTTACAATTAAAAGAGCGTTATTGAAGTTTAACCGTTTTTATTTTTTGCTGATAAGTTGTCATTTTTCTCTTACACGTTTATTCAGTGGGGCCATCGCTTTGTGCTGTAGTCGTATGTAACCCACACATGCATACAACCTGCGAAATCAAGTAAAGACGTCGCCCGTCTGTGAGCAGGGACAGTTCGAATAGACAGTTCCAACATGACATGTCACATATGCAGTCATTATCTGCGTCCCGCGTCATTCGCGTTATTTTATATTATCCTACCTTATCTTAGTTACTTGTTTATAAACCGTGTGTAGTTATAGTAACTGCATTATTAAATTCATTGTGTTATATTGAATGAACAATTTCATTTCATATATTATAGAACTTCTAACACACCTTAATAAAAGTTCTATAGTGCGTTTATTACAATGCTATTTGTTCTTTTTGAAATTAATATAAACTACAAAAGAAGAAAAGCTACTTATTTTCTACACAAAACGAAAAATAGAAAGTAGATTCGTATTAAATTCATTAATTCGTAGATAATAATCAAACAAACAATCCATCTCAAAAACTAAGGACCCTCAATAAAGTATTTTTACTTAGAAAACCTTTAAAGGCATCTCTTGTATCGCCGAGATTAGATTCTAAAATTGTATATTTTCTTGGAATTATACTTGAAAATAATAATAATAAGGTCAGTGACTGCTGTGGTGGGTCACTGTTACCTATAATTAAAATGTGAAGGTATATTTGAAATTAATTACTTAAGTATTATTTAACATTCTTTTATTGGGACTTAAAACTTCTTAGTTCGTTTGTCCACCACAGCTGTCACCGGGACGTCACGGAGAAGTTTCGAGTAGCTAGAACTAGACCCGAGATTGTGACGGGCCGATGTGCCGGCTATACAAAACACGTTTGACCAACTTGTCCACACACACCGTAGCCGTTCGCCCGGCTTTTGTTTTGTCTATATTAACCTACTGAACTGCCGAGCATTCGGTTCGAATAATCTCGTTTCTCGGTGACGTGTAGAAGTGGTCGGTGCGACGACGAACCGTTTACAAGACTGTTTTGTATTCTGCGACTATGCAACTGTTTTACGTTCTAGGTTCAAATAGTCTTCGTTGCACAAACCAGTATTCGAATTACTACCACTGCACTCGAGAACGCAATTATTCAAACTATCTATCACACTCGTCGCGTCGTCGTCGAATGTTCCGCGTTCGTTTACAAAACAGTCTGTACAATAAAAAGTGAACTTTTTGTTGTCAATGAAATAGAGTCGATAATGTATTACCAGCTGTCATTCGTGATGCGACGAAATCATTTCCGAAATTTCAAATCGTTGATAGTTGTAAGAAACTGCAACTATTTCACTCGATAAGTTTCGTCCTATAAGCCGTCTTCAAACCAGTTGCAACGACGACCGTTTTCTGCGACCGTTTCCGTCGTCGGTAAAACGGTTGCGTTTCATCCGTCCAAAATTCGACAACGACCCACCACTAGTGACGTGCCCATGACGGCTGCGGTGGACAGACGCCATAAGCAAAGTTAATTTTTTTGAAGTAAGTAGGTACACAGGTAAGATGAAAATATATATGTTTTCCCGTTTTACTTGCTGAAACTTTATTATAACAATTAAGTTCTAGGTCGTTCCCCTCCGAGGATTACTGGCATGATGTTTTGTTAAATGTAAGTAGGTACTATCTATGTAAATTATTTTGGGTGAGATGTTATTTATGTTATTAATTTTATATCCAAGACTCAGCTATTATCTAAATTCCTAGTACTCTTAGTATATAAGTTTCCTCTTTATAGCATATCCTAAATACACAGTGTACCCTTATCTCACTATTAATATAACCTAGACTTACGTAGGTAAATATATTTTAGAGGTTAGTTTCAAGACTGTTGCTTATACCTACCTATATAATTAGCATTATTTACATTAATATTTTAGCAGCTTATCTTTCCAGGGCCACTTTCCATCTCAAGGTTTACCTTCAGCGAAGTTATTTGCGAGCGGAACACATTACCACGTATTCTATACAGGGTAGAAAAAGACAGTCAATGGAGAATATTCTTAATGATAATCTTCGTTAATAACTTTGCCGACTGGTGCCATACATTTTTTGTTTTTGGCGTAGTAATGTAAAAATGTAGCAAGGCAATCAAGTTTTATAAATTGTTTAATAGCAGCTTATTGAAATATAGTTATTGAAAAAAAAAGTAGGTAACGTTTCCTTTGAGTACAAAATTAGCTATCAATCTAAACTAATATTATGAAGAGAAATGGTTTGATTTTTTTTATGTTTGTTTGTTTGTAATGAATAAACTCAAAAACTACTAGACCGATTTTAAAAATTCTGTCACCAGTAGAATGCTATATTATCACTGAGTAACATAGACTATAATTTATAAAGATATCACCCGGGCGAAGCCGCTGGCGGAAGCTAGTAATATGTATATACTTTTCTTCATTGACCTTTTTTTCCACCCTGTATAACGGCTTGACATAAGTCGTTAATAATACTAATATGAGAACAGTGTTTGGCTCAATGGGTCAAGTTCGTATTGATTGCATTCGTTTTCACAAAGCACCTTAACCCATTTTATTTGTTTTCCTTTTGTTTCTGAAGGTTTTACCACTATTCGAAAATGCTGAGGGCCTAAAAAAGTGACAATCGCTTTCAAAACGTTCCGTATTTCTACAACAACTTTCCAACGGAATTGAAATATTGAGCTTTTCGGTAGCATAATATGGTATATTTAACACACGCTGAAAAAAAATGATTGTTGTGTAACAACAACAATCATTTTTTTTTAAACGAACATGCCGCCGTCCAAATATATGTATTTGGACGGCGGCATGTTCGTTTCAACGTACCATGTGACATTTCATGTCACCAATATGTCAATTCTATATCCATAATCGTTATCGTTGATTGAATATCACTTAGTCTAGGCCTTTTGGTCTTGGATAGGCAAGCGCTAGTGACCATTATTCATTTCACAGACCAGCTCAACACAAGGGGTCTGCTAGGACCGATGCCTGCCGGGGTCGCGGGAAAGTCCGAAAGGGATACCGTGGCCCCTGGCAACGTACAGGCAACACCGAAGGAACACGGGTGGGTTTTAGTCAGTAAAGTCTGACACGCCCTACCGCTCCGCCCAGGGCGGAAAAAGTTATTTGACAATTTCCCACCATACAAAAAAAAAAAAAACAGCTTAATGGCTGTGTCCTTCAAAGCTTTTCGTGACCAGATAATACAGGGTATATTTTTGAGTTGTAGCTACAGGAAAACGTTCTTAGAAGACTGCCCTTAACTTTTAGAGTAATATATAAATGCGTTTACAGATTTTAAAAAAAATGGTACAGTTAACTAGAAAAACTCAGTTTTCATTTGAAAAGAAATAATAGATTCCGCTGTCAGTTGCTGGGATTTATCTATACCCGTATATTCTGTCCATTATGTAATTTGTTTGCGTCTTCTCCTGGCCTTTTATAAAAACCATAGCTGCTGGGGTAATTAATTAATTGCAGTGGTCTGAGCTTAATGCCTTGTCTTAAAGTAGGTACGTAACTTGTTATTGCAAGGTTTCAGAAACAACTTTTTAGTTGTTGTGTTCATTGTCTAAGTAAGTCTAAGTTGATGTGTAAGAATTTAAATAATGTGATTCTTTTTCCTTTTAAGCTGTGTAAGTAACGTCAGGGAAATTATTTTTTAAGCACATTAACTACCTACTTAAATTGTCCCTATATTCAAATTACAACTGTCATTTACAGAGAGTTGTAAAAAATTGGTTATAACACGGCAAATTAACGTAGGGTATTACTTTGCTTAACGATGAATTTCGCTGAATGTATCAAGAGAAAGTGTTTAAAATTCTGGCTGAGAACACAGCTGAGCTGCTTCCGTAATTCTTAAAGAAACAATAAGGTGTCACTCAAACAACGTATCTAGTTCAGACAAGTCAAGTAGCAGCTGTGCAGTTGACGGTTGTACTTGTTTCCGTCTGTCAGAATACGAATTTTACCTCCGTACGTGAATTTAGAGCGAGAATACCGGGTATTGTTCAATGTAAAAGACATTATGCCAGTAGTATTAAACATGGTAGAATACGGCTTTATGTGAAATAACTATAGTTAGTGGGTAAATGAAAGTAAATATTTTTTGTGACTTAATATTATGTCACAGCGGTGTCCCCTTTCAATGTTGGATGGTGTAATAGCATTTTGTCCTTTCCTATATCGGAGGAGCCCGAATTGCTTTATAGGCTTACACATATAGGTATTAAGAATAGATCACCTTAAGTTAATATATTGTATGATTTGTAGATGAAGTTGTTTTTTTTTGTTATGTTGTTCTAGTATTGTATTAAGTGATATTTTCATGTTTGTCCTTACGGGGGTGACATGTTCAAATATGAACAAACCTCCATTAATAAATAAAGATTTAAAAAAAAATATTATGTCGATATCTTTAGGTGTAAGGATCCAAAACCACGCCTCAAAAGAGATTTGGGACTTAAACAAGGTATTAAAATATTGCTTACGTTATAAAACGCAGGCTGCTCCTAGGAATAATAATTAGAAACCTTGGTCTGACATAAGTCGGGTAGGTACCTATTGTAAGCTTCTTTTCTTCAAAGAAAAAAACTTCGTTTACGTTTTTATTTTTTCTTCAATTACCAGTCAGATTTGAAAATTTGTTTTTGCATTTAATAACCCAATTACTGAGGAAGGTTTTAGGCATTTAACATCACGCTACGATTCTTAGGAGCCGAGCAAAACGAAAAAAAGTAAGAAAGCGAAAACGAAGTAACAGCGCGGGCTGGCGATGCGACGCGATGCGATGGGACAGTGCGCGAAATTTCAGGCGGACGAAGTCGCGGGCAGAAGCTAATATTTTAAATAAAAGCTCCCGACAATCGGCTTAAACGCTGAATTCCCAAAATAAACGAACCTAAAAGAGATACCTATTTCACACCTCGGGTTACGACACGGGTTCCTCTGCAAACAGACTTGGACAACGTGCCAGGAGAAGCAATGAGCTCTTTATTAGACAAGGGTTTAACTCTAGAGTGTAGGGATGGCTAACCTTTTACATCAATATGCCATTTTAATCAAAAATAATACACCTTTTGACCTTAACATGTGATGTTACCTAATTCTGGAATACTATTACTATTATTTATTTATTTACAAAACACTTCTATCATTACAGGATATCTCAAAGCCATAAAGTGGTACTTAGCTGATACTTATTTTAAAAATTGTTACACAAATGGTATAAGTCGTAAGTCATTTAATAATTTGTTTAACATAGGTACAATAAAAAATGTGAGCCTTCACGGGACGCCTGGCAGATGTGAAACGTCGACATTATTTTGTGAGAGCGAGAGAGATGGCTTAACGCCGGATCGAGTGGGAGAGAATCGCACAGTCGATTGCGCATGGCGACGCGTCGCCACACCGTACACACTACTGCATATAGACTGTATATATACACCATCATATAGCGTGGCGACACGTCGCCACGGCATGCGTCGCGTCGCCACGCCAGAAATCGGTTTTACGTGCGGCTATAGATGTTTCACATCAATAATGGTATAAAGATAATAAAGGTATGCAGTTATTCTTGCGAATTCATTCAAAGAACAGTAAAAAATGACAATATTTTCGGCGACTTCATTGATTGTACGTAAGGCGCGAGTAACTGGCGCTTTTAGAAGCAACTTAGTCCTGCTGCGCGGCATCGCCAGCAGCTGCGGCCGTCTCCGCCTCAGCACATAGTTGTCGGGTACGCACAGATTCACCTCCTTTAAAACCCCCTGATTCTTTATTTTACCATTGATTAATTTAACCATATAAATGGCAAGAGTCATATCCCTTCTTAATTCCAATTTGTTGTACCCAACCATGCCTAAAACGAACCATTATAATTCTATCATGTTGCACTGCACATAAGTACTATGTTTTATATTTGCAACTTGCTAAGGTGGACTTAGGTCCACTTTTGTACGGTTTTTTTAGTTGTGCATATAGTTTCAATAAAAACATGTATAAATACTGAATGCATTATTGATCCGTAAATCAATTATCAAAAAAGACATTTAATTATGAGTGAATTTTGTTTTTAATTCACCCTGGATTTTCTGTTGTACCATAAGTGCGCCATCCCTGCCCTAGAGGGATTGGCAAGAGCCACTAGATTAGGTAAAGTAGATTTTCGTGTGGCGTCGCCTCGTTTGCAAACAGGCTATCTCGTTAACCACTTCTCAAAACCCATAAGAAGTGGGCTGCTCACTTTTTGTGGGTTTTTTTAGAATTGCTTAATAAATTTGATTAGTGACTCCACCCGCTTACAGGTACTGTACCTACTTCCTAGTTATGTTATTCTCGGGAACAGTGGGTCAAGTGGTTTGGATAAGTAATATTTACAATTGTTGTAATTTGTTTTTATAGAGTTCTATATAGGTATTAATGTTAATATTAGGTACTAGCTTTTGCCATTGGCTTCGCCCGCGTGGATGTTTTTATACACCTAAGCCGTACTTATGAATCACGCCGTCCATTGGTGGAAACCCAATCAAAGTCCGTTCGGTAGTTTTTGAGTTTACCGCGTTCAGACAGATAGACAGACGCGGCGGAGGACTTTTAAAATAAATTATGTAGTGATAGTGATGTACAGAGGAGCTCGTGGTTAGGTTATTACAGCCGCAAGGGTCGATCCATCAGGTTAAACTACGATAGCCGGGATTAGTCCGTGGATGGGTGACCATCTTTACATACCGAGACTCCTCCGTGCCTCGGAAAGCACGTTAAGCCGTTGGTCCCGGCTATCATTCGTGGATCTTTGACAGTCGTTACGGGTCGTCAGAAGCCGGAAAATCTAACAAGCAGTCTTACCAAGGGATATCGTATTACCCAGTTACTGGGTTTTGGAAGTCAGATAGGCAGTCGCTCTATGTAAAATACTGGTATTCAGCTGCATCCAGTTAGACTGGAAGCCGACCCCTACATAGTTGGGAAAAGGCTAGGCAGACTGATTGATAGTGATGTACTGATAGTAAATAATATTTCAAGGTACAATTCAATACCATGTCTTTGGTAACAATTTGACAGTGAAAGCGCAGTAACAGTAAGGGCCTGCCAGGGATGCGAGTTTGTCCGAAAGGGATATCGTGGCACCGGCACACAGGCAACGGAAGGAACACGGGTGGGTTTTAGTCAGTAAAAGTCTGACACGCCCTCCCGCTCCGCCCAGAGCGGGAGAAGTTATTTGACAATTACCCACCCAAAAACAAAGGGCACTTTGGGCAACACAGTCGTTATTCTAATGGGGAAAAGGATGTTGTGCATCCCCCGTCGTGAGGGCTCGAACGCGCATGATGGCATCCACCGTAGAGCGCCCCTTGCGGAAACCAAACTGGCTCTCCGCCAAGTCCGGTCCCACTCGCTCCAGCCGCCCGACAAGGCGGTCTGCAATCACTCTTTCCAAACCTGGATTGAAGAACAAACTTAACTTTTCAGTTGACAAAAAACTTTTAATAGAGTAAGTAATAAAATACTGACTAAATGTGAATGTGTGTGTGATGTGTGTCAAGACACGGCCTATGAATTTTTAACCCCAGATTGAAGAACAAACTTAACTTTGCAGTTCATATACAAATTACCTATTTCCGGATTTTTCTCTTTACTTGACCTTGTTTCCCGCTAAACTTCATGCTGCTGGGCCAACGGGAAGTACCAAATAGACTGGTTTATTTGTGATTGTCAAAATATGCGGCATAAATAACCGTATTTATTTATTGCGTTGACTTGGAAGTTTGATTTTCGTTACAGCTCCAAGAGACCGTAGACCTAAGTTTTTGATATCTATTTCAACTTGATGCCTCGGTTTCCTGAGAAAAAGAGCCTCAACAGACAACCAAGTCATCCTTTAAGGGTTTAAATTTTTCGTTTTGAAGTACGGAATCCTAAAAGAGTTTTATTATCTGCCTGTTACCTTTTCACGCCGTAACGGCTGAACGGATTTAGATGAAAGGCAGACCTGGGTTAGGACAAAGGATACTCTGAATCCCGGTAGCATGTTCCAGCGGGATATTTTCCGACATCCACGCGGGCGAAGCGCGGGCAAAAGCTAGTATAATATATTGATATTATAAATGCGGAAGTGAGTTTGTTTGATTGTTACGGTTTCACGCTAAAATGGCTGAACAAATTTAGATGAAATTTGGCACATAGGTAGACCATGATCTGAATTAGGACATAGGGTACTTTTTATCCCGATATTCCCATGGGATAGGGACTTATGCGGGTGAAACCACGGGGCGCAGCTATTGTTAAATACATAATTTGTTATTTAGTTAGACTACAATTCACAAAGTTTCATGGCCACAATTTTATTCAAACTCCGAACTGCAATTAAAAACTTCATAAAGTAGAACGACGATTTTTTAAACAACAGTGTTTGAGTTTAATTAACACAATCTACTTGTTAAGCTCAAATGTTGATGACTTGGTAGGTTGTTAAAACATGTAGGCTAAAATTGAGCGAAAAAGGGTCGCTTTTTAACACGCCGCTTAAATACTGAGTTCAAAACGATTATGTTGGAAATGACATTTGACAGTAATTAACTATTTTTTTTTTTTTACCAAAAACGTGTCGACATCGTTTTTAATGTTAAGTAACTGAAGGCGTTTGACTTAAGAAACTGAACGCGATCAGCACATCCAAACCGCGATCAAGAGCTGTCAGTGTCATCATTGTTGTGCAATAACAAGAGCTGTCAGTGTCATCATTGTTGTGCAATAACAAGAGCTGTCAGTGTCATCATTGTTGTGCAATAACAAGAGCTGTCAGTGTCATCATTGTTGTGCAATATTGACACTGACAGCTCTTGAACGCAGTTTAGATGTGCTGATCGCGTTCAGTTTCATTGGTGAAAGCCGCCCTTAGTAAACTGAACTCTGATTAACAAGTGCCTCATACCGATAAGGTTTTACCAGATCTCACACACAATCTCTTCACATAGCATAAAGTTGCTTAATGACAGATATAGTCCTGCACCCTTATTGCTTAACACACTATCAATAACAATCCGAAGGATTTTCAAGGAAATTCTTAATCCATCAATCATAATGTACGAAAAATTTGTCTGATCAACAACATGCCATCCATTTTGACAGTTTAACAACATTAATTGCGTTATTTACACGCAATTAATGTTGTTAAACTGTCAAAATGGATGGCATTTCCAATTGTCCTTGCGCAATTTCGTCTCTGGTAATTCATCAACAGACGAAATTACTTTTAAGAATCTTCAACTTCAACATGACGTCAGGCTCGTATTCTCTGAGGGGTAGGCGTAGATGAACACTTATAGATAAAACGACAAGATGCTACTGAGAATTTCCTTAATAATAACAAAGTAGGCAGGCAAACGTCAACATCTCCAGTCAAAACTAAAATATCATTCCACCGAACTTCTGAAGGTGCTTGCAAAATCCACACCAACTACCGTTTGTCGCCCAATCCATGTAAACTTCATCGAAGCACAATCAAACCCAGGTTAGAATGGGATCGATATTGGAGAACAACACGATCATTTGCAAGTATAATATCGACACAAGGATTCCTACCGTGCTCAGATTCAATATCAACTCCATTTCACATCGAAGTATCAGTATTCATCGCACACTTAGATGTCTGGCTAGCTTTGTTCGTTTGTGGGCCTGGCTGTTTGGTTCTCATAATGATACATTGAAATACAATTAGACGACGTATATTTAATTACCTAATCCGCTTAACTGTACTTAAAGAGTCATAAAGAACCCTGTAAGAAATCGACACGCGTTTCACCTCTCAACGAGGCATCCTCAGGATGACGATTAACTTGTTACGAACCTGAGCCCGACGTGTTGACACGTCAAGCGTCGAGAGCAGAATCTCTGCTCTCGACGTGTTCCGCGTTAAGTTAGGCGGATTAGGTTACTAAACATACGTTATCTATTGTATTTTATAATGGATTTCCGAAAAGTCACGCCTGAGTCAATTAACTATAATAAATTGAGGCTAAACTGCTGCTACCTATGTCGAATTTAGGTAATTTATTCATCTTTTATCATTGATTGCTTCAATATACGGAAAACTGAAGAAATATTTCATTCAACATAACATACAGCACTCCCGAAGGGAATAAGCCCGACTTATGTTACAGATGAAGATACTTGATCATGTAAGAAGATGAATGTTCCAATTACTGATACTCAGAGTTAAAGATATGGTTTTTAGGGTTCTGTAGTAAACAAGGAACCCTTATAGTTTCGCCATGTCCGTCTGTCTGTCTGTCCGCGGCTTAGCTCTGAGACGGTTAGTACTAGAGAAAGCTGTAATTTGACATATTAATCATGCCGACAAAGTGCTAAAATAAAATAAAGAAAAATATATTTTTTAGGGTACCTCCACTACTCGTAAAGTGGGGATGTTTTTTTTTTCCTCATCTGCCCCATATTGTGAGGTATCGTTAGAAAGGTTGTTCAAAAATATTGCGGGTTTGTCAAAACCATTTTTGGATTCAGGGATCCGTTTGCGAAATATTAAGCTTTTAACTGAATTTTTTTGTTAGAGTCAAGTGCCCCCCCCCCCCCCCTGCCAGCTAAATGGTTGTACTTGGATTTGTGAAAAAATTTACAGCAGTAGTATATATAACGAAATTAAAAGAAAAACTATCAGAGCTAAGTAGACTGTACAGGTTAACGAGTAATAATCAACCAACTTAAATTTTCAGTTTGAAAAACATGATTTACAATGTTGAAACATGTGTTTACAATGTTATACTTATGTTCTTGGGATAAATTCATCCCAACTACGGAACCCTTCATTGTGCGTGGACACGTACTTGGCCGGTTTTTTTTATTATTTATCTTTTTCGCGCAGTTTTTTTTAGTGGTCAAGGACAACGAAGGCTGGTATAGAAAAGTACGGCTCAAAACGTCACATGCCTACAGTGTTGACGAAATGAGATACATACTCGTATATATATAGCAGAATACTAAAAAACAGTTTTCTCAACAGTTTCATACAGAAAAATGAAACTAATCTGTAAGGTCAGTCTGAGTATTGTGATTTCGAATAATTATTGAATCGGGACATCGCCAAGCGGTTGGTCGACTTTTTACGTGACCAGAGGGCTGGCCAATTTTTAGGTCAAAGAATCAGCATTGCCATCCAACGTGGCAATGCTGCCAGCCTTTTGGGCACTTTTCCCACTGACAGCGATGCCGACGAATTTTTTGATGCCCAATGAGCTCTTCCTTTATTTATTTTTTTCCTCTTTATACTTGTTTATAATTTTTATATTTTAGTGTTAGTTGTATATTAGATCTTAGTGTGTATATATTTTGAATTGCCCTGTAAATAAAGGTGTTAATAAGTACTTTATAATAATGATGAAATATTGAATGTACTTTATTTATCTCGGCGATCATACTGCGTCTAAAGTTTTTTTAAAGAACAAAATTCATCTACAAACTATTTTCCAAGTGAGGCAGGCAGAGCTGCCTCACTTGGAAAATAGTTTTTGAAACAAAACATGAGGGGGAGCCCTCATGTTTCATTTTATATTCTTCCCTACTCAAGGCGGGTTAAGTAGGGAAGAATTTCAAACATCCTTTCAAAGCTACAAAGAGCATTTCATGGCACATTATTTAGAGTAAAGGGTAATGTAGGGTACTTTTGAGGGATTCATTAATTAACAAAAGTGCCATCCATCATAAGCACTTCCTCATTCGTCCTAATTTATTACAAGGACTAACAAAAGTAAGTTGTAGTGTAAATCATTAATTTGATTTACTGAATTCAGTTTATGTTAGTCTAAGTGATGTGCCAAGATAGTGAGACAGTTAATCTGACAGTGGATTAGTTAACACTTGGCTGTTCCCTGTCTCATCTGTGGCAGTTTAGTGAAGTAGATTATGGACGTATTCTGAAGACTAGACTTAAACAAGATTATCGCTTGATTGTCTTTTGCTCAACTAAAGAGATAGGATAAGTTAGAGCAAAAAGTGTAGATAAGTATATACAGGAATACTAGCTGCGCCCCGCGGCGTCACTCGCATAAGTATTGATCCCGTGTGAATATCAGAATAAAAATCCTATGTTCTAACTTAGGTTATGCTACCAATGTGCTAAATTTCATCCAAATCCGTTCAGCCGTTTTAGCGTGAAGGCGTAACAAAGAAACGAAAACGGCTAAACCGAGTACTGAGCTCAGTACTCGGTTTAGCCGTTTTCGTTTCTTTATATGTATATATATATATGCTAGCTGTTTCCCGCGACTTCGTCTGCGATCAAAGATGAAAAGTAGTTATGTTCTTCTTCGGGTCATGGTCTACCTATGTGCCAAATATCATTCAAATCAGTTCAGCCGTTTTAGCGTGAAAGCGTAATAAACAAACAAACAAACTCACTTTCGCTTTTATAATATTAGGTAAGATACCTACTTGCTCTGAGGTAAGCATACGAATACCTGTGATAGCTACTTCTGATAACCAGAACCTCAATTGCGTTACATACTTTTTGAAGGAAATTGCTAATCTATCACTTCGTTTTTTTTATATTTTTTAATAAAAAAAATGTTTGAACTATTCTTCTGTTCGACAAGGTAAATTACGCAATGAATGTTGTTGAATTGTCAAAATGTAAAAAAAAAGGTTTGGTAAAGCCATGGCTATTGCAGATATTTATTTATTGATAGGAGAACCAACAGCTATAATAAATGGTTAACAGTAACAAATGTAGAGCTAATTACAAGTTCTCACGGGTAAAGACAGAAAAAGTAGTAGAAATCTTAGTATCACTAATAAACACGATAAAAAAGATTAAGTAAATATATATATATAAGGTACAATAAGCATAAAGCTTTGTGCAGATCAGCGCGACTTGTCGCTCGACGCGACACCGGTTATTGTTATACCGTCAAGTTTTCTTAGAAATTCTATTGTTCGAGTCGCGTCGCGGCGTCGCGTCGCGCTGGTCTGCACCAAGCTTTAGGCACTTTTTTTAATTTTTTATTTTCCTTTAGCCTGCGTTCGTTTTCATACTTCGATATCATTTCGTGGACAATAGTGTGGGTTATACGTGCTTTCGACTGTAATATAACTACTTTTTGTAAATGCTGTTTTTTGACCCAAATAAAATAAATAAATAAATAAAAAGTCAGCGTTCAGCCGAGCGCGTGCAGAATAGGTTTTGGTGGAAAATCTCTTTACAAAGACTATTAAAGTCCTACGACACGATACGATATGTTACGCAACTACCCCGCAGAAGGCAGTGCGCAAATCTAATCATCATTCCTATCGGCCTACCAGCTTAAGATCTGATGGCAGTTGCGTCTTGTAAACCGATGGAGTGTTACTGACTCCAGACAAAACAGATTACATACAGGGTTCCCTGTAAATATGGATTTTTTTGAAATGGCTGATATATAAAAATAAATGGCCGCCCAAAAAAATACTTTAAAATAGAGATAATAATTATAAGTAAATTGTTGGATTTTTTTTGAACGGCCGTAGGTTCTATCCAGTAAATACCGGAAAACCATGTATAATAATGTACTGTACCCTAAAAAAAAAAAAAAAAAAATGGCCGCCCAAAAAAATACTTTAAAATAGAGATAATAATTATAAGTAAATTGTTGGATTTTTTTTGAACGGCCGTAGGTTCTATCCAGTAAATACCGGAAAACCATGTATAATAATGTACTGTACCCTACCCTACCCTACCCTGTACTAATTTCAACACTTTATTAGTGGTTTTTGTGTACATGATAATTATTCAGATTTCAGAGATTTTATTTAGATTTGATTTGATCAGTCAATCATGCATTCAATCATCTAATCAATAATTTCAATCTGCAATCATGTTGCTATGTTGATTGCTATTACAACTGTAATTATATTTTATGTAATTATGTGTAATTGTTTTATCTGTAATTATAATTATATAGATTATTTTCTATTTTGTGAATGTGAGAACGCTGTAGGCTTATTGGACTGTAGATTTATTGACATCTTCTATTTTGTTAAGTACCTGGTACTTGTTGAAAGACCTACACTGTCCTCCCATACCTATTAATTCTGTTATTTGAAAATATTGTAAAGGCCAATTATTTTTAAAAGAGCAACCGCGGACTTTCTTGCCGGCTCTTCTCCATAGGAAACGACCAATTGGAACCGTGCACCTAGCTTCTGACGTTTCATATGTGCCCATGTAGGTTTATGTGACATAAAATATTTTTAATTTGAATAAGCAATTGAGAGCAGATGAGAAATATAATATCCGACACCGTAAGTGCTTGCACCTGCAAGCCAGCTGAACAGTACAAATCAGTAACCGGCAGAAATTACCCGATCCGCAGGAATTTGTTCTAACAACGCAACGATTACTAGAACTAGCTGGACGACAACTACTCAATTGACACTTCCTACTTTACAAAATATTATCACTTTTGTGATTGCTTACAATGTCAGCTGATTTACTGGAATTGTTCTTTTGACAAAGGCTAAAATAGCTTATTTAAATAAAAGTATTTTTTATTGAAAGTATGAAAATTAATGTACTGTATATAAACTTAATTATTGTTATATAACTACAATTTTACTCTACATACTTAATTAATTACTAAGTACATGCAAATATATAGAAAAACAAGAAACCAGCTAACTGACAGTCAGACTCACATGACGGGGTCCGTACCGTTTCTTGTATGGTACCCTATAATTATTAACTTTATTACATTTTTACGCTTCATGAGCGTAAAAATGTAAGACTGTCTGACTAAAACCCACCCGTGTTGCTTCAGTTGCCTGTACATTGCCAGGGGCCACAGTATCCCTTTCGGACTTTCCCGCGACCCCGGCAGGCATCGGTCCTAGCGGACCCCTTCCGTTATGCTGACATCTCTTTAAGCGCGCGGGCTGGCCGCAGCCTCAAAGAACGCGCCCACACCGGTGCCCCGTAAAGGGCCATGGACCGCACGACCCCCGCATAGAGCCTCCGGCAGGAGGCGTTTGGACCCCCTAGATTGGGCAGGAGCCGCTTCAAGGCAGCCCCGGCCGCTCCAGTCTGGGAGCCAAACGTGGATACCTGCCCTGGAGACTGGTTTGAGCTAAAAATAGGTTTTTTATGACCATAAATAAGTTTCCGTGCCATTTTCAACTACAGCCAAGAAACTATCTATAGATCCTTGGATATCCATAACTATTCTTTTAGGTTTAGTAATTAGTATCAGCTATAATAACCAATTAACTATATGCTTAGGCACATATATTTTTTACCTTCCATGTTATTGTTAGCAATACCCGAGACCGTGGAAAGTCAAAAATATAACCAACTATGCTTTGTAATAATTTGCTAATAATTCAATTTATTCAGTAACAATCTACATTGTGTTCGAAATTAACCAACAGGAAACATAATTATACACAAATATTACAAAATAACGATGTTCAAAAATTATTATAAACATGCAATTCAATATAAATTACCACTTAACAAAAAAAAAAACTAATAATACCATGCAAACATAAATTATAAAACAATATGTCAAACATAATAAAAATTAAAAGCAAAATAAGCACAAACAAAAATGAAAATAATATAATGTAACATCATCTTGATTTGGTATGTAGGTATACTTACCCCTTATTTTAAATTGGAGGTTCAATCTTAACCCACGTAGGCGTTTATTAATAAGTGGTCTAGGCTGCCTAATTATTGGTTAGAAGACCTATTTTAATATTGATAAGAATAGCGAACCAGTTTCTGGTAAATTGGATCCACGAAGTCAGATCTGGTATTCCGTCTATTAAAATACTAATAAATTCTAACCCTTCGGGGAATTCAGAGGTGATGTTGTATTATTAATTCTACAAAGTTGCGGGGTTAGCCAATAATTTTGCGTTAACCCTAAACCTATTTAGATTTAGGTTACAGGAGATTCCTTGCATAAAATGAATGCCCTACCTTCCCTTATTAGATTACTGACTAAGGTTGAAGCCGCTTAAGTGCGGTCTGTTTCAGTCCAGGTGTTGTGTTTCACAATGGTGGACGGTAAGAATATTATTTTATAATAATATGCTCTATTACTGGCTTGTTATTTTAAGTTATGTACTAAAAAACTATAGTTTATTTATTTATTGTTTCGTCGCAAGTATGTTGAAAAAGTCGTGGCCGCGACTTACGAGTTGTCGGGTTTGAACCCGGGCAGGCGCTTTACTTTGTCTAAATTATTTCATCACCACTGCCCTCAAAACGGTGAAGGAATACATCTTGAGGAAACCAGCATTTCGTATAACCAAAAATTCGAAGATTTGTCACATGTATCAACCCGCACTGAGCCCGCGTAGTGGATTACGACCTACTCCCTCTCACCAAGAAGAGGCCTGTGACCCAACAGTGGGAAAATTATAGGTTGATTATGATTATGTATGTATGTTGAAAAACACTCTCGGTTCCTTGTTATAGTCCATTTTAATAATGGACTATAATGATCATGAACAACCCAGCCATATATTTTACATCTAGTACTGCTCGTAGGATTCTCTAAAACAAGAATGTCATGAGGAATAAAATCTTTAATCACCATGGTTAGCAGACGTGGTGATCGGAATTTATTCTTATAGTCTTATAGTATGCATGCTCATATTTATCGCATAATACAGTGAAATGAGTTTGTTTTGGTCCATTTTCTCAAAGTAGTCGGCTAGGAAACACCGAACTTTTCTAGTTTTAAAACATACATCATTTAGTTTTGACGTATAAAAGTGTTTTTTTTAACCAATTTACAGAAATAATAGTATATTATGCAATTAGTGAATAAAAGACGGATTTAAAGCGAGGGCCATAGATGAATCACGAGCAAGTGAAGGATTCTAACGACTGAATCACGACCGTAGGGAGTGATTCATGACGATTGAATCACGAGCGTAGCGAGTGATTCAAGTTTTAGAATCCTGAGCGACGCGAGTAATTCATGGCCCTCGATATAAATCCGTTTTATTCAAGAGTTGCATACTATACTTTATACCATGACTACGAGAAAAAGAAAGATTTAAGCGAAAATAGACATTTATTGAAGAAAAAAAGGAAGGTTGAATTAAGCTTCGTGCAGACTGGTGCGACGCGACAGCGCGACGCGATTCTAACAAAACAATTTCAAAGAAAACTTCACGGTATAACAATGACCGGTGTCGTCGCGCTGTCGCGTCGCGCTACTCTGCAAGGGGCTTTAATTAAAATGCACATTAAAATTGGAACAATTACTAAAATCAAAAGTAATTTTCTTATTATTACTAATAACAATCAACTTGTGAAACGATATTTATTTCCTGTGTATAGAGTATGTTTTCGCAAGGAGGTTGTATAGCATTGAGATGGAGGTCGCATATATAGATGTGTTCTAAATTCAAACACCAAAACAGTGATTAAAAGAGCTTTTTATTCACTGTTTTCAGTGAATAAAATAAGCTTTTTAGAGGGGGAATGGTATAAATGTCATTTATTATTGAATGCTGTTGCAAACGTTCTTGAAATAGTCCGCAGCGATGGTAGACTCTCCACAAATTTGACAGCTATATTTGAAGGTTGTGTAGGAATCCTGGATGCGGCCAGTATTAGTACCGGTCATTGTCGCTTAGGGGAGGCCTATTTACAATTATAGTGGACATCTTTCGGCTGATAAATTAAATAATGATGGCGACTCACCAACTTCCAATCCTTACAGTTGTAGATCCAGGGGTTGTCAAGACAGGAGCCTACAAATACGAAGATGGTACTCGCTATGTTGGCGAGTGGAATTCTAAGGGCCAGAAGCATGGCATGGGACATCTGGTACTACCTGATGGTACAAGATACGATGGATCGCTGATTGGAGGCCTTTGCTCTGGATTGGGTGTCATGGCGTTTCCTGATGGTGCTAAGTGAGTTTAATTCTTCTTAACCTCAAAAAGGAGAAGTTTACGTACGATTACTTTTCCATGTCCGTACACCGATCTCTCAGTGATCTGTGGGTGGATTTACGTGATTATTTTTAACACCCGCTGAGACTAAAAAGTCCCATAATACTAATAAGTAGTAGTCGTTGGTTTTTTAACTCGCTTTTTTTTGTAAACGGTTTTTTATAGATTTTTTCGGTAAGCAAGCTGACAGCCCACTTGATGGTAAGTAGTCAGTGCTGCGCATGCCCTCTGCAATACGCTGTTTGGCGGTAGAAATAGGCATGGTAGTAGTACTGCCTCGGAAGAGTTCGTTAAAAAAGAAGCATAATTAAAGATTAAGTTCCTAGTATTTTAATAGTATTATGAAGTACAGGTACTCGTGGCACGAGGATTCAAGAGAAAGGGTCTTCTTTTTCAGATCCCGTATTTTAGTAACCTGTTAAAAAAGATGGAACTGAAACTCTAAGTAGGGCCAAAAAAAAAACTTTGTTTTTATATATATAGCGACATGGACATTTTGTCCATGTCATATTCTTATTTTACTTTCGTCGGGTCGCAAGAAAATCAGCACCATTAATTTTCCTTAAAACATTCTTAACAATAAACATTATTTTCATAACTTCAGAACCATTTCATTCATAAAATTTTATAGTTATGAATGAAAATATTTACAGAGTTTGCCACTTATCGGTATGGTCGGGACTCTGCATCGAGAAATATAAAAATGTCTGTTTTTTATTGCACTACTTGTACCGAGGACCTTTCAAATGCAATGGTGAAATAAAGTTGATATTTATTATCACTACTGTACATTATTTGGAATTCTTCTTCAGAAACCTTTGTGATTTCTTTTCGTAGCTTTTTCAACTCTCTGCTATGATAAAACTATTGAGATTCTTGAGTATGAGAGACGGTTGGTTCATTATTTATATTGTTTTGAATTTACTTACGTCATACTTCCATATTATCAGGATATCTTTATTTCGAACCTTTTGACGCATGTTATAAGCACTCAAACTCAAACTCAAAGCATTTATTTCAAATAAACCAATTACAGGCACTTTTGAATTGTCAAGGGGTCGGTCAGTCAGAAAGATGAAGCTAGTTGCCCATTCCAAAGCGTAGTAGGTACCTATGGAGAAGAACGGGCAAGAAACTCCACGGACACTATTTTAAATCAAAATATTCTTACAAAATAATGGTTACATCATTCATGTTTAAATTATACATGTGAGAACAATGTAGAAAGACGTGCACGTTAAAAGCGTCCGCAATGAAAAGATAATAAACAAATTCAAAAATTAAAATACATTAAAATAATAAAAATTATAATGCAGGGGCCTATATAAAATAACTTACAATGCGACATATTAGTAGAAGAATAACGAAATTGACACATTTTCACGAACTATTTAATAGAGCAGAAAACTATAGAAGAAACTTATAAAATTGTCGGATTGTCACCTGTCACCAAAAATGTCCCAGAGTCTACCAACTTTTGAAACTAGATATAGGTTCTGTCTTTGCGTAGGAGATAAATAAATATTGTTTGACCAAGTTTGTGCTGAGTCCATTTCAGATCCATGTCGGAAAACTTTACTTAACTTAGTTACTCGAGATCCCAGTAGACATGGGTGTATTTTTAAAGGCAAAATAATATGTCTAAACCCAAATGTTTTATTTTATTTGTAGGTATATAGGTATATACAGTTCTCTGATTAAAGCATAATTTATTATGAGTCAAGTCGATTTTTCTATTTTTAAATACCAGCCTATAATTTACCCAGGGTATAGTCCTCTTCTTATATAAAGAAGGCATGAGCATTGATCTTCATCAATGCTCATGACTTCTCAATGACGGGACAATAATAGGCTAGTATTAAAAAATAGGCACTCTTGGAGACTGCCGACAGAATTGAAAACTTAAAACTGGTATGAGCGCCATCTATATTCTATGTTACAGCACTACGGCGCGTAGAGACGTGAACCCATAAGTTAATAAAAATCGCTCAACGCTGTTAAATAAGTTTTCACTTGAATAATCTGCTCCGTGCGTCAAGCGTGGTGATCCTTGACTTGCAAGCATGGTGATGCTCGTCTTGCAGGCGTGGTGATGCTTGACTTGCAAGCGTGGTGCTTGCTCAAGGCGGATTGGTGATTTCAGATTTATATTAATCTTGTTCTTTTCGTGAGGTTAGCGAATTTATATTAATTACTAGCTGTTACTCGCCCGCCCAGTTACTAGGTAACACAATATGCCTATCTTAACAATTGATATAGTTTACTAAGTTATATACATAGTCTAGATAACATCCTGACAAATATTCACGGAACTTTGTTTAGTTTCGAGAATTTATGGCCCGTATTTCAGATACTCACTCAAAACTCAAGCATTACAACTCGTTTAAAGCTTTTTGATTGCTTGAAATTAGTTTTTTAAGTAATGAGCGTTCTTAGGACGCGTCCTTAACGAAGCGATTGTCGCCTTTATGGCGAACCCGAAAGCGTGTTCGCGCTGACAGAAGGTGTGTTCCACTATCTCATTACGCAAAACATTTTCGTAAGCGATTACGACTAATCTGTTTAATTTTGACAGTTCAACAACATTCCTTGCGTTATTTACGTTGTAGAGCAGTTTTTTAAGCTATTGCATAGCTTTTATCGGAGACTCTGAGCGCGGCGACCGAATGTAGAAATTCCGTAACGAAAAAAAAACCTGACGCGAAAGTTTGTGAGGATGGATGGATGGATGTTTGTTACTCTTTCACGCAAAAACTACCGAACGGATTTTAATGAAACTTTACAGTAATGTGGCTTATATATCAGAATAACACATAGGCTACAATTTATAAAGATTTTATGTGATTTAGCCATAATATAACGATAAGTATCCAGTAAGTCGGAAAAAATCCTGCCCTCTGAGATCTATCTTTGCGTGCGCTGCCTAAACCGCTGGAGTTACATGAAAAGAATGTATTGTGGGGTTGTTTGTCTTAAAGAGTTCTAAATAAAAGTCCGCGACAGCATATATCTACCTTTTATGTGGAAGCCATTATAGCCAAAATAGTGAGCTATAAATACATTTAAATTGAATACTTTTTTTAAGTTGCATATTTTAGAGTATTTAGTTAATTCGTATCAAAATAAATACCTTCATCGCTTTCGGTATTTAATGTAGATAAAATTTGTCTTTTACACTAAGTAATTTGGACTAATATTTTAAAAGTTAGAACGATAAGAATGACCTGCGATGAGTCGACGGCGGGCGCGCAGAACGAGGGTGGAGGGGCGGGATAGGCAATGACGCGCGATCGCCGAGTGCGCGACCCGAACGCGGGCAGACGCGTGAGGGCAGACGTCATTGACGGTTGTGTAAATTCTGCGATTTAGGGGGGGGGTATAGGGGTATTTTTTTAAAAAAATATTTTAATTCAACAATATTATCTTCTTATTTTTGAATATATGCTATGCAATAGCTTTACCGCGGCAGTCCTCGAGTGCCACACGTATTTTTTTTAACTTGTGAAGCAATGGATTAGCAATCTGTTTCAAAACGATTCAGATTCTGATTGATCGTGTATTACGCAATTAGGGTAGCGGTTTTCCGAACAAATGCGTCATATATTATGACCGCGACGATTCCGTATTCACGCAACCGATCGCTTTGATTCGGACGCGGGGTAGCGTACCTAGAAATATTATCATAAAGATGTATCTCTAAAGACTTGCTATATATAACTCAAAGACTACCAAGTCAAACTTGAAAGATTTATAGTATCCTCATTTCTGGTAAAGTAAGAAGGTTGAATGACATTCCGGTTTCCACGTATTTGATCAGGATCGCTCGGCAAATAGGATGTAGGGCAAAATAAGTAGGTTTTAGACACGTCCGCAAGGTTTTTTCAAAGAGGAGATATTGGCAAAAATATCGTTCCTACCTTTTCTTTCGGAAAAATAAATGGTTTTTTCCCTGTTTATACAACCTTAGTTTAAGTAAGGTGAACGCAGAAGGAAAAGCTTGAAATCTACAAAAGTTTCAAACTTCTAAACCTAATTAAAATATTTGCTTCAAAATCTCGATTGAGATTTCCAACACCTGTGACTTCTTTTTTTAAAGAAAAATTTATATTATCTAGTTCATCATTGAATATAGGAAATATTCAATGATGAACTAGATAATATAAATTTTTCCCTCTTAATATTTCGCTCCCAAAAGTGACTCCCATATTCAAAATTAATTAATTTACGATACAGGTCCGTGTTTGGGTCACGGAAATTCATAGCTGTGTACCAACTTCGGTGCATTTGATTCGTAACTAATTAGATGTGACAGACGGACAGAATGAAAGACACACGAGTGATCCTATAAGGGTTCGCTTTTTCATTCAGACGTACGGAACCCTAATAACAAAAAAGTCTTAAATAGGTAATTTTTTACGTAAAATAGTTTCTTGCACATTATACTCGTAACCTAGTGAGTTACACTTAATAGGTATGTTATGATTTTGCGTACCTAAGCAGAATTGTTAAGTGTGTTGCACAAAATTAAATCACGTTCAAGGCTGTGTTTGTGTATATTCAATTTTTGCAGCGGGCGAGTAACTTGCTTAGATATCAACATCGAGGTTTTGAAGGCCAGTGCAGTTTAATGTTGAATCAGCAGAAGGCGTTGGACACTGAAGTCTGGCCTTGAGTATGACGCTCTAGGTGTCATAATCGATAGAGTGGGTATAGCTGTATTCCACTATTTTCCTAGCAAGGCACTCAGTGTCTTCCGTCACAGTATAAATAAGCAACAGTATCTTCATAGCAAACGGCCGAAACGACGCGCTTCGAAGTCTCAGTACGCAACAGTATCGAGTGCGGACGGACGCGGAAGGTTTATCTACTGAGAGACCGTAGGTAATTATTTCAAGGTCCCTGCTAAGATGTAATACTGTTACTTTATTATACTATGTTTCCGTTTTCTGGCTGTTGGGCTTTTTAAAATGCAAGCACATTTCGGTGTGTCAACAGTCTTCGTGCTTCGGACATCGAGTGTCCTTCTTCGCCACAGTTACCATTTGTAGATTTCAACTCTCTGCATGTCTTTGCATAGAAAGAAAGAAAGAAAGAAAATAAGTTTATTTGCGGTACACATAACGCAAAGAAAGAACAATACAGCGCATCATATCGCGCTTTTCTTGAAGCCTGTTCAATATTTCTTACGAGCACGTCTGTACTCTGCGAATGAGCACGACTCAATCCATTCGATGACTCAATTTATGTAGTTAGTCAAACTTTAAAAGCGTAGAGTCAACGTAAAACTGAAACACGGTACGTACGGGTGGTTCGGTGATGGTACTTAATGAAAAATTGAAAGCAGAATATTGACAAAAGAATCCCTAAAAGCTTTTCAGTTGACTTTTCCAGGCAAAATTAACGGTTCAGAGGACAGTAGAGCTTACGTCAAAGTTTAAGTATAAAAAAATAACGTATGAATTCTCGGAAATTATAGATTTTTAGGTATGGATTTTATTATTATTGTATTCAAATAACCTATTATATGAAACGCTATTTATGGATTGCAATTATAAGTTTATTGCAGATTCTGCTAAAACTTATGAAGAAAACCACATTTAAAGTTACATAACACAATAAGTTTATTTTTGAATATGGAGCGAACTGCCGCAATATCGATTTAAAATAAAATCTAACGATACCCCATACATCTAAATCTGTTCAAGCATTTATGAGATATGGTGGAACAAAGAAACTCACACACGTACATACAACAAGAACCCTGAAAACATTTCACTCCTTTTTGGGCAGTCGTGTAAAAAAAAAACTTCGGAAGACGTGCTTGACATCTGAAAGTTTCGCTTTCAGCAGTGATCCAAAGTAAAGTACAAACCTCTCAAATAACTCCAGACTTTATAAACTTCTTAATCTGGATCTTAGGATAAGATAGTTTATAAGTTGAAACTTGAGAGAGAACTAAAGATACATTTTTAATACCTACGCTACTTCGAGATTTACTAAAAATTTAACCTTTATATTTAAATATTTATATTTATTTGAAGTATCGAAAGTTCACGAAATAGAGGAAAATTAAACATCGTTAATTATGTAAGAAAACATTGAATTAATATTTATATTTAATTGAAATCCTGATCCTAAAAAATATCGCACATAGCTGCGCAGTCAATAAATCTGTCAAAATCACTTTGATGAATGAAAAATTGGGTCAAAAAGAAACACCTAATTAAATACTTTTTTTTCAATTAACTTTACAGCCTGTTTTAAATGAAAAAAACATTGTTAAGTACATCTTAATTTATTTGGCAAACTTAATTAACAAATCTTCGCAAATGAATAATGGTTGAAGCCGAAAATAGTTCCTATCTGACAGAGTTTTTAATTACTAATTAAAGCAATCCTCGAAAAGGGAATTCGGAAATTATTCAAGTCTGGCAACATTAATCGTTGAGTGCGAAATCTCCAGCGTACATTTTGGGTCTAGACAAATTAAGACTGAGTTCAATGTGATACGCATTCTTTAGGTAATCCAACTTAAGGGGACTACAGGACCTAAACGTGCCTAAACGCAAGTTTTATAATGCCTAAAAGAATATGATCCACTGCAGTAAACAAAATCAGAAAAATATATATGATATTCTTCAGGATATATGTTAGTATGATAGTGTGTTGAAAACATAATACAACTAATTTGATACGATAGAAAAAAGTCATGAAGATACCTCTAAAAATTTCTTTTAACGATTAAAAATCATATTAATTTACATGCAACCATTCTGATTTTTTGTCAGATTATTCTACAAGCTACATATTAGCATAATAGTGTTTTTATTTTCCAGTCCAATCAATAGATTTCTGTAAATCGCTAACTGCTTCATATTTTGCAATAAATTACCTGCGTCGTGTCATCGCGCTTCTCTTTCATTTCTATGCAGTCCGACAGTGACCGCGCTTTAGCTGTTGTAAGCCTCTTAATAGTATTATAAATGTGAAAGTTTGTATGTTTGGATGTTCGTTACTCATTCACGCAAAAACGGCAGAACGGATTTGGATGAAATTTTACACATCGGTAGGCTATGAGCTAAGTTAGGACATAGGATACTTTTTATCCCGATATTTCCACGGAATCGAGACTTATGCGGTTGAAACCGCGGGGCACACCTAGTAATAATTAGTATATTAATACGTGAAGCAAAAACTTTTTACCCCTTTTTACGAAAATTACGCGGACGGAGGAGTATGAAATTTGGCACAGTTAAAGTTTATATGGAGAAGGAGTTCAAAAAGCCAATATTTTTATGTAATATATATTAGAAATAAATTAAATTAATAAAAATAAACATTACGCACACTACCATGCATTTGACACAAGATGGCTACCTTAGAAACATGACATTTAAATGTATTATGTTCGAATTTCGAGCTCTGGGTGACCACTAGTAATTATAAATGCGAAAGTTTGTTTGATTGTTACCTTTTCACCTTATTTTGATGACAGTTGGCACACAAACAGACAATCAACTGGGTTAGAACATAGGATACTTTTTATCCCTTTAGTAAGCCGTGAAGAAAAGCTAGTTTTTGTATATGTAAAGTTTTACAATGTACCGATTTTATTCGTAAGCATTTTTGAACTCAATGCAAGTATTAACTTTGAGTAGGTCCTTTTATGCGTCTGACCTAGTGCAAATCTTTCACTTTGAAAAATGAAAATAAAAGTGGTTTATTATGTTAACAAGTAAATCTTAACAACTAGTGATAGGAGCCTCTTAAGCAGATAAGCCTGTGTTAGGAAACTCCGCTCTTCCATACTTTGCTTCTTTGGTCTCACTTCCTTCCTAAATATCTTTGCCTCCGTACCTCTGTTTACTTATAGTATCGTAACGCGAATCACCATCGTCTGGCTAGCCTTTCCTCAGCTATGTTGGGGTCGGCTTGCAGTCAAACCGGATGCAGCTGAATGCCAATAATTTGATCTGGAGAAGGACATAGGATACCTACTTTTTATCCCAACATTCCTACAGGGTCGAGACTTACGCGGTTGAAACTGCGGGGCGCAGCTAGTAATAAAATAAATAAAATCATTAGATTTCCGGACAGTTAGTTACAGATTAGTTCGTAAAAAACTTGCGATTTTTAAAGGATTTCTACTGAAAATAACAACGTTGTTGTTAAATCGGCATGCCGTCGAACTGTTAGTGCAGCAATAGAACCAAATAGTTTTGATGTTATTCCGCGGAAGTTTAATTGAATTCCGCAAAACCCTCAGAATTTCAAAACGTAAAAAAAAAAACTTGCCCCAAATACAAACGGAACATGGTTACTATATTCGGTTCGTATTTGGGGCAAGTATTTTGACACATGTGTAGTTTGAGTTTTGCTACAAAGCGTAGATTTATATTGAATGAGTTATTCTCAACGTAACCTGGCACTCGACCACGATAAGTGAACTAGGTTTGTGAACTTTTCTGGAGCCCAAACTTCCTACGGCATAGCAGAATCGGGCCATGATATTCCCACTGCTGGGACATAGTTCTCGTCCGTGTCAGAGGGAGTGGACGATAATCCACCCCGTGGGCCCATTGCGTATTGGTGGTTTTCACATGTCTTCGAATTTTTGGTTCTAGGACAAGCCGGTTTCCTTACGATGTTGTCACCATTTTGAGAGCAGGTGGTGATAAAATAAATAAACATAGTAATGTGCCTACTTGGGTTATAACCCACGATCTCACTACTCGTAAGTCGCTGCCTCCCCAAGGCGTACCTACCTAAATATAATCATGTTGATATTTGCCAACGAAATAAAGAAATAATAAGTGGTAACTAGTTACATCTTATCGTATTAAAACAACCAGGCGCGCCGCGACAGTGCGACACGACACCAGTAGAACAATTTCCGGGAAGTTATCATAGAATAGTTCCACTAGAATCGCGTCGCGACGTGCCGTCGCGTCGCGATTCCGCGTCGTTGATTATGCGTCGTTGGCTGCGGGAGCCTTTATGATATCTCCCGTGAATTGACATGTCATGTCATGTAATTTTAAGGTATGTAGATGTAAAGTCAGGGAAATTAATTGGTTATCAAATTGACTACCAATTTAAATTGTTCCTATCCTATACATGGTTTAATTAAATTAGCTAGCGAAAGTCCGCAGGCGTGTTGGGTTTCTATATCTAAACAGAACTCTAAATAAAATTAGATTTTTCTTTTGGGGTCAACAACTGGGGGCTTGTTAGTTTTGTTACTTGAAGTATGAGTTGAGAACGTCTGAACCCATTAATTTTGTGAAGGCTACACAAAAAAAACTGGTGTAATACATCGGTTTTTTTTGTGTTCTAATATTTCAAATGACTATAAATTAACTGCGGTCAATCACCCCAAAAAAGCTCATCTAATTTATTTATTTTTTGTATTATCATGTTTAGATATCGACATCCAACATGTCTGCGGAGTTTCGCTAGCTAATTTAATTTGACCCTGTATTTAAATTTGAAGAATTGCCAAACTTAAGTGGTAATGGGCAGGGCACATTGTTCGTAGAACAGATGGCCGATGGGGCCGAAAGGTTCTGGAATAGCAACCTCGTACCGGAAGACGAAGCGTTGGAAGGCCTCCCACAAGATGGACTGATAATAATAATAATAATAACCCCACCGCCGTATCTCTACGTTGACGTCGTGGTGGGGCTTGCGCGCTCAAAACTCTAGGTCTGTGCCGGTAGAGTTTACTTTGCCGGAACAGGTCTAGGATGAGGAGCCAGACCAAGAGAGATACAGAAACCCGCAGGGCAGCATGTGGCGAGCTGTTGGGCAGTAGCGACCCCACGGACCCTATCTCCCGGGAGAAATCTTGTTCCTCATCTCTGGCTTGCCTTTATTGGCCGGCTGGAGTGAACACTGACGAGGAACAGAGCTCCCACCTCATTCTTGCCTTAATTGGCCGGCTTGAGTGGAGATTCGCAAGAGCAAACGTGCTCGGAGGAAGGAAGTATTTCAGTAAGTGCTCGTAGGGATCTTGACCATCTTCCGGGCTCTGGGATTGTTCTGAAAGCCGTGGAATACCTCTCCACTCCTCAAGCACCTCAGGACGTGTTGCCCCCTTGTCGCTACGTCACTATGTGCTAGCGACAGTTTCCGGGGGCCCATTATTGAGTGTGCAAGTCACCCCCTGCCATTTTATCCGTGTACATATAAGACATTGATCAGGCAGGGGCCATAGTCCTTCCATAGTTCCAGGTCACCAGTCAACTTTAGCCACCCAAACCCATAGTCCAATATCTTTGTTTCCATTTCCTGCAATAGTCCTACGCCAACCGGGGGTTGTCCTTGGGTGCACTTGCATAGTGCACACAGGGATAATCGTCGGTTGGTGCCTCATTTCATTAAAACGCCTAACGGGCCTCTGCGAGTTGGCTTCGGCCCCTCGTACGCCTTCCAAAGGTCCGGGACCCCAGGGTCCCGAGAAATGTCAAAGACGAAAATAATAATAATAATAAATCATTTATTTTGGACCAAATACTTGCATACATTTTATAAACATTTTTTTTTTTTTGATGACGTTGTGAAGGCCGCAGGAATCCCCTGGATGCGGGAAGCACAGAATCGGTCGGAGTGGCGGTGCTTGGGGGAGGCCTATGCCTCCCCCAAGCACCGCCACTCCGACCGATTATCATTCATCATCATTTCAGCCAAAAGACGTCCACTGCTGAACATAGGTTCAGCAGTGGACGTCTTTTGGCTGAAATGATGAATGATGATGTATTTAAATCACAAATGTCATTCTTTGACAGTTGTATGAAATGGCTTTAACACGGTAAACTGACCTAGTGTGTCAATTTAGGAGCGTTTGTCCTAATAGTTGGTAACGTCGCAAGTAGCTTTTAAATAGTTACTCGGTCGATTCAGTAAAACTATCAACGTGAAACTTAGGTGAAGTGAGCTTTCACTGTCACAAATCTACCGGCAGGATGCTAGGGATTAACACTATTGACAGCTCACCTCACGCTCACTTCACCTAAGTTTCACGGTGATATTTTTACAGAATCGACCGGCTGTGATTAATTTGACAATATTACTGTATGGAAATATGAAATGTGGCTAACTAGTGAACCAAAATATTGAGTAACTGAATTGATATTATATACCTAACTGAATTTAATGTGTAAAATAAAAAAGGCATTTGGAAAGTTTCCAAATGGCTAAATAAATTAAAACAGCAAAATATTTGACATCTATTTGCGACGTTGCTCACTTTCAGAATAAAAGCTCATAATAGTAAATGAATTGTTCTGAATGTACCTGTATTTGTGTCGTTATTTGTAATTCCAGATATGAAGGCGAGTTCATGCAGGGCTGGTTCCATGGTCACGGTGTATTCTGGCGAGCTGATGGCATGAAGTTCGAAGGAGAGTTCCGAGGAGGTAGAGTATGGGGACTAGGTACGAAGACTCTAAAATAAACTTTCACTGAAACAGTTTCTTTTCTTTAACAGGGAATTTGGTAAAGAGAGATATTCTCTTAAGGCTTTACACGGTAGCTTAAGGTATACACTAGATAAATATTATATCATCCGCTCAGCCTACCACAGTCCTCAGAATACGATAGACCTCAGAAAAAAAAAAAAACTACAAAAACTATTCCACTAAACGAAATAAAACTACGTTACCGATAATGAAAAAAACACAATATTTTCATAGTACGCCTCGTAGTCATGTTGTTCCGGGTGTTGCCACTGAGAATCTTCTAAAATAATGAACTGGGCCTAGTATTTCATGAAACTGTTTTATTTTTCTGAATAACATGAAAAGCGATACGTCCGCCATACGATCTCTGTTCCTAGTCTTCTTTTTTCAAAAACTCGCGGCGCCTCGACGGCGCGGTGAGCACAGGCTGACTGACACAGCGGCATGGCTACAGTAAGTCCCATAGCACAGACCAGTATTAGATCCAAAACGTGGCCAAAACTATTTAAAAATATTTGTGAATATTTCGGTGCTAATATAGCCTAATTGATTGAAAATCATGATTCAAAACCTAGTTGACGGCAAAATATTAATTGGGAAGGAATCTAGGTAAAATATAATAGAAGACGTATATTTAGTAACCTAATCCGCTTGACTGTTCTTAAAGAGTCATAAAGAACCCTGTAAGAAATCGATATGTGTTTCACCTCACCCAACACCCTCAGGTTGACGATTGACTTGTTGTAAACTCGGACACGACGTGTTGCCACGTCAAGCGTCGAGAGCAGTGTTCACACTGCTCTCGACGGATGGACTTTAAGAACAGTTAAGCGGATTAGGTTACTAAATATACGTCGTCTATTGTATTTTATAATGGATTTCCGAAATTCACGCCTGAGTCAATTAACTAGGAATCTAGGTGTTTGGGAAAAGGTAAAGAAAAAATATGTCAAATTCGACATGTTCATGTTTATTAAACATTAAAAATAAACTTCTTCTGAAAAAGTTCCGACTGTGATCAGAGCGTTTTTCACAATGAGTCGCCCGTGCATCAGCACTTTGTGTACGGTGGATGTCATCGAATGCCAGCTGTATAAGCTAAAATAAAGTTCTGCTGTACTGTCACAATATGAAGAAAACTTTTCAATATTTATGTCATAATCACTCGAAATAACGTAGTATTCAAATTTTTAATTTGGTCTTCAAAATGCTTAATTTCTTCTTTCATTATTTCGGGAGTTTCTTTGATAATAATATCCTCATGGGCCTGCAAATCTGTGTGAAGATGGAGAGTTGTTGCGCCAATAGACATTTGCATTTGTCTTATCAGAAACTAGGGTGATTGTTGCGCTTCCATACTAATAGAACAGGGACCAGACTTGACTGAAATATATTAGCATCTGTATTGCTTGAGTTTTCAAACTTTGGCTTATATTCAGCTTGTTGTGATCTATCACATCCCCACTTAAATATAAGTTCAAGTGATGACAACTCCTCTACTGATAAAGTAGAAATAACTTCCTCTAAATATAGTAACAATCGCTTAGCTGTGTAGTCCAGCAATGTTTGCAGTTTTACTTCAGCACAGGTCTCAGATATGGTATCCTATGATATATTTATGCATAATATTGGCTATTAGAAGCCATTTTCCATTCCATTTCTTTTTTCGATCCACAGTGCGGCGGGGCCGTGACACATGTAAATTGACCCTAACTTTCAAAACATTCAATATTCAGTCCCTTACCTCCTTCAGGAATATCCAACTCCCACTTATTCTGCTAACTCATAATTTTTCAACAAAAAGTTATTTATTTCTTTACCAATTTACATCTATCATTACAGGGTAACCTATTGCGATACTGTACTTATCTAAACTCTTGGGGAGTTTGCCCACTCATGCGTATACGATTCGTGTTCGATTCGTAAATTCTCACTTCGAGTCCTTTTTTGACGGATCAAAACCGAGTATATCAAACAAAACGAATCAAATACGGATAAGATAAGCGCAAACGCTAGGACGTGAATTTCCCGTCCGTCTTTTTCACGTATTAAATACGAACCGGATGTGGATAAGCGGGCAAACGTATCCTAACTTATTTGGTTCCCGCTGAAATCTGTTTGGCAGTAAATAGTACGGGGAACATTAAAAGTAAAATAAGTTTGTGTGCACAGAACGTAATCGTTGGCGGTCATCCGACTTACGCTACATATTGAGGATGTAAATTTTTTTTTAAGTTAAACTTCGTTTAGACGGATATATCATCGTCGACCCCCTCCACGCGGCCGTAACGCTTTTTCGTGACAGAAAAAATCCTAATATCTCCCATCTATAAGGAAGTTTCACTTCAAAAAAAATAAGGGACAGTGACTTAGTGACAATGATAATGCAGTGCTTATGGCACTTGAGCCGGGCCAAGGCAGCGCCACTATTATGCTACAAATAGCGGCACTCTATCCGATAGGGATAGCACTTCTTTTATTATATGTACTCGTGGTCGCCCAGAGGTCGAATTTCGACCATAATTCATTTAAATGTCATGATTCTAAGGTAGCCGCCATCTTGTGTCAACCGCATGGTAGTGTGTAATGTTTTTTTTTATTAAGTTAATTTATTTCTAATGTTTATTATATCAAAATATAAGCTTTCTGCACTCCTCCATATAAACTTTAACTGTGCCAAATTTCATACTCCTCCGTTCGCGTAATTTTCGTACAAAGGGGTACAAAGTTTTTGCTTCACGTTTTAATATAATAATAATAATAATTAATGGCTGTGACTATTAACATTGCCTCCAAATCAATCCCCTAATTGAATAACATTTCAAATCGGCACACTAGAACAATGCCTATTTATTTTCAACAAACTATTTGGTAACCAAACAATGACCAAAAACAATAGTCCAATTAAAACAATTCGCAACAATGTGAGTAATAACTAAAACAATAGTCTAAGACAGGGCTTCCCAAACTTATTTTTACTGTGACGCCCTTGGGAGTTAACAATGTTTTTGCGACCCCCTCCCCCCTTCTAGCCTAGCCTAGTAACAGGTTACTTAACTCCAAATAACATATTTACAACCTGTACTTGTTCTTTATTGCTGCAACTGCAGAAAAGCCTGTTTCGCACAAATACGACGTCGCAAATGTTAATAGAACCCTCAATGCTGCAGTAATGATGGCACGATCTTTATGAGAAACTGAGCTCAAAAATTCAAGCTATTGTCGTATTGAAGCGGCTGGAGTCACAGGACAATCGCCTCGCGACGCCCCAGGGCGTCGAGACGCACAGTTTGGGAAGCCCTGGTCTAGGGCACCTACACTAAATCCCTGGGTATTCAACAACAGAAGAACAAGGACTGAACTGGACTTATAGTCTTAACCTATTTTATTAAGGCTTGTAAAGTCAAGGTTTAATAATTGTTTACTTAAATCGTCCGCATATTCAAATCACAACTGCTGTCATTCCTTGTATGAAATTTCTATGATATAATTGATCAATGATTTAATTTTTGTAAGTAGGTTTGTACAATCACTTACACGTCAATGAACACAGCAAATTGGCGTGGTTTGTCAATTTGCTTAACAATTAATTTCCCCGGCTGTACAAACATACAAAATTAGCATAGAAAAGCTCATAATTATTGAATAGGCCGCGGGCGTGTAATTAAAAGCCTTGGTCTTTTAGATCGAGAAGACGACGCTACTGGTGATGATAAGTCTGGTGTACGTGGAGAGGCTACATTTGTAAACAAAACTGACGCCTGTGGCTGTGTAACAATTGGTGATGGTTGTTGAATAATCGGCGACGGCAAAAGTGGAGACTCGGTTACTGCTGCTTGAATGGGAGTTATTTCTTCATCGGATAATAAATTGAGATTCTCAAACGAAGATGGCAACGAAGGTGGATTGGAGGATGAAAGACTGTCCAACCTTGCTTTGGAGACAGGATGTATTTCAGTATCTGAATCTGAAGTCTCATCTAAATCTGATTTTCGGCCGGATTTGGGTACTAAAGCTAGAATGTTTTAACCCAAAACAAGCATAAGCACAGGATAATTATAATCTCCCCTGTAGCTTGAAGGACCGATAGTTTCATTTCTAACATGGGGAAACCATTAGAACAATAAGCAAGCACATAGGTTAATTTTTTTCAGAAATATCTGACATACACGCAAGCGGAGCATGTGCAAAAACTAGTTCATGATAATCCCTGAATATGGCAATGTGCACCATGAGATACATAATATGGAATAAGTAATTCTTTAATAACGTGGCAGTGTGCCCTGAGAAACATAACATGCAACACATAATTCTGTAATAACGTGGCAGTGTGCATCCTGAGATACATAACATGCAACACCTAATTATGTAATAACTTGGCAGTGTGCACCTTGAGATACATCCACAAACACGATTAGTATTTTACTAAATAATAAACATTTTGTTTGAATAACACACTTGATACAAATTTGTACTTTGTTAGGTATCTAAAAACAAGCAACACTCCCAGAGAAACCGTAAAAAAATAAAAAATAAAACAATATTCTTACCTCCTTGCGTGGCATCGTGATGTCTTGGCTAACAATTTTTGATTTTAAAATATAACGGTTCTGCCAACATCATCATGTTAAATAAAAGTTCGTTCAAAAATATGCACAAAATAAATTAACGAGTGACGTTTCGTTTCACTCACAATATTTTCAAAACTATGATTTTTTAAAGTTGACTGTATTTCACGAGATACATTGTCAAGAAAAGGGTTAAAACGTCCCTTAACTTTAAGCAACGTTTATAAATAAACCCCCAAGTGATGCAGAAGCCACTCATTGTACAAACTTAGAAGGTCTTCCTTTAGTCGCGATTGGAAAAACTATTCTACAAAGAGCGGATATTTTAAAGCAGTTTTCTAGGTCATGAAGGTATAAGATTCCGATAGCATACTAGGGAGGAAATTACATACAAAACATTTCATTCATGATAACCGGTTGGTTGTTTAAAGTCCGAGGGGCGCGGAGCGGGTCGCTTATTTAAGTGGTTTCTATGAGATACCCTAGTATCCGCCGATACAAGCGACGGCCGGTCACTATATTACCCAAAATCAAGAAATCAAGAAAAGGATAGAAAATGCGTAAAGATTAGAACGGAATAGACATATGACAATAATTTTTTAGGAAGCAATTAGTAAATTCTAGGGAACAAACAAAGAACAAACAAATACCCTTTAATTTTGAACTTAATTTTATTTTAGTTAATAGTCAACATGTACCCGTTGAACACTCTAGTATCCGCGAAACAAGCGACGGCCTTTTGCCCATGGATACTTTATTATCCAGAAATCAGTTCAGCGACTAGCTTAATTTGAAAGTTTTCTAACTTTATGTTGTGTCATTGAAGAGACTCTTTACGTCACTAAAAGATAGCTAACAGTAATTTAGTTCGTACTGGGCCGTAACAGATGGCGCTACGTGTATATTCAATTCAAATGCTATAGTTTCTCAGTTTATCCCATAGATATAAAGCTAGTTTTAACAATACATGTATGGTTTATCCTTAAACCTCGGTCACATCTAGTGAAAGAACTATACAGGGTGGCAAGGAAATCAACGCCAAAACTGTTACCATGGATTCAGTACACGAATCTGAACCTGCGTTGAAATTATTCGTCAGTTATTTAAAAAAAAATCTGCTGTTTACATTTTGATCGCGTAGGTATTGCAATTTTCTATGGAGCAGCAGATAAAAAAAAAAATAACCGACGAAAAATTTCAACGCAGGAGGATTTTGTATCATAAACTGAATCCATGGTAGCAGTTTTCGCGGCGATGTCCCCGCCACCCTGTATACTACGCTGTGTGTGACAGGCTATTCGCTGCAACTAGATTCATTCGCCACGAGTTGAATTGAGCATGTTCAATTTTACTTGCAGAAAATTCAAAATAAAAATAAACGTTTCAAAGAATTACTTGTAAATAAATGTTATTATTCTGTGCAGGATTTCTTAAATGATATTTTTTTGTAATATCTTTAATTTGTATTACTATTTGCATGCTTTATGGCAGAATGAACACGGATTTTTTTTTTTCTTTCTTTGGACATCAATTAATTCAGTGACAAGTGTTTTTGACTAAAATTTATTTAATATGACGTTAATGATGCAATAATTATGACAAATACCAATTGATATTTATACTTAATTTATTTTCTCTAATGGTTATTATGTTACTTGAATGATTTTATTTTGTTTTTCTTTTGACATGTAATTGTAAATTTTAAAGATTGTACACCCCATGGGTATGTTACAGTGTTACTTTGTTATAATACTAATTTTAAGAGCTGAATTTCCACCTGTGACAAACAATAAATAAATCTTGAATCTTGAATTCTATTATGCAATTTAACAACTTATTTTTATGTACCTACATTCTAAGCAAATAAAGACCTATTCTATTCTATTCTTTTCAACTCCCCGCAAGCATTCGCTGTGTGTGACAACCCGTACTCGCTGCAAGTAGCCATTCCGCTCAGCGCGCCGCGCTCTTGAAATTCGCAATTGAATTTTAATGCGGTTGTAGTCACCATAATTTAGAAAATTTATTCCTGAAGGTTGACGTGTATAAAACATTAACATGTATTTACCTTAGATAGAACAAGGGAATCACGATGTTTTGTCAAGTAGTAAAAACTGGACAAGAATGATTCCGTACCGTATTAAAATCGAGCAAAAAATGCCGAAAAAAACATACCCTTTAATTAATAACTTTATTTATTTTTTGTTGTTATAGCGGCAATACAAATACAAAATCTGAGATAATTGCAACTGTCTACCTATTACGGTTCATGAGATACAGCCTGCTGACAGATGGGCGGACGGATAGCGGAGGCTTAGTAATAGGGTTCCGTTTGGCACTCTTCGGGTACAGAACCCTAAAAACCGTATAAAGGCTCGTGCAGACCAGCGCGACGGGACAGCGCGACGCGACTCGAATAATACGATTTCTAAGAAAACTTCACGGTATATCAATAACCGGTGTCGCGTCGCGCTGTCGCGTCGCGCTGTCGCGTCGCGCTAGTCTGCACAAAGCTTAAAGCAGGGGCGAGTTGCTAGTTATTCATAAATCTGTGTTAAGTTTAAGCTTGTAACCTTTAGGATGACCCCTTGAAACCGCTCACGCTCATCAAGACCATTACTCACTACTTCATTCATGTATAAATCGAAAACGAATGATTGTATTAACTGTGAATTGTACACTAATGTAAGTAGATTTATAACTATCAGCTTAATATATCACCCTGTTGCCGTGGGTTCCAGACGATAAAGGTTTTAGGGAAAATGTAATAATATATTCTAAGCTTATCTTCTTGAATGGCATTATTGGCAGCTATAAAATTATTGGAGTAGGTAAGTTAGGATCGTAGCAGGTGGTGTTCTGTAGTTTCGACGTGAGCATATGTAATGTATATAATTATTGAGGGATTAAGCTGGAAATTCCAAGAATTTATTCATTGTTAATTATTTAATAACATTCAGCATTAAAACATATACTTGACAAATGGTTACACTTTCAAGAAAAGTTAGGTATATTGCAACAGACTGGGATAAAAAACGGGTAGGCACATTTTTTTTGTTATTCACCATTTTCACAAGAAAATACCAGGAAACGCTGGAAAGTCGGGTCTATGATCCGGGGGTGTGTAATGTTTGGCATAATAACAAATGCTCTAATTTCACTTAAACTAACGTTCATATGACATAATTTTCATAAGACATAATATCAAATGACATAAATTCATATGACCTAATATTTCGTATCATATAATATTCATTTAACATAATAACGTAGTATAACGTAGCCGACGTAACGTAACGTAGTCGACGGAGCCCCGCTTCGCGGGGCTCCTACTTACGGGTGGTTTATAAAAAAATTACCACGAAGGGGATGGCGGGGTCTATTCGCTCGCTTCGCTCGCTCACACGACCCCGCCATCCCCTTCTAACCTAACCTATCCGAGTCGGGGTGCCCTAAAGTCCAGATTTCATCCAGGTGTATAGGGTATAAAGTGAAGAAAAAAAAAAATGTTCATTATGTCATATGAAATTAGGTAAAATGAAATTATATCAACAATTCATTATGTCAACTGATCGTTATGTTAAACAAAATTATGTTAACTGAAATTATGTCAAGTGAACGTTAGATATTTTGTTATTATGCCAAACATTACACCCCCATGATCCGGCTGCCGCACTGAAAACAAAAAGTTACAGAAAAAGACATCGTGCTGCACCAGTCGGTCGATTCTGTCAAGGTATCAGCGTGAAGCTTGAGTGAAGTGAGCTGTCACTGTCACAAATCGACCCGCAGGATGCTACGGATTAACACTATTGACAGCTCACTTCAAGCTCACGTCACCTGGGTTTCACGGTGATATTTTTACAGAATCGACCGGCTGTTCAAACAATTCAGAAGTAATTTATTCAAACTAGGCTGAGAATTAGCACTTTTCGAACGTCAAAATTGCATAAGACAGTCCCACGAAAACGCCCACCCTTCATCACTTCCTAGTGCTTTAGCTGGGAAGAAGAAGTGGCGCAACAAACTCCCCAGTGTGGATCTCATTGTGTGGATCTAAGCATACGTATACGGAGCTGATGGCTTGCTGTAGTCACGCTCTTCTCGCAAATGTTTATCTTCATCTCATCCGCTAAAGTTACAAAACTGATAGCAGAATGCAATAGAAATAAAAAATTAAACCGACTTCGAAAGAAATTAACTCAAAATTATGAAATACCTAATATTTTTAAATATACACGAAATTAACTAACAAAACGAAATCAAAAGTAGGTACGAAACAAATTAGGGGCCTAAATTTTTTTTTGAGGTTGGCATAATATGGTTTTTTGCGATTACAAACTTACATTTACAATTGGAGAATTAAGCGTGACGTAAATCAATGTATGGGAGAACATGTTTCTCAACTACAAAGTTAAGTTTGTTATTGGGATAAATTCATCCCAACTACGGAACCCTTCATTGTGCATGGTCCGACACGCACGTGGCCGGTTTTTTTATTTTCTAACATGTACTAGAATTTGACCAAGGTTTTGAGACGTTTCCCTATGACACCACACACCCGTAAGCTCGTATGAATAAGCCAGGCTGTCCTACTTATACGTATTTGTCCCATATCTTGAAAACTACTGAACCGATTTTGATTAAAGTTGTACTGTTCCAAGTTGGAGTGAAAAAGAAATGGTCACAATACGATTAATAGTTTCGGAGATATGCGTGGGCTCATATCTCTCTATACATACAAACATACAAAACAAATATACAAAATTTTGTATATTTGTTAGAAGCCCTAACAGATTATCATAATTATGTGAATATATTGCAGTTCCAATAATATTACATACATACATGTCGAATTGATAACCTTCCTTTTTTTGAAGTCGGTAAAAATAGGAAAAGAAAGAAAGAGAATTCGTTTATTTCCGGTACACATGACGCAAGGAAAGAACAAAACACGAAAATAAACAATTTGGGGGAAAATATGCGTCACATCCACGCAAAACGGCCATCGCTCAGAATAATGCTGCGACCTTATGCGAGACAGAACCCCAGCGCTGGTTTTCAGCGACAACCGGCATTGACGTGATGACGTGAACTGGTGCAGCATAAAATAAATTTAAAACTTTATTTATGTGATTTCAACGATCCTGGCTTAAAAATAACAAAATTATCCTAATTGAGTTGGCTCGATGACAGGTACGATCACAGAATTTTTCATCACAAGACATCTT
The DNA here is from genome assembly GCA_914767755.1 of Agrochola circellaris. NCBI lineage: Eukaryota > Metazoa > Arthropoda > Insecta > Lepidoptera > Noctuidae > Agrochola > Agrochola circellaris. The sequence goes on from OU611847.1 coordinate 2,884,653, forward strand.
TGAAAGCATAAATCATGTTACAGTAAATTATATTTCAAAAGTACATTTTATCCAATCAAAGGAGTATTTCTGAAAACCGCAATTCACTGCGGCTTTTTGAAATTTTCATTTAATATTTTCATTCCTTGCTTGCTTTTGAGAGACGAGACTTTAACATAATTTAAAATAAATAAGCATATGTTAATGAACAAAGATGGTCTGAAACAAAAATGAAGAAACATACATTTACTTTGTTTTAATTTGATTTTCATAATTAAAAGCAGTAAATATTCATTTACAGTGCGTAAAACTTGATGGTTCTTGCAGTCAATGACAAGTAACAGATGTTAAGTAACAGTAAACTATAAACGGAGAAAATAATTACCACCTTGATAGATGTGTGGCGGCATCTACATCGCCTCATGCGAACTACGCATCAAAGACCTGACGTCACACAAATCGTGCATCGCGCAATTAAAGTTTACCGCGCGATGGACATATAATACAAGCTCCCGACTTCAACTTCTGGGCAGTTGCCCGCCAGCCACGACACCCGTCTGGTCGGAGGATCCTTCCTTTTCTATGGTGGATGAGTGAACTTTACACCCCGTTCCTCATGCCCCTAAATTGGTAGCCCCCGACGTGATGAACGTCAACGCAGCCTTCGTGCAACTACTTCAGCGTGACGTCATCATCATCATCATCACTCCCGCAACCTTTAGTTAGGCGAGTCACACAGCCAGCCAGCACCCACGGCTGTAACGGGTAGCAGTCATTGTGTCGATAGTCGTGACGGCCAATGGCATAATAGCCAAGAGCCTCGACCAATCTGAGGAGGCTATCGTGAGGCAGCTGGATCAAGGGCTTGATATAGAAAGCGCGGTATTTCTGGACACGGCGCGTATCGTTAGGAGATTCCTCTCTCAAGAGCCCTGACCACCGGTAGCTTGGACCCCGTTCCCGATACCGGTGGGCTACTATTTTTAATATTATTAGCTGTTTTTTTTATATTTAAAAATGTCAATGATATGTATGTATACATAATTTTAACATTTTTATATAAAGGAATATCCATCCTTATATAGGAAATAATACTTGTTTTGCCTTCGCCTACAGACCTTTTTTTTTTTTTTTTTTTTTGAGGATGGGAAATTATCAAATAACTTCTCCCGCTCTGGGTGGAGCGGGAGGGCGTGTCAGACTTTTACTGACTAAAACCCACCCGTGTTCCTTCCGTTGCCTGTGTGCCGAGGTCGCGATATCCCTTTCAGACAGACCCGCAACCCCGGCAGGCATTGGCCCTTCCGGACCCCGTCAGTTGGTGCTGACATCTCTTTGAGGCGCGCGTGGAACACAACGCGCCGTCGACCCGGGCCTGGTCCCTATCGGACGGCGAGCTACCCATTGCTCACCGTCCGCAAGCCCGCGCCTACGGTGGCCGGAAGTCGGCTCGCGACTCCCGACGCCCGGGGCGTCTCCTGCGGCGACTAGGGGCGCGAGGGGGCGCATTTTGCCTCTCCCTCGCGCGCTCCGCCTCCTCCTTCGCGAGCATTACTGCTTCGCAGAAGGAGGTGACGGCCTCCCATGCACTCTCGCTCCGGACCATGGCCTGAACCAGGGCCGGACGCGAGAGATCGCCGCCGCCGATCGCCTCCGTGAGGACACGGCGGTGCTCCGCCCAAGCTGGGCAGACCTCCACCGTATGCACCACCGTGTCCTCCGGGCGATCCACACAGTGGTGACACCCGGGCGTTTCCTCCCGCTTTATCCTGAACAGGAACCTCCCGAAACAACCATGCCCGGTGAGGACCTGCGTCATCGCCTACAGATCTGTGTTGCTAAGTTCTCGTGGCGAAGATAAAACTAATGTCCCTTGTAGATATTTGTAACTACCAGTTACCTCCACGCCTCCACCAATATTTTTTGAACTAGGATACAGCAATACTGCATAACTTATCAAACCACAGCAAATGTAGCAAAATTAAAAATTGTCTGACAAACTGGTAACTCGAGAAGGTAACTGATGAATTAATGATATTTTTTTTTCTTCTGTAAAATGGTTCGAAAAATACTTTTACTCGTCAAAAAATAAACTTTGTTTTAATACTAGATGAGGTCGATGTTTCATTTACGGCTCTGAGAAGAATAACCAAAACAAACGCATAGGTCTAAGTCTCTTTTAAAGTCCAGACATATAATCTTGGTCAAGCCACATGATTTTTATGAATGATTGAAGTAGAAACTAACATTAAGAAAGTCTACAGCTGTATGTTTACTGTTTCAGGTTTGGTGACATTCAGCGATGGCAGCAACGGTTTCCCCCGCAACGAGGGCTTCTTCCAAGACTGCCGGCTGGTGCGTCGTAAGCGCTGCCCTGAAGTGGTTCAACGCGCACAGAAAGTAGCGTATATGGCGCGTGCGCAGTGCCAGCAGATGTAGTGCTACTAATTATAGTACTTACTGTTGGAAGGCATGTTTTTTATTTAATTATAGGGACCTACCTCAAAAGTGTAATGCAAAGGCCAGTTTGAGCTTGCTTTGTTAACGCCGATCGGACCTCCACAAGTCTCCTTTGGTAAGTATAGTAGACATTCATGGCCCTTTATAATGTACTAGCTTTTGCCAGCGGCTTCGTCTGCGTGATATCTTTATACATTTTAACTCAATGATAATACAGCATTCAACTGGTGAAATAATTTTGGAAATCGGCCAGTAGTTTTTGAGTATATTCATTATATACAAATAATAATACCAGTCTGTTACTGTCCCACTGCAGGGCAAAGGCCTCTTCGCATACAGAGAAGGCACGAGCATTGATCACCACGCTTGCTCAAGACGGATTGGCGATTTCAGACTTATATTAACTATAAGTCCAGATTTCCTCACGATGTTTTCCTTCACCGATGTCAGTAATGTCCAAGATAAACTCAGAAAGTACATATGAATTGAAAAAGTCACATTGGTACTTGCCCGGATTTGAACCCTCTGGGCCAAGACATCAAAAGTAGATTGTTAAACCTTAGCTATTATCCGAGGCCATAAGCAATAGGGAACACAATACCATAAATATCTCGAATAATGTTACTATGAACTTACGAATGTTGCGGTCATACGTAGATTATGTGGATCTATTAACGCCCCGCGTTTGATATAGTCTCTGTGATGTAGGTACTCTTGTTATTAATCCCATAGTACGAATGGGGAAATATAATTATACAGAATATTATTATGTGCGGGAGAAGAACGGTGACTTTTGTGGTAGGGACTTGACTGAAATGTTAATGCTTAGTTAACTGGGATGGGTTACGGTTTATAAATTATTATCATTCTAGAATAATAATTCAACTATGACTAATTAACAAACAGCCACACTAAGAACAACTGTTACTATAATATGTTAGCCATCCAAATATTTTTTGTGTGTGGGAATCGAACCCTTTACACGTAGCCCACCAATTGCTCAGCCAGAGAACTAACAGCTGATCTATTCTGTAAAACACTGGTCAAGTGCGTGTCGGACTACGTACAATGAAGGGTTCCGTAGGTGGTGATGAATTTATTCCAAGAACAAACTTTAACATTGTAGTTGAAAAACATGTTAAGTATATACATTCCAACTGCAAATGTAAATTTGTATGGAGAATATTAAGAGATCATGTTATTTTAAGACCATAGACTTCTTATAGATTTTCCTGGAATCTATGAGTAAAGAACCATTCTCTGTATTTTTTTTTAAGTTTTATCATTTGACAGCTCACAAAACTTAACAAAAAAAAACTTATTTGCCCCACTAAAGTGACCATATTCAAAATTCATCGTTACATGTCCGTGCTCGGTTCACAGAAATACATATGTGAACCAAATTTAATGTAATCGGTCCATTAGATTCGGAGCAAATTGGCTGTGACAGACGGATAGACAGACACCCAGCTAGCCACACGAGTGATCCTATAAGGGTTCCGTTTTTCCTTTTGAAGTACGGAACCCTAAAATTGTGAAAACTTAGGTGAAGTGAACGTGAAGTGAGCTGTCATTCCTCTGATGCCAGCGATTGACATTATTGACAGCTCACATCCCCGACGTGTTCAAGGCGAGATTTTTGCAGAATAGCTGGTTTCAACATGATTTATCTCATTATACAAGCTAGTACAAATAAAAGTAAAAACGGTCTTAATAAAACTCAACACTAAAAATATTATAAAAATATTTTATTAAGCATTTACAAAGCCTCTACAGAGAGCTAACAATAACATTAAAACCAAGTTTAGAATAAATTAATGTACACAATTTTTGTAGGTACTTGTGTTGTGTTAATTAGATTTCAATTTTCTGTTAGCTATAGTTTCTTCGTCGTCGAGGCATTGACCATACCTGACTTCCATGCATTTGCTTCCCTGAAAGTAAAAGAAAATCTTTATTTAGTAAAATGGTCGAGAAAATTTTGATCATGAGTCATTCGGGCGAACGTTCCTCGGTCAATATCGTTCTTTCGACCAAAAGCTCATTGGCCAGGCAAAGTAATCGCGATACCCTCGTGTAGGTGAAGAAACGTTTTATAATTGCCAACAAGATTTGTAATCAGTAATCATTATTTAGAGGGCAACAAGGACCAACAAGGTTCATAATGCTACAATTGAACTTTGTGCCTAGATACGCTATTATTCTCCTTTATTTTATTTAAGTATGCATGCACACGTTACAGTAAAGAACTGATTTACATCCGTCACCTGACACTTTCGGGCCCAGTTAAAATAGGCAGATATAGTTGTCTGGCTATGATAGTGCAATGTTAGCGTATCATGGTTACGTATCATCCATACTTAGATACGGTATTATAATATGGGGTAATTCAGTAGAGTTTGACAGAGTTTTCAAAGCTCAGAAAAAATGTGTCAGAGCAATTTGTGGAGCTCATTTTCTAGACAGCTGTAAGCCACTATTTCAAAAACTAAAAATTTTACCTTTGCCATGCTTGTATATCTTTGAAATGTGTATTTTTGTTAAGAGGAACTATAATTTATTCGAAACTACCATTACCAGACCAAATTGCCGATCATCACGCCATAAAGATAGACTTCAGCTACCACCAATAAAACTAACATTATTTAATGGCCATGGCCATTATAATATACAACCATTTATCAAATAGTGTGCAAGACCTACCGCTGACAATGTTTAAAAAATATATTTTCAAACTGCTTCTACTGAAAAGTTATTATACGATTAAGGACTATTTAGAAGATAAGTCAATAGAATCTGCAGTTTGTGAGTTAAAATAATTGACATTATAAGTATGTATAAATTTGCACGCCATCGTTTTGGCAGGATATGCAGAAACAAAATTATTGTAACACCATTATGTACCATATTCTAGCAAATAAATATTTTTGATTTGATTTGATTTGATTCGGCATTTTTTCTGAACTGGGCCTTTTTGCCGCAGCCGGGGAGCACATTCCCCTACTAATTTCTTACATCACACTTTGCACTTTTTTATTTTATTTTTTAATCTATTGTTTGCCTTTCAGTCTGTGCTAAATAAATGTATTTATCGTTCTTTCTCCTCTTATTCGTGGGTATGATGATAGCTAACTTCTTCAATCATATATTTAGGTCTAATTTTAGTAGAATAGATTTTGCCGCAGCAGAAATGTTAGACAGTCATTAAAGTGGTAGCAGGGCTTACTTCCTAGGGCTTTTATGGAACTGTCCACGTCTTATGGAATCCATTTAGATGTTTGAGATATTATTATGTTGATTGGGAATAATAGAAATTACGTACATAAGCGTATGAATTTATTCTAAGTAACAACTATTATTCTTTCCATAACAAAAGTAGTAGAAAAAATAATAATATGACACTGAAAAAAGACCTTTTAAGCTATGCAAAAATAAAATATTTTTTGAAAGATTTTCCATTGTGTTTGGTAAAGTAAATATAAGTAAAGATAACATTTTTCACCGATGAAAAAAGTTTTCTTTTTAAGACACATATTCTTATTTATTGAACGAGTATTCTGTATCTTTTCTTTGATCGATTGATAAAGAATTTTCTTTTTCATATAAAACTGGCTGTCATTATGTCACTTAGCTTGGCGAAATATTTATTTAAACCTCACTGGTGAACATATTAAAATTATTATAGAAAAATAAAAAATACACAGTTATATAGTTTGTGCACGAGTTTATCAACTTACGGACAAATAGACCAAGAGACGATCCTTCTAATAATATTATAAAAGGATATAAAGATAAGATATAAAAGGCGACTATAATCAGTAGCAGAGTGGACTGGACTCATACTGCTTTTTTTATAGAGCAACCTTCCTAAAGCAATTACCTAGCATCAACAGCCTATAACGTTTCCACTGCTGGGAGGCCACCCCTCTGTGAGAGGGAGTGGACCATAATCTAGCACGTGCTGTTGGATGTCACCTATCTTCGAATTTTTGGTTGAGGACATGTCGGTTTCCTAAATTTTCATTCACTGTTTTTAGAGCAGTGGTGACGAAATAATTTACACAAATTAAAGCTTGTACAGACCAGCGCGACGAGACGCCGCGCCGCGACACGAACAATACAATTTCTAAGAAAACTTGACGGTATAACCATAACCGGTGTCGCGTCGCGCTGGTCTGCACGAAGCTTTACACAAAGTAAAGTACCCTGTAGTCTGGGTTCGGAGTGTTCGAATCCACGACTTACAATTTGAAAGTCGGGGCCGATACCATTGGGCGCACACAAAGCCGCAAAAAACTGTGTTCTTAAAAGTTGTGGCCACTAATGAAAATTCATGGGCTTCAATTGGCCATTGTGTACATGATTCTACTTTTTCATGCCAGTGATTGCAGCTGCTATTATCGTTATTATGGGTTACTTTAGTTATTTATATAACTTTTTATATAACTTTACTTAGAACGTTACGTAAAAGGTTAGCTTTCACTGCCTTCATAGTGTGCCTTTCGCTGGGAACAAATTAAGTCGCGGCTTATTTGTATCTGGATTTAGTACATTTAGCACTACACTGTGCAAACTATCGGTCGTAAGTCGCGGACGTGCCCTTGAGCGTTCGGACGTCTGTTGGTCGCGACTGTCAGCCGCGGCTTACGGACGCGTCCGATAATTTGTTCCCAGCTTAAGTGTGGATGATTATTATTCCTGACTGTTCTATGATAAATATAATTCAGTATAGTCACTTTACCTCTTTTTTGTCAACAATTTCCAGTAAATTGGGACTTCACTAAGGTTGAAAGTGAAACTGTTAGGTAGACAGATAGAACATGTCGTTTCATTAAATAACGTGCAAGTGGCATTCAACCTAAGTGCTGATATACACGAGCGGCACGTTGCCAACGGCAGAGGCAACTGCCGTCGAGAAAGTGCCGCTCGTGTATATGAGTGCGTCCTCAAATACACAAGCGGCTTGTTGCCAACACCAGATGCAGCTGCAGTCGTCGACTGCCAGCGACAACGTGCCGCTCGTGTATATGCGTACGTCCTCAAATACACAAGCGGCACGTTGCCAACGGCAGAGGCAACTGCAGCCGTCGACGAGTCGGCGACAAAGTGCCGCTCGTGTATATGAGTGCGTCCTCAAATACACAAGTGGCTTGTTGCCAACACCAGATGCAGCTGCAGTCGTCGACTGCGAGCGACAACGTGCCGCTCGTGTATATGCGTACGTCCTCAAATACACGAGCGGCACGTTGCCAACGGCAGAGGCAACTGCAGCCGTCGACGAGTCGGCGACAAAGTGCCGCTCGTGTATATGCGCACTAAGGGTGGTTAAACAATTACGAGATCGGCTAAACTTACCCGTGCTTGTTTTGATCTGTAATTATCAAGTATCTTAATTAGAGATCAAAACAAGCAGTTTTGATTTGATAATTATGAAATATCAAGTATCTTAATTTTAAATCTATTTCTAAATGTGAATAATCAGATTTGTAAGCCCGTTTTAATAATAGGTCTTTAGCCTATAAAATTGCCGTTTTGTATGAAAAACGATTTTTTTTCATGTATTTTTTATTTGTATTAATCGAAGTAATCACCCATGCAATCAATGCATCTTTGCCAACGCAGTGGCAGTTTATTGATGCCCTTCTTAAAGAAATCAGCTGGACGGGAGGCCACAAATTCTTCAAAGGTATTTTGTACTGCCTCTCGGGTATTGAATTTTTTTCGCGCCAAGAAGTTATCCAAACTCTGGAAAAAGTAGTAGTCTGTAGGCGCAAGGTCTGGTGAGTAGGGCGGATGACGGAGAGCTTCCAACCCCAGTTCTTGCAACTTGGAGACCGTCTGCTGTGCAGTATGAGGTCGCGCGTTGTCGTGCAGTAGCAGCGGAGACGAGCGATTGACCAATGCTGGTTGGAGATGTGCCAGCTTCTCCATCATTGTGTTCAGTTCTTCACAGTACACATCTGCAGTAATGCTCACCCCGTTTGTTAAGAAGCTGTGATGAATCACACCGGCGCTAGACCACCAAACAGTGACCATCACTTTTAAGGGTAAGTTTTCGTTTAGGGCTGAACCAGGATCCAACCAACTTGCTGAGCGCTTGCGGTTATCAAACAGAATCCATTTTTCATCGCAGGTAACAATGCGGTTCAAAATTCCTTCATTTGTGTGTCTGTTTAGCAGTGCAAGGCACGTCTCGACGCGTACTTTGCGCTGGCGATCATTGAGTTCGTGGGGCACCCATTTGTCAAGCTTTTTTACCTTGCCAATTTGACGCAAATGGACCAATATTGTTTTGACGCTAACGTCGAAAGCTGCTGCTAATTCAGCCGTAGATTGTGTATCATCAGCTTCCACAATCGCCTTTAATTCGTCATTGTCGACCAAAGTCTTCAGACGACCGCGAGGTTCATTTTTCAGGTCGAAATTTCCAGAACGGAAACGAGCAAACCAATAACAGGTGGTGCGTTGGTTTGTAGTGTTAGCTCCGTAAACGTCGTTGATGTTGCGTGCCGCTTGTGCCACGTTGCTGCCACGACGGTACTCATATTCCATAATTACTCGAATTTTTAACGTATCCATGATGACGAAAAAGGTTGAAATGCGATGAAAATGTAACACTAATCAATAAACAAATGACTACTTTTGGGAAAAAAAATCCATGATTTCAAAATAAAATGAATTTGAAATTAGAATTCTTAGCCAAACAAAAATTATTTTGATTTGAAATGGCCAGTACTGCAGAACGGCAATTTCATAGGTAAAGACCTAATATTATGTAAGCTATAGGTATAAACTAATCATTATTGACCCAATTAAATCTAACGTTTGTTGTTTACTGAACAACTTGAGTAATGTTTGAAAATGACCATAGGGTAAATATTAGTCTGCTAAATGAGGGAAAACAAAAATTGTGGCGAAATTCCTTATGAAATAGTACCAAAACATGGACGAACACAGATGGATGAATTTGAACACAGATGGGACATAAATGTAACTGGTGAAAGTGGGTGTACCTTAGGTGTAGCTCTGCCTAACCCTATGGGAAATGTAGGTGTGATGTTATATTATGTGTATAGTACTGAAATTACGTGGCCCATTTTCTCCGTCTCGGCTTTTTGGGCACTTTTCCTGTTGAAAGCGATGCGGACGAATTTTTTGATACTCTATAATTATTTCCTCTCCTTTTTTTATATACTTATACAAGTTTTTATATTTTGTAAATATTATCTTGAAAAAAGTAAATAAAAATAAAGAATTGTACGCAAAAGGCAGTATTACTATAATATTTTGATAGCAGCAATCTAGATTCCGCTCCAAACACATCTCTCTTATTCTGCCTCACTTCACTCCTAGTCACATCATCTTTGACACAATCAATCCATATATAAGGTCCCATTAAAATAGTTGGACAAATTTTAACACAGCGTTCAGTACGTCTAACCAAAGATATCCAAGCAAAAAAAACACTGATTATAGTGATTTTATTTTGACCTAAAATAATAAATGGCATTGGGTAACTAACATTTTTAGTGTATTTTCGTTAGCTGATTTATTTTTCTTGTAAAATATCTAATGCGTTACCATTGGCATTGTACTTATTTTGGTGGTCTGATTGATTTCTGAAACTTTGTCCATCTATTTTAATGGGGCCTTATATATTCTTTGGTCTACTAATTCTCTTACAGTCATTCACATTGAAATTTAACACTTTTCTTATCGCCTGTTCCGCACTTTACTCCAAAATGTCAAGCAATTTACACAAACCAAAGAACTTAGACCTACTAACACAAAAATAAACAAACAAACGAAACTTTCTTCACAGCAGTCTGCTTCACACTTCACACCAACTATTGACACAATACTTTCATCTTCCCCTACTAAGATACTTAAGGAAAGTAAAATGATCCGTGACATAACGGAACTCGACTGCCAGTCGCGTTAACTTTCACTCGGAAGAGTTTACATAACGTCGACCGACGTAACCGTACCTTCTCATTAATCTTCGGTTTAAATTTATTTATTATTCGTGAAACTAGTTTTGGGCCGGTGGGTTTCGTGAGCGTGGGGCCAGGTTTGGAAAAGCTTTAACTTAATTAAGATTTGTGGAAATTGATAGTGGAGAGAAACTAAACTAAGATACATTAAGGTCCAGGACAGATAATTATCACAGTAATTTTTGACCTCACTAATTAATTTAAAGAGTTAAGTAGTATCTTTTCACGCATCATAATTTGATTATCTTTCTTTGCAGACCGATTTATCGTCGCTGTATTTCTCAATATTTTCATAGATATATACTTGGAATCATCAAATTAATTGGTGATAGGTCCTGTAGTAAATATATTTATTTTAAATGTAAACACTATCTCATACAAACAAGAAGTGAGGTAGCTGTCACAAATGTCAACTGTCAGTCACCACGAATGGCGGGAGAATGTTGAAAGTGAAGCGGTGCCTGCACGAGGAGATTTGTGATGATAAGCCAGTGTAGTAGTATAGTGATCTAATCAGTTTCAATACGGGATGAAAAGGATTCTACAGTTCCTCTGTAGATTTAATCCCAAATCCTACCAAAATTTATAAAGATTTTGAATCACTTTCAACTTACCCTAGCAAGATACGCTTTCATGTAGAAGTTTCCGAACAGGATGATGAAAGAAATCATGTACATGATGAGAACGTAGTGCATCCACAGTGGGAATTCGCAGCCAGTCCTGATGCCGTTGATACCAAGGACCAAGGCGCAGGTGAACTGGATCTGAAACGAGAAGATGGTTTGTTAAATAAAGAAAGGTGAAGATGAGCTCAAGAATATTAGAATTGACTAGCTATGCCCGCGGCTTTGCTTACGTGACTGTGTTGTTTTGGCATTAGGTTTAAGTCAATGGAAATGTGAAGTCATGATATTGTAAGAAACACGCTTCACCACATGGAAGTATGTATGTATTCAATATTTTATGTCATCATTTGTTGGTTGCATTATTAGATTTGATATTAATGTCAGACACAGGAATTAATTCAATGTAGTGGAGCTCGAATGAACGTATTGCCAACTCATACTTGACTGATTATTGTACGGCATTTAGGCCAACGCGTAAGTTTGACAATGGACTAAGTAGTTGCATGCAGAAAATTATTTCATTAAACAAGTGAACTCAAACTTTATGGGCTAAACTAGGAGCGGCCCGCGATTTCACCCGCATAAGTCTCGATTTCGTGGGAATATCCGGATAAACAGTATGTCGGGATAAAATATGTCCTAACCCAGGTCATGGTGTTTCTATGTACCAAGTTTCATTCGAATCCGTTTAGCCGTTTTAGCGTAAAAGCGTAACAAACAAACACACAACAAATCAAATCTTTTCTTTTTATTATATCGGGTGTAAAAAGACACTTTCCGAAGCCGAAAGCCACATATTCTACTCATTATTTGCATCATTTTTTTCCACTAGACCATACCTGGGAATCCACTGGTTCTGGAGATATTGAAGGTCAAAGTCGCATTTTTTTTTTTACTTTTTCACGATAATGAATTCTATGCGATAATACGAAACTTTTTTCCAAACAAACATTACCTGAATTTTAGATTTATCTTAACAGATTACGCATTTGAAGTTACAAAAACGCAATGAACAACAAGTACCTACCTACGTAGTGTAGGGGCGGAGCTTAACTAACACTGAATCCGTTCATTCAAGCGTGGGTTCGCGTTACATTGCGCGCAATAAAAACTTGTTTTTTTTTATTAAAAAAAAAAAAATTACGGTTCCCAGTAATAATTTTTGCGTAAAGCTACTTAGCTATACGTACAGTATGCGTAGTTTACGGCTTTGTGATGTGTCTTTTTACAGCCTGTATTATTCGTTTAGAAAAATAACATTAGTTTATATAAACAATGAGAGTATTTGATACACACGATACGATTTAAAAAAGAAAGAACGAACTACTTATATCAATAAACGATCAGCAATGATTGCTTGGAATATATTGATTGTACTGAAACTGTTATTATGGTACCTACTTGAAGTTATCGTAACTGAAAACCATCTTTCGACACGCCCCGAAAACTATTACAGAAACGAACTGTGAAAAAAAAGCAAATATCATCTGGAATTTTGAGCTTAATCCACATTTTATTTAGGCTCTTATTGCTCTACTCTGATTTTATGAATCCTTTCTAGGATCTGTTTCTAGGATTTATTTTAAAAACCAATTTCTATGATACCTTTTGCTTTTATTTGCACGCACGATTTAACGAAGCTAAGATAAATGACTTGACGCATTTACTAAATACTCAAATATAGAGTTCAAACCTCGAGTGAAGAAAATAATACAATTATTTTTACATTTTTATTTATCATCCAACCATCGAAGAGCGAAATCTATGTGGAAGTATATTTATTACGAATGTAAGAAACAAAATTGTTCTTTTATTTGATTTTTATTAGTTTGGTTTGAATGTTCCAAGTGATATTTCAATAACAGACATTTATTTTCAGTACCAATTTCTAAAATGACCTACTAAGAATCAAGAATTCCGAACCATAACAAATATATACAACAAAGACAATAAATGCCCGCTGTATTTTTCTTCTTCTAATAATTGGGAGCGACAATGACTTTTATGTAGACTATAATAAGGGCCGTAGGATTAATAATAAGGTCATTTGCTCAACAGAGGAGATAAACGTTCAAAACGATGGTCGAGTTTAGTATTTCATTATCTTTCGTAATACTAGCGCGGACCAGTTTCATTAAGAGTCTCAAAAACAAATATAAATAGTATCTAGAAGCATGGACAGAAAGAAAGAAAGAAAGAAAAATGCGTTTATTGGCATTATAAAAAATAAAATACACCTTAAAACTATAAAAACAGAAAACAAATTATTATAATGCCAGAAGGGCCTCAGCTCAGCATAATGTCAGATGGCAACACAAAGTGAATCACCTGACGCTGATTTTCAGCTGCAACCCACGACAGCACATTTTGCAGGTGGAGTAGACAATGACATAAAGGATACCGAAGGGGAGGAGGACCAAAATGATGTGTTGGTAAACCAGTCATCAGATTGACGTAAAGAGAAGAATTCAAGATATTGAAGTGATCACAGCAACCACCAGGTTGAAATCAGCGCATATTAGAGAGGATTTTCAGGAAGGACGGAATCATAAGCCAATAGTTTCTGCAGTCAATGACGAAAAAAATCACTAAATGCCAAGTCGCGCAATATTTAGCTTTAGTATCGTATTTTCTTGATGGACTAATGACTAAATCATAGAAAACTAGTTTCTGATTAGTTGCATCCACATTCATTTGGGTCAGATGTAACCCAAAACTATTTAATTGGTATAATTTCGCCAACGTGTTAAGGCTTCTAAAACTAGTGCTGTGTTTAAATTCAAAGGCCCTTTTCAACCCGGATGAGAGTAGTTATATAAACAATAATTAACATAGCAAACGTTCGTTATATTACGTAACTAAAGTATTTCATAACATTGAAAGAAAACAAATGAGTATCTACACGCAATGCGTGTGGCGTGTTGCCGCAAACTCCCATTAAACGCAAATATACATAGTTTAGTTAATAACGACACATAAACTTTACTAATCCGGTTTCAGATTATAGTTATACTGGTTGTTTCCCGAGCCTTTACCGAACAAAGTTTTACTACCATTTCACCCGCTTAGAATGAAAAAAATGCACTAAAAGGCTTGTTTTAAACTCCATCCGAGTATCAAATAATGCTTTTAAAATTTTTAGGATTCCGTAGGGAGCCAAACTAAACAAACAACAACAAACTAAGCCTCCGCTACCCGTCCGTCCGTTTTTCCGTCCGTCTGTCTGTTAGCGGGCTCTCATGAAACGTAGTAGGAAATTAGGTTTAGGTTGTATTAATTAGGTTGTAGTAGAGAATTGAAATTTTCACATTCTGTGTATTTCTATTGCCGCTATACAAATTTAATAAAGTTAAAAATTACAGGAAATCCCCATACAATAACTTTTGATTTTGAAAACTTGGCTGGGTTTTATATTAATTTTTAGCGAGTTTTGCAGTGAAATTTACAGTCTGTGACGAAACTGCTTTTGCTCTCTGCACATTTTCCATAGAGAGATCCTATAGTAACGAGGCGAGTCGTGTTAGCACGGAAAGTTGGCTTTGTTTTAGCAGGTTATATTGGAAAATATTTAACTAGAAATTATTTAAAGAGAAAATGTTTCTCTAAAGCAACAGAATGAATTTTTTATTGTGTTTCAAACTAGGAGTTTACATTGAGAAAATTATTTTCTATCAAGAAAATGTTTTCTATAAAGAAGAAGTAGACTCCTTGGAATATTTAGGGTATGTACCTACGTAGATAACGTCCAGCTATCTAATTACGCAACACATTTTCGTTGACAATTCCGACTAATCTGTTTCAATTTGACAGGTCAACAACATTCATTGTGTTATTTACGTTGTTGAGCAGATTTTTTTTTCGAACGTACGAAGCAATGGATTAGAAATCTGTTTCAAAACGATTCAGATTCTGATTGATCGTGTATTACGTAATTAGGGTACAGATTCCCGAAAATTCTTGACTCAATTTTCAGAGATTATGCGGCCCGTTATTTCATAAACTTTTGTGTTATGTTTTGTTTTTATTTCTTTTGCAACAGACCTACTTGTTGATATTCTTAGAATACCTATGGGGCATATAATAGTTTGGGCTTTATTTGGCAACTCATTGTTAGTAAAAAAATAGATGGTCATGAAAATAAAAGTAACCTAACTGTTTTTGGCATGAGAGTTGACACAATTGACCAAATCAATTCGAATATAAAAGATGGACGAGAGTGACCGAGAATCGAGGTCAGTGGCGTGCAATTGAAGAGGTATATGTCCTCCATTAAACATGTTGAATGACTTCGAGTTATTTTTATACATTATACCTACAACTTTCATCTCTTGCTTCGTTAATCTGTATATTTAGGATGAGTATCTATATGTATATACATCTTCTATACAAATAAATAAAACTGAAGTGTCTGTTTGTAATGTCAAAATAACAATTGTATTTACAACAACAAAAAACAACAATTAATAAAAAATCTCTGTCTTTCAGTTTGTTCCGGCTAATCTCCGAAACGGTTAGACCGATTTTGAAAGGACTTTCACTAGTTAATTGATTCAGGCGTGACTTTGGGAAATTCATTATAAAATACAATAGACGACGTATATTTAGTAACATAATCCGCGTAACTGTTCTTAATGAGTCATAAAGAACCCTGTAAGAAATCGACACGTGTTTCACCTCTCAACGAGGCATCATCAGGAAGGCGATTGACTTGTTGCGTACTCGGACCCGACGTGTGGACACGTCAAGCGTCGAGCGCAGTGAGGATGCCTCGTTGAGAGGTGAAACAGGTGTCGATTTCTTACAGGGTTCTTTATGACTGAATTGCAAAAGACAGAAAACAATTCTGTCGTTTGCAATTCATTCTAGTGCAGGGAAAAGGGAGCGGGAGGTCTTTGCCCTGCAGTGCGACAGTGCAGTTTAGTTAGATTAGAACTGACATACACCAACCCGCACTCGGCCCGCGTGGTGGATTACGGCCCACTCCCTCTCACTGGGAGGAAGCCTGTGACCCACCAGTGGGAACTTCATAGGCTGATTATACCATTAGTATTTGTCTTAGTATAAAACTCACCAGCTGCATGATGGTGAGGTACTTCTTCCACCAGAGGAACTTGCTGACGGCAGGCCCGAAGACTGACAGTCCGTAGTAAGTGTACATGAGCACGTGGATGCCGCTGTTCACCATGGCAGGGAGGAATGCTGAAAATGAATTGTAGTGTTAATTACATGAAAATCAAATCATTGAGTTGTCTAAATAGTGATCAATAAATCTGTCTAGCCTTTTCCCAACTATATTGGGGTCGGGTTCCAGTCTAACCAGATGCAGCTGAATACCAGTTTTGTACATGAAGCGACGAGAGCCTATCTGAGCTCCACAACCCAGTAACTGGGTAATACGATACCTACCCCTTGGTAAGACTGGTTATCAGACTTTCGGGCTTCTAACGACCCGTAACGACTGTCAAAGATCCACGAATGACAGCCGAGACCAAGGGCTTAACGTGCTTTCCGAGGCTCGGAGGAGTCTCGGTAAGTAATGATGGTCACCCATCCACAGGCCAACCCCAGCAATCGTAGCTTAACCTGATTGATCGACCCGTGCGGCAGTTATTACTTAGCCAAAAAACTGATGGCATTCATAAATATTATAACAATGATTGGTAATAACGTTTACTTTTTTTTTGTTTTGTGTCAATCTGGGTAAAATTAATTAATTTATTTTCTTTCTTTCTTTCTAGAAATATATTTTTTGTTTTTTGTACTAGGTGTGCAGATACCTAGTACAAAAAATATATTTTTGTTGTTGTTATAGTAGTTGAAAATAATCTAAGCTCTAAGGCAAAAACGCAATTAAGTACCTACTAATCATTTTTCTTCGAGTTACAAATTTCTAAGAACTGTTTTGTGACTCAAAAGGCTTTCTAAAATAAACTATTCACTGAATTGAAAACTTAAAATCTAATAAATTATGAAGTCAAAAAAACATCAAATTTCAATATAGCAGATAGTATGGAGGAGGTCAAGAACGCTTTCATATTAACCCCTAGACATTCATATCGAACTCAAGCAATCTTTTCACCGAAAAAATTGAATAGCCCTTAATTTCCCAATATCTGAAAATAGTTGTGAATTTTCGGACATGGTTTCGAATAATAAAATGATTCAAGAATTTTTTACTGTTGTTATGTCTACTTGGAAATACTGGTATTTAACTACATCCACCATGTGGATAAAAACCCTCTATTCATTTTTAAGAATAAAAAAAAAAAAAAACTACATCCAGTTAGGGCAGGGCCACGACGTAGAGCCCGGGGAAGTTACGCCGAATTTTAGGCTAACTTTGCATTAATTTCAAACAAAGATTTTTTTCATTTAACGTGTAGGGTATGGACAAGGGAGTATGTTAACATGCTGCTATACTGCGAAAAGTTCACCCCCGCGTTTACGTTTTTTTAAGAAAATATCTAATTTCAATTTTACGTGGTAGAAAAAAATATGAAAAAATGTTTGTCGAAGAAATTAGGTATCACAAGTAGGTCTAGGGTAGTTTTACTAATTTTTTACATAATACGAGTATAACCAACATTTTCATTATAACTATTTTGCCTCAATTTTCATTCACAAAAATGCGTTTTTGTTGAAGTGAAAACTTTTGTAGGCGTTGAGCACTTTTTGGGTGAACAAAAATCATGGAACTCGCGTCATCGTGACCGAACGCTTTCCATGACCTATATGTATACTGTGTATATATGTACATAGATATACAATTCACAAGTTACTTAGTTTTCACTTCTATCGGCAGTCCCCACAGACTGCCCCGATTTTTTTACCTTGATGCGGTCCTGGAAAATGTTTAATTTATTTATATTATTTGAAGAGCTAAGTTCAAAAACACGATTCAAGAAAAAAATCGCTGTTAAGATTTAGTGCAGGGTTCAAACCTAATTTCCCCGGCCTAATAGGGCGGTACGTCATGCGGCGCTCGAATGTTCCCGGACCGCCTCCCCTCCGCAAGACAACTCATGCAAAATAACTTCAAACATTTTTGTTCTCGCCGCGGTCGCAGACGCAAGACGCAGGTCGCGTGAGCGGTGATGTCATGGCCAAGGGGTTAGACAGAAAGCCAGCCGTAGCAAATTGGAAAAACGCTAATTAGGTGACGACTGATTTAGAAGAAACCAGAAGAAACTAATTTATATGCAAAACACATATTTTTTTGGAAAAAGGCTGTTTAGGTGACGACTGATTTTGAAGGAACCAGTAGAAACTAATTTATATGCAACACCCATATTTTTCGATAGCTAGCTTTACCAAAAAAAATCCTGAAGGCGGATCAGATTAACTTCGTACGAACCTCGATTTTGCAAATCTCGTCATTCATTACTCTCTAAATCTTTCTTACGTTATAATAAATTAGGTCCCAATCGATCTAGTGAAATCTAGATGATCTGCATACAAAAATAATGCTTTCCGAGAAACAAAATGGAGTACCTACTAATTGTATGGTGGACCTCGTAATTTCTTTACCGCGCGAAGGTTGAATGTCACATGCACGTCATAAAACGACTAGGTCTATTTGTGGTGACAGATACGCACGGGCGATTTTTTTTCGTGCACTGGATTCTCGGCTCGGCTCAACACCAAGAGTTGATAATCCAATGCGCGATAAAATCCCGCCGCGATATTTTTACGTCCGAACGAACGTGGGCTTAGATAGTTTGAATCTTAGTGAAGTTACAATTTGCTAGGTATTGTTCACAAAAGTGGTAAAAAAATTAAGAGGTTGACTATATCGATCTCATTAATATGTCACTTGCACGTCATAGGTATATTTGTCTATGTTAGAGTTAGATAGTTTCAACCTAAGTGAAGTTTCAATTTGCTAGTAATTGTTCTCAAAAGTGGTCAACAAATTACGAGGTTGACTTATCCATCTCATTAATATTTTGGAAGGAATTATTACGAGACAACTTATGTCACCAAGTAATTAATGATCGTAGAAAATTAAATTCTTGTCTGTGCCCTTCGGTTTATTTGACATCTGTCATCACAGGTGTTTGTGTTAAAATATTTATTCAGCGAGAATATGTTTTGATGTTAAAATTTTCTTCGTCACGGTTGAATGGAAATGTCAATTGGAGACGTGTTTCTTAATGGATTACTACAATAACAGTCGACAGACGGCTTTGCAAAAACATCATGGTTGGCAAACTAATGGCTTTATGATATCTTCTTCCTCCTTGTTTCTTTTTCGTGTGGTTATTGACTAACCTAATATAATGAAATTAATATTACATATAAGTATGTAAAATCAGGGCATTGAATTTTATTGTCTAGCTAATTGACATTCTTCGTCAATTTGCCGTGTTATAGTCATTATAAATAACTGTCAAATAATGATGGTTGTGATTTGAATAAACGATCAGTTTAAGTTTGTAATCAATTTGATAAACAATAAATTTTCCGTGATTTTACTTTTAAATACATGAATGTTATGTACCGTATACTTTTGACGGTACTTACAAAATCCTCGGGAAGGTATAAAACCTCCTTCACACTAGTTTAGAGCAGTTGTTTTACGGTGATTTAACTCATCGAATTATACAAAACCACAGATTAGTAGAGATGGTTCAGTCCGAAAAATCATTTAAAGAAAAAGCGACCCTTGCTACGACACAATAAAGTACAATTCAGGTCGCACAGCGCTCGTTACCTACAGTTATATTCACCTAGAAGTAGCCTCTCTTTCAATCGCGTAACTCTTATATCTCCTGACTACGTTACGCTCATTGAATTGGCCCGAC
This sequence comes from Agrochola circellaris, assembly GCA_914767755.1. Classification (NCBI taxonomy): domain Eukaryota; kingdom Metazoa; phylum Arthropoda; class Insecta; order Lepidoptera; family Noctuidae; genus Agrochola; species Agrochola circellaris. Next base: position 2,904,516 of record OU611847.1, read on the forward strand.
AAGGCGAGCCCAACGCGGACTTGAAGCTTTATACCTAAAATGCGGAGTGCGCCTTCTGTACTATTCTGTGACAAAGCTTTAACATTTATCTGTAACGGTCTGTTATATTCTCCATAAAAAAGAGGCCAAATATAATATAGGAACATTGCAAAATCGTAAATAAGTTAGTAAGGAGGAGGAGCAGAGTGGCTTATCCGAGTTTCAAGGCTTCGGTTGTAATGCCATAGATTTTACGCTGCTATACGCCGTAGACTTTTATGAGCTAAAAAGCGGTAGAACAAAAGTATTTACCTACCCCCTTTATTGTATCGATAAATAAGCATTGTGATCAATGTTGAGCCCTAGATTTATGTTAGTGCCTTTATAGTCTGGAGTTAATGTCCTGAGTCTGAAAAATGGTCACTGTTTTCCTTAAATTGAACATTGAACGTTTAAAATAGGACATGAATTTTGGTTTTTCGTCTTAAAGTTTTATTTATTTATTAGGTTTTGTTTTTAGGTGAATGATTATTAAATGGTATTTAGGTTGGCCGCTTCAAATTGTAAAAACCCTACTGCATCACTCTTGCACGCTACAGGTGAGCCATACCGCACTTTTTTATAAGATGTGCGCTTAGGTTTAGATGTGTTTTTAATTAGATTATTGAATAAATTAACAAACAACATGAACGATAAAAGAATTACCTCAAATCTTAACAAACGTTGATGTGTGACATTGTGAGCTGTTGGTCGCGTTGACATTTTGACAGAAGTCTCCATAGATTTTTCAGCTGTTAGATTGTAATGTCTGAACATGTAAGATCAAAAGAACTGAACAAGGCCAAAGAGGTAACCCTCTTTGGCCTAGTACCAAATCTTTATTAAATTTTAATACAAATTCTGTAAGTCTCGCATTGATAGCCATATTGTTGAAAACCAATAAAATATTAAATGTAACAGGGAGATATGCAAATAAATTCCGTCAAAGTTTACGATATTTGAGTCACACGTCACTGCTCTAAATCATTTTAAACTGCTGAAAGTTTCTTCCATATTTGTTTTTCCCACAACTTTGTCTATAATTGAAGGGGTTGTTGAAAAAATGTGGCGTCAAATTGTTTTTTTAATACGAACTTCGGTAGTGTTTTAGAACAAATAGGAATAAATTATACTGGAACATTAGGCAATAAGTGCTTCCCAGGAATAAAGTAAAAGCGCATAATACAAACTAAACTCTTTCGATGGAATGGTCCATTTGCTTCATAGCAGGATGAATGAGGGTATAGTAGCTAGTGGAAGTTTCCTAAAGATTAACATTGTTCTCGGATTTTTTATATAAATCGTGTGGGATCAGAGGGGAAGAGGAAGACTTCAAACCACATGGATGACGAAGGTCTGAAAGGAATTGAGGTGGCACTTACGGAAAATGACGCACAAGGCCGACGTAAATGACGTCGCATGATTGGGAAAGCTGACCCCGTATAACGGGAAAAGGCGAGGCCAAAGAAAAAAGAGAAGTCTGGGATCAGCAAAATAAACACCAACATCTCAGACACACAGAAAGCCACTAAGCTTAAGTGAGACTGGGCTGGACATGTGTGCCGCATGACAGATGACAAATGGGCTAGGAGAACCACCGATTGGGTTCTACTAAACGCACGACGACATCGCGACAAGCTGAGAAGAAGATGGTGGAACGTGCTTAACTCCTACCGAAAATACTGGCCGGTACGGGAAAAAGACAGAATTGTGTGGAAACAGGACAGGGACAGCTTCGCTCTGCAGTGGGACGATACAGGCTAGTTAGATTGGATAATATTTTAAAGTAGAACCTTAGATTAAGTGCAGTTTCCAGAATAGGTGTCATTTACTATCTCAGCTCATTCAGAAATTTATTATGCTCACAGCCTAGATCTCTAACTAACTTATTGAACGGCCAGTCGTTTTGTTTCAGGACTAGAGATTTATTTATTATTGTAAAAAACATTCCGGAATAAATTCTCTAAATTATGATGAAAACGACATCAATATCGAATTGGAAGAATGAGGCGGTCACACAGATAAAGACGAAAAGCGACTTTAATTTATAATAATGTCTACAGATGACGGGAGACTACGAAAGAATCAGATTTCTACTTAAAGTCTATTTATAACCTTGTTTCCAATTGATGTTATTTTCACTTACACAAAATCAACTTTATATAAGTGTAAATCAAGTAGACTGAAAAAGTAAAAAAATATGAAGTTGTAGCGCTAATTAACTGAACCTTATGTGTAGGCATTACAGTTGTTTTTCCTAAAACTCGTGTTTGATTACATGTTTGGCAAATAAATTTCGAACGCAGATTAGTTTCGAAAGATATATACTTAATTGATACCATTCATAAAGCAGGACATTACATGTAGGTCATGTATAATTGCCTCGTTGGTCTAGTGGTTGCAAATGCTACTGCTGAGCATGTAATCCTGGATTCGATTCCAAGGTCGGGCAAAGTGTTATTGGGTTTTTCCATTATAAATTTTTCAGTATCAGCCAGGACTCTGGATTCGTGCCCGGTTGATGACAATAGGCTCGCCCCCTATTACACGGGACTTAAACATAACTGGCAAAATGTGGGTGTACTATAGGTACACCGCTGCCTGACCGTTCGGGGATTGTAGGCGTGATTTTATGTTTATGTTATATAAATGTAGGATAACAGAAAAATACTCACTAGATCCACTAGGAACCCATTTGATCCCGATCCACCAAAAGCTGAACATCGTGGAATGGTGGTACACGTGGAGGAAGGTGAGCTGCTCCTCCTTCTTCCTCAATATGAAGAAGAAAGTGTCGCAGAATTCTAGAAGCTTCGAGAAGTAGTACCACCAGACGGCGTCTGCTATCTGAAAATGAAAATAGAACTTTTAAAGAAGGAACAATAGAATGTGTTTATCGTTGAGAATAATGCTAAGCATACAAATTTTATGACGGTGTTCTAAATGGGAAAGAGACCCGTGAATGGCATGAGCGCGCGACGTAAACGTAGCGTAAAATTGAACAATTTTAAAATGTTCGTTTCGCACTTTATATTCACTTAGTTTTAAGACTTTGTTCATATCTATGGATAGAGAAACGAGTATAGGTATATGCATAAGAGGAAGTCTGAAAATAACACTGGTGACTGAAAAGCTGTGTGGAAATAGGTTGTCATGGTATGGGGAGGAATGAGGGAAATGACGTCAGGAAAGTTTTGAGTATTACTATATTACTCAACTTTTATTTTTTTCATTCAGTATCATTCCTAATTACGAATGAAGTCTTAAAACTAAGGAATTATTATGTGCAAAAGGAACATTTCAAATTTTGAAAATCTATGGAATTTACGTTAAGTTTAGTCCGCGCGTTCGTGCTGGGGCCACAGCCACAGTATTGTTCCATTAGACAATTGCCAACTGTTTGGCAAGTATACCTTTAACGGTAAACAAAGTTTGCTGAAAATGAGGTCAAGACCATCGCAAAAGAACGACAAATCGGAGATATTTGAAGTCCTAGCTAAACCAGCAACAATGGGAGGTAGTTTCAAGAGTAACAATGCTTTAAATACAAATGTATGTCATTATTTCAAAGATGAAGTTGACTTTTCTGAAACATCATCATCTTTCTGCCCTTATTCCGTCATACTTGTGGTCGGCGCAACGTGGTTTTTTTCTTCCATTCTCCCCTGTCAACCATCACGCTATCATTCACTCCTATTGAATTTACTAAGGCCGTGCGCACTTTGGATACGAATTTGAATCGTACGTAAACGTACGATCGTGGTCGTACGAATTGAGTGCGCGCACTGAATACGTTTTCCTCCGTCAAATACGTAGCGTTCCGGTGATATCGCATTGAACGCACAATAAAAATCCCAACAACTTCGGATTGTTTTCGGACGTCGGAACTATATGTACGACTATCTCGCACTCAGTCTGTGCGCTCCCTTTGCTCTTGGATGGTCGGGATCGTTCGTGCGTTTTCGCACGAGTGAAATTCACGAAACGCGTCCGAAGTGCGCGTGGCTTTAATGTTGGAGATTCTAAAAACTGATGACTGATGACTTCACATCGTCAAAGTATTATCAAAACATTTAAAATTGCCAAGTCCAAACCCTTCAAAAAGTTTTCTGTTACAAAAGTAGGCCAAGCAAACCTTTTGAAGACTTAAAACATGAAAATTGTTAAGTAAACTCGATCAAAATGATCAAAAAGCATAAATAATTATAAATCTCACTGATGTTCCTTGTTCAGACAACAGAATAATTTAAGATTTGATTGTGTTTACTTAACAATGTTCACGGTAAAATTAGCTTATGTTTCAGAATGTTGAAGAAGTCTAAAGAGACTTTAAGCACGGAGTAGTGATTCTACAGAGATCAAGCTTTGTGGCAGATTGTTTGTGCTAGGTTAGGGTGTTGTAATACCGATATCGACCGATGGTACTGATCGACTTCATTAATAGATAGATCGAACGGAGAAGAATGAAGAGTTGAAAAATAAAAATAGATCATTCAACGTTCATCAAAATGCTACCACTATAACACTAAACCGATCTGTTTTAATCAGATCGATCTGTCGTTTTGAGCTACGCCAATGACTTTGCCTTAAGAGTATTTGATCAAAGGATCCTGCTTCGAAGCGATCGTTTGGGAGTGTGTGATGTGAACTCGTCGTTGAGACATCGTGCATAGGTAGGTGATATTACATTATTTATAATTATATTTACGATCATGTCTGTTATCTTATAAGAAATACATATTTCACCGAAGCTCACAAATGATTCATAATTATGTCTTTATTACATTGTCTCTCTCTGTCTATTCTTTCTGTATATGATAGTAAAATATTTCCATATACGTAGCACATCGTAGTGAACCTGACAATCGCAGCGCGATTTTATGCAGTTGAGTCTCTGTTCATTATCTACTCATAGGCTTGTACTTTAAATTTTCTTTGAAAGTGTTACAAATAAAATCGAAATACTAAACTGGTAAGCAAAAGTTAAGAATTGAAAACATTTACGTAACACAAATTTTCACGTAATAACTTTAAATATTTTATGAGGCTCTACTTTACTAAATGTATCTCGTAAAACGATTTACCGTAACAGCTTTTGTAGGTACAACATCACTCCTTGTTTCCTCGAAGGGTTAAGCAGAGGTGTACCTATTGTACACCTACATTTCGCCAGTTTTAAGTCCCATGTAAAAGGAAACGATCCTTTTGACATATCGTCGTTGCAACTTTAGGGCCTCTTATGTATCACTTTTTTACGCCAGCCGTTTCTACATTTTGAAGCTTTAGCGAATGCAAAAACTCTCATGTGCACTACGTTTCAATCATAATTTGTTTACCAATTTCAAGATCTCGAATGTGCTTGCTAATTAAAAGTTGGTGCATAAAATATCTTATGTGTCAACTTTACATACAACGGATAATATGTGAAGTAATGATTTTGTCCTTTTTCTAATGCAGCAAGCATGGAAACAAATAGTTGAGGGAACTTATGGTAAATATTCGATGTTGTGTTAAACATAGAAATTATATAGCATAGTATATTATAGTATGTTACAAATGTATTTAATTAATACAAAATATGACTATTATAATCTAATTTAATTTCTAGAACATCTGCCGAGAAGCCGACAAGAAACGCGAAGACATGAAGTGGCTCGTCCAAACACTAAACATGCTAACAAACCACTGCTCGGAAGGAGAGGCTCAAGAGGAAGAAATCAGACTCGCAAACCTCATCGCGAGGTACAAGAACCTGATACCAACCATCAAGATCACGATGATCAAGACTGAGACCTACACACGATGCTATACGTACCGCCGCTACATACGGACGACAAACAGTACACATAGAAAGAAATAAAGAAAATACGTTTATTTGCGGTACACATGACGCAAAGAAAGAACAAAACACAAAAATAAACAATTTGGGGAAAATATGCGTCATATCCACGCAAAACGGCCATCGCTCAGCTTAATGCTGCGACCCTATGCGAGACAGAGCCCCAACGCTGGTTTTCAGCAACAGCCGGCGTTGACGTGATGACGTCAACCGGTGCAGCATATAGTGAAATAACAAAATAAGACAAAAATAAAATGAATAAATACAATACTTAGTCCTAAATGTTTATATAAAATATAATATTTAAAATGGTAACATTTCATACCGTCGGTGACTCACATACGAGTTTTTAGTGCTATGTAGATAGATAGATAGATAGATAGATAAATCGTTTATTTGGTGCACACAAAAGACAGCATAAAATACAAAAACACGATTAAATAATAACTAAATACATGAATATAAGGTGCCAATATACAAAAAAATAAAATAAAGAAGAAAATAAAGACATTGTGATGACTATTGGCTAACACACTTTAAAATTGTGAAACATACAAAGGGCGGTGTGCGTCTCAAGGTTGCACCAAATGGGAGTCCAACTCAGCATGTGTCAGGCAAATATACCTGACGCTGATATTCTGCTATGTCATAGTCGTCGTCTTGAGAACAAAATGTCTTATGTGCATCAGGACCAGAAAGGCCGGTATTTCTTATAATAATTTATTCCCTTGTGTAAACTGAAAGTTTATTAGATTTGTGAGTGTACCATATCAGTTTTACAATGCATTACAATTTAATCCTGGTACTTAATGCATAATTATATAATTACCTCAGAAAATAATGGTACTTTGATTTGTAACTTTTAAAATTGTAACTTGTGATTTAACTGTTACCTACCTTGATTTTATCCTTAGTTGAAATAAAAAGTAGTGTGTAAAAATAAAATAATTTCAGTTAACGCATAATATGAGTTTGGTTGCGCTTTGAGTATCACATCAGTTTTTTAATTAAAATGCCTATAATAATAAAAAATTAAACTATAAAATATGTTATTGCAAATAAATATATAAATACTTTCAACTAACCCAAGCAAAAAGCAGGAAATCATGTGGCTGATTCCTATATTTTTTGTTTTAGTTGGTTTCATGATATTTTTTTCAGAAGACGGTTTTTATCGATTTTCTCATAAAATGGATTTTTACATGAGGTCTTAAAGTCGCAACGACGATGTAACGGGCACAGATCTGAATCTGTGCCCGAGTGGAAAAACGGAATAACCCAATCACACTCTGCCGGAACTGGGAATCGAATCCAGGATTACATGCTCAATAGTAGCACTTGCGGCCGCTAGTCTAAGAATATTTTATTTGTAAGTTCTGAGTTTGTTTCGGCATTTTTTCTCACGCATCAGTCAGCTAGCAAATGCTGACGCCATCTAGTTTAAATATAATTATATTGACCAATAAAAGAAAAAAACTAAACACTGTTTATTTGTAAAATTTCTTGACAGAAATAAACATTTCATTTCATCGAATATTTCTTGAGGAATTTGTTATGAGATGACATCGCCTAATTAACAATAGATGATGGATGTCATAAATAAAGGAATAAAAATAGGGAAGAAATTCCTTTGTTTTGAAATGAAAGCGGAATTGCAAATAAAGCTCATAAGACGTAATTTTGTCGACCTTTGTTTCGGTTTTCATTTCAAATGAATATTATGAATATCTCAACAAACAAAGAATAAGAGTCGTTAGAATCACAATCATATTTTTTACCTATAAATATTTACATTTATTTATTAGTTTGAAAAACAAAGAAATGTGAGTAAAAAGGGTATACAATTACGGTCGACCTCTTGTTAAAAGGTATTCTTCTGAATAATGAAATTACCGTTTAAGCACTTCTGTGCATGATCGACAGTTGTTTGTAAGACCTTTGTTGGAGTTCACGTAGGTTTCATGGCCTTTTTTACTGACATTAATTTCAACAATCAATGTGGGTATGGAAATGACATTGAAAATGGGCAATTTCTTTCTTAACTGAGTTAGAAAACAAAGTTATTGGAGCAGTCTTCGTAATGGGGCTTATTGGTGTTTCGGCGAATTTACACGCGTAGTCGTAATAAATAAAAATTAAAAAAAAAAAACAAAAATAAAAATCTTTTATTTCGGACCCATAACTAGTCCATTTGGTTAGTAATTGTAGGCTAATCGATTTCTGGAGTTGTTGATTCGCCTTCAAATAAATTAACTTCGTCCGAATCGCCTCAAGAACAAATAATATTATTTAAAAGTGTCGATTTGCCCGTTTCGGGCGATTCACCAATAAGCTAAAAGGTAATACTTAGAATTGGTTTTAACAGTTACCACGAAGGGATTTCGTGTAAACAATCTTAACTATCAGTAGTTGTGCACTGATTTAACTAAGAATACATTCGAGTTCTATGAATTTATGTCGTGATAATGCTGCAAAATTTTGGTTTTTACGTTCGTAGTGTCTGTGTTTTTTTTATTTATTTTTTATTTTGTCCACCGATTTCTTTGTCATTAGTGGACCGATTTTGATAATTCTTTTTTGTTTGTTTGAAAGGGTGTGCTCTCAAGGTGGTCCTGTATAAATTTTACTAACTTTTCCTGGATAGTTTTTGAGTTAGCTTCAATAATACGCCTTTTTCCCACTTATTCTATATGGATGATATGATAAGTTCTTGTCACTGTTATTTTGCGGGTAGTGGTGTTCGAATTTGTGTGGGTACCACAACAAAATAGTGAAACAAAAAAGTTTTTACAAAAAAAAAAAAAATAACCGACTTTCAAAAAAATACTACAAAGTGAAAAAATAACTTTAATATCAGAGAAGTCGTTTTTTTTTTTTTTTAATAGTTGTTTTAATAGCTCACTCTAGCTCTAACCTCATAGTGATACACAAATAATGGTTCAAGTCAATTGATTAACAACAGCGTCACCAACAATGAAAGTACTTACTTGCAACTCATCAGGATCATATTTCTGCCGGCAAGGTTCGCAAATATAGCTGTAACGCAACCTAAACGAGGCCGTTAGCAACCTCAGTGCTATATACGCGTTTAAACCTGCCATCGCCAGATTGTAGGGAACCAACAACCAGGTCAGCGTGAAGGGTCTTCTGTTCTTCATCAGCTTGGGGCCTATCCATACGATGAAGAGGTACAGAAGAGTGTACAACAAGGTTGGGGCCGGGGAGTCGACGAGTGGCCAGCCTTTTGTTCTATCATCTGTAACAAATTGATTTTTCTTAAAAAAAATGGTTTTAAATGAAGATGTAGGAGGTGGACATGTTTGAGCTTCTTGCAAATTAAGTTTGTATCTTAAAAGATTAGTTCGCAGCAATATTATTTATAGAAAAACAATAACAACACCAGCAAGAAGTCACTGTATGTTCTACTATAGGTACACGTTTTAATGCTATACATAAGCACCAAAGATATTTTCAACATCATTTAAAACTGACTCGACAGGTCTACTCAATCTGTGTGGTTCTTTCCTCAAAAGACCATTTCACACACCAATCTACATGGTCTACACATGATCTGACCGAGATTATGTCTGACCTTTAAAAGAGGCTGTGTACTCTGAGTTTGTTTCAGCCTTTCTTTTTAGAGTAGTCAGATAGAAACCGCTGACCTCATCTAGTTTAAAAAATATTTTATTACGTGTAAAAGTTTTTGGACAAACCCATTTACAGAAATAAAATTAATTTCATTTCAATATTAATAAAGGCTCTCATGTAGGTACAATACGGCCGATGAATCATGGCCGGTCTGAACATAGACTCTCCGAACTTTCGCGCATGTTCTGTCACTCACACTCGGCTCATGTCACGATTTGGTTCCTAAAAAATGTTATTGCACAGCCTTCTGCGCAAAGTTCGGACCGGCCGTAATTCATCGGCCGTAGTGCACGATTTTCTAACATTTCCGGTAGAAAAACGTACATGAAAGCGAGTGTCAATATTGAAACATTCGCGATTCATCTTTATTTGTTGAAAACAAAGCCTGAATCTATGTTCCTACACTGCAGTGCCGAAAAATCCTCCGATTTATCGTTTACGCTTAAATAATACCAGAAAATAGAGGTATAGAGTAAATATAACATGTAGGTATCAAAATGGTGTGGTCATATTTAAGAATCTATAATACCTCAAATTGCTTAGCATGATCCACTATTATATCGAAAATACTGCAGCAATAATTTTGTAATGAATCTATGGTAAAGTTGAGGATGTATGTTTGACGAAAACACGATTGCGTAAAATTTTCTCGATAAAAAAAAAAACTCCAAACCGAACAATAAATCAAAATAAGATCATGCATAATAACTGAACTAACTATAAAACAGATACTATGTTTAAAAAAAATTAAATAACAATAATTTCAACGTAAAAAGAAATTACCTAAACTATTGGCGCCTTAGAGCCTTCTCGCCGCCGCTCAGTCACGCTTACTCTCAATCATTCCGCGAGCAGTATCGTGCAAGCGAGATAAGTTAATTTGAGCTGAGCTATTATGGACTCTTAAGGGTGTGGTACAGACCATCAAACTGAACATCATAATCACGAAAATATAATCAACTGTCCCAATACAACATTTTAATACCGGCTCGACCCAATAGGGATGTCGACAATTTTTTTTTGTCCGTCATATGATTATTAAAAAAATATTGGATATGTATTTTTTTCTTATTATACATAATCAAAAGATTACGGCAATACATTGAGTTAAAATCTGGCATGACATCACTCTCCGGTAGATTTTATACTGACTTGTTAACCTAGCGAGCCCCCACTCCCCAACTTGAATGCGTTTTATCTAAACCATTTTTTATTAATACGCTAAAGCAAAAAATACGTGTCTAAATTTTTTTTATTATCTGACCGACGAACTAAATAGTTTTTTTCCCCAGTGCAACATCCCTTTTGAATGGGACGGCTGATTATTGCTTCGCAATTATGATATTGGTCCGATGGAGAAAGTTGTTCAGTATGATGTGGTCATATTTAAGGGTGTGGTACAGACACACCTTTAAATATACCAACACTTTTCTGATATATGTGTATATTACCAAGGTGTGCATGAAAGCCGATAGTCAAATCAAATTCCTTACGAAGTTTATATTGGTAATGAAGATAGTGATAAAACTAAGAATATTACCTACATGGGAAGTTTTATTAGTTCCTATGTTCGAGATCGTGTGAAAGACATAATAGAACATAAATTTCATAGAATTTTTATCGTTTATCTATTCATAAAAATCGGTGAAGTGCGAGTCGGACTCGCACACGAATAGTTCTATACAACCGTACAATATTTAGCAAAATCCGCGGAAAAAAACACGTTCCTAGTATGTTTTTTTATGTTATAGCGGCAATAGAACTATACAATCGGTGAGAATTTCAACTGTCTACCTATTACGGTTCATGAGATACACCCGCTGACAGACAGACGGACGGACGGACAGCGTAAGCTAAGGCTCTAGACAGACGGACTGTATTTCAACAGCTGCAATTTGAATGCAGTCCGTCTAGAGCTTTAGTTATAGGGTTTGTTTGGCACCCTTCAGGAAGGAAACTCTGAAAATGGCGAATGATCGTGATGGAAACATGAAGACGTAGTAAAACTGTTCCTACATGGTGTTACAATAAAATTCATAATAAGATAATAAAAGCAAAAGTGTCTCTCTGTCTGTCTGTAAGTAATGCAGTCACGGCTAAACGGCTGAACTGATTTGGATGAAAATGAAGTGTAGAGAAGCTTGAATATTGATTTCACCATTCAACTTCAAGATGCCTGTATAGGTACTACTTAAATAATATCAAAAACACGAAATTTTCGAGAACGCGATCGCTGGTACTGTGTTAGTTTTTGACTGACTTCCCAAAAAGGAGGAGGTTCTCAATTCGGTAGTTTTTTTTTTTTTTTACCGAGTTTTGCAATCTAATAAGAATCTCTCTCTTATATATTTTGACTCTGATGTATATACTCCGACACAATTAATAAAATAATAATTATTAAATTAGTAGCAATAACAAAAATAATCACGTTGTGTTCATTCCGTTAAATAATTGCTAAATATGCGATTAGTCAGCGTATTAATTAATATAGCAATTATGATTGAAATTAATGCGTATTGAGTCCTGCAAAGTAACGCCTGATTCAATTATTTTAATCATTGAATGCATTAATGATTAGATGATATTTATACAATTTCGACATTTGAATTTAAATGTAAATATAATCAGACAGGCAACAATTTATCGCTGAAAATGTTTATGACAGATCCATTTAACATTGTGTCACAAAATCTCTTTAGTTGTCGTTTATAAAAGAAATAAATTGTGTAAGTAATACGGATTTTTATCGTAGAAAATAAAAAAAATCTAGGCAAGAACAAAGTATTTACTTGCCTAGTGGCAAGTAAATATATATTTTTTTAAATATTATGTCTAAGTTGTGTCTAGGTAAACTAGAATTAATTAAGGCTCACAAAGTTTTTATTTTTTTTTACTTTATCACAAGCAAAGTAATGATTTAAAAATTTACGGCATATATAACGAAAGTAAAAGGAAAACTATCACGTCTAAGTGGGCTAGACAACTTAACGAGTAATAATCGACCAACTTACATTTGCGGTTGCAAAAAAATGTTCTCACATACATACCATATGGGAGAATATGTTTTTTAACTACAATGTTAAATTTGTTCTTGGCATAAATTCACCCCAACTACTGCCATGCTATTCTGTAAACATCACACCAAAACTTGGGTGAAGTGAGCTGTCAAAAGTGACGCTCACTTCACCTAAATTTTCACGGTGAGATGGTTACAGAATGGCACTGCTGAACCCTTCATTGTGCGTGATCTGACACGCACTTGGCCAGTTAGTACTAAATAAAATACATGAAATGTTGCTTCAATGTAGATATTACTATGTGTATTTAAAAACTGCTTATGTTTGCGAGTATTCGATTATACCATATCTAACAGGAATATAATAAAAGCTAGCAAGCTATTAAATCTGCTAACTAATTGTGCTTATATAAAATTACGATGCAATGATTAATAAGATTTCCTTATTAATTACAGTGAATCCGAGATTCCACTCACGATAATTTTTTAATCCGTAACGGCATCGGCGTACCCAGCTTTTGGCCCAGGGGGGGCAAATTAGAATTCCCCCCCTACATGTTTTACATTATTTGATATTGATGCTGCGTTCGCCTATTTTTGACCAATTTCAAAAAAGGATGAGTTTCTATGTTCGTCTGTATGTTTTTTAAAAATACGTATGTGTATCGATATTTTCGTCAATTATGACCCGATTTCGAATTATTTATTTTTTAAATGAAAAATAAAGAATTTTCAAAATTGGTCCACAATTGACGATAATATTGAACATTGTAAACAAAAAAAAATAGGCGAACATAGAACCTAGAACTTTTTAAAGTTGGTTATTTAAGATAGGTACAACATGAAAGGCCGCGCAGCGCTATTTTTTATAAAATTAATACATAATATACTGTTGTGGCGGCATCTACATCGCCACATGCGAACTACGCATCAAGGACCTGACGTCACACAACATCCTGACGTCACTCAAATCCTGCATTAAAATTTACCGCAGGGTGGACATATATACAAGCTCCCGACTTCAACCTCTGGGCAGTTGCCCGCCGGACATAAAACCCATCTGGTCGGAGGATCCTCCCTTTTCTACGGTGGGTGAGCGAACTTTAAACCCTGGTCCTTATACCCCTAAACTGTATACTGTATTGTTGATTGATACTGTAATTGTAAAGTAAGTCTTAACGTAACTGTAAAATAGCTTTTATCGACAACAGTACTTAGAGATACAATATCCATAGGGGGGGGCAGCTGCCCACCCCTGCCCCCCCCTGGGTTCACCCATGCGTAACAGTAAACATGAAAACAAAAAAGATAATCCGGTACACAAGAAATCCAAAACTTTTCCAAAACGCTTCAGCTCTTCCGGGCCGTTATTAATGGTTGAGTCGGTAGAAAGTAGCCCACATTATTCACGATACGATTCCATGTAATATGTATGGATGAGATCGGCTATTTCTCTTCCACTTATTCTTGTATTCGAACAGTATGGCTGCCTATAGGCATGTAATTGGCTTTTGTTTACAATTTGACGTAGAAAAATAAACATTTCCGGATCAATTGGCGCAGCCTTTTCCCAAATATGTTGCGGACGGCTTCCAGTCTAACCGGATACAGCCGAATATCAGTATTTTATAAAGAGCGGCTGTCTATCTGACCACCACAACCCAGTTACTGGGTAACAATATAAACATTGACAAAAAAATAATTGATGTAGTTTTTTTTTTTTTTGCTGACACGGGATGACAGACATTTTGGGCTTCTGACTACCCGTAACGACTGTCAAATATCTACGAATGACAGTTGGGACCATCGGCTTAATTCCGGATGTGAGATTAAATGCTAAATGAATGAGTGACGTAAAGAAGCATAAGTAATTATAGAAGTGAAAGGAACTATACTAGGGCTTCTAAGCATACTCTGCTTAGAAGGCCTAGTATAGTTCCTTTAGTGCTGATTTTTCAATGGTCAGATAGATTTTATCTGGGGAATAAATAATTACGGTTGGACTGATTTTGTATACATTTATACTATCATAATTATATAATCTCCCTTATGCAATAGCATAAGGGAGATTGCCCACATCACATCGTTGGCAATAGCCCACATAGACTACTGGCTAGTTGTATCTCAGTTTCGATGTAAAAACAGTATGAACACGCAAATCATTAAATTTCGGCCATGCTTTTAATTTCCACGCCTTTCAATTCAAAATTCAAAAGTCATTTATTCAAACTAGGCTGAGAATCAGCACTTTTCGAACGTCAAAATTACATAAGACGGTCCCCCAAAACGCCCACCCTTTACCACTTCCTAGTGCGTTAGCTGGGAAGAAGAAGTGGCGCAACAAACTCCCCAGCAGTACAGCTGTCTGTTCAGTTAGAAAGAAAAATAATCATTCTATATAATATTATTCAACATAATTAACCAAATTTAAATTATTATCCATATGTTAGCTAGCACAAGACCAATATACCAAACAAAATCATTAAGAACTATACTCGGGCAGAAATAAAAACTAAACGTAAACAGAACTTAATATCTAAATAAAAGCCTTCAGACATCAAGGGCGTGCCCGCTTACATAAAGCTGTAACTGTAACTGAAATCAATTTGGTTGAACCATGTATTATTCTCAGAGTAAAATGCATTGTCTAACAACTGTGTGGAGAACTTTCTGTGTGCATATTGAAATATTTTATGGAAACAGAAAATTTTGCACTCATTAATAATAGTGGACTGCCTCGTTGGTCCAGTGGTTGCAAGCTCTACTGCTGAGCATGAGGTCCTGGGTTCGATTCCCAGGCCGGGCAAAGTGATATTGGGTTTTTTCAACAGGAATTTCTCAGTAGCAGCCCGGAGTCTGGATTTGTGCCTGGTTGATGGGAATAGACTCGCCTTCTATTACATGGGACTTAAACATAACTGGCGAAATATGGGTGTACTTTACGTACACCTCTGCCAAACCCGTCGGGAATTGCAAGCGTAATGCTATGATAATGTTAATAATTGTTTTTTTATCTTACCTGACAATGATAGCGTCCATAGGTAATAGTCGTAAGTTCCTTTCAGCACGCTTTGTGTGGAATTCATTATTATATTCGCCATCTTGGATTATTGAATCTGTAACAATACAAAATCGAGATTAATATAAAAAATTGCTACTTTATTTCCTTTAATACAATGTAAAGACAAGAAAAATAATTGCAAAAAAATATAATTAAGTTTTCTTGTTGGATCGAACCAAGTTATTTTTTTAAATAAGATAGCCGAATTCTTAATTAAGTAACAAGCTAATAAGATTTTTATAACATTAATAATCCCTACTAAGTATATTTTTATGTGCCTGATAAAAGAGTATTTGTCTCCGAAAAAATATTAATAATATCTTGAAAATAATAACGAAGTTTTCTATATTAATACCAAAGATTTTGGAAAAGTTTTTGTTTGAAGGTCACTTAAGTTGTGTAGATATTGCAAAAGATGCCAACTGTTTGTTATGACCTGATAGGCTCTTATTGAAATATCTCTAAGTACCAATATAATCTAGAAGTACTCTTGAATATCTTCAAACTAAAAGTATTAACCTTTTCTTCGAAATTTACAGTTTAATTTCGTTTCGACACACAATATTTAGAGAATACTAAATTGTTTTACATTAGACAAATTGTGCAGATTCACTAAATAATAATACAAAGTATAATATAATTTGTACTAGTTGTAACACAGTAAATCATAATATTAATAACCAAATTTTATGATTGTGTAACTACTACTATTGACCGTTATTTTGTATTGTTGATTTATCTGATTTAAAATGTAAATTAATGTTGGTTATTAATAAATAAATTATTCCATTTATCTATATTTAACAGCACGGTAAACAAATCTAAGATCCAGTCCAGACAGAAATATCTGAAGTAGATTTATTTTTTACTTCTATAAATCTCATCATCAGCAACAGCCTGGCACTCCACTGTTGGACATAGGCTTCTCCAATCTCGATTCTCGGCAAATCTCATCTGGCGGTTATTAGCCACCCTGCGAAGATCGTCCCTCCACTCCCGAGAGCGTCCTACCTCTTGTTTGCCGATTCTTGGCCGGTCTCCACTCAAGAACACGTCTAACTCCGTTGAGTTAGCCGTGTTCTCGCCTGCCATATTAGCCGTAGAACTATCCACTCAAGAACACGTCTAGCTCAACGGTGTCAGGTTCTATGGCTAATATGGCCGGCCCATTGCCCCTTCAGCTTGTGTGCTCATTCTGTAAGGTATGTCGACAACGTTTGTTCTTTCCCTGATCACCTCGTTTGGATTCGATCCCTCAGAGAGACTCCAAGTAAAGTATTCACTACAGTGTAATAATATAATATGTTTGTAACCACTTTTGATACTAACATACAGTATGCAAAAGCCATAAGGCACTCTTAATCAGCAATACGATGGTACTTCCAAATGATGTTTTATTAAGTATTTTCCACACCAAAATGGAAAATTACCCAAATGTCCTTTATTTGGTACTGTTCGTCGAATCGTTGAGCTCCTTAGGTTTTGAGAGTTGAGCTGCACGATTACTGACAAATGCGTGCACTGATTGGACAGGCCCAATCAATCTGTGTGGTTCTTTCCTCAAAAGACCATTTCAGATACCAATCTACCTGGTCTTCACATGATCTGACCAAAATTATGTCTGGACTTTATAAGAGTCTTTCTTCTCGTAGTCGTCAGATAGGAAACGCCGACCTCATCTAGTTTTAAAAATAATATGATTGACGTGTAAAATTATTTGTGCAAACCTACTTACAGAAATAAAATCATTTATCATTTATCATAACGTATAGGTACACCTAGATTACAATGACCAGACACAGGTCTAAGTCAGTGGGTCATAGCATGCATGAGTATGAATAACGAGAGGTTTCTTTTATAGACCCTATTTTAGATTTATGTTGGATCGTGTACGGGCATATATAGTGTCATATGAAAGTAATTTATCAAGAACTATATTATACTAGCTGCGCCTGCTGCTTCACCCGCATAAGTCTCGATCCCGTGGGAATATCGGGATAAAAAGTATCCTTTGTCCTAATCCAAGTCATAGCCTACCCATGTGTCAAATTCATCCAAATCTGTTCAGTTGTTTTAGCGTAGTTCCATGATTTTTGTTCACCTAAAAAGTGCTCAACGCGCCTAAAGAAGTTTTCACTTCAACAAACTCACTTTCGCATATTATTAGTTGGGATTTTTAACATAAATATAAAGTCGCACCTCTTTCCATGGCAGGTAGGCAGAAACTACAGAATGCCGCGGACTACGATCCTTACAATATTCATTTTACTTCGTTTATGGTCAGACATCTGGTAACGCACGCCGGCTGCAAGAACTATGTCCCTAGTAGCACACCTTCGCCGCGAAGCAAGTTCCGCTACTCGAATTTCGCGTAGCTGAGGCTGACGCCAGCCAGTTGAATTGAACTACTGCGATTTCACTGCTACGGTTTCGTGGCGGAGATGTGCTACTGGCGTAAATCTGACTTTTCTGAAGAACCTCTAAGGTCAGTGTATGTCCTTCTAGGGCGTCCTCCCCGGTGGGTCCCTCACATCTGCCTAATATGTTTTACTGTATTAATTGTAGAGCTTAGGTAGGTCGTGTGAATCTGCAAAACGCGAGAAGTATTGGACTGGTCAATGTGGTGACGATTGGCAGAGGCCTATGTCCCGCAGAAAGGAATGAAGATGATGATAATGTAGTTCATACTTAGGACGATGCGTAGGTACCGCTGCTAGAATTCGCAGGCCTTTTTGTGGAGGTAAAAATTGCTTTGCTAGACATTAATTTGTTACCGACCTAATTATAATGTACCGAAAAGGTAGCACTTGTTGAAACATCCGTCTTAAAGAAATGTCGTACTCGCGAGCAAGCATTGTAATGCTCGGTCTATTCAATTCCTTGGTTCCAATTGATGTAATTTCCACTTAAACGAATATCAACTTTATATTTTGTCCGACTATTGAAAAAGTCATAAAAATGTTGTAGCGCAAACTGAACTTTGTGAGTCATGGATTTTAAAGTTGTTTTTCCAAAAACACAAGCTAGTTTCCATGTTTGGAAACTAACTACGCAGTACAAGTTGCCGTTGTGTGAATGGTAAAATCCGACCAGAGTAAGGTATTACCATGTGGTATTGCCACTCTAAAATTGCTGTTGTTTTATTTCTTCGCAATCGTAATTGAGATGTCAATCTGGAAGGATTACCCTCCCAGATTGACCCTGACCCTGCGCATGCTTAGATTAACCCGTAAATCAGCGGCCATTCTTTACTCCTGAGGGCCCCTATGGGCTTTGGAACCCACGTTAACCTGTCGATCCCAGTTGTCAAACGAATATCAATGTGCAATATCGTGATCATACAATTGTTTTTAACCTTTTGCTTTGACACAAATCACAATTGTATACAAGGTATAATTGAAATAATTGAATACCTCTTAATGAGTCATTTTACTCATTATACTGAACAACTTTTAGTAGAAGACCTGAAATCGTGGAAAATTTGCATTACGGCAAATGCATTTACGTTTTTTTTTTTGCATAAGTCTACAAAATTGCAGGGAACAGCCGATACTTTTTCGCAAATGATGAGTTCAGTGACTCCTTAAGGAGGATGTGGTAAGGTAGTCCGCGAAATTAAAATTTTCTTACGTTTTTTGCGATTTGCAAGTCAGGGTCAGGTTGTATGTTGATTAAAAAATATGATTCGCGACCGTAACGAATATGGCTTTACAGAATTATAATCACTATAATCAGCAATACAGCTTTTTAAGTTAGAATTGGTCGCAAGTGTCATGATTTCATGAAACAGTCATTCAATATAATTATGAACTTAAAAAAAATTATGAATGATTCATAAGATTATAATAATTCTATAATACATATTTGATACGGCCGCGAATCATATTTAAATCAACAAACAACCTGATACTGACCTGCAAATTGCAAAAAACGTAAGAAAATTTGCAAAAAAACGGAAGAAACAGAAGAAACGCAGGCTACCCTGACGCTTTCGCCTTAAGAGGTTTTAAGTTATTTCACTCAAACATTGTACGAATAAAAAGTAAAAAAAAATGAAATACTTTTTTTTTCATCAAGGACTAATCAAATTCCTCTTACTAAGCAGACATAATTTTAATAATAACTCTTGGCAATAACAAAATGCCTACCCTTTGACATCGTTGTTTAAGAAAGGCGAATATGAGATTCTTCAAGCCCTGGATGTACCTAATTTATTAAAAACTTTGTGTCTTTCAAACAAAGGATATAGACTGAAAGTTATTCAAATAATTCAATAGCTCTTTCCATGTATTATTAATGGCAGTGCTTATGAGTAAAAGGTATTACTGGTTTGGTGATACATTTAGTTTTCAGTTCAGATCACAGGCCACAGACGCTCAGTCATTCTAATTTATACTTCATTACAATGAGGTAAGAGTTACATTGCAATGCAATGCAAACTTACCAATGGATTTACGTTTATTATTTTAATCGTGACTGTACTTGTTTAGATGTCAATCGACGACTTACTGATTCTGATCAAAAAGTTGTAGGTACCTTTATGTATATTGCGTAAAGGCGTTGCATGTGACTTTTATGACAATGCCATAAAGTCCATTATTGTTCACAAAAATTTGTGTATTGGCAAGATTTGTGGAGCGGAAAATTGTTTGAATTCCTAACACTGAAACATCCACTCAAAGGATTTGAGAATTTCAAATTGAGAAAATAGTCAAACTGAACTGTAGCATTACTTAAGGGCCATACCGCACTGACGAGTTATCAGCGTGTTACTGGTGAGGCTATGGTTTAACACGCTCACTGCGTGTGCGTAGCGAGCACGCCACGTGTTGTGCGCAACGCGCTCGCCGCGTTTTCGGAACGAGCACAATTGACGTGAGTGTACAAGATAGTGAGACAAGGGAGATAATAAAATTACGAAAACGCAGAGAACACGTCGCGTGGTCGCGGCTAGCTCGCTTCGCACCCGCGGACAGCACGTTGACTAATCGCCTTGCTGGAGAAACGCCAGTGTGATACACCGATAACGCTCTAAGGTGAAAATTCGCGAAATTTAAAATTTTATTACAAAAAGCGAATGACATTTTGAATTTCGCAAGTTACAATAAAGGAATAAGCATATTCAAAATTTGACAAGTTCTTACTCTAAACTCTCAATTCAGAAACTGAATATCGATGCCTTACGGGCGAAAAAGGATAACCGCCACTTTTAAAATTTTACAGGGGAGTGATTTTTTTTCGTTTATTTTGAACTTTAAATCACTCCCCTGTAAAATTTGAAAAGAGGCGGTTATCCTTTTTCGCCCGTAAGGCATCGATATAATGATGTTCAAATGATTTACTTAGTATTATACAATTGATATATGACTACGCTTGTGAATGGGCAACTAGCTTCATCTTTCTGACTGACCGACTCCGTGATGATTAAAAAGTGCCTGTAATTGATTTAATTGAAATAAAATGCTTTGAGTTTCAGTTTGGATGAAGTAGGTTTTTTTTGTTTCCCGATTGAGAAGGCCAATTCCTGTAATTAAGAGCGTTTATCTAAAAAGTTGGCAACGTCGCAAATGGCTGTCAAATATTTACCTGTTTCGATTAATTTGGCAATATTACTGTTTGGAAATAAGAATTATGGCTAACTAGTGAACAATATTAATAATGAGTTGCATTATAACACTGAATTTGATCTATCTTTGACAAGTCGCAATATCATTTCATCTCAAGCGACAGTCAATGTCAAAAATGTAGGTAAACAACACCATTTTTGACATAATTATACAGATTGACACTGAGATTGATTGCGAACGTTCTTAAAAATACGGCAATTTATAAATAGCGAAATCAGAGGTCTCAATAAAAGAAAATCAATATTATGAAAAATAAATCGGCACTAATACTTACATATTTATGTACCTACATTTCGACAATTTACATAATGTGACAGCACAAATGAATAAAAGTAGAGACTTGAGATTTATCTTATTTACCGACGTTATGTAGGCGACGTTATTGTATTGTTTGAAATCTATCAACGACATGTTACATCTATAAAAATCAATAAAAAAACTGTGTTTATAATGACAGTTAGAAAGTTTCTTAGTGTATGATGACATTATTTTAATTTCCAAGAAAATATTTTCTTAATTCAAAACCTAACAGTCTTAAAATAATAATAATGTGGCGGTTGGTCGACTCTTCACGTGACCAGAGGGCTGGCCTATTATTTGGTTAAAGGTTAAAGTTAAAGAATTTGCATTACCATACAACGTGGCAATGTTGCCAGCCTTTTGGCCACTTTCCCTGTTGATATTTTGCACGAATTTGTTGATCCGCTATTAATGTTTCCCTATTTTATATACTAAAAAAAAAGTCAAATGTAACAATATCAGTAAAATATTATGACACTAAACAAATTGGAGAATCAATATAGGCGGGATACAAACCTGTAAAATTATACAAACGCTATTCGGATGCAATCATTTTCAAAAATTTACTCTCTAGAAGCATCAAGTTGGATCCATAATTTTGTTTTTTATAAATAAAAACTATGATACGAAAAGAATCGGGAAGACATCTTTTGGACGCTCGGAATCAGTCAGTTAAATACTAATTAGCAATTTACAATTAAACACAGAAAAAGGCCCTAGGTCCTCTAGGCCTTTTTCTGTACCTAATTCTCGACAAAGTGACATTCTATCAACGATAACGGTGATGGAAATGTCAAAACTGTATTAGATTGAAATAAGCCATATGTCAATCTAAAAGTCGTTGTAGAAATACGAAACTCTTAAAAGCGATTGTCGCTTGTCTATGCCCTCCGGTTTGTATCTAAAACGGTCGATTCCTTTGCGACAAAAAAGATACGTTCAGGAACTACGGCTATTTCTTATGAACAAAAAAATACCCACATTAACCACAAAACAACAAGAACATCGTGACCTCCCTCAAATTTTACCTTACATATTTGGCAACGAGGCTAAAGTCAATATGTTAAAGTGAACACATAAAGGATGATCCAATACGTCATTCTCTCTCTCAAAGGAGCCTGTGTCACGTCTCACCAAGATGTATAGTCAACAAAAGAGTTATTTATACATAGTTACATATACATACTCTTAGAGAGGAAGTGGGCCGTAATCCACCACGCGGGCCCAGTGCGGGTTGGTAGATGTCTCATGTCTTCGAATTTTTGTTTCTAGGACATGCCGGTTTCCTCACTATGATTTCCTTCACCGTTTTGAGAGCAGTGGTGATGAAATTATTTAAACAAAATAAAGCGCTTATCTGGGTTCGAACCCATGAACTATTAAATCGGGGCCCTTACCAATGGGCTGGGCCACCACTGTTACTTACTCAGGCAAAAATAATTATATTTCCAGTACGCTGTTAAATCATCTTCTGCCTAATCTTTACCCAACTATCTTGGGGTCAGCTTTCAATCTGACCGTATGCAGTTCTATACCTGTATTTAAATATTCATTGTCATTGTGTGCGACCGTTTAGATTAACTCCTTTTTAGGGTTCCATACCACCAAAGGAAAAAACGGAACCCTTATAGGATCACTCGTGTGTCTGTCTGTCTGTCACAGGCAATTTACTCCGAATCTAATGAACCGATTTAGTTGAAATTTGATATACATGTGTATTTATGTGACCCAAACACGGACGTGTAACGTAAATAAATGAATTTTGGGATTACTTTTAGGGGGCAAATAAGAAAATAAAAATAAAAAGTTTAGCAAACTGAACTGTCTGCAAGTGAGCTGCCTGGACGCTTATCCCTTTTGCTGACAGTACTAGTGGCTGGTTGATTGTCAAGAACACATGACAAAGGACTGCTTTATTTGGGAAAGATTAACTTCTTGGAATTTCTGAATAGATGAGCATCTATTCAGAAATTCCAAGAAATTAATCTCGCTGAAACGGAAAATTTGTGAGGATGGATGGATCGGTAAAATGAGGAATGACATTGGGGAA
Source organism: Agrochola circellaris (assembly GCA_914767755.1). Classification (NCBI taxonomy): domain Eukaryota; kingdom Metazoa; phylum Arthropoda; class Insecta; order Lepidoptera; family Noctuidae; genus Agrochola; species Agrochola circellaris. The sequence goes on from OU611847.1 coordinate 2,928,078, forward strand.
TATTGGATGTTGAGTAAAAGTTACAAAAGCATTCTTGCTTTTGTAACTTTTACTCAACATCCAAGGAAGGAAAAAATATTTATTGGGACTCGCACAGGAAGAGCACAGACTAAGTATACAGACATAGAAAAATCGAAACAAATAAAAACACAGTATAAAAAATAAAAAAGTCCTGTACGGGGCCAAAAGACATATCTCAGAATTATGCTGAGAAATTTAAAAACTAAGTATGTTTGTTGTTGGAATAACCTAACAGGCACTTTATGTCATAACAAAGTGCTGAAAATCCGGCCACCCAAGATTTGAAAGGGGTAAAATCGTGCAGCAATAATGTACCAATCAGATTATTTTAAACCCACATTCTGTCTCCGCAAGATTATCCGATTTCTCCTATTTCCGTACATTTCGTTTCCTATCCACTCGTCCTTACTTTAGAGGTGAAAATAAACAAAACTATGCTTTTTTTAATTACCAAGAGCTAACTTTTGGTAATTAAAAAAAAGCATAGTTTTGTTATGACATGAATTTTATTTTTAGATTATTCCGCTGTCAAACCTCGTGTTTTCCAAAAGCAAAACGGAAGCAAAAACAGTCAACTGTGAATTAGTGTAGCCTTAATAACTCCGAAAGTCAGATTATATAGAGACTAGATATTATTCAGGTCAGAAGGTGCGCACGCGGTATTCGCTCGCAAGGAATATTAATTAAGTAAAAATTAAATACCCAAATCTTTTTCTACATAAGAACCAAGAATGCTATCTAAATATTTATTTTAAAAGTTCCCCTGCATGATTTTACTAAAATCAATTTAATAATTGTTTAGCCTTATCACCGTAACCTATAAAGAATAGTCAGGATAACTTGCTGTCTAATTCGAGATCGTAGATAACAATGTAACGTGTCTGTAGAGCCCTTTGATACCGGAGCTTAGATCTAAGCGACACACAATGGAAATTCTATTGTGTTCATAATGATTGAGGTGTACGATGGCTTAATGTCTAGACGTCAAACCTGCATTGATATCGGTAAATGGAATGGTGTGTCGAACCCACTTGCATTATTATTGAATATCTTCTGCCGGCGACTTCGACGACGTTCGGCGATTTTTTTTTGTTCTACGACACCTGTCCATACTGTAGCTTCCCATTTGTAAAAGAATGTTCGTGATCTGATCAGCAGTTCCGAAGATTACCCCCTACATATATAAACAGCTCTATAAAAGTTATGTAGGTAAAAAATCTCACTTTTACTGTTTTTTTAACCAATTAATTACGAATAGGGTCCAGTAACCAGTCAATGACAATGCTTGAAAATGGAAAATTCAGTAGTCTTTATTTGAATTTAAAATTGAATTGCGAAACGAATGCCAATTAGTGCAGGTTAAACACTATTCTGTATTTCATTGCTCTTTTGGTAGCAAAAGGACCAGGAACGTACGAAAAAAAAAAGACATGTTGTGGGGTTTGGTTTCCGCATTTAGTCCTACAGTGGACCACGAACAATTTGCATTAAAAAAAATGACATTTTTTTTTAATGCAAATTTGCCACCTATGTAAGTTATTTTAAACTTTTAGGATTAAAGAAAGTTGAAAAGTCGGGTAAATTTCCTGAATTCTTCAGTCGCACTGGGCCAAATTTCCGGAAATTTTCCTCTGAATCAAACAAACTTTTCTCTTATTTTTTATTATTTCGTCAAAATAAATTATTAATACAACAAAAACTTGACGTGCAACTAATGACGGTCATTCTTTGTCACTTCCTATGTCGATGGTCATGGCGGAGAAAGTGAAATCTTAGAGCGGGGCGGATGATGCATCTGTATAGGAATGAGCGAGACGGGTGTAGTCGCTGAATCACGTACCGTTTTGAGATGTAAGTGTTCCGCATTACGAGCGGCTTGGAGTTCGGTTAATATAAGGCTTGGTTCATACTTGAGGAGTTTGTTAAATCTTTGGATTATGAGTAAGGTCACTATCATTTTATGACCTCTATGATCTTCGAGCATAAATTTGTAACCTTAACAGGTGTAATCGCACTAAAACAAGAGACAGTGCATAGACCGTTATCATTAAAACCAAAAAATATAGGTAGGTAATATGGTTTTTAATACAAGCTAGGCGTGAACGTCCTTCTTACACAGAAAAAGCCTCAAGCTTTTAAGAAAATATTAAATGTGCTAAGTTTTATTTAGTACTTCTTAGTTCATTAAATGCTGGTTTTTAAACAGATTTTTGTCTATATTTTATTTTGTACTTTTTAGCATTAGAATTCGTTTAAATATCTGTTCTATCAACTTCACTTGTAAGGTACTTGTCAAGATACATCCAAATAGCCGAAACTACGACAGGGCTTCTTGTTTCGTTGAAGAGTGTTTGTAACCACCTTCAGGCTACGTCATAAGACCCTGGACACCAACTAATGTATTATCACTTGTCAATACATATTCAATGAGTCCATACACGATGGTGCTATCTTGTTTGCTTGAGGAGTTCCTATGGCCACCTTCCGGCTCCATTATCAGACCCTGGATACTACCTCAGGCTCAGATAGTACTTGTCAAGACAAATCTAATGAAACTACAAACGACGTTTACTTGCAGAGTACCCGTGAACACCTTCCGGCTCTATCATCAGACCCTGGACACTACCTAGCCTACCTAGCACTTGTCAGTACATATCCAATGAGTCCAAACACGACGGTGGTATCTTGTTTGGTTGAGAAGTTCGGCCCCTCGTACGCCTTCCAAAGGTCCGGTACCCTAGGGATCCCGCGATATGTCAAAAACATTTTTTTTTAAATCGCCTACCCAAATATTGAATAAAATAATATCAATTAATTTATGTGTTTAATGTCCCGTGGGAATGTGTAATTATAATGTATTTTAGATGATAATATTTTAGGTAAAGTTAGCGGGCGCCTCTTTAAACCAGTTAAGGAATAATACGTTTATCAGAAAGTTTAGGTTTTGAACTTATGCTAAATTTGTCAGGTGATTAGAAATGTCAACTATTTAAAACTTGAGCGTCGATCTGAAGACTCTGAAGTTTTCACAACTTTGTTTAAAAAAAGTCATTATTAATCAACAACATCGATATTCGAAATTGAAAAGTTAAAAAAAAAGTCTAGAATCTCTATTGGATTGTTCTACTGCCATTGAAATTGAGAGATAAACAAAATATCTGAACATTGATCGTTCATGTCTCCTATATACTTACAGGACTTTATAAAATAAAATACAAAAATAAACATTCTTGATTCATTTTTGTTCACGCTTAAATATTTCCATACCATAAAATAAACTTTATTATTATTGTCATATATGGAATTAACAAAATATTTCAGCATTGAACATTGCCTTGCAAATCTTCAATGCATAAAAAGGTAATGATGATGTGATAATTGGACCTACCGCATAACTCACATTGTGAACACGCATAAGCCCATGTTCACAGCGGCGATTTTTTTAACGCGACGATTTTTTCATTCACTGGATTTTCAACTAGCCGGTATTAGCCCACATTCGCACGGGCGTAAAAATATTGCGGTGGTATTTTACCACGCACTGGATTTTCGACTGTCTGTCTGGTATTCAGCTGCATCCGGTTAGACTAGAAGCCGATCCCAACATAGTTGGGAAAAGGCTAGGCAGATTGACTGGATTTTCAACTGTCAGTATTAAGCCGAGCATTGTGAGAATCCAACAGAGCGCATCCCAGCGCGTCAAGAAACCACTCTGTTCGATTTTCAACTCTCGGCGGTTAGCAGAGCATTAAAAACCGAGTGCGAGAAAAAATATCGCCCGTGCGTACATCGTCGAAGTATTTCGCTTATGCAATATCTACCTGTAGGGCCATGTAATATTAATCATGTTCCACTTTCGCACCGTTTTATGTGAAAACGAAAATATCTTGCTGCATTGAATGGATGGAACTGATTTATTAATGGTTTTCGAAATTTTATGAGGAAATATTAATCATCGGTAACGTTATAAGATGTTTTCCTGTATTTGGTGAAATACAGTTTTTTACCGTGTATGGTAAATAAAAATTGCTGTTGGTGTACCTATTCAGTTTTAGCGCAATACAAGTTACAAATGGAGGACCTCACGATCTAAGGCTAAAACTACCGTCCGGCTAACGAGAGAATGCGTTCTTGACTGTCCGTTTCATACTAACATAATAATTATGTGTTTTGCGAATTAGAAACAGTCCAAATGACAAGTATCAGGAACGCATTCTCTCGACTGCTGGAATGTACTACAGTGGTACCTAAGAATGACCTACATCGTACTGATAGTTTGTATGTTTTGATTTTTGTTAGGTACTCAATTACACAGCAACTGCTGAACAGATTTTGATAAATTTTGGCACGCAGGTAGACCATGACCTGCAGTGCTATTCTGTAACCATCTCACCGTGAAAACTTAGGTGAAGTGAGCGTGGAGTGAGTTGTCATTCCACAGTGATTGACACGATTGACAGCTCACTTCACCCAAGTTTTCACGGTGAGATGGTTACAGAATAGCATTGCTGGGGTAGGAGATATGGTACTTTTAATCCCCGTACTACGTTTCTGTGGCAGAAAAGTTCAAAGGAAATCGTTTGAATTGATATGGGCATGTGATCAGAAAGGTAGAAATGCATGTCACTAAAAGTTACGCTAAACCGATGAAAAATTTCATTCCAGAATCATGTACTGAATCCATGGTAACAGATTGTGTGCCGATGTTCCTGCCACCCCGTATACCATTTAAAATTCCAACAAAAATAGATCTGACGCTTAAAACCAGTTTTCAAATCTAAAAGTCAAATGAAAGGTACACAGTTGGCAACAAAAGTTGCTGAAGACGCCCAAACTATACTTTTACCAATACTACTGATTTATTCTGTCAACAAAATGATTTTGGTACAAGCCCTACTAATGTGCCCGATGCGATTTCCCATCGGCAAAACTGACGAATTTACATCCCCTTTTTAACCCATTTAGTTTCAGAATTTTCAAAAATCCCGAATTTATGATTTTTATTAAGTAGATGCTCAGCCAGTAATTGAAAGGCAGAGCGATTTATACTGCTGTCGGTACCCATCAGCTGTTCAACTTGTTACGACTATCGGAAAAGTTATGTATATAATGTAGGAAACAGTAAATTATTACACTATTAGATACTGGTGTTATCTCAGTTTTATGATCATAAGACTTGACTCACGTGCATTCCGGGTTTGACCGAGCGACGTTTCGATTGGGCCTTTCTTTATGAGCATTGTGTATTTTATTTATAACTTACGACCCGCCCTGGCTTCACACGAGTGCAATTTAGGTACATGTAAAGATGGTATTCTGTACACGACACGTTGTGCACAAGTTCTGAAAAGTAACCTGACAAAAAGTACTAGGCTTGCATGAATTCAAGATAGTATTATTAAGAACTTCCTTTTGTTTTTAGGCTGGCAGGGACATCGACGCGAAAACTGGTACCATGGATTCAGTACATGATTCTGAACATCCCTGCTTCGAAATGATTCGTAGGTTATTTAAAAAAAAAACCCCTGTTTCATAGAAAAGTCAGCGCTGTGCTGTGGCTCTCCTATAGCACAGCAACATGCTGAGTGGAACCCTTCTTATCAAAGTCACGACGTGCAGCTTCCGACTGTGTTCTGTGCTCGTGATTATAGAACTGTTTTGCTTTTTTATTCGTCCTAACTCATCTTTTTTGTATGCACGTGTTTCTGTGACAAATAAAGCTATTTTTCTTTCTTTTTTTTCTATTATTATATAATGTTTCAATACAAATGCATGCAATTCACTTTTTGTTATTATTTTTGTTTTCTCTACACGTCCTGTGGGACTATGAGAATTTACTGCCCTGTAGGAAGTACATCTTAAGGACCGCCAATGATGACCAGTTAGCCGGGAACTGACATCAATCGAGGAACAAAATAAAAAAAAATAAAAAAAAATCTTGGTGATAGTCTTAATATCAATAAGATAAAAAGATTCCTACAAAAATGACTACCCAGCACCTATTACGTGCCTTACCTACTACCTATTTGATCAAATAAAATACTCACATTACGATGGGACGTGGCATATCTATGAGGAAAAATCCCCTAAAAGGAAAATCTCTGTGACATCCCAGAATTACCGAGTTATTTCCTGTTATTGGCAATTTTGCCGACCCTTTTTACTTGGAAGTTTATTCAAAAAGTGTGTGAAAGCCCTTCAAGAATACATACAGACGTGATGGTATTGCTATATTTATGAACTGGAGTCTTGTAACTCCTATTTGGGACTTATTACGTTGTCAACTGTAAGTGTGTTTGTCCAACACAGCCATCACCGGGACGATATCAAGAACGAGATGACGGCGCCGAAGTAGCGATACATGCATTTACTATGGCCGCGTGTCCACGCGCCGTCATCCCAGCTGCCGAAGTTTCGAGTAGTACGGCGCGACCGCTGGAGCTCGGCCCGAAATTGTGACCGGCCGATGTGCCGGCAAAACAAAACAAGTTTGTCCTTGTTCACACACTGCCGTTGCACCGGGCGCTGCTCGCCCGGCTTTTGTTTTGTTTATGTTTACATATTGAACCGCCGACTTCGGTCGCGGTGGACAAACGATCGCCGTCACCGGGATGTCAAGTTTGGTTCGAATAATCTCGTTTCTCGGTGTAGTTCCGGTGACAGCTGCGGTGGAAAAATGCTCTTAGTTATACAGTAGGAAGGAGCTAAAACGGGCTCCGCTGAAAATGTAGGTACAACAAAATCGCGGCTGTTCGAATTTAGCTTCATTTCACTCAATGTGTTTTTCCTCAAGGAACAATACCTATTATTGTATACCGTACATGGAAATCGCTTTTTGGCACTCTTCGAAATATAATTATTATTGTATAAAAAAATCACAAATACTACTTAATCTTCAAAGAAATATATAAAGTGAGGCAAACGAACTTGACAAGAGCTTAATACATTATAGCTACAGTCGACAAAAGAGTTAGGCATATAGGTAGGTTACAAATAAACATTTTAGGAAGCATAATGGCAGGCAAAATAAACAAATGAACGTGAGACATAGGCTCCGTTCTCACGGCGATGATTGACGATGTTGACGTGTGATCCAAACTTTTTACCGTATACTATCGTACAGGATAGTGCTTTGACAACCGACATCCGCCAATATTATAAAAGCTGATGGCATGAATAATGAGATAAACACTTTTTCATATTTAGAACGACAGAAAAAGAGTAGAGTTTCTGCTTGGAGAGCTGACAGAGCGCGTCAAAGCGCTTATAGTACCTACAACATGGGACAAAAAAGATTACATTATATCAGCTGCTTGGCATAGTTATCCTTTTTGCCGACTGTACATCAAATAAACTTCCAACAATCCTTTTTAATGGCCTGACAGGGCTGAACTTTCATAAATGAGTAATGATGTGTTTGATAGGTGTTTATGCTATGATTATGCATAATGGACACATTTATATGTCAATAGGCAAACCATAAAACCGGCAGAACACAGACACACTGCAACTATAAAGTCTGATTTACATGGTGCGATTTAATTGCTTGAAGTATACTAAAAGTTGAAGCCACAATAACAGTTTCACCGTGTAAACAGTGTTTAGACGATATGTCATTTGTTGCTCCAATTTATTGTATGCCACTGGCAAGAAACTTGCTTCGTGTGAATGGGCCGTCAGACGCACGGGAATTCAATTTATTTATTTATTACCACTTATTAATTTTGTTTTTACAGGATATCTCCTGTAAAAACAAAATTGAATAACGTGAAATTAAATTGTAACTACATCGTTGTATTGGGTTCCCACCCAATACAACAATGTAGTCACATTTTCCATACTCAAAGACGTCACCCAAAAACCAATCACCGACAAACATAAAATGTTTTTAAACTGTCATCAATTTAATTGGATGCCCTTATTAAATTATTAACAAAAATTACATTAATTAACATAGAAACATAAAAAGATTAATATTATTTTTTTTGTTGTATATCATTTAATTAAACTAACATGGAACAGTGGACTCCCTTGCATACTTGCCCATTATACTGAAAACCTAAAACAATTTGATCAGCAACTCGTGTTACTTTTATTGGTGGTTCGAATTTGGTCAATCAACCAAAAAATATGTTGGGCAGCTGATCAGAGCTTTGATCAAATATACAGTAGAAAATATCTACGGTATGTTTATTATCTACTAGATCTTTGATTATTTTTATGTCAAAAAGAACTAAAACAAACAAGTCAACTTTGTTATGCTGGTGTGAGTGACAACGTTTTACACTCGCGCCACGTCATTCTGCTGTCATTGTGCTTTTCTAGGGTGTGTTCATTTAGCGGCAAACAGTTGAACGCTATTTTTTTCGACGAGTTACTGCTTTGACTGTTTTTCTAGACATATTCATCTTTGTATTAGATATTACATACCTATATTTATTGCTATCATAGATAGTCGTAAAAATCGAAAATATAACAGTGCATTATATAAACTGTAATGTATAATTTTCTGTTTAATGTCTGAATAATAATATAATTTCTAACAGTACAAGTGTAAAGTAATTGCCATTTTACTACGAAATGACATTTCAAAATTAAATTAAATGAAAGCGTAAAATAGTTTGCTAATTGTATTTGTAGCTGTACTAATAAAACACAAGATATACGTTCTTAATCTCCCTAAAATAAACGATTTAAATGGAAAGCAACAAATTTTTATTTTTTTATTTTTTTTAATTGTTTTTGACATTTTATTCTGAAGAATCCTATAAACATTTATTGAACACTAGGGTTTATTTGGCAGTCAAAATACAGTGTGGCACATAAACGTGCAACCTTTTACAATGTATTCAGTACAACATGATTCTGGACCCTCCCCTGAATTCAAATAAATCATCAAAAAAAAAAAACTGCTATTTCCTACAAAAGTGATTGCACTTTTGTAGGAAACGCGACCGCATAGATCAACGCAGGGAGATCATGTACTGAATCCATGGTAACACCAGTTTGCGCATCGATGTCCCTGCTACCTTGTATGAAGCAATTGATAGAAGACAAACCAACGTAAGGATGAAGGTAACTAACTAAGCAAACGGTTCGCGGGGTCACAAACTCACAGGGTTACGGTCGGACTAGAACTGTTTAGCTCCTCTATCACCCTTATTAGCACAAAGGAGTTGTGTGTGTTTTCAAATAAAGCCGTCTATGCAATGTAGGTTTTACTAATCCTGCGGGGTAATTGTCAACAATATTCATTGCGTTATTTACGTTGTAGCGCAGACAAATTTTTCGACCATAGAAAGCAATGGATTAGCAATATTCGTCAAAATCATTCAGATTGTGAGCAAAAGTGTGTTACGCAAATTAGGATGCTGCTCTGAAGAAGTTTAGAAGAATCTTGTGGACACCTTGGGCAGTGTTTACTGGCCTCATTACTTTTGGGCACTTGAAAAAATGTGTCTATGGTACTGCTGCGTATGAGCAAACTAACCTGAGAGCAGTTAAATCTTAATCAACAAATACAAAAAAAGCCGATTCGTAAGGTATTTTATTTAAATATAGATGATTTTCTGCAAATGCAAAAAATTACTTTGTAATTCATAGTATCATTATGAAATACAAAATTTTCTTTGCGATTTGTTTTTATTTATGGTGAGAAATAATAATGTTAACGCAACTCTGAATTTTCAGATTCATGTGCGTATAGAATAATTACCACTTGCTTTAAAAATGGTGAAGGAAAACATTGTGAGCTATCCGCAGGCATACCTGAGAGATATTTCTCGATGGCATGTGAAGCCAAGTCAGAGACCCATGGGCGGCTTTAAAACTCTGACACCAGGTTAGTCACTAACCACTCGAAAATAAGCAGAATTTACTAACCATTTCAAATCCGGGTCAAGATGTCAAAGTTATAATGCTCTACTAAGTTATAAATAAGATTTTCATCCGAACTAGTTCAAGTAAAGCAAAAGGTGAAGCAAAGATAGAATTTAGCTAAACTTGTTTTCAGATAATACAACAATAGGCTTAGTTCGACGTGGCCGTATGACAAAAGTTACTCGTTCAGCGTCAAGTACAAGAGAAGCTTGGTCAATCATATAATGAGGAACCCATATTTTGTGTAGGCAGTACAAGGTACTTATGTAATCTTCGGAGCTTTTGCTTCACCGTGACATTTTAGTCGACATACAAAAGCAGCCCACTTCAAAACAATAAAAAATACAATAGACGACGTATATTTAGTAACCTAATCCGCTTAACTGTTCTTAAAGAGTAATAAAGAACCCTGTAAGAAATTGAGACGTGTATCCCCTCTCAACGAGGCATCCTCAGGATGACGATTGACTTGTTGCGAACCCAGACTCGACGTGCTCACACGTCAAGCGTCGAGAGCAGAGCACCCCACTTCACGTATCCAATGACTACTAAACATTTATTTAAAAAAAAAATATGTACGCCGTGAGGAGATCGTGGCTAAGTATTAATAGCCGCACGGTTCGATCCATCAGGTTAAGCTACGCTTGCGGGGTTGGTCTTAACATACCGAGACTTTTCCGTGCCTCGGGAAGCACGATAAGCCAGGCTGACAACCAGTCTTACGAAGGGGTGTCGAATTACCCAGTTACTGGGTTGTGTAGGTCAGATAGGCAGTCGCTCCATGTAAAATAGGGTATTCTGCTAAAGTTGGGAAAAGGCTAGGCAGATTGATTGATTGATATACACCGTGATATTAGAATAACTACCTCTAGGAGCAATTAAAAAATATTATATAGGTTCTATTTCCATTTTCCGGGAATAGGTCCATACTCTAGTTAAAACTTTGCCCAACCTGGGATTCGAATAATAGACCAAAATCACACCAACCACACTTGCGACGGCTCGAGTAAGAGGCAATTATAGTAACGTTAGTTACAGGAACACGGATATTCCAAAATTATATTTACATTACAGTTTATTTTACATACGAGTATGAAGTATGAAAGTTGGCTTAGAACCCACACGTCGTGTTCTAAGCCAACTTTCAGGTAAGCCTTTAAACCGCAGGAAGACAGACAGTTACCGCATTGCCTACACTGGCGGTAGTTTGAAATGCTGTTTAACGAATGACAGAATAATTCTGCATTCTTGTGTGGGGAAATATTTCGTGTTATTTGAAAACTTTCCATGGAGTAACTTTAGAGTGCCGACCTACCTTTATTGTTTTGTTAAGGTGACGTTTCACTACTTTTATAAATAGGTTTCTTTTTTGAAAAAGAAACAAAGCCTATACTGATCACTAAGTGCTAATTATTGTGATTTTTCAGAAATTTCTAAGTAGTAGTCTAGATTTGTGCCCGATTGATGGCAATAGACTTGTAGGCATGTAATGGCATTTAAGGCTCCCACAGACAAAAAAAATCGGTGAAGGTTTCATATAAATTGTTCCACCAGAGTCGTGAGAGAGCATTTAAACGTAACTGGCGAAATGTAGGTGTAATATAGATATGTACACTTCTACCTTACTCTTTGGGGATTACTGGCGTGATGTTATGTTATATAGTGTAAATTCAAAATAATAAACTAACCACTATTTAATTGGTGACAATGGATGTTTATTACTCTTTCACGCTAAAAGTATTTAACGAATTTGGATGAAATTTGACAGACAGATAGTTTACAACCTGGATTAACACATGGAATACTTTTTATCCCGATATTCTCATGGGATCGAGACTTATGCGGTCGAAACCGCGGGGTGTTGCAAATTTAAAATAAACGCATGATTGCCTCCCAGCTCTGATACAAATACAGGGCTCGCAAAACATAATTAACATCGGAATACTTTCTCCTTTTTTAGTCCAAATAAGTGCACGGCAATCAAAGTCCGGTGCAGTGGAGATAAAATAAGGTTTCCGTTTTACAGTTTAAATAAAACTGCACAAAACTGGGTGCTCGAGTTTATATCACTTTCTTTACCGGAATTATGAGTCAAGATTTACATACGTGCTTTCTGAAAGTACGTGGTTTTGCTTATGTTTCGGAATTTCCTTATTGAATAACTGACATGTACTAACCTACTTGATTATTGATGATTGTAAGAATTTGTCGTGAATAATTTCTAAGATAACTTGTAAAGTTATGCAGATAATAGAGTACTCTAAAATGTTCAATGAATGAAATATTTTCAAGAATATTTTATCATTACAATTTCCTATGATAAATCTTAAAATAATTTATTAAAAAAAAAAAAACATTTTATTTTTAATTTATGTTTACATGTCTTTGATTTAGGAGTAAGCACAGTGGCTTACTCCTAAATCACAGACGTGTAAAACTGGTCTTATAGTGGCTAAGATACGATAGATAGCAACTAGTACTAAGCAGATATTAGAAATTAAATTTTAAAAGTTGGGGAATTTATTATAAAAATAGACAAGAACTAACAGCACCAACTATAATACTTAATAGAGTATTGTATGCTACACCTTGCTAGAAAGGCAGAATTTTTACATATTCATCAAATATAACAACCTACATACCTACTATAAGAGATATCAGCATTTTTACAAAGACACACATGCATTATTTTAAGTAACATATCGAGATTATACCAAGACAGAAAAGGGCTAAGTTTCGGAACCTCTTACATCATCCAGCTGGTCATAAAGATATTTACAAGAAAAACTGGCCATGTGCGTGTCGGACCACGCACAATGAAGGGATTCGTAGTTGGGATGAATTTATCCCAAGAACAAACTTAACATTGTAGTTGAAAAACATTTTCTCCCACATACGGAATGTATGGGAGATCATGTTTATGAAACTGCAAATTTGAATTGGTCGGTTATTACTCGTTAACCTGTAAAGCCTACTTAGCTGTGATAGTTTTCCTTTTAATTTCGTTATATATACTACTGCTGTAAATTTTTTCACAAATCCAAGTACAACCATTTAGCCGACAGGGGGGGACACTTGACTCTAACAAAAATTTGCACTTTAAAGCTTAATATTTCGCAAACGGATCCCTGAATTGGAAAATTATTTGTACAAACCCGCCATATTTTTGAACAACCTTTTCAACGATATCCCACACCATGGGATAGACGAGAAAAAAAAACCACCCATCCACTTTACATGTAGGGGAGGTACTCTAAAATATATTTTTTCTTGATTTTATTTTACCACTTTGTTGGCGTGATTAATATGTATACCCATGCCAAATTACAGCTTTCTAGTATTAAGCGTCTCTGAGCTAAGCCGCGGACAGACAGACGGACATGGCGAAACTATAAGGGTTCCTTGTTTACTACGGAACCCTAAAAATGTGTTCAATATGTGTATATTAATTCATAATACCCTACCAAATGAATTTAAATTGTTGCAGGGAAATGTTTTCAAAACAAAATAGTGTGTTGTAATTTTTAGAACATAAAAATATTTGTTAGACCTAGTTGGTTAATTTATTATAAATTAATTAAGGACATTTGTATGTAATAATAATGAGTGATAATAATGTAATTAGAATAATAATGTTATATTAATGTACTAATAATAGAATCTGCTTAATAATAATGTTATGTTAATGTACTAATAATAGAATCTGCTTAATAATTATGACTTCTAAATATTAATAATTTGCACGCTTGCTTGCAGGCAGAATACAATTACTTTAAGGCTGTAAGATCTTCCCTTGTGAACCATGTATTTTCTTGCAAATAAACAATTTGAATTTGAATAAGTTATGAAATAGTAATCAATAAAAAAAATACGCTTGCCTTTACCCACTGTCTCAGCGAAAACGATGATGCGGTCAATATACACGGATGCCAAGTATTCTATTTACTTAACACTTCACGACTTAGTTGATCTCTACAGAATACTTTTAACGTAATGGCTACACAGAAAATTAAGTGAAAGTTGGTACACGCATAAAAGTTGTTAGCTTATAATAAGAACAATATTATTGATACTTAAAAAATGGCCCGCTTGTTATATAAATATCTGTAGGTACTTTGTACTCGTAACTTTCAAAAAACTTCTTTCGTGCAACCAGCAATGTGAGTTCGGTAATTGAATGGAATTTTGAGAGGTACTAAGAGGAGAATAAAAACTTTCTTTTGTTTTAATATTGTATTGTTTTTTCAATATAAAATTTTCTTGAAATAGAATAAAAGTTTCACAAATTAAATACTCCCCAACTATATACTCCCCAACTGTATACTCCCCAACTTTAAGATAATTGGAAAAAAGAATGCCTCGTTGGAACTCAAAAACTATTGAAACTTTAAGCACTTGCTTTTGTTGAAAACTTTACAGCACATTTATTATACGATTTCAATAGTACATTGAAAGTATAAGATATTTACCCAGCAAAAGGATTTTTAGTAATTTTTATAACCTAAACTGATGAGCATGTTAATGGTGTAAATTGACTAGAACAGGGGCTGTACTATCACTTGTTAAAGCAATCATCGTTCCAGTGTGAGACAGAGATGAAGCTATACAGGACGAATAGCACTATCCTTATTTCACAACGGAAAGGTGATGGTTTTAACACGTCACAGTAAGGCCCCTAGGACGGAATTGTATGTAAATGATCGATAATATCACTAAGTTTACCGATATTATCGCCGATAGATTTTCCTGTGAGGAAAATTTGCATTTTTACTGCTTCGTTGGTCAAGTGGTCGCAAGCACTACTGCTGAGCATGAGGTCCTGGGTTCGATACCAGGGTCGGGCAAATGTGTTATTGGGATTTACCATCTGGAATTTCTCAGTAGCTGCCTGGAGTCTGGATGTGTGCCCCGTTGATGACAATAGGCTCGCCCCCTATTACATGGGACTTAAACATAACTGGCGAAATGTGCACTATAGGTACACTTCTGCCTATTCTTTCGGGAATTACAGGCGTGATGTTATGAATGAATGAATGACTACATATACAATAATTGTCTGTGAATTAATGGTAAGCATCAGCTGTTGTGATTGTAAGGCCAATCAGTGAATCATCACTAATTTGTCTATTGTTTTTAAGATACTAATTAGTGACTGTATTCATTTTTACTGCTACTAAGTACTCAGAGGCTTAACACTATCTAGAAACAATACTAATTTATTTAATTGAAACCTCTACGTTTTGTAAGTACCTAGTAGGTTTGAAGCAATAAGATACTAGTATGTAGGTCATAATATTTCTTTGCTAAACTTAGTCCAGAATGAATAGCCTGGCAGTGATGTCACCGTTTAGGGGAGACTTCTTCTTTTCGTGTGGTTAGTGACTAACCTGGTGTCAGAGTTTTAAAGCCGCCCATGGGCCCCTGACTTGGCTTCACATGCCGTCGAGAAATATCTCTCAGGCATGCCGGTTTCCTCACGATGTTTTCCTTCACCGTTTTTGAAGCAAGTGATAATTATACAATTTATTATTATTATTATTTAGGGGAGTGAAAATTACAATAGAATTTAGGTACTAGTAAAGTTTTAAGGTTATATATTCTTATAAAGATGCTGTTATCTTCTCGTGATTAATGATTTATCAAATTCTTTTGAACTATTACCTTATAAATATTTTTCGCATTAAATAATCAAATTATTTATGTCTGTCCAAATCAATTATCCGATTTGTCTACGTATTCAAATTTTATTATGTGTTAATTTGTAAATTGGCGTTTAATTTGCATATAACACCCAATTTGCAAAATCAACAATTTATCTCTATATTTTTGCAGTAAATAAAAAGTTTATAGTTATGAGTTTGCAGCTTCCGATGCTTGTTTTGCATATAATTATGCAAAGTCGTTGGCACGGGCGAATATTTACGCGAAAGATTTATTTACTATGTGAACTATTGGAGATTTTTATTATGCAGTAAACGATATAAAAGAAAAACTTAAATAACTACCGGAAATTAAAAGAAAATGTAGTAGGTATTTTTTACTATAAGTAAATTAATCAAATTAAACGATAAAACACTCACCTAAAAAAATCCTATTAAAAAAAATATTATTTGTAAAACTGAAACTTCACGAAAGTATATTTCGCAACACTGTCACTCCCGTCTCCCGCGCACCCGATGCGCCGCGCTTGCCAAATGCGACTGCGTGTGCGACGACCGCCGAAACTTTACGACAACTTCCGACAACTTACCTTCACGTGTCGAAGGGTGGGTCTCTGTGTTATGCGTACAATTTTCACAGTGATTACTGTTACGTAAGGTAATTAGCGCGCAGAATGGTCCGATGGCGTTTTTTACGTCGCGTTTATTACGTGAGTGTGTGACTTAGAGATATTTTGACTTTAGTTAAGCTTTCGTTACTGCTTTTTGTGACCAAATTTATTTTATTGTTGTCAGGTGGTGGGTGAAAGATAGAGGTCAAAAAAGAAAGCCAGGGGTCTGTGGGTCGTCTTAGGGGCCAAGAGCCAAGAGATGACCATAGGGGCCAAGAAAAGAGATTATGAATGGACATTGGGCAAATGCAGCAGGAGATGGTAACCGACCCCTGAGTTTGTTTCGCCATATCTTCTCAGGGGTACTCAGATAGGAAAACTCGACTGCATCTAGTTTTTTTCTTAATAATAATTACGATGGGTATAAGTGGGGAGTTTGCGCATTTTTAGTTCTACTATATCAAATGAAATTATGCATACCTATAGCATAATCTGCCTATAATGTACCCACTGCTGGGACACAGGCCTCCTCTCTGTGAGAGGGAGTGGGCTGTAATTCACCACGTAGGCCCAGTGCGGGTTGGTAGATGTCACCATGTCTTCGAATTTTTGGTTCTAGGACATGCCAGGTTCGTCACGATGATTTCCTTCACCGTTTTGAGAGCAGTGATGATGACATAATTTATACAAAGTAAAGCGCCTATCAGCACACTGTTCTCATTGAAAATATGGTCTCATTTATAAATGAAATTATGGTCGTCTTGTAAAGAAAGTAGAACTCCGTCATTTAATTTTATTAATCGATTTGGACCTTTTTCTTTTTTTTGAAAGGATACTTTCAGATTGGTCGCATATTTTGGTCAAGTTCTGATGAGTGGTTTTTGAGCTAGCTTCAATAATACGTTTTTTTTCACTTAGTGTATGTTGATGATGTTATAATAACTTCCTGTCTTTGATATTTACTTTGCAAGTAGTGAACGATTACATATGAATTTATGTAGCGTAGGTACCACAGCTAAAATGTGAAAAATAGAAACGTTTTTACAAAAAAAAAAAAACAAATTAAGTTATTTTTCACTCTGTTGTGATTTTTTTTAAGTCGATTTTTTTTTTGTAATAACGTTTTTTTGTATTTGCAATTTCTCGGAAGTTTCTCAATACTATCTTTTGTCATGAAAACATACGTAGCAGTCATATTTCAAACTTCTAGAAATACATTTCGACATTATACATCAAATATTTCATTTGAAATAAATACAATTTAAAAAACTACGCACTGATTATGCCTACATTATTTTCAATGAAGCTATCTAAAATTTGTTTGCAGTTTTACAACTATTTAGGTATGGTAACTAATTGCAACTGGTTGTAAGTTGTAATGTTAGCTACTCTTATGTAAGGTTATTGAAATTACAATTGTTGAAGGTGTAATGTGCGTTTTATGACACTAGGATACTTCCGATCTTTGACATCTGCAACACCAGAGGCATCACTAAAGCAGTGCCATCCAAACACAGCTGAAATGTCTCGTGTGCTTATATCTACACCACTATAAGTTCCAAATAGGAATACAGCAACGTTGTTTTAGCATAATCAGGCTAAAATGTTCCCACTGCTGGGACACAGGCCTCCTCTCTGTGAGAGAAAGTGGGCCGTAATCCACCACCCGGACCCAGTGCGTGTTGGTAGATGTCTTCGATTTTTGGGTTCTAGGACATGCCGGTTTCCTCACGATGAACGAATTAAATAAATAAATCACCACTGCACTCACAACGGTAAAGAAAAACTTTACCGTTTTGAGTGCAGTGGTGATTTATTTATTTAATTAAATAAATAAATAATGAAATTATGATGATAATTATGTGATGAAATTATTTACACAAAGTAAAGCCTGGGTTCGAACCAACGACCTGCAACTCGTAAGTCGGGGCCGTTACCACTGGGTCACCACTTAACGTTGCTTTATAGGCTAGGTATTTCCCCGGAGGAGTTATTTTGCTCTCCTATACTCCGGAAAAAGTTTTTAAGCAGAATATGCTTCATGATCAGTAATTCACATGGAAGAGCCGATAATCGCCATTCCGATTTTTTCTTTCTTGTTCTTATTTTAAGTCTTGGACTTTTCTTCTTTAATTCAGAAGTATACCAAACATATAACGACGCGGAGTTCAGGGGTGGACTAGACAAAACAATGGATTAGACTGGATTCTTGTGTATTAATATTCTTGTATATTAATATTTTTGAGTATTAATATTCTTGTGTATTAATATGTTTGTGTATTAATAAGATTTAGGTGGATACAATTTGTATGCACGGACGGTGATGGCTGTGAATAAAATTTTATGTTTGTGTGTTGCATTATATTCTGAGTTCTGTTTATTATTTTGTTACCTTTTTAGGTACAATTCATTAAACCTAACTAAGGTTTCCGTACTTAATTCTTTTTCGGGCGACCACTGAAAATCAGCGCTGTGCTGTGGGTCCTCCATAACATAGTATCATGCTGAGTGGAAACCTTCTTGTCACAGTCCTGACGTGGCAGCAGCTGCCGAAATGATCTGTTTTGTGCTCGTGATTATATGTACTACTATAATTATATCATCACGATTATGTTACATATATTTTTGTTAAATTAGTCCGGCAGTCAGATAATATAAAAATATTAGACACGTATTTTTTGCTTTATCATATTAATAAAAAAAAAAATTGGATAAAACGCATTAAAGTTGGGGAGTGGAGGGCTCGCTACGTCACAATTCAGTATAAAATCTACCGGAGAGTGACCTCATAACACATTTTAACACATATTTTGATTACCTACGTAAAAAAAGAAAAAATACGTTGACAATTTTTTTTTTTGTCAACATCCCTATTGCTGATGTTATTTTGTAAACTATGCAAGGCACTTGCTTGCAAATTATGTTATTTCATAAAATTTGTATTCAGTAAACGTGAATACAATGTTCGTGTATTTTATTTCATTAATATTTTGGAACCTTGATTCTTGAACCTGGAACTAAGTTAGTACTAACACATTTTATAATTCTGTACAATAACGTCAAGTTGCTTTGCAAACGAAGTACAAAAGCGCAACTAAGTAAATTTTCCTTAACTTTACGCTTCCCTGTTGGAATCTGCGGAAGATAAACACCACATTTTGCGTGAGGTCCTCGGATGTATGCGTTCGGTACACAACTCTTCGTTATGCAGACGGATCTTGTTTGTTCCGGCAAGACTCATCATCTGCCAAGCCTTTTCCCAACTATGTTGGGGTCGGCTTCCAGTCTTACCAGATGCAGCTGAATACCAGTATTTTATTGGACCTCCACAACTAGTTACTGGGTAACATTTGTAACATAACTCTTTTGGTAAGACTCATTGTCAAAATTTTGGGCTTCTGACTACTCGTAACGACTGTCAAAGATCTATGAATGACAGCCGTGACCAACGGGGACAGAGGGTCGTCGATATGTAATAGATGGTCACCCATCCACGAGCCAACCGTGACAAGAGTTACTTAACTTAGATTGACACGTGCGCCTGTTATGCTTCAAGACTTCTGCGATTAAGTGTAGGTGTTATTTTAATTGTTCCTTTGTTTGAATATAGGTTAAAGGTGCCAAAGTTGTGACGTCAAGAAGAGTGACAACAGCGTGATTGTCTAACACAGCATAACATCACGCTTGTAATCCCCAAAGGGCTAGGTAGAGGGTATCTACCTATACAACCTTAGTTTTTGTTTACCCTAAACCTCTTAAGGGGTCATTGTACCTACTCATTATTATGAACAACTTTCACTTTGGGATCAACGCTGAAATCGCGAAAATCAGCTGTTCCCTACATTTATGTTCGTATATCTCGTCGAAATGTAGGGAACAGCAGAATTTTTTTTCGCGATTTCAGCTTTGGTCCCATAGTGAAAGTTGTTCATAATAATGAGTACAATGACCCCTTAAGAGGTTTAGGGTAAACAAAAGCTAAGGTTGTATAGTTGGGTACACCTACATTTCACCAGTTATCTTTAAGCCCCATGTAAGACTTCCTGTACATGACGCCGGATACGCACCGGCGCCGGACTGCAAGATGAAAATAAATCAGAACATCTCAGAATAATATGCGATAGCGTCATATACAGCAAGCCTAATAGGGGGTTAGCCTAGGGCACAAATGCAGACTACACAAACGACTACGACGTTACGTCTAATTGTTGTTAAACAAAATACGATCACCAATCAACAGAGTTGAACAAATTTTTTCCGCATTCGCCACACAAGATTCGCCCCACATAAGTATGATATTCCTTGTTCGCCGACATTATGCCTTGTCATCTTTACTTAATATCTTACCGTAAGTACCTAATTCGAACTACGTAATCAATCAGATTGATGTAGTTCAAGTTCAAAATCAGCATTCATAATACGAAAAACAATGCGTCATTAGCATTGTTTTCGAGTTCAAAAATTAGGTTAGCACCCTAAATTGGATTAATCATCATAAATATTCAAGAATTTATCAAGAGTCATGATAAAAGACAATTGATACAAGCATACCATTTGCATACCTACGTTTATCAACGATACGTGAAATTATATAATTATATTAGGTCCCCACCTATGAAATTGGCGTTTTTTTCTCACAAATAGAGAACCTTGTCACTTCTATGAATTATAATATTCATCAATTGCTTGGTATTATATCGAATAATGACCATCATAGACAACTACCAATAGTAAAAAAAAAACCTTATTACTTATAGTTTTCTAAACATAAAAAATACCGTAAAAATGACTCCTCGTTTTCTTAGCAGAAATGACCACTATTTGTTTTAACTTAGCCAAAACTTATTTTTGTCGCTTAATCTAAGTGGCATATTACGTTATCTTAGTTTTAAACATAAGTGCATAAAAGTTTTTAAAACATTAGTGTTCATGGTTGTTATATAAATTAAGAAAATCTTAGTATGAAAAATGCAAATTCTTTAAAATTCTCCATACAAAACGCTGATTTCATAGGTGGGGACCTAATATTATATATGTATATTATATAACATAACATCACGCTTGTATACTCCGAACGGTCTGGCAGAGGTGTACCTATAGTAGGTACACCCAAATTTTGCCAGATATGTTTATGACCCATGTACAAGGGGCGAGCCTATTGCCATCAACCGGGCACAAATCCAGATTCCGTGCTGCTATTGAGAAATTACAGATGAAATTTTTTAATAACACTTTGCCCGACCCGGGAGTCAAACTCAGGACCTCATGCTCAGCAGTAGTGCTTGCGACCACCTATGGACCAACGAGAGAAGATGACGTCTAAACAAGTAGTGTTAATGATTTGGAAAAAATATATGTTAAATTAGAGCAATTTTTTAATTACTTAATATACGAATATTTTAGATTAATTTTCAAATTTATATCTAACACGGATAAAAAACACAATGCCGCAAAACCCAGTAATGCGGTACTGGACCAGGCTGCATGTTGAGAATTCCAGATCCAAACCTAAATTTAGGCTAAGATGATTGATGAGTGTATTTTAATCTTTTTGTTATTTATAATGTATATTTATTATTGTATTTTATAATTTTTATTCATGACTTTTGTAATATTTATCTAATTGTATCTTGTATGTAATCTTTTAATTAATTCTTAATGTTTTATTTCTCATGCATATGGACTAGTTCTGAAATAAATTAATTGAATTGAAAACCTATCAAACTTATTTTTCTGAAAGCTACCATTTTAAAGATAATTTAATTATTGATCTTTTAATATACTTGTTTTATTAAAATACATTTTGTTTTATGTATAATAAATTAATAATCTGCAAATTGGGGACAGCGCTCCTTGATGAGCGAGTCTTATTACTGGCTGGACGTACGACACTTTGCGTGAGCTCAGTACAGACCACGCAAGCTACGGAGTAGTTACTCAAGGTCACTGGTATATATATGCGTCTTAAGGCATTATTTTCACTTGCAGTGCAGTTACTTGAGTACTTAGTTAATTGCACAGTTATTGTAATAAATTATTGCGACGCACATTTATATAATGGCCGGCAACCAATTTATTTACGCACAAGACTTAATTTGTATTGAATTTTTTATAACTCAGTTATTTAAGGGTACGCTAAAATATGAAAGTAATTTATTAGACTTTGGCGATTAAAGAATGTGTAATTGGACACAATTTATAACCATTTATATTTTAATTAAATACACAAATAACAATAAAAGTTACCCTTTTATTCATTTATGGAACGATACGATCACAATTTCTCGCTCAACACAGCTCGTGGCTATGTTTTATGTATTAACAACCCCACGGGCCGATCCATCAGGTTAAGCTACCCTTGCCGGGGTCGGTCCGTGGAAAGGCTAAAGAGGAGTTGGGGAGAGTTTGGGATTCTTTCCTCACTAAAACCAGCCCGGAACCGCCTCAGTGCAACGCGTGTTATTGAGGCACATCGCTGGAGAGTCTTTTCTGAAGAAGACCAACATACCTATTTCAGCTGCCAAGCAGCTTTGCCACGTTGGTTGAAGAGTATGGCCACCGGTGCATTAAGCCCAAGTTCGCACTGACGTAAAAATATCGCGGCGGGATTTAATCGCGCACTGGATTTTACACTCTCGGCTTAGCGCCAAGAGTTGAAAATCCAATGCATGAAAAAAAATCGCCGCGAGAAAAAATCACCCGTGCGAACCTGGGGTCATACAGGGACATGTGACAGCTTTTTCAGTACTACTTGGTATGTTGCTCTGTCTCTGGGATGGTAGCTAAGGTAAAGAATCTACGATACTTCGGGTATAACAGATGTCCTGAGATGACGGAGACAGCTTGTCTTGATCAACGGCCATCCAATCTATCTATCTCAATCTGCCTAGCCTTTTCCGAACTACGTTGGGGTCTGCTTCCAGTCTAACCGTATGCAGCTAAATACCAGTATTTTACAAGGAGCGACTGTCTTACTGACCTCCACAACCCAGTAATAAGGTAATACGATATCCCTTGGTAAGACTAGTTGTCAGACTTAAACCCGTAACGACTGCCAAAGATCCACGAATGACAGCCGGGACCAACGGCTTTTTTTTTTTTTTTTTTAGGATGGGAAATTATCAAATAACTTCTCCCGCTCTGGGCGGAGCGGGAGGGCGTGTCAGACTTTTACTGACTAAAACCCACCCGTGTTCCTTCCGTTGCCTGTGTGCCGAGGTCACGATATCCCTTTCAGACAAACCCGCAACCCCGGCAGGCATTGGCCCTTCCGGACCCCGTCAGTTGGTGCTGACATCTCTTTGAGGCGCGCGTGGAACACAAGGGACCAACGGCTTAACGTGCTTTCCAAGGCACGGAGGAGTCTCGGTATGTTAATATTATAGTTCGCTAGTTACATTTCATATTTCCGTACAGTAATATTGGCAAATTAATAAAAACAGCAAAATATTTGACATCTATTTGCAACGTTACCCACTTTCAATAAACGATCTTAAGACAATTTTCATAAACGCCCCCCGTCGATGTAATTTAGGCGCGAAAAGATCCTTGTGTTATATCTACTACCGTCATTTCACTGATTTGGTTCGGATTCAGTGCACAAATGCTCTAATAACTTATAATTATTTAAGTATTATCTTTGTTACGTAAAGTAAACCATTAAAGTCATGCTCTTTGAAGAAAAATGGAAAGTGAGACACGGCAGAACTTTAATTAAACATAACTGCGTGGGCTCCTATTTCATCATAACGAAAGACTTAGATGCTACTTACGTAAGTAAATACTTACTTATGATTTTTAGGGTTCCATACGTCCGAGTGAAAAACGGAAACCTTATAGGATCATTCGTGTGTCTGTCTGGCTGGCTGTCTGTCTGTGCGTCTGTCACAGCCAAGTTGAATCTACTGGACCAGTTAAGTTGAAATTTGGTACACATACATGACCAAACACGGACGAGTAACGTAAATAAATGAATTTTGAATATTGGGGTCACTTTTCGGAGGCAAATTTGAAAATAAAATAAAAAAGTTTTGGAAACGTACCGTGTGATATCAAGTGCTTAAAGGGCTTGTTGTAAGGATCTCAAATATTTTGTTTTATAATTTTAAAATAAATACTTATAAAGGTATTTAAGAAAGTAGATGAAAATTTACCCTCCTCCTTTCCCCTTATCTCCGAAACAGCTAAACCTAAAATTTTGAAAAAACACAGATAATAGTTCTATAAAAGTATATAGATTACAGGACTTCAGGATTACAGGGTTAGGCGCCGACTCAAAAGTTACTTAAATTTACTTAATTAAAAAAAAAAAAAAAAAAAATTTACTTAATTTTTCGATTATCAGATTTTATTTCGTCGGTAATTTCGAATACCTATATATTATAAGCTAACGAAGTTCATAATTATACGGTAACATATGTATTATAAACCCCTAAATAATGTAAATAAAAAACAGTTATAAAAAGTAAAACCCAGCCAACTACGACAAAAAAAATTAATATAAATAAAAAATTAAAAAAAGGTTTAAACAAGACATCACAGACAGACAAATTAAAAATCCGGAGTAACACGTAGACTATTTGATTTTTGCCGTATCACGGCGACGTAATTTTTTTTTTTTGTGTGCGAACCTACGTATTTCTTTTAACACCTTAGTCGAATTGTTTGCAACGAATTCCAAGGGTCAGCAAATCGACCCCTTTGCATGCAAAACAAACGCTTGCATAAGTATATTATGCAAAATTCAGCTTATTCAAATTGAAATCCAAAAGTCCAAGGGAATTTAATTTTTAAATAAGATAATATTTAGGTACTATACAATGCCGCCCGTATTTCGCATACGTGTATTTAATAAAAAGGAAGGGAAAAAATCATAAATGTTAAAAAAATAAAAACCGGCCAAGTGCCAGAAGTTTCAAATTCCTAACTTGTTTAGTTGTTGAGATAGAGCTTGTAAAAAAATGGTCTACAACTGACAACTTTGAAAGAAAGAAAGAAAGAAAGAAAAAGTATTTATTGAGACTCGCACAGGAAATCACACATTAAACTTAAAACACACTAAACATAAATAAAAAAGTAACATTAAAATTTAAAGAATGAAGTCCCGTACGAGGCCAAAAGGCTTCTATCTCAGCATGATGCCGCGACATGAAAAAAAAAAAAAATTTAATGTCGCAGCGCTGGTATTCTGACGTACTTTGACGGCCCCCTATATCTTAATTTTTGAAGTTAAAAATATAAAAATTATAGTTGATCTCTAATCGATGAGCTCTATACAATGACACCCCACATGGGGTTAGATTTTCTCTTTTTCAAAATTAATACTTTATTGTATTAATTTTGAAAAAAAGAAAAAGAAAATAAAGTTTAAAATTAAAGGCGGCCTTTTATTTTAAACTCTATTTAATTTTTATTATTTGTTGTTATAGCGGAAATAGAATCATAATTTGTGAAATTTTCAACTGTCTACCTATTAGGTTCATGCGATTCAGCTCGCTGACAGACAGACAGACAGACACACAGACGGACAGCGGAGGCTTAGTAATAGGGTTCGGTTTGGCACCCTTCGGGTACGGAACCATAAAAATCTAGAATTTCTGAATAAGTAATCAAGGAGAAAGGATTACGTTACTTCGTTTTGGGATACAGATAATGATTAGGAACTACCATCAGTAGATAAACAAACAAAAACGTTATTTTCAGGCGAACGGCAAGAATTTAAAACAGTCATTCAGTGAACTTGTAACAAGGCATGTTTCAGTCGATAGATTGCCATTGATTAACCTGCATGAAAATGTCTTCCTGAAAGAAATCCATCGATTCAATTTAAATCAGCACATAATTGTATAGCACACGATCAATCTTAATCTGAATAATTTTGAAGGATATAGTTAATGCATTGCTTCATATGTTCGAAAAATATATCTGCTCGGCAACGTAAATAACGCAATGAATGTTGTTGACATGTCAAAATGAAACAGATTGTGATTGATCCGTGTGTTACGCAATATGGGTGCAGTTCTCTTTTTAGGTCCTCACTCAATTGGCAATTAGGAACCCTTTTAATGTCGTTATGTCCGTTTATCGGTCTTTCGGTCTGTCTGCATGTGACACAGCAATTCTACTAGTACTATATATTCTACTATTGTGACTAATAGTACTATGTATACTGAAGAAAATTGGAAGGAGATGTATTACATGCACCGCTAAACAATGGCGTAGTGAAACTGCGAACATTTTTTTGTTAAGAGCGTTTATCCTGAAAATAGGCAACGTCGCGAATTGATGTCAAATATTTCGCTATTTTGATTAATTTAGCAATATTACTATATGGAAATAAGAAATGTGGCTAACTAGCGAATTAGAATATTAATAATGAATTGCAATCATAACATTGAATTTGATGTTCTACCCGTTTTAGGTGTAAAAAGGGCATTTGGAAAGTTTCTAAATATTTTTTTACTACGATACGATATTAATTATTGTATTTCTTAATCAAAAGTTTAGTTCACTAGTTAGCCACATTTCTTATTTCCATACATGAAAATTTCCAAATTAATCAAAACGGGTTAATATTTGACAGTTATTTGCGACCTTGCCAACTTTTAGGATCTTAAGTGACTTTGCTATTTGAAGTCAACTTATTTGAGATGTGGGATTATTTCGGTTACAACCACGTATTTAAATAGCTTTGTTTTCATAGTTTTTTCGAGAAATATCAGGAAATTCAAACTTACCATAGCGACCGGTAAAATCAATTCATCCCGACTACGGAACACTTCACTGTGTCGTCCGACACCGACTTGGCCTGTTTTTTTCAGATAAAACTTGAACCTAGCAACACAAAACTGAATTACCTAACTAAATCTGGGTACATTTTAGAGCTAGTTCTGAAGGATAAGATTTCTATTTTGGGCTACCTACGTGATACGTGATCTGTGTGTGAAAATACTAAGAGTTAACTTGTTAATAAGGTTCGTGATTTAATTCAGAAATTAAATGCCACGTAGCTCTAGGTATCCTTCCGAATATGCGTGAATTTACACGCGTTAATCTAAGTAAGTAACTACTAATTTCGACAAATATCGTCAAATTCTCTCTACTTAGAATTAACAGAAATTGTTACCTACTTCAAATATATAATTTTGTAAAAGAGACGGTGTCAAATAAACTATTTTATTCGAAGTTCATACGTTTCACATATCGATTCTCAGCGCTGAAATTCTGATATATTCCCTACCAGTTTTTGCGCGTGGTGGATTACGGCCCACTACTTCTCGACTTCTCAGCAGTGGGAACATTATAGGCTGATTATGGGATATTAGTATGGATTTGGATATACTGTTATCCTGTAAACAATTTCGTGGCCTGGTTGTATGTATGTGTAGGTATTGAATGCTCAAATATATTTTCAAAGTCAAAGTCAAAAGTCAAAGATTTATTTGCAGATAAATATGGTTACAAAAGTTCTTACAATGGTAGTAATGGGTAGCTTAACATATTTAATCATAACATAATGACATGCAAATTTTTGGTATACAATTACATTTATTTTAATTTAAACTGAAGGAATTCTTTCATAGTATAGAAGGAATTCTCAATTACCCAATTGCGTGAGGCCCTTCTGAAGCGGACCATTGGAAGTTCTTTGATTTGGTTAGGAATCTTGTTATATATCTGAATACACATAGGATAGCAACTGCTCAACTTTAATCTCTGGAGCAATGAATATAGGTCCAAAAACGGCGTGAGCTTGAAATTAGAATTCTTAGAAACCGAGGCTGCGTCAAAAGGAAGTGCACCCAAAAACCTAATGCTTCAGTGATGCTGACAATAGTGTCAAAAGAGCTTCCAATTTATAATGAAGTTACTGTTGTTCGGATGCCGCAATAGAGCACCGGCAAAGGCGCACGTGGTTGAACGTGTCTTCGAACCACATTACTTACTACGTCGTACATATAAATACTGACTTCGAGTGTATAATAATGTGTGCGTCTGGATTGAGGAGCCATGTCTCATATTTGAACAACGGTAGTACCAATATTTAGTAGTAAATTAGCCGATTTTGTAGGCCGGATCCTGGAATTTGTAGTTAAACCCTTAAAAAGTTATACGACGTTAAAGGTGGCTCCTCAATCCTGACGTCTGAATTGAGGAGCCACCTTAGAACTCGAAAACTAGCCAACGGATATTTTTTTAAATTTGGTAGAATTTAGTATTACTTATGCGTAGCGCGTTAAGTACTACTAAATCCTACCAAATTTTCCCTCAATCCAGACGGACACTATAATAATTATATAATATGTAAGCGGCCTTTTATGCCTGGAGGCTTTTATTTGGGTATTAAGTTCTGTTTACATTTTCATTTTTTATTGCTGCTTGAGTATAGTTTTCAACGTTTTTTGTTGGTATATTGGCGTCTAGCTGACATTTATGGCAAATAATTTAATTTAGTAATTTGTGTTGCGTAATGTAAATTATTTTGTATACAATTGTATAGTTTTTCTAACTTAACAGACAGCTATGATGCTGGGGAGTTTGTTGCGCTACTTAACCACTAACTAGCTTCATATAGCTGACTGACCGATTCCTTGTCAATTCAAAAGTGTCTGTAAATGGTTTAATTGAAATATGCTATGACTGAGTTAACTTCTTCTTCCCAGCTAAAGCAGATAGGGTGAAGGGCGGGCGTAGTGGGGAACCGTCTTATATGTAATTTTGATGTTCGAAAAGAGTTGATTCTCAGCCTTGTTTGAATAAATGACTTTTAATTTTGTGGCGGCATCTACATCGCCACATGCGAACTACGCATCAAAGACCTGACGTCACACAACATCCTGACGTCACTCAAATCCTGCATCGCGCAATTAGAGTTTATCGCGCGGTGGACATGTATCCCGACTTCAACCTCAGGGCAGTTGCCCGCCAGACATGACACCCGTCTGGTCGAAGAATCCTCTCTTTTCTATGGTGGATGAGTGAACTTTACACCCTGTTCCTCATACCCCTAAAATTTTAATTTTGACTGGTAAAAATAGACCCGCGCCCGACTCGCAACCTTTCTCTGTGTGCGACTTGAAGGCGATGTTTTGATCTAGATATTTAATTAAGCAAAATAAAACGGCATTGGGAAGACCTGCATGAGACTCGCACAGACCAGGGAAGGCCAAAAGGGAGGAGGCCTAGACTCAACAGTGGGTGGAACAAAGCTGTCGATGATGGTGATGATGATGATGAAAACGGCATTAGGAGTTCCGGTAACCTAAGCAGCAACTTAAATAGTTCTATCTTTTTTTTTAAGATAGAAGATAAACAGAAAACATTGCATCTTATCTCGTATCAGCTTAATGAGGTCAGAGATAAAGTAAACATTTAGCTGTGTAGGATTGGAATCAAACATCAAAGCTATCAACAGTTAGATTATTAATCATCGGGGTGTAAGTACTTCCATTGGGTCTTTAGAGCTTACCATCAGGTCATGAGTACTTACCATCAGGTTGTACATTACACTAAAATCTAACATGAATTTATCAGGATAAAAAGTATCAGACAGAGAAAGTTTTATATTTTAAAAGCTAATCATTCGTCAAATGTCACACTTTGCTATGGGAGTGGTAACCTATCACTTTAAACCACTCCCAGTTTAGTTCGTTAGTAAAACTTTTAAGATAAATGTCTTCTTAAAGCAATTGAATGTCTGGTCAATTCCACATATGTACCTAATTAGTGAGAGGGGTATGCTTGGAGTTTCCCTACGTGATCGAATCAGAAATGAAGAGATCCGTAGGAGAACCAAGGTAACGGATATAGTTCGAAGAATTGCCAAACTTAAGTGGCAATGGGCAGGGCACATTGCTCGCAGAATAGATGGCCGATGGGGCCGAAAGGTTCTGGAGTGACGACCGCGTACCGGAAGACGTAGCGTTGGAAAGCCGCCCACAACGTGGACCGATGACCTTTTGAAGGTCGCAGGAATCCGCTGGATGCGCGAATCACAGAACCGGTCGAAGTGGCGGTGCTTGGTGGAGGCGCAAGTCCAGCAGTGGACGTTTTTCGGCTGAAATGATGATGAAATTACGAATGAGTTGTAGTGATAAAATATTTTAATAAGAAAAGAACATTTGGGGAAATTAGGATTCGCATACGCGAATGATGCAATAATATTATCAATAGAAAATTGCTACTTAAAAGATCTATTTTTAGTGAAGGGCTTGGTAGTTTTGACGTCAGATAGTTTTTTGTTTACGGTAGTTTTCGAGATTTTTTGTATAACACATTAACGTGATTAATTTAAAAAAAGAAGACAAGGTAGGTATTGATTTCTATGGAATTTTTCTTGCTTAGAATAGTTTGGTAGGTAACTTACTTATAAAAAAATTACGATACTCTTAAACTTTTCTTACCTATTAAGAAGTGGAAAATAACCGGCATGAACGGAATAACTACGGTACTGACTCGCTGGTCTAGTGGTCGTAAGCGCTACTGTGGAGCCTGAGGATCGATTCCCAGGAATTTCTCAGTAGCAGACAGGAGTCTGGATTTGTGACCGGTTGATGGCAATAGGCTTGCCTTGACTTAAATATTACTGGTGAAATGTGGATTAACAGCTCTGCATAACCCTTTGGGGATTAAAGGCGAGATGTTATGTTATGTGTTGAAGGGAATTATAAGTTTTACAACTCATTTTTGCAATATTCAATGAAGAATATTCTCGGGAATTTACCATCACTAATCAAGGCTCAAGCTATGACAAGTACTTTTGAGAGACAATGGGGGTCAGGAGATTGACAATACACGTGTTTGTGCTTTAACCAATATCAACCGATATTTTCAGGAATAACGAACCTTTCACCTTAATTTACACAATTCATTTTCACGGTTCCTACGAAAACTAGTTGAATGAACCACTGAATTGATACTAGGAATAAAGCTGAAGAGTTTGACGTGCCAAACCCTGTAACTGGCAGTCAGATTTAAAAAAATATTTTTGTGTTTGATAGTTGACTTATGTAACGACACTCAGGACCCGAGCAAAAAGAATAAAGTCAAAAATAATAGCGCGGGCGGCCCTTGAGATGCGACGCAGTGGTCGGGGCCAAAATTTCAAGCGGCCGAAGTTACAGGCTAAAAAAAATTACAAAAAATCGCGGCTAGACAGAACCGACCCCGGTTCTGTCCAGCTGCGATTTTTTGTATTTAAAAAAAAAAAAATTATACATTGCTCACTCACTTTTCCCCAGGTTTAAAATCCATGTTAAGGATCGTCCTCTATAAGTCCGGCTTTGACACTAATCCAGACTCGGACTGCCACTAAGAAATTCCTGATAACAAAACCCAATGTCGCTTTTCCCAACCTAGTCAACCGAGACAGTTAAGTCAGGCATCTAACCAATTATAGAGCTCTGTCCACGAACCTGAACATAAACAAAACAATGTCAAAGTGAAAGTGCTAGCCTCCCATTGTTCAACGGAACCTTACAACGTTTACTAATAATAAATAATAGTTAACAATAGCCGTCAATGAAGTGACGTCTGTGTTCTTAGAATGTTAGCCCCGGGCGATGTTTTCCCGCGGCGATTTTCTTTCGTGCACTGGATTTTCAACGTTCTACTTAGCGCCGAGAGTCGAAAATCCAACAGTGTGTTTTTTCAACGCGCTGGGACGAGGGTGCGTCCCAGCGCGTTAGATTCTCAACGCTCGGCTCAACACTGATAGTTGAAAATCCAATACGCGATAAATCCCGCCGCGATATTTTTACGTCCGTGCCGTCCGTAAAAGTAGCCTGGGGGGTCAGTATCACATAGTAGGTAGGTACAGAAGGTCAGTTTCACACGACTAGCGAAAATGCACGCACTCATAGACACGTTTCACGTACATACAGCGAGTGCAAGCGCACTCACAACTAGCATTCGATTGAGATAGTTTAGGAGTGGTTTAGGATCGCCGTACGCATCTATGTGTGCGTGCGCCGGTTTTCGCTCGTTGGAACCGTTCTTCTATAACTAGCTATTTAATGTCATTAAGAAGCTTTAGATTTATAATATGTATTGTTGATGTACGTATTAAAAGCTTGATTTAACAGTATACCAGTTGACCCCGATTTGATGGTTACTCGTCGGGCCTTAGGGAAGGTTTCCTCGTTAACATCAAAAGGTTACTATTTCATGTATTTTCTAGAATTTACCTCAAACAAGACAAGAATAATGAGTGGGGAAAAGACCCTCGTCTACTGAAGCGAACGCTTTGTGAGCCAATCTAAAATTTTGAATTCAGTGCATTGATGCTGGACTAAGCACGTTCGCTTTGATATTCAAAATAGTTTTTGAAATTCAAAATGTGCGCTTGGAGCTATTAAAATCGTAGGTTGTTAGTATTGAATTCACCCGCCCAGTTACCTCCTCAATGCCTCGACGCCTCTTAATACTGTATAGACCGTATCGTCTCCACAGTTCTGGCTTATTATTCGTTAATTTGTTAATGCTATTATTATTTAAACCACATACACTGTAAAATGTTGACGTTGACAGGCGCACTGTTATAAAAATTGGGTTATACAGTTCGATACATCCTTGCTTTAACAAAACGGTACAATACAACAACAGTTTGGTCGATCAAGAACCAAGTGAGTGGGAAAGAGAGCTAACTATAACGTCCTAATTGTCTATTGTGGTGCCAACAAAGGTTCGCGAAATTGACTCTTTATTCGATATCGATCTCTTTGAACCATTCACGGCATAGTGCTGTTTTTCGTTCGTGTGAATTATTTTTTCCATTACCTACTGAGTTTATTAAAATGATTTATGTGGTTATGTTATCTTATACAATATCGAATAAGACTTCTTTTACAATTTTTGTGTTCAATCAAGACGTTTATTTTATCCTATCCATTGTCCGGTTTGTCCCTGTATTTTGATAAAAAAATACATTAATAACTATGGAAGTATAGAAAGGAAGACTAAGTAATAACAGCCGTACGGGTCGATCAATCAGGTTAAGCCAAGCTTCCTGCGATTGGTCCGTGGATGGGTGACCATCTTTACATACCAAGACCACTCCGTGCCTCGGAAAGCACGTTAAGCGGTTGGTCCCGGCTGTCATTCGTGGATCTTTGACAGTCGTTACAGTACGTCAGAAGCCCAAAAGTCTGACCAAAGAGTATCGTGTTACCCAGTAACTGGGTTGTAGAGGTCAGATAGACAGTCTCTTCATGTAAAATACTGGTATTCAGTTGCATCAGGTTAGATTGGAAGCCGACTTCAACATAGTTCGGAAATGGCTAGGCAGATTGATATATTGAACTAGAGAAGTATTTATGAATGTGTGGTATGGTAGTATTAACCTGGTGTATAGAACGTAGATCAGCGCTCCAAAATAAGTTACAGTATAACTACGAGCGTATAACTACGCGATATAATCGCACTCGCGCGCACTCATGCGCCTACATATTCCTCAGCAGGCAGCGCTCGTATTTGCGCGGTGTGGACCAGCCATACGAAAAGATTTCCAATCAGTATTTCGGAGTTCGTTCCATAGTATCAGCTGTTCATCATGTCTAGAACACATTCATCCCTTGTTTCACACCATAGAAGAATTTCAACAACACCCAGTATTAATAAAATTATTACACAGCCTACACAGTTACCTAGAGTGTTGTTATGTCAAAACGACGAAAACCTTTTCATTTTCCGAAATATTGGGTAAATGTCGGAAATAATACCAATATGTATTCCCTCTATATTTCCCTTAATAAATTAATAACATGGAAACAGAAAATATACCCAATACGAGGAACTTATCTGGTAAATTGCCGCATGAATAATTAAATCTTATTAATTATACTGTTATTATTTCTGTTCACCGAGGAGCTCGTGGCTAAGTAATAACAGCCGCACAGGGTGATCCATCAGATTAAGCTACGCTTGCTGGGGTTGGTCCGTGGATGGGTGACCATTCTTACATATGTACCGAGACTCGTCCGTGCTTCGTAAAGCACGTTAAGCCGTTGGTCCCGGCTGTCATTCGTGGATCTTTGACTTAACAAGGGGTATCGTATTGCCTAGTTACTGGGTTGTGAAGGTCAGATAGGCAGTTGCTCCATGTAAAATACTGGTATTCAGCTGTATCCGATCAGAATAAAAACCGATCCCAACATAGTTGGGAAAAGGCTAGGCACATTGATTTATTATTTCTGTTCACTAAAAATAAAAAAATAAAAAATAAAAATAATGTATTATTCAAAGAGATTTAAGATGTTATTGTGTTTTTCCATCTGAAATTTTGTAGCAGCCCGGGGCTTGGATTTGTGCCCGGTTGATGACAATAGGCTCGCCCCCTATTACATGGGACTTAAACATAACTAGCGAAATGTGGGTGTACTATACAGAGTGTGGCGTAAATAATGGATAACCCTGAAACTGTCGATTGGCCAGATTATCATCTATTATTTACCCCACTTATATCGCCATATGACTCAAAATTATTTTTCGTACAGGGCCCCAAAATTGCATAATTCCGTAGAAAAAATGTTAAAATTTAAGAATAAGTATTTTTCGCAATGTTATCTTAGATTGTAATAAAAAATCTTGATACTGGTCTGATAATACAAATATTAAGGAGTGATATAAAAAAAAACAAAACGAGAACAAGTCACCAATTGTAGAAATGGCAGCTGATTTTGTTAGAGTAAGTACGATTTTTTATTAAAATATCAATAACTTGATCAGCCATGGGCATATCTGGCCGATCGACAGTTTCAGGGTTATCCATTATTTACGCCACACCCTGTATATACACCTCTGCATAACCCTTCGGGGAATACAGTTATTATGTTTTACAAAATAATAACACACTATACTAAACTAAATATCAGGTTCAAGTACCAAATACATAATAAATGTAATCAAGTTATCATAAAATTAAAATTATAAATGCGAAAGTGACTTTGCTTGTTCGTTACGCTTTCATGTTAAAAAAGCTAAACGAATTTAGATGAAATTTGGTACATGGGTAGACCATGACCTGGGTTAGGACATAGGATACTTTTTATCTCGATATACCCACGGGATCGAGACTTATGTGAGTGAAACCGCGGGGCGCAGCTAGTAAATAAATAAAATAAGTAAATCAGGCCCTTGCCCAGGAGTGGGACAACGCAGGCTAGAAAAAAAAAGAAAAGTAATCGACTATTTTGTATTTTTTTAAACTTGTCTAAGTCACCCGTAGTTTGTCGGCTCCTTAGGTATTGGTAGGAACGTGTACGTCTACATACTCATAACACGGCTTCTATAAATGTTATGAATAAATTAAAGTTTCTTTTCGTAGCTGTCTGTATGACATTGTTCTTCTAAACTGAGGATTTTGACCCGGTTTTCACCATCATTTAGATAATTTATTCCGGAAGGTTTATAGGTAATAAAATAAATTATAAAAATTCGGCAGCCGCTGCAAGAGGTGGCATATTCAACACATTCTAAACAAAGTACGTCGTGCTCTGCCGGCGCCGCACAGCAATTCTATCGTGGTGACACTGTGACTGTTCCCATTTTTGTTCCAGAAAACTTTAGGTACAGGTTTCATGTTAGCCCCTCTGTAGTTTTACGTCCGTAATAGATATTTAGAATAAACAAACACCCACACACAAACAAGCTGTGAAGCCATAAATGAAATGCAGCCGAATCTCTTTCAACAAATAGGTAATAGAATAGAATACTTAGAATAGAATTTTCTTTATTCGAGTAACCAATACTCAACAACAAGATTGTTAGTAAAACTTACGACTATGTTAGTAAGCACAGACACTAAACAAAAACAAGGAAAAC
Source organism: Agrochola circellaris (assembly GCA_914767755.1). Classification (NCBI taxonomy): domain Eukaryota; kingdom Metazoa; phylum Arthropoda; class Insecta; order Lepidoptera; family Noctuidae; genus Agrochola; species Agrochola circellaris. The sequence goes on from OU611847.1 coordinate 2,964,067, forward strand.
AATACAAAAAAATAACAAGAAATAATGGTTGGTCACCGTTGCGATATCCCATGAGAGACGGCACAACAGTGACCCACGTACACACAGTCCAGGCGACTCGCAACCATGTTTAAGACACTGTTGGAGCTGCCCCGCACCCTGTGCACCAGGGAAGCGCACCTTTTACGCATTGTTGCGTAAAAGCAATCTACATGCGCATCTGCGAACATCCCTGACGCACTACAGAAACCAGCATCCTAAACGCATTGTTATATTGAACGCGGAGAGCGTTGTACGATCTTTGCGTATATCTAGCCCACAGGCTGCACGTGTAAAAATTAGTACAATAGGCTCGAAAGAGTGTGATTTAACAGGTAGTGAGCATACAGACTCTATATAAAAGAAGGTCAAATTTTATGGTTACACCTCCATCCAGAACGATACAAGAACCACTTTCACATGAAATAAAAAATCAACTTGAGTGCAAATTTCAGAAAACAAACTGAACTCGATATTTTTGGTACCTACTGTTCCAAATATTTTATATCTTTTCATAAAGTGCACCAATTTATGATACGTTTCGTTCAAGCCGCTGTGTACCGGATGCCGACATCAAATTAAATGTTATTAACATACCATAATCAACCTATAATATTCCCACTGCTGGGACACAGACCTCTTCTCTATGAGAGGGAGTGGGCAGTAATCCACCACACGGGCACAGTACGGGTTGGTAGATGTCATATATCTTCGAATTTTCGATTCTAAGACATGCTGGTTTCCTCACGATGTTTTCCTTCCCTGTTTTGAGAGCAGTGGTGATGAAGTAATTAAAGCGTCTGTCAAGGATCGAATCTACGACCTACAACTCGTTAGTCGCGGTCGATACCACTGGGCAGCCACTGCTCTATTGCGGTGGCCCCGTGTACTATACCTTCGAGTAAATTACTGACGGGCAGTGCAGATAGCATTCATGACCAATAACGCCCAACCACTACATAAAATAATTAAATTATGCCGGATAAAAATGGGTAAATTATAGTCCAAGAAGCAGAAAAGTTTAAAAGAAACTGAAAATGATTGTCAATTTTTGTTTTATTTATTTACTAGCTTCTGCCCGCGACTTAGTTCACGTGGAAGTCGTAAGTGTACACAATATACTAAATTAACAGTCACATTTTTGTCCCTAGGCCCCGACCCACCGCGTAACATCGTATCGTGCTATTTCTTCTTTTTCGCTTAACGTTCTGTCCTAACGGTATTAGCGTGTTGTTAATATCCTATAACCTTCCTCAAGAATTGAGTTATCTAATGCAAAAGATTGCAAGATTTTTCCAAATCCAACTAGCTGTTCCAGAGATTAGCGCGTTCAAACAGGGATACTCTTCAGCTTTATTTTATTAGTATCAACAGATTAGGAAAACCAGCTGATACCGGTTACTAACACGCATATTTTTTATTATACTTGTACAAAATATAAATATTTTTGTGTTAGATTGTATATTGTATTAAAATATATGTAAATAAAGATTACTTAGGGATTTAAAATACATTTTATCATCTTCGTTCTGCGTCATTAAAAGGTTAAAGGTGTACACAACTCATTTAAAGTAGACAGTAATTTAGATTACATTAAGAAATAGATTAGTTAACACATTTGAATTTAAACTTACATTTGAAGTTAACGCATTCAGGGACACTGAGCGAGACACAATAGAAATTTATGTACATTTGATTAAATTTAATACCAGACATTTGGATTTCAATATTTATTTAAATAAAACTTCTAACAAATTCAATCTATTAAAGAAACAATATTTATAAGAAATAATATACAGGGTTATTCGTAATATGTCGACAATCCGGTAAGGTAAAGGAGGAGAGGTCATTTACCACCAAATTACCCCTTAAAACTCATAAGCAAATGTCAATCATTATCGAGTAATTTGACATTTTATATTTTTCTATCAGCTTCACTTGTAAGGAATTTGTCAAGACAAATCCAATGAGCCCAACACAACAAGGAATCAACACAGAAACTCCTCAACTTTACAAGATAATTAATACTTATCTTGTACATTTGAGAATTTCTGTGACCACTTTCCGGCTCTATCATCAGACCCTGGACACTACACCTTGGCCTGTTGTTTGTGTCAAGACACAATTAACGAGACCAAACACATCAACACTAACTTGTTTATAGAGTTCCTGCGGACATCTTCTGGCTCCATCATCATGCTCTAGACTTCAACCAGAGCTGTAGTACTTGTCAAGATAAATCAAAATAGCCGAAAGACATCAAGGTTATCTTATTTCGTTGAGGAGTTCTTATGGCCATCTTTCAGCTACAATATCCGATCCTGGACTACACCTTGAGCTAACGTACCTACTTGTTGAAACAAATCCAAACGGCAGAAACACAACAGGGCTTTCTTGTCTAGTTGAGGAGTTTCAATGGCTACCTTCTGTATCCATCGTAAAGCCCTTGGGCTATAGTACCTACTTAGCAAGACAAACCAACGACGCCAAGCAAATTAATGTAAAGCTTGTAATGAAACTTAATCTTCTAATTCTTTCAGATCAAAATCAACTTGATGCTTACCTTTATCAATTACTTCTTAAGGCGACGATAACCGACTTCTAATGATTTTATACTGAAGATCACGTCTAAACAAGTAGTGTAATGATTTGGAAAAAATATATGTTAAATAAGAGCATTTTTTTAATAACTTAATTTGTGAATATTTTAGATTATGTTAATATTACATAGTGTAATTAATTTGTAAAGTCTGACGCGGATAAAAACTGAGAATCACGCAAAAGACAATCTACCGTATTTCGTTCTGAAACCTACACCATTTCAAAGATAATTTAATTATTTATCTTTTAGTATACGTGTTTTATTAAAATACCTTTTGTTTTAAATAATAATAACACTAGCCTGTTACTGTCCCACTGCACAGCAAAGGCCTCTTCTCATACAGAGAAGGCACGAGCATTGATCACCACGCTTGCTCAAGGCGGGTGGGTGATTTCAGTCTTATATATAAGTCCAGATTTCCTCACGGTGTTTTCCTTCACCGATGTCAGTAATGTCCAAGATAAGCTCAGAAAGTACATATGAATTGAAAAAGTCACATTGGTACTTGCCGGATTTGAACCCACAATCTCGTGTATGAGAGGCGAACCACTGGGCTGTTACGACATCATCTTTTTGTTTTATGTATAAAAAATTAAAAATGCGTCTAATTTGGGACAGCGCTCCTTGATGGGCGCGTCCTAATACTGGCTGGAAGTACGACGCGGTGAGCTCAGCACAGAACATGCAAGGTAACCAGTCAACGCCATTGGCGGAATACATCTGCGTCTTAAGACTCATAAACGTACGCACACAAAACAGTGCGAGCGCATTGAATAAATAAATCTCTCTGAGTCGAAATTACGCAACAACACGGAAATCCTACAGTTGCTTGTTCATCATTTAGCTTTGATGATATAGAAAATTATTGTACTTCGGAAGTAGGTCTCCGAATGTACTAATGGTTTTGTGATTTTGAAGACACCTTTATTCAGAGGTATTTAACTTTCTAACCTAGTTTTGTGGATCGTTTGTAAGCTGAAATTTTAAAAGAAAAACAAATTGAAAGCTATCAATCAATGGACATCTACGTTGGAAACATAGATAATCTTCTATGGTTGGAAATAATGAACCGGCTATATCTTAGGTTACGATAGATTAACACACACATCACGTCACACACGTTTTCCCGTAGGTCTAGGCAGCGGTGCACCTATATTACACCCACATTTTGCGAGTTGTATTTACTTTAATGTAGCATAATCAGCCTATAATGTTCTCACTGCTGGGACACAGACCTCCTCTCTGTGAGAGACAATGGGCCGTAATCCACCACGCGGGCCCAGTGCGGGTTGGTAGATGTCACATGACTTCGATTTTTAAGTTCTAGGACATGCCGGTTTCCTCACCATGTTTTTCTTCACCGTTATGAGAGCAGTGGTGTATTTTACACAAAGTAAAGTGCCTGTCTGGGTTCGAACCTATGACCTACAAACTCGTAAGTCACGGCCGTTTCTACTGGGCCACCACTGCCCTAATTTAATGTACTACGATCAAATTATTGAAAATATGACTCAGACTTTGGTTCAGACTAAAATTTATTGGGGTATCCCGATAAAACCAGACAGTACCTGGTAAATACTTCTCAATACCAAGAAATAAAAGGTCTTTCCTGTACTGTGTTGTATAGTTGAGCTTCATTAACATTAAAACAGCCATCCTCTTCACTTGATATTGATTATGGAGTAAGAATATTGATTCGTTCCGGGAAATAAGACTAGAACCAACTTTCTATCTTACAAATGTAGCATTACCATAGTTAGGTATATTTTCTTTGTTGTCTGCTGAAATCTATTGTATAACTTTAGAGATTTTGGTGAACAAATAAATATGAAAGTATCCTCGGTTATAGGTCGCCTAAGGCGAGTTGAGACCTATTGTCAGCATATCCAGACCTTCTTTTCTTCAAATTAATCTTATAGGAATCTCTTGAATAAAGCTAATAATAGGTCTTTACCTATGAAATTGCCGTTTTGTATGAAAAAATTTAAACGAATTTTTTTCATGTATTTTTTATTTGTATTAATCGAAGTAATCACCCATGCAATCAATGCATCTTTGCCAACGTAGTGGCAGTTTATTGATGCCCTTCTTAAAGAAATCAGCTGGACGGAAGGCAACAAATTCTTCAAAGGCATTTTGTACTGCCTCTCGGGTATTGAATTTTTTTCCCGCCAAGAAGTTATCCAAATTCTGGAAAAAGTAGTAGTCTGTAGGCGCAAGGTCTGGTGAGTAGGGCGGATGACGGAGAGCTTCCAACCCCAGTTCTTGCAACTTGGAGACCGTCTGCTGTGCAAAATGAGGTCGCGTGTTGTCGTGCAGTAGCAGCGGAGACGAGCGATTGACCAATGCTGGTTGGAGATGTGCCAGCTTCTCCATCATTGTGTTCAGTTCTTCACAGTACACATCTGCAGTAATGCTCACCCCGTTTGTTAAGAAACTGTGATGAATCACACCGGCGCTAGACCACCAAACAGTGACCATCACTTTTCTAGGGGTAAGTTTTCGTTTAGGGCATTGTTTAGGTGCTGAACCAGGATCCAACCAACTTGCTGAGCGCTTGCGGTTATCAAACAGAATCCATTTTTCATCGCAGGTAACAATGCGGTTCAAAATTCCTTTATTTGTGTGTCTGTTGCGCAGTGCAAGGCACGTCTCGACGCGTACTTTGCGCTGGCGATCATTGAGTTCGTGGGGCACCCATTTGTAAAGCTTTTTTACCTTGCCAATTTGACGCAAATGGACCAATATTGTTTTGACGCTAACGTCGAAAGCTGCTGCTAATTCAGCCGTAGATTGTGTATCATCAGCTTCCACAATCGCCTTTAATTCGTCATTGCCGACCAAAGTCTTCGGACGACCGCGAGGTTCATTTTTCAGGTCGAAATTTCCAGAACGGAAGCGAGCAAACCAATTACAGGTGGTGCGTTGGTTTGTAGTGTTAGCTCCGTAAACGTCGTTGATGTTGCGTGCCGCTTGTGCCGCGTTGCTGCCACGACGGTACTCATATTCCATAATTACTCGAATTTTTAAAGTATCCATGATGACGAATAAGATTGAAATGCGATGAAAATGTAACACTAATCAATAAACAAATGACTACTTTTGGAAAAAAAAATCCATGTTTTTAAAATAAAATTAATTTGAAATTAGAATTCTTAGCCAAACAAAAATGATTTTGATTTGAAATGGCCAGTACTGCAGAACGGCAATTTCATAGGTAAAGACCTAATAATTAAAGGGTTTTTATCATTTGTTGTTATAGCGACAATAGAAATACCTACCCAGTCTGTGAACATTTCAACTGTCTACCTAATGCGGGTCATGAGATACTTAATAAAATTGTAGTCAGAAGATTGATTGTTGTGCTCTTCACATTATAATACATAGTAGTGTATTTAAGTGTGGAATGAATTCATAATTATTTTAACCTGCAAACACCCGCTAGTTCTTCGAACTTGGGCCGCGCCAGAGCTGAGCAGAACAGTCGCTCTGTCTCGAGATACAGCCCGCTGACAGACAGACGGATGGACAGCGGAGGCTTAGTAATAGGGTTCCGTTTCGCACCCTTTGAGTACGGAACCCTATAAAGGTCTGTCTTGTACTGTGTATAGTTGAGCTTCATTACCAACCAGCCTCTTCACTTGATACTTATTGGTTATGGACTTAGAATATTGATTTGGTTCCGCAGCCCCGGATCTAGTTTTTTTTTTAAGTGGGGCAAAAACTGCCGTCTGCCGCCCCCCGCCAATCCTTTATGGGGATATGCTAAGGTAGCCCGCGAAATTCAAATGATAAGGAAATTCAAATTTTGGCAGCAACATAATATTAATCACATTTTATCGATCGATCGATCGATTACCAATCCAACAGGGGCGCCAAAACTGATGTAAAAAAGAAAGAAATAAAAAGATTATGTGCTGCGCTTCTAATCTATTGCAAAGTTGCGGTGTGCTGGGTGGTGCACTTGTCTGCTACGCTTGAATGTCGCACCCTGAAGGTGGCGCCCGACCCCGGTTTGCCTCCCTCTAGATCCGGGGCTGTCGTTCTGAGAAATAAGACTTAAGGACCTAGTTTCTGTAATTCAAATGTTGCATGAAATATACCTACGTATTATTGTATTTGTTGTCTATTGAAATCTATTGTATAACTTTAGAGATTTTGGCGAAGAAATAAATATGAAAGTATCTTCGGTCATAGGTTGCCTAAGGCGAGTTGATACCTATTGTCAGCATGTCTAGACCTTCTTATCTACAAATTAATCTTTTGAGAATCTCTTTTTTTATGACGTTCCGTATTAATATAGTGTTAGTTATGAAAAATAATGTTTGTTGTGGCGTTTGGTCGACTCTTCACGTCACCAGAGGTCTGGCCAATTCTTAGGCCAAAGAATCAGCATTGCCATCCAACGTGGCAACGCTGCCAGCCTTTTGGACACTTTACCCACTGACAGCGATGCGGACGAATTTTTTGATGCCCAATGAGCTCTTCCCTATATACAGGTTTATTGGTAAAACACCAAAAACCTCTTAAGGGGTCATTGTACTCATCATTATGAACAACTTTTACTTTGGTTCCAAGCCTTAAATCGGGAAAGAAAAATCTGGTGTTCCATACATTTTGACGAGTTGTGTGAACACAAATGTAGGGAACAGCTGTTTTTTCTTTCGCGTTTTCATGTTTGGTCCCATATTAAAAGTTGTTTCTATTGATGAGTAGAATGACCCCTTAAGAGGTTGTTGGTGTTTTACCAATAACCCTGTATATATATATTTTTTTTAATTTTTCCTTTTCATACTTGAACTAAAAATATATTATAGTTAGTTGTTTAAACATAGTTTATATAATGTACTCGTATAATCGAATAATATTGAAATAAATGCCAGTTGAAATTTATGATATATATATATATAACTTTATATATAACGATGTGCAATTTCCTTATTAAATTCAAACTTCTTCTTTTGTGGTGTTGGTCACAAACTATACCAAATGAACTTTCAAATCTTTCTCTACAAGTACAAAGCTTATTTAATAAATCAGCCTCTTTAGACCACTTTAATAGATTAATTACTATAGACTAGTACCGTTTAATTTATTGACTGCTAAGTTCTTAAGTCAAACGGAACTGTTGCAGGAATTTTCAAACAGAGTTAAAAGTCATTTGAATTTTGTTGAATTATTCAAACCACTTTGTGTCTGGAGTTTTTTTTTGGACTTATTTAATTTCAGGGACTCGTAGTTATGAGCCACGTGGATTTAATTGCAAAGTGGAGGCCGCGCGATATATTTATAAATTATAAGCTATATTACTCAGTGATAATATAGCATTATACTGATGAAAGAAGTCTTAAAATCGGTCCAGTAGTTTTTGAGTTTATACATTACAAAGAAACATACAAAAAACCAAATCTTTTCTCTTAATAATATTAGTTTAGATAAGTATCTAGTTATTTTATGTGTTAAAACCCAACATGAACGAACTTGGCAATGCACTTCAACTCAACATCAAACCGCTAGTCAACATCTTACCTACCTTAAGGCCATCCACACGATGAACAACTTGATGAAGGTGGCGATCATCAAACGGTTTCTGACAATATTACATTTGACTGAAAACGGAGCCTGCATGGCTTTATGTTAAAATGATCAAGTAATAAAGTAAATCTTTCGAAGGTATAACTTTCTCTATTAAAGGGACAGTTTTAGATAGTGCCTATTTCAGGGAAAACGCGGAAACTAGCTTTAAGGTATCCTATAAAGGGACTCTATAACAATAAGTTTGATTGCCTGAATATAATATTATATAAGTTACTGAATTAATAGTACCCACCATTAAGAGGGCTTATCCTAAAAGTTGGCAACGTTGCAAATAGCTGTCAAATATGTTTGATTAATTTGGCAATAATACTATACGGAAATATGTAATGTGGCCAACTAGTGAACTAAAATATTGCTTATGAAATGTTATAATTAATATCGTAACGCCGAATATTTAGTTTTAGATGTAGAAAAAGTATTTTGAAATTTTCAAAATGCCTTTTTTACATCTAAAACGGTTACAACATCAAATTCAGTGTTTAAATTGCAATTCACTATTATTATTCTAGTTCGCTAATTAACCACATTTCATATTTCCATACAGTATTATGGCCAAATTAAAATCAAAACAGCGAAATATTTGACATCTATTTGCGACGTTTCCCACTTTCAGAATAAACGCTTCTAAGTCAGAACGACCATTAATTAACAGACGTTGCGACCTGTGAGTGTCTGTGTCTGTGAACAATTTAGCTATTTGTTGCCAGTTTAAGCCGATTTCAAGTCGGTCAGTTTGCGAAGACCCTTGTTCTTGTCTAATTGGACGTGGCCCCACTAAATACAAGTTCTGGTGTTGCAATAACGAGAGTCGAAAGCAAGTGGCATTCCGTCGCCTTTCACTGGTTATTATAAGAGGCTCTTGTGCGATGACCGGTACCGATGCTTTGATATTCGACGTCTTATGGAGTTCTGATGCCTTGGTAGTTTTGATGTCGGATAATTTTTTTACGATAGTTTTTAGCGGTAGTTTTTGAAGTTCCTTTGTATAGCACAATAACGTGATTGAATTGAAAAAAGCAGACAATGTAGGTATTCATAAAATCTATAGAACTTTTCTTGGATAAATAGCTTGGTAGGAAATTATAAAAAAAAACGATACTCCTAAAAATTTGCTTAACTAGTACAGCCATGAACGGAATTACTATGCTACTGGCTCGCTGGCCTGGTGGTCGTAAGCGCTATTGCTGAGCGTGAGGTTGGTTTCCCAGGTCGGGCAAAGTGTTAGGTACCTATGTATTGAGTTTTTCCATCAGGAATTTCTCAGTGGCAGCCCGGAGTCTGGATTTGTGCCCAATTGATGGCAATAGGCTCGCCTCCTGTTACATGGGACCTAATAATTGACGAAGTGTGGATGTACAATTTTTTTTTTTTAATTTTTTTAGGCTGGGAAATTTTCAAGTAACTTCTCCCGCTCTGGGGGGAGCGGGAGGGCGTCAGACTCTTACTGACAAAAACCCACCCGCGTTCCTTCAGTTGCCTGTACATTGTACTTCCGGACTTTCCCACGACCCCAGATCTACTGAGGGCTGGCATTTTTCTGGCAAGTCTGGCAAAATTTCCACGGTAAAGGACCACTATAAATACTTTGGCAATGAATGCCACTTTGCTGGCAAATGGCTGTCCTGCAATAATAATAATGGTATATTTGCCTGACACATGCTGAGTTAGACTCCCATTTGGTGCAACCTTGAGACGCACACCGCACTTTGTATGGTTCACTATTTTAAAGTGTCTTAGCCAATAGTCATCACAATGTCTTTATTTTCTTCTTTATTTTATTTTTTTGTATATTGGCACCTTATAGCTATATTCATGTATTTAGTTATTATTTAATCGTGTTTTTGTATTTTATGCTGTCTTTTGTGTGCACCAAATAAACGATTTATCTATCTATCTATCCATTAATAAGCTACACAACTTACTTTGCTGCATTACTTAAATAAACTTATTTTTCTTTCTTTCTTCTTTCTTACTTAAGTATCCAGAGGTTACCTAGGTAAGCTGTTTTTATGGTCAGTGATTCTTCTCTTAATCAATATTTTCCTTATATAATAGTCGACGCAACACGTGAGTGTTTTATAACCTCATTATTAGGGGAAAATTCACAGATAATACTTTGACTTTTCTTTGCTAAGTTGGCATTTTATTATTTCATACGAATATAAACCTTAAGGTAATGAAAATAATGTTGATATTCGAAAGAAACGCCTACGTTATTTAGTCAAATAAAGTCAAAGAAGTCTGTGAATTTCGTCACTAGTCGTTATCTCAATGTACACTATAAGCTATATCATCATTTTCATCTTTCTGCAAAGCCATTATACTTGAAACATTTTTTGTTGCGTGTTCCTCATTCCTCCGCATCTCAAATTCTTTCCACGACCATCGGCTACTCCTTAGGGATCGCGCGCACTAGCCGGCCACGACACCAGTGGTCGCAGCGACCACGTAGATTATAGAAACCGATACGAATCGCGCACTCTCGTTCTCAACGGTCAACTAGCCGCAGAACATACAATACCGCTAGACGGCCATGACTGGCCGGAGTCTCGTGGCCGTCTAGTGCGCGAGAACCCTTAGTTTTTTGTGTGAATGCGCTTTATAGGTACCTGGGATTAAATTCATCTTAAGGCGAAACCGTCAAGATAGGCCGCGAAATTCATTTTTTTTTTTACGTTTTTTGCAATTTGCAGGTCAGTATCAGATTGTATGTTGATCTGAATATGATTCGCGACCGTATCAGATGTTTATGTATAGAATTATAATCATAAAAATCATCAATACAACTCTCTAAGTTCATGTAATCCTATTGAATGACTATTTCATGAAATCATGACATTTGAGGATTATGCTAACTTAAGGAGTTGTATTACTGATTCTAATGATTATAATTCTGTAAAGCCATATTTGTTACGGTCGCGAATCATATTTTAATCAACATACAATCTGACACTGACCTGCAAATTGCAAAAAACGAAAGAAAATTTGAATTTCGCGGGCACCTTAGCACATCCCCCTTAAAGGGCTATTGTAGGTATGCAATCAATGGCTTATGACTAAATAAACTAATAAAGAGAAAATAATTGATTTTTTGTATGTTTGTATTTGTTTGTAATGGATAAACTCAAAAAATACGAACCGATTAAAAAAAAAAATTTCACCTATTAATAGAAAGCTATCTTATCAGCAAGTAACATGGGCTATAATATTTTGTTCTTTTTTTATTCTTCAAAAAGATATACCTACGAGAATTGGTGTCAAAAAATTGCCTATAAAAGTCATTATTTGGCGTGATCTGCGAAAACTATTGATGATACATACAATAATTTACCAAAAACGTTCGCGTGGCTTATATCACTATTATAGTTCGATTTAAGGGGACTACAGGACCTAAACGTGCCTAAACGCAAGTTTTATAATGCGTAAAAGAATATGATCCACTGCAGTAAACAAAATCAGAAAAATATATGATATTTTTCAGGATATATGCTAGTATGATAGTGTGTTGAAAACATAATACAACTAATTTGATACGATAGAAAAAATCATGAAGATACCTCTAAAAATTTCTTTTAACGATTAAAAATCATTAATTTACATTTTTTGTCAGATTATTCTACAAGCTACATATTAGCATAATAGTGTTTTAATTTTCCAGTCCAATCAATAGATTTTTTGTAAATCGCTAACTGCTTCATATTTTGCAATAAATTACCTGCGTCGTGTCATCGCGCTTCTCTTTCGTTTCTATGCAGTCCGACAGTGACCGCGCTTTAGCTGTTGTAAGCCTCTTAAAGAACTTTATTCTCATTAAGACAATCATCACTTACATGAGAACAACATTAAATCTTATTACTAATTATATTATATCAGTGCGCGTAGAAGAAAAACAAAAGCAAAAAAATTTTGTATGATCATTGTCAACAAAGCGAGGAAGCGAGTTCACTGCATTCCTAAGATAAGGCGGTGGCTCAAGTTAAAATATGTTGCCGTTTTAAACAAAAATAATCATAACACAATTAATATAGTGTTTCGTCGTTATAAATAAAAATAAAATATAATAATACTACAACTAACAACTGACAACTAACTACTATTTTACTTAAGTAAAATTGTTACTAACCCTATGGACTCCGGTCTGAAATAAAAACTTTCTATTCTATTCTATTCTAATACATTTATTTTTAACCGACTTCCAAAAAAGAATGAGGTTATATTTTCGACGCGTATGTGTTTTTTTTTTTTTATATTTATGTCCGCCGATTTCTCCGTCAATTGTGGACCGGTTTTGGTAATTCTTTTTTTGTATGAAAGGGTATGCTTCCAAGTTGGTCCCATATACATTTTATTAACTTTGCTTGGATAGTTTTTGAGTAAGCTTCAATACTACGTATTTTTCGCACTTAGTATAATTATATGAGGTTTTGGAAGTGTTAATAGTTAAAAGATTGCAATGGTACCAATTTTCTGGTATACTTAAATCATCTTGGGCATTTTGTTGTGATATCATTAAGGTTGTCTCCAAAATAAAATAGGCATGTGCATAAAGAGCAAGGTGACCTTGTAAGCCTGCTTGGTATAAGTTGTTTACATACACTAGGAACATAGTTAAGTCACAATAACCGTTTTTGTCAATCAAAAAACGGGTAGAATCGAAATAGGATGACATTCGTGCGTATCATGATATTAATCCTTATCCAACTAAATTCTAACTATACTAACTTATATTATAAATGTGAAAGTGAGCTTGTTAGACTTTTACTGACTAAAACCCACCCGTGTTCGGGTCCCGTGTCCGTTGCCTGTGTGCCGGGGTCGTGATATCCCTTTCAGACAAACCCGCAACCCCGGCAGGCATTGGCTCTTCCGGACCCCGTCAGTTGGTGCTGACATCTCTTTGAGGCGCGCGTGGAACACAACGCGCCGTCGACCCGGGCCTGGTCCCTTTCGGACGGCGAGCTACCCATTGCTCACCGTCCGCAAGCCCGCGCCTACGGTGGCCGGAAGTCGGCTCGCGAATCCCGACGCCCTGGGCGTCTCCTGCGGCGACTAGGGGCGCGAGGGCGCGAATCTTGCCTCTCCCTCGCTCCGCCTCCTCCTTCGCGAGCATGACTGCTTCGCAGAAGGAGGTGACGGCCTCCCATGCACTCTCGCTCCGGACCATGGCCTGAACCAGGGCCGGACGCGAGAGATCGCCGCCGCCGAAGATAATAACCTGGATTGACACAAAGGATTTACTACTTTTAATCCCCGTAGTCCGTTCCCGTGGGATATTTTCTGATATCCACGCGGGCGCAGCCACGGGCAAAAGTTAGTAAACTATCAAACTTAATAAAAATGTAAACATTAATGACCATTTTCATCCATAAACATGTCAGATACTTAATAAAGATTATCATAATTATCATTAATTAAAAAGTAAAAGTGTATTGTATGTTAAAACGCAAGTACTTACAACGCAAGTCGCGTATAGACTTCACAACAGCTTGTAAATTATAACCCATGTCCGCATGAATTTTGATGAGCTGAAAGTCTATTGGAGTTTAAATTGTATGTCACTTTCATTAAGATTGATATTTGCGTGGGTACCTGTCTCTGTTTAAAATTTAATTTATTTTGAACGTATTTTGGCATTCCGGTACAAGTCGTGTGTGTCATCTACTATACGTACGATCTATCTAAAATTGCACTCTGGGATAGGACCAACACTTATGTACTTAACTACTAAGTAGGTAGGTTAAGTAAGTACTTAGGTGAAAAAAAATATATAATAATGCAACTTTAGTAGAAACTAGAAAACGAAGTACAGCTATGAGATCTCAATACCAGAATCTATTATACACGGGCGCATTTAAAACTAGTTTATTAAAAAGAAATGTTATATGTATGTATGGCTCCTGTAATATTTAATAAAATACCTGACCAAATGAAAAACCTACCGTTGCATAAATTTAAAAAACGTTTCAGCTTCGTGCAGACCAGCGCGACGCGACGCCGCGACGCGACTCGAACAATACAATTTCTAAGAAAACTTGACGGTATAACAATAACCGGTGTCGCGTCGCGCGACAAGTCGCGCTGGTCTGCACAAAGCTTCACAGAGTTTCTTGTGGATAAATGCTATTATTCTGTGCAGGATTTCTTAAATGATAATTTTTTGTAATATCTTTAGTTTGTATCACATTTGCATGCTATATTAAGGCAGAATGTACTCGGATCCTATTATATAATTTAACAACTTATTTTTATGTACCTACATTCTAAGCAAATAAAGACCTATTCTATTCTATTCTATTCTAAATAAAAAAAATAAAAAATAACACTTGTTTCCGTAACTAAAGTTGTACATATTCATCAGTTAATCAGTTGATCAATTGAAATAATTGACATCCTCTCATATAGAAGATGTCAATTATTTAAACCGCCTCGGTGGTCTAGTGGTTAGACCACCTGTCTCAGGCTCAGAGGGCCCGGGTTCAAATCCCAGAGGGTGCAAAACTTTCTGCTAAGTTTAGTTGGTGGTAGGGCTTATCCTAAGTCCGCCTGGCTAGCTACCACCATCTTATCCAAGTATGTCGCCATAATAGCAATGTTACCAGCATTGTTGTGTTTCGGCAATTAGAGCTAAGATAGCCAGTTCCTCTGTGGTTGAGGATTCCAGGTGAAGCTCGCTTCCACCTTCGGCCTGATCATCACTTACCATCTGGTGAGATGCAGGTCAAGAGCTACTTAGAGCGAAGTAGATTAAAAAAAATTGGTACAGCCTGTAGATTCGACACTGACTTTATAAAATAAACTTTAAATCTGCCTAGCCTTTTCCCAACTATGTTGGGGTCGGCTTCCAGTCTAACCGGATGCAGCTGAATACGAATGTCAAAGATCAAAGAATGAAAGCCGGGAACAACGGCTTAACTTGCTTTCCTAGTCACGGAGGGGTCTCGGTATTTTAAGATGGTCACCCATCCACGGACTGACCGCGGCAAGCGTAGCTTAACGGGATCGATCGACCCATGCAGCTGTTATTACTTAGCCACGAGCCCGCTTACAAAGTATACTTAAAGGAGACGTTAATATCAGAAGGTTTAATTAAAATACCACAAAACACAAAACTTCAGAAGAAATCGATAGTATAAATTATTCATCAACTGAAGTGTGTAACATTAGAATTTCAAATGTGCAAATTAAATAACTCGAGTTATTTAGTTTTCCTTGAACATGGTTATTTGATTATAGCATTTAGAGTTGAAGAAAATTTAAACAACGTATTTTATGTAACTCTTGCAATACTGTTTTCATGTTTACTAACAATAGTATTTAAGTTATCTTGTATACTAACACTATGGACGCATGTCTGAAATAAATTATTTGAAATTTGAAATTTGAAATACTCAACTTATCATAAAGCATAGTTGTGGATTTATTTATTGAGTTATTTACTTTTTCTTCTACGATTTAGTGATAGTTTTGGACATATTTATTTTTCCATTTGGAACATAAAAATACTTTTTTCCGAACAGGACAGGAATATGAAAAAGCTTGTCAGGCGAAAATATGCAACATGGTTGGGATGTAACGAAAATGGTAAAAAGTCATTTTCACGTAAATCGTAGTTATTTAGTTCTCCACCTACGCCGACGATATATTTACTCCATTCATCATCATCATTTGCCTGCCTTTTCCCAACTATGTTCGGGTCAGCTTCCAGTCTAACCGGATGCAGCTGATTATCAGTATTTTACATGGAGAGACTGCCTGTATGACTTTTTCAAACCAGTTACGAGGTAACACGGTACCTATTGGTAAGTAAGGTGCAGTCTTATCACAAAAAATCAATAATACAAGGTTTTTTACTATTTACACTATTTTAGTCGGGTGTTGTGACATCCCTATCTGTCAATTATCTTCCCCTTTCCTTTTCCGGCAGCCATTAGCTTACATATTGCATTCCTTTAGCTGTGTTCTCTGTTTTACTAGTAAGTGATATTAATGTATACATTACTTACCATTGTTCCCTTTATCTATTTCGTAATAACGCTAACTGTAAACTGTTAAAAGAATTAAATACCTACCAATAAAGTTTGATAATAGTCGTCTTTTATTGTGATTACACACCGAATCAAACCTTGTATCCAACACCCACTTATAATATCAATACTTACTAAACTATTTCATTTTGATTAAGTATCTTCAAGTCATGTAGGTAACCCTTTTAAAATCGATCTTCCATTAATTTAATAATCCGTTTTACGGGCTGAATTAAGTTGGTAATGCTTTGTTTCAAATGACCATCATTAGTCATATTTTGCTATCACAATTTACGCAGGCGCTTAAGACAAAATGTCCTCAATATTTTTTTCACTATTTTAGGTATATTTTTATTCATTTAATAAAGGTTACCTGACAGATTTCTAAATCACTTTCACGGTTCAATTTGATGCAGGATTGGTGGGCACCTCTATCAATGTCAGAACAACCTAGATTGCCGTCGCGTGTCACTCATTTTTCAACCCAGCTCTATTTGGCGACTGTTAGCTAGCATGTTTGCCGTAGGCGTTTATGCCACTCTATTTCTCATTTTGCTAATATTGCTAGCACAGAGAAGGCAGCAAAATGAGAAATAGTTATTCAAAGGTAAATGAAGATGATTTTCGTTTAACAGTGTACAATAAATAAGTGAAATTTTCGTATTATTTTGAAAAAAAATGGTGTAGATAATCGGTTAACTCATTCGGATCCTTGATAAAAAATAAATTTTCGTGTTATTATCATCTGCCTAGCTTTTTCCAAACTATGTTGAGGTCGGCTTCCAGTCTAACCGGATGCAGCTGAACACCAGTATTTTACATGGAACGACTGCCTACCTAACTTCCATAACCCAGTTACAATTGGGTAAAGGCTCGTTCAGACCAGCGCGACGCGACGGCGCGACGCGACACGATCAATACAGTTTCTAAGAAAACTTCACGGTATAACAATAACCGTTGTCGCGTCGCGCTGTCGCGTCGCGCTAGTCTGCACAAAGCTTAACACGATAACCATTGGAAAGACTGGTTGTAAGACTTTCGAGTTTCTGACTAACCGTAACGACTGTCGGAAACCTATGAGTGACAGCCGAGACCAACAGTTTAACGTAGTAATGTAATATAGGAAATCAAATTTAAATATGAATACATAAATAATAACATAATTTAATAATAATGAAAATACTTCTAAGAATTTAAATAATAACTACCTACATTATTCTTATGCAATACATAAAATGAAAATAACTAATATACTATACCTAATAATATACAATATATACATAATTATACACCCAATTAAACACATCGAATAATTTACTTTGCTGTACCCGACAGGGTCCATATTGATCTCTTACTTATTAAACCATCTATGTAATACATATGGAATGCAATAAAGAATTGAGTATTGAGTAGTTTACGAGGCATGGAGGAGTGACATAATGGATGGTCACCCAGGGATTTACCTCGGCAAGCGTAGCTTAACCATCGATCTATCGCGTGCGGCTGTTATTACATAAACACGACCTCCTCTTAATCCGTTTGTACACCTGTTAATACCATAATAAAAACTGGAATTATTATGAAAATCGTCACACTGCTGAACAAAAGAAATACAGGCTAACATTTATTAAGGGGTACGATCATAGGGA
This sequence comes from Agrochola circellaris, assembly GCA_914767755.1. Lineage (NCBI taxonomy): Eukaryota > Metazoa > Arthropoda > Insecta > Lepidoptera > Noctuidae > Agrochola > Agrochola circellaris. Next base: position 2,981,958 of record OU611847.1, read on the forward strand.
ACGACTGACTCCGACCTCCAGGCAAAACGTAAGTACCTAATAAAATTAGAAGACAACCGTGTGGTTTTTAATCAGTTAAAGTCTATCAAACACCTTTAGTTTTACCTACCCCAGGGCGAAGGACGCTTATAGAAATGCCTTTATTATATTTTCCTATCACAAAATCTTTACAAGAGAAAATGTTTCGTACAATTTTTCACTGGTCAACGAACTTTCTGTTATTTTCAAGACATTATGCTACATGTAAGTTACTAACACTTAAAATTAACGTTCATTTATTTTCCAATTAGAAAGACAATAAGCGATAAAATAATAGTTTAAACACTAAAGTACCTACTTGAAACAATTTAACTTACCTACTTCTAACAAACTGTTGCTATTGCTTTTTCGTAAGGCGTAATATTATTTTTAATACCAAGTGCTCAAGAAATAGGAAAACTGATAAAATAAATGAAACTTTGTTATTAGCTGTTAAATGACAGTAGCCTTTACAATAATTGAAGCAAGTTTTAATTTGGATTAGGAGGCAATTCCCAAAAAAATTTGTGCCATAGGGGTTTGTAAAAAAAATATAAACAAAATTAGCTTTTACTTAGTAGGTTTTTTTGTAGCACTGAAATGTGGCATATAAACTGAGCACTTTTGTACAGATAAATGTTTATTAAGAGATCACTAATTGCCCTTAAAAATATGAGGATGGCTTTGTCTTTAAGCCTGGAATGCCGAATCCCGCATAAGCTACATGAAACACATTTAACATGAGTTAAACTTCCATTGTATATTTGTTTTAACCATTTACATAAAATGCAAATGATTTTATGTTTACAAACAATACTCGTCCTGAAACCATTCCGCTCTGGGCGGAGCGGAAGGGCGCGTCAGACTCTTACTGACTAAAACCCACCCGTGTACCTTCAGTTGCCTGTACGTTGCCAGGGGCCACGGTATCCCTTTTGGACTTTCCCGCGACTCCGGCAGGCATCGGTTCTAACGAACCCCGTCAGTTGTGCTGACATCTCTTTGAGGCGCGCGTGGAACACAACGCGCCGTCGACCCTGGCCTGGTCCTTTCCGGATGGCGAGCTACCCATTGCTCACAGTCCGCAAGCCCGCGCCTACGGTGGCCGGGAATCAGCCTGCGATTCCCGACGCCCACGGCGTCACCTGCGGCGGCTAGAGGCGTCAGGGCGTGAAATTTGCCTACATAATTTGAATCCTCATATTGTTGTTTCATTCACTGAGTAAAAAAAGTTATTTGGAAACTTTCCAAATAACTTTACACCTTAAACGGTTACAATATCAAATTCAGTGTTATAATTGCAATTCATTATTAATATTCTAGTTCGCTAGTAAGCCACATTTAATATTTTCATACGGTAATATTGCCAAATTAATCAAAACAGCGAAATATTTGATATCTATTTGCGACGTTGCCAACTTTCAGAATAAACGCTCTTAAAGTGCCATCAAAATCCGGTTGAAAGGATTTGGGTGCTAGTGTAATAACAGGCCATTAGTCATATTTATCTCAGGGATCGCATTCTATAAGATGGTCGATGGCTGACCACTTTTTATCCGGTTGGCCCCTTTCTTTTTCTTGGCGTATCGTTGTCAAATAAGGAAGTTGTGGAAATTCAAATAATTATTAGATTTGGCTCAACATTCAGCCACGGGAACTCCATTCGCTGACGTGACTGCATCAGCGATCGGAGTTCGCGTGGGCAGTCTGAATTTTAAGAACCTATTAGTATTCCCTTTAAATCATGAAAAATGATATTCCTAATAATGATATTCGGATATACTATAAAATGCTACATTTTTATACCTTTTCTGTACGTTGGTGATCATCTGGAAAATCTGTGTGTGTTTAAATGTTATACTTAGGGTAATTTATTAATAAGATAAATACTGTAGTTAAATCATAACATGAACAGAACCGTAAACAGGAATAAAATCTTGTTAGACAGTCGTGCCAAAGTCAGGTCTTGGGGTAGGGATTTGTATGTGGAAATTACTTAAAATTTTTGATACTCTCCAAATAATTTAGACGTAACAAAAGGAGTATTGTATGGATCGTAGCTGGTGGCGTCTTGTAGTTTCTGCTTACCCCATGGGAAGAAGGCGTGAGTTTATATATTAAGGGGACTACAGGACCTAAACGTGACTAAACGCAAGTTTTAATACCTAAAAGAATATGATCCACTGCAGTAAAAAAATGGAAAAATATATGATATTCTTCAGGATATTATCCTCGTAAGATAGTGTGTTGAAAACATAATACAACTAATATGATACGACAGAAAAAAAAAGACGAAAATACCTCTAAAAATTTCTTTTAACAATTAAGTAAATATCTTAATAATATACATGCAATCATTCTGATTTTTGTCAGATTATTTAACAAACAACATATTAGTGTAATAGTGTTTTAATTTTTTAGTCCAATCATTAGATTTTTAGTAAATGGATAATTGCTTCAGATTCTGCAATAAATTACCTGCGTTATGTCATCACGCTTCTCTTGTTTTCTATGCAGTCCGACAGTGACCGCGCTTTATCTCTCGTAAGCCTCTTAATGTAATTTAAACGCTACAATTCTTTAAAATAGTTATTATTTATTTTGATTCATAATCATTTACATTTTTAAATATTTTTTAAAATAAAATAATAAAAAAAATATAAAAATAGTTTGTTGTTATTATTATTATTATAAATCTATGCTGTGCCACAATTCAGGGCGAAGGCTTCTTTTCCTCTTTCCACCCACTTTAAAAAGTAATGCGTAGTTATAGAATTGTAAAAACGACTGAAAATGTGTCATTGTGCCCAGCGAACAATAATAATAAAAACGACTGGTTTTGGAGCAACACACTACCATGAAACTGTGTCTGGTGACCTGTAACACAGATTTTTCCTAAACCTACATCAGGTACCAGCTCTCACTATATTAATTTATATAGTTTAAAATTGTTAAGTGCTCCAAAAGCACTGTGAGAGAAAATAAATAAACGAATTCATTCATAATGAACAGCTGCATCAGGGATAAGAAATATTTTGAACTGCCTAAAACCACTAAATTCCACTGACCCCGATGTACTCGTCCGAATTCCTCAAACAGAATGTAACGGAATCTATGAAAATTCTGGAATCTAAGAAGATATTCATCAGTATCCTTCTACGCAGACAATGATTAATGAGATTAACTCTTACTTAAAATGCTTTTAACTCCACATGCAAAGTGATTTAATTATGAACACTAATTAATAGAGTACTTTACTAGATTAATTAGTACTAGAAGAGTAAAATTTTCTACCAAATAACTGACATAAGTAGCAATTCAAGTTTTACTAACTTTAGTAAGCTTTGATAGATGGCACACGTAGCAGTTACTTAATATTTTAAGATTAAAAAAACGCTGGGGAGAGATGCTGTCTAGTCGACTTCTTTTGAGACAGGAGTGTCTCTTAAGTCCACGATTCTTTAAAATAATAACATTTTTGACTACGTTAATGTAACAAATTATCATCTGCTATGCCTTCTGCAGCTGGATACCAGTATTTTAAATGGAGCGAACCTCCACAACTCAGTTTACTGGGTAACACGGTACCCATTGTTAAGACTGGTTGTCAGTCTTTCGGGCTTCTGACAACCCGTAACGACTGTCAAAGATCTATGAATGACAGCCGGGACCAACAGCTTAACGTGCTTTCCGAGGCACGTAACACACATACCAAATAATTATATTTAAAGCTTGTTGAGATCTTAAATTTTCATTAAATGAGTAAAGGTCGGGCATTTTGGGAGAATGTTTTAAGAGGCCGTGCTCAAAATTTACTGATTTTGATCAATTTTGTTCATTCGTTGTCAGAAAGAGAAACAGAATTTAAACAAAATTATTTGTGATTTGAAAAGTCGAGTTCTTTGTCTTGCATGTGGCTGGAAGGGATTTTTCAGATAAATTACGTATTCATGGAAAATCGAAGATGCTTAAGCCGATAGTGAGGTCAAAATGTGAATCTAAGATGGCAACTGCGAAAATTTTTACCTTTCTTCAGCCCTTTGAAATTGATGGCGTGATGTTATGAAGAAATCTCATTTTGACATTTTTTCGCGCAAGTGTCTTTTGCGGAAATGTCTTTCGCACAAGTGTCCCACATCCATATATAGATCCAATGCCAACTCTATTTCAATGCCAATTCTCTTGTCACAAATGCTTCTAAACTAGACTAAAATTAACCAAAATTTTATGTATTCCTGTCAAACGACGATTTCCCATTCTGAAATAGACTAATGTAACACAATTTAAGTATATTTTAGTTTGACACCACTAAGATGGCCTTGAGTTATTAATTTAGTGAAAATAGCAATTTTGCTATTCTGAATTTGATGATTTTCACCAAAAAATTTGATTTTATAACAAAATCTGACTATTTTTAATCGCGATTAAAAAGGTGTAGAATTTAATTAGTTGTCATGAACTAAAATTCAAACCAAGACCCCGACTTCAGGTGCAAAAAAAGTACTGCATCTTTATTTTTCTTTTCTTTTGCTTATATCTCGAAAATGGTGTGGACTATCGCAAAAATAATGATCATTTCGACCCCCTTAAAGAGATCCATGAACCCCTAAAACTCAACATGTAGGTAATTTTTTTTCTTATTTTCCATACAAAAAGTGAAAAATTCTATATAAATCACGTCGAGGCTGCTCCAAGTGCGCGTCTGGCTCTAAAAAAAAATCCCGGAGTAGGGAAAAACATTTACCACGTGGAGTCGGGATTGTCAAATTCGGTTTTAGTTTTTTCGAAATTATTTTTAAATTTAGAGTTTTTTTTGCAGAATAGCTTTAAGATTCTTATAGCCAAAAGTAAAGAATTTTAGTGATAGTTTAGTTCGGACTACAAGAGAATCGGCATCACTACTCGAATTTATGTAAAACGCTTACCTCAATATTATTGAATGTCTAAATGTACCTAAATGCATCTAACACCAAATTGTAGCATTTTTATGTTGATTGTTATAAATATACTAAACGAATATACACAAACATTCCAGACTTATTTCTTGACCGTACCTACGTAACTTAAGAAAATATCATCTATCTACAGAATAAAAACTGTTTAAGCGATGACTATGCTCGATCTTTAGGCGTGAACGGTGCACACAAACATAGCATCGCAATTAATTTACCTAAACACTGTCGAGTGAATTTTGTGCACGGACTCTTAAGCTTTGGCTTCCTAGGAAAGCGGTTCCGTCATATTACTATGGCCGTTATGAAAATTTGACGTTTTCACCTGTATTTGCCATTAAGGTGTCAAAAACGCTCTGTATTTGGACAGCCAAGCTTTATGGAATTTCGACGTTCAAAAGTGCTGATTCTCAGAGTAATTTGAATAAATATTTCTTTACTTACCTAACCCTTTCAGGTACCTACTTAATTGACTGAAACATGATATCAAGTTGATGTAATTTTTTGATACCTGTCTCAAAATTCATCTAAAATTAATCGTAACATGCAGACATTCATGGATTAAGAGAAGGTATTGATTACGATAGCGTCTAGCCCCTGCGGCCGAGCTCTATTAAACACGACGTGTTTTGACTTGACATGTTCCCATCTCTATCTTGCACTTATAGTTTGACAGTGACGGTAATAATGTTTAGCTAAAGTACGTGCTAAGAAACGGTTAAACATCTCGGTATGAGTCGTCTAGAATTCGCTAAACTAGATAGACATGACATTGTATGTAAATTCAAGTAGATCCGAGCAATATGAGCCCGCAAAATATATAAGCAGCTGTTGTGTTGTGTTCACACAAGAGAAACTAGGAAAATAACATCAGCCATGCTATTCTGTAAACATCTCACCGTGAAAACTTGGGTGAAGTGAGCTGTCAATAGTGTCAATCCCTGTGGAATGACAGCTATCTCTATATAGAATTTACCCGTGAAATACAAAATTTCTTTGAAAAAACCTAACAAATTAATTTCGCATTTTCATACGTTTTTTTGCAATTTGAAGGTCAGTTTCAGGTTGTATGTAGATTAAAATATGATTCACAAATAACAAATATGGCTTTACATAATTATAATCATTAGAATCAGCAATACAAGTCCTAGCGTCAAATGTCATGATTTCATGAAATAGTCATTCAATAGGTTAATATGAACTTAGAGAGTTGTATTAATGAAGTAGATGATAATAATTCTATAAATTTAAATTTGATGCTGCCGCGAATCATATTTAGATCAACATACAACCTGATACTGACCTGTAGCGGGCAAGGGCGGCTCCAGGGGTCATTGGGGTCATGATATAAGCATGTACATAAGTCGAAGCCTGTTGCTATTAAACACAAACCCAGGTTGGCTGCAACCGAAAATTTTCTAGTGGAAAATCTAATATCACTTTTCCCGGGTCGAACCCAAGACGACCGAGTAGTCGCTCTTGCAACAACCAGACCAACGTGGAGGCAGCCTTAACGAGACATTTGATAATATTGCCATATAGGGACCTACCTACTTACATTATTTTTTACCTTGACAACAAGTGTTTTGATTTCACACCTTTGACAGATAAAATCAATGTTTATGGATGTTTCGACAGATCTTACAATCTACACAACTCATACTAGTATCTACATATTAAGTAGCGACAAGATAAACATGGCGCGCACGACGAGAGATAAATCTCAGATGCTATCTGACCATGGTGTATAAAAATTGTAGTAACTATGCTACTATAATTTTTATGCAACTTAATAAAACGGATTATTAACTATATTCTTTGCATATTTATTCTAAAATGTTCCCACTGCTGGGACACAGGCTTCCACAGAGCGGGACTGGGCCGTAATACACCACGGTAAATTGCGTGTTGGTAGATGTCACTATATTCATTGGAAACCACAGCATCGTATAAAATCGAATGGACGATAAAATAGATTTCCATGTTATCTTTTAAGATGAAGACCTGATTCCTTATCTCTCGTCCAAATTGACATGAAACATTGAAATCTCGGTAGATATTCGTGTCATTCCCAACTTCTGTTACTTCTGATAATAAAGTAGCAGCGCCCCGCGATTTCACTCGCATACGTCTCGATCCCCATTTCATTTGTCCTAATCTAGGTCATGGTCTACCCATGTGCCAAATTTCATGCAAATCCGTTCAGCCGTTTTAGCGTGAAAGCATAACAAGCAAACTTACAAAAAATCAAATCTTCTCTTCTCTTTATAATATTAGTGCAGAGCGTAAAACTGTAGATTATACTGTAGACTAGCTTCTGCCAGCAACTTCATTCGCGTGAAGTTTCACATAAAATAACCTATGGTACTCAGTTTATAATGTAGCTTTCTACTAAGACTAAATTATAATGTAGCTACTACTACTAGAGAGAATGCTCATTTAATAGTATAGGATAGTTCATACTAATTCCATGCTGCCATGATAGTAGGTACATACTTACTAAGTCCATGCTGCTATGATAGTAGGTACTTACTAATTCCATGCTGCCATGATAGTAGGTACTTACTAATTCCATGTTGCCATGATAGTAGATACTTACTAATTCCATGTTGCCATGATAGTAGGTAAGTTACTAATTCCATGCTGCCATGTCATTATTCTAAGGTAGCCATCTTGTTATAAACTTTGGGCGACCGAGATCTGCTCCGATGAAAATACGGTGAAAACGAATTTTCTCAGATATGAGAACTAGATTCATTTTTCGCCCCCGTAAACCCCTATATCTATCACGTTCTCGAAATTGTTAGAGCCGTTTTCGAGAACGAGAAAAAAAAATCAGCTGTTCCCTACATTTATGTTCGTATATCTCGTCGAAATGTAGGTAACAGCTGATTTTTATTTCGCGATTTTCGTCGGTTCCATAGTGAAAGTTATTCCTAATGATGAGTACAATGATTCCTTAAGAGGTTTAGGGTAAACAAAAACTAAGGTTATATATATATAGATACAAATATTGCTCATTTAATAGTATTGGATTATGTAGGTAAAGATTGATTGACAGTGGAAATTATTCCTTTTTAAACCTAACATTAGATACTTTATTTGCTTGGATAAATGTTTAAATTACTGAATTATTTCAAAACGGAGTAGTCGAGTCCGCTGTGAAAGTTCTCGCCCGGGATACTCTGTTTATATGCACCCTGACAGGCCCATAAGTTCAGGCACATACTACTTCCAACTTGAATGCAACGGAAACCTTTTAGCGTTCTCAAAGCCAATTTTGAAGAAACTATATTTCATTTGTATGCTTCGTAGGTCTAGTGGTGGGAAGCGCTACTGCTGAGGAAGAGGCCCTGGGTTCGATTCCCAGGTCGGGCATTATGTTATGGGCATTTCGATCAGGAATTTTTCAGTATTAGCTTGGAGTCTGGATTTGTGTCTGGTTGACCGCAATAGTCTCGCCTATATGGTGATGTTATGGTATATATCATTTGGTGAGCCTGTATGAATCTTCGGTCAGCTGGACCCACTCGCTACTGGACCCGCGGGTCCATTTGACCACATAATTAATTTTCTGTATTTTTATTGGTTAACTGGACCCACATTCAAACTTAAAAAACCATAAAAGCTACCAGTAAATACAGTCGAGCGGAAATCTAGTATTGTTATAAACGCAATTCAATTATGTTTCAACGTTTATTCTCAATCAAAATCTAAAATATTTTTAAATTAGGTACATGTAAGTAAAATCAAGACAAACCTTTTAATAACGAGAATATTAACTAAATGTAATTAATGCTCAAATTTAACACAGAAAAAAAATAAGCACCATGTATTTAAAAATCATAGACAGATAAAAGAATATTCTTGAATAAAATTATACAAATCAACGTAGCAGTTGCATTAATTAACAATAACTATAATGCTATATTTATTGAAAACATTTATATGAATCACATTGAAAAAGTTAAAATCTGTCAGATACTCAGCACCTCAGTACGTCTTTTATGGTCACCTTTACACCTTATTTAAAAATAAAACTTAGTTACTATCTATTTAAAAATCACAGACACAATTTACAATATAAAATACGTTTGCGTTGCGTTTAAATTATTTAGTTAAAAAAAAACAAATCAACAGTTTTTATGAGCTGTTCCAGGTATGCAAAAGATGACTATTCTTTATAAATTCAATGTCATTCCGGTCATACAACCCTACCGTAGAAAAAGATAACAGCTGTATTTCTAAAGATAACAAATACCAACTCTCATCAGCCGACCAAAACGTGACAATAGGAGGATTTAAATGAAACATGTGTTTCTTACAGCTCAGTAATTTGCTGTTGCACAGTAAAACATAGTAATCGAATGCAAAAACATTGTAATCACAATCTACTAATGAACACTGGTCACGTTGAGTGTAGAATCGGGTCCAACGGTTACATTAGCCAAGAATAAATTAATTATCCACAAGGATCCTTATTATACGGGCTGAGGTCCAGATTACAATCAAAATATAAATAAATGGGGGTAAATTAAAAGACTGCGAATATTGATACTTGTTTATTTCTGTTGGAGTCACGTTGGAGTCGTCAATTCTTTTTACCACCGTCAATTTTTCTCAACAGTTTACAGTTTACAAGATGGTCCAAGAAGAGGTCAAAAAACATTTGCTGGGGAGTTTGTTGCGCCATTTCTTCTTCCCAGCTAACGCACTAGAAAGTGGTGAAGGGTGGACGTTTTGGGGGACTGTCTTATGTAATTTTGACGTTCGAAAAGTGCTGATTCTCAACCTAGTTTGAATAAATGACTTTTGAATTTTTTGAATTTATTTATAACTATTGATCCGTTTACGATTTGTCAAAACATAGAGATTTGTTTTTAATAATAATAATATATGTAAGATAGTTAACATACCGAGTTTCCGTGCCTCGCAAAGCACGTTAAGCAGTTGGTCTCGGCTGTCATTCGTGGATCTTTGACAGTCGTTACGGGTCGTCAGAAGCCCGAAAGTCTGACAACCAGTCTTACCAAGGGGTATTGTATTACCCAGTTACTGGGTTGTGGAAGTCAGATAGGCAGTCGCTCCACGGTATTCAGATGCATCTGGTTAGACTGGAGGCCGATCCCAACATAGTTAGGAAAAGGCTAGGCAGATTGATTGACATGGACGCGTGACAATTAGTTTTGAGTACTTTCCTGCTTCCTTCAACTGAGTCATAGTTATGTGTCTTGATTTAATTATAAGATAATTAACAAAACTTACAAGTTTAATATTAGTGTATTATACACATCAACCTTTCGTAATGAATTCTCTAAATGTTGGTGATAACCGCATCAAAATCCGTTGCGTAGTTTAGAAGAACAGCGCGGTCACACAGACAGACATGAAAATCGATTTTAATTTATAATTATGTACAGAAAATAGCGAGGCCTTTGCCCTGCAGTGGGACAATACGAGCTAATAATATAAATAATAGGCCTGATCTAGAAGGCAGTACTCCTCGATACGGCTCGCATAGTGAGGAGGTTCCTGTCTCTGCAGCCCTAACCACTGGTAGTTTGGACCCTGCTCCCGATACCGGCGTAACACTATTTTTTATATTTTTAAATGTTTTTTATACAGTTTTTTTAAGACATATTTAAAAATGTATTTTATATGTTCGAAATTATAATAAACGAAATAATAATTTTATCTTAATAATGATTATTTTATAGAAGAGGTAGGATTGAAGGCTCAATAACCTATCGCATGTCGAGAGAGATGAAGAGGAGAAAGAGGCCTATTGCTCAGCAGGAGACAGCGAGAAGCTGAACTGAAGAGATAGAAGTGTAAAGAAATTGGGCATACCTTTCCCAGTGCTATTATGAATATTACGACTGCTATCGAGCTCATTACTGCCATTGTAATATAATTTTTCTGTGACTTCATGGAAAGCAGAACAGGAAAAAACAACTTTCTTAGACATATAATCAACAGTGAACTTTTCCAGGCTATCACCATGACGTATTCAACCAAATCCACATAAGATTTAAATCCAATGTACGTAAAAGGCGTGGCAAATAGTGTTGATGATTCACAGATACACATGCTAGCACTTGATGTTCTAAGCAGCCATTTCATACTCAGAGCACACGTAACAACATCTTAATTAGCTATAAAAATGACAGTAGCGGTGCGAAGATAGAAATCAGAGCCTTCAACTCTGCTAAATGAGTTGCTGGAGAGAATGACGAAGAGGTTTTTTCAATTACAGCCTTATATTCACTTGACGACAGATCCAGGGCACAGTCCCTTATAAGTTATAATATGGCCCAAAATCACTGGACTCTGGAAAATCATAAAATCTACATCTTACGATTTTACAGAGTTCAAGGTTTTGGGAAGTTTGTCGCCTATTCTTTGTCAGGCCTTTGATTTGATTGGGATCCTGATTACCACCAAAACGATCTACAACCCTATCCCTCATCATCATCCAATGCCTAGAACTTTCCCAATTAAACTGGGGTCGGCTTCCAGTCTAACCGGATGCAGATGAATACCAGTATTTTTCATCGAGCAGTCGCTCTATTAAAAATACTAATATTCTGGCTGGTCAAATAGGTAGTCACCTATTTGACCTCCAAAGCCCAGTTACTGGTTAACACGCTACCCTTTACTAAGACTGGATACAATCCATAGTCCTAATGATTGTTCTATTTTCTAAATAGGTAGACACCTATTTGACCTCCAAAGCCCAGTTACGGGTTAACACGCTACCCTTTACTAAGACTGGATACAATCCATAGTCCTAATGATTGTTCTATTTTCTAAATAGGTAGTCACCTATTTGGCCTTCAAAGCCCAGTTACTGGTTAACACGCTACCCTTTGCTAAGACTGGATACAACCCTATTCGTAATGGTTTCTATTACTAGAATGGCTTAATCAACAACTCTTTTGATGTCATTGGGTTGCTGTCAGATGGAGATTGTGGTAGGATCACTTATTATGGTTTCCCTAACATGACTAACCTACCGGCAGCAGTAGTAATAAGGCCAGAAGTACTCGAAACTCGGAGCATATCTGTTTTCTCTTAAAACAGCGTGAATCTATAAGACATTATTATATGGCTAAACAAGCTGCACACGCGTACTCGTTAACAAATGCATGGCCAGTTCCATAGGACAGCAGCTCCTGACCTTCGTGACCCAGATAAAACAGGTTTTCTTAACAATATGATGTTATCTGAATACAGGTCACTGCTCACCGTATTTTATGGAAAATTTGAAGATCATCGTGACTAAGTAATGGATGCTTGACCATCAGTTTTGAGTACTTTCCTGCTTCCTTCAACTGAGTCATTGATATGTGCCTTGATTTAATTTAATGATCTTTATTTCTGTAAGATTACTAGTCAGGAATATGAGTCGATTACTAATAATAATTTTAAAATAATTTATTTATTTTTCACAAAAAACTTATGTTACATTTAGACAGATATACAGAACAATTTAATTTTTTTCTTAGTTTTATAGTGAAGTCATCTGTGGCTGAACTAGATAAAAATATACTCTTTTGTTAATGAATCTTTATTTATGTACCACTTGCTGCCCGCCCTGGCTTCGCACGGGTAGCACTAAGTACTAATCTACGGCTACCTACCCTACCTACCTACCCATCTACCCTACCTACCTACCCTACCTATCTAGCCTACCTACCTACTAGTTAGTGCACGGACTGATAAGCAAGAGTTCGATTCTTACTTGCTATATTACCGACGCGAAACCACACACGCTCACAGGCATAATTTTAAATGTAGGAGGAAGAGTAATCAATATTAATTATTTATCTCTAAGGAATATTGACAAAGTAAACTCAGAGACTTTATTTTACTCCACGGTGTATAAAGGACTGAGGAAGTGAAGTAACAATATAGGACAAAGTGTTAAATGTCCTTTTGAGGAAGGAAAGTTGAAGTTTGACTGGTTTTAACAGCTCGTACATAATATATTCCAGATTTAGCACATAATAACGATTAAAAAAGAACACAAAAGAAGTTAATTTATTTTCGGTGATTATTTCGATAATGAATCCCATTCGAAACCCGATTTACAAATTAGTCTCGACTCTCGATGACATAACGATGTGATTGTGAATTCATTAGCGATGACACTATTATTCGAGTACATAATTAAGTTAATTGATGATTATCCAATTAACTGGTAGGTGTAGGTTTGACACTAAAATATCAAATCAATGTAACCAGTAAAGGCAAAAATTTCTTCAAAAATAGCCCCAATAAATATTTTTAACTATACTCCATTTGAAATAAGATTAGACATTTAAACAAACCTTTTTTACAGTCCGTTCAATCGATTCTGACTTCTATACCGTTGATATAAGGATGGCACTAAAAGGAAAAAAGGGGTTACAATACCAACTATTTACTGTAGCTGCCATTTGTCATGCCACCAAGTCAAAATCGGTTGGACGGACTGTAAAAAAGGTTTAGTCTAATATTATTTCAAATAGAGTATAGTTGTGCCCGTGGCTTCACTCACGTGACTTTGTATTCTTTGGACATTACAAATCATTAGTAACTTGACTTTATATTATATACATAAAGAATTGAATGGTAAGAGTTCCTACTGAATGATTCATGATCATTTTCGCGTCCCGGGAGTTAAAATGTTACAAATTCAAGAAAGTCGTTATGTAATTACAAGTTCAGCAAATCAACGAACAAATAAACAAATAATTTTCAGTATGCAAAAAATGCGATTATTATGTACTGATACAGCAATACAATTGATTCGGAGTCAATAAGGGCATTTAAGTGGTGGTTTTTATTTAAGTTTAGCAGGCGCTCTTTTCACTTACTGATCCTCCTAAGAACATGTGTGCATCGCAATCCTTACAAACCGATTACATATATTATCTTCTTTTCGTGTGGTTGGTGACTAACCTGGTGTCAGAGTTTTAAAGCCGCCCATGGGCCTCTGACTTGGCTTGATATGCCGTCGAAAAATATCTTTCAGGCATGCCTCACGATGTTTTCCTTCACCGTTTTTGAAGCAAGTGATAATTATACAATACGCACATGAATCCGAAAAGTCAGAGGTACCTACGTGCCTTGGGTTCGAACTCGAGACCTATGACTTGGCAGTCCTACAGTCACACCGCTAGGCTATCACGGCTACCTATATTATGATAAGTTGGTTTGACTTACGAAAGACAGATAACAGGAAAATAGGTTTAATAGGTTTTACTATTAATATGACGTATAGTATTCTTATCTCTCCAAGCGACGCGCACTTTACTTTGGTTAAAAATTGTACAAACACGCTGTGATATGTGTGTAAGCGCTGGAGCTCTCGGTACCGTCAGAGACAATGGCGAAGTGTGAGTGAGTGTGTGTGTGTGTGTGTGTTTTTGTGTTATATGCTGACGGTACTCGTCTTCACGCACACATTTACAGCGTGTTGGTACACTTGTTTACCACAAGTAAAGCGCGCGTCGCTTCGAGAGATAAAAATACTGTAGTATCAAATTTTTTATGACATTAAAGTCCCATTTACACGATACAAGTTTCTTGCCTGTGGCCTGCAATGAAATTGAAACAACAAACGACATGCATCGTCCAAACTATATTTCGACAGTAGAACTTTTATTATTGCTTTAACTTATGGCATACCAATGGCAATTAAACCGGACCGTATAAATCAGGATATAAAAAAATCGGCGAATTTACAAAAAACACCTAAGTGACATTATCATTCTAATAATATATTTTTATGGTCATAAAAATAACCAAGACAAGGTTATTCGTTAATCTGGTGCTCAGGATAACTACTGATACAACCTTGAACTATCTTATAGGAGAATAAGCAACCTTGTAGTGAGGTATAGTTACATAATATTTTTGCAAGAAGAAGCTTAACGGAAAGTTACGAAATGAAACGTGTCTTTTATTTATCTTAATTACTTTAAAAGAATGGAAACTTAATGTTTTGTAAGTGCAAGCTAAAATTGTTTTTTTTTCTGTATGGCATCCTGCAGGTCAGCCCATTTTGCCCAAAGCACATAATATTCACACAAAAAAAAACAGAGACAAAACTTTTTAATTTATATTAAATTATAAATACGAAAGTGAGTTTGTTTGTTACGCTTTCACGCTAAAACGGCTGAACGGATTGGAATGAAATTTGGCAC
This sequence comes from Agrochola circellaris, assembly GCA_914767755.1. NCBI lineage: Eukaryota > Metazoa > Arthropoda > Insecta > Lepidoptera > Noctuidae > Agrochola > Agrochola circellaris. The sequence continues at coordinate 2,997,121 of OU611847.1, forward strand.
ATGGGTAGACCATAATGTGGAGAAGAACGTAGAATATATTTTATCCCGATATTCCCACGGGATCGAGACTTATGCAGGTGAAACCGCGGGGTGCATCTATTAGTTATATAATAAAAGTAAAACTTGCTCAGAATATTTTCCGAGAAGAAACACCACAAGAACGCCTTGGCTCTAGAGGGCATTCGCTACTTCACTTATAAATCAAATTATTTTTTTAATAAGTACCTCGTAGTGAAGCTCTTTATGCAACAGTTCGTAGTCTAGGGAAATCATCTGGTACTATACTGGTACGACGACTGCACTTAGACATTGAGCTGGCCTAGTGTAGTATGGGGTTTCAATATAATAAGAGGCCAGCTTCTACCGGTTTTGTTGCCACTGATGTGCGGCCTACTTTACGTATTGTTTTAGCAGGCAAGAAAAATTGTGAGATGTAGCAATTTCAATACAGCGGAGCTCGTGACGTCACATTGGATTTCTCCATTTTCATTTTGAAAATATGAAAATGTTATCCATCCTGGTTTTCTATAGAATTCTTTTAAATAACAGAACATCACGGCTTGTTTCCTCGAAGGGTTGGGCAGAGATGTACCTGTAGTACTCCCACATTTCGCCAGTTATGGTTAAGTCCCATATGTAATAGGGTGCGAGCTGATTGCCATCAATCGGACACCACTTAAGTGACAATGGTTATTGCCGCTTAAGAAATATTGCTCATAAAACAGATGGCCGATGGGGCCGAAAGGTTCTGGAGTTGCGACCGCGTACAGGAAGACATAGCGTCAGAAGGCTCACAGGAAGGAACACAGAACTGGTCGAAGCATCGGTGCTTGTGGGAGAGCTATGTCCAGCAGTGACCGTCTTTCGTCCGAAATGATGGGCACAAATCCAGACTCCGGGATTTTTTATAATTTAATAATAATATCTTCCTTTGATTAATTCGTCTAATATTATTTATTAGCTAAAACGTTCACTGTCTGTATCATCACCAATATCAAAGCTGAACTTTGACAGGTTATATTGACGAACTTTCCATCTAGTAGAAGCATTTGTGATAAAAGACTTTTAGGATCCATAATTTATTTAATATTATAAATGTGAAAGTAACTCTGTCTGTTACCCTTTCACGCCTTAGCGGTTGAACGGATTTGGCTTAAATTTCTTTCTTTTATTTGTATCCCAGTAGTACGCACTCTGGTAAGGAAACGACCCAGGGACCAACATCACAAACTATGGTTGGACCACGGTGAGTGCAGGCAGGCCAAGGAGGCACTCCCTACAATTGATGCCCGCCTCACAAACAGTTTCTCCGACTAACGAAACAACAGCTGCGTACAGTCACAGCAGCTGTAACTGGCCATGGGTCATTTAATAAACACCTCTTTGTCATAGGAGTCACAGACAGTCCGCTGTGTAGAGCCTGCATGGAGGACGACGAGACAGCAGCTCATGTGCTGTTATACTGCCCGATGGCACACATACAGGGCAAAGTACTTCGGTAACCCAGGTACCCTACGTGAGATTGTCAGTGACACCAAGGCGTTGCTGGCCTTCTTTGAGGAGCTGGGGTGGATCGAATAACCGATTTTCTGACCCGTACGCAAAATACACGCTTAGACGTGGAGTTGCGGATACCAGCCCATATTACCTTTCACCTATTATCCCAATAGTACATTCCCGGGCCTGGACCGGCCACGCTGTCAGGGGAGAAGAGAAATGGAACAAAAGTGACCCTATGGTACCCTAGGGAGGGGAAGAGAAAGAACGGGAAACCTTTACAAAGATGGCAGGATGACTTGGTGGGGTCGGCGGGAAAGACATGGGCTAGACAGACAAGTAACACGAAGAATTGGAAGGGTTTAGAGGATACCTTTGCCAAAGGGCACACAGAGACTCAGAACTGAGATAAACCGTTTTTGTAACTCTGAATAAAGGCTATAAATAAATAAATAAGTACGTTCCCGTCGTATAATTTCCGACGTCCATGCGGGCGAAGCTGCAGGCAAAAGGTAAAAACGTGAGCTACATTTTAATCGGAGATTACACATATCTTGTTTACAAAATAATGTTACTACCACGAAGTTAAACACGAATTTAACTGCAATCACGTCTTCTTCAGCAAAACAAATTAAGGAAAGTTTTTCATATTTACCTTGTGAGTTTCAGCTGGAGAGTTTCCGGAAATTGCTTGCGCGTCCTTTGTGGTGAATTGAAAATGTGAAACTTTTTTATTCTGGATAATTTCCGACCTCCACGCGGTTGGATCCGCGTTCTTAGATTCTTGAACACGGTAAATAGTTTAATTTTTCAAAAATTGCCCCTAATTGCGTTAAACGCTCGTAATCACAATCGCTTTTATTATGACGGTGATCCATCGATTAGCATCGTGATCTACTTCCATTGCATTGTTGTCTCTACTCAAGGCCAATGTCAACGGCATGTCGATTATCATAGCCATGTCACTGATGCTGTTAGAATAAACACAAATTACATGAAAACTATATCAAACGCTGGTCACGGTTGCTGGGCGTCAATATTTGTATTGTAAAGTATGCGGTACGTGTATCAATCAAAAGTGATCCTGCTGAATAGGTCATCGTAATTCTAGCATATCATACGAGGTGAAAATAACACTTTTTAAGGCATTCTGCCAGTCGTTCTACTCGATTGACCTGTGGTGGTGGGTGAAACATACGAAGCGAACCTATAAAGCCCTGCGCACCCAGTATAATAACGCTTTTAGGATGCTGTTGGGGCTGCCGGCCGTGGCGCTGCAGCGCATCTGGTATGTTTGCTGCATACAGATGGCTTTCAAGCCATCATGCGCAAGAAAGCAAACTCCTTGCTGCACCGTCTACGAAGCAGCAGCAACAGCATCCCAAATTCTATTGCTGCCCGTTTTGACTGTCCTTTACAAAATCTGTGGATAAGGACAGCCAAAGGCATCAGTTAGGTATAGATACTAACAATACTAAGATAATTTTAGGTACCTACAATTCTGTTACTAAAAAACTAAAATTTTATGATTTTATCTTCTTGTTTCATTATGATTACGTATGCAACCTATTATTGATATTTTTTTCTGAAATAAATAAATTATAATAATATTATAAAGGTTGTGTCAGCGAAGATAAAACCACGGTTTAATCGAAAATTGATGAGTACCCTGGCTAAGTCACAATCTCCACACTTACAGGAAAGATTTACTTCACAAATAGAGAATTTTCTTTTCTCTGCTGGGAACGAAATGGGAATCCCACTTCATATCTGGATCTACTGAAAACGTAAGTATTATTAGATGAATATAAATTATCATCATCCGAAAGTAGAACTTGGTGATGACTGAGTTATACAGGGTCAAATTAATTAGCTAGCGGAACTACGCAAACGAGATGGGTGTGAATATCTTAACTAGGGATGTAACGATACATTTTCCCGATACGATACCGATACCGATTGTTCCAAGGAAAGATTAGAGCTTGGAAACTCTTACTCTATTGTTCTTCAACGATTTTGGTATTTAGAACGTAAATTTAAACAAAATCCTATGTTATTGAAGAGTTAAAAAGAATTTATAGATCAGTATGTTGCGATGGGACATGCCATTGAAATTGATATAAGTTTATATGATATTGACTGTGGCTCTGTTTACTTTTTAGCCCACCATGCTGTCTTCAATGAAGAGAGCAAGAACACTAAGTTGCGAGTGATTTTTGATAGAAGTATGAAGACTAAGAACAATACTTCATTAAAAGATAATATCATGCTGGTTGGGCCTGTGGTACAGGGTGAGCTTTTCGGTATACTTCTTCTGTTCCGAACACCAATTATTGTAGTAAATAATCGGCGATACTGATAGTGATGCCGATATCTATGGCTTAGTAGATAATAAATCAAATAAATAATGAAGTATGTATCTCGGGCGTTTATGTCTTTCGTATTTTGTATTTCAGGTACAACTGTTTAATAGTGCGTTATATATATATATTTTTTTTTTAATTACTATGCCAGGGGCCACAGTATCCCTTTCGGACTTTCCCACGACGTGCGTTATAGTCCACACTTCAGTGTGTGAATAAACAGAATCACGAATCGCTGTGAACAGAGACGCACGAAACAATACATCGCTCAACCAACGCGTCCTGGAGTATTGCAGTGTTGTATGGAGACCATAATACGCTACATAAGTTACTTTTAGAACAAGTTAATAATCAGTTTCTATGGCACCTCGCATTTTCTAGAGGAATAAGTAAACAGCTGCTTCACTCGTCTGAACCCCAGCGCAGAACGGTTCTGGGGTTAACTCACCGATTTCACGCATGTGTAAAAATGTAAACAGTTGTAATGATTTTATTGTTATACATCATGACAGCATAGGAAAATTTTATAAAATAATTATTGAGCATCTCACAAACAATGATGTCGCTACTGAGTGCTAATGTTAATTTTTAATTTTAAATAAAATTTTAAGATTCTATGTACATAAATTAAAATAAATATGACATATTAACATAAATTGAATCATGACATTTTTATTATGTTATTGGTATCAATCTGTTTTTTATTTATTATTAGAATATTTTTAACATTATAAAACAAATATAAATGATTTTCACAACTCATACTTCCAGTAACAAAACTACTAGTGGCCTTAGACCCAAAAAAGACGAGCGAGCCTTACATTAGTCGCATATGGTTTGTAACATCTGACATCTTGGCAATAAGCAATATTAAAGGGCCGGGGCCTCATCAAGGTCGTTTCTGACGGCCAACTCTAGCACTGCGCGTGCTCATTGGTCAAATCTGATAGCGCGCGCTTTCCCGGCTTCCTGCAATACACTTCCGTCACTTTTCACGAAATTACTCCCACAGATTTCCCTGGCCACATTGCAGGAAAGCCAGACGAAAGATTGCAATCTTTCGTCTATAAAACATTAATTGCTGAGTATGACACTTGCATTTGCTGTTGTTGTCACTACAATATTAATTATCAAAGGGACAGTATACCAAAACTACGTCATCGAGATTTTAAGAGAGGATTGGAAAGTATTGTTTTGGCAAACTTAGATTCACTTGTTTTAAGGATCCTTACTGCTGCTCATCTTCATGGAATCATCCTCGCCTCTTGCATCAATCTGATGAAATCAAATTACGGTTTTATCTCCCAAAATTTTCGGATTAGCCTTTAAGCTCATTATTCAACCTCCACTGGGGAACTATAACTAAAAACCACATACCACGTTCCCAAAAAAGATGTACCGACCAATATTATTTATTTGGTTTCAAAACGGTGAAGGAAAACATCGTGAGGAAACCGGCCTAGAACTAAAAATTAGAAAACATGTGACATCTACCAACCCGCACTTGTCCCGCGTGGTGGATTACGGCCCACTCCCTCCCCCAGAGAGGAGGCCTATGTCCCAGGAGTGGGGATATTATAGGTTGATTATACTACTATTATTGCATAATGTAGGTCGTAAATGCAAGCAGATTCGCACCAATAACGTGCATTTAATTGGAGGTCGCAAAGTAGGTTGTGTTGTGATAATGATTTATGACAAATAGTGCGATTGCGCACGCGCTGGCGGTCAGTCAGATTTCGAGTGTCGTGCGGGTAGTAGTGCCTGGTTTATTTATTGTTATTTTATGCTTCGTTCCGTCAATGTGACAGCTGCAGTGTTTTTTTATTTTATTGATTTGGTTTTTTTCTGCGTGTTTTGAATAAGGTTTGTAAGCTTTTTTATATTTATTTTATTAGAAAACGTTGGTTTTTGTTTTGTGTATTTTTATGAACGTCGTTTTTTCTTTATTGTATTCGTGTTTTTTTCTCGATAAGGAATGGAAATAACAGCAATCGTAATTAACTATAATCGATTGGATTTGGAAATTATTCATGCGCATTCCGATGGTTAAAACGTTTTAACTTGTTCTTCTAATTTCATCCATTATTGAGTTAGTGCTACTTAACTAATGAAAAACCACATACCTTTATTTAGTTTATAATTAATTTTGGTAAAACTAATTTGGTTAAATTCTTAAAAACAAATTTCGATGTTGAATTAGGTATACTTACGTCTGTGAAGTTAAAATTTGGCAGGTATTGGCTGTACGAAAAATACCTATTGTTAAAGTTTTAAAACTCTATTTTTAGAAGGACTGCAAGAGTGCAAACCAAAAATAATAAAACTACAACGAGAAATGGTCCAAACGGTCATTGGTTAAGGAAAAAAATTGTTTTTATTTTATTTTGCAAATCGTTTTTGCTTCATTTTGTACATGTGCGTGTTAGTTTTTACTTTTTTTTCAGCTGGTTCTGCACTTGTGCAGTCGGTCCAAAATAATAGATAGAATAATAGAACAATTTTAAAGGTGTGTTTCTTTGAATCCAGAGCGGGGCGCGGGATTCAAATTAATAAACTAGCTCTTTTAGAATAGATGTGATAAAAACTTCTTTTTACAGATAAAGAGACTTTGTTTTACTGCATCGACAAGTTTCAAATCGAACCCATTACCTCTCACTCAACTGCACTAACTATTGGACTATTGCTGACCTTAACTATTGGACTATTGCCGATTCCACACGGTTGTTTAGGTATAGTCGACGTCATAATTGCTTTACTATCTTAATGTTCAATGTCACAAGCACGTCATAAAACAACAAAGTATATTGTGACAATTATAATGCTTCAACCTTAGTGATGTATCAAATTAGTGGGAATTGTTGTCGAAAGTGGTAAAGCAATTAAAAGGTCGACTTGGTTTGTCCACTTTTTGGGGCCATATCAACATCATCTTTGTGCCCTTGTCCCATGTTACTTGGGGTCGACGCAACACATTTTCTCTTTGCACTGTCTCCTGTCAACCGTCACGCTGTCATTCACTCCCATCTCTTTCATATCATTGCTCACACAATCCATCCATCCATCCTTTCTTTGGCCATCCTCTCCCGCTCCATCCATCAACATTTAATTTCATATCATCACTCTTTTAGTCATATACGTTTCCTCCCTTCTTATCACATGCCCATATCAAGGCAAACCATTTCCTTTAAACTTATTGAAGCCGTAAAAAAGCAGGAATACCTGAAATAAACAATTAGCAAGAATCCAACTCAAGACAAAATGCCCGAGCGCCTCTCTTTAAAAATAAACGTATTGTTTTATTAACGTTTGATTCATAAATCTCAAACCTGTTACAATGTTACAAATAATAAATGTTGTACTATTTACAAAATACACTACTTGTAGGTACCTATTTAGATTAGAATGTCTCTATTCCCATATTGCCAGCTGCATTCCTTGCAAATAAACACTATGGCACTTGTGTTTAACCCATTACAGCCTTAGGGCCTTACCAGACATGCAACTTTAAGCAACGTCGATATGCTGCATCGCGTTTGGGTAACTCTCGACGGTCGATTGCGATTGCAATATCGCGCATTGCAGCTATTGCTTCCAAACTGCATTTGGTGGCTTACTACATTTGGGCGTGGTATTCAATTATTTATAAACTCTCTCGCTCTTTCTATCTTTGCATCGGTTGACGGAGAGGTTAATCGGTCTCTGTATCGAGCTTCCTAAAGGCGGATTAACTCCTTGCGAAAACTGAAATGTCTGCGGAGGACACAGAACAGAGAATCGACACGCCAACAGCGGCTAAAAACGACAGTACTAATAAAATTCATGGCGACGAAACTGCGTTGAGCGCGTAACTTCTGCCAAGGGCCGCCTTTAAAGCAGTCAGTTTTTATAGTTACGTCATTTGTGTCGTAGTTACCACTACGTAAATGGTGACACGCTTGGTTTGTATGGAAAATGTTGACAATGCCACCTTTAGCAGCGGCCAGCGAGGCGTCTCCGTGCTCTGTGGCTAGGCTCTAATATCTAAATTGAACGGAGTAATCTAACTCCACCACCAATGGCATATTGCCGGGCATTAATAGCTGAAAATGACTCGTGTATGCGCAGCTTTAGATCTTTAGATAGGTAGGTCTAGACTCAGGCAACTAATTTATAGAAGTAATCTTATACAAGGTCTGGAACGTCTTGGATATGAATGCCTCGTATTCAGCAAGTGAACGGCTTCAGTGAAATTATCTTTTTGAGAAATGTATTCAGCTCTTGTCAACTGTCTTCGCCAGTTTTAGGCAATTATCTTTTATCTTTTGTTGAGATTTAAAAGGGTACACGATGTTTTTATTTAAGTGGTACTATATACCGATAGATTTCATGCCATCATCCGCAAAAAAACGGCTAGAATAAGAGGCAGTCACAATGGTATCCTGAAGGCTGTGGCGGCAGATACTTCCTCCGCCATACTCGTAATACGACAATTTGTGCAAAGACTTGTGTCTAGATGTTGGGTGGTCTTCTCACAAATTCGTCTTATTTTATGTCACTAACAATAGTGATTTAAGTGCAAACATATTACTAACAATTTATGGATCTTTTTGTGTTATCCGAAATAAAATGATTTTATTTTATTTATTTACTAAATAAAATTATGAGCTTACTAACGAGGACTATTAGCTGCAATAATGGTGCAATGACATATGAATACAGTATTTATTACTTCTTTTCGTGTGTTTACAAGTTTAAGGCTATTCTCTCTGTGATGAGAATATTTTTACAGAATAGATCTGCTGCCGATTTATTCTGTAAAATACTTATTGCGAAAGTTTAAGCGAAGTGAACTGACAGTAGCGTCAATACCTGGCATTAGGTAGAGCGGTAGCTCCAGACAGCTCACTTTAAGAGTTCATAATACCTCAGCTCAAATTCACTCTCTATCTCGCTAACACACTACTGATGGCGGACTGAGTGGGAACGAGACTGAACGTTGGGGAGAAGGCTCTTTCAGTTATTATGCAAAGTTTCATGATCCAATTTAAAGTACTTTTTGAATACTAGCGGTTTATTGTTCGGTTTCGAGGTAACTATGTAACTTTTTTCTGTTGAGAAGTTTTTTATGGAATCGTGTTTTTGTCAAACATAGTGCTTAATTAACATTAATCCTCAACTTTACGATATTTTTATTTCAAAATCAATGCTGCAGTATTTTTGATAAAACAGAGGCTCATAAGCAATTTGAGGTATATACTATACTCTTAAGCTCTTCACGCAAAACACGTTGAGATTTTTATAAACAACGCCGGCAGTTGTTCTTGTATACTGAGAGAGGATTGTATTTAGATCGTGAGTGGGTCCTGTTATCAGCTCTTTTTAAGGGCTTCTTTTTTTTTGTAAATAGCTTAAACTTTGCTTATCATTTAATTAAATAAATAACTAATCGCTAAACTTTTATTGCAATCTTAGGCGTATCGACATCTATATACGTTACTTAGCACGTAGTTTGGAAAACGCTATTCTTCTCACCGCCATCGCCGCACAACTGTCAAACTGCAAGTGCAAGATAAAGATGGGTACATGTCTAAGCGAAAGCACGTTCTTATAGATTTCGGCTTTAGTATCGATAAAATTATTAAATGAACTTAATTTAGAATTACTAAGCACTGACTTACAGAGCTTAAACTTCAAGATCTATTAGTGTACGTATAGGGCACTTGATTGATATTTGTTTCATTTTGATTTAAAAATAAAAATCAACAGCTGCTCAAAAAGGCGACATTATCACACTCGATCATGGCAATAGGCACATTTTTTTTTTTTATCGAATATTCATTCTTTATTTGTTTTACAACTGCCTATTTTATTTGTATTAGATTACTTTTTTTTTCAAAGAGCGAGCAAAAAAGTACTCTTTCTTAAATTGCTCTTTTGATACAAGATTGCCAATAAATCCTTCCAATGTTTTTTCTTTGTTTACTGCCGAAGTTTATTTTGCGATCAACTTTATACCGTTGACCTTCACTGGACCTGCATCGAAGTGAATGTAGTGTCGTAAAACAACGACCCTGATAAAACGGCTTTGCAGGATAATATGGCAAATTGTAAGGGATTTAAGGAAGGATTCCATGGGGTTCATTGCACAATGAGGAAATATTTCATTTTATTTTGGAATTGAATTAATTGATCTAAGGAACTTTATTTGAGTCTGTATTTATGGATTATGGATTCTCTGAAAACACCATGTAGGCCATAAGATTTTGTATTTTTTTTTATTACGGACGCTGTTAACGTCTTTCTAAATCGTTCTCTCAATCAGTATAATTTCAACATGAATGGTGTTACCAATATTTTGATTTTAAAGAGTCTTCGTGGAGTTCTTCTTTAGAGGAACCTACTACGGTTTTGAATGGGCAACTAACCTGAAAGCTTTGAAAGAAAGGGTTTGAGTTTGAAAGTCATTCAAACATTATTGTGAATTTTATTAGAGCATAGAATGTATGTTCCTCTGGAAGTTCTTAATCCGGTGAACGATTTAAGCATAAATTCGGTGGTTTAGCAGGATTTAAGGCTGTGTCCTAGCAGTGAGAACATTATAGGCTGATTATGTATACGTTTGATAGAGAAACGTTTTTTTTTAATGGATAGGCTTTCACGGTAGCAACGATGATGTACACAAATTAAGTTAGTTAAAAAATATGTCTGAATCAATCAACTTTTTTGTGTACTTAATCATTTCAGAGTACTAGTCAGTTGGTTGCAGTAAATTACTCAGGCTTAGTAGAGAATGTTTGACATTGTTGCTACAATACCTATAGGAACTGTATAGACACCCGGTACACCAGCTGCGGCAATACATAGTACTTTATGCCTTGTAGTGTACCTATGTAGATACATGTAGTGTTGCAATTTTTAGACTAAACCACTAGCGAACCTGTTTGATTTATTTGAGAACGTATTTGCGTCAATAGAGACTTGTAACGTGCTGTTCAAATCTAAACTTGATTAGTTCGAATCTAAAGATTTGTTTTTTTGTATGTTAGTATGTTTGTTTGTTTGTTACACTTTCACCCTAAAACGGCTGAACGGATTTGGATAAAATTTGGCGCATGGGTAGACCATAACTTAGGTTAGGAAATGGGGTATTTTTTATCTCGATATTCTCACGGGGTCGAGACTTATGCGTGTGAAACCGCGGGGCGCAGTCATAAATATTAAGGTACAAGCGACGCGCCCCAGCTTCGTAATTATTAATGTATCAAATACATAAAATTCCCGGAATACATTTGCTAACTGATGTTGAAAACTGCATCAAAATCCCTTGCGTAGTTTAGTAGAACACCGCGGTCACAGAAAGACGAAAAGCGACTTTAATTTATATTAGGTCTGCTCCCGGATAAGTATATTTAAACACTAGGTTCCACCAGCAGCTTCGCCCGCGTAGAATTCATAATTTTTTTTTTTTTTTTTTGGTGGTTGGACGTTATCACATAACTTCTCCCGCTCTGGGCGGAGCGGGAGAGCGTGTCAGACTTTTACTGACTAAAACCCACCCGTGTTCCTTCCGTTGCCTGTGTGCCGGGGCCACAATATCCCGATATCCCTTTCGGACAACTCGCAACCCCGGAAGAAATTATAGCCTACGTGACTCAGTGCTAATATAGCATTCTGCTGGTGAAAGATTTTTTAACCGGTAAAGCCCTGGGTGACCCTCAAGCACGTCAATTAGCACGTTAATTAGTTGTTTATCAGGCCTTTAACGGTTAAATTAGTCCAGTAGTTTTTGAATTTATTCATTACAAACAAAACTACAAATCTTTTTTCTTAATAATATAAATTTAGAAATACAAATGATTGCTTCAATTTCATATACAAAATGTTAATTTTAGCGTGGGAATAAGTATAAACGTGCAAATAACAATAAGACAGGTAGTTACTATTATAATAAGTAGGTAGTAACTACATAAAATATGTGTAGGTACTTATAATAATGCTAATTTTATCAGTTTTACATAACTAGTACACAGCTTCACTTCTGAGGAGGGTGCGGGGCAGTCACAACAGCATCCTGAGGACTGTAGGAGAGAGCTTCAGCTCTCAGATAATGAAGCAGTTTGTGGGGAGGGTGATAGGTACTAACACTAGATAGTAAGCTTTTGTATGTTACTAACACTATATGGATTCTTTGGTCCGAAATAAAAGTATATTATTATTATTATAACTTTGCCTTACTTTAATGTTATTTATAGTGTAGTTTTATTCTTAAAGGTTCGCTCCGACGATGCAAGTTTGTAGTGTCATATCCGCGTATCCGCTACATAAATATCTGATATACATCCATGCGGATATTCAATGTGCACTTTATATATAAATTTTAAATTTTCCATTTCGCGATATTGGATGTTTGGTTAACTTGAATGCAGGTAAAATTATGAATAGCATTATTTTAAAATGGTCGTATTTTCTGAATAATGTTTTCCTAAATTATGCTCTTCAATAATATTTTCATAGAGCCTTTTGTTCATTTACTTAATAAACTAAAGATAATTGACTGACAAATTGTATGTTCTCACCTTAATATGTAGGTAGCTGGCAAACAAAAAAATAAAATAAAGAATTTTGATTTTTAAAATGAGTCTGTGGTAAATACCCAGTGACGTGTTTTTTGGATGCAAATGCAGTTTTTTTTGTCGTAAAAGGCAACCGAGGGCAAACTGGTTGCTCTTTATCCTCATTTTTTTTTCGGTCACGCTGTGTAATTGAACCTAAGTTAAGCCGTGTCTCTTGCGCGTGTTTTTCGAAACATTACACAAAAAACCTTAAACATAAACATTTGTTTTAAAACACAAGCTGTCTCTTGCGCAAATATATATATATTTTTAGATAAATAACACATTTTATGTACATGTAGTAAGAAGACGTGCTTAAAAAGTGACGAACAGTGTCTCTATTACAATCCATCTGCAATTTATCACAACTTGTTCACAACTATTTACAGGACAATATAACCTCAAAACCTGTGTTGATTGACAGTGACAGATGGGCGCGGTGCGCGCGGCAGTTGAAAATGAAACAAACCCTTCCCCTCTTCACCCGCGCGGGGAATGTTTTCCATGCAGTTCGGAAAACAAAAATATCGTGTTTGTATACACAAATGTATGTATACCACACATAATAATGACCACGCCTCTTTGTTTCGATGTTTGTAATGTTTCGAAAAAACACGCGCAGGAGACACGGCTTTACATACACACACTCTGAAAACGTTAATGTTGCGTTTAAGAGGCTTACAACAGCTAAAGCGCGGTCACTGTCGGACTGCATAGAAATGAAAGAGAAGCGCGATGACACGACGCAGGTAATTTATTGCAAAATATGAAGCAGTTAGCGATTTACAGAAAATCTATTGATTGGACTGGAAAATTAAAACACTATTATGCTAATATGTAGCTTGTAGAATAATCTGACAAAAAATCAGAATGATTGCATGTAAATTAATATGATTTTTAATCGTTATAAGAAATTTTTAGAGGTATCTTCATGATTTTTTTCTATCGTATCAAATTAGTTGTATTATGTTTTCAACACACTATCATACTAGCATATATCCTGAAGAATATCATATATTTTTCTGATTTTGTTTACTGCAGTGGATCATATTCTTTTAGGCATTATAAAACTTGCGTTTAGGCACGTTTAGGTCCTGTAGTCCCCTTAATGAATAATAATATAGGTTACGTTGCTTTTCCTAAAGAAGGTTGAAAAGGAGAGATTGTACAACGCGTTCCTTTTGAATGTCCCATAACTCTAAGGTTTATGTGGTATAAGTAAAAAAACAAAAAGTCCTACAAGTGTTCCAAAAAACATAGTTTCGAAGATAACATAACACTAGACTCTCGATGTGAGTACCTATCTAAGTTTCATTGATAAATATAAGTAAATCATTTTCATTCAAATCATTTTTTTTATCATTTATATTAAGAAAATGCGGCGTTGTCAAATTTTTGTTTATGGGACAGCACAACATTTACAATCCAGGGCGGAGTCATCTGTGAATCTGCATCTGAGCAGGTTTTCCTTGCTTCTGGTACTTCTAGTCTTCTCCTACCTGGGTTATAAAAGTATTGAACAGGAGACTACATTTCTGCGTTTACTCAGGGGCTCTAGAAAAGTTTGAGGAACTATCCAGAATTATGGAATGCACAAACAACCTGTTATTTTGAAAACTCAGAGTTGTTAAATATAATGAACTAAATGCTTAATCACCTACAGTCAAATGATAATAATAATTGCTTAGATAATGTCCTTGCGTGCTGCCTATGCAGATAAAATTGCACAAATGCACATGTGAGGGCCAAATAGTTATTCATAGAAGCATTCGACTTAATTAGAAACGAATAAATTAAAATACTCAATTTTCAATACATTTTTTTTGCAATATGCGCTTGAAATAAAACAAATAGAAATGAAAAACGTAGGTCTTGAAAATAAACATAATTAGGATCCATTAGTTTTTTTGTTTTATTTCAAAATCAGCATCAAAGTCATTTATTCAAACTAGGCTGAGAATCAGCACTATTCGGACGTCAAAATCACATGAGACAGTCCCTCAAAACGCCGCCCTTCACCACTTCCTAGTGCTTTAGCTGGGAAGAAGAAGTGGCGCAACGAACTCCCCAGCAGCACAGCCTGCTGTCTGTTCAGTTAGAAAAACTTGATTCTATATAATAATAATATGCAAAATTATTTACGCAACACAAAACATTAAATTAAATTATTTTAAATAAGTCAGCTAGCACACGCCAATATACCAACAAAAAACATCGAAATTTATGCCCAAACGAAAATAAAAACAAAAAACGTAAACAGACTTCAATCTGACAGACAGATTTGAATCCGCTCTCAAGAGATGTCGTGCTATAATTTCTGTTGCGGAAAACTGATCAAGGTGAACCTGTAGTAACTTCCCGAAGGTGTCATCCTCTTATCATCCGGGAAACTTCCTCCCATTATATTACTATATCCTTGACATTGAAGTTTCGCCATGGCGGTAACTGTGAGGAAACTATAACAAACGCGACCTTGAAAATATTGAGACAGGTTGCGAGTTCTTATTGTGTTGATAAAGATCCTAATTTCATGCCAAATCTTCAAGTCGGTTGATTAGGTTTTTTAACATCGAACTGTGAACTTTTACTAGTGAATTTGAAGGTCTTACTACACTGCCTTAAACTATACCAAATACGTAAAACAGACAGTTTCTAAGACTGACATTTTGTCTAATAATGTTGGTGGAATAGTGGTATCTACATACTCGGCTCATATAGACAAAAACGAATGGTTTACTTATCAATGGTTTTTTTATTACCAAACTGGGCATATAAATAGAGTCGTTAGCTAATTTTACCTGTGACAGCTAGTATGAAAGTTCCATATGAGGGTCTACTGTACAAAGCTATGAGGTCTTTGCTTCATTATTCGTAAAGATACCAGTTTTATTTTTAACCAATAACGGTCCGTAAGTTATAGGAATCGGCCAACAGTCTCTTCACAATTATTTTACCTCTGGCAGCAGCAACCGAACAACATCCTTATTGTAACGAGAATAAAGATCACTGCGATTTTGACGGACAGGTCAGTGGCAGCAACCCAAAAGCAACCATATTGTAACGAAAGTAAAGGTAATTGTGATTTTGACAGTGATGCAAAATTAGAGGTAAAATATTATGTCGCTACTACAAGTTTTTCTCTCTCTCATGATTAGGGAAATTCATTGTCCTTATCCTTAACCCTTGTTATGGTTATGTCGAACTCAAACCTTGTCCCAAATTCCAAACCCTGCTTGTTATAGGATGCCCGACATTTCACACTTGACATGACCGCTAATCTATTAGATTTTACCCTATCTGTCATCGACCCTTTCTATTATGGAATTTCACTCACTCGAGTTCTCACTGATCTGTAACAATCCATCCTTTAACCCTCGGCATGCCTGGTGGCAAAAAATTACACGGTATGCCTGGTGGGTCTGTCAGACCCGGATTTTGAACTGGTTATATCTCCAATAATTTTTGATAAATAAGTAATTATAATGTATATACCTAATGTTTTTACTAGGGCTGTGTATTACGAGTTAAAATATTACAAATAAACAACATTTATTTATTTTTCTACTTATACCCAGGTAGCGTTTTTAATAAAGAAATATACATCGTTACTTTTATAACATACATTACTTAGTAGAAATCCGCGCGAATTATACGCACATCGCGTCGTTACCTCCTACGAGAGCGTGCTCCGGACTGAGGTAGTGGGCGGAAGGCGTCTAGCGATTCATAAAGGCCAGCTACTGAGTGCGATTAGGCAAGAAATTTTAATTTGAATGAAAAACTACAGTTTATGTGCAGAGGTGGGTCGGACAGACCCTACCTGGCATGCGGTAGGTTAAAATCGAAAATATTGATTTACTTATATTTTATAAAGTACACATAAGTAAAATTGTATTTTCTCCTTTCTGTTTTAAATAATATTGATTCCGGTATCATCAACATCATAAAGGACTTTAAGCCGTCTATCTTTGTGACTATTAGACAGACAGTTTACTCAACAAAGGTATTCCTTTATTGAGTTTATCAATAAAGTAATACCTTTGTTGAGTTAACTGTCTATCAAGATTATGTTTCCACCACTGTAGTAAATGCGAATCATTATTTTATTATTGAGGAAGAGAACAGAAACCGTGAGCATTAAATTATCAACAATATTTGCGTTGAAATTTCAGAAGATTTATAGCTTTAGAAAGTTCCATTTCCTCTTGTTAGTGTCGCATGCCTTTAGGATTTCCACGATTTCATTGTTCTTTTTAATAGCCTCCAAAACTATTAGATGATTGTTTCATACCAAAGATCAGCACCATTCTTGGACACTTTCTTCGAATTGCGATCCGCGATATAGTTGACTAGTGTAATAAATTCATTTATGTTATGCAGTAGTTTTTTTATAAGCTTAGTTCAGCAGTGAGTGAATTGGGGTGACTATGATGATTAATATAAATTATCCTATACTCTTCAATGTCACCCATGGGCATGTGTCCGCCCGTATTTTTCATGAGAATATTCATGAATAATTATCGAAAATTAACTTTAAAAGGGAGATCTATCTTTAATATTTTTCATGTTATTCAATTATTATTTTTTTGAGTAGCCCTAACTCCAATGTTATTGGCTCGATTTGTATTCTGTTAATTATTTCTAAAACCTTATGAGTTATTTTACCGGATTGTTAACTAACATTTTTAATCAAATTTGTCGACTATGAAAAAAAACGGAGGTGAAGACATTTAAAAAAAAAACAAACAATATTACAACGACGATGACGACGACGACGTAAACGATCTTTTATCTTTTTTTTATCTTTTTTAATATTTATTTTAAAACACAAGTGTTAGACCATAAAATCAAATCCCCCTTATAAAGTTAATTATCGATAATTTGTCACGAATTTTCAGAAAAATACGGGCGTCCCATGGGCGACATTGTATTATATCCTCACTAATATTATACATGCGAAATTGAGTATTTGTTTGTTTGTGACGCCTTAACGCTTAAATGGCTAAACGGATTTTGATGAAATTTGGCAAACAGGTAGAACATAACCTAGATTAGGACATAGGATACTTTTTATTGCGGTAGTACGTTCCTTTGGTATAGTTTTCGACGTCCACGCGGGCGTAGCCATGGGCAAAAGCTAGTGATATTATAAATATAAAAGTTAGTATGTTTGTTACTCAATCACGCAAAAACGGCTGAACGAATTAAGATGAAATTTGGCACACAGATAGACCATGACCTGGCTTAGGACATAGAATCCTTTTTATCTCATTAGTACGTTGCCGTGGGATAATTTCCGACCGCCACGCAGGTGAAGCCACGAGCAAAACCTAAAGTCACCGCTTTAAGAACTGAGTCGTCGGGCCATTAATCATTATGGAGTCATGGATGGATCAGTTATGGAGCTTATGGAGCAGATAACAAACTATCGATAAGACGGAAGATGTCGCACATTCATATTGCTACTGACATTTCTGGCACGACGACGACTCAGTTCATAACGCGAGTACTATATAATAGTAATCTATATATTTTTCTAGATTTCTCAACTTCCGTATCTTCAGCTGTTCCGTATACCGTAAGGTCAACCAGAGGAAAAATAATTAATGATATTAATATCGGATTAATTCGTTCACGTAGCAGGGCAGATTGATCGATTGTTTTCTACATTAGCTTCCAACAATAATATCATTAGTCATTAATGTTAAAGTCATTAGAATACAAAACATAACATCACAATAGCACTTCTTTCCATGGGGATAAGCAGAAACTACAAAACATGGCATGCTTCGTCCAACATCTATACATATATTATAAAACAAAGTAGCTTTTCGCGTTTGTCTGTATGTCCGCGTTGTTCTTCTAAACCACGCAACAGATTTTGATGAGGTTTTCGCCATCGTTTAGAGAATTTATTCCGGAAGGTTTATATGTATAATACGGTAATATTAAAGTTACTATTTCCTTCAAAATCTCGATGTTTTTTCAAGTCATAAAAACCGTGCAATGCAGGAGCGGGCTGCTAGATGTGTATAAAAAAAAATGTCCGATATAAGAACAGTAAAGTGAGATATCAATGCCAAAATTAAATTACCAATTTTAATGAGTAAATTATAGTATGTTAGTGACAAGAATATCCTTATCCAATTAATTTTTACTAAACGATATTTTTTTTAAATTAAATTTCATATAAATATAATTATTTTTACCAGATCAAGCAGGGTTTGCCTGACCTTGAATAAATGAATAAAGTCAGACTATCGAAATATTAAAGATATTTCAGTCAAAATAGCAGTGATAGTGGATGGTGTGACCGTCGGACTGCCAAGTCATAGATCGCGAGTTCGAACCCAAGGCACGCACCCCTGACTTTTCGGATGCATGTGCGAATTGTATAATTATCACTTGCTTCAAAAACGGTGAAGGAAAACATCGTGAGGAAACTGACATGCCTTTTTTTTTTTTTTTTGAGGACGGGAAATTATCAAATAACTTCTCCCGCTCTGGGTGGAGCGGGAGGGCGTGTCAGACTTTTACTGACTAAAACCCACCCGTGTTCCTTCCGTTGCCTGTGTGCCGAGGTCGCGATATCCCTTTCAGACAAACCCGCGACCCCGGCAGGCATTGGCCCTTCCGGACCCCGTCAGTTGGTGCCTGAGACATATTTCTCGACGGCATGTGAAGCCAAGTCAGAGGCTCATGGGTGGCTTTAAAACTCTGACAACAGGTTAGTCACTAATCTCACGAAAAGAAGAAGTCAAAATAGAATGTATCACGTTAAGTTTATTTACGTTTGCTATTGAGGAGGTAGGATCGCTACGTGGTTTAGTAGAAAAATAATTATTTGGTAAGAATTAGAACGACTGCTGATTATCATTTGTAGTGAGAGTCACGTTTCAGTGATAAATGACGTCACTGCATTGTTTATTTTATGGTCAGCAGAAAATTTACTTATACATACATACATAACTTACACCTTCTTCGTATGTGGGTAGACAGAAGCTACAGAACTACATATAATATACTAGCTTTTACCTTTTTTTTTTTTTTGCGGTTGGGAAATTATCAAATAACTTCTCCCGCTCTGGGCGGAGCGGGAGGGCGTGTCAGACTTTTACTGACTAAAACCCACCCGTGTTCCTTCTGTTGCCTGTGTGCCGGGGTCGCGATATCCCTTTCGGACAAACTCGCAACCCCGGCACTAGCTTTTGCCTGCGACTTCATCCGAGTGAAGTTATCCCACGCCCGTGCTTTTACTTCGTTTCCACTTAGCGTTCTTTCTCCTCCTAAGGCTCCTAAGTTTCGTAGCGTGATGTTAAAAAGCCTTCCTCAATAATTGGGCTATAAAATGAAAATGTGGCGGCATCTACATCGCCACATGCGAACTACGCATCAAAGACCCGACGTCACACAACATCGTGCAATTAGAGTTACCGCGCCATGGACATATATACAAACCCCCGACTTCAACTTCTGGGCAGTTGTCCGCCAGACATGACACCCGTCTGGTCGGAGGATCCTCCCTTTTCTATGATGGATGAGTGAACTTTACACCCTGTTCCTCATACCCCTAAATAAAAATAATTATATAATTTTTCAAATCGGTCTTGTAGTTCCAGAGCATTAGCGCCTTCAAACAAACGGCTCGTGGCTAATAATAACAGCCGCACGGATCGATTTACAAGTTTAAGCAATGCTTGCCGTGGTCGGTCCGTGGATGGCTGACCATCTATTACATATTGAGACCCCTCCGTGCCTTGGAAAGCACGTTAAGCCGTTGGTCCCGGGGTACCGGCTGTCATTCGTAGATCTTTGACAGTTGTTATGGGTAGTAAGTTCTGACAACCAGTCTTACCAAGGGATATCGTGTTACCCAGTAACTGCGCGACTGCCTAACGGCAGTCGCTCCATGTAAAATACTGGCATTCAGCTGCATCCGGTTAGACTGGAAGCCAACCCCAATATTGAGATTGAATCAAACAAACAAAAAACAAACTCTTCAGCTTTATTATTAGTATAGATAGATATACATAAGTACCAATATTATTTTCTTTTCACCATGATTTCTTAAACCATTGCAAAAAGGTCAAAAGTAGCTGGGAAAATGATATTAGCTCGGTGGTCTTTGTATTACAGTAACACTCACTCACTGTCAGAAAAACAGCTAAAATAGTTTCGTCGTACCTAGTGAAAATTAATTCCAAATAATTAAATCAAATCTATCACAATTATTAAGCTTATTAGTTTTTACTAAAAGTCGCCACTTCGACACATAAGTTAATAAGACTTACTAAAATCTTAAAGTAAGTAAAAACTTAGCCGCCGCTGAACTTTGTTGCTTAAGTCACAGTAGGTCAAAGAGCTCTTAGTTGGGGACTTAAAAACTTTACAAATCTTAAGATTTCAACGATTTTAAGTAGCTGCTGTAAGTTTTCAACTTAAGGCTCCGTACACGAAAGAAAACCGCTTTTGTCAATTATTGTGAGAAAGATTGAAATAATTGAAATATTAAATCTGTCTGACAATATAAGCACAGTTTTCATGGTGTTAAACCATTCGTGTAAGTCCCAGCTCCTGTTAATAGTTACATTGCTTTTGCGCTCTCGAAAATATGGTATATTTAGCCTTTGATTTACTTAATAAAGACATTTTATATAATCATAAAATAATTTTTTGATTTTATCTCAAGGATAGCTGAAAACTAATATCCGATTTTTAAATTTCTTGATATGGTTGATTTTAATAAAATAGTAAATTATTTTTCACTTCACAGTTAATACAGTAGATCAAAATTAATATTAGATATACAAATAATACATTATACAAATAAATAATATTGAGGTATCTGTTTGTAATGTCAAATACAACAGCTTTTTACTACATGCATAATATGAAAATATATACGGTACTTATTATAACAGAAAAACATTTTTTTTTATATTAAATAAAAAATGTCTGTCCGTCTGTTTGTTCCGGCTAATCTCCGAAACGGCTGGACCGATTTTGTCGGGACTTTCACAAGCAGATAGCTGATGTTATAAGAAGTAACTGAGGCTACTTTTATTTTAGAAAAAGTAAAATAATTAGTGCCCACGCGGGCAGGCAGCAGCTACTTACTACGCAACTAAGATTTAAATTCCCATTATAACCAGCCTTGTATGAAAAGTAGGTATAATAAATTAAATGCAGCGTGCTGAAATCTACAACCACTCACTTTAAAAGATGAGAAGTTGCAGTCCCACCTCAAAATATTTCAATACTCACCTTGGTCTCGTAATCAAACGTAAATTAAAGATAAACAATACATTAATTGTAACCATATATGATCATACCAAAAAGATTCGTTCCTTAAAAATTGTAGTCTGTCACCGTAGAAGTAAAGAAGCCACGGGGCCAAGGCGAAATTTTAAATGTCATTACCTTTTATAGAAAAAACTTTTACTAAAAAGAACGGCTGTTTCATAACAGCTTCCAAAACAGTATTTAAATACAAATTGGTTATACTTTGAAAGCACTTTCTGTTACAAGGACTTCTGCTTAGATTTCGTAATGTGAACTAATTTTGTAAACAAATTAGTTTTTGCTGATGTTAGTGGTTTTGCATTGGTGACAAAATGTAGATTCATAACTTAATTAAAATAGAGATAAAAGATTAAGAAAGAATATAATAATTTACTACTGTATATTATAAATTATTTACTGAAACCATTTATAATATTATACATATACAGGATTCGGTACATGATTCTGAACCCGTTGAAATTTTTCGTCGGTTATTTAAAAAAAATCTGCTGTTCCATACATTTTGTTTGACCGCGTAGGTATTACACTTTTCTATAAACTACAGGTAACTGTGGTTTTTCTATTTACTATAGGTTAATATAGATATAGAATATACAATAAAGTATATTCTATCGATCCAACTAAATAGATGGATCGATAAAATTAACTTTATTTTATACCAAAATTCAAGCAACTCTAAAAACTTACAATTACCGTAAAATACTTAAAATAATTATGGTGCTGTCACACAACCAACTTCTATCTACAGGCTTAACTTTTAACCAGAACATTAAGGCCCGCTAGCACCACAAATCACTTAAATGTAATGCATTTAAAGCTAAAAATGTTTAAAAACATTGTTCGGTTTCTATCAATCGTTTAAAAATTCATCATCATCGTAATCAGCCTATAATGTTCCCACTGCTAGGACACAGGCCTTCTTTCTTCGAGAGGCCCAGTGCGGGTTGGTAGATGTCACATGTCTTCGAATTTTTGGTTCTAGGACTTGCCGGTTTCCACACGATGTTTTCTTTCACCGATTTGAGAGATGAAATTATTTAGATAGAGTATAGTGCCTGTCTGGGACCCACAACCACACAACACACACAACAACAACGTTACAACTCGTAAGTCGGGGCCGTTACCACCGGGCCGTGGGGGCCCGGTGGTAACGGCCCCGACTTACGAGTGACTTACGAGTGCTCTGTTTAAAGATGTTTAATTTAGTGTTTTGTGTTGCAAGTAGGCCTAAATCAATCTACGTCGATTGATAACACTGATGGACGTCGATTGATATCGATGGTTGGTGGTGATTGCCGGTTGATTGGTTGGTAGGCAACATCCTTAGCGAGGAAAATTCAGCAAATTCAGCAAAGGCAAATTCTCGTAAGTGAAGTACTAAAATGTTCATAACCTAGTTAGTGGAGAGATGAGATACCTCAATGTCATAAATGATATTCAATTTTTGATATTCACGGCATAGAGATTAGATGGAAACTGGATTTCGAACATTTTCAGTACGAGAATCGGTTATCTGAAGTGGATTTAAGATACGTATATAAAGACGATTATTTTGATCCCTAAGACAATCACAGTAAGACATCAGAATAACAATTTAACAGATAAAAAACATTAGAAAGATATCGCTTCTTATTCTTATCTCAATTGACCTTCAACTGCAAACATCAGTTCTCTCATATTATTGATGAAGATTATTCAGAAGCTATCTGCGAAAAAGATTGTCTCTTAGATAGGAAATCTTCATGTTGAGATAAATTAGGAAGTTGCTTGTCCTTGCCTCGTGTTACTATGCATAGACAACAGAAATAATACAATTAATAAAAAAATACGTAAATACGTTCAGCGAAAAAAGTCGAATGCGATGCACTGTATTATTTTAATCCTACTTCTGGTCCGATTTATATTATATACTGGCTTGCGCCAGCGGCTTCACCCGCATGCTTTCTTAATAAATTATAGCCTATATTACTCAGTGATAATATAGTATTCTACAGGTGAAAGAATGTTTAAAATCGGTCCAGTAGTTTTTCAGTTTATTCATTACAAACAAAAATACAAATGTCTTCTCTAATTTTAGTGAAGATTTAGCTCAATAATTATTAAGATTTTATGTACTGAAGTGGTCATAGCGATATTTGTCAATGACTCTACCTACTTGAATAAGACATTATGTGCGGCTCTTTTAATACGCCTCTTCCAATAATATACAAGGCGAATAGTTTCCCAGATGGATTTTTTGAGCCCCACCAAATAAGCCAACGATCACGTTATCAATTAAATTAAAAATTAAAATTCATTTATTTCAGGTCCACATAACCCTTATTAAATCACACACAAACACAAATACATAGATTCAAATAAATACACCCTCACCACAAATTAAATACTTCAAATTCATAACCTGATCCCTTGCTTATTTGGTGTGTACCTAGGACAGATTTGATCAAACGGGTTTCCTCACCCTCACTAAAAGATTCTGGACTAGATTTTTCGGCTTTTCAAATACGTTAAGGGTCAATAACCCAATCAAGTTTTATCCCAACAGCTTTTTGAGGAGAAAGAAGTAAAATATTATTTTTAAGTAAAAATAAATTAAATTATACCAATCGTGATTTTGGAAATTCTGTAGACTTCAAACTTCAATTGAAAGTAGCCTCATAGCAACGAAGAGTACATTTAGTCAAGATTAAAGTGTTAAAGTAGTCAAGCTACTGAAATCAGACATAGGTCAGTAGAAATGTTAGTAAACCATTTAGAAAGAACTGTAGCTTAGGTAAAGTCATGGAAATTATTTTTTTATCAAATTGATTACTCACATAAATTTAAATCTTAACCGTCATTCTTTGACCAGCTATCTCTGTGTTTCTGTGTTGACCAACTGTCAAAAAATGACAGTAGGAAATGGCTATAACACGGCAAATTAACGTAGTGTATTAATTTGATAAACAATTAATTTCCCTGACTGCACCTGCTTTATGTCTGTTCCTTGAAAGTCACAGATTAAACCTTGACACGTTCACTTTCTCTGTACATAATGTTCCAAGGTTTCCCTTCAACAGGTAGTTTATTACACAACTATACTCCATTGGTTTAGGTAATTAACTAAAGGTAAACAAATCGTAAAAAGGGTTTTTGTAGGATGACACTTTCTTGTTTAAAAGTACGCTAGAACCAAAACAAATTCATCTTCGATTTTTATAATACTTTCCTCTTTTAATAATGTATGTTAAACTTTATCATTTATTCATAAACTACTCTTCGTTGATGTTACTGCTTGAGCACATTTTTTTAGTTAGATTTAATTATTTAATTTAATGATTTAAGTATAATAATAATATATATTTTTGTAATCTGTCTATCGTAAAGAGCCCAAAAAGACTGGTTCTCTAAACATAAATGAATTATAACGTTGCTAAATTGGAGAGAACCTACCTACAACCAAACACCTTTGACAGCTCTCTCAGCCCCCTTTTTTTTGTTTACCTTTAGTTAACTACCTAAACCAACGGAGTATAGTTAACCACATAGCAGGAATTAATATCGACAAAATAATTAATGTATGAAGCACCGAAGACCTCGTACGCTGCGATCTAGTTACAAACTTGATGTATGATTAAGGTCATAGATTTAATTAATATTATGGTAATGAAGGACCTTAAAAATGTGGCTGAGACAGACTGGATGTGTAAAATGGAGGACAGGGTATTGGGGTGTAGCCTGTGACAGGCCTATGCCCAGCAGTGTATTGCGACAGGCTAAATTGAATGAATGAAGCAACATATTATTAATATTATACTCGGTTTAAGGAACACTTATAACGCTCAAACTACGACCGTGAATTCAGTAAATGATTCTAGCCCAGCGTAAAAAAAAGTCCCCCTTGTTTTTGTAAATGAAAAAAAATACAGTAAAAAACCAGTTGAGGTGTTGCGTTTATTTCAATGGAAATTCAATAGGTTCCTAATGACTACAAGGTTAAAATTTGCGCGTCGATGTCCCTTAAGGCCTTTACAAGGATGCGTTAGTACCTGCTGCAAAGATAAGTTATACAAGGTCAAATTATATAACCTGGAGAAACTTGAGACACGAGACGGGTCATCGTCATCTTCATAGGTTTCCGGATGCAGCTGAATAAGTCTTTTATATGGAACCACCATCTGACCTCCATAAATTAGTTACTGGGTATCCCGATTCCCCTTGATAAGTCTGGGTGTCAGACTTTCAGACGTGATGGGTATCGTATATATCTAATGATTTAATAATGATAAAAAATATACTTGAATAAATTTAAAATTTTGAATACGGTGAGTATACTACTTGCGGTCGTTGACCCCGAAATCTGCTGTAGTTACATACAATTATGAGTTTAGTTAGAAAATTCTTTATTCTGTTGTCATCATGCTGGCACAGTTATTTCAAAATCAAATCAATCTACTCGGCCTATCGCAGTGCATTGCTGGACGTAGGCCTCACCCAGGCTGCGCCACAACACCTTGATCTCCACCTTCCGCATCCAGCCTGTCCCAGCCACCTTCTTAAGGTCGTCGGTCCATCTAGTTGGAGAGCGTCCCACACTACGCTTGCTGATAAGCGGTCTTCATTCCGGGGCTCGTCTGGTCCTTTGCCAGACATGGCCACCCCGTTGCCATTTCAGTTTGCTTACTCTGCAAAATATGTAGGTAACTCCGGTTCTATACTAATACATTAGGCCTTGTAGGTATATAGTGATACATGCATAATGTATGTTATTTTTATTAATACTTCCATGTAGATACCATCTGGGTAAGGTTTATAATGCACTGCACAGTTTAATTTATGTGCCTCCGCTTTGAAGTGACTCATCCAACCTATTTACATTTTATATAAAATAAAATGTACATACAATATCAACACGGATCTCACTTCATTGTTGACCAAATGTCATTGTTATTCATTAGTGTTCTACTTTTTCTTGGTATTTTATCGACCGTTTATTGACTATAAATGCAAATTTACTTTTCACAATGTCAAGGTCGTGCAGCAAAGTGAGTCATTTTTCACACTTTGTTTAAATAAAAAAATCATAAAAATTTGAAGAATGTTGCCTACTTTATCTGTTTGCATCTTTATTTCGGGTCTTCTTCTTCTTGTCGAGTTGAGGGTACCTACTTTGGTTGATTATTATAATATTGTTTCAGCCCAATTATAGCCCCCATTGATTGCGGCATCAGTAGCGTTTTTCAGCAGCACATGAGTAATGAAACGGAGTGACTCAGTTTTTGTAACTGTCAAAATGGTCGTTTCATATTTACGTTCACTCCGGTTCCCCGAATACGGGCGCCAATACTTTTCATTCATTAAACAGATGGGTGAAGGTCGTTCTTCTGCGGAACCTAGCATATTTATGGTATGCGTTACAGAAATCTCCCGCACTCCACATACGTGCCCATCGACCAATGAAAATGAGCCTTTAAAAACTAAGTGCGCGAAAAAAAATCGCCCATATGCAAGACGGCTTTCTTCCACTGCCACGCACTGCAGGGCAAAGACCTGAGACTGAGATCACTATGCTTGTCCTATTCAATACATTAACACCCTAAAGTACCTATATACGAGTTGACGTCATACATAACGACCGATTGTTTATGATATGTATAGAGTTTTTATTGTTTATTATACAACATTTGATACACCTGGTTTGAAAAGACAATAACAATTTTTCATTGTATTGTACTTTAGGTTGTTAATAATTATATTGAATCCGTTGGTCTCGTGGTCGTAAGCGCGACTGCTGAGCGTAGGGTCCTGAGTTCGATTCTCGGGTCGGTCGGGCAAAATGTTATAAGGTTTTTCCATTTGGAATTTCTTAGTAACAGTTTGGAAGTTGGCGGTGTGATACCCCCGTGCCTCGGAAAGCACGTTAAACTATTGGCCCTGCCTCTGAGGGTCAATTCCAGTAATTTTTAAGAACGTTCGCATTCACAACCTGTCAAAAATACAATCGATTTACCAACCAACCAACCAACCAACCATTTACCATTTACCATTATTTTTTTTTTTTTTTTTTTGACTAGTTTGACAGATTGTGTCTTGAATGTGAACGTTTTTTTTGTACGAGAATTGGTGTCGGTCGTGTCGGATTGCCGTCCCATCAGACTATGAGAGTGAGGGAAGAGAGAGTGCACCTGTGTCTGCGCACACACTTGTGCACTATTTTATATCCCGCGACGAAGGCTGGTCTCCGCTGCGATTGGTCGCCATGACCGAAATTCGGTCTATATTGAAAAGGACAAGCATAGTTTACTGTACTTATATTTTGACTTTCACGTGCCTTAGTGAACAAAAAAACAATGAAGACTAATGAAATATTTTCTAGCCATTAAACATGTAAATCCTAAATCTAAAATCTACTAACAACATTCTCATGCAAAGCTTTTCAGTGTTCAGTGTGAAAAACAATTATAAACGTTAATAGCGATTTTTTTCAACTGAAAGCAACCTAAAATTAAATTGAGATTAATAAGAAACAAATATGTTATTTTTAATAAAAACGTAGCGTATATGCGTTTATTTTTTGATGCCGCCAATATTTTTTCTCGCTCCGTCAATTCAAGGGAGATTGAAAATAAATTGATTTAATATTGGGGAATTATTTCTGATACCCCTCGGCAGTAATTAAGCCTAGAGAGTTTCGGGAACGGCATTTTTGGGGAATAAGTACCCAGCTATTTCTAGGAAATCCTATTTAAATGCTACGCATCTTACCCGATAGGCTGAGCTTTTCGTAGAATCCCGTGAGTGGAGGATTATTTTTGTTTACACAGGAGAAGTACGATGAAAAATGAGTTTAAGGAGCATGAGTTAAAATATCCCACGAAATTATTTTTTTTCTTAAGTTTTTTCCAATTTATGCAGGTCAGTGTCAGGTTGTAGATACTGACACAACATTATAGGCTGATTATTATAACGTTTTTTTGCAATTTGCAGCTCAGTGTCAGATTGTATGTTGATCTTAGCATCAAATGTCATGATTTCATGAAATGGTCATTCAATAGGGTAATTTGAACTTAGTGAGTTGTATTGATGATTGTAATGACTAATTCTGTAAATAAATATTTGTTACGGTCGTGAATCATAATTTTGATGAACGTACAACCAGACACTGACATGCAAATAGCTAAAAACGTAAGAAATTTTTAATTTCGCGGTCTACCTTGGCCACATTGGCGCATCCCCCTTAAAATATTGGCTTAAATTAAATTAAATCATTTTTATTTTACGAGTACACTAAATCTTACCACCACCATAATTGCATAACACACTATCAACCACAATCTAAATGATTTTGAAAGATATATTGCTAATCCATTGCTTCATATGTTCGAAAAAAAAATCTGCTCAATAGCGTAAATAACGCAATGAATGTTGTTGAACTGTCAAAATGAAAGCTATTTCTACTGTAAGTTCGTTACGCAATTACCCCGCAAATTACAAAAAATATTAATTAATTATAATTATTACAACACAAAATTATAAATAATATTACATTACATTCAAACAAAGCCATAGAAGCCAAAGCTTTAAAAAACACTTCAATAGGTTTTCTATAGCACAAGGAGATTATTATTATACGCCTGAAACGAAGGATTATTTTTAAATAATCCTTCGTTTCAGGCGTCACAGGCGCACACAAAGAGGCAAAGCATCAGAATTTGAACTACCCACAAATTGAATGTTAAGTGTTCAAAACATTGTCTTCGTTTACTCTTGTTTGAGCCTTCAATGTTAAACATACCTTATTTAATACGTTCGTTAATTCAATTTCGTATTGTGAGAATAAATAAGGTATTTAAGAGCTAGTAAAAATAGCTTTCGTGAAATAATATTGGCACTTAAGTTTCATTTACACTTCGTCTATGAAGCTACTGCATTGCAAGAAACGTAATATTTACTTAATCTAGAGTTTGACATGAATTTAAAGGCCATGTAAGACTTGATTCTAGGTTAGCATGAACTTTATGCTCGACTTAGGGTCACCAACAGCAGACCGTTGCTTTTAGTACAGTTTACCCCAAACTAGTTTCTGGGCCAGCTTTTTGTATTGAATATATTTTAAAGAAAAGGTACGCAAAATAGGAAAAATATTTCCAATGATCCTGATCTATTCTGCGCTCCCTAGCGCCCGTAAATTCTGTTTTGTCGTACGATAACTTGATTATACTCGCTCACCGATCCGGTCTCGTTCGTTCTCGCTCGGAATGTTAATTCGTTGTACAGCTTTTTTTCGAAACGATATTCGTTTAGTAGTCTACCTAGCTAATAAAGGTTACGGAAAATTGGTATGTAAAAGCTTAATACTCTGATAATATCCTGAATCATCCTTCCATCTGCAGACTGCGGAGCCTCTTTACAACATCAAATATTTCAACTTGATATAACGATATCATTTTGGAATATTTGAAGTAGTAAAGAGACTCCGCCGCTTCTCTACTTAGCCTTTTCCCAACTATTTTGGGGTCGGCTTCCAGTCTAACTGGATGCAGGTGAATACCTACCAGTATTTTACGAGGAGCGACTGCATATCTGACCTCCACAACCTATTTCCTGGGTAACACGATACCCTTTGGTAAGAGTGGTTGTCAGACTTTCGGGCTACTGACGACCCGTAACGACTGCCAAAGATCCAGGACCAACAGGTTAACGTGCTTTTCGAGGCAGAAGGGGTCTCGGTAAGTAAAGGTCATCCACGCACCGACCACGGCAGCTTGATAGAATGGAAAAAAAAATAGGGCGTTTCTAATGCCACCTTTAAGCGCAGGCCACAATGAAAACGAAGGAAAACGAAGCTAAGTTCGTTTAACTTCGCCCAGCTACCGCGTCTTTTCATACTTCGGTTCGCACTACGAAGTATGAACCAAAGAATCATTCTCAGTGTTCAACCACTTTCGAAGTGCATAAAGCTTCCCGCAGACCAGCGCGACGCGACATCGCGACGCGACACCGGTGATTGTTATACCGTGAAGTTTTCTTAGAAATTGTATTGTTCGAGTCGCGTCGCGCCGTCGCGTCGCTCAGGTCTGCACGAGCTTTAAAACTTTCAATCAGTCAAGATTGTAAGTACCTGGTAGAAAACTGACTGGTTCAAAAACATCTTATTTCCAGAAACCGTATTATATCTTTATCAACGGGTCTAGCAGGAAAGTAAGAAAAAAAATAGATATTATCTATACCCCATTTGTTTTCATTCTGAGAAAATGACACGCGTATATTTCGATGAAAGATTTGTAACAATTCACTGGATTTGACAGTTCAGAAGTGACGTTATCTTTTGTTTAGTAAAAGTAATCTGACAGTTCTGTGGAGTGTTTACTATAATCTAATCTATCAGCTGTAGTTGACAGAAGTTAAACTGGATATCGCAAAGGGTGGATTATGCTTATGAAGAGATTTACTCAGATGTTATCATGATGACGAGACCTACAAGTTTATCCAGATAAAACTATGATAATATAAGATTTAGGGTATAAGCTGCAAATAAATGTATTTAGTGGCACAAGAGTAATAACTATGTGCGCATAGTGAAGTGTCGGCAAATATCTTTTTTAATTGTGAGTAGATGCAATCTGCTACAAAAATCGATTAACACTTTTTTTTTAAAATATTGATTCTTGAGCTAAATAATGAATTGAAATCGGAACAGAAGTAAAATTAAAAGCATATTAACTTAATAAAAAAAGCTTAAAATCAATGTTTCGAATAATTTGGTGTCTGTTTAGATAATTTGTAAAAGTAACAGCTTGAATCGACCTTTGTCGCTGACGGCACATAGAGTATACCTGGCTAGACTTAACTTTAATTTCTTTCATAAGAAATTTATTCCTTTCATGTTATCTTAATAAATCACAGATAGAGATGATAGAAAATTTGAAAAGTTAATATTTTCAATTGTTAAGAGAATAATGATTAAGAAATTGAGGTGTTTTTTTATCTGAAGCCTGCAAACAGATTGAAGTAAAAAATAATAATTGTAAAGTTATAAGGTAAAAAAGTTACTTTCAACGATTTCTTTGATGTAGGTATCTACGCTACGATTAAAATATTGAATTATTCATTCAGATTTCAATCTCAAGAATGCGTGAAAAAAATCTATAGAACAGAATAATTAGTTTACGTTGTGTTCTTTAGGTATTTATTTTTATTTTTATATAAAGTAACACAATTAGTGATACTTTATTCACATTACAATCTAGCCTATTAGCTAATAAGTAATTTAAATATAACATAAACTGCTAAGTAACTATAAAATTAAGAAGTTGTCCAATAACGTCTTTTTTATTCACTATAGGCGGAGACACTTGATTCACTTGAGGTTGACTGGTAGAAAATGCCTATGGCATTAAGTCCGCCTCTGTACATTTGTGTGCTTAAAGTGTTAAATAAATAATTCACGTGTTCTTTATAAAATTCAGCACTTGCACTACAGTTAAAAGTCCCTTACACTGCACTAAACTAACTCAAAAGGTTTTACGTATGAGATAATAAAAATAAGTTATTGTGATTAAAAATTCATTTAAAGTACCTTTAACCACCATAATTATATAAAAAATCAACCCATACCTACGTCGACTAGCATTACATCCCACTTGATCTTCTCCAAAGAGGTTCAAAAATACCAAAAGTGCATTTTTAGGTTTCAGCGTCCATTAATAACAAAACTTTATACATTAAGTAGAAAGGAAAATCACAAAAAAATTATGTCCTCGATTCTGGAGGAAAATAAAACAGCTTGTTTTGAGCCTCCCAACCTGACCCGTTTTGCAAAAAAAGCATCCTGTATTTTTACACTGAGCGATAAAAATATAGGATGCTTAAAAATACACTTTTGCTCCAAGTCCAATTTTGTCATCGACTTTTTATAAACACACTGACAGACAGAGAGAGCTCGCAATAAAAAAAAACAAAATAAAATAATCCTAGTAGTAAAATAATTCAGTGGTAAATTGAAAGTCCCCGAACTGCGCTAAATCGGTCTCAAAAGCAGCAGTTTCATACTGTAATTTTCGTGAAGCACGTTCATGTTCATATTCAACCGTAAATGATATAAATATGATTTACGGTTTTACTCACATATGCGGATCTGAATTGCTCAGCTTGTTTTTGACTCTAATGGAGCCATTATTTATGCTAGCACAGCAACCTGGCGGGGTAGCTTAACTAAAAGGAATTTGGCGCTAAAATATATACAGGCTGGCAGGGAACATCGACGCAAAGCCGGTTACCATGGATTCAGACATGATTCTGAATGCACCTGCGTTGAAATTTTTCGTCGGCTATTTAAAAAAAATCTGCTGTTTCATAGAAAAGTGCAATACCTACGCGGTCAAAATGTATGGCAACCGACGAAAAATTTCAACGCAGGGGGGCTCAGAATCATCTACTGAATCCATGGTAACCGGTTTCGAGTCGATGTCCCTGACACCCCGTATATGTCTATAATAACATTATTTCAGACTGTTCATTACAGCATCATCCATATTTGTGTTAGTAAGTACTTAGGAACTATGTTATGAAGACACGTGAACATATTCGTAAAAAGTTGGTAGAATCATTGCAGCGCTGATTTGCTGGATTTGTTTTCTCCTCTACCTATCGTTATTTCTCCTGACAAAGTTAATTCGGTTTATATGTATGTATGTATCTATGTATTAATATGTATTCATTTTCAAGTTATCTATCCCTTATGTTGCACCTGCCATGTTTTGTCTCTGCATCATCCTAAGGTTCACTGGTAAAAAATGCCCCAGACTCATTAAATCCGCCTTTGTACAGTATTCTTTACTTGTGCATAAAGTTTTAATAAATAAATATTATTATCACTTACATTTATTTTGTTTTTATAGGTGAAAACCATAGTCACCAATTTCCACACTCAGAGACGTCACCCAAAAATCAATAAAAAAACATACAATGTTATATGCTGTCATATTTTTGACTGACGTTTGTCTGAATAAAATACGTAATAAAAAAATGGCTCGATGGTCTTGTAATAAGACCGAAACTGTACGTGTACA
Organism: Agrochola circellaris; assembly: GCA_914767755.1. Lineage (NCBI taxonomy): Eukaryota > Metazoa > Arthropoda > Insecta > Lepidoptera > Noctuidae > Agrochola > Agrochola circellaris. The sequence continues at coordinate 3,030,928 of OU611847.1, forward strand.
CAAATCTCTGAAACTTGGCTTTGTTTTCCTTAATTTTTTTAATAATAAAGATCATTTATTTGTCCAAAACATGAGTATTAACACATGGCATGCTTTAACGGCGTACAAATGTAAGTAGGTACCTAGGTTATTACATAAATATCAAATAATTATAAATTTAGCCATTATTCATATAATTAACAGTCCAATTAAAACATTAAAAGTTTCTACAGAACAGTGTCAACAACTCATAATAAAATTAGTCAATTTAATGTCATAGTAATTACGAATACACAAATTGGATTAATTTATCATTCTGAAATTCGTCGGTGCTGTAACAAACTTTCTCTAAAATATGGTATTTATATTATAATGTAGCGCATGGTAAGTTGGAAGCGATGCGTCACGTCAGCGCGTTGCGTTGCGGGTCGTTGATCATATTGTAGTGAGTTCTCCATGTAGCGTTGTAGCATATTAAGATAGTTAATTGATTCAAGCGTGACTTTGTGGAAATCCATTATAATATACAAATAATAATAATTTTAATATAAAATTTCTTACAGGGTTCTTTATGACTCATTACGAACAGTTACGCGGATTAAGTTACTAAATATACGTCGTCTATTGTATTTTGTAGCATATTGTATAGTATCGTTTGTTTTGTCAACAAAATTATTTTTAAATGGGAAAAATACAAATTCGTTGCTCGTTTTTGCCTAAATGATATGGTTATAGTATTGTGAGACTTAAAAAACAACTGACAATAACTATAACTATGTGCATTGAACTCGACCTCTGGTGAACCGTGCTATTGTAAATAGTCAAAGTATTAGTAAGTACAGTACAAATATTTTCATAATGTCCCTCGGTAAACTTCGTGTTTCGTCAGTCGTCGGATTTGTAAGTCTAGAACTCTACATACTTCCAAATCGATTGAGAGCGTCCAAGGGCAACTGATAGAAATCCGACGTCCGACGAAACACGAAGTTTGCCGAAGGACATTAAGAAAATAGTTGTACCTACTGTACGTAAGTGTTTGAATTGGTCAAGTACTTAGCACGTACGTAGGCTAAGCGATATTCCTGTCACTGTCACACAACTTTGTGCCAACCACTGCAAGATAGAGGAAGATATATATAGTTTTTTTTTTTTTTTTTTTTTGTTTCTTCCCCCTTTTTTTTGTATTTCACGAACTGTGTCCAAATAAACATTATTCTTTCTTTCTTTCTATATGTTCCTCTTTCTTTTCTAAGTCAAATCACTAACTAAGTAACGTTTTGAGATCTCGGTCTAAGTCACTGGACCTTATCCTATTCCTTTTGGATCCATCTCTTAAAGCTCTCTTTTTATATGTTTCACATCGTTATTTCGCAACTTAGAAACACTTTTTCTGAGACCTACTTATGTTACATTTTCCTGCCCGGAAAAATCGTCAGTAATATTCGGATATCTCAATCTCTAGAGGGAAAATCCTTGGTTTCCTTAATATGATATTCTTCTACTCACAAATACGATTTACGTGCCTGATTGTCGGTCTTATTTGTGTCTTTGGTGTAGGCTAGTTGAATTATATGGCTCGCCTCAATTTGTGTACCACTCGGCCGGAATAATAACAATCGCACGGATCGATCGACGGTTAAGCTATGCTTGCCACGGTCGGTTCGTGGATGGGTCACTGTCCATTACATATCGAGAGCCCTCCGTGCCACGGAAATCACGTAAACCTTTAATCCCGACAGTTATTCGTAGATCCTTCTTTGATAGTCGTTACGGGTAGTCAGAAGCCCATAAGTCTAACAACCAGTCTTACCAAGGGGCATCGTGTTACCCAGTAACTGGATTGTGAGTGTAAGATGAGCCATGTCAAATATTGATGGTAAGCAGCATCCGGTTAGAGTGTAAGTCGACCCCAACAAAATTGAGAAAAGGCTAGGTAGATTGATTTTTTGATCGTATGGGAACATACATATTTTTATAGCCTTTAGGTATCTTTGCCTGTAGGTAATAGCAGTTCTGGGGTCGGGTGTTTGTGTATAATGCATCATACTCAAATTTGTGTGGATCTTTCCTCAAAAGACCATCTCAGACGTTTATCTGCATGGTCCTCACATGAACAAGACATTGTATGAATTTTAAAAGAGACTGCGAACTATTATTTCGTTTTATGTGCTTTCTCAGAGAAGGAAACTTGGAACTAATAAAGATAAAAAAAACGAGTACAAGTGTTTGTACAAGCCTAAGTACTGCCTTAGGTAATAGGTAATACGGGCTGATATCCGCAGCTCCACGTCTAAGCGCGTATTTTGCGTACGGGTGGGAAACATTGGTTATTTGATCCACCCCAGCTCCTCAAAGAAGGCCAGCAGCGCCTTGGTGTCACTGACAATCTCACGTAGGGTATCTGGGTTACCGAAGTTCTTTGCCCTGTATGTGGCGACCACCGGGCAGTATAACAGCACATGAGCTACTGTCTCATCGTCCTCCATGCAGGCTCTGCACAGCGGACTGTTTGTGACTTCTATGACAATGACCCATGGCCTAGTTACAACGGCCAAGTACTGCCATAAATATGAATATGTATGAATATGTCATGTTAAGAATATATTTAAAAATTGTTGATTGTTACTTAATGTTTTATTTTAATTTTATTTATTTACAGGGTCCGTAATTGTACCTTAGCTCTAAGCCATTATAACACCTGTATACTTACATTATGGAATGCAAATAAAGATATGAATATGAATATGAATATAAATAAATATCATTTATCTTTATTTATGATACCGATGTTCGATAATCTATTTCGTAAAGATTGATGGCCAAATATTTGTTTTACTTAATTCTGTTTTCTTTTGTTTGCAGATTTTCAAAATGGCGAAGACCAAGGAGTTGATGGAGATAGAAAACTTTAAGTCCACGTAAGTATTGGATATTTCTTAAATACACTTTAAAGCCTACTGAATATGTATATGAACTCAAGCCTTCTTCAGAAGTTGAACTTCAGAACACCACCTGCTACAATCCTTACACATTCCTTTTGATTCGTTTACGTTCATTCATCTACTCTCACGCCGAGTGCGAGTGACCTTTCTGAAGCACATCACCAATAAGGTCATTATATGTCCTTCAAAGTCAAAGTCAAATCATTTATTTCAAATAGGCCCTTGTAAGGCACTTTTGAACGTCAAAGTTTACAAAAAATTGAATTGATTCTAGTCGCCCCTTCCAAAAGGTAGTTTTCGTATGGAGAAGAATGGGCAAGAAACTCCACCGTTAGTTACTCTTTTAAAAAGTGTTACAATATTTTGTATATGTAGGTACATTAGTTACATAATTATATGTGAAGACAAAGCACCTAAAAAAAAAAATACGTTACCACAATAGGTAAAAAGAAGAATTAATAAAATGAAGCAATGAAAGATAAATTAATTACTTATGTGATAGATGCATGGTCGTCACATATTTACAAACAATGTAAAAGTAGACGATTTTCTTTTTACAATTAATAAGTCAGTGTGAGGGAGGCCCCTCCCGATGTTTCCATTCCCATCTCCCTTGTAAATACAGTGGAATCCGTTTATAATGACATCGAAGGGAATTGACAAACACGTCATACTAAGCGGACGCCAAACAAAGCATTTCTGTGAAAAAAAAACAACCTTCTTTTTTTAGGTAAATACTTATTTTAATAGAGAAATATAGCATATTAAATCAAAATAAAAATTCCACGTAATACATGTATGTATGTATATTTTTCATTTTTTACTTAAGAAATCTGTCAAAAACGGACAAAATTTCTTAAAAATGGGTAATAATAAGCAATATGTCACTGTAAGCGAAGTCATGAAGTCATTATATCCGACTTTGTTACAAAGAATTTTATATGAAAACCAAACGTCGTTGTGTAATTACATAACATATAAACGGATTCTAATGTACTTACTGAATAAATATTCAAAGGATAATTTTTCAATAGTCAGATATCTTCAATCTGAGGTATAATTATTGCGGTTTAACTGCTTTTGTATAGGTAGAAAATAAATGTGACACTGTTATATTTATTCTTCAGAACCGGCCGAGTGCGAGTCGGAGTCGCACACGAAGATTTTCGTACCGTATTAAGATCGGGCAAAAAACGGCGAAAACAACACGGTTCTTGTATGGGGCCTTTATTTATTTAACTTCTTTTTTATTACTTTTTGTAATAGCGGGAATAGCTATACACAATCTATAAAAAATTCAACTGTCTACCTATTATGGTTCAAGAGAAAGAGCCCGCTGACAGACAGCGGCTTAGAAACAGGGTTCCGCTTGGCACCCTTCGGGTACAAAACAATAAAAATCTGCCGTTTCTGGGTTTTACATTGAAGAAATAATAATAAACTCGCGTCAGCTGGTTTTAACAACATAATTAGAACCTTGTCAATTAAAATTCCATTGACACTTCTTTCAATGGACGATTCGCGAAACAATACTTTAAGAAAACCGTGTGAAAATGCTCCATGACGTCATCAACTCAGCAAAATTCAAGAATTTATAAAATTATCACAATATCCTGGTAATGGTGTTAATATTGATAAAAACATAGAATAATAAATACATTTTTTTTTGGGTAATATAAATGAGGTTATTAAAAAAAATCGAATAAAATTGCAAAATTATTATAATTATTAAGTATTGTACGGGTAAGGTACATTTAAATGATAAACTGCTTTGAGTTCAACTTGTGTATTGATAGTTATAAAGAAAGCACAAACTCCCAAAACCTATAAATGATCGACCCGCGGCTAATGAGTCCTTTTGGTTTTACTACCCAACCATGCTATGCGACTACTTGCTAACTCAAACATGTATATTTTATATCATTCGCTGCGCGTCGATGTCAGCATAAAATTTATACAAGTGATATTGTACGGGTTTGCTCGTACAAGTATTATTTTTAGAAAATAGAAAGTAGTATACTTCTTTCAGATTTGTTACATACTATTTTATTACCAGCAACCACGCTGATCACCCGTGAGTGTCGCGAAATCTGTCATGAATCAGAGTCTAAGGCATTATTTTTAGAAAATAAGGAGTTGCATACTTCTTTCAGATTTTTACATACCACGACATTGTGTGCTGATTTTAACGATTTCCCAATATTTTACCAGTAACCGCCATATTCATTGAGAAATCCACTGCAATCACTGTAATTTAACGGTCTCCTAAGCCAAGACATTTCGGCATATCACAATTTTTTGCCCACACCACGAAAACCCATCGAAACTATATAAACCTTCAATTTATAAATGTGCAAACAAGTCAATGATGCATATCAACAATAGAAATTAAGCACAGAGATTTTCATTGACTATTTGATGACAAAAACCCGTTCCGTACCATTGGGCATCACATCAACAAGGTCGCTACTGGGAAAGATATTCGTGGATCAGTTGCGTAGTTCGTGACGCGTTTCTGATGGCAGAAATCGTAGCAAGTTTGCGTAATAACGAGGAACTTTAGCTGAGCGCTACTTCTGAGCGTGAGGTCCTGGGTTCGATTCCCAAGTCGGGCAAAGTGTTATTAGGATTTTCTGTTAGGAATTTATTAGTAGCATCCCGGAATCTGGATTTGTGCCCGGTTGTTGGCATAGGCTTGCCCCCTATTAAATGGGGCTTGAACATAACCGGCAAAATGTGAGTGTAGTATAGATACAGCTCTGCCTGACGCTTCGGGGAATACTGACGTCATATTTATTATGTTATTTATACGTTTTTTAGGTAATGGTCTTCCAGTAAAATTATAAGTATAACCTACTTTCTAGGCAAAGTTTTTAACCATTCCCTACTTTACTCATATCCAAGTTCTGAACAAACTGTTGAACATTGAGAGTAAAGCTGGGCACAAATTATCGGACGCGTCCGTAAGCCGCGGCTGAGAGTCACGGCTTATTTGTATCTGGATAGTACATTTAGCACTACACTGTGCAAACTATCGGTCGTAAGTCGCGGACGTGCCCTTGAGCGTTCGGACGTCTGTTGGTCGCGACCGTCAGCCGCGGCTTACGGACGCGTCCGATAATTAGTTCCCAGCTTAATTGTACAAGTTGTTTTAAACTGCGCGTCAAACTAGGGTATCTGCACAAGTTATAAATAGCAATAGCATCGCCCCCTATTACATGGGACTTAAACATAACTGGCGAAATATGTATACTATAGTTAAACCCCTGCTCACCCTTCGCGGGTGATTCCAGGCTTGACGTTATGTTTTGTTTATGAACTGAAATAAACAAATCAAATCTAATCTTTTTATTGCGTGGGTTGTCATTACTCTGTTGAAGTGACGATTAGTTCTCAGCTTCAAAATCTCTCACACACACACACTGCCCTGCTAAGCCGAAAGGCGGTATCTCAATCGGAGTAAGTTTTGAGAAAATTTACTTTTTGTAAATTGTAATTTAAGGAAACATAAGGATATAAAGAACTTTTGAGTGCTTTTTTTTAATGTTTTAAGTTAGATAGCGGTATGTGGCTTATACCATTAGATGCGAAATTATTATAGCTATTGAATGGTATAAAAAAAACTAAAAGGGCGTATCTCAGAGATACCGCCTTTTGGCTTCGCAGGGCAGACACACGAGACACAAAGGGTGCCCGTTAGGAAAGCTGTAATGTCATTTTTTTTAATGTTTTGTGAAATAAAATATGCGTTGTACGATATTACGAGCAGATTTTAAATGGTCGAAAACTTGTCCTTCTAACAAATAATCACAACAAACTTGTTTTCTTATCTAAATAATATTGCTTTGTTCACCATGTTAGATCTTAATGTAATAATATCCATCATCATCTAAAACTTCTATAATTATTATTTTTGCCTCCTCAGAGCGGACCTGACCAGTAATCCAGGATTCCAGTCTTCACTTAGCATAGCTTCAAAGAACGTCGATGAAAAGCCATACAACCCGTTCGAGCATCGTACTGTGGAACATCCTAATTCGTAAGTTCAGACCTACGGTTTACTATAGATAAATATTTCTGAGAGGAGACGAGCGAAGCGGAACTGTGCCAATATTAACCAATGGAATTGCATAAAGTCTCCGCTCCGCTTCAGTGGAAAGGGATTTTCAAACTAGTTTAAAAATTCATACAAAACCGAGAAGCGGAGCAAGGAAGCGGAGCGGGGAAGCCGAAAAACCCGGCCGCGGGGTATTGCAGCCCCCTCAAATTACTCGTCGCATGAACTCGTCCTTGATCCACACAGTCCGCAACTCCGGTCCGCACTACCTCGCTCCGCATCAATGGACAGACACAGTCCGCAACTCCGCTCCGTATTACTCCCTCGCTCCGCTCCGCTGCCTAGCTCCGCATCAATGAACAGGCAGCCTAAAGCAGGAGTTTTCTTTTAGTTTCACACTATCGAATCATTCAACGAAAAGCAAAGATAAGCTAATAGGGCCGTAAAAAGAAAAAAGATTAACTCTATTAGTTTTGTTTCTTTTCCTTTGTAGCCAAAGGAAACGAAACAAAACTAGACTACAACAAGACTAATATTTTTCTTCGTCGCGTAGTTCTACTTTCAAATCAACAAGGAACACTAGTTGTCCGTTGTTAGTTGTTGTGCAGGATTTACAGCCGTACTTTGAGTTAACTTTCGTAAGTAAACTAAGCGTCTACCATAATATGAATTTTGTCTATATTTGATTAATATTTTCATATGTATAAAACGCTGGCTCACATTTGCTTATGCTTGAATGAATGAATGTTTATTTATTTAATTAAATAATGCATATTTACAATATTAAGCCTTAGTAAAATGGTAGGTATATAATAATGGTTCGACCTGAACTAGGATAAACCTGTATCTCAGGTGTCATAAGTGCAAAATTACATTAAAATTTTCTAAAATTGATGGTAGACATAAATAGTGAGTAACTTAACAGACTAATGATAGGACAGTACTTAATTAAAAATAATATTTAACTTAAAACAACCAGTAACTTTTCTGTGTCATCATAAGACAAATTTTGTAACCTAGTTGAAATAACATTTTTGCATTGTACCGTTTGCGTATGCTAATAATAATATTATGAACATTAAAGTTTGGTGCCCAGTGGTTAAGGCCTCGCCTCTCACTAGGTTGTGGGTTCAAATCCGGGCAAGTGCCAATGTGACTTTTTCAATTCGTATGTACTTTCTGAGTTAATCTTGGACATTACTGACATCGGTGAAGGAAAACATCGTGAAGAAACCTGGACTTATAGTTAATATAAGTCTGAAATCGCCAACACGTCTTGAGCAAGCGTGGTGATCAATGCTCGTGCCTTCTCTGTATGAGAAGAGGCCTTTGCACTGCAGTGGGATAATAATAGGCTGGTATTATTATTATATTAAAGTTTTACAAATATAATCCTATTCTTCTGAAACGCCTACTATACCTACTTACCAAAGAAAACTCAAATTGCGGTCTATGACTCTTGCCTTAAAAGCAGACCAATTGAAAAATTACAAAACCTTAGTCTACATTAAAAGTATTCAATGAAAATTGATTAAAAAGGTGAATATTTGTTTAACCGCCTCTGTGGTTTAGTGGTAGGTCCACCTATCCCAGACATAGAGTAGGGCTTGTTCTAAGTCCGCCTGGCTAGCTACCACCATCTTATCTAACTCTGTCGCCATAACAACAATGTTGTGTTTCGGCTGTTAGAGGTAAGATAGCCAGTTCCTCTGTGGTTGAGGGTTCCGGTTGAAACTCGCTTCCACCTCCAGCCTGATCATCACTTACCATCAGGTGAGATGCTGCAGGCCAAGAGCTTCACCGCATCGGCTAAAAAATATATATGAGGAAACAAAATAAATGTACAAAATAAAAAAGCTAAATGAATACCTTTAACACCCAAACGGTATCGCTAATGTTGTACATTATTCAGACGATGTCATAAAGCTTTGTGCAGACTAGCGCGACGCGACAACGGTTATTGATAGACCGTGAGATTTTCTTAGAAATTGTATTGTTCGAGTCGCGTCGCGCCGTCGCGTCGCGCTGGTCTGAACGAGCCTTAACATCCTTAATTTTTTCGCGGAATTTGAAAAAGGAATGAGAAATGCGACCTCTTTGATAAGTTAGTGATAATGTCGCGCTATACATCAGGTAATTTAAATCATTTATCTTAAGAACGGTCTGAAGAATGTCGAGACGTGTCCTGAATAATTCTTAAAACGCAGGTACACGTTTTCCATGACACTTTCCTTATATTTTTTTAACATAAAAGATTGACGATTTTCAGTCCGATGATGTAAATTGACATACATGACTTAAAATCCGGCCAAGTGCGTGTCGGACTACGACCAGTGAAGGATTCCGTAGTGGTCATGAATGACACATGCACGGTAGGTAGGTATTTCTAAGTAGGTACCTATTTTTTACGCAACATTGAGAATTCTCAGAATATCGTAACGTCAAAATATTGAACATTCAGTCAACAAATTAAAGATGTTTATACCGTCCTAAATTAGCATACAATTATTAACTTCAAATAAACGTGACTCGAAGAAGACGTAAATTGACTCAACAAAGTAAAATAAGCCGATATATGCAAATTACTCGAAATTCAGTACTTAGTATAATTCCTATGTAATAACAATTTGTAAATATTATCTACGCATTTTAAAATAAACATGTTTACATCGGTTTAAAGAAATTTATTCTCATAAGAACTTACAGTCCGCTTATAATGAGATACAAAGTAATACGTATGATAATACAATACAATTTCCTCCAGAGTATTAGAAGTTACAATGTACATACATATTTCTTAAGCTTATTTTTAAAAGTATTCCCTTTATCGCACTCTTTTATATCGTCCGGCAATCCATTGAACAGCTGTGCTCCTTCAAATAATATAGTCTTTCTACCGTAATTAGTCCGTGCGCTGATGACTTCAAGATGGTTTTTATATCTATTTCTTAGGTTATATGACATTGTTTTTTTCTTTAGTTGTGTGTTAGTTTGTATTGAGTTTGTAGTTATGTTTTTAATAAGAATGCAAGTGTAGTAAATGTATAGCTGTCTAATATTTAATAGTTTAGTTTTTTCGTATAAGGTCTTTGTTGGAGTGAGATAATGATAATGGAACAGCGTTTTAATTATTTTATTTTGAACTCTTTGAAGTGGGTTTAAATTAGTTACTGCTGCGGATCCCCATATCTCAATTAAATATTCTAAATGCGATTTGACTAACGAGTTATAAATCAAAGTGCGAACTTTACTTGGAATACAGTTTGCTACTTTCCGTAACGCTCCCAATAACGATGTTAATTTACTTTTGAGATGGTCGATGTGTAATTTCCAAGATAGTTTTTCATCTACCCTTAATCCAAGATATTTTTCGTTGGTTGATCGTTTTATTATTTCGTTATTTATTTTAAGAGGCGAGAAGTCCGGTATACGCTTTTTTTTAGTGGTAAAAATCATGAATGAGGTTTTCGACATATTAATTGTAAGAAGGTTGCACTTTAACCACTCGTTTAATAGATCAAGGTCATATTGAGCGTCCTTTATAATGTCATGAATTGATTTGTCAAAGTAAAAGAGACAGGTGTCGTCCGCATATAGTGTTAGGTGTCCTGTTAACCCTATTTTATTAATATTGTTTATATAAATCAGAAAAAGTAACGGACTGATAATCGAACCTTGAGGGCAGCCATATGAAATATGTTGGACTGAGCTAGTGTGAATATTTCCTATTTTAACAACTTGACGCCTGTTCTCCAAGTATGATTTGAACATTTTATGTGCTGTACCTGTAACACCTATGTTATCTAGCTTCTGTAGCAGTTTTTGATAACTCACGGTATCGAACGCTTTTTTTAAATCAATGAAAATACCTAAGGCATAGCTTCCTTGATCTATTTAGGTTTTAATTTTGGTGATCAAATCCGTTGCAGCCGAGAGAGTACTTGATTTAGGGCGAAAGCCATACTGTTCGTCTATTAGACATTTTTTATCCGTCAAATAGTTACTTAGGCGACTATATAATACGCGTTCGAATATTTTGGACATTACAGGTAACACTGACACCGGTCTGTAGTTGCTTGAATCAGTTCTATTTCCAGATTTGTAAATAGGACTGACCCTAGCCATCTTGAGGGTATCGGGAAAAGTACCATGTAGTAAACAGGTGTTTATACAATTAGTTAGCTGCTCAACGATGATGTTTTTTAGACATTTTATTGTCTTAGTACTAATACCATCCATACCAGTGCTAGTGTCACTGTCGAGGTTGTCAATGATTCTAATTATTTCTTCTGTGGTGCATGGCGTTAGTTCGTTTAGTGTTATGTCATGGGTATAGTTATGATCGTACATTAGTATGTTACCCGTATTTGTGTGATATGTGTCTGGTATTTGTTTTGCTAAGTCTCCGCCTATAGATGAGAAAAAAGAATTAAACAAGTCACATATTGAGTTACCTTCTGTTAGAAATCCAGCTTTTGACATTAGTTTGGGAGGGGCATCGCTGTCTTTAATTTTATTTAATCCCAAACTATTAATCAGGTCCCACATTTTTTTTGGTTGATTACTGCAGTTTTGAAATAAATTATAGTAATAGGTCTTCTTATGCGTGTTTGTTAGCATCTTCACTCTCTGTTGTTCTTCCTGGAACTTTTTCCGTAAACCGTCATTATCTGAGTCTGATTTGGTTTGTTGCCATAAACTATTTCGTGAATTGATTGAGTTTATAATGTTCTGATTAATCCAGTCTTTTTGTGGAGGGTTTAGAATTTTAATCTTATCTATTTTGTTCCTGTCTATCTGCTCCGCGATAAATGTCTCCAGGTGGTTGTAGTCGTGGTCATCATTGCTGTATTTTGCTTCTAGTGTGTTTTTGTACAAATTTTCATAATTCAGTGCCTTATAATGTTTCTTTTTGTTATGTTGAGGAGACAAACTTCCTATTTGGAGATATATCTGCTTATGATCAGAAAGACATGATTCAATTATTGAGAAGCTGAAAGAATGGTTGTTTATATTAGTACATACATGGTCCAGTATTGTGTTTGTTGTGGCCGTGTCACGTGTGCTGTATGATTTGTTGATTTTATTTATTATTCTATAGCCAGCTTCTTGGATTCTATGTTGGTATTTCGGTACATTACTGTTTTCACTAAGTAAGTCTAAATTGAAGTCTCCAAAAACTATTGATCTTCTTCGTCGCTCTAATTGGGATGAGTAGGTTTCTATAAAGTTGTTTACGTTGGTATCCCCCGGTTTATAAATCGCTCCAATATTTAATGATAGTTTGTTTACATGTATCCATAGATAGTGGTTTCCATTCTCGCATAGTTCTTCCGTTATATCATATTTAATACTGTGTACATCAAAATATTGTTTCGAATCTAGTAAGTAGGTAGGTACATACCTTATGAGAAAATGTCTTAAGAAACTTTTGTAACGTAAATCATTCCACAGATATTCTTTTGTTACAAGAATATAAAAGGCTAAAACTAATTTAAGGTGTCATCTTTGTTATAATATACAGATTTAAAAATAAAAGAAGAACATCATTAAACCATACATAGCAAGCCCAAAATAATGACAGCACATTACAAATGAACGTGAGCAATATACGTAAAAGGTAAAGACAAAAATTAGAAATCGTGTGTTCAGATTTTTTCATTACAATCACGTTTTCGTAATCAATCTCTTACAAGAATTGCATTTTGCACATCTATGACATGTCATTTACGAGTCATTAGTTTTATCCCCGCCCTAAATAAATCTATGGTTTGGTCGGTAAAGTATTATTTTATTAAAAAAAAAAAAAAAAAACCAGCCAATTTATTTGTCCATAAATTGTTAGTTACAAAGGTATTAAGATTATGGTAGTCATCACGAAAATAAAAAACCTTTTGTTTTTCTTTAGCTCCTAGAAAACCTGAGTAGAATCTTTTGATTTTTTATAAGTAGGTAGTTATATAATTATTAGGAGTTCATCTGAAAAGCTGAGCTTTAGAAGCCTGAAAAAATGGCATAGGTAAGGATCTAGCACCATGATTGTCATCGAAACTGTTGCTAAGCGGTTTTAGTAACTTTTTGTAGGTACTTAATTTTACCTCATATTTATAATTTCGTGTCAGAGATATACTGAATTTTTTTCATACATATCTGCTCCATACATATTTTTCGTAAAAAAACTATAAGTTCTCAGTTTTCAAGCCATTTTTACTGCTTGTGACATATTTGACTGTTAGTAATACATAATAGAAACCATTTCAAAACCGTGTCAGACCACGCACAATGAAGGGTTCCGTATTTGGCTTAATTTATCCCAAGAACAAACTTAACATTGTAGTTGAAAAACATGTTCTCCCATACATTCCAACTGCAAATGTAAGTTTGACCGCACAATATTCTAATATACTACTTATAAGTTTTCCTGTAATCAATAAGTACAACTATTTTGTATGTCAAAATTTTAGGCTATGTAGTTTCGTAGATACAGGGTGTTGGTAAATTTTCATCTATTTTCTTAAGTAACTTTAAAACATCTATTTTAAAAATATTAAAGAAAAAATTGTTACATTCTCAGTAAGCTCTTTCACTTGATATGTCACACAGTGCAGTTTTTTTTTTTTTTTTTTACAATGTGTCATACCTTTTCTATATATTTTTCCCTAAGTACCCAGGTACCTAGATATTTGCGTATTGCAGATTTTGTATCTGTACATGAGTAGTCGCGGTGCCTTCGTAATAATAATATTAGTGTTTTTGTGCCAAAATTGGTGTACCTATAATTTTCACATAAAATATTTACCTCTTTCCGTTCTGAAAAGCAGACAAAACTGGTCTGTAAAGTTGAAATTTTCACTTTCGGGACTGTTAATTATGAAACAAAATGAAAGAATAGTTAATTACTTGTGAATTAATGAAGACTTACAACCGCGTTCATAATAATTTTACTCACGAAAGTTCGTTACGTACTACTGGTAAAACTTTTGGATTTTAAGTAAAAGCCGTTATTTTGAGGCAAAACTGTATATTTTATAAAAGAAAATACGAAAATGTAACGCAGCGGGCTAAAAAAAGTTGATAAACTTACCAAGTGTTTCGGCTGAGGGTACTATAATGAGATACATACTTAAAAACGCCAAATTCAAATTATGAAAATGATATACTTATTGTAGATCCAAGAGATCACCCAACTGACGGGGTCCGTTAGGGCCAATGCCTGCCAGGGTTGCGAGTTTGTCCGAAAGGGATATCGTGGCCCCGGCACACAGGTAACGGAAGGAACACGGGTGTTTTATAGTCAGTAAAATTCTGACACGCCCTCCCGCTCCTCCCAGAGCGGGAGAAGTTATTTGATAATTTCCCACACAAAAAAATAAAATAAAGAGATCACCCAATGAAAAGGCACCTCTATTCCTTGTGACTCAAGAGAATATTCAAGGTGTAATTGATAATACTGTAAACCTTAAAACCGGGTTTATTCTACTCATCATGATCAACTTTTACCACGCGACCAACCCTTTTTTTTTTTTTGAGGATTGAAAATTATCAAATAACTTATCCCCGCTCTGGGCGGAGCGGGAGGGCGTGTCAGACTCTTACTGACTGAAACCTACCCGTGTTCCTTCAGTTGCCTATACATTGCCAGGGGCCACGGTATCCCTTTCGGACTTTCCCGCGACCCCGGCAGGCATCGGTCCTAGCGGACCCCTTCCGACGCGACCAAGCCTGTTAAAAAAAGAAAGTATAATAATGTTTTTTTCTCTGTTTACAGAACTATCGGATCAATAGTACATCTCCTCAAATGTTGCCTGGGTTCCGGTATCTTGGCGATGCCTGCTGCCTTCAAGAACTCAGGGCTTATCGTGGGCACCATAGGAACGTTAATAGCTGGATTCGTTTGCACCCATACTGTACATATTTTGGTAAGTGGCATTTATCTCTTGATCATCATCATCATTTAAGAGACGTCCACTGCTGGACATAGGCCTCCCCCAAATGCCGGTTTGCCATAATCACGACGCTTGGCGGGCGGGTTGGCGATCGCAGTATGGTGTTAAATGCATAGAGAACGCTGCTGCCCATTCTCTAGTGAGTCCCTTAGTCGCCTTTTACGACACCCACGGGAAGAAATAGAATAGTACTATTCTATACGTTGCGCAATACACGGAATCTTTTGATATTGATACCTAATGACCGTACTTGTGCCGTACCAACGAATAGACGCGCGCGACTGCTAGTCACCGCCGGGAGTTTGAGATGGAGGGTGGTAGACAAAGGCACAGACTCAGTCAAGACTCAGTCTGCCAATTTTTTTCAATGGCGCTCTCCCCCTTTCACCGTTCACATAAGTCAAGCGGTGACCAGCAATCGCGCGCGGACTAATAGGAACGAAATACACATCAAACTAAGCGCACATTTTAGCCACAGCGGGCCGAAGCGAATACCCTTTAATACAAAAAAGTGCACTGCAGCCCGCCTGTAGTATTCGATGATTCACATAAAATGTCGGAAAGTGTATGTGTAACACAGTGCGTTAAAGCAAGTCTAAAAATAAATGATATCCTTTTTCAGGTAAAAGTGTCACAAGAAGTTTGCGTGGACGCAAAGAAACCATCGCTTAGTTTTGCTGAAACTTGTGGAGCAGCATTTACTTACGGACCAAAGAAATTACAATCATGGGGTAATTTTATAAAGTAAGTTCATTTATATAAGCTTGCTTGCAGAGTGACTTATTTAATTAGAGATTAACAAAGTTAAAACGTCAAGTAAATTTTATTGCCCATTTTGACTAACACTACAGTCAGGTCGAGATAATGCGTTCCTGACACCTGTCAGTTGGACAACTTCTAGTAGTAATAAGGATCAAATTCGCAAAATACATATTCGTTAGTATGAAATTGACAGGTGTCAAGAACGCATTCTCTCGACGGCCGCACTGTAGGTGACACTTTAACGAATGCCAAAATAGAAGCGCACTGTTGATCTTCAAAATATGGCTCTGCGGTGACAATAGAATACAAGCATACGTCTCAATTGACTGGATTCCTAGGTTGGGTAAAGTATTATTATAGGGTATTTCTGTTACAGCCTGGAGATTAAATTTATGCCAGTGGCAATATACACGTCCCATATTACATGGGACTAATAATTTGTAATGCCCAGCGTGATGTACTCAAATTTAATATAGTAGGTATCATATCGCCCATCTTAATCGTTTTCTCTTATAGTTTCTCATTCAAAAACTGTACAATGATATCGGTTTATCCCTTATTATGAAAATAGCTTTGCCAAACAGTCCTTTTCAAATAAATCTTCCTTAAATATTTTGTTAATAGGACGTAGTTAAACGGAAACGATCCAACCCACACAGAGTTAGTGTTGAGATATTCAAGTTTTAAGATCAGATCGTGGTATGTGATCGTATGACCTGACATACATATGGGTTGGTAACGTATGGTCATAATGACATGATGCGTTGGGATTGTTTTTGTGATATTAAAGTATTAACTACAAAGAGTGTTTTGGTATACATAACTCATTTTCACCCACAGTGTGGGTTGGATCCTTTCCGCTTAACTACGTCGTAATGCGGTTTATTATTTATTTTCAGAGTTCTAGTGGACTACTCAATGGTTGTAACATACTTCAGCGTGTTATGTGTCTACGTTGTCTTCATCGGATCTTCAATGAAAGAGGTAAGTAAACCCTTCTACAAGTACCTAAGTAAAATCAGGGAAATTAATTGTCTAGCAAATTGACTACCAACGTAAATTCCTCGTATATTCAAATCACAACTGTCATTCTTTGACGTAATGAGTCAATTTGATAAACAATAAATTGATTTCCTTGAGGGTACTTTAAATAATATTTACTTTGCAAATCTGTGTTAAAATTATTTCTTACTAGCTAGCTGACATTTCCTATAGCAATCCAATAATCCGGCCATGGCCGAAAAAAAATGGGTGCCCGATTACCGAGCGCCAATTGTATTGAGCCTACAAATTTTATAATAGCAATCAGTGACTAAGGAGCAACTAACCTACGTATAGGCGATACTTTCTTCCTGTGTGAGTTTTTGAATAATGGAGGTAATCTCTGTATTATGTTATTTAATAAAACATAACAATAAGCACATGTACTTTTTATTAGATCAGTCAGACAGTCATCACTAATAGCTATCGCTCTCCGACGCCATCTTCGTAGTGTTGACCCTTCATCCTGTCGCCATTCTAGTGATGTTCCTGCTTACTAACTATTAATACTACAATCTCTGTTACATATTAAATGATCATAAAATAGCAAAAATACTGATTATTCATTTCGTGAGTTACGTTTATGTAAATATTTCGAAATGGTGTAGTACTGAGTAATATTTAAGTAATATAGTTTATTAATTATACCCACTTACCACTATCTCGATTCAATGAGCTTTTGTTCCCGAACCGAATTTTTATTTCAAACCGTTTGTTTCAAAGCATAAGGTTTAAAATCAATCGTATTCATAATCCTTTGTAATAGTTAATAACTAATATTTTGAATATGAAAGTGCTTCAAACCACAAGAATGTGGCTTAAATGCTTTCTAATGAATTGAAGTTAGGTATACGCAATTTTTGACTTTATTTGGAGGCAGTAAGTGATGTTTTCAATTGGCGATAAGGGGACAGAACAGTTGTCAATATTTTGGCATGGTATGTGGTTAAAGTTAGTTAGACAAGGTTTTGTCTAATATCAAAAGTTTACGCAGAAATAGTAAAAAAAAAATATGAACAGGGCGAAATTAAATTAGCTGGCGAAACTTTGCAGACGCGATGGGTATCGATATAAAGAAAAAGAAAGACAAAAATACATAAAATACACACCTCTAAAAGTAGCCAAAGGCATCGTATTCATCCATTAAATAAATAAAAATTTACAATATTGTTCATTGGTTGATGTCAAGGCCACGGACCAAAGACAATATTGCGCAATGACTCTTGCGACATTGGCAAATGACAACAAAAGCGAAACAAAAACAAAATGCTGATTGAAGAGTTAACTACTTTTGTAACAAATAATAAGTAAAATTAAGCTGTGCGTCGCATCTGTGCAAGAACAGGTCATTGCTCAGCAAAATGCTGTGAATTCGGACGAACCTAACGTCAACAGCGCTGGTTTTTAGCAAGAAAGTAAATAAAATATATAAAGAAAGAAAAGAAAGAAAAATATTTTATTTGGGACACGCACAGGAAATACAAACAGTAAGTAGGTAATAACAAAAATTAAAAAATTAAAAAAATTACAAAATAAAAAACAAAAAAAAAAGAATTATAACGACCTGTGCGAGGCCAAAAAGACTCCTAGGCTCTATATATATATATTAATAATAAATATCTTAAAACTTATCAATTCCACTCCATGTAAAGCCACTTATGCTGGGGCCGCACTTGCGTCTACCGTAACGAAGCTTCGCACAGTGATACGATACACGCAGATGTGACCAACCATTATCGGTTATCGTTGCGATAGTTCGGGCTACGTAGCACTTATTGCCCGGGTGGCGGTACATAATAAGCGTGGCGTGTAGGCGGACTAGCGTTGGTCATTTCGACTGTTGTTTCCGTGCTGCGTAAAAGCTTTGTCGAAATAATTGAGGAAATCTCGGATTTTTGCTCGATAATTCGTTAAAATTATGAAGCCGCTAATGTGACCGCCGCATTAGCGCGATAAATTTAAAGCGAGCAAAACATACGAAACTTCGGCACGCATTGCTCTGTGAGTTGCGGCCGGTGTACGACAGTTACTAATTAACCTTCAAATCTTTGTTCTCAGGTTCTCGACGTCTACATGCCAGATAACCCCTTATCAATCCAAGCTGCCTGTGCTCTGACCTTAGTGCCTCTAGTCCTAATCTGTCAGATACGGAACCTGAAGTACCTGGTACCATTTTCCGCACTGGCCAACATTTTGATCCTCGTGGTCTTCGTGATAACCCTGTACTATGTGTTCCTGGACCTTCCACCTATTAAGGAGAGGGAACTCGTTGCTGGTATTACGCAGTGGCCTTTGTTTTTGAGGTAGGTTCTTGTTGTTTCGTACTTATTTCTAACCAATATTGTAAAATGCCATACTTTTATTGGTTTGTTTCATTTTTATGCAGCAAAGAACTAATGGATCATAATGCGGTTTTGCTTAGAGAAAGTCTATGGGCCGGAGAGTCATAATTATCAATCGGCATTGTCTTGTCCGTATCCCAATTTAAAGAATTGTTATTCAAAGTGACTTAGCTTAGCCTGGTGGTGTGACCGTCGGACTGCCAAGTCATAGATCTCGAGTTCGAACCCAAGGCACGCACTTCTCTCAACACGGTGAAGCATATAGTGGAGGTCTGCCCGGCTTGGGCGTGGCACCACAGTGTCCTTGTGGACGCGATTGACGGCAGAGATCTCTCGCGTCCGGCCTTGGTCCAGGCCATGGTACGGAGCGAGAGGACGTGGGAAGCCGTCACCTCCTTCTGTGAAGCAATAATGTTCGCGAAGGAGGAGGCGAAACACGTGAGGGAAATCGCGCCCTCACGCCCCTAGCCGCCGCAGCAGACGCCCTGGGCGACGGTAATCACAGGCCGATTCCTGGCCACCGTAAGCGCGGGCTTGCGGACGGTGAGCAATCGGTAGCTCGCCGTCCGATAAGGGCCAGGCCTGGGGTTGATGGCTCGTTGTGTTCTACGCGCGCCTCAAAGAGATGTAGAGATGTCAGCATAACTGAAGGGGTCTGCTAGGACCGATGCCTGCCGGGGTCGCGGGTAAGTCTGAAAGGGATACCGTGGCCCCTGGCAACGTACAGGCAGCACTGAAGGAACACGGGTGGGTTTTAGTCAATAAGAATCTGACACGCCCTCCCGCTTCGCCCATAGCGGGAGAAGTTATTTGATAATTTCCCACCCAAAAAAAAAAGGCACGCCCCTCTGACTTTTTGGATTCATGTGCGTATTGTATCAGTTGCTTCAAAAACGGTGAAGGATAACATCGTGAGGAAACGCCTTGGAGATATCTCTCGACGGCATGTGAAGCCAAGAGGCCCATGGGTGGCTTTAAAACGCTGTCACCAGGTTTGTCACTAACCACATGAAAAGAAGAAGAAGAACCACACAGTGAAGTGACTCACTCGTTCCCTTTACAAAATATAAACCCGGCCGTATGAGGTCGGGGGACTCCCGTCAGGAACGAAGTTCCTTCTCACGTATGATTTAAAACAAAAAGTAAATTATTGTAGCGGCCATCTTGGATTTACATTTTAATGTTACTATCGGCTCGAAAACTATGGAAACGACACCTATGACGAAAAATTACAAAATTTTCGCACCCGCCATCTTGGATTCACATTTTGACCTCACGATCGGCTTAACCACCCTCGAAAACTATAAAAACGACACCCATGACGAAAAAGGAGAAAATTTTCGCATCCGTCATCTTGGATCTTCATTTTGACCAAATTCTTCTTTTGAGTTTCATACTTGCGAATGTTTTCTTCTAATTTAAAGAGAAAGAAAGAGAGAGAGAGTGTGCAAATTCACACTTTCTCTGAAAACGACAGTCACAAGTATGAACGCCTTTTCGCGTGACGATTTCTGCCAGTGCACTCCTACCGCAAGCCGCGTTAAAGAACTTCTTTCCAAAAAACGATTCGTGTAGCTGCCATCATCAATATAGTTCATACTAATTCAATGTATGGTAGGTACATACTAATTCCATGCTGCCATTACATTATTCTGAGGTAGCCATCTTGTTATTAACTTGAATTCCCTAAACGGCAGCTATTTTATCCCTACAAGTTGACACCCACGGTACTCCCACAATCACAATTTCTCTCTCTTTCTTTCTCTTTGTATTAGAAGAAGACAGTCGCAAGTATTAATGTTTTTTCGCGTGACGATTTCTGCCAGTCCGCAAGCCGCGTTAAGGAACTTCGTTCCGAAAACTTCTAAAGCTCCTAAAAGCTTACTAAGCTTTTAAATCTAACGTTAGCTGTGATTGGTTGGCCGGAGTAGAATCAGCCAATCAACCACTGGCATAGAGACTTAACGAAAGTTTATATTGAATAACTAAATAGGCTTTCAAAAACCAACGTAGGTAGCACTGAATTAATAATCTTTAAAGGAACGTAAAATTGGATTCGATGTTATTCCAATAATATTATGTATGGGTGTTCTTGATTGGAACACAATTGTAATTATATTACCGAACAATATTAATCGATAATTTTGTTTGTTAAATAATTCACTGGTTTCACAACGTTATCATAATTGGATTTTATTGACAATGTGACTACAAAGTAGGCTAAAGAAATTGATTATTTATCCAATTGACACACTACACCTCAATTTACCGTGTCATTTCATAAAACTGTCAACCAATGACAGTTGTGATTTGAATACACTGAATTTAAGTAAATTTGATAAACAATTAATTTCCTAGACTTTTCCTTAAAAAAAATGCCTACAAATAAGTCCTGCTTGCTGAATCTGTTGGTAAACAATAACAATAACAAACAATTTTCAAGTTTTCTTTTGTCAAACCCAACGTTTGATTATATTTGTTTGTTGTAGCCTTTTTAGGAAAATGTTAAGGGTTTTACATACAAAACGTATTATTCCCATTTCTCGGAAAGCGAAAACAATGAAAGGATGGCTTCCGAAGGGTGTAAATACATTGAACGTAAACATTTTCTAAAATTCCGCTTCACATTTCTGTTATAAGAGCATGCATCTTGTTGATGGTACTTTGTGGTTTTCTCGGAGACATCTCGAGAATGAATGCTTAACAAGCATATTTCGAGATGCACTCCGTTTGGCCGCACCCTTATCAACTGACAGCAACATGATAATTATTATGGTGTTGAATAACTGCTTTAAAATATTTCGGTAAAACAAATGTGGTAGACGTAGAAATCATTTTATTCCCACTGACTTTTAAATGCCGAGTTCTGAAACATTATTCTTGAATTTTAATTTTCAATTTATATTCCGCTAACATCTAGTGTACATTTTTATGCAAAGTTTGCTATTTCATTAAACACATTTCTCGTTGCGGTTCATTATCCCGCCCTTATTAATAATCGCAGTAATTAATCATGAAAATATATCGGTTTGTGAGCTCATGCCACGTAAGAGTTATATTTTGAACAAAGACCTCAAATTATTACATATACGGGGGACATAGCGAACAAAATCGTAATCCAATACATTTGTCCTAGTGGGCAAAAGTCGCTCAGGCTACTTTGGTACGCCAGCATGTCAAGTCCCATTCGTGTCCACCAAAAGAAAATTATTTTCGAACTAAGTATATAATTATGCCGAATTGTATACCTTACTTGTATTTGCCATAATTTCATTAGAAATACCTAACGCTTCAGTTGCCATAATCGTGAAATTAGAAAGTAAAATACATTTTAACGGATGGAGACTTTAACTTTATACATCTAGCCGTACGTTACTTTGTATCCGGGGTTGCATATGCCCATATATTCTCATCTCAACGACACGATGCATCTGCCGTAATTTCAAGGAGAGTGCTTTCTGCGTGTTTAACATTTTGTTCACTAATGTTGAGTTACTTTGGTATGAAGTGTACTTTGAGTGTATGTAAGGTCAGGGAAATTAATTTGTTAAGAAAAGTGACTAGGTACCAACTTAAGTTGTCCGTATATTCAAATCCCAACTATGATGGCAAATTCACGAAGGGTTTTAATTCGCTTAACAAGTTTTTTTCTGACTATACCGAATTAAATGACTTTGATTGTAACCTTCGTAACAAAAAAAATGGTTCCGAAAGGGGAGAACATAATTATGTGCATAAATGTTTTATTGAACACATACAGTCAATTTTGTACAAAAAATATAAATATTTTAACAAAGTAACAGGATAAAGAAATGGACGGTCTTATACGGTTTCAGTTTCTAGTTTAGTTAGTTTAGTAAGTAATTAAGTTTAACTCCAACAAAACATTGGCATTTATAAAGGCGAAGACATTATCAATGCAGAATTAAGTAAATTGAATTGTATTTAAAGAGCTTTCCAATTAAGTGAATACAATTTGTATTATTATTGAAGGTACAGAATTTCAAATGAGTCAAAATACTTGACTTTATTATTGGTTTGATCTAAAATGCGAAAATTCCACTTCAGTGCTTTTGATAATGCAATAAGCTTTATTGAGATACTGATTCTGAAATCTGGTTTTATTACAAAGCTAATCAAAAAAGTACTAATTCAAAGTTTTATTACTAACTGAAATTCATACTTTTTATTCGAATCATTCAACTATGCAAAATTACTATTTACAGAAATGATGGTATTCAAAATGAATAAAAAGCGTATCTTGAAATATTTTCCTTTATGTATTCATCCCACGTGAGGATAAATGTGACTAGCCGTGTAGATACAGAATATAACTTTATTTTCCTTATTTCACTATTCTTGCAATATTTCTGTGCCTTTGTATCTACAATAGTATGACAAAATAAATACGAAAGATGAGTAATTTACTGTATTTTATGTTACAAGAATTGTCTGTTTATATTTAGACCGTGAGACACATCACAGTTATCTAAAAATAGATACTACTCGCGAAAATACTGCCTCGTATTGTGACCTTGCTGCATGTTGAGCTACTGGATAAAGCCAGCTATCCGAGTTAATGCAATTCCTAAAAAGTCTTTTGAAGCATCAGTCATTTAGATCCAGCTAATTACATCGTTGTGGCAACGTTTCAAGAGGAATCAGTTGCTAATCTGCTTTGAACACTATCAACTTTAATCTTAGAGCAATTCAATTCATAAATAGACATACCCTATGAGCACAGCCCTCCTCTCGGTGACAGGGAATGGGCCGTAATCCACCACGTGGGCCCAGTACGGGTTGGTAGATGTCACATGTCTTCGAATTTTTGGTTCCAGGACATGTCTGTTCCGTTTCCTCACGATGTTTTCCTTCACCGTTTTGAGAGCAGTGGTGATAAGGTTATTAACACAAAGTAAAGCGCCTGCCTGGGTTTAACCAGGGACTGAATTACACAAAAATTAAGGTACCTTTAAATTTCGGTATGACGTGTTACCGTTAAATAAGGGTTACCAAAATATTTCGATACCGTTCTTTTCTTCAGTAGCGGAATTTTGAGGTTGGAAATGCATAATGCCTAAACCGTCATAAATACACAAGTTCTAACCTGTTCGACCTCCCCGCGCACCCACGCCGCGCCGTGTCACATGTTTTTCGCTACCGAAATCGTGTAAAGGTTAAATAACGTTTTAGCCCAACCTTTATTTAACTAGGTATCGGTATAGCTAAACCCTTATTTTAAATCGGTACCGGTATGCTCTCATGATAAGTAAACATGCGACAGATTAATTGACGGAGAAAACTTTGGGACAAAAATTTAATTATTTAATTAATTTTGCACTCAAAGAAAGAAAGAAAAACAACATTTATTCAACACAGACTCAAATCAAACAAAACCACTTATATTGATTGATTTCATTATCAGGCGTTTGAATCGGCTAATCGAACCCAATGAGAGCATGATACCGTAATTTTAAGACGTGGTTGATAAACAGTTTAGCATCAGTCCGTTGTCTGAAGCGAACAAAGCTAGGTACATCATTTAACAAAACTAAGACAGTAACTTAATTGTTCTAAAATAAACCGATTGTGAGGATCCAGCACGGCTAAAGGCGTTGGGCTGATAAGCTCTGGTTCGTTGCCCTATTAACGTGAGCAAATATATTTATTGCTTTGCGAGAACGGTTACAAGGTTAGGGTAGGTTATGTGATACTGGAACCTTTTTTACGGTCCTTTGTCAGCCTCTTCTCTCACTGCTAAGGTAATACACCCAGCCTACTACTCTGCTACCCTTTATTAATTTTTGTCTCAGTTTGGCTATTCTGGCCAGCTGAAACTGTGGTAAAAAAAATTGACGCGAATTAGCGAGGTTGATGTAGTATTTTTATCGCAGGAAGCGACGCGCGCTTTACTTGTGGTTATCAAATGTACAAACACGCTGTGAATGTATGTGTAAGCGCAGGATCTCTCGGTACCGTCCAAGACAATGACGAAGTGTGAGTGTGTTATGTGCTGACGCAGATTCTCAGCTTGTTTGTACATTTTCTTACCACAAGCAAAGCGTGCGTCGGTTCGTGAGATCAAAATACTCTAACCAAACTAACTTTTTAAGATACGTTTGGCGTATTTGAATAAATATCGTCACTCCTAACTCTTTATTAAATGTATCCCAACAACGACTGTCGAAAACTCAAAATCCATTATTCTTTTCCAGCACGGTGATCTTTGCTATGGAAGGCATTGGCGTGGTCATGCCTGTTGAGAACGAGATGGCCAAACCTCAGCAGTTCCTGGGCTGTCCTGGAGTGCTCAACGTGGCCATGGTCATCGTCATCTCGCTGTACGGTTTCGTCGGGTTCTTTGGATACCTGCAGTATGGAGACTTCGTGAAAGGTTCCATTACGCTGAATCTTCCTGAAGAGGATATGTGAGTAGAATTTGGATTTATAGATTACTTTTCAGTTTGAGTGAGCTAGTTTTTGCATCAGCCATGAAATACCTACATGTGAATTGCTCAGCAAGGTGGTAGGGGCAAATGTAAATGAAATTACTTTTTTCATTATCTTCTTTGTAAAATGCATGTATGTTTAAATTCGATTCAGATGTCAAGTCCCTAATATTTAGAGGACTCTGAAGAGCCGTAGCAATACAGCAGCGACATACAGTTCTGGACAGCGTATAAATAAATGTCAGGTTTTTATTACTTTTTAAGGGTATGAGACGTAATAAATTCAAGACCCTTCTCTTTTATATTGGTTTTTTAGGGTTCCGTAGTCAACAAGGAAACCTTATAGTTTGGCCATCTCCGTCTGTATGGCTGTCTGTCCGCGGTTTTGCTCAGAGACTCTTAGTACTAGAAAGCTGTTATTGGGCATGGGTTTACATATTAATTACGCCTACAAAATAATTGGTCAAATAAAATCATGAATTTTTTTGAGGGTGAGGGCAAGTCCTGCTCGTAAAATGTTTCATTTTTCTCATCTATACCATAATGTAAATGAGTCATTTCAAAGGTCGTTAAAAAATATTGCGAGTATGTGAAAATCATTTTTGGATTCAAGGATCCGTTTGTGAAATATTAAGCAGTAGTAATTTATAAAGAAATTAAAAGGAAAACTATCACAACTAAGTAGGCTCTACAAGTTAACGAGTAATAATCGACCAACTTCCATTTGCGGTTATAAAAACTTGTTCTGCCATACATTCCGCATAGGAGAACATGTTTTTCAACTACAAAGTTAAGTTTGTTCTTGCGATAAATTCATCCCAACTACGGAACCCATCATTGTGCGTGGGCCGACACGTACTTGGCCAGTTTTTCTATATTGCACTCGCTATTGCGGTGTAAGCAGTTTTTATTGACAAAAATGTATTTTGTAAGTTTCATGAATAGCCAAACTTATATTGTAATTCTGCGAAGGATAAGCAGAGATTGCCCCGTTCGTCTAGTGGTGACTGCTGAGCGTGAGGTCTTGGTCTTGATCGGGTCGGGCAAAGTGTAGGTATTTGGGTTTTTCTGTTAGGAAATTCAGCAGTGTTAGCCGGGTGTCTAGATTTGTGCCCGGTTGATGGCACTAGGCTCACCCGTTTCATACACACAGACCTAAATAAAAGGGTGTTCTATAGGACCCCTCTGCCCAACCTTTCGCGGAAAATATACGTGACGTTATGAATAGACAGGGATTTCGTCTGACAAAAAGTTTTTGCCGGTTCGCGTCCGATGCGATAGCGAGTTGCTCAAAGGGGCGATCCTTAACTAACTACCTAACTTCAATCTAATTCTGAGATTTTTATGGATAAACCGTATAACATCGAAGTACAAATAGACAACAAATAGTTTTTATGACAGCTGCGCCGACGGTATGAAATGTTACCATTTTAAATATTATATTTTATTTAAACATTTGGGACTAAGTATTGTATTTATTCATTTTATTTTTGTCTTATTTTGTTATTTCACTCTATGCTGCACCGGTTGACGTCATCACGTCAACGCCGGCTGTCGCTGAAAACCAGCGTTGGGGCTCTGTCTTGCATAGGGTCGCAGCATTATGCTGAACGATGGCCGTTTTGCGTGGATGTGACGCATATTTTCCCCCAAATTGTTTATTTTTGTGTTTTGTTCTTTGCGTCATGTGTACCGCAAATAAACGTATTTTCTTTCTTTCTTTCTTTTCTTTCTTTCTAAGTATGTAATGCTATGAGCTTCAAAAGTGGTCATGGACGCTCACAAGTCATAATAATATTGGGTCCCCACCTATGAAATTGGCGTTTTTTTCTCACAAATAGAGAACCTTGTCCCTTCTATGATTTAAAATATTCATCAATTGCTTGGTATTATATCGAATAATGACCATCATAGACACCTACCAATCGTAAAAAAACCTTATTACTTATAGTTTTCTAAACATAAAAAATACCTTAAAAATGACTCCTCATTTTGTTAGCAGAAATGACCACAATTTGTTTAGCCTAGCCAAAACTTATTTTTGTCGCTTAATCTAAGTGGCATATTACGTTATCTTAGTTTTTAAACATTAGTGCATAAAAGTTTTAAAACATTAGTGTTCATGGTTGTTATATAAATTAAGAAAATGTTAGTATGAAAAAAGTACCTTCTTTAAAATTCTCCATACAAAACGCTGATTTCATAGGTGGGGACCTAATAGTAGTAGTGTCAGAAAAAACTGAAAGTAAAGTTATTTTAAAATAAATATTTTTCCAATTGGTACTTACCGACAATAAAAGATCTTCGGAAAAAGGTTAGGTTAGTACAACCTCATCGTTTTAGATTGTCAAATACGATTCGATTATGGTCCATAAAATTTATTGGACCCTCATAAATTCAATCGCTTGAACATTCAAATATTTATTCGGGAATAAGTAAACAGATAACGTACTTTTGACAAATATTTACCTCGGAGTATTTTTTTTTTTAATACGTGCATCTGTCTCTATGGGTTATTGGTATAAATGTCGGCAATTAAAGAGATATAGGAGAGGTCATTTACAACCAAATGACCCCATACGACTCATATGGAAATGTCAACCATTTTCGAGTAATTTGACATTTTATATTTCATTCATTAATATAAAATGCTATTGCAAATGACCGGTCCTACATTCATCTTAATGGTTTGCATATTAACAATGACCCTGTATATTTTCTATTAAATTCTAGAGATCGAACAAACCAAGTTGGCAGTATTCCCAAAATAATACTTTAAATCACAAACATTTAATACAAACTATTTATTTATTAAGTTGATGGAGCAACAAAAGATCCTCTGTGAGCTTAAAATGGCATTTGAAAATTGATGACGGGTTAAAAAAAAGTAATCTCTTCGGCTACCATTGTCTGAACTAGCCAGTTAGAAAATGTTTTATATAAAGGTATTTTTTTGTCTGAGTAATGTATTTTATAAAACTGCATACTTGAGCTCCTTCTGAGCTGAGCTGCACGATTACTGACAAATGCATGCACTGACTGGACCTCAAAAGACCATTTCAGACTCCAATCTACATGTAATGACCAAGATTATGTCTCGCCTTTAAAAGAGCCTGTGACCTCTAAGTTTGTTCCGACCTTTCTTCTCAGAGTAGTCTGATGGGAAACGCCGACCTTAACTAGTTAAAAATAAAAATGGTTGTCGTGTAAAAGTGTTTGTACAACCCTATTTTATTTATTTATTTAGAAACTCAACAGCTTATGATTAAAACATTACATAAGTTATGAATGTTCACCCCACTATCAATGAACTGCTCAATGCAGTTGCGTCAAAGATTATAGCATCTTACAGTCTGCATACACTGCTCAGTGATAGCGAGATGATGACGATTATCACTCATTATCTATTAATAGAAATAAAATCAATTATCATTTATTGATATATACATAATATATCGACATATTTCTATCACACCTAACACATTACTCATGTAGGTAATAGATTATATTATAACTGTATTTTAGTACACCCATATAATATTTTGTTTTCAGTCTATGATTCATATAGGTATCATAAAATCATTGATACCATATCATGTATGGAAATATGACTTAATTTCAATTCCAATACTCGGCTAGATTGTTTTAGAATTTTGGAAGCTTTTGTGAAGCTTCCAAAATATAATATATAATTATATTAAATTTTAAATAATTATTTCGCTGTGTAGTTTGAAATTATACCCACTTATTTGTTTCTATACCATAAACTGATTAGTTCGCTATCCAAAATGTTAAAAATAGTAAAATTGCAAATAGATTCAATGGGCAAAGTTATAGGAGTCATAACTTTTAATCACAATATACTATCTTTCCCTAAGCGTATTGAAACTTATATTTTAATTAAACTTTTTTATGTTTAATAGACGTTTTATAGTCTATTTAAACTAATTGAATGATAACCTTCTGATTTAAAGTTATCTTTGCAAGTTTTGTTTACAAAGAGTTCAATATGCTTATTTATAAATATGAAATCAAAAGCTTTAAACCTACTGTTTATAAGGTTGGTCATAACTAGTCTACTATAAAAGCCATACCATGAATAAAATATTGTGGATTACTAGTTGACTTGCGACTTTGTTTACATAAAAACATTACTACGCTATCTAAGTACACTTAGGCCTATCGTTCACGACGCTACGCGACTTATTAACGCGTTATTATAGTCCGCGCGCGACTGGTAGTCACCGCCTGAAGAATGTGAGCAGTGAGATGAGGGAGAGAGACATTGACAAAATTGGCAGACTGAGTTAGCTTGGCCTTTCGTCTACCTCTCCCGTCTCACCGCTCACATACCTCAGGCGGTGACTACCAGTCGCGCACGAACTATAACCAGTTTGTGATTGATTGCGTCGTGTACGGAACGCCATTGAAATACTTAGTACTGGTACATTATGGTTACTCATTGGTCATTTGAGTTTGAAACTGATTACTTTTTAGTTTTACACCTAGTTGCACAAAGACAAACACTATTATAATGCCCTATTGCGTAATGGATCATTTACGCCAATGATAAAGTAATAAGATAAGATAATGGTTCATCAAAGAACCATTAAAATCGAGTTTAATGTTCCTTTCTGCAACAAGTTACAACAAGTTAATAGAAGATTAGTATTTAATGACAGCTTTATAAGTTAAAGTTGCTTTCTGAAACTGGCTGTAAATCAAATTTTAAAAAAAACCTTAATCTGATAGATGAATCGTGATTTATAAGCGCCCTAACAGACAGACATTTTTTTTAAACATACGATGCAAAATTTTACATTCAAGAATAATTTAAAAGTCAGTAAGCGTGTTGAATTACGTACCCCTTCTTGTGTATTCCCAACGAATACGGAAGATTTATACGAAAAGTTCGAGATAGCACCGAAGTGTGTAATTAGTTCTAAGAAAGTAATCCTACTTCACGTAAGTGAAAACAACTTCTTACGTGATGAAGGTGTGAAATTTTTCCTGTTTCAGCACATTTTCTTTTGATGGAGTAGTTTGAGTATTACTGCTTTTGAATTGAAACCTTTTTCAGTGGCGTGCGTCACGTTTAGGCACACTTCGTTACATAAGAGAGAAGAAATATATGTCTCTCTCTGTCTCTCACACTAAATCTCTCCTGTTCTTTATTTTTTAAGAAATTTCATTTCTATTGCATGTATGGTACGCACAATTTTTTTTTATTGTATAATAATAGCCTATTCACGCTGAACTAATGGATTTTTTCCGGATCCTGATCTAATTTATGCACACTTTTTATTTTTTATGTGACATATAAACTGCTAAGGCTGAAGTCAGATGCTTACAAATTCTGAAAAATTTAGTTGGGTCCGTCCTAAATAAAATCCGGAAAATAATAAAACAAATCTTATGTTATTTATATAAACGCCTTTAAAACGGTAACTACATAATCAAAATCAAAGTATTTTATTTCTCATAAACCTACATCAGTACTTATGAAACGTCACAAGCTAGGTGCACGGTTCCAGTAAAATTCGTCGTTTCCTATGGAGAAGAGCTGGCAAGAAACTCCACGGTTACTCTTTAAAAAAATAATAATTGCCTTTCACAATATTTCCAAATAACAGTGTTTATGGTCATGGGAGGACAGTGTTGGCCTTTCAACCAGTACCAGGTACTCAACAAAATAGAAAATGGTCAACAAATCTACAGTCTACTAGGCCATCAACATTCTTACATTTACAAAATTGAAAATAATCTATATATAAGATAAACAAAATAATAAAAAAACAATGTTCCATCATTTTCATAATATTATTACGGTTTGAATATTGAATCTGGGGGCCTAAAACGGCCACTTTAGCAATTCTACTAAAAGTGATTCATTTCCTGAATTTCCAGCAATTCATTAGCAGTCCTCTAATTTTCGTGAAATGGTGACACGTACTAGCTGAATAATATCTGAATTCAATTCATATTTAGTGTAAATATTGCCTTGTATGAATCAATTTTAGCAGAATTGCTAAAGTGGCCGTTTACGGCGTCCAGGTTGTTAATATCCTTGAGAAAAATGAATTCTGAGAAGTCCTTACTGTCATATTGTGCCTCCAAGCAACAGTGAAGTGTTCCTGATACAAAAGTAAGAGATTTCTTTGGAAAAACACAAACAAAAATACCTTTGACGGGGACTGAAGTGTATCTTCAGTTCCGGACTAAATAAATGTGACGGTTAAGGCATTTTTACCGTATGGTATTTTCGGTTTTTGTTAATAAGACGAGTAATTTTATTGTTCCAAAAACAGTTTTACAGATTATTTTTCCACCTGTTATTTATAAGCAGAAACTATGCAATACAATACACTACTTAACCGTAGTGGACAAGATCACCTGTATCCTGTACTAGATAAAAAAAAACTGTACCTTTCAAAGGGCCTTCCGTTTAAAATGAATCAGCGTATTGATAAATTTATGTAAGCCGATGTTTGTTAGAAAAAAAAAGTAGTAACTAATAGGTAATAAAAGGATACATGAAAAAGTAGGAACGCGTTGGTAATTAAAAGAAAGTAACTGTAGGTGTGTGTGTGCTGTGTAGGTGTGTTGTGTAAGTGTGTTGTGCGGTGTGAGTAAGTCGGTGCAGTGTGTGTGTGTGTGTGTGTGGGTGTGATTGCGTATGGGTGTACAGATTTCACTGTAGAACTATATCAGCAATAAGTAGACTTTGAAGTAAGAAGACTTTCAGTATCACTATAAGAGAGTTTTAGAAGCCAATCACGCAGTAGCAATTCGCACTTTGGGAAAGAATGCTCGTAAATGTTGAGTAGTTTGTTCGCTTTGTTAAGTCAACAAGGCTTATGGCCTGCAAGGTAATTGCATAACATATTATACTGACCATGGCAATTCTTTTCATTTTGGCAATTCAGCAATATTCATCGCGTGATTTACGTTGTCGAACAGAATATTTTTTCAAACTTATGAAGCAATGGATTAGTAATTTCTACTCCACTTGGGATTGTGATTGAAAGTGTATTACACAATTGGGGTGCACTTGTATTAGACCAGCATGCTGGTCTAATACAAGTCAAGCAGATATATTTCCATTGGAAATTATAGCCCCAGGGACATTTCGTTGCTGACAATTAAAATACCTGTTTTTTACCTGACTGTTATGTGAGGTACTCTTGGCACTGCAATATAGTGATTTTTAAGAGAAGGTGCAAGCCCGATTATTTTGGGAAAAGTGTCGATGTGGGTATTTTAAATTGCTTGGGTACCACAAACTTAATTACGTTTCAACCTGTAACTTAATAAACGCAAATAAAACCGTTTCTCTTAATTAAATTACTAAGAAACTTTAACGTCTCGCACCTTCCACCGCACAATGGTAATCGATAATGACAATTCTAAATATTACAGGAAAAACTGTCACACGCGTATATTTAAACACGGGTGGATCGTAGGGTAGCCATTTATACGTCAAAAGAAAACAAATTTTTTAACCAACTTATAAAAAGAAGGTTATTTACAATCCATTTTCTACTATGATTTTTTGTAATAGTTTTATAAAATAAAGTTATTGACGAAAATCATTTTATTGAAATAACAGGTTCAAACAATAGTATGCATCGCATCATTACTATATTATTCGTTGAAATATGATGTCAAAAAACAAAAAACGGCTAAGATTCTAATAAAAATATTGTTATATTTTTTATAGGGTTAAGTATGCGGTTTCAATTACGTATATGTTATTGTAATTTAATTAAAAATAAACATGATGTTTAGAGCCCCATTAGCAGTCTTCTTAAATATCTATGGGTACTCGTTTTTATTCAAATTGATTCCGTCATAATCATTTTTCATCTTCAATATTATTTTATTCCTTCTACAAGGAAAACATATTATTTTTCGCGAACATGTTTACTGTAATAACATTGTATCGTATCATTTCCATCTATAAGAGCATTTTCTCTTTATTTCGGTCCATATAAGAATTCGATAAATGTTCCTTTTGATAAAATATTAAGAGGTTTTTACGAGTACCTACAGTATATATGTATGAACGTAAAAGGGAAAACCGGATTTTCCTTTAGAAGATTTTTCTTGTGGACTACTTTCATATTTGTGGTTTAGATGTAAAAATATTGCATTGGGACAATATTGAATGCTTCCATGATAGGAAACTTTTATGGCCATATCACACTGACGATTTACCAGCGTGTTATCGGCGTGCGGGGCGATTGTTTAACACGCTCGCTGCGTGTGCGTAACGAGCACGCGACATGTGCGCAACGCTGCCGTCCTTTAACTAGAAGGCCGTTAAGCCCAAAAACTTGTTTCCGAGAAAATGGCAAAAAAACACGGAAATCGTTATTTCTTAAAAACTATGATACTTTGGTTAATGATTGTTGGACACATCAATGGATATGTCTTTCTATTTATCCTAAAGAATCTTTTATGTCCAGAAACTCTGGAACTATTTTGTTGTAAAAATGATTCTTAGACAGAAAGATAGAAAATTTTGAACTCTATCACTTTCTATTAAAAAGCAAAAAAATTTCATTTGAGGGGTTAACGGCTTTCTAGTTAAAGTACGGCAGAACGAATTCGCCGTGTTTTCGGAACGAGAGTAATTGACGTGAGTGTTCAAGACAGAGCGAGACAAGCGTAGAGTGAAAACGCAGAGAACACGTGGTGTGGTCGCGGTTAGCTCACTTTGCACCAGCGGAGAGCTCGTTCACATATCGACTCGCTGAAAACACGCTAGCAAATCACCAGTGATAATGCTCTCATTAATAAACGCAGAGTAATATTATCTCAAACTTAATCCTCGAAAAATGTATGGCTAATCTGGAGATAATACTGGATGGAACTTTACTCCGCGTTTATTAATAAGGGGGTAAGGTTTCAAGAATAGGCACTTCGTTGCCCCTCTTCTTGGCTGAAAGCCAGAATCTGCGATCGCGTTTAAAGATTATGTTCGTACTATAACTTTCAACTGGGAGAAAATAAGATCAAAATTGGCAGAAGTCTCTAGCCAAGGGGCTGCAATTATGTAATTCAATCTGAGTGACTTTGGTCTAAGGAAATTAATTAATAATGCATTTAGCTTTTTCACATTTAGATATGTGAATCTGGAATCAAAGAAGCATATTTTGTTGCTATGAAAATATACCATGGCACAGAGTCATTGCATTCTTCTGAATTTAACGGAGTAGGCCGATATTTATAACGCAAAACAATGTCATACTCGATATTATTGCTTTCTAAAAGATGACACATCTTTATACATCTTTATACACATATCATCCATGAACCCGGTACAGCATCCTATATTTCGGTGTCGCTTGTCTCGTCAGATAGTTCTAGTGTTCCTTCGATGTCACATATTTGTGCTGCCACTTGTGTATGCCTTTTCCACAAATGATCACATATCTTTTTGCCGTCATCTTGACGACAGATTAATGGATGGATCATGACTTCTGATATTATTGCTGAGCTATTCATAGAAATATATTTATGCTTGTGATTGTCCGTGAAGTTTCAATAAATAAATGAATGTCACCGAGTTTTAACTTTTTTTTTTCTTTCCAGTATCGCCCAAGTTGCAAAGGCACTGATGGCGTTCGTGATATTCCTTTCATTCGCCCTTCAATTCTACGTGCCCATGGAAATGATCACCAGGATAAGGAAAGGCAAGGAGTCCCGATACGAGAACCTGGTTCAAATCGTCATCAGGACAGTCATGGTCACTATGGCAGGTAAGAATTACTCACAATATGTTTAACAAAACAACATTATACCTATATTTAATGAAGAGGAACCTATGTAGATAAACACAAGGTGTTAGGCAAATAGACGCGTGAACTACTATTGCACATTATTCTAGCCACTATTCTTCCATGTGAGAAGAGGCGATCCAATTGATTGACATTCACAAATCCAGACTCTTGAGCTACTACTGAATATTTTCAAAAGAAAAGAACCAGACTTTATTGTTTATTCAAGACACAATAACGTTAGTGAAGACTTGAAAATTATCTAATAAATAGCATAACATAGCATAATCAGCCTATAATGTTCCCACTGCTGGGACACAGGCCTCCTCTCCTCGAGAGGGAGTGGGCTGCAATCTAACACGCGGGCCCAAGACAGGTTGGTAGATCTGATGTCACACATGTCTTCGAATTTTTGGTTCTAGG
The DNA here is from genome assembly GCA_914767755.1 of Agrochola circellaris. Lineage (NCBI taxonomy): Eukaryota > Metazoa > Arthropoda > Insecta > Lepidoptera > Noctuidae > Agrochola > Agrochola circellaris. Next base: position 3,066,651 of record OU611847.1, read on the forward strand.
AAAAGCCGGTTTCCTCACGATGTTTTCCTTTACTATTCTGACAGCAGTGGTGATGAAATTATTTACCTAATAAATACAACTATATATTTTCAAACATAATTAATAATAATTCATTTTGCACAGAAAGCAATTTGGAATTAACGTACGCTATCTGACGTTAATTGCTTATGGAGCAAAAACCGGTAGCGACGTTCCAGGAATGCTTAAAATGACAACGTATCCCTGAGAGATCCTTCGTTTAATAACGTTATGTTACGTAGAAAAGTCTGCAAAGTTACATAAATCAGTGAGATTTATATAACTTTTCAGACATTTTTATTTATTATACCTAAAACTTGTTGCTCCCCTCAAGTTTGTGATAAAATTCTTTAAGAAAGTTTGTCAGTTCCATTTAGAGGGTTACTGTTACTTCAATGTAGGTGTCTTTACTTAATTTAGTATCATCAAAGTAGGAATTATCACTTTCTCAACGTGAATCCAATAGTGAGATGAAATAGGCTAACTAAAAAAGTAATTTTGATTATCACCCCCACTTACACATGTATAAAACATGTATTCATCATGTTGTGTCTACTGGTGTATTCGTTTGTCGCGTACATTTGCGAGTTGTAAAGACTAGTTGTATTAATTTTCAAATAGTTAACAAAACATGTCTGAAATAACGTCAACACATGTATGATACATGTTTTATACACGACTGTTTTTTACGAGACTTGTTAAAAACAAGTATCACAACTTGTGTAAATCTAAATGGGTATGGAGACAAGGGGTCAGATTGCAAAAGTTTAAACAAATACAGATCAGAGAGAGTACAAAAGAGAAGACTGCATGACAATGCTTGTCTTACATAATCCGAAACGAAATGCCCTATTTTCTTCCGTAAAAAAAGCAGCTTGTTCCAAATGTCCTTGTTAACGGACAGTTTTTAGACCAATTACATAGCTGTCGAGGAAAAATTGCTGAACTATGAAGCAATTAGTTCTCGGCTTGGAAGTTCAATCCGTTTTCTGAGCGGGAAATTGCAGCCCTGTTTGACCAATTTAGCAGTTTTGGATTGTCCGTGTAAGAGCGCCTTAATGATCATTGCAGTTTGGTTTGAAATTGGTTAATTATTTTGGAGGAATGATTGGGTCAACTATCGATTCATAGTTTAGTTGCATTGCTAAAGTGTATGGAAATGTTTGGAAGTGTCTCAATATTCCTGCTGGGCTGGGTAACGAGCGCAGCAGGAATATCGAGATTTCAAAACATTTATTGTGTTCGCACATCTGAATAATACAAGGGAATATTATTATACAAATATTTGAAGATAATGGAATCCAGACGATTACAACGCAACTAATTTCAATTAAACGTAAAATTTATCTTACTTTACCAGCCAGATGTTTATCCATAAATTACTTAAACCGTCTTTGACGAATAAATTAGTACTTAATATCTTAAAATAATATTTTTATTATTTACTAGGAGCGCCCCGCGTTCTCACTCGCATAAGTCTCGATCCCGTTTGAATATCGGGATAAAAGTATGCTATGTGTTCATTCAAGTTATAAACTATCTGTGCCAAACATCCAAATTCGATCAATAGCTTTTGCGTGAAGGAGTAACAAACATCCATCCATCCATCAGTCCTCACAAACTTTCGCGTTTTTAATATTAGCAGGATCGGAAGTAGGATTTAAAGCAATTCGTTACTAATCTAGACTTAATTAAAAATCAGATTTTCTGTAATGCACAATAGTTAAAAACAAAGGCTGAGCAGATGTAAGATAACATTTATGAGTGACATTGAAGAGGTCTGGTTTTGAAAGTAAATAAACATCTGAAAAGTAATGAATAATCTAACCCCTGTTTTTGCGTCTGTGAAACAGTACATAAACACAATTGAATTTATGGATCATGTGCTAGATTATTAGACTCGCAGAGCTAGGCTAAGTCTTACAAGACCTACAATTACATAACTTTAAATAATTATTAACATTACCATTAATTGCCTAGGGAGGTCCCAAAAAGATTTGTCATATTATTTGACACTTCCTGTGACCCAAGGGCTGGTTTTTACCTTGGGCAGAGGCGAAGCATTGCCATACAACGCGGCAATGCGGCCAGTCTCTTGGGTACATTACCAGTCGACAGCGATGCGAATGAATTTTCCGATGCTATATTTTAGTTTGTAAATTGTTTTAGTTAAGTTAGTATATAATTTTGCTACTTTTATTAATTAACCAAATCATAGAATTACACAAGAAAATGTAATATAAATTATTAATTCCTAATTTCCTTTGTCCACAGTCGCCATCGCCGCAGCCTTCCCAAACCTGGAACTGGTCATCAGCTTCGTTGGCGCCGTCTTCTTCTCAACCCTTGGACTGCTCATCCCAGCCGTGGTAGACACCGTATACAACTGGGACACTGGTCTAGGACCCTTCAAATATGTTCTATGGAAGAACCTAATCATTGGAATCATTTCCATAATCGCTCTTTTCTCTGGAGCTTATGTTTCTATTCAAGGCATGATTGAGGATTTCGGTGGTCATAGTCTTGAAATGCACGATGTCCATGACAATGCGACGTTAACGTGATTTTGGAGTCATACAAATTACTGTATGACGTTTTAAAGGACCCGTCGTTTAGATTTTTAAGTAGGTATTCATTAATATACATATTATTAAACAGTATGTTAATACTCGTACGTGAAAATGCAATGTAAGTCAAGTTACCATTAATTTAAAAAAAATCTGTGAAGATATAAGATTTCAAGAAAAAGACTTCTGAATTTTGTGAATCTGCAGACCTATGGATCGCATTTAACTATAAATATTTCCGCCACGTGTAGTATATGACCACACCTACCTCTATTCTAGGAAGAATAGATATCTCTTTCTCTCTCTCTCTCTCTATTCAAAGTGATATTTGTTTTTTTCATTTTCGTAGCCGTAGAATTAATTAATGGATCTTCTAGATCCGACGAAAGAACGACCTTTACCCATGTGTTTAATAAAAGTATTTTAAAATCAAAAGAAATTCCTGGCCAGACTGCGATTAATAAAAAAAACAAAAATGACTTTTTTTGAAACATTGCCAGATGTACACCAATTGAAAAAGCTTTTCAAGTAGAACCTTTGCTACTAACTCGACTTTTGCCTATTGTTAGTTAATTCGAATTTAATGACGTAAATAGGTGACTACTTGGCCACCTAAGTTTAGGAATGTTCTTGGCGCCCAATAAGTGATATATCAATGTATAATGGATAGTAGTTTTTATGAGAAAAAAATCTGTTACTAAAACGAATTAGAGCAATTTATGAAAAAAAAAGTCAATTTTTGATTAATCATAGTCAGCCAGGAATTTTTTAGATTTTTTTTTTTAATGTAAAATGCTTTTCAATAATTAAACAGATGGGTGAAGCTCGTCTCTAGGTCTTAGTCTATAATTTTCGTTCTTTTCCCGTTTCCACAGTGGTCTTACTACGAATGTAGAACTAATGAAGATTTGCAGATTTTGATTTCTTTAGACACAGAATATTTTTCTCTAAGATTTATTTATTATTAAAGTGGTAGCCCCCTATTACATGGGACTTAAACATAACTGGCGAAATGTGAGTGAACGGGGAATTAGAGGCTTGATGATATGTGCGTTATCCTGCTAATAATGATGATATGTCACATGTTAGAAAAATTACTTAACTTTAATGTTTTTACTATATGCATGACCGCTTAATTCGCTAATTAGGTAGTGGCTAAGTGACAGCCTCACGGGACGATCCATCAGGTTAAGCTACTCTTGCCGGGGTTCGTCCGTGGATTGGTGACCGTCTTTACATACCGAGACTTTTCCGTGCCTCGGAAAGCATGTTAAGCCATTAGTCCAGCTGTTATTCGTGGATCTTTGACAGTCGTCACGGGTCGTCAGAAGCCTGAAAGTCTGCAAAAGCAGTCTTACCAAGGGGTATCTTATTATTCAGTAACTGGGCTGTGGAGGTCAGATAGGCAGTCGCTCCATGTAAAATACTGGTATTCAGCTGCATCCGGTTAGACTGGAAGCCGACCCCAACATACTTGGGAAAAGGCTAGGCAGATTTAATGATTGATGACAGCTTAATTGAAAACCAAACGCAAGTCACACGTAGATCATTAACAAACATGATTAATTAGCTTTAATTTTAGTGGTAGTTTTGAACATCAAGAATGTAATGAGAGATTCTTAATCCACTATTAATTTCACGTAGGTAGTTTTTTTAGATAATAATATGTAACTTATTATGTTTGTGTTAAAACACAAATCGCAGACGTAGGCAACACGTAGGGAACTGGGCAGGCCACATTTGCTGCATGTCACGTCAGAGTTGGATTTCGAACAACAGGAACTGGCGACGCGGTAAGCCCAAAAGGAGATGGCGTGACGACTTTTACTCCTACTTAAAGGATTGGGCTCTAATGGTAAAAGAGAGAGAAAATGGAAAGACGGAATGGAGGCCTTTGCCCTGCAGTGGGACACAATAGGCCCCTAGCAGTAATAACCAATAGTTCTTGGTAACCAATCCACTATAGCCACCCAAACCCATAACCCAATATGTTTTGTTTCCATGTTCTGCAATAGTCCTGCACTAACCGGGGTCTTTCCTTGGGTGCACTTGCATAGTGCATACAGGGATAATCGTCGGTTGGTGCCTCATTCCATTTAAGATTGTCTAAGGGGCCTCTGCGAGCTGGTTTCGACCCCTCGTACGAAAGGACCGAGATATGTAAACATAATTGAAAAACTTATTATAAGTTTTTTTTAGATTTAGTTAGGAGGAAATGTGGAAATCATCCTCGCTTTTATTTTTGTTTACATAATATGGCTGTTAATTTTAGTTATTTAGGTACTTATTTAATATCTACGTCTTATTTGTTTTATATTGACCATTTTTAATTAGTATTCTATTGTTATTCCCAAACTTATATTAAACCTACCGATCGCAGTTTATTCACAGCCTTATATTGTGTAACAATAGATATAATTAATAATAAAATATTGTAGCCGATTATCTTGTGACTGGTACCATGATTATCTGCATAATCTTTTGAGATAATCAGCGTGAGGATGATATTAATAATGTATTTAGGTAATAATGTATTTTCTTATAATATTGTAAATATTATGTCGTAATAATATAAAATGTGTACATAGCCTAACAGCTAACTATAATGGCGAATTATTAACTAATAAATTCAGTCGTGTAATAAAGATGCTTTTACTTAAACTTATTTTATTTCTATAGTTTTACTAATTTGAGATAGCCTCATCGTGTATAGTCAGGGAAATTGATTGTTAAGCAAATTGACAAACTACATCAATTTGACGTGTTATAGCCATTTCATAAAACTGTCAGAGAATGATAGTTGTGATTTGAATATACTGACAATTTAAGTTGGCAGTCAATTTCCCTGACTAACAAAACCTGAAAAAAAGAACTGAAAGTATAATTTTCGATCATTCCATAACGGCCTGCTTTGTATGGCACGATATATCACAACACGACAGTACACATAAAAAACCGGCCAAGTGCGTGTCGGTCCGCCACACACAATGAAGGGTTCCGTAGTTGGGATGAATTTATCCCAAGAACAAACTTAACATTGTAGTTGAAAAACATGTTCAGATGATTAATAAAACATGTGGAATGTATCGGAGATCATGTTTTTCAAACTGCAAATTTAAGTTGGTTGATTAAATAACTCGTTAACCTGTACAGCCTACTTAGTTCTGATAGTTTTCCTTTTAGTTTCGTTATATATGCTACTGCTGTGATTTTTTTCACAAATCCAAATACAACCATTTAGCTGGCAGGGGGGGAAGACAATTGACTCTAACAAAAAAATTCAGTTAAAAGCTTAATATTTCGCAAACCGATCCCTGAATCCAAAAATTGTATACACAAATTCGTAATATTTTTGAACGACCTTTCTAACGATACCACACAACATGGAGTAGATGAGACAAAAAAAACATCCCCACTTTACGTGTAGGGGAGGTACCCTAAAAAAAAATATTTTTCTTGATTTTATTTTACCACTTTGTCGGCATAATTAATATGTATACATATGCCAAATAACAGCTTTCTAGTACTAACCGTCTCTGAGCTAAGCCGCGGACCGACAGACGAACAGACAGACAGACGGACATGGCGAAACTATAAGGGTTCCTTTTTTACTACGGAGCCCTAAAAATAAATAATAAGACAGATTTTGCGAGAGAGACACAGAGAGTTATATCTTTCTTCTCTCTCATGTAACGAAATGTACCTGCGCTCGCAATTTATTTGCCAAACATGTAAACAAAACACGAGTATTAGGAAAAACAACTGTTATACTTATACCTACATAAGTTTCAGTTTGCGCTACAACTTCACATTTTTTATGACTTTTTCAGCAGTACTAGTCAGTCTAAAATCAACTTTATATACACGGGCATAAATTTCATTATTGTTTAAGTGGAAATAACATCTATTGGAAACCAGGATTCAAATAGACCTTGAACGTGACGTGTCCTTGAAATATCACTCTTAATTCTCGTCCAATTATCGAACCACCGTTACTACAAAAATACTCTGAAAGTTTTCTTGGTTGGTAACGAAAGGGTACGATTACGAGTGTTTTATCGATATGGTCAATTGTCATTATGATGCTTCCGCCTGGTCTTTCAATCTTTCCACAGAACCCTAACAAAAACAAAAAAATATTCAGAACTAGGACGGCAGACGACGGCTTCTTTTACAATGAGGGTTTTCATTAAAATTCACGCTACCAGAAGGCGACACTTTGACAAGTGGTCTTCCATTTTGACAATGAATATAAAGATGACGTTCATCATTCAGCGTCGACTAAAAAAAATGTAGGTGCTTTGACACTTTTGACAGATGCCCGGGCCTGACGTGTTAGTACTGTCATTTAATTTTATCATGTTTACTGATAGGTGAATATTGCTTTTTACTTTCTGCACGGTATCAACATTTAAAAATAAAAAAATAATTAAAGAATTGGTGTAAACTCAGATTTTGGATTGAGGGGCTTGTGGCTAACTAAAACAGCCACACAATCAATCAGGTCAAGCTACGCTTGCAGCGGTTGGTCCGTGGGTAGGCGTAATTCGACTGGTGAAAGAATTTTTGAAATCGGTCCAATAGTTTTTGAGTTTATTCATTACAAAGAAAAATACAAATCTTTTCTCGTTATAATATTTTATTATTATCTCCGTTATTTCATTTAAATAGGTACTTATAAATGACATTTTCAAATATTAGAATATAAAAATATATTAAATCATTTAAAAATATAAAAAGGAGCAGGAGGAAAGGAAAAATATAGGAGGAGCTCGTGGCTAAATAATAACAGCCGCATGGGTCGATCCATCAGGTTAAGCTATGCTTGTCGGGGTAGGTCCGTGGATGGGTGACCATCTTTACACACCAACACCCATCCGTGCCTCGGAAAGCACGTTAGTCCGTTGGACCCGGCTGATATTCGAGGATCTTTGACAGTCGTTACGGGTCGTCAGAGGCCCAAAAGTCTGCCAACCACTCTTACCAAGGGGTATCGTATTACCCAGTTACTGGGTTGTAGAAGTCAGATAGGCAGTCGCTCCATGTAAAATACTGGTATTCCGCTGGATCCGGTTAGACTGGACACCGACCCCAACATAGGAAAAGGCTAGGCTGATAAGATGACGGTGTAAACTCGGATAACATAAACTATTTTAAACTTAAATTTAAAAATAAACTTGGATAACAGTATACTTACTGTAGTACTTCGTACGTTTATCTACGTTTATTTCAGTCTGCAGTAAAAGTCATTTACCTCCAAAAAAGAAAAAATGGGAAAATGGATAAGGTGTTTTTAAAAGACAGCGCGCTTACGTACCAGTAAATTAGTTACTCACATCAATTTGCAGTGTATTTTTGTATTTTTTCCCTGTTGGCAATTGAGCCGATGAATTTGTAGTGTTATCATGTCGTGTCATTTCATAAAACTGTCAAAGTATGACAGTTATTATTTGAATATACGGACAATTTAAGTAGGTAGTCAATTTTGTTTTTTAAATCCCTGATAGTAAATCCCTGTAAAAAAAAATTAGTTAAGTTTGCCTTGTACAATAGCGAAAAGTAAGCTCGAGAGATCTGTGCATTTGGATATCAGAAATTAAGAGATCCACATAAGAACCAAGGTAAACTAAATGCGGCATAGCCCGAAGAATAGCTAAGCTGTTACTGCTAGTGGTAGTTGGCAGGATACATTGCTGCCGATGAGGCCGAAAGGTTCTGGAGTGGTGAACGCGCACTGAAAAACGTGGCGTTGGGAGGTGAACTTATGACCTTGTGAAGGCCGCACGAATCCGCTGGATGCGGGAAGCACAGAACCACTCAAAGTAGCGGTGCTTGGGGAGGCCTATGTCCAGCAGTGACGTCTGTCGGCTGAAATGGTGATGATGATGATCCGGGTATTTTTTTTTTCTATTTTTTTATTCAAGGTTAGTCTAAAACGTTAATATAAGGTTACCTTATTTCAAACCTGTTGATAAATATAAGAGATCCTATAAAAAAAATTATGCTGCGAGATAAAATGAAATAATACCTAGTCACCGTTTTATTAACATACTTGCCAAGCGTAAAAATCGAGCTTTTGTTAATAATAAAAACGAAAACGAGCCCTGATTTGCGAACAGAATGCGAACGTAACCCGAATTAAACTGCTTATAAAAAAATGTATTTGGCGGCACCTCGGTTTGAGATTTTATATAAAAGTATTTCAGTTATTACATAACCCTTTTATGAAAAACTTTTTGTAGTGTTATTTTATACAATATATAGGTTGGTGCCTTGTTGGCCGCAAGCGGTACTGCTGAGCGTGAGGGCCCGGGTTCGATTCCCAGGCCGGGTAAACTGTTATTGGGTTTCCCATTAGGTATCAATTCTAGCCTAATTATTTCTATTTTTGCGTTGTAATAATTCATTATGTATACCTGATATTTGCACGCCCCATGTGGCAAAATGTGATGAGACCTTTATGTTATTTGAGACCTTGTATTGTACCATGTTCGGACAAATAAATGAATTTGAATTTGAATTAGGATTCTCTCAGTAGCAGCCCGGAGTCTGGATTTGTGCGTAGTTGATGGCAATAGGCTCGCCCCCTATTACATGGGACTTAACATGACATTGACATTGTATACTTACAATATTACATATTTTTTATTAAATTTGATTTGTTACAGCTGTAGTGTCAACCATTGTCATTTGGTATAAAAAGGTTTTTATTTTTAGTTTTTTATTTATCTTTTATATAGATTATTTTCTTTTAAATTTTGTAAATACGAGAACATTTTAGACATAACAGACTGTAGATCTGTGGACCATTTTATAATTTGCGAAGTACCTGGTACATGTTGATGGGCCTACACTGTCCTCTCATACCTGTATAGTTGATCGAAGCTTTTAACACTAATTTGGAAAAATTTTAAAAACCATTTAGTTACTTTTAAAAGAGTAACCGTGGAGTTTCTTGCCGGCTCTTCTCAATAGGAAACGACCAATTGGAACCGTGCACCTAGCTTCTGACGTTTCATAAGTGCCCTTGTAGGTTTATGTGAAATAAAATATTTTGATTTTTTTTAATTTTGAACATATCTGGCGAAATGTGGTATACCTCTGCCTAAGCTTTCGGGGATTACAGGCTTGATGTTACGTAATTTAAGTTGGTATGTTAATTGGATTTAATTAAAATTGTGAATAATTTAGAATTAACCTATTAAATTCATAGTTAGTCGTGATTTGTACTACTTTTAGGCAACTAATTATTATTTATTATTGTGAAAAAAGTATTTTCCTAGCTTAACTGTAACACAGTCGACTTCCGTGAAAGTAAGTACCTAATGCCCTTCACCATATTTTTGAATGAATGAATGAATGAATGAATGAATGATCATTTATTTGTCCGAAACATGAGTATGCACACACAAAGCATGCAAGATGTTATGTACATTGCAGAAAGAATCACAGGATCATTATCAATTGTATAATAAGGTAATTATTATGTCATGTTTAAATAGTAAAAGGTCAACGAACTCTGTCACTCTTATTTACAATATACTATATTGTTATTCAAGGCTCGGTTTATTGTTTCTATGAGAATAATTAATATTTACATTTATAATTGCTGTAGCCTTAACTGATATTATATTAATTTGTCTTGATAGGAGTTGTACCGAATCGATTTAAAGGCGTTTAAAATTATGATCTATTATTAAAATACCTTATACCTATATAACTCTAAATTTAAATTTAAATATAACTACATATAACCTTATACCTATCTATAAAATTATACTTTTTTATTTCTGAATATTTGTTTAAAAAAATAATACTTTTACTCGCCATAATTAAATTATGTTTTAAAACTAGATGAGATCAGTGTCTCATAATTGACTACTCTGAGAAGGAAGACCAATTCAAGGTCAGAGGTCACAGTCTCTTTTTTAAAGCCAAGACATAACCTTGGTCAGGCCATATGAGGGCCTGCAGATTAGTGTCTGAAGTGGTCTTTTGAGGAAAGAACCACACAGACTTGAGTAGACCTGTCCAATCAGTGCACGCATTTATCAGTAATCGTGTAGCTCAACTTAGAAGTTAAGGAGCTCAACGACTCGCTGAACAATAACAAAGATGATTGGGTAAGTAAAAAAAAAACAAAAAGAAATTTGCCTACATTCACAATAATTAAAAGAATAATATTATAACACTTTACAAATTAAATATTCGTGTCACTGTGTAAAAAATATTCAAAGTCAAAGTATTCAGTGTATAAAAACAGTATAAAAGGCTTTCTGGTATAGTTTTATAAATGATTTGAATTTATTAAGGCTTAGTTCTTGAATGTGGTCCTGTATATAATAACCCTGTATATTTTATTAAGTCTGCACTATAGTACTGAACTTACAGTAATCATGGACCCCTTTATTTATAAACGTTGCTTAAAGTTAAATAATGATTAGCGACTATTTAACCATACATTTTTGTAGTTTAAACATCTCTTAACTATAGCTTCTTCTTTAGCTTCTTCTTTTCCTGGCTCCTTATTTTTTTAGGTCAGCCCTTCTAGTACTTTTGCGCCACACCGTACGGTTGTGGCTTGTCTCTTTTGTTGTTTTGCTCGTCATAAAATGGTTTTTTATTGTTCGTAGCCACGTAATTGGTGGTCTTCCACGGCCTCTCTTTCCGTCTTCTATATTCATGACTCATAGGTCAGTTGTCATAGGTCTTCATCTCGCCTCATCACAAGTCCGTACAGCTCAAGCAGTTTTCACAAAGTTTCTCGTATATCTTAGTGACTTTAAACTTACCGTGGTACTTTTAAATCACTAAGATACACTAAAAACTCATGTACGGATACACAATATACTCCTTTCTTATTTTATCTTTTTTCTAAACTCCACCAGACCAGCGTAGCATCTCCATCTCTGTAGTGTGAAATTTCGGTTCATCCGTCTTCCTCATCGACCAGCACTCAGAGAGCTGGTCTTACTGCCCTTTTGTATACGTTACCCTTGACTTTAAACAGCTTATGGAAGTCACATAGGATGCCAGACATCGATTTTCATTTCAGCAAGGTTACCTGAATTCCATTTTGTATGTCATATTTGTGTTAAAACCAACGTCTAAATAAACCCCATAATGTATCCATTGGCCATAGGTTTCAAAACCTCTCGAATTTCAAGAATACCACTGCAGATGAGTAATTACCAAAGTAATACGAAGTAAATACGATAAAGAAAATAGGCAAAAAGAAATTACAAGTTCTTTTATTCAAAGACAAGAGTAATTTCAAAGTTTGGCGAGATTTAAATGTTAACAAGTGTTTGTTTATTACTTCGAGTTGTCATTTATTTTCGACTAAAAGTTTGTGTAGACATTATAATACAATTACGGATACGTTTAAAGAAATGTTTCAAAAGAACTGGTAAACTGGATTTTGATTACGACGTTCAAAAGTGCCCCTTATAAGGGTCTATTTGAAATAAATGATTTGACTTTGAATTTACGTATCTTTCCTTCGTTATGCAACAAAAATATTTAATAATTGCAATCTTAAATAGCACATTAAAGACATGCGGAGGAATGAAGAAAATGTCGCCGTGAAAGTTTTGAGTTAGAGTGTGGATGGCTATATGATTAGAGGAAGACCAAAGAAACGATGGATGGACAGTGTGGAAGATGCTATGGCTGGAAGACCACCGAGAATACGACTAATGCAGAAGTATGGAAGGCAAAAAATATGTTGCGTCAACCCCAGATAAATTGGGATTAGGGTAAGATAATGACGATAGCATAATTATGACGTAACATCTGTATTCTTTAGCTAGCCCGTTGGTCTCGTCGTCACAAGCGCGACTGCTGAGTGTGGGGTCCTGGGTTCCATTCCCGGGCAGTGTTATTGGGAATTTCTTAGTAACAGCCCGGAGTTTGGAAGTTGGCGTTGTGATAGGTGCCTTGGAAAGCACGTTAATCTGTTGGTCTTGCGCCTGATCTCTTTCCGGTCGTGCCGGATTGCCGTCCCATCGGACTATGAGAGTGAGGGAAGAGAGAGTACAGCTGTGTCTGCGCACACACTTGTGCACTATAATATCTCCCGCGCGGGAATACGGCCAGGAGGACTATATATTCTGTAAAGAAGCAAACAGGGCTGTAATATATGCTATAAGACACATGTAGGTAAATAGAGGACGAGTCTGATGCCGGAAACAAATTCAGACGCCAGGCTGTTAGTGAGAAATCCACAATTAAATTAAACTAGTTAATAGCACTGCAAATTGCAACCACACATTATTCTTACTCTGACTAACAGCATTCATAACTTGTTCAGATACCCTAGTTTCAAGCGCAGTTTGTAAAATTTGAACCAACTTGTACAATTACTCTCAATGTTCAACAGTTTGTTCAGAACTTTGATATGAGTAAAGGAGGTAATGGTTACTCGAAACTTTGCCTAGAAAGTAGGTTATACTTATAATTTTACTGGAAGAGCATTACCTAAATAATATAACACAATATGAGGCCTGTATCGGCCATGGAAGGGTTAGGCAGAGGTTTGCAAACCCACATTTTACCGGATATGTTCAAGTCACATGTAATAAGGGGCAAGCCTATTACCACCAACCAAGGACAATTCCATACTCCGGGCTGCTATTGAAAAATTCCAGATGAAAAAACCCAGTAACACTTTGCCCGCCCCGGAATCGAACCCAGGACCTCATACTCAGCAGTAGCGCTTCCGACTATTAGACTAACGAGGTAGTAAAATTATAAATAAACTTCAGTTAAGGAAGATTGAGCACCAGTTTCCTGTGACAAAAATTGTTTAAGATTTTATTTTAAAGTACTCCATTATATAAAACTGCCAAAATAATATCTTTCCGAAAATACCTTCCTTTTAGTAATCCATCAAGTATCAATCTTATTTTAACTAAATTGAAAAATATTCCTACAGGAATATTTTTTCAGCGTCCTCCTACGCACAAGGCTAGTCGCGACGTGACATGATTGACAAGAAAACAGAATAAGTAATTACCTTAAAATAATAATGTTCCGCAGTTTTTTTATACGAAGATGGCCCCTGAGATCTTGGCAACGAAACGTGCGGAACCACCCACGCTTGGAGAGGACTTTTGTTTCAGGGTACATATTTATATGTATATATGAAGAGGGGGGGAAGGAGATCTCTCTCATGCGGGAAGTTTACGAAATGCATAGTTTTTTTAAATATTTTTTTTAGATGTTATTTTGAGGTTAATTGTGGTAATTTTTTGAGGATTATGACTATTTTATAATTTTACAAAAATATTTTTTTTTTAGCCAGCGTATTATTTTTAGATTTTGTCGCTTTTATGATAATTAAAAAAAAATACTGTTAACACCTGATGGCTGCCTAAAAAACTTTAATTTAATAAGCTGCTAGATTACCCAGACAGTCTTGCAACCGCACTTTTTGCTCCAGAAAGTTTGACCCCAAGATTAATATTACAAAAGTTTCAGATGCAGATGGCGGTGCAAAGTGCAAAGCGATGACAATTTCCCTAGCTCATAACTTATCAAAGTTCTTGTGGTTTCCTGTTGAGAAGTTATGACTCCAAGATAGTTAAAACAATTAAATATGGCAAGGACAAACTGGTATGTTAAACTTTAAATGAATTTACATCTGTCACCTCACACTTCAGGTCCAGTTGAAAACCAGTGTTAGGCACTAGTTGTCTGGCATTTTTGCTGAACTGAGGCTTTTTGGCGCAGGCACAAGGCACATTTACCTGCTAGTTTTTACTTAACACTATATATTTGTTTCTTTTTTTTTTATATTATAATAATTATGTGGTCTTAGTCTGTGTTAAATAAATGTATTTTTTCTTTATTTGAACTCGTGAGGCTTTTCAAAAAACTTAGGCATTATCTTTAAACACAGTCTATCTATAATATTGACTTATCGTCATTCGCCAACTGACCTTATACTCGTAAACAAAGTTCGGTTAGACTCAAACCACGAATTAATACGGGCCTGGGCTCAGGGAACAATCGGATCTCGTAGTCTCGGTATAGGTTTACAATACAAGAGAAATGCCACAATTTCAAGGACGTCCTACATATTTCAAGTTCAAGATGTGACCCTCATTTCAACGTAGGACTTACGAAGTTAGAGTATGAGTTATGTTATCTGAATGAACAGCGCGGCTGGTAGTTTGATATTACAGGTCAGTTAGACAATAATTTATGAATGACGCCTTTTTTAGTTTTTTTCTTTATTGACGCAACGAACAGCGATACATACAGTGTAGAGTATGTGTATTGTAGTAGTGTATGGATAGTACTTGGTTTCCCAGTATAACTAAAATAAGTATACAACATGCGAACAGACTACTAAGAAATATTTAAATTAATAACGTGCAATTTTAGATATATTACTTACACATTTAGGGGCATGAGGAACAGGGTGTAAAGTCGTAAACTCTAATTGCGCGCTGCAGGATTTGTGTGACGTCAGGATTTTGTGTTACGTCAGGTCTTTGATGCGTAGTTTGCACGTGGCGATGTAGATGCCGCCACATACACTTCCTTTCTTTGGTATACTTACTTATACACATCCTTTCTTTGATATTGTTCGCCGAGTCGTTGAGCTACTTAAGTTCTCAAATCTGTGTGGTTCTTTCTTCAAAATACCATTTCAGACACCAATTTACATGGCCTTCGCATGATCTAAACAAAATTATGTCTTGACTTTAAAAGAGACTGACCTCTGAGTTTGTTTCTGCCTTTTTTCTCAGAAATAGTCGGATAGGAAATGCCGACCACATCAGTTTTTTAAATATGACTGGCGTAGTAAAGTGTTTGTATAAACCAATTTACAGAAATAACGTCATTTATAAATTGTTAAGTTATTTTTTTATTATTTATTTATTTATTTATTGATAGGAGAACCAACAGCTATAACAAATGGATAACAGTTGAAAATGAAACATACAGCCAATTACAGGTTCTCACGGATAAAAACATAATAAGTATTAGAAATCTTAGGATCACTAACAAGCACGATAAAAAAGATAAAGTATGTAAGATAAAAACAAACGTTATTATTTCATTTAAAAAATAAGGTTGAAAACTTTTTACCCAAAGTAATATCACTCACCTTGACGTTACACATCCAAGAATCTACTAAAACTAGGTACTTTGTCTTGATAGACACTGTCGTTAGATTCAGAGATAATTCTCTGACCAACCTAAGAGGTATCATCTATGCAACGGATGCAGATTGGTCGCGCCTGCCAGTTTGAATAGAAATTGCTTACTATGTCGAAAGCCTGAATAACGTCCAATTTCCTCTTAAAGCCAAAGTACTCTCGTCTGACACTTCGCTAAAAGCAAAAAATCGACTCGCGATTGACAGTTTCTGGATTGGCCAAACAAGCGCAAGCTGGTGTAGATTGGCGTAAAATGCACTGCACAAAATGGGGTTGTGGAATTTTTGTCTCGTCTACCCAGGTCAAATTTACTGCCGCTGCTCGTTCGTGCATAAAAAGGAAAATAATGGTAATGTTAAACAAGATTGAAGTTTAATTTATCAGTTTCTTCATGAAAAATAAAATGGTTCAGAGAAAAAACTCATTCTGATTAGAAAAATATCTATAAAGAAATCTGAATTTCACGCCGTCCTAAATTCATATCTTTTTTTATTTTTAATAAGTTAGGCTTGATTTGAAGAACCTAAAAACTGACGGTCTTATTCATAAAAAAGTTACCGAACATCTAAAAGCAAAAGTTTGATTGTCAAAAAGTGCTATTCATAAACGAATTTTAGCATTTTACGTAATAAAAACCTACTTAATGGCAACATTTTGATTAATATATGAATTTTAACGATATTTATTAGTTATAGAACGTTTATGAATACACAATTTTATTGAGGCTTTTATAAGCTTATCGAGCACTTTAAGAGCCTGTCCACACGATGCGTTGCGACGACACACCGCAAAGATTTTACCGCATTGGTGGTCTCACGGGTGTTGCGGCGCCGTAATGTTTTTATGTGGCAGCGGCGCGGCACCGCATCCCAAAGATTTTACCGCATTGGCGGTCACACGGTGATACTGAGCGTACACTCCTCCCCACCTCGTCTCGCGGGTTGCAAGTCCGGTGTACGTGCGGTGCTACGCTGTAATCCACCGTGTGGCATAGCATGGATGTATGTAGGACGTCGCAGCGACACCATTCCGGCACCGCGCCCGCCGCGCGTCCATAGTAACGCATCGTTTAAATCGGGCCTTACTAATGAATACCTTAAACCTTCGATTAGCTTTTTTTATGAATAAGACCGTACTTAAATCTTGAGTAGGTATCTAAAAAATACCTTTCTAATACTTAATCAAAACTTATATTCTTTTGGCATTCAAAATAAATGAGAACTGGGATTCATAATTTGAAGAGAAAATAACCCACTGACAGTGTTGTATTGGATAACATACACAGTGGCCCAAAACGATTTTAAGAAGCCTCACCCCAAGGCCTATCCGAAATCTTTATTATACCAATGTTCAGTGGTAATAAATTCATGATTTAGGAGGAAAAATAGCTCAAAGGGAAACATAATGTTTGACAAAATTCTTTTGAGATTTGAAGTCCCTAAAACATAAATAAACAGGGAGTGTGGTAAAAACTTTTTTAACTTTTTTGGTTATAATTTTTTGATGTTTTGGTGTGGTTATTATCATGATGATAATTACAGAATTTTATCTTTGCAGTGAACACCAATTTTCATTCAAGTCTTTAGAACTTACACTACTTATAAATTTTTTGGGTGCCTTCGATAACACCATGTTTCTCAAACTATTTAGTACTCCGACTACTGCTAAGTCTGGAAAGACTATATAAAACACAATATTGATTCAGTACTTATACATAGTTAAAATGTTAGCCGGCTATATTAGTAGAACCGATGACCGTTGGGGTAGACGTGTTCTTGAGTGGAGACGAGTGCGAATCGGCAAACGTAAAGGAGAACGCCGTCAGGCTAGGTGGAGCGATGATCTTCGCAGGGTGGCTGGTAGCAGCTGGATGAGAGTTGCCGAGAATCGAGTTGAATGGCGTCCAATTGGAGAGGCCTATGTCCAGCAGTAGTCTGCTGTAGGCTGATGATGATGACATAGTTAAAATTACCAAGGCCATTGTACTTACCTAGTGACCAGTTACGTGCAGTAAGTGATAAGGCATTAATTAAAACGACGAAGTTTGAAATGTCTTCGTGATTCCCATCAATTATAAGGAGTTGATTCAGTGACCAATAAAACTCACCAATTACTTCTTATAAGTATGGAATTATTATTTTTTGTTGCTAGATTTCAAATTGATCTTTCGTGATGAGAGTATTTTAGTTTAATTGGAGGGTTAAAATTGCAGTACGCACCTTAGCCATCAAAGCAAATTATCTTTAGATGGACCAGGCACTGGGTTTTGCGATATAAAAATGCTTGAGAAATGACTCTCAAACTCGTTAAAGTCTGACTAATTCTATTACATGGAGAAGCAGCTGTTTCCTTTATTCAACCTCAAATAGGCCGTATACCTATGTAGCTGTAATTGCCTTTCAGGATAATATATTCGGCAGTTGTAAAGTTAACTGCTTTAAAGTCCTGTCTATCCTTTTTTTCATTAGTTAATTCCGTATGAAAATGTAAGGAAAATATTTTCTTTTATTTTCTTTACGTACCTACAAATATGATTTTCCTTCCCAATTTAAATATAGATATCTATTTAGTTATAATAAGCTCATGTATCACTGATTAATGAAAAACTTGAGGAACATGCATAGTCAGCCTATAACGGTCCCACTGTTCTCTCTGTGCGAATGAGGGGGCCGTAATCCACCACCACCACCACCAGGGCCCAGTGCGCTTTGGTGGATATAATTACACAAGCAAGCATGCGTGATGATCAATGCACGTTCCGTTTCTGTGGATGAAAATGGTGTCTTTGTCCTATAATGGAACAACACAAGTTCTACCTTATCCATCCATCGTGTAGCGCGCAGCCCTGCGCACTTTTACTACAAAGTTCTCAAAAAAAAATACGAAGCGTTTCAGAATCAACATCGGTCTTTATTATTATATTTTTTCTTTCTAACTGAACAGACAGCTGTGCTGCTGGGGAGTTTGTTGCGCCACTTCTTCTTCCCAGCTAACGCACTAGGAAGTGGTGAAGGGTGGGCGTTTTGGGGGACTGTCTTATGTAATTTTGACGTTCGAAAAGTGCTGATTCTCAGCCTAGTTTGAATAAATGATTTTTGAATTTTGAATTTTTTGAATTCATTTACCGATACTCCATAGGTTTATGTAGTTAAATAAAGGTAAACAAATCGTAAAAAGGTTTTTTTATAGATTACACTTTCTTGTTTAAAAATACGATAAAAACAAATGAAATTTATTTTAGATTTTTACAATGGTTTCATTGAATGTTTATCTTTTATTCTTAAACTACTCTTCGTAGATGCAACTGCTCGAGCACAATTTTTTTGTTAGATTCATATTATTAATATAATATTTTGTAATCTGTCCATTGTAAAGAGCCCAAACTCTAAACCTCAACGAATTACAACGTTTCTAAATTGAAGAGTACAACTGTGACGTAGCATGGCAACTGAAGTGACCGGTATTACGTTTAGTCGGTTACTTGACAGCTGTCTCGTCACATGTTTTTTTGTGTTTATATAGCTACCTAAACCTATAGAGTATAGGTTATATGACTAGTAAGAAAACCTAAAAAAAAAGGTAACGGTTTAGATAGTAGAAACACGTTTCGATAATAATTCGATGCAAATAAACACATAAAAACAGCTTACCTGGATTACATTTATTACAAACACGTTTTCAAATCCTAAATATTGTCACACAGGTATCAAATTAGTTTTTTGTTTTTTTCGAATAAATATTCGAAAATTCTTGTGTCGCCACGTTTAAAATGTTGATGGTGCGCTGTAAGCCGAAGTTGGCCGCACATAACTGTTTCCTGATTGGAGAATCGCTCTTGCTTATTCTTTTACACTACGCTAAATTAATTTTGTGTAAGTTAAGGTGACGATAACCGACTTTTAATGATTTATACTGAAGATGTACACATCTGAACGAGTAGTGTTGATGATTTGGAAAAAATATATGTTAAATTAGAGCATTTACTTAATATATTAGTATATACATATTTTGGTTTATGTTTATACTATATAGTGAAATTATTTTGTAAAGTTATGTCTCACGCGGATAAAAAACTAAGAATCACGCAAAACCTATCAAGCCTATTTTTCTGAAACCTTCACCATTTAAAAAATAATTTAATCATTGATCTTTCAATATACGTTTTTTATTCAAATACCTTGTGTTTTATGTATAATAAATTAATAATGCGTCTAATTTGGAACAGCGCTCCTTTGATGGGCGAGTCCTATTACTGGCTGGACGTACGACGCGCTGCGTGAGCTCAGTACAGAACACGCAAGCTAACCACTCAAGGTCACTGGCATATATCTGCGTCTTAATAAGTAAATCTTTGTAATTACTAACGAAAAAGCAGGAAAGCATCACAAGGATAAAATTTATTGATGTTTAATTATTGATCTCACCAGCCCGGACCAACCATCGTAATTGATTCTCGATCAAGTGGGCCAACTCTATTTACTATATATTTCTAAAATAACATAACATCACGCCTATAATCCCCAAAGAGTTAGGCAGAGGTGTACCTATAGTACACCCATATTTCGCCAGATAAGTTTAAGTCCCATGTAATAGGGGGCGTACCTATTACCGTCAACTGGCCACGAATCCAGACTTCAGGCTGCTCCTGTGAAATTCTTGATAGAAAAACTTCATAACACTTTACCAGGCTTGGAAATCGAACCCATCGACTTCATGCTCAGCATTAGCACTTACGACCACTACACGAACGAGACAGTCTAATTATTCTATAGAAGCTGTTAATTTTATTTCAATTTTCACCATTTTTCCTGAAGCCACGCGATCTTGCCGTTTGTATGATGTAAGCATAGTACACGTTTTTGCACTCATTATTGTATTAAACTGATGACCTTGGCTAGGTGATTGTCAGATTAATGTTTATATAATGATTTGTTTATAGGCAGAGCATAGCAAGAAAACACGCAAGCTGAAAACATGAACGTTGATTTCACAGTTGATTTGTAAATTGTACATTTATGAAACAAACTTTCCAATGATTGGTAACTTATCCTAACGGATGCAATTCCTGAAGAGTTATGCAGAGGATTTCGCCATTTATGGTTTAGGTATCACGATGCCATTAATTATGAATGGCAGTACATTCCATTCATAATTAATGGCAACGTGAGACCTCCAATGTCATTAAAAGTACAGTTATAGGCCACACGCTCTTATTCCATTGACACTCCGTATTACGCTAAGCTAGTTCAAGGTCAAAATGTTACGACTGACGTGCACCATGACTGTACGTAGATAAATGCGGTGTTGGCGCAACGGTTAAGGCGCTAATAAACGAGTGAGTGGTCGTGAGTTCAAACCGGAGGAGTAGCCCTACTTACGTGAACCCAGTCCTACAGCTAAGTCATTGCAGACATTAATTTCCCTAGGCTTAGTTTGGAACTTTAGTTCGAATATTAGTAACGTGTAGCCTACATTGTTTATATTTTCATTAATACCTGATCATCAGACTTAATATAGGAGAGAGACGTACCCTGAGGGCCTAGACAAAGTGACATTTTATCAGCAATAACGATGATGGAAACGTCAAAAATGCATTGGATTGATATAAATGTTACCGAAAAGCTTAATAGGTATATCAATTCTGTTGAAAGTTGTTGTAGAAGCACTTTGAAAGCGATAGCCTCTGGGTTTGGGAAGTTCCAAACACCCAGTAGCGTACTAAAAAACAGCAAAAAAATATGAATAAATAGGAAGCTACAACAATTTATTTTAAGAAAATAAGATGACTATGAATTTTTACTTTATTTACACAACTGTAACTGGAATACAATAAATAATAAGTTCTGACAGATACTCTGTTTATTTTTCCAAAAAATTACATACCAGCTGTAGGTACATTAAATATTAGCTGTCTACCATTTTGTATTTATACAAATTAAATTACGTATATTATGTAGTGAATGTAGTATGTAGTATAAAAATATAGTTCACATCTGAAAATGAAAATATGAAAATGAAAATATTTTTATTTAAACAAAAATGCTTCATATACAATGATTTGTGTTTGGAGCCTCCTTTTAGGCAAACAATGCCTGTGTTAGGAGACTCCGCTCCTCCATATCTTAGTTATAAAAATTTTACATATTTATATTACATTATGAACATCTTGAGTATGTATCACGTGAATCGTGGTGTGCTTTAGGCGTGGCGTGTGTGTTCGATGTAGTGCGGTTAGATGTGATTTGTGGTGTGGTGTGTAGTGCGGTGTGGTGTGGTGTGGTGTGGTGTGGTGTGGTGTAGTGTGGTGTAGTGTAGTATGGTGTAGTGTGGTATGGTGTAGTGTGATGTGGTGTAGTGTGGTGTGCTGTAGTGTGGTGTGCTGTAGTGTGGTGTGCTGTAGTGTGGTGTGCTGTAGTGTGGTGTGCTGTAGTGTGGTGTGCTGTAGTGTGGTGTGGTGTGGCGTGGTGTGGTGTAGCGTGGTGTGGTGTAGTGTTGGTGTGGCGAGGTGTAGAGTAGTCTAGTACTCGTATATGGAGAACAGTAAGGTTTGTATATTTTATGGTGTGTGATTATGTTACTCATGATAAACCAGAAGAGCTTCCGTATCCTCATAACTAAGAGACTTTGTCCAGTTTGTTATAACTTTTTTACAGTCGTGATTGTTTTTATTGTGTATATATATGTTTTTATTAATCCTGTTGTATATTTGAGCTGAGAGATGGTGAAATTGTCTGCTACTAAATTTGGTTTTACATGGGGGAACTACTGCAATGATATCTTTTCTCCTTTTGTGTTTCTTATTCATATGATAAGGGAGGGCCTTATGTTTTTTTAGAACCGTTTGAGTTATATACAGCTTCCTAACTGAGAGTAAATTACTGATTTCGTATAGGTTTTTAGTAGAGTGTCTTTTAGTTTTAAAATACATAACCTTTATAAGTGCTCGTTGTGCACGTTCCACGTCCAAAAATCTAGTTTTAGCTGCGCCACCCCAAATGGGGATACAATATAGAAGGACGGATTGTGCTAGAGCAAAATAGATTTCATTAAGGAGATTTCTAGGTCGCTTATCACTCCTAAACATTTTAGTCGGAGCCACGTATCTTAATGTTTTGAAGATCCAGGTAAGCTTTCTGACCCTCGCAATCACCTGCTCAAGGTGAGGATACCAAGACAGAAACTGGTCAACCATCACGCCCAAGTATTTCGTCTTAGAGACTCTATTTAGATATGAACAATTACAGCCTATCCTGTTTATATCTCCGCATGTGTGTACCCTCAAACTGAGGTCATCATTGGGGTCTGAAACTACCAAACGTCTGAAACTGAGGTCATCTATTCTATTGTATTTTTATTAAATGCCAAGCAAAGCCGATGTCGACTATTCTGTCAATGTCGAAAGTGCATTGGGAAAACAAATACGAAAGTTTTTTTTCTTTTTAAAGATTATTCAATCATTAAAAGAAAAACAACAAATGAAGATACAAGTAATATAGTTTACATCATTTATATAAATTTTCTTACATTTTAACTTGCATTTTCACAATATTTTTTATTGAATTTAAAATAAGCAACTACATCTCCCAAAATTGATCCATTCGTGACTGTCAACAATTAAACAGTTCTTTATAGTTTTAATTAATTAGCATCAGTTTCTTTGGTTACAATTTCGATCCTTGAGGCTTTAAACAATGTCAAGCCAGAAAACAATTTTAATTTAAGTGGCCTTTTATATAATAAAAATGAATTGCTGTTCGTTAGTCTCGCTAAAACTCGAGAACGGCTGGACCGATTTGGCTAATTTCAGTTTTGATGTATTTGTGGAAGTCCAGGGTTGGTTTATACGGTGAGAAAATATGGAAAAACTGCGAGGGAAATAGTAAAAACAACAATTTTATTTTCTCATACAAACTGTTCCTAGCTGTCGCCATAAATCCTAACTAACAAAAATTACTAGGCTTGCATGAATTCTCGATAGTACCTATTTCAATAGTTAGGGAGGTATGTAGGTAGGTAGGTATGAACGTAGGTAGGTAGGTACTGTATGTAGGTAGGTATATATGTAGCTAGGTAGGTATGTATGTAGGTAGGTAGGTGGGTTGTAGCTAGGTAGGTATGTATGTAGGTAGGTAAGTAGGCATGTAGCTAGGTAGGTATGTATGTAGGTAGGTAAGTAGGCATGTAGGTAGGTAGGGTAGGGTAGGTTGGTAGGTAGGGTAGGTTGGTACGCCGTAGATATGTACTTAGTGCTACACGTGCCAAGCCAGGCAGGGTAGAGCTAGTATTATAACATTTTATACTACTCACAGAAAATGAACAAGTCTGTGAAAATATTGAAGATATACTTAATAGACAAGAGAGAATGGCAAAAAAAAACATGATTTTGACACAAAGTTTACGAGATAAAAACAAACACTTGGTTTTCAATATAAGTGGATAAGCAACACCATTGTCATTTTTTACAACAATTTTCAGTATAGTGCTGATTAGGCATCGGTACAGTACGTTTCATTGCAGTAACAGACAAGTTCTCAACTCGCACATCATCTCCTAACCTGAGTTTAACATCGCCACAGGGGAAAAAGCGGCTCGAGAAAGTAACTTCACCATCCCCACAGAATAACTCAATGGAACTTGCGTCCACAAGGATGTACCACTCAAGTTTGTCAGTAATAGGCCTCCAATTTGTTCTACGGATACCATCTTCACCACCACGATCGAGTGTCACCTTACCTTCAATGGAATCATAACTAATTGAAACTCTCACATTTGTGGATTCTATAAATAGATTAAAATTTTGACATTTTGGTGCTGTTATACTTACTTCAGCAGCCTTATCTTCCAACTGAACGGTATGGCCACCTCGTGCCTCCCCAGAGTACAGTGTGCGGCCACGGGCAGCACAAATCTCTTTAACGGGTTTCTGGATTAGTCTTAAATTTTGCGAGAGAGATAATTCTCTCGGGATTGTCATTTGACCAGTCCAGCCATCGTCGCGCTCAGGATATTCATTCTCCCACGCATCACACCATGCTATCACTATCCTACGACAATCTTCGTCCTGCATTGTTTGCGTAGCATAAAAATCATGTCCATGATCCAATTCCATGAATTCGGTAACAGGCGTAAACAAATGAGATTCGTGGTCAAAATTGCCAACTATATAACCAGTCTGATATATATTTCTGTACTTATCTCCCTCAGGTTCAATACCTTGTGGTGAAAATAACAGTACATAATGTCCGCACAATTCGAAGAAATCCGGACACTCCCACATATAACCTAGGGATCCATTCGACTTAGCTAAAGTTGACACCTGCTTCCAAGAAATTAAATCCTCCGACGAATAAAGTAGTACTCGTCCGAGGGTATTATTATCAAAAGAATTTCCCAACACCATGTAAAAACAATTATTGTATTTCCATACTTTCGGGTCTCTTATATTCGGCTGATGGTCCTCTGCTTTGATAATAGGATTCCCTGCATATTTCGTGAATGTAACTCCATCAGTACTTGTGACTAAAGCTTGACGCTGCTCGTGATCTGGAGTCTCTCCAGGATAATTAACATTTCCCGTATAAATCAAGTACATTGTATTGTTTTCAATTATAGCACTTCCCGAGAACACTCCATTTCTGTCATAAGATTTGTCTGGATACATTGCGATCGGTAGATCTTCCCAATTGATTAGATCCTTGCTCTTCGTATGTCCCCAGTGCGCAGTACCAGGCTCCTGACTGCTATTAGGGTTAAATTGATAGAACAGGTGGTAAAAATCTCCATTTTTGCAGAAACCGTTGGGATCGTTCATCCATCCGTAAGGCGGATGGACGTGGTAGCGCGGTAAATAGCAGTCATTAACTTTATTAGCCGAGCATCTATAAGAAAACAGTGCTATTAGCAAAAACTTTGTCACAACTGCTAACATACTAGTACGCGACAGTAGAACAGACGCGATGACTGAGCTCTTCTGCCTGAATAGTTTATTTCCGCCGTCGTGCTCATTTATATGCCGTCGTAATGTCGTGTCGCATCCAGTTGAGTCAATTCAATGTACACTTACAGAAATTATTGTAACCGTTAACGTAGGTTAATTCAGTTTAATTGTCTGCCAGTGAGATGTTGCTGTATTATTTTGTTAAAATTGAAATTTCAACACGTATATACATACTTCGTAGAAGTAAAGTAGCGCTTTAAATAGGTACAAAATACTCTCCGCAACGGATTAAAACATGAATCTTCCAGTATTTTTTACGAAACAGTCTTTGCCCTTATTATACTGTGGGCAATTCGTCATGGATACCCTCCGTCTCGGGAAATGGAGGGTCATGTCGGACTCCAACCGACTAAACCCCCACGGTACTTTCTACTACTATGAGTCGGGGACCCGGGAGACACTCGCACTTTCGCCGCAGCCCCAAATGAACGGTCTTTACCCAGAAAAAGGAATAAAACGCTGAAAAAAGTAATATTTGATATTAATATTGACAACTAGAGATCGGATATTAGGATGCATATTTACCTAAAGTTCATTTTTGCATAATAAATTAGGGATTAAGATTTTATATTATTAAGATTTCTTTTGATAAAGAAGTCACTCTTTATCATAAAAAAATCTTACTATAAATCTCGGAATAGTGGGATCTCCCTCTTATGAAAGTTACTTTTGCGCATAAAAATATATATACCTACTGTAAACATGTTTAACGAAACTCAAGGCACCGAGTTGTTTGTCGATATGTGCTATGCTAATTTGGAAACCTACTTTACAACATTAACTATAGTCAAAAAGTACAAAATGTATCAATTCCGGAATCGCGCGTTTTTGCCATCGATACAAAAGTGATGAGCCAACACCTGCCATGCTATTCTGTAAACATCTCACCGTGAAAACTTGGGTGAAGTGAGCTGTCAATAGTGTCGATCCCTGTGGAATGACAGCTCACTCCACGCTCACTTCACCTAAGTTTTCACGGTGAGATGGTTACAGAATAGCACTGCAGAACATAAGTAAATATTCATTCGATTCAATAATCAGGACTCATGTCGATGCCGGAATTCCGGGTTTTTTCGATACAAAAGTGCTTTTCATAATAACCAACACCTCAACCTTAGGTAAATATGCATCCGAATATCCGATCTTTATTGATAACATACGTTGGTGGCACGTATTTCAAAAAGGACATCGCTCATTTTGTTTTCGACTTTTGCAGGTACCAATAGAAATTGGTTTAGAATTATTATTCCATGATTATAATCTAAAATCCACTAAACTTACATACATAATCCTACTATATATTATTAATTATCATTATATATTATAATAATAAAAATTAGAAAGTTCGTATATTTGGATGTCTTTTACTCAATCACGTAAAAATGGCTTAACGGATTTTGATGAAATTTGGCACACAGATAGTTTATAACCTGGATTAACTTAAACGATACTTTTTATCTCGGCCGTACGTTCCCGTGGGATAATTGCTGACATCCACGCGGGCAAGGCCGCGGGCTAAAGCTAGTTATATTATATTTTCTTAACCATAACATAATTTACCTCATACGTGTGCTTGACAATTATCTTAAACTACTTGGAAGTGTATTCAAAGGAAACTAAAGAAAACAGTAGTACAATGGTGATTATTTTAAGAGGTGTGAACGGATTTAGACAGTCGATCAATGCGATTAACGATGAGAACATGACTTGCGAATTGCTGGTATTACCTGGGTAAGGCCTGCCTGGGTTAAGGGGGGATATCGTGGCCCCGGCACACAGAACACGGGTGGGTTTTGGTCAGTAAAAGTCTGACACGCCCTCCCGCCCCGCCCAGAGCGGGAGAAGTTATTATAATTTCCCAAGCTCAAAAAAAAAAAAAGAAGATTATTTATTGATTGAAATGTACGTATGTACCTAGCATAATGCTTTACATAATGATTATTGTACACGTGACGTTTTGTAGACGTGAGATTTATAAGTCACTTACTTATAAATCTCACGTCTACGCACAGATTTTGACATAGCAACTGACAAACCGTCTATCTAATTCTATGTGTGGAAATGACATTATAAGCGTAGATTAGGTCGCCCCCAGCTACATGGACCGACGACCTTATAAAGGTGGTTGGGTCAGACTGGATGCGGAAGGCGGCGGGCGGATAGGGTCTTGTGGCGCAGCTTGGTATAGGCCTATTACCAGCAGTGGACTGCTATAAACTGATTAAACCATGGAAAGTTAGCGTTATTATTGGGTTGGTTTTTGTAATTTTTTCTGGCACTGGATTTTTCGTTGTCTTCTCTAATTGTTCATTTTGTACCAGCAAAAAAAACGTAACCGTTAATGATGAGGCTGATATAAAAACTATTACCTAATTTATATCGCTCTCTCTTGATGGGAACTAACATAAATTGCATAAAATTCTCTACAAAGAAGCAGTATTATTTTAAATTCATGATTTATAAGCAAAAAAGTTGCTTAGGTCATACACACAAACCAGTATAAGTATCTACTAGATAAATCAGCAAGATTTCAAACATGGACGATAAATCATTTCATACAACACGTGTATCAAAACGATTGAAATCGATCCAAATCGACGATCCAAATCTGACAGAATTAAGCCTCAATCTAAACAGTGGGTATATTGAGGCAAAAGGTTTCTTATTAACTAAAACTGTGTTTGTGTAATAACTTTATCACAATGTCAGTAATTGGAAACAGCAATAACACTATCACTACATATTATTATAAAACAAAGTCCCCGCCATGTCTGTCTGTCTGAATGCGATAAACTCAAAAACTACCGCACGGATTTTCATACGGTTTTCACCAATATTCTTAACCACGTAACCATTGAGTACGATAGACTTGCTTGAACGTTAAAATGATAATTACCAGAATTATTAGTATAGTATAGTCTAAATTAAAATTGACCTAATATTTCGAATAGTGTTGTCATTAATATTATTGAAACAATACAGAGTACAGTAATTAAAGATCAGAAATAGGTTTACCTCGGATATGCACCCGTACCCGGGCTGTCAAACAAGCTAATTTCAACAATTTTGAAGCCTACAAACGACAGCACATTAGGTACTATTTTGAAATTTTTAATAATTATATTTTTTTAATACTGCATCCGGCTATACTGAAAGCCGAACCCAACAAAGTTGTCAAACTTTACAGTTTGATGATCTGTGGTAGGTACCTCGAAGTTTATGTAGACATAGAAGAAGCATCAGATTCAGAATATTGAAAGTTACAGCTAACAACGTAGACTTTGAAGGAGGCCGATGAGACCTCTTAAAGTCCAATGAAGCTGCAAGGATACGTAAACACATTGGTTTTGTGAAGTCTGAAGAACACCCTACTTACTTTGCGGCTCATGTTTCTAGCTAAACTACTTCACTAGCGACCCGCCCCTGCTTCAAAACACCGATATTTTTGAAGCGAAAACTTCTTTAGGCGCGTTGAGCGATTATTGGCACCATAAATTATACTTATGGATTCGCGTAGTGCTGTGCTATCATAGAATATAGATGGCGCTAATACCAGTTTTAAGTTTTTTAATAGTATTGTTTCATTTCGTGATGATGATGATGATGATTTATATTGTTTATATCATAAATATACCAGTTTTAAGTATTCACTTCTATCGGCAGTGCCCATGACTGCCTATTTTTTATCATATTTATGATTAATATGAATGTATTGCGGTATATGTGCATCCGAAAAAAAATAATCTAACTGATAGTGGAAACCGAATCAGTATCCATTCTATAGTTTAGAAGAACCAACGGTCAATAACCTCCAGTTTTGGCATACTGGAGATATAAAATCTATATATCTATGGTTTTGACGTCCTAATAATTTGTCACAATGACAGATAGTTTTTTTTTTTTTTTTTTCTCTTCTTTGGCAAAAAAATAGAATTATACTGTCTACCATCAATAGCGATCTGTCTTTACTGAAAATATATTATTGGGTTCGGCCGTAAGAGGGCAAACAGACAGACACGATAAGAAACTTTGTTTTATACCTACTATTTATAGAAATAACGTCTACTGAGTTTGGATAAACTTTGGAGACTTCTTTTTAGTTAGTATAATGTGTACTATTGAACTATTGATTACAATAGTTTATTGACCGACTCAACAAATGAATGACACCAATTGAAACTGGCGATTGTACTACATACTTACTTTCATTTATATTTAAATTTCAACCGTCTTATCGATAGTTCGTGTCACAAAGACGTCAATGAACTGAAAAACTGTAACTTTTAATTAACTAACGCTATCATTTTGTAAATGTAACTAAATCCTTTAATATAAAACAAATTGGTTTGTTTCCACAGTAAATTAGATCTACACGATATTTATTTTTGAATCTTTAAGGGGACTACAGGACCTAAACGTGCCTAAACGCAAGTTTTATAATGCCTAAAAGAATATGATCCACTGCAGTAAACAAAATCAGAAAAATATATGATATTTTTCAGGATATATGCTAGTATGATAGTGTGTTGAAAACATAATACAACTAATTTGATACGATAGAAAAAAATCATGAAGATACGTCTAAAAATTTCTTTTAACGATTAAAAATCATATTAATTTACATGCAATCATTCTGATTTTTTGTCAGATTATTCTACAAGCTACATATTAGCATAATAGTGTTTTAATTTTCCAGTCCAATCAATAGATTTTTTGTAAATCGCTAACTGCTTCATATTTTGCAATAAATTACCTGCGTCGTGTCATCGCGCTTCTCTTTCATTTCTATTCAGTCCGACAGTGACCGCGCTTTAGCTGTTGTAAGCCTCTTAATGTAAAAGCGATTGTTATTTAAGACGACTATGATACACTAAGGCCCACTTGCGCATTCGGTTAGCTAAATTACTCGGGAGTTAACGGCTTACTCGGGGTTAATCCAAAGAGATTTTTTTATTTAAATTAGCTATAAACTCTAGAGTTAGCTGTTAACGCGCAAGTGGGCCTTAGGCTGCTCGTGTATTCAGGGAAGAACATAAAAAAGGTTTGTAAAAACACAAAACATGACTGTAATATAATTTAATTGTAACATCTTGCATGCCATGTGTGTGTATACTCACGTTTTGGACAAATAAATGATCTTTATCTATATCATTATCTTTAAATTAGGTTGTTATTATTTTCTTAGAACTGTTTGAAGTGCATTATGTAGAGCCTTGTAGGTTGGCCTTGTAAAATAAAACGTCACGATGTTATCCATCGGAGACTAAGTGTTTTGATGTGTTACATCTTTCCTCTCGCTTCCCCGCAATCTGTGGGAAAGATTTCGTGAAAAGGGACGGAAGTGTGCAACAGGAAGCCGGGGAAGCGCGCGCTGGGGAAGTTGGCCGTCAGATGGTATCAACCCATTTTCGGAGAGGTTGGTTGTTACTGTCAGCCAAGATGCCAGTCATTTGTGACACATCATATGCGATTACTGTAAGGCTTGCAATTTTTTTTAAATCTAGCTGGTACTGTTCAACAGCTGGGCAAAAGTCTTTCCCAAATGCTTCCAGCACGAAATCAAAGCACTCCATTTGCAAGTGACACTACAAATTGGTACGCCGCGCCGTCGGTATACCAAAGTGCAGGCAGTTTGCACCGTACGCCATTGGCATTGGCATTGGGTGTTTACATTTTCATCAGATACTTTTGAAACTGTTTTTTTTCTATATGGCAATCTGGTCAAAACGCCATTGATTACTCGATCCGGTTACTATTCGACAAGTTCGCTAAAGCGGCTGATATTGCTAGTATCTACAGGCTGCGGTAACAACTACATTATTATTTATGTGGACGACAGCCCGAAAACCTAAGACCTACAACTTTAGTCAATAGGCCGAAAAGAGAACTTCAATTGAAACTGACCTAATTCTCTCAAACAACTCTTAGACGTAGACCGTAACGTATACCAGAAACCTTAATGACCCAAAACCACAGAGCATGGAGGCGGCACTATACAACACTTTTCATACAAGTCAAAAGTGTCACCGTTTTCTCGTACTAAAGCTACGGTTTCCTAGAAGAACGGTGGCCGCACTTAACGGCCGCTGTGTTGGCTGTCATGAAAATTATGACAGCGGCAAAGATTTCAATCGTTAGATTCACCCTACCGGGTCAAAAGATAGTCGCTTTTCTGTTTCGTTTTGACACCACTGACACACAAAGACGCAGTGACCACACTTCTTTGTCACGGAAACGCTATTTAATAATGTGTCAGCTCACTCTGCTCAGTATGGACACTTTTTCTTGTGACTGAGTACGGTGAGGGCAAATCTAACGATTTAAATATTTGGGCGGCGGGCTTTGACTTAAGGTCAAATACTGGTGAAAATGACAGATTTTCATGAGCTAAGGTATTATGGACTCTTAGCTTGTTTTTTGTTTTTATTGAAACAGTTTTATAAAAGAGAAACTAATGGTTTTACCGTAAACTTTGATAGTCAACGACGAAATAATAATTTCTAAACCAGTAACTAAGTAAGTTACATTTTGAAGCGCTAACGGTTGATAAATTAATTAACTTGTTACGGTCTGTTTCACATAGGCCCAAAAATAATTAAATATTAAATTGGTGTACGTCTATTTTATTTTTGGAATTAACCATTTATGTAGCGCTAAATACTAACTAGTTAATATGAAACAATATGGCTTGTTCTAATCAATTCCGAGATATTACCATTCTACTTTTAGGGGATTTTTGTTGTAATGTGGCTTGATCAATGAATATTTCTGCAATAGTGTGCAATACGAGTGCCAACCGAAAGATAGGCTATTTATTTATGAAAGTTATGGACAAGTCAAAAAATATTGTACAAAGGCGTACTTACGGACTGCTATGTTACTATCTCAGCCTTTAGTATAACCACATCTTAACTACCTACTCATATAATAAACTATACGTTTATTGTATGTCTGACGTCATCTTTTATCTTTTCATCCAGACATTCAACACATCGTTAAACATTCAAATTGGTTTTCAAATTCATTTTATTGTTTCTAAACGAATTATGCTGTATTGCAATATCTAAAATGTTTGACCTTCCTGTACTTACCTATGTACATAATGTACTACGTACTAGTATGTAAACTTTTTTTTCAATATACAAGTACATGCTTTAAAAATGATTGATGATTTCAGACTATTCTTCTTTTTGTTCTCCTCCGCTAATCTGTTGCAGAAATATGAGTCAACCAGTAAGATTGCGGCACTGTTTGTCCAGGACTCGCCAGACGTACCAATCTTCTTCTGTCAATTCGTGGAGTTATACATAATTAAGTTGGGGTCGAAGTTTTTGGTCATCGCTTGTCAGTGCTATTCTCAGTCAAATTGTGAGTGAAGACTTTTTGACACTGGACAAGTTACACCGGAACTTACCAGAGGGCGAGTAGCAATCGACAACAAGTGACAAGGACAAGTTGCAATCGCTTTCTACAGAATTGACATAAGCTTTTAAGTCGTGGCGGCATCTACATCGCCACATGCGAATTACGCATCACACTGACGTCACGTAAAATTCTGCATCGCACAAGCAGGGTTTACCCCGCGAGCAGCATATACAGGGTGTTTGGCAGAACGTTGAACATACGAAAATGGTGGATAGGTGGGGTCATCTGCTACTTACTCAGCCCTAATTTATTTGGCTCTGGCCCAAATGGGTAAAATGCTTGTTTTAACCATTTTTAATAAAAAATTACACTGTAAAGTTAAGGAAGTGGTGAAACTAGAAGAAAACAAAAAAAATTTCGTCAGGTGGTTCACTTTGTGTTGTCATCTGACATTATGCTGAGCGGAGGCCCTTTTGGCATTATAATAATTTGTTTTCTGTTTTTATAGTTTAAAGGTGTATTTATTTTTTATAATGCCAATAAACGCATTTTTCTTTCTTTCTTATTGTTCTGGTTGTTTTCATAGTCTCTTGATCAATACTAGATAAACAACAGATAAGGGGGGTATACTAAAAATTTAAATATTTTGGAAATCCTCACAACAAGTCCTTTTGTTTAATATGTCACACGGTACAGTTTGCAAAACTTTTTTTTTTTAATTTTCTTGTTGACCCCCAATAGTTGCCCCCATTCAAAATTCATTTATTTTCGTTACAAGTCCGTGTTTGGGTAACAGAAATGCATACGTGTACGAAATTTCAACTTAATCAGTCCATTAGATTCGGAGCAAATTGGCTGTGACAGCCTGACAGACACGAGTGGGAATAAGGGTTTCGAATTTATTTTTCGTCTGAGGTACGGAACCCTAAAAATCTGTTAATTATGGGGCTAACTAGGAAATTAACAATAAGTCCCCTTTTTAAGGTACTTCTTAATTTTTCTCCTCTCGCGTCTGCCTCGCTAGTCTAGTGGTTGCAAGCGCGACTGCTGAGTATGAGGTCCTGGGTTCGGTTCCCAGGCCAACCTGGGAATCCAACTCAGGACCTCATGCTACAGATGGGAAAGTTTTTTCCATCTGTAATTTCTCAATAGTAGCCCGGAGTCTGGATTTGTGCCCGGTTGATGGCAATAAGCTCGCCCCCTCTTACATGGGACTTAAACATGACTGGCGAAATGTAGGTGTACTAAGGCACATCTCTGCCTAACCCTTCGAGGAATACAGGTGTAATGTTATGTATGTGTATTTAAGTCTTTAGGAGAACCCGACAAATGTCGTATGAAACACCGATTGTTCATAAGAAAAATACACACAATATATACAAGAACCAACACACTATATACAAGAACCATAGCTACACAATCACCCAATGCATCCTTTGTTGTTACATTTATTATGCATTGCATCATAACATTAATTACTTAATTCGCCATGTTATTTATTATTACGTAACCAGTACTTATTAACTACTTAGTTTGTGTTATTAACTAATATGTCAAAACGTCAAACAAATAGTTTTTATGACAGCTGCGCGCACAGACTGCATTAAGTCTGCGGCGCGTGAGTCGCCAACGTCGACGGTACGAAATGTTACCATTTTAAATATTATATTTTATATAAACATTTAGGACTAAGTATTGTATTTATTCATTTTATTTTGTTAATTCACTATATGCTGCACCGGTTGACGTCATCACGTCAACGCCGGCTGTGGCTGAAAACCAGCGCTGGGGCTCTGTCTCGCATAGGGTCGCAGCATTATGCTGAGTGATGGCCGTTTTGCGTGGATGTGATGCAAATATTTGTCCCCAAATTGTTTATTTTCGTGTTTTGTTCTTTCCTTGCGTCATGTGTATCTCGAATAAACGTATTTTTTTTCTTTTCTTTCTTTTACACTCGAAACAACAATAAAGATAATCGTGAAAACCGTTGAGCGCTGGGTCAGTGACAGCTCCACCCGAGTTATCTCAACCCGAATACGTGCAATCGAATTCTAGTAGGCGAGCGTTTGACGGGTTTATAACTTTCCATCACAGGAATGAACATAGATAATTATTATTTATGTTCGTGAATTCTAGGGTAGAATAAAGTGCTACTACTATTTCTGTAGTAAAATCCATTTTAATATATATATTATTTTTGGGACAAAAGTTTTAAGTTTTCTTTTAATGTATGAACTATCGAATTCATATGAAATAGACATTCCAGCTAAAAAAAAAATACGTGTGGCACTCGAGGACTGCCGCGGTAAAGCTATTGCATAGCATATATTCAAAAATAAGAAGATAATATTGTTGATTTAAAATATTTTTTTAAAAAAATACCCCTATACCCCCCCCCTAAATCGCAGAATTTACACAACCGTCAATGACGTCTGCCCTCATGCGTCTGCCCGCGTTCGGGTCGCGCACTCGGCGATCGCGCGTCATTGCCTAACCCGCCCCTCCACCCTCGTTCTGCGCGCCCGCCGTCGACTCATCGCAGGTCATTCTTATCGTTCTAACTTTTAAAATATTAGTCCAAATTACTTAGTGTAAAAGACAAATTTTATCTACATTAAATACCGAAAGCGATGAAGGTATTTATTTTGATACGAATTAACTAAATACTCTAAAATATGCAACTTAAAAAAAGTATTCAATTTAAATTTATTTATAGCTCACTATTTTGGCTATAATGGCTTCCACATAAAAGGTAGATATATGCTGTCGCGGACTTTTATTTAGAACTCTTTAAGACAAACAACCCCACAATACATTCTTTTCATGTAACTCCAGCGGTTTAGGCAGCGCACGCAAAGATAGATCTCAGAGGGCAGGATTTTTTCCGACTTACTGGATACTTATCGTTATATTATGGCTAAATCACATAAAATCTTTATAAATTGTAGCCTATGTGTTATTCTGATATATAAGCCACATTACTGTAAAGTTTCATTAAAATCCGTTCGGTAGTTTTTGCGTGAAAGAGTAACAAACATCCATCCATCCATCCTCACAAACTTTCGCGTCAGGTTTTTTTTTCGTTACGGAATTTCTACATTCGGTCGCCGCGCTCAGAGTCTCCGATAAAAGCTATGCAATAGCTTAAAAACCGGCCAAGTGCGAGTCGGACCACGTACAATGAAGCGTAGTTAGGATGAATTTATCCCAACAACAAACTTAACATTGTAGTCGAAAAACAAGTTCTCCAATACATTGTAACTGCAAATTTAAGTTTGTACGCACATTATTGAGAGATTTACCATGTTATTTTAAGACCATAACCTTCTTATAGGTTTCCCTATAACCTATGAGTAAAGAACCATTCTCTGTATTTTCAGAATTTTGTAGTTTCGGAGCTATGGGAATGGTGAATTTTCATCAACTACCTGAATTATCATTAAAAGTATTTATTTTGAAATTTGAAATGTTCGCAACAATTCCTTTAATTTGTTGTGTCATACGGTACAGTTAGCAAAACATTATTTTATTATTTTTCTTATTTGACAGCAAGTGACCCCCATAATCATTTATTTCGTTACACGTCCGTGTTTGGGCCACAAGAATAGATAAATGTTCCAAATTTCAACTTAATCGGTGCATTAGATTCGGAGCAAATTGGCGGCGACAGACGGACAGACAGACACGAGTCATCCTATAAGGGTTCCGTTTTTTTCTTTTGAGCTACGGAACCCTAAAAAGAAAAAAAAACTACAAATATTCAGTTAAATGATCACTTCCCAGGTGATCGCGTAGTCAATATCTCGATATCGGTGTAAGCTATAGCCGGGTGCAGGATCACACTCTAACGCGTTGCGTTGCATTGCGGGCGTTGCGTTGCGGGCGTTGCGTTGCGGGCGTTGCGTTGCGGGCGGTGCGTTGCGGGCGTTGCGTTGCTGAGTTGGCATGAACGTAGCACCCAATGCGTCCCCGCAACTTAAAATTAACAAAAAAATTACCGACTGCGTGCGGCCCCCTTTCATGCGATGATTAGATTTC
This sequence comes from Agrochola circellaris, assembly GCA_914767755.1. Taxonomy (NCBI): domain Eukaryota; kingdom Metazoa; phylum Arthropoda; class Insecta; order Lepidoptera; family Noctuidae; genus Agrochola; species Agrochola circellaris. The sequence goes on from OU611847.1 coordinate 3,103,808, forward strand.
TAGGGTTATTTTCGTAAGTATATGTGAGTTTAATGTGTATGTTGTTGTATGTATATTTACCATTTTCGTTAAAACATAATTTTATTATTTACTAGCTTCTGTCCGCGACTTCGTTCACGTGGAAGTCGTAAGACACCACAATATATTTTTATAAAACTTCCCTGTATACTACGTAGTTTGTAGTTTTATTCTCAACAGCCAAAATATACAGAGAGTCAGGACTTTTGACGCGGGAGCAAGCAACGTACAGTTGTCCGTGTGAGAAGCAGCTTGTCCTGAGGTCGACAACTGCAGCCTACAGTGTCTGCCCCTGTGACTTGTTGATGATCATCGCAAAGCAATGCTCACAGGGAACTGCACAAACTGGAAGGGGGAATTAGTGGTATACGCGGTGGATATCGCGAGCTCGGCACTCAGGCAACGGAAGGAACACGGGTGGGTTTTAGTCAGTAAAAGTCTGACACGCCCTCCTGCTCCACGCAGAGCGGGAGAAGTTATTTGATAATTTCCCACACTCAAAAAAAAAAAAAAAAAAAAGTGGTATACGCGGTATAAACACTGTCTCGCCAACACTATAACCTGTTAGAATTTTCGCCTCGATAAAGTTTCTCTGCAAACTCACGACTTTGAGCCGGGTTCCATTACACAGCTTCGGCGAAGTTGAGTTCCGAAAGAGCATAATCGGGACACCGGCTTTCAGCTGAATGAAGTACGTCGGAAGTCCACTTGTCGTTAGCGAATTCAGAAATTCTACGAAGTAATGTGTGGCATCACCTTGCTCCACAACAGAGTTGACCGATAGAGGTGTATATCACTTCGCTCCCTTCAATTTTCAAGAGAATACTAGGGTTAATCGCTGCAGCTTAATCATTTTTGGGTGTTAAAATGGCCCGTTCACGCACCCAAGAATTCTCTTGTTACTTACAGAATGCGACTGATCTCCCCACACACCAGACGAATTTGAAAAAACTGATTTTCTAAAGTGGGAATTACTCTACCAAGAGTCCCTGGTAGAGCCACCTGGTCACTCTCCTCTGGTAGAGTGCCTTCACCAACTTTTGGAATGACATCGGAGAATTTTGAAGCCATGCCGAGCTCGCATGATGATGGTCAAGCGCAGTCTATGAACTCGCAACCATAGAGTGGACCTTTTCAACGAAACATTCACCTCGTCAGCCCTAGTTCCACGCATCACCACATTAATTTTATTCTTGTTAATATGTTAAGATAATACCAAAAGATTAAATTAAGTATTTCATGCATATATTTGTTGTCGTGATATTGAACTACTTTACAATATGCTTTTTAAAGTAAATAGCACTAAAAATATTGTTTTTCATTAGATTTATTGTATGACCGGTAAAAAAACATTACCTTAAGCTCTAAAATGATCAGTACAGAAGCTTGAATGTTTTGTGACTTTAAAGTGCTTGTGACGTGTCGTAGCAATTTCTCATTGCTTACGAAGTTTTCCTTATTTATTGAATTATTACGTTCTACGAACTATTATATACATGTTAGTATTAGAAAATATAAAAAAAGAATCAAAAACAATACCAGTAGTTGGGAATGGAACTTACAAAAACTGGTTTGCAAAGCAATAGTCCAACCGCTCAGTTATCTGAAATAGCCGTTCTTATATTTCATGATTGACTGCTTAGCTCCATAAAGGTATAGCGTGATGAAAATCATTTAAAACGTTAAATCGGTAACTATCTCCAACATACTAACATTTTGGCTCGTCCTTTTACAATTTGCGGAGAAGAATACGAACATAATGTAATATTGCTCATCCCCAATAGCAAATAGCATGATAGTTTATACCCTACAGTTTGACCAGACTTATATCCTCAAAATTTTAACAGAATCTGCCCAGTAGAATTTGCGTGCTGCTGGAACATACGTACAGACAAATAGACAAACTGACAAAAATTCTAAAGACTATATTTTCGGCATTAGAATCGATCCAGGACCTCGTAACTATTACTTTTTTTCAAAAATATTCAATGTACAATTTTAACTTTGCTACGATTTTATTATATGTATAGAAAAGGCACTATTATCTTTGTCACGACCAAAATTAATAACAATGTTTTAGTGTATTCGAAGGTGAAACTTAATTATAGGCTAACATCTAATCATAATTTACTAAAACACTACTGCTTGTTTATTTTTGGAAATAATGTGAAAACGAATGAAAAAATTCATTTCTGTGACCAACGTCTACTCATACTGAGCTTCAGAACATTTTTTGACGACAGTTGATATTGGATTGATTGACTTGGTATTCTTCCATAACTTTTTCGAAATGCCATTTCTAAGAGGGACAGTAAAACTGGAATCATTTTTAACATTCAACGGAATTTTGTGGTTAAGCCTGGTATTTGGCTTTTACTTCAAACGTAATACTTCAGCAACTATATGCTTACTAACAAAACTTTACTGCATCATCTTTTGTGTCTTAAACATTGTGTATATTTTGTTCAACATCCAAAATCCCAGATCCTCGGAAACATATTATTATGCAGTAAATGTGTACAGCGTTAGTATAGTGACAGAGATATCAACTAATGTTTTATTATCGTTAATCACCGAGACAGAATCTTTTATTAAGTTCTCTTCAAACTTGGCCGCTAACTCTTTGTCTACTTTACAAAAGAAACATTTTTGTTTTGCGTCATATTTCATGATATTCATGTCTGTTACTGTAGTTATTGTAATTTTTATTTCTGCCAATTTACTACAATTTACGACACTAGAATACATTATATACGCCTGTCAAGATTTATCAACTTACTTTAGCCGTATACCTCTAATTTATGTATCAGATAATTATAGAAAAACGGTGCAAAGTATTTGTAAATCGCTAAAACGTAACTTGAAAAATAAACAAATGAATGATGCTGAGAAAATCAAACATGTAAAAGACTTTATTAATGCTTATATAAAACTATCAAAGAATTTGAATTCAACGATCACGATAACGAGGGCAAAGGTAAATAATGCTATAAATAAGTGGACAAAAAAAAAGGAAAAAAAAAAAACATTAATACCTTAATATTATTGTTTCAGATGATGATAGCCTTTGGGTGTGATTTTTTAAAATTAGTTTCTTTTGTGTATTTCATTAACACTATAAGCATTGTGGTACGTTTATTTTTATTATGTGCCAATTGAAAATGAGTGAATACTTTTTTTTTAAATAATCTAATCAAGGTGATGTTATATTTTTTACATAATTTTTGTTGTTACAGGAACTTGAACAGATGTCTTGGTGTTTAGAAGTAATTTTTACTATAACACTATTATGTATCCCATTATGTTTAATGGAATTAAGTGCAAATGACCTGGATGACATAAAATATACTCTTGCAGATCACATTTTAATGTACAAAGGTATCTTAATCTATTTCTTTGTATAACTATCTTCTTATCTTATATAAAATACATGTATATAAAAACGAAATACATACACATTCACTGTTTGAATATTCACGAAATCTCAAGAACTAATTAATACTAAATAAGTTGTTTATTTATGGTGTAGGTGCTTCGATGTTTTTCAAAAGTGTTGCCATTGTCGTGCGGTTGACTGTGCAAATTGACTATCCGGCTACCAGTTGTGTGAAACGAATAGGTATATAAAAGAAAGAAAAATTGTTTATTCTGCACACACAAAACGCACATATAAAGACAAAAGACATAAAATACACACGTACAAAAATAGCCAAAGGCCTCTTATTCAACCAATTGATAAATATAAAAATAAAATAAAAACAAAGTTGTTCATTGGTTAATTTCAAGGCCATAACGGTTAACTTTCTCATATACAAGTATCATCACACCATCGTAAAAGTAAAGCCTACTGTGACATAGATTTTTTCCCGACGATACCTGTCGAAATCCCGACAGCTATCAGTGGGAAAAAATCTTAGGGTTACTGTACTAAGCAAGTCACGGACCTCACGAGTCACGCGTAAGAAGTCGCGGAACAACTAGTTTAGTATGTACGTATGTGTGCGCTAGTGGTCACAGCAATACAGTAGTGGTCACAGCAATGGCACCAGACGCCATAAGTCACGGGGTAGACCCGTAAATAAAATTATGTTAAGCAACGGAATTGCCCGCGAATTCGTCTATGATCCAGGATAAAAGTATGTCCTTCTCCAGGTCATGGTCTATCTATTTGCCAAATTTCATCCAAATCCATTCCGCCGTTTTAGCGTAACAAACAAACAAATAAATAAACAAACAAACAAACAAATAAATAAACAAACAAACAACCTCACTTTCGCATTTATAATATTATTAGTAAAATTTAGTAAATTAGTTTTAATAATTACTAATAATAATTAGTAATAGGAATTAGTAATAATAATTAGTATTAGCTTTAGTATTAGTAGTAGCATTAGTATTAGTATTAGTAGTATTATTAGTATAGTATAGTAGTGTAGTAATTAGTAAGTAAGGATTATCACTGACCCCGAGTTTGAAATACTTTTTGTATGTTTACAGACAAAAAACTACGCGATGCCTTAAACGACGCCCTGGACTATATTGACGCCTGTTCTTCTAAATACACAATGTGGAACCAGTTCCCTCTCAACGTGAACTTGGTTCTGGCTTTTTTAAATTTAAGCGCTTCATACGTCGTGGCTTTACTACAATTTGCCTATTAGTTTTACAGCAAGAATTGAGAGTGATTTGAGATTTAGAAGCACCAACTTAATTGTGTTAATTCAGCAAACAATCTATGTAACCAATGTTATGATTAAAACGAATAATTTTTCTTTGAATGTTTTATTTTAAAAGAACTTCCTAATTGCGTATCACACTTGAATGTCTTCGGGCCATGAAAAATATTGCCTGAAAACGCCAAAAATCTTCTAACCGTAAAATGAATACCTGTCGTAACGACATATATATAGATTTAAAAGAAAATTATTGGCCTACAAAAAGGCATGAGGATAAAAAACCTAATAAATAACATAATCTTCTGGTGGTCGTTATTTCGCGTTGTGAACAGGAGTTCATTTAATCATCAAAGAGCTATCTTTTGACACCCACTGAGATATTGTGCTTTTATATTCCATGAATTACTTACATTATTTTCGTTTTGCTTCATTAAATTAATTAAAATACCTGGGTTAGGTACCTGAATTCTATACCAAGGCAGCAGTGTATAGCAGTGTAGTGTAATGGTTTTTAGAAGACACTTCATTTTAGGTATACTTAAATTTAAGTATAAGTAACATCTCCGCGAGCCCATCAGAATACCAGCGCTGCGACATTTATTTTTAAATGTCGCAGCATCATGCTAATTCAGGAGCCTTTTGGTCTTGCACAGGACTTTCTGATTTTATAAATAAAAACGACGTGTCGCTAGCTACGGAAGGTATTTTATAGAAATTCATAGAAACAGAGATCACAAATTAAACACACTCATAGAAACATAAATAAAAAAAACAATAAAATAAAAAACAAAGTAAAATAAAATAAAATTTAAACTTTCAGTAGGTATTTTCTAAATATTTTAATTTTAATATTTAATATAACATAACGCCTTGTTTTCCCGAAGGGTTGGGTAGAGGTGTGCCTGTGGATACTAGAAAAAATTATATGTGGATAATTATATTAATTATCCACATATCATTTTTTTCTAGTAATATTTCACTCACCAAAATATGCACTCAGTGTGTAGCTATGACTCCAACGAAAACGAAACCAGGAATCAACCCGGTATTCTTGAAGGCAGCTGGCATCGCAAGCAATCCTGACCCTAATGATGATTTGAGTAAGCGGAAGAATGCGCCTAAAGTCCTGTGAACAAAAACCTGCCCACCAGACACAACACTGTATATTTTATAGTGTATTACTTTTTCTTTATGTAATGTATAATCTGGTGTACAATAAAGTATATATAAATAAAATAAATAAATAACACTCGGCTGGTCGGAGGATCCTCCCTTTTCAATAGAGGATGAGGAACTTTCCACCCTGTTCCTCATACTTTTAATTAAAGCTAGCCCTTAATTCGACTCGCACTTCAGTAAAACGCTAAAATTATTGCAAGTCTTTCAAGTAATTGGCACCTATAGTACAAACTTTGTTGAAGCTTTCGAGCAAAATGTCAATATCTGCTATTGTGTAAGTAAACAGGCGGTCACGAGAGTGATTCAAATTATTCAATTTTCCGGTTCGTTTATGATGTACGGAATCCCAAAAACCTGTGACTCAATGTAACAGTTACAAGTCCATGATTTCTTTTAAATGTTTGTAAATGTGTGTGATTTATAAACGTTATTTCTGAAAAGTCCAACAATAGCAGTTTTTATATTAAAATATCATCGCATTTCAAAGCTTCTTAAAAATCTATTCTATTTTAAATCGAATTTTACAGTAGCATTAGCATCGGGAATGTTACTGAGAATGTGATCGATATAGGAAGACTTACGAGTTGGACGATTAATATGTAATTTGTATGCGAGTTCTTGTATCTAATTGAATAGTAATATTACTGTTTTGGAGAGTATTAATGGTAAAGGTCACCTGCCGAGACCACGTTTATTTAGGAATAGTATTTTTTTAAACGTGGTCCAAAAGACTATGTAACTTAATCAAAAATTGACTTGGGTCAGACTGACGTGTCCTATATACAAATAATATAATCAGCTTATGATGTGTCAGTTCCACGCCACATGCCAAGTAACTCTTTAAAAACGTGTTATTTTTAAGCAGTATACCTGTACCTCCCCTTTGTTTATCTCTGCAGAAGTTAGCCATAATATTGTAACCATGGATTTTAATATTAGATTTATTACCTTTTTTATAAACGTTTTGGAAAGGCATGTTGCGTCAGGACTATTATTCATCTCCTGTATTTCCTGCAAGGTTCGTTTAAGGAGTTCCCTTTTGGACGAGATACTGGCAATATTTAGTTCCTTTTCGTTCCTTTTTGGGATTTCTCAATGGGATTTATTAGGTTTTCTGATCTTTGTTGACTGAGGATTATACGATCAAAATAGAACGGGTTTGTTTCCCTTTTTGGTTTAATAAGTTGCCGTAAGTGGTGTTTACTTTAAGACTTGATTTGTTACTCAATATTCGTTTTACAAGGTTTCTAGGGTTTTAAATCATTCTCATTATAATCATTACAGTCTATTAGGTAATAAATTTTTGTACGCAATTCGGATATCTTGTTAGATTGGCTTTCAAGAAATTTACATTTCTTATAGTTCATAAGTACATACACTTTTGATACGATTATTAAGTTTATTAACAACTAGATACTCATTTTTAAGCACATTTAATACAATGATCATGTGGTTATAAAATGTATCTAGTATAATTTGTAATTGGGTTATGGTGTATTTTAAATTGTAATCGTTTTCTCCTACACATATCACAAGTTTATCATTAGGGTTCAACTTAGCATAACTGCAGCTCATTATTATTTGATTACTGAGTGCATTTGGTTTCGTATTTGCGATAATCCTATACTTGTGATACCTTGTACTTTGTCTTGAGTGTATCATGGCTGCTGCTAGACCGACACATTGCTGAGATCCAAAGTTAAATACTCTAAACGTCGGTTCATGCTTTTGCTCTTCAGTGTCAGTAGGCGTTTTTGCGTTTTGTGAGAGCATCGATCTGCTGTTGTACTTCTTTCAGATTTTGTTGAAGATCCGTTTGTTTTTGTTAAAGAAATATATTATTTCAATACTTTTGTCACAGTCGACATTCGACTCATTTGCCGAAGGAGTATAAGGTATGGAGAGCATGTTTTAAGGTAGTAGCGAGAGTCTTCTTTTTCTCTTATGTTTGATGGCTGGGCTATTTCCAGAAGCAACTGGAGAATAACAAAGTGATTTTAGCATTTTTGTCGCTGCTGTTAATTTATTTATTTGTTGGTGGAGATTGCTATTTTCTATTATAGTATTTTTTAGCTCATTTCCTGCACTATTCAGTCTAAGCGTGAGTTCCTTTATGGTGTCTTTCATTTTTAAAACCGTTAATGTTTCAGATATCAGATATTGTGCCGTCAACATTATGATATATTTTTTTTAGGTGTATCAAATGATTCATCTAAAGTTTCATATTCAGACAGTATGTGCGAATCTAAGATATCAGAAGACCCCTGGACGGCAGGTTTCACTGTTACATGTTGTTTATTTTCCTGGAAGCTGTCACTAGGTCCTGGTGATGGGCTGTTCATGTTTAATTTTGCTCGTTTTCTCGTTGCGGCATATGATACATCAGCTACATGGTTGGTAGTTGGAGTTTTTTTACTTTTGGTACATGTTTTACATCGCCATTTTTTCCTAGATCCCTGGTCATATCTGGTTCATATCAGTTGGTACACACCGAACATAAAGCTGTTTTCTTAATGTCGACTGACTTCTTGCATTTAAAGTATATAACTTTTTCTGGTATCTTGCGGTCGCCTTTCTGACCATTAAAAAAAAACATTTTAATAGTTTAATCTTATTTCATTTTTGATTTCACTGGTTTCTTAAGCGTTTCATTAATATTAACAGCTGCTTCAGAATTTTTCATCATATATTCGATCACAGATGCGATTTCCTCTTTCTTCTATTAAAAGTGCTGCACGTGCATATGCCAATTCACTGGAATCTTCGCCTGTATTGTATGTTTGTTATGTGTATTCTTTTTCTAGTTGCTTCCCAGATCTTTGAATGGTTTTCGGGACCTTTTTGTCATTGTTCCAATGAACGATGATGTCGACGGTACTTAAGAGGCTGACACCCGAATACTGAAACGCCACTCAAAACTTAAGCGTTACTTATGACTCGTTTAAAGCCTTTTGATTGGTTGAAACTAGTTTTAAGTAACGCTTAAGTTTTGAGTGGCGTTTCAGTATTCGGGTGCAAGTGTCTTCTTTGTATATACAAAGACATAGCACTAACGCGCACATTTATAAACGTAACGTAAATTCAAACCATTTTTTAATTACTATCCCATTGCATTTTAGTGAAAAATTTTGTGAAGAGCACAATCAGTAATGTATCATCAAGCACATATAGGTCATGTGCGAAACGACTATTTTCTATAATAGAATCGTTCGAATTTACATTACATTTACTCCACGTGTTCGTGCTAGGCCCACTGTACATACCTACTTACCTTTTTGTACACACGATATTTTTCGATAAAAGTCTTCGTAACTAAATTTCAGTTTTAATCCCAGAGACTAATTTGAAATTTCAAGTGATTGTTATTTGTTTTTTCAATTTGGAGTTTGTCATTTGCATCTGTCAAATCACTCTTTGGGATTAAAAACGAAATTTAGTTACGAAGACTTCGAACTGTAGACTTTTTATCGAGCACACAATCAAATCCACAGCTTTTGAAACTAGTTTGTAAATTTGTGAACATTCGAATTACAGATGACTAAAAAATATTGCAAACTTTTAATTGGAGCGAAATGGTTGTTCTCATTCAAACGCAGTTTGCTTTAGTCCAGTAACAATAATGCTCCCGTTCATCCAATTCTTATGGATTAAAAACTTTTACAAAAGAAAAAACCCCCGACTTCCAAATAAAACACTACAAAGTGAAAAATAAATTTTATTGCGGAAGTCAGTATCTTTGGTTTAGAATGTTCGTTTTTTGCCACCGACTTCCGAAAATAAAGTTATTTGGAAGTCGGTTTATAGTTGTGGTACCTACCCCACACAAATTCAAAATACCACTACTTGCTATGTAAATAATAGTGATAGGAAGTTATTATCACATCACCCACATGGATTAAGTGCGAAAAATACGTATTATTGAAGGTAAGTCATAACTACCCAAGCAAAGTTAATAAAATTTATACGGGACAACCGCGCAAGCTTTTCCTATCAAAGGTAAAACGAATTTTCTAAATCGGTCCTCAATTGTCTCAAATTACGATGGACATAATTACATAAAAAACATACAGACGAACATTAGAAGTTTCTCCTTTTTGCCTGACTACGGCAAAGCTTAAATGAAGGGTTTTGATTTTAGCAGTCTTTGTATGTGTGTTTGTTTGTATTTACGTGTGTTCCAACGTAGCGTCTAAACTACTGAACCGATCTTTGGAATTCGGTTTAAAATTAAAATGTATAAAAGACAACTAGTAGAGCGCCTGGGGGTTTTGACCTCGGATTATTGTTACTTGAATGATTTTTTAAAATTGAGTTGGGATTTTGTTTTTTATACTATAAATTGCAATGTTTACCAATTTTATTTTGTGCTTTTGATTTTTATCCTATATATGGTTTTTCGATCGCTTCAAGCATACCCATTTTTAAGAAAAGTACGCAGGTAGCCCTGCGTAGTAGTCATGCTAGGCCCACTTTACATACTTACATACCTTTTTGTACACACGATATTTTAGATAAAAGTTTTAATCCCAGAGACTAATTTGACATTTCAAGTGATTGTTATTTGTTTTTTCAATTTGGAGTTTGTAATTTGCATCTGTCAAATCACTCTTTGGGATTAAAAACGAAATTTAGTTACGAAGACTTCGAACTGTAGACTTTTTATCGAGCACACAATCAAATCCACAGCTTTTGAAACTAGTTTGTAAATTTGTGAACATTCGAATTACAGATGAATAAAAGTTATTGCAAACTTTTAATTGGAGCGAAATGGTTGTTTTCATTCATACGCAGTTTTCTTTAGTCCAGTAACAATAATGCTCCCGTTCATCCAATTCTTATGGATTAAAAACTTTTTCCAAAAAAAAAAAAAAACAACCGGCTTCCAAATAAAACACTACAAAGTGAAAAATTACTTTTATTGCGGAAGTCAGTATCTTTGGTTTAGAATGTTCGTTTTTTGCCACCGACTTCCGAAATTAAAGTTATTTGGAAGTCGGTTTATAGTTGTGGTACCTACCCCACACGTATTAAAAATACCACTACCTGCTATGTAAATAATAGTAGAAGTTATTATCACATCATCCACATAGATTAAGTGCAAAAATACGTATTGTTGAAGGTACCCAAGCAAAGTTAATAAAATTTATACGGGACAACCGCGCAAGCTTTTCCTATCAAAGGTAAAACGAATTTTCTAAATCGGTCCTCAATTGTCTCAAATTACGATGGACATAATTACATAAAAAACATACAGACGAACATTAGAAGTTTCTCCTTTTTGCCCGACTACGGCAAAGCTTAAATGAAGGGTTATGATAAATATTTGATATTATAAACAACGATATAAATTGTTTAAATTAACAAATATTTTATTAATAATTTTCTTCTTTATTTAATTTTCCTTAATAACCTTCTTTTTCTCGACTACTCTCATATAAATAGACAGATTAACTTAATTTAGATATACAAAAATATTCTACAGCCTATATGTACTACTTCAATTGTCCCAATGTTTTTTTTTCTAATCAATGTCACAATTTTTGTATAGGTAAAGTTTTTTGTATATATTATTAATTAAACATTCCAATTTGAATTTGTAAATTTCATTCACTGTAAAAGAAATCCGCGGTTTTCATGTTTTTAACGCTCCAGGTACTCCACTAAACTCATTACTTCTAATGTATTATGAAATATATATAATGTAAGAAGCAACAGCATCATCTTTTTGCTCTTCTCCCTGTTACCTAGGGTCACCGAAACACGTTTTTTTCTTTCATTCTCTCCATGAGAAGCAAATATTGACAGAAATGGTGTCCGTACACCCAGTTTCACACAAGCCGGTCTAAGGAATTGTTATAAATAATTACACAAAAATATAACGACATATCAAGTTAATTTTATTATAAAAAATAATAAGTTACCTTACAGAGTACAATAAATAAATTTATTTTATCTAAACTTCCCTATAATTTCGCTAACAGCCGCATAACACCCAGATATTAAAACAATAAAATAGAATATCAACAGTAATAAGTTCTTCCATAGAATGTAGTTACATTTTCCGAGTCCTCGTTCCCATTGGTGAACTGTTTGGACCACTACTGGGATCAGGAGGCCGAGGGTTGAGAAGAAGATGGCCCCGACGAGACCTATGAGGAGCTCTAGGTCTGGTACTGCAACTGCTAGTATAACTGAAACAAAAAGAAAATAAGTTGAATACATGACCTTGACCATTTTCAGTTTCAGTTCTTTAAGGCTTTTTGTCACCTAAGTATATCAATTTCAACCAGATTTCCAGTTTTAAAGCGCAGTTTTAGTGAGGCGCGTAGTGTTCCATGCGCGCCTCACTAAGGCGTAACGAGGGAAAATTCAACACCTTACTTCCCCTACGGGACGGGGCCCGCAAAACGTCGGCCGTTACCGGTTCGAGGCAGCGGAAGTCGCATTTGCACCCGCAGCCCCCCGACGCAAGTTTGCGGGGGCACACCGGGGTGATTTTAGTCAGTAAGAGTCTGTCAGACCCCTCTGCCCACCCCAGGGCGAAGGACATCCTAATGAGGATTTCCAACACGTCAATAAAAAATAAAAATAAACACTAACCAGTCAAAGCCACACTAAGAGTCCTGAGCGTTATCTGACTGATGTTATAGTACTCCTTGCTGAACCTGGACTTGATCCGTGTCCATATGATGTCCATAGGCGCGTACATCTGAAGGCAGTACGTGAAGAACACTGCTACAGCCACCAGGATCTTCGCTGTTAATGCCAAACTGAAACAGAATAGATGAGATGATATGTTGAACCTTTAATGGGTCACTGTCAAATTGGTTTCACGTAGAGGACGCTATGTGTTTGTTACTTATATCTAGTTTCCGATGGAGTTTCTTGATGCAAACTTCGTGTGTTCGTGTGTTAGTGTTTTGTCTTGTCGCGCATTGGTCGCGTTTCATTCGTGATGACATTGACAAGTGACAATCAACCAGCGCTCTCTCGCGGTGAAGCTTCCAGCAAGCTACCTCATTGAATGTAATTATTGATGCTGAAAAGATATTGACTGTCAGCGCCTTGACTACTCCTCTTAGCTCCGGCTGGTACCAGCTTGCACCAGTACACGGTTAATACCGTCAACCCCGGGTGGTGCCATATGGTAACAGCACACCTTACATTCCAATTGATGATAGAAATTAACATAGTTACTTTAGAAGTCCAAAGATAAACAAAATTATGTTAGGGATGTATTGTAATAATTTTCGATTAAATCCGCCAATAACTAAGAATACCGTTTTTAAGTTTCTCGTCACACTTCTCGACACTTACAAATTCTGAATAACGATGAGCATCATTATCCGCATTATCTTTGTTAAACCACTTTATTTCAGTTATTACTTTAATAGTCACACTATTAATCTGGCTTTTAGTCTAAACCTTATTTACGACGAGAATGTTACCAGACAAAATAATGTTTGTATTGTTGCATAAAACATTTATTTGTATATTGTTATGTAGTTCAACGGCTTTTTCAGAGAGACTAAAAATGTAGTGAATGAGCAACCACCTGATTTAAATTCGTTGACAGTAAGTCTGCAATACATTATACCAAACTATGAGAGTGAATGGAGAGCTATTACTCTATTTGCTAACTGTCTCTTAGAGACCCTTTCAGTATTGGTAAGACTGGCGAGGCAAAACATACGAGAGTCGCATAGACTTGGGATGTGGAACAGAAGCGAAGACTACTTTGTCGCTATTCACGTCAATGGAAACTGGGCAAGATGCCAGAAAATATAATATAATTTATTTTTACTATTTGACATTGTATACTTACAATATTCTATATTTTTTATTAAATTTGATTGGTTACAGCTGTAGTGTAACCATTGTTATTTGGTTTAAATAGGTTTTTATTTTTATTATTTTATTTATCTTTTATATAGATTATTTTCTTTTAAATTTTGTGAATGTGAGAACATTGTAGACATAACAGACTGTAGATCTGTCGACCATTTTATATTTTACTAAGTACCTGGTACATGTTGATGGGCCTACACTGTCCTCTCATACCTGTATAGTTGATCGAAGCTTTTAACACTGTAATTTGGATTTTTTTTATAAACAATTTACTTTTAAGAGAAACCGTGGAGTTTCTTGCCGGCTCTTCTCCATAGGAAACGACCAATTGGAACCGTGCACCAAGCTTCATAAGTGCCCTTGTAGGCTTATGTGAAATAAAATATTTTGAATTTTGAATTTTTTGAAACTCAACATTTTAAGTGCTTTATAAATCGTTGTCAATAACAGACTTCGAAAAATAAAGACACACGATACTTATTCATAGTGTACGTTCACTTTCTGATTTAAACTCACCTAAGTGGTTTTAAATCAATGTAAGCTTAGAAATCAATATTCTTAATTGTGCATTGGAAATTGTTCATTTCCTTAGCAAAGAAACAATGCAAACATTTATTTTCTTTTACAAATGAAACGCAAGCAACGTTTTCCCGTTAGCTTTATTTTTCCTCCACTTCCGAAGACTTTCAAGTAATTACTGGAAAGCCATTAGCTTTAAAAGGTCGGTAAATGTATAAAAAAGTTAAAAAAATGAACAAGTGAAAAGCTATTTTTAATTGGATGAAGTAGACTTAATTCTAGATAAATCCATTTTGTGCATACATTAATCATTTTGTGAATTTTTCCGTGGCTGTTGGGAGTTTAGACACAAAAAATTATAAAGTTACAATTTCGACGGCGACCGCAGACTTGGGTCTTTGCCTTCGAAATTGTAACCTTATAAATCTTATGTACCGCCTTCGGAATTGTACCTTAAATCTTTAAGAAGTTTTATTATTACCGCCTGTGCTTCCACATGGTAAAGCAACTTTGTAAGCGCTTCTTTAATTTAAGTATGGTCTCTCCAAACTGCCTCACTACTCCTGTTTCAGAATTTTTTATGAACCAGTCAGGCGTTTCTAAAGTAAGGATTTACAAATACAAACCAATAATATTTACTTACCTAAAGTGAGAAAAAATAAAAGAAAGTTGTTACCATGAACATAAAAGTTACTTCCGCATCTACTTACGATAAAACCTGATATCGAATGAATGATTGAATGATTATTTATTTGTTAAACACAGGAACATACATTTGGTCTTCAGTTAAAATTCAGTTGGCTCTCTCTGTTTTGCCATTGGTATTCCATGCATTCACCGTTAAGATCTGCACTAAAAAATAAATTGTTCGAAAATCGAACTGGCCACCACGAGTAGAATATAAATAAATGAAAAATAGAACACAAATAAGCTGACGCATTGGTGACAATATCAAACTAAAAACACCGTTGATAACTGATCCTTGGACACCTTTGTCACCACAACCTTCCACATCAAAACACTATTCATCTAGCCCGCTGCCTCAAGCACCACCTTCACCAACTTTCACGATCTCGAGTTCTGTTCTCAAGTTTCTGAAACTTTACTTAACAGTAATACTCAAATAAACTCTACCTCAACTTCAATAAATGTACCGAATAAAAACATAACATTGTATTTCCGCAACTGGTCTAATGTATCAAACATTACCTTTAACATTTAATTGTTTTAAATAAGTCTACTCACTGTAATTGCAATTTTAATAAATACTTTGATTCTAGTACTATTGCTTTTTATTGTCTCGTAGATGGTGTGTAAAGTAGAGTGTTCTCCTCGGGGATAAAGGTGCCTTCGTCTTGGGCGAACTTGAATCCCACGCTGCACTCAGGATTCTTGTCTTAACTCCCTTGCTCCGCTCGGGAGTTAAAGCTAGAATCCTTCGTTTTGCTCGGGATTCAATACGGCGCCTGCTCCATACGATACTACTTTATCCCCTTAGTGCATAATCTTGTTTTCACAAAACCTTAAAATTGAGATACCTAATTAATAGTAATTAATTACCTCAATTTAAAGGTTTTGTCTAATTATAACTATAGTCGAAGTTATGCGTACTTTTCGAATTTGTGTTATTTCTACACCCCCGAATTGTCATTTAATTTCATTTAGATAATAGATAGAATAAATACGGAAGAGTTTCTAAATCTTTGAACCTTTAAGAATTTTTTTTCAACATTGCTTTGTTTTGCCGAGGAAGCGTATCAAACCTATAAGACACCCTTTCTCACTTACGAAATAAGCATAATTCTATATACCTTATACTCACTTTTCACCTTCCGGCAAATTCAGCGTGATGCTCCCAAGGACACCCTCCCCATACTTCATGTAGCCAAACACCCCAACGACACCATACAGAATAGCGACGAAAATCATTGTCACATTCAGAACACTGGGACAGCCGAGGAAGTCTTGAGGTTTAGCCATCTCATTCTCCACTGGCATGACCACGTTGATGCCTTCCATTGCAAATATTGCAGTACTGGAAATAGAGAAAATGATTAGTGAGTTGGATTTGATAGACATGAATTTGAACCTTCTGGAAATGTGAGTCACAATATTTCAGAACCTTTTGTTGAGGTTGTAGTATTTATAAATCAATCGATGATTTTATTTGTGCTCGTATGTAGGTAAGAAATTTTAATCGGCGTACATTTCAATCAGCATTCAACTGACGGACAACAAATGTACAGCTGATATAACTGAAGATAGAAATAAACAGTTGGAAATAAATATTAGAAACTACCTGCGCCACGCGGTTTTACCCGCATAAGTCTCGATTCTGTAGGAATATCGGGATTAAAAGTATATAACCCAGGTCATTGTCTACCCATGTGCGAAATTTCATCCAAATCCGTTTAGCCGTTTTAGCGTAAAATGGTAACAAACAAATAAATAAACAAACTCACTTGCGCATTTATAATACCTATTAGTTAGGATATATCATTCCTGTGATCGAGTCAATTAAATAGTACGTTAAATTTCAGGCGACAACTTTAGTATTTAATACCACTGAAAACTAAAGTCATATTCTACGTGATATTTGAGATGTCAAAGGCAAGATAAAGATAAAGATCATTTTATTTGTCAAACATGCGTTTACATAAACTGAGTAATCAGGCATGCAAGGTATTGAATTAGTAATAGATGTGTGCGTCCATGTTTTGCCAATAACGGCGTACAAATTTTGTAGGTATAGAAAATTACATTTAATTGCATTTTACATAAAGTAATTCTAAATTTCATTACAAAATGCAAAACAAATAAATAATAATTGATGTCAAGATATAATACATAGGTATAATAAAGTCAAAATAGATTCAATTATGTCCAGAATATTCATTATTATGCAGTCAAATAGAATAATTCAAAATTGATTTAAGATTCACATTATTCAATTGTTATTCTTAACTATGTATATTAGAAGTCGGAATAGAAAAGTCCTTTTCATTTAAAAAATCTATAACATTGTAATACACTTTACTAACTAAAAAAATTCTCAGCTTATTTTTGAAAAGTGACAAGGGCAGTAATAAAGAATTTAATTCTACCTTACAGCTCGTGCAGTCATCTCATTAAAATTGAGGCAGGTTGGTGCCCGGTTTCGCTGTGCCAGAGTCCACCGATTGTTAACTTACTTGACAGCTCATTAAAAGAAGGATCGTTTGGCGTTATGAACGAAATCGGAACTTACGGTGCCATTTTGTTTTTTCAGTACATTGTCACAAACTCAAAGCATTTATTTCAATTAGACCATTTAGAGCCACTTTTGAATCGTCAAAGAGTCGGTCAGATAGTCAGAAAGTTGAAGATAGTTGCCCATTCCAAAACGTAGATGTCTATGGAGAAGAACGGGCAAGAAACTCCATAAAACTATTTCACAAAATGATTACTGACAATATCATACAAGAACCTAAATATTCTTGTAGCACAAAGCATTTCATCCTCCAACTAATATGACATGTATAAAAAAAAAAAAAAAAACAACAAATGCGATTATGAGTTCCTTGTTTGTTTGCTACGCTTTCACGGCTAAACGATTGAACCGATATTGATGAAATTTTGTATAGGGCTACTTTGAACCCTGGGGAAGGACATAAGCTACTTTTTATCGACATATCACGCGGGCGAAGCCGTGGGCGGAAGCTGGAAGCTAGTTCGCTATAAATGACACGTTTCAAATCCTACTCTACGGAGTCAGTTATAGTTTGGGTACATAAATTACTTTTGTCGAAAAACAATATCAACAAAAAATATTCTTAGTAACAATTATCTCTAGGCAGCTCCAGGCATTGTGTCCGATTAGTAATGCTTATTTTAGATGGACTTATGGAGCAGAATAAACAAACCAAAACACGAAGGCCTGGGCCTGGGCCTGGGCCTGGGCCTGGGCCTGTGCGGAGGGCTTTTTGTCCCTGACATGCCTGTATGGATAATCTGTCTATTCATGAATTACCAAAAATTTACATAATTACTCACATTCTTCAACAACCAAAATGTTTAATACAACTTACAGTGATCCCCAAATTCAAAAGGATAATAAACTAATCCAATAATAAATTGATAAGCTCACACACAAAGAATTTAATATAAAGTTCAATAATGGGAGGGAACGGGACCCGAAACTGAACATAAATTAACTTTGAAAAGTGAAAATCGTTGTGTGGGCCTAAGTATGTGCATACCTACTTATTGACATTCTTCTGGGTAAACCTACTATTAATAAAATAAATATTTTTTTAAATCTAAAACCTGGCTGCAAAATAAAATTCTACAGATTATAATGCTTGTTCTTCTCTTTTCAATTATGTGATTTTGTAGTCGGGTTTTTGAATTTTTAAATTTGTGTTTTTATTTTAGACTCTCACAACCACAAATTGCACACTCTTATGAACAAAAACTGGTCCGACACAAACATGGCACATTTTTACGCTATCAAAAACTTTTAAAACTAATTTATTATTCTTAAAATCCGCCATTTTTTTTTTCAAACACCTTTTAAAGACTCTTGGTTTTTTTAATGAATAGAAAGATACCTTAATTGTCGAAATCCATCCAACTGTTTCAAAGATACGAGGAAATAAAGAAACTTACAAGTAAAAAACATAAACCTTCCTTGGCAGTCGGTTAAAAAGAGAAAACTTTCAAAAATAAGTACACTTGTGAGCAGTATATTCGGGTCAACAACAGAAACCTTACTATCTCGGGAACTAAGACTGCTCGAGGATGCTTGGGACGAGCGTCCGCCATGTGTGAGACGATGGAACTCCGCTCCAATTACGCTTTGTGAGCTGAAAATTTCATTGATAGACGAATGGGATACATTCCCCAACATCGCGACATCGCCTCAAAAGCTTGGTGTACGGCACGCCTAATTGAAGGACAATATGTGAATAACGTGCAGAAGTAATCCAAAGCACAAAAAAAAAATACAAAAAAATACAACCGAATCGAACCCAGGACCTCATGCCCAGCAGAAGCGTTTGCGACCAATGGACCAACGAGACAATGAACATTTAATTTTAATTCCGTAAAAATCCAGGTTTGGATGCAGAATGCAGCACAGCCCTATTATAGCTGAAATAACATCACATTAGTAGTAAAATGTTGTCAGATTATTAAATTAATTCATTTATTCGTTAATTAAGCTTTTAAAGATGAGATCGTAAATTTGATTCGACTGTTTGGTTGGGTAATAATGTATTTCAGTAAATTCAATTTAATTCAATACCTACTTTGATCATTTATTCAATCATAAGAATTTATTATACTGTATTTAAATGAATACTTTAATTGTATTATCCCATGATACGTCTTAAGGTACGCGCTCGCCAATCCAAAACCTTGCGGCCCCATCGGCCATCTGTTCTGCGAGCGATGTGGCCTGCTCACTGCCACTTATTATGAACACGAACGGCTAGGCAAATAATATCTGATTTTATGATTCATTCATTAATATATGTCGTCAAGATGACGGCAATGTGATCATTTGTACAAGTGGCAGCACAAATTAATATGTGATATTAAAGGAACACTAAAATTATCTGACGAGACAAGCGACACCACAATATAGGAAGCTGCGGCTTCAAACAGATGTGTCACCTCTTAGAGGCGTGCTGTCATCTAGACGTCAGATACTAAAGGATGAATCATGAAATCAGATATTATTGCCGAGCTGTCAATTGTAATATTTATGCTACTGACTGTATAAACGACTGTTTATTGGGTTCGTTTATGCATATTTTTCTTAAAAACGATTTTAAATGTGTCTGGGTTACTTATTACTTAGTAGCTTTTTCTTTGCTGACTGTAGCAGACTGGCAGCGCAAAAATATGCACATGCATAAGATGCGGTTAGTAGGATGGAACGTGCAACCGAAACGTATACCAAAGTTATGGTTTTCTCGAAGAGCGGTGGCCGCCATATTACGGCCTTCATGAAAATCTGTCATTTTCACCAATAGTCAAATATTGGTGAAATTAAGGTGTCAAAACACGTTCTGTATGTGGACAGCCGTTATTGTGTGACCGTTCATCGATTTCTTAGGAAACTACAGAATAGTACAGAAGGCGCACTCCGCATTTTAGGTATGAAGCTACAAGATCGCGGTGGGCTCGTCTTGTCGGGCCAGTTCAGTGAGCGTAACGTAGTCTACGTTACGCGATAGAAAGAGTCTTCTAGATAAATATAACAGTAGGTAATTCGCTGTGCGACCTGAATTGCACTTTATTGTGTCGTAACAAGAGTCGCTTTTTATTAACTTGATTTTACGGAGTGAACCATTTGTATTAATCTGTGCCTTTAATAACATTTACCTGAGGAACAGCGGCCACTTTTCAACACTGGCGACCATTTCAATATTACTCAGCGGCGGTAGATCAGTGAACGTGTAGTAACACGTAATACCAAACGTAACTACTAGGCACACGTTGGCTAACACTGAGAATGGTACTAGGAACTTGAGGTGACGTATCTGCGTTATCAGGATAAGTGGGAGGAGGAGGATGCCGCAGTAGACTTCGACTTCGTACTTCGTCGATGGCACGAAGTGATCGAAGATCTGGAAAGAAGATTTTTGTATTTAAATTAAAACAATCCTACTATTCTAATATACTAACTTGACTAATTTGGCCTTGATTAAGATATATAAGTACGGTAGTATGTTCCCATGGGATAATTTACGACTTTCCCGCCAAAATAATGATATCAAATGCTGAAATGATTTTATTTTCTGTAAATAGGTTTGTACAAACACTTTTATTCGTCAATAATATTTGATAAACAAGATGAGGTCGGCGTTTCCTATCTGACTAATCTGAATTAGTCAGATAGGAAACGCCGACCTCGTCTTGTTTATCAAATATTATTGACGAAGAAAGGCCGAAATAACTCAGCCTCTTTTAAAGTCCAGATATAATCTTGGTCAGATCATGTGAAGACCATGTAGATAAACTAAAGCTACTAAAAGCCATAAAAATAAAAGCTGTCATTTTATGTATTCACTTTCGATGACACTTTATTGAGATTCAGCCACGCTACTACTGTTACAAGACGAAGACATGTTAAATTTTACCCACCAGTTACAAATGTATTGCCCGCAGAGGTAGAAATCACGACGCGAGAAGCCGCGAGAAATCACGGCACAGCTGACAGAGCTCCGGCGGGATCTCATGGCGGCATGGAGAGTGCGATTATCGCAACCCAGCGCTGGGCACGCCACAATTGTGGTGATAAGTCCCCTCTTTGAGGTAGCAACAACATGGATTGTCTAATGGTGACAGCAAAAATAGAGGGGAAAACACCTAGAGGCCGAAGCCCAAAACGGTGGTCGGATAAAATATCCAAGCAACTGGAGGTACCTATCAACGCCGCACTAGAAAGACCGCTGACAATTTTGATTTTTGAGTTTTTGAAAAGCTTCAATGTTTGTTGTTTTTATGCTGCAAATTGTGCAGAATATTAATCTGATCCTACAAGCGTTCTCCGACAGTCGTTTCTCCTTTGGACTGATCACCGACAGGACGTTTCGCTTTGAGAGATTCGTCGATAGAACGTTTCATCAACACAGATTTTATTTTAAGAAAAAACTTTAATTAATTATTCTTACATCGTTTAAAAAATAGAGCGTTTTACGAGGAATATTAAAATAATTATGATAACAAACCTAGATTAAAAAGTGAAACGTATTTAATTCATTTAAAAAACTAAACGATATTTTATGTTTTTTCGCATATTTCACAGACTCATAATTCATTTTTATAACTAGACACAATGTTACGAACAAAAATGTCTTTTAGATCAGCGTAATTTAATACCGTTTTGTCGACGGAAGAATTGACAAAAATTACGTTCCGTGTAGACAGTCCGACGGCAGCAAAGTAGAAAGAGTCAACTGTACTTTTTACGAAATAATTCTTTTACATAATAATTTGACTCGGAATTTTGTTATTGGATTTTTTTCTATTTGATTCTCGTTTTTAGACAAAATGACAGATTGTAGAAGAATTTCTACGGTGGGATGTCAAAAATGGAGAAACGAAATTTCACTTTGAAGGAGCTGTGTCTATTCTTTGTAGACATAGAAAGCGTCGTGCTACCAGAGAGGCAATTCCCGTAATTATAAAGTTTTTTTTTTTTGACGTTGTGAAATTATCAAATAACTTCTCCCGCTCTAGGTGGAGCGGGAGGGCGTGTCAGACTCTTACTGACTAAGACCCACCCGTGTTTCTTCAGTTGCCTGTAGGTACGTTGTCAGGGGCCACGGTATCCCTTTCGGACTTTCCCGCGAACCCGGCAGGCATCGATCCTAGTGGACTCCTTCCGTTATGCTGACATCTCTTTGAGGCGTGCGTGGAACACAACGCGCCGTCGACCCAGGCCTGGTCCTTATCGGACGGCGAGCTACCCAATGCTCACAGTCCGCAAGTCCACGCCTACGGTGGCCGGGAATCGGCCTGCCATTCCCGATGCCCA
Organism: Agrochola circellaris; assembly: GCA_914767755.1. Taxonomy (NCBI): domain Eukaryota; kingdom Metazoa; phylum Arthropoda; class Insecta; order Lepidoptera; family Noctuidae; genus Agrochola; species Agrochola circellaris. Next base: position 3,126,575 of record OU611847.1, read on the forward strand.
GGGCGTCTCCTGCGATGGCTGGGGGCGTAAGGGCGCGACATTTGCCCCTCCCTCACGCGCTCCGTTTTCACCTTCGCGAGCATTACTGCTTCGCAGGAGGAGGTGACGGCTTCCCACGCCCTCTCGCTCCGTACCATAGCCTGGACCAGGGCCGGACACCAGAGATCACTGCCGCCAATCGCCTCCACAAGGACACGGCGGTGCCCCGCCCAAGCCGGGCAAACTTCCACCGTATGCTCCACCATGTCCTCCGGGCGATCTACACAGTGGTGACACCCGGGCGTTTCCTCCCGCCTTATGCGGAACAGGATCCTCCCGAAACAACCATGTTCGGTGAGGACCTGCATCAGGCGAAAGGTAAGGACGCCGTGGTGCCTCTCTAGCTACTCCTCAAAGAGGGGGGACTTATCGCCGCAATTGTGGCGTGCCCAGCACGGGGTTGCAACAATCGCACTCTCCGTGACGCCATGAGATCCCGCTAGAGCTCTATCCACTGTGCCGTGATTTCTCGCGCAGCGGAGTTACGCCCTGGCATTTCACCTCCTCGCGCCACTCCCAAATATGCGCGAGGACATTCGTGCCTCCAGATCCCATGGCGGCAATCCGGCAAGGAGGCTCGCTACCTCACCGAAGACCGTGCGGTATCCCCGGACCATTCAGATGGCCATGACCCTTTGGGACGCATTCAACCGGCGGGCTGGCCGCAGCCTCAAAGAACGCGCCCAACGAGAATTGACCTTAAGAAGTCAATGTGCAGTAACTTCTAAATTAACAAAATTCTTGTAATAATAATGTTCGTGTTACGTTGTCAAATTAAGAAACCGATTTGGTTTCATAGTTCAATGTTTACATATTCGTATTACAATAAAGTCTTTCAGGCGGACGCAATTTTGGCAATAATGGAACATACTTCATTGCAAAATGAATTATTAAGATAATGTATTTAAACCAAGTTTTTAATTGAAGAATATAATGAATTTTCAGTATTTGCACTGCAACTGTGAATTTTATTACAAACCATATTATCTTAAAATTTAAATAACGATTTTAATCTTATCAAAAATAAGTAATGGAAACGTTTTAAATATTGATATTATTACATAACTTACTTCTGTCCGCGTGGAATTCAACTATAGCAAAAAAGCATTTGGCCTGCACTCGGCAATTATGAAGCTTTCTACCCATAGAAATATATATGATTGCAGACCAGTGATAGAATTTTTGTTATTTTTGAAACAAACAATTTTACCTCTTTATAATTATTAGTTTATAGTCATAGTGTAGTTGTAGTTAGTTTTAGATTGATTAATTAGGTACTGAAATACTGGAAACTATTGGTAGGTACTGTTTTTGATGAGACTGACCGTCTTTCCTTGTCTACATTCAAATTGGAGGAAGTATTGATTACAAAGTAATTTGTATTGAGACAAAATTGGACGAGCGCAAAACTCCTGGTAATTGATTTCCCTCATTAATTTAGTAGCGTACGGATTAGTTTTTAATTCATCGGATTCCAATAATCTGGCTTTGGGATGGACTTGAGATAATACGAAGTGAGTTTATCGGCTTTTAGGCGTTCAAGGTTAAAATGAAAAACAGTATTTGATGAAGGTCTGAAGATGTAGATCAGCTGAAAAGGTATATAAGATACAGGGTAGGTAGGTAGGTTCATCACAAAATATTAAGAACATTATTGTTAATAGTCGAATCTGCGATACTCAGTTGCAATTCGAAAAAAAAATAAACAAAAATCAATCTGCCTAGCCTTTTCCCAACTGTTAGGGTCGGCTTTCAGTCTAACCGGATGCAGCTGATTACCAGTATTTTACATGGAGCGACTGCCTATCTAACCTCCATAGCCCAGTTACTGGGCAAACGATACCCCTTTGTAAGACTGGTCGTCAGACTTTTGAGCTTCTGACTATCTGTTACGACTACCCGTGAAAAATAAAACCGAATAAATATTCAATGGCTTTAAAATTTGCATAGCGACGTGACATTTTGACACTTCTTTGTGTAATATTTCATACGTGTCACAGTAAATAGCAGTTTGTCGTATCGCGACTACTTTGAAAAGCGACCGAGTTGTAAAATAATATGGACGTAGTTAAACAGAAAGGATCCAACCCACACAGAGTTAGTTTTGAGATATTCAAGTTTTAAGATCAGATCGTGTTATGTGATCGTATAACCTGCCATACATACGGGTTGGTAATGTATGGTCATAATGACATGGTGCGTTGGGATTGTTTTTGTGGTAGGTATCAAAGTTTTGACTACAATGAGTGTTTTGGTATACATAACTCATTTTCGCCCATAGTGTGGGTTGGATCCTTTCTGCTTAACTAATGGAACATATATCGTGAAGCTAGTTTTACAGCAATAACGGTAAAAGATGATGCAAAGTATTGCTGTGGCAGACTAACACGTATCAAATTTTCGGCTAAACTCTGTTACAACTTCATTGGCATAACTCAAAACGAACTTCATGTAAATTGGATCCTTTTTAGGTAACTAAGTCCAATTCTTTTGGTATATTTTTGAAGATCTATTCCCATCCAATACCAAGAGCTAATACCATTTGGTATTAGTTTATTTCCGAATTTATTTTCTGTTCCCAACGAATACCACATTTTTTTAAATAAAAAATCTATTACTAACGAATACCAAAACGTGACTTTTTGTACACTCAGCTACACAAAGTTTTGCCAATTTATATCAGCTTCTAAAAGCTCTGAAAGAAGACGCAGATTTGCAATCAGTGGTTGTTAATCAATACATGACCAATGCACCCGACGCAAAGCGACGTGCAACGGAAACTATAGCGAAAAATCGGTGGATCACATACGTTACTGACCAACTCCGTGAACAGAAAATTAGCGTTGGTCATTGCTTAGAAACATTAAGGCTCTAACTTCTATTTGGTGAAATTTTAAAATTAAGTTGATTATTACCTACTTAAAAATGCGTAAGTACTACTTTTAAATGTTAGCAAATTATTTATATTCGATGTCTTTGCAAAAAAAAAATACTGATTTATTACTACTAAGCTACATAATTATTTTAAAAGTTGATTATCTGTGATATTTTATAACTATTGTTAGATTGCAAGTAAATTCACAATTTTTGATGTTTTTTGCCAAAAACATTGTTACATTTAAAGTTTATTATTTGTGATATTTTATAATTTTGTTAGATTTTCAGTACTTTAACTATTCATATTCGATTTTTTGCCAAATTTTTAGGTGATTTATTATTAAGATACGCAATTATATCATCACCATAAATATAAGTCTGTGATATTTTATACTCTATACTTTTACATACTAGGTAAGTATCACAGTTAATTAATAAGTAGGTACTGAAAATTGCTACTATTTGATAGTTTGTATATAATATTATAATTGTTGGACTTTTAATAGTAAAATAAAAGTAAGAAGTAGTAGTAGTAGTATATCTCTAAATCTCTAAAAATGACAAAATAAAAGAAAAATAAATATGTGATTTATATTCAAACCCTAATCTTGATTAAACATTACTTAAAATCACTCAAAGCATTTTAATTTTACTGAACCTGACTGTACCTGATTTCTTCAAACTTGTTTTGGTATTGGTTTTAAAATGGGAACTCGTTGGGAATAGAAAATAAATTCGGAAATAAACTAATACCAAATGGTATTAGCTCTTGGTATTGGATGGGAATAGATCTTTTTGAAGAACGTTTATGTATGTGTGTGTATGTTTTATAAAAAAGTATCTAAGCCGTTTGGATCCTTTCTGATATTTAGGTATGCTGGTTAACAAGACATTTATATTTTAAAAAGGATTCAACTAATCTGCATCGTTCCTGATATTTAATTGGGTATATAAACTGTATTTCACAAAAAAGATCCAAACAGTTTGGGGCATTTTTGTGATTTTCCTAAAAACACTTATTCCATAGATGTACCATTTCTTAAGATGATTCAAGCGCTTCGGATTTGTTTGATGAAAAATATCAGATGTAGCCCATAGATGTGGCTTGGTATCTAGTAGTTGTATATATGTTTAAAATTTTAATTTGTCACATGGATCTTTTATTATATTAAAGATCTCCCTGAGGATGCCTATCTATCACCAGTTTTGGTATAGAGGAGATAGAAAAACCTATATATCTATCTATCTATGGTTTTATCGTCCCAATAATCTGTCAGAGAATAAGGAATCGGACTTAGACAAGTGACAATCGCTTTCTACAGAATTGAAATAATCTTTTCGGTAGCTTATTAAGCTGAGCATTACATCGCCACATGCGAACTACGCATCACACGGGAGGGTTTACCGCGCGAGCAGCATATATACAACATCCTGACATCAATCGCCGAGCAGTAGCCCACCAGACATAACACCCTGTGTGGTCGGAAGATCCTCCCTTTTCTATAGAAGATGAGTGAACTTTACACCCTATTCCTCATACCTCTATAAAGCTACCAAAAAGCTTATGTCAATGATATGTCAAACCAATACATTTTTTGCTTTTCCATCATCATTTTCGCTGATAGAACGTCAATTTGTCTAAGCCCTAAGGCTTGAACCCGAAACCAAAAAGCAAGCGAGCTATTCCCGATGACCAAAAATTCGAAATAAGAATTTGAGCACAATAACTTCGAGGTTGGAATCATGGTTGAGAAATGGCAATAGACTCGCTTCCTCCTGAGATAATACAATGGCAGTGCGTTGGTTTATTTATTTCTAGGTCTTATACTCACATCTTTGAGAGAAGACGCGATAAATATCACGTACACACTTGTCCCTCCGATACATACGCCGGCCATCGCTGCATCCACAAAGTGCCTGAAAGTGTTAGTACGTTTAATATTTTATTTCATCTTTTTGTAATACGAAAGTGATAAAAAGGCAGTTTGTCTTTATGCAATGTCAATTCTAGAAATGTATAAATGTCGTCTTCAATACGAATGCTGTGTATTTTAGGAGCTACACACAGAGAACGTGGTGCAGCAACGCCTGCCGGCGATTGGAGACTTCTTGTGGTTCTAGTATGTATATAAATAAATACAGTTCTTCATTCTAACGTTTCCATACTATTTATTGTATAGAAAGAATCTATCTTAAATTGTACAGAAACGATCTCTTTCTAAACCACACATTAAATTCACCTACACCGATTTAATCTGTGTGAATAGTCAAAGCAAGTCGTTTTGGCGAACTTCGCGTGACTTCACCGCACTTGGTGTGCGGAGATCCTTTCTATATTCTATGTTGCAAAAGTTTACGTGCCTCTTTAGCTGCCGTGCACTCAGTTTCTGAATTTAGCATTTGTATTGCATCCACGTATCTCGCCATATGCCAACGAATACTGTTAGCAGAAGCCTGACATATACCAACGTACCTGATATGTTTAGAGTATTGCGTCAATTTCTTTGGACCTTGTTTGAATACTTCTTCACATGTGTCTGTATAGCTAAGTAAAGGCACTCGGGATTTCTTGCATACTTCACGAGAGGTTGATACCTGTAACATTCAAACCTTCATTACCACAAAGAGTTTATTGTTCTGGTTGTTTTCATAGTCTCTTGATCAAAACTAGATAAGCAACAGATAAGGGGGTCGACTAAAAATTTAATTTGAAAACATAAGCTTGATTAATAGTAGGTAGAAAATAAAAATAAACCTTATAGATTAGGGGCTAACTAGAGAATGGATAATAAGTCCCCTTTTGGAGGGACAATTAAGTTTTTCTACTCTCACGTCTGCCTCTGTGGTCAACTGGTGGACGCAAGCGCGACTGCTGAGCATCAGGTCCTGGGTTAGATTCCCAATTTGGGCAAAGAGGTATTGGGTTTTTCCTTATGGAATTTCTCAGTAGCAGCCCGAAGTTCGGTTTTGTGCTCGGTTAATGGCAATAGGCTCGCCCCTATTACATGGGACTTAAACATAGCTGGCGAAATGTGAGTGTACTATAGGTACACCTCTGCCTAACCCTTTGGGGACTACAGGCGTGATGTTATGTATCTGTCTTTAAGTTTTTAGAAGAACTCGACAAATGTCGTATGAAACACCGATTGTTCATAAGTAAAATACACTAGAAATCGTTTTGGCGGGTTTATAACTTTCCATAACAGGAAATAACATAGATAATTATTATGTCTGGTGGTAGATTCAAGGGTAGAATAAAGTACTACTGCTATTTCTGTAGTAAAATCCATTTTAATTAAGTATAACACTGGTGCTACATGGTCTCTCTTACATATTATTTTTGTCACAAAAGTTTTATTATAATGTATGAACTATCGAATTCATATCAATTATACATTCCAGCTAAAAACAAAAAAAAAATCCTACAACCTTAAGTCAAAAATTTAACTTATAATACTATACAATGTTCACCTCCCAAGCGATCGCATACCTACTCAATATTTGGATATCGGTGTAAGCTAGCCGGGCATAAGTTGCCCGGAGTTGGCACGAACGTACAACGCGATGCGTATCCACTACTTCAAATTAACAAAAAAAAAAATTACTGCGTGCGGCTTCTCGACGAGACGTTGGTCCTAAAGAGTTTTTTGATCCTTATAAGAAACGGGATTGAATGGCATCAAAAAAAGTTGTTGTGAAAACTGCCCATTTTCTTGCTGACTGTACGTTTTTTCCAAAATCTGTGAATGCAGATCAAAATGCCTCAAAAAGTTAAGGACAGTCTGCTAAGACCGCTTTCCTGTAGCTACAATGGTTAAGGTTGCCAACTATTCTGCCCCATCTCAAAAATCTACCCTGTATAATGTGTATGTTATTGTATGTATATTTTACACTATTTTTGTTACACTATAATGATTTAAAAGACTGAAAGACTTTTGTGCTGTTATCTTTGTCATTAATAATGTTTTGTGTATTCGAAGGTGAAACATAATTATAGGCTAATATCTAATTATAATTTACTAAAACACTACATATTGCTTGTTTATTTTTGGAAATAATGTGAAAACGAATGAAAAAATTCATTACTGTGACCAACGTCTACTCATACTAAGCTTCAGAACATTTTTTGACGACATTTGATATTGGAGGGATTGACTTGTTATTCTTGCATAACTCTTTCGAAATGCCATTTCTAAGAGGGACAGTAAAACTGGAATCATTTTTAACATTCAACGGAATTTTGTGGTTAAGCCTGGTATTTGGCTTTTACTTCAAACATAATACTTCAGCAACTATTTGCTTACTAACAAAACTTTACTGCATCGTCTTTTGTGTCCTAAACATTGTATATATTTTGTTCAACATCCAAAGCGCCATATCCTCGGATACATATAATTATGCAGGAAATGTGTACAGCGTTACTATACTGACAGAGATATCAACTAATGTTTTATTATCGTTAATCACCGAGACAGAATCTTTTATTAAGTTCTCTTCAAATTTGGCCGCTAACTCTTTGTCTACTTTACAAAAGAAACATTCTTGTTTTGTGTCATATTTCATGATATTCATATCTGTTACTGGTGTTATTGTAATTTTTATTTTTGCCAATTTACTACAATTTACACCACTAGAATACATTATATACGCCTGTCAAGATTTATCAACTTACTTTAGCCGTATAACTCTAATTTATGTATTAGATAATTATAGAAAAACAGTGCAAAGTATTTGTAATTCGCTAAAACGTAACTTGAAAAATAAACAAATAAATGATGCTGAGAAAATCAAGCATGTAAAAGACTTTATTGATGTTTATATAAAACTATCAAAGAATTTGAATTCAATAATCACGATAATGAGGGTGAAGGTAAATAATGGTATAAATAAGTGGACAAAAAAAAGGAAAAAAATAATATATTAATACTTAAATATTATTGTTTCAGATGATGATAGCCTTTGGGTGTGATTTTTTTAAATTAATTTCTTTTGTTTATTACATTAATACTATGAGCATTGTGGTACGTTTATTTTTAATATGTGCCAATTGAAAATGAGTGAATACTTTTTTTTTTAAATAATCTAATCAAGGTGATGTTATATTTTTTACATAATTTTTGTTGTTACAGGAACTTGAACAGATGTCTTGGTGTTTAAAAGTAATTTTTACTATAACACTATTATGTATCCCATTATGTTTAATGGAATTAAGTGCAAATGACCTGGATGACATAAAATATACTCTTGCAGATCACATTTTAATGTACAAAGGTATCTTAATCTATTTCTTTGTATAACTATCTTCTTATCTTATATAAAATACATGTATATAAAAACGAAATACATACACATTCACTGTTTGAATATTCACGAAATCTCAAGAACTAATTAATACTAAATAAGTTGTTTATTTATGGTGTAGGTGCTTCGATGTTTTTCAAAAGTGTTGCCATTGTCGTGCGGTTGACTGTGCAAATTGACTATCCGGCTACCAGTTGTGTGAAACGAATAGGTATATAAAAGAAAGAAAAATTGTTTATTCTGCACAAACAAAACGCACATATAAAGACAAAAGACATAAAATACACACGTACAAAAATAGCCAAAGGCCTCTTATTCAACCAATTGATAAATATAAAAATAAAATAAAAACAAAGTTGTTCATTGGTTAATTTCAAGGCCATAAGGGTTAACTTTCTCATATACAAGTATCATCACACCATCGTAAAAGTAAAGCATACTGTGAAATAGATTTTTTCCCGACGATACCTGTCGAAATCCCGACAGCTATCAGTGGGAAAAAATCTTAGAGTTACTGTACTAAGCAAGTCACGGACCTCACGAGTCACGCGTAAGAAGTCGCGGAACAACTTGTTTAGTATGTACGTATGTGTGAGCTATTGGTCACAGCAATACAGTAGTGGTCACAGCAATGGCACCAGACGCCACAAGTCACGGGGTAGACCCGTAAATAAAATTAAGTTAAGCAACGGAATCAACAAATATTTATAAATAGCTATTGCCCGCGAATTCGTCTATGATCAAGGATAAAAGTATGTCCTTCTCCAGGTCATGGTCTATCTATTTGCCAAATTTCATCCAAATCCATTCAGCCGTTTTAGCGTAACAAACAAACAAACAAATAAATAAACAAACAAACAAACAACCTCACTTTCGCATTTATAATATTATTAGTAAAATTTAGTAAATTAGTTTTAATAATTACTAATAATAATTAGTAATAGGAATTAGTAATAATAATTAGTATTAGCTTTAGTATTAGTAGTAGTAGTAGTATTAGTATTAGCATTAGTATTAGTAGTATTATTAGTATAGTTTAGTAGTGTAGTAATTAGTAAGTAAGGATTATCACTGACCCCGAGTTTGAAATACTTTTTGTATGTTTACAGACAAAAAACTACGCGATGCCTTAAACGACGCCCTGGACTATATTGACGCCTGTTCTTCTAAATACACAATGTGGAACCAGTTCCCTCTCAACGTGAACTTGGTTCTGGCTTTTTTAAATTTAAGCGCTTCATACGTTGTGGCTTTACTACAATTTGCCTATTAGTTTTACAGCAAGAATTGAGAGTGATTTGAGATTTAGAAGCACCAACTTAATTGTGTTAATTCAGCAAACAATCTATGTAACCAATGTTATGATTAAAAACGAATAATTCTTCTGTGAATGTTTTATTTTATTGGAATTTTAAAAGAACTTCCTAATTCCGTATCACACTTGAATGTCTACGGGCCATGAAAAATATTGCAAGAAAACGCCAAAAATCTTCTAACCGTAAAATGAATACCTGTCGTAACGACATATATATAGATTTAAAAGAAAATTATTGGCCTACAAAAAGGCATGAGGATAAAAAACCTAATAAATAACATAATCTTCTGGTGGTCGTTATTTCGCGTTATGAACAGGAGTTCATTTAATCATCAAAGAGCTATCTTTTGACACCCACTGAGATATTGTGCTTTTATATTCCATGAATTACTTACATTATTTTCGTTTTGCTTCATTAAATTAATTAAAATACATGCAGCCTAATTACGTAATGCACGATCAATAATAAATTGAAATGAATTGAAACAGATTGCTAGTCCATTGCGTCATAAGTTCGAAAAAAAAATTGAGCAGATTTTTTTTACGTTTTTATGAATATATAATATATAATACCAAGGCTACTGCTTTATAGCAGTGTAGTGTAATGGTTTTTAGAAGACACTTCATTTTAGGTATACTTAAATTTAAGTATAAGTAACATCTCCGCGAGCCCATCAGAATACCAGCGCTGCGACATTTATTTTTAAATGTCGCAGCATCATGCTAATTCTAGAGCCTTTTGGTCTTGCACAGGACTTTCTGATTTTATGAATGAAACCGACATGTCGCTAGCTACGGAAGGTATTTTATAGAAATTCATAGAAACAGAGATCACAAATTAAACACACTCATAGAAACATAAATTAAAAAAACAATAAAAAACAAAGTAAAAGTTAAATAAAATAGAAACTATCAGTAGGTATTTTCGAAATATTTTAATTTTAATGTTTAACTAAGCCTTGTTTTCCCGAAGGGTGGGGCAGAGGTGTGCCTGTGATATAATTATCCACATATCATTTTTTCTAATAATATTTCACTCACCAAAATATGCACGCAATGTGTAGCTATGACTCCAACGAGAACTGTGCCAATAAAACCAGGAACCAGCCCGATATTCTTGAAGGCAGCTGGCATCTCAAGCAACCCTGACCCTAATGATGATTTTGAGTAAGTGGAAGAATGCTCCTAAAGTCCTCTGAACAAAAACCATAATTTTTATTGATGGATATCGACAGTAACCCACCCTGCCCACCAGACACAACACTCGGGTGACCCGAGGTTGCTCCCTTTTCAATGGAAAATAAGAAACTTTCCACCCTGTTCCTTATACTTCTTATTAAAGCTAGCCCTTAATTCGACTCGCACTTCAGTAAAACAATAAAATTATTGCAAGTCTTTCAAGTAATTGGCACCCATAGTACAAACTTTGTTGAAGCTTTCGAGAAAAATAACAATGTCTGCTATTGTGCAAACAGGCGGTCACGAGAGTGAATAAAATTATTCAATTTTCCGGTTCGTTTATGATGTACGGAATCCCAAAAACCTGTGACTCAATGTAACAGTTACAAGTCCATGATTTCTTTTAAATGTTTGTAAATGTGTGTGATTTATAAACGTTATTTCTGAAAAGTCCAACAATAGCAGTTTTTATATTAAAATATCATCGCATTTCAAAGCTTCTTAAAAATCTATTCTATTTTAAAATCGAATCTTACAGTAGCATTAGCATCGGGAATGTTACTGAGAATGTGATCGATATAGGAAGACTTACGAGTTGGACGATTAATATGTAATTTGTATGCGAGTTCTTGAATCTAATTGAATAGTAATATTACTGTTTTGGAGAGTATTAATGGTAAAGGTCACTTGCCAAGACCACGTTTATTTAGGAATTGTATTTTTTTAAACGTGGTCCAAAAGACTATGTAACTTAATCAAAAATTGACTTGGGTCAGACTGACGTGTCCTATATACAAATAATATAATCAGCTTATGATGTGTCAGTTCCACGCCACATGCTAAGTAACTCTTTTAAAAACGTGTTATTTTTAAGCAGTATTCATGTACCGCCCCTTTGTTTATCTCTGCAGAAGTTAGCCATAATATTGTAACCATGGATTTTAATATTAGATTTATTACCTTTTTTATAAACGTTTTGGAAAGGCATGTTGCGTCAGGACTATTATTCATCTCCTGTATTTCCTGCAGGTTTAGTTCAAGGAGTTCCCTTTTGGACGAGATACTGGCAATATTTAGTTCCTTTTCGTTCCTTTTTGGGATTTCTCAATGGGATTTATTAGGTTTTCTGATCTTTGTTGACTGAGGATTATACGATCAAAATAGAACGGGTTTGTTTCCCTTTTTGGTTTAATATGTTGCCGTAAGTGGTGTTTACTTTAAGACTTGATTTGTTATTCAATATTCGTTTTACAAGGTTTCTAGGGTTTTAAATCATTCTCATTATAATCATTACAGTCTATTAGGTAATAAATTTTTGTACGCAATTCGGATATCTTGTTAGATTGGCTTTCAAGAAATTTACATTTCTTATAGTTTATAAGTACATACATATTTGATACGATTATTTAGTTTATTAACAACTAGATACTCATTTTTAAGCACATTTAATACAACGATCATATTGTTATAAAATGTATCTAGTATAATTTGTAATTGGGTTATGGTGTATTTTAAATTGTAATCGTTTTCTCCTACACATATCGCAAGTTTATCATTGGGATTCAACTTAGCATAACAGCAGCTCATTATTATTTGATTACTGAGTGCATTTGGTTTCGTATTTGCGATAATCCTATACTTGTGATACCTTGTACTTTGTCTAGAGTGTATCATGGCTGCTGCTAGATCGAAATATATAAATACTCTATTCGTCGGTTCATGCTTTTGCTCTTCAGTGTCAGTAGGCGTTTTTGCGTTTTGTGAGAGCATCGATCTGCTGTTGTGCTTCTTTCAGATTTTGTTGAAGATCCGTTTGTTTTTGTTAAAGAAATATATTATTTCAATACTTTTGTCACAGTCGACATTCGACTCATTTGCCAAAGGAGTATAAGGTATGGAGAGCATGTTTTAAGGTAGTAGCGAGAGTCTTCTTTTTCTCTTATGTTTCATGGCTGGCCTATTTCCAGAAGCAACTGGAGAATAACAAAGTGATTTTAGCATTTTTGTCTCTGCTATTAATTTATTTATTTTTTGGTGGAGATTGCTATTTTCTAGTATAGTATTTTCTAGTTCATTTCCTGCACTATTCAGTCTAAGCGTGAGTTTCTTTATGGTGTCTTTCATTTTTTAAACCGTTAATGTTTCAGATATCAGATATTGTGCCGTCAACATTATGATATTTCTTTTTTAGGTGTATCAAATGATTCATCTAAAGTTTGATATTCTGTGCAAATCCAAGATATCAGAAGGCCCCTGGACAGCAGGTTTCACTGTAACATGTTGTTTATTTTCTTGTAAGTTGCTACTAGGTCCTGGTGATGGGCTATTCAGGTTTAAGTTTGCTCGTTTTCTCGTTGTGGCATATGATACATCAGCTACATGGTTGGTAGTTGGAGTTTTTTGCTTTCGGTACATGTTTTACATCGCCATTTTTTCCTAGATTCCTGGTCCATTAGACGATAAGTTTGTTTCGAGAAACCATCACAATCTGCTTCATATCAGTTGGTACACACCGAACATAAAGCTGTTTTCTTAATGTCGACTGACTTCATATAACTTTTTGTGGTATCTTGCGGTCGCCGTTCTGACCATTTAAAAAAAACATTTTAATAGTTTAATCTTATTTCATTTTTTATTTCACTGGTTTCTTAAGCGTTTCATTAATTTTAATAGCTGCTTCAGGATTTTCATCATATATTCGATCACAGATGCGATTTCCTCCATTTTCTTTTAAAAGTGCTGCACGTGCATATGCCAATTCACTGGAATCTTCTCCTGTATTGTGTGTTTGTTGTGTTTTCTTTTTGTTTGCTTCCCAGATCTTTGTATGGTTTTCGGGACCTTTTTGTCATTGTTCCAACGGACGATGATGTCGGTACTTAAGAGTCTGAATGTGTTCTTTGTATAATACAAAGCCCTAGCTCGAACGTGCGCATTTATAAACGTAACGGAAATTCAAACCATTTTTGAATTACTATCCTATAGCATTTTAGTTAAAAAAAATTGTGACAAGCACAGTCAGGAATGTATCATCAAGCACATGTAAGTATATATAGGTAATCATGTGCGAAACGACTATTTTCTATGATAAAATCGTTCGAATTTACGTTACGTTTACTCCACGTGTTCATGCTAGACCCACTTTACATACTTACATACCTTTTTGTACACACGATATTTTAGATAAAAGTTTTAATCCCAGAGACTAATTTGACATTTCAAGTGATTGTTATTTGTTTTTTCAATTTGGAGTTTGTAATTTGCATCTGTCAAATCACTCTTTGGGATTAAAAACGAAATTTAGTTACGAAGACTTCGAACTGTAGACTTTTTATCGAGCACACAATCAAATCCACAGCTTTTGAAACTAGTTTGTAAATTTGTGAACATTCGAATTACAGATGAATAAAAGTTATTGCAAACTTTTAATTGGAGCGAAATGGTTGTTTTCATTCAAACGCAGTTTTCTTTAGTCCAGTAACAATAATGCTCCCGTTCATCCAATTCTTATGGATTAAAAACTTTTTCCAAAAAAAAAAAAACAACCGGCTTCCAAATAAAACACTACAAAGTTTAAAAATTTCTTTTATTGCGGAAGTCTTTGGTTTAGAATGTTCGTTTTTTGCCACCGACTTCCGAAATTAAAGTTATTTGGAAGTCGGTTTATAGTTGTGGTACCTACCCCACACAAATTCAAAATACCACTACTTGCTATGTAAATAATAGTGATAGGAAGTTATTATCACATCATCCACATATATTAAGTGCAAAAATACGTATTATTGAAGGTACCCAAGCAAAGTTAATAATATTTATACGGGACAACCACGCAAGCTTTTCCTATCAAAGGTAAAAATAATTTTCTAAATCGGTCCTCAATTGTCTCAAATTACGATGGACATAATTACATAAAAAAAACATACAGACGAACATTAGAAGTTTCTCCTTTTTGCCCGACTACGGCAAAGCTTAAATGAAGGGTTATGATTTTCGCAGTCTTTGTATGTGTGTTTGTTTGTATTTACGTGTGTTCCAACGTAGCGTCTATACTACTGAACCGATCTTTGGAATTCGGTTTAAAATTAAAATGTATAAAAGACAACTAGTAGAGCGCCTGGGGGTTTTGACCTCGGATTATTGTTACTAGAATGAATTTTTAAAAGTGGGATTTTGTTTTTTATACTATAAACTGCAATGTTTACCATATTTTTTTGTGCTTTTGATTTTTATCATATAAATGGTTTTTCAATCGCTTCAAGAATACCCGTTTTCAAGAAAAGTGTGACTCGGTCTAGCGTCCTCAATTATTAAGATGTAGAAATGAAAATGTTTATTTTTATTTTTTCGTATTCTCTTTTTGTTTTAGAAGTTTAAGATTCTTTGAAAAAAGTCCCAAAATAACCGGTAAAAAAATGGTGTTGCTATTAAATAAAAAATATAAAATATAAACATTTTACAAAAAAAAATGCAGTATTGTAAGTCCTTTTAGTAACAGTTCTTTTGATACCATTTTCATTTTTCTATCTTTATAATTGAGGACGCTTGCTAGAAATATTTGTTTGAATACTCCACCTATCATTCAAATAAATTAAGTTAAAGAAAATATTTGATATAAACCACGATATAAATTGTTTAAATTAACAAATATTTTATTAATAATTTTCTTCTTTATTTAATTTTCCTTAATAACCTTCTTTTTCTCGACTACTATCTCATATAAGTAGATAGGTTAACTTAATTTAGATATACAAAAATATTCTACAGCCTATATGTACTACTTCAATTGTCCCAATGTTTTTTTTTTTCTAATCAATGTCACAATTTTTGTATAACTAAAGTTTTTTGTATATATTATTAACTAAACATTCCAATTTGAATTTGTAAATTTCATTCACTGTAAAAGAAATCCGCGGTTTTCATATTTTTAACGCTCCAGGTACTCCACTAAACTCATTACTTCTAATGTATTATGAAATATATATAATGTAAGAAGCAACAGCATCATCTTTTTGCTCTTCTCCCTGTTACCTAGGGTCACCGAAACAAGTTTTTTTCTTTCATTCTCTCCATGAGAAGCAAATATTGACAGAAATGGTGTCCGTACACCCAGTTTCACACAAGCCGGTATAAGGAATTGTTATAAATAATTACACAAAAATATAACGACATATCAAGTTAATTTTATTATAAAAAATAATAAGTTACCTTACAGAGTACAATAAATAAATTTATTTTATCTAAACTTCCCTATAATTTCGCTAACAGCCGCATAACACCCAGATATTAAAACAATAAAATAGAATATCAACAGTAATAAGTTCTTCCATAGAATGTAGTTACATTTTCCGAGCCCTCGTTCCCATTGGTGAACTGTTTGGACCACTACTGGGATCAGGAGGCCGAGGGTTGAGAAGAAGATGGCCCCGACGAGACCTATGAGGAGCTCTAGGTCTGGTACTGCAACTGCTAGTATAACTGAAACAAAAAGAAAATAAGTTAAATTGATGACCTTGGCCATTTTCAGTTTCAGTTCTTTAAGGCTTTTTGTCACCTAAGTATATCAATTTCAACCAGGTTTCCAGTTTTAAAGCGCAGTTTTAGTGAGGCGCGTAGTGTTCCATGCGCGCCTCACTAAGGCGTAACGAGGGAAATTTCAACACCTTACTTCCCCTACGGGACGGGGCCCGCAGTACGTGGGCCGTCGCCAGTCCTGGGCAGCGGAAGTCGCATTTTCACCCGCAGCCCCCCCGAGGCAAAATTACGGGGGAACACCGGGGTGATTTTAGTCAGTAAGAGTCAGTCAGACCCCTCTGCCCACCCCAGGGCGAAGGACATCCTAATGAGGATTTCCAACACGTCAATAAAAAATAAAAATAAACACTAACCAGTCAAAGCCACACTAAGAGTCCTGAGCGTTATCTGGCTGATGTTATAGTACTCCTTGCTGAACCTGGACTTGATCCGTGTCCATATGATGTCCATAGGCGCGTACATCTGAAGGCAGTACGTGAAGAACACTGCTACAGCCACCAGGATCTTCGCTGTTAATGCCAAACTGAAACAGAATAGATGAGATGATAGGTTGAATTTACAAATTTACGTCATCCCTTTAATGGGTCACTGTCAAATTGGTTTCACGTAGAGGACGCTATGTGTTTGTTACTTGTAACTAGTTTCCGATGGAGTTTCTTGATGCAAACTTCGTCGCGAGATGGTGCTTAGTGTTTTGTCTTGTCGCGCATTGGTCGCGTTTCATTCGTGATGACATTGATAAGTGAAAATCAACCAGCGCTCTCTCGCGGCGAAGCTTCCAGCAAGCTACCTCATTCAATGTAATTTTTGATGCTGAAAAGATATTGACTGTCAGCGCCTTGACTACTCCTCTTAGCTCCGGCTGGTACCAGCTTGCACCAGTACACGGTTAATACCGTCAACCCCGGATGGTGCCATATGGTAACAGCACACCTTACATTCCAATTGATGATAGAAATTAACATAGTTACTTTAGAAGTCCAAAGATAAACAAAATTATGTTAGGGATGTATTGTAATAATTTTCGATTAAATCCGCCAATAACTAAGAATACCGTTTTTAAGTTTCTCGTCACACTTCTCGACACTTACAAATTCTGAATAACGATAAGCAACATTATCCGCATTATCTTTGTTAAACCACTTTATTTCAGTTATTACTTTAATAGTCACACTATTAATCTGGCTTTTAGTCTAAACCTTATTTACGACGAGAATGTTACCAGACAAAATAATGTTTGTATTGCTGCATAAAACATTTATTTGTATATTGTTATGTAGTTCAACGGCTTTTTCAGAGAGACTAAAAATGTAGTGAATGAGCAACCACCTCATTTAAATTCGTTGACAGTAAGTCTGCAATACATTATACCAAACTATGAGACTGAATGGAGAGCTATTATTCTATTTGCTAACTGTCTCTTAGAGACCCTTTCAGTATTGGTAAGACTGGCTAGGCAAAACATACGAGCTTTCGCATAGACTTGGGATGTGGAACAGAAGCGAAGACTACTTTTTCGCTATTCACGTCAATGGAAACTGGGCAAGATGCCAGAAAATATAATATAATTTATTTTTATTATTTGACATTGTATACTTACAATATTCTATATTTTTTTTATTAAATTTGATTTGTTACAGCTGTAGTGTAACCATTGTTATTTGGTTTAAATAGGTTTTTATTTTATTTATCTTTTATATAGATTATTTTCTTTTAAATTTTGTGAATGTGAGAACATTGTAGACATAACAGACTGTAGATCTGTCGACCATTTTATATTTTGCTAAGTACCTGGTACATGTTGATGGGCCTACACTGTCCTCTCATACCTGTATAGTTGATCGAAGCTTTTAACACTGTAATTTGTTTTTTTTTTATAAACCATTTGCTTTTAAGAGTAACCGTGGAGTTTCTTGCCGGCTCTTCTCCATAGGAAACGACCAATTGGAACCGTGCACCTAGCTTCATAAGTGCCCTTGTAGGCTTATGTTAAATAAAAAATTATGAATTTTGAATTTTGAATTTTTTTAAACTCAACATTTTAAGTGCTTTATAAATCGTTGTCAATAACAGACTTCGAAAAAGAAAGACACACGATACTAATTCATAGTGTACGTTCACTTTCTGATTTAAACTCACCTAAGTGGTTTTAAATCAATGTAAGCTTAGAAATCAATATTCTTAATTGTGCATTGGAAATTGTTCATTTCCTTAGCAAAGAAACAATGCAAACATTTATTTTCTTTTACAAATGGAACGCAAGCAACGTTTTCCCGTTAGCTTTATTTTTCCTCCACTTCCGAAGACTTTCAAGTAATTACTGGAAAGCCATTAGCTTTAAAAGGTCGGTAAATGTATAAAAAAGTTAAAAAAATGAACAAGTGAAAAGCTTTTTTTAATTGGATGAAGTAGACTTGATTCTAGATAAATCCATTTTGTGCATACATTAATCATTTTGTGAATTTTTCCGTGGCTGTTGGGAGTTTAGACACAAAAAATTATAAAGTTACAATTTCGACGGCGACCGCAGACTTGGGTCTTTGCCTTCGAAATTGTAACCTTATAAATCTTTTGTTCCGCCTTCGAAATTGTACTTTAAATCTTTAAGAAGTTTTAATATTACCGCCTGTGCTTCCACATGGTAAAGCAACTTTGTAGGCGCTTCTTTAATTTAAGTATGGTCTCTCCAAACTGCCTCTCTACTCCTGTTTCAGAATTTTTAATGAACCAGTCAGGCGTTTCTAAAGTAAGGATTTACAAATAGAAACCAATAATATTTACCTACCTAAAGTGAGAAAAAATAAAAGAAAGTTGTTACCATGAACATAAAAGTTACTTCCGCATCTACTGACGATAAAACCTGATATCGAATGAATGATTGAATGATTATTTATTTGTTAAACACAGGTACATACATTTGGTCTTCAGTTAAAATTCAGTTGGCTCTCTATGTTTTGCCATTGGTATTCCATGCATTCACCGTTAAGATCTGCACTAAAAAATAAATTGTTCGAAAATCGAACTGGCCACCACGAGTAGAATATAAATAAATGAAAAATAGAACACAAATAAGCTGACGCATTGGTGACAACATCAAACTAAAAACACCGTTGATAACTGATCCTTGGACACCTTTGTCACCACAACCTTCCACATCAAAACACTATTCATCTAGCCCGCTGCCTCAAGCACCACCTTCGCCAACTTTCACGATCCAAAATGGTCCTCAGCCGACCCGAGTTTCTGAAACTTTACTTAACAGTAATACTCAAATAAGCTCTACCTCAACTTCAATAAATGTACCGAATAAAAACATAACATTGTATTTCCGCAACTGGTTTAATGTATCAAACATTATGTACCTTTAACATTTAATTGTTTTAAATAGGTCTACTAACTGTAATTGTAATTTTAATAAATACTTTGATTCTAGTACTATTACTTTTTATTGTCTCGTAGATGGTGTGAAAAGTAGAGTATTCTCCTCGGAGATAAAGGTGCCTTCGTCTTGGGCGAACTTGAATCCCACGCTGCACTCAGGATTCTTGTCTTAACTCCCACGCTCCGCTCGGGAATTAAAGCCAGAATCCTTCATTTTGCTCGGGATTCAATACGGCGCCTGCTCCATAAGACACTACTTTATCCCCTTAGTGCATAATCTTGTTTTCACAAAACCTTAAAATTGAGATACCTAATTAATAGTAATTAATTACCTCAATTTAAAGGTTTTGTCTAATTATAACTATAGTCGAAGTTATGCGTACTTTTCGAATTTGTGTTATTTCTACACCCCCGAATTGTCATTTACTTTCATTTATATAATAGATAGAATAAATACGGAGAAGTTTCTAAATCTTTGAACCTTTAAGAAAATTTCTTCAACATTGCTTTGTTTTGCCGAGGAAGCGTATCAAACCTATAAGACACCCTTTCTCACTTACGAAATAAGCATAATTCTATATACCTTATACTCACTTTTCACCTTCCGGCAAATTCAGCGTGATGCTCCCAAGGACACCCTCCCCATACTTCATGTAGCCAAACACCCCAACGACACCATACAGAATAGCGACGAAAATCATTGTCACATTCAGAACACTGGGACAGCCGAGGAAGTCTTGAGGTTTAGCCATCTCATTCTCCACTGGCATGACCACGTTGATGCCTTCCATTGCAAATATTGCAGTACTGGAAATAGAGAAAATGATTAGTGAGTTGGATTTGATGGACATGAATTTGAACCTTCTGGAAATGTGAGTCACAATATTTCAGAACCCTTTGTTGAGGTTGTAGTATTTATAAATCAATCGATGATTTTATTTGTGCTCGTATGTAGGTAAGAAATTTTAATCGGCATACATTTCAATCAGCATTCAACTGACGGACAACAAATGTACAGCTGATGTAACTGAAGATAGAAATAAACAGTTGGAAATAAATATTAGAAACTACCTGCGCCACGCGGTTTTACCCGCATAAGTCTCGATTCTGTGGGAATATCGGGATTCAAAGTATATAACCCAGGTCATTGTCTACCCATGTGCGAAATTTCATCCAAATACGTTTAGCCGTTTTAGCGTAAAATGGTAACAAACAAATAAATAAACAAACTCACTTGCGCATTTATAATACCTATTAGTTAGGATATCATTCCTGTGATCGAGTCAATTAAATAGTACGTTAAATTTCAGGCGACAACTTTAGTATTTAATACCACTGAAAACTAAAGTCAGTCTTTTTTTATCAAATAACTTCTCCCGCTCTAGGCGGAGCGGGAGGGCGTGTCAGACTTTTACTGACTAAAACCCACCCGTGTTCCTTCCGTTGCCTGTGTGCCGGGGTCGCGATATCCCTTTCGGACAAACCCGCAACCCCGGCAGGCATTGGCCCTTCCGGACCCCGTCAGTTGGTGCTGACATCTCTTTGAGGCGCGCGTGGAACAGAACGCGCCGTCGACCCGGGCCTGGTCCCTATCGGACGGCGAGCTACCCATTGCTCACCGTCCGCAAGCCCGCGCCTACGGTGGCCGGAAGTCGGCTCGCGACTCCCGACGCCCGGGGCGTCTCCTGCGGCAACTAGGGGCGCGAGGGCGCGCATTTTGCCTCTCCCTCACGCGCTCCGCCTCCTCCTTCGCGAGCATTACTGCTTCGCAGAAGGAGGTGACGGCCTCCCATGCACTCTCGCTCCGGACCATGGCCTGAACCAGGGCAGGACGCGAGAGATCGCCGCCGCCGATCGCCTCCGTGAGGACACGCTGCCGTCCGTTTACTAAAAGGCCGTTATGTGAATAAACCTGATTTTGAGCTATGGTCTAAAAGGTGGGAAATAATGTCCCTAGAAATTGATTAGACATACAGATTTGTTTATTAGACCAAAATACTTGATAGCTGTTAAGCTTTCATTCTATGGGTTTAAATGAGTGATAAGTGAAATAATATTGTTTCAAATTAAGGTTTCGTGTTTTTGTCATGTATATGTATTTCATGATGGGACATTTTACAATACAAAAAAACGGCTGGCTGACATACAGCCGTCTTATAGAGTTGTAATGGAATTGTAACCGCCATACATTTACTTTGAGTCACAGTTTAATGCATTTTCAAAGCTAAATAACAGTTAAATCACTTAACCTTCTTTTTAAATTGTAAATTAATTGAAACTCAATTAACTGTACTTGTGAAAAAACGTTATTAGACTTTAACTGTCTATGTTATTGTTTAGAGATACTAATATTAAACAGATTTATGATCTTAAATACAGTTTCTGAATATTAAGTGCACAAGAACTGTCTTTTAGTGTAGGAATCACTGGCTAACTCATATTGTTCTAAAGTCAAATGGACGATTATGTGTTAGATTTTGGGCTAGCTTTTTAATTTGTGTGCGTGTAAAGTGTGACAGTTAGGTAATTAAAATAAAACATTAATATTTTTTCTTGCATGTATAATAAAATAAGTAAGGAAATTTAAATAATTATTAAATTTAAAAAGTGCTCACAAACGTTTGTGGTACATAAAACAGAAATCAACTCTAAAAGAATAACTAATATAAAAATTATAAAAAAATTACTTAAACTAGCGGCATTGTATGTAAGGTGTCACAAGCACCATCATACAGTGCCGCTAGTCGTTTTATTAATTATAATCGCATTTAAAAAAAAACATACAAAGTTCGGTACATAAGCAAAGTTTTTTTGCTTTCTAACAAAAATATAAAATACAAACTAAACTAAAATATAAACTTATTCTCTAATGAGATCAATAATGACTTATTATTGTGTTTACCAGCTTGTAAACCATGTACCTAAATATTATATATTTAGCTATTTAGGAACCAAATCAACATTATAAATCTACTTGTACTATAGATAAAATTATTAATATAAAAACAGTCAACAGATTTGGAATATAAAATCAGTCTTCAAGATCCAATATACAAATTAGATCTGTTTCCTTTAGCCGTGCTCACGCGTTCCACACATTCAGGCATATCGTACCAGAATTGCATTTTGTGCGGTACGCTAATATCTTTTAACGCGTTGATGACTGCGTCTTTTCTTGTCTTGTCGATACCTTTTGGTACACTTTTAAACTCTGGTTTTAAAACATCCGTGTGTTTTAAATATCTATCGGTCATAAATCGTAAAACTTTATAATCAGGATCATCTACTTCCGTTTTATATAAGATGTCGTAATTTTTTCTTTGGAAACGTACTTCTATTATATCTTTTAAATATACTCTCGGTGATGATGTTTGTATACGTCTATCAGATAAATAGTTTTGGAAATTTAAAAAATCTTTAGGCTCCATAGATTTAACGTCCACTCTGGCTAAATTAGCAATTTTTATATTATATTTTGGATCACACAATTCCAAAGAAATACGTGAAGGCAACGGTGATGACGACGACATAGGTGGCATAATTTCGTTACAAGTTAAAGAACTTTCTTTGCTTAAGATAGGTAGTCGATCTGTACTAACTGATGGTGAGTGGTTTGACCGTATTGGCGACACTATTTCGGTATGGTTATCATTTATACAAGATGTATCACACAATTCCGAAGAAATACGTGAAGGCAGCGGTGATGACGACATAGTTAGGTGGCATAATTTCGTCACAAGTTAAAGACATTAAAATTTCTTTGCTTAAGTTAGGAAGTCGATCTGCACTAAGAGTAGAAACCAGTTCGGAGAAATCTAGACCCATATCGAGAGAAGTTTTCGTTTCATTCAATTTATGAAAAATACTTGACGTCATTGAATAATCAACTGCATATAATGAGTTCACCATATTTTTTTGTGGTATATGTTTTGCGATATATTTATTGCTGCCTGAGTGCCTGACGAAGTTTTCTTGCATACCTTGGTGGAAGATTGACGACGTTGATGACGCGGTGGCTGGTTTTCTTTATTTTTAACTACGTTTGGTTGGCATCCATCATTACATATCTCTAACATCGCTTTGACTCTTGAGTTCTTAAATCTAGAAATAAAATCGTATTAATATTAAAACAAAAATATGAGTTTTAAGTAAAAATGAATTAATTTGCACGAATTTATTATTTTTAGTAATCAAATGTCCTATACACTTATCAAATATATCTAGGTCAAATAAATATAGATAAGCATTATTGAGTAACTATACAGGTGAGTTTTTGAGGAATCTCTATAGCAGCTATACTGACCGTTAAATATATTATGAAGATTTGTTCTTAGAAATCCATCAAGTTTTTGAAACGCATTAAAACTGCATTTAAAGTTTTTGAAAATATATTTATCGGTCCGAAAACAGAAAATCATATTTGTTTTTTACGAAAATCTTTTTATAACGAATAAAAAGTCGTATATTTTCAAAAATCCTTGAATGTAGTTTTATTGCGTTTCAAAAACTCTAGATGGATTTCTAAGAACAAATCTTCCTATCCCTAACGGATAACAAGCTGTCATAGAGATCCATAAATAAAAACTCATCCTATATACATTCAGGCCAAGCAAAATGCAAAAACAATAGAAGCAACAAGAATAATCAGCATCCAGTACTCGGTTACCGAATGTATTGCTATAACATCCAAAACACCGTCTACTCGTTACTGCGCGATATAATTACGAACTGAATAAATGATTTCGCAATTTATTAGTCTTAAGAAGAATGTAAACTGGTACAAGTTACTGCGTTACGAACGGAATAAATAACATAGCAATTTATAATCTTAAAAATAATTAAAACGGCTTACCTCACGTTCGAGTCCATTTTTGGCGGGAATTCACACACACAATCGCTCGCAGACACGTCTTACTCTTCCGCGGAGTTACGGATAACTGGAGTGTTCGAGGTGCGGGCGCATACCGGAAAGGCAGTTAAACGTCTTTTAGCGTTGAAATGTCACTTAACCGTTTTTTGTATTGTATTCGTTGTCATATTATTTGAAACAATCACAACTAAATAACGGTCACTGTCTTTTAGAATTGTATATGCTCCAAAGTCACGTTGGCTTACCAACGACTAGCCAGCTAAGTGTGAGTAACGGTTTTGTAGAGTGGTAGTTGTAGAAAACTGTCTTTTAGATATCGTAAATGCCAATGTGCCTTGTATTGCTATAAATCATTAAAATGCTTTTAAAGTGATGTAACGGTCCAATAATGTTGTAGCTACTATAACTATAACCGTTTTTTAAGATTGCATAGTGGATTAATATAATTTTTAAATAGACGGTTTCGAGCATGTAGCCGTATTATAGTGTTATAAAGTGACATAACCGTATTTAAGTGTTGAACGATCTCAAAAATGATGTAGTTAGCCGTGTGTGTAGTCTCCAGATCTTTAGCGTAAAAATAGATAGAAAAATATGACCCAGACTGATTGATAGAGAAAAATTTGCTCTTTTACGTAGTATATATAACTCAAATTTGACAAAATGTCACTTAACGGCCTTTTAGTAAACGGACGGCAGCACGGCGGTGCTCCGCCCAAGCTGGGCAGACCTCCACCGTATGCTCCACCGTGTCCTCCGGGCGATCCACACAGTGGTGACACCCGGGCGTTTCCTCCCGCTTTATACTGAACAGGAACCTCCCGAAACAACCATGTCCGGTGAGGACCTGCGTCAGGCGGAAGGTGAGGACGCCGTGGCGCCTCTCTAGCCACTCCTCAAAGAGGGAACTTATCGCCACAATTGTGGCGTGCCCAGTCTACGTGATATTTGAGATGTCAAAGGCAAGATAAAGATAAAGATCTTTTTATTTGTCAAACATGCGTTTACATAAACTGAGTAATCAGACATGCAAGGTATTGAATTAGTAATAGATGTGTGCGTCCATGTTTTGCCAATAACGGCGTACAAATTTTGTAGGTATAGAACATTACATTTAATTGCATTTTACATAAAGTCATTCAAATTTCATTACAAAATACAAAACAAATAAATAATAATTGATGTCAAAATATAATAGGTATAATAAAGTCAAAATAGATTAAATTATGTCCAGAATATTCATTATTATGCAGTCAAATAGAATAATTCAAAATTGATTTAAGATTCACATTATTCAATTGTTATTCTTAACTATGTATATTAGAAGTCGGAATAGAAAAGTCCTTTTCATTTAAAAAATCTATAACACTGTAATACACTTTACTAACTAAAAAAAATCTCAGCTTATTTTGGAAAAGTGACAAGGGCATTACTATAAAGAATTTAATTCTACCTTACAGCTCGTGCAGACATCTCATTAAAATTGAGGCAGGTTGGTGCCCGGTTTCGCTGTGCCAGAGTCCACCGATTGTTAACTTACTTGACAGCTCATTAAAAGAAGGATCGTTTGGCGTTATGAACGAAATCGGAACTTACGGTGCCATTTTGTTTTTTCAGTACATTGTCACAAACTCAAAGCATTTATTTCAATTAGACCATTTAGAGACACTTTCGAATTGTCAAAGAGTCGGTCAGTTAGTCAGAAAGTTGAAGATAGTTGCCCATTCCAAATCGTAGATATCTATGGAGAAGAACGGGCAGGAAACTCCATAAACCATTTCACAAAATGATTACTGACAATATCATACAAGAACCTAAATATTCTTGTAGCACAAAGCATTTCATCCTCCAACTAATATGTATTACAAATGCGATTATGAGTTCCTTGTTTGTTTGCTACGCTTTCACGGCTAAACGATTGAACCGATATTGATGAAATTTTGTAAGAGGATACTTTGAACTCTGGGGAAGGACATAGGCTACTTTTTATCGACATATCACGCGGGCGGGGCCGTGGGCGGAAGCTAGTTCGCTATAAATGAGACGTAACAAACCTAAACACAAACATTACTTTCACCATTCACTGTTATTTGACCAAGGTAATATTTTTAATCTTACTCTACGGAGTCAGTTACAGTTTGGGTACGCATTACTTTTGTCGAAAAACAATATCTACAAAAAATATTCTTAGTAACAATTATCTCTAGGCAGCTCCAGGCATTGTGTCCGATTAGTAATGCTTATTATATGGACTTATGGAGCAGAATAAACAAACCAAAACACGAAGGCCTGTGTCCTTTTTGTCCCTGACATGCCTATATGGATAATCTGTCTATTCATGAATTACCAAAAATTTACATAATTACTCACATTCTTCAACAACCAAAATGTTTAATACATCTTACAGTGATCCCCAAATTCAAAAGGATAATAAACTAATCCAATAATAAATTGATAAGCTCACACACAAAGAATTTAATATAAAGTTCAATAATGGGAGGGAACGGGACCCGAAACTGAACATAAATTAACTTTGAAAAGTGAAAATCGTTGTGTGGGCCTAAGTATGTGCATACCTACTTATTGACATTCTTCTGGATAAACCTACTATTAATAAAATAAATAATTTATTAAATCAAAAACCTGGCTGCAAAATAAAATTCTACAGATTATAATGCTTGTTCTTCTCTTTTCAATTATGTGATTTTGTAGTCGGGTTTTTGAATTTATAAATTTGTGTTTTTATTTTAAACTTTTGAGTATTAAAAGTCTAAAATAAATTGCACACTCTTATGAACAAAACACTGGTCCGACACAAACATGGCACATTTTTACGCTATCAAAAACTTTTAAAATTAATGTATTATTCTTAAAATCCGCCATTTTTTTTTTCAAACGCCTTTTAAAGACACTTGGTTTTTTTAATGAATAGAAAGATACCTTAATTGTCGAAATCCATCCAACTGTTTCAAAGATACGAGGAAATAAAGAAACTTACAAGTAAAAAACATAACCCTTCCTTGGCAGACGGGTAAAAAGAGAAAACTTTCAAAAATAAGTACACTTGTGAGCAGTATATTCGGGTCAACAACAGAAACCTTACTATCTCGGGAACTAAGACTGCTCGAGGATGCTTGGGACGAGCGTCCGCCATGTGCGAGACGATGGAACTCCGCTCCAATTACGCTTTGTGAGCTGAAAATTGCATTGATAGACGAATGGGATACATTCCCCAACATCGCGACATCGCCTCAAAAGCTTGGTGTACGGCGCGCCTAATTGAAGGACAATATGTGAATAACGTGCAGAAGTAATCCAAAGCACAAAAAAAAAAATACAAAAAAATACAACCGAATCGAACCCAGGACCTCATGCCCAGCAGAAGCGTTTGCGACCAATGGACCAACGAGACAATGAACATTTAATTTTAATTCCGTAAAAATCCAGGTTTGGATGCAGAATGCAGCACAGCCCTATTATAGCTGAAATAACATCACATTCGTAGTTAAATGTTGTCAGATTATTAAATTAATTCATTTATTCGTTAATTAAGCTTTGAAAGATGAGATCGTAAATTTGATTCGACTGTTTGGTTGGGTAATAATGTATTTCAGTAAATTCAATTTAATTCAATACCTACTTTGATCATTTATTCAATCATAAGAATTTATTATACTGTATTTAAATGAATACTTTAATTGTATTATCCCATGATACGTCTTAAGGTACGCGCTCGCCAATCCAAAACCTTGCGGCCCCATCGGCCATCTGTTCTGCGAGCGATGTGGCCTGCTCACTGCCACTTATTATGAACACGAACGGCTAGGCAAATAATATCTGATTTTATGATTCATTCATTAATATATGTCGTCAAGATGACGGCAATGTGATCATTTGTAGAAGCCATATACTTACAAGTGGCAGCACAAATTAATATGTGATATTAAAGGAACACTAAAATTATCTGACGAGACAAGCGACACCACAATATAGGAAGCTGCGGCTTCAAACAGATGTGTCACCTCTTAGAGGCGTGCTGTCATCTAGACGTCAGATACTAAAGGATGAATCATGAAATCAGATATTATTGCCGAGCTGTCAATTGTAATATTTATGCTACTGACTGTATAAACGACTGTTTATTGGGTTCGTTTATGCATATTTTTCTTAAAAACGATTTTAAATGTGTCTGGGTTACTTATTACTTAGTAGCTTTTTCTTTGCTGACTGTAGCAGACTGGCAGCGCAAAAATATGCACATGCATAAGATGCGGTTAGTAGGATGGAACATGCAACCGAAACTTATACCAAAGTTATGGTTTTCTCGAAGAGCGGTGGCCGCCATATTATAACGGCCTTCATGAAAATCTGTCATTTTCACCAATAGTCAAATATTGGTGAAATTAAGGTGTCAAAACACGTTCTGTATGTGGACAGCCGTTATTGTGTGACCGTTCATCGATTTCTTAGGAAATTACAGAATAGTACAGAAGGCGCACTCCGCATTTTAGGTATGAAGCTACAATAACGCGGTGGGCTCGTCTTGTCGGGCCAATTCAGTGAGCGTAACGTAGTCTACGTTACGCGATAGAAAGAGTCTTCTAGATAAATATAACAGTAGGTAATTCGCTGTGCGACCTGAATTGCACTTTATTTTGTCGTAACAAGAGTCGCTTTTTATTAACTTGATTTTACGGAGTGAACCATTTGTATTAATCTGTGCCTTTAATGACATTTACCTGAGGAACAGCGGCCACTTTTCAACACTGGCGACCATTTCAATATTACTCAGCGGCGGTAGATCAGTGAACGTGTAGTAACACGTAATACCAAACGTAACTACTAGGCACACGTTGGCTAACACTGAGAATGGTACCAGGAACTTGAGGTGACGTATCTGCGTTATCAGGATAAGTGGGAGGAGGAGGATGCCGCAGTAGACTTCGACTTCGTACTTCGTCGATGGCACGAAGTGATCGAAGATCTGGAAAGAAGATTTTTGTATTTAAATTAAAACAATCCTACTATTCTAATATACTAACTTGACTAATTTGGCCTTGATTAAGATAAATATACTCGTAAGTACGGTAGTATGTTCCCATGGGATAATTTACGACTTTCCCGCCATAATAATGATATCAAATGCTGAAATGATTTTATTTTCTGTAAATAGGTTTGTACAAACACTTTTATTCGTCAATAATATTTTAAAAACAAGACGGCGTTTCCTATCTGACTAATTCAGATTAGTCAGATAGGAAACGCCGACCTCATCTTGTTTATCAAATATTATTGACGAAGAAAGGCCGAAATAACTCAGCCTCTTTTAAAGTCCAGATATAATCTTGGTCAGATCATGTGAAGACCATGTAGATAAACCAAAGCTACTAAAAGCCTTAAAAATAAAAGCTGTAATTTTATGTATTCACTTTCGATGACACTTTATTGAGATTCAGCCACGCTACTACTACTACAAGTCGAAGACATGTTAAATTTTCCCCACCAGTTACAAATGTATTGCCCGCTGAGGTAGCAACAACACGGAACGTGTAATGGTGACAGTAAAAATAGAGGGCAAAACACCTAGATGCCGAATGCCAAAATGGTGGCCGGATAAAATATCGGTGAAGGGTGGGCGTTTTGGGGGATTGTCTTATGTAATTTTGACGTGCGAAAAGTGCTGATTCTCAGCCTAGTTTGAATAAATGACTTTTGAAATTTGAATTGAATTTGAATATCCGAGAAACTGGAGGTACCTATCAACGCCGCACTAGAAAGACCGCTGACAATTTTGATTTTTGAGTTTTTGAATAGCTTCAATGTTTGTTGTTTTTATGCTGCAAATTGTGCAGAATATTAATCTGATCCTACAAGCGTTCTCCGACAGTCGTTTCTCCTTTGGACTGATCACCGACAGGACGTTTTGCTTTGAGAGATTCGTCGATAGAACGTTTCATCAACACAGATTTTATTTTAAGAAAAAACTTTAATTAATTATTCTTACATCGTTTAAAAAATAGAGCGTTTTACGAGGAATATTAAAATAATTATGATAACAAACCTAGACTAAAAAGTGAAACGTATTTAATTCATTTAAAAAACTAAACGATTTTTTATGTTTTTTCGCATATTTCACAGACTCATAATTCATTTTTATAACTAGACACAATGTTACGAACAAAAATGTCTTTTAGATCAGCGTAATTTAATACGACTTTTTACGACCGTTTTGTCGACGGAAGAATTGACAAAAATTACGTTCCGTGTAGACAGTCCGACGGCAGCAAAGTAGAAAGAGTCAACTGTACTTTTTACGAAATAATTCTTTTACATAATAATTTGACTCGGAATTTTGTTATTGGATTTTTTTCTGTTTGATTCTCATTTTTAGACAAAATGACAGATTGTAGAAGAATTTCTACGGTGGGATGTCAAAAAGGGAGAAACGAAATTTCACTTTGAAGGAGCTGTGTCTATTCTTTGTAGACATAGAAAGCGTCGTGCTACCAGAGAGGCAATTCCCGTAATTATAACTTTTTTTTTTTTTTGACGTTTTGAAATTATCAAATAACTTCTCCCGCTCTGGGTGGAGCGGGAGGGCGTGTCAGACTCTTACTGACTGAAACCCACCCGTGTTTCTTCAGTTGCCTATACGTTGTCAGGGGCCACGGTATCCCTTTCGGACTTTCCCGCGAACCCAGCAGGCATCGATCCTAGCGGACCCCTTCCGCCATGCTGACATCTCTTTGAGGCGTGCGTGGAACACAACGCGCCGTCGACCCTGGCCTGGTCCTTATCGGACGGCGAGCTACCCAATGCTCACCGTCCGCAAGTCCACGCCTACGGTGGCCGGGAATCGGCCTGCCATTCCCGATGCCCAGGGCGTCTCCTGCGATGGCTGGGGGCGTAAGGGCGCGACATTTGCCTCTCCCTCACGCGCTCCGTTTTCACCTTCGCGAGCATTAATGCTTCGGAGGAGGAGGTGACGGCTTCCCACGCCCTCTCGCTCCGTACCATAGCCTGGACCAGGGCCGGACACCAGAGATCACTGCCGCCAATCGCCTCCACAAGGACACGGCGGTGCCCCGCCCAAGCCGGGCGAACCTCCACCGTATGCTCCACCATGTCCTCCGGGCGATCTACACAGTGGTGACACCCGGGCGTTTTCTCCCGCCTTATGCGGAACAGGAACCTCCCGAAACAACCGTGTTCGGTGAGGACCTGCGTCAGGCGAAAGGTAAGGACGCCATGGTGCCTCTCTAGCTACTCCTCAAAGAGGGGACTTATCGCCGCAATTGTGGCGTGCCCAGCATGGGGTTGCGACAATCGCACTCTCCGTGACGCCATGAGATCCCGCCAGAGCTCTGTCCACTGTGCCGTGATTTCTCGCGCAGCGGAGTTACGCCCTGGCATTTCACCTCCTCGCGCCACTCCCAAATATGCGCAAGGACATTCGTGCCTCCAGATCCCATGGCGGCAATCCGGCAAGGAGGCTCGCTGCCTCACCGAAGACCGTGCGGTATCCCCGGACCATTCAGATGGCCATGATCCTTTGGGACGCATTCAACCAGCGGGCTGGCCGCAGCCTCAAAGAACGCGCCCAACGAGAATTGACCTTAAGAAATCAATGTGCATTAACTTCTAAATTAACAAAATTCTTGTAATAATAATGTTCGTGTTACATTGTCAAATTAAGAAACCGATTTGGTTTCATAGTTTAATGTTTACATATTCGTATTACAATAAAGTCTTTCAGGCAGACGCAATTTTGGCAATAATGGAACACACTTCATTGGAAAATGAATTATCAAGATAATGTATTTAAACCAAGTTCTTAATTGAAGAATATAATGAATTTTCAGTATTTACACTGCAACCTTGAATTTTAGTAAAAAACATATTATCTTAAAATTTTAATAACGAATTTAATCTTATCAAAAATAAGTAATGGAAACGTTTTAAATATTGATATTATCACATAACTTACTTCTGCCCGCGTGGAATTCAACTATAGTGTCCTGCCATGCTATTCTGTAAACATCTCACCGTGAAAACTTGGGTGAAGTGAGCTGTCAATAGTATCAATCCCTATGGAATGACAGCTCACTCCACGCTCACTTCACCTAAGTTTTCACGGTGAGATGGTTACAGAATAGCACTGCTGGACTCGGCAATTATGAAGCTTTCTACCCATAGAAATATCCATAATTGCAGACCAGTGATAGAATTTTTGTGTACGTGAGGACTTTGGAACTACTGATCCACAGCAGTTCCAAAGTCCTCACATACAAACAAACAATTTTATTTCTTTATAATTATTAGTTTATAGTCATAGTGTAGTTGTAGTTAGTTTTAGATTGATTAATTACTGAAATACTGGAAACTATTGGTAGGTACTGTTTTTGATGATACTGACCGTCTTTCCTTGTCTACATCCAAATTGGAGGAAGTATTGATTACAAAGTAATTTGTATTGAAACAAAATTGGACGAGCGCAAAACTCCTGGTAATTGATTTCCCTCATTAATTTAGTAGCGTACGGATTAGTTTTTAATTCATCAGATTCCAATAATCTGGCTTTGGGATGGACTTGAGATAATACGAAGTGAGTTTATCGGCTTTTAGGCGTTCAAGGTTAAAATGAAAAACAGAATTTGATGAAGGTCTGAAGACGTAGATCAGCTGAAAAAGTATATAAGATACTGGGTAGGTAGGCAGGTTCATCACAAAATATTAAGAATATTATTGTTAATAGTCGAATCTGCGATACTCAGTTGCAATTCGAGAAAAAATAAAACAAAAATCAATCTGCCTAGCGTTTTCCCAACTATGTTAGGGTCGGCTTTCAGTCTAACCGGATGCAGCTGATTACCAGTATTTTACATGGAGCGACTGCCAATCTAACCTCCATAGCCCAGTTACTGGGCAAACGATACCCCTTTGTAAGTCTGGTCGTCAGACTTTCGAGCTTCTGACTACTCGTTACGACTACCCGTGAAAAATAAAACCGAATAAATATTCAATGGCTATAAAATTTGCAACGCGACGTGACATTTTGACACTTCTTTGTAGTATAATATTTCATACGTGTCACAGTAAATAGCAGTTTGTCGTATCGCGACTACTTTGAAAAGCGACTGAGTTGTAAAATAATATGGACGTAGTTAAACAGAAAGGATCCAACCCACACAGAGTTAGTTTTGAGATATTCAAGTTTTAAGATCAGATCGTGTTATGTGATCGTATAACCTGCCATACATACGGGTTGGTAATGTATGGTCATAATGACATGGTGCGTTGGGATTGTTTTTGTGGTATCAAAGTTTTGACTACAAAGAGTGTTTTGGTATACATAACTCGTTTTCGCCCATATTGTGGGTTGGATCCTTTCTGCTTAACTACGTCCATATATCGTGAAGCTAGTTTTACAGCAATAACGGTACAAGATGATGCAAAGTATTGCTGTGGCAGACTAACACGTATCAAATTTTCGGCTAAACTCTGTTACAACTTCATTGGCATAACTCAAAACGAACTTCATGTAAATTGGATCCTTTTTGGGTAACTAAGTCCAATTCTTTTGGTATATTTTTGAAGAACGTTTATGTATGTGTGTGTATGTTTTATAAAAAAGTATCTAAGCCGTTTGGATCCTTTCTGATATTTAGGTATGCTGGTTAACAAGACATTTATATTTTAAAAAGGATTCAACTAATCTGCATCGTTCCTGATATTTAATTGGGTAAATAAACTGTATTTCACAAAAAAGATCCAAACAGTTTGGGGCATTTTTGTGATTTTCCTAAAAACACTTATTCCATAGATGTACCATTTCTTAAGATGATTCAAGCGCTTCGGATTTGTTTGATGAAAAATATCTGATGTAGCCCATAGATGTGGCTTGGTATCTAGTAGTTGTAGATATGTTTAAAATTATAATTTGTCACATGGATCTTTTATTATATTAAAGATCTTCCTAAGATTAAAGATCCCTGACGGATGCCTATCTATCACGAGTTTTGGTATAGAGGAGATAGAAAAACCTATCTATCTATGGTTTTATAGTCCCAATAATCTGTCAGAGAATAAGGAATCGGACCTAGACAAGTGACAATCGCTTTCTACAGAATTGAAATAAAGTTTTCGGTAGCTTATTAAGCTGTGGCAGCATTACATCGCCACATGCGAACTATGCATCACACGGGAGGGTTTACCGCGCGAGTAGCATATATACAACGTCCCGATATCAATCGCCGAACAGTAGCCCACCAGACATAACACCCTGTGTGGTCGGAAGATCCTCCCTTTTCTATAGAGGATGAGAGAACTTTACACCCTATTCCTCATACCTCTATAAAGCTACCAAAAAGCTTATGTCAATGATATGTCAAACCAATACATTTTTTGCTTTTCCATCATCATTTTCGCTGATAGAACGTCAATTTGTCTAAGCCCTAAGGCTTGAACCCGAAACCTATTGGCTATTCCCGATGACCAAAAATTCGAAATAAGAATTTGAGCACGATAACTTCGAGGTTGGAATCATGGTTGAGAAATGGCAATAGACTCGCTGCCTCCTGAGATAACCCAATGCCAGTGCATTGGTTTATTTATTTCTAGGTCTTATACTCACATCTTTGAGAGAAGACGCGATAAATATCACGTACACACTTGTCCCTCCGATACATACGCCGGCCATCGCTGCATCCACAAAGTGCCTGAAAGTTTTAGTACGTTTAATATTTTATTTCATCTTTTTGTAATACGAAAGTGATAAAAAGGCAGTTTGTCTTTATGCAATGTCAATTCTAGAAATGTATAAATGTCGCCTTCAATACGAATGCTGTGTATTTTAGGAGCTACACACAGAGAACGTGGTGCGGCAGCGCCTGCCGGCAATTGGACACTTCTTGTGGTTCTAGTATGTATATAAATAAATACAGTTCTTCATTCTAACGTTTCCATACTATTTATTGTATAGAAAGAATCTATCTTAATTTGTACAGAAACGATCTCTTTCTAAACCACATATTAAATTCACCTACACCGACTTAATCTGTGTGAATAGTCAAAGCAAGTCGTTTTGGCGAACTTCGCGTGACTTCACCGCACTTGGTGTGCGGAGATCCTTTCTATATTCTATGTTGCAAAAGTTTACGTGCCTCTTTAGCTGCCGTGCACTTTGTTTCTGAATTTAGCATTTGTATTGCATCCACGTATCTCGCCATATGCCAACGAATACTGTTAGCAGAAGCCTGACATATACCAACGTACCTGATATGTTTAGAGTATTGCGTCAATTTCTTTGGACCTTGTTTGAATACTTCTTCACATGTGTCTGTATAGCTAAGTAAAGGCACTCGGGATTTCTTGCATACTTCACGAGAGGTTGATACCTGTAACATTCAAACCTTCATTACCACAAAGAGTTTATTGTTCTGGTTGTTTTCATAGTCTCTTGATCAAAACTAGATAAGCAATAGATAAGGGGGTCGACTAAAAATTTAATTTGAAAACATAAGCCTGATTAATAGTAGGTAGAAAATAAAAAAAACCTTATAGATTAGGGGCTAACTAGAGAATGGATAATAAGTCCCCTTTTGAAGGGACAATTAAGTTTTTCTCCTCTCACGTCTGCCTCTGTGGTCAACTGGTGGACGCAAGCGCGGCTGCTGAGCATCAGGTCCTGGGTTAGATTCCCAGTTTGGGCAAAGAGTTATTAGGTTTTCCAGATGGAAATTCTCAGTAGCAGCCCGAAGTCCGGTTTTGTGCTCGGTTAATGGCAATAGGCTCGCCCCTATTAAGCTTCGTGCAGACCAGCGCGACGCGACGCCGCGACGCGACTCGAACAATACAATTTCTAAGAAAACTTGACGGTATAACAATAAATGGTGTCGCGTCGCGTTGTCGCGTCGCGCTGGTCTGCACGAAGCTTTACATGGGACTTAAATATAGCTGGCGAAATGTGAGTGTACTATAGGTACACCTTTGCCTAACCCTTTGGGGACTACAGGCGTGATGTTATGTACATATGTGTCTTTAAGTTTTTAGAAGAACTCGACAAATGTCGTATGAAACACCGATTGTTCATAACAAAAATACACTAGAAATCGTTTTGGCGGGTTTATAACTTTCCATAACAGGAAATAACATAGATAATTATTATGTATGGTGGTAGATTCAAGGGTATAATAAAGTGCTACTGCTATTTCTGTAGTAAAATCCATTTTAATTAACTAAAACACTGGTTCTACATGGTCTCTCTTACATATTATTTTTGTCACAAAAGTTTTATTATAATGTATGAACTATCGAATTCATATCAAATATACATTATAGCTAAAAAAAAAAAAATATTTCCTACAACCTTTAAGTCAAAAATGTTACTTATAATACTATACAATGATCACCTCCCAAGCGATCGCATACCTACTCAATATTTGGATATCGGTGTAAGCTAGCCGGGCATAAGTTGCCCGGAGTTGGCACGAACGTACAACGCGATGCGTCTGCGCAACTTCAAATTAACAAAAAAAAAAAACGACTGTGTGCTGCTTCTCGACGCGCGACGGGACGAGTACGGATGAGAAAAGTCTGAAATCGCAAAAACTAAAAAAATAATAAAGATATAATTTAGAAAAATAATAATATAATATATATCTTTTTTAAAAATAGAAAATATTTTGCGATTTCTGACTTTTCTAGTACTCAAACCATAGTTGGTCCTGTAGAGTTTTTTGATGCTTATAAGAAACGGGATTGAATGGCATCAAAAAAAGTTGTTGTGAAAACTGCCCATTTTCTTGCTGACTGTAATTTTTTTCCAAAATCTGTGAATGCAGATCAAAATGCCTCAAAAAGTTAAGGACAGTCTGCTAAGACCGCTTTCCTGTAGCTGCAATGGTTAAGGTTGCCAACTATTCTGCCCCATCTCAAAAATCTCCCTGTATAATGTGTATGTATATTTTACAGTATTTTTGTTACACTATAATGATTTAAAAGACTGAAAGACTTTTGTGCTGTTATCTTTGTCATTAATAATGTTTTGTGTATTCGAAGGTGAAACATAATTATAGGCTAATATCTAATTATAATTTACTAAAACACTATCGCTTGTTTATTTTTGGAAATAATGTGAAAACGAATGAAAAAATTCATTTCTGTGACCAACGTCTACTCATACTAAGCTTCAGAACATTTTTTGACGACATTTGATATTGGAGGGATTGACTTGTTATTCTTGCATAACTCTTTCGAAATGCCATTTCTAAGAGGGACAGTAAAACTGGAATCATTTTTAACATTCAACGGAATTTTGTGGTTAAGCCTGGTATTTGGCTTTTACTTCAAACATAATACTTCAGCAACTATTTGCTTACTAACAAAACTTTACTGCATCATCTTTTGTGTCCTAAACATTGTATATATTTTGTTCAACATCCAAAGCGCCATATCCTCGGATACACATAATTATG
Source organism: Agrochola circellaris (assembly GCA_914767755.1). Lineage (NCBI taxonomy): Eukaryota > Metazoa > Arthropoda > Insecta > Lepidoptera > Noctuidae > Agrochola > Agrochola circellaris. The sequence continues at coordinate 3,164,544 of OU611847.1, forward strand.
CAGGAAATGTGTACAGCGTTACTATACTGACAGAGATATCAACTAATGTTTTATTATCGTTAATCACCGAGACAGAATCTTTTATTAAGTTCTCTTCAAACTTGGCCGCTAACTCTTTGTCTACTTTACAAAAGAAACATTCTTGTTTTGTGTCATATTTCATGATATTCATATCTGTTACTGTAGTTATTGTAATTTTTCTGTTTGCCAATTTACTACAATTTACACCACTAGAATACATTATATACGCCTGTCAAGATTTATCAACTAACTTTAGCCGTATAACTCTAATTTATGTATTAGATAATTATAGAAAAACAGTGCAAAGTATTTGTAAATCGCTAAAACGTAACTTGAAAAATAAACAAATGAATGATGCTGAGAAAATCAAACATGTAAAAGACTTTATTGATGCTTATATAAAACTATCAAAGAATTTGAATTCAATAATCACGATAATGAGGGTGAAGGTAAATAATGGTATAAATAAGTGGACAAAAAAAAGGAAAAAAATAATATATTAATACTTAAATATTATTGTTTCAGATGATGATAGCCTTTGGGTGTGATTTTTTTAAATTAATTTCTTTTGTTTATTACATTAATACTATGAGCATTGTGGTACGTTTATTTTTAATAAATGTGCCAATTGAAAATGAGTGAATACTTTTTCTTAAAATAATCTAATAAGGTGATGTTATATTTTTACATAATTTTTGTTGTTACAGGAACTTGCACTGATGACCCCTTGGTGTATAGAAGTGATTTTTGCTATAACACTATTGTGTTTCCCACTGTGTTTAATGGAATTAAGTGCAAATGAACTGGATGACATAAAATATACTCTTGCAGATCACATTTTAATGTACAAAGGTATCTAAATCTATTTCTATGTCTATCTATGTTCTTATCTTATTTAAAATACATGTATATAAAAACGAAATACCTACATACACTGTCTGACTAATTACAAAATCTCAAAAAATTATTAATACTAAAGAAATTTGCCAGTAAGTCCTTTTTTATGGTGTAGGGGCCTACTTCGATTTTTTTTTTAATATCATCTACAACTTCACCAATGGAGGTTAAAATAAGAATAAGAATAATTTATTGGTTCATTGTTACAAAATATATTTCAGTGAAAATAATGATATTGTATGCTTACTGTAACTAGAATATTTAACATAGTATTAAAACCGTGGTCCCCAAACTAGGCAGCGCCTGTATCTTGGGCGTGAGTTGCGTGATCTTAAATTTTAATTCGGAACATGTTTGCGTTAGCTTAAATTTTATTTCAGGATGTTTGAAAATGGACAGAATAGTTAATTAAATAAGGGTAGCGTATTACCAAGAAAATAAATTGAACAAAATAAAATAATTCTAAATAATGTGTGTTTGAGAGTGTGCGTGAGAGTATGTGTGTTAGTTTGTGTGTGAAGTGGGTGTGGTGGTGAGTTGCAGGTGTGAGTTTTTTGTGAAAGACTTGCTTGTACATTTTGGTGTTAACTCACTATATCCTCCTAAAATGAGCATGAGTTTGTATGGCAGTATTTTTGTATACATGAAGGAGCTATATACCATAATTATCTCCGAAGTTCTTCATCAGATCATCCCTAAATGAATAAGAGAGCGCTCTGAAAGTATGCATGTAGAAATGTCGTCTATATACAAGGCGTATGGCTACTTTTTAAGTGTGCATATTTTTGTATTATATATTTTTTTTCGGCAGAATAAGCAGTTTTTTTTTTTTTTTTGTATAACGATAAATTTTATATTGTGTCTCGATTGCCATCCACAAACAGAAGTTATTAAATGTTAGTCAATGAATAAAGAATAATAAATAGAAAAAAACAACACAAATGCTTTCAGCGTCAATAGTGTTGGCATGGTCGTGCGGTTGACTGTACCAATTGTATGAAACAAATAGGATATTATGAAAGTAGCTAAAATAGAGTAGCCTCGCGGTATCTACATCAGTAAATTGACGGATTTGTCTGACAGCGTATGCTGCTGAACTTAGCCGTCCTGCAAGAGATGTTAAATGAGGACCCCATTGTAAACAGTTTTAGCGATTCAATATAATCTATCTTTAATCTCTACGTTTGATATTTGGTAAAGAAAATTTTATGCACTCAGTTTTTTTTTCCATTTAATACTAAATTATTAGCAGTAAACCAATTTTGGACCTGCACTAGGGCGTTATTTACGTCGTCAAAATATGTAGCATGTCTATCTACCTTAAAAATGAAGGAATTATCGTCAGCAAATAACACCATTTGGTTGATTTTTAACCGATAGTTACCACAACAAAAAAATTACAAATAAAACTTTTTACAACTTTCAAAAACTTATAACGAAAAAATAAAAAAACAACCGACTTCCAAAAACAAAAACACTACAAAGTGAAAAATAACTTTAATTTCGGAAGTCGGTCGCAAAAAACGAAAATTCAAAACCAAAGACACCGACTCCGAAATTAAAGTTATTTTTCATTTTGTAGTGTTTTTGTTTTTGGAAGTCGGTTGTTTTTTTTTTTTTCGTTATAAGTTTTTTAATAAATGGAGTAGATCATTGATATACACTAAAAAGAGGATTGGACCCAATATCGAGCCTTGTGGCAAACCTTTTTTTTCTTCTAAACCTAGTGAATTGATACAGTTTATTTGACTTGTTGTTATCTATCATTGAAATAAGATTTTACTAAATTGAGCACAAGTTTTCCAAGCCCGTAATGCTCATGTTTCCAAAGTGAGGTTTCGTGATCGACGGAATGAAATGCCTAGGAGAGGTCACATAAGATTTCTATTCCTATGCCAACTTGGGCCTCTTCCCACACGTTAAAAATGTGTCTTAATAAGGTTACACCGGCGTTGAGCATTTGATTAAGCATTACTTTTTCAAACACCTCGCTGAAAACCGGCAACACGAATACGGGTCTATAATTATTGGTGTCTTTACTGTCCCCGGATTTGAAAAGTGGTATTACCTTACTGTATTTCATGAAATCCGGGAAGACTCCACACACAAATGAAAAATTAAGGCTTAGTAAGGCGTTATGGTGTCAATTATGGCGGTACAGACTTTAATGGAAATTCCCCAAAGATCTTCGGTCAATTTGATCTTTTAAGTAGAATACTGGTAGAGAAATTTACAAATTCTTGAGCAACTTCTTTGTTATTGCAAATGAGACCACCATATGATGTATTCATCAACGAATATATGAATCAACAAATATTTATAACTAGCTGTTGCCAGCGACTATGTCTGTGATCCAGGATGTATGCTTATGTTCTTCTCCAGGTCATGGTCTACCTATGTGCCAAATTTCATCCAAATCGTTTCAGCCGCTTTAGCGTTAAACCGTAACAAACAAACTCACTTTCGCATTTATAATATTATTAGTAATATTAGTAATTAGTATTAGTATAGTAATTAGTAAGTAAGGATTATCACTGACTCCGAGTTTGAAATACTTTTTTTATGTTTACAGACAAAAAACTACGCGATGCCTTAAACGACGCCCTAGATTATATTGACGCCTGTTCTTCTAAATACACAATGTGGAACCAGTTCCCTCTCAACGTGAACTTGGTTCTGGCTTTTTTCAATTTATGCGCTTCCTATGTTGTGGCATTACTACAATTTGCCTATTAGTTTTACAGCAAGAATTGAGAGTGATTTGATATTTAGAAGCACCAACTAAATCGTGTTAATTCAGCAAACAATCTATGTAACTAATGTAATGATTAAAACGAATAATTCTACTTTGAATGTTTTATTTCATTGGAATTTTAAAAGAACTATATGTGTATCACACAACACTTGAATCTCTGCAGACCATGAAAAATATTCCCAAAAATCTTCTTACCGTAAAATGAAATCCAACCGTAAAGAAATACATATATATAGAGGAATTACGATCGGACGAAAATTATCAGCCTACAAAAAAACATGATGAAAAATAACCTAATAAATAACATGATCTTCTGGCGGTCGCTATTTCGCGTTCTGAACAGGAGTTAATTTAGCCATCAAAGAGCTGTTTTTTGGCACCCACCGAGATATTTTGCTTTTATATTCCATGAATTACTTACATTATTTTCGTTTTGCTATAGTACCAATGCTACATTAAATTAATTAAAATAGCTGAGTACCTGAATTAATGGTTGAATGTAATGGTTTCTATAAGACACTTCATTTTAGGTATATTTAGGTATAGCATCATGCTAATGCAGGAGCCTTTTGGCCTCGCACAGGACTTTCTGATTTTATTTTTAATTTTACTTTGTTTTTTATTTTTATTGTTTTGTTATTTATGTTTCTATGAGTGTATTTAATTTGCGTGATTCTTCGTTTCTATGATTTTCTATGAAACCGACGTGTCGCTAGCTACGGAAGGTATTTCATAGAAGTTCACAGAAATAAGTCGGGTTGTGGCGATACGTACGTCGCCTGCTACAAACCAATTCTACTCATTCAATCAGCCCTGAAGCTCAAATGAGTTTTTTTTTAATGTCATCACCCAGTTCAACCTACGACGTTGCTAAACTTTTCAGTTTTTATTGAAATAAGGCTGTTCTTGCTTTTTCATGAATGCTCGTGTATAACGCAATATACTCCACCATATTTTCGCTTTGTTTGCTCAAACAATGCGTTCGGTACCTATTTACACGGTTTTCGCATCGAAGCACACACTTCGATGCGATTTGCATTTGTTAGGCACCCATAACATTGGGAAAACTTGAATGTGAATTTGAGTGAGACGTGTAAATGCTTGTGCAGCATTTCAACGTGAAAATCGAGCACCTCCATAATTGATATTTTTGACAGACAAAAATAATTACATATTAATTATATGTAGCTTTGGAACCTGGCCTACGGGGTCATTTTGCAGACAGACATGACACCCGTCTGGTCGGAGGATCCTCCCTTTTCTATGGTGGATGAGTGAACTTTACACCCTGTTCCTCATACCCCTAAACCATGTTAGTTGAGCACATTTCAACCAAAGCTCTCTGAAACTTTCAGTAGGTATTTTCGAATTATTTTATTTTTAATATTTAACATAACAAGCTTGTGTTCCCGAAGGGTTGGGCAAAGGTGTGCCTGTAATATATGTACCATCGAAGAATTTCATATCTAGACACCGTAAGGACTATTTCTGCTTGCAGCGCTCGGCGGCTATAACACCGCGCCGGTAACAGATGTAGTCATCGTGTTCACGGGATTTTGTTTTCAAACTGCTTAGATATGAAGTTATTCGATATTACATTAATTTTTTATTATAATATTTCACTCACCAAAATATGCACGCAATGTGTTGCTATGACTCCAACGAGAACTGTGCCAATACAACCGGGAACCAGCCCGGTATTCTTGAAGGCAGCTGGCATCGCAAGCAATCCTGACCCTAATGATGATTTGAGTAAGTGGAAGAATGCGCCTAAAGTCCTGTGAACAAAAACCATAATTTTTATTGATGGATATGGGCAGTAGCCCATCAGACACGAAACTCGGCTGATTGGAGGATTCTCCCTTTTGCAATGGAGGCTGAGAAACTTTCCACCCTGTTCCCCATACCTCTAATTAAAGCTAGTAAAATGCAATAAAATGATTACAAATCTTTCAAGTAATTAGCACCTATAAGTACTCACTTTGTTGAAACACTTTTAAGAATTCGTTTATGATGTACGGAATCCCAAAAACCTGTGACTCAATGTTAACAATTTTATTATTTTCTATCAAAACCATTTTTTTATGTACATGATTTCTTTCAAATATTTGTAATTGTCTGTGATTTATAAACATTATTTTTAAAAAGTCCAACAATAACAATTTTTATATTAAAAAAATCATTTTATATCAAAGTTTCTTAAAAATCAATTCGATTTTAGAAAGCTTAAATATTTTGCTATCCCTGGAATTATTCGCATTCTTAGAGAAATATAATAAAATATGTTTGTTATTTTTTCGGACTGTGAGGTAAAGTTTTTATATATTGAACTAGCTGCCCGCCCCGGCTTCGCACGGGTAGCACTAAGTACTTATCTACGGCGCACCTACCTACCTACCTACCCTACTTACACCTACCTACCCTACCTACACCTACCTACCCTACTTACACCTACCTACACCTACCTACCCTACTTACACCTACCTACCCTACTTACACCTACCTACCCTACCCTACCTACACCTACCTACCCTACCTACACATACTTACCTACCCTACCTACATACCTACAGACCTTACCCTACATACCTACCTATCTACTTACCTACCCTACCTACATCTACCTACATCTACCTACATCTACCTACATCTACCTACATCTACCTACATCTACCTACATCTACCTACATCTACCTACATCTACCTACATCTACCTACATCTACCTACCCTACCTACCCAAATACCTACCTATCTACCTACATACCTACCTACTTACATAACTACCTACCTACCTATATACACCTACATACCTAGCTGACCCGACAGACGTCTTTTCTTTGATTTGGTTTTAGAACAGTTTGTATTGGAAAAATAACAGTGGGGTTTTTACGTTTTTCCGGGCAATTATTCAAAATTTTCACTTATAAGAACCTTCCTCGAACATAAAGGAATATTTAAAAAAAAAAGCTAAATTGGTCCAGCCGTTCTCGAGTTTTGCGCTTAGCAACACGTTTATTGATAATTTTTTTATTTATATAGATTATTAGGTATATGATTAACCCTCTCGATCCGTGTACCTACATATTATTATACTGTTACTGTTGTTTAGCAGTGACGCGGCGCGGCGACGGCGCCTTTTCTATATCTCTGACTTTTTAAATTCGTAAGATCTATTGAATGGAATAGCCGATTTGAACAATTCAAAAAGTAATATACATAAATTGAAACAGTCTTGAAATCAATATGATTTATTTGAGTAAGGATTTAAACAGAAGTATGAATATCATGGTCTAATTTTGTTCGGTATTTCTATCAAGTTTTAAAATGTAAAAAGTGGTTATTGTGACATAACGATAATAGTTGGACATATAGTATCGCGAGGTTTTTTGTAGTTATTGATATGTTCTTTAATATTGTAGAACATACTTTTGTTCTAATTACAAAAGTTTCCGCAGCGCATGCGACGAAAGGTGTTTTATGGCATTTTTTTTACACCTTGGGTTACGTTACTAAAGTTTTAGTAAGGATCCCTAATCTTTTCTAGCAATAAATATAGCCTATGTTACTCAGGGTGAATGTAGCTTTCTAATGGTGAAAGAATTTGAAATCGAAATCGGCGCAGTAGTTTTTGAGTTTATTCATTACAAACATACACACAAATCTTTCCTCTTTATAATATTAGTGTAGATAGATAAAAATTTGGGTTTACAAGATTCTATTAGGGGAATAATGATGTAACAATCCGTGTACTTGATGGGATTTTTCATCGGCAATAACACCGAACTTTCATACAAAAATCCCCTATTTAACTCCTTTAGGGGCCGAATTTCAAATATCCTTCCATAGTGCTCACCTTTGCTTTATTCTGAACTCTTGTGGAAAATTGCTTGTAATTCTAAACCCAGCGGTTTACACTGTGAGTTGTCACATTGTTGTAAGATTTTTTATTAATTAGAAGATAGTATAGAAATCTTATTTTTATTTGCATTAAAACAAGGTCTTAAGTAAAGTTTATTGTAAAGGAGCTCATCCGGAAAAGAATTCTTCCACCATATATGCCTATTACAGCTGTAGCGGGCCACGTTGCTGCAATCCGGTTTAAAGCTCTGGACAAACTGAGATGAATTCCGCTCGGGATGCGGGACGAAATATTCATTCCGATTGCCGATTGTGTCAAGTATGTAACTTGTATAAGGGTGATCAAACTGGCGTGAATGTCGCGTGACTTGCTAATCATTCAAACAAACGACACGCACATTCGCGTTCTGCGTTCTACGGGATTCACCTCAGTGTGGCCAGAGCTGTGTTATCTGTGGTTATCGTTGTAATAATAGACACATATACATTAGACATTGCAGCATTGCCTCCGAGATAAAAGTGCAACTACGGAGCCTTTGGTATTATTGCACATGATATTAAGGAGTCGTAAGGAGTTATAGGCTTAGCCCGCACTGCGAAATCTCACCGCGCGAATTTGATTCGCGCGGTTTATATTCAGTGTACGGAGTACAGCACGAATAAATGATAATAAAAAAATAAAAATCGCCAGTGCGTGTAGATACATAAGATACCATGTATTACATTTTTTATCGCTGTGCTAGGCTTTGGTCGATTTTTTTTTTTTCGCTGTGCTAGGCTTAATATAGATGTCGCGGGAAAGTCCGAAAGGGATACCGTGGCCCCTAGCAACGTACAGCCGATCGATTCTGTAAAAATCTCATCGTCAAAACTTAGGTGAAGTAAGCGTGAAGTGAGCTGTCACTGTCACAAATCGACCGACTGGATGCTAGGGATTAACACTATTGACAGCTCACACACAGAATCGACCGGCTGGCAACTGAAGGAACACGGGTGGGTTTTAGTCAGCAAGAGTCTGATATCTCTGATACCTCCTCGAAGTTATTTGATAATTTCACACCGAAAAAAAAAAAAGAATGCTTAAGATAGATAAATAAATAAATGATCTCTGACGGCGGTCACCTACAGGCGGCTGCAAGTTTAATTTTCACAAAAAAAAAAATATTAAATGTTACTTACGAAGTTGGATGAACAACATTCCTGTGTTCAAAGGGATTGTATTCGTCTTCCTTGTCATCCTTTCTGTCAAGCGTGATCGTTGATTGTGTTGTCGATGGCACATTTTCTGTACTGCTTCGTACACTGCAATTAATAAAATACCCATTAAAAAATTAAAAAGCAATTACTTCAAAATGGAAAATATATTTAATTTGTGTCATGCACTAAAGTTTCATTAATCACGAGTGAAACATCCATTTCATATTTATATATTCTCTTTGAGAAGCTCGTGGCTAAGTAATAACAGCCGCACGGGTCGACCCCTCAGGTTAAGCTATGCTTGCCGGGGCAGGTCTGTGGATAGGTGACCATTTTTTTATAACAAGACTACTCCGTGCCTCGGAAAATACCTTAAAAGCCGTTGGTCCCGGCTGTCATTCGTGGATCTTTGATAGTCGTTACGAGTCGTTAGAAGCCCGAAAGTCTGGCAACCAGTCTTACCAAGGGGTATCGTAGTACCCAGTTACTGGGTTGTGGAGGTCAGATAGGCAGTCGTTCCATATAAAATACTAGTATTCACCTGCATCTGGTTAGACTGGAACCCGACCCCAACATAGTTGGGAAAAGTCTAGGTAGACCGACTCCATTTAGTACTTATGCTACGAGTAGCTTAGGCGATTATCACACTGCACCGCGCTCCATCGCGTAGCGCGGGACGGCCATTGCAAACAATCTGCAGATTGTGTTTATATTCAAACTGATACAATGATTTGTATTTTCCAAATTTATATTTGAAGGTAGTCAGTGATATATTTTTTCGTTTTTGGCATTTATATTATGAAAGAACTAGTTATTAAAAAAAATATATTTGAAGATCCGCCGCACCACGCTACCCGGCTCCATATTAATATTGTAAGATTATCGCCTTATTTGTTTTCTTTCATACAACTCTACTAATCAATATCCACCCCCTTTTTACCCATTATCATCTTTCATACAAACCATCCAAAATCTTACCAACATGTTTTTTAGATCTTGAAAATTATTATAATTATAGGTGTAAGTATTAAATTGTTTCACTTTTTCTTCTTCTTTCTTTCTTCAAAAAAGGTGAAGGAAAACATCGTGAGGAAACCGGCTTGCCTGATATAAATTTCTCGTAGACATGTGAAGCCAAGTCAGAGGCCCATGAACGGCTTTAAAACTCTGACACCAGCTATCTAATTACGTAACATATTTTCGTAAACGATTATGACTATAAAGAAAATGTTTTCCCACGAATTAAATATTACGTATATAATACCTTTCGTTGGATGAATTAATTCAGTTTTTCGTAGAAATTGAAAACTAATATTAATAATAGAGATAAAATATAACATAGTCTATTATCTGCTTAAACAATAGACTTTATTTATCTCAAACTAATCTATATATAGCTTTATATACATTAGTTTATTCTCAGAAAACGAAATCTGTAATTATTCAAATGTTTTCAAAGAATTCAAGCTCAACTTTTTGTGGAATATTACGTTCGATGAGAGGAAAATTCTCAGTACCAGCCCACAGTCTAGATTTGTGCACAGGTAAATGAGCTCATCCCTATTAAGAAAGAAAGAAAAAGTATTTATTGAGACTCGCACAGGAAATCACACATTAAGGCTCCTACAAACAGGCGCGACACGCGACGCGACTCAAAGACACCGCTCGGCGCGCGACGTGCGGTGTCTTTGTGTCGCGTCGCGTGTCGCGCCTGTTTGTAGAAGCCTTTAAACTAAAATCACACTAAACATAAATTAAAAAAAAAGAAAACAAAGTAACATTAAAATTTAATGAAGGAAGTCCTGTACAAGGCCAAAAGGCTCCTGTCTCAGCATGATGCTGCGACATATAAAGGAAAATAATGTCGCAGCGCTGGTTAATGGGCCCGCAGTGATGTCACGGATAGATAGATATGAAACTATTAGCATAACTAATTTACACACCGTTCAAAACCGCTGAAAATTTTGCAAGATACCTACTTTAATCTGTGGCCACGCTGAGGCAAATCCCACGTGGGATGCAGTACGCGAATACGCGTCGATTAAGGAGTCACGCGACTATTCGTGCCAGGTTAAATACCATACCAAGTTTATTGACATAATTATTGATAGTGCCATTCACTAAGACGCGCCCTACTCTACTTCCGAATCGCTTACAGTACAGTAATCGGGTTTAGGAAGAAGAGTGGGGCGCGTCTTTGTAGATGGCATTATCTGTAGCGCGAGTTTGTCTCGCATCCCGCGCGGGATTCCCTCAGTTAGGCCAGAGCTTTACTTTTTGACAGATATTGAGTGTTAATCTCCTTGATGTGTTGGTGGATGGTCTAAAAACCAGTCGGTCGATTCTGTAAAAATAACGACGTGAAACTTAGGTGAAGTGAGCGTGAAGTGAGCTGTCACTGTCACAAATCGACCCGCAGGATGCTAGGGATTAGCACTATTGACAGCTCACTTCACGCTCACTTCACCTAAGTTTCACGGTGAAATTTTTACAGAATCGGCCGGCTGTTTGAATACTTTGAGCGAGAAGATTTTTTTTGTTTATTGAAGCGGTAGTTCCTGTGATTTTCAGAGTTAATATTTATTACGTATTACCTTTCAGGAGCAATATGGGTAGGCAATAAAGTGGATCAGATGAATTCCTACATAATAATAATAAGAAATGTCAAAGACTTTTAAGGTAATATAATAGTACCAGCCTGTTACTGTCCCACTGCTGGGCAAAGGCCTTTTCTCATATAGAGAAGGCACGAGCATTTATCACCACGCTTGCTCAAGACGGGTTGGTGATTTCAGACTTATCTGGTTTCCTCACGATGTTTTCCTTCACCGATGTCAGTAATGTCCAAGATAAACTCAGAAAGTACATATGAATCGAAAAAATCACACTGGTACTTACTCGGATTTGAACACAGAACCCCGTGCATCAGAGGCGAGGCCTTAAAAGCGGGTAGTAACCAAAATTGCCTACTTTCAATTTGATTTTTTCATGAAGTTGATAAGACTTAAGTATACACTAAAAATAATACGAGTGAATACATGATGTTTCCAAATGACTTAATATTTAAACTCATAACACAATATTTTAACACAGTATCATCTTTTATCTAACCAAATTACTGTTACTAGTCAAGTTGCGTACTAATTAAATCTTATTATTGGAAAGATTTAAATGCTTTGCTTTTTAAGAATAGACTACGTAACTTTTTGATAGGTAAAACGTATTACAGTGTGACTGAGTTCCTATCTGAGAAAAATATTAGTTGACTTTTCTAGTATTCGTTATATATAAGGAATTCAAATTTAATTGAATATTGATTAATATAGTGGCATATAATTTAATAATAATTGATCGAATGATAGATAATAATTTGATGTAAATAATTTAATAATTTGATGTATATGATACTATAAAATAATAATAAGTTAACGTAAATATTTGCATGCTTAATGCCAAAATATGGCTGATCTTTGTACTTTACTAACACCTATTGATGTATCATCTACCCATATTTGCAAAAATAAAATTATTCTATTCTATTCTTAAATTCACATGGATAAATCTTGATTTATTCTGTAATTGCTTACACTATGAACACTGTGAATCATCTGTAGGTACTTTAAATTATCTCATAAATATTTTGTCTTTAGTACTTTTACCCCTCATTACAGAGAAGTTTTAAATCAAACATTTGTGTGTCGATCGTTAAAATGTCAAAACTGTAGGCACCTTTACTCTTGTGTTATAGGTGGACACAACAATATGACATTAACAACTTGTTTTAAAATATCGGCAGCTGTTTCACATCGTCATCAAAATAATGACAGCACTAAACTCATTTTTAGGACATGTTTACATTATTTTAGTGATTATGAATGTAGAGCAGTTTAAGGTAATGTCTAATTATAGTATTAAATTTTTAGTGTTGTTTTTGTGTGATTCCTCCAAATATGGAATACTGGTATTTTGCGGAGCGACTTTCTAAAAGAGTTTTGCTTAGAATTTTGTTTATAAAATATTTATTCTTTTGTTGCCACAAAGCTGGCTATCCAACTAAATGATATCATTGCATAAAACTAAACAGCTGGAACATCAAGAAAAATCCCAGTTGCTATGTAAATGTCTCATGGGTCTCTTCGGTCACACGCCTTCTAACCGAGCGGAAAAAACTGGTGTGGTGGTAGGATTTCCCCAGACGTAGTTGGTTTAACTTAGTAGGTATCTGTAAACATAATGCTAAGGCCTTGGTAACAGTGTGTTAGGTTAAACGAGTGACATATTTTAACCCTTCGTATGCCGTGATGAACGTGGATACTCGCAAGACACAATGGCTTTTTAATTGTTTCTGTTATTACGGCATTCATGTAGTGCTCATTAAAACATATCAGGTTTGTTCCGATAATTATATACTAGTTAATGTACCTATACAAAATATTTTAAAACACTTTAAAAGAGTAACGGTGGAGTTTCTTGCCCTTTCTTCTCCATACGAAAACTACGTTTTGGAAGGGGCAATTTTTTTTTTTCTTTTTTTTTTTCTATATTTTGGCGTTCAAAAGTGCCTATTTGAAATAAATAATTTGACTTTCACTTTGAGTAAAGGTTGTTGATAATTTGAGTACAATTATTTATTTATTTAAAATACAAAATGAGCTAAGAGTACCTATTTGAACATCAACTCGATTATTTGCAATGAGCCTTTAAGAGGTGTTCAGTTATTTCAATTACACCTTGTAAATACTTAACTTTGGCCTATATTCTATGTTCTACGATAGGCCGGAGGTCATTGACCGATTACGTGCGATCTCTTCACGCTTCTTGAGTCGGCTCTAGTGATTCATTAGCCTGAGTTCCGTTTAATTGTTAATTTTATTAAGACATTTTTCTACAAAACACTAATCTTTGCTGTCATAAGGTACCTATAAAATCTTTGTTTAAGTCGTATTAAGGCGAAAGCGACAAGGTAGCCCGCGAAATTCAAATTTTCCTACGATTTTTGCAATTTGCAGGTCAGTATCATGTTCTATGTTGATCTCAATATGATTCTCGGCCGTATCAAATGTTTATTTATAGAATTATAATCATAAAAATGATCAATACAACTCTCTAAGTTCATGTAATCCCATTGAATGACTATTTCATGAAATCCTAACTTATGGAGTTGTATTGCTGATTGTAATGATTATAATTATGTAAAGCCATATTTGTTACGGACGCAAATCATATTTTAATAAACATAAAACCTGACACTGACCTGCAAAATGCAAAAAAACTAAAGAAAATTTGAATCTCGCGGGCTACCGCTACACACCTTAGCGCATCCACCTTAATTTATAAAAATAATAATATTATGAGTGTAAAATGTGTGTAGTTTATAATTGCAGACTACAAATCATTGTTTTTTTTTTTTTTTGCATACGTACTAGAACTGTTCAATAATTGAAAGGAAATCGTGTGGCCTGGTATGGGCATGTGATGAGGAAAGAGGAAACGCATGTAACTAAAAGAGTGATGAATATAAATGTTGATGGATGGAGCGGGAGAGGAAGGCCTACCTTAGCTAAGACGAAACGTACTTACGATACAGATTAAATTCCAACATTTCCTATTTATTTTAGGTTCAGTTTGCACTAGCACTTAATTTACTACCATTGTCATTTGGTTTAAACAGGTTTTTATTTTTATTATTTTATTTATCTTTTATATACATAGATTATTTTCTTTAAAACTTTGTGAATGAGAGAACGTTGTAGACATAACTGTAGATCTGATCTGTGGACCATTTTATATTTTGCTAAGTACATGGTACTTGTTGATGGGCCTACATTGTCCTCTCATACCTTTTAACACTGTAATTTGGAAACATTGTAAAAACCATTTACTTTTAAAAGAGTAACCGTGGAGTTTCTTGCCGGCTCTTCTCCATAGGAAACGACCAATTGGAACCGTGCACCTAGCTTCTGACGTTTCATAAGTGCCCTTGTAGGTTTATGTGAAATAAAATATTTTGAATTGAATTGAATTGAGCTGCATTTTTCTTGTAGATAGTCTGATCTAGTCTTTACCGCTTGTGTGTAACAATTTTATGCAAGAAAATTCTGAAGTATTTTTAGTTCTGGGGAAAATGAATGAAGACGTTTCGTAGATATAGGTACCATCAAAGAAGTTCATATCTAACCAGTTTCAAAACAAAATCCCGTGATTACGGTGACCACATCTGTTACCGGCCCGGTTCTACAGGCGACGAGCGCTGCAAGCAAGAATAGTCCTTACGGTGGTTAGATATGAAGTTCTTCGATGGTACATACATACATTATCTTAATTTGAATGATCACTATACAATCCGTGACATTAGGGATAAGTGTGAGTATTATGGTGGGTTTAAGATAACTATCAAAACGTCAAGAAGAAGAAATCAATCAAAATTCAAAATAGAAAAATCAAAAGTGTTGATAATGTACCTCAGCTTGCCCTTACATTGTTTATTATACAATGTATTACGTAAGGTGTAACAATTAGTATTATCATCGTGTTAGGTAAATATTTAAGTAAAGATAATATCAATGTAATTTTAAGAATGTACAATGTGTATATTACTAGTACGTGGAGTACATTTATATACAGAGTGTGTTTTTGAAAAGGGATCACTATCGCAGCTGTGACAATCAATAAACAGCTGAACACCATTCAAAGACCGTTGAATTATTTAATTAAGGAAATGGTTTTAAGAATCCCAAAGGGACGGGACATAAGGCGACGAGAACCCGACCTTAAATGATTTTATACTAAAGATCACGGCTAAACGAGTAGTGTTAATGATTTGGAAAAATGTTATATTGAATTGTTAATGGTGGAACGGTATGTTAAATTGGAGCATTTTCTTAATCATTTAATACATGAATATTTTTGATTATGTTTACATAGTTAAATGAATTTGTAAAGTTATGTCTCACGCGGATAAAAAACTGAGAATCACGCAAAATCTATCTAGCGTATTTTTCTGAAACCAATAGATCCATACGATCCATAAGATCAATACTAAAATTATTTTTTAAATGGTGATCCATTTAAAAAATAATTTTAGTATTGATCTTATAGTACACGTATTTTATTAAAATACCTTTTGTATGTGTATATAATAAAATAATCCGTCTAATTTGGGACAGCGCTCCTGAATGGGCGAGTCTTATTATTGGCTGGTCGTTCGAGGCGTTGCGTGAGCTCAGTACAGACCACGCAAGCTTACCACTCAAGGTCACTGGCACATATCTGTGTCTTAAATTGCAACTAATGCAAGCTGCTAAGCAAACTGAGTTATTAACGATTGACGAACGTTGTCTGGCGGTGGTCTAGCGGTTGCAAGCGCTACTGTACCTGGTAGTAAAGTGTTTTTGGGGTTTTCCATCTGGAATTTCTTAGTAGCAGCCGAAGTTTGACTTCGTGGCCGGTTGATCGCAATAGGCTCGCCCCCTATTACATGGGATTTAAACATAACTGGCGAAATGTGGGTGTACTATAGATAGTACACCCACATTTCGCCAGTTATCGTATATAGGTATATCGTATAGGTATCTATCTATACCTGCACCTATATAACTAACCTTTTGGGGAAACAACGCGAGCTGTTATGTAGTTATATTATTACCGATAAGCATAGGTAGCTGGTAGCTTCCATAACGACCCCTGTAGGTACTTAAAAATCACCCTGTGTGTAGGTATACCTATATAAAACACACATTTTATGTCGACGACAAATAGATAAGAATCTAGCAGTATTTTTATCTCGCAAATACGAGTTCTTTTGGTATATTTTTGAATGTAAACAAATACGTATATAAAAGGATCTAAGCCGTTTGGAACCATTTTGATATTTACATTTATTTTTAGCAAAAAGGATTGAACTAATCTGGATCGTTTCTGATATTTAATTGGTTATTCAAACTGTTTTTCTCAAAATAGATCCAGACACTTTGAGGCATTTTTGTGATTTCCCTAAAACTCTTATTCCATAGATTTACCATTTGTGGAGATAATGATTTAAGCGCTTTGGATTTGTATTGATGAAAAATATCTGATCTAGCCCATAGATGTGGCTTGATAACTATGTAGTAGTTGTAGATATGTTCAAAATTGTATTTAGTCACATGGATCTTTTTTGATATTAAAGATATCCTGAGGATGCTTGGTATATATAACTCAATTTCGGAAAAAGTGTCGATCGGATCCTTTTTGCATAAGTACGTCCATTTTATAATCATTATAAACACAGACGTTGGACATGTCTACGTTGATGATATCAAATGCACATAGTATAATATTATGATTGCACACAATCAAATCGACACCTCATAAGAACAACATTGTAACTCACTTTGCAATGTTTTCTAACTATACCAGAAATGCATTAATTGAAAAAAAGGTAGTAGTCCGGGAGCCGTATTCCTACGACTATTAGAGCGATTTCTGAATGGCAAAAAAAATCATTGTGGTTCGAAATAAATCGGTTGTGTCTTAAAAACATTGTATTTCAAATAACAAAAAAATGTTTGCAATCATAATCGATTTAGTAACAATGTAAACATAAATACCATGATATTGATTTAAAATATATTCATAGCGAAAAAAAAAAATTGTGCACGACTATAATAATAATAATATATTTATTTATTCAGACAACCAATGATCCATTACATTATTTTACATTTATATTGTTAGTATGAACTTAAAAAGTATAACTATACATACAATGTTGTTGTTTTAAAATAATTAATTATTCTCACATTGTAACTTGATCAAAAACTGGTTTTTGTTTGATGTACGTAAACATGGTTATTTTGTTTTTAAAGAACGCAAAAAATATGTGTAAAACGTCTAAAAATACATAGTGTTTTATTTAAAAGCAGTAGGACGATATTCAAACCAAAAAAAAAATTAATTCACTCTCTTGTAAACTTAGCAAAAATATATACATTGTTGTTCTTATATGGTATCAAAATCGTGTAATTTATTACACCAAAAATTACACGTTTATGTAACTGCATCATTTATAATAGGCAGTGTATAGAGTGCCCGCATTCTCTCAGTATCCGTTATAGTGCCGTCAGTATGCGGCATACTAGTAGTTCATTTAATAAAGCCGCATGTGGTATTATGGTACGATCGGTTAAAGTGCCGTCAGCTTGCGGCATACTAGTACATCATTTAAAAAAGCCGCATGTGGTATTATGGTACGATTGGTTAAAGTACCGTCAGCTTGCGGCATACTAGTACATCATTTTAAAAAGCCTCATACGGTTTTATAGTGCGATCGATTAAAGTGCCGTCAGCTTGCGACATAGGTACTAGTACATCATTATAAAAAGTCTGAAGGCGTAACATAGTACGGTACCTACGACAGTGCTATGAACTTAGCGGTAACATAGTACGACAGTGCCATGAACTTACTACCCGAGATAAGAGATAATGTTTATTGGTTTGTCCGGAGCCACTGCACTCTATAACCCATCGCTTTTTTATAGTAGCTATTTTTTAATAGAAAAGGTCCTTTTAGTGTATGTATATATATTTGAAAACATCGCCAGTTTCTTTCGGGATATGTGGGATAGTGGAACTATTAAGGTTGAGGAAGATCACGTAGCGGGCCTAAATTTGTTTGCCAGCAATAATATCTCGTAGTCGACGGAGCCCCGCTAGGCGGGGTTCCTATTTCTGAATGGTTAAGAATAAAAAAAAAACACGAATAATTAAAATAAAGAAAAAAGTGCATAAATCATCCCACTGTAGGATAAAGACAAAGAAGCACGGAGCAATGGAGGGTAATTAGTTATAATATTCTCTGGTTATATAATTTTTGGGTTTCATACATACAATATCACGCCTGTATTTGCCAAATAGGAGCAGGTGTATTGATCTTTGAGAAGATAATAAAACGGTTTGTTGAGGGTTTATTCTCAATTTATACAAATTAACACAAGTACATAGTGTCCGAACTGTCAGACGTCCCTGACAGATACTTGTAGTAATTTGAAAGGTAAGTGTCCAGTGTGGAAAGGTTTACATTAGTTTTGGTAGACTACAAGTATGTAGTGTTGCTAATAGAGTAGAAATATGTGAATAATAAGCAGTTTTGTAGTTAACTCCCATGTAAAAAGGATTAATATTTTATGAATGGAAAACGCCAATAGGTCGCTCTAACACGATCAGAGATCCAAGGTAAGTCGTGTTTGTAACCGTTATACAAATCTAGGTTGATGAAGATTTTTTCCTTCATCTTAATTTAATACTATAGTCCGCCCGTAGAGAGAATGCGTTCCTGACACCTGTCAGTTGGAAATTTTCTTGCAGTATTAAGGATAAAATTCGCAAAACACATTAATTCGGTTGTATGTAACTGACAGGTGACAAGAACGAATTCTCTCGACTGGAGAATTTTGAATGCTACGTCCATAGTTAGCGAGATTACTCGATAGAATACCTAATCTACTTTATTATTATGCTATGTACCCAAGGTCAACCGCTTTAGAAGAGCGAAAAAATACGGGAAAATGGTGTCACGTCTGTTTCTAAATGTTCTTGAATTATTTTTTGTCGCTGTCTGGATTCTCTTTAATCTTTCTCATTTTAGATTAAAGCTTCGTACAGACAAGCGCGACGCGACAGCGCGGCGCGACACCGGCTATTGTTATACCGTGAAGTTTTCTTAGAAATTGTATTGTTCGAGTCGCGTCGCGCCGTCGCGTCGCGCTGCACGAGCCTTAAATCTGCAGGAAAAACTTTTGATACTGTAACAAAATGTAGGTGTTTTTTTACCTACTAGTATCCATTATTTAAGATATATATATATATATATTTTTACGTAGTTAATGGTTTCGTATTGACGAGCCTGATCATATACAAAATATTTTAAAAACTTTAATTATTATGGAGTTTGTTGCCCATTTTTCTCTATATGAAACTACCTCTTGGAAGAGGCACCTACGATAAATTCTATTTTCTTGCATCGCTAATTGGCCTATAGACCACTTTCGCAGCGATACGATTTTGATATTTTTGTTGGGATACCTTATCCCAACCCAAATTGTTAAAAAAACATCAATCCTTCATCGTTCAATAATCGTTCAAAAGTGACTTTTAATGGCCTACTTGAAATAAATGATTTGACTTTGATTTTGACTTCATAATCTGCCTAGCCTTTTCCCAATAATGTTGGAGTCGGCTTCCAGTCTAACTGGACGCAGTTGAAATCTATTATTTTACATGGAGCGACCACCTATCTGACCTTCACAACCCAGTTATTAGGTACACGTTATCCCTTGGTAAGATTGCTTGTCACACTTTCGGGCTTCCGAATGCCCGTAAGGTAAGCCCATCAATTGTTATCATTAAAACATCATCATCCACAGTCTGACTTTAACCACTGCTGGGCATAGGCCTCTCTTTTCTTTTGCCTATCCTCACGTTCCTATGCCAGCCTCATCCAGGTTTTGGCTGCGATGACAACAATGTCCACCACCCATCTCCCTGCCCCGGACTACCGACACCATCCAACGTAGTGCTGGATAATCCATGAGATTGAATCCAATATGTTGTGTGACCACATCATATCTAATTATTTTTTGTTGGATGTAACTTTTTATCCTTGGTATAAAATTAGTCCCAACCGGCTGTCATGTTTGCAAGTGGGTTTGTTTTTTAACTTATTGTGACTAGTTTTGCTCAAAACTGGTTCTTGAAGTCAAATTGTCCAAGTAGTTGCAGAATAAATATACAAAGCATTTTTGTTTATATAGACATGTCGTGAGAAACTTCGTCTTTAACAACAATAATTAATAACATCTGTTATTTATATTTATTTTGCATTCATATTAGTTTTAAAATGTAAGTGATGTCTGAAATCCAGTTTCTAAAATTGTTTCCTTGGTAATTTTTTTTTTTTTTTTAATAGTCTGTAATAGAGTTCTTCGAAATTGGAAAAGAGTTTCACGAAATCTAATTACAGCATGCCGTATTGGAGAAGCAGCATTCGGCGCTCTATTCCAATTTAAGGAGTATAAGTGCATCCATTCGACTCAAAAAAGTGTCCACCAAGTTTCAAAAAAGGCGTTAGGTAGGTATAAACTGACCTCGCATTGTACAGAAATCCTATACAATGCGAGATCGGAATAAATTGGAAATGTATAGCTTGATGTGTAGCTGTGTGTACGAAGAACAGTCAGCAACAAAAAGTCGAATAACACTGTCACGTATGTCCACGAACAACGGACCAAACGGGAGTCTATAATGAGTATGGACAATGGAGTCCACATACATACAACACTGTTACTTTTACATTTATCATGTAAATTGATACAAAAATGATTCGATTATTACATAATACCTAAGAGTACAACTCTTAAAATTTTATAACCATTTAGATTTTTATGATTGTTTTGCTCAATAATTAAGGTTAAAAAGGCTGAATTATTAATCGAATTTTGTTGCTGACCGTACTATTACGATAAATGTTTTTGATTTTTCCTATAAATGGCAGGGGCACTTTAGCACCCAGTTTACAGCCCTATAAGGGTCACTATCTGTCATATCAGGCTTCACAAAAACTCCGGGTAAAATCGGCATGATGAGTCATATTATGTGAAGAAGTAGATACGACCACTGAATATCAGAAGCGACGCGTCAAATAGGTTTATTCAGGTCGTATTGCTAACCTCTTTTTTGAATTGCGTTGCTACATTTTTATGCGTCGCTTCAATCTTAAACCTTTAGAGGTATAAGAATGCTGCAACATATTATTTATTATCTTACACGAGTAATTGAGAATAATCTATAGATTACCTACAATTACTTTAGGTAAGTAGGTACCTACATACTAGATAACTTACTGATTGTAGGTATATATGTATATTAATAGATACAACAGACGATCATTCTAGACAATTGCAGATGAGAATAATTTGAAACAATCTATTGTCAATCGACAATCAGTTTTAATATAGAAGTCAAATAGTTCAACCTGGTTGTTTTTTTTCTTCGCTAAATTACAATACCTACATAGTTTTTCCTTAAAGAAGATTTGGGTTAAAAGAACAATTAAATTCAAAAAAATTTACAAAGGCATAATCAGGGAATTTAATTAATAATCAAGTTTACCACAACTTTCGTTCTTTGCAGTTGTTTGAAATGACTGTAACACGAAAAATTGTGTAGGGTGTCAATTACCTTAACAATTAATGTCCTTGTCTGTACAAGTTTTGAATCGATTCCAAATCATTCATGAATATTATCATTTGCCGGGTAATGTCAATTGATGGGCATAGAACTCTCCCAAGCCACAATGGCCGATCTAACGCTGCCCCAGCGGATTTCTGCGTGCCCTAATTTTGTTACTGCGACCAATTTCTACGTAGCGCTCGTTCTGCGCTTGCGCAATTGGTCTTTTTGTTTTTTTTTCAGGGTCTGAAATTATCAAATAACTTCCCCCGCTCTGGGCGGAGCAGGAGGGCGTGTCAGACTTTTACTGACCAAAACCCCCCCGGCAGACATCGGTCCTAGCGGACCCCGTCAGTTGTGGTGACATCTCTTTGAGGCGCGCGTGGAACACAACGCGCCGTCGACCCAGGCCTGGTCCTTATCGTAACCTAACCTATTTAGTCGGAGTGCCCTAATAGCTTTATTACTAGATCGTGCTCATATCGTTGTTATATAAGACAGTTATGAACCGCTTACAGATCACTATATTACGGTTACTCCTTTATCTTCCTTTAAGTTTATATATTGATCACACGCAGCGAATACACCTGAGCTAAGACATCATCATTGGTTCAGTATGTTGCAGCTAATCTAGCTAAAAAAATATTACCTTTATCATAACAGCACAGTGATTATCATTTATTAAATTGTACAGTGACAGAACAAGTACAATAAAAGCAACGTAATCAAAACTAGATAAACTTGATCTTTGTTTAACTCTTGAATATTTGACATAGTTACCTTTTACGGAAAACTTCATTCATTCACCTTGTGAATAAATGTTGTATTTTTTTAATAACATAATTTAATAATTGTACCCAAGCACGCACAACTGAGTTAACGTGACTAGTCTTCTAGTTATGCCGAATTGTTTTCGTAACACATGTACCTAATTTCTCCAATCTGCTTACCCAGTGGGGGGGAAATCCGGGTATGCCTATGCTATTTATGTTCATGGTTTATTGATTAAATCCGGGTATTTATATAAAAATAATCAAACAGAACATTGTCGGTATATCAAAATGCTTCTAGCACACTACCAGTGTTTACAAAAGAGATATAAGACGCAATAATGATTAATTCATCAAATCGTATATCATGCTCATACAGTGTATCGTAGAGTCAGTTAATGTGCTCAATATCAAACAGTAAATAATTACATATTTGTATGTAGATAGTATCATCACAAATGGCATCAATCATTTTGTTCACTGCAATCCTCTAAAACAAACCAGATTTCTATCAAACACTAGATTTTACCTTCCATTTTCCATGTTCAAATTCATTACACAACACAATATCAACTTTGTCACTGTTTAAATAGAGTTTACTTTGTTGTATAACTTGTTCACATTTTCAACGCGCGAGTGGAGACGTACATCGAGTGGCGTAGCTGTTATCTTAAGAGCAATCGTCAAAGTGAGGTTTTCATAAGTTGGAGTGGGGAGAGACGGATTGACAGGTGAAGACTTGATTGAACGATGCGCGGTCTACAATGAATTGACCACTGACCGGTAGTCACTGTAATGTATCTACTAATGCTGTATTATTAGCTATCGGCATGATCGGTATGTTTTTGTGGCGTTTTGATATTTATACACGCATTTATTTATGTTGAAGAGGAAGTAAAAATATTGAAACAAGTTTTTTCCTGATCACCGAACGTGTTCTACATTGCTCGAAATTAAATGCGTGTTTTATACTGCAAATAAAAAGCACTATGTCTATTTTTATAACGATTAATGCGACTCTGTTAATATTATTTGCTTATTAAAAGGACCTAAAATTATTCAATTTTAATTGATTCTTTACAAAAATCGAGTTTCCTGTGGTCGCTCTCGCGTTAACGTTATCCGGTCTGTACGTTTTCGTTTATATTTTCAAACCTACTATTCCGACACTGAATACACAATCTTCGTTCATCTTTTAACATCCTTAGGCACACTTGCACCACCATGTCTGTGCTCCGTCAAATACAATTGGCTCATTGGTTATTATGGCCGACTTGCTCCACAAATCACTAAATGCATTTAATGCTCAACGTATTTAAAACATTATTCTGTCTCTGTCATTTTCAAATGATTGACAGAAATGGAATGATGTTCTAAATTCGTTTAGCGCTAAATGCATTTAGTGATTTGTGGAGTAAGTCGGCCTTAATAACCAATGAGCCAATTGCATTTGACGGAGCACACACACCTACTCAAAGGAGCATGTCAATCGTTATCTGCTTTAACTGGTCAAAGGCAACCGTTATCAGCTCAGGCAAAGTCAATTTTGCTAGGCAATTCCCAGGAAGATTTACCTCGATTGGCAAGTGAAGTGAGCGGACTGTTACTCTTCAAAATGATCGAGGGATTTTCCTGAACCCGGTCACGTTTTGGAACTAAGGACCAGTTATCGTAGTTCGGACAAAATTGTTCTCTGTAATATTGTGGAGACTCAATTGCCGTTCTCATACTTTTGTAGTACAAGATGCTTTTGTTTCGTTTCATCCATCGTAGGGCACGGCAGCCCTACGATGTGCCTACCCTACATCATGTATGTAGCCCTACGATGTGGCGTGGGGCACGGCAGCCCCACGCCACAATTGTGGCGATAAGTCCCCTCTTTGAGGAGTGGCTAGAGAGGCGCCACGGCG
Organism: Agrochola circellaris; assembly: GCA_914767755.1. NCBI lineage: Eukaryota > Metazoa > Arthropoda > Insecta > Lepidoptera > Noctuidae > Agrochola > Agrochola circellaris. Next base: position 3,189,159 of record OU611847.1, read on the forward strand.
TCCTCACCTTCCGCCTGACGCAGGTCCTCACCGGACATGGTTGTTTCGGGAGGTTCCTGTTCAGGATAAAGCGGGAGGAAACGCCCGGGTGTCACCACTGTGTGGATCGCCCGGAGGACACGGTGGAGCATACGGTGGAGGTCTGCCCAGCTTGGGCGGAGCACCGCCGTGTCCTCACGGAGGCGATCGGCGGCGGCGATCTCTCGCGTCCGGCCCTGGTTCAGGCCATGGTCCGGAGCGAGAGTGCATGGGAGGCCGTCACCTCCTTCTGCGAAGCAGTAATGCTCGCGAAGGAGGAGGCGGAGCGCGCGAGGGAGAGGCAAAATGCGCCCCCTCGCGCCCCTAGTAGCCGCAGGAGACGCCCCGGGCGTCGGGAGTCGCGAGCCGACTTCCGGCCACCGTAGGCGCGGGCTTGCGGACGGTGAGCAATGGGTAGCTCGCCGTCCGATAGGGACCAGGCCCGGGTCGACGGCGCGTTGTGTTCCACGCGCGCCTCAAAGAGATGTCAGCACCAAGTGACGGGGTCCGGAAGGGCCAATGCCTGCCGGGGTTGCGGGTTTGTCTGAAAGGGATATCGCGACCTCGGCACACAGGCAACGGAAGGAACACGGGTGGGTTTTAGTCAGTAAAAGTCTGACACGCCCTCCCGCTCCACCCAGAGCGGGAGAAGTTATTTGATAATTTCCCATCCTCAAAAAAAAAAAAAAAAAAAGGGCACGGCAGCCCCCCCGCCAAGTCGAGCAAAATAAAAACAAAGGCACAGCCATACCATCCTTTGTCGAAGCCATTCGGGTCATTTTCGACACCCTGTAACTTCTTTGTGAATAAGGTAAGTAGAAAGTATATACGGTACATATTTTCTTTTTTCAGTTCTTCTTTCTGTTTATTCCAGCTAATCTCCGAAACGGCTGGAACGATTTTATATATTGGCTGGCGGCGTTCTGTAGTCTTTGCCTACTTTCTTGGGAACAAGGCGTGAGTTTATGCATGTGTGTGATTTATTTCTGTCGCCAAGTAACGTTGCTGTCTTAAAGCCGAAGAAGAAAAAGATTAGGTACGCATGCCGGTGAAATTACAGCTTTATGAGATATTTCAGCTTCGCGACACTTCTGGCATTGCCATTGTTTGTTAATATGTTAAATTAATTGTAAACATAAATTTGAATATTCTCTAAATAATTTCCATAAAGTTAAAAGCCGTAGAACAATCTTAAATTCATGGCAAAATTTCAATGAATAAATTCTCCTATAAGATAATTGAATATTTTGTTAATGCCAACTGCATTAACGTGGTTTTCGAAATAATATAATTGATAAAGAACATCTCATAAGTATTCATCAAAATAATTTAGAAAATATTCAGATATTTTGGACAATTGAATGCCAGCCAGTCAGTCACAAAGGATCATATTTTATGCATTTTTTCAAAACGCTATAATTCTTGTGTCTATGTTTATAACTTTCTGAACCTTTGTGAAGAGAGACAAATAAAGATGATATTATATTAATGCGATCTCTTACTTTCTCTGCTTTTATTTACAATTTCATTCAACGAACAGACGAGAGAAATGCCGTAATAATGTTGTATTCGTGAAAAAAAGGCAATTTTATGCGTTGTTGTACAAAGTGTAAAATTAAAAGGCTTACGATCGGGCATATAAGTGACTACATAAATCCTAAATGAAAATGTTCCACCTATCCAATTTTCTAAAGAACTTATAGACCAGGGTCGATAATTTTTAAAACCAAAAAAAATAATAGTAGGATGAAACCCATTAGAAAAGGAGGGAAATATTATAAAAATGAAAGGAAAAATAATTTACGGGCGATCTGAGGTCGGGAAGGGGATGGGGGTGAGTTTTTAAGGGTAAAAAACGGTTTTTCTCGATTTCCGGCAAAACTAAAAGTCCTATCGAAAAAAATCAAATGGCAAAGTTGTATGTAATAAAAAGATCTAAAACTTTTGTATTTACACTTTTTTCACATAACCTCAAAATGTATGTGAAAAATTCAAAAAACCAAGTTTTTGGTTTTTTATTTTTATCTTTTACAATTTTTTTTTATTTTTAACGAAATTTGGTGAAAACTTACCTTTTGATGTCCCAAATACGCTGTAATTTATTTGATTAAAAATATTTATTTTTTCACCTTATTTTGAATTAATATCGAAAAAACACCCTAATTTTCAATCGAAAATTCACCCGTCAAAATATCAGCTTTTTTCAAAAAGTTGGTATGGTTTCTATTCGTTGAAATCTCTACTTTCCGACGGTGAAAAAAAACATATATGTTACTACAGTAAATCATCTCAGAAAATGCAAAAATTCAAAAAAAACTTGAATTCGATTTTTTTTTAAATTGTTATAAATAATTTTGAGCTATTTATTAAAATTTACACTTTAATTACTCGAAAAACGTCAGATTACATGTGATATTGATAACAAAAAAATTGCAAATAAAAATATACTACTATAATTAACAAACAAATAAGTTAATAAAATTAATATTTAATAAGACATCTACAATATTTGGAGAAAGTATTATCGACTCAAACATAAAAATCATAATATTTTCTTTAAAAAATAGTATGCTTAACGTAACATAACCTAAAGATTGAAATTAAATGATATTTTAGTACAACATAAAAAAAATTATAATCTCCTTAATTTTGCACAAACAAATTTAGTTAATCCCATGAAAAAAAAAAATATTTCAAAATACATAAAAAATATATTATAAATCTATTAAAAATGTATAAAATACAATATATGAAAATCGGCCAAAAGTTTGTTATTAAAAATATATTTACGATATATATTTTATATATTTTTTATAGATTTTTAATATATTTTTTATGTATTTTGAAATATTTTTTTTTTCATGGGATTAACTAAATTTGTTTGTGCAAAATTAAGAAGATTATTATTTTTTTATCTTGTACTAAAATATCATTTAATTTCAATCTTTAGGTTATGTTACGTTAAGCATACTATTTTTTAAAGAAAATATTACGATTTTTATGTTTGAGTTGATTGATACAGATAAAAATAGAGATAGTACTTTACCTTCCTATGCAGATTCGAAAAGCTTTTTTGTTTTTTTAAGTAAACTTGTCACAATTATCTTCAAGAAACTCAGCGTGCACGTGTATTTTTATAAACGATGTTGTATACTGTACTGTATTTCGAATACTGGTTAGGCTAACGGTTGTAACAGCTGCTACGAAATATATAGTATATAATAGTAGGTATGTATGTAGTAAGACCCAGACCCGCCTAGCCCCTTCCCCACTTCTCCACGAAATACCTTTTGATGGGCTACCATTTTTCGTAGGTCACTCAGGTATATCTACTCAGGTATATATAATTTATCTTAAAATAGTTATAAATAGGTATCTACGCATATAATTTAAAGAAGATTCGACAACTTTCTCCAAATATTGTAGATGTCTTATTAAATATTAATTTTATTAACTTATTTGTTTGTTAATTATAGTAGTATATTTTTATTTGCAATTTTTTTGTTATCAATATCACATGTAATCTAACGTTTTTCGAGTAATTAAAGTGTAAATTTTAATAAATAGCTCAAAATTATTTATAATAATTTAAAAAAAAAAATCGAATTCAAGTTTTTTTTAAATTTTTGCATTTTCTGAGAAGATTTACTGTAGTAATATATTTTTTTTTTTTCACCGTCCGAAAGTAGAAATTTCAACGAATAGAAACCATACCAACTTTTTGAAAAAAGCTGATATTTTGACGGGTGAATTTTCGATTGAAAATTAGGGTGTTTTTTCGATATTAATTCAAAATAAGGTGAAAAAATAAATATTTTTAATCAAATAAATTACAGCGTATTTGGGACATCAAAAGGTAAGTTTTCACCAAATTTCGTTAAAAATAAAAAAAAATTGTAAAAGATAAAAATAAAAAACCAAAAACTTGGTTTTTTGAATTTTTCACATACATTTTGAGGTTATGTGAAAAAAGTGTAAATACAAAAGTTTTAGATCTTTTTATTACATACAACTTTGCCATTTGATTTTTTTCGATAGGACTTTTAGTTTTGCCGGAAATCGAGAAAAACCGTTTTTTACCCTTAAAAACTCACCCCCATCCCCTTCCCGACCTCAGATCGCCCGTAAATTATTTTTCCTTTCATTTTTATAATATTTCCCTCCTTTTCTAATGGGTTTCATCCTACTATTTTTTTTTTTCACTTTTTATTATTTTTAAAGTCTTCTACCCTGGTCTATTATGAAGAAGAGGTTTCAATGACTTTTTGAGAGTTATAAATTGTGATATGCAACTGTGTTGCGAATTGTACTTGGAGATTAAATTTCCTACAAGTGCGCTTGTATGAATATTATCGACTATAAGTAGGTACCTAGTTCACACAAGTGTGGTAGGTTCCTACCAGCACGAAAGCAATTCATTGTTTTTCAAAATATTATTACCAAACCTGAATATGAGGGGCAGCTTACTGAAATAAACAATAAGTTGTTATGACATAACAACTTTCGTTGTTAAGACATTCATTGCTAACGACAAAATATAAATATTATAATCTTCAGGTCTAGCAACAAAGGCACTTCCCTAAAAATTTACTCAAACAATAACAAAAGTTTTGGCCTGGCATGTTTTAGTCCTTTGGCGTCTTTTGGGGAGTTAAGGGACCACAGTGAGTTAATTTTAAGTAGAACAGTCACGTACTTGGAGGTGGAAAGGTGTCAACTAGATGGCTTGACAGGGTACCACAGGAGGGTTAGAATTAAGGAAACTAGCAAGTATGCGCCTCTGACCCCGTAATAAATGTGGCCACCTAACGAGCCCAAACAATATAAGAAACATAGACGTACCGACGAAACGAAAAGAAGAAGACATAAATATTATCACGAGAGTATGGTAAAAACAATGACATCATTCGAAAATCTTGTCAAATTAATTTGTTTAATAAACAAACTGAGAATTCCAATAAATCTATGATAGTTAAGTATAAATATATATTATGACTTTAATAGCGTAGCACACTCCTGCGCTATCCTGCATTAAGCCCCGTGCAGGCTGGCGCGACGCGACGCCGGTTATTGTTCTACCGTGAGGTTTTCTCAGAAAATGTATTGTTAACGTCGCGTCGCGCCGGTTTGCACGAGGCTTTATGCAATCATAATGATATTATGATGGAGTCCGTTGTCATGTTTTTAACCTTCAAACAAATTTAAGTCGCATTAGGAATAAACATATAGGTACCTTAAGGTAAATAACAACGTTAAGTTTCTAAATACGTCAAGGTCAAGGCCAGTATTGTCCAGAAATGAGGAGGAACTCTTTAAAATGAGATCCTTAAGGCGAAAGCGTCAGGGTAGCCCGCGAAAATCAAATTTATCTTACGTTTTTTTGCAATTTGCAGGTCATTATCAGGTTGTATCTTGATCAAAATATGATTCGCGACAGTAACAGATATTCATTTACAGAATTATAATCATTGGAATCATTAATACATCTCTCTAAGTTCATATTACCCTATTAAATGTCAATTTTATGAAATCATGACATTTGAAGCAATTCTAACTTAACAAGTTTCAAAACTCAAACTCGAAGCATTTATTTCAAATAAACCAATTACAGATACTTTTGAGTTGTCAAGGGGTCGGTCAGTCAGAAATATGAAGCTAGTTGCCCATTTCACCGCGTAGTAGGTTCCTATGGAGAAGAACGGGCAAGAAACCCCACGGACACTCTTTTAAATCAGAATATTTTTGCAAAATGTTGGTCACAGCATTCATGTTGTAATTATACAAGTGAGAACAATGTAGAGAGACGTGCACGTTAAAAGCATCCGTAATAAAAAAGCTAAGTATGGTGCTATAGTCTCGATTATGGATGTACAAACTTTGACAGATAATCCCCATAGATCTTCGGTCAATTTGATTTTAATTTGCCGAAAAGCTTTAATAACTCATCATAGGGTTTTTATGTTTAAATTGAAATTCAACCGGGCAGCCTGGAACATTCCTTTTTAATTAATCTATTGAGACAGTGGGTGAGGAATTTAAAGCTTCCGTCGTTTCATATGGTATATTAGTAAAGAAATTTATAAATTTTTGAGCTATTTCTAAGTTTGAACCACGTGAAGTCTCCAATGTGAACTCAGTGTTTCGTATTATTTTCCTATTAGTTTCATTATTTATAACTTTCCAAACTGTTTTTATTTTATTTTCTGCTGGTTTGATCTTGTTGCTAATATGCAGAGTTTTAGCTATCTTGCATGTATTTCTAAAAAAAAATGAATAGGTAGCAACATACCTGTTGAAAGTTTCAGTGTTAATGTAAGGCTTAAGGCCATACAGCTCGAACAGTCTTTCGCTACTTATCCTAATACCTCTAGTTGCCCAGTCACTAAAAGTAAAATTAGGGCAATTATTTTTTGTTTTCTTTTCAAAAAAATTATTGAATTCTATGTGCACTACTGAAAAGAAACCCTCATACAATTTATTTGCATCGTCCAAATTATGGCCCAGACCATTTAACTTATTATTTAGGGTACTATTGAGTCTATTTAATTTGCCAGTTGTAATTGGTCTAAATTGTATTTGCACTTTTTGCTTAAGTGTTTTAAACTTAAAAGTTACCGTTTGTCCACTATGATCAGACGGCAAATAATTTACGATTGCTTTATCTAAATAATCGCAATCGCAGAAGACATTATGGATACAAGTAGCAGAAGTTGGAGTTACTCTAGTCGGTTAGCTGTAAAAACATTAGACAAATTGAACGATTTAAAAAGCCTTAATATTCTACTGTTATTTGAATTATTTTCCAGAATATTTATATTAAAATCACCACAAATAACTGCGGCTTTGTTAATTGATAGAAGTTTCAAGGACTAGGACATCTTCCATTATTGACTCAAATAAACAATAGTTCTGATAATTAGGGGTTCTGTACACGCACACTACAACATGCTTATCCAGCTCAACACAGGACAGTTCAATGCAATTTTCAACTGATAAACCAACTATGTATGTCATTACATTGCTTAGATTTTAAACAATTTTTTATCAAGATTAGAGAACCTCCACGCAGCATAGATTTACGGTTAAAGCAACTGCCCACACTATAGTTTTCATAATTAATTAGCATTTGGTAATCCTTTAACCAATGTTGTAAAACAAACAATGTCAAACTTTGTTTTTTTTTTAAACATTTCTCTTCCTAATAATTTGGAAGAAATACCTTGAATATTTTGATGAAATAATTTCAAGGAATTCCGCTGATCGCCTTTTTGATAATTATTTATTTTAGAGCAAGAAGACACCTTGTTGTTAGGTATAAGAATATTCTTACTGGTACCTTCTGTTGTCTTACAAACTAGTTTAAATTACTATCCAGAGGCAGTGAGCTCATAGTGAGTGAGGAACATGGAACCTCCTTCGTACAATTTAGATTTTTTTCATTGCTGATTCTAATGATTGTAATTCATTATATTTTTTGCGGTCACGAATCATATTTTAATCAACGTACAACCTGAAACTGACCTGAAAATTGCGAAAAACTTAGGTCAGTAAATTTAAATTTCGCGGGCTACCTTAGCGCATTCCGCTTAAGTAATCACTTATCATTACGCCCGTCTTTCAAAGGGTTTGCAGAGGTGCACTTATAGGTAATACACCCTCGTTTCGTCAGTTATGTCTAAGTCCCATGTAATAGGGGGCGAGCCTGTTGCCACCAACCGAAAGCAAATCCAGACTTCGGAGAAAACTTTAGAGATGAGATTTTAGAGATTTTTAAAATTTTAGAGTTGTTACCAGCCATTGTTTCAAAGATGAATGAATCCTCAAGCAGATTGGTGTGACGCGACGGCACAACGCGACACCGGTGATTGTTCTACCGTGAAGTTTTTTTAGAAATTGTTTTGTTAGATTCGCCTCGTGCCGTTACATCGCGCCAGTCTGCACGAGATAAGTTAAGGAGGACATCATCAATATATCTACCTACTTGTCATGTCCTTTTCTTGCGCAGTGAAAGTATGTCTCTAGATTAACTTTCTCTACTCGGTTTCTCAAATTGATTAGCATTTGTGAATGATGAATCATGATTGTCAGATAGTTTTGTATTGAATCGCTTACGGCGTATAAAGTGGTATTTTTTGCAAAAAGATCGGATTTCACTTTGTTTATGGTTCCGTACCTCCGAATGAAAAAACAAAATCTTTATAGGATCACTTGTGTGTCTGTCTGGCTGTTTGTCCGTCTGACAAAGCCAATTTTCTCCGAATGTACAGGACCAACTTAGGTTATTTAAAAAAAAAAATAGCGAACTGTATCGTGTGACAAGTCAAATGGAAGGGCTTGTTGTGAGAATAACCATTAATTTTTTTTACAATAAATACTTTGAAGAAAATAGATGAAAATTTACCATTATCTCCGAAACTCCAGATCCTATTTTTTTTAAATACAGACAATGGTCTTTACTCATAGATTACAGGAAAACTGATTCGCCGGAATTCTCATATCTCATTTCAGCTTTACAGTATTCTGTTCAATCCAACAACCCCCTCTTATCTTAAAGAACGTTTCAAGTTCCTTCATGACACACATAAATAGATATCTCGGTCATCGGAAAACTTGAGACTAGAGATGCCGATGCATTCCACCAGCTTTTATAACCAGTCTTTTACAGGTCAAGCAGTAAGGTTCTGGAATGTCTTACCCGTGTCGATAAGGCGTAGTCAATCTTTGTCCACTTTTAAAATTCTGGTAAAAAAGAACTTCCTCTCTCCTTAAACATCATCATTATATATAGTTCCTTGATCTTGTTTCATGTTTATTATTGTATATATATATAAATAAGTATATGCTATATCAATGTATTATCAATGTTTCCAAAAAATTAGTAATTCATTTAAGTGCCAAAGTATACGTTTTTACAACAAACTCCCAAGCCATGTCAAAGAACTGAGCCTCAATAAATTTAAATCATTTATTAAACAGAAACTATGTCAAAAAGGTTTCTATAAAGTTAAAGATTACTTAGACGACAAAAAGGCTTGGGACTAATTAAGCTACTCCAATGTACCCCAAGCAACAAACAAGTGTTTTTAGAATCAAAGACTACATGATACTATATGAGCTCATATAATTGTTTGGATTATTTTATTTGACTGTAAGTCAATTTATTTTAAATTTTGTTTTCATTTATTGTTGACATAATCTACTCATTAAAATGTTTTTATTTTATGAGTTGATTGCAATTTGTGCTTATGTAAATTATTTTTGCATTAAAGCATTATTATATAGAATCAAGTTTTTCTAACTGAACAGACAGCTGTGCTGCTGGGGAGTTTGTTGCGCCACTTCTTCTTCCCAGCTTAAGCACTAGGAAGTGGTGAAGGGTGGGCGTTTTTGGGGGACTGTCTTATGTAATTTTGACGTTCGAAAAGTGCTGATTCTCAGCCTAGTTTGAATAAATGACTTTTGAATTTTGTTTTTTTTTTGAATGTATGTATTTATTGTGTATGTAAATGGTACACCACTGACCTGCACGCGTAGCATGAACACCGTAGAAACGGGTTTTGTCGATGGAAGAATAGACAAAATGAAATCTGTCATTTTGTCTATTCTTTCGTCGACAAAACCCGTTTCTACGGTGTTCATGCTACGCGTGCAGCAGTATTGTCTCTCCTTCTTACTTTAATCCATCCAAAGGTTGTCTGTAAAAGATCGTTTTTAGCGATAAGACCGCCCATTGTGTCACCCTATGTAAAATTATCTGTAATTTTTATGGTATACATAATAAAGAATATTCTATCTATCTATGAGAAGTCTATGGTCTTAAAATAATAAGGTAAATCTCTCAATATTGTGCGTACAAACTTACATTTGCATTTGAAATCTATGAGAGAACATAGTTTTCAACTACGTTTTTTCATCTATGTTTGTTCTTGAGATGAATTCATGCCAACTACATAACCCTTCATTGTACGTGGACTTGGCGGATTTTTTAAAGCTTAAAATTAAAGAACAAGACAAACTGCCAAATGTGAGAATAGAGTTGTGGGAAAAACAATACCCGCTGCCACCCCATTTCGTCCAGCACCTGCCACCCGGGCGTGACGTGCAATGGCATGGAAAGCAATCAATCGACTGCAGATCCAAGTATGCCGCTGCAAGCACAATCTACAAATTGGGGGATTATTGACCCAGTCGACACATAGTGCGATTGCGGTGCTCCTGACCAAACCATGTCCCATACGATAGCATATCCAAAGTGTCTATCATCATACTCCTACACTTCTGAAGACCTAAAGAACGCCACTGATGCCGCGTTTGGCGTGGCTACCTACTGGGCAACTCAACATAATATAATTTTTACCGGTTTTTTTTTTGCCATCGATTCGACAAGAAAAAAAGAACTTAAAATGCAGCCTGTGTTTCCTCTAAAATAGGCTCACGCCAGCATTAGTCATTTTTTTCTTACTATTTATATTTAGTTTCGGTTTTTGACCCTACCCTTAGTTCACACGACATAACAGATGAAATCAATACAAAATTATACTAACAAATAACTAATCTATGTAGGTACTATGTTACTGAACTGGTAATTCGCATAGTGTAAGACATTTGCAACAGCGGTTCGTGCTCGAAAATCTATGATTGAATCTGTAAATTCGTTTAGAATTCTATTGCTAGAATCTCAGAATTCAATTTTACGTCTACAATACTTTCTAAGGGTATTGTAGACGTAAAATTATAACCTTGAAATATGTAACAATAGTAGAAAAAAGTAATTTATGTGTTTAAATTAAGTCGGTTGCTAACGGTAATTCGCCAGAAGATATTTTACATGATTTTATTTTGTAAATGACAGCTTTATTTTAGCTTTCATAAAATTATGTTTCCATTCTCACCACCATTGTTTTATCTGCTGTTGATACAAATTACAAGTCAAAGATCTACAAATGACAGCCGGGACCAACGGCTTAACGTGCTTTTCCGAGGCACGGAGGAGTCTCGGTATGTAAAGATGGTCACCCGTCCACGCACCAACCACGGTAAGTGTAAATTAACCTGATGGATCGACCTCAAATCTTCCTTCAATCAACGGAACCACGATATATAAATGTTAAAGGAATTTTAAATTAGAAAAAAATCAAATTCAAAAGTCATTTATTCAAACTAGGCTGAGAATCAGCACTTTTCGAACATCAAAATTACATAAGACAGTCCCCCAACACGCCCACCCTTCACCACTTCCTAGTGCGTTAGCTGGGCAGAAGAAGTGGCGCAACAAACTCCCCAGCAACACAACTGTCTGTTCCTTTTTTTTTGCATATTTTCATTCACAATTATAACCTTTATCCAATTATCGTCGTCTTAGAGTGAAAACCTCTTATATGCGAAAAACTGGTGGGCAACTAGGAAATTATATTATATGCGGATCGCGCGGTAAAATCTGTTTAGGCAATGCAGGATTTTGCGTGACATCAGTATGATGCATAGGTCACAAAACAGCGTGTATTGCGAGGTTTCTTTTTTCAAAAATGTAATAAAATAAAAAGTCAAAGTTGCATTCACGAGCTTAAATGGCTTACATCAACAAAATTTAGTTTTATCTCAGTCGAAATGCCAAAACTTCATTACATTTCTGTGAGGCATGTTAATGTTTATTCGCAAAACCTTTTACTGTGAATGTTTTAACGATCTGAAGGTAGTTGCTAACTGATGTGTAAGGCTAAGAATTAAAATTGCATAATCAAACACAGGCCTCCTCTCTTCGAGACGGAGTGGACAGTAATCTACCACGCGGGCCCAGTGCGGGTTGGTAGATGTCACAGGTCTTTGAATTTTTGGTTCTAAGACTTGCCGGTTTCCTCACGATGTTTTCCTTCATCGTTTCGAGAGCAGTGGTGATGAAATTATTTACACAAAGTGAATCGCCTGTCGAATCCAGGCCGAACAACTAGTAAGTCGGGGCCGGTACCACTGGGCTACCATTGCTCCAGCTGGGCCACCATTGCTCCTACTAGGCCAGCGTTGCTCCTGAGCTGGACTCTTTCGATAAAGACTGGTCCCAAATAGCGCTAGATAGAGAGAAGTATAAGGGGAGTAATTAAAATCAAAACTTTTTTTTAGGTTTTGTATTTTTTTTTAACTCAATTATACAAATAAATTACATTTTTATTAAATTAATTAACAAAGGAGAAGAATGAAATAAAAATGATTTGACAAAAGAAAATCTTGCTCCGAAGATTATTCACGGATTAGTTTTCCCAGACCTTTATGCCAAAAGATTTCACTAACACAAACTTTATAATTATCTCTGAGTCAGTTTTGGTGAATGTCTAAATTAAAAATAAATTCTAGGTACTGCATTAATTTGAACGGTTTTAATCACCCAAACTTTTGATGCTACGTCACTATTTGTAAAGCAAAGTTGAAAGATAATAGACCAATTTGTTTGTAAGTTATTACTATATAGTCTAAACATTCTAGATTAAAGGTTTACTTAAATTAATTTCAGAGATATATTTTCAATTTCTAGTTCTTGATAAGTTTACCCTGATCTTTTCTTTGATGAAGCAGTAGTTGATTAGTCATTACTTCGACGCTGGATCCTCGTGATTGAGGAGTGTACTACCTAGTGGTTTATTTTAATCACTTTTTTTTTTGTCTCTGCGTCACCTTATATATTTATGAGGAACAGCGTTTAAAGTTCACGCGTACTCCAGAGACCGACCAGACAGGTGTTATGTCCGGTGGTCTACTGACCGACGATTGACATTGGAGCGTTGTATATATATATGCTAGTCGTGCGGTAAAGTCTGCTTGCACGATGCAGCATTTTGCGTGACGTCAGTTCGCATGTAGCGATGTAGATGCCGCCACAGACTCTTGTAATTATGGTCAAACTACACTAGAAGTTTTTTTGTGTCATGTATTTATCATAATAAAACTATTAGTAGAGGAGTATTGTTTCTAGATATGGGTAAAAGTGCTTGTTGCTCAAGTAAATATGTTAGAATAATTACACAGTCTAATTAAAAATAAACATTGTTTAGAAGCAGCTGTATGGTTCCACTCAAAACGTTGAAAAAAATGTCTTAGCTGTGGCTCATTAGTCGACGCTGGATAAATTAATATTTTATTACCAACTAATATGATGAAATTAACAGGTCTGCTGGAGAAAAACTATCTCATCCTGCTTCTCTTGGGTATCAGCGCGAACAAACGTAAGAATAGCTCACATGTCGTGGTAAAGTTTTTACCAGTCATAAAATTAATGGCGGCCCGACTGACCAGGTGTCGCCTGACGTAGGTACATTCAAGTATCACCTCTCGTAAAAGCAATTTTAACGCTCTATCTTCGTACTGTATTAAAGTTAACGTACTTCTGAGAAGAAAGCTAAAAAGTAGTTTCATGAACAGTAAACTATGGGACTAAGTGAAAACTTCGTTAATTAAGAAAGCTACAAGATCCAGGGACGTGATTGATCAGACACTGAAACTTAAATGGAGCTGGAGAGGCTACATTCAAAGTTCTAAAACCATAAAGATGGGCCCAGATCATTAAAAAACTGGACCCTCAAAGCTGCCAAAGGAAAAGAGGCAGGCCTTTTAAGTGGTGGATAGACGAGATCGTCAAAATAAAATGAGTTATTTTGACGATCTCGTCTTTTGCGCCAGAACTACTTGTACTTTTACGTATTTTGTGCCAGAACAAAGAAACTTCGCCACGAATGGAGTCATTCGGAAGAGGCTTTTACCGCCTTAGGCGGTTCTTGCATTGAAAACAAAAGCAACGATGATAACGCACAACACGAAAGAAAAAGAAAAAAAAGTAAAAACATAATAATAACAAATTCTTGTTCCTCACTAATAACTGTCAACCTTTTACTTATTAGTGAGGAATCAATAAAAGCTTTTATTTTTACTTTTGCTAAGAAAACTAATAAATACCTACTAAAATACTTCTCTTTTATGTCAGCTCCGCATCGGTTAACAGCTTCATTCTTCTTCAGATAGAGCTAGATTATAAACCTAAAAAAACCGGCCAAGTGCGAGTCAGACTCGCTCACGAAGGGTTCAGTACCGAATTAAACACATACATTTCTTGTATTAGGACCCTTTTAATTATTAAATGTATTTAATTTTTATTATTTGTTGTTATAGCGGCAATAGAAATAAACAATCTGTAAAAAAATCAACTGTCTACCTATCATGGCTTATGAAATACAGCCCGCTGATAGACAGACGGACGGACGGACGGACGGACACCGCAGGCTTAGTAATAGAGTTCCGTTTGGTAACCTAAAAAACATTCATCGCTCTCACTGGAACCACACCGTGCCAACAACTTCTGAAGCCACCATCTCATTTCCACTTGAGTTGTTCATATTAACGTAGAATTAACGAATTTAGCTGTTTGCTAGCTCGCCTCCGTTCAAGTGTGACAAATATCAGTAATTGCTTTTAAACGGCAGTTCAGTGGAAATTAGGTTTCTTTAAATACTGATACAGATTACAGAATCATTCTTGCGTTAATGAATCGTTACAGATTTTTAAACTGATATTTTAAGTGACTATACTACAGTATGAAGACCACAAAAAAAAAACATCGTTATCAATATAATTTCTTTTTGTTTTATCATGTTAAGAAATCGATACCCGGCACTATTGCGGAGTTTCCCTAGCTGATTTAATTTGAGCCTTTATAAAAATATACGGTTTTTCTTGCGTTCGCAATTTATTTTCCAAAAATATAAACAAAAATGTTTTTTTTTTAAACTGTGAATTAGTTTAAAAAAATACATTTTTGTTTATATTAAGTTCATTTTGCGCTACAAGTAATTTTTTTTTTTGAATTTTTCAATAGTACTAGCTATTCTAAAACCAACTTAATTTACACAAACATAAAGTTGATATTTGGTTTCGTAAAAATAACATCAATTAGAAACAAGGTTTTGAATATGGAATAGAATGCCAGTGTTATGAGACGTAGATTTAGTTATACCAAAAATAATAGTATCAGTATGACCTTTTTTAGAAAGTGTTTCAAGATCGCAATTCAAGCTATGTAGACAACTTTGTTTTCTGCTGGATCACTTCATTGCGGATTCGATCCCTCGGAGAGACTCAAATCATAGCCCGTTCCATAGCTCGCTGAGCGACCTTGAATTTATGGACCATCCGTACCGTGGCTGTGCACGTTCCGACACAAGTAAAACGCATTGATTGAAGACCTTAGTCTTTAGGCTCTGTGGCTTTGTAACGACAAGACTCTACGAAGCTTCCCAAACGCTGGCCAGCCCAGTTGAATAGCTGAAATGGTTTTATTATGTAGGAATCTAATCGTGTGACATATGCTAGCTATCCTGTATGTTGATCCTACTATGTCTCACCTCTGAATCATTCGCTGGTTGACTGGTAAAAATGCCTCAGGCATTAAGTCCACCTTTGTATAGTATGTATTTACTTGTGCATAAAGTTTTAATAAATAATCAAATGAGTGCGTTTAGGCCCTTAATTGTACCGCGGCTATATGATTCCCGGGGTCGCGGGAAAGTGTCCCGTGGCCCCTGGCAACGTACAAGCAACTGAAGGAACATGGCTGGGTTTTAGTCAGTAAGAGTCTGACACGACCTTCCGCTCCGGCCAGAGCGGGAGAAGTAATTTGACAATATGCCAGCCAAAAAAAACACATTTGAATCCCACAGTAATAATTATATCGGCGTCATAGCTGTGTCGTAGCTTACCTTTGATAGAATGCGTTTGAAACTTATTTCGTGCGTTAAACTTATTGACTGTGCTCCAAAAAAAATGGTGTAGTTACCTTAAAGTATTTTTTCGGGATGTTGATGGCTTCTAAGGAATCAAGACAGAAACTCATGAAAAAAACATCATAATTTTATTATGAAATATAAATAAGAACGGTCAACATCGAATTTATCTGATAATCCAGTTATAGTAGACAATAGTGAATAAAACAGTCGTATTATTATTTATTTATTATTAAGTAACACAATTATTTATTATAAGAATATTTATATTTATTAAACAACTTTCCAGAAATAAAATTATTTGCTAAACTGATTGTAAGCTCTTAGGCTGGTTTTACATGACAGTAATTGTACCGCGGTTTGTAACGCTCAAGAATCTCAGTTAAGCTACGGTTTTCTAGAAAACCGGTGACCGCCACATAACGGCCGCAGTGACGGCCGTCATGAAAATGATGGCACCGGGGTTAGACTTTACGGTGTCAATAAACCCTCTCTGGGAAAACACACACAACTTACTTTCATAAATAATGTGCCAGTGACGTCATTCGACGGAAAATTGCAGATGCTTTGTGACGGCCACTGCAGTAAGTACCCCGCGTACTATTTAAAAGTTGATGGAATTTTTAATAGTAGTTTTTGTTCTAAGTAGTACTGGCTGTTGCCCACGATTTCGTCTGCGATCCAGGATGAAAAGTAGCTTATGTCCATACCTGAATCATGGTCTATCGGTGTGCTAACTTTCATTCAAATCCGTTCAGCCGTTTTAGCGTGAAAGCGTAACAAACAAACTCACTTTCGCATTTTTATTATTAAAGTTAGGATGTTAAAATGTTGTAAAAAAACTATTCAGACATTTAACAGAGTATTTAGTATTATCACAAATCTTAATAACTTACACTATATTCACATAACTTTGATTACATTATAATAATGATTAAGAATAATCAGTTTATCGTTTCACACCCTTTTTATCAACACTCACGATAAAATAATATACGTCTTATTTTACAATTATAGGTACATAATTATAACCCCTGCTATAATATGAAATAAAAATATTTATCTTCTTAAAAATTAAAGTGACTTGGAGGTTTTTGGACCCGCTTTTCAAGCACTAAGTCGTGGACCTGAAATTATTATTACAAGACCTGAAAATTATTATTATAATATCATTTAATATAAATATTTATATATAATATATTATATGTCAGGTTAAAAGATTAGATAGTTTAGTTTAGATTTGGTAGGTTTAAAAGAAGATGTTGAGGTGAAAAAAATTCATAAGTGTGCCAGGCAAGCATACTCTTTTGAATTCTTGTCACAATTTTTGTCAAACCATCTAAATGGTTTGGTCATGTTTTGAGGATGAATGAAAGGCGACTAACAAAAGGTATTTACATGGCAGATGTGAGTGGAAACGCCGGGAGGGGACGCCCTAGAAGGACATAATTATAGTGACCTAATTAGTTATGTTCTTCAAAAAAAACAGGTGCGTCATACTCGCTAGCGGCGTGGATGTATGAACGTAAACGAAGCAAATGCAGTATCTAAAGACAGAAAAAAAAAAAAGAAAGAAAAGAAAAAAAAGGCAGGTGGCGTTCTATAGTGTTTGTCTACCCCCATCGGAAGAAGGCATGAGTTTCTGTATATTAGTATGTTTATATATTTCTTATCTAAGAGTACGGTGAGAATATGAATAAAACAACAGTCATAATGGTAATTGTCAATTTCGTATTCGTATAAAAGCAATTCTGGGTCGGGTCTTATGCTGCCTCGGAAAAGCACGCTAAGCCGTTGGTCCCGGCTGTCATTTGTAGATCTTTGACAGTCGTTACGTGTCGTCAGAAACCCGAAAGTCTGACAACCAGTCTTACCAAGGGGTATCGTGTTACCCAGTTACTGGGTTATGGAGGTTAGATAGGCAATCACTTCATGTAAATACTGGTATTCAGCTGCATCCGGTTAGATTGGAAGCCAACCAACATAGTTGGGAAAAGGCTAAGCAGATTGATTGAGGTAGGTACTCATTTTATTATAATAGGTCAGCAAGATTATAAAAAATAAAATTATTGCTCAGACGGATATATATATGTCATAATTTTTATATATGACATATATATAAAAATCATGATGAGAGAGATGATGACCAGAAAATAATATTAATATAATAAATTGATTTAAAAATCCTGCAACTTTATCAATGACATAAGTAATATCGCCTAATTGAGCATTATACTTCTAATAATAATAAAGCATTATATTATTATTCTCATCACACAAAAAATCTCGTCTTCCCGAAGACAAGAAAATTACTTACCAAAACAACTGCGTGGAATATTAAATATTTCAAAAATGAATAGTAGCAAGCCTTTTGCAATCTATCTTATAAACAGGGTGTCTCAAACGTAGTGGTCCAAAGGCAAATGGGATAAATTGGAGGTATCCACAATCATGTAATGAATCCATGGTAACAGTTTTCGCGTCGATGTCCCTGCCACCCTGTATAAATCAATTGCCGTGCGTTAGTCTCGCAAAAACTTGAAAATGGCTCAACCGATTGTGATGAAACTTTGGTAAGTTGTTGTGTGCGCGTCGGAGAAGGTTCCTAACAAAACAAAGAAATATGGAAAAGACATTGCAACGTATGTCAGGTATTAGCTAGTCTTTAAATACACAAATTCTTCTGTACGTGTGGATGTCATTGAACTCCTCCTAAGTGGTTGTACCAATCTTGATGATTTGTGTGTATTTGTTCGGGTAGGACAACATCTGTTGGATCCGCTAATCTCAAATAAATATAAAAATGTGAACAGAGGTACATTGTTCGCCAACTGTAAGTACATTGTTTGTCATAAACAAAACAGTATCTCGCTTTACAAAATATACGTTAATTACAATTACAAATTTATATTACAATACAACATTATTTACATGTGGTTAAAGCACAAATTCGAATTTCACCTTAAATTGTACATTAATCACAACACACTTTAAGTAAAGCTTGCCTTACGCCTTCTGATCTATCGTTAGCCAGCTTGATTGGCGATTTATTGGTGCAAATTCTTGGTGTAAAGTCTTGTGCAATAATAATAAATATCGTTGACGTACAAACGACTTTAATGCAGCGTTTTCTTTGCGTGAGATTGATATATACGCCATGAAGATTCTGAAGTCTTAGTACAATGTAGGTCTACATAACATAACAGTAACTTCTTTTTCTTGCTAGCCATTTCAATACAAAATATTTTTTTAGTATTAAATACATGCAATACAATTTCTATACAAGAGTCGAAAGAGAAACGATAACAGTCACAACAGTAATTTGTCTGGTTGATATTTGTGCAAGATATACCACGCTACACTGACGGCGACACAAAATATTTTCGTGCAAAGTATGTAACATTCCACAATCGGATGATATCAAACCACAGTTCAGAAATTGCACAGCAAGCTGGAAATCTTCACCATAACACTTTATCAGTCACTAATAGTCAATTTAACCCGAAGGTAAAGCACTGCAGTCTAAAAGGTCATCACTACACTGTCCGTTACAATTCATTATGAACCCTGTGCAGAAAATCTAAAGTGCACAATCGTATATCACGGACACGCTGACACAGTCTTTCACTCATAAAGTGGCTGAGTTGGTCCATTGGACTTTGACAGTCCCGTTCTCGCCCACGTGATGCGGTACAGGAACTGGCTTCCTTCTTCTCCTGTTTCGATGACCTGAGAAGAGAAGAGGTAATTAAATCCTTCATTGAAAATCATAAATAGTATAATCAGCCTATAATGTTCCCACTGCTGGGCCACAGACCTCCTCTCTGTGAGTGACAGTGGGCCGTAATCCACCACGCGGGCCCGTTGGTAGATGTCACATGTCTTCAAATTTCTGGTTCTAGGACATGTCGGTTTCCTCAAGATATTTTCCTTTACCATTTGAGAGCAGTGGTGATGAAATAATTTACTCAAAGTACAACGCCTGTCTGGGTTCGAAACTACAACTCGTAAGACGTGGCCATTACCACTGGGCCAGCACTGCATCATAAATTCATAGGGAATATGCATGAGATTCAAATAAGGGTCAAATATATTTTTTTATAAACTATATTACTTCAGAAGTATGCCTCCATCAATATTTTTTATTATAATTTAATAATGAGCAAGAAATTAATTTTTAAAAAGTACAAAAAACTGTGGGAAATTCAAATACTTGAAAACGGACGCTATTGGTCAGAGCGAATGTGACGTAACAATGCATGACAACAATATAATGTCAATGTGTTTTTAGGAATTTTTGCGATTCCGTCAGTTTTATTGTGATTGTGAGACATTTAGAAGTAAAAATACATTTGTTTTGGAAGGAGTACACGAAAGACTCTTTCGACAATGACTGAAAGCGGATTTGTGAAAGTCCAATCGGATAATTTGCCGAAAGTTGATGTATTCATGATAACCACATTTTTTACATCAAATACCGATTTCACGTCTGTTGAAATAAAAGGAGTGAGTGGAAGCTTTAAGGTAATTAAGTATAACATATAATGTTTATTTTATCTTCCACACCTTTTCTGGAATAAATTAGTTTTATAAAACAACATAACCTAAAACAAATAAAATAACATAGCTTCGCAAAATATCGAAATCTAGATTGTGTTATAGAATGTTGTCATAATAGGATAGGATAATGAAAACATTTCGGAATTATTGTATGAGATGTTAATCCTGAGCACAACGAAATTACATGTAATTTGGTTATAATTAGAATTACATACTTTTTTTTTTTTAATTGATCAAGGAACCTTTAAATTCTCTCATACGGCGATTCAGCGAGAAGTTGGTTCCATGATGATGGATTAGTCGAAAATAGAAAACACTGTATATTTGCAGCAGAGCACAATAGTTCACTTGACACTTGTTTGTTGTTGTGAACTGTGACGTCACCACACCAAGCGCGCCAAAATGGCGTTTAAATAGCCCGAGTCGGATGGTTATTTTTAACTTTTTTTTAAAGTAGTTTCAATTGCTTTTTTGGCGTTGAATTTTTTTTAAACTATTATTTGGCGATGTAAAGTATTGAATTAAAATATTAAAAAAATACATGCATATTCCCTACGCGGCTACACATCAAGCTATACATTTCCAGTGTAAATTGACCTCGCATTGTACGGAAATCCTATACAATGCGAGATCAGCATAAACTGGAAATGTATAGCTTGATGTTTAAACGTGTGTACATTAATCTCGACCGCTGCAACTCTTGTCGACTAAAGAAATGTGCTCTGACAATAAAACTCTAAAAGTTATAAATCAGTGTGTAAATTTATCGAATGTACTATGGCCCGATGTCAGTCCATAAAGAATAGGACCATTTCTTATTGTTCTTAAGTTTAAATTCCTTTACTGTGATTGGTTGCTATATAAATATATTAGGTAGCGGTCCGATGGGTATGGCAGAGTAGTACGGTTGGTACACCCACATTTTCACACGCAATTTCTACTAGTCCCATTTTTGTATTGGTGTAAAAGGTAAAGTTTTAGGCAAATTTTTATAATTATTTTAAAAGATTATCTTCATACAAAAGTTATTTTGGGAGTAACCCATTATTATTTCGGTTCGTAGGTTACAATCGTCGGAGGCTTTCATTCAAAAGCTGTGACATAATAAAGGCGTTCATTAAATTACTTATAAATAGACCTAATTTAGAGAAGCTGGTAATTAGTCATCAGTAGGTTAATGATGAACGAGATTTTAGTCGAGCCAAAAATCAGTCGAGTTTGAAATATCTTTACTTCATCATAAAAACATCTAAACACGAAAAATGAAAATATAAAATCAGTGTAGGTATCATGAAAGGTAAACGTTTGATAAAATTTTTCGTCGCAATTGATACGTGCCTAACGCATTGAAGTGTCGGAAAATTAAGCCATAAATTGTTCAGCCATTCGTATTGATTCCAATACAAAGGAACAAGATACAATGCTTGCGGAGTATAAAGTGTTTTTACCTGCTATTATGCAACAAAGTCTTGAATTTTTAACATCGTACGTAAGGGTAAGTCCTTGTTAACAATTCACGACGGTTGAACGAAGTTTTTCTCCACTTTCTAAAGGTGCTTTCTTATTCTTATTACGCTTTAAGACTTACAACTTGGTGTGCAGTTCATTAGAAGTGCTCAAGGAGAAGTAAAGTTAGAGCAACATCAACAGCTACCAAAGGAAAAAGAGTAGTTACAAAATTGAACTGGATACTATGGTAAGAAACGACATAAAACAATATGTCTAATAAAATCGATTAAAAATATTAATATAAAGCCTAAGAGAAATAATGTTGTTGGGACCAAAACTAGGTATGTACCTATATAATTTTCAGAATCTGAGGATCGAAAATATCGCGGGGAAAATGATGTCAGAGAGATAATTGTCACAGGCACATATCGACGGTTAAGTATCAATATAAAATAACTACTAAAACATGATTTTACAGGAGGCGAAAACAACGTTTCATTTATATAGTTTATGACCATTTTAATAAAAAAATAATTTTATACTTAAATAATAGGTAACGCTAGTGTTGGTGATAGTGATTTTAATCAAACATTTCAGGTTATGGATATAAAATGTAGATAGAAAATATTGTTTCAAATACGTAGATAAAAGGTAGGTATTATTGCATTTATATTTTGGTACACGTTGCTGGCAATATCGAATATATGTAATTATATACTTAAAACGTGTAGATATTCGGTATTGCCTGCAAAAATCACGGAAGATGACTTATTCGGTAATTCATCATATGTAAGAAATTTGAACAATTCAAGACCTTATAACTTTGCGAATACGGGCTCTTTCATATGGCAATAAAGTGAAAACCGCCAAGATGATAGTTATTAGATATTGATACTTCACCTTCGATATATCAATTTTCCAAGGGTTGATAACTTCTATGATGTACCATCAAAGAAGTTCATATCTAACCAGATTCAAAATGGTCAATGGTCATCTTGTTCACGGGATTTTGTTTTGAACATCTGTTACCAGCCCGGTGCTATAGCCGCCGAGCGCAGCAAGCAAGAATATTCCTTACGGTGGTTAGATATGAACTTCTTCGATGGTATTTATTCAACAAACAAAATGGTGTTCTGTCTACCTAATGACACTCGACGTGGATAGCCGACCTATTAAAGTTCAAGGGACGCTAATGAATGTTAACGGCCGAGAACAGATTGTTTTGGAAATCTGTGAGAGTCTATTGTCTAGTATTGAATGACATCCGGCTGAAATATGATCAAAATTGGGCGAATATGAAGGTGACAAACGAGAAGCATGTGGTAAAAGTATTAAGAATGAGTCGTAAGAGGAACAAAGCGAAGAAGGATAGATTTTGTAAAAGAATATAATTATCGATCAGAAGAATGAGAACACTGAGATGATGTCTGATTGATAAGAAAAGAACTAGTTACCTTTTAGTCTTAGTCTAAACAAAACCATTGCATTTGAACCCTATTCCTGATACAATACCGGTCGAAATAGAATGTGTCCTGCGACCCAGGGTATCCCAGTGCGGAATCGAGTGTTAAAAACAAAATTATTATTATTACTTACAACGCCGACCTCAAGAAATTGGGAAAAAGGTACTTTGATGATGATTCAGTGGCCTATGTGATTGGTTACCTGTGTGATGGGTCGCACGACCACCGGCGCGGGCAGCGCGGGATGTACGCCGCTTCCCAAAGCAGTGCTGTGTGAACCGCTGCTAAACACAATCCTCACCTTCCAGTCCATCCAGCTCTATAACAAAATAGCATAGTTACTGAAGAAGAAAGAGACGGCGTTATGGAAAGATTGAAGGGAGAAAAGCGAGGGGTAGATAGATGGAGCTAGATCACACTAATCAAGTAGAAAGAATGATGTAGTTAGTAGAACTGTCCCAAGACTTTTAAACAAACTTCTTCTTGTACTATTTTATGTTAGTGGGTGACGAGCAATGGTGAGCCAGTGGTAATGGCCGCGACTTACGAGTTGTAGGTCGTGGGTTCGAACCCCGACAGGCGCTTTACTTTGTGTAAATTATTTAATGACCGCTGCTCTCAAAACTGTGAAGGAAAACATCGAGAGGAAACGGGCATGTCTTAAAACCAAAAATTTATAGAAATGTGGCAAATGTGGCATCCGCCAACCTGCGCTGGGCCCGCGTGGTGGATTACGCCCCGGTCCTCACAGGGAGAAGGCCTGTGTCTCAACAGTGGGAACATTATAGGCTGATTATGTTATGCATGGGTGGCAAACATGCATGCATGCAGTCTGTTAGTAAGTGGTAACCGCCAGTTATAGATATTTGCAGTACTTATAATGCGTCACAGGAGCATTGCTATCCTAGAAACAAAAGTAAAACGTCTCTTATGTAAATTACACTAGAACCCTTCAAATTGGAGCACAGCCACGCTCCGTGAAACGTATTACTCCGGATATAATCCTTCACAAAGAGCTACTATACTAAAACTATGCACACACTCAAAAACCACGCCAAAGCAGCAGATTGAAATCCCTTCAGTAAATATCTCAATAATGTCTATTCCGCAACTAGAACAGAAATATGTGGGCTGCAATATATTCCGAGGCAGAAATGTTGCAATCTGTATTGTACGAATAGAAGTTCAGTATTTTATTGGATTTTTTACTGTTCACTAAATTGTTCGTATTCGGAAAAATTGTTGGGTTTTTTCATTAGAAATTTCTCAATGGCAGCCTGGAGTTTGGATTTTTGCCCGGTTCATGGCAATAGGCTCGCCCCCTATATGGAACTTAAACATAACTGGTAAAATGTGGGTGTACTATAGGTACTCTCTCTGCCTAACCCATATGGATAAAACAGGCGTGATATTATGTAATTTTCGATAAAAGAAAAACGAAGGCAATCAATACTGTCCGACCTATGAATTCAATATACTTTCTCAAATAAACTTTTCTACACGAATTTACCACAATGTCAAATCAGATCAGGAAGGTAAATACGGAACTGACTGTCCAAGATGTTCCATTTTTGTAATATGAAAGATTTCAAACTTTTTCCCAACTTTAAAACTAAATCACAACCAACAATCGGCAGACATATTTACAAGATATATTACTCAGGTTATTGCAGTTTCTACGTTAAAAACATGTCTGTCGAAGTCGGCTGGATGTGATATTAAATTACTGGTGGTTGGAGGATAGTTACTGGCACGCGTCCAACGCCGGATTTATGTAACCGCTGCCCACTATAACAATCGACGTATGTCGAACTTGTTTGCGAGTTGTTCTTTCCTTTTAATTAAAACATTGTGTACCAGATGCTGAAAATTTAATAATGATGTTGATTTTGTCCACAACATGGAAGCTGTTGGCCTGCATCTCATCTGATGGTAAGTGATGATCAGGCCGAAGGTGGAAGCGAGCTTCACCCGGAATCATAGAGGAACTAGCTATCAACTGCCGAAACACAACAATGCTGTTAACGTTGTAGTTATGGCGACAGACTTAGATAAGTTGGTGGTAGCTAGCCAGGTTGACTTAGCACTTGCCTTACCACCAACCAAACCGAGCAAACCCCTCTGGGTCTAAGACAGGTGGCCTAACTATTAGACCACAGAGGCGGTTAATACATAGATAAATTTTGAACGGAAAACAGCGATTTATGTAAAGAGGATAAGCGGTATGCTTTCTATTTATTCTGATGATAAATTAAACCCAATTGTGTAATTGTGCGATTGGTTGAGATGGGAAAAGTTGATTTATAGGAATTATAGGTACGAGTAAGTGATCTTGCAGGAATAGACTAGAAGAATAACAACATATCGAACAACACAACTAGTACAATACAACGCAGGATATATTTATTTCTTCGATAGAGATTAGATCTTATATACTAGGCCCAAGTTTAGTAGCGTTCTTTTATGGGCACATGCAATAGAAGAAAGAAAAAAAAAATAGTGTTGGACAGCTGGTTGGAAAATTTAAATATCTAGTGAAGGGCGCGTACAGGACATTTTTTGAACATTTGCCTGGCACACATCGGTACCCTGACACAACATAAAATTTTATATTGTGCTCGATGTAAGTATAGTTTTTTATAAGTGATTGATTTTAAATTTAGAGTTCATTGGCATATTATGTTTTATGACATGCAAGGACGGCCGTCTTTATCGCCTTTTTGAGTTTTATGTATTAGAAATCAATTTATTGGTAGTTTAAAGAAGATTACCTATTCATTATACATGTAATGTTAGGTAATTTTGTCAATTTACTCGAGTTACAAATAACGTTCTTCGCTTTTGGACATCCTAATTTCATTTTGGTTATCGTGCCAACCAATGAAGCGCATTATTAATTCAAACGAATCGAATTCGAATCGAATTGAATAAACGACGCGCCGATAATATGTCCCTTTAATATTCCTAATAGATACCTACTAAGCATATTAAAGGGACAAATCGGCGCATTTTGCTTTCATAGAATTAATTGAATTCGAAGACGAACTTAGACCCTAAAATTAGATTTGATTCATCTATCATTACTTCAATGTCTCTAATTATTATTACATGCTTTGAACTCGCAAATTAGGTAGCAAGAATGATACTTTTCAAATTAATTTTTGACAATAAATGGTTGAGTGGCTTTAAAAAAAATACACTTCAAGAGATTGTCACGTGATTATTAAATTGATATTTAAAACTCTTTTGAAGCATCAAGTTACTGATGAATACTTTACCCACCTTTTGTTGCAAGTGTTGGTATTTTTTTCAAACTAATGCTTTATGTTAAATAGTTAAGCAACGATCACAGTAAATAATGAAATAACGATTCAGTAAAGCATTGTCTATGGTCCGACACAGTCGCTCGCCGCCGGTGTGGCTCCGGTGTCATGTCCAGGTAGCCTTACTCTCTATGACTATAACTCATTATAGTTTTGTTCTTTGTGTCTTTGAATTGGTGTACCATCAACAATTATGTAGCCAAATCTGTGTGTGTGATTTTTTTTATTAGGTGTACACACAAGGACACAACAAGCTATATTTTGTCTAATAGGTATATAAGCTGACCTCTCATTCCACGAAACAATATTAACCAATTCTCCATAATCAATTTCTAGACTACATTGTAGTGTCTATGTAACTCCTGCATCTTATATAAGAACCACTAACTCCCAAAATACAAGCTTGACTTAGTTTGGGAGTTGGTATATCATCTATTATTTGTAGTAAAACCATCAAACACCTTGATAAATTATACTTCATAGGTTTATGTTGTACTTTGAGAATTAAATAAATTTATTTATTTTAACGGAGAGACCCCATATGTGTCTCTTTCGTTATTATCAACCGTATTACTGTGGGTAAAGTTGATTATTGCGGTATTGTTTCTCCGTCTCCCTTTAATCCATCAAAGGTTGTCTGTAAGAGATGGCTTTAAGAGGGCGCCTAAAGGTCCACTAGCGCCACTCTTTTAAAATAATATTATCTCGTGACTGAGAAGGAATTATGAATAATGGCTAGTAAGGACCCTCGGTAAGTGTGTCTAGAATTTTCTAATACCTTTTATAAAGCTTTATATTGAGACACGAAGTAACAAAATACGATCTAAAGAAAAGCGACCACATTCCTCTAGATCGTATTTTGTTGCTCCGTGTCTCAATATGAAACTTTATAAAAGGTATTAGAAAATTCTAGACACACTTACCGAGGGTCCTTACTAGCCGTTATTCATAATTCCTTCTCAGTCACGAGACAATATTATTTTAAAAGAGTGGCGCTAGTGGACCTTTAGGCGCCCTCTTAAGCTATAAGACCGTCAATTGTGTCGCCTTAAGTAAAATGTCTACATTTATATCTGTAATTTATATGGTGTACATAACAAATGTTTTTATCATAGCAATTTAACGAAAATAAGGTAAAAACACGAAGATAATAAAAAGGTTTTAACCTTTTTATTATTTGAATACCGATAGAAGATCACGATCTACATGAAATCCTATTGTTATAAACTCCAATTAGCAAGTGCCTTTTTGGTACAATCAGGCCTATTAGAGAAGGTCTGATATCTTCAGAACGTGGGAGGTTACATTCCGCAGACATTTCGCTAATTGGATAATTATGGTCGGTTGATTACATTGAAAGATTATTATGAACGGAATTATTGATTCAAATTATATCCTAACCCGATACATACTGTTCTAAAATTTTTGGAAGATTTGGGAACTAAAATTTTGTTCGCTGGTACTAGTGTGGAGAACACGAATAGTTGGACTGGACTGCGACTTGAGCGACTGTGTATGTGCGGAACCACGGTATCCCTTCCGTGGGTCCGCACATACACAGTCGCTCACACACACAGTGATGCCCGCGGGGCGGACGTGCTAAACATCGTCGCCGACGATATCCGTGCACCCGTGACGTATGTTCCTTCATATACATTTTCTATGAATTAATGGTTATTTTACTTGCATCGAGCATCCTGAGTATATTCATCCAGCATATCCCTTAAATTCCCGCACAATGTTTTTAAAAATTGACTTCCTGTGTCATCCTGGTATAAAACACGTGCGGTACGTATGCAGCGTCATTAACTAATATTTTTACAACGGCATGAGTTTTGACGTTAAAACGTCTTTTCATAAATATTTCATGCCAAAACAAGAGAACAAGAGAAGCAGTTGGGAATATTTTACGACCGGTAAAAATAAGTAAGTATATATAATGGATTTACCGTCTCCAACCTGCCGATGACATCAGTTTTCAGCGTGGCAATAATAATGTTACTGTGTGACATATACCTACTAATATATAGTGTTTGAAATAATCGGGAGACTATTCCCAACGTGTTCACATTGACATTATGATAAAGCATAAAGCAGAGCTTTTTCATTACATTGCAGCATATTTCAAGAAGGTCCCTTTTTTCTTGTGACGAATAAAAGTGAACCCATGGTCCCTTTATAAAGTTAAAAGATCAATTTTAGACGTTAGATACAGCTAAAAAGCATTTTAGAAATGGGCACTCAAAATAGATTTTTCTTTTTCAATATTACTTTTTACTTTTTTGTTCTGACAGCCTTTTCAGTCATCTAACTTGCATTGTTCAATGATCGATGAATTTGATTTAATAATTTTCAATACTTTAATCTTATGAACTGTCTGAACCGTCTTCAAATTGTTTTCATAGAAGTATGAAGACAGTTCAGACAGAATTAAATGAAACTTAATGAAGTTTATTGTCATGTTGTGTGACCGTTTAATACAAATTATGGCAATAATGTTTGATAATTTTAATTAATTTATTCTCGTATCTCGTATGCTTTGCCAGATTGCCAGATTTCTATATATAGCTACTGGATTCTATATAAAGGAGGTATGGCAGCCTGCGACGTAATAGGCTCTATTCATCTGTCACCGGACGTGTATTGTATTCCAAACGTTGATATCATCGGTGCTATGTTTGACGGTGGCAATAGCGCTAATTAAACGCTGATTACCTTTTACAAAATAGTGGTATACTTCTCATAAACGCTAAAGGTATTGATGAGAACCGAAAAAAGGAATATCGAGTTAGGTACACACATAGATAAATTGATTAAAAGTCAAAGCAGATTTAAAATAAATAATTACCTATGTAACATAAAAAATATCAAAGGCAAAAATTACTTCAGAAGTGGTCTCATGTTTTTTATTGCTTTAGGAAATTAATTTACCTTCTCTTCATAAGGTAGGTAGGTAGTTTTTATTTATATTAAACATTTTATACGTTTAGAATTTTCTTTAAATAACCTTTGTGTCGCAAAAAATAATAATTTAGCGCTGACCGGAAAATATATACGGTATGGATATACCTACCTATTATATTTTGTAATCTTCGTCATTTTGTGGTCTTCAGTTTATTTATTTATTTTAAAATAAATTTTATAATAAAATACTACTCACGCTATGAGAAATCTATCCCAATTATATTTTTAATTAAAATATAAAAAATATGCCATGATGACGAATTTGAACTAAACTATTCAAATAAAAATGAAATGCTGATCATTGGTGCCGTATCACTTGAGAACGGTTGGACCGATTTGGCTACGTTTTGTTTTAAAAATTTCATAGTTCGAATTCGATTTTATGAAAAAAAAAAAAAAAAAAAGTTTCCCGGAAAATCTTCAAAACATGTAAAACTGAACGATCTCCTTTGTATGAACAGGACAACGTCTGTCGGATCAGCTAGTATATAAGTAAAAATGAAATAAGTAAGCGCATCACTTGAGAACGGCTGTACCGAATTGGCTATTTTTGTTTTAAAATATTCGTAATACTCCGAATTAGGTTTTTTAAAGAAAGAAAACTTGGAAAACTGGTGCGGAAAATTGGAAAATTTGGGAAGAACTGAAAGTAATTTTTTTATGGGTTTTTTGTACTAATTATTGGAATTTGCTCAGGACAACGTCTGTCGGGTTAATAGCGAAGGTTAGGTACCCACTCAGTAAATTATCCAGTCCCATTTTATTCATATAACCACCAATTATTACCGACAATCTCTATTATATTTACGCAGGCAAATATTAATATAAAATTGAGGTTACGTCCCCAATCCTTAAGAAAGCTATCTCAAGTAAAGTTCACTTGAAGTCATCGCACACATAATTAGCACCTACACCCGATTGGCATCACCTCATCTTATCGGCTCGTGGTGTGTCAACCAGACGATCAGCTTGAAGTGAGCTGTCATATCACTGATGTTTCAACTAAGTTTTCACGGTGAAATTTGTACAAAATAGACGTCAACCCACAAAGGTCACGCTTCGGGATCTCGCGCACTAGACGGCTACGACTCCGGCCAGTCGTAGTTCGTGGTCCGTGGCCCGGTCTGCGGCAAGTTCGTTTCGGTTTCTATTGCTTACCTGGTCGCTGCCACCACTGGTCGTGGTCTTGGCCATCTAGTGCGCGAGATCCCTTACTGCCTCCCTTAAACCTTGAGATTTATTTTCACGTTTAGTGTAAGAAGGACATTTACGCCTCAAGCTTTTAAGAAAATATTAAAGTTCTATGTTTACGTAAGTTTTATTTAGTACTTTTCAGTTCATTAAAAGCTTGTTTTTAAAAAGATTTTTACTAATATTTTATTTTGTACTTATTAGCATTAAGATGTGTTTAAATATCTGTTCTATCACCAGAAATCCAACAAACAAGGAATAAACTTAAAAATACGTTCTAAAAACTGGATTTGATTTATAAACTGTGGAACTAAAAACACTCACACCTAACTCACCCAACACTGTTTTAGTTCCACAGTTTATATGTTATACTTAATACATTTTGTGCATTAGTCTGTTTAATAATTTAATCACTTAGTCTATACACCATGTTCGGTAAGTAACATTTCTCATCCTATTAATTTCCTCTAGAGCATCGTTCTTGGATGGTTTCTTCCCTGATAGTTTTGAGCAATCTATCTCTAGTCATAAGACCGTCTAATGAGCGAACTCTACTAAGCGAAACATAGGCTTGCCCAGCGGCGAAGATTTTCGGCCTTAAGTATACTACGGCATAGTCGACTGTGTTAATAATAATATTCTTTAATTCGGACTGCACATACAAATACACACAATCCATATAGTATTAGTAACAATGACTTAAAAAACTATGTTAGTAAACTTTTACAAACTAAAAACAATTAAAATTGAATTTTGTGTTCACAGGTTTCATTTCGATTGAAAGACGCCGAATGAAACACGAGAATGAACCAAAAGTAAAGCGTCTGATATCGGTTTTACTCATTTTCAACAAAACACGACTGCGTAAGTACTTAGGTTGGTTTCACAGCTGTGCGGGAGACCCGCACGGGCCGCCTGTACACGGAAGACCCGTACGGGTAGCGCCCACAGTGCTCTGAAACGAGGGAGCAGTACGATACGTTGTATGGGCTCTACCCGGAGCGAGTCGCGTACGGACCATCCGTGTCGCTGTGAAACAATGTTCTAGCGCCTCACGTGTGTCTCCGTTCTGGGAGACCCGTACGGGCGGCCCGTACGGGTCTCCCGCACAGCTGTGAAGCCAGGCTTAGACTTATGTTCCAAGTTGACCCCGTTACACAATGACGTGTCGTCTGTTTCAATGTGGTTGATAAATCTTGAGATTTTGTCTAAATTCTATTAATAATAATGCTTTTTAATAGTTGGGCTGGGGGTTACGTGGGGGTTAAAACTAATGATCCAAAACATGTTTAGCGTCGAACAAGCAAAAAATATTATTATAATTTAGTCAAGTTTTAAATATCAGTCAGTTAAGTAGACATTTTTGTAGATAGGTAAGTCGTGAAGAGCATGGCATGAGCACCTATTTTTCTAAATATTTAAAGATATTAATGTAGAATTTATTTATTTTAATTAAGCAAGGAAGGATAAAAGCAGGTGGCGTTCTGCAGTTTCTGTCTACCCACATGAGTAGAAGGCGTGTACATAAATTATCATAATTGTTGATCTTTCATGTTTCAAATAATTTAGCCATTTTTGTAACCTCACCTCTGAGCAAGATAGCCTTGAGACTGTAATTTTCCATTAAACGAATTAGAAAGATAGAGAATCCAGAACGATACTTGTTCCAAACTCACACAGCAGCAATAAGTCAACGTTCTCTTAATTGCCTTTTCTAACTGCCTAGTTTCCGGGTACACATTGGCCAAATGTTCACATTTACAAAGCGGCGCCGGCGCGGGCGGGGAAAATGATAGCTCTAATGAGGTATCTGCAAAACACTTAGTATTTACGGAAGCTGGGGCTATATAAAAAGCAACCGGGTCGTGTGAAAGTCACTTACGGTTATTTAAAGAATTTAATTGAAAATGAAGGTGCATTATCGAAAAGGTTACAAGAGGTCCTATATAATTTGAAGGTCAAAACGGTACTGAGTACAAACTTAACTACAAGACGGTACCTACATGATTCTGAAAATGAACACTCATTGATTATGGTCACTGCTTTCTTTCATTATAATTCAAGGTTGTTGATCGCTCAGATGAAGAGCCTGGAGGTGAATGTTTTGACAGGTGGTGCAACACTATCACTCATTATTATAGTCTAGCAGCACTGACATCACTTGCTATGGATGCAATGGCTGACATACTCGCCTGTTATAATGTATCATAATAAAAGTATAGGTACTATTACTTACTACTGGTGGACTTCATATTTCATATAGATCTCCCCGAAGGCGTCCTATCTACAGTCACTCCCATGTGGTATTTATATAGCACACGACCACGTAACATGGCATCAGAAGTATATAAAAAATAGAACAGATGTACCTACATACATTGTTTACATTTCAAACGGTCCATATCTTAGTCATTATACAACAGATAGATAGCTGCAAACCCCATTTTATAAACCTGAACATTTTAACTCTGCCTTGCATATATATAATTTAAATATGCAAATTTGCTCATAAACACCAAGACTTTTTTACACTAAACGAGAAGACATATAAACAAGATACACACTCCGATACAAAACACGACTACACTTACCAAAATCCCGCCTAAAATACATTCAACAAGCCCTCTGGTTATGGCAATAAAAATATATATAATAATAAATGACTCAAATCAATCAGAAAAGAAAAAAAACTCCATATATTCACGAATAAATGAAAAATCTATTATAAAGTAAATGTGTACTATAGTGTAAACGAATATTTAAATGATAAATCATTGAAACTCATACAAAATACACAAAAATGTTATCTACTATATTTCTTTTTCTCGACGGGGTCTACGATTGTTTCTCAAGCAAATGTTTACCACCTAAGCATATACATTGTGGAAAGCAATAAGGTATTGAGTATTGAAGTGGGTTAGTTAATGAAACTATAATGGTTATTAAAAGACTGAATTTACTAAATAATATTATCACCCTGACTCAAAGTTGTTCACCTTCCACCCTTCTTGTTCCAATTTATTTCACGTTTCCTCAACATGTCCTCTACAACCAAAACTACCAACCTGCTACCCTAAAGTAGGCACCTAAGTATCAAACTCAAAGCATATATTTCAATTAAACCATTTACAGGCACTTTTGAATAGTCAATGAGTCGTTCAGTTAGACAGAAAGTTGAAGCTAGTCGCCCGTTCCAAAACGTAGATCTCTATGGAGAAGAACGGACAAGAAACTCCGACCAAACTCTTAACATTGAAAAAAATATTCCCAACAAATGGTACTCCAAATGGGTAGATTATGATTTGTTACCGCTTCTCCACTAATGTTATCGTAAACACAACATGATCGTAAACAACTAAATACGGATCGAATACCACTTACAACACGGCCTTGTCAATCAAGAATCAAGAGAAATGTCGAGAACAAGGTATTCTTGACGTTTCCCCTAAAGAACTTGATTGAAACTTACCTAAGGATACGTCAATATAACGTGTACTAATAGTTACAATCTTATTCATAGTTCACATGAAAACCAATTGTTTTCAGTAATGAATAACACATGAACGTTTAAACTAAAGATGTTTTCGTATAATTATAGACGAACTTAAACAAACAAAGCCCTCGCTCGATAAACTGTGTTTTTTGAAGTGTCCAATTACCTCGAAGGCTTGAACTAAGGGTGAAGTAAGCAAAGTATATTTAAAATACTTACCTATTAATATTTACGCTATGAGAAATTCAAAACCGTTATTTCTTTTAATATTCTCTATAAGAAAATTATGCTTCGTGTTTGTAGATATTTCAGAGAAAACTATTATAATATATGATCACAATATATTTATTTAACGGTTTATGTACACACATATAAACAGACAAGAAAAAAAAGGAACAGAAAAATACGTACAAAGGTATATTAGTAGCAAAATGTTGTCTAGTTTGCATAGTTGCTACGTATAAAACTTTATTATACGTAAAAGTGCTTATCCATACTATATAATTTATATAGTAAAAATCCGTGATACGTGTGTCGTGAAAATCCTACTTGCGCGATGCAGGACTCATTAAAAACCTCAGCTTGAGTAAGTGCAACCTCGAACGACATTTTAAACTTTTTTTTTATATTATAGGACTGTCTCGTTGCCGACTTCCGGCCACCGTAGGCGCGGGCTTGCGGACGATGAGCAATGGGTAGTTCGCCGTCCGATAGGGACCAGGCCCGGGTCGACGGCGCGTTGAGTTCCACGCGCGCCTCAAAGAGAGGTCAGCACCAACTGACGGGGTCCATAAGGGCCAGTGCCTACCAGGGTTGCGAGTTAGTCCGAAAGGGATATCGCGACCCCGGCACACAGGCTACGGAAGGAACACAGGTGGGTTTTAGTCAGTAAAAGTCTGACACACCCTCTCGCTCCGCCCAAAGCGGGAGAAGTTATTTGAGAATTTCCCACTCTCAAAAAAAAAAAAAAAGGTATACGATTTCGTTTTTCTCCAATACAGTATTAAGTCACCAAGCCACTGGTGAAATGTAGGTGTACCACAGGTACCTACATTCTACCTCTGCGTTACCCGTCGGGGATTACAAGCGTGATGTTATTTCATAGTTGCTACTAAATACCTGTGCGTCCTGTATGGCTGCCCCTGATCACGCAGGCTGTAGCATCCTGGCTGGAGCTCACCGGGGGAGGAGCAGCCTGCTTGCACTCCGACTTCTCAGGAAAACAGGCTCTGAAACATTAAGGAACGTTAATATATCGCCGGCGAAAAAATTAAACGGGTCATTAAAGAGGGCTCGATACCCTCGTTGGAATAGGTAATGATTTGTCGGTACTTTGGTGGAATGGAAAATGTTTAGAGGCTTGCTGAATAATGCTGTCGCTTTTTCAATGTTTGAAATACCGTTTACATTTCTTTCAGTTATTTTTGTTACCTCTGATATTGCATCACTGCCAAATTTTTTTTTTTTTTTTTTATATATGTGCTAGCTTTTGCCCGCGTCTTCACCCGCGTGGATGTCGGAAAATATGCCAAGGAACGTATGACCGAGATTAAAAGTACTCTATGTCTATGTAGTAATCCAGGTTTTAACCTATCCTCGTGCCAAATTTCTTCCAAATCAGTTTAGCCGTTTTTGCGCCAATCCGGCAAATACATCCAGAAAAACAGACAAAAATTCAACAAAAGTATATTTATTTATTTATTTTATTTGGGACAAAAAACAGTTACCTATACATTACAGCATTTACAAAAAGTAGTTATATTACAGTCGAAAAAACGTATAACCTACACTATTGTCCACGAAATGATATCGGAGTATGAAAACGAACGCAATAATATAATATTTAAATTTTATTATTGTTATAATATTTTCGGTATAGGTATGTACTCCACACCTCATAGCATTTACTTTATTCACAAATATTCTTAGTTCAGTTTTGACTTTGTTAATATTTTATTATAATTGTATAGTTATATAAAATAAATACTTTACTGCACACCACAATCATACATTACAAAAAATCTATCAAATAAATGTATTCTCATTCTAGGTTGCTGTTGGGCTGATACCACTCACAAGTCTCAAAATCATAGTGATCTTTATTCTCGTTATAATAAAGCTGCTGTTCGGTTGCTGCTATCGGAGGTAAAATTACTGAGAAAAAGACTGTTCTAGTGATTTAGACATGACGCACACTATGCGACATGCGACAGCTCAGAAGGACAGACTGCAGCCGACAATTGTCATATATTTTGATAAAATCTCCGCATGCTTGGCTTCGAGTTGCAGAGTCGCAAGGGCAGGCTAGGGGAGTCGTACGCTCTCGCTACTTTTTAGCGACTAGACGCAGTGACCAGACGCACAATTTGTGCTGGCACTTACTCTAGCCTCATGCATGTCGACCTGTGGTTTCGACGACCGCAATTTTGAAAAATGAAAAGAAAAGGTCGCATAGCATGAGAGTTCGTATAAATGTGCGGCAAAAACCACAAGTTGTTGTTTTCCTAAATATAAAATAAATTGGTAAATTGAACGAAGTTAGACGTTTTATGGCTTCTCCGTTTTTGCGCAGTTTAAAAGGTAATAAATTTCTTGGAAAATACTTCAAAGAAGTGAAGTGGGTGCTTCTTTGAAATATTGGCAGGTAACTGCTGCTTTGACGGTTTCAAATAGTGTTTATTTTGTACCACTACTTTCAACCTTTTTACCAACAGACGCTAAATCGAAGTTAGAATTCTTCGAACAAATACTTAGAAAAATTATTATTTCTCAAACATTCTTGGAAATTCGAACTTTATTTTGACAACCTTCTTGGAGATTAATCAAAATTGCGGTACTGGTCGAATACATGCGAGCGCCCGGCTGGCAATGTTTGTATAAAAATCCAAATCTGTCATGTTGAGCGGTCAAATAAATTACTATGAAAACTCATATCTATCGTGTTTTTTAAATATAGAACGAACTTTTTACTAACCCATGGGAACCAAGGAGGTAAATTAACAAAGATTTTATTTATATTTCGATTTGGTTTGCAAATAGAGCTGTTTAAAATAAAGAAGAAACAAATTAACGTATTGGCGCGTGAAAAATTATTGTTGTTCGTCATTGATTCTGGAATTTGTACTTAATTCACTTATTTTGTTTTTTTTTTAATATTATGAAAAATACTACACAAGCCTTGCCCGCAACCAGGCATTGATGGAATCACGTATGTATGCTATAGCCCTGATATAGTTACTGTAATTTAGTTATATGAAAGCGTTTCATGACTATCTTATTAGGAATATAACTATGATACGAGAACAACGCGCGACGCGAGCGAGCGAAGTGAGGTGTTGCCGCGGCAGGCGGCCGGCGAGTGCTAAGTCGAAATTGGTCGCAGTAACAAAATTAGGGCACTCCGACAATTATGAACCAGTTTCATATAACTATATTACGGTATAAAGCTATATCTCTAGAGATATAACTAAATCATAGCATATCTTACTGCGACATATATAATTATAATTATTATAAAAAAATCGCTTTTCGTGTCTGTGTGACATTTTCGATGCGTTTTCACCATAATTTAGAGAATTTAGGTAATCCAGAAGATCCTTATTGAACAATAATATTAAACTAACATATATTAAAAAAATCTTGCGATTTTCGATATCTCGGTATTTTCTGAAGTAAAAATCGTGCGAAGCTGCGGGTCGCTAATAAATTAAAATACCCAAAATATTTGACTTCTAAAACTGTCAAAATTAAATAAGTTAGTGAACAGTCAACCGTAATTTTATAGTGACACTTGAACTAATCTTTAAAATTTGCAACAATCTAGGAAGCTCGATTTGACACCTATCAAAATACTTTGTGTAGTGATGGGAAAAAAACGGTTGCTTTAAAAAACGATTCTCACACCAAAGAGGACCATAATAATATTAGTTAGAATACGCTTATTTTCTAACAGAAATCTTCTATTTTTTTCAGGTGCATTATTTAGGTACCTAGAACATCAATTTCTCAAAATTCAATTCAAAATTCAAAAGTCATTTATTCAAACTAGGCTGAGAAACAGCACTTTTCGAACGTCAAAATTACATACGACAGTCCCCCAAAACGCCCACCCTTCACCACTTCCTAGTGCTTTAGCTGGGAAAAAGTGGCGCAACAAACTCCCCAGCAGCACTGCTGTCTGTTCAGTTAGAGAACTAACATTAGAGCTGCTCTTTCTGGATACAGATGCAACTGTTTAGTGGGCAGCCTTTGCTACTGTTGGCTGTTGTGCACATGTTAGGTTGAGGGTGCGTATGTAATTTTATCTTGGACACGTTATTAAGATGAGGATGATTTCACCCTATATTTCTACTATTTATTACTGTACAGTGCACTATTTTACTAAATTATGATACCGATCAGTCCAACCAACTCACTAAACAAAAAGCTCTTTTAGTAAATTTTAGGTTATGATCATATTTCTTAATATTCCCGTTAGACGAAATATTGCTACTACTACAATTACTACTAAGAATGATTACTACTACTGTAATCTAGAGACCAAAAGGAACAATTCAACATGCGTTTCATTAATAGACGCCACAATTTTTGGTGGGCCAAATCGCCGAACAAAAAAAAACGATCGCCTTTGGCGAAGTCTTGTTCAGATATTATAAGATGTAGCTTGATAAAACCACATCAATTAAACCGCAGTCTTGTGTGAGTCCTTTAATCCAATATATACTCAGACTGGTGATATTTCTAAGTTGTATGCACACTCGATATTGATACTGATTAAAATTCTTGTCACTAAATAAAACGAGTTGAACGTGACGATGAAATTGAAAATAAACCTCATAAATTGCTTCATAGAAATTGAAGTTTGCAATGCAAACCCATCACAAACGGCACGACTTTACATTCCAACTGATGACAATTCTTCAGAAACTGAAATGAATGCGAACGCTTCGATGGATTTAACTGAATGCGACTCATTTCAACAGATATACTGTAAGCTTATGTTAAGGTTTATCGCATAAGTTTAAATTGAATGTTTCGAACGTGTTCTAGGAGCTGATATCAACTTGTTTAGCCAACCTAACAATAAATATGAAGGGACTGGATAATCATAATAATTTTCAACGTCATATTACAGGCACTGAGAAAGGTGTCTGAGAAAGTTTCTGAGTTACAGATCACTCGGTGAACAGTTCTGAGCGAGTAAGCGTCTGTTCGCGCGGTAAATGAAAATACTTGAGCGAGCGAACGTGTTTGTTCAGTGATGATCGGTTGAACTTTGCGAACGAATGCTCGCTCACTCATTCTTTCAGTGAAAACGACGGCACGGCGAGCGAGAATTCGTTTTCTCGTTGAAGTGAAAATATATGTTTTCGGTTTTTAGCGTACATCGGCAGAACAGCAAACATTTGCTCTGAACAAAATGTTCACTCGGCAGGGTATTGTGAAAACAGAAGTTTTATGTTTTGAGAGAACATCGGTAGAACAGCAAACATTTGCTCTGAACAAAATTTGCGCTCGGCAGGGTAGTGAAAACGCGGCTTTAGATAGGACACGTTAATTCACAAAACGATGTTCATGCCTCGTGGTGACTTAAAGGAGAATTAATCTTGACGTTATTAAACCATTAAACGTACTTAGGTACCCCTGAGGGCCTAGACAAGTGGCAATCTCAGTACAGATTAACGGTAAAGTACCCTTATACCTTTTTTTTTTTTGGGTGGGTATTTATCAAAAATCCCACAAGTGTTCCTTCAGTTGCCTGTACGTTGCCAGGGGCCGCGGTATACCTTTCGGACTTTCCAGCGACCCCGGTAGGCATAGGTCCTAGCAGACTCCGTCAGTTGTGCTGACATCTCTTTGACGCGCACGTGGAACACAACGCGCCGTCGAGCCCGGGCCTGGTCCTTATCGGACGACGAACTACCCATTGCTCACCGTCCGCAAGCCCGTGCCTACGGTGGCCGGGAATCGGCCTGTGATTCCCGACGCCCAGGGCGTCTCCTGCGGCGGCTAGGGGCGTGAGGGCACGAAATTTCCCTCTCCCTCACGCGTTCCGTCTCCTCCTTTGCGAGCATTACTGCTTCGCAAAAGGAGGTGTCGGCTTCCCACGCCCTCTCGCTCCGTACCATGGCCTGGACCAGGGCCGGACACGAGAAATCACTGCCGCCGATCGCCGCCACAAGGACACGGCGGTGCCCCGCCCAGACCTCCACCGTATGCTCCACCATGTCCTCCGGGCGATCCACACAGTGGCGTCGCGCAGCAACGCATGCATTGCGCAGAGTCGTCAGCTCTTGCGAGCACCAGTACACCTAGCGCGATGCACGTCCAGGCTGGACTCGGGGCATTGCCACGTCACATATTTCGGACATGACCTCCCGGAACCACTCCGCCTCGTCGTTGATGTCAGCAGGCCCTTCCGGTGATGACACCCAGACCTGCACGATCGAGGCTTCCAGAAGGACTAAACTTATACCTTGAGTTCCAATCCAAAATATCTGTATTAAATATTAACGTACGTCGGTAGTTAACTAATAACAGAACGTCTGATTTGAATGCAGAACATGTCTATTTCTTTTTTTTTTCTCAACTTGTTTTTGAGTAAATAGATAATTGCTTCATATTTTGCGATAAATAACAAGCGTTGAGTCATCGTGCTTCTCTTTCTTTTCTATGCAGTCCGACAGTGACCGCGGTATTTGATGATTTGTGGTACAAGCAGGCCTAAAACAATGCGGTTTTGTGATTGATTGCAGTGAAAACCGACTCTTCCCGTCATTTGTTTGTTGTGTAATTTGGTTTGTGGTTTGAGGAAACCGAATTAACTTAATAAATCAGGGACCTAAACCGGTATGATCAACACGGGTATTTTTCGGTCATAACATTAATATTTCTTATAGGTATATATTTGTAAGATATTTCATATATTAATAAGCGAAACAATAAAACCCCAAAGTGTTGCTGAAATTAAAGTTATTTAATTAATATCTAAGTTTTGCTAAATGAAATATAAGTAAACTAAAACTATGTAGGTACTAGGTATTTGTATACAAAAACATACCTGAAATTAAAGAAACGACATTTAAGGGGACTACAGGACCTAAACGTGCCTAAACGCAAGTTTTATAATGCCTAAAAGAATATGATCCACTGCAGTAAACAAAATCAGAAAAATATATGTTATTTTTCAGGATATATGCTAGTGATGATAGTGTGTTGAAAACATAATACAACTAATTTGATACGATAGAAAAAAATCATGAAGATACCTCTAAAAATTTATTTTAACGAATAAAAATCATATTAATTTACATGCAATAATTCAGATTTTTTGTCAGATTATTCTACAAGCTACATATTAGCATAATAGTGTTTTAATTTTCCAGTCCAATCAATAGATTTTTTGTAAATCGCTAACTGCTTCATATTTTGCAATAAATTACCTGCGTCGCGTCATCGCGCTTCTCTTTCATTTCTATGCAGTCCGACAGTGACCGCGCTTTAGCTGTTGTAAGCCTCTTAAAGTCTTATAATCTAATAAAATAATAAACAATTAAAACTTATTAATGTGTTTTCTATGTCATTTTGTCATCTCTACCAATTGACATCCGTGCTAACTGGCACTGTCTTATAACTACTCTTTAGTGTTGCTATGCAAAAAATATTAATAATAACTACAATAAGAAAAACATTTTCTTTACATATTTTTGAAGGTTACCGTAAATATAATATACAGGTTACAGAAAAAAAAAAACCTCAATCTTACACGTGCCGTCGGCATTAGTTAAAGGGCGTGCATCGCCTATGTGTGTGTAACCGATAACCTAAATAGAGGTAATATGTTTCTTCTTCTTGGTTACCCAGATAGCGGGATCCTTAGTCAAATAAGTAACCAAAACTCTTCGATACCTGTGCCGTATAAAGGTTTTCGGTCCCTGAACGTAAAAACAGCATTTAAAAAACCATAAAAATAAATTAAACTTCATATACTTTCAATTTTCTAATCGGTTAGTGAAATAGTTGACGACGTTTTGGAATGAACGCCAGAAGTTAACAGTAACACAATTTACTTTTGTGTTCAGTGAGCAAGAAATAACATTAAGAAAAAATTCTCCCATTGATTCCGGTTGGTAAATTATTTGATGGACATTTTGAAAGCATTAAGGTGAATGGTCCTTTGACCAAGGCCGCACCTAGACAAAAAATTATAAGTACATATCCCATTGGTCAGATGGTTTTTGCAAAAAAAAAAAATAAGCTGTCAATTTGCCTACCAGATTGCATCCTATGATATACATATGTATGTATAATATTGGCTATTAGAAGTCATTTCAAGCAAAAAGCCAACACTTAAAAATTTAAGCTTAAGTGACTTCGAGAGCCTTTTTTCGTTCCACAGTGCATCATCTCGTTCTCATTAACGTTCACGGTACGGTGGATAAACAGCTTTACGAGACAGTAGCGACAATACCTTTGGGGTAGTGTACAAAATATTACAAATCATTTTAAAAGAGTTACTATGGAGTTTTTTTCCCATTCTTCTCCATACGAAACTACCTCTTGGAAGGGGGCAACTTGAATCAATTCTTCTTTTTTGTAAATTTTGAAATTCAGAAAGGCCTTTTATATGCCTAATTGAAATAAATTATTGAACTTTGACCTCAAAATCGGAAATGAAAATGCTATTCGAGCCTTCAATGTTGGTATTACCCAGATATGAAAATCAGATGGCAGTCGTTCCGTGTTAAATATGTATATTCAGTCCCATCTGTTGAAGCTGAAAACCGAATCTAACCTAGTTAGGAAAAGTTTTAGCAGATGATACCTAACAGAGGCTACCTCCTAAATTATTCCTAAATGTGACATTTCCCGAATTTCGTTGAGTGGTAGCAACTGTGCAGTGTGAGGCGGGAGTTATTTTTACTAGACACACAACCGACACTTTTTTTTCCAGTTTTTCCAAACAAAAACTGTCAGACCTCAATTTTATTTCACGTATAAAAGAGTAACTTATCTGAATCACCCAAAATTATACCTACTTTTCATTCAGATTAAACGTACAAAATATATATCGTAAAGCCCCCAGTATACGTTGGGCGAGCTCGTCGCTCGGCCAACGTATAGTGGGCCTTTTTGCGTGATTTGCGTGTATTTGCGTTGGTCGAGCGCGCTCGGCTAGCCAACGGGGCTCGCCCAACGTGAACTTGCAATATTCTCTTGTTTCTACGTCATCCGCCTACGAAGCTTATTTCCGGATTATGAATTATTTCTACACAAAGATGGAGGCATAATAATTACCTTTCCTACTTGAATACTCAAACGTGACTTTTTTACTGTTTTAATTCACTGTCTAATACGTTTATTGAACTCTAAAGACACGGGGAGTATAACTGGGTATTAGGATAATACAAACCGACGCGTCGCGTACCGATTTTCGTGCTCGCCCAATTAGTGCTGTGCGCAAATTTTGCTGTCACAGGCATTGTTACGGGCCGTCAGTTTCTATGAGTAAATAACAGAGGTGTAGGACGCTAACAACCCCATTCCCATCGGCGACAGAGCAACTTCAGTATTGAAAAATAGAACATTCAATAGTGGATACGCTTGCTAAATAATATAGCTATATTTACTACAGGTATTTAATACACTATAATATTCAAACAACAAAAACGCATATTCTTAGCTTCGAATTCCAAAACAACACAAATTGTTATAAATAAGCCGGCGCCACTACGTGATAATCGCGTACTCAAAATTCATACAATAACGATCCCGTCATTTATTTATTTATTGGATCTCCAACAGAGGCTACACAATTACATGCAAGTTTATAATCTAAGAACAGAGACAAATATAGTGTGCACTTCCAATTATAGGAGACCACCTCATTCTCTTATAATC
Organism: Agrochola circellaris; assembly: GCA_914767755.1. Lineage (NCBI taxonomy): Eukaryota > Metazoa > Arthropoda > Insecta > Lepidoptera > Noctuidae > Agrochola > Agrochola circellaris. Next base: position 3,233,281 of record OU611847.1, read on the forward strand.
TAGGTACAACATTAAGTTTGACAAAGCGAATATAATAATAAATCAAAACATACAACATGAAATTAGAGATAACAAAACAAATTAATAATAAAAACACTAAAAACAATAAAATCATTAAAAACAAAAATAAAAATAAATAATAACCATAAAAGACAACAGACAAAATTATGTAATTAAGGCTTGGATATTATGACTTTTAATGTTTTTTTAAACTTTGAAATTTTGTATGTAATTCACCACGCTTTTATACTTCTTTATACTGCCTACAGAGCCTTGGCAAAACGGCGAAGTGTCCGAGGTTTGTTTTGGATCCCGGCACATAGAAAAGGTTACAGTTACATTTACGCGGCAAGCGAAATGGTGCACTTTTCTGCAGCTTTCCAAGGAGCTCGCTACAGTCAACAACCCCATTGAACAGTTTGTGAAGAAACGTGAGATCTAGAACCTTTTTTCTATATATAACAACGAGGACATTTTAAAATGTTGTAGTCTCAAGTCATAGCTCCTGTTTTTTTTTTGCGAGACGGTCTTTATAGCAGAAATGGTATAAAAAACGTCTTTGTACACTTTCCAGGCGTTTAATGTAAATAGCATAGTGAGGATTCCATACGGTGCTGTTGTATTCAAGGAGTGGGCGAACTAATGTATTATATAGATGAATTCTAGTTGAGGCTTTAGAAAATTCTTTGCTGTTACGCAAGACAAATCCTGGCATCTTGAACCCTTTTGAGGTAATATTTACTATATGCCTATCAAAATTCAGTTTTTTGTCAAACACAATTCCCAGGTCACGAATCTCGTCTACTTTTATTAGTGTTTGTTGGTGCAATGTGTAATTGTGGGTTTGCACTGTTTTATTGCGAAGGAATTGCATACAGTGACACTTAGATACATTAAAACACGACATTTTGTTTACTCTACACCAATCCTCCATTCAATCGAGATCAGCCTGTAATAGTGCGGCATCCAAGTCTGTCACTATTGGTTTCATGATTTTGACGCCATCAGCAAATCTACCTGTTTTGTTGTTAACTTGAGTGCTTGAAACATAACGTAATGTCGTTAATGAAGATGTTAAGAGGATAGGGCCCAAGTGCGACACCTGCGGGACTCCCGATGTTGCCGGAAAGATATCAGAGTGGTGACCGTTGATGACCACTCTTGAATTCTTACCATCGAAGTAAGAATCGAACCATTTCAGCAAAGATCCCCCTAGTCCCAGTTGACTTAGTTTTTTCTCAACTTCAAATAACAATAGTAACAGCGAAAGTTGACCTTCCAAAAAAAACATGTATTGTGTATTTTTTTTTATTTTAACTTGCTGTGCCCCGCGATTTCATCCGCATAAGTCTCAATCCCGTGGAAATATCGGGATAAAAAGTAAAATTCTATATCCTAACCAAGCTCATGGTATACCTACCTATGTACCAAATTTCATCCAAATCAGTTCAGCCTTGTAACGTGACAGCGTAACAAACGAACAAACAAACAAACTCAGTTTCGCATTTATAATATTAATTATGATTTTATCGTCTTTAGATATTGATACCTACCCATCGCGTCTGCGGAGTTTAGCTAGCAAATTTAAAATAACCGTGTATTTCCATATGTTTTACTGTATGTAACTGTGTTATCGTTATACTAAGGATGTCCACGATGGTACCGTCACGTAAGAAATCATAAAAGCGAAGATTGTTGTACATAAAGCTTAGCACACTAGTTTAATTTTAACAAATTATTGAGGTGCGAATTGGTTAGGAGTTGATAGCGTCAAAGGAAATTTAACATAGTTGACGCTAGCGATGATTACTTAAGCAAAGTTTAATAATGTTCAGTTTATTTTCTGTGTTTGGGTTCGTCGTTAAGTCGTTTGTGGAAACTAATTTCGGTGTGCATATTTGTAGCGACTCAAACCTCAGAACTCCAAATTTTCCCTTCAGAAGGAAATTACTTTACCCAAGCTCGTACGTGTTGTTGCCAATAAAAATGAAATTGGCTTTGCAGACTTCTCATTATTAGCAATAAGTAGCACCTGTGTTGGTTGAAAGAAACCTTAAAATACCTACCTTTCGATAATATTCATATTTAACACGATTGGTGAAAAATCCGTAATAATACAAACAGAATCAACACTATTCCTGAAAGAATTTTGTTCAGAGTCGATATTATTTCGACTGTTATTTTATTAATGTAGTGATATTTTGTATTCGTATACGTAGGTATAATATGCAAATAATAATATGCTTTTGTTTAGCACGTCAAGTACGTGCATTGTAAGTATCTATTATGTTTTTGATATTTGCTGACCAAACAAATCAATATACTAATTCAGAGTTCTACTCCGTTAGATAGGCTCGTCGTCCACAACGCTACCCAAAAATAACGTGTTCTAACCTCAAATTACTAATGAATAGCCAGAATGTCACAGCACTATTATTTCAATGGCGATGGCGGTCACGACTTAACCAATCAATAACTAGTTAATAACGCGTTAGTACCGAACTAATCACTCGCAACCCAACGTGCTAATAGGGCAGTGTTGGTTTTAATTAAATTGGAAGCTATGCTGCGGTTAACATACAATTCGTGCAAATTTTTAAACAAATTATAGCGCGTGTACGACCCAGCGTTAACAAATAAATAACCTTAAGGGTGATGCGCTAAGGTAGCCCGCGAGATTCAAATTTTCTTTAGTTTTTTGCATTTTGCAGGTCAGTGTCAGGTTTTATGTTTATTAAAATATGATTCGCGACCGTAACAAATATGGCTTTACATAATTATAATCATTACAATCAGCAATACAACTCCATAAGTTAGCATAATTGTCAAATGTCATGATTTCATGAAATAGTCATTCAATGGGATTACATGAGCTTAGAGAGTTGTATTGATAATTTTTATGATTATAATTCTATAATACGGCCGCGAATCATATAACATGATACTGACCTGCAATTTGCTCAAATCGTAAAATAAATGTATTTCGCGGGCTACCTTGACGCTTTCACCTTAACTAACGACACGTCAATACTTCGCAGGATTGTTACAACTTGACAAAGAGATTTTTTTACGATAAGTAGGTTTAATATTCTATACTTTAAACTCATAAACCTCCGGAATAATTTCTAGAAATTATACTGAAAACTGCACTAAAATCTGTAACGTAGTTTAGAGATAACGCGGTGACACAGACAGACACGGAAAGCGACTTTACATACATACATATTCAGCCTATTAATGTTCCCACTGCTGGGACACAGGCCTCCTCTCGATGAGAGGGAGCGGGCCGTAATCCACCACGCGGGCCCAGTGCGGGTTGTTAGATGTCACACGTCTTCGAATTTTTTGGTTCTAGGACATGTTGGTTTCCTCGCGATGTTTTCCTTCACCGTTTTGAGAGCAGTGGTGATGAAATAATTTACACAAAGTTGAGCCACCACTGCTCTAAAGCGATTTTAATTTAATTATATACTAGCTTCTGCCAGCGACTTCATCCGCGTGAAATTTCCTGTTCCTTCGCACCGCCTGAGCTATTACTAAGTTTTTGCTTAGCGTTCTTTCTAACTTTTGCACAGCTCCTAAGAGCCATAATGTGATGATAATCAAGATGAAACTATTTAGTCGGCTAAGGATTAAAATCATGATACGAATATCATCATCTTTCAATTCTACCCGTGGTTATTGTGACTTAACTATAATAGTTAGACTTATAGACTTGTGGACTTTTTTGTGGGTAATAATGAGTACTATAAACATGTAGTATATTTATCATGTATCAGCAATCGTTTTCGCAGCGCACGCCAATTAATAACTTTTAAAGGCAAATTTTTGATACCCAATATTGCAATATTAAAAAATATATATAATTCGGCCATTTTACTCACTGATACGAGTAATGTAGTTTTGCATAGGCGGAATATTTATTTAAATCGGTAAAGTATTTTTGTAGTTTATCCATTACAAACAAATATACAAACATACAAAAAATAAAATCTTTTTTCTTCATATTTTTAATTTAGATAGATAATATTAGTTTAGATTACTAACATGCTCCATCAGTTTTGAGTGACGTCGTGGACGATGGGCCTTATTGTTTATCTCACGAAAACTAGTTACAGTCACACGAAGAAAAGCCTCGGTGTAAACCCGTTGGAGTATTTTATATCCCTGTTGAGATCAAACGGGGCTTACTACGTACTACGTAGACGTCCCGGTGACTATTTGAACTTCTCTCCTGAAGGATTTCTTCACGTATCTTTCTAGTTTCTTTCGTATTTATTTGTTCTCTTGTGCAAGAACATTTTTAATGTCGTTTGTATGTTACACTGCTAGATAAGTTGTAATTTTTTGGTCTGATAGATCATTGTGATAAAGCGTTCTCATACATCAAATAATGATCATCAGTATACCCCAGATTTGTCTGGGAAGTACCTACAAAATAATCTTCTTAAAAAAAAAACCTGTTACTAGATATACCACGACTACATATTTATTATGAAATTACCGCTGAAAGCTTTCATTCAACTAAATAATTTCGTTGCTCCTGACGCCATTTATAACCTTAAAGGTCGCATTTTAATTGAATAATCTCCTGAAATGCAGCTAAAAATAGGCAGTAAATCAGTAAATCCCAGTAAATAGTAGTGAAAAGTAGTGTGTAGTAGTGTGTGTGTGTGTGTGTGTAGTGTGTAGTGTAATAGTAGTGTATCAGTTAATTCCTCGAAAAATTGAATTTCCTTCTCTTTATGATTTAGTTAAGCTAAGGTGCATTGACTCACAGATTAAATTTTCCAGCTGCTGATATTAATCAATTTCTTTGTGGCTTCGGTAAGTACTGTTATGGCTGCTACACACTGCCGCCGGGCAAGCCGCGGTGCTCCCGGCCCTGCCGCATAAAGCCGCACAAAGGATCGCAAAGGAAATGGAGGCGCAAAAGCCGGGGGGCAGGTGCCGCGCGGCAAAAGCCGGTGGCCATGCCGCCGGCATTGTGTATAGAAGCCATTAAGCTTGAATTCTAGTTTGCAATTGGCATAATTTAGTTGATTTTCTATTGCTGGATGGGTATGGATTTTCTTCCAGTATAGGTACGTATAGGTAATGGTGGGTAAAACATTATGCTTTAACTTTTAATGTTCCTTAGCAGAGAGAGCCTTCAATTTTATATCAGTTCAGAATTTTAGGATCGAAGTTCCTTAACGCGGTTTGTGGTAGGAGTTGAAATGAAATCGTCACGTAAGAAAAAAACGTTATACCCGTGCCATGCGACTTTCTCTCTGTCTCTCTCTGTTATATACGAGTGTGTGTGTGCGTGCGAGTATCGAGATTCGAGCAGAAGAACATTGCTTTATTAATATTTTGCCCAATCAATGAGTCCGCGTATCACTGGTCAGTTTCCCTCACTCGTCAGTTTATTTAATTCACCAGTTTCGTTGATTAGTCAGTTTTGCGGAACAGACAGTTGCATAAACTCGATAGTTTCCAGTGTTTGCCAGTTTCTTTGATTCATTTTTCCCAACCGACTAATATGAGAAGAAGTACCGAAACAAACTCAGAGTTCGCAATCTCTTTTAAAGTCCAGACATCCAAATCAGATCACATTTTGTTGCTGACTATACCTCAATCAAACTGCCTAGCCTTTTCTCAGCTAAGTTGGGTTGGTTTGCAATCTAACCTGATGGATCGATCCGTGCGGCTGTTATTACTTAGCCACGAGCTGACTTTACCTACTTGATAGATTTTAAAATGTATCGTCTAGTATGTTCAATACCTAATTGATTGCAATAAGAAGGAGCCACATTGTAAGTACCAACTACATGATTATAATTATCATTATGATAATTATAATAATCGTGATCATAATTATCATTATGATTATTATAATAATCATGATTATTTATTATAATTATCATTACTTACCCAAACATCCTGAAAGACTTGATCAGGCTGATGAAGGCCTGCTTGAACTTTCTGTTCATGAAGCAGTAGGTGATAGGATTACAACACGATGAGCAATAGGCGAGGAGTTGCAGCAAGACCACGCCTTTGGAGCCTATGTACTGGTACAGTTCGTCTGGGTAGAACAGGTAGATCTGGAAATAAAGTTGAAGTTAGGGAGTTTGCTCTCAAAATTATTTATTTGTTATTATTAATTGTTAAAATATTTGGAAAAATCATCTACGGTTGCAATATTTGTAACTATGTGAGCACCATATATCTTAAAATAATCTATTTATCTGTCATTCCTTAATTTTTTAACGGACTACGGCGAAGCAAGATAAAGATTATGATTTTGATCGGTATGTATTTATACTTTGTACCTTTTGTAGTATAGTAATTTTATTTAAGGTACATCATCTTCACATTATAATTAATGTATGCAAAATGTATTGTAAAATATTTTAAAAGAGTAACAATGGAGTTTCTTGCACAATCTTCTCCATGTGAAACTTTTTGGAGACCTAAAATCAATTACATTTTCTTCAAAAGTGCCATTTAATGGCCTACTTAAAATAAGAGATTTGACATTGACTTTGAAATGTTTCATGTTTCGCGTCAAACGGTTATCCGTAAACTTAAACTGAAACTCGGCAAACACTGTTTTTTCTTTTTAAGTATTGGTTGTAGCACCATTTTTTGTTTTATTATCAAAACCCGCGACAGCGGGGCAGACAACATAAAAACAAAACACATCAAATAAAACAAATAAAAGATAGATGCGCCGCTGGTATATTTAAAGGAAACATATCATACTATATTTTCCCTACCCCGATGTCTTCGTACCCAATACCCGATTAATTTCATATCTAGCTTAGACATATGAAATTAATCGAAGTATTTTTTCCATAATTCATTTATACTCGCACTAGAACAGCAATTACACCAACCAAATTAAGATAATTTGCTAGTAGGTTCTAGGGAAAAGACTATGAACTTCTCGACTTCACGAAACATTAGAATAATAGCAGTCTATAATAAAATTTTAGACAAAGACCTCTTCCCGAACAAATAACAATAAAGAAACCAACAATGGACTGCTTGTCTAGCGGTGGTCTAAAATAACCAAAACGTAAATATCACGAATAAATTATTTGCTAAGTCTTGTTCTATTCTCTGTTACGAGAATAGAACAAGACTTAGTCAATAATGTATTCGACAGAATAAACGGCACGCGGTTGTATTTTTGCACTGAAACACGAGTGAATACCTAAAAATACAAGCCTTGTTTGCTGTGAGATTTGTTTTTGAAAACAAATATCACTTCAAACAAAAATTTCTATATTTAAACACATCGACGATACTGGAGAAATTCCTATTGTTGTACATACGTTGTTGTTGTAGGTTCTGTTTACAAATAAAATAAAATCTCACCTGTACTTTCATGAAGTAAAATTGTTACGGTTGCTTTATGCCATCTACTAGGACAATAATATCTCAATACCTTATAATTAATTTTGCCATGACTACAGTTACGTTTGCCATCAGTTTGAAAATGTCTAAGGAAAATGGTCAGTTTATTTTTAATATACTACTGTTTGTTTTCCCTTACAATTTAAAATTAAATTAAATATAAATCCAGGAGGGTACATTGTCCTCTTGATGAGAGCCTTACGAAAGGTCGCGCGATACTCCATTTCCAGCAAAGATAAGAGGTAATATCGAGGACACAGGCGCCTGACCACATTTCGAACTTATTGCCTAAGTTATAAGGTCGAAAAGTGGTCAGGCGCCTGTGTCATCGATAGTCTGCAGAATTTGCAAGTTTTTACCCAAGGTCCATTTTATTAGAATTTGTAGTGGCGACATTTTTCTCGTTTATGAGTTGAAATGAGATAAAAGGTACCTTTATTATTTGGTATTTTGAGAAAATAAAGCCTTACTGATAGTTTTATTTTTGCTAAATGTTTAAACAGATTAATGTTATGCCTAAGGCATTAAGTCCGCCTTTGTACTTTTTTGAGTGTGAAAAGTTTTAATAAATGAATAAATAAATAAATGTTAGTGACTCTCTGGGGACACACACATGGGCCTTGTAGATAACATAATTATACTGTATACCGCTGTACACCGCTTTGAGGACTTTTTTCAAATATATTTTTTTACATTCCAACCAAAAACTCATTAATAGTTCTAAAAATAATCAAAGTCAACGTCAAAGTCAATCGAGTTGTTGATCTCGCTAAATGTTAGAGAAAAAGTTTTTAGATCAAGTTTAAATCCACCAAAATTGAGAAAAAAAAGTTTTCCACCAATCCTGAAACAGCCGGGCAATTTAATAGACTGTTTTCGAGTCTTGAATGCCTCAGACAAACTTATAAGTAGTGTGTGAGAGTTTCCGATTTCACTTAAGAGTACAAAGGAGAATAATTTTTATTCAAAGTTAGTTTATTGCCAATTTATAGTCGTGCACTTTATGAAGTTCAGCAACACCCTTTTGACCCCTAAACAATGGAAAAAGTCGAGAAATATAGGTGTGTTGACTTCAACAATGATAAAATCAGGTCGTTTGAGATAATATGTTTAGTTATTATTTAAAGCGTTAATTTGTTGTTGGCGTGATTGCCAAACTGTAGAATAGTTTACGCTGGTGCAAACTAGCCTAATCACATTAATTTGTTTTGCAAAATGATTTATGAGTTTGTTGCATTACCTACAATATTGTGGTAAGTGCTAATAAGGATTAAGAACAATCCCAAAGATTTATATCGTTGATTCAAAAAAAGATGGTCGCGTTTCTGTCTTTTCTTTTTTTGACACCGCTGACTACTCCTCTAACACACACAATCTCGCAGAGACTTGACTGGACTGTCAGTGAAGTACCATGTGAGCTCACTCTTCTTAGTATGGACACTTTTTGCGTGACTAACACCCGAATACTGAAACGCCACTCAAAACTTAAGCGTTACTTAAAACTAGTTTCAACCAATCAAAAGGCTTTAAACGAGTCATAAGTAACGCTTAAGTTTTGAGTGGCGTTTCAGTATTCGGGTGTTAGTTCGGTGCAGGCAAATCTAGCGATTTTATTCTTAAGCGGAGATCCCTTTACTTATTTCGAGTACCTATTGCAAACTACTTCGACGCTTCACACTAACGTGTCTAATGACGTTTCAACTTAGCCACAATTACAGAAAGAAAGAAAAAAGGCTTCCTTGAAATCGATGAAATGCATTAATGACCTAACCTGCGACCATTAAACCGTCGTCCAGAAGGCTAGACTGCGCAGTTAACTATCGGCTCAAAATGGTTCAAACACTCGAGGGGAATTACCATTAAAATACCAACGATCATGGATCTGCTCATGTCCAAAGTTATGAGTCAATTCTTCAAAATAACCATTTGGAATAGCGAAAGGCAGCTCAATATGCTAGCGGTCGTTTAGTATTTAGGTATCTTAATAGTAAGTCGCCTGACATTAGGGACTGCCAAACTGTTGCAGTTTTTAAAAGAAGAGTGAAAGAACACTATCTTTCCACTTCGTCATAGTTGCATTTTTTTTTTGTATTTATTATTTTATACTAAGCACATTATAATTAAGTATATATATTTTAGTGATATTTATTTTAGTAGTATGTATGTAAGTTTATTCTCATAATCTATGTTTATAGTTAATATTATAGTTAAATTAGTGAATAATTAGGTGTTTTTATTTTATGTATTTTATTTTCTCTTCTACTCTTACACACGTTGTCTACATCTCTTTAACTACTTTCCTATCGCAGGTATGCTGGAAGAGATTTCTTTAGAAATAAGCATCACCTTTGTACGTATTTTTCTGTTCCTTTTTTCCTTGTCTGTTTATATGTGTGTACATAAACCGTTAAATAAATAAATAAATAAATAAGTAATTAGATAACAGCAAATGCTAACCGTGAAATAGTTAAGGGGGAAAATAATGACCAAAAACAACTTTGAATCGTATATAATTAAATTACTCATTAGTCTAGCCCAGATTGTAATCCAAATAAAGAACTAATTAGTACAGGTAGATACTTTAGTAAATAAAATAAAACGTATTCGTGCTAAACAAAGCTCGAAAAAGGATCACGTACGGATCAGAATTTCAGTTGTAAGTATTGCTTAAACACAAGTAATTAACTCTAGAAACTCTGACGTAAATAAATGGAGAAGTTTTTATAATTGTCCTAAATAAGTACAAACAGTTTTAATTATAACTTTGTATTCCTAGGTTTGGCGTGTGTTTATATCTTTAAAAGATATCGTGACTTCTGAGTTTGTTTCGATCTTTCTTCTTAGAGGAATTACCGAACTCATCTAGTTTATAAAACATAATTTATTTTTGGCTAGCAATAGTTTTGTTTTACCAATTTACAGAAATAAATATCATTCATAATTCATAATTATCACATTTTTTTTTTGGTATTGTACCGCTAGGCTTTGTCGGAGGTAGTTCTCTATGGCGTTTTGCCCTCGCGTTGACGAATGTTTATTAGGGAACCCATCAGCAACTGTCCTAATGATAACTGAAGCTATAGTATGCGTCCTCATTTGGACGGTAATAACAATATTATAATACTTTAAGAACCGTTTATCGAGGACAGTTCTGATTTTAGTGGCTATAAAAAATTTAATATACTTATTTAGTTATGACTTACATAATGCTATCGATAATGGTTATACCCTTATTGAAAATTTGGTATTTAGGCCTACTGAGATCAATAATCATTAAAAAGTATTGCCTACAAAGACAATATTAACCTTTTATTGCACTCTCTCACTTCCTGAATTGAGCTGTTATGCCAATCCTGTTCAGTAGAGTAGCTGCAGGGATCAATTCTATTAAGAGCGTTTATTCTGAAAGTCGGCAACGCACAAATAGATGTCAAATATTTAGCTGTTTTGATTAATTGGCAATATTAATGTATGGAAATAAGAAATGTGGCTAACTAGCGAATATTCTATATTGATTATGAAATGCAATAATTAATATAGTAACACTGAATATTTAGTTTTAGATGTAAAAAAAAGTATTTGGAAATTTTCCAATTGCCTTTTTTACACCTACAACGCGTACAACATCAAATTCAATTTTGTAATTGCAAATAATTATTAATATTCTAGTTCGCTAGTTAACCACATTTCTTATTTCCATACAGTAATATTGTCAAATAAATCGAAATAGGTAAATTTTTTACATATGGATAAACGCTTTTAAGGCTCGTGCAGACCAGCGCGACGCGACAGCGGGACGCGACTCGAACAATACAATTTCTAAGAAAACTTCACGGTATAACAATAGCCGGTGACGCGCCGCGCTGTCATGTCGCGCTTGTCTGTACGAAGCTTTATGTGGGAATGCCTTTTCAGTTTTGAATAAGAATTACATTACATTTTAGAATTAATATTGGAGGGGGTTAAAAAGTGGCGCCCGTGATCGAAAAATTGTTTGGAAATGTCATGGTATGGGCAATGGGTATGGTGATGTGGAGGAATGGGACCAAGGGGTCGGTCTCTATTTTTAAAGACCCTAATGCAACAACGTGACACGACGTATTTATGAATAGTGTGTCATATAAAACTTACTGCTGCTCTATACATTTGTGTTCACATAACTCGATCAAATGTAGGGAACACCAGATTTTTTTCTCCTGTTTTCATTCTTGGTTCCATGATAAAAGTTGTTCATAATAATTAGTACAATGACCCCTTTTCAGGTTTTCAGTCATTTCAATTACACCTTGTAAAGCGAAGTAGATGGTACATACTACCGTATAGTAGAATATGACGCGCTACGCAAACCTCGAATAAATTCCAATAAGCAAGGAAAATTATTGGTCTTAGTAATACTGGAAGTTATTTAAACTAAATGGAGTATGAAATTGAACGCATAGAACATGGTAACGAAGCAATACAATTTTATCTAGATTATTTTATTATCCTGCAGAGCTGATCATATCAGTTGACGGTTCAAGGAAATCCATTAGAGAAAAAATAAGGACACATAATAATCATTATTGACCGAGCCAGCGAAGTGAGCGAAGCGTCTCACTTTCAAGTCTGGCAAAATTTGCTTTCGTGTGTCAGTTTGTTAGTCTTTACAGGTCGTATTTTACAACAGAGCTGGACGAAAGTTGGTATAAGCACAGGTTTTATGAATTCATAGATTTTTTTTGTCGTCGAGGCTTTTTGATTGGAGGGGTACTTTAAAAAAGGGGATTATTGGATATCTCCGCCTTATGAGATCTGATGTCGATGCTTCTTTTTTATTTGAAAGGTAACCTTTAAGTTAGTCTCACACATGTTTGGTGAAGATCTGATGAGGGACTTTGACGTGATGAGCAGAATAGCTCCTCAAAATGCAGTAAATTGCTCACTTTTAAATTTCTACCGGTAGAATGCGGCCCTTTATCTACTAGTTAAGGATTAATAGACCTCCTGGGACCACCTTCTCATCACAAAACCAGAGTATTCTGAAAAATATTTACAGAATTCTCAAAAACGAGATTTTAAAATCAATATTAATGATAGTTTTACAATAAGGTCACTAGATGGTGCTACTGTGCACCGCTAGTGGTATGTATATTAATTGTTGCAAAAAAGTTTGTGGTCGCGAGGTCTACTGTTCGCAGAAGTAATAGTTGAGTAGCAGTAGTTGTAGTCGTTGAGTGTGTTTTGTGAAACACACATTCACCCACACTCACTCGCTTATACACACCCAAACACACACACACGCTCGCACTCATTCACACCTCCACACGACAGCGCGTCTATAATGATTGATTACTTTGTTTTTATCTATTCTTTATATTTTTGTTTTATATCACTCTTTTCCTAATCACTACTAAAATGGAATGTCAATTCAATAGCTTTTATTGTAAGTTAACACTAGTGGAAGATCGGAACTTCCTAACACAAGTATATTTCTTACTTAAATGGAAATTCCCATATAGACCTAAAGTAAACGTATTTTAAGTTATTGAAATAAACATTTTATTATTGATTTTTATTATTTTATTAATTTGAGATCTCATAATATTGTCTAAAAGTATTTATTAAGTCTTATTTTAAAAGAAAATTATTTAACACACTCAACTTGTTTTTTTCAAAATACGAGTACATCATTATATAAATATTATTCCTGTTTATATAAAAAACATAATATTTATATTTATATTATAACATAAGTATTTTTGCTGTGTTTGTTCTGGAAGAATATCTATAAGAAAAAATGACTGCATAGTTAGCCCCGTCCTTCAATAAAAACTAACTACATAATTTCCATCATTTGATAACCTTGAATTTCTTGTTAAACTGACAATTATTTCAAGTGCAATGGAGAGTAATTAATCTACTAACAGTAGCATAACTATTTATTAACCCAAATGGCTCTGATGTATACGCAAAGGTAAACAAGTAGTTCCTGGTATAACATTAACTAAGTAGGTACTTAGTTTTTCGATTAAGAGAATTGCGTCGATTGTAGAATTTCGTAGAAAACACTGGAGTGCATTAAAATTGCCTCAGTGTCAGAGTGGCGATGGTTAAATGTTCATTCGAGTAGTCCTGGGCAGTCGGGTACAACCAATTTAACCACGGCGCGCGGGGTGGCGTGTGGTATTTGCTTATAGAGAGTTCGTGTCTACGCATATGAGAAAAAATCGGGCAAATGCGAGTTGAACTCGCATGGAGAGGGTTCCGTACGATGAATAAATTTATCCCTTGATCAAACTTATCATTGTAATTGAAAACCATGTTCTCCCATACATTTCAACTGCAAATATAAGTTTGTAACGCTCAATATTGAGAGATTTACCATGTTCTTTTAAGACCATAGACTTCAGGTTTTCCTGTTATCTATAAGTAAAGAACTATTTTCTATATTTTTCATAATTTTAGACTCAGTAGTTTCGAAGATCAAGGGTGTATGGTGAACTTTCATCTATTTTCTTAATAACTTAAAAACTATTAATTTTAAAATAATAAAAAGAATTGAGACATTCAACAACTAGCCTTTTTATTTGATATTATGTCACACGGTATAGTTTGCAACGCTTTAAATTATAATTCATATTAATTTTATTATAATTAATTTAAATTTAAACAAATTTGCCCCCCAAAAGTGACACTTATATTCAAAATTGATGACGTTATATTATTATTACTAATTACTTACGTTATATTCAGGCTGTCACAGACAGACAAACAGACAGACAGATACACGAGTGAGTCTATAAGGGTTCCGTTTCTTCATTCGGCTGTACGGAACCCTAAAACTAATTTTAATTTGGATAAAACTGCCGCCAACCGAAATAATTATTGGAGAAATTGTAAATTCAACTTCCACTTTGACTTTCAAACTAATGCATTCAACCGGATCCCTTAAAGTCTGTGCTATCACTGGAAAAACTTTTTCTCACTAGGCGTAAGCGGTGCTAAAACCCAGGAGTTTTATAGGATTAAAACCGTTTTTCAAAACTTATCTTGTTAAGAAAACGAATGTTTCATAAAGCTTCGTACAGACCAGCGCGACGCGACAGCGCGACGCGACACCGGTGATTGTTATACCGTGAAGTTTTTGTAGAAATTGTATTGTTCGAGTCGCGTCGCGCCGACGCGTCGCGCCGTCGCGTCGCTCTGGTCTGCACGAGCCTTAATACTGCCGCGTCCATTTTTGTCGGCGAACACAAACGTGTGGCCGTGTCGACACAGGGCGCCTTCTGGTTTTCCGAACAAATGAATGACGTTATATAAACGCAACGATCGCGTATTCGCGCGAACGATCGCATTGGTTAGGATGCGGGGTGCCTTACTAATAGGTTTTGAGGACGTTGTTATCAAATTAATATAAAAAACTATTTAATGCAATCCTAACTACTATTATAAATGCGAAAGTGAGTTTGTTTGTTTGTTACGCTTTCACGCTAAAACGTCTAAACGGATTTGGATAAAATTTGGCAAATGGGTAGGCCATCACCTGTGTTAGGACATAGGATACTTTTGATCCCGACAATCCCATGGGATCGAGACTTATGCGGGTGAAACCGCGGGGCGTAGTTAGTAGTTTATAAAAGCAATACCGTGAGTTTTTTTTTTCTTTGTTGAACCACTGGACTATAATAAAAACTTCCTCTCTTTCCTTATTTTCCAAGAATATACTGCAAACCGAACTTTGTTCTGAACGCATACTCCATGAAGTTTATCTCAGCAAAGTTCCAATTAAATAAACAGAGATCTGACAAGTACCTCACTAGTTCTTTAGTAGTTTGATCCAAGTTAGATTGACTTAGAAGTTAGAAGTTAGTTTACTTAGAAATAACTTCGGTCAGAACCGGTTAGTCACCCTATGCGCTAGTCCCGCTATGCTCGACTCGTAAAATACGTACTAAAAAGTTTCGCTTACCTACTAAAAGGGTCGTGGGTTCGAACCCAGACAGGTCCATTACTTTTTGTAAATAATTTCATCACCACTCTCTCAAAGCAGAAACCGGTATGTCGTAGAACCAAAATTTCGAAGACATGTGACATCTAACAACCCGCATTAGGCCCGCGTGGTGGCTTTTTTTTTTTTTTTTTTTGGATGGGAAATTATCAAATAACTTCTCCCGCTCTGGGTGGAGCGGGAGGGCGTGTCAGACTTTTACTGACTAAAACCCACCCGTGTTCCTTCCGTTGCCTGTGTGCCGAGGTCGCGATATCCCTTTCAGACAAACCCGCAACCCCGGCAGACTACTTTATCCCCTTAGTGCATAATCTTGTTTTCACAAAACCTTAAAATTGAGATACCTAATTAAT
This sequence comes from Agrochola circellaris, assembly GCA_914767755.1. Lineage (NCBI taxonomy): Eukaryota > Metazoa > Arthropoda > Insecta > Lepidoptera > Noctuidae > Agrochola > Agrochola circellaris. The sequence continues at coordinate 3,249,028 of OU611847.1, forward strand.
AGTAATTAATTACCTCAATTTAAAGGAAAACATCGTGAGGAAACCGGCCTAGAACTAAAAATTAGAAAACATGTGACATCTACCAACCCGCACTTGTCCCGCGTGGTGGCTTATGGTCCACTTCCTCTCACTGAGAGGAGGCCAGTGTCCCAGCAGTGGGAACATTATAGGCTGATTATGCAAAAAAGACAATTAAATTAAACTGTAAATTATGAGAAATTATATTTATTTTGTAGATTGGTTTTATCACACGGCACCATTGACGTAAATATTAGTACTAGTCCACTGAAGCTAGCTACATGTCCTGGCGTGTTGTTATGTTGAGGAGCCATTTAAAAAAAATCGTAGTGTAAAATTAATGCAACATTGTTTACAAACTGAGTCAGTTTTATTGCACACACTTTACACATAGTTAAAACAAGACAAAGCAAGAGATTGAAAGAAAACTTCTTAGGTATATTGCGTTGCACCAACTTTTGCACATTTCTTCTTAAACAACAAAAATTAATAAAACAACTAATTTTGTTTTATGATTTATTAATTTAATTAAAAGTTTTTGTACCGAATGGAAAGTTTTCTAAGCGATCTATCATCATAAAGCTCATTGCAAAAGAGTACCTATACAAAATAGTTTTAGTAAAAACTTTTCAGTTATGACCAAGTTGTGTAGCTGGAAAATTGTTCTAGCGGTATTAATTTCGAGAGAGCGCCAGGCATTAAGATTCGTTTGAGATGCTGTGTTTTTCTAGCAAGTTTTTATATTGCTAGAATAACTGTTAGCAATGTTAACGTTAGTTTGTGTTAGAAAATTGAATATGTAGGTAGATAGATAGTACCTACGTATATCTCAAAATATGGTTTGTGCATTCCAGCTATCTAATTACGCAACACATTTTCGTTGACAATTCCGACTAATCTGTTTCAATTTGACAGGTCAACAACATTCATTGTCTGATTTACGTTGTTGAGCAGACTTTTTTTTCGAACGTACGAAGCAATGGATTAGCAATCTGTTTCAAAACGATTCAGATTCTGATTGATCGTGTATTACGTAATTAGGGTACTGGGCTCTTCCATTATAGCAATATGCATTTGAGGTAAAATATTACTCTCACAATTACGTAGACACAAAACAATTATCTATAGAACATGCTCGTACAATTATGGTGTATAAGATTAATCGAAACATAATTAATTTGCATTAGCAACATTAATTTATATTTTTAAACTGGTAACATTGAGTCTAGTAGAATCTTCTCTGTGATATGTACTTTCGCTCTTGTGTAAAAACATAACTTTTTTTCAAAATACATTTTACTGCTAAAATCTATAAGCATTTCATTTTACATAACATTTATTTTTATCATCATAATTCGAGTTAAATTATCTTTTCAACATTTCGTTTTCTGTAACAATAAAACAAATTTTCTTTCTTATTTTGTTCCGGATAATAAATGGAACAGCAACGCGATATTAAGTCAAAATGGAAAAAAATTGTGAATTAACTTCACTAGTATCGAATATGCCCATATGGATGGCCCAGTGGTTAAGGCCTCGCCTCTCATGCACGAGGGTTCAAACCCGGGCAAGTACCAATATGACTTTTTCAATTCATATATACTTTCTGAGTGTATCTTGGACATTACTGACATCTCTTCTCCTTCGTTTGAAACCTGAACCGCCTCCCCAATGTTCACATGTACACGAAGATTTTGTGACACGGTTTAATTATGAGTAACGAGTGTTGAACGGTTAAAATAATAGCAAATAGTTATTTGCCTTTTAAATATCAGTTTTCCACATGAGTCACTCGTAACTATGAATTGCAAACAGTCGGTCAATTCTGTAAAAAGATCAACGTGAAACGTAGGTGAAGTGAGCGTGAAGTGAGCTGTCACTGTCACAAATCGACCGGCAGGATGCTAGAGATTCACACTATTGACAGCTCACTTCACGCTCACTTCACCTAAGTTTCACGGTGATATTTATAAAGCGAAAACGTAAACTCGCGACCGGTACTGAGGAGCGCCTTGCGAGTCCGACAACAATGGGAAGCACTCAACCGAATACTTAACATAATTATATTTGCCTTTTATTATGATGTTCGCGAAAATGAAAATGAAAGAAATACGTACTTGACAACCCTTGGAACTGCCATGCCAGATATGCCGAAGAATTTAATTAATTTGCCGAAGAGTTCCGGGTTGAAGTTTATTTTTTTATCACAGAATGAGCCTGTTCCTGATAACTATCTCGCGATATCGGAAATACTAATCTATCTTGTAGTTTTTATTTATCTGGAATTAAAAGTCTTTATTCCTTCTCCAACAATAAATTACTTTCTTATTTAATGTTCCTTTTTGTTTTTTAATTTCTTATTTCTCAGTAGTAGCCCGGAGTCTGGATTTGTGGTCAGTTGATGGCAAAAGCTCACCCCCTATAACGTGGAACTTAAACATAAATTTGGCGAATAGTGGCTATTTTAAATACACCTTCAGAGAAACAGGCGTATTATATTAAAAATTCTGTCCAAATATTGACTCTATTTGTTCTCAAAACATTTCGATTTGGATTTTCCTAGAAGTATATTTCCTGGGAAAATTCCAACTAATTGGCAACTAACCAAAATACTTCTTTGATTCTAACCTTTTGGCATTATATAAATAACCGCTCAGTATAATGAAAATTCGAGGAAAAGGGGTAGTGTACTTTTTTAGATATACAAAGCACAAAATTTGAGATGCTACAATGTAGAATAGAAACAAACATTATTGTACCATTATAACAGATAAGTATTTAAAAAAGCTTCATTTGCTGACAACGGCCCACCTTTCATATTCCGCCACACGCTCTGTCACCCGCACTCATGAGGATTAGGTCCTGCGTCAGCGCACGGTATTATTAGTGTTGCTGAATTTTGTAGTAAACAAATTTAAAGAATAATATTTATTTTATGTGTTATTTTTGCCATCGACACGCAAAGATAAAGAAGAGAAATGTCAAAACAATTTATTTGTCTAAATAAAAAAAAACTAAAAATAAAATCGAAAATTAAAGCGTTCTTTTATTTACACTAGAATAACAAACGAAATTCTCCGATTCGAATTACATAATTTATTTCTCGTTTTTATTTCGATGCCAATTTGTGTTGCGGTCTTGCTTGCCAGTATATTCACATTCGTTTGTTGAGACGCCTATAAATATACCAAAAAGTTAAGAAAATAAAGATAAATTAACATAACATTACGCATGTAATCCCGTTAGACAGAGTTGTACCAGTACACGCACATTTCGCCAGTAATGTTTAAGTCCCATGTACTAAGGGGTGAGCATATTGCCATCAACCGGGCACAAATCCAGACACCGGACTGCTAGTGAGAAATTCTAGATAGAAAAACTCAGTAGGTAACACTTACACAGATAAATTAAATCAATTTATTTTTTATTTTTTGTTAAGTGAACCGTGATCCCTTTGAGAGTTCAGTATGTAGTGTTAGCATAGACAGATTTATGATGCGATGTCTAAAAAAAAGAGCGAGCCTTACAGTAGTCGCATATGAGGGCTACCCAAATATTTGTGTCTCTGAAGTGCAAATAAATAAATAATTTACATTTATTACGATGTGTAACATCTGACATCTTGGCTGACAATGGTGCCGATTCTCTTGTACACCGAACTAAACTAACTAACTATCACTAAAATTGCTTACTTTTGGCTATGAGAATCTTAGAGCTATTCTGCAAATAAAGTTCTCTAAATTAAAAAATAATTTTGACACAACTAAAATCGAAATTGACAATCGTGAATCCACGTGGTACCCGTGGTTTACCCTAACCCGTGATTTTTTTTAGAGCCGGAGGCGCGCTGTCGGTGCTGCCTCAACGTGTTTTATATGGAATTTTTCATTTTTTGTAAGGAAACTATGAAAAAATATTACCTACATGTTGAGTGTTAGGTGTTTAAGGGTTTCATAAAACTTCGAAAATTTCATTATTTTTGCTATAGGACGCACCATTTTCGAGATATAAGCAAAAGAAAAAATAAATACAGTACTGTTTTTGCACGTGAAGTCGAGATGTTGGTGTGAATCCAAATTAGTTCATGACAACTTATTTTATAACACACCATTTTAATCGCGATTAAAAATTGTCAGGTTTAGTCTGATATGGTCTTTTACAACCAAAATTTTAGGTGAAAAACGTCAAACTCAGAATAGCAAAATTGGCATTTTCACTAAACTAAAAACTCAGTACTATCTTAGTGCTGTCAAACTAAAATATAGTTAAGTTGTGTCACTTTAGTCTATTTCAGAATGGGAAATCGTCGTTTGACAGGAATAAACTAAATTTTAGTGATTTTTAGTTTAGTTTAGAGGCATTTGTTACAAGAGAATCGGCACCAGTACCAACCTCTCGGAGAATGGGTTGGTACCATCTGATGGCCACCTCTAGCACCGCGCGCGCTCATTGGTCAAATCAAATAGCGCGCGCTTCCCCAGCTTCCTGTTACACACTTCCGTCCCTTTTCATGAAATCACTCCCACAGATTGCAGGAAGGCGGTACGCAATTCACGTACAGTCGGGTATTAATTTTTTTTTTATGCCTACTAAATTAACTGTAAATTTTAACTTGCTGTGTATTTACATTGTAGGTACTTTTCCGACTATAAACTGCCAACATTAACAATGACAATATCGGATCGAAAAGATAACATGTAGGTAATGCACTAGGTAAAACATTTATTTTTCAAAAACATAAATTTTTTTTTACTTTATCTTTCCATGAGTGTAAATAGCGTTCTTATAATAGTTATTGCTATGCTACAAGTGCGGAAAGTAGGTGATTTCCAACGAGTGGCATTTTTATTTAGCAAGTGTTTATGGCGACACGAGTCGGAAATCATCTTACGCACGTGTATTATACAACGTTTTACTATGCATTTTGCATAAAACGTTTTACATGCGAGAAAGTAAAAAAAACGAGCGCCCGTTAAAGTAGTCGCGATGTGTAACATTTGACATATTGGGTGACGTATTAAATGATATAAACAACATTCACGACTTTGACTTTGTCTTTGACTTTTAGACTGACTTTGACTGGCTTTGACTGACGTTGACTTTGACTTTTTAACTTTGACTTTGACCATCGTCATCGTCATCGCCATTGCCATCGTCATCTTGTAATTTGTAAAAAAAAATCTCAAATAATAAAAACTATTTGCGACGGGCTGACGACGGAATTAAAAATTAAAAAAAAAACAGAAAAGTAAAAAGCACTAGTGAAAAAAAGTGACACTTTTCGCACAAATTAGCTGTTAAGAAAACGCTCTTTTCGAGCAAATGCATTGTAAATAATCTTACTACTTACAAGGAAAAACAAAACTGTTTTCCATAAACTAAACAAAGTTCAAAAATACGTAACCCGCTATTAAATCATATCCATCCGAACATGCTAACCTTTTTGAAAAAAAAAAGTCTCCACCATATTTCAAAAAAGGAAACTAAAAATTCTAACTGGCGATAGCGTTGTTACAATCTAAAATTCCAATTCAATTGAAATCAAATGGAATATGTTTTGCGGTATTTTTTGAGGTATTTTTTTACGTTGTACAATGAAATCCTACAGACAATGTATACGCCCGTGTATACGGGCGCATATATTTTCTGAAAAGTATTTTCTAGCCAAATATTCCCTGTAGGATTAAACTTTGCTTTAATCTGTATACATTTAAATACCTGACTTGGTTTCCACGTGCATCTGCCAACTACTTTTAAAAAAAACGGTTTATTCTGCAGAAGGCAGCTGCGCACGGTGCGTGCGCCGACAAGCATAAACTTGCTTAGTTAAATTGTACCTTATCTTAATTTCATTAAATCATTGATTCCAATGCGCTTGCTGCTTACGTATTGATTAGGGCTGTGTTGCGAGCTTCCTATCGATCAACCTAAAAATGATTAAAAAGGAAGCGTTTTATTAACCGATAACGATTTAAATTTTGTTCTTCTTCAAAAACGTTTCAATAACGTTCCGTTCGAGCGTAACCGAAACAAAACGTTCTTTAGGTTTTTAAGACGAAAACGTTTCGAAAATTTACCCTTATCTGAGCCCTGAATTACAACGACGTTTATGTTGTACATGTTTCTGTGACCATAAAACATTTATTTTATTTTTTTAGACTGACAAATTGAGCCATTATTAACTGCTAGCTAACTTTTTTAGACCTTAACCAGTGAACCACTCGTTATAAAAATTTAACAGATTGTTAGCCTGGCACCTAGAGAAGGACTCAGACTACTTTTCATCCTGGTTATTTGTTTAAAAAAATTATGAAATACAAAATACACACAGACTAAGTCACGGGCGATAATATTAAAATAATGGGCTAGTTAACGTTGAACAAAGCACTTGTTACGTTGAGCACTTCAACTTTCACCCACGATATCCACGTGTCCACGAGTTTGTTATTTTATTATGTTGTAATTGATCTACTAAATACATATATGCAGATAACCTTTACAAAAAACCGGAGTAGCGATGGAATTTTAAACTTTCATTTTAACAACATTTTACACGTGCGATGGCCACTCGGTAATTGGTTTAAGTACCACTTTTTACAACCACTCCCATTAAATTGAATCTTCACTAAGATCGAAATGAGGGCTTTCTGAAATGACGTTCACTAGGTGGCAGCACTGGGTCAGACTTTAGGTCCGGGCACCTGCTAAAAGTGTCAAAGTGCCTATTTTTTCTTTAGTCGTGACTGAATGATGAACGAACGAATGAAAAAAATGATGAACGTCATCATATACAGAGTGGCAGGGACATCGACGCGAAAACTGTTACCATGGATTCAGTACATGATTCTGAACCCCCTAGCGTTGAAATTTTTCGCCGGTTATTTAAAAAAAAATCTGCTGTTTCATAGAAAAGTGCAATACCGTAGGTATTGCACTTTTCACGGTCGAAACGTATGGAACAGCAGATTTTTTTTTGTATTCATTGTCGAATTTCCCTGTATTTTATATTCATTGTCGAAATGGAAGAAAGACCTTGACTTTTCAAAGTGGCGCCAACTGGTGGCGCCAATTTGAACCTAGTCGTTTTATGGTTTGCAAGTGACATTCCACCATAGAGTGATAATGCAATTACGTGGTTGACTATACTTTGCTAATACATACGTTGGTCTACAACGCTATGTCAATATACAACCCACTGCATCATTAATCAGTCTGATAACAATGTGAGCAGCGAAATTCAATTAATCTACTGTATCGATCAATATCAGCGTGACTTACTGACCGTTATTAGTTAAAATAACGACTCATTCCCTTTTCTATTTTAATAAAGCGTCATGAACCTCGTTATTGCATAATATCAAAGGGGCAATTTCCGTATTTTTAAGACCAATTGCATTCTAATCTCAGTTTGTCATAAATGCCTCGCATTTACCTGTATTTTTGACAAATTTTATGACATTGCTTATCGCTGAGGTGAGATAGTGACCAGATTTTGAACATATACGAATTGATGGATTTGGCCTTAAACCCAGAATGCAAAGCATAAGATTCTTGAAATATAAAATAAGTTTTATATTTTCTCAAACATGATTGGAAATTCGAGCATTATTTTGACAACCTTCTTCAACATAATTATGCTGTACTAGCCGAATACATGCGAGCGCACGGCCAGTCATGTTTGTATGAAAATCTATGTCTGTCTTGTTTAGTGGCCACATAAATAACTATGATAATCATATCTGTCGTGTTATTTAAAAATGGAACGAACTTTTTACTTCAACCCATGGCAACCAGGGAGGTAACTTAACAAATATTTTATTTATATTTCGATTTGGTTTGCAAATAGAGCTGTTTGATGTAAAGAAGAAACAAGTGAACATAATGGCGTGTGAAAAATTATCGTTTTTCGTCATTGATTCTGGAATTTATAATATTAATTTACTTAGTTTGAATTTGCGCGCATTATTTGACAAAAGTACTATACGAGCCTTGACTGCAACCAGGCATTGATGAACTCACATATGTGTGCCTTGGCTTCGCCTCGGTCAATATTTTCACGATCGTCCACCAATGCCCTTGTTGCAGGCCGCGACAGTAATGTACTATACGAGTATAACAACATCAATCGAATTTCATATTAAAAAAAATATCTTATCAACCCTTTGAGATTCGAGATGCTTTGATTCAGTTTGTGATTTAAAATCTAGGTCACATAAAACTCTAACTGGGTCACAGCGAGACATTTTTTATACCCAGTATTCTAAAGGTTAATATGAAATGATAGACGGAATAAAACATCCGAGTTTGACTGCCATCCGTTCGCAGAAAATGGAAGTAGTAAAGGCACACGTTTTCGAGCAATTGTATGGAAGGTTGGGATGGTACCTCTAGCCGCCGCACGAGACGGCCCTGGGTATCGGGAATCGCAGGCCGATTCCCGGCCACCATAGGCGCGAGCTTGCGGACGGTGAGCAATGGGCAGCTCGCCATCTGATAAGGACCAGACCCGCGTCAAAGAGATGTCAGCACCAACTAACGGGGTCCGGAAGGGCCAATGCCTGCCGAGGTCGCGGGAAAGTCCGAAAGGGATACCGTGACTCCTGGCAACTGAAGGAACACGGGTGGGTTTTAGTCAGTACGAGTCCGAGACGCCCTCCCGCTCCGCCCAGAGTGGGAGAAAAATTTACGAACCAAAAAAAAAAAAAATTATTCGTGATAGTACTTGGTCGGTGTTTATGTTAGTTCATTGTACCTACTGAGTCACTTCATTATAGACATACCGATCAATAAACAAACAAAAAAACCTTTTAATTTCAAAACCAATCAATAATAAATTATAATAATCTTAAAAAACACATGCTTTTTTGGTTTTCTTAGTTGGATTCCTCTTGGGTAAAGGTTTTGTCAAGTTTTCCATTCATACATATGATACATGCGATACGTTTTGAAAAGTTACAAGCATTCTGTCATTTCTCAGTTCCTTTCAAATGTATGGACGAAGAACCACTGTAAGTAGTAACTCTGTGATGAAGATAATTATGTTTGCTTTCCGGATTAAAGGAATACCTGAACTGTAGTTGGATCAAAGCCAGCAAAGACCAAGTGTATTGACTTGTGTAACTTACTGCTTGATTGGTTTTGTGGGGAATAAACACTGCTTGCATTCGTAATCAAAGCTCTGTATTGATGTTGCCATATATTGCTAGTTACTAGATAAATAAAGCTATACTGACCTCAAATATTACGTTTAGCAATTTCATCCTTACTTATAATAATATTATAAAGTGAGTTTGTTTGTTTGTTACGCTTTCACGCTAAAACGGCGGAACCGATTTGGATGAAATTTGTCACATGGGTTGACTATCACCTGGAGAAGGACATAGGCTACTTTTCATCCTGGATCGTTGACGAAGTCGGGGGCAACAGTTAGTATTATACAGGGTGTAAAAAGACACATCACAAAGCCGTAAACTACGCATACTGTACGTATAGCTAAGTAGCTTTGCGCAAAAATTATTGCTGGGAACGGTAATTTTTTTTTTTTATAAAAAAAACAAGTTTTTATTGCGCGCAATGTAACGCGAACCCACGCTTGAATTAACGGATTCAGTGTTAGTTAAGCTCCGCCCCTACGCTACGTAGGTAGGTACTTGTTGTTCATTGCGTTTTTGTAACTTCAAATGCGTAATCTGTTAAGATAAATCTAAAATTCAGGTAATGTTTGTTTGGAAAAAAGTTTCGTATTATCGCATAGAATTAATTTTCGTGAAAAAGTAAAAAAAAAAAATGCGACTTTGACCTTCAATATCTCCAGAACCAGTGGATTCCCAGGTATAGTCTAGTGGAAAAAAATGATGCAAATAATGGGTAGAATATGTGGCTTTCGGCTTCGGAAAGTGTCTTTTTACACCCGATATATTTTAATATATTGTAATAGGTAGGTCACACCGCTTTTTTTTATTTTTTTGTTTGAGGTTGGGAAATTATCAATTAACTTCTCCCGCTCTGGGCGGAGCGGGAGGGTGTGTCAGACTTTTACTGACTAAAACCCACCCGTGTTCCTTCCGTTGCCTGTGTGCCGGGGTCGCGATATCCCTTTCGGACAAACTCGCAACCCTGGCAGGCATTGGCCCTTACGGACCCCGGCAGTTGGTGCTGACATCTCTTTGAGGCTCGCGTGGAATACAACGCGTCGTCGACCCGGGCCTGGTCCCTATCGGACGGAGAGCTACCCATTGCTCACCGTTCGCAAGTCCATACGGTTCGCTATAAACAGGCATGATGTTATAATAATGTCAACATTTTGCAAACAGACCAATGCTGTTTTCGGGTGGGTTTCAATCGCGATTGGTTTCGAACGAAAATAGAAGACGCTTTTTCGAGATAATAAAAGTTCAACTGTCACTAACGTGACAATATAGTTTTAATTGTTGTCACTTTCTTAAGGCAAATCGACTGTTAAGCGGGTAATAAAAATTAACACTTAAGAAAAGAGAAAAAAAAAAAACAATTGAAAAAAAAAAATTGTCGACCCACATTGACAAAAAAAAAAACATACAGATGAACAAAAAACTTCCTCCTTTTTTGAAGTCGGTTAGTAATTAAACTAACCAAAGACACAATATAAATATGGACAATATGGAAACTAGGCCTATTTGTTGAAATAATTACCTACGCTGCATTTTTAAAAAGATCGCGGCGACCACTCGTCTGGATACGGCGCCCGCAACTGACAGCACCGCGACAATCACTTGGGGTCTCGTCAATATGCGCATCTGTGAATCTGCCATTTCGAACGTTTACTACGTAGTCTCTGTACTGTCCATATTTATACTGTGCCAAAGACGACTTACCACGTACAAGTTGCGGGAATCTATAAGATCTTCGGTCGGCACTTGAGCGGAAAGTTTCATGACTACACACCTATTATGTACCTACCATTTTCTCATATGTACATTGTCTGTACTATAGAGTTTTTAGATTTTTTTTGTGACTAACGATTATGGACTTTTTCTGGATAAATAAATGAAATTATTATTACTTCAAGTTCGGTCTTTGGTTCAATTTATATATGTCTTTTAGACTAAATTATGATGTCGGATGAGATAATACGAACATAATAAATGGCTGTAAATTGGCCTGCCCCAGATGTTTATGCAGCCGTATTGGTAATACAAGGTGTAAATGAACTAACTGAAAACCTCCTAAGGCGTTCCTATGAACAACTTACTATGGGACCAAAGCTGAAATCGCGAATAAAAACAGCTGTTTCCGTAATTTTGTCGATTTTGTTATGCGATATATGGCCGCGTTCTATTTAAAAGCGACCATCGCGTTCATAATATGTCACTTTTTTTTCGGTGAACCTGAACGCGTGATTGCGCCGACAGAGGGCACTTTCTAGTTTTCCGAACAAAAAGTGACATAATTAACGTGACGATTGCTTTTAAGTAAGACGCGGGGTTAGGCAGATGTTTAAGGTGAGTAACATCTTCCCTCTCACTTTCCTGCAATCTGTGGGAGTGATTTCTTGAAAAGGGACGGAAGTGTGTAACAGGAAGCCGGGGAAGCGCGCGCTATTTGATTTGACTAATGAGCGCGCGTGGTGCTGGAGTTGGCCGTCATGGTACTAACCCATTTTCCGAGAGGTTGGTACTTACTGTCAGCCAAGATGTCAAACGTTACACATCATATGCGACTACTGTAAGGCTTGCTTGTTTTTTTTTACTATTTCGGTATTGTTCCCTTAGTAAAAGTTACGAAGAATACAATTACCCTTTTCAGTTGTGTGATTACGTAATGTCACGGAAACTGTATTTCCTTTCATTTGTCAGGCTAATCTAAAAACAATCTGTAACACGATGTGGGCTAATTTGGGTAAATTGACATGCTTTCGGCTTCTAACCATCAAAAGTTTCACCTTCCCTAATGGCTTCCCTATTATGATAATTAAATAAGGAAGGGGAAACATGGTCTGAATATTGGCTTAGGAATTTGAAAAGGCAGGAAATGCCATCAAGGAATTTTGGAAAAAAAAATACAGAGGTACAAAGAGTGACAAATGTCAGTATACCTACTTTACACGGTATCTTTGGTTTTGAATTTTCGTTTTTTGCCACTGTCTTCCGAAATTAAAGTTATTTTTCACTGTGTAGTGTTTTTTTTGAAGAATAAAATTTATATGGGACCACCGTCCTTAAGGGTTCATTAGAAAACCACCGTCAGATAACATTTGTCTGGCATTCATGCTGAAATGAACCTGTTTGGCGCAGCAGTGAGGCACACACTATTATTGCTTTCGGATTATTTTCACATTTTTATTTTGTGTTTCACCGCGCAAGCTTCCTCTACCAAATGAAAAAAGAATTTTCAGAATCCGTCCGCAATTGACGAAAATATCGACGGACTTAAATAAAAGAAAAACACGCTACGAACATAGAACCTCCTCCTTTTTGAAAGTCGGTTAAAATTCGATCAGACGACTCGCTTATCAAATTACACGTCAGAAAGGGTCACGTGGCTGTCAGTAACATCTCAATATATCGGGCTTTCTTTTATTATATTTCCAGGTATCAATTTATAAATATAAAAGAATGTCTGGTCATGTTGAAGTTTCTAGGACACGTAATTTCCATATGAAAGGGCCTAGACAAATGGCAATAGGTTTCAAAGCGTTTCGTATTTCTTCAACGATTTCCAACACGATTGACATGTACCTTTTGATAGCTTTTGTCAGTCCCATACATTTTTGACTTTTCTATCATCGTTAGTGCTGATATAGGTATAGCATGTTACTTGAACCCTTTTGTTAGGACCTAATATATCTCTAGTTTTACTCAGTTTGATTGACATCTCTAGACATCTGATGGAACCTTTATTATCTGGGATCGACACGAGATGACTTCAGACAAAGTGAGTAGTTTTATTAAATTATTTCTACAAATTCAACACGGGTGACACTTACTGGAACAAAGTTCTTCAACGCGGCTTGCGAACTGGCAGAAATCGTCACGCTAAAAATCGTTGCTACTTGCGACTGTCTTCTTCTAATTCAAAGAGAAAGAGAGAGCGAGGACGCCGGCAAAAAAAATCAAAAGGAAACAGTAAATTTTGATCTATAAGAATTGATTTGAGTTTTCCTAAGTAGTTTGGGACTAAAGCTCCATCTCCATATTGTATTGTAATGTTAAAAAGTTGAAATAAACGTTTTTTTTAATGTTATTAGGGTTCCGTACTTACCTCAAAAGGAAAAAACAGAAGCCTTAAAGGAACACTGTCTATCTGTCTGTCAAGACCCTTTTTGTTACGAATGCGTGGAGGTATCAAGTTAAAATTAATATCAAATCTACGGTAAATTCAAATTCAAAAGTCATTTATTCAAACTAGGCTGAGAATCAGCACTTTTCGAACGTCAAAATGACATAAGACAGTCCCCCAAAAACACCCACCCTTCACCACTTCCTAGTGCTTAAGCTGAGAAGAAGTGGCGCAACAAACTCCTTAGAGCTCTAAAAAAACAAGCTTCTAAGTTAACAAAATCAAAAATACAGCCATATTTTGATACTCGCAAATAAATCAAAACCTATAAGGTAGGTACTTTCCGTTGACCTAGAATCATGAAATTTGGTAAGAAGCCAAGTCTCACAGCGCAATTAAAGGGAAAAGACCGACAAGCGTTAATTGATAGTTTTTATCACAAAAATATTTTTAAGCGATTACAAGTTTAAATTTGTAGGTCGAGAGTTGAGAAAAAAAATTCAACTACAAAGTTAAGTTTGCTTTTCTGATAAAGTCATCCCAACCCTTCATTGCGCGTAGTCCGACACGCATTTGTCGGTTTTTTTTTCAATTTGAGACGTAGTCAATATGGTAAACAAAACCCGGACGATATCTCATCTTATTTCTAGTAAAATTATTGAACATTTCACGTGAAATAGAGTCCACTCTACCCTTTTTTTTTTTTTTTTGAGGTTGGGAAATTATCCAATAACTTCTCCCGCTCTGGGCGGAGCGGGAGGGCGTGTCAGACTTTTACTGACTAAAACCCACCCGTGTTCCTTCCGTTGCCTGTGTGCCGGAGTCCCTACCCTGACCTCGAGATAGAACTCTACACGTATCCAGATTGAAAAATGGCCAGAAAATAAATAATAGGTGTCAGTTTGAAATCTGACCCTGTCAGAATTCTTTAATCAAAGCCGACCGCAATAAATAAAATATTTATCTTCTTTCTACAGACCACACGATTTTTTTTGTAGTTTTTTTTTGAAGTACCAATTTTTGAAACAGAATTATTTAATAAAATCATTGAAGATATTTTTTATTTCATCTGATTTTAATAAAAAAAATATTTTAAAGAAAAAATATACTACCGAAATGCCACGCCGAACACTGTATTTTTTGGTTTTGTTTTATGGGCTAGGTAAATAAGATTTTAACGGAATTATTTAAAAGCTTGGCAAAAAGGCCGATGGTTATAATCATAGATATAACAAAGAAGGAGATATTGGTAGTTGAAAATGTATCGAAACCCAATGTCTTCACTTCGTCCGTAGTTGTGGCGAAGTAGGGAACTCGCCACAACTACAAATGCAGATCAGTCGGTCGATTCTGTATAAAGATCAACGTGAAACTGTGAAGTGAGCGTGAAGTGAGCTGTCACTGTCACAAATCGACCGGCAGGATGCTACGGATTAACATTATTGACAGCTCACTTCACGCTCACTTCACCTAAGTTTCACGGTGATATTTTTACAGAATCGATCGGCTGTAAACCCAATAGATACGAGGTCGCGCTCACACTTGCAATTTATAAATCCGAACGTACTACACAACCAATTATAAACCTTATCCCATCAAACACAGCGTGCATTTACCATACGCTGTACAACTCGCTCACACGAAAACATCGATCGCTATCGTTGTTCTGTGCAAAAGCCATTTATTTTACATATACGCTAGTGATTGACTAAGTCGGAAAGTTATCGATTCTCCCATTTATTAATTTATTTTTATTTTTATTACCTATTTATTTTTTATTAAAATTTTAGGGAATTCCTTTTAAAAAAAAAGAACGATATACATATAATAAGATGATAATTGTCCATTAAGTCCGCCTTTGTACAGTATTTTTACTTGTGCATGAAGTTTTAATAAAATAAATAAATAAATAAATAATTGTATAATAAAGATCACGTAGCTAAAAAAAAAAAATAGTAAATCAAAAAATTTCAACATCATGAGAAAATCTTCATAAGTATAAAACAAGATTTCACATCGGTCTTCCAAAGATGGCGATCGCGACCCTCCCGAGTAAACGATACCCCCCCTAGCCCTTGCTCGACGATGTGCCAGCCCGCGTCGATGGGAAATATCATGTGGGGTACGAAACTCGGTTTGGGGCGTCGCTGGGGGGAGGACAACAACATAGAACAGGCTGGATCAAGGATATATTATTATTTATAGGGGAGTTTAAAGCTACAGGCTGGGCGTGTAGCTTTAAACTCCCCTATAAATAATACCCAACTCGCCTAGCATTAATTTAGAATAGTTTTACCCCTGCCTGGAAGCTTTGCGTGTTTCTACACGCAAAGCTTCCAGGCAGGGGTAAAACTATGGTTAAGGCAGCCACAGGAAAGCCCGGCTAAGCTACCACGACCTTAGTGGTCAACAGCGATATGTCCTAGTTAAAAAAAAGATCTTCCAACCAGTCTGTAATTGTTGAAAATTTTAAGAATAAACTTTAATAGCTAAGCTAAGCTAACTTTAGTAGCTATCGACAACAATGTCTATAGCCTACGTTAGTGGATCTGCACAATACATAACTAACTCGTCGCAAGTTACATCGGCCGTACTACGAGATGCAACCGCTTAATGAAAGTATCGTTTTGTGATTTTTATATTGCTTGTCCAGTCACTTAGGTAGTGGTAAAGAAGCAATGTATTTACTGCAATAATATTACAGTCGATGTTATATAAATATTTTTCAATTTGTTGTTTTTCATGATTTTTAACATAAATAAAGTAAAATATTTGTGCTGATATATGATAATTGGTTCTATGATTTCTAAAGTTTCTAATTTGACTTCGATTTTTACAATAAACCACTGAACAACACGGCATTCTTAAATGTTGTCAAGATCGCGTTCGAAAGCGCACTAGTTCGCGGAGACGGCCATTTGCCTGAGACACGAGCATCGTTATCACGACGTGCGGACACAGACACGCCCCCATGCCACTTCTTTATAATTCTTTTACAAAATTTTTAAGAAACACAGCATTATATTTGATAAAAGGGGTGGCATTTGAGTAGAATAGGATAAAGAGTGGCCGCCACCGCTTTTATAGAAAACTAGCTTCTGCCCGCAACTGTGCCGGGTGAAAATTCTTGTTCCCCCCACCCACCACGTGGCATCGCAGCCCCTGGTTGGGGTCCGCACTATTACTTAGTTTTCGCTTAGCGTTCTTGCTGACTTTTTTTACTTTTTGCTTGGCTCCTACGGGTCCTAGCGTGGTGTTAAATAGCCTATAGCCTTCCTCAAGCATTGGGCTATCTAATAAAAAAAAAATCTAATCCGCCTGGTGGTTAGATTAGCGCTTTAAAACAAACAAACAAAAAGGTACTTTCTATAAGAATTTTGGGGAGGCCATTGGCAACAAAAATTAGCAGTGATAGCCTAGTAATGTGACCGTCGGACTGCCGACTCATAGGTCTCGAGTTTGTACCTAAGGCACGCATCTCTGACTTTTTGGATTCATGTGTGCGTATTGTATCACTTGAAAAACGGTAAAGGAAAATATTGTGAGGAAATGCGTGAGAGATATGAGTTAAGTAATAGAAAGATAAGATGGTGACAAAAAATAATAGGGAGCGTGTTTCTTTTGGACAGCTAGTCATAATTATAATCAAGTGTAGTTATAGTGGCACTAGTATGGGTGCGGTCCCTTAAAACTGTGTGTATTCCATTAGCAATTCTTCGCGTCAGCTCGACCCAGTAAATAATGTAGGTTATGAGTTTTCTAATCAAACATTATAGCGATATTAATGTTGGTTATTTTCGTTTCCTATGTAGATAACGTATTTCTATATCACACTCACCGATAGGGGGTTACTTTTATGGTTTTATGATGAAACCATGAAAATTATTATAGCATTTGAAATGAAATGGTTTATTCTGTAAATAGGATATCGGAATCACTTTTACACGTCATATAAAAAAATATTAAAAATAAGCTAGATGAGGTCGGTGTTTCCTATCTGACTACTCTGAGAAGAAAGGCCGAAACAAACTCAGAGGTCGTAGTCTCTTTTAAAGTCCAGACATAATCTTGGTCAAGTCATATGAGGACCATGTAGATTAGTGTCTGAAATGGTCTTTTGAGGAAAGAACCACACAGATTTGAGTGGAACTGTCCAGTCAGTGCAAGCATTTGTCAGTAATCGTGGAGCTCAAGTCAAAACTGAAGGAGCTCAATCGATGAACAATACCAAGGCCTACCCAATATTTGGGTAGGCTGCATCAACTACTCAAACTGCCAGACCATCATTAAAACTAACTGAGAAAGAAAAATAAATGAAAGAGAAAAAATAAAAATTAAATATCCACATAGTCCTCACATTCACAATAATTAAAGCGAATAGTTGAGCGAATTTAGGACTTCCTTTAGTTTGAAGTAATACAATTTTAAAAAACGGCCAGCAGTGTACGACGTCCTTCATCTTAAATAGAAAAAGAAAATAGTCTGCTGTCCAGGTAATACCAGGAACCAATTAGCGGGTTCACAGGTTCACACAAGTTGAGACGACATCAATCCATAGCTCAATATATTACCTACAGCCTGCTAGGTTACAAATTATAATTTGCCAGTGAGCCCTGACCTATGTAGATGAAGATGATTATGTTAAAATTGTGAATTCTTACCGTATTGATGACGTGCAGTGGCGTCCAACACACGAAGAACTCCATAATGATGACAAACAGCATTCGTATTACCTGAAAAATTATAAAATTAAATATTTATATTTTAATGGAGAAAAGTAGATGGGCAATATACACCCACCTGCCCACTCCTTCGAGAAATACATTCGTGATTATTTGTTATATTGCAGTTAAAGCTGATGGGGTTATATTAAACTTGCGTGCTAAAATGCGACCCGAAAAATAAAATCCCGATTTTCTCGAAAACGAATAAATCATTTTTGAAATTTCTTTCACCAACGTAATTTATGTTAGTAATTTCAGAAAACTTTGAGTATAGCATACATTAGGTTATTATTAATAGAACTTTTTAAGTTATCTTTTTTCAAATCTTAGAGCATAGAGTGGGTCGATTTTTTTGCACGTAAGTATAAATATAACCTGTCAAAGTCAAATAACTTATTTCAAATAGGCACATAAAATGCAATTTTGAAAGTCAAAATTAATGCTGCTGTGAAAACTCATTTTAACCGACTGTAATTGGTTCACCAAACTAACAAAAACTAGTCATCTAAGTAGACAGCATAATTTAATGGATTAGGCGTTCAAGATCCAAATACTCTAATATCTAATAACCTTTGTTTTCTTGGTGGTTATTGGAGTGTAGGCTAAACCGGGATTTACACTGGTCCATTTTATGGCCGCAGAGTTTGACCGCGAAATTGTCAAATTGATCACGCTAGAGGTAAATAATATAAGTTTGAAATCGCCAACCCGTCTTGAGTAAGTGTAGTCATTAATACTCATGTTTTCTCTGTATGAGAAGACGCCTTTGCCCTGCCGTGCGTCATTAACAGGCTGGTATTATTATTTCCTACATTTGTATACTTACATATTAATTATATTTTTAAATATTTTTCTGAAAAAATTAAAGAAAAAAACATTAAAAAATATAAAAAATAGTAGCCCGCCGCCGGTATTGGGAACACCAAGCTACCGGCGGTCAGGACACCTGAGAGAGGAACTTCCTAACAACACGCGCCGTGTCCAGAAGTATCGCTTTCTGGATCAAGCCCTTGATCCAGCTGCCTAACGAGAGCCTCCTCAGGTGTTGGTCGAGGCTCTTGGCTATTATGCCATTGGCCGTCACGACTATCGGCACAATGACTGCATGTCGACAACCTCGTGAGCCAGGTTATTATTCTAGAGGTAATCAAAATAACAAGCGGCTAGGCTGTACCTTTATAGTTTAAGTAGGCGTCCATTTTTTTTGCGCGGGATTAGCAAACATCAAACTGGCACGTGGAGACTAACCTATTATTCACCACGTGTAAGGTCAATTGCCTCGTTGGCCTAGTAGTGGTCGCGAGCGCTACTGCTGAGCATGAGGTCCTGGGTTAAACGTTTTATTGGGTTTTTCCATATGGAATTACTCAGTAGCAGCCCGGAGTCTGGATTTGTGCCCGGTTGATGGCAATAGGCTTGCCCCCCACCGTACTATAGGTACATCTCTGTGTAGCCCTTCGTGAATTACTACAGGCGTCATATGTGCTAAGTCGATGTTTTGACGTTCATTATTTTATTTAGGGATCGTAGCAGGTGATGTTCTGTACTTTCTGTCTAACCCCATAGAAAGAAGGCGTGAGTTTATGTATGTATGGATTTTGAACAAGTGTTGGCGACTAATCATTAGTCTAATTTTGATGTACAAGGCAGCACGTGCCGCTAGCAGTGAGTGACTTATAACGACCACGTAGATTAGCTGTGGATAGCTAGGCACTAGGAAATATGGTTCCGGTTTGCTATACTAGGTGGTGTGCTAGGTGGTGAGCTAGGTGGTGAGCTAGGTGGTGAGCTAGGTGGTGAGCTAGGTGGTGTGCTAGGTGGTGTGCTAGGTGGTGTGCTAGGTGGTGTGCTAGGTGGTGTGCTAGGTGTTGTGCTAGGTGGTGTGCTAGGTGGTGTGCTAGGTGGTGTGCTGGGTGGTGTGCTGGGTGGTGTGCTAGGTGGTGTGCTAGGTGGTGTGCTAGGTGGTGTGTAAAGTGGTGTGCTATGTGGTCTGCTAGGTGATTCTTAATAGGAGGCCGTGCGGCCATGGCAGTGGCCGCACTTGGTGGTGGAGCCCGCTAGGCATGGCGGGCTGATACTAGTCGGGGGTGCAGCGAATATACTAGTATCTCCCGGGCTCCCGACTCATAGTAGTAAAAGGAACCGTGGGGTTTAAGGGTAATATAACAACACCGCTGCGACACAGCAAATGACTGGTCATTCAAGTTAGGATTTTAAATCAAATGCATTAAACTGAATTGTACGATGACAATACAGAATATTAGACGAAGCTACTGCACTCGACGAAGAAGAGAATAATTTGCAGAAAAAAAGATACGTGCATAAAAAGAAAGGCGAGCAGAAGGAAAATTTTGGAAGAACTTTTAAGATATTAGACATATAACCCCGTGCGAGCGGCGAGGGGTCCCCACACGGACGGCGAGGCGCCGTATGCATACCGCTTGTGTTCATTTCTCCGTAACATATTTATATCGAAAAATATTTAAATGGAGAGGCTATGCGGCCTTGTCAGGCGATTTGGTTGGCAACTAAAGCCGATGGAAAGTAAACCCGTGTAAAGCTCCATAAAAGCTGTCAGAGCCATTTACTGGGACGTCAAGATATGTGAACCGAATATTACTCAGTTTTCCAGTTCAATAGGTTTACATGGTTCGAGATATTATCATTTGACTCTAGTAGAACAATTTCTATGGAAACTTCATGGAAATTGTTCTACCAGAATCGCGTCACATCCGCGTCGCGTTGCATCGTCGCGTCGCCTGTCTGCGGCAGCTTTTAGACGTTGTATTTAAATAATTCTTGAGGGTCGAGTTTATGAAAACTGTTTTTTAAAATAATAACTTCATCTAATGAAAACCTCCAGGTATAATAAAATATTACCTACTAAAACAACACCTCAGTAGCAACTCTCACTGAAATTCGGTTATGAAAACGGGTCTTAGGATTAATACACTAGGTATTTCATAAATTCTTGTCTTCCCGCCTTGAGTTTGGTGATCAACGTCCATGCGTTCTCTATAAGAGAAGAGACCTTTACCTAAGATTGTCCCACTGCAGGTTCAGATGCTGATGATGCTCTTAATTTATTAAATTAATTAATTATTATATTTAATTATGTTAACATTAATTAATGTCCCAAATTCTGAGTCGATTTTTTGTGACTAGATAAAAAGCTTACTTTACTTACCAAGTTTGAGTTTCGAATTGAATTTGAAAATTTGGCCGAAAAAACCTACCTAAATCAAAAAGTGGTTGGTGGGTATCTGCGGTTGCTACTCCGCAACCCTTTTCATACGCTAAATAATTTATTTAATTCTTTGTTGGACACTAGACCCTACCCACTCAACGTTATTCCAAAATCACTATAAAAGCAAGTCCAATCCTTTTTAACCGACGTTTACGGACGTTTGTCAGTCTGTGTTGCAACACAAAATAATACCTATCAACCCAGTGTTGCCAATATCCGTTACTAAATAGGTATTTCAGATGAGAGGGTTTGCAAAGGCATTTTGAATGCTATCACTCGGCAGAGAGCATTTCGAATTGGAATGTGGGTCGTCTCTAGAGATAGACTACATTCCAAGCCCCAGTTGACTTATACACATGTCTATGTTTAAATTCAACGGGAACATATTCAAATAGCCTTTAAAATAGACTCGTAAAGTTATTGAATCAGTGAATGCTTAACATTCGGAAAACGTATTAAAGAGTTAAAGACTGATTGTCTGTTATAACTTACTAGCTGCGCCCCGCGGTTTCACCCGCATAAGTCTCGATCCCGTGAGAATATCGGGATAAAAAGTATTCTATGTCTTAACCTATGTCATGGTTTATCCGTGTGCCAAATTTCATTCAAATTCCTTCAGCCTTTTTAGCGTGAAAGAGTAACAAGCAAGCAAGCAACAAACAAACCATCTCACTTTCCAATTTATAATATTAATTTAGGATAACTATTGAAAAATAATTATAAGTAGTTAACTATTGGCAAGATATTTATAGTTCAAATATTTAAAAATAAAAAGTTCGTCAAACTGCAAAAAAATCTTACGCTTATAACACTCTTACTTGTAAAAAAGTTATTAAGGTTTTCAAAATAAGACTTATTGTCCTCTTAATTCAGTTTTCTTTAAAAATCATTAATCCTATGAAAGCCTCCTATAATTTTATGGAAGTTTTCAGTCAACAGCTTAGTACGGAGATGGAGAGGTATTGCCACCGCGGCGCTGCTATCGAGCCTCCCATTTCGAATGCAAAGTTGATAAAGTAATCACATTCGTATTCATCTCAGTAAAAGGATATCCGTGCTTTCTGGCCATTAAACACGGTCACTGAAGTTTGGCATCAAATAAAATAAATTGAATAAGTAATAAGAAAAATTTGCCCTGCGGTGGAAGAATATTAGGCTGGTAGGTATTATTAATAAAAAAAAGTACCTTTTTATCCTTTGCAAATTGTACCCTGTGTTCTTTGTATTGATTTAAATTTGTTACGTTTGAAAAACAAAAGACAAAAGTTACGAAGAAACTTAAAAAAGTTAAGCAAATATGTTGATCAATACAGATTAAAATTTTTGCTCAATTTCAGGCCATCAACGTTCATGTTTTTTATGGGAATTTATGGACAAGAAAGTTCACAAATCCCCATTGATGAGGATTGTCAATGGGGATTACTGGAATAACCCGAATTGAAATGCAACACCTTGTGTTAGGAATGTTGTACTGTTTGTTATCTTGCCCAAAAAGCTGACCCTTCAGCAGTAAAATAAAATAAAATCTTGCTTCCCAAATTTGTCTAAAAAGAAGTAGTCTACGGTTTTCTCAAAACTATAAATCATATTTCCATAAAACATTGAAATGAAATTATTAAATTAATTTTAAAAGTTTCACTGTTTTCAGTCCATTCCAATTCTGGAACCTATTACGAAATGCTCTGAACTGAAACAATACTTAATTGCATTCTGATCATAAAGCATGAGTTATAAACAATACGTTTGGCTGTATCGATCAAAACAAGTTGGAATGCAATTTTATTTGAAATGTGGATGTATTTTAGTTAGTCAGTAGTTGTGTTAATTTAGTGTTTCGTGGGTTCGACTATTTTATTGTCTTTCACGTAGTTTTATTTCTAGATAGCTAGTTAAAATTGAGATGGATTGTGTTGTTCTTAATTTCTAGAATATAAAACCTAGGAATGATAGATAAGGAACGAGGGGAGGTCCTGGCTAAATGATAACAGCCGCACGGGTCGATCAAAGGTTAAGCTACGCTTGCCGCGGTCGGTTCGTGGATGGGTGACTATCCATTACCTACATAACGCGACCTCTCCGTGCCTCCAAAAGCACGTTAACCCGTTGGCCCCGACTGTCATTCGTAGAACTTCGATAGTCGCTACGGGTACTTATAATCCCAAGAATGTCTGACAACCAGTCTAACCAAGTAACTGGTTCGTAGAGGTCAGACATTCAGCTGCATTCGGTTAGACTGACAGCTGACTCCAACATAGTATGAAAAAGGCTAGGCAGATTGAATAGGTTTGGAACGAAAGCCTCTATAGTAATATTTGACTACCTAGGTATTTCTGACTAGAAACTTTGTATTCTGATCCTAGTTTATGTCTGGAGTTACAAGAAAAATACCGAAACACATCGTACTTCAATATTGATTGAATAGGTCTACCTACAATATCAATAAAAAGTTGTTCTCTCCAGACAACAATATTGTTCTGATAACAGCGAAAAAACGGTTTACGGTTTTCAGGTGTCTTGTAGCAGGTATATTTTTAGCGACATTTTATTTTCTAGAAGCCCACAAAAACTGTTGTATTGTGTGAAATTTCCCAGCCCCTGATTCACGTAATATTGGCATTCAGATCGATGTCTTTTATTCGTATAAAAATGCGAACGTTTAGGTACTGTTGTGTAAGCCGCACTTCGATAGTAATACTTAAACCACAGACTGACTAAGCGTAGTAAGGAGTTTCAAAGAATAAGGTGCCAGCTGACACTGACATGCGGCTTACCGTACCTACATTGACACATATATTTTAAGTGCTCGAAATGCCTCGTATCTACGTAGCGATAAAATATTAAAGGTATGTTACCTACCAATTTCCTTGAACCTTTTGCAAAAAACACAATAACAACAAAAATGCTACCCATTAAATTACCATAGAACATTTCTCTAAAGCGAGCGATTATCTTTGTTTCTTCAAGAAAATGCCATGTTATTCTTTTTATTATTGTTTCTGTTTTGGTAATGGATGTGTTTTTATTAAGCTTCTTCAATCCTCTAAGGCGCTTTTTCGAAGTAAGTGACTTCACAGTTGGCAGAGAAATCTGTGGTTTCATAAGCGTACAACTTAGTGTTTTTTGTTCCCGATTTAATATTTTATTATTTTATTTTGTTTGTGTTAATATATTAATGGTATAATCATTGTAAATCACGAACCCGCGTCTGTGAGTTTTATGCGTATAGAAATAAAGTTTAACCTATGTACAATTATTGACGCGCGCTCGGGTAATACAACTGCTATAGTTACAGTGACAAATGTACGTCACAAAAAATTTAAACTTAGGGAGATGTTACACCTCCTTCTGCGAAGCAGTAATGCTCGCGAAGGAGGAGGCGGAGCGCGCGAGGGAGAGGCAAAATGCGCGCCCTCACGCCCCTAGTTGCCGCAGGAGACGCCCCGGGCATCGGGAGTCGCGAGCCGACTTCCGGCCACCGTAGGCGCGGGCTTGCGGACGGTGAGCAATGGGTAGCTCGCCGTCCGATAGGGACCAGGCCCTGGTCGACGGCGCGTTGTGTTCCACGCGCACCTCAAAGAGATGTCAGCACCAAATGACGGGGTCCGGAAGGGCCAATGCCTGCCGGGGTTGCGGGTTTGTCCAAAAGGGATATCGCGACCCCGGCACACAGGCAACGGAAGGAACACGGGTGGGTTTTAGTCAGTAAAAGTCTGACACGCCCTCCCGCTCCGCCCAGAGCGGGAGAAGTTATTTGATAATTTCCCACCCTCAAAACAAAAAAAAAAAAAAAAAAGGGAGATGTTACACGCGAAAAGAATTGAATGTTAGTAACACTATAACATAAAGTAAATTATGAAGTAAGCTACTCACTTTCCTCTTCGCCTCTATACTCTTATCGATGTGCGTGGATCTGACAACGTGTCTGAACTCCAGGTCAACGGTGTGCATGCAATACGACTGCGTGCTGGTATTGTCTCCGTCTAGTCGTTGCTCTGACTCGTCCTGGGAACAAAAGGATAAATATCGGATGAATATAACATAGGAATGTGTGTGTGAACGACATTAATGTTTAAAGTGGCAGTGTGTGCTTCTTCTTCTCTTCAACATATTTTTTTGTTGAATGGGACTAATCCTCAACTACCCTTAGGCTGATTATTAGGGTACCGTACATCCAAATAAAAACACGGAACCCATATAGTCATAGCTCCGATTTTAATGGACCATTCAAGTTGAAATTTGGTACACATATCAATTTCAGGGGTACACTACATAAATACGAAAAACTTTATTCCGTTAGTCACAATTACGAATTTCAAAATACCGATTTTCATAATTCCGAATGGTTAAAATTCCGAATATAACAACTCCGACTTATAATTACTCCTATTTTTATAATTTATAAATGTCAATATTCCTAACTTTTATAATTACTATTCTTAAAATACCGAGTTTTAATAGATCGAATAACAAAAAGTCCGATTTAATGATAATTCGAAACATCAAAAATACGAATTCCGATTATTAAAATACCGATTAATAAAATTCCGAAATAAAAACGCCTTAACGAACGCCCTAACCTAACCTAACGAAGCGCCCTAACCTAACCTAACCGAAGTGATTCATCAATAATACACGGGATTTGCAGCATGCAAGCAAGCATGCAACATGCAAGCAGGCATGCAACATGCAAGCAGGCATGCAGTATGCAAGCAGGCATGCAGCATGCAAGCAGGCATGCAGTATGCAAGCAGGCAACCAGCAAGCAAGCAGGCATGCAACATGCAGCAAGCATTGTTTCTGTCACGGCTCCGGCGCTGCGGGAGTTGAGCGGCCCCACGCGAGCTTATCGTCGTAGATGGTTTTAACGCTCACCACCGCAGCTTCGGCTTGCTGGCCGGCTTGGCCGGCCAGCCTCAGCCGCGGCGGCGGGCCTTCAAACCACCTGGTCCTCAGCTCGCGGGCCGCCCCACCCCTCTGCGCCTACGCGGGCTTAAATTACACTCTAGGGGTAGGGCACACAAGACTGCGTAAAGTCGGTTTTGCAGCGATTCGTTTCTGTCACTAAATTTTGTAGCCCAACATGTTGACTTTTAGTTTATTCGAAGTATTGAAAATCGGAATGTCGTTTTTCGGACTGAGAACCCTTCGAGCAATTGATTCTTCGAACATATGAAAATCGAAAAACGAACAAATCACATTTACGACTTTCGGTAAAATAAATTTCGTGATTTTTAATAATAGACATTGTAATTCTTAGGTATTATGAAATTCGGACTTTTGAAAATCGGCACATCGAAATTCGGAATAAAATATTTCGGAGTAATTGGGTGTTCCCCAATTTCAGCGACCCACACACGGACGTGTTACGTAAATAAATGAATTTTGAATAAGTGGGTCACTTTTGGAAGACAAATAAGAAAATTAAAAAAACGTTTGCTCACTGTACCCTGTGATATATATCAAATGAAAGGGCTTACTTTGAAGGTCTCAAGTATATTTTTAAAGTATTTCAAGAAAATGTATGAAAACTTTTTCCACCAAATTTTGGAAAAAATACAGGAAATAGTTCTGTATTTATAGATTACAGGAAAACCTACAAGTAGTCTATGGTCTTAAAATAACATGGTAAATCTCCTAACACTGTGCATACAAACTTATGTATATTTGAGTTTCCATAAATAATGTTGTCAGTAAAACCATTTAAATAAAAATAAATACTGTTTAGTCCGTCAGTCAGATAATAAAAAAATATTAGACACGTATTTTTTGCTTTATCATATTAATAAAAAATGGTGTAGATATAACGCATTAAAGTTGGGGAGTGGGGGCTCGCTACGTCACAAGTCAGGATAAAATCTACCAGCCAGCGACGCGCGACGTCATGCCACATTTTAACGCATTGCCGACTCAGTATATTGCCGTAATCTTTTGACTATGTAAAAATTTTTAAAATACGTGTCTAAAATTTTTTAATAATCTACATGACGGACAGTTAGTTGTTATTATTCTATATTATATTGAATTTATTTTATAAACTTATTTGTTATTGATATTATAATAGTATGTAGATAATGGAAATTGTTTTAATTTATTTATGAACTTATTAAAATTTTGTTCTTTTATTATATGTTTTAATTGACATGATTTGGTGTTCTTGTTGAGTGCATTTTTAACTTAGAGCTTGGTAACAAACCTATTTTGTGGCATAATGTATACTTGGACTGCATATTTTCTCTTGTCGTGTAAAAGTGTTGGTAATTTCGAACCAATTTGCATATTTCTAGAATGTATAGATTCTCTGTCTGCGCCATTATTCAAAGAATGTTTTCCTCATATCGTAAAAGACTGTTAATAGTCTTTTACGATATGATTCAATACCGTAGGATATTTAGGGTATCGCAGGGTTTGTAATATTTTACGTTACTGACCATCATAAAATATTACAGCCTATAATCCTAATCGTAAATATTACGGCATGCAGCAGTACTAAACCGTATCTTCTTCGTTCGTAATATCCCCAATTTCATGGTTATCAAAAGCAATATGTACATTTTTATATGTATGTTTTATTGTAGGTTTTTATAAGTACTTAATTGCAATTTCAGGCTTTTATTTCTTGACTTTTCTTGGCTTTTATTTCTAACTGTTTTGTAAATTAATATCCCTATCTAAGAGAGCCAGGTGATCTGTAACTCATGATCCTCCTATCTCAGACACCTTTCCTTATCAAGATTGTGCATTTTTTAACCAGTGCCTGTAATATGATGTTGAGAAAGATGAAGATTTATGATTATGATTATACGTATACGTTGCATAGTCAGTTGGAAAATTGTTTGGCAATTTCAGATAAAAATTACTTGGTTTTCGAAAACTTTTTTCACTCACTATGCGCTGGTATTTCTATACGAGTCAATCAATTAAATAGCTAACAGAGACCATGCTTCACACAGTCACACCGAATTGCTTTATATAGGAAGAGCTTTCACATCTGGAGCATTCTAGGTAGCTAGCCCCGCCTGCATCTTGTTGCTTGACTAATATTTTTACAACGGCATTAAGCTATAGGACTAACCATATTTCTTCAATTCCGGAAGAGCTATGGGCTAAAATAGCAATAGGTGCAGTGGATCCCTTTTTTTTTTTTTTTTTGAGGTTGGGAAATTATCAAATAACTTCTCCCGCTCTGGGCGGAGCGGGAGGGCGTGTCAGACTTTTACTGACTAAAACCCACCCGTGTTCTTTCCGTTGCCTGTGTGCCGGGGTCGCGATATCCCTTTCAGACAAACCCGCAACCCCGGCTATACAGTGGATCCCTAATAGCAGTAAATTGCAACGCAGCAGGCCCAAGTGGAGATGGCGGGACGAACCCTAGGGTAGAACTGATAGCCAATAGGGCAGAAGAGTTCTCGAATGAAGAACACATACTGGCAAGCGCAGCGTAGGACGTCCACCCACAAGGCGGAAAGTGACCTAATATAGGTCGCAAGAAGTTGCTGGTTACTCTGGAAATCCATGGGGGTGGCTTTACGTCTAATTAGAGTGAGCAAAAAATTGCCTGGAACAGACCGTCTGTTCCGCCGTAAGCTCAACAAGGCGGGTGCGTGTCGGGCGCGGGTTGGGACGGCAGAACGGCGGGCTTGTATATATTTTAACTTCTTGTATTATATGGATGTCAGCACAAGAAACGCGTACGCGGGTCGGGCGCGGAGCGGGTCGGGAGCGGGAGGGATTTCGTCTTGCGGCTCAGGCAATGATGATGAGTAGCAGACGGTTCCATTCTCAAGCAGTCCCTCTTTCGCAAATGGTCTTAAAGCTCGTACAGACCAGCGCGACGCGACGCCGCGCCGCGACACGAACAATACAATTTCTAAGAAATCTTGACGGTATAACAATAACCGGTGTCGCGTCGCGCTGTCGCGTCGCGCTAGTCTGAACGAAGCTTTACTCGGAGTCGACCCTTTTCTTAAAGATTGGCCACATACAGCAGGAGATAGGAATAAGCGGAAAGAGGGATGGGAGACTTTGCGCTGCAGTGGGACATACACAGCTGATGACAATAATAAAAATTGTGGATACAGCAGTCATTGTGCCGATAGCCGTGACGGCTAATGCCATAATAGCCAAGAGCCCAACACCTGTGGAGGCTCTCGTTAGGCAGGTGGATCAAGGGTTTGATCCAGAAAGCGGTATTTCTGGACACGGCGCGTGTCGTTTGGAGATTCCTCTCTTAGGAGCCCTGACCGCCGGTAGCTTGGACCCTGTTCCCGATACCGGTGGGTTACATTTTTTTTTTGTTTTTTGTTTATTTATAAATATATATATGAAATAAAGGAAAATAATAATTGAGCAATTCTCATACATAGGTAAGGTTCGTGCCAATACGACAAAAAGAACAAACAACCAAACTCCTATGGAAACACATTTAGTTAATGGCCATACGTGCGAGATTGTTCCAGCTTGACCATTACCTGAGCTGGTTTGTCCATTTGCGGAGCGTACGTGAATGTTGCGCAAATGGACAAATAAGCTCACAGGTAATATCGCGGACACTGGCGGTAAACCACTTTCAACCTTATTACTAAGGACATAAGGGTGATAGTGGTCAACCGCAATTGTCCGCAGTTGTAAGTTCGATACTCTCTCACAATCACCCCATGTAGACTAGTAGTAGCGCATTAAAAAAAACACCCATCATCATACCCTTGGCCTTACCCTAATCTATTTAGGGTAGGAGTCGTATTTCTTCAGTAGTCACCCCCTTTCTAGCCATATAATCTTTCACATAGTCCATCTATCGTTTCTTTGGTCTTCCTCCGCTCTTATAGCCAGCCACATTTAATTTCAGCATTTAGAAGACCAACCTAACAAAAATAAAGGTAAACCTACACAATCAAAAACAATAATAAACATTCCAGTAAAGAAAAGGCAAAATAGTTGAAAACTACAGCACGCATAACAGTGTTTAAAAGTGGTTGCAAGTTAGCTGCCCGAATAGGTAATTACTAGAGACTAGCTTCCGCCAGCGGCTTCACCCGCGTGATATCTTTATAAATTATAGCCTATATTACTTAGTGATAATATAGCATTTTACTGGTGAAAGATTTTTTTTAATCGGACCGGTAGTTTTGGTTTTATACACACAAACTCCACCGAAACCAATGATCGGCTTGCCCGACTAGTCGATCTTATCTCAACCGACGAGTCGGCCAAAGTCATAGTCGGCCTATCTCTAGTAATTAAATCTTTTTAAACTTTTTTTTCTACTGTACCTTACTATTGCATTACGATTGTTTGAAAGCTTAGCTTAGTGTCTGCACATAATTATCTAATAACGCTTGTTCTATCATCGCTTTACACCACATATTAGCTACATTACTGCACACAAGTGTCAATTAACGATTATTACAGCCATCATAACCCATTATTTACACTCATCAAACATAGAGCTTTCAAGTAGACAACCATAACGTTGGCTCCCAGTCTATAATATCGGCTCAATTTAGTATTAGTTGGCAAGCGTAGGTTAATCGTTAACTCGGTAAATTAATCGTTTAGAGGCTTGGTGTAGTACATAGTTTCTGAAAACGGTTGCAGCATACATAATTTGGGAAATTCAGTATATGTACAATACGGCCAACGTAACTTGGCGGGTCTGAACATAGGCACAACGAACTTTCGCGCAAGTTCTCTCACTCACACTCGCCTTATGTCACCATTACGTTCCTAAAAAACGTTATTGCGCAACCTTCTGCGCGAAGTTCTCACCCGTCAAGTTACGTTGGCCGTATTGTAAGGGTATAGATTTTGGAACTATCTCTTATTTTGTATGAACTGTATTGAAAAAATCGCTTAGTTGGTTTATAAAGGTATGACGAACAGGGTATTAAGTTAACTCATCCTCCATAGAAAAGGGAGGATCCGCCGACCAGACGCGTGTTGAGTCTGGTTGACAACTGCCCGACGTTTGACGTCGGGACGTTTTATATATGATTATACCCGATAAATCCTGTTTACGCGATACAGGATTTTGCGTGTCGTCAGTGTGATGTGTACTTCGCATGTGGCGTGGTAGATGTCGCACCTGCCGTGCTATTCTGTAAACATCTCACCATGATAACTTGGATGAAGTGAGCTTGATGTGAGCTGTCATTGCACCTAAAGCTAGGGTTTGACACTATGGACAGCTCACTTCATGGTCACTTCACTTCACTCTTCACGGTGAGATGTTTACAGAATGGATCGACTGGTTTCCCACTTAGAAGATTATAGAAGAATTTTATAAAGACAAGAAGCGTGGCAAAAGACGAATATCCAAACAAACTTTCACCTCTATTTAACCCCTTTAGGGAATGAATTTTCAAAAATCCTTCATTATTACTCACCCTCCTTAGAAAATGAACAAATGCGAAAAAAATCATGTTTCTAGATACAGCGATTTAAGAGACATATTTATACCAACTTGTCTACTTTATAGCTCAACACACACACACAAGGCGAGTGCGTGTCGGGCGCGGTTCGGGACGGCAGTACGGCGGGCTTGTATATCGGGTGTAAAAAGACACTTTCCGAAGCCGAAAGCCACATATTCTACCCATTATTTGCATCATTTTTTTCCACTAGACCATACCTGGGAATCCACTGGTTCTGGAGATATTGAAGGTCAAAGTCGCATTTTTTTTTTTTACTTTTTCACGAAAATGAATTCTATGCGATAATACGAAACTTTTTTCCAAACAAACATTACCTGAATTTTAGATTTATCTTAACAGATTACGCATTTGAAGTTACAAAAACGCAATGAACAACAAGTACCTACCTACATAGCGTAGGGGCGGAGCTTAACTAACACTGAATCCGTTCATTCAAGCGTGGGTTCGCGTTACATTGCGCGCAATAAAAACTTGTTTTTTTTTATAAAAAAAAAAAAAAATACGGTTCCCAGCAATAATTTTTGCGCAAAGCTACTTAGCTATACATACAGTATGCGTAGTTTACGGCTTTGTGATGTGTCTTTTTACACCCTGTATATTGTAATTCCTTGTATTATATCGTGTAACTGTCATCATTTACCCATGATTAATGTATTAAGTTTATGTTGTTTCCAGTTATAAATATATCTTAATAAGTTTTGAAAGGTGAATTGCTAGCCTCATAAAGTGCCTTAGTTAAAATGAGTTAATGATATAAGATAAGTGCATTTTGTTCATTGTTCCGATGTTAATTAATAAAGATATCCGATAATTAATAAATGACATTAAAGTATACAGATAGTTACAGTTGGACAGATCACAATCCAAACTTGTGTAAACTTACGAGATTGCATGGAAATAGACGTTGACACTCCTTGGTTACACAAAGTTCGATAAAGCTAGTTACAATTGAAGAAGTTAGTGTCGCAACTTGCACATTTGACACAACGTATACTAGGTGGCAGGGACATCGACGCGAAAACTGGTACCATGGATTCAGTACATGATTCTGAAACCCCCTACGTCGAAATTTTTCGTTGACTATCTTTTTTCCAGTCCATTAACATAGAGGTATGGCGCTGTATATAGGTTTTCACTAGTTCGGCTGCAGTGCTCCCATGTTGTATTATTTTCATTACATACAGCCTACAAATTTATTTTTACGCAATATACACTCGAGAGCAATGAATCCGGGTCACTTAAAGAATCCTAAAAATCTCGGAAACTAAAAATGCTAGGTTAATGCAATAAATTGTATTTAATAGACAATGTAATACTCCTTAAATGAAGGTATTAATACTTCTTAGTTATTGTAAAGTTATATCATAAAAAAATCAAATTTGAAAAAGGGCCACTTTCGAAGATGGAACTACGAAATTACAGCATTTGGTTTTGCTTTTGTTTGTAATCTGTCATTTATGTGGGTACATAAACCATGTTGATAGTGCTCTATATTCATTATTCAAGCTGAAATTATGTCGCTTACGCCTGAAGAATGCACCAGAATACTTACAATGCTGGAAACCGGCCGGAGTCAGCGCGATACAGCTAGGACTGTCGGTGTGTCGCTGTCAACAGTACAAAGAGTTCTCCGACATTACGAAGAAACTGGTTCTAACCTACGCAGACCAGGAGCGGGCAGAACCAGGTGTACCACAGCACGAGAAGACCGATACTTGGTGAACACCATGCTTCGAAATCGCTTTCTCACAGGAACTGAACTCACAAATCAGTTTCGACGCCTCGGAGGAAGTAACCCAAGTGCATGGACAGTAAGACGTCGGCTTGCTGAATCTAACTTAAAACCCCTTAGACCTGCAAACGGCCCTAAACTGGAGCGTGGGCATCGTATTTCAAGACTAAGATATGCCCAGAGCCACGTAAATTGGAGTATTGAAGATTGGTCAAAAGTTATGTTCTCCGACGAATCAAAATTTATGCTCTACAAGCACGATGGAAGACACAGAGTGTATCGAAGACCAGGGGAAAGATTCAAGCAAGCATGCATCGAAGAAAAAGTAGCCTACGGTGGTGGGTCTGTACTTGTGTGGGCCGGAATTTCTTCTGAAAGTCGCACAGAGCTGGTGATCATAGAAAACGGCTCTTTAACTAGCGTAAGATATGTGGAAGAAATCCTCAATGATCACGTTGGTCCATTTATGGTAAATTTAGGTGAGGATGCTATATTTATGCATGACAATGCCCGACCTCATACAGATAGGATTGTGAATGACTACCTTCAAGAGATGAACATTACTCGTATGGAGTGGCCAGCGCGCAGCCCGGATATCAACCCGATCGAGCATGCTTGGGACGAGCTAGGCAGATGCGTAAAACAACGAAACCCTCCCCCAATCACGCTTCGTGAGCTCAAAATTGCTCTCACAGAGGAATGGGAGAATATTCCCCAAAATCGTATAAGGAACTTGGTGTACAGCATGCCAAACCGCGTAAACGCAGTAATGGAAGCACGAGGAGGCAATACGAAGTATTAAAATTCAAGAAAATCGTAATAAAGTTCAAAAATTTCATGTTTCCTATTTTTGTTTTAAGGAGAGATCAGCAGTTTTTTTCTTTATGTAATTTTGTGTTAATAAAATGTATGGTGACTCATATTTTTTTTACTTTCATTTAAGGAGTATTACATTGTCTATTAAATACAATTTATTGCATTAACCTATCATTTTTAGTTTCCGAGATTTTTAACATTCTTTTAGTGACCCGGATTCATTGCTCTCGAGTGTAGTTGTAATATAATTATAGTTAATATTTTTGGTATCAATAAAATAAATTATTAATTAATATTAAAGTTCTCACTTCTGTCGGCCGTCTCCATGACTGCCTTCATTTTTTTAAAGCTTTCCTATTTTGACGCTTTAATACAAAAAAGTTTTCCTTCATCCAATATAAAGGAAAACCTTTTTGTATTGTATTCTTTATGTATTTTCTAGAACTACCCACTCACCTTCTGTAGTTTCTTTGAGTACCATTTCTTGCAGCAAATCTCAGCTGAATTGCTTTTTATGATCGGAGTTGTTGGAATCAGGTGGTTGCTCTTGCAACTTGTTACTGTGGACAAAGAAATAAAAACATAATATAAGTTCTAAGTCTAAGTGTTATCGTATAAGATTCGCAAAGAAGGTTTATGCCTAAAAGATGACGATGAGTCTAAACTCATCGTCAACTTTACGTAATTCATTAATCTAAATTAACAAATAAAATACTAACTATACTACACTTGCTTCTTTACTTTATAATATTGTTAAGACCTAATACACACGATTGTGTTACGCAATAAATAATTGAAATTAATTAAATGTCAAGGTTGAAATAATCCTAAATCGTGATACTAAACTAATTCTATTTTCAACGATTACGTGAAAGGCTTGATAACTAACGCTTAGAAATAGAATGCTGCTCATCTTCTAGAATGTATAACTCCTTTATTATAATTTTGCCCACTTACGCACGGGTTAAACGAAGAAATAATAAACAGATCGACCTCATACCCCGCGTCCTAACCAAAATGATCGTTTTCGCGAATACGCAATCACCGTGTAAATATTATATGTCACTTTTTGTTCGGAAAACTGGAAGGCGCCCCACAGTCAGCGGGTTCGGGTTCGCCGACAAAATGATCGCGGTTGCGTGTTCACGCGATGATCACTTTGGTTAGGACGCGGCCTTAGGGGGTCATTGTGAACATCAATATGAACAAGTTTTACTATGAGGCCAAACCTGAAATCGCCCCTCCTCTAAAAGCAATTCATTTTCTGAATTCCCAGCAATTCCTCTTTGGTGACACATATTTTAGCTGAATCATATTCAATTCAATTCATATCAGAATCATATTTGGTGTTAATATTGCCGCATGAAAAATATTAAGACCGCAATTTTACCGGATAATTTTTCTTTACATTTTTTATTAATTAAATGAGATTTTTATTTTTTATTTCTACAGTTTAAATGTTATTTCATTATAATATAAAACTGCCAAACAGATGAATTGCGTAATATGAATTGAACGCAGTTAATATTATGAATTGTCAGTTTGTGACAGTTTGTGTGATTCATAATATTATCATAATTATGATTCTGCCAAAGCGGCCATTTTAACCCCCCAGCTCTATGTTTATATAACTCGACAAAATGTAGGGAACATCAGTATTTTTTTCGCGATCAGTTTTGTCTCTTAGTGATAGTTGTTCATAATTATGAGTATAAAGACCCTTTATAAGATTTTCAGTTATTTCAAATACACCTTGTTTAATTTACAATTTTAATCGTCTTTCTATCGTTTATTTAGGTATGTCCTAAACAAAACGTTCCGCTGTTGTCTCGGTTTTATGTGGAAACTAGTAGAACCTGAAATATTTAAATACGTGAAATATTTAAATTGTTACAAAAAAGTTTGTGCTCGCGAGGTCTACTTTTCGCAGAACTACTAGTTTAAGATCAGCTAAAAATAATCAGTACCTACAGCAAATTAGCGTGAAAGTGAATCCTATTCTTACTTGAATAGCGTAGGAGTTTCCGTATAGCTATACACCAACGCAAAAAAACCTTTATTATCGTTAAATACGCACGGCAAATTAAGTTAGTAGACTTCCATTGAAGACCTACACGATGTCTGGTCCCGTGATAATAGAAATAGTTGGCAAATTATTGTGTTAGAAATGGTAAGGCTTATGCAATATTTTTTTTCTAATGTTTGTTGGCTGGCTCTTATCTGCGACGAAAGAGCGTTTTTAAAGGTCTTTGTAAGAATTTCTATACAACGTAGGTTAAAGGTGGCAGGCTGATAAATTCCAATGATTCGAACAAAAATGACATAATCGTCATGTGGTGAGCAAGTTGGATAGTCAAGGAATAAATATTTTAAGCATCTTAAGGTTTCTTTTTACATGCACCTTATCAAATTTCAGACTACGTCATTGTCAATGTTTTGAATGAAAATTACAGCTCGAAAAGGTGGCAATCGCCTGCTATGTGGGAAAAGTAATTACAAAGCATAAAATGGCAATAGAACATGGCTGGATTTCAGTTGTTATAAGGAAATGGTTCCCTAACATCTATCCAGATATATAAATATGTCTAGATAGACAGTCAAAGCTATGAACTCGAAAATAATAGCGTCCAACTGTTAGCCGCTAAATGCACGCTCATTAGAAAAGTACGATGACAGTACAATGACGTGGCGCGAGTGTAAGATGTGCTCTTTTGCAGCGCGATAAAATCTAGACATAAATAATCAGTCAAATCAGAATTCGTTTGGAAAAGCTCCTTGATCGTACCTAGGTAAATAGCTATAGTGCAGTTATAGATATTCACTGTATATCTGCCGGTCACTCCAGAAATGAAAGCCCTGGAACGTTGCGAAATTTATTCAAACAAAACATGTGTGCCGATATTAATTTGGTACTATTTATAATAATAATGATGGAACTCGTGCAAGGGATTTATTTTCAGATCTCCAATTATAATAGGGTAATATTTTCCGTATCAAACGGGTTCCACACAGAAAGGAATATTAGCAGTTGGTGCAAAATTTGGCTTCCTAAACATCAGCTTAATCCGATACCCAAATATCCTGAAGAGGGAAGGAAATAAATTCGTCTTCCTCTTTCAAGAACGTATAAAGGTATTTACCGTTTAAGAGGTATTGAATAATATACAGTGAGATATTCGTCACCAATAAATTGGATTAAGACTTTCCTGTAGGTACAGGATAATCCTTCAAGTGAAGAATTTCAGTCTGAAGCAATACAGATAATATACGATTAAATCAGACTCCTAAGTTACAAGGGGATAAGAAGTTTCAAATAAATCTTTAAGATTCAGGATAAAACCCCCCCAACTCAATTATTATCCGGTTAGGCTGTAGGTAAGTCAAACTGAGTTATTTTATACGTATAACTTAATCTGACAGACCAGCTCAACTTAGAGCTAAATAAACCTAGAACAACCAACAATTTTTAGGTTCATTGCTATCATTTAACGCGATCTACAAACTCATGCTTATAAATATTTCATTAAAATTCCGAAGTTACCGTTATTATAAAACGGTTTTGGTTGAGTCTTGAGACCTTTTTTAATATATTTGCAAACTTACAAGTCATTCTCAACAAAGAGTTATCCCAAAAATAAAACTGAAAAATTATTAGGTATCTTGAAGTCACTTTTTCATACAAAACAGGCCGTTTATTAGGATTAATAGAAAACTTAAAAACAGCCATAAAGGGAAATAATATTGATAAACTTGTCAAGTGTATTTTCACTAACAAACATTTCCTTATGTTATTGGAAAAATACCGTAACTTAATCAAGTTTTTTTAATAAAAATATTCGCCAACAAACTTATAAATAAACTCGATACCTACACGTGCGACATAGTCCAGTTACCATACAAAATAAATAAAACACAATATTCATACAAAAACAAAATCGCATCACCAAACTTTTTCAATATTCTGTCAACGTTGTGGTTCATACAATTCGCAAATATCTTCAGCATTCAGTGACACCGTGTGTACAGAATTACAGACTCACTGACATTATTGAGTAATGTATTTACTGTGTATAAATTCCTTTGAACGCGACGCGGTTTCTTTGCGATACAGCGGATAAACCGCGCCGCACTGTGGGTCAAAAAAAGGCTCTCGAAGACATTGGAGCTAAGCTTAGCTTCAGCTCCTTGCGCACGGTAATGTAATTATTTATTTATGATTTTTTGACGTACTTGATTTTTTCAAATCTCGATATGTGAAGTACCGCAAAAAATCTTCGTGTGCAAGGATATAACGGTAATCTCTCCGTTCCGGAAATATAGGCATAGCTTCATACATTTTTATTGCAAAAAAAATATAAGTTGCCAATTTGCCTACCAGATTGTATCCTATGTTATATTTATGCATTAGAAGCCATTTCAAGCAAAAAACCGATACTTTAACATTTAAGTTCCAATGTATTCGAGAGCCTTTTTTCGACCCACAGTGCGCCGTAGAAAAAATGTGTCTGTCAACAAGCTTCCATAGTATTCCATACAACAATGACGACCGTGCCTACACACGGTTATTCACCGTGTGTCGGAACGGTCGTCGTTTTTTGCGGCAAGATAAACGTGTGTGTACAAAGGGCCTTACTGTGATCTTCGTCACAATCCTCGCTATTCACCCAAGACATGTACTTTCAAAATTGAATCTTTTTCCCTCACGCATACGTTGAAGTACAGCCGCTATTTATTTATTCAAATAAACATAAGCCTGTTGGTTTTTTTTTTGAAAGTAGATCTCTCGTGAAAGCTAGCTTAAAATGAATGTTCACTTTTATTTCATTTCACGTTTTCACGGCACCAACAAAATTACATAGAAATTAACATTAATTAAATTTTTCGATCATTGAAAGATGCCGAATGCCAAAATCCCACATTGTTGGATTAATTCACTACTGAGTTAATTTTTCACTTTTTATTCATTTTTTATTTAGACAGTAGAGTGAAAGATGCCGAATGAAATACATAAATGAACAAAAAGTGGAGCGACTGATATCAGCCGGTATAGTTAATTGATTCGGGCGTGACCTTGTGGAAATCCAGTATAATAGCTCCTACACACTATGCGCGCGGCAAAAGCCGGCGGACATGCCGCCGGCATAGCGTGTTGGAGCCATTAAATACAATAGACGTAGATATATTAAGTAAACTATTCCGCCTAGCTTTTCCTAAAGAGTCATAAAAAAGCCCCGTAAGAAATCGACATGTTTTTCACCTCTCAACGAGGCATCCTCAGGATGACGATTAACTTGTCGCGAACCCGAACATGGCGTGCGTCTATTGAAAAGAATAAAAAGAAAAGAAAAGAAAAGAAAGAAAATACGTTTATTTGCGGTACACATGACGCAAAGAAAGAACAAAACACAAAAATAA
Source organism: Agrochola circellaris (assembly GCA_914767755.1). Classification (NCBI taxonomy): domain Eukaryota; kingdom Metazoa; phylum Arthropoda; class Insecta; order Lepidoptera; family Noctuidae; genus Agrochola; species Agrochola circellaris. Next base: position 3,288,667 of record OU611847.1, read on the forward strand.
ACAATTTGGGGGAAAATATGCGTCACATCCACGCAAAACGGCCATCGCTCAGCATAATGCTGCGACCCTATGCGAGACAGAGCCCCAACGCTGGTTTTCAGCGACAGCCGGCGTTGACGTGATGACGTCAACCGATGCAGCATATAGTGAAATAACAAAATAAGACAAAAATAAAATGAATAAATACAATATTTAGTCCTAAATGTTTATATAAAATAAAATATTTAAAATGGTAACATTTCATACCGTCGGCGCAGCTGTCATAAAAACTATTTGTTTGACGTTTTGACATATTGGTTATGTAGTGGTTACGTAATAATTATAACATGGCGCATTAAGTAATTAGTGATATGATGCAATGCATAATATGTAAAAACAAAGGATGCATTGGGAGATTGTGTAGCTATGGTTCTTGTAAATAGTGTTTGTGTAAATGTTAGAAGGTGAAAATGGCAAGCTCGGTGACATATATGAGATCAATGGTAAGTGCAGAATAATTGTATTTATCAACGAGATTGTATTGGATTGGATTCTATTGCATTTTATCAGAAGGTATATTCTTCAAAAATCACACCATGATAACTAAGTCGATGTGAGCTTGAAACAGCTCACTTCAGCTAAGTTTCCACGATGAGCTTTTTACGGAAAAAACGCTGCTTAGTAATGCCAAGTACCACCGCATTCATGAAACTTGTGAACCGTTATAATTATTATGAGGACCAACGTGTAGCATGTAACCTGCTCATGCCTCAAAATACGTTCACTTTGGTACAATAAACACAGAATGTACGTAATACGGTCGATGAATATGGCAACGTAAATTAATTACGTACTGTGCAGAATTTATAATTCATTTTGTTAGCACTGTGTAGCAGTTCATTCAATATGAATGAAATTACAAGAATATTATGAAAATCTATTTTGTTTTAAGTATTTTAAAACTTTAATAATATCACTAGTCCAAGGCATTTAGAGACAAGAACCTCCACATAAAAGACATTACTTTGAGGAGTTCTTTTGCTAAATCCGATCCAGCTGTCCTTAGCTGCCCTCCACATAGCATCATGCTTGTAATAAAGAAAGAATCAAAAGAAAAGAAAGAAAAGAAGGAAAATAAAGAAAAGAAAGAAAAGAAAGAAAAGAAAGAAAAAAAGAAAAGAAAGAAAGAAAAGAAAGAAAATAAAGAAAAGAAAGAAAAGAAAGAAAAATATTTATTATATGTATACATTTATATATATTTTTTTATAATACCCGAAATGTTAGGCAGAAGTGTACCTATATTACCTAAATTGCACCAGTTATGTTTAAGTCCCAAGTAATGCGAAGGCCAGCGAATGCGAAATTTCTGAGGGAAAACCCGAATAACACTTTGCCCGACCTGTAAATCGAACCCAAGACCTCGTGGCCAGCAGTAGCGCTTGCGATCACTGGGCATACCAACGAGACAGTCGAATAACAAAATCATTGTTGGATATTCGCAGTAACCGTATAATTTTAATCAAAGTTAGGTTTCCATTTTGATGTGGTTTTGCCATGTTCAAATCTAATCAGACTGTGAGATTGCGTGGCAGCTTCCAGTTACACGTGTGCTGCGCTCTATTCGTTGCCAAGGTTCCAGGAAAGGAAGGATGAAGTAATGGCAAATAGATAGCAATGCAGTATGCAATCTATTGGATAATTGAACTCGTGTGCTTATATAATCCCGACATTGCTATAAGTATTTGAAAACTTGTGTTTAAGGCGAAAGCGTCTTAGTAGCCCGTGGAATTCAACGTTTTTTTTGCAATTTTTAGGTCATTATCAAATTGTGTGTTGATCTAAATAATAATTCTAATTATAATAATTCTGTTAAGCTATATTTGTTACGGTTGCGAATCATATTTTTATCAACATACAACCTGACACTGACCTGAAAAATGCAAAAAACGTAACGGAACAAGAATTTCGCGGGCTTCCTTAGCGCATCCCCCTTAAAGACTTTGCAAGACCGAATGGCAAAGGGCAAAATTTGAGTTCAAAGAAAGAAAGAAAGAAAGAAAGAATAATGTTTATTTGGACACAGTTCGTGAAACACAAAATAAAAAAAGTGAAGAAAAAAAAAACAATTTTTATAACAACAAAGTGTGTGCCTCACGGCTGCGCCAAAAAGGTTCATTTCAGCATTAATGCCAGACAGGTGCTGTCTGACGCTGGTTTTCTAATGAACCTACAAGTAGGGACAAGTGACGGTGCGAACAAAACAGTTTCAACATACCTAATAAATAATTTGTATACTTCTAAATAAATAAACTAGTAATAAAATATAAATCAGAAAAACAAATTAAAAATTATATGAAAACAACAGGAACTGTCCACGCAAAACCTGTTCTTAGCGATTAGCTAGACTAGATTGAATCACACGCATACTAGCAATTTTTTTTTTCCAACCCTGTGCTGTCCCACTGCTAGGTACATCAGAAAATACAAAGCAAAACAATATACATAATATATTTGGTATATTGTTATTTTATTAACTTTCCAATTTTAAATTCGAAACTAAAATGTCAGTTTGATTAGTTAGACGTTTTTTGTGCTATGAAAATTGTCGAGACTTTTTTAGCTTTTTATAACATTTGTATTTCCGTTTTCTTTTTCTTAAGAAAAGTTGAAAAGCCGAAAGTTACGCCCATGCTTGACTTAGGACAGAGACAGTGAATGACGAAAAAACAGATGGCTAAATAAAAACTAAACTATGAACCTCAAAAACTTGGACTTAAGTTATTTAGGTAGGTTTCGTTTCACTCGGATCCGTCAGATCTTATCATTTTGACAAAGACTTTATCTTTTTTTTCATTTTTACTGTTAAAAATCCCAATAAAACCAAATAAATAGGTAGCTTTTAGTTTTTTCCCAATTGAGACTCTACGTCAATTTGTCGTGTTATAGCCATTTCATGGAACTGTCAAAGAACGACGGTTGTTTTTTAAATAGATGGACCAGATTGTATTCTATTTGTTGAACAATTAATTTCCCTCAATCAATCTGCATAGCCATTTCTCAACTATGTTGGGGTCGGCTTCCTGTCTAACCGCATGCAGCTGAATACCAGTATTTTACATGCAGCGACTGATACAATACCCCTTGGTAAGACTGGTTGTCAGACTTTCGGTCTTCTGATTGGAGAGAGAGAGAAGCCCGAAAGTCAGTAACGACTGTCAAAAATCCACGAATGAAGCCGCGACCAACGGCTTAACGTGCTTTCCGAGGCACGGAAGAGTCTCGGCATGTAAAGATGGTTACCCATCCACGGACCAAAGACGGCAAGCGGAGCTTAACCTGATAAATCGACCCGTGCGGCTGTTATTACTTAGCCACGAGCTTCTCGAACAATTAATTTCCCAGACATTACTTATTGTACAATAAAAAAAATATGTAGCTTATGTATCAGTTCGAGATAGCCTGTTCCTTTTCTGTACAAACGTGTAATAAAACGCCTAGGTTGCAATATTCAAGACCGATTTTATAAATAACGTAAACATGCCTACACTTATATTTGAAAGTCTTGAAAAGCGAACCACGTTCTTCAAGCTTCCAGCAATCGCTTTGCATAATCGTATAAAAAATTCATCCTCGTAGATATCGGTTTCTAGAACGGATTTAGATACCCTGTGAGGCGATTGATTGGACAAGGTAAGGAATATAAAAAAGGTACAGAAATCTTAGGCCTTATTACACGTATCATTTTGGGCATAAATTTGACAAAGGGTCGGTCTTGAATAAAGGGAATTCATTATTTTATCATAAGCCGGTTCAAATAGAATAGGCAGAAGATTGGTCCATACATAATATTTAGCAAGCTATTTGTCTGATGTTATAGATGACGAGACAAACAAAACAGCTTATATTTTTCCCTGTGCCACTTACGCTAACCTACAAGTCTATTATTTTAAATAATCTGACATCGCGAAATTAAATAGCAAAAATCATTCGTTTTCCCGAAAATACATGACATGACACCCCAAATGACGTCCATTTTCCCCAAATGTCATTACAATACGTTCTTAATTGGCTTCTCGGCATTGCACGTGAACCCCGGACTTGATGCGAATATTGGCATAATTCGAATGCAAGTCACATATACAATGCAACTGCTGCTTGGTTGATTACCATTGTATATAATTGTACGGATTGAGCCTTAACACTAAAACAAAATTGAAACTTCAGCTGACATGGACGAGTTATTGAAAAAAAAGAGGCGTATACAGATTGAATTTATTTGCCGTATTTCTTCCAGCTATCTAATTACGCAACACATTCTCGTAAACGATTACGACTAATCTGTTTCATCTTGACAGTTCAACAACATTCATTGCGTTATTTACGTTGTTGAACAGATTTTGTTTTCGAACTTATGATGCAATGGATTAGCAATCTGTTTCAAAACAATTCAGATTCTGATTGATCGTGTATTACGCAATTAGGGTACTGGAGGTGATACCGTGCGCTGTATGTTTAAATATACGCAAACTAAGCAAAAGGTGAACTTGATCCTTCAATAAAAAATATTTCAAAAAGAGTAAAGAGGTGTAATGTCTGCCAGTACACAAGTTGATGGATGTACGTTTTTATAAATTGTTTAACCAGCTGCGTATATTTTAGACTCATGAAACATGAAAAATTCTCCAAGTTGGCAGATACAAAGTTTTCTCTAGTCTTTTATCGATATGGTTATTTTGACAGCCAATTTGCAAAGATTTTAAACTTTTAATACTCTACATTAATCAGTTCAGAAAATGAATTATGCAGAAACTGTATTGCCAGTTTCGGACGCACATATTTATGCAAAAAGGTTTACGTGTCTGAGTTTTCAGTTACTTACTTATTTTACTTACAAATTATATTAAGTTAGCTTGTATCTTGTAACCCTACTTATTTAATCAACTAATACTCGTATGTAACTCAATCGATTATTCGTTCATCATGACATTCACTGTCATTCGCTATGGGAGACAACTGCCAGCCGGTCTTCTTATTCGTGACACGGAGCAATGAACACGTATAAAATAACAGCCTATCAAATTGGTTTCATTTTAATAAGTAAGTACAGGACTTACGAGTATTATTTTAGTCATATCTGAGTGTTTTTATAAATATTGTGGAAAAGGAAATAAATATGTTTGTGTTTAAATAATGTGTGCGAACCCCTTTATTTCTGAGCTGTAGCTTACATACAAGGTGGCAAGGACATCGACGCGAAAACTGTAACCATGATTTAAGAAAAAAAAAATGTGCTGTTTCATAGAAAAGTGCAATACCTACGCGGTCAAAATGTATGGAACAGCAGTTTTTTTTTTTAAATAACCGACAAAAAATATCAACACAGAGGGGTTCAGAATAATGTACTGAATCCATGGTATCAATTTTCGCGCCGATGTCCCTGCCACCCTGTATAGTATGATCAATCAGCGATAATGTTAAGCAACTTTCAAACAAATTCCTTTCCCGGATAGCAGATGTTTGTAACTTTTCCGATGTGTCATTTTCATTCAAAATGTCGGTAATGACGTAGTCGAAAAGATAATATGTATACAGTTACTAGTAATAATAAAAAATAAGCTTCTTAACGTGCGTAACAAAATAGGGATGATGCCAGGGTTAAAAAAAAGAAATTCAATTTAGTCCCTCAGTCAGAATTAATTAAAAAATATTGCACACGTTTTTTTTGCTAATAAAAAAGAATAAGCGTAAACGCATTAAAATTGGGGAGTGGGTTCGCTACGTCACAACTAAGTATAAAATCTACATATGCGTGACGTCACGCCACATTTTAACTCAATGTACCGTAATCTTTTGATAACGCAAAAAAAACAAAAATACGTGTCCAATATTTTTTAATAATCTACCTGACGGACAAAAGGAGCTTGTGGCTAAGTAATAACTGCCGCACGGGTCGATCCATCAGGTTAAGCTGCGCTTGCCGGGTTTGGTCTGTGGATGGGTGACCATCTTTACATACCGAGACTCCTCCTCCGTGCCTCGGATAGCACGTTAAACCGTTGGTCCCGGCTGTCATTCGTGGATCTTTGACAGTTGTTGCCTGTCATCAGAAGCCCGTCTGACAACCAGTCTTACCAAGGGGTATCGTATTACCCAGTTACTGGGTTGTGGAGGTCAGATAGGCAGTCGCTCCATGTAAAATACTGGTATTTAGCTGCATCCGGTTAGACTGGAAGCCGACTCCAACATAGTAGGGAAAACGGCTTGGCAGATTGATTTTACCTGAAGGACAAAAAAAATGTCACTATCCCTATTCAAATTCACGGCTTTTCCTTAAGGAGGTAGGCAGAAACTAAAAAACCAGCCACGCTCTATGATCCTTACATAAATACCTACGCCTTTTCAGCAAAATGAGTATATACGGGTCGTGGCAGTTTTTAATTCATCGGTCATTCAAAAAATATTTTCAATTAAAATAGTACCAGTTGAATAAAACAATAAATATGAAAATATATGCTCATGGAGTATTTCGGGACATCGCCAAGCGGTTGGTCGACTCTTCACGTGACCAGAGGGCTGGCCAATTTTTAGGTCAAAGAATCAGCATTGCCATCCACCGTGACAATGCTGCCAGCCTTTTGGGCACTTTTCCCACTGACAGCGATGCCGACGAATTTTTTGATGCCCAATGAGCTCTTCCTTTATTTATTTTTCCTCTTTATACTTGTACATAATTTATATATTTTAGTGTAAGTTGTATGTTATATTTAAGATTGTTTATATATTTTGAATTTCCCTTTAAGGGGACTACAGGACCTAAACGTGCCTAAACGCAAGTTTTATAATGCCTAAAAGAATATGATCCACTGCAGTAAACAAAATCAGAAAAATGATATTCTTCAGTATATATGCTAGTATGATAGTGTGTTGAAAACATAATACAACTAATTTGATACGATAGAAAAAAATCATGAAGATACCTCTAAAAATTTCTTTTAACGATTAAAAATCATATTAATTTACATGCAATCATTCTGATTTTTTGTCAGATTATTCTACAAGCTACATATTAGCATAATAGTGTTTTAATTTTCCAGTCCAATTAATAGATTTTCTGTAAATCGCTAACTGCTTCATATTTTGCAATAAATAACCTGCGTCGTGTCATCGCGCTTCTCTTTCATTTCTATGCAGTCCGACAGTGACCGCGCTTTAGCTGTTGTAAGCCTCTTAAATAAAAGTAAAGTAAGCTAGGTAGCATTGACTAGGTATCGAAATAGAATTTTATAGTACCTAGTAGTTGTTTCTAGAATACGCTGGGTTGATAATAAATATGAAATAATACGGAATTGTGTTGGTACTCAGCAGTGCTGAATTTCATTATTGGGAACCTTAGTATATACATAAACTCCCGTCACTATAAAATTAGGTAAGCATTAAAATTTTATAGCCCACAGCTTATTTTAATGTGCTTTTCAAAATAGGGGCTTAAGTTGGTACTAATTTGTAATTCACACTGTAACTAGGAAAATATAGTTTGGTTGGTGCTTTAGAGCGTACTCTATGTGGCCAAAATCCGTATCAAAAGATGACGATTGTGATAACCAAAAGTGATCTGGACTTACTTTGGCCTACAGGTAAAGCTATATCTGAGGATAAGCGAGATGCACTAGATGATAGAACAAAACCCTGAAAAATAGACAGAAGACGATATCGACGGCTTTACCGGGCCTATCGATTTTGAGGTGGAAGGCGAAAATAAATTGTAATTTTTTTTCGTGTTAAATGTTAGAAAATGATTCACTATCTAATAAATGGCATTAAAAAAGTGTGGGTTGGTTCTTGTTTGCAAAAATGGGCCCAATTATGTACAGCTAAATAACCTATAAAAAGTATATTTAGAGCTCTCGGGACGTGGTACCGAATTTCATAATAATTTGCATCGGCCCATTAGCTCAGTTGATTAGAGCATCGGGCTAATAACGCGAAGGTCGCGGGTTCGATCCCCTCATGGGCCACAATTTACATTTTATAATTTTTTATGAACCACTGTTTTAGCAATTGTGAATGTGCGAACGCTGTAGGCTTAGTGGATTGTAGATTTATGGAGTTTCTTGCCGACTATTCTCCATTGAAAACGACCAATTGGAACCGTGCACCTAGCTTCTGACGTTTCATAAGCGCCCATGTAGGTTTATGTGAAATAAAATATTTTGATTTTGATTTTTTGAAAAACTCTAACGCAAAGCATTCCATTAGGTACCTACGAGATTCATAATTAAGTATGTACTCGTATTAGTTTTATTTGTACACTATAAAAAATATATAAATTGGATACATTTCGTATACTTAATTATTAAACAAACAAACTATTAATTAAAACATTGGTGAAATAAAAAAACAATGAAATATCCCAAGTTAAAAAAAAAACCCCATTTCATATGTCTTACTGTCCCAGAACAAAATGGCCGGGTTTTTTGAACCATGAAATTGATTAATGAATGGAACCATAATCTGTAAGTGCTTGTCTGTTACAGACATGCGTTTGGCAGGCAATTATGTTCCAACTGTGTTGGTATAATTATTATGTGAAAATGGTTTCTAAATCAATGCACCCGCAATCCATAAGTAATTCTGTGTCTGTCTGTAGTGTTCTGTGTGTTGTGTGTGCGTAGCTGTAAACAGCTGAACTGATTTAACATACAGGTTAAACATGACCTGGGTTAGTAAAATAAAAAGGATACAATGCCTATTTCACAGGTCTAAAAATACCCTTACTGAAGCCGAGAGTCACTTGTTTTTCCCGTTATTTTTTTTTGTACTGGCCTATACCTGAGAACCTTCTGGTTACACAAATAAATTTAAAAAAATTCAATTCAAAATATTTTATTTCACATAAACCTACAAGGGCACTTATGAAACGTCAGAAGCTAGGTGCACGGTTCCAATTGGTCGTTTCCTATGGAAAAGAGCTGGCAAGAAACTCCACGGTTACTCTTTTAAAAGTAAATGGTTTTTACAATGTTTTTAAATTACAGCGTTAAAAGGTATGAAAGGACAGTGTAGGCCTATAAACAAGTACCAAAAAAAAGTAAAGGTCAAAGTTCCAACTATTTTTTATGTTGTTTTTACGAAAACAAGTTTTAAATACTTGTACCATTAGTGCAACTATAAGCACAATGTTTTGCGAGCAATATATTGCGCACTACCGCATACAGCGAAATTTGTACCAAAAATAAAAGTCGTTTCCCAGCAATTATTTATGCACAAAGTTACTTAGTACAGAATGTGTGAATGACGACTTCGTGAAAGGTATTTTTAAACCCTGTTTACCACACATCTGTGGCTATGTGTTTCCAACAGTTGTGACACTGTCTAAAAGCCTACTCGTACGAACTGCGGGCAAAAGTTTCGCTCCTTTTAACAACATTTATTAACATTACAGGCCGTGTGGGGGATGGAATTTCCCATAGGCATAAACAACGAACTTCATACAAACTTTTATCCCTATTTACCACCGAATCGTCGAATTTTACGAAAGTCCTTCCTTAGTATTTACCTCCATTCTATGAGGAACTCTTGAGCAAAATCTTGTTTTAAGAGACACAGCGGTTTAGACAATGCGTCACCTGTCAGTGAGTGAATTTAAGATTTTATGGACATTAAAGTAGACGATTTCATACAATCTTGGGTCCGAATGTAACGAGATGAAAATAGTGTAATTAATTAGATTAAAACTAATCAGTCCCTCGCCAAACAGCGATCCATAGTTTCAACCATATCCAATCCAAATTAAGGCGACGGTAAAATCCAAAATAACAATATTCGAAGTCAAACGTGTGAGCGATCTTCGGTGTCCAGTGTGAAAGCAAGGGTCGACAAAGTAGACATGATCAGAATCGGTAGAAAACAAAGCAGTGGTTGTTGAAAATGAATAATAATCGGGAAAGCACGTACAAAGCATAAGAAATCAAGAAACGAGTGAGCAACCAAGAGCAGTCTATTTTTTTATTATTATTTTTATTGCTTTATTTATTTTGGTCTATTCCATAATGGGATTTATCTTAGTCCTTAGGTGTGTCCGTGGCCCTATCAGAATACTAGCGCTGCGGTATTTTTTTTTTATATCGCCGCATTATGCTGAGATAGCAGCCATTTTGGCCTCGCACAGGTCGTTATTATTCTGTTAGTTTTTAAATGCTCCTTTTTTGTTTTATAATTATTTTTATTATAACTTATTGTTTGTATTTCCTGTGCGTGTCCCAAATAAAATATTTTTCTTTTTTTCTGTCAGTCGGAAACTGTCTAGTGACAATGTGAGTTAGCTTTCATGCCAGTGACATAGACAAAAAATATGAGACTGATTATTAATCGATATTAAATTGATTTATTATATTGGTTTTTCAGTAATTAATAAATATTTTATTTCTTAATATCACTGTAATTAAATGCACTATATTGCTAAAAAGTATGTAGTGCATTAAATTACTTTGAAGGTTTTCGTTTTGTAATTGTGTAGGTAATCGATTACTCAATTAATCGATAATCTCACGAAAACTCATATTAAATATAAAAGAAAGTCGTGTTAGTTACACCACTTCTAACACAAGAACGGCTGGACCGATTTGGCTGAAAATTGGTGGGGAGGTAGCTACTTTTTATCCCGTTGGTAGGGTGGGTAGGGTATGTATAGGGTAGGTAGGTGCGGCGTAGGTAAGTACTTAGTGCTACCCGTGCGAAGCCGGGGCGGGCAGCTAGTTTTTAAAATTCAAAAATAAAAAATATGTTTTTGGTTTTTAGATTATATCTCAAATTATTACATTTGGGCCCACCGTTTTCCATCTCCTTTCCAGCTTACGATGAAAAAGATTTTCAATTGTTAAAATTCGAAGACATGTGACATATATCAACCCGAACTGGGCCCGCGTCGTAGATTAAAGTCCCCTCCCTGTCGAAGAGAGGAGGCCTGTGTCCCAGCAGAGGGAACATTATAGGTTGATATTGATAACGCTAACACTGCTTTGAGCCAATTAAAAGCTTTTACTTTTCATCTATCTAGATATTTATATGGCAGTGTCTGTTATTATTGGCACTCATTCTATTCCTTCTGCTTGATGAACAGTTGTGAATTTTATGCTACGTTATTTTATATCCACTTTGATTTTAAAACTAAACGAGAACCAATATTGCTTATACGTGCCTATATTTTCAGTCTATTTTGTGGGTGGAATAAAAATAGGAACTAATGAAACAAACTACAGTTTCCGCTGGACTAATTGTGACTTCCTTTTAGGAGGTATTAATAAAGTTTTTTTCCGAGCACTCTTTCAGAAATACTGGTATGTCTTACGAATTTTGTGACTGTGGTTCTACTGCCGTCGATTAAAATAGCCTGGCTTAGGATCTGATGGTGGTGGTTTGGTCATGTCACCTATTATTTTAGGTTAAAATTTTGCAAAATCTTAAAAAGAAAAATATAAAAAAAAATTACTGCAAAACTGCTACTTAAAAAGAAAAAAGTTTTTCTGATTGACAGGTTTCAGTTAGATTTTTAAAATAAGCTGTAACTTCTGGAAATGTTTCTGTTCTTAGGTAGTAGTTACCAAAGAGACTGTGACCTCTGAGTTTGTTTCGGCGTTTCTTATCAGAGTAGTCGGATAGGAAACAACGACCTCATCAATTTTTTTAAAACATAATTTATCTATGACCTTTTTTTTTTAAACCAATTTGCATAAAAAAATATCATTTATCATTTCCTGTATCTTACTTCTTTTTGCATAGGTGAAACTTGAGACTAATAAATAGCCAAGATTCTGCTGTCGTATTCTCAAGTAATTAACTTCTAAGAACATTAAGTAGGTACCTAAATCAATAAATTACTAAACAAGGCAATTAACTGGTTATTGCAACAGCATATTCTAGACATAATATGCGCATAATCACAATTAAGTTTATAATATGTAGAGATGCGATCAACGACTAATTTCTATTAACACAAAATGAATTACTGGATACAATATGGCGGCAAGGACTAAGGTAAATGATAGCTTTGCTTCCTAGTTTGTAAGCGAGCTCTGCAATATGGTTGCTGGTGGTGTACCATGGCAGGTACCTGTAGTCATAAGCACCCTGCTAGGTACTTATAGTCATAAGTACCTTGCTAGGCACTTATAGTCATAAGTACCTTGCTAGGCACTTATAGTCATAAACACCATGGAAGGTACTTATAGTGAAATGAAATGAAATTTAATGAAATTAAATTGTTTATTCTGTAAATAAGATATCGGAATCACTTTTACACGTCATATAAAAAAATATTAAAAATAAGCTAGATGAGGTCGGTGTTTCCTATCTGACTACTCTGAGAAGAAAGGCCGAAAAAAACTCAGAGGTCGTAGTCTCTTTTAAAGTCCAGACATAATCTTGGTCAAGTCATATGAGGACCATGTGGATCAGTGTCTGAAATGGTCTTTTGAGGAAAGAACCACACAGAAAACCACCAGTCATAAACACCTTGGTACTTATAGTCATAAACAACTTGCTAGGTACTTATAGTCATAAACACCTTGCTAGGTACTTTTAGTCATAAGTACACGACTACACCTAAAATATTAAAACAACTACTCACAATGTCTCTGCCACTTGAAGTTATGCTGGATCTCGTGCCGCATGCCCCTCCATAGCTTGGTGACTATCAAGGAGTATGCGAACGACATGATAAAGATGGGAATCAGCAGTAGTCCAGCGTCTATGCCAAGGTTGAAGGCCCGTTCCAACTCCAGGCTGGTCCATACTTCCCTGCATTTGAAGACTGCAAAAGAAAAAAAAATGCTTTATATTTTTTACTCCAGCGTCAAAAATGAGCAAAATTGTATTATGGGATCTATCGTGTTGTCACAGTACTTTTTTATTAAGAAATATTATAGTTTATAGAGGACCTTGTGGCTAAGTAATAAGCCACACGGGGTCGATCCGTTAGGTTAAGCTGCGCTTGCCGGGGTTGGTCTGTGGATGGGTGACCATCTTTACATACCGAGACTCCTCCGTGCCTCAGAAAGCACGTTAAACCGTTGGGTCCGGCTGTCATTCATGGATCTTTGACAGTCGTAACGGGTCGTCAGAAGCCCGAAAGTCTGACAACCAGTCTTACCAAGGAGTATCGTATTACCCAGTTACTGGGTTGTGGAGCTCATAGGCAGTCGCTTCATGTAAAATACTGGTATTCAGCTGCACCCGGTTAGACTGGAAACTGACCCAAATATAGTTGGGAAAAGGCTAGGCAGATTGGATTGGTTAGTTTATAGAGTAATACGAAAGCTATCTTGCATTGGGAATTGGTGGCATGAACCTTTTTTACGACTTTTATAAACGAACTAGCGACCGGGCCCTGCTTCGCAAGGGTGCAATGGTGCCATGTCAAATCAACGAAAGTCCTGTGCTATGAGGCCCTTAATGTTCCCACTGCTGTGACACAGGCCTCCTCTCTGTAAGAGGGAGTGGGCCATAATCCACCACACGGGCCCATTGAGGGTTTCCTCATGATGTTTTCCTTCACCGTTTTCAGAGCAGTGGTGATGAAATAAATTACACAAAGTAAAGCGCGAACCCACAACTTGGGTCCGAACCCACAACTTACAAATATGTCCAATATGGCCGATACCACTGGAACATCACTGCTCAACCTCCAGGAGTAAATGCTCTAAATGATGGTGAAAACAACATCTAAACCCATTGTGTAGTTTAGAAAATCCAAACACGAAAGGCGATATTGTTTTATAAAAAAGTAAGTATAGATTTTACGAAGTTGCCCATGGAAAAACAAGTTACTTTAAAGCTACGTAGATCATTTATTTTATTTTCCTGCAAGTCTTAGTTCAGTCACAAGTCACAACGCAGAATTTGGAATTTCAAAGATACGTGGAAGCATCTTTGACGCTAACACGTAGAAGTTGTTTGCAGTTCCGAGCAAAAATATTGGCTGTTAGTTCCATTAACAAATGGACGTTTTTTCCAATACCTTCATAGGTCAGTGGGTCAGTAGATAATGGTGGAAGCTGTCGACTTGAATCGATTAACTTTATTGACCTGCCGATAGGAATCGGTTGCAGGTTAAGGTTTCAAGTATTGAGATAGAAAATTAGATCTGGCATGAGATAAGCTGTTTTGACGGAGTCTGTCCTTTCTGATAGCGAAAACTTGAAAACGTCTAAATATTTTGAAAAGGTTACTTCTAAAATGTCCAATGACGACAAAAAAATTGTTTTGTCCGTCAGATAGATTAATAGTTATTTGTTACTAGCTGCCCTTCCCGGCTTCGCACGGGTAGCACAATGTACTTATCTACGGCGCACTTACCTATCTACCCTACCCTACCTACCTACCCTACCCTACCTACCCTACTTACCCTACCTATGCTACCTACCCTACCTACCCTAACTACCCTACCTATCTACCTACCTAACCTACTCTGCTAAATTCACATTCATCAAATGCGTTAACTGTCCAACGTGCAAAGATAAAATAGTCGTTAAGTTTTGTGAAATTTTCCATTTTTCTGCGCAATTTTCTAATTTTTTTCTTTCATAAGATTCTTCTCCTGACAATAACGAACACAACAAAAAAAAAAACGTGAAATCGGTCCAGCCGTTCACGCGTGATGGCGTTACCAAGGGAAATAGGGATTCATTTTTATATATAGAACTTTGCAGCCTTAAGCAAAGTTCTTTTTGGCGCGAGTAGTTGTATTAAAACCTGAGCAAGCGATGGATCCTAGGTTTATATAGAATCTTGAGCGTAGCGAGGGTTTGAAAGGTACGAGACGCAGAATAACTTTACTGCCGAGTGCAAAACACAACCTTCCACCTTATTACAGCGAAGAAAATGCTAGGTGCAAGAAAAACAGCGTATAAGTTAGAATTCATTTATGTTAAAAGTTAAAAGTAAAATAGCTTCAATTAAAAATAATATTAAAAGTTAATATAAAATGTTATTTTTTTATTTTGGAACTGTTATGCTTGTGTTTGTCACTTGTGTACTATTTTACTAGGTAAATTATTTGGCTTTGCGGAAAATTTTTCAATATCATTTGATTCCATTGTGAAAGTTGGAGACATACACAGGCGATTGAAAACGATTTACTATCGTGCCGTCTTTGGAAGTTGAAGGACAAGTCTAAAGATTTGGGCAAGACTATTTGAAAGTTATACCTCAAACGATGCCCTTGCATATTTTTGACTTATTTTCTATAGAGTCCTCTACGTATTCTTCTGCCACGGTACTGGACTTCCAGCCGCCGTGACGCTTATGTGTGGTCAGATCAGCACCCGAGTTGGCCAAAAGTGTGGCCGACGTCCTCATATAACAATGCCCGGTGTATTGCTCTGGTTCCTGTACGTGGCAAATTCACGTGGCAAACCACCAATTTTAGTACTTCCCATAGGCTGTCTAACACATTTTCCTTTGGGATATTGCAAAAAAATCGATCGATTGGTATATTAGCAGCGCAAAGCTTGATATTCATCTACAATTTTGGTAGATTCGTCACGTATCAGGAAGTTCCTATCAATATTGGTTTGATAAGTTAACCAACAGCAACTTTTCTGAATGTTTCTCAATGTTTTTCGTTGTAAGATACGTGAGTTCATTAGTCCGGCACGCCCCGCTAATGCCAATAATGAGGACAACCTATAACGCAAAGGCAGAAAATAATTTTTACAGCACATACTAAGAAAGTTAGTACATACTTTCACATATTTTTTTTTTTTTTTTTTTGTATTTATTATTTTATACTAAGTACATTATAATTAAGTATATATATTTTAGTGATATTTATTTTAGTAGTATGTTCGTAAGTTTATTCTCATAATGTATGTTTATAGTTAATATTATAGTTAAATTAGTGAATAATTAGGTGTTTTTATTTTATGTATTTTATTTTCTCTTCTACTCTTACACACGTTGTCTACATCTCTTTAACTACTTTCCTATCGCAGGTATGCTGGAAGAGATTTCTTTAGAAATAAGCATCACCTTTGTACGTATTTTTCTGTTCCTTTTTTTCTTGTCTGTTTATATGTGTGTACATAAACCGTTAAATAAAAAAAAATAAAAAAAAAAAAAAAAGTACCTACTTTGAATAAAGATATTATATTGAAAAAGCGAAATATTTACTTTTGTAGCAAGAAATTCGGAGTCGGGCGCTTCGTTGAGAAACTGCTCAATGTTATTAGTGGTGAAAATCTTAGATCTTTTCGGTTTGTGGCCTCTTGACTTTTTCTTTAAAAATGCCAATAGTTTTGAATATTTTTTATGGTATATAATTTTTTGTTTTGATCCTGGCTTTTAGCATCGAATACATGCTCCAAAGTGTGCTTAATTTCCTTGTTTTAGATAGTTCAATGAATTATGATAGCATTATAGTCTTCGAAAACGTTTATGCGCCTTTAGAAGGCATCACGCGTGAACGGCTCAACCAATTTCACAAATTCCTTTTTTGTTGTGTTTGCAAGGAGAAGGTTCTTACGGAAAGAAAAATAAGAAAATTGCGCAGAAAACTTAACGACTACCTATTTTAACTTCGCGTGTAGGATAGTTAGTGCGTTTGATGAATGTGAATTTAGCAGAGTAGGGTAGGATAGGTAGGTAGGGTAGGTAGGAAGGATAGGTAGGTAGGTAGGGTAGGTAGGTAGGGTAGGTAGGTAGGTAGGTAGGGTAGGTAGGTAGGGTAGGTAGGTAGGGTAGGTAGGTAGGGTAGGTAGGTAGGGTAGGTAGGTAGGGTAGGTAGGTAGGGTAGGTAGGTAGGGTAGGTAGGTAGGGTAGGTAGGTAGGGTAGGTAGGTAGGGTAGGTAGGTAGGTGTAGGTAGGGTATGTAGATATGTGGGTATGTAGGTAGGTAGAGAGGGTATGTAGGTAGGCAGAGTAGGATAGATAGGGTAAGTAGGTAAGTAGGTAAGTGCACCGTAGATAAGTACATAGTGCTACCCGTGCGAAGCCAGGGCGGGCAGCTATTATTTTATAATTTCTTACGATTTTATCAAAAAACAAATCACAATGATGGAAAGTGAATTGAATAAAGAGAAGAAAATTTTAAAAGGTTTTTCTTTTTTTCATGAAGTGCTAGCCAGTCCAATTTTTCTAAAAACGAGGATGGCGCACTGACATGAAATAAGTATTAATACATTTTCAGTGGATTAGCGGTATAGAGTTCTCTCTCCACTCTTCCCGCGCTAGCGGATAAATGCAATCTTGCACTCAGATTTCGAATGACAAACAGAATATTTCCGAGGATATGAGGTGAAAAAAATTATGGACACGTATTTTTTCTTATTCAAAAAACTACGGCGGCGGCGATACATTGAGTGAAAATGTGGCATGACGTCATGCCTAATTCATATGTAAATTTTATACTTAGTTGTGACGTAGCGAGCCGTATTATCTGACTGAGAGACTTAATAGAATTTCTTTTTTTTTACCCAGGCATCTTCCCTATTCTCTCGAAGTATAGTATAATAATGATTAATATTAGGTAGTTTCTCTAGCTCTGATACTTTGTGTGTGTGTGTCTACCAAATTTGTCTACCAAAACACAACAAAGGCGATCTTTCTATGTCTCTTTAACGAAAATATTGTTACATAAAATACCTATTTTTGAGTTCATTATTTTATTTCAATTCCATAAGCACAGTTTTTTCACACGGAAGGAGTCGTAAAGTCAGTTATTTCAGCCGCGAACAATGTGCTCGAGTAAGAGGACCTCATTTAAAACTGAAAATGTAACAGCAGAATGCTAGCCGAATCCGGGAACAAAATGGGCAGTCATGTGCATTCCACGTGAATCATATCTACACTATTTCAGGTTAAATTTTACCGAGCGCGGCACAAAAATAACGAATCAAAATACTATCAAAACATGCAAAGCGAGAACTTAAATTGCAGATGCGATGTTTTTGGTGTTATTTTGTAGCCAAAAAATATTGTTTATTTAGAGCTGCGTCAATTATTTTGACAATTTCAAGGACTGAATAGAATCTTGCTTCATTTTCATGTTATTATTGCTGATGTGATTCTGATTCTAATCCAATAAATTTCTTTCAGACCTCCGAGCTCTCAAATGCAGTCTCATTGAGAACTTGTTGAAAATTTTACAGTTTACAGAAAAATAAACTGTTACCTACACAAGATTGCACAACTTCAGCCCAATAGTCCATATAACAATATTATGTGAACAAAAAGGAATACAAAAAGCTTTTGCAAACCCTGCTTATATGCATGTTTAACTTTGTTTTATATCCGCCCAGGGAACGCTGGCTCACAGTAGTGCCGAGCCAAGTTTAAGAAAAATTGGACCGCTCTGCGCTTCACAATATACCTACATTTTCAGCGTTTTACGAGCGGTTTTCCGAGAGAGGTAGAATTTCATACGGTTTCGTATAAACATGCAAAATGAAACTTATACTGCATGCGAAAGAGTCGTGGTTTATTAATCTTTGAACTTTGAGTTTATTCATGTAAAATTATGTCGGAAAAGTGTGTACTGTGTAAGTGGTAGGAAAACATTGGTGTTATTTAAAACTAGCCAAAGTATATTGATAAAAATATGGTTACAATAGTTACACTTTACTTTAGTACCTTATCGTGTGGTAGGAAACTTAATAAGTAATCATAACGGCTGAGAAACGTGGTGGTTATTTATGTTTCACAATTTCCTTCGAAATATTCTTCAATAAAATGAAGCAGTCGGTTTAAACTTATTTTGCATTTCTCTTCCTGTTTTTAGAATCAAAGCCAATTTCAAGAAACAATGTCAACAGCGTTGAAGTGAAGTAAGTGAACCAGCGAAAAGTTTTTAATGTAATTCAATATTTTTAATATCGCATCGTGATTTATTCATGGAATCCTGCGTAATTTAAATGAATGAAATCTGTTAAATTCGCATTTTAAATTGGGCTTGGTTTCGTGGATCCGTAGAGAGAAAAATCCATGTGATTTGTGGCTGAGCAAAATACCTACTTGGTAGAGATAGGCCGACTATGATTTTGGCGGACTAGTCGGCAAACTCCATAATTTTCGGTGGAGTTCGGATTTGAGTTTAACTCAAAACCGAAACTGTAATTCTAAAAGAGATCTGATTGAGAGTTGTAGAAGCTCTAGTTTAGTTGTTTTGACGTGAAAGCTCCTTTCCGTCGGTGAACTGGTAGTAAGTTCAATATTTCTGACCGTCAAAAACATGTAAGATTTCAATCGCTAATAACTACAAGACTTTTAATCCTAGAGTAATGGTTGAGCACGCAAAAGATAGGTCATATTTATAAAAAAATTGTGGTAGGATATAATTTGCCTATGACATCACATCGCGACGCATGCGCGCAACCCTCTTTTTTTCACTATATGTCGAAATACCAATTAGTATTACTGCAAAAAAGTGTTCAGCTAGAACGGTGATTCTGATGTCGTTCCCAAGAGTTGAAAATGAACTATCAGTACCGAAAGAGATTTTACAAATATTTCGTAAAATAGGGGTAAAAATGCATATGAAGTTGACAATAGCTACATAATTTAATATATTGACTCATATCGGCCGTAAATCTGCTTAGTATTGAAAAATATTACATCTAGCTCAAAGCTCAAATGATGTATATTAGGAATGCAATGATGATGATGATAATTTGTTGTACCTAAGTCTTTGTGAATATTAAATAACATCATCATCATTTCATTTTCACGAAATTCGGCGCGGGCTCGAACTGCGCTTAACTAATTTTTTTTTGTTTAGGTAGGTATTTATGTATTTCTTCTGGATGCATGTACATGCATCCAGAAGAAATACATAAATACCTACCTAAACAAGTAACAGTAAGCGGTCATAATTGCAGTAGCACGCTAAGGATTACATTGCTTAGAACACGCGTAGGCCGAACCTACGTCTGTGTGCGGTACCTACAGCTGTGTGCTTAAGTGATGTTCACAAACTGGCGTCGACCGAAACAAAAAACATACCGTCGCTTTCACACCCAAGAGTTCGTAATTACGTGTGACCTTGGTAGGTTCATAATATGATTGCTAAAATTCACGACCAATTATTAAGGTCCAATAGCTGATAGTGTACCGTATCGGATTGTGAGACACATAGGTCGGGGTTCCAATCTCGAGATGAGGTTTTTATTTTTCTTTTCAACAATAATCTTCATCTGTTCTTTTATTATTAGATAAATATAATTAATATTATATTATTATTCTCGTTTATTAAAACGAAAATAATAATGTAATAATTACTATATTGTTATTGAATTATGGGGTTAAGAATAAAAATGTTCAATGAGTGATTACAAAATGTTTATTCGATGTAATTATGTATAAGAAGTATAAATAATTAAACTGCTAGTTAAAACAGTTCATTTTCTCATAAAGAACAATTGATTTATTGAAGTAAAGTAGCTAATCAATGAAATATGACAATAGGCTTAAAATAGGTATTGTATCTTAGTAATATAATAATATTGTGCTTTAATTACTCTGTGGTGTTACCCACAGGTAACACCACAAATTTAGCAAATCTACCCACGTAAATATAACAAGTGCGGACTCGTTGTCACAATACAATTAAATTACTCAGTAATACTACTTTTATTCTACTGCGAGTGAGTTCGTTCTATTTCAAACTTCAAAGTTAACAAAGGACTTATTGAGGTTATAGCTTAAGTATTCATTTTCATTACGAAAAGAAGATTGAAACTAAACCTCAAAATAATTCTTATTACGGTTAAGACACAATATAACTTAAATATTACTAAAACCAATATTTGTATTTTATAACTTAATACTTGGTATAACCCCCATTATTATCAATGCAATTAAGTAATCGTTGACGCATGGATCCCACAATATTGAAGCATATATCTGTTCCCCTTAGATTTTCCCATATTTCCATGCAATGCAACTTCAACTGCTCATCAGATCGCTCATTCCGTGCTTCCCATCGCTGTATCATCAAACCCCATAGGTTTTCTATGGGGTTGAGGTCAGGAGATCGTGCTGGCCAAGGAATAACTTTTATGTCCTAGTGTTTATTAAACCACTCACGCACAGTGCTCGCCCGATGAATTGGGCAATTGTCCTGGACAAAAGTTATCTCCTTAAACTCATCAGCAGGGTAAACGTTGCGCACAGTGGGTAACATGACATCACTTAATACGTCAACGTAAGTCGAGCTGTTGGCGCGAGGAGGAATATATTCAAGTTCCCCTGGCCCTGCTGCACTCATCCACCCCCACATGTTAACTGTGATTCGACCTGATTCTGTATTGGGGACTATGTTTTCTTCACACCATCGTGTATTATTCTTACGCCATAAATGAAGTCTTCCTTTTTGGCTGGATTTAAATGTCTTTTCGTCTGAAAATATAGTCGTGTCCCAGTTGAAGTCTAAGTATTCGCGGGCAAAACGTAAACGTTCTTGTTTATGTTTTTCCGTCAAATATGGTTTTTGAGCTGGTTTTCGATGATGTAAACCTTCTGCGTGGAGTACACGGCGAACGGTTCGTAAAGACGTGTCGAATAATTCGGCAAAACGTCTTGTCGGTATGAAACCACTTGTTTCATATTCGCTGACCATGTGCTGTCGCTGCGCCTCTTTTATGAGCTGGGGTCTTCCGCTTCGCTTTCGACTGGCAAGGCTACCCTCTTCCTCATGTCTTTTCACCGACCGACTCACAGTATTTCTCTAAAACTAAAAAGGAGTAGTGTTAGGCTATTTAGCAAAATACTAGTAGATTAAAACGTTTAAAAAAAATAACTACTAGGATCAGGAGTTAGGTATACTTTAATTAGATGTTTGATAAAATAATTAAATCATAATACTCACACTCAGTCCGGTTTCATCAGATATTTGTGATATTTTAAGTCCGCTTTTACGCAGCGCAATAATATTCGCTTTCATTTCAATATTTATATTTGCTTGCATTTCGAAATGAACTTTAACACCGCTAATATATTAAATACACGTCACTAACCCACAATAACAACCAACCAACAACGTTCTATTTAGTCGCGGTGAATGAGTCGTAAGTTAACTGCATCTGTCTACCTTAATATCATTGTTTATTTAGGTTTCTGTGGGTATAATCATAAAGTTTTCGAGTTAAGTGAACAAGACGAACGTTACAAGGAACTAGACGAGTGATTTTTAAAACTTTAAAAAAACTATCACCGCGCGTGAGATTTGAACCCGCGACTCGCTACACATGAACGCGCCAACCCAAACTCGATAACCGATTAGCTATTATGCCATACACCAGAATGTTTGAATTTATGAACTACAATAATTTGTAAACTAATGAGAGTGTGTGTGTCTATAGTATAGAAATGACTTATTATAAGAAGGTCGTAAGTTAAAGCGAAGTGTCAATCTATTCGTTTGTGAGGTTGCTACTGCACTTATGACCGCTACTGTACATAAGTTCAATTGTCTTGCCAAAACAAGAGTTCCTTATCATTCTCTTACCCTTTTCTCAATTTATTAAGAAAAGGAAGAGTTTCTTTTCTTAAATAATATTACAACTGTAAGGCTAATTCTAAAATAAAAAATATTACTGTTTCAGTTCAGTCACCCTATTTTTAAGCATAGAAATATGAATAAAGTCCGATTAGTCGGCGTTTTTTGCCGATTAACTCCAACTACAAAATATGGCCGTATAGTCGGTTTTACCGACAAGTCGGTACATCTCTACTACTTACCTATGAGCTTTGTAAAAGTGTTGGTGTTCATAAAAGCATTATATATTCTAGGTTTATATATCTAAGTAAGAACCTTGAAGATATGTAAGCTCAATTTCTGCTTCCCATGAGCATTGAAATAGGACGATCGAAATACTCCCCCGACAGTACCTAGCTAAAAAGACTTCGCTTGAGTAGGTACAGTATCGATGTTTGTCGTTAATTATCCGGCCGCGTGCGTGCGGTCCGCCTGACATCAAAATCAACACTGACCTAGTACTTGTACACCGCAGTGTGGAAGACCGTATGTGGCCACTGGGACCGTAAACGTCAATGTCAATATTATTTTAGGCGGCGCACCGGTTTCATTATCCGAAAGGTGAAAGGCTCGTCGTTGATGGCCGATTTTTATATGACGACGACCGACTTTAGTCCGCTCGTCATATTTCTGCGGACGAGAGGGGCACACTGCATGCATTTTTGAAGGAAACAAATACCAATCAGCGGAATTTGCGGCAAATATTGTAATTGTATTTTGCTTAGTAGGCGACGAGAGTTAAATCATCAATAAATGGTCGATGGTGCTCGGATATTTTTCCTAATTCACCGGTTTCTTGTGAAACGACTGTGAAAAGTTATGAATGTTATAATTATATGTCCTGTTTTCTGTCTGCAAAACCTCTTTAGAAGCTCACTCTCGTTGAATTAACTTAAACATGTTCTTCATCTATTTAGCGTCATTTGGGAAAGAACGAACTACCTACTTTTAATTCGCAACCTACATTGCTAACAGTATAAAAGCGATGTGATTAAATGTCTAGAATCCTATCGTTTTAAGTCGAGAACGGCATTGATAATGAAATTCCTACTCGTGCGGCGATAAAACGCTTTCCCGACCACTGTTAACTACAGGAAACAACACAACTTTGTATCGGTATTTTTATATTGAATCTACTTGCTTCAGGCTATCCCACACATAAGTAATATGCTACTATGTAGGCGACAAAGGTGACATCACCCAGGCGCGACGCGCTTCCCCGACACGTTCTTGAAATATTTATCCCAAATATACACCGTGACATTTTAGTCGTCTTACAAAAGCAGCCCACTTCATTTATCCGATGACTACTAAACATTCATAAGAAAAAAATTGATATATTGTAACAATTTTTAAATAGCTCCTAGAGGTATTTTATGTCAGGTACATTGAGTGGCCATTTGTATGCCGACTAAAATGTCACGGTGTATATTAATATTTTTTAAATGAATGTTTAGTAGTCATTAGAATAAATGAAGTGGGCTGCTTTTGTAAGTCGACTAAAATGTCACGGTGTATAGTTATAATCGAACTCGCAATTGCTTTAATTACTTTAAGATGTCTCGCTGATGGTGGCGCGTGTGTTGGATCATTTTAGCTCCCTTCAAAATGGTTGAGTTGAATGGTGCTGATCCATGCGTCATGTTCGTGAACGGGTGCCGTCAGTAAGGATTGGTCATCTCTTACCTGCCATGGCTTATTCTAATTTATTTAAAATTTTGAATTGTTTTTGTTTTTATATTTTTATTAAGAGCGTCCGTGGAGTTTCTTGCTCGTTCTTCTCCATAGGTACCTACCTACTACGCTTTGGAAGGGGCAACTAACTTCATATTTCTGACTGACCGACACCTTCAAAATTCAAAAGTGCCTGTAAATGGTTTAATTGAAATAAATGCTTTGAGTTTGAGTTTGTACCACTTTTGACAGCATTTTCCAGCAAATTGAAACTTCACTAAGGTTAAAACTATCTAACTGTCACAGACAATTACACCTCGTCGTTTTTTGACGTGCAAGTGACATTCAACCTAAGGGTGGTAAAGCAATTTCGAGGTCGACTATTATTTAAGAAATCACACGCGGCTCTACACACGGAAATCACAGTGCTTCAAAGTCACGCAGATTATCCATGAAGGGCACTTGCAAAGTTGCAACAATATACCGAGTTTAATAACGGAAATTCAAAACAAATAAGACACAGCGTGTATGTACAGGGTGTTAGGCAGACGGTTGAACATACGAAAATGGCGGAAACGTGACAAATAATCCAGATGAAAATAAATAAAATTTGTAGCCTGTTTTGTTATTTTTAAATGAAATTATTGACGTTTCAAATTTGAGCAACGACGAATTTCCAATCTAAATTTTAAAAAGCCATTAAAAAAATGTGGCCTGGGTCTTTTTATTGGGCCTAAACACGTAGCAGACGGCCCCAGGGCTCCGCCATTTTTTTATGTTCAATCGTCTGCCTAACACCCTGTATATGTTATAATTTTCTGGAAACTGTCTCTTAGATTGCGAGCGAAATAATTAAATTTTAATGTTTACCCATGTCTTTTGACCCATCAGCTATTAATTACACTTTGTCCTAAGTGTTACAACCAAATACTGGGTCACTATTACACACAACCAAAACAAAGGGCTGGGTCGACCCAGCTTACTCGTATATTATGGTTTTATCTAAGTAAACCAATGTCTGAGATGTGTGCTCAAGGAGTGATATTTTTGGGTCATACAAACATTATATACAATACCGTTCCCTTTGTATTTCGTTGTATCTTAGTCTTTCCTTTCTATTATTTCCAGAGCTTCAAAATCTTATTACTGAAGATCAATATTATTGTTTGTAAGTAACAAATGTTACGCTTTCCTCAATATTTAGATATGTTTAGAGGGTCTGTGAAACGAAAATGAATGAAAACGAAAACATCGTAGAGCGGTGTGAAATTGTCACGCCACGTTAAAAAACAAAACAAAAGCGGACGACCTGCGGATAAAAACCAACCCTATGCTGCGGTTTCTCCTATTACGTTTGGTAGGCATATCCAATTTAAGGCTCGTACAGACCAGCGCGACGCGACGACGCGACGCGACTCGAACAATACAATATCTAAGAAAACTTGACGGTATAACAATAACCGTTGTCGCGTCGCGCTACTCTGCACAAAGCTTTATTAAACACTTATGGATCTGTGAAAATTAATACATATTAATTAAATTAAATTAAAATTTCTTTATTTCAAAAAAGTGACAATATTCTTACAGACATTACATTACAACATACAGAAGAAGTGTCTTAAACATAGGTCCCCTGGCTCCCAAACTAGGTTAGTACCTGTGACTTGAGAGTCAGTGTTCCTCCATTATAAAAGTCGTTACGTACCTATGTCGTTGGTTATTTAAAAAAAATATATACCACATAAATATACACATATTCATAGTAAACTTAGTTCCATGATTTAATTAATAACTTAAGATATTATGGAGCTCAATTAGCACCAAATCAAAAGCTGTTTCCATTTAACTTACGAGTATGTAATAGACTGTAGACTGAAATTGGAGCCTGAGATAATATCATAGCCTAGTGGTTTCTAAAGACTAACTAGATCAATATTCGCTAGAGTAAACATGAGAGGGTTATCATAGTTCCATGTAGTCTTTATAATAATATACAAAGATATTAAGGAGCTTAATTAAAGCCTGAGGCTATACGGTTTCAAACTTCCCTAAGCAATAAGCTACATATACCTACATTAGTGCCTGAGGTAATGTCATTAGTGGTTTCGGAAGTTGAGTTAGATCTCTATTCGCTAACGTAATATGAGGTTCTAATTAGAAGGCTTATATGTTGGATGCGACGGTAAATTGTGTCGCATCTAATATTAATACTGATTTGGAAACTTCGATAGTAGATCTTGAGAAACGTTAGTACAAACTATCATCGGGGAATAATGTCTTACTGGAGGAAAACCAGAGGGACTAGACAATGTGACATTCTACCAGCGATAACGATGAAGGGAAAGTCAAAGAAAGTCAAAAGTTTAAGCTACATGTTTAAGCTTGTCGGCAGCTTATGTCATGTACGTATTGACATAAACTACAGAAAAGCTTATGACGAACCTGTTAAAAGTCGATGTAGAAATATGAGACGCTTTAAAAGCGACTATCACTTGTATAACAATCATGCAGTCAGTAAGTATGATCATCAATCTTTGCTACTTCTCTTTTTAAGAAGAGGTTATTGGCCAACATTTACCTACAAACCGATTTAATAGAACGCCCACAGGAAACGATAAAATCCTTAGTTGACAAAGATGAAGGGAGACAAATTCCTTATCATATTTTGTTTTGTCGCTTTCGTGGTCAATTCTCTTTGGGATGAAGTTACATAAGTATTCCGACGCCGAGATGTAAATAATCTTCAAAGCTTTATTTCTTACTGCCAGGTCTTTGAACGTTGGTTAAGATATTATTTGTCTTGTCCATTGAACTAAGCGTAGTTGGATTTGTTTAAAAAAATATCTATAATTCTTTTTGAGAAATGAAACCAAATATTTTTAATAAGTATCTACGTCAATCAATCTGCCTAGTCTTTTCCCGATTAGATGCATAGAGAAAATATCGATTTAACGAACATAAAATATCGATTTATCGATATTTTTTCTACAAACATATCTTTGACAGTCGTTACGGGTCGTCAAAAGCCCGAAAGTCTGAAAACCAGTCTTACCAAGGGGTATCATGTTACCAAGTAACTGGGTTCTGAAGGGTCAGATAGGCAGTCGCTCAATGTAAAATACTGGTATTCAGCTGCATCCGGTTAGACTGGAAGCCGATCCCAACAATAGTTGGTAAAAGGCTAGGCAGATTGATGGATATAAAAAAAAAAAAACAAGTATCAAAAATGTATCAAATATGACATATTTCCAATAGTAACACCGTTGTCGCCACTGACCAAAACCTCTAGAATTCAGAGTCGTAAAAAAGTTGACTTATATTTATCAGTGTTTTATTAATTTAAGATTTTAGTTCAGAAATAATGTTCCTAGTTTGGTATATACATTATATGAATAAAAGACGAAACACCATATAATTTTATGAATAACGAATATTTTTTAGCAATTTATTTTCCCGATATTGTTTTTTTTAAATATCGATTCTATATTATATCAATACTTTTTAGCACTTATTGCATCCCTAGTCAAAGATCTCCAAATGACAGCCGGGACCGAAAGCTTAACGTGCTTTCCAAGGCACGGAGGGGTCTCCACATGTAAAGGATGTTCAGCCATCCATGATTGTGATAATAATCTAAAAAAATCATAAACAGAAAAATCTTCAAATGACTTCGAAAATCTACCTCTATTTCTAACGAATTTTAGCATTAGCGGTTTTGTTTATCGATGCAATTCTATTCTTAACATTCCGTACTAAGATGTAAATAAAATAAAAATAGTCCCGATTGTGTTTTCTACAGTAGTTAGAAATAGCAGCAGTTGCAAGTTATTGCAAGTTAATATCGCCTTCAATCTAGATAACTTTCAAACAAACAAGAGTCAGAGTAGAAAATATAAAAAAATTATATACTTTCTTGGATATACCTACAACACTTGAGTGCCTAGAAATCTCGATTGTAGTTTGTAATTCACATGAATGAAGAATGATAGATGGAGCGAATGAATGATAGACCGAACTATTTTTTAAGGTCGTACGCATAGACTGGAAAGTCACGCAACTGTCGCAACACAATTTCAGTTATTGTGTAGGCTTATCCCGAATAATTTCCAGATTTTTGTACGAACGTTTTTCGAACCTAAAAGGATTATAGACTCAAGATTTTGTATTCGAGGTGCGTGGCATTCTAAAGATTTGTATGTGTCTCAGATTTGGAATAGTTATTCGCATTGCGAGGTAGGGCTTTAACAAAATAGCCTGGGATTTTCAGAATATTTTTTTTGTTAGTCTTAGACACAGATCTTTGACCTGATTTGACAGGTCAGGTTTTTTGAACCTAAAAAGATCATAGGCTCAAGATGTTGTATTTGCAGTGCGTGTGATTCGAAAGATTTTTATGTGTTTCAGATTTATTCACATCACGAGGTAGGCCTTTGCAATATACCCTGGGATTTTCAAAAAATCCCAGAGTATATTCCATTTTTTTCTAGTTTTAGACTTAAATCTGTGACTTGATTTGAGGTCTAGCTTTTATTTAACTTACCTTGTTAGTTAATTAGTATATGGGTCAAATCTTGCAAGCTGAATTAAAACCACTTCCTCATATATAGGCTAGATTTTTGAGATGGGGCAGTAAGTTCAAATTCATATCTTTATTGCATAACACGTGTGTTTACGTGTGTGGTCTTAATAATAATGATAAAGTTCACATGAAACCCCCTGTCGGGCACAATAATTTCATAGAATATTAGTAGTAGCATTATCATTAAAAATCTAATAAAATTACATTATATAACACCACATTTAAATTTGTGCTATACATCTTTGCAAATTATACCACTGGAAATCATTAGAAAGAATTAATTCATTTCAAATAAATAAAATCACACAAATTAAAATGTAATGTAATACACATCACAAAAAGAAACTATAAAAAAAAAATGGAATTATTCAAAGACCAATTCATTAGAAATATTATATTGTCACAGATTAAATTAATATAAAAAGTCAGATATAATATTATAAACAATATATATATATCAATTCACTTACAATTAAACAGCTATTGTCACAGTTAAAAATATCATCAAAAAGTCAAATAAATAAAACAATTCATTTAAAATAAATTATGTCACAGATTAAAATAGTATCATACAATCAAATAAAAGTCAAATAAAGTATAATAAAAATAAATGTCTAAAGCTTCTTTCAGACCAGTGCGACGTGACAGCGCGACGCGCAGCGGTTATTGTTATACCGTCAAGTTTTCTTAGAAATTGTATTGTTCGTGTCGCGGCGTGGCGTCGCGTCGCGCTGGTCTGTACGAGCTTTAAAGCTGAATAAATAGTCATCCCATTTTAATGACATCATAAAAAAATTCATTAAGTGAATAGTAGCATTTTTCCACTAGTAGTTTTCTGAGCCGATTAATAAATATATTTTCATTTTGTTCCATATTAATGTCGTTTGGTATTTTAATTGATGTTACTTGAGAACTAGTGCTGTGTCATTTTAGCTTAGATTGTGGTATTTCGAGTATATTTTCAAACCGTGAACGATGAACGTGGTGCATATCGGCGAGGTTGGTTTTTAACTATTAGGTAGAAGTGTGGTTATTGTCTAACGAATTTATAGATTTCTAGAATATAAATTGATATCTAGTTTCCTAAAATGCGGTCTAGAACTTACGTCATTGTCAATATAAACTATTATCCTAATGCACTTTTTCTGTAGGTTAAACAATTCGCAACCTATCTACACTATTTCCCCAAAGAATACTTACTTAAGCCATGCGTATGCTTATGCATAGTAAGTGGATAGGGCAATTTTTTAATCTGTAGTTTTTTTGAGCCCACGTAATGCATATACAATGTGGAGACAACAATACGACAATAAATGAAAACACTGGCTACTAATGCATAAGAATATTTTCGAAGTATCAAAAAAATCCTATCATCAAAATTAAAAAATATATTTTTACAAACAAACTGAATAGAAGTGCAGGACTATGGGTTTTGCCAATCTTTGACTAGATATATACTCATTGACTAAACAATTGGATATATTTGATTGAATTTTCGTATGCAAACTAAGAACGTCATTTCAAAATCTGTGAATGCTATAATGGTGATGGTAGCTGCCCTTTCTTCCCCATCTCAATAATCCTCCCTATGCGGAGTGGAAATTTTACATGTTAGAAGTTTCGTAGACAACGCATTTTTATGACGCGTGACCTGATTCTACACACAGGATTGGCTCCCGATGAAGGAACTCCTCAGCGGTCAACGGTACGGACACGACATTTAATATACGTATTTATTTATAATTGTCTGTTCTAAAGTTCACAATGACCTGGTTGCTGCACCAGTTACTTTTCTGTTTTATTTAAATTTTATTATGATTTTATTTGACATCCCATATGACTCGAAACCTAACAAATTGACTATCAACTTAAATTGTTTGTATATTCGAATCCCTCTTTGACGGTTAAATTTGTATGTAATGTCTATAACCCTACAAATCGACGTAGGGTGTCAATTTGATTAACAATTAATATCCTATAGGTTAAACTTTAACTGTATATTTAATAATAGGTAATCCATAGAACTTTCAACAATAATTTATTATACCTACAAAATAACTCAAAGAACAAAAAACTTAAGCGAACCAAATGGCACATTCACGTTGATTCCCGTAACAACTGTTTAATAAATTACCTCCATTAAAATAAACAGTCACCAGAAATTTGTATTACATAATCCTATAAATTACCTCAAATAACCTGAATAATTTAAAGGCTTAGTTTCGATTATTATCACAATGTCGTGCGATAACAGTACGCGGCGTACCTACTTATTACAAAACACGAGACGGCGTACAGTCGACCACACGATAATGGTATCAGTTTGACCTTGAGCTGGAATAGCGAAGTAATTTGGAAATGGAATATGGCAGCTTAAACTGGTTTCATTACCATTGAGGAGCCGTGGAGTAACAGTGGCCCAGTGAAAATAGCCGCGGCTTACGAGTTGCAGGTCGTGGGTTCGAACACAGGCAGGCGCTTTACTTTGTGTATTTCATCACCACAGCTCTCAAAACGGTGAAGGAAAAAATCGTGAGGAAACCGGCATGTCTTAGACCCAAAAATTCAAAGACACATGACATCTACCAACCCACACTGGATCCACATGGTAGATTACAGCCCTCTCGAAGAGAGGAGGCCTGTATCCCAGCTGTGGGAACATTAAAGGCTGATTATAGTAGTATTGTTGATAGGTATTACGAAATTCGCGGCATAGATCACTTGACTATTCGAACCGAGCCTTAAACTGGGACCTAATCGCTTTAAAGTCTTGACGTCAAACAAAACAGTTAATCGGTAAATTATTCAGTAATACACCATGAATAATTAAATCCATAATTTCGTACGTCATCAGTCAATTTGATTTATTGTTACTTCCACTTTGTTAATATTATTGTGAACTATTTATGTTTATGAACACGCGATTAGGAGTCAAGGCTTTTCTTGTTAGGCTCTCCACGTGAAGCGTTATTTAAGTAAAGTTACCTCTAAAGTCGAGAAAAGTATTATTGTATTTTGCCTAGCCTAACATTGTCGGAACAGACCCCGGGACAGATTTTGATGCACCTTGACCTGAGTAAAGGGAGAGGTAATGTCTTCAGAATTACAGTGGTTTTAACTGTAGCGGAGCGGGGTGAATTTTGCCCACAGTCCTTTGCGTTGTCTAAATCAGGTTTGAGGCAAAATCTAAGTAACAGATTGCAACAGTTTAGTCTAAGTACTTGTTACATAGATCTAACCACTTTGGGACCGGCTTCCATAAATTTTGAAGCCAGACTTATGAGGACTTTATCGTTCGTACGGAACCGCTACAATCCTCAGAATATACTATTATTATCATAACCGTACTTAAACTTAATCCTATTTGACTACATTTTTTGTCGTATTTTCCTTTCTTACCTACCGTATTTTATATCAACTCTCTCTAACAGTCTATCCCTTTGTGCACTTATAACCCGAAAACCTTGTTTCCGACGAGCGTGTTTTTTTACTAATAAAATATATTTTTTTCTAGCAAGGTTCATTTTTTACATTTTGTTGAATTAAAATAAACTGTAACTAAAAACTCAAAGCATTTATTTCAATTAAACCATTTACAGGTACTTTTGAACTGTCGGTCAGTCAGAAAAAATATGAAGCTAGTTGCCCAATCCAAAGCGTAGTAGGTACCTATGGAGAAGAACGGGCAAGAAACTCCATGGCCAGTCTTTTAAATTATACTGTTACAAAATATTAGTTACATCATTAATGTTGTATTTTTATAAGTGAAAATGATGAAAAAAAGACGTACACGTTAAAAACAGCGAATAGAAACAAAAATAATTAAAATAAGTCGTGGTAGCTATGACATGACCAGTCCCAACTGACGGTGGAGTAATATAGGGCAAAGACAGATTGACATAAATATTAATTAAATTAGTTCAAACAATTTTATCTATGAAGCTGATTCCCATTGCAGCAATTTAATTGAAAGAGGGTCTTAATTCTGCCTCAATGGCGTAAGGTATTGGAAAATAGCTTTTAGTAAAAAATTTGAAAGTTAAAGCTCTAAAGGGAAATGAAATAAATAATCCTCTCAGTCTGCAAAGACGAATTATTTTTCAATGTAAAATTTCAATTTCGCGTTGGTGAAATGATGATTTCCGAAAATCGTTATTGTCTTTTGCTATAACTGGCAAAATGTGGATGTGTGTGTCCAACCCTTCGGGGTTTACAGGCGTGATGTTATGTGTTATGTTATTTTGTTATAACCACCGTTAAAACAAAGTATTCTTATTCATATCTTTATTTGAATTCCATAATGTAGGTATAAAGGTATTACAATATCTTAAAGCTAAGGTACAATTTACACACCCTGTAGGGCACAGGAAAAAGTATAAAATTAAATTAATTCTTAAAATATAAAATAAAATTGAGAAACAAATTAGCTAATAATTAACAATTTTAAAATTTTAAGAACATGAATTATTACTTAACTTGAGATTTTAGTACTATATTACTTCAATTTAATTTACAACTAACTATATATATATATATATATATATATATATTATTTACAAGAATGTAAAGAAAAAAATTAGAAAATAAAATCTCAAATGCTCATTGGGCATCAAAAAATTCGTCCGCATCGCTGTCAGTGGGAAAAGTGCCCAAAAGGCTGGCAGCATTGCCACGTTGGATGGCATTTGAGATCAGTAATAATAAGTTATAGGTTGTGGTAATAATAATTATTGATAATTAAACATTAACCTAACCTCCTCCTAACCTTGATTTGGTTATTTTTTTACCGTAGTTGTAATAAGAAGCCCAATAGACTGGTGAGTTT
Source organism: Agrochola circellaris (assembly GCA_914767755.1). Classification (NCBI taxonomy): domain Eukaryota; kingdom Metazoa; phylum Arthropoda; class Insecta; order Lepidoptera; family Noctuidae; genus Agrochola; species Agrochola circellaris. The sequence goes on from OU611847.1 coordinate 3,322,249, forward strand.
GAACTCATGAGTTCGGACCTCCCCATTGAAATTTTAACGAAACCACTTTGATTTTTTAAATCTATTTAAATTACCACAATTATATTTGAATATACACAAAGACAGTCATTTAAGTTGGTCAAATGAATAGGACTCGAGGCTAAATGATAACAGCCGCAGTGGTCGATGGAAGGTTAAGCTACACTTGCCGCTGCCGGTTCGTGGATGGGTGACCATCCATAACATATCGTGCCTCGGAAAGCATGTCATTTGTGGATCTTCGACAGTCTTACGGCTCATTAGAAGCCCGAAAGTCTGATAACCAGTCTTACCTTGGAGTATGGTATTACCCGCAGTAACTGGGTTGTGGAGGTCAGATAGGCAGTCGCTCCGTATAAAGTACTGGTATGCATCCGAGTAGACTAGAAGCCGACCCCAAAAATAGTTGGTAAAAGGCTACGCCGACTGATAATTTATGTTGGTCAAATTATTTTCCCTGACTTTACCTACGAAGATGCTTTTACTAAAAAACGGTGATGGTCTTTTACGCGCCTGAAAAATATGCATAGTAATGAATAAACGAGCTGCTAATTATCTTATAAAGTAGGAACTTGAGAATCAATTAAGCATCGCCGAGCGTTGCAAGTTGTAGGTACCACATTTTCCAGCGCTTCGCATACGATAAATTAACTTAAGGCGAAAGCGTCAAACCAACCCGCGATATTAAAATTTTCTTACGTTTTGTTGCAATTTACAGGTCAGTATCAGGTTGTATATTTATCTAAATATCATTCGCGGCCGTATCGAATAATTTATTTATAGAATTAGAATCATATAAAAATCATCAATATAACTCTCTAAGTTCATATTAGAATGACTATTAAATGAAATCAAGACATTTAAGGCCATGGCCTTAAGGAGTTGTATTGCTGATTCTAATTATTGTAATTCTGTAAAGCTATATTTTTTTCGGTCGTGAACCATATTTTAATTAACATACAACGTGACACTGACCTGCAAATTGCAAAAAAGGTAAGAAATTGAATTTCGCGGGCTACCTTAGCGCATTCCCCCTCAAGACGCAGATATATGCCAGTAACTTTGAGTGGTTAGCTTGCGTTTTCTGTATACACTCAAAATTGGACACTGGCTGGACGTACGACGCGTTGCGTGTGCTCAGTACTAAATTCACGCAACGCGTCGTACGTCCAGCCAGTAATAGGACTCGCCCATCAAAGAGCGCTGACCCAAATTAGACGTATTATACATAAAATAAAAGGTATTTTGATTAAACATGCATACTAAAAGATCAATAATTAAATTATCTTTAAAATGGTGAAGGTTTCAGAAAAATACGCTTGATAGATTTTGCGTGATTCTCAGTTTTTTATCCGCGTTAGACATAACTTTACAAATTAATTTCACTATGTAATATAAACATAATCTAAAATATTCATATATCAAATTATTAAAAAAATGCTCTAATGTAACATATATTTTTTCCAAATCATTAACTCTACTCGTTTAGACGTGATCTTCAGTATAAAATCATGAAAAGTAGGTTATCATCGCCTTAAGCTTGGCTTAGTTACAACTTGGTACGTCGTAGCTAATAAAGCATTTCAAAGACGAAATTAGATTTTGTACTTAACAGTGTACAGGCTGAGATGTGTTTCGTACGAAGTTAAGTCGTGTGTGACAAGTATAAATCCGAAATAGTTCCCTTTTATTTATCTTCTAGTAGGTCATTTTGGACAGGCGACAATAATAATATCCTGAATGGCCTCAAAAACTCGTAAAAGCTGTTATAATGGCTTAGCCATACGTGGCCATTCTTAGGCACCTGTCCCACCGCCGATGACGAACGATTTTCTTGCTCAAAAAACGTACAGAAGATAGTGTCCCGTGTAAGTAAAAGAGATAGACCTATATAAATAGTTAATCGCTAACTGTTCACACCGCCCGCCGGCGAGTACTCGTTCGTTGCAGCGACAAGGGCTATCAAATACTCGCCCAGTGAGTGGGCATGCTTAGCGGGCAGAACACACGCAGGGAGATCATGAGGCCATTTTGTGTGCCATGCCCGTGACTTCAGTTTTTTTAGTCTTGTCTGATGGCAGAAACGGGTATGCCGTAGCCTAGAAGTTTATTACTTAATACTAAGCCTTATGAGTGGTAATTATTAGACGTCGAGATAACTAAAACGCTAATAAAAATAAATGAATCGTTACGTAACAGACAGTTTAGCCAACGCCAAAATATAATTGAAAAATTGCCTACTTGTCAGTCTGGATCATTAAGTTCCCTTCAAAATGGTTGAGCTCAGATCCATGCGTCATGTTCGTGAACGGGTGCCGACGGTAGGGACTGGTCATCTCTTAGCTGTCCCGGCTTATTTTAATTTATACAAATTTTTTAATTGTTTTTGTTTTTAATTTTTTATTACGGTCGCTTTCAACGTGCACGTCTTTCCATATTGTTCTCACATGTATAATTTTAAAATGAATGATGTAACCAATATTTTGTAACAATATTTTGATTTGAGTTGAGTTAGTTATTTGAGTTTATTGCCCGTTCTTCTCCATAGGAACCTACTACGCTTTGGAATGGACCGACCCCTTGACAATACGAAAGTAATTGTAATTGGTTTATATATAATGAATGGTTTGAGTTTATGACCTACAACAGAGGACTCTTATTAAATAATTTCGCGTGAACTGAACACCTTCTTTAATAAGGTTCTTTAAGAACACCTATTTCACGAATTAAAACTCACTCTGTATAAAATAAATGTTAAAAAGGCCGGTTTACCTAAGCTCGTTTGATTCAAACTAATTCCTCATTCAATTTGAATGAAAACTTAGGTCTGAAGAGCCTCTTCGAAGGATTTTACCCAGATTAGTGTCCTAAAAGATGAAATGATTACCTTTGAAGCCTTTGAGTCTTCTCTTTTATTTGTATTCTATTTTATTCTGGTTCAAAAATAGTTTTCTTGATAGGATTCAATTATTTGTTTATTTGAATCAGAACAGCAAAGTGAAATGTCAAACTCAAACTCAAACTCTTTATTGCATTCATGTGTACATTTAGGTGTTTCATGTTAGTCTGTAGGTAGTTTTCTCATCAATTAGCATTGTTAAGAACGGCTCGTTTTTTAAACAGGGTGAAAAATTAAAGCGGTCTCTGAAGGGGAAGTAGGTTCCATAAATATTAATGATCTCAATTTTTTACTTAGTGTTTAAAACTCAAACATCTTTTTTTAATAATCACCTGCCTGAACCAGGAATCGAATCAACTCAAATGCAAAAAACTAATACCTGTATTTCAATGGCATCAATCAGTACCTTCAATATTGATGCTTCCAATTTTTACTCAAAGGAATTGACAAAAAATTGGTAGCATCAATATTGAAGACACTTCCTTCCGGGGCCCGCTTCGACTTTCCATCCGGTAGGCACCTGTCCCACCGCCGACGAGGAAGCGACTAGCTATCAACGATTTTCTCGCTCAAGAAACGTACAAAAGATTGTAAGATCCCGAGTAAGTAAAAGAGATACATATATTAATAGTTGATTGCAGACTGTTCACACCGCTGCTTGGCGAGTACTCGTTCGTAATAGCGAAAAGAGGTATCAAAGAGAGTAGTCCCTCAGCGATGCTCGATTGGCGGGCAGAACACTCGCTGAGAGACTCACACTTGGTACATACGCATCATCAATTTCCAATTTCCGGTTCTTCGAGTACGTCAACTATACATACTCAGTGCCGCACTGCTTACACACAAATCTATTAAAAACAGACCTGACTACCAAACCCTGCTATCAAGACGTATCTTACACGTCCCTCTTCCTAATGCAAACAGTCTTCTGGCCCGACGGTGCCCCTCTTACTCACACACTCATATCTACAATAAAATAAGCAAGCGCTGTAATACTAAAGGTCTTAACATCCACTCGTTTAAAATAATGATAAAAAATTGGCTTCTCTCCCTGTCATACAACGACACGGAGGATATAGTGAGTTAACACCAAAATATACATGCAAGTCTTTCACAAAAAACTCACACCGGCAACTCACCACCACACCCACTTCACACACAAACTAACACACACACTCTCACGCACACTCTCACACACACATTATTTAGAATTATTTTATTGTTTAATTTTTTTATTTTTTTTTTGGTAATACGCTACCCTTATTTAATTAACTATTCTGTCCATTTTCAAACATCCTGAAATAAAATTTAAGCTAACGCAAACATGTTTCGAATTAAAATTTAAGATCACGCAACTCAGGCCCCCAAGATACAGGCGCTGCCTAGTTTGGGGACCACTGTTTTAATACTATGTTAAATATTCTAGTTACAGTAAGCATACAATATCATTATTTTTATTGAAATTTATTTTGTAACAATGGACCAATAAATTATTCTTATTCTTATTCTTATCATCATCATCATTTTAGCCGAAAGACGTCCACTGCTGGACATAGGCCTCCCTCAAATGGGGGGTTTGCCATAATCGCTACGCTTGGCAGGCGGGTTGGCGATCACAGTATGGTGTTAAAATGCATAGAGAACGCTGCTGCCCATTTTGTAGTGAGTCCCTTAGTCGCCTTTTACGACACCCATGGGAAGAAATGAGGTGATACCATTCTTTACGTCCGGCACCACACGGAGCACCACACGGTACATACGCATACCAGCGAGTAATCGCTCGTCGCCGTCGGCCGCTCGCTGCTGTTGCGCCAACTCGTTTTTATTTGCTAGCTAGAACTAGCAAATAAAAACGTTTATCCCACAGCCGCCGGCGATAAACGAGAAGAGAGTCTACTCTTTTCTCGTTTATCGCCGGCGGTGGGACAGGTCCCTTATAATAAATATTATTGAGGATATAGGTACCCAATCATCTCAAAAAGAAATTCTAAAGACGTGTTTGTCAGTCTTATCAGCAACAGATTTTTTCAGTCGGCGCGGCAACAGATTTTGTTAAGAATAATTAATTTTAAAAAAAATAGTCGAAGTGGCGGTGCTTCGGGGAGGCCTATGTCCAGCAGTGGACCTCTTTTGGCTGGAATGACGATGATGATTTATTAACTACCTAATTGACTTAAGATCTTAATTGACTGAAAGAATCTTAAGTCAATTAGACTTAAGATTCTTTGAGCTTATTTTAAAACACATAGTCAATAGTCGTACTTTGTGAACTCAGACATCTGTTAATCATATTTTAATTAAATTAATAAAAATTAATTGACTGTTTCAACTGTCTACTCGCAACGGGTGTATGTGTATGACTAGTAGTGCTATACTGTAAAAATCTCACCGTGATATCTTAGGTGAAGTGAGCTGTCATTCCACCGGTTGCTGGCGATTGACACTATAAGCAGCTCACTTCACTTAAGTCATCACGGTGACATTTTTACAGTATAGCACTACTGGCTGGAATAGCAAACGTAACCGAAGCAAAGGGGGGAGGGAATACGTAATGATCGTAGCTGGTAGCTTTGTGTAGTTTTTACCTACCCGTATTGGACGAAGGACTGAGTAGGTATATGTATGTATGTTATAAACTACTTAAACATAGTTTCAATTCTAACATACTTATTATTTTACTAGCTGCGCCCCGCGGTTACACCCGCGTAAGTTTCGATCCCGTGGGAATATCCGGATAAAAAGTATCATATGTTTCCAGGTCATGGTCTACCCATGTGCCAAATCTGTTCAGCCGTTTTAGCGTGAAAGCGTAACAAACGAACAAACAAATAAAATTACTTTCGCATTTATAATATCAGTTTGGATTAAGATGAAGATTAAACACATTCGTAAACCTTCCTCCTTTGGGGGCAGCCAGAAGCTACAGAACGTCAGCTGCTATGATCCTATGAAGATTATCATTGGTAATAGGGTGATGGGTGATGACAATTTTTTTTTTAGTCCTTCTTTTAGATTATTAAAAAACATTGGACACGTATATTTTCTTTTTTTACGCAATCTAAAGACGAAATGTGCAATGACATCACGAGTATGTAGATTTTATACTTACTTGACGTGACGTAGCGACCACCACTCCCCAACTTAAAATGCGTTTTATCTAAATATTTTTTAATAAATATGAAAAAGCGAAAAATACGTGTTTGTTTAATAAAATGTTAATTTCAGCCATTCAATTTAATTTAACGTCACTTAATAGACCGTGCACGAAATCGACTGATTTTGATCAATTTTTTCACAAAATTATTTGTGATTTGAATAGTCGAGTTCTATATCCTCCATTTGGCTAAAATGTATTTTTCAAAGAAATTAAGGATTCATGGAAAATCACAAAAATTTGCAACAAGTTTTCCGAAAAATGACGCGAGACTGACGTTTGATAATTTTTTTACAAGAAACTACTTTTGATTTTGAACATGGAGACATCCACCATCATTATATTATGGTCTAGTTACACGTAGCTGAACCACTTTTTTCAACTTCGATACACAATTATAGCAGAAAAAAAATGTTGAAATAACGTAATTTTCTAAAAACTTCAAGACAAATAAGTTTTTTTTTCTAATACTTAAAACACTTTAAGGGATTTAAAAACATATTAATTTTAAGTTAACCATTTAATAGAATCTAAATTTTATTTTATAAATAAACCCTAACCTTATTACGTAAATAAATGGCAATATGGCAATGTATTAACGACCGCGGAAAACCGATCCCGTGACCATCAGTAGCTACCGGGCCTTCCCAGCGTGAGGACGTATCACTTTGATCGCAGGCGCGCTGTTGCGATATGCCGACGAGTTCTACGTAAACATATTTCAGAAATTGTACGCCGACTGTGTTAGTCGGCATTTTGCTCCGCATTTTATATAAAATACAGATGTGCGTCTATACGTACTTCATCATATCCTAAACGACTTGACTGATTTAGATGTTTTTTTTTTCAATTGTTTTTGTGTAGTTTAGTAGACTGTAGGTTTCATAGTTTTTTTTTAAAGTGAAAACTTCTTTTACGCGCGTTGAGTGATTTTTGGTATAGGAAAAAACTATGGGTTCGCGTCACTGACATGCCCGCGCCGACTGATATGCTGTAGTACCAATAAGTGAAGTAATTTTTAGAACGAAGTTCTTTAACGCCACTGAAGACTACTTTATACTGAATTCAAAATTATGATCCAAGATAATTTTCAAATTGTTGTGGGGGTCAACATTTTCAAATTTCTCGTCATGGGTGTCGTTTTCATGGTTTTTGAGGGTGTTAAAGCCGATAGTGACGTTAAAATTTAAATGCAAAAAATTTAAAATTTGTCATTCTAGGCTATTACTAGGGATTTGCGATACATAATTTTCATGATACGATACCGATACCAATTGGTATAGTAAATAATCGGCGATACAGATATCGATAGTTAAGTAGATAATAAATCAAATAAATAATGAAGTATGTACGGTTTAAAGGCGTCGCCATTGTACTTGCTTACATAAAATAAAACTGTAGTAGTCTGCACATCACTGTGTGAATAAACAGAATCACGAATAGCGGTGAAGTGAAACAGGCTCAAAACAATACATCGCTCAGCAAACAGCAAACACTGCCCGTTTGCCATGTCGCTGTTTTGAAACATTTTGTTCTGCATTCACAGATTTTTGAAAAAAATGTAGGCGGCAAGAAAATGGGTAATATTCACAAAAAAAAATGTTTATTCCAATGGAACATGTTTCTTATAAAGGTTCAATTCAAAATTGGGACAGCCTACCTATCTTACCTATGTACTTCTTCCCTTAGTTTTACCCCACACTGTAAAGGCACGATGCCGATAATAATCGCACATAGAATTTCCAATTTTGTGCCAAAAACATATACAAAAGCACTGTATGTTGCTAGCTATAAGTAGTAAGTATATTATAGTAGCTGCTCGCCCCGGCTTCGCACGGGTACTAAGTATAATACTTATCTACGGCACGGTAGGTGCGCCGTAAATAAGTATTATACTTAGTGCTACCCGTGTATCTACCAACCTTAGAAAAAAGAAAAAAAAATCTGCTCATTTTTTCTCTATGGGGAATTTTATCCTGTTATTACATTGGGCGCGGGCGGCCGTCGCTTAGTGGGTGTCTAAAAGTCATAACTTATAACCCCTGTTGAAAATTTGCTAATTTGTAGTGGATTTGGGGTAATTTTCGTACCAAAAATCTAAATTTTAAATAGTTTTTTTTTTAAATTACTTTTTACTAATGTTATTGCAGCACCTTTATGCCCCCTTTTGGATTTCTATATATTTTATAGATTTAAGTATATTCAGAAAACAACGCCAATATAGTAAGTAATACTTAGTATTCAGTTCGATGTACTCTGCTCAGCAACGTCTTTGAATATTATATTTTCCGAGCATAAGCCTCTAAATGTGTTCCTTATTTAGCTACATGCGGTGGTTACAACATTTTCTCATGCATCAGAAAACAGTAAAAAGTAATATCTTGAATATTACTGTGAAAATGCGTATAATACTTATGTATGTAAATATTTTATTAGCAAGCTTAATATTCTCTTTTATTAGATATTAATGTATTCAATAAGTAAGCTCATAATGGAGGCAGGTATATCTCACATTTTTCGCGAGAAATATAATGCTTAAGACAAGATAAGATTAAGAATGAGATACCAGACTCAGACTTCAGATTTTTTTTTTGGCAAAGCAGGTTATGACCCAATTTTCCGATAAAAGTCTGAAGTTAATCTGCAATCTGCTGGTACATATTTTAGTAGTACTTGCTATGGCGCAGACGTCGGTCTTCCGTTTCTAATAATACTTCAGCATTCATAATTTTATTTATAGATAATTTCCCTATCGATCACGCGAATCTTCAAGTGATCCAAAATTATACACGACAATCTTGCCAAACTGTCGACGTTGCACGCATTCCATTAACACAGTAATACAATGTACAGAATAAAAACATCCAGACCGTATTTCAGACACAGCGGCCTATCTCAACAGAGACTAGCCAAGTACGCAGGAGTCAATACAGTGCACAAAATGGAAGCAAACAGATGCACTCTTATAGATAAAATATTCATTATTTTATGTAGGATCTACACAGATATTAGGTATTTAGTTTAGTTTCTTTGTTCGTTTCTTTTATTTAATCACAACACAACACACACACATGTATGTCAAAATTTTTATTTGATTTTAAATGAGTTTTATTTTATTTTATACTATCTTTAAATTATTTATTATAACGGACAGACACTTCTCTATGTTTATTATTCTAGCGTATGGCACTAGTGGGTTGCAGCTGAAAATCAGCGTCAGGTGGTTCACTTTGTTTTGCCATCTGACATTATGCTGAGCTGAGGCCCTTTTGGCATTATAATAATTTGTTTTCTGTTTTTATAGTTTTAAGGTGTATTTTATTTTTTATAATGCCAATAAACGCATTTTTCATTCTTTCTTTCTTTCTTTCTTTCACTCTCTCTTTCCTCACTCTCACAGTCTGATCGGACGGCAATCTGAGACGACGGGGAGCGATCAGGCGCAGTACCAACGGGTTTTTACACTCTCTTACGCACGGAGGGGGTTTCGACCATCCATAGATTGACCTCGGCAAGCGCAGCTTAACCTTTCAGATCAATCGAACCGCGTGGCTATTACGTAGATACGAGACCCTAATATTGTATACAGTATATGGATATTCAAGATACTCTATGTAGGCTGTCAGTGCTTACTGACTGGCTTTTGAGATTTTTACCACGACACGGTATCAGCTATTCGTGGTGATCTAAATACACACATACAAATATTAAATAATTGCAGTTTCTGTTTGTAATATCAAAATAACAGGTTTTTACTAAATGCAGATGAAAGTGTATACGGTACATAAAACAAAAACACAATTTTTTATATTTTTGTCTGTCCGTCTGTCTGACGTTTGTTCCGGCTAATCTCTGAAAACTTACACTACTTCAAAACTTTCACTGCCACCTATGCAAATAAATAAAAGACGCGGGTAACAGCTACTAAAGAATAAAAAAGAAGGCCGCTGTCTGATGTCTGTAACCTATCGTCCTAGTTCACTTATCAACTTGAGGGGAACTAACGCGGACGATTTGATTATCATCCGGCAAGGTCGTTTCCTTAAAGTAACGTTGTCAAATCCCCATCTATCTTATAGCTTCCTGATGTTTACGAGGGACAACATAAGGACACCTATAGGTATAGTCAACCGCACAATTATTGGAACAATTTGTCATTGACAGCGCCATTTTGTCGTAGCAAGCAGTAAGATTTTGATAGTGTAAGTTCTACCACTGATGTGGTTTAACCTGGTTGTGGTTTTGGTACCTTCTGATCGAAAAAGGTTACATCGGTTGCCGTGGGACGTTAAGCTACTGTTTGTTAGAGGAGCGGTGGCTGCACTTAACGACCGCAGTGACGGCTGTCATGATAATCATGACAGCCGTCACTGCGGTAAAGATTTAAATCGTTAGATTCGCCGTACCGCATCAAAAGATAGTCGCGTTTCTATTTCGTTTTGACACCTCTGACACACAATGACGCAGTGACTTGAGTTGATTATCATGAAAACGATATGTAATAATGAGTGCGCTAACTCTTTTCAGTACGAATACTTTTTCGTGTAACTAAGTAGTGTGAGGACATCAACAGCAATCTAGCGATTTAAATCTTTGGGCAACGGGGTTTGAATTTACGGTGACAACAACGCTCTCTAGGAAAACACACCAACTTACTCTTTCATAAATAACGTTTCAGTGACGTCATTCATCCGGAAATTGCGGACACTATGTGGCGGCCATTGCTCTTCTACGAAACCGTAGCTTTAAAAAAATAAGTAAGTATATACTCAGTTTATTTTAAACTTGGAACAACACACTTTTATTTCATTATCATTTAAACTTACCGGACACAACTACGTGGGCAGAGCTTTTGAAGTCTTGACCTACGATATAACAGCGTATACCAAAACCCAACATGGCCTGTTACTTCATCCCAATTGTAAGGTAAGGGGTAAGTTAGTTTTCCTTTTAAGCAAAAAGGTGAGGTAGGTAATTCAATGTACATAAATCCACTTTGTCGCGACTTGGTAAATTCAATTTTGTGGTGTTAACGGGTGTAAAACATCCATAACGAACCCGAGAATCACTTGTCCCGTTTTCATGACTATTTTTTTTTACCAGACCCCCAAAAGGTTCCCAGGTCTGTTCCAGTACAAAAAATAGAGATATTGAAAGTCAAAGCTCCAATTTTTTTTGACGTATTCTTCGAAAACATATTTTTAAATGTTAGTACTTAACTTTAAATACCCCATAACCCCCACCACAATCACTGTACCGCTATTTGCAGCCTTAAAAAAACTGACTTCAACTGCACTAATAGGTACGTGTGTTATTTTAAAAGTGCACTTGACATACATCTTATTCGTGTTGGAGTCCTGTATCGCCAAGTTATTTATAAGTTCGCACCTACATTAATTCCTGCACTAGCTTGCCCGCAGCCTTTAATAAAAGGAGAAAATTATCCCACGGGAACGTACTAACGTAATAAAAATAATACAGGCAATGGTCTACCCATGTGCCAAATTTCATCCAAATCCGTTCAACCGTTTTAGCGTGAAAGCGTTACAACCAAACCAACACAGTTTCACATTTATAATATTAGTTAGGCTTTGATTATTACAATTAACGTAGTCACAATTGATTTGCTATCAAAATCAAAAGTCATTTATTCAAATTAGACTGACTAAAAATCAGGTACCACTGTTAGATACTGATGCGTTGCTTTTTCATTATCATCATTTTCCTGTTCTTATCTCCAGTTACATGGAGTTAACGCAACCCGTTTTCCTCCTCCATCCTCCCCTTTCACTCCCTTCCCTTTCATATCGTTTCTTACACAAACCATTGCTTTTTAATCAACCTAATGAATCGAAAATATATTTAACATTCATGAAGGAATGAATTTAACATTTGAAACCCTGAAAAGAAAAAGAAAAACAAAGGCACGTCTCTACTTTATTATTGGAAAGTCAACAAACCGGTTCAACAAGCCCCGGGGACTTAAGTTAACCCACATGAGAGTGTTCTCGTATGTATTTACAAAATTAGATACATATATTTCATTTTATAGTTAAGATAACAAAAGCATTCATAAATTCAAATTCAAATGTCATTTATTTAAACTAGGCTGAGAATCAGCACTTTTCAAACGTCAAAATTACATAAGACAGTCCCCCAAAAACGCCCACCCTTCACCACTTTTTAGTGCTTAAGCTGCGAAGAAGAAGTAGCGCAACAAACTCCCTAGCAGCACAGCTGTCTGTTCAGTTGGAAAATCTTGATTCTATGTATATAATAATGCTTTAAATGCAAAAATAACGTAATATAATACAGGGTGGCAGGGATATCGACGCGAAAACTGTTACCGTGGATTCAGTATATGATTCGGAAACCCCCTGTGTTGAAATGCCACCTTGCTGCCGACCTGTATATAATATTATGTCCTGTCAGTATCTCCAGATGGGTCCAATTCTTCCATAAAAAATATTCACTGGTAGAAGGCTACATTGTTCTATAAATAATATTTATAATATCATGCATATTAGCTGAGCTATCACAACTTTTGTGTAGCAAGTCGGAAAGAAATACCTCTTAAAACAGAATTATTTGCATGCACTGCTTAAACAGTTGTATATAATTTAAAACAATGTATGGCAACCTGTACCCTAATTACGTAATACACCATCAATCAGAATCTGAATCGTTTTGAAACAGATTGCTAATCCATTGCTCCGTACGTTCGAAACTAAAATCTGCTCAACAACGTAAATAACACAATGAATGTTGTTGACCTGTCAAATTGAAACAGATTAATCGGAATTGTCAACGAAAATGTGTTGCGTAATTAGATAGCTGGTCCGACTTAAACAATTCTACAAAAAAAGTTCGCGGCACCATATTTATATCTTTTATATTTTATCTTTTATAATACAATAAAGCTGAAAAGTTTGTTTGTTTGAACGCGCTAATCTAAGCAACTACCAGTCGGATATGAAAAATCCTTTTTGCCTTTGATATCTCAATTCCTGAAGAAAATAGATGAAAATCTTATAGCGTTCCACAAGGGACCATCCTGGGCCCTACTCTCTTTCTGCTGTATATAATTGACCTCTGCTCAATGTCTCTCCTAAGAAAGCTCAGTATTGTAGGACTTTCCAGACATGGTGTTAAAAACATTGTTGCTGGCATTACAAGACCGAAGATTTACTTGCACACATCGCGTAATATCATATAACATACACGTTCGTACTTACTATTGCCACCGCACCACACTTCTACACACACAACACATACACACATATCCACACACACACACACGCACCCACACACAAACACACGTAAATGCGTTCGCACCCACACTCACAAGTACAACCTAATATGCTATATTAATAATAATCTACGTCACGACATTCATGTTGACACGATCTCACGATGTAATGCTCAACGTTTGAGGACTGACTCTCAAAATATAAGCCCTGGCTTAGTTTGGGTATCAGTTTCAGTACCAAAAGCAAAAAAAAAAAAATACTGTATCTATGTACCAAATTCTTGTGAATGCTCTCATTATTTTGTAACAATTAACTTTTTACTTTACTTTTTACTTTTACTATTAATATCACGCTACGACACGCTACGTGTCGCGGGCAGGCGATGCGATGCAACGCGGTGGGTGGGGGGCCGAGGGAGTCATATAGTATTTTTTGTTTTTTTAATGTGGCTGTTATTTTATAATATTGTGTGTCTTACGACTTCCACGCGAACGAAGTCGCGGGCAGAAGCTATAACGTATATTTAAGTAGTATCAAATAATTATAAGGTCGTCGAATTTATAATTTAATCTTTGCATAATTTTAATACCAACCATTTTGACATTCATTCGATTTGAATATTTTCAGAAGGCCTAACCAAGCAATCGTGGCATAAGTCGTCATTCTCTCACTGGCCTCATTTGAATTATTAGCTCCACTTTCATTTAGTGACCTCCAAAAACAAGACCTTTGATATTTGTGTTTGACTCTTCCTAGGTACGAATTTATTTGAACGAGCTTTAAAGCCTCATTCAAACTCACTTTTGATGACCGTGTTGACTAAAACATTTTATTTATTTCGACTGTTTGTCTCTCTCAGTTTCAATCCTTTAATTCCATCCGAGAAAGGAAACCACAGAATAATGATTAATTAACCCTTAGGCTTCCTGTAGGTACATGACGCCGGAGCCACACCGGCGGCGGCGCCGAACCGTAAGCTTGTGTATACGAATGCATATCGTCCATGTGCCGCACCGGACCCGCGTGTAAAATAGTAAAGAAACGTTCACATTTCAGTAAAGCATTGCCCACGAAAAATATGGCCCGGCGCACAGTGGTCCGGATTTTGAATATAGTGGACTTAGAACCCAAGGTCAATATTTCGCGCTGAAAAAATTCATGCGGACAGATAAGTGAACGTTCATCAACGTTTGTTCTAGCGGTTTTTAAGAAATTGTTTACTTTCGCGAAAAAAAAAATGTATGGAGCAAAACTGAAATATATTTTTTTCTCGAATTGTTTAAAAGTGTTAGCAATGAAACCTTTTGTATGTTATTGCATTACACTTATTGGATAATTCCATAAATAATTTAACCGCATACACTTGCAGCCTTGGCCGAAATAAGCATCGGAACTTCAATGTTTTTATTCCAAGTATTTGTGACAATTAAAGGTTTTATTCGTTTATAGTAACATAATATATGACGGAAAAAGGACCTCCGTAGTATTTTTAAAAGGTGAGACGTCAGCATTGCTGATGTGATCACCCATTTTCAATTTTTTTTTTAAACTTTACGACTTTTTTTCAAAGTTTTGTTTATTTGACAGCGTAACGACTTTTCAGAGAGGTCCGCACTGTCCAGCGGCTCGAACAAGACTGAATCGAGTGCTCACAGTGCGGCCCTTTTTATAGGAATCGTCGTACGTGCACATTCTACCCTTTGCATCTACTTCGAAGGCGACTAGTGACATGGGCACTTTTACAGATATTGTATCAAGGAAGCCATTTGAAGACTTGGGAAACAAGCAGAAGAAAAGGCGATCGGGTACATTACTCGACTATCCGGAAGAGGAACTGACTTTTGCTTTTATCACAAAGCTTAAGTCTAATGGGAAAGAAGTTCTTGCTCGCATCATTGATCATCTTATGAAGAAACCTGAAAAGGTTGAAGATGTCGAATCATTTTTATTTATGAATGAAAAGAAGGAGACTATTCAGGAAGATCAAGTTTTGGCCCTTACTACTTCATTGGATCTGTCAAAGTGGAAGTACCTCATTTTAAGGTCTGCATTGTCACAACAGTTGAAGCTTCCGTCTTACCACAAGTTGTTAGAAGCTAAGAAAAGGTGTTATCCAGATGCTCGAGATATTATAATATCAGAAGATGGAGTGAAGGTGAAACTACAAGCACTTTTAGATGTCACAACTCGTAGGATTCTGCAAGTCGTTGGTGATGATTTAAATATTTCCAGTGGAAACTTGAAGTTGACCAGCAAATGGGGATTCGATGGTTCATCAGCACAGAGCAACTACAAGCAAAGAAGTGAAATGGCAGAATTCGACGACTCCTCTGTGTTCATGACGAGCCTCGTTCCTCTGAAGCTAGAGGCAGGAAATGTTGTTATTTGGAATAATCCAAAGCCATCATCAACATTTTATTGCAGACCTATTAAATTTCAGTTTGCGAAGGAAACGACTGACTTTGTTAAGCAAGAACAAGCGGCAATGGAGGAAGAAATACGAAATTTGACGATTTCAAGTTGGGGAAACTTGGAAGTTACCCATGAGCTGCACATGACAATGATTGATGGGAAAGTGACTACAATAATTACAAATACTCCATCTGCAGCCACTTGCAATGTTTGTCTTGCAAAACCAAGCGAGATGAATAATCTTTGTCAAATGTTTTCAAGACCTGTGCGGGAAGACGTATATCAATATGGATTGTCAACACTCCATATGTGGATTCGAAGCATGGAGTGTCTTTTACACATTTCGTATAATTTAGATTTCGAAATGTGGAGTGCACGAGGTGAAAACAAGAACCTTAAGAAGTTTCGGAAGGACATGGTGCAATCGGAATTCAAACAACAGATGGGACTTTTGATTGATGTTGTGAAGCAGGGCTTTGGAACTACAAATGATGGGAACACGGCCAGAAGATTTTTTCGGGAATACGAAAAGACAGCTCAAATAACGAAGATTGATGCTAATTTGATAAAACACTTCGCAGTCATATTGCAAGTGTTATCTTCTGGACAGGCTGTCAATATCGATGGATTCCGTGGATACTGCAAAGAGACTGCTGAGCTCTTTGTACATCACTACCCCTGGTACAACATGCCTTCCAGCGTACACAAAATGCTGATACATGGCGCTGACATATGCAAACATTTCTCTTGCCTTCCAATTGGAATTTTGTCAGAAGAAGCAGCAGAAGCAAGAAATAAGGACTTCCGAAATACCAGAGAGCGCCACACGAGGAAAATAGGAAGATTGCAAAATAATGAAGACATTATGCACAATTTTTTGATATCTTCAGATCCTAATATATCTCATCTGAAACCTAAATATACCAATATTAAATCTTCAAGTATGTTTCCAGAAGCTTTGCAGTTATTAATAACAGAAGAAGTAATAGAAGTTGAAGAAGAAGAAGAAATAGAAATTGATGAAGAAGCTCCACAAAATGTGCCAGATCCTTTGGAATGATTTTTTAGTTTTCTTATATTAATTTATTAGTTTGTATTATTTTGTATGTTTAATTTTATTATTCTTGTTTTCGTGTACAATATTTTGTATTACTATTATATGTATTTTTAATTCAAAATGTAAACCACCTTCGATTATTATATTATACTGTAAGAATTATGCAATGAACAATTTTCAATCATTATGTTATTTTGTAATTTGCTGTCTGTGTTGATATAAACAATTTTATCTTAGTATTATACTTTCCCGAAACCACTTAACAGACCAAAAAAGTAGTGTTTTCATGTAATTTTTTTATATTAAATATTTTAAGTTAAACTGCGCATAAACGCCAAAGCTGCAAGTGCATGCAAAAGATTTGTTTGTGAAATTAACAAATAAATGTAATACAATAATTTACAAAAGGTTTCAATGCTAACACTATTGAACATTTCGAGAAAAAAATATATTTCAGTTTTGCTCCATACATTTTTTTTTTCAATATTTTTTTTTCGCGAAAGTAAACAATTTCTTAAAAACCGCTAGAACAAACGTTGATGAGCGTTCACTTATCTGTCCGAATGATTTTTTTCAGCGCGAAATATTGACCTTGAGTTCTAAGTCCACCATATTCAAAATCCGGACCACTGTGCGGCGCCGCGCCAGTGCGGCTCGAGCGTCATGTACGGGAAGCGTTCCAGTAAAATTTGATAATTATGAAGGCCTTGTAAATATTGTCTAATGCCCGTCACTAAAACTTTTTCACTTCACTAACACCTGATGACTCCTAAATGAAAGTATGTTGTTGGATTTTCAACTTCGGCACTGAGCCGAGCATTGATAATCCAACAGCGAACTTTTAGGTGTCGTCTAGTGGTAATAAAAACGGGCATAAATGTCTACCCTTGTCGTTTTTATGTCAAGTAAGTAGTAGAACAAAAGGCCATTTTGTTTATACGAGGTAGTAATTTAATGTGTCAATGTTCGATTTTGGAAAAAACCTTAGTGCTGCCGTGGTCTAATTATAGGCTGGTAACAATCAATACATTCCGTAATAATTTTATTGGACCATTAGACGGGGCGAATACCCGAGATAATCCACTAAGCCAATCCAATAATAGCATCGTGAACATAGAAACAGTCCACTGCATTGGATTGAACTGGATTTTATTTTGGACTGATTTTGGACTGGCTTATTTTATTTTATTTTTATTATTTCTTTTATTGCGGATCACACATAAAAGTCACATACAATCCATATAGTATTAGTAAACAAGACTTGAAACTATTAGTAAAACTTACAAACTAACTACTACTAATACCTACGTAGCTCAACACATGTTGGCACGTGCCTCCGCATCCAGTGCCTAATAAAGGGGCTGTCCACCTTGTCGGCCAATGTTTTTAGGATGCTGTTGGGGTTTCCGCGCAGCCTACCAATTATTGACGCCACCCGCTTTCTCATTATGGCATGAAAATCGTCAATACGGGCTTCCGCGAACATCTGTTAAGCGCTGCAGAAGCGGAATTTTAATGGATTGGCGTAGTGGATTGTCTCAGGGATTGGCCCCCTCTAAATGGTCCATACGGTAACTAGTATGCAGTATTTAAGGTATGTATTTGACGGCGCAGGCAGTCAGGAAGAAGGCGTTACCTAGTATTGTTAAGAAGTTACTGGAATCACCAAAGAGGTCGGTTATGGGTGACACTGGCTGGTGACAATCACTCTAGCAACGCGCCGCCGCATCGATGGTTGCATGGCGGCTGTAGTCTGATGACAGATTATTTTCGGGGAGCCGCTGTCGTACCACGTCCACGACGAGCTGCTATATTCCGGCATAATCCTGATGATATTAAAACTGCTGAACCACTATTACGATGACCACTACTGGTAGTCTGTCCTGCGCCGTAATATTTTTAAATGGATTTTATTATGGAAAAATTCCAAAATCTCGCGGCCAAATGGATACTGTTCTCAACAAAAAGGGGGTACAGTACGACACAACCTAGATGCAGCATAAATTTGAAAGTTTGCATACATTCATTTAAATTTTACGAATGTATTTGCTTATATGACTTAACAAGTTATTGCGTTTGCGTAAAGATCATTTTCACCTAAAGCAGTAATAACGATTGGTGATTTTGAAGGCGCACTGAGTTCGCATGGTGATCGGCTTTACGAATTTTGCCGATGTTACATCTAGACAACACCAACCTCATCCTAACCAATATTATAAATACAAATAACAATAAATAAATATTGGTGATTTTGAAGACGCACTCAGTTCGGATGGTGATCGGTTTTACGTTTTTTGCCGATGCTACATCTAAGTTGTGTCGTACGATATTCTATCATGTTATGTTATTCGGAATGGACAAGGGTTTCCGTTTAAAAGCTCGTACAGACCAGCGCGACGCGACGCCGCGCCGCGACACGAACAATACAATTTCTAAGAAAACTTGACGGTATAACAATAACCGATGTCGCGTCGCGCTGTCGCGTCGCGCTGGTCTGCACGAAGCTTAACCCGGATGTAAATTATTGCGGACAATTTTGAGGTTTAGGTTTGATGCGGAAGTTCTCGTCTTTCTGTTTGTGGTTACTGAATAATTCTGGCTACTCAATATAATACGTAGGTACCTATGTATCTAGTTCCAATTGATTCATCCGGTATATAGATATGACTTATTCAAAATTGGTCTATAAAAACTATTTTATATTTTAGGTATTTAGCTGTTACTTGTGACTTCGTGTGCATGTATTTTGTGCCAATTCAATAATTTTTAGGGTTCAGTTGTAAACAAGGAACCCTTATAGTTTCACCATGTCCGTCCGTCTGTCTGTCTGTCTATCTGTCTATTTGTTTGTTTGTCTGTCTGTCTGTCTGTGTCTGTCCGCGGTTAGTTCAGAGTCGGTTAGTACTAGAAAGCTTTAATTTGGCTTGGGTGTACATATTAATGACGCCGAAAAAGTGGTAAAATAAAATCATGATTATTTTTTAGGGTACCTCCCCTACACGTAATGTCCCCGGATGTTTATATTTTTTCTCCTTTGTTCCATGGTGTGGAGTGTCGTTGGAAAGGTCGTTCAAAAATATTGCGGGTGTGTGAAAATCATTTTTCAATTCAAGAATCCGATTGCGAATGCAAATTTTTGTTAGACTCATGTGTGTGTGTGTGTGTGTGTGTGTGTGTGTCCCTGCCAGCTAAATGGTTGTACTTGGATTTGTGAAAAAAATCATAGCAGTAATATATTTATAACGAAGTTAAAAGGAAAACTACCACAGCTAAGTAGGCTTTACAGGTTAACGAGTAATAATCGACCAACTTAAATTTGCAGTTTGAAAAACATTATCACATTACATTCCGTATGGGAGAAAATGTTTTTCAACTAAAATGTTAAGTTTGTTCTTGGGATAAATTCATCCCATCTACGGAACCCTTCATTGTGCGAGGTCCGACACGCGCTTGGCCGGATTTTATGATGTTGATTTATCTCTATGATAAAACGTAGCCTATTATGTACTTCTCCAGGTCCCCGGCTATCAATCTATCAAATTTCATAACGATCGGTTCAGTGGTTTAGACGTGAAAAGGTGACAGACAGACATTACTGTCGTATTTATAATGGGTCCCTCTATCTGGCAGAATTTTGATGCTCCGAAATTTATTTGGCATAACACACTTGGCATAATCTTCTTTAAACGAATATATATATGGCATAAAAATCATTTAATATAATTATTGTTTGGCCGAATGTTTATATGTCCGAATTTACAAAGGCATACTTTTAAGATGGCAGAATTTTATTTGGCATAACTACTTTTGGCAAAGCTTAATTTAGGTTTAAAGAATCTTTATTCTCAATTAAAACATACACAAATGTCACTTACTTGAGAACAATAAATTAATGTTAACAATTTAAAAAGGTTTGACTTCACCTCTATGTACAGTTTCACAAACACGACCCACCCAACGCATTCATTTCTGTGAGGGTGTTTTACTTGCTGTTAAATACTGACCGAGCTGAATTTTGAATGCATTGAGTGAGTGTACATTTCTAATACTTGATGGTAATTTATTATATAGTTGCACTCCTTCGAAAGTAACCAATTTCGCATAATTTCGTTTCACATAACGTTTATTTAGAGCGACGATTATTTGGAATGATTTCACTTGGCATATTAAGAAGATGGCAGAATTTCATTTGGAATAATTTTATTAGGCATAATTATTGTCATTTCTATAAAATGTAATCATATTCTTAACCTTAAATTAAAATTAAAATATTGTCTTAAAAAGTCAATACCTATGTTGTACTACAAAAGTTAGTGAAGTGACAGAACCGAATCGCTGCAAAACCGACTGCACGTAGTCTTGTCTGCCCTACCCCTAGAGTGTAATTTAAGCCCGCGTAGGCGCGGAGGGGCGAGGCGGCCCGCGAGCTGAGGAGCAGGTGGTTATAACGCTCACCACAGCAGCTTCGGCTTGCTGACAGGCTTTGCCGGCCAGCCTCAGCCGCGGCGGCGAGCGTTACAACCATCTGCGACGAGAAGCTTGCGTGGGACCGCCGGAGCCCCGCAGCGCCGAAGCCGTGACAGAAACCATGCCTGCTGCATGTTGCATGCTTGCATGCTGCATGCTTGCTTGCATGCTGCATGTTTGCTGGCATGCTGCATGCATGGTGTGTGCTTTTTTGCATATTGCGTAAGTACGTGGCGAAAAAAAAAAGTGTTCAATCAATGGTAAGAAATACAAAATTATTCTAACTATGAATTTTCCGTAATGTGATAGATGAGTCTTTCAATTATTATGGATATGAAAAGTATGCCAAAATATGATTCTAACTGTAAACTTCCTGAGATATGATAGTTCTGCCTTTTAATGATTATCGATATGAAATGTATGTATGCCAAAAGACCATTCTGACAGTGAACTTTCTGCAATATGATGGTTCTACTTTTTAATTATTATGGATATGAAATTTATGCCTAAAGATGATTCTGACTTACAAAATTATGCGTTTTTAATGTATTATAAATGAGTGTATGCCAAACGATTTTCTGCGAAATGAAGTTTATGCTATGCGCTGTTATGCAAAATAATATTATGACATAAAAAGTTCTGCTATAAAGGGTAGACCCATTTATAATATTAGTTTGCTTTACATACAAAAAAGATCCCGCCTTTTCCTATTAAATAACCTATTTTGAGTTACAGTTTCCTAAAAAATTCTGTGAAAATAATATAGAAAAAAATAAAATCACGACACGTAGGCTCAAACTTACTAACCAAACCCTCTAACTCATAATCCTATGATTCGGCATCGATAGAGTTAAACCCGTTCCTTTGATATTCATATACGCACGTGGCATGAATCGCGAATTATTAGGAAAATACACTAAACATTTAGTATTGGTAGGGTCGCAACTCAGTTATAGGTATTTTTATTTAAAAGGGTTTTTTATGCTCGTGTAAGTAAATGTCCTTATGTCGTATTGTTATAGGGAAAATGGGAGCAATAGTATGTTACAGAAACATGCTTATGCATATTTTTTATTGTACGACGAAAAAGGGTTTCAACTTTATTTATTTACTATTCACTTTCGTTTGTTTTTACACACATTTCCACTCTCAGAGATGTCAGCGAAAACCAATGACACACCACCACCAATAAAGATGAAATGCTTAAAAAGTGACAATATTATTTTGTTACATGGCAGTTAAATTTTAAAACTGTTTTACTAACGGTACCAATATTTTAGTATCAAAATTAATATTAATTTGTTAATTGAATAAACTTTTTCATGACGTTATACTGAAACTTAAAACTGCTCATTTAGCGTCTTCACTGCTCATTTAGCGTCTTCACTGCTCATTTAGCGTCTTCTGTGTACTACTTAATAACGTTAGTGTCCATTAAAATTATTCTTTGACATCTTCACATAATTTTCAAGGAAGAAAACCTTAAAATTGCTGGCCGGGAAATATGAAATAAGACTTCAGCGAATTATGTATCTTCGACACATACAAAGGTTTAGAAGTGAGGGTCTTGATATAGTTTATACTGACGTGGGTAAGTCACGTCATAATACACGCCACATACAAAAGAAATTAGTTGGACGAATACCGATATCAAAAGGTGAAAGATTAAATATTGTCCACGCTGGCAGCTCAAGAAGTTTTGTACCTGGCGCTCTCTTAGGTCATAAGTCTTCTCAAAGTACTGGTGATTATCACAACGAGATGAACAAAGATAATTACCAAAAATGTTTAAAACAACATCTCATTAAGAATCTACGACCTCCGAATCTACGACCTTATATTGTTGTGGTCGTTGATATCGCTTCTTCCCATTACACTCGGATAGACAATGCACCGAAATCCAACTCTCGAAATTGCAATCATGGCTTACATCCTTACATCTAAAAACATAAACTTTTCGTCAAATCTGCCGAAACCAGAATTGTATGAAATCATTAAACACCACAAAGCAGAACACATTATATACTCAATTGACTAAATAATGGCGGAACATAGTCATTCTGTTTTACGGCTACCGACTCATCATCAGACAGCGACGAATCGTTTGACAACTTTAGTGAAGCTGTTGAGACTGGGGAAATAAATACGGAAGTCGAAGGTGTAAAACCATTCGAATAAGAATAAACTATTTTTATAATATCTGGTATTACTTCGTTCAAGGCCCATTAAAACATATTGCCATGGCTTTTTAAATATTACCTATTCCATTTAATGCGTGCCCTTAATTGAGGAGGTGAAGAACAAAACCTCACTTTTCCACTTTTTCTAATATTGAAGAAAACAGTAAAATGTAAATAACTAACTGACTACGACATCTGCATTTTGGTTTAATTGTGTCGTATTATGCTAGAGTTACAATCAATCTGATGTACCAAATGGCTGATAAAAATGATAAGAATCTTAGCTAATATTTTGAAATGAAATTTGGAAATGTGAGGTTTTGATTAAATATTTTTGGAAAAGTGTGGTTTTGATCAAGACTAGTGGAAAAGCGAGGTTTTGATGTTTACCAAAAAAAAAAGGTGTGGTTTTGAAAATGACTGAAAAGATAACCTTGAAAAAGTCAAACTTGAAATCAGAAATTTAAAAAGAATACGCAATTATAAAGAATTAAAAGAAACTCGAGCTGGGCAAAGAATAGTTTACTTGACCAAATTAAATGTTTGGTTTTGAAAAAAACAAACAAATTAAATTAAATGTTGTTAAATAAAAATGTTGACACCGTAAATTATTTAGCAAAAAGACCAGACATAGATGTTTAGCACCTTTAATCTAAACTCAATTGTTTTTATGTGGTTTTGATGAAGTCTTAATGATACCGTTAAATTGTACTCGAATAAAGTGAGCTTTTGAAAAGTATCGAGGGAGACTGTTTTTTTTTTAGTCTAAAGTATCTATTTTAAATGAAAATGTTTATAAGAAAAGATGTGTTTTAGATAAGGTTTTACTTATTTGCTTTGATCAATTCAACATTTTTTTGCACATAGACTAAAAAAATTTATTTAAAACAAAAATGGAAAAGTGAGGTTTTGTTCTTCACCTCCTCAATTATAATGACTAAAAATATATAATATTATTATAAAGACTACATAATTATACATAATAATAACTTTTAGTAATATCTCTATGGATTACATTGAAGGGTACAAGACTATAACCTTTTTTATATAATATAGGGTGGTATTTATTCATCACCAGCTTTTGCCCACGCACTTGGACTCGTGGAGGTCGGAAAATATCCCACGGGAACGTCCTAACCGGAATCCCATGTCCTGACCCAGGTCTACCCATGCGCCCATTCCATTTCATCCAAATACGCTCAGCCGTTTTAGCGTGAAAACGTAACAAACAAACAAACTCACTTTCGCAATTATATTATTAGTTAGGATAAAGTAATAATTCAATGATACTAATAATTTACACAATATTGAAGTTTTTAACTTTAAATATCTCTAAAAGTTTGATTTGTGATATTCATCGTTGTAGCCTTCAAATCGAATCTAAAAACAAACAAATAATACAGACTTTATTTACGTGATCATTTATTTTGCAAGATGTCAATCTACGCATCAATTTTACGTATGTATTTGGTTATATGACTTTACACGTTATTGCGTTTTAATGAAGATCATTTTCGCCTAAAGCAGTAATAAAGATGGATGATTTCGAAGGCGCACTTAGTTCGGATGTGATCGGTTTTACAAATTTAGCCGATGCTACATATAAGTTGTGTCGACCTGTACGTGGTTGGCAAACAAATGAACCGCGAAGATAACGTAGTAAACCTCTCTGCTCACAACTGTTGCAGTGGAAGGTCGATTTTAAAGAGGTTTCGAGAACTACGAGTATATTGGATCTAGAAAAATGTTTTTGCTTTTGTTTTTCACCTATAAACCACATATGCTGCAGTTTCTTTATGAAAATTCTTCTTCTTTTCTCTAGTCGCTGTAATCAAAACGAGTCAATCGGCCTAGCCTTTTCCCAACTATGTTGAGGTCTGCTTCCAGTCTAACCGGACGCAGCTGAATACCAGTATTTTACATGGAGCGACTGCCTATCTGGCCTCCACAACCTAGTTTCTGTGAAACACTATACCCCTAGATAAGACTACTAACCCAAAGGTAGGCAAGCCAAAAGGAGTAGTGGCGAATAATATGCAACGCTGCCAACTGACTGCTGCCGAGGCCAAATTTTCAGCACCGCGGCCAAAGGTAGTTGGTAAGTCAGTAAGAGTCTCACTGAGAACCTCCACACGCAAAAAAAAAAGAGGTACGAATAATATACAGGTAATTGATGTACCTAACCCTTTTTAATCTATCACCAGACAGCTTAGACAGCAACAAGATCACTCTTTCTTACATAATAATATATCATTAATTTATTTTTACATACACAAATTACCGTTGTTCTGTATGAATAAACATGGAGACATAATCTTATACCAATCGTACCCACATCATTTACAACTAAATGTATCGCAAACACAACGCGACAAAATGTATAAGCATTTCGGGGAAATCTACTATTTGTACACATTTTACGAGAGTGCTTGTAATCCCGGGAAATGATAAGAAATGGTGTTGCCTTAAAATATTTTGGGGAGTATAATAAATTGTTGTGCCAATTCTGGAGTCCTACTTTATCATTATGAACACACTCATGGTTGTTGGTTGATTTACTTTGATAAGTGACGGCCTTACAATCTAAAATTAGCCAAACAACATTAACAATAAAACAACAACAACAATACAGACAACAGACACAACATTACAGTTAACAAACAACATTAGAGCAACATTAGTTGGGTAAGTAATGACTGTTTTCCATGAATTAACTGATGATAAGGTTAATTTAATAAAAAAAGGGAGATAAATGGTTAGCTTCCCCACCACATTTTAAATCCATTTGAACATTGTAACTACCTTAGCTCCCTCTGCTTCATACATGAAAATATAATTAACTACCGCGTTTGAGACGAAAATTAATCTGGCTTAGGTGATTCGTCTGAGGTTCTCTTTGAGCTCGCATAGTTGGCTGTAATTACGGAAGTTTATTAAAAGAAAGCCTTTATGTACGTACATTTAAATCCTAATAAAACATCAAATATTTAACAGATTCTCTAAAAACTTTTTGAACTTCCAATAAAGGACACTTTTTAGGGTTCCGTAGTAAACAAGGAACCCTTATAGTTTCGCCATGTCTGTCTGTCTGTCCGTGGCTTAGCTCAGAGACGGTTAGTACTAGAAAGCTGTAATTTGGCATGGGTAATATGGCCGACAAAGTGGTAAAATCAAATCAAGAAATATATTCTTTTAGGGTACCTCCCCTACACGTAAAGTGAGGATGTTTTTTTTCTCATCTATCCCAGGGTGTGGGATGTAGATGAAAAGGTCTTTCAAAAATATTGAATGAGATGTGTGAATATCATTTTTCAATTCAGGGATCCGTTTGTGAAATATTAAGCTTTAAAGTGCACATTTTTGTTAGAGTCAAGTGTCCCCCCCGCCTGCCTGCTAATGGTTGTACTTGGAATTGTGAAAAAATTCACAGCAGTATATATAACTAAATTAAAAGGAAATCTATCACAGCGATGTAGGCTTTACAGGTTATCGAGTAATGATCGACCAACTTAAATTTGCAATTTGAAAAACATGATCTCCAATACGTTCTGTATTTGAGAAAATGTTTTTCATTTAAGTTTATTCTTGGGATAAATTCATCCCAATTACGGAACCCTACATTGTGCGTGGTCAGACACGCACTTGGCCGGTTTTTTAAATTAATGGACGTCTTAAAACTTTTTACGCTTCTAATAATGCACACTGTTTAAAAATAATTGAGTCTCTTTTTTACTTTTTAGCGGGCCGAGCCGGGAGAGCGTAGCGAGCGGTGACTCGGCAGCGACCGGCGAGCGCTACATGCAAGTCGGTCGAAGTTACTTAGCTATTTAGTATTTTTAGATAGAGGACCATGGGCGGCTTTAAAACTCTGACACCAGGTTAGTCACTAACCGGAAATACTTGAGATTCACAAAAATAAGTGCATTCATTATATTAGAGTGTTCAATAATATTTTTACGAGCGCAAAATGAGAATAATTAGAGGTTCGATTAAATTCATGCATGTACACGTCATTAAAGTTCTGGAAACATTCATTTCTAGAACGTGATATTCACTTGTTTTCCCTCGCTATGAAAAAAAGTTGAATAGATAGCATAGTATCATGAGCCATTTCGAAGTGTGTCGTATTGAATAACAAAATGACAAAACGTAATGGATCGAATTCCAAACAAAGATTTATTTGAAACCCGATCTGGTACGTTTTTGTTTTTTACCTCTCTCTCTGATTATATTGCAGTTATAATAGCCTTGTTATAATTTCAGCTCCGTAATTTCAAGACTTTATTCGTCGAATATGAAACGACTTACAGAATGTCTTGCATTAGAGAGCTTACGGCGATAAGCTATTTGTTATGCGGGAAAGCTATTTGTTAAAATGGTCTAATTTAAGTGGTTCGTATTGTCATTGAATATAAACGATCTCAGAAAACCCATTTTTGTAAGTAAGTAAGTAGGTAATCCGTCTACAAATAAATCTCAAAGACCACTCCTATTGGTTGGATGCTTTTTTAAAGATATATTACCTATACTAAGTACCTAATCACAGTGAATTTGAGAGTATAATGTAGCGTTATGACATTTCGATATTTCCCAAGGTAAGCTGAAATACTCAATAGACTTAGCCTCAAATGGTCTTTAACTTATGTCACTTTAGTTTGTCCCACAAAACTTAGGCAATTTCAAATCGATTTACATGAATAATAATCATAATAACCCTTTTATGGCTCATTATGGTGTCTTCTAATACCAAAGTAATTTGACATCGATTTTGTAACATTTTGAAACAAAACTTGGGTAATTAGTGTGATTAAGTCCTAAACTAACCATACCAATTACACAAGTTTCAGTGTATCAATTTCGAACTTAATGATAATATCGATATCGTGATAAAAATATTAACCAGTCAGAAAAGTGGTAGTCAGGGGGGGTCGGGAATCGCAGGCTGATTCCCGGCCACCGTAGGCGCGGGCTTGCGGACGGTGAGCAATGGGTAGCTCGCCGTCCGATAAGGGGTCCGGGTCGACGGCGCGTTGTGTTCCGCTAGGATCGATGCCTGCCGGGGTCGCGGGATAGTCCGAAAAGGATACCGTGGCCCCTGGCAACGTACAGGCAACTGAAGGAACATGGGTGGATTTTAGTCAGTAAGAGTCTGGCACGCCCTCCCGCTCCGCCCAGAGCGGGAGAAGTTGTTTGATAATTTAAGTATTTACGATAAGATTCCTGCGAAAAGGTTTTAAGAGCGTTCATTCTAAAAGTTGGCAACGTCGCAAAATAGCTGTCAAATATTTACCTCTTTTGATTAATAAAGCAATATTACTATATGGAAATATGAAATATCGCTAACTAGTGAACTAGAATATCAATAATGAATTGTAATTATAACACTGAATTTGATGTTGTAAACGTTTTAGGTGCAAAAAAGGCAATCGGAACGTTTTCAAATACTTTTTTTTACATCTAAATCTAAATATTCGGTGTTACGATATTAATTAAGTATTACATTTCATAATCAATATTTTAGTTCACTAGTTAGCCATATTTCATATTTCCATACAGTAATACTGCCAAATTAATAAAAACAACGAAATATTTGATAGCTTATTGCGACGTTGCCCACTTTCAGAATGCACGCTCTTAAGGGTTTCAATATCTTCGTAGTTCAATCGGTTTCAGTTGTTTCGGGACATCGCCAAGCGGTTGGTCGGCTCTTCAACTGACCAGAGGGCTGGCCAATTTTTAGGTCGAAGAATCAGCATTCCCATCCAACGTGGCAACGCTGCCAGCCTTTTGGGCGCTTTCCCCACTGACAGCGATGCGAACGAATTTTTAGATGCCCAATGAGCTCTTTCCTTTATTTTATTTTTATTTAATTTTTCCGTTACATACTTGTACATAATATACAGATTTTAGTGTTGGATTTTATATAATATTTAAGATTTGTCAACAAACTTTGTACGTTAACACAATCGGTTACCAGAATGATAAAGTTAACCATTCAAAGTGTTATCGTTATAAATGGATTCTCGCTTCATTGAATTTAAACAGGCCTTACAAGATGTAACATGTTCCATAAAGTCAGACATTACCTATCGACGTAAAACCATTAGTAAGCTCACGTACGCACGGACGTAAAAATATCGTGGCGGGATTTTATCGCGCACTGGATTTTCAACTCGGCGGTAAACAGAGCGTTAAAAATCCAGTGCACGAAAAAAATTTGTCGCAGGAAAAACCGTCCGTGCGAACCTGGGCAAAGTTATTGCAACGCAACACTTATCTCGGTAAAGTAAGGTATATAATAGAATGAGATAAGAGTTATATTGCAATGACTTACTAATGGTTCACGCCATTAAAATTTTATCGTGAATGTGCCGCTTAAGGGCCTTTATACACAGCACGGTTTCTTTACCGTACGGCGTATAAATCGCGCCATAGAAAAAACTTGTCGGTCAACAAGCTTCCATAGTGACCCATACAACACTGACGACCGTGCCTACCACGACAAATATACCGTAGTTTTTCATGGCAAGAAAAACGTCTGTGTTCAAAGGGCCTAAGGGTAACCGAATGAACGGGTTACCGTTTGAAGAACTTAACTCTCAAGTCGGGGTCGTACTCTCCCTGGTGGTAACAAGGCTGGACAGCCAGGGTGCGTCGGACGCACAGTCAAATAGGTATCGCCACGCGGGTGCAATTTTTATGCGTTAGATCGTGTACACATTCAAAGTCATAAGCTCCCGTCTGCTGCCGAAGTTGGCATGGCTCCGACATATCGTCAACGTTATGTGTCAGTGAAAATAATAACGTATTTTCTTAAAACTATCTTTTGTGGATTAGCATTACAATTTTGTGGATTATCATTTGGAGCTATCATTACAGTCAAGTGTACCTAGCACGAATGCGCGGAGAAAAGGTACCGTAAATTACAACGATTTCAAAATTGCAAATACTCATTACGCACATAATATTTACATATACATCGATCTTGATTATTAAAGTCATAGACTTTAATAATCAAGATCCAAACGTCAAAGAAAACAAATTCAAAACATCAAAGAAAACAAATCAAATCTATGGTTGTCATCCATAGATATGAATAAAATGACTCATTGGGTGACATTAATGAAGGTTTTCATGAAAATTCACGCCACCAGTTGGCGCCACTTTGACCCTTTTTTTGTAGCTGTTTAGTATTGAGTTTTAGGTACTAGATAGCATTAGTAACTACGCAAGATAATTTTAATTGCACTTTTAGAATGCTTTTTTTGTTTTTCAGGACAAAATTCTTTTACTGGAGTTGGGTTGAAGTATTCTAGCAGTCGTACCACCGTTAGATCGATTCGCAAATATACGGAACAAGCCTTAACGCGAAAGCGTCAAGGTAGCCCGCGAAATTCAAATTTTCTTACTTTTTTTGCAATTTGCAGGTCAGTATCATGTTCTATGTTGATCTAAATATGATTCGCGGCCGTATCAAATGTTTAGTTATAGAATTATAATCAAAAAAATGGTCAATACAACTCTCTAAGCTCATGTAATCCCATTGAATGACTATTTCATACATTTGACAATAATGCTAACTTATGGAGTTGTATTGCTGATTGTAATGATTATAATTATGTAAAACCATATTTGTTACGGTCGCGAATTATATTTAAATCAACATACAACCTGACGCAGACCTGC
Source organism: Agrochola circellaris (assembly GCA_914767755.1). Lineage (NCBI taxonomy): Eukaryota > Metazoa > Arthropoda > Insecta > Lepidoptera > Noctuidae > Agrochola > Agrochola circellaris. Next base: position 3,353,372 of record OU611847.1, read on the forward strand.
AAAATGGAAAAAACTGAAGAAAATTTTAATCTCGCGGGCTACCTTAGCGCATCCCCCTTAACAGTCCTCAGTTGGATCTACAACTGTGCTGGCCACTCGGCACGTAGTGGTATCAACGGGTTTAAACAGAAGACCTCTGTCTTCCATTTCGTCAGTCAAATGAATATAAAATATATGATGACGTTCCTTCCTCATTCGTTTATCATTAATTAGTCACGACTAAAGAAAATATAGGAACATTGACACTTTTGACAGGTGCCCGGACCTGACGTCTCAGTGCTGCCATCTAGTGAACGTCAGTTCAGAAAACCGTCATTGTGCTTCTCCCAAAATATATAATAGTACATTGTTCTTTCGATTCAAAAATTGTTTGAAAACTACGTTACGTTTACGCTGCTCGTTCGTGCTAGAGCCTCTGTACTTACCTGAATTCAAAGTGTATTACCACCAATTCCAACACATAATGACAATCTTAAACTTTTACGGCTTCCTGCAGATACGGAAGCTGCCGTCAATAATATTGTTTGTTCCAAAGACATTTATACAATTCCTGTGATGCTGGCTGGCACCGTTACAATTACCACACTTTGCGATGCTGTTGTGATAGTTTCGACGTTACCATTCTATTTTCAGGGAAGTAAATTTATTATTAATCAAATTGAATACTTACCGATTTAAATTCTCTGTATATTCAAAACACAACTGTCATTCCTTGATAGTAGTAAGCAATGGTTTTAACACGGCAAATTGATGTAGTGTGTCAATTTGATAAACAATTAATTTACTTGACTTTACTTTACTTTTTTAAATCACTTACCATTTCCCCTCATTGGCTGAAGATCAGACACGATCAGGATCGGTGAGTTGAGGATGATGGACAGGATCCAAACCATGGCAATCATTTTGTAGGCGTGGCATTGTGTCTGCCATTTTCTCGACTTGAGGGGTCGGCAGATCGCGAAGTATCTCTCCAGGGATATCGCAACTAGGGTCCACACATCCACCGAGACAGACACCGCTGTGGGAGAAAAGGGAGTGTTATTTTTTGGTTCTTCATTTTAAAGACAAATTATAAATAAAAGTCAATTTTCGTGTACGTCTGTGTGACCGCGTTGTTCTTCTAAATTACGCTACGAATTTTGACGGTGCTCGCTGGTTGGACCATCGTTAAGAAAATGTATTCCTGAAGGTTTATGTGTATATTAAATTAATTAAAAAACTTACTTATAATAAAGGAATTTGGATGTTTTGTTTAGTCGTAAAGCGGGGACGGGTCGCTAGATTTCATAAAATTATCTAATGTTGAATCTCTAATTAATTTACGCCGAATAAATCATTCGAAAGCTGCAACAGATTAGTCGATAAAAGGGAAAGATAACTTTGACCCATAGATAATCCACCGTAAATCTCAGTTATGACAGAAACAATATTTTACACGAAAATATAACTTTGATCCGGTCCCTTCAGTTGGAGACCTAAGAGCCGTCAAATTAGGTTAACCTACTTAAAACTCCTAAACAAATTTAGGACAAAGCCGCACAATAACAGCAGACAAACTTCTTTATATTTTGTAGACTAAATACTAAATTTATTTTATTTTGGTTGTCACTCTTAAGCCCCACTTACACGGTGCAAGTTTATTGCTTGTGGCAAATAATGTAATTGAACCAACAATAATGAACTGGCAATATCTAAACAACATGTACAATTGTGCTACAATACGTGCCCGTATTGTAGCACAATTGTACATGTTGTTTACCGTTTAAAACTGGTATTGGTGTAAACAGCACGTAAAATAAAATAGCATGCAATTCTGGCACGAAAATTTTCTATCATTCAAACATGACTGCGAGCGACGGGCTCGCCCAATATGCACTCAGGGCTTATGAATTCATAGAATCGCATGCAGGTGGCATGCGATTCTACGAATTCATACGAATAATTGAACATGCTTTAGCATAATTATGATTATTGCTATTTGTTCGTTCGGAAACTTGCACCGTATAAATGGGGCTATAAAGCTCGTCGACACATTTCAACGAATGCAAATACAGTGCTTAATGCAAACAACTCTAGCGCAACTAATTAAGAGAGAAAACAAGCGTATCCTACCTTTAATGAGTACTATTCAGTACTAAAACAATATTTGAAATGTATAGTGCATTTGCAACCAGTAAAGGTATACGATTTACTTAGTAATACCGTTCAATTTAGATGGACCAACTAATTTGCATCGTGTGAACATGAATGGACGTAGTTAAACAGAAAGGATCCAAGCCACACAGAGTTAGTTTTAAGATATTAAAGTTTTAAGATCAGATCGTCGATGTAATTGTATGACCTGCCATACATACGGGCTGGTAACGTATGGTCATAATGACGTTTTGACTACAAAGAGTGTTTTGGTATACATAACTCATTTTCGCCCATAGTGTGGGTTGGATCCTTTCTGCTTAACTACGTCCAATTGTCCGTGAAAGAGAACTATTTATTGGCGACCTCGGCGATCAATTTGGTACAACCATGTTGGTACATTATTATGCAAATGTTTTTATCTGATGCGGTCTATGTCTATTTTAGGATAAGCCACAATATCATTTCAGGATTGATTTGATTATTTCATAGAATTTAATGATAGTTCATGTTTGAGCAGATGGCAAATGTCTATGATAGCGCAATCTAAAACAGTTTTAATTCAGACGAAAAGCTAATGTGCTATCAGTAGTGACTAGTGACTAAGGCCCCTTGTGCCTTGTGTTGACGTGATAAACAACGGTTTATTCGCCGTGTGTAGGCACGGTCGTCAGTATTGTTATGGATCACAATGGAAGCTTGTTGACAGACAAGTTTTTTCGACGGCACGGTTTATAAATTTATTATTAATAAGTAAAGGGGCCTACTCTACTCATAGATGTACCTACTGACGTAGGTCAAGTTGTATTTCCTTTTCCTAGATTGTCGCAGTGCATGTAAGTAGATCATTTTGAGAGGCTGAAGTCAATCGGTTAACAAAAACTCGTTTTCGTGGAAGCTTGTAAGTTCAGCAGAATGCTTTCCTCGTAAACAAGATAAATTTAATCCTCGGTTCACTCAACATTTGTTTTACCATGAATAATAGTTTCTGATTATTTATTATTGTTATTTATTTATACTTTTCACACTCAAAAAAGTACAAAGGCGAACTTAATACCTATATGCTGAATGAATTTGAAGAAAAGTTAAAGCCGAGCGAAAAATGTTATATTAAAAAGGTATGGTACGGTATATCTATTTATTGTATTTTGAGGGCAGATTTTGTCAGTGTTTAACGAATTACTGCGACCTGACTCTTCGATTCTATCTCTACTGACTACCGGCCAATTTCATCTTATGAATACCAACCTAATCAATAAAACAAAAACGGTTGAACAACTCACCCTGTAGAAACGGAATGAGTTTGCACAGCAGTGCCCCAAACAGGAACCGCCTGTAGATCTGTCCGACCAGCGTGAATGGAAGGCAGAACACACCAAGCAAAAAATCGGATATCGCCTGAAACAAAAAAACAAATATATTACTCACAGTAACTGAAACATTTCCGCAGGCGTTAATTTTGTTTTTTGTTTTTTTTATTCAAACACTTAGAAAAACATAGATTAGTACACAGGCATTTAAAAAATATTGTACAATAGAGTCAGATTAAAGGGCGAACTGATGTCTCCTAAACTAGGCCAAAAGCCTAGGAGGAGACATCAGACAGATTTCAGGAGCCAATGTTCCTCCAGGGATAATGGCATTCAACTGGTACTGAAGTTTCAATGGCTCTTATAAAAGATGGTGATTGTTCCTGTACTTGCAAGTGCCGAGGGCCAATAGATTACAAGTGAAGCGAATCTAGGTCTCTTCTGAGAGAAAATATGTAGTTCGAGGAATCTTATGATTTTTTTTTACAATATTGGAATTATTCATGGAGTCTTCGTTGGAATCAGCTGGTCGAGGGACCTTTGTGAGTGCGCAACCTTTCATATTTTCTTGTTACTAGTTTTATGTTAATTATTTTGCATACTATTGTACAGAATCAAGTAATTTTTTTTTTCTTCTAGCTGAGCAGACAGTAGTGCTGCTGGAGAGTTTGTTGCGCCACTTCTTCTTCCCACCTAAAGCACTAGCCCACGAGTGACGAGCGAGTGTTCTAATTTCACCCCCGTTGGGTTATTTCGGAGAACTTATCTCTATTCTGATGTTGATGTTACGTTATTCCTGCTACACAAACTTCAGCTTCTGAGCTGAAGTGTTTGTAGCTGGAATAACATAGGGCAGGCTGTAGGCGAGAAAAGGCGTAGTTACTATAGTAACCCACTTAGTGATATTCACAATATTAACACCAGAAATAAGGACAAATTACGAGCACCATTTCACCGGCTTCATAAGGTTCATAACTCATTTGTTGGACTTGGTATAAACTTTTATAACAAGCTACCCTCTTCTTTGCTAGATTTGCCTTTTAATACGTTTAAAGCCAAAGTAAAATCCAACCTTTGTTCAAAGGCATACTATTCTATCAACGACTACTTAATCGATAAGAATAGTTGTGCGCTGTGATTAATTCGAGACAATGTTCATGTTCTTTCTCCAGAATTAGCGTACCTACTGACAGGTTATATTAGTTATATAATTGTTTATTTTATTTGACTGTATAAGTCAATTGATTTTTATTTTATTTTCATTTGTTATTGACATAATCTACTCGTTAATTTTTTTTTAATGAGTTGTATTGCAATCTATGGTTAGCTAGCGACCTTGACAATTGATCATATATTATTCTTGCCTAACTGATTATTTATTTTTACTTCGATGGTCCTAGTTTATCAGTGACTTCGAGTTACAGTTTTATTAGCTATATGTAAGCGGGCACGCCCTTTATGCCTGGAAGCTTTTATTCCGGTATTAAGTACTGTTTATGTTTAGAGTTTTTATTTTCGCTTGAGTATAGATTTCGATGCTGTCATTATGGCAAATAAATTTATTTATTGTTTTGTGTTGAGTAATGTAAATTATTTTGCATACTATTGTATACAATCAAGTTATTTTTTTCTAACTGAAGAGCAGTGCTGCTGGGGAGTTTGTTGCGCCACTTCTTCTTCTCAGTTAAGCTCTAGGAAGTGGTGAAGGGTGGGCGTTTTGGGGGACTGTCTTATGTAATTTTGACGTTCGAAAAGTGCTGATTCTCAGCCTAGTTTGAATAAATGACTTTTGAATTTGAATTTGAATTTATGCAGCGTTGCTTGATGTCTAGTAATTGCTTCTTCAGAGCGTTTATACTGAAAGTGGGCAACGTCGCAAATTGCTATCAAATATTGCGGTATTTTGATAAATTTTACAATATTATTGTATGGAAATAAGAAATATGGCTCACTAGTGAACAATTACCCTTTTCAGTAATATTATTATTGCATTCGGGTTTTTCATTCATTTTTACAGTCCGCGGCCGTCTATAAAGCCCTTAAGTATACCATGCAACTAAGTTTATTGCCTGTAGCATATCATACCTAGAAATAACAATAAAAGTCAGTTATATCAGCTAAATTGTGCATCAATTTTCTTGTATGCCACAGGCAAGAAACTTACATCGTGTATACGGGGCTTAAGCTTGGTGTAAACAACACCTAAAGCTTTGTGCAGACTAGCGCGACGCGACACCGGTTATTGTTATACCGTGACGTTTTCTTAGACATTGTATTGTTTGAGTCGCGTCGCGCGTGTCTGTACAGGCCTTAAATGTTTAAAAATTCTGATGAAGGAGACAGAAAATTCTTAAATTATCCCGTTTTTAAAGTTTAGTTTTTTTTTTTTTAAATTCTTATTTTTAGCAAGTCTTTTCCGAAATCAAGTGAGTTAGGTACATCAGAAGCTGTGCTATAAGTAAGATCGATTCAAGAAATGGACAGTATAAAGTTCATGGACAATAACTTTATGAATCCTAAACCAGACAATGTCTGCGCTTGTAAGTCTATTCCACTATGTCATAATAACACACATATTATACCTAGTACTTTATGTGGCCTTGTAACAAACATTACGTGATTTTATGTAAGTGTCCGATAACGGTCAGAGCTCACAAATTATTTACAGCCTTCAAATAATAGCCGAATTTTGGCCATAGCAACCAATCTCCGCGGAGACCAGCCTTCGGCGCGGGAGATTGCTACGGCCCCGCCGCCACCAGGTGGCGCACGTCGGGACTTACTGTAGCCATGCCGCTGCGTCAGTCAGCCTGTGCTCTTCGCGCCGACGGGGCGTCTCGAGTTTTTGAAAAAAGAAGACTAGGAACAGAGATCGCAGACTTTAACTTTTTCTAATTTTTGTGCGTTACTTTTGTATAGAAATTAATCTTCAAAAAAAAAATACTTACTGATCCTACATGGGCACTTATGAAACTTCAGAAGCTAGTTGCAAGGTACCAATTTGTCGTTTCCTGTGGAAACTATTCACTGCTGGGCAAGTCCCCAAGTTGCTCCAGGAACTCTTTTCTTTTTAGGGTTCCGTAGTCAACAAGGAATCCTTATAGTTTCGCCATGTTCGTCTGTCTGTCTGTCTGTCTTTCGGCGGCTTAGCTCAGAGACTCTTAGTACTAAAAAACTGTAATTTAGCATTTTCAATATTGTCATTGTCAATAACATATTAATCACGTCGACAAAGTGGTAAAATAAAATCATAAAAATATATTTTTTAGGGTACCTCCCCACGTAAAGTGGGAATGTTTTTTTTTTCTTATCTATCCCATGTTGTGGGATATCATAGAAAGGTCGTACAAACATATTGTAAGTGTATGTAAAACCATTTCTGGATTCAGGGATCCGTTTGCAAAATATTAGGCTTTAAAGTGCTAATTTTTGATAGTCATATCCCCTCCCCCCCCCTCCCTGCCAGCTAAATGGTTGGTTATAAATATGTAAAAAAAATCACGGCAGTAGTATATATAACGTAATTATGTAAAAGGAAAACTATCACAGATAAGTAGGCTCAAGAAGTAAACAACTAATAATCGACCAACTTACATTTACAGTTGCAAAAACATGTTCTCCCATAAACTCGTAGAACATGTTTTTCAACTACAATGTTAATAAAAGTTTGTTCTTGGGATAAATGCATCCCAACTACGGAACCCTTCATTTTGGGTGGTCCGACATGCACTTGGATGTTTTTTTAAATATTATGTAAATAATTCGACAGTTAAAATTGCTTTAATTGATTTTATTTGTCTTTTATTTATTTTTATTTTGTTACGGGTTCATTGAATTCCCAATATAAATATGTTCAACCTTTAAAATGGCTTTAAATTGAATAAAATTGCTTTCATCATTTAACCATAGCGTCATTTTGAATTCATTGAAGTTTTAAACAAATTGATTTCATTAGAGTTTAATTAAAACAAATACTAATTAACTACGTACAATGTCTACAAAATTTATTGAATTTATAATACCGTACCGAATTTTGCTGTATTTCACCAACCATTCTAAAAGAATATCGTTTCAATTAAAAAAATAATGCACTCTAAAATGATTTTAATTAATTACGTGCCTACATATAAATTAATTTACATTGTGCAGAAAAATATTTACGAATATAAAATTCTTAATTGATTAAACGTATTTTCATTAGCATTTTGCTAAACAACAATGAATCTAAAACAGGCACTAATGCAGTTTTCATTAAGGCAAGGTAATCCTCTCGTAGTTCAGAAATTTTGATAAATTGGATGTACATGATGGAATAAGTTTTTTTTTCTGAAGCTTTCAAACTCAAAGGTGAGACAGGTGATTTAAAAACAAAAGGTAAACGAACTAATTAGGTACTTGTAATGACAAAACATTTGCTCTGAAGTAAAAATTGTATTTTTATTTTACGGTGCATTTTAGATCATTCCACCGCTGTCGAAGCGGCTCATTTACTACATTGAACTATTAATATAAATTAGGGGTAGTGAATAAAAGATTAACAAAAGTCTTTTTTTTAGTAGTTTTTGTTATGGCGTGACCTATTCAGAATATTATTAGTTCATGCCAATGTGTTTCATACGAGAGAAGACAAACACAATTAATGGAAAAACAGAGTGACAATTTCAAGACATATTTTTAGTTCTCCATGTTGATGTCCGTCAAATCAAAATTACCTTTAACTACCTATACCTGGGCGACCCAGCTCTGCTCTGGTGAAGAGAATGCTCATTTAATAGTATAGGATAGTTCATACTAATTCCATGCTGCCATGTCAAAGTCAAAGTCAAATCATTTATTTCAAATAGGCCCTTGTAAGGCACTTTTGAACGTCAAAGTTTACAAAAAATTGAATTGATTCTAGTCGCCCCTTACAAAAGGTAGTTTTCGTATGGAGAAGAATGGGCAAGAAACTCCACCGTTACTCTTTTAAAAAGTGTTACAATATTTTGTATATGTAGGTACAATAGTTACATAATTATAAGTGAAGACGATGCACCTATAAAAAAAATATGTTGCCACAATAGGTAAAAAGAAGAATTAATAAAAATGAAGCAACGAAAGATAAATTAATTACTTATGTGATAGATGCATGGTTCTCGCATATTTAAAAACATTGTAAAAGTAGACGATTTTCTTAAAAAAAAATACAATTAATAAGTCAGTGTGTGAGAAAGTAATCACAGAGTGTAAAATCAATGTCATATAATAAAAATTATAATTTATAAAACTTAAATTAGCAACCAGTTTGATTTTGTCTAGATTCTAGATTATCCTATGGAGCAGGACCAGCATGTTTCCAAGCATTCTTATCTTGCATATAATCCTCTAATTTGTAATATGCTTGTTTACAAAGTGTACTTTTAATATGAGTTTAAAATTTTCTTTCATTTAATTGTAATATATCACAAGGTATTTTGTTGTAACATTTAACACAGTACCCCATAAAAGATGAAGATACTTTAGATAATCTGAAAAATGGTTGATCTATTTTATCTTTATTTCTAGTATTAAAATTATGTCTATCACTTATTTTGTTAAAAATATGTAGATTTTTTCTTATATACATAATATTTTCATATGATAGTAGGTACTTACTAATTCCATGCTGCCATGATAGTAGGTACTTACTAATTCCATGCTGCCATGTCATTATTCTAAGGTAGCCATCTTGTTCTAAACTATGGGCGTCAGAGCTAGCTCTGCTCGGGTGAAAATACGGAGAAAACTAATTTTCCCAGATATGAGGCCTAGCTAGCTCGAACTCAAACTTAAACTCAAAGCTACTTTCGATTTTTTTGCCTCAGTAAACCCATATATTGCAACTTTCATCGAAATCATTAGAGCCGTTTTCGAGAACGTAATTACAAATATATATATACAAATATTGCTCATTTAATAGTATATAGGATGCATAGACAAATGCAATTATTTTTTAGTAGATAAAAATGCCTAAGTCTCTTGAACTGTACACTATAGGGCCATAAAACGGAGATTCTAATAGTATTTAATTGACTCAGGCGTGGCTTTACGGAAATCAATTACAAAATACAATAGACGACGTATATTTAGTAACCTAATCCGCTTAACTGTTCTTAAAGAGTCATAAAGAACCCTATAAGAAATCGACACATGTTTCACCTCTCAACGAGGCATCCTCAGGATGACGATTGACTTGTCTCGAACCCGGACACGACGATTCTAATAATAAAACCAAACAAAATAACAAAAGCAATAAGGAACCACACGCAGCTGTAGTAACAAGTTTTAGTATTAGAAATCTTAAGTATGTGTATATGTACCCACGCTTATGTACTTACACTATAGAAAACGTTATACAAACATACATACGTGTTAGGAATCCTAACAAGGTTGGATCCAAGACCTAAATAGTATCGGAAATCCTACTTAATAGTATAATCGGTTCAATGAGTAACAAATATCCAAACATTACAAACTTACAAAAAAAACGGCTGAACGGATTTGGATGAAATTTGGCACACAGGATGATCGTGACCTAGGTTAGGAAATAGAATACTTTTTGCCGTTCTCCACATGGGTGAAGCCGCGGGAAAAAAGCTAGTTTTAAATAAAAAAGGCCGCTTAAAACCGAAATAGTTTATTCAAGAAACCTATTTAAGTCCGAACTTTTAAAGCACCACGAATTGAAATACCTACTGCACTTAAACGAATAAAACTTCCTAGAAGTCGACTGAATTGGAATCGATTTTATTGAATACATGGTTACAAAAGCTGGGAAGGTTCTAGATGGGTACCTGAAACGACATAAGTCGCGCGGTGGGAACAGTTTGATGCTCAGTGCATTTCATTGATTATTTTACGAATTAATTTAGGTAAATTCATACTTCCATACTTAATTTTATAAATGCGAATGAAAGTTTGTGAAGTAAAGCCGCGGGCAAAAGCTAGTCTACACTAATATTGTAAAGAGAAAAGATTTATATTTTTATTTGTAATGAATGAACTCAAAAACCACTGGACCGGTTTTAAAAACTGTTTCACCAGTAGAATGCTATAATTATTACTCAAGTAGGTAATTTAGAGGAATAATTATTAACTCAATTTATAAAAAATTTAATTGAAATTCTTTCGATTACAATTGGTATAAATCTGTGATTAGCGGCTATAATTTCTAAAGACATCACGCAGGCGAAGCTGGCAAAAATTTGTCTGAAATATATAAATTTTCTCGTTATTAATTTAAGAGGCACACGCAAATGGGTGTGTGTGTGTGTGTTTCATGTAACTAATGACGGTTATAATCCTGCATTCAATCAACTTATTAAAGTTAAATACCACTCACTGACTGGCCAGTCATGAAATCTCGCAACCATTATTATGTAGCCGGTTTATGAGTAGGCACCTAGGAAAATGTTTCATGAACATCAATGTCAAATGATATAAGACAACTGCTCCGTTGAGCCTACTGAGCGAGGGGACTTTTTTTTTTTGAGGGGGCTAAATTATCAAATAACTTCTCCCGCTCTGGTTGGAGCGGAAGGGCGTGTCAGACTTTAACTGACTAAAACCCACCCGTGTTCCTTCCATTGCCTGTGTGCCGTGGTCGCGATATCCCTTTCGGACAAATTCGCAACCCCGGCAGGAGCGAGGGGACCTGGGTTCGATTTCCGGATCGGGAATGGTGTCATTTGGTTTTTCCATTACACATTTCTCAGTGGCGGCTCGGAGTTTGGAAGTTGGTGGTATGAAGCCGTGCCTCAAATAGCACGTAGTCGTTAGTTCTGCGCCTGATCTCTCCCCGTTCGTGTCGTATTACCGTCCCATCGGACTATGAGAGAAAAGGAACAGAGAGTACATCTGTGTTTGCGCGCACACTTGTGCACTATAATATCTCCTACGCGCTTCCAAAATTCGCGCGCGGCCAAAATTCGGTCTGGACGATTTACATAATATAAGACAAACCAAAATAAAGCGCTAGTCATTTAATAAAACTAAGTGGCTGACAGACCACGTGAAGCCTTATTAATAACGAAAGATAGAGATAGGTTTAAGAAAGGGATTTTTGTAACTCCCTCAGCGTTTCAAACAGGGGTTGACATTTGTAAAAAGATAGTATGTGTAAAAGATAGTTATAATTTTTGGCGTCGTCGTGAATTTTATAAACATAACTTAATTGACTGTTTATTCAGAATTAAACTGAAATGTACATATATAACAATTAATTAGAACGATTTTCTACCGTATATGAATATGACATACTCGCGCGATCAATCAAGTTGTGCTTGTATTCATACAAACGATCGCGTCGATTGGGTACTCGCGTGACTATCGCTTTTGGTTAGGACGCGGAATAATAATGACGTAGACGTGTCTTGATTGATCGCGCGAGTATGTCATATTCATATAAAAAAGCGGTTCGGTTTGGACGCGTGGTTAGTTTAGACTTGCACAAGTTTAGACTTACACAAGTTTAGCCCAGTTTATTACACGTGGATACCCCAGTGAGTACTTTCCTTAATACCTTGCGTGGGTTGATCAGAGCTTTAGTAAGATTTTCTTTATTTTCCCCCCAATACGGAAAATCCTAGTTTCATAATAAGATTTGTAGTTGCGAATAGAAATCGTATATTAAACTGGATCTTATGAAATACTAGCTTTCGCCCGCGGCTTCGCCGCGTGAAGGTTGGATATTATCCCATGAGAATGTAATACGGAGATTCAAAGTATCCTTTGTGTTAATCCAGGTTATAAACTATCTGTGTGCCAAATTTCATCCAAATCCGTTCAGCCGTTTTTGCGTGATTGAGTAACAAACATCAAAACATTCAAACTCAAAATTATATTAATAAGATATACAATGTGAAATTTAATTCGTTTGCATCCTCTTAAGAGGTCATTGTACTCATCATTATGAACAACTTTCACTATGGGGCCAACCAAAAAAAATCAGCTGTTCCCTACATTATAACGAGCTATGCGAACATAAATGTATGGAACCGCTGATTTTTTTTCGCGACTTCAGGGTTCAGGTTAAAGGTAGTATAGGATGGTTATGCTGACATTCTACTTATAATACCAATGTAATAGAAATGGATGTAAATGAATTTCCATCGAATTTGCAAGAATATTTTTATATATTTTAGTTCGTTTTAGTTATATGCATTTTGATACTAAAACTAATATCTCCTTTTGAACGATACAAATGAATCCGTTTTAAGAAATTAATTGTTTTCAAACATCATACTCTACCATCATTTGTATCGTTCGTTATTAAAAATCGGAAGTTTAACTAATTACTTCCGTTTTAGTTTAACTATCATTTTCGTAGTATCGATTTAAAACTTTCCAGACTAATTACTCAAGTCTGATAATAATAAAACCACCATAATACAGACTAAAATGATTTGACTAATAACTTGAAATTAACAGATTTGCTTATCAGAACTTGTCCCGAATATAGATATAGTATTTAAAATAGCTAGCTTGATACTTACTGAGGACAATTATCGTTAATAAACCATTAACTTCAGATCAGACGGGTTCCTAAGACAGGCCGTTAGTATTCTGAATTTCTTTTACTAGGAATAATAGGGATGATGCCTGGGTAAACAAAAAAAAATTCTAATTAGTCCGTCAGTCAGATAATACAAAAATATTACACACGTATATTTGCTTTATCATATTAATAAAAAACTACTTAGATAAAATGCATTTCAAGTCGGGGAATGGGGGTCACTATGTCACAAATAAGTGTAACATCTACATACTCGTGACGTCATGGCACATTTTAACTCAATGTATCGCCGTAATCTTTAGATTACGTAACAAAAGTAAAAATACTTGTCCCATATTTTTTAATAACCTCCATGACGGACTAAAAAAAAATTTTGTTGTCATCCCTATTATGTCGTTCCACTGCACCTACATACTACTAGTACTTAGGCTTTATGTAGAGGGGACATAAATGAATTGCGTGAAAGATTTTACATTGAATACTAAGTTTTCCTATTGCTCGATAATAGTTGCAAAGATCATCATCCTGTCTAGCCTTCTCCCAACTATGTTGGGGTCAGCATCTAATCTAACCGAATGCAGTAGAATACCAGCATTTTACGTGGAGCTACTGCTTTTCTGTCCTCCACAACCCAGTTACTGGGTTGCGAGATATCCCTTGGTAGAACAGCAAAGATCAAATCAAAATAATCGCACACATATCATTATCAGCTGCCTAGTCTTTTCCCAACTCAGTCGGGGTTGGCTTCTAGTCCAACAGGATGTAGCTGAATTCCAGTTTTTTTTTAAATATTTGAAGGTTATTTCATTATTTGAAGGTTGTTAAATTTTGAAAATTTGAAGGTAAGGTGGATTTATAATATTGTGTGCGAACACAATAGTATAAATCCACCTTACCTTCAAATTTTCAAAATACATTAGGATAAATTGTGATACAGTTTTTTATCTTCCTTTGCCGTTACACCGAAAATATATATTACATACCTAAATATATATATTTTTTTTATAATCAACGTCGTAGTTTTTAAAATATGACGCGCTTTAATGTAGATTTTAATTTTTATGAGAGCTTACTTTCATTAGGTAGTTGACACTCGGGAACGATGAAATGAGAGGACATAATTATTAAATTAGCTTTTGCAACAAATTTTAATCAAAAAGTTTTAAGCAAAAAAGATTAGAGCGTCGCGCGTCGTACTCACGCCAAAGTTTTATCTAGATAATAATCAGCTTAAGAAAATTATGAAAAAAAAAAAAAAAATTCAAGTAAAGTCATAAATTTAAGCATTGCATAGGTACTTAAACAGAGTGATCCGTTGAGATGCGTCAATAGGTAAGGGCTGGCCTATTTTTTGGCTAAAGAATCAGCATCACCATACCACGCCTTTGGGGCACTTTCTTCACAAATAGGATGCGGACGTATTTTTTAATGCCCTATGATTATATTTTCTCGTCTTTTGTATATTATACATGTACAACAACAAAACATTTAAAATATTAAAATAAAATAAATATTGCAAAAAATTCTCCAGATTTAAACTCCACCATCTTGGTGTGATTCGCGTAGTGAGAGCACTAAGCCATCGCGCTATTTCGACGCTACACGTAATAGGTGAAATTGGTCACTATTTGTACGTAGAGGAGATTTTAAAATTGATCTCATTCGTGTTAGGGTTATCGATTCACTGGAATTTTTCACACAATTGTCACTTGTATTTCACAGATAATTAATGTATAATTTTATAGTAATTTAAGGCACTTTTTGCACAGTTTTAGAATTTTAAAACACAGAGCTGATTACAAGTACGCGTGTTCGCGTTATCATCACAGAGGGAGGGGGAGGATATTCTACTCCTAGTTTACTGCGGCACCATTTTCTAGCGCGATATTACACTAGTGTTCTATACAACTTCTGCATTAAGAGCCTCGCTGGAACTATATTATCTCTTAGTGCTTTTGCATTTTTTACAAGCTTTATATTAATTTGCTTTGTTTACATGCATTTCCAGTTACTCCCATTGTCATCCATTATTCAAGTACTTTCTGGCATCCGATTGAGCTGAAACTTGGCATACTTATATAACTACGGTGACATCGCAAAAATACGATACCATGGAGCTGGTCTGATGATGGAGCTCATAGATGACCATAGGAACTCCTCAACTAAATAAGATGGCGTCGTTGAGTTTGAACCCGTTAGTTGTGTCTTGACAAGAGCCCAAAATGGTGTCCAGGGTCTGATGATGGAAAAGGAAAGTGGCCATAGGAATTCCTCAATCAAACATGGATCAAGGACTCTTCCCGAATTTCATGAAATACAGTAAGGTAATACCACTTCTCAAATCCGGGGACAGTAAAGACACCAATAATTATAGACCCGTATCCATGTTGTCGGTTTTCAGCAAGTTTTAGTAAAATCTTGTTTACAAAATTACTTATTTATTTAATCTTACAACAGCAAGTTCAAATAAACGGTATCAATTAACTAGGTTTAAAAGGAAAAATGGGTATGCCACAAGGCTCGATATTGGGTCCATTCCTCTTTCTCAAATCGACTGTATGTTATTTTTTTTGTGTTTGTTACGCGATTACTCCGCCAATATTAATTGATTTTGATGATTATTTTTTTGTTTGGTAGGTCATTCTTCAGAGGTCCCATATAAATTGTATTAACTTTGTTTCGGTAGTTTTTGAGTTAGGTTCAATAATACATAATACGTATTTTTCCCACTTAGCCGATGATATGATGATAAGTTCCTGTCACTGTTATTTACATAACAGGTACTGGTATTCGAATTTGTGTGGGATAGGTACCACAGCAAAAAAGTGTCAATTTCAAACTTAAAAAAAACAACCGACTTTGTGTTGTGCTTGTCAGTGTTTTTTGAAGTCAGTTTTTTTTTGTAATTTGCTGACGACACTTCCTTAATTTTTAAGGTAAATAGAAGTGCTACAAGTTCTTTGTTTTATCTTTTTATTACGGACGCTCCTAACGTGCACGTCTTTCTACATTGTTCTCACATGTATAATTTCATCAAGAATGAGGTGACCAATTATTTGAAAATTTTTTTTACTTACATAAAAGAGTGTCCGTGGAGTATCTTGCCCGTTCTTCTCCATATTTACCTTCTACGCTTTGGAATGGGCAACTAGTTTGATATTTCTGACTGACCGACAATTCAAAAGTGCCTGTAAATTGTTAAATTTAAATAAATGTTTTGAGTTTGAGTTTGAAACAAGATATAAGAATCGTGTTTGGACTCATTGGTTATTGACAAGTGCTATTACACTAGGTGGTGTTCAGGATCTGATGATGAATCCGGAAGGTGGCCACAGGAACACCTCAACTTAACGAGATAGTCCTGTTGTATTGGGCTCGTTGAATTTATCTTGACAAGTTAATACCTTACAAGCAAAGGTGTTAAAACAGTTATTTATATATACATACAATATATACATAATACATTATAGGTAAAAACCTTTTTAAGAACAAGCTATTAATATATTAATAAAATAAAAATAGAAACTTTAATATTTTCATAAAAGCTTGAGGCTTAATCTTTAAGTGTAAAACAGACATTAAATCTTATTCTTATTTGATTTTTACCTATATTTTATTCATTTCAATGCTTGCCTTTGAAAGCTTTGTAGTACAAAATATCGAATTTAAGTCCTAATAAGATTACAAAATTTCGATAATTTTGTAAATTATAACGCAGAATAATAAGCAGCTCTGTTTTTTCATTCCGGTATTATTATAACAGTTAAAAATTACTCGTAGGTAAGTAGGTACCTATAACTTGGATTATTTTTCTCCCTCCTTATTTTTAGTATCAAGTCGGTCGGTCTATCTACATAACGCTGTCTCATTTTTGTAGTGTCCAATTTACGAGTATGACTCTCAGCTGTGCAATATAGGTTTTATGACACAGTTATTGTTCCTTTTGTATTATCTACTAGCTTTTGCCCGCGGCTTCACACGCATGAAAATCATAAATTATCCTACGGGAACTTGCTAACGCGATAAAAAGCAATTCAGTCATGGTTCATCCCAGGAAACCTAACCTAGATCATGCTATCATGTCATTCTATGCGTGAGCCGATTTCATCCAAATTCGTTCAGCCATTATGGCGTGAAGAGGTAACAGACAGACAGAGTTACTTTCGTATTTATAATTTTAGTATAGATAACAGCATAAATTCTGTTACAAGAACATACAGAAGACATATGTTGCTAAATACCAAAGTAATAGTGATAATGCAAGTCTAATATAGTAGTCCAATATTATCCTTTATAACAAAGTTTTATCATCATTTTCAGAACAATTGGTATCATTGTTCAGAAACTCTCCAATCTAGTACATATATCTAAAAGTATTCCCTTTATTAACTTTGAAACCCACACACAAACTAAAACAAAGATAGTGTTCGTAATATCGACGATACGTGTGCTACAGCAAAGTTTGTAGGTACCTACCACTTTGAGTGTAACAACTTGTTCAAAACTAGCTCATGCAGGAGTTGAAAGCTTTTACGGCATCACGAAATATCGTGAAGCTTAAAGTGGAAAAATAATAAACTATGTTTTCAGCGCCAAGTTGGGGGAGAAGTAAATAAACCTACATGTTTCTGATACCTGTTCACAGTTTATTTTCTAGTCTACGCCATTAGGGTCTTACCAAAGATATACCTAACTATTAATATCCTATGAAACTAGGCCCTACTGTAGCTTCATTAGTGAAAGAATCAGATGAGTAATTCCGAAGATTATCCTCTACATACAAACTCACATATTTTACATCCTTATAATCTTAGATTATGTACTTCGTACGAGTATCCTAACAATAAAACAATTAGCAAAAAAAAAAACAAGTTATTTGTTGTCATTCCTGTGCGTTTGCACTGGCAAAACATTCACAACAAAACATGTTGAAATCTCTAGTTCCTGTCAAACATTGTATAGAACATTGAGAGAAAATGGAGTACTCAACAGTGTTTTGTTGTGTATGCTTTGCCGCGGTACCTGACGGAATTGCTGCTTTACCTTTTATATCTCTTGCCATCCCTAAGGAGAAAACAGGAGAGATGTTATGATATTTGTTTAGGATCTTGCGTACTTGACAACCACGACCAAGACCAGTGATCGCAACGACCAGGTAAAGAAACCGATACGAATCGGGTATTTGGTCGCAACGGCCAACTAGCCGCAGAACACGTACCACGACTGGCTGGAGTCGTAGCCGTCCGGTGCGCGAGATCCCTTTTAATTTAAAGCAACAGCTTCCATCCAAATCGGAGTGATATTTTGTTTGTTGCAAAGAATAATTAATATCAAACTCAAAAGAAATATCTGTTCCATGATCTGATGTACCTACCTATGTACCATCAAAGAAGTTCAAATCTAACCAGTTTCAAAACAAAATCCCGTGAACACGATGACCACATCTGTTACCGGCCCGGTTCTATAGCCGCTGAGCTCTGCAAGCAAGAATAGTCCTTACGGTGGTTAGATATGAACTTCTTCGATGGTTACATATGTTATCTGCCTGTATCTTTTCCTCAGTAATGCAAAGGGCAAACAAGCACTGATCACAAGTTTTTACTGCACGTTGGCAATTTTAGACCATAAAGTTCAGATTTCCCTACCAAAATAAAAATATAATATACGAAGGGATTATTTTATGATTATTGTCACTGAAGCCCCAATATAATAAAGATATGTGTGTTGGCTGTTTTCCAAATCCATGTATAATGTAACAGGGAAAGTGAAGTTTATTATAGTTTATGATAATCATATATTTATTTGTGCGAGATAACTGAACAGATGTGAGAAATAGAATTTTGTATAAATCATAATTAGGTAGGTAGAGGTCGTTTAAGTTAAAATTCCCCTCTCACTAAAATTTCTATATAAACATTTGGCATAAAAGCTCTGACTCCAGGTTAGTCGGAGCGAGAGGACGTGGGAAGCCGTCACCTCCTTCTGCGAAGCAGTAATGCTCGCGAAGGAGGAGACGGAGCGCGTGAGGGAGAGGCAAATGTCGCGCCCCCACGCCTAGCCACCGCAGGAGACGCCCTGGGCGTCGAGAATCGCAGGCCGATTCCCGGCCACCGTAGGTGCGGGCTTGCGGATGGTGAGCAATGGGTAGCTCGCCGTCCGATAAGGACCAGGCCCGGGTCGACGGCGCGTTGTGCTCCACGCGCGCCTAAAAGAGATGTCAGCACAACGGAAGGGGTCCGCTAGGACCGATGCCTGCCGGGGTCACGGGAAAGTCCGAAAGGGATACCGTGGCCCCTGGCAATGTTCAGGCAACTGAAGGAACACGGGTGGGTTTTAGTCAGTAAGAGTCTGACACGCCTCCCGCTCCGCCCAGAGCGGGAGAAGTTATTTGATAATTTCCCACACTCAAAAAAAATAAAAAATAGTTATTCACTAACCACACGAAAAAGTAAGAAAGAATAAACATTTGTAATGTGTTTGCAACAAGCAGTGAAGGGCGTGCAATAATAAATTAGACGCTAAGTAGTATTTTCAATTTTAATATATTGCTAATTTACGTTACATTTACTCCGCGCGTTCGTGCTAGCCCCACATAAAAACCAAATTACAGCCCAGTTTAAGATGCGAGAAATTCTCTATAAATAGATTAAACAAAAAAAAACAAATGTATAAAACATAACCACGACCGACGTTTTCGGTACTGAAGTTTTTTCAGTCACCCATACGGGTATTATTCGTTTATACTTCCGTTTCAGACTAACCTCACCAGTGTAGCCGCAATCACTGGGCTTTGGTCACAACATATTTTCAGCTTTATGTAAATTATTGTTCTACTGCTAGTGCTTCGTGCCAATCTACACCAATATTATTAAGAAAAAATATTTAAATTTTTGTTTGTAATGAATAAACTCAAAAAGTACTGGACCGATTTAAAAAAATCTTTTTCCTGTATAATTCTTGGCTATAATTTATAAAGATATCGTGTGGGTGAAACCGCTTGCGGAAGCTAGTCCAAACTAATATTATAAATGCCAAAGTGAGTTTGTTTGTTACCCTTTCACGCCAAAAACGGCTGAACGGATTTTTATGAAATTTTCAATGACCTGGAGAAGGACATAGGCTACTTTTTACCCTGGATTGGAAAAGAAGTCGCAAGGAATAGTTAGTTTCGAATAAAAACGGAAAATTTATAAAGTCGCCTCAGTCTACTGCAACTTAGCCAATATAAGTGTTTCTGTTAACCTCTTCAACTAAGCGATATTATATATATTAGAAACAGCAAGAGTGGGTTTGGTCCAGAGTGTGCTGTAGTAACGGCTCCAACTTTCGAACCATCAGTAGATCGCATTTTACTAGGCAGGCGCGCACGGGTTTAATTTTTCAGAACCACAGATTGAAGAAAAAAAACAATGAAACCTAAAACTCAAAAAGATGTGACGTCCATCAACCCAGAACACCCTTTCTCACAGAGAAGAGGCCAGTGTGCCTGCTATAGGAAAATTATATGCTGACATACGTAACAGTTGGTTCACGTGAATAGTCCAACAAGTAGGTTTTATACCCATGCCCTCTAGTGGCTAGATTACCAGTCAGGTGGATGAACCGTTCAGCTATCGCCGCTTTGAAATTAATTAATGAGTTGAATATGTACGTGATTCATGGTTTACGCTCACCTGGACTTAGACTTGGAATTGAAAAGGCCTCTATTGGGCCTGTGGCTATTAATAGGGCCCTTTATTTACGAAAAGTATGAAAGGCTGCTTGTCGCCCTTATACTAACGTATGCTGTATACTAATACTCGAGACGTTGCTATTTAGCGGAGAATAAAATCAACATCATAGTGTCCATTTAATTACTTTTATTTCAGTGTAGCTATTAACAACATGGTTGAAATGTGATTTTTAACTAGAAAACTGCAATACCGGCCTGACTACTTTTAAGTGTATTAAACGTGTTATGTATTCAGAAATAAATCCCTTTTTTAAATAAGACAAGTAATGCGAGTTTGATCCCGAGTTTGAGTTTGAAAACTCAGATTTGTCACTAAACTGCGAGTGACAAAATTTAGAGGTATGAGGAACAGTGTGTAAAGTTCACTCATTCAATATAGAAAAGGAAGGATCCTCCGACCAGATGGGTGCCGTATCTGGCGGGCAACTGCCCAAGGATTGATGTCGGAAAGTTATATATATGTCGATCGCGCGGTCAACTCTAATTGTGCGATGCAAGATTTTGTGTGACCTCAGTTCTTTAATGCTGTCTTTATAGTTCGCATGTGGCGATGTAGATGCCGCCCGCTACACTGATCTGCATATTAAGCTGTTTAATACGTATACATCTTCGCTAATCGCATACAAAATAATAAATATATTGGCAAAGAGGGTAACCAATTATTAACCTACTAAAACGTTAATAATTGGTTACCCTCCTACTAGTAATTAAAATGTTTAACCCGCCATAAACACATGAAATGCAAATAAAGCAAACGAGAGGGTTCATAATTGATACGTGACTGAAAATTTTCCTCGCTGTTTCCGGGATTACAAAATCGCGGTCAAGAGCCAATCACATCGCCGGTATAATTTGAATATTTTGTGAAATTATACAGTCGTCCGTTTTACTATCGCATTTATGGATTGTTTTAAAGTACAACAAAGGAAATAAGTTGTTCGCGCCAACACTACGCGACCATAGTTCGCCTGCGCCGCACTTCCCATCACTACGGGGCGCCCCGCGCCTGCCTTCACACCCCGCAACGCGTCTGCGTCGAGCGCGCCGCACACGCGCCCTCTTTGCTCCGCTACCGCCAAGGATCACACACGCGCCCCTGCGCTCCCTACACGCGTCCACAATAAACTACTCAAATACTGTATGTAAGCTGTAGAATACACGCGCTTACATAAGTTTTCTCAGAATTAGTAATAGAATCTAGTTTTTAACCCTCGATGCAAAAAAGGGGTGTTATAAGTTTGACTGCTATTTAGGTTGTCGCACAAACGGACACGACAAGAGAATTCATTTCATAATAAGTAAAGAATGTACATAAAATCAGAGATATATTGTAGCACATCCAACGTTGTTTTTCTATGTGAACCCAAAAATGTATGTCTAAAGTAATAATTTTGTTTTATTTATTTGAATAAACGTCTGCAGCTGTTTGTAATTTTCTCAGAATCGTAGGACTGATTCGACTATCAAATAGAATTTATCTTTTATAGTCATGGCCCTATTTATTATTTAATAAGAGGATTATTTTATTACAGCGTAAGAAAAAAATCGTTTTTACGCTTAATCCTGCTAGTGTAATTTATCTAGGTAGTATCATAAAAATATTTTATTAGATACTACAATAAAAAGAATCTACATTAAAATAAATTCGGGTACTGCTATACATTTTCGTTAAAAATAAAATAATATATGTTCAATGATGACTGAATAATTGCAGATTTTATTTGATATTATTGCGTCATAAAATAAATTAATATCAAATTGATTGGCTTTAAGATATCTTGCAGTAAGAAATCCCCCTGAAAAAAGAATATAAAACAAAATAAGCAAAAATTTAATTTAAAATTATTGGTATTAAAATAACGATTTGTCCATTGTGACGTATTAGACCCAAGATAACGATACTAAAAGATCCAGAGTGAGGAATATCCTCACAATGCGTGCCGTACCCACAGTTTATTAAGATTAAAGCCTTCATAATAAACCCCTAAAATTAAATAATGAAGGGCCTTCAGACCGCTCTGTCGCGTCGTAGCACCCGGTGCGCTACGGCGTAGGCGCGTAGCGTAGCGCGTAGGCACTGAGCTCCGCGCTAATTCTAACCCTCACTTATTTTTTTACCATCCACCATATTACCTTCTATAAAACACCTGAAAATAAACGTACAACTAATAGAATTTCCGATTTTTCACAAAATAGATTAAGGACTTTTCCGGGAATAATTGAATGAAATAAATAAGTATTGGAAGCAGACGTTTCATCTAGCAATTTTACTCTCAGAAATCTATGTTTAGAAATCCGTTCAAAGAAGAAATCTTCTTCTTCTGAAAAAGAAGAAATTATGCTTTACTAGTAAATGCTCGTATTTACACATTTTCGATTGTTTCGGAGGCCTGAAGCAATAAAAGCATTAAAATTAAAGACCAACTTTTGAAACAGCGGCAGCGTCTCGTCGAAAAGTGTTTTGCTTTTTTATTTTTTTACTAGCGACCATCTTCGCTCGGTTTTTACGACTTCACAAAACATAATAGTTTAATATAAATGTATGCCGGAAGGTTAAAGTGGTTAACTTAAACCTTCCGGAATATGATAGTGAAAACCGCATAAAAATCCGTTGCGTCGTGAGACGGTTCGCAACTTACTCGAATACTAAATAGCCAACTAACTACGACCAACTTGGAAGTAGCGTTCGCCGGGCTCGCGTGCGTCACAGTTTTAGCCTAACCAAACCCATTTGGCTTAGGTACTGCAACCAATTCGGCTACCGGCAAGGCCAATCAGGGATGGGTCACACTTTAACGGATGATAAAAACGGGCAGATTAAGAACCCCGTCGACATTGATTTCACATTGATAGATTAAAAACTACAGATTTTAATATTGTAACAGTTCACAATATTTCGGTGATAGATTATAAACTAAGAGTGCTCACAAGAGTATTCAAAATTCAAAAGTCATTTATTCAAACTAGGCTGAGAATCAGCAATTTTCGAAAGTCAAAATTACATAAGACAGTACCCCAAAACGCCCACCCTTCACCACTTCCTAGAGCTGGGAAGAAGAAGTGGCGCAACAAACTCCCCAGCAGCACTGCTGTCTGTTCAGTTAGAAAAAAAAAACTTGATTGTATACAATAGTATGCAAAATTATTTACATTACTCAACACAAAACAGTAAATAAATTTATTTGCCATAATGACAGCTAGCACACGCCGATATATTAGGTATGAAATCAGCGTTTTGTATGGGGAATTTTAAAGAAGTTACATTTTACATACTAACATTTTCTTAATTTATATAACAACCATGAACACTAATGTTTTAAAACTTTTATGCATTAATGTTTAAAAACTAAGATAACGTAATATGCCACGTAGATTAAGCAACAAAAATAAGTTTTGGCTAAGTTAAAACAAATAGTGGTCATTTCTGCTAACAAAATGAGGAGTAATTTTTAAGGTGTTTTTTATGTTTAGAAAACTATAAGTAATAAGGTTTTTTTACTATAGTAGTTATCTATGATGGTCATTATTCGATATAATACCAAGCAGTTGATGAATATTTTAAATCATAGAAAAATGAAATGAGTAGATTATATCAATAACAAATGAAAATAAAATAAAAATCAATTGACTTATACGTTCAAATAAAAATAAACAATTATACAATTTATATAACCTGTCAGTAGATAAGCTAAATCTGGAGAAAAAACATGAATATTGTTTTGAATTAATCACAGCGCACAACTATTCATATCGTTTAAGTAGTCGTTGATAGAATAGTATGCCTTTGAACAAAATGTTGGATTTTACTTTGGCTTTAAACGCATTAAAAGGCGTATCTAGCAAAGAAGAGGGTAGCTTGTTATAAAAGTTTATACCAAGTCCAACAAATGAGTTATGAACCTTATGAAGCCTGTGAAATGGTGCTCGTAATTTGTCCTTATTTCTGGTGTTAATATTGTGAATATCACTAAGTGGGTTACTATAGTAACGACGCCTTTTCTCGCCTACGGCCTGCCCTATGTTATTCCAGCTACAAACACTTCAGCTCAGAAGCTGAAGTTTGTGTAGCAGGAATAACATAACATCAACATCAGAATAGAGATAAGTTCTCCGAAATAACCCAACGGGGGTGAAATTAGAACACTCGCTCGTCACTCTGCGGGCTGTTTATCTTATTACATTAATAAACAATTATTTTTACGCCTTATCTCCAAAATGAGCGATAGCCATAAATATTATTTTATAGGCAGTTACAAAAACAATAGTAAATATGTTCCTATATTCGTGTATATTTCAGTGTTCGTGGGAATTTAATCAACCGTAAATTTATCCGCTCTAACGCTTTATTAAACCCCGGAGCTTAATAAGTAAGTAATTACAAAGTATATGCTGATAATGCTTACCATAAGTGGAGATTGGGGGATTATGAAGGGACCGTAATACATTGATTACAGCCTATGGCATCTGACCGGTTATGTGGAATCATTTAAAGTAATATTTAAAAAAATATTGTCTGCATATCCATCACCCTGAAATGGTAGATATGTAAAAAAAAACCCACATTACGCTCGTTAAGATTATATACATAACATCACACCTGCATTTCCAAAAAGGGTTAGGCAGGGGTGTACCTCCCTAGCGGCGTCAGTGTAGTCTGCTACGCTGACGACACGCTGGTCCTGGCGCAGGGGAGGTCGCATGAGGCGGCGGCCGAACTGGCGACACGCGGGGTTGCGACAATCGTCGATAGGATCCGGCAATTGGGACTCGAGGTGGCCTTGCACAAGTCCGAGGCCATGTGTTTTTATGGTCCT
Organism: Agrochola circellaris; assembly: GCA_914767755.1. Taxonomy (NCBI): domain Eukaryota; kingdom Metazoa; phylum Arthropoda; class Insecta; order Lepidoptera; family Noctuidae; genus Agrochola; species Agrochola circellaris. The sequence goes on from OU611847.1 coordinate 3,378,893, forward strand.
CGGAACGCGCCACTATCGGGTTCCCGGATAACGGCAGGAGGGGTTCACATCGGTGTCGAGTCGACGATGAAGTACCTGGGACTCGTCCTCGACAGCCGGTGGAACTTCGTGGAGCACTTCCGACGTTTGGCTCCCAAACTGCAGAGGGCAGGGGCTGCTTTGAAGCGGCTCCTGCCCAATCTAGGGGGTCCAAACGCCTCCTGCCGGAGGCTCTACGCAGGGATCGTGCGGTCCATGGCCCTTTACGGGGCACCGGTGTGGGCGCGTTCGTTGAGGCTGCGACCGGCCCAGCGGTTGAACGCGTCCCAAAGGGTCATGGCCATTAGGATGGTCCGAGGTTACCGCACGGTCTCCCGTGAGGCGGCGAGCCTCCTTGCCGGAATACCGCCATGGGATCTGGAGGCAAAAGTCCTCGCGCACATGTGGGAGTTGCGCGAGGAGGCGAAACGCCGGGGCGTAACTCCGCTGCCGCGAGAAATCGCGGCACAGCGGACAGAGCTCCGGCGGGATCTCATGGCGGCATGGAGAGTGCGATTGTCGCAACCCAGCGCTGGGCACGCCACAATTGTGGCGATAAGTCCCCTCTTTGAGGAGTGGCTAGAGAGGCGCCACGGCGTCCTCACCTTCCGCCTGACACAGGTCCTCACCGAACATGGTTGTTTCGGGAGGTTCCTGTTCAGGATAAAGCGGGAGGAAACGCCCGGGTGTCACCACTGTGTGGATCGCCCGGAGGACACGGTGGAGCATACGGTGGAGGTCTGCCCAGCTTGGGCGGAGCACCGCCGTGTCCTCACGGAGGCGATCGGCGGCGGCGATCTCTCGCGTCCGGCCCTGGTTCAGGCCATGGTCCGGAGCGAGAGTGCATGGGAGGCCGTCACCTCCTTCTGCGAAGCAGTAATGCTCGCGAAGGAGGAGGCGGAGCGCGCGAGGGAGAGGCAAAATGCGCCCCCTCGCGCCCCTAGTCGCCGCAGGAGACGCCCCGGGCGTCGGGAGTCGCGAGCCGACTTCCGGCCACCGTAGGCGCGGGCTTGCGGACGGTGAGCAATGGGTAGCTCGCCGTCCGATAGGGACCAGGCCCGGGTCGACGGCGCGTTGTGTTCCACGCGCGCCTCAAAGAGATGTCAGCACCAACTGACGGGGTCCGGAAGGGCCAATGCCTGCCGGGGTCGCGGGTTTGTCTGAAAGGGATATCGCGACCTCGGCACACAGGCAACGGAAGGAACACGGGTGGGTTTTAGTCAGTAAAAGTCTGACACGCCCTCCCGCTCCACCCAGAGCGGGAGAAGTTATTTGATAATTTCCCATCCTCAAAAAAAAAAAAAAAAAAAAGGGGTGTACCCACACTTCGCCAGTTATGTTTAAGTCCCATGTAATAGGGGGCGAGCCTATCGCCATCAATTGGGCACAAATCCACACTAAGGGCTGCTACTGAGAAATTCCAGATGGAAAACCTAATAACACTTTGCCCGACCCGGGAATCTAACCCGGGACGTCATGCTCGGCAGTACCACTTGCAACCCCTAGACCAACGAGGTAGTCAAATGGTTATATACTTCCTATGTTATATTGGGTGAGCCACCAACTGAGAGCTGTTTATGAGAATTTCCTAATGCAAACTCCCAAACATTTTTTGTAACCCAGGGAACGTGCCCAGGACATATGAAAACGAGACCAAAGTTATTGTTAATGTAGTTAAAATATATTTTATGCCATGTACAAATAACTATTGTACTTGTTCAGAATAGTAACACAAAAGATAGTGGGATGACATTAATTATGTAATTGTACACACATTTTCATTGTCCACATGTGCTGTTCTCTATGACTATTTTGAAACCAAGGTTTAATTAGCATTCATTTGGTCTCTGTCTACTAATTCAGTTTGTTTGGTAGTGCAGCGGGATAATTACGTACCCAACACGTTTACAAAGGTAATCCCTTTCATTTTGACAGTTCAACAACATTCATTGCGTTAATTACGTGCTTGCGGAAAACCTACGAAACAATATCTAAATATTATACCAAAAGCATTTATTCCCAGTTATTCTTTAGTAGTTGATTTTAAAATTCCTTCCTACTTTTGGCTTTTGGTATGTGATTTTCAGTTGGAACTGCATATTATTCGGATTTACTAGGTTCGATTCTCTGGTCGGGCGAAGTGTTATTGAGTTTTTCTATCAGGAATTACTCAGTAGCAGCTCATACAAGAAACGTGCTTTTTTCGTAGTTTTTTCAATATTGTACGGTGGTACGGAGCCCTTTGTGTGCGAGTCCGACTCGCACTTGGCCGGTTTCTTATTGTTTGTATTTCCTGTGAGTGTCCTAAATAGAATATTTTTATTTCTTCTTTCTTTATCATCATCAGTCTATAGACCAGTCCGGACTCCGGAGCCTACCCTGCATTTGTTACACGATATTTTTACCCGACTGCCAAGGAAGGGTTATGTTTTTCGCGCGTATCTTGTATGTATATATGTATATTTGTTTGTAAATTTCTTTATTACCTCGTATCTTCCAAAAGGCTCGATGGATTTCGACAGTTAAGGTATCGTTATATTCGTCTTAAAAACCCAAGTGTCCATCGATAGGTGTTTGAAAAAAAACAATATGGCGGATTTTAAAGCAAGTGCGAAATGGTAAAACTTTAATAAAATAAAAAACAAAACTATCGAATAGAGTATCAAAATAAAGTAAATTAAAAGGGGATTATAAAAATATATATAAGTTTTCGGTTTCAATTTAATTAGGAATAATTTTGATAGCGTAAAAATGTGACATGTATGTGTCGGACCAGTTTTTGTTCATAAGAATGTGGACACTAAAAAGTCTTAAATAAAAAAAAAAAATAAAAAAAAACAAAAACTCGACTGCATAATCACATAACTGAAAAGAGAAAAACAAGCATTATAACCTATTGAATTTTATGGTTTCACAGGCGGGGGACAAACAAAACGTATACCTTATTTTCAGGTTATTGCCTTTATTTTTTATTTTATTGATACTTAATGTCTGGACTTTAAAGGAGACCTTGACTCCTATTTGTTTCGCCATTTCTTCTCAGGGGTAGTCAGATAGGGAATGATGGTTCAATCTAGCTTAATTTTTTTTTTAAAGATGACATGTCAAATTTATTCCGATGTTCTATGTACAGAATAAATAATTTCATTTCATAGAGCAGTCCACTGCTGGTTATTTTTGTCTCCAATTCAATGTCTAACCCACTATTGTAGTAGGCAAACCCGATATGGGAACAATATCCGACCCCCAGCGCACTTGGATCGCAGCACTATTTATAGAGATTTATCTATGATTTTAAAAAATTGGGTTATGAAACTTCGTTATAAAAACAAAATGTAAGTGCTACATGCAATGCAACGCAAATCTCACAATCGATGCTCGTAAAAATATTAACATTACCTAATAGAAATTGTTGCATTGCATGTTACATTGCGTGTTACACATTGTGTTTATTTTTACTGCTTACACATATCGCACCCCCGGTGTTTCAATTCAAATTCATTCGCACCAAGTGAAGGGGTGCTTTAGGACAGTTATTACATATTTAACTCATTATTGCAATTTTTGCATAAGTGACAGTCTCGCACCTGGGGTGCGATATAATAAAATATGCCAAGTAGTGAGTGTAAAATTGTAAAACTGTAAAGTAAAGATTATAAATTTATTACTTACCAAGTTCAGAAGATAAACGTTCGTAATCGTCCTCATTCTTCTATTGCTAGTAAGCGTTGCTATAACAAGACAGTTCCCAGATATGGAGAGCATGAATATCAAGATGTACGGCGGCAGTATGAACCGCCATTCATACGCGTTGCTAGCAACCTTAGCTGCAACGACGCTCGTGTTGCGGACTGCAACGAACGTTGAGATGGTAGAGGTTTCTCTCATACGGAGAAGAGAAGAATTGAGTATTGTGCTTACTTCCTCCATCTTGAGTACCTGGAAAAAAAACATAAATGTAAACAAACTGGCCGTTTTGCGTGCATGTGACGCATACTTTCCCCCAAATTGTTTATTTTCGTGTTTTGTTCTTTCCTTGCGTCATGTGTATCGCAAATAAACGTATTTTCTTTCTTTCTTTAAACTACCAGTTTAAAGCAAAGCCTTTGCATCGAACAGGAAATAAGGCAATTTTCTCTGTTTGCAAGGGAAGTGTTCATGAAATATTCAAGGTATTGCGTTAAAGTTTTCCTGCGGTTAAGTGTTTGTTTAACTTTTCCGCTGCGGTAAACTTTGTTTGCGGGTAACCTGATGATATAATGTAGGGTTTTGTGCCCTATGAGCTTTGTCTTAAGCAAGATCATGTTATACTTTAATTGACGATACTGTATATTAAACGTGCCTTATTTTTATCAAACACACACAATTTTCTTTCAAGTGAGATGTTTATCACACTGACGATTTGCGACCGTGTTTCCAATGAAGTGATTTGAATCACTTCATTGGAACTACGCGACGTGTTCTCCGCGTTTTCACAATTATTGTACTCTCGCTTGTCTCACTCTATCTTGTACGCTAACGTCAATCGCTCTCGTTCCACGAACGCGGCGAACACGTTGATCGCACGTGACGTTCTCGCTACGCACACGCAATGAGAGCGTTAAATAATCGCCTCGCTGGAAACACGCTCGCAAATCACCCGTGAGCCTTAGCCCTTAGAATCTAAACTTGTTTTGGACATTGTTTTCTATGTCACCTTTTCTTAGCAATGTTGCAAAAACAATCTTATAGATTCCTATTAGTTCAAGATGCTCACAGTTTATATTTAAAGCGCTTTCAATAAATTCGTTGCTCAAGACACTGTTCACTGCTCGTGGCTAAATAATAACAGCCACACGGGTTTATTTTCAAGGTTCAGCTACCCTTGCCGAGGTCGGTCCGTGGATGGGTGACCATCCATTTTATACCGAGACCCCTCCGTGCCTCGGAAAGCACGCTAAGCCGTTGGTCCGGGCTATCAATCGTATATCTTTGACAGTCGTTACGTAGTCCGCCGTAGCCGGAAAATCTGACAACCAGTCTTATTAAGGGGTATCGCGTTATCCAGTAACTGGGTGGTGGAGGTCAGATTGGCAGTCATTCCCGTGAAAGATACTGGTATTTAGCTGCTTCCGATTAGACTGGAAGCCGACCCCAACATAGTTAGGAATAGGCTAGGCAGACGATGACTAAATTATTATATTAATACGTGAAGCAAAAACTTTGTACCCCTTTTTATGAAAATTACGCGGACGGAGGAGTATTAAATTTAGCACAGTTAAAGTTTATATGGAGAAGGAGTGCAGAAAGCTAATATTCTAATATAATATATATTAGAAATAAATTAAATTAATAAAAAAAACATTACACACACTACCATGCGTTTGACACAAGATGGCTACCTTAGAATCATGACATTTAAATGAATGATGGTCGAATTTCGACCTCTGGGCGATAACTAGTAAGCTTAAACACAGCAATTTTTCTTAATATCCGGTACTATGACGCTCAAAAACGAGCTAGTTTTAGATTAAGATGCTCATAATTTATATTTTAATAAGCTATAAATAAATTTATTGCTCAAGTCGTTGTTGATGCACCCATGAGCAATGAACAAGTATCTGAAGGAGTAACATAAATCCTTTAATGAAACTTCATGATATAATTTCTGATTTCGCCAATTACACTTGACTTAGTTCAGACAAACTTCGATTATTAATATAATAATGTTAAGAAGAATAATATACAATTTATTGCATGTGCTGTCGAATTAATTAATATATGTTGCGAAGTTTGAGCTGATTAAACTTTCTGAAAGAAAGCGATTATAGAGCTTTTATTCTGTATCACCCTTCATGAACAAGAAGCCGCCATCTTTGCATTCTGTGCCCTGTACAATAGGTGCATGCAATGGTACATGGATCCTGGGAGTATTTAAAGTTAAGTTATAACATTTAAAACTGTTTTTCGTAAAAAAAAACAAAAAAACTTTCACCTTCAATATCTCAGTAACCAGAAGGTTCCTAAGTATGGACCTGGTACAAGAAAATTATCATAATAACGGGTAGAACAAATTAATTCTTGGCTCCTTTAAGGGTATTTTTACACCCGTTATTTACAGCCAAGGAAATTAACTACATATAACATTGACACACTATGTAAATTTTCCGTGTTATAATCATTTCATACAATTATAGAGGTATGAGGAACATGGTGTAAAGTTCACTCATCCTCTATAGAAAGGGGTGGATCCTCTGACCAGACGGGTGTTGTGTCTGTTGGGCTATTGCCCGAAGATTTATGTCAGGACGTTGTATATACGCTAGTCGCGCGGTAAACGCTGCTTTCGCGATGCAGGATTTTGCGTGACGGCAGTGTGATGCGTATTTCGCATGTGGCGATGTAGATGCCACCACACAACTGACAAAGAATGAAAGTTGTGATTTAAATATACTGACAATTCAAGTTGGTAGTAAATTTGATTAACAGTAAATTTTGCCTGCTTTTCAACGATACCCATACCTACAAACTACGCTAAATTTCGAAAAATAAATAAAAATACTCTCTAACATTTAAAGAATTGCAGGATTTGCAGATATTCCCTTTGCGTGTCCTCTTTGCCTTTCTCAGGAAAAAACATTCAAAGTTATTCGAAGAAAACGTAAAAAAAAACTAGATTTTCATCACAATTTATTTTCAGCATGGAGATCAGAACAAATAAAGCTCTTTTACATGAAATGATACGAAGATCTAGCAGACTTATATAAGGTTCATTCTAATAAATCGTTTCAATTTTATAAAATGTTTCAAACACAATAAAACCTAAAAAAAAAGGTTCGCAATTTTTTTTTTAAGAGACAACCCCAAGCGGTTATTCGATTATTCATATAACTAGAGAGCTGGCCTATTGTTTGGCTAAAGAATCAGCATTGCCATACAACTTGGCAATGCTACCAACCTTTGGGGCAGTTTTCCTGTTAACAACATGGCGGATTTTTGATGCTCTATGATTCTTACCCCCACCTTTTTTATTATTTGTACATATTATTATTATTATAGTAAACTGGTTGGCTTTTAAAATATTAAAATAAATTAATTCTAAGAGATTCGCACAACATTATGAATAATAAATATATCGGTACTAAATGCTAAAAGGTTCTATTTTTAATCTCGTATGTAGTTAAAGATCAATAAAGAAAATAACTGACATAACATCACGCCTCTATACAGCGCAGTGAAAGGCAGACCTGCACCTATAAGTTCCTACTAATGTACAACCACATTTTGTAAGAAATGTTTTAAATTCCAACAGCACCCACCACCACCCAACTTCTCCAGTTCCAGGAGCACCTGCCACCCAGACGTGACCTATAAGAAAAGCAATCACGCGAAAGCAAGCACAATCTAGCGAAATGGGGAATTATTGACCCATCCGACACCCAGTGCGAATGAGGTGCCAAATGCCCGTATGTTGGAGTGTGCCGATACACCTGCACTTCTGTAGACCATAAAAACGCCACTGATGCCGTGACTGGCGTGGCCACCTGCCTAGTAGGTGGCCACGCCAGTCACGGCATCAGTGGCGTTTCTAACTCATCTAAAATAATAAAATATTTTTACTTTTGCCATCGACTTGACAACAAGAAGAAGTCCCAATGAACAAATAAACTAGTTGTAGCAAAAACCAATGAAGTGTCAACATTGTTGGCAAAACTTTACTTGTAGAAATGTACCTACTTTCTTAGAAGTAATTAATTTTGGACACAGTTGAGTAAAGCTAAAGAAAAACTTCGTGAGTTTACGTGAACTTAATGGTCCAATCACTTACATGCAGTGAACATATGTGCTGATTAATTAAACAAGAAGATTAAGTTACATGATTTCTACCTCCAGTAGGACAAATACAGGTTGTAAGTCGAATTTTTAGGTACCGTCTAACTAATTAACAATCGAAGACATGTGTACATGTGGCCGATGAACTAAGAAGACGTCGATTGCTATAAATCGCGGTAGATAAATGAGCTTAACACAAGCTCATGTTATGGTATCTTCTGTTTCGATGAAGTAAACGGAAGGTCGACAGTAAAATGTTCTAAATAAATTCTGGAAAAAAAAAAACAATCGAATATTTTTATTTATAGCGTAACATTATATGTAAGTAGTTATATGAAAGCGGTTTATGACCGTTGGAGTGCCCTAATTTTGTTACTGTGACCAATTTCGACGTAGCGCTTGCCGGCCTCTCACGCGGCACCGCTCACTTCGCTCGCTCGCCTCGCGCGTAGTTGGTCGGAGTTCTAACCTAACGTACCTATTTTGTCAGAGTGCCCTAATATATTACTAGATCGTGCTCGTATCATAGTTATATTCCTAGTATGGCAGTTATGAACCGCTTTCTTATAACTATATTACGGTATATAGCTATATCCCTAGGGATATAACTATATCACGGCTATAACATCTTACTGCGACTTACCTACATTTCACACCCTGTAAACCAGTCTACTCAAAGTACGTAGATAATTAGCTACCCACATTTTACTCCCTGAAAGCTGAAAAGTTTGCCAGCACGAATGTGTTAAATGTCTATCTAATGAAACAAACACGGTCATAAAACAAATTAACTACTAAACGAAGGTACCTACAGTCAGCGACTTAAGTATGGATCATTTAGGATTTTTTATTATTGAATATTGAAGAACCCAACTATTATTTGGAATATGCTAGTCGTTTTAGTATTCTCCACTCTTCGATATTTTTTTTACAAACATACAATAATTAGCCAGTGTTCATTCAAAATCTCTTCCAATAGTTTGAGAAAAATTACGGCAAATGCCCCTCAGTCCAAATGAATTCCCGTAATTTTTAAGAATCTTGGCGTTCTAATCTCATTCGCAATCTGTCAAAAATACAATTAATTTACTAAAATGTTTGCCAAGTTTGACAGATTGCAACTTGAATGTGAACGTTTTTTAAGTACGTGAATTGGTTGTTTACTGACTTATGTCGCTGACCGTACCGAGGCTACCTTCTCGCTTAGTACCCATAAAAACCTATCGTCTGGAATAAGACCTATTTACAAGTTTAATAAGGGTTCGTTTACAACTTTCACGCCGGTGTAAAGTTAAGCAGTTTTATTATCCAGATTTGTTCGGAAACCTTCGTTTGCTTAGTTTCAGTCGGAACTTTTAGAATTTATTTCCATTAAATATGATAGTTTAATTTTTATAAGGGTAGCGTATCTGAAGGGTACCCTTTGTCATATTTTCGTCTGTATGTTTTTTTTATGATTGTTCGACATATTTGTCAATTGCGGACTGATTAAAAAAAATCTTTTTTCGTTTTGTAGAGAAAGCTGCTGTTCCATATAAATTTGCTTGGATAGTTTTTGAGTTAGCTTCGATAATGAATGTGTAATTGATATGTAATTATACAACTTATCCATCATACAACAACAGAAATCATTCATTTGTAGCAGTGGTGTGCAAAAAAGAATTTAAAATAAAGTGAATTAATTGTTAATCCTACTTACACAATTAAACATATTTTATTAATATATTTTTGAAGGCTATAAATTATTCTATATTTTATTTCAAAGTTATCCATTAATTACCGAATATCCTATATAATTATTCAACAAAGCTTCATCAAATAGGTACACATAGTAATAAGCTTAAATAATATTAACCTGCCGAGGTGGTTGCGTGGTTGTAAAATTAATTGCAATGTCTAATTTGTATTATGTATTTACCACTGAATAGATAAAATACATGCTTTACACGACCACAATAACTAATCCAGCTCATACACAATATCGTACAATACATACGTACGTTATATAAGTATAATTAATGTTGAAGCAAAATGCTTCGTAGGCTTTACTGGAATTCTCTCACAAATAATGTTTCCTCAAAGACATAATTTATAATAGATGCTGGGTACATAGGTACACAGCATCTATTATATTATGTCTACTATACTACTATAAAGAAGCTCGTGGCTAAGTAAAACAGCCGCACGGGTCGATCCATCAGGTTAAGCTACGCTTGCCGGGGTTGGTCTGTGGCTGTGCGACCATATTTATATACCGCGACTCCTCCTTGCCACGGAAACCATGTTAAGCCGTTGGTCTGGGCTGTCATTCGTGGATCTTAGACAGTCATTATGGGTCGTCAGATGCCCGAAAGTCTGACAACCAGTCTTTCCTAGGGTTGTCTTGTTACCCAGTAACTGGGTTGTGGAGGTTAGAAAGGCAGTCGCTCCATGTAAAATACTGGTATTCAGCTGCATCCGGTTAGACTGGAAGCTGACCTCACATAGTTGGGAAAAGGCTAGGCAGATTGACTACTATAATATCTACCGCTAGAGGTATACAGGTAAGAAATACAGTACAACGCTTCGCAATAATATTATTGTTGTTTTGATCTAATATGCACAAGGATTACTACTTGAGAATAAGGGCCCTATTTCACACTGTCTGAGTAGCTACCACCTACCCACTGAATAAATCCGAAAATAGAACAGATTTGTATGACATTGGTGCCGATTCTGCCGAAGCAATTTCCATCGTTTACTGTTTTATAAGGCGTGTATTCTGAAAATGGGCAACGACGCAAATAGCCGTGAAATATGTATTTCGCTGTTTTGATAAAGTTGGCAATATGAAATATCGTTAATAAATAAATAATAAATAAAATAAAATTTATTGTGTCAAATAATTGGTCTTACAAATTGTTGTGTTCGGAATCTTCTTTTAGACAAATAATGCCTGTAGTAGAAGACTCCGCCCCTCCCTATTTTGTATAGCGTGATAAGTAACACAATATTTTTAAAATGTAAAAGAATATTAAGTCTAGGCTAACAAAAATAAGAAATTAAAAAAGAAAAAAAATTAAAGAGTATACTTAAAGGTTGTGAGTGTGCGTGTATGTGTTGTATGTTTGTGTGTGTGTGTAAGGATCTGAAATATCGTTACACTGAATATTTCGTTTTAGATGTAAAAAAAGTATACGGAAACTTTCCAAGTGCTCTTTTTACACCTAAACGGTTACAACATCAAATACAGTGTTATAATTGCAATTCGTTATTAATATTTTAGTTCACTATAGAGCGATATTTCATATTTCCGTACATAATATATATACGTATAATAATAAAATCGTAGCGAAGTCAAAACTATACATTGAATATTTTTGAAAAAAGGTAATTGCTACGCGTTCTGGGATCCTAATGCCGAAAATATAGTTTTTAGAATTTTTGTCTGTTTGTCTGTATGGTATGTTCCAGCATCATGCAAATTCTACAGAACAGATTCTTTTAAAATTTTGCATAGATATTCCCTATAAGTCTGGTCAAACTGTAGGGTATAATACTATCACGCTATTTGCTATGGGGGATGAGCAATATTACATTATGTTTGTATTCTTCGTTTCAGCATCACGCAAATTCTATTGGATAGATTCTGTTAAAATTTTGCATAGATATTTCCTATAAGTTTAGTCAAATTATAGGGTATAAATTATCACGCTATTTGCTATGGGGGATGAATAATATTACATTACGCTATTTGCTATGGGGGATGAATAATAATATTACAGTCGGTAGTAGTCCGACATAACCCTCCGTCCCTCCCAGATTGACGGTATCCATGAGGATTACCCAACGGTTCTTTTTATAGAATATGTTCAAGCATATTTTATCATTCCATCTGAGATTTTCCAAAAAAAAAAAGTAAGTAGGGACGCAATGGGTAGATACTTGTTACTAAGTACACAAGAAGTCTTACAAAACATTACTTTCTTGTCGTGATCACAAACAAAGTAACCAAGTATTAACTTCGGTGACTCGTTAGAGTTCTGTTCTCAGCAAATAGTTTTTGTTTCATCTCAGAACTTCAAGCATTAAAGGCAAAAACACCATATATATATGCCTAGAATACCTTCTTATACGCCCTTAAGGCCCTACTTTGAAAACAAATAGTAGCTTGATGGGCGTGGCTTATTCCCCCCGCACGCGGGGAGTGGCGGTTCCATCTTCCGTAGTCAGCCGCTACGTCGCCGCCACAAACTTATGACCAGTGGCAGAATTTAAAAACGTTACTTATTTAGCATGGTCTTTGGCTTTGCAAAAAAATGACATAGATTCATCGTCGATGAGCCCTCACACACTGACTTATTAATTGTAAAATTTTAAGAAAATCGTCTACTTTTACAATGTTTGTAAATATGTGAGAACCATGTATCTATCACAAGTAATTAATTTATCTTTTGTTGCTTCATTTTTATTAATTCTTCTTTTTACCTATTGTGATAACGAATTTTTTTTTTTTTTTAGGTGCATCGTCTTCACTTATAATTATGTAAAGATAAAGAGATAAAGAGATAAAGAGATATTTATTTGTAAACATGTGTGTAACTAATGTACCTACATATACAAAATATTGTAACACTTTTAAAAAGAGTTACGGTGGAGTTTCTTGCCCATTCTTCTCCATACGAAAACTACCTTTTGGAAGGGGCGACTAGAATCAATTCAATTTTTTGTAAATTTTGACGTTCGAAAGTGCCTTACAAGGGCCTATTTGAAATAAATTATTTGACTTTAACTTTGACCCCACCGGGCGACTGATTTATGAATGAACGAGAGTGATTATATTACTTTTGATAGACAAGAGAAGGGCTGGCGATAATGTGTGCGCGCTCGAAATAAAACAACGTTTGTGCTAAATCGAATTGCCGACTTTTATAAATAATAAGTAATATTAAAACTAAAACTGCTTTTCAAAAACCTTGATACGATTACTCTTAATGTTTTAAAGAAAACTCCATTCAATAACACATAATACGCTTTGATACTCTTTGATACTCAAAAAAAAAAACACAAACACAAACTAGATGGAACTTTGCAATATTTTTGTAAAGAGAAAATTTCATTGTATCGTGTATTCCTTTTTCAGGATACTAGGTCATATAGTCAAAAAAATATACACCAAAATATTGAATCCCTATTCCATATACTTAATAAGGTACACGATAAAGAAAAAGCAATGTTTTTCAATATATCAGCTTAAGGGCTCATCTTTTACAACGCTACTCAAAAGTAACGTGTTACAAACTCTAGTCACTAATTAGTAGTCAGAAAGACACAGCACTAGTATTTCATTCAATAGTGATCCGTAAAGACAAAACCAAGATTGACGAATAAAAATAAATAAATAATAAGTATATTACAAAGAGAAACACATAAAGTTAGTCATTCACTATATAAACATGATTGTACAAGTGGGGGTCAAATCAGGCTGAACAGCTGGCTCCTGAATTAAGTAAAAAGATACTTGTATCTCAGGAGCCAGAAACTAGTTAATAACGCCTTTGTAACGCTAACCAACGTCGTAGAAGATCGTAAATAAATGCTCACCCTCTTTTCACTATACAGTGAATTTTGCGACCCAGTCATCAGGGGTACCCTGAAGATAATTCGGGAAAATACGCACACTATGCAGCCAAGCTTATTATAAGTTGGGGGATTATATTGCTGATAAAAATGCTTGGCCCAACGCTGGTCCTGCTCCACAAGGGCGCATAAACTAATTGATTAGCATTTGAAAATACTGTTGCAGCTGCTGAAGATTTTAAAAACTATCTTTGCATTGTATAAATTGTATAATTGCATAGCACATATGTGAGTACTATGTACCGACTATAAAACTACCATTTAAGTACTGGGTAGGTATGTCTTTCATTGACTTGAATGTGTCCTGGCGGCTGAGAGTATGTCATGCGGTGGCGCGTGTGTTGGATCATTTAGCTCCCTTCAAAATGGTTGAGCTGAATGGTGCTAATCCATGCGTCGTGTTCGTGAACGGACGACGTCAGTAGGGACTGGTCATCTCTTAGCTACCACGGCTTATTTTAATTTAATTTAATTTTTGAATTGTTTATTTTTTATTTCTATTACGGACGCTTTTCACGTTTTGCATCGTTCTCACATGCATAACTTCAACATGTATGATGTAACCAATATTTTGTAACCATATCATGATTTAAAAGAGTGTCCGTGGAGTTTCTTTCCCGTTATTCTCCATAGGTACCTACTACGCTTTGGGATGGGCTTCATCTTTCTGACTGACCGACCCTCTTGACAATTCAAAAGTGCCTGTAATTGGTTTATTTTAAATAAATGCTTTGAGTTTTAAGTTTTGATACAGTACCAAAAAAAATATGTACATAAGTATTTTATTTTTAGTTAAAATAATCAATTTTATTTGAATGCATAGTTTAAATTAAATTAAATAATTTTATTGTTATTTAGAACCAAACAATATTTAAAAAAAAAATGTTTTTTTATTTTTTTATTTAATATTATTTATAATTTTAAATGTGTATTTGATTGTGTGGAATGAATAAAGCTTCTTTATTATTATAACAGTACAAATTTTTAGGGTTCCGTCCGCGGCTTAGCTCAGAGACGGTTAGTACTAGAAAGCTGTAATTTGGCATGGGTATACATATTAATCAACGACAAAGTGGTGAAATAAAATCAAGAAAAATATATTTTTTAGGGTACCTCCCCTACACGTAAAGTGGGGATGTTTTTTTTTCTAATCTATCCTACGGTGTGGGGTTAGAAAGGTCGTTCAAAAATATTGTGAGTTTGCCATAACCATTTTTGGATTCAGGGATCCATTTGCGAAATATTAAGCTTTTAACTGCAAATTTTTGTTAGAGTCAAGTCCCCATGCCAGCTAAATGGTTTTACTTGGATTTGTGAAAAAATTCACAGCAGTAGTATACTACTGCTGTGAATTTTTATAATGAAATTAAAAGGAAAACCATCACAGCCAAAGTAGGCTGTACAAGTTAACGAATAATAATCGACCAACTTAAATTTGCAGTTTGAAAAACTGTTTGTTCTTGGGATAAATTCATCCCAACTACGGAACCCTTAATTGTGCGTGGTCCGACACGCAATGGGCCGGTTTTACTTATTATTAAACATTATACTTTAAATCCACGCGGATGAACTAAATGAACAGCAAAAGAAATGAAAGAAAAACACTATAAAAGTAAATAGGTAAGCCAGAGCCTAGAGCTCTGTACTTTCTACCTACCCCCTGGGAAAAAAGGCTGACGCTTAGGTTGTAAGCCTAGATTTTTTTTTTGCTAATTATCTTCTTCCAACCCACCTCATTAACTTCGTTGTTCCTAATTGATACCTATTGAACGGAAACGTGACGTTTTCCCCGAAGTCCTAAGGGAAAAAGTCATTAATCCGATTATACAACGGTTTTTTTTGAGGCAGAAGACCGCACCGCACCGCACCTTAATTGCGTAATACACGATCAATCACGTTCTGAAATCATTTTGAAAGAGATTGCTAATCCATTGCTTAATAAGTTCGAATAAGATTATTAATAAAAAAAACTTTTTTAAAACAAGCTTTTATTCAATGTTTCAGTTGAACTAAAATGAAAATAATAGGCTTTAGAACAGACTATCATAATAGAATGAGGAGTTCCTGGGTGCAGAAGCCAGGTCATGCAACATAAAAATACATCGTCTTCAAAACTAAACCACTAAGTAAAATGTCAACCCCGTAGGATAAGAGGAATTAGTTTTAATTTAGCTTACAAGATTTGACCAATACTTATTAAATTCCCGTTCGTCCCACCGGTGGGACGAAGGGAGTGGGAGACACGTATATACTACCTAACTAACAGGGCAAATTAAATAAAAGCTTGTAAAAAAATCTGCTCAACAACTTAAATAACGTAATGAATGTTATTGAACTGTCAAAATGAAACAGATTAGTCTCAATCATTTACCGAAAATGTGTTGATAGCCGATCTTAATAATGCCGTTTATGTATTAGGAGAGCAATCGAACATAGGGTGGCCGCTTGGTGTGCCTATAAACATCTACAAGACTAGGGAGTCAATAATGCATCACCGACAACATAAGGAATGGTCGCTTCTAGTTTAAACCAAGCCTCATGTATTATTACAAGCTGCAGAGTAAGGCCTATCGTCACGACGCTACTCAAAAGTAACTTGTTACAAACTCAAATCACACATGACTAACCAGAATGTCGCAGCACTAGTATTTCAATGGCGGTCCGTGAATGACGGTACCAGTCACAAACTTGTTAACCCTTAAGTCGCGTCATGATACTTTTGAATAGAGTCGTGAAAGATAGGCCTAGTACTGAGGAAACATAAGCACAATGGATTTATACATAATAAATTACTATTGATCTATCCCCCTTTAGAACCTACATTATTACACAAATAACCCTTTGTGAACTTTTGAGGCTATAACAGAGTTGATACACACTTAATTATTTCTCTGGCAACACTGAGTCAGAAGTTCCGTTGGTTTAGTGGGGTAATGGCTTGGTAGTGGGGATTAGTCTAAGCCCACGCAGAAACGATTCCTTTCTATATTCATTCTGATTATTGAGCTCATGGCGAGCAGTGACTCCTAAAAAGTCCACGTTATTATTAGAAGATATTCTATAAGCATATTTATACTAAATAAAATAGTTAATGTTAAGTTGTACAGTGATTGAAAGTCCTAAATAAAACGCTTATTTAACGATTCTGCTGTTTCAATTCTGGTTGTTTCTTACATCTCAGAATTGGGATTGAACAATAAATACGCCTACAATATTCAGGTCAGTACATTTTTTATATACCTAATATTATTGTTGGTTTGAATTTAAATGTTAAAGATGAGTCCAAAGTCTCCATGCAGTCTAATGAAGCATGATTAGATTATTGAGTGTTATTTACCTAGAGTACCTATGCAAACTAAACATAAAGTTGTTGGATAAATCTTTAACGTATAATAGAAAAATAGGTAAACTACCTACTTTTTTAACATTTTGTTGGCAATCGTTTTATTTTTTTCTTTTTTTTCGTTTGTAATGTGTGTAATAATCTAGTAACGATAAAGTATATTCTACTTATCCACCCTAACCTGTTTTGTCCTAAGGATTTATTCTTACATATTTGGTGATACTTGTATATCCACGCCAGGGCTACTCTCTGGGGATGTGCTAGCTTTACTAGAGGCTAAGAATTCTTACATGACTGCCAGGGCTACCCTCTGGGGATGTGAGAATTCAAGGCGCTTACGTAATGAATATTTTCTGTGTATCCTTATGCACCCTTTATGTATAGACCTGTAGGTACATTGTGCCGGGGCGACTCCCTGGGAATGTATCTGTAGGTAATTTATCCTATAGGTTATTGTACCGTTAAAGTATATTCTGCCTATCCAATCTACCCTGTCCTAACTTGTATTGTTACGTATTAGGTGAAGCTGATATATCCACGCCAGGGCTACTCTCTGGGGATGTGTGAGTTTCGCTAAAAGCTGAGAGTTCTTAAATGACTGCCAGGGCTACTCTCTGGGCATTTAGGAATTCAAGGTGCTTACGTATTTGAATATTTTCTGTGTATCCCTATCCATCCTTTATGTATAAACTTGGTAATTTTTCCTTATTATTAGGTAATAACTTTAACAAAATATAACTCAGTTTGTTATAAGTTTCAGAAACAATGGACGATATTGATCAATATTGTATACCGCAAGCTCCGATGAGTCCCATAGTCTCACAACCAGCCATGAATACAAAGGATTCGAGACACTCGCCTGATAGACGTCGCAGTAGAAGCAATAGTGTTCTATACCTGCAGCATGGAGAACCCGAGACACCGCATTATCAATCACGACGTCAAGAGCGTTCACGCAGCCGCAGTGAAATTAGGGAATTAGAGGAAAACATAAGTTTGGAGAGGCAAAGATTGGAGCTGTTGGAGAACCGACTTCAAAAGGAACGACAATTGCGGGATCCCACTGAACAACAAACTCTACGAGACTCTTATCAGCGAAGAAGATCAAGAACGAGGGATAGTTCCAGAGGTCGATCCCAAGATAGATCCAAGGATAAATCAAGGTATGACACAACATCATTATTTTTTGAGGAAATGGTAAAATTGCTTAGGAATAGGTCTGGTGATAGTTTTCCCTCTATGAACAATAACGTTATCCCCGAATTTGATCCTCTTTCAAAAGAACAAAACATTACTGTTTGGTTAAACAAAGTGGATGAGTGCACGGAAATCTATGGTTGGAGCAGTAAACAAACAATACATTATGCTCTACCCAAACTAGTAGGTCAGGCAAAATTATGGTACCAAGGCCTCCCTTCTCTTAAGCGAACCTGGTCTGAATGGAAGCAACTATTGAAAGAATCTTTTCCAGCTACAGAAAATTATGCTGAATTGTTAACAGAAATGCTTAATAGAAGGGTGGGCCAAAGGGGAATCTCTGGAAATGTATTATTTTTCTAAAATAAACTTACTAAATCGGTGCAAACTGTTTGGAAAGCAAGCTATCGACTGTATTATCCACGGAATAGATGACAGGAGTGTAAGGTTAGGTGCTCAGGCAGCAAAATTTAAAAAATCTGAAGAAATCTTGGAATTTTTCAAAACGGTTAAATCTCATACTAGGGAAAATAGCGAGTTTAGGAGAGAAAGGATTTTTTCTCGATTAAATAATTCTCAAACGGCAAATAAAAGTAATGAACCTAATTTAGATGAGTCGAATAAAAAAGCTCGTCAAAACTCCGATAGCGAAATTTGCTATAATTGTAGGGAAAAGGGTCATGTAAGTTTTAAATGTCCGAAACCTATTATTAAATGTAACTATTGCAAATTTATAGGTCATACTATTACGGAATGCCCAATAAAGAATAAATCAAAGGCAGATTACGCCACCCCATAACGAAAGTAGAAGTTCCCTTTCACACTATCCATGCGGACCACCTGGGTCCGTTTATTCGTACCAAAAACAAAAATTGGTATTTGTTAGTAATAGTCGATTCTTTTACTAAGTATGTTAATTTAGCACCGGTTCGTAGTACTAAGACGAAAGAAAGCATTAAAGCGTTTAAAAATATGTTTGGTTATTTCGGCACCCCTTCTCGACTCATAACGGACAGGGGTACGAGTTTTACTAGTAAAATTTTTAATTCATTTGTAAAATCTTTAGGTATTAAACACATTTTAAATTCTGTGGCCACGCCTCGTGCTAACGGTCAAGTAGAAAGGTACAACCGCACGATCTTGTCAGCATTGAGCACAATGACACATAGTAAAAATCCTAACACGTGGGACGAGTATGTGCAAGACGTACAATTAGGTATTAATACCTCTATGCATAGTATAACAAAGAAAACCCCAACTGAATTACTGTTTGGAAGAAGGGTTTTCTCTAGGTATATTAAAGGAAGTAATAGAGGATGTAGGTAGCGGCGTGATGAAAAAAACTTTGGATGAAGTTAGGGACGAAGCCGGAGAATCTATAACTAAACCTCAAGAAATAAGTAAGGAAAAATTTGATAAAAATAGGAAACAAAGCACAAAATATAAAATAGGAGACATAATCAGAGCCATTACGTCGGGAACAGGGCAATCAAAGAAATTAGAGAGTAAATGCCAGGGCCCGTATAGAATTAAAAAGATTTTGCCTAATGACCGATTTGTTGTCGAAGACACCCCTCTTACGCGAAAAGGTAGACGATTCGAGAGCGTAACTAGGCAATAGATAAAATATTTCCGTGGCTCAGCTACAATGCTCCCAGTTGTAGTTCCAGTAGTGATAGCGAGGATTTGTAGTTTCACCAGACTTATTCTAGGGTAGGCTATTTTCTTTTGTAAATGATGTTGTGCCATAAAAATAGTGATCGTGGTTTAGTAAAGGTTTTGTCAAATGTCGGTTATTTAATATCGTACAGGTAGGAGCACATGAGTGCCGCCTGGTATTATTGATACAGGTAGGAGCACATGAGTGCCGCCTGGTATTATTGATACAGGTAGGAGCACATGAGTGCCGCCTGGTATTATTGATACAGGTAGGAGCACATGAGTGCCGCCTGGTATTATTGATACAGGTAGGAGCACATGAGTGCCGCCTGGTATTATTGATACGGGTAGGAGCACATGAGTGCCGCCTGGTATTATTGATACGGGTAGGAGCACATGAGTGCCGCCTGGTATTATTGATACGGGTAGGAGCACATGAGTGCCGCCTGGTATTATACATAAAGGTTGGAGCACATGAGTGCCGCCTGAAATTGTTATTTATATTCGGAATAGAATGCATAGTAGCATATAAGCAGCAAACAGTTTTTGTTGTTATTTGTTAGGAAATAAATTGTATCATTTTTATTCCGTATTCCATAAGTGATGATATAAATAAATAATACACATTTGTTTACATATTAATGTTATAATATTAATGTTAAGTAATTTTGTCTTAAGAAAGTTGTATTTATTTCTTTGTTTGTTTTGGTTAGTCGATTATGACCCATGATGTGATTTAATTTTTATTTTATTTTTTCTGTCAGCATTATAGTTTACGTTAAAAGATTGTTTAAAGTTTTGTGAAATGTTTTTATTTTTATATTGTACAATGCAATCAATTGTAAATAAACGAAGGGACTCGTTTCTTCTGGATGGCCGAATGTGAACTTTTGAGGCTATAACAGAGTTGATACACACTTAATTATTTCTCTGGCAACACTGAGTCAGAAGTTCCGTTGGTTTAGTGGGGTAATGGCTTGGTAGTGGGGATTAGTCTAAGCCCACGCAGAAACGATTCCTTTCTATATTCATTCTGATTATTGAGCTCATGGCGAGCAGTGACTCCTAAAAAGTCCACGTTATTATTAGAAGATATTCTATAAGCATATTTATACTAAATAAAATAGTTAATGTTAAGTTGTACAGTGATTGAAAGTCCTAAATAAAACGCTTATTTAACGATTCTGCTCGTTTTTGTTCTGATTTCTGGTTGTTTCTTACACCTTGCTTCAGTGTATTTAACAGAACGAATTTAATATTTACATTAAAAAGAACAGCTACCTACTTCCAAAAAAAAACAGTATGAAGTAAAAAACAACTTTAATTTCGGAAGTCGATATCATTGGTTTATAATTTTTGTTTTTTGCCACCGACTTCCAAAATCAAAGTTAGTTTTCACGTCTTTAGTGTTTTTTTTTCAAGTTGGTTGTTTTTTTTTTTTTGTAAAAAGTTTCATTTTTCACTTTTTTGTTGTGGTACCTACACCTCACACTTGAAGTCGGTTAAAAACTACACAAAATTAAACACGTTTCCTAACACGTACCTAAACCAAACATGGTAAATAATATTACCGATCGACACCCTAACATAAAACGAGGCTTCAGCCCATTGACTTTCCCCAAGGACTTTGACAACCATTAAGGGCCCTGCACAGCCAAACAGTGATTAATGTGGAGCCTTCATGCCAAGCCGTGAATGTGATATTCCTCCCAAACATAGGAATGACTTGCGTGATGGTAGATTCATGAAAGCTATTAAGTCAACAAAACTCATAATAAAACTCTAAACCTACGTCAGGTTTACTCCGTACTCACTAAACTACTAAAATAGTGGTTAGGGCTAAAAATTGCTAGATCGTATCGAAGTTACTTTACGAGAATCAGTTGTGTTGTGGCAAAGCACGGTTCAACGAAATTTATTCACTTTTGTTGAAAGTCGCGATAATAATACGAACAGTCACGAGCATAAATACGCGGGTTTAAAAGCAAAAATATCCATTTAAAAACGATTTTGTCCTAAAGTACTGACAGATTTTTCTTAGTGTCACACAATAGTTTTATAAAAAAGGGTTTTTCTCGAAGTTGAAAATTTTATTTCACGAGAAAAATGTTTCGAATAACAATATAATAATAATTTATTGACCCCAAAAGCATTAAAATTATAACAACCATAGACATTTTTTAGGCTGAATTTGTATAATGAAAATAATACAACATGGGAGCATCTGCAGCCGAACTAGGTGAAAAACTTGTATTTATGCCGCTGTGCTGGCACCATAGCAATAATCAGATATATTTTTTTACCACGAGCATTACGTAACTGTTAGATATATATGCTAGTAACAGTATCTGTGGCAGACATTGGGCTTTATGTTATCACGATTCAATTTGGTTCAATTCATGCAAAAGAAAACTATTATTTTTGCCATTACCTAAGAAACCTAATAGACAGCTAGCATAACTATATTTTGATGCTAGAAGCAAAGTATTCATATTTTTTGTAGCACAAAAATGTAACAAAATAGCATAATCTATCGATTGTGTCGTCATCAACTAGGAATTGTAACACTACTGTGGTGGCATCTACAACGCCACATGCAAACTACGCATCAAAGACCTGAAGTCATACAAATCCTGCATCGCGCAAGTAGACTTTACCGCGCGAACAATATATTTACAACATCCCGAGATCAGTCGTCGGGCAGTAGCTCACCAGACACAACACCCGTCTCGTCAGAGGATCCTCCCTTTTCTTTAGAGGATGAGTGAAGTTTACTCCCTGTTCCTCAGTCCTCTATATAAAACTACTTTAATAATACCAGCCTATTATTATCCCACTGCAAGTCATAGGCCTCTTCTTATACAGAGAAGGCACGAGCTTAGACCACCACGCTTGCTCAAGACGTATTGGCGATTTCAGACATATATTAACTATAAGTCCAGGTAATGTCCAAGTTAAACTCAGAAAGTACATATGAATTGAAAAAGTCACATTTTTACATGCCCGAATGTAAAACCTCATGCATGAGTGTCGAGGTCTTCACCACTGGGCCATCACGACACTTGACAACACTACTAAGTAAGAATAATTATTTGGAACTAAACAAATATTTAGAACAAGAACCAGAATAGCTAACAAACAACGTGTTACTTATAAAGTTACATACATTTACATTATTTATTTTGTCCTCGCTTGGAATACAGAATAAATATTTGAGTCTGAATTCGACCGACATCATTAAACCTCACAACATGCTCGTGATAAAATGTAGCCCAAATAAAGCTTATGTTTTTTGTAATCATAATCAGCCTATAATGTTCCCACTGCTGGGACACAGGCCTCCTCTCCGTGAGAGGGAGTGGGCCGTAATCCACCACGCGAGCCCAGTGCTGGTTAGTAAATAAAACAGGTCTTCGAATTTTTTGTTCTAGGACATGTCGGTTTCCTCACGATGTTTTTCTTTACCGTCTTGAGAGCAGTGGTGGAACACAAAGTAAAGCACCTGTCTGGGTTCGAACTTACGACCTACAACTCATAAGTCGCGGCC
Source organism: Agrochola circellaris (assembly GCA_914767755.1). NCBI lineage: Eukaryota > Metazoa > Arthropoda > Insecta > Lepidoptera > Noctuidae > Agrochola > Agrochola circellaris. The sequence goes on from OU611847.1 coordinate 3,402,088, forward strand.
GTTACCACTGCTCTATTATGTTTCCAATAAGAAATTTATAAATCGTTAGATTCACCCGACCGCGTCAAACGATGGTCGTTCTTGTTTCGTTGACAATAACATTAGAATAGTATTATCTCTCTCACTTACACTGAAAATAATATGTATCGTTCCATGTGGAATGTGTGAACTCACTCTTCTCAGTTTCTCGCGACCTAAGTACGGTGAGGGCAAATCTAATGATTTAAATCTTTTTCCTGTTATTACAGGAAAAAGATTTCATGGGCCGGGCGGGTGATGTATAAAGTGCCAGGATCAAACATAATGCTTCACAATAAATCTCAACGATCATTCCAAAGCACATATCGTGACCCATATCTACACCATATAGGTACAGACAGCAACAAAAGTTCGGGATTTATATCGTAACTGGCCTAAATAGTATTAAGAAGAAGAATAAGAGATGTAATATTGTAATAACAGAATTCAAAATTAAAAAAAAAAACAAAACTCAAAAGTCATTTATTCAAACTAGGCTGATAATCAGCACTTTTCGAACGTCAAAATTACATAAGACAGTCCCCCAAAACGCCCACCCTTCACCACTTCCAAGTGCGAGAAACTTTTAACGATTGCAAGAGCCTGAAAAGCTGTGTTAGAATTTAGATAATTTTACAATTTCATCAAAGATTGAGACAAACCATACAAATAACAGCACTAGAACAAATTTTCATTGCTGCCTGTAATACGTATGTATTGAAAAGTCTAGCCTCTGTAAAATGTTTTTTTTTGGTTCTTTTGCAGTAAAAAAGAAAAACAATATTCAAAGCTTTTACTTACTTTCCGTTCCTGTCGTACTCAATCAGCTAAAATGTAGGTTACAAGGTACAGCATTAATTTCATGATTTAAGCGGAAACATACGCAGTCAGTAAAACAATAAATGTATGTGTGTATCTCTGAAATATGATGGGACAACAGACTTAGGAGCAGAATATCAGCGTCAGGTATATTTGCCACGCGCGCCTCAAACCGATGTCAGCACCAACTGACGGGGTCCGTTAGGGTCAATGCCTGCCAGGGTTGCGAATTTGTCCGAAAGGGATATCGTGGCCTCGGCACACAGGCAACGGAAGGAACACGGATGGGTTTTAGTCAGTAAAAGTCTGACACGCCCTCCCGCTCCGCCCAGACCGGGAGAAGTTATTGGAAACCCAAAAAAAAAAAAAAAAAAGGGCAAATATACCTGACGCTGACGCTGATGCCTGAGCTGGACTCCCATTTGATGCAACCTTAACCCTGCGTACTATTACTAATCTGTGGTCCTATTCAAAAGTGATCGTTGCGTCCATATGTGACTTTTTGTTCGAAAAACCTGAACGCGCCTGACTTAGCCTGAGACGCATATTGCACTGTTTCTTCTTTTTAATTCATTTCGCCATGCCTGTATGGCATTTTGTATTTTCTTTATATTTATATACTAAATTGAGCTTTTGAATGTTGTGGTGTTTCTTTTGTGTGCAGTATATAAATGATTAAAATCTATTACTTAGGCCCTTAGGGTCCCTGCACACGGATGCATCGCGAAGCCACTTTTCATATTACCTACAATTTGCGGCGGGAGGCCAGTGGTACTCGCTTAGTGTTATTAATGAAAAGTGCCCGTCGCTGGCCGCTAGTGGCAGTCGAGTGGACCTTGTGTGGTTTCACTTAGCATTATCATAGCATAAAGTGCATACTTAGACCTACTACGAGAGGTAAAGAGACTTAGTAGCATAGATGGTTGCCTAATAGTCATTGGGCTCTTTGTACTGGTACCTATTTTCATAAAATATTGCTGTGCGATACTGTTAACCTCTAAAAGATCGGCAAGAATTCATTGAACTATTTCTACGATTGATCCATCATAATATTATATCAATTTGTATGCACAAAACATATTACACAGTGTATTTAATTTTAGATACACTCACAAAATCATTTGATTTTCTACACTTTGTCCTCCAAAATATTGTATCAATATACAATATTTTGGAGGACAAAGTGTAGAAAATCAAATGATTTTTTGCAGAATAGATGTAGGTATACATTTTTTTGAGGCTGACTGTAGTACCTACGATCAACTGCACTATAGTGGTGCCTAAGTGCGTTTTTCGACCGCAGCCGTCACCGGGACGTCACCGAGAAACGAGATTATTCGAACCGAACGTGACGACCCGGTGACGGCGATCGTTTGTCCACTGCGACCAAACTCGACGGTTTAGTAGGTATGTTATGATAAGCAAAGCCGGGCGAACGGCGCCGGTGCGACGGCTGTGGGCAAGATCGAACGTGTTTTGTATTGTCGGCACATCGGGCCGTCACAATCTCGGGCCGAATTCTAGCTATCGCACCGAACTACTCGAAACTTCGGCGGGATGACGCCGCTCGACTCGGGTGATGGAAATGAAGTGGACACGCGGTCTTATTAAATGTATTTATCGCTACTTCAGCGCCGTTATCTCGTTCTCAGTGACATTCCAGTGATGGTTGCGGTGAACAAACGCTTAAGAGGGCGCCTAAAGGTCCACTAGCGCCACTCTTTAAAAAAAATATTATCTCGTGACTGAGAAGGAATTATGAATAACGGCTAGTAAGGACCCTTGGTAAGTGTGTCTAGAATTTTCTAATACCTTTTATAAAGTTTCATATTGAGACACGGAGCAACAAAATACGATCTAGAGGAATGTGGCCGCTTTTCTTTAGATCGTATTTTGTTGCTTCGTGTCTCAGTATAAAGCTTTATAAAAGGTATTAGAAAATTCTAGACACACTTACCGAGGGTCCTTATTAGCCGTTATTCATAATTCCTTCTCAGTCACGAGATAATATTTTTTTTAAAGAGTGGCGCTAGTGGACCTTTAGGCGCCCTCTTAACACTTGAACTACAAAAATCGTCCTTATTGCTACGACATACAGGCGATGTGAATCTCAAATTGTTTCTACGTGCTGTTGACTGCTTAAGAGGATCAGCCCGTTTTTATAAAGCGTGTTCGAGGTAGATAACAATTCGTGTGTACACAATATAATTTATTTCAACGAAATCTGCCCTCATATTTCTTGGCTTTTTGACACCAGAGGTATCACGCGTCAGTTTCAAGTATACTAAGGAGTCATAATGAAAAAAAAAATGCTTAGACTTTCACATTGTGAAACTCATATTTATAAAATAGACCTTTATCGTAACGCATTTAGCTTACTTGGTTCAATTTAATTTTAAGTATATACCCAGTTACCCACTTCGGGTTTAAAGCACACTCTATTAACCTCATTTTTTTTAAACCATATCTTATTTTATTATAGCTAAGGAGCTTTTTCTACACTTTTATAGACTGACTCTCTAATTTTTTTCATAAAAATAATGAAGGTAACTTATGTGAAAAAAAACAAGTGAAACTTATTGACTTTGGTAAAAGCTAGTCAATAAGAAAATACTATCCTGAAAATCTGACAACCAGTCTTACACAGTAGCTGGGATGTACCGGTCAGTTTGGCAGTCGCTTCATGTTAAATACTGGTTCACTTGCATCCAGTTGTACTAGAAGCCGACCCTAACAAAGTCGGAAAATAGGCTAGTGATAAATCAATAAATACGTAACAAGAATACTAACATACACACTCTGAATATGATCGCTTCATCGTAGATTCATTTTTACACTCACGAAACTCAATGGTAATCTCTGAAGGCAACAGAATATCAGCAGAGTACGAGGAGAGGTAAAAGACAGCCAGTGGGGTGAAAGTACGTCAAATATTAACAGTTTTTTTTTTCAGAAAGTTTTTAAAAGCTTGGAACCTTAACCAAGAATTTAGCCAAAATACCATCATTTAGTATAAGGACCTCAGTCGATACGTTAATCAATTTGATGAAAAACCCTTTTTACAAAAAATACAACCGACTTAAAAAACACACAACAAAGTACTGAATAACATAAACGAAAGTCGGTGGCAAATAACGGAAAAACAAAACCAATGACTTCGATTTCCAAAATTAAAGTCAGCACCTACTTATTTTGCACTTAGCACTGTTTTTCAATTTTCACCTTTTAGTTGTACCCACCCCAAACAAATTCATTTGACCACTACTTGCTATGTTAATAGCAGTGACAGGAATCACAACATAATCAATATAAGTTACGGTTTAAATACGTGTTATTGAAACTAACTCTACTAAGCAAAATTTTATTCCAAAGCTTCCTATACCAAATAAGCAAAGAATCACGTAAATCGGAGAAATCTGTATATACTAAATTAATTGCATAACCTCTTTTTTGAAGTCAGTTATGAATGCTAACAATTAACTAACAGTTATACCTAGACAAATCTATCCACTATACCACCACGTAGTTATCATTAATAAAGGTACATACTTTCATTCCTATAGATGTCGTTTTTCCAACCTGGAAGATAACCCAAGACTAAGTTGCGACACGCCCCGAACAGGCCACCGACTGCCATTTATATTCTTTAGCCTTGCCCTTTACTTATGCTTTCGGTTTTTGCCAATAACCAGGTGCCTATTGTCTTTTCTATAAACCAAACCTACTCTTACTTCATTTTCACCTTTTTATTTATGGGATAGTACCCTGTTTCTTTTTTAATTCTATAATGGGAAACTCTTCACCTGCATCTCACCTGATGGTTAGTGACGATCAGGCCAAAGGTGGAAGCAAGCTTGACACGGAATCCTCAACCACAGAGGAACTGGCGATCTTATATCTAACTGCTCAAACACAACAATGCTGTTAACATTGTTGTTATGGGGACAGACTTAAATAATATGGTGGTAGCAAGCCAGACGGAGTTAGAATAAGCCCCCATCAACCAAACCGAGCCGAAAATTTTGCCCCCACTGGGAATCTGACACAAGATGGTACCTAAGTATCTAGTGACCAAAGAGATCTGCAATACTAGAAGAATAACAAGTTATTTGCCACCCCAGAGCAAACGAGAAACGTTTAATATGCCTATCTATAACTACGCCGGATTTTGGTAACGTCAAACCGAAACAAAACAAATCTATTCGGTTTAAAGAACTTTATTCTCATTAAGACAATTGTCACTTAAGGTAAGTTGGTAGGTAAATGGGTAAGTTGGTAGGTTGGTGAATAGGTTGGTGGGTAAGTTGGTGGGTTGGTGAATAGGTTGGTGGGTAAGTTTGTGAATAGGTTGGTGGGTAAGTTTGTGAATAGGTTGGTGGGTAAGTTGGTGAATTGGTTGGTGAGTAAGTTGGTGGGTTGGTGAATAGTTTGGTGGGTAAGTTTGTGAATAGGTTGGTGGATAAGTTGGTGAATTGGTTGGTGAGTAAGTTGGTGGGTTGGTGAATAGTTTGGTGGGTAAGTTGGTGAATAGGTTGGTGGGTAAGTTTGTGGGCTGGTGGGTAAGTTGGTAGATTGGTGAATAGGTTGGTGGGTAAGTTGGTGGGTTGGTGAATATGTTGGTGGATAAGTTGGTGGGTTGGTGAATAGGTTGGTGGGTAAGTTGGTGAATAGGTTGGTGGGTAAGTTTGTGGGCTGGTGGGTAAGTTGGTAGATTGGTGAATAGGTTGGTGGGTAAGTTGGTGGGTTGGTGAATAGGTTGGTGGGTAAGTTGGTGAATAGGTTGGTGGGTAAGTTTGTGGGCTGGTGGGTAAGTTGGTAGATTGGTGAATAGGTTGGTGGGTAAGTTGGTGGGTTGGTGAATATGTTGGTGGATAAGTTGGTGGGTTGGTGAATAGGTTGGTGGGTAAGTTGGTGAATAGGTTGGTGGGTAAGTTTGTGGGCTGGTGGGTAAGTTGGTAGATTGGTGAATAGGTTGGTGGGTAAGTTGGTGGGTTGGTGAATAGGTTGGAGGGTAAGTTGGTGAATTGGTTGGTGAGTAAGTTGGTAGGTTGGTGAATAGGTTGGTGGGAAAGCTGGTAGGTAGTTCGGTAAGTTGGTGAATAGGTTGGTGGGTAAGTTGGTAGGTTGGTAGGTAAGTTGGTAGGTAAATGGGTAAGTTGGTAGGTTGGTGAATAGGTTGGTGGGTAAGTTGGTGGGTTGGTGAATAGGTTGGTGGGTAAGTTGGTGAATAGGTTGGTGGGTAAGTTGGTGGGTAAGTTGGTGGGTTAGTGAATAGGTTGGTGGGTGAGCTGGTGGGTTGTTGTTGGGTAAGTTGGTGGGTTGGAGAATAGGTTGGTGGGTAAGTTGGTGGGTTGGTGAATAGGTTGATGGGTAAGTTGGTAGGTTGATGGGTGAGTTGGTAGGTTGGTGAATAGGTTGGTGGGTAATTTGGTGGGTTGGTGAATAGGTTGGTAGGTTAGTGGGTAAGTTGGTGAATAGGTTGGTGGGTAAGTTTGTGGGCTGGTGGGTAAGTTGGTAGATTGGTGAATAGGTTGGTGGGTAAGTTGGTGGGTTGGTGAATATGTTGGTGGATAAGTTGGTGGGTTGGTGAATAGGTTGGTAGGTAAGCTGGTAGGTTGGTGGGTAAGTTGGTGAATAGGTTGGTGGATAAGTTGGTGGGTTGGTGAATAGGTTGGTGGGTAAGTTTGTGAATAGGTTGGTGGATAAGTTGGTGAATAGGTTGGTGGATAAGTTGGTGAATTGGTTGGTGAGTAAGTTGGTGGGTTGGTGAATAGGTCGGTGGGTAAGTTGGTGAATAGGTTGGTGGGTAATTTGGTGGGTTGGTGAATAGGTTGGTAGGTTAGTGGGTAAGTTGGTGAATAGGTTGGTGGGTAAGTTTGTGGGCTGGTGGGTAAGTTGGTAGATTGGTGAATAGGTTGGTGGGTAAGTTGGTGGGTTGGTGAATATGTTGGTGGATAAGTTGGTGGGTTGGTGAATAGGTTGGTAGGTAAGCTGGTAGGTTGGTGGATAAGTTGGTGAATAGGTTGGTGGATAAGTTGGTGAATTGGTTGGTGAGTAAGTTGGTGGGTTGGTGAATAGGTCGGTGGGTAAGTTGGTGGATAAGTTGGTGAATTGGTTGGTGAGTAAGTTGGTGGGTTGGAGAATAGGTCGGTGGGTAAGTTGGTGAATAGGTTGGTGGGTAAGTTTGTGGGCTGGTGGGTAAGTTGGTAGATTGGTGAATAGGTTGGTGGGTTGGTGAATATGTTGGTGGGTAAGTTGGTGGGTTGGTGAATAGGTTGGTGGGTAAGTTGGTGGGTTGGTGAATAGGTTGGTGGGTTGGTGAATAGGTTGGTGGATAAGTTGGTGGGTTGGTGAATAGGTTGGTGGGTAAGTTGGTAGGTTGGTGGGTAAGTTGGTGGGTTGGTGTTGGTGGGTAAGTTGGTGAATTGGTTGGTGAGTAAGTTGGTGGGTTGGTGGGTGAGTTGGTAGGTTGGTGGATAGGTTGGTGGGTAATTTGGTGGGTTGGTGAATAGGTTGGTAGGTTAGTGGGTAAGTTGGTGAATAGGTTGGTGGATAAGTTGGTGGGTTGGTGAATAGGTTGGTGGGTAAGTTTGTGAATAGGTTGGTGGATAAGTTGGTGGATAAGTTGGTGAATTGGTTGGTGAGTAAGTTGGTGGGTTGGTGAATAGGTCGGTGGGTAAGTTGGTGAATAGGTTGGTGGGTAAGTTTGTGGGCTGGTGGGTAAGTTGGTAGATTGGTGAATAGGTTGGTGGGTAAGTTGGTGGGTTGGTGAATAGGTTGGTGGGTTGGTGAATAGGTTGGTGGGTAAGTTTGTGAATAGGTTGGTGGATAAGTTGGTGGGTTGGTGAATAGGTTGGTGGGTAAGTTGGTGGGTTGGTGAATAGGTTTGTGGGTAAGTTGGTAGGTTGGTGGGTAAGTTGGTGAATAGGTTGTGGATAAGTTGGTGGGTTGGTGAATAGGTTGATGGGTAAGTTGGTGAATTGGTTGGTGAGTAAGTTGGTAGGTTGGTGAATAGGTTGGTGGGTAAGTTGGTGAATTGGTTGGTGAGTAAGTTGGTAGGTTGGTGAATAGGTTGGTGGGAAAGCTGGTAGGTAGTTCGGTAAGTTGGTGATTAGGTTGGTGGGTAAGTTGGTAGGTTCGGTTTAAAGAACTTTATTCTCATTAAGACAATTGTCACTTACATGAGAACATTAAATCTTATTACTAAATATATTACATCAGTGCGGGTAGAAGAAAAACAAAAGCAAAAAACATTAAAAGATCAACAAAATTGGAAACGAGTTCACTGCATTCCTAAGATAAGGCGGTGGCCCAAGTTCAATCAATTTAATAGTAGTACCATAGGTATCTTGGTAGTATTTCCCGAATTACCTCTAATATAAAGAGCTGTACAACTACGAACGATTATTGATAAATTAATATTTCTAACTCTCTACAACACTTAACTAAAAGCCGTGCTATTCTGCAAACATCTCACCGTGATAACTTGGGTGAAGTGAGCTGGATGTGAACTGTCATTAGACCTAAAGCTAGGGATTCACAATATGGACAGCTCACTTCACCTCAGTCTTCACGGTGAGATGTTTACAGAATAGATCGACAGCTCTCGCGTGTACCACTTCACCTAAGTTTTCATATAGTACCTACCTATACATACTTATCGACTAGCACTGTCGATGTGACTATAATAATTTCTCTCTAATGGCCTATCTCACCAGCCCCAAATAGGTCCGCACACAGATTCAATCACAATGCAAACGATTTTGAAGGAAATTACTAACCCATTGCTTCGTATTACTGTGCAGTGGCACTGGCGAAACATTCACATAGAAACATCATGTTGAAATCTCTTTTTCTGGCAATGTTCGATACAATAATTCAAGTTCAAGTTCAAAATATTTTATTTCACATAAACCTACAAGGGCACTTATGAAACGTCAGAAGCTAGGTGCACGGTTCCAATTGGTCGTTCTCTATGGAGAAGAGCCGGCAAGAAACTCCACGGTTACTCTTTTAAAAGTAAATAGTTTTTCGAATTTTTCCAAATTACAGTGTTAAAAGCTTCGATCAACTATACATGTATGACAGGACAGTGTAGGCCCATCAACTTATACTAGGTACTTAGCAAAATATAAAATGGTCCACAGATCTACAGTCTGTTATGTCTACAATGTTCTCACATTTACTAAATTTAAAAGAAAATAATCTATATAAAAGATAAATAATAGAGCCGGCAAGAAACTCCATGGTTACTCTTTTAAAAATAATTGGCTTTTATAATTATGTTCATTTCATTTGACAGAAAATAGAGATTTCAACATGTTTTTGTGAATGTTTCGCCAGTGCAAACGCACAGCTATGTTTCAAATTTTCGTCCGCTCAACTACGTAAATTACCACATTAATTTCTATTGTATCATTGTATTTACCACATTTTACGCAACTACATGATTTTGATTTGATTTGAACGCAAACTTTCATTTTATATGTGTTACGTAATTACCCCTTCGATTAAATAAACTGGCGGATAATTTTATACAAGGCGTTTTATTTTTAATCAATTTGATAGAAAATTTTCTTAGGCCCGGTCACTGTAAAACAACATAACAAAAAATAAAATTTGCAACACAACTTGTGATAAAAACAAGATGTTCACGTTAACAAGATTCCCGCAAGGCTGCGGTTTAATAAATGGAATTTAACGTTCCATCTTCTAATTGAAAACTGCGAGAATATTTTTTCTTAGAAAGTTATGTTTTAGACTTCTACGTTAGGACAGCCGCTCTTGCATTTTTTTAAATCTATGTGTAACTTTTTCCTCTCGCGTTCCTGCAATCTTTGCACAGAACCTAATATACCCAAAAAACCTGTGGGAGTGATTTCATGAAAAGCGACGGAAATGTGTAACAGGAAGCCACCATTGAGCGCTCGCGGTGTTAGAGTTTTCCGTCAGAAACGACCCGCCCCTTTAATGTTGATTATTACCTTAATGTTGCTTGTTACCAAGGTGAGATGTCAGATGTTACACATCATAAGCGATTATTGTTAGGGGCACTCGTTTTAATTTTTAGAATCGTCTCCTCAACCCCTTTCTCGCCGTAGTGTGTTATTAGTGCATAGCGTATAAAATATGCCAATATAATTTTATTACAAAACCAAGCCTGTAACCACTCTACGACACCTCATGTATTAAAATCGAGCCGTTATGCTTCAAGGGTATAAATAAACCGACATACAAATATACATAGATACGTGCGAAAAACATAACCTCTGTTTTAGCTGTCGCGCAGTCGGGCAATAAGCGATTATTATTAAACGATAAAACGGTTGATGATGTTCTTCAGAAAGGTCAGATGCGTAGTATTCGCAACCGGTGTAATTGTATGACCAGATGTATGAACGTAAACGAAGCAAAATTACTATGTAAGGAGATTAGCAGGTGGCGTTTTATAGTTTCTGCCTACACCCATTGGAAGCAGGCGTGAGGGTATGTATGTAACTATGTAAACGATAAAATAAGGCTGGGCTCATTTCACATGACAAAATATGAAACTGTAGATTCAACAATTCGAGTAATATCGAAGTTCTACATATTTAATTCATCAGGAGTCAACCCGAGATTCGATTTTTTACATAAAATAATAGGGATGATCCCTGGGTAAAAAAAAGATTATATTTAGTCCGTCAGTCAGTTAATCAATAAATATTATACACATATTTTTTGCTTTATCATCTTTATAAAAAACGACTTCGATAAAACGCATTAAAGTTGGCGAGTGGGGGTCGCTACGTCAGTAAGTATAAAATCTACATACCTGTGACGTCATGGTACATTGTAACTCAATGTTTTGCCGTGATCTTTAGATTACGTAAAAATAAAACGAACGAAAACGTGGACAAGATCCTACAAAAAAAAAAAATGTTTTGGCGTAGTCCCTATTGTTTGGTATACCAAGTAAAGAGGAAAGGGTGACACCAAACTATAGGGCAGTGTTAAGATAAGTGCTAACAAAGTTGTTAAGAAATATTTTAACATATTGAGTCTATTGTGCCTTCCTGCATACTTCTCTATTAGTCTTCATGTCGATATTCACCCCCTTCTAGCTATATCATGTTTCACACAGTTCATCCATCGTTTCTTTGGTCTCCCCCTTCAAATTCAAATTCAAATTCATTTATTTGCCAGAATGTAGGTTTACAAATGTATGATCTTAAAACTATAATGGCCCCTTTACATTCTACCATTACTTATGGTGTGCAAATCTTTAATTTTAACCTATACAATTACATTCCTTTAGTTATAAGGTCCAATAAAAACAGAAAGTAAAATAAAATTATAGACAGTAACAACAGATAACAAACAATGTCACAACCGATTTCCGCACTTCTGCACGTGACTGTTAACTAAATATAAAAAAATATTAATTATCGGAACCATTATCAATATAACCATTCAAAGTACCAACATAATGTCTCAAGAATTTAAAAAATATTACAAATTGCCAATTTATTCACCGTTACCTACACGTGCCAATGTAATTTGAACCTTTTCTTTAGGGGTACTGTTTGTAGGTAGATTTTTATTTTTCTTTTTGTCCTGCCCTTATCTCTATTTATTTGGGGTCGTCACGACATTTCTTTTTCTTCCATACTTTTCTATTATTCGTCATCTAAGATAAAAAAAAAAAAAACAATCAAATCAATGTTTTTTCATCTCATTTTCTGTTTTCCTTCCATCCACATTCATAATCACAACGGTCTTCTTCATTTTCCTCGTTCCTTCGCATCACATGCGAACAACCAATACCATGACAACCAATTTCCTCACAGCTGCTTTCCAATATTGGTTCCAAGCCAATCGCTGAATATTCACAAAACAAATAACAGTGTCGGTACAAACAATATTGTGCAATGTTAACTCGTATTTGTTTAATATACAGTCGTCATTTTTTTTTTTTTTTTTTTTTTTGAGGATGGGAAATTATCAAATAACTTCTCCCGCTCTGGGTGGAGCGGGAGGGCGTGTCAGACTTTTACTGACTAAAACCCACCCGTGTTCCTTCCGTTGCCTGTGTGCCGAGGTCGCGATATCCCTTTCAGACAAACCCGCGACCCCGGCAGGCATTGGCCCTTCCGGACCCCGTCAGTTGGTGCTGACATCTCTTTGAGGCGCGCGTGGAACACAACGCGCCGTCGACCCGGGCCTGGTCCCTATCGGACGGCGAGCTACCCATTGCTCACCGTCCGCAAGCCCGCGCCTACGGTGGCCGGAAGTCGGCTCGCGACTCCCGACGCCCGGGGCGTCTCCTGCGGCGACTAGGGGCGCGAGGGGGCGCATTTTGCCTCTCCCTCGCGCGCTCCGCCTCCTCCTTCGCGAGCATTACTGCTTCGCAGAAGGAGGTGACGGCCTCCCATGCACTCTCGCTCCGGACCATGGCCTGAACCAGGGCCGGACGCGAGAGATCGCCGCCGCCGATCGCCTCCGTGAGGACACGGCGGTGCTCCGCCCAAGCTGGGCAGACCTCCACCGTATGCTCCACCGTGTCCTCCGGGCGATCCACACAGTGGTGACACCCGGGCGTTTCCTCCCGCTTTATCCTGAACAGGAACCTCCCGAAACAACCATGTCCGGTGAGGACCTGCGTCAGGCGGAAGGTGAGGACGCCGTGGCGCCTCTCTAGCCACTCCTCAAAGAGGGGACTTATCGCCACAATTGTGGCGTGCCAGTCGTCATAACATGACTATACATGTACAACACACACAATCAAAACTTATTATTTTATTCAAATTAGACTGAGAATCAACAAAACCAAAATGAAAAGTAAATGATTCAAACTAGGCTGAGAATCAGCAATTTTCGAACGTCAAAATTACTTGACAGTCCCTCAAAACGACAACACTTCTTAGTGCTTTAGCCTGTAAAATGAAGTGGGGCAACAAAATCCCTAGCAGCATTTTTAGAAAGGCAAATATTACAGTAGATAACTCTCATAACAAGAGCTACTTTACTCAACAGGAAAGCGTTATAACTGACGACCAACTAACGAAAAATGGAAAAGTAAAAATATGTATACCCGCGCTTTGCATATACCTAGGCAAAGCCGCGTCTCCAAAATTTTCAATCAACATTAATTCGTTTCGAAATCCCGTGCGACATCCTCGTTGTAACAGTTTTAACAAAACCCTTTTTTCGTTTTGTAAATTAGATGTAATTCCTTCCTGAATGAGGCATATAATTAAATTAATTTTTATAAATAAATTGAGAGTTTGAGAGCAACAAGCTCTTAAACTCTCAATTTATTTCAGTTAAAACACTACAGGCAGTTTGAACGAAGAGTCGAAGAGTCGGTCAATTAGTCACAAAGTCAAAACTGATTGCTTTTCAAAACGTAGATCTCTTTGAAGAAGAACGGGCAAGAAACCCCAAGGGCACTTTTTTATCATGTTATTATAAAACCTGGGCTACATTATTCTTTTTTCGTTGGTGCTATATTCGAGAAAATTAAAAAAAAAAAAGCTTTTAATTAAGAGATGACCAGTAGTCTCAACTGACGACACTCGTTTACGAACATGACACGACGCGTGGATCAGCAGCATTCGGCATTCAGCCCAATCATTTTGAAGGGAACTAAATGATCCAACACATGCGCCACCATCAGCGAGATATAAGGCGACCTTAGTGCAAACTGAAGAAACTTCTCGAGTTACAATAATTGAGAACATCCGGCAGTCACATTACTAAGAATTTGTCTGACTATCTCATCGTATGGCTCATGCTAACCCGCGAAATAAGTCCAAACAGACTTTATTATACCAAGTTTGTCACATTTGTGATGGATATATAAAACTTCCCCAATTAGTCTACATTATAGCGTAATACATTACATTAGCACCAGTGTTCTTTCTTATTTTTAATCTAAGAAAACACTCAATTACGACGAAGGAAAATTTCATAAGAAAACCGGGCGTAGTAAGTAGTTAGTTAGTTAGTAAGTTCCTTATTTCTACGACGTCTTTCAACGAGATTGATCTACCCTAAGCTTTTCGGTGGCTTATTTTTGACTTTTCTATGATCATTATCGCTGATAGAATGTCACTTTGTCTTGGCTCTCTGAACTCGAAAGTATGCAATCGAATCAAACTAAATTGTTTTATAAAGTTTGAAATACAAAATATCGGGAGCAATTAAGAAAATATTGGGAGGAAATGCAGGCACGTGATCTGAATAAGATTATGTCTGGACTTTAAAAGAGACTGTGACCTCTGAGTTTGTTTCGGCCTTTCTTCTCAGAGTAGTTAGATAGGAAACGCTGACCACATCTAGTTTAAAAATAATATGATTAGAAAGGACGCCCGCACGCCGCACGCCGCAGGTCGCCCGGTGCGGCGTGATATTCTCGACAATGATTGACGTGTAAATGTGTGTTATACAAACCTACTTACAGAAATAAAAATCATTTATCATTTGCATATTTTAAAGTATGCAATCGAATCAAACTAAACTCTTTTATATAATTTAAATACAAAAAAATATCGGGAAAACTTAAGAAAATATCGGGAGGAAATTCATATTTCTGAACGAGAAGAAGCTTTAGTCTGCCAATGAAAAAGTTTAAGGTCGATATAACAAAAAATAACCAGAATGATGAGTAAAGACGACTGACCCACAATTTATAAGATAAAAACATTTTTCTCTGATTGTGTCACCAGTATAAAATTTAATGTTGAGTTCTTTTATAAATCTAATAAAGTGAATAGTCACTGCGCGCCTGCGGCAGTTTAGTGACGGAGTCTTTTTATTATGTTTCATCTTATTGCTTTGGACTGATAGTGTTGTTCTCTAGCTTTATTTGAACTTTATGTTTAAAATTTTTGACGTTTTATGCCTTTAGGTACGAATTTAAAACAGTGCCTTTTGTCCTTTGACTATGGTTTTTTTAAATATATTTTATTTTGCATGTTAGTGACTACCAAAATAAATAACATGCTTTTTAAACAATTTAAAATTAGTTAAACGTTACTTCAAAATAAGTTTAAAAAAAATTAAGTCATTATTAAAACATTATTTTTTACTCTTTTATTTCGTTATTTTTATTTTGTGTTTGTTTCACGAACAATGTCCAAATAAACGTTATTCTTTCTTTCTTTTAAGAAGTATATTTTTGTAGTACTTAGTTTTTTTTTTTATAAACTTACAATTACTAAGCAAATTCGTTAATTCGCTTAATGTGTAAGTAGTAAGAAGTTACGCAAGTTCCGAATGATATAAAGTTCCATGATTTTGTAAAAAAAAAATTGCTTCCTGTTTTTTTTTAACGCCAGCTTTTCTTACGATTTGGTTGGTATTATGAAAATATTTTCTTCAAATACACTTCCTGTATATATTTTTTAAATTTTATTTTTTGATCAGATATCGAAAAAAAATCTAACACCTAAATTAATTCCTTTAACAACCTAAAACCTAGAAAAAACACAAAAACTTACTTTCAAAACTCAATCCGAAGTTAAGCACAAACTCGTAAAAAGTTTAAACGTTTTCAAATCCATAATTTCACTTAAGCACTACCATTTTTACACTTAAATTAGCACACACACACATAGTTTAATTAGCACTAAACTTAGTTTTCACTTAACACCATTTGAGATTAAATTTTCACTACTTTAGGAAAAAGTTGTAAAGTTTCGTGAACTTTTGTGAAAGAGGGGCAGGTGGCTGCGCCGATTGCTTGTAATAGACTGAAGTCTTGAATGAAAGCAATGGAAATTGTTGTACGCATGCGCGGCGAAATGCACTGTTGGGATGTTTTGTTGGCATCCTTTGGTGTTAGACTGAGTTCTTTGATGTTAGGCGGCGATTTAGTGGCTGATTTTTATTGTTTGGAGACATTGGTTGTTTATTATTTTAGTTTTAACAGGTCCTTTTTAGTGCATTGCCCCAGTACTTTAATAAAATATTATGTTGTATTTTTTCTAAACACATGACGTATTCGCCGAACGTATAATTTGATAAGTTAGTACACAATTTAGTTTTGGTACTTCATTTTTATACCGCTAAAATACACTAGGAATTTAATTTCCGTGCGTTATGATTGATTACATACCTCAAAAGGTCGTTCCAACTAATTGACGTAGATAAACTTATTATCAACAGAAAAAGACATTCGAAGGCCGTGCCTCGTTTTTCACTAAGTGTGTATTCTATAATTTATACGTAGGCATTTCGTTTCATTAAGTGTTTTTCCTATAAGTTTGTAGACGTATTTTCGAGCAAATTGCTGGTTAGCTTCGCATGATTGATGTTTTACCATTAATTAGGATTGTTATATTTTCAATGATTACACCTACGACTCGCGTAGGTGGTTTTCATAATTACTGAAAAGTAATAATTTATGTGAGAGTAGATAGTTAATGGGTATACCCAAAATATAGGTGGCAAAAAAGGAGCATATTCATACTTTATTTAATTGAATAGTATTTTTATACAGATGTTATTTTATTATCTAAGGGTGTCTGTGTCTCCACACCAGAGCCGGCCCGGCGCGGAGGCCCAACCCTTCGGCTTAGCTACCAGCCTCATTATAAACAAAAGCTGTTCGACTTTCAACGTTCTGAAGCTAACCCAGAGACTTTGGTGTGACCTTAAATATCACTTTCACTTTGAATTTAATAATAGTAACAAAAATGATCAGTTTTAATTGCATAAAAACAGATTATTTATCATTAAATAAGTAGTAATTATAACTTATTGACATGCCCAAGAACTTCTTTTATAATCTTTCAGGAATTATTTCACTGATTTCAATGTATGCTGAGCTTAAAAAAAACCTACGGTTTTTGGAGAGCAAACAAGAACGTTCATTTTCACTAAAAAACGAATAATGAAAATCCAAGACTAAAATTGAGTCGGATTTTAACAAAATGACATCTGTATGAAAATATTTTACTTACCTATACTTTATCATGTGTGTACCTAATGGTGCGTCGGTTTTACTTATCCACGTACGAATCGCAGTCCATGTGATAGCCTCCACACCCTTCAGAATTTAGATAAGTGACCATTACTTTAGCCATGTCATCCGAAACTCCGTCATGAGATAAGGCTACCTAAAGACGGTCGCGGTCAGCACAGTCGTTAACATTCCTACACGCTATCGTCCTTGAACTTCGCCTTGCCGTCTTTTGTCTGACATCGCCTTTATATCATTGTTTGGAAGCACGCACCATGATTTATAACGGCAGGTATAACATTGGGTATTGTTGTGTTGAGAGTTTTGTTGGTGTTACTTTTATGGTAGATAGGCAGATATCATTTACACGTGCCACGCACGTCCCACGCACGTGCGCGCTCGTCGTCACTCGTTCGCACTTTGCACTTTTTTATTAGTTTTTTTTTTTTTATATCTGCTGCGTAATTATATTGTGTGTGCTAAATTAATGTATTTTCTTTCTTTCTTTTTTTTATTTAAACTAATATTATAAAGTGGCAAAATTATTTTTGCCACTTTATAATATTAGGTAGCTTTAATTTTACCGCTGCTTGCGGTAGGAATTGATTGGGACAAATCGTCACCTTACGAAAAAACGTTACGTCCATGAGACGTTGAAAAAAGAAAAAAAAAAGAAAGTGTGAATTTAGTCAAAATGCAAATCCAAGATGGCGGCTGCGATAATTTTTAAATTTTTCGTTATGGTTATCGTTTTCATGGTTTTCGAGGGTGTTTAAGCCGATAGTAACGTTAAAATATGAATCCAAGATAGTACCTGCGAATATTTTGTTTTAAATCATACGAGAGAAGACTGACGGCAATCTCCCGACGACACACATTTTCTTTTATAAGTAAGAGGGAATCTCTAATCCGATTACAAAAATTAAGCAAGCATTTATCCTGTATTTTCTGCCGACCCCATGGGAAGAAGGCAAGTTCATGTAAAAATCTTTCACTGATAGAAACCTACACTATTTCCGAGTACCATAGAATTTTGTTTTATTATATTGTATTGATAGTTTAGTTCTCCCGACAGTCGCGGGAGGTTAATGAAAACCGTGATTCGACCATTTCTATGAATTTTCCGCTAAAGATACAAGAATATTTTTAACAAGCTTCCGCCAGAGGCTTCACGTCGTGATATCTGTATAAATTATAGCCTATGTTACTCAGTTATAATATGTCATTCGACTGGTGAAAGAATTTTTGAATTTTTGAAAATCGGTCCAGTACTTTTTGAGTTTATTCATTACAAACAAAAATACAAATATTTTCTCTTTATAATATTTTATTATTATCTCCTTTATTTCATTTAAATACTTATAAATTACATTTTCAAATATTGGAATATAAAAATATTTTTTTCAAATCCTACTGGTACCTAGTTCCAGAGATTAGCGCGTTCAAACAAAAAAAATAAACTCTTCAGCTTTATTATTAGTATAGATGTAATCATTTTGGTCACACTGGTCAATTAATAATAAAGCTAAGCACTAAGCGAAAACGAAGTAATAGCAGGGCGGGCGATGCAATGCGACGCGGTGGATCGGGGGGACAAGAAATTTCTCGCGGACGAAGTCGCAGGCAGAATCTAGTATTAACATAGTGTTTAATTTTGCTGATCTAAGTACCTACTTAATCCACGTGGATCATTATAGAAGCATTCATAGTTCACTTCAAAAGGAATTCGTTAGGACGAGCTTACACGAATGCTTTGAGGAAGTGGAATCGCTCGTGGTTTTGCGAAAGTGGGTAAGTTTACTTATGTAAACCTAGTACCACGTGTACCTAATAAGTTGTTTTTCTTAAGGCTCATTTACACGTAGAGAGATCTCTTGCCGTGAATCAGGAGATAATCGAAGAAAGATAAAAAAAAATCTTAATCCGTGTAAATGGTGCGGCGCTCTAAAAAATATGTAGAAAGCGTCCGTGCAAACAAAAACCGGCCAAGTGCGATGTACGCACAATAAAGGGTTCCATAGTTGGAATGAATTTATCCCAAAAACAAACTTAATATTGTCGTTGAAAAACATCTTCTTCCATTATACGTCACGGTCAACTCTCCAACTGCAAATGAAAGTCAGAAAATTGCAAAAATATTTTTTTACACACATAAACTCTTCTCATCTTCTTCTGTGGGGTAGGCAGAAACCTACGACGATCCTTACATACTCCTTTTGCCTCATTTACGTTCATACATCAGCCATGCTATTCTGTAAACATCTCACCGTGAAAACTTGGGTGGAGTGAGCTGTCAATAGTGTCAATCCCTGTAGAACGACAGCTCACTCCACGCTCACTTACCTAAGTTTTCACGGTGAGATGGTTACAGAATAGCACTGCTGGTCTTACCCGCACAATTTTTTTAATGTAATAAAGCTAAAAATTAACGATTTTCGGACTTTTTCCTTTACTTGTGCTGTGAGACCTTGCTTCTTGCCAAATTTCATGATTCTAGGTCAACGGGAAGTACCCTATTTGTTTTGTTTATTTTGCGAGTATTAAAATATGTCGCATGTCACATAAATGGCCATTTTTTTTATTGCCTTGTTTTTAGAAACTTGTTTTTTAGAGCTCTTTGATATTAATTACAACTTGATACCTCCACGCATTCCTGAAAAAGGGTCTTGACAGACTGACAGATAGACAGACAAACAGACGGACAACGAAGTAATCCTATAAGGGTTCCGTTTTTGTTCTTTTGATGTACGGAACCCTAAAAACTGTATTTCGAATGTACCAGTGACAAATAGTATGATAAGAGGCCTTTGCCCTACAATGGGACAATAATAGGCTGGATATTTGACTTCAGCTAGCTTGCCATAGAATTGCAGACCGTCTGCAGAGGACCTTCAGGTAGTAGGTACTGGTCTGAAATGGTTAGCACTGAGTAAACAAGCGTGGCGTATCTCGCTTCGTCTGCATACGGGTACTGCCACACACTTGTTCGAGGGTCGGCCGCTCGGTTTAGCTCGATTTTTCCGAGTGGACCCGAACATGTTTCAGCGAGGGGAGTTTACCGATCAGCACGAGCCGAATATAAATAGATTCGTTTTTCAACAATTACTGCCGTATCGAAAGTGCCGACCGGGACAAGTGTCAGAGAATATACGTTTTCCCTACAGATATAATATCTGATACCTTCATCCTGTAAGTAAAAGTTAACTGTTCAGATAAGTAAGATCTAATTACGATAAGAGGATTATAGTGAAGGAAGGCGGTAAAAGATGAATGTACCGAAAAACTAATTTGACTCGACACTCGGCTATTATCGGTCAGCTACCCTTGTTCAAAAGTGGGTGATTGTGAGCGTATTGTGGGTGTAGACTGGGTATGTGCTTTGGGAAAATATAGGGTGTGTCTCAATGGTACCAATTTTATGCATTATTTTTAACAAATGATTCACATAATATTTTGACGCCGAAACAAAGCATACTACAATTATACAACGACTTTGTTTCACCATTTCTTCTCGTCAGATAGGAAATGTCAAATCCATCTAGTTATTTTTTTTTTCTTAATTTGACGTGTAAAAGTGATTCTGTCATCCTATAAAGAATAAACAATTTCATTCTTCATTCCATTTGTATAATTCCGACAATTTCTCTTCACATTGTATTTTATCTCTAATACTTCTAAATAACTGTCTCAAAGAACAAAGCTAAAACGACGCTTGTTAAATCTAAGAACCGTATTAAGCTCCCTCAAGCCTCTCGGAAAAACACTAAACGATTTACTTATTTCAATACGAGTCTAGACGATTTAATTTAATTTTTTTAATAAACAAACATGTTATGTTACTGTTAGGAATATGGTGACGTGAGAAAATGAAGGTAAGGTACTTTGACATTCATTTGAAGGTTCACCAACAAAACAGCCGACGTATTCTGTAAATAAAAAACTCACCGTTTAGACTTAGGTGAAGTGAGCTGTCAATAGTGTCAATCTCTAGCATTAGGTGGAATGACAGCTCACTCCACGCTCACTTC
The DNA here is from genome assembly GCA_914767755.1 of Agrochola circellaris. NCBI lineage: Eukaryota > Metazoa > Arthropoda > Insecta > Lepidoptera > Noctuidae > Agrochola > Agrochola circellaris. Next base: position 3,422,899 of record OU611847.1, read on the forward strand.
ACCTAAGTTTTCACGGTGAGATGGTTGCAGAATAGCATTGTTGGTTAAACAATAATGATGTCATTGTAAAACCTACCACCAGAGTTCGATTGATACCTTTTTTTTTGGTTCGACGAATGGAAGGAAGCCACGACGCCGATAACGGGGATATTATTGGCAATATTTCATTCTACTTAAACAGAGGGAAAAGAAAAATTCCGAATTGAACAATATACGAGTCTATTGGTACTCCAGATTAACTAGTACTTGTTGGGGGCTTCGCAATACGTTTAACAAACAACAATTAAATAAAACAAGATCTACCAAATTGTATTTTAAATCATAAACATATGTTTTAGGTACAACTTCAAAGGCCACAGCAGACCGCAAATTGCAGCTGTTAATCCGCCCAACCGCAATGACAGACCACAGCGACACTAGTATACTGCCCTGCTAAGCCGAAAGGCGGTATTTAAATCGGAGTAAGTTTTGAGAAAATTGACTTTTTGTAAATTGTAATATAAGGAAACTTATAAGGATATAAAGAACTTCTTAAAACATTTTTTTTAATGTTTTAAGTTAGATAGCGGTATGTGGCTTATACCATTAGATGCGTAATTATTATAGCTATTGAATGGTATAAAAAAAAACTAAAATGGCGTATCTCAGAGATACGGCTTAGCAGGGCAGTATACTACTAATACACTACTGGCTTCTTTGTAACTCTATGAAAACGCTTCCATAAATACCGAAATTTCCGCCTGCTGCTGGGGTCGAGCGGTGACTGCAGACGTCCTACCGGTAGTGCTGTCAGTGGCTGTCACTAACAGTATACATTTTTTTGTTTGTCAAAATGATTTTAGCAGAACTAAATAAGCAACTAAACAGCTTAAGGAATTAGCTGAATGGCCAAATAACCTTGAGCATTCGTGGCACACTAACTCTGCGCAAGAGTTACTTAGCGAGTACGCTCAAATTTTAGAATAAAATCTTTATAAAATAAAAAATTTCGTGTTTTGAAAAAAATAAAACTAGCAAAATGTTCTTTATTAAATTACCTATCCATTCGTTTAGGAAACAAATCAAAATAATGGTTATTTTAGGAGGAGATGCATGTTATAAATCATTATTTCTCATTTCTGTGGCTTTTTTGTGGCCCTTTAATTAAATAGTATGCCGCTTAAAAAAAAAAAAAACTACCATTTTGGAGTCAACATTATGTAGAAATTGAATGTATTTTTTATTAGTTGCTAGTTCTTTTAGATAAAGAGAAGTTGGCTCCCAAAACAGCCTAAAAAACGGCTACCGCTGTGTTTCGCACGGGAACGCGCCTTACACCCGTAATCTTTGACAATTCAGTCATTCCGCTTAGCTCCGATGATAAGGAGCTTGGTCTGCAAGTTGACATTCTACCGAGTGTTATTTCTCCTGAAAAAGTTTATTCTGTTTATTATTCTATTTTATAGTTATTTTCGTGTTATCAATCCCTTATGTTGCACCTGCCATGTTTTGACTCTGCATCACCCTAAGGTTGACTGGTAGAAATTGCCTCAGGCAATAAGTCCGCCTTTGTACGGTGTTTTTTACGTGTGCATAAAGTTTTAATAACTAAATAAATAAATAAGTGGTGCTGCCGGCGAATTTGTGACAACGCGTTCGGAATTAAAGCCGCAGCGGCACTGCTGCTTGCAGTTCTTAACAGTTATTCGCAACGCCACTGTCGTCTGCGGTGTGCTGTCGCCTTCGGGAGTGTACCTTTACTATCAAAACAAAAGTATCCAAAAATAATAAAACGTAAATCACCCTACTTAAAGCTTTGTGCAGACTATCGCGACGCGACAGCGCGACGCGACAATGGTCATTGTTATACCGTGAAGTTTTCTTAGAAATTTTATTGTTCGAGTCGCGTCGCGCCGTCGCGTCGCGCTGGTCTGAACGAGCCTTCACAGCATCACAAATTCCAAAATGACCGACTCATATGTTCCAAACCGTAACAAGCGTCTTATAAACGCATTAAATCGAATTACCTATAGAATCCCCTCGTTTATAACCCTTTATTTCTTTGGTGTCGTAAATTATATCGTTTTATCGTGTAGGTAGTCACCCATTTCCATAAGATATTCTAGCAAAAATATGTGCCTAATCTTGTTCGATGCTTTCCATGCGTTAGCTCAAGAAGTATGCTAATCATGAACCCAACCACTTTTCAAGCGGTTTTACATCGCGAGAGACTCATATTTTAAAGTGTCTATATATTTATGATGAACAGAGATAAGTACCAATGAATTTTATAAAATGATGGGGTTCTTGTTGATTAGCTGGTCTTAAAGGGGTCATGTAAAAGTAAGCTACGCATCTAATCCAACCAATACATTGGTGTGAGGTACACACCGTACACAGTACCAATGACGATCAATCTGCCTAGCCTTATCCCAACTATGTTGGGGTAGGCTTCCAGTCTAATTGGATGCAGCTGAATACCAGTATTTTACATTGAGCGGCTGCCTACCTGACCTCCACAACCTAGTAACTGGGTAATACGATAGCCCTTGGTAAGACGGGTTGTCAGACATTCGGGCTTCTGACGACTCGTAACGACTGTCAAAGATCCACGAATGACAGCCCGGGCCAACAGCTTAACCTGCTTTCCGAGGCACGGATGAGTCTCGGTATGTAAAGATGGTCACCCATCCACTGAGAAACCCCTGCAAGCGTAGCTTAACCTGATGGATCGACCCGTGCGGCTGTGATAATACTTAACCACGTACCTATGGCAATGTGTAACGTAATGGTGCTAATCTGTTGCTGGATGGGCATAGCAGAATCGCCAGTATCCCATCCGCAACATAACTACCAAATCGTAGTTACGGTGTAGTTAGAGTAAGTCACTCAGTACAACTACATGACAACTAAATTCAAACCGAACTGGAAACCTAGGATAGCAATTAGTACTGCGTCTGTCTGTGATTGCCCGTATTGTTAGCTAACAGCTTCTGACCTACATTATTAAACAATAAATATTTGGTAATTCTTTCTAAGACTATCAATATTTTTACATAACATGACATTACATAACATCACGCCTAGTTTCCTCGAAGGGTTGGGCAGACGTGTACCTATCGACATATTTTCGCCAGTCATGTTTAAGTCCCATGTAACAGGAGGCGAGCCTATTGCCATGAACCGGGCACAAATCCAGACTCCGGGCTACTACTGAGAAATTCCAGGTAGGAAAACCCAATAACACTAAAAAGATTGATTATAACACTATTTCACAATCGCAATCAATCTTTTTCAATATCAAATTTATAAGGAGCATAAACATTACTACAAAATGTGTATGAACTAAATTGAGCGTGATGTTATGTTGTTTTAGGACCAGACCTTTCTAAACCTAATCTGATATTTCATTTTCATTATCAAATTAACATTTACTCCTTCCCTACTAATATTTCCTGAGAAAATTAGGTGATCTATAAGCCACTTAATTAGTATCAGCCTTGTTACCACAAAATAGATTGGTACAGAAGGTAAGCTACATACAACCAGTGAAATGTGAAATTGCCAAGGCTTTGTAGGCAATATAACGAAGTATCGAAGCGTAATGAATTTGATATTTCATGCAAAATGTCAAAATTTAAAAGAAGTCATAATTATTGTCATTTTTTTATGTTCTCTTTTGTGGTTATATATTTTTTTGTTACAATTATTAATATTTTTGTTACCTTTCTATGATTTTCGTGTTGTGTTTTAATTTATTAATTATCGACCTAGATTATGAGAGAATGATATGGTATCATATAATTGGAAACGCCCACTTGAATTTGTCCCAGTTCTTGTAAACTTGCATGAAATTGTGTAGACTCTGTGTGTGAGAGAACCAAATAAATAAATTAAACGCACGCACACATATACAAGGCTCATACGAATGCCAGTCGTGAGTGAGTGCAAGCCCATTCGCGACTGGCATTCGTTTGAGATCGCCGTATGTTAACGTATGTTAATGATGTTTATTCTGTAAATTGGTTTCAACAAACATGTTTACACGTCTGGATAAAGTCGCTGTTTCCTATCCGACTACTCTAAGAAGAAACACAGAAACAAACTCAGAAGTCGCAGTCATTTTAAAGTCCAGACAGTACCGTGGTCAGATCATGAGAGGATCGTCACGGACCGTGCAGATTAGTGTCTGAAATTTTCGTACGTACGTGTCTATGTGCGCGTGCTCCTGTTTTCGCTAGTTGTGTGAAGTCAACCTTCTGTCGCTATCTATTTTGTGTTGTTCCTAGTAAGCAATCTTCTGGGTAATATAGTGTTACTGTTTATTTAGCGTTAATTAATTACCATACTAATAGTTATTATGAGAGATAGTTAACTACTTATTTAAATGTTTCGGCTTCAGAAATACACTTATAATGAATGAGGCTAAGTAATAACAGCCGCACGGGTCGATCGATTAGGTTCAGCTACGCTTGCCGCGGTTGGTCCGTGGATGGGTGACCATCATTACATAAAGACCCCTCCGTGCCTCGGAAAGCACGCTAAGCCGTTGGCCCCAGCTGTCATTTGTAGATCGTTGCATGGACCGATTGACTGGTTGTCAGAAGCCCGAAAGTCTTACCAAGGGTCATCGTGTTACCCAGTAACTGGGTTGTGGAGATCAGAGAGGCAGTTGTTCTATATAAAATACTAACGACCGCAACATAGTTGGGAAAAGGCTAGGCAGGTGATAAATTGAATTATAATGAACGAAGTGAAACGATGTTTATTCTATTTATTCACTAAACAGATTCATAAATTTTATCACGGTTGTTTTAGCAGTTCCTGATAAGGCCTGCTCAGCTTATCTGGCAAATAACTTCATCCAAATTTTATGCCATTTCTGAATGTGGGTACCTATATAGTGCCGTCCACGAAAACAGTTATTAAAACCTATGATTGGTAAAAGTTACAGCTTAGCCTACTCATTATCGAGAGTAAGCCACAGTATAATAAAGTAACAATATCATATTTTGGCAGTGACCTTGAAATAATTACCTACAGCCGCTCGGTAGGTAAGTCTTCCGCGTCCGTGCGTAATTACCGCGCACTCAATACTGTTGCTTATACACTAGATTTCGGAGCGCATCGTTTCAGCCGTTTTCTATGAAGATATAATACTGTTATTTATTTTTACTGTGACTAAGCTGAAGATAATTACCTCCAACCTTGTTTGTCACATGAATTAAATAAACAAATCTGATTTCCATACATTTCACCTCCAGCCGAGTTCGTAATTATTTCATTGAGGAAAATTCTATACCTATAGCGAGAAAGTTCCTGACTGTGACCATTTGCGGAGTTTTTGAGAATCATTAATAATACAATACGACTCATTAAATGTAATTATATGGAGGGAAAACAGATTAGGGGTTTGTTTTGTTGTTTTTACCTGAATTTCTCTGAATCGGAGTTAATTGCTTAATGTGATTTAAATCGTGGTAAAACTTCCACGTTCATGAACTTAGGTTACTTGATGTTTTCGCTATTAGATGGTTTTTAAGACTATTTAGTGAAAATATGACGATTTGTAGCGAACATAAATTTCTAATTGTGTGCTGCATTAGTGAGCAATGGCGGCCCAGTGGTAACAGCCGCGACTTACAGTTAGTAGGTCGTGGGTTCAAACCCAAGCAGGCACTTTACTATGTGTAAATTACTTCATCACTACTGCTTTCAAAACGGTGAAGGAAAACATCTTGAGGAAATCGTAGAACAAAAAATTGGAAGAAATGTGACATCCACCTTAATCCGCACTGGGCACACGTCGTGATTACGACCCAGTCCCTCTCACAGAAAGATGAAGCCTGTGTCTCAGCAGTGGGAACGTTATTGGCTGATTATGAATGAATGATCAATGTGCTGTATTGAAGTGATCACCTTGACACAAAAATGCACGTGCTGCTACTAAACTACTAAACTAGCTACGTCCCGCGGTTTCCCCCGTATAAGTCTCGATCCCGTGGGAATATCGGGATAAAAAACGTATCCTATATAACTCAGGTCATGTTCTAACCATCTAAATCCGTTCAGCCGTTTTAGCGTGAAAGCGTAACAAACAAACAAACAAACAAACTCACTTTCGCATTCTTCTTCTCTTCTTCTTTTCGTGTGGTTAGTGACTAACCTTGTATCAGAAGTTTTAAAGCCGCACATGGGCCTCTGACTTGGCTTCATATGTCGTCGAGAAATACCTCTCAGGCATGCCGGTTTCCGGCGGGATCTCATGGCGGCATGGAGAGTGCGATTGTCGCAACCCAGCGCTGGGCACGCCACAATTGTGGCGATAAGTCCCCTCTTTGAGGAGTGGCTAGAGAGGCGCCACGGCGTCCTCACCTTCCGCCTGACACAGGTCCTCACCGGACATGGTTGTTTCGGGAGGTTCCTGTTCAGGATAAAGCGGGAGGAAACGCCCGGGTGTCACCACTGTGTGGATCGCCCGGAGGACACGGTGGAGCATACGGTGGAGGTCTGCCCAGCTTGGGCGGAGCACCGCCGTGTCCTCACGGAGGCGATCGGCGGCGGCGATCTCTCGCGTCCGGCCCTGGTTCAGGCCATGGTCCGGAGCGAGAGTGCATGGGAGGCCGTCACCTCCTTCTGCGAAGCAGTAATGCTCGCGAAGGAGGAGGCGGAGCGCGCGAGGGAGAGGCAAAATGCGCCCCCTCGCGCCCCTAGTCGCCGCAGGAGACGCCCCGGGCGTCGGGAGTCGCGAGCCGACTTCCGGCCACCGTAGGCGCGGGCTTGCGGACGGTGAGCAATGGGTAGCTCGCCGTCCGATAGGGACCAGGCCCGGGTCGACGGCGCGTTGTGTTCCACGCGCGCCTCAAAGAGATGTCAGCACCAACTGACGGGGTCCGGAAGGGCCAATGCCTGCCGGGGTTGCGGGTTTGTCTGAAAGGGATATCGCGACCTCGGCACACAGGCAACGGAAGGAACACGGGTGGGTTTTAGTCAGTAAAAGTCTGACACGCCCTCCCGCTCCACCCAGAGCGGGAGAAGTTATTTGATAATTTCCCATCCTCAAAAAAAAAAAAAAAAAAAAAGGCATGCCGGTTTCTTCACGATGTTTTCCTTCACCGGTTTTGAAGCAAGTGATAATTATACAATACGCACATGAATCCGAAAAGTCAGAGGAGCCTTAGGTTGGAACTCGAGACCTATGACTTTAACCTTGACCTTGACTTTCACATATATAATATTAGTTAGGATTCAATCAAACTATTTTTCGAACTTAGGCCATCAAGCACGTTCTTTCTATAATTGAGATGAGGCCTTGCAGTGGCAAATATACAGGCTGATGTCAACCCTAATTATATCCCGCGCACGTTCCTGTATTTACCACCAACGGGGTGCTATATTCATAGTCACATAACAAAGTTGCAATTGACATAGATTTATCGCAATACTTGAAACACAATGCAGCTAGTAGCTACTCTAATTATAGCTATTCGCTTGCAAAGACAATAATTAATCGCCTGGAATCTATCGTAGCCTGCAATTGATGGCGGTACAATTAGTTACTACACAATGTCGCCCATAGGTATGTGACCGCCCGTATTTTTCAGATTATTCATGACATTTTTTATCGAAAATTAACTTTAATATTTTTCAATACTCAATACTCAATACTTTATTGCATTCCATAATGTGAGATAAAACAGTTGGTATGTTAGACATTGTATCAATCATGGACCCTGTCGGGCACAGCAAAGTTAATTAAATGAATTGATGATTTTTGTTGATTTGATGTTTTTTCATTTTATTAAATTGTTATTTGTTGGGTAGCGTTTGCCATATCTAACATTTTTTTATCAAAATTTGTTGACTTTGAAAAAAAACTGAAGTGAAGAATTTTTTTTCAAAAAAATATTCTGTATTTAGAAAACTCAAGTCTAAGTAAATTTATAAGATTTTGAAAAAAAAAAAGGATGTATAAGAAAAATAAAAATAAAGACCAATTTTAAAGTTAATTTTCGATAATTTTTCATGAATATTCAAAAAAATACGGGTGGTCACGTGCCCATATACGGTATAATTATATGAATTTGATTATGACGGGGTTTTAAATAGCTTTCTTGTAAGGACTGTACGAGAACGTGATCGTATTGTTTTTTATGTGCCTCATAAATTTTGATTTGGTTAATCATGTTTACCTGACTAACTGACCTCTTCCTATACTTTTTCTTAATTAGTAAGTACTTACATAATTTTAATTTAAAAAAGACACAGTTTTAATTTAAAAAAAGACACAATTTTAATTTAAAAAAGACACGTCTAGATTTGTGCCCGGTTGATGCCGTTCAAAATTCAAAAGTCATTTATTCAAACTAGGCTGAGAATCAGCACTTTTCGAACGTCAAAATTACATAAGACAGTCCCCCAAAAACGCCCACCTTTCACCACTTCCTAGTGCTTAAGCTGAGAAGAAGAAGTGGCGCAACAAACTCCCCAGCAGCACAGCTGTCTGTTTAGTTGGAAAAACTTGATTCTATATAATAATGCTTTAAAGCAAAAATAATTTACATTAGCACAAATTGCAATCAACTCATAAAAAAAAAACATTTTAATGAGTAGATTATGTCAAGAATAAATGAAAACAAAATTTAAAATAAATTGACTTACAGTCAAATAAAATAATCCAAACCTTGATGGCAATAGGCTTGCCCCCTATGATATGGGACTTAACATAACTGTTGAAATGTGGGTGTACTATAGGAACACCCGCTGCCTAACCCTTAGGGGTAAACAGGTGTGATTGTATGCGATGTTATGTTACATAATATACAATTTTAAAAACTCTACCAACAAAACCTCTTCTTGTGTCCTTTGTGTAGAAGATAACATCACAAAACGACAAAACGCGTAAACTTCCCAAACTTATCTATGCGGTTTTTTTTGCCTTACTAAATAATCGGACTAATCTTAAGTTTTGCTCATACATAAAATAATAAATTATTTGCGAAATCCACTTCGAATTTGTGACAAACGAGTCAACCAAATGAAGTCACGCCACGTTGCCGGTCTTCAACTCGGTAAGACGTGACGTAATTTTGGCGAAATGTGTCGCCACTTTTTACCCGACTACGACGGAAGGTTATACTTTAGTCGTAGAACATAATTACGAGTATGTTCATACAGTATGAGTAATATTCATGCCAAATTATTTGACATAAATTAAGTGCTATTTTGCTGTGTATTACTTCCAGTAAGGTTTGCTAACAAAATTAAGGTTCTTCTCAGTGTATAATGTAATAAACAACGGGTGAATAATTTGTTAGTTTTGCGAGAATGAGATTCTTACTTGAGTGAACACAATGAACGATAGCTAACAACGAAGAATAAACGATATATTATATTATGTAGCAAAGTCGTGCCGTAAAGTCAAACCGTTGTTACTGTGCTTGTGAGTGAATTTGTTTGCTAAATTGTATTGTAATATTTCAACCACTTTTGACCTATTTAATTGTTATTGGAACGAAGATCTTTAACCAAGTTGGCGGCTGCAAAAATTTTACTTTTGGAGAAAGGAACTTCATTCCAGACGGGGTCCCACAACCGGACATGTTTTTTTATTACATTTGTAATAGTCATTACTTATTTATTTTTACTACTTATTTGTTTTTACTAACAAATATGGATGTAATCTTAGGATGAATCTGAAATAAATTGTTTATTATTATTATTATTATTTTTACGTCTCTTGACATTTCTCGGGACCCTGGGGTCCCGGACCTTTAGAAGGCGTACGAGGGGCCAAAGCCAACTCGCAGAGGCCCGTCAGACGTTTTTAATGAAATAATAATTAATTCTTTTAATAATTTTATAATTAAAAAATGCACAATTAAATGAGGCACCAACCGACGATTATCCCTGTATGTACTATGCAAGTGCACTCAAGGACAACCCCCGGTTGGTGTAGGACTATTTCAGGATATGGAAACAAAAATATTGGACTATGGGTTTGGGTGGCTTAAGTTGGCTGGTGATCTGGAACTATGGGAGGACTATAGCCCCTGCCTGATCAATGTTTTATATGTACACGGATAAAATGGCAGGGGGTGACTTGCACACTCAATAATGGGCCCCCGGAAACTGTCGCTAGCACATAGTGACGTAGCAACAAGGGGGCAACACGTCCTGAGGTGCTTGAGGAGTGGAGAGGTATTCCACGGCTTTCAGAACAATCCCAGAGCCCGGAAGATGGTCAAGATCCCTACGAGCACTTACTGAAATACTTCCTTCCTCCGAGCACGTTTGCTCTTGCGAATCTCCACTCAAGCCGGCCAATTAAGGCAAGAATGAGGTGGGAGCTCTGTTCCTCGTCAGTGTTTACTCCAGCCGGCCAATAAAGGCAAGCCAGAGATGAGGAACAAGATTTCTCCCGGGAGATAGGGTCCGTGGGGTCGCTACTGCCCAACAGCTCGCCACATGCTGCCCTGCGGGTTTCTGTATCTCTCTTGGTCTGGCTCCTCATCCCAGACCCGTTCCGGCAAAGTAAACTCTACTGGCACAGACCTGGAGTTTGGAGCGCGCAAGCCCCACCACGACGTCAACGTAGAGATACGGCGGTGGGGTTATTATTATTATTATTATTAAGCCAGGCTTCGTACCAGGTGCATTCTGGTACGAAGTGGATTTGGTTGGTTTACACCCACATTCCGCTTAACAGCAATATGATCAACAATAATCAACATAGGACTTAGAAGTGAGCCCATTTGCGGACGCTATTACAAATAACGGGTGGCTATTGGTTAAGACATGGGCATTTTTGGGCCTCGTAAGTACAGCACCCTAATTACGTAACACACTATCAATCGCAATCCGGGAGTTTTGAAGGATAAGGCTAAACCATTGAATCATAGGTTCGAAAAAACACGACAACGTAAATAACCATAGACGTATTACTTATGCAATGAACTTGGGTGAACTGTCAAAATAAAATTCATTGCCATCAATTGTCATTTTAAATGTGTTACGTAAAATTTACCCGCAGATTTAGAGTTAACATATTTTTTACACGCCACATTTTTGAACATTGAAATTCATGTTATAAAAGTACAGTTTAACATCGATAAAGTCCTACGTACTAAAACAATATATTTTTGGGTATGAAACTTTACGATCTTTTTATTCAAAGTAACATTGCGTGACTTGAAGTTCAATATGAAGGCAATTTACTGAAAAAACTTACGAGACACATCATAATCCAATATTTGGTACAAAGCTAGTTAATTTTGTATAGATCATAATCATGGATATTTTAACTTGAGGTAAGTGTTCCAATATTGACCACGACTTTATGTACTAAAGAATGAATATGGTGGTTTGACATAATATCTTCTCATGGAATGTACCATGTATTTTCTATACACAAACTGTCGAACCACCATATTTATTCCTCAGATAACAGTTATCTGACTTGAAAAATCAGCCCTAAATAAATAAAATATTTTTTATATATTTTAGCCAAGGCGGTTCGCGTAGCAAGTCTACGAAATCTCGCGTAGCATGCTGCGTCTACGAAACCAAGCGTAGGCGGTTCTATGCGCAAGCTACGATGGACGCGGGACGTAAACTTTTATTGTTACAGTGAAAAATCCAAAAAGTTTTTTATATATCAAATGATAAATAAGAGCAAGAAACGCTTTGTCAAAATCTACGTATCCTTTTCCCAACTATTTTCGGGTCTGCTTCCTGTCTAACCGGATGCAGCTGAATACCAGTAATTTACATGGAGCGGCTGCCTATCAGACCTCAACAACTCAGTATCGTATTACCCAGTTGGTAATACGATACCCCGTGGTAAGACTGGTGTCAGACTTTCGAACTTCTGACGACTCTTAACGACTGTCAAAGATGCACGAATGACAGCCGGGACCAACGGCTTAACGTACTTTCCGAGGCACGGAGGAGTCTCGGTATGTAAAGATGGTCACCTACCCATGGGTGATCCATCACATGGATCGATCCATCAGGTTAAGCTACGCTTGCCGGGACAAGCATAGTTTAACCTGATGGATCGACCCATGCGGCTGTTATTACTTAGCCACGAGCTCGTCAAACGCTCTGGGTAAAATCTATTTAAATGTTATCTTAAAAAGATATTAAGGGAGTGCAGAATCCTTCTAACGATGTCTGATGTTATTAGTTATCGCTTAGGCAGCCAATTATTTTCGCATCGTGTGATCTTCAAAGGAAAACCTGTACCTAAGTAAAGCCTTCTATGCACGTGTACGATGCATAACGTAAAAATATGTTGCGTAACTTTGTAGCCTGTAGGATAGCAAATCGTCGTGTCAAGTCTATTCAAATACTGTTTCGAATAAATGCTCTTAAATAATATGAACTTTATGCCAGTGTTAATTAGATTGATTTCAGAGTGACTAAAACTATTGAAAAAAGTAAAAAAAATGTTTGAAGTTGTAGCGTAAACTAAACATTATGTGTGGGATTTTAAGTTATTTTTCCAAAAACACGTATTTGTTTACATGTTTGGAAACTAAATCGCGAACAGTTTTTTTTTTTGTAGATATGTGTATTAGCGACCCACCCTTGATTCGCATGATTTTTACAACTTGACAAAAAAAAATGATTTCTGTATTATATTATATGTTAGTTCAACATTAATATTTCATACACAACCTTTTGAGATACATTCTTAAAATGATAGTCAAAACCACATGAAAATCCGTTGAGTAGTTTAGAAGTACAATGCGGTCACACAGACAGACACGAAAAGATAGATAACGTTTGATGAAGATAGATGGCCGTTTGATAGACATTATTGTCTTTTTTTTTTACACAAAGCCGTTCCTTTCTGCTGAGATTTGGCTTTATTTAGATTTATTCAGTCTCGGTACCCGGTATCGGTAGGTGTAGGAGGGCTATCCAAATACTGAATTGTGGCGGTCAGATAGGTAGTCGCTCCATGTAAAATACTGGTACTTAGCTGCATCCGGTTAAACCGGAAGCAGGCTGATTGAGTCAATTATTTTATCTGACTGTATTTTCAGGAAGATAGGAACAAAAACACAGATTGCACAAAACTCTCAAACTTAGTACAACATGAAAGTGAAAAAGATAACCGTACTTTGGCACTTATTCAAAGCAAGAACCATTGTTGGCACGTTTCAGCAGAAAAAAAATAAAAGACACGAAAAAGAAGAACAAAGAAAGAAAGAAAGAAAGAAGAAAACACGTTTATTTGCGGTAAACATAATGCAAAGAAAGAACAAAAAGACGAAAATAACAATTTGGGGGAAAATATGCGTCAAATCCACACAAAACGGTCATAGGTCAAACAACAACAGTAAAACAAGCGACAGAAATTAATTATGAAAACTGGTCAGATGTGTGTTTTCCACGTTCATTGTAGAGTTCCGTAATCAGATCGCTACATACGAAACCCCATCTAATGAGAAACAATTTAAAACTTACAGTTTGTGGCTCTCTGGGAAGTCAGCAGGGCTCGAGAGGTCAATAATTGCGGACGTGATTTACTCCAATTTAGTGTTCGTAATCAAATAACATCGTGGTGATGTAGGCCAATGATATAGGTTAATTTTTATTTGAAATTCTTATTCCAAACCGAAATTTATATACAGGGTGGATTTTTGAGATGGGGTAATAAGAACAGGTAACCTTGACCTTTGTCGCTACAAGAAAACGGTCTTAAAACACTGTCTTTAATTTTTTTTAAGATTTCGATATGCTTTCACACATTTTGAAAAAATATTACACTCGGCAAGAAAACTCTATTGGGCCAACTAAGTTTTGAGTACTAGAAAATTAAGAAATCGCAAAAAAACATTTCCCGTACATTTCGTAGGAAATTAGACTTTTTGGACCGTTTTCCTGTAGCTACAAAGTTTAAGGTCCTTACTGCCCCATCTCAAAATTCCACCCTGTATACTGTTTGTGATAGTTCAACAATGCACTCATGAGACAAAGGAACTGGTTGTATTGAAGGCCAGATCCTTCAATACAGCCAGACATGACAGAATGGTAACAGACAGACAGATATGTCTGTTACCATTTTAACCCTAAACGGCTGAAAGAATTTGGAAAAAAAAATGCACAAAAATAAACCATGACCTGGGTTACGACATATGATACTTTTTATCCCGGTAGTACATTTCCTTGGGATTATTACAGACCTCCACGCGAGCGCAGCTGCGGGCAAAAGCTAGTGGTTTTATATCTTTATTCCAGTTAGCTTGCTCTCAAAAGGTGGTTTCCTGGATATACGGCATTGTCAATAATTCAATGAAATTCGTATCTTTTTGTAAAGCCCAGCATTGTTAGTTGAAATGGAAAACGTGTGATGGCAGTTTTTCTTAAAACATCTACATAATGGAAACTCCAAATAGTGTTCGACTTATCTTTTCTCCTTGAAATAACACAGACATCTAAACAAATACAGACAGAATTTAGTTTTCTCGGACATGTTTATGTAAGAATTATAGAAAAAAGGTACCTACGTATTTTGTTTTAGGAAAAATAAATTACTGGTGCCCCGATTCACCTGTATGATGGGAGCAGTGGCTAATGCCGGGTACAAATTGATGACACCCCTAGTTCCAACAACAACACTACTGTGTAATTATGTTGTGCTTTTTAGTCTGTGCTAAATAAATGTATTTTCTTTCTTTCTTTTCTTTCTATAGAGTGAAAAATAATTTTAATTTCGGAAGTTGGTGGCAAAAATGAAAAGACAAAGACGAAATATATGTAATTATGTTTTCACTTAGCAATTTTTAGGGTACCGTTCCTCAAAAGGAAAAAAAGGAACCCATATATGATCACTCGTGTGTCTGTCTGTCTGTCTGTCAGTCTGTCACACCCAATTTGCTCCGAATCTAATTGACCGATTAAGTTGAAATTTGGGACACATAAATTAATTTTGAATATTGGGGTCACTTTTAGGGGGCAAATAAGAAAATTAAAAAAATAAGTTTTGCGAACTGTACCGTGTGACATATCAAATGAAAGGGCTTGCGGGTATCTCAAATACATTTTTTAATCATATTAAAATAAATCCTTTTAAATATATTTAAGAAAATAGATGAAAATCGACCATTCCCCCCCTTATCTCGGGAACTACTGATCCTAAAATGTTGAAAAAAATACGGCGAATAGTTCTATGCTTATAGATTACAGGAAAACCTATAAGAAGTATATGGTCTTAAAATAACATGGTAAATCACTCAATATTGTGCGTACAAACTTACATTTGCAGTTGGAATGTATGGGGAACATGTTTTTCAACTACAATGTTAAGTTTGTTCTTGGGATAAATTTTATTCATCCCAACTACGGAACCCTTCATTGTGCGTGGTCCGACACGCACTTGGCCGGTTCTTTTTTTAAGTCGGCAGGTTTTTTTTAAAATTAAAAATGTTTTTATAGATGACTTTGAATTTATAAAATGCGTTGGTCTTCGTCTCTCTATACGTTTTAGCCCTGAACCTGGATTTGTAGCTCGTTAATAGCAATGGGCTTGCTCACATAGGACTCAAATATAAACGAAAAATCTGGGTTAATATTATTACCAATTATCCTCTGACTAATACAGCCGTGATGTTACTTTATACAATAAATATAATTAACTATAGAAGTAACATTTACCATAGTAAGCGCAATTAACTCAAACTTTTTTCAGAACAGGTTCCAATTGACCTCGATTCTGCGGTCTTTATGTAAGTGATTACGGTGAATCAATGTACGGTCAGGTCCATTCTATTAAACGCCTATTCACACATCCATGGTTAAACGAATCTGGACTTTATTGATTTTGTGTTATGTCACCTTTGGACCGGAGTTACATGTTCCACGTTTTATTTCTTCGGATTGGCACGAGCAAGACCTACTTGATAATAAATTACGTTACAGTGAGAAGTTGGAGAGGAGCTACCTCTGAAAAGATTAAGAATAAGTTGTTTGTACAATAAGTGTAAAAGTCCGGACTTACTATAGCATCGTCACTCGTAGATGCCCATTATTTGGATAGAGATGCTCATTTGTGGAGTTTCTTGCCCATTCTTTTCCATACGAAAACTACCTTTTGGAAGGGGCGACTAGAATCAATTTGCGCCACTTCTTCTTCCCAGCTAACGCACTAGGAAGTGGT
Source organism: Agrochola circellaris (assembly GCA_914767755.1). Lineage (NCBI taxonomy): Eukaryota > Metazoa > Arthropoda > Insecta > Lepidoptera > Noctuidae > Agrochola > Agrochola circellaris. The sequence goes on from OU611847.1 coordinate 3,439,046, forward strand.
GAAGGGCGGGCGTTTTGGGGGACTGTCTTATGTAATTTTGACGTTCGAAAAGTGCTGATTCTCAGCCTAGTTTTAATAAATGACTTTTGAATTTTAAATTAATTTTTTTTTGTAAATTTTGACATTCATAAGTGCCTAATTGAATTAAATGATTTGACTTTGACTTTATTTAAAAAATATAGTCATTAGACCAAACAGTTGGCATCCATATATATTTATTTATTTAATTTATATATTATTGAACACCAGAAAATACATAGTAAATAATAAATTTAACACTACAAAACATACAATGGGTGGCCTTAACGCTTTCTGCGATCTCTTCCAGGCAGGTCTATTATGGGCTGCTTTTAGCGCTAAGGGTTGGATTCAATTTGCCTCCCCACTCGAGACAAATATCCAGCATATATCCTACAGATGATTATGTTTGTTCCCTTAATACATGAACAGAATAGACGTCACAAAATAAAAATTTACAGATCTCGTTCATTACACGACCTTCGAGGTACATTGAAAATGAACTCAACATAATAAAAAAACGCATTATATTTATCTATTTTTTATTATTTCTTAAAAACACAGCTTAAAAGCTAAAAAGTTAAATAAACTCTAAATAAAAAATTTGACAGAAAAAGAGTTAAGCTTGACATTATGTCTAAAGTAACAAATACCATTACTACACGCAAAAAATACAGGTAAACACATAAAGATGCAGTTGAGGTTTTTAGAGTTGGCAAGTTAATTTTTAAATGAATTGGATCATGGAACTCTCAAAAGGTGCTGTCATCCAACTATTTTTAAAGTTGGACAACTGCCCCTGGTAAAGACCCATGGTCCAACTAGTTGTACAGAGCAGTTGGACCACTGCCCCGGAATGAAACATTCAGCGTCAAAGTCAATTTCGAAAGCATTATCTTCAAGCCACAAACATATGCAAAACTACGCGCGTCTCTCACAAAAAAAGGGTACAAATGCACTTCCCGATATCTCATCCTCGCGATTTTGATATCAAAATATGCGTAATTTAATTCTCCGGATGAGTTCTCTTTAGTTTCATAATACAATTTTGATAAGTTCCAAAGATTTTGAGTTTTTAATTAACAAACATTATAAGTTGTACAGCATCAAATTCTGCGTATTTTAGTACCCATTTCTTTGACGGAATTTTATTACTTTTAACATAATCGCAGATTCGCAATTTCAACTGGAAATGGGGTCCTTACTGAAGCGACCGAAAAAACATTTTTAATGTTAAAATAAAACAGATCAGTTAATCACAAAAAAGGTTGTACCAAATAAACGTTTTTCTACGATGGATGGATGGACACTGTGACAGATGGATGGGACAGGTACTCTGAAACAAAAGTTGCCTTAAAAATATTTGTACGTATATTCCTAAAGCGCCAACCTTCCCAGAAGGTACCGATGAATGATAACATTAAAACACCATCCAATTTTTCCATTTTACTATTTAATATTATAGTGACCGCCTCGATGGCCTAGCGGTCGCAAGCGCTACTGCTGAGCTTGAAGTCCTAAGTTAGTTTCCCAGGTGGGGCATTGAATTTTGTATTTGAAAATTAGCAGCAGTGCCTGGTTGATGGCAATAGAATAAAAAATTGTAAACAGATTTTTACTTTCAACTCTATCCGGTTAGACCAGAACTCGACCCCAACATATTTGGGAAAAGGTTAGGCAGATGTTGCTGGTGATGGCAATTGGCTGGCTCCCTCGTACATGGGACTTAAACTGACTCGTGTTATAGTTACACCTCTACCTCCCTGCCGGGGCTGCGAGTTGTCCGAAAGGGATATCGTGGCCCCGGCAGGGATATCGTGGCCCCGGCAGGGATATCGTGGCCCCGGCACACAGGCAACGGAAGGACCACGGGTGGGTTTTAGTCAGTAAAAGTCTGTCTCGCCCTCCCGCTCCACCCAGAGCGGGAGAAGATATTTGATAATTTCCCACCCTCAAAAAAAAACACCTCTACCTAACCCTCCACAGCTTAGGGTACAGGTGTGATGTTATGTAATGTTCTTTCAACTGCTCCATTCACAAAACATTTCAATTTTCTAGCAATGTTGTTAACATTGCTTCACATTCAGACAATAAAGATTTAATAAAATATATAATCTGGTATTGGAAAACTTTTATAGGCAATCAACAGTTTCAACATCTTTTAGTATGTATCCAATTGGATATTTATTATGACTTTTACTGCAGTAAGCAGACATCGTCAATTGTACGATGAACTGAAAAGATTTATTAGAAACGATAATAAAATATAGGCAAGATTTCTTGTAGATGTTTATGTTTGGACTAATTACAATGCTCCGACAATATTAATAAAGCAGATCAACTTTCTATTGGTGTTCTTAAAAACAAACTTACGCGCTGAATTAACAAAATTTATTTCATATTGTTACATTGAATTCAATTTACTATTTCTAACACTAAAATATATATATTATGTACAAGAATGTAAAGAAAAATAATAATAAGAGGAAGAGCTCACTGGGCATCAAAAAATTCGTCCGCGTCGCTTTCAGTGGAAAATGGCGCAAAAAGCTGACAGTGTTGCCACGTTAGATGGCTATGCTGATTCTATGACCTAAAAATTGTCCAGCCCTCTGGTCACGTAAAGAGTCGACCAACAGCTTGACACTGTCCCGAAATACTCGATGAGCACTCGGACCCCACGGCCCTAGTTTTTCAATCCCAAACGGCTCAAAAATATAGATACCAATAAGGTTGTTATATTTGCGCCGTTTGAGGTTTTCTGCACCTGCAGCAGCCGCCCCAGCACAACCCGCCGTGCTAGAAAGATGGTTGGAAGTTAGTTCAAAAACTTGTTTCGTCACAGGATTCTTAAAAAAAAACCGGCCAGGTGCGTGTCGGACCACGCACAATGAAGGGTTCCGTAGTTGGGATGACTAAAATGTATCCCAAGAACAAACTTAACATTGTAGTTGAAAAACATATTCCCCCATACATTCCAACAGCAAATGTAAGTTTTTACGCACAATATTGAGTGATTTACCATGTTATTTCATGATCATAGACTTCTTATAGGTTTTCCTGTAATCTATAAGCATAGAACTATTCTCTGATTTTTTTTCAAAATTTTAGGATCAGTGTTTTAAGGAGGGCTGGTCCATTTTCTTAAATATCTTTAAAAGTATTTATTTTAATAATATTAAAAAAATGTATTTGAGCTCCTCGCAATAATTCATTTGATGTCATACGGTACAGTTCACAAACCTTTTTTTTTTAATTTTCTTATTTGCCCCCCAAAAGTGACCTCAATATTCAAAATTCATTTATTTATGTTACACGACCGTGTTTGGGTCACAGAAATACATATGTATACCAAAGGAGACGGATACGCTTTCATACAATCTTGGGCCTGGATGTAAAGAGATGAAATTGGTGTCAATTAATAGCTACTATATTATCAAACCATCACTGAAAATTTTGCGGATTTTAGCAATCTGAGAGCCGAGTTAAATGAAATTTGTTAAAGTGAGGTTACGTAACAAAACAGCAGATTTTTGAAGTGCGATGTATAACCTCATTGTGCGATAGGTAGTTGTTTTTTTTAAAGATAGGATACTTTTACAATTATAGAAGGTGTATACAGTGCCGCTAGCGGCACTGTATATTTACACAACGATCCATTATGATAATATCCAATCGGTAGGCTGGTCGTCGAATCCAAAAAAACAAGTCCAAGTCCAACGTAAAAGCGAGGCTCTCCGTGTCCGGTATCGCAGCAAGGGTCGTACAAGAAGTAAGATCAGAAGTCCGTAGAAAGAAAGCAGGGTCGAAGAAAATATCAATAAAACTATGGGAGGAAACACTCTAAAACGCACACGCACTAAACGATACGAAACACAGACTAGTTAGCTTCAGACAGGGCACTCTCATAGAGTAAAAATGGACTCGCATAAGGTTCACATATCATGGATGACAGCTTTTTTTTTTTAATGTAGCCTTGCTTCTGGCGCGGAACTATAGGCAATGGCGTGGTAAGGCGTCAGCCTAAAAGATTTTTCTTGCTACGAATTAGTAATTTTAGTTTCACTTTATTAACATATTGCAATAATTGCAATGTTATTGCAATTATTGCAATATGTTCTACGAATAAGTTAGAAAGGGAATGATAGGTAAAATAAAACTTTTCTTATTACGTTCATTTCTTTTTATTTTGTTTTATATTTATTCAATGCTTTTAATCTGAGGCAACAAAGGTTGACTTTTTAGTCTGAAGACATCTGTGCCTTTTAATATTTTATTAATAACATTACACCAATTAAAATACTGCTAATCGTAAAGTCAATGCGAGAAAGTATTCAGAAACAGCATCCTTATGCAATTCAATTCATTTGCGAAGTTTTTGGAAGCTCAAGCTTCGCAGTCTTTCACAGTTAATGCACTGTAACCATTTTTTGAGTCCTATCTCACTTTTTGGAAACATGAAAATTGACGTCCTTTCGTCTACTACCACAGGTCACAACACAGCACTTGTTGTACATGTTGCACGATAATATTACAGCTTCAGAAATTGAGAGGATAAGTTACGGAAATAAATTAACGTAGAACTTCACTCGATCAACTTTGAAACTGTAATAATACAAACTTCAAATTCAAAAGGTTGTGACAGATCAACAAACATGGCGTCATTCAGACAGAAGTAAACGAAAGTTTTACGGAAGGCGGGAGGTGAGGGAACTGTCAAATGAGATATGTGAACCACAGACGATACCATAGACATAAGGTTAGGATATTTTACTTGAAGATTACCTGACCTGATACGAAACGAGTGACTGACTGACATGTCACCACAGACTAAAAATACAATAATCGATTAGCAAACGTGAATCGATTTTAACATTTATCTTTATAGATATTTAATTTGTTTACTGTTTAATACGTTAATTCTAATAATTAATGTATTTGAATTAATCATCTGGTACTCGTAAAAGCATCTTTTAAATAGTATGAACTCGGTCACGATAGTCGATTATAATTTAATCGATATTCCATTTTGTTCGTAGCCATAACTTAATTTTTGGATTTCTCAATTTCCAGATTGTAAAATGGGCTGATATTTCACATTTTGTAATAGAAAAATATAACCTTTTTTTTTAACCATACGTCAACTTATTACAATCAGGCCCAGAAATCCCCGTCTCCTTTCAACTTAATCGGTCAGTTAGATTCGGAGCAAATTGGCTGTGACAGACGGACAGACACACGAGTGAACCTATAAGGGTTCCGTTTTTTCCTTTTGAGGTACAGAACCCTAAAAACAAACAAAACAGACACATAAATGAACCTTTAATATTTGATGCGATTCAAAAATACAATATCGGGAAAGCTCCATTTTTTTACGTAACCTTTCATCTTACTTGCAAAGCCTAATAAATCTTGTTAGTACATTCTTGAGGCTTTTGGGCTCTTGTTTTCCCAGTATATAGGATCTTAGTAGAAAACAAAGTGGAGAAAAAGTGGTTTGAAGGTCGTGGTGTCGCTAGGGTAAGTAGGTTCATTACTGTTTTATCTAACTTGGTACAATCTTGCAATAAGGTAAACATCGTGAGGAAGGGCACTTGTAAAGAAGCGGGTTTTCAGACCCGACTGTCTGATAAATCGCTGTCAGTTGATATTCAGAAAGAAACGGTCACATGTTTTAGCTGGTTGTTTATGTGTGAGAGCAAACAGACTTGTCTTTACCAGGAACCCGCTTCTTTATGCAAGCACTCTTTGTAGGGCTGAGGACTGAGCTAGTGTAATTGAAACTGGTCCTTCTCTGTATGAGATCGAAAAGAAGCCTATAACTGGCCTAGCTTACTGGTTGATTTAATAATTATCTCAGAAAATTCTTTCGCTCAGATGCAATATCATTCAGCCGAAAGACGTCCACTGCTGGACCTAGGCCTCCCCCAGGCCTATGTCCAGCAGTGAACGTCACCGCCACTTCAACCAGTTCTGTGCTTCCCGCATCCAGCGGATTCCTGCGGCCTTCACAAGGTCATCGGTCCACTTTGTGGGAGGCCTTCTAACGCTTCGTCCTCCGGTACGCGGTCGCCCCTCCAAAACCTTTCAGCCCCATCGTCAATCAGAACAGATTTCTGCGAGCAATGTGTCCTGCCCATTGCCAATTCTTCGGGCAATGTCGGTTACCTCAGTTCTCCTGCGGATCTCTACATTTCTGATTCGATAACGTACGGAAACTCCAAGCATAGTCCTCTCCATTGCCCTTTGGGTGACTTGGAGCCTTCCATAAGGCACGCTCAGTTACATCACAACCTAAGAAGCTTATATCAGGCGAATGTCGTAATTGAATCGTTACGTTAACGTTATCGTGAGACTTCGTCCCCTTCAAAATACCTAAGCTTATTATCCTATGGAAAGAACGAATATAAAATCTATTAATCTTGTTTACTTGTTGGCAAATAAGCGGTCTGTTTTGCTGTTGACGTAACTTGTACGCTCCCATATGTCATCGTAAAACTGAAACAATTTTGGCAAGCAGCGACTGGCGTTATACCCCCAAAGTGACCCTTAAGTTATTTGTATTCTTCTGAGGGAATAACAATTTCAATCTTGAGAATTCAACTTATTTTGTTTTATCTAGATTTATTGTTACTAGGTTTTGCCCGCAATTTCACCCGCGTTGAGGACGGAAATTATTCCGCAGGATCTTGCCACCGACATAAAAGTCATAAAACTAAATCAGCGGATCATGATCTACCTGTGTGCCAAATTTTATCGAAATCCGTTCAGCCGTTAAGGCGTGAAAAAATGACTGACAGACAGAGTTACTTTCGCTTTCATAATATTATAGTATGGATTTTTCTTGCTCTTTGCGTGGAAATGTCTGACCGTTTCACAGAACCTTATTTCCATTATGTGTACGAAATAATAATACTTATTTGAAAATCTAAAGCGATCAAAGTCTTCATTGGTAAGGTGTAACATTTCAAAGCTCTTACTGTTTACAATTGGACTGTCCAGGGAAGCATAAGCAGCCCCATATGCTGAGTATTTAATTCTCATCGTTTTGTAATCTACTGTTACTTTAATCCTGACCACCTATATCAGACCCAGAGGTCCGGGTTCAATTCCCAGCGGGGGAAAAAAATCTGCTCGATTTGGTTGGTGGTAGGACTCGTTCTAAGTTCACCTGGCTAGCTACCACCATCTTACCTAAGTCTGTCGCTATAACTACATTGATATGTTAACAGCATTGTTGTGTTTCGGCAGTTAGAGGTAAGATAGCCAGTTCCTCTGTGGTTGATTATTCCGGGTGAAGCTCGCTTCCACCTTCGGCCTGATCATCACTTACAACCAGGTGAGATGAAGACCAAATACTTTCCTATTGTGCTTAAAAAAAACATGAATTTCGGTTTATCTGGCATTATTATTATCAGAAGCAACGTTCAGCTGCTTCTGAGAATTTTGTAATGAAGAAATGTATGTACTCATACTTATCTACTTTTTTGGGGAAATAGTATTAAAAATACCTTTTGATTTTACTTATTTCAGCCTTTGTGGCCGTAATAATATAACAGAACGCCTGAATTCTCCAAATGGGTAGGCAAAAAAAATCATAATGAGGGCTGAACTTAAAACATCACAATGGAAAATCTAGTAGATAAAACTTTGCCCACACCGGGGATCGAACTCAATACTTGGCACTCACACTTACGAATACTAGACTAACGAGCCAAACACCTAACAATAACAAGATATTATTTCCAGATGCTTCATTATTCACAGCTGGTTTTTTTGTAAAATATAGAGGTATGAGGAACAGGCTAAAAGTCACCCAAAGGGCAATGGAGAGGGCTATGCTTGGAGTTTCCCTTCGTGATCGAATCAGAAATGAAGAGATACGTAGGAGAACCAAGTAACCGACATAACCCGAATAATTGCCAATCTTAAGTGGCAATGGGCAGGGCACATTGCTCGTAGAATAGATGGCCGATGGAGCCGAAATGTTCTGGAGTGGCGACCGCGTACCGGAAGACGAAGCGTTGGAAGGCCTCCCACAAGATGGACCGATGACCTTGTGAATGTGTAATATCCTCCCTTTTGTGCCATGCTTCCCTGCTCCGTTCGAGTCTCAGCACGGGCTCATGGTCTTCCCCGCGATCTTCTGTAGGTCGTCCACCTAACTGGCCAACCTACAGAAGCCACCCGCCCACCACCCACCACACACCTGCCAGCCTCCTGGCCTGGCCTGTCCTGGCAATTATGTTTAAGTCTCATGTAATAGAGGGCGAGCCTATTGCCATCAACCGGGCATAAAATCAGACTCCAAGCGGCTACGGTAAATACAAAACAGAGTAGAACAAATATTGTTTAAATTATTAAATAATGTAGATATCCACTTTGATTTTTTTTATCAGTAATATCGCCTTGTATTATGGTTTTTTTTTTTTTGGTATTACTTTTGCAACAGTACTACCTACGTATGAGTAATCCATCTCTTCTAGAAGTAATAATATTTCAGTGTTATTACTTTTGGTATTATGTTTATCAGACTTTACTCAACGTTTACAGGATCAGCTGCTGCTTCTAATGTAATATCTGGCTTATCTGATTTTGTGAGTTTATCTGCAGGTGATCTTATAATAGATTAGTCTAGAACTAGTCGAGTATATTTACTCAAAATACGAAATGTGAATTAAGCCATATGCACAGGTACCCCTAAAAACCTCAGTCTGAGCCTTATTTATTAACAATCATTTATTAAAGTTTTTGTTTATATTAAAATAAGTATGTTTAGGTTAAGGTATTTTCTATGGGCCTGTGTCGCCTGAAATAAATGGTATTATTATAAAACACCATTATCATTATACCTACAAGAATATTCAGTTTGTTGTTTTTTCTCGCTCCGACCATCACTTCGCGTCGCCTGCCCACGCGCTCACAATAATAAAGTGAGTAATGAGCGTGATGATATAGCATTTACCACGCGTAGTACAACAATTTTGTGTAATAACATCTCAAGAATAAAACATTTATAAATTATAACGCGAGCAACATTTTAGAGGCCTCGCCCACGGCGACTTTTTGTAGCGATGCCGTAACGATGCTGTCGCGCGTGTTTATCGATACAGCCACGATGCTGTCGCTGGTTACGTACCTTCGCCCAGATTCTTTATCGCTACTATCGCGATGCTGTCGCCTCCCCAGCACCCCTGCCTCCGTACTCCACCCTTCGTTCCCCCAATGTCGTCAGAAACGGTCGTGCGTTTGCATTGATACAGCCCCGCGTTTGCATCGTTTCTGTCGCACATTGCAAACGCGACTGACGCACGATAGTAACGATGCAAAAACGCGTTTACAAAACGCGCGACAGCATCGCTACAAAAAGTCGCCGTGGGCGAGGCCTCTTAGTCGGAGATTACACATCTTGTTTACATAATAAGTTACTACCACGAAGTTAAACTCGAATTTCAACCTCAATCACGAATTCTTCACCAAAACAAAATTTAAAAAGGAAAGTTTTAATTCGTTTTTCTTATTTACCTTGTGAGTTTCAGCTGAAGATGTTCCGGAAATTACTTGCACGTCCTTTGTGGAGAATAGAAAATGTGAAATATGTTTAAAATGTAGCAGCTAACGTTTATAGTCAAATACTGCTGCAATCCACATTGCTGATAGTGAAAACTAAACACGAAAAAAGTGTTAATGGGAGGCCATTAACACTTTTTTCGTGTTTTTAATAATGGAACGGCGTAGTGGTGTTAAAGCGTTCATTTGTTTTTTTATGAGTGTAGAACCCCAAGTTTACACCAAGGTATAAAACATTTATTCTAGTTAACATAACATCACGCTTGCAAATCCCGAAAGGTTAGGCAAAAGTGTATCTTTAGTATATCTCCAGTTATGTCCAAATCCCATGTAATAAGGGGCGAGCCTTTTGACATGAACCGGGCACAAATCCATATTCCGGGCTGCTTCTCAGAAATTATTATTGGAACATCCCAATAACACTTTGACTGACTTGAGAACAGAACCCAGGACCTCATGCTCAGCAGTAGAACTTGTGACTACTACACCAATAAGGCAATGTATTCTAGTTGTTATTTAAAAGAAAAGTTGTAAAGACTAGTTGTAAGCAAAACTTGTAAAAAGGACAAAAATGTACGAATGGAACATAAAATGTTATTTTATTTTCTCTACTAGGTTATTTACAACCAGAATACACGCGAAATTTCGCGCACTCTTTATGTTATGACTTCATGAGCTATCCGAATATCAAAAAAATTATTCGCTTCGGTCTTAAGTATATAATAAACCAGTTTGTGATATTTCCTTTACTTTTCCTCTGAACTCAGCTATTCCCACAAAATAGAGTGCTACAAGGGTTTTTTGGCTTCTGAATGACATTGATAAGGGGCGTTGTTGGTAAACATTTGTGTAAGAATCGTCACAGAAATGGTATTGAAAAACAATATGGCGGCATTAGTTCCAAATTTGGCCACGCGCCAAAAGATCGTTACCGTTGTAACAACACATGTCTGAACCAACGACAATACATGTTTTATACACGATATGTTTTTAACAAGTCTTTTACAAAACTTTTCTAAGTTAGAATTGGCATGACATCATGAAATAGTCATATAATATGGTAATTTGAACTTAGATAGTTTTATTGATGATTTTAAATGATTATAGTACATGAGGCGCTCATGGCTAAGTAATAACAGCCGCACAGGTTAAACTACGGTTGCCCTGGTTGGTCCGTGGGTGGGTGACCATTTACATACCGAGACTCCTCCGTGTCTCAGAAACCACGTTAAGCTGTTGGTCCCGGCTGTCATTCGTGGATATTTGACAGTCGTTACGAGTCCGAAAGTCTGACAACGAATCTTACCAAGGGGCATCGTATTACCGTTACTGGATTGTGGTGGTCAGATAGGCAGTCGCTCCATGTAAAATACTGGAAGCTGGCCCCAACATAGTTGAGAAATGGCTAGACAGTTTGATTGATTGAAATGATTATAGTACATACAACCTGATACTGACCAAAAGTTGCAAAAAACGTGAGATAATTTAAATTTCGAAGCTACCCTGAGGTAAGCACAATTTTATTTCTTCGTTATGATAAATACAATTTTATTTGTAAATGTTCAATATATTATTGAACAGTTATTCTACTCAAATTGCTGCAGCAATTAATGCTGCAAAAATATTTTGTTCAACAAGTGAAAACAAAAGAATTATTTTTCCCCGTTTGGGTAAACGTTTCAGGAAAAATAACTCTTCCTTTTTCACAAAATATTATGGAACAGAAACCTTGTTTTAATTGGGCCAATGACCTAACCCTAATTATATAACAACACTTCCTATCACATTCTGAAGGATTTTGTGGAAATTCGTACCTACATAATCCATCGGTCCATAATGTTGAAAAATTAATCTGCTCGACAACGTAAATACCGCAATTAATATCGTTGACAATTATGTCAAAATGATAGCATTGGGATTGTGATGGATGTTACTCAATAATCCTGCTGCCGCTGGTATCTGGATTAAATCTCAATTGTCTCTGTAAAATGAGTGGTGAATTTATTCAACAATTATAATTTGAAACGAAATAATTTGATGGACTTGAAAATGGAATTTTGGGTGTTTATTTTTGATTATTTATATGTCTAGAAGATGAAGTGTCGCGTTCTAAAAATAACTAAATCAAACAAGCCAATTGTTTATGGTGGTGAGCGCGACAGCTACGTCATACACTCGCGCCACGTCATTATGCTGTCATCGTGCTTTTCTCGTGTGCGTGCATTTAGTGGCTAACAGATGGATGCAATTTTTTTCGACTACATATTTGTATTGGCCACCAGGTTTGTGAAATGTATTATTCAAACATAAATGTTTGAATAGCAAATTTCACAAACAGGTCATAATTAACAACATGAAAATAGGATACAGTTTATAATTTGGACTCAGTTATAGGACAGCTAATATAAGTAATAATACATTATCATTATATTCTTTAGCAATTGTGTTAGCTGGGTTCCAACCTAGCTAACATAATTGCTAAAGAATAAATAGTTTCAAATGAATATTTTTACAATAATACCAGTTGACATCATTATTCAAGTCTTCGCCTTTGTTCCATTAATTACATGACCATAAAAAATACAGGACCAGAGGCTGATCTACATAAAATATTGTACTGCTTACAATCCTCACTAATATTATAAATGGGAAAGTGAGTTTGTATTTTGAATTGTTTGTTACGCTTTCACGCTAAAACGACTGAACAGATTTGGATGAAATTCGGCACATGGGTAGAACATGACCCGGAAAACGACAGAGGCTAGACTTTTAATCCTGGATCGCAGACGAAGTCGCGGGCAACAGCTAGTATTTTATAAAGATTATTGCAACTCCCAAACAAAGTCAAAGTTAATGCATTTATTTCAAGTAAACCATTTACAGGCACAATTGAATTGCCAAGGAGTTGAATTGTCAGATAGTAGACGTTAGTTGCCCGTTCCAAAACTTGATCTCTAAACTAAATTACCTTACCAAGATACTTAAAGTGCATATGTCTGCAGCATTAAGAAGCTCATCACACGGTAGATACTATGCTTTCTATGTTTACTAGATGCTCATAACATTTAATGTAATTATTATAAAAGCAGGTCTAGTTTCATAACACGCACATTATTATACTGTATCAAACTCTTAGCATTCACATAAAGACGAGTTGCGGAGATGGAAATGTAAACGTTAAAGAGTTTGGCAAAAGGTCGAAAAGCAGACGAACAAACGCGCTAAACGGTGATTTACATTTGCATTTTATAAGTGGCAAGTTAAACCCTTAGAGTCTGTACACTTCACAGTGAAAACTGTAATTTTAGGACTGATTTTTAGACACTTACTACTTGACTAATGCAAATGTAGGTAAATCTAAGTGCAGAACGCCAGTTTCATGCAATTTGCCAACCGTCTGCGCAAGTTTAATTAGCACCCACCGGAGCGACATATTTATTTTGCTTTCATGTAACTCGTACGTAATATTAACGTTGAAAATACCGTTTGCGTGCTTTTCCTAGTTCTGTAATTAGCATGGCTGTCTTTCAAACTCGAATATATGGACAACAAATGTATAGATAAATACCTTTTATCATCAACCTAGAGGAGTTTCTAAACTATTCATTCAAATATAATTAATTACCTAATGCTTTTGAACGAATTTTCTGTGGTTGCATGAAAGTTGTTTAGTGATGGCACAACCTTCAAATAACCACAGAACATTGCTCGGTCACAACAACAATGAAATATGACCATTCATATCTAACTGCTCTGCCAGCTGCATTAATTGGATTAAAACAATTAAGTACGCTATATCATCCGTTGTAACCAAAGATTTTTCGATAGAATTACTTGATTTATTTGCCACAATACTATTAGTAATTTGTACTTTCGTGATACAACAAGCGTAAACAAACGTTTTATTAGTCTCCTTGTCTCATGTATCAAAGTGTTGGAATCCTCGGTCTAGGTATGTCAGTTAGTGTTTTCTATTAGAAAATTCTCGGATGTTCGAAATAGTGCATAGTAGGTACTAAAATAATCACTCTGGATGTTCGTCTGTTTCCTAGATACGTCAACATTGAGTCTAATTTCTAAGGAACTACCTCTAATGCTGCCCGTATATCTTTTAACTTTTTTCAGCATATTAAGAAACCTGTTGAAGTATTTACGGAATACATATTAGTTATACAACTGGAATTTAATTAAATTGTTAGAGGTCATATTAATAGGTACATTTAACATGCCGAATACAAAATCGTAATAAACATACATCAAAAGTGTCTAGGGATCAAGTACGTTTTAGAGTATCGCCGTAATTGAGGATTATTATTTTAACTTTTTTGGATCGTTATTGATTCTATTGAGTGAATTTCACTATTTGAATAAAGAATTTTCATTAACTTTGATTAAAAATAGAAAATCAACTGTCAATCATGATTCCTATAAAAGTGTTTAATAGCGGTTTTTAAAAAAACATTACAATTTCTGCATCGGAACTGAGAAAAATTCCATCAATATGGAGCGACGACATCAACTGACACGAGAAGAGATGATGAGAGCCGTCGGAATGTTGCAAGCTGGTTCCAAGCAACGTACTGTGGCTGTCGCTCTTGGCAGTATATGTGTCATAAGCCGCCTCTGGACCCGCTACGAGTATTGTATCACGATCTCGCATCACCACTCGCAGATAGGACCAGTACACCGGTACTAAAATACTGCACGACGGAATCTTTTTACAAAATAGGGATAAGTTGTTAACTTAAACACAGGAATTAAAGTAAGAAGCCAGTCTGGAAGGCTAGATTTGGTAAATATTAATTGTATAATTTTTTATAGTTATAAATGTAATTGATCCCTAGACACTTTTGATGTGTGTGTGTGTGTGTTTTTTTCGGAACTCTAACGCTCTGTCACATTTAAAAGCAGCTTATAACCCAAACAATATGTATAGTTTTTCGTTATTGGAACATGTTGAAGATCACGATGGATATTGATTTAGGACGTTAACGGAGTTTATTTTAGTTTTTGAAATAAATAATGCAAAAAATATAAGTGGGTCAAGGACTACCATTGTCATGCTAAAGCGATTCGTGTATAGTTTAATTCATTGGGATCCGATTGGATGAAATTCCGAACAAAAGGCTTTCAGCAGCTTGTTCAGTACTGCATTCACTTAGCCAAGTAGGGTATTACTAGATTTATAGACGTATAGAGTTATTCGAAAAAAACGGAAATAAGGGGCGTAAAAACTCGAGGAAGATAAAAGTTGTACTAAGAAATTATTTTACCGTGAATTTTACCGGAATCAAAACGACGTCGACGAATTTTAGGAAAAGCAATTTTAGCACTCGTTCGAAAAATTACGTAACCTTACAACGAATACTGAATCAAAACTGCGTTACGTCTTTAGGCCGTTTTATAAATTATTTGAAAGCTTTTTTAACCGACTGAAAAAAGGAGGTTATCAATTCGACACGTAAGTATGTAATATTATTGGAACTGCCTATATAATTATATTCACCTATGATAATCTATTACGGGCTTCCAAACAAATACACAAAATTTTATAGATGTATGAATGTATGTACGTTTGTATGTATGTATGTATGTTTGTCGACGCATTTCTCCGAAACTACTAATCCGATCGTGAGCATTTGTTTTATTAGCTTACATTTACTTCAACTTAGGGAACAGTGCAAGTTTCATCAAAATCGGTTCTTTATTTTTCAAGATATGGACTAAGTTATACGTATAAGCCCACGTTCACACGGACGTAAAGATATCGCGGCGGGATTTTATCGCGCACTGGATTTTCAACGCTCAGTGTTGACCCGAGCGTTGAGAATCCAACGCACTGGGACGCACTCTCGTCCCAGCGCGTTGAAAAAACAAACTGCACACGTAGCATGATTTGTCTATTCTTCCGTCGACAAAACCCGTGTCTATGGTGGTCATGCAACGCGTGCTATTGGATTTTCAACTCTCGGTACTAAGCAAAGCATTGAAAATCCAGTGCACGAAACAAAATCGCCGCGGGAAAATATCGCCCGTGTGTTCCTGGGCTGTGTGTGACGAGCTTATTGATACGAGCTACGGGTGTGGTGTCAAAGGAAAAACATCTCAAAACCTTGGTCAACCATAACTAATAAGAGTAAAATAAAAATACGAATTACAAAAAAAAACAACCGACTTCCAAAACAAAAAAAACACGTGAAAGTCGGTGGCACAAAACTTTTGTTACGGTTATAATGAAACAAAATTCAAAATATTTTATTTCACATAAACCTAGAAGGGCACTTATGAAACGTTAGAAGCTAGGTGTACGGTTCCAATTGATCGTTTCCTATGGAGAAGAGCAGGCAAGAAACTCCACGGTTACTCTTTTAAAAGTAAATGGTTTAAAAAAAATAACCAAATTACAGTGTTAAAAGCTTCGATCAACTATAAAGGTATGAGAGGACAGTGTAGGCCCATCAACATGTACCAGGTACTTAGCAAAATATAAAATAATCCACTGATCTACAGTGTGTTATGTCTACAATGTTCTCACATCGACAAAATTTACCTTTTTTATTTAACAAAATAATAAAAATAAAAACCCATTTTAACCAAATGACAACGGTTGACACTACAGCTGTAACAAATCAAATTTAATAAAAAAATATAGAATATGTTTGACATTGTATACTTACAAGTATACAATGTCAAACAAACATATAGGTAAGCACGAAAATCTTACCTAGGAATAAAATTCTACATTATCTAATCAACTGTTGGATGCCTCCGGATACGCTAAAATTAATTCAATAACAATATATAATAAAAGACAGTATTAACAACCTACTTCCTTTAATTAAACAATAAAATTAAGGGCAATAGGATAGTCAGTTAACCCGATATTTCATGCCTCGTAGGTAGGTACTACTAAGATCTTTGAAGGAATATTGTCTGAACCGTCATTGTTTTAAGATCTTTAAGCGTGTCTCCTAAAATAAGCCACAGACAAGACCCCTTTTAGTCTGAACTAATTCGGGACAAATAAACTTCGAGACAGGGCTGTTTTCGACCACAAATGCAAAATTACACAGCGATCATTCATCTTGTATAGATGAAATAGCGCTGTGTAATTTGTTGTCGTTGTTCAACTTATCAAGTAGTTCTTTACGTACTTTAACAAAATACTCGAAAAGTCAAAGTTATCCCAATTAAGGTAACAAGGTATCAGGTAGTATCAAAATTAATTGGCTTGTTCAAACTTCCTACATGAAAAAGATAATTATCAATGTAGCTCAAGGTTGCCCGAAACTCTACAAGCTTTTCCGAAATATAGCTACAGTACTTATTAATTTTATTATTCAGTAAAATCATCAAACTATACCAGTTTTATTTAATCATTGACATTATTTAATATTACATACAAAATGACATGATTACTTTGTAAAGTATTATATTACTTTAATTTATGTGAATGTGAGGACTATGTGGATATTTTTTTTAAATTTTCCTTTCTCAGTTAGTTTTAATGATGGTCTGGAAATTTGAGAAGTTTATGCGGCCTACCCAAATGTCCTTTCATTGGTATTGTTCGTCGAGTTGAGCTCCTTATATTCTGAGTTGAGCTCCACGATTACTGACAAATGCTTGCACTGATTGGACAGGTCCAGTCAAATCTGTGTGGTTTTTTTTCTCAAAAGACCATTTCAGACACTAATCTACATGTTCCTCATATGGCCTGACCAAGATTATGTCTAGACTTTAAAAGAGACCTCTGAGTTTATTTCGGCCTTTCTTCTCAGAGTAGTCAGTTACGAAACGCCGAACTGATCTAGCAATTTTTTTTTTTTTTAATATGACGTGTAAAAGTGATTCCATCCTATTTACAGAATAAACAATTTCATTTCATTTCATTTCATTTCACTGCACAAGTATAACAATAACTATACAAACGCGGACTTAATGCCATTGACGCATTTTCTACAAGTCAACCTTAGGGTGATGCAGAGACAAAACATGTCAGGTGCAACTCCTATGGGATACTCGTAGATAACTCCACAAAGATTTTTATTATGTTTAATACTACCTATAACGTAGGTACTTGGTAGGGCGGGTCAATTACCTTTGGACCACCATACCTAACCATAAGTAAAACCGTTGACAGCCTAAATAATTAGAAATTACGGAATATTTTATATTGTTATCGTCCTGCGAAGTCATATGCTAACATTGGACATTTTTTTTTCTATTCAGCAATAAAAGGAAACTTTCTGTTATATATATATAACTTACTGTTCTGTGATAGGGATTGTATTATGACCAAGTCCATAACTACCATATATTAAGAATGTACACTTGAACGAATTTATAGAAGCTCGTATCTAAGTAATATAATCGTCGTAATAATGGTCGAATCCGACTCGGCTGGGCAGCGTTCGGGAAGAAAAAGAAAGAAAAATTAGTTTATTTGTCACAGAAATACGTGCATAAAAAAAAAAGATAATAAACTCGAGTAGAAAATAAGAAAATAAAACTGTTAGACTGGAAGCTGAACCGAACATTGTTGGGAAAAGGCTAGGCAGATGACGATTGCGGAGCGTAGCGTACGATCGGGGTCAAATAGGAAATGTCGACTATAACCAGTTATTTTTTTTTATAAGGCGCTTAAAAGTGATTCCGTTTTCCTATTTACAGAATAAACAATTTAATTTCATTTCGATCAACGTTACGAGATCGTTGAGAAAATTGACTTGGGGCATCCAGTTTTGGCTTAGGCGAGCAGTTTGAATAGCATTCGGGTGGTAGGTAGGAGTAGTGAGATTATCAATATTACTGAATCAACTCTCGCTCTGTAGTACACCAAAATATTGATAATTAATAGCAATAATTACCTGGTAACACAAATATTTTGTTTTAGGTGTCAAAAAAGGACTTGGAATTTTTTCTAATGCTTTTCCGCAACTTAAACTTTTACAACACCTAAGTCAGTTTTAGTATTGAAATTTCATAATCAATATTTTGGTGCACTACAAAGCGATATTTCATAAGTTGATTCAGTAATATTGATAAATTAATCTAAACAAAATATTTGACAGCTATTTGCGACGTTGACAACTTTCAGAATAAGAAGAGAGTGTATTCTGAAAGTGGGCAACGTCGCAAATAGATATCACAAATAATCTGTTTCTCGTGTAATCTATAAAGTATATTTATCTGGATAAAAGAAGATGGTAGGCGCTTAAACGATTGAATGGGGTATAAAATAACAAAGACGAAATGATACGAATGAAAATAAACGAGTAAATAGCCATAATACCAGATTATTTATTTTTGTTTTATTTCTTTTGTGAGACATAATGATGTTTTAGGCTTTACTCACATATTTATTTTAGATTTTCCCGACTTGTTCCGATCTCGGACGGAGCTCTGGCCGAAGGACCTATCATACGGCTTTTTATGGTTTCAAATTTCGATTCGCGACGTTGCTAGCTGCTTGAGAAAACTGTAAACCTTTTTTTATTTAATTGGAGTTTCATTTAATTGTATAACCTCGTTCGTTTAGTTCAGCAGTAGCCTGCTGAGCATAAGGTAATGGGTTCGCTTATCGGCTCGGGCTGATTGGGTTTTTGCATCTGGAATTTCTCAGTATTAGCGAGAATTTGTGCCCGGCTGAAGGTAATAGTATCGCCCCTTTTAGGAGGTACTTACCCATAACTGGTGAAATGTGGGAGGATACCTCGGCCTCTACCTTCGTGGAATACAGACAGTCGGTCGATTCTGTAAAAACATCACCGTGAAACTTAGGTGAAGTGAGCTGTCAATAGTGTTTATCCCTAACATCCTGCCGGTCGATTTGTGACAGTGACAGCTCACTTGACGCTCACTTCACCTAAGTTTCACGTTGATATTTTTACAGAATCGACCGACGGTGTTATGTTATTGAATATAACTTTCACTGAAGGTTTTGTTTTTAGTGGATACTACACAAAGCGTCGGAAATTGTCATGATAGAGTCACCGAGTTCATAATTTAAGATAAGGCCACACCACGATCGTAATCCAGCGTTGAGTTGCTGGAATTACGACAGGTTCATACATTGGCGGTCTACACCAACTCTAGTCGGAAAATGAGTCCTCGTATAATTAACAAAATTGTGTGGAACGTGAAATCTTGACTGAACGACGCTGGTTAATTTAATCTGGATTAAGCGGAATTACATATATAACTCCGCGACAGACAGTGCGACTCATAAACACAGAGACTCGACATGTCGTACGACTTTGAGACACGGCATTTACTCACACAGTATACCTACCAAAGATGTGCTCGAAAATTATAACATAGAATCCCCCCCCACCCCTAAAATAGCAGAAATCATCAGTATAGAATCCCCTCTCTCTCTCTCCTCTAACTTAGCTACCGATACTAAGATCTTAAACTTGACCCTGCGATCACATTTAGTTTCAGCTTAACTTAAGTGACAGGACACTAGCGACGACTGTCAGTTTTAGAAACTTAACTTGTAGTTATTTTTGCGACAAGACCGTAAGATTTCGTCGTCTCGAGAAAAAGAATGTCGTATTCCGTCATTTAACTGTTGTTTAGAGAAAATTTGTTGGGTTGGTACAAGAGTGTGACACTACCCTAAAATAGCAATTAAACTTGATATGTGGTCGTTTTATACAATGTAATTTGATAACAGTGAGGTCTAGACTCTACTCTAACTTGAGATTTTAATTAACCCATTTAAATATAAAACGAAGTAGTTAATCTCGTCAACTGTATAATTATCTTCAATATGCGACCTTCTTTGCACACATAGCTTTATTAACACTCTTATGTATGAATAGGACTGGCTTTTCTTAAGAGCGTTTATTCTGAAACTGGGCAACGTCGCAAATAGATGTCAAATATTTCGCTGTTTTGATTAATTTAGCAATATTACTGTATGGAAATAAGAAATGTGGCTAACTAGCGAACTAGAATATTGATTATGAAATGCAATGATAATTAATATCGTAACGTATTTAGTTTCAGATGCAAAAAAAGTATTTGGAAACTTTCCAAATGCCTTTTTTATACCTAAAACGGGTTCATTATCAAATTCAATGTTATAATTGCAATTCATTATTAATATTCTAGTTCGCTAGTTAGCCACATTTCTTATTTACATACAGTAATATTCAAAACAGATAAATTTTTGACAGCTATTTGGGACGTTGCCAAATTTTAGGATAAACGTTCTTAAATTTTGTTGAAAATCAACTAAATACATACCAGTATACATACAATATTTAATTCTGGAATAAATTAACGTACGACAGCTATCGCTCCGCAAAGCCACGGTTTAGCATAAATTTCCGCATTTAACACCATAATCGATCATTCGTTCTATGAACCTACGAGCTTAAGGACACGGAACCTAATCTTGACTAATAATTACGGCAAAAAAAACAATTTAGCTAGTGGCAGTATAAAAAGCTAATTAAAGAAACTGTGATATATAGTGGAACCGCTTGGGAGTTGTCTACACCAGGGCAAGGCGACGCACTGCAAACGGATGTCGGGCGTTGCCTGCATCAAGGCAAGGCGACGCACTGCAAACGGACGCTGGGCGTTGCCTGCACCAGGGCGAAGCGACGCACTGCAAACGGACGCTGGGCGTTGCCTGCACCAGGGCAAGGCGACGCACTGCAAACGGACGCTGGGCGTTGCCTGCACCAGGGCAAGGCGACGCACTGCAAACGGACGCTGGGCGTTGCCTGCACCAGGGCAAGGCGACGCACTGCAAACGGACGTTGGGCGTTGCCTGCACCAGGGCAAGGCTACGCACTGCAAACGGATGTCGGGCGTTGCCTGCATCAAGGCAAGGCGACGCACTGCAATCGGACGTTGAGTGTTGCCTGCACCTGTAGGGCAGGCCCTGGAGATGCACAGAGCCCAGTGGTGCAGCCGTGGCCAGAGCGTAGGGCCGAAATCCGCCTTTTCTATCTGGATGTGAAATTAACACCATTTTAGACCCGAAAGAAAGGCAAAATTATGTAGGGGGGCTGGGTGAGTCTGACAACTGTTAGACTGACGTGTTGATACGGAGAATACCTTAAATAGGAAAATATCCCGGATAGGTACCCCTACCTAATGGAAAGACCTTGCCTAATACTGCGATGGGTGGAACGTGCCTGTTCACAAGAAAGAAATCACAGTAGAAAATTTTAGTTCATGCTCGAAAGGTCACGACTGACGTCAAACAAACACGAATCTTTTTTATTTCTGTCTCTACAAAACCGTATTTAAAACCTGTCAATAGTGAGAACATTTTATAAATAAAACATGCACGGCCTTTTTCCATGCGAAGAGATTTAGTTAGTTGGTGGTTAGGTTTAAGTAGTTATTGTTTTTTGGGGCAATTCTACCGATAAAGATATCGTTTTTAAGGCACAAAAAGGGTGCATAAGGTCAATGTGTGGTCTGAAAGTTGATTCAAAATTCAAAATTCAAAAGTCATTTATTCAAACTAGGCTGAGAATCAGCACTTTTCGAACGTCAAAATTACATAAGACAGTCCCCCAAAAACGCCCACCCTTCACACTTCACACTTGATGATAGCTGTGTACCATTCTTTAAATCGCTGAAAATGCTTACCCAACCCTCATTATATATTTTTGAAATTAGTGTTTTCATCAAGACAAACATGAGATTATTCGAAGAAGTGTCAACGTCACGAGATGTTGCGGTTCGTAGCCAATACGCAAACTCTTTAGTGAGAAAGAGCGTTTTAGGCATGGAACCTCATGTCATTTAAAAAAAAAAAAACACAATTCAAATAAAAATTTAAACTATTATTAATTGAAAAATGTACACGACTGATGAATTTCTGAATGATAAATTCATGTAGACTTATTTATTTATTTGACTGGAGAAACCATTTTTAATTCAATATTGTGACTAGGTAATTGTAATTTATGATAATTTATTTATGCATTGACTGTAGATATTGTTTTATTGTTCTTATTTCGCATGCAACCATATTTGTACGCCTCTTGGCATAACATAGCGACCTATATCTTTAATTTAAGAACTGTATTCACTACCTATGTTACACAAATAAAGAAATGATTATGATTAACAGCGTATTACCTGTAAGTATAGATTAACCTATCCTGCTGGTTTCAATTATCTCTCTTACACTACCCAGCTGTTAACGGCCTGCGCAATCTACTTGCAAAAGCTCTTACAGTGGAATCTTAGCCTGTTACATTACAGGCGAATGCTCATGATGAGGGAACGCGCTAACAAACAATTTTGTATGGCGGTAAAGCTCAAAAATCAGTCTGAACTGAGTTAAATCATTTTATACAGGTTCATTTTTGATTAATTTATTAAACTATAAGTAGTTCAGCAAAGTATTTAAAAGAACACTAACTTCTATTTTGGAGGAAAATAAAACTTGCCAAAAAAGGAATCGAACCTGATTTTTTTTTTTACAAAACAGCACCAGCCCTGTAAAATGTCGTTATTTGTGAACGGCTGCTAAAGGCTGTCTCCCCTTTTAAGCCTGTGATACATGTGTGTAATTCAGGTTTAATGGCTTACCGCCCATCGTCGGAAATAAAAGACTAATAGGCATTGAAGCTTAGCTTACAAATCCAGTAGGATTAAAGCGGATGCGTGGGATCCACGTGATTACATATACGAAGTAGGTAAGCTTTTCTGGTAGGGCGCTCTTCCAGGAAAATTTTGCCACCGCGCCTATTGCTCATTTCTGATGAAAGCCGTACGGCCTTTCAACGAAAAACGTGTCACGTAGCCTCACTGCACAATTAAAAGGTTTTTTTAGAGCCATTACCGATTCAATCAAATTCGTTCGAACAGCAACTGAAAAATACACAAAATATACTATAAATATAATTCGTACTTTAGCGTTTCCCCATAAATACCTTTTTCTACAACTCTGCCGAATTTTACAAGTTAACATTTGCGGCTACCTTTCAAACTCACTCATTTCGTTTCAGGACCACCTCCGTAATCAGGGTCTCTGCTAATGTAAGTTAGCCTCTATGTGAGTCTTTTACGATAAAATCGTAAGTGTAGGCACTGTGTAGGTCGCTGCAGGAGACGCCCCGGGCGTCGGGAGTCGAGAGCCGACTTCCGGCCACCGTAGGCGCGAGCTTGCGGACGGTGAGCAATGGGTAGCTCGCCGTCCGATAGGGACCAGGCCCGGGTCGACGGCGCGTTGTGTTCCACGCGCGCCTCAAAGAGATGTCAGCACCAACTGACGGGGTCCGGAAGGGCCAATGCCTGCCGGGGTTGCGGGTTTGTCTGAAAGGGATATCGCGACCCCGGCACACAGGCAACGGAAGGAACACGGGTGGGTTTTAGTCAGTAAAAGTCTGACACGCCCTCCCGCTCCGCCTAGAGCGGGAGAAGTTATTTACTAATTTCCCACCCTCAAAAAAAAAAAAAAAAGGCACTGTGTAGGGTAGGGGAGCCGGAAGGACTGTCTGTCCTACATAAGTAGGCAAGGATAAGTGAATTTGTTTACGTAGAAATATACTTGAATTCGCGCTGAGAGAATGGAAATAGAAAATTCCTTTGTAAATCTGAGAGTCCAATAATAGATAAGATGTACTTTGAATAATTTGATATATTCAACTATATCGGGAAGGTAAGAAGCTTACTGTTCAAGTGTTCGCTTGAAAACAATCAAATTACAATAACCTACTTACTAGTAAATTCAATAGGTAAAGTTCCAAATATTGTTTGAGTAGTAGGTACCTAAGTAGGAAACCTTTATTTTATTAAAATACTCGTACATAAGGTATAGCTACTTGCATAAAGTATATAAAAAAACCCGCCAAGTGCGTGTCTGACCACACACAATGAAGGGTTCCGTAGTTGGGATGAATCTATCACAAGAACAAACTTAACATTGTAGTTTAAAAACATGTTCCCTTATACATTCCAACTGCAAATGTAAGTTTGTACGCACAATATTGAGTTATTAACCATGCTATTTTAAGACCATAGACTTCTTATAGGTTATCGTGTAAAATAAAAGCATAGAACTATTCACTTCATTTTTTCAAAATTATAGGCTCAGTACGTAGGTACGGAAATAAGGGGTGGGGGAACAGTAAATTTTCATCTACTTTCTTAAATGTCTTTAAAAGTTTTTATTTTATAAAAAATTGCATTCATTTGATATGTCACATGGTACAGATCGCAAAACTTTCGTTTTAAATTTTCTTATTTGCCCCCCAAAAGTGACTCCCATATTGAAAATCCATATATTTACGTTACACGTCCGTGTTTAGGGTCACAGAAATAAATAAGTGTACTAAATTTCAACTTAATTGGTCCATTAGATTAGGAGCCAATTGGCTGTGACAGACGAACAGACAGACACACGAGTGATCCTATAAGGGTTCAGTTTTTTCCTTTTGAGGTACGGAACCCTAAAAACATAAAAAATAGTAGCCCGCCACATTAGTAGGAATGGGGAGCGATGGCTGCTTTGTAATTTCATCTACATTTTAAAATTCACTGAAATTAAATCTACCTACTACACAACATCGATTATTTACTTCATATTTCTGCCCTGTTTGATTGTATCAAAACTAAAAATATTTAACATAGATTTCGTAAAATAGCCCATGAGCAATCAAGTTTTAACAAGTTTCTGTTAAATAACGCGATTTGTGCAATCCTGTATCAATCGGCTGGTTCATGGATACTTGTTCTTACTTGCTCAGTACGATTGAGCGTCGAATGAGATAAACGAGTTTGCGTTCTAATTGCTCTCACTGGTAAACTTTCATTCTAAACGAGACTTTTCGTTTAGAATGAAAGTTTTAAACTCCAGACCAGACTGATTAGCACACTACAATTAAATAAATTAAAGTAATGAATGTCAATGTAGTTTATAAGATGAAGCGAAGTAAAAAAAACTTTTTTACAAAAAAAAAACAACCAAAAGATTTTTTTTAATTTTTTGCTTTTTAGTGGGTCAGTTTGTAATTTATGTACAATAGCCTAATCTCAACTGGTCATCACCTTTTACAAAATATTGCTTTTCCCGATGCAGGTACGTTAATCATTGAGGAGTTCTCCTGGTACTTCACCATCAGCTCCACTTCTCTATATGCATTGTGATGAGCATACATCTCTTGGCAACTATGTATATTAAAGTACCTAATCGAATTGCCACCCGTTAAATACTTATTATGGAGTAGTTCCGGTGGCCAGCAGTGGCCTTCATCATCAGATTCCACTTCACCAAATGATGCTTTTCGAGAGCAACTGCATGAATTACTATAAAGAAATACCCAAATCGCTATTAGTGTGCCGTTGACTTTTTATTTTATTACATTTTTGGAAAATAAAACCTCACAACGCACGCCCTTGTTTTGTGGCGGCATCTATATCGCCACATGCGACCTACGCATCATACTGATGTCACGCAAACTCCTGCATCGCGTAAGCAGATGCTAATGCTGTTATTTTGTTATTTTCAAATGTTCCTTTGTTTACTGCTTGTATTTCCTGTGCGTGTTTTTCTTCATTTCTTTTTTATGATGCATCAGCTCTTAAAATACCTCTTATATTTCATCAATATTTAAATGAAAATCGGAAAAACAATCATACAGTTTGTAAAACTAGATCAAAGACCCATTTCAAATACATACTACATTACCATTTTTCCGTTTGACAAATTAGTGTTTCTTAATTTCAGAAAATATAACGAAAGAGAATGCAAAGAGTTAATCAATACACGATGCAAATGAGCCAGTAGACAAAGCTCCATTGACTTGATGAATTCAGAGGATCTATTATACAGGGTCATATTAAATTAGCTAGTGAAACTCCGCAGACGTGATGATGATGAGCATCGATGTTTTTTGTGTGGGGTCAACGATCGTTGTTGTTACTTGAAGTTGAGAAAAAAATCTGGTTTCTTTTGTTTAATCATGTTAAGAAAAAACTGATTTTAAAGCTAATATTTCAAGTGACTACACTATTTGCGGTTGATGACCCCACACAAAAATCAATTAATAATTAAAATCAAATAATAATTTGACCCTGTCTACATGCAGGTATTTTCAGAGTGATTTTTGGCTACCTAAATCTCTGAAATTCTTCTCCGAGGATGTCAACGTTGGATGATTTAGATTTATTTACAAGAGAACGTGGAAAATGTTTCAACTATTTTGATAAATGACGACAATATAATAGAAAAAGTTTCACTCGAGTCAACAGACTGGAAACAAATGTCCAAGTTTGCAGAATTTCTGATAAACTTACCTACTTAGGTACTGTCTGTTGTTGATTGCGATAAATTACCTTTATTTGGTACACTCTGTATCAATTTATTATGTTGACACAAAACCTGCTTTAATGCCTTCATGAAAACAATTTGGTACAGTACGACAGTACCTACATAGATGTAGCATCGGCAAAATTCGTAAAACCGATCACCATCCGAACTGAGTGCGTCTTCAAAATCTCCAATCTTTATTACTGCTTTAGGTGAAAATGATCTTTAGGAAAACGCAAAAAGTTGTAAAGTCATATAACCAAATACTACAATGAAAATGCTACATCTTTTTTCATCTCTGGGCGGGACAAAGTACCACGGCGATGTTAATCGACCACTGCGCCATGCTCTGGAGCAACAGATCCTGAGCGGCCAAATGCTACATCTAAGTTGTGTCGTACTGTAGGTACTTAGGTACCTATAATTTAAGGCAAAAAAAAACATTTATATTCCTTGTGTAGGTTTTATTTTAGCATACCTAATTAATTAAGTCCCTAATAAAGATTCATTAAGGAATAAATTATTTATTCTAAAACAGAAATTAATTATTCTGAAGAAACTTAATTATACGTAATATATTATATTAGTTTTCTGAAAACCTGGTAGCAGATTTTTCTTCAACGTTGCAAATAAAATATTTTATGATATTCATCGCGTAAGGTACCTACCAAGGTAATTGAAGAGTTTGAATGTAGGGTTAGCATTGGGTAGATCTTTCTTTAGTAAATGCGACCACATACGTTAACAAGTTTATTTCTTTTAACTCGAGTCGACTGAATACTAGACTAGTACCTACCTAGTAATTTCGCGTAATATATCATCGAATTGTTTCAGCTGGTGATTATAGCCTAGGGGAGCGAACTTTCAAGATCAATATCCGTGGTTTATTACTATTAGACTTTTCTAAAGCAAGGGTTTCTGAAGACTGCGGTAGCCGCCATATAGCGTCCGTAATTTACCGGCGAAGGACGACACTAAAATTATTTATAAGAGTACGCTGGTGTGTTTTCCTAGAAGGTGGTACGCTGGTGTGTTTTTTTTGACACCGTAAAGTCAATGCTGCCCGGTGCCATGGTACTCACAGCTATCACTGCGGCAATGCGGCCTAATGGCCGCATTTGTGGCGACAATCGCTAAAAAACCGTAGCTTAGAGAGTTATCACAATGTCGATTTTGCAGCGTGTTTCCAGCTAAGCGATTTGTGAACGTGCTCTCCGCATGTGCGACGCGAGCTATCCGCGACCACGCGACGTATTCGCCGCGTTTTCACATTATTGTAAGTACATTCGCTTGTCTCGCTCTATCTTGTGTTTCATTATTCGTTGAGGTACATTTTATATGTAGACGTACGTACCGTAAGCACATAAATTGTACAATTTATCTAGAAACATGTTTTTTGAGAATTTCACTTTGGTGCGGTCAAGGAGAATCACACAGTCAATCGTTGTTGTTCCGCAAACGCGGTGAACTCGTTGCGCACACATGGCGTGCTCGCTACGCACACTCAGCGAGCTCCTCGCTAGAAACACTTAGTTTGTGTGTCAAAGTTCACATAATACTATATTTTTAAGTTCTAAAATGTTCTCAAGTAAGTGAAATCCTTGTAATTTCTTATTGAGAAATAAATTTCTTTAACCATAAACACGCTCGCAAATCAACAGTGTCATAACCACCATCACCCTTAACGATTTCGTAAATCTGTATCCGACCTGATTAGGTAGGTAAGCCTACGTTTTAATAGGTAATACGGGCTGGGCTGCAAGCAGTCCAGGGAAGCTATACCATCCTTGGATAATTCAAAATTCAAGTCATTTATTCAAACTAGGCTGAGAATCAGCACTTTTCCAACGTTAAATAGCAAGAGCAATTGCCTGGATAGCAAGCTAACCAGGCGTTTGTTACGCCTGGACAGGAACGACCTGCGCCTGATGGCGGGGACCATCACGGGACATGAAGGAAAACATCGTAAGGAAACCGGCACGCCTAACAAGTATTTCTCGACGGCATGTGAAGCCAAGTAAGAGGCCCATGGGCGGTTTTAAAACTCTGACACCAGGTTGGTCACTAAC
Organism: Agrochola circellaris; assembly: GCA_914767755.1. Classification (NCBI taxonomy): domain Eukaryota; kingdom Metazoa; phylum Arthropoda; class Insecta; order Lepidoptera; family Noctuidae; genus Agrochola; species Agrochola circellaris. The sequence continues at coordinate 3,467,996 of OU611847.1, forward strand.
CTGCCGGGGTTGCGAGTTGTTCGAAAGGGATATCGTGGACCCGGCACACAGGCAACGGAAGGAACACGGGTGGGTTTTAGTCAGTAAAAGTCTGACACGCCCTCCCGGTCCATCCAGAGCGGGAGAAGTTATTTGATACGTTCCCACCAAAAAAAAAAAAAAGTTTACTCACTAACCACACGAAAAGACGAAGGGACACTGCTCGCTCAACAAGCACTTCCACACAATAGGCATAACAGACAGTCCTCTGTGCATGGTGGCTGAGAAAACTGTTGCGCATGTGCTCTTTGAATGGATAGGCGTTAGCCAGATTAGAACTGAAACTCTCGGGTTACATAGATCTTTCACAGATGTTCTGAACAGGCCAGGAGACTTACTCAACTTCTGGAGGGAGGTGGGCTGGTAGGAATAACCACCGACGGCCGCCATGGCCCACGCACAATGGTCCACCTGAAGGACTAAGCGCGGAAACCAAATCCCATAACATAACAGAACGGGCTAGTATCCGCAACTCCACGTCAACGCGCTTATTTTGCATACGGAACATTTTATAATAAAACAAACTCAATAATTTATCACAAATCAATTGTTATATTTGAATTACATCTGTCAACAGTCAATATTATATTATGTGCTTTACAATTATACATTAGACGTTCACATACATACATGAATGGATCGTAACTCTAACATTTATTATAGTCGCTTTATTATTTTGATATAGTTTATCTTAACTAGGTGGAGCCAATTGTGTCGGATCAAGACGGTTGGTAATAATAAATAACCGATGTTATCATTATTCAAAGCGTGAACTGTAAGATCCTCAACTTTTATGGGCAACGCCGAAGATACCTAGTTTATTCAAATCCTTGTTTCCAATTGACGTTACTTCCCCAGAATGACTAGGAACTATTTTAAAATTCATAGAAATGTTTGAAGTTGTAGCACTTGGAGCGCAAACTGAACTTAAGTAATTTTTCCAAAAAACATTTTTGTTTACATGTTTAGAAAATACATTACGAACTTAGTTTACACATTTTGTGCGTCATTCGCACATAATAATGTATACTATCTACGGCACAAAAAGACTTTTGAAAAGACTAATTAAATGTCAAATGTTAGTTTCCATTGGTAAGTACTTAAACCTCGGTCATTAAAATAGGTTCGCTTAAAAAGGAGTCACCAATGAGTACAGGCATAATAAAATATGTCTATTCTTTACTAATTATTTGCGCGTCTTTTGAGCTATTTTACTTTATTCTATGATGCCTATTTCTCGGAAAAAATTTTCATCACTATTAGTCGGCAGTCGTCTCTCTAGCATTTTGCCACTTTTTATCGCCTCGATCCGATACATGAGCCATCTTTTTTAAGACCTCGTAAAACCTTTCAATTTATCGACTACATTTGATATCTTAGATCACAGGAAAAGATTAAAGTTCTATACAAATAGATATTAACTCCTATTTACTCCTTTAACAATGCTAATGATAACTTGAAAGGTTTACAAGCATCTGCTTTATGTTATACGACTTAACATGACTAGAACAATAATATTTTTAATTAAAATAGTGTTTACATTTCATTAAGCTATGATATTTTTTAATTTTACTAAGTAACTTAACTTTTATCTAAAATTAGAAGATCAATGAATGATGGTGCTCACAACAGCGCGGGGATGTTTTCTCTCTGTCTGGCATATAGTGCTTTCTCACGCTGTCATGCCAAACTCCCTTGTTTAAGATGCCATCGTTTTTTAACTGCTGACCCAGAAAATTTGTCATCACCCTTGTGTCGTTTTATGTGCGTTAAGCGATTACCCCACAGTATAAGCTGACCTCTTATTCTATTGAAACTCTGTACTACGCTAGGCCAACTCAAGGTCAAAGTGTTACCACCGGCGTGTGGCCACCACTAAACAGGCCGTGCACGAAATCGACTGATTTAGATCAATTTTGTTCATTAGTTGTGAGAAAGGGAAAAAGAATTTAAACAAAACTATTTGTGATTTGAAAAGTCCAGTTCTTTGTTTTGCATGTAGCTGAAAAGGACTTTTCAGTTAAGTATTCATGGAAAATCACAATTTTTCCGAAAAATGACGCGAGACTGACGTTTGATCACGCTTACAAGAAACTGCGTTTGCTTTAAACATTTACAAAGATTATCAATATCGTTATATGGTCTACTTGCATGTGGCTGAACCACTTCTTTCAACTACGATACAAAATATAGCAAAAAAAATATGTTGAAAACACATTTTTTTTTTTTTAAACCCTAATAGTAATGTATTTTTTCCTATTTTATTTAGCAAACCATAACATGAAATTTAAAAATCACACATTCGTTTTCAGCTATCTTTGAAATAAAATCAAAATGTTATTTTATGATTATACAATATCTTCATGAAGTAAATCAAAGTGGTGCAATTATTAATAGGTGCTGTGACTGACACGAATGGTTTAGCACCACGAAAACTGTACTTTTATAGTTACACAGACTTAATGTTTCAATTACTTCAAGATTTCTTACAATTAGATAAGTTATTGACGAAAAAGGGTTTTTTTCGTGCACGGAGCCTTAAGGGCCTGTTTAGCGGCAATAGGGCGCACGTCACCTGCCGCACGTCACACGCCGCGCGTCGTTAGACAGACGACTTTCGTTGAACCACACGAAAGCCACAAAAAGTGTGGTTAAGTATCCAGTCAAATTCAAAATTACTTGCATGATGATGCTTTTGAAAAGTGGTCTATTATATTCTAGCCTCGTCCTCGAGATTAGCATTGTACAATTGTAATACCACATATAATGACGCCTCCATGCACTTTAGTTCAAACTTTCTTTAAATTTACAGTATGTAGCTATGAATAATAAAAGTCCGTTTGTGTTATTTAATTTTTAATGACATAATTATTCTCGTCCCCCTACTTTTTGTGGCAATCTTGTGATCTTTTGTCTTTAAAATAACGTGTATGTAATCTAAATAAATATAATTTATTATAATTATTAAACACAAATGGAATTAATTATTCATAAAAATTCACAATTCCATCAATTTTACCACCTTTTTTCTAATTAGGCGATAGTTATAGGAAAATTGTATTATTAAGAATGTTGATAATTTAATTTAGTATTATTCGAGTAGCTGCCGCAAACAATTTATATCAGCAATGGTCCCTTAAAATAACCGACTAGATTTATTTATTTTTATTATTAATAATTTATTCTATAGCCGGTACCGCTCCGAAATTCTCTCTTCAGTACATATTTAATTTTGAAGATTTTATTCCTGAATTATGGACAAAATAATTTTTATCGCAAATGTTATTGTAATTGTGGGCACACATATGTGTGAAAAGTAACATGTAATGTAACACACGTTGAAACATATTCGCCAAGTTGTTGTCACATTTCATGTTACGTCTCAAATAAATGTGTACCCACCCACCATACTGCCTACGGACCTACGGTATCAAAAAACAAGTGAATGCGTAGATACCTAAAGTTTCTAAACTTGCGGATATTATAGGTAGGTATGGTGTGTTACAAAAATGTTGACATTTTTATACATTAATCGGAGAAATATCGGCAATATAATTATCATTACAAATACTATATCATAAATGTATTTATTATTATTATTAGTATTATGTATTTATCTAAACATTGAGATGTTATGAAAGTAACCGGAGATTGTTTTCGAGGTATCTAAAATAAATTCAAAAAAAATCTAATTGTAACATTCTAAAGGATTTCACTAAGATATTTTAAAAAATATAGGTATTTTACTTCTTGATTCTACTTTTAGATATTTGGCATGTATTTATTGTAAAGATTGATAACTTATTTCGGAATAAGATAAGTATAGTATTTTGTTGGAATGTGTACTTATTATAATATAAAAATAATTATGAAACATATTAAATAATAAAATCACTTCCGTATTCGAGGTATTAGACAAATTTTCCTTTATACCTACTTAAAATAAAGCTAATTCATATTTAAAATAAATGCAATCTTGACTAGTTCAAGTGTATAATTTGAATCAGAATCAGAATTTTGTAAACTGTATTCTGCGCTCTGATTGGCAGTCACAAAGTCGTAATCCAAAGATAACGCTCAGAGAAATAACTAACATAGACGGAAGTCATAAAAAAGATGATCCGGTTTCTGGAACGAAAATAATACTTGTGTTTATTTACGTTCCAGAACCCGGTTGTTAGTCACTGCAATATACACATCAGCCGTGCTATTCTGTAAACATCTCACCGTGATAACTTAGGTGAAGTGAGCTTGAGGTGAGCTGTCATTGCACCTAAAGCTAGGGATTGACACTATGGACAGCTAACTTCATGCTCACTTCACCTCACTCTTCACGGTGAGATGTTTACAGAACGGATCGACTGTTCCTTTTTTACCTAATATCATGAGTTAAAAGAGTACCCCAGAGTTCTTCCTGTTGCTTTTATTCAGTCATAGACACTGTTTACCAGGGCTACGATTACATTGACTTATTTTTGGAGGGTCTCATATTGTGAACTAACGTATCTATGGTTGATAAAGCCGAGACGGTATCTATGTTAGTTTTTCTCTTAAAAAGAAAATTTAAACCTTTTCGCAGTAGAAGCATTTGTGAATGTTGTGGCGGCATCTACAACGCCGCATGCGAACTACACATAACAGTGACGTCACGCAAAAACCTGCAACGCGCAAGCAGGCAACTTTCACTATGGGACCAACCCTGAAATCGCGCATAAAAAATCAGCTGTTCCATACATTTATGGTCCAATTGTGAAAGTTGTTCATAATGATCAGTACAATGATCCCTTAAGAGGATGCAAACGAATTAAATTTCACATTGTATAGGCAACTGCCCAACATCAATTGTCGGGCAGTTGCCTATATATGTTAGTCGCGAGGCAGTTGCCCACCAGACACAACACCCGACTAGTCGGAGGATCCTCCCTTTTCTATAGAGGATGAGTGAACTTTACACCTTTTTCTCATATCTCTATAATGTTATTAATAAAATATCTATGTTTAACTAAATACATGTTACAGCCGGTTTTGGCTTTCAATATCATTCTTAAAACTTCTAGTTAGGGAGATCTTTGGAAATATCTTTGGTTTTAAGTACTTGTAAATTATTATTTGGTTTGAAATGAGATTCTTAATTTTTTTTTTATTGTGCTTGCCCTTAGTCCAAAAAAGGGGCCAAGATAAAAATAAATTATTAATACTATGACTGACAGACTAGGACTACAGTCCGGCCGTTGAGAGAATGCGTTCCTGACACCTGTCAGTTAGACAATTTCTGTTGTATTAAAGATCAAATTCGCAAAACACATATTATTCGTTAGTATGAAACTGACAGGTGTTAAGAACGCATTCTCTCGACGGCCGAAGTGTAGTTCTCTTTTTTTATGAAAGTCGAATATAACAATATAACAGTAAGTAGTTACATGAAGAAAACATAAACAGTCGAAATGAAATGCTTCCAATATTATTTTGAAAAGCCACACAGCATGGCCTCTCTTTCTCCTTAGTGTGTATTAAATAGCGTTATCTCACTTTGTAATTTAGGTATCTGTGAGTGTCATTGCAAAATAAAATAAACCAAATAAAATCACGGAAAGACTTTACCTTAAAACTAGAATAAAACATAATCATCCAATACTTTGCAGGGAATGTTTGAATTGTAACAACTTGCTGAGATTCGTGAAGACCAGATCCTGAGGGTTGGAAATGATGAAGTATACCAGTCCTAGTATTGAGAGGACGGCCCGCCATATTGAAAAGTGCGTCCAAGTGTGGTAAAATGTTGGTATTGTTGGCTAGAAAAGAAAAGACAACATCAAATAAGTGTGAAACGTAACAAATAGTACATTAGTAATTGCAAAAAAACCCTGTATTTTAAAAGTTCGCAAAATCATTTAAATAAAAAGTGACTCTTGCAACGACACAATAAAGTGCAATTCAGGTCGCACGGCGCTAATTACCTACAGTTATATTCACCTAGAAGTTGCCTCTCTTTGTATCGCGTAACTCTTTTATTTTCTGACTATGTTACGCTAACTGAATAGGGATGTTGAGCGGGAAAAAAATACGATTTAGTCCGTCAGTCAGATAATAAAATTATCATATTAATAGAAAATGGATTAGATAAAACGCATTAAAGTGGGGGAGTGGGGGCTCGCTTCGTCACAAGTCAGTATAAAATCTACCGGCCAGTGACGTCATCTGTATTAATCTGTGGTTTAGGTAAGATTAGACATTCTACAGGGTCGAATTGAATTAGTCTCTCCGGAGACGTAATAATTATCCATATCTAAAAATAATGAAACATTTTTTTTTATAGATCGACGATATTTTTTGGTGACGTTGACCCCCAAAAAATCAATAATTTATTTGTTGTTTTATCATCTTTAGATATTGATACCCATCACGTCTCCGGAGTTTTGCTATCTAATTTAATTTGACCTTGTCATTATCATTCTCTTGCCGTTATCGCAATACATTGAGGTCGGTGAAATATGGCTTCTTCCATACTTCTCCATTTAGGGATCTCGCGCACTAGACGGCCATGACCACGACCAGTGGTCGCAGCGACCAGGTAAACTATAGCAACCGATACGAATCGCGTACGTCGCAACGGCCAACTAGCCGCAGACCATACATTACTACTAGACGGCCACGAGTGGCCGGAGTCGTGGCCGTCTAGTGCGCGAGATCCCTCAGTCGTCAATCAGTAGCCAAAATATTGAGCTTGTATACAAACTAATTTGTCTACTCACAGTAGTAATGTTGTTGCTCGTGATATTATTGACTAGAGGCGAGTATTGGTACACCATCAGCTCATCATACATCCTGGCAGCCGTACAGACCAACAGACATGCAGTGTACAGCATCACCAGGACTATAGGCTGAAAGTATGGCTGTAGACCCCGGGTTAAATCTAGGCTGGTGACGTCGAGTCTGGAAAGTGGAGAAATGAACTTTAATTTAAGGATAGTAAGGTTGTATGTTAAATTTGTTGTTGTATTTTTTTAATCTTGAATAAATTAACGATGAAGGAAGTCGTGGTAATAAATGTTTTGGAGACAAAAATAACAGTTTTATAGCTAACAACCGGTTTCTCATTTAAGAAATTTCAGATTTGCCCGCGTAATTCAAAATTTCTTACGGTTCTAGCAGTTTTTTTTTTTTAATCCTTGTAGCTTAAGCTCTTGGCCTGCATCTCACCTGATGGTAAGTGATGATCAAGCCGAGAAGGTGGAACCACGCTTCACCCGTAATCCTCTACCACAGAGGAACGTCAACTGCCGAAACACAACAATGCTGTTAACATTGTTGTTATGGCGACAAACTTAAATAAGATGCTGGTCTTACCACTAGACCACAAAGGCTGCGTAATTTTGGATTCCGCGGACTTTCACCTTTAGTAGAAATTATCAAGTTATCAACTTAATTTGTGAATTCAAAAACCAGAGGGGCAATTCCCGTAATTTTTAAGAACATTCGCATCTCATTCGCAATCTGTCAAAAATACAATGTATTTACCAACATTTTTGACAAGTTTGACAGATTGCGACTTGAATGAGAACGTTTTATAAGTACGGGAATTGGCCTTCTAGTATGAGGTAGCTGATCCAAAATCTAGTAACTCACCTATCCAGAACCGAAAGTAGGCACAGCACACAGAAGAAATAATAAGAAGCAACATAAGGCATGGTGACGACCGCATGGAAGGACAGATGTCCTGCATCCAACCCGTCTGAGTAGCTGATGAGGAGTAGGTGCATCAAAGACAAGCCTCCTAGGACACCGTGGCAAGCTGGTGCTGAAGAACGCCAGGCTTTCTGAAGGGTCAATGCCACGTCTAATGGCGTTAGGTCGCCCAGTCTGAAATTAAAAAAAAATACTTAACGATATTTATTTTGTAAAATGGTTAAAAACTTTCATTATTATCGTCTGCCTAGCATTTTCTCAACTATGTTGGGGTCGGCTTCCAGTCTAACCACATGCAGCAGAATACCAGTATTTTACATGGAGTGACTGCCTATCTGACCTCGACCACCCAGTTACTGGGTAATATGTTTATTTTTATTTTTATGGATGCTACATCTAAGTTGTGTCGTACTGTATTCTGAGAAGATATACCGAAACAAACTCAGAGGTTTAGTTGCTTGATGTCTAGAAAACAATTACAAGGAAAGAAAAACTGCTATTGATTGTTACTGTAATTGTAATGTAATCTCATTTCCAATTAATAATATTCGTAAGATCTGCTGTGTTAAATCTAGAAGGTTATGCAGGTAAACATGCTTGTTTTAACACTGATGTTAGCTCATAGCTATTAGCTGTCAACTATACATATTTCACAAACTACATCATTCTCTTTTTTGTAATTATCGAATTTGAAAAGTCAGTCTGTTTTTAATGATTATTCATATTTATTGTCATGCTTACAATACTTTTAACGGGACTGTTATTAACCCCCGACGCAAAAAGAGATGGTTATAAGTTCGACCGCAATGTTTATGTCTTGGTTTGTAGCACCGTAGCTCTTAAACAGGTGAACCGATTTGATTTTGCGGTTTTTCGGGTTCCATAGCCAGATGGCAAAAAACGAAACCCTTATTTATGGATTCGTCATGTCTGTCTGTCCGTCCGTATGTCACAGCCACTTTTTCCGAAACTATAATGGAGTTCCCCATACTTAGAACTGAAACTCAATTTTTTTTTTTTAAACCTTTTGGGGTTTTATCGTGTGGGGTATCTATGGATAGGTCTTCAAAAAGATTTTGAGGTTTCTCATATAATTTTTTTCTAATTTGTTTTTGAATAGTTTGCGCGAGAGCCACTTCCAAAGTGGTAAAATGTGTGTTATCCTGTAACTTCTAAAATAAGAGAATGATAAAACAAAAAAAATATATGATGTACATCAACATGTAAACTTCCACCGAAAATTGGTTTGAACGAGAGTAGTTTTTTTTTAATACGTCATAAATCGTCAACATCGATCAAAGTTACAACGAACTACAAGAACTTTTATATTATGTTACTTGCTGCTACGGAACCCTTCATGGGCGAGTCCGACTCGAACTTGGCCGCTTTTTTTTATTTTGTCTTTGAGAGCAGGTTTTCTACCGATGGTTCTTAGACATGTTTTATCAAAAGCCGTTTGAAGATTATCAACTCTTTTCTAGTAGATGAACGGATGTAAGTGTCTTCCACAGGTATGATCGGTTTGAAATTTGGAACTTCAATGATATTAGAAGAACATATTAACCTTGAATTGATGCTGCAGCATCACCTGGAATTTGCAGGATACCCAACTTCCTTACCAACTTACAGCACAGGTATCGTGTTTGGGGGCTCATTCAAATGGTCTCAATGAATAGGTTATAGGTAGATGATGTACAGGGTCTGGTGATGGAGTAGGAAAGAGAAACGAAGAAACTGTTCTACCTGATTTTGACCTCCACTTGTACAATCATGTTTAGACTGTAACACTAACTTTATGTGTTTCACTTTGTACAATAAACATATTATTTATTATTGTTATAAATGTTTGTGTCGGGAGTTTATTTTTTATTTTAATATAATTTCACTTGTTCATCTGTTGTCTAATGTTATCTTTTATTCATAGGAGCAAAATCATTAAAAAAACTTAGCAAATAATAACTCACCTTAAATACTTATCACCATCTCTAGATTGCTGTGACTCCAGAATCCTGTCCCTCGACACAGCTCTAAAAGTACCTCCGCCTTGCAGATATATCTTTTCAGGTCTACGTGACCCAAATGGGTCCAGTCTGTCGTCATTTGGTGAAGTCAGCGGTGATGGTGAGGAGAATGGGTTGTCTAAGTATGTATCGTGGTATGGCATACTGGATTCTAGAGTTTCCAGCATAGCTGTTAAGTCTGTAGGACGAGCTGAAAAGTTTTAAAGTATATTTATAACATATGGTTATGATAATAGAAAGTTAATTGGCTCAGGCGTGACTGCGGAAATCCATTATAAAATTCAATAGATGACATATATTTAGTAACCTAATCCGCTTAGCTGTTCTTAAAGAGTCATAAAGAACTCTGTCATAATTCGACACGTGTTTCACCTCTCAATGAGGCATCCTCAGGCTGACGATTGACTTGTTGCGAACCCGACGTGTGTGGGCAGTAATCAGAAGTGGCTCACTCTGCTCTCGACGCTTGACGTGTTCACACATTGGGTCCGGATTACAAAATATATGTCATCTATTGTTTTTTATGATAATAGAAAACGCTGGATGTCAAAGTCATCAGTTTCATGGGGTTTAAAAAATGATCTAATAAATCTTTATAGTCTGTTGTTCATGGTATGAAGTCAATAAAAATTATGACTGTGAGATCCTATCCTATTATATGTGTAACCTTCTGCCTTCCTCAATAAAGAAAACAAATTTGAAGAAGCAAAGTATTAAGTTTATTTACCTGCTTTTGACCCTGACTTATTCTTGCCACTCTTAAACACTTTAGGGCTAACATCTCGTCCATTAGTACTGCTATCCTGTCTCTCATCCCTGACTTTCCTCCTAGTCTTTCTCGGTTTGTGACGTAGTTCCTTCGTTATACCGTTATTGTTCTCCATGTCATTTGCTTCAATCTCTAGTTCACCGCTCAGAGTGACCACTTCATCTTTATTGTACTCTTTGAGATAGTCGTCCACCTGGAATGAATAGATTGACCGGATTGTGTTACTAAATACTTAACTACCCTAAGAAACTTTAAAATGTTTTACTGATTTATTGTATGCAGATATAAAGTAATGTCATAATTCAATGTTAGAGTATAGCATAAAGGCTAAGGTATTTAAAAAAAATATTGTTATAGAGAACTATTAATGATAATATTAGTAGGTACTTAAAACAAAAAAAAACTTAATTAGAGAGATTTTATTTTTATTTTTTTATATGTAGTTAAAACGGCTTACCCTTTCCAAAGCACTAAGACTAGACCCAGGTATTTCAAAATCATGTAAGTCCCGGTCTCTATGTCTAGACGAGTGCCGTTTCTTCTTACGATAAGACGGGCTCCGCTTCTCCTTATGTCCGCTAGAAGGCCTCGACAAAGTCTTCATGAATTTGTCATCCAAATGATTAGGATCATGGGAGTAAAATACGAATGACGGGTTCTTGTCAGAGTTTTTTAACTCTTTTTCAACGAAACCCAAGATTCCTTGTTTGATTTGATCATGTATTGGTAGCTCAGTGTCGAGAGATTCATGCTCTGATTTTATCCAGCTGTCTCGTTTGGATTTGTCTGTTGTAGCTTCCTCTATAACTGCAGTTTCTTCGGGTGCAGCGTGACCATTTGACATTTTTCGCGACTCGGATCGGCTTCGAGATCTTTTCATTTTCTGCTTTGGGGACGGTGACCGAGCAGATGTATGCACTTCTGCTATCTCCTCCTTCACGTCCACACTTTTTCCAGGCTTCATTGTTAACTATTTTTGGCGTAAACCCACGCAAATTACAATCACACTAACTTATTTTTATTTATAGAATTACTTTACTCTCAAGCATACTAAACTTCGGCAAATCAAAGAAAGTAACACAAACTTACTATTTAACTTTAGTTTTAACACATTTTCATGTTTAATATCAGTTAAATAATATTTAATTTCGGAAACTAAAAACAAAGAACCTCTACCGAAATGTCAAATGTCAACACTGATGACGTCATTGTGACGTCAACGGGTCTACGCAAATGGAAACGTTTCGTTTCACGTAGTGCAAATAACATGAAAAACCTTCTTGTTATACAAAACACTGGCCAATTTTCATGAAAAAAAGAGGATGACAATAAGTTTTTTTAAACTAAATACATTTACTTTTTTTATATGTTATGGCTTTACGTGTTTTTTTAGAGTTAAACCAACCAGTAACCAATTTAATAATAAAAGGTTATTTTACAGTTAAAACTTTTTTTACTAAATTTAATTGTTTCGTAATTAAGAACTAATAAAAAAAAATATGTATGCATCGACTTGAGAATCTCCTTATTTTTTCGTCGGTTAAAAATCTACAGTTATCTTATGCCTGACGATTGATGGGCTGCTGTGGTGAGCTAACATAAGTGGTGATGAAATTTTCTCCTGTTTTTAACCGACTTCAAAAAAAGGAAGAGGTTATGCACTAGGCGAGTTTTTTTTGGACATTAGTTTAAATAAGTATCCTAGCCACGCTTTCGTTTCGAAGAAAACTCCTGCTATGAATGATCGATGGATGCGCATAGGTAGGTACTTCTAGAATTAGTGGCTACCGCGCTACTTAATAGTCAGGAGAATAAAAGCTCGTGCAGACCAGCGCGACGCGACTCGAACAATACAATTTCTAAGAAAACTTCACGGTATAACAATAACCGGTGTTGCGTCGCGCTAAGCTTAAGTTTCACTTACAGTTCCTCCGACTTGACCACAAAGTTGTGAGAAGTTTGACGGTCGAAGAGAAGTTTGACGGTCGATGAGCTCACCATACACACTTACACAGGCACCCGTGGCACTCATTACCTACATGGTATGTCTATTAACTGCTCCCAAATTACGATAATTATTTTAATTTAATTTACTTTTTTATTTTATTTTAATTTACAAATTTCCTTGACATACCTAATATTTTTATTTTTGACATTATCACTTACAATATTCTTTATTTTTTATTAAATTTGATTTGTTACAGCTGTAGTGTCACCCATTGTCATTTGGTTTAAATAGGTTTTTATTTTTATTATTTTATTTATCTTTAATATATACGTAGATTATTTTCTTTTAAATGTTGTGAATGTGAGAACGTTGTAGACATAACAGACTGTAGATCTGTGGACAATTTTATATTTTAATTTTTTTTAATTTTTTTTTTTTTTTTTTTCTAAGTACCTGGTACATGTTGATGGGCCTACACTGTCCTCTCATACCTGTATAGTTGATCGAAGCTTTTATCACTGTAATTTGGAAAAATTGTAAAAACCATTTACTTTTAAAAGAGTAACCGTGGAGTTTCTTGCCGACTCTTCTCCATAGGAAACGAACCGTGCGCCTAGCTTCTGACGTTTCATAAGTGCCCTTGTAGGTTTAAGTACCTATGTAAAAAACTAAACGAAACGAAAGAGTAGATTAATATTAAAATTGTTAACAAATATCTATAATAGCCCTCCTCCTAATTTTTATGTTGTTATGCCCGACAGGGCCCACAATGCTCCAAAACGAATGTATGTCTTTATGTACCTACCACCTAAGTTCACATTGTGGAATGCAATAAACGTATTGAGTATTGAGTATTGAGTTAAAATAAAATATTTTGAATTTTACAGCTAGTAACAAAACTCAAGTCTCGGTTAGGATAAAACCAAAATGCCTAGCTACATTTCCAAAACAAAAATCAGGTACCTACCTAGGTATTTCCCTTCCCCCCACGGCTTTAAAAGGTACCACTTACAACCAATAACGGGAGTAAGTAATCACGATCAGTGACGGACAAAGCTTATCGGGGGCCCGGGGCGGCAATATTTTGTTTGCACTTATATTTAGCATAGGTACGTAGAGGGCTCCCAACAAAGACTGCCTTTAAATTACAGAACATATTTTGGCCCTGTTTGGGATTTGATTAAAAAGCATTTTTTTTAAATTTGGTGTCCCCCACGACTGGAGGACTGCCGCCCCCCTCATGGAAAAGGCTTTCGGTAGGCAGGGTGTGAAGGCCTTGATGGAAAACTACTTACCTGTAACTACCCTCTCACCTAGGTACTCTTAGTTCTTTACTCTGAAGCTCTGCCCTAACTTTTGATTGGATGCCTTGGACCTCCTGATAATTCCTAAAGAAATCGGCACAGGCACACATTTGCAAAATAAACGAGAAAATGATTAAAAGTTCCAAGACATTGTAAATAACCTTCACTCCCTTTGACCCAAAAGTTACAATCGAAAGCTTTAGTCATATACTTACTTAGTCATTAGACATAGTCGTCGAGTTAGGAGCGCCAGCCGCGCCGCCCGTACCAGGCGTTGAGCGGCCCGACTGGACTCAGAAATTCGGAATGTTGCCGACCTTCAGACTGCGGCTCAAGTAACGTGCAAGTTATGAGCGGATGACGGGGAAAAAATTTGTTACTTACTTACAAATACTGGGCGAACTCAACATCACCAAGCGGCTATCTGCAATATGCCAGGAGCGTGCCCTTAGCGTTTTCGGACATATTATGCCTTCACCTAAGCATGGTCTGGAAAGGGTTATGATACCCTAGGGTACCCCTAGGGTCAGGTGGAAGGAAAACGCGCTCAAGGCAGAGCACCGGTCGTTTTTTGCCATCAACTTCCGAAATTTGTGTTCTTTTTGGAAGTCGGCTGTTTTTTTTTTGTAAAATGTTTTCGCTTTTTAGTTGTGGTAAGTACCACTGCCTGCTATGTAAATAACAGTGACAGGAAGTTATTATAACATCATCCACATAGACTATGTAATGTAGGAAAATACATGTTATTAAAGCTTACTCAAAAACTACCGAAGTATAATTAATACAATTTATAAGGGACCACCGTGCAAGCTTTGTGTACCAAATGAAACAGGATTTTCAAAAACGAAAATATCGAGGGGTACATAAAAAAATAAAAAATAAACACCTACAGACGAGCATAGATCCTCCTCCTTTCCTTTCTGGAAATCGGTAAAAAATATAATTTACCAGTTTTAGCCTCTTTTACAAAATCAAGTTTGTGTGACCAACGCTTATGCCTTTTACCGCCGGCCACACCGAGACACATAGGAAATTATTCAAATCGCACCAACCAGACACAAGCTTTTAATATCGTTCCAAGCGATTAAACAACTTATTTATGGTCAATTTGTCCAATAAGGCTGACCTATGGCTGAACACTAATTATGCACAGTGTGTGCTAGTCCTAATCTGTTGTTGTACAAACTAAATTTATTTCAAATAAAAAAACTGGATTATTTGAACACCTGGCGGGTGTAAAGGAATAATAATCTAATCGTTGGAACACAGAATATAAACAGTTAAATTGAAATCTCGTCTGCTAAAACAACCTTTATGGTGCATTTACCTTTCGACAAAAAACATTTTTTTTTTTATAACCACAATATCTGCTATCTAATCTTTATGGTCGGATTAAGGGGTTCACTGTTTACCAAAATCTGGCATAGTAGGTAGATAGATTTCGGATATCACCGCACAGGTCCGCGTGGTTCAAAATGTTATCTAACTTATCACAGTTCTCTGGACTTTTCGGTTCTTAGGGCAAGATTCACAGATAGCACTTTGACTTTATTTCGCTAATTAACAACCGACTCTCAAAAACTAACACAACAAAGTGAAAAATTACTTTAATTTCGGAAGTCGGTGGCATAATATAAAAATATAGAACCGACTTTAGAAGTTAAAGTTTTTCACTTTGTAATGGTTTTTATTGGAAGTCGCTTGTTTTTTGTTTGCAAATAGTTTATATTTTTCACTTTACCTATGTTTTAGAATTATTAACATTTCATATTTTTTTGTTATTTTATTTGTTGGTTGAACTTTTAATTATTTTATAAATTAAGTATAGATTGTATCTAGTCTAAGCCTTCTCATGTTGATCCATATAACTGGAGAAACCTCGACCCCTGTCATACAGGATGTCCTAGTTCAGGGGTCGAGACCTCATTGATGTGTACAGAAGTTTGAAAAAATAAATTACTATTCCTTACTAAATTACTATTACTTTGTAGTTGTGGTTTACCCCACACAAATTTGAATACCACTACTTGCTATATAAATAAGAGTGACAGGAATGTATTATAACATCATCCACACATACGAAGTGAGTAAAATACGTATTATTGAAGTTAACTCAAAAACTACTCAAGCAACGTTAATAAAATTTATATGGGACCACCGCGCAAGTTTCCTCAAAATTATTTTCAAAAACGGTCCAAAAAAATACAGACGAACATAGAACCTCCTCCTTTTTTGAAGTAGGTTAAAATCTTACATTTTAACCTACTTCAAAAAAGGAGGAGGTATATATATATATATATATATCGTCGCATACGAATATGTAGGTACATTATTTATATAACGTTAATGTTCATTTCATATTCGTATGTAACCGCTTACTCACAGTCATTTATACGAATATGAATGTTACATTCATAAAAATAGGGTTCAAATTAGTATGAAAAGCTTACTTTAATTAGCAAAGGACCTAAATTCAAAGTCCTGTCTATGAAACTTACCCTTAGTTGAGAACCGTTCCTCTTCTTTACCGTTTAAAGGCTCCCCGCAGACACGCGCGACGTGGCAGCGCGACGCGACTCTAGTAGAACAATTTCTATGAAAAAATCATGGAAATTGTTCTACCCGAATCGCGTCGCGCCTGTACGCAGGACCCTTTATCCTCTCTCAAGATTGTAATGCCGTAGTTATGTCACACATTGGGACACCCAAACTTTTTGTTTTAGCGCTGAGCGATGCGTACCTACCTACTAGGTACAGTCTGGAACAAAAGTCTATAACACTTCAGTTTTTTTTAATCTTAGTTATTGAGCAAAATATCACTAAGGGCTGATTTCACTATTTAGTGTACAATATTCCATAACAATTTTGACACTGACAGCTTTTGAACGCGTTTTAGAAATGCTGATCTCGTTCTGTTACATTGGTGAAATCCGCACTAAATATTATAAAACAAAGTCCCTCCGCCGCATCTGTCTGTCTGTCTGAACGCAATAAACTCAAAAACGTCCGAACGGATTTTTATATGGTTTTCACCAACGGACCAAGTGATTCATGAGGAAGGTTTAGGTGTATAATTCATGAAGGTTTTGTTTAAATTGTCTGAAATATGACGATGATTGGTGAAGATGTCTGAAAAAATTATGCCGACTGGGACATCACTGGCGTGCGCAGCGTTAATCAATAGAGTTATATGAACACAGTGTATTACGTAATTATTCCTCTCAAAAAGATCTATTAAACTGTAGTAATACTATAATTATATCTAGATACCAGTATTTTACATTTCTCTCTGGACCTAATTCTGAAGTCCACGCAGACGAAAAGTCGCGGGGTGAAGCTAGTTTAATATAAATAACAGAAATAAAAATAAAAGAATATTAACCCTAAGCTTTATATGAAATACTGAAATACAATGCATTTTGTGTCAATTTAGATTATGTGTAAAAGTAAGTATATATTTATTTATTTAACCATTCATGTAGGTGCACACAAAGACAAGAAAAATTTAACAGAAAAATACGTACAAAGGTGACGCTTATTTCTGAAGAAATCATTAAACGGCTGTTGTCGCTGACCGTACCTACCTACTAAGTAGGTACCAGCCTCAATTTCTTCTCCTCAAGCTACATAACAATTCACAGACGAGCAATATAAAAAAGCCAATTGCACAGTGTCAAAAAAATTTAAATATCTCCTAAACCTCACAGGTTAGCTACTTAAATGAAGTAAAAAAAAATGGTTGCCTGTAAAGTCGGTTTTACGGGCGAAGATTTTACGTGACAACGTCTTTTTATCGGCGGTGACTCATCGTAACAGACGTGAGCGGGCGTTACACTTTTTCATGAGTGACTCCGAGCCGCAACCTAATTTAAGACGTTGTCACGTCAAAAACTTGAAAACAATTATATATGTGTTTTTTTATGCGCTATTAAATAGGTACTCTTGAATGATGGTTTTACTTCAAGAAGCTATATTGCGTGGTTTCGGGAATATATCAATTTCAATTTATCTTTATTGCAATCCATAATGTACCATCGAAGAACTTCATATCTAACCACCGTAAGGACTATTCTTGCTTGAAGCGCTCGGCGACAATAGAACAGGACAGGTAACAGATGTGGTCATCGTGTTCACGGGATTTTGTTTTGAAACTGGTCAGATATGAACTTCTTTGATGGTACACATACAGGTGGTAGGAATAAATAAAATGAAACAATTATGGACCCTGTCGGGCACAGCAAAATTTTAAATAAGTAGGAGAGAGGAAGCTTATTACTAAATATTTTAATATTTATTTTTTATTTCATGATAAGTTAGTGGCTTTTTTATATTGCTCGTCAGTGTATTGATAAGTAGCGTCAAAGAAATTAAGGCTCGTTCTTAGTAGGTAGGTACAGTCAGCAACAAAAGCCGATTAATGATAATTATCTTTAGAAAAACGTGATATACGATAAAATCGTCACTTTTAAATCTGATAAATAATCCGTTATCCGATACTATTGAAGGTATATAAATTAATTTTAGTGATTATGTATCAGCCAATCAGCGTTATTTATTTTAATATTGCACAATATTTTACAATAATGACGACAACTTGTCTGAAACAATTGAACGTCTACTTATTATCCATTATCAGCAAGTGTTGATTCTTGATGTTGTAAACACGGGTTAGATCAAGTGATAACTATGTACAGTAGAATCTGTTTATTATAACTCCGCCTATATTGACCAACCGGCTATTATGACGTAATTACACAACGAACATTTAGTTTTCACATAAAATTCTTTGTAACAATGTCGGATAAAATGACTTCATGACTTCGCTTACAGTGACATGTCGCTTATTATGACCCATTTTTAATAATTTTTGTATAACCCTTTTAAAGTTAATTTTCGATTATTTTTCATGAATATTCAGAAAAATACGGGTGGTCACATGCCTATGGACGTCATTCTATAAGAGTCCTTATGTCCGTAAGAAATAAAGACTTCGTGATTCTTATTATAACATGTTTTTTTTATTTTATTTTTAAACCGAGGGTGATTGTCAAAGGGCATTAGTGGAATTACCCCTTGTTATCATAGTGACAAATCTATGATAGTACCCAAAGCCCTTAAAAACAGGCGCCTACGCCTACATTTGTAGGCACATGCTCTACGTATTAAAATCTTCGCCAGCTCATGATATCACTATTTAACTTAACGGTACCTACTCTAAATTCACAGTAAGTTTAACTGACTCATCTTTGCCTGATCAATCTTAAAATTAAACTTTGTCATAAACAGAAAGAATCTTAAAATTTAACTTTGTCTTAAACAGAAAGAATCTTAAAATTAAACTTTGTCTTAAACAGAAAGAATTTTAAAATTAAAGTTTGTCTTAAACAGAAACTACGAAGTAATAGATTTTCCCGTGAATGATTTTTACTGTTTTTCGGTTTTTATATTATTTATTTATGTATCTACAGAATTCGGTACATTGTTTATCACCGGGCCAATAAAATAACAACTCTTTCTAGGTATTTTGTTAAGTGATATTTAAATATTGCTAAATATTGCCGAGATAGGAGCCTTTTTGGCCTCGCACAGGTCCTCTTTTTCGTTTTCACTATATTGTTAGTTTTAATGTTCTTGTCGTAGATTGGTATTGCTTTCATGATTTTGTTAGTATTAATGTTCTTTTTTTTATTGTTGTATTTCTTGTGCGTGTCCCAAATTAAATATTTTTCTTTCTTTCAAACAGATTTCGGTACATTGAATGTCTCCGGCCAATAATATGACACTTCTTTCTAATATTTTGATGGGTGACAAATATTAAAACATATTCCGGTACATTGGATGTCTCGGGCCAATAAAATGGCGCTTTTTTCGAGTATTTTAATAGGTGATAAATCAATCGAGTATGTGTCGAAATACTCTCTAATAGTCATCGCTACGTTACCAGGTGCATGTCACTAGGGGCCTATTTAATTTAACTAACTAATGCGACATATTTGTCAAAAAGTTACAAAACGGTCACATTTTCACGACTGACGACGAGGTGGTGTTTAATAAATCACTAAAACTATGAAAACAATTTGTAAAATTGTCGAATTGTTGGATTGTCACCCTGTCTGCTTTAATAAAAAATGCTTAAGTCTGTATGCATTACCTGACTAGGACCCAAGTAGAGGAGAAATATTCACAAAAAGAACTCCCTAGATTTCCTGTAGCTAAATTCGCTGTTTTCTGTTTTATGGATCCGTTTTTAGTCCGTGCAGATCTTGAGACCTTGTTGCTAGTCTTATTTCTTTTAACCGACTTCAAAAAAGGAGGAGGTAATTAATTCGAATGCATTAAAAAAAATGTTTGTTGTCTCAGAACTCCGTAATTTATAAACCGATTTGATTTTTTTTATTTGAAATGATATACTTCCATATTGGTCCCATAAAAAATTATAAAGTTCTGATGAGTGGTTTTTGAGTTAGCTTCAATAATACTTTTTTTTTTGGATTTTGTTGTGTTATCGTCTCATCGTCGTCGTCTGTTACCAACAAAACAATTTTTATTGTTTGGGCTTAGCTAGTGTGATTACATTGGCCCCATGATCGATGAGTGTATAAGCAAGCATAATCATATAATGTTACCACTGGGGCACAGGTCTCTCTCTTCGAGAGACAGTGGGCCCTGAGTAGATTAGTAGATATCAGAAGTCTTTAACTTTTTTATTCTAGTAAATATGCCATACAACTTGTAAGTCAACGAGGCCGTTACCGATAGGACAGCACTGTTCCATGACCGCATCTAGTATGAGTATTAGAACTGCAGTGCTATTCTGTAACCATGTCACCGTGAAAACTTAGGTGAAGTGAGCGTGGTGTGAGCTGTCATTCCACAGAGATTGACACTATTGACAGCTCACTTCACCCAAGTTTTCGCGGTGAGATGTTTACAGAATAGCATGGCTGTAGTTAAGGGTGGCCAAGTCATAGGTCTCGTATTCGAACCCAAGGCACGCACATCTGACTTTTCGGATTCATGTGCGTATTGTATATTTATCACTAGCTTTTTTTTTTTTTAGATTCCTACATTATCTAATAAAAATAATCCTGCTCTGGGCGGAGCGGGAGGGCTTGTCAGACTTTTACTGACTAAAACCCACCCGTGTTCCTTCTGTTGCCTGTATGCCATGGCCACGATTCACGATCTTTCCAAACCCGCACCCCTGAGAGATATTCCTTGACGGCATGTGAAACCAAGTCAGGGGCCCATGGGCATGCCGGGGTTGCGGGTTTGTCTGAAAGGGATATCGCGACCTCGGCACACAGGCAACGGAAGGAACACGGGTGGGTTTTAGTCAGTAAAAGTCTGACACGACCTCCCGCTCCACCCCAAGCGGGAGAAGTTATTTGATAATTTCCCATCCTCAAAAAAAAAAAAAAAAAAAAGGGGCCCATGGGCGGGATAAAAACTCTGACGCCAGTTTAATCGATAACCACACTAAAAGATCGATGAGAGGCGTAGGTGCCTGCCCTAAATTGTCAATAGTGCATGTTTGTAGATAGAACACGATAGCAAATACATGGTTAGAATGTTGCAAATATTTGCAGAAATGAGGAAGGGCGGCCTAATTCTACACAGTGGAATAACCAGCTGCTTACTTCATACAGATACTACCTACGTATGTCATATCAGATGAATAAGGGCCAAAGATAGTTATGTCGGGAGAAAGGACAGCATCCGCTTAAGGTGCTAATACATTAATAATTTTACCATGTATCCATGTACCTACCCAAGAATAATGGCTATGTCAACATATTCATAAGCAATAAGTATTAATTTAAATGTAAGTATTCTATTTTCACAGTACCCATAATAAGCAGAGCTCTGGTTCTACATGATCTACATTATTTTAGAGGGAAGAGTTCCATCAGGAATTTCTCAGTAGCAGCCCGGAGTCTGGAATTATGCCCGGTTGATGACAATAGGCTCGCCCCTGTTTACAAGGTTGTGGACCTTAGCGTTACATAGTGGGCAAAACAGTCGTGATGTCATGTTGTTGTCAAAAGTCACCTTAAACCCGAACGTCCTTTTTAAATGCAATAACAGTATTTTTGCTACTAACATAAAACAAATAGTCAATAATAAAGCTGTTATTTGAACTAAAATAATAAACTCTACATTAAGCTCCACTTTGTAACAACTTACAAACCTAAACTCGAATCAAAAGGCTTATTCCAAAAATGTTCAATGCAATTAATTGTCTAACCATTGTCACCTAATCATCGAAGCACTCCAAAATATAAACAATAATAAAAGACCAAAGATCAAGTGGATGTTCTTACACAATTTCCCTCCTCACTCCCCCCCCGCTCCCCTCTAGAGGTCGTCCTCCCCTCCCAGAGGACGGCGAAAGGCACTTTCACTCTTGGAATTTGGCAGTTGGCGGGTCGTGACGTCACTTTTGCGCAATTTGACGCAATGTGGTCCAGATCTGCGCATGATTTGCTTTAAAAAAGTTTCGTTTTAAACAATATTTCGTCATGTAAATTAGTTTGTTAGTTTTAAAAACACGTGGTAGGTATTTGCTGGTGTTGTGACGTAGGTAAGTGTTTGAAGTAGGTGCGGTTTACATGTAAAATAATATTGATAATAGTTACCTAGCTAAGTAATAACGGCACGGGTCGATCCATCAGGTTAAGCTACGCTTGCCAGGGTTGGTTCATGCACGGGTGACCATCTATACATACCAAAACTCCTTCGTGTCTCAGAAAGCACGTTAAGCCGTTTATCCCGGCTGTCATTCATAGATGTTTGACAGTCGTTACGGGTCGTCAGAAGCCCAAAGGCTGACAACCAGTCTCACCAATTGGTATCATTACCCAGTTACTGGGTTACTGGGTTGTGGAGGTCAGATAGGCAGTCGCTCCATGTAAAATACTGGTATTCAGCTGCATCCGGTTAGACTGGAAGCCTAACCCAACATAGTTGGGAAAAGGCTAGGCAGATTACCTAGCTGAAGTATCGATGTTTATCAGATTAAACGTGTTACTAATGAATCACGTGAAATTCGTTATGTTTTGTAAGTCGGTGTTAGAAGTGGTTTTGTCTCAATCACCTGTTTTATGGTCTCTTATTTCGATATTTTGATTAAAACGAGATGGATGGAACTAAAGTTCTTTGTATTTCTCCATACGGTAGCTATTAAAGTGGGATTTTATAGCCTGGCTGATATTTAGGAAGAGCTATTAAACTTACCACAGATGTTATTATGAATAAAAACTAATAGACTTTATGTGTATCAAGAAAAATAAAATAACAATTTAATGGCCATTTAATTTTATTGTGACATTAAAATAATTGATTCATAAAATCTACATTAGTTTGGTCCAATAACTATAATTATTATTAAAATTCATAACGCTAACTGCGTTAACTTATATAATATATGATAATAAAACGTTTATTATACCCTTATATCTATCCCAACACCAATATTGCAAATATTTTATACAAAAACTATTTACATTACGGCGGGACACCAATTTACAAACAATATACAATAAAATTTTGTCCCGAATAAATTCTAATCGTCTATTTGGCACAAAATTATAATTATCAATTTCAACCCGAAACAAATTTTGCACGAATCCTTCGCCATCATTAATATTAAAACTTAATTAATTATTATTGCAATATGCGACGTAACTCGTCATTTTTTAAATATTTTTAATATAAAAATTACATTTACATTTTTTCTTCGTTTTATATTTCATACTAAAATATTCAACAGGTTTATAAACTTACAACGAGAATAATCTCTTTTACATCACTATTCTTAGTACCGAACAATAGAGGGCACATTTTTCTTATTATTTACAGAATACTTAATTAACTAAAAGTTCATAGAACGTACTAGAAATATATCATAGATATATGGGATAAACATTACCAGCTTTCGACGAGGACGATCCTGCGTTAACTCAGAACTATCGAATCGTCAACGTTTACACGCTGGTAAAAACTAATACATAACACAGCTAAGAGTCCCATCGCATAGAATTCCAGAGAAAATTACCTTTCCCGAATTATATGGAGGGATAGTGTACAAGACGCCTATTAATTCCCGGTCTCACGACAAACACGTCGTCGATACAAAGAACCGGTGAAAATTCGGCTGTCAACAAACTCGGCGACTGCGCTGCGATTTGCGATTGTGCCGCAAAACGAAGCCAGTCATCGTACCGTCCGCATTACCGCGGCTCACGCACCCTTATATACAACGTAAATAAATTATGTACACTACTTATAGACTAAAGAGTATTTATAAGCAGTACGGGTGACAGAACTGGTAGACGAGCCTCTGACTCCTCTCCGTTTTCTTCATGATTCCTTTCTTGTAGTACTGTCGGATGCTCCTGGACAGTTTGTCGTAGTTCATGGCAGGCCTGTTCTTTCTCTTGCCCCACAGCCTGGCGACACGCACTGAATCCTCAATCTTGAACACGCCAGTACCTGTGGAGCACGGTTTGAATTAAACATTTGTTCAATATAACGGATTCGCGATTTTATTTTTGAGAGACATTTTTCGATCATTTTTATTCGTAGACTTAACAAGATTTACGTATCTAAAACATCTTAGGTCATTAATTGCAGTAATCTCTAAGAGCCTTTAAATGTTCTCAAAGTAACTACATAATAAAATTAAAAGTAAATGTTGTGCATTGTATTTTCAAAATTACAACAGAACGTACGACGCATTTTAATCTCACGCGACCGCTATGTCGACCGTTTGTCGCACGATGAGATCGTGATCTGATTTAATCTAATATAAATTTAATTTTCGTCAGAAGATCGTATTTCTTAGAAAAGTTTAAAAAACTCATTACCTTTCAAACTAAAAGCAAGAAACAAGTTGTTTTGGCGACAACTGTTTCGTTGATTTCTACTTTAAAAATAAAACGAGCGAAAGGAATTCGGAAAACAGAAAGCTCTATAAAAACGATCTTACTGAATCAAGTTCCATTTTGGACATCTACCATTTTGTTTTTAATTCAGTGGCTTTAGATGAATATTTAAAAGGGGTGTAATGATGACATTCATACTTGTAGATATGTATTAATAAATACTATCTTATCAGAAAATTGTAAAGTTAGAAATGTCGTTTCTTCGTGCGTCACGCAACTTA
The DNA here is from genome assembly GCA_914767755.1 of Agrochola circellaris. Lineage (NCBI taxonomy): Eukaryota > Metazoa > Arthropoda > Insecta > Lepidoptera > Noctuidae > Agrochola > Agrochola circellaris. Next base: position 3,492,930 of record OU611847.1, read on the forward strand.
CAACCATCTTAAAAACAAAAGGTTAATTAGAATTCCTATTCGAGTATAAGTTATTAATAAAACACTATTTATAAATCGAGACCTTCACATGACTTGGACGTCACTAGACACTACAGAGACAGTACACCAATTATAGCAAATCACTACAAGTCGTGATCTAGAAACCAAATATTCAACATAATAGTGATGTACCAACAATATTCGTGATCCTAAAAGGACTCGGTAATGGTATAAATCGTAACAATGGCTGTCTATCGTCTGAACAAGTCACGAAACTAGATAACCTTTATTTAAAACGATTTTATTGAACAGATGGTAAATGGCCAGATCACCTTGGGGATGGAATGTCGCTCAAATGAATTTTCCATGCGTTAGATTCAATAACTGATGCATTCAAATCGTGAAGTAGAAGATTGGATTCGGAATGAAAAATGTGTGCTTTACTAAAATTATATACAGGATTTAGTCAAGTTAAAGATAAATTACCAAATAGGTACATGGTGTGAGTAGATTTAGCTTAAGCTATGAAGACAAAATTCTGTCCACGTTTTAATGTGTCCATTGTGTCGTAGGTAACTTTAGACCATTTTAAATGTGCGTGAGTGTGTACAGCTCACGATTTTGGTAACCAATAAGGTAAGTAGGATTCTAAAATGAGGTCTGACCAAGAATTAAGGTATTTAAATCAGACTTCTAAACTATATACGTGGTCTAAGTTTAATGGGTATGATATAATTGGTAATTTAATTATTTATATCACTGTATTAATATTTTATGGCCCAGTATATATTCTAATCGACAGTTGAATTGCCAATAAATTTTCCTCTGATAATATTAAAAATAATCAACATATTTTATGGCTTCATATTCCATGTTTTTTAAATCTTGACCTCTACTGATTAGTAGCCAATGGAAAACAATCATATGTACTGCTCAATAAGCCACGCCTGCTTTACAATCATAGCAGTTAATTTATCGTGAGCAAAACAAAGGAGTGCCTTGATTCCGTGTATAAACCAATTATAACAGTTTAACAGTTATCAACCATTTATATTACGGAAAACAGGTCCTTAACAAAGGCGTGTTTGGTACATTTGTCTTATTGTTCACCATGTTGGTACTGGCTTGAATCAAACTGGTTTTCTATGTGGTTTTTAGATCATTCGTTAATGCGACTACGTTGTGGACGAATACCTACCTAAGTTTTAAGTATGAATGTATGAGATCAGAGATTCTGATTCGATATAATATCAAAAAGAATAGATGGAATGTATAAAAGAGAAAAAATGTGAGATGACGAGCGATAGTGATGTATGGAAGAAGATGATATAAGATAAGAAGAAGATAGTTAAGTCAATAGCAGGAGGGCGCCGATGCTAGAAATCCACAATGTCATTATTTACAAAGAAGAAGTAAAGTATTAAGATGACATGGGAAATACCAAAGATAAGACACAGAAACTGGTGTAGAGACTATTATTGGAATTCTTACAATAATATTAAAGTCTGTATTATTATACAAGTGTATAGTCTCATTTAAAAGAATAGACAATGACGATTAAAGACTCCCCTAAGATAAATACTGGGAAAAACATTAATTATGGATGCACAATCATTTATATTTACGTTGTTGTTGCGATTTATCTGTTACTAATTAATAAGGGCACGACTAATTAATAAGCAAATATGTTACTATTTAATTGTTTACTTGACGACGAACAAAATGGTGTAGAATTGACTGGATTTAGTTGTTTACCTCGGATAAGGGATTGATCAAGCAAGATGTTATAATATTTTATGTCACTGTTATTTGAAGAAGTAAGTTATCAATGTGCGTTTTGTTTATTAACAACAGGAGAGACGAAATAACATTTCGCCTCTCCTATTTTCAAAATATTGTTTTGTCGTTTTCTGTATTAACCCAACATTCATCATCATCCCTACCAATATTTATAAGAAATCGCCTTGGTCTTGGTATTAATAAAATAATAATCGAACTATTATCGTCTGGCTGAATTCAATTTTAATCTTATCAAAAACATTACTCAATCAATTTCGACATTCCCGCCCCCCTGCTCTTTTTAATATTACTCATCATAAGTAAAACACAAGTTTGAACAATTTAATGGAGTTGATGCCTATCTTTGTAGGTATATTTTAATCATATTATCATAATCTGCTTTATCACATGAGCAGTTGGCAAAATAGTTCAAACCCAAGATTTGAATTTACGTCAGTGGATAAGGGTTTACTGATAAAACCTGATAAACCGTTACAATTGCAATAAAAAAAACAACAACGCAATCGTTAAAAATAGAAATGATACTATAATCATGTGAGTATAATGAACTTCAGAAGCACTTGACTTTAACTCATCTGTAATATCTACCTATACACCTGTAGAATAAACATAATTATGAAAATCGGTTGGTGGAGCTGATGCTAACAGCAATTTCTACATATATGTTTAATGTTACGTACAGTTATAGCCAAATATACGATCTGCAAACGCTTTAGATTTGGTAATTCTTATGAAAATGTAAAGAGCTATTTTAGTAAGTGTATCATTCACAATGTTAACGATAACCTTAATAGCAAACTAAAACAAAGATTCTCGAATTTCAAAATTGTTTTCAAATTAAATATTCAACTTAATGTCTCTCAAAAATTCTTTTCCGCACATTTAAAATTATTATAGCTTTATAATATTCTCAATACTCACTTCGGTCTAACCACCGTATAGCTGAGCCGTGTACGTGAGGAGATGCCAGAAGCTCCTTCAAGAACTGCCACAGGTGAATATGTGTACTTCCTGTCTTTGCTTTAACGCCTCCAACTGTTGCACTCGTACCAGCTGATTCCGAGTCCTCATCTGTTGAAGAAGAGATTCGTTAGCAAATGATTATCAACCCTAGGTTTGAGGGTTAAAGCCGTAAATGGAATGAGATGTGGTGTTAAAATTGGGAGCATCCAAAATGTATGGTCGAAAGAATTTAGACTATCATGACAATGCCCAAATAAAATTCAGTTTTTTAATTGCAACAAACAAACTACTACATTCCTGATCACCCCTCCTCTATAAAATATATAATTAATACTTAACTATAATGTAAATTATTAACAAGAATAAGAGCTTGTGTGTATGTCAAAGGCGTCCTGAATGCATAAATAAGCGCATAATTTAACAATCTAGAACTAATAAAGAGCCCATAACGCTGCTATAGAAAAGGGGGCAAACAGACCACCAGGCAATATAACAACACTATGGCTTCTCGGAAGCTTATCATACCAATTCATCGTTTCTATGAAACTATGAGCCTACTCAACTCGCCTTCTAAACTACGCACTATTATAAAGACCTAAAAAACTTGAACACAACTAAGAAGTTTCTTTAAGAAAATGTTTAACTAAAAAGTTATTTTTAAATGGATGCTGTAAACATAGACCAAATTAACGGCAGTCGACCTTCAGTTGTAGACATGTAAACAGACTGACAACCAAACGAATCATATAAACAAAACGCTGCACTCAGAACAGTTAAATAGCAACATGCTATTTAAAGAAGAAAGCCAAGTGCTGAATGAAATGCTGCAGACGATTTGAGGAAACTATGGGGAAACGAAACTCCAAAGAATTTTCACATTTAACTACAAGATGATAAAGCTCAAACTACTAAAGAAAAACAAATGAGAGTAAAGTTACTAAAAGAGACGAGAAAAGTGACACAAGCTACGGTTAATTAAAATTCGAAGTACTTTACACCGTATGTGAAGGTGGCAATGAAAATGCTCACGATGTCGATGGCAGTTTTATCTTGGTCGCACTCGACCTTGTGGCTCCGGTGGCGTGAACTAGGCCTTCGGGAAACGACACAAAAACAAGACTTGACGTATATGGATTCGAAGCCGACATGTAAGGGACAGAACGGCAATAGAACGACAAACGTCTGATTGATGGGTTAACTGTAACTAGGCGTGGCTCTATATTACATTAGTATCCAATTCATTTTATCGGTCAACGATTTAAAGATTTAATGCTTTTAGCTTCCAAGCTTGTTTCAATATACATATTTATTAAACAGGTATTTTTATGGAATGATCAATTTAGCTATCATAGTTGCAATCATATGCAAAAATACGTGAAACCTGATCTTTCTCGAAACTTCATGATGTTTTCAAGTCATCTATTACTTGGTCCTGTTTATCATGTTTTTTCTAGTGCATCAATTTCTGCTTTTGTTAGCTGAATGGCTTTTACCTTAACTTCAAACAATGACAAGTTTCAATTTAATGTTCATCTATTTGTACAACTTCTGCATTTAAAGAATCTGATTTAATTCTAAATTCACAATTTGGCCCAGTAACCTCTTTGATTTACTTTATACCGTCAGGGCCTTTCTGATATAAATCTTTATGTCAAACTGCATGTGTGGACTGATAACTGAGTCGCAGATAATTGTCGATCGCAATTTCCTGTGCTACTATCGGACACTTTTTTTATTTATAAGCTAACTGTCAACCCATTAAGGGCGACAGGGTGTCTCGTCTGTTGGACTGTATCATGGTTTTATGTTTATGTAATTGCGATAAGACTTGCATTTATCATTTTGTCGTACAAAATAATTCGATATTACGTTAAAATATGCTATAAAACTGACCATTATACAATTTCTTTTCTAATTCTCATGTGATATTATCTGATAAATGTTTATAGTTGTCGTCAATTTCTAAAACCAAAAAATAATAATTGGTAAATTCTCTAACAATAGCCCAACAATAAATCTTATCATTCACTAATCGTTTATCAGCAATAAAGAGCGTGTCTGTCCTCATTACGTCCAATACTTCGTGGCTTTCAATTCCCTCATAAAGTGAGTTTACAACTGCATACGATGGCCATACATCATTAGCTTGTTTGTCTGTAACACAGTCCGTATGTGGGTTGGTAACGGTCTTAGCACAATGCATGCGACTGATGCATTGCCGTGCTACATTCGACCACGTATTGCACTATCTACTTTTCAATCATGTGTCTGTATTTTAACGCATCTTCTCGACAGGATCAGCAGATATCGAAACGTATGCATTTGAGGAATAGCTAACCAAAAACAGAGACTGAATTATTTCCACCTGAACATCCTTTGAGTTATTTTTAAATTATTGTCGAATAAACACCAAACAGAGCAGGAGCATTCAGATTTTAGTTTACAGCATTTAGTTATTGTTTGTACTTGATTACTTCTTTACCTTGATTCCCGGATCAGTAAGAAAACAAATTCGCAATCATCCATATTTCATGCAATCTTAAACGTCACTTATTTATTTAATTTATGTCCCATAAATCTTCTAGGCGTGGCTGTCGCGTAGGAATTTTGATTTAAATATCTAGATTAAATTAAAGTTGGATATATGGAATAGTTCTAGGGTAATTAATTATATAGTTATCGTCGACGCATTTACGTTTAATGTTCTGAATTGTCAAGATGATGATACTGGTGATGAGATTTACGAAATTGATAATAAATAATATTATATCGAAATTAATAGTTGCAGGTTAAATAAAGTTAAACCACCGATAAGAAACATGCTTCGATGTAAAGCTGACTTAAAAAAAAATGGCGATAAAATAAAACATTTAGTACCTATCTTATCCGTTGCTAACTCTTGATTCTTTGCCAACTCTGTAAAGGAATTGACGTTATAATAAGATACACCTTGGAAACACACAATTTATAATAGGTACACTAAATTCTCTCAATTATTTGATCCTCAAAGGACTATATAAACCTCGTTCCTATTGCATATACTCACTTAGAAACTTACATGTTTTAAATATATATAAAATAGTAGGAAAGTGAAATACGCACCATCACTCATGTCGTCGGTCGACGGTAAACCAGCAGGCGTCGGAATTGGCGAAGCTGATAACTGATGATGATCAGGCCCCTGTGATGATCTCCAGATCTCCAACTGAGCATACAGAGTACTTCCTGCCTGTAACAATAATAAACAATGATCAAACCAGAACTAACGGTGAATATACACATTACGTGGAAAATGCGCAACATTTCCACGAACCAACATTTGAAGTGGTCATTATTGATGTTTAGCTAGCTGAATTGAATTTATCTTATTTTTATCAGAATGAACGTTGAACTAACGAGTCTGGTTGTTAATTAAGAAACTTGTTTTCAATGGTTGCTTTGCTACCAGAAATAGATTCGCGAAACGTATAGTAACGTATGTTAAATATTTATAGGGTTGGGGCCGGCCAGAACTTTTGGGAACAGCTTTTGCTAGTTGTAAAATTGGTTTAGAGAATGATCTGTTTTCTCCTCTTTATGGTACATTTCGATTGGCTGTTGCAACAATGTTATAAGTTGCCTTATAAAGCCCAGAACTTTCTGATTTATTAACAGCATTATTAACTACCTACTTATTCCAATACACTAGTGGAATTAAATTCTTGACTTTGGATGTCTTACTAAATATTTTATGCATATACAGCGCATGCTGATTAGAAAACTCCACGTCCACTACATTACTATCGGCAACTGATCAAAATTCTTCACGTTATTGACTTATACCCACTATTACCCACTCCGCGGCTATCCCTTATCTTCGAATCTTAGAATTCTTCGCTAATTCAGCACCTATATCTTCCCACACTGCAAACCAGATGCAATTTGTATGCAGACGGGCCCTGGGTGCTGACTTTCCTCGCTTAGAGAAAGTCGGCTCGTCGGTGCGTGCGATAACAAAGATACCTGCCCATTGGAACTGGCGTGCTCGATACGATGCTACACTATTTTTTCTACTTATTTTGCTGTCTTGTTCTTGGTTTTAGCTTGGATTAGGAATGTATTGGCTTTTGGTGTTGGATGTAAACTATATATTACTATCATTTACTATTTTGTCTTTTCTTACTTCTGAACTACCTGATAAGTTTGTTACCACTTTGTAACCGAGTTGTCTCTACGTAAGAAATAATATAATCTCAACGTTATAATATTGTAACTTATTATTAGCGATCGAGTGTTAACTCATCAATGGCGTCATAAAAATGGATTTCCATCAGAATGCGTGACTTCATCATTACTACGTATGTAAACGAAATGTTTCCTTGTACCGTCATAGGGAAAGAACTTGACCACAAACACTGAAGGTATATCGTTAAAATTACTGATATATTAATCATGTTTATAAAAGCATTAAGTCTAAAGCATAAATAAAATAAAGCTAACCACAACTAAGTAATTCATAAATAATGAGGTTTTTTTGGGTGAGTCAAATTACCTCAAGTAAGAGTTTAAAAAAAAGTACTTTTATTCAGAAGATTGACCCAAACTTTTTTAGAATCTAGAGCTTGCATAACCACATAAAATCAATATCCTTAATATCATAACTGCTACTGCACATGTTATAATAAATAAAAGAGATGACATAACATTGATTGCAAAACTAAACGATGGAAATAAACTAGTCTCCAACAACGTTACATAAGATGGGTCAGTATTAACGGATTTCCTCACTTTCGTGGTCCTTGCTAATTACGTAAATACAATTAAAGTTGAACTTTTCGTAATGGTGGTTGAGGAAGCAAACACTGACCTACACATTACACATGTTACATCAGTTGTGGTGAATGTGTTTTATTGTACTTTTTTCCTCATTTCGCAAGCAAAACTACGCCTGAAGATCATAGTGATTGGACGTTCGAAATCTTTGTTAAAGTTCAAGAAGCTGATTATGGTATAGGTACCAGATAAAAAAGAAAAAATGAGTTAAATATGTGTCGTATGTATTCATGCTGTAATTAATGATAAAGTAAATAGTACAACAAAATTTTAAAATACGATAAAGAGATTGAAACGTAGTAATAATTTTGTTTCAAATCAATGATAGTACGTTGTCATACAAGATTCATTGCATCATTATTATTAAAACAATACCCGTCTTATCATCGTCCCCTCGAGTACTGATAGTATTATCATTACACTATAAGGCTGAAGTTGCAACATTGTTTAACCATTGAATAACACTAACTATATATATTCAATTTTAAACTGATTTACCTCTTATTGGCTATTTTGGTGGAATTCATCAGGTAATCAAAGGAAACTAATAAAACTGTCTAGTAAATGAAGATAACAAAAAGACTCGGTCTATTGAAGACGTAAATTAATTTGTACTTTGGTCAGTAAATACTATTAAAGATGAATCATCTATACTCATTAATTTGCAGTGCGACGAGCATGTGCAAAAGCAACGCAAAAACAAATATGATGTAAGCATTCGTGAAAAAATTCAAGAAGCAATCGCTGAAATAGTTGGCGATGATTTAACTGTAATATTATTCTTACATATGAATATATTAGCAACTATACTAGATATAACATTTTAAAGATGAAGATGTGTAAGCAGCACGATGTTTAAAATCTTAACAGAGTACATGTCGATCACGATAATTAATGCAATAATGACTTTAATCGAAAACCAATGCATGCTTAGCTTTCTTTCGTAAAAAGAAAAAGGCGATGAATAACTTACAATTAATTAACATAAAGACATGTATAAAAATGCCCAAGTCCCTACGTCAGCGTTACAGCAGGCAATAATTGTGTATCACTTGACCCCAACTGACACGTGGTTAGAAGAATTCATGTGATAACACTAAGATAACACGCATTGTAGATATTTTCTCCTATACGGACTGTTTTATATTATACTACTTAAGTAAACATTGTATTATCAAGAGTATGTGAATCAGTGTAGACTTTGGTCTGACGAACGCCCTCAATCTGCCCCAGGGTTATACGATAATCATTAAATATATACAAATGAATATAAATAGTACCTGAGATGCTCTCTGGTTAAACTCTTCTTCTGTTAGTGCTACAAGCGCTGCGCCATCCATTGTGAAGTTCTCCATGGGCACCATTGGCATGTTGTAATGTTGCAATGTGAACATCACCCACGCCTTTACGTCCCCTGTACTCCATAGCATTGGATCTGGAAACGACACATCATTATCCACTATTCCACTCCTCTTATTTACATGTTAACTACTACCATTACTACTTCACTACTACTGTCATTATTGTCCTCTACCATAATAAGGTTAGTGAATTCATCTCATTAGATGCCATATAGCGGTCTGCAAAATCTATTTCTCAAACATTTATATTGATGATTAATTCAAATGGCATCATCACGTCAATTCTACCGTAATCTCATTATACCTTGTTCGTAATCAATGACTTACTAATTAACAACCCCACGAAAGAAAATGCGTTCTAAGAAAATGTGAACCTCGCTACGCATGGTCTTGTTCGGTTTTGCATATCCAATCAATGTGTATATAGCGAGGACGTCACTAATATAAGACGAGATCATCTCTAGGCCAACATAAACAGCTTACGTAATTTACTCCGAGCGACTTCTAAGAAATCATTTATGTTTATAGGCATTATATTCAGCGGTAGCTAACATATTCTGTACGTGGAAATACGTTTTTTTACTGGGCCGACATCTGAGTGACGTCACTATTAATTACAATACTAATAGTAATCATGTAAGTCGTACGAGTACAACATTCCCATGACATGTCACTGTAAATCATACCTGATTGTCCATAAATATATTCGCTCGTATGAATAATGGTATTGACGTTTTTGACTCACCTGGTGAGATTCCAAGTACCGTGCATGTGTTGTCCACCTCCCTTTTAGTCTGTTCGATGGCCATGCTGAGCACACGGTCGATGTCTGGCGCGACTAGAGAATCGTCACCTCCACTGCTCTCCTCCATTTTCACACTTCCCAACTCCAACGGAATTGGTCTGAGATTTAATCTCTTCTGGAAAGATGTGTCTTCTAATGCTGACCTCAGCAGAATATGATCCCTTGGCTCTTCAACTTCGAGTTTAGGTGTCAGGTAGCTCTGTTGGACACTGTCTTGTAGTATCTGATTTTCTTTTAGGAGCTCCTCTATGTCTATGTATTCTTCGTGTTGTGGAACTGGTGACGAGTATTGATTATAGCTTCCGTAGGATACGCACGATCCTGATGGAGACAGGGGATAGGGAGACGCAAAGCCGGGCACGGCAAGTCTGTTGGGTTCTTCTTTTATGTAAACTTGTGGTGAGTACTGAAGAGAACTGTAGGGCGAGGCGGGCTGCAGGGCGACTGCTGGGATGGAGCCTTCGTCTGATGATGGAGAGGGAGTAGGGTAACCCTCGAAATCGTATAGGCGTTCCAAGAAGACGTTGTTTGTGTTGTCTTCTGGGTATGGTGGTGGTGGTTTGTTGTGAGGGTTTGGTGGGGAGTAATGCATCGATTCTGGGGGAGATGCAGCGCCGATCAGGCGGAGAAGATGTTGTAGATCAGCGGGGGAGGCGGGGACCGCTCTCTCGTCTTGAGACGCCGATGGCGGACTGCACCCGGACCGGGGCACCGTTTGTGGCATCTAAGAACAAAAGAGGACAAACATTAGTTGTTGCTCAAATAGGCAGATTGTATCGAACGAATTGGTTTTGTTATAAAAGGCATTGTTTGTTCAGTCACGATGTCAGTCGATATTTCTTGGATTTCACAAGCTTTTTTTGAGGGCAGGTGTTAATTTGTTTTGGTACTGTCCCGCAGTTGTTTTATCCGAATGTTCTTGCATCAGTTTGAGAGGTGGTTGAACTTTAGTTACGATACTAGCCTAACCCTAAAAGCTTGAAAGGTACTTGTTTAGAAGTTTGCAAAGTCCCATGGGTCATTGTTCCACGACGTCATGCGCGCTACGTGCTAGCATCCAGATGTCTTAAACATACACATATATCGAGCTGTATATTTATCTATTCACTACGTCATAGGGCTCTATATTTAGTAGTGAGTAATAACTCCAAACCTACGGAGATTTAAGTCACAAATAATAAAAAAAACGAATGGTCAGGTGATAATCGGTAAGTAAGATTAGTTATATTCAGTAATTTGTTAACATTTTGTACTTTAGATGTAGAGATGTTATTATTATCTCACAAAGTAGTGTCCGATTCTGAGAAATTTTATAAGTGTTGGAAAAAAATATGCAAATATATGTAGATTGTTTGCTAATAACACAAGTTATGAAGTGATAAAAAAATGGGAACTAAAATAATGTATGATGGCACGCGGGAAAAACATTTTTATGTGTTATTTTAACAGCTGTTTCCATGTTAAGATGGGATTAAGCAAAAAACATAATCGGCCTAACATTCCAAGACGTGACAACAAAATTAATGAGTACCGAATCAAACTCACATTAACTTTTGAACAACATTATGATAACAAAAATAACTTCGTTACTATTAACGATGTATGATTGCATACGATCAAAATTAATTGAAAGGTTGGCTGACTCAACAAAATCATCAGTGCGAGGTCTTAGATAATCTTTACGTTTTTTTTTTTATCTTAGCAGTGACCTATGCGTTACTAAGCAAAGCCTGACTAGCCCTTTTCCATACAAGTCGCCACTATCTTATCTCTTCAATATATTTGGGGTCAGTGCAGTGTCTTTCCCTCCACATATCAGCCGTTATATCTCAAAATTCAGCCCTTTCGAGTCACATTATCTTTTATTATACGTAATAAGGTTTAAAAGAAACTCACTCTAAGCAATGACAGACCCATTGTATGCACACTTAACTCACAACTGGACTGTAACTCATTTTCTTTGCGAAAATCTCTTGTACCTAACCGGTCTGTCTGGATAATCAACCAGTGATTTTATTTTTCTACTTTTTTTCATTGCTTCGAACAATTACTGGTACCTACATTTACATATTTCCCACGTACCTGCATTGCTACATAATTATTGTCCTTATTCTATTTTGATTGGTTGGTATTGTTTTAATATGAAGATACTGTGTTGTATAATCAGGTAGGAAAATTACTTACACTACTCGTTTTTAATTAAAAAACAAAACAACTTAGAAGTTACTTGCGTCCCATAATTCGGTACGATTTGAGGCACTTTGCTGGTAATTAGAAGATTATGTCTGACTACCTATTAAAAGTAGAGTGCATTTATTTAGTCCCGACTTACAAAAAAACTTTATGATTTCAATTCGTGATGTTATCATAAAAGTATTAAAATCTAGTTGAGTTATTATACTGTTTTATTAACAGACCTATCTTTACTTATGATTTTATTACAAGAGGTCGATGATGTCACTATCTACGCGAGGATGTGATTAAGAATTATTATTTAATTGTTTTGGTATTTTACAAGAGGCGGCTCAGATTGTGTTGAAACGTGTATAATATGAAACCATTAATTAATGTTTTGGGGAAAACAGATAGTTTATTTATATTCATAATAAATACTGTGCTATAATAGAATTTTAGTTAAACAAATAATATTCCTAAAAATGAGACACATTTGCGAAAAATTCTGAATGCTTCAAATCGTTCGCAAAAAAAATCCGCATTCTTTTTTCTTGTAATCATAATCTCCCAATTTGCATAGCTAATGGTCTAGCCAATACTTAGCACGCGGAAGTGTCTGGCAGTTCTCGTTTTAATCGAGACATCTCATTACAATATTTATGTCAAATTCTATACCGCAAATATTTGAGGCATGACGCGTATTTAAAATATGTCACCTTTGCCAATTTACTAGTTTGTTTGTTTATTATTTTTGCATTAATTATGCAGATCATTTGAATTTTGATCTTTGTAATGACGCAAAAAATTGTGTGATTAACAATGTAAGTTGTTTAGCACAAAAATTAGCAATTGAAAATTAATTTGAACTTGTCACTCTCCTGCGACAAATTAAGCTTCCATACGAAAAAACAAAGCAGTTAGAATATGAATTCCCTAAAAAGTTCCCAGAAATAAACTAAAACATTACCTTTTTAAAGAATATTTACTTCTTCTCTAATACTTCTACACACAACTCTGACAAATACGTATTATGTACTACCTACTAGGTAATATAAATCACGATATAGGTAATACTAACATTTTGATTACGTCAATGAAAACGTAGTCAGTCAATCGCTTTCAGATAAATAAAAATATCTTCCAGACTAAGTATGACTTTGACAGATTAAAGACTATTAATAAAAATAATATAGATGATGAAATTCAGTCTGAAAACTGTATCAAAGATAAATGAAATAAAACGTGAATGAACTACCTGCTCTACATACATTATTAATGTAAGTGAAAGCTATTTAATAATTAATCATGAAATGTTTCTAGTTTGTAAAATTCCAAATTATTCCGATAACAGTAGTTGGAGAAAATTAATTCGGAAACTTTTAAAATTCAAATGAAGTTATTAATGTACGACTGTTTTAAACCTTGCTTTTGCTAGACTACTAGATACTCTTAATGTAGAAAACATGACTTCTCAACTTTTTATAAAAACCTCAATTATAAAAATAATGAAATAGTCTTTATGCTTCAATTCATCTTGTCAAAGACTAACAAGTAACAAGTTAATCATAAATAAATCAGCTAAATATAAATTGCCACAAAAAAAATCTAAATGCAAGTCACCGCAATGCGTCAAAGGTAATATCCGATCAAATATCTTACTATCCGGACTTCCGAAGTAGGAAATACTGATATAGATCATAATTTATAGCGAGATTTTCTAAGAAACATACAGACGGATTGTATGGGATTTTACTGTTTTGACATGGCGTTTTATGGTTAACCGTTTGTCATAATCACCAGCAATTCAAGTATATCTTGGGTATCTCCTACCCAACGTGTACGTTTGTATTTTCAAGCGAATCTCGAAAACTGCTGGGTATTATCGAATTGTATTAATTATGTTATTATTCTAGTCTGTGCACGGCTGGCATATAGTGATTGCTAGTTGTTAGACATTATATTATTGTGAATACCCTTGACTGAACTAACCTAGATAAAGTACATAATATTATGTACTTATTTGCAATTCAAGAATATGATTATTTATCCCGTCTTCAAGAATAAACAAATCTCAAGTAGCTTCACTCTATGCATAGCTTATAAAACGTAACATTTTTTGTTATAGTAAGTAGAGTAGAGTACAGAGAAGGCACGAGCATTGATCACCACGCTTGCTCAAGACAGGTTGGTGATTCCAGACTTATATTAACTATAAAGTCCAGGTTTCCTCACGATTCACCAATGTCCAAGATAAACTCAGAAAGTACTTACTTAGGAATTGAAAAAGTCACATTGGTACTTGCCCGGATTTGAACCCACAACCTCGTGCATGAGAGGCGAGGCTTTAACCACTGGGCCATCACGACATTTGTATGTAAGTATAACAATGGCAAAATTGTTACTATGGTGATACAATGCGCACTTTTGGTACTGAAGGCAATGACCGCCTATAAACCACACCAATGTACAGTGAAAAAAGTGATATAAAGTTCAGTTATTTTGACCCCAGAACGAATGTAGACTATATTTTCTTTTGAGTTATAAAGAGATTAGATGAAGCATACCTATACAAATTGTTTGTCCGATTAAAGTTCTATTATTAACTCATTATTTTATAAAAAAAATTATATTATCTGCAAACTAGCTCAAAAATAATAACAATAGCAACCTCTTTAATATCAATAGCTAAATCTGTAGGAAGTAAGTGTTCCGTTTAAAAAAAAATGGCCGACAATGTGTAATGACGTCACAGCGTTGTCAACCAATCAGCGAGCGTCGAGAATGAGCGTGACCGTATGAGAGCTTGCTACACTTCAGACCTTGGGTTTTCCACTAAAGTTCGCTCAACCGTTTGAGATAGTAAAAAAATGTTTCTGTATTGCATACGAATTGTTACAATTTTAAATGTTTGGTTTTAAAAGTTATTTCGGTAGGTACAAACCGAATATTTAGCTATTTTCTGGAAATCTATACGTTTTCTTCTTTCATATAATATACCTATCCCTAGTTATTATATCTATAGTCTGGCCACAAATTGAATCGAAATTTATTTTTTATTATATTCATGTTCACAATATTTTTAAAGCTCTTTGTATTCCTTACTAGGTCAAAAGTGGCTTAAAAGATGAAGTAATAGCCTATTCTTTGCAGACAGTTATAGAGATGAGCAACTTCAAAAGATGTTGAAGCGCAATATATATTTTTCTAAGAATACGTTAGCAGTTTATATCATTACGACCCATTAAAAAAATGCTTGAATGAAACTATAATTAGACGCGTAATGAATCTAAACCGTTGCTAAGCTAAAACTAAAACTTGCACGAAAACAGAGATCCACTAAAACATTTTGTTATTGCAGTCGATTTTAATAGAAGCAACTGTTAGTGTCTATAACTCTTCATGTTTATAAACACACATACATCTTGTTAAAATGTTTTCGCTCATTGGAAATAAATATAACTTTAAATCGTTATGTATTAGAAAATTTATTAAGTTACAGTAAGATTTCGAATTGCATGTTTTTACGAGTATTCTGAGCTATTGATTGAACGTTAGTTAAGATTTCTTAGTACTATTAATTATAGATTGTAACAGAACTATGTAACTTCTAATTCGTTGTGTTCTAGTGGCATACTTAGTTGCTTTAAACAATACAACAAAACGTGTCTTAAATCATAATATGCAGACCAGAAATTTAATGAAAAGCCTTCAACTTGATTTGTTGCTACATTTAAAGTCAACTTATCTGGATTCGTTGTTATTTTGGCTAACTAATCACAGCCGCTTACGTCACGGCTGGTTTACTTTTCTCACTAAAATACCTTGTCATGATAACATCTAAATTATATTTAAGTCAGATTCTAAAATCAGAGTCAAACTCCATTTTTCTCACAGTCCCAAATAAGTCTAAAAATATATCAAAATCTAGCCAAATACAGAACCTAGTTATTCGTGACTTAAAGGCTCCGTAGCCATGCGCGTCGCGACGCGATTATAGTAGAATAAGTTCAATGAAGTTTTCATAGAAGTTGTTCCACAAGAGTCGCGTCGCGTCTGTCTGTTCGAGCCTTAAGTCGTAAAAAGAGGTTATATTCTCAGCAGACTGTTTGCACAATTGAATTATTACAACACTACACTTGAATGAGATGTCTGTATGAGATTAACTTAAATTGCCCATTACTTTGACTTATGGACCTTGGGGTTCCCCCTGTTTTGAGCTGACACTCCTTTTCTGTTTATTTTGGCATAACAATCTCGATATTATGAGAAGTGAGAAAATCTCAATAGGTATATAACGTTTGCAAATGAGTATACGATTCCTTTTACATGTCCTATATCTCTCATGATAATCTCAAATGTAAAAGCTGATAATCTTCATCAAACTTTTTTTTGTTAAATGCTCTAAGATACACTGCAATGTTTCACCTTATTACGCACTGTTGTGCCATCTTTATCAATTTCGGTCTTGCTACGAAATTCGTAGCACCTCATACCGATGTCACGCAAAACTCTTCTACTTCAAACCACTCTAATCTGCCTTGTATAGTAACATCAGGTCATACAACCTAAGATTAGCATGAGTTCAAGCAACTCCAACGTTACCGTAGCCTGAATATTGATGCTACGTAACTCGTAGCAGCCTCTACGCGGGCATCCCTATATTTTGAAAGCTACGCTCAACAATCGAATTTTCGAATGATTTTTATGATTAAGAGTACATAATCATATTACTAGAGCATTATAGCATTACAAAAAAACAGTAAACGTTACAAAATTTGCATAAATAACACTGCAGCTCCATATAAGGAATCAAAGACTTGTTTTTATGCTTTTTAGAACACAAAACGTGTCAGTCTAGTATAATTATCCAGTGTTTTATACTTTTTTTTATAACCAAACGAAATAGACTCGGTATTTCCCAAACGTCGTCAATTAAACGGATGTCAAACTGTTAAATTTATTGTCGTCTAACGAATTTTATTGGATAGAATAGGATGTGTAGATGTTTAAATGTTTAGATTTGAATTTAGAGTTGTTTAAGCCCCACCTATTTAAATTTATTACATGCCACGCTACGTATGCTTCATGATCTCAAATCTCGTTATATTCTACTACATCTGAACTCAGCTTAAATTTCCGATTGTCATACTAAAAGGGTTTAATAAAATAAATCATAATTTAGATTGACAATAAAACCTTAGCCGATAATAAACGTCAAATAACTATCAACCTGAATAATCTAAGAATTATGAACTATAAAATGCATTCTTAGCCAATTATAAGGTACCTGAGCATATACTATACATCATATTAACATGAAGTTGGTTTTATACCTATAGGTAGGTAGGTGGTACGTAACCGGCTCTTAGTTCCTTGACACTGCTTTTTGTTTTGATGCCGTTAGAAAACAACCTCAAAACGCCGGTACTATGTAACCAATAAACGTATCCTACCTATAAAATTATTTGAAAGTACATAAAAGCACACAAAAGGAGTAGGTATGTATCTATAAACAATAACAACAACAACGTAAAACTTTCACACTCAAGTACTTATGTAAGTATCGGAATTCCAAATCCATGTGGTAGGTAACTCATAAGGACCTCACTCACTTGCTTCTAGGCTTCCACCCCCACTCACTGTAGTACAAAAGCACTCACACAGTCAAATATCCGAACAGGGTTGCGCTTGCACAGCATCCATTGCGTTGAGGTTATAATACCGGCCGGTGAAGACTGCCCGATGAGATAAAATGCTTCCAAATTCAAATGTTTACAATCACTGTTTTTATTATTATAAAGTATGTTATTAAGTTTAAGTTTATAATATATTTCCCGGCTTTTTTTGGCAACATGAGTGCGTGTGTACGGCGGATAGATCACACAGCCACTGAGCTCGGCGCCCGCGCACGAAGCCTTTGCCTCAATGAGCGACTACGTCATTACGGGAAGTACGCCGCCACTAAACTAATATAACAAATACTTCTCACATCGAATAGCTTCGTCCAACGTCATACGCCATTTAATTATTTTTCAATGACGCTAATATGAAAATTAAAATGAAAGACGAAATTAAAAAGTGATTTGATTCCAGTTAGTTTCCATTGTGTTACAGTTTCGTTTCATATCCTGTACCTGGTTTAATTTAAACTGTTGACGAAATTGTGTAAAATTTTCCGTAAACAAATGACCTATGCTGACGTGCTAATGCAAGAAATTGTTTATTAATAATATTGAAACATATTAACATTTTTATCTCAGTCGGTTGTGACCCAAAATGTTTTATTTAGTCAATGTTATCGTTAGGACTTCGAATTATTTGCGAAGATAGTGTTACAAAATATATAAATTTAAATAATGCGCATTTTATTTCATTTTAAAATAATCTTAAAGGCATTCATTCTTTACCGTTCCATAATTGGAAGACTATAATACCTACGTTCATGAACCATTTGTAGTCATCAAGATAATTACAATGGAATGCATCTAAAGGTACCTAATATGATATAATAAATGCTAATCAAGTCACCTATATCTTGAACACCTTGACAGTTATGATAGTCTGTATGTTACATAAAATTAGGGTTAACCCACCCTCATTACTATGGGTTAACAAGTCGTGATTCGTGCATGAGATGACGTCACGATTCGCGCCTTCCGCACTTCATTCATTCAGTAATAATAGTACAATACAGACAAAGAACGTGCATTGTATTGTACGCACACTCACACACAAATACCGTCCTACGTCAGTTCCTACACGTGAGAAGATAACAATACACATTTTGGTCGCACGATCTAGTTTAATTTAGGATCATTTTCCTTGTTAATTAATCATTATTGTTTTGATAAAGTGTGGAAATTCATTAATTATTTTCTCGTTTATTGAAATCATGAAACGTAGTACTAAAGACATCAACGGGATGTACTTTCTTTTGCACTTTTTTGCAAAAAAGTTACAAAATTCGTTTAACAAAAAAGTCTTTTGTTACTATATTTTCAATAGAAATTCCCGGATAAATGGAGGCCCATATAAAGCTTGAAATGAAAAATAAAACAAATATGTTACATTTTTTGTCGACATTTCTTAATTATTGCTGTTAAACATGTTAAGTAACTTATCTATTGATTAAAATAATATGACAGAGATTAAGTTTTTTTTGTATATTAGTAGATTTCTTTGTCATCAAAAGAGACTAACTCCAAAGGAATGCCACCATGCCTACTCAAATGCAACACCAATAAAGGATAGAGAATTCTATTTATAACCAATGGTTATGTAAGTAGAATTGCCGGCTCGGTAGGTATCTAAGTCATTGTTTTGGTGTATGTCACCGCAAAAACCCATTCATAAACAACACCTACGCTTGAATATGTCGTGTGCAACTACTTGTAATATTTTGTATGTAAACATACTTGGGTAGAGTCACCACTTTGTATTTTGATCATTACAATACTTCCACACATAGAAATATTCTATTGGTCAATGGTATCTCCCAAGGGTTTAACCTAACGTACCTGTACTAAGAAGTTACAGCTCGGTAATGTGGTATCCATATAGCTAAAGGTACAACAAAAAATATTTAGGGTACAAGGTTTTGTCAAAATCTGGACTCTACTGATTTTTTTTCCAGTTTTGGCAGTCCATACATTTTAGGCACCTAAAATTACGTGTACGTAACGTAACGTAACGTTACGTTTACGTGTATTCAGATTTAAAAAAAAAATATTCCTACTATATACACACATATCTATAAGTTATTAAGATATCGAAAGAAAAACATTTAAATACGTAATTACGCAGATTACTAAGTTTAAAGTAACTGCTCGTTCAAATGCTCTAACTGCTATTATGCATTCAATAATGGCCACTAAACGGCTTTAAAGCCATTAAAATGTCGCATTCTGAAGTGACTAAAATGCAGGGAAAAGCCTACATTACGTAATTAACAATCGTTCGATAAAGTGCCGTAATTGTGCCTCATCACTTTTGTACCATATATGTCAATGTTACATGAAAGGGTGACAGATTGTAGTAAAGGTGACAAATGATTTGCAATAATGGGTGGACAACATAAAAGATAAAAAAATTAAATTAAGATAAGATAAAAAAATAAATTAAGAACTATTCTTTGAGAAAAAATACAAATACGACAACTGGCATATAAGTTTTTTTTTTTAAACTAGTATACATTTATATAACACCTGTGTCGTGTATCTGATTAATCAGAATATTAATAATCATCTAATTAATTACCTGATAGTTTTCAGCCACAAAATAAGATCCTCCACAGTTTCGCCAATAGTAATCCCGAATAGGCACCATCCTTTTCAATATCAAAAATGTCCGTAAACAAATAAAACTATTATTATAATTTAGGTATTTACTCGTAATAAAAAAAACGAAACGAAATCACTTTTATTATCTATTCGAAAATCTACTCTAGTTATAACAGTAAAAAATATTTATTGATAAATAAATTATAATATTTATCGAAGCGAGAAGATCATTTTTTCTTTTAATAATATTATCTTGAATAACTTTTTACAACTGCGGCCCGCACGGCTGTCTCCAAGGAAAGATTAATTCTTTTTAACATATTATCACTGAACACTTCGATAAATATATTGTTTTATCGCGTCATTTTATCGTAAGGAGCAAAGTTCGACCTCTTTGATAAGATAGTGCAACTTTTTCATATTTCAGGCCCCTTTTTAAGGAAACTTGTATTTTATAAATTGATAATTAGTAAAATTTTGAGAATTTTTATCTGATTTTACTTGCGATAGTGATTTTACCAAGTTCAAAAACTTACTTTTTATTTTGGCTCATTTAAATCACACGAATGTATTGGTATTTTTGAATTGGATATTCTAAAAGTGGCGCCCTCACACTAAAACTTATAAAAAACCGGCTAAGTGCCAATCAGACTAGCACACGAAGGGGGACCCCCTTTAATTCTTAACTTTATTTAATTTTTATTATTATAGCGGTAATAGAAATATACAATCTGTAAAAATTTCAACTGTCTACATATTACGGTTTATGAGATACAAACCGCTGACAGACGGACGTACGTTCAGCGGAGGCTTAGTAATAGGGTTCCGTTTGTCAGTCTTTGGGTACGGAACCCTAAAAAACAAGTCAACGTACTCATGGAATTAAATAGATGGATTTTTAATTACTGTAGCGAATTTTAATAAAAACCGACAATTATTTTATCAATAACGGCCTATTAAATTCCTATCTAAAATATTTTCTCAGAAACTGCTAAACAAACTGACATAATCGGTTTTAACTATTATTAACACGGCACTTTAGATAGTTAACTAACACAGTAAAGTACGGGTTTCTGTGAGAAAACTATGTGACAAAATAGCTACCTAATTTGTATGGACTTAATTATTGTTTATTTAGAAACAAATATAAAGCCACAGATAGACAATTTTCATTGGAAAATGAGCCGTTGAATATCCGTAGACAGTAGAAAATTTACTGTTACGTAATTTTCAGCATTGACCTACGCCATTTAAGGTATCAAATCGCCTTTGTATTAAGAATAAAAGGCTTAGTTTAAATGTATGATTTATCTTATTTCACGTGGTGCAGCATTTTATGTGCCCACAAAAGGTAGCACCCTGTTTGCCCTTAAAATGGTATACTACGATACTTATTTAATGTCATTGGAGGCTACGATATATTATTATTTGAAAATTTCCCACCTAAAAAAAAGGCTATGACATATCCCAGGGCAGTTAGTTAAAGACAAAATTATGGTGATAAATTCTAGACGCTGACAGCCTACAGATAATTGTCACTCAGACATTATACTCTATAAATACCCATTGTACTTAATGCCATACTCTATTTTATTGCTGTTTGAAGAGTATCAATATATCCGACTGTTCACCTTGGCCGTATAGTGTTTTCCCGTCCTCAGGCTAGGATCCGCTTGCAGATAGAAGGAATCTGTCGTGAGCTCATTAGCAACCACACGAACCGTGGGTATTAATGTACTTGGTAGACAGATACTGTTGAACAGATACTTGGGAGTATCCCTTCGCTATGTTGGGAAATTGAGCGGAGTATTCTCTTACAAAACATTAAAATTAGATAATGTGGTGGAGCATGAATAGTAAAGGAGCTAGAACATATCGCACCATCGGTGGAACAAGGGCACAACTGCACGTTTTGTTATTTTCCACTAGAGACATTTTTTATGATTTTTGTAGAATAAAATAGAGTTTTTCTGCTTATATCGATTTTAAGTACTATATTTTTTTTTGGTGAAATAAGTCTTACACTTTTGCGAATTTACGTATTTACTTTACAGGAGTAAAATACTTATTATTTGTACTATAATTTAAAGAAATAATATTTTTGATGTGCAGTTTGGCCCTTTTTGCACCAACATTTAAATAATTTTGTAATTATGACCCTTAACTCATTTTCAGATGTTTTGTTAGTTGTGCCCTTGTTCCACCGATGGTGCGATATACTCCGACAGTCAGCTAACTTTATTTTGTTTCTGGACTCAGTCAGGCAGTATGTTTGGAGTTTCAAGTACTTAAACACGTCCATATTGATTTTGCATTGTTACTTATAACGTAGAAAGACAGGACCAGCCCAATACATAGACTACTCCTGGCAAAAATTAATTCTGTAGTAAAACGATCTGTACGTCAGTACGTCGAGTAGATAAGATATTTTATTGTGACATAATTGGGAAATGCAATCGCGTGAAAGGGTAAATAATACCCATTAGTTACTCTAAACGTGTCACACAAAAAACCCAAATGGTAGCTCGTTAAGTCATACCAATTAATAAGAGAGCATCAGACGATTCGAATATCACGTAAACTATACGTACCTACTTACTTATACTTTACAGATAACGTGGAAAATCTTTTTTAGTTCAAGGAGAGGAAATATTTACAAATGCAAATGTTTTTGTTGCTTTTTCGTTTGGATAATTTAGAGATACTAACCGAAAAAAACGCTTAAATAATTCCTCTTTCGTAAATAGGGGAAGACACTCTAAAAGGGAGACAATATTCTCTTTACATAGCACTCATCTTCGAGTGTACACGTCTACATATCAATCTATAAGTTTCCAGTATAAGCTGACCTCTCATTGTACGGAAATCCTATACAATGCAAGATCAGCGTATACTGGAAATGTAGCCGTGTGTAACATCGCAAAAAGTTTGTTGATATATTTAGGTGTGATTTCAACGGATAACGTCATCTACTTCACACAGATTTGTTTTGTGTTAAGTGCAATGTATCACGTACACACCCCTTGTAGTTTAATCAATTATTTTATACATTTAATACTGATTGTCGTAATATAAGTAGGTAGTATGTGTTATCAAATCATGTGACAAAAGGTTACTTATCGTGACTTCAGTTTAATCAATAAGTCATAGTTTAAATATGCCGAATAATAACACCACATCACGCTTGTTTTCCGTAAAGGAGTAGGCAGAGGTGTCTCGGTACATATATATATTGACAATTTTGTCCGCGTAAAAATCAGTTTTGGGCGATAAATGAAAATTTCCCAGTGGTATATATCACTTTTACCCAATGCAAGGATAGAACCCATGTTCAGTTGTCGAGCTTACAATCATTAAACCAACGAGACATTAAATGATAGTCATGCGTGATTATATCTATCAATTTATGACAATTTATATGTGATCACGATCGATATGAAGTTTATTGAGCATTGTACTCAAATAGTATGATTTGTTTATGAGTGTTATAAAATTCACACGTTTTTTGAGCGGTGAATCCCCTTCTACCATTATAGTATAAGTTTATTTGGTGTAAACAGTTTTAATGTCAAATGAAGAATCAAAATGAATCCGAAAATTACTCAAATCTGCTACTTACAATGTTATGTGATAGGGTACCTACTATATATTGGGAACTGACATCCACCTAACCGCACTCGGCCCGCGTGGTGGGCCCACTCCCTCCCACAGAGAAGAAGCGTGCGTGTTCCCAGCTTATTATGCTGCTGCTGACAATTATGGTTGCTTATAGAACCTCTATCAATCTGCCTAGCCTTTTCCCAACTATGTTGGGGTCGTCTTCCAGTCTAACCGAAAGCAGCTGAATATAAGTATTTTACATAGAGCGACTGCCTATCTGACCTGCACAACCCAGTAACTGAGTAATACGATACCCCTTGGTAAGAGTGGTTGTCAGACTTTCGGGCTTTTGACGACCCGTAACGACTGTCAAAGATCCACGAGTGACAGACGGGACCAACGGCTTAACGTGCTTTCCGAGGCACGGTATGTAAAGATGGTCACGCATCCACAGACCAACCCCGGCAAGCGTAACTTAACATAACTGATCGACCCGTGCGATTATTATTAACTTATCAGCTGTTTAAAGGATTTCCACAAGTTACTTTAGCACTCTGCCACTCTCTATCAGGTCTTATAACAAGTCTTGCATTAATGTTCATGTTACAGCAAATTCTTGAGCACTAAATTGAAAGCTTATTAACCAAGAACATACTAGTCAGTGACTTACATAATTTCACTTAGCTTGAACAAGTGTAAACATACAAGTACACTAACCGCTCTTTAAGATAAATTAAAACGACTTTTATTTTGACATGCAGCTATATTTAGAATGTATATTGCAAAAGTGAATGTTTGGGATCCTCTGCAGTTCAAATTCATAAGTAAAGTAAGTCTAAAACTGCAGAGACCAAAAGCTCGCTCCCATTGCATGGGACTTCAATAACTGGCGAAATATTAAAAAAAAAATACCTACACCGCTGCCCTACACCTTCCGAGAATAAAGGCGTGATATTAAGTTATAATCTAGAGGTCCCTGTAAATAAGCTATTGAATTATCGAGACTTTTTAACAATGCCGCAGAGATGACATGATCTTTGAGGTATTCCATTAAGGCAAGGTTGACAGTAATTGATTAAATATTGTATTTTTTGTTGTTGTTTTAAGACCTTTCTATAAATACGCAATCATGCCAATATGTTTAATAGGTACTTACTACCAACTAATTACGGAAAAGTGCAATAAAACTACTTTCATTAACCACATTTCCCTAAACAAATCCTTGGAATGCGGTTAACCCTTACAGAAAACGAGATTGCAGCTAAAAATATACGTAAATACGACTGAAATATTTAATCGTCAAAATGTATACTAGTATTAAATGTTTGTACGGCATCGTGCGCCTGCGCGGTGAGAGGAACCGGTTGTCAAGGTCTTCGGTTTTCCCTGCCACTTACAAAATGGCGGATTTGGTCTTACGATTATTGCATATGTTTTGTCTGTTGCTAGGTAGGATTAAGTTTGTGAGGCTTTGGAGAGCAACAACAGGATTGTCATTTGTTTTTCTTTTGTAAAAAGAAAATGTTTTTTTTCGTGGATGATTTTGTTGAGAAAAATGTGTGTTGAAGTTACAAAAGGCGTATAATCTTTAATTATTAAAGAAATACAAAAATATTAAAAAGGAATTCTTTCCCCAGATTTTTTATAGTAATAGGTTAAAACTTATTATTTCTGTAAAGAGTAAAACATTGAATTTCATTGTAAGTAGACACATAAATTACTGTGTTGACTACCTGCTAATTAAAACCTACACAAAAGTTATTTAACTGGTAGAATCACCAAAACTCAAAACCTAAAAATATACTTAAAACCTAAGCCTTAGGTAACTCTAAAATACCTAGTACTCAAATGATTAGACATGCAAAGCTTTGGTCGCAGGCGTTACAGCCAATTTATGAATAATGCAATTCAAAAACAATTTTGAATACAAAATGGCCGTATATTGTTTCATTTTAGACCACGTGCGAAGATTTTGTTATTTTTTTTAAATTTTAATAGATATTATTTTTCAGAATCTAGAACCAAACAAAGAAATATTCCAAGAACACGAACAATTCGTCACGGGTAAATAAAAGTTAATAATTATAATAATCTTTGATGTACATAATCGAAAGGTCAATAAATAATATAATTCATCAAAGCTTTACTTCATAAAAGTTCCAACGAATGTCAATAGATGGCGGTAGATGCTACTAAGCTTACAATAGCACGTTCTAAAATTATTTTCGCAACTTACGTAGTCAAACATAACCTTTAAATGACCTCAAAACCTTAGGCATTAAGGCTTGAATATTTAGCACTAATACCCAAATCAATTTGCCTTAAGAGCTTTGTTAGTGCACCTACCTTAACTCGAATATACTTACAAACAGTAGCCACAATTATGCGTAATAATTACATGTATAACAAGGTCGTATATACAAACGTAACACTGTATAGCCTGTGACGCAAACGAGTTTCCCTTTCACCGCTGCTATTGGGCTGCGCGGACGCATTCGATACATAAAATCGGTACCTGACGCCCACTCGATTATTCGTAGCGATAAATTTGATTTGTGCACGATTCCCTTTGTTTTGTTCAGGAGCGAGACATTTATTGGACACGTTTGGTTTTTGTACCTACGGTTTTTGGTTTTGCAAGAGAATAAATACTTCTAAATCGTAAATAATACCTAGAATAATCACCTATATTTTACTTAGTCACGTTTTCTTCGTCTTTCTTTGCTTAGTAAATAGGTGACCATGTGTAACCAACGTGCATTGGCTCTGTACATATTATGTGCATAGTAATATAATGATTAAATTATGTTGTAATGTTTCATAAATAATTAATAGGGGTATGATTTCTTGGCTACTTAAGAACAATGGCACTGTTATGTAATATACTCATTTAATTATGTTTTATAGGACTCATAAGACAGGCTGTTGGCAAGCAAGAAAGCTGTGTTTATTCCCTAATACTTTCCCAACTTGTGTGACTACCATTTAACAAGTTTAGAAAAGTCCCTTTGAAAGTCGAAGAGGCAGATTCAAAAAATAAATATTAAATAATAATGTTTTTAGGACTAGACATAGTAATTTTCCGTGAACCAAAAATTAACACGTATATGTCCCGAATAAAGAAAAGTGTTAATAGAGCCAAAATGGTTGTCCCTTGGCGTACATCACACCTTGGCGTAGAAAAGTGTTAACTTTGTCAACTGCGTCAAAAACATGATTTTTCTCTTAAGTAAATCTTATAAAGACATTTAATTGAATTTGAGAACAATCAATTGATTAACTGTCACAGAGTGATTAAGTTGTCAGAAAAGACACGACATTTTTTATTATTACAGGTCAATTATACTTATTAAATACCTACTACATTCCAATTATGGCAAACGTTACGTCTTACGTATTAATGTCTTCATTAATTGTGAGACATTAAATAAATAGCAATTCTAATTGAACCACTATAAAAATCGCCTTTATTAACCATTACTAACCAACTATTGTTTTAAGAGCCATTTTGATATAATAAAATAGGCCTTATCTGACCAATATAATGACTGGACTTTAAAATAAATTGTGACCCCTGAGTTTGAATCGGTGTTCCTTCTTAGATTCATCGAATAGGAAACTCCGACCTCATTTAGGTTTTAAAACATTATTATTGACGTAAAAAAGGTTTTGTATAAACCTAGATCATTTATCAGTAAATCAAGTCTGTGCGTCAAAGATGAATACAACAACTCTACGCTCTGTTTAACATTTTCACATAATAAGTGGGAATCTCCTATTTCTTCATGAAAAATAACTAAAACATGATGCAAAGATAACTAAACAGACTTGGTAATTATCTCAGTTTGACTCACAATCAGTTTCTCAACAGTCTCCGCCAAAATGTTCGTTTGGCAACACTGCCTTCTTTCATTTTCCTGTTACAACTTTCGCAACGTGATGAATCAGACACCGTGATTCGACTTAATGATCTGTCGAGACGCGAACCATTCTCGGAAAATTGAACTAACTCATTTAGACCAATAGTTTAATAGAGTTTTTGGAAGTCTGAGTTTGAAATTTGAAATGTAGATGATGAGGCTTTTTTTCTCCGATATTCTTTTGTTTTCTGCTAACAATATTAGGGCCAGTGCCAGGTTCATGTATCGTTATTGGCTTTTTGTAATGGGTTTTCTTCATGTGTAGTCGGTTGAGCTGTATTTTCTAGCGCACTACATGCAACCAATTCGTTTGTCAAGGATAGTGGTAATGTCTAATAAGCGGTTGAAGATATACCTCCATTCATATATTTGAATATAGATTTGTAAAACAAGACCAGTAGTGAAAACATTACCGGGAAATTCATAGAGATTCATGGGGTTACTGATACTTCTAAGATACATAAACTTCCTTCCTTCCTTGATGCTGCCCCAGCTATCTTAAATCTTACCGATATGTTTCAAGATAATAATAACAACAATGCCCACTTAAACAATAGAACCTTGCGCAAGAGTTGTTATACTTCCTAGTTTACTACTGAACCGGTTAATTGTTATACAAATATAAAGACCCAAGTCTCAACAACTTAGATATGATTTAATAGTCGTTAAAGAAGGTAACAATTTCTATTTAGAATACAACCTAAGTACCTTTACCTAAGTAGTAAGATACCTTTAACTTATCTTTCATTTAGGTCTGGGTTGAGTTAGTCTGTCGCCATAACAACAAAGTTAACAGCATTGTTGTATTTCGGCAGTTAGAGGTAAGATTGCCAATTCCTTTGTGGTTGAGGATTCCTGATGAAGCTCGCTTCGACCTTCGGCCTGATCATCACTTACTATCAGATGAGATGAAGGCCAATAAATTACCCGCGGTGGTTAAAAAAAGGTAGTTGCAAAACGGAAGCATTATCTTTCTTGATTTATTTTGATAAACAGGTAATAATCCATGAAAACAAAAGATCTTTTTTAAGACATTACATATTACTCGGGGATAATTTTCCTTAAAGAGCACGTGTGATAACTGTGATAAGCTTATATTTATCGTGTTTGATACTGAAATAGTAGATATAACACTATTACTACCGTCATTTCTAAAATTAATTACCGCGAAAACTGGGGTTTGAAACGGATTCAATATGAGTCAGCTAGACAATGCTGCTGCTAATTAAAACCATAACAATCTCAGCAATAAGATTCATTTTACAATAGTTTCAGATAATAGATTTATATAATGTTGGAAATTCCAGTGCTTGAATCAAGCAACCATTGCAAAATTCATTGAGGCAACTACTGCAACGCGTTCATTCAAGTTTTTTATACCACGTGGTGTAAGACAAGAAAATCAAGCACCTCTATTTTTAAATTGGAACATTTAAATAACAATAGCCAATCAGATGGCGAAACAAAACACAAGCTACTCTATTAACCCGTAAAAAACGCGTCGCAAATTTTCTTTTATTTAAATTGCAAGAATATGGCATTCACATCAAGCGTGTCTCATTGCCAAGGCGTGACGTCATAAAGGTGCGTCCTCGACCTAAATAGACAAAGGTGAAAATTGAACAGCTAATATTGAGGCCCTATTCAATAACTGTACTCTTAAAATGTCTGCTCTAGAAGACAATATACGTCTAAAGTTACGAAATACTTTGTTTATGTCATTTAAAAACATGCATGTCGAAAGGCTTATTCATAGGTTATGCATTTAAAGTTATAAGTCATATGTGGTAAATCAGCGTGGTGAATGTTAAGTTTTTTTTCTACGTGAGCTTATTGTGTGGGAATTTAAGGCGCTGCCCGATCATGTAAAAGGCGATAAACACGTGATTTAGAATTTTACAAGTTACCTATTTAACCCCACTGTAGGTTAGAAGGGA
This sequence comes from Agrochola circellaris, assembly GCA_914767755.1. Classification (NCBI taxonomy): domain Eukaryota; kingdom Metazoa; phylum Arthropoda; class Insecta; order Lepidoptera; family Noctuidae; genus Agrochola; species Agrochola circellaris. The sequence goes on from OU611847.1 coordinate 3,522,582, forward strand.
CTTATAAGAATGTAGTGTAATTTAGCTATAAATCTACTAAAACTAAATAATATCAGCCTATTGATCAGCTCTCTTGCTCAAGACGGGTAAGCGATTTCAGACTTAAATAATAACTAAATCTGCTACCGAAGCTTAATTATGCCATTAACCCTCTGAGGCTAATACAGAACTAACAAACCATACAAACTGTCCAACAATTCAAAGAAAAGACACCCATTCAAGAAAACGTCTTAAATCAAGCGACAATGTTACAAAACGTCTCCTCTAAAGGCTTTAACACAGTAGTGTTTCCTACATAATTCAGTCAAGAAAGTATGGAGCTATTCCGAGCTATACACGGGCTATGTAGCCCGTGTCCATTCTATGCGACGATTTCCGAGGCATCTAAATTGTCTCTCGTCATTCAAGGGTTAATTGCGTATGGACGCGCGGAAAATTCGAAAGCGTTTATGTGGGAGTTTTCCAATGTATGAGTAAGTAGTTTAACAAGTGTGGAGTTTTCTTGTACTTTCGAAACTTTTCATTTAGTTATCTTGTATTGTCGTAAATATTTGGATTTTTGGTTTTGATATTTCGGTCAAATAGGATTCTCTGTTTACATAATTGATTAGACAAACTAGAATTTTCACTCGAGCTGAATTTCTGGGCATTGCTTCTTAATTTAAATAATATTGTCTTAACCCAATTAAATGCAATCAACTTCACCAGCAATTTATTCAGACTTTATTTTTATTATAAAAACAGACATCACACAGCCGGCCGTGTCTATTGCCCCAGCATTTTTTGCAATAAAAACTTAAACTTTATTGTTTTTTCGTTTTCTCAGTTTTACTTAAATATTTAAAGAAATAAAATAAATAAAACTGGTTCAGTTAACGCCGAGTTGTGTCTAACAGAGCGTGGTTGAACCGTTACTAATCGGTCAAACATTGTAATAATGTTTATTCCATTTAAATATCATTGGGCCTTTGTCGAATTAGTTTCAGTTGTTTTTATTTGTTAGTGAAACACGTGACTTCTAAATATAAAGCTGTGTTTGTTTCATGTATCTACTTAGATATAATATACCGAACATTAAATAAAAAAGTTTATTTCCTTGATTACGGAAAAAAATGCTTGTTAACATGATATCTCAACATACATTTAAATTGCTAAAGATGTTGCATATTAAAATAACTATAAACAGGCATGACATCAACACAAGAAATCAAAATATTTTTGTAAAAAAATCTGCTAAAAACGAAAACCATAACGTATATCATCAAGTCGTTTGTAGCAGATAATTATTGTCAACATAATTTATCCAATAAAAATAATTGCATCAAAATACAATCGTTATATTCGCATAATGAATTTTAAATTATAGGATCGAATCACATTTAAGGTCAAAAAGTACTTTAAAAAAATACCTAGTTTATCCATTATACTTTCAACAAGTGTACGAGTATTGCAATCAACTTTAAATCATTTTACTAAGAGAATAAAGCTCAAAATCAGATTTCGTGACTAACTTAAGAAACCCAAACTTGCACCTGTGTTGAAAACAGGTACAATTTAATAAAATATGCAAAAAATTAACTTGTTTCGTGATGTGAATTGTGCCGTATATCTACGAGATTAGAGTACAATTTGCCTTGAAGTGTGAATGGTAATTTTCTTCTACAGTAATCGCTCCACGACCGACCTTCGAAGGGATTGCTTCCGAGTTCTTAAAGATCAAAGCTTCAACATGTTATTATCTGACCAAACAAGCTTTGTGAATGCGCTTTACATTTTACATAAATAATTATAGTCATTTGGTCCGTAATTATTAACCCGTCACATTCAAAGTTGACCATGTCAATAAAAGATTTCTTTGTGAATTTGAAATTTCATTCCCAAGACATTTTTTTTTTTCAAATTAACCAATAAAAACATTATTTTCATGTTTTTTTTTTGACAAAAGCTTCGTAATTCAAATCCCCAAAATATACATGGTATGAAGAATTTAACTGCGCGTGACTTTGAGTAGGTATGCAACGTAAGTTATACACAGTATGATCTCTATCAAGATTTCTTACAACAAAGCATTGTACGACGTTAACAAGCTTTAAAAAAATATCCTTCAAAACAAACAAGGAAGAGATGCATCTATCAGCAAATAATTAAAGAAATATATGTGTCTGTCAGTCGACCTGTTTATCAAACTTAAGTAGTAAACAAATTTATACGTGGTAATTCTATGTTTATTTCCTCAACTGCTTTTGAATTTATGATCTCATTAATTAGTGTTACGCCTCCAATCCTTGAAGGGTTAGTAGGTTAGGTAGATCGGTTTAAAAACATAGTAGTTTATCAATAATGTATAATTGGCTATTGCAGGCTGTCAATACTATTTTAATACACTACTTTGACTCACACACTGACTTATTACTTGTTAAAATATTAGTAAAATAAAAATACAAAAAATTATTGTAAATCATTTTAAAAGAGTAACATCTGCCCATTCTTCTTCATACAAACTCCATACGAATCAATTCTATTTTTTTGTAAATTTTGACGTTCAACCGTGCCTTCTATGTGTAATAAAAGACTTGACTTTGCCTGTTGGCTTTGCAAAATTTTCTATGTACGGAAATATAATTTTCATGATTGAAATAGAGCAAATTCAGCGTATACGTTAGTAATAGAGATTTACTCCATATAGTTTGTATGAAAATCATCAATAACAAAGAAATACCTACAAGGCAAGCAAAATATGTCATTCAAGCAGCCTCAACTATTTTCATTAATCAAATCTCATCGATACCAACAAGAAAAATACACAATGGTACCTACAGTACTATTTCTGTCAACAACGTAATAAATACCAACTATTACTCTTATTAAGTAGATAATATCAATAACTTCCGACTTCACCTATAAGTTGATCATAATCTGTGAGCAATCGTGCTCACTGCGGCCACGAAGTTTGGACTCTACGGTTAAGTAAGGTCATTGATGTATTATTTGCATATTTTTACGAATATGTACTGTGTATTGAAGGCACGTGTACGGGATTATATGTATGAGACAATAACATTACTAAGAAAACCTTTTTTTTTTGTACCGTTCTTTGTTAGCTAACAAATCATTACAAAGACAGACTGGGTTTTTTGCTGTAGGTTGGCCGGTCGCATCTTCTTTTCGATCCTTGTTTGAAAATTGTAGCAAATTGGATCAGTTTAATTAACTTTGTGATTATGATAACAAGGAATATTGTCGACAATAGTAATTAACGTGGTCAAGGAAGGGTAGACCTATAAACGCACCCAGTTTTTCTGTTCTACAGTGTACACAAGTTTGCGTTTACTTGTATACACTGCAGGACAAAAAATAACTAAACGGGGTTACTTTTAGAGTTAATTCGGAGTGCATTCGTTCTGAATGCAAGCCCTAACTGAACGGAAAACAGAAAAACTACTTGAACTCCTGGATTAAATCACTTTACTTTATTTCGTGTAAAATGCTAAGAAATAGGAAGAACTTTTATTAGTAGCACATGGCCCAGTCTTTTAAGTGCAGTGGAATCAAGTAATGGGTCGGTGAAGCGATGTGATGAAGAAACTTAAGTTTTATCGCCCATTACATAGTTATTGGCAGTTATAATTCTCACCATTGAAGACATTAACTCGGCTATCACGTTTCTTTAACACGCCGCGTGTCATGGCGCAACTAATTTCCTCACTTTACGGAATATAAAGATTATAACATTATAATTTGTGTTAACTATTGGTTGTCTTGGGAAAATTGACTGTAACCTGTACCAGATGCTTTTCAGCTTTCAGAAACATTTTGTATTCGAACAATTTTGTTTGTAATGTGTTTAATATATACATGATCGACGTTCCAAGTGAAAATTTAACCATTAGGCAACTAAAAAAAAAAAAAAAGAAGGCTACTGGAAAATAATAAGAAATGACCCCTACATTTTTGAATACTGTTTTAGTCATAAATACGTTACCAAAATCTAGTAACCATCTTTTGATAGGTTCGTTATATATTCACTCAAAAAATTTGACATTTATATTATTTTAATTTGACTTTTGTTTATATTGTATTTGATTACTATTATTTTGATTTATTATTTGATTAGATTTTTTTCTAAATTATTGATGATTTAAAAGCATGCTTCTTTTCATATTGTATTAAATTGTTGTGCCCGCCAGAGTTCATGTGAACTTTGTTACTAAAGGACACACATGAGTTATGCAAAAAAGATTTGAATTGAATTGAATGCCCATTATTATTTTCTTATAGAAAAACATTCCTTACACAAGCTGTCTATCAAAACCTATACATATATACCTACATCATCTTTTTATCACATTTATGTATGAAATATTATCTATTCTTCAATGTAATTACTTCTAAAACCTATTAGACAGATAATGAAGAGTACATTACTCACTTCATTAAGGTGCGCACACACTGCAGTGTAGCGTTCATTGAGAAAGTCTCGTTAATTATAAGGCATCGCTCTGATGATGCGTAACTAGCGGCTTAAGTGGCCTTGTTAATGGAGCTGCTTTACTTCTTGTCATAAACTCATTAATTATGTGAGAAGTAGATATAAGACATACATGTAGAAGTTATGTAGAGAGAAAACCCCATGGTTTTTCAGTTCTAAATGCCATTAAGAGTCTCCTTAGCATAAGCAAAATCAATCTATAATGTTCCCACTGCTGGGACACAGGCCTCCTCTCTGTGAGAGGGAGTGGACCGTTCACGCGGGCCCTGTACGGGTTGGTAGATGTCACATGTCTTCGAATTTATGGCTGTAGGACATGGCGGTTTCCTCACGATTTTTTCCTTCACGTTTTGAGAGCAGTGGTAATGAAATAATTTACACAAAGTAAAGCCTGTCAGGGTTCGAACCTACCACCTCGTAAGTCGCGGTCGTTACCACTGAGCCTCCACTACTCTCAGAGTCTCCTTAAGCCCGCTTTTCTAAAAATAAGTTTCTATTTTTTTTCCTACGCGTATTTAAGATGAGATGATCCAAAGTATTTATTGTTGGAATGGGGAGGAAAATGGAAAATCCTGTGTATTTTTTGTTACGTTTCTCTGATTTTACGACTTCAAAATGAATTTTCCATTATAATTGCATTTTTCCTAGGCTGAACTCTTATGCCTTCAAACAAAAATCTTTGCACAAACAGCATTATTTTTAATAGCTTTTTTAATAGCTTCAAGAACTATTATATTCCTAACTATTAAACTATACTTCAAGGTAGTTCAAATGACAGCGAAAATGTATTATTTTATAACCGTTCAAAAGACAAAAGTCTTTGAAATGAACGTGATTTGAGGAAAAATGCGCGTTTTTGAGATCAGAATCAAAACAGGTAAAGGTTCAAAACTTGTCATACTGGTTCTGTTATTAGCCTTAAAAATATTGCTGTAGGTATACATCAGAACATACCTTCAGTTTTATTTTTAGTGATGTCATGAAATTCAATTCAATATTTTTCTATTGTCGGCTAGCTCTTGAAGTATTCAACTGATTGTTGAAATATCTTATCAGTCAACATTATCAATAGCTTCATAATTAGTCAATAAACTCAATGGAGCTAACGATTACTGACACATCGATATCACCTGTCTCTGTTCAACGTATTGCTATTAAAGAGCTCGGTCCCTTTTACTCTTTCTTTAGATATTGTATCTTTAGAGTTGTTTGTTACAACCAAATCGTTGTCGATGAAAATTAATTCTTGCATCATTTCTTTTTTTATATTTTACGATATACTGTTTGTGTAAAGTACTGTTATTTGATTAAGATTAGGATTATCAGATGGTTAATAATGCGTGGGGATTTAGATAGATACTTATTGGGAAAATAAAAAAAAACCAGTCAAGTGCGAGTCGAACATGAAGTTTTCCGTACCACCAAACAATATTTAGTAAAAAAAACGCCGAATAAACACGTTTCTTATATGGAAAGTTAAAAATAAAAGGGTCCCCTTATTTTTTTTATATTTGTACTACTAGTATTTGTTTTTTATACTAGATAGAAATACACAATCTATGAAAAGTTCAACTGTCTATCTATTACGGTTCGTGAGATACAGCTCGCTGACAGACAGATAGATAGACGGACAGCGGAGGCTTAGTAATAGGGTTCCGTTAGGCACCCTTCTGGTACGTAACCCTAATTAGACAAGTTTCGAGTTTTTAGAGCCAAAACGTGCTTTGACTTTCTTTTGTGAGTGACTGTGTATTTTTGGTGATGCATGTGTGTGTCCAAACTATACATAACAATATGTCATTAATTAATATTTTTTTGTTTTAAGAGTTTTGTATATTAAATGCATATTTGCATAATGAGCGGCGTAGTTAAATACAACCTTAATTAGTTTTTACGTAAATTTTATTCTTGAGCGAGAAAAATAAAGAAAAAAATGTACTATCCATTGATGTAACGCCGTTTGTGTTTATATACTTATCATATAAGGTTTTGTGTTGACTCTTAGGAACATGGATGACGTAATGGCTGACAGATACAAAAAGTGCGCATGAGTTTGCAACCAATCGAATCAAATGACGCCTTGATTTTTTTGATTTTGGAATGATGAGGAAAAATGCATGAAATTGCAGTAAAAGTCCTTTCTTTGCATGAAGGTATACACAATTTGGAGCTGTTATTCAATGTACTTGATAAAACGTATTGTTTACCCGTTTTAAAATGTTTGTTTTAAAATCTTATTATATTATGTTTTTTTTTTTCAGTCGGATATATTATGTAAACAATAACACAACTGTGCAATAATTTCATTACAAATAACATTTACGCAGTTGTTCCCATCTTGTAGATAAAACACAATGCAAAACTTAATAGTGAGTAGCAAACTAAAACAATGGCACCTAAAATGCCACAGCATTCCGCTACGCAACATAACTGCTCAGAAGCGTCATTTTAGTCCGCACACAGCATAACGTCAAAATCAACATTTTATTTGCATTAAATAAAGCTATTCCTAATCCCGTCACAGCTGGGACGTGCACGATGAATATTTACACGCTAAAATACGCTTTAAATGCTTCCATGTGGATTATATTATGAAAAACTGTTCACGTTTTATGTAAATACATTCGAGCGTCGAGCGAAAACTAGAAAGTTAACACACACACACAAACACGCCGTCAGTACGTGCCTGCTTGTGTTTGCGTGCAACGGGCACGGTTTCATAATTTAAAACATTAATAAAACATTAAAGGTAGATATTAAAATAATATTATAAAAATAATTAAAAAGAAAACTCACTGTATCTGACTCCTCGATAAAACCAGTCTCCCACAACATGTTTTTCGTACAAACAGTTCAACACGGCCACAAAAAATGTAATACGAAGAAAAAGTTTTCCAAATTAACGTTAGTTAGTCGAAAAATATCAGTCCGATTCGGTGCAATGTGCTTTTATGAAGGAAGCTTGCATCCCGTGACGTAATTATTAGCAAAAACTTTTACAAAGCACGAGCGCGACTGCGACCGGGGCGGTGTCTCGATGCTGTATGCGCGGACGCCGATCTCCGAGGACGCACGAAGCGATCCGACTAACCACGAAGTTAGCCGACCTACTTTGTTCTACTTCGAAACGCTGTGGTCGAACGGCGATTTTTTTCGCATTTTCCGATGAAATGCTGCCCGTGTAGTAAGTACTTGTTATGTACATAGGTGGTCTGGTTAACTTAGCAAAAAATGTATAATGACTTTTTTCTTAGTTTATCAAAAACATAAAGTTTTCGTTCTAATCTATCTTATCGATGAACCGTGGCTCTAAATATATTAGTGGAATTGTCGGAGGTCACAAAATAGATAAGATTTAAGTTTTAAGTTTATTGTTTTTAGATTGAACCGGTTTTAGCTGGTTCCATGGTGATTGCAGGTTTAGAGAAGCGGTTTTGGTAAATAAATTCAAAAACAAGGAAAAAATGTTTTTGTGAGTGGCGATACTGTTGAGGCATCAGACAGAAACACGATTTTATGTTAATTTAGAGTGAACCAAGTGGGCGTATTAATTTGCAATGAAATTAAAAGAAATAGAGTTTAGTCAAACTGGCAATAATTTTGTTTCTAATAAATTAAATACGTGGATCTATATTTTTACAAAGAGAGGAATTCCATCATGAAGCAATTTTAATTTACTAGTCATATTTATGTAGAAAGAAACAATTCTAAGATTTGATTTATTCAAACATGTTATCTATTAAGTATAACTAAATGATGGTTTAACTTTATTAACACACACAGCCTCTTTTCATAAAAGAAAATGATAGAAAATATCAAAAAAACTGGCCAAGTGAACCGAACTCTCACTTGCAGGTGCCATCGTACAAAACGCCGAAAGAAACACGTTTCTGGGGGCCTACCACCACCTCTAAAGCAGTATTATTTTAATATTACTTTACAGTGCGAAAGAGGTGAAGCTCTACTCATCCTTCTCTTTACCCCAATTAAGTAAGATTAAAATAATACTGCTTTAGAGGTGGTGGTAAGCCCCCAGGTATGGGGACAAATTTTCAACTGTCTACCCATTACGTTTCATGAAATACATCCCGCTGACAGACAAACGAACAGCGGAGGCTTAGTAATAGGGTTCCGTATCGCACCCTTCGGGTATGTAATCTAAAAAAATACTGGTTAGGTATCCATTCTACAATGTTAATCGATTGCGTATTTTATAACATAACGCCGAAGGTATACGCAGGTGAGGTGGCAGGCAAAATATAGCTACTTACCCTATTTTTTGCAGTTAAGTTATCATACAAAGATTCTGGTACCCTGATAGTAGCCCTGGTAGTAGATGGAAGCCTATTATTGCACATAACCGGACATAGATCCAGACTCCGGGCTGCTATTGAGAATTTCCGAATGGAAATCCCAATAACTCTGCCCAACTCGAAGATCAAACCCCCACGCTTAGCAGTTGCGCTTGCGACTGCAGCTGTCTAACCGGATACGTAGTGCTGAACAAAAAATATTTGTTATTGATTTCTCTCAAAACGGTTTACAGTTTTTGGCTCATAAGTGTTATAACATCAGTTACAGCAAGGAGTGAGAGCTGGAGTCTATACTGAGTTCGGGACCTGTAACGTGAGAGTCAAAATGGCGGGTGGATCTTAACTAATCGAATTATCCCATATACCAAAAAAAAAACCTAAAACGTACCATTTAGTACCTAGGTTTAACAAAATTGTACCTCTTTCAGAACGAAATTGTACTAGAATTTTGGTAGAGCCGCCATATTGACGTCCACAGATTCCCGATAAGGACCAGGCCCGGGTCGCGCGTTGTGTTCCACGCGCGCCTTAAAGAGTTGTCAGCACCAACTGACGGGGTCCGCTAGGACCGATGCCTGCCGGGGTCGCAGAAAACCTTATTAAACATTTGGCATTTAGGTAATTGTAGCTACATAAAGATTGTAGACAATTACCTAATTGAGTTTTTGTCGATATATACATCTTTTTAGGGCTGACTGTAGTTACCATCGCGGATACTGCACCTGACCACTTTTCGTCGAAAACTGGTCAAGCGCCAGTGTCCACGATGTTACCTCTTGAGACTGCTTCTTTTATAATTTTCAGATTTTTTAAATCTTTGATCACAACTTTTATAAATAGGGAACGAGATGGCGGATCAAAAAATTGCAGTAACAACTCTGTTCACATGTTGGTTACGTAAATGACAAACCAATCCCATGGTTTCTATAAATAAAAACTACTTTGGGATTTCGTTTTATGAAAGAAAAGAAAGAAAGAAAAAAATACATTTATTTAGCACAAACAAAAAGGCACACAATACCTACAACACACACACCAGAATAGAACACATCTCCTTAGCTCATGCCTTACTCTAACAAAAGTAAGAAAAAAAAAATTAAGTAATTTGACATTCCAAATCTTTGCTGCCTATTTTTTCAATTTGGAGTTTGACATTTGCATTTCACCTGTCAAATTACTATCTAATTATTATTATATTATTAAAAAAGGAGCTGTAGTTATTATAATCAATCTTGTAAAATACTGGTGTCCGTGTGTACTTAGTTCTGATATTTTACCGCATCTACCTAAACTAAAACAACAAATTATTTCGTTGGGTTTTCCCAACCATAAATGTTGGTTTGCCCTTTAGGTTACACCCCACGAGGCCACGACGTGCATAATAATTGCACCACGCAGCCCAAAAAAACAAAACAAAAACAATTTAACCAACCTACTTTATAGTTTGGAACTTGAATTATCACATAATCAGTGACGAAACAAGTCACTTGCGCGCGCGCAACCAAACACCCAAACTTCACGGAACATCTGAGACGTAACTAATTCGGTTTCGGTACCAAGAAACCGGCGTCGACCCCTTACGTCAAGCTGGTGATCGATCGAGATAACATCGACCAGCGACAGGACTACGAAGTTACTATGAAAAGTCGCTTGAATGTCATTGATAAATTGTTATTATTGCTCTTTGGATCTGCCTGACTGACTGAGTGTAAACTTCTATGTATTACTGCAATACCTCGAAGGTCACGATGATATAGGGGATCGTATTCTTAATTTTTAAAGGGTCTCTTATATCTTAATCAGCCCACGATGTTCCCACTGCTGGGACACAGGAATCCTCTCGATGAGAGGAAGTGGGCCGTAATCCACCACGCGGGCCTACTGCGGGTTGGTAGATGTCACATGTCTTCGAATTTTCGGGTCTAGGACTTGCCGTTTCCCGCCGCCTCACGATGATTTTCGTCACCGTTTTGAGAGCAATGGTGATGAAACAAAGTAAAGCGCCAGTCTTGGTTTGAATCTACGACTTGCAAGTGGTAAGTAGCGGTCTTTACCACTGGGCCACCACTGCCCTCTCGTGTTTCTTATATAACACTATAAATATTATACTTAGATGTGAGATTACCATATCTTTATCTAATGCTGCAAGGCTTTTCCCACCCCTCAATCTCATTTTCGTCTTATGCATTCAAATTACATTACAATAACACACACAAGTAAAACCTCCACTAAGTTCTGCACTTTTCTCGTCCGAGTGCGAAGACAAATAACACTGCAAAATATCCAAATAAGCCATCACCTATACTGCCCTGCTAAGCCGAAAGGCGGTATCTCTGAGATACGCCCTTTTAGTTTTTTTATACCATTCAATAGCTATAATAATTTCGCATCTAATGGTATAAGCCACATACCGCTATCTAACTTAAAACATTTAAAAAAAACACTCGGAAGTTCCTTATATCCTTATGCTTCCTTAAATTACAATTTACAAAAAGTCAATTTTCTCAAAACTTACTACGATTGAGATACCGCCTTTCGGCTTAGCAGGGCAGTATCTGAGCAGCCTAAAGACATTATTACAATTAGCAGAACTCCATTTTAGAGTTTTATTCAAATAGTCGCTGAATATGGGGTGAACAAAGCTATGTTAAATTGACCATCTTCGTCAGTCTTGAAGAAGTTTAATATGCTAATCTGATGTATGTTAGAAGCAGCTATTTATGGTGACTAGAATTAGTATGTAAGACCTACATCATACTTGAATCTACAATGCATTAATAGAGCCTTCGCAAGTGAAGATACTTTAGAGTCAGACCTGCTACCAACCATTGCTTACCAGTCGGTAATAATAAACTAAGTACCTATACACCAGAACCATGATTAATTAACTGCCTTATCTAAACTCAGATTATAAACAAAAATTTAATCTTTTGATAATTTGTATGTTTGTTTGTTTGTTTGTAATGAATAAACTCAAAAACTCCTAGATCGATTTCAAAAAATCTTTCACCAGTAGAATGCTATATTATCACTGAGTAACATAAGCTATAATTTATGACGATATCACGCGGGTGAAGCCGCTGGCAGACACTAAGTTTTGTATTTGGTTAAATTTTTATCAATTACTCTCGGAACAGACCATAGATAGGGTTATGTTTGACAGATTTATGTTCAAAAGAAGTGTTTTACGATAAGATTTACTGAAACTCCACCCTTGATGCTGATCAAGGGTGAAGAAAGAAAGTTTGAACCGTCCAACGGGGTCTCGAAGTTTGAATACGAAACAGCGTGTTTGAAAGCGAATTTCACAAGTTACAGCTTCTCAATTTTTAATAAATAAAATCAAAACCTAATAAATCCTAAGCGCCATAATGTAGACCATAACTCCTAGTACTATATGCTAATATCCGATCGAGTTCCAACAGTATCTACCAACCAAATCAAAAACATATCTCTAGCATCCGTTACTTGATCCTTGAAACTAAAAAACTAACGGACTTCATAGGAAAAGCCCACATTGAATATTTATCATTTCATCGTACACAAACGGTTTGAATAACAGTCGCATTTTTCCAACATAATCTTTTAAGAATACGGATCTTAATTTAATTGGATATTAATTACTGCTATTTAATTAGGATACGTAATTATTTGTATGCATGTGCTACCGCAGTAACTTACCTATTCTATGAAGCCGGAGATCTTTGATTCAATTCTTTAGCTAGGTAAAACTGTAGGCTTTGAGGAAAAATCTTTTAAAGCAGCCTGAGATTCACGCGTCATGTTCGTGAACGGGCGCCGTCAGTAGGGACTGGTCATCTCTTAGCTGCCATGGCTTATTTTAATTTATTAAATTTTTTGACCAGTTTCATATTTTTATTACGGTCGCTTTTAACGTGCACGTCTTTCTACATTGTTCTCACATGTATAATTTCAACATGAATAATGTAACCAATATTTTCATTTAAAAGAGTGTCTGTGGAGTTTCTTGCCCGTTCTTCTCCATAGGAACCTACTACGCTTTGGAATGGGCAACTAGCTTCATCTTTCTGACTGACCGACCCCTTGACAATTAAAAAGTGCCTGTAATTGGTTTGTTTGAAATAAATGCTTTGAGTTCGAGCTGTAGTTATCGTTATTATTATTAGCCAACTGTGTTAACAACAATATTTTTATGGATTTAACACAATTTAGATACAGAAAATCTTTTTTTTTCAATTTCTGGTGTTTCGACATTGCGATTTCTGAAGATATATCTCTTTCTGCCTATAACTTAGTTACTGAAATCAATATTATAACCATGAGTACCATCGACAAACTAAAACAATCAGAAGTAAATGCTGAGCTGGAAAAAGTCTCTTTAAACATTTCCACATCGAAAAGACTTTTAGAAAACAATTTATTGCTCAAGACAAATGTCGCCAAAGTGTGAAAGGAAAATCCTCAGTGCTACGTAAGCCATTAAATGTTTTAATTTAATAGCCTTTTTAACAGTTCTTGGTATTGTGAACATCATCACACTGCGCACAGAATATGCTCAGACAATGAAATTTTATAGCCGGGTTTACATAATGTAGGATTTCAAAATATCACAATTTCACATGGATCGCAGTCCACTGCTGGACATTGGCCTCTCCCAGGCTGCGCCACAACACCCTATACTCCTCCACCTTAAAAAGGTAGCTGATACAGACTGGTTGCGGAATCCAGTCTGTTCCAGCCACGTTTTTATGGTCGATGGTCAATCTAGCTGGGGGCGTCCCACACTACGCTTGGGCATACGCGGTCCCCACTCCAGATCATATATGGGAACTTCCGATAAACTAGGGAAGTTAACTCGCTTGAAAGATAGATTGCTCATTGTCGTTTGTTGCTATATAGGTCTGTTTTAGACCACCAATCGAGCGAATGGACATTCTATCACCATTCTACCACATTGCCTCATTGCTGTAGTAGTCGCTAGCGCTCCTGCTGAGTATGAGGTCCTAGATTAGATTCCCAAATCGGGCAAGGTGTTATTCCATACGGTATTTCTCAGTAACAGTCCCGAGGATGGATTTGCGCCTGGTTAACGGCAATAGGTTCGACCCCCATTGGACTTAAACACAACTGGCAAAAGGTGGGTGCACCTCTGAATAACCCTTCGAGGGCCGTGCCTGCCGTGATGATATTATTATATCTTATTTTTGTGTAAACAGGTATAGAGCTTTCTTTCGTTTGTCTATACATACAAAAAATGTCAAAATAACAAAAAAAAGAATGCTAAGAATGCCAGTCTAACCCGTTCTTCCCACCAGACATGCAGCTATCCAATGCCCATACTATTGTTCAACTTGTGTTACATGTTATTTATTGTAGCACTTGGAATCATGTTTATTAATATATACTGTTTATGGATACTGTTAACTCACATATAGTTTTGTGCCCGGTTGATGGCAATAGGCTCGTCCACTTTTACATGGGACTGAAAGAAACATTACTGGCGAAATGCGGGTGTCCGAGGTACAGCTCTGCCCAACCCTTCGGGGAAACAGGATTGAATGTTACGTAGTTCCGAAAATTCTAGAACAGTTTTGGATTCGAACAAAACTCTTATTCAAAAACTCACCACGCACCCAGATCACGGGTCGAACTCATTCATTTAAAAAATCAGCAAACACGTAGCAAATATGAGTACACATAAATATGTGTACTGGTGATAAAAAACAAACTCTTCAGCTTTATTATATAAAGCGTCGTACAGACCGGCACGACGCGACAGCGCGGCGCGACTCTAACAAAACAATTTCTAAGAAATCTCAGGGCAAAACAATTATCAGTGTCGCGTCGCGCGACAAGTCGCGCTAGTTTGCACGAGCCTTTAAGCAGAGACTGATATATTGGGTTCCCACCTATGAAATTGGCGTTTTTTTTCTCACAAATAGAGTTGTCTTGTTACTTCTATGATTTAAAATATTCATCAATTGCTTGGTATTATATCGAATAATGACCATCATAGACAACTACCAATAGTAAAAAAAACGTTATTACTTATAGTTTTCTAAACATAAAAAATACCTAAAAAATGATTCCTCATTTTGTTAGCAGGAATGACCACTATTTGTTTTAACTTAGCCAAAACTTATTTTTGTCGCTTAATCTAAGTGGCATATTACGTTATCTTAAACATTAGTGCATAAAAGTTTTAAAACATTAGTGTTCTTGGTTGTTATATAAATTAAGAAAATATTAGTATGAAAAATGTAACTTCTTTAAAATTCACCATACAAAACGCTGATTTCATAGGGATTTTTATTCATAGGGACCTAATAATAAAGCTGAAGAGTTTGTTTGTTTTTTAACCCCCGACGCAAGAAGAGGGGTGTTATAAGTTTGACCGCTATGTCTGTCTGTGGCACCATAGCTCTTAAACGGGTGAACTGATTTAATTCGGTTTTTTTTTATTTGAAAGCAGGTTTTCTAGCAATGGTTCTTAGACATGTTTTGTCAAAATCGGTTCAGCCGTTTGAAAATTATCAGCTCTTTTCTAGTTGATGAATGGATGTGAGCGACTTCCACAGGTCTAATCGATTCGAAATTTGGTATTCTGTTACTTCAATGATATTAGAAGAACATGGTAATCTTGAACTGATACCCAACTCCCTTACCAACTTACAGCATAGGGCAGGATTTGGGCTCATTGGAATGGTCTTAATGAATAGGTTATAGATAGATGATGAACACGGTCTTGTGATGGAGTAGGAAAGAGAAATGAGGAAATTATTGTGTTGGGGGTTTTTTAAATTTTTATACAATTTTACTTTTTTTGTTTGAAAGCTCTGAAACTACCGCATTTGAAAAACTCTTTATGAATTTGACAACCCAATTCTTGAGAAAGGTTATCGGTGATTTAACATCACACTACGACCCTTAGGAACTGAGCAGAAAGAAAAAAAGTCAGAAAGAACTAGAAAGAAAGAAAAGAAAGAAAATACGTTTATTGCGGTACACATGACGCAAAGAAAGAACGAAAATAAACAATTTGGGGGAAAATATGCGTCACATCCACGCAAAACGGCCATCGCTCAGCATAAAGCTACGACCCTATGCGAGACAGAGCCCCAGCGCTGGTTTTCAGCGACAGCCGGCGTTGACGTGATGACGTCAACCGGTGCAGTATATAGTGAAATAACAAAATAAGGCAAAAATAATATGAATAAATACAATACTTAGTCCTATATTATATTTTATATAAACATTTGTTTATATAAAATATAATATTTAAAATGGTAACTCTAAGCAAAAGCGAAAATAAAGTAAATGGGGTAAACGAAAATGTGGCTGCTATTTTAGTATATTGTGTCTTTATTGTCTTACGACTTCCACGCGAACGTAGTCGCGGACATAAGCTAGTATTTTATACTTTGACTTGTCGCATTCCTACGCTGTACATTCTAACTACCTTACACCTGAACAATATTTTCTCCCTACATTACTGCCTGATGGACAAATAAGTTCAATAATAACACTTTGTTTCCTTTCTCGAACATGGAAGGCAATCCACGTAGTTGACTCATGTTGCATTGAACGTGAGCAGAACTTAGAAATTATTGTGTTTGTGTATTAGTATCCGTATAGCACTGTATGAGGTCTAAAATTAGCTGTAGCTGCAGGTTGTTCATCTGACGACCTCATTGAAGCAGTAGGTACTTAGAGTACTGGGATTTTTGACTATACTATTGCGCTATGAATCCTACCTATGTATTTTAACCGACTTTGTAGTTTAGTGGTAAGACTACCTGTTTCAGACCCTGAGGTCCTAGGTTCGATTCCCAGCGGAGGCAAAATTTTCTGCTCAGTTTGGTTGGTGCCTTGCTAGCTACCACCCTCTTATCTAAGTCTGTCGCCATGACAATAATGTTAACAGCATTGTTGTGTTTCGGCTGTTAGAGGTAAGATAGCCAGTTCCTCTGTGGTTGAGGAATCCGGGTGAAATTCGCTTCCACCTTTGGCCTGATCATCACTTACGACCAGGTGAGATGAAGGCCAAAAGTGTCACCGTTAAGGCTCGTACACACCAACGCGACGCGACGGCGTGACGCGACTCGAACAATACAATTTCTAAGAAAACTTGACGGTATAACAATAACCGTCGTCGCGTCGCGCTGTCGCGTCGCGCTAGTCTGCACAAAGCTTTATGGTTAAAAAAATTCAATACCTACTTTAAGAAAACTTGTGCTGCACAAAGAGAAATACTTATACCATTTGACTCTTTAAAAGAGATTCTTATGAAACTTTTCAACTTACAGCCCTTTTCTACTAGTTGTACCATTCTGCCTATTTACTTGTTCATTACATAAAAACCTAGCTCACTAAGCTTAGTATTCAAGTTTGAAAGATATGTGTGCTGGTTAAATTAAGTGTACTCTTCAACGTTTCCCTAAGACATGATTTAAATGGATCAAAGATTGTGATTCCTCCGATATGTAAAAGTAAGGTAGATTCAATACTTTAAAGTTGATACTCTGTCGAAAATACCGAGTTGGCTAAAATCATAAGCCGTGCAGCAATAATTATGCTTGTTGTTTTTTTGTACAGATCAGATCTGCCTAGCCTTTTCCCAACTACGTTGGGGGTCGGCTTCCAGTCTAACCGGATGCAGCTTAATTCGACTATTTTACATGGAGCGACTGCCAATCTGACCTCCACAACCCAGTTACTAGGTAACACGATACCCATTGGTAAGACTGGTTGTCAGACTTTCGGGCTTCTGACTTACCGTAACGACTGTCAAAGATCTCTCAACGACAGCCCGGACCAACAGCTTCACGTGCTTTCCGAGGCATGGCGGAGTCTCGGTATGTACAGAACGGTCATCCACGGACCGACCGCGGTAAGCCTTGTTTAACCTTGAAGGCCGACCCATGCGGCTGTTATTATTTAGGCACGAGCCCTGTTGTTTTTTGCACAGTCATAGGAATTACCAGCATTGCCCAGTCAAACTCACCAATAATGATCACAAAAAGTACCTTTTTAATAAAAATAGTCCCAACTTAGTCACATGTATATTTTTAGCCGTTAACTGGCTGTTAAACCTTGCAAGTTCGTTTGGAAAACCCCAAACAATATGGAGGCTTGCTACAAATAAGTAATTTACCTTTAAATCTGCGATAGGGTTGGCATAATAATCCTTGGCTGAATCATCATTATCAGTCTAAAAATCCCAATTAATATAGACTAGACGGCAAAAAAATACGATTACTATAAAATAATTCCTTTTGATTAAGATCGCGGCAAAAGAATTGGTGATATCATTGATAACATAATATTATTTATTTATTGTCTTACATAGGTATTAATTCAGATTATTATAAAAGATATGCAATAAAACGAAGCAAAATAGCCCATATGGCATTGGAAAGAGGTTCTAGGCTACCATTTATCAGGCTGCAGCAAAGGGTTTTAGAGAGAGGAACCTGCAAACAGTACGAGAGATGTACAAGAGTTATGCATTATGCATGAGACATTCAGCCCCTTGACCATACTCTCTAACGATAGCCTCAGTCGTGGTGGTCAAGACTTTCCGTTCTTAAATAGACTGCATTATCATCATCACTTCTTCGGCGTATCGATGATTCCAATTTATTCATATTTGATCTAAGCCACGTCAACAGCGTTAGTGTTGACATCGCAAAGGTCTTCCATAGTGTAGGTGCTCTTGTAGAGAGAACACGACAAGAGCTGAGGCATCGTTTGAGGTGTACTCACTGTGTGTATTAAAATTTAAAATTTATTCGTTAATTAATGCATGCATCCCATAACTGGGGGAGTGCACCGAGAAAAGCTTATTTTTCTTTATGTTTTTGGTGTACCTAAATCTTTTGCTAGAGTTCCTTAAATAAATAAACCTAAAAAAATACAGTAGACGACGTATATTTAGTAACTTAATCCGCGTAACTATTTTTAAAGAGTCATAAAGAACCCTGTAAGAAATCGACACGTGTTTCACCTCTCAACGAAACATCCTCAGGATGACGATTGACTTGTTGCGAACTCGGACCCGACGTGTCCACACGTGTTATTCGATATCGTCTATTGTATTTTATAATGGATTTCCGCTAAGTCACGCCTGAATCAATTAACTATCTTAAATAAACTCCATAGATAACTAATAATATGAGGAGGTTTCAGCCCTATCCGTAAGGTGTCTTTAAAAAAACTTAATTAACCGTTTTGTAATGGTTGATTTAAGTAAATAAATGAATACAATGAAGTTAAAAGATATTGTCAAATTCAATTGTACATCCGCGTTGAAGCAGATTATGTACCTACTTTAAGGATTAGCTAGTAATAATGACTGATGATTTTGTGATGTTGAAGATTTTCTGGATGGGAACAGTAAAATAATAATGAATCATGATGCGTACTATTGCCGAATATTGGGGCAATAATTTATGATTCATGAAATAGAGATCAAATAATATGTTGTAACTTGTTATAGAGCAGTGCCACTTCTGCAAGGGGTTTGGACATCTAAAGGCTCGTGCAGACCAGCGCAACGCGACGGCGCGATACGACTCGAACAATACAATTTATAGGAAAACTTCACGGTTTATCAATAAACGTTGTCGCATCGCGCTGTCGTGTCGCGCTAGTCTGCCCGAAGCTTAAACCATATCTATAAATACCTATGTATAAGTAGCTGGCTGGTCCTGCATTGTGATTCCTATTTCTTAGTGGCACATTCCATTGGCGAGCCTAACAACCAACGATTAAATTAACTATTCAATCATTTTAGATCGAAAATCATCGCTTTGAAATTGAGTATGGATATCATATTTCTAAAACGTACACAATTAAAATGTATTATTTTAGTATTCATAGACTTTTATGTGGAGTTTTTAAGCAAAACCGGCTTCAAACAAAATAAAATAAATAATATCTTAAAAGCCAGTTTGGAATGTGTCCGACTACTTTTACGGATAGTTTTTTTTTTTTTAATATTATATACAACATGTTATAAATTAATCATTAAGGATTATGTTTCATGTTATTAGAGCTGTTTGTGTTAGGTACTAAAATGAAAAGTTAAAACTATATAATATAAGTATGTAGAGTTGAGCCCCAATATATTGTTTGCTAAGCCAAAATAATTTCATACCATTCTAATGAGTTTTCGAAATCAGTCATAATTTTTTTTTTCAAATTAGTTTTAGACTCAGCACTATTTGAACGTCAAAAATACATAAGGCAGTCTCCCAAAATGTCCGCCCTTCACTACTTACTAGTATTTAAGCTGGAAAGAAGAAGTGGCGCAACAAACTCCCCAGCAAAATTGGTTCCGGAAAATGAGAAGACTACCCTCGGTGCTTGGGTTTGACATTGATTCTGCATATCCTCTATAGACTTCAATATAAGGAAAGTTGCCATTTCCCCGTCTAGCATTGGATATATCCGGATAGTTGTTTGTGTAGCTAAATCATAGAAACACGACTTCGTTAACGAGAAATGGCATTTTTTGCGTTTTCCTTAAATATTTGTCTTTCTCCGTATGATTACGTTTTATTGGAAAATCCAAAGACGTAGCCTAAAGCAGCGTAAACGTAACTTTAAGTCGATAATACATCTATCCTATAGTTGTATTTTCGACTTATCATATAAATTATTATTATAAATTTAAATTTTTGTTGCGACATGCACAATTAGTATCACCTACAGATATTCAAAAAAACTCATAAAACTACCAAAATATTATGTGCGACACCTCAGATCAAATAAAAAACCAAGACATAGCCCTGCAAACTATACTGTGAAGCATGCCATAACTAAACCTCCACTCTGTGCATACACGCTGCCATTTACAACCATTTACAATCAAACTACACCTCAATAAGTGCACACATGTTTACGAAACCAGCCTCACGTCACTGCTGACAGCGCAATGTCTTGATGTATTATTTGGTATGAGTACGACACGTGTATTTTCAATTTTAAAATAGCTGTTCGTACTTACGTTAGGTATGATACGGGCGTTCGTGCTAGGCGCACAGCATTTAGTAACAAAATACTACCTACAGTTACTTAAGCTCATACAAAAATATCATTTACAAAGTGTATCTTACTTCTGTACCATTTCACCTAATGTCACCAACGTCGCATGGTCGTCTAATGCGGTACATAAATAACGTGTCTGGTCCAGACCAGATCATTGGGGGTAATAGTCTATGCGTCTGTACCCCCAGGGGGACCTTTAGAGTTATATCTGACTTCCGATCTTGAAATGTCAGTGGTTATATCATTATTTCGAAGCTAGAGAGAGGTAAATAAAATGTCTTCCGTAATAGATAGAAGTCCGGGGTATGATCTCGTTTTTAGGGATTAAGAAATTAACAACATAAGATATCATCACGCCTTCCGAAGCGTTAGGTAGAGGTCTACGATTGTACACCCAAATTTCCATTCCTTTTTTTTTTCTTTTTTTTAATGTTTAAGTCCCATGTAATAGAGAGCGGGAAAGTAATGCATATATTATTTAGTTAGAAATATGTATCTAAGTAGGTAGTAGAATTAATTGTAGGTAAATGAATAAATAATATCTTTATTTCCAGTTTTACAATTTCTCATATAAATTGTAGGTTAATGCAGAGTTATACACCTCTGACACCTAAGCTAAGATTAAACTTGTGTTATGGATGTCAAGAATTGAATAGAAGATGTTAAAACTCAACATGGATGCTAGGTCTGGAGCCATTTCTGCCGACAAGCAGCATCGCTGTGTTTAAGTTTATGGGTACCGATGAAAATTACAGGCACTTTATTCAGTCCCCTTTTACCGTCTGTTGAGGTCAGTGTTTTCTATGTAACGACCTTTGAGATCTAAACCAACTCAAAGATTAAGGCCTCTTTCAAAGTTCAACAATTTAAAGACACCTTACTCCAAATTAAGTTAAGAATAGTTGTCGTTGTAAAAAGACCTGAATTAAAATAAGGAAATAATGAAGTGATCCTCTAAAAAAAATATTGACCATCTAATGACGATTTTTTTAAATATTAATGATCATCTTAAAACTTTTGGGCTTCTAATGATGCACACTTTTTTTTAAAATAAATGAGCCTCTTTATAACTTTTTAGCCTTTTCTCAAAGTTGGTAGCAGTAACTAAGCTATAGCGCACCCCGAACAAATGTGTTAAGTTAGGTTAGCTTTCTAACCAACCTCATGGGATCAGATTTGTCGCAGTAACTAAGCTAGGGCAAACGGCATCCCGAGCAAACGGGTTAGGTTAGGTTAGAACTGTGACCAACCACGCGCGAGCCGAGCGAATGAAGCGAGCGGTGCCGCCGCAGTGGTCGGCGAGTCTGTGCTACATCCAAGTTGGTCGCTGTTACTTGGCTATTTAGTCTTATTTATAGGTCCACAAAATGGGAATTATTTGAGGTTTAATTAAATCCATGCCATTAAAATATTGTCTAAATGACGTATCAGTTTTCCATATGAAAACTGCAACTACTGATTGGTAAAAAATAAAAACCCAATGTTTATCGTGAACAACTTATTTACAAGAATCGCTTCAGGAAAAAGTGTAGTTAATACATTGGTCCATGGTACGAGCCTGCTTCTTATGTACGATTGTGGTTTTATAATATCTTCGGGTATTATTTTATCATTTTCCTTACCAGCAGTTTCAACCTTGACACCATTTGGCATGTTTACCGAGACGTATAACTTATTTAGAAAGTAAAGTGAATTTCATTCTCAAGCGCATGGTTCCTGGTCAAGACTAGTATTTTACCTCATATGTCGTAATCAATCAATAAACATAGCCTATTGCAGTCTATTTGCCGGTCATAGGCCTCTCTTACGTTACGACATAACAGTCGTCCGGGTTGTCATATAGAATTAAATGTCACGAGAATGGTCGACCACAAAACTAATGTTGTATAGGTAAAGTTGCATGATCATCAATTGACGTCCTCTCGTATTGGCAGAAGCAATACGAAAATATTTGCTCACATGCAGTGGTAGAAAGAAGGCGTTCCAGACATGGCCCTGGATTGTTAGACTTACATATTAATTAATCATATAAATGAGAAAATGAATTTTTTTGTTTCTTTTTTTTGTAGCGCTTTCACGCTAAAACAGCTGACCGGATTTAGATGAAATTTGGTACCAGGGGTAGAACATCTGATCTGATACTTTTCATTCTGGATCGCAGACTAAGTTGCTAGCAACAGCTAGTAAATTAATGATATAATGTTTGGACTTTATATAAATAAGACCAGGACCCTAATTGCGTAACACATGATCTACACACTACAGTTTGTTTGGGATTTTTTTTTTTTAGATTTATCTCAGGGATCAAACAAAGGTCAGGCTCAGCGGGCTCGGCGGGTGGGATTTCAGGTTTGACTCCCAGTCGGGCGACAAGATTGGGTGACTGTAGGTATGTAAAATGGCGCGACGAACCAAAAACTGTCAGTCTTATTAAATATTAAAACGTAATGGGTTACCCTTTGTAGCAAATAGGTTTAAATTTAATGATAATCGCAATACTTAGTTGCGTATACAACGAGAATGAAAACATAGGGCATCAAGGCTTCAGAGTTGTTGCGAGAAATTTTTTCGCTACGGAGTAAAAGGGCCCAATTATTTTTGGGACGAAAGCAAAAGTTTTAACCAATTTTTTCGATAAATTTCATCTACCCCTGAGCTTTTAACCGCTAAGCAATAGTTTACCACCCGGGTCCACTTCGTACTTATGTATAAGAAATAGGGCAGTCTCATGAATTACTACAATGTTATAAGATTAATTTCTTTCATTCGTAGATAGTTTTTTTTTTGTGATGCGTTTTCTATTAAAGATTTATTTCAGTTAACGTCCTGCAGAGTGTTAAAAAGCTTCCCGCAAGGTGAACCGATGATGGGCACGCCACAATTGTGGCGATAAGTCCCCTCTTTGAGGAGTGGCTAGAGAGGCGCCACGGCGTCCTCACCTTCCGCCTGACACAGGTCCTCACCGGACATGGTTGTTTCGGGAGGTTCCTGTTCAGGATAAAGCGGGAGGAAACGCCCGGGTGTCACCACTGTGTGGATCGCCCGGAGGACACGGTGGAGCATACGGTGGAGGTCTGCCCAGCTTGGGCGGAGCACCGCCGTGTCCTCACGGAGGCGATCGGCGGCGGCGATCTCTCGCGTCCGGCCCTGGTTCAGGCCATGGTCCGGAGCGAGAGTGCATGGGAGGCCGTCACCTCCTTCTGCGAAGCAGTAATGCTCGCGAAGGAGGAGGCGGAGCGCGCGAGGGAGAGGCAGAATGCGCCCCCTCGCGCCCCTAGTCGCCGCAGGAGACGCCCCGGGCGTCGGGAGTCGCGAGCCGACTTCCGGCCACCGTAGGCGCGGGCTTGCGGACGGTGAGTAATGGGTAGCTCGCCGTCCGATAGGGACCAGGCCCGGGTCGACGGCGCGTTGTGTTCCACGCGCTCCTCAAAGAGATGTCAGCACCAACTGACGGGGTCCGGAAGGGCCAATGCCTGCCGGGGTTGCGGGTTTGTCTGAAAGGGATATCGCGACCTCGGCACACAGGCAACGGAAGGAACACGGGTGGGTTTTAGTCAGTAAAAGTCTGACACGCCCTCCCGCTCCACCCAGAGCGGGAGAAGTTATTTGATAATTTCCCATCCTCAAAAAAAAAAAAAAAAAAAGGTGAACCGATGACCTTGTCAAGGCCGCAGGAATCCGCTGGATGCGATAAACATAAGACCGGTCGAAGAGGCGGTGTTTGGGGACACATATGTCCAGAAGTAGACGTCTTTCGACTGAAATTATGATAATAATGATGACCCGGCAGCAATGTTTTTTGGTGACGAAGAAAATCGCTTTTAGGAGCTGCTGATCTATATGTGACCACATTTACCTTAGAACAACAAATCAAGCCTGTTCTCAGCACATTACTCCTAAGCAATTTACTTGCACAAGCACTACTCCTGTACATACAAATGACATAATCATAACAAGTCTACGATCATTAAAATTCAGGACACTAGCGCCCGCGCCTATTTCTTTACCGTATGTTTTCTAAGCCTGGCAGGCTAATGGCTCATTTACACGAGCTGAGTTTCTCGCGTTGAATAGGCGATTGGTTACCGAAAGGAGACAAAAAGTTGACTCGATATGCCATACGTTCCTGTCAGAATGCGAGAATCCTCAGACCTCAACTCAAAATTGTAAGTTTTCGTGTAAACAAAAAATTGTTCATAGTAGGAGTAGTATCAAGTATCAAAACGAAATCGTTCGAGGAAATCGCCGGACGAAATTCGTGTGACATAATCGTACTAGAGTTTTTGATTGCCTGCATATGAGTTTGATAATCGCTTGGCGTTATTCGCTTACTAGTCTCAAATGAACATTCTCGCTTCTCGCCTCTCTACGGTCGAGAAATTTACTTCGTGTAAATTATTCTTAAAACTAATAATAGCCGCACTCGCCAGGTGTCCACAAAAAGCTACTATGGGCGCCTGTCACTCACGCCAAGGTCGAAAAACATTAAAATTTAATCATGATAATAGAAACTTGTTTTAGTTTGTGCGTCTGATATACGGTTGAATTGATTAGCTATATCATTACTTCAGATGTAAGTTATAGATGTCTTGTGTTTTTTTATGGATACTAAATATTGTATTCTTGCCACGAGGCACCTAATTAGATACTTTTGTGGCGCCTAAAATAATTTCAATTTGATTGAATTTCAATTGTTTACTGCTAGGGAGTTTGTTGCGCCACTTCTTCTTCCCAGCTAAAGTACTAGGAAGTGGTGAATGACGGGCGTTTTGAGGGACTATATTATGTCATTTTAACGTTCGAAAACTGTTGATTCTCAGGCTAGTTTGAATAAATGACTTTTGATTTTGATTTTGAAAGGCCTTTATAGGTAGACCATACAATTTCCTTCGAATTTATAATTTTGCACTGTTTTTTGTATAATAAACTCGTTTATGTTCCTGCGAGTTTAATGACCGCAATATTTCACGTTATTTATAAAGGCCGTAGTCTAAGTAAATAAAGAAAGAAAAAATCATTTATTAAGTAAGTTTTTCTTAAATGCCTTTCCTCCACAAACAGTGCCTATTACCCTTTTACATACTTATACAATGTTGTCACCAGCGCCAGCGCCTATTAAATCACTACGAGTAAAATTGTAAGGAAGTAAGTTGTTTGTTTTGTAGGCTCTTTTTTAACCCTTTTACGTCTGAATAATTCTTATATTAATACGTGAAGCAAAAACTTTGTACCCCTTTTTACGAAAATTACGCGGACGGAGGAGCATGAAATTTGGCACAGTTAAAGTTTATATGGAGAAGGAGTTCAGAAAGCTAATTTAAATTTTATATAATATACATTAGAAATAAATTCAATTAATAAAAATAACAATACACACATTAGAATCATGACATTTAAATGAATTATGGTTGAATTTCGACCTCTGGGCGACCACTAGTATTTTTAAATAAATAATTTTATGAGATAAACGTAATTATAAATTCAATTCAATTTAATTTTTTATTGTATCACATGTGTATACAGCGTGTAACAATAAACCTGGCGGATCCGCGAGGGTGTTGTTAAGAGTCATACTGAGAGTCTACTAATGTGGTAATTTTCTGGAAAAAA
This sequence comes from Agrochola circellaris, assembly GCA_914767755.1. NCBI lineage: Eukaryota > Metazoa > Arthropoda > Insecta > Lepidoptera > Noctuidae > Agrochola > Agrochola circellaris. The sequence continues at coordinate 3,549,027 of OU611847.1, forward strand.
AGAAAAAAAAATCGCCATTCAGTGGGGAATGATAATAAGATTTTTTATTACTTTTTGGTAATATTATTGCAGTACCTATGTGCCGTTTTCAGATCGGACAGGGTTTTTGTAACACATTGTATGTACAAGGTATTAGGTAAGTATTAGATAGTTTTAATCTAATTTTATTTTTTTGATTTATTTGTTCTCTATTTTAAGCTTCTTTTGTTTTGATTTAATGATAGTATTTTATTTGCTTCAATTCTAATAATTTTTTCTTATTCTATTTATTTTTATCTAATACTAAGTAAGATAATTTTATCACTTTTTGCGGCTTAAACTTGCTTAATTGTAACCTAAATGGAAGAAGTCACTGGCTCCCTGAAGTAAAGGTACTCTAACTTAGCTCTGGAGCCAGGGTCTCAAATTTTTTTGTAATTGTTTTTAGTAAGAAAGAATGTATTTATTAGTATTTATAACTTAATATGACTGTACTCTCTGTGATCCCTACTAAATAAGGTTTCAATAACTACCTTTTTCATTGTATTTAAAGTTACAATGTCTTTTTTTTTTTTTTTTTTTGAGGATGGGAAATTATCAAATAACTTCTCCCGCTCTGGGTGGAGCGGGAGGGCGTGTCAGACTTTTACTGACTAAAACCCACCCGTGTTCCTTCCGTTGCCTGTGTGCCGAGGTCGCGATATCCCTTTCAGACAAACCCGCGACCCCGGCAGGCATTGGCCCTTCCGGACCCCGTCAGTTGGTGCTGACATCTCTTTGAGGCGCGCGTGGAACACAACGCGCCGTCGACCCGGGCCTGGTCCCTATCGGACGGCGAGCTACCCATTGCTCACCGTCCGCAAGCCCGCGCCTACGGTGGCCGGAAGTCGGCTCGCGACTCCCGACGCCCGGGGCGTCTCCTGCGGCGACTAGGGGCGCGAGGGGGCGCATTTTGCCTCTCCCTCGCGCGCTCCGCCTCCTCCTTCGCGAGCATTACTGCTTCGCAGAAGGAGGTGACGGCCTCCCATGCACTCTCGCTCCGGACCATGGCCTGAACCAGGGCCGGACGCGAGAGATCGCCGCCGCCGATCGCCTCCGTGAGGACACGGCGGTGCTCCGCCCAAGCTGGGCAGACCTCCACCGTATGCTCCACCGTGTCCTCCGGGCGATCCACACAGTGGCGACACCCGGGCGTTTCCTCCCGCTTTATTCTGAACAGGAACCTCCCGAAACAACCATGTCCGGTGAGGACCTGTGTCAGGCGGAAGGTGAGGACGCCGTGGCGCCTCTCTAGCCACTCCTCAAAGAGGGGACTTATCGCCACAATTGTGGCGTGCCCAGCGCTGGGTTGCGACAATCGCACTCTCCATGCCGCCATGAGATCCCGCCGGAGCTCTGTCCGCTGTGCCGCGATTTCTCGCGGCAGCGGAGTTACGCCCCGGCGTTTCGCCTCCTCGCGCAACTCCCACATGTGCGCGAGGACTTTTGCCTCCAGATCCCATGGCGGTAGTCCGGCAAAGTTACAATGTCTGTGCTTAGTTTAGAATTTGGTGGTACAAATAGAAAAATAAAGCTTAGAAAGGACAAGTAGGAGAAGGTTAAAAAAAAGAATGAAACTACCAAGATAATTTATAAAATAATTTATTTTCCTATTACTCTCCCGAAGATATCCATAAATATACAAATACATACACTACATTTGATTATGAAGCCTTAATTCTTGTAAAGGCGTTTTTTTTATATTTTGTTAAATATAATATGGTTTTAGTTAGCTTCAAAGCTTAACGCAATTCCGAAAATAATTTTAGAAAATAGATCTATTAGTAAAAATAGTAATTTGCTATTATGAGAACTAAAAAATATTTTATTTTGAGTCCTAAACATTTATTACAAAAGTATAAAATTTTTGTCAAAGCTAAAATTAATTAGTCAAATAACTGGCAGTGACCGTAAAATTTATATTATACAAATTGTTATTGGTACATACATTATTCGGCACTTAACGCCTGATTTTACAATTGTAAGAAAAAAATGAGTTGGTTTATTTGTCATTAACAAATGCTCAATAAATCTTGCCTATCTTTGTCATTTTACTTTAAATAAAACGAGACGACAATAAAGTTATAGAACGTATTAAGCACACTATACGTACGTGCACTTATTTATGTATTTATAGACAATTCTTTTATATACAAGGTATTTGTATTTTTTTATATGGTTTTTTTTAATGTCAATTGTAAAATCGGCAGGCAACATTAATTCTAAAGTAGGTACCCGATCCTTACTTAATATTAATTATTATAACTAAAGGCAGTGAGAAGCTAAACGGCTTGGATGTCGCATATTATAACATCCTCAGTTTTATAAGTCAGGTTCGTTAGTAAGTTTAATTTAGTTAATTGAATTGTCAGTCACAATCACAATTTTGTGACATAAAATATTTTTTGTAAAAATATGCGGTATAAATATTTACACAGCAGATAAAGAAAGAAACACAATTATATTTTATAATTTTTCGTTTTATTTTATTATAAGAGTTTCTTCAATTCGATTAAAAAAATATTTAAAGGATGTTATTATTTCAGGTTTTATTTTAATAAAATTAACTTATTTCAGCGTTAATCAACCAAACTTCTAATATTACCTGACTACGAAACCCAACAACTTTGTTACATTCAAGCATGAATGTAAAACACAGATTGTCTTAAATAAATAAATAAAAGCTGAAGAATGTAGAAGCGAGTACATCAAGCACGTGCAAATGGCACATGTTAGGCTTAAGATTACAGAGAGTCTTACAACTAAATTCGTCGAGGTATCAAAAACTTTTTGATAATAATTTGTCGTACTCAATACGACAAAAGATTTCCACACGATAATAGATTAAAAAAATGTCACATTTCTAAATAATTTGGGAAATCTATTAATTTACAAAAATAACTAGTTTTCCTTTTTCAGTATTTTAAGTGATATTTCCAAAAAGTTTACTTACATTTAAGTTTCACAAAGAAAAGGTTCTTTTTCATCTTTAAAAATATAATAAAAGAAGTAAAAGCTACCAAAGTTCAACCCTATATTTGCTAAGCGTAATAAACCGAAGAGATTAATATTGTTGTTTATTATTATCTCAACATAGGTGACAAAACCTTATGTAATAGAAACCTAATCATAAATTTTTCATTCAAAATATTTAGGTCCCTCACATTAAAAATACGTTTGCCATAAAATGAAAACATTAAGTAGAGAGATGTAGAGATAATTATTAAAATTTTAAATAATACAAACTAAGGTAGTGCTAACATCACATTGTTTGCCTAAGTCTAGATTCAGACGTTTAGGTTGCAAACCTAATAGATGTCCTTGCTCAATTTGTCACCAAACTACATCAAGGTAGGTATATTACAAAAGTCCTTATGATTTTGATTCATAGACATTGATTGAAAACGTTCAATACCTCTGCTTAGGAACTTTTAAGGGATCAAGTTGTGAAGAAACATATCATGAATAACTGACGATTTTGTCGTGATCTATATTTATTTTAATAATTCATAAGCTTTTGTTTTTTAACGGCCTTTTTTTTACCGCATTTCATACATCATATGAATAAACAGGCTAAACAAGATCGAAAACTGTTTTTTTTTTCTCTTTAGCAGGTATACGACAAAATATTAAGTGCATGACAGTAAGTTACCCGATATGTTTGCATCCCTAACAATACGAGGAGTTTATCGAACTATTCAACTTAATTTTCAAATCAATGCTTTGAAATAACTTACTTTATAACCGACTATTTACATTTGAGCACTTGCAACACATAGTGCGTACTATGACACTTTCGTAAAAGTTTCGAGTCCAATGCATTGGAGTCTTTCGTGAACGGTACGGCGGTTACCCGGACCCAGCGCCGGAACCGTTCACGTAGACGTCGGTTGCGGCTCGCTGACCGGCCCGGATCACGCTCTGCACGGTTTGAGCAGCACCCTGGAATACGAAAAGAAGAATTTAATAAGTATTTGAATATTGCAGACAATAAGTCTAATAAAAAACCAGACCAATAATTGCAATTTATTAACTAAAATAGAATGTGTTTTGTTTATTATTTGTATTTTGGTCAAATGATCAAAATTTTTCAAAAAAATAGTTAATCACTTAATTTAAAAGTTAAGTTAATAGTTGAAATATTAATCATTAATTGATTACGATGAAGTCATGAAAATGATTTAAAATGTAGAAATATTTGTGGTCGTTATGAAAATTATTATGACAGTTATGACAGTTACGCAAAACAAAAAAAGGGGAGGGAGTCTTATTTTAGCACATTCAAATACAGAAAGTGAAAATATTGATTTTGTAAAAAAAATGTATAGATCTCATAGTTTTGAAATATGTGGGGTTAAAGATCTTGAAACGGGGTTATATCTTTTTTGTTGCTACAGAAGTCCATTTGATAAAAACTTTGAAAGTTTTATGTCTAGTTTAGAAAAGTTATTGGAACATTTTATTAGCAAGAAGTGCCTTATTTGTGGTGACTTTAATATTGACGTACTTGTTGACAGTAAGAAACACACTGAATTTTTAAGCATATTGACATGTTATAATTTTCGATACCTTTTAAATACTCCTACTTTTATACGGAGCAACGCATATTCGTGTTTAGATAACATAATAACAAATCTCGCTGATGATGAAATAGATGATTATTCTGTTGATCACAATGGCTTGGCGGATGGTCATGGTGGACTTTTTTGCAATTTAGCTCTTGAAAAAATAAAAAGTAAATCTAAAAACTCGAATCAAAATGTAATAATAAAAAAAAGAATATTTAATAATAAAAATCATATTGCTTTCAAGAAAAGCATAAGTAATAAAAACTGGGTGAATATGGGAATAAATAGTTTTATAAGTTGTCTTACAAAAACATTCCAAGATTGTTACCGAAAGAAATCCATTAGAATAAAGCCTTTTAAAAATACCTCACTACAATGGATTACTAAAGGCGTTAAAGTTTCAAGTAGAATGAAGAGAGTCCTATGCTCAGGTACAGTAAATAATGCAGGCCTAAAAAAGTATAAAACCAACTATGTTCGAATTTATAGAAGAGTTATTCAGCAACTCAGGAAAAATGCTATAATAAATAATTTAAATACGGCTACAAATATAACTAAACGGACGTGGAAACTTGTTAATGAATGTACTAAAAAATCAAAAAACAGGCAATGTAGAAACTTAATCCTAAAAGTGAACAACAAAATGATAACTGATCCCCGGCAGGTCGCAAATCACTTCATTGACAGTTTTGTGTACAAATCGTCTCTCGCTAGCAAGGAAAAAGAAAGAGCGATGAGTTTTCTAATAGAGAGTACAAAAAGGGTAGAAAGTGATTTAACCTTTTGTACAACTACACCATCTGAAATTGCAAAGATTATTAGCAAAATGGCCAATAAGAAATCTTGTGGGTTTGATGATTTACCAATATCGATCTTGAAGGAGAATCTAGACTCTTTGGCAGTCCCACTTTCTATTTTTTTTAATAAATGCTTCGAAGAGTGTGTCTTTCCAGACCAGTTAAAATTGGCTAAAGTAGTTCCTATATTTAAAAAAGGTATTAAGTCTAATCCGAAAAATTACCGACCTATATCCCTTTTGCCAACCATATCAAAAGTATTTGAGAAAATCATTAAAACGAGACTGATGGTACATTTAAATGCAAATAAAATTATTAATTTAAGACAATTTGGGTATCAGAAAGGCGTCGGTTGCTCAGATGCAATAAATACTCTTATAAATGACATAATTAATAAATTAAATGACAAAATGAAAGTGGCAGGGCTATTCATTGACCTTAGCTCTGCTTTTGATACGATTGACTATGAATTATTATTGACTAAACTTGAATTTTATGGCATCAGAGGCAAATCCTTACAACTTTTAAGATCCTATTTACATAATAGACAAATGTTTGTCGAAATAAAAAACATCGATGATAGTAATCAAGAAGTCATATACACCTCTAAAATTACAAACATAAAACGTGGTGTGCCCCAAGGCTCTATTTTAGGACCTATATTATTTATTATTTTTACAAATGACTTGCTTAATTTTATGCATTATGTTCAACCAGATGTAAAACTGGTTGTATTCGCAGATGATACAAATATAATAGTTGGGGCGAATGATTTAAAAGAATTGACCAAAAATGTTAACAAAAGCCTAAAAAACCTCTGCGAGTGGTTTACAGCCAATAACCTTTTGTTAAACACAAGTAAAACGAACATCATTTTATTTAAGACTACAACTCGCCATAATGACACTTTGGATATAAAAATCAAAGAAGACAAGATCGAATTAGTGGACAAAGTTAAATTTTTAGGCATTACCATAGATATGTATTTTAATTGGAAACAGGAGTTAGCTGCTATTGACGCTTCAATATCATCAGCATGTTATGCTCTCAGGAGCCTTAGAGATATGTTAGATATAAAGCAACTCAAGGCTATATATTACGCGCTGGTAGAATCTAGACTAAGATACAGCATAATGCTTTGGGGAAACAGCTACAGTTATAACTGTGAGAAAGCGTTTATTTTACAGAAACGAGCCATACGAACTATAGTCAGGATCTCACAAAGAGACTCATGTAGAGAGCACTTTAAAGAATTGGACTTTTTAACAGTACCTAGTTTGTATATATTGATAATCTTGAATTACTTGGCTAGGAATATTCATGAGTATGAATCTCAAGAAGAGCGTAAGATAAGAGAAAGCACAAGAAGGAAAGAAATTAGACACAAGATGGCACCGAAATTTAACATAGCTAAGCACTGTTCCAGATACCAAGCAGTAGAGTTATTTAATAGGTTACCAACTGATTTAAAATTATTAATTTATAGCTCGCACTCTTTTAAAACTAAATTAAAGGCCTTCTTGTTGGAAAAATGTTTTTACTCGGTATCGGAATTTATTAGTGATAAAAGTAGTCACTTAAAATAATAGCAGTTGAACAGATTAAATGATTCTAAATTATATAATTATACTATGCTCATTACTAAGACCTTAGCGAAATGATTTCTAATTATTTTTTTTACTTTGAATTTGACATACTTGCTAATAATTGGACATTGAATTTGACATTATACTTGCTTTATATTTCACATTGTAATTGATATTTTACCTGATAATAATAAATTAGACTTTTTATCTGACACTGTACCTGCTATGAACCAGATATTGTATTTATTTGTGTCTTTGTATTATTTTGCTGACATTGTATTAATTTGCTTAATGTAATTGTTTCTGCATGTGTTATTTCTCTTTTTAATATGTAATGTTCAACACAATGTAAATTGTTAATGAATAAATAAATGAATGAATGAATGAATTAGTTACAACTTACATAAATCTTCAATACAAATCCTTAAGCTGAAAATTATCTTCAATCATTTACAAAATGACTTTTGGAAACACGATACAATATTACAAAAAATACAGTAAAAATATATTTTATCAGCCTATGTATTATTATTTAACACCAAATACAGCAAAATTTGTACATACGACATTCGGTTATAATACGACATACGATTAACACCAAACATAGGCATTCCAATCTTAAAACAATTACCTACTCAACTTAAATATAATGTTTACCTGTATCGCAGCTCCTAGGAACTGTGAGAAGGCCCTTGTAACATTAATGGCAGCTGACACGAGTTGCCCTCGACCAGGTGCCTGCTCTGACGTCACAGACCTCGGAGGCTCCAGTGGTATCTAGGTGTAAGTCATAGCTGTTAGATATTAGGACGAATAACGAAGGTGGTAAGAGCATGTATGGTAACGCTGAGGCAGTGAGCTGTGCTGGTGTGGTACTTTTTGTATGAAGATTTTTTTAAGTAATATCTTTTAATTTTTTCATCAAGTTCCAAAATACCGTTGAAGAAAGTTTATAGATTTTTCGTTGCCATAAATACTGTATATCGAATTACGACACTATTTTCGATTTACGATATTTTTGATCATTTTTTTTTTCTATCGTGGTCATCACTATAATGTAAAAATTCTAAAGGAATATTTGAAGATATAATTTAAAAAAACTTCATACAAAGATACAATGTGAACTTATAGACAAGTGCTTTGTGTGATAGTGGAAATTACGGAAGTGACTGAAATAGTGAAGTGGAATATAAAATAATGGAAAATAAAATATGATAGTGTAAGAAAAAAAAGAATTGAGGACAAGACATTATGAAGAACATACTACTAACTATTATTTTATATACATATAAGTACACATAGATTAAGTATACACAGATATCTACAAATATATACAAAAATGTACTACAAAGGATACAGGAAAAGTGTAGGTAAGTAAAATGTTAGTCAACACATGCTGAACATAAAATATTAAATCTATCTAACACTGTACAAAAGTTAAAAGGTTCAAAATCACAACAATGTCATCAAATTTTACAAAAGGTATAGTGTACAAGGGTTCCATAGTTAGATATTAAGAACATCAGTAATTTTAATAGGCAAGCATCCAGCAGAATTATTGGAATTTAGAAGAATTAAAATTTTGTTATTTTCAAAGCCAATCGTATTGTTTTACTCACCAAACGAATATTTTACACTGTAGAAACACTTGTTATGTAACACTTTTTTATCAATTTATTAATAAATATCTACACATTCGTTGTTCGTTGTCGTTTGTTATTATGTATAGTCAACTGGGTATATTAATACTATTAACACTACATGTTCTATCTACAGAGGTATTAACTACTCATTCTGAATGTTACCAAATCCCTTGGAAATGTTTCATGGGGTATGGTACTCGTATGTTAAATGGTGATGGATGACGCCAAGGATATGGAATTAATTGAACTAGACTTTAGCAATATGTACAATTTTTTTTTTAAAGAATGTTGAATAACTGGTACGAAAACACGTGGTATTCATTCCAAGCTTTATTAATTTTGTAAAGTCTAGTTAATTTCGGTAGAATTTTGTTATATACAACTGGTGTACTAAAAGGGTGAACTGTGGATGGGAGAATTATATTATTAACACTAAATACAACACATACAAACACACTTAAATTAAAAACAATTTATTATACACAAAAAACGCGCTGCTTAACGGCACAATGTATATGTACAAGCCAATGAAGCCAATGTTTAATAAATAATTTAACTAAGAAAAACAAAAATTTTACAAAAGAAAACCTAAGAAAAAGAATAAAATTATCTTAATTCATGTCTCACTATGTACATCTCACCTTATCTCCATTACTATACAAAAATCTATACAAAGACAGACTTAGATTAAATAGGAACAAGTTACTATTAAGATCGCGAAATATATTCAAAATAATTCCGATGAATAAATCTGCATATTTAATCTAAAGTCTGTTCCCAACACCTCATCCCCAATCACATAGTTTAAGTAGTAACGATGCGAAACCCACTCTATTTGCTGGTCTATCATCAGCGTTGCCAACGAACGGCCCAGAGCCAAACCAGTTGACCCTGTTGCTCGTCGACTGACTGGCTGACGCTACTGATGGGGCGGGCCTGGCTGAGGGCGCAGGTTCAGGCCTCCTATTAGGCCTTGGGGCTCCTGTTCCTCTTGACCCAGGAGCCGTATCGCTCCACTGTTGCCAAAGCCAGGCCAATCCATCCAAGATCGGCCTCCGCTGCGCTGGCGGCGGTGGCGGCGGCGGCGGCGTTGTCGTCCGCCTTGTCTTCGGCGTCACTACCACTTGGTTGAGTAAAGCCTACGAGGTTACAGTTAATTCTAGAGTTCCTAATGGATTATAGATACATACTGAAATAAAGTCAATGAAATAAGATGAAGAAATAGATGAGAGATATCGAGATAATGGTGCGGTAAGCAGAGTGAAGTTACGAGTTGATTGCATCAGTGTAAAGTAAGTTAAGTTTTAAGATGTAAAATGGATTTTGGAAGAAAGTAATTTTCTTCCGATGTTTTAGGAAAAGTAAGAAAAGTTAGACTCACAGCGAGTCGGAGTTGCTCATCCAAAGAACTTGCCGTAGTGGGACCGAACCCTTGGTCCTTCAGCAAAGCTGCGAGCAACGCGTCGTTGCTCTTACCGAATTCGGTGCTCAAAGATATAGGCGCTCGCGTCGCTTCGGACACCATGCCCGTCGATTGTGTCTGTATAATCAGCTTCTGTAGGGCCTCGTCCGAAGATTGTCCTGGAACATTTTAAGTTAGATCTTTCAAATATTGTTTTAATAAAACATATTTTAATCTGAGTCAATTTATAAATTAAACTGAAGTGACCACTAAAATGAATGAGTGTGTTTGCTTCAAAGTTATGTTTTAATTAGATTACAGTTTTATTTGTATATCTGTTAAGTCTTACCTGTGATAGTGAGTTTACTCCTTTGTGTCGTAGTCTCCTGTGCGCCCTGTAATTTGATCAAAGTTTGTAACAACTTCTCATCATCCTGTTCACTTTTGAGTTTGCCCTTAACAGCTACTTTTGCACCATAAGGCAAAGCTGTCGTAGTTGCGGTATTTTTAACTTCCTTAACGTTAATGTTAATAGAAGGCTTCGGCGTTAGCGAATCGAAAGGTTCGTTCAACGGTGATGGCGAAGCTAGTAGATTTGCGAGCAGTGTCAAATCATCATTGACACCATTTGACAGTTTAGGACTCACATTTAGGTCAGGTAGTGTGGGTAAATTGAGTTTGGATGGGTCTTGTCCTGTGGCTTTAAGTAATGCTTGTAGTAGCTTAGTGTCTTCTTGGAACTGTTTGATATCATCTTCAATCGATTTTCCATTAACAGTTGTTGTTGGACTCTGTGTAGTTGTTAGTCTTTGTGTAGTAGTTGTTGGTCGTGGTGTTGTTGTTATAGTGGTCGTGGTTGCTGGTCTATTTGTTGAAGGTATCAATTCGTTTCCACTGACAGCTATATTTTTCCCTGTACGGACCGTTTCACCGGTGCCAGTTTGTATCTCAGTCAGGCTCCTTTCTACAGCTAGCGCTATGATACGATTGGCGAGAGCCGCCTCAGGGTCTTCGTTACTAGGGTTTGTTTTCAGCACAGTTTTCTGGAAAACATAAATCGGTCAATAGTAAACATTATACAATGAATTTTCTCTTTGCAGCTTTGCATTGTGCTCCTATCAAGACATGACTTTTACACGTTGAGTGTTATTGCTGTTCATGATTATAAGGCGCTATTGACAAGAAAAAGAAAGTGGCGTACACACCACACAATTAGAAAATACTAGTGAATATTTTCGAGATATTCAGTTGAAAAACGATTTTTAAGGAAACTAATAGGTTCAAGTGCTGTAATAATTACATTAGCACAAACATAATATTTATGCTTAAAATCTATTAAATGGTAAAATATTGCAACGTACCAAGTTATTCAAAAAAGCCAAATCCTCTTCAACGGAGAAGGTAGAAGAACTGGGCATTTCTGTTGTTGAAGTGAATCCAGTGAATGGAGCACGTCGACCAGTTAGTGTTGTTGGGGCGCTCCTTATTGTTGTCGTTGGCTGTCTTCCCCGGTTGAAAGGTGTGAAAGTCGTGGAAATCCCAACATCAGTCACAGGCTGTAACGTAGTGGTAAGAGTTCTAGGAGCAAATGTCTTAAACAGTGGCCCATTAGTGGTTGTAAACACGGGCCTAACATTTAATGGAGTTGTTGGGTTTGAGCCTATTGACGTCGTTTGAGGGTTAGAAGCTATCCTCACGTTGGAAGTAACACCAGAAATGACTGGTATATTCAAAGCGTTTGGATTTTGACCAGTCGCCTGTAACAGAGCCTGTAAAAGTTTCGTATCCTCTTGGAATTGTTTGAGATCGTCTTCAATTGTTTGTGTTGTTGATGGCCTATTTGTTGTCGTTGGTCTAGTTGTAGTTGTTGTTGGCCTAGCTGTTGTTGTAGTAGTGGTAGTAGTTGTTGGCGTAGTTGTTGTTGGTCTAGCTGTAGTTGTTGGTAGAGTAGTTGTTTGTGTTGTGGTAGGAACTCTATTAGTTGTTAGACTATCTAATGAGGGTATGTTTAGGGAAGCAGGATTCTGACCCGTTGCTTGTAACAGCGCCTGTAATAATTTAGTGTCCTCCTCAAATTGTTTGATATCATCTTCTATAGACCGTGCTGTTGTAGTTCCTTGCTGGCCAGTCGTTACTCTTATATTGCCACCGATATTTGGTATAGATATTGTTGTTGGATCGTTTTGATTTGTAAATAACGCCTGCAATAACTTCACTGGATCAGTGGTTTGAGTTGTAGTTGGTGCTGTAGTTGTAGTTGGTGCTGCTGTAGTTGTAGTTGGTCTTAGAGTAGTAGTTAGATCTCCCAACAAAAGTGGATTAGCGTTTACATTTAAACTCTTTGGATCGCGGCCCGTCGCTTGCAGTAATGTTTGAAGTAATTGCACGTCTTCTCGGTATCTCTTTAGCTCCTCTTCGATACTAATAGTAGTGGATTGAACTATGGTTGTTGCTTGTGCTGTCGTAAGCGCTTGTGTTGTCGTTGTTGGAGCCACTGTAGTTGTAGTTATTGGAGCTGGAGTGGTAGTAGTCGTCGTTGTTGTCATAGTCGTGGTTGGCGCTGGTGTTGTTGTTGTTGTTGTGGTAGTAGCGGGCTCCGTTGTTGTAGTCGTAGGAGCAAGCGTAGTAGTAGTCGTAGGTGGTAGAGTAGTGGGCGGGTTTGTAGTTGCCGCCATAGTTACCGGAGCATTTGTGAATGCAGACGACACCACTGTTATTTCAGGAACAACACTTGTTGTTCCCTGAGTTGATGTCGTTGCGTCATTCGCAGTTGTTTCCTGTGTTTCTAATTGTGTTGTCTGCGTACTCATCTCAGTCACTGTTGATGTTGACATTGTCTGTATCTCAGATTGTACGGAATTTGTTAACGGTGGTGCTTTCGTAGAAGCCAATCTCTGTACGTTTGAATTTTGTTGTTGTACCGTTACTTCGTCTATCGGTATAAATTTAAATACAGCACCTCCATCACCTTCTCCGGGCTTTTCCGTTCGTATTTCTTTCGTCTGTAATTGTTTTTGTTCATGTTAAAATTTTGCCATCACATTATTCTGTGAAAATTGCAACAGCAGTATCTATTTTATTGCAAAATAACTAATTGTGTAACCCCTCACCACTTACCTTTCCAAATAAAAGAAATTCAACACACTACTTTATTAAACCAAGTCCATGTGTTATGTTTGCATATGAAAATGTGTGATAAATTATAGTGATTATTAGTGACCACAGTTATTATAAAGAGTAATATATAAATAAGGAAACGTTTATATAAATAATATAATTATACCTCCGGATCAATATCCAGTGTTAATATTCTTGGTTCGCGAGTAGAGCTCGTCATTTCCGATATGACCATCTCCTGTTTAGCGGCCGAAGATATACTATTAAGCAGAATCTCATCAATAGAAGGTAGCATTGTAGTTGTGCGTAAACTCAATACATGCGAGGCAGTGCTTTTTTCTGGCATAATTGTGGTAGTTTTTATACCGTTACTGCTTTTAATATTAAGTGCCGATGAAGTAATCTGCAATTACGAAATAAAATGTTACCGCCTTGCGTTGTTATTAGAAGCGGTTATCGTGCTAAAGGCATGCAGAGCTTACAAAAAACCCGAAGACCGTTCCGCATGCGCCGGCCGCTCCAAAAACTATACGCTGCCAGTGAGATACAAAGCCCCAAGCGGAGCGTTCAAGCTAAATAACATAAAGTCAATACCATCGATTGTTGGTTATTTACAGTGTCGTTGGTTAATCTTTCCGTTCCGTTATTTGATGTGTCTGTGGATGTCACAGTATTAGTGGAATCTCGGATGGGGTTAGGCTGCGGTCTGACAATGGCCGGATTATTATGGATGGGGCTGTATGGATTTCTTAGACTCCACGGACTGATTGGTAGTATGTCAATTTTTTGCATGACACGTGGCACTCTAGTCCCGTTCGGGAATTTACGTATTACTGTGTTATTGGGTAGTACACCGTAAACGATATATGGGCTCGCCTCTGTTAATGATTCCAATATGTCCTCGTTAGGATTTTTACGTACCACTGTATTATTTGGTAATATTCCGAATATAACATAATCTTTTTTCGGAATGGTTGGTGATCCAACACTCAGAGTACTAACTGTTGTTTGTGTAGTGTTGCTGTCTGAAGCTTCGGTAGTTGTAGTGGTGTCTATGTTAACAGTAGTCGTTTCGACATTTAGTTGTGTGGTTGTCTCGGTGTTAGCTGCATCTGTTGTAGTTTCCATTGTTTCTGTATTAGCAACTATTGTAGTTGTAATAGCACTCTCTTGGAATCGATTTAAAAGTTCAATTTGTTGACCATCCGTTGTAGGTGTAGGAGTCGTACTTGTTATATCATTGACTGTTTCACTAGATTTGGTATTGACTGTTGTAATGACAGAAGACGAACCCGTTGTGCCACTGGTTGCTTCGGTGGAACCCAAACGAGAAGATACAGAGACGGTCTCAGTAGTAGATGGCACAATACCTGTTGCTACTGTTTCTGACGGCATTGCCGTTGTTGTGAGACCCGTTGCGGGATTACCACTCGTAGTAATTTCAAGCACATTGGTGGATAGGGGATTTACAACAAAGGATGGGGTAGTCATAGGAGTAGTAGGTTCAATATCACGAGTTGTCGGAGATTCAGTCGAAGCACTCATAGTGTTCATAATGTTAGTCAAACGTTCAGACAAATTGATATTGCCTGATGGGCTCACTAAGTCAGTCAATGGTGGTACTGTCGCTAACTCGTCATTGTGCTGTCGTATTATGTCTTCAATCATCTTCAACACTCTAGCTTTCTTTGATAGTACCCATAATTGCAACCGCGATATTTGACTAGGATCCTGAATATCATCAATATCACGCGGTGGTGATACTGATGAGGATACCAAGGATAAGGATTTCAAAATTGGTGTTGTTGAACTGCTGACAAGATTATCAGATTCATCGGAAGAGAAATCTACACTTTGGAAGTTTGTGAAAAAAGGTATTGGAACTGGAACAATCTTGTTAGTAGAGTCACTGTTACTTATATTATCTACAATTACCGAGTCCGTTTCTAAGGAGACAGATGACGTAGCTGTTGCTATAGTCGGTGTTGTGTTTGGTGTAGCTGCAAAACTAGGTCGTTCAGAGCTAGCACCTGTAGTTAGAGTCGCAGCTGTCGTCGCCTGGCTATTAGATACAGACCTTGTGCTCTCTACAGCTCCCAGTGTAACAGGACTATTTACATTAGCGGGAGTTTGTGTGACACTAATGGGTACATTTCTATTATCTACAGTGATATTTACACTACCGCTAGTGCCTACATTTTGGAGGGCATTATTGGATTCTATACCGTCGATATAAATATTTTCAGTATCCCTAATATCCTCCAAACTGTAAGGTGTTGTGTTCGGGACGGAATCAGCATTGTCAAGTACAGTCGCAAGTCCACCTAAAGCTCTGGGGATCAAACTTCTTAATACTTTAGCCATATCTAAACTCTTTAGTTTCGATCTACTGTTCTCATCCATATTTTCTATTATATTTATAATGTTATTTGACAACATGCTAGTTAGTTCAGAAGATACTAAATTGTTATTGGACAACAAAAGATCAGACACAGTGTTATATACCATTTTCGGGCTGTCAGTCGATCCCTGAGTTGGTGTAGTTGCAGTCGTGGGTTTGTCTTTTGGTGGTTCTGTATCAGAGTATAATACTCTGAAAGCGAATGGTCTCCTTGCGGAAACGGGAGTAGTAGGAATAGGAATGGGAGGCTGTGGTGTATTCACAGGAGTGATTGTTCCGACATCTGTGTTTAGTGACTGTGTAACAGTTCCCCCGACCAAAATACTGTTAATCACATTTTGTGTAGCTTGAACAGTGGGCTGTACAGATTTAGTAGAAGTGCTTACATCGGCGTTGGTCGACATAAATGTATCCTGACCCGCTAAGTCTTGGACACTATTTACATTAATGTTGCTACTCACGCCATTGAGTACTTGTTTAACGTCAGTATTAAGGTTTTGTATTTTCGTTACTTCGGTTGTTGACGAGATTCGTGGTCTGGGTGTAGACGTGAGTATATCAGCTAGAGCATCGAATATAGATACTGTAACTGACGGCGAGTGATGTGATGCCTCAACGTTCATCACGTGTGACGGCTTCACCAGACTCTCGGACAGTCTCAAGTCTGCCGAGGACAATGTCCTTCGTGTTTGAGTAAAGGAAATAGCGTTCAGGTCTGGCCCTAATTGTATCTCTTCTCCCTCTACCTGAAATAAGAAGTAATCTCACCCATATAAACAGAAAAATAGACGTTCGTGTGTATAAAATGTTCAAGTTGATTGAAAAGAAATTGTTGCATGGAATGGAAATCCCGTGTAGTAGGAACTCGTGCAAAGACCAAAGCCTCTTTATTCATTTTGGAATTAAGATAACAGTTAGATATGTTTAGAAGTTAGTGTTAAATGAAAGTTAGCCATAGATGACGTTATACATTAAAACAAGATGGAATGTATATAATATTTAATGTCTTATATTAATAGTATGTTAGTGAATGCTATTCTACATGTACATTAGTTTGTTAAGTTTTTGCGTCAAGTTAAATGCTTTCATAATTAGTGCGGTATATAGAACATCTTAACGCAAAAACTTGTAGATGTAAGTAAAATTTTGCCTTAAAGAGATTTATTTTAAAAAAATAAAAAAATTACTACTACTATAAACTTAACTTTACCCAAACAATATAAATGCTCTTATAATCTACATATATCTCTTTAAAACTAAATCATATCCATTTACAACAGGGTGAATGAGATGAGCAATGATCGTGACAATGATGTATGTTATCTATATGATTCCATTAACCAGTTCAATGGATGATTCATGAAAGTATGGCGTTGTGTTGTTCAGTCTTGACATCGACTCGGTAGTGTATATGTCTCCTTCGAACCAATTAGGCTCTTCTACAGACTTTGTCAACAGGTGGTCAGTGACGTAGAATTTCAGCCAAGCCTTTAGCAATAAGAAATTTCTCATTAATGTTAAAATGACACGTTTCATACCAATTGATGCTAAAATGATTGAAAAGTTAAATGCCAATCTGGATAGAGTAACTGCTGATTATAATTAAGGCTATAAAACTATTAAAAATTCAAAAATATCCTGTGATGTTCAGATTATAAAGTATTAGCCAAACAATCAGTAATAACTCCAAATTGATAAAGATGAAGATGATTTTATTATTATCAAGTGCAACGATAGATATTATAATTAAAATATATGTGACTTATGACATCTTAACGCCAATTCGATAAAGGGGCTTTGTGTAACATTACAATTGTAGATAGAGTTCTGAACAAACTGTTAATGGGGTTGTAATTTTGAAAAAACTGTAGCGTGGTATGGTGTTAATTTCTATAACATTTTACTTACAGTTGATGGTGTAATGGTAGGTACAGTGGGTTTGTAAAATGGTTTATCAAGATACGAAGCTCTGTATTTAGAACTGAACCTACTCTTAGATTTATCTGGTTCAGGCGTTATCTGCAAAGTTTCGTTATAATAATGAAATAAATTAGAAACATTTTCGGTGAAAAATTCGGTGAGTTAAAGAGAAAATTGTCATGTACTTACCCCATTGTTTGAGGCCTCCGTCGTTTTAGAGAAGGATTCGCTGAATTTCCTTATACTCCTTTCTCGGGGCTTTGGAGTAGTTGCTGTATTATCTGAGTTTATGTCTTTAGATTTGCTACGATTACGTCCATACTTTCTTGTTTGTAGATTTCTAACAGGAGGGAACACAGTTGAGGACCCTTTTTCTTTTTCAATATCGTTGGTTGAATTTTGGTCTTTATAATTGGCGTGATATTTGTATTTGTCGCTTTCAAGTCTTGATGAAATAGTTGGTGAAACGTTAACCACAGGCATGTTTTCAGACTCTTCTGCCATGTTCGTTGCCTCATTGCTGGTATTAGTCTCTAAAGACTCCTTACTAGTGACAGATATCAAAAACATATGATTATCATTATTTTCTGGTTGCATATCGATCCTAACAGCTTTTCCATCTTCGGAATTGTTTAGTAAAGCGAAGACAAGTGGAGTGTCGACTGTTTCCTCTGATTTCTTAGTTACAGTTTCGGAGTTGACCTCTTTAAAAGATTCCGTTGTAGACGTCGTTTCATTTTTGACATTGTTTCTCAATCTTGAATAATAAGAAGTTCGAGGCAGTACAGTTCTTTGTGGAATATTTACTGCGTTTTCACTTTTTGAACTTTCTGTAGATGAAGTTTCAGCACCACTTGCGGATTTTCCTTTAAATTTTCTAGAATAAACTGGAGGTCGAACGAAAGGCTTTTTTAACGTGTTGCTAGGTTCAATTGATTTGCTTTTTATAGTTTCAGTTTTGGGTGATTCAGTGCTGGGTGCTTTAAATTTTCTGTTGTACTTGAAAATCGGTTTCTCAGTACTTTGACCTGACGCAGTGGTAGCTGTTGAAGATGGAGTTAGGGTGGATTTTCTAGTTCTAGCAGAATATGTCCCTCGGGGCTTGTACTCAGAATTTCTAGGTGTTGACACCTCTGGCGCTACAGTCGTTTCAGATATTTTACTTTCTTCTTTGTTTTCGTTTTTTGACTCCTCTGCTGTAGTTTGTTTGTTGCGAAACTGTAATTTTTATAATTAACAGATTTTAAATTGACATAATGAATTAGCACAACAAATCAGCGACACACAATTATTGTTTGAGCAAATGTGTGTTTGGAATAAGTTGTGATTGTGAGAGTGTTACGAATGAAATAATGTTGAAGTATTTGAAAGTTAAACACATATTATTTAATGTTTAGAGAAAATGCATACTACTTCTTTTAAGAATCAGATAAATAAGTAATCCATAAAAATTGGTATTATGTAAGTTCCCCTTTTAGTACCCTGAAATATATTTTTACCCTTGAGTATTTGTTTGTGCCTGGCCCTGTTTGTGTAGACTGTGATGATGCAGAGAAGGTTTTGTAAACTTTTTGTGATGCTTTCGGTGACAAACTCTCGGCGGTTGGAGAGCTCACTTCTGTCTGAAAATTAATTAATCATTTTTACGCCGAGACTAATTGTGAACTCAGATTTGTGATCAAGTCACTGCGGGGTGATTCAGATAATTTTAATCTAACCAAATATAGAATCTACTCACCGATGCATTCTTAGCTTGTATTAAAGCCTTGAAACTCGCTGGATAGTTATCATCTTCGGCTATCTCATCTGAAACACGAGTTTTAGGCAGAGACACAGTTGGTCTAAAGTTCATTTTCCCTCTTACTGGACGTCGTATAACCTTCGTCACTTTCAGCGTGGTTGTCTTCGCTTTGTTTGGTTCTGTGCTCTGTTGAACAATAGTTTCGACGACGGTTGGAGCGGCAGATTGATATTCTGCTTGACTAGTAACACTCTCTTTGTTCTGACTAGACTTTATTACTTCATTAGCTGTAACGAGTCCTTCAGCTGTTAAATTCGTATCGGTTTCTGAAGGCCGAGTTTTGTATCTTAATTTTCTTGAATTCCTCAAGTCAGCCGATTGGGCAGTTCTTGCCGTAGTGGGAGCTTTTTCAGCTACATTTAAAGTGTTCGCCGTTCCTGATACGTCGAGATCTAGTGACCTGGCATTGGCACGAGTATTTCCTCGACCACGTGGTCTCTTGGTCGCCACACTCTCAGTTGTTGAAGCTACAGAGCTTCTACGTCTGAATTGCGTTGTTGTGGCTGTGTCCTCTTTAGGTATTTTCGTTATATCATCTAGGTTAGAATTGATTACTTCGAGTCTGCTTTCGTCGATATTGGGAGAAGTCAAGTCAACAGACGCTTGAGTAGAAGATGTTGAAGTAGGTCTTCTGCTGACGACTCTCGACCTGGTCCGGGCGACAGGTTCTCTTGTTAGTGAAGCATCCTTGTTAGTAGATTCAGTGTTAGCTGGTTGACTGCGCGTTCGAGTCCTTCTCGAATCGAATCGTTCGTTGTTTGCACTTGGAGCTTGAGGTTGTTCAGGGGTTGGAACAACCTCGGGCCTAGTTCTCGTCCTTGTTCGGACGACATCTCTTTCTTTAGGAGGAGTTTCTTCTCGTCTCCTACTGCTCCTAGGCCTGAATGTAGGCTGCACGGTTTCCGATTGATCAGAGCTGGCTACACTATTGCCATCTGAAGCTGATGGTGTTTGCAACCTTCGACTCCTCGACACACCTTCCACCTGGAAAGTAAAATAATAAATTGTCAATGCGTGAAGTCACTATCATCACTTGCTAATGTCATGAACCACAAATAAGACGAAAGAGAAAATAAATAAATGTTCACAGCAAAGATTTTCCTCAGACATTTGTCAGAGTCAGAACAAATAAAGATAACAAGAGAAAGTACAGCTATCAATTACGCACGTAACGCGTAATGGGTAGCACTGAAAACGAAAGTGCCATCTGCAACAATGCATTATGAAATCTTGAATCTATGAACACAAAGAAAGTGCGTTTGAACAATACTGGACGGTTGGTGGCCGGTCATTGGAACGCATAATTCAGTTACTTCATGCGACATAACAGCGGTAACAGCTACTTACATTCAGTTAGAATTAAGTATAATAAAGAGAAAAATTGTTTTGTTTATTTGACAAAACAAAAAAAGACGATATACATGATTTAATAGAATAAATATATAAATCAGTTCCCAATGTCAATGATGACTATCAGACTGACGGAAAATATTTACAGATGCGTCGCGAATTCGTTACTTCACCATATTAGTAATGATTAAATTATTATGAAAAATAAATTATTTATTTCTGATTATCTTATTCATTTTAAAAAGATATTTTAACCTAGTCACATTAGGCCAAACTTACTAACTTATCAGCAGATTATTAACATTCTAAAAAATCAATCAAAGCGTAGTTGCAATACTATAAACTTAATTGCTGTTCTACAGCAAAATACAACATACATTCATCAACTTTATTTTGTATCACATACATGGTCGAACAAGACCACCGCCTTGTTAAATACCTAGCTCTTAATCAAGATAATCTAGTGCTTTATGGTCTAAAAGCCTACAACTAGTACCTTATATCCAGCACTAGTAACCTTCAATCAAGCTCAACTCACACGGTCATTAATTATTCTTTTATAACCATCGAGTCGCGTGCTCACACCTGTTCATGAATTTCACACACGATTTATTGACAATAGACTTTTTTGCGCAAAAGAAACAAAAAGAAATGTGATGAATGGTTATGTCAGTTATGTTATTGAAACCGGGTTATTTTTTTATTTTGGAGAAAAAAAAATTAAAAACGGCCAGATTCAAAAAAATCTTCGAGCTCGATTTTGGCCGTTATAGATCGCTTTGCACCTACCTTAATATTAATAATTGTTATAAGACAATTATTCATATTTGTTGGTCCTTTGAGATGTAAGTGCTAATGTAAACGCCTATACCTACAGGGCGTTGAAATTGTTTTTTTCATGGCCCATAAAACATAAAATTGTTCTCAAAATCTTTGCCAATCGGGTTCAAATATTCCTATCTATAAATAGATGTATTATAATTGTAATTACTGTAGTTAACATACATGTACAACGAGGTAACTCGTAAAAGCAGCTAGTTTTACTATGCAATTTGAAAGAATCATTTGAGAGAAAATGGATAGCTGTCATTATTTATCTACACAGCCATTTTCTCTTGCAGCGTAGAGATAATTGTAAGAGGCTTGGAGATTAAATGGTATTACAGTTCATAAACGTAATACTTGGGGACATTGTGATGAAAGAAACTTCACCTGCGTGAGTCGCAAAAGACGACACCGTCACTATTCCTACATAATAAATTAAATTGTTTATTCTGTAAATAGGATAACGGAATCACTTTTACACGTCATATTAAAAATAAACTAGATGAGGTCGGCGTTTCCTATCTGACTACTCTGAGAAGAAAGGCCGAAACAAACTCAGACGTCGCAATCTCTTTTAAAGACCAGACATAATCTTGGTCACGCAATATGAGGACCATGTAGATTAATGTCTGTAATGGTCTTTTGAGGAAAGAACCACACAGATTTCAGCAGACCTTTCCAGAATACAAACTTAGCATAACATTACACCTGCCCTTCGCAAGGGTTAGGCAAACGGTTCCAGTTATGTTTAAGACCCGGGCACGAAGTAAATACCCACGTATTAAGGGACGAGCCTATTGCCATCAACCGGGTACAAATCCAGGCTCCGGGACTATTCCTACTGTGCTGTTTTATACCTGTAAAATCAGCACAGTAGGAATAGTCTAGGAGCGCGAATATCGAGTGATAATTTTCTATTATCATATCACAGTTGTCAGCAGTGACCATCTCTCTGCTTGTAACAACAAGATTATGAGTGCGTCTGTGAACGATCTCATGTTTTATTTAATCAGTCATTGTGTGATCAGCCAAATAACTTAGTATTACTGACAAGTTTGACAGAATTTTATACGATTGCCAATCAGTCACACAATCAAATCCTGAAAATAATAACAACTTGAACGAATTCAAAAAAAGTCTTAGAAATATACCGCGCATAAAATTTTCGAAAATAACCTTTTAAATGCACAAAACAGTCACAGTTGATCATTTTGTGTCGTTGTGTCGGCTTTTAACGACATAATGCGAAATAGAAACGCCCAATCTGATCTGATAACTGAGATAACAGATTAGCGTCCATTATCAGTGCCCTGCGCTACTATTAAGTTTTATACAGGGTGAATAATATGAGCTGATCGCGGCAATTTATTTGAGATTGGACCATAAATTACAATATTTACTTTGAAAAACTGACGTCCCAGATATGTCTGGGACGTTCCCACACGGCCGAGATTGCAACTACCCTCCAAATTAAAGATGCACATATAAATAAACACCTGGCAAGTACTGTTTCCTAGAACCTTGGCACAGTGAACTTGTACAAGGTATTATTAAGATAGCCAAAGAAACCGGCTTGTAATGCTTTGTTAACATCAATAATCACTTGCGGCTGTGATAGAAAATACAGCTATGAGGGTAATGTTAATTCTAACTGTCTCGATTAAACACTGTCTGGGACGTCCGTTTTTCAAAGTTTGACTGTTTTCCAGGACGAGGGCTGTAATTATTATCGAACTACAAGCTCAATCATTGTTTTAGTGAAGTGCAATCAACGGAAAAGCCAAGTCAAAACTTTTTTTTTTGAGCCTGTTCTTACTGCCTCCTTCACAATATCATTGTTTTATATTAGCTAATAAAACATGAAAAAAAAAACATTTATTCAACATCACATAATCTGCCAAAACTTGAGCCTCCGCCGTTATTCCTTCGGCCTCCATCAATTTAGATGGCCATTTTTACTATACAGAGGTTACAAGGAGTTTGATTCATTAAACACGTGAAAATCACACACCCTATACTCAAAGTGAGAGGTGGTACATATGGCCCTATCCGCATGGCCCTATTTGGACCATGTGAACACACGTGTGCTCTGACATATCGCCTTAGTTTATTTAATACACGAACGGTAAGTAAGGCTAATGTTGTCATGAATTATTATGCGGGCGTTATTTGTGTGTGAGCTGTAATTATGCGTGCTTTAGTTAATTATTTGTACGTTTATGTTATGTTTTTTTCTAGTGAAAGGGTTAATGCCCTGCATATTAGCTCTCTAATCTGTTTGCGTTTTGTGAATTACACACGTTTATTTTAACAGCAGAAAGGATAGCAGGGAAACGTGTAAATGGAGTAACAATACTATGTTTTTTATCGTTTCTGCTTATGTAAGTATAGCATGGAATCTTCACCTTGACGAAAACGTAAGTTCTACATATTTCTCATTCTTGACAACTAAATCCCGACAGTGCTCTTTCTCGCGTCTATTATTGATGCTTGTAAAAAACTTCCGACTTAACAATATCATTAAAATTGGATAAGTGACATATGCATAAAAATTTGAGGATATATACAATACGCATATATCGATTTATTAATCTAGAGAAATAGATAATTAAAAGTTTGAGTGATCAAAGAAAGCAGTACGCTTATATCGATTTACGTAGTGCCCCAATTATCTATAACAAATAATGCTTTCGTAATATCGAGTGAATGTTTACTCAGTGGAATTGTATCAAAGTCGTGCTGGTAGTTCGTAGCACGTAACAGGTGACAATATCTATAAGTAAAATTACATGTATACCATCACGCTTTCAATGTTTAGGGTGTTAGTAGGACCATAATTATCAAATAGATGTCTAAAGTTTCTTCAGGCTTGGAAGTGTTAACAGCAAAAACACATTCAATAGATTTTTTAACATTATCCATTAATAAACTCCATTACTAATTCAAACTCCAAATTACTAAGCCAAATTATTTTTTGAATAGAATACTCGTATCTAAATACACCAGTAGGTAATCGTCTTCATCATTTCAGCCGGAAAACGTCCACTGCAGGACATAGGCCTCCTCCAAACACCGACACTTCGACCGGTTCTGTGCTTTTCGTATCCAGCACACCATTACCATTTTCTTTTCCCAAATTGACAAGCTTCTTACACATTACACGATCTGTTAAGCATATTGGCAAACAAGCTGTATTTGTATGGCAGTGCCTGGCAGTAGATAGATACCTATCACAAGAGTTAATAAATAATACTTAGCTACTATTCAACGACGATGACATTCAAATTCGATCGAAATTAAGTTTACTAACCGTACCTAATATTTTCAGGAAACATATAAAAAACATATTACATCACGCATCAAAATGTCATTAAAATTATACTTTTTCAAAGTATATAAATATGTTTTTTTTGTATCGGCCATAAAAACGGGCAAGTTTAAATGTTTGTATCAAACGCAGTACTTGTAGCAATAAATTATATTTCAAGTACATGACCTTTAATTTGTTCATTAAAAATGGCAAATTATAGCTAATACGTGTTTTAATAGATTCAGTTTCCGAATTATTAGTTATATTCTTATCGATTTCCTCATTTTTTTTTCTTTTATGCATATCGAATTTTCAAATAGGTAACAAAACAAAGCACAATCGAATCTTTCTGTCACACCAATTTAAAACAGCTGTCACTTTATTAAAAGAAAACTAAAATGCGTGAAAATCATTATCAAGTTTTGCTCAACGTGAGGTTTTGTCGGCAAAATGTCTCAATATGGTTATTTTCACAAATATTTCTATCGATGGCCTTCGGGCTCGGTGGGCAGTGGTCACGACGAAATATCTGGCATTACACCACTCGATACAATAACAATAGGTCTATATGACAAAGTTGATAACGTTGGTTTACCTACATACAATGTCATTGTATGAATTCAAAATAATTGTTTTTAATCATTCTGTAGGTAGATACTTGGAATTTCGAAATAGTGTTTCATCTAGGAAGAATGTTGAGATGTCTTCCTTATTAAAGACACCCCAAGAAGACCTTAGAAGACCTTATTCCTTCCTTGTTCTTATCCTTTTTGTATCTTCGAAAACTGAGACAGCGATCGAAGAAAGTTTCTTTCGTGGAGACTTTCGTCTAAGTTCCGATTCTACTTCAGCTGTAACTGAATGTCTAAAGAGTTAGGGCTAAGTATATCACTTTACTTAACTGTCGGTCGATTCTGTAAAAATATCAACGTGAAACTTAGGTGAAGTGAGCGTGAAGTGAGCTGTCATTGTCACAAATCGCCCGGCAGGATGCTAGGGATTAACACTATTGACAGCTTACTTCAGGCTCACTTGACCTAAGTTTCACGGTGATATTTTTACGGAATCGACCGGCTGCACTTTAACTCAACCACCTTGTAACTACATACAATTTTAACAATAAAACTATCACGCCATGCCATGTTTTGTCTCTGCATCACCCTAAGGTTGACTGGTAGAAAATACCTCAGGCATTAAGTCCGCCTTTGTACAGTTTTTTTTTACTTGTGCATAAGGTTTTAATAATAAATAAATAAATATCAAATGTAAACACCGCTTAACCGAAACAAGGTCAATATCTATTTGTAACCAGATCTATTTAGATAATAAGAGTACAATAACTTCAATAAGGGCGGCGACCATTTGATTAGGCCGTTGAAACCACAGAATAATATAAAAGATACAGAAAACCTGGTTTTGAAAAGTACAATTAATTTATCATTCATCGAGTCTTTTATCAAATTTTGGCCCAATACAACCAGATGCAGTTGATTACCAAAATTGTCAGGGGAACTGACAGTGCCTAGATTTAGGTACTATCAGCTGGAAACTTATCCAGTCATGAACTTAACAAGGTTAGCCCGTATCTGAGGTTGGTCCTATTCCTATAGGGACAAATAGACGAATATCTATCCCTATAAGAGCCTGTTGATGTTCGTGTATGTCCGAACCAGATGAGACAGAAGATGCGTACATTCCCACTCTCTTTTCATGCAACAAGAATAAATGTGTTGTACCACACGTAACAATCCTGTTTTGTGTGGAATGGTTCTACTATAACAATCTTGTACGAGTATGCAGGAATATCAATAACATTGTACTGTGCGCTAAATGACACCGAATTGGATTTACGATGCGGAGCAAAGTATTTGGTTTCTGACTCACGATTGAACATAGTTGAATAATTATTTGAATGACATAATATTTTATCCAAATCAATTGTAACGCATAATACGGTTTACATTATTTTACTCAAAATTGTTAAGGACTTAAGCTAATGGTCAAGTTTAGTGTTAAGTTGAAGAGTCGATTGTTTGACCATTACAATGCAATGAATGAAATCGCTTTGGACCATCAGCTTACTAGCTCATCGTATTAGATTTATTCAAATCTAGTCAGTCTAAGAATGCTATGGCAATTTTATCAAAACTATGGGGCACTGTTCTAGATTATATCTTCACGGTAGCTTGCTTTACAAACAAATGACAACCTTATACTAAGTCATATTGAGTATATTTTAGCTTGTAACTTCGCTACCTGTCTCGATCTATTGGGCAGTATGTTCATTAATGTTGTACCTTTATATACTACAAGAGACTTGTACCAATAGATCACTGGTAGTCATTTCAATATATTGGCTCAAACCGCAATATAATTTTAATTTAATCATTTACATGTCTTTGAATAAATAACTGATCAAGTACACAAACTATCAGGTTACATAGTTTACTCGGTCTTTGAATGACTATTATATTTTTTACCAGTCTTCGGTTACAATAGTTGTTCATTCAACTGTGAACGAATATTTTGAGGTAAAATATGTTTTTATATATTTTAGATTATATCTTGATACTTTTCTAGTAAGGCACTTATTGTTATTTGTTTCACTAACATTTTTGGAGTAATACACTTTAATACATTATTATGATGTTGTGAGTGAGACCACCACCATAAAATGTTAAATATTTCAATTCACACAAAGTCATTTAAAGATGCGCCATTATAAAAATTTCGCAAAACTATTACGAGAGACTCGGGTCATTTCATGTCTTTGTTTCCCAGCAAACTAACAAACAGACATACATGCAATTATAAGAACATTACAGCCTATGAAATAACCGCTAGAGGCTCACGTAGTTTATTCACCAACTTGTGATATTATATTGCAATATCGGTAACTGTCACGCATTTATTAAAACAGACACACACACATACATATTTATAAATACACGTGCTCATTGGAACACGTATTTTCCAATGCATGTGCAGTTTGACAGCTTAAATTATTGCTTAATCTTTAAGCTCTTGAAAGCATAATATTTCCTAGATTGATCCCAACGTTCACGTACGAACTTACCTAATCAAAGATTTATCAAACCGTCTTTAGGCCATTAACTTAAGTATTCATTAAAATATGTATAAGTCTATGATTGGCGTTAGTCGAAAGCTATAATGGTGGTATGGTGTTATAATGGTGCTTCGAGATCATTTTATACCTATAAGTAACAATTTAACACAATTCAATCATGTTGTCATCCCATTATGGACAACATGGTGTCACTAATATTATGACAAATGCAGCAAATCATGTAAAGTTCTTCATTTCACCACTTGCCAAAAATACTTACACCAGCCAAAGTAGTCATTCTTAACTTAAACAAACACCTAACTGAATTAAAAACCAGATTAACACGCACAATTGAACTTCACATAGTCACCTAGTTTACCTTTATCCCCCCCCCCCTACCACTCCCCCGCTTGCGCACCTTGCGCACGCGCCGTCTTTTGTTCTAACATGTGATTAATCATTAGTAACTGTATCACCGTGTGATACTAGTCACTTTTATTGTTCTTTTATGAATGGCCAAATTTGTAGCCTTAAGCGATTCTGAAAGAAATGTTGCAGATATTTTTTTGTTTACTGATTGATATGCATATTATGTAGGTATTTTTATCTAGATTTGCTAATTAAATTTGTATCTCGATGATTTATTGTGTCTGGCTCCAGTGTCCAAAAATAGATCGTGATATTTGCAAATAGTATTTGGTAATATCCAACCGGACCTTACCAAATACTATTTCTATAATCCAATGACAATTTTACTAAATATATTCTCTAAGATAAAAAGGTCTTGTTAGAAGAATATTTATAAAGTTTACGGTTGAATTTCATTTAACCACAAGCCAAGCTGTTGTCACCCAAAAACCAAATTCCAGAGCCCAAAGTTAAAAACAAAACCAGTTAAAAGAAACAAGCCTCCAATTAAAAATCAAACCAAAAATCGAGTCAGCAACAATCGATTGTGTTTCGAGTAAAATTCCGCTGACCGAGGTCTGTTCCACAGGACGTTAACCCAAAGTATTAAGAAATAACGTTTTAAAAGCATAAAGCACAATGCTTGTGCCTAAGGTGCAAGCTGCTTGGCAGCTGGTGTCAAGGCCTGTGGCTTTTGAGTTGTCGACGAAAGCCAGGAGCTATGTCCGAAGTTGACTTTCGTTTTACTGGAGGTTAAGTGAAATGGACTGTGGTTCGACATAAAGTGGCTAGGTACAGTAAACCACACGTCTTAGTATAATTTTAGCAACGAAAACTGCTCTTACTGCTACCGCTGAAAGCGCTGTCAATGATAAATTGTTACATCAGTCTGCGGCTGATTGTATGTAATAGTGGTTCATACAAAAGTTATAATTTTGCTTCTACGTGAAAGAAAAAAGCGTGAAGACCTTAATTCATAATTCTTGTAAAATTTTGTTTTCATAAGTAGGGAATTGAAAAGGGATCACCACCAAAATGTTATGAATAAGAAGACTCGTCCTGCTACTTAATGCAGCACAAAAATCTTGTTCATAACGAAGCATAAGGTTCAAGTCTTGTTATCTCGTAAGAAATCCAAGGCCACTTGAACTTATCTTATCAGCTTTCCTTCCTGCGACATAATTATCACACTAATCACTGCTTGCCTCTAGTTTTCTATTCCTGGCTGAGAATTTCTCAACAAATTTTTCATTAATTTGGTATGTTGTTTTAGACACCTTATCTTGGAACTTTCCTTGGCCTAATCTAAAATGATGCAAATCAGGGTCTTGTCATACGTAGTTATGCTTTGATGCTGTGATATCAAGTGCAAAAGGCTTGATATTTATATCAAACATCCGATCAGTGAAACTATTAACCTTTAATATCCGAGAAAGCATAGTCTGACATTTTATTCTCATGTTTACGGAAATAATACAACAGAAGAGATTTACCTAAAACATTTTATTCTGTAAGATGTGTATGAAAATGTTTTTTTTTCCCAAAAGCTTTTGGGTAACTTTAAAGTTTCTACTCCGTTCTAATAAAACGATACAAGCAATACCAACATGGCGAAACCGGTTTTATTTCTTCCTCTATCAGCTTGTATCCTACTATGTTCATGTATTGTCAACTCGCCATGTCCTATATCTCTGCTTACCCAACTAACAGACAAACCCATGACTCACTGGTCTAAGAGATTGTGATAAAAGTTAGCAGGACAAGTTTTAGTCGCCCGCGCATGTGTGAGCAAGTGCGCTAAGCAAGTGTTGCGACATTCCGATATCAAGATATCGACGATTTATTAAGTGAGCTTTTTGAGTGATAAAGGTATAAATATTTAAATTAATAATTTACTTATGGACGTAAAAGCTTACTTTGATCATGAAAGATAGCTAAGTATAATATAGGTTTTTTTGGCCAAAGAATCAGTATTGCCATACAACGTGGCAGTGCTACCTGTCTTTTGGGCACTTTTCCTATTGACAGCAATGGAGACGAGTTTTTTAATACTATTGCACCTTCTTTTTTATAAACTTGTACTAGTTATTATTTTAAGACTGCTAGATTATATATGTTACGTAAATATTATCTTGGAAATTCAAATAAACATTGAACTTGTGGTATATTGCTGTAATCCGAATTCTCAAGATAAGGTCAACTTTTTCCCACCGATGAGTTTTATAAAAGGTTAATCTAATGTGGCACTAATGACCGCCAAAAGAAGCAGCAATGTCCTTTAAATAACTGCGAATTGTAGCAATCTATATTTTTACCCATCATATCGCACCCCTAGATAAAAACCCCACTAACTCAAAAAGTACGAGTTTCGAGTTAGTGGCTTTATCGAATTCCTGACTCGAACACGTCATTTCTGAAAAATTTGGTTTTTTGAGTTGCCGGAGTCTTCATCTAGGGGTGCGATATGATGATTATTGAGACACGAATGTTCATCTGTGAATGTTTTTTTAAGATAATGATCCTTTAAAACAACATATTTTCGAGTCAATAGCTTTTATCTCTTTTACGATTTATGAAAGTGGCAAATTTCCCAATAAGTCTCTGAACTAATATTAATATTTTTTAGTAATTAATTCGTTGTGACTTTCTAGAGCCTCTCCTATTACTGAAGTATTGCCATCAACTCCAACTATATCTAATTGTTCTTTGCAAGATGGAACAGCTCAGCACCACTCGTGAGGTGTCACGAGTGGTACTGAGCTGTTAAAAAGTCCTGGTTGAGAAATATTAGTGTTCTTTAAAATTTAAATTGTTAACTACAATTAAAGGACAAAATTTCATGATTTTGTGATTTGCACCACATAGTAAGTAGAGCGCATATGGCACAGCTTTATATAATAACACGGACTTGACCGGCGCGGGCGCAGATATACGTTCTGAGAAACTACATGATCCAATTAGATCAACGAGACTTTGCGGTTTGATAGCAGTTTGATCTAACTTTACGCCTATTACTTTGTAAATATTACTAAAGTATAAATGTTGTTATTTACGTATTCTGATTGGATAAGCAACTGTTAGAGCCTACTATGACTTCGAACTGTTATTAAAATGGTGGAGTCACTATTATCTTTTAACATGCTTTCAAAGTTTCTATCTAACCTTTTCCCAACTACACTCGAGAGCAATGAATCCGGGTCACTTAAAGAATCCTAAAAATCTCGGAAACTAAAAATGCTAGGTTAATGCAATAAATTGTATTTAATAGACAATGTAATACTCCTTAAATGAAGGTATTAAAACTTCTTAGTTATTGTAAAGTTATATCATAAAAAAATCAAATTTGAAAAAGGGCCACTTTCGAAGATGGAACTACGAAATTACAGCATTTGGTTTTGCTTTTGTTTGTAATCTGTCATTTATGTGGGTACATAAACCATGTTGATAGTGCTCTATATTCATTATTCAAGCTGAAATTATGTCGCTTACGCCTGAAGAATGCACCAGAATACTTACAATGCTGGAAACCGGCCGGAGTCAGCGCGATACAGCCAGGACTGTCGGTGTGTCGCTGTCAACAGTACAAAGAGTTCTCCGACGTTACGAAGAAACTGGTTCTAACCTACGCAGACCAGGAACGGGCAGAACCAGGTGTACCACAGCACTCGAAGACCGATACTTGGTGAACACCATGCTTCGAAATCGCTTTCTCACAGTAACTGAACTCACAAATCAGTTTCGACGCCTCGGAGGAAGTAACCCAAGTGCATGAACAGTAAGACGTCGGCTTGCTGAATCTAACTTAAAACCCCTTAGACCTGCAAACGGCCCTAAGCTGGAGCGTGGGCATCGTATTTCAAGACTAAGATATGCCCAGAGCCACGTAAATTGGAGTATTGAAGATTGGTCAAAAGTTATGTTCTCCGACGAATCAAAATTTATGCTCTACAAGCACGATGGAAGACACAGAGTGTATCGAAGACCAGGGGAAAGATTCAAGCAAGCATGCATCGAAGAAAAAGTAGCCTACGGTGGTGGGTCTGTACTTGTGTGGGCCGGAATTTCTTCTGAAAGTCGCACAGAGCTGGTGATCATAGAAAACGGCTCTTTAACTAGCGTAAGATATGTGGAAGAAATCCTCAATGATCACGTTGGTCCATTTATGGTCAATTTAGGTGAGGATGCTATATTTATGCATGACAATGCCCGACCTCATACAGGTAGGATTGTGAATGACTACCTTCAAGAGATGAACATTACTCGTATGGAGTGGCCAGCGCGCAGCCCGGATATCAACCCGATCGAGCATGCTTGGGACGAGCTAGGCAGATGCGTAAAACAACGAAACCCTCCCCCGATTTTTAACATTCTTTAAGTGACCCGGATTCATTGCTCTCGAGTGTATTTTGGGGTCGGCTTCCAATCTAACCGAATGCGGCTGAATACCAGTATTTTACATGAAGCGCTAGCCTGTCTGACCTCCACAACCCAGTTACTGGGTTACTCGATACCCCGTTGTAAGACTGGTAGTCTGACTTTTGAGCTTCTGACTACCCGTAACGACAATCAAAGATCTACGAATGACAGCCGAGACCAACAGATTAATATGCTTTCCGAGGCATCTTTTGACACGCTTTAAAAGATCGCTGTCGATGGAGTTTCTGGTCCGTTCTTCTCCGTAGAGATCAACGATTTGCAACGGGCAACTAGCTTCAACTTTCTGACTAACTGGCCAACTCCTTGACAATTCAAAAGTGCCTGTAAATGGTTTAAGTGAAATAAATACTTTTAGTTTGCGCTTATCTGCCGTTAACTTAGCCACTGGGCCAGAGGAATCTATAGTTAACAAGACAGACGTATGTATCATCGATTCGAGAAAAAGAAGATCTGGCATACCCTTTTTTTCTGCGGGGAAATATTGATGGATACCCTCCGTCACCGAGTCTGGAGGGTTATTTCGGACTCATAAGATATTAAAATACGAACTAAGTTAAGACTACAGCGAACAAATCTTTTTCCCTCGGCAGGAGCTAATATAATGTAAGACGTTTATTTTCTCTACACAAGTTATACGAGTATACTTAATGACTTCAAGTAAACATCAAAGAACAAGACTGTTATCGTGTCGCCGTTGTAATTTTTGTTTGGACGGAAATTGAGGCAGCGCCACTTGAACGATTTCGGAAGCAGAATAATTGATAACTGCTTTCAAGGCAAACTTTAAGTATTTGACTGCCAAATTTAATTTGAAAAATAAAAACTTGAAGATAAAAACTGAAAGATATCATAATCTTGTTTACTCAGTGAACACACTGAGTAAACAAGATTACGATATCTTTACATTAGAGCTATTAAGATAAAACTGAATTGCATATATTGAACACTGTATTAATTAAATCTTTGCTGAATCTATTTCTTAACGAGTTGTCTTTAATTGTATTCAATTAATCATCTCACTTGTTCAACACGAATGCGAAATAATTTTATTACACTTAAGATTTAGATTAGTATGACCTAAGCACTTATTGGTTCATTTTTCAGGGGCATTTAAAATGCAAATTAAAACACGATGTTTTGTAACATGACAGTTTGAGGTCTTAGTAAATGATTTAAATCTAATTACCTTCCTATATTTAATAATTTGTAAAACTAGATATACTTGCATTTTTATTATCAAATGTCGATCAAATAAATCCAATGTCATGACTTCGTGACGTCGAAATAATATTTGAAAAACTAATTACATTATTGCCAAACTCTACCTACGCATCTTTCAGAAAGAAACCTTGAATTGAACAAGAAAATCACCTTTATAATACAAATATAATTATACCTAATCTTATTTCTCACACAGTTATTATATACGATAAGGTTTAGGCAATAACTAATCCGTCACCACTTTTTACTTTCATCATATTGTAAATCTGTGCATTAACGAAGCTATCATGCTTCATAATTTTAAAAAACTGAGGCTCATTTACGTGGGGCCCGTGGCTAAATAATAACAGCCATATCGATCATAGGTTAAGCTATGCTTGCCGCTTACGGTTCTTGGATGGGCGACCAAACATTACATATTGAGACCCCCCCGTGCCTCGGAAAGCAAGTTAAGCCGTTGGTCCCGGGTAGGTTGGTACCATCTGACAGGCATTTGTCGCATTTGACAGCCATTTTACGGTTTAGACAGGTGTGCGGCCGGCGCTAAGCCGAGACAGGCGTTTTTTTAATTTCCCTAATAAATACACAGTTGAGTACAGAAAGGAATTGCCTGACAATAGAGTCGATAAAAGCGTTATTCGTAGGTAACCCATGAAAACTTTAAAAACGTTTCGATTGAAGACTTTTATATTTATAATATAGAAAAAGAAGAACTTTTGAAAAAACAAAATGTTATCGGAAAAATATCACTCAGTGTAAGTTCGTTTTTTCTAAATTAGTTTAGTGGTCGGAAATTGTTCATACTTTTAAAATAAATGTCAGTCTCTAAAACTATCTGCTGCGTATTATTTATTTAAGACTTACAGTTTTTTACAATAGACGAGCATTTTCCTGAGAAAACAGGCATTTTGTCTATCCTAGACAGGGAACCAGTCTTGCCAAAGGATATCGTGTTACCCAGTAAGTGGGTTGTGGAGGTCATTATTCAGCTGCATCCGGTTAGACTGGCTTTGGGCAATAAGCCCCGCTCTCAATCTTGTTAACTAGCTAAACTTTTCACTCATAAAGCTAGTACTGACACGATCGATAAAGAATAAATTCTTGCAACAATCTTTGAATTATAAACTCATTGCTAATATTAGCATTGCAATATAGTTCAGCTTTCAATGCTAGAGCACATCATCAATGAATCTTTAATAACCAATCTATTTATGTATTAAGTAATGTTACTTAAACAAACATCTTGATGTTCAATGACCTTACATACTTAGTTTATAACACATAAGTACATTCTAATTCGTGACTTATTACTAGTGTAACACACGATATGTTATTGAGTAAGTAATCAATCAAATGAATGACTGATACAATTGGACTACATTTAACCTAATTAAAATTTAAGTGCCTAATGTTATATCGTTTGAATAAGAAAAAGCTGCAGAGTTCATTAAAAAACTCTATCATAAGCTCCTTGTGAAAACGGGGAAAGTACCACCTTACTGAAGTCTAGGAATATTTTTGAGTTCTGCTTAGTACCGGTGAAGTTACAGACATATGAGACATTCCAAGTTTTTCTGTAAGATTGGCAAGCAACGACAAAACTCTTAGCGTCAGAATTTTTGGTGGGTATACCAATTTACATTACTCAATACAATACTTAATACTCAATTCTTTATTGCATTCCACAATGTAGGCTTAGGTGGTAAACATTTATTTGGTAGGTAACAATCGTGGACCCTGTCGGGCTCAGCAAAAGATATAATAAATAAATGTGGAGAGTACTTATCATTTAAGTATCTTATAACAATCCAACTTATTCTAAAAACATAGACATTAGAATTAAAATTGCAAAAGACTAGACATAGACATTAAAGCTACCGTCGCGTCGTTAATCTAACTAGAATCATGAAAAACCAAAGATCGAGTTTCAATGAAACCAAGCTTTATTTCGTACATGAATCTTCTCAGATTCGGACATTTTAATAAAGCCACTTAGGTATGTATCGTAAGTACGATAATCGACAAAAAAAACGACGATCGACGTTTTTTTCATCAACGCCTATTTAAAAAAAAATGCATCGAACGTACACCAAGGTTATGTAAAAACATTTTACTGCCTCTTATTTATCACTTAATAATATTATTAGCAGGGTATTTATCAGGTTAAGTTTTAAAAATATATGTCTCTTTGATAATTGGATTTTAACTATGACAAAAACAGCAATGTATTCTCGGTTATCCCTAACCATGAGCTTGTGGATTTCTATCTATAGTGCAACGGGTAGAATTCAAATACATGACCTCGCTCAGCACAATCAGCCTATTAAGTTCCCACTGCTGGGACACAGGCTTCCTCTCTGTAAAAGGGAGTGGACCATAATCAACCACGCGGTACCACCACCAGACCTAAATCATAGGGATATTTCGCCACTTATTATAATATATTTTGTGACATAAAAATTGTAATTAAGTCTTAATTAGACATTATGATGATGACAATTATGTTCATCATAGTTATTCCCATAATCCATACGCAATTTGTAAACTTATCCAATAACATCAACTTTAATTATACTTAAGCCAAACTTAATTATCACGTAACTTTATAAAGCTATCAAATTAACCAAACCTTCACACACACCTGCTCTTAATATTATTGCCAATTATGAGATAAAGATAAAATTAATACCTAAGGCAACTAAAACTAATATCCTTACTTTAGCCAATCACATGCAAAGCGAATATCAGAATAATGAAAGTAACATCAATTATAAAAGGAAGCCAATATGAAACAATAGACGGAACAGGCACTACGCCACAGGTGAGTGAAAACCACTTAAGTTTCCATTATAACTTCCAGTGCCTAAATTAATTTATACGCTAATTGTTTAGTCTGTATACTGTCTGGTGCAACTTGAAAGAAAAATTGATTTTGGTACAGAAAATAGAGGTCGCAATTGGGACTGATGAGCATGAGGTCCAGGAGTTTGATCCCTGGGTCATGTCAGTATTATTAAGTTTCACATATAGGAAATTCTAAGCCGCAAAATATTTGAGCTTCAAATATCTTCCTAAGTACATACCATATGTGCCTCATTATAGGTACCTATTACCTACCATACTCAAACCGCTAGTACAAATGTAATTCAAAAGCACACTTGCTAACGCTTTGCTAATCCAAAAACAACAGCTTAGACATAACTATTGCTTGAAGATCACAAAACAGTGTTTATGTTCTACTTTTGCGGCAAATACGTAAGAACTTAAGTTACTTATTCCATTTCGTTCACAAAGATCTCTCCTTTTAGATATGTTAATGAGCTAGGTCTGCATTTATGAAATGTAACTATTTCACTTGTCGTAAATCATACCAAAACAGTACTAAAAAGTAACTCGGCTCAAACTCATTTAGTTGTTGACTCATAGTCCATGACATTCTCTGTTTTGTTACCGCTTACAATCTCTTAATTGTTTACTAGTAAGTGTATATTTTTATAACTTTGCTCAATTATTATTTTTTGTCTTTGTCCTCTTCTTTGCAAACATATGTCATGGGTATCCACGAAAGTGATAGATGAATTTGAGAGAATATCACCATAACTTCTGCCTATCTGAACTATCCACATTATACTTTTTTTTTTACCTATGTGTCCCATTGCTGGGGTAAGGTGTCCCCCACTTTTCCTTAGGTTGTGCCTTCTACGGCCAATGGGTCAGCAATGAGTCCAAATCATCATGCCAGCGTTTTTTAGGTCTGCCCCGATGAAGACGCCCGGCATCAGGCACCCATTAAAAACTTCTCGATAATTTCAAAGTTAATCTTTCAAACATTTCCGATAACACCATTAGCTTCTTTAATATCCTAATTAATGAATTCAGCTTCATTCACTAAATAGTTATGCGTATATTTGTCAGTATTTGAGCGAAAGTCGACCAGTTTAAGATCGCTTTCATGCTAAACCAGTTGGCTTTCTTCAGCATAAAGTAATAACATCGCGGGTGTGAGTGATGGGCGATCAGCGGGTCGTTAATAATGAGGCGAAAACTGGGTCATTAGGATTCATTACTTTCGTTTAAGCTTTAGTACAAGTTGTAGGTACTTATTTATAATAAATTATAAGATTTTCTGTGGACTGATCTCTAGGCTGATGATAAAGCCTTCCCAAACTTTAAATGTTTTCAATGTTTTGAATTTTCATGTACCAAAATATTGACGCAAGCAACAACAAGATATTAAAAAGTACGCAAAGAGGCATAGGTCTTTGCCCAGTACAACATTCCATGTTAAGGTTCGCGCAGACAGGCGTGACGTGACATTGCGATGCGATTCTGGTAGAACAGTTTCCATGTAATTTTCATAGAATTTGTTCTACTAGAGTCGCGTCGCGCCTGTCTGTGGGAGTCGTTACGGGCTGATTGTCACGAATATATGAAAATAGTTAGTGCATGCCTGGTGTTTATAAACGAAACATGAAGAAAGCCATAATACAAAATAATCTATACCTACATTATTATAAATTAAGGTCGCTTTTCGTGTTTGTCTGCGTGACCGCGTTATTTTTGATGTGGCTTTCACGATCAGGAGGTTGAGAATCCATTCTGGTAGTTTTATGTGTATAATATATTACTATCAAACTTGCATAAATTAATAAAGAAATGTCGACGTTTTTTTAAGTCGAAAAATCCGTGCGAAGGGGGAATCTTTACTAACAAAATGTACCTATTTATTTCTTAACCCGGTTCGCTTCATCTTCTCACTTGCGTCAAGCCTCGTAAAAGCGTTCAAGGTTGAATTTGCCGAAAGCGACAAAAGCCTTGCCTGCCGGACTTCCCGGGACAAAGCAGCCGCGTGCTAACCACGTAACTTGTACACTGACGATAATAGGCAGGTTTGTGTTACTACATACTATATTCAGTGTCAGCAGGTTGAACGAATTCTGAACCAGATTTAAAAATAAATGGTTTTTCCACACTTCTGAACAAACACCTATTCTTTGCTGATCCTTGATTCGCTTCAAAAGTTTGATGTAAATTAAGTTGGAAACTAATTTTGTGGTGTTCACATAGTTGTAGTTGTTATGGTAATTTAGCTTCTGACCGCAAGAGTCCTATCATTATTGTATACGCTTACGGCCGTGTGTATGATAACTTCAATCTTCTAGGTATCTATCGATATTGTATTTTGCACGACGTCAACACAAGCTCTACTGATATTATCCAAAAACTCCACATTATGCAATTTTCTTTCAAACCATAAAAGCAAATTATAAAAGTGGTTGGCACTTTTTTAATTTGCTTTATATTTTTTTAATATTCTTTGTATCACCAACCCAACAATTAACTAACCGTTACATTATCATTTAACAACAAATCAAATCGCAGTTGTCGGTCAACATAAAAGGATACAGCGCCAGTCGATCCAAGGTTTTATAATGAACGAATGAAAGGACCTTGCTACTGCACCGCCCCGTACCGCCCACTTGTTAGGGTCTTGACAAGTGTTTAGAGAACGGGCAGAGACTAACTTTAACTATTGTTTTCTTACTTTAAAAGGCATCTATTTAGTGGCAATCGAGCAGACAACACACTTACCAGGGGGATACCTAATTATAGGTGTAGTTACTATCGCCTCCGGACGTGTGCATTCTGCAATACAAGAGGTGTACTGCTATCTAAGAGACGAAACTGAAATGTCTCATGTTCCTGTAATTAGACTACTCAATCAATCTGCCTAGCCTTTTCCCAACTATGTTGGGGTCGGCTTCCAGTCTAACCGGATGCAGCTGAATACCAGTATTTTACATGGAGCGACTGCCTATCTGACCTTCACAACCCAGTAACTGGATGATAATACCCCTTAGGAAGACTGCAAGTTGTCAGACTTTCGGGCTACTGACGACGCGTAACGACTGTCAAAAATCCACGAATTACAGCCAGGACCAACGGCTTACCGGGCTTTGGCGGATACCCCTTAGTAAGACTGGTCGTCAGACTTTCGGGCTTCTGACGACCCGTAACGACTGTCAAAGATCCACGAATGACAGCCGGGACCCACGGCTTACCGTGCTTTCTGAGGCACGGAGGAGTCTCGGTATGTAAAAATGGGCACCACTCCACGGACCGACCCCAGCAAGCTTAGCTTAAACTGATGGATCGACCCGTGCGGCTGTTATCAGACCATTATTATCTTAAAATCATCTAATTTCTTTTGTAGAAAATATCGTTATCCTTAATGCCAATATTTGTCAATCCTGTCATTAAAAGCACATACAAATTCAGAACTCAGTCTTTAGTTTCACTAACTAACTAGAATAGCAACATTATTGTAAACAAAGCAATTGTTATCGATATTACTATCAATCGATTACGGTAAAAACTCAACTCGATTATCTACAGGAAATAGCCTATCACAGTGCCCCTAAGTAACCACCATAGCACTTTTTGTCCCCAGCAATCGTGTGTGGTTGTTAAACCTCAACTAATACATAGCATATGGTGCCCTGCAGCTTACTTACAAAGCGAAGGAAACAAGTTTTATGCAATTATTTGCAATGTTGTGCTCGATCACTGAATGTTTGTTATAAAAAATATGTGCGATGTGTCTTTTCTTTCCCCTCAAAAGAGAAAAAAAAGACTTGAGAATAATAATGAGCCATTTGTTTTATTAAAACAATTTCGATAAAGCTTCACGAATGAATGTTCGCTGTGTAACAAAAGCTCGCGCAACGAATGTTTGCAAAACAATTTCGCAAAGCGAATGTTGCTCATTGTATCACCCTAAATAAAGTTTCTACAATTATATCTGTAATTTACCCATTTAATATTAAAAAATAAAGATTATTATTTCATTTATACAAAGAAGTTTATCTCGTAAGATACTATCATTAGAGTCACGTATTGCATGTAGTCACGATAATAATTTAATGGCGACGAATTCACATGTGGGATGAAGATCTACGTAACATAACAAACAGAAATCTAGAACAAAAAAATATGAGTGTAGCTTGACAAAAGTGTCCATGGAGTTTCTTGCCTGTTCTTCTCCATAGGTACCTACTACGCTTTGGAAGTTGCCCACAACTAGCTTGATCTTTCTTACTGAACGACTCGTTGACAATTAAATAGTGCCTGTAAATAGATTAATTGAAAAAAATGTTTTGAGTTTGAGTTTTCTAAACTCAAAACATTTTTTTCAATTAATCTGACAAGTAGTTTTTAATATTTTTTTGTTAATTCACAGACTTAAAAGCACCCTGTCAAAAATCACTATAATCGGGTCAGTAGACTCGTAGCAAACAAACCGATAGACACACTCGTTAATTATAAGTATTAGTGCTAATAGCACCCTCTTTGTCTGTCCTCGAAAGGATTGGAAGCGTAAAGTTACGGTTATTGCGTTAATTACTAATGATTTCTAATAATTATACGATTGAATTATAGATAGCTGCATAATGGTTTCGTGCTCGTTAACTATAGTAGAGCTGAAACTAGAACTGGAACTTAGATAGTTTATTTGTAAATCAGTGATTAGTTAAAAGGAGTGAGAGCAAAGATGTACTTTTTTATGACTTGCTCAGGTAAAATTACAAACGTTTTATATGTGTTATCTAAGTCTGTTGCCATAACAACAATGTTTGTTTATTTATTTATGTGGGATCGCCAACAAAGAATACACATACACAATATAAATAACAATAATAAAAACGGATCTTTTACGAGTGCTAATTACAGGAGACCACAGCATGCACGTATAACTAGGTGTGAACAGGAGAAAAATAAAAATAGAGAAAATAAATGATATAGTTAAAAAAAAAAAATAACTTAACAAGATTGAGCATTCATATTACAACTGTTTATTATAATAATAATTGTTTTTGATTGATTAGATTGATTGATTAAAATGTTAACTGCATTGTGGTGTTTCGGCAGTTAGAGGTAATTTAGCCAGTTCCTCTGTGGTTGAGGATTCCGGGTGAAGCTCGCTTCCACCTTCGGCTTGATCAATCAGGTGAGATGCAGGCCAAGAGCTACGCCGCCGCCGTCGTGGTAAAAAAAAACTAATTTTGTTTTACATATTTTCTGTGAGATAATCTAAAACTATTATATAAAACAAAATTATATTAGTAAAAAATATGGACCTATTATTTTATTTTTTACTGAAAGTCTGTGGTTTCATGTGTCATGCATAGTTCTACTGGACCTCAAATACCTAATAAGTGTAGAACAAACAAGAAAAGAGAACACAAACAAACGACCTATCACTCAAATTCGTAAAGCATTTGTATTCAAATCAGCATACAAATCAGCATACAAATATCGTAACGCCCATCAAAAGTTCTACATTCAAGTTTCCCGTAATAG
Source organism: Agrochola circellaris (assembly GCA_914767755.1). Classification (NCBI taxonomy): domain Eukaryota; kingdom Metazoa; phylum Arthropoda; class Insecta; order Lepidoptera; family Noctuidae; genus Agrochola; species Agrochola circellaris. The sequence continues at coordinate 3,591,259 of OU611847.1, forward strand.
AGCCACCTTGAAATCTTCAAGGTCACTTACATAAGAGCTTACATAGATTATCCGTTACCATGACAACGTTACGTAAACACGCATGTTCTTAAGTTTGCCACACATGGTCAGTTTCACCTTCAGTTTCGCCTCATCACTCAATAATCCGTACCAAGTGTGGATGACACTTTCGTGTATGTAAACGCAAACGATCAAGGGCATCTATACATATACAAATAAATTAAATTGAAGTGTCAGTTTGTAATGTCAAATAATAGTTTTTTTTGTTAAATTCATATGAAAGTATATACGATAGATAGATAACAAAGAAATCATGTTTTAGTTCTGTCTGTTTGTTTCGGCTAATCTCCGAAACGGCTCGACCTATTTTGACGGCAGATAGCTGATGTTATAAGGAGTAACTTAGCCAACTTTTATTTAGAAAAAGAATTAGGGTTCACGCGGGTTCACCCGCGGGCAGCAGTTAGTATGCAATAAATCCAATAGGCGAACGGTGACAGGCAACAATTTTACAAGTTTCTTTCATACACAACTTGTGTACCCAATCGGATTTCCCATCGATAAAATGACAAAGTTCCGTACAATCTTTCATTCCCTATTTAACCTCTTTAGGGGATGAACTATCAAAAATCCTTCCTTAGTGCTTGTGCATTCCATGCTTCAGACGTACCTGTATTAAATTTCTGCTGGGTCGTGAAAATGTGTAATATTTTGACAAATATATGGCATTGTGCTATGTATAGGCTCATAAATTTTTGCATTTAGTAAATTTTTATTCAATTATATTTTCAATTATCTATTTCAATTTAATTTTAATTCATTTTCATTTATTTAATGTAATTTTTGTTTAATTTTAATTCATTTTCAATCATTTATTACAATTATATTTTTATTTATTTTCAATTATATTTTTCGGATTTTGAAGTGAATCGTTCTGTCGACGAATCGTTCGTCATTGAAACGTTCCATAGGTGAAAAATTTAAAAGTGAATAGTTTTGTCGGGGATCCGTTCCACGGCGAAACGAATGTCGGAGAAATGTTTCAGAATCAAATGTATTAATTGATCTCATCATTACTAACATAATTTTAAGATAATGTAATTAGTACTAATAACATATGGACAAAAATTGTCTGAATTAAATATTTTTATATGTAATTGTCAGTAAAAATAAGTAGTACCCAGGCCAATCTAACGTATCTTCACCTGTTCAGTTTTGTCTCCATATATGTATATGGTAGGCTTAAAGTAATCCATACATAATCAAGATTAGCTATACTTTCGTAATAGTCTAGATTTTTGGAGGTAAGTAGGTCAAATAGAACCTTTTGTTTGTAATACAATGTGTAACATATGACTTATTGTTCTTTTGGCATTGGAATGTATGTATAAGTAAGTTGCAAAAGATTCTTAATGGTTTGCGAAGTTCGATTGGCGTCGGAAGCCGACTTTATTACTAAAGTTCGTTAGCTAGGGTATTATTATAGATGCTATCAGGTTAATAGTACCTGTCGATAGTTCTAAGTGCATTTAGTTTTGTCTTTTTTACGACTGTTATTATGAAAGAATTGAAATTGAATTATCGATGCAATAATGATCAAACTGTTTTATGAAGTTAATGGTGATAGATGGATGTTTAAGCTCAAATTCTTAATTTAATATTTTTACATGCTGATATAAAATTAGTGTTATTATAAGCATGTAACGGCGTAGGATAGCCTTTTACAAAAGTGGTCATCGTATTAGTGTTTCAGCAGCTTCTATATCATCAGGATTGAGCCGGAATGTAACAGTTCGTCGTGGTGGTATGACAGCGGCTCCCCCGACATCATCTCTATGATCAGAAGACAGCTGCCACGCAACCATTGACGCGACGCTCTACTAGAGCAACTGTCACCAGCCAGTGTCACCTAATCCGATCTTTTCGGTGATTCCAGTAACTTCGTAAAAAAACTTGACGGCGACACTTGCTGCGCCGGCACATGTTTTTTTCTTCTTCTCGTTTATTGAACCTTACCTACATACGCTCCAGTATCCGCTCCAATAACAGACTCACGGGTTGATCCATCAGGTTAAGTTACGCTTGCCGGGGTTGGTCCATGAATGGGTTTCCATCTTAACATATCGAGACTCCTCCGTGCCTCGGAAAGCCCGTTTGTGGATCTTTGACAGTCGTTACGGGTCGTCAGAAGCCCGAAAGTCTAACAACTAGTCTTACCAATGGGTACCGTATTTCCCAGTTACTTGGTTGTGGAGGTCAGATAGGTAGTCATTCCATGTAAAATACCGGAATTCAGCTGTATCCGGTTAGACTGGAAGCCGACCCCAACATAGTTGGGAAAAGGCTAGGCAGATTGATTGACCTACATTCGCTCCAACGCATTCGTCTGCAACCGTCTCACATAATTCAAAACAAAGTCTTTACATCACATATCCTTTAGTTATCAAAACTGGGCTAATGATATGCGTAGGATAAACAACAAAGTTACAAGTGTAACATCACTGTAACAATGTTACTTTAACACAACACCCACGTTCTTTTTTATTGTTGTAGTTAGCAACTGAAATCTGTCAGTAATTCTTTCCTTTGTTCGATAACAGCTGGGTATTAAGCCAGAATAGCTTTACAGACTAGAAAGCTATTGGCAGATACCCAGTGTTTATTTGAGCAATAGTAATGGTAACTTGCAAACATCAACTTTTTAAAAAGATATCATTATATACAGGTAAAAATTTCCTTTGAAAAATTCGAAAAGTAAGCAAAAATATAATTTTTTGTTTCCTTTATTTTTTAACCGCCTGGTAGAATTTTGTATGAGTATCTAACAAAAACAGTTATTATAGAGAACAAAACTTCCGTTTATTTGCAACATGAAGTGACTATTGAAATATATGGAAGTAAGTTATGGTACAAACTTCAGACTTAGAATAACTTACTTAACTCTTTGTTACTTGTGTTGTTAGCAAAGTTGAAAGTAGTTATGCAGTTAATACTTTTAAGTGGTCTTTGTTTAAATAACTTAGAATAAAATGTGTCATTTCCGAGTAAAGTTAGTTTTATCGAATTAATAATTATTTTATATAAAATTGTCATTTCCTCAATAAATCTTGAGACAAGATGTAGTTAGGTTTTTGAAGGTTTTTCAAGCGCTATATTCACCGTTCATAAGTTTTCTAAGTGTGTCCAAAACGAATAGACTATATCAATTATCATAGTAATTTAATTCCAGGTAGTTACAGATAATTATATAATCACTGTTTACAGAATATTGTAAAACATTTTAATAGATTTACTATGAAGATTTTTGCTCGTTCTGCTCCATGCGAAACTACCTTTTGGAATGGGCAACTAGAATCAATTACATTTTCTTGTAAATGTTGACGTTCAAAAGTGCCTTTTAATGGCCAACTTGAAATAAATTATTTGACTTTTCACTTTGACTTTATCACATCTTCTCGTGAGCAGTGATAGCCTAGTGGTGTGACCGTCGGACTGCCAAGTCATAGGTCTCGAGTTCGAACCCAAGGCACCTCTGACTTTTCGGATTCATGTGCGTATTGTGTAATTATCACTTGCTTCAAATGAAAACGTATGAAATTGTAACCGAAACGTTTCAGTATCTCCTGTATCATTGACCCAAAAATCTCATCCAAATGTTTCAAAACATTCCAGACTGTAAAGCTAATATTATTATAAGATGGTCATGTTGGCATATTGCTAACAATTAAATAATGGACAGTTGTCTATTTTGTACATCGGTTGCTTCACTAAAAGCTTTTTCATAAAAGGCTTCTTTCAGATTCATCTATTGATACTTTATCTTGAGCTTCAATTCATAGCAACTCCTTGACATTTCCGATATGGTACAAATTAACTAACACCAGTATTTTATGAATATTTATTCGCTGTTAGTTTGGTATAGTGTTTAAATTGGCAATTAGTATTCGTAGATTATGGTTTTCCGTGAGACGTCATAATATAAGATCTAATGAGATGCATTTCGCGGTTTTGTTTTTGAGTTATAACTACTCAAGCAGTAGTTAAAAAAAAAAATCATAACACATCTGAGATGCCCCTCTATTAAAAATGAATCTTATATCTTTATATATACAATTCTTCTGTTCGTATTTATGTCACTAACTCCTCCTTAACGGCTGGACTGATTTTAATGACTTTTTGTGTGTCTGAGTGGGTTCCCGGATGGTTTAGATTCACAATTGAACCCGGTAGGTGGCGCTGCGATCGAGTTCTAGGAATCAGGACAATGTCTGTCCGGTCAGCTAGTTTGTTATATCATCCAGATAAACTCGCATATTTACACCGTCTTATCAACATTGCAAAATCTGATAATAAAAACATCTTCAACAAGGCCTATTTACACGTTGCGATATCTGAAATACCTAATCTTGCCTCTATTTGAGACAAATCGTGAGGCATGTGTTCCGGTACACACAGAAATTCTACGATAACTGCCTTTTGTCACGACTTTCCCTACGATATTGTTACTGTGGCAAAATATTGCTTGGTTATTTGTCAAGATTTGATTGATTTTTCATACTTCGCAGTAGTTTAAAAGAATTAAAAAATCTTTAGTGACTCAAAACTTCTGATTTGTATCCAACCACGGCTATATTGCCCTGCTAAGCCGAAAGGCGGTATCTAAAATTGACTTTTTGTAGATTGTAATTTAAGGAAACATAAGGATATAAAGAAATTCTGAGTGGTTTTTTTAAATGTTTTAAGCTAGATAGCGGTATGTGGCTTATACCATTAGATGCGAAATTATTATAGCTATTGAATGGTATAAAAAAAACTAAAAGGGCGTATCTCAGAGATACCGCCTTTCGGCTTAGCAGGGCAGTATAGTTGATTCCGATATAGCCAACTAGTTTGGCACTTCGTTCGAGAGGCACATTCGATCGAAGTCTTACTTAAACACATAACGCCTGTAGTCCTCGAAAGGTTCGGCAGAGGTGTAGGTACCTATAGTACACCACATTTCGCCAGTTATGTTTAAGTTCCATGTAATAGGGGGCGAGTCTATTGCCAGCAACCGGGCACAAATCCAGACTCCGGGCTGCCGCTGAGAAATTCCTGATGGATAAACCTAATAACAATTTGCCCAACCTGAGAATCAAACCCAGGACCTCATGCTCAGCAGTAGTGCTTGCAACCACTAGACCAACAAGGCATTCGAGACTTAATTCAACTTATCACTAAAAAGCTTGTCAATACTTACCACTTTAAATGAGGCTTTGATTTAAAAACAAAACACAATTTCAAGGTGACCGTAGAATTAATTTACATGAAGATGCGACCTTCATCCTCTTAGAATTAGTGTCCCCTCCCACGGTTATCCCCATATTAATTCATACTTATGCCTCAATAACAAAGTGGTATGAATTATAATTTATTTTTGGACTTGAAACATTCACTTATGACTCACAAAGCGACTGTTTCGATAATTATTAAGAGACATAACTTAAAAAGGCGTTTAGTTATTGGCGGTTTTAATCCGGGTTTTTATGATGTCCAAAAGTTGTGAGTCGCTAATTCAATGTTTTCGAAATTGTACGATTACAATTTAAATAGGTATTCTAACAATAAAAAGTAATAAAATATATAAGTAAGTTAAATACTAGGTACTTGCGCGGTTATAATTATAACGAATAACTTTGCATTATTTTCCCAGTTTACTATTTAATTCAGCACACTCAAGTGTGCTGTAAGGTAAGAAAAATTATTTTTAAAAAACCGTAGGTAGCGGGAAAATCCTACGGTGGATGGCTTTCGAAAATATTCGTCACCAAAATAATATGAGGTCACGATTACAGAGATTTAAGATCAAAACAGATACACTTAATATCGAAAAATTAAGAAAAGCGGAAGTGACAAACTACTAGAAAAAAGCTATAATGTAAAACTTTTTTACAAAAAAAAAAAACCGACTTCAAAAAAAACAGTAAAAAGTGAAAAATAACTTACATTTCGGTATCTTTGGTTTTGTATTTTCGTTATTTGCCACCGAATTCCGAAATTTAAGTAATTTTCCACTTCGTAATGTTTTTTTTTTGTAAAAAAGTGTTTATTTCTCGCTTTTTATTATGCCCTAACAAATATAAAAAAAAAATATATATATATATATATATATATACATATATATTTTTTTTCGGAATTCGGATGTTTTATATATATATATATATATATATATTAACAACACTTCTTCATTTTTAACCGACTTCCAAAAGGAGGAGGTTATCAATTCGGATGTTTTATATATATATATATATATATATATATATAAAACATCCGAATTGATATATATATATATATATATATAAAACATCCGAATTGATAACCTCCTCCTTTTGGAAGTCGGTTAAAAATGAAGAAGTGTTGTTAATATATATATATATATATATATATATATATATATATATATATATATATATATATATATATATATAAAACATCCGAATTGATAACCTCCTCCTTTTGGAAGTCGGTTAAAAATGAAGAAGTGTTGTTTGTTAAACTAGATTACAGATGTCTAGATAGTCTTTATGATGTAACAGCCAACTAAACTGGTCCGACCATGACGCCGCAGTACATAGGAATTCAACACCATCATGCTTACCTAATACAACTTACATAGATTAACTAATAGTCTTAAGGCCCGTTTCAGTACCTAAGATTAACTTACTTGGTAATAGGAGTTTAGTTATAAAAGTTGCTTAAAGTTAAGTAATGATTAGCGACTGTTAAACGGTACATTTTGGCGTATAAACGTCACTTAGCTTTTATAAATAAACCCCATAATTTCATACAAATTCTATTCCATTTTTAATTAGATCTGAGAGTTGTATGGCTATTCGGACATCATGAAACTGACACAAAATTTGTACTCAACGGTGGTACACATTTTTTTAATTTTTTTGTTGATAACTTTAACTATGTTTTGTTGCATAAATGTGGTTGCGCCATCTTTGTTTCCATAAAGCGGTAATCTGTCTGAAGCATGGAATTAGTATCTATTATTTATAGTCTAAAGACAGTCTTGACAGGTCTTCGTTTCTTAGCTTACCATGGAATGTCATCAGTTTTTTTTTAAATAATTAATGTAAGTATTTGATCGATGTGTTCATTGGAGTTGAAGTGTCCTAATTAAAAAGTTTATTGCGTACCTATCTAATTTTTTTTTTAGGCAATAAAATATAAATCATGCTGAAGTGTTTGGTAATAAAAAAACATTTGAAGGTGATCTAGTAACATTTAGTATTAGAAGTAAAAACATAAATTTGTAATTAATGAATACTAATTAAATAAGTATACAGCCTAAATTTAAGATAGTTAATTGATTCAGGCGTGACTTTGCGAAAATCCATTGTAAAATACAATATACGTCGTCTATTGAAGCCTAAATTTAATTATATATGGGTAACAAAACTTTTTTTGTCAGTATTATCCTTTTACGAAAAAAAAGGATGTGGGTATCTGGTAAAAAGCATTAGTTTCCGTTTTTTTTTTCAAAAAATTCCAAAATTTACTTTACACAACTATAAAAAATTATCTTAGATCAATGAGAAGCAATTGACTTCAAAACTACACACTTAGAACTTCTTTTGTTTTTTAATCTAATAAAATCAATACAACAATATATAATCACCAACTTCCTAGTCACGAACTAAAAATCGTAATCATAATAGATTTATTAAAATAGGTACCTAGTCTGGCCCACATTTCTTTTTACCCTTCACAATGTAACGAGGCGTTAAGTAACAGATGGTAACACAGACGGACAGATAAAACGATCCAAATCTGTTACCAAATGGTCTAGAAAGGTTGAAGTGCTATCTGTTATCCTAGATTGTCTACAATGGGTGAGTTTCGTAACTAATTAGCACACCCACACATTCTAATTTTAATAGCCTTCGCTTTATCCTCAACTCATCATAAGCGTTTTCCTAACTATGTTGGAGTCGGCTTCCAGACCCAGTCTAACCGGATGCAGCAGTATTTTACATGGAGCGTCTGTCTATCTGAGCTCTGCAGCCCAGTCTTCACCTAAACTAATATTAATTGATTCAGGCGTGACTTTGAGGAATTCCATGAAATATTATAAAATACAATATTGATTGATATTTTTATTTTTATACTTTGATTTCTTACAGGGTTCTTTATGACTCTTTAAGAACAGTTACGCGGAATAGGTTACTAAGTATTCGTCATATATTTTATTTTTTAAACTAATATAAAAAAGTTGTATTATTAACAAAAACTAAGGTTGTATACCTTAGTTTTTGTTTACCCTAAACCTCTTAAGGGGTCATTGTACTCATTATTATGAACAACTTTCACTATGGGAACAAAGCTGAAATCACGTAAAAAAAAGTAAGGTTGTATACATAACTATAACAGGGACACGCACAGAAAATACAAACAGTACCTAATATAAAATAAAATAAAAAAGGAGCTTATTTATACAACTAACAAAATTAACATATTTTGTTTTTTGTTTTTTTGTTTGCTTATTCGTTTGTAAAAGGTAATCTCTTAACGGAAAACTACTTACTTATAAGTACGTAAATTGGTTACGTTACATTAATTGTTAACAATTTTACTCTACATTATTGAACGCTCTGTAATATTATGACCGGGAAAACTGTTATTGGACTAAAGAGCAGAAAGTTTATTGATGAAATTTTGTTGTAAACTGTCTGCTTTCTCACATCAGGGTTATGGGATCAACTTCCGCTTTGGAAAATATTATCGTTAGCTTAGCTTCCTGTAGACAATTTTGGCCTTATTAATTTGCCCATTATTATTTTATAGTATTGCATGAGCCTTACAACTCATACATTAAATTGGAAAAACATAAATGCTTTTTTTAATTTTGATATTTTTAGTTTTTGTGACAAAAGAATTTTAATTTTAATTATGGCATCTATGTGAGCTTGCCAATTTCATACACGATCCAATCCAATCACAATAGCCAATTACAAAAAAACTTAAATCATCAATTCAATTATTATGCACACAAAGCTTAATCACTCATTTATTTCAGCAAGCCCATACATCATACATGGCTACACATAAAATACGACATAACTGACCCATTGAACAATTTTTACGTTCACTTTCTGCGCATGAGTATGCATACAGTTCCGAACGGGTCACGATTTAACCCGAGTGTGCACGATCGAAATGAGATCGTTTAATTTTGAGAATTATAATCGATTTTATCTTGATAGTAAAATGGTAAATGTATGGCTTAAGGAGTTCAGTTTTATCATATTAAGTTTGATTCCTAAGTGGTTAAAGTTCTGATGTAACAGAGGACCTTTTAAATGGTTTGACCTAATTGATAAGTTAATTCGTGACATAATAGATCTTTACGACACTAATTTATAGATTTAGATGCATTGCTCCGATTAAAAATCAAAATGGAAGTTTCCAAAATTGCGATTAATGTTTAGCACCTGGTCGACCGAGCTCTGCTCGGGTGAAAATAGAGAATGCTCATTTAATAGTATAAAATAGTTCATACTAATTCCATGTACAGTACATACTAATTCCATGTTGCCATGTTAAGTATATATCAGACTGCAATCAGTATATTACGAAGCTATTAAAATACTACTTAATAATACAAAATTATTTAATAAAACACTTAATGCTGCCATATAGTTTTTTTGTGTAAGCAAATTTATACTAATATTTTATAAAGGTAAAATTTGTGAGTTTGTAAGTAGGGAGTAATCTTCGGTACTACTGACCGATTCCGAAATTTCTGTCACTAATGGGAAGCTATAGTATTGCCGAGTGTCATACAAGAAACTTCACGAAAACGAAGTCGCGGGCAGAAGCTAGTGGAAAAATAAAACCAGTTGCACTAACTAGTGCCCATATTATCCATATTAAAATATACACTGTTGTGCATATCCATATTTATGTGATATGATAATGATTTTAATAAAGTGAGACTTATAATTGAAAAGGTTGTGGGGAGAAACGAGAAATGGAATCTGCAGATCGAAGGCTAGATGCAAATGACTCAAAGAACCTACATAGTTTACAATCAATCAATCTGCCTAGTCTTTCCCCGACTATGTTGGGGTCGGTTTCCAGTCTAACCGGATGCAGCTGAATACCAGCATTTTACATGGAACGACTGCCTCCACAACCCAGTAACTGGATAATACTATATCCCTTGGTAAGACTGGTTGTGAGACTTTCGGGCTTTCGACGACCTGTAACGACTGTCACAGATCCACAAATGACAGACGGGACCAACAGCGTAACGTACTCTCCGAGGCGCGGAGGAGTCTTGGTATGAAAAGATGGTCACCCATCCACGGACCAACCCCGGCAAGCATTGCTTAACCTGATCGACCCATGCGGCTGTTATTACTTAGCCACGAGTTTCTCTACCTATATAGTTTACAATATAATATTAAAAAATGAGCAGTTTTTTTGTAACAAGCATTTATCCTTCTCATAATGTTTTTAGTTATTTAAGCTACTCTGAGTACATTTACAGAGAATGATGAAAACTGTTCCACCGTAATACAGTATAATACTAGTACGGGGAACAGAGTGAATCAGTACTGTTTTGACATCCATAATAAGTACCTACCGACACATACCAAACAATAAATTTACCTACCTTTACTGCTTATTTATGCCTTACTGGAATTGTGCAAGGCTGTTATATTGATTTGGCAAATAAAACCTTTTTTTTTTTTTTTTTTATATATTTTATTCGAAAGTCTGACAACAGTCTTACCAAGGGGTATCGTATTACCCAGTTACTGGGTTGTGGAGGTCAGATAGGCAGTCGCTCCATGTAAAATACTGGTATTCAGCTGCATCCGGTTAGACTGGAAGCCAACCCCAACATAGTTGGGAAAAGGCTAGGCAGATTAATTGATATATTTTATTGTTATGACGGTTTTGAATGCTATGTTTATAACTCACTATTTCTAAGCTTAATACAATAGTGAACAACCGTCAAAGGTGAACAAAAGCCGAAGAAGCAGACGTGCAAGCAGACAGATTGTATAAGATCCTTGACCAACCTTCACCAATGTAAACATTCTAACAACAAATTGACTCTAAGATAAGTACCACTCTCGAGTACAAGTATGTCTAGACCACCCACTTGAGTGCGGTCGAACAACACTCTCTTCCGCGTTCTGAGGAATGATCCACGGTCTCATATAGGGCTAATTTATGAACGCTCTTTGGAAGGGCTTCCTGTATTGGAAGATAGTAGTTAATTGACTCAGGCATGACTTTGTGGAAATCCAAAATATAATAGACGACGTTTATTTTGTAACCAAATCCGCTTAATTGTTCTTAAAGAGTCATAAAGAACCCTGTAAGAAATCGACACGTGTTTCACCTCTTCAACGAGGCATCCTCAGGATGACGATTGACTTGTTGCAAACCTGGAACCGACGTGTGGACACGCGAAGTGTCGAAAGCAGAGCGACTCTGCTCTCGACGCTAGACGTGTCCATATGTCGGGTTAGGTTACTAAATATACGTTGTCTATTGTATTTTGGAAGATAGTTTTAAGATTATGTTGTGCTTGCTGCTTTTAAGCTACCACATTATCTGCCTAGCCTTTTCCCAACTTTGTGGGGATGGGGTCGGATTCCAATTCAACCGTCTGCAGCTGAATACTTGTATTGAATATGGAGCGACTGCCTATCTGACCTCCACAACCCAGTTTTTGCGTAACACGATACCCCTTACCCCTGAAGATAACAGTTTATGATTTTTAATTCCCAAAACTCTACGGGAGCTACAAATCAAAAAGATTGAATACATTGCATTAAAAACGTAATTTCGAATAAAAACCATTCTTGGCTGTAAATCTATGTAACTTAACTATTCAAATATTACACAACATGGTTTTAACAACCATAAATCATAATTAATAGACGTTATTTTCGAAATCTGTTCCTAATTTTTGAGATGAGTAGGTACCTATGCTAAGTTATCTAACCTAGGTCATCGGCCAACGTAACTTTATCCTTTCACTAGACCTGAGATTGTAGATATGTTTTGATAATTTATATCACTTCCTTTGAAGTTCCGGGTAGTCCTAATATTTAGGTGTTTATCATTATATAATGAAAAGGTTAAAAGGCGAAGATTTGATGAAAGCTAACTTAGCTACAAGATCAATATGGCAACTTTATATTTTATGTATTTTAGATCAAGGATTTAATTTAGTAAAATTACTTTTAATTAATTGTAAGTTTAATCTTAGTAACCTATTATTAACTGTAACTACACTATTGTATTAGGGAAGCCTGTGATGACAGTGGTGTGTTTTAAATAAATAAATAAATAAAAATAAATAAATAAAATAAATACAAGACTTACAACCTATGACGATGATTAAGCTAAAAACTAAGGCGTGTAAATAAACTTTAATCCTAACTTAATAATATAATTCGAGTATAATACTTCCTAACTATTTACGAGTATTAATGCAAAAGTGAGTTGGTTTGTTTACTACGCTTTCACGCTAAAATGGCTGAACGGGTTTAGATTAAATTTGGCACATGGGTAGACCATGACCTGGAGATGGACATAGAATACCTTTTATCCAGATACTCTCACGGGATCGAGACTTATGCGGGTGAAACCGCGGGGCGCAGCTAGTGAGTTATAATGGCAGTTGTACTTTTAAATTCAAACGCTTTGGTAACATCTCAAACTTTTGCCCATTTCTCTAAAATTCTTCTACACTGAGCAATCTTCAGTTTTATCTAGACAAAGTTGCCTACAAGTCATTCAATCATTTGTTACGTAGACACCATTTTGGAACTGGACCTTAACAATTAAATAACGATTCGTTGCTTCAAATTTTGATTATGCATGTTTGTAGCGGACATTACTCTTTGACATTTTGTTATAATCGCACTTCTTCCTTATGTTATTTATCTTGATCAACACTGAATACAATACAGAATGTAGTGGCTAAGATTTAGTTGGAATTTAAAAATATATGTATATAATAATTTCCGTATTTTTAAGAACGTCCGTGTTCTATTTTCAGTCTCAATATGTAAAAATATCCTCTAATTTACGTACATTTTTACAAGTTTTCATATTGATAATCGCTGATATGAGATTGAGACTTGTATTTAAACGTTTTCTTAATCGATCGTTTTTTCGATCGTTGGTCTTCTGATATTACATATTTTCAAGATTACCTCTTTTGTGAAAACGCGAGAACCCAAACTTAAAATAAACAAGTACTTAACTGCTTCATTTTAAAAAGATTTTATGAAGCAGTTTATCCTTGACCACGGACTCTACAGAATTCGTGATACAGAGGGAAATAAAAACTTGAACAATAAACGCAAGATAATCGCACGTAAGTGGACATCTAGTTTCATTAAAGGTTACAGGGTTCAGATACCAGTACTTAGCTACCTGTAAATGAGATATACATAACATAGGTGTTATAATATCTCATTTACAAGTAGCATTTGCTGTTATGTGACAGGTCTTCACAGGTGTTGTTGTATGTGTTTAAGATTAACTTTACTTTATTTAGGTACATTTAAATACAATGAGCTTTTAGTGCATAGAAAGAATAAATGAAAACGATAGTAATAGTTTTTCTTACACTCAAAATCAGTGGTATGCCAAGATGTTTTTCTTTTCATTTGTCAAACACTTAGGGAATTTCATGTTTTTTCTAAGACATCTCACAGACGAGCCTTCATGTCCTCGACTCGCACCAATTTTGCATGGAAAGGAATTCTTTCATCACGTAAATTTAAATTGTATCATGAATTCCTGTGTGGTCAGAATATAATATTTAATCCGTTATTACAATTTTACATGTAGTCCAAATCTAATTCTAAGCTTAAGTATTACTTAATAAACTACCAAAATTACTATTAAATAAACTGCACCAATTACGAATTGAAGTCGAACACGATCTTCTTGAAGATTCAACCTGACCTCAATGAGAGGTCGACCTCTCTCGCCCGACAGCTGACACGAAACATGTTCCAAGACAGGTTGAACTCAAATTAACATGTCAAACGATGCAACTGGAACTTGATAGAACATGTCGGCTGTTTTTGTGGGAATATCGGTCAGGAATGGATATGAAAAGGCAAATAATTAATAGTAATTTGTACTGTAATTGCAAGGTTATTTTGATGTCAAAGTAAATATAAGTAGACCTACCATGTAGTGAACATTTACGGGATATAGAGCTAACACGTGACCAAACGAGATGTATTGAAAAAAAAAAAGTGTTATTTCCAAAGAAAATTAATAGAGCCACATTTATTCTGCCCCCGATAGAAAAAAAGACGCATCTAATATTTTTTCCAGATTGATGTAAATATACAGGCAGGTGGGGTTTTTTTTCTGATTCCGGCAATATATATATATAACTCAAATCTGGAAAAAATGTTAGATGCGTCTTTTTTTCTATCGGGGGCAGTATTATGTTAATCATAATTTTATCGTATTAATACAAAATTTCGTAATTTTGTATAATATTCTTATAATATTCTAAGTTCTGATGTTCATGTAGGTACCTAGCTTATTATTTAATATTTCTACACCTGCAATGGAAGTATGTGTGAAACAGTGTTTAATGTAAAATCTCAATGTACCATATACTGAGAAATAAATAAAATTCTCAATTTTTATTTTATCTATGTTGTACCTTTTTGAGCAGGGACTAGATTTAGCAAAATAAGTATTATATGTACAATATGTTTTCCTTAACTACTGTACGTTTTATTATTTATTTATTTATTTAAATGCCTTAAAACTACCAATACAGGTCTTAACCTAATGCGATAGCTAAGTCACGCACAGGAAGAAAAAAAAAGAAAATTAAAGCAACAAATATATACTTAGATCATTGTTTATAACATAATGTAAACAATAAACACACACACAGTTAACACACACGCACACACACATACACACACAGGCACACACACACGGGACACAGTTTTATTTAAAAGCTACCAATTTTCTTGAAATACTTGTACAACTTTCAGCAACTTCATTTAATTTAATGATGATGACCTCTGACTAACTCAGTTCTGATGTAACACCCATATCATCATTTTTAATAACATAATAATTATCATTAGTCTCAAAATCCAAAATCTTAATTTACGTAACAAACTCAAAATTCACACGGAATAAAAAAAAGGATTTATTAAAATTATTTATTGATGTAACATTAACTCGATATTATCGTAACCGAATATGACCTTTTTAAAACTGAAGATGTAAAAGATGATTATCACTTGTCATAAGCGTTACTTGTCAGTTGTCAGACTTATAAAAAGTTTTAATGCAATACCGATAGGTTACAGTTTCTTAAATGACACATCACTATTTACGCTGGGCAGTAAAAAGTTATCGTTATGTCTATAATTGGTCTAAATTTTATGATTGAGCAGTGCATTAGGCTTCCGCGTGTTTTTGTCGCGGCAATTACCTACTTTGATATTTTGAACCATTTTTTTGTTCAAGTAAAGTCAGAACATTTAACTATTTAGCAAATAATTGACTACTTACCAACTTAACGTCCGTATATTCAAATCACAACTACCATTCTTTGACAGTTGTATGAAATGGCTACAACACGACAAATTGACATGGGGTATCAATTTGCTTTACAATTTATTTTCTTGATTTTACATTAAAGTAATTACTGTAGTTTTTTTTTATGTTGTCTTATTAAAAGTGTTTTCTCGGTACTTATATAACAACATCAAGTAAGGTTGCCTGGAAGAGATCGCGGAGAGCGATAAGGTCGCCCATTGTATATTTTGTAGTGCATTATTATTATTTTTTGTTATGTATTTTTGTGGTGTACAATAAATAAATATAAATAAATAACATCAGAATTTCTCAGGCAGCTTTGTTGATGTCAATAAATATTGGCATCACCAAATTGTAATAACAGACAACGATAAAAAAAAAGATTCATATTTTATTTTATTACATAAACATTCGTAACACTTTCAGTGCACATCAGTCCTTGTACCGTTCGCAGCAGATGACCGGCTCCTTTCTATTAAACCGAGGCTACATAGCTTCGTGTCCAAACAATTAAGGTTTTAAAATGTTTTGCTGCACTTAATGTACTCTAGAACGTTTATAATTATAATGTTAATTTGCGGTTTTTTTTGCGTGATCTTTAACGTTTTGGTATTGACTAATAAGTTTTGGTGATAAATCATTAATCATAACCATCTTTTTACATGTACTTAGTTATAATAATATTTATATAATAATATGTATATATATTTAAATAAGCAGCTAAATATTAATGCTTGATACTTGGCACTACATGATAATTACGTTCAGGTCCAAGTTGTTTCAAGTAAAATAAATTAAGGGACGCAAGTAACTACTTAAATGCGTTGAAAATCCTTTTAAGAAATGAACAACAGAAAATTAGCAGTAGGTAATCATCAATTGCTCTCGTTTGATCTAGATTGATCTTAGTCCATTAAAATTGTGACTATTTTCATTAATCGCACCACTATTCTGAACTCATTAGCCTTTATTAAAAACATCTATTTTATTTATCTACACTACAATTTAATTCTAAATAACATTTTATCAATCAGAACATCAACTATACTCATCTGACCTATTTCTTCATAAAAGAAAACGTTACACATTAAAAACCTGTCATCTTGAACGGTAATCTTCGTATGTTTGACCTTCTTCTTTTTTTAAAAAGGTCAGGTCATGAACGTACCTGTTTTGCAGAATGAGAGGTCATTTGGATTTTATCCAGATGCATATTTAATTAATTTATTTTTATTTAAATATTTATATTGATTTGCATAATTATCTGATTGAGATTCGTTCCGGATGTTTTTATGTGATGCATTTTGTGATAATGTGTTTGATAATGATCTGTGTTTCTGGTATCTCTGATTTAAGTGAGAGATTAAATGCCTCTTTCGTCTAGTGGTCGAAAGCGCTACTGCTGAGCATAAAGTCCTGGGTTCGATTTTCAGGTCGGGAAAAGTGTTGTTGAAGTTTTGCATCAATTTCTCAGTAGCAAACAATACAATAGGCTCGCCCCCTATTACCCTGTTTATGTCCCATAAACATAACTGGCTAATTGAAGGTGTACTATAGGTAAACCTCTGCTTTAACTTTAGGCTGGGTGTGATGTTATGAGATGTATATAAAAAAAGTTTATTATTTGTCCTTTTGAAATAAGTTAGGAGCTGCTGCATTTCCGTAGTATTCATTCACCCATGGCAAAATTCGAGAAAATAAATGAGCACTTAAAGCATGCTAAAAAATCTTAAGACTTTTCTTTTGACTCCCAAAACCACGCTTGATTGGCCACCTTCCGCATCCAGTCCAACAGAGCAGATTTTTGTCAATAAATCCGCAGTTCTCACGACTGAATACACTATCCTCATCTTTCAGACTGACCGACCCCTTGAAAATTCAAAAGTGCCTGTAATACCAATTACAGGCACTTATTTGAAATAAATGCTTTGAGTTTGAGTTTATCCGAGACTTCCGTACCTACTACCAACTGTCAATTTAGTATCCACATTATTTGAATGATGATGCAATACTATTTGATTGCATGAAGATTTGATAATACATAAATCTCGCATTTTTATCTACCGGTCATCTCAATTACAAATATCAGTCTACGATCTGAGTTATTGCAAATCTTTTTACAAATGAAACGATAAATAAATATCATACTGATCACACTACTTCACTTTTATTGCAGTGCAGTTGCGATTTTTTTTTTAAATGTCATGTGTCTCGCAATAGGTACACAAAGATAATTAAACGGTTTCACCATCTAACGGACGATTTAATCGATATTAGTGCTATAATGCATTACAATCATAATTATTTCTTATTTATTTATTTTTATGAAACTACCTATCCACCAAAGTAGTTTGGCGGATGCAAATAATTATGGCTATTTGACCAAAACCCAAATGCAATTTTCATACTAAATGGAGTCGTAACCCAAAACTTATCATAGATTCTTTTTGCTACCAGTATTTTAAGAGGTCGATACTTGTCATGCGGACAGTACTAACCACTTTTTTTTCGCGTTTTCACGGCGTAGTATTTGGTATTAATTTTCGAGTTGAGATGACTCGGACCGAGCTGTCACTGACCCAAAATATTGTTGGATGGTTTAATTTTTAAGGACAGAGTAAATGATACAGGCTATTATCTTCATGTCTTGAATATTATCACCAACTTTCCGCTGTTCCTCCGACTACCAAAACTTAAAAAAAAATACCAGCTTTACAATCACACATTCATTAACCAAAACCAAATACTTTAATCGCAATCAATTTTGTTATTTGACACTAGCTGCTACTGGCGGCTTTGCTTGCGCGGACCATAATTCTCTAAAAAAAACTACTCCTTATAATATCAGCTATCTGCCAGTGAAAGTCTTGTCAAAATCGGTCGAGCCATTTCGGAGATAAGCCGGATCAAACAGACAGACAAAATTTAAAAAAATGTTTATTTTGTTGTAAGTACCATAATATATACTTTCTTATGCACTTATTCAAAAGTTATTATGAAATTACAAACAGACACTTCAATCTTATCTATATGTATAGATTACGCAATTTCACCACTTAAAAAATATAGACCAGGCAACATTTCATGATTATATTAGCTCAGCCTTCTTTAGCGACCAGTCAGGTTTACTTAATCATAAACATGAATTAACCTTAACAGGTCCATCTCCTAATCCATCAAACTAGAATCACTTAACCTTACAACTGTAAGAATTAATAAAGTAAGCTTAAATTGTTAGCCACCTTAACTTCTTAGTAGTTAGTTACAAGAATTAGAGATCTGTCATTAAGTTCAGTTCACAGATAATCTCACGAACACGATGCTAATCAAACTACAGTAAATATTTGCTAAGAGTTAACACGTTCGTGGTAATCTATAAGTTAGCTTGTGCATTTAGCTTTAGCAGTTTGTCAAGATGAGATAAAGAAATTCCTATTGTAACTTTAATGTCTAAATTAATTACTGATTCAAAATCAATCTGCCTAGCCTTTTCCCAATTATGTTGGGGTCAGCTTCCAGTCTAACCGGATGCAGCTGAATATCAGTATTTTACATGGAACGACTGTGCAAAGTAATTACTGATTATACTTTTACTATTATTATTCTAACTGCGGAGGCTTGTTGGCTTGTCGTCAATTACCTCACTGTTGCTTCTGTTCTGATAGCTGTAAGCCACCCAAATACAATAATATAAAATAAATATAAAATAAGTTTTCGTAAAAATAATTGTCAATTTTAGTCATCCAAATGAGAAATTGTTGGATTTTGATAGCTACTTTAAGGAACTAGGTATATCGTTAAATTAGTTTAATACTTGCATATAAGGTGTATAATTTACAAAATTACTGACTGAGCTAACTTTAGCTGGACGCACCTACATTTATGAGTAGGTATGTGCGTTATATAAAATGTAAGTAGGGTTATTTTTATTTAATTTTTTTGTTTATCGTTGCTGTAATAAAAGATTTGGACTTTGCTGGTTGACCGTACCTATAATACAATTTTATAGGCCGAGGAATAAAACCTACCTACTTCAAATAGCTCTCAACGAGACCTCAAACAGAAGTAAAAACTCAAAAGATTCTTGTCTCATTGAAAAATAAAGTCAAGGGCACTGGATGGCACTCAAACCTGTCCCTCTAGGAACCTTTAACGCCTTTGAGTAATGGTACAGAGCTGGCCAAATAAAGTACATTAAGTGCACTACAGTGTCAACCAATTTGTTACACGATTTTTACCAACAAGTGATTTTCAATCTTGTTCGAAACGAAGAAGAGTTCATTTTCCTTTATTTGTTGGAACATTTCTGAAAGACGTGCAAATCGTTATACAATATGTGTGACAAGTCAATATTGACTTTATTACGAAGGAAATAAAATATATAATAAAGAAATTTTGGACTTTCGACCTTTAAAAGAATTTTACTGAATAAGATAAAACTACCTTGTACAGAAAGTCAAGATTCTCTTTGAGACGAAGTTAATTTCATTGGCAAGTTAGCCTCGATTTTTGTGAAAAATGTCGCTTTCTTTACTTATTATGGAATGTGGAGCCATCTGCGACATCCATGTGAAACATTACCGTTAAAAACGCAAAGGTGACCAGGTTTATGTAATGAGAGGCAGCAAAAGTGCCAAACCATGTCTAAAAAACAATAGCTTTAGAGCAGGAGTCACCAAATGGCGGCCCTCTGTTAGCATCCGGCTACCTATTTTATGCAGACCTTAAGTAAACAGTAAGTAATTTAAATCTAAAAATATAGTTCTCTTTTTTTAGTTTGTTCAAAGTAAAAAAAAATATTTTTCTTATTAATAATTAATTACCTACTTACATTGTTACTTTGTTCATTACATAATTTTGTTTACTACTTAATAAAACTGTTTCTTTGCGATTTATTTCTTAATTGCTATTTTTAACCGCTACAGTCATATTATTTGTTTAAACGGACCCCCAATGAAACTAATTTGAAAGTGAAACCACCCAGCTTCCTTCTTACAAAATATTTACTGAATTTGTCTGTAAACTTTGATTCGATTCAGGCTGGATCCCTTACTGCCCTTCCCCCAGCGACGCCCTAAGCCGAGTCTGTACTTCACAGGGGGTGCCCTCAGTGTGTAGTCACTTAGTTTATAAGTTTTATGCCCTGGCTGGAGGCCTTAATTTATGAAGGCATCCACAGGATAGACCGGTTAAGCAGCCGACAACCTCCAAGGCTGGCAGTGAGATGGCAATAAAAAAAAATGTAATCATTTTGTAGGAAGCAACTAAGATCTCATCAAGAAAACCCCAACCCAGCTTATACATATCGAATACCTTGAAGCACAATAAAGGTTAATACGTAACAATCATGTGAGCAGGAAGGCACCATGACAAGTGACTTATTCAAATAATTGACATTTGATATTGTCGCGGCATTTGCTGCAAGCACGACAGATAATTATAACGAACAAGAAAAAAAATGTTCTAAATGTTAATGTATAAGTAACACTAGTAGTATTCTGTCCTAGATAGGTCAAAAACATAAAGAACTCCTTTAATAAAAATATAATCCACTAGCTGCACCTCGCGGTTTCACCCGCATAAGTTTTTTGATCCCGAGGGAAGATGGGAATAAAAAGTATCCTGTGTCATGGTCTACCCATATGCCAAATTTCATCCAAATCCGTGCAGCCGTTTTAAAGTTAAAGCGTGACAAACAAACTTTGTAATATTAGTTTAGAAGGTACATATGAGAGCTTAGTTTTCATAAAAAATCACGCCACCAGTTGGCGGCACTTTGACAATATGTCTTCGACTATGTATATGTCGTAGGATGATTTGATAATTCGAATTTTCGCGAAAATCCTAGGGATATTGGCAAAATGTTTCACCATTGTCTAATTATCTAGTCGCAGGATATGACGAACCATACGATCTGCCTGCGACTAGATAATTAAACAATGGTTAAACATTTCTTCATTCGTGTAATTAAAATTGTCTAATTATTCGTGTTTTCGCAATATCCCTAGGTTACCCCTAGGGTTTTCGCGAAAATTCGAATTATCAAAACATCCTACGACATAATTAAAATATATGATGACGTTCATCATTCGTTTCATTCATTCGTTCATCATTCAGTCACGACTAAAGAAATTATAGGCGCTTTGACACTTTTGACAGGTACCCGGACCCGACCAGAAAACCCCCAATAAAAGCCGAATGATGTCATTGAATATGACACTTACTTCGTTGAGAAAACATACTTGTAATGCAACAAGTATGTTTTCTCAACGAAGTAAGTTTTCCCTTTGGTAGCGAGGAAAAGCCGTCTGCTGGTGCTAACCACATAGAAATTAAAAGGCCATACATAAATACTCTTTGTCAATATATAATAATAGTCCAACACCTTAACAACACATACCAATCAAGTTTGACATTTAACAACAATACATTGTAATCTTATCCAACCAATTACGTACCAGAATTGTATTAAAAACTGGTCAGTAACCGTGACTTCTCCTGTATGCCTGCCTTCATAAATCTAATCTAGTAATAAATCCTAGATTAGATTTATGAAGGCACTCGGGCTAGCCAGGCTAAATGACTACATTCCGAAGTTGAATCTATTATGTTTTATGCATTAGCTAAGCTTTGTCGGTATGGAAATGATTTTTTGAATTGAGTATTTTGTAGTTGGCTACGTGGCGTAGCAGCTACGAAAATATGATTGTAGCACGTAGATGTACGCAGATGCTACTGGCGTAGCACGGAGCTCATTTAAATTCTTTTAGACATACTCTATTCATGTTCTTATTATTTATAGTCCACAATAATATTTACTCAGTGGTTGAATTTACATTATTTCTAGTTGACGAGTTTTAACTTGAAACTTATAAATTTGTAAACTCAATTTTATAATTAAATTTTATCAAAGTAAGCCTTAAGAAATTTTAACATTAGTATATTGAGAACGTAATCAAGTATTGGAATCACAATATAAATAGTATGAACAATAGCCTTCAAATTTACTTAACAACAATAAGCTGCACTTACAAATTAACTGGTAAAGTAAAAAAGCAGAACAAGATAACCTGACACTAATTGCAAGTAAGAATTTCACTTGACATTCCACTTCGATAAGGAAAAACATCCTGGTGTACAACCGTACACCATTATTACAAGATTATATCAAATTCTTATTGTCTTCCGCGTACTTTTTACTTCGAAAACATCAAGACGTGCTCTACAGGAAAGGGCAAGCTACTTCAATTTGACACTGCAGTAAATAATTTCAATTTTATTTTCTACATACCTACTCAATTTCGAATGTAAAATTCTATATTCGTAATTATTTATTTAATAGTATCGATTGTCTGCCTAAATCACCGTAATCGGGAGTGAAAAATCTGGTATTATTATTCGGGTTCAGTTGACTCGGGCCGAGCTGTCACTGACTCAAAATGTCAGCTATGCCTTAAGAAAACTATAAGGGTTCCGTTTTTTCCTTTTGAGGTACGGAACCCTAAAAATACCTGTGACCGTAACAGGACAGAGAGATTACGGCTTTTAATTGGGTATTTAATTAATCTGAAGAACTGCAATTAATATCGTATGGCATTTTTTAACGAGGTAAATGCGTTTTTGATACCTTCAAGTAAGGTAACGATCACACACAAAGAGGGGGTCAAAAACTCTAAAATGCGTTTAAGTTGCTTTAAAGTAAGGTAAGGATTATAGTTGGGCGCCATCTACAGTCTTGGCGAGAGTTTCGCGGCTATAGTCACGCCGTGCCGGGACGTCAAATATACTAATATTTAAACTGTATGGAGTAATCTCCACATGGCGTTATCATCGCGGCGAGAATTTGATGGCACAGTGAGGCTACCGCAATCTCTCGCCCGTGAAGATGGCGCCTAACTAGTCAAAAACAAAAATAAATATTTTTAAGTTATAGCTACTCACGTAGATCCGTAACCTTTTCAGGAAAAATATTACAAATAATAATTATGTAAAACGACATATTATTTATTACTCCAAATGTCGTTACAATTTAGAACTATTTGAAAACTAGAAAACTAGCGAAAGAAAATAACACCTGCGTCTGCGCCTCAAATCAAAAGTCATTTATTCAGACTAGAATCAGCACTTTCCGAGAATCAGCACTTTCCGAACGACAAAATTACATAAGACAGTCCCCCAAAACGTCCTTCTCCACTTCCATGAGCTTTAGATGAGAAGAAAAAGTGGAGCAACAAACTCCTCAAATCACGTTTCCTGAAAATGAGCCCAAGACATCAGGTAGGTACTTAAGCTGCTTGCAAAAAAGATCAGACTTTATTTTCGTGGTACATTTATTAGTGACGTATTAAAACAAAAAGTGATCTACATTATTTCCTTATGAACAGAAACTCGTATTTTATTATCAATAATCTAATCCATTTTTTGCAACGAAATAGTGTGAGGTTAATACATAGGTCTGAGGTTTGTAAAAAGCAGTTGACCTTTGATTTTTATATTACTTCTATTTACTAATTAAATAGCTATGTACTGAAACGACAAAATCATTTATATTCATCTAATATAAAAAAATATTATTACACCTAAGATTTTAAAATGCAAAATTTGAGTTTAATAGCCTGTCAGATAAAAATCGAGGAGTTTATTAAACGAATGTAGCTACTGCATCAAACATATAAAAAAATTAAATATATTGATTAGCAGATACATTTAATACCACGATTGTAATCATTTTTTTAATTATTACCTACTTCGACGTGACGTAATATTTTAAAACAAACTCAATACCGATTTTTTGCAATTTAATTTTAGTCGACTAATATTATTAGATTATTTAGTCTACTCAGGTGCATCCGCTGCAGAAAAGAGCATCAAGATTACTCACAAAATACGATCTACGCGACCACTGATGGACATAAAAACTACATCAAGTGCCCCACATAGCCATTACTGGGAAGTCCAAGAACAAGTGATATTTACACGAGGACGCCAACTCTTCTTTTTATACTACCTTACCTTCCCCTTTTGAAATAGATTTAAGATAAACAAGACATAAAAAAGCGGCGTACGAGTCGCAGTCGCACACCAAGGGGTCCGTACCACCGTACAATATTTAACACTTGATATTTCTTTAACTAGTTTCATGTCTGGGGCCCATTAATTTTTTACTTTATTTTAGTTTTTTAACTTTATTTGTTGTTATACCGGCTATAGTAATCGACACTCTGTGTGTTGTTCAAGTGTCTACCTATTACGGCTCAAAAGATACAGCCCTGTGACAGACGGACGGAAAGCCGAGTCTTAGTTATAGGTAATAGTTGGCACCCTTTGGCTACGGAACCTTAAAAATGACCGGTAAACTAATTACAGTTAATACCGTTTTTCAAAGTTCCGCCCCATCAAGGCTGTGTTACAAATCTATTAAATAAATCATTGATTAGAGTACTTAGCTTGCCTTTTTAAGTGTGGCCTCAATTGTAATTTCAATTTGAAAGTTGGAATTACGAGTTGAATTAAAAATAAATGGAGCAGTATGGTTACAGTATTTTTATGTCTTCTTTTTGTAACTTTTCTGTCCTTGGCATTGTAATTCCGGAACGGCGTTATAAAAATAACTGCAGGTATTTTTGTTTTAGCTGTGACTTACATATTTAATAAGATGCATTTATTTTATAATCACTCTTCGTTGTTGTTGCTGTTTTGCTTTGCTGGTCTCCGAATAAGTTAGCAAAGTGCGGGCAATGCAAGAGTTTATCGAAATATAACTAGTAAAAAGATAAAAGGTCGGAGAATTTATAACTTCTCGAACTTGTAGTGCATAAGTATACAATATTATGCAATGTATGTATGTTGTGTATTATGTATATGTGTTGTTGTATGTGTGTATGTTATTATGTATTGTTTTTATATTATTTATTATGTAATATTATTATTTTTATTATACATTATGGTTGCTTCTTTTAACCGTTGACAATTTTAAAATACCACCGACTCATATAAAATCAAATATTTAATTTTATTATTCAATTTTAAGCGGATTGATTACTTATCTAAGTTATATTTCCTTATTGAATTTTATGATTAAAAGATAATAAATTATTAAATGTTAAGCAAAGTTTATTGCTAAAAACAAGATTGGAATGGTACATTGAAAAAAATTGACATAATTCTATCGCAATGTTTAATTGAAGTTTCTTTATTTTAATGTTAGAAAAAAAGATGAATGATGCTGATTGATTTTTTTTTTAAGGTTCGAATTGTATTTTTTATTCGTTACAGGCCCTGTTCAAAAGCCTAAAAGTAAAGCAACTTAACATAAGCAGACATAATCAGCCTATAAAATTCCCACTGCTGGGACTCAGGCCTCCTCTCTGCAAGAGGGAGTGGGCCGTAATCCACCACGAGGGCCCAGTGCGGGTAGGTAGATGTCACATGTCTTCGAATTTTTTGTTCTAGGACATACCGGTTTCCTCACCATTTTTTCCTGCATCATTTTTGAAACAAGTGATAATAATTATTAATCTATCATTCAAATATAGGTTTTACATGTGGAAGAATATTAAACGAATGACGAGATCCGAGCCCAAAATAACTCGACAACAATTGCCTTTTTTTAATTCATTTTGACATCTTTGTCACCAATGTATAGTTGGAACATGCGGTTACATGCGTGATAGCATGCATTATAAGTGCAAAAACTGTGAGCAGAGTAATAATGTACGTATTAATATAGATAGTTGCCACATAACTTGGCAAGCCACTAAGTATTGCCACATCTAATGGCCGATCTGTAAGCTACATTCACATACCGAATATCGTAAAGCACTTTCATAAATCGCTGGTAACGATGAACGTGTAATCCTTGCTGATTTTATCGTTTCGATGTTGATAGTGCCAATTCTCTCACTGTTGTTTTTCGTCATTTTGTAGAACTGTTTATTATGTTTATTACACAATAGTGCAGTAGTAGTATAATCAATTGTTTTTCGTCTTTTACTAAATGACGAAAAGCTGTTATTTTATGTGCTTTGTTTGGTGTAAGCTTGCATACAAGCATTTTTACTTTAATTAACTAAATAGTCATGGTTAAAAATTTTCACCAACATAATCAGCCTATAATGTTCCCACTGCTGGGACACCAGCTTGCCAAGTAGTGGGCCGTAATCCACCATGCGGGCCCAGTGCTGGTTGGTAGATGTCACATGTCTTCGAATTTCTGGTTCTAGGACATGCCGGTTTCCTCACGATGTTTTCCTTCACCGTTTTTAGAGCAATGATGATGAAATAATTTACACGAAGTAAAACGTCTGTCAGGGTTCGAGCCTACGACCTAGAACTAAGTCGCAACCGTTCATTAAATTTTCATTAGGTCCGTCGAAAAAACACGGAAAATTAACTAACATTTAATTAACGTATGCAACACTAAACATAATAATAATATTTATCAGGCAGTAATTAATTAAAACCGTTGAAATTAAATCAATGACATTTCTTAAAATACTGTGTTTTATTTGCAAACTTGACCGAAACCAGGGTTACATTCAGGCTGGGTGCATTCCGCGAATTTGATAAATTATTTATAAGAATAATTATGATGTCAGCGTGCGTAATTTTGACGCAATTTCAAAGAAGATTTCATTGAATTTTAATTCGTAAATCGAATTGATTAAATAAGAACAACTTCCAATGATCGATGTTAAATAAATCTGTCGGGAGCCGTAATGCAACATGCACTTTGTTCACGATTTTGGTCTTGACCTATCCCTTAAAAACTAAAGGGGAATCGCTAGCCTCATAAAGTGTCTTAATTATAGTGAGTTAATGTGGCTTAGGTTAAGTGCATTTTTTGTTCATTTTACTGATGTTAAATAAAAATATTTGAAAATGAAATGAAAAATGGTCTTGACTAAGATGTTTTTGTAATTGTTATACGTTGCGTTGCGTTGTTGTTGCGTCGTTTTGCGTTTTTATTGGGGTTTTTCATCTGGAATTTCTCAGTAGCAGCTTGGAGTCTTTACTTGTGCCCGGTTGATGGCAATAGGCTCGCCCTCTATTACATGGAACTTAAACATAACTGGCGAAGTGTGGGTGAACTATTATAGGTACACTTCTGCCCGTCCCTTCGGCGAAAACAGGCGTGATGTTAAGTTATGTGTGTACGTATGTTTCCCCCCATTTTTTTTTTTAATCTTGGCTAATTACTCACTTGCAGCTATCCTGATCTACCACACACTATCATTTCTTAATTAAGAGGCTTACAACAGCTAAAGCGCGGTCACTGTCGGACTGCATAGAAATGAAAGAGAAGCGCGATGACACGACGCAGGTAATTTATTGCAAAATATGAAGCAGTTAGCAATTTACAAAAAATCTATTGATTGGACTGGAAAATTAAAACACTATTATGCTAATATGTAGCTTGTAGAATAATCTGCCAAAAAATCAGAATGATTGCATTTAAATTAATATGATTTTTAATCGTTAAAAGAAATTTTTAGAGGTATCTTCATGATTTTTTTCTATCGTATCAAATTAGTTGTATTATGTTTTCAACACACTATCATACTAGCATATATCCTGAAGAATATCAACTATTTTTCTGATTTTGTTTACTGCAGTGGATCATATACTTTTACGCATTATAAAACTTGCGTTTAGGCACGTTTAGGTCCTGTAGTCCCCTTAAGGGGGATGCGCTAAGGTAGCACGCGATATTCATTTTCTTGTTTACATTTGTTTACAGGCGTGAATGTTGTTATATGTGTTTTGTTAACAAAAAACCGATAGGCAATAAAACCATTGACAATATTAACACTCGGCAGAACACTAAAAAGAATAAGATTCAAGTCATTTGTAACAGGTAAGCTTGCATATCCTAGTAGGTAACGTGAAACCAGTTTCTTTAGGTTACTTTTAAAACAAAGTACCATTGCAATTACATTGTAGATTTATATAAAACTCCAATTTAATTAAACATCAAAGACCTGACGTCACACAAATCCTGCATCGCGCAAGCAGTGTTTACCACTGTGTTTTTTAATTAATGATAAATTCACCAAACAAACAATAGAATCATCATCATTAGCCTACAGCTAACCAACTGCTGGATATAGCCTTCTTCAATCAGTACTCCATTGAGTTCAATCCTCTCTCGATATCATCGAATCATATTACTTCCCTAATTATTTGCATTTAAATAGACTATTGTTGGTGGTTTTCCTGCACTTCTATATTAATAATATGGATTATTAAAATTTTAAAAATATAAATAAAATTTTGTGAGTGAGCATCTTCGGAACTAGTGATCCGATAAGAATAATACCGAGTGTCAAAGAATTTATTTGATGATAAAACAGTGACAAATTCAGCGGACGAAGTCGTGGGCGGAACCTAGTATATAATAAAGGCGGTTATCCATTACGAAACTACTTGTTGCTATAAATTGTCAAGTACAACTAACCTGTTTATCTAGACCATAGTATATTGAAAAAGGTGTTATGCAAATTCAAATACCGAAAATTCCGTACAACCTTAGTTTTTTCATATAATTAGAATCTAAGGCTATTGCTAAGGCGGTATCACAGACGTATTAGCTTCCTCATTCTTCGACATTGTAGTGTAGTATAGTATCACGTTATACATCGAATCGTAGCAAACTCATTAATTGAAAATGAGAATCTGTCCCTGTCTCACCTTTGAAAAAGTTTATTTTTTATGACTTCTAATTGCCTTAAATTTTCGACTACAAGTAAAATCGTTACCAAACTCACATAAACAAGCAGCGTTCTAAGAACGTTTCTATCGAAAATAAGCTAATCAAATGTGACGAACATTGACGAAATCAACCCCCAAAAACTCTAAACCTCTAATTTGGCTAAAAGGAGTTTCAGCAAGATAGTTTCAGTAACGATCTTATTACATTTCAGCCTATCCCTTCAGAGAAGAACCATGCCAACATCTGCCTAGCCTTTTCCCAACTATGTTGGGGTCGGCTTCCAGTCTAACCGGATGCAGCTGAATACTAGTATTTTACATGGAGCGACTGCCTATCTGACCTCCACACCCAGTAACTACATAGGTAATACGATAAGACTGGTTGTCAGACGTTCGGGCTTCTGACAACCCGTAACGACTGTCAAAGATCTACAAATGACAGCCGGTACCAACGGCTTAATGTAACGTGCTTTCCGAGGCACGGAGAGGTCTTGGTATGTAAACCTGGTCACTTATCCACGGACCAACCATGACAAGCGTAGCTTAACCTGAACGATCGACCCGTGCGGATGTTTTTACTTAGCCACAAGCACCCTAGAGAAGAACCATGTATGCTATCGAATACCTAAGACTATTGCAAAACAACAGCACGACATATTCTAATCGCAACTTCCACATTCCCCACACAATGTTCCGGTCTAATTGATCAAACAAGCATGGACAATGGACTAATACCTTATTGGCCGCGAAATGACCACGTATGGCCAGCTAATTAGGCGGTTGGGACAAAATGGATGGTTGCAAGTGGGTTAAGTGGTGACTTAGCGATGGTATTGGTTTTATGGTGTTGTGCAAAAATATAGGTATCTGTGCATCGTTCCGCACCTGAAATTCATTGGAATTTTCTTTCGCTCTGAAAAATCTTTCAAAATCATGTATGCTATAGCCCATAATATTTCCTCCTTTTTTCAACTACAACGGGGAATCTCTTGGCCTTCATCTCACCTAATGGTAAGTGATGATCAGGGTGAAGGTGGAAGCGAACTTCACCCGGAATCCTCAACCTCAGAGGAACCACCACTATCTTACCTCTAGCTGTCGAAACACAACAATGCTGTTAACATTGTTGTTAGGGCGACAGACTTGGATAAGATAATGGTAGCTAGCCAGGCGGACTTAGAACAAGCCCTACCACCAACCAAACCGAGTAGAAAATTTTGCCCTGAGAATCGAACCCGGGACCTCTGGATCTGAGACAAGTGGTTTTTTCACCAATGAAGCGGTTAAAACTCCTTATTTCTAGGTAATAATTTCAATATCAATTGGGTAGAGGCTGTGGGAAGTTGTTAACCCCACTATACGCAACCTGCTGGCTCGCTAATCTTTTAATAACACTCTGCCCTGGCACACATTATTTCTTCGTGGTTATATTTTATGCATTATGTACTGACCATCCACATTTCCACTATGAATACTCGAATACTATTTTAGACATATTAATTAATTATACGGAAATATTGCAAACATTCCGTAAATAAACAAAACTGACTGATAAAGTAAATGAATTCATTCATGAACGAAATTAAATCAGCGCTGCATATTAATTTGAAGCCAATCGACGCATATTTTGTTCGTTCCACCAAATCCTTGCAAATAGATACGACCTTTGTAATGTTTATGTTCCAATAAATTAACGAACGGTTCATTTCCTTATTATAATTACTGTTCGATCAACCGATGGTAATTCGGCTTGACATGTTGACTGGAAGTGTTCATTTCGTGTGGTTGATCGTTTGCGTTTGATAGCAAATAGATCGTGTCGATAATTTCGTAATGTAGACTAATTTAGATTTGAGTTTGAATGCATAAAAACTAGAAATGATTTGAAAAAATAGGATTATTCCACTCTACGGCACCAAGTTATCCCGCCTGTGAGACAAGGTGCATAGTGATGCACCTTGTTATTATTATTTTTTATTACACTTGGGCTGGAAGTGACCAGCCCTAGTGTAATAAATTCATTAGTGGGACGCTTAAATTGCAGTCGTTCCACTATGTCCCTCTGGTGGGACAATTTGGTGGGGCCGAGTAAAATAATTAACCATACTCATTTGTTTAACACAAACTTAGAAATTAAATCCAATAAAATTCCTAGTCCCATTCTTTTGCTTTTGATCGTCTTTTGTTTAAATAAGTACCTACTTAGCGCCTGCGTTCTTTGCAATTGCCGAGCTCAAAGTACTTAGAGCATATTTTATTAATCATAAAAAAACTACATATGCAACTTAAAGTACCTACCTGAACTTGAACGTGAGACCATAAACCAGTAAGCAATAGTTATACCACTACGTTTATTAACAATTTAAAAAAATTAACAGGTCAAATGGCACCTTTTAACATGTCAATTCCATGTCTTTGAACCTTACCTACCATTATATACGCTAAACAGAATAAATTAAAACATACATTCGGTTATAATTAAAGCTATTGTATCTTAAATAGGCTGTAAAGACATACCACATTAATTTGGTCTGAAGCAAGAGCGTGACTGATTTGTTTACCTGCAAAAAAGAAAAACATTATTTATTAAATTATATTAATTACATGACAATGCGTAAATAATAAGTATGTACATAATCGTTAATCGGAGATCTGCCATATAATCTCACATCAACCTAGAAAACTATATATTTCACGCTTTAGTTAGCTTTTATACGTTCTTTCAAACGTAAGAAATTGATGCTTGGAGTTCCAATAAAGTGAGATTTGTGCCCAAAAATGAGCATAAGTAGCGAAATATCGATATCTAATAACTCAGTCTACCCTTTCGCATAGTTCAGGCGTGATGATCATATTATAAACAACAGTAATAAGCGATGACCTCACACAATAATTAAAATAAATATTTAAATCATCATAATATCCCACGTAGGCGATGTCCTACCTCTCTCTACCCACAGAGCTACCATGCAGCTACTAATCACATAAAATACCATAGAGCTACTATCATCATCTACCTGACCTTTTCCCAACTATTTTTGGGATCAGCTTCCAGTCTAACCGGAGGCAGCTGAATACCTTCACATGGAGGAACTGCCTATCTAACGTCCACAACCTAGTTACTGGGTAACACTCCTTGGCAAGCCTAGTTGTCAAACTGCTAGGCTTCTGACTATGTAACGACTGTCAAAGATCCAGGAATTACAGCCGGGACCAACGGCTTAACGTGCTTTCCGAGGCACGGGGGTCTCGGTAGGTACAGTTGATTGACTTAGCCACGAGCCCCTCCCCATAGAGCTACTTATTACTTAAAATACTATTGAGCTACTAACAACAAAGCTACCATCGAGCTACGAATAAAAACTAGTCTTGACGAAGTCGTTCCGCTCGCTCAGCACATTAAATGAAAACAAACTCGTTTACCTTAAACGCTCCAGTTTTGTAGCTCCTTTGTTTAAAGCTTTCCAAGCAATATTCTTAGACAGCCGTTGTAATTTTTAGAACGTGTCTTGTTGAGAAGTAAATATTTTATTATAAATGGAGGTCAAACTATTTAAGCCTTTACATGATGCGATTTAATTGACAAAAGCACTAAACAGTCTATACAGTGTTTAAACGATGCAAGTCATTTGTTGCTTCAATTTTATTATACGCTACATACAAGAAACTTACATCGTGTAAATGGGGCTTGATTTACAGGTTAGAGAGAACAAAATGTATAATTTCAAACGAAATCAACTGCAAGTCGATAATTAAAATAATCTAGTATAAGGTATCATATTATGCCAATAAAATTACTATTATCGGTGACCCGCAATTAA
Source organism: Agrochola circellaris (assembly GCA_914767755.1). Classification (NCBI taxonomy): domain Eukaryota; kingdom Metazoa; phylum Arthropoda; class Insecta; order Lepidoptera; family Noctuidae; genus Agrochola; species Agrochola circellaris. The sequence continues at coordinate 3,624,402 of OU611847.1, forward strand.
AATACTATTATCGGTAACCCCTGACTTCTAAAGAAGTAGGTAACTGTGACATAGGTACTAAACGAGTTACGACTCACAAAGCAAGACTGTTATTAGCTAACTTTTACCTAGTTTATTTTTGTTTTCCTACGCCACGCATTGGCTACAATTAAGCAAGATTTTTTCATTTATTTTCATGTTACACTAAAAGCTCTTGCTTTTGAAAATATCTAATTATAACAACATTTATACATTATCGCATATCGACCAACCCGCACTGGGCCCGCGTGGTAGATTTCAGCCCACTCCCTTTAGAAGAGAGAAGGCCTGTTACCCAGCAGTGGGAACATTATAGGCTGAATATGCTATGCTATTATGCTATCGCATTTCATAAACATAATAATCTACATCTATCAATCGATACTTAAAAACAGCGAAATAAATACTAGTTATAATAAAATATAAGCGCCTGCGCCTCGTCACAAAGGACAAGGTAAACAGCTGCCTGTCTCTTATCTAATATTTACACCACTGTATGTATGTACTGTGCTTATGTACGTGCTTTTCATAGTGTGGACATTTGACATTATTATATTTTATGGTTACTTTATGACGCACTTTTAAGACACATAATTATTTGCTACAGTGGTTTTAAATGAAGGCATATTTGGGGCAAAGCAAATTGGTCTATAAGATTGTTAATTTTAATCTGGTAAATCAGAATATGTAGTGGTTTTACAGAGCAAATTTTAATGGTCAGCTTTAACATCAATATTTGTAGTAATGCCATTTAAAACAGATCATCGTCTACCTGCCCTTATCCCTTATTATTTGGGGTCGGCCTAACACGTTTTCTCTTCCATTCTCCCCTATCATTCACAACATTTAACCCGTCAAATTCCGCAGTTAAAAGAACAATTAAAAAGCTATTACGTCTCGACGATACCGAATCCGCGGGAGGCAAGGTGTTAAAACACATGTTTTTGACTAATCCATGCAGGTCTAAAAAGTGAAAATACGACCCTATCAAACCCATATACTTAAACCGAAATATACTTTCTAAGTAGGATACCAAAACATACTTTTCAATATACCAAAGCAATTAATTAAACGGAACTAAAACTAATCGGATAATACAAACGGTAAGAATTTAACGTGAAACCATGAACGAAATCCATCGTTTGGTTACTCAATAGTAACTGCGTTAAATTAACCATTTCATAGTTTAAATTGAGCGTTATTAAAACCTGCATAGTAACTTGGTCTAGCTGGTAAAATAGGCCTGATAAACATTACAATAAGCTCGTATCTTTTGTTTAACTATAATATTTTAATTGCAAAAGTGAGTTTTGTTTGTTTGTTTATTACGCTTTCACGCTAAAACGGCTGAACAGATTTGGATGAAATTTGGCACATGGGTAGACCATGATCTAGAGAAGGACATAGATACATTTTATCCCGATATTCTGACGATATCGAGACCTATGTGGGTGAAACCGCGGAGCGCAACTAGTGTATTTAAAAATAAAACAATAAAGTTTTTTTAACACAGCATTTTGTTCTTAAAGAGAAAAGAAACAAGATAAGCATTGACTATTTTTAGAAAGAAATAAAGGTATCTAAAATCTGTAAAAGGGTTACTTATATTCATCTCTAATAGAGATGAATATATCCTTTTACAGATTTCCTAATCTTTGCAAATTTTCGCAGAAATCTTCGCAATATTACCCTCACCCATTTCTTCAACCAATTAAGAAATATTCAAATCAAATTCAGACATTGAACACAGACTCAATCACCATTATCTGAGATAGTCTTAATAAAAATACTGGTCCTATTATGTGGGTAGAGTCCGTATAGGTAGACTAAGTCATTGTAATAAATTAACAATATTCTAGCTGTACATACATAGGTAATGTAAAATATCTGAACAGCCTTCGTATTGATACAGAACTTTAAATGCTAGCTTAATTTGGCCTAGACATGTTTTTGCTACACTTGTGACAAGTAATTAAGTAGTTCAAATGTTAACGTGTTAATCGTCTATTCCAATTCTGTCTATACAAACATTGGATTTCATTGCCACCAAATTACACGGGCCATATAAGAATAATCAGCCTATGTTTTCCCACTGCTGGCACACAGGCCTCCTCTCTTCGAGAGGGAGTGGGCTGCAATCTACCACGCGAGCCCACAGATGTCACATGTCTTCGAACTTTTGGTTCTAGAACATACCGGTCTCCTCACGATGTTTTCCTTCACCGTTTTGTGAATAGTGGTGATGAAATTATTTACACAAAGTGAAGCGATTCGACCTACAAATCGTAAGTCGGGCCGTTACCACTGGGCCCACCAGCTGATCTATTATATATCTCCGTCACAAATCACACTGCTCTTGCACACGAATAAGCACACCAGCCGAACTATTAAATCTCTCCGTAAAAACGTAGCTAAAATGAGCTTGAATTAAGCTGTCATTATGTAGCATCTGGTGGAACATGAACTGCATTCACGATATAGTTTTCAAACATATAAACAAATATTTGTTTTTGAAAACAACTTTCATACCCACACATAAAGTTAAATTTGCGCTAAAACTTCGAACATTTTTATGGGTTTTTCAATAGTATTAGTTATTTTGAAATAAACTTAATTTACACGAATATAAAGTTGATATTCGTTTATGTGGAAATAACATCTTTTGGAAAAAAGGATTTCAATTTACTTTAGGTGAAATGACAGTTCACTGCACCTAAGTTTTAACAGTGAGATTTTTACAGAACAGACTGGCAGAAACGCTATATTCAAGTGAACGTTATTAAAAATGGTCCTATGTCGAAATTAACTTCAATTTCTCTGCCCCATATCATCAAAGAAATGTGGTGAACACCAATCACTGTGAATTAGGGTTTTTTGATATGACGTTCACTAGGTAACAGTATTGAGACGTCAGGTCCTGTCACCTGTAAAAAGTGTCAAAGCAATTTTCTTCAGTCGTGATTGAATGATGAACGAATGATGAACGTCGTCATAAATATTGAAATCTTTCATACATTCATGAAATGTTTACTACAGTGCACAGTGCACTTTCCTTAAATGTTAAATAATAATAAGAAATGTTTACCAATATATTAAAATAACTTTTATTTACGAAATGCTGTACATCCTCTATGTTCTTTTTCTTATCTATAAGACACACCGCATCGCTAATCTCAAAAAACAGTAAACGTCAATAATAAAATAAATTCTTAAATTACGCAATGTCTATCAAGCGGTAGATCAAATATTTCAGCGTTGTCACGCGTGGCTTGCGCGGGCGCAGTGACTTTACTCAGTTGAGAAAGTGCAGTTCGCTTAAAAATTGCTTTGGTTATTGTTTCGGTATTGTATTAGTAGTAGTATAATAGATTAATTAAATATTGGAGAAAAAAATGCAGGACTTATCAGAAACATAAAAATTACATGCAATACTAATTAATAGGTACCCTAATACTGTGAGCGTTGTTTCAATAAAAAATATTGGCAGATTTGAAGTATCGAAAGAAAGTAAAGTATTTATTTATGTATTATTATTTATTTAGTACAGATTTTTTTTTTCGAAATGGGCCCTGCTCTTGACCTCAATCTCGCCTGGTGGAAAGCGATGGATAGCGATGGATGAAGTCTACGATGGAACGAGCAAGCCCAGAAGATCCTGTTCACTCTTACTTTGAAGGCTGATGGGTTATACATGAAAGAGAACGCAGAAGCTGGCAGAGAGTTATCCATTAATACTAAATTAAGGTAATCCTTGGAACAAAATCAACTTCTAGTATGCAAGTCATACCAGCTTACTTCAGATAAGCTGGTATTTTATATTCTGTGGCGATGGTTGGTCAATACCTATTCTTTATATATTTTTTTACTACTCCTCGTGAACCAAACAACGGATTAGCTTTAGTTCAGTTGCAATCTTCACGATTCTCCGTTTTATTTATTTAGACTTAAAAGTCAAATCGCTATAATTTGTTCGTGGATGCAGAAAATTGTGTTTAATCAAATTCAGATGATTCCATTGATTGAATGATAACAAAATTATCTGACGCGAATAGCACTGCGGGGGAGCGACGGTTTTCAAGACAGAATGACAAGTTCAAAACTCCGAAATCATTCTTTCATTGTTAAACTTCAAAAGACAAACTGAAATATTCTCAAAGACCATTGCACTTTGAAAATGGAAACACAATTAAACAAGCAACACTTTTGCCAACAATGTTAGTACTATCGTTAATGACATCTCATTCGCCGAAGATACCCGAGTTCATTCGACCAAAACCGATGAGACGTGTGAACAAAAAATCCTATCATTGCACGATTCATGATTCGAGTATAATTAGAAAATGCAGTAGTAGGCAATTCATTTTTTATGATGCTTAGCGTGCTTTAACCAATTAACGAAGGAATTGAGAATTTAAAAGAAAATAAGAGTCAACGTGACGATGTAAAGGTGTCAACGTACCTTAGACATTAATTTATGTATCATACTCGCATAAATTATAATCATATAGAAAAATATTATGCTTAAATTGTTAAGTCATATTGAAGAATTCATGAAAAATGCTTCAAAATGATCTTGTCAATGAAAACGACAGTAGAAAACGCCATAAATGAGTCGTACCGATGACGTTAAAAAGATTCAGGTGCGTACTTAGATAGTATTATTAATAGATAAGTCTGACAAATCTGATAGATGTTAGTCTTTTCATTAACGACTAGACAAGAGTGACACAGTCGACTAAAAAACATAAAATGACGCCTGTTCTGCCCCGAAATTCAAAATTCAACATTCAAAAATCATTTATTCAAACTAGGCTGAGAATCAGCACTTTTCGAACGTCAAAATTACATAAGACAGTCCCCCAAAACGCCCAACCTTCACCACTTCCTAGTGCGTTAGCTGGGAAGAAGAAGTGGTGCTACAAACTCCCCAGCAGCACAGCTGTCTGTTCAGTTAGAAAGAAAAATAATGATTCTATATAATAGTATTCAACATAATTAACCTAATTTAAATTATTATCCATATGTTAGCTAGCACACACCAATATACCAAACAAAATCATCGAGAACTATACTCGGGCAGAAATAAAAACAAAACTTAACATCTTAATAAAAGCCTCCAGGCATAAAGGGCGTGCCCGCTTACATAAAGCTGTAACTGAAAGTTATAAAACTGAAGCTTGCAGAGCTGTACACCCACACTTCGCCAGTTATTTTTAAGCCCCATGTAATAGGAGGCGAGCCTATTGCCATCAACCGGGAACAAATCCAGACTCCGGGCTACTGCTGAGAAATTCCTGACGGAAAAACCCAACGCTTTGCCCGACCTGGAAATTAAACCCAGGACTTCACGATGAGCAGTAGTGTATGAGACTAGACCAACGAGGTAGTCCACTATAGAACAACGTGCGAAATAATATGATATTTATTTATTTATTTATTAAAACTTTTCACACTCAAAAAAGTACAAAGGCGGACTTAATGCCTTAGGCATTCTCTACCAGTCAACCAAGGGTGGTGAAGAGATTAGATGGCAGGTGCTCTAATTGAGAGGAACAAAGAAAAAAAATATTCTAATGACTTATAACTAAAATAGATACAACAATACATAAATAGATTACAAACTACATACCCATACATACATACATATTTACTATAATATATACCTATATTAAATATATATACAAATATACGAAATCAAGGGAGAGGGGTGTTGAGATGACTCTACTCTATTTATTTTGAAAATAACTCCACAGTTTCCGCTTAAATGCATACCGACTGGTGGCCGTCCTGATATCAAGAGGAAGCGCATTCCAAAGAAGAATGGACTGAATATGAAAGGAAGAATGAACAAAGTCAGAAGTATGAGAAGGGCAGAGAAGGAGAAGATTGTTAGAAGAACGCAGATTCTTAGTGTGAGAAGAACATAGATATTGGAAGATATTGGATATCGTTGATTACGTGGTTGAATTCAAAATACCAAAGAGGAGGTTGCTTATAACTTGATAAATGTAGAACATTATTACATACGGGTCTGTAAGAGCAGATTTCTTACGTAAGTATACACGTTACTCTTCATGCCATCTTGTATTACATAAAATATTTATTTCACCGGTTCAGTAGTTCAACTTACATACTAATTGATTACTATAATGAATAGGCATTACTGTTAAAGGTTATTACTTATCTGTAATTTATTCTAATTACTATTTCATACTGGGTTTTGATATTCAATTCACACTTAACGAAATATCTTCTTTACATGTTTGGTAATGTTAATAATATTTAACTGCAAATTAAATGTAATTGAAAACTTATTATTTGAACTATGTGTTTATTGTTTCTATCGATCGCTATTTGATGTATCTAAACATACAAATAAATGAAATTGAAGTGTCTGTATGTAATGTCAAAATAACACCTTTTTACTAAAAGCATATGAAAGTAAATACGGTACTTATAACAAATACAATTTTGAAATTTTTGTCAGAGTCTGTTTGTTCCGGTTAACCTCCGAAACGGCTGGACCGATTTTGACGGGACTTTCACTGGCTGATGTTATAAGGAGTAACGTAGGCTACTTTTATTTTAGAAAAATAATTAACGACCACCCAGGTGAAACCGCGGGCAGCTAGTATATGAAATACAATTCACGGTAATGTCAATTATAATTATAACTTACATTATTTACGTCAACTTCTGCCATATTTTTATTAAAACATTACCACGTATAGCATCTGTAACATTTAAAATGAATCATCATTTTGCAATGTAAGACAAAAAAACGGTAAATGATGTCGAAGCAATTAACAGTAACGCGAGAGCTAAAGTGAAGTAAGCGATGTAATATGATTTAATAGCGTGTAACGTAACAATTTTACAAATCGTGTCTGCGAATCAAAACGCAAAAAAGCTTCAGGAACGTTCCTAATGTTCTTAAGATAAAAATCAACTGAAGGGCAAATCATTCAGAGGAAACGCGGTCACATGGTCGTTAACGTCCATTCCATATAACTTACTTCTCTGTTTAATATATTAATACAAATAAATAATAACAAAAATTTTGAAAAAAAAATCGCCGTCTCTAAATATAGGGACAAGTCAGTGGTAGAGATTATACATTATATCGTCAAAAAATATTTGGACTAGTATCATGAACCAGGGAGAAAACGAAGGAATACTTTAGAATGAACCTCAACGACCACGTGACTGCGTTTCCTCTTAATTAAGATAATATTATGCCCCACAATCAGTAGAAAAGCTTTCCCATACAGTTGACAAGACCATTGTCAGGTTTTCAGATCACAAAAAATATTATATTTGACACAAATGTCATCATCACTATATGTATTAAGAGCTCATAAATGAGGCACTGAAGAAAGGCAAAGAAACAGCTATCATTGACAAATTCGCTCGCAATCTGAAATTGTTATAAACAGACAGAAAGACGCAGTTACTATCTCTCTTGATCACCCACAGATGAATATTTGATTAAATAGCCAAAAAAAACACATCAAGGTCATATTACCATTCAAGTAAGTTTTTCTATCACAAAATCTAGCTTATTAACATTACAATTTGGGCCTTTTCGTAACAGTTGTGGTCGATTCGTGGTCGGTGGTCAAAAATATCACCTGCTTTCCTTTAACGGCCGTTCCGACAGAGTGCGTACGGTAAAGCAAATCTTTGATGTTAGAAACTTGTTCATAACAAACATTAGTGTGACTTGATCAATTAACAATCAAGTTACAGTGCACTGCTGGACATAGGCCTCTCCCAGACTGCGCCACAACACTCTGTCCTCCACCTTCCGGATCCAGTCTGACCCAGCCACCTTCTTAAGATCGTCGGTTCATCTAGCTGGGGGGCATCACACACTACGCTTGCCGATACGCGGTCTCCACTCCAAGACTTGTCTGCTCCACCAGCCATCTGTCCATTGACAAACATGGCCAGCTCCCTGCCACTTCAGTTTGCTTACTCATTCGTCATCATTCGTCATTTGATAGGTACTTAACTAGGAATCGAGATTGTTTTGCCTTTGTAAAACTGAAAGCTCTTTCTGAAAGAAGGCTCTTACATTTCGGGTAATAGTTCAGGCTATTTATTTTTGCCACCATTCATATTTGTTGTATAACAATAAGCAGAGTCCGTGAATTACAGACTCATGGTACTTTTCTGCATGACAGCGTGACTTATATGATCGACAACGGCAATACCCCTAATTTTTCTGGTAGGTATCCGTGCCTCGGAAAGCTCGTTAAGCCGTTGATCCCAGCTATCATTTGTAGATCTTTGACGGTTGTTACGGGTAGTCAGAAGCCCAAAAGTCTAACCAGTCTTACAAAGGGGTATCGTGTTACCCAGTAACTGGGTTGTGGAGGTCAGACAGGTAGTCGCTTCTAACAACCAGTCTGACAAAGGGGTATCGTGTTACCCAGTAACTGGGTTGTGGAGGTCAGACAGGTAGTCGCTTCATGTAAAATACTGGTATTCAGCTGCATCCGGTTAGACTAGGCAGATTGAGGTATCCGTACCTCCCTAGAGGCTGCACTTACCATTTATCATAGGGAGGCCGTTGATGGTCTATTTGCCAATCACACTCTCTCAAATTCTACCAAAAAACCGTCTATTGTTAACAACATTCTTCAAGGCAATTCATCAAAATCTCATTTTCGAAAAACACTTGCTTCAAAGAAATTGCGACACGACCGCTAAGAGAATATTTAAGACGTCCACAATTATGTACTAACAATACTGCCGAATGTACGGCACATAATGATACAATGTTTCTCAACCTGCTATTATATTGTTATCTTATAAATCTCCTACATTTCTGAAACATTACCTTTCACTAAACTAAGTTCTTCGATGAAGGATAATCTTTGAGTTAAAGATCAATCATTGGGAATTAATATTTTAGATAATGGTTGGGAAGTCTTGACCAAAAACCAATTTGTTGAGAAATGAGTTAACATTAAGAAGGTGGATTTTATTTGAACTGTTACAAAAGAGAACTCAATTATAGGTAGTTAGGATGTCAAGATTTGATCTATGTGTAGTATTCAAAATTAAAATCTGTGTTCCAATTTATAAGGTTGCAATCACAGTGATTCCGCAATGAAATGGTAGAAATTTCGTTTCTGATAAGAAACTACCAAAAACTTACAAAGTCTACAACATTATTGGATTGATCACATCTCAATTCTTAAGATAGTCAACAGAAATTACTTCATTTACGCAATCACTAGGGCCATTGTTTAACAAATGCCGAATTAAGATAAAAAGATTTTAATTAACTCTTTAGTAATGAATGAAAGTATAATGGGCGGTGTCTAAAAGGAATTTCCCACGTTAAAAAGGTACTTTCTCTGAGATATTCACTTACATTCAATTTTAGGACGTAAGTATTTTTTGGAATTTTTGGTTGTTACTTACACAAATAATGTTCTTTTAAGTAGGCACAGTATATTCTAGTCAGTTTCAATTAAATAGCTTTTGATTAATTTCTTCGTTTGCCACCAAGCACAGTAATTTCCTGAAAGACTGCCTTCATTTTAACCAACTTAAAAAAAGGAGGAGGCACTACATTGAATCGTTCGTCTTCAAAGATTGAATGAACTTCAATTGTTTACAAAAAGAGGCGGTTTTCAGGTACGGTTCTTAATTTTGGGTTTGAGTTCAAACAAAACAAAAACCGGATAGCAGTAATTTAAAAACCGTGATTCACACTCTTTTATGACATACTTTTAATTTAAAAAAAGCAATTCATGCCCATCACACAAAACATGTATGCAAAAAATTTACCTGACCCAATAATGGGTAACAAACTCATTTTCAATATTAGCCTGTATGACTAAACATCTTTAATGCAATCACTAAAATAATAATAAAAAAACATTACATAAATAATAATGATTAAAACTAATGCAGCTGCATTAAAACTAATTGCTTCCTTGAGCTAAAGGTTAGGTAAGTGGAAATTGACATATGGATATATATAAAAAAACTTGTTTAGAGAGGTTTGGTTATGTAGGTCAAATTGTGAAGAGAAGGTTTCATACATTTATATGTAACAAAGAATATCAAACATCGCTGATGAAGATATACTTATGAACAGCAAGCAATTTCATGGAGATATACCGTCTTGTCGAAAGAAATGGAAGATACTGCTTTTTCATGAGTTATAATTTAGTAACTTAGTGATTGTAATACCGGGTTCACACGATTCAATTTTAGTTGATCAACTTTTGTTGTTCAACAAAAAATACTTTGAATTTGAAATTCTATTTGATTTAAAGTCTGTTCAGACGATTCAAATGACTCTCGACTTAGCATTTGATCAACTAAAATGAAACCGTGTGAACCGGTATAAGCCAAAATCTGGTATATAAAAATCAAATATTAATTAAGAGTATATAATAATAAGCACTCTTTTTCTTCAGGAAATCTTTTCAGCAGACTACAAAGAAAATTCTAGCACAAACAAGGTAATAGCAACGCGTTTGTGACTTTTCCAAGGTGGACATTCTTCAATCTATGTATTTTATACTGTCAAACTGGACTCAATTCCCATTTGGCTGGACATTTTGCGTAAGTCAAATAACATGGATATTTGAATATAGTCTATGACAGGTACGAGTCTACGAACATCATTGGTTACGTAATCGGTTTCAGCAGCCGTGGTCAAAAGTTCAAGCGTGAACTGGTTATTTAACTGTTCATCTGTGTGACAAAAAGATGATGTTGATGATTGAACGACATTCTGAATAATTCTGTAAAGCTGATCTTTTGTAAAATTGGAATCTCAACTATGAACTTGTTGACTTTTAAGTCTTCCATTTCCGACAATACTGGTATTATCACCATCAGTTCACCATCATTATCATACCCTTATCACAATTTATTTGTGGTCAAATTATTCGTTCACAAATATATTAAATAGAAGCTCTAAAATGACTAAACTAGTTAGCTCATCATAATGCATTTTAGTTTCGATACTTATGTTAATTTGATTGCAAAAGACTTCCGAAAAGATAGGAAGATGATGCTATCCAATTGTTTGACTCATTGTGGGAGTAACACAAATGAATACGAGTAGTTTAATGTTTAAGTACCGCTGCACTGCACACCACTTTTTCTGTTTTAAGTTGGAATTAACTTCCTATATGGTAAAATATAGGTTAAACCGTCAATAATTTTGTCTGCACTTCGCTAATTTATAGACGATGTGTAAGGAAAAGAATAATTTTATTTCGAAACATTATCTCCTTCCAAAAAATAAATCACGAAGGCTAAACAGGACTTTCGATTACTTTCGAAAGTAGTTCCAAGAAGTCAAATTTGAGTCACGAACCTTTCTGATACATGTCATGTCTAATATCTCTAGTGGCTGATATCTGAAGTATTAAGTAATCATCTATTGTTGACCCAACAGAACGGTAGGGGGTCTAACACAATGATTGATTCTATTAAACCATGTGATATTAGCACTAATTCTTTATTAAAAGATATCTTTACATATATAATTCTTCTGTACGTGTGTATGTCATTGAACTCCTGCTAAAAGGCTGGATCGACTTTGATGAATTTTTTGTGTGTTTGAGTGGATCCCTGAATGGTTTAGGTTCACAATCGGACCCGGTAGGTGGTGGTGCGACCGAGTTCTGGGAAACAGGACAACGTCTCTCCGGTCAGCTGGTAGTTATATAAATTAATAGAGAGGTTAAAGATATCTCTGTACCTATTAGTGATACAAGGTTTTATTGCGGTGAGTGAAGTGTAATCTAAAAACGTCTTGTGTTCATTTTGTGATGCGAGTTTTTAATGGATTTTAAATATCTGACCCTGGTGAGTGATAAGTAGTATATTATCTTTGTGAAAGGTACTTTAAGGAGTTGCTTATTAGTTGATTGCTTATAAGCTGGTAATTTAAACAATGAAAAATAGAACTGCAAAATATAGACTTCTGTCTAGGTATATTTTGGAATTCTGCTGCAGCTGAAGCCTCGTACTACCAATTACAAAAAAATTATATATAAAAAAATCTACGATTTCTGATTCAATAATGGCTCCTACACACAATGCTGGTGACATGGCCGCCGGCTTTTTCCGCACGGCACGTGCCCCCGGCTTTTGCGCCTTCATTTCCTTTGCGATCCTTTGTGCGGCAAGGACGGGCGCGCCGCGGCATGCCCGGCGGCAGTGCCGGCGGCCATGCTGCCGGCATAGTGTGTAGGAGCCATAAGATACAGAACTGGTAACTCTAGATAGATATAGTTATCTTCAAATGTCCTCGATTTCAATGTAATATAGTTATACAATTAGTACTGAATAAGGCATAAACCTAACGGTGGCATTAAATAATGATATGCCTAACGTTTTGCAATACTAAGCGATTAGGTACCTACTAGACTACTCAATCTAACAACTTCTAATTGGCTTACATATAAAAGAAAAAAATGTGGACGTAAATGAATTGCATAAACTTTTGCCATAGAAATGCAAAATCATGTTGAAAGGATCAAAAAAAAGTGGAGCAAACATGTTTAGAAGCTTTGCAAAAAAATACTACAGAAGTATTAAAACGTGTTTTTCTAAACTAGATTATAATATTCCAAAATCATTTCCTAATCAATATCAAAAATGTATTAGACTAGGTTAAACCAATAAATTACTTCTCAGCGGCTAAAATGAAGAGTCACTGTCCATACAAGACAGATGACATCTATGATCAGATTATGACAAGCCACTCACGGAGCGATCCCCGTCGGTCATCTAGAGACAGTTACATTATGACCTATTAGATCACAGTTACGCAAGTGAATGCACAGTCATACATTCACATCGTTGTAAATCATATTATAAATCTCTAAAGCGTGTCGAGAGGCATCTAATTTAGAGATTGTTAGAAAAAATTGCGGAAATACGTCTTCTAATAAAGTAGATGTTTTATTTGACCCAGCAAATTAACCGGTGACTGTGGGCATTGACCGCAGGCAAATCACACAATACATTGTTGTTGCACGAATGCAGCAGACGGCTTTAAGTGTATCTTTATGATCTTTGTTAATACACCTATTGTACTAGTTTGTAGATGTAGGTGTATTGAAATTTCTTCCTTTTGTAGATAAAACATACATTTATTTGTGCAATAATTGCAGCTGCAGCTAGACTTTTAAATATGAAATATTCTGGAATTTGATTAATACAATGATAAAGATGCTAAATTGGTGTTAAGAACTCAACTTGTTACGAATGCAGAATTTGTTTTGTTTTTTATAATGTAATGTATTTATCCCAGCCATCTGGTTAAATTAGCCAGCTAATTGGATGCCTAGGCCGTTCATTAAACGCCGCCGGCCCAATTAAATACCTGAACGGCAACTAGCCAAGTCATTGAGCACAACGTTTAACCAGATGGCTGAATGTCGTCGTGTAGTCATTTAGTTTACTGGGTGAAATAGGTTAGGTTAGAACTGTGAACATTAACTCACTAATTTAACCAGATGGCTGCGACATATCTATTAGGTATAGGAATGTCCATAGTTATAGATAAAAAGTGGTTCTTAAGTCATGTCTATATTAATTTCGGTTATGATCCTATTAAATTCGCCAGCTAAGTACTCATAAAATAGAAGGTGCAAAATCATTAAATTAATCATTTTTAATGATTTTGCGTAAGAGTTCATAAGCTTCTACAAAAAAGGTATAAAGCCGTAGCTAATTTATTTATAATTTTGATACCGTTAAAGAAAACTTGTAACAATCTGGTACGTGATTTCATTAGGATTATAACAGCTTCGCTATGGTAAAATTATTTTCGCTTTTAGCTTAGCGTTCGACTCATACAGTAGTGTTACCACAGTGTGTTACATAATGACTATACATAGCATTATAGTATCATTAATGTTGGATTACAGATGAAATGCGTTTCAACTAAAAGGATTCTTATAAGGCAAAACCTTCAACGGTTTTTATGAAACTTTCGGGTAGTAAATTTTGGCGTTCTCCAGGGACACTACTGAGTCCAGGTATTAAAATGTTTGGTTATGAGAAAAAGTAAAGGTAGAGAAGCTTAATGTAGGTATAAAATACTGACATTTCAATAGAAGGTTCGCTTTTTTGTGTGAATCGACTTTACCGACAAGCACCTGACGGATTTAATAATTAGAACAAATCCTTGAAGGTAATATTAGGTATGTATAATGTCAATATTGTATCATTAAACACGTGCAGTACTGTTAAATGACGATTAAAGAAAATTTGTACTAATCACACTACAACTGCAAAATTAAATGTACTAATAAATAGGCTACAACTAATGAAAATAAGCACATACAAGGAATCAGTTGTTTGACATTTTAATATCTTAGAATCAAATCACAAACAATATAAAATTATATAGAAAGTCAGAAATTTTCGTACAGGATTTTAAAAAACGATTAACTGCCACTAACGCCTCCTTAAATAGTGCTTATGGGTTTTACGACAAATTGTTATTACTTATGTAGTACTTAGCCATATTTAATTGCTCTTTAGAGTCAAAAGGTAAATCTTTTAAGTCTACATAATCGTTAAAAACCATTTACATACATTGTTACGGAGGCCGACTCTAGAAATATCAAAATTAGTACCTGCAAAAATAAGACAAATCTCAAAAAAAAAAGATCAAATTTTGATTCCTCAAAACATTAAATCTAGCTGAATATGTAAACATTTTTTGTCATACTCATAACCTTTCTCTCAATTGGTTAAATAATAGACACAACAACCACAAAAACATGGCCGTGTCACTTTAATGCACTACATATTTGAAGACAAAGCCTCGGTGAAAGATGGTGGCGTGTGTTTATTTGTCAGACATGCTCACTGACTACTAATCGAGGCGTTACTATCACTTTCTCGCGTTTTGTTTTGTCACCAGATATATGTTTATAGAAACATCTATGTAGTGCCGTTGCTGTATTGTTTTATCCAAGTTTTAGGGAGAAAATCTAGCTTCTAGCTATTTTAGAGAGAATAGATAGGAAGGGATCTAGTCATTTGACTCATACATGATACTAGACGGTCTTGATGACTTGGTAGTTAACTTGGGTGAACTTGTAAGTATCTTGGGGTTTAATAACCTTTACGCATAGAATTATGGTGATACCAAATATTTCGGCGCAAGAGATCAAGATGAAAATATGTTTGAGGGATTCATAAATAGAACAAGAAAATTCAACTCACAATAAAAACTAACATTTATAATATCTCTACACTAACTCAGAGTTGAAAGAAATTATTTCGCAAAACATGATTTAACTCAGCATATCCTGTCAAGCAATACAAAAACTTTTATTTCATCACTAAGTAGATAATTCATAATAATGAGAAGTGCATTAGTAACACATAGCAAGATGTTGAATAGAAGATCAAAATCAATGCATAGTAATTACCAATAGGTAGTCTAATTTTGAAATCATGGCCATGTGTGCATCTAATGAAAAACCTTTTGAAATCATTGCATATGTATATCGAAACTTTTGAATCAATCGATAATGATCTTTTATTTGCACAATGAATTTCCTTTATACTATCGAAAGAACCGTGATTGTATCAAATGTTTCCCATATTAATAATATAAATTTAATTGTTTCTTTTACAACTTTCTTTTGTGCCATATTACATTATTAGTTTTTAGGAATAGACGACGGAAAAAAGTATAATTACATTTCCTATATGTTGATTTTACATATTAAACAAATAATTTATTGTTTCCATTTCATGTACTAAAATTTGGGCTAGCGGAAACATAGATTATCCTGTTTCAACTTCCTTTTATACGCTTACTATAAAAAATATGATACCTACTGCACAACACTAACCATGAATAACATACATAATCAGCCTATAACGTTCCCACTGCTGGGACACAGGCCTCTTCTCTGTGAGAGGGAGTGGGCTGTAATCCAACACGCGGGCCCAGGCAACGGCAGTAAAACACTTGTCCTGGGGTTTACTTTTACTTTTTTGTTTTGGGAATGAGTATTACCTACCTATTACAGACAAGTTACAGTTCAAAGAAAACACTGGAATTATTGAATCCATTCCAACACTCTATGCATAAGCATTTAACACAATTTTGATTTTATTGTATATTATTTAATTTAAGGTAATGTTAGTATTATGTTAATTGATTTTAATTTAATTAAATGTATTGTATGGATTATCTGAAATAAATGAATTAATAATAATTCATAATTAATAATAAGCGACAACTGACATTACACATCTCAGTAAATCAAAACAACTATTTTTTTCTCGACCTTAAACTTTAGAACATTCAGCAATATTACATGACAATATGCTAAGCAATCATTTAGGTCTATCTGTCTGTCTATGCACTAGATAACAACAATTTGTCAACATACTCAAGGATCACAAGGTGTGCCGAATTATCATGCGCAGTGCATAAAGTACTTATAAATGTCAAACTTTCATATTGTACTGATCTTGTGACCTTAATCTTGGGAACGTTTAGTGCATGTTGACACTGAGCAACAATGAGGCAATTGCATTGAGGTGTAAGTACATTTTGTTTTGAATAATTCAAGAAGAATCGTTTTACAGATTCATTTACAGAACGTGCGAAAATTGTGGATAAATATTAAAAATATTATTTTTTGAACAGAAAATAAGATTTATAGGGCTTGAAACACAACAGTAAATACTTAAAACTAGTCACAGAAAAAAAAAAAATACTAGTCACAGAAAGAAAAACCCTTGGCGTAATGTATGCGTTGGGCATAGATTTCGGGATAAGTATGTCAAAAGGTCCAGTTTATAACAGTTTTTCCCACTATAACATCTAATACTTTAAAGTTAGTTTAAGACTTCAAGTTCAAACGCTGCTATCACCTGGCTGGAATGCCAACAGTAAGAAAGCGCCTCTGTAACATTAAACAGTCAACATCCATGCCCAAAAGCATCTATGGCATAAACAAGCGATAGTAGAACAATGACAAGTGGTATGATACCGCCTCTACCGCCCTCCGTTCACATGTCATGCTGACTATTACTGTCTATTGAAAAGATTTGTGAAACATGTAATAAATTCACTTTTGCAGGCACATGAAAGGGGCAGTTACCGCGCGATTGATAAATGTTACAAGTACCACTTTTTGTTATGTTTGTGATTGAAATCGACTTCTATTTTAATAAATATTTGAACCTCAATTGAAATGTGTCCTTATGGATTGAGGAGCTGATTTAAACGCGGTTACTACCAATATTCAGTTAATAAAAAAATTGCCAGTTGTGTAGGCCCGATCCTGGAATTTGTAGAAAAACCCTTAAAAAGTTACAGGATGTTTAAGGTGGGTCCTTAATTCTGACGTCTGATTTGAGGACCCACCATACAACTCGAAAACTAGCCAATGGATATTTTTGAAATTGAATTGATTTATCAGGTTATAATGTACAAAAAAAATTTTGATTGATCTTCAAATGTTCTCAAAAAAATTACCGTTAAAATGCAGTTTTTATCATTTTCAGTAACTTTAGGAAATACTTTTATTCTGTTCCTTCTGTTTATACGTAGCTACTGGAACCCTTAGAATGATTTATGTGCAAATAAAACTCTGTTTATCATAGTTAGAATTATTTATAGTCACCCTTTACACTAAATTCATACGGACACATTGAAATTAGTCGAAAGAAGAGAGCATGAACAAGAGAATAATTTAATTAGGTATTGTATCGTTAAAGTTTTTATAATCTTGTACATAAAAGCGACAGATCCGTTCAAAATTTGCATTAGATATCAATTTTCCTTTTTGTTAATTTAATGTTAAATGCATTTTAGTTATAAGTACCCGTTTACCAGATGATCTGACAACCTGACTTAAACTTCACTGGCGGCTTAGCTGTCATTAAACTAAATATGGCAATCTAATGCATGACTCATAATCAGCCTACAATTTTCCCACTGCTGGGGCACAGGCTCTCGGTGAGAGGAAGTGGGCAATAATCCACCAAGCGGGCCAGTGCGAATGATCTATTGTCACAAGTCTTCGAATTTTTGGTTCTAGGACATACCAGTTTACTCACGATATTTTCCTTCACCGTTTTGAGAGCAGTGGTGATGAAATAATGTACACAAAGTAAAACTCCTATCAGGGTTCGAATCTACGAACTACAACTCGTAAATCGCGGCCGTTACCACTGGGCCACCACTGCTCTTTTGCATGACTACCTCCCATACATACCAATGAATAGTAACAACTCTAAATAAGATCATTTACGCATCTGTGCGCAAGGAAAGTTTCCCTAATTTGAATAACATGTAACTCTTACGAGCCGTCATCACAGAATGACAAGCTAACTTCTAACAAACACATCAAATTCACTATTTATAGACTCTATTCCACTGTGATACGGGTGATTTTTGAACAGTCTATGTGGGCTGTTAATCATAATTAAATTAATTCAAATAGTATGTTTTGCTTTACTTTCACTGAGTAATATGTTGACGTCATTGCACGTCACCCGTGTAATAGAACGCAGCCATTGCGTTAAAGTTATAATAATTAGCAAATAGCCTATGCAAGTACCGTTTTTAGGGTTCCGTTTTTAGTTTTCTCGCAATCAACATCTTTTGCTAAAAAGGCAAAGAAAAAAAAAGAAAAAAGTCCTTCATTCAAAAACAACCCAGTTTCACCCGCACGTTTTAGAATCATTGCAAATAACCTCCCTTTTTAGGATTCCGTAGCCAAATAGCAAAAACGGTACCCTTAAAATTTCGTCAAGCTGTAAGTCTGTTCGTCCGTCTGTCCATCCGGATGTTACACAGTCATTTTAATCCTTCTTTTAAATTATCGATATAGTGCAAACAATATTTTGCACTAACTCGAAAATTGAATTGAAGGTGTATTCTTTGCACCTCTAAACAATGATGTAGTGAAATTACGATAAAAATAATTAGGGGTAACACTCCCCAAACGTGAAACTGAACGATGAATAAAAAAAATATAGGCATGGTGTGGTATTGTTGGATCCCATATTAATAAATATGATGATATTTCCAAGAGATATTTTTATTTTATTTAATAGTTTGTGCGTTAAGGGATGTTTTCCGTTACAACCGCAGAAATAACTTTGTTTTCCATAGGTTTTTCTAGAAATACTTAACCTTATTTTGTGGTCAGTAAAATCAATACCGTGCATGTGCAACTATTCATCATCCAACTACGAAACCCTCCACTGTGCTTAGTCCGACACGCACTTGGCCGCTTTTTTAAATATGTATGTGTATATTTGTATTTTTTTTATTTATAAATACTAAGTAAACTTGAGGAACGGTTGTCAAAACCAAACTAACTTATATTTAATTTTTTTTTTTTTTTTTTTTAATTGGTAACCTAGCCACAAAAATCTTTTTGTACTTCCATAAAAATGTTAATGGAATTACAAGGTAGATCAGTTATAATGATAATATTAATACGTCAAGCAAAAACTTTGTACCCCCTTTTACGAAAATAACGCGGAGATAAGTGTATGAGATTTGGCACAGTTAAAGTTTTTAGGGAGAATGAGCGCAGAAAGCTAATATTTTTATATAATATGCATTAGAAATAAATTAAATTAATAAAAAAAGCATTACACACACTACCATGCGTTTGACACACCCACACTTTTTTGTTTATGGCCTTAGAACAATGACATGGCAGCATGGAATTAGTTAGTACTATACATGGAATTAGTAGAAACTATCCTATCAAACTTAAAATCTAAATTAATTATGGTCGAATTTCGACCACTAGGCGACCACTAGTTACCATAAATACCAAAATCTAAATTAACGCCCCAGGACATAATAAACCTTATGACTAATGATGCCCAAAAGCCAAAATGTGTAAAATATGCTGATTGCAATGCAAAACATGCAACCAGCCTCTAAAATGTATGATTAAATTGATCTTAACATTACTTAATAAAAAGGCATCTAATGTCTTAAAGAGCAATAATTAACCTTGTTATTGAATTCATTATTTATGCTGTTAAAAAAAATTTAATGGGTGTAAATAAGAGTATCTACACATTTCAAAAACTCTAGATAATCTAATTCCTTTTAAAAACAGCAAACACGCTGTAATCGCGAAAGACTGACAAAGATTTGGCTCCTAGGCTACCGTCATCCCGACAACGCCGAAATAAATCGTCGTTTATTTAAAAAAAAAATGCAGTTTCATATAAAAATGCAATACCTATGCGGTCAAAATGTATGGAACAGCAGTTTTGTTTTTTAATAACCGACGAAAAATTTCAGCGCAGGGATTTCAGAATCATGTACTGAATCCATGGTAACAGTTTTCGCGGCGATGTCCCTGACACCCTGTATAGTATTTCTGATTTCAGACAGAGTAAATAAAGAGTACAGATTTATAAAAAGGGCATTATTTATAGTTATTTTTAAAACAGCAGTTCGTAATCTTTTTCGGAACATCATTTTCGTCTCTGAATTGGGTTTTGGGGTTCCTAACCTCCCCAAAATGTGAGAAACAAGAGTTTCTCACATTTTGGGGAGGTTTGAAACCCCAAAACCCCTGCCTACGGCCCTGACTAAAATAGTTACTATAGCTTCTGCCCGCGTGAAATTTCTTTTTCCCTCGTCCCACCACGTCGCATCGCATCGCCCGCCCCCTCTATACTTCGTTTTCGCTAAGCGTTCATTCTGACTTTTTTCTCTTTGTGCTCGGCTCCAAAGGGACGTAATGTTAAATAGCTTGCTTGCTTTAAATACCTTTCTCAAGAATAAGGCTATCAAATGCAAAAATAATTTTTCAAATCCAACGGGTAGTTCCCGAAATAAGCGCGTTCAAAAAAAAAAGCCTTCAGATTTATTATTAGTAAGATCAGTAACCATCTTCACACATGAATTGACCACGAGGCCACACGAACTTTAAAGGTCAAGTTACAATAGCTGCAGGTAACTATGGGTCTATGACCATTAGGTATAAAGCGATACGCCATAATTGATAGTGTTGTTTTGACAGATATGGTAACTCATATGGTATGCTTGACAATTAGGTGAAAGGTACTTATTGTATTTGATAAATGGTAGGTGTGATTTGTATCTTTTCATGTTGAACAATTTAGTTAACATGCGTGCAAATCGTTTCTGTAAGTAATAACTGCCGCACGGATCAATCCATCAGGTTAAGCTACACTTGCTGGGGTCGGTCCGTGGATGGGTGAGCATCTTTACATACCAAGACTCCTCCGTGCCTCGGAAAGCACGTTAACCCGTTGGTCCCGGCTGTCATCCGTGGATCTTTGACAGTCGTTACGTGTCATCAGAAGCCCGAAAGTCTGACAACCAGTCTTACCAAGGGTATCGTGTTACCCAGTTACTGGGTTGTGGAGGTCAAATAGGAAGTCGCCCCATGTAAAATACTGATATTCAGCTGCATCCGGTTAGACTGGAAGCCGACCCCATCATAGTTGGAAAAAGGCTAGGCAGATTTTAGATCTATGATAACGGAGTAACATTTTCTCATTTTTCGGAATGAAATACAGTGCAGTAAAAACACAACAAACCGACAGATTTAATCACACTTTGTTATTCATCTTAGCTTAGTTTTAAATTAAATTGACAGCAGTAGTGGCCCAGTGGTTACCGCCCCGACTTACAAGTGGTCGTAAGTTCGAATCCAGGCAAGCGCTTTACTTTGTGTAAATAATTTCATCACCACTGCTCTCACTCTGCCCCTAAGACGACCCACTGATCTAAAACGGTGAAGGAAACCCGCATGTCCCAGCACCATCGAAGACGTGT
Source organism: Agrochola circellaris (assembly GCA_914767755.1). Lineage (NCBI taxonomy): Eukaryota > Metazoa > Arthropoda > Insecta > Lepidoptera > Noctuidae > Agrochola > Agrochola circellaris. The sequence continues at coordinate 3,646,237 of OU611847.1, forward strand.
GTCATCTACCAACCCGAACTGGGTCCTCGTGGTAGATTACAGCCCACTCCCACTCCAGGAGAGGAGGCCTGTGTCCCAACAGTGGGAACATTAAAGAGTGATTTATTATAAGGAAAATTGTTTGGAGCAAAAACTCAAAGAAACGTCTAAGAAACCCATAATCTCTACTTAGCACAGTTTTCAAAAACCACAATCACTCAAGAAAACAGCTCACTTATTCTCCAGTTTTCCTTCAAATCAACAAATGCACAAACAAATTGCTGTTCAACTGGCAACATTAGCCAGTATTTATTAATATCCAGTAATTTGCTTGAAAATAACGCTTAGCTACAACCGGGTCAGGTTTTCACAGCCGCTTACTTAGATTATGATCTGATGCAACTACTTGGAACCGATATACGATACCTCGAATTATTCAGAAGTGGAGCATGCAGATAACTTGAGACAAATATAACATGATGTTAGGCAGAAGTAATCTTAGCAGGTATCATACATAGGTACCTTGAAAAAATAAAAAACGGTGTTTGGAAGAAATATGAATAAAGTGATTTTGGGAGCGTTGAATACTAGGCCAAATCATTTCCTTGTCTCACTAAAACAATGTTTTAGACAATCATGAAAGTTTCAAGAAAAATAAAATAAGAAAGGAATTACTCAAATTAAACCATAAACCACAAAACAGTAACCAATAAATACTCAATGCATGCACGGTTTAAGACATCAAAATGGATCAAAATTACATTTACATTCACGCTCCCTTGCATTTCTTAATCTCATGTCAATCACAGCTGTGAATGCAGGACAGTCAATGTATCAACGTCATGCTATCCAGCTGTGCATGTCCTACGTGTGGTGTAGAAATCGTATTAGGTCAGTTGACGTGTGGATTGCAGGTGTGTTCTGATCCTTATCCTTCGCTATGTATTAGAAAAGGATTTAAGTAAGTATTTGATAAGGTTATAAAGGAGAAATTAAGAGAACATGCATTTCATTAGAAAGCTATTTTAGTAGACGCCCGCGGAAAATTGTGGAACATTGTTTTTTTAAATGCAGTGTGTTGCAATGACATAGACACACTGAATTAGCACCAAAAAGAAGAATCTTGAAGAAGCAGTTTGGTGAAAAACAGCATATTTTAAATACACGGCACACTTAATACATAGACCTATAACTAAAAACTGCAATTTTGCGCTCACTTGCACGACAAATCACTCGACACGTTTAGCTCTAAACCCATTTAAAAAAATCGTTATATGGCTGTCAATTAAGCTATCAAACGTGTAATTTTAAACAGGTGACCTGGTGACCTGTATTACAGGTGTTACTACCTACCACAGGCACCAGCGATCCACTACCAAATATCGTTGGCTACTGCTTTTGTGTTAATATTGTTTGTATTTTTTGGCTTGTGGTGAGAAATAAACAATTTATTATTATTATTATTTTATTTTTAATTGTTTGAAGTTGACAGGGACAGAATGATGTTTTTATTATTCCATAACAACACGACTGTAATCCCCAAAAGGTTAGGCAGCGGTGAACCTTTAGTACACCCACATTTATATTCCACGTTATTTTTAAGTTTCATGAAATACGGGGCATGCCTATTGCTATCAAACGGTCAAAAATACACATTTCAGGCTGCTACTAAGAAATTCCTAATGGAAAAACCCAATAATATTTTTCCCAACCTGGGATTCGAGCCCAGGATTTCGGTAGTAGCGCTTGCGACCACTATACAGACGAAGCAGTATGTCTTAAATATGTTTAGCGATAAATTTATTTATTAGTGATTTGTGGTACCTACAAGTGTGCCACAAAGTTGCAGTTTTAAGTAACAGGTTTATGCAGTAGAAAAAAGTTTGAACTTGATTAACCTACCTTAGAAAATGCTCACTTTTAACAGTGTTATGCTTGCTATGTCATAACAATTGCATGTCTACTTATCCCATCACACGTTAAATATATAGGTAATGTATGTAAATGACAAGTCTAACAAAAGGAACGGAGCCAAATATTTTGACACCGCCGATCGTGACGGGAATCTAAACAGTCTATTTATTCGTTTTTACTTTCAATTCTAACCTCATATTATCTCAGTACAAGTCAAGAAGAGACGAGTAGATGTTACTAAATCGTGTAAACTAGGTTTTAAAACTACTTTTATTTTAGTTTTAGGATTTTGTGAGTTTATTAACCTTCTTATGTCAAAAATTTGCAATTATATGACGATTTATTTGAACCGCTTATGCGTTAGGTAATTAATTAGTCGGATTGTGGGCTCTAAATTAAACGTTTTATAATTGTGAAATCAGAGCTAATTTTATGTTATGTCGTATGGTAACTATTTAGCCAACAAAGAAATGCAGTTCTCTCACATCATCCAAGCTTCTTATTATAATTAAGTATACATCATCATCATCTGCTGTTCGTGTGGTGCCGGACGTAAAGAATAGTACCACCCCATTTCTTCCCGTGGGTGTCGTAAAAGGTGACTAAGGGACTTACTAGAGAATTGGCATCAGCGTTCTCTATGCATTTTAACACCATACTGCGATCGCCAACCCGCCTGCCAAGCGTGGCGATTATGGCAAACCCCCCCATTTGGGGGAGGCATATGTCCAGCAGTGGACGTCTTTCGGCTGAAATGATGATGTTGATGATCATCTGCCTAGCCTTTTCCCAAATATGTTAGGGTCGGTTTCTAGTCTAACTAGATGCAGCTGAATACCAGTATTTTACATGGAGCGACTGCCTTCACAACCCAGTTACTGGGTAACACGATACCCCTTGGTACGACTGGTTGTCAGGCTTCTGGGCTTCTGACTACCCGTAACGACTGTCAAAAATCTACGAATGACAGCCGGGACCAACGGCTTATCGTGCTTTTCGAGGCACGGAGGGAGGGGTCTCAATAAGTAATGGATCCAGTTCCATCCACTCCATCCATCTATTAAGTTTAAAAAAAGATTAGGAATCCATGGCCAGAGTGTTATTTTTCTTATTTTTAAACAAATAAGACGTAATATAAGACATAATATAAGATGTACATATAAGACGGTGGACTTATGAATCACTTACGTTGAATCGTAGCAATTTCATAAACGATTTCACAAAACAGTTCTATCCTCATAACAATGCTGAAACAATTCTTTCAAACACCTCTTCATTAGAAACCATTCTCAATTTATTACATTATCTATTTTATGGACAGACATTGCGTGCAAAAAATAAGATTATTTCAGCGATAGTTCAAAACAATACTAAAATGAGATGATTATCGCGATAATTGGGGGGCTAAACTGCGGGTTAATTTAGAATAAACGCATTAATTGACTTTCTAAGTTAAAAGTTGTGTTACGCAAGAGTGCGGTGGCTAGTGGCTGGTCGCATATGGCTGTGGGTTTTGTTCCTCGACGTTACATTCTTAGGTAATGCTCGTTTTCCTTTTTGTGGTTAAGGTGGTAATGTTTGAGGCTTTAAACAGTACTAAGAGCTATAAAATAGGGGATGCAAGAAACGATGTAGAAACCGAAAACTAAAGACAGCAGAAAACATCAAGAAATCATTATTTTGAACCGACTTCCAAAAGGGAGGAGGTCTTTTTTTTTTGTATGTCCACCGCTTTCTCCGTCAATTGTGTAACTTTTTTTGTATGAAAGTGGTCCCATATAAATTTTATTAACTTTGCTTGGTAAGTTTTTAAGTTAGCTTCAATAATACGTTTTTTTTTCACTTAGTATATGTGGATGATATGATGACAACTTCCTGTCACTGTTATTTACATAGCAGGTAGTGGTATTCGAATTTGTGTGGGGTAGGTACCGCTACCGAAAAGTGAAAAATAAAAACTTTTTACAGAAAAAAAAAACAACCGACTTCTAAACAAAACACTACAAAGTGAAAAATAACTTTAATTTAAGTCGGTGGCAAAAAACGAAAATTCAAAACCAAAGACACCGACTTCCGAAATTAAAGTTATACTACTACTACTACTTTGGAATGTTTTTTTTTTTGGAAGTCGGTGAAATTCAATGAAAAAGTAACCTGAGGAATAACTTAAAATATATTTGGGTACATAAAGAAATTGAAGCAGAGATGTCGGTCGTCCGGCAGCAAGGTGGACGGACGACAATGCTGCCATCGCGGGCAAAACCTGGATGAGGCTGGCACTGGAGCGCGGGGCTTCGCACAAGAAAAGAGAGACCCTGCAGTGGGTGAAGTCGGATATTCTTTAACTGCAGCTAACAACAATCCTGCACTCACTGCTACTAATCCGAACATAAAATCAATTACTGCCATATCATACATTATAAGAACAACAGAACAGGATCTCAACTATCAGAGCCAATCTAAGATGTCTATCATTATAACAATTGTCATTTAATAAGCGCATAACGATAATGACCATTGACCATATCATTCGACCCTCGAATGGTCACCTTGACCGGGCAAAAGTTTAGTAAAATAACTACTGTAAAATACGACGTTATGAAATCTGTGACGTCATTTATTGGGTTTTAAAAGATTTTATTTTCGAATCTTACCTACTTGAGGCAAACAAGATTTGATTGACAAATAAGATTAGAAATAATTTCTCTCTGGTATTTTTATGAGGCTTTGTTGCTACTTTTGAAATTTCTTCTTCATTGTAAGTACCTTTGCAAATAGGTTCATTTTTCTTGGTACGCTATAATGCCCTGCTAATCCAAAAGGTCTCAATCGGAGTAAGTTTGGAGAAAATTGACTTTTTGTAAATTGTAATTTAAGGAAACATAAGGATATAAAGAACTTCTGAGTGGTTTTTTTAAATGTTTTAAGTTAGATAGCGGTATGTGGCTTATACCATTAGATGCGAAATTATAATAGCTATTGAATGGTATAAAAAACAACTAAAAGACGTATCTCAGAGATACCGCCTTTCGGCTTAGCAGGGCAGTAGAACTTGTGACTCGTAGATACGAAATCAACCCCTGCTTCAATCTACGTTAATCAAATATTATCAAGTAAACAAATCTGTAAGAATAAGAAAGAAAGAAAAATAAGTTTATTTGTCACAGAAACAAGTGCATACAAAAACACAAGCTAACTCGAATAATAGTGAAAATTTAATCCTTTTATTATTATAAATGCGAAAGTTTGTGAGAGTGGACAGATGTATAGATGGATGGATGTTTGTTACTCTTTCACGCAAAAACTACTAAACACACACGATTGGCACACGGATAGTTTATAACCTGGATTGACACATAGGATACTTTTATCCCGATATTTCCACGGGATCGAGACTTATGCGGATGAACCCGCGGGGCGCTGCCAGTTTAAAATACAAACGACCGACGGACGATCTATATTTATTTTTGAGAAAATAATTCGAAAAGAAAAATATTTTATTTGGGACACGCACAGGAAATACAAACAGTAAGTAATAATAAAAATAAAAATAATAAATTATAAAATAAAAAACAAAAAAAGAAGAATTTAAAAACAGAATAAAAGCGACCTGTGCGAGGCCAAAAAGGCTCCTATCTCAGCATAATGCGGCGATATTTAAAAAATTAATAAATACTGCAGCGCTGGTATTCTGATAGGGCCCACAAAAGTGGCAATGTTAAGGTTTACGTTTGAATCTCGTACATTACCTACATAGTCGTCATGGATTTAATATTAAATGGGAAGTCATTAATTAATTTGAAAGCATAAACAAGAGAAAGCCCCTACCATGTAATGAGTTAGTAGGTACCTCATACTTGTTATACTTTCTCATAATTATAGCTAGTTATTGGTACTTTTATAACTTGATTGAGTTTTGACGATCATACAAACACTTAACTTCCTGGTATCTATACAAATACTCATACTCAATAACTCTCATCTCTCTCTCTAATATATCTCTCTTTCTAATACGTATTCTGTTTTTACCCGTGAGAACCTGTAATTGGCTGTATGTTTCATATACATACAGCATATCCATTTGTTATAGCTGTTGGTTCTCCTATCAATAAATTAATAAATAATTAATTAACCGCGTGAATAGAAATTACAGGCTTGAGCTGACTCTAAAGTCAGATATCTAATATCCGAGATACTAGATTCTGCCCGCGACTTTGCCCGCGTTGTCAACCATACCATTAAACCTGCAAGTGACAGAAGTTTCGAAATCGGGTCACTACTTCCAGTTTGTAAGTTTGGAAGAGATTACCTCCTACATCCAAACTTACAAACTTTACTTCTTTATAACATTCGTGTATTTAAAATTGACTGACTGACAGTTTTTGTTTAAATTGATGGGTACAAAAGATAGCTCGAATTCGCGCTTAATAATAGAGCCCGTTGGCACCCGCTGTTGGACCAAATAAAACAAAATATAGCTTACTAGCTGCACCCCGCGGTTTCACCCGCATAAGTCTCGATCCCGTAGAAATATCGGGATAAAAAGTATCCGATGTCCTAATCCAGGTCAACCATGTGCCAAATTTCAAAAAAATCTGTTCAGCCGTTTTAGCGTGAAAGCGTAACTAACAAACAAACTCACATTTGTATTCATAATATTAGTTAGGATTAAGATTAACCAGATAAACAAAGCATTCTCCATTTAGATTTCACACTGATTAATTTAAAGAAAACTTATTAAGCTAATTTGGCACGATTTTCCCCTGCTTACGGAAAATCATTAGGGATATAAATATAATTGAATATCGTAGTGAAACCTATAGGCGTGGTATCCGCATTACAATTTTGTTTTTGTACTGATGTGGTACGTTTTCTGATCGAGTATATACGTCAGTTTGAAGGCGATTATTATGTGCATATTATTTGTCGGCGTGTAAAAAGGATTATAAAAAATTACTGCAGGAATTTGCACGGGTTTTTTGACTACTGTACCTACTGGTTAGCGGCCTAGTGACTTTTGGTGAGATAATTCTCAACCTTAAAGCTGGTAGAAGACAGTAACATGCATACATGTTAGGTTAGCCTTATTAAGATATAAAAGGAGTTTTCCTGTGTTTTGGTACCACCAAACTTAGATCCCAAATTCATCCGCTACTTACGTTTAGCAGTAGACGTAAAACTCAAACTCAAAGCATTTATTTCAGTTAAACCTATTATAGGCACTTTTGAAGTGTCAAGGAGTCGGTCAGCCAGAAAGATGAAGCTAGTTGCCCATTATAAAATGTAGTAGATGCCATGGAAAAGAAGAGAAATTCTCGTGAATAACACGAGACGAAGTCTCGAGGAAGTGGAATACTTCTAATACCAACTATTACAGTATGATGTTCACCCTCGGCCTATAACCATTAAAACGCATCTGTCTCGGAAATCTAGGGCCAGTATTTGATATTAGATGCTTTCAAGCTAATAAAAGTAGGCATTGTAGAAGATAATATAAAGCCTATAATGAAAGTTGCTAATAATGTTTCAGGGTATGTGTAAGAGTATGTGCTTATTGTAAGCCTTAGTAATTGTCATCTCAAATTAATGATATTGCAGTCATTATTGTAATTTATAATAATGTAGACACTTACAATCAAGAATAAAGAGTTATTTATATTGTCTGATTGATGGATTACTAACGACTGTCGTGGACACATTGTGTTTGTCTATGGTCCGTAATGGATAAGATATGCGAACATACGTCATATTATTATGTTGTCGAAGTAATCTAACTCATTTATCAACCGTAGAAAATCATTTAATTATTAACGTAGAGACACATCTGCCCAAAAATACGCGACGGAATTTCCGCGTGCATTGTTTTCTTTGCAAATTACACGGCGTAATTTTGGCCTAATGTTTCAATGCAGGCGTATAACACGCCGAATTTTCCGTCGCGTAATTTTACTATGTATTTAGGCATTAAGCAATCACCCGCTCGAAATTGTGTCAAATCTTTTCAATATCATAATAGGCATATCTACGCTTAATGATAATTCCCGCACGGGTCGACCCGAGGTCAAGCTACGCTTGCCACGGTCGGTTCTTGAATGGGTGACCCATTACATATCGACACCCTTACGTGCCTCAGAAAGCACGCTAAGCCGTTGGTCCCGGCTGTCATTCGCAGATCTTTGACAGTCGTTACCAGGTATTCAGAAACTCAAAAAGTGTGTTATGGAGAGGTCAGATAGGCAGTCGCTCCAAGTAAAATAGGTACTGATATTAAACTGCCGGTTAGACTGGAAGTCGACCCCAACATAGTTGAGAAAAAGACTAGGCAGATTGAATAGGTATAGAAATTCAACACTAAGTTGACACTGCTATTCTTCTATCAAAGACAAGGAACAAAAAACACTTAATGAATGTTGAAACTATGAGACATAATTAATTATTTAACATTGACATAGAATTTTAACTGTTAACAATTTAACAAAAACTCTGGGCTATTGACTAATCTGTTACGATCGATATTACTAAGAATCTTGAAAGTTTATATTTTGATATATTTAGTTCTGTTAGATGAGAAACTCGACTTGCTGTGTTTTCACGGGGCCAGTGAAAGTAGTAGAATAGTGTAGTATTCGTAAATTATAGCTGCTTGCTAGCCAAAAAACTAGCTAATACTTTTTTGATACTCATGTTTTCATAATTAATAGAGATTTTGACACTAAACATACCTAATATTTATTTTTTGTGAATATTATTTACTTGAAAGAGAATTTATTAAAAGAAGATATTTAAATAGCAAAGTGCCTGATTCGAAAGTTTCAGCTAACTGACCATATTATTTTTTTCGTTTATTAAACTTTTTAACATACATATATAATACACTCGAGAGCAATGAATCCGGGTCACTTAAAGAATCCTAAAAATCTCGGAAACTAAAAATGCTAGGTTAATGCAATAAATTGTATTTAATAGACAATGTAATACTCCTTAAATGAAGGTATTAAAACTTCTTAGTTATTGTAAAGTTATATCATAAAAAAATCAAATTTGAAAAAGGGCCACTTTCGAAGATGGAACTACGAAATTACAGCATTTGGTTTTGCTTTTGTTTGTAATCTGTCATTTATGTGGGTACATAAACCATGTTGATAGTGCTCTATATTCATTATTCAAGCTGAAATTATGTCGCTTACGCCTGAAGAATGCACCAGAATACTTACAATGCTGGAAACCGGCCGGAGTCAGCGCGATACAGCCAGGACTGTCGGTGTGTCGCTGTCAACAGTACAAAGAGTTCTCCGACGTTACGAAGAAACTGGTTCTAACCTACGCAGACCAGGAACGGGCAGAACCAGGTGTACCACAGCACGAGAAGACCGATACTTGGTGAACACCATGCTTCGAAATCGCTTTCTCACAGGAACTGAACTCACAAATCAGTTTCGACGCCTCGGAGGAAGTAACCCAAGTGCATGGACAGTAAGACGTCGGCTTGCTGAATCTAACTTAAAACCCCTTAGACCTGCAAACGGCCCTAAACTGGAGCGTGGGCATCGTATTTCAAGACTAAGATATGCCCAGAGCCACGTAAATTGGAGTATTGAAGATTGGTCAAAAGTTATGTTCTCCGACGAATCAAAATTTATGCTCTACAAGCACGATGGAAGACACAGAGTGTATCGAAGACCAGGGGAAAGATTCAAGCAAGCATGCATCGAAGAAAAAGTAGCCTACGGTGGTGGGTCTGTACTTGTGTGGGCCGGAATTTCTTCTGAAAGTCGCACAGAGCTGGTGATCATAGAAAACGGCTCTTTAACTAGCGTAAGATATGTGGAAGAAATCCTCAATGATCACGTTGGTCCATTTATGGTCAATTTAGGTGAGGATGCAATATTTATGCATGACAATGCCCGACCTCATACAGGTAGGATTGTGAATGACTACCTTCAAGAGATGAACATTACTCGTATGGAGTGGCCAGCGCGCAGCCCGGATATCAACCCGATCGAGCATGCTTGGGACGAGCTAGGCAGATGCGTAAAACAACGAAACCCTCCCCCAATCACGCTTCGTGAGCTCAAAATTGCTCTCACAGAGGAATGGGAGAATATTCCCCAAAATCGTATAAGGAACTTGGTGTACAGCATGCCAAACCGCGTAAACGCAGTAATGGAAGCACGAGGAGGCAATACGAAGTATTAAAATTCAAGAAAATCGTAATAAAGTTCAAAAATTTCATGTTTCCTATTTTTGTTTTAAGGAGAGATCAGCAGTTTTTTTCTTTATGTAATTTTGTGTAAATAAAATGTATGGTGACTCATATTATTTTTACTTTCATTTAAGGAGTATTACATTGTCTATTAAATACAATTTATTGCATTAACCTATCATTTTTAGTTTCCGAGATTTTTAACATTCTTTAAGTGACCCGGATTCATTGCTCTCGAGTGTACATTTTTAAATATTTCTGAAAAGGATATTAAAAAAAAAAGTATTCCGCTGAGTCGGGACCAGGGTCCAAGCTACCGGCGGGCTGCAGAGACAGGAACCTCCTCACAATGCGAGCCGTATCGAGGAGTACTGCCTTTTTAATCAGGCCCTTGATCCAACCGCCTAACGAGAGCCTCGAGATTTCGGCCATCAGGCCATTGGCCGGTACGACAATCGGCGCCATGACAGCCGAGCTCACATTCCACATCTCGACAACCTCGTGTGCTAAGTCGAGATATTTTATTATTATTATTTTTACGTCTCTTGACATTTCTCGGGACCCTGGGGTCCCGGACCTTTAGTAGGCGTACGAGGGGCCAAAGCCAACTCGCAGAGGCCCGTCAGACGTTTTTAATGAAATGAGGCACCAACCGACGATTATTATTATTATTTTGTTCCATCGATTGTCCACTTAAAATAAACGATTTTACTTGATTCTATTAAGCGGCGGACTCAGCGACATAAAACCAGGAACTTCTGTATTACATAAATTACGTATAACTGTATATAAGACTTCTAAAACTTCACCTTGCCACTACATTTCCTTTCCCAACGTAACTTTAACGACCTTCATTATATTAATAGTTAGTTATTATCAGATTGTAACACTAATATAACAATAATATCTGAAGTATCTTGAGTTTAAAAAGTTGGCAAATGCTGCATGCAATGCGTTCTCTATTGAATGCAGTATAAAATTATGTTATACAGTACAATTGAATTCCTGGTTTCTTAATCAAATGCGGATTACATTTCGGTGTTAATTGATAGCTATAATGAAAAAGTTGAGTTTTATTACGCTCATCGTTTTGAGTAAGTAATTTCGTAACTCATTTCATCATGTGTCAATAAACCATCAGGATTTTTTTTTTTAATATCAAGACATTTAAAGATTGAGTCATATCGATGATAATATAATTAATATATTTTTTCATATTTATGTTAGATATTACTCAATGTATTACAGTGTGGTGCCGGACTCAAAGGTCCGTGGGGTGCCGGAGTCAAAGAATTGCACTGCCCTATTTCTTCCCAGGGGTGTCGTAAGGCGACCAAGGGACTTACTAGAGAATGGGCAGCAGCGTTCTCTATGCATTTTTAACACCATACTGCGATCGCCAACCCACCTGCCAAGCGTGGCGATTATGGTATACCCCCCAAAAATGACAAGCATAAAAAAAAATTGGTATTGTCCAGAACCGGTCGAAGTGGCGGTGCTTGGGGGAGGCCCATGTCCAGCAGTAGACGTCTTTCGGCTGAAATGCTGATGATGATGATGATTACAGTCCACTGCTACAAATATCTAGGTCTTTCCTACATTTCGCCACAACAACCAGTCTTCCGCATAAATTCCTAACTTGGTAAAACCTCGCCTAGGCTTCCTTGAGCTTCGAACAATGATATAGCCACCAAGCTGTTAACCTTTCATACCATATCATTTATACTCATATACATAGGTGTATATGCTACAAGCAACAAAAAATGCAATACATCTACTATATAATAAAAATGAAATGCTGTTGGTTGGTAAGTGTATCACTTGAAAACGGTTGGAATCATTTGACAATTTTATGTTTTGTAATAGACCGGAAAGAAATGTTTTAAAAATTCCCTGAAAATTTTAAACGGCTTTAGGACGGCTAGGGCTGGACCGATTTGGCTATTTATCAATTATTTTTAATGTTTGTTATAGTCCGAATTAGGTTTTTAAGGAAAGAAAAATTGGAAAATTTCCCGAAAAATTATCAAATTTAGGGAACACTGAACGTTCTTTTCTCTCGTCTTTTTGTATGAATTATATTGAAAATTGGACAGGACAACGTCTGTCGGGCCAGTTAGTGAGATATAAATGTAAGTAATTTTTCTAATCGCCGCCTGACCTTCACGAAACGAAAGGCTCCGACCGATATTACGTCCTTGTGTCGGAAAACACTTACCTAGACCACTTAGTTCTCACATTCGAGTAAAATTATGATACTAATACATGTGTATATAGACGTACGTGGTGTTTAGCGAAATTATTACTATGTGCGAAATTACGACGCAACGTGTCTCCAGGCCATAAGTCTAAAACTTAGTGTAGGTACAATTATTTCCACACAATGCATACATGTTAGGTTAGCCTTATTAAGATATAAACAGAGTTTTCCTGTGTTTTGGTACCACCAAATTTAGATCCCAAATTCATCCGCTACTTATGTTTAGCAGTAGACGTAAAACGCAAACTCAAAACTCAAAAACTCAAACTCAAAGCATTTATTTCAAATAAATCAATTACAGGCACTTTTGAATTGTCAAGGGGTCGGTCAGTCAGAAAGATGAAGCTAGTTGCCCATTCCAAAGCGTAGTAAGTTCCTATGGAGAAGAACGGACAAGAAACTCCACGGACACTCTTTTAAATCGTAAAAAACGAACTTTCATTACCGAAAATAAGCAACAGTGAAATCTACCCAAAATATGGCCAAAAAAGATGTGCATATAACTAATCCCGGATACATTGTTGGCATAAGTGTGCTAAGATGTACTTTAATTGTAAAATAATTTACGTACAGAAACAATAAACCGAGACCTATTATAAACTTTAGCCATCAAAGAACCATACAATAACTATCGACGATCAAATCTAACTAACTAAAGGTACTTTGTACATGTAATGTATTAAAAGTTACCTTTAGGTAAACTTGGAATTTTACAGGTATATAATAATAATATAACGGTGAGGTAAACCAGTTTATGTATCTACAATGTATTTTGATAGAGGTCATAAGATTTCACATCATATTTATGACACAAGTTTCAAAACTCCATGGAGTTTTACTTTATTATTGCCATGATTATGATAATATAGGAAAAAATGTTACTAGGCTATAAACTGGTTGGACAATGTTTGATGTCATCATTCATTCATCATGTCAGCCAAAAGACGTCCACTGCTGAACATAGGGCTCCCTCAAGCACCGCCACTTCGACCGATTCTGTGCTTCCCGCATCCAGCGGATTCCTGCGGCCTTCACAAGGTCATCGGTCCATCTTGTGGGAGGTCTTCCAAAGCTACGTCTTCGGCCCCATCGGCCATCTGTGTTTCATGTTTGATAAGTAATGAACCAAAGTTTGGAATACTCTAAGAAATTACAAGAACTACCTAATTTTTTTTTAAATTTCTACAATTTCATTTGACTTCCTCGTTGGTCCAGTGGTCACAAGCGGTAGTGATGAGCAGGTCCTAGGTTTGATTCCCGGGTCGAGCAAAGTGTTATTGGGTTTTCCATCTGGAATTTTTCAGTAGCAGCCCGGAGTCTGGATTTGTGCCCGGTTGCTGGCAATAGACTCGCCCCCTATTACATGGATCTTAAACATAACTGGCGAAATGTGGGTGTACTAGGTACTTCTCTGCTTAATCCTTCGGGCAGTACAGGGTTCATGTTAGGTTATGTCATTTGAAACAAAAAGCTCTAAATTTAATTATCCTAAACCGACCTTTTTTTTTTTTATCGCTGAGAAATGCGTTACCTAACCCCGGCTCGTGGGGGACGAGTCGGGGTATGTGGGACTCCTGTCTAAATGCAGTATACCCACTAAAACTCAACGGTGCTCCCGCATCGCCGTGATGGGAGGGCCATGGCAAATCGGCTCAGCCTTTACATCCACAGCCCTCCCGGCGCATGCCCGCCTAGCTGGCGGGCCCCACATGCCCCCCACCTGGGTGGTAGGGGAATCCTAAACAGACCTAACTCAACTTTAAACCACTCACAAGGAATTTCTATTCCCAAAATAACAAACTACTTTCTTTCAGAAAAGAAGCACGTAATGCCTTAAAAAACTGTTCACTAAGTTCCATATATCACCAGAGCGGTAAGTTATTCAGCCGACGACCTAAGGTCATGGGTTACAAACACAATGGGCTGCAACCATACGGCCGAACCTTGAAGAAGCGTGCGAAACGGGCTAACCATAGAATAATAGCACTTAATGCGGTTGACACTAATAAAAATAACTTCGTTGTTTACGTTTTTTAACAAGTTTAATGGTTTCTACAGTTATTTATGTGAGTTCAAGTTTTTTAAGTTGAAGGCATGTTTTATTTCTACGAAGTGCTTAAATCGGTATTTCAACAGTTTTAGGCTAACTCTAAGAGTATGTAAACGTTGGCCATGAATATCTGCTGCGTAAGAGATATTCGTGGTGCGTTAATAACTACCTTAATATAACATAAAATCAAGCCCGTATTTTCCTAAGGGGTAGGCAGAAGTTCATCTATAGTACACCAACATTTCGCCAGTGATGTTTAAGTCCCATGTAACAGGGGGCGAACCTATTGCCCGCACAAATTGAGACTGCTACTGTGAAACCCCAGATGGAAAAACCCAATAACACTTTGCCCGATCCGGGAATCGAACCTAGAACCTCATGTTCAGCAGTAGTGCTTGCGACTACTCGACCAACGAGGCCCTTATAATGTCCTAAGTGACGGTTAAAACAAAGTTTTTGCCAGTATATTTTCACCGGAATTTTTTAATAACCAGACTACAACTTAAGCGTTTGTAAACTATTTAAAAAATTAAGGTAAGTATCATTACTTGAGATTAAGTGCGGATACCTACCATGTAGTTTTAATTTACATAAACTTTAAATTTAAAACCATTGTTTTCCACAGCAACACAACAACCATTAGTGTCTTTGCAAGTTAGGACGGAATCATCTTTAGATTTCTTTTTAGTTCCTATTATATGCGATCACACTAAACACCATCACTTAAAATATATATAATAGCCATCACAACTCATTGTCACGCTAATGGGCGTGACAATGATGGGCGTTGTGATGGCTGACCCAATACACCGTCAAAACCAACCGTTTAGCGGTCCATCGTTCTAACATCGTTATAATATTACCAAAATTACGATACCTAGTTAGGCACTTAAGAGCCTTTAGTACCTCAACACGAGGTTATGAGCATCCAGATGCTTTCTATTACTTATCTGGATGAAAGATAGTAAACAGATTTTCATGCCTCTATTTTAATTCGCTGAAAACGTTCGATAAAAGATACCTATAGTGATTATTTCCTTCACTTCTGCAAAGATTGTAACATTAAAAAAAAAAAAAAAAAAAAAAAAAACATTAAATATTGCTAAATTTAAATACTTACGATAATAGGTACATCAAAATTTATTAATTTGCCGTTCAGTTTACGAGTACTATCAAAGTAATAATGCAATTTCAAATGCAACGTTTCCAATATTATCGTAAAGACATCTGTGTTAACGATGTCTTTATAATGTCGTAGAAAATTATCATTATAAATTATTAACTTAAAATTATCATTTTAAGTTATCATTATAAATTTCTATGACTTCCTATAGTTGCAAATCTTTTAGATCAAAACCGCATTTTCGTGACAGATAACTGTATTTCAAATGTTAATTTGTAAATTAAATAAATGCAGTCTACATGCAAATTACTAATGCTACATACCTACATTAAATTATTCCATTATTGTTATTTTACCTCTATGAGCAAAAATTCTTCAACGTCTTAGAATGTTACAGTTGTAAAACACGTTTATTTTTAATTTTTATTCACAATGATTTTCCTTCTTGGGAACATAAATGCAATCATTTAATAGGTACTTTACATATCATTTACTAGAAAACTGTCAACATAAGCAGACTTAAATTGTAAACATGTAAATAAAATACACAATACATTTAAATTAAAATATTAAACGTTATTTTGACATTTATTGCAAAAAATCTGTCAATCCAGTGTATTTATAAACACAAATGTTTTCAAATAAAATAATAGATGTGTGCAGCTGTCCTAGCGACATTTTATTGTAATTTTATGTGGGTATGTAACCAGCCTTATCAAAACGATTGTTTTATTGTGATTTAAATGGGACTTTAATTACAGTGAAATATATACAAGCATAGAAGCATAATTTACGAACGAATAGTCTTAAAATACATCGCGATTAACAGGAATAGTGCCCTAAAGCCTGGCAGCATTGCCACGTTGAATGACAATTTTGACTCTTTGACCTAAAAATAGCACGCCCTCTACCCTCGTGAAGAGTCGACCAACCGCTTAGCGATGTTCCGTAAAGCCAGGCGAACACTCGGAACCCATGGCCTTAGTGTTTCAACCCCAAACAGCTCCAATATACAGTATGTTAACTAAGGAAGGGTTCCCGCAAAAAAAAAACTTTTTTTTTTCGTAACATTTAATTATTCACAAAAAATATTAAATCAATAGCTACGTAAAAGAAACACTCTGTACACGCGCACTTGTCTTTCAACGTGTTTTTATTTTTTGTATTGTAAAGTTTGTTTTTGCATGTATGCTCGCTATACTAGCGTGGGTTAACGGGAACGTCCTTCGTTAGTTAACATACTGTATAACTCAAACTGCAGTAATCACACAGTCACAATCATGCTATTATCGAAAGTGCCGTGACATGCAAGTTGCGTAGCATACAAACGCAAGGCAGAACATTGCACTTGCCTCGTTTACATATAAGTAATCTGTGCTTACATCGTATGTCGTAATTTGTTTCCAATTAACTTGATTGGTGTCATCATTTTTCAAGGAAAATATCTTATTGACTCTAAATAATAGTTTGCCAATATTTGTTTACATATCAATTCCATAAACAATTAATAATTAATTGAACTCGCAAGTCTATGTTTAGACTCGTTGGTGTAGTGGTCGCAAGCGCTACTGCTAAGCATGAGGTCCGAGGTCCGATTCCCGAGTCGGGCAAAGTGTTATTAGGTTTTTCCTTCTGGAATTGCTCAGTAGCAGCCCGGAGTCTGGATGTGTTCCCGGTTGATGGCAATAGGCTCGCCCCCTATTACATGGGACTTAAACTTAACTGGCGAAATGTAGGTGTACCTTCACCTCTGTCAAATTATGTTATGTACGTTATGAACTCCATTATTTGTAGCTTTGCTTTATTTTGGCAATAGTGCCGTTTAAAGCTTCGTGCAGACCAGCGCGACGCCACGCCGCGACGCGACTAGAACAATACAATTTGTAAGAAAACTTGACGGTATAACAATAACCGGTGTCGCGTCGCGCGACAAGTCGCGCTGGTCTGCACAAAGCTTTAAGTTTTCACTTAAACAGACGTATTTTAAGCATATCTTCTGAGACATCTCTTTTCGTGACTATACATTGCACAAGCTATCAGTAACTTTTTCGCCTTGTTATCTGGTGTCTTTCCTTGCCTGCCTCGGAAAGCTCGTTAAGCTGTTAGTGCCGGCTGTCATTCGTGTATCTTTGACAGTCGCTACGACCGACGGGTCGTCAGAAGCCCAAATGTGTGACAACCACTTCTTACCAAGAACTACTGGTTACTGGGTTAAGGAGGTCAGATAGGCAGCTGCTCCATGTAAAATACTGGTATTCAGCAGCATCCGGTTAGACTGGAAACCAACCCCAACATAGTTAGGAAAAGGCTAGTCAGATTGTTTTTTTCTAGTTTCTTTCCTTCTAATAATTGTTTATAATATTAGTAAGCACTTCCGAATTTTATAGAACACATGGTTTATTTGCAACGGCGCGGCGATAGATAATCGAATCGTTTATAACTGTACCTATCATTTACTTTGAAGAAAGTTAAAGTAACCGTGTCGTAACAGTTATTCACCTTGCTGCGATAATTTCATTCTATTTATTTTGCAATTGCATTATGCATATTGTCTAGTCAAAGAAAAATTTGCAAATGCAAACAATTTTAACTTTCTCAAATGTAAGTTAAATGACCGTTACAAATTTTTTTTTTTGATAAATTTATTTAAATAGTAATGTAATATTTACTTATTACGAAATAATTGTTTGTAAAAAGTTTTCTGAAAATAAAATAAATCTCGAAAATTCATACTAATAGGTACTATAAAAGCGAAAGTAACTATACACTGTCTGTCACGTTTTCACGCCGTAACAGCTGAACGGATTTGGATGAGGCACACAGAGAGACATACCCTGAATACTTTTTAATCCTACAGAACGTTCCTGTGAATAATTTCCGACATTTACGCGTGGGGAAATAATTGGTCTACAACATTACACAAACATCACGCCTGCATTCGCCGAAAGGTTAGGCAGTGGTGTACCTGGGGTCGCGGGAAAGTCCGAAAGGGATACCGTGGCCCCTGGCAACGTACAGGCAACACTGAAGGAACACGCGTGGGTTTTAGTCAGTAAGAGTCTGACGTGCCCCCCGCTCCCAAAGCCGGAGAAGATATTTGATGATTTCCTAGTGTAAAAAAAAAAGAAGTGTTGTACCTTTAGTTTAGTACACCCACACTTGTATATCTCATAATTAAAATAATATTTTTTAACAGAAAGGTCTATTCTTACTAAAAGTTTAAATGACTTAATCACCTTTAATAATTAGTTAAGTAGCTCATGGCTAAGTAATACCACCCTCACGGGTCGATCTAACAGGTTAAGCTACGCTTGCCGGGGTTAGTCCGTGGATGGGTGACCATCTTTACATACTGACACGCCTCCGTGCCTCTGAAAGCACGTTAAGCCGTTGGTCCCGGCTGTCATTCATGGATCATTGACAGTCGTTACGGGTCGTCAGAAGCCCGAAAGTCAGACAACAAGTCTTACCAAGGGGTATCGTATTACCCAATTACTGGGTTGTCGAGGTCAGATAGGCAGTCACTCCATGCAAAATACTGGTATTCAGCTGCATCCGGTTAGACTGGACGCCGACCCCAACATAGTTGGGAAAAGGCTAGGCAGATTGAAGAATTAACTAATGAACAGGCTAAACACTTCACAAATAACCAAACTGAAAACCGAACTCAATACTTTACAATAAGCGCTCAAGCATGAAAATCGCGTGCTAAAAAAAGCGTAAATAGCTAATTATCAAATGATTAACATGACGCGAGATGTATTCGCTCACGAGCCTATAGAAAGCGGGGTGAGCGATCTTTCGCTTAATTCATTCGCAATGTTAACGCTTATTGACGACGCTAATCGATATTACTTATTATTATGTCATTGCAGTGAAAACTATGATTTCACTGTTCATTTTGTTGGTTTGTTTTCGTTTGTAGTTTCCCTGTTCAATGAATATGCTTAAATTTGTGATATTTCAATTAGGTAAGTGTAAAAAACTATGATATGAATTGATTTTATAGTCTGTTTTGATATGTTGCAATCTCCGATGGGCTACAAAAAACAATCTGACACCACCGTCCGCTTTCCAAGGACCGTCATTTGTGTCAAATTTCCATTTTTTTCAGGCCTTTTTCGTCTATATGCAGAATACATATTTTATTTCAAAAATAAAATGTTTTGAATTAAGAATACTATTCAAATGACAATTTTATTTTAGGAAGGATATATTGACTGCTTTTTTGCAAAAAGCTTTCTTTTATGTTATACACAAAAAAAAGGGCAACGCCATCTCGCAGGTCAACGTAGGTAGTGGACAGCAGCTTAACCAGGCTATCCTATGGATTATTAAGGCCAGGGCATAAAAGTTATAAACTATTCGACTACACACTAAGGGCACTATCTGCGGGGTACGAATCTCGGCTTAAGCCTCGCCTTGGGGCGTGCAAAAAACAATTGACTAATGTCAGAATAATTTAAACATAATTGAACCAAATGACCCTCCACCCATTCATTGCATAAACGTGTTTGCTGACGATATAAAACATGATTAAATCCAGATCTCCAATAAAACCTTATTGCTATATCATATCCAAGAAACAGATAATTATTAACGTTACGGACAGAACTGGTTTTCCTTAGATTTCATTTATTTGAGTAAGTGGAGCGTTGGCAGTCGTTTACTGAAGTTAAAACCGGGTTTATATAACGAAAGGAGTGTCGCTAGTGTCGCGAACTGTAGTTTCGAATAATGTAAGCTTGACCTTCCCTCTAGCACCAGGGAATTCGCTGGACGTAAACAATTATTACGCTTTACACTTTAAAAGGGACCATGAGCATGACTTTGTTGCAGCTTTTCGTCTCAGGGATCAGTCATCTAGAAAATACGGGCACCATCGCATTTTAAAATAATATTGAAAAAAAAAGTGTAGATGTGTCTTTAAAGATCTACTTACAGAAATAAATATAATTTTCATTTCATTTCACTGAAAAGCGTAAAATTTTATCGTTGTTGCGATTATTAGGGGAAGCCTAAATCCAGCAATGGACCACCTTTCGACAGAACCAATGATGATATGACACGAGCGTCATTGACGAATTCTTTATTAAGGCCACAATTTCGTTCTTCTTTTAATCTTTATGAAATTTTATTTCAAGTAATTTAGAATCTTATTTATGCTATTAACGTGTGTCACCAATCGATTTGCTATAATAACTTTTTTCTGTAGTAAACTTATGCAACGGAACATAAAAAGGCTTATGACTGGCTAGGCAGACTATTAGGCTTATTTATCGAGGAGAAGATTAACCGACTTGTAAAACTTTATAAAGGAGGTGACCATTTTAATATCAGTCGTGAACGGTTTTATTAACGAGTGCAGCTGATTTGTATACGATTTTATGGGCCGTCTACTGTTGCATTACAAGGCAAGTATGAATATATTAAACTTTTTGAATTTGCTAAGACAAGTGTAATGCTAAAACCTTTCTGTGAAACAACATAAGGCAAGCAACACACGTGCAGGGATCATGTTTAATTTTTATGAGACTTACAGTCATGAAAAATATTAAAAGAAACCAAACTATTGACACTAATAACTTAAATTTAATAACTTTAGTTACAAGTATCAGTTAAATATGAATTGATAAATGCCTAAGATAAAAAAAAATCGCTTTCAAAAATCAGATCAAATCGAATTTAAATGTGACAAAAATATCATTCAACAAAATACATTCACTACAAAACGCAGCGGTGCAAATAAACGATACGTGTAACAATATCTTGCAACCTTGGTAGCTGACCGAGCGCGACACTGTTGACTGTCAATTTATACACACTTAAGGCGACAATAACCGAATTTTAAGAATTTTATACTGAAGATCACGTTTAAACGTGTATGTAATGATTTAGAAAAAATATATTTTTAATTAAAGCATTTTCTTAATAACTTAATATATGAATATTTTAGATTATGTTTATATTACATAGTGAAATTAATTTGTAAAGTCCAAAAAGCCCAATGTTTCTAACGCGAATAAAAAACTGAGAATCACGCAAAATCTATCAAGCGTATTTTTCTGAAACCCTACATTTTTTAAAGGATATTTTAATTTTTGATCTTTTAATATACGTGTTTTATTAAAATACGTTTTGTTTTATGTAAAATAAATTAATAATTACTCTAATTTGGGACAGCGCTCCTGGATGGGCGAGTCCTATTACTGGCTGGACGTGGGATGCGTTGTATGAGCTCAGTACAGAACAGGCAAGCTCACCACTCAAGGTCACTGGCATATATCTGCGTCTTAAGGGGGAAGTGCTAAGCTAGCCCACGAAATTCAAATTTTCTTATTGCAGTTCAGTAACAGATTGTCTTTTGATCAAAATGTGATTCGCGACAACAACAACGGGGTATTTACAGTACTTTATAATCATTAGAATCATCAATATAACTCTCTCAGTTAGAATTGGCCTCAAATGTCATGATTTTATGAAATAGTCATTTAGTAGAGGAATTTGAACTTGATGTTTTTCATGATTATTATTCTGTAAATTCATATTTGTTACGGTCGCGAATCATATTTTGATCAACATACAAGCTAATACAGACCTGCAAATTGCAAAAAACGTAACAAAATTTAAATTTCACGGGCTAGCCTGACGCTTTCGCCTTAAGTGTAACTTGGAACTTACATAGTCATTATAAGTAGGTATGATTGAAGGCGTGGCGCAATAACTTAATTGTTCCAACGAGTTATACTTTTAACTTAACTAGATCGAATCAAAAATTCTTATCGATTTTTTTAGATAAATCATATTAAGTAAAAGTTTTGAACTGATTTCGACACTTTTTCCGAGCTAAGTTTGAATCAAGTCAAACAAGTTGTGAGTATAAGTTGACTGCTAATTATAGATAGCTGACTCGTATCTCACTTTCAAAACGTCCTGTCTCAAATAGAACCACACTTATATCTCAAGACTGTTGCTAGTAACTTACCTGGCTATAAGCTATAATAACTTGCCTACAAATAAGGTTTTAATAGACTCATGCCCTCACATCAACAGCGTTCGACGTATTGATCTACAAAACTAAATGAATGAACACTAAAGATTTCTAAAAACAGCTTGAATTTACATATTTAGCTATTCAATGACTTCGGTCTAACTTAAGAAGGTAAGTCTCTAATATGCGAATCTTTTATCCTGAAGATCTTTTAAAAATATTTCCTATAACGCATAGGTATTTAACAATATGCATTCCATGCAACAAATCAAGCTTTACAAAAGTATGCGTAGGCGCCGATAGTCTTAAAACTGGCTCAGATGCAGTGACGCAGTGAATGGTTGAAATCCGTATTCGAATTAACCAAAACGCGATCATTTACTCAAATGGAAAACACTTGTCTTATTATGAAAATTGGCCGTAAGGCGCGATTTATACAAAGAATGTATTTGTTAGACCAAAGTCAGAAACTAAGCGAATTAAAACAAAATAGTCAAAAAAAAAAAAAGACGAACTCGTTGAAGAAAACTAAAAATGCATTCTTAGGTTTTCGGAAAAGCTCCTGGTTAAGCTAGAAATCGAATCAGCTATCTAATGACATAACATATTTTCGTAAAAGATTACCGCTAATCTGTTCCATTTTGATAGCTCAACAACATTCAATGCGTTATTTACGTTGATGAGCAGATTTTTTTTCGAACTTATTAAACAATGGATTAGCAATCTGTTTCAAAACGATTCAGATTCTGATTGATCGTGTATTACGCAATTAGGGTACTGGTTATCTTTCTAAATAGCATCTATTTTTATGTTAGTGGCTGGAGAACCACCAACTATTGGAAAATGATCAGCTCCTAAGGGCATGTAGGGACATCAGGAGGCACTGTAGGTGCGCTGCCATCCAAACACAAAGCTCAAATGTCTAAAGCACCTTGTCGGAGCAGCGTCGTCATTAGATCATAAATCAGTCACATACCTGAGGGGTCCTGAGGGCGCTGGTGACGGCGAGCAGCGTCAACGCCGCCACGCTCCACCACACACCGGCTCGCATCCTCATGCACTGCAACAAGAAATAAGTATTGTAAGTAACTTGCCACACAAAATGAAAATTTTATATACTAGACTGCGAAACAGCAGTCATCACTTTTGACCGTCAAAGTTACATAGGCAAATACTCAAAATGCCAGCGGTTCACCACTTCCTAACGTTTTAGCTGAAAATAAAAAATGGCGCAACAAACTCTCCAACAACACGTTGAACATGTTTATGATTTAGATTACAGTTTACGTCATTGGTTCACATATTTTTTTCTTTTATTATTAGGCTTTATGCTTTACTAAATGTAGCCTGCGACTTCGTCTGTAATCCAGGATGAAAAGGCCTAAGGCCTTCTCCAGGTCCCAGGCTTCCTGCCGTCAAATTTCATAACGGTCCCTTTAGTGGTTTAGGCGTAAAAAGATTAAGAAAAAGACAGTTACTTTCGCATTTCTAATATTCTTCTTCTTTTCGTGTGGTTAGTGACTAACCTGCGTTTTTATGGGCCTCTGATTTGGCTTTATTTATTATTATTATATTAATTCGTGAAGCAAAAACTTTGTACCCCTTTTTACGAAAATTAATTTTGTTATATGAAGAAGGAGTGCAGAAAGCTAATATTTTTATATTATATACATTAGAAATGGCTAATAATAATAATGACTACCTTAGAATCATGACATTTAAATGAATTATGGTCGAATTTCGACCTTTGGGCGACCACTAGTATTACCCACCACTAATAATAAGTATGCATTTATTTTCAGCCGCTATTAAAGATTTTTATGAATCATTTATTCATTACTGTGAATTAGAATGTCTGACAACCTAGCTCAAAGTAAACAAATTACTTAGCACTTACAATGCTAAGTAAACGTGCGGTAAATAGAATGTTTATTTATAAACTTTGAACGTAGCTGTAAAATCATAAAACAAACATTAACGCTAACTTGTCATTCAACTATTCTGTCGACTTGATATAAAAGTTGTCAGCTTTGTGGAATTTTATATGTTTATATGAAAAGTAGCTACCGCCAGGGGCTTCGCTCGCGTGATATCTTTATAAATGATAGCCCATATTACCCAGTGATAATAAAGAAACCTACTGGTGAAAGAAATTTTAAAATCATTCCAGTATGTAGTTTTTGAGTTTATTCATTACAAATTAAATACAAATCTTTTGTCTTTTATAATACGAGTATAAGTGTATCATATATACACTTATATTATAAAAAAGTCAGCAGGTGAAGAATTGGTTACTTAGCTAAAACGAGAAGCTTTCAAAACTGAGATAATATTTGAACAAAAACAACACAAACTGTGGGGAAATGTTGGCTAGCTATAAAGCGGAGCTGACTCGTCGGTTTATACTTATTGAGAACATTTATTTGATTCTTAATGACTAGCTCGTTGGTCTTGTTGTTGCAAGTTTTACTGCTAAGTAGCAGGTCCTGGGTTCGATTCCAAGTTCGAGGTAGGGACAAGAGTTATTGTGATTTTACATCAGGAATTTCTCAGTAGCCGCCTGGAGTCAGGATTTGTAACCGGTTGATGGCAATAGGCCCCTATTACATAGGACTTAAACATAGCGAAATCTGGGTGTCTTAATATACGAATAACTCTGAGAGAGCAAGATGTGATGTTATTATATATTATGTAAGTTGATTCTGAAGTACAAGAAAAGCCTTCCTTTTTCAAGAACTTTCAGTTCTTAATACTTTACCGAAACCACGCGTCTTTAAAAAATAGAATTAAATCGCAGCCTACTCAGGAGAGTCGTAGAAGAAACTAATACTTTAATCTTGTTACTGCCAGCTCTTGCTTAAGTGCTACAAAGTAACAAATGTCAAAACGATCGTAAAGTTGGTCTCTTCATATCGATAAATCTGCCACTCATCACTTTCACTCTTAAATTATATGGCAGCTTTCGATTTTATACTACTGCTTTACTTCTATGTGACCCTGGTACCTTATCATAAAATTAGAGCTCATTTAAAGATGATTTGCATAAGTTTAATGTGGTTTTATATGTAGCTAGGTGTGCCCCGCGGTTTTACCCGCATTAGTCTCGATCCCGTGGGAATATCGGGATAAAAAGTATCCTTTATCCTAATCCAGGTCATGGTCTATCCATGTGCAAAATTTCATCCAAATCTGTGTAGCGGTTTTAGCGTGAAAGCGTAACAAACTCACTTTCGCTTTATAATATTAGCTAGGATTAATATAATATGAGCAAACAGATGGAGAACGATTTAGTAATGGCTAAGATAAAAAATATGAAAGTTTTTCACTTCACAAAACTAGGCTTAATCAGTATGCTCCTTTGAAATTGTTACCCTTTCCTAAGCAACCACGTAAAGTGCCTACGTTTTCACTTGAAAAAGAATCATTACTCTTTTCAATGATAATAAATAAACCTGCATTTTAGATGCGATGTTAATATAATTAAGTTATGTAAAACGAATGAAATTAGTTGTGGTATTTGTTTTAATATAAATGTCTTTATTTAAGTGCAGTAATGCATCGTAACATTATGGACAGTAGCCGTCTAGAACTCTAAATAAGTAACAAAAGTTGTACTTTATTTATTTTAATAATTCGACCCTGACACACATCTATATCCTGATACCTATCAGAAAGTCTTAATCTGATAAGTCTTTAATTGTTTTCGCTCATTATCATTAAACGACTCTACTTCAGTATAAAGATATCTTAATCTAATCAGGTTTTCTGCGACTGGCCTCAAAAAAACTAGTAGGTAGAGCTTTTTGGATTACTTGCACTGTCCAAAGAAAAACTAACAATTCGGTACGTTTAACCTTGGTCAGGCTGAAATTGAAATGGGTCAAGGTATCAAATTATTTGTTGTAAACTAGCTTTTGCTCGTAACTTCGTCCGCGTGAAATTTCGCGGCTCCTACTAGCCGGAGCTTGATGTTACATACCTTCCTCAAGAATTGAGCCATTCTATGCAAACATAATTTTTCAAATCCAACTGGTAGGTCCGGAGATTACCCCCTACTTACAAGCTTACAAATAAACTAACAAATGTTACCTCTTTATAATGTTATTATAAGTATTCATAAACTATGATCAAAGCCTCTGCAAAGAAAGAAAAAGCCGACGACGAATACGATCCTCGCAAAAGCTTTACACTCACCGCAAAAGACACAGTAAAGTCTGAATCAAAACGAAGTTTTAGAAGAAGAATAGGTCCTGTTTATCTCACGGTTGTCTAAAAGATAATTTCAAAACAATAAATCAATGAACAAACCCAAAATTTCGCAAGCCAATCGCATCAATTGATCGCACTCGTACGCACCAATAACCGATTGATCAATTATCAGGAGACTGCGACCGGCGCCCGCGCTAGCGCAGGTATGCGGTGCAACGCTTTCTATGACCACACGAGCCTAGATGCTATGTGGAGCGGTGTAGTGATGTAATGTTTTGTTTTAATTTTTAGTACTAGACTAGAGGAGTTAAGGACTTGCGGTTTAGTCTCGTAGCTAGAATTGATTCGTCCAATGAACGTCTGTGTGTGGTTTGGGATTGGTTATTGCAGATGAGATATTAAGTGCCATACTTTAATAGAGTGCGGGCCAGCTCCAATATCGTTCTGAATATGATAGCTAATATGTATGGTTGGACTGTCCTTATGTGCGACACTGCTGTGACAAACAAGTTACATATAGTGTCGCACGTAAGAGACTACTGTAATTAATGAATATAAGCTAATGATGATTGATTGATTATGAATTTGAAGTATTTAATTTGTGGTGAGGTTGTATTTATTCGTTGAATTTATTTGTGTGTGATTTAAAGTTTTCGTATATGGGTTATGTGGACCTGAAATAAATGTTTTTTTTTTTTTTTATCACCTATGTTGCTACCAAAGATCTTGATTAAACCTATTTCATCCAAAGTGGTCAGCTGTTCTCTCGTCAACACAACCTATTACATTAGCTAGTCAGCAAGGTAGGATGCGCGGCTTCGAATGCCCATAACGCCGGACTAATTGACATCCTAACTTATACAATATTATAAATGCGAAATGAGTTTGTTTGTTGGTTTATTTGTTACGCTTTCACGCAAAAATGGCTGAACGGATATGGATGAAATTCGGCAAATAGCTAGACCATGACCTAGGATACTTTTTATTACGATATTCCCGAGGGATCGAGACTGATACGAGTGAAACCGCGGGGCAGCTCGTTCGTATATATTGCTCTTTTAAATTAAAGCAAACTTAACAAAAACCCTTAAAATATTACATTTAAAATCAACCTTCAGTAATTCAGCATTGCAATAAAACTCAATAAAGATTAGACATAAATTCGTGTAGAAAAAAGAACCTTTCCAAGCTGATTTATTTAGTCCCTTGAATAAACAAGGACTTCCATACGATTCTTACTCATACAAATAATATTCAGATACCCGGGTTTTCCCTTAAGTTAACTAGAACGCGGGCTTTTACCGAGGCAATCAAGTGGCTTGAAACGGATCAATAAGAAATGAACTAACTTGAATAAATTAACATAACGTTTTAATTGGGCATTTACATGGCCATGTAGGAATGGCGAAAAAATGCGTGGAAAACTACTGTCAACAGATGAAACATTAGCACCTAAATGCCTTAATTAGGTTCTTAATTAAGTGTTAATCGAGCCGTCGCCGTCGACTTCCATAGGCTGAGTTAATTGATTGGAATTAACTCACGCGCTTAATAGCACTTGTTTAATGGATCTAATGGGCACTATGAATAAAGTGGTACCTCATTTCCTATATTTTCTCATTGTACACCAAAATACCGGCGAAATTTCGTGTTGTTGCATAATTTTTTGATTTGTCAAGGTTCTTTATTCATATTCTTTATAGCACCTCCTTAGGTCAAAATATTTGGCCTAGGTCTTAAAGGGGAGGCGTGAACGTTGATTCGCTGTTGTAATGCACTTATAGAGACATTACAAATCAAAGCTTTCAATAAATAAAAAGTCAGCCAACCATGAAACGGTATTTCATCCAGAGAATTTTTATTTAGACCGAAATGCAAACGAAGTGACAAAATAAATAACAATGGTAGGTAAAACAGAATACCTATTCCTTATTCCACATAGGCCTAAACAAAACTATTTATACCGTAACAAATACTAACTCACGCACATGCACTTTTAAGCACACACTAATTGTCAACACGACCATAAAATTAACGTGACGATCGTGTACGCACTTCTTTTGTACACCATTAACGATCAGATTGAACAATAGTTCACTATCGATCAAAGTGATGCTCGACTAAAAGTCGTTAGGTTACCACCACGACTAATCGCGACTATTATAAAAACAAAGGAAGTTCAAAACAATGGGTTCTGGATTTGGTCTAGGAATTCTGTGGCAGGAAGCATGTGGATGTTACGGTCATTGGTTTATCCGCTTTGTGCTGAAAACAGGAGAGCTGTGAAAGTTTGATTTGCCCTTTATCACACGAGCCCTATGTGTCTAGCTTTATCATGGCATCATATATTATAACCATCTGTAAAGGTTTACTGCCAATCATAGGTCTACCCTTTATACTATTTATAATAAGCATCTATTCTATCTTATCTGTCTATATAGGGTAACAACTTCTTAAGGGGTCATTGTATTCATCATCATGAACAACTTTTGCTATGGGACCAAACGAGAAATCGTGAAAAAAAAATCTGCTGTTACCCACATTTTGACAAGTTATGCGAACATAGATTGTTCGCATAACTTGTCAAAATGTGGGTAACAGCAGATTTTTTTTTTCACATGTTTTAATCACATGTGTGATTCACTTTGTGTAGGCCCTCTTTGTCTAGGCCTCTGATTAGCATAGACCAACTGATTTCTACAATACCATTATAAAACAGTTAGACAGGCACAGACGTGCACACGAATTCAATCTCACACCCAGATGAATACTATTAAACTATAATCAAAATACCTTCACGTACTACCGGAATTTATCATAAAATTTCATTGCCGAACATCGAGAAAAATCAGGCGCGTCCATAATCATTATCAATTTATAAAGTAACAGTGTTCTTAACACTTTCACTGCTGAGCCAGCAAAGTGAGTGCAGGACCGGTAACAAGGAAGGAAAGAGATAGCTGCACAAAAATAAATAAATACAATACGACAGAAAGAGATAGTTGTAAAAATAACTAGGTGCAGTCATGTGCGAATTTAACAAGATGGTATTGATGGCTATGTTATGTATGTAGGGTTGCCACCCGTCTGGGTTTCCCCGGATTTGTCCTAGTTTAGAGGGCATCCGGGCGGGGCTTGATTTGTAGTCCAGGTTTAATTAAAAAATTTAAAGTCTTGGGCCACCCGCGACGCACGCACTGTGCCCGCACGCCGCGATCAACGCTAAATTCACCGTCCCGTCCCGTCGCAGTTCTTTTAAGATTTTTGTTTAAAAATTTTATTGAATTTTGTTAGGTTTAATGTTTTAATAAGGTTTTGTATTCATAACAGTTTTTTAATAATTTGAGTTTTTTTTTTACTGATTGTAAAACAATTTGTAACAAACTGATATATTATTCTGTTTTGTTAGGTATATTTAAAATGATGATAAAAGATGACTAAATTTAATTTTAAGATCTGAAAATAAATAAAAAGGTGATTTATGACATTTTCAACTGTTTTTAATTACACTGACTATGTTTAAAAAAACTTTTTGGCATGCCCGGGTTCTGGGCTCTAAAATCCGGGGTTTTCACGCGTCTTGTCCTGGTTGCCAAATTTTAGAGATGGCAACCCTATATGTATGTGATGATTTCCGAAGCTCTTTCGTACTGCAGTTTTGTTGTATTTATGGTATAAGATGGCAAACTTGCCGATGGATTATCTGATGGAAAGGTTACAGCAATTTTCTCTCTTCCATACGAACGTTTATTGTACCGTTCAAATTGTCAATTACAATCCCCAACCAATTCAAAAATTCTTTAGGGTTCTTCTGTTGGTGAATGGCTCGGAGTTGAATGTGAGTTGAGTGTGAATTTTTCCATTCATTTTAGTGTGTTACCTTAATACGAACCACCAAGATTATTCAAAGATTACACGTAATTTTATCACCAAGCAATATACTACCATCAACCTGATTTTCACTAAAATAAACGGTCCCAAAACCTAACGGCAGTGCAAAGCAAAGGGATCAGAGAACACTTTTCATGTGTCAATTCAATTTAGTGCAAAAGATATGTGATATTGAGTCAATTTAACCATTTTATTCAGAATTAAAATGAAACCGTAACATTAAACCTATATTCCCCGAAAGGTTGGGTAGAGGTGTACCTAGTACACACATGTAGCCATTCACAGATATGTTTAAGTCCCATGTAATAGGGATCGAGCCTTTTGCCATCAACCGGGCACAAATCCAGACACCGAGCTGTTACTGAGAGATTCCTAATGAAAAACCCAGTAACACTTCGCCCGACTCGGGAGTCGAATAGCAAGGAATAAAAATGTAAATAATAGTGACATCAATAAAAGACCATACAAGTCTTCATTAAATAAATTCATATTAAAACCATGTATATCAATGGAACCAATCATACTTCCGCAAATCGGAACGCGTTCGTTTATGTGTGTAATTGAAAATGGACTGATCGACGGCCATTACGTAAGGCTATTGCAAAAATTCTTGTACAGTAATGTGCATTGTCCCAGATATTCGTTTAATATCGTTTCGGTCAGTACTTTGTGGTGCATGTTTTTTGTCGCAGCCTACTTTCCAAGGAATGATTTAATGAACAATCAGGTTCATGAAGGAAATTGTTTGTCCTTGTGATAGTTGGTTCGTTGTTTAAAGCAATGTAGACTGTAGTTACTGTAGTATATTGATAGGTAGGTAACGTAGACGAAGCAAAAGTAGTATGTAAAGATCGCAGCAGATGGCGTTCTGTAGTCTTTGCCTACCCCCGTGGAAAGCAGGAGTTAGTTTATGTATGTATGTTTACTAAATTTGATAGACTATTTTAATTCTGCGAATATCTCTAGTCTAGAAGATAATATAATGGTCACTTAGAACAATATGAGTATATGAATTAATTAACATCGGTACACAAACTTTGATTTGAAAAGCAATAGTAAGTATAATTGATGGAACATTTTGCAAAGAATAATAATAACACAAACAGGTATCGAATCAAAGATTTAAATCGTAGATTTGCCCTCACTGTACTAAGTCGCACGAAAAATCGTCCATAATGAGAGGAGCGAGCGCACACATTAACAATGGCGTTTCCATGACAACCAAGTCAAGTCTCTGCGACACTGTCTCTCATCTTTTGACGCGGAAGGGCAAATCTACGATTGAAATCTTTGTATCGAATGTAACAAACTTTTAGAATATCATGGTCAGAATTACCCCTAAAGCAATATTGCAGACCAAATCAACATATTTATAAAAGTCAAGATTTTAGGTCATCTCACATTACTAGGCAAAACGCAAAATTAAATCATTCAATCAATCTGCCTAGCCTTCCCCAACTATGTTGGGTTCAGCTTCCAGTATAACCAGATGCAGCTGAATATTATTGACAAAAAAACAGTCGTATCAACCAATAGCATGCTAACGTTAAATAACTAATTGGAAAATTGTCAATGCAGCCAACGGAACCGGAATGATTTCAAGTGTCATGGACAATGCGATAGGAACTTAATATGTTATTTAAAAGTATAAGTGAACACTGACGTGTCAAACGCAACTGTTGAAGTAGGAATTATAGGTTTTAAGGTTCGTGCAGACTAGGTGTCGTCCATGTTTTGTAGACAATACAATGATTTACGTACCTAAATGATTGATAATGTTTATTTACCAAAACCACTGCATTACATTGCGTTAAATTTTTTGAAGAAAACCACAAATCAAGTTGAAGATAGTAAATACATATTAACCAAATTAGAGAAAATATAATTTAAAACGAAAAACTCAAACTCAAAGCATTTATTTCAACGTAACCATTTACATGCATTTTTGAACTGACAAGGAGTTAGTCAGTTTGTTAGAAAGTTGAAGGTAGTTGCTCATTCCGAAACGTAGATCTCTATGGAGAAGAACGGGCAAGAAACTCCTTTAAATAATGCTTTAGTTTGAATACTATAAAAATCATAAACGGATCTAGATAAATGCAGCTTGCATCTGCATTCCGTAATAAATCTTAGCTGCAATTGTACACCGATTATACTACATTGATAAATGCTACCATAACTACAATTATCTACCATAAACTTTACTTTATAAATATATAAAATTTACTTTATAAATATATAAAGTAACTTAAGCCTTTATACTGCAGTCAGTATGTTGCCAAAAAAGGCGTAAGTGTAATCTAAGTTCTAACTTTCGATAAACAAAAAATAAAACCTAAAACGTTCGTGGACGGGTATCGAATGTCTTTCCAAATTTTCTAGCTGACGTGAAAGCGGGATATGTTAAGTAAATATCTTATAACATATAGCAGTTAATAAAAAAGTTTTATTTATTATGTTTACTATAGTCACGGCGCACACGCCGTCAATGTTTTCACTTCTCTTTAAAAGATAAGAATACCAGTTTTTTTGGAAACCCTAACGAGTTAACCATGTGTTTTTTTTTTCTTTTATTATTATTATGAGGTTTCCATCTGTTGCATGCAAATTAAAAGACATAATTAATTGCTAAACTAATCGTACAAAAAAATAACGAAAGCAATGTCATTAACAGTATTTGACTTAAATATCGAAAACACTAAATACCAGATTAACGTAAACCGCCAAAGTAATAAATAACCTCAAAAAGACAATAAACACAATATTTCCAATTACTTTCTTCCACAACACAATTTCACGCGATTCGCTACACCAGTGGACACGTAACTTTACTTGTACGCTGCCGACATCAACACGAACTGTTGTCGGTGTCATTACTGCTATTAATTGCATAATTATAAGCCCCATGACAACTGAGTATAGTGAAACTAATTAGCCATTGCGATTATTCCTATTTACGGCTTGAGAAATGCGATGGCAATTTTTATGCGTTTGTTTTCAAAATTAATATGGTTGTCATTGTGACAATGTATCTTATATACTAAAGTTTCCAGTCAATGCCACACTACCTAGAAAGGTGTTTATGTGCCATGAAAGCTTCACCTTAACTTTACAAAGATACTTATACCAGTAATGCGAAAGCAAGTCTCTCGGAATGTATGGTAAGTCGAAGTCGATTTAAGGCGACGATAATCGACTTTCAATGATTTTATACTGAAGATCACGTCTAAACGAGTACTGTTAATGATTTTGAATATATTTTAAATTAGAGCATTTTTAAATAATTTAATTTGAAAATATTTTAGATTATGTTTATATTACATAGTGTAATTAATTTGTAAAGTTATGTCTAACGCGGATAAAAAACAGAGAAGCACGCAAAAACTATCAAGCATATTTTTCTGAAACCTTCACAATTTTAAACATAAATTAATTATTTATCTTTTAGTATACGTATTTTATTAAAGTACTTTTTGTTTTATATATAATAAATTAATAATGCGTCAGATTTGAGATGGCGCTCCTTGACGGGCGAGTCCTATTACTGGCTGGAAACACGACGCGTTGCGTGAACTCAGCACAGAACACGTAAGCTAACCACTCAAGGTCACTGGTATTTAATGGCGTCTTAAGGCTAAACTTTTCTACCTATTCTCACAAAGATTAGCCGACACTGAAAAAAGCCGAGTATTGGACAAACTTGCGAAATATTAAAAACTAGACCTGTAGATGGAGCAACAGACACAATTTGTACAAATTATAAAACCCAGGCAGCCACTTTACTTTGTGTAAATTATTTCATCACCACTGCTCTCAAAACGGCGAAGGAAAACATCGTGAGGAAACTGGCATGTTCTAGAACCAAAAATTCAAAGACATGAGACATCTACCAACCCGCACTAGGCCCACATGGTGGATCGGAGAGATCTAACCGAGAGGAGGCCTGTGTCCCAGCAGTGGAAAAATTATATGCTGATATTGCTTATAGCTTTAAAAATACTCACATAAACTAAGAGAACTTCTCAACTTCAACACAACTCACAAACTGACATAATGATCATAAAAAATACTATGAAGTTCGCGTGTCTACCCATAATCAGATTAAATATGCAAAGGAACCATCTCCGTCCAGCCCTATCAAATTACTGACACCTTGGCCGAAACAGCCAAGCATGCAAAATACTTCCTAAGGAACCCAGATGGTCAGATACTGGCCTATAAGTATAACGCCGAAATTACACGGTTCACGTATGCTCTTCAATTTTAATGATTCAACCAAAGATGTAATATTCAACGTCGGCTTCACCGTTCATTTCTGCGCCTTCCAATCAAAGGGAATGACTTTGGTTGAACCGGCAAAAATTGCCTTAATGTACAATGAAATTAATATGCCTAGAGATCGACATCCTACAACCTTGTGCGTACAATACATTTTCATACTATAGAGAATTAAGATCAGGTACATTATCTCGAGTCATCAGTGTTGAATGTATTGTTTTTAAGATCTGATAAGATGGCGTAAGTGTTTGTTTTGTTTTGTTTTATTGATCATTTAGCACGTGCTAGAGATTTTGAGGAATTTTTATGATAGATTTCAATCTACAATGCCAAGGTTTTTAACTTGACCTATTAAAATTTTCCATGTAGGAACATACTCCATTTGAAATAATATTGGCACAGAAATCTAAAAAAGGTATTGTCAAGATGCACAACAATAGTTAAGTTAAGTATTCTAAAATGATTGCGCACGCAATACATTTGTCATGGTTACAATGACAAGCTCTAAAATAAGATTCTTTCGATTGATCTTACCAGTTTGGCAAAAAGTATCTAACATTTACGACAATCACGATTATGACGCCATTTTTTACTTTCATCAATCACCTTAAATAATTTTGAAAACATCTCCACCACCTGTAATCATGACTTTTGAAGTTTGAACTCCACCCCCTGAAAGTATTTCATTACAAATCGTGAAAGGTTATACTTTAAATCCTTTCACACATTGCTAAATTTTTTCATCATTCTCGCTGACTGACATTCAATTATGAAACATCAATTTTGGCATACTGCATGTGCATGAAGATTATATTTTCATATTTTGATGTTAATGAGGCGTAAATTCATGTTTAATTCTGGTATTGTTCAATTGGAAATATCATATTGGAAATCCAGAAAAAATGGCAGAGTAAAACCATAAACCTTAATAAACATGCAAAGTGCATAGCATAGACCAAACATAACCTTGACTATCACGGATGTATGAAACTCTGAAGACTGGAACAATTCTAGCTGATAAGCTATTTGACACTCCAATTATACTAGGAGACGCAACAAAGCAATCCTTTGTATGGTAATGTGGCGACCAATCATTGTAACAATGAAGGAAGAGCTTATGACCTTTCTACAGTGGGTGCTATGATTGTTGATGCATCCGGATAGTAGACGCCAGTTTGTTTTGGGATCATGAATACTTAAAGTATTTTTCTGGATTGTCTATGTGCAACGGACTGCCTGACGGCTAAAAGATAACGCGTAAGACTGGCGAAAGGCAGGAAATGGTTTTTCAGAAATCCTTCACTGAGCAAGAAACCGCAGGTACTGATTTTTTTAAAATCCCCCGCTGAGCGAGAGACCCGTAAATTTTTGAGATAATTAAATTGTCCTTAACAATAGGTAGAATTTCTACTTTTGTCGTAGGCTTAAATGTTCTTATTTCTGGCCATATCTTGGTAATTCTAGAATAAAACTCAAACATACTTAAGAAAAGTGTGGTTAAGTAAAATAAAATTAGCGATGTGCGCAGCAAAAAGTGAAGGTAAATAACACTTCAATGCTATTCTAAACATATGCACCAGCAGAAGTAAGTGTCCGTACGTAACGCGCATTTCAATCTAAGAACACCAGAATTTCAAGCCGTGTAAAGTAATGTATCGTGTAATGTATCTTGTAATGTATCGTGTAATGTATCGTGTAATGTATCGTGTAATGTATCGTGTAATGTATCGTGTAATGTGTCGTGTAATGTAATGCGGATCTGCGTGTGGATGTCACGACGAGCATTATATGTAACGCTCGCGCTGATCCATCTGCTGTCGGTAAGGCTCTCGCAGTCAAGCACAGACAGGATTCGCGTTGAATTTGCATGCCGTCCACACTATTCGCATAACATTACACATTGCACGCGTCTGTACACGGCCTAATCCAGAATGATTTGTAACTTACAGCTGAGCCGAGTTAACTATTGCCACAGAGTAGAACCAACGACAAATACTAATCTATAGCTTTTACATCGATTGTTGCAATTTACACCGGTAATTTGACAAGCCGCTATTATTGATCATACTTTATAACTAGGGATATAGTACTATTAGGGCTGATTTCACCAATGAAATTGAACGCGTTCAGCACATCTAAATCGCGTTCAAGAGCTGTCAGTGTCAAAATTGTTATGGAATTTTGTACACTGACGACTCTTGAACGCGTTTAGATGTTCTGAACGCGTTCAAATCCGCACTAAGTATGTTTTTCGTGTTCTTTATTTTAGTGTCAGGTTTTCCATTAGGAAATTCACTTAGAATTTCCTACCAGCCCATATTCTGGAAGTGTGCACCAGAAGTAGGCTTATTACATGAGACTTACAACAAATCGACGAAATGTGAATGACTAGATATTTACACCACTACTAATTCCTTCGGAGAATACCAGCGTGATGTTGTTATATCTTTTTTATTAAATTTTATGGCTGGTAGGGTAATCTGACTCTTAGAAATTACTC
This sequence comes from Agrochola circellaris, assembly GCA_914767755.1. NCBI lineage: Eukaryota > Metazoa > Arthropoda > Insecta > Lepidoptera > Noctuidae > Agrochola > Agrochola circellaris. Next base: position 3,683,635 of record OU611847.1, read on the forward strand.
CATGACGTAACATACATTTTCTTCCCATCCAGATCGCTTTAAAAACTTTAAAACATCTCACCCAAGATTAATTAAAAGTAGTTAATGTAATAGAATGCGGAGTAATCCTGAACCAGATCAGTATCTTGTAACGTAAACGTTACCGTAGGAAGTCTGCGTAAAGAGTTCACTTTCTAAACCAGAGCTGCGCGGCGCCGGTTTGTGACACAGCCTAGGAAAAAACAGTGAGACAATATTGTAAGTGTTTACTTTTTTTGTGCGTGGTCTTCGGATATATTTCTGTAGACGTAAATAAAAACAGTTGTCAGAAATAACAAAAGTTGTGGTGAATAATTATTATTATTATATATTGTTTGTTTATGATTACTGCTTTTTAATACGCATAAATCATATTACGCTATTATTAGTCATCTATTGACTGCATCAGTAATCAGGTAATATAATCATAATAAATAAAAACTTGCAGTACATTTTTTGTACATTATGAATTTGATGGTTTAGCAAATTTTTACGGTTAAGTAATTACAACTTATAAAATTTTCAATTTAAGAAATGGCAATGACTGGTACTTTTATTTGCATGCAAGCCGATACATATTGAACACACATCAAGTTAATAAAAACAAACCTTCTACGCTTCACAAAGAAACAGTATATTCCTGGTTGGTTTATTATTTCTTTATTACCAAACAATATACATTGTACTATCGACACGAAAATGAGACGAAGAAATATGTATACTATGACCAACTGATACATGTCCATGTGTGTACTGGTACATGTGTGTGTGTCTTTATTTTCTTCTTTATTTTTTTTTTGTATATTGGTACCTTAAAGCTATATTCATGTATTTAGCTATTATTTAATCGTGTTTTTGTATTTTGTGCTGTCTTTTGTGTGCACCAAATAAATTATTTATCTATCTATCTATCTATCTATGTAGTCTGTGGTTCAACCACCGGAGCGCGCCGTATTCTTTATTTTACCGTTTTAACATATCAATGACACTTTCGCCGCCGTAATAGTAACGTAATACTAGACTTACTGCACGTGAAACTGACAGCTGGACGAATAATTACGTACATTTCTTTTAGCTACACATTCTCACGGTTATTCGTTACATTTCGTCTAGTCTGTCAAGTGCATTATTGTTCAATTTCTAGAGAATATTTTGAGATAGTTACTCTTTCCTACCATTGTGTTTTGTATTTTTTCTTTGCTGTTATTATTATGTTGTCTAAACAAGATGAAAGATATGATTAAGGCAAAAATATGTGCTGACAGTGAAGCTAAAATATTTCTAAGCCATTAAAATAAAGTAGTTTGCTTGTACGGACATATTGCATCTAAACTACTTGAGGACTCACGATGCAGTTTTCACCATAATTTAGAATAATTCTTAAAGAAGAAAGAGAAGATTTATAATGCATTCATAACCTCTCTATTAAACTGACTCGTGCGAAACCGGAACACCTCATTACTAATTTATAACAATAAATAGCATCGTGTAACAGCCTTTAAAAACAGTAATTTGAATGTAGTTGTCAGTAATCGCACATGATTCTCACAAAGATCTGCTAAATAAAAAATAACGAATACTTGCACATTGCATCATGATGCGATAAGAGCAATAGCCTAGCGACTCTGCAGTTTAACCGGTGAAGCGTAATCCAGTAGCTCAATCTACTACTGTAACCGATACTGTGAGATCATTCACTTATGAAGTTATGACTGTACTATACTGTTCTGCTATACATTTAAGTAGTACAAACAAGTAGTACCAGAGACCTCGCTGTAAAGAAATTCCTTAATATCCACTGTTTTATACTTTATTTCAAAAATAAATGACCTTCATTTTGAATAACCCAAAAACCATATAAGGCTCCCCTGTATCGCAAAATGCGTCTTAAGATTAGGGTCAACAATTGAGCAGAAAACATCTTTATAGTTATGTGCTAAAAGATATATAATTATGTATAATGTACAGTGATTGGCAATCAGTCTACACTTCCACTCGTGGTAATATTCCCTAGTGTTTATTTTCGTAAGACAGCTCAAGTATAGTTGAGTCACTTACAACTTATACAGTATATACCACTTTCATATCATTATTCGCTGGCGTCGAGGCTTAAAGACTAAAACTCAGCATTAACTTGAATATATACTATATTTATATAATATATTAAAGCTTAAGTGCTTGTTTGTTTTTTTGTTTGAAGTACCTTTTGATTTGAAAAAAAACATTTTGCGTTTGATAGCCCAATTCTTGAGGAAGGCTATATGCTATTTAACATCACGCTTAGAACGATAGGAGCCGAGCAAAAAGAAGAAGGACAGAAAGAACGCTAACCAAAAACGAAATAATAGCACGTGTAGGCGATGCGATGCGACGCGGCGGGTCGGGGACTGAAGGAGTTTTCTAATAATGTGTCTGTTATTTTAGTATATTGTGTATCTAACGACATCCACGCGAACGAAGTCACGGGCAAAAGCTAGTCTACGATAAATTTACTCGAAGCACGAAGTTGTAACAATCTTTTACAATTCTTCAAAAACCATGATATTTGAGATAAAGCCATTATAATATGAACCATTAAATATAATAGCAGTAATTCAAGTAATTTCGAAGTGTTATGATAGATTACAGATGTTAATTTAGATCCGTTATCTGGGTCAAGTTGAATCGCCGCAATATCTAGTAGAAAGTGGATTACGATAACTTGTTTTAACAAAAGGGGAATGTTTCGTGTTAGTGTCTAAGTTTGGATACTAGAGTTTAGTGGGGCTTGTTTTTATTTTGGTTCTAAAATGTTGTTGAATTTTTTATAAATTTGAGGTCAAATAAGCATGTTATCGTGTTGAATGATACTTTTATAAGATATGAATTTGATTGTCAAAAAGATAAAGCTGTGAAACTTGAATAAAATAATGTTAATATGAAACTTATTTTTATACTTAACATAAAATATTCTTAGTTCTCACGGATATTTATAGAATTACTACAGACTTTAAGTAAATAATTTTATTGCATTCATCACTTAATAAAAAGCAAATGAAAAAAACACTTTCCTTTTCATAACAGTATGCTATCACATTCTTCCTCGTAGCTATCGGTCAACTAAAGCAGAACACCGTTTTTTACCGACTGCGCGAGTTTACCCAACTTGTGACGTCACCTGCCTCTTGTTTTTGTTATTTAAACTTACAAAATTAACTTCAATGAAATATTTATGTAATTCTGATATTAGTAATGTTAAGTGTTTATTTTACAGTCGATTTGTCAAAGTCAACTTTTGGAAGGATTTACCTACCTAAAAGCAATCTAATCAGACTACAATGTGGCTTCTTCTTCTTCATGGAACACCAAAGCAATAGACTTACTGCACCACTTTGGTTCTAAACATTTTTAATTATAAATATGCTAATTTCACTCTACAACTGCAATACCCGTTGCTACAATTCACAAAGCAGAGAGAGGTTGTTAACTCGCCGCCTACAACCATAACTTATTCGTTCAACTCATTGCAAATAGCGCCGTTAAACTAAACAATAGACTTTTAACTTTTTCTGTACACCAACAAGGAAATACAAGATTCAATTATAGACGTCAATGTTTTCAAACTCGTTTTTAATACTAATACATGCATCGATGTATTATTTATAGAATAAAAGACAGAATTATTAATGGATACATTTGCAATGCAAACGAAGAAAGTGGTGAAATTATTTGACCTTGACTCGAATGTATAGCACGAACAAAAAATGTATGCTAATGTATAGTATGAACAAAATGACGAGCACGATTAGCGCGCGTTGATGTCTTTTATATGGACGAATGAATTGCAGCGAAGTTTTGATATTAGAAGACCGAGAAAATTTGTTTTAGATAGAATCATTCTAGTTAATTCGGTCAAATGATTTAAATACTAATTTGGTAAATTATAAAGGCGATTTTTCAGTCTTATGGATTTTTTAAATTTGATATTGTTACCAAAAAATATTATACAAATGAATTGATTTAATTAAATGTTAACCAACGTGTCGTCTACGAACTTCAAACTATTTTGCTATTTTAGGACACTTCCCGACAGTCATAACAATCAAACCGTGTTTAGCTTCTAATTAATGATATTACACGTCTAATAAATAACGCAATCTATCAAACGACTTACTTATAAGCACACTCCAAATAATTAATTACTTATCTTCCTTATCAAAACCTGCTCCTCAAGGCGTGGGACAGCCACAAAGAATGCCGCTTTTACAGCAATTCCGATGACTGTGTGTCTGAATAAGGATGCAGACAAACTTTCACTGGCGGTTTTTTTTAGATTCTGGCAGACATTTTATTTAGGGGCTTCGCGTATAGACAGCTGTGAGGTGCTATGGAGAGAATTTCTCCTGCTGTGTGGTCTGAATAGATTATATTGTAGGAATTTAATGATTGATGAGTAGAGGGTCCGTAGTCTGGATTTATGCTATGTTTATTTATTAAACTTTGGCCACTGTTTTTTGTTTTTACAAGAGGCTGGAATATCACTGGTGAACTGTGGGTGTCCTTTCTCCATTTATATAGTTTGTTTTTGAATAAGTTAGTATTATTTAATAATAAGGGGCCGAAACTAGTGCCATCAACCGAAAAAACGTAAAAGACTTGTAATCAAACACTCGCTTTATATCGCCTTCACTCGCTTCGCATTGAATGTGTTTCTTTACATGTATGGTATGAGAACCGTTTTTTCCATGGTCAGCTGCCTTGTGACAGACAGTTCTTTGTTATGATTTACTATAGCTACATACAATAACCAAAATATCTCTGCATAAAATGTTGGTGAAAAGAAAATATTTCTCGACAGCATGTGAAGCCAAGTCAAAGGCCCATGGGTGGCTTTATAACTCTTACACCAGGTTAGTCACTAACCTCACGAAAAGAAGAAGAACAACAGCTACATATTTTCATTGATTTTCATTAACCGAATGAGCTATCTAGTTGACCTAGTTGTACATATCAGAATCATGTTAAGCATATAAAGCATTGGGATAAATTTCGAAGAATTGAAAAGTTTGATTTACCCAGTGTTTATGGTAGAAAAATAAATTGAGATACAATGTAGCTTATGTATTGACATAAGCTACATTATATCTCAACTTATTATCCATTACCTTATTTTTATTTGTATTACTTATTTTTGTCATTTGACATTGGTCAAATGTTTCTCAACAATAAGAGACCGGATCAAATAGGTAAGTGAAGCCTGAAACGCCACTGAGCACGCACCATGAAAAGAGGTCTCGGCTGGGGGGACAAACAGGGTGCAGAAGGCGGATAACCTGCAATGGTGTTCGCTGCAACTTGAGAAAGCTTTGTTCTGCAGTAGACTGTCATAGGCTGAGTTAATAAGTCAATATAACACGGCACGGGCAAGAACAGTGGTGGCCCATTGGTAAAGATCCCGACTTAAGATGTAGGTCGTGTGTTTGAACCCAGTAACGGGCTTTACTTTGTGTAAATAATTTCATCAACACTACTCTCAAAACAGTGAAGGAAAACACCGTGAGGGAACCGACATGTCCTGGAACCAAAAATTCGAAGACATGTGACATCTACCAACCCGCACTGGGCGCGCGTGGGCCTACAGCCTACTCCCTCTCGAAGAGAGAAGGCCTGTGTCCCAGCAGTGGGAACATTATAGGCTGATTATGATAACGCCTTTTAGTAATTAGGAACTAACTACTAAGAACTAACTATTAACTAACTATATTACTTATATTACTTTACTTATATTATTTTAATGTTACTTTGTTTTTTATTTATGTTTAGTGTGTTTTTAGTTTAATGTATTTTTAGTTTAATGTCTTTTAGTTTAATTCCTGTGCGAGTCTCAATAAATACTTTTTCTTTCATTCTTTCTTTCTTTCTTTCTTTCTTTATATTTGGAATGCAGCATTGATGCACTATACTCTCGAAGCCATTTGCTATTACATAAATAACAATCACTGTTTCCTTTACTTTTATGTCATATATACCTAATATTCTTCTATTCTCGTTTTTTATTATCAATGCCTGCCTAACCACCGAAACTGAAACAATATACTATACTGAAGTCTTTAATACTAAATGAAATATAGTTTTTTTAAACTTTCTGTATAATTTCTCTTCGGCTAATGAGTAACGACTTGCATTGTCTTAGTCGTGTCTCGGCTACCTGCCTCTCTGCCAGTGACGACTGTATTATTGTTACGTAATGATAATACAGTAATTATTATGTATGTAAATTATTACAGTTCTATACGTAAGTTTTGGTAATGTTAATTACTTTTGTTTGGTTTGGTCGGGTAGAGATTTTTGTATGAGCCAAATTACGTAAATATCTGTTTCTATTTTTGAGATTGCATGCTGTAAATAATTCATCTCTGATCTCTGAGGCATTTTGTAAGGCCTTAAAATGCTCTCGTTTTACGTTAATCGAGAAAATTTCCGTTCTTTTTTAAATTCCAAATCAGACATGTTTCACACAGGGCTTTATTCCGATAAGGGGGTGATGTCAAACTGAACAACTTACGCCATGAAATTCAAATCCGATTCGTAAAAAAATTTAAAAGCGATGCTTTGAAATAATCTGTCTACTGTTGTATAGGAATTTGTCCTTTTTTTCCCCGAGTCGAGTTTCATAGTAAAAGTTGTTTAGTATGACGATGACGGGTAGAATCACCTCCTTGACGAATGCAGGTGCCTAAATTCAAAATTTCAAAAGCCATTTGTTCAAACTAGGCTGAGAATCAGTACTTTTCGAACGTCAAAATTTCAAAAGCCATTTGTTCAAACTAGGCTGAGAATCAGTACTTTTCGAACGTCAAAATTACATAAGACAGTCCCCCAAAAACGCCCACCCATCACCACTTCCTAGTGCTTAAGCTGGGAAGAAGAAGTGGCGCAACAAACTCCCCAGCAGCACAGCTATCTGTTCAGTTGGAAAAACTTGATTCTATATAATAGTACTTATGCCAAAATAATTTACATTACCACAAATTGCAAAACAACTCATAAAATAAAAACATTTTAATGAGTAAATTATGTCAATAATAAATGACGAAATCCCTTACTTGTATTAGAACCCTCCGCATGCTATGTATGTTGTTCTAAGTAGATCTGAGCAAGACTAGATTCACTACATGCTCAGGAATAATGAAAGTACTGGCCAGTTTTTTCATAATTACATGCAAATACTATGCAAAACAAGCCACTTCCTTTAGTGCACAAGGAACAAAGTAATTATAGCGTCGTAATATGTGGTAGGTGGCAAAAAGTTGAGTAATTTTTGATATTAATATTACAACACTATTAAACAATTTATGTGTGCTTTCAATCTATAACATACATTCTTGGGAAAGGGTTATGTCCACCAGCAGACGTCGTTGCTGATAAAAATGATGATAAATAATCATAATCACCCTACAATGTTCCCACTGCTGGGACACAGACCTCCTCTCTTTGAGAGGGAGCAGGCAGAAATCCACCCCGCGGGCCCAGTACGGGTTGGTAGATGTCACATGTCTTCGATATTTTTGGTTCTGGAATATGCCGGTTTCCTCACGATGTTTTCCTTCACCGTTTTAAGAGCAGTGGTGATGGAATAATTTACACAAAATTAAGGGCCTGCCTGGGTTCGAACCTACGCTCTACAATTCTTAAGTCGCGGCCGTTACCACTGCGCCACCACTGCTCTCTCTCACTAAGATGATGATGGAAATACATTAAATGTTGGTTTTAATTCCATCTATAACAATTTTGGAAATTCTATTAAAGTACTCGTATCCTTTTAAGGAATGTTGAGAATAAACTACAAGATACTGACCGGGAACACTACCATAGATATTGGTGACCTAAATTAACCGCTCACTGTAATACATTAAAGGTTAAATTACTTCTAATCTTTTTACTTCTTAAATTTTCAATAGAAGCACAGACAATAATATCCCACTATCAAACCGTGTCACCGCTCAATTCGTGCTCACTTCCAGTGTTGTCAGGTGTTACAAAATATGTTCTAAAGCATTATATATAACATAATATCCTCGATATTGCTATCTCTTGTCTGATGGCGTGGTGGCACGCGAGAGGTAGCGATCTTGAGACGATAATAGTAGCCGAGTTTATCGATGTAAATCTTTTACTCTGTAGTATTTTGATGGATGTCATGAGAATTTATAAAACGTTTTTGTATTTGGACAAAATAGACAGTGTATTAAACATTTGTAAGAGTTTGTATTATCACTCAGGATAAGAAAAATTATATACACACCGCAGAAGATTTTTTTTGTTTTTTTTTTTGCAATATTTCTTGTTGTGTAATTATTGCGGCTTACTAACAAAAATATTATTATGTGTTTAAATTAAACTAGAAACTTATAGTGTTACTCAATCGGCTGGCAGAAACTATATTAAGCAAAATTAAAATAAGTTCAGTAGTTTCTGAGATAAGCTCAAATAGACAGATATGCATTTATTTGTAATGTCTTACATCGTTGAAGCACGCTAGAGGCAGTGATTTTGATGTGATAACAAAATAAGCTGCCTTTTATCCATCATATCATAACTGCAGTGCTATTCTGTAACCATCTCACCGTGAAAACTTAGGTGAAGTGAGCGTGGAGTGAGCTGTCATTCCACAGGGATTGACACTATTGACAGCTCACTTTACCCAAGTTTTCACGGTGAGATGTTTACAGAATAGCATGGCTGATCTTGACTCATGTACTGTCAGAATTTGTATGTAAGTGCTGTTATTTAAAGTACATCTTCCTTTTTTTTTATTTGGTTAGATTGAAAGTGATTCGTACGAATTGCTGCTGGCAATATTTTCAATGGATACCACCACATCTAAATTAAATATACTTTCTGTTTTATTCATGAAGAACACATAACATAATATCACGCCTGAATTCCCCGAAGGGTTAGGCTTCACAGTTCACCAGCTCACCTAGCATACCAATGGTAGAAGCGAAAGACAAAATGACAGATTGTAGAAGGATTTCGGCGCGATTTCAAAGATGGAGGAATGAAATGTCACTTTTAATACACATACATGACACATCTCTTTCTACTCAAAGTGACATTTCGTTTTTTTTCGTAGAGTAGAGATAGAAGTAGTCATGCTACACTTACAGTTTTTTTTTAATTCCATGTTATAGAACCCACGAAGAAAACAATACATCCTCAATCCAATCCTTTTTCAGTTTCAGTTCGTTTTCAGAATTGACCTCAAAACTACCAGAATTATAATCAGAAAAATATGAAACTTATGTAAGTTTCATTAAAAAAATTAAACTTACTTAAGTTTCTTTTTTTTTTAAACAATATCTACGGTTCGTTCTACAGCATCAGAAGCAACGTAAAACACCACCTTTCTTTTAATTAAACTCTACAATAAATATTTATCATCAAAAACGAACGATTAACATGCAAAATATAAATCGAGTCTCAATATAAATACTCGAGTGAAATGTTTGCCGGTAGCTGCGCACACGCACTCACTTTCTATATCGAGCGACTTAAAATCGATAATATGGAATGTCGCTTTTTTATCGTACCTCATCATTACAAACATAAAAGTTGTAAGTAGCTAAATAAATAAATGTAATGAATGAAATCGAAAGCATTGTGGTTTGATTTGGAAATTAGATGTTTTTTGTATGTTTTCCTCGTTTCAGATTTTTATTTAACTACGTACAGGGAAACATGAGATTTCTCGATTTTAAATCACGTAATAAATAGAATATCGAAGCAGTTTCAATATCAGATCAACTGAACAAAAATCTAATCAATACATTATGAAACAGATTTAAAAATGTATAGGAGGAGTAGGAGTTACCTATTTAAATAATAAAAATACTTTTACGAGTATTATATTAATTTTAGCATTTTTTTTAATTCCTTGCATACTCAAGTAATTTAAATCAACACATACGGAATTTATGTGTTGATTTAAATTACTTGAGTTTGTAATTTAAGTATGTAACTTATGTATATAATCATTTCTGAAAAAAAAAAATGCTAAGTATTGTTTACTTTGTCCGTAGACAAAGAATACTACACACTACGCTTAAGTATTTAAAAAATATTTCAACCGTGTTACATTTTTGTTCATGAATGCGATTCAGACTAGATTTAGATCAAAACAGATCTAATCTTGCGCAATCCCCGCAGTTGTTTCAAAAATGAAAATATTCGGCATTGGTCATAATTGGCCGCAAGGTCCGAACATTGTCGGGTACTACCATTTTCTACCAATGCTACTATTTCGGCAAATGGCGGCACTAACAGTACGATTAGATCTAATTCTTGACCAACGACATTTGAGTCGTGTAACAGCTAACAGCTGCTTTGGATCCGGGTAATTGTATTGGTAACTGAAGGCGCGTTTACATTCGGTAGAGTAAGTAGGCTAGTACTGGTTTGGTACAACTAACCAAAATTGTAATCTTTATTTATTTTAATAGTATAATAAACCTACTGCTATGATTCAGGAACATTTAAATTAGGTATGAAATTGTATTTATCGTTCTTGCCAGACTGCTGTCTTACTCTTCTAGTGTAAACACGCTCAAATTGTATTGAAAGGGTATTACTGAACGTTCTGTTTAGTTTATGTCTTCTATTTAAATTATTTTCTAGCGTTTTCTTTCTTTTTGTAGGTAATTAAGGCATCTTTTGTCCTCAGTACGGCTAAGTATTTAAATTTTATGTGATCAGGCTAAGTTAAGCTTGAAAGAATACTCTAGTATTTCTTCAACAGACAGATAAGAAAAGTATACTAACAGCATGCTTCAATTTAGCTATCAGTTATTAAACAGGTGCCTTTCAAGTAAGTTAATAAATTCTGTGCTAGATAATAAATGTTATTGCATTCTGTGCTACATATTACATTGTATGTATCGTAAATATTGTGGAAGTACATAATACATTTACGAAACTAAGATTAGATTTTCCGGAGTTACGTTTTACTTTTTCAGATTTCTCGCAAAAGTTGTGCGGATGTAAGTTAGGCGTGTGGAAAGGAAATTACTTTTAATAGCGAATAGAAAGGTAGAGTTATTTTACGCTGATTAAAACAATATTTAATTATCTCAGAAGTGAAATGTCGCAACGCTGCGCAGTGATATAGGGTACCACCGTTTACTTTCATAAAACAAGTTTTTGCACAAGCCGCACTGGGCAAAATGTTACCGAAACATATCATTATGAATTATTTCGCATGCCTTACAAGTTTTAACGTGTAAAATGATTTATTTATGAAAAAAAAATAAAGTATCTAGATATCAGCTCGGACAGTGCTCAATCGTGACTGCTGCCACACTCATGGTCGAGACTTTAGAAAGCGAAAGACTTATCATTGACTCACTACTAAAATAATTACGCGAAATTATATTACGTGAAACTCACCTTTCAGTAATATTTAACTGTCTTCAACTTCAATTTGTAGTAAAAAAGCACTGATTAATTTATTACGTGGAATCCACCATTATTCCATGTCACTTGTTGAAAACACCGATACCACCTTCACTTTAAGTTAGAAAAAAAAAACTTTTTACACAACACGCACTTACCGCCAAAATTCTACATTATTCGAAAAATCCAAATCGATAGATCGATTTCCGTATCAGTTGATAGATGTCAACGTCCTCGACGCAATCCGGACACTGGCGGCAAGTGTCGCCGTCGTCGGTTCGGACTTTACGCGCCAGTGCACTTCGATTGCAATGAACAAAAATAATTATTTATATTATTCGAACGTAGTGTTTATGATGTTTGAATTTGTGGCGGGAAGCGTGTGTTACGTTGGGAGCGTGCGTTCGGAAATGTGCGCGGAGGCCGGACGGTGTGCGAAAAGCGACTGCGGTCACTGCTGCTCTCGCGACACTCTCTGCCCACCAGTGGCCGCATGTGTAAATGTTAATCCGTGATATTATTTAGTTTAACCGATAAACATTGAGCCGTTGCATTCGATACTACAACCCCTCTACCGTTCACTTTTTGCTACACCTTGTACTTTAAACAGCTCAATGAATATTGGTCGGTCTCAAATGAGATAGGCCAGTTTGCTCGCACAATGCTCGCTTTCAGCCGTGATTTTTCAGTCTAGTTTCAAAAACGAAAGTTGACATAATTTGTTTTGTAAAAATATTTTTCATGCTACTCACATCCTTGGTTACGTAAACAATGGGTAAACATGTTTGGACATGGTAATATGGGATCAACAAAGCGCTCATACATAACCGCGTTATGTTAGCCTAAATTTGAAAAATACTTCTTTTGCACTAAAACTCTTCTATTTCGTAGTAACAACATATAGCTTTTCAAGCTGACTACAAAAAAAGTTTTTTTTTAAACTGTCGCTGAATATGAATCATTTGAAAGAGCACAGCAGCCTACTGAAACTAAAGCGATTATTTAAAATGTGTAACAAGAATACGACCTTACAAAAACATTTTAAAACGAGATATTGCAACGTCTTAATAAAACACCTACTCATGGTTAATTAAATTAAATACATACCTAATGCATACTAAGTAAGTAGGTAATTTGAAATATTTTTCAGGTGATTCAGTGAAAATTTCAATGTTGTTACATTTATTCTTGATTTCACTGAGTACTCTTTTTAATACTAGTAGGTGTGTAATGTTAGCCTGAAACGGAGTGAAACTAAGTTGATTTAAATTATTGAGCACCTTTTAAGTAGCCTTCAATCAAGAAGGCATACAAGTCATCTATTCAGTCCAATACCTGCAAGTCCTGTAGTTGCGGACGCAGTTATTGACCCTCAACTAGTGGCAAGAACTGATAGACTGACCCAGAGGGTGCAAAACACCTGCGCTCGATTCTGCTTCTCAATCCCATCAAGAAGTCATATAACGCCATTTTTAATCGATTCTAAAAAGGAGGAGGTTCTATTTTCGTCTGTATGTATGTTTTTTAGGGTTCCGTAGTAAACAAGGAACCCTTATAGTTTCGCCATGTCCGTCTGTCTGTCTGCGGCTTAGCTCAGAGACGGTTAGTACTAGAAAGCTGTAATTTGGCATGGATATACATATCAATCACGCCGACAAATAAAACTACACTACACTACAAGAAAAATACATTTTTTTAGGGTACCTCCCCTACACGTATAGTGAGGTTTTTTTTTTTTTTTCTCATCATACATTCCATATGGGAGAACATGTTTTTCAAACTGCAATGTTAAGTTTTTTCTTGGGATAAATTCATCCCAACTACGGAACCCTTCATTGTGCGTGGTCCGACATGCATTTGGCGGGTTTTATTTAATGTATTTTCATCAATTGGTCCCGTATTTTTTTTTGTTATTAATTTAGCTTTTGTATTTTTTGAGTTAGCTTCGTACATTATACGTATTTAAGGCACTTGGTGTATGTTATATAAAACTTCCTGTCACGTATGTTTACATATCAATATCAAGTACTGGTGTACGAATTGGTGAGGAGTTATACCAGAACTAGAAAGTGAAAATTAAAAACACTTCTTAAAGTTATTTTGTCTTGTGTAGTATTTTTGGAAGGCGTTTGTTTTTTTTTTTTTTTAATTAGCTCTCAATCTTTAACATGAAGTCACATCGTAAGTTGCACTTAGTATACCTACTCTTTGGTGTTATAAAGTACAAGCAGCCGACCTACCTGTACAATAAACTGAGCTGGATCGCTAGTAAAAGAGAGTGCGCAAGTAGACAGTGCTAACAGCAACTCTTCACTCAATCGCACAAGACAGCTGCCTTCAGGGGTAGTTTTAAGTATGTCGCTTGCAAATCAATCAATCAACTCAGCTTATCCTAGTGCTGGACAAAGACCTCTCCCACGCTGCGCCACAACACCCTCTCCTCCAACCTGCCCCACCCAACCAGATCCTTCTGCCGGCTTCTTTCTCAAAGTTTTATCTAACGAGCTGCATAACTGCATCCAAATGCTAGAACAACATTCCCCTCCCGATAAGGAATCTTAAATATATTGGAACCTTCAGAATTCGACTGCGGCATTTTTTTTCGATTACGTCCGTAACATAATTGGCTGTGTTCTTCCCGAGTCATTCTGTTTTCTTTGCACAACTCGTGATCACAAACCTGTGAATGGAGGGTATATTAATAATTCAATCATTTCTGGATCTATCAATCTGTCTAGCATTTTCACAACTTTATTGGAGTCGGCTTCCAGTTTAACTGGATGCAGCTGAATACAAGTATTTTACATGGAACGACAGCCGATCTGACCTCCACAACCCAGTAACTGGGTAATACGATACCCCCTGGTAAGACTGGTTGTCAGACTTTTGGGGCTTCTGACGACCCGTAACGATTGTCAAAGATCCACGAATGACAGCCAGGACTAATGGCTTAACGTGCTTTCCGGGGCACGGAGGAGTCTCGGTATGTAAAGATGGTCACCCATCCACAGACCAACCCCAACAAGCGTAGCTTAACCGAATGGATCGACCCGTGCGGCAGTTATTACTAAGCCACGAGCTGAATTTCTGGATCAATCGTTAGATAATAATTATAAGCGGTTGGTCCTGTACCTGATCTGTCTCCGGTCGACGAATTGCCATACCCTCGGACAATGAGAGTGAGCGAAGAGAGGGTGCACCTGTGTCTGCGCACCCCTTGTACACTATAATAACTCCCGCGCCGAAGGCTGGTCTCCTCTGAGATTGGTCGCCATGGCTGAAATTCAGTCTGGAGGACTAATACAATAATACACATGCTTATTGACCTATATTTATTTATTGTAAACATATTTGCATCCAGTCATGTCGATTATTTTATTTACACCTACGCCACTATAATCATAATAAGATATTTATTTATACTTGGTTCAGTAATGTTTCACCAAAATCCCATTGGCGTTTTTTTAGTTTACAACCAACTTTACTATTTATTTTACAAACAACTTATTCCGCAAATATTTTCTTTTCTAAACACTCGCACTTACAAAAGTTTCGCGTGATATTTAATCATATTATGTACTTTTTTCATTCAATATTTAGATTATTTTGTAAAAAGCACGTTTAGATTAAATTAATAATTAATAGTTAGATTAATTTAATTTAATTAATTTTAATTATAACGTGATTTTTACAAAAGAATCTAAATATTGATTGAAAAAAGTACATGGCGGTAAAAATATTTAACCTAACCTAAGGAATAAACTCTACGTACCATAGTTACCATGGGATAGGTACCTACAACTTTTTTTTTATTATTATGAGCTTGTTAGCCCGAAGCAATTTCACCCGTATTGATTATTTAATTAAGTTCTCTTATTATTTAGTTTTCATAAATTCGTATTTATAAGTTGTTGTTGTAGAGAGCAGTGGTGGCCCACTGGCATCCACCCCGACTTACGAGGTTGTAAGTATTAGAGGTTCGAACCCAGACAGACGCTTTACTTTGTGTAAATTATTTCATCGCCACTGCTCTCATAACGGTAAATGAAAAAATCGTGAGATAACCGGGATGTCCTAGAACCAAAAATTCGAAAACATGTGACATCTACCAACCCGTAGTGGGCACGCATGGTGGATTACGGCCTACTTCCTCTCACCAAGAGGAGGCCTGTGTCCCAGCAGTGGGAACATTATAGGCTGAGTATGCTATATGTTGTTACTAATCTAAATTTTTCATCTATATAAATCAACAAACTGCTCAAATAGTTGGAGTGTAGTGATTACATTCTCGTCAGATTCTTTTACGGGTTTTTTTAGGGTAGGTAAGTAGGAAATAAATAAATATATTTAAAAAACAAAATTATAGATATAGAACAAGTTGTACAACTTAACACGGAATTCTCTCATATCAAATCTCAAATCTGTGTGGTTCTTTCCTCAAAAGACCATCTCAGACACTAATCTGCATAGTCCTCATTATGGCCTGACCAAGATGTTGTCTGGACTATAAAAGAGAGTGTGACCTGTGGGTTTGTTTCGGTCTTTCTTCTCAGAATAGTCAGTTAGGAAACACCGAACTCATCTAGTTTTAAAAGATAGGTACCTAATATAATTTTGACGCGTAAAATTGTTTATTTGAACCAATTTACAAAAATAAATATAATTTATCATTAGCCTTGGAATTCTCTAACTTTAGTGATGATGGAGGAACTAAGTATACTCTTTCAATGTCAAACAATGTGCAGAAAACTCTATAATTTTCTACGACCAACGTTAGTTTGTTCGAAAAGGAAAACATTGCAAGTTGTCGACAAGGAGGTTTGCTCAACTAAATACGAAAGGCGTCTGACATTAGGTCATAATTATTGATCGGAACGGTTCGTTGATTTGCTTTTAATGCCATAGAAAAACGGATTACCTACTATGTGAAAAATTAAAAATAATGTAATCTAACTATGTATTACTAACCAAAAATAATTCATCAGTAAAAGCAGTTTTTGGACGAATAACCATCTTTCAAGCTATAAAACTAATTTCAGAACGTAAAACAACTGTCAATCTTAACATCATCATTCTGTCGATTGCTGATGACGTCACACTCATAGAATGTCAGAGGTCACGAACATTTTGTTTGCTTCAGATAAATTTATACCAATTAACTGAAACAAAATGTCAAAATGATTCTTTAATTGACTATCACACTGTTTGCATCAATATAAGCTTTTTTAATAATTCAATTTTTTTTAAATTAGCGTTAGGTACATTTCCCTATATGTACCTATTTAATATTTCCTTTCTTTACTCCTAAAATTATTAAGTTGTTTGCATCAAATATCTCAGTTATATAAATAAACTGCCTGGCTTCGAGTTTTCTTTTTTGCGTAAGTATGTTTTTCAATAACTAGGTTTATTACTCGTAACTTGATTGATAGGTAAATAAAGTTGAACATCTTAATCTTCAAAATGTTTATGACCACTAAACCACTTTACAATACCCATTACGTCACTTTTCGTACAGTTTTTAAGGCTTAGGGCCTTGAACCAGTAATTGCTCGAATGAATCGAGCATTAGTTCATCCGGGCTTCTGAAGCCTTTGTTGCATTCATTGTCGCTACACCATGAATCCCTCGAACATCATTTCCTAAACGAAACAATATTAGTAAGTAAAGATTTCACTTATCCCAATGCAAAAAACTCTAAAGGCCTTGCTCACTCAGCCGTGAACGACGATTCACTGTCGTCGGCACAACTTTTGCCATGAAAACAGTAGATTTTTATAATGCAACCTCTTTTCGCAACAGCCAAAACAGTACTATTTTAAGCGTGATATTTTATTATCTTATCGGCGTAGATTATGTACACAAGTGTTGGTTTTGTACCGTGTAATGGACAACACATTAGTTACCAGCACTCCAATGGGTACCGTGTGATTACTACTGAATACAACGAAAATAATATAACCAACAAACGTATGGAACGTAAGGATTTGACATTGAGTTTCCATAACTTAATCAAACGAGGTACGGTACAGTGTTCTATGTTTGAATTTGTTTTTAATTTTCTTAAATGAGTGGCCAGTGTCATTACCAAGTGAGTGATAAAAAGCGTTCAATCGTGAATATAATGCAGTGATTTGGTGTTAAATGCTTTGATGTTTTTTGTTTTATTTTGTTCATTCATACCTGTGCTTTTAGGATCATTATGTACCTACTGTGATTAAAATATTTTCTAGTTGTGATAATAATTTAAAATCATTTTTTTTATGATTGTATTAATAATAATTGCTAAACTATGGGTGGGTAATAAATGGGTATTATATTCATCAAACTTTTAAATCAACAGTATGAGGAAAATAAAACCTTGAGTCATTCTTCTACATTTTGGACAAAGAATATTATAATGCTTGTCCACAATAAAACAATAAATATATTTATAGTTTACTCTGTTTGATGTATGTAGTTATTTATAGCATTATTATTAGGTACTATTTCATATTCTACAAACACTTTGGATAGTTCTATTACTTACTTACTTAAATTTTATCAACAAAATTATTTAATTATGGTTCAATACTTTCCTAACTGTGCAAGTTTTCCTGTTATTAAAATACAGTTTACTTATCTTCAAACACAGGAAGTTTTCCTGTTAAAAAATGGTAAATTGAACTTTATCATGTTACAAAGTTAAGTACCTATATCATTCCTTCTCAGAACTGACCATGAAATGAAACTGTCTACGATGAGATAGTATTATTTTTTATTTCCCGCAAAAGGTCCAATTTTCTCGCTCTCTCTCAGTTCACCAACACAACTCTACAACATATATTGTAAGCTTATCATTCCTAGTTTATAAGCTGTGGATAGATTACTGTAAGACTGTAATCCCCATAAATGATTAACAGTACAGTGATGACATAAGTACATGTTAAAAACTTTTTTCTGAACAATGCTTACTTGTTATTACTATTCTTTCATAACAATTGTTCCTTGACTTGGCACTATTAGCCATCAAAATCAACCAATCCAATAAACAGCCCACAAGTCTCTCCTGAGTCTTCATCAGTAACTAACTACCAAGCCGTCTATTGTTTAGTTTTCTTTTTGAGATAAAATATCGAATGTGTGCCTCGTTGGTCTAGTAGTTGCAAGCGCCACTGCTGAGCAATGAGGTCCTGGGTTCGATTCGCAGGTTGGGCATAGTGGGTTTTTCTATCAGGAATTTCTCAGTAACAGCCAATCTGGTGTTCAGTTGAATCACTTCAGTTGTGGTGTTATATAGGCTTTGGGTTTAGAGTAAAACCACCAAATTATCAGTAAGTACACACAACTCAAAGGGAACGTCTAGTCGGCTCCGGTGATAGAGCGGGACTCTACGGGACACTCTTGATGCGCTACCTTTGAGTTGTGTGCTACATTTAATTGTATATCACATCAAATGTGATATACGATTAAATGTGACGTGTGTGTGTCACATTGTTGCATAAATTATTCCTAAACACCCAAACAGAGTCAGGATTCATGCCCAAGTGTTGGGAATAGGCTTGCCCCCTGTTACTATATCTGGTGAAATGTGTGTACACTATTAGTACACTTCTGCATAACCCTTTGGGATTACAGGTGTGATGATATGTGTGTTGTATAAAATGGGAATAAAATAATCATTCAGTGTTGTTAACAATTTCTAACATGAACTATATGTATACATTATTAATTGTGATATTAGTGCATCAGACATTCCTAGTATCATCTAGGAACATAAATTACCATTTTAGCGTCTTGTGTCCAAGGCATATTAAGTATAATTACTATTTAGCTTCAAGTGTTCCATCCTGTCATTCAATGATGTAGCTCTTAAGGATCTAGTTACCATAAAAGGAATAATGTATAATGTACGTAGTTTAATATTCTACTTGCTTCCTCTGACTCAAAGTAACATCAACTTTTAATTTAAATAATGGAACCATCATTGTTATTTTGTCAACTGATGACATCAAACTCCATATAAGTGGACTGACTGTGGATTCAGTCCACCTATATGGAGTTTTAGTTTTAGTAATTATAAGAACACCCTGTTACAAACAGGTGGTTTTTTTTTTTTACGGAAATAAGATATTTGGAGGAAATTGGGATGTTTGTGCGATATTTGGACTCTATGCTTGGGCTGTTGGGGAAATTGAGATATGATTGTGATTTCTGGGGGATATGTGTGAGTTTCTTAAGGGATATCTGTGGGGGGTTGTGTGAGCAATATGAATGGGACTAGTCATTTGGGCCCATGAAATTCTGAACCGACTCATACTGCTCAATGTTAATTATTATTTGTTTGCAAATATTCTATCATGTATTTAAATTTTACAGATGAACAACTTTACGGGTACACAAACTACGGGATGGATACTCCCACCCCAGCGGGAGACGCCTCGGGCGAATGCCTGCCAGGATTCTTTCAGGCCATGGATTCCCTAAGTCCGGGCTTAGATTCGGATTTCGACGAGAGCCTAGCTGTACCTGAGTCACTGTCGGTCATCGAGGCTGACAAAGTTGATAATAAAGAGGGAGGCAGTAGTTCAAGTGGTATGTTATTTTGCTCATTTATATTACAACTAGCTGCGCCCCACGGTTTCGCCCGCATAAGTCTCGATCCCGTGGGAATATTGGGATAAAAAGTATCCTATATCCCAATCCAGGTCAACGTCTACCCATGTGCCAAATTTCATCCAAATCTGTTCAGCCGATTTAGTATGAAAGCGTAACAAACAAACTCACTTTCGCATAATTATAAAATAATAGTTATGATGCAATAAGATGCGATTGACGGTCCTTCACCTGTTTTTTACGTTTGGAAATTCACATGGATTGCCTAAGCCAAGGAAAAGACGAAAGATTCCGTTGGACTCCTAAAGGGTGTTCTTTCTTCCACCTTTTTCCATCCAATTGGCAGGATCATTCCCGATCTAACACTGCCTTCTGTTGAACTATCCAAAACAATGGCACTATGCAGACTATAGAAAGAAAATACGTTTATTTGTGGTACACATGACGCAAGGAAAGAACAAAACACGAAAATAAACAATTTGGGGGAAAATATGCGTCACATCCACGCAAAACGGCCATCGCTCAGCGTAATGCTTCGACCCTATGCGAGACAGAGCCCCAGCGCTGGTTTTCAGCGACAGCCGGCGTTGATGTGATGACGTCAACCGGTGCAGCATATAGTGAAATAACAAAATAAAATGAATAAATACAATACTTATTCCTAAATATTTATATAAAATATATTATTTGAAATGGTAACTTTCGTACCGTCGTCGGCGACTCACGCGCCGCAGACTTAATGCAGTCTGTGCGCGCAGCTGTCATAAAAACTATTTGTTTGCTATCTTAGCCAATCGGAAGCATCTCATGCTATCTTAGTGCAACACGACACAACTGACTGTATTGTTCATAATTTGCATTAACATTAATATTTTTGTTGGTATGTATTGTAGCAGTAAATCTAAATAATTGCTTACAATCATTCATCATTGCTTATCAGCTCAAAAATCCTCCGTATTGACAACAAGAGAAAGATTAAGATAACTTGTTAGATCAGTCTCACAATCAGAGTTGTCACATTCGAGTCTGTTCGATATAGACTTGTTACCTATTGTTCTTGAAAGACTAAGTACTGTCACTTGATAAAATTAAAGATAAAATGAAATATTTGGTATACTTTTATTAAATTGGCTACCAAAAATAAATAAATCTGGAACATATTGTATAGTTAGAAATTATTAGTATTCACAGAACCCGCCCTTCCCTTTCCCTCCCAGTTCCTTCACATTTTGCATTGATCCAAGATGGCGGTGCTCGAACGTTTACGTAGCGTAGACGCTGCTGAAACGCGACATAGTTTCTATTTTTATTTATGTTAACGCAGCGTATACGCGACGTCAATGCCAGACATCCGCCTATTGCGAAGACACTCATAATAAATAATTAATAAACGTTTGTTTGTTTTGTTTGAATGCAGGAATCTGCTGCACTGTGTAGGTATCTGTATTTCATTGACTTTTACTCGCCAGTAGAACTGACGTACCTAATTAAAAATTGATTTGCTTCTGATTAGATATGCACCATCTGACCCCAATGTATGGAGAAAATAACATTCCTATCTATTTTTATCTTGTGATAGTAGCCGGTACCCTCTGATTCATATGAAAAATGCTTAAGTAGATAATATTAAATTAGTCACTTATAGCTATTTAGATAGTTCATAGTGGAATTATCTAAATAGCTAAAAGTGAGTCATTTATATCTCTATCCTTCTCGAGACTATCGAGTCTGTCTCGAGAAGGATAGAGATATACTAGAGCAATTTAATGGATATAATATTAAATGATTAACAGTTTTGATTCCTATCACTGACTTGGTTTCAGTGTTTTTCGATTGGCTAAAACGTCACTACTAAAGAGATTTAGAAAAAAAAAACCTGCAAGCCGTTACTTAACGTATACAACCTTAGTTTTTAAACCTCTTAAAGGGTCATTGTACTCATGATTATGAATAACTTTCACTATGGGACAGACGCTGAAATCGCGAAAAAAAATCAACTGTTCCCTAAATTTCGACGAGACATACGAACATAAATTGTAGGGAACAGCTGATTTTTTTTTTCCCATAGTGAAAGTTGTTCATAATAATGAGTAAAATGACCCCTTTAGTGGTTTAGGGTAAACAAAAACTAAGGTTGTATACCAAGCTGGGTTTATTTTGAGTACTCACTAATAAAAATCTACCGTTTTGAAGCATACTATTTATTTAGTTATTAAAATCCCCAATCATTAAACCCAACAAAATTATCCTAATGTAGAATCTTGCAGCTGCATTGAAGTATACAGGGTTATTGGTAAAACACCAACAACCTCTTAAGGGGTCATTCTACTCATCAATAGGAACAACTTTTAATATGGGACCGAACATGAAAACGCAGCTGTTCCCTACAAAAAAAACAGCTGTTCCCTACATTTATGTTCACACAACTCGTCAAAATGTATGGAACACCAGATTTTTCTTTCCCGATTTAAGGCTTGGAACCAAAGTAAAAGTTGTTCATAATGATCAGTACAATGACCCGTTAAGAGGTTGTTGGTGTTTTACCAATAACCCTGTATACTGTAGAATGTTGTCTAAATGGTTAGCTTCTGCTTTTATAAAATTCCAATGATTAAGTTATTAATTGATCGAACTAACCATTAAAATAGCCAATAATGAGACAATTGACACTGACCTAACAATCTAGTGTAAAATGTAACCCCCAAAATACAAATAATAATTAATAAGCATTGATACAAATTCGTTTTATTTGTAGATTAGAAATATATCTCGTTATCAATCATAATAAAACTGATAAGGGCTGGCGAATCATGATAACAATATTATATTACTTTCCTCATACAATACAAAAAAAAAACATTAAATTTGACTGAATATTTTATATTGTACATTGGATAATCCCCTTAGGGCATCTTATTAAGGCAATTTAGCAGTTTCTTAAGGGGTGCGATAAGGAAGCCCGAGAAATTCAAAATACCTTACGTTTTTTGCAATAGGCAGTAGGCACATATTAATTGTTACGGTCGTGAATCATATTTTGATCAATTTACAACCTGATACTGACCTGCCAACCGCAAAAAACGTAAGAAAATTTTAATTCCACGGGCTAGACTGGCGCTTTCGTCTTGATGCAATTTAGCGGTTTTTCAAAGCTAGATTAAAAACACACAGACGAGGACATAAGACAGTCTCGTTAAACGAACGTGACAGTCTCGGCAAATGGGTACGCGTGGCTGTCTGGCTAAATGGATAATTTGTTGCCACTTAAGCCATGAACAACTTCAAACACGCCGCCCCGAAGCGATGCATACTCAGTTGGTGCTCTTATATGATGACATTTTGTACTGAGGTTCAGTCGGCAATGTTCGTGGGTGACCGATTTTCAACCTTATTTCTTTGAATGTAAGGGTGAAAAGTGTTCAACTTTGTCTGTCCTTTAGTCTGTCCGATAAATTAAAGTCAAGACATGCTCTGCGCCAAATACGACCTTATTGCCATCAAAGTAAAACACCCTAAGACGATGTTACTATAATATGTTTTCTATTTCAGCAATAGCTCAAACAACAGTGCCATTTAAAGCGGTCCACAATCCGCCTGTAAAATTCAACTCCGTGCACAGGAAAGTGTTCATTCCGGGTGTTGAAATAAAGGTCAGATTGGTGGAGAACGAAAGAAGCGTCACAACACACTTGCTTAATCCTAATCTGTAAGTAAAACATTTTTTATAATATAACATCACGCCTGTTTCCCCGAGGGGTTAGACAGTGGTGTAAATACCTATACAGAGTGTCACGGACATCGACGCGAAAACTGATACCATGGATTGAGTACATGATTCTGAACCCACCAGCGTTGAAATTTTTCGTCGATTATTTTAAAAAAAAATCTGCTGTTCCATACCTTTTGACCGCATAGGAACAGCAGATTTTTTTTTTCATAACCTACGACAAATTTCAACGCAAGGGGTTCAGAATCATTTACTGAATCCATGGTATCTGTTTTCGCGTCGATGTCCCTGCCACCCTTTTTTCTTTTTTTTTTTTTTGAGGATGGGAAATTATCAAATAACTTCTCCCGCTCTGGGCGGAGCGGGAGGGCGTGTCAGACTTTTACTGACTAAAACCCACCCGTGTTCCTTCTGTTGCCTGTGTGCCGGTATCCCTTTCGGACAAACTCGCAACCCGGCAGGCATTGGCCCTTTCGGACCCCGTCAGTTGGTGCCCTGCCACCCTGTATATAGTACATCCATATTTCGCCAGTTATGTTTAAGTTCATGCGATAGGGGGCGAGCCTATTGCCATCAACCGGGCACAAATCCAGACTCCGGGCTGCTACTGAGAAATTCCTGATGGAAAAACCCAATAACAGTGCCTGGCTAAGTAAGCACTAGGAAGTGGTGAAGGGTGGGCGTTTTTGGGGGACTGTCTTATGTAATTTTGACGTTCGAAAAGTGCTGATTCTCAGCCTATTTTGAATAAATGACATTTGAATTTGGGAGTCGTACCCAGGACGTCACGCTCAGAATTTTTTAATAAATATTCCTCATTAACCTTACTAAAGATTGGCTCTCCGCGAATGTTAATATCCAAAAAAAAACGTAGTCTTAAAAATCATCGTTTTCCTGTTAATAATAACAAGTTCGATCAGCAACCCATTTGCCAAGCAATATGTAACCTAATTATGTAGGTATCTAAGTGTTACTCTCGGTAAACCGATTTTTTTTCTTTGGCAAACTAGATGCCAAAATGCCAACTGGTTTTGGCGTTGCAATAACTGCCTTGATTAAAGCGATCAGGAAACTAGCACAATATGCTGCACATTTCAATTATTTCATGTAGATACTAATGACTAAGTCTAGTTAAACAATAACTAGAATTAAAAAATCCTTCAGATAACGTAATCACTCGATATTATCACATTAAAACGCTCGTCATGTTTCGTGATCTTCGTTTATTATACTTTTAATGATAACACACCTATTTTTGTTATGAAGTTGTTTTATTAGAAGACTAGCACTGATAGACTGGCTGTGATAGCCTAGTGTTGTGACCGTTAGACTGCCAAGTCATAGGTCTAGTTCGATCCCAAGGCACACACCTCTGAGTTTTCGGATTCATGTGCGTATTGTATAATTATCACTTCCTTCAAAAACGGTGAAGGAAAACATCTTGAGGAAACCGGCAGCCTGAGAGATATTTCTCGACGGCATGTGAAGCCAGGCTCTGACTTGGCTCCACATGCCGTCGCCTATGGGCGGCTTTAAAACTGACACCAGGTTAGTCACCAACCACACGAAGAGAAGACTAAAGGTACTACTTAAAGCATAATAATATTTGATCAATATTTACCTAAATTTTATCAGTAATTTCGGCAGCAGTGGATGAAAAAGGTAATTTCCAAAATATGAATCTTAAATGTGCAAAAATGTATTATCTATATTACTTATCTAACCGGAAAAACGGGTATTAACAGAAACACAACTGATATGATTTCCGTAACCATGATACGCGTTTATCTACGATATAAATATAACCACAACGCATATAACCACTATAATAAAATACATACGTAAGTACATAAATTGATGGCACCATTGACCTCACCGACCGGGTATTAAACCTAACGGGCTATCGATAAATTACGTCACACATTAGTGGGGATCCCTCCCCACTAATGTGTTAATTAAGTGTGGGGGTTAATAAAGTGTGACATCGTGTGACAAGGGGGGGGGGACATAAGCTTCGTGATGTCAGATGTATTAATCTTATTCTAAAGTATTACATATATAACGAAAAGCTTTAAAATATTATCAACTTTTTCAACATTATTCATCATCATTTGCCTAACCTTTTTACACGAGCGACTGCCTATCTGACTTCCCTAAAACGATACCCCTCTTTCAAAATTATAATAAAGTTTAATTTTTAAATTCCAAAATATGTGATGTGCCACAGGGGAACCTAGTCACACAAATATGAACACCTGTGACAAGAACGGGAGGGGGCTCTAAATGTTATGAAAG
This sequence comes from Agrochola circellaris, assembly GCA_914767755.1. NCBI lineage: Eukaryota > Metazoa > Arthropoda > Insecta > Lepidoptera > Noctuidae > Agrochola > Agrochola circellaris. Next base: position 3,709,700 of record OU611847.1, read on the forward strand.
TCGTGTGACGTAATTTATGGATGGTTCCTAGTACACTCGTCCCAGTGTAGTCGAATGATGACTAAAGGTATAGTACCGGACATTATGAGTCTGAATCATAAATGTTATTGATTGTACCTACACTTCTACATAAGTCTAATAGTGTGGAATACTGGCGTTGAACTTGTTACTATCACAGCTGCGCGTACGCTGATTGGCTTAACGACGTTATAAATGTTTATTATTCAGATAAATAGCATTTTCTGTCTTGTTTATCGTTGTATGGGAAATTAAATAGATAAGTTCTAAGCTGATAATCTTTGTTGATTAAAAATATTAAAATGTTGAATGTCGTCACAATGTTAATTCGGTTTTTGGGTTGGGATTTTTATGTGGTTTAAATTCCACTGTGTGTGTCTTGACAACTACATCACATACTTATGAAATAACTTCGTGAGGAAACCGGCATGCCTGAGAGATATTTCTCAACAGCATATGAAGCCAAGTCAGAGACCCATGGGCAGTATAAAAACTCTGACACCAGGAGGTCTAATATGCATCCGAAGTTACGGGTCACTTCTCACACCTACGGACATAAGATTAGTTGAATGAATGACACCACGATTATTTTGACAATTGTCCTAACACCCGATGTGTTTTAACCCGTACAAAAAAGTTAAGACGCAGATATACGCCAGTGGCCTTGAGCGGTTAGCTTGCGTGTTCTGTGCTGAGCTCACACAACGCGTCGTACGTCCATCCAGAAATAGGGCTTGCCCATAAAGAAGCACCGTCCCAAATTAAATGCATTATTAGTTTATTACACATAACATAAAAGGTATTTTAATAAAACACGTATACTAAAAGATAAACAATAAAATTTTCTTTAAAATGGTGGAGGTTTTAGAAAAATACGCTTGATAGTTTTGCGTGATTCTCAGTTTTGTATACGCGTTAGACATAACTTTACAAATTAATTACACTATGTAATATAAACTTAATCTTAAATATTTACAAATCAAGTTATTAAGAAAATCCTCTAATTTAACATATATTTTTTCCAAATCATTGAAGTCGGTTAGCCTTAATTAATCGGGTAGGGTTCACTCCCAAAGTTTCGGACTTAGAGAGTAGGCCCCCAGATTAGTCACCACACGAAAATGAAAGAACTACTCCTTTCTTAGAAGTAATCATATTATCTGTATAACTCTTCCTACTTCATAGATACTTCTAGATTACTTAATGGAATTAATATTATAAGAACTTTCAAGTGGAGCGACAACACTTAAGTACCTACGTCAAGCGCATGCCGGCAGTCGTGGATATATTTGACTACGAAATGATCTATTGTCGTATGCTTCCGTGAGGACAAGAAAGAGGAAGAAATATAGACAATCCATTACCCATAGCACGAGAACTTGAAACATTTAATAACAACACATACATGATTCAGATCTGCTATATTAAGAAATTTCTGCTGACCTTATCAGTATCTTTCAGCTCTTTTATGTTTTTTTATCCTTTTAATAATAACTCAACGTCAACAAATGAAATTGCTGTTCAAGTGTTTTGTAAACATTTATAAATTAACAAATTATTTATTCCAGATATACAATCTTCCTCCAACATGGCGAATTCAACTGGTCGATCAAGAAACGTTACAAACACATTCTCTACCTCCACCAACAACTCACTCTCTACAGGGCCTCTCTCGACATTCCCTTCCCCACTAAGACCCATAAGACCAGGAGAGCCAGCTTCAAAAATACCGTGGATACTGAGGAGCAGGCTGAGAAGGTGGCTATGCAAGCGGTGCCTAGGAGTAACTCGAAGAGGCAGCTTCGGCCTAGGAAGAGGAAAGGGGCGCTGCCTAGGTGAATATTTGATTTAGTCATGTTTTATTTTTGTTAATAATCTTCTCAAACTGTACATATCGGGTGTAAAAAGACACTTTCCGAAGCCGAAAGCCACATATTCTACCCATTATTTGCATCATTTTTTTCCACTAGACCATACCTGGGAATCCACTGGTTCTGGAGATATTGAAGGTCAAAGTCGCATTTTTTTTTTTACTTTTTCACGAAAATGAATTCTATGCGATAATACGAAACTTTTTTCCAAACAAACATTACCTGAATTTTAGATTTATCTTAACAGATTACGCATTTGAAGTTACAAAAACGCAATGAACAACAAGTACCTACCTACGTAGCGTAGGGGCGGAGCTTAACTAACACTGAATCCGTTCATTCAAGCGTGGGTTTGCGTTACATTGCGCGCAATAAAAACTTGTTTTTTTTTTATTAAAAAAAAAAAAATTACGGTTCCCAGCAATAATTTTTGCGCAAAGCTACTTAGCTATACGTACAGTATGCGTAGTTTACGGCTTTGTGATGTGTCTTTTTACACCCTGTATTTATCCGGAAATGTTTTAAAAGACGATTTGTATAAATTCTAAAGCTTCGCTCTGTGTTTGGGTCCCCGTAAAATCTTGTGTTAACTGGCGTTAGTAGGTAGCTAAAATCATACAAAAACTAATTTGATAAGTCTGAGATTTGGATAAGTTTTTAGGTACTAGGCATTAGTATATCTCAAAGAGTAGTCATGGGAATCAGAGTGAACGATAACGCTATTTTATTTGCAGATTTCCAAAAAAGCCCGAAGTGATGGTCACATACGAAGGCATACAGCTAAGAATGAAGCAGCTCGAAGAATATCTATACAATCTACTAAACATCTCAATATACAGGAACCACCATGAAACGGTAAGAACCTTCAGCGTAGGATTTACCTTCAAATCGTCACAGTTAGGATTAGATAAAAACAACATGACAGACAAATCAAAATCAACTTTATCGTGTAAGATACAAGGTCGATTATGGATTGTGTTTTCTTGTTTATTTATACTGATTATTATCGGATACACATCACTAACCTTTACGAGTTTAAACTATGTTTTTAGTACCTGTGAGTAGTAGTAACTTGTGAATGAACTTGGCCTTGTGAAAGGAAGTATTATCACTAAATCTATTAATTGCCGCTTAGCAACAACACTATGTTCCGGTTTAAAGGGTACGGTCAGTACTCTGCATTACCTGACACCTCTTAAAAGAAAAAGAGGGGTCGAGTCAAATTCAAAGTCAAATCATTTATTTCAAATAGGCACATAAGAGACACTTTTGAACGTCAAAATGTACATAAAAATAGAATTGATTTTAGTCGCCCCTTCCAAAACGTTGTTTCGTATTGAGAAAAATGATCAAGAAACTCCACCGTTACTCTTTTAAAATGTTTAACAATATTTTGTATTTACTTATTTATTATATGTGAAGAAATTGCACCTAGAATAAAATTACTATACTTACCACAATAGATAAAAGAATTTAAAATGAAGCAACGACAGATAAATTAATTATGTGATAGATAGGTACATGGTGCCCACATATTTAAAAACATTGTAAAAGTATACGATATTCCTAAAATTTTAACAAGTAATACTAAGTCAGTGAGTGAGTTCAAGTAATCAAATAATGTAAAATGAATGTCATAAAAATAATAAATTTTACAATTAAATTAGCATTAAAGAGGGGTCGGGGTATGCAGGTCACTGACTCTACGAGAGCCAGGCCAGAGCACAGGCGCATTACACTTTATGCCTTTAAAGCTTACACGCAAGTTGAATACCCATTGTTGTTGCTGATACCTACTTCATATTGGAACTTTAACCATGAAAGGCTCAACGGTGACAGAGTGGTGACTGGCAAGAAAGAAGTCCTAAGTTCGATCACCACCTGTTGCACTATTGACGTGACATATTTGAGAATACTATTAATGTGCGCTCCATATTGAAGGGTGGGTGTTTTGGGGGACTGTCTTATGTAATTTTGACGTTCGAAAAGTGCTGATTCTCATTCTAGTTTGAATAAATGACTACCTATTGAATTTTTTTATTGCCAGTTTTCTGAAAAAAGCTTTAGTAAAATGACACTTAAAGACCATTCTTACCTTATCAAGCTATTATCTTCCAGGTAAAATTCCTCGAAGTATCAAACCTATCGTTCATATCGGAGCTAGGCAGCAAAGGCAAGGAAGGCATGATACAGAAGAGAACAGGCTCCACACAGCCCGGCCAGGCGGGGTGCAACTGCTTCGGAATGCTCGGCAACATGGTTTGTGTGAGGTTAGATAGCGGTAGAATTGAGTATTTTAATCTATGTATCTGTTTTATCTCTCTGAAAACTCCTACAGAGCTTGACTATAAAATATGTAAGTAAAGTAAGTAACTAATCATTTATTTACCAAAATTTAGCCTAGGTCATATCAGTGTTGTTTAATTATGGGATGGGTAAGGCAAAATCCTGTATCTTGAATAACAGTCAGTGGGATTAACACGTTTTAAGAAATTTAATAATTAAGTCCACGTTATCATGATAGAACTAGAAAATAGTTTATTATCCAGGTAATACAGTAATCAGGGACATTATTACACATAGGATGAGACAACATGAGGAACTTAAATATATTACCTACAGCTAGCATAATCAGCCTATAATGTTCCCACTGCTGGGACACAGGCCTCCTCTCTGTGAGAGAAAGTTGGCCGTAAACCACCACGCGGGCCCAGTGTGGGTCGGTAGATGTCACATGTCTTCGAATTTGTTGGTCCTAAGATATTCATATCATAGTCATAAGATACCGTTTTGAGAGCAGTGGTGATGAAATAATTTACAGAAAGTACCACTGGGGAACCACTACTCTCACAGCTCTCATATTACCTACAGCTACTTTACAAAGTATTATTTGACAGTGAGCCCCAAACTAGACAATTCGTCTGTCTCTTGCGACTCGGGGATAGAAAGCTAGACTCTTGCCTGAACTTGCTCACAAAATTACCTTATAACATCAAGCACTTGTAATAAGAAAAATCATGTTATCGTGGTTCTCAACTTGAACAAGAGTTTTCAGGTCAAGGCACCATTTCCTAAAATGTCTAACGAAAACCAATAATAAAATCCCAATAGCACTTATTACCGGAGCCGACCCGTCCCGTATTGCATTATTAAGTTAAATAATTGAAACACTATTACAAAAGCTCGACAGATGGGTGATATCTAAACATGATAAAAAATAAAGTAAAGGATGATTTGATGATTTTTTGGGGTGAACGACCGCAGGTAAAGTAATTAATTGTTATTTTTTTTTTTTTTTGTGTAAACTTCCACGACACGGCTATCGATATCTAAACACGATAAAACAAAAAAAAAAAATTTGTAACCTCATAAGTACGTCAAATAACAACGCTACACCGTCGTTGACCCCCAAAAAAAAACATCAGTTTTATTTCTCGCTTTAGAGTTTTGCTAGCTAATTTAATGAAGGTCACATTAAATTAGCTAGCAAAACTCTAAAGTATATTTTAAAATACTTATTCAGTTAGCAACTGTAATCACTATCGATTTATTTTCTTTCACTTTAAAAACTTACCAACATTTCCATTGCAGGTGTAACTACTTCTGCACAGGCCTGGTGTGTGCGAAGTGGCAAGAACGATGGTTCTTCGTCAAGGATACCTTCTTTGGATACGTACGGCCGAGAGATGGCGTTGTTAAAGCTATCATGCTCTTTGATCAGGGGTAAGTCATCTAATACAGTAATACCAAAATTTATTTTCAAGTTCCCATACAGTTATACTATTTATATTATTGTCTAAAGTTATTCTAACGTCAATTCCTTTTTACTTTATAATACAATAGAAAAACTATCTAATGTGTATTTACAGAACACTTTTGAAATAAAAAAGTTAAAACTACTTTACTAACAGTTTAGTAGTTATTTTTTTTATTTTTATTGAATTACGCGACTGCTGAGCGTGAAGTCCTGGGTTCAATTCCCAGGTCGAGCAAAGTGTCAGTTTTTCCGTCAAGGATTACTCAGTACACGGTGGAGCATACGGTGGAGGTCTGCCCAGCTTGGGCGGAGCACCGCCGTGTCCTCACGGAGGCGATCGGCGGCGGCGATCTCTCGCGTCCGGCCCTGGTTCAGGCCATGGTCCGGAGCGAGAGTGCATGGGAGGCCGTCACCTCCTTCTGCGAAGCAGTAATGCTCGCGAAGGAGGAGGCGGAGCGCGTGAGGGAGAGGCAAAATGCGCCCCCTCGCGCCCCTAGTCGCCGCAGGAGACGCCCCGGGCGTCGGGAGTCGCGAGCCGACTTCCGGCCACCGTAGGCGCGGGCTTGCGGACGGTGAGCAATGGGTAGCTCGCCGTCCGATAGGGACCAGGCCCGGGTCGACGGCGCGTTGTGTTCCACGCGCGCCTCAAAGAGATGTCAGCACCAACTGACGGGGTCCGGAAGGGCCAATGCCTGCCGGGGTCGCGGGTTTGTCTGAAAGGGATATCGCGACCTCGGCACACAGGCAACGGAAGGAACACGGGTGGGTTTTAGTCAGTAAAAGTCTGACACGCCCTCCCGCTCCTCCCAGAGCGGGAGAAGTTATTTGATAATTTCCCACCCTCAAAAAAAAAAAAAAAAAAAAAAAAAAAGGATTACTCAGTAGCAGGCCGGTGTCTGGATTTGTGCTCAGTTGATGGCAATAGACTTGCCCCCTATTAGATGGGACTTAAACATAACTGGCGAAATGTGTGATTGACACACATGTTGATTTGAAAGAGTGTCCGTGGAGTTTCTTGCCCGTTCTTCTCCATAGGAACCTACTACGCTTTGGAATGGGCAACCAGCTTCATCTTTCTGACTGACCGACCCCTTGAAAATTCAAAAGTGCCTGTAATTGGTTTATTTGTAATAAATGCTTAAATGCTCTGCCTAACTCCTAGGCACCAAAATAGGTGTGATGTTATATTTAGTAGTTATTTATAAGCAGAAATATTGTATTTATGTTGTCTTGTTTTTCATTCCACGCAGCTCATTCAGTAAATTTTGTGAGTATATCGTGGTATGTGTGAATTGTGCTAATTGTAATAATATTGTCGAGGTTTATATGATTTATGGTTTAAAAATACATACAACATCACCTAACGTAAATGTGGTTTTTGAATGAAATATATCATTTTAATAACTCCATTTTTTCAGGTTAATTTCATTTATCATGAATATTGATGAGTTAATAGTCGGCATACATGATTTTGTAGTAACACTAAATTCATAATAATTAATCTACATTTTAGTTGTATATTACCCAATTTCTAGTGGCTAAAATCGCTTGACCAAAAGTTATGTTCTGACATCGATAAAAAGAGTCAAATAACATTGAAATAAAACGCAGCAGACGCCATGTTTACTTCTAGATACATAGGTAACAACACATTATGGCAACCTTAGCAATTAACGCAAATAATTTATTTTCAATAAAATTCGTGACATCGTTTCTGAAATAATCATCCCGTCAGAATGGAACTTGCCATCCGCGTCAGCATGGAACTTGCCATCCGCCTAATGTAAGACAAAGCTAACTCAACTATCCTTGCACATTATTCTTCGCTGGAATTAATCCTCATCATATTCTCCATAGGTTCGAAGTATCAAGCGGCATGTACTCCACGGGGTTAAACCATGGTCTTCAGATCCTGAACCAAAGCAGACAGATGGTCATCAAGTGCTGGACCAAACGCAAGAGTAAAGAGTGGATGCAGTACCTCAAAGCTGTTGCTAATCAAACTGGTAAGTTTGACATCATCACACCTTATTTCCCAAAAAGGTTGGGCAGAGGTGTACCTATACTGCCCTGCTAAGCCGAAAGGCGGTATCTCTGAGATACGCCCTTTTAGTTTTTTTTATACCATTCAATAGCTATAATAATTTCGCATCTAATGGTATAAGCCACATACCGCTATCTAAATAAAACATTTAAAAAAAACCATTCAGAAGTTCTTTATATCCTTATGTTTCCATACATTACAATTTACAAAAAGTCAATTTTCTCAAAACTTACTCCAATTGAGATACCCCCTTTCGGCTTAGCAGGGCAGTATAGTACACCCACATTTCGCCAGTGATATTTAAGTTTATGTAATAGGGGGCGAGCCTATTGCCATGAACTGGGCACAAATCCAGACTGCGGACTGTTACTGAGAAATTCCCTATAGAAAACCCCCATTAACGTTTTGTCCAACCCGGGAATCGAACCCAGGACCTCATGCTCAACAGTAGCTCAGTGTATGAGTACTAAAAATCACACCTACTTTCGTGTCTTGAAGTGAAAGGAAGACATTATTCAACAAAGGACAACTCATAACAACATACGCTACCGAAGTATAGTGATTTAAATCATGTTCCTTCAAAATCCTTTATAACAGCTAGCCTTGTTTTGTTCCATGGAGTTTCTTGCCAGTTCTTCTCCATAGGAACCTACTTGGCTTTGGAATGGGCAACTAGCTTCATATTTCTAAATGACCGACTCCTTGACAGTTCAAAAGTGCCTGCAAATTGTTTGAATTCTTTATTGCTGATTTTACCTTAATTATGTTCACTTCACATTTTATATTGATATAATATTCTTTATTGTACACCATAACAATTACTGATAAGATTTAAAAATTAGAAATTTCATTTTAATGTCGTTCATAATAATAAGGCCGACTAATAGTCAAATAATATGAACGTTTATTGCCTCTCTGCCCAGCTTATTTTTTTGGGTATTTTAGCGCATTCTTTTATTGTTGCCAATTCAATCTGACCAAAATTTTGTTACAACAGTCATCGCTCCATTTACTAACTTACCTATATGACTATTATTATTTTCCACAGCTCGGGACTTCACGTTCCCAAACGTGCACCATTCCTTCGCGCCTCCCCGCGCGGCGACACCCGTAGGCACGCTGGTCGACGGCTCCGCATACCTATCAGCCGTGGCCGACGCCATGGAACTGGCCAAGGAAGAGATCTTCATAGCCGACTGGTGGCTAAGTCCCGAGATCTATCTGAAGAGACCAGCGCTTAACGGGAGTTATTGGAGACTGGATACGCTTTTGAAGAGGAAGGCAGTAAGTATTCATAATTGTATAAAAGAAAATGTAGGAAAAAAAGGTAAAAAAAAAAAAAATCGTATACTCAAAATATGAAATTGACTGCTTTAAATACTAATTCTCCGACAACTTATATGCGAATGCAAATAAAGAAACGAACGAATAAAATACAGAAAATTCCGAAAAACCAATACAGCATTTGCTGATGTAATATTTTTCCACCAGCTTAAATTGCGTTTTAACGAAAACTACAGTTAGTCATTTTCATCCCAAAACCCGGATTAGAAAATGGTGAAAAAATGTCTGCGAGCAACTTGTAGTAGCTCTCGCCGGCCACTGCCGCGGCACCGCTCGCTTCCCTCGCTCGGCTCGCGCGCGGTTGGTCACAGTACTAACCTAACCTATTACCTATTTCACCCACTTTTTCACCTCTGCAGCCGAACGCAACTACCGGTAGGTAGATTTTTCCTTAAAATTGAGAGTTAAAAAAGTTATTCTTTATCCAATAGTAGAAACTAAGCTGGTTTCTATCGATCTTAAGAAAGCGTTTATTTTAGCAGAACATTTATGTTTTCGGAAACTTAGTATTTTTTTCGGAAGTTTGGTATTTTTTTCGGTAATTCATTTTAACACAGCTTGGATGATAGTATTACAGTCAACCACAGATCACTGGAAGTTAATTTGTTTTTCGGAAGCTTTATTATTTCTCAAAAGAAACTAGGGTATTTAACTGCAGTAAACCTGGTCAAATCTTCGATCTTTCGTTCCTTCCATTTGGGGTTTGAATATTTTAAAAAGTAGGCGAGCATTTACCGTGCTGGCCTACTTTTTCCGGACAACGACAATAGATTTGTCGACTCTTCACCTGGCAATTGGCATTGCCATTCAACATGGCATCCTTATTGATAGTGTTGAAACACAAGTCATGGGGTAGGTAATTCTGCCCCCGATAGAAAAAAAGACGCATCTAACATTTTTTCCAGATTGATGTAAAAATACAGGCATGCGCGCCTTTTTTTCTGATTCCGGCAATATATATAACTCAAATCTGGAAAAAAATTTAGATGCGTCTTTATTCTATCGGGGGCAGAATTGCTTGCCTACTTTTTCGTGACGTCGTCGCACAAGTGAGTGAGACAAGTAATTGCTCGACTCCTGACCAATATTTGGCCAAAGAATCATTGCCATCCAACGAGGCAATGCTGCCAACCTTTCCCAAAAAAAATAATCTAAAAGATTGATGTTAACTTGTTTCAGGCGCAAGGTGTAAAAATATTCATAATGCTGTACAAGGAAGTGGAGATGGCTCTGGGTATCAACAGTTTCTACAGTAAAAGTAAATTAGCTAGCGAATATATTAAGGTAAGAATTAGACGATCATTTTAGTTGTTTTTGGTGGCCCTGTTAGTGTCGTGGTCAAGCGTGGCTGCTTAGTGTAGGATCCTGGATTCGATTCCAGGGTCTAGCAGTGTTATTGGGATTTTCCCGTAGGAATTTCTTAGTAACAGTGAGTTTCAGAGTTAGGCAGTGGGCGGTGTGTTTCCTCCTCGCCATGCGCACGCGCCGCGCGCCGCCTGCCGCTGACCAAGAGCTACGAGAGAGTGCTGCTGTGTCTGCGCGGGAGATATCATAATGCGCAAGTGTGTGCACTATAATATTTCCCGCGCCGAAAGCTAGTCTTCGTTGACTTAGGTAGCATAGCCTAAATACGATTTAGAGGACTACATACATACACAGAATAGTAGCTGGTAGATTTGATCATTGGATTGACATTAAATCTTTATATCAGGCACACCTGTAATCACGCTGTTTGACTAAGATCCACGTACTATTTTAGAAGCGCGAGGGCTAACACTCTCGGAGAAGATCTTGGCTAAGTAATAACAACCGCACGGGTCGATCCATCTGGTTAAGCGACACTTGCCGGGGTTGGTCCGTGGATGGGTGACCATCTTTACATACCGAGACTACTCCGTGCCTCGGAAAGCACGTTAAGCCGTTGGTCCCGGCTGTCATTCGTGCATCTTTAAGGTCGTCAGAAGCCCGAAAGTCTTACCAATGGGCCACTATTATCTAGTTACTGGGTTTTGGAGGTCAGATAGACAGTGGCTCCATGTAAAAAAACTGTTAAACTGGAAGCCGACTCCAACATAGTTGGAAAAAGACTATGCAAATTGATTTTAGTGCGCAGAACACTTCACTCTGTTATAAAAGTGTAATCAAACCAACTTATCGTACATTTTCAGGTGTTCCGTCACCCAGACCACGCGAAAGCCGGCGTCCTATTCTGGGCTCATCACGAAAAGATCGTGTGTGTTGACCAGACCGTCGCGTTCGTTGGTGGCATCGACCTGTGCTACGGACGATGGGACGATTATAAACATAGGTAAGCGTCAAGGAACTGTTCATTTTCTTCCCCCTCCCCCACCATTATCAAATGGTTATCCCATTCATTGCCTGTCTTACAACGAACGCGATGTATTTTTTTGGGATATTCTCTGTTAGAATCCTGAGCGACGCGAGTAATTCATGGCCCTCGATATAAATCCGCTTTATTCAAGAGTTGCATACTATACTTTATACCAAGACTACGAGAAAAAGAAAGATTTAAGCGAAAATAGACATTTAATGAAGAAAAAGGAAAGTTGAATTAATTAAAACGCACTTTAAAATTGGAACAATTACTAAAATTAAAAGTAATTTTCTTATTATTGTTATTAGGATGGTCAACTTGTGAAGCAATATTTATTTCCTGTATCGAGTATGTTTTCGCAAGGAGGTTGTATAGCATTGAGATGGAGGTTGCATATATTGGTGTGTTCTAAATTCAAACACCAAAATAGTGATTAAAAGAGCTTTTTATTCACTGAAAACAGTGAATAAAATAAGATTTTTAGAGGGGGAATGGTATAAAAGTATATTTACGCCCTGGCTGGAGGCTTTAAGTTAGTAGCTTAAGGCAGCCACAGGAAAGTCCGGTTAAGCAGCTACGACCTCCTCAGAGGTCAACAGTAAAATGAAATACCTAAAAAAAAAAAAAATACTTTGATATCGAAGTATGTTTTGCTTACCATGGGATACGATCTCATGCCTGAGTATCCTTTGTCACTATAGGAACAGAAATAGATGCCTATTCTATGTCTGAAACACAGAAGAACAGCATAGCACCTTGAGAGCGCTTATCATAAAAGTTGGCAACTTCGCAAATAGCTGTCAAATATTTACCTGTTTTGATTAATTTGGCAATATTACTATATGGAAATTTGAAATGTGGCTAACTAGTGAACTAAAATATTGATTTGTAATGCAATAATTAATATCGTAACACTGAATATTTAATATTAGATGCAAAAAAAGTATTTGGAAACTTTCCAAATGCCTTTTGGACTTAATTTGATGTTGTACATCAAATTCAGTGTTATAATTGCAATTCATTATTAATATTCTAGTTCGCTAGTTAGCCACATTTAATATTTCCATACAGTTATATTACCAAATTAATCAAAACAGCGAAATATTTGACATCTATTTGCGACGTTGCCCAGTTTCAGAATAAACGTTACAACATCAAATTCAGTGTTATAATTTCAATTCATTATTAATATTCTAGTTCGCTAGTTAGCCACATTTCATTTTAGCCATACAGGAATATTGGAAAATTAATCAAAACAGCGAAATATTTGACATCCATTTGCGACGTCGCCCACTTTCAAAATAATCACTCTTAGTTATTTTAAATATGATTTTCAGACTAACAGACCTCGGTGACGAAGTCCAACCCAAAAGCTTAATACGAACGAAGAAGAAAACGTCAAGTTCCCCGGGCGGCGGACTATATCTACCTCACTCTAACGGACTCGAGGCCGCGCTGGAACTGGCCAAGAGCTCCAAGGATCTAGTCATTAGTTTAAATGAGTAAGTTATTTTATGTAGCCATCAACTATAAAGTAATCTACACAAAAGATACATCTGCTGACATACTAGTAATATAACTGCCTTTAAACACACGAATTGGGCATCGCTTATCTCGTGCCTATGTGTCATTATCGCATACAACACCACCAAAGTAAAAAAAAAATGTTAAGTCTGAGTTACAAAGTGTTGGGAGTCAGCTCCTAACACTTTCACACTGAACCAGTTCAAGGCAACATTTTGCCTTGAACTGGTTCAGCGCACAGTTCAACGCACTATCTTTATTTTACTGTCTTGGTACTGTCTTTATTTTAAGAAAGCTTAGCTACTAATACAAATTCTTATAAATATATAAATCAAATGTGGGTTACTTAAAAACATAAGATTTTGGATAGACCAATCGCTGCACAGCACGTATTGATCTGTAATTCTCGAAACTCATGACGGGGGCGCCACGATCGCGGTGGCGTATTATGAGTTGATGATGCAGCTACAAAAGCATTAATTTCAATTAAATCATTTACAGGCATTTTTGCATTGCCAAAGGCGTTGGTCATTCAGAAAGATTAAACTAGTTACCCATTCCCAAGCGTAGTATGGAGAAGAACGGGCAAGATACTCCAATGACACTGTTTTAAATTATATTATTACAAAATATTACCTGATTATTCTGAGTTTATCTTGGACATTACTGACATCGGTGAAGGAAAACATCGTGAGGAAACCTGGACTTGTAGTTAATATAAGTCTGAAATCACCAACCCGCCTTGAGTAAGCGTGGTGATCAATGCTCGCGCCTTCTCTGTATGGAAGAGGCTTTTGCCCTGCAGTGGGACAGTAACAGGCTGGTATTAAAATATTACTGACATCATTACAAAAGTCAACTCCTAAAAAAGCAATTTCTCTTGATAATTTTACATCCGCTTGACGTAATGCGACAAGACAACCAGAATTTATCTAAACACCCAACATAAAAAAAATAAAAATTTACCTCTCCATTCGCAGCGCCACACTAAAAGACGACACTCAAAAAGAGAAAGAAGAAGAAGAAGTACCTGAAACCAGCGAAGCAGAAACCATTCCCGAAAACCTCCCGGTCTTAGAACCAGGAGACCAGCTCCTCATCAATTCCAACCCACAGAGGACCCAAGACTTGACCAAACTCGAGAGTCCAAGCCCAGAAGTCCAAAGAAGAAACGTTGTAGAAAAAATAACAGATAGAGGGAAAAATATTATCAGTATCCTATATCCACCGTACGAAGAAGAGAGATACGAGAAAAAATTTGATGACTCAGAACGAAAAAAAGCTGAGAAATACGCCTTATCGACCGATCAGATCTTACTAACTGATGCCCTAGGCATCAAGCCAGTGGAAGCGGCAAGTCGGCATGTTAGTCAACCTACTCCACTAGCGAAAGTGGTGGAAGGTAGAGTCATTACGGAGAAGACGAAGGAAGCATTGGAGGATATTGAAGGAAACTCGAAACTGTGGATAGGGAAGGACTACACCAATTTTATCGTTAAGGATTTTAATAATTTAGATCTGCCGTTTGTAGGTGAGTTAGCAATGATATTTTAAAAAAGACTTTTTTTTGTGCCAGCGGCCATTTGGGACCATTGGGAATAGTAACCTCAAACCTTTCCACCTCTAACTTCCATTGTATAGAATATTGAAACAGGTGACTTGTGTTTGTAGCCGACATTGACAATGCAATGCTTAAGGCACTTTAGCCAGGCCGAGGCAGCGTCATTAATATGCCGTTAGCGGTACTTTATCCGATAGGGATAGAGTGCCGCTAGCTAGTATAAAAATTAAGCAGTGTATAGAGTGCTATACACTGCCAAAGTTTTATACGCTTAGTATAAAAATTACTATTATTATTTGTTTTTATACTAAGCGTATAAAACTTAGATCCAAAACTAGGTTGTGTTTTATCGATTTGTCTTTAGAAGTCGATAACAATAAAAATTCTATCGTGTCTCTGTGACAGTTAAACTCAAACAAGCAAATCCGATTGCCATCTAAACATATTTATGCCAGTCTTAAGAGCATTTATCCCAAAAGTTGGCAACGTCGCAAATAGCTGTCAAAAATTCACCGGTTTTGATTAATTTGGCAATATTACTGTATGGAAATAAGAAATGTGGCTAACTAGTGAACTAGAATATTAATAATGAATTGAAATTATAACATTGAATTTGACGTTGTAACCGTTTTAGGTGTAAAAAAGGCATTTGGAAAGTTTCCAAATACTTTTTACATCTAAAATTAAATATTTGGTGATACGATATTAATTATTGCATTTTATAATCAATATTCTAGTTCGCTAGTTAGCCACATTTCTTATTTCCATACAGTAATATTGTCAAATTAATCAAAACTGCGAAATATTGACATCTATTTGCGACGTTGCCCACTTTCGGAGTAAACGCTCCTAAATGATGCCAGATTGGACATTATATTTTCAGTTCTTGCGTCGTCCTTGCAACTTTTATTGGTGTACACACACAGGCAATTAAATCACACCGCGTAAATCATGTTTAACTTTATACCAAAAATTTCAATTTACTTTCATTACATGTCTTTACGAAACAATAACACTTACCCCCAACATTATGTTTTTCCAGACTTAGTGGACAGAAACTCAACCCCTCGCATGCCGTGGCACGACGTGGGCGTCGTGGTGCAGGGCGCGGCCGCGCGGGACGTGGCGCGGCACTTCATCCAGAGGTGGAATGCTATCAAATTGGAGAAGGCGAGGTTAGTAACATAATGGATACGCTTATTTTACTAAATATTTAAATAATATAAAAAATAACAATATCCCAACTTTTCGCGACCATAGATCGTGGTGGAGTAAAATAAAAGATTAGTGGAATGTATAACATGTAGGTTTATGCAAATAAGAAAATTACAACGGTGTCGGTTAAAATTGCAAACAAGAAAATTATGAACGTTAATAAAACGCGCAAGCGCAGCCGTGCGTGGCGTGCTACAGCTGCCAGCCGGGCGGCCCGCGTCTGCCGCCCGCGCGCGGCATGTTGACAGGACTCAACACAACTTAAGAGGCTTACAACAGCTAAAGCGCGGTCACTGTCGGACTGCATAGAAATGAAAGAGAAGCGCGATGACACGACGCAGGTAATTTATTGCAAAATATGAAGCAGTTAGCAATTTACAAAAAATCTATTGATTGGACTGGAAAATTAAAACACTATTATGCTAATATGTAGCTTGTAGAATAATCTTACAAAAAATCAGAATGATTGCATGTAAATTAATATGATTTTTAATCGTTAAAAGAAATTTTTAGAGGTATCTTTATGATTTTTTTCTATCGTATCAAATTAGTTGTATTATGTTTTCAACACACTATCATACTAGCATATATCCTGAAGAATATCATATATTTTTCTGATTTTGTTTACTGCAGTGGATCATATTCTTTTAGGCATTATAAAACTTGCGTTTAGGCACGTTTAGGTCCTGTAGTCCCCTTAACTAAAACTATAAAAAACTAAAGTAATAAAATTTTCACAGATTACCCCTTTCTCAAGAGTTCTTGAGAAACCTCGCAACACAGTAAAATAATAAGAATGAGATAATTGCATATAATTAAAGTCTGATAAGCTAGTTTTTGTTCTCAATTAATATATGAGAAAAATAACAGGAAAGCTTTTGAAGTAGTTTCCCTTATGCTGCAGGCGCATCTGCGTCTATAGTGACAAAGCAATGCGTACCGAAGCTTCGTATATTTTACTCGCTAAAAAGTTATCGCGCTACTGCGGTGGTCACCCGGGCGGTAAGTGCTACGCACCCCGCACTATCGCGACGATAACCGATAATGGTTGGTCACATCTGCGTGTATCGTATCACTGTGCGAAGCTTCGTCACAATAGACGCAGATGCGACGGCAGCATTATGAAAACTTAAAAAAATAACCTTGACATAACTCCTCAGTCACCTTACACGACATCCGTGGAAGCAGTACTCATGGATATGCAAAATGCTTGTTTCAGACAAAACCCGAACTACCCGTATTTGCTACCGAAGGCGTACACCGACATCAAGCCGCTACATGATCTGGACAAACATCTTCAATGTGACATCAACAACGTCTCCTGTCAGGTACAATAATTTACTGTAATTTTATTGAAAGGATATGAAATTGTAAATTGCATGTAAGTAGGTAAGTAACACCTCTCTGTTATTATTATTTCATGATTTGCGACATCTTCACTTTGTGAGTTAATTCTTTGTATAGCATCTCAACTAAAACTTACTCCTCAGTCCAAAACTCCATATATATACTAAGCATAGAATAGAAAGGAATATCTTTATTTTGCATTAAATATAGTACATAAAAGGTCTTAAATATAATGGTTCCACATAATTTTGCTAACTTCAGCATGCGTAACAAAAAAGTAAGATCAGTTGATCAAAAACACTTAAAATTAAATTTCTATTATTACTACTGAGATCATAATTGTTATCAAAAGATTCTTTAAAATTAAATTACATAGCTTAACATTTTTTTTTTTAAGACTGATATTTATTATTATTATTAATGAATGTTATATTTTATTTAATGAAAATTTTTAATGATGATTTTTTAATGATAATTTTTATTAATAATTTTTAATGTTATTACTACTTATTTATTGAATTTTTTGTATATGGGTATTGTGCCTGAAATAAAACACTATTTATTTATTTATTTAATATTAGCTCATACTCTTGAAAACACAATTATAAACTTACCAAATAATAATAAAAAAACTTCCGTTCCCAGGTGCTTCGCAGTCTATCAAGCTGGTCAGGAGGTTTCCTAGACCCCGACACAGTAGAACAAAGCATACACGAAGCGTACGCAGACACGATCACTCGCGCGCAGCACTACGTATATATTGAGAATCAGTTCTTTATCACGCAGTCACGCTCCAGCCAGGCTGTGAGGAACCAGGTAAAGAATCAGGTAACACGCACTAACCAACACTAACATTTATTTATTTTTATCTATTTATTTATTTTCTTTAAATAAAACCAATTAAAAAAAATTAAGTAAGTAACATGTGTCCAAGACGTGACACTTGTCACAGTGGAACCCGTTCTTTTTCACGCAGTCACGCTCCAGACAGGCTGTGAGGAATCAGGTAACACGCACTAATTTACTCTTGACATGTGTCACGGTACAAGCTACAAGACGTGACACTTATCATGGTAGAACCAGTTCTTATTATCACGCAGTCTCGCTCCAGACAGGCTGTGAGGATCCAGGTTAAGAAGCAGGTAACACGCACTAACTAATACTTGACATGTGTCACAGTATAAGCTACAAGGCGTGACATTTGTCACGATAAAATAAAGCAACACAAGCAGGTAACGGCTAAAAAGACTTTTCGAGGGATTTATCTAAATTTATTTTATTTATTTATTGCACAATGTACACACAGTTACAGGCTAAACTAACTCGAACCGAATTACTGCTACTAATCGCTTTTACTAAACCCGCGGGACATACACAAGTGACGAGTGCGGGCGTCGCGACGGTGTGCGGGCGATGCGCCGCTGTTTCATATTTCATACAAAATGTATAGGAACGACCGACGTCACGTGGAAAATACACAAGAAGCGTGGCGCGGGCGAGGTCACGGTGCGGCGCGGGCGTTGTGTGTATGATCCGCGCCACGTCGTTCCTATACATTTTATATGGAATATGAAACGGGCAGCGTAACGCCCGTACCACTCGCCATTTGTGTACGTGCGATGCTTTTGCTGCATCGTTCTCGTCTGACGCAGTTCTGATGTAGGTAATTTATGCATTTCGACCTTACCTTGTGCCTAATGGCAATCAAACTTTTACACGATAAAAATTAGACCATCAGACTCAGCCAGATATTTTTTTTCTGTACAAATTAATTTAATTGAAGTGTCTGTTTGTAATGTCAAAATAACAGCTTTTTACTAAATGCATATGAAAGTATACATATACCGTACTTAAAACAAAAAATCTTTTCTATTTTTGATTTGTCTGTCTGTTTGTTTGTTCCGGCTAATCTCCGAAATGGCTGGACCGATTTTGACAGAACTTTCACTGGCAGATAGCTTATGTTATATAGTTATACTTTTATTTTAGAAAACGAAGTAAGGGTCCACGCGGGCAGCAGCTAATTATAAATAAAAGCCATTCTAATTTGCATTTCCATAATATTGAGTATCATAACTTCTCTTCCAGATAGGCGAAGCGTTATACAACCGTATAATGCGCGCGTTCCGTGCCAAAGAAACCTTCAGAGTGTACGTGGTGATGCCGCTACTGCCGGGCTTCGAGGGCGAGGTCGGCGCGCCTTCCGGGACCTCGCTACACGCCGTCACGCACTGGAACTATCAGAGTATTTGCCGGTCAGTTACCTTGCATTATTATGAACAGACTAGTATTTATTTACATATGCAGGGTGGCAGGGACATCAATACCAGGAACAAACACAACCTTGCTGTACATCGCACACGTCTCCACAGAGTAGGTAACTCGTTCATGGGTCAATGTATACGCTTTTACAACAAACTTCCCATTGACATTAGAAACTTACCCATTAAACGATTTAAAAACTGTATTAAAACCAAACTTTGTAAAAAAGGGTACTATAAAATTTCAGATTATTTAGAAGATAAAAAAGCTTGGGATTGAGCTGCTCGCTCTGCTAAGCCTTGTGAAAACCATAAAACTTGACATTTTGCTTATTCATCACAATAAACCAGTTTTATATACATATTGACATTGTTGAAAATTATATTCAAACTGCACACGATTACTTTGTAAAGTATTATATTATTTTAATTATTGTGAATGTGAAGACTATGTGGATATTTTATTTTTATTTTTTCTCTTTCATTTATTTTTTCTTTCTCATTTAGTTTTAATGATGGTCTGGCAGTTTGAGTAGTTGATGCGGCCTAGACAAATATCCTTTCTTTGGTATTGTTCGTCGAGTTGAGCTCCTTCAGTTTTGAGTTGAGCTCCACGATTACTGACAAATGCTTGCACTGACTGGACAGGTCCACTCAAATCTGTGTGGTTCTTTCCTCAAAAGACCATTTCAGACACTAATCCACATGGTCCTCATATGACTTGACCAAGATTATGTCTGGACTTTACAAGAGACTACGACCTCTGAGTTTGTTTCGGCCTTTCATCTCAGAGTAGTCAGATAGGAAACACCGATCTCATCTAGCTTATTTTTAATATTTTTTTATATGACGTGTAAAAGTGATTCCGATATCCTATTTACAGAATAAACAATTTCATTTCATCGACACGAAAACTTATACCTTCGGTCCACCTCCCTTCAGGGAATCAAGACGTGAAGTTATGTAAATATGTATTCACTCAGCTAAATTATTATTTTCTTTTTTCAGGAGCCGCGAAGCTATAATAACCCGTCTCTACGAATCAGGTGTACCAGACCCATTCGAGTACATCACCTTCCACGGTCTTCGAACCCACTCGGTGTTAGGAGACGAGCCTGTCACCGAACTGGTGTATGTGCACTCCAAGCTACTGATAGCTGATGACAAGACCATTATATGTGGCAGCGCGAACATTAATGACAGGTCCATGATTGGGAAGAGGGATTCTGAGATTGCTGTGCTTTTACAGGTTAGTTATTAAATCCTACACAGCCTATTACAAAAAATATTACTGAACATCCAGCCAAGTGTATGTCGGACCACGCACGGGGGTTCCGTAGTTGGGATGAATGTATCGCCAGAACAAACTTATCATTGTCGTTGAAAAACATGTTCTGCCATACATTCAGTATTTTGCAACTACAAATATAAGTTGGTCGATCATTACTCGTTAACTTGTAGATCCTACTTAGCTGTGATAGTTTTCTATTTGATTTCGTTATATACAACATGTAAAAAATCCCTGTCCGATCCATGAGGGTGTTGTTAGGTATCGTACTGAGAGTCTATTTATATGGTAATTTTCTGGAAAAAAGAAAAGAAAAATTAGCTACATTCTTTTTCAATGGAGAATTACACCGGGCCGTCGTTTCGCGGGTGTCTACAAGTTATAACTTATGACCCCTGTTGAAAATTTTAAACTTTTATTATGGATTTGGGGTCATTTTGGTACAAAAATGTGATTTTTAAATAGCAACGTTTTATTTACAATAATATTCATTTTTCTTTTTGGCTATTTTATTGCTGTACCGCCCCTTTCGGATCGGCCAAGGTATTTTTACATATTGTATACTACTGCTGAGAAATTTTTCACATATCCAAAACCAACCATTTAGCTAGCAAGGACGGTCACTTGAATCTAACAAAAATTTGCACTTTAAAGCTTAATATTTCGCAAACGGATCCCTAATTCCGGGTTTTCACAAAGTCCTAATATTTTTGAACTAACTTTCCAACGATACCCCACACTATGGGATAGATGGAAACAAAAAAACATCCAGGAGATATATATATATCTTTACCACTTTGTCGGCGTGATTAATATGTATACCCATGCCAAATTACAGCTTTCTAGTACTAACAGTCTATGAGCTAAGCCGCGGACAGACAGACAGACGGTCGGACATGGCGAAACTATAAGGGTTCCTTGTTGACTACGGAACCCTAAAAAAAGGGCAGTGTTCAAAGTCATCATTATCATCATCGTCAACAGCCAGAGTTCACCCACTGCTGGGCATAGGCATCTCTTCTTGTGACAATCCCCACACTTGTGCCAGCCTCATCCAGGGTCTACCTGCGATGGCAACAATGTCGTCCGCCCATCTAGCCACCGGACGACCGACATCTTGTCTTCCAGTCCTTGGCACTTGCAAACTGCAAACCGCCTTTCTTCTCGGTATGCAGTAGCCCATTGTCATGGGATTTTTTCATCAACAATTTGAACAAGATTATCGGAGGAAGTCAAATTCAAAGATTTAGAGAATTATTTCACAGCACATACAATGTGATGTCACGGTTCTGAATTGGTCATTTCCTGTTGATCAGAACCGGTAAGAAACACCATGGTTACTCGTTGTACCACAGTGCAACACATGCGGGTTGAATTGACCCAGATTACTTCTTTATGAGAACTACAGAAATTATTCTCAGGAAAACTTGACTTTCGATTTTACATAACAGTCGTGCTATTCTATAAACATCTCACCGTGATAACTTGGGTGAAGTGAGCTTGATGTGAGCTGTCATTGCACCTAAAGTTAGGGTTTGACACTATGGACAGCTCACTTCATGCTCACTTCACCTCACTCTTCACGGTGAGATGTTTACAGAATGGATCCACAGAAATTTTTCTCTTCTTTTTAGGACGAGCAATTCGTAGACGGCACGATGAACGGTGAAGCGTTCCCCTGCGGTCGTGTAGCGGGAGCGTTGCGCAAGAGACTGTTCCGTGAACACCTGGGCCTTATGGGCGAAGACCTCGACAAGCACGGACTGTCCCTGGACGATCCTTGTTGCCAGGAGTTCTATAGAAACCACTGGAAGGCCACCTCTAAGAGGAATACTGACTTGTATGAGGATGTGAGTATTTTTTTACTATTTTATGAACACTTGAGTCTCATGGGCGAAGACCTGGACGTTCCTTGGTGCCACGAGTTCTATAGGAACCACTGGAAGGTCACCCCTAAGAGGAATTCTGACCAAAATTACAATTCTCTTTATAATATTAGTGTAGACTAGCGACCCGCTTCTGCTTCGCACGATTTTACCAATGTGACAGGTCACAACTGAATGTACCATCGGAGAAGTTCATATCTAACCACCGTAAGGACTATTCTTGCTTGCAACGCTCGGTGGCTATAGAACCGGGACGGTTACAGATGTGGTCATTGTGTTCACGGGATTTTGTATAGAAACTGGTTAGATGTGAACTTCTTCGATAGTACTCATAACCTTTACTAAAAAATATATCACAAATATTATCTTATTTCCAGGTGTTCCACACACTACCAACAGACTCCGTCCACACATTCGCCGAACTTAAGAAATATCAAGAAGAGAACCAAAACTTATGGAATACAGACCCAGCACTTGCCAACAGGAAAATAGACCTTATTCAAGGTTTTATAGTAGATATGCCATTAGAATTCCTCTGTAACGAAACCCTGACTCCTAGAACTGCGAGCATGGAAGGTATGATGCCGACAGCACTTTGGACCTGAACCCTTGAACTTTGAAGGGGTCAAATATTGCCATAAGTTAAAATACTGAAAGCCAAGTCAAGTCATTGATCAGTATATTAAGCTTATCAACACGCGTGTACTCCCAAAGGCAACATTTAACAGGGCCGGTCGGGCCATGCCACCAGTCACCAAGTCCTATTAATGGTGTGACCCGACTAAGTAACTCAGACTTCGGGCAGCTACTGAATACTCTCTAATGGGAAACCTCCTTTTCCCGACCTGGGGAACGAAACTGCACTCGAACAAAGAAGCACACAAGCAAAGTAACTGTTAAAACTGTCGGCTATTGTTATTGTTTGACGAAATTAACGAGTATAGTCGTCGCGTTAAGTACCGAGTCGTCGGCAGCAGGTCGGAAATCATTGTTATCAGTCTATCTCGCTCGCACTTTTGAAACAGGTAGTAGACTATCGATAAGACGCAAGGCGCTGCACATTCTATTTGCTACTGACATTTACGACCTGGCGACTCAGTTCATAACGTGATTACTTTATAGTGCTACAATGATCTTTTGGCGCCTAAATGACAGGCGTTGTTGGGAAACATTTCTGGAATTGTCACAGAAATGCCACGCGCCAATACAACCTTGTAGTGTCGTACCAATCATACTACCTTCAATCAATCAATTTAATATTTTATTGATTGATCAGATGTTGATTTGACTACAGATTATTAATTTATTGAATGGGATTTTAGTATGGGAATAGAGAAACGGTTTTCGAGTGTATTGAAATTAGAAATTCTTTGACTTTTTCACCGTTTGCAGCATTAGAGGTATGTTGCGAAAGCACTGAAATCATGTTCCTGACAACATCTAATTATAATCTCCAAACATTAAACGTCTTATAACCGTAGAAGTTTTTCAAGGGGTAAAACTATTATTTTACAACTGACCCCGCGTCCTACTTAAAAGCGATCGTCGCTTGAAAACACGTTCGAACAAAATTTGTTCGTTGAACCTGAATGCGTGGTCGCGCCGACAGAGGGCGCTTTCCGGTTTCCAGACCGCTTTGAAATAGGGCGTGGCCTGACTATATAATGACGGTGAAATCGTTAGAGATGGGAATTTCACGTAAAGTATAATCGTTTCGGGTTTTTCGTTTATAATGTGTACTAATTTCGGTGTTGCCTTTATTTAAATTGCCTTACTATTTCAATAAGTGTAAATGTTGTATAATTCATAATAATATTGATGTGTGCATAATAAATGGAAAGCTAAGTACGTACCTCTTAAAAATAAGTTTTATGGGAGCGTTTGTGCAATTTTATCTAATGATTAAGTGATTAATATCTTTGAATGAAAAGAAAGTGAGTAACTGTTGATCTGAAGTAGTTTTCTACAGAGATTCCGTATATTTTTTTAATATTTATTTTAGTTACCATGTCCATAATATGATACTTATAGCGTCCGTAATATACTGTCTTACTACGCGTAGGTGCTATTTAAAAGCGGTCACCGCGCAATTACGCGATCGTCGCATATGCCACTTTTTGTTCGGAAAACGGAAAACACCCTCTGTCGGCGCGACCACGTGTTCACGTTCACCGAACAAAAAGTGACATATGAGCGCGACGATTGCGTTTTCGCGCGACGATATCTATCAAAAGACGCGGCCTTACGAAAAAGAATTCAACACTTTTCGACGAAACTGACGTAACCAAGTTGAAACTTTAGAGCCTGGACAAATTAACATTCTATCAGTGATAACACTGATAACTACGATGGAAAAGTCAACAATGTATTGGATTGACATAAGCTACCTAAAAACATAATATGTCAATCCTGTTCTGTTGGAAATCGTTGTATCGAATGTCAAAGTCAAATCATTTATTTCAAATAGGCTTGTAAGGCACTTTTGTACGTCAAAGTTTACAAAAAATTGAATTGATTCTAGTCGCCGTTGATTTGGGATTTCTACAGCTACTTACAAGGTACCATCGCGGTCACGCATATCTGACCAATTTAAAAACAAAATCCCGTGCACACGACCCTTTTTTTTCGTAGGTATGCGTTACTATAGTGGCCGAGCGGTGCAAGCAGGAATAGTCCTTACGGCGTTCAGATATGCATGTCCGCGATATTACTGATTAAAAAACAACGTGTCGGTAAATGGTGACATTAATTCAACACACGGGAAGTGGCAAGTAATCATACAAATAATGAGATAAAATAATTCGTCAATTGTAAAATTAAAATTTTCAATCACATAGAGCTCTCTCTTTCCTTCAATTCGGCTACTCTTTGCACGTTATTCGTTTTAATTTCATTGATGTGATGATCCGTGACGTCGGCAAATGACCTCTGCTATTTATGAAAATTGAAAATAAATCAATAAAAATAATAACGTTTAATAAAATTAAAATATCTACATAGAACGAATACACGTATTACGTGTGTTAAATTAATGTCGCCATTAAAGCGGCACGCTATATAAAAATAAGTCGTGATTTCACTTGTTTGTTCATATTTTAACCGCGATATAAAACAGCCGTGCTATTCTGCAAACATCTCACCGTGAAAACTTGGGTGAAGTGAGCTTGATGTGAACTGTCATGGCAGCTGAAGCTAGGAATTGACACTATTGACAGCTCACTTCATGCTCA
This sequence comes from Agrochola circellaris, assembly GCA_914767755.1. Lineage (NCBI taxonomy): Eukaryota > Metazoa > Arthropoda > Insecta > Lepidoptera > Noctuidae > Agrochola > Agrochola circellaris. The sequence continues at coordinate 3,735,381 of OU611847.1, forward strand.
CTTCGCCTCACTTTTCACGGTGAGATGTTTACAGAATGGTTCGACAGTACCGATACACCAGACCAATATAGTACCGACTACCAAGCTTAATTTATTTAATGTAAAATTATCCGAACCAATAACATCTTGTTTTAAATTAAAGTAAATTTATGCTTATTACGTTACAATTACTTAATTATTTTGTATAAATTTATTTTTGATGTGTACATATACAAGGTATAAAAGATATAATTTAATCAGTGCCGGTACTTAGAGTAGTCATTACACTAATTATTTATTTACCTAACAATTTTGCTAGCGTTAGTTTTATTTGAATAGGTACTATCGAAGAATTTCATATCTAAGCAGTTTGAAAACAAAATCCCGTGAACACGATGACCATATCTGTTACCGGCCTGGTTCTGTAGAGGCCGAGCGCTGCAAGCGAGAATAGTCCTTATGGTGGTTAGTTATGAACTTCTTTGATGGTACTAACCTCATATCCAACGAAATACTGTCAGCAATTGTATTAATGTAACATTGATTAGTCATAAAAGTAAGTTATAATATTGCAATAATCGTTTCTGAATATCTATGTATCATTCCAAAGCTACAGCGTTATTATTATTACAGACGGAGACTAGTTTTGGATCTCCTAGAAAAAAAATAGCAAACGAAGTTAAAAACAAATGCGCTCCAAATGAAGTGATTTTTTTTTTTTTAACGCTATGGCTCCATTTACTTACTGCTCCTAATTCTATTTCTAACGTACTAATTTAAACTCTCTTTTACAGTATTAAAATTATCTAACCTTACAAAATACAAATACAGACATGCATGCCTATTATTCTCATTCCTTAACAGTCGACCTATCATTCCAATAAAAACCACCGGTTTACAATGAAATAGCTTTTAATACATACCATGGTTCGTACAAAATAATTATAACTTAATACAAATGTAATGTAGAAAGAAAAATAAATAAATGATTAAGGCACAAAATAAAAATATGAAAAGAAAAAAATACCTTGTTCTTGGGCAACCCAAAAGGAACACTTATACAAAGTAATCCGATCAATTCCAATTATTTCATGCATTATTTTAATTTTGACTCCAATACAGAATTATATTTAGTAGGTATAACTATTTGACTTAGAGGCTTCGTCCACTATGACTCTTAATGGCTGTATTTTCTTAATAGTTTATAATAATTAATTTAAATAATATCGATTTGAGATTGTACATGATTCCTGCTTTGGTGCAAAAACTATTTATTTTATTTTAGTGTGGTAATAATCAGAGATTTATGAATTATTATTTAATAATTATTTAAGTGGAACTTTATTAATGTTTGAGATGAATCTGTGTAATTTGTGTTGTCTGGTAAATAAAAAATCACTTTTATAAAAAAGTTTTTGACTGTTTTGTACCTGCTTCGTTTTTTTAAGTTTTTTGGCAATTTATCAATTATACATTCTACTATTCCGCTATTTGCATTCTACTATTAGAAACTGTAAACAAAGGCCTGGTCCTGTCCTGATCCGTTAATAAAGTACCACAGGATGACAGGACCGACTTGACAGCCGCGTTTGTGATGACTAAACTCAAAGTCAAATTATTCATTTGAATGCAATATGCTTAAGGAACTTTTGAACGTCAAAATCTACAACAAAATAGAATTAATTCTAGCTATGGGATACTATCACCACAGCTGCCATCTAGTGCTAGATAATAAAAATAATACGCTTGACAGCTCCATAAACTCGTACGATTCACATTCATATTGATATACCTGTCTTACGCTTACGAAACCAGATGGCAGTATTTGAAACTGCCTATATGATACCTACATAATGCAACAGGTGGTTTGGGCTTCGACGCGTCACGTAGGCCCCTTACACACGTCCCGGTTGCTGGATAAACGGCGGCGCCCCGGAAACTTATTTAGGGCGAATTCCACCAATGAAACTGAACGCGATCATTGTTGTGAAATATTGACACTGACAGCTCTTGAACGTGATGATGAGAAGCAGGTATTACAGTTTGGAAGAAAACGCAGTCTTTAACTGATTGGATCTTGACAAAAATATTAATTGCAGAATAAAACAAAAAATAAATTTATATTTTTATAATTACAAAACCACAAATTAATTTAAAAAAAAAACTAAGTATTAGAAAATATGAGTATGCGAAGAAAAATAATTGAATTTTTACTAACAATTAGGTATCTACTATGGAAAAGTACTTCGGTACCTACCTACAAGAAATATGAAAAGTTGAGTGGCATGATATAGTAACAAATTGTGGGAAAACTTTTATTAACTAAGTACCTACCTATAGGTACGAAATTTACCGCGTCGATTTTTTTTCGTGCACTGGATTTTCAACGCTCTTCTCAGCGCCGAGAGTTGAGAATCCAACAGTGTGTTTTTTCAACGCGCTGGGATGAGAGTGCGTCCCTGTGCGTTGGATTCTCAACAGTCCGCTCCACACTGAGAGTTGAAAATCCAGTGCGCGATTAAATCCCGCTGCGATATTTTTACATCCGTGCGTAAGTACGTGGGCTTACCTACTTTCAAATAAAGTTGTGAACCAAAAAAAAATCCTGGAAAATCTATTATTAATGGATTGATGCAGACCTATGTGAGTGTGTGACTTAGCTGACTGCATTAAAAACTCACCTGTACTGATTGCATTACTACGAGTATCTAATTGGCTCATCCCTGCATTAATTTGCATTTTCAATATAATAGCCATTAAAGTAGCTATATAAAGGACAGTAAATTACAATTCCTTCTTTACTTAGGTATACTAGATAAGAATTTTAATTGTTCCTACATGCCGATTTAAATATGCAGCTGGCCTGCAACATGCAGATAAGTACCTAGTCTCCTTATGAAGAAGTCACTGAGAAATTAGTTTTAACCGTTACGTAATAAAAAACTCTTTCAGGTACTTTTACAAGTAATAGAAGCAAATAGAAACACCAAATTAGGGTCTATTTAAATCCATGTTTCCAATTGATGTTATTTCTTCTTAAACAAATATCAACTTTATGTCTATGTAAATTAAGTTGATTTAAGCATGACTAGTACAATTGAAAAAGTCATGAAAGTTGTAGCACAAAGTGAACCTTATGTGAAAGTGTTAAAGTTATTTAAAAAAAAAAGAATTTGTTTACATTTTTGGAAATTAAAATGCGAACGGAGAATAGATAAAGCAAGAAGCATTTAAAAAAAGAAAAGAAAACAAGCTTTTATTAAAAGCGATATAGACGGTAAAATATAAAAATAAAGGCAGATTTATCTATCAGAAATAAGCACTTTAGTCAGTTATTCAGAAATTCAAACAACTGTTGTCAAAATATTCAAAGGACTTCGTCGAAAACAAAACAAAAACGCGTTGCCCTTCTTTTTGTTTTTACAAGAATGACTAATTAATAGGGTTACGGACCCTCCACCACTACGACACAACTTAGATGTAGCATCGGCAAAATTCGTAAAACCGATCACCATCCGAACTGAGTGCGTCTTCAAAATCACCCATCTTTATTACTGCTTTAGGTGAAAATGATCTTTACGAACGCAATAACTAACTAAATACATTCGTAAAATTGAAATGAATGAATGCAAATTTTCAAATTTATGCTACATCTATGTTGTGTCGTATTGTAGGTAAGTAACTATGTTCGAAATTCCATTTGCGCTTGACTGCATTAAGATCGAAAGAACTTGCGAACGGTTAGCTGTTTACACACAACGACATGATATTGATATCCATAGCCTTCTGCCTACACGACCATCCGTCCGGATCTGTCCGGACATGTCCAGCTTTTTAACCAATTTTTCTAAAATTATAGAGAAGTATGGAAGAAAAAGACATCTTGCGCCGACCCTAATTAATAAAATTGGGATAAGGGCAGGAGAATGATGATGAGTCCGGCATTTTAACCCCCCGTCCGGAACTTGTCCAGAGTTTTCTACTTGAGAGGGTTTATTTTGAAAATATAAAAAGTACAGCGAGTACCTACTAGAAAAAGAAAGACTAAAAAGTAAAATGTTCGGACTTTTTTGCTTATCTGTGTCCGACTTTTCTTTCGAAGTGGTACTTAAGTAGGTACCTATAAAAATAATCAATCAATATTATCGTGTACATAAAGGGTATACACGGCGATATTGACTGACTGACTAGTTCTTGAATTGAAACTACGGACTCTTAAATACCGTTCTATAAAATTGCCAAGCATTTTTATCATCCATTTATTTACCTAGTGGTACAGTCAACAACGAAGGTCGATTAATACTGATACTTCAACATAACAAAAAATAAAAAAATTGAAAAATAAAAGCCTTTATTTTTGGAAATACCTACCTACTTATTGCTTTTTCACCAATTTATGTAATAAAAAGGTAGGTCTTATTTAAAATAGTTAAGATTTTTTACCTAATTTCAATTTTAAATATTATTATTTTAAGATTTTTAGTTAATCAATATTTTGATCGTCATTTATAAATCTCTGCTGACCGAAGTCACTGTGATGTGTGGGGCTTATAGGATAACTTAAATATTATGTTTTTACTTGAGACTTATGGCATAGAGCGAACATTTTATCGAATATATATATCATGTTCATTACCTACATTTCGCACGCATTTTTGGGCGGGAGAAGCGTGAGAAAGAGACGGCACCATTAGGTTGGGGTGGATTTGAAGCAATCACTTTGATAGATTACAAGGGAAAATGTACCGTGTATCTGCTATGTAAAGATTCGATTAGCATTGGATTTGACATCTAAAACAGGTAATATTACAAGCCAATCAGGTAAATGGTTTCAATGAAACAGCTGTAGATAATAGAGGAAAGGAATACCTACTTGGGAATTAAAGGAAATCCCTAATGATTAGGTAAGTACCTAGAAATAAATAACGATGTAAGTAATTTATACCATAGAATAAAACGATGTTTACTTATACCATAGTAGGGGAATGGTTTATCTGTAGTATTCGTTGGAAGGAAGTTAGGTTAGGTTAGTTTAGTACCTACCTACTATGAAAAGAATTTAAAAAATCGATGACAAAGCGAGTAGATAACCGAAGGAAACTTCAAATGACGCGTAGGTAGGAACTTAAATAGATAAGTTAGTTTTACTGGAATGCCTTCGATATCATTTTGATTATAAAATATACTTAAAGGGTTCCTTATGTAGATAAATATTAAACTGCAATGTAGAACTTGATGAGGAATTGAGGATGACGTCATACTTCCATTGAGCTTGGTAGATTCCCCGTAGTCAGGGACTTTTTTTAGACTACTTACTTACTACTTATGTAGGTGTACCTACCTATTAGATATTACATGGTGTTTCCCTGCAGTTTAGTGGGTATCTATCCAACTGTTTTTTCTTCCAATCACTTTTGTTTTACTAACTTATAGAAATTATTAATTAGGTATGTAGGTTAACATCTAACCAAACTTTTAAATCAGTCACATCATAAGTGTGTAATCGGAAATTATGATAATGTTCAAAAAGCTAGAGGGTGGAACGTGTCATTAATTTGGATGCACTTGTTAGTGTAGAACGAGCGTGCTCGCGGCAGTGTGCGCGCTCGTGTGTGCACCGTCATTACGCTGCATTATTTGTTACGTTAGGGCTGGGATGGGCCTGTCCCTATCGCCGCCGAGTCCTACGCCATCCTACGCTCCCTTCTCGCGCCGGTATTTGAATAGGCTCGCGTTGCGTAACGCGCGGCCAATGACAGCGCCCCTGCACATGCACGGGGCGGAGTCCTTACGTCACCGCGATCTGCCCCCGCGGCCGCGCAGCCGCCGTGACGTCACACCGCCCCTCGCGCCGCGCTCCGCACCTTTAGTGCGCGACGACAGCGCCCATGCTGGCCGTGGCGTCGCACGGAAACTCGCGACAAAACACTCGTGCGCTCAAAGATGGCGGATGGGTCGCCCGAGGATCGCGCCGGACCGAAACAAATGAACGATTTAACTTTTTCCGCGCCCGTTAAAGGACTTGGTGACACAAAAAAGTGCAGTGGCGAAACATTTGACGGCGATAGTGTAAAGATATCGTTCTACAGGGAACTGGAAACGAGTGATTCGTGTGAGAAAAGTGATACGCGCGGCGTGGCCGCTAAGCGCGCCGCGGTCGGCGGTACGTATTCCCGAAAATTGTCTGATGCGAACACCGTGAATGGCGACGACAGGAAGAGGAGATGTCTGGACCGATACGACAGCTCCGAGTCTTCTGACAGGTGAATTGTTGTTGATTTATGTTAGCAAAACATGCGCTCGCGTTTGTTTCGTAAGTTTGTTTGCGGCCGCGATATTCTGAGAGTCAATGCTCCAGTGACCGGAGGCTGTTTGATTTCGATGTCATGGCCATTGTGAAAAACTTTGGGTGTTGCTAAGCGGCTCTAGTTCGGTTGAACGCCCTCGGAATAGAATGCTGGGCCGCGGTGCCGCGCCGCGACGTATTACCATTTGAAATTGTAGACTGACAAAAAATCGGCCTCGTAAGATATTTCGATGCTCATAACGGAGGTATTACGACTAAACACGATACTTCACAGATAAGACCACAGTAACATAGCTTCAGTGTTATCTAATTGTTACTAAATTGTTTAGATGGTTACATATTTCGTACAGCTAGCTGGCTGCCAAAAATAATAACCTTGGCTTTTAATTAGCTTCTAGCTAACAGTAAAAGCTTTACAAACGTGAAACGTCTAGTTTTCGAACGATCTTTTCTCGTAAAACTTGTCTGTCACGTTCTTGTTGGTCTGAGTGTCACGTAGGTTTCCTGCAACTGCCGTACGTTTTTGTACGATCAAAGATCTGCATAAATGATTCTCTATTTCTTTTTAAGATATGATATATTTCTTACATGTCTCTCTCTTACAACCATGAAAATTCACTCAAAGTTTATGAACTTACATGTTTACACACAATTATTTTAATAAGACCACTTAAATTTTAAGTCTTAGGTGAGGGTAAAACTGCTTAATTTACATCAAAATATACCTACATGCCATGTTTCTCATTCTTTATGAATATATTGATTACCTACATGTAGACCATAATTTTATGCTATCATAAATTTAAAAAACTTTACTGCCTTTTAAAAGAAGGTTTTAGGTAGATAGGTACTACAAGATGTAGAAAGTACATTATACTGTATAACATGGCTTCATTGAGCATTGCTTAGTAGTTTAGAAGAAATATTCACACACTTACAATTCAAATGAGTGCCTATTCGGTATTTACATATCCAAAAGTTTATCCAATAGCACTTAGATTTAAAATAATCTTGATGTTTATTTTTATAGTAGGGAACACAGTCAGAATTTTTTTCTTTTTGACACTTTGAAACTCAGAAAACAGCGTGTTTGGTTTGGAATTAGGGTTCTGGGCTATTCTGTAAAGAAATAAAACTGTAACACCTCAACTGAAGTAATGCTATATAAAAAGTTTTTCTTTTCAAATCTTTTGTCATGATGTGTTTTCACCTTTTCACCTATTGTATACTATGGTTTCCTTTGTTTGATTATGTTTTGTGTTGCTATGAAACTTTTCTATGCTCGGCATGTTTTAAGTAAATAAGTATGCATAGGTTCTTCTATAAAACTCCTGTTTTAGTTCACATAGAGTTTGCAACATCTGTAACAAATTCTAAGTTGCTGTTCTGGTAATGTGTATGACATTTTTTTTTCTTCTAATGAACTTACAAGTTCATTACTAATTAATGAGAATTGATTTAAAAAAATACAAAATGGTATTTTAAAAATAGCAGAATTTAACAATGGCTTTTATAGCAAGAAAACAAGGCTTGATCTCACCAATAAGTTTATAATGGTTACCAGTGCTAGAGATTGTTAAATATAAAACTGTTCACCCCTCCATTAATATTTCTATACAAACATTTGAAAAGTGTTGCAAGGAACAGTAGATGGCATGTTTTAAAGTAAACAAACTCTTCCACTGTATTTATTAAAGTCCAAATTAAATTGCAGGGTGACACTTAAACCTAAGTTGCTGAGAAATGTAAAACATAGTGTATGTTCTCAACCAATCACTCGCAAGCAACATGATTTTTGATTTATTGACTTTGACACTTAGCATTGCATGAACGATAAGGAAATGATGCAAACATTTCCATTCAATTTTAATCTTACTCTTAAAAAAGGTTTTTATTATAAAAACAAAACGTCTTATTGAACTTGACTTCATTATAGTAATATCAAGGTAAACTTTGGTCATTATCACATCATGACGTAAAATTTTACACACAATATGATAAAAAGAATTAACCTCTTTTGTATTTTTAGATGATATCAACGTTTGCTTTTGTTTTTTTGTTATCTGTTTGTGATAAAACATAGTGACTGGCTGACTTGGATGACTTCAATACTTAGTTTAGAAACTGGATGCCCTAGCAAATAGTGTGGCGCTTTTTGGGAGATAGGCATATAACTACATTGACTTTTATATATTCAGTGTCGCAATACTGTAAAAAAAAAAGTTGGTATTTTTGTACACTCAACATAAAAAGTAAATGATAATTGTTTGAAGTTACAATCATGCTAACTTTTTAAGTAGGTATATTAAGTAAGTATGTCCAAATTATACAATAGAATATTTGTAGTTTTATGCTTACAATGGCATTTAAATAATGATACTGTATAAATTATATTATTTTTAATTTACTTAATTGTAGGTCTGCCAACTATTTATTTTGCTTTTAATAATTTATCAATGTTTTGGACATTAATTTGTGTTATGTTGGAGGTCATGAAAATAAAAAGTGATTACGGCGGTGTGTTACTATTTGCTCATAATGTTTTTTTGTAATATTGTGTAGTTTGTGCAATATGTGCATGTTAAGATACATATTATCCCTATGTATCTTTTACTTAAAAATGAAGCTTATTGCACTTATGCCTGCATTTAAATGCCGTGTTTCTCTTAAGTTTTTTCATTGTAGTGTGTAGAACTTTATTGTGCAGCAACCAAATAATTTATTTAAGTGCTTCTGCTTGAACAAATTTTATTAAAGTATCTTAGTACTTAATTTACTTTACTTTTTATAGTTTAGAATACCAAGCATAATTTTAAAACTTTTGAATGGTTTGCATAAAAGACTAGGTACCTATACTGTGTATGATGCCCAGGGTCGAGTTTATCACTGCCCTTTGCTTCGATCAACAATACCAACTATTGTTGATCGAAGGCCCTTTGTATGAAAATTGTGTCATATGGGACTGATTAAATGTTAATTTGATTTGTATATTGAAGGTTTCATAACATGATTAAATAGGTACAAATTAATCCATTTATTTACAACAAAATTCTTTAATTAAACTAAAAACAAACTCACTAACTTCTTTTTTTAATTTTTGACTCACTTTCAGTTTGTCTCACATAGTAATTAGGGTCATTAACTGAATTACTAAATATTAATAATAATTAACAGTTTTAGTACAGCATTCAGTCAGTGTTTAGTACAGTACAGTCCTTTATTGAGAAGAGTATGAGGTCTTGTGATATCCTGTCTGAAACGTCACAGTTTTCCTTAAATTTTTAACAAACCCTTCCTTAAAAATGTAAGGAAAACTGTGATGTTTTTTAGTAGTCTGTACGTGTGTATTTACGTATGTTCCACCATAGCGCCTAAACTATTTTGATGATTTGAGGTGTTGATCGATTCGTTATTATAGTACCTAGTTCAGGTGGCATAGCCAGGCTACATTTTATACGAACAAAATCATAATGACGAATGTTACATCCACGAAAATGGGGCTCAAGGATTTTTTTTTCTGTTCCTTGTGACGAGCTTTTCGCTTGTGGACATGATTGGCTCATATTTAACAAGATCGAATTGAATTGAAAAGAAAAGGGAGGCCTTTGGCCTGGAGTAGTATAGCACAGGCTGAAAATAAAACTAATAATTTTAATGTAATAATAATAGTATAAAATTAAATTGATCATAAGTGAAACTTGTAACAACTCAACTCCACTACCGATTTAGTAGGCGACCTGTAAAGTATGATACCACAGTTAGATAGCGTCACTTAAGTGGTGATATGTGGGTCACCTATTACCGTGATAACGTGCGCTGGCGACATAGTACGAATTTAGGTGTGGTTGGTACTTGGTCGGTCAATAAATGGGTAGAAATACGTCAATTGTGTTGTAATTGTGTGGCTGTTGCATGTTCTTTTGAGTTGTTGTATTGATGAAAGCTTGTTATGGTATTCTTGACTATTTTTGCTAACCGTAGTAAGTAATGTCTCTGTGAGCATTACAGTCTACTGTTTTCGGGAATTAAATCACATGCCCCACTGGTGCAGACTGCAATCCCAGGGTTTTTGTACCCGATTGAAAAAAAAGAAGGTCGTCGATTCGATTTTTTATCCAAATTGGTTCTTTTGTTTTTGCTTGCTTTGCATTCCTTACTTAGAGCACTATGTTGAGTTTTAAGTTGAAGTTAAGTTGCCTTGGCTTCTTGTAGTCTTCTTCTGTCTGCCATGATTAAGCCAAGTTTTAGTAGGTATGTTTTGATTCGCTTGACGGTAACGTGTTTTCATAGAGTCAGCAGGGTGTGCCTAACTGTATTTTCGCTTACTCATACGTGCATACAAGTATTTGTAGTAATTGGAACTGAACTAAGTAAACACTTCGAAAATACTTATGCATACAAATCTATTGATTTTCAAGTGTTTTTAGAACCGTACGGTATCGGAGTAGTGGAAACTTAAACTTCATACTTAAGTACTCTTTTAAGTTGAGCTGGTACTAGCAACCACTTTGTCACGAAGTCAAAAGTTTTAATAGTACATAGCAGTGACAGGTGGCCGCAGGTGCTTTTGAGTGCCGTTACGTCACGTCACACATTTGCTTCGAACTTCTATCAGACAGATAAGGTGCTTTAAGCTTCGTACAGACAAGCGCGACGCGACAGCGCGGCGCGACACCGGCTATTGTTATACCGTGAAGTTTTCTTAGAAATTGTATTGTTCGAGTCGCGTCGCGCCGTCGCGTCGCGCTGGTCTGCACGAGCCTTTATACAAAATCGACAATAATTTAAAAAAAACTGCTTTACTAATACCATAAAATAATCATGTTATTACAATTGTAGCAGTAGAAAAAAACGAGACACAAAAATGTTGACTTCCAAAAAGTTACTTAATTTTTTGTCGAGTATGCACTTCTTTTTGCCGAGTACCTATGCACTTGTCGTTCATAAATTATTAGCAACGGCTTTCATTAATTAAAATTATACTTTTACCCTTTTTGATTTAGGCTATCTCAAACGAGCTTCCGTTAAAAACTGATAGCTTTAATAAATAATCCACTAACGAGCAGGACTTTCCTCTTGTAACAAGTAATATTTAATTAGGTACTGTAATCATAACGCCACTGTATTTGTTGACATAAGTATTATCTGAGGTTGCTGACCTGAGATGCACCTAGTTGTATAACAGCCACTTTGTGTCATTGTGCTTATTGATAACTCCTATTGAGATATTACGTTGTACCTACCTACCGTTTACATTTTTATCGTGTAATGCTTGCTGCTAATCGAAATATTTTGACGTGCTGACCAGCATGGTTTTAAATTTAAACTTCAAAACAATCACATAGCACACAAAAATTGTACAGGATGCTCAACTCTCCAAGTTATTGCAAAACAAATTGAGAGTTGAGCACCCTGTACAATTTTTTCTGTAAAATCTGACCGCATTCGTTCAGAAGTAGGGCTAGCTAATAATAGGTACTTCTGAACAAATGGGGTCAATTTTTTTTGTTTTTTTTTTACATAATTTTGGTCAAGAAGGGATCTCTTGCAGAAGGAATATAGTACATGTGAAAAACGCTACCTAAGCTAGACCTGCCGATATATTCTGTAATAAAAATCCCAACGTAGGAACTTAGGTGAAATGAGCTGTCATTAGTGACAATCCCTAGCATCAGGTGGAATGACAGCTCACTTCAACCTCACTTCACCGAAGTTTTCACGGCGATATTTTTACAGAATAGATCAACTGTACTTATAAACTTGTTTTTTTCCTGTTAATTCTATTTGCAATCGATTCTTGTCACTCAAGCGACGCCAAGGGCCTTATCCGGGCTAGTACCAAATAATCACAATACCTATTTACCAACATCCAGTATCTATTCCACAAACATAACATTACTATTTTACTGTAAAACTAACTGTATGGTTTCGATATCAATTGATAAAACGTTATCTAGGGTTCAATAAATCGATAAGGGACACTTGAACCGCTTGGTGTTTTATTGTTGTCGTAACTCACGTTAGTTTGTCGATATGACTATGTTGTAATTATTTTAACGTAGCAACTGTTATCTTCCGCTCTATTCCGTAAAAATCTCTCCTTGAAAACTTAGGTGAAGTGAGCTGTCATTCCATATGATGCTAGGGGTTGTCACTATCAGGGTTGGAAAAAATCATGATTTTTTGAAAAAATCGTATAAATCGCGATTTATTGAAAAAATCGTAATAAAATCCGATTTTTTTGATTTTTTCACTTGTCATAGTTTTAACAAAAGTTTTGCGTAAAACGGAACGCGCTCTTTAGTTTCAGAGAAAAAGGGAATTCCCCGCGCGGTGTTAAGTAAAGAGCTATTACATTGCCCTGTCGACAGGGATCCGATTTGATATTCATTGCTGGTTATGTTGAGTATTTCATTACAATATACTCAATATAACCAGCAATGTATACCAAATTATACGGCCCCTTAAACGGCGGCAGGCGGGAAATTCCCCTAAAATATCTTACATTCACCCAAACAAGCTTTCATTTCATTCGTTCAGTTCAGTTTCAGTTTTCAATGATCTTGTTCTTGTTATTGCCGTTGCGATATAATATTGATTATAAATAAAAAATGCCTCGCCAAAGAGATGCTATTTGGGAACATTTTACGGAAAAAAGTACTACGAAAACCGGCTGCCGCGCGATATGCAACAAATGTAAACTAGAAATTCAAGGTCTGGTTGCGAGAATGAAAATCCATTATGAAAAGTGTAAAAATAGAGTTCTTGAATCCAATTATGAAGTAGAAGTTGTAGGTAAGTTAATGATGTAGTTTTTATTAGAAGATAATAAAATTGCCTGGTTTTATTTTCGGTTTTGGTACGAGTAATCGTACGCTTAAGTGGACAACAGCATATTTCCTTTTTTTTATTTAACATAAACAAACTTGTAAATCTTATTTAGTCATCTAAGTATATTTTATGCCTTCTATTCTAATAGTAGGTATATAACAAATATTTTTCTTTCAGAATTGGCTTCGGAAAGGGAACCTAGCTGTTCAGGCTCTTCTGCAAGTACTTCGACAAGAGGCGATGAAGGCGCTGCATCGCGGGTTAAAAAAAAGAATCTATCAGAAAATTTAGGCTCTTTCCTAATAAGAACGCCTAACTCTACAAAAGAAATGTTAGACCGTCAAATAGCAAAAGCCATGTTTGCTACCAACTGTAGTTTTAGATCCATCGAACATCCGCAAGTGAAGAAGGCTATTTCGTTATTACGTCCAGGTTACATCCCACCATCTCGGAAGGATATATCAGGCAAATTTTTGGATGAAATATACCATGAAGAAAAAGAAAAGTGCTTCTCTAAACTATCTGGTAGTTATGTCAATATGTCTATTGACGGGTGGTCAAATGTCCACAACGAACCGATTATATGCGCTACTATTACGACGGAGCAAAATGACGTGTTTCTCTTCGATACTATAGATACTACAGGAAAGTCGCACACTGGTGAATACCTAACCGAGCTTGCCGAAGATTTAATAGACAGGGCAAAGTGTCGATACAGTTGTAATGTTGCAAGTTTTGTTACCGACAATGCAGCAAATATGGCTAAAATGCGGAAGGAATTAAAAAATTGCGATACAATCACATATGGCTGTTCAGCGCACCTGCTGAACTTACTGTCTAAAGATTTAGAAATAAAAAATATAAAAGAGCATGTTGTTCAAGTAGTAAAATACTTTAGAAACAACCATGCAGCTAACGCTTTATACAAAGCTGAAGGAGGGAAAGCATTAGTGCTGCCACAAGATGTTCGTTGGAATACTGTAACCGACTGTTTTGAGGTCTATGTGTCGGAGTGGCAAAAAATACTCAAGATATGTGAAGAGAACAGGGATGTCATAGATTCTGCTATCAGAGTGAAAGTTGAAAACATGGTCATAAAGAGATCAGTGGAAGATTTTCTTAAGATTTTGAAGCCAATTTCTGTTACACTGGATACCTTGCAAAGAAATGATGCAAATCTGTCTACTGCAGTAACAGCTTGGAAGAAACTTGAAGCTACATTTGAAGGAGCTAGTTTAAGCCAACAGTCAAAGTTTCAAAAAAGGTACAAGCAAGCTATGACACCCAGCCACTTTTTGGCTTTCTTATTAGACCCAACCAAAAAAGAATTTACACTGACAGAAGAAGAGGAAGAAAGTGCGTTGGAGGAAGCAAGGCAGAACTACGATGGTTCGGTTTTACTACCATTAATAGTAAAACTGAAATCACAATCAAAACCGTTTAAAAATATTATGTTTACACAAGAAGTGGTAAACAACGTGACACCAAGGGAGTGGTGGTTATCACAAAAAAATATATTCTCTGAAGAGGAACAATCAAAAATTTTTCCAATGATTAAGCAATTGTTTGGGGCGATAGCTTCTTCAGCTCCAGTGGAAAGGGTTTTTTCCACTTTTGGAATTGTACATTCTAAGTTAAGAAACCGACTGGGAACCGAAAAGGCAGGAAAACTGGTTTTTTTGTTTAAGTACTATAATACTGAATATAATGATGATGACATTGATTGATTTTTAACGAATATTTGTGACAATAAAGGTAATTGATTAAATCATTGATTTTTATTGAAAAAATCATTTGATTTAAATCGTGATTTAAATCATGATTTAAATCAAAATGATTTAATCATGCCAACCCTGGTCACTATTGACAGCTCACTTCACATAATTTTTAAAGCTGTGATTTTTTATACAACCTTAGTTTTTGTTTACCCAATGACCCCCTTAAGAGGTGTATCTTAAGGGGGTCATTGTACTCATTATTATGAACAAATTTCACTATGGGACCAACGCTGAAATCGCGAAAAAAAATCTGTTGTTCCCTACATTTATGTTCGTATATCTTGTCGAAATGTAGGGAACAGCAGATTTTTTTTTCGCCGCATTATTAGGCCGCTACAGACACAATTTTTGAAATTAGATCACTGACCCCTCCAACACCCCGTGCGAGTGCAGTGCTTCTGATCAGATGGTCTGATCAGAAGCACTGCACCCCACTTGCTGGAGTGTCCTGAGTACCCGTTCACCTGCACCTCAGATGACCTAACGAATGCCACTGATGCCGCAATCGACGTGGACTACTGGGCTCATTAACAATATATAAAAGAATATTTTTAAAATACAACGAAGAAGATTATCATCGAAACGAAAAGAAGAAGAAAAAGGTGAGATATTTACATAATAGATCGGCTGATGGATCTTACACCATGACCTGCAAATCTAAAGTTCAGACAATGGCATGCAGCATAATATTCCGTAAATAAACAAAACATTTTCTGGGCCTGAAATTGACCCACTGCATCACAAAGATTCTTCTCATCCAGAGATTAAAAGCTCCGCGTGTTCTGATCACATTTTCGTTCCAAGTCTGGCGTGATATATTTTCAATTTTATCGATTCTATAATAATCCAATGCCAACAGTACCCGATACGTATTACTTATTACAAGAAATAAATCTCAATTGAAAACCAGGAATCATGCCAAAACAATTCAAATACAGCTCCATAAATTATTTCCAACATAAGTTTACCTACCATATTATAGCTACTCAGTACTCATAGCTTACTAGAACATAAAACAATACAAATATAAGGCCACCATTATGTTTGCCTCGTTTTAACTACCGAACTGGCGCGAAAGTTTTAACAAGTGACGTGGAAGCACCTTAGAAAAGGAACAAAGTTAGTTGCCAGTCGGTAGGTAGTAGGGCATTCACGCGAGCCTAAGCCACAAAGGGTGAGCAGTAAAATAAAAAGTTAGGAGTTCTAACCGGGCGTGCCGGGGGACAGCGAACGGGTTCCCGGACGCGCAAAGGTATGTTACTGTTTATATGACGCCCGTTTTCAATGGCGGCTGGTTCAAGTTTTGAAACCTTGTAACTTTAAATGCGAAGAAAGTAAGGTTCTTTAGTCTTTACCACCTGTCTTCACACATTAAATGGTTTTCTTTTGTTAGTGTAAGGTTAAATGTAAATGCAAAACATAAATAGTAACAGCTAAAATGCAGAATAATTGTGTTGTAAATTGTTTATTTAAATATACTACACAAGCGGCGCGCTCCTGCTTCGCACGGTTTTTACGACTTGACAAAACATCGAGATTTCTTAGGTAAACGTAACTTTAATATTACCGTATTATACACATAAACCTTCCGCAATAAATTCTCTCAAATCCTTCCTTATCCTAAGGGCACGTATTCCTTACCATTACCCGCGCTCCCCGGTCTACTGCTTGATTCGCAATGGCCTATGTAGTTCCATGAAACATGACATGAGGCTTCATGGGCTAGTGCAAATCTTGGGGTTTATTCGATTTATCGAGTCTGGTTAAACCATGCTGGGATCAGTGCATTTCATTCATTCATTCATTCAAACGATGGTGAAAACCTCATCAAAATCTGTTGCGTGGTTTAGAAAAACAACGCGGGCATACAGAAATACACGAAAAGCGACTTTGTTTTATAATATGTATAGATGAACGTGTTGTATATTCAGAGCAGAGTATTTTACGTAAAACTGCATGAACATTTCTGTTGCAATGTAAAAGAAATTTACTTCACTTAAATTCACAAGTATTCATAAAATCAGCTGTTATGTTCCATCAAATCAGCTGGATACAAACCCTTATGGCATGTACTTACCTTGGTGCTGCGCGACCGGTCCGTCGCTCCCCGCGCGCACTCCTCCCCCCTGTCATTAGAAGCGTGCGCGGGCGCATTGGCCCTCGGCCGTTGCGCATGCCCCGACTTATGGGCTCAGAACGGTGGATGTGATTTGATTTGAATTTCGGAACAGTCCGCCTTTTAGTTTAAGTTCTTGTAGAATGCAAGTAAAAACTTAACGATCAGAAAAGCATCAGAATTGGAAATTGTATTTAAAAAACTGAGCGAGGATTTATGTTTATTGGAATAAGCTGGAGTAAATTGTATTGTATTTTAAGGTCATCAGAACTAAGAATACACCAAAGGAATCGGCAAAGGTATTGTATTGTATTTTTAAACGAGCAATTTGAAAAAGAGCTGAAACAACCTGAACACACTAAAGCTTTTAGAGATCTACAATATTGAAAGTGAATATAGAAATATTACCAGTAAATCACACAAAGGACCTAGACCTCGTAAAGCTCGCAAGTCCAATTGCAATCGTCAGAAAAAGAAAAATTATTACGGCCGGAGATGATACGGAATTCCTGTCTTTGTGATTATCACGGCACAGACAAGTTTGTAATAAAACGACACTGGTCCGGTCAGGTAGAAACTGAGTCATCAACGCCAACCGTGGTCGTTCAACTTTCATTATTGTTTATTTATATTTTTATTGTTCGGTGTTTGACGCGTGCGTATTGCCGACATTGCCAGTCGTAAAGCGTAAGAAAATCTGCCCAAAATCGCTGGCAGGACGATGATTTCTGTCCATCGAAAAGGCAAATTCTTAGAACAATCTAACGAACTCTGCATATCCTGGCATTTTAATACGTACGAGTATTGCTTTAATTCGTATATTTTTTGCTGCTTGTGATTCCTCTACTTGATATTCCAAGTCTTCTTCTTTTATAAATAGCCATGGAACATGTTCATTTACACATTAACTAGACGAATTCTTTATCTGATAAAGTCTGTAGACGCAATACATTTGCGTAATAACTTGTAAATGGCGTCATTTCGCATATTCATAATCGCCACGTATAGCACAAAATCACCTTGTAAATATACGATATATTTATCAAAGATAGGCAAATTGTAGTGCAAAAGTACAAAGATTATTTAATGTGTCACCCTCATCAACTACCAACATAGTTATCATTTGTCAGCTAGAAAACGTTCACCGTCTACTACCACAAGGTTCTATACTCGGCCCACGGTAATTTTACTTAACGGTACTACAAACACTAGTTACAAATCAAACCGTGTGTGTGTACTTCAAGTGGAGTCTATGCACGCTAGCCTAGGCTGGGAGAACGTGGAATGTGAATAACCTTGGAAAAATACCAACCTATCAGGTATTATCTGCCTGCCTATCGTTTGTTTACTTTGAGATTGAAATGATGACGAGCATTAGTTCTACCTTTAAGGCAATATTTTTTCATTGCACCAGCAATTTTATCAAGCATCAGAACTAAGATCTCTTTGTCTGAGCATATGGCAGGGCGATAACTTACACTGACATTCTCCTGATTAATGTTACTATTGTAACATCAAATATGGGACAACTACCTAAAGTGGCAATTTATTTACTAGCAGCACTATTTCTAAAAGATGTTCGAGTCAACTTAATAGGTGTTAACAAATTGAACGAGAAAAATAGCCAATTAAAACAGGAAAACTTTTATCACGAGTTTTTGTCTGAACCGTCTGTGCGGAAACATCATTTGCACATATTTCATGGTATTTAATTGTGTGATTAATGAGTTTTAACTTATCAAACAGGGGAACCACATCCTTCCCCTACAGAAATTATTGTATCACGTAGGTATACCTCTACTTAACTTTTTATCATTTTCATAGATTGGGTATTATTATAAAAATACTAACCTATATTTCTGCTGTTCAAACTGATATTCAAAGGAACTCGAATAAATTCAAACATTAAATTAGAACCAGTAAAAAATCCAACATCACGCACGTACTATTAAGGCAGTAATTAGGAACACCAAAGTATGAGCACAAGTTATAAGTATAACACCCACATGGAGCATTTCTCATGTGGTAGGTACGTCATAAAGAATCAGTGCAGTCAAAGGGCATGTGATGTACAAACTGGTTTCTCGCTAATGCAATTATCGGTTGGTTCGTCGAGACTGCTCTAAGTGACCGAATGGATACGTGAAGAGTGAAGACTGTCGGGCCGTAGCGTTTAAACGAGAAAACCTTTTATGTTTGTGGTAGTTGGCTCCCATAGGCATACTTTGTGAACAACGAGAACTCTTTTGAAATGAAAAAGATCGGAAGCTTTTTCTAAGTGTGAAGCGGATGATTTCAATGATTATAACAATAGTTGCTGAAGTCCTGAACTAGGAAGGAAAAATACACTTTGTTACCTATTAACCTTGCTGGAAACTGGAAAATCACGTAAAAATTCAGATAAAAAATTACCTTCCTTCTGGAGCAGTCGGGTAAAAATACCATAAACGGATCTCACGTATGACGAATAAATTAATAGCCTTTTTAGATAATGGTTATCGTTAACTGGAATCCAACAGGTTTCAGGTTTTTCCACACTAACCGGATGCTTCATCATCATGGCATGTTTTCTAAATTCGTCATTACAACAACGGAACTGCCGGAAGTGGTTACCATACTTGGGACTTTCTTGACGAGTTTTAAAGCTGTTAAAATATAAAGGTTCTTCAATAGCGTAGGAGGCTTCGATAAAAAATATCAATTGTTTCTGATTTGGGTACTAAAGATTTTAATAGCTTACGATTTGAGACGGTCTGCATTGCAGGATTATAGTTCTTAGTTTTTTGACCACGTCGAATTCACGTAGGTAAAATTTGCACGTCTTCTTGGAATTCTAACCTTTGTTTTTCTGCGAGGTCAATTAAAAACAGTTTTATATTTTGTGTCTTCTATTATTATGTGCAATTTTATTTTCCATCGCATAAATATCGATACTCGGTTATAATTTTATGAAGTATTTTTCTTTTATATAAGCGTCAACGTGCAGCTGCCCCTATGCAGCCGGGACACACCTGCTTCGGTTGTCCCAGTCTCTTTCACCTTTGACATTTGACGAAAATTTTATGGCGATCGGATTATTTATTGTGGTTATAAATTCCTTAACCTATAACGAAAATTTTGTAGCTTCTATACGACGCACGGTGTACAACTGCTGCACTACCCACGCGTTCTGTAATTGACTCGTACACATGTCACGAACTACTTTTTAATGGTCAACTGTCTCTTTGTTTCGAAAGAGTACGATAATCATCTTTCTCGGTAGAACTCCCACTAAGCGCCATACATATAGAGTTTTGATTAGTATGTAGTTCTGATCCTTGTCAATTACTGTCATTAAAAATTTAAATACCGATTACAAAATTTTAGGGTTAGGATAAACGTGTTCTATAATTAGCAAATGGCCGGGCGATCAGGCCGCGGACGATTCGTTGGTAACCCTTTGTTATTATTTAAATTATAAACGATTAGTCTACCAAATACTACGCCTGAGGCGACGCGTGCGCCGCTACGTCATCCTTGCATTTTTAAACTGCGATTTCGTGATTGTTTTTATCTAGTTTTTATTTGAAGGACGCACAAGGACGGCCCCTGAAATTGGTCAAAACAACTTTTTTGTGCAGTGCAAGAACAAGTCGTTATAAATATTTTTCTGAGCAGTTAATCCTAAATATACAGCTTATGTTATTGACCTTTACAGAGTAGGTATTGTATGATTAGTTCGTGATAATAGTCTTAACTGTCTGAAGTTCGTAATAGCTCCGTGTATACATTAGTAGAGCCAGACAATGAGAGACGTCTTTCGAACTGAATCCCGCCTGGAATTCGTAGTTAGACAATGCATCTCACTTTCCGATTCCGACTGAACGACGAGAATGTATCTAGAAATACGTTACATATTTGTCTGGATATTGGGTGTTTTCAAGAAACACCCTTTCCGTCACATTGTTATCGTGTACAAAAGATATAAAAAGCCAGGTCAAAAAGTGCATAAACTCAAATCTGCACCCCTGTTTTGAATTGAATGCATCCCTTTTTTTGTAAAAAAAAAAACCAACGTTACTGTAGGTGCAATTTTCAATACTTGCTTTTTTACCATTGAGGATATATACTTACCGTGAGAATTCTTCGCAAAACATCTCATATTAACCCAAATAGCTTCCAACATTCCGAAATGCGTAAGTGCTATCTCGTTTCAAAGGTTGCTCTAATATGCGGTACCTACATACGTATCTATGTGCATGAGCGTGAAGGCATTCGAGGGCCCTTCGTATGCGCAGGCAGCTAAGTCAACAATTTATTGGAGCCCATCTATCAAGACGGATGTCGTCGTATTGTCCAATTGCATTCCTCGTATTTCGACAGAGAATTTAGTCGAGACAAATTATTTCCACCAAAATATCTCTTTAAAATACTCACAAACCTTCCAAATTAAACAATAAAGGTTTATGTGTTAATTTTCTGTATTAAAGCTCGTACAGACCAGCGCGACGCGACGCCGCGCCGCGACACGAACAATACAATTTCTAAGAAAACTTGACGGTATAACAATAACTGTTGTCGCGTCGCGCTGGTCTGCACGAAGATTTAAACGGAAATAGACTCATCAAGTAGCATGGAGTAAATAGCTCTCAGTCCTGCGGTCAACGATCTGATAACTACGGGATATGATTGAATTGAAACTTGATAGATTGCAGAATGTGGCTCCGAAGGATCTAGGGTCCTAGGATGGTTTCATTGAAAGATATGATTGAATGTCCCGCTTCAACATACTATTATGTTTGATACATTTCAGTAAGGCTTTAATTAATTGCTTTTTCAAATTTGAAAAAAAAATAGGTAAGTAGATGAATTTAATTGTAACATTTGTAACGTTCAGAGAATTGCTTTACTTTTGACATGTATTGCAAAGTCACGATAATTTCAATATAGATGTATAATTTAAAACCAAACATACAAAAGGCTGAGGTTTTCGTTTTGTTTCTTCTCAAATAACCAATTTGCATTTCCGACGAGGCCCCGACCCTGACGAATCTCCGTTCCATTTCCCGACGTCCTCGCTCCAGAATTGTGCGTTTCCATGTCGCGATGTATTATTAATTTGCCATTACATCGGTCTAATTTCGCGTGATATAATACGAGAATATTTGCCCCCAAGCCGGGGGTAAACACCAATTAATCCTGGCAACACGATACATTTCTAGGGTGGAGGGGGGACCCTCTCATGGCAGATTGCTGCATAATCCCGCTGCATTTCTACTGCTTCCGATGCAATCGGCCAAGAGAGGGCGTGTACAAGGGGGGTCGCTCTATGGACATCACAGGGGCTAATATATTTTTCTTTACATCATTGTTTGCTGGGGAATCGATCAAATTGTATGTGAAACCTTAGTGTATTGTTCGGTTCAAATTCCGCGGATTTAAATTAAAACATGAATAGCTGGTAGGTTTTATTATGATATAGAATTTTCCTTAAGATACAATTTTGTTACGCAAAATAATCATGATAACTAAATAATGCTTAACTTTATGAGTGTTAAAGTTTTCACAACGATTCATTTCCTTTTAAATGTTAAATCCACTAAACTAAGGTAAGTATACTCAAATATAACCAATAAGGGGAACTTTGGGACCCCAACATTCTCAATTTTTTTCAAACGCTTCCCCGTCGTCTAAACATTATTTAATTTTGCTACTTCACGCTTATTGTCATTATGTTGAGCTGACTTGACAGCTCCAACCCAAGAGCTTTTTGTACGCTCACAAATATCAGTCAGTTTAACATCCAAGCACGTAGGTACTTCGGTAGACGGAGTTCCGAACTCGTTCAAAGTTACGATTGCCATCTCGCCCCCTTCTCGAGACACCAAAGGTATTTGTTAATTACCTCGAAACGCAACACCGTTAGACGTTAACATGAAACTACAAAATTAATTTTCTTATCTCATATCTTTACATAGAGTAACTATACCGAACTGACAGTTTTCGCATACAATTAGTGAACGCCCGAATAAATATTGGATTATATTAACTAACACAGCATATTATATGCTGGAAATAGGATTTATTTTTACATTGTGAGTTTGTAAGACCGTGTGAAAAGTTGTGCTTACCTTTTGTATACGCCTCACGTTTTTTTTCTACGGCACGAAAGCGCTCTGTCGGATTTTTTACGGAACTAAAGTATTTTCGCAAACAAATAAGGCGCTGGATTGTAAAGGACAAAATAAATTATCAAGATATAGGTACCCCAGAGTTCATCGATAGAAATACAGGTTTAGCTGATAAAATCTAAGTATAAAGAAGCACATAAGTTTTTATGGCGAGTAATTCCGGATTTGTGGACACAAATTATGTACCAGCTATAATGAAATGGCTAACAGTAAATGGATTATTAAAATCAAGAGTGTGTCTCCTGGAGTGTGAGACACAGATGAATTTGAAAGGAAACTACATAGACAGGATCAAATTAAATTATTTATATCAAATCATAATCAAAATCTTGAAAATACAGTGCAGTGATTTCGTAAACCTAATTTGAACGGTTGACCCTATAGCCCTGCATATATAGATATATAGTTATATGTTTTCTTTTCTGCCTTAGCCTTGTTTACTTAACAATCATGTCTAATCTACTTAATCATCAATATTTCAAGCACTTTAAGCCAATTTCTTCAATGCTAACAAAATGATATAGTAATCTGCTCGCTTGATGTTCAAATTATTTGACTATACACCTGCTGGTGCTTCAGCAATGTATATATAATCGCAGAATGTTCCTCCAAAAGACACATTTAGATATATATCTAAACTCGTTATTTCGATAATTGTTGCGATTAAATTCTTTATGATGGCTGAAATCGCCTTTTCAACTTCATAGTCAAGACAAGTCGCTATTTAACTTGTAATTACTTATTTTAAGTGGAAGAGGTTGTCTCCGTTTTGCAACTAAGTAAATAAGTGTCCATTTACCGGGTCCACATTATAAAGCGCAGAACATTAAATTGATAATCTTATAAAAATACATTCGAATCGATACAGTCGAGTAGGATTCCGTATCGATATTCGCTGCGATCGCCCACGATAAATCAGCGTTCCCCGCGCCGCCGGCTTGACCATTTTATTAAATTCCGCGATTAAATACCCGCCAGCAACGTTAAACGAAAACGTTTCGATATTATCGCGATATCTCGACACCTCGACTCACCTCGCCCTGTTTATAATTACGAGTTCGTCGGTCGTCCCCTCGGCGTCGTCGTACGGTTGTACTGGGGTATGTGCTACCCAGGACCGAGCGAGTTCTCGCTTAGCAGAGCTCCGCCCGACCCATGCATACCATACAAACAACACTTTTTGTCATGCAGGCGTCTTCCTTTTGCGGAGGTTTGTTATGGAAATTATTTACATTATCAACTAGAAAAACGATACGCTTGCTGTACTTTGAGTTTTTACTATTTCGATCTTTGTACCATGTATAAAGTGTACCTTGATAAGATGTAATATCAACGGTCTTAGCAACGCTTATTGCAATATCGTGTTGGAAAAACTGACCGGGCGATTAGCTAGCTTCTTACTACGGTGTTAGTGTTTTGGCTATTTGAATAATTAACTCCTACTAGTTTACTTATGGGTTATTCTTATATTGGCATTGTATTTCATACCGTAAAATCATTTTGTTTTGGGAACTCTGTGATATTTCAGTGGAACTACTGAAATATTTTCGTCAAATCGAAAATTAATATTGTCACAATATGTGATATTATTATGACAATTTTAATTTTCTTCTGATTTTCCTAATCCACTCAATTAGGAAAATCTGATGATTTACTAACGCACTCTTCATAATCAAATCACGTGATGATAGTGTAAAATAAACGATGATTCTTAGAGCAGATATCCAACATTGAGAATATTTTATTACTGATCAAAATGCACAAAACATTTTATATTGAATTGAAAGTAAATCATCGCCAATATGAAACGGTGCCAACATGAAACGTTCACGCGAAAATTTAAGTGCTCTATTACATAAAGTTCTATTTCACGGAAACATCGGTTTGCATAAATCTTACTATCGAAGATGTGCTTATAGTTTAAGATATTATTTTGGAGAAAACTTATAATATAAAACGTAAACTAACTGCAGTAAGAATATTTCGATGTGCTTTTGATGTAAGCTACATACAGAGTGCTGTGTCCTTAACTGCAGACAATATTTTATTTTATTTCGATTCGATAGTAATGCGGAAATTATAATCTTATCAATCTTCTAATACTGCTGTATTTACATTCCTAAATTCATCATTCACATGCAATATTAGTTCTTCCTCCACTATGGTTATCCCGATACCAAACTCCACCAAATATAATAAAATATCGCTCTAAGCCAGAGGTTCTCAAACTTATTTCATCTACCGCCCACTTTGAAAATAAATTATTTTTCTGCGACCCCCATTTTTTTTCACTTTACCACAGCTTAAAAACCACAATGTCATTCATTAATTTAATTGCAGTGTGCTATATTAGTCTGGTCTGGAGTTTAAACTCACATTCTAAACGAGACTATTTTACCAGTGGGAGCAATTAGAACGCAAACTCGTTTATCTCATTCGACACTCAATCGTACTGAGCAAGTAAGAACAAGCATCGATGAACCAGCCGATTGATACAGGATTGCACAAATCGCGTTGATTGCTCATGGGCTATCTTACGAAATCTATGTTAAATATTTTTAATTTTTATACAATCAAACAGGGCAGAAATATGAACTAAATAATCTATGTTGCGTAGTAGGTAGATTTACTTTCAGTGAATTTTAAAATATTTAGTAGATGAAATTACAAGTCAGCCATCTCCCCCCTAAACCTATTCAACACCCCCCAACTTTTTCTGGGCCCCTTACCGCCCCCCTCTAGGCCTCCAACGCCCACAAGGAGGCGTTATCGCCCACTTTGAGAAACACTGCCTAAGCGATAACCCTTCATAAGGAATTGGCGTCCCCTTGCAAGCAGGTGTGGCTACCGATTTAGGGAACCCTGCCAAACGTGGCAAGTTACGGGACCTGTTCAGCTAATGACAAGTTTTGGACAATATGAAGTGACCCTTCTGTGATGGGACTTATGAAGTCACGTTTTTAAGGTGGGTTTAACTAAACAAGAAGGAAAAAAAACCTTTCTGTAGTTTGTTTGGTTTATGATTATGAATATCATATTAGTGAAAAGCCTGTTACACGATGTCCGATCCGGATAGAGAGTTCCTTATAATCTTCCAGCAAAAAAAGGGATCAGCACCCCAATTGCTATCAAAATTCGATTCGAATTCTGAAGGAAAGTCTTATAATTTCTAATTTTCAAACATATGAAAAATTTGTTTGCATGACAACGTAAATAACGCAATAAATGTTGTTGAATTGTCAAAACGAATTTTGTAACTATGTAAAAGTTAACTGGAACTAATCGGGAGTTGGGAGTTGGTAAGACAGACCATAAAATAATCTTGGACTAAAATTTCCCCTAATCTAAAAGTCAATTTGTACACCTCTCATGAAGTCCATGACTTCTACATTTCTTAACAAAAGAGGACACATTATGTGTGAATGTTTATTTTATGACGTGACACTAACGTGATCTTAAAGTGGACGTGCGAGAGGTTTAATGACGTCATTAACGTCACCAGCACTAAGTGGACGCGAGTTCGGGAAATTACGATCATGACCGAGGCCAGAAAACGTGAGCAGCTACAAATTGTATGTTGGATTAAAATGCAAGACATTGAATTAACGCCTGAATAGATTTATCTTATTCTTGAAATGCCTTTTCTAGTTTTGGTTGACACCGGCAGGTATAATTTTTCTCACTCTTATTTTTTGGGAGTTCTCAATAGCAACTTTGAGTTCTGAAGGTTAAAATTGCAAATGATAAAAAAAAACCGAAACATAAACCCATCAATTCAAACCGAAGTTTTAAATACCAAAATAGCAAAAAGCTTTTGTTAGACAAAGCTCGTGAAGTAAAAAGGCGAGTGCTGACAGCCCTGCTGCCTCGCTAACAGCGCATTTATAATATAACAACACAATGTGCATAAGTTAGGCACGCGACAACATAGAAAGGTCTAACGTCATCGACCTAGGACATCTGCTCCATAAGGCAGGTTCTAGAAATATCACGTGTCTGGAAAATGTGGCGTGAAGAATTTTATGCGTCGACGCCCGGTGCAGCCTGCGTGAGAGATTTTATATGAGGTCCTGTCCGGTTATCGATTGGATACATTATTTTATAGGTTCGTTTTTATTTTAAGTTCGCTTCCTGTATCGAGACTGGAAATAGAATCTTGATGCTGCCTTTTTAATAATGCGACACAAAATATATTTCCAAATGAGTAAGCAATCACCTTTTTTTGGAGATCGAACACTTGAGTGACGTGGAATAGTGCGTTCAATATTCTGCCACTACTTAATTCAGGGCATTTGATCATCTCGCGCTAGGGGAATCAATTTAATTATCTGCGATCAACAATGAGAGTATAAAACATCCTTTTGTTAGGTGCTCGCGCAGTTGTCCTGCCGCCCCCACGGATATAAAGTTATCCCGTTAGAGTCCATTAGCGATGCGAACGTGCCCCGTCAGTGTACAGCTGCCTTAATACTAATAGCCTGATAAATTGTCATTATTGTTTCTGCGATAAAACGCAGGGATGTCCGTCATCAAGAGAAAGTGTTTGCAAACATCGAACTTATCGAAGATTATTTTGTGTGAACGTATTTATTGTTTATTGTCTATAAAGAGTTCAAGAGTGAAATGAACTGTTGTTTTATTGTCGTATAGTAATGATGGACAGCTGCGGCGCCGCAGGGGAGAAATGTCAGGGCTCCACTCATTATATGGACAGGACAATGAAGATCCCTGCGATGAACTCATTCTGCCATTTATTTTCTCTTCCGACAACAACACACCCTCACTATATGCGTGCGTGCTATCGACCCACTATCAAAATACTCTGGCCTTTTCGCCAAGTAATTTCGATAAGATAAAGCTCCATAGTCCTATAGATAATTCGTCACGATTCGTTTTATCATTCGCAAAATCCCGGAGATTAAAATATAAATATTTCATGCAAATAGTCATCAACAAAAAATGATTTGATATACATATCAACACTGTTTTCAGGGTCGATTACAAGCTTTATAAAGATAAGAACAAGTATGTTTTTCTTCGTCGGACACAGCCAGGGAGGCGCTGAAAAATGAAGGCGATGGACATCGGTCAATTTTATTATGGCAAACGCTTAAATTGGAAGCTACACCCGCGCCGCCCGCCCGCAGCTTGCACGAAAAACAAAGAGTATGCCGTTAAAAACTGAAATCGATTACACAATTACAAAGACCGCGAGGTAGTAGTTTGATTTATGCGTTGTCCACGTACGACGATTGCATAATTGAGGCGCCTGCACTTCAAACTGGTTCGATATTTCATAGTAGCATTTCGATTTTATACGTGTTTTTTTGCGGCGGGTGCGACATTAATATGCATTCGAAGCGCGTGCCGTCGGTCAGCTGTTTCTTCTATGCGGCCGCAAGCTGCGCGCGCCGTAAAAGGAAACAAGACTCGTGGATGGATTACGCCGATTACATCGCAATTATCCGAGCGAGCCAAGAGCTGCCTACGTAACATTGGAGCACTTTCGCGATCTTTGTTCCGGGCGACATTGACCTTGCCGCGCACCTTATGTAATGTTTTTTCGGCGTCCGCTCCGTTGCCATTGAACTTCGTGTTCTTTTCATATACATGCGTAAACACGCGTCAGTGATTACCTTGTGAGGGTTCATTATCACATTTAGCACCGGCACGAACGATTTGTGGACGTAAAATAAGTATCGTCGCGTTGACTACATACACTCAGCACTCACCGCCATTGGTATGGCCGCGTCGTAACGCGATATTCGCATGCGCTGTGCGATCGTTTTTATCGCTCGCCCAAGCCTTGACGAGCTCTGCAGATGGCATTCACGATGCAGGATTGAAGTTTTTACTGTCACCGCCTCGAGCTACACTTGGACAGTTATGTCGCTGACTCCTCAAGAATCTTTAATTTTCTTTGGTTATGTTTGCAACGATGGAAATCGTATCTACGTTTGGATCTGGAGAGTCCGGTTTTCTAATGAGAGCACGTCGCCCGCATTATTAGTATAACTGTGTTTGCGCTGCGGGTTGGGTACTTCACCGTGTACTCGAAATCTTTTTAATTTTACGAGCACAGCGTGAGTCTTCCGGACCCTTGACTCAACTATAACTTCGTTTATCTGTACGGGTGCACGATTATGTGATAATCCCACACTGGTGCTCACGATTGAATATAAACCGAGTGTACCTAATTGTCTCATTGTCTATATGTCACTTAAATTAAGATACTACTTCGATAACACCCGAGGTACGTGACCTATTTGGATAATGAAAGTCAAGGTGCAACGTACATAATAACGAAATTTCAATATGAAGCTGTAGAAGGGGGTGAAACATTCGCGGCACGTTCAGAATGAGACGTTAGTGACAAGACGTCATCAGTCTTTTGAACAGGACTTAGCCTACGGAATACCTACAGACATATCCTACATAATTCTACTTGTTCGCTTTAAGCTTCGTGCAGACCAGCGCGACGCGACTCGAACAATAAAATTTCTAAGAAAACTTCACGGTATAACAATAGCCGGTGTCGCGCCGCGCTGTCGCGTCGCGCTTGTCTGTACGAAGCTTTAATTTGGATCCGCAGTTGTAGTCCATCAACTTTTGTAATCCAACGTTACGGGGGACAGCAGCACCGCTCTAGCGCATGCGCGGTGATGTGATCGGTGCAGGCGCCATTCATACGTTTTGTTCAATTGAATTTCGTGGGATTTTTGTATTCTTGATCTTTAACTTTGATCTTTTATTTAGTAGGTTCAATCCCAATGTATGAGAGTAGATAAAGTAATGTTTGAAACTGCACATAACTAGGTATTAAAACACACACTGTTGTTTTTTAATACCCCTCTTTATGCAACAGTTTCATAAACTACTATTTCATCTGTCTAAGAGAGATGTATTAATGATTCTAATGATAATCATTATATGTATATAAGATAAAATCTCTGAATTTAACAGGAATTGTAAATTTCAAATAAACAATCGTGTTGCTCTGAAAAACAAAGATTTTATTTTAGTACTCACATAAGTCACATACATACATTAAAAAATACACTGATAAGCTTAAATCATTCTATCCTACCTGAAAAACAAAGAAACGACATTAAAAGTCTATTATTTAATAACAATTCCTTTTTATAATGTTTCAACAATTAAAATGATTGTCACGGTGAAAACGACAGTCCCCATCCATCCTGCTTTACTCGCCGAGTTGACTGTCTCGCTAACAGCGCCATCTATTGAAATACTTATGTACAAACTAATTAAAGAAATTATTATTTCTTTACATCTCCCCCCACGAAGAAGAAGATATCCTATAACTTATCTAATCTAAATTTTACAATATTACATTAACTTAATAATTTTTCCCTGTCTATCTCTGTTTTTACGTTGGTATTGGTATTAGTTTTGTAATATGGAAGAGATTTGATTCTAACTTCTTATGACCTGTATTTATCCTGTATATTGAATTTGATATCTTTTCTATTATTTTAAATGGTCCTATCTTAAGCTCATCTAATTTATTTCTATTTAGTTTGTTTCCATTCTCTACATATACTAGATCACCTGTATTGTAACTTATTTGAGTTCTATTTTTATCGAATATCTGTTTATTATAATTATGTGATTTTATTGAATTTTGTAATGCTTTTTTCCTATCTGTAATCCATTCAGCTTCTGTTTTATTTATTTTTAATTCGTTTGGTAAATACGATACATCTGTACCATCTAACAAATACTTTGGTGCAAAGCCAGTTACCGTATGTTCTGTATTGTTATATTTATCTACACAGTTATGAGCAATGGTTGTCCATGCTATTTTGTTTGTCTTTTCGTTTATTTTGCATCTGATTTTGTTTACAAGCGTTTGGTTAAGCCTTTCATTTAAGCCGTTAGAAAACGGGGCATTTACTGCAGTGAAAATTATTGGTATTGATTGTCTATTTAAAAATGTTTTAAATTCTTTCGAGTTTATTCCTGGATATTGATCAGTAAGAATCATTCCGATTGTATCAGTGTCTGATACGTTGTTGATTAACCTAACAAAATCATTTGCATTTTGTGTTTTTGAGGTTAAGATATAGGCATATCTAGTAAAGTGGTCTACTAGAAGGTGTAGATATCTTTTAGTTGATCGGGAGCCTCCAAAACCTCCAATCGTGTCTATTGAGACTATTTCAAAAGGTTTTGTGGCAGGACCCAAGTGTGACATTAGACCATACTTCTCCTGCCCTCTTGTTTTATTTTTTATACAGATCTCACAGCGCTTACAATGTTTTTTAATATTTTGTGTCAAATTTTTTGCTGTATAAATCGTACCTATTTTGTTTTGCATTTGTTTTACACCTAAATGACACATGTTTTCATGTACATCTCTTATGAGTTTTTTACTGTAATCTTCCGATAAAATTATTTTGTCATGCTTCCTAACCTTTTTATAGTATACATTGTGTCTCGATATTAACTTTGTTTTATTATTTTGTATTTCTGCATTGTTTTCCTGATCTGTAATTATATCAGTCAGTTTTATCATGTTTACAATTTTTAGTTGTTCATCTGTATCCTCACTCGCATCCAATACCGGGTTCCTACTTAAACAATCTGCTTCTGTATTATCTTTTCCCGGAGCATATTTAATTTTAAAATCATACTGTGATAAATAATATGTTAAGTCTCCTAATTCGTCATCAGTTCTAGATTTTATATTTAAATTTTCCAAGGGTTTATGGTCAGAATACACTGTAAACGTCTTACCTATTAACCAGTACTGCCAGTATCTTATTGCTTCTTTGATCGCCAAACATTCTAAATAGACTGCTTTTTTTTTCTTTTGCACTTGATTTAATTTTTTTGAAAAGTATGCCACTGGCTTATCTTTACCATCTGGTTGCGTTTGTTTTAACACTGCCCCAATACCTTCTAGGGATGCATCAGTGTGAATATTTATTGGTAAATTTTGATCAAATATTTCTAAGATTGGCTGTGTGCACATTAATTTTTTTATGTCTTCAAATGATTTTTGACAATCAGGAGACCATGTAAAGTTCTGATTTTTCCTAAGTAAATTATGCAGAGGTTCTAAAAGAACCGCACTTTTTGGTATATACTCATGATAGAAATTAATTTTTCCCAAAAATTGCCTAACATTTTTCTGCGTTTTTGGTATTGGGAATTCTTTTATTGAAATTAAATTATCTCTTACTGGCCGTACTGTATTATTATGTATTATATGACCAAGATATTTCACTGATTCTGATGCGAATGTACATTTTGTAAACTTTAGTCTGAAACCTTCTTTTTTTATAGCTTCGAGCAACTGTGTTAGATGGTTAATGTGCTCTGTGAAATGCTTAGAAAATATTAATATGTCATCGATGTAATTAACTGCAAAAGCAGTGAGCTCATACTTTCGTAAAATGTTACCTAATATCCTTTGAAAAATGGCTGGCGATGTCTTCAAACCAAAAGGTAAGCATGTCCATTGGTAGTGACCTTCCTGCGTCACAAAGGCAGTTTTTTTTCTATCTTCAATTCTTAGCGGTATCGACCAGAAAGCTGAATTAATGTCCAGTGATGTGAAATATTTGGAGTTTCTTGTCTTAATCACCAGGTCATCGATCAATGGAAATGGTTGAGCTTGAGGTACCACTATTTTGTTGAGATCTCTGAAATCAATACATAGTCTTGATCTCTTGTTGTCTTCTTTTTTGAAAGCCAAAGTTACCGGTGCCGCAAATGGACTGTAAGATTCTTCTATAAGGTTTCTGTCCAGTAACTTTGCTATTTGTTCTTCTATCTCCTTTTTGTCTTCTATTGAACATTTATAAGGCCTTTTGCTACAATACTTATTCATGAGTAGATCAATTCGTGCTTCATATTTTCTGACTGTGCCTATGTCATATTTGTCCTTTGCAAAGATTGATTTGTAAGTATCTATTAATTTGTATATTTCTGATTTTTGTTGAGTATTTAAATTACTCATACTTATCTTGAAATTTTCCCCTTTTATGTGTTCATTAAAATTAATGGAACACGGGTTTGCTTCATTTTTGTCTTCCTTAGAAGTATTGGTCTTATCATGATCCTCATCCATTGTTTTTTTTTTTTCATTTTTTTTTATTTCTTCTTTTTTTTGCGTTATCTTCAAATTCTCATCTTGAACCAGACCAAATTGTTTTATGATGTCCAGTCCAATTAGAAAATCGTATTTGAATTCTTCTCCATCAATTATGTAAACTTCTGTCTCTTCTTCAATGTCTAATATTTTTATTTTTATTGTTGTCAAACCAACTGTTTCTTTAACACCATTAATTGTGATTAAATTATCACGTTTTGAATCTTTTTGTTCTTTTTTTTTAAGTCTTATTAATTTGGAATTAATTATAGAAACATTTGAGCCTGAATCATATAATCCAAATGTTTCTAATTCTTCATTTAATAGCAGTTTGACTTTAATTAATGGTGTTATTATTCGTTTTTTTTTTCATTGTTATTTAATTCTACATCTATTACTGAATTATTTACAGTTTTATTATTGGTTCTCTTTTGATTATGTTCTTCCAACTGTTTGAACCAGCATTTTTCTTCCGGATGGAATCGAATACCTTTATTTAAAGTCTCACATGTTTTACATGGTTTTATTTTATGAGGCTTGCCTTTATAATCATAGGTAGTCTTGCTTTTATTCTTGCTAAAATTCTTTTTGCTCGCTACATACTCATATTTTCCTATTTCATTGTAGAGGCTTGCAGTTGTTTTTACTGTTTCTTTATCAATTTTTTCCATTATATAATCTGGTAGTCCCATTACAATAAGATTAATCATTGTTTGTGTGTCGATGTGCTTGTTTATTTCCAATAATAGTCTTTCCTTTTTTGTGGCATATTCTAGCAATGACCCAGCTTGATATTTAAATGTAAATGCATATTTGATTTGGGACCAACCTTTATTTCCGTATGTTTCTCTAAAGTTGTTCTTCCATATTGACCATGCGGATTTCACCGTTAATTTGATTAACATGCTGCTATACCAGTCTATGCATTGTTTTTCGAGAAGATGTTTTAAGACCTCGATTTTCTCTTCATCCTGTATAATCTCGAATCTTTCACATTCTTCCTCGAATTCAGTAATCCATTGGTCAGCATTGGACGTTTTATTTGAAAAATTTTCCATCAAAAACCTTTCTGCAATTTTTCCTATGTTTTTTTTCTCTGGTGCTGTGCCACAAGTGTAATCTTGTGGGGGCATTGCGTTTTTTGTTTTTTCTTCTAAATACTGACCACCAAACTGTAAATTTTCACCTTCGTCTAAATATATTTCCTTCAGTTCTGGGTTTATCGGGATCCAGACTGAACGTGTTTGGTGTCTTTTTTTTAACGAATTTTTGATCTTCGTATATACGTCTGAAGCCAGTATGTTAGTGTGTTTATTCACGGGCTTGAACTCATCCGGGACCTCAAATACACATCCATCCGGTGTCTCAATTGAGGTTATGCATGTGACATTTGTTTTTCCATCCGCTGAACCCAATACTACAAATTTAAACCGTAGTTTGTCCATTTTTCTTGATTTTAACCAGTAATGTCGTTTTATAAGATAAAATCTCTGAATTTAACAGGAATTGTAAATTTCAAATAAACAATCGTGTTGCTCTGAAAAACAAAGATTTTATTTTAGTACTCACATAAGTCACATACATACATTAAAAAATACACTGATAAGCTTAAATCATTCTATCCTACCTGAAAAACAAAGAAACGACATTAAAAGTCTATTATTTAATAACAATTCCTTTTTATAATGTTTCAACAATTAAAATGATTGTCACGGTGAAAACGACAGTCCCCATCCATCCTGCTTTACTCGCCGAGTTGACTGTCTCGCTAACAGCGCCATCTATTGAAATACTTATGTACAAACTAATTAAAGAAATTATTATTTCTTTACATGTATAAATACATATCTGTTACAGTCGCGAATCATCTATATATATAAAAGAAAGTCGTGAAGTCGTGTTAGTTACACCACTTATAACTCAAGAACGGCTGAACCGATTTGGCTGAAAATTGGTGGGGAGGTAGCTTAGAACCAGGAGAAGGACATAGGATACTTTTTAGTAGGGTAGGTAGGGTAGGTAGGGAGGGTAGGCAGGTAGGTGCGCCGTAGATAAGTACTTAGTTCTACTCGAGCGAAGCCGGGGCGGGCAGCTAGTATTTTAATAAAGATACAACCTGATACTGACCTGAAAATTGCAAAAAACGTAAGAAAATTTGAATTTCGCGGGCTACAACTGCAGGTCCACCTTAATGATAAGTGTCTGACGTAGTAATTTTCACGTGTACGGAAAGAATGAAAGAAAATACATTATTTAGCGCATACTAAAACACACACAATAAAATTACACAGCAGACATGAAAAAAAAAAAACAAATAAAAAAGTGTAAAGTGCGATGTAAGCAGAAACGGCAATCCTAAACATGCTATATCTAAGTATTTCGGGAAATCTCAATGTCAATTTTGATTCCATTGCCATTGTCACTAAAAATGCGATGTAAATTAGCGATAAGATCCCTATCTACACACCTACGTACCATACAATTTAATCAAATCAAGTATTTGAACAATGACTGCATATTTTTGTTACAAATCTAGATGTAGATAAACTGATGTTACTCAATTTAGTCTAAGGCCGAAGTTTTGATAACATTTCTTTATTCCGTAACTACTGATAAGCTAATCCACTCAAAGTCAGCTTGAACGGACACGTTATTTCCATTAGACGTACATCATATACTTAGTCATAAACTCATGATATAGTTGTCGGGGTTGATCTTAGGAATCCCTTCACCATTAATTATATACGGTGCTCAGCAGAACAGGTAGCTTCGACACTTGAGACGTCTGGTGGCATCACAAGACTAGCCCGCGGCGCCGCCTGCCTCTGTGGGTGGTTTTGCAAAACCGAACTACTCGTATTGAACCGACAACAAAAGGAAGTTTCTAGAGTTTAAGAACTCTTCAGAAATACTGAGGTCAAATGTTTTGTTTAGTTTTACTACAGAAATGAACTGATGTACCTACGTCATGTTTGAGAATGAAACTTAACAAAAGAGAGAAAGAAACGTTTTCGCAAGCAAGTCTTTAAGCTTTAAGCTTCGTGCAGACTAGCGCGACGCGACTGCGCGGCGCGACACCGGTTATTGTTATACCGTCAAGTTTTCTTAGAAATTGTATTATTCGAGTCGCGTCGCTCTGGTCTGCACGAAGCTTTAGGAAACATTGTAAATATACGGGAGGAACTTTGGGCCATTAGCCGAATCACCACAGATTCAGATTTTAAAGACACGGCAATCACTCCGTGTAAAGCTTTGTGCAGACCAGCGCGACGCGACTCGAACAATACAATTTCTAAGAAAACTTGACGGTATAACAATAGCCGGTGTCGCGTCGCGCTGGTCTGCACGAAGCTTAACACAAGAAACTAAAATGGTTGATAAACTGGCACACTTGCTAATCAACGCACGTCCAGTTCCGTTAGGTTCACGCAAGCAAGCATGGGAAAGTAAAGATCCGGAAGAGCTAATTATTAACCACCTTACTACAAGTAAAGCTTTGTGCAGACTGGCGCGACGCGACACCGGTTATTGTTCTACCGTGAAGTTTTCTTAGAAATTGTATTGTGCGAGTCGCGTCGCGCTGGTCGATGACGAGGCTTAAGAGGCCGCAGAAAACGTTTGAGTTTTGACCCATACTCCCGTGAATAAACTGTATTGAACCCAATACTCAATCAAACACGAAAAGTAGAAGGATTAACCTCGTCAAAAGCACTGACAGATAAATAATATTCTGTACGTCAATTCAATGGTGTCTCGGCACCATCATTTATCCCTATTACAACACTTAAAAGTTGTGGCCGTAAGCGCAGTCATAAACGTTAAAAATACTTATGTAAATTAAGCTTTTAACTCCATATATTCGTCATGATCTTCCATTAGTAATACATAAAGATAAAATGGACACGCGACGGCATTGGTTTAATAACAAAACGTATTCGAATCTATAAAAGTAGATAGTACGAAGTTTTTATAGCCTATAGAAAATGTGTGTGGAGAATGACGTGCATTACGTGTCTATTTGCTTATCTTAGAACATTAGCATGTTGGTCGGGACACAGCTACTGCATCCGTGTGTCTACTACCGTTAAAGCCCGTGCAGACCAGCGCGACGCGACTCAAACAATACGATTTCTTAGAAAACTTCACGGTATAACAATAACCGGTGTCGCGTCGCGCTGTCGCGTCGCGCTAATCTGCACAAAGTCTGCACGGAGTTTAAAACTGACCATAAAGGTCAGTTTTAAACTCCGTGCAGACTAGCGCGACGCGACACCGGTTATTGTTATACCGTGAAGTTTTCTTAGAAATTGTATTGTTCGAGTCGCGTAGCGCCGTCGCGTCGCGCTGGTTTGCACTAGCCTTTAACTAAGCACTTTAGTAAGAAGGAAATCTTGTCTGTCAATCCTCGTGAACAGTTACATCAAAAGGTCAAAGTCATGCGGAGGACGTCAGTTAATTTATATACCTAAGCCTTAATTTACAAAATCGTATGCTTTATCACAGTAATTACATTAGGGTTGCATGTGAATAATTCAAAGCAGAAATACTTGTCATCAGTGGAAAATTACCGCTGTCGTCGCCCTTTCGCCACCCCTACGTCACTATCACAAATGCATCGCTACCACTGCATTTGAAACCCCAGCTTTACACACATTATCATCATTTGTTTATTTCCACACCGTAAACTCGATTAATAAGAAAGCTACCCAGTTTATGACAAAAGGAAAAAGTTCTCGTAATAAAAAATCTAACAACAAGTGTGTTTTAACAAGTTATCGTTAAATTAGCGACGATCGTAACATCGGCTCACACCTGCCCCCGACGGTATCGCTCAGCAAATCCGAATGGCCCCGCGAGCTTTGTCGGTGAAATAATAATCAATCATACACGAAAATAAGCTCGACCGATTTTATGACGTATTTCTTTCGAGTTATGCACTAAAATCACTTGATAAATACATTGTATCAACAGCTACAAAAAATCGCAGAAACTCCCCAATGAGTGTAGATTAATTATCGGGAAATTAACAAGCAGTGCTATTGGAAGTATCATCGGATGTTGGGAATCACGCAAACGTCACTTTCATACGCTCAATGACGCAATGAGAGTATCTCTATTACCGGGACATAGAGTCACGGTTCGAACCGACTTGAGTGTGAAATAGAAATGGATAGTCGTCACATTATCATTATAGCGATTGCCAACTTAGCTCACGTACGAACACAAAAAGTGATCCAGAATAAAACCGTGGGAAGATTAGTGGACGCAATGCTGCTTTTTTGTGTCACTCTGATTTATTGTTTTAGATGTTGTCTGTACCAAATAAACGATTGTAGATAAGTGTTGATTTGATGCGGCTGAACTACTATACCGCCTCCCGTTCTTGAGTCAGTGCCCATATCATAGCAGAGAACAATTCTTAAGCTTTGTGCAGACTAGCGCGACGCGACGCGACACCGGTTATTGTTATACCGTCAAGTTTTCTTAGAAATTGTATTGTTCGAGTCGCGTCGCGCTGGTCTGTGCGAGCCTTTAGGCGGTTGAAGAAGCTTGCGGTTGTGGTCCATTGAGTTTAATTGTTCTTTGTAATCGCGTTTAATTAGCATTATAAACTCAGGAAAAAATCGCCAAGCTCCCTTAAATTCCGATTTCATGACAAAAGTTCAGGCAAGAAATCGATCCATGCTCAGGAAACCATTTTCCGTAACAGCGCAAGAGGTTTTGCTCTCATTTAATTTATTAGCAAAAAGTATCAATAACCAAGAACCTATAAAAAGCGTCACTAAACGGTAACTAAGCACCAGTAATTCACTGCGATATGCATCAGAATACCGCAAGTTGTTTGTGGGAGCGATTTAGGCTGACATGGCGGAGGTTTTGATCCGCGACGCACGCGAGGGAGTCGCGCCGTATTGGCGAAGCCCTAGGGCTGTCTCAGTCCCCACCCGCCCGTCTGAAACGTTACCACGGATGAGTTTTTGCCACGAATAGCTCACGAACAAAAAGCTAGAATGTAAATGATTGACGTCAGACTTGTAGATTGTTTTAATACAGAAGAAAATTACACAAACTGAATCGTTACAATACCAAGCCTTGTAGTACAAACCTTGCATTAACATCAATCAAGCCTTAGATAAGTTGTCGTGTCGATAATGAAACGTCATGTTACATCACCTGGTAAGTGACAACCCCGTATCACTTCGGACAAGTTACGTTTTGATTGAATTCCGTCTATATACAGTACCCCACAGCCAAAGAGAGTCGGCAGCAACTTCGCAACTCCCCGTCGGGCAACATTTAGACGGAATTAAGTGCACTTAATCGTCGGCGCAGGCGCTCCGCCCGGGGGAGCACAATTTGAGCCCGCATTTATAATGTAAGGTTTTTTATGATGGCTCCTTCCTTGCTAAATTTCAGTTAGTCAGGGAGTACGAGTACTTACCGCAACGCCCCACCGAGGCAAGTAATGTTGTCTTCCAGATACGTGCATGTGCTGGATACAAGAATTTCGGGAGCTATGCTAATTCAAGCCGAATTGAATGCGCGTAAAGCTGTAAACTCATAAAAATTACCTAAAATTGTCTTGACTTGCATATCGTCTTGACTTTTAAAGGTTTTTTTTGCTGCTAAAATAACTCTTTTTCTCACAAGGGTTTCAAAAGAAAGCGAAATACTGTCTGAAATTGCGAATAATTTTGCGGTATTGACGCAGAAGTCTTACAACTGTTGTATGTATCAACTGCACCATCTGCCACTGCAAAACTCAGATTGTAATTACCTGGTAATGTCGTAATTATATACTTGCAGTCGTCACAACTTAACTGAGTGAGACATTGCCAGCAGTTGTGTCAAGTTACGGAGATATGAGTATTATTTGCTTAAGTATTAAAATTCATGATATATCTCGGACCTGACTACGAATGAATTTCAGATTCTCTCAGTCCAATTATTACAGTAGGTAGTATGTGCAGCAAATAATTCGCCTCCGGCAGAATCAGCTTCGACAGCGATATTGGGATATGGGGAATTGGAACGAGCACAAATACTCTTCCTACCGTGAATTTTTCTCTGCACCTACTTCGTTAAAGCGCGAACGGTTGGTTGTTTATTTTCAATAACACTTAACGAACCGCGTATGTCATAACAGTTGCATCGACTTTCTCATTTCCGACAGCGTTTACGCCCACCTTTTAGGCCTGGAGGCCCTCTGTTATTTTTTCTTATAAAATACAGGCCGAGCGCCAAAGTGCGTGTTCTTTTGTGGATGTTTTCCTCACAATGGGCCGGTTTCATTATGCAGGGCGAGTGAAAAAGGAACGAAACAGATGTACGGTGGTGGTGCATTCGTTCGGTGAACAATAGTCACGAACGTCGGCCGATCGATGCCTCGTCTTTTGTGAGGACGAAGACTAGTGACACGGCTTTAACAGCTGGTGTGTCATTACATTAGTATAGTTGCGAGTCGATGCAACGTTCAATTTACCGCGAGTGTCGATGTTAATGGTGCCGGTGTGGTGTCAGTATTTACGACCACAATGGATTGATACATGAGTTTTTTTCTCATTTAAATCTTTTAGAATAGGTATATAGTTCATATAATCTTCTAGTGAAAGTTACTGATATCAATAATGAAAACCAAATCAACGGTACAATGAAGAGTGAAGTTTAACACCCTTGAGAATGCACTGAAAATATAATAAAATTGCAGTTGACTGTCGGTACCATTTATTTGTACGTTAGGCATAATTGTCCATGAGCTGAAGATCCTGTGGCGGCATCTACATCGCCACATGCGAACTACGCATCACAGAAATACTGCATCACACAAGCAGAGTTTACCGCACGACTGGCATATATACAACGTCCCGACAACAATCGTTAGGCAGTTGCCCACCAGACACAACACCCGTCTGATCGGAGGATCCTCCCTTTTCTATAAAGGTTGAGTGAACTACATTCTGTACCTCACACCTCTATAATCCTTTGGGCACTTACACTACTAACCCTAAATTAAAATACCACACAAAAAGCACAAACAAAACTAATTAATTTGTCCGGGCTACTCAATTAACCTCTCCTTCAAATCACACCAAGATACACACTAAAAGTTACGATTATCTCTTTGAAATATTTCTTCTTAGCTAATTGCCTTCCAAATATCAAAACAATCCCATATCGACAATAGAGAACTCGGAAGCAGGTTCCATAACATAACGGTACAGAAATTATTGA
Organism: Agrochola circellaris; assembly: GCA_914767755.1. Taxonomy (NCBI): domain Eukaryota; kingdom Metazoa; phylum Arthropoda; class Insecta; order Lepidoptera; family Noctuidae; genus Agrochola; species Agrochola circellaris. The sequence continues at coordinate 3,776,914 of OU611847.1, forward strand.
ATACAAAGAAGACCGTCTGTCCATCATTATTATATTGCAAGTTTATATTTGCGGCCGACTCGTTCTTATTTCCTGAGACGTAAGGTTAATTTATTTTATTATATTGAATAGTGTTGTGATAAAGCCGGCTCCCGACTGACGCGCTCGTCGCGTGCGTGCGCGCCGCAAGCTAAGCGGACGCGGCGAAATTATGTGCACTTATCTACTGGCCGGTCGTTAGTCTGTTTCGCGTACCTTGTCATGTACCGCAACTTAGTTCGCCTGTTCCGGACTAAGCTGTGAAATAATACCGAATGATAGAAATAAAAAAAAAAAACAAGTGCGTCTTATATCTCGATTAAAGATTAACATCTTCAGAAATGCCGAGAAAAAATTTTTTATTCCAAAAAACCAGTTCGCATAAAGGCTCGTGCAGACCAGCGCGACGCGACGGCGCGACGCATCTCTAACAATACAATTTCTAAGAAAACTTCACGGTATAACAATAACCGGTGTCGCGTCGCGCTGTCGCGTCGCGCTAGTCTGAACAAAGCTCAACGCGACGGCAATCTGCGCCGCACGATCAACCCGCACAGTTAATGATCAACCATGATTAATACTGAGTGAGCTTGTAAGTCAGTCTCACTTCATACAAATTACGAACCACGACTGCCGTTACACACCGCCTCCCGAGTTACCCAAGATTTTTTTAATTAATACATTCTCCGGCTGGGAAACGAAGAAAGAAAAAGGCCAACGGTTACCGAAGGAAAGGAAAAAAACTTTGCCCCCTCCTTTTCATCCCTAATCTCGTAATTGTCGGTGGATTTTTTGCGCTACGAAAGAAAAAATCGAACCCTTTGTGGATTTGTACCCTCGCAAGTCGCACGTGCACTGACGAATCTCTTTAACCAATCGCAAACACAAATATCGAGCCAGTGAATTGTATTTGTCGTAATATTGTTATCTCAGCGGTCTATCAATATTCACCAGTTTGAAAAATCGCTCGGTGTTATCACTCCATCAGGGCGATGATGAATAATGAATGCTAAATAATGAAGAGGAAGTATGGACGATCAAATTTTAATAATAATCGTAATATCGTAACCCCTAAATGTCAATTGGGCTATGGAAGGCGACGAGACGATTTCGTTAATAGGATTGTAATTAAGCCGAAAGGGGGTGAGGCGAGGGCACGCGGGGAGCGCAGGTGCAAGGATACGGGCGTAACCTTTACAACAGCTGTTCGACACTATGAAGGAAATGGCTACAATCGCTCTGATGAAAAATAAGAAGAGTGCAACTCTTAATCTATTTCTAAGTTAAATTGCCTCCCCATAGCCCATACACATGTTGTTTTCAAACGTTATTTATGTTCAGATTAATAGTACTATAAAAATAGTGTCGAGTCGGCAGCTGTAGACGACCTGAGGTGGTGCAAATATATTATTACATATATTTCGTAAAGGGCAACCTGCAGTGCGTCCATTGTGTTTACATAACAAGTACTGACCGACGCACCGCAATGTTAATGGGACTAATACCATGGGATCTCATACAGTGCTCGCCCAAAGGCCATTTGAATATTAATACGCGGCGGCGTATTCGTTTAGGCGTACATCGCACCGTGCATACATTATTCCGTTATGGGATTATAAATAATCTGACTTTGTAATGGCTTTAGACGTTATAACGTGTGAAGACTTGAGGACTACGAATAAATCACCATTATCTTCATTATCTGCCCATACTGGCGAATACGTAATGGCTACGTTTACAGTTACGTGATTGCTTCATGCATTAGTAATATGTAATTCCAAGAATATACTCGATTAGCTAAACAGAAAAGGTCTAGTCAACACAATGCATGAATTAGTAGTTGGTCACGAATGAACTAAATGACTGCAAGAAAGTCTAGACGTAAAGTAATCAATATTAAACACACGCTAAAAATAAACAAGCTTAGAAACCAAATACAGAATTCAAATCCAGGCTTGTAGGTGCTTCAATAAAGATTTCAGCTGTAAAAAGACCAATAGAGACAAAACGAGAATTATTCAAATAGATACATTCCGGTTGTTTTCTCACCCCGAAGTGTTCGTTTTACCACTTCCCGGTATTTCCGATAAGGCACACTGCTGCAATTCACGATAAAGGGTATCCATCCTTCACTTCCGCTCCTCGAGACTCAAAATCCTTTGATAAATTACTATTTCATCTCAGGATTTCGAATTTCTCGCCAAACTTTATGAATTCGCCACCCTTCGATTTTAGGGATTCGTTTTGGAGGCCAAAGAACTTCCGCTCCAGTGCACTTAATCCTTACTAACACATGGGATGGGATTCCTCAATTCTGACTACCATAAAGACCTATCTAATTTGATTATTTTAGCAGGGAGAAATTGACCTGTCTATATAATTGACAGTACGTCAAAATACTTCAGCTTTTTATCACGTCACATAAGTCAAAAACCCAAGGAGCGTTCTATAGCAACAAACAAAAATTACAGTAATTTTTCAGGCCCAGAAAACACAGATTACATCTATACCGAACCCATAACGCTCGCTTCTAATATTTTTTCGCTAGGGGCCAAATGGCGGTGCCGTGGGAGCGGTAATCCAGCCCGGACTGGACACAACCGGGGGTTTTTAATTTGGGGCCCGCCCGCTGTGAACGGATTATCAGGCCGGGAGACTCGCAATTAGTCGTCGTGCCGAGGTCCAACGTCACTTGCCTTCGCCGAATTTTCGAGGATTACCGTGAGCCCTGGCCCTTAGCTCGTTTGTAAGCTAAGGAAACATTTTATACGACCTTTTGGGTAATATATAGATCGGACGATGTGTATTACGTTAGGAGCAGGTCCTTGAAAACTTACGCTCATATAAATTACACACTCTTGTACTTTCTTCCGCCACAAAACCGCAGCAGCATATTCCAAGTTCCATTTATTACGGGCACTGAACGCGTAAAAACAATTTAACTTTGAACAACGTGTCCCGCGGGGCGAGCGCGTTCCGTAACGCCACTTGCACAGCTACCGAATATATACGTTAAACATTATATGTTACCCATCTGGATATGACAGAAATGAGAGAGGAAAAAATGCGTATTGCCTTTTGATCTCAAGGTTAAGCTATAAGGATTAAAAATAATACTTTTCAAGAATTTCGAGAAAAGGGGGTTACTTAAAAGCTTTTAGGGTGTTGTGACAAAAAAATTGAAAAGGACTGCAATGATGCTGTAATAAGCTAAGGACTTTGGAGAGCCAAAAAGGGGAACAATGTTTAAATTAAAAGTCTCAATCTATTTTTAATAATAAGTAGAAGAGTTATCAACGTCACTTGTTCTATAAAAGATGATAAAAGTGTTCGAAGTCCCCTGAATTGGAACATGAAAAGCTAAATGTCGCCTCGTGGGAACGGTGCGGCGAGTTTTAATTCGTTTATTTTCTTATTATGTCCTTTTAGTACGTTTGTTTGCGGACCGAGCGATGGATTATGAGATTATCCTTGCACTTTGCGGGTTATCGTTCCTCCCGAGTTTTATGAAATGCATTTTATGAAGAGCTTACCTATCCTAATAGGTGTTGCGCGTATCGATTTTTCTTTTATTTTCATTGATAGACTGCTTTGTGTTGGTTTAATTTTGTGCTACCTGTTTGAGGGTATATTCGGGTAGTTTTGTTGTTCACCTACAGTTCGAATAATTTTCAGATTCTTATAGGTTCTCCAGGTTTCGACTTGGATACTTTGCTTTACTGGACTCAATTCAATCTTCTGCTCTTCTAATGATCCTTGATCGCTGATCGATTGTTCGCCACGTAATAACTAACGGTGAAGCACGATCGTATATTTTACGGTCACAGGGAAGCCATATACGGCATTTACTTCTAAAGCTGCTGCTTCCATTAAATCTGGTGTTTCATTTCACTAATGATTGAGGCTATGTTCAGCGTGTCCTACTTCGTCAAATCTTATATATTTACTAACTTATATACCGGTATCCATTTAAAAATTTATTAATTGAAAATATTATATTTTATTATTTTTATATTTTATTTATTAAATTTATTTATTTATTTATTAATTGTTTAAATTCGGTTTTCGCAATCCGAGACGATCTCCCCAACTTTCAGGAACTCCCTACTTATTTAGTCTTTAGAACAGCCCGGGATAAATGTTTGATTGCACCATCTTCAACACGATGTCACAGTTTATTTAGCTTATTAATTATGTATTTTATTCCAACAGATCGCGCTGGCGATTCTAATCGTATTCTGTTATCAGCTAAAGTACTTATTTTAATTAATTCAATAGATCATTGGAATTTGTCCAAATAAAATGTTATCTCGAAATCTTGTAGGCCTATCGTTATCTTTAACATCAGTATCATAAATATGGTGATCAGGTTATCGTAATCCACAAACTATTCGAACTCGAATCATGTCTAACAAAACACAGAACGGCATTACTTACCGAAACTATTATAACAGTACAGTTAAAGTTTTTACGGCATTTAAATAATATACTAGCTTTTTTACATATCGACGTCATCCATTCATTACGATAACATGTGTATAGTGCGTAGTGCACAATGGGTATGCTAATCGTGCGCTGAGATTACGATTAAAGAATAATAGGGCCGGTCGGCCGTGCGCACTCTGCCGACGATCAATACCGTACCATCTGGCTGATTCTCGCGATCGCGTTGGTGTTCTGTAATTGTTGTACAAAAAACACGATGAGATTATCATTATATGGATTGTTTATTTCCTTTCTTATGGTGGCTGTTAATTGTGTTTATGTTAGCGACATTAACATAAATAAAAATAGCGTTCGAATAAGTTTTCTAGCTAAGAAACTATATTTACAGAGTCGTAAGAGTGAAATTCATTGAAACGTTTGTGTGAAACTGTTTACAACAGCTGACAGTACAAACCACGCGATGCATTTCATAGAGAACAAGTCAAGGCATAAATGTATAGGCACAAGATTCAACGCACACGTTTCTCAGAAGTTACATAAACAAAGATGGTGGACCGCGGGACACGTGTTTATAATCGCAACATTTCTAACAATCGCGTGCACAGTGTAAACTAGTCTTTACATGTCAACATGTTATTAGCGATAATTGAGATGTTTTCATTGATTTTTTTGTCTGATGATCTAAGTCATCGATCATGCAAATAGACAGTGTAATGGGCAATTTGACACGTCAAATAACAAAATCGCCGAATTAATAATGCGTGGGCTGAAAAATGCCTTTAACCTGTACTCAGAATTCCTAATAGCATGTCGTAATGTAATAATTCTTTCTTCCTTAAAACAATAAAATGCGAATATGTTGGATTTAATCATTTAATAAATGGTTGACAGACTTGCCCCGATATTCGTAAAACATGTTTTTGTTTGAGATTAACATTTTTACTTGAATTTGACAACAATATGTTGAAAACTAGTTTTTATGACATAAATTATAATTGAGTAATTAAAATATTGAGCGTGACATTTCATTTTTGGAATACAGAAGTTTGTTCATCAGTGGTTATCATCAACTTTTTTTGCTCAACCAGTATTTTGCTGACCATGAAAAACCATTTCCCGATATCATTATTCAGAAACATCAATATTATTTTTACTGTCAGTATAGGAGCAACGCTTAATCCGATGTTAAATTACCCCACGAATTTGTGATTACATTCTTCAAGTACGGAGAAAATTTTCCTTCTCCATAAAATCACAATAGAAAAATTTAAAACCTACTTAGTCAATTTTGCACACAATAAAACCATCCCTCCGGTCTCTCGTGAGTTCAATATTGCATTAATGAGGTTCTCTAACAATGATATTTAATTCTGCACTGAATGCCAGTCGCGATGTCTTTAACAACCCTAGCAACTACACAACACATCACCCTTATAACTATTTCGATAAGGTTGAAAATTAACATGATTTGTTACTCGGTATTAGTCGGTATGTTAATGTTAAGGGTTGGCAGTACGGGGGTGTGTTGTCGGCACGTGCGCACGCATTTTGCGTATTACCTAAATAAATAGTAGGTTCTGCTTGTTTTGTTTGTGTTTGGCGGTTCTCACGAATTTGTTTTCGTTATTAATTCTTAAGCCGCCGAGAATGAAGCTCATCTGCTGCGATGAATGAACATTTCAGAAGGAAACGCTTTGACAATAACTTCATTTTGAAATGAGGCTAAACAGGATAACGTGTAATCAAAGACACTGAACCCAATCAAAATAAATACCTACATGTCATTGATTTGGACCTGTATTAAGTACTTCTGTCAAAAACGCTTACATTTAGCTCGGTCAGCTATTATAAAATCACAGTTTTTCCAGTCCATAGATAGTTTGCTATACAGTATTAAAGTATATACTCGAACCATGGGCGTACCCAGGGGGGGGCAAGGAGGGCAGCTGCCCCCCGCCCCTGGATTTTGTATGCCTAAGTACTTCTACTGTTACGTTAAGACTTTACAATTACACAGCTAGCCGACGGTTTTGAAGGAGCCAAACTTGGCGACGAAAAATATTCATTTTATAACTATGTAAAACACGTGGGGGGGGGGGGGGGGGGGCTTAAGAAATTTCTGATTTGCCCCACTGTGCCAAAAGCTGGGTACGCCCATGCCTCGAACCAATAATATAATCGATTATGTACCTGAATTTTAAACGATTAAAATCAATCGATTAGCATCATGCTGAGTGGAAGCCTTCTTGTCACAGTCATGACGTGCCAGCAGCTGCCGACTATTTCAGTTTTGTGCTCGTTACTGTATTTAAATCTATTCTGTTTCATTTTCTTTATTATTTACTCGAGTTTATCATCTTTTTTTTTTATGCACGTGTTTCTGTGACAAATAAACTTATTTTTCTTTCTTTCTTTCTTTCTTTATTAAAATAAGTATTAATTCAGATTGTAGTTATCGGAGTATGTCCCATTTGACATTTGGGCCAATGAAATAACAATAAATCAAAACAATCGCAATTATTGTGCTAGTTACGTAATTAAGCTACTGACCATATCTAAATTATTACTTAGTCTCTTTGTTTGCCTTACAAATTGGATGCCTAATATTTCAAACTGGTTTATTTACAAACAAAACGAGATAACAAAACACTTGTAATCAAACTCATTTAAATACTCGGTTTCTGTTGAAATCTCGCCATGAAAACTGAAAAAACTCATAGCATTTATTTCAAATAAACCAATTACAGGTACTTTTGAATTGCCAAGGGGTCGGTCGGTCAGAAAGATGAAGCTATATTTGCCCATTCCAATACGTAGTAGGTTCTTATGGAGAAGAACGGGCAAGAAACTCCACGGACACTCTTTTAAATAAAAATATTGGTTACATCATTCATGTTGAAATTATACATGTGAGAACAATGTAGATACACGTGCACCCTATAACGTCCGTAATAAAAATATAAAAACAATTAAACATTAAAATAAGCCGTGGCAGCTAAGAGATGACCAGTCCCTACTGATAGTGACAGTTCACGAACATGACGCATGGATCAGCACCATTCAGCTCAGCCATTTTGAAGGGAACTTAATGATTCAACACACGCCACCACCAGCGAGAAAACTTAGTTGAAGGAGCTGTCAATAGTATCAAGTATCAATACTAAAGTGGAATTCAAATAAAATAAAATCAAATCAAAATATTTTATCTCACATAATAGGTTATGTGAGATAAAATATTTTGATTTGGGCATGGGCACTTATGAAACGTCAGAAACTAGTGCACGGTTCCAGTTGGTCGTTTCCTATGGAGAAGAGCCGGCAAGAAACTCCACGGTTACTCTTCTAAAATTAAATGCCTTTCACAATGTTTTAAAATTAATAATAATGATGACAGCTCGGTTCACCTAAGTTTTCAAAATGAGATTTTTACAGAATACTTACTTACATCGGCTGATGTTTTGTTTACTGCGACCAGTTTTATAAAGTTCTTAAATTAAATGGACTGACTTGACATTTTGCGATTACAATGTTAGTGCACAATGAATGCCCTTTTCACGACACTTCGACCTAATAATTTGCAGGGACCATTATCAAGGATAGATCTTATTAATGAGTACGAATCGCGAAAATTAAAAAACTGATTTTAAAAATTATTATTATTTAGCTGCAGCTGTCCACTCAATGTCCTAGTCCGCTAAAGTAAACCCAGTGGACCGTAGAGAATACTAAATTAGCATAATCCATGTGCACACGTGTGCGTGGCACGCGACTCATTCATCTCGTCTGCTCAACCCTTTAGTGCGTCCATTGTGATCACTACTGATATAATGAGTTTGATTTGATTCATTCCAGTTTTATGTTGACGAATACTGTTGTTGAGTATCTCGAGGGGAGACTATCGATCGACGAATAGTGACCGAATTGTGCGTATCTTTGTGATTGTATTTTTATTTGGTAGGTTATAGATAGATGAATGTTATTGTGGTTTGATCCCTTTCTGCAGCTCGTGTATCTATCACCTATTTGGGTTGGTAGAAAGAAATGGGGTGGTGTCGGTTATGAAAATAAATATGGAGATCAATAATTTTGAAAATTATATCGCGTAGAATTTGTTACACACAAAAAACACAATATTTTCGCTTCGTATTATATAGAAGATAAAAGATGAACCTCCTATTCTCTTTGACGCTCAAATCTAATAAAGAAGAAGCCGGAAGAATTTCCCATAAGCTAAATTAAATGTGCAGAGTCGTTTGCAGTAATAAAATATTCGGCGAAGCTGGTAAGCTTAGCCTTCGGCGCTTATGACGTGCCGAACTCGGCCGCTTGGCGTGTTCGCACTCCCTACCCTACACTATAGTACCCTTGTTTGTGCAGGATGTACAGCACTGCTAGATATGCCTTTTAAATTGCTCTAAGATGGAACAGAGGCAAACAGACATGCAGCGTTTAGGAAATGAAACTCCGAGTTTGAGCGCTAGCCTCTTGAGTTTGGAGAGTTTTCGAATAAAGCCTTAAAGCAACTGATTATAATTTGATATCCTGGACGTTTAGTATGCTTATCAAGTCATCATGAATGCAATGTTCAATCCATCACGTCAATTATAATATTACTCAAAACACGCGCAGGTTCAGCAAAAAAATTTTAACATTCCATCTAGTAGATTTGTATCTTCGTAGCCAACCCTCCCGTGTTCGCATATTGGGTTACCAGGCCCAAGTGTCGCCGGGGCTCGTAGGGCGGGGCCCCGATATTATCGACTTTTATACTTTATTGATCATTTCGCGATTGATGGATAGTTTTAATCAAGTATATCGCTATAATTAAAAGTGAAATTTTAAATGTATAATTGGCAATTACGATGCGAATTTAACACCTTCAGTACAATTATGTATATCTGATGTAAATTGTAAACTAAAAGGGAAATGCTCGTAAATAATTTTAGCTGCAATATTAATATTAATAGTTTCTTGATTGTTTATGGCCGATGTATTTTCTTAAAACTTCACCCATAATTGGACAAAACTTCCAGTTACCCGAATAGGACCCCAAAGAGTAACCAGGATGTGGAATTAAGGAGGCCTTTTTCTCCTGTAATCGTAAAACCTAAACTAATAAAATTTTATGATTTATTCGCCTACCCCCATTAATAGCCCTCTCAATCAGTAGCTTCTAAATCACCAATTTACGGCTACATTAACTATTTCCTAAAAATGTATCCTCCTTTGTTTTATCAGCACCCTACGAACGTACTGCGCCCCATAGATATTTATATTTCTATGGTGGGCCCCATCGGCCACTCACACCCCTCGAGATTCCCAGCGCTATATAATAACAACCACGTAGGTTTCCTACTTCAATTACTTTAATAACTAACCATTGTGTACCGGTGGTTACTCGAAACCATTGACTTTTAAACTTAAATTGCCTCTTAAAATGTATGCAACTTTATTAATTTTTAACCCCTTTCATTTAGCTGTAAGAGAGAAGGAATTATTTAGATCAATATTCTTTTTGCAGTTATTGTCAAATCTTTAAACTCGTTTTTTTTTTTTTTTACCGTCGCCTATTTTAGTCAAAATTGATCAGAGCAGCAGTAAATAGGTTAATTCGTTAATAGGTAGTAGATGTGTGTATGAACCATGGTCTGAAGGCCAATTCTCGTACTTAAAAAACGTTCACATTCTAGTTGCAATCTGTCAAACTTGTCAAAAATTTTGACAGATTGCGAATGAAATGCGAATGTGAACGTTCTTGAAATTTACGGGAATTATATAATTATATATAATTTTAAAATATCTTTGAAATACGGATTTATACAAAATCTAATCTCTTTTCTCTATCCACCAAAATGTATCCTTTAAAACTACAGAAATTAATCATGCAAGCCTCAGCTGTTGAAGGGAATCTCTCAAAGCGCTCTCTTTGCTGTCAAAGAGCTAAGGCACAGTGACATGCCAAGGCTTACTGTGTCTAACTAACATCAACCACATATTCATCCTTATCACAAAAGCTTTAAGTCGAATTTACTTTACCTCGACTATCTCAGCTTCTACAGCAGAAAACGGTAGCGGAGATTCAGGGGTGTCAACTTCTATGAATGAATAAGTCAGAAATGTCTGTATACAGCAAAAGTTCCTTTAGATGTTTTTGTTTTATGTTTTATCTAAACGTGTTTATTAGCAACTACATTTACTAAAGAGGTAAATCATGATTTCGTGTCTGTATTTCTGTTTATGGCTTGAGGCCGCAATTACTGAAATGATTTATGTTCGGTTTTGATCGGATTGAAGTAACCTTTATTCGCGTCAAAAGTTTTGACCAAAACAGAGACTATTTTAATTATTAAATTTTTTGCACAAAAACTTTAACGTTTTTGGAGGGCTATAAAAGTATGATTGGAGTTCTTCCAATTAAAATAATTACATAAAAAACTGAGTGATGTACACCTACAGAAATAATATTATATCGCTAAAAGGTTCGCTGACATACCTAACAATTTTTGTAACCGGCATCGGCCCGGGAGGTACGAAAAAGTCCTTAAAAATAATAAATCTAATTTAACTCTCCAAAAAGTTTGAAAGCAAAACAACAGGTTTGAACGATATCCCCGGCACTTGGACGCCTTAGAATATTCCGTACAAAAGAAGCAAAAGTAAAAGGACCAACCCTAATCCGGCAAGGGTCTGATTGCTCATTAATCACGAGCGCCTGTAATTACCGCGCCGGCGCACAACGGAGCCGCCGTAATTTGATTTTAGAACATAGAAATAATGCATCGCGCCCAAAATGGCTTTCGTCAGAATGACTGGTAATTGAAAATAGGGGTCAATGTATTTTTATAAATTTTGCTCGATACATTTTCTAAGTGTGCATGTTGTTAATTATCACTTTTCATCATAAGATAAAGAAAAACCTTTATTGAAATATACAAGAAATACACTTGTACTATTAGATAGTAATTAAGATACTTAAGTGCTTCAAGTTCCTTATTTCTTCCTTGTAGGATAAAAAATTGTAGTTTTTGTGTAGACAATAAATGACTGCAGCGCCACCACGCCCATATCAAATTCAAAGTGCCTAACTGTCAATCTTTTTGCTGGATGTACGTATCATATAAATGAAGTAACACAAAAAGTTGTTATCACAAAAAATTGCAATGCAATTAATATTTCCATATTGTGCTTGCTTTGGAGTCAAATAATAATCGCAGGCTCATTGAAGTGTTAACTTTGTGTAAGGTATAATATCATCACTGAATGCATTTTATTGAATAATTCCATAGGAGCATGATTTATGGATTTTAATACCTCTCCCTGGGTATTTCGACCCACCTGCCCTAATAACCGGATACAATAAATTATAAGAAAACAAAACTTGTATTCACCCTTTTGAATCAAGGGGATCGTTAGTCTCGTGCCATAAACGTTGTGCGTTTGATCAAACGTTTGTTATATCATTACGAAGAACAATAAAAATATATGACAATTATTATATTTTTGAAAACCTTTGTCTAAACTCATCAAAGGTAGCAAACTCCAAATAAAAATATCAGTTTATAATATACACAGAGCTGCAATGGCCAGAAATAAATCTCTTTTGTGGCGCGAACAGTTTTTAGGTTTCATTTTTTTTAATGAATGAATGACTTCCTTCGCATCCTTTTGATAGTCAAAATTAGCTCGGGAACTAATGAACTTGTTACGGACATATATCAAGCTGCAGAACGTGGTATTTGATCACATGAACACGAATAGGAAGGCAATAAATTGCAGCCTACGAAGACACCGGACAAGACAAATGCGAGGTGTTAGTTTGCGGTATGCTCTAACTGGCTTGTTGAGTGGAAATATAAGAGGAAACGATCTGAACAAGCTCTGGACACCGCTGGAGGTTAAAATAAAGTGGATTAACGGAGGATCGGAGACTGGGACACGACTGTTGCAGGCCTTCGAAACAACTCGGTACACATAACGCAAGATCTGGATCTCAAACCCGTTTGTGCTTGTTATCAATGTTTACATCGGGACAAAACCGTTTGATTTCGATGCTTTTACTGAAGACACTCCAAATATGTAACCATCAATTTCAACAATGTATATGGGTTCCTCTATTGATTTTTTAAGAGTTTCTGATGGTTTTTTTGTGAAACAATCAGTTCCTTGCTATAGGTATATTTTTTTCGCCAGCATTTCAGTATCGATTTGCGGCTGTGATTGGCCCCTCCAATCAGGGCGTACGCGACAAGCATATCAGCTCTGGGGTAAACAAAATTTACCAAATTGTGTATGTAATATTGGTCGCTGCACTCGTTTAGTCTGCTTGTTAATTAGTTTTTAATTGAATTAATGCAGGCACCTCGGAATTTTAAGTTTTCTTTATAGTAAGCTGATACTTTTGTAACATTTGAACTGCACCTAAAAATGACGACTCATCCAGCCTCTTAACATTTATATTTTCTATTAAAGTAATATGTTCTGTTCTTTTAGTATCAATAAACTATCAATACGGTGGGCGTAATTCTATAAACATAAAATTACACATAAAGCTTGTCTAACACCTTATTTTGAAACATGAACCGCTGACAGAATCTTCAATGTCTTTACGTCTTATAAATGGTTTTTACGTCGTCGTGCGTCGTTGAACAAAGTTTTCAATTTAATTGCCTCGTATTATATTGTGACTTCTTTTCCTGTATTTGGTCTTCTCCACAAAATATTCTTGACAATTCAAATCGATTCACTGTTACATAAAGGCCTAAGATGTATCTTTTCAATGTTATCGGAACTCGCACCGGGTACCAGGCCACCAGAACTGAACAGGAAGTTAGCGTGAAGGGACCATGGGGGCTCAGTACGCTCACGGAATATTAAACAGCTCTCACAACTTCTGAAAGCTTGGTACGATAACGAATTTTCTTTCGATCGTACTTTGAACACTTGCTTGCTGTCTCACTGACACAATATGCGAGTGAAAGGGATGAAACACCAGAAACTATTGAACGTAGTACAAATTACCACAGTATTGATATTTGCAGTGATACTAATGAACGGAATTGTTGTTCTGCTAATTATATTTGAGAGGAGGTGAACAAAGCTAATGTAGTGTGTGTTTGTTACAGGTAATGCACCAAATTTGGATGGCGAATGCTGCAAATTGAATCGGAACACGATTCATACGCTTGACGGTAATGTTTATTACGGGTATCTTTGTTAACCGTGTTATTAAAATAAGTAAATACCTATGCGATATATAACTTATATCAGTTGTGGATAAGTATATTATAAGAATAGTACCTATATACATAATTAGTATTTTTATTAATTATTCTTACAGTAAAGCTCTAATTCCCACAGTCCAAGCCAATAGGCCGTAAGTGCATTAGGCGTTGTATTCCGTACCGGGTCTAATCGCCTGAGGTCAACGGCAGCGCAGGTACCGGGATTTTTTGTATCCCCCCCCTGCCTTCCCACCACGACATTCCTGCCTAACCCCGCGGGCTACCGAATTTAATGTTTTAATGTCATTCTTTTGAGGAAATTGATTTACTTCGATACTTGGGTAACCGGTTTTTCGTGTTGAAACAAAAATATAAATTGTAAGTGATTATTGTGTTGATTGATTAGTCCTGATTTTGGCGTTCGATATTTTATAGCAAGGAATTGAAATAAGGTTAAATTGTATGTAGTTTATTAAGGAGGAATATACAAAGTTACAAACACGAACGCCACGTAGAAGATGAGTACCTACCTAGCCTTTAATTTTTAACAGACTTCAAAAAGGTGGAGGTTCTTGTTCGACTTATCTATGTTTATTTTTTTATTTAAATTTATTGATTTTTTCATCAATGGTGGACCGATAAAAAAATATATTTTTAATTTAGTAGAAAAAGCTTGCGCGGCCGTCCCATATAAAAAGTAATTTACTTTGTTCGGGTAGTTTTTGAGTTAGCAGTAAAGCTTAGTGCAGACCAGCGCGACGCGACTCGAACAATACAATTTCTAAGAAAACTTGACAGTATAACAATAACCGGTGTAGCGTCGCGCTGTCGCGTCGCGCTAGTCTGCACGAAGCTTAATACTAAATAGATTTATTTTCTTTTTCCCTTTTATTTTTTCAAGTGTGCATTACTTATTTTATGGAAGTCACTTGCCATGGTCATCGACTGACATTAGAGTCATATCCTGTTTATTATCTGTGTCACCTGTCGATAGGTTATGATGAAAAGTTTATCTTATTTATTTCCACACTGTATAGTTAGTTAAGTTTACGGGAAACTATCCGTAAAGCCACGTTCGCACGTACGTAAAAATATTGCGGCAGGATTTTATCGCGCACCGGATTTTCAACTCTCGGTGTTAGGCCGAGCATTGAGAATCCAACAGAGCGTATCCCCAGCGCGTCAAAAAAACATACAAACATACTGTTGGATTTTCAACTCTAGGCGGTCAGCAGTACGTTGAAAATCGTTGCGTACCTGGAAGTTATAAAATTAAACCATAAAGTTATTGTGACAGAAAAGTTTAATAAAATCTTTATTTTATTTTATTGGAATTCTGTTCAGTACAGATATATATTAAAGGCTATATAATTATGTATAGTCATAATTAAGATCTTGATCTCGTTTTTCATATAAGAAATCTAATTAAACTCACGAGAACACTTAACAAAAAAATCTATCTGCCGAGCCTTTTCCCAACTATGTTGGGGTCGGCTTCCAGTCTAACTGGGTGCAGCTGAATACTTGTATTGTACATGGAGAGATTATCTGACCTCCACATCCCAGTAACTAGGTAATACGATACCCCTAGGTAAGACTGGTTGTCAGACTTTCAGTCTTCTGAAAGTTCACGAAACTGTCAAAGATCACGAATGACAGCCGGGATCAACGGCATGGAGGAGTCGCGGTATGTAAAGATGGTCACCCATCCACGGACCAACCCAGGCAAGCATACCATAATCTGATGGATCGACCCGTGTGGCAGTTATTACTTACCTAGCCACGAGAACACTTGAACATAGCTCCTTATTTCACACTCCATTTTAATGAATGTAGGTACCAATTAATTCGTATTTTCTTCGAAGAACTATGAATTATTGAAGGAAAAGTAAAAGTTGATAATCATAAAAGATGTAAGTAGTTACAAATAAATTATTCATAGACTTGAACCGAATCGTTATAAATATTCCATACTTCAATGTTAATCTATGGATTCATTTTATTTAAGGTCAAGCTTTTTCGGGTCTTATATCACACTATGACGCTTCATTTAAATGCTGACAACGCAACAGGTCATTTAAAAATACCTTCCAACATTCAGAAGGCCCATTCTTTTGTACTTCAACGTTATACGGAAAAAAGAATAGGTAAAATGGTGCGATTGCTTAAAGAAAAAAAGGCCATTTACAGTTCCGATATTGTTTGTTTTCCATTCGGCAATTTTCAGCGCTCACCGATATCGATAGTATTCCATAGCCTTTTATTTTAATCCGAAAATATTTCGTAATGTTTGACGGATTTGTAACAGCAATAGCCAGACAAAAGTGATTTAAATATCGGCTTTACCTTTCCGGAATTCAGTTCTGTGTATTTTATTTTAGGTCCTGTGACACAGTATAAATAAGTAACAGTATTATGTCTTCATAGAAAACGGCCGAAACGACGCGTTTCGAAATCTCAATGTATATATCAGTACGCAACATTAACCGGTAAAGCCCTGGGTGACCCTCAAGCACGTCAATTAGCACGTTAATTAGTTGTTTATCAGGCCTTTAACGGTTAAAAAGAACGCGGCAGTTACGAAGGTTTATGAGTATCTAACGAGGGTCGAAGGTAATGATTTCAAGGTCACTGCCGAGACATAATACTGTTACGTTATTATACTATGCCTCTGATCTCCACGTCTATTTAATGTCAGATTGTGAAGTCATGTTCGCTAGTTAATCTTTACAAAATAAATAAACAAAGCAAGTTTAATTCAATCCCATTGCGTAGTATACTGGTGGAAATGAATGAACGAAGGCGATACGAAACACAGAAACTAGAGATGCTCAAAATAGCATTTTATTATCAAAGCTTTCAATATATTCTGTTGTTTCGTAACGTCAGTCTGAATATCATAATTTATGCTAATACATTTAAAATCCGATTTCAATACTATTCGTCCGTGTAGGAATGTTTAGTTGAACGAATCTTTTAATATATATGTAGGTGGATTTAAATATCACACTGCTCTCATATTGCAGTTCAACAACCGTCCATTAGTCCCTTGAAATACGATGCCAACCATATTTTATACATTAGCATTTAATAAGCTACAACTGTAATTGTACAAATATAAATATCTTACATTTTTATGGACGTATATTTGACTTCTTCAAAGTTAGGCAGTCGTACAGATGTAGTAATTTAAAGTTGTAAAGAAATATGCTAATGTCCAATTTAATGTTACAGTAAATCAGCCTAACGTTTTATTACCCAGTAAAGACGACACTGACTGGCACATTAAAATTTACACATCGAAAACATCTTTGTCGACATAACATCAAAACTTCAAACCAGTAACCGATTACATACATTAAGATCCCGACAGTTCATTACCAAGTTACCACTACCAACAAAGCATGAACAATGAATCAGTTTAAGCTAGGCTATTAGTTGCGTGCTTGCGTGAGACTTGAGCCCTGCGTCTGCAACACTTAAGAGTGCGGTAAGCGGGTCACGCAACTGGAACTCGCCCACAACCGATAACCAACTTCCCATAGCGAACGGAAATAGTATTGTAGGAAATAGTCATTCTCATTGCCGATTCACTCGCGATTACTCGGATCGGTCATTCATAGATTTTTATTCACCGTTTCATTGAAGTCTTGAAAACGAAACTGGTCTTCGTTGTCAATCATCGAGGCCGATTCACTAACAATTACACATAGCCTAGCCTTGGCTCGGTCATTCATTTATTTTGGTTCCATTGATCTGTTTTTAGTAGTAGGTTACATAAAGTCTAGTTCGTTCTTGAAAGCGTAAACGGTGTTAATTACTGTAATAGTAGACAATTTACTGTACCTAGTCATTCGTAGCATTTCCCGTTTAATTATTGACGTCACATCGATCATTTTCAATTCCACCTTTCTACCTTGAACCAATTCAAGAACAATGTAGAACTTCTCCACTCTGAAATGACGTGCTTCATTACCGCATTATGACGCGCATTTTATGTACACAGTAATGCGGTAATGAAGCGCGTCATTTCATAGTGAAAAAGCTATACTGATTCATTAAAAAAAAACTTAAACATTGGCCATTTTACGGAATAGTCCCAGGCAACATTGAATCGGTCATTCGTTGATCTAGATTGTATCTGTATTCATTCCTAAAAACGGTATCAATTCCCCTCATTGCTAATTAATTCCCTTATTACACACGATCAAGCCGTAAACGTCGCAACGGTCATTCATCGGTGTTTATTCCATTGGACAGTCTTGTTTTTCGTATGATATATGTATAAACAATGCAAGAGTCCATTCTTATAAGGAAGTGAATCTATAGCGACCGCAAATACTGATGCACATTGAAAAACGTATATGTTTATTCATCAGTCCGGATGAATACTTGATTGAATTCATTAGACACAAAGCTGACCAGCAATTCTTCATAAACTCTAGTCCTTTTATTTAAAAAGAATATTGCTGATTTATAATTTATTATAATTACCAAGAACAGAACAAAAATACCCGGTAATTTACATGGATTCTTTAATCAGTACCGTGACTTTGGTAACAAATTAATATTTAATTATTGTTGGTGTATCACTCGTTCATCTTTTCCCGACGTTTGATTGCAATTTTTAATATCACAGCGAGGGGTCTGTGTTTCGCGAAATGCTTTAAATGAAACGCCCCGGGAATTCCGGTATTGAACAAAGCATTATAAAGAGTGATTGGAGGCTTTCTGCTATGTCATTCCATTGGTGAGTGGCGATAGTCTTTGAGAAATCCACTTAGTCACAGCCTTAACTTTTTGTTTAGTTCGGTGACGCATTTAATCAGTTTTCTTAGGTGACTAACAGATTTCTTCTTCATCTTAAATGAGGACAGGAAGTAAACAATAATTCAACTCATGTCTTAGCTCATTATCACAGTTGTAACTCTCCTTATTTACATTTGTAACTTGACTAAACCTCGGCCGATCATCGTCTTGATAATCTACATCAAATATTTGTGCTTGGCTTTGGGAGTTCGCTCTTGGGAATGACTTAAACATTCAGCGATTAGACGAGTAAATCTGTATGCTTTTACTGTGTTTTGAACTAAATCCAGGTATTAAACATCTGTGGAGATTAGAAGTAACAGAAATTAACCTTGGAGCTGTAACAACAGTTAAATAGATTCGAGTACTATCTGTTTCTAAGAAGTCATTTAATCTGTTCATAGTTATCTTTAAAGATCTAAACACCAGAACCCTTTTTCTAAGCCCTTCTATGAAAACAGGGATAATATCAACATGAAAGTAAAAAAATGTAATAATTTGAACTGCGTGCTTTGGGTGCAGTGGCGTTGACCCTAGCTTTGTTTACCGTCTGCATCTACCGCTGTATTATGGTTTGTTTATCTGTTCCGTTGAAACACTAGTCTCAGCTGTATTGATATACGGATCTCTGAATGCTTTGATTCATCAACCAGAACCATATATAGCATACCATTCGATACGACTGTTTGTGTTAGTTTGTTGGCTAGAAGATAACGAAATCTCGTGCCAATATTGGTTTTAGGCTTGATCAAAAAAGTATATATGATTTTGAAGGCTTGTGGAATTAAGTTCGCTGTAACAAATACCCAAACCTTTCCATCATGGGTACGTATACGTATTCTTCATCGTTTTTTTTATGGATAAAATAACAATTCTACTTATTAAACAAATTGTTCCGAAACTGTATTTCTCGTTTAGCAATAATGGGCTGTGGGTAGGCTGGCGTGCTCCGCTGTGGCGTCCAAGTGACGTGGCGTTTGACAAGTCACGCACTCCAAAACATAACTTGTGTGAGAGAATAAACAACTGGGAGCACCAAGTGTTCCGCTACAGTGGGAATGAGCGTGGAATTCTGGTGGGCGGCCGCCGGTCCGCCACCACCAGATAATTACTATCATTCACCGATCGCTACTTGTCGCGTTTCCAATTTTCCACTACCTTAAAATTATGCCTCAAACCTGTCCAACCGTATCAGGGTATTAAACTAATCATAGAAAATGTATAGCTCCTAGATTGGCTCCTGGCTCTAACGACACTTGATGAATTGCCTCGCAATTACCAATGCAGAAGTTAACAGCTTTATACACCCGTTCTGTTATTAATAAACAAGTTGAATGAATGGAAATTGTTTGTATAAATCTTTCTCAGAGCGTAGGATTAAAATGAACATACCATTGATCGAACGAACTGTACGGAGTCGAGTTTCACAGTTACAAAGAAAATGTGAAACCAAGTTTCCTATTAAAGAAAGTATCGATAAAGACGGTGAGTAGGTTTTGAGCAATAACATGCAGAGTTATAAATAAAGGCTTATAGTACACCTACGTTAGCAATAAACCTTCAGTGGTGACTGGTAACACGCCAGGGTCATCATTGTAGGTCGATGCAGTTGCTTGATACAAGCTTTGCCTTTCTTATGCACCAGTGAGCACAAATGTTGAGATGACAGCGGATTAGAAAGTGATTGATGTATTTATGCATGGCGAACCGTGTGATGAATGGTAAACCTTAATAAAATATTCAAAGTGCTAAAAAGAACCTTTGAATAACATCCATAAACATTGAGACTTTCGGCGTTTGAGTGTGACTTCGAGACGGAATATAAAAAATCTTCACATAGGCGTACTATTTGAAGACGTTTTATGACACAGAACTCCAAGGTTTCTAGAAATGTAACTGTGATCAGTTTATGACTTATGTCGACCCTCTACTTTCAAGGTAAAAGACGAAGCCGTGAGTGGCTGTAAACACGAGGGTTTATGGTGCATGCACCGCCCGACCTTGAGGCTCCTAGTTTAGCATTATTGGACGCCCGAACAACCAATGGCATTACCAACCGTTATGATTACTTACATACAATGTAGACCGTGGAGGGATCCAATTTCAATGTCTGGTAAACATATTGAATGGATATATCGGAAAGCTGAGAATAAAAATCTAGGTTTATTGTCTCCATTTTGTGGGTAAAGTGTTGCACTAAGTTATTTGACGGTATGCGAGTAGTACATGGCTTGTTTCGTATCTTTTTACAAAGGAAATATTAAACTGATACCTTGTTAACAGTGGGATGTCGATGTGTGTCGTCGTCGTTCGTGGCTTTCAGTTCCCCGAAGTCTTCAAATACGTCTGGGCTGTTGATTTCTTCTCTTTTCTGAAACGAAGAACTCAGAAAACATTTGTTTTCACTAACAGCTTTAAATTATAACATACTGAGAACTATTAAAAATAACTTGTGCAAGAAACAGTTATTATTATGTAGGTTACTTGTCTTAAACACAGCATGGGGGAACGTGCTGTACTAAAGCGGGTAGTTAATGCACCAAGGCATCATCGAAGTACGAGCTACTGAAAGTGGCACTGGACGCACCACACCACCGCATGCATTAACCAGCGCAACTTAGTACCCAGTGATTACTTGCATTTCATTAACGTCTTTACGACGAAGCCGTAATTATTATGTCCGTTAATATAAGAAGTTATTACAGCGTCGGCCTCGTGTGAAATAGTTGACCGAATATTCATTTGATTCGAAGTTTACAACTTGGCAATTCTGAATGCTTTTACAACTTTGTTGATTGATATGGAACAAAATATGCTGTGTACCGATAATAAACGACTTCCTTAATAAGGGCATAGTCATGTCTCGTTTAATGTTTAGCAGTTATTTCTTTATTAATGACTTCATACCGATCCAGTCTTTAATCGCGATACCTTGTTTGGCTGAGGTGTCAAACACGCTCTTGCTATCTCACAAGCCGTTGCCTATCTCGTCTTGTACTAAGAAATTTTGTTACCCTGTAAAGGCAACATCTGATGCGATAACATTCACAAGTAATTTCTTGTCTTGACTAAGATAGCACTTGTCTAGCCGAGTTCTCAGTTCTATATCAGCGTTTCCAGCGAAAACAATAAGTCTTTGTACATTTGCATTTTATTATTCGCCAGCATTGATTTACAGCGCCCCCTTTACGTCTCCACTTTCAACGAAACGTCCTTTTGTTCCGAACGACTAAGTTTTTCTATAGAGCTTTGTCTTGACATTTCTATTGTTGAACATTTTGTCGGTCTGTAAAATAAACAGTTTGACTTTATTGCCCTTGGCTTCTATTGTTGTGCACCGATTTAGGTAATCTATTGGTTGTTTTAAAATTTGTACTTATTTGATGAGTTAAAAGTCAAAGAAACCGAGGAACGTTTATGTTTCATTGACTAGCATTGTTTTATTTTACTGTGTGCTTTTAAAGTTTATATTACTGCCAACTGAACTAGGTACTTAGTCATAAAATGTTTTTAAACCACTGAAAATAAATTCTCTTGGAATTTATATCGTATGAGAAATGCAGCTTGAAATGTACAAGGAAATCGTGTGTGTAGCTTTCGTTTTCCTCTAAAACATGAAAACCATTAAACACGTCGAGTGTCGGTAAAAGTCAAATCTAAACTGGAAATAGTTCTACTGCACTTGGTAACCCAATTCCACCCAATCCAACTGCAGATAACCTATTTCCTTCTGTAAAGGAAACAGCGAACGATAAGAACTAACTTAAGGGGACTACAGGACCTAAACGTGCCTAAACGCAAGTTTTATAATGCGTAAAAGAATATGATCCACTGCAGTAAACAAAATCAGAAAAATATATGATATTCTTCAGGATATATGCTAGTATGATAGTGTGTTGAAAACATAATACAATTAATTTGATACGATAGAAAAAAATCATGAAGATACCTCTAAAAATTTCTTTTAACGATAAAAAAACATATTATTTTACATGCAATCATTCTGATTTTTTGTCAGATTATTCTACAAGCTACATATTAGCATAATAGTGTTTTAATTTTCCAGTCCAATCAATAGATTTTTTGTAAATCGCTTACTGCTTCATATTTTGCAATAAATTACCTGCGTCGTGTCATCGCGCTTCTCTTTCATTTCTATGCAGTCCGACAGTGACCGCGCTTTAGCTGTTGTAAGCCTCTTAAAGCACTTACATTTTTCTTTCTAGTACAACATTATTACATGAACTACATAAAACGTATGTATAGGTGCATAGTTACTCACAATAGGTATACAATACAGTTACTACACATGTAGGTATTAAACGGTTTCAATTTACTCGACCGACCTCAGCTGATTACTACGAGCGATGACGCAATGCGCTCTAGTACGATTGTTTGGTCGTGCGCACACGATGCGTTTGATAACCGTATCGTACGTAACACGTCACGATTGTTACATTATTATTTTATAATCATTAGTCTGGTGTGGCGGAAACTAGAAAGATAGAGCCGTCGTAAACGCGAAATAAAATTAATTTCTACATAATATTTAAATTCACGTAAATGCTTTTTATATGGCAGGTGCTTCAGTCTATAAAAGTTGGTATAGCCTTGTATAAACTATTTTAATATCTTTTTATGGTGATACTTTTTAATTAGCTCAATTAATATATGCTATTGACATTATATTATGAATATTCATTTCATTAGTCGTCGTGTGTTCAACAAAACAAAGGCATTCGTTGGCGGGTAGAGTGACATGACACCTCAACCGTCATATAAAGGTTAGGTGTTCCGCCGTGCCCCTCACAATGCCAATAATTCATTAATATGCACGGCTAGCGTCTGAAGAATTTTGTCGTTAATTATTTTTGAAGAGTCGTTAATGAGGAAAATGTCGTGAGGCAAGTTTTGAGTATAAGAGTAGGGAAAGACCGAAGAAACGATGGATGGACCTGAGTGAAAGATGATATGGCTAAAAGGGTAAGTACTCGGGTACCGAGATGACGATTAATGGAAGAAAAATACATGTTGCATCGACCCCAAATAAACTGGGATAAGGGCTGGAGAATGATGATGAAGATATTAAAGGGTTGTACTCGCCCGTGCATTGTTCAGTATAATGTGAAATGTTTTTTAAAAGCGTGGCGTGGCGTAGCTGCGCACAGTGTTCCAAAAGCCTCAAAAAATTTCCCACTTGGGTTTATTGCATTTATAAGTCAAGGATCGTATTTATAAAGCACGAGTAGAACTCCCACGTATTTATCTCTTTTAGTTTTTTTTATATAAATTCATGAAAAAGACGTGACCTTTCCATGAAAAAAATGAATATCAGTTCTCAAAAAGTAGTTGTTCAAGATAATAATTTGAAACTAATATTATTAATAGAGCTCATTTGAGAGTATATTTACACGTTTTTTTTTTTTTTTAATCTCTTTTAGTTTCTGAGTAAAAAAATATTTTCTTATTTTTGTTTTTATTTTTTTTCTCCGCAAAGACGCAAAAGTGCGACTTGAGACTAGAACTGAGATATTGTTCTCAATAAGGTCTATTACTCATAAAAAAATCAAGTCGCACTATTGCGGCGCACATAGGGGTATTTGGCTTAAAAAACCGGTCAAAATTAGAAACAGACGAAGTACTGCATTCCTGGAAAAACATGCCTACCCTCATTAGCTAATAACCTTGCGCGTACTAAGCAGGAAGTCTTTTTTCGATAAGCTTTGCAATTTTTTAACAGTCAGTCGTCATTTGAGCGCTTTGCTGAATGTACGTGCAATTCGGAAAAGTGAGAGTGAATAATTATTAATTTGTAAAAGTTTTTAAAATACGAAGTCACGAGTTTTTCAGTGATGGCTGCAAGGGATTTAAGTTCTCCAGGTATGTACAATTTACTACTTAAATTTGAATTGGAATATGTTGTCAAGTACTCTTAATATGGACTTTTTTCTGAACTTAACTTTTGAATGCTGATTTTATTTACCTTTATCACAAATAATCGTTAAAAAGTTGTACTTCCGGGCATTCCCCGGCTGTTTTTCTTTTTTTGCCTTATAGAGCTCTTAGTATTCTAACTATAATTAAAAAAATTTGGTGCCGAAAACTGCCGAAACATATTTTTAATTAATTTTTTAATCAATTGAGGGGTTTACCAAACAAACTTTATTTGCAGTCATGGTATTAAATTATTGGTTTTGTTGCCAACAGGTCCTTCAGGGGTGAAAATTATGACTAGAGAAGCTATATTTCGCATGACTAAACAGTTTCAAGAAGGTGATTTTTCGAAAAAGTTAGATGCAGTAGAGCTTAAAATTGTCAGTAATGCAAGTTTCGCAGAACAAGAGAAAGATGAATTTCTTCGCAAGTTTTCGCGATTAAAATCTGAAATGAAAACCAGATGGGTCAATGCGAACAGAACTGAGCACGGTTTTTTAAAAAAGAATCATGATTGGTTACAAGGGACATTGGAAATTCCCGGAAATCGCAAAAGTGATTCTTCTGCTGCTGGACGTCCGCAAAAAGACTTTCAAGACTTAAGTGAACGCAGTAAACGCCGCAAAACGGAGGATTTAAGGAAAAACCATGAGGGCCCCGAGCTTCTTTATGCTGGCCAGATGGTGCTTCGGGAAACCGGCAATTTGGGCGGTGCCAATGTGGTTAAAGATATACTACAATCACCCAAAAGAGGTAAAAAATACCAAAAGGCGTTTCGGAAAAGTGACACTCCCAATCCTACGTCACAAATAAGTTCTACACAAGCCCTCTCCATGTTTGTGGAAGCTTCTTTGACACGTAAGCAGTACGAAATCATACGCTCAAGCAGTAAGAAATTATATCCATGCTATAGCATTTTACAGAAGGCAAAGAAGGAGTGTTATCCAGCTCAAGAATCATATAGAGTGACAGCTACTTGTGCAGAAGTGGATTTGCAAGCTTTACTGAATCACACCGTTGAACGTTTAATGTTATATTTGGACGAAGTATTGGATACTCTTACTGTAGAAGAGCTAGGTTCTCTAAACCTGATAGTGAAATGGGGCTGTGATGGCTCGCAACAAGCGCAGTACAAGCAAAAATTTGAAACCAGCACTGACTCCGACGCAAATATATTTCAGTCGTCTATGGTGCCTCTTCAACTCATTTGTAATACAAACAAAAAAGTAATATGGCAAAACGCAACCCCATCTTCACCACGGTTTTGCAGGCCAATGAGGATAAGATTCATCCATGAAACTTCAGATGTGACAAAAGACGAAATGAGTTATTTCGGTCATAAGATTAACGAGCTGCAAGACACTAAAATAACAAGAAGCAACAAGGAAATTGTTGTGAAACATTCAATGGTTATGACAATGGTGGACGGAAAGGTGTGTAATGCGGCCACCGAAACACGCTCAACCATGAGGTGTTACATTTGTAATACCACTTCTAAAAATTTTAATAAGTTGATCAAACCCCAGGAATCAGAGACCGACAATCTGCAATTCGGCTTATCAATATTGCATGCTAGGATTCGGTTTTTTGAAACATTATTGCACCTTTCCTACAAGCTACCAATAAAAAAGTGGCAAAAAAAACTCACAAAAGAAGAAAAAGATATCATCAAAACTAGAAAGCAAAAGATTCAAACAGAATTCAAAGAAGAGCTAGGACTAATAGTCGATTTTCCTAAACAGGGTTTTGGCACAAGTAATGATGGCAATACAAGCAGAAGGTTCTTTTCCAATGCCGAAGTGTCATCTAGAATTACAGGAATAGACCTCAGCTTAATCAAAAGGTTCGCCACAGTCTTGGAAGTCATTTCAAGCGGCCACAACATTGATCTAAACAAATTCGAAGCTTATTGTGATGCCACAGCAAAGCAGTTTGTAGAACTTTATCCTTGGAAACCAATGACTCCCACAGTACATAAAGTTTTAGTCCACGGCCCAATAGTCATCAAGCATGCTTTATTGCCAATAGGAAGCTTGTCAGAAGAGGCAGCAGAGGCCCGTAATAAACACTTTAGACTCTACAGGCAGAGCTTTTCCAGAAAGTTTTCAAGGGAAAAATGTAATATGGACATTCTGAATCGCTTGCTTTTAACTTCTGATCCATACATAAGCAGTATCAGACCCAGGCCACCGAAAACATCTAAGCCTTTTAGTGAAGCAGCCAGGGAAATGATGATTCCGCCTGAAGTTACCATTCACCAAAATGACAACCACGAAGAAACACCTGATTTGAACACTACAAATGATGATAACGATGACACTTCAGATGAGGAAGGATGGGAATTGTCATCGGAGTGAATCTATTAATATTTGTACTCTTCTTTGTAAATATTTGTAAATAAATTCATAAATTAGTTTTACATACTCAAGTTTTTTTTCATAAAGTGACTAAAACAGACATAAATTATTGTCAAACTAGCCCAATCCACCTTACTTTGTTACTTTAATGAGACATAGTCGTAATATTACCAAAAATTTAAAAAACTAATTTTGGCCAGCTTTTTGGGTCAAATACCCCTATGTGCGGCGTTTAGGAGAAATAGAATTTTGAAAATTAATGCTAGGGCTGTCACTTTGTTTGACCTTTTATAAATTTGAATTTTTAAAATATTTTCATTAGATTTGACTAACTTCCGTTGTCCTGATTTTTTTCTTCCGATACAATCATCAAAACATTTTTTCATCAAAATTACTCAATGGCCAACTCGCGGTTGACCAAAAATTTTTTTATGCCATTTTTTTCCAAATCAAAAATAAATGTTTCCTAAGACAGTCTCTCTGTATCTCATATGGTTATGAATTTCCTTATGTCCCAAATAAAAAAAAACACTATATATGTATATAATTATTATATGCTCTGTAAATCTATAGTTTGAGCGAGACGTCCATGCAATACACATTTCATAATAAAATATGTATTTATTTATTTGACCTCAGAGTGACAACCCTTTTTTTTTTTTTTTTTTTTTTTGAGGATGGGAAATTATCAAATAACTTCTCCCGCTCTGGGTGGAGCGGGAGGGCGTGTCAGACTTTTACTGACTAAAACCCACCCGTGTTCCTTCCGTTGCCTGTGTGCCGAGGTCGCGATATCCCTTTCAGACAAACCCGCGACCCCGGCAGGAGAGTGACAACCCTGGAGTGTATTATTTGACCTTAAGATTTAAACACCTGTTTCTCCTAAACGCCGCAATAGTGCGACTTGATTTTTTTATGAGTAATAGACCTTATTGTGGACAATATCTCAGTTCTAGTCCCAAGTCGCACTTTTGCGTCTTTGCGGAGAAAAAAAATAAAAACAAAAATAAGAAAATATTTTTTTTCTCCGAAACTAAAAGAGATAAAAAAAAAAAAAAAACGTGTAAATATGCTCTCAAATGAGCTCTATTAATAATATTAATTTCAAATTATTATCTTGAACAACTACTTTTTGAGAACTGATATTCATTTTTTTCATGGAAAAGTCACGTCTTTTTCGTGAATTTATATAAAAAAAACAAAAAGACATAAATACGTGGGAGTTCTACTCGTGCTTTTTAAATACGTTTCTTGACTTATAAATGCAATAAACCCAAGTGGGAAATTTTTTGAGGCTTTTGGAACACTGTGCTGCGTAGGCGCGGTTACGACGCTACGTGGTCTAAAAGCTCGGCACGACGCGCGACGACACCGGTAGAATACATTTCCGTGAAGTTTTCATAGAATTTTTTTCACCAAAGTCACGGCGTGCGGTCGCGTCGCCCTGTCTGCGGGATCCTTAACTTGAGATTGAAACAAACGCATATGAGTAGACTACGTTGTTCTTCTAAACTACTCAACGGATTTTGATGAGGGTTTCACCATCCTTTAGAGTATTAACTCCGGAAGGTTTATGTGCTTCTTATAATTATATTAATCTCGCACATAATTAAGAATTGTCCATGTTTTGTCAAACCATTAAAACCATGCAAAGTAGGGCTGACTAGTAATAAATAATAATGATAATAAAACAGCAAATCTAGGCAAAAGTTAAGTTAATTTTTCCTTTCAGTGCCTTCGTATTTTTTCTACGATCTACGTTATAATCTGTTTATATTCTTCGGATTAGAATAACTCCAGCCAGATTTTTTAGACACGATTCAAAAAATTCTGCAAACTGGAATGTTTTAGCTGATAAAACAACATTTATCGGCAATAGTTTATCGTGCGGTGTAAATGGGCTCGACGTCGCGTGGGCGGACACATGCTTATACACACGTGCTCGTACTGTGTTACACATTGACCTATGTTCTAATAGGATGCTATTGGCTCATAGTTTCTCTCATGTTACAGATTTTTGTATGGCTATTGTAACAGTTGAATACAGGCATTTTTTTTTTTGAGGGTGTGAAATTATCAAGTAACTTCTCCCGCTCTGGGCGGAGCGCGAGGGCGTGTCAGACTCTTACTGACTAAAACCCACCCGTGTTCCTTCAGTTGCCTGTACATTGCCAGGGGCCACGGTATCCCTTTCGGACTTTCCCGCGACCCCGGCAGGCATCTGTCCTAGCAGACCCCTTCCCAGCGAATAAAGTGAATAAAGGCTGACGAGCTTCTTTCTTTTTTTCTATTTAAAGATACTTTGCATCATAAAAATACACGTAACTTTGGCTAGGGGGGGAGGGGTTAGTCTAAAACCTCACCACGTATCACCAGGGGGGAGGAAAGGGTGGTAAAACAATTTCTAAAAACATCACGTGATTAATGGACGACCCCTAAGGGCACAACCCATCCATCTTTTCTTTGGTCCTCCTCTCACTCTCTTCTGAATTCACACTGAGGTAAATCCCGCATAGGACCTCTACTAAAATTGCCGCTTTAGATTTGACAGTCTATTTGAAGCTTCATGCCGAGCAAAACTGCTACTAATCGTACACATGTCTGCGACCGACCACACGTTACTTTTTAACTCATGGTCTCTTCAAATATCGCATATTCATTGATGAAATCCACAATAAAAGAGCTGTCAGTTCCACCGTGCTATGTAAAGGCTCTGCGACGCGTGGGCGGACACATGGCAACTCACACGTGTTCAAACGACAGAACACGACTGACGTGTGATTATTTGTGCTGTAATATGTTAGTTAATGATTCAATGAAGCCACTTCAAATGTAAGACTGGCGGTAGTAAAGGATCTCAGCTCCGGCAATCTCGATAATTACTTGTAAAAATTTAATCACGGGGTTTAACTTCAAATAGAATACTTGAAAAATCATCTCATGAGTGAATACCAATATAGTCTATGTATTTTTGTCTTTCATAATCTCTTAAGTAAATAATAAAACTTTGAATATCAAATATAATATGATATTTTGCTATTACGGCTCGTAAAGTCATAAATCTTCTTAGTAACTTTAGCATCTACTTGATAATATTATTACAACAAAGTACTCAAACAGAACAAAACTTTGTAACACGACTCCTAACTCTAAAAGGTCCACACCGAAGGCAACAACAATAAGGCCTACATATTCATGTACACTACAAGTCTACAACTACACAGGACTACAGCAAGCATCTCTGGACAAGCAACCGATACTCGCAGACGGAATTGAATGCAAACAGTTTGCGGGTACAATAACATTCTCCAGTGGTCTGTTTGCAAACTGTACCTAACATTACTATAACACTGGTATTAATTGTGCGAACTGCTGTGAGCTCTTGTTGGGTAGTTTGAAATTATGGTTGTTTGTGTACGGAGAGATGTAACTTCAAATGAGGGATTATGATAGTAAAGAAACCAGGGACCGAAACAGATATGATCAATACGGGTATTTTTTCGGTCACAAAATTCATTATTTTTAAAGGTTACCTTAAAATGAATACAACCGGTATTAATACCGGTTACCGAAATAAAAATTACCTCTATCTTACACGTGCCGTCGGAATTAGCCTGTGTACTTTTATTTTGTGTGTACCTGTGTAGATTACCTACCGTTTTAATACCGTTTACATGTACATGTAAACGGTAATCTAAATGGGGTAGCATGTTTCTTCTTCTTGGTTACCCAGATAGCGCTAACCTTAGTTGTAGAAGTAACCAAAATTCTTCGATACCTGTACCGTAATTTATAACGGTTTTCAGTCCCTGAAAGAAACAAACGGTAACCTTTCGTACTTGCTTAACTTTTTTCATGCGTTATAGGGAGTTGTATGTTATACTTGACATAATAATAATTACTAATATGGGCCTTTTCATAATTTTTTACCGTAATATTATAGGTTTCGACCACATCATCGCTTACCCCTGATTGATAGGCTCACGTTTGACCAATATTTTCCATATTAGTCAAACGTGAGCCTATCAATAATAAAAATATATAAATATGCACAAACTAGTACAAACCCATAATTGGTCTCGACAAACCGTGGGATATAGAAATTGAAATCAACTTACTGTATAACGACGGCGACGTTGTCTAGCAACAAAACCATTCAATGCGCAGAACTCCGGAACAAGCTCTAGTTGCGCTTGCGCCACCTTCCGACAAAACTCGAGCAGACCACGTAGGTTTAAAAAACCGCAGTCATACAATCATACACTTTGATGAATGACCTGCCACGTCTGCGTGATGTGATGATCGTAATGATCTATGACATTCCTGCACTAATTCATTCACGGGCCATTCAACGTAATCAGTTCGTCACTTGTCCACTACAACATCACGTAATGTTCAGTATGCTGTTGTCAGATCATATAAATTGCTGGGGAGTTCCAAATGACTTGGAAAGAGTAAAGAACTGTACCGTTAGTTGGCAACGTTTAGAGGTCTAAAGAATTTTATCAATGCAGCCTCGTCTACGTTTGTATCGTTACGCTTGTTGAGTTCAGTACCTATATAATGAGAGGTTGTTTGGAACTGTGCACAGAATCAATTGTCGTAATAAAACATCAAAATCTACATACTTATTTCATGCTTCGCGTGGGTGGGTTGTAAAAATTTTTCGTCCGGCACTATCAGATTCGCATATAAATTATCATCATGATATTGACATACAAGAACCAGAACCAGTAGTTTACCATAATATCAATATTCATAATAATATAACAAAACTAGGTACTTCAAGTATTGAGTACAGACTAAGTTGCGTGAAAGCGGGTATTTTGGTCCATGGCCGACGCGGTGGCTCGGCGAATGCAAGGCCTCTGCATACTGTTGCAACAAACGCTGTTACTGCACTAATGCAACAACTAGCTACGTTCACGAACCGGTATCCGGACGATTTGTGTTAGCCCTTGCGGATTTGCATGCTTAGCGCTCCACTAATACGCGAAATATTGCCTGTGGAACCGTCAAACTTGCTTGAAGACTGCTGCATAGATAACGTCTGCGTTCAATTGGATATATAAATTAATACTTGATAAAATCTTCTACACTATTAAATCGAAGTAGGCTCTTAATGCCGAAGGAGGTTAGAAATAAGTAAATAAAGGTACCTGCTTTACAATGAATGGATATTGTCCTCGGTAGCTTACAATACTGCGGATGGAGGAAGAATGAATGTTTATGCATTCCGCTGCATTGATTTCATCTCGATGTCACAGAGAAAGAAAATAGACTCTAGCAGCTGTCTATCAACTTGCAAGTTGTTTTATTCATCAGAATGGAATACGTCATTTGATATGTGTAACATGTACATGTTCAAGTTCTTATCTCGACTAATGTTTATCCTAGTATCTACACAGATAAGTACAGATGAGATACTCTTCAGCTATCTAATTACGCAACATATTTTCGTAAACGATTACGACTAATCTGTTTCATTTTGACAACATTCATCGCGTTAATTACGTTGTGGAGCAGATTTTTTTTCGGACTTATGAAGCAATGGATTAGCAATCTGTTGCAAAACGATTCAGATTCTGTTTGATCGTGTATTACGCAATTAGGGTACAAGTCGCGCAGTGTTAATTGCCTACAGTTAGTTATATTCACCTAGAAGTTGCTTCTCTTTCTATCGCGTAACTTTTTATCTTTTGACTACGTTACGCCCACTGAATTCGACAAGTCGAGCCCGCCGTGTACGTACCATCGAAGAAGTTCATATCTAACCACCGTAAGGACTATTCTTGCTTGCAGCGCTCGGCGGCTATAGCACCGGGCCCGGCCGGTTACAGATGTGGCCATCGTGTTCACGGGATTATGTTTTGAAACTGGTTAGATATGAACTTCTTAGATAGTACTTGTAGCTTCATCATAGCTAAAATGCGGAGTGTCCCGTCTGTATTTTTCTGTGGTATCTATTAAAGAATATTGTCGTGTTGTTAGTTTAAAAACCATTCAATGCTCTCATAATGTATGTAGATTCGATCCAAAATCTTGTAATGCAGTGATGAAATAAAGCGCGCTCACACAAGCATCCACAACAGTACCACGATTAATCGTCACATCATTAACTTAATGTTTTATGACTTACTCTCTCACTATTTATATTCTAGAGCCTTTACTTTTATTGCTATTTTATGTTCATATACATCATCAACGCGACGGGAGGTGTACTAATTAAATTCGGCTCTTAAAATTCTATATGTCGGACGTCGACCATGTTTGTATAGTAATATAAACAAACAATGGTATATGTTTGAGAATAAATATCACTTAACAAAACCATAGTTCGAAGCGTAAGTTTGTAGGGTTGCCAAACGTGGTGTGGGTGGGTCACAAATGTGACAATCCAAATATTCCATGCACGCTTACCTGGAAAAGCAAAAACATCTATTCAAATAGTTGGAAATGAAATGCAGTCAGCCCGAAAAATGGTCTGACAAGACGGATCGTGATGTTGCACCGATAAGATCTTCAGGGCGTGTCTATAGAACTATAGATTCCGTGATATAATGTTCTTAACAGACGGGTGCTACAGGTACTCAATGCTTTATTTTTTTTCAGAGTTAGTAACAGAATCATCAAATTAATTACGCCTCTTAGTTCCGCTTCTAACGTAAAGCGTAAAAACTTGACGAATACCATTTCCTCAATGATTTTTTACGCTGTGAAGTTCACGGCTGTAGATATGGAAGCTTTCTTTTCTATCATTTGGGTGCTTGTTGGTAATATTCTGTGCAAGTTTTCATCCCGTTGAACCCTACGTCTGCCCCAAATTGGTATTTACGACGTACCAATGACCTGCACTACGTTCTCATGTTACAATACAGTAATAACATTTCCCATGGCTTTTGTTCGTACGTTGACAAGTCTGGTCGTAAACTTATTAAATCAGAACCACTCGAAACACTACTGTTTTGTACCGAAAGTAGGCTAAAGTAAACAATACTTATAATGCCACCATTGATAGCTGGATTCTAATTATATTTTCTTCAGTTTCAAAGCTTCTAATTTGACATAAAGTGTTTAATTTATGAGAAACTCGACAGATTTTGTAATAACATTTACTAACCTGTTAAATTAAATTAATACCAATTCTAACTCAACTGGAAATCAATTCGAATGAATCGCACAATTGAACTCCAAGTTGTGCCAGCGATATCCCAGACAATATCAAGCGATCTCGACAGAATTAACACGAACCATTGAACCATTCAATTCCTAAATCAACATTAATAGCGATAACAGAATACTGAACAAACCGAAGGTAAATATTGGGAGACTGTGACTTGTTGTGCCTTTAAAATGTATGAAGTGGAGGGCAAACGCCGTGCCTTGCCTTAAGCCGACATAAAGCCTTCTGGACAATGAGGAGCGAGTATTTCGGAACTGCGTGGGCCGTTCGCCAGACGTTTATGAAACTACCTGTTTGTAATATGAAAGGAGCTCAAACGTCTTTCAAACTTTCAAATCTGAGGGAATTATGTAAGTGATTCTTAGAAATATTAATGGCGTTAGTTTTGAATGTATTGTTTTAAATGTCTTGATTTTTGGGATCTGATTTCGTAAGTCGATAATATTTGCATCACAATAGAATGTTCTTGTGAGTTGTTCGGTTCACGAGTAGTGACAGTATCGTGAACTAAGCTCGTGACAACTTCAGACGTCGAACAAACTAGACGTCTATGAACAAGCTGGACAAGACAAAGAAAATTGAAACGTTTACATCAGTCTCTTGCGGTTTGCGAAACGGCACTTTATGCAACTATCGCCCTAGGCATAAGTTTCCGTAAACACAACCAGGAGTGAAGACACCCGTCTCCCCTTCTACCGACACACATTCCCTTCATAGGCGAAAGTTCTTCTCAAACTGGTCCTAGTAAAACCGGTATCTTGGAACTGACTTGCCAAGGTGTCTAAACTGCCATTGAAATGTAATGTCTATTGACTAGTTCAGTACTTAATCAAACTTGGGAGATTATGACCGAATGGGTGTGCTAAAGATGTTATTTTATAGTGGACTGCCGGAGATGAATTCAGTAACTGAAGTGACTCCTAATTAATTTATGATGTTTACGTTTTGTGATTACTTTAACGGTAATCTTCGTTTTAAGTACGCCAAGTCATGTCGAGAAATAACGAATGGCTTGGAACTTGCTGTGAGTGAGTGTTGCGGTCAATGAGCTTTAAAGGAAGGTGTAGATTAGAGCCGTGAAAAGAGACGATGTGTATCTTATTTTACACTAATAACCATGAAATGTATACCCCTATCGAGCCTCTTAATCGTATCTTGACCACACACACCACAATCCGTCACGGTTTAAATTCTACCTAAATTCTTATGATTGAACCAATCGGTTGGCATTAGTGTCAATTACGACGGCCAAGAAGTTTCTCGATATAAAAACCTTTACTTCGAAATATTAGTTACGACCACTAAACCTCCGGTACCCCAGGGCTTATGATTACATTGTAAATTAATGCAATATTTTTAAACAGATTCACATGGAATGAGCGGTGTGAATGCATTTAGGGTTCGGTCATCGCACCTTGTGCACGTCGCGTCGGCCTCGTGTAGGTGTCGCGCTCCGGTGACGTCGATGCTTATCAGCCGACAATTAAAACGTTGTTTCGCGACCTGTTGCTTCACCTCCCCTCGCTCATTCCTAGTTCACCGCACAATCTGACCGACAGACAAACCCTTTTCACTTCAAGCGATTTATTTACTAACAAACTCGAAACAGTATCGCACGCCGCGTAAGCAGACTTTAAATGCTTCAAGACGTTCTGGTAAGGTACTTGCGAAGGTGAACAAACTTTTACACAACTGAGACAACATCAATTACACAATAGACCTATATTGTTTACAACACACGCTCTCATAGGCACGTGCTTTCCAATAAAAACTTTGGAGGTCAAGTGTAGTAGGCGTATTTATATCAGAACGAGGCTATGTGCCGCGTCTGCGGGGGCGGTCATTAACTGGGTCGCGCGGGGACAAAGACCTCAGCCCCCGGTGAGGGGGAAAACGTGGGGTGGTTTCGCTTTCCTCGGGTGGCGGCAACTCCACCCGCCGCCCATCGGTTACGCGAATCACCCCGATCTTTCCGCGAACTAGAACTGGGTAGGAAGAGCCTCCGCGATACAAATGTTTACTCTTCGCGTTGCTGATGCGGGCGTCCACCTCAAGGGGATTAATTTAGAACTTCTCGAGCATTAATTCCCGTCCTGAGCAGTTTTCCCTTTTTGCGGCAAAACGCCTGAAGATTAAACTGTCGACGCGATTACTGTGTGATTTTTTCGCTTTGTTTTTTATCGATATCAGCGGGGCGGACATGACGCTTTGTTTTGGCAGTTCGTGTAAGGGTGACCTGAATGAATGAATGCATAATGTTATTTAATTATGCAAATGATCGACACAATGACGCGTATGCGACAACGACATCGACCTGCGACTCACAGGAAATCGGTGTCGGGTTCCGAACATGTGGAGGGCATCACCGATCTTGAAGAAGGCGGTACTTGTAACCAGCATGAACAATGGCGTATTTGTTTTTGTTTAAGTTATAAGGAATTTCTCTGTGGTCCTTTTAACGTGATATATCATTCGCATTGTTATTTACTGGTTCTGACTTTCCGAGTCCCTTAACAGCAAGAGTTTCATTTTACGCATGTTTGATATTCAAGTGGGCGTTAGTGTAATTTGTCTGTATTCTCATAAGCATAAGCGCATAATGTCACAATTTTAGATGAACACGGCATATCGATAGACATACATTATGGAGCTAATTAACTGCTGTTGACATCACCTAGTAATAAAAAGGAACATAAATTCTAAAACCTACGATACGATAGGTCAACGACGTCTTTTAATTTATTTATACACCTAAAGAACCGTAACGTTGAATATTTAGCAACATCATTATGTTTGTTATGTATGACTCAACGCCCTAAAACGAGTAAAAAAGAAGGTACTAATATAATGACGAAGCTTCGAACGAATTTCGCAGTTGACCAAAGAGCATGCGCCAATTTTACTAGAAGTGTTTTTGATCGATAGCCCACTGACTGGCACTGACAAAATAAGCGGATTAACACAGAACTGTTGGAAAAATGGACGTGACTCCATGTGTTTTTATCATCTCGAAGATTTCCTATTGCTGTTCAGATACAACTCCTTCCCTCATTTATTTATTTATTTAAATATACTTTATTGTACACCACAAAAATACATAACAAGAAATAATAATCATCATCATTCCACCAACTGATCCTTGTATTCTGGCACAGATTACTCTTCTTTAGCCATTTTGTTTGAATAGATTAATTCTAAGCTTTTCGAAATAAACTTTACAGCAACAGTCTCTGAAATTCGAAAGAAGACGAAAATTGACAACATGTCTTTCAGCGTGGTTAATCGTGAGAGTCTGCCTCTTCTTAGGATTTAAAGACATGTTGAACAGTACCAAGACTTTAACCGACTTGTTTCGGTACGTGAATTATTAGCTATGGTAAGACTCATGAGTTATTGTTATGTACTCATGAGTTATTGTTATGTATTCTATTGTTTGTGTTATTCTATGCATGAAACATTATTCATAGTCACAGAGAATCCTAATGTCTGGATCTAAATGCGAAGCAAGTACACTCACAAATCAAGCGAACCAACATTCCAACTCTGAACAAATATGTGTAGACTGTAGCCCATATAAACGCGTTCCGGATGCGGGATTATCATCCACGACGCAGCAGAGAGGGCGTGGCGTATCCGTCGCTCTATGTAATAAAAGAAAAAATAATACTGCACTATCTTTTCTAGCAACATTAAATCCGCGTAGTCTACGTCGGATGACGCGAGTGGCGAATTCATAGTTGTGGCGTGTTGCGGTAGGTCAGTCCTCGCGAATGAACGATTGTCCCCGACTCCCCGTCGGACGACGACGGACGGCCGGCCGGCGAGTGGCGACCGATCCGATATAACTATCGACATTGGAAAAATGTTGCGTAACATTGACACGCTAAAGGTTCGAAGGTGATTGAAATTTTCATGGGATTTTTTTTATATTTTTACGATGAAAGCGATATTTTATTTCATTTCAATACTTGTGGCTTGACGCAGGTTATTTTTGTAAAATGGCTGTAAATGGAGCAGATAAGTGAGATTGACGGTTTTATTACTGTCTGGCTGGATTTTCGCCTGTTTTCCTGTCACAAAAATATAGCTTTTGTTGGTTTGATACGAGTTGAGGTTGACACCAAAAAAATATCCTAGTTAATGAACGAATTCGTGGGTGACCACGATCAACAAAATGATGTATAACTTAACGATGTCTTAATGTTTTCCCCTTTTGTTTCAGGTACTTATTCTCCACCTTTATGGTTTGCCAACGGTAATTAAGTGCATCTATAAATGAAACGTGCGTTTGGCTGCCACCCACATACTAGAAGTTATTGCGGGTGAGTTAACTTGCGCAAGTATTGGTTAACTGGTTAACGTTCAAGTTAGGACCTTAAACTACGAGATATTTGATGATGTAATACACTAATTTTAAGTTTCAATTATTTCTTTACTAATGAATTATCCCATGCGTTTAAAAAAACTGAAGAGACTTCATGAAAATAATTTATAATTATTATTATAATTTATATATACTTTATTGTACACCACAAAAATACATAACAAGAAATAATAATTAAGCACTACAAAATATACAATGGGCGACCTTATCGCTTTCTGCGATCTCTTCCAGGCAACCTTAGAATGGACAGGATAATATGTTCGTTGATTCTAGAAACTGTGTTCGTTATATACAGTACTCTACATGTGCTCACAATTTAGATTAATCAAACCTTTTAGTTTAATAGATACGATAATTATTATAATAACTATTACTCATTTAATGCAGTACAACATTTTGATGGTGATTATATGCTCCAGTCGCTGCTTTTA
The DNA here is from genome assembly GCA_914767755.1 of Agrochola circellaris. NCBI lineage: Eukaryota > Metazoa > Arthropoda > Insecta > Lepidoptera > Noctuidae > Agrochola > Agrochola circellaris. Next base: position 3,815,697 of record OU611847.1, read on the forward strand.
CTGACGTTTCTCAAGTCATAAGCGGGAGCGATTTACAAACCTGCATAAAACTTTTGTTGTGAGTTCTCTACCAAATTCCGTTGATTTTAATGTAGGTGTCATCGTTCATGCGTGAGGTGTATGTCTGTTTGTGTTTATGTTGTGGCATTTTATTGTAATTTTTTGTTTGACTTATTATTATTTTAATTGTGTTTTTTTTTTGTGGATCAAGCATGACTGTGGACTGCAATTTTTTTTTAAATATTAGTTTTATTTCCATGGGTTACTTGGTAATTAGCAACATTAATACGTGTACTTTTACCAGTACACCATAAATGGAATCAGAATCGACCACAATCCTATTACATTTGTACCGTGCAAAGCTGGCAACGTGTTAAGGCAATACAATACTATGCAAGGTGTCGAGTAACTCTCATTAGCCACATAGGTGTGTCGACACCTACGTTAATTTAATTTACGCCGGTATTAGTCGGTTTTCAGTTAATTACTAGGAAAATAGAACTAGGAAGCAGCTTGTATTGGGACATAATTCACATGAATTGAGGTTACGGTTATTAATTAAATAAGATATAACTAAAGGGATATTGACTAGACAGATACTGATAATGATTAAGATGGAATACCTACATAGTCTTAACATTTACTAACTTAAACATAAACATTTGTGCCTGTGAGAATGCTGTAGAACCTCCGAAAAGGTAAACGTATAGTAACATCTTAATATAAACCATGATGCCACAAGTGTCGGTAATCCAAAGTAATTAACATGTACTGCCGTACATTATGCCATTGGCACTATTTTTCATATCCCATCACACTTTGGCAAGTTGCCACCAAGATCGTGAACGCTTGTAGACGAAATCATTTCGTGTCGTACTTTATTAGAGTGATTTACATGATGAAAATGGTTTCTGCAATCAGCTGACTTATTTAAATAAGCGTGCCAGTTTTAGCGATCTGTTAATTCATAGCAAGAAGATAATTTAATTTTTAATAGGGTTCTATAGTCTGAAAGGTAAAATAAGGATTGCAAAAGCGCATATAGTCATAATGCTGATGCGGCACTAAGGCGCATATAACTTTACCTAGCACGTACTTTGGCTAAGCGTTATTCCCGTCATTGTCGCACAACTGTCAAACTACAATTGCAAGATAGAGACGGAAATATATCTAAGGCACAGCTCGAGATAAGTAATTTTTATAGATCTCGGCCAAGATAACAGTCATTTACAGAGTCTGTCTTTACAGCCTGTACCCTAATTACGTAATACACAATCAATCAGCATCTGAATCGTTTTGAAACAGATTGCTAATCCATTGCTTCGTACGTTCGCTCAACAACGTAAATAACACAATGAATGTTGTTGACCTGTCAAATTGAAACAGATTAGTCGGAATTGTCAACGAAAATGTGTTGCGTAATTAGATAGCTGATTGCTAGTTTTCTTGCTAGTGCTCTTGTTAATGCTTGTTTAATAAAATGCTGGACTATTCTGGTACGTTTTAAAACAGCCCTGAATTTAATCATATTTACTTCTTTAAAGGTCTTCTATCACGCTTCAAACTCATGACTTAAACCGCGGACAAAACAATAAACCGCGCTTTATCTCGTCCTCTCCGAGTGTGATTTATTTATGTTCGGCTCGACCGATAACTGCGCAACTATCTGGATTCGAGTGAGTCGCGTCCCCAGTTCCCCACGCATGGGCCGCACTTATCTCTTGTCGTGTGTTCCAATCGATACAACGTACATCTACATATACGAAGTATTTTACGAGTCAATATTCATTTGGCGTTGGATTTGGTTTCCTTCTTGTAATCACACTAATCACTAATGAACGCTTAATAAAGCTATCATGATTCAGCGTCACTGTAACCATTTTTTATTTTTTTGTAAAATCTCTTCTTAACTTTATAGAGCGTATATATGCCAGAGACGCCGATATATGCCAGAGTGGTTAGCTTGCATGTTCTGTACTGAACTCACGCAACCCGCCGTACGTCCAGCCAGCAATAAGACTCGCCATCAAGGAGCGATGTCCCAAATTAGATGCATTATTAACTTATTATACATAAATCAAAAGGTATTTTAATAAAACACGTATACTAAAAGATAAATAATTAAATTATCTTTAAAATGGTGAAGGTTTCAGAATGATAGGATTGATAGTTTTTACGTGATTCTCAGTTTTTTATACGCGTTAGACATAACTTCACAAATGACACCCTCACTCTACAATTACACTTTGTAATATAAACATAATCTAAAATATTCACTAACTAAGTATGTACTACGAAAGTTATTAAGAAAATGCTCTAATTTAACATTTATTTTTTCCAAATCATTAACACTACCCGTTTAGACGTTATCTTCAGTATAAAATCATTTAAAGTCGCTTAGTGTCGCCTTAATAAGAAAAATACATTTTGCGTTGGATTTGATTTCCTTCTTGAAAACTTTCGGAAAAAGATTGTTCACCGTAACCACTAACTAGCCCTCTAACACTGATTAAAGCTTCGTGCAGACCAGCGCGACGCTACAGCGCGACGCGACACCGGCTATTGTTATACCGTCAAGTTTTCTTAGAAATTGCATTGTTCGAGTCGCGTCGCGGCGTCGCGTCGCGCTGGTCTGCACGAAGCTTTAAGCTTTCATGAATAACGACAGCATAGCCATATCTTTTTGTTAAAAGCTTGTCTTACCTTTTTATAGCGTACCTATATTATTAAGAAAAAGATACTGATAAAAAATAAATCCGTGTGCTGCGAAGCTTTTGCACTATTATTAAACCAGATGCTTTGGAAATAAAGCGAGTGCACCAAGTATTAATTGTCCTATTTTACTACTGCAAGTTCTTCAGCACTTACAACCTAAATACAGCAATAACGTCGTGGGTTTAAAGGTTAGAACGTAATTAGTGATAAACTAGAATGGTCGGAGTCTTGTAAGTTGTATACGGGTATTGAAGCTAGGGCTGCCAACTTGCCATGACCACTTAACGCACAACGGTAATTAACATTGAATAATTATTATTAATTTTCGGCGTCGTCACCGAAGCAGGCCTTAAAGGCTTTTACAAACAGGCGCGACACGCGACGCGACACAAAGACACCGCACGTCGCGCGCCGAGCGGTGTCTTTGAGTCGCGTCGCGTGTCGCGCCTGTTTGTAGGAGCCTTAACGCTGGCACGACGACCTACACTCTTTCTTGACTGATTGGCCGGAAAAGGCAGCAGACAAAGATGAATGGCGAAATATGAGGGAGCCCTTCGCCCTGTTGGACAGTATAGGGTTTTTTATTTACATTTTCAATTTTTGTTTCGAGTCCGGCCCAGTGCACATAGGAGTATTTGTACTAAAAACCTGGCCAATATTATTTCGTGACATTTGTGACGTGGAAACTATTAAATAAATAAAGTAAGATAGTTTTCAAACATTTATTTAATAATATTAGTAGTTAATATAATAAAACAAAAAAAAACAATCATCGAAATCAGATTCATCGTTTTCATCTGTTGCTGTTGTATTGTGTTCTTCGTCACTGCTTTCTATTGTTGCATTTTCTGCGTCAGGGAGCAAAATACTTATGGTTTCCGAACAGAATGGGTTACTTTTCTTCCGTGGTGTTTTTCTAGTGCTACTTAAAAATGGGGCTGACGTTAGTAACAGTCGATTTAAAATGTCCCTGTTACATTTTATTCTGTCAAATTTTCGCGAGAAGTTTTGCCTGTAGAGCCTGAAGTGCTTATTTCTAGCTTCTTTTCTTCTTCAGTACAGCTGTATATTACGTTTTCCAAATATTTACACAACCGTAAACATGTATGGTTGAGTAGATCTTGTATGAGAACTTCCGCACAAGTCTCTGTAACTCTCATTGATTGTTCTACTGGATAGCAATCGGTTTTTGCTTTTTTTATCAAAGAGTAGCAAGGGTATATATTTTTATTTGCGCTGTGTAAAATTTCCCACTGTCTTCTACTAAAATCTCCTTCGACGAAAATAGCTAAGGCTTCAGATGGTGAATGCTTTTTTATTTTACTTTGATTCTTTGAAGAAATTACTTTTCGAAACTTTGTAGCTCTTGTTGGAGTCAAAGTGATGTCTTTTATTATTTTAGATGCATCCTTATTTCGTCCGGCACGTTGACTCATTTGAGCAGCATAAGTCAACTCATCTGTCGATACAGTATCTCGTAGACCTTTTGTTTTTCTTCGCTTGGATCTATCACTGGATTCCCCGAATTCCTTTGAAGGACGACCCGGTTTTCCTATAGTCCAGAGGGCGAATTTGAGAGTATTTTGAAGCCAAAGTTCATTTTGTTTTAGAAAGCGGTCGTGCTTTGTAGTTTGCTGCTACCCATTTTCGTTTAAATTCACATTTGAAATGGCTCAACGTATGTTTAAATGTCTCCAGCTCACTTTCTGGACATTTTGTTATCTGTATAATTTTTTTTTCCAAAAAGAGCATCTTTGCATAAATTTTCTTGTCAGGGCATTCTTGCACGATATCATATAATTGCTTATTTGACATGTTCTTGAAATTCCCAATGCAATCTAAAAATAAAAAGAGAATTTACTGTAAATAATCTTGTTTTAAATTAATTTTCCATTTTGTTTGAATGTGTGCTAAACAAAATGGCGGAACAAAGCGGAATATTTTCTTTCACGATTCTCTTTAGGAAAGTCTAAACTTGATTTAAAATAATAGTTCATTAGTCGGAAATGCTCGGAACACACAAAACCGCTTCTGTTTTTTTTTTTTTAATAGACTAAGAGATTATTTTAGTATCCTTTGCGAAATTAAAAAAAAAACATTTATGAGTCTATAACTTAAAAGAAATGATATTATTTATGTTGTTACATACCTTGAAATTCCATATTCGTCGTGTTTATCCCACCAACTACTAACATAACGACTAAAACAGCAAATGTTAGGAGCACAAAAAATAAGGTTATCGAGAAAACAATGGACCGCACTGGACGACGACTGAGTTCCGACTTCCCGTGTGCCGCGCGGTGAAGGGATAAGGGAGCGGGGGGTGCGGTACGTTATGAACAGGTTATTTAGCTGTCAGAAAGTGATGGTTGTATTGAGTTTAGCCACACTTTGAATATTCGACTTATGGCCAGGTTTTTTATGCCAATACTCGTATGTGCAGTGGCCTGGAAGCGTACCGCTAGGGCTGGTTTGAAGTGACGCGGGAAAAGAGTTCCTGGAAGGACTTGGGTAGGCCTTTGCCCATATAGGGGACATAACAGGTTAAGCAAAAAAAAATGGCAGTCATGGAGAAGTAAAAACTTAAAACTGGTATTAGCGCCATCTATATTCTATAACGCGAATCCATAAGTTTACCCCCTGCCAAAAATCGATCAACGCGCCTAAAGAAGTTTTCACTTCAAAAATACTTTTTGAAACGAAATGTTCAGGGATAGGAAGAGTTTTAACGAGGATTTGGCTTGATGTATTTGCATGATCTGCGTATAATGTTCCCACTGCTGGGACACAGGCGTCTTCTCTACGAGAGAGAGTGGGCTGTAATCTACCACGCGGGCCCAGTGCGGGTTGGTAGATGTCACATATCTTGAAATTTTCTAGGATATGCCGGTTTCCTCACGATGTTTGCCTTCACCGTATTGAGAGCAGTGATGATGAAATTATTTACGCAAAGTAAAGCGCCTGCCTGGGCTCGAACCCACCAGCTACAACTTGTAAGTTGAGGCCGTCACCACTGGACCACCACTGCTCCCCATTTATGTATACTGCTTCTATTTTATCAATTGTTTTATTTGAAGGGCTCTTGAATAGTGATACGGCAGCCCTAATGAATTCATTTCCAGTAGACTCTTACAAGTCGTGCCAAATGATCAGTAGTGAGAAACATTTAAATATGTTTAAGTAATTCATAGTACTAATTACCAGTACGTCTATCTATGTATATTTCTTCTGATTTATGAAGCTAGGGTCAAAGGTCTAATGGAATATACGACTGTTACATACTATACTCAAGTACAAAAGTATAGTATAGTAAACATAGCATCACCTAAGTTAAATCTTTGCTAGAGAGTGGGTGCTTAGTTTTAAAGCCGGTGTTAGGCTGCGTTTCCACCAGAGATGAGCGAGGATGCGTAGCGAGGGATATGTGTGAAACTAACCTTAACATCGCTTCACTGTCATGGTTTGAGCTAAGCTAGCGTTGTTATTGGTTAGTTTTACGGACATTCCTCGCTACGCATACTCGTAAGTATTAAGTAGTGTCGTTTTTGTTTTGTAAGGATTCAGACTGCTTTTCCGCCTTTGCCGCCTGTTCGGAAATCGTTGTACCTGCTTTTATTTGCGTCAGCCACACCTTTTTAGGACGATTTATTATTTATCAGTGGAACCCCCATCCTAAAATCTACTGCGCACTGGTTTCTATTTCCGTACTTGTTTTGCTTTGTTGGTGTCACGTCTAGTGTGTTCGATTTAAGTTTTTCTTGCATGCTAGTTGGAAGTGTATGGCTTAACTAGCTGCTGCCGGCGGCTTCACGCAGATAATTCTTATGCTAAAATAAAAGTAGCCTTTGTTACTCCTTCTAAAATCAGCTATCTGTTAGTGAAAGTCCCATCAAAATCCGTCCAGCCGTTTGGGAGATTAGCCTGAACAAACAGACAGACCAAAAAATTAAAAAATGTTTTGTTTTAAGTACCGTATACTTTCATAATGCTGTGTAAAAAGCTCTTATTTTGACATAACAAAGAGATACTTCAATTTTATTTATTATTATGTATAGATTACCAACTCTAGACGTTCCAGTTATATTATATGGCAAATATTTCATACCAATTTTGTTGAATTTTAAATTAATCTTAGAGATAGGGTCTATCTATCAGTGTGAAAAAGTCTCTAAACTCTAATAGATGATTGCACATTCACAGCGTAAAATCACAAATCTCGCTGGAAAGCCAAGGCTTAAAATAGCGGGATTATAGTTTATTGGCGAGTGTAAGGTTATCTTTAATAGCTCAGCTAATATAACGTTAAAACTCATCATCTGTCTGGCCTTTGCACACCTATGTCGAAGTCGGCTTCCAGTCTAACCGGATGCAGCTGAATACTAGTATTTTACACTAGAATACACTTCACATAAATTTAAATCTACCGGAATTAAAATTTTCGTTGCTGAATTCCGGAAGAGTTAAGAACCCTAACGATGCCCCTTGGTAAGACTGGTTGTCAGACGTAAGGGCTTCTGACGACCCGTAACAACTGTCAAAAATCTACAAATGTCAGCCAAGACCAACGGCGGCGGCGTAACGTCCTTTCAGAGATACTGAGGGGTCTGGGTATGTAAAGATGGTCACCATCCACGGACCAACGCGGCAAGCGTAGCTTTACCTGTTCGATCAACCCGTGCGGCTGTTATAACTTAGCCACAAGCCCGTAATATCGCATTAAGCTTCGTGCAGACTAGCGCGACGCGACAGAACGACGCGACACCGGTTATTGTTGTACCGTGAAGTTTTCTTAGAAGTTGTATTGTTCGAGTCGCGTCGCGCTGGTCTGCACGAAGCTTAATATATGTCGGTAAAACAAAATAAGTATATTAAATAGTCCTTAAACTGCACAATATCGAGCAAACAACAGGGTTGCTAAACTTAAAAATTGCTTCCAAAATTAATGTCCTATTAACTGTAATAGGTTTTAGATAATAGCCAGAGATAACAGAATGGGTGGCGTCTGGGTTTCCCGCGTAAATTATGAATTTATGACAACTCAGGAAATGGTTTTATAGTCTGTAGTCTTATTGTTTATGCTATGAGTTTTATAGTTTTCCCATAGCCAAGCTATAAAATATATTTCCTATTTTTATTGTTTTGTGTGTATTGTAGTGTACTTATTACTTAATTAATGTGAGCTCCATCTTAAAATTGAGACAAAAGAAAAAGTAGGGAGTCATAAATTTTATACTGACGGACAAAAGTTCAATGCTAAGGGCAAATAGATTCACGAATCAGAAAGACGGAAATTAACATAATTATTATTTTAATCAGGTACTTAAGTTGGCAATGTGTAGGTATTAGAAAACAATAATTCGCAGGCTATATTTATTAACCAAGGTAAAGAAGGTACTTTTATTATCATACTTTAACCCGATACTAATAAACAAGCAATATTTGTATACATATATGTTTGTAATCACGTTCTCGAAAACGGCTCTAATGATTTCGATGGAAGTTGCTAAATAGGGGGCGAAAAATCGATCTAGCTTGGTCTCATATCTGGGAAAATTCGTTTTCTCCAAATTGTCACCCGAGCAGAGCACGGTCGCCCAAAGTTTAGAACAAGAATAATGACGCCTTAGAATAATGACATGGCAGCATGGTATTAGTAAGTAACTACTATCATAGCAGCATGGAATTATTATGAACTAAGTATCCTATACTATGAGCATTCTCTATTTTCACCAGAGCACAGCTCGGTCGCCCAGATACTATTAGAAAAACGTAACCATGTATGTCTAGGTTTTTATACATTTTCAATTTCATAGAAATCCATATCGTATCATAATAATCGTATGCATTTGAGCTACACTGTAACCCATTCCCTATTATTAAAAAAAAAGAATCCATCGCCGCACTTAATCTTCGCCAGAGCACGCAGTTAATTAAGCAGTGCACTCGACTGTGAAATATCGTTAAATAATAACTAGCCCCGCTAATTAGCCGTTTCGCTTATTGTACAACTTACAGGTCAGCTTTATTCTCACAACATTGTGATACGCTTTCTTATTTTATTGGCTCTGCGTCGATTCCACGTGAACAATGCTAGCTTTTACATTTGTCGTAAACAGCTGTTGAAAATAAAAAACAATTTTCTTAAAAAAAAAAAATAGCGATTTTGAACCATATTATTAGGGAGCAGCGACCCACAATAGCATGAAAGGGCTTTTTTTACATGACATCGGCAAGTTCGCCCTTCGAAGTGATGCATCAAGTTACTGCAACAAAAGCGATTGATTCGCGCTCTCAGGATCAAATGGGGCGAATTTCGGGTGCAAGCCTGGGGCGGGGCGCGGGGAAAGAGCGGGGGCGCGGGGGCGTTGAGCAGGGGCAACAATGCGGCCCGGGTATCGATCCACCCCGCGCGCCGTCTGCCCGACGCACCGAGCCTACGCGGCCACCGCTAAGCTCCTTCGCTCCTATGCAAACCTAGTACTTTTGCTTTCTAAAACATGCCACAAATACATGCGGTCGACCCTGCAATGGTGTGAGAATTCATTTTAGATATTATTTGTGGGGCAAGTTTGAGATAGTTGTCAGCGTTAACTTTGTGCAGCCCTAGTTTAGTGTCGCCTTTACAATACGCTGAACCAATTAGGGAATGCTGCATGCTGGGTATTTTATTTATTTATGTTCTAGGCTAGGTTATTTAGCTGTTTTAAACTAGATTTCCTAACACACAGGCATGGAGTCATGTCAATGACTTAAGTAACTTGGTAAAAAAAAAGCTTAAATTCAACTTCTGATGAGTTTTATAAAAACTAGAAAGTAACATGGTTGTTTAAATCAAATCATTTATATTTGCTGATGTTCATCTTGGCACGCGGAATACATTATATTCAGACACATTATTCTATCAACTCATATCAACATATCAAAAACCTCAACCCACTCAAGCAAATGCAAAACCAACCCTTCCCCACTGCCTAACTTCATCCCCCGCAAACATATTCAGCAATTAAACTATCCGCATCAATTAAACCCTAAAGCTAATCCCTATTCGACACTAACACTTATCGATGCCCCAGTGGGCACAAACGCAACTTGCGATAACCGTTCCCTCGCCGGCTAGATACAATGAACTATGGACTAATATTTGGGTTTCAGGACTAACCGACCCTGATGGAATCTGCGCAAACTGTTCAATACCTGGCACCAATCGTGCTGAAAGGATTACATAGTTAGGGGAAACTGTGATTAAACTTTGCAGTGTTGGTTGCAAAATGTTGTAACGGGTTTTGGTAACGTAGGAATTAATTGCCAGGTAAACTAAGTGGGTAACGTGGACAAACTCAGTTTTATTATCATGATATCTAAGGTTTAGGACATGAATTCATGAATAATTACAGGCTTATTTAATATCTAACACCTATAACTTATAAATTCTCTGTACTTCATTTCAAATGTGTTCTGGGAATCCTTGTATTGCCGTTGGCATCCTTTTCTTCCGCATTGGCGCAGCTGCCCGAATGCCTAAGTGACAAATACCTAATGACTAAATCACGCTTTTAGCACTTTCGCTTCTCCGAAACCCCATTTCGTTGCGGTAGGGAGAGGATATAAACCTCCAAGACTCCCAACGCAGGCAGGATTCTGCCATAATAATCAATCAAACCCGCTTCACATACAACCCACTTCCTTTAGCAACCCCACTTACATTATGACATTTTAGTTCTTCTATATTTATTGAAAGTATCATTAAACAAAGGGAAAAACACAGGGTTAATAAATACAGGGTCAAATAAAATTACCTAGCGAAACTACGCAGAAGTGATATCTAAACAAAATAAAACAAAAAAAAGAGAAGTTTACGCAAATAAACAGATTTTTAAACTGATATTTTGAGTAAACTACACAACCTACGATATTTGACCCAAAAAAAAATACATCAAATCGTTTTTTTGGGTTCCGTACCTAAAAAGGAAAAACGGAACCCTTATAGGATCACTTCGTTGTTCATACCTCAGTCTGTCAAGACCCTTTTTCTCAAGAACGCATGGAGGTATGACGTTGAAATTAATATCAAATGAAGTGTAGGTCTATGGTCCCTTGGAGCGCTAAAAAAATCTAGCTTCTAAGTCAACGCAATAAAAAAACTAGGGCCATTTATGCGACATATTTTGATACTCGCAAATAAATCAAAACCTACTTCCTGGTGACCTAGAATCATGAAATTTGGCAGGAAGCAAGGTCTCACAGCACATGTAAAGGAAAACGTCTGAAAATCGTGAATTTGTAATTATATCACACAAAAAAAATTGTTTGCCATTACAAACTTACATTTGCAGTTGGAGAATTGACCGTGACGTATATCGATGTATGGGGGAACATGTTTTTCAACTACAATGTTAAGTTTGTCGTTTGGATGAATAAATTATCCCAAAAGATAATTTATTCATCCAAACTACGGAACGCTTCATTGTGCGTAGTCCGACACGCACTTGGCCAGTTTTTTGTTTTATATTTAGATATCGATGCCCTACCTATCACGTCTACGAAGTTTTGCTACCTAATTTAAGTTTACCCTAGTGAAGTAGATTTCACTTCTCATTAGCCGTAGGGATATAAGAAATTTCTATGGCTATTCAAGATAGGGCCTAAAATATTCGTTGCCTTTTCCACTAGATACAACGGAACGATATGCTTGCTTGTACCTTTAGGGTACCGAGGACTTTAGAATTGTAAAAGTGAATGTTCCGTTAAATTCCAAGCGAGCAGATTTTGGAATAGATAGCCGTACTTAGGATTAAACGAGATTCTAGGAAATCGCTCACATTTTGTCTGACACAGAATACATACGAGTAATAAGGGGCAGTTTATTTTTATTAAAAATATACTTTATTAGTCTCCAAAAATTTGACAACATCTGGTTTGGAAGTCAGTGGGCGTAGAATAAAGGCTGGTACAGACGCACCGCGGGCCAACTTGGGGAGCGTCAGTGAAACCTAATAAAACCGGTTATGGTCCCTACGTGACGCGTGCGAGGTAATGAGTTTTCGGAGAAAGCGCTGTATGTGTTCTGTGTAGTTCTCCGTACAGCGATATACGCCACGCGATACGCCAGTGTGCACCGCGTTTAACTGCATAATTGTAATTTGGAGCATTAGTCTGTAGACTTCATTGCTTTGATAAAAAATGGTCCGTTTAATTTTATTGCGACCCGACCGCACACGCGCCTGCATTGAACTTTATTTACGAAATGTTTGTTTCGATGAGCAATTAAAATCTAATTTAGGGATGATTTATGAAGCAATTTATTTGAAAACGAACTAGGTATGCGTGCGTGTCGGCTAATATTTCCGACAAAATAATCTAGCTGATATGAGAATTAATTGTAGCATTAACTTATTGAAACTGGAGTGTCGTTTGACTCTAATTACTAGTGCGATGATTAGGCGTTGTGCCAGTAACCTGTAATATATGTATCAACATTTATACGATTCTCTGGCATATCAACCTAAGATTCAAAATCTGCCTAGCCTTTTCCCAACTATGTTGGGGTCCGCTTCCAGTCTAACCGGATACAGCTGAATACCAGTATTTTACATGGATCGACTGCCATCTGACCTCCAAAACCCAGTAACTGGGTAATACTATACTCCTTAGGAAGACTCGTTGTCTGACTTTCGGGCTTCTGACGACCCGCAACGACTGTCAAAGATCCACGAATGCCAGCTGGAACCAACGGCTTATCGTGCTTTCTCTCTGGGCTTAAAAAACGAAATTTAGTATTTTTAACACATAAATTTAAGAATTTAAGCAAGTTAGTAAAATTCAGCGGGCAGCAAGGCTTAACGTGCTTTCCGAGGCACGGAGGAGTCTCGGTATGTAAAGATGGTCACCCATCCACGGACCAACCCTGGCAAGCATAGCTTAACCTGATGGATCGACCCGTGCGGCTGTTATTACTTGGCCACGAACTCCTCATTTAGCCATGAGCTCCTCATATCATATCAAGGTAAGGGTATTGGTACAATATACAGAGTGTATCATAAATGTGTGGTCATAACATGACCACATATTATGTGGACGTGGTATAGACCATCAAACTGAACCATGCGTCAAACATCATAATCGCGAAAAAGCCGTCCCTTACATTTAGGTCGAGGGTTACATCCCCATACCCTTTTTCATCATTACCATTATCCCATACATTTAGGTATTAAAGTTTTGTATGGGACACTTGATTTTTTTTTCACGAGAACGATGTACCATGGAGAAAGTTGTTCAAACAACAAGATGTGGTCAACACCACCACACCACACCACATCTTTCTCATACATGTTGTGTATGTATATGATTCACAACAAAGAAAATCTTTTACTATGGGTATAAGTAGATGTACCCCTAATTTCCTTAAGTGTATGACGTAGCAATAATTTTATTTATGACCGACGGGGTCATTTATCTTCAATCAATCGCCAAGGCTCGATAGATAGAGTACGTTCCACACATAACTGACATCCAACGCTTCCCAAGGTTCTATACGTTTATTTTTTACTAAGTAAAGGCTCGTGCAGACCAGAGCGACGCGACTCGAACAATACAATTTCTAAGAAAACTTCACGATATAAAAATAACCGGTTTTGCGTCACGCTAGTCTGTACGAAGCTTTACTGTACTGACAATGTTAGTTCATATTAATTATTTTTATTACACTACAATGATGTTTATCGTAGATATCATTAATGTGTTCTCTTGGGTCAAGTTGAAGGGTACGTAGCTACCAGCCAATGACACGTGTTGGAAATATCCTTGAAGCCGAGATTACACGGTATCTGTGAATAGGGAACACGACAAAAAAAGTCCTTTTTTGAATATTGGACACGTATTTTTTATTTTTTTACGTAATCTAAAGATTACGGCGATACATTGAGGTAAAAAGTGCCATGAGGTCACGATTATGTAGATTTTATACATACTAGTGACGTAGCGACCCCCCACTCCCCCAACTTCACATGCGTTTTATCTTAGTCATGTTTTATTAATATGATAAAGCAAAAAAATACGTGTCTAATATTTTTTTATTATCTGACTGACGGACTAATTAGAATTTAATTTTTATTACCCAGGCATCATCCCTATTGTAATAACGTGCTATTAAAAATTACACTTGTTGTCTTAGATTCGTATTTACTCTTGGACTAGTATATTCTCGTATATCTCTCACATTTGTGATTAGAAAGAAAGATAAATATTTTATTTGGGACACGCACAGGAAATAAAAACAGTAACAATAAAAATAAAAAAAGGAGCATTTAAAAACTAACAAAATAACAACGACATTCGCGAGGCCAAAAAGCCTCCTTTCTATATCAGCATATAAAAATAAAAATAAAAAAGGAGCATTTAAAAACTAACAAAATAACAACGACATTTGCGAGGCCAAAAAGCCTCCTTCATAATCTCAGCATAAAAAAACAAAAATAAAAAAGGAGCATTTAAAAACTAACAAAATAACAACGACATTTGCGAGGCCAAAAAGCCTCCTTCCTATATCAGAATAAAAAATAAAAAAAGGAACATTTAAAAACAAACAAAATAATAACGACCTGTGCGAGGCCAAAAAGGCTCCTTCCTATCTCAGCTTAATGCGGTGTACTTTTTACTTGGGAGATAAAAAAAAACATACTTAGCTGTACTTCATTAATAGAGGTAAATATAGGTCAACAAGAATAAGGTTTTCTCATAGTTCTCATGTTTACTATCGTGCTTCTACTATGAAAAACAACCTTTCCAAATAATTTATTTTACTAGACTACAGCTAACTTTAATGAGGTATGAAATAATGACTGCTTTGTGTCATCCTCTCGCTGTTTTTCGACCTCTGTCTATTAAGCTTGATCATACATATATTCGCCATATTTTGAACGCCTTGTTATCATTATCAGTGTGGCTAGACGACATTGTTATTATTTTTAATTGCGTCTCGGCATCGATTATATTTCTTTATTTTATTTTTTTAGTACTAACTTATTTCTTCGTAAAAACACAAACGCAATAGTTGTAACAAATAAAATAATTATCGAGATCAACACAGAACACTACTTTATCAATGAGTCAATACTCAACTCTACATAGTCTAAAAAAAAACGTTTTTTTTAAACTCACCACAATGCCTTGAATTGCATATTCATCGAGCAACAAAACTGAACGAATCAATTACCACGTTGTGAATGTGAACCTCAATGTTTGTCGTTTTAATTTTAAAAGCCACTCAAAACCCTTTGACGGGGCCTAAACTTAACATTCCCTGCATTCCGAGGACGCGTGATATCGTACAGCGTTGTCCGTCCCTTTCTGTTTCCACATTTCACCCCTTTACTCATGTCATGACACTTATGACAGGTTGAACTGATAAGCTGAAGCGATCGCCACGACTTTTTGTCGCTCCGTCTGAACTTGAGTTTAAAGTAATGGTTATGGTTAGCGACTAGGGTTACCATTACGAAAAAATTTAGGTTCTGATCAAAACCCGGAGTTTTACAAAAGTCTGAACTAATCTTCATTTTTTTGTACTCATAGTTTTTTTTTATATTTTCTTTAAAAAAAACCCCTCAAGTAGAAAAGTATAAAAGTACAACAAATGACAAGGCTGGACAAAGTCCGGACGGATCGCTAAAAAGCCGGACAACTCCGGACGGATGGTAACCCTATTAGCGACGGAACTGATTCGAAAAACATGTTTTAGAAAATTGTTTTACCTTTTTTGGAGGACACTATCTTATAATTAAGAAAATGTTCCCAATATTAACGTCAACGTACTCGTAGCTTCAACGTAATTTAAATTGTAGATACAGATTAAAGAGGCGTCGCGGTCAATTAGCCACATATGGAAATGCATTATAAATTGCGAATAAAGCCGCACATGTTCTGTCATTCATCTACCTTCTGTGTACTTACGTGAACAAAGGGTCGCACGCTGACGTTCGTGACTTAATCGCCGGCGCAGTATGTACGGGGCTATTCCGCTCAATTAGGCCTGCGGACCGGGTTTGTCTACTCCGCAGACGCTGCACGCTGAAGCTGTCGGCCGCTTTGATTAAAGTTTGATTGGGACCTGTCACTCATGCCACGGATTTAGAACGCGCTCGCGCATTGATGTCAAATAAACGTATAAACGCGGTGGCGATTTTTGATTGATCTCTTTTATTGTTATTTTTCGCTGTGTATTTGAATATCTGTTGACTTTTGAACGAATGTGTGCGATTCATTTCCCCTTCTGCTTTGTGCAATTAATTCTCATGTTGCTTGAATTTGCGTTGGACGTTGACTGGAACTAACCAGCGGAAAATGAGGATGCAGTGATTTTATTAGGTTTTAAAACTCATTTCATGTTATATACTTTTTATGTTTTCATATAAGTACTGCAGTATTTTTGTCTTTAAAAACCCGTGAGGTACATAGATTGCATTGTATTTTAGAATTAAACAATATTTAAGTACTTAGTGCACGTAATATAACTTTTACAATTTTTAACACAACTATAACTATTTACCTACACTAGGTACTGAATTATAAGACTAACTAACTTAATGAACAAATAAATATAAAAACAGAAGGACACTTACGCGTCGAAGTACTCGTCCGCATCGCTGTCATCCGGAAACGTCTCCAGCAGCCTGGCAGCATTGCCACGTTGAATGGCAATGCTAATTCTTTGGCCAAAGAACGAGCCAGCCCTCCGGTCTCTTGAAGTGTCGACCATTCGGCGAGAAATTTCCTTAAAAAGTAGACGCGTACTCGGACCCCATGACCCGAGCGTTTCGACCCCAAATGGCTCAAAACTTTAGTTACCCATAAGGTTATTTGCGCAGGGAATTAAACTAGGTCCCTAGTTGGTACATACAATATTAAGTTTAACGCACAGGTACCTACGTATCAATTAAAGATTTACCAAACTACAAAACTGTTACCGCAATCGGCAAAGAGAAATAAAAGGAAAAAACTAAACAAATTATTACCTAATTCCAGTAACACGACATCAGCGCAACGTTACGAAAGTTTTCCCCTCGGAGCGGATTCGGGGGAACTCGGGGTATTATGGCACAGCTTCCCGACAACTTTTTATAACTCGTAGTAACACTCGGAGAGACGCGGTGTTAGGTAATTTCTCCCCTCGATAGCCCGTAACTGTTTTGTAACGTTAACTTCAACCAAACTAAGCAGAAATTGACAAAGTTATGCCAAAATGACTTGTATGGTTTCTTCCCGTTCTTAACTACCATGACGCAAAGTTATTAAACTCTCAAAGTAAAATGTCGTAAGAGGTCAAGACTTCTGTTACAAATATTACTTAATGTTTTGTTTGTTTTCCGTCTGGTGTAGAAATGAAACAAAAATATGTGGTCGCTTTCCGCGAACTTCAGTGGAGGGAAAAAGTTTTTACTCCATTACCTAGAAGTATTTTTATTGCACGTAGCCTTCAGTATTACTCATGGTCAGATTGCCATGAAAGGCTTAAAACATTTCATTTATGATTCGATTCAACGAAGTGATTTAGCTTGTACCCACATTCATCTGCGTTCTTCAATATTCCGGCATGAATGTTTGTTTATTAAGTATGATAATTATCCAATAAAAATTAACGTCTCGGAAATGATAAATAGTTAATATCGGCGCCCTTTAACAACCAAAATATTTAATTAAGATGCTCATAAAGACAGCCAGTGGCGCTTCAAACTGGTTTAATTAGAGAGATATTTTAAAACTTACCATCTTCATTATACTTAAACTGACACATTTTTTCTGACTTGTATACAGCCATGATATTCTGTAAACATCTCACCGTGAAAACTTGGGTGAAGTGAGCTGTCAATACTGTCAATCGTTGTGGAATGACAGCTCACTCCACGCTCACTTCACCTAAGTTTTCACGGTGAGATGGTTACAGAATAGCACTGCAGTTGTCGTCACGTAAAAAGAACGCTGAGCGACAGTGCAGGGGATGTGTTTGCGCACGGATACAGTCGCATCCTAAAGTACTAGGCTATTGTTTTATAATTATAAGTGTAATTGTTTTATTGTAGAATCATAATAGGTACTTTATTAGCTACTTAGTACTATGGAATAGACTGGAATCGATAAATCGCTCAGTGCTCAGGTGAACGGCCAGCGTTCTTTTTACGTGACGGGACCTGTACTTCTTGTTTGGGATCATACATTCTTTACTGTTACAAACTAATTATACATTAGTTTTAAGGTTTTTGTACTATTTATAACTACAAAATATTCAATTTCTAAAAACCGGCCAACGGAACCCTTCGTATACGAGACTCGGACACGAAGGGTTAAAAAAACATGTTTCTTGTATGGGAACCCCCTTTAATTATTAACTTTATTTAATTTTTATTATTTGTTTTTATAGCGGCAATAGAAATACACAATATGTTAAAATTTTAACTGTCTACCTATTACGGTTCATGAGATACAGCCCGCTGACAGACAGACGGACGGACAGCGGGGACTTAATAGGGTTCCGTCTGGCACCCTTCGGATAAGGAACCCATTGATATACTAATCAATGACCGAAACCTAAAAAGGTGTAGGTATACTATGACTTCTCATTCTACGATTTGCACCTTGTAAAAAACTAGAAAATCTGTATAGCCTTTTAAATACTCACTGCAGGTGCTTCATTAATACACTCCATCGACAAATTGATACTCTAATATGTCTGCTCATAGCGCAGTAATTAACATTTATAGCCGATGTTTTCATTAAGCTATGTTGAATACAGAATCCCCTAAAAATTTACTAGTCAAACAACTGTTTATTGTTTCCGGTGTGTATTGTTTTGACAGATGCTGCTATTGGTCCGCTGTATACATTACAAATATAACAGTGCGTTCACAAAACCTCATCATTATCAAGTTACAGTTCAATTTGATTCTTATGTCGTCAGCCTAGCGATGCGATCATGTCACAGTTCGATAGTTCGGACGGAATATGTAAGTTGTTTGTTGTGTATTGAAGGCGTGGTGTCGTCGCATCTATTTTTAGGTTTACGAGTTCAGTCCCCTTCTCCCCTGTTTCCCCTCGGCGTGTCGTTCTTCATCCCTGCTGGGCCAAGTGTGAGGGCTCTCACGTAAACATCTTATAGATGTCGTGTTGAATTTTACGACGCCTTTTGATTGGATAAGTTTATCACTTTACCATTTTTTTCCAAAAACGTTTCAGACGATTTATCATCTTGAACGTTTCATTTGACGTTTTTATTTATTAATCTTAAGCGTATGAAAATAAATTAATTTGGACCAGAATGTAATACACGTGTCCTTTTCATTCCTTACAGCTATAGAGAACATACGACCCCATGGCGTGTTCTATAAAAGTTCCCGTCAAACGCTGGCGGTATAAATCGCGCGAGACACGAACCAACTCGATCTTGACCAACATTTCCTAGACGTGACGTAATCGTCACAACTGTGAATTAACCTAGATAACATTCCGGAGTAAACGTATGGATGAGCATCACACACGCTTTTATCTCCTGGAGTTAACAGACAATTTAAGTGGTCTCATAGAATGTGTTAAGACACAGACAGAAATGATTTTACTTACCTTGCTTCTACATATTGGATGTATAGATAGTCATAATCATAACGCACTCCGCAGTTCACGTAAGTTAGATCCATGCGGTCCTTTTTGTCACGTTGCGAATCGAAGGACCAGAAAAAACAGATCAAAATAGATCGTAAATTAAGATCATCAGAACTCAACGACTACTATTAATAACAGAACGCAACTTTTGGCCAACAAAAAGTTATGAGTCTGTGGTAATAGAAGATTGAAACGGGATGCAGTCGTTAAGTCTCGCCGATACGCTGTATTGTTTTGTTAGTTCACTATTATATGTATATATAGAGAGATATTAGGTCACCAGCTGGTTCTGTGCAGATAATTTAGCTGCAACATGTGATTGATGATGCAAACCTGTTCCGTCTGAGCGTCCGAAACCGAAACTGCAGCTAAAAAACGTATCAATTCTAAACATCCAAATTAATCATTATGTTAGAAGTTTTTCAGAGACCGTTAAAAAGATTTACAGTGTTTCGGATGGTTTAATTTTGAACTAAATAATGATAACGGGTATTCATCTTTGCAAGTTTGGAATCGTCGTCAGTTGTCGAGGGAAAATTAACAACCAATACATGAGGTAGGAACTTCATTTTAATGGACTCTTACGAATAATCAGAAACAATATACTCGTTTTTATACATATACATTTTAAGAGTCTTGCCGTGGCCATACACTACTACTATCTAACTCCTCATCATCTCAACGATTAATCCTCTAAAATAATTTCTCCAAGTGTCTCAGTGATCTCGGACCGAAGGACCACGTAGCTTTTACTGTAATTGATACATACATATCTTTAATCTGGTGTTTGTAAGTCGGTCCCCCACAAGTATGCGATGTTAATGGACAATTATTTCGGCAGTCGTCGGTCTCACGCGACGCGTGGCGCGTGCGTGCTCGCTTATTATTGTAAGCGGAGGAGAGCGCGTGTGACGGACGGAAGCTGTCCGATGTGTGAGCAGGGAGCGGGTTACAATGGGAATTATGTGCCAAAAGATTGGTCCAGTAAAAAAAGAGAATTTACGAAATGAAGGAAAAACGGATGAATATCACTAGCAATGATGCTAATTGTCAGATGTCAGATTTGTAGTAATCTAAATAGACCATTATAAACTCTCCTGATTGGCTATTACATTCTCAAAATAATTTAACTACATGCTGAGTGCAATGAAAAATCAGAAACACAAAATTTCCATAAGTACTTTAAGAATAATATCAGCAATAGCATCAAAATTCCCATCGTCAACCCTTCATCGCTTCCTCTCTTCCCTCGGCCCACATCGTCTGGTCGATAAGGCCATGTGTGCACGCACTGCGGGAGTCCGCCCCCCTCGCCGGCTATTTTCATTTATCACTCCGAGATGCTCAGCCTTTCCTCGCCGATAACGGTGTCTCAGATAAAGTAAAAAATCTATTTTACTATGTATTTCGGAGACAAAAATTCCAGAGTCTTACAGACATACAAGCATTGCAGATGCTACTAAAACTTGTGTGATCTAAACTTGGAGACTGCGGAATTGTAGTCTAGAGACTACCGAGTAACGTAGAGGCCACTTTCCTTAATTGATTCTCACGACTGTCGCGCGAATGTTAGCAGCTGAGGCACTATTCCTTTTGTTCCGAGTAAAAACACAGACATTGTGTCGCGTCGTCGCTTCAAAACGTGTACGTATAGACTACGTCATTAGCTATAAAATCCATGTAAGTATAGCTACACATATTAATTTAATAACATTGTGGCTAATTTATTAAAAGAATGTTGCTCGACAACCCACTACAAGAACATAAAAAAATCTGTGGACCAAGTTTTAATGGGCCCAACGTCGAAAAAAATAGCAATACCATGTCCAATTTCTTTATAAAAAAGCGTATATTTTAATTAAATTGCTGTTTTAAACACCTATTGTTCCTATAAAAATTTCGTAATGGCTTCTTTAGAATTCGGCTTATCAGTTATATTTATTTTTATAGAGTTCTTAGAAAAAAACAAAAAATGCTATAACAAAGCTTCTAACAAGCAAGCAACTTCATTCTCGCTTATAAAAAAACCTGTCAAATCACAAACAACGATCGATCGAGGGACTTAGTAAATCTAATAAGAGAGTTTTTTGTGCGCGAAACGAATGAGGTGAAACGTGTTTGAAATAGACAGGGGATTAAGTGTCCCCTAGTAGGAACGAGGGGTTCAATGCATGCGCCGGTTGTGGCAGGGTTACCAGCCAGTGTATGACGCTTTCTCTTACAACACCAAACTCGATTTGGAAATAGGTTATTGTGTCGTTTGTGGTCGAAGTGTATAGCTATTCATAGAACGACTTTCATGAGATTTCCAAAATCTTGCAAAATGAACTCGTTCAAGTTTTAGTTTCAGATATTTTAATCTTAAAATCACCTGTATGATAATAACCAGCTTCAAATTAGTCCAAAGCTCATCTCTTTAACAAGCTAAGCTCAAACCCAACACTAACATGATATGGCTGTCACAGCAAATCCTGACGAATGGTAGCCCTGCGTATATGCGCAGTGCGTGCTTTGCGAACGCTCTCGTGGATCCAGCGGATCAATTTCACGCGGATCGATTACTCTTTGTCGTTGAGAAAAAGGTCCTTGGCACAGCACATGTGTTCCAGTGCTTCAACTCCACGAAGATTATAACACGTGTCGTTTATAGACGCATTAACGACATGTGTATTGCATCGACTCTGAGGCTATGACATAGTTTATACCTCATCCTTGATACTGTTAGGCTCGTATTTACAAACTCTCAGCTAACTGAACTGAACGAACACGGGTAACTTATAAAAGTAAAATTATCATAGTTAACTGGTTTACTACTTTATCGCCAGAGCCATCTGTCATTTACAGATCATCAGATAAATTGCTACACATGTATACAGTGTACACGTCATTAACCTAATCGTTTTATATTTTGAACTGCGTGTGGGCTTTGGACCTGGGAATTCTTTTCACGATATAACTCAAATTAAATTAAAACTAATGCTTACTTTTATGACGGAATTCAGCATAAATAAAATATATATTTGTTCAGATTATGGCTATTTTACTATCTTCACCTTTTTCTTTCGGATCAACGATCTGACATTCTAGTGAGGGTAGTGGTCCTTTCGTCCGTAGTTCCCCTCATACTATTACAAAAATAACTATGTATATTGCAAAAAGTGTATAGTTAGGTCGTTATAAAAAATGCAATTTTACTACTCCCATACCATACTAGTATAATTAATCTACTGTGGCCTGGTCGAACAAAATGTTCTTAATTAGCCTAATGCACAGCCAGTGGCTTTTCGTGGACATTTTGTTGCTGCTTTTATTGCAATAAGTAACCGCAGCAACAATTTGGTTGGCGAAAATCATTGGCCATTAACGAACTAACCATTAAGATAATTAAGGATAATTGCGGCTGAGTTATTGAATGTTATCGCATGATAATGACGCTGTTTATTACTGAATGGTGTAGGCTCGCGTTCAATCGAATTCATGTAGGCTTACGTTCAATAACGAACGCTGGTTATTTGTTTTTCATGTAATATTCGGTGTATAAAAGAGGAAATTCAATTTAAGTTAACTAAACTGAACTAAACAAATAACAAAATCATACTGACATTCGAAATGGGCCGCTAAAGATTTAACAAAAATCTAAGCAAAACTCCAAAAGGAACAAAGCTATATTTTATGTCGGTCAGGACCAGAAAACTAAGATGAAAATTCTTCTTTCATTACTGCTTATTCAACACAAGGGTGGTGCCGTCGGTAAACAGCGCAGGTACAAACAGCTGGTTGGTCGAGAGCGAGACTCGAGCTCGTACCATTGTGATCGGCGCAGGCGCACGCTGAGCGGCAACGCCGCAGCCTCTCATGTTTATTTTATTACTAGCCTTTTTATTACTGATCCCTTCGCGTTTCGGTTTGTTTAGATATGGTTTGGTTGAGTTTTGATGTTGGCTCGCTAGAAATGGTTTGTGATATGCAGTTGTAGCGCGTGTAACTAAAAGTAGTAAAATGGTAGTTATAAAGGCGATAACGTTGTATACTCGGTGGATTTAAACAAGCTGTAAGATGTTTGTAAGGAACTGAGAAGCCACTGAACGCCTTGATGAAACTTCACAAATCACAAATATACAAGCTGAGATGTACTCTCGGCAGGTGAACATGTCAAAAAAGAGATATCTGACGAAAATCCACGATATTTACTTTATTACCTTCTACAGCACCGCTCTAATTGCATTGGATTCGTAACTATTTTCGTTGTCTATATATTTCTTATTTTTTCAAATCCTAGCTTTAAAACTAGTAAACTGGTGCTATATGGTAACATTTTAATCCGATCAACATTTTTACATAGAAATAATGCCGGTGGTCTTGAAATTAAAAAAAAGGAATTGACGATAATGAATAAGTAAAAGTTGTCGGGTGTTTAATATGGATTAAGGCTCGTTCAGACCAGCGCGACGCGACGGCGCGACGCGACACGAACAATACAATTTCTAAGAAAACTTCACGGTATAACAATAGCCGGTGTCGCGTCGCGCTGTCGCGTCGCACTTGTCTGCACGAAGCTTTATGGATCAGTTGTCAGGTTACAAAAAGAATAAAAAATCTCATTTCGTTTAGCAATTTGGAGCATCTAGCCGACGAACTAACGACATTGCCCCAATAATTCGATTTCATTTGGCGGCTTTAGAACAGAATCCTTTTAAAACGATTACGTTCAAGCTGCCGTACCAATCCGTTTTGTAACCCTCCACAAAGGACAGAAAAGTTTATAAATTAGATAAGTGAACGATGAGTAAGCACTTTATTATAGGATACTACTACATTTACGTTTATCAGATACAAAACGAACGGCGAAAATCTGAGCTCCAGTTCCAGGTAGATACAGACACTACACAGCCGTCCAATGACGCGTATCCGTAAATAGAAAAACAATATTACCGATACAAACGTAACACTTACGATTTTATTACATCACTCCCACGGACCGCAATGTTTTGACGGTTTTAATTACGTGCGATAGGTAGCAATAATCTCGCCAACAAGGCATCAATGTTTACAATCCAACAAAGGTAGTACAATGAAGGCCTTTCAGAGTATTTCGCGGTATGCACAACAATAACAGATGAGCTAGAACACGTGGTTTTATGAATTTCGCTTTTGTGCTGTTCACGGAAATGGGAATAAACTTGAATATCGCGTTGCTATGCGAGTGGGACTCGTCCGGATTGTGGTGCAGTTAGTTATCTATATTGAGAGCTAGGGATTGGAGTTAATAGCGCTTGTGGGATTTGGGATTGACACTAATTGTGATCATTGTGATGGTTTGAGGTCAACCTTTCTGTGATTGTGTGTTAATCTGAATATTTTGAATGCGTTTTGATTAATGGTCATTTAGATCATGTTCACACAACAAAATATTTTGGGAGACTGATCCAAAAAAAACATGTTTCGTAAGTTCGTAGTTCTAAATACTGCAGCACAATTTATCCAATAAAATCCCTTAGTCGCATGTTGAAAGTTTGCAGAAGAGAGAGGACTAAAGCAAGGTCAATGCCCCACGAGCTAAGAGTCACACGTGGGTATACATAATGATTCATCTACATCTGTTCAGGTATCGTACTGCAACACATTTAGGAAAACCCAGCTCTTATCGGTTCTATAGCGGTAATGCCACACCCAAGTACCAAAATCTTACTCCGAGACACGAGCATATAGGTATAGAGGCGACAAACCCCGATACTCGTCGTCGTGCGGCACCGGACACGGCGCTTCCTCGCCCGTATTAAACGTCCGCCTACGCGCTCGCTTCCTGCGCGGCGCGACGCCACGCGGCCGCTAAGTGCGCGGAGCAAAGGACCACAACGGATTTGGAAAATTCACTTTTCTGTGGTGACGAATTTGGGAAAAAATCTTTAGGGAAGGAACTTTGGGACGAGTCTAGATGCAAAAAATGACGATTATATGAATAATATCCAGAAGGTCACCAACGAATGTTTTTTAGGGCATTGAATGGCACCCGCAGGAACGGATATTAATGAAGAAGATCTATCAGCTACTCCTCTAGTTTCGATCTGTTATTGAGTACATATTCCAGCCGTTATGAAACGAAATCCGGATACTTGATATTAGGCGCATGATTTGATATTAGGAGCAAATGATTAGTTTATGAAGGAACAAGCGCAGTTCGAAGCATACATCAACAACAACATAATATGGCAATGTGCCCATGCGCTCTTGACAATGACTTTGTTTAAAGACATTAGCATATTCCGAAACATGAGTAATGTTTGCCAATGTCGGCTTGAATTATGAACGCTAAAATATGTTTATATGCAAATGAATATGAATATCATCTTTCTTTTATTTTATCGCTTTTTGGGTGACATGTTTCATTATTGTGAAAGATAGAAAGAAAAATTGTTTATCCTGCACAAACAAAACGCACATTACAATTTTTTTTATAAAATACTCACATACAAAGTAGCCAAAAGCCTCGTATTCAAGCAGTAAAAGTTTGACAATTGCCCAATCATTTTTTTTTTGTGGTTCTTGTCTATTGTTGTTAGAACATTGGCATAGCATGTAGTCAGGACAAGTGTTGCCAGAAGATTGCTAAATCCTGAACCAGAAAAACCCACTGTTTGATCCATGATTAATGTACTCCTGAATTATTTAAATATGCAAAAAATAAAAGCTCGCAAGATAAACTCCAAAACCATTCATGCTCTCACGCATGCAAAATATATTTCGAACAAGATTCGCGGACCCAATAGCCCGACTATAACAGTGCCTTTGATGTGCACCTAATGCTGACAGATATGCGGGGTAGGAAGTCGCCGTAGACACATTAGAAGAACCTGTTTCGTATCGGAACTGATTATTTCAATACCCTATGGAAATCGTGTCATGTGGTTTGATTCGTGGATGTACTTATTTTCACACACACACACACAAATCTTTTAAGTGCTCTGTTAATGTGTATATGTACTTACTTGTATTGATATTCAGGGCTTGGACTTAATACTAGTATCCTGAATGCAGTATATACAGAACCGATCGATGAGGCCATGCTTAGGGTAGGCCTATGTCCAGTAATTCCAACAGTGCATGACTTTATGCTGAATGATGATAATTAGGTTGAGGCCTACATCCAAGCCAACTTCGCAGTAACCTAACCAGATAACTCTTTCTCAAAGTGTCGAAGACATGACGTTTCATGACATATAAAACATGACGTTTCATGCTAAATATTATGTAAGTACTACTTTCTGCTACATGTAATCTGACTAAAATTCCAGTAACATCCCGCCCTTTACACCATATGGAAATCAATCCCATACCTTCACAATATACGTTGTTAAAGTAATTTAAGCTAACATGTAGGTTTTTGTTTGCAGGTACGTTGTCCGAGCCCAGTCTGCGGTGGCCAGGCGCATGCGCGCTAGCCCCGTGGGAACGCGGCCGCTTCCTCGAATGTACCGCGCTAGCCACCGGCCTCTAGTTACATGACCGGTTGTACTAGCAAAAGGGTTGCCCTCGGAGTTAGAACAAGTGTGATGGCACTGAAAGAGGTGAAGCTTTATCGCTAAAGTCCAATGTGACACATGGAAACCTTTATTTTTCCTGGAGTGTTCTGACTAAAATGTTCGAGCAAAATCCACAACTTTGGTCTTATCATCCTCTATTCTGCCCTGCTAAGCCGAAAGGCGCTATCTCTGAGATACGCCCTTTTAGTTTGTTTATATACCATTCTCTATAACAATTTCGCATCTAATGGTATAGGTCAAAAAGTAAAGAAACAACTAGAAGTTTTTTTATATCAACATCTTTCCTCAAATTACAATTTACGAAAAATCGATATTCTAAAAACTTACTCCGATTGAGATAGCGCCTTTGGGCTTAGCAGGGCAGTATTGCTGTCTCATGACAGTGGACGATCTGATCAAAGAACACAAACCTTACCCAATAGTGAAACTAATAAGTCTTTCGAAACTTTAGACCAATTTTAGAGTAACTCACCCATGCATTAATCTATATTAAAATAACCATAATAACTAATGCAAAACATCAAACCTTACATGTCTTATTTCTCGCTCGGCTG
This sequence comes from Agrochola circellaris, assembly GCA_914767755.1. NCBI lineage: Eukaryota > Metazoa > Arthropoda > Insecta > Lepidoptera > Noctuidae > Agrochola > Agrochola circellaris. Next base: position 3,843,154 of record OU611847.1, read on the forward strand.
TCATAATATGGGTCCGCTGTCTGTCTCAGCAAAATATCTCATCTGACTGGATACGGCGCTTCCTCAAACACGAACCCTCCTTCAATAACTTGGCAGCCGTGCGTTCGGATTACAGAACCGGTTACCGGTTTCATATCGGTTATATTGCTCAAGCAGGGAAGGGTTATGATTTGGCTTTGGCACCATTGTTTATTTACACCTCTACAGCCAGGGGAAACTAATGGGCATAATCATTATTGGATTCGATAATGGAAATGTTTTTTAGCTTCTAAATTAGATTCAGGTCGGTAGCTAGTGTAAAACCACAGTCTTACCGCAATGGGTTACGAAACTGGCGCCATTGAAATCGAAGTTAACTAAACTACCAACTAACTACTAGTTAGTTGTTTCAAGAAAATTCTTGAAACAATACAAATGCAATTGTAGTTAACTTCGATTACAATGCGTAATCGGGTTTCGGTTGTCAGTCATATTTATGACTGACTTCAAAATCGTATGAAGTACGATAGAGTCGTATGAGAGAAGACCAGACCAGAAGAGAACAGATCCAAAATATTCTAGTCAACGTTAATATAGACTTACAACCAGCCTCAGCTCACATCCACTAATCTAATCCGCTAAGGTAGGCAAAGTTCCCCGAACTATAAAATAATATACGCTCAATATGATGACAAATATACGCTGAGATCAAAGGTGCAACTTGCACGTCACCTTTAGAGACAAGCTGGTTTTGAAACGTTTGTTACTCAAAGGTTCTAACTCTAACCAATAGATTGAATTACCACGCCATAACAGATAAAACCATTAGAAAAGGCGGTGTAACACGATTCCGTCTAAAAAAATAATGAGTCCCCAGAAACTTTGGTATTGCTATATGGCCTTAAAATGCGGCATTATGATGTTAACATTACATCAATCTTGCTACAAGTGCCATCCAAAAGAATGCCTCAAACGAATTTTGATTAAACATTTCATTTGACATTCTTGGGACCATTCGCTTCGTTGACATCACTTTCGTTTCTCCTGGAACAACAAGTAAGCTTTCTGTCGAATCTTTAAGTAGAATAGTTTCTATGGCATTTTCTCGTATAGTTTCCAGTACGCTGTTAGTTGTATCCCTTAGGCATGCGTGTGTTGTATTTGTACGATGCAACGTAGCGTCTAACCTCATTTGAACCTGTGGTATGTTTAAAGTTACCATGTTTCCAAATCCATAACCATGGATATATTTTCCTTTCATTTTAAAAGCTTTCACTATTTTAGTTTTAGCAGCCATGCTTATAATGTCCAAGTTAATTGTAGCAAGCTTTTTTGTGGAATTACTGTTTAACATATTATGGCAACATTCACAATTCTACTTCCGCGTATTAAGGATATATGCTATGTTTAGATATGTTTGTTGTGTATCGCCAAATTGAACGGAAACGGATATTCGAGACATGAATTGTAATTCGACATAATTTGACGACTGACTCAGGAAATGTCGACAACATACATTGTTCAAACTTCAAATACTTTCTCTGTCAGACAGAAGAAAATATGTTATTTTTTGTCGGTTATACATTATATTTATTGATTCATCGTTAAAGACTATGGCTTGAAACATTACGGCTTAGCATGGGTCTATAGATATCTTTCAAACCAAGTTACATGTTTTAAAGATTTCTTTAATCAATACGTATTTGGTACATTTTAAATGTACGCAACTAACCATACCTTATATATAATAGAAACGTGAAACTTACATTTAGGTAATCATATATCTTGGACTACCAGACCAGATTTATTTTAACGAAAAAACTTTACAGCAACTCTCATTACTCCAATCTAATCTTTCGAAATTCCTCTCGAAATATCGTGCCCAACTCCAGTAGAGCTTGTGAAAACATTCCGTGCTCGCTCTCTGAGGCGAGTCACCCTAGAACTCGAATAATACCTAATGGATACGTCAATAAGAAACTCAACACCGACGAATTGAATTACAGAACCCCAGCGACTGCGTTTACACACTTTAAATATTTATAATTGGATATCATTCCAAAGGGTTCCTTTGTATAAAGAGTAAAAAACTGCCACATTTATTTCTTTTTTCCGCTCTCATTTCCATTTCACCCATTCCGTTTTTGATTCGGCACATGATCTTAATTAAGGAGCTAATTAAAGAAGTATTGAGAATGCAAAACAAACAAATCGACAGCGTACGACACTCGCTTTATGGCTTCATTCGCCGAAATCAATTTATAATAAGTCACTATTTTTACAGCAGGATTAAAGGGATATTCGAGTAATATGGGTCGCCTCCCGCAGTTTTAACCGCTTCCAGTGATACTTGAAATTGACAAACATACTTCGTGATAGATATTTCCAGCCATAAACGTCTCTTTTAACGCAGTACATCCTTCCATGTTTGTAGAATTTCCAGAATATCCGTCTGATAGGACCGAGTGGTGCTTCGCAGAGATATTTTCTTTTTTTTTTGTCGTTGAGCTCTCTGTCGTTTTTGGTAGCAGAATTTGCCTAATGAAACCGAGAAAATGACGTGTATTCGCCACGAAATTTCCCTTCCCGACAAACACTAACTAACGTATAGCTTGAGCTGGCTTATAAATAGGGCAGTAGATGAGAGAACACTTCCGGAGTACGATGGAGAACGAAGCTTTGGCGAAGCCGTCTCCGTTATACCATAAAATTAAATGGGACAGAAGGACCATTTTTTTTAAATGGATCATTCGAAATTAAATATTGTGGTCGTTACGATTTTGGTTGATAGTTATAGAACCTTACCGTGGAGGCGAAATAATACAAAAAAGTATAGTTACTGTTATCGTTTTATCCTTCAAGTAACTTTTGCTCGCGGCTTCGCCCTCTTGAATTTTAGAAAATTTCCGACGGGAAATGATACAATCGCAAGCAATGGCAAATTTTGAGAAAAATATAGTAGTTCAGACTTGATAAACCCACTGTGATAGCCATAAGCGAGAGTTATATTTACTTCGTGCTCGAGTTATTATTTCGTTTGGCGTCTAATGCGAGCGCGAATATTTTATCACGCGTAGCATAAAGTAAAGCTTCTGTATGTTTATACTCTGTAGTAATACATCCACACGTATTCTTGCAACGCAATTACTGTTGATGAAAGTTTAACGGCCATGCTTGTTATATGTTTTATATACGATAATTTCTGGCGTATTGAATACTATAATATTATGCATCTAGTGGCTAAGTTTATGGATTTGTTCCCATATAACAGTGATTTAATGGTGTTAAATCTTAACTAGAAAACACCTTTTGTATAACAGTTATTAAATAAATTCACATCCTTGAGTAGAGTGTAAAACAATTTTAAAATTATAGAGAACGCTGTAATAAAATGAAAAAGGTCGATCTCCCTTTCTGAACAGACTTTAATTCCTCTTGAATTTGGACGAGAGTCGCGAACTAAAGAAAATATTCCAGCAATTTAATAATGGGATTGGATGTTCCCGAATCCATTCGCTTATCCAATCTCGACTAAACGGGAATGGGATAAAAAGTGACGAAGACCGAGGTGGACGGAGTTTTTGTCGCCTCAATTTGTAAAGCCTCTACCGGGCTGCCAGATTTATTAAAATTTCACGTTGCCGCTCCGGTCACTCGTTACTCCTAATTAATATAAATGTGTGTTTTATTAAGTCGCACACTTCGTACTATCTAATTAGATTAAGTACTGTTTATGATCACTCAAATTTTTTCTCAACGTTATTATCTTGGAACGTTTTTCTCATACACAAAGTAATTTGCATAACAACGATGCCAATTAATTAAAATTTTAGTTAAAATTCCTGTTTAGTCATTCTAAGTAACGTGGTCTTCGTTTGTTTGTTGCGCCGCTTATTTCGTGCTTAATAGTTTTTAACTTTTTAAGTTAAATTTATTCCTTAGTCGGAGAAAATCTTTTAATTCAGTTGTTTGACACAGAAAACATCTCGACATTTGCATAACCTCGCATAAATATTAAACGTTTTAACTTAAATATATTAATATTGCATGTCTGTGTAAAATAAGGCAAATGTCCTCGCTACAAAGTTATTCCGACTGGCTAGAAATGTTAAATGTACGCTTAAAGTTCAAGTTATGTGTTACTTAAATGTAGGTACCGATACTATTTATTGCACCATTAGTAATACATACTTTTATAAAGTGTGTTACAAAAATGAAACAAAAGGGATGCATGACTGGCGAAAAAAATAAATATTTTATATAAATGTGTAATTAAAATAAGTCAGATAATAATAAAATATTAGACACGTATTTTTTACTTTATCATATTAATAAAAAATGGTTTAGATAAAACGACGACTGACGGACTAATTAGAATTTCATTTTTCATCATCCCTATTATCGATAAAATTCAAATTCCAATACAAAATAACGATTACAGTCTATCATAGTTGATGTCACCAATATAAATTGGAGTGACAACGGCGTACCACTGCCCGATTGATTGGAAAATTGTCTCCGACGCCGCAATGTCGTCGCGCCTCGACCGACGCCTTCCTGCCGATGCTCTTTTCAATGTACCAACCTCCATTTATTAAATTGTGAAGCCACTTGTTCTAGTTATGCTATTTTGTTAAGTTAAGCGTTTGTCACTTGACCGCCTGGTGCTGTATCAACGAGTAGGTTGAAACATAATCAGCCTATAATGTTCCCACTGCTGGGACACAGGCCTCCTCTCTGTAAGTGGGAGTGGGCCGTAATTCACCACGCGGGCCCAGTGGTGGATGTCAGATGTTTTCGAATTTTTGAACAATAAAAAATTCGGTTTCCTCACGATGTTTTCCTTCACCGTTTTGAGAGCAGTGGTGATGAAATAATTTACACAAAGGAAAGAGGGTCGAACCTACGACCTACACTACTCGTAAGTCTTGTTGAAACAACCGAACCAAATCTTACGATGTTTTACAAACATCTTAAATAGATTGTGGATCTTGAAAAGGCTCAAATACATTCAACATATCCTATAGTAACATAGCTTTTTAGTGGGTTCATTGAATATACCCCATGAACTCTGTATGAAATAAAAGTATTCTGATCTATTCTATAAAATTCACGAGAACACTGTATTTAGTTCCTCCCCCCTATTGAGGGCAACGTAAATCAGCATTTTCAGAGCTCGTAAAATTAATAAACCGTCTTGTCTCCGGCGAGACGCGCCTGTGGACTCGTGCTGATTCGGTGATTCCCTACATTAGCCACACGCTTTATACAGACTTAAGAGAACGTTAATCAAACCTGAAAACTGTAGCTCTACACGTTGAGACTTTATGACGTTGTAATTAACGTTAGCGCCGCGTGTGGCGAGACGGCTATTATCCATCGATGCGATGTATTTGCACGTACGTTTTAAGGCTTCTACAAACAGGCGCGACACGCGACGCGACACAAAGACACCGCACGTCGCGCGCCGAGCGGTGTCTTTGAGTCGCGTCGCGTGTCGTGCTTGTTTGTAGGAGCCTTTACGCCATCGAGCTTTACACGGCCCTAAACCCTGACTCCAATGATCCACCTCCTCAGAAATTCCTTCTGATGCAACTCCGTACCTACTTTTCCTCTTAAATTATGCAAACATCCATATGGAATGAAATAGGGGAAATAAGCTCTCAATATTGCAAAGAAACGACATTCTAATCGCAACAGAGGTCCCTATCCCATAAATTTTATATGGGATGGAAGAGCAACAAAATATTTACAGCTATATGAAGACAAGCGTCTTACGGATGGCGTTTGTAGGTCAGAGAGCTGCGAGGCGGCGCACTCCAGTTTAATGCCGCCTTCCGTCGCGATGCTCTCTCTGACTTTGAAATTGAACGCCGTCGTCGGAGGCAAGATGCCTCGGGTGATTTTCCACCCTCTCGCACTGGCTGCGGCCAAAACCCGCCTTCAGACATCAAAGTGCAAGATTTTATTATTGCGTTACAGGCCGAACGGAGGCAAAAAGCGCTTCGGTCTCACTCCACTACCGGAGTTTACAGATTAAATTCGCACTCCTTAACAACCTCGCCGGAGTGCCGTCTCTATTTGATTAAAGAAAACACGAATAATTTGTGCACCGACACAAATTATTGAGTCTTCAGTGTAATCAGTTTAGGAGTCGACAGGTCTGCGTGCTCAATGCATCAAAGTGGAAAACATTGTGACATGAATAATTGCAGGTCTAAAACGTAATTACGCGTCATAAACCGTGGGTCGTTAGTGTTGACTGCCACACACGATTCTGTATTTTATTTTGAATGGTCAAATGTTTTGGAAAAACAAGTTGGTAATGAAGAAGCATGCATACAGCTTCATTAACTTGGTATCGTACACCTGCAAAATAACCAACTTATTAAACTTTTAAGCAACAAAATAAGTACCATTTAATTATAAGGTTTATGTTTTTCTAGTTAGTGCTGCAGTGCTATTCTGTAACCATCTCACCGTGAAAACTTAGGTGAAGTGAGCGTGGAGTGAGCTGTCATTCCACAGGGATTGACACTATTGACAGCTCACTTCACCCAAGTTTTCACGGTGAGATGTTTACAGAATAGCATGGCTGTTATCCATTATGTTAGATCGAGTTTTGTTTAATGTTCTTAGAGTTGTTTACGAGCTGTTTTTTCTATGTTGCTAATGGAATCGCAGAAATGCTAACATCGGTTACACATGACTCCTCAACAGCCCTCTACACCATAAATTAGAGTACCGCGTGTGTCTGTAAATCTTTTAACTGTTATGACCAAGTTCCATCAGTCATAAAAATAAAGAATTTAAATACCATTTTATTTGTATATTCCAGCCTACTTTTCAGGACCCTCTTGAAAAGAAATAGCTCTACATAGTTAAGTCCTCGGTTTTTTGGGGTGCCGCAAGGCATTGCAACTGTGTTAAATCTGTCAAAAAGTCTAACTTTACTATAATACGATAATTATTTATTTTAAATGAAAACTAGCTTATAATAAATTATGAAGCAAGTGAGGTTAGCGTGAGAATAAAACTAAAGGAGATTGTATCAGCTGTTTATATTCCCGCTAAAGTTGTAAAAGTCAACTGAGGGCAACGAGTTATTTAATGGAGCTTATAGGCGACTGGTTAGTGAACTGTTTCTGCACTTAACTATTACTGGTTTTCCATCTAGCATGGTTAAGTAACTTGAAATCAGAGCTTCATTTTAAGCCCGATAAAAAGCGAAGTGCACTGAAAAAAAATTAAAACCATCCCTAAAAACATCAAGAACGTCCCTAAAAAAATATTAAGATCATCCCTAAAAGTATAAAGGCCAGCAATAAAATATTATTAAGGCCATCTCTAAAATGATTAAAACTATCTCTAAAATGATTAAAACTATCTCTAAAATTATTAAGACCATCTCTCAAATTATTAAGACAATCTCTAAAATTATTAAGACCACTAAAGTTATAAAGGCCATCTCTCAAATTAATAAGACCATCCCTAAAAATATTAAGACTAGTCCTAAATATATTATGAGAATTAAAAATAAAGAAAGAGGATATTGGAATCAACATAAAACTCGTTATCGTCACTAGCAGATAAGCTTATAAAATTATGTAATTTCCTATTCAAAGTTATGTTACAAGTTACAACAATGGTGTGTCATACTCTGCTTGTTTCAAAGGGCAAAGAAGGACGCTTCGGGCGACGCACCCGGCGGCCGTTGTCTCGCGATGCGATCGAGCCGTGCGATATTACCCTACCTACCAAAGTACTCAGGTGCCAATGTGTCACATTTGCATAGAGTAACGGTTCCAAGACATGCAGGAATTGTTTGTGAATGAATCGGAGATTTCGCTTTCCAAGATAAGTGAAATGAGGTTTCTGAGGCGAAGGACGTTGGATTAGATGGAGACAAACCGGGCATTGAACTCAAAATTGTTATAAATTTTTTGTTGAATTATGCGAGAGCATCAAACCAAAAACAGAATAGTGAGAAATCTCACAAAATGCGATACCTACAAAATACACCCTTCAATCTAAAGCAAGACGAGAATTGTAATCAAACATTGCCAAGCCAACAGAGATTGATTTCATTCCGACTCCGATTACAATTTCAATAAAGAACCTGTAATACGAATCTGCAGTCATAATGTGCATTGCAGACGTTGCGAACGTCGCAACACGTGTAAACAAAACAACCAGCAAGTACGTATCTCTACCGGCAGACATACACAGGAACGCACTCAGGGGCTGCTCGGCCGAGTATGATAAATGGACAGCCCGTACACCCGCTCCAATTCTTCTCTTTACTCTGCCCGGTGTGGGAGGGAGATATATGACAGTAATGGAAAGATGTGACACCAAATCCGCAAGGGAAATACGGCGGACGCTGCGAAATTAAATATCCTTTATCTAACTTAGCTTCCTCCTTTACAAAATCAATAAAAGTTCGAGCAACACTCCGTGCTCCAGATAGAGATGCGACGTTTAGAAATCTGCAACTTACAAAATTTTCTCACGTCTTCAAAACACACATCAGCGGATCCGGTGATTCGATAATCCCGTCCTCAAATACGATCCATTTATCGTTCGGAGTGATGTACTCGGCAATCTGCCGTGATAGATGAGTTCGATGCCATGCCACCCTTCTTCTGTCATATTTTATTCTAATGCACAACTTTATCAAGCACTACGTAAACATCGATTCATTGCATATTTAGAACAAAATTGACCCTAATTTCATAATATCTCGTTTCAGTTCATGCATTTTTTCTCCTTTCCTAACTTCTAACGAGATCCAAGCCATCACGTCACAGGGACGTGACACGTTTTTTGAATAATTAATTTTACTTAACAAATCTCATAATGAAGCCAAAACAATAAGATTAAAAAGTGGTCAGAAAAACAAGAGAGAAGCGACAAGGTACAGGTACTGGCTGGCAAAGTTACTTTGTCGTTGCCTGGTTATGTTTGAGCTCTAACGCTCTGTAATAAGGACCATGTTTTTATGATGATGACATGGATTGAACGCAAAGTTGATTTGGTTTTACATAATCTAAAGGATACCACGGAGACAGTGTTGCCACAAAGCGACGCGGCGAGCGCTGAGAATACGCAAACAGGTGTCGACTCCGAGGTTATATTTGCATATAAATAGAGTTCCTGCTTAACTGTAACACTGCCTCGTCCCTTTCTCTCTCGTTCGATGCTGTTCGCTAGAGTAGTACAGAGAGCTACGCCTCCTTGCACGCGCTATACGCAAGTACGAGCGGCTCCAGGAGATTCTATTTATGTACCGTGATGTAATATGACCAATAGACCGGTCACATAACCGCACACACGAAGACATCTATTGTCTCGTGACAATCAATAGGAAGTCGATCGATCAACTATCAAAGATATTATTGCGTCAGGCAGGACCTTCACCGCAATAATTATTTCCTTTGATGTTACCCTCGCCACGATGTTGGGAATTCGTTTACTTTTTACCCAACTATAGACGAAGCAATGTTATCTGTTAATGACAATTCTAATGCGAGCCGTCATATTCTGTAGGACGTGTTTTGTGGCTAGCACAACTTTTTCTGCTGGGGAAGTTAGTACAATGCGCAGCTGAACCGGTCAGGGCACAACGCCTAGGAAGCTGTCCTGGCATTTTATCGCCCCTAGTCTTCCTTTAATTCGCATGGAAAAAGTTCAACGCTTACGCATCACGAATAAGCAAGGAGAGACATGAATAATTGAAGCGGAGATGGTCATCTCTAGAATATTAATATCCTCGGCGGTTCGCTGTAGCTGTGAAATTATAAAATAACTATCGTGCCAGGTGATTAGTGGGCCGTCGTCGTCGATACGGCCGGTTCCGCACCTCTTCCGTTAGCCGTTTTTTATCGTTCGTCTATTACATCATAAGAACATGCGCGTTCACGGTGCGTGACCCGTCTGCGTAGGCGCAGGTGACATGCGAACTCGACATTATTTCGACATCCACCCAGAGAGCCTAACTAGTTCTGTTACCCGAGACCCCTGTTATTTGTATTCTTTTTTTGTTGGGCCCGAACATTTTCTATTTGTTCCGTCGGGCCCTTTTTTGCTGGGTTGCACCGGCCGCGTTCGAAGGTTCGGAGCGTTTTTACTCGAGCACGGGGGAGCAGCGGGCGGCGGGAGGGCGGCTCCCCCCTGCGTTGCCGCCGAGCCGTCCTTGGCCCGAACGTTCACCTTGGCGCGCTGCGCTGCCGGCGCACCACAGGTAACAAAGTTCCGCGAACTACGTGATTTCTATGGCTGTCCGCCGAAAGTGGAGCCCGGAGTATCTCGAGAGCCACTCGGCCGGCGCTAATGTTACGGAGAAACGTGTAATGAAACACTGCTCTACCCTCCGGCTGCGACGCGCGACGACTCACGGACCTCCATCCGTTGTGTGCGTTTGCTGTACTTTTTACAGTATCTAATGTCCCGCATTAGATGCTGTAGAACACGAGATTATTGGCGAGGACAAATCTACGTGGTGGTCCTTCAGAGAAATCGTTTTTATTTAGTTGCTCCAATTACAAGACTTTAATTTTATATAAACGCCCCCGCATCGAATTTATTACCTTCACCAATACACCAGCTACATTTGGTGAAACCCAAATGCGAATGCCATATAAATTGTATATTGATTGTACGTCTTCAAATCATATTAACCACGAAAAATTGTTCTCCAATCACTGTAAAGTAAGTAAGATTCTTTTTGTCTTATTGCTGCTCCATCCCTTAATGCACTTGATTGGATTCCATGTATGTTCTTAAAAGCTAGAGATGTGTCTCAGCTTTTGGTTATTTCATAACTGTAATGTCAGTAACACACTTGAAACGTTCAGTATTTTAACTGGCACGAGTGGTAAAGAATATTCTCGGAATTGGAAGATAAGGAATAACTTTTTAAGTTGGTTTCACGGAAATAAGATAAATGCTAAGATAAACTTAGCCTGCGAGTGGGGGGGTCAACTGTGAAAACATTTTGTGACTCCAACTGCATATCACAAGTATTCGTAGTGTATTTCTGCCTCGCTATTCAGAATTTGAACAATAAGGGAATATGTAAGTTGTTAACGAAGAGTGAAGAGTTACTTGGTACCAATTTCTTTTCCAATTCTATTTTTACTGCATTTTTATGTTCGGTACGGTGATTTACTGCTTCAAAAGAGTATTTGTGGCTTACAACAGAATATAACGTTGGGTTATGGGCGTTTTAGTGCTTTCAGTGCCAGCCGATGCCTGCCTTAGGTTCGTTCACCTTTCCACTGTCATATCAATCACGCGTTTGTGTCACACTTAACGAGCTCCTGTACAGGCGTACAGCGATATAGTTGTGTCGGTATTGCGCGGTTCTTGTTAATTATATTGTCGAGCGCGTCGGTGATCACCGCGGCGGCAGCGGCGGCTCTGGAGCAGCAACTTCCACAGCTCGCAGACCGTAATCTTATCGCATTAGAGGCCGGACATAGGAAGGGCATTAAATTTGAACGATCGTCGTCGTGAAGCGGCGGGCAGAACGAACGCGCCTGAAACCGGTCGGCCGCCCGTAAATAATGGATTAGAGGTGGGGAGGGCACGCGGGCCGGGGGAGGGGTGTGGCGCACGCACCGGCTGCGCGCGCGGGCGCGGGGCGCCGCGTGCGGGGCGCGGGGCCTGCGCCTCCCGTCAGCTGTTGCGCGCCCGGGACCGCCGCGCGCACAGTCGCACACCGCCGCCAATGCATCGGCGTTGATAGCGCACCGCGCACGCCGCCCGACTCGCGCGACCCCACTCGGTGACAGTGACACAGTGCTGTGCGTGACGACAAGAGCCGTGCCTGCAGACCAGTGATAATGTTGTGTTGTGTGTGACCATACCCAGGATGTGCAGTGCGTGGACCGCGCCCAGGAGCTGACCACGGCGCTGCCGGGAGATGAAAAGTTATGTTACGCCACCGACCGAGGTGATTATTCCCGACCTCGGCCCTAAAAACACCATGCATGCGCGCGGCACCGTCACGGAGACGGCTCCGCCGGCCGCGGGACGGTTTTAGTGCTTTATTCTGCCAAGTTGGTAACACTCGGTAAGCAACGCCAGCATTTAGGCGCTTTTTTAGGATTAATGAAAAAAGTACCACGCCAGCGTAACAGAAAAAGTTCTTCTTTTTTGGAAATTTCAACAATGGATGTCGCCCTTTCGCTCGGGGGGACTCATTGTATGAAAGAAGGTGCGGTTCGTATTTTTTATATATCTACCGTCGGTTTTTTTGGGCATTCATAATAAAAGAAACCGGTACCGTAAACTACTACCTACGTATTTTTGGAGTCGTTTCTCCACAGGAATGGTATCACACGTTTCTATTTCAGTTCTAAGTTAAGTCCAAGTCTAAATTTCCCCTCTTAAATTGCAAATAGTATTTCAATTTTTATTACGTACTTTAGTACATTCACGTTAATTATATTAGTTGCATTACGCATACATTAATTATATTGTAACACTACAATTCCAATGATGTGTATTGAATTAAATATGACTAACGTTGTTTTATGAGAAATACCTTATATTTTCCATATACGTCACTTTATTTACTACGAAACAGGAAACATTGTTGACAGAAATACGGTGGAGTAACGAGAAAATCTGCTTTCATAACGAACTAATTGGATGTAATAAAGTAATTAACTGAGTCTTATTTCCTTTAGTTAATTGGCACCTACGTTTACACTCTGCCCAGTAAATACTGATGAAGATGAAACTAATAAAAGTCGAACGCGAGGCTTTAGTTCATATTTACATTATAATTCAGAGGATTTCATTACTCATACACGATCACACACATGCAATTACAATTATACTGTCATCAAGTCATTGTTTCACAATTACGCATATTTAAGTTTACAGTTCGTTAACATTTTATCGACATCGTTAAACCAGTGTCCGAATTTCTTTAACGTCCTTGCTTTTTCAAAACAGTCTCTCGCGGTCTACTTAAACATTTATGACAATTCATGTTTCATATCGATATTGCACTGCAACGGCATTATCCCTGATGTCTCATACATAATAAAATCCCAAATTGCTAAGTGGATCGGGATTTGAATAACCAAATCCAAATCTGATACTAAAATATCAGTACTTTTAATAATCGTGTGTATATCTTGATGATATATTCGAGTGACAAGCAATCGAATGCTTTAGACAGAACTGCCGGTAATGATGTTAAAAGACACCAGAGATTTATCGCTTCATTGTGTCTACTTGCACTAGCCAGCATTAGAGCTAAGACATTTTAGAAAAAAAATGTGTTAGAAGCCTATTCTGGTTAGAACGAGCGTCGCATTAAAGTGCACGTATAAGGCAGGTGTGTGCCTAGCACCTTGTGCTTAGCCTTCCGGCTTTATCCATTGAATATATTAGCCGCTCTTTGTTTTATATTTATATAACTGTTAGCAATGATCGCAACCTCTTTGTTACTAGAATACATAAAAGGAATGTTGATGTTAAATAAGCTAGCATTAGCAAAGAATTAGCCTTACTGAATAACTTTTAATCTTTTCAATACGGAGGTCTATTTTTAGATTTCGTTATTGAAATTTATAATGTTATTGCAATAGGGTAATTCTGTCCATCAAAAGATTCATCACTTCATTCAAATTGACATAATAATTAAAAAGTAAGATACATTCATCAAAGAATCCAAGCGACAAAGGCACGATAAGGAATACTTATTATTACACATAATAAGATAAGTAAATTTCGTCCATTACATATATAAATTACTGAAGGCTAAATACTGTAATCGCATGAAGTTATTTTATTCCACAAAGCGATGGTTAAGTTATACTTGCTACGAACCGTAAGGAAGTCATTGAAATTCTCAATGATTCTTAGTGTTATATTTAGTGTCGATGGAATGACTCATAAAGTGTCAGGAACTCTGCGACGACCATTTTAATTTCTACAGCACGTCTTATGTAACGATCTGAGAAGTAATAATAAAATTGCCGCTTTGAAACAACCCTCCCGACTTTCCAGGAATTATATTTTCTCTCCCTCCTGGGCTGTCTGCAATACCCTTTTTTTCTTCTTTGACTTCGTTTTCATATCTGCATTTCACCTTGACTTTGAACTTTTCTTTATCGGCATCAAGTGCAATAACATCAATTTACATAATTAAGTTCGCTACTATGTTTATTTCTTGAATGTTATCGATGTGATTACGAGTATCACATGAATAAGCTTACGCTATTCGCATTTGTATTGTCAGTTTAATCCGATGAAGGCCTTTTCCTTATCGTTAGATTTCATACTCTAGCTCGTATCTTGAATCTATTGAAATCCAACTAACCAGTTACTCTTTGCATTCGTTCCAACAAGTAACTCCTCTACTATTACTTGATTCCACGTTAACAAAGTAATTTCTAAATGATTGTTCATCATTCATTATCAGGAATGAGAAACTTACTGCTGGTAACAATGTGAGCTTGAGCAGATGTTACAAATGGCGCAGTAAGGTGACCCCATCGACACTGCGCTCAGAGTTTTTGTTAAATTTGATTAATGACGAATCAAATCATACATGTGTAAATCAACAATCAAGTTCGTATATTAATCAATCATCGATCATAATTTAGAACTCGTGTTTTACCGCTACAAAATCCAAATATAGTTTTTTACGATTCGCTTCAAATGTGCCTGTCATTATAATTTGGACTCTGATATCTGTAAAGTTTTCGTCGTATATTTCAAAACTGTGTATGCGATCGTGTATATTTTTTGTGTCAACTCTAACAGCTAAGGGTAATAATATTACTATTGTTGATACATTGATGACTTTCTAACGTTCCTCGTCGATCATTAAAGGGACGATAGTTTTTTCTAAATTCAGTTTTTGTGTTGGAAATACACTAGGGCGAGGTTTTTGTCGGCATTTTTTCATCGCTCGCAACGACCGTTTGTATTTTTTGCCCATTCTAGCCATGAGCCGAAGTTTTACGACGGATCCCTTTTGCCTGCAATTTTATTTGCTGTGAACCCTGTTTCTATATTGTCACAAGTTGTTATTTTAATTTTCATCTTTGTTTATTCTGAGGTACTACTAACCTTGGCAGAGGCTTCTTACCTCTATTTAAATGTAATATCTTGAGGGTACCCTCTAATTGCTTTTAAAAGGTTTTACATTTCTGTTTGAATAAAAAGCATCTAATGAGATGTTCAACTTACAAATATTACATCGTTCATCAATTGCATATGAAGCGTGTCAAAGGTTCATTTACGAAGAAAAATGAGTTTTATAATTACCAAGTGATCCGTCACGTCCTCTCTGCGCTCGATAGACGGCTGGTTGCATCGCCTGTGCATCCAGCGCATAATGCGATTTAAAAGCAATCTCGTCGTCTCGTACGCTCAATTTCCGTACCAAATGTCGAATGATCCGACGATTTCTCAACATATCTTGTGCTAGTTCTAGTGAACCTGCGATTAAAATGTTTCGCAATATAAATCTATGATCTCTGAACGAAATTATTATTTGTCATACTTTCGCAACCTCGATCTTCAAAGCCTGTTTTACACAGGTGTGACAAATTGGATTCCCGACTTACATGACCATGTCCAGTCATAATTTATATAAGGATTGTTCCTTATTTATGTCTATGTAATTACTCTACCCATTAACAATATTAATGCCATCATTAAATAATCAAATGTAGATGTTCATTTCAAAACATTTGCAAAGTACTCAAGCCATTACATCCGTAAACGAGCTTCTGGTTTATATCTTTCATCTGCGTAGCCATTTCGAAGAAGAAATAGAAAAAAAAAGTCACAGAACTAAAGAACATTTTGTTGCAATCTCGAAGTCAGACAGTCACTAAACTTGGGCCGAAGTGAACTGGTTTCTCATCGCAGGAGCGGTGTCCTCTAAAATAAAATTCACCTGTAAGATTAATTGCACTTTGAAGATTGTAATTCGAAGGAATTGCCTTGAATTTAACTAATTTTATATGTGTTCTTTATTATTCATTAGCATCTTCTTTTATCTTCGCCATTAAGAGTTTTAAGTTGTGTGATAATTTTAATTTACCTATTTATTTATTTATTTAACGGTTTATGTACACACATATAAACAGACAAGAAAATAAAGGAACAGAAAAATACGTACAAAGGTGATGCTTATTTCTAAAGAAATCTCTTCCAGCATACCTGCGATAGGAAAGTAGTTAAAGAGATGTAGACAACGTGTGTTACCTTTTAATTTCTTATTCATAAAAACGTGTCCTTTGGGAATATTTGTCTCTTCTGTTTTTTTACTTATATTTGCTGATAGTAATATCTCTTTGCTTTAATTTTCATAGATAATCGTGCGTGTGTGTGATGTCTTGTTACAAAATTGTCACAGTTTTGCTTTCTATATTGTCAAGTTCTTCTGAACTAGCTCAAAAATATTCAATTTATTTAATCCGTTACGTTAGACATAATATTTGAAATGATATTTCGTCCATCGTCATCGTTCATTTCGTGCCTCTGACGGCCAACTCTAGCACCGCGCGCGCTCATTGGTCAAATCAAATAGCGCGGCTTCCTGTTACACAATTCCGTCCCTTTTCACGAAATCCCTCCCACGAGCGAGAGGAAAGATGTTAGCATATAAAAATAACGGTTTTATTATTTAGTCTAGACGGTATTAGGATGAAAATCATATTATTTCCTGATACGGTAATTTACGGCTTTAAATTAATTTTGGTTATATAATCTGTGCATAGATTTTAGCATGTGTAATTTTTTATTGATGGAATAACGATATTATTATGTGGGCAGATCAAAACAGATCATATAAATTCGGGTTTATTAATAACTGGTTAGGTTACTGGCTTTAGTTTTCTATGATGAGTTTAATTATCATTATTATGACGTGATGGCCCAATGGTTGAGGCCTCTCTTCTCATGCACGGCGTTGCGGGTTCAAATGTGTCTTTTCAATGAGTATATCTTGGATATTACTGACTTCGGTGAAGGAAAAACATCGTGAGAAAGCCTGGACTAATAGTTAATATAAGTCTGAATTCGCTAACCCGTCTTGAGCAAGCGTGGTAATCAATGCTCGTGACTTCTCTGTATAAGAAGATGTGATATTCATCTATTCTCTTAAAGGGCACCAAAGAGCCATGACTTATCAAGGGATTGAATATCACCTGCAAGTGTGCTCTAAGCTCAAACCATGGAATTAGTAAGTACTATACTATAGACTCAAACACATGAACAAACAGTCGTAAGGAACCGATATCCATCGCCGTTGACATTTTACAACCGATAGGAATAATAATTCACAAACTTACAATACTTTTTATTGCCTTGCGGTTAACAAGCGCCTATATTGTTTACATGCTGAATAATAAGGGTAACATTACATTACGGCTTGTTCTCAATAAAACTTTTATGAACTTGGCTAGGCTTATGTTCAAGTATTTTCTTTTATGACTTTGATATTGTTTATACAAAAACAAAGTCAAACAAATCAGTAAACTTGTGTTGTTGTAAATGGAGTCGAAAGAGGAAAGTTACTTGTGCTAACTTTAAGATCAATTTTTTTGCGATTCCGTACAACAAGAAACTGACAAACTATTCAGAGATTTTTTTAAGAAAACTTAAATAAACTTATCTTTCGTTTTTCCTATTTATCAAAACGCATAATGTTGTTACGATTAATCTTTAATGCGGGAGCGGATTTGATTTTAATTAATCAGCCTAGTTAATTCGCGCTCAAGTTGACAGTTTGAGGACAAAACGAAACATTGTAAATGTATTAATGCAAAGGATTAACATCGATATAGGAAAGAATATAAAAGTGATGCCCATTAATATTAATTTAAAATCCATACTATATATAGATGTAGATTTATTGAAGCAAGATTCACACGCAGAACTGGTTTGATAATCAAACAACAGTAAAAAAAAATCGTGAAGGAAGACTAAGTAAAACATGATGAGAAGGTTAATTTTAAATATAAATTAAAGAATTTGAATTGTGAGGAGTTTTTGGCTAAGTAATAACACCCGCACGGGTCGATCCATCAGATAAGCTACGCTTGCCGGGCTTGGTCCGTGGATGGGTGACCATCTTTACATACCGAGACTCTTCCGTGCCTCGGAAAGCACGCTAAGCCGTTGGTCCTTTCATTCGTGGATCTTTGACAGTTGTTATGGGTCGTCAGAAGCCCGAAAGGATGACAACCACTGTTACAAAGGGGTATGAATCGTGTTACCTAGTAAGTGGGTTGTGGAGTCAAACAGGCTGTCGCTCCATGTAAATTACTGGTATTCGGATGCATCTGGTTAGACTGGAAGCTGACCCCAACATAATGGGAAAAGGCTAGGCAGATTGACTTTTGAAGGACGGTCTAAAGAAAAGGATATTAAACATATTATTGAAATTCTAAGAACGGCCTTTCCTTTTAGTCCCTCTTTAACCCTAACAGTATACTTATTATAAATTAAAGTCTCTTTTCGTGTCTGTCTGTGTGGCCGCGCTGTTCTACTAAACTCCGCAACAGATTTTGATGCGGTTGCCACCATCATTTGGAGCATTTATTCCGGAAGGTTTATGTATATTTTTACATTAACATCAAACTTACATATAAAAGTCCAAGTACAAGCATTTAGGGGGGGGGGTATGACTAATTAGCACTTTAAAGCTTAAAGCTGTGTTCAGACTAGCGCGACGCGACAGCGCGACGCGACACAGGTTATTGTTATACCGTGAAGTTTTCTTAGAAATTGTATTGTTCGAGTCGCGTCGCGCCGTCGCGTCGCGCTGGTCTGCACAAGCCTTAATATTTCGCAAACGGATTCCTAAATTAAAAAATGATTTTCACACACCCACAATATTTTTGAACGACCTTTCCAACGAAACCCCACACCATGAGACAAAATGAAAAAAATAAACATCCCACTTTACGGGAGGGACCCTAAAAAAAAAAAAAACTTGATTTTATTTTACCACTTTTTCGGCGTATTAATATGTATATACCCATACCATATTACAGCTTTCTAGTACCGTCTCTGAGCTAAGCCGCGGACAGACGGACATGGCGAAACTATAAGGGTTCCTTGTTTACTACGGAACCCTTAAAAGAAATCTCGATGTTTTCTCAAGCCGTAAAAATCTTGTCGCTAGTTAGGTATGAAAAAAAAGGCTCCTTCGAAATCAATTTTCCAATATGTGCCAGGTGAGTTAATCAGTTAATTTCTATAGTCCAACTCTCAGTAGGCGGTATAAGAGGTTTACAAAAAATGTATGTTATTAAAAGCGATATCTTCCTTCTAAGTATCGCTAAATGTCCTTCAGAAGTGGCTTCAGACTCGTAATACAATCGTAACGAAATAAACGCAGTGCGTTCACCTCGTGTGTCATAAGCCGCGGGTACACTGCCCGCCGCCTGCAGTCAACGCCGTCTCTGATACATATTAATTTTGGTTTTAATATACGAATACCCTTAATTAAAAGGAAAAAAATACATAGGGTCGCGTGTTTAATGATAATTTGTCGCTCATCAACGGATGCCGTTCATTCGCTTTGAATCGCTCATCGCTATTTATCGTTTTATGGCGCGATTATCTATTTGGATAGCAAAACTATTTACAATATAACACAACGAATTTAGATTATTTTATTTCGTTATGCCAATGAACGCAATGTTATCGCTGCACATACTATGTTAATCCTTATCGAGGGTGTGTGCGGTCTGCCACATCCCACATCCGACGGTAGGTACTGCTAGAAACGGCTCGTCTATTCCCGGCTTAAGTCGGAACGTTACGCGCACGACATTCGCTGCTAAAAATACGTGCGTCGGGACGCATGGCTGGCATAATAATCGAGTGTGAAGAACACACAGCAATACTAGATACGCGTTTCTACGTAATATCACTCGACGTTAACGATCATGGCTTTTTTTGCTACAGAAAATGTAGCGGATTTACCATTGCTGGTGATATTAAAAACGTGCATGAATTTCTGCTTCCATTTTAATTGTGTGATATGACTTTCCGCGTCGCACTGTGGATCGAAAAAAGGCTTTCGAAGAAATAGGAGCTTAATTTGAAAGTGTCGGTTTTTTGATTAAAATAACGTAGGTACTTGATTTTTTCATATTAGGTGCCGTTTTTTTTCAAAAAAGACTGCACTAAATCTCGTATGACGTATGTCAAAAAATCATAAATAAATAGTTACATCACCGTGTGCAAGGATATAACGGTTATTCTCTACATTCCGGAGATATTTAATAAGCATTAGCTCCATATATTTTTTTGCAAAAAATATATAAGTTGCTAATTTGCCTACCTGATTAATACAATCATGTGATATGATCTATTTATGCATAATATTGGCTATTAGAAGCCATTTTAAGCAAAAAACCGACACTTTAAAATGTAAGCTACTATTTCTTCGAGAGCCTTTTTTCGATCCAGTGTGTCGTAATTTCAAAAATGTATTCCAACGACACAAACATCCTGCATATCATTGGAATTAATTTTTAAAATTGAATTAAATGTCAGGGTGTAAAATAAAAATGTAATGGAAACTATTTTGGTTGAATCAAAACCGAAACGATCATAAAGTTAACGCGTTTTAATTCTTCATTATTAGTCGAACAAAAAATGGAATATTATGGATTAGTTTAATAGGCGTGCACAGTACAATAAATTCGTAGGTATGTTAATATGAGAAAAACATCTTTTACGAAGTTGCGTAATAAAAATAAAAATCGTAATCCCAGCGTGTTTCCTGCCCACACGGTGTCGATGACCGTGCGTGTTTAGTACTTTCATAAAAACGTTTATGCTTAAATTATGTAGTGCTTAAGATTAATCGTCCTTATCCAATTTTTAAGAATCGAAAATTAAACGTAATTTTAAGATAATCACACGTTTTAGGATCTCTCCGCAATTAATTGTACCGTTTGTACGCAACATACTAATTTCCAACTCGTCTGTTTTTTTATTAATATATATATAAATACTAATATTAATATATAAATACGAACTACGTACAAAGAGGTCAGCGCGGTAAATTACGTAACACATAAAATGACAACTGATCGCAATGGGTTTCATTTTGACAGTTCACCCACGTTCATTGCGTTATTTACGTTGTTCAGCAGACGAACCAACGAAGCAATAGATTAGCAATATCCTTCAAAACTCGCGGATTGTTATGTATCTATATTTGTTGTATATATATTTGTACAAAACTCAATGGTTAAACAAAATAGCCTTGTAAAATTTTCCGAAAACCAAAACTTAGATACGATATTTACTTAGCAAACACCTCATAACCTGAAAAGTTTAACAAGTACATAATTACTCATTACTTTTCCGTCAAATTTCCACTTCGATATCTCTCTTTCTTTGTAAAAATAATCAATAAAACGACTATTATCTTTTATTTACATTGACACACCTATGCTGCGCGGGCGCGGCAAGGAGCCGGTTTTCATAAAATCATTTTATTCATAGTATTTCAACTTCAACGTAACGGTTACTTACGGAACGGATGCGGGACAGGTCCTGTGAATGAATCGATTCGATCATCGGTCAAGTTCACACATCGATTTATTTCAATGTCGATAGTACTTGATCGATAACTCGTAATTGCATTGCATGGAGAATCGTTTTAAAAACCTTTTAGCTTCTAGGTTTAAGATACTGGTTGATAGATTGATTCTAGTCTGCAATGATTAAATTAATTTGTTTGAATGAAGTATGCGTGGTGTCTGACCGCCTGTATTCTTATTTATTTTTTGTTGCCACTGCGTTTAATTTAAACGCTATCGCTAAATAGATCGCAGAAAAAAACAACGCTGTATAATAGGATATACCTACCTACAGGGTCAAATTAAATTGGCTAGTAAAACTGCAACGACGTGATTCGTATCGATATCTAAACGTGATAAATAAAAAATAAAAATAAATGATGTTTTTTTGTGGGGTCACCAACAAACAGCTTGTAGTCGAAATATGAGTTGAGAAAATCTATTTTATTTTGTTTTAGTGTGAATGATACTGGCATCAAAACTAAAATCCTTGATGGTGGCCATGCTAGTGTCAGTCACACTTTGCTTTACCGTGTTTAGATAGCCATACCCATCATATCTGTAAAATTTACACAAAAACAAACAGATCATATTTCAAGTGACTATTCTATCTGCGTTCGATGACCCCACAAAAAAACATCATCGAATTAATTTCTTGTTCTTCCATCATGTCCATCACGCCTGCGTAGTTTGGCTAGCTAATTTAATTTGACCCTGTATAGATTGAAGCAATTTATCTAATGATAATTTTGAGTGAGATAACTTAGTATCATTAGTTGGTCCTTTAATGGACTTAAGGACTGAATGCATTAGTTACTTAAAACCAATACAGTTATCAAGCGTACGTGACATTTAAAGCTCGCACAGACCAGCGCGACGCGACGCCGCGACCCGACTCGAACAATACAATTTCTTAGAAAACTTGACGGTATAACAATAACCGCTGTCGCGTCGCGCTGGTCTGCACGAAGCTTTACACTTTACAGTGCTGTCATCACTTGCTTAATAAACTATACTATATTTTAACACATTTTCGTAAACGATTACGACATTAACAACATTCATTGCGTTATTTACGTTGTTAAGCAGATTTTTTTTTCGAACTTTTGAACCAATACCTTACAATTCTGTTTCAAAACGATTCAGATTCTGATTGATCGTGTATTACGCAATTAGGGTACTGTTAACTTAAGAGATAAGATAGGAATAGGACCATTTAACTTGTTATCATTACTTTCTATGTGTAGTCAAGTCAATGTATTGATATAGTATTCCGATTATTTCGCTGTCTTATCGTCATGAATAATTTGTTAGTCAAGAGTCAATCTAGGTCCTAGGGTTCGCAAAGTAAACTAGCTTTTGTCCGTAGCTTCGCGCGCTTGTGTGTCGGGAATTATCCCAAGGGAACCCACTACCGGGATAAAAAGTATCCTATGTCCTAACCCAGGTCAATTAATTGAAATCCGTTCAGCCGTTAAGACGAGAAAAGGTGTCAGACAGACTGACAGACACAGCTACTTTCACATTTATAATATTAGTATGGATTTTACATACCTATCTTACTCCTCTGACAAAAATTGAAAAGAGTATGCTAAGATGGAAGTGATTCTGAATTAAAATTTATTATTATTATTATTATAAGATGGATTGATCATGTTGAGAGGAGGAATGAAAGGCGACTAAACTCAAACTCAAACCATTTATTTCAATTAAACTATTTACAGGCACTTTTGAATTGTCAAATAGTCGGTCAGTTGGTCAGAAAGTTGAAGCTAGTTGCCCAGTTCCAAAACGTAGATCTTAATGGAGAAGAACGGGCAAGAAACTCCAAGGACACTCTTTTAAATATAGAAAATTACACAATCCTGGGTACATTATTCTTGTTGCTTCTATATGTGAGAACAATGTACAAAAAAAATGTTAAAACAATTCAAAATATAACATTAAAAATAAGCCCTGGCAGATAAGAGATCTCACTGACAAATAGGCTTTTGGGTGGAAACGCTCAAGGAGGACATATAGTGACCATATTATTCTTCAGAAAGCTCAGGTGCTCGCAGCCGGCGTGCGAGATGTATGAACGAATAATATGAAAATTAATTATTATTCATTAAGTTTAAGCTTATATATACCAACCTAATCTACGAGTATCTACAACCTTAAAAAATACTTAATAGAAAAATAAACTTATGATAATCAATCTCGAGTTCATGAACTTATGAGCGGTGCGCCTGGCGCGCGCATCGTAATTTGTTTCGTATCGCTACTCGTTGCGGGGGCTGGGGTAAGCGTTGAATGCCTACTGCGTTCGGGTTAGGCCCGCCTTAACGAAGCAAAAGGAATATGTAAGGATCGTTCTGTAGTTTCTACCTACCCCCATGGGAAAAAAGCGTGAGCGTTATGTATGTCCTGTTAACTTTTTCTAAGAATTTTTTTCTAAGTATACAACCTTAGTTTTTGTTTACCCTAAACCTCTTAAGGGGTCATTGTACTCATTATTATGAACAACTTTCACTATGGGACCAACGCTGAAATCGCAAAAAAAAATCTGCTGCTCATATCTATATCTCGTCGAAATGTAGAGAACAGCAGATTTTTTAAAGTTCCTTTTTGATCCTCGTCTAGTCTTTTATAAACCTCCGTTAAAACATCGTACCTATCAAATCCAACACTAAAATTAATCATCTTATTCGGTAGTTTTGTTATACCCTCGTGTAAGGAACCCTCGTCCCAGTATCGATCGCTTTATTTAACTTTATTATTGTTATTGTATCGATAGTCCCGCCGGCCGGACGACGACCATTCATTTTGTCATACATACTTACCAGTTAATAATCTTTCTGTAATTGGATATGTCGCTGGCAGATTGTATGATTCCGTTTACAAACGTTCGCAGTTATGCAAAATGCCGAAGGCAAATTGGCAACTCATTCAATTGTTATAATTTCGACATTGATTTAGGGATGTGATAAAATAATCGATTATGGAAAACATCGATTAAAAATCGATATTTTTCCCCAAAATTATCGATTTTAATAAGTGATTTTTATAGATTGATTGTTTTTAACCATCATAAAACACAGGTTGGACAAATAAGCCTTTAGTCTGATTCTGAATAAAGTCTGTCCGATAAAGACTTAAAATAAGAGTAAATTATAATACGAAAGTCCTTTTCACACGTAGAATTTGCACTGTTTTAAATATTTTTCTTGGTCACAAAACCACTAATCGACGCCATTTTTCTTGTTTCATTTAGCAGCGACGCGCGTGGTAAGAAATAGAACTTAATATTTCAATTGCCGCGGCATTCTGTAAACAGCGTTTGAATTGCCCATCAAATGTTCTGGCATATTATATGAAGTGTGATAGTGAAGTGACCAGGCAATTTACATTTTGCCTTCGGCATTTTGTATAACTGCCAACGTTTGTATAATAAGTAATAACGAATCATACAATCTGCCTGCAACAGATATATAACATAACATCACCTCTGTTTTCCCCGAAGGGCTGGGCAGAAGTAAAATAGCTAGGACACCCACATTTCGACAGCTAAGTTGTCAATCTCATGTAACAGGGGGCGAGCCTATTGCCATCGACCTGGCACAAGTCCAGATTCTGGGCTGCTACTGAGAAAATCCAGATGGAAAAACCCAATAACACTGCCTGACCCGGGATTTCTAACTCAAGCTCTCATGCTCAGCAGTAACGCTTGCGCGCACTAGACTAACGAGGTACTCAGTTAATAATGTTTCTGTAATTGGATATACAGATTTACAGCTTGTGTTTATGTAGTGGACTGGCGCTTCAAGTAAACAGAGCCATTGTCAAGAAGTCATTACTGTCAATATTACAAGTTATAGCCTTCAGTGCTGAATAATTAACGTTTTGTTCGGATTCCGTTTCAAGTGTTGATTTCCCTGTCTGAATTTTAAAACAAAATAATGCATGTTTACGTTTTACATTTACAAAACTAGCGTATTATGTAGCCACGTTTTAATTTGCCTCATACTAATGATAAAGCTGAAGCTCATTTTTTTTTTGTTTTTTTGAACGCGCTTATCTCTGATTCTGACAGCCAGTCAGATTTGAAAAAATCTTTTTGCATTTGATAGCCCAATTTTTGAAGGCTATATAAGCTATTTAACATCACGTTATAATGACCCTTATGAGATAAAAAAAAAGAAAATAAGTCAGAAAGAAAGGTAAGCGAAAACGAAGTTATAGCACGGGCAGGCGTTGCGATGCGACGGGGTGGGTCTGGGAAACAAGAAATTTCACGCGGACCTAGACGGGGCAGAATCTAATGTCAAAATTAAGAGGCTTACAACAGCTAAAGCGCGGTCACTGTCGGACTGCATAGAAATGAAAGAGAAGCGCGATGACGCGACGCAGGTAATTTATTGCAAAATATGAAGCAGTTAGCGATTTACAAAAAATCTATTGATTGGACTGGAAAATTAAAACACTATTATGCTAATATGTAGCTTGTAGAATAATCTGACAAAAAATCAGAATTATTGCATGTAAATTAATATGATTTTTATTCGTTAAAAGAAATTTTTAGAGGTATCTTCATGATTTTTTTCTATCGTATCAAATTAGTTGTATTATGTTTTCAACACACTATCATACTAGCATATATCCTGAAGAATATCATATATTTTTCTGATTTTGTTTACTGCAGTGGATCATATTCTTTTATGCATTATAAAACTTGCGTTTAGGCACGTTTAGGTCCTGTAGTCCCCTTAAGATTATAAGTACAGCCCGATTCAATTTTAATGGCGGCTCGGAACATGAGGCGAGTCGCTGCGCAGTAACGAATTCAAGTGTCAGCGGGGGTGAGGGGTGCGGTACTGCGCAGCGAGTGGCTAACTTCCGACCCGCCATTAAGTTTGAATCGAACTATACCTAACTAGTTTTGAATTTAGGTATAGATATAGTGATGAAAACAGCATTGAGGATAAAAAAACAAAAACCTATCTTTCCTGTCACGCAGTCGGGTAAAAAGGAAGGAAAATAAAGATACTTAATTATTTTGCAAAAACTTTGATAAGGAATATGACAAAATTCCCATCCTGCTAAAATCATTGTTCCGCTTTATCCTGGAAGGATACATCGATACTTAGTATAGTGATATTTTTTCCTACATAGTCGTTAGTAGTTAGACGAATAATGCCCGATTCCTATAATTTACTGACCGTTGATGGTTAAAATGGCGACTCTTGTATCTTTACTAATAATGAAGCTAAGACCTCATAGCTTTGCATAGTAGACCCTCTCATATGGAAGTAGCTCGCACAGGTAAAACAAGCTTTCGAATCTATTTATATGCCCAGTTTGGCAATAAAACAAAGTTACCATTGGTAAGTAAAATGATTCGTTTTTGTTTAGAGGAACCGAGCATGAGTATACAATAAATTAATAGTTAAAAAAAAACTAAAAAACACGCTTTTACGTGCACCTTTACAAGACCTTTCTAACAAGTCCAAACACGGCTATGATACGATATTTCATCATGGAATGCTAGTGACTATCTTCCGGCTTCATCATCAGACCTTGAAACCTAATCATGGTCAACGTTCATTACAAGACCTTTCTAACAAGTTCAAACACGGCTATGATACGATCATCCATCATGAAGTTCCAGTTCATATCTTCCGGCTCCATCATCAGATCAGCTCGACAGTACCATGTTATTGTATTGTCATCAAAATCACATACAACTGGCAATTTTCATAACGCTACGATCTTTAGAAGATGGTTAAATTAGTTTTCTTAGATTTGATTACATAGTTACATACATACAGGTCGACCTAATAACAGCGTGTTAAAAACTCAGACTATTCAAAAGGCTGGTTAATCATCGTACGAGCCTATTAGAGCCAAACTACACACAATGGGCGTTTATTCGTTTATTACAGCCATCGGAAATGTAAATTAATGTTAATATGTCGCGATAATAAACCGCTATAATAAAAGGTTACCACCAGTAGTTAGTTGTTAGCTTAGGTGAAAGCATTCGTGTAGTTAAATACACTCGAGAGCAATGAATCCGGGTCACTTAAAGAATCCTAAAAATCTCGGAAACTAAAAATGCTAGGTTAATGCAATAAATTGTATTTAATAGACAATGTAATACTCCTTAAATGAAGGTATTAAAACTTCTTAGTTATTGTAAAGTTATATCATAAAAAAATCAAATTTGAAAAAGGGCCACTTTCGAAGATGGAACTACGAAATTACAGCATTTGGTTTTGCTTTTGTTTGTAATCTGTCATTTATGTGGGTACATAAACCATGTTGATAGTGCTCTATATTCATTATTCAAGCTGAAATTATGTCGCTTACGCCTGAAGAATGCACCAGAATACTTACAATGCTGGAAACCGGCCGGAGTCAGCGCGATACAGCCAGGACTGTCGGTGTGTCGCTGTCAACAGTACAAAGAGTTCTCCGACGTTACGAAGAAACTGGTTCTAACCTACGCAGACCAGGAACGGGCAGAACCAGGTGTACCACAGCACGAGAAGACCGATACTTGGTGAACACCATGCTTCGAAATCGCTTTCTCACAGGAACTGAACTCACAAATCAGTTTCGACGCCTCGGAGGAAGTAACCCAAGTGCATGGACAGTAAGACGTCGGCTTGCTGAATCTAACTTAAAACCCCTTAGACCTGCAAACGGCCCTAAACTGGAGCGTGGGCATCGTATTTCAAGACTAAGATATGCCCAGAGCCACGTAAATTGGAGTATTGAAGATTGGTCAAAAGTTATGTTCTCCGACGAATCAAAATTTATGCTCTACAAGCACGATGGAAGACACAGAGTGTATCGAAGACCAGGGGAAAGATTCAAGCAAGCATGCATCGAAGAAAAAGTAGCCTACGGTGGTGGGTCTGTACTTGTGTGGGCCGGAATTTCTTCTGAAAGTCGCACAGAGCTGGTGATCATAGAAAACGGCTCTTTAACTAGCGTAAGATATGTGGAAGAAATCCTCAATGATCACGTTGGTCCATTTATGGTCAATTTAGGTGAGGATGCTATATTTATGCATGACAATGCCCGACCTCATACAGGTAGGATTGTGAATGACTACCTTCAAGAGATGAACATTACTCGTATGGAGTGGCCAGCGCGCAGCCCGGATATCAACCCGATCGAGCATGCTTGGGACGAGCTAGGCAGATGCGTAAAACAACGAAACCCTCCCCCAATCACGCTTCGTGAGCTCAAAATTGCTCTCACAGAGGAATGGGAGAATATTCCCCAAAATCGTATAAGGAACTTGGTGTACAGCATGCCAAACCGCGTAAACGCAGTAATGGAAGCACGAGGAGGCAATACGAAGTATTAAAATTCAAGAAAATCGTAATAAAGTTCAAAAATTTCATGTTTCCTATTTTTGTTTTAAGGAGAGATCAGCAGTTTTTTTCTTTATGTAATTTTGTGTTAATAAAATGTATGGTGACTCATATTTTTTTTACTTTCATTTAAGGAGTATTACATTGTCTATTAAATACAATTTATTGCATTAACCTATCATTTTTAGTTTCCGAGATTTTTAACATTCTTTAAGTGACCCGGATTCATTGCTCTCGAGTGTAGTTCGTTGGCGAATTAATTATACTTAAATATTACTAAAGATGAATACAGATGGGACATTTTAGGTATGAAGCTACAAGTAGGTACGCGGCGAGCTCGACTTGTCGAACAGTGGACGTAGTAACGTAGTCAGAAGATATAAGAGTAAAGCTTCGTGCTGACCAGCGCGACGCGACAGCGCGGCGCGACACCGGTTATTGTTATACCGCCAACTTTTCTTAGAAATTGTATTGTTCGAGTCGCGTCGCGCTGGTCTGCATAAGCCTTTACGCGATAGAAAAAAGAGACACCTTCTAGAGGAATAAAACTTTTGGAAATTGGCGCTGTGCGACCTGAATTGCACTTTATTGTGTCGTAACAAGAGTCGCTTTTTATTTAAATGATGTGATGACGAATTGATGATGAAGTGTCCCATCTGTCCTAATCTGTGGTAATACTTGAAACTTTGCCTTTTTCTCGAAACTACGTGAGCGATACACGTCGAGCCAAATTAAGTGACCCAGCATAATGACATAAGTATTTTCGAGTGCAATAATAATTCATCATATTCCAGTGAATGCCGTCTGACAGACAACAAATCATTTCGTATCTCTTTTACATAACATTACGGCCACAATGTAACAAAGAGAAGCCGAACTGTGAAGATACACGTATTGCTAAGTCACATAGTTCCGACGGCCTACACCACACTGTACCCATATTAATTAGGACAAAATAATCATAACCTACCCGTATAATGTCCCCCATTACACTGATGGCACGTGATAGTTTTAATGATTTCAATTAATTACAATCGCGTGCCACAAAAACCGCACACTGTATGACTTACATTTATGTAAGCTGTCAAATTAATGCAATAATTATACCAGCTCTTTTACGTACACTGTTAAATATTGCTGGATAATAAGGGTAATAAATATTCAAAGTATAAATGTTCAAGACGTTGATAAAACAATTAATTAAAATATTTTATTTGTGCTGTAGCCGTGTCAGGGAAATTATGTGTACAGGTGATATAGTCCAGTCAAATTAATAAAAAATTAAAAAAATAAATTGACATAATGTAAGTATATTTTTCTTTGTTGAGATGTTGTATGGTTGCAGCTAGTTCCTAATATGTACACAATAATACATTATGGTAAGTTAGTGCTAGATAGCCAAGTACCTATATTATTTTAATTAAATGGTAATTCCTGTGCAACTTATTTGTCGGAAGTTCTGTAACTTCCGACACTGTGACGTAAGCACGGGGAATTTTATAGAATTAATAAATAATATATTTTCATATACTTAATAACAATACTTAGTATTAAGTGACTCACTCATTCATTACGCAAATTCTGTTTACAATAATAGGTACTTAATTATTAATTTTAAATAGGAAGGATAAATATTGAATTATGAATTTATTATTATTTAAATGTCTTTGAAATATCTCGAGACCCCCCGGGCCTTTGGAAAGCGTACGTGGGGCCGAAGCCAACTCGCAGAGGTTACATATTTTTAAGTGTTAAGGCACCAACCGACGATTATCCCTGTATGCACTTTGCAAGTGCACCAAAGGACATCCCCCGGTTGATGTAAGACCATTGCGGAACTTGGAAACATAACATTATCGTCTATGGGTTTGGGTGACTATACTCAATACTTTATTCGGTATGTTCTAAGGAAGGACTATGTACCCTGTCTGATCAATGTTATGTAATCCATACACAGGTAAAATGGCAATATTATTTATGGTCTTTGCGATCATTGTCTATTTACTAACAATAATTGACTTGGGTCGTAGAACCAATTTTACCCTGTTATAATAGAATCGTTGCTCTACTGGTGGCAAGCGCTACTGTTGAGCATGAGGTCCTAAGTTAAATTCCCAGGTCGGGAAAAGCGTTATTGGGTTTCTCTACCTGTAATTACTCAGTAGCAGCCCGGAGTCTGAATTTGCGCCCGGTTGATGGCAATAGGCTCGCCCCCTTATGAAACTTAAAAACTGGCGAAATGTGGGTGTACTATAAGACCTCTGCCAATCCTTCGGGGTAACAAGGCGTGATGTTACTTTATAATAGATAGAATATGGATTGCTTTTGCACAAAACTGCATCGCAGAGCGCACAACATCACCTTATTATTTTACATCATTGGCAAGGCAAGCTATAACTTTTTCTCCATCGTATTTCACTCCAGGCCCGTTTTACGACACACTTCTTAATATAGAACATTTGAAAATGTTATCGGTTTCTTTCGAGGCTATAAATCAGATCTTACAACAAAGTAGTTCAGTGTAACTCGAAGGCAAAACAAATGGTACTGGTTTAGCCACAAGTGGACATTGTTCTTTGGACAATGGGCATGCGGGCAAGGTTCAGGGTTCATTACCCCGCCACAAACGACCCCCATGTCACTGATACCATCAGAGATTATTGAAATAATAATTGTGTGATGTTGACTTTCATGTGTTATGAAACTTTATCAATGGTTCGATCTTTCACTTCTTAATTGGATACTTGAGATTACTAATATGTAAACCTAATTGGCTGTCAAGAATTTTGTTTTTCTTTCAAACCAGATCTGTACAAATGATGTGGTCAAGCTGAATGTATAGCTTCCACTGAAAGGTACTGTGAGTTAATCATCTTTTATTCAGTTTACTAGCTTCTGCCTTCGACTCAACCCGTCGCTTCGCATAGTCCCCCCGCGCTATGACTTCGTTTTTGCTTATCGTTCTTTCAGACTTTTTGTCGTTTTGATCGGCTCCTTAGGGTCGTAGCGTGATGGTAAACAGCGTATAACCTTTCTCAAGAATTTGGCTGTCATATGCAAAAAGATTTTTTTAAATCTTACTGGTAGTTCTTGAGATTAGCGCGTTCAAACAAACAAACAAACAAACAAACAAACAAAAAAAACAACTTATCACTGTTCGAAAAGCTTTCTCTTGAAATTTGCGACACTTAAATCAACCTATTAAACCTTTAATTGCAAATAAAAACTGTATCCACTATTCCAGTTACAATCCAGATTTTAAACGCTTACCTGAGAACCGAACCCCACATGCATCCCACGACATGTTCCATTGCACAGCTCTGAACAATGCGTGTGCGCATCGGATTGCGCAAGTCATTCCTATCGGCCCGCGGACCGTAGCATTCACTTTCGCCCACTGCTATTATTTATGTTACGACTGTGCAACTAACCGACACAGCTATACTATACTATACTTATGTATACCGAGTTACACTTGGCTTTTCTCTTTGCGATACTAAATACAGTAAACGCAGAACCATACCCGACGACTGAGTTACAAAAAGTAATGAGATTTTTTAACTAATCTTCTAGCAGTCGCAAAACTAAATGCCAGTGCTAATTAATGATAACTATTGAGGTATGAGGAACAGGGAGTAAAGTTCACTCATCCTCCATAAAAAAGGGGGATCGTCCGACCAGATTTATTTATTATTTATTTATATATACTTTATTGTACACCAGATTATACATTACATAAAGAAAAAGTAATACACTATAAAATATACAATGGGCGGCTTTATCGCTTACTGCGATCTCTTCCAGGCAACCTTGGAATGGACAGTGAGTTTCTGGACATAAAATGGGGTTGTCTTCGGTGCAAATAAAAGGTATACAAGTACAATATACTATAATACAGACAGACACACACACAGAAATACACAGATACACACAGGTGTATACAGATTGTGTCTGGTGGGCAACTGCCCAACGATTGATGTCGGGACGTTGTATATATTCTAGTCGCGCGGTAAACTCTGCTTGCGTGATGCAAGATTTTGCGTGACGTAAGTTGCGTAGTCCGCATGTGGCGTTGTAGATGCCGTAACAACACTCAGCCAGATTTGTTAGACTGGAAACTATCCCCATAACTAAACCAATATTATAAAAAAAGTTTGTTTGTAAGAAGTATTCTCTGGAAGAACAGATCCGATTTCAAAAATTCTGTTACTGATAAAAAGCAGAAAGCTATACTATTGTCGAATGCCATAGAATGAATAAAATCAGGTGGTGTTAGTGTTGACTCCAACGCGGACGAAGTCGCGGGGCAGAAGCTGGTTATTGACAAAAGCCAACAATACGTCGCTATTAATTACATTATTATTTAATTGAGGTCATCTAGTCTAGATTCCTAGTACGTATAACATAAAATCATAAATCAACCTCGATATCAGTTAGGGCACGGAAAGGTTTATCAAATGCCCTCTACCTATAGGCACTACCTGCTATAGTCCATTCCAGAGTCGAAGTACGCTTTTGTAAATAAATACTGCAGCTTCGACGTGAAAGTAAACGTTTCAGTTTACTTGTTCAAGTTGTTAAGAGATGACGATCGATGTATTTAGGCTCTGTATACCAAAGGAGCCATTCAATATAATGGTCCTACTACGCTTTAGGTATCGAAGGACCAAAAGAGTGAAAGTTGATAATAAGGACGTGATAAGTTGATGCAACAGTATTTATGAAGACTAGCAGTGCCCCGCGGTTTCACCCGCATAAGTCTCGACCTCGTATACACCGGGATAAAAAGTATCCTGTGTTAATCCAGGTGATAAACTATCTGTGTGCCAATGTCATCCCAATCCGTTCAGTAGTTTTTGCGTGAAAGAGTAACAAACATCCATTCATCCTCACAAACTTTCGCGTCTAGAATATTATTAGTAGGATTTAAAATATTAGAGGGATTTATACTATGACTATTACTATTAAAAAAAACGTAACATATAAATAAAAGCACTTGTTGTAATGTAATTAATTCGTTATCGCCAACTTAATACTCTGCAAATATAAGATACTCTTTCGGATGAAGTGGGATTACTTCAATAATCTCAGGCTCGTTACCGGAGATAAAAGATAAATCAAGATAAAATAATACTTTTATGAATTGAAAATTACAATGCCCTTTGGGATATCTTTTTCGGGGAAGATAAGCAATAATAGAAGATACGTCGAATGCACAGAAGTGTACAAAAAAATCAGATTTTTTTAATTTGACTACCTTTTTACTTTGATGTAATACACTAAGCTGTCAAGATTCAGATTATGGGAAAAAGAATACAATTTATCCAATTACAACCACTTTACCCGGAAAGCTATAATATAAGGCACATACCATAATTCCTAGCCCAACATCACCCACATGAGGAAAGCACCGTAGTAGCAATAGACTCGAATTTCATATAGTTTGAAACTGTCTCTTCCCTCGCAGCGGGGCTCCGGCTCCCATTAATTAAGCCCACACCGGAACTTCACTTCCTCTAGCCAAGCGCGCACCGATTAAAACCACCCAAAATGTGGCTTTTTATACGCGAAGGATATTTATAACCTTTTTTATTGGGGATTTGTGGTGTGAGCTCAGTAGGAAGAATCGCTGGATTAATCTGGGACGGTGACAAAGTGTAAAAGTTTTGTAATTCCGTGTGGTTGTACGTCCATTTTGTACGTTGGATTTAGACATCCATTTTGTGTCAGAAAAGTCATGGTGTAAAGTTATATAGTTTCTCGCTTTGCACTTGTTTTTTACACAGTACCTATAACATCAGTTGAACAGTATAAGATTGCTTACATGTAATTCAGTAACGTTATTTCACTGAAAAAAGCTTCAAATTAACTTACAACAGAATGTTTTATTCGAAGGCTTGCACGAGCTTCATCATCATCACCATCATTTCAGCTGAAAGACGTCCACTGCTGGACATAGGCCTCCCCCACTTACCGCACCGCCACTTAGACCGGTTCTGTGCTTCCCGACAGCTCGACAGCTTACTAACTACAAATTATAGCAGAACACATTTAAAACATCATTCTGACTCCATCAACTTCAAACGATTGACTGAAATAAAGCGATGTTTTGAATTAAATTAGCGTTAAATTTATTTCATGCTTCTGTCGTGCACACAAGTGAGGCTGAAAAATGAAAACAGACGCATTCTTTTCACTTTTATCGATTCACCTAAATAACGTCGAGGTTTCTTTGATTGTCAGTACTAACAGGTTATAAGCACAAAGAAGCTTACGTATCAAACCACAATGGCGTGGGAATCAACTCTTGGCAAACTACGTTTATAGAATTTATGATGAAACCTGATTAATATGCGATGTCACTATCGTTTAGATCGTTCAGATTCCATTTCTGATATTAATGACATGAGCTTTTGTCTGTATGTTCGTTAACCAAAATTTAGAAGAAGGGCGCTATAGCTTGTACACTCTGACTCTGAAATGACGCGCCCCACTACCGCATGTTTGTTCGTTAGCCAAATATTTGGACAAAGGGTGCTATAGCTTGTCCACTTTGAAATGCCGCGCCCCACTACCGCATTACCGTGTGCGTAAAATGCGGTAGCGGGGCGCGTCATTTCAGAATGGACAAGCTTTACATAAAACTAATTAAAATTAAAAGATTTTCGCGAAGGTTTGATTAGTTTTGTTCGAAGAAATAAGTTAGAACTTGGGTTTCATTTTCTTACGGACCCGTAGTATGAAAAAGATTATCATTTCAGTATTGCAAAATCATTGTAATGATACAAATGTTTGAACACCCACGTGGGACCGGGAGATCTAAATCTGAGTTCGATACCTACCGCCAGGTCAATGCCCCTCGTTATGATGACATATTCATAGATAAGAAAACATGTTAGCATTACAACATGACCTTTGAGAATTGGAACAAAATATCTGCTGCAAGACATCCGCTCCGTATTACATTCATAAATTAAAGTCGCAACGGATTTTGATGCGGTTCCCACCATTATTTAGGGAATTTATTCCGGAAGGTTTATGCGCTTAAAATACATTCGAAAAACTGAAGCAGGCACGAGTCGCTAGTTATTAACGAAAAGAACATTCAAAAGCTCTCAAACCATTTCATAATGTACAGTTATTACGTGATCTTGTCAACGGTAGCTTCCACTTTTTATTCAGGCTGTCGCATAATAATAGATGTAGCATAGTTATTAGCATCGTGCACTACGGTAATCCTTTGTTTTTTATGATCACGACTCGACACAAAGGCGTCGACAGCGAGGCCGGTCGCCTGTCATCAGACACAAGGTCGCTGCACTCGCAATTACGGAACATATGCAGTGCCCTTTGTTGTTACCACTACTATTAGCTGCGAATTATTTTAATTGAATGAGGAAGAGTGTATTATGTTCGAGTAGTTTTCAGACTCAAAGGACCAAAAAAATTATTAAACATTTAGGGAGATAACTATAAAACTACGTATAGCCGGTTTGATTACCCCGCGTTTACAACCATAAACAAGTTGTGATACTAGTTTTCAACCAGTCTTGTAAATAAAAGACTTGTCAAAAACATGTCTTGTTCAGTATCTTGACATTTTTGACAAGTTTATTGTGTGGAACTTGTTTTCGACGTAAACGAGAAACGAAACTATCAGACATGTAGAATACAACATGTTTCACCTTCAGGTTAGAATGTTTTCAAACATGAATTTCTATTTTGAAACACGAGCTCCATCTCGCTACTTTTATCCGAAGCTCGGAATATGTAAATACACATATTCTAGTGAACGAAAAAGGAATAAAAGCGTGTTTTTGCAGTATCTCTAGGTAGTTGGATGTCGGTGAAGTTCAGCGTAGGCGTCTAGTTGTCTGGATCACAGTGTGTGGGCGAATATTTTTGTTTGGTCGTCTACACACGTGGCCGATGAACGTACGTTAATGTGTACACGTTTAGTTAGAAATAATATTTACTAGAGAGATATAAAAGGAGTCGTTACGCTAACCTAATAAAAAGAAGTCCGTTTGATTTAACGATTCTGTTCTCGAATGAAAAAACATCTTAAAGAAATAAAACTAGAATTTCGGTTTTAATCAAGTATTCAAATACTCTCAATTTGTAAGTGGGACTACAAATAAGCACGTTTTCTGATCCAAGTGTTTACATTTTCTTCAGATACTTTTGGAACATATTATAGTTACATACACGTGCTTCGTACTTCCGGGAATAGCACTAGTCTACCTCTGCCGCGTACACGTTCTCACGCATCTTAAATAGTAATTTAAATTAATTAACATACGAATTCCCGTTCTGTAAATACCGTACGCACTGACCCGGAGCTGGTAACACAACAGCTAGGAATTCGCGAGTTCACATCGAGATCCTTCCGAACAAGTAGTAAGGGAACTATTATAATGTGACTGCAACATAGGCACGTCATAATATACCTACATATGAATGCGTTATTCATGCACTTGACATACTTAACGCACAAAGAAATGACATCTAGGAACTTGTAATGACTAGATTATGTCACGATCACAAAGTTCAGCGTATACTTATCATTATCACGTAAAGTTCAAATATAATTCTAGGTTTAGTTCTGCATTCTTGAGGCTTATTGGATATTGCACATAGTCACAGAATAGTACAGAAGGCGCACTCCGTATTTTAGGTATGAAGCTACAAGTACGCAATGGGCTCGTCTTGTCGGGCCAATCAGTGAGCGTAACGTAGTCAGAACATATAAGAGTTGAGCTTTGTGCAGACAAGCGCGACGCGACACTGGTTATTGTTAAGCTCCGTGCAGACCAGCGCGACGCGACGCCGCGACGCGACTCGAACAATACAATTTCTAAGAAAACTTGACGGTATAACAATCACCGGTGTCGCGTCGCGCGACAAGTCGCGCTGGTCTGCACAAAGCTTTATACCGTCAAGTTTTCTTAGAAATGGTATTAAAAAGTTTTCTTAGAAATGGTAGTAAATAAACGATTTTATTATTATTTATTATTATATTATTGTTCGAGTCGCGTCGCGCCGTCGCGTCGCGCTGGTCTGTACGATCCTTTACGCGATAGATGGGCAATTTCTAGGTGAATATAACTGTAGGTAATTAGCGCTGTGCGACCTGAATTGCACTTTATTGTGTCGTAGCAAGAGTCCCTTTTTATTTAAATGGTTTTGCGGAATGAACCATCTGTATTAATCTATGACATTGTCTCGAACCCACACACAATCGCATAGGCAACGTTGATAGGGTTCAATTTCGCTAGTTTATGTTTTCCGTCTAATGAATCATGTTAGGGCTGTAAACTAGGGCACTATTCCAGCGGTTGATAACGTTGATAGCTTCCCCCTTTATCTTATAGACGTAATCCTGTTTGGCAAACCAAGTGCGCGCTACCATTACACGTGCCGCTTGAACTACCGATCGGGGATTATCGGTCGGGCATTCATGTATAGTATTGTTATCTCACGAAGCGACGCGCGCTTTACTTGTGGTAACCAAGTGTACCAACACGCTGCACTGTGAATGTGTGCGTGTAGACGATTAGCGTCAGCACATAACACAAACACACGATGGGACTGGCATACGCATTGTGGTTATAAATAGGTATCCCTAAATAAACAAGAAAAAAAAAAAAAAAAAACATACTTCTGACTTCGCCCGTAATGCCCGGACGGTACCGAGAGCTCCTGCATTTACACACACATTCAGTGCGTCTTTGTACACTTCGTTACCACAAGTAAAGCGCGCGTCGCTTCGTGGGATAAAAATACTGTAGTTACTAGTATGTATAAACTTGTATTTTGTGATAATTTATCCAATATGTAACAGTTATCGATGTGTCCTACAGTTCTATATGTACGCTGTGGAATAACGCAGTTATCAGTGCAGCCTGGTGCAACGTCCGTTCGTTTCGTAAACTGTTTGTGCTGTAGATAAGCTGGAACTTGAACGATGCCTATGTATTTAAAAAATAATATATTAGTATTGTGAAACTAAAAAATTCAGTACCATAAAAATATAGTGTTGCTGTTATAAAAAAATCTCCTAAATACTTAAAGAACAACATCAAAAAACTAAGTTGATGTAATTTTCCAAGTATGAAATGTATATAAGATGAAACGGGATATAAAATGCCACTTTTATCTCGCCATTTATAGATGGTACAGGTTTAGTTTTTATCACTAAGGAATCTACGTATTAATTTAGGTCATTAACAAGAACTTAATTACAGCTGAAGTAAATTAACAGAAAACGGAAACGCTAATGGTACATCTCACCTAATAGGGGTGATGACAAAAATTTTTTTTAGTCCGTCTTTGGGATTATAAAAAAATATTGGACACGTATTTTTTCTTTTTTTACGTAATCTAAAGATTACAGCGATACATTGAGGTGAAAAGCGCCATGTCGTCACGAGTATGTAGATTTTATACATACTAGTGACGTAGCGACCCCCACTCCCCAACTTAAAATGCGTTTTATCTAAGTATTTTTGATTAATATGATAAAGCAAAAAATACGTGTCTAATATTTTTTTATTATCTGACCGACGGACTAATTAGAATTTCATTTTTTTTACCCAGGCATCGTCCGTATTGTAGCCGGTTTGCAATTAGGCGTGTGACTGTATGACTATTGATTGACTAATGAACTCTCAATGACCTAAAAAATATACCGAACTGGCTTATAGTGGTAGATTAAGATCATCAAGTTTTTTTTGCGTAACGAACGCTACATTTCGATAGGTCTTGGTATAAAAATATCAGAGCATAAATTAGGTTCCTCGTGTTCAAAACTGGGACCTAATACATTAATAAACTTATTAATGATACAATAATTGAACTCCTCTCTATTGCAATTTATAATTTCATCCTTAATTTTAATAATATTTTACCATATATTTGTAATTTTATTTTTATTTATCTGGATACATTAAGGTATTTTGGCTATTTCCGAACGTTCTGACTGTATGATCTGAGATAGTGTTTAGTTTCTACTATCGTTACTGTGGTTTTTGATTACAATACTGTGTTGTGTTGCGTTGAAATTACAATTTCTTCCAATTTATAAAAATCTCCATTTCAATCCAATTCCCAGCATTGGAATACTTGTGCTATGTGGTCATCGCTCCACTCTTCAGGGATGTGATACAATCCGTCCAGTTTGTTTAGTCTACGTGTGAATATTTTGTGGTGCGTATTTTTGGTCGTTGCGTTGCGTTCGCATCGACCGCTTATGCGCCGTGACGTAAGTGCGTTATTGTTGTGTGGCTTGGCTTTACACTGGACGATGAAAGATCAATTGCTGTATTATAGGATAAAACGTTTCTATGTGGTTTTCTTTCATGAGAGATTTGTTTCAAAATCGTGGCTTAAGTTCCGTTTGAACCGTCAATCTCGAAATAGAAAAACGAAAAGGTTCGAAAGCTAGACAGCTATCTAACTAAACACAAGTAAAATACTAGACAGTATCTCACCGATTTTGTTTATACAAATTACTTTAACAAAGTATTTCGCAAGAAAAGCCAATCCCTTTCAGTAAACTGTAAACATTTCTTTTTCTGCATGCATTTACACAATTTCTCATAACGTTATATTCAGAGAAACAATATCGCCTGACCCAGCAAAACATTCAGTCCATTAACTGCAATCTACTTAATGATGCTGACACAGACGAAACGATAAAAACAAAAACCGACTCAAGCCAACGTTATTTCGTAAACCGCATTACTTTCGAGGATATTAACCGAAGTACTAGACAAAGCTGTCTCTGTGGATCCGCTTATTTCCTGCCCAGACGTTAACGGAAACTGGGACTGCAGCGTCTTTGTGTGATGCAACGTCAAATGAAACATTCGGATTACTTTGTCACGCTACTATGGCTCCTATTCCCACAACGAAAAGAAAACTAATCCTTTGGATACCACCTTGTTTTTGCCATACAAGTATCGATTCTCTGCTGCAGTTTTAAAAGATAAGGAAACGTTTTGAAATTCGGATTGGACTATCTTCGCGCGGTTCCGTGGGCGTTCGCAAACTATAGCGTTTATCGCCCCCGATGTGATTTGAGCAGGAAATTGAGTTTCTGAAGGGTCCTACGTGAAACTTTAGCCGGTGTTGCTTATCTACTATATTGTAGCTGTCTTATGAGACGGTGCAACGAATACATCTTCATTAATTAGTGTAATTACTTGATGGTTGTGTACTTAACCGTTAACGAGAAGAATTAATTTGTATAATGATGACAGAAAATTAATTATTCATGTGTTCTGATTACACAGTGTGATAATGATACTTGCATAGAATATGTAACTAAATCGGAGCAGGTACAATGTTTTGTTCCCATTGACCCCGCTCGGCGCTCCTAATAAACTTAAAAGCGGTTTGAAAAAGCATTTTACTAACAAAATCAATTGAACTACGTTTGGCAGGAGCGTCATGGTGGGTGCGCCTAGTAACCTATTTATACCCACCCTAGAATCGGAACTGTACGTCGAGGACACAAGAGCCAAAATCGGTTATCAGTCCGCACGTTGTAACCTTGTAACGTGGCGTAATGAACTGTAAGCCTGACGCCTCGCCACGACCGAGCGACTTACGCAATCCCATGAATATAAAACGCGTAAATAAATAGCAGATGCGCGAAAAACTCACCCCGATACAGACAGACACTTAGCATAATAATCGCGGGTGGAGCGACGACCCCCCTCGTAGTAGAAAACGGGGAGGCAGGGAGGGTGGCGGCACTCCCCTACAGTGACACGATTCTCACGCGGCGCGCTTCCTTTCAGCGCTGTAATGAATGGGTAACGACGTAAATACGTCGCCGATGACATAATCTCTGCAACACGACATTGAAAACCAGTATCGCGACAGTTATGCAGTTGGAAAGTGGACTGACCGGGGAGTTCCGATCTATAAATTGGCTTTTGTTTTGATTTATGATTTTTTTTACGAACACAACGCCCTTTCTTTAGGTTGAGTGGTTACTCGGAACGATGTGTTAGTTCTGCTCGTACTTGAAATAATTATCCTTTACCGAGAATTGTAACAAGTGAAACCTAATTAGTGTTTCGAAGTCGAAAGTGCAGAAAAAATTATATGATTTTAACGGAGTGCCTTTTATTCAACTACACGAATAGCGATAATTATGTCCTAATAAAGACATAAATTGTATATTAATTTAACAAATAGCTAAGCCTCTGAAATAAGCAAACTGCAATCCATTTTTTATTAAAATGCAAAAAACAGGAATCCGTCATACCAATTGCATAAATGCAAACCTCGTTGAACCGAGGGCATCGAAAATTAATTACTCATACATATTTCAAATTACTACCCTTCTACGGAATATTGGTCAAAGGCAACATTCATCTCAATTATATATAACCAAGTCGTAATAGGTACCGTGAGAAACATACGATCTGGAATATGAACTCGTAACGCATACCGAACATTATCATATTGCTAAGGATATCAAATTGGTCCTATGGAAACATCATTCTTGTTACTGACAACGTATTTCAGGCAAAAACAAACGCTGCGGTCGATGTTTTAGGCATTAAATCTCGATATTCATGCTGAGAATTTAAATAACGTTTCGTTACGAAATGGAATAGTGCTGTGACATCAAGTGCTGTTCGTGAAATCGCAAGTTGATGTAATTAATCATACAAGTCTGAATTTATATCATAATACATTAAAATGCTTATATACAATAATTATCACAACTAACTATTTAAACTAGGTATTAAATTAAATGACAAAATAACTAACTATACAAATAAATACAAAAATAAGTGAAGTACTCGTCCCCATCGCTGTCATCCGTAAACGTGCCCAGAAGACTGGCAGCATTGCCACGTTGAATGGCAATGCTAATTCTTCATGTACTATTCGAGGGACAGATTTGTAGTGTAATTCATTTATGCAAATGTAAAGCTTCGTGCAGACCAACGCGACGCGACAGCGCGACGCCACACCGGCTATTGTTATACCGTCAAGTTTTCATAGAAATTGTATTGTTCGAGTCGCGTCGCGGCGTTGCGTCGCGCTGGTCTGCACGAAGCTTAAAGGATTAAATTGTATGGATCGCGGAAACGAACTCAGGGCAGGGGTCAAGGTCTTTTTAAATTCAAATACCTACAAGAATTTTCTCACGGTTCTATTTTGCAAAACGTGTTATTTCTAATGTAATTCATAATAAATAAAACATTGCTGCTCTTCACAAGAAAATATGCTGCAGCAATTAGTAAAGTTCACATATTTCTATAACTGAATAAAATATCTGTAATATTCAGTACGTTTTATGTCAAAATACCTATAACAAATTGAACTTATCTGCAGTTTGAGTATTTTGAGTGTACAATTTTTCCCAACTAATTCGCAACACTAGGGTTGCAGCAGTGGGCTCCGTCCTCCCGGGGCGCATATGCACACAGCAGGGTTCCACAACAACACACTGAAACCCCTGAGTGAAATTTGACAAGGACTTAAATCCCTCGAGGGTCTGCCCCAAGCACGACGATCAATTTCCAACGCTAAACGAAATAATATTCCATTTTACGACCCCAGAAAGATTGGGACTTAATTTGGATAGGTTTTAAAGTCGTATTTGTTGGGTATGATTTGATTTAGTAATGGCTTTTGTGTGATACCTACATACATGAATATTCTTTTGAGAATTTCATTAGGTTGAGTAGTAGATTAAATTTTTTCAAAAGCTTACAACATAATCGATCAAACTTGAAGTTAGAATAGGCACTTCAAAGTCGGTTCAGTTATGTGCAATTGCGTTTTCTTATTCTTATTAATATTTATCTATATATATAAAAGAAAGTCGTGAAATCGTGTTAGTTACACCACTTATAACTCAAGAACGGCTGAACCAATTTGGCTGAAAATTGGTGGGGAGGTAGCTTTTTAGTAGGGTAGGTAGGGTAGGTAGGGTAGGTAGGGTAGGTAGGGTAGGTAGGGTAGGTAGGGTAGGTAGGGTAGGGAGGGTAGGGAGGGTAGGTAGGGTAGGTAGGGTAGGTAGGGTAGGTAGGGTAGGTAGGGTAGGTAGGGTAGGTAGGGTAGGTAGGGTAGGGAGGGTAGGTAGGGTAGGTAGGGTAGGTAGGGTAGGTAGGGTAGGTAGGGTAGGTAGGGTAGGTAGGGTAGGTAGGGTAGGTAGGGTAGGTA
Source organism: Agrochola circellaris (assembly GCA_914767755.1). Lineage (NCBI taxonomy): Eukaryota > Metazoa > Arthropoda > Insecta > Lepidoptera > Noctuidae > Agrochola > Agrochola circellaris. The sequence continues at coordinate 3,887,282 of OU611847.1, forward strand.
GGGTAGGTAGGGTAGGTAGGGTAGGTAGGGTAGGTAGGGTAGGTAGGGTAGGTAGGGTAGGTAGGGTAGGTAGGGTAGGTAGGGTAGGTAGGGTAGGTAGGGTAGGTAGGGTAGGTAGGGTAGGTAGGGTAGGTAGGGTAGGTAGGGTAGGTAGGGTAGGTAGGGTAGGTAGGGTAGGTAGGGTAGGTAGGGTAGGTAGGGTAGGTAGGGTAGGTAGGGTAGGTAGGGTAGGTAGGGTAGGTAGGGTAGGTAGGGTAGGTAGGGTAGGTAGGGTAGGTAGGGTAGGTAGGGTCGGTAGGGTCGGTAGGGTAGGTAGGGTAGGTAGGGTAGGCAGGTAGGTGCGCCGTAGATACGTACTTAGTGCTACTCGAGCGAAGCCGGGGCGGGCAGCTAGTAACTTATAAACCCTTTTGCTTACTTGTGCACACGTAGATTTAATTCAAACTTATTCGTGCCCGCGGCTTCGTCCGCATGTGCGGTCTTTGATAATGAAAGCAGATTAAAATCCGTTCAGTAGTTTTTAATGATACACAAACAAGTTCCCTTTTCATTGTGTTTTATTTGTTCTTAAGGGGACTACAGGACCTAAACGTGCCTAAACGCAAGTTTTATAATGCCTAAAAGAATATGATCCACTGCAGTAAACAAAATCAGAAAAATATATGATATTCTTCGGGATATATGCTAGTATGATAGTGTGTTGAAAACATAATACAACTAATTTGATACGATAGAAGAAAATCATGAAGATACCTCTAAAAATTTGTTTTAACGATTAAAAATCATATTAATTTACATGCAATCATTCTGATTTTTTGTCAGATTATTCTACAAGCTACATATTAGCATAATAGTGTTTTAATTTTCCAGTCCAATCAATAGATTTTCTGTAAATCGCTAACTGCTTCATATTTTGCAATAAATTACCTGCGTCGTGTCATCGCGCTTCTCTTTCATTTCTATGCAGTCCGACAGTGACCGCGCTTTAGCTGTTGTAAGCCTCTTAACAGCGTAATCTTGTTTTAATCCATGTTTTCAATTTAGTCCAACTCTAAAGTAAAGGGCACATCAAATATTAGCTTGTAACGTAAAATTTATAAACATTTTCACAAAGTCCGGCCGTCGAGAGAATGCGTTCCTGACACCTGTCAGTTGGGCAATTTCTAGTCGTAATAAGGATCAAATTTGGCAAATACATATTCGTTAGTATGAAACTGACAGGTGTCAAGAACGCATTCTCTTGACGGACTGTAAGCAGTGTTGAACGTCACAATAAAGTAAAAAATTCTCATAAAACGTACCTAACTAAAAATAACAACCTTTAATGGAGCCCCTGTCAAAATCCGCGGCACAGTTATTACATCAAATCCTAGGGGTGTTGAATCAAAGCGCTCGTTCGCACGGGGGTACGCCATCTGCGTTTGACATGTATCATTTGCGCTTTTGCACACCCACTACTTACACCACAGGCCGCGCCCATGCCCGACAACGACAGTCCGACTCGATTTTAGTGCAACTGATGTTTACTCGATAATTGGCGTATTATTATTGACGAGTCTTGTGATGTGATCGTGCAACGTTGTAATTGAATAATTCATGTCCTGTTAAGCAAAAACTTCTAATCCAATTAGTTCACACAAGCACTTATAAATATTTCATATCACGGAACTTAATTAAACTAATGACATGTTTACAGTTTGCATAGCAAAACAATGAACCTAGTCCACCTGCAACGCAAAGCATGACAACAAAAAGTTTGCGGCTTGTAATTAAGCAAACTAATAATACGCGTTACGTACTTAGTAGTTAGTAACTAGGTATAACGTAGCGCGGCGTAGTAATTTCCGCGAACAATTAGTACGTCGGGGCGGCGACATTTCCGAGAAATGTGTACTCACGCCATGTTCAGAGCAATAGTACGTAATCAGTTACCAACAGAATTGTGACTTATTGAAATAGTAGAAGAGCGTAGTGTTCGTAGGGAAAATATATTATGTTTTCACTGGCTTCTGCGTGCGATTTCGTCCGCGTCAAATTTCTTGTTTCAAGCTTCGTGCAGACAAGCGCGACGCGACACCGGCTATTGTTATACCGTGAAGTTTTCTTAGAAATTGTTTTGTTCGAGTCGCGTCGCGCTGGTCTGCACGACCCTTTAACATAAAATTCATAAAATATATCCTCTATGACACTCAGCAATACTGTAGCTTCCCATCCTCTATGACACTCAGCAATACTGTAGCTTCCCATCCTCTATGACACTCAGCAATACTGTAGCTTTCCATCCTCTATGACACTCAGCAATACTGTAGCTTCCCATCCTCTATGACACTCAGCAATACTGTAGCTTCCCATCCTCTATGACACTCAGCAATACTGTAGCTTCCCATCCTCTACATACACTCAGCAATACTGTAGCTTCCCATCCTCTATGACACTCAGCAATACTGTAGCTTCCCATCCTCTACATACACTCAGGAATACTGTAGCTTCCCATCCTCTATGACACTCAGCAATACTGTAGCTTCCCATCCTCTATGACACTCAGCAATACTGTAGCTTCCCATCCTCTATGACACTCAGCAATACTGTAGCTTCCCATCCTCTATGACACTCAGCAATACTGTAGCTTCCCATTAGTGAAATAATTTTCGGAATCGGTTTAGCGGTTCGAAGATTACCCCCTCATACAACTCACAATTTTTTACCTTTTTATAACACCTATTATAAGTATGTATTGATAAAAGGATATCAACAAAATTAGTTGGAACTCCTCGGTAGACCCGGAGGATTTGTGCCCGTTGGCAATATGCTCACCCTATATTACATGGAACTTATAACTAGCGAAACGTAGTTGTATAAGATTTCCCCCCCTTCCCTTTTTATGAACATTGGCGTGATGTCATGTTACGTATTACGTTTATTAAAAGTTCAATAATAAAACTTTCTTTGTAAAAACTTACAGAAACGAAACGACGAATTTTTCTTAACATTCGGTAAACGTAACGTAATAATTATAAAACTCTTGAATTCTTAGGAAGTTTATTTTTTGTTGTTTTGCTTGGGGTCGTGGGACAAAGACGTTTGATTATGTTATCGTACAAAAGAAACCAGCCAGCTTTCTTTTAAAAATTATGGTAGACTCTATCCTTAAGAACGATTCGGAGTTCAGACTATTACGAACATTTTAAGGCTCGTGCAGACTAGCGCGACGCGACGGCGCGACGCGACTCGTACAATACAATTTCTGAGAAAACTTTACGGTATAACAATAACCGGTGTCGCGTCGCGCTGTCGCGTCGCGCTAGTCTGCACAAAACTTTAAAACATACAATTGCCAAATCGGTCCAGTCGTTGTGAAGTGATGCGCTAACCAATGAACAGCATTTCATTATTTATTAAATAGATGGAATCAAGTGGAATCGACTGGGTCGGATATAAATAGCTTTATCAACACGTACCGCAAAAAATGACAGCTCGAATTTAGTCAAGATTTTCGATAGACTTGGCTTCACCCAACCACATGCATCGTGGCATTATCAACATGTTACATCTAAAGACAGGTAGTCATATTTGCGTAATCCCCAAAGCTTCGACTGAAGCCAAGAGCTTAGGGTATAGCGTAGACCGCACACAGAACCCACACAATAACCTCTTAACCGTTTGAATGCTCGATGCAACATGTTTTAGTATATTAGATAGATAGTTAGGTGTAGGACAAAAGGATTTGTGCCAGCATTTGCGGTTTGGATGTGTGGGGTCGTAAAACTTTTGTTATTTTTCGTAGTGTTGCAAAGTTTCTGTACTCTGCGTCCTTCTTCGTGTCGATAGCAAATAAAATAGTGTCACTGTCAACCCAGAAATAGCTACGTGGATTGCATTATCAGTTCCGTCCATTATGTGTTAATGTTAAAAGTTTTATAATTTAAATGTCACGGAAACAAGTACACAATAGCACGCGACCCATTTAATAATTATTCAGACTATTAGAACAACAATAAAAAAGATTTAATCAATTTTAAAAGGAACATCTATTTCATTAATGAATATAATTGCTGCGTATGTTTACCAACACGTCCATTTCCACTTGCGCGTACGCATTCGCGAGGGCGACACGCTAGGCGAGCGGGTCGCGTCTCGTTAACTTGCCACGGCCGATAGCATCAGGTAGCCATGCCGCGTTACGCTCAATAATCATGTCGTTAGAGCCCTGTAAAACGTAACGCTGAATGTAACGTTACTGCGTGATAAAATATGATGGTAACGTAACGTAATGTTACCGCTCGGTAAAATGTAATTTACCGCGTGGTAAAACGAAACGCTCTATATAACGTTACCGCGTGACAATGTCTCGGTAACGAAACGCTATACATAACGTTACCGCGTGACAATGTGATGGTAACGAAACGCTATACATAACGTTACCGCGTGACAACGTGATGGTAACGAAACGCTATACATAACGTTACCGCGTGACAACGTGATGGTAACGAAACGCTATACATAACGTTATCGCGTGACAACGTAATGGTAACGAAACGCTATACATAACGTTACCGCGTGACAATGTGATGGTAACGAAACGCTATACATAACGTTAACGCGTCACAACGTGATTGTAACGTAACGTTATCGCCCCGTTGATAGTCTGTGCCAAGCCTTAAGATTTTAATATTTGAGGTTAAACAGGTGTTACACATGAAACTGCGTTCTACTGCAGTATCAATGACCCGCGGGTCAGTGACATTTTATTTATGAAATATTGAACCGAATCGGTATTACGAGAATAAATTTTGAGGGACGGACCATTTTCTTTAAGATATTGCAACCGTTCGCCAGCCGGCGAAGGGTGGGGAAAATGAATGGCTATTGGAGAAATTAGGGTGAAAAACATAAGTTAAGATATATGTATATTGAGATTAAAAGAATAAATGGCTATTTAATGTAATAGTAGTGATAAAATAAGCAATCGTATTGAATCACTTTGAATCCAACAATTTCGAGAAAATGTGATTTTCCGTTAAACAAAATATATTTAATATTAGCTGCCCGCCCCGGCTTCGCTCGAGTAGCACTAAGTACGTATCTACGGCGCACCTACCTGCCTACCCTACCTACCCTACCTACCCTACCTACCCTACCTACCCTACCGACCCTACCGACCCTACCTACCCTACCTACCCTACCTACCCTACCTACCCTACCTACCCTACCTACCCTACCTCCCCTACCTCCCCTACCTACCCTACCTACCCTACCTACCCTACTAAAAAGTATCCTATGTCCGTCTCCTGGTTCTAAGCTACCTCCCCACCAATTTTCAGCCAAATCGGTTCAGCCGTTCTTGAGTTATAAGTGGTGTAACTAACACGACTTTCTTTTATATACACTCGAGAGCAATGAATCCGGGTCACTTAAAGAATCCTAAAAATCTCGGAAACTAAAAATGCTAGGTTAATGCAATAAATTGTATTTAATAGACAATGTAATACTCCTTAAATGAAGGTATTAAAACTTCTTAGTTATTGTAAAGTTATATCATAAAAAAATCAAATTTGAAAAAGGGCCACTTTCGAAGATGGAACTACGAAATTACAGCATTTGGTTTTGCTTTTGTTTGTAATCTGTCATTTATGTGGGTACATAAACCATGTTGATAGTGCTCTATATTCATTATTCAAGCTGAAATTATGTCGCTTACGCCTGAAGAATGCACCAGAATACTTACAATGCTGGAAACCGGCCGGAGTCAGCGCGATACAGCCAGGACTGTCGGTGTGTCGCTGTCAACAGTACAAAGAGTTCTCCGACGTTACGAAGAAACTGGTTCTAACCTACGCAGACCAGGAACGGGCAGAACCAGGTGTACCACAGCACGAGAAGACCGATACTTGGTGAACACCATGCTTCGAAATCGCTTTCTCACAGGAACTGAACTCACAAATCAGTTTCGACGCCTCGGAGGAAGTAACCCAAGTGCATGGACAGTAAGACGTCGGCTTGCTGAATCTAACTTAAAACCCCTTAGACCTGCAAACGGCCCTAAACTGGAGCGTGGGCATCGTATTTCAAGACTAAGATATGCCCAGAGCCACGTAAATTGGAGTATTGAAGATTGGTCAAAAGTTATGTTCTCCGACGAATCAAAATTTATGCTCTACAAGCACGATGGAAGACACAGAGTGTATCGAAGACCAGGGGAAAGATTCAAGCAAGCATGCATCGAAGAAAAAGTAGCCTACGGTGGTGGGTCTGTACTTGTGTGGGCCGGAATTTCTTCTGAAAGTCGCACAGAGCTGGTGATCATAGAAAACGGCTCTTTACCTAGCGTAAGATATGTGGAAGAAATCCTCAATGATCACGTTGGTCCATTTATGGTCAATTTAGGTGAGGATGCTATATTTATGCATGACAATGCCCGACCTCATACAGGTAGGATTGTGAATGACTACCTTCAAGAGATGAACATTACTCGTATGGAGTGGCCAGCGCGCAGCCCGGATATCAACCCGATCGAGCATGCTTGGGACGAGCTAGGCAGATGCGTAAAACAACGAAACCCTCCCCCAATCACGCTTCGTGAGCTCAAAATTGCTCTCACAGAGGAATGGGAGAATATTCCCCAAAATCGTATAAGGAACTTGGTGTACAGCATGCCAAACCGCGTAAACGCAGTAATGGAAGCACGAGGAGGCAATACGAAGTATTAAAATTCAAGAAAATCGAAATAAAGTTCAAAAATTTCATGTTTCCTATTTTTGTTTTAAGGAGAGATCAGCAGTTTTTTTCTTTATGTAATTTTGTGTTAATAAAATGTATGGTGACTCATATTTTTTTTACTTTCATTTAAGGAGTATTACATTGTCTATTAAATACAATTTATTGCATTAACCTATCATTTTTAGTTTCCGAGATTTTTAACATTCTTTAAGTGACCCGGATTCATTGCTCTCGAGTGTATATAGAAGAAGATGATTCGAGCAATAGATGATTGGCTGTTAAATACAATCGTTCAGATAATACTGCAGTTTTGTTTGAAGGTTTATATCAACACAAGCGGGTTTAGACATAATAAGACATCTACGTCAGACGCCTCATGTAAATTATCCTCGAGTCCTAGACTAATATAGTATTTATATTGACTTGCACATAAAGTGATCACACTAGAAGTCAGATAAATAATCATAAAAACATAACCAATAAGTAATCATGTCTAAAGTACGTCAGTGGAATCCGTTTATAATGACATCGAAGGGAATTGACAAACATAAGCGGACGTCATTCAAAGCATTTTTGTGAAAAAAAAAACAACCTTATTTTTGTTTAGGTAAATACTTATTTTACTAGAGAAACATATTAAATCCAAATAAAGATTGCACGTAATACATGTACCTATGTATATTTCAAATTTTTTACTTAAGAAATCTGTTAAAAACGGACAAAATTTATTAAAAATGGGCCTTAATAAGCGACATATCACTGTAAGTGAAGTCATGAAGTCATTATATCCGACTTTGTTACAAATAATTTTATATGAAAACCAAACTTCGGTCATAATAGGCGGTTGCTCAATATAGGCGGAGACATAATAAACGGATTCTACTGTACTTTGTTTACCTACCTAGATGACGACAAAGAAGCACGGATATAAAATCGAATAAACAAATTACGAAATAGGGCAAAACAAAAGAGCGTACCTACATTCTATATTCGAAGAGAGATTACAATGTAGTGTCGAGCGCAGGTGAATGACCGAAATCGGCGCGCCGACCTTGCGACGTCTCGCTTCACCTACATACGCCACACTGACAAGCCACTTTTGCTTTCGACAATTCGCAAAAAAATATATTAAGGAATATCTTTGTTCTGTTGGATGTCGGTGATGTAGGATACGTGCCCTATATGTACCTATGGTATCTACGATCTACACCTCGTTGTTTTTACGCTCCGTTGTTGTCATACTTTGTTTTTGGCCTACTTGGTTGATGTTGGAAGCTTCATAGGGAAGTATAGGGTTTTAAGTTACTCCTCTTAATTTATAGGTACAGTTTTTTTTTTTTTAGCTTGGATCCCATCCTTCTTTGTTTTCCGTCTCATTAGAAAACAAGAAAGTTTTTCACCAGTCCGAATTCATAAGAATTCCCGACATTCAATAGTCCTTTAATCCTCCTCTCATTAAAGGAAATGAAACTTTTCCCGAATTAAAACTCCGCCAGACTTAACGATGTTCGGTATCAAATTAAGAGCCGCCCCTTCCAGACGGACAGATCGTCAGATGTACCTGTTCCGAATATCTTCAGAGCAAAAATTTCTTAAAAAATTGGGTCAATTAGCAACAAAGCTCCCCACGAAGTGCGAGAAAGGAGGGGAACCTACGTCCCTAGTTATGAGTGTACGTTGTGGCTTCACAAAGGGCGAGGGTGCGCCCTCGACGCGCGACACCACCCCCGCCGCCCCGCGCACTGCACCAAAGAAAAATAACGCCCAACCACGCAACCACAGAGCTCATAATCGAACGCCACACCACAACGAAGGTTGCGCGTTAAAAATTGTGTTATTCGACATTTTACCTGTGGATTTCGCCCGACAAAAGATTCTAAAACGGGTTACGCGGGAGGATGCTCCCAGAATAAACATTTCACGTGTGAAGCGAGAGTCGCGTTATGTGGATAAATAAGCTATCTCACTTTGTACGTCACGTAAGTGTCGGCGTCAGACATATGATTGATACCCACCACCGACGAAGTCTCGCCACTGAATATAAAAGCGTACTTTAAATAAAACACCTTTTCAAATACGTGAACAATAAGTAAAATTGTTCGTTCATTCGTCACAGTGTGTAGTCGCGTCAAGTCTACGTGCGGTGAATGTCACGCGGCCAAAAATAATAATGTGTGCGTTCGGTCCGGACGGTCGTTCGGTCAGTGCAGTCTCGTTGCGTCACTGCACTGGACCGCCGGGGCATTGCACCTTGTTCACCGCGACGCGAGTGCCGCGACCACACCGCACGCTCGCGCCGTCCCGCTCGCGCCACGCTCGCCTATAGCTGCGTGCGATCGATCCTAGCCATTCAACAGCTGATGGTCATTTCACGAGTAACGTGCCCGGTGACATGGTGAGGTTACTATGTCTCACGTGACGCTCTATACTATTGAATAGTAGCTAACTATTGTATTGTATTGTTTCAGTGGCGTTGCGGTGCTGAGTCCGACTGAGAGCGGTGGATGCAGCAGTAGTGACATCACTGAGCCGCGCTCGCCGCGCAGCCCCGAGTCGTCGACGTCGTCGTGCAGCACCTCCGAGGAGAGCGCGGGCGCGCGCATGCCGCCGTGGGCGTGTGACCCGGCGCCGCCGGCACCGCGACGCATCGCGGCGCAACCCGCGCCCGTGCGCCGCTCGCAGCCGCCCATACATCGCCGCATCACCGAGTACTTCAACCACAAGATGAAGCCGCAGAACGGCCTCAAGCGTGATAACGCGGCCAACGATGACACCAAGAAGAAGTGCCTACCTAAAAATGGGGTCACGCATGACCTAGAGAAATATATATCTTATTTGTCACAGACCCTTAGTCCTAAAGTATTAATGGACGTCGGAAAGCAAAACGAAGCCGCTAGCCGAAAGTCGAACACTACCATTAACGGCGCACTGGACGCCACGAAAGCGGCAGATCTCAGCAAAACGACGAATGGTAACTTCAGTGGTCTGATCGACTACAGTAGACCCAAGGAGATGAAAGACAAAAATCACACGAACATGAATGGCTTTTTGGAAATCCGGCACGGATCCGAGACTTTCACAAAAGGGAAGCAAACAGGAGGGCTTCTGAAAGACTTGATAGATGGTAAGAGACCGGGCCTGGAAATAAAGACTTCATCTGACCCATCCGCCAATGGGATATTAGCCAATAAACATACACCAGACATCAGTAGACGTAAAGTTCCCATACCTGCATCCAATGACCTGATCGGCATGAGGATTGCGCCCTCAACCACCATAAGTCAATCGCCTAAGAAAACTACAAAACCAGATAAATCCAGAATGAACGGTGTTGTAAGCTCGACGACTAAACTGGACAGCAGAATGAATGGAGTCACATATGGATCTAATAACTTGAACTTAAACCCTATAACTAAACCAGCTAAAAAGGAGACGCCGAAGAAAGCGACCCAACCCGCGAAAAGAACAAATCGCAAGTCATCCGCATGTATTGCCAATAGTAAAAACCTCACCTGGTCTAAAGCTAATAATCTTAAGCAGGTGCAGCTTCAGAAACAAAATTGTACAAACATATCTTCGAGTTCCCCTATTAAAACTATGCCGGGCGAGGCAAGTCCTGCACCAAAGATGCATATCCCGAACGGTGTTCGTCAGGCTCCCATGATGAATGGTAACTACACCAATCTCAATGTACCTGTACCGAATAATTATCAAAATTGTCATCAGATTAACATCCCACAGCCATGTAACGGTACAATGAACCCCAACAATTTAGCATCATTCGTTGCTGTACCACAAAATATGATGCTTACAACGTTAAGGATACCCCAGAATGGTTTGTCGCCACAAACACTGGGACAACAGAATAATATGGCAGCTTACAACCGACAGAATGTTAACGTCTCAAGTCCGACAAAACTAAACGGCCAGTTCGTTTTCCCACTCATGCAGAACCTAAACGGAACGGTTGTCCAAATACCAAATCTGATGACTAAGATGCCTAACTTCGTTCTTCCACCAACTCACACGCAAAGACAAGACCATTTGCAAAACCAGCAAGCGGCATCTATTCTTATAAACGGTACTCTTTTAAAGCTCGCTAACACGATGACATCGCCGTATCCGAATGTAAAAAGTGAGCCAGTAACAAGTCAACCTATTCCAGGGATGAATAAAAATGTCACTGGAATGCAAGCTGTCGGCATGACAGTTCAATCCAAGCAGAATTACGCTGTCAACTTCAGCCACCCCGTTCTTATGCCTCAACCTGGTTATATTGTTACATCTGTGCCACCAAATATAAACGTGAAGGAAACTTGGAGTTATACGAATACAAATACAGTGTCTTCGTCACAAACGACGTATTCGAGTCATTTAGTTCACCATCAACCGCCCATAGTGCCCAACTATCATTCACTGCACACGAGTAGTATACCTATCGCGCCGGTCAAACCGCCGGACAACCCAATCCAGGGCACCGACCCCCCCAGCAGCACAGTGAAGGAACACGAGCTATTTGATTTAACGCCTCCCAAGTGTGAAATACCATGGTTGTCGAAAACTGTCAACAATAACATCTTCCCATTACAACCAAATAAAAAGAACTCGAGACCTTTCGCGGAAATTTGTAGTATATCGGAGAAGCTCGAAGAGTTAGCTGCTAAGAAGGCGAAGTATGAGATAAAGGACGACAAAATTGAAGATTTGAGGATGGATTCTAGCATGGATTCGACCATGGATTCTACCATGGATTCGACCATGGATTCGAGTATTGAACTTCGTAAGATCGAGGCGGTCGCCAGGCGGGAGGAGACGATCTTTACGCAGATCACCGTCCTCAAGGACGTGTCATCGTCTGACGTCCACAATACTGTGATAGAAGCTAATTTCTGTAGTACAACTGAGTCCGAATCGGGTATAGGGACGGACAAGTCTATAGACTCGCCTAGTGACTCTCAAACTAGTAAAGAATGTGATGAAGATTCCTCGATATCTTTGAGTATTAGTGTGTGTTCTGTGGAGGTGCAGAGTCAGAAGAGTCCTATCCTGAAGCAGCCCAAGACGCTACGCTTTCCTCCGAGGAGTTTGACGAAGCCCAGCAGTGACAAGCGGAAGTCGAGTACAGACACGACGTCCACAGTGTCTGTGTGTCAGTGGGAGAACTGTAAGCGAGAGTTCGATGGAGACCCGGATCTCTTAGAACATATACAGGTTAGTTATTTGCATTGTCTCATAAATGTAGTCGCCAGATTTCTTTGCCGGCAAGACATTAGCAATAAACATTTTATACTTCCTCACTTTTACACCTTCCTTACTAACCTCCTCTACAAAATGATTATTACAATTTTTAGTGCATCCACATAAAAGATTTAAAGTAAATATTATTTAGAAATAACTTTTCTACTAAAACAATACAGAGCTGAAAGTATATTCATAACGTTTGGTAGAAGAAGACGGATGAGCACAATATAATCATTAGTTTTTAGTTTTTCCACTTGATTCAACATACCCATGTCTATGTCTCTTTGTTTCGGTTTAAGGGGACTACAGGACCTAAACGTGCCTAAACGCAAGTTTTATAATGCCTAAAAGAATATGATCCACTGCAGTGAACAAAATCAGAAAAATATATGATATTCTTCAGGATATATGCTAGTATGATAGTGTGTTGAAAACATAATACAACTAATTTGATACGATAGAAAAAAATCATGAAGATACCTCTAAAAATTTCTTTTAACGATTAAAAATCATATTATTTTACATGCAATCATTCTGATTTTTTGTCAGATTATTCTACAAGCTACATATTAGCATAATAGTGTTTTAATTTTCCAGTCCAATCAATAGATTTTTTGTAAATCGCTAACTGCTTCATATTTTGCAATAAATTACCTGCGTCGTGTCATCGCGCTTCTCTTTAATTTCTATGCAGTCCGACAGTGACCGCGCTTTAGCTGTTGTAAGCCTCTTAATATAATTTTATACTAAAATCCTCTCTACCACAATTTCAGAACGTCCACGTAGAAACGCAAGCTGGCAAGGAGAACTACGTCTGCTTATGGGAGCAGTGCAAGGTTCGCGGCAAGCCGTCGTGTTCCCGACTATGGCTGGAGCGTCACACGCTGTCGCACGGCGGGAACAAGCCGTTCAAGTGCATCGTCGACGGCTGCGAGAGGCGCTTCTCCACACAGGTATAATTACGGGCATATACAATTTACAAACATCCTAAAAACGCACTAAAGATGCAAAGCGTCAATAGACGGTCCATTTAAATGAAAATTGTGCGTTGTGTAAAATGCGGCAGTCGGCGTAAATTGAGCTTTTGGCGTCAGCTACTGCGTGCGTTCAGGCCGCCGTCCCATTTAAAAGCTATCGTCGTTCAAATACGCAATCGGTCGCTTGCATATGTCACGAAAATCCGGAAAGCGACCTCTGTCGGCGCGACCACGCGTTCAGGTTCACTGAACAAAATGTTCGAACGATCGTGTATTCGTGGGACGATACGCGGGGGTCAAACTTGCAATGCGATGCGATTTGGCGTAAATCATTTTGCTATTTGTACGTACATTATTACAGCGGAGCGTGTGCGTTGTTGCCGCGAACATTTTTGAGAGAATTATCCAGATATTCGCTGATCCATTTACTAGTTAAAATATTATAATCAGTCAAATAAGCTCATTGTGTTTTCATTATAACTGCTAATGTGTCCTTCTCGAAAGTTTTCGCAAAAGAGGGCTCACAAACGCAATTTTAATTGATATGGACCTGACTTTATGTTCACATACAACCAAATTATCTAATAAAACAAGTCATCAATTATAATTTGATTGTTTTCGATTTATTGCATGTTCACAATTTATATTTCGTATCTTCGGTGCGTTTTCTAACATCCAAAATATTATTTAAGCATATCCCTTTATATCACTTTTGGTCAAACGGTTGCAGAATAACTAATATACAAAGTAGGTATATTAATGTATGGTGAAATATTTTAGGAAATACATTTTAAAATATTTAAATGATATTTTAAGGTATACATTTTAAAATATTTATATTATATGTTAGTTTACATAAGTCTATTCATAGTCTAGGTAAAATTGAAGATAGTTCACTAGTGTGGGCTTTAAAAATAATAGGTAATAGTAACACTAGGCATAAATACAATAATTTGTCTAAAATGTATTATGAATGTCTTTGTTTTGTCATTTGTTTATTTCTGCAACGTATCGTTTTTAAGTGTTATGAAATGGTTTATGTTGTGCTCATTAGTAATTAAGTGAATTGCATCTAACCCTTTTACCGCTAACCACGTCAAACGACGTCCAATATAGATAATAATTATAAAAAAAGTACTCAAAGTCAGATATTACTTTTGTTTTTTTATTGTTCTCATGTACTTCTTGGTCCTCAATTTAGAATTTACAATTGCAATAACAAGATGAAAACTAAACTATCAATGTTTTGAGATTTTTTTACAATTCCTTGTTAGCGTTGGAATGGTTTTTTTAGTTGTACTTTTGGATTTTTCAGCTGTAAATCTTCAGTTTCAAAAAGCTATCCTCGTGTTATGACAGCTGTAACCCTCGTGTACTTTTTTGAAATTGTCAATTTACTCATCTAATGAATCTAAAATGTATGTTCATTGTGACAGTAGTGTCTTCAACATGTGAATAACGTCCAATCGAGTGATTGGATCATAAAACGCATTTAATATCAATAACATTTTAAGTAGAATTCATAATTATTATTTACGCCGTAAACCCAAATAACTTTTAAATACTACGAAAATATTATTATCAACTTTTGCTTTCGGTAAGAAAATCGATAAATAATACAAAAAAAAAAGAAGATAATTGATTTAAAACCAATCGACAAAAACTACATGATCTAAATACAAATTCAATTAATCAATATATCTATCATATATGATCCAATCACTGGATATAAGTATGGCATATCACGATTCTTTCGTTCATTGCTTTCCTTAAAAATAAAAAATAAACAGAAAAAAAGTCGTATAAAATATTATTCTCACAAAACAGCCGTCTCGTGATGTTGCCATATTGACGTTAATTTACGACGCAGCCTCCGACGAATATAAAAGATAAAGTTGTATATGTTTTCTTTCCCCAAGGACACTGAAGACGATGCCAAAGAGAACCCTCGATGGCTGGAACCACTTCCGAGATTTTATTTATTTTTGTCGACCTATAAATTCGTCGGGTTTACCCCTTTGACCGCTATTTAACGTTCAGTGTACCGTAAAAGTTAGATAAGAATGCGACAATAGCAGTGTAATTTTGGACAATAACTCTTCATGCGATGTCATCTCGTAATTACCCGTTATGGCAGTCGAAGTGTTAAATGCGGTGAATTTGATATGTATCATTTATTTTTTTCAACACGACGTGTCGAGCTACGGAATAAGTGTAGTGTAAAAGCAAGTACTAAGTAGATGAACTGGTGTTAGAATAATTAGTTCATAAGGACTCAGAACTTTACGCCTTCATCGACGACCTTATAATGTTATTTAGAAATATTATGCGATACAATATAACAAATAATTTTGTAGATAACAATAAAAAAACTAATACACAATATCTATTCTATGCTTGTATTATTGAATACCAAAAATATAACTACCAAAACGGTATACCGGAAGAACCTCCGCAATAATCGTGAAAAAACTTAAAATGACATATCTTCGAATCAAAAACAAATAAAAATGGCAATACTAAAATATCCTAACTGCATATAGCGTCACTGTACCATCAAAGAAGTTCATAACGAACCACTGTAAGGACTATTCTTGCTTGCAGCGCTCGGCGGCTATAGCACCGAGCCGGTAACAGACGTGGTCATCGTGTTCACGGGACTTTAGTTTTCAAACTGATATGAAATTCTTTGATGGTACCTTAAACTAATACTTGAAGTTAGGAACGAAAACTGCGTTACTAATGTACTATTCTACTGCAAATTCTGCGAGGACCAGCACCCGAATTGCGTAACACACTATCAATTACAATCTGACCGATTTTGAACGATATTGCTAATCCATTGCTTAATATGTTCGAAAATTTTTTCTGCTCAACAACGTAAATAACGCAATGAATGTTGTTGAACTGTCAAAATGAAACCCATTGCTATTGAAAGTGTATTACGGATTTACCTCGCTGTACTGCTGTTGCATATAACCGTGTGTTTATTCCACAGATACCTTAAACATGGTCGAAAAGTGTAATTTCTTACTTGCTAACGTGTACTTTACAATTACAGACGTTATTGGAGCGACACGTGAACAACCACTTCAATGAAGCTTCGCCCAGTAATGGTTCCGGCAAGAAGTCTGCAGAGGGTTCCGTCAAACTCATTCGTAGAAATGGCAAGAAGCTGCGGTATAGAAGACAACCATGGTCTGGTGAGTTGACTCTCTTCTTCATTCCATATTATATCCAATGTTGAGAGTAGGTCTCCTGGGGCCTTGGGCCTTCCACATCTAATTCGTCCCTCCGATTGACCAGCTCATCGCCTCGTCGATTAACTTCGCTGGTGGTCTGAAAATAAATTATCATCGTTATTGTCGATGGAAGAAGGTACAAGTGAATTCCTAAATGTTCAAAAAGAGCAAAAAGTATTTACTTGTTTTACTGGGAGCATCATTTTCTCAAAACTGCTGGTTGGTACATTTGAATTCTATATGAGCTAAAATTATGAAGGTTTTAAAGATTTTTTAAGAATCAATCAGAAACACAAAACCATATGATTATAAATCATTTGACATGATCCACGTTCGTAACGACCCAAAGGTTGAGGTTACAACCTTCCCAAAAAAAGCAATTTCTAAGTTCGTCCACATTTTTTGACCACGCGATCCATTATATTTCCAGCACGCATGTTCGACTTTTTCGACGCGGGTATGATGGAGGGCCTAGTATGGCGGCTCGTGCGCGCGACGCGTTGGCGGCTAAGCGGCGCCTGCCCACTGCGGGAGCCGCCCGGCCGACACACGCTCACACTACGCGCCGCGCTCACGGCGACGCGGTACAATGTCGCGGCGGATAGGAGAGAGGCGCTTGTCACGTATTACCCGCCAAATGTGTAAGTTACCATTCTTAATTTAAATTTTGTTAGATATAGGAGTGAGGGAGATAAGAAGGCTGATCAGAAGAGTCGAGAAGAGAGCTTGGGAGGCATGTGTGTGTATGACAAAAGCGGAATAGAATCAAAGTTCAATGAAATTCTTAGGGGGTGAATTTTCGGAAATCATTCCTTTGTGCTCACCTTCGTTATAAAAAGAAGGCTTTGCGATATCTTGCAGTCAATTTAAGATTTTTATTAAGTAGATATTCCAGAAAACCTGGCATAAAACTATAACAACGCATAAAAGTGTTGACAAGCAGAATTTTGTGATCTGTCAAATAATTCTGTCTTGCTATCAAATAAATGATGAGTTCATGTTGTCTTTAAAAAGGATTTTAATCGACTTTGATTCTATATGCTGAGTATTTTACATAAACATTGTCTGATCTGATAATAATTGTTATATTTACTGAACAATTTCAATAAAAACAGTAATCATTACAATTTTCTAGTTGTAGCTCATGATATTCTTCGATATCACAATGTATGGTGTTTTCAGGTAAGCATTGGAGTAATTCATATCACCAATCATGCACCCTGGGTAGTACAGACTTATCCCTTGTATCCGATAGAAAAACC
The DNA here is from genome assembly GCA_914767755.1 of Agrochola circellaris. Taxonomy (NCBI): domain Eukaryota; kingdom Metazoa; phylum Arthropoda; class Insecta; order Lepidoptera; family Noctuidae; genus Agrochola; species Agrochola circellaris. The sequence goes on from OU611847.1 coordinate 3,904,721, forward strand.
TGTTAAAACGTTATTATTATAGATTTCATCACCGTAAAAACCTGTATTCTACAAATTGGATGCTGAACCTGTAAAAAAAATACTTAATTTTACCGAGGATTCCCAAGTACTTACTAACAAATTTATCTTCTAAACTGATTTATTTGAGGGGTCATTCATTCTATTTCTTAACTAGCCGCGCCCCGCGGTTTCACCGCATAAGTCTCAATCTCTTGGAAATATCGGGATAAAAAGTATACTATGTGCCAATCCAGGTCATGGTCTACCCATGTGCCAAATTTCATGCATATCCGTTCAGCCGTTTTAGCGTGAAAGCGTAACAAACAAACAAACTCACTTTCTTATTTATAATATTTCATAAAGTATATAATTTATGAACCTATTCATACCTAAAGGCGACTAAATTTATAACTAAATTGTTAGTTATAAAATTAGTCGCCTTTATTCAAGCAAAGTGGGGAATAGGTTAACTATTACCAATCATTATTTAGCATTGATCACCATTAATCGCCATTATATTTAGGTTTAAAAATCTATAGTAAGAATTTAAATAAAATACTAATCTCAGTATTTGCGATCTAGTCAACAGCTCGGGACTGTCGTGTCTAAATAGATTATTATAATATACACAGGTAAATTCAGGTGGGTTAGTAGTGCAAAAGGAAATTCATATCATTTGGTGTTTAGCTAAATAGATATAATAGGTATTCGTCAATTAATTGTACCGCACAAAAAGCAATACTCTTTTTTTAATTTAATTCCTTGATTGCATTAAGCTTCGTGCAGACCAGCGCGACGCGACACCGGTTATTGTTCTACCGTCAAGTTTTCTTAGAAATTGTATTGTTCGAGTCGCGTCGCAGCGTCGCGTCGCGCTGGTCTGCACGAAGCTTTAAGCTTTAATTTATTTTCACAATTAAATTCGCGAGTAATTTTATGATTAAAAAAAAACGTTATTAGCACCCATTTTATATCCTCGATTTCCAGATTGAGTTGAAACCATTATACGTACGTAACAATTTTTCAATTATTACGCTCATATAATTTCTCTACAATCTGTGTAGCTTTTAAATTAATTTAACACATACCTTTATAATTTTATTATAGTGCACGATTACTTACAACGTCTTCCGGGGATCATATGCATTACTACGAATCAAAATTGGCACTAATTGGAAACGGAATGCTTGCAATTGGCACAAATGATAATGCAGTTGATCCCCAATCAATCAGCTTGGCTTAGCATGCTTAATGTTGCCATAAGTGCCACACAGAGTAAAAATATATTCACAAAGTTGCTAGCATTGATATAGTATTTTAAAATTCAGCATAATATTGATGTTTACTGTACCTTGTCCACTCTGAAATGACGCGCCCCACTACCGCATTACCATGTGCGTAAAATGCAGTAGTGAATGGGGCGCGTCATTTCAGAGTGGACAAGCTTTACTTAAAATGTTACCGAAAAATCTTTTTCACTTTTATTAGTTTTTTCATGAATTGTTCTTCGTTTACTGCTAGCAATAAAATGGGTTGCCAGTCCGTATTGATGTTTTGGGTTTGGGCATAGTAAATCGTCTTTTGTTTTAATAGTTTTCAAATCTCAAACGTAAAAATAAGGTTGCTTACAGTCTGAATGGCAAATAGGCTGTGTAATGGCATTGTGATTCCCTTCATCAAATTATAATGTAACATGCAATTTGGCGCTGATGTCGCGTTGCTGTGCAGCTATTTGTGGCCCAAATTGAAAGCATCTTTAACAGCTGGTGTTTGAAACAAAGCTTTTTAGATATGCATGTCTATCATTTAGTTCACCTTCAATATGGGATTGGTGCCCATAAACGCTGCAAACACAAGTTATAAATTAAAATTTTGTTCCAAAGAATAATAAACTTTATTTCAGAAGCCGATCGACGTTACACCAAAATTCGCAGCTTATATTGTGTTTGCAGCTGCCTCCGTGTGGCACGGGAATGAACCAGTACTCATAGCGTTGATGTTCTTTCAGATTGGAGGATGAATGGGTGCCAGAAAAGGACGTGACACGTATCAAGCGGGTTGAAATCGCGGAGTTATCTGCCAGCGTGAAGGTGGCGTTATACGAACACTTCTCGGCGTCGTACACGGGCCCGCCGCCCGCGCCCGCGCCCGCGCCGCGCCGCGAGCGCCGGGGCGCGCCGCGCATGCTCGCCAACTTGCTGGCCAAGCGCCGGCGCGAGCCCGAGTGCCGCGCCGAGCCGCTCGTGTGGCGCGAGCCGGAGAAGCCCGCGCGGCCCAGCGGCGCCAAGAAGCGCAAGATGGGCCGCCGCTACGGTGGCGCCGCCTTCTGGCCCTGCGGACGATAATTGATAAGTGATCCCGAGCCCGGTGTCACACTACACCGGAACTACACGAGCGTTATTATTTGTGATTGCGGGCCGCCCGTCATTTTGGAACGTGGGTTCGATCGAGTTGACTGGGAAAATTATGAAAATGATTTAATTTTATGTGAATGACGATTTGAATTTGTTTGTGTGTGATTAATTCCATTTTTAATACATTTTTACAAAGCATCCACTTTCCAAAATTTCCGTCGGCCCGCAAAGAAATGTCTGTATGAACTTTATGTTTTCTCAATTGAATAGAATAATGTGATCGATAGTGTAAATGTTGTCGGCGCGTGTAGTCGGTGTGACACCGAGCGAGACAGATGTTGATTCGACGACAGGCTGATGGCCGACGATATCCGACTTAGGAAAATTCTCGCCAAAGATTGTTGAGGTGCCGCGACGCGGTTTAGACTGCTATACAGCAGAAAGTTAAATTTTATTCACAAGACTGATGCTTTTTTATAATGATATTGAACGGTCGAAATATCGAGCCTTAACGCGTCCGTTCATCGAGGTCGTAGAACGCGGCGCGAACAAAACGTGTACATAGTTAGATGGAAGTGTATAGTGAGTACGGTTTCGTACTCGATGTAACATAGGCGAGGCGACTAGAGTAGCCGACGTTAGTCTGATAGGTAAGTTAGGGTAAGGACGACCAGCGATGCGCATCACTGCCAACTGTACATAGTAGACGTATCGACTCGATACTTAGCTTAGTATTAAATGATTTCGCTTTTAGTTGTAATAGTCCCCGCGTCTCGTGTTGCTTTCGCTTACTGAGGTGCCGCCTGTGACACCCGGTGCGGCGCGTGCGCCGGTGTGACGCGTGACGTCTTCCGGACAAGTGCCTCGACACACGTCGCACATCTACCAAGCTAGTGTTCACTATATATCACGTATACCGTGCGTAGTCATATCAAACGAAACTCGCAGTTTAGTCGTAGCGTAGGACGAACAATTTTGATATTCGACGTTTTATTCCCCTTGTTGTGTTTGGTGACTCTAAGGAATCAACAACTGTCTGTAGTATAACATAATGTCACTGCCATTGAAAGTTGTGTACAACTTGTTAGCCTCGACGATACTGTTAGCAATAAAAGTTTTGTGATAAGATTATATTGATAACCGACGTTCGTCTCCACGCACAAGATTCGCTGTATTTTTGTGTGATACATAAATATACATTAACAATAGTTTAGCAATGATTTTTAAATATATAGAGTAAATTTCTAATTCAATATATGAAAGGATTTGTTTTTTGGAGGAACACTCGTTGGTACAACATGAGCATTCGTACTGGAAGATTTTTTACTAAAAACAATATTAGGTTATTATTTTTATTTACAAAGGAATGCGCACATTTGTCAGTAAGAAATTCACGATATGTCTTCAAAGCTCTAGTCTGCAAAGGCAAATTGAAAACGTTGTAAGTAAAACAAAATCAAAACAGTTTATACACACGTACTTTTTTTGCTTTTTAATTAATTGAGAAGTCAAGAACGTCAATTTGTATCCTTGATGCTGTTGACTAGACGAATAAAATCCTAAAATACGCCATAAGTTTATTAATAACCGTGTATTTTTATTGACACATGAGCGCAAACAATGTTCAATGAATTATTATTTTGTTTTAATATCCAAAGAAAACTCGTGTTGAACGAACGCAGTGTACGGTGTAGAGGAATTAGTGATGCTGTTGTGAAAGTAATAATAATTGTAGTGGCGAATGTTTTTAGATCATTGAAATGTAAGGAGCCTTGAAATGTTCAATATTAATAATTTATCGTAAGTTATGGTTATGTCCCCATAACCAATAGAAAAGCAATGTTGCATCGTGTTCTTAATAATATTAAATTTATTAATATCGATATATAAGCGATTTGTGTAAAAGAAACACCAAAATAAATGTTAAATAAGATCGCGACAGAATACTAAGTGTAGTTTCCAATGATCTAAGCGCATTTATAAGGCAAGTTCAATGAAATGACTCCGAATGATATGCAGTTAGGATAGCTCAGCTCATACAGTAACACATGCCAATGTTAAACGTCAATAGCAGGTTTAGTACACAAAGTTAGATGTAAACGAACTTTTGGATGCCCATATACAGACGTTGTCAGATTATTACTGCCTTTTAGCCATAAGGGATTATACAAGTGAATATAAAATTGTGTTCTGTGCTCACACGATCTCGCTAGTATTTTTTAGTTAGTGCCTATAGCGTTAAGTTAGGACGAATTGTGTGAACGTGGTGTAATCTTAATTGTATAAAACACCGTAACGTATTTTTCAAACTATCGCTTATCGTAAACTGGAACGGAGATTTTATTAGATTCATTTAGTAGTGTAAATCGGCCCCTAGACTAATAATGTGAAAATTGAATGTGAATAGTATATTCTACTATAGAGGGAGCCTTAGGCGTGAATTGCGTGCGCATGCGACGCCGCGCGACCACGTGCGACAGCGGGCGGGCGACGCGTGCGGCGCGTGTTGTTAAGTCAGAGATCACTATTGTGTCTATCGTAGCGTGACACATGAGTTAGTTCGGAACTATATCGCGCGGTATAGCTTGGAACGCATTCGTAGTAGGTATGGACCCAAAGAAGTGTTTAGGAAAATTTCTCTAGTAGTCAAGTTGGTGCCTGATTGTTCGCGTGTCTAAGGGGATCGTATGCTAACATATTATACAGTCTAGACTTCCTTTTGGAGCATTTCCAACGTACTGATTATTTTTTTAATAAATTTAAAAAATTAGAGTAATTATTTTTTCAGCACTGATCGTAGTGCCATATTTTATTGGCTCGCTTTTTTAATAAATTATTTTTATAGTGAAATTCGACACCAAAATCAGAGAGACAAAAATTAGTTTTTTGTTCTATCCGTGAAACAATATGGACTTGAATATTTGATCTCAGCTATCGGCAGTGTAACAGATTTATAATGAGGATGCATGAGAGGATCCTAGTGTTGCGGTCCGTGAGTGTTATTTCTTAATGAACATGTTAAGTGTCGCTCAATTTAAATTTATTTTACTTACGAGAACAAAGTTTGACACACATACAAACATACATTTTGGCCTATCAAAATGCTTGAGTACAAATTTCGTTTCGCTATTACGACGCGATGAAATGTCTAGTGTTTGGCAAATAATCGGACTAAAGTAAAATTAACATTAGTTAGTGTTAGTGGTTCAGAATATTAGTCAAGAGATGATATTTTGTGAAGACAAACCTCTTCGGACGAGGCGATGAAATTATATCGTAATACATTGATATACATATTGGTAAGCTCGAAAGATACAATATATTTTTATCACTGCCACAATAGTTATAGACGTCGTGTCGTTGTGAGAGTTGAGTTCGGTTTTGCATGTTTGTGAAGCGCGCGACCGTTCACTTATTGCTCAGCGAATTATAATAATTTTAGTTAACCGCGGGCTCACTCGCATGCAAAATCTTTTTGTTACGTGACAGTGTATACATCGGGAACAATGGTAGTCGCTGCCAATTTTATTTAAGCCCTATAGTTTGATCAGCATTATTTTCAGCGGTGTGTCCACTGGTTTATGTGAAGGCGTGAAACACATTACAGCCGTGATGCAGACTCGCTTGAATGATGTTGTAAAGTTACAGCGAGCAGAACAATAAAAAGCGCCATCTTCAACTACATGTCATGTTGTTGGAAATCGTGGTTTTAATTGCTCCTCCCGCCCTTAGACAGAAACTCAAGGAATGTAAATAGTTAAGTATTTATTATTAAGTATTATTCTGCATAGTACTGTAATTTGCTTCGCGCCTGGTTGGGCCTTAGGGGAAAGTGATGGCGGCGCGCCCGGGCCGGAGTGGTGACATTCGCCCGGGCCGGGATCCGGACATTCCCGGCCCGTCCCGGGCTAAGGGCCCGGGCCTCGCCGCGCGGGGTTAGGGTAATGTTCGCGAGTTGTCTTTCAAACACGTTTCCTATATTATGCGTTTATTATATGAATGTTCTCCTTTATTGTAAATGTTTGAATACAATAGTAACTATGTGGAGCCTGTGTATTCCAAATAGTGTGCACTACTTATAAAATTTGTAGATATTTAATTATATATAGTATAATGTTTAATGCGTTGTCTTATTTGCTTATACCCTATGGTGAAATCGGTGAAATTAATTATAATTTTGAACCCACGAGCTGATGGGTAATCTACCTCAATTAATTTATCACACATTTGGGCATAATAATAGTGAATGTTAATTTAAATTTGAAATTTGTTCAATGTAGTGATTATTAAGGTTTTTTTTTTCAATTAAAATGGTTTGTCCACCTGTCACAAGTACTGTATCTTATATTAAATACATATTGTATGATTGATAATTATGTGTTTTATTAAATCATTGAAACATCATCTGAAAACACCTTTAAACACCTTCGCCTTATCACTTAAAACATTCGAAAGTAACAAAGATACAATCAAAGATATAAACATGTCTAGATAGACTGTCAAAGCAGTAACTCGTCGAAAAAAATAGCGTCCAACTGTTAGCCGCTAAATGCATACACTAGAAAACCACAATGACTTAATGCGAGTGTAGCACGTAGCGTCACAAAGTTGGCTTGTTGTTTTTTTTTAGTTCTTTTGCAAGAAACTGGAAGTGGAAGTGCCGCGTTGTAGTTCCGATATCTTCGGCCGATGCGTGCTGTTACTGCTCTTCTTACCATACAGACTCGAATAACTCGGTATTGGACTCGGAGTCAAAACTCTATCAGGAATAGCGTATTTTTCCAACAAATGAATCACAACTACTAACTCCACTGGTACTAGATTCACTGGTGTTCCTCACTCTACACATGATGCTCTAAGGAATTCATTCTGCCTATTAATAGTCTATTCTCCGCCATTGGGACCCGGTGAGGTCCAGCTATACTATCTAGACAAAAAAAATAATCGAAGGATACTATCTTCATTCAATAAGATCATCAGTAACACAGAAACTAGCAAAGCTTTGGTTCCCTAAGAAAGCGGTTCCGTCATATAATAATAATCGTCGTAAAAATCGGTGACTCTCACCAGTATTTGACAAAGGTGTCAAAATCGCTTTGTATTGGGACAGCCGTTATTGTATGAGCATTCACCGCTCTCTTAGGAAACCAAATCTTAGTATAAGTATAAAGACACACCAATTCACTGTTTATCATTTCATAGAAGCCCTTTAGTCATCTGGACAATGAACAAGTTTACTCTGGTAAAGTTCTGGTAAATGTGAGCACTAGCTGTTTCCTACTAGCAGCCACCATTGCAGTTCAAAAATTCAAAATTAATTATTTAACATAACCCTACATTGGCACTTATGAAACGTCAGAAGCTAGGTGATAAAAAATAACGCTTTGTACATAATTATCTAGTGGGGCTTGTCCACTCTGAAATGACGCGCCCCACTACCGCATTTCGGCGACGCGGCGTGTACGTAAAATGCGGTAGTGGGGCGCGTCATTTCAGAGTGGACAAGCTATAACAAAGATGTGGTTACAAATCAGACTGGGCTGCTACGCCTTGCTCCTGTTATTTAATTGACTGACCCAGGTATTGAACCCGGGATCCTACATTTAGCTGTCGCGCTTGCGGTTAATAAACTAACGGGACAGCTCAAAGGGTTATTTTACATTTTGAGTACTTATATTTCAATATGGATTGGATTCCTTCATTTACTGGATAAAACTACATACCTTTCTATCCTTTTTTATACTTGTAAAGACTAGTACCTACCTACTGCTATGGTTTACTCATAAGAAGATAACTAGGAGCTTCTACCTAAATACCAACTTAATGCGTCACAAGGTATTCGAAGCATGAAAGTTTTGATAACAACAAGCGACCTTGAAAAATAATATTATTATGCAGCCATATTCAACAAACACCGTAAGTTACAGAACACGCCACGTGCCAAAACACAGCTATCAGCAATTTAAACATCAAAGCGAAACTGCATTACAGTAGATACCTATGGTTTCTAATTTCTACCGAGTTTTAGTGAACATAATGCACATAGGTACTTTGTGTAAGGAATTTCTTGGCCCCGGGAACGCTGTCGACAAATGTTTCACAAGGCAACTTGATACTTGGGCAGGTGTCATCAAGCTATTGTTTTATTTGCAAAATTAATAATGCATTATGGTTTATTGGTATAGAGTCTGATTGCTGATTGAGGTTCAAGGTTTGACTACGAAAAGTAGGTGCTACTGTGGCGGCATCTACATCGCCACATGCGAACTACGCATCAGACTACGTCTGGTCGGAGGATCCTCCGTTTTCTATGGAGGATGAGTGAACATTACACCCTTGTTCCCCATACCTCAATACACTGTACCTACTAAGTAAGGTGCTTCCGACGCCTCGTCCTGTACCTATGCTTAGGGATAATTTTTCATTACCTTAAAGCAACTGTACCACTTTCGACAACCTTTTATAAATGTACAATCAATACGTAAGTCATTTAAGATTTGCCGATGATCATTGATTGATATTTATGTCGACTTTCTCCCAGTTCAGTTTCCCAACGACCCATTGTAGAACTGTAATAAAAATTGTTGGAGATATAGGGTATCCCTGTCTAACTCCTCTTCTGAGAAGGTCCAGTCGTCTTCAATCTAATCCTGGTGTTACCATTTTGATATAGGTGTTGTAGAACCTTCAGATCGACGGTTTCTGCGTTTTGTGAAGTTACAAAACCATCCCATCTCCCATATTGAGTGATGGTACAAAGTATCAAAAGCTTTTGGTAGTCGATAAAGACGAAGTAGAGCGGCCTGTTGAATTCTTGTTATTTTTCTATGAGCGTTTCAATAGAGTGGATATGATCCATAGTAGAAATCCTCTTCAGAAACCCGCCTGCTCTATAGCAGGCGGGTTTTTCTTTTTAAGAGGCGCTTTTTAAGCTTTTTAATGCACCAACCCATAGGGGTTGGTGCATTAAAAAGCTTAAAAAATACTTAAAAAGTATATTTCAGTTAAAAGACAGGATAGCCTATGAAGTTTTTTTTCGGTTTCGTTTCATGTACCAACATTTATGTATGCATGAATATGAAGGCTCTTTACTGAGATTAAAAAAATATCTCTAACTATAGTTATCAGTGCGCACTTTGCCACACTTGTGCGGGAATACAAAGTAAGTAGGTAAAAGCGAAGCAATAAAAGCTACTTTATGAGCTAGTCTATTGAAAAGACTAAGGCAACATTACTTTCTCGGATGTTCAAGGTATAATTCCACCTCAGAAATGACTGCTAAGCCAACAAGTAAAAATATATACAGAGCCGTATTAACCATGTCGGGGCCCCTAGGCAATGCAATTCTCTGTGCCCCTTTACCAGTTGCAGACTAAGCATGTCGGGGGGCCTGGAGCGGCAAAACCATATGGGGCCCCATATGGTTTGCCCTGCCCAGGAATGAGCGTCGAAATATTTAGCACGCTGCCTTGAAAAGGTTATGTTTTCTTCTGACTGAAATAGGATATATTTTGTCGACAACAGAAAAGCTAAAGTATGAGACGAATAGAGAATGGTGGAGGATAGTTTAAATTTTCTTTACAATTTTCACTGTAAAAGACTAAAGTGGCGCTGGGCTGGTCACGTAGCTAGGTTGACAGATAATCGATGGACTTACAGACTAACATCTTGGGACGGGTCATCAGGCACAAGAGAAAAGAGGTGGACCTAATGCCCGGTGGGCTGGCGAACAGTGGATGAACACAGCAAAGGACAGGGAAGAATGGAAATCTCTAGAAGAGGCCTTCACCTTCAATTAACTGAAGGATTAGGGACTACTAGAGCTTTATTTATTAAAATAAGTTTAACTTTATAGTATGTAAGAAATTGTCATGTGTTAGGAAAAGTATGTTTTGTAACATTTTGTTTTTTTTGTAAGAAATACAAGGCTAATTTTATATTTTTGTTTAAGTATTTTATCAAATTATTATTTTTGTTAACAAATTAATTTTCTAGTATACAAAAATATTCAGCAAGTATTCATGTATATTTGTAGGCTGTTTGGTAGCACCTGCAAAGAAACTCTGTGCTGCGAAGGCACAGCGTGCGAAAAAAGGAATCTGCGGGCCTTTTTACCCGACTGTCCCAGAAGGAGGGTCATGTTTTACGAGAGTATAAATGTCTATTTCTTTGGCATGCTCTGTTGCCTAAACGGCTGGATGGATTTTAACATATGAGGTGTCCTTAGATTCGTCTTATTTGTGGGTCGCGCCACTTCTTCCCAGCTAAAGCACTAGGAAGTGGTGAAGAGCGGGTGTTTTTGTGGGACTGTCTTATGTAATTTTGACGTTCGAAAAGTGCTGATTCTGTGCCTAGTTTGAATAAATGACTTTTTTTTTTAATAATTCTCAATTTATTTTACGCAATAAGTTTATGAGACTTTATTTTATTTTTTCTTCCCAAGTGCTTATGAAACGCGTGAGCAAGTCTTAACGCTTTATACGTGTAGGTATTTAATTTCATTTGTGATTTCAGTGACAACTATTATCCATTGGTGGTTTTAACACGTTATACAAATAATCAGCCTATAATGTGTCCACTGCTGGGACACAGGCCTCTTCTCGGTGAGAGGGAGTGGGCCGTAATCCATCAAGCGGGCTTAGTACGGGTTGGTAGATATCACATGTCTTCGATATTTTGGTTCTAGGGCATCCGGTTGCATCACGATGTTTTCCTTCGCCGTTTCGACAGCACTGGTGATGAAATAATTTACACAAAGTAGAGCACCGGTCTGGGTTCGATCCTACGACCTACAACTCGTAAGTCGAGGCCGTTACCGCTGAGCCACCACTGCTCACTGGGACACGTTACATTATACAAACGCATTTGCTAAATGCATGGATGATTGATTTATGATGCATACAGGCTAGGAAATGTGAAAGTAAATACCTACCAACATATTAACGTCGCTGTTATTACGATTTTGTCCGAAATGTCATTCTATTCAAACTCAACTCAAACTCAAAGCATTTATTTCAAATAAACCAATTACAGGTACTTTTGATTGTCAACAGGTCGGTCAGTCAGAAAGATGAAGCTAGTTGCCCATTCCAAAGCGTAGTAGGTTCCTATGGAGAAGAACGGGCAAGAAACTCCACGGACACTCTTTTAAATCAAAATATTCAAAATATTGGTTACATGTTGAAATTATACATGTGAGAACAATGTAGAAAGACGTGCACGTTAAGAGCGTCCGTAATGAAAAGATAATATAATAAACAAATTCAAAAATTTAAATAAGCCATGAAAGCTAAGAGATGACCAGTCCCTACTGACGGCGCCCGTTCACGAACATGACGCATGGATCAGCATCATTCAGCTCAACCATTTTGAAGGGAACTTAATGATCCAACACACGCGCCACCACCAGCGAGACATTTGAGTGAGCATGACATATTGGTTTAGTTACTTAATTCAGAAAGGTGTTACTTATGGCTTTCAGCAGTTCAGTAAAAAAAAAAAAAACTGCTGAATATACAAGTAATCAGTTAACAAGGTTCCTTCCAGACCTGGAATAGTGTTCGAAAGTTAAAAAAATATGTAGGAATAATACCTGAATAAAAATCATAATTATATCTACTCAATAAAACAACGAAAAAATTAATAGCCACAAAGTGCAGAGCCCCTGTCGGCTGCACCAGACTGCATTGTCAGCAAGTTATCGGTAGCTGCAAGCGTCCTGTTGGCGGGGCCTCGTCCCACTCCTGCGCAACCTGCCGACTGCACCGGACCATGTGAGTAATTAACTATCTCTAGATTTATTAGGGTTTAAGTATAAAACTAGGTAACACTAATCATAGGACTTCTACGTAAATTATTTTTCCCAGCTGTTAACTTTCGCTGAAACTTATCTACGCATGCCTGAAAACAAACAAAAACTGTTATATAATTATTGGGTGGGTTCTTGGAGAACTTTAAAACTTAATTCCTTTACATTTTTATTTATTTTGAATTTAACTTTAATAGGGATTGAAGTAATATGACCTTCGATAACTTGAACATAATCATCGACAAGTATTTTTGTATAGTTTAGGTGTCATTTTACTAATTCAATATGTACATGCTGGTACCTCATCTTGGTTATCTTGGTAACCAACTACGCAAGGTCCGCTCAAGGTGTGGCAGTTTTCAATCGACTAACAGGTGAGGTTTGTAAGGCACCATGTACCTAATTATGCTTATTATCCTGTCAGGATTTGATGGAGAAAATCAAGATGTTTAGTCTCTAGACATTGAAGCACTTGTTACATGAGCATTTTTCTTTATATTGACTGCTAGATTTTGATTTCACAATAGATCTGCCCATACCTACTCTATCCTAACTCCGGTTCCTCAGACAGTGTTAAGGGTCCCCGAAATTATCAATTGCAATTATAAATTTTTACGTGATTGATACACATTGATGCGCAAATTGATCGTCTACCAAATGCAATTGAACCGATTGATAATATCACTACAATCACAATTGATTGCAATTTATCAACTGCAATTGACCGTTTCGGGGACTCCTTAAAGGCGATTTTCATCTCAATTTCCGAAGAGGCATTGGAAAGTTCTATATTTAGGGTAGGACCTAAAGGAAGGACCTGAAGGAGGCGTACTTACATAAATTAATGACAGTGATGTGAAATTGCGATCTTTATTTTTCAGTGCTGTTTTCTGGATGGCGGAGTTCCACCATCGTGGGAGCGCATTGTAAGTTTTTAACTAACCCTTATTTTGATATCACTTGTCGTCTCAGTCATCTTGTCGTAAGCTTCGTAAATTCCTGTTAAATTAGAATAAAACTTTGATTTACGCAGTTGATCACATCATTATTTTCTGTCGCTATTTTTGATAATGAAATGCAGAATGAATGATCCAGAATGTTAGCTTTCTTATTCAAGGAATGTAAAAGCTCCCGAATAGTTGCGGATTCGATTCCCGCACTGAAACGGAAATATTTTTTTTCTTGTATTTTCTATTCTTGTTATAAATATGATTTATTTGTGTTTGTGCGGTTATTTACGGAATTGCTTGGTGTTGTTTCTACATTAATTTGAAAACTAATTGTTTCAAATTGTTGTTCGGGTTGGTTACATTTTTATGTAGTATTTACACTACCAATTACGTCGTATTGATAAAACGCCGCGTTACAACAAACATTCAAGACCCGAAAATATTACGACCAGAAGAAGTTTTCAAGTCAGAAGAAAGAAGAAGTTCAGGGTTGAAATGGCCATTACCTCACAGTCACGTGGTCATGACGGTACAACGTGTGATGTGACGTAGTGGAAGTCTCGACCTGGACTATACTACTATCAGAAGATATCTAGGAGGATAGGCAGAATAGCTGGCAGCAAGATTATATGGAGAGCCTTCAGAATCTTCAGAGAACGATTTCTTAATTTTTCTGTGACTTTTGTTTTCTACTGTGTTTTGGATTATCTTTTTAATCTTTTTATGAATTTTCTTTGTCTTTACAAAAAGACATTAAAAAATCATAATCACACAAGTGATTATGATTTTTTTATGTGATTATGTTGTATGTTGTGTTTTCTATGTACCTTATGTTAGTTTTTCATCAGTGGTTGAGTACTTGCATTGCCATGCTATAGCTAATTATTAAGTTAAAGAGTTAAAAGCGTTTATACAGAAAGTGGACAACGTCGCAAATAGCTGTCAAATATTTACCTGTTTTGATTCATTTGGTAATATTACTGTATGGAAATAAGAAATATGGCTAACTATTGAACTAAAATATTGATTATGAAATGCAATGATTATCGTTACACCGTATATTTAGTTTTAGATGTAAAAAAAGTATTTGGAAAGTTTCCAAATGCCTTTTTACGCCTAAAACGGTAGTAACATCAAATTCAGTGTTATAATTGCAATTCATTATTGATATTCTAGTTCGCTAGGTAGCCATGGCTAGGTATATATTACCAAATTTATCAAAACAGGTAAATATTTGACAGCTATTTGCGACTTTGCCAACTTTTGTTCAGTCCTTCTATAGTTCAGTTTTTCGTTTTATTTATCAGTTTATCAACGATTTTTGCGATGACGTAGATTTGCGAAAGTCAGAGACTTCAGTCTTAGGTACCTATATTTTTTACGAGCACTTAAGAGTAAGTACCACTACCAGGCTTTTTTAAGTAACAAGCATAGCTTCAAGTACCTACTACATCATTAAAGATTTAGGTAGACATATAGATCATTTATTCATCTTCAATAACGATTTTGGCAGCAAAACCATATAACAAAAACCTTTCCCTCCCATTATCATCTCTTTTAATTATTAATTTACTAGCCATTAGGTACGAACTACGGGCGGTAATACCAACAGTAGCTAGGTACGTGCTTCGGTTCCAGTATAGTATTACGCTTGCTCAGGGCTCTCTTGTTTACAGCGAATGTTACTTGATACTTAGGTACTGCCCGTGACTGCTGTGTCGCGTTATTAGAACGTAAGTGATAAGTACGTTTGATTTAGGTATCTTTATTAGTATTGTCTGTGTAGTTATTTTTATCGTCGTGAATCAGAATCAGAATCTTTATTTGTTAAACATAGGTATTTACATAATGGTGTTAGGTTAACATATTTGAGTTAAGATGTTTTGCCACCATAGCATACAAATTTTAATTAAAATGTAATTAAAAAAAAAAACTAAAACACTTAAACCAAAATATGAAAACAAAAACAAAAATTAAACTATTTTTTTTTTATAAAAAATTATCATTTATAAAATCTTGAACAGTATAATTAAAAAAATCTATTAATAGAGAGGTGAGAACTTTCTTAAATTTTGATAGGGGTTACTATCAGGTAATTTATTATAAATTTTTGAAGCCATTCCAAAAAAGCTCTTTTTCATCAGAGTGGTTCTGCATTTTATGTCGCACAATTGATTTACATATTGAGAACGCATTGGAGTTTTTTTTACATCGAAATTTTTTGTAAAAAAGTGTAAATTCATTTTAACAAACAAAACAGTCTCGTATATGTACATAGCTGGCAACGTAAGTAATTTTAAAGATTTAAAATGGGGTGCACAAGATTCGGTATTTTTTAAGTTTAAGTCTCTCTTTCAGTAGATTGCCCCCAAAAAATAACACTAAATCTCAGAACTGATGCAACCAATCCGTGATACGCTATTAAAAGTGTTTGTGTATTAACTTTTTTTGGTATGGCTATATCCTTGCTAATATTCCAAACACAGTACCTGCTGAAAGAATTTCGATTCTCATATTGTGTGTGTCTTTCTTTTAATATATCTTTTTGACCTAATGGCTGTTAGATCGGGTTGCTAAGTGCGAGGTCCTAGTATCGATTGCTATGTTGCTCTTTGTGGCTGTCTTAGAGCAAATTCTCAGTAGCATGACTGTCGGGGCGAAGCCATCGTTGCTTATTCCTTCGGCGAATTCATTTATGGTGATTCAATGTACAATAAGTAGGACCACCTGCAACGCCAAGGAAAACCTGCTAAGATTTCCGATGCATTGTTGCAATTAGCAGACGTGGCTCAGTGGTAATGGACCCGACTTACGAGTTGTAGGTCCTGGGTTCGAACTCAAGCAGGTGCTTTACTTTGTGTAAATAATTTCATCACCACTGCTCTCAAAACGGTGAAGGAAAATATCGTGAGGAAACCGGCATGTCCTAGAACCAAAGATTCGAGGAGGCTTGTGTCCCAGCAGTGGGAACATTATAGGCTGATTAAGGTTCCAATTACCAGCTCAAATTTTTTAAAGAAATTTCTTTTTGTTTCTTCATTATTCCTGATCTATCTATCTACCGTACGTATACTTCGAGATTCATACGAATAATAAGCTTGTAGTCACCATAACATCGGGGGATAACTTGTTTTAGTACTAAAATCACCAACACGTGATGATCAGACTTGCCTTCTGGGTATGAGAAGAGATAACTTTGCGTGATAACTATTTTATATATTGGTTAGCCTAACAAGGGTCGTAATAACTAAATGGTAACATTATTTTATTAATTAGTTTTAACTACTAAGCGGTTGTACAGAACGGTTAGAACTCATAACATTTTAGTAGGTAAGCAAGCTTAGTCAGTAAGGATTTGTCCTCAACCTACTGAAAACTGCTGAATGGTATTACGATCCCAAAAGTATATATAGTTATGTATTTTCGTATTGGCTATCAGATATTTGCAATATCAGTTTATTTGAGATACAAAAATATAGCCTGCCTCAGTAACCGACATGTTTATTCCCTAAGCAATGAAAATAAATGTAAAACAATCAATAAAACCCTGGCTATTTTACTTTTATTCATAAGTTTCTGTCCATTTTTGCTTACTACGGTCCTTAGGTCAATAATATTCTGTATAGGCATAGTAACATAACTTGTGCTCAATGTTCAGCTATCTGCGAAGATCTACGCATCTTCACGGTCCATTGGCGACGAGATACCAGCACTTAATAGCTTCATAAACCAAAACTAACTTTACTTGACCCAAGACTTAGTACATTTTTGGCAGTGTTAGGGGTCTAACCTATCTGGCTGTTGAGATGTCCATGATAATATGAGCTGTAGTTCCTCTATAATGAAGAGGGGAGTAGAGTTTTCCATATCTGGGTAATATCGTAATCAAACATTTATCAGTCTAATAATGTATATCTAAGTATCCAAGTCTTCTACCAAAACATAAAAATATAATATCTTAACCTAACTAAAACTATTAACAAACTAAAATATGGCGTCGAAGAATTCCTCCGCATCGCTGTGGACTGGTAATGTACCCAAGAGACTGGCAGCATTGCCACGTTGTATGGCATGAAATTAGATCAGGATGTGAGGAAAGATAGTTTTGCGAGAATGTTTTTAGATGAGCTAGTAGTGGAACTGACGCGTCGTGCAGACCGGCTCGACGCGACTCTAACAAAACAATTTCTAAGAAAACTTCACGGTAGAACAATTACCCGTGTCGCGCTAGTCTGCACGAATACTTGTGGGCTTACAAAATATACCTTGACTTTGCAATTGATTAAGTATATTATTTAAAAGTTTAACATAAAAACACATCTGTGTCACTAACATACTAGCATGTCTAAAGTTATATTTAAATCCCATGTAACCACATGGGATTTAAATATAACTAAACTCACCCCAACCGGGGTGAGTTTATTGGGTGAGCCATCAGGCACATCCAGACTTTGGAGTGAGAACTTTGATAGCACAATACTTTGGCCGTCCTGGAGATCGAACCCAGGACTCTACACTCTTACGACCACTAGACAACCCAGGTAGTTTATTGACCATTCATCAATTTGATTTAATCCTTAAGAGCGTTTATTCTAAAAGTTGGCAACGTCGCAAATAGCTGTCAAATAATTACCTGTTTTGATTAATTTGGCAATATTACTGTATGGAAATATGAAATATCGATAACTAATGAACTAGAATTGAATAATGAATTGCAACTATAACATTGAATTTAATGTTGTAACCGTTTTAGATATAAAAAAGGCATTTGGAAAATTCCAAATACTTTTTTTCTTCTAAAACTAAGTACCTACGATATTAACGGATTATTATGGTGTTACGATATTAATTATTGCATTATTAATACATATTTTAGTTCACTAGTTAGCCACATTTGATATTTCCATACTTACAGTAATATTGCCAAATTAATCAAAACAGCGAAATATTTTACATCAATTTGCGACGTTGCCCACTTTCAGAATGCACGCTCTGCACCGTTGTTTGTGTTTGCAGTTGCACCTTATTTGGGCAGTAGTAGGAGTTAGATAGGTACGAGTAGGTAACTCTAGGTATGTGTAATCTGTGTAGCAACTCTAATGGGGTCTACACACTGCCGGCTAGCAGGCCTCACGAGTTACGGTGTCTCGATTGTAGGCCTCAGGGCTTACCTAACGATCGGTACATGGTTGTGTTGCTAACACAGTGCAGCAAATTGTGTGTTTTGTGTTATTACCTATAGTCGTTCTTAGTAAACATAATATCACGCCTGTAGTTCCCGAAGGGCTAGGCAACAAAGCCAGACTCCGGGCTGCTACTGAAAAATTCCTGATGGAAAAACTCAATAACAATTTGCTCGAACTGAGAACCTCATGCTCAACAATAGCGCTTGCAACCACTATACCAGCGAGTTAGTGCGTAATATAAATTAATTACAAAGGTGTACCATCGAAGAAGTTCATATGTATACACCGTAACGACTATTTCTGCTTGCAGCGCTCGGCAGCTACAGAACCGGGGCGGTAACAGTTGTGGTCATCGTGTTCACGGGATTTTGTTTACAAACTGTTTAGTTATGAAGTTCTTCGATACTACATACCTATCTGGATTACATCTTGTATCCTGTTGCTTTCCTGCAATCAAAATCAAATTCTAAATAATCAAAGTAATTTCGTGAAAAGGGACGGAAGTGTGTAACAGGAAGCCGGGGAAGAGCGCGCTATTTGATTTGACCAATGAGTGCGCGCGGTGCTAGAGTTGGCCGTCAGATGATACCAACCCATTTTCCGAGAGGGTTGTAAACAGACGGTCGATGGATGTTTTGTGTTCCACTATGTAGTAACTAGTAAGTATGAAATAACTGAAAGCCTTACCTAGAGCTACCATGCTAACAAGAATATTTTAAATGTAGGTCCATTATACAAGAATATTTTGTCGGTACAAATACCTCTTACCCAAATTCATTGAAGAAAATTGAAGGAAATTTAAAGCATAAAAATATCAATTTAAAATTTACAAAACTTTGAAACCTCTACACACACATATATATCTTGAAGATTAAAACTATCCAAAGAAGAAGGCGGTTTATTAATTATTAATTAATTATATTTAATCAGCACTCAAGCCGACACCCATTCATAACTGCCCGGGCAAAGTTGGAAACTTCGACGAGGCATTGAAAATATCTTCGACAAACTTTCTCTCTGAGTACACATTCCAGATTGATTATATTAAAGTATTGTATAAATAATTTGCCGCGAAATTGATAAGGTTTTCATGAGATTTTATTAACCGACTTCAAAAAGGAAGAGGTTCTCAATTCGGCTATGTTTTTTTACACGATTACTCCGTCAATTATGAATTGATTTTGATGATTCTTGTTTTTGTTTGGTAGGTCATACTTCAGAGGAGGTCCCATATAAATTGTATTAACTTTGCTTGGGTAGTTTTTGAGTTAGCTTCAATAATACGTATTTTTCCCACTTAGTCTATATGGATGATTTTATAGTTCCAGTCACTGTTATTTAGATATAGCAGGTAGTGGTATTCTAAAAAGTGAAAAATAATTATTAAAAAAAAAACAATCGACTTAAAAAAAAACACAAAAAACGTGTTAAATAACTTTAATTTCGGAAGACGGTGTCTTTGGTTCTGTATTGTAGTTTTGTGCAGTCGGTTATTTTTTATATGTTTTTATTGCTAAGCGCTTTTCAATTTCATGCCATTAGTTTGATTAGGACGAGTAGAACAAAGACGGTCGTAAAGATAAACGTCTTAGCACTGAATTCACAGAAATTTATAACTGTAAAAAAGTCTGATAGTTTCCTTTTAGGTAATCAATAACAATTATTGTCAATTTCTTACGGGGTAAAATTTCCTTGAAAATCCCAGCATACCTATTCACAACTATTCGACAGCCTTCCGAGTCGAAAATTTACATGTTTTCGGTTACTTGATTTGCCTAGTCCCTGACCGCAAATAGCCGTCGGATAGATGAAGGAATTTAAAACATACTAAGTTTTATTTGTTATTTCAAAATTCATTGGATTAACAAATTATGTAGTTTTAGCCTGTAATTACAGTTATCAAAGCTCTAATAAATAACAACCTTACACTTGCAGACACAACCCGATATTTATACCGATACCGACACAATCGCTTGGTATCGCAAACTCGATCGGATCTTACGCCATAGCCCATTATAATACACTTTTGACAACTAATTATCGGGATAGACGGACAGACGTAGAATACTTTTGCTGTAATTAGGGGATATGGGGACAATAGTTGTAGAATGCTGATTTATAGACCGGTGAATGGGCTGGGTGAGGCTGCTGATCATAGGCTTGGTTATCAGTTATTTAGGGCCTTTCGCGCTAGGAATGAACTAATTTATTGAGCTGTATCTAGTTCAGATTATTGTTAAAATATGCAATTTAACAATAATCTGCACTAGATACAGTTCTTAATTAGAAATAAATGAATAGGTATTTTATGATAATATGTCATAAATTTTTAGATATAATTTTGAAAAATAAAAGACTTAAATATAAAATAAATTAAATAATTTAGTGCGGATTCTTTATGAGGTGCCAGTGATAATTCAGTTAAAAAACTGCCAATAGATTGCGGGATAATCTTAGTTTTTTTATGTTAATCTAACGACCCGCCCCTTGTTTCGCACGGTTTCTGACGACAAAACATCGAACTTTAGTTAAATGAAAGTTTAATATTAATGTACCTACACAAAACCTTCCGGATAAAATTCTCTAAATGATGGTTAAAACCGCATCAAAGTCCGTTGCGTAGTTTAGAGGAACAAGTCGGATAAACAGACAGACAGGAAGAGCGGCTTTAATCGTAACTAATATATGGGAACAGATTTAATTGGATGACATTTAGCACATGGGAACAGATTTGGATGACATTTAGCACATGGAAACAAATTTGGATGACATTTAATACATGGGAACAGATTTGGATGACATTTAACACATGGGAACAGATTTGGATGACATTTAGCGCATGGGAACAGATTTGGACGACATTTAACAAATTGGATGACATTTATAAATGGGAACAGATTTGGATGACATTTAGCACATGGGTAGACCATGACCTGGATTAGGAAATTTTATCCCGATATTCCCACGGGATCGAGACTTATGCGGGTGAAACCGCGGGGCTAGTTTATAGATAATATTTGTATACCTGGATGATAAAAAAAAATGTCTAGATAAAGTCAGAGCAAGCAGTATATTTACAGTACTGTTTATGCCTTATTTATTTTTTTAACTGTAATAGTCTTCCGAGAGAACACAAAACAAAATGCTGCCACTATGTTCACATTCTGCTGGGACAGGCCCACCAAGAATAGGCTGTGTCTAGGATAGAGCCGACGGCTATTTCAAGACATAAAATAGTAAAATCTTACTTTTTGTTCTATAAAAGCTGCGTAGACACACGTGGGTGTAGAATAAGACTGTAGGTGTATTCCTGGACAATGTGGGTGGATGAATGTCAAACAGTACCTACGTACCCACGTACATGTTACTGTGGCTTTGTATTTGTTTGTGCTTATATGACATCAAAGTAAGCATTTCAAAGATGAATGCTTTTGAACCACTATTTATAAAATAATAGTGTACGTGGGTGTTTTTACAAAGAATTACCTCTGAACTACACTCGAGAGCAATGAATCCGGGTCACTTAAAGAATGTTAAAAATCTCGGAAACTAAAAATGATAGGTTAATGCAATAAATTGTATTTAATAGACAATGTAATACTCCTTAAATGAAAGTAAAAAAAATATGAGTCACCATACATTTTATTAACACAAAATTACATAAAGAAAAAAACTGCTGATCTCTCCTTAAAACAAAAATAGGAAACATGAAAAATTTTGAGTTTGCGTAGGTTAGAACCAGTTTCTTCGTAACGTCGGAGAACTCTTTGTACTGTTGACAGCGACACACCGACAGTCCTGGCTGTATCGCGCTGACTCCGGCCGGTTTCCAGCATTGTAAGTATTCTGGTGCATTCTTCAGGCGTAAGCGACATAATTTCAGCTTGAATAATGAATATAGAGCACTATCAACATGGTTTATGTACCCACATAAATGACAGATTACAAACAAAAGCAAAACCAAATGCTGTAATTTCGTAGTTCCATCTTCGAAAGTGGCCCTTTTTCAAATTTGATTTTTTTATGATATAAGTTTACAATAACTAAGAAGTTTTAATACCTTCATTTAAGGAGTATTACATTGTCTATTAAATACAATTTATTGCATTAACCTAGCATTTTTAGTTTCCGAGATTTTTAGGATTCTTTAAGTGACCCGGATTCATTGCTCTCGAGTGTATTTACAGTAGAAATAAATCTGATTTTAGATGTAACTAAAATTAGTTATTATTCTTTATACTTCTAGTTTTATCTGAATGCTATTGTTTAGACTTTTGTAGTTAAGTGTAGTTATTGCTTAACAGGAGCAGTGGTGGCTCAGTCCGAACTTTGGACGGGCGCTTTACTTTGTGCAAATAATTTCATCACCACTGCTATCAAAACGGTAAAAGAAAACATGAGGAAACCGGCCTAGAACCAAAATTCGAAGACATGTGACATCTACCAACTCGCACTGGGCCCGCGTTGTGGATTACGGTCCGCAACCTGTAATCGAAAGAAGGCCTGAGTCCCAGCAGTGGGAACATTATATAGGCTGACTATGCTATTCTATGCTATATTGCAAAATAGCATTTTGATTAAAGCTTCGTGCAGACAAGCGCGACGCGACAGCGCGGCGCGACACGGGCTATTGTTATACCGAGAAGTTTTCTTAGAAATTGTATTGTTCGAGTCGCGTCGCGCCGTCGCGTCGCGCTTGTATGCGCGAGCCTTTAAAAGAGTGTCCATGGAGTTTCTTGCCCGTTCTTTTCCATAGGTACGTACTTCGGTTTGGAATAGCAACTAGCAACTAGTTTCATATTTCTGACTGACCGACTCCTTGTCAATTCAAAAGTGCCTGTAATTAATTGGTTTAATTGAAATAAATGCTTTGAGTTTGAGTGTCAGGATGGCACGGGGGTTGCGTTTAAATCTTATATTGCCATAGACGGGATTCTCATAGCCGATATTTTTCCTTAAATAATACTACTTATTTTTTTTTATAAGTTTCCTGCTACGACGCGGGGCTACGTGGTTGCGAAATGACATCATTCTGACTTCCGTATAAACAAGACCTCGTTAGTTATTTTCATTAAAAACGCGGACATCCGGCAATTAAAAAAACACCTAGTTATGCGTAAGTAAATATTTATTATATTTTTTTACTAATACCACTTACATTTGTTTTTACTGAACCCAATACTCAATACAGCCACTATTTTCACACTAGAAGAAAAAAAAAAAGAAAAGAAAGATTGAAAATACGTTTACTTGCGGTACACATAACGCAAAGAAAGAACAAAACATGAAAATAAGCAATTTGGGGGAAAATATGCGTCACATCCACGCAAAACGGCCATCGCTCAGCATAATGCTGCGACCCTATGCGAGACACAGCCCCAGCGCGGATTTTCAGCGACAGCCGGCGTTGACGTGATGACGTCAACCGGTGCAGCATATAGTGAAATAACAAAATAAGATAAAAATAAAATAAATAAATACAATACCTATACTCCATAGGTTTAGGTAGTTAAATAAAGGTAAACAAATCATAAAAAGGGTTTTTATAGTTGACACTTTCCAGATTCAAATACGATAAACCAAACTAAATTTATTTTAGAATTTTACAATAGTTTCCTCTTTTATTTATCTATGTTAAACTTTATCATTTATTCTTAAACTACTCTTCGTAGATGTTACTGCTTTAGCACAATTTTTTAGTAAGATTTATAATAATAATATAATATTTTGCAATCTGTCTATTGTAAAGAGCCCAAACTCTAAACGTCAACGAATTATAACGTTGCTAAATTGAAGAGTACAACTGTGACGTAGCACGACAACTGAAGTGACAGGTATTACGTTTAGTCGGTTACCGGACAGCTGTCTCGTCACGTGGTTTTTTGTGTTTACCTTTATTTAATTACCTAAACCTATGGAGTATAGTCCTAAATGTTTATATAAAATATAATATTTAAAATGGTAACATTACGTACCGTCGGCGACTCACGCGCCGCAGACTGTGCAGTCTGTGCGCGCAGCTGTCATATAAACTATTTGATCACACTCAGACACATCACCCAAAAACCAATTAAACACCACCACCAACAACAAACATACATCTAAGTCCTGTCAGGCAAAATATTATTTTGCTTTTGCTGACTGATGATAGTATTATATTAAAATAATAAACTTATTACTTCCAGTAATAGGCTCACCGCCCTATTGCACAAGACTTAAACATAACTAGTGAAATATGGCCTAGTATAGGTACATCTCTGGCTAACCCTTCGAGGAAAAGAGGCGTGATGTTATGTCATGTCATGTAGTTCCAGGAATATTGCATTTAATGCTTCTAAGAACGGTAAATACGAATTTTATGTAGAAACTTGCACTAATGGGCGACTAAATTGCTTTGTCCTGTCATCTACTTTGTCATTTTAGTTCCAAGCTACTCGTATATTTAAGTTGAGTTAGTTGAGTGATATTATCAGCTCGTGACCGTCCTAGTACAGAGCCTGTTCTAGAAGAGAAGGAACGAACACGCTCGCTGATGACGCTTAGGGCGCGCGCTCACTGGCGGCACGGCACGGCAAAGGATATCCTTTACCGTGCCGTGCCGCCAGTGAGCGCCGGACGCTTATGCAATTAGCGTAAGCGTTGGCAATTTTGGAATATTAGACCCGGATATCATCAACAACCTTTCTCTCAACGTCAGACTCTAATTAAAAATGCTATAATTATTTAATGATATCAGTTTTAACCTTTTGGGAGCCAATGGGTAGATTTTTTAGAAAGTGTGGCGGACCAACTAATTATCTATGGTTCCCACTGTTAGATATAACCCGACAACACTAGTTGGTCTAGCGCGGTTACTCTATGGTTCATAAAAAACGAGAGGATTTTTTGAATCTGAATGTAGAAAGATATTAAGCTCAATATTATTACGAGACTCTGTGTAACGTGTAATTAACAAGTTTGTTATCCGGCGTTCGTGTATTACATGTAATTTCCCGCTGTCGCTTGTATACTGTGCTGTGTGGTACAAATACAAGTCTATTACAACTAGATCGAATTTCATTTAAAGGACGCCATAACGCGCCTAAAAAGCTACCATTCATCCAAATATAACTTCGCTATGCTTGTTCGGACGATCTATACGACTCAAATTATTACACACAGCTCCAAACATCTGTTATTCGTCGTAAGACCATTTTCTCCATCTAATTTGCATCCAACAAATACCACACAGCTCCGTTAGGTCACATTCCCGTCGATCAGACCATTCATTAATCAGGCATAGCCGTTCATAATAAATAACTTTACAATAGCACTATGAATTCGAGTTATTAACCGCTGATTGGCCCATCAATTGCTGTATGCAGTGCCCCCGGGACTGCCCGCCGCGGATAATCGGTGAGATACACTATTTTGCAGCAAGTTATGAGCGAATGGCTTTTTTGATTTGATGTTAAAGTGCACGTAATGGAAGAAAATAGTAGGTGGTTTTGATATTGTATGGTTACCAATATTATTCTCAGGATTGGTCTCGGGAACTTGTGCACTGCAGGTAGAGTTATCTTCCGTTCGGATTTTTCTTGACATGCCCGGCTTTTTGGGCTCCGGTCGGACTTGTCCGGCCTTATTATTTGTCCGGAATTTATAAAAATTATAGTAATTGATAAAATAATCAAAACAGAAAAATTTTAACTAAAATGCCTGGACTTTTTCGAAAATGCAATGCTTGTTGTCAGGACTTCAAATTTCGAAGTGGTAATCCTAACATCAGGTGGACTGTGAAAGTGTAGTTTTGGTCAAAATCACAGATCACAATAGTCACTTTACCTAGTATCTTTTGTCACTTTACTTCAAGTTGCTTGCACATTCTCCGCTCCACTAGCAGATCAGATCTACATAATATGTTCCCCATCAGCATTACCCTATGCAGTTGATGAGTTTCAACCCCATTCTGTGCGGTCTTTATGTTGCTTTTGATTACTCGGTGTTGCCGACACTCACTTCATACTTTGCGAAATTTTGTTGCACATATTAAATACTATAGACGTAGATATATTTAGTAACCTAATCCGCTTAACTTTTCCTAAAGAGTCATAAAAAACCCTGTAAAAAAAAGACACGTGTTTCACCTCTCAATGAGGCATTCTCAGGATGACGATTGACTTGTCGCGAACCAGAACACGCCGTGTTGCTACGCCGAGCGCCCGATGCAGAGACTCTTTAAGAATAGTTAATCGGAATATGTAGGTTACTAAATACAATGTGAAATTTAATTCGCTTGCATCCTCTTTAATTTATAAAAATGATCATTGTACTCATCATTATGATCAACTTTGACTTTGGGGCCTACCCTGAAATCGCGAAAAAAAAAATCAGCTGTTCCCTACATTATAACGAGCTATGCGAACATAAATGTATGGAACAACTGATTTTTTTTTCGCGATTTCAGTGTTGGCTTCATAGTGAAAGTTGTTCATAATGATGAGTACAATGACCCCCAAAGAGGATGCAAACGAATTAAATTTCACATTGTATATCTACGTCTACAGTATTATATAATGCATTTCCACAAGGTTACGCCCGTCCTGTCTTGCACATATTAGTGCATCGTTATAAGTTTATTACTTGAGCCACACATTCAGGATATCAGAGCTAGCCCGTACGTTAGGCCGTCCGCAAACGGATCGTAACGTCGATTGCTCGCCATGCATCACACAGCCCGCGATATTTTGTTCGGCTTACTTTGCTGTCCGTACATAGCTTGCTGTACAAGTCTACACTATAAACTTAAACTCTATCAAGTTTGTCAGTGTATTTTTTTAATGCGCGATTATTATGATGCTGCAATTTTATTTACCTAGGTTTTTTACAAAGTGTTTTTAGCATTTTGATGTGAATGAGTTGTTGATTTACGTTCAATGTTCAGCACTTATAGTACTTGTGGTTTAAGTAAATTGTCTTTCTGTCCACGTTTCTCGATTCGTGATAACATCGTAATAATTATACTCTGCATTTAGTCAGTGATTTGTGGCAGGACTTCCGAGATCGGGTTCATGATTGTGAAGACTGGATGCTGTGGGATTTACTCGGAACTTTACCTTACTTTTCACACATGACTTTCCTTCATTCGCTCACTATAATATATTATGTTCAAAACCATCTATTATTAAAAACTCCTCTCAACTTTAGTACCACATAGCTACTTAATTACAAACCCAAAACAATAACAACCCCACACTGGTGCGTCGTCAAGCCGGCGCGGACGTCGCGACGCCTCACGCGTTGCTAGGCAACGTCGTCGCAATCGATTCGCGCCCTACCATTCATTTCATTCGCTCATTATTACACTATAAGTTTTAGATGAATGGGGGAGTTTGGGGGACTTGTCGAAGCTTTATTGTGTGTCGGATTTTTGGTGCAAGATTTATTTGAAACAAGATGTTTGTCGCGGTTTCACTCGAATTTTAAGTATTTTTTGTACGCACAGATCAAATTCCATGACACCAACACACAATGCTAAAACCACCATATAAAAACTTGAAATATGGAGATCATAACTCAAGCAATGATTCTCTATTCCGCCCTGCTGCGTCGGAAGGCGCTATCTCTGAGATACCTGAGGCCTTTTAGTTTTTTTTATACCATTCAATAGCTAATGGTATAAGATAAATAGCGCTATCTAACTTAAAACAAAAAAAAAAACCATAAAGAAGTTTTTTTTAATCCTTACAATTACAATTTACAAAAAGCCAATTTTCTCAGTATTTTATAAATGCCATTTTATTGTATTTGTATCACTAACATAGTTATAAGTATATACAAACCACTATTTTAGTCTCATAGTGAATCAGAATAATAATATATTATTAATTTCCTAAGAGCTCCACTTAGATAGAATTTGGGAGTCAGAACGATGTCAAAGGAAACAGATATATATATACCTACTGGTAGGTAGACCTATAGTATAGATTCTCATTATATTAATTGAGGGACGTCAAATTATCTAAAAAACTATGTGCTTATCCAGTTAGATTTTCATTTGTTGGTCCTGCATAATTTAATAACTAAGCAGATTCATGACTGCTTTAGTTAGTTCACAGGTGGTCACTTCGGCCTGCCCCCTTCAACATCACAGCTGCCAACTCATTAGTAACTTTATGTCTCCCCGGGGATCGAAGGGGTTGTCCTCTAATCGAGAACCACGCAGTTATGACGGTACCCCTGCAATCTAATTTAATATGATCGCCAAGTGACTCGTTGAACCAGTGGTAGTAACATTGCGTATGGATTTTGGTTTAAACTCAAAACTCAAACTCAAACTCAAAGCATTTATTTCAAATAAACCAATTACAGGCACTTTTGAATTGTCAAGGGTTCAGTCAGTCAGAAAGATGAAGCTAATTGCCCATTCCAAACCGTAGTAGGTTCCTATGGAGAAGAACGGGCAAGAAACTCCACGGACACTCTTTTAAATCAAAATACGAGTATTCTTACAAAAAGACGTTTAGTTTATGGAACGACGAAGTGTACCTGCAGTTTGTACTATTTTTGTAGATCATGTAGTTTACATTTTGTTTCTGTCAATCGCCACCGTATTGCAATTGTGTAGGTAAATCTGAGTTTGTTTCCGCATTCCTGATTTTTCTGACGACCCGAAACGACTGTCAAAGATCTAAGAATGACAGCCGAGATCAACCGCTTACCGTGCTTTCTGCGTCACGGAGGAGTCTCGGTATCTTAGGAAGATGCTCACCCATCCACGGACTGACCGCGGCAAGCGTAGCCTAACCTGATTGATCGACCCGTGCGGCTGTTATTAATTAGCCACGACTCCACGAGCCCCTCCTGACATTGTTTTAAGAGGCTTACAACAGCTAAAGCGCGGTCACTGTCGGACTGCATAGAAATGAAAGAGAAGCGCGATGACACGACGCGCGACACAGGTAATTTATTGCAAAATATGAAGCAGTTAGCGATTTACAAAAAATCTATTGATTGGACTGGAAAATTAAAACACTATTATGCTAATATGTAGCTTGTAGAATAATCTGACAAAAAATCAGAATGATTGCATGTAAATTATTATGATTTTTAATCGGTAAAATAAATTTTTAGAGGTGTCTTCATGATTTTTTTCTATCGTATCAATTTAGCTGTTTTATATTTTCAACACAGTATCTGACTAGCATATATCCTGAAGAAAATCATATATTTTTCTGATTTTGTTTACTGCAGTGGATCATATACTTTAAGGCATTATAAAACTTGCGTTTAGGCACGTTTAGGTCCTGTGGTCCCCTTAAAATATTGATAAAAAAATTGACAAATGTAAAAAATATTTTCTTACAGAAATAAAATATGTCGTCATTTCATTTCATATAAATGTGCAATTTAGTTTCTAAAATGGTAGAGAGGAAATTTTGCGTCTATTAGTAATGTTTTGGTATAAACTCTGCATATAATATGCAGGGTTGATACCATCGGGTCCGTCTGTACCCGTATTTTTATTTTGTTCAAAATTTTCAAATCCAAATAAATGTTTGTGTAAGTCATACGAGGCTATCTAGTTTGAGAATAACGACGAACAATTAATTATGAAGAAAATGCTGAAATATTTTGTGTTTTCTGCGTACATCCCTAGTAATCTTCGCATACAATCCAAGCACGTGGCGTCTATTTATAACACTGATATCAATGGAAAACTTCTCCCTGCAATATCAAATGATTTTCCTTTGGAAATGTTTCCATTAGCAAAGTAATTTCTTGTTTTTTTTTCATATAAATGGTCTACTTAGTTCCTGGATATACGACGTTATCATAATTATGAGTACAAAGATACAAGATATTTCTTAAGAAATTTCTTGCAGCACCTGCGAAAGGAGAAATGAGAAAGAAATGTAGACAATAGTGTGTGAGAACAGGAAGAGAAACATATGAATATGCCAAGTCTTAAACTAAAATATTGAAATAAACCTACATACATTACCTATTTTATGTTTATCGGAAATGGTCTTCACGTTATTTCGATAGTGGTTTCCCTTCCATAATGTGGATGTAGATTGTAGATTACGCGTTTAGAGTTTGAAAGTTGACCATTGTAACGTTATATAAATAAAATTCGGGGTCAGCGCCAGGTGATCCGTCACACAAGGTATGTATCTCCTCACAAAGGATCATATTTTATGATTTTTTGTCAAAAAATTATAATTCTTGTCTCTATGTTTTTAATTATATGAACCTTTGTGAAGAGAGAAATAAAGATCATTACTACTTTTACTATTACGAAAATAAAGTTTTAATATTTTTAAACTACAAAGTTGAAAAATGTATGGAGTGATGGCAAATTGTGA
Source organism: Agrochola circellaris (assembly GCA_914767755.1). Classification (NCBI taxonomy): domain Eukaryota; kingdom Metazoa; phylum Arthropoda; class Insecta; order Lepidoptera; family Noctuidae; genus Agrochola; species Agrochola circellaris. The sequence continues at coordinate 3,935,366 of OU611847.1, forward strand.
CGACTATTCATAACTTATAAAAACTATAAACCTTTAAATAAAATAAATAATTATAACATTATTTCTATCACCACCGATATATTTCATCCATCAGATTACATGAAGAGGCGCTCGTCATAATGAACATTCATCGTTCGTCGTTCGTGAGGAAAGGCGACGAAAAGGTAAACTTATCCAATTTGTTTTTTGTAACTCTTGGAGTTAGCTTCCAATCAGTGTGATGGATCGTAGACACGACAGTTACGGTGTTGAAGTAAATGGCGAGCTTTCTTTTCGCTTTTGTTTCAGAATATGGAAGAGCAGATTTCGGTAAGTCTGTCCATTCACCTGCACTTTTTAGGATTACTGAATAAAGGACGATGCTATTAATGCGGCCACATATTGGGCACGAATTTAAAAAGTGCCATCAACTCGAGAAAAAGAACGGAGTTATGCCCGACTCTCGATGCTATTCCGGGAACCGCCAATTTTCATCGAAATTGGTTCAGTGGTTTAGGCGGGAAACGGTAACATATAGACGTTCGCATTTATAAAATTATTGCCCATTGAGTATTGATTTCCCTTATTTAATAAATGTATTAAGAGCAAGCTTCCTTAAGACAATTTCCACGCAAGCTCCGCCACTGTATAAAATCATTCAATCTATAGGTATTGAAAACAATTACACCACGAGTACCTAAATAGTGTAGGTACTTCAAATGTCAAACTTGAATATGGTACCTACTGTTAAGGCTTCCACAAACAGGCGCGACGCGACTCTAATAAAACAATTTCTAAGAAAACTTCACGGTAGAACAATTACCGGGAGCCTAGTAGGGATTCAGATTTTAAGCAACAAAGCATTGTAGGTAAATGTTTAGGTTTACGAACTTGCTTTTTAAACAACAGGTTGTAGATTCAAAACCTAGTAGGTACTACCTATAGCTATTATGATAACTTAAGGTACAACACACACACTAACACACAACACACAACAACACACACCAACACTTTCTTAATTTCAAAATTGTATTACTGAAATGGTTCCCTTTTCCACTTTTCACAAACTTTATCTTAACTTAACGAACTATGAATAAGCAACACTCATTTTTAGGGTTCCTTACCTCAAAAGGAAAAAACGGAACCGTTATAGGACCACTTCGTTGTCCGTCCGTCAGTCTGTCAAGACTCTTTTTCTCAGGATCGCGTGGAGGTTTCCAGTTGATATTAATACCAAATACGTAGGTCTATGGTCCCTTGGAGCTCTTAAACTACTAACTTACATCTGCAGTTGGAGAATTGACCGTGACGTATATCGATGTATGGGAGAATATATTTTTCAACTACAATGTTTAGTTGGTTTTTGGTATAAACTCATCCCAACTACGGAACCCTTCATTGTGCGTGGCCCGACACGCACTTGCTCGCGTCTCTGATTGGAAAATCTGAAAACTTGTTTCCCGACTGCAGTGAATTATGTTATAGTGCTTAGGCGACCGAGTTTTGCTCGGGTGAAAATAGAGGAAACGAATTTTCCCAGATATGAAACCTAATAAGATTGATTTTTCACCCCCGAAAACTCCTATATTGCAGCTTTCATCGAAATCGTTAGAGCTGTTTTCGAGAACGTGATAACAAATACACATATATATATAGACATATTGCTCATTTAATAATAAAGGATAGGATAAACAGCAGCAGTGCTATTCTGTAACCATCTCACCGTGAAAACTTAGGTGAAGTGAGCGTGGAGTGAGCTGTCATTCCACAGGGATTGACACTATTGACAGCTCACTTCACCGAAGTTTTCACGGTGAGATGTTTACAGAATAGCATGGCTGTACCCACGTTACTAGCTAGTGTGATATCCTGCAAATATCGCGTAGTTCAGGGGTGTAAGTAATTGCATTACTCGGTAATCCTGTTAGTGAGCCCCGTCGACCTTACACCGGCGCTTGCAAATCATATGCGTCTTCATATTAACCTAGGTTAGTTTTACTTTACTGCTATACTATGCTTTGAAGATTAGATTAAGATTACTGGCACTTAACTTACAGCTTGTTCTTTAATGAATATGCAAGGTGTTATAGTGTGTGTCAGCCACAACCCGGCACTGTACCTCATCCGACGCACTGGATCATAAAGCTTCGTGCAGACCAGCGCGACGCGACGCCGCGACGCGACTCGAACAATACAATTTCTAAGAAAACTTCACGGTATAACAATAAACGGTGTCGCGTCGCGTCGTCGCGTCGCGCTAGTCTGCACGAAGCTTAACACAGCGCCACCCCGACTCAAGCTCCGTGCAGACCAGTGCGACGCGACAGCGCGACGCGACACCGGTTATTGTTATACCGTCAAGTTTTCTTAGAAATTGTATTGTTCGTGTCGCGGCGCGGCGTCGCGTCGCGCTGGTCTGTACGAGCTTTCACTGGGGAATCACCGCAATCACCGCAGACAGTTCCGACTCACCGCGAACTATGCGGCACCCGGTTTCGACTCACTGGAACCACAGCTGGCACTGTGAAGCATCGCAAGATACAAGACTCAGCCCAGTATCGACCTCCGGTCTCCGGAGGGGAGTGATGTGGCGTCATCTACATCGCCACATGCAAAACTACGCATCAAAGACCTGACGTCACACAACATGCTGACGAAACTGTCACTCAAATCCTGCATCGCGCAATTAGAGTTTACCGCGCGTTGGACATATATACAAGCTCCCGACTTCGATCTCTGGGCAATTGCCCGCTAGATATGACACCCGTCTGGTCGGAGGATCCTCCCTTTTCTATGGTGGATGAGTGAACTTTACACCCAGTTCCTCATACCTCTAAAATAGAACTCATACAAAGTGTAATTAACTCCGTGCCTCGGAAAGCACGTAAAGCTGTGTTGGTCAGCCTTCCATTCGTCGGTCTTCTACAGTCGTTACGGGTAGTCATAAGCTCCAAAGTCTGACAACCAGTCTTACCAAGAGGTATTGTGTTTCCTAGTAAGTAACTAGGTTGTGGAGGTCAGTTGGGCAGTCGTTCCATGTAAAATACTGGTATTCAGCTGCATTCGGTTAGATTGCAAGAAGACCCTAACATAGTTAATAGGCTAGGTAGATTGAATTAAAATAACTGAAAATCTAAAAAGGGGTCATAGTACTCATCATTATGAACAACTTTTACGATGGAATTAAAGGTGAAATCACAAAATAAATCAACTGTTCCCTACATTTGTCGACATAAGTACGCGAACATAAATGTACGGAGCAGCTGCTTTTTTCGCGATTTCTGGGTGATGAATGACTGAAAACCTGAAAGAGAGGTCTGCAGGTTTTCAGTTATTTCAATAACACTTTATATTTTTGTACGAAATGTCCAATTAGAACGTTTGGATGGTGGGGTTAGCCGAGAATCTTGCGGTATAAATGCGTAACACACTTACAGTGTGCAATGGCTTTCATTTTGACAGTTCAGCAACGTTCATTGCGTTTTCACGTTGTTGAGCTGACGAATTTTTCGAACGTATGAGGCAATGGATTAGCAGTATCATTCAAAATCATTCATTCTTCGCTACCTAATCTGCAAAGCAATTTTTTTAATCTCTAAAGAATCCATGGCTAATATTCTTTTCATCCAGTTGCCGATAACGAATGCATAGGAGGAATCCTAAGGCTTCGTGCAGACTAGCGCGTTGCGACAGCGCGACGCGACACCGGTTATTGTTATACAGTGAAGTGTTCTTAGAAATTGTTTTGTTCAAGTCGCGTCACGCCGTCGCGTCGCGCTGGTCTGCACGAGCTTTTATTCTCATTTTTGACGTGACTTAACAATAATTGTTCGAATTGCTGTGCTGTATACAATATGTAAAAAAACCCTATCCGATTCGAAAGGGGGATATAGGTACTGCAATAATATTATCAGAAAGTAATTTTTTACAAATTATTATTAAAAATAAAAAAGTTATTGCTATTTAAAATTCACATTTTGACTACCAAAATTACCCCAAATCCATAAAAAAATTGCAAATTTTCAACAGGGGTTATGACTTTTAGATACCCGCTAAACGACGACCGCGCCCAATGTAATGAACAGGTAAAATTCCCCTTTGAAAAAAAAATGTGAGGATTTTTTTTTCTTTTTTCCTGTAAATTTCCACATAAATATACTCACAGTACGATACCTAACAACACCCTCATGGATGGGCCAGGGTTTTTTTTACATGTTGTATAAGTAACTGTACCTACATATGCACATCTTTAGGAATCACAAAAAGCTCCCGCAAATCAGTAGTCGGTATGCGTGCGTCCTAGCAGTATTTCATTATAAAATATAAACCAAGTTGTTGAAAATTGGAATAATTTCATCCTTGAAAGTTGCAAGTTAGAAGAGTTAGCAGCGAAATGAAATTACTTACTTAGTTGTCCTGAATTGAAATTGTCAAGTACGTTTTATTGTCTTCATTTCAGTTGCTTTAGTAGGTACCGTGCATACTAAATTACTGTTTTAGTTACGGTAGGTATTTTATTTGCTCTGAAACTGGGAAGCGTAGGTATTTCACGTTTGCTGGAGTTTCGGAGTTTCTATGGAGCTACAGAAGTTTCAGAAATATAATTTTCTGAGTGTCGAATGGGTTGTTCAGGAATCATGTTAGTTTCTATATTGTTCTTGTGTTAGGTATAAATGAAGTCAAGAATTAAAATTGATTAGCCTGAGGTAATTTTTCAGGAGTCGTTGGGAGAGTGGTCAGAATGCTAAAGATTTTGTTTTTGTTAGCAGATGTTTCATTATGTAAGGGTTTTCTGAGGAAAATTCCTGCAAAGCTTAGGTGAAGGTAGAGAGTTTTAACCGGTAAAGCCCTGGGTGACCCTCAAGCACGTCAATTAGCACGTTAATTAGTTGTTTATCAGGCCTTGAACGGTTAAGAGTATATTTGCTTAGATAGCTACATCTAACAAACTAAGTATTGTCGTCGCAAGAAATCGCCTCAAAACATCTACACCCAGTTATTCCCACATAAATATCTTTATTCTGATTTTATCAATAATGAATGAGCCTACTAGTACCCTAGTCGGCTAGTGAAGGTATAATTCAGACGCCGACAGCTTCGCCGACATACGTCACATTGTGCCTTTAGATTGTCGGCGTTCGGTTTACCGTGTCGGCGAAGGCAAGCTTGTCGGCGAAAGTGGCGCCGAACCGCCATTCAATGCTAATGAACGAATTAGCGGGACAACTGCACAGTGGGCGGACAACAACGATTTTTAAGGACAAACAGTAGACTGCTTAGAAACCTAACGAGGCGAGATGTTGTAGTGTAGATAAAGGGTATTTGAGCAGTGTTAAGTTTGTTTCGTGCTGTAAATGCTTGTTTGTTTTAGTAAAAGGGGAATTGAAAACAGAAATGAATGTAAAGGTAGGTGCAGGCTGATGGGAACATACATACATTGCCTAACAATTCTGCTGTGGAGTAAAACTATCTAACTCGGATTAAGTTTGCTATTCTTACTAGTCCGAATGTGAATAGATATGCCAATTTTCAATATCATTACCACCTATACCTAATTGAATTCATTATGACATGCCAGCATCATCCCTTCTCAATGGTATTTTGATTAATTATACACTAGCTTCCGCCAGCGGCTTCGCCCGCGTGATATTTTTATGTATCATAGCCTACATTTCTTTTACTACTTTCCTATCGCAGGTATGCTGAATGAGATTTCTTTACAAATAAGTATCACCTGTGTACGTTTTTTTCTGTTCCTTTCTTCTTGTCTGTTTATATATGTGTATAAACCGTGAAATAAATAAATATATTAGTCAGTGATAATATAGCATTCTGCCGGTGAAAGAATTTTTTAAATCGGTCCAGTAGTTTTTGAGTTTATTCATAACAAAGAAAACACAAATCTTTTCTTTTTTTATTACACTGACAAGCGATTTAAAAAAGCCACTTGCAAAGTGCCAAAAAAGTCTAAATATCTTCTAAACCACACAAGATATCTACATAAAGCAAAAAAATCTTGAAAACAGTTTTATGTGATTTTTATGCGCTATTAAATATACACTTGAATGTTGCGTTTTACTTCAAAAAACTATCTTGCGTGGGTGCAGAAATATTTCATGATATGTAGTGGCTATTTTATATTGCCCGTCACTGTCAGTGTAGATAAGTATAGAATGTGGATTACGATAGATACTGATTGGGCGATGCAGGGGATATTCCGTCTCTTACCTTCCTCTGTTGAGCAATTACACATTTTTTACTGATGTATTGCCACGCTGATGTAGTCTCGCCTTAACATTTCAAGCAGTTTTCCTAATAGCTCCTACACACTATACCGGCGGCATGGCACGGCACTGCCGCCGGCTCTGCCGTCGGGCAAGCCGCACAAAGGATCGCAAAGGAAATGAAGGCGCAAAACCCGAGAGTACGTGCCGCGCGGAAAAACCGGCGGCCATGCGAATATCCGCATCCGCATATGCGGAACATCTGCATCGATTTAGACATCCGCATTTGCATCCGCATCCGCATAAATCAATGCGGAGCTGATGCGGATGCGGATGTGTAGCAAGTCGCGACAAGAAAGAACGGGGCGGGCCCGGCGAGTGGCACGTGTCGATGGCGCGTGCTGATTGACCAATAGGAAAGCAATAATTTTGTTTTGGACGGTAAAGCGCCTCGCAATTGTTTGTTTATTCATTGACTGACAAGATCTGACGCGCACGTTTGTTGTTTTGTCGTAAATTTATCTTAAGTGAGTGCTGCTTTTTTAAAATTCAAATTGACCTATTGGACAAGTGATTGAATTCACTTACTACTTTATTAATAAATAAAGAAAGGATAACTATCTAAGATATTACTCTTTTTTACCCAACCCACACTTAAGTTTTTTTTACAAATCCGCATCGGCATCCGCATCCGCGGATGTGAGCCTCTTAAAATCCGCATCCGCATCCGCATCCGCGCAAAAAATCTGCATCCGCAACATCCCTGGTGTGTAGGTCAAGTCACTGCACTCGGCAAACCTATTCTAGGTTTACCGAGTGCAGTGACTTGACCCAAACCCATCGACTGCCACTTACTATATTTACTACTACTTACGAATTGATACATTTTAAATGCGTAATGAATTTTAAATATTAATGTAATGTTTTTTTTAATTGTTTAAATTGTTATTATTTTCATTATTATCACTGTAATATTTTCAACACAATGTATTTTGTTATGAAATAAATGACTTATGACTTATGACTAAACTGGCTGCAGTAGGTGCTCGGAATACACTGTGTGTTCCTTGACTTTTCAGATGGAATTTTCTTTTAAGTTAGATTTTTTAGTTTAGACTTTAAAATTTATTTCGTCGATAAAAAAGTTAGAAGCATTCGTTCATTCGTTCACTGGGAGTTGTTTGTACAGTGGTATTGGCAGTTCTTTTTTGAACAGCAAAAATGTTTTCAAACTTTTTTTTTTGCAACTTCTATCATTTCGTACATTCTTTCCCTGCGCTCCATATTGAACTTAGCGTATGTCAAACTTAATTATAGTTTTATCAAATTAAGATTTTAAGTTTGGTTCGGATTGTTTGCAGAATAACTTTATTAAAAACTATACAGGAGTTAACTCTTTTTAACTATCATCATTTTCTTTTCGTGTGGTTAGTGGCTGGTGTCAGAGTTTTAAAGCCGCCTATGGGCCTCTGACTTGATTTCACAAGCCGTCGAGAAATATATCTTAGGGATGCCGTTTTCCTCATGATGATTTCCTTCACCGTTTTTAAATCAAGTAAAAAAAGTAAAAAGTAAAAATTCATTTATTTTCCACACTAATCTAAACACAGTATAGGTACATAAAATAAATGGAGTGGACTGGAGCCTAAACTAGGGCAGCCCTGTATTTCAGGACTCCAGGTCTTCCTCCCGCAGCGAGTGAGTTGGTACAAATTACAACTAGAGGTGTAGTTAAGGAAGAGTGATAATTATACAATACGCACATGAATCCGAAAAGTCAGAGATGCGTGCCTTGGGTTTGAACTCGGAGACCTATCACTTGGCAGTCCGACGGTCACACCACTAGGCTATCACTGTCTAAATATCATTAAATTATTATCAAATATCATCGATCACTCAAATATCTTAACTATGAGAATTTTAATGATAGTTTATAAGAGGCACCAATATCAATCACAGATATTTGGTTTATTATAATTAAGTAACAATTTATTATGAACAAGACATAGGTTATCATTAAAATAGGTGTCATTTGAAGATAATTTTGTTTATTTACTAGAAAACCGTGTTATGTTATCTCTGAACTAAAATATTAGGGTGAGAATTTCTTGATAACATTCAGTATTCGATGTAATTAATTAATTTAGTTTGTTGCTTGTCTAGGAGCTCGTGGCTAAGTCATAACAGCCGCATGGGTAGCTCCATCAGGTTAAACTACGCTTGCCGGGGTTGGTCCGTGGATGGGTGACCATCTTTACATACCAATACTCTCCTTGCCTCGGAAAGCACGTTAAGCCATTGTTCCCGGCTGTCATTCGTGGATCTTTGACAGTCGTTAAGAGTCGTCAGAAGCCCGAAGTCTGACAACAGTCTTACCAAGGGTTATCGTATTATCCAGTGACTGGGTCGTGGAAGTCAGATAGGCAGTCGCTCCATGTAAATTACTGGTACCCCAACATAATTGGGAAAAGGCTAGGCAGATTGAGTTTGTAGCTTGTCCAATAATCAAATCTGATTTACATACGTCACATCATCTCAGGTCCAGTTGAAAACCAGCGTCAGGCACTTTTAGGTGTTTGGCATGTTTGCTGAACTGGGTCTTTTTGGCGCAGCCGTAATGCACACTCCCAATCAAATTTCTTTTTACATCGCATTTTACACCTTTTATTTGTTTTTTTTTATAATCTGCTGTGTAATTATATTGTGTGTGTTTTAGTCTGTGCTAAATACGTGTATTTTCTTTCTTTCTTTAAATTATTTGGAGAACAATACCCACTGCGTTGTAAATGAATACCTACTTACTATTCAATGTCCATTTAACTCGGGGTAATTGTGTAACACACATAACATGACAATCCACGTTAATTGCGTTCTTTACGTTGTTGAACAGATTAATTTTTTAAACGTATGAAGCAATGGATTTGCAAATATCCTTCAAAACTCTCGGATTGTGATGGAAAGTGTGTTACGCAATTAGGGTGTTGGAGTAAGCCACTTGTAGCTCTCCATATTATGTTGTATAATTATCTAGCAACACGTAAATGTTTTAGAGAGATAAAGTACGGGAAATTACTATTTAAGCCAATTGGCTACCAACTTATAGGGCCCGTATATTCAAATCACAACTGTTTTTCTTTGACAGTTGTTTGAAATAGTTATAGCTATTTCAAACAACTGTCAAAGAGAAACACGACAAATCCAGGTCCAGGTCAGCAAAAATGCCAGACAACTAGTGCCTGACGCTGGACCTGTACTTATGTAGATAAGTACTGTAGAGTAGGTAAGTACTTTCGTTATAACAAAAACAAAATAGGTATTTCAGATGTCTATTACTAAACACTATTCCAACGAGCTAAAGAAAGAAAGAAAGAAAGAAAGAAAGAAAGAAAGAAAGAAATAAAGAAATAAAGAAAAATATTTTATTTGGTACGCACAGGAAATACAAACAGTAAGTAATAATAAAAAATAATAAAAATCAAAAAAGGAGCGTTTAAAAACTAATAGAAAAATCCATGCCATCTTGCAATAAAATTGCACCTTGTCAATCGGGCGTTATACAGTAAATATATTTTCTAAAAACTGCTTTTAAATAATATTGTAATTTTAATCGAGTAGGTACAATACTGTTTCCAATAACCTTCTCTATCTATAAACAAAGCAGTGTACTGAAGATTTAGGTATTAAGTTTCAGTGGTCCCACGGGAAATTATCATCCGCATTGAATGCTGGAAATTGGAACATATTATTATAGGCTGTGGTTACTTGTTCCTAGTAAACGTGGTTGTGGTTAGGAGTTAGGTGACGCCTCGTTTTCGGGATTAGATTCACGATCGATGGAATTGCTTGTTGGTTTCTAAAAGTTTTAATACTAACGTGTGCCAGGTATGTCGAGCCCTCGCGCCCCTAGTCGCCGCAGGAGACGCCCCGGGCGTCGGGAGTCGCGAGCCGACTTCCGGCCACCGTAGGCGCGGGCTTGCGGACGGTGAGCAATGGGTAGCTCACCGTCCGATAGGGACAAGGCCCGGGTCGACGGCGCGTTGTGTTCCACGCGCGCCTCAAAGAGATGTCAGCACCAACTGACGGGGTCCGGAAGGGCCAATGCCTGCCGGGGTTACGGGTTTGTCCGAAAGGGATATCGCGACCCCGGCACACAGGCAACGGAAGGAACACGGGTGGGTTTTAGTCAGTAAAAGTCTGACACGCCCTCCCGCTCCGCCCAAAGCGGGAGAAGTTATTTGATAATTTCCCACCCTCAGAAAAAAAAGGTATACAATAATAAAAAAAACCTGACAGATCCGAAAGGGGCACATAGGTACTGCAATAACATTACCTAAAAGTAATAAAAAATCTTGTGACGCTTTTTTTTATTCAATCATTATGTATTTACAGGGCAATTCAAAATATATACACAATCTTAGATCAATTTTTTATTTTTTCCTCTTTATACTTGTTTATAATTTATATATTTTAGTGTTAGTTGTACCTATATTAGATCTAAGATTGTGTAAGTATAAAAAATCTTATTTTTATTGAAAATTATAAAGTTATTGCTATTTTAAAATCACATCTTTAGTACCAAAATTACCACAAAACTATTAAAAATTTGCAAATTTTCAACAGGGGTCATAAGTTATGACTTTTAGACACCCACTAAACGACGACAAGGACGCACTGTGGATCGAAATAAGGCTCTCGAAGACATTGGAGCTTAAATTTTAAAGTGTCGGTTTTTTGCTTGAAATGGCTTCTAATAAGCCAATATTATGCATAAATATAACATACGATACTTGATTTTTTCAGATAAGGCGCGGGTTTAAAAAAAAAAAATCGTTATAAGAAAAATCATAAATAATTAGTTACATCAGAGTGTGCAAGGATATAACGGCTATTCTCTCCGTTCCGGAGATAAGCATTAAGTCCATACAAATATTTTATCATTATGCAAAAAAAAAAAAAAATGTTGCTTTTTTACCTACCAGGTTGTATCCTATAATATTATGCATAATGTTGGCTATTAGAAGCCATTTCAATCAACAAGGCCCAAGAAATGCATTAACAAACAAACCGATGCAACATGCCAGCCACACCAAACGTGGATGTAAGTAATAACTGTCCATGTCTGCCTACCTTCGAAGAATGCAGGCGTGATGTTATGACGAATTATGACAGTTTCCTACCCTCAACTAAATCACAAACTAAATAATTTACCTGTTACCATAATTTAATAACTCTCAGATAAGCAGGTCAGTCCACGTGTTTTATTAGCCGCTCAGCCCCGGAAGCACCTCACCTGTCTACCCCCCCACGTTGAGGGGGGAAATGGCTATAATTTCCCGAAAGGTGACGTTCCCGACGTTCCCGGCACTTGAAGTGGAGGGGGGGCGGAAATTGCAGTCAAATGCAGCGCCCGGATATAAAATGATAAACTTTCCACTTTGATTTCTGATGCTGTTATTGAAATGTTGAGTGTTTGGCGGCTTCGGTCGTCGGGCAAACGGTCGGGCTCTCGTCGGGCACTCGGGAAATGAAAGGTTAGGTGTTATTAAATGTTGGCTTCACTGAACAAAAAATAGATTGTTATATTTCAAATCAATGTAGAGTAGTGTTCATAATGGTGTGCGGTATTGACTACGGATCACCAATAAAAATTGAAATCGGTTGGAACATGTGAATAGTATCATTCAGCTCGGAAATAACAATCATGCCTGTTTTCCAGGGTTAAGCAGAGGTGTCTCTGTAATTCAACCACATTTCGCCAGTTTTGTTTTTTAGGTCACATGTAATAGGGGGCGAGCCTATTGCCATAAAAGTAATTTATTAAGGTTAGCCAACAATTGTTTACACAATACATTTAAAATAAATTCCTTAATGCACCATTTGTGGTTTTACATAATATTTACAAAGCCAAAAAAGAAATGTACAATTAATGTTGTTCAATAATTTTTGCACAATACATTTAAAATAAATTCCTTAATAGTACGTTTATAAGTGCAATAATTACTTACTGGCTAACACAACATTCACCATTTATGGTTTTACATAATATTTACAAAGCCAAAAAGGAAATGTACAGCAATAAAAAAAATCATAAATTGCATTCTAAATATAAACAGTAATAGGTAAGTAGTAATTACATAATTGCAATTAGCTTTTTGAATTACACGATTTCAATGTGTAAGTAAAAAGATGAATACCCTAGCCAGACCATCTACGGTATTTTCAAATACTTACCGTTAGAATAAAACTTCAGAATCTGAAGACAAACTCACACCATCGTTATATTTGACTTCACCCAACTCCATTTGAAGTTAATTTCAAGTTCAATTCCAAGTGAGCATCGTGGCTCTGCTTCAGACCAAGTTTGTGTGTGTTTTTTACATTAGGTTCCTACCTATGGCAAGCCATAAGATCTTCTTTCAGATTTTCTACTTTCTCGTAAATCGTATTTTTGATTGAGATGATCGACAGTACAATAGTTTAAGCACATGTGTGAGCACTGTGACCATTACCTTCTACAAAACTACCATTTACTGGGTAAGTCTTTCATTGACTTGAATGAGCCCTGGCGGCTGAGAGTATGTCATGCTCACTCAAATGTCTCGCTGGTGGTGGCGTGTGTGTTGGATCATTAAATCCCTTCAAAATTGTTGAGCTGAATGGTGCTGATAAATGTGTCATGTTCGTGAACGGGCGCCGTCAGTAGGGACTGGCCATCTCTTAGCTGCCATGGCTTATTTTAAAGTATTTAAATTTTATTTTAATGTATTTACATTTTTGAATTTGTTTATTATCTTTTCAATGCGGACGCTTTTAACGTGCACGTCTTTCTACATTGTTCTCACACGTATAATTTAAACATGAATGATGTAACCAATATTTTGTAAGAATATTTTGATTTAAAAGAGTGTCCGTGGAGTTTCTTGCCCGTTCTTCTCCATAGGAACCTACTACGCTTTGGAATGGGCAACTAGCTTCATCTTTTTGACTGACCGACCCCTTGACAATTCAAAAGTGCCTGTAATTGGTTTATTTGAAATAAATGCTTTGAGTTTGAGTTTAGATGAGTTTTAGACATTGTGTGGAAAACATGATTGATCGTGAATCTTTACTGTAATATCAGCAAAAGGTAACTAAATTTTATTGCTAGTAAACGAATGTATATTTGCCTAGCCTTTTCCCAACTATGTTGGGGTCGGCTTCCAGTCTAACCGGATGCAGCTGAAGACCAGTATTTTACATGGAGCGACTGCCTATCTGACCGCCATAACCCAGTACCAACCAGTCTTACCAGTAAGATTTTCGGGCTTCTGACGACCCGTAACGACTGTCAAAGATCCACGAATGACAGCCGGGACCAACGGTTTAACGTGCTTTCCAAGGGACGGAGGAGTCTCGGTATGTAAAGATGGTCACCCATCCACGGACCAACCCCGGAAATCGTAGCTTAACCTGATGGATCGACCCATGCGGCTGCTAGTGCTGCTCTGTGATTACTTGAACTCACACACTAACTTATTAGTATTACTTGTTAAAATGTTAAGATTATCGTATAATTTTGCAATGTTTGTAAGTATGTGAGCACCATGTATCTACGAGTATCACATAATTACCTAATTTATTTGTCATTGCTTCATTTTTAATTTTATTTACCTATCGTGGTATAGTAATCTTATTCTAGATGCATCGTCTTCACATATAATTATATAATTAATGTATACAAAATATTGTAAAAACATTTTAAAAGAGTAACGGTGGAGTTTCTTGCCCATTCTTCTCCATACGAGAACTACCTTTTGGAAGCGGCGACTAGAATCAATTCTATTTTGTGTAAAATTGACGTTCAAAAGTGCCTCTTATGTGCCTAATTGAAATAAATTGTTTGACTTTGACTTTGAGTAAACGAAATTGCCTATGAAATATTCAGTTCGTTTTAATTCTTACTTTGAACTTTGATTGAACTTTTCTAAAATCTTCCGCGTTCTCATTTTTTTTTTTAAATTTTAACATAATATCATCACGTCAGAATCCCCTGAAGAGCTAGGCAGAGATGTACCTATAGTACACCCACATTTCGCCAGTTATGTTGAAGTCCCATGCAATAGGGGGCGAGCCTATTATTTCTTTAGAATCTGATATACATAGCAAATTACTAGCATGTGTTTGGGACAGCTTCCACACGTCCTATTAAAGTAAACACTTAAATAAGCAACACTAACAGGCAATAAACAATTTTTCACCTAACTTGGTTCCGCCGCCGGAAGCTGCGCTAGACGTGCACATGACACGCTCACACCTATTTCCGGTCTCCGAGCGAATTGAGCTGAGTGAGCTGTATGTGCACAAAGAGCAAACGAGCTGTTACTTGTGTCTGTCGTGAAGGCATTCAACTGTTTTGTTAAAGCTGGGATGGCAATTATATTTGTGCATTTCATAAAGCATAACATCACGCTCATATTTCCCAAGGGGTTAGACAGATGTGTATAAAAGAACCCCATTTCGCTCGTTATGATTACGAATTTCTCAGTTTTCTGGGTTGTGGAGGTCAGATAGGCACTAGCTCCATGTAAAATGCTGGTATTCAGCTGCATCCAGTTAGACTGGAAGCCGACCCCAATATAGTTGGGAAAGGGCTAGGCAGATTTGATTTATCACTTCTTTCGTTGTACGATAAGAAATGAAAATTTTATTGAATTTTATGAATCGACGTGTCTTTTTTTTATTTATTTTTTATTCTGATTTTAATGTAATTTGGATTATTGTAATGATTTAAATATATATTGCATGCATGATATATGTTTCTTATATAGGTATTTAGTTAGATAGTAGTTTAGATTGCTAATCCATTGCTTCGTACGTTCGAAAAAAAAATCTGCTCAACAACGTAAATAACACGATGAATGTTGTTGACCTGTCAAATTGAAACAGATTAGTCGGAATTGTCAACGAAAATGTGTTGCGTAATTAGATAGGTGTTCTTCTTTCATTATTAACCACCACCATACATGTAAACTTTTCTAATCTTAACAATAGTTTGTGTCAGCCAATCAGCTCGGACTAGTTAGACCATAGTTAGTCGTTCTCTGCGCAGGCGTCTCTTTTTGTTGCGAACTATGAACCCACTGACACTGCTGTAATTGAATACAATCAGGAATGTGGCCATAACAAAAGCGATTATAGCAATGTACTATTGTAGCGTTTCTAATTAACTAATCCTAACTAATATAATAAATGCGAAAGTGAGTTTGTTTGTTTGTTACGCTTTCGCGCTAAAACGGCTGAACGGATTTGGATGAAATTTGGCGCATGGGTAGAACATGACCTGGAGAAGGACATAGGATACCTACCTGTTATCCTGATATTCTCACGGAATCGAGACTGATGCGGCTGAAACCGCGGGGCACAGATAGTCAATTATAAAATTCTAACTAATAGTATAAATGGGGAAGTGACCTTGTTTGTTTGTTACATTTTCACTCTAAAACGGCTGGACAATAACCTTGTTAAGGACATAAGGTACTTTTCATTCTGGATCACAGGCGAATTCGCGGGCAACAGCTAGTCAATTATAGTTCTGCTGATGGATGTATTTTATGGGCAGTTAGCCCCCGTAGGTACTGCACCATCATCTTATCAAAAGTTTATTTTATCCTTGCGGATGTGCCTACAAGTTCTAATACCATATGACCGCGTCCTAACCGAAATTCGTCTCGCTTCGTACATGAATACTAGCTTCAGCCCGCGACTTCGTCCGCGAGCCTCTAACCTTTCTCAAGAATTGGGCAATCCAACGCAAAAATATTTTTTCAAATCCGACTGGCAGTTCCGGAGATTACCTCATACATACAAACTTACAAACAAACAAATTTTAATTCTTTATAATATTATACGTATATAAGTTTTTGTCCAGGCAAATCACTGTCCATTCAAAGGTTGCCTGGAAGAGATCGCGGAAAGCGATAAGGTCGCCCATTGTATATTTTATAGTGCATAATTATTATTTTTTGTCATGTATTTTTGTGGTGTACAATAAAGTATATATAAATAAATAAGTATAGATGACGTACTTACTCGCGCGATCAATCAAGTCGCGTTCGTATGTCATAAAGCTTCGTGCAGACCAGCGCGACGCGACGCCGCGATGCGACTCGAACAATACAATTTCTAAGAAAACTTGACGGTATAACAATAGCCAGTGTCGCGTCGCGCTGTCGCGTCGCGCTGGTCTGCACGGAGCTTAATTCGTACAAACGATCGCGTCAATCGCGTACTCGTCGATTTCGGTTAGGACACAATTTATTCTTAAAAATTTGTCGTATATTTTAGGCATAAACATAGTCATAACTAGCATTCTCAGAGATACACAAACTAAAGACAGGTTAATTTTCGCGTAAAGAGTTTTTAATTATTATACTATTATTACTTTTCAAATAAACGAGTATTAAGTAAGTACTAAATATCCACAACCCTTACTTAAGACCTAAAGCAGTAACTTACCCTCTGTCTTACTTATCCATACTTTATTACCACTTAGTAACAAAATGGCGAACGTAGGCACTCTAAGGTGATCACCATTCCTTTTAATAAGCAATAAAACCTAATGCTAACACCGCTAATTACATGGCCCCAATGTAATCGACAATAGCTTTGAAAAATAAGTGATTTTCAACTCTATTTATTTGTTTCAAAGTTGTTAATTGAGAAGCAGGTGTAGCTTTATAGGAGAGTGTACCTTACAGGTGAGAATATCTTGCATTTGTAATTGTAAGAACAGTTGAGTCTAATGATTGTAACGACATTAATTTAAATGAACGTACGGTACTTTTAGTAGACGTATCTTTTAATTAGCTTTAAGAACTCAACTGCAGAAAATGACCTTCCATAGACCGTGTTGCTAAACAATGCTTTTAATCAACTCAATATGGGTTTCTAATTATGCACTTAAAAAAAAAAAAAAAAACTCGGTACCAATACTAATTTACTTTCGTCTTCTTGCATTCTCTATTTACGCACACAAAAAAAGAAGATGCTACTGTTCAAGTGTTCATCCTCTTAGCATACATAATCAGTCTAAAATATTCCCACTGCTGGGACACAGGCCTCCACTCTTATGAAAGGGAGAGGGCTATAACCCACCACGCGTCCAGTGCGGGTTGACAGATGTCACAAGTCTTCGAATATTTGGCTCATGATGTTTTCCTTCATCCGCCTGACTGGGTTTGAACCCAGGACGTACAAGTCGTAAGTCAGGCCTGTTACTACTGGACCACCACTGCTTTCTTGGCATAATCCTGCCTGTTCTCTAACACCCCACGAAGAATAGCAAGTATTTTACTTGCCAGAAACCGATCTACAATTTTTATCAATTTTTCACCAAATATCCTAATTTTTTTCGCTTCAGCAAGTGTCGCATCAGCAACATCCAAGTAGGTAATCGCATCTCGCCGTACTATCACGTAGGGTCTAAAATAAAAATGATACAAATTAAATGGTCTGTTTGTGTTTACTGTGAACCGTTAGTGCTGGAAAACGGTGTGCAAGCTGTTACAAACTTATTGCTTGCTTCTAGCGAAATGTGTTTAGTGGATTTTCTTGAGTTTTATTTTGCTTTTCCCAGTGGTATATTTTTTGTCGATATGAAATAGTAGATTGTTTGCCTAGCGAGCAAGCAACTATTTTAAAGGCGAAAGTGTCTTTCTTTCTATAAGAAATAGAAAGAATTAATCATCAAAGAATTCTTTGAATCCAGAGTGCAGCGAGGGATTCAAAGTAAGTACGTCACTCAAGCTTAAAATAGGGTTGCCTCCGAGGTGGACGCTCTACTTTTTATCACCCTCTATTAGAAAATAAGTAAATGCTACTTATGAATAAGAAGAGCCATCATAATCAGCCTATAATGTTCCCACTGCTGGGACACCGGCCTCCTCCCTGTGAGAGGGAGTGGGCTGTAATCTACCACGCGGGCCCAGTACGGCTTGGTAGATGACATATGTCTTCGAATTTTTGGTTCTAGGACATGCCAGTCTCACGATGTCTTCCTTCACCGTTTTAAGAGCAGTGGTGATGAAATAATTTACAAAAAGTAAAGGGCCTGCTTGGGTTCGAATCCGCGACCTACAACTCGTAAGTCGGGGGCGTTACCACTGGGCCATCACTGCTCTTAAGAATAAGAAGAGTACCTACGTTTATTTATTTCATTCTCACTACTTGAGGAAGCCACACAATTTTTTTATAAAACTTAAAATCCGTATTTGAGTAAACAATTACGAACGAAGGCGGAATGCATGTCGCGCGTTTTTTTATTTGGCTCGCACTCGGTTAACTTTACCATACAGCCTGTAACTTGTTCATACAATGTTCGTGATTGATCTCTTTGGTGATTGGAACTTTAACTAACAATATCCACATTCTAAATTCAAATTACTTTAGGTCCCTAGGGATTAAAGAGCTATTTTGGTCCCTGTTTACGAAGAATAAACTAGCTCTTTTTAAATAGATGTGATAAAAATAATTATTGAGCCCTGCCATATACGAGTAACTACTATTTAGTAGACGATTATAAGCACTTGTCTTTATCACTTCAGTGAAAAGTCATACGTCAGGTTCATGGTTGAGGTCATTACTTTCTGTGAAGATCACCATCAGTCATTCTGGCAGATAATTTTCCCTTTTCCGAATTGAAGTTTTTGTTCAGTAAAGGACTACTTCCACGTCAAATAATGATTATTTTTATTGCAATGCCAAAATCAATTCAAAATAACACAAACACGCCTTGTTGCCCCGAACGGTTGGGCGGAGGTGTACCTATATTAGACCCATAAAATTATTAATTATTAATTCCAAATTTGTGCACATTAGTAGGGTTTTCGACGAGCGATACACATCACCGTTGACTGCGACCATTTGTCTCTAGAGATGAAGATTAGATCGCTATGACGCCCAACGACGTCACGGCGTCTACTGACGTCAATGGCATTACGTGTAGCCCGTCTATCAACGCCTATACACGTCGCAATTAGATAAACACCGTATAACTACATACATTATTGAGATGCGAAACATGTTCTTATCTCATCTCGTGACTTTCCAGTCGGCTGAAGACCCTCTGATGCCAATTATTGACGTACTAGCAACACCCCCAGCCACCCCCGACGCCCCCAGGCATAGCCACCCTTTGTATATCTACACGTTATCATCATTCCTAATTTTTAGGGAGCAAATTTGCTCGTGTTGCCTCAGGTCTTGGAGGCATTTGAGCGGCAACAGATTATGTGCCCTCTCCCTGTTTGGTTTGGTGTGTAAGACGCCCTAAATAAAGATTCAGTACTTTTTGTGTATAAATATTAATGGTGAAATATTTTTGAGAGAATTTACTGATCAATGAGATAATTTTTAGCATCTTTACTATGTCTTATACATATGTGTATCATGAGGTCCGGCTGCGTGTCGTTTCAGTTGTCAAGAGCATAAAAAAACTTACAAGGCGTTGTTGGTATGTATGATTTGGTCTACACACGTCATTTGCATTGCTAGCGCACGAATTAGCCAACAGAAATAATTTGAATTAATTTATAAATACTTCTTATCCCTAGAAACGACAACATGACAGCCTATTGAGGTTTTCCAGTACAGTACGCCATATGCCAGTGGTAAAACTTTAACCTTGAGCTGGCCTAGCGTAGTACAGATTTTCAAAAGAATAAGACGCCAGCTTATCCTGGATTTGTTACCACTGACGGGCGGTGCGGCTTACCTACAAAAAGTTTTCACCTACCTGTTGGAATCCCAACACTAAATCTTTCTAAATACTACGAAAATCGTGCGCCCTCGGTAGCCATTTTTATTTGAATATTCGTTCATTACCTCACGGGTCGGGGCCGCGACAGTTCGACATTTCGACAACTTGCTCTTGCCTACTCCTACTTGATTTATGATGATTGGAATATATTTCCGTAAAAGAACAGGCTGTTTTTATTTACTGGAACTACCACTAACACACATCCCCACACAACCAAAACTGATAATCATCTTTCTAAGTGAAACTATTTTTAGCAAAACATACACGAACACGCCCTCCATTATGTAACATTGCCCTCCTTAAGGAGCAATTAGTAACATACATAATACACGAAATTGTAGCACATAGGTGTTATTACCACGCCATGCCCGTTTTCCTGTAGCCCATGGAAATATTTATGTTATTAAGGTCACGAAACCAATATTAACGGCAGAGAAAATTAGGCCATAAGTGTGTATTTTATCTTGCGATTAAATAAGTAAAGGGGCTGGAATGTGTAAATTAAAGTCCAAAATCGGTTCGTTTGGTAAACAGCGTCCAGCCTTCTTGTTTTTATGTTATAAAACAGAAATAAAAGGTTGAACTTGACACACATTTTGATAGAATATATTCATTAGTTAGCAAAATCTCGACGAGTGTATAGAATTGCTGAAAAAGTGCATTTTATTTTCCATCCGAACAAAATAGTCGTTTTATAGAGCTTTCACGAGGTATTCAATATATTTATCGGGCTCACCATAGGTACGTCCTTACAATAAGTAAATAATCTTTTGGCCATGATATTATGAGCTATTCTTGTATAGAAACGAGAGATTTATTTTAGCACAAAGCCTCGTGCAGACCAGCGCGACGCGACTCGAACAATACAATTTCTAAGAAAACACGGTATAACAATAACCGGTGTCGCGTCGCGCTAGTCTGAACAAAGCTTAAAACGGAAAATTCCACACTTTTAACTTCATCTATTGATTAAACAACCTTGATTATACGTGGGTGTATGAGTGGGAGGAACTCGCCAATAACTAAAAATATCTATGATGAACTCGATTCATTTATAACTTAATTAAAACTGCACGGATGCACAGTGACCTTTATGGTAAAATGAGTAGGATTTTTAATTATTAAATCCTTGTAGTGGGTTTCCCGGCAAACCTGGGATAAACATTCCAACAAGGTTAACCCACACTAAAGGGTTGCACGCGGTATTCTTCATGCACATTAGTGTGGGTTGAGCTATTGCTCAACACGTGTTAATTCTCAGGCCATATCATCATAATCAGCCTATAATGTTCCCACTGCTGGGACTCAGGCCTCCTCTCGGTCAGAGACAGTGGGCCGTAATCCACCACGTGGGCCCAGTTCTGGTTGATAGATGTCACATGTCTTTGAATTTTTGGTTCTAGGACATGCCGGTTTCTTCACGATGTTTTCCTTCACCTTTTTGAGAGCAGTGGTGATGAGATACGTAATTTACACAAAGTAAAGCGCCTGGTTGGGTTTGAATCTACGACCTTCGTAATCGCGGCCGTTACCACTGGGCCACCACTGGTCGCACTGATATACTTATTTTGTATTTTTGACCGTCCTGGAACAGTTCTACATATTATACACGTACATGTATAATATGGATTCTACCAGGAGGACGTACATCAACTTTATCATAAGTTTGCGAAAAGTGGTGATCATGGCTTCCTCCTGATCGCGACGATAGGTCGTGGTGCAATTAAATGAAAATGCTAGTGGACTGTATAACATGTAAGTATGTATATTAAGAAAAACGCGTAAGCGCACCCGTGCGTGGAGGCGTGCAACAGCTGACTGGTGTGACGCGCCCGCTCGCAGACCGCCGCGCGGCCGGCTTGCTTGCCGCTGTCCCGCACCCCTCATTCACTGCCGCCAGCACGCGGCGATGTTGAGATGGTCTCAACACTTCCTTTCTGAATGCAGTGGTTGATAAGGAGGGTCATGATCAGCATTTGAGTTCAACGGAAGACGTGAACAGACTGATGTGCTGTGTATATCTAAATATAACATACCGTCTCTATTGAACCGAGATGAATATTAAATTACTTACTACATATGTATTGAGCATCAATATAATCTGTTCAGCTAAATAACTTAACCTTAGTATGTAATTTGTGATAGGATAGGTACTTGCGTGGGCTTAGGGAGACGGCTTCAGTGGCAAATAGAGAATACCGACCGGGGTCCCGGGATCCCGGTATTCGGGATCGCGGGATCCCGGCTGTTTTCTGACCCCGAAAATCCCGGGACTGTACTTGGCTAATCTCGGGATATTCGGGATTGCCACAAACAGGTTTAGTTTGCATTCCGTAGTCCGTTGCGCCTTGACAATGACCTTGCCAGTTTGAAAATGGAGGAGTTCGTGCATTTCACTTAGAAACAGCATATTATAAGTATTTATTGTCTATTCCTCCAACCAGTGTTTCTACACCGAACCGTGCCGTGCGTTCCGACCGTGTTTGTGTGTTTTCTTGACCGAGCGTTTTCAGCTGCTGCTTTTGTTGGCAATAACCTACGAAGCAGGCTTGGAAGTCAAGCAATGGATGCTTTGAAATTTTTGCGATTGTATTTTCTAAATTCTAAATAGTTTTTTTTTGTTTTGTCTTTTTTCTTTTCTTACTATTTTGTGATTTGTGTTTTGTAATATTAAAAATATTTTTTAAGAAATTACTCAAGTTTTTTGTTCATTGTGCCCAATTATAAACCACATAGTCTAATCCCGGGATAGTCCCGGGATCCCGGGATAACGCATCAAAAATCCCGTTAACCCGGTATTGAAAAACATGCTCGGGATTGTATTCTCTGGTGGCATATTAGCTATGTTAGAATGATTATTTATAGTTACCTCAATATTATGTAAACTAGGTCACGCTTTGAACAATCAGGGGGCTTACTCTTGACTTTAATTCCGATCTATCGACATTGGAATTTTGACGTTTCGTACTCTTGAGTTCGACCCTAGCGCCAAATTGGTTTCAAATTGCGTGTCCATTTTGGGAACTAAGTGGAATCGGGATCGGGCTTGGCGTATCCTAAACGCTACTCTTGACGTCTTTTGACAGCTGTGTATTGCGTCAGTATTGCGTTGGGATTGTTTGTAAATTGTGATTTTTCCAATAGCAAAAGTGTAACTTTTTTGAAATTGTTTTGTGTTTTAAGTGGTTTTTTGTAAGTAATGAGTGTATAATATGGCACGATCAGCACTTATATACAGTATTTTACATAATTCTCATAAAAAACAATTGAAACAAAGACGAGATGAGCGTCGGATGATGCGTTATACGGACAAAGCGTTTTCTATGAATGAAGACGAATTTGAAGCAAATTATAGAGTGAGCAAGGATTTGTTTGAGGAAATTTATGATAACATTAAGCCCTTTATGCCAACTCCTAAGAAAAGAAGTGATATATCACCAAAATATAAGGTACCTATGTTGTCTTTCATACATGCCTTTTAACAATGATATCATGAGTTTTGTTTACATCTATAGCTTAATACTTGTATAATTCTTGCAGGTTTTAGTGGCATTGTCTTTTTATGCAACTGGGAGTTACTAAAAACTAGTTGGAGGTACATATGGGACTCTAATGTCGCAGCAATCTGTTTCTCGCAGAGATGTAACGGCAGCTCTTAACCATCCAATAGTACAAAGTAAATGGACATTTGTCACATTGTATTTCTACACTTTATGTTTATAAGTTATTAATTCCTAAACGTTATATTGTTTCCAAGTAAGAGTAACAACCTACATATTTCTTGAAAAATGGAGAACTGAATCAATAAATATATTTTTTTTAACTTAAAAGTACTTTTATTTACTTACTAATAAAACTATGACAAAAAATAGCAATAAAATACTTATAAAATAGCGCAAGGCAAGCATTTATCAATATCCGAAACATTAGGTAGCAATAAATAAAGCTTTGACATTAATTTGAAATTGGAGAACTTTTACGCCGACTTTTAATTTTTTTTTATAGTATGGCAACGACCCTACCGCATACAGCCAAATTCAGGGTTAATTTTATTATTTTAATCATGTTATTACGCCCTAATGAATTTAATACGTTACAATTAAACAATGAAACAACAATTTGTATCATATTTATTTATTAGCCTTATTATTTAAAGGATAAAGCATTTTAAAACCCTATTACCGGTTTATCGTAATGAGTTGAACCACACTATTGCGGGGCGTAACATAGCTAACTTCACGTGTAACAAAATAATCGCGAGCAATCCCAATTTCAATCCAATGTTGACAATATTGTTTTCAAGAGCACCGAATCACGTGACTGCAAAATTGACATTGGAATCGTATTGGTTTTAGATTGGAATTGGAATTAGTTTGAAGAGTAAGCCCCCAGTACATACGAAGTATCAAGTACGTTCTGGCTGAAAGTTTCAGCCAGAACGTACTGGAGTCTTCAGAAGGGAAATTCAATCTGAGTATAGAATGTGAATAAATAATTTAATGAATCTGATCCCAAATGCAATACAAGCTACGTAGTAGTTGAGTAGGTATGCAGTAGGTAAATGATACAACGGGATGGTTTTATTTTTTATTCTGTCGTTATGCGTAAACGCACGCCAGCCCGCACCGCACCACCGGACACGGTGCGAGCTAACGTGCGAGTTACTGCAGTGCCATGACTTGCACAGTGTGACCAGGCCTACCACGGATTCTCTCTCTTGGGTAATTTTCCCTTACAACTTTTCTAAAATGTGAACTTGTCTTCTCCTCTCAACTTTTGAAAATGAATTACTTATTTGTTTTGTTCGACGAATAAGCACTTTTATTGTTGTCAAGTTGATTTGACAATTGGTTTATGCTTTACGAATCACGGATTCGATTTTGGCATTTTCTGTCTGTAAATAATTACCCGACTTGATTAGAAATCCTCAAAGGCTGCCGCAGACAGACGCGACGCGATAGCGCGACGCAACTCTGGTGGTACAATTTCTATGAAAATTTATCGGAAATTTTATCGTTGCCGCCTCGCGTCGACGCGTCGTTCTTGTTTGCGACGGCGTTAAAACTTTAAGAAATTACTGGCTTTAATATCTCCCAACGACTGCTCACATAATCTCTCACTCCAATAAATCAGTAAATAGTAAAAATAGACGACGAAAAACAAACAAACACAGTCGGTCGACTCGCAAAGGTCGCCGCCTGTTATCAGTAACATCGCACGCAATGCCGACACCGACACGCCGCCGCCACCTAGTTTATATTCCGACAAACAATCGGCGTATAAATAAAAATTATTATCGATCGCCATACGAGAGAAACAGGGCGAAAATTTTAGCTTTGATGAATATAGCTTTGTGAAAGTATCAAACGCGAGCTTGATTTTGTGCGTAAAAAAAAAACCAAATTTTTATAGTTTTTGCAAAAGTTCATAGTTGTGAAATCCTATTTCAGTAATTCTTTTCACTTTGTCTGTATACGTATGCCTTTATAATTGTGAAGGACGTTTTATTTCTGCTATATCTGTACCAACTCACAAGTGGAAAGATTTCTAATTTTCCAGGAGACTTTACTTTACCTATACTTTGTTCTTGGATGTAGGTTATCTACTGCTTCTTTTCACACAGAATTCCATATAGTCTATCTATATATTATATATACAGGGTGGCAGGGACATCGACGCGAAGCCGGTTACCATGGATCCAGTACATGATTCTGAGCCCCCCAAAGTTGAAATTTTTCGTCGGTTATTAAAAAAAAAACAGCTGCTCCATACATTTTGACCGCGTAGGTATTGCACTTTTCTATGAAACAGCAGATTTTTTTTTAAATAACCCTTGAAAAATTTCAACGAAGGGGGGTTAAGAATCATGTAGGTACTGACCCAATGGTGGCTTCGCGTCGATGTCCCTGCCACCCTGTATAAAAATGAATCCCTATTCCCCTTGGTCACGGCATCACGCGTGAACGGCTGGACCAATTTCGCTAATTCTTTTTTTGTTGTGTTTGGTATTGGAGGGGTTCTAACGGAAAGAAAAATTAAGAAAATTGTAAAATTTCAGAAAACTTAACGACTATTTAAACTTCGCGCGTTGGACAGTTAGCGCGTTTGATGAACGTGAATCTAGCTGAGTAGGGCAGGTTGATAGGTATGTAGGTACGTAGGTAGGATAGGTAAGTAGGTAGGAAGGGTAGGTAGGGTAGGTAGGTAGGTAGGTAGTATGTAGGTAGGTAGACACGTAGGTATTTAGGTAGGTAGGTAGGTAGGTAGTATGTAGGTAGGTAGACACGTAGGTATTTAGGTAGGTAGGTAGATAGGGCAGGTAGGTAGGTAGGTAGGTAGGGTAGGGTGGATAGGGTCAGTAGGTACGGTAGGTGGGTAGGTGCGCCGTAGATAAATACATAGTGCTACCCGTGCGAAGCCGGGGCGGGTAGCTAGTATTAAATAATTTTTGATTTGCTACCGTTATTTGACTTGTCTAAGAAGACGTGATTATAAGATTTACCAATAATCAAGGTCGGTAGTAGCGATGACTGCTACGGGCCACCATTCAGAGAATATCGGACATGTTAGACTTCGATTGTAAGAATTTCTACAATTGAAAAAATTGTTTACGTTTCAGCGCCAAAATAAGTCGACATTGAAACATTATGCTGAGATGGGAGCCTTTTTGGCCTCGTACAGCACGCCTAGCATGACAACCATAGAAACGGGGTTTCTACGGGTTTTGTCGACGGAAGAATAGACAAAATGACAGATTGTGATTGTTTATCTGTCATTATGTCTATTCTTCCGGCGACAAAACCCGTTTCTATTGTTTTTTATTTTTTATTATTACTTACTGTTTATATTTCCTGTGCGTGTCCCAAATAAAATATTTATCTTTCTTTTCTTTTTCTTTCTATTAATTATTTAACTTATACAATTCTAAACCATCCTCTCTAACAAGCTTCGATCCAGCTTCGATAAAGCTTAGAGCTCGAAGTACTCCAGCTAGCTACATAGGTAACTCAATAAAGCGTAGCAGTAGAACATAATCTCCTTGCAAGGGATGCACCGTCTCAATAATTCATGTGTTCGCACCTTGAAATGCGCCGCGACCGATTATAGCATTCTGATAGCGACATAGATTATGTAGCGCAGAGGGGAATTTAGTTACCTCCATGATAAATGCCTATGTGGCTGTATACAGGGTGTCAGGGCCATCGACCCGAAAACTGATACCATGTATTTTGACCGACGAAAAATTTCAACGCTCCTGCGTTGAAATTTTTCGTCGGTTATTTTAAAAATATCAGCTGTTCCATACATTTTGACCGCGGAGGTATTGCGCTTTTCTATGAAAAAGCTGATTATTTTATAAATAACCGACAAAAAAATTTCAACGCAGCGGGGTTTAGAATCATGTACTGGTATCAGTATCAGTTTTCTCTTCGATCTGACACCCTGTATAAGCGAATGTGAGTTTGTTTGTTTGTCACGCTTTCACGCTGAACCGGCTGAACGGATTTGGATGAAATTTGGCACATGGGTAGACCATGACCTGAAGAAGGACATAAGCTACTTTTCATACTGGATCGCAGACGAAATCGCTTATATGTTACTGGTTTGTAAGATAGACCATCATAACGTACTTTAATTGACTCTATAATAACATTTTAATTACAGGTATATGCATAAGACATTTTCAGTTTTGTCTCAGGGAATGCAGCACACCTGCAATGCCTTTGGTCTTGCAGCTGCTCATTGGTAGCGGTGACCACTAACCATCTTGTGCGCCTCCGCAACGACTGCCAATAAGAGTTTTCATGAAAATTTACGCCACCAGTTGGCGCCACTTTGACAAGAGGTCTTCCATTTCGACAATCAATATAGAATATATGATGACGTTCATCATTCGTTTAATTCATTCGTTCGTCACGACTAAAGAAAATAGAGACGCTTTGACACTTTTCATAGGCACCTGTCAAAAGTGTCAAAGATGCCTGTCAAAAGTTTCAGTGCTGCCGTAAAGGGTTTTCTTTGCCAACCGATAAAAAAAAGTGTCAACATTTGCTAACGCCATGTCAATGGTTTCTGTTTTAACTTTTAATTTAGGCGCTTCTTACAAAAGTTAAAGAAATGATGTGAATAATCTATGCGAAAATAAAACAAAGTTGTGTAGAGTTTCTGTCGAATAAAAACGTACTGTTGAACAAATGCAATTGTATTTTTAATTAGGCAAAAAGACAGGGATTAACAGGAACACTTTAATTTATGCAGTTAATTGAGAGAAATACGTTCAATTGTGAACTCTTTGCCCAGTTGTTTAGAGTTATTTTTTCCATTTTTGCGAAAAGCAAGTGGGTTTTGCTGGGTTTCCTGGTCGATACAAAGTGACAGCTTTTTACTGGTGAACTTTTATTCTACCATTTTATTTCTAGGCCATATTTTAGACGTAAGAAACTTAAGTACGACAAGTAAGAAATTTCTGTCAACTTTAGCTTGAAAAATGAGTTTTTTGTTGAGCTTTTCGTGAATAAATTCGTCTGGGAAAGTCTTACGTGATCGTAGGTACCTACCGCACTTTTTTTAGTATTGACCTTAAAAACAAAGATGAATATTTTTTATGCCTGTAATTTCAAACAAAACATCATGCCTGTTATTCCCGGAGGGTAAGGTAGAAAATGGCAAAACACAATAACATTTTGTGTGACCTGGGAATCGAAACTAGGACCTCGTGCTCAACAGTAGTGCGACCACTAGACCAGCGAGGGCAATTTCATCCTGTATTTTAAGATGGTAGGTATTTTTTATAAGTCCTAGGAACCTGTAGTGAGCTTTTATCCAATCTACAATTTTAATAATGCAGACACAGCAATTAAGAAGAAAAAAAAAAAAAAAACATACCAATAAAATACCTTCAATTATAAGACGACATTATTCATCATCATCATTTCAGCCCAAATACGTCCACTGCTGGACATAGGCCTCACGAAGCGCCGCCACGTCGACCGGTTCTGCGGTTCCCGCATCCAGCAGATTCCTGCGGCCTCCACAAGGTCATCGGTCCACCTTGTGGGAGGTCGTCCAACACTACGTCTTCCGGTACGCGGTCGCCACTCCAGAACCTTTCGGCCCCATCGGCCATCCGTTTTGCGAGCAATGTGCCCTGCCCATTGCCACTTAAGTTTGGCAATTCTTCGGGCTATGTCGGTTACCTTGGTTCTCCTGCGGATCTCCTTATTTCTGATCTTCGTCATTCGATCACGTAGGGAAACTCCCGGCAAACAAGACGACATTATTGTAATTTTTAAAAAGGTACTCAAGCCTTTTTTCCCATGGGCAGAAATTGATACATTTTCATTTACATAAAACGCAATTGGAAATCTATCCCACAAATTCAGTGTAGATAAGAAACTTTAAGATAAAGTGGATACATTTTATATTTCAGCTTGAATAAACGTGAAAAATAAAGAGCAGCGCTCGCCGGTACCCAGAACCTATCAGTTGGGGATAATCTTAAAACCACTGAATCCATTCGATTGGGGATTTGTGTCATTCAACGACACTGAACTCATTTATTTTTGGTACTTTTATAAATTTCTTCGTTTATTTTAAACAGATGTAGTACGCGTACCTAAACTGCGTTCACAATTTATTTGCCAAACATGTAAACAAACAGGAGTTTTAGGAAAAACAACTGTAATGCTTTCACATAAGGTTCAGTTTGCGCTACAACTTCATATTTTTATTACTTTTTCAACAGTACTAGTCAGTCTAAAATCAACTTTATTTACACTAGGATGAAGTTGATGTTTGTTTAAGTGGAAATAACATCAATTGGAAACAAGGATTTAAATAGACCTTACTTATGTTGCTTGTACAGAAATAGGGGGTCAAATTGAATTAACTAGCGAAACGCCGCAGGCGTGATGTGTATCGATCGATATCTAAACATGATCAAACATAAAATAAATTAATTTGATGGGTTTTTTTAGGGTCATCAACTTCAGGTTAGTCACTTGAAATATAACTTTAAAAAATTAGTTTCCTTTGAGTAAACTTCACAAACATCACGATGAAAAAAACGGATTTCGACTCATACTTGAAGTAACAATACCAACAGCGGTAGCGAACCCCAAAAAAAATCATCAACTTTGCTTAGGTTCTGCTTAGCAAATTACTGGTGCATTCTTAAGGATTTCTGCTAGTTTAAAGATCTCAGAAAAATTACTGTATTCATAGAGCACAATATGGATGAGGTTGTGTGATTTTTATTTCAAAGTCAAAAGTCAAAGTCAAAAACAATATATTTCAATTAGGCACATAAGAGGCACTTTTGAACGTCAATTTTACACAAAATAGAATTGATTCTAGTCGCCCCTTCCAAAAGGTAGTTCTCGTATGGAGAAGAATGGGCAAGAAACTCCACCGTTACTCTTTTGATAAGGGTCCAACATATTTCTGTCTACTTATGCCGCTCAGAAGCATTGTATTAGGTCCACAGGCTAACTGGTAAAACTGTAGATACGGTAGTTAGGTCCATACAATAATAACTTATTATAGTACCAGGACGAAAATCAATGAAAGACATCGTATATATATTATTTTAATTATTGTGAGTGTGAGGACTATGTGGATATTTTTATTAAATTATTTTTTCTCTTTCATTTTTTTTCTTTTCTTAGTTAGTTTTAATGATGTTCTTGCAGTTTGAGTAGTTGATGCGGCCTACCCAAATATCCTTTCTTTGGTATTGTACGTCGAGTTGAGCTCCTTCAGTTCTGAGCTGAGCTCCACGAATACTGACAAATGCTTGTGTTTGTGAGTGATAAAAAGTACCATTTCAGACACTAATATACATGGTCCTCATATGGCTTGACCTTAAATGTCTGGACTTTAAAAGAGACTGCGACCTCTCAGTTTGTTTCGGCATTCTCAGAGTAGTCAGATAGGAAACACCGACCATATCTAGCTTATTTTTATAATATTTTTTTATATGACGTGTAAAAGTGATTCCGATTTCCTATTTACAGATTAAACAATTTCATTTCGTAATTACTGTGACATTTTTTTTTTTTCATTTTTCTTTTTCCAGACATCTTCATGTCAGTTCCCATTTCCTTCTTAATTTTCTTAATTCGTATCGATTTTTACCCCATTATCTTATAATTACTATAAAAGGTTCCATACAACTAAATAGATATCGATCGATAGTTACGATCTCTACAGTAAGTACCTCGCTCACACCTTTTGGCTAGGTACCTTTCCCCAGATGTCGGTTGAGCTGATATTACGGTATCAAGAAAATACCTAATCAAAAAAATTACACAGTTTGTCTTAGCTACAAGAGGTGAATGACACCAAGGGCAGAAATAATGTGGCCTATTCTCAAACGACGGCAGTAAGTTAAGTTAGTTGTTTTAATTTTACCCCAAAACTTCCATCTTAACAGTCCAGATTAAACTTCAAACAACATTAAACCGGTGGACGCAAAATATTATAATAAATTGCTTGGACAGACAGCACAAAAGTCAAATAATAACTTCTAAATTACATTTAATAATTTAACATCACCATCGGTAGAGGTGTTCCTATAGTAAACCCACTATTCACCAGTTATGTTTGAGTCCCATGTAATATGGGGGCGAGCCTATTGCCATCAACAATGGCACAATTCCAGACTCTGGGCTGCTACTGAGAAATACCTAATAGAAAAACCCAATAACACTTCGCCTGTCATAGGAATCGAACCCAGGACCTCATGCTCAGCAGTAGTGCTTGCTACCATTACACTCTCGGAGCAGTCCAATTTTAAATAAATAAATTATTATACAAAATTCACAATGATTTTTTAAGTATCGCTTTCTTTTTTATAAACTTATCACAAAAACAAAAGAAAACCAATTAGCAATTCCTCACACACCTACAAAATCACTTTTCCAAACACAGTTTATATTATTTACCTTTTGCTGCTATCTGTACTCAGCTACTGACGAAAAATAAACTCATTTTCGCCTCATCATTCATTTCCCGGTAACTTCTCTCATTATGTTGAGCTTAAGGTGGTGTTGAGCTGCCCGGAGCTCTTAAATAAGTTCCTTAATAAGATTATGTCGGTAAATGTAGGAAAGCGTACGTGTTGACGAGGCTATTGTGTATTGCGACTTCTTCTGGTGAGGGAGATCTTAAGGTGCATGCTCTGAAGTACGGGTGTTTGTGGCTTTACTGACGTGCACTCCAATAGTTTTGGACTTAAATGGAGCCATTATTTTTAAATATTTTGACTATTCGCAGAACCAGTTCAACTCGTGATCTGGCTCTGTGATCAAACCACTTACGACATAGCATAATTAGCCTATAAGGTTCCTACTGTAGGTACACAGGCCTCCTCTCTGTGAGAGGAAGTGGACCATAATCCATCACGCGGGCCCAGTGCGGGTTGGCGGATGTCACGTCTTTGAATTTTTGGTTCTAGGACATGTCGGTTTCCTCACGATGTTTTCCTTCACCGTTTTGAGAGTCTAAATACGTTTCAGCTAAGCAAAATTGAAAAGAGGCTTTTTTCTTTAATTATTGATACCAATTTTCTAGTCTAACGAACATAGTATTTTCGAAAACATTGAAATTGATCCTTTCTCAAAGTTGCAATCGTGATTTCACGAGATCATTGCTTTTAAATTTTACGAAAGCATAAGATATGCTCGTGAATGTACGTATCTACTTGTCCGCTGCAGAAAGAGCTAAAATTTTCAGTGGAGATGAAAATAATTTTTACACACTCTTAGGTACCTACCTGACCTGCTTGGGGTCGAACCTACGACCTCCATATCGTAAGTCGCGGCCGTTACTGGGCCACAACTGTTTCAGTCACTTACGACACATGACCATACCCAACCACGGCAAATGAAGTTTCTGAAATATGTTGTAGAGCGTTGGCTCTGCCTCTCATCCTCATGACATGTACAGTCAACAAAATAAATTGTCAAGCAAATTTACTAGCACTACTAATTGACTACCGGTCAACTGCCCTACCTTCGCCTATGTTCCTATGTTTGCCTATAAGGAAAAAGATGTAATATCTTTTTCATTTTACTTGTATAGCAATCCAAACTTAAAGCTCTCTATGAAAACTCAAAGTTTCGATTTCCATACAAGTAAAATATAAAAGATATAACATATTTTTCACTATAGGGAAACATAGGACGCCAGGCGAAGTCAGGGCAGTTGACGGTACTATTTAATTTCATTTCGCTACCAATTCAAATTGCCCGTTATTCAAATCACAACTGACATTCTTTGACGGCTGTATGAAGCAGCTCTAACACGACAAATTAACTTAATTTGTCCGTCTCAACTTGACGCTGGCAGAACAGTCGACACGGATGAACAGCCAAGAAAAAAAAACAACGTAATTTGCCCAATTGCTTTCCCTGCCTTCACATATGTAAATTCTCTAACAAAAATATCATGTGCCGTATGAACAGCTGCGTAGGTACTGTATAGAAAAAGTCCTGAAAAATACTCCCCGATATTCTTTTTCAGGCCGCGTAGGTACTGTCATTTAAAAATCCCTGAAAAATCCTCGCCTATAACCTTTTCCAGCCAAGATAACACCAAACGGCCCATCAAATAGAAACGATAGAATTAATTTCGTATTTATAACGAGGATTAATCATCGGAATCTGCTTTGACTTTTACAAATTACGTTGGTTAGCTTATGATAATTAATCTTACCAGGAACTGATCCTTTATCTGAAAATAGGGTTGCCTCAAACATAAAATAGTAATAGTAGGCAAAGTTGAACGACAACTAAATATAAAAATTAAATGATTTTGGGGCCTATTTCACAATTCCCAGAAAAACACTAACTCAATACAATTTCTATGAAGATACAATATAACACAGGTTCCCTGAAGGGTTACCTATAGTACACCCACATATCGCCAGTTTTGTTTAAGTCCCATGTAATAGGGGGCGAGCATATTGCCATCAACCTGGCACAAATCCAGGCTCCGAGTTGCTACTGAGAAATTAGTCTTGGGAATCGAACCCAGGACCTCTTGCTCAGCAGTAGCGCTTGCGACCGCTAGACCAACGAGGCTGTTCATTCTATGTATGTTTATTCTATGTACCTACATTCTACGTATGTGTGTGTTCAATCTGCCTAGCCTTTTTCCAAATACATATATTAGGGTCGGCTTCCAGTCTAACCGGAAGCAGCTGAATACTAGTATTTTACATGGAGCGACTGCCTATCTGACCTCCACAACCCGGTTACTGGGTGCCACTATACCCCTCGGTAAGACGGGTTGTCAAACTTTTGGGCTACTGACTACTCCTAACGACTGTCAAAGATCTACGAATAACACCCTGGACCAACAGCTTAACGTGCTTACCGAGGCACAGAGGAGTCTCGGTGTGTAAAGATGGTCACCCAACCACAGACAAACCCCGGCAAGCGTAGCTTAACCTGATGGATCGACCTGTGCGGCTTTTATTACTTAGCTACAAGCTCCTCCTATGCATTTGTGTGTATGGCAGTTTATGCTATAAAAATATGTATGAACGATTTGACCGAAACTTATCAGAATTGCAATTCCCGTAGTTAAACATATTCAAAATCGATTCACAATCTGATCTCAGGGGTTGTCAAAAACTTGTCAAAAATTAATGAAATTTGAGGTACTTTTGACAGATTGAGACTGAGATTTGAATTGCCCCGCAGTAGTTGGTAAAACAGTTTTAAACAATAACTTTTTAATAGGGCTAATAATATCTAGCTGTTATTTTGATGAATAACCACAATCTGTACCCTAATTACGCAATACACGATCAATCAGAATCTGAATCGTTTTGAAACAGATTGCTAATCTATTGCTTCGTACGTTCGAAAAAAAAATCTGCTCAACAACGTAAATATCACAATGAATGTTGTTGACCTGTCAAATTGAAACAGATTAGTCGGAATTGTCAACGCAAAATGTGTTGCGTAATTAGATAGCTGCTCTACAATATTGAAATAATTTGAAAAATGATTCAATATATCCCTTTTGCCCCCGCAATGCATAGTCCAAATGTTCTGGGCAAAGAACTAGGATATTTTGGCTCCCTGCCATGTATGGGGACAATGGGGGAAGAATGTTAATCCCCCTTCCCGGAAGTGAGAGGCGATGTCCGACTACAAAGTATTGGGAATGTGTAGGTATCTATGTGATCGTTTTAGTTTAGGAGTACATTTTAAGGACGTATAGAATCTATGCTGGCCTTCAGAAATCGGTCTTCATCTTTTCCTTTTCGTGTGGTTAAGTGACTAACCTAGTGTCAGAGTTTTAAAGCCGCCCATGGGCCTCTGACTTGGCTTCACATATCGTCGAGAAATTTCTCTCACTCAGGCATGCCGGTTCCCTCACGATGTTTTCGGTTACCGTTTTTGAAGCAAGTAATAATTATACGCACATGAATCCAAAAAGTCAGAGGGTGCGTGCGTTAAAAAGCGGTAACCCTTTCTGAAAGAAATTCTAAGAACTACAGTTGTCGCATTTTAGCATGGGAACAGGGGGGGGACATTGACACACCTACATTTTCTAGCATTTTTCATTTGAAAAACTGAAATAAAGTCTGCTAACGTCCTGAATCAATATCTATCGTGATTTTAAACATGTTCCATGTAACATTGCTGTGTCGACTTATTTTGATTTTGTCTTGTCTGCTGAATTCCAATCATGTGGAAGGTACCAATAGGGGTAGCATCAGTCTGGTTGATTGACTTTTGTCTATTTGTGTTAAAAGATTAATTTATCATAAAGGGTCGTGCAGACCAGCGCGACGCGACGGCGCAACGCGACTCGAACAATACAATTTCTAAGAAAACTTCACGGTATAACCATAACCGGTGTCGCGTCGCGCTAGTCTGCACGAAGCTTTAGGGCTGAGAATGTCCGTTATTTTACCCCATTAAGCTTTAAATCTGCTATTTGTATAATCTGATATAATCACGGACATTAATTTATATTCTGCTATAGAGTGGTGAGAACAGTGGTGGCTCAGCAGAGCAGAGGTGGCTCAATGGTAACAGCCCCGATTTACGAGTTGTAGGTCGTAGGTTCGAACTGAGGCACGCACCTCTAACTTTTCGGATTCATGAGCGTATTGTATAATTATAACTTGCTTTAAAAACGGTGAAGGAAAACATCGCGAGGAAACCGGCATGCCTGAGAGATATTTCTCGAAGGCATGTGAACCTAAGTCAGAGGCCCATGGGCTGCTTTAAAACTCTGACACCAGGTTAGTCACTAACCACACGAAACGAAAAAGTCGTCACTCACAGAGGGTTTTTTAATACACCCTATACAATGTCTTCAATACAGTCGATAAATTGAACGCGCTTAAATAAAACACAGTTCGTTTCATCTACGCTACATTGCTACAGTGTTTTCAGTTTTGTTTTATTGCAAAAAAAAACACAAGTGCGATCCAATTTTATTTGCAAATATAAATAAAACATTGTTGTAAGTTTTTTCTTGAGTTCGTTTAAGTATATCAACACTAGACTCCCAGCTTCATTCCGTTGAATTCAAAGTAACTATTAGAAAAACTTTTGATGTCAACAAAAGCAGTTTCCTAAATGTGTAAAATGTAGTACTTAGGTTGATTTTCATCTTCGGGTACTGTCGTCAGAATGTCGTATGAGCAATACCTAATTATGCGGAACAGAAAAAGTACAGTGTCAGACTGTCAGTGTATCCCTCTTGGATCAGCATCTCGAAGATACCCGACTACTCAGGGTCACGTAAAAATTCAATGACAATTAATTTAGTCCTTGATATGAATATTCAACCCGAAAGACCTTCCGTGTACGTTGATTTCAATTATAAACGAAGGAAACGTACACAATTCGCACCCTTGGCTTTTCTGCGAGGATTGGCGACGTTTTTGCCTCTGCGGCATCTTGGATGCGAATCAAATCTAACTTTATCATGAAGAGGGTAAGGTTCGGTTTTGGGTGGAGAGGTTTCAGGGGATGCTGCGCCTCTGTATGTATTATAAATTGGTTTAGAGCGGCGCGGGGAGTCGCCGGTCGCCCGCTCGATACCGGCCAGTCGTGAGAGAGACCCGAGCGCGTTCGCTTCGCTATCGTCGCCAATATCGAAACGAAAATAAAAATAAACCCCTATTGTAAACCTCGAGTCAGCTAGTGTTGTGAACATGATCGTTAGTGAGTGTTGCATTGTCTTGTTGGATTGTTAGCCGCACTAGTTCGCCTGAATATTTCGTTAACAAGGTAAGTGTTGTGTAGATAAACAGATAAGCCCTTAGGGTCTGGAATCGCGTACCTCGTTTAATTACTGCGTATGATTATTGCGTGTGTTTTTGCTAAATGTTCGGCGTTAACTTTAATAAGGCTCACGTGCGCAAGTGGTCGTATTAAGTTAATATACTGCAGTATGTTTGCATCTTTTTGACGGTTGTAAAAAGGACTTAAACTTGGTATTTACTCATGAAATAAAATCATTTATCTTTTTACGATAGTCGTGAAATTCCTCCATCAAATCATACATTTTCTCTGGCTCTGATTAAATCTAAGTCAACCGTCGTGCTTGGGTGAAGAATCCATAAAAGTAACGCTAACACCACGTAATTAGCATTTCTTGTATGCATGTAGTTAATAGAACCGTCTGCTGTATTTTATCATAACAGACTTGGAGTTTCTTGCCCGTTCTTCTCCATAAAGATCTACGTTTTGGAATGGGCAATTAGCTTCAACTTTCTGTCTAACTGACCGACTATTTGACCATTCAAAAGTGTCTATGGTTTAATTGAAATAAATGCTTTGAGTTTGAGTTTGAGTTTGACTGTATCTCGATCAATAGGATGTTCAGGGAAGCTGCGGGATGTGAATTAATACACGTAGTGTCGTATGCTACTTGGAAATTGTCCAGCTGGTCGGAAAAGTTTAGAAAAACTGCATATGTAATTTATACGTTATATTTTCTTTGGTGTTTAGTACTAGTAGGAATTATTTCCTCTTGGTTAGGTCCTCTTCTTCGTCCAATGAGCAAGCATGGTTATCAATGGTCGTTACATCCATTAAAGAGAAGAGGCCTTTTCACTGAAGACTTCTTATTTGAATCGGTTTATCACCGCTGAAGATAAACGCAGGTAATCAATGCTAAGAATTTCTACATGTTATTTCATAATCGCAAAAACTGCACATAAAGAGCCGCAGATTGGCTGGGTAATCTTTTAACTACGGCATGAGATACACTATTCGACTGATGTTACTACACAATGTAGTAGATGACGTGTATCTCCTGCCGACACGAGAAAAGGGTGACAAGGGCCAAGCGTCCCCTTAATCCATTTCACTTCTCTAGCAGGCATCAAAAGACTATTCTCATACTTAAAACATTATTCACTAAATGACAGGTGCTATGTGTTTGAATATACTTTAGTACTG
Organism: Agrochola circellaris; assembly: GCA_914767755.1. Taxonomy (NCBI): domain Eukaryota; kingdom Metazoa; phylum Arthropoda; class Insecta; order Lepidoptera; family Noctuidae; genus Agrochola; species Agrochola circellaris. The sequence goes on from OU611847.1 coordinate 3,973,804, forward strand.
GCATTTTCTGAAGAATATAAAAAGCCATAATTCATCCTGGACACAGCTTGACGTCTCACAATGCATGCAAATAAAATTGCATATTAAATAACGTATATGTACTGAGGTCAGTGACCCTTCCATTGACGACGGCATTGTATCTTATGTCTAAGGTCGTTGGGAATGCGGATCGAGTCCCTCAGATGTCACGAGGAATGGCGTCGTGACTTACACCTATTAGTTGGTTACTTGGTGCATTATTGAATGGGATATGTGGTGCAACATGGTGTTGGTGGTGGGATTTAGGTTCATCAGTTGGGCTGGAGGAGTTTTGTGGTTGGCCTGTTTCTTTTTACCACGATACTATGGTGACCACTACTATGGTATTTGGAAAAAAATAAACAAAATTCAAAGCTATCAAATGACCACGTTTGAGAGTTATATATAATCAATCTGTCTATCCTTTTCCCGACTCGAGCCGACTCCAACATTGTTATGTTGGAGTCGGCTTCCAGTCTAACTGGATGCAGCTAAACACCAGTATTTTACATGGAGTGCCTGCCTATCTGACCTTCACAATCCAGTTACTGGGTGACGCGATACCCCTCGGTAAGACTGGTGGTCGAACTTTTGGCCTTCTGACTACCCCTAACGACTGTCAAAGATCTACGAATGACAGCCGGGACCAACGGGTTAACGTGCTTTTCGAGGAAACTGAGGGGTCTCGATATGTAATAGATGGTTACCCATCCAATAACTGTCCGCGGCAAGCGTAGCTTAACTTTCAATCGACCCGTGCGACTGGTATAATTTAACCGTGAGCCCCTCGGAACATTAATAAATACGTTTTTTTTTTATTGAGGCCTTTGAATAAGATAACGAGGTCTCCTACAGCTTCGTTATTGGCCAAGTAAGTACCATCGAAGAAGTTCATATCTAACCACTGCAAGGGCTATTCTTGCTTGCAGCGCTCGGCGGCTATAGCACCGGGCCGGTAACAGATGTAGTCATCGTGTTCACGGGATTTTGTTTTGAAACTGGTTAGATATGAACTTCTTTGATGGTACATAGGACGCAAAAGCGTTTATACCATAAAAAGTTCCTAAATTTCCCTTGTCTTAGCCGTAATAACGGTTCTTCCGACAATAGAAATTGGGTATAAATAAAACAAACAAACATTTACTTTGAAAAAAAAAAACATCGCCGAACCCTTTGACCTTAAAAATCGAATAAAACAAAATCAAACGCTTTCGAATCGTATCTGTAATTAGGGTTGACCCTTCTAACTTGCTGAAAGTCGACGCCATGCCATCCTCTCCCGTGTCAGCTTATGGCTTTGGCTTTGTTTACGTAGGACTAAGTGACACTGGCCGTAAATACTTTTAGTTATTGGGTGGGAACCCTAAGGAAATGGGCAGAACTTTTTTCATTATTGTCTTTGGTGGTGTCAGTTTGAAATGTGAGTAAAGGAACAAGTTGGTGTGTGTGTGTGTGTGTTTATCGCCTGTTAAAAGACGATTATTGGCTATGCGATAGTTGTAACTGTTGTGAAAGAATGTATATAGGATTTACATAAGACGTCATCTTCATGGGCGAGAAAATCGCGGCGATAGTCTCGTCGCGCGTCGTGCCATGAAATTCAATAGAAACTCTGTGAATCAATCCGAAGCTGACTTTATAAAAAGTTACGGGTATGTTCTTCTTGGAACGGGGGTTAGATGAAATGGGTTGGTGGATTATCAAAAAACTTCTCAAGTTTTATTTATCTATTCTATCTAACCTGACAAAGGAAAACTACGAAGTTATACAACTTTTAAGTTTAAATAGATGCTATTATACAATGTTGCCCATGGGCATGTGCCCGCCAGTATTTTTGTGAATAGTCATGACTAATTATCGAAAATAAACTTAAAAAGGGGGTTAATTTTTTTTTTTTTTTCAATATCCAGCTATGATTCTATGGACTTACACTTGTGTTTTTAAAAATAAACACAGTTTTTTTTTTTTTTAAATGTCTTCACCACCGTTTTTCTTTCATAGTCGACAAATTTTATTTAAAAAAAAATTGTTAATTCGATAAAATAACTCATAAGCTTTTAGAAATAATAAACAGAATCCAAATCGAGACAATAACATAGGAGATATGGCAAAAGCTACAAAAAAAAAAAAAAAACATGAAAATATTAAAGATAACCCCCCCCCCACTTTTAAAGTTAATTTTCGATAATTTTTACAGCGCGACATTGTATATGACTAGGTACTACCTATCCTCTCCTCAATCACAAGTGCACGTTGCAGTAGTAGAAGTATCCTTCAATAAGTCTAAGCAAAAGATGAGCAGTGAAGTGGGGGCTTCGAATAAAAGGGAAGGTAAGAAAAAGTTCTCTCGTATAAGCAGGAAGCATATTATTATGAGAAAAGCTCATGCAGTGATAATACAGGATCAAATTAAATTAGCTAGTGAAACTCCGCTGACGTGATGGGTATCGATATCTAAATACGACAAAATAAAAAAATAATTTTATGATTTTTTTGGGGTTAATGACCGCTGATAGTCTTGCGAGTTGATAAAATCTTTCGTCGTGTATACATATATCGGTACCCATTACGACTGCGGAGTTTTGCTAGCTAATTCAATTTGATCATAAGTGCACGTTTCTCCAATACAAAAGCGAAAAGCAAGCACTCCATTTTTCCCCAATTTTCCGGACAAAATCGGACCAAAAACCTCAAACGTCATCTGGTTTGAACGGCATCTGCAGCGGATGGGTTATCAACCTGTCAGTACTGTTGTACAGTTGTGATCTTTTAACCCTACACGTCGCTGGCACGTCGCGTGCGCTTGAAAGGTGCCTGCTGTGTACTCTAGTTTACGAAGTTCATGTATTTTGAGATATGTTTGTCATTTTTGTTGAGTTGATGTTTAGGTACCTACAGATGTATTTCACAGAATGATTGACGTAATTTTGTAGCAAAAACTAGCAACACCATATGCTGGGTACAGATAGCTGAAACGTAACCTGAAATTGTTAACCTAGTTGTTTCAAGGTAATATTTACATAATTTAAAACTTACAGACTTAAAATAATACTAATAATATGTATAACTACAGTAAACCCGGCCATCATTGCCCATAGCGGATAGCTTGCTAAAGAAAAACTCGAATTGGAAAAAATAAATTCCATTCAACATTTTCGTTAGTTTTAGTGTTCGGGCAAAGCTATCCGCTATGGGGAATGATGGCCTGTTTTAGGTATATAAAAAAGGAGGGGAAATAATCATTGGGCATCAATAAATTCGTCCGCTGTCAACAGGAAAAGTGTCCAAAGGGCTGGCAGCGTTGCCACGTTGTACGGCAATGCTGATTCTTTAGTTTTTGTGTTACATCAGTATTGCATAAATTAGGCTCATTTGTGTTACTTCTCACCAATCTGTACCCCAGCAATAAGGATTACCGTTATCAATAAGAAAGGCAAAGTTGAATCTCTTATGTTCACGTGTTTTAGAGATGTCTATTTTAAATTGGAACCGAGTGTCAGCATTAAGATTGATACTCAGTTTCGATTTAAACCTAGATTCGATAGATTACTTTGAAATCTATTTTTTTGATTTTAATTGAGATTAAGGCTTAGATCGTTTTTTCAAAACAGACCTTATCGCCCTTTCTCAGAGAGCTCTATTTAATTACTTTGATAATGACAACGTTTATTTAAATTGTTTTTTAGGTTTATATAGTGTTAATGTTACGAATTAAGAACTTTTAATTCTGTTTACAAGTTTAATCTTTCAGACAAAGCGTGTGGAAATATGTTAAATACTCTACGTCGTCGTCTTGATTTATTAATTAGTTAAAACATTATTATATTACTTACGTTATACTAATTACTCAAGAGACGAATGAGCTAATTAGCTGTGTTATTTAAACAGAATCTCAAAAGAGACGTCTTGTGTGTAATGTATGAAAAATATTTATTTATACGCAGCTGTTGTGACGAATTCTTGGCTATATTCTTAATAGGTTGTTGTGGATGCAGAATTTTTAACATCCGGACACGGATGTGGATGCATATGCGGATGCGGATTTTAAAAGTCATTTAAAAATCTATATAGCACTCGAAATGTTATGTGTTTGATGGATATAAGACTATTTCCGGAAAATGTGATGATCTAGAGCTATATTGATGAATGATGAAATGATTATAATTTCCATTTTGTTGATTATGGTTCAGAGATTTCATTTTTCATGTCAGTGCGTGCGAATTATTTTAATCAATGTAAACATACGAGCACAAATTAAATCTACATTTTTACGATGAAACCCCCATCACACGAATCCTCTGCAAACAAATCAAATATTAAAAGTAAACCCTACAATACATCTCATGAGTAGGTACAAAATCAAACAAAAGAATCAACCCTAAACTGCGCACTACACTACAAAGCACCCGTAATAATTCTGCCCAATTCGGTTGCATAAATGGAAAAGAAAAATTGCGCGTCAACCCTCCCCCGCCCCACCGCGCACCTACTTCCCACCGACCTTGCAGGGCTCGAGACAAATCCGCTTCCTTGCTACTGCATGGCCACATCTTCAAGTAGGGTTGCCAACATTGCCCAACATACTCGGATTTTTTATAGGTATAAAGCTGTTTAGAATTCCAACAGGGGATTCAAAATGTACAGATGAAGTCGAGATTCTGAATTTGAAATAAGTAGTTCGATATCTGGACTGGGGATTTGAATTTAGAACTGTTTTAAAACTCATATAGCTGAGAAAAGTATAATTTAGTGAGGCCAGCGAAAATGCTAACGTGTACTGGTCTATAAATTCACATGTATCTTTAAAGGCGTTTATTTGGTACAAGTTTGAAACGGATAACCTACTTAGCAGTATTTACGGTAGGCTTCTTGTCAATTAGGTTAAGTTAAGACGGTAGTTAACTTCAACTTTACCAATAGTTTAGTCCATTATCTCATGTAATGTGACGTTGATCTTTTGCCCAAGTTTATAAATAAAAGATTAGAGAGATCGCGTTAGGTTTTTTATTGATCAGGAACATAACAGGTTGTTTATAATGTAAAAAATGCCCTTTTCTGCACTCGTATATAAAAAGCAGCTAATATTTCGCGTTATGATTAGCTAGCAACCCTGCATCTGAGGTTAACGAACAGACAGACTAGGGGAGGCTTGGCGCATGCGCTGTCACTGTTTTGGATGCCCCATCTCTCCTCTATTAGCAGTTTTCATATATAAATACACACAGCTATTTTCGTGACGCAGTTTTGGATACGTCTAGATATTTTAGGACAAATATAGTCTAAGGTCTAAAGGTCAACCCTGTAAGTTTAGGTTACGTTACGGGCTTGTGTTACGTAAGGAATGTATTGGAACGAACTTTGCATGCTTGGGGTTAGTTTTAATTTCTACAGAATTAGGCTTTCTTATGAAATACAATATAGTACATTGATTTGAATCATCATAGAAGTACTGTTAACAATAAGTAATCTTTAGAATACGTTTTTAAGATTGTAACGATCTTTCCCCATAGAGTTTCAAAGAGCCTTGCAAATAAATGTACCTATTAATATTTTCTTCTTAATTATCTAAAAAAAAAAATTATAAGTTTGTGAACCTAATGGATATACCATTAGGTTCACAAACTTATAATTTTTTGCATGATAACTCGTTTAAAAAAAGGGGACTACAAAATTAATCGGTTTCTACGAACCGAGAAAAAAAATGGGTATTCCCAAAATCCACTAATGCTGGGCAGAACTCACTAATCATAAGGGGTTTGACCGTCTGCGGCCGGTGCATGGCGTGTCGAATTAAAGCATTATCCTCTTATTAACCAGGAGTAAACGAGGGTTATTGTGAATACAAAATTAAAAGGATTATCCATGATTTAACATCATAAATCGTGGATAATCCTTTTAACGTGCTATGGCCAATGGCGTAACGTTAGCACAAGCCGTAAAATATGGATTTATTAAGTAGGTAGGTACAGTCAGAATTTTATTTGTGGTTCGGTTAATTTTAAATTAATAGGCACTTGGAGGCACATTAATAGGTTTGGAGTGTATTTTTTTTTTACACATTGTGAGAATTCAAACTTCAAACAAAATTACGTTTCTACAGAAAAACCGTGGTCTAATCAGCCGAAATGAAATGAATGTTTTAAAGCTTAATGCATCCTATGAAATTAAAATTCAATTTTTATAAACGTAATAAACCCAAAAAATACAAAACAATCACGCACAGTCACGTCAAAATCAAAAGTTCCCCTCGAACCCTAAAAAGTAAAAATAGGGTGTCGACACACCGCCTTATGATTACGACGCGGCGTTTTAGAACTCGTCCTATTCTTTGAAATAATAAGAAAAAATCTCATTATTGAAGCATTAGGAGACTGTTATTCGCTTCTGGGAAGATTCGTGTGTATGTAAATGAAGGGAATTGAATTTTGATTGTCTTGAGACTACAGTTTTAGGGTGTTGAGTAGGCGCCGTGGTCGGATGGCTAAACGTTGTGTGTGATGCAGATTCACGGATTGTCTTGTGAACTTTGATGATTATATTATTCATTAACCTTTTAGTCATGTTTTAAAATAAAGTTCTGGCAGAGGTTGGGATATAGGTAGATCTATATGTTGATTAACGAGTCTACAGAATAACTCGCCTTGTCTGTTTCGTCGATGGACTGAATTCTGGTTCCAGCACGCGTAGCATGACAACCATAGAAACGGGTATTCTACGGCATTTGTCGACGGAAGAATAGACAAAATGACAGATTGTGATTATTTATCTGTCATTTTGTCTAGTCTTTCGTATACAAACCCTGTAAGATACTTAAGATAATTCGGAAGCCAATGAATTAATGAACTGCTCACTTATCCTGGTTTTAAACCTTTTCTAGACTTAACCTTCTGCTTAGCCTAAATCTTCTCTTCTGCTTACAAACCGTGAAACCGAACCGAATAATTTTAAACATTGGTAGGTTGGCCTTCTCTTTATCAGTGTCTAGCTACATCGTTTGACGTCAGACAACGTCGGCGTGACTAGCGAGTGTGGACGTAAATATGCGGCGCCTTGTCGCAGTGTCGCCTACGACATGGCGACATTTGTATACTTGTCGCACGACAGCCCTCGCGACATATTGCGAGACATTTGTCGCTTCGTGAGTGAGGCGTAGTGCTGGTATACGACTTGCCGCAAACTTGGCAATATTTACGGGTGGGAAGTTATTCGTGTGTACTTTCTCCTACATTCCAAATTGTATCATGAAATCCGTCATAAGTGCAGTTGCTGATATTGTGATTATTGGCTTTGTATGTCGCAAGTAAGTTTGGGAAATCTGTTGAAGGTTTCACAAAAAATATTAAAAGGTAAGTACTTACCTTACGCTGTACCTAAGGTAGGTACTTTACCTTTTAATATTCTAATTTTTAAACCTCACGTTGCTGGTAACAGTTTGACCTTGAGCTACTCGTAGCCTAGCTTAGCACGGATTTTTAATAAGATAAGAACCCAGTTTATACTGGTTTTGCTACGATGTGAGGTTTAGATGTGTGATACGATTTGCAATCCCAAAATTAACTTTGAAGATCAAAGTCATGACAAAGTTACAAGTATTTAACTTACCACCTACATTAAACTCACCTGTTGTTTTCAGTAAGACAAACAATTACCCCATCATTAGTTTAATGAAACAAACACCTAGTCGAACTGACCGACTAAACTTCTAACCACAGCAAACAGCGTATGTGGCAAGTTCAATCAGTCGAATTGCAGCCACCAATGCAGCATATTAGCCTGGTGTCGGCCGAAATGTCGATCGGAAATGTCGATTTGAAATTACGCGCGCTAATCCGAATCGAACTCGTGCTATAACGTCAATCACAGGGTGATGTCGACCGTCGATTGTTTACTACTGCATGCCTACCGATTACATACGCTGGCAATCTGCAGTTAGTACAAATTGATGGTAACTGTAGGCCGTAGATATACGTGTGAGTGCACTGATCGAAAAATGTTTTGGATTGTGAGCAGGGTGTGTTTTAAGAATAGCACACTTGATTCTAACGGCATTCTGGTTCTTGGGCTATTTTTAGATATTACAAGTTAGTTACTTGAATGTTTTTATTATTTGTGGGTCTGAAGCAATTTTCTTCAGTGAAAACACATTTGCTTTAATTATTTTGAATGTGATGGCATTACTTATCGCATCAGTGTAATTTCAGTAAGGGTAATTCCTAAGAATTCTTTTTGATTAGGTCTGGGTTCATCATCATCATCATCATTTCAGCCGAAAGTCGTCTACTGCTGGATATAGGCCTCCCCAAGCACCGCCTCTTCGACCGGTTCTGTGGTTCCCGTATCCAACGGATTCCTGCGTGCTTCACAAGGTCATCGGTTCACCTTCTGAGAGGTCTTCCAACGCTACGTCTTCCGGTACGCGGTCTCCATTCTAGAACTTGTCGCCCCATCGGCCATATCGGCCATTTTTATCATCATGTCTGCCGTCTATTGCTTATTTGATAGTGGACCTTTCTCAAATAAATTTCTTATAACTCTCATCTCGTGTGGTCCAAATTATTTTTCGATCATCTTCAAATTCTGGGTATTCTGAGGCTTCGTGAGTCATTAGTTTATACGAGTAGCCGAGAGCCTTCAAATAGATATTGTTGGAATTGTTCTGGACTATGATAGTTTTTTTGAGTATCGTGAGAAAAGTTGAAAACATGTAAAAAAGGAGTTCTTTGGGATATCATAACATAAAATCACGCTTGTGTCCCCCGAAGGGTTATGTTAGGAGAGAGTAGAGTGTGGTTCGGTTCTTAGGAAAAGGTAACTAATTTCTCATAATTAAGGCATCTCGATAAATATTTTCAAGGCTGCCTCCAAATTTCTAACTTATGATAATTCAGTTTCTGTAAATTATGCCTAACAAAGCCCGCCTCCGCCCCACGAGTTTCAGAAAACATGAGAGAATGGGTTGACATAATCATTTTATAAACTTTTGTGCTTTCAGTCCAAAACTTTGGCATCTACACCTGCAAATACGTGTAAGCTCGTCTCCTCAAACATAGCAAATTTTTCAAGCTATCCGTAGTCAAATCAAAACTAAAATGCTCATGGGTTCATAACCATTTCCATAAAATAGCAGGGTTGTTATCCTATAAAGTTTATCAGCTAGCTATCTCGTTCGATGAGTCGCTTGTAACATTGATGTTATTGTTATAGTCCCGGACGCGAAGGTGCTGGACATGGATTCCGAGATATACTTGAGAATTAATGACGTCATTTAAATGGTAGTACGTAAATGTGTTTTTGGTGATTAGGAATAATGGTGACAAAGTCCGTTGGAAAAGATTTGATGCTTCTTTTTTTTTGCTCGTATTGCCACGAAATGAAAATATTGCACATGTCGTAGTCAATAAAAAAATACCTGCATAACTATGAAACAGATGAGGAGAGACAGTTGAGGGAAAGTACGAGCGGGAAAGATTTTAAAAGTAAAATATCCCAACTTAGAATTGTTCAACATAGTCCGCAATATCAAGCAGTGCGGATTTTTAACAGTACTCTATTAAATATATAATACTATTGTACTTAAAAAAAAAAAAATTGTTGCCTGTAAAGTCGGTTTTACGGGCGAAGATTTTACGTGACAACGTCTTTTTATCGGCGGTGACTCATCGTAACAGACGTGAGCGGGCGTTACACTTTTTCATGAGTGACTCCGAGCCGCAACCTAATTTAAGACGTTGTCACGTCAAAACTATAATTTACAAGAGCTCATTTAAGTCAAGACTCAGGGCGTTCCTATTGGAGAAATGTCTGTATTCAATAGACGATGACATATAAACGTAAAAAATTAACTGATATTAGTTAATGTGAGACTGGGTATTATTAGTATGTAGTAGCTTGCAATATTATTGAATTTTTAATTGTATTGAATGTTTAATTTGTAATGATAATGAATTTTTATTTTCAATATTTTATTGTATTATGAATGTGTTAGTTCTATAGTTTTAATGAATGTGTTTTTATTTTTTTATGTATGATTTTAAACACAATGTGAATTGTTCCTGAATAAAATTGTATTGAAATTATGCCGGTAAGTTGAAAGTCAGCAAAGTGGAAGCAGGGCTGTTTGCCCCACCTCCACCAGGAGAAAATTTATGTTTTTTTTTTAAAGACGTCTCTAGGAGGTTGTTCTTGTGGGTGCCTCAATAAATTAAGGCCTCCAGCTAGGGCATACAGACTTATAAACTAAGCTACGAAAGACTACACGCTAAGGGCACCCACTTTGGGGTACGGACCTTGGCTTAGGGCGTAGCTGGGGAGGGCGGCAAGGATTTTAGGTCTCTTGAACTGGTTGTTTTTATAGCTATAGAAGAGGTTATCTTTCGTCTTGAATTGCCTTTAATCTCTGATACAATTTGAAATTAAAATGGTTTCACACTTTTTAAATAGTTTTCAAGTAGCTTTCTTTATAAAACCATGCATTAGTGGAATAGCTTTCATGCGGAATTATTAGAGGATTATAAGAGGGACCAATTTGAGAGAAAAATGGGTATAATTTGCGAATCATTTCCATGTGTTAATGTTGTCTCTAAAGCTAGGAATGCTTTCGTAATTATGTACATTGGTGATACGAAGGTAGTTTATGCACAAGCTTCAATTTGCGTGTAGTTACCAACAGGAATGATAACTTCGCTTGGATATTCATATATTCATAAACCTACACGCAAAGTAGGTACTGTAGAAACACATACATAATATACTACAGTTAACTACCGTTACCTTATATATTTCCTTTACACGAAATCGGGATGAGAATCAATAACCATGTCTTAAAATATGCACATGAATATGAATAGGTTATTCCAACTCTGTGTGTTCCAAGGTTTGATATTAATGGGCGGATGGTGGATGGGTCGCGAAATTGCATCGTTCAAGTTGAACCATTGAAAGCGAAAGTACTATGTTTAATGCGGTTGATCGATAACATCTCTTCGTTGGATCCAAGAAGTTTGGTATAAAAAAAAGATGATTGTAATTCTTTGGTAATTGAATACCTTGTTTGTCTTGCTTGTGAGGTCCTGGCATCTATTGCCGGGTTTGGTAAAATGTTACATGGGCTTTTTCCCTAAGACGCCATTTCTAGAGGGAAGCTAATTCTAATTCTAATTCTCGCGGCGATGATATCGTCGTTCGGATTGCTTTATACAGTTACTATTCGCCGCGATACTCTCGCCCGTGTTGATGGCGCCTTAAGGCGACGATAACCGACTTTTAATGATTTTATAATGAAGTTGACGTCTAAACGAATAGTGTTAATGATTTGGAAAAAATATTTGTTAAATTACAGCATTTTCTTAATAGCTTAATATAGGAATATTTTAGATTATGTTTATATTACATAGTGAAATTAATTTATGAAGTTATGTCACGCGGATAAAAAAATTAAAATCACGCAATATCTATCGAGCCAATTTTCTAAAACCTTCACCATTTTAAAGATTATTTAATTATTGATCTTTTAGTACACGTGTTTTATTAAAATACCTTTTGTTTTATGTGTAATAAAGTGATAATGCGTCTAATTTGGGACAGCGCTCCTTGATGGGCGAGTCCTATTACTGGCTGGACGTACGACGCAGTGCGTGAGCTCACTACAGAACATGCAAGGTAACCACTCAAGGTCACTGGCATATATCTGCGTCTTAAGGCATTATTTTTTTCTTGTAGCAGCCCAGAGTTTGAATTTGTACCCGGAGCTAGGAGTCTGGATTTGTGGCCGGTAATTGTAATACTCTCAATTATTATTACTCTCGCTTCCTATTACATGGGACTTTAACAAAAATGGCGAAATGTATACTTAGTAGTACCTATACACCTATCTCTTCTGGGCATACATGGCTGTCAGCAGGTTTCGACCCCGTTGACGTAATTATTTCTTCTTTGTATACCTAATCTTTAAAGCAGATGAGCTTTCACATCAAACAATTCCCAACTCTATCCTTCATACTACTAAAATTAACATCAACCTATACATCAAATCATACACAGCTCAGCTTAAGTTTATAAACGTATAGCATTAAGCTTGCTATTACGAGTTCAGCGTATCCATGTTAAAAGTGCCCCAGGGACGGCAGGAAAGGGTTAATCGTTACCTTTGTTATTTTTGTATGTTAATGGACTTTTCTGATCAGACCAGCGTTTGGAGGGTTAGGTACTGTGTATGACGGATCGGTGCGTTTTTTGTTGCTATGTTTTTCAGGGTAGATTGGGATCGTTATGCATCATTTGCGTTCGTCGCTGCCTCAGCTTTTAACCTCTCTATGGCTGGGCAAAGATTGATCGTGTGGTCATTAGGGAAGGGTCATTATTTCGTGTCATGTGAGTTATGATTTTAGCAGAAATAATTGCCGTTTTATTGATAAAATCTTCAGAGATTCAATACATATTTCAGATTTTTCAAAATGAAATGTTTGAATGTGAGACGTAATTAAGAGCTGATACATGTTTTCCTTTTCTGTGGCTGACACGGTTCTGCCTACCTCAAAAGGCCTGCCCCCTATTATGAGTCGGTTGTAAGTTATTTTGATGATATAATAATTTTAGATCTGAGCTATTTTTGACTGAACAATAGATATCTTTGCCAATGTCAGCGAATTCGTGTATCTTGGATCCTTAATAGAAAAAAACAATATATCTTCAGAAATGTGCAGGAGAATAATGGCGGCCAGTAAATGCTATTTCAGCCTGCTAAGGTATTTTTGTCAAAGAAAAACTCAAGCATTTATTTCAAATAAACCAATTACAGGCACTTTTGAATTGTCAAGGGGTCGGTCAGTCAGAAAGATGAAGCTAGTTGCCCATTCCAAAGCGTAGTAGGTTCCTATGGGGAAGAACGGGCAAGAAACTCCATGGACACTCTTTTAAATCAGAATATTGTTACAAATTATTGGTTAAATCATTCATGTTGAAATTATAAATGTGAGAATAATGTAAAAAGACGTGCACATTAAAAGCGTCCGTAATAAAAAGATAAAAACAATTCAAAAATTAAAATAAGCCATATCAGCTAAGAGATGACCAGTCCCTACTGACGACGCACGTTCACGAACATGGCGTATGGATCGGCACCATTTAGCTCAACCATTTTGAACTTTGAATTTTGAACCATTATTAAAAATGACTCTCAAGAGGTCGAACGAGAGAAGTTGAATGCGCGTCTCCACTGTGCTGTGCACTTGTAAGTCCTACGCTGTAAATGCTGCGCATAATTACTTTGTATATATTAATTTTGGAAATAAAATTATCATTTATTATTATAAGACCTTACTGACATACGGCTCAGAATGCTGGGTACTAAGCAGAAAAGACGACAACTCCTTGTTAGTATTCGGTGCAGTGCTGCAAAACGAGCAATGGTGAACGCGGTACAACCATAAGCTCTACGAGATGTATGAAGAGCCTAATGTAATAAAAACCATCAAAATAGAACGTCTTCGATGGGCAGGACATGTCGCAAGAATGGACGAGACCAGAGCACCCAAACGATAAGAAAGAAATAAAGAAAGAAAGAAAGAAAGAAAGAAAGAAAGAAAGAAAGAAAGAAAGAAAAATATTTTATTTGGGACACGCACAGGAAATAAAAACAGTAAGTTATAATTAGCATTTAAAAACAGAATAATAACGAGCTGTGCGAGGCCAAAAAGGCTCCTATCTCAGCATAATGCAGAGATATTAAAAAAAAAAAGACCGAGATTGAAGAATTGCTGGAGTGAGAAACTGGAGAAAAAAAGTCGGAAATAGGTCACGTTGGAGAAATATAGTAGACCAGGCTAAGGCCCACCCGCGGCTGTAAAGCCTCAGATGATGAATAGATATCTAGACTAAATATAACGATAAGGATAAGTTTGATATCTTCACAAAGTAGAGTAGATACCTACCCAGTCAAGTTCTACGGAATTTTAGTTAGATATTTTTTGTTGAAATTATGTAAAGAAACCGGCCAAGTGCAAGTCGGACTTGCACACGAAGGTACACCGTATTAAGATCGAGAGAAAAATCGCAAAAAAAAACACATAAACAACAGGAGACGTGTTCTTTTTTTTTTTGTTTTAGCGGTAAATTAAATACACCATGTGTGAAAATTGTCAACTGTCTATCTATTATGGTTCATCAGATACAGTCTGTTGACAGACAGCCGGACAGCGGAGGCTTAGTAACAGGGTACCCTAAATATGATCGTCAAAATCTTGTCGGTTACGGGAACTTATCCCGCCGTCCAATATTCACGTCTGCCATTGTAAATTGTGATACTGCAAGGCAGCAGTAAAGGCCATGATTTATACAGCTGTACTTATTGCAATAAGGTGCTCGGAACTGTTCAGAACTGCTAGATATTAGGAACTTTCACAACCACAGTTCCGTTATGTATCCACCATAATCAACCTATAATGTTCCCACTGCTGGGACTCAGGCCTCCTGTCTGTGAGAGGGAGTGGGCCGTAATTCACCACGCGGGCCCAGTGCGGGTTGGTAGATGTCACATATCTTCGAATTTTCGGTTCTAGAACATTCTCGTCACTGTTTTGCTTCACCGTTTTGAGAGCAGTGGTGATGAAATTATTTACACAAAGTAAAACGCCTTAAGAAATTGTAAAGAACCTCGAATTGGCATTTCATATATTTGCATACGAGTTATTGAAACTTTATAAATTATACCCAACTACAGTGTAAACCCAACCTATTCAATTTAGCACAAACACAAATAGAAAATATTAAGATTATTTATGGAATCGATTATATTCCCATTAGCAGTAGTTCTATTTACGAGCCACCGGTAAGCGAACGCGGTAGGCGGTAGCAATATAATTTGTAACTACAGGCGCACCCGGGATTCGAGGCTAGCTGAATTGCTTTTAAACTATTCATACCTGGTACGAATTTTGTATCATGAAGGAAGGGAGCAGAAGGCAAGTTACGGTGTGTGATAAAGATGTTGTTTTCATGATTTGTGCAGTCCCTAATATTATAAATGAGAAAGTGGATGGTGATGGAGTAATGGGAATTTTTTTTTCTTTGTTCCTCTCCAATAGAGCACCTGCCATCTAATCTCTTCACCACCCTTGGTTGAGTGGTAGAGAATGCCTAAGGCATTAAGTCCGCCTTTGTACTTTTTTGAGTGTGAAAAGTTTTAATAAATAAAGTGAGTTTGTTTGTTTTTTTGTTACAGCTGAACGGATTTGAATGAAATTTGGCACATGGGTAGACCATGACCTGGGTTAAGACATAGGATACTTATTATCCCGATATTCCCACGGGATCGAAACTTATGCGGGTAAAACCACAGCTAGTGATAAAAAAATATTTTATTTCTGTAAAAATCCTTTTAAAAGAAACAGTAATATTTTAAAACTAGATGAGGTTCATCGTCAACTTAATATTAGTCCACTGGAGCGTCATCATGATCATTTCAGCCGAAAGACGTCCACCGCTGGACATAGGCCTCCCCCAGGCATCACCACACTGACCGGTCTGAGTCCCGACCCCTTGACAATTCAAAAGTGCCTGTAATTGGTTTATTTGAAATAAATGCTTTGAGTTTGAGTTTGAGTTGCTTTTTAGTGAGCGGAAACTAAACGAGAATTGCCCATACCTACCTACCTGCTTCTGTTCATTCGCTGCTGCTTCGATTACTGGCAATACTCTTTTGCTGATTAAGAATTGCTACTATTAATTATTGTGTGGAGGAGCTCGTGGCTAAGTTATAACAATCGCACGGGTCGATCCATCAGGTTAAGTTACGTTTGCCGTGGTTGGTCCGTGGATAGGTGACCATCTTCACATACCGAGACCCCTCCGTGCCTCGGAAAGCACGTAAAGCCGTTGGTCCCGGGTATCATTCGTAGATCTTTGACAGTCGTTACGGGTCGTCAGAAACCCCAAAGTCTGACAACCAGTCTTATCAAGGGGTATCGTGTTACCAAGTAACTGGGTTGTGGAGGTCAGATAGGTAATTTAATTCTTATTTATATCTCATTGTATGCTGCACCGGTCGACGTCAACACGTCAACGCCGGCTGTCGTTAAAAACCAGTGCCGGGGCTCTGTCTTGCATAGATTGCAGCATTTTGCTGAGCGATGGCCGATTTTCGTGCGTGTGACGCATTTTTTCCCCCTACTTCTTCTTTTTTGTGTTTGTGTTCTTTATTTGCGTCATATTTACCGCAATAAACGTATTTCCATCTCTTTTCTTTGCTACTAGCAGAGGCTATTTGAATTCACTTTATTTAATTTAAGAACTAAGTTAAAACAACTCATTCAGGGCTATGCTATAATAACTCAGGTCAACCTCTAACTATTTCTGATATAGTTGAAGGAAATGTGCTAATTTAATGCTGATGGAGTTTTCACTCGTATTTCTATAATTAAATTCGCTTCGAAGTGTAGTTTATTGCTTTTATTAACATATTCTGTTAGTAAGAAACAATGATCTTAGCCCTCGGTTTACTTTTAACAGTAAATCTGTTATATTTACAATTTCGCTTAGCTTCGCCCGGGTGGACCTTTATTATTTTTCTATCTGCCTGTTAAAATACCATCAAAATCGGTACAGCCGTTTCGGAGATTAGCCGGAACAAATAGACAAAAATTTTATATATTGTTTTTTTTTGTTATAAGTACTGAATATACGTCATATCATAATAGGTATGTATTTAGTAATAAAGCTGTTATATTGACATTACAAACATACACTTCAACTTTATTTACTTGTATGTATAGATGGGTAGGTTGTTGGTCAGGGACTTACCTTAGGGTTCCAGAAACCATAGATTGGTGAACATTGAAAAAAAAATCTCTTATCGATTCCATTTTGCTTTTGAATAAGTAAAGTGAAACTTGCAACATTTGGATCATTGACGCCGAATGGATCTTCTGCCAAACTTTTTCTGTCTTCCATTTTGTTTCCTCGATAACACAGGATCACTTTCAAACTTTCTGGAATTCAATATCCTCCTACGTTTATCTTTACATAATAAGTATGTAAATTAAACAATTATCGGCTGCCAAAGTTTCGTACGCGGGAACTTTAGCAGGAATCTGATGCAATCGATTGTATTTCCACGAGTTTAGAACTTTTGTTTCGAGATAAGATGGGAACTTTTACTAAGAGATTTATGGAGATTTATTTATAGACTTAGGTATTCAAATTTCAACTACCTAGAAAATTTGAGAAATACTTACAACTTAACTTGTACTTTTAGTTTATTTTACTTTTTTTTTTTGCTGTTACCATATTCTTTTTATTTTTTGTTAATCTTTTTGCATAAGATTCTGTAATATCTCCTACTGGGAGAGGGCACTGGCTCTTGTAACACAGGTATATCACCTAGCACAGGAGTCAGGGACTTCACACTATTTTGTAACCACTTTCTTGTGTAATAAAGATTATTCAAGATTATTATTACTTGTTTTGTACATGAAGTAGGCTATCAATGACCTGTTTTTACATTGTATTGTCTACGTTATATAACATAGCACCTGTATTGCTTATAGGGGTAAGCAGATGTGTGTAGCACACTTACATTTAGCTAGTTAAGGAGGGGCTCGTGGCTAACAGCCGCACGAGTCGATCGAAGGTTAAGCTACGCTTGCCGCGGTCGGTTCGTGGATGGGTGACTATCCATTACATATCGAGACGAGACCCCTCAGTGCCTCGGAAAGCACGATATTAAGCCGTTGGTCGCAGCTGTCATTCGTAGAACTTTGACAGCCGTTACTGGTCGTCAGAAGCCTTATCAAGGGGGGTTACCTTGTAACTGGGTTGTGAAGGTCAGATAGGCAGTCGCTCCCTATAAGTACTGGTATTCAGCAACATCCGGTTAGACTGGAAGCTGACCCCAACACAGTGGGAAAAGGCTAGGCCGATTGATTGGTGAAAGTTCCATATGATAAAACTCCAGGGCCCTACTTAGTATAACTAACTGACAATGCGACATAAGTGTCAAAAACTGTCAAAATTGACACATGTTTACGAAAGGTGCTGTAATAAAATTGAAAACTATGAAAAAAACTTACAAAAGCATCAGATTGTCGGATTGACACCTGTCGGTTTTATTAAATAGACCTCACACTGCCACAAAAAAGACCAAATAATAAAAATCCCTCACTAAGCTTTGTCATACCATTTTTCAATAAGTATAGTCTGACAAATACTTACTCAATATACATAAAATACTAAGTCATAGTACTAGAGAAGTAGATATCTATCTGTCTGGTCAGAGATCATCTCATCTATTATTCCCCCGACGCTGAATATTTTAGTAGGATCAGGCCTTGGCCCGTATTACTATCTGAATCGATTTAGAATTACCATTTTTTCAATAAGTATAGTCTGACAAATACTTACTCAATCTACATAAAATACTCAGTCATAATACTAGAGAAGTAGATATCTATCTGTCTAGTGAGAGATCATCTCATCTATTATTCTACCGTCGCTGAATATTTTAGTAGGGTCAGGCCTTGGCCCATATAACTCTCTGAATCGATTTAGAATGAATATTCTTTGACCATTAATAAGTTTTAGCTTTAAAAGAACGTGTTTAAACCCTTTGTTCAGTTTAGTTCATTGGCAACGACATAGTTGATCCTCTAAATCCAAGTTCGTTTGTAGGTACAGGAAACATCTCATCGCATTTTGATAATTCAAGACTCCGAAGGCAGTTTTATGATAGAATGCTTTTAGGAAGCATCTTTTATTCCCTATTGTGTTAAGAAAAGATGTCAGAAGATTCCACTGTAATAGTAGCAATAACTTTAATAATGTTTTCAGCAATATTGATATCTTCGCTTTACATGCTGAGAAATTCCGTAGCCTAATCCACACAGAAATTTCAGAAATTTAAACCCACTCATTTGTTTTATCAACAAAATTATTTATTTTTTGTATTTGAATTCCTTTTTAGTTTTAGTTAAATGTTTTAAGCACGTTATTTACAATTATATTATATAAGTATTAATTGCAACCGCACTATGTAACATTAAAAATTACTCTTTTTTATAATCTGTGGAAAATGTCGTGGGTTATACACTTGCTCACTTTGTATGAACTGTTTGTATATTATTGTAGTGTGTAACTGTTTATTTTCCTAAATAAATAAAATAAAAATAAAATAAAATAACAATGTCAACATTTAATGTTCAACTGCTCAACTGCTTAAAATCCTTCGCCAGTAACACAAAACGTTACGTTGTTTTTTTATCTTTTTTGTATTTTTCATTTTATTTTAATTCTCTTCTGTTTCATAAAAACACTCAATGTAAGCTTGTCCATATGAAGCTTCGTGGGGCCCTGGTGACTTGTACCACAGGCCTTGCAATGCCTATTTCAAGCACCAGTCTCTCACAAATGTAAGCTAGTTTTAAGTTCTACTACTGTACATTTGTGAAGAGAAAATAAATATACATATACTATACTATACAAAACAGGATTCTTAGGCCCGCATTACAGAACCTCACTCAATAATCAAGCATTACTTACAAAAAAAACTTACAAAATCATATAATTAAAATTAATTTCAACCAATCAAAAGGCTCTAACTAAATTTAAGTAATGCTTGGGTTTTGAGTGAGGTTCAGCATGCTGAAAGAACCATAACAATTATCAATTCTACTAGTGTGATGTGATATTATTACATTGTAAGGCCTTCAACAAGGCCGCGACAAGATATTATCGACATGTGTCGCCGGCGCCGGCAGCGGATGCGCCTGCGTTTGTAAGGCTGTGTCTTGCGATGTAGCGGGGCGGGTAATAGAAGGTTAGAAGAAGGAGTTAGATTTATAGTGCTAGAACAAACCTAGGGTGCCTTCATCATCATCATCATATCGGCTGATAATAATATAACGAAGGCATCTTCATTATTAACAAGTTAACCTTGAGAAAGGTAGATACAGTAAATTATTAATTTTCGATGTCCTGCCAATTGTTGGTGAAAATCCTACGGAAATAAATCTTTGAAATTTATGTAGTTTGAATTTTGAATAAAAAATCTTGATAATTATCTTGCTTCATGGCCGAAAACCCGACCCCCGCGCGTATCGCATACGCTCGTACTCATCGACATTTGTACAGAGCCGCACTCTATAGGGCGAAGAGCCGCATGCGGCCGCGGTTTGCCGACTACTGGATAGGCTAACAACAGTGGCTTGCAAATATAATTAGTCTGATATCACACCTTACCTACGGTCTATCCCGCTATACCACTTACACCAATAAATTCGTGTATACCTAATGGTTCAGACTAGCCAACGCCTTAGCACATTTCATATGTTTAAAAAACGACGTTCGACACAGGTTCAACAAGTGTGTTAAACCCTTAGCTCTTCTCAGGCTCTAAATATTTAACACCCCACGCATAAATTACAAAACAAATTCCCTCTATTTCCACATCCACAAACAACCACAAATTCAATACTCTTAAATATTACAACTATGCAAGCAGTTTTAAAAATTCAACACATTTTACGACCGCTTCCGCGCCTGTTCAGTCCGAGGCCTGGCCCGTCCCCTTTAATATGCGACAGAGGCCTCCAGGCCTCAGGCCTCCGGGGAGGATAGGATGCACCACTTGATTAGTTCACTACGAACCACACTAGAATACAAATTGACCATCAATGTATGTGGGATAGGAAGAGTGCACGTTTGTGCATTCTATTAGTGCACCGTGCGCCGCCCGTCGGGAGATGTGGACAAAATATGTATTGTGTTTTAGGTTTATTGTGGTGTAACGAAGTAGTTGAATGGATGTTTTATTAATCATAATACGTGGAATTTTTAATATGATTTTTATTCAGTGAGTGCGATGTATTAAAAACATTTAAAAAAATGATGATTGTATGGTTTCGCTTATTTTAAACATAATATAGGTAAAATTGAATAAAAAACGTATTTTTTGTTCTTATAAGAAATCTTTATCTTGCAGCACACTTAGCATGACCTACTTATGACATGACGTGCTAAGTGTAACCTAATGCATGCGTAGAACCCACAAAAGAAACGGGTTTTGTCGACGGAAGAATAGACAAAATGACAGATAAATAATCACAATCTGTCATTTTGTCTATTCCTCCGTCGACAAAACCCGTTTCTGTTGTGGGTTCTACGCATGCAGTAGGTTACATGCTACCATTAAAATAAGTAGGTATATGCATTTTAATATTATGCTACACAAACAAAACCATATGCAGCACATAGTATAGACAAAGTATCATCTATCGGACGCTTACAGCACAATTTGAACCGAACACTTCGCGGTACAATGACAATCACCTTATATGGCTTTGTTTTGACACCACACTGCGCACTGGAACTACGTGGGTGTTTTTGAAACTCGATGCAATTCTGAAAACGTGTTTCCTATTTGTTTGTATAAACAAATTGTAATTGTGGGTGGGTTATGCAACGCAACGGATATTGTAATGAGTGAGCTAGGGTTGATCTGGGATTATCTTTCTTTGTGTGCTGTTTGTTTGTTTATAATCAAACGGTTTGGACTCTCATTTTTTAAAATCATCATTTATTTATTTGCAAACATGGGTACGGATAATACATTGATGTTTTTTGTTTAATAGTAATAAAGTTCTCCATGTTTAACCATCACATGCGTATGCAAATAATAAAAAGTGACTAGGTACAAGATAAAATTAAATATGTCAGCCTTATGAAATAATTATATTAATATTTAAATGTCAGAATAACAAAAAGAATAGAAAATTTAATTACAAACAAATATAAATTAAGTCAGAAAAAATGGAAATACCAGTTCAAAATAATACATTACAGTCAGATTTAAAACTAATACAACTCAAATTAAAAATAATAAATAATAGCATTGATTTTTCCCAATATAATAAATTGGATGTAGTAGGCCTACCATTTTTCATTTAAATAGTCATTAATATGATAGTAACATTTCGCAACCAAAAATATGTGTAGTTTTTTTTTTAAATGATCCATATTTTTTATTTCAATTATGTGTTCAGGTGGCTTATTGTAGATTTTGGGTGCCATACCAAGATTTTTTTTACTAAAAATGACTTTTTTATGTGGTTCGAGTATTGTGCATATTTTATATTTGTGACGTAAACTCCTTGGGTGATTGTATAGGTGTATATTTGTTTTAACATAGTTTGCTACTTCGTATAGGTAGAGACAAGGAAGTGTAAGTAGCTGAAGCTTTTGGAAAAGTGGCTTACAACTGTCTGTGCTTTGAATGCCACAAATTGTCCTTATGCATTTTCTTTACGTTTTTTATAGTCAGTGTTGGTAAAGACCAAAATTTGCCTTAGTGGTGCATTAAATAGCCTCTGCGAGTGATGATAAATATTCATCGGGCGCAACCTGAGTTATCTTTAACTTCAAATAACAGATTGCTGAAAAAAATTGCTGTTTCATTTGAGCAATCAATTGGAACCGTGCACCTAGTTTCTGACGTTTCATAAGTGCTCATGTAGGTTTATGTGAAATAAAATACTTTGACTTTGATTTTGATCGCGTAGGTGGTGGCATTTTGTAGGGAACAGCTGATTTCTCCTTCATGTTTTAGGGTTGTTTCATTTTCTTAAATACCTAATACACTCCCTTAAAGTATATCCCTCGTTTAACGTAACTGACACCCTTTATTTTTACCAGAGCATAAGAGATTCGACAGAAGCGACTGAGCCTCTTTCTCATTTTTTTTTTTAAACTTGACACCCCTAAAAAATACACGAATATTTCTCATTATTTTCACAATTTCAAATACAAATCAAACAAAATAAATCAGATAGACCCAAAAAAACAAATTTTCTCCCCTAAAGATCGCATGTCATAAATAATGAAAATGGGAAATCGATTAGTACGCTGCACAGAGGGTCGCACCGTGTCTATGGCGACAAAACGTTGCGATATGCCACAACAATGCATGTGCTCGAACCACTGGGCTGAGGCTAATGGGAGAATAGAATTTAGAGGGTAGATAAATATTTTTAGAGAGAATGTGTTTTGTTATGTTGGTGTTTGGCATTTGTCTGGGAAAAGACTTATTATTTATATTTGTTCAAAGCAAACGATGCCAATTTAAGAAATCTCTTTAATCTAGTTAAATAACAAGCCGTGCGCTCGAAGGGGTTGCCATTGATAAAAAAAGTAAGTTAAAAAAATTAAGAAATCCGACTGCAAAAACACATCACTGAAAATAGAAAAACAAGCATTTTTAACCGACCTCAAAAAAAGAAGGAGGTTCTCAGTCCATCTGAATCTTTTTTTAAACATTTTAATATACCCATTGACACACGCGCAATAAAAACGAATCTAACGAGATATCATTCATGAAAATCGGCTCAGCCGTTTAGTAGTTACGAGGGCACATAGGGTCGGACATACATACATGTCAAAAACATAACCCTCCGTTTTTTAGGGAGATAAGGTGCATTTGTGCAAAATTTAATACTAGCGGTTTGACTGTAAATAAATTGATTTAAGATTTTAATTAAGTACATTGTTTATGCGTAAAATTAATGCCCGAGTCAGCATAAATAACTAATACCAGTAATTCCTTGATGGTTCCTTTGAGATCTTTATCTTAGATTCACGTGGTAGATCCACAGTGAAGCCACATTTGAGGTGCGTATTAATTATCTAAATCCACTTGCTGCAGGTCAAAGCTTATCTGGTAGGTGTAACTATCATAGATCATTTGATGTTCTAATGGTAATTACTTGTGGAAATAGGGATGTCGACAGGGGAAAAACTGTTTTGTCCGTCAGTCAAATAATAAAAAATATATTTGACACGTACTTTTTGCTTTATCAAATAAATAAAAAATGGTTTAGATAAAACGCATTAAAGTTGGAGAGTGGGGGACTCGGTACGTTAAGTCAGTATAAATATAAACTACCGAGTTTAGAGTGCTGGTTACAAAAGCAATAGGGATTTCGACAATTTTTTTTTGTCCGTCTGGTAGATTATTAAAAAATATTGGATATGTATTTTTTCTTTTTTTACGTAATCAAAAAAAAGATTACGGCAATACATTGAGTAGGCAATGCGTTAAAATGTAGCATGACGTCACTGACCGGTAGATTTTATACTGACTTTTGACGTAGCGAGCCCCCACTCCTCGACTTTAATGCGTTTTATCTAAACCATTTTTTATTTATTTGATAAAGCTAAAAATACGTGTCCAATATTTTTTTTTAAATTGAATAATCTAACAGACGGACTATTTTTTTTTTGTCATTGTCCCTATTATATTATACTAGCTTTTGCCCGCGGCTTCGCTCGCGTGGAGATCGGAAATTATCCCACTGGAACGTACTACTGGGATAAAAAGTTTTCTATATATTAATCCGGGTTATAAACTATTTGAGTGCCAAATTTCATCCAAATCCGTTTAGCCGTTTTTGCGTGATTGAGTAACAAACATCCAAACATACAACCTTTCACATTTATAATATTAGTTAGATAAATCATTAGGGATGGGCCGAAATTCGTTTCACGTTCGGTTTAACCGAACTTCGGCGGTTTGAACCGAATCTGACATCTCAGTGCTGCCACCTAGTGAACGTCATTTCGGAAAGTTTATTGTAAAAATTATCAGAATTTTGACATCTAAACCATGGAAATAATTATCGTCAAAAATCATTTTTTTTTTAATAATAGTAGTAGTATTTAGGTAAGTTATGGTCCAAAAACACCAAAAATTCTGCGTTTTCTGGCACGAGTTTTGTTACGTTTTTGTTGGTATACATTTCCTAGTGAAAACAGCCCGAGATATGTAAACATACAGTTTAAAAAATTATTATTAGTAATTTGTAAAAAAATAAATATTTTCCCTTTCACTTATTTAACCGTATACTAAAGACAACGACTAATCGATTGTCTACAGCTACTGAATGTATTCATTTTAAAGACCAAACATCTTGTTTTCTTTCAGTAAAATGTTTGCAAAGCTCTTCAGTAAATCTGAATACGTTTGTTGTACGACTGGTTTCACTTCGTTGGCTCGGTAATGGATTCCAATTCACATTTTAAAGGCTTCTGTAGACCGGCGCGTCCGGGTCGCGCCTGTCTCGCATTAAAAAGTCATTTATTCAAACTAGGCTGAGAAACAGCACTTTTCGAACGTCAAAGTTACATAAGACAGTCCCCCAAAACGCCCACCCTTCACCACTTCTTGGTGCGTTAGCTGGGAAGAAGAAGTGGCGCAACAAACTCCCCAGTAGCACAGCTGTCTATACTCACGTCAATTGACGCATTAGCTTTTGTTACTTATTTGAAATGAAAACGTACATTGAAAGCGAGTAAGCCTTTAATAATTTTTCATTTTATATTCATTGTTTTAGATAAATCTTGTTTGATATTTGAGCACATCGTTTAGTAAGTATCTATTTTAGTAACGAGTGCTTTTGCAAAACCAAAAAATCGATGACATGTGACATCTGTCACACTCCATCATCATCATGTCATCTGTCCACACTGAGCCGGAGTGGTGGATTACGGCCCCTCTCACCAAGAGGAGACCTGTGTCCCAGCAGTGGGAACATTGAAGGCTGATTATATTCGTAGATGAGCTATTATCTATTCACAAGTGACATACTTATATTTTTTATTTTTAAACTTGGAAGTGTTTAACCTCATCTTAATTATGTCATTGTCAGCTCATTACACGGTAGAAACCATGCATGTCTGTGCATACTGCTGGAAAGTAAACAATATCAGTGTGTCGACCCCACATATTGTCAACTCAGCATTAAATAGGTACTGGTTCTACTGTTCAACACACAACACAAACATTACTTTACACCCGCGTAAGCGAATTACAAATCAAAACAAAAATCGAAAATATTTTTATAACTTTGTCCTAGTTTTTGTTGAAGTTGCACACTGTGTGTTAGACAAAATAATTAATTTTAATTGACATGGATTGAGTCGCGTTGAATTAGTTCAAATGAATTTTGTTGATAAATAATAGTTGTTAATTAATTGGGATTGATGTTGGTTACGAGTATTGATGATTTAGAATAATCCGCATGAACCAAGTTTCCATGTTAATTTCGCGCTACAGAGTGGCAACAACATTTATCTTACTTAAGGCGCAGATGACTTTTAAATATGTTATTACGCCTTAAAATAATGCATGTAAGATATGCAAAAAAAATATGTTAAGCTAGAACGCATACACATAAATTCTATATGTGAATATTTAAGTATTGTAGTAAAATACTTTATAGTAATGTCTACCCAAAACATAAAAAACGATATTACTTTCAAACTACTTAAGATATTTTCGAGTTTTTTTGTATGAACAGATTATTTTATAATATTCATATTTTTGTTACTAAAAATAATTATTCCCTATGAAACTGAAAGGGTGAGCGGCGTGAGCGCAACGCTCATTTGTATGGCCAAGGTCAACGACATTTATCCGATCCTTAAGGCGACGATAACCGACTTTTAATAATTTTGTACCTACTGAAGATCAAGTCCAAACGAATAGTGTTAATGATTTGGAAAAAATATATGATAAATTAGAGCATTTTTTTATTAACTTAATATAGGAATATTTTAGATTATGTTTATATTACATAGTGAAATTAATTTGTAAAGTTACGTCTAACGCGGATAAAAAACTGAGAATAATGCAAAATCCATCAAGCGTATTTTTCTGAAATCTTCAAACATAATTTAATTATTGATCTTTTAGTATATGTACGTGCTTTATTATTTTAATAACCTTTGATTTATGTATAATAAATTAATAATGCGTCTAATTTGGGACAGCGCTCATTGATGAGCGAGTCCTATTACTGGCTGGACGTACGATTCGTTGCGTGAGCTCAGTACAGAACACGCAAGCTAACCACTCAAGGTCACTGGCATATATCTGCGTCTTAAATACTTAGGTACCGTAAAAGCCGACAGCGTAGACTTGTTAACACCAATCAGATGAATAAAAAGTAACTCCATGTAGGTGTTTTTTTAACTAGTGAATCATGGTTTTTGTCTTGTAAAGTATTACCTAGGTATAAGTATTATAACTTGTGCTTTAAGCAGGGCCTCGTGGCTAAGTAATAACAGCCGCACGGGTCGATCTCATCAGGTTAAGCCACTCTTGCCGCGGTCCGTCCGTGGATGGGTGACCATCTTTACATAGACCCCTCCGTGCCTCGGAAAGCACGTTAAGCCGTTGGTCCCGGCTGTCATTTGTCTTGACAGTCGTTACGGGTCGTCAGAAGCCCGAAAGTCTGACAACCAGTCTTACCAAGAGGTATCGTGTTACCCAGTAACTGGGTTGTGGAGGTCAGTTAGGCAGACGCGCCATTTAAAATACAGCTGTATACGGTTAGACTGGAGGCCGACCCCAACATAGTTGGGAAAACGCTAGGCAGATGATGAACTTTTGCTTTATTTGGACAAAGGTCCACCCTATACTTACTTACTACACATTCCTTCGAGTACATTTTCTAGAGATTTAGCCACATCATGCGGTTTAAGGCTCGTGCAGACAGGCGCGACTGGACACCCGTCATTTCACCGGAACTTTCTTTCGGGTTCTTTCTCTTTTTGTCGGACTTTCTTTTCTTAATCGTTTTTTTTTTTTTTTTTTTCGTGTTTTTATAAAATGTTTTATTAGAGTCACGTCGCGCCTGTACGCCCGAGCCTTTATAGGCATATTTTAACCAAGTGATAAAAAGATACCTACTTCACTATCCTAACTAATGTTATAACTGCGAAAGTGCGTACGAGTTGTTACGCTATCATCAGTGTGTGCTGGTCGACGGCAAATCCTCCTCGAGGCTGTCCCCCGCCCGTCTGCGTGTGCGCTGGCCTTAATTCTTCTGTAATATCGGCTATTGCTGGATTATTTTACTGTACAAACGTTAAATCACTTACATATGTTCGAAATATTGAAGGAGGGTTTAAATAGAATTAAGTAACATTTGCTAGCTGCTTTAGTAACACTTCCCGATAAATTGCTTCAATTGCCTGGAACAATAGCGTGGGAAGAAGCAGACGATACTTTGTAGTTTCTATTTTCTTTGCTCGACCACGTCAATGTGTTGTACAAACCATTTCAAGACGATTTAACAAGAACTAATTTATTACTTAATAAAAATAAAATAATGGCTTAAACATGATCATGTGTTTGGACATTTTTTGGGTAGGGGTTCAAAATAATATAACGCAAGTGCTACCATTTGTACATACGATAGAATTACTTACTCATCGTTGTCTTCAAGAGTTTTTCATAAATTCATAACATAGCATCACGCCTTGATGGGGGTCGAGAATTTTTAGCTTTGTTTCAGGTTTGTTTGGGCTTGTTCTAAGTCCACCTGGTTAGCTACCACCATCTTATCTAAGTCTGTCGCCATAACAACAATCTTAACAGCATTGTTGTGCTTCGGCAGTTAGAGGTAAGATAGCCAGTGTCTCGGTTGAGGATTCCGTGTGCAGCTCGCTTCCACCTTCGGCTTGATCATCACTTACCATCATGGTGAGATGCAAGCCAAGAGCTTCACCATTGTGGATTAAAAAAAAACTCTTTTATTCTACATGAATCCAAATTACCTTAACTTAACCCCTACTTATCAAGATAAAAAGAGTCTTCCGAACATTATCCACTAAACGATGACACAACTTCAACATCCCTATCGAAGCCACAAAAACATTAGTCCACAAATCCATCCTATCAAACGAAGGCTTCACAGCAAAACTAAACCGTGGAACTTCTAACTGTTGAACATCCCAGTCCCCCTGAACTTTGCCCCAGCTGTTTGGACTTGTAAAATATTCCGTAACACGCTCGCAGGTTCAAACCGGCCCGTTCAAATAACCCCTGTGTTTGTAAATGTTTTTGCCTCGTACGTGAAAAATGGCCGTTTGTATTTGCTCGGAAAAAATGTATTGGACTGTGTGTAGATCGCACTAATAATTTTAAACGGTCTGTTTGTTGAGGGTTTATGGGGAAACAGCTTATGGAATTGATATGAAAGCTTTTATGGAATTAATGCTTTACGAATAGTGGAACTATGGAAATCCGATTTGTGGCTGAAACAGTTAGCAGAATGAAATTATCTCTATCCATACAAGTATACATATAATAATATCGGAAAATTTAGTTTTTAGAATTTTTGTCAGTTTTTCTGTTTGTCTGGAATCTGGATGTATGTACTTTTCTTTTTTCTGGACGTATGTACTTTTCTTTTCCTTTTTTGCGCCAATCTGGATGGTACAAAAACAGAATGGATTTTTATGAAGCACACAGATAGTTTATAACCTGAATTAACATATAGGGTACTTTAAATTCCGGTAGTACGTTCCCGTGGCATATTTTCCGATATTCACGCGGGTCAAGCCTCGGGCAAAAGCTAATAAAGGATAACACTGGTAGTAGGAATCCAACACAACACATTGCACGCGGTCTGCACGCGCAGGCATCGTGATCAGCGCGTCATCGGTACAGCTGAGGTGCGGCGCGACGGCGACACGGCTCGGCCCGATGACCACTCGCTTCCACGGACTCCACCGCGCCGGACGATATTCCTCACTTATTTTATTGTTTGTCCCGGACAACAGTTTATAACTTGTTATAAGCACGGCAATAAACCATTGCCTAAAAATACTGTCCACTCTTTTATTGCTCATCGCGCTAACAGTACCGTTGTTGATGTGAGTACGAGTAGGTATCTATTACATAAATATAATATCACATACTAAATAGCTTATAAAGGTCTCCATACACACATTCGTATACAAAGTTAAGGAAATTCTTTGAAAGGACCTGCACAAAGGGAAGGAGCACGCGATCGGAAGCGCCAATGTGCACGGATACGTCTTAAGATACTTCGGGAGAATTTCGGGGAACGAATTTCCTATTCACAACTAATAGCTTGAGATGTACATCTTCGCATATATCTTTGGGGTTACATAACATCAACACGCCTATATACTGCGAATGGATAGAGCAGAGGTATATGTATATATATATACATATACACCCACATTTCGCCAGTTAAGTTATACAATTTCCATGTAATACGAGTATGTTACGAGCTATTGGGAATTTCTGTATGAATGAACTCAATTGGAATGAATTGGATTTTGGTTGGTTCTATTCAGGAACTCATGCACAGGTGAGCCCAATATCCAGTTCTTAGTATCCTTAATAGAAGGTAGATTAGGAATGTATACCACTACTGCATTGCTCAAAGGGTCAGGTATACTCAGTGGTGATAGGACAAAAGTAAAGTAATGTTAAAATTGTCAAAAATGTTTTTATAATAATGTCAGAATCGTATAAAAATAATGACAAATATAAAATTGTATTATTATGTGCTAGATTGTGTCATTATTGTGTATTTTATGTGCTAACATTTTTTGTGAGAGTAGTAATATTTCATTGTTGTTATTAGTTTATGTTTTTATGTTGGTACTTCTTATAATTATGTACTTTGATTTATGTAATTGGTTTCGGCCGTGTAAATCAAATAAATAAATAAATAAAAAGGATAAGAATAATTTGAGTAAGTCTAGTACGTATTACTCTTTATAATCCAGCAGTGGTTTTGACAAAAGTGCTTGTAAATAATAGAAATAAATGCTTTGAGGTTGAGCATGACGAGAGATCACACAAGACATGGTTTGGAATAAAAACGGAGGCCTTTGCCCAGCAGTTGGGCACAATATTAAGGCTAGCAGAAAATAAAGGAAAAATATTAGTTAATTTATAAAAATTAAATAGAACAAATCCAACTTTTTTTCAGTATCTGGCTTGCATTAAAAAAAATCGTGACGTGGATATCGATACAAAGCGCCTGACGAATTACTCCGAGCGCCATGCGATTATTGTCGAATGGTTCAATACGTTGCAAACCCCTGCAAACAAGTGTAGCTGTCTCGTAAAGCTTGTTGTTGTGTTGCCATTTGTCATACGATCGATACTGTGTTACGTAGACGTAATTGTACAGCCCATTCGCAAGATTCAAAATCGATTTTCTCCTAAAGTATCAATCAATCTGCCTAGCCTTTTCCCAAATACGTTGGGGTCGAATTCCAGTCTAACCGGATGCAGCTGAATACCAGTATTTTACATGGAGCGACTGCCTATCTGACCTACACAACCCAGTAACTGGGTAACACGATACCCCTTGGTAACACTGGTTGTCAGACTTTCGGGCTTCTGACGACCTGTAACGACTGTCAAAGATCCACGAATTACAGCCGGGACCAACGGTTTAACGTGCTTTCCGAGGCACGGAGAAGTCTCGGTATGTAAAGATGGTCACCCATCCACAGATCAACCCTGGCAAGCGTAGCTTAACCTGATGGTTCACCAGACTAGTTTGAATAAATGACTTTTGAATTTTATCAATTTGATATGAATGAAATTCTATAACATATTACAAATACCCTAAACCCATTGGCTCAATTGAGAACACAAGTTTTTAATGTAACTAAAACGCTAATTTGAAACACGTTCGGATCCCGCAAGCAATCACCGGATACAAAGTTAGTTCCCACGAGGGAGGAAGAGGTGAGCGTGGTTGTGGTCGACTATCTACATGACTACTTTGACCACAAACTTATAACACCGTCAAATTAATGGATATTGAAGCTTATCGTGTCAGAAATAGAGATGTATGTGATCGCATTGAAGAGCTTGTTGTGTTAGTTGTAAATGTTATGTCGAGTTGGTGAGGTTTGAATCATGATGTCATACATGTAAAGTTACTATGTATTGAATGGGTTTGATAGTAATAGCTTCATCTTGTAGTGCATCAGAATCTCATATTCGAAGACAGGAAGACTCTCACTATGAAATTAGGTATGCTATTTTATTTGGGACAAAAAACAGTTATACATTACAGCATTTACAAAAAGTAGTTATATTACAGTCGAAAAGACGTATAACCCACACTATTGTCCACGAAGTGACATCGGAGTTGGTATGAAAACGAAAGCAAAAGGGCAAAAAAAAGAAGAAAGAAACCAAATCAAGAAATCTTCTTCTTTTGTTATTCTTCTTCTTCTATAATTAAGATTAAAGAAGAATTAAGCTTCGTGCAGACCAGCGTGACGCGATGCCGCGACGTGACTCGAACAATACAATTTCTAAGAAAACTTGACGGTATAACAATAACCGGTGTCGCGTCGCGCTTGTCTGCACGAAGCTTTAAGATTCACTCAATGCATTCTGGGCTGTCAACTTTGCAAGTCAACATCAAGGGGACTACCACTACATACTGGATGGGTATCAGTGTTTAGTGGTAATTCCCTTGAAACTTTCCGTGCCCGGCAAAGGCATAAGCATTCAGCTTTTAACATTCCCACTGCTGGGATTCAAACCTGAAGGGTGAAGGCGATGAAAATGGACTGTCAGAGACAGATATTAGTGGTTGGTGGAATTAAATAAAACTAAAGCTCAGTGTGATAAAAGGATTATAACGGGAAAATGATGAAAAAATAATAACATAAATTGGATTCACAAACCAAACCTTATGACAGACACAAGAAAAAAAAAGAAAATAATAACAATCAAATAAAAAATTCTATTAAGTTTACTACAACCAAGGCGTATGCAACAGAGGGAGTGGACTGTAACACACCACGCGGGCCCAGTGCGGGTTGCTGGATAGTTCAGGTTGATGGATTGCTCGCAGAACAGATGGCCGATGGGACCGAAATGTTCTGGACTGGCGACCGCGTACCGGAAGACGTAACGTTGGAAGGCCCGAAGGTGGACCGATGACCTTGTGAAAGCCGCAGAAACACAGAACCGGTCGAAGTGGCGGTGCTTGGGGGAGGCCTATGCCCAGCATTGGACGTCTTTCGACTGAATTGATGCTGATGATGGATTGGGCAGAGGGATGGCGTTTCGGTCTAAGTTCCAAGACAGTTGTCCCCCTTACCCCACTCCAAGATTCAGCCCTGATCACACTTCCTAGTAACTACATACGGACTCCCTTCTGACTGGATAACGTATTCACCACAGCATTAGCAATAATTTACGTCACGATCGATTGATATACCACAAGCAGTTAACTGTAACAGTAAATTTCACATTCACGAGAATTAATTTATGTATCATACAGCGATAAAATACAAAACCAATGCATTTTCCCCACATACGATCGGAATTTATCGCTAACATCAATCGAATGGCACAAAATACTGTGAGAACAGTACCTCATTAGCTTACAATGTCTTTCAAACCGTAATAGTCGATAACTACCGGTTTAGGACATGATGTACCGGTGGTACGTGGATGCAGCATGAGCCAAGAATATGCCATGCTTCAGGTCATATAATTAAGACTCAGGTTGGATCATTGCCTGATAATGAGGGTAGGTTTGTCGCTTGTCATAGTAGAGTCTGCTAATGTTGTGGACGAATAGGTTTTTGTTGGAGTAATAACATTATGCCCATGTTAAGAGCCAGATATATGCCAGTGACTTTGAGTGGTTAGCTTGCGTGTTCTGTACTGAGCTCATGCAACGCGTCGTACGTCCAGACAGTGATAGGACTCGCCCACCAAGGAGCGCTGACCCAATTTAGATGCATGATTAATTTATTATACATGAAACAAAACGTATTTTAATAAAACACGTCAATAATTAAATTATCTTTAAAATAGTGATGGTTTCAGAAAAATACGCTCGATAGATTTTGCGTGATTCTCAGTTTTTTTTCCGCGTTAGACATAACTTTACAAATTAAAATTTCAGTATGTAATATAAACATAATCATAAATATTCACAGATTAAGTTATTAAAAAAATGCTCTAATTTAAGTTGTGTTAGTTGATTAAACTGTTGAATAAAATAAGTCAATCAAACTCTAACAAGATGGCAATACGAAAAAAAAAAACTTGTGATTACACAAAATGAGAACGCTTCACCCCCTACTCAGACTTTACATCACAGAATCTAAGTAAAAGGACAAATCTTCAATATCTTCTCACATAACCTACAATACATTGTCCTCTGACATTTAACCCTCCGATTGCGGTCTACATGATCACAAAGTCAAAGTGTTCCAATGAACATTGCAGGGTTATTGTCTGCTAATTCCCATTTCCCATAGCATGGGGACGTAGGAATCCCACGGGAACAAAGTTTTCATAGAATCTATGAGTTTTTCCTGTTAGCGTTTCACTTCCTATTTGCTACTATTGTGTAGTGTTGAATGACGAATTGATTTAGTATGTTTTGTTCTGTTTTGCACAGGCACGAGCATTTAACTTAGGGGAAACCGGGGCAATGTGGGCCAAAGGGAAATCTTGACTAAGACCTTAGAAAAACAAGATAATGAAAAACCAAACGCGTTACCTTACGTTTTGTCGATCTTTCTACGAGCGAGGTGCAGTTACACACACAAAACCACTAATTGTCTCGCAAGCGCGAGGTCGAGTTGACCGCGATCCGACTAGTTCAGAACGTCTCGGCTTATCATTCTGCGAAGGAGAGGTAGTCTTACCCCGGGGGCCCACAATACCCCGTCTTCCCCTATACTGAACGGAAAATTCAAAAGCCATTTTCTAACTTCACGATTGCAACTTTGAGAAAAGACTTATTTCATAAATGAATGGTATCGATAACATTTATCAATACTTTAGTAGAAAATCGCTTTGAATCTTGCGTAAGTGAATCGTATTATGCTCTTGACTGTACTTTGATAGTTTCCTGCTATGTTTTGAAAGTGTTACCCCCGGTTGTTGAAAGCCTCCATCAGTAAATCGGCTGTTAAATCTCATGTTAATTGATAACCAAAATTAGGGCAAGGTTGAGTGTCGGAACTGCCTAAAAGTATAATAATATCAAGAAGATGGACTACCCCTCCCTCCCTTTAGCCTGCTTCAGGGGGGTGGTAACTCCTCAATCAAGCGAATTAAGATGAGACAAGTGATGTCGCTTTCAAAGCGTTTCGTATTTCTACAACGACATTCAACAGCGACCTAAACATAGGCCCGGCAGGTTTATTTTTAGGGGGGTGCATCTTCAGGTCCACGAAGCGAGCTCGATGTTTTTTGCGGTTCACCTCGGATATTTTAGGTTATCGTTTGTCCATTCATACAAGGAGTAATTTTGTCCACTTATACAGAAAAGCTTAAAAAAATAAGAGATTTTTCCATGTCACCTCGAATGTGATGTTTTATTTTGTCCATTCATACAGAAAGAGGACTAACTGTGTCGACTTATACAAAGAAGCTAAAGAATAAGGATAGAGTAGGATGCAAGAGCGAGCGAAGCAAGCTCGATAATGTTAGCACCCCGCGGAGGTCCGATTCGATTTTCGGAAATAGGAGTTCGGTACTTTGTCGAGTAATGCACAGAAGCTTTAGAATCCAGAGATTGCAGAATGCAAGAGCGAGCGAAGCGAGCTCAATTTTAGGATCTCAACTCGAATAGATTAAGTTCTTTATTATTGTGTTAGGCGTTTTCAAATATTTCTTTAGTTCTGATTGTTTTTGCACCTATATTTTATTTTGAAGCCAAGGGAGGTGAAAGTGCACCCCCTTGCACCCGGCGCCCATGGACATAACATTTTCGGCAGCTTATGAGTATTATGTATATGTATGCAACACATTTTTGACTTTTCCATCATCGTTATCCCTGATAGAATGTCACTTTGTCCAGGCCCTCGGGTCTAATAAAAACATACTAGTAAAACAGTATTTCTGATTGCAAAAAAATATAGTCATAGCGACCTTCGTCTATACAAATTGGAGTCTCCGATATGGAATGATGCAAAGAAAACAAAGGATCCAATCTAGTGCAAACATGAGTTGTTTGTGAAGGATGGCAATCATCTCGATACCTACTTCTTTGTATTCACGATAGTTCTACTGACTATTTACAAAGTAACAGATATAGAAAAAACCGGACAAGTGCGAGTCGGACTCGAACACGAAGGCTTTCGTAACGTATTAAGATAGAACAAAAAACGCGAAAAAAAAAATGATTCTTGCAACAAATAATAAAAATTTAAGAAGGTTCCCCCCTTTAATTTTTATTATTTGTTGTTATAGCGGAAATAGAAATACACAATCTGTGAAAATTTCAACTGTCTACCGATTACAGTTCACAGCCCGCAAACAGACAGACGGACGGACAGCGGCGGCTTATTAAAGAAAAGTTTTTTCAGATCATGTAGTAGGTCCTAATAGGGTTCCGTTTAAACGAAACCTACTCCATGATCTGAAAAAAACTTTATTGTTTTGCCTCTTAAATACTGACTTCACCCGATCCAATCTATAAAAATCTCTCTGTGAAATCTTAGGTGAAGTGAGCTGTCAATGTCAATACTGTCAATCCTTAGCATCAGACGAAATGACAGGTCACTACACTTAAGTTATCACGTCGATTTTTTTTTAAATCTCCTTTGGATACCTAGATTTACCCTATTCAAGTTGTCTTTGTGTCAATATACCTAAATCAGGGGTAAATCCCGAAATCCTTTACCCATTTGGAGGGTTATGCATTATGCAATGCTTGTGTGAGATCAGATCAAGCACATAGTGTGATGGTAAGCACAGGATTTACACGTTTGGCACGGGTTTTAATGGTTATGATAATAGTATGTAGTTATGGATATGCGGGATTGCCCTATTGCCTTAACATAAAGGATTAAGGCCTCTCGCCCACGGCGACTTTTTGTAGCGATCCTGTCGCGCGTTTTGTAAACGCGCTTCTGCATCGCTACTATCGCGCGTTAGTTGCGTTTGCAATGTGCGACAGAAACGATGTAAACGCGCGGCTGTATCGATTCAAACGCGCGACCGTTTCTGACGACATCGGGGGAACGAAGGGTGGAGAACGGAGGGAGGGGTGCTGGGGAATGTGCTGTGTCAGTCAGTACGACACTAATGGCGCTTTCACATTTCTGTGTCTGTTTCTGTGTCGCTGGCTGTGTACCGTTCTGGGCGAAGGTACACAGCCAGCGACATCATCGCGGCTGTATCGATACACATGCGCAACAGCATCGCTACAAAAAGTCGCCGTGGGCGAGGCCTCTAATTCACTCAGAACTACCTAAGAGGCCTCGCCTACTATTTTTATTTATCCGTTAATATTATTTCATGGAAATTCTGAAAGCGAGCCCGCGCAGCACCGCCTCAGAATCCTCACTCCTCAGTGAGGATTCTGAGGCGGTGCTGCGCGGGATAATTTCCTGGTTCAAAAATATATTTTTTCAAAATGATGTCACGTTTAAAGTGACCCAAAGACGAGAAGGACACAATCCTTTACAACCTTTTTAAATACATGCAAAAGCATTTCCTTTCTTTGTCTATTTCAACGACCGACGGTTTTTGTTCAAAACGACTTCAAACGTTACGCCGCGCCGCTTCTGTAAATAAAATACTTTTCTAAAGAACGCCAACGAGTATTTTTAATTGCAATTTCTTACAGAAGAGTATTAAAAATAAAATAAATTCGTAAATCATTATCCAAACGAGCTTCACAGCCGCTTTTTTATTGAATTGCATTCGAGAATCAGTCAACTGTAATCTTTAAAAAAAAGTACTAGACTTTATGAAAACGTTGACCTCACTTCTTACATTCGAAAACAAACCTCACTTCATAAGTTATAGAATCCATTTTCAAATGATTTCAGTCTCTGAGCAACTTTGTCACACTCGTGGCATAGAGCACGGGACATGTTCGAAGATATTAAACGACATAAAAAAAAAAAATGCACGTCCACTTTACAACCCGCGTGTCGTCGCATATTCATCGATAGCTTTCGAGCTGTCAAGTGAAATTCAACTGTATTTATAATGATGTAAAATCGATATTGACGTGATAAAAAAAATTGAGACGCTGTCTAAAGTAATTTTATTACTATGGGCTAGGGATGTGAAGTATGCGAAAAATCTGGAAGCTTTGTTTCTTAGCCTTTTTCGGCCTGAACTAGGCTATATCTGTCATTACAGGTTTCTTGGCCATGCTAGCTTTGAATTTAGTTTTGTTCAATCTCGTTTGTAAATAAAAGTGTTGGTTTCAGTTTGTAAATAAAAGTTAAATTGCCTAGAACTAACACAGAACTGTTTAAAAAGTTAGTGGTCTACAGGAGAAATTGAAAAATGCAGTATATAAGAATATTTTCAGATATTTATTTATAAATTCTTTTTCAATCTTAAAGTTACTTTATCATAGAGCAGTGATAGCCTAGTGATGTGACCGACAGACTGCCAAGTCATAGGTCTCGAGTTGGAACCAAAGGCACGCACCTCTGACTTTTCGGATTCATGTGCGTATTGTATAATTATCACTTGCTTATAAAACGGTGAAGGAAAACATCGTGAGGAAACCGGTATGCCTGAAAGATATTTCTCGACGGCATGAGAAGTCAGAGGCCCATGGGTGGCTTTAAAACTCTGACACCAGCCATGCTATTCTGTAGAGATCTCACCGTGAAAACTTGGGTGAAGTGAGCTGTCAATAGTGTCAATCCCTGTGGAATTACAGCTCACTCCACGCTCACTTCACCTAAGTTTTCACAGTGAGATGGTTACAGAATAGCACTGCAGGTTATTCACTAACCACACGAAAAGAAGAAGAAGATGATAGGTTAACTATGTATCAATTTATTTTAGAATACTGTGCTTACTCGTATTGCAAGAGAATACCTACGTGATATGTATTATAATTTCATAAAATGCAGAAAAGAATACCGAAAGATATTCACATCGCCACCGATCACGAGTCATCCCAACACTATCATTATACGATGAAGCTATTTTAGTGCTATTCCGACCGCAACAATGAGCTATAATGACGCTAGCTTTTATAAACAGCTTATTATCTGCCCTAACGACACACTCCTGACATCTACAGGCTTCAAAATAAAATAAAAATAGTAAAGAAAAAAGCCTTTTAATAATGAGCACTGGTTTCGATGTACCTTCGGCTATCATTTTGCTATTTATGTGTACCTACTATGTTTAAGTATAATAAAATTTGTGTAATGATGTAGTTGAAGGTCTAAAAAGAATTTAAATTTTCCGTCATTGGAGACAAAAATAGGTCCATTTTTTGCGAGATCCTGTGACATAAAAAAATTATAGTGACGTGCGTAGGATATGGATTGAATATATTAATTAATATGGTTTGTAAAGAAAATAAGGGCCCATTTCGAACCTAATGTACAAAAAGCACTAAGCATCTACCAGATCAATAAAAAAATGTAAAAGTTGATATTAATTTGTATTTGTCTGCCAGAGAAATGTTGAAATAGCCCATTTGTGATTTAGAATTGCACTATTTAAGAGCCTAAGGCTAAAACTAACTAAGTAAGGCTAGCCGGTAGAGCAGTGGTGGCCAAGTGGTAACGGCCGCGGCTTACGAGTTGCAGGTCGTAGGTTCGAACCTTGAGTGGCGCTTTACTTTGTGTAAATTATTTCATCACCACTGCTCTCAAAACGGTGAAGGAAAACATCGTGAGGAAATCGGCATGTCCTAGAACCAAAAATTCGAAGACATGTGACATCTACCAACCCGCACTGGGCCCGCGTGGTGGATTACGGCCCTCCCCCTCTTCTAGAGAGGAGGCCTGTGTCCCAGCAGTGGGAACATTATAGGCTGATTAATGCTAAGGCTACTCAAATATTTTTCACGTACCTGCCTACTTATTAAAAGTTTCCTTTTATAGAAGACCTCGAGAACGAATCCTGTAAAAGGCGAAAGAACTCTTAAGTTTCGATCCTACTTTACTTCAAACGAAAACTACTTTTATCTCCCTCCAGGAATTCCTCTTTCTTTTTGGTTTTGTAAAAGATATCCAGTTATTTAATAATTTAGAATAAACATTTGTTAAGATAACCATGTACTGATTCATGAATAGATCTTCAAATTAGACAAAATCTTTTATCAGTTAAGTACCTAACACACCAACAGATCATTTATCAATTAAGTCCCTAACAGACCAACAGATAATTTATCATCGAAACCTTAAACAATATGCTAAACGTAAATGGGATTCCATTTTACGTCATCTTTCATCAAAAACTTTTGACGTGTACAAAGTGGATTTAAATACGATTTCATTATCTTGAGTCCATCTAAGCTTTTCTAACAAAGTTAGGGTCGGTATTCAGTCTAATTTATTACTTAGCTACTACTTAACATTATGAGCCTAGATAATTATTATGTACCTATAGCTGATCTCAATATAAATAAATGTTATAATTTACTTAGTTAATAAATATTAATAACATATTTAAAAACTGTCAATTGATTCCTAATATTATTATAATTTTTTAAATATTTTTTTACTTTTGGCTGTGCGCTACAGGGTTCGTAATTGTACCTTTGCTCAAAGCCATTGTACGTTTTTTAAACATTATGGAATGCAAATAAAGATATGAATATTATTTTTTATAATTTTTACTAGCCTGCGCTGTCGCACTCCTGGGCAAAGGCCTCCCTCCACTCCTTCCGTTTTTCGAGAGCCCGCGCGTCCTCCTTCCAGAATATTAATACTTTCCCAACAACAGGATCAAAAACAAATAACAGGATCCTGATACTAGAAACTCTTAATTGCTCTAGTTTTGGTTAAGCCGTAGTTCATTAGTATCAAACAAAAAACTTTCAAAATTAAAATTCTGACATTATTTGCCGCTATACATGATAGCGGCAAATAATGTCAGAATTTTAGTTTCAGCTTCATGTATACCTCTCACAATCCGGTAAAGACCTCCCTTTCCCTTTGTTCATGAGCTAAAAGGAGCATTGTGTATCAATCATTTTCGCCGGGACCTGTCACAATACATACAAGTTTTATTTATACTAGCTTCCGCCAGCGGCTTCCCCCGCGTGATAACTTTATAAATTATAGCATAAGTTACTCAGTGATAATATAGCATTATTCTGGTGAAAAAAATTTTTTTATCGGTCCAGTTGTTTCGAGTTTATTCATTACAAACGAAATACAATTTTTTTCTCTTTATATTATAATGTCGATGTAGAAATAAATTTTGAAAACGGTTACAATTTTGTGGTGCTATTGACCTTAGATATTCCCTGTTACCATAAACACTGTCACATATTTTGTACCCGGATCAAACATGGCTACTCAGCTGGGGCAACCGATCCCTTTTCCAAACTATGTACAAACAAAACTCTAACTAACCGAACAACAATTCGGCCCCTATATGAATTCTAATTAATTAATGACCCCTAACTTCCTAATTAACACTCAAAAATCTCATAACACACTGTTTCAAAACAGTTAATTTAATAACCGATGATAAGTTTCAATGGCGGATGTCATAAAGCATGGCGGACAGTAATGGGCGGACACGAGAGCGGGTTAATGTTGTAATGGCTGCAATTGAGAGGTATCATGTGCTACTGCACTTCTGTCTGATGACCGTGTTGCTTGATATTGTGGTGTTCCTTGTATCGGGTTAACTCGAAGTTTACTAATTATTGATCATCATTAACCTAGCCTTGTTCAGTCTTATCCTAAGTATATATAATTTATAAATGCGAAAGTGAGTATTTTTGTTTGTCGCTTTCACGATAAAGCGGCTGAACGGATTTGGATGAAATTTGCCACATGGGAAGACCATGACCTGGGTTAGTACATAGGATTTTATCCCAGTATAACGTTTCTGTGGGATAATTTCCGACGACCAAGCGGGCGAAGCCGCGCGCAAAAGCTAGTTATAAATACGGATGAATTTCAATATTTCATTTTACATAAAGCGGATACCATATTCAGCCCTCCCCGTCCTATTACTGGGCAATCAGACCTGCCTTTCAGGTTTTTTTTATTACCTAATCACTTTAACTGGTAGATAACAAGGGTCAAACTGACCAGACAAACTATACTGTAAAAATCTCACATTGAAAATCAAGCGAACACCTAAGTCCACTTGGAAGTTCCTGAACCTTCTCTGGACCCAAGTGGGAAGATATAACTCCAACCTGGTAGAGTGGGGCAACCTCGACGGAACGGCAGCAGGGTGTGGATGTGGAGCTGTGTCGCAAACCATGCTGCTGCACCTCCTATCCTGCCCTGTGTGCCCCAAAACATGTAGTGACCGCTGCGCTTCCACCGACGAAGGAGTGGAAGTGGCAATTTGGGCCAGCAAGATCTGAAATACTGTCGTGCCAGCGATATGAAGAAAAAGATGACCTTAGTTATTCAGATGACATTTTTACAGTATAGCCCATTGGTATAGCAACTGATGGTTTATTTATTTATTTATTTATACACCCCTCTCTATTTTTTTCCCTTTCTTTTACACCAGAAAC
The DNA here is from genome assembly GCA_914767755.1 of Agrochola circellaris. Lineage (NCBI taxonomy): Eukaryota > Metazoa > Arthropoda > Insecta > Lepidoptera > Noctuidae > Agrochola > Agrochola circellaris. The sequence goes on from OU611847.1 coordinate 4,016,112, forward strand.
AATATAGCAAAAAAAAAAAATAACTACAAAACATACAATGGGCGGTCTTATCGGTCTCTGCGATCTCTTCCAGGCAACCTTGGAATGGACTGTGATTGCGTGGACATAAAAATGGGGTTGTCATTGGTGCAAAATACTCGTAATAAGTATATAGATACAACATACTAATATAGATACATGAATAAATACCTTCGTAGATACAAACATACTAAATGTATAAGAGTATTTATATAAGCAACGAAAATAAATGACGACTAAAGGCTCGTGCAGACCAGTGCGACGCGACGGCGCGACGCGACTCGAACAATACAATTTCTAAAAGAAAACTGCACGGTTTAACAATAACCTAGCTACAATAAGCTAGTCTGAACGAAGCTTAAAGATTATTACAGCTACGAGAACAAGATCACAACAACAAGTAATGTTCCTTCATGAGTCTCATAAAACCGTTTAGATGGTTTAACGTGCAATGCATGGATGGGTCTTGACGTTATTTGAGAACTGAAGGCGGAAAAACGATTATCTTCGCAGATCTTAGTGGGAAAGAGATTAGTATTTCAGCTAGGTTCATAATTCGATATATTATGTCGAAGTTTTCTATCAGAAATTTCTCAGTAGCAGCCTGGAGCCTGGATTTGTGCCCAGTTGATCGCAATAGGCACGCCCCCTATAACATGGGAATTAACCGTAACTGGTGAAATGTGAATGTACCTACTACAGGTACACGTCTGCCTTAAGCTTCGTGCAGACCAACGCGACGCGACAGCGTGACGCGACACCGGTTATTGTTATACCGTCAAGTTTTCATAGAAATTGTATTGTTCAAGTCGCGTCGCGGCGTCGCGTCGCGCTGGTCTGCACGAAGCTTTACCCTTCGAGGATTGCATGCGTGATGTTATATTATGTGTATGTCAAGTGTTAAATCAGCAAACTGGTACAAAAAAGATGGCTCGTATACCTCTGACTTACCATAAGTTTACGCATCTTTATACTACGCGTATCGTACATACACACATAATACATTGTATAGGTTTCAGACGTAACCTCGGCTTACAGTGTAAGGCTTCTAGAGGTCATATTATGAGATCAAAACATCCATGTAAGTACTAGGGTGAATTATAATAGATTTACTTGTACTCCCAGTATAGGTTAATATCGATAACTGGGTTAAAAAAATGTTGTAAGGTTTAAGTAGGTACATGTGTATCTTTGATTTTGTTTTAATTTTGTTAGTCTTTCAAACTTTTGCTATACCAATAATATTTTGACTCTACTGTTTTGTAAATTAACATGTCCTATCTAAGAGAGCCGGGTGATCTGTAACTCAGGATCCTCCTACCTCAGACACCTTTCTCTATTTAAGATTGTGCATTTTATTAACCAGTGCCTGTAATATGATGTTGAGATAAATAAAAATAAAGATTTATGTATATTGTTACCCCCGCATTCATAAACTTCGATTAACGATGATCTTTAGTTTGAAAATACAGGGTCAAAATAAATTAGTCAGCCAAACTCCGCAAACGTGATGGGGATCGGTATCTAAACACGACAAAATAAGAATAAAACAGATTTGATGTTTTTTTTTGTGTCGATGATGCTGATGTTGTTATTTGAGTTATTAGTTGAGAAAATCTTTTTTAATTTTATTTATCGTGTTAAGATATCGATACCAGTAACGTCTGTGAAGTTTACAAAATGAAAACTGATTTTTAAACTGATATTTCAAGTGGTAGATGACCGCTCTAAGTGCGGTAGATGACTCCCAAAAAAAACTCGTCAAATTAATTTCTTCAAAATTTTATCATGTTAAGATAGCGGCATCCATCAAGTTTGCGGAGTTTCGCTAGTTAATTTATGTGTCCCTGTATATCTTGGTACCTACACACTTTATGCCATATTTTTCAAGGTTTGGATGGTCGGAAATTAAAATACGTATGTGCATTAGGAAAAAATATGACAAAACGGTGAAGGAAAACATCGTGAGGAAACCGGATGCCCAAAAACCCGCACTGGGCCCGCGTGGTGGATTACGTCCCACTCGTCTTACCGAGAGGAGCCTGAGTCCCAGCAGTGGGAACATTATAGGCTGATTATAAGGATAAATCCTGCACATTTTTTAGTTCCACTCTCTCTCTACTGCTTTAAAATAGAGATACTGGCCGCCCCTTAATTAGCCATAAAATGATGGTAAGTATACTTAATTAACCAACAAATCTTTCATTTTGCGTACCAATAAGCACCTACTTCGGTGATGGTGGTGGGTCTAGCCGGTCGGGCCTTATATTAATGATAAATTAAAGTTAATTAAATTGATGTCTGAGAGTACGGCACTTAGGACAAGCTGTAAATGCCAAGTAATAACAAGTGATGAATTTATTGCCTATAACGTTGCAATTTTATGAGGAATTGTCATGCTTTCCCAGTCATTTGTAGGAATTGGTCTTCAATGTAGGATAGAAAAATACTCAGCACGGAGCGCGGAGCAAGGTCCCGATAATCCTAAATATTATTATAAATGTGAAAGTGAAACTCACTTATTTGTTTAAATTAAACATTGTGATTTTGAATTGAATAAAAATTTTAACATTGTAATTTTGAATGAAATTTAAATTTTGGAATTGTAATTTTGAATGAAATTTAAATTTTGGAATTGCAATTTAAATTTTGACATTGTAATATTTTTTTTGTATTGTTTGTCTTGTGCAAAAAAATGGCAAAACATGTAGCCACCACATATTGATTATAAGACCTTCATACTGTACTCATGTTTTACAAAATAATATAAATATTATCTTATCTTGTTTGTAAGTTTTTTTGTTTGTTACGCTTTCACGCTAAAACGGCTGAACGGATTGGGATAAAATTTGGCACATGGGTAGACCTGGGTTAGGATTGACTTCTTATCCCGATGTACCCACGGGATCGAGACTTATGCGGGTGAAACCGAGGGGCGCAGCTAGTAAATAACAAAACATCACGCCTGTATACCTCGAAAGGTTAGGCAGAGATGTACCTATAGTACACCCACATTTCGCCAGTTATGTTTAAATCCCATGTGATAGGGGGCGAGCCTATTGCCAAGGTCCCGATATATTGCGAAATTACTGGTTATGTGCATCCGATATGTTTCGAAATTACTTGTATACATTATGGGCATTTCTAAGGAATTTAGCGCTATAAAATTGACTTTACATCGGACAGCACTTCAAAGTCTGACACCCGAATACTGAAACGCCACTCAAAACTTAAGCGTTACTTATGACTCGTTTAAAGCCTTTTGATTGGTTGAAACTAGTTTTAAGTAACGCTTAAGTTTTGAGTGGCGTTTCAGTATTCGGGTGTAAGTCAAATAATTTATTTCCAGTAGGCTATTAAAAAGTACTTTTTTTCTTTAAGTGCTATATCAAGAAATAAATAAATAAACGCCAAAGTAAGTATAGACTAAAGTCGCCATCGTAACAAAATGTCATGAAAATAAAATAAAATTCTTGTCCAATCTTAAACACCCAATTTTAAACCTTTACTGGCAAAGCTTAGCTCCGTAATAGAAAATTATGGTGTACTTCTAGAAGTTTATAGCACCGACTAATATAAAGTGCAATATACATTGTTAGCCAGAATTGTGCCTACGCGCAGCAGCGGCAGTGGCGCCACAGCTTTGCGGCTAAAATATTGACTTCAGCGCTTGGCGTATTTTGAGTCCATTCCTTAAGAGAAAGGCGGGCTATGAATACATTTTTAGTTTGAATTGTTTCGAATCAGTTTATTACGGTAATCTGCACATCATTCTACACTGTCTGGCGATTTTACCTATGGGTCATTTGGCATTTCGAACTCGATTAAAATATTATGGCATTTATTCATCCGGAAAACTCAAACACAAGATATAAGAAGTTTTCCCGTTGCGCGTAAAATATCACTTGATCGCGTGGAACGAGGTTGTGCAGATAGTCTTACTACCGCTCGGCTTATGTAGAAAATGGTGCTCTTTACCTACAAGCACGCAAGCTTGGACGCAAAAAAGTATAGGAAGGAAGGAGAGGAGATTCGATTTCTCGTAACTTTAACCCTTAGTTGATATCAGGAGTTCCCTGTCGGAACTATTTGGTCTCTAAATAGTAGTAAATCCATTTCAAAGATCGTAGATCATCATACTGAGACAGGAGCCTTTTGGTCCTCGCACAGGTCTTCTATTTTTTCTTTTCTCTATTTTATTATTCTTTTTATTATTGTTTTCATGATTTTTTTAGTTTTGATGTTCTTTTTTATTGTTGTATTTCCTGTGCGGATTTTTCTTCTTTTTTCTTTACATTAGATATTATTTACGATCGCTTAAAGCTCATGACTTAGGTATACACACTGTAGTCCAGGATATAATGTGCTCAATAAATTAGGCAGTACTAATAGTTTCCTAATAATGATCGACAAAGAATGTGATCATTGTGACAGAGCTGTGTTATTTATCTTGAACAGGCTGTAACAGATTAGATATGCAAATTATGTCAGTATTACAAAATTGACTGATTTATCTTCGTTTACAAACATTTTCTAGACATAGTTAACATGATTGTTACTAAGCACGATGTGGGTAAATATAACCTCGGTTGCCTCTTTACCTTAAATATTCCTCTCTTTAATTGTAGTATATAGGATAATTTAAATATATATATATATATTATTTTTATATTATATATAAACATATATAAATATAAAGAACCAACAATGAAAAAAAAAATGTTTTGGGTCTCTGGTCATCGCTCTGGAATTTGAAATCCGATTAAAAAGATTTTTTTCTCAGTTAATAGAAATTATTAGAAGGCTGAAAGTTATCCAAAGGGCAATAGAGATGCTTGGAGTTTACCTAAGTGATTGAATCAAAGGTAACCGAGATAGCCCAAAGAACTGCCAAACTTAAGTGGCAATGGGCAGCGCCACTCAAAACAGATGGCCGATGAGGCCGACAGGTTCTGGAATGGCGACCGAATACCGGAAGACGTAGCGTTGGAAGGCCTCCCACAAAGTGGACCGATGACCTGGTGAAGGCCGCAGGAATCCGCTGGATGCGAGAAACACAGAACCGGTCGAAGTAACGATGCTTGGGGGAGGCCTATGTCCAGCAGTGGACGTGTTTCGGCTGAAATGACGATTAAACGTAATTAGAAATAAAGATAACTAATTAAATTCTCAAGAATCTAAAATAGCACATCACTCTTTAACTTAAAACAAAAATTAATGAACTAGCAATAGATCAAAATGTCTGAGAAGTCTGTTTAAGTGACAAGACACATTTTTGTGTCTCAAGAGCTGAGAGAGAATTCCGATTTCATACTATTTTTAGTACCTGTAGGCTCCACGACTAGTGATGGGCGGAGGAGTATTTATCAGAAATGGATAAATACTCGTTTTCACTCATTTTTATCTGATATTTACTCAAAATTATGGATAATTTTTTTTTTTGCGTATACTATATTTATAAATAAAAAAAAATTACTTTGTTATTTGGGCCTTCCAAAATACTACATTTATTACATTAAGTATTTAGTTCTGATGACACTGATGACATTTAACCGCCTATAGCTGAAAATTTCATATTGATAATATAGGTAAGAAGATAGATAGATTTGTATTCGTTCTATATAGACTAACACTTGTGGCTAGTGTTAATGCGGCATTATGTGCATACCATGGCTATGTCTCATCAATTTTGCGCTATGGCATTATAATATGGGGTAATTCGGTAGAACTTAAAAGAGTGTTTCGAGCTCAGAAAAAAATCGTACGGTCAATTTGTGGGACGCACCCCAGTTGTTCCACTATTTAAAAAACTTAATTAATATATATTTTTAGTTATTATATTTTTGTATTATATATTATCTGTGTATTATTATTATATTATTTTATTTTAAGAGTATGTGTCTGTATGTTATAGGTTTAATAATTGCCTGAAATAAATGATATTTAATTTAATTAATTTAAAATACTGCCACTTCCAACACTATACAATTTTGAACTTTGTATCTTTACACACCAAAACAGACATGAATTTGACTTGTATAATGATGTTGTTTCCAGACCCAGCCGCAAAGTGCATATGCTTAATGTTCCTAGGCGTAGAATTAAATTGTTTTGTAATAATGTATACTGCATGACCATTACTGTTTATAACAAATTACCTGATGGCTTCAAAACTCTCAGCCTCAGAACATTTAAATGTAAATTATTTAACTTTCTTTTAAGCAATGTTATTACTCGACTGAAGATTTTATGAATGAAAAATTTACCTAAATATTTGACAGAAAGTACAGTACAAATCCATATTTTCAGATTTTCATTTATTTAAATTCTATTTGACGAACGACGTAACGAAAACTGTAGATAGTATTTATCCACTGTTTTGTTTTTTGGATAATACTCAAGTACAAACGGATGTTTATGAGTATTTATCCATTTTGAGTATTTATCCCGATAAAATCCCAACACTATCCACGACCCTTTTTCTCATTTCCTTTGTTGACAACCTTAACTATTCTATCTTTCCATAATAAAACCGCCTACAAAAGTTCATAGACAAATAAATAAACACAAAACAGAACCGACCGAAATTTGGGTGAGTTCGAATACTCCCCGGGGATGGGCAGTTATCGAGCAATAAACGGGAGTCGCTGAAATACCATCCCACAGGACAACGCTATTTTCAACACAAATGACAGGCAAGTATAGACCTTATTACTGAAGACATAGGGACTTTCAAGTTTGAAGTATCGGTCGAACAATCCGCGTCCTTGCATAAATATTAAATAGTTGACTGAAACAGTTGTAACGACATGTTTGTTTAAATATTCTAGTATAAGTTTCAACTAACTTTCGAATATAAACCAACATTTTTGTGTTTTCCTGAAAATAAAAGTCCACTCCATTTTATCGTTGGTTGTAATTTTTTTTAAACAATTAGCAATTGGAGTATTTACCCGGCGTGGTGATAGTATACATATCAATTTTGTCCGTTAATTAAAGTAGGAGGCTAATTTTCGTATAAAATATAATGAAACTGGGATCTAAGGACCGGCTCACTTGCCGAGGTGCAGCGCAACGCGGTTGTACTACCAAACAAATATCGACCTTGCATCCGTTGAAATAAAGTTGAGAATGAATAAACTTCCATTAGTTCGAGAGCGTATACAAGCGGAAAAAGGTGCGCGTCTTAGGTTATTTATTTTCGACTTTATTTTAAGGCTTGCAGTGTTGATATTTGCTTGGCAGTGACAACCGCACTGCGCTGCGTCTCGCCAGATGTGCGCCAGCCCTTATCGTAAATTCCAAATTTTTTTCGATATGTCCAATGAATCAGGGGTAGTCAGATAAGAAATGTCGACTCCATGTATTTTTTTTTTTTAATATGATGAGACATTTATAAAAAAAAAAAAAAACAGTCTGAGGTCCATATTTTTGTTACCTAGTATTTTGGAATAGTGACCCGATATCCTATTTACAGAATAAACAATTTCATTTCATTTCAGTCTGTTTTATGAAACTCAAGGCCCTAAAGAATTCGAATTAACCAATTTTTCAATTCGTTCCAGAAGCCAGTTTTGCCGCAGGAAGCTGGGAGAAATTGTATAAAGGTAAGAAATAATCTTAAAACACTGCCTTCAAAACGTGGTACCACCATTCATAATTACACCATTGTGATAATTAAAACCAGAACAATAGTCGAAAATCAGACACAATTTACAGTTTCGCTAAGCTTATACAATCATTCTATCCTCTCATTATAATGCAGAGTGCACAACGGTAGTACGTCGCTTAATTAAACAAGTTCGCTTAAAAGTCCAGGATCCCATATAGAGAACAGTAAGGACGCTTATACTTAAAATTCTTAGGAGATGTTATAAACATAGGAAGTGCCGGGTTCGGCCTGGTGTCTATGGGAGATATTTTGCTTAGATTCTAGTGATTAATTAGTAAAATTATTGCTTGTTTATTATATCATTCGATATTATTGTCGCTTAAAGCTTGACGAAAATGGGCCTAAGTAGGTAAGAATTGGAATTATATATTCAGAATTCATTCTTTATTAAAAACTCTTCGAAAGAAGTAACAGGAAGGAAAAGGTTTCATAAAGTAAAATGAAACAGTGGGCGTAGAATAAAAGGAAATACTTAAAAAATCTGTGTTCCTCAACCAATTTATTATTTGAAACCCGAAAAATTTAATAAAAATCATAAATATTACTTAACCAGGGAATTTCGCCGTAAAGCAGCTACATAATTCGACTATTTAGATAGAAGGTCTGAGGGTATAGCACTTTATTTAATTATGTAGCAATGTAATATGTATGGGGGAGTCGTAAAATCATTTTAACTTTTCCTCAATAAATCTTTCTTGTTTGCACGAGCATTCCCCTTAGCGAGAAGCATAATAAAACGAATTCCGTAAATTGTACTCTTTTATTTCATTTTTCAACTCTTACGGCTCTTCAATATTTACGTTTACGCTTTCAGTGCCTATGTAATTCATTTTACGTGAAATTTTATTTCTAAATGGAAAAGAAAAAGCTTTTATAGGCAAATTAAATTGTCTGACGGAACTTAAATAAAACTCACTTCAAGTAAAGTCTAGAAATTTTATGTAAATTTTAAATCAAATAATCCTCCGTCCTGATTCCTACGCACAATTTTAAGAGGGGTGTCATTAAATACTTAAGCAGGTTCACACAGACGTAGAACAAGCGATACTTAAGGGCACAGTGCTCACGCAAAAACGCTTCGCTCGAAAGCTTCACTTGACCGTTGTAGCCTCGGCCTTACATCGCGTTTCAACCACTTTAACAGAGTTATGCCGATCTTATCGCTAACAGTAGGCACTTTTGCGGTCCCTTACTAGGTCCGGTACTTCGGTATGTCTTTCTCAATGCGAATAACTATAAACTGATATTTTATTCAATACAAGCTGAGCCCGCTGCTTCGTTCTCTTAATCGGTATATAAATCTTTGAGTCATAAATTGGTATTTCGAAAATCAGTTACATGATATATGTGTGTTGTGAGTCAGAACGGCTCGGATTGATCGAATCGTTGTGAGTTATTGGTTGGCATGAGTGATATAATTGAACGAAAATATTAACTTGTAACTTTAACGAAAACAAATGATGTCGATTCTGATGTAATAATTCTTGGGGTTTACCGTTCATAACATGATAAGTTGGGTTGTCTACGTTTTACCTGCCAACGTTTATATAATGGCCGACAACTACGCAATAATATTTTAATAACGATGAACCAATCTAATTGACTCAGTTGAATCATTAGTGCATTTCTTCGATTCGATTTTTTTTTTTCGATTATTTTCTTATTACAAAGAGCATCAGTCTCTACAATGCAAACCAAATCGATTCTCAACTATTCGATTTATCGTATGCGCTTCCATTCTTTGCCTGACTGATCGAGCTCAATACCGGTCTGTGCGCGTCATTAACAGTGATTAAAAGTAATTAGTCCTTCTACAACTGTACTTAAGAACTAGGTATTCAATGATTTCGTGGAACATTTCATAATGTTCTCGTAGTACAGTACGACACAAATTAGATGTAGCATAAATTTGAAAATTTTCATTAAGAGCGTTTATCCTTAAACTTGGCAACGTCGCAAATAGCTGTCAAAAATTAACCTGATTTGATTAATTTGGCAATATTACTGTATGGAAATAAGAAATGTGGCTAACTAGTGAACTAGAATATTAATAATGAATTGCAATTATAACATTGAATTTGATTTTGTACCCGTTTTAGGTGTAAAAAAGGCATTTGGAAAGTTTCCAAATACCTTTTTTACGTCTAAAACTAAATATTTGGTGTTACGATATTAATTATTGGATTTCTTAATCAATATTCTAGTTCGCTAGTAAGCCATATTTCTTATTTCCATACAGTAATATTACCAAATTAATCAAAACAGCGAAATATTTGACATCTATTTGCGACGTTGCCGACTTTCAGAATAAACGCTCTTAATTGTATTACACCTAAAAATATAAAATGTAAACTTAGGCAATATTACTTAAGTATTTTAAAGGAATGATTGTAACCACTTAATGACCTAAAGATTTTATTAATTGTATAGTATGATAATGAGATAGACTCACGATAGCATAAGTTTAAACCTTAGTGGTTTTTGATTGCTATCTATTATCTAATCCTGTGTTCTTTGTATACATGATAATTAAATAAAAAAAAAAATAAAAAAAATCATTTCAATTTTACGAATGTATTTGGTTATATGACTTTACAAGTTATTGCGTTTACGTAAAGATCATTTTCACCTAAAGCAGTAATAAGGACTGGTAATTTTGAAGGCGCACTAAGTTCGGATGGTGATCGGTTTTACGAATTTTGCCGATGCTACATCTAAGTTGTGTCGTACTGTACTTGGTTGACGTATTTGGTATGAAATTCTAGGATTAGTAGTGTTGAGATGAAGGTATGGTCTGATGACGTACGGTGACGTATGTGTAATGTTCCATTTTCAAATGTTTAGGGATGCAGCGTCAAAGATGTCATAATTGGTTCCCTTAGGTGGAAGCTAAGTATGCGTTGATTGTTTTCTAGTGAAATATGTAGCTGAGCTAGCGTTGTTTTATAGAGGCTGAAGAATGATAAAGCCAGTATCGTTTGAGCCGTTACTGTGAAGCTATTATAGGCTTCTAGGGAGGTCAACGTTTGTTGACCCTTAAACTAAAGTTGAAATTATGTAACTGTCAAAGAGACAAAAAAAACTTGTCGTTTTATGACGCGCTAGTGACGTATAACCTTAAGGCAGTTTCCCACAGAGCGTGATATTGCGGACGGACGCGGACCAGCCCGTTGAGATTGGATCCATTTTGTCATTCCCAAATGCAAAGTGAAAGAGAAGCTGAACTCTTTGAACTCTCGCCGGATCGGACGCATCGCGACGAACGTGTCTGCGCTACCACGGACAATACTCTTCCCATGGTGCGTCGTGCGGGCTGGTCCGTGTCTGTCCACAATATCACACACCGTGGGAAGCCAACTATGGTGGAAAAGCAATAACGAGGTCCTCTATACCTACAGTTAAGGCTATTTAAAACATTCTTTAGCTAAAGTATTGTCAGTTCCCCTTTAGTATGTACCAAAAAGCATTTAATTGAACAAAAGAATAGAATACCTTTTATGTTCGCCATCTTTTTCCTCATTGTCATAGTCTTGTATAAAGGTTTTCTTATTTCACCAATCTGTTAAGATTCATGTATTTTCCCACTATCGATTATCCTGAATAAAAAAATAACGTTCTTAATCAATCTTTATCACTAACTAGCTGACTCGACAGACGTTGATAAGTCCAAATATCAATAAATTTCCTGATAACTTTTCGATGACCATTAAAACACAAAAAAAAATGGCTGTCTGCCGACCGAAGTAAAAACTTAAAACTGGTATTAGCGCCATCTATATTCTACAGCCCAGAACTACGTGACTCCATAAGTTTACGCCCTAAAAAAAATCGCTCAACGCGCCTAAAGAAGTTTTCACTTCAAAAAATAATTACTCATATCCATAGAATCGTGAGTCTACTAAGGTCATACAAAAAATCCCATAGAAAAAAGAGAATTCAGTTTTTCTCGAATTTGTTAATTTCCTGGAAAACTTTTCCAATTTCTGTTTCCATAAAAACTTTATTCGGACTATTAAGAACATTTTAAAATAAAAAATACCCAAATCGGTCCAGCCGTTCTCAAGTGATGCGCTTACCAACGAACAACACTTCATATTTAAATATAGAAAAGTTACTAACAGCGCTAGATGGAATCTATCCAGCTTGATCTTAGATACGATCTCTAGTGTTGTTAGTAAATATCCGATATCAAAACAAACAACCATGTATCGATTAAGATATTCTCCTAGGAGCCTCATTTATCTGAAACCACATGACGCCTCCCCGCTGAAGGATATTTAACTAAGATTTAAGTACCGCTGGAAGGGCTGTCAGGAATAAATTATGAGCGATAGTGAACAGAAACCTGATCCTGTCGTGAATTTTTAATTGAATCTTAGACTAAGATATAGTGGTTTTGTGTTGAGATTGTCAAAGGAGATTGAGGTTTGGAAATGTTCAGGTTGAGTTATGTCATGTTTTTGATTTGTGGAAGAATTTATCTTCAAGAAAATTAAATAAGTACCTACTCGGTCTCGTTTCACTTTTTTGACTCTAAGTAGAATTATCTTGTTTACTCTTTGTAATTTTTAGATACTCTTTTACGAAGTGGTTCCTTTTTAACTTAGCTTGTCTCAAATCTTAATCTTCAAACAAATCTTTGAGTGCTTTATGTCAGACCTGTTGGATCCACCATCTTGGACGTATAATATCGTCAAAATTAATGTTTATAATAAATTGAAGTCTACACTTCACAAGACAATAGTTAAGTTCTGTCTGCAGTCTCTCAATATTTCAGCAAACCGATAAAATCGTCCACTTTTCATTCACTCCGATGCAAATCAGTCGTAGCATGGCGAAACGATTTACGGCGTCCATTCCACAAATGATTGTATTACCCTTTGCAGTGTCTAATCAAATAACAATGTGGACTATTTCTCGATATGATCATAACCGATAAATAATTATGACACCTGACTAATTTTAGCTCTGGCAACTATCGAAACTCGATGAAAGACATATCTAGTACTAACAATCAGATTCTGTGATAAAATTGTACCTCTACTGGAACTACCCGTATATCCAGTAATAAAGCTAAAAGACAGTATAATTAATGTAAACTTCTAAACTAAATATAAAGAGAACAGATTTTATTTTTCTTATGTTTCTTTGTTACGCTTTCACGCCAAAATGGCTAATCGGATTTGGATGAAATTTGACACATGGGTAGACCATGTCCTAGGTTAGGACATAGAATGCTTTTTATCTCGATATTTCGACGAGATCGAGACTTATGCGGGTGGAACCGCGGGGCGCAGCTAGTAAACAATATATAGGATACTAGCTGATCCGAGAGACGTTGTCCTGTCCTTTTCAATAGTTCATACAAAAACCCCATAAAAAAGGACGAAAAAATTCCTGGGAGTTTCCACTTTTTCTTTTCATAAAAACCTAATACGAAATATTATGAACATTAAAAAAAAATTGCCATCCATTCTCAAGTGATGCGCGTACAAACGAACAATATTTCATTTTTATTTATATGGAAGGTTTTTCTGTTCATAATAAAATAAATCTATCGACAAATGTCAACATAGGTACTTATAGTTGAAGCATATGATAGGTGTAAATTGTCTATTGTCTGTGGTGGAATTGCACTTTATCTAAGTTTTGACACAAATGAATACAGAAGGTTCACTCCACATTTTAGGCTACAAGTACGCGGCGGGCCAATTCAGTGAGTGTAACGGAAGATCTAAGTGTTACGCGATAGAAATAGAGGCAACTTCTAGGTGAATATAACGTGTAGGTAATTAGCGCTGTGCGACCTGAATTGAACTTTATAGTGTCGTAGCAAAGTCGCTTTTTATTTAAATGATTTTGCGTAGTCTCGTATCTGTATTAATCAGTGGTTTTGATCAGTTGCTGTAATTAAATCTGCGACTACTGATAAATGCATGCACTAACTGGACAGGTCCAAATCTGTGTGGTTCTTTCCTCAAAAGACCATTTTAGACACAATCTACGTGATGCTCACATGATCTGACCAAGATTACGTCTGGACTTTAAAAGAGACTGCGACCTCTGAGTTAGTTTCGGCCTTTCTTCATAGAGTAGTCAAGTATGAAACGCCGACGTCATCATATGGTTGACGTGAAAGATTGGTTGTACAAACCTCCTTACAGAAATAAATCATTTATTTCCATACAAATAGTAAGACAACTCCGCATCCTACATTCCGAGGCATTACCTACATTATGTTAAAACCTCGCTCCACAGTATTCTAGCAAAACTCCAATAATATGGTAATCCTGAACAATATTGAGATGTTCCCGCTGAACCTTCGTACGTCGACCTCTGGGAAACTAATTTCGATACTTCCAACGTTTTGTTACAAAGGAGACGGCTCATTCCCAAGGCCACTGTTTGTCCTTTGATTAATATTTGGAATTGAATCGTTGGTTATTGTTTTGAAATTATTCATATCTATTCTTGTTAGCGAGGAATTTGATGGGCAGTTTTCTATGAAGCCTGGCCTGATGACCGATAGAGCGATATAGCATGTCAGCTTATTGTAACCGGCAATCCCTGTAACAGAACATTAAATTTGATTTAAAAACATGTTTTTTTTTTTCTGAACGTTTAAAACATTGCAAACATTTTTATTTTAAACACTTGTTTTTTTAAATTGTTTAAAACACGTGTTTTAAAAAACTTGTTTGTTTTATGCAAACCCTGGCAGTTGATGACCCCAAAATATCGATCAACATCGCGCAGTTTCGCTCGCTAATTTAATTTGTCCCTGTATTGTCTATTTATGACCTTGTTTTCAATAGATGTTATTTCCACTAAACAAACATCAAATTTATGCAAGTGTAAATAAAGTTGTTTTTAGACTGACTAGTATTGTTGACAGAGTCATAAAATATATGAAGTTGTAGCGCAAACTGAACGTTATGTGTATGCATTACGGTTGTTTTTCCTAAAACTCGTGTTTGTTTACATGTTTGGCAATTACATTGCGAACGCAGATTAGGTATACCTAAATAGACGAAGTAAAAGCAAACTTCGTCAAAGCAAGCACCACTAACACAAGGTCAAGACACACAAAGACAAGGGATCGAGACGGATTGCAAGCTGTTGTCTTCCAGCTGGACAGATTTCACGCTATTGCATTTCGGTGTAATCTCTAAAGCTTGGTAAACAAAGCCTTCAGGGATGCTAGGAAATGCTAGATTTTCTCTCTCAGCGAGAAATTCCCGGGGTACGTAATTTTGTAGGTAATGTGGTGTTGTTAAACAAATAATATGGAGGAAACGTTTACTTTAAGAGCCCATACTACCTCAGCTCAAATTCACTTTTTATCTCGTTCGCAACATACTGCTCGCGGACGGAGTGAGAGCGAGACGGAGTGGGGTGCTGGCGGCTCGAAGGCGCTAATAGTTTAAGTAATTGCTTTTTACGCTGAAAATAATGGTAATTAAAAAAAAAACATAGTCGCTGCTTTATTCCGTTATTATGCAAAGTTTCATGATCTAATTTGAAGTATTTTTTTTAATAACAGCAGTTTATTGTTCGGTTTGGAGGTAAATTTAGTTTCTTTTTTGTATTGAGAAAAAAAAATTGGTAAATTTAGTATTTTTTTGTTTTGTATGAAATCGTGTTTTCATCAAACATTAATCCTTAACTTTAACATATATTTATTTCAAAGTGAATGCTGCAGTATATTTGATAAAACGGAGGATCGTGCTAACCAATTTAAGCAAGCAAGCTTTTTTATTTGATTTGAATTTTTTCATCTCCTGTGTAATTATATTGTGTGTGATTTAGTCTGTGCTAAATAAATATATTTTCTTTCTTTTCTTTCAATTTAAGGTAGTATAGGCTCTTAATACTCGTATGGAATGCTTCCGTGTCTGGCTACAATTTAGAGGTTATACTTATTTATTATACGTGTTGTGGTCATCGTGAGTGGTAGATTTGAGTTTCAACTACTATACCCTAACATTAAATGCGACAACGGAATTGCGTCAGAAGAATGGGACGCAGTGTCCTCATGTCTGGTTGAGCATGAAACTTAATGTCAGGTGCGGCGATTAAATAAAACAATGTCCCAATTGACAGTCAATGTGCGCTTCTAAAATGTCTAACGTGGCGATATTGTCATGGACTTCCACGTCACGGCATCACGATAAGCACGGGCGATTTTTTCCCGCGGCGATTTTATTTCGTGCACTGGATCTTCAACGCTCTGCTTAGCGCCGAGAGTTGGAAATCCAACAGTGTGTTTTTTCAACGTGCTGGGACGAGAGTGCGTCCCAGCGCGTTGGATTCTCAACGCTCGGCTCAACACCGAGAGCTGAAAATCTAGTGCGCGATAAAATCCCGCCGCGATATTTTTACGTCCGTACAAACGTGGGCTAACACGGGGAAGTAAAATTTATGGAAATTTAAGAGACTTTTGGGCTTCTAACTACCCGTTATGACTGTCAAAGATCTACAAATGTACAGTCGGGACCAACGGCTTAACGTGCTTTCTGAGGTACGGAGGGGTCTTGGTATGTAAAGGTGGTCACCCATCCACGGACCAACCGCGGCAAACGTAGCTTAACCTGACCGATCGACCCTTGCGGCTGTTATTACTTAGCCCCAAGCCCCTCCTGTTCATGCCCTAAAGCCCTAAACGTAACGGTGGCTATGACTGGTCTCGAGAGAATATTTCCTACATTTAAGTAATTTATCGTTCATATTACTCGTAATTCAAACTCATTTTACAAAGCATGACGCTCCACAATAACAAGCAATCTTCTTACAAGCACATTCGTAGTATCATTCCATCTAGCATGTGGTAATGACGTAAAACCGCAACACTCCGCGCGGTGCCGCTCAGAATCGTTGAGAATCGCACGAAATTGACGCGGTCACTATACTTCCGTGTTCGTACGGGACTGAGCGGCTAGATCACTGTTATTTTAGGAATATGCATTAATATAAGCTATGTTTGAAAGAAAGAAAGAAAGAAAAATATTTTATTTGGGACACGCACAGGAAATACAACCAGTAAGTAATAATAAAAATAATAAAAAAAATATAAAATAAAAAACAAGAAAAGGAGAATTTAAAAACAGAATAATAACGACCTGTGCGCGGCCAAAGAGGCTCCTATCTCAGCATAAAGCTTCGTGCAGACCAGCGCGACGCAACAGCGCGACGCGACATGCGACACCGGGTATTGTTATACCATCAAGTTTTCTTAGAAATTGTATTGTTCGAGTCGCGTCGCGGCGTCGCGTCGCGCTGGTCTGCACGAAGCTTAATGCGGCGATATTTAAAAAAAATATCTATGGTGACAAGCGAAGGGACGCGGGCGCACTGCGAACCTGCGATGCATTCGACTGTCTACTAAAATTGAAGATTTATCTAACAAAGAAGATTGGAAGATTGGAATTTTATAGAAATTATATATTTTGGTTCAAAGAATATACTACTCTTTAACGAGAGGTAGGTATTAATACAAATGAAATAATGGGTGAATAATATAAGAAAAGGCAAGAAAGTGTTATGATGCACGTGGATGTAAAAATGTGGCTGGTATCCGGACAA
Organism: Agrochola circellaris; assembly: GCA_914767755.1. NCBI lineage: Eukaryota > Metazoa > Arthropoda > Insecta > Lepidoptera > Noctuidae > Agrochola > Agrochola circellaris. The sequence goes on from OU611847.1 coordinate 4,033,384, forward strand.
CCCGTTAAAATCAGTGTAGTGTAAATAAAATGGGCTACCGATTCATTGATCACTCTTACTTTGGCGGACATGATAAATGCATAGATCGTCTTAAAAAATACCAAAAGCCTGACTTTTAAATAAGAATAATCGCACATTTCGGGTTTACAGACTTTATTTGTTTATATACTTAGCTGTTGCAAACGTAAGCAAGGCATACGCATAATTGCATGCATTTTGAAATTCATAGTAACTCAGTATATGTATATGTTGCAAGTGCAAGACACCTACGATGAGGCTATTCGTCTACAGATTAATGTAATCCCGTAGCTGCTTCTTGCTAAAGACATAATCTGTTAACACACGACCATAATAAACCTTAATCAAAGCGACAGATTATACTTAATACAAGAGAGTCAATACAAACCAATTTTCTAACACAAAGTGCAAATAAATTGCCTATTGAGGAAACCATTGCATGTCCGTCACCACATCTATCAGTCATTGCAATAGCACATGGAGTAAATATTTGTCAGAAACCAAGCTTTTACGAGCTCGATGCGTTAGTTTATTACGCGGCTGGGTGGTTTAGTATGTATATGGCTCGGTAACTATAGGATATTTGAGACAAGCGCTAGCCTATTTAACTCGTTTAGATGTTATGTTAGTGCTCACTGCTCATTTTCGTTAGAATGTAAGAAACTTTTATGCAAAATGTCATGTTTCTAGACACAGCGGTTTAGGGTGTGCGTTATTTGTCAGTGAAATAATATGGAATTAAAGATTTTTATGAAGTAGATGGGGCAATAAGGGCTAGTTACCCTTTGTAACTTTTGGAGTTATTCTATCGACGTAAGGCAATGAATTTATAACTTATCTTTTAGATTTTTTTACGAGACAGGATTGATTCTCATCATAAAAATTTACGGGAATATGGTCGTTGTTCTTTTTCCAAATTCTGTTAATGCAGATGGAAATTACTTCAACAGTTGGTCTTCTCGCCAAATAACATTTTCCTGTGGCTACAACGGTCTTACTTATATAACAACAATCCACGTACATGCGGTGATCTCGCCATACAGATACAGTTATATAATAGTGAAGATCTATTGCAAGCGTGTTCTCTGTCTGATATCTACTCATGTGCCAATACTGCTAATGTCTGCAAATTATTCGTTGGTCAATAGGAAGAGGGTTTATATTAAATTCACCATCATTATCATCAGTTTATTCACTGGCTGTTGAAACCGCATGTTATGGGTAATTTTATTTAAACACTTTATTTATTGTTGCGTGTGTTATGTTATACAAGGATGCGCTCGTGGCTAAGTAATAACTGCCACACGGGTCGATCCATCAGGTAAAGCTAAGTTTGCCGGGGTTGGTCTGTGGATGGGTGACCATCTTTACATACCGAAACTCCTCGGCTTAACGTGCTTTCCGTGCCTCGGAAAGCACGTTAAGCCGTTGGTCCCGGCTGTCGTTCGTGGGTATAATGTACTGATGCACACGTCAACATCCCAATGTTCATACGGTTGAAAACAAAATGCAGTATGAAACTGCGAAGAAACTGCCGGATGATCCCAAATTATACAGTAACAAAATATCGTTCTGATCATCGCTTACCTACAATTAAAAAATAAAACTGGTCTATTGTCTATGGATGGTCCCACTATTTCGTTGAACTGGATATATGAAACAAAGGGTGAATCCCTCCCATTTGTGAACTTTGGACGTCCAAATACATTAATTAAATGAAATCATAAATTAATTTCAATAATTGCGGTTACGTAGTAGCCGAGAAAAGGTCATTGACCCCTGTCCGTCATGGCACCACGCCGCGCGCCAGCAGCCATAATTATTTTGCTGCCTGTAACTTTAAATCTGTGATATCTTATAAGTATAGTTTTCATTTAAATGATGTTATGTTATGTGTTATTCCGTCGAGGTCGAGGTCTTTGCTGAAAATCAGCGCTATTGACAATAGGTTCGTCCGAAGTCACTGCATTCAGCTGAGCAATGACCTATTCTTGCACGGATACGACGCACGGTTTAATTGTTCTTGTTATTGTTGTTACTTGTTACACAAACTGTTATTTTGCAATCAGCATTTTGTAGGTTTGACTGTTTGTTTTCATTTTGTAAATGTCGCAACACAACGTCTCATATGTAATTCTCTTTGACCTCTGACCCTGACAGCAAGCAATGGATAAAATTTGTCAAACTTTTCTGTGTCAATAATGGGTACGAGGCTTTTGGCTAATCTGTAAAGTGGTATTGTTTTGTTTTTTTTTTTATAATGTGCGTTAAGTTTGTGCAGAATAAACACTTTTTCTTTCCGTACTTAAAATACCTATATATGTATTCATATACCGCAACTTATAAGCTCGGACACCAATAAAATAAAAACCAACAAAGCGCAGTCAGTGATGAGCAACGCGACCTCTGACTTCATTCCCCTTCATCCCGCCACATATCGATAGCTTATGCACTTTCATCGTCGACCTAATTACACCACTAAATGATTAGCCAGCTTTCACCGCTTACCGCTTGATTAGGTATTTGCTTTTCATATCTCTGATTAGTGATTAGTATTTGGTTGTGATTGTGAGTGATTAGTGTCATCGTCAGACTCATGGATTGGTACAGATGTCCTGCACCCTAATTACGAACACCCGATCAATCATAATTTGAATTATTTTTGAAGGATATTGCTAATTCATTGCTTCATATGTTCGAATAATTTGTCTGTTCAAGAATGTAAATAACGCAATGAATGTTGCTGAACTGTCAAAATGAAACAGATTGTGATTGATCGTGTGTTACGCAATTAGGGTGATGATGATATTTTTAATACATAAGTCATAAAAGAAAGAAACAAATATATTTATTTAGCACAGACTAAAAAGCACACAATATAATTACACAGTAGATTAAAAAAACAAATAAAAAGTGTAAAGTGCGATGTAAGAAGAAATTAGATGGGGAGCTGCCTCACCACTGCGCTAAAAAGGCCCAGTTCAGCAAAAATGCCAAACAACTATAAGTGCCTGACGCTGGTTTTCAACTGGACCTGACCATTAGTCGACCTCATAATTAGTCGATTTAATCGTATATATGAGACTTTGACATAACTGGTGAAATGTAGGTGTACTATACACACCTCACCCACCTCGGTGCACCTCTGCCTAACCCTTCGAGGAATACAGACGTGATGTTATGGTACCATCGAAGAATTTCATATCTGACCACCGTAATGTCGTCGGCTATAGCACCGCGCCGGTAACAGATGTGGTCATCGTGTTCACGGGATTTTGTTTTGAAACTGGTTATATTAAATTATCTCCTATTTCTGTGTCGATAGTCAAAAGAAAACCTAACCTTTTCGAGGCAGCGAGCATGCAATATATTTCGACGTTATTTGCTGGGCGGGGGGCTAATTTTGCCCGAGTTCTAGACAGGCTTACACCCGAATACTGAAACGCCACTCAAAACTTAAGCGTTACTTAAAACTAGTTTCAACCAATCAAAAGGCTTTAAACGAGTCATAAGTAACGCTTAAGTTTTGAGTGGCGTTTCAGTATTCGGGTGTTAGTCCGCCACTGCTTGGAGGTTACACTTAATAGTACTAGACCTAAACATCTAAATAAGTACCTATATTATGTATCACTGGAACTAATACTGGTTAAAAAAAACGGGGGCCTTAAACCCTCAGGGGGTGCGGGTGCCCATAGCGTGTCGTCGCTTACTTTTTAAGTTTTTTACCCTGGCTTAATTTATTAAGGCATCCACAGGATAGCCTGGCTAAGGAGCCGACAACCTCCTAGGTTGATCTGCTCGTTGTACATGCATCATTTAGGTATCATCACATAACCAGCCAACTTTTCAAGAATTTAGTTTCCTATATGCAAAACAAAGCACTTTAATTTAACACTTTTAGTACGGAACCCTAAAAACGTAATAAGATTTTTCGAAAAAAATATTTGTTACCTACGAATTTATTCAGAGTGCAATAAATAATTTGCAATTTATTCATCCCGAGTCTTAATCGTCATGTTTATGATTCTGGGGTTTTAGAGGAGGTGTTATCCACTCTATGTTACTTATCCCAAAAAAATCACAGTTGTCTTACTTATTATTCCGTTACATTAAGTTACAGTTTTAAACGCCATTCGTTGCATAACCAGTTATTAACGGTTGCTCTGACGAAACCCACGGTTAAATAACCTTACGATAACATCGGTAACCGGTCCATTCGGAACAATTATTTGGCTTGTACCTTAAGTCCGGAGGCATTGTAGTGAGACCAGCCAGGTTTGAATTCCTACCTATCTTTTATAATAATAATTTGTCGTGAATTTTTTTATTGAATTTTTTATATGCATTACTTATATCGAATTATAATATCCACTGAGGCAACACTGTCAAAGTAGAAATTATTAATATTATAACAATTTTTTAAATGTATTTTCATTATGGCAGCTCTATATATTATTTTACATTGGCAACACTCAGAAATAACGGTTATGGTAATATCGTTATTTCTTGGTGGAGAAAAACTCATTCTAAATTGTAAAATGTAGTGAAGAGTCAGTCGTCGTTTGATTATGAAACAGTTGTGTGATTAAAAGTATTAGCCAGAAAAGAGTCTTTTCTTTACAAATTTATCTATATTTCAGACGCCGCTCGTGCAGACCGGACTCTGACAAAACAATTTCTATGAAATCCATGAGCCTTTAGTAGGGTTATTAGTTGTGCATAAAAAAAACATAAATAAAAAGATGTTAGTAATTTGTTAGTAAGCAAAAAAAGTTACACAATAATTACTAAAGTCTATATTTACTATTCCTGTGCAGGTATACACCAGCCGATTGATTCTGTAAAAATATCACCGTCAAACTTAGGTGAAGTGAGCGTGAAGTGAGCTGTCATAGTGTTAATCCCTAGCATCCTGCCGGTCGATTTGTGACAGTGACAGCTCACTTCACCCAAGTTTCACGTTGATCTTTTTACAGAATCAACCAACTGCAAAGTACACAGTTAAAGGACTATCAATTTTGCACGCTAAAGTTGCCAATGTAGGTGCTATCACGGACCTTGCTCATCATTGATGCAGTTCTCTTCCTTATGACGGCGAAGACATCGATAGAAGCATCCGCAAACATTGTGAAAACACTGCAGTACCGCGATTTTCTCTTTCAATAAAAAATAAAACTCAAATAGAGTAAAAAAGCCTCATTTATAAGGATCCCGGGATTAAATTGCATATTGAATGGATTCAATCGATATACTTACTAAAAGTTTAAAGTTTTGCCATCTCACCACACTGGTGCCTAGATTTCTCAATCTCTTAATCTTTTGCTGCGTTATAGAAAAGCTACTCATTTATAAGATTCTACAAGAAAAAAGTTAATCTTGTAGAACAAGGTCTAAAAATCTAAACACGATTATTCAAATACTGTTGAGAAAAATCTCTTTTGAAACGTTGAAAGTTACCCAAGACAGCCCCGAAACACCTACGCTTCACTGGTTCCATTCGCTAAAAATACCTTTTAGATGACCCTTGTAAGACGATCCTTATCAACTTATAACAATAACAACATAACATCACGCCTGTATACCCTGAGGGGGTCAAACTCAAACTCAAACTCAAAGCATTTATTTCAAATAAACCAATTACAGGCACTTTTGAATTGTCAAGGGGGTCGGTCAGTCAGAAAGATGAAGCTAGATGCCCATTCCAAAGCGTAGTAGGTACTTATGGAGAAGAATGGGCAAGAAACTCCTCGGACACTCTTTTAAATCATGCTATGGTTACAAAAAAGGCAGACAGAGGAGCACCTTTAGTTCACTCACATTTCGCTATTCTTATTCTTTTCGCGTGGTTACTGACTTACCTAGTGTCACAGTTTTAAAGCCGCCCATGGGCCTCGACATGCCGTCGAGAAATATCTCTCAGGCATGCCGGTTTCCGGGTCCGGAAGGGCTAATGCCTGCCGGGGTTGCGGGTTTGTCCGAAAGGGATATCGCGACCCCGGCACACAGGCAACGGAAGGAACACGGGTGGGTTTTAGTCAGTAAAAGTCTGACACGCCCTCCCGCTCCGCCCAGAGCGGGAGAAGTTATTTGATAATTTCCCACCCTCAAAAAAAAAAGGCATGCCGGTTTCCTCACGATGTTTTCCTTCACCGTTTTTGAAGTAAGTGATAATTACACAATACGCACATGAATCCGAAAAGTCAGAGGTGGGTGGCTCGCCATGCGCCATTTTTTTAAGTCCATGTTATAGGTGGCGAGCCTATTGCCATTAACCGGGTACAATTGCAGACTCCGGGCTGCTACTGAGAAATTCCAGATGGAAAAACCTAATAACACTTTTCCCGACCTGGGAATCGAACCCAGGACCACGTGCCCAGCAGTAGCGTACAACTAGACCAACGAGCCAGTCTAGGAAAATTACTTATTAATCATTTCAATTCAAACTTCATAACCTTCCTGCGATGGTCAATAGTTTCTAATTGCCTATCAGTAATCGATCAACACTTAACTACAAATTAACACATGTATCTAACGTTATTACAATATCGTTATCTTAAACTATCAGTATTCACACAGTCATTAATTGACTATAACTAAGGTCTACAAGATGCGATAGTGGTTATATTTCGGCAATAAATAAGAATTACTATCTGGAATTACTCAGTAGCAGCCCGGAGTCTGGATTTGTGCCCGGTTGATGGCCATAGGCTCGCCACCTATTACATGGGACTTAAAACATAACTGGCGAAATGTTGGTGTGCTATAGAAAGAAAGCTGCTATAAAAAAAGAAAAAAAGTTTATTTGTCACAGAAACAAGTGCATAAAAAAAAAGATAATAAACTCGAGTAGCTACAACAAGAAAATAAATCGCAATAGATTTAAATATAATAACGAGCACAAAACAGAAATAGTCGGCAGCTGCTGGCACGTCGTGACTGTGACAAGAAGGCTTCCACTGAGTATGATGCTGTGCTATGGAGACCCACAGTACAGAGCTGATTTTCAGTGGTCACCCGAAAAAGACGTACGGAAACCAAGTCAGGTTGAATGAATTATACATAAATATAAAGTAAAATAAAATAAATAGTACTGTGGCGGCATTTACATCGCCAAATGCGAACTACGCATCAAAGACCTGACGCCACACTACATCCTGACGTCACGCAAATCCTGTATCGCGCAGTTAGAGTTTACCGCGCGATGGACATATATACAAGCTCTGGGCAGTTGCCCGCCAGACACGAAACTCGTCTGGTCGGAGGATCCTCCCTTTCCTATGGTGGATGAGTGAACTTTACACCCTGTTCCTCATACCCCTAAATTATAATAAATAATAATAATTTAATTACTAAACCTAAAAGAATCTCTCTATATCACCCTACAAAAAGCTGCAATTTTAAATACATGTCGAATCGTGAGAAAGTTCATGCAAATAGATGAAAACGAAATAGGTCCTCATCATAACACATTCTGAACATAACACACCACACGCTGCATTTACTTGGCTTCGGTCCGTAAATGTTGCGAAAACCAGCTAAAGAGCTGAGAAGAAAAAACACTCACTAATATTATAAATGCAAAAGTGAATTTGTTTGTGATTTAATAACAGCAACTGATTAATACACATGGTTGACTACACAAAATCATTTAAATAAAAAGCGACTCTTGGTACGACACAATAAAGTGCAATTTCAGGTCGCACAGCGCTAATTACCTACAGTTATATTCACCTAGAAGTTGCCTCTCTTTCTATCGCGTAACTCTTAGATCTTCTGACTACGTTACACTCACTGAATTAGCCCAGCAAGACGGGCCCTCTGCGTACTTGTAGCTTCATACCTAGACTGCGGAGTGTCCCGTCTGTATTAATCTGCGCAGACGCTTAATCAGTGCCATTTTACTACAAAATTCGCACAAAGCAAGCTTTTTATGACCCTAAGCGTAAATTGCAAAGTTTACTCTTATTAGCTCTAAATCTTGTTTTAATTACTAAAGTTTACTTTGTTCCGTCATCTACTATAGTTATGGCTCTTTCCAAACTACAATTAAGTTAATTTGTTATGTAAGAAGTACGAAATTTGTTTATCTATTTATTTTATCTTTAACCAAAGCAGGCACCTCTGACTTTCCGGATTCATGTGCTTATTGTATAATTATCACTTTCTTCAAAAACGGTGAAGGAAAACATCGTGAGGAAACCGGCACACCGGAGAGATATTTCTCGACGGTATGTGAAGCCAAGTCAGAGGCCCATGGGCGGCATAATAACTCTGACATGGTGCCATGTTAGTCACTAACCAGACTAAAAAGAAAGAAAGTTTTTTTTTCTATTTTAAAATAAAGCTTCGTGCAGACCAGAGCGACGCGACAGCGCGACGCGACACCGGTTATTGTTATACCGTCAAGGTTTCTTAGAAATTGTATTGTTCGAGTCGCGGCGCGGCGTCGCGTCGCGCTGGTCTGTACGAGCTTTTATTCTGTATTTCTTTTTGCCCCAAAAGGCAATTTTTATTTTTTTTACTTTATTTTTTTAATTTATTTATATAACAATTGCTTGCTGCAGTTACAGTAAACACTAAACCGCGCAGCCAGCCAACAACTAGTAGTTAAAAAACTTCATACAAACTAATAACTACCATTACCACCTTCACTTTTAAAATGATCTAATTAGGTTAAACTGCAACACGTTCTATGACTAATGTTAATGAGTTATGGTTGTCAACTAATTGCGTGGAATTCCTTAAGATGACACTATAACCTAGTATCTGCACGCTGACCTAGTCTTAAGTCAGTGATTCCCAACCTTTATGACCAGGTAACAATCTGAATTCTTCGTTGTTAGATAGATAGAATAAATACTCTTTAGTATGTACAGTCACGAGCAATAATATAAATACATTGTCACATTTTCTAAAATATCTTAACTTCTACCATTCAAAAATATATATAGGACATTTTTTTCTAAATCACCTAACCATCAAACTGTGACAAAACTAGGTATACATTGGTTTCACAGTAATTTATACGAAACAAAATCAGTAAAAAGTTTACACAAAATGTATACATGTAATTGAAATTGTATACGTGTTATAGTAATTGTCATGGATACATTAAAATGACACTGAAAGTGTGTACCTACTTTTTCCTGTTTTTGTTAAGTATATTCATATACCATTGTATAATAGAATGGTTTTCGAATTCATTGATGATGATTAATAAAATCATCATCAGCGTGTATCAGCCCACTGCTAATAGTCCAAGCTACGAGTATATGAGATACTTTTGTTCATTGCTGTATTATTTTAATTCGGATCCTATCCCTAAGAGAAACCCCGAAAATAGCTCACTGAGCGACTATTACAATTACAGTTTAATGTTTTAGAAATAAATTGTGGTTCGTTAGTGCAATAAAACAAGAGCATACAGAATGAGTGTTGTAATTCGTTACCAAACGTAATCATTATTAATAAAGCCTATTAAATATAATAGCGTAGATAAGAGTAATTTATGTTTAAACCAAGCGTTATTCAAATATATATTAATTGATTTTAAATCTGAATTTAATCAAGTATAATTCACTATGGCTACACATAACCATTGTTAATTTTAAATACGAGGTATCGGTAGTTAAATTAATTAAAATCTTGCCACCTTCAGCGTTTATAATATCTTGCAACCTTTTGACGAAACCATATTGTAACACACATTATTGGCTCTAAAACTATTCCTTATCTCTTCGACGTATCTGACCCAGGTTTATCTGGTTCTAGCTTGGTTGCTGTCCCAATCTTGGACCATCAGCCCCCAAAAAATCTCAATAATACGAAGCAACAAAATTCGATCTAAAGAAAAGCGGCCACATTCCTCTAGATCGTATTTTGCTGCTTCGTGTCTCAATATGAAACTTTATAAAAGTTATTAGAAAATTCTAGACACACTTACCGAGGGTCCTTACTAGCCGTTATTCATAATTCCATCTCAGTCACGAGATAATATTTTTTTAAAGAAGTAGCACTAGTGGACCATTGGGCGCCCTCATAAGAACAATGATTTTGTGTTTGTTATAATATGTAGAAATACGATATGGCACATAGTCATTATTAATTTGACATCGAATTCAATAATAATCACAATAACACAGGAAATATTTATCTAGCTGCACTGCACGACACCAAAAACAAACCGTAATGCGCTCTTAACCCTTTTGTATGATTTGCAATGTCGCCGTAGGAATCGAATACCACAATAGTTTTAAGACGGTATACGGAAATAAAAACAGTCGACTACTTGCTACTTTTCTGTAACATATTATGTATTATCGCAAATTAATGATAAAATAAATAAGATCCAAACACAATTTGGGTTCCTTTTGAACCCAAATTGCGACTTATTTCCAAGCTAAAGCTACTTGTAACTGCTGCTTTGTAATTGTTTACATAATTTAGAAACTGTACTGTATAAATGTTTTTGAAATTTCCTTAGGTACATAATTATGTAACTAAAAGTTAATATATTTTTTTAGTAATGTAATGTTAACGAAAATTTTATAAAAATGTGTAGTTAATTTTGACACAATTTAACGTTTACATAATTATTGGACACAGTTAGCATACTTATTTTTGCGATTTAATGTTGCTACATGAATTTGAATTTTAAGGGCGTTTCTATGTGACAAAATGCTGCAATTCAAGAGATGACACAATGGGCATGTCGCTAAATCGATTAAAGACAACCTTTGGATGGATTCATGGAAAACGGAGTGACATTGTGCAGGTAGTCTGTGGTGTACCATTTACATATATACAATAAATACAGGGATCATAAGGATTAAGAAAAATAAACTGTGTAAATTAACTTTTAACATACATATTCGTTAAACTCAAAAGTAACATACATTAGCTGTACTTACCTACCTAATATGCTAATAGGGAAAATGTTAACGTTCTTTATAGAAAATTTTACTCGGTTTGCATCAATATGAATAACCACCCACGGTTGCCACTACGCTGCACCCGCGTAACAATTAATATAATTGAAAACGATAAAAGTTTGAAGTTCGCGGTCCATATTTTAGCTCTTGCGGACCATTGGTTGAGAACCACTGTCTTAAACCAATTACTACGGTTCTAATTTGTGAAATGAGTTTAAATAAATTAAAAAATAATTGGCAGGTACGTAAACTAAATCAGTTGAGTACTAATTACAAGCTATTTCCTAGTGAAGGTTTTATTAACAACTGTCTGACCCGACTGACGTTGTTCTGTCAAAACTTCAATTATTCATACACAAATCCCGTAGAAAAAAGGATGTTCAGTTTTCCCGTATTTGAAAACTTTCAAAAATACCTAAAGCCTCGTGCATATTGGTGCAACGCCACTCTAACAAAACAATTTCTAAGAAAACATCACGGTATAACAATTACCGGTGACGCACTAGTGTGCACGAGCCTTAAATCGGACTATTACGAACATCAAGAGAGAAAAAAATACTCATATCGGTCCAGCCGTTCTCAAGTGATGCGCTTACCAACTAACAGCATTTCATTTTTACAATACAATGTGAAATTTAATTCGTTTGCATCCTCATTGCCCCATATTGCAAGTTGCCTTTTAAGAGGATGCAAATGAATTACATTTCACATTATATAGACGACTTGCGTGTAACAAATAAACAAACTCACTTTAGCATGTATAATATTAGTTAGGATGGAATCAAGTGGAATTGACTGTGGGGGGGATAATAAATAGCCTATCTACCTATCATCTATCTGTACAATTTTTATTTCTATATATAGAAGATAGAAAGTCAAGTAATTTTTCTAATCATCTCAATGGTTTCATTGTTTATTACTTTTAAGTTAATTTAGTTAGTAGTTATACTCCATTTGAAATTTGAAATAAGATTAGTCATTTAAACAAAATTTTATTTATTTAATACTTCAAGCACACAAATTGTTCAGAGGCGGACTTACAGTCCCTTCAACCGATTCTAACTTCTATACCGTAGGCATAAGGATGGGATTAAAACTAAAAAAGTGTTTACAAAAAACTGTTAACTGCAGCTGCCATTTGTCATGCCACCAACGTAATAGAAGACAAAATCGGTTGAACGGACCGTAAAAAATGTTTAGTTTAATGTCTTATTTTATTTCAAATGGAGTATAGTTAAGTTTCATGTGAGCAAGAATCCGCTCAATGTATTGGCTGTACATTTTCCAATGTATCCACATCCACATCAAGGTCCTCGAATGGTCTCATCTATCATCTGCGATGAAATGGGTCATCTACAGGAGAATTGAATAAAACTGGCGTTCTTTATTATCAAACTTTTAAATTGACTTGAATGTGCCCTGGCAGTTGAGTGTATGTCATGCTCACTCAAAATGTCTCGCTGATGGTGGATCATTCGGTTCCCTCCAAAATGGTTGAGCTGAATGGTGCTGGTCCATGCGTCATGTTCGTGAACGAGCGCCATCAAAAGGGACTGGTCATCTCTTAGCTGCCACGGCTTATTTTATTTACTTACCAATTTGTTTTATTTTTGGATTGTATTTTTATTCTGTTTACTTTTTGATCTGGATGCTTTTCACTTGCACGTCTTTCTACATCGTGCTCATAATATGTACCTATAATTTCATAAATACGTATTTCGTAAAAATATTTTGATTTAAAAGAGTGTCCATGGAGCTTTCTGCCGGTTCCTCTTCATAAGAATCTATTACGCTTTGCAATTAGAAAATAGCTTCATGTCTCTGATTGACTAAACCCAGTGATAATTCAATTTTGAATTTAAATCAAAAATAACGAAATTCGAGTCAGTGAAAGCTCAATATTGTTGCTACATTATAATTCCCAACTTAAAAGTTCATTTATTTTCTGTATCCGCATCCATTTACCTCCCGACATTAAACAGAAGTAATACTAAATTTTCTAAGCCCAGGGGCATTTTCTAATAATTCAAACAAGTTGGCCATTCATTTTGATTGCAAAGCGAATCTATTTCCCACATGTTTGTAAAGCAGAGGTGAGATGATAAAAATAATTCACAATTTATGGTTTACGTCGAATAAAATACGTGGTCATAATTTTATATTATGAATGCGTAAATGAGATCCTTTGGTGAACTTAAACAGTTTATCTTCATTTAATTTCATTTGCATTTTTGTGGGTGCTCACTTTTTTTTAACTAGGTATTAAAAATGAAAATAATTAAAACAAGGAAGATGTGAGTGGAAACGCCGGTAGGACAGAAAGTGACCTTATTGGTGATGTTCTTCTGAAAGGTCATGTGCGTAGTACTCGCAACCGGCGTGCGTGTATGACCAGATGTATGAACGTAAACGAGGCAAAAGGGAAAGGGAGGGGGGGGGAGTATGTAAGGATCGTAGCAGGTGGCGATCTGTAGTTTCTGCCATGAATAAAAGAAGTTAGCATCAGACAGACAGCAGTCTCGTATTGCTCCTGCCAGAATTGCAAGGACCTAAAAAGCGAAAAAAAGGTGCAAAATCAGATCTATTAGAAAAAAAATCTAATGGAAACAAAACCTGTAACCTCTTCGTAAATTGAATTGCTCTACAAATATTAATTAATATCGCTTTGGGTTGGTTCATACAGACGGATTTTTTAACTCAAGACACAACAAAAGATAGGAAAGAAAAAAAAATGCTCCATCTATTCACGAATAAATTGAAAAAGCTATTAAAAAGTAAATGTTATTACTGTGTAAACGAATATTTGAATGATAAATCCTTAAAACTCATCAAAAATAATCAAAAAAATGTTTTTTTTAAAAATAAGTTACATTATAAGATAAAGAATAAGTCCTCATCTCTATCTACTATTCATATTTCCTTTGCTGTGCCCGACAGGGTCACGATTGTTCTTTTAAGCAAATTCTTACCACCTAAGCTTAAACATTGTGGAATGCAAGCCCACAATGTACACTGCCCTGCTAAGCCAAAAGGCGCTATCTCAGAGATACACCCGTTTAGTTTTTTTTATACCATTCAATAGCTATAACAATATCGCATCTAATGGTAAAGCCAAATATCGCTATCTAACTTAAAACATTAAAAAAAAACACTCAGCAGTTTTTTATTTCCTTTTTTCTTGTTCCCGCTTAGGCATAGAGATTTATTTATTTTATTTATTTATTAATAAAGGTACACCAACAGCTTCTGTATATAAAATATCGAATAAAGTAGTAATAAGTATTAGGCTTATACAGTTGCCAATAACAGGTGAACCAACATTCAAACATGATAGTGATAACTTAAGCTTAAAATAATGGACATAATATAAGTGGTAATAAACTATACAAAGAAATAACAAAAATTGCAATTATGCTTAGAGATGTTCTACATGTCCAAAATAAGTACCTACCAAAGGTCAAACGGTAAAACCAACACTGCCATATAAAATCCCACCTCACTGCAATTTTCCCTCAATACATAACAAATTTCATAATCCCACAATCCAGTGAGCAGTGGGTTACCTAACCACTACATTATACACATAAACATCGTAGGTAACCTGCAGTAGGGTTACCACGCCGCAGGCCTCACTTGAGTCAGTCTCGTCACGTCGAGAACACGGCGAATCAAAACGTGCGATCTGTAATGGCGGGTGGCACTTGCATTTGTAGGATGACAGTGATTCTTGGTGCTTTCGGGATATTATTATTTTTTGGATATTTTTTTTCTTATTTTCTAAACTTTTCTGTGATATTTGTTTTTATCTAGCCTTTTCTAGGAATATTGGAGTTAATTGCTCGGTCTCTCGTGAATGTAAAATCAAAATAAACTCATCTTGCCTGTACTAGGCAATACTTCTGAACTAAAAATCTTTCCCGTTTCAGTAAGCTTGCTTAGATTGTATAGGGCATTTTCTAGAATACACAATTTATGACTACCGGAAAATTCTGAGAAGACCTGAACACCATTCAAACAAAATAGAAAAAATCTCTTCCACTGAACAAAACCCGAACCTCAACAGTTAGTTAATAACATTGAACAAAGAAGCACTTGAACCAAAAATACAAAAATCCTTCCAAGAATCGTACTTCAAACAGAGCTTTATCCTCTCAAGCCATAGATACCCTTGCCCCTAGGCCGTGCCACCCTCCAGAGGGGAGGGAGACAAGTACCTCGAAGGGAGAGGGAAGGCTCTGGGCCCTTTGTCTGCGCTCCGTCATTACTTTGTCAAAGGTCCTTGGCAAGGCGCGATTCTAAGCCACATACGTGTTATCCTGTATGAGAGAACCACTATCCAGCACACTACTTTGTACTAGTGGTTTCAGAGGCTGAAAAACATTTTTATTTCTCGTTCCCCTCTGGTTTATTCTCTTTTTTTATCAGCCTATTATTTTGCTGGAGAGGTTTATTCAGTACGAAACAAAAATAGAGCCTAACTTTGAATACAATTGCGTCATCCTCAGCCTCCAACCGGTATTAAAATTTGAAAGGATTTAAAAAATAATGTATGATGACAACTTCCTTTACTCAACCAAAGCCAACATTAATCATAACAACAAATGCACTCTTAAAATTGAGCCATTTCATCTAAGTAACAATATAGTGTTCGTTTTCCCCTCATTGTTCAGTCCATCATTACACATTAACACTTAAGTGCCTATAATCAAGTAATTATTTCTCTAGAGAATAATTCGGTTCAGTTCAATCGGCGGTAATCAATTACCACAAGGAGGCCGGTATGAACAGTTGCTCCCCAGTGACCGCTAAACGCGAGGAGGCTTCAATCAATGAAGTCACAGGCATAACTGAATTACCGTACGCGGCGACAGTACGCAAAAAGTTGCGCCGTAATGATTGTGTAATTAAGATATAAGCGGTTAGCGGGATATAAAGTTTCCGTATGGGCGTTAGCTTCTTCTTTGCATTGTCCTGCAATTTCAACTATTTGCAGTCCTGCCAAATACGGTTCACCAACTGGATATGGAAGTTATTTATGCCTTATGTCACTAACCAAAAAGGTATACATGCTGATGAGGGGCTATAAAATACGAAGGAAAAAGTATGTAAGGGAGTATGGGGATCCAGCACGTGGCGTTTAGTAGTTTCTGCAATGTCCACGGAAAAGTGGACGTGTTAATCTATGTATGGATGTTCTTATCTACTTCTTATCACTTCACTCCACGAACATTCACCACAAATCTCGTCACTCAACCGCTCCATCCACTCCCTTACACCACAAACTCGAACTCGCAAGAAACGCCCGACATGCGGAGTATCGGTCAAGGGGCCAGACGACAGTTAGCGTGCTCATAAGTGCGTTTTATGCTCAGCTGACATGTTATGGCGAAGGAACGGTGTTCGATGTCGGTGACCTTCGTGGGCTTTATAAGGCCAAGGCTGGTGACAGGATCCTTTGAGCTCAAGGACGAAGAAACACGGTCCTTGAGAAGTATTGCTAGGAAGAACTTTGAGCTTGATAAATAGACTAATAGACTTCGCAAATTTATATTTTTCTCTTTTTGTTCTCACACACTATTGTCTACATTTCTTTCTCATTTCTCCTTTCGCAGGTCTGCTGGAAGAAATTTCTTTAGAAATAAGCAGTACCATTGTTCTCAAATTATAATTATGTCGTATCTCTATGTATTTTACTGTGTGTACATAAATAATTAAATAAATAAATCATTGATTTTGTTTGTAACTGAATCAAATGTTTTGAGAGAACCCGGGAGTCAAGATATCTGTATATCACATGGTTGTACTATATAGTAAATACTAATACTCATATTCTTTCATAATTTATAATTAGTTTTTTGACAAAATTGACAAGGGATTACTTTAGTTATGAACATTATACTCTTACGGTCATATCCATTTTCTTACAACAGCATCTTCCCTTCGTCCGCAAACACATAACATAAATTGTGTTAAGCCAATATCTACAAGTCGCAACTTCGCAAAACCAATAAACGTTTATTTATATTACATCATAAATCCAGATCGCGTAGCATAAAATATTATAACTGTCATAAAATCAATTCGGAAACTAGTTCACTTAATATCTGCAGTTTCTGCTTACTTCAACTTTTGCAAGCTAGTATTCATTCAATCCACAAAGAAATCAATTTCATCAAGAACGGGGAAAACCAAGAAAAGTTGCAGTATTAAAATCTGGAATGAATCTGAAGAATTAGTAGCGTGATTAAGGGGAACTCTTTCATAAAACTTCGTTCAGGGAAAACAAAAAAACTAATTTAATTAAGATATGGGGCCTAACAAAGCTTTAACTTCAATTATCTAGCATACTTTATAGGATTTTTGACCTTTTCACATTAAAATTATTGTATAAAATCAAAGAAAACAACAACTTACAAGTGTTTTTAAGGCCAGTATCAGTTACAATAAATCAAGTAACCTTAGTATAAATCAATTGATTAAAACTTAACCCATTCAATTATCCTTAATTGACCCAAGTTTTTCCTTAAGAAAAAACACGTGCCAGTCGAATACTTCCAAAAATAACTACCATTCACAATCTTTACTTATAATAATAATAAATCAGGAATCCAGGTCATTTCTTGTGAACCAAAGCACCAATTAAAATCGCCAATTAAAGGTTGAGAACACAACAAAAATGTTTTTGTTACATTTTTTCAACTTCCTATCGATTTCGTTGTCCCAATATATATTCAACTGTATATGGCCACCCTACTTTATTGGTATCGTATCGTAGCAAGTGTTTGCACTTTGGATTATGTCTTCGCCACAGTTATTAATCAATTCTGTATGTTTAAACTAAAGGCGTTAAAAGGGAAAGTAGAATTTCTATAAAAATGTTTGCGTATACCGTAGGTAAATAAACTCCGATTTTTTATTTGCTAGACCGAAATGACAGCTTTGAATTTTTTTTTTTTTTTTAAATAACATGATAAATAAATTATATTAAATAGAAAACACGACAACACTGTAAAGGCTTCGCCAAATAGAACGCGTAGATAGCGCCCGTTAGAGCGCTAAGTAGTAGCGCAGCACGCAACGCACTCGTCGCGGTGTTGCTAGCGCCGGCGCTCTGTTTTATAGTAAGGCTAAGTGTATGCTGAGATGCAGATGACGCAGTACAGCACAGTACAGATTTTGCTGGGTAGGGCAGGCGAGGCAGACATAGGCCACGAGCGCATGCTGCGACGCATCTACACAGATACATTCGCGTCCTAGCTAGTACAAAAAATCTGTCATTGAAAAAAATATGAATCAGTGGTAAAAAAGCAAGTGCACGCGTCGCGCAGGAATCTGTGCCGGCTCTACAACGAGACGCAGAGCAGTACAGACACATGTCTGCGCCGCAGCGTACTCACCTGTCAGTACGTTCATGCATTACAAAATCTGCACTGCCCTAAGCTGTGTGGACCTGCGTCACCTACGTCTCAGCATAGTAAGTAAGTAAGTAAGTAAGTAAATTTTATTTGTTACGTTTAGCTAAGGCTATGATATGGCTTGAACTATGATGTACGTTAAGACGTACATCATAGTTCAACACAATTCGGAGCTATAGCGCGGCGTCAGGCTGGCACTCTAACGCGCGCTAAGTACAGCGCAGCACGCAACGCTAGTGTCGCGGCGTTGCTAGCGCCGGCGCTCTGTTTGACAGTAAACGTACATCATAGTGTAACACAATTAGGCGCTATAGCGCGGTGTCAGGCTAGCGCTCTAACGCGCGCTAAGTACGCGTTTTATTTGGAGAAGCCTTAAACAGGACCCTCATGCAGAGAATGATTCAGTGGTTCTTGGTGAGAGTCACTGGATAACTAGATTATTTACTAGGTTATTTTTATGTCGACACCAAATGCCACTTTAATCTAGCAAAATAAAAAATTTGAGTGTGCGTGGGATGAATCTTCAGACTCTACCTCCAGACAAATTTCATAAATCTTCGTGTTGAGTCTCTTAATGTAACATAAAGTCAGGTAAATCAATTATTAAGCAAATTGAGTACCAACTTAGCATAATCAGCCTATAATGTTCGAACTGCTGGGACACAGGCCTCCTCTCTTCGAGAAGGACTATTTACCACGCGGGCCCAGTGCTGGTTGTTAGATGTCATTTGTCTTCGATTTTTGGTTCTAGGGCATGTTTTCGGTTCTTTCTCGATGTTTTCCTTCACCGTTTTGAGAGCAGTGGTGATGAAATTATTTACACAAAGGAAAGCGCCTGCCTGGAACCTACAACGTACTATTTAAACTATAATTAGTTTTAGTTATTTTGAACTTATTTTTATAAAAGAGAATATTTTTTATACTAAATTAAATTACTAACTAGTAACTAAATAGATTTATTGTTTCGATATATAGAAAAACTCAGTTTACTAGAAACATGACAAAAAAGGCCCATACAAATTCTTCTAAAAAGATCCTTTATGAAGCCTTTTATGTTCCAAACACAACCACAGCACAAGTATAAATAAAGCCCTATAACATACGCCATTACTACAAAAGCTTTACGCCATAACGGGAAACTCATAACACGTCAAATGTCTCCAATATTGATAGCTTTCATCTTTAATTGCCGAGAAAATGGCGAACACTAGGAAATACCGATGCCAACACACCTGAATGGCCATTGAGCATTATTTACCGCGGCAATTAATTCTGTTGACCATCGTCTTACGGTTATCGTGTACGCTTGGCTTAATCTGGCTAACGGAAAATGTGGTGCAGAAGTTGAAGTCTAGGTGAGTAATTGAAACTTTGCTTGGCTGCAAGTTTACTTAAGGCGAAGAAAATGTTTAAAAACAACATAACATCACGCCTGAATTCCCCGAAGGGTCCCCGAAGGGACTCCGAGGGTCCCCAAAGGGTCCCCGAGGTGTACCTAAAGTACACACACATTTTGCCATTTATGTTCGAGTCCCATGTAATAGGGGGCGTGCCTATTGCTATCAACCGGGCACTAATCCAGAGTCCGGGCTGCTACTGAGAAATTCCAGATAATGTTTTGCCCGACCCGGAAATCGTGTATATAATGTTTAGAAATTGCATGTTTAACTATGGTAGAACATGATAGGTATACCAGACTGCTTATTAATCAAATTCAAATAATTGATTTTCTCTTCTGACATTTTAATCTTTGAAAAGTAAAGATTAAAAAAAAAAAACTTCTTTTGTCTGTTTTTAAACCACAACTGATAGTTGTGGTTTAAAAACAGACAATTGAAGTATTTTTTTTTCTTTTTACCCTCTTTCACAATCTTTGACAGTTGTATAAAATGGCTATAGCACGGCAATTGACGTAGTGTCAGTTTAATAAACAATTAATTTCCCCGAATGTATCACTGCATGAGATCGTATAGCTCGCCAACTGAAGATTGTAAGAGAACTGTTTAAAAATACTTTGGGTCTGACTCAGAATAGGAAGATAAAGAGTAAATAATGAAAAATGACCGTTTATTACGCGTCACGTAAAAAGATCGCTGGCCTGGTTTACCTGCGCACTGAGCGATTTATCGATTCTAGCCTATTCCCTATGGAATACAAACCATAATAATAACCATAGAATCATAATAGGTACTTTATTAGCTGCTTAGTACTATTACTAAGCAGCTAATATGGTACCTATTATGATTCTACAATAAAATACTAAATAAATTACACTTATTTTATGAAACCAATAGCCTAGTACTTTAGGATACGACCGTATCCGTGCGCAGACACATCACCTGCATTATAGGTCAGCGTTATTTTTACGTGACGCGCACTGCACTAGCTTAACTTTTTGCTGACAATAATTACTGAATCTGAACCTGTCGCAAAAAGGGGATACTAAGCCAAGCAATTAAAATTAACGACCTAATTCTTTCACCTCAACCGAACTACAGAAATTCCGAACCGATAGCCGATCCGATTTCCGGAGTTACGGTACCAATATCATGGATTTATACGAGGTAAAGCCAACCGCAAATGTCAGATCCGGTCGTATACGGGAGCTGGTCGGCCGGATGTCCGATTGTTGGTATGATATCGGTCGACCTTGGCCTACAACCGGCTTACCCGACTTTCACCCCTTCGACAAGTAATTGATGTTAATTGGCTAATGTGGGTAAATGATGTGCCCACAGGATTTTAATAGTAGGGACTGGGAAAAATAAATAAATATAATTATTTAGTCCGTCAGTCAGATAATAAAAAATAATAGACACGTAGTTTTTGCTTTATCATATTAATAAAAAATGGTTTATATAAAACGCATTAAAGTTGGGGAGTGGGGGTTCGCTCCGTCACAAGTCAGTATAAAATCTACCGGGGAGTGACGTCATGCCACATTTGAAGTCAATGTATTGCCGTAATCTATTGATTACGTAAAAAAGAAAAAATACGTGTCCCATATTTTTTTATAATATACCTGATGGACAAAAAAATTTCTATATGGGACTTTTTTATAGCTGGATCTTAAAAGTGGTTAAGTCTTGTAAAAATGTTGTTGTGATACTTTGTTACACTAACGAATAATGCACAATCAGCCTATAATGTTCCCACTGCTGGGACACAGGCCTCCTCTCTAGGAGAGGGAGTGTGCCGTAATTCACCACGCAGGCCACGTGCGGGTTGGTAGATGTCAGATGTCTTCGAATTTTTGGTTCTAGGACATGCTGGTGTTCATGATGTTTTCTTCCACGGTTTTGAAAGCAGTTGATGAAATAATTTCCACAATATAAAGAGCCTGTCTCGGTTCGAACCTACGACCTACAACTCGTAAGTCGCGGCCACTGGACCACCACTATCAACGAATAATGGCTCGTTGGTTAATATTATCTCAATTGATTTGCGTTTGCGCATCATGTCTTCTTCTTGCATACCCTTCTATAAGTTGTCATCTCAGTATTTACTTTCTATTTTTTCATATAGCATCCTGAAACCATTAACTATCATTAAAGTGAAACATGGCAACTTTGCCTACTTTTTTAGAATTATTACAATTTTAATACGATTTTTCTATGGAGACGTAAGTACTGTGCTTCATCAGCTACAACTGTAAGACCATGTGCAGGTGTTAGTATCCTTAAATGTATTATTATTAAACATTGAATTAAATATTTATTTGATTTTGTTGGCGGGCAAAGTGATGTGGACTTTTAGCCAACTTTGTCAAAACACATTTCTTAGGAAAAAATGGTAAAAGAAAAAAAATTAAGGGGACCCCTCCTCCTTTAATTTTTTTAGTTATTTGTTTTATTATTCGTTGTTATAGCGGCTATAGAAATACAAAATCTTTGAAAATTTCAACTGTCTACCTGTCATGAGATACAGCCCGCAGACAGACAGACGGACAGCGGAGCCTTAGTAATAGGGTTCCGTTCCCTTCGGGTACGGAACCCTAGAAATGTGTCACATTTTGTCTCTCACCCCAAGTTCTCGATTTTACAGGTTATTCATTCGAGGTCAAGAACAAAGTCGTATTGAAAGGAAAACTTTTCCCTACACGATTATTGTTTCAGACATTCCGGTCACAATTGTATTGAGGTTTACGATCTGCGTGGGTTTACTAGCAACTAAGTAACACCGCGTAGTATTTTTATTTTTTCTTCGCACGAACCGAATATAATAATGGTTTAGGTTATTGGGGTAAATGGTACGTGAAAGAAGGAAAGCCGGGAGTTGTGGCAAACTTGCCTTCTTGCTTATTGAAATAAGCAGACTGATGTTTGGAAACGAGTTTCTTCGTTCAAATAACGGTATTTTAAGATTTTATTTTAAGAAAACGTCTTTGTTTTCGGCGACACGGGCATTTTTCAGGTTCAACACTAAGTATAGCAACGAATACTGCCAAAATTACTGAACGGAAAGCTCCTCAGGTTTTCGCCATCTTTTTATATTAACTACGCCCCGTGGTTTCACCCGTCATAAGTCTCGATCCCGTGGGATCCTAGTATCCTATGTCCTAACCCAGGTCATGGACTATTCATGAGCCAAACTTCATCCAAATCCGTTGCGTGAAAGCGTAACAAACAACCATACAAAAAATCAAATCCATTCTCTTTATTAGTTCTTCTTCTTTAGTCTCTTTATAATATTAGTTAGATGACATGACACATCAAGCCGAAATTACGTCACGTAGTTTTCGGCTGTCTCACCGCCCCGACGAGAAGCGACAAACTATCAACTCGCTACTTGCCCAGCGTTATGAAAAGTGTGAGTGAGTTTTTCGAGGTCTGCGCACAGAATTAGCCTTCTGATTTTCCTACACCATGCTTCTCAGTCTATATTTAAGCTTTCCGTGACTGATTGAAGATTAAATAATTACCTGCGTAGCTCAGTAGGAGAGGCAAGCAACTGAGTTTATGCTGCACTAGCTTCACCCCGCGGCGATGTCTGCCTGCTTCTCATTTCCGACGCGAGTAAACTTATGATTACTTAGTTGTTTATCAAAGAGGCGTTGAATATTGAGGATTGAAATGTAATCTGTATAATTTTCGTATCGTGATAGATAATCTTTGTGAATCCATCCAAGGGCCTGTTTCTCAATGTTCGGATTAAATTTTCGAATAAAACTTATATTTAGAAAAAAGAACAGAAAAAAAGAAAATACGTTTATTATATTTGTAGTATAATGATTATATTAGTATAGGAAAACGGTCATCCTTTGGGTTATCGAAAAATTAAAAGTCAAAGGTATTTGAAGATTGAATGGGAATTTGGGCTCAATTTGTCAATGTTAGTATCTACAATAATATTATAATGAGAAAAGATTTGTATTTTTAAATAAAGAAATAAATTCATTTATTTCAGGTAATTATCAACCATTGTAAAACATAAATATATTTTTGTTTGTAATGAATAAACTCCATAACTACTGGACCGATTTAAAAATTCTTAAACAACTAGAATGCTATACATCATGTAAAAAAACCCTGTCGGATACGTGAGGGTGTTGTTAAGTATCGTACTGAGAGTCTATTTATGTGGTAATTTTCAGGAAAAAAATATACGCTGCATTTTTTTTCAATGTGGATATTTACCAGGTTAATAAATGGGGCGCGGTCAGCTATCGTATGCGGGTGTTACAAGTCATCTTATGACACCTAGGAAGAAAAAAAAAAATTACAACAATTTTATTTTCAATAATAATTTAAAAAAAAATACTTTTTGGTAATGTTATTGTAGTACCTATGTACCCCTTTCGGATAGGGGTTTTTTTTTACATATTGTGTTATCACTGAGTAACATAGGCTATAATTTATATAGATACAACGCTGGCGAAGCGGCTGGCGGAATTTAGTTTTTTTTAAACATCAGCCGGTCGAAACTGTCGATCGATTCTGTAAAAATATCAACGTGAAACTTAAGTGAAGTGAGCGTGTAGTGAGCTGTCACTGTCACAAATCGACCGGCAGGATGCAGCTCACTTCACGCTCACTTCACCTAAGTTTCACGGTGATATTTTTACAGAATCGATCGACAGTTTCAGCATCTTCACGCTATGTAGCTCCATTGAACACTATCGGGGTATATAGCTCCTCTGCAGAACTATCGAGCTATCGAATAAGAGCGGAACCGTACCGTCTGCCGTCCGGTTATGGTGAGCCGGACTACGGCTGGTTCGGTTTTTATTGACGTCTTGCGGGAAAATGACTTAGTTGTGGAATGAGGGGTAGTGTTGTATGTTAGATAGTCGATTATCAGCTGATTGTACTGTTATCTATAATTAGTAGGTATGTCTAGTGAAAGAAAGGGTTTGATATAAGCGTTGGATTTAGAATAGGGTATGGTTTTAGGATGGCGGAGCTTCTTGTTACTCGTTCTTTTCCATAAGAATCTACAGCTTGGAATTTGGCAAGAAACTTCTTGACAATGTTCATGTTCTTTCTCCAGAATTAGCTAACCTAATGACAGGTTATAATATGAGTTATATAATTGTTTGTTTTTATTTGACTGTATATGCCAATTTTTTTTTTTTTTCATTTGTTATTGACATAATCTTCTCAGTACAATTTTTTTGTGTTGAGTAGTGTAATTTTTTTTGCGTACTATTGTATAAAATCAAGTATTTTTTTTTTACTGAACAGACAGCAGTGCTGCTGGGGAGTTTGTTGCGCCACTTCTTCTTCCCAGCTAAAGCACTAGGAACTGGTGAAGGGTGGGCCTTTCGGGGGATTGTCTTATGTAATTTTGACGTTCAAAAAGTGCTGATTCTCAGCCTAGTTTGAATAAATGACTTTTGAATTTTGAATCTTGACAATTAAAAAATACAATAGATGACCTTAAAGAGTCATAAAGAACCCTGTATGAAATCCCGTGTTTCACATCTCAACGAGGCATCCTCAGAATGATGATTGACTTGTTGCAATCTCGGACACGACGTGTTGCCACGTCAAGCATCGAGAGCAGTGTAACGTGTGTATAGTGTGTGTGTGCAGTGTGTGTTCTTGACAATTCAAAAGATTTGTTTGTAATCATTGTGTATGTATGTACTTCATTATGATTTCGAGCGTCGGGTACACTATTAGAATACATTTTACGCTTGGATTACTACGAAAGCTAGACATCAGATCAGAGGCTGATAAAAATCCTTCTTAGTCGTCACTCCTCACGGTCGAATGACAAGTGTTTCATTACAGAAGCTAACTTTAAGATTTCACTGTTTTATAATCAGTTAAACTAATCAACGTTAATCTCAATTATAGGCAGACATTTGACGTTAGATACATGTAGATAACAAAATAGCGAAGAAGGATATGAGTTTTATACAGCATGTTTTTTTTTATATCCCATTACTCTAGGGTGTAATGAGACCATGACATTTGACATGGTCTCATAAAAAAAAAAAAATGTTAGTTGATTCTTTAATCAACTAATTTTTTTTTTTTAAGTTACCTTACCATTAGTCTCGATGTGCGTATCTAACTTTCTTAGTAAATAATTTTCTTTTAAACCTGATATATATTTAAAGCTAAAAAAATGCGACGTTGTCATATTTTCTTTGTATGAACAAAAATAGTCTGAATATTTTTTTTTTTTATATATTTCATCTAAAGGTTTTTTACATATTAAATAATCGTGACTTTGTCGAAATACACTCGAGAGCAATGAATCCGGGTCACTTAAAGAATGTTAAAAATCTCGGAAACTAAAAATGATAGGTTAATGCAATAAATTGTATTTAATAGACAATGTAATACTCCTTAAATGAAAGTTAAAAAAATATGAGTCACCATACATTTTATTAACACAAAATTACATAAAGAAAAAAACTGCTGATCTCTCCTAAAACAAAAATAGGAAACATGAAATTTTTGAACTTTATTACGATTTTCTTGAATTTTAATACTTCGTATTGCCTCCTCGTGCTTCCATTACTGCGTTTACGCGGTTTGGCATGCTGTACACCAAGTTCCTTATACGATTTTGGGGAATATTCTCCCATTCCTCTGTGAGAGCAATTTTGAGCTCACGAAGCGTGATTGGGGGAGGGTTTCGTTGTTTTACGCATCTGCCTAGCTCGTCCCAAGCATGCTCGATCGGGTTGATATCCGGGCTGCGCGCTGGCAACTCCATACGAGTAATGTTCATTTCTTGAAGGTAGTCATTCACAATCCTACCTGTATGAGGTCGGGCATTGTCATGCATAAATATAGCATCCTCACCTAAATTGACCATAAATGGACCAACGTGATCATTGAGGATTTCTTCCACATATCTTACGCTAG
Source organism: Agrochola circellaris (assembly GCA_914767755.1). Lineage (NCBI taxonomy): Eukaryota > Metazoa > Arthropoda > Insecta > Lepidoptera > Noctuidae > Agrochola > Agrochola circellaris. The sequence goes on from OU611847.1 coordinate 4,060,072, forward strand.
TTAAAGAGCCGTTTTCTATGATCACCAGCTCTGTGCGACTTTCAGAAGAAATTCCGGCCCACACAAGTACAGACCCACCACCGTAGGCTACTTTTTCTTCGATGCATGCTTGCTTGAATCTTTCCCCTGGTCTTCGATACACTCTGTGTCTTCCATCGTGCTTGTAGAGCATAAACTACTTTTTAACTAACTTTTTTTACTGAATCTTCCAGCCTATCAGATATATGTAGCATTGAAGTGAACGTTGATGAGGTTTCTAACTTGCTTCGCAAGTTGGATACTTCTAAAGCGGCCGGCCCAGATAATATTTCATCGAAATTTCTAGTACGATGTCCGACTTCAATTGCCCAACCTATCTCGATTCTCTTTAGGAAATCCTTGGATACTTGTGTTGTACCTCAACTTTGGAAATCGGCTTTCATAACGCCTATTTACAAAAAAGGAGTAAAAACCGAAATTGTTAACTACAGGCCAATATCCAAGCTCTGTATTGTGGCAAAAATCTTCGAAAGGATCATCTATAACCAGGTGTATAGTGCTCTTAAAAATTCATTTAGTTCCTTTCAACATGGTTTTTTGAAAGGAAGGTCTACAGTCACCAACTTAATTCTGCTCAATGATTTTATTACTGACGCCATGGATAACGGTAAGCAGGTTGATGTCGTTTATACTGATTACAGTAAGCTTTTGATCGGATTGACCATGAGATCTTAATATCAAAGCTATATGGTATGGGAATACGCGGCGATTTACTCAGATGGTTTTCTTCTTATCTGGAGAACAGGTCCCAAGCAGTAGTATTAAGTAATTATATTTCTGGTTGGGTGCCTGTCCCCAGTGGTGTCCCCCAGGGTTCATTGCTCGGGCCATTACTCTTCATTATCTATATAAACGACATCAACTCTTGCTTGATTTCATCCAAACTGTTATGTTTTGCTGACGATATGAAAATCTATACCAAAATATCATCACATGTGGACGTGATTGCACTTCAGGATGATTTGCGTCGTCTGGAGGCTTATTGTCGTGGGAGTAAGCTTGATCTTAACCCTGCTAAATGTTCGGTTCTAACGTATTCTCGAAAGCGTACAATTATACCTTCATCGTATATCTTGGGTGATCAAGTACTACCTAGAACGAATTGCATCCGAGATCTGGGGGTTTATCATGATTCTAAGCTAACTTTTGAATTTCATGTCGATGCCATAGTCGCTAAAGCATCTAAGGCCCTAGGTTTCATAATGCGGCTGTCCAGGTGCTTCACTCAAGCCAAAACTTTAAAGATTCTATACTGTACTTTTGTTAGAAGCCACTTGGAATACGCGTCTGAAATCTGGAATCCATGTTACCACAAGTACATTGATCGTATAGAGAACATCCAGAAAAGGTTCATCAAGTATTTGTGTTATCATCAGAAAGTGCCCTACCGGTCTGAAGATTACCTCAACCTCTGTAAGAAGTATCATATACTACCTCTAATTAATCGGCGAACAATCTGTGACTGTATTTCATTATTTAAAATTTTCAATAATTCAATTAATAACTCCGATATTCTATCCAAATTTTATTTTAACGTTCCCGGAAGGTCGAAGCGATGGAACGCACCGTTGCGTGTTCCATTTACCTCTACGAATTACAGGCAAAACTCATTTATAGTGCGTGCAAGTAGCAAATTTAATAGTATGTGCAAACAGCATGATTTTGATCCTTTCTTAACAAGTGTGGTCTCGGTCAGAAAGTGCCTGAGCCTTGGCTTTTTTAATTAAGATTTCGTATATTAAGGTCTTTATTCTTGTATAAATATAAAATGTGAATTGGTTTAAGCTTGAATGTTTTACTGTTTATTTTTCTATTCTTTTTTGGTAGCTGTGTTGTGCTGTTCACATTCTTTCTTGCCAATCTGTTTTTAGAAGTGAAGACTTTTAATTGGCTGTCAGTCTCACATACAATTTTTTATTCTGTTTGTTTTAGCTGTAAGTCATCCATAGTTAATAAATAAATAAATAAATAAATAAATAAATTTTGATTCGTCGGAGAACATAACTTTTGACCAATCTTCAATACTCCAATTTACGTGGCTCTGGGCATATCTTAGTCTTGAAATACGATGCCCACGCTCCAGTTTAGGGCCGTTTGCAGGTCTAAGGGGTTTTAAGTTAGATTCAGCAAGCCGACGTCTTACTGTCCATGCACTTGGGTTACTTCCTCCGAGGTGTCGAAACTGATTTGTGAGTTCAGTTCCTGTGAGAAAGCGATTTCGAAGCATGGTGTTCACCAAGTATCGGTCTTCTCGTGCTGTGGTACACCTGGTTCTGCCCGTTCCTGGTCTGCGTAGGTTAGAACCAGTTTCTTCGTAACGTCGGAGAACTCTTTGTACTGTTGACAGCGACACACCGACAGTCCTTGCTGTATCGCGCTGACTCCGGCCGGTTTCCAGCATTGTAAGTATTCTGGTGCATTCTTCAGGCGTAAGCGACATAATTTCAGCTTGAATAATGAATATAGAGCACTATCAACATGGTTTATGTACCCACATAAATGACAGATTACAAACAAAAGCAAAACCAAATGCTGTAATTTCGTAGTTCCATCTTCGAAAGTGGCCCTTTTTCAAATTTGATTTTTTTATGATATAACTTTACAATAACTAAGAAGTTTTAATACCTTCATTTAAGGAGTATTACATTGTCTATTAAATACAATTTATTGCATTAACCTAGCATTTTTAGTTTCCGAGATTTTTAGGATTCTTTAAGTGACCCGGATTCATTGCTCTCGAGTGTATATCGAATGAAAAAATAGATAGATATGGTCTCATTGATACCCTAGAGCTATGGGATATACAAAAAACACCTTGAGTATATAGATACCATTACCATATAATACATCAGCTTCGCAATTAAGGGTACGCTAGTCGGTCATTCTTCCATACAAACGTAGTATGGTGATTACTCGTCTGTTTGACGGTGTAAGCTCAAAACTAAAAATAAAAAAATGTCGTGTCATTATCTAGCCCTGTATGGAAGCAAAATTGGAAAATAAATATTGGTTTGGGAGTTATGAGAGTCGAAGCTTCCATACCTAAACATTTATGTTCGCATAGCTCGTTATAATGTAGGAAACAGCTGATTTTTTTTTCGCGATTTCTGTGTTGGCCCCATAGTGAAAGTTGTTCATAATGATGAGTACAATGACCCCTTAAGCAAACGAATTAAATTTCACATTGTATACAAGAGCCCATATCTGTTAACTTTAATATTTAATGTACAATTGATATGCTGTTGGCGTACCTATTTTAAATAAATAAATAAATAAAAACTAGATAAATAAATACTAAATAAATAAATAATAAGATTAATTAGCATGCATTTTAGTCACGCCCACCAACGAGTTCGAGCCGTCGACTAGTGCACCCTTAATACAAAAACGTTTGACGGCTGTAACCACCAGTGGCGACCGCAAGCACCAAGCAGCTTAGCTTTCTAGCACACTAATGTGATTCCCGATGGCTATCTATCCACAAACAGAGTTGATTGAGTGCCACGCTGATGGCATTAGACGGAGTGCAGCGCCCTCTAGATTAGATCTGATGCAATCGTTTGGAGAAACGTTTTTATTTAAGAATGTATAGAGTTTCTGCGATTGCGTTTTGTTTTATTTTTATTTTTAGCATGTGGAATGGCTATGGTCCTGTTCTAAAAGTATTTGATAAAAATGTAAACAAATGGATGAGAAAACGTACCTGTCTGTCTGTCTGGTCTGTCTCGCTGTCCAATTTAGTTGAAACTTGGTACATATAAATGTATTTCTGTGACCCGAATACGGACGTGTATCGTAAATAAATGAATTTTGAATATGTAAGGCAATTTGGAAAAAAGCTTCTCGAGGGCAATTTGGAAAATTAAAAAAAAAGATTTGTAAACTGTACCGTGTGACATATTCAATGAAAGGGCTTGTTGTAAAGATCTATTTTTTTTTTAAATCATTTTAAAATAAATACTTTTAAAGATATTTAAGAAAATATATTAATATTGACCATTCCCACCTTATCTCCGAAACTACAGAGCCAAAAATTTTTAACTAAATACAGAGAATGGTTATTTTCATAGGTACACGTTGTTTGCTTAAAATAAACAGCACTTCAAGTGCAGTTTCACAGAAATAAATGCATTAACACGTAGTCTACTATATTACCGTTAGTCTATAACTTTAAAGCAAATACAGCTTTACACAAATCGATTTCAAGTGAAGTCCATCTCTGAATACGAGTCCCAAATTCGGCGAAAGAGTAATTGGGTTTTCCGTTCCCGAAATTCTCCTTTATAGTTCGGAATGAGGCTCGTGAATCGTGTTGGTCCGACCGCTATCGCATTGGGATCTATTAGGCGAGATCGGAGAATTTCACAAAGAAATAAAACGCAGATCGAATTTTTTGATTGCGGTTTCGAAGTAATGTTAGTTGGGTTACCGTTGGATAGATTGTTTAATAACTACTCATTGTGGGTTCAAACATTACGTAATAATGTTGAGCAAACAAACTTACTGTTTGATATGAGTTAGTACAGTTATTTAAGAGGAAATTCTTGACCCTTGGTTATCATAACGGTGAATATTGGACATGGTCCAATAGTTTGAAAGATGCAAATAATTTTTTTTTATTTTTTTATTTGCATGGTGTGATGTAATACATCTGTTTCTAATCTCGTTGCCAGATTTTACCCACATTCAGGATATTGAAATATCTACCCTACTATTATACCTATTATTTGGATTCAAATTGAGCCCTAAACAGAGTAAACTGCGTTCGCAATTCATTCGTCAAACTTGTAAACAAACCCGAATTTTAGGGAAAACAACTGTAATGCCTTAGCCTATATTTTTTATGACTTTTTCAACATTACTAGTCGTTCTAAAATCAACTTTATTTACACGTTCATTAAGTTGATGTTTGTCTAAGTTGTCATGTTTGTTTACATGTTTAGCAAATAAATTGCGAACGCAGATTAGGTGGGAACCTGCTCTGATACTTATAAGTTTGTTTCGCAAAGAATTGGGAAACAAAACTTATAGTTTTGACAATCGTGAATCTGTTACAAAAGTAGTAATTAGGCCTTTCTTTCTTTCTTTTTCGTGTGGTTAGTGACTAACGTGGTGTCCAATTTTTTGTACCGCTATGGGCCTCTGACTTGGCTTCACATGCTGTCGAGAGATATCTCTCAGGCATACTGGTTTCCTCACGATGTTTTCCTTCACCTTTTTTGAAGCAAGTGATAATTCCTATACAATAACCATATGAGTTCGAAAAGTCAGAGGTGCGGTAGTAATTAGGTAAAGTCAGGGAAAGTAAGTATTTATCAAATTAAATGCTAACTTAAATTGCCCATATATTCAAATCACAACTGTCATTTTTTGGCATTTGTATGTTATCGCTTTATCACGGCAAATTGACGTAGTGTGCCAATTTGATACACTATCAATTTCCCTGCATACGTACGCCTTGCATAACCCAACGCAACCTTAGATAACTCCGCAAATTAGTAGAAAGAGCCCTAACAACCTAGACTGGACCGGGTCTGGTATAGAAAGAAGTATACACGAAGTAGTGTGGTATTCGAAGTGAAGTGGTATTTAAAGTGGTGTGGTGTACAAAGTGGTTTAGCTTGCGGGTGCATTTAGACCGCATGTTGGTTGATGGTCCCACGACGAGAGAATAATTTTCGCTAATGTAGGGTTCACGCGTAGGTACAGAATGTTGAAAATTACTTTCTATAGACCTACTTATACTCAATATTCGGGCACATTTAACGCAATTACTTATGCATTATTTTTTAATTTTTTAATCTACCTAATGAAATAAAGTTACTGTGCGTATTAATTTAACATTTGCCAAAAAGGCTTTAATTAAAATTCGTGGCCCTGTGCACTTGCAGGCATAGCTTTTCGCGTGAAAAACTGAAATATTTGGTTAATTAAGGACACTTTTTGTACAGGCTGTGAACAAAAATTTACCGAAATCGTGTACACACGGCTACATATCAAGCTATGCATTTCCAGTGTAAGCTGACCTCTCACTGTACGGAAATCTTAAAGGATGCGAGATAAGCTGTAGCCCTGTGTACAGTCGGACTTTTAATCAGATGCATTAAAATGACTCTTCTGTCATTTTGTTAAAAATGTTTTAAGTTATCGATGAAATGATAGTAAGAAGTGTAATTTTACTGCAGCTAAATAAAAGTCCGACTATACTTATAAGTACTAAATTTGAAATAAGATTAGATATTTAACTAAACCTTTTTTACAGTCCGCTCAAACGATTTTGACTTATATTGCGTTGGTGGCATGACAAATGGCAGCTGCAGTAAACAGTTGGTATTGTACACTTTTTTGCTTTTAATGCCTACGGTATAGAAGTCAAAATCGGTTGAACGAACTGTAAAAAAGCTTTACTTATTTCAAATGAAGTATAGTTATGTTTGATTTCGACTCTTCTTCAAGTTCTTGTTCAGATTAAACTTTTGTCGGTTTCCTAATTATTTCTACTTATACCTACATTTTCTGGTGGGGCTTATAATGATCTGATTAATTTAGAAGTAACTTACTCTACTAAATCACGTGTTTCAAGCTTACCGTGGGTAAAACTTCAACTACAGATAATATAGCCATAAATGCAACAAAGCTAAACAACATACCGTGAACTAGATTCTATTTAAAGTTCAAAGAGTCAAGAGATCAGGAAATTATGTTTTAATGCATACGAGGAAACAGTTTAACTGGCAATAAACACAGTAATGGCTCAGTTACTGAGTTTCGTCGCGTTACATGTAAAAATATCTGTCAATTAAGCGAGAGAACAATATTTGAAATGCCGTTTAAAATGCTATTAAAACGGTTGCAGCTGCGTTCGTTTCATTTTAATTTAAATATTTATGTTGGTTTTATACACGCTGTATATTATGGTAATGTATTGTTTGTAAATATTTCTAATTAATTTTGGACACTGCATACGTTATTTTTGGAAAGTTTGAGTAAAAGTTATTTCTTGTTCGAAGCATGGGCTACAGGGTTCCAGGTTAGTTAATAAGTAATCGCATAGGGTAGCAGCATTATGCTGAGCAACGGCCATTTTGCTTGGATGTGACGCATATTTTCCCTTTTAGTAGCGTAATTTTTACCGCAAATAAACGTATTTTCTTTCTTTCTTTTCTTTAATTTTAGATTACGCAAATTATGGAGTTAATGTAAACCATGTCTCTTTCCTAAAAACTATTTATCTGAGCAAATAAAACTGCTTTTATTTCAGTGGTTGTAGAGCCACTTGTAAAAGAGCTCCCACGGAGAGATTACTACAATTTTATTTGCTGAGTAGCTTCCGCCTACAGCTTCGCCCGCGTGATATCTTTATAAATTAATAGCTATTGCCCGCGAATTAGTCTGCGATCCAGGATAAAAAGTCTATGTCCTTCTGCAGGTCATGGTCTACCCATGTGTCAAATTTCATCCCAATTCGTTAAGCCGCTTTAGCGTGAAAGCTTAACAAACAAACAAACTCACTTTCCCATTTATAATATTAATTATATTAGTTAAGATAGCCTATGTTACTCAGTGATAATATAGCATTCTACGGATGAAAGATTTTTAAAATCTGTCCAGTAGTTTTTGATTTTAATAATTACAAATCTCTCTTTAATATATTAGTATAGACAAAGAACAGCATCAGACAGTATTCTTCATTTAAATACCATAATAAAAATTCCTGAAATCCTTTTGAGTTCTATGCACGATGCTCTAAAGCTGTGTACACACATTGAGCGGCAAGAACGCGGCAACAGCTTTTGCAGGACACATTTCTACCGCGCTCTAGTTAGGACCAAACCGACCAATGTTTGCTTTTAAAGGTGTGTCCAAACATTGAGCGGCAATCGTGCGCGACTGCCGCGCTGTGTTTGGACAACAGCCGCGCGCAAACGCTTCTGTCTACCTGCCGCGCACAAACATTTTTAGGAAACATTCGTCACTAATTGTTTCTGGACGTATTTCTGCGGACGTATAAAGGCTAGGCAGATTGATATTACCAACTGAAGTGCGCGGCGCGTCTCCGATGTGCCGCGCAGTACCTACTGCCGCGCAAACATTCGTCGGTTTGGTCCTAACTAGAGCGCGGCAGAAATGTGTACTGCCAACGCCGCGTGTTACAGCCGCGCACGATTTCCGCCTTATGTTTGGACACTCCTTTACGGAAGCATTCGCGCACGGCAGCCGCGCACGGTTGCGGCTTTATGTTTGGACACACCTTTAGAAAGCATAGCAACAGCTTAAATCACACAGCTTTTATTACAGCCCTTGTCCACTAAATCACTGACGTTTGGTTCCCACACGGGCCAATGTCAGTAATATTAACTGTTAGAATTAATAGCGAAGACATTTATAGTATTCCAGGATTTTTATATCCTTCAATATTCTTGAAGAACTTATATAAACAAATATCCTATAATTATTATAATTATGCCAGACAGGTTTTTGCTATATGAAACGTTAATAAAAGGTATTTTCAGAATTTTTGTAGTGCTCAGTTTGTGGTGTATAAGTTTTTTTCTCGATCGAGTGAAAGAAATGTACTTACAGGTTAAACTTAATCAGCTTATAATGTTCCCACTGCTGGGACACAAGCCTCCTCTTGGTGAGAGGGAATGGGCCGTAATCCACCACGTCATGAGCCCAGTGCGGATAGATGTCATAATGTCTTTGAATTTTTGGTTCCAGGACATATACAATACACAGGCAACGGAAGGAACACGGGTGGGTTTTAGTCAGTAAAAGTCTGACACGCCCTCCCGCTCCGCCCAGAGCGGGAGAAGTTATTTGATAATTTCCCACAATCAAAAAAAAAAAAAGGACATTTCGACGGTGAAGTATCAATATCTAATAACTATCATTTTGGCGGTTTTCACTTTATTGCATATTCACGGGTAAAATGTGAAAGAGCCCGTATTCGCAAAGACGAATCCTCTTGAATTGTTAAAATTTCTTAGATAATTACTTGTAGAAATACCGAATAAGTTATCTTGCGTGATTTTTGCAGGCAATATCTACACGTTTTTAAGTGTATATATTCGGTATTGCCAGCAGCGTGCAGCAAAATATAAATGCAATACCTACCTTTTATCTACGCAATAAATTGCTGGTTCTTAGTTAAATTTGAAACAATATTTTCTATCTACATTTTATATCCATAACCTGAAATGTTTGATTAAAATCACTATCACCATCACAAGCGTTACCTACTATTTTAGTATAAAACTATTTTTTTAATTAAAATGGTCAAAAATTATATAAATGAAACGTTTTTTTCGCCTCCTGTAAAATCAAGTTTCAGTAGTTAAGTATTATATATTGATACTTAACCGTCGATATACAATGTGAAATTTAATTCGTTTGCATCTTCTTAAGGGGTCATTGTACTCATCGTTACGAAAAATTTCGCGATTTCAGGGCTGGCCCCATAGTGAAAGTTGTTCGTAATGATGAGTACAATGACCCCTTAAGAGGATGCAAACGAATTAAATTTCACATTGTGTACATAGTGTCCTCACGCTGTTTTCCTTCACCGTTTTGAGAGCAGTGGTGGTGAAATAATTTATACAAAGTAAAGCGCCTGTCTGGGTTCGAACCTACGAGTCCTACGACCTATAACTTGTAAGTGGCCGCCGATATCACTGGGTCACCACGGCTCTTCATTACTTACAGGTTACTTTAAATAAATTTTTTCATGAGTTCTTAAAAGTGCAAGTAGGTCAATCAATCTGCCTAGCCTTTTCCCAACTACATATTGGGGTCAGCTTCCAGTCTAATCGGGTGCAGCTGAATTCCAGTATTTTACATGGAGCAACTGCCTATCTGACCTCCACAACCCAGTAACTGGGTATTACGATACCCCTAGGTAAGACTGGTTGTCAGACATTCGGGCTTCTGACGACCCGTAACGACTGTCAAAGATCCACGAATGACAGCCGAGACCAACGACTTAACGTGCTTTCCGTGTCGCGTGAGTCGCGGTATATAAAGATGGTCACCCATCATAAGACCAACCCCGGCAAGCGTAGCTTAACCTGATGGATCGACCCGTGCGGCGAGTTCGCAAGCTTGTTTTTGCAGACTTCTCATAACTTTGCTGGTACCTAACATTAACAAAGCAAATTAAATAGCCAAACACGCTCAATCAAAACTCATCTATGTAATTAATATTGTACTAGAACAAACCTAACAGTCCACAACCATAAAACAATTAACTAAAATAATTGTACGTTTCAACTCTATTGTTAATGTATATTAGCAGTAATTCATAACATTTGCATACTAGTAGAGGTCGCGGGGTCGCCCTGCCGGCCGTCGACTGAACTACAAGATGCATCATTGTGCTCACGACCTTAAGATAATGAGGGTGAGCAGAACGTGTGGTTTATTGTACACCGTTATTTACTTATAACCTATTAAGAGTACGGTGCGGGACGGTGTCCTATGGGGAATATAATAGGTACAACTTAGCCTTCTGATTTTGTATATGTATGAGTTTACCAGTTTGCATGATATTTTAAAGAGCAGATTTTATGGCATTGAGAATCGGATGGTTTCTACATAACATAGGTATTGTACGGAAAACCCAATTACATTTTCCCCGACCCGGGAATCGTAACCAGGACCTCATGCTCAGCAGTAGTGCTTTCGATCACTAGACTAACGAGGCGTGATAACATATTAAATGGAAAATCATTTGTTACCCAGTTACGAGTACCTACCTTCTTCTTAAAAAACAAAAGTGTTCAGTCGGTTACCTTAACACCACGTTTGTCTTCTTAGTACTTAGCTAGAAATCGGAGAGACAGTTCAAGAACCAATTTGACTTCAGATATCACAAAGATTTATCCCTCCAATTCCGACAATATTCATTCACGTCCGCTCATTTAACTTAAAGCTTCCTACAATAACATCGAGACAGCACTGAGCACTCCTACGCACAATTTACTAGCAGTAAAGATCGGCGTTCACTAGGCGGCATTTACATTTGTATGCCGAAGCGTTCCGCGGCATACCACAGCTTCCTGCGATATCTACAATTCCCCTTTTGACGATATTAACCTAGTGTGAGTGCTAAAGATGTGAAAATAAGATTCAAAATCATTTCCGCTCACGATATTGCTTTGCCTTGCCATGTCGAGCTGTGTTGCTGGGTGAGCGCTGGCCCTAATTCTCTGCGCTTGCGCCGTCATAGCTCATCTCTAACAGCTAACAGTAGGAACCTGTCAGAGGTACAATTCAGATTCTATTACGAGGATCTTGGATTTGTTTAGTATTTTATTACGGGGAATAAAGGAGTTTATTATTTATGGTTGGTTTTAACTTCCATGTTGGACCTGCTGGTCAATTCAATAGTAGGTACCTAATTAATTATTTTGCTAGTAAAAAGAGAAACATTCAGGTAATGCGAAAATTTCATATTTCTCGGCAAGATTTTTGACGTGACCGTAACGAAACGTTGCTCTTGGTTATTTTTAGTCCGTGTTATGACACTGCAGGGCAAATAACTCACTTTCTCCTTTCCACTCCTCTCTGTCTTGAGCTTGGACCAATCCTGTGTGTAGGCGTCAAGCTCGTCTCGCCATCTTCTTCTGGGTCTGCCTTTATGTCGACGGACGTTTCCTGGGACCCACATGGTGGCAGATCGTTATGTGATTTTTGGTTATGTGGACTCTTGGTTATGTGTTTGTCTTGGTTTGGCTCTTCTCGATGTTACATCTCTCTCCTTTTCCTATTCGAAGCCAGTTCTTGTTGATTATTCCTCGTTGAGAAAGATACTTTCGGCCATTAGGCCATCATTATTATATTTCATTTAATTTTCATTTTTATAAAAACATAAAAAAACACAGAATAGAATAGAATATAATATATTTATTGTAAAACATGAGTATACATCAAATAATATGTGCGAGGTCTTAAAATACGAGTAACAGGTAGATCTGCATGTTTTGCCATAAATGGCGTAAAAAACAACATATTTTAGGTTTAGAATCAACCATAAAAAATTGAGTCTATACAACAATTAATCATTTAATCCTAATGCTAATTAATAAAGGGGAGGGAACAAATAATTAAATTGTTTTACAGAGTTTAGGGTAAAATCAAAAATATAAAAAATAGTAGCCCACCGGTATCGGGAACAGGGTCCAAGCTACCGGTGGTCAGGGAGAGGAACCTCCTAACGATACGCGCCGTGTCCAGAAGTACCGTTTTCTGGATCAAGTCTTTGATCCAGCTGCCTCACGAGAACATTGAGAGATCTTGGTCGACGCTTTCGGCGATCAGGCCATAATCATTATCATTATTAAAACAGATAATGCCTGCGACTTCGTGTGTGTGTATTTGGTATTTAATGTCCAAACCTAACGATCGGTTCAATTGTTTAGGCATACACTCCCACCCTCCATTTTTTAAAAGATCGTAGCGAACATTCTTCTCGACACGGCACCCGCAACTGCCATCACCGCGACAATCGCTTGGGGTCTCGCGATACGCAATCTTAACTGTCCGTTGTCCCCGTTGCCCGAATGTACATAAGGGGGACAACGGTAAGGAAATTTTATGACGTTCCGTTGTCCCCGTGTCGTGGACACAGATTACGGGGACAACGGGAATACACGTCGTCAATGAGCGCGTCTGTGGGAGTGTGCCGTTTCGAACGTTTACTACGTAGTTTCTGTACTGTCCATATTTATACTGTGGTTTAGTCGTAGACCGCAACCCTCCAAAAATGAACAAATACTATATAGCAACTTTCAATGTACGATCATTATCAAGCGAAGCAAGAATCAAAGAACTAGAATATGCTCTATCAGACATAAAATGGGACATATTAGGAATATCAGAAGTACGTCGTTCAGGATATATAATAGAAGACAGACAGCATTACACGCTCTACTACTTCGGAGAAACAAAAGGAGAGAAAGGAATAGGATTTCTTGTCAGGAAACAAAATAATGTGGTAGTAGAGAACTTCATCGGACTTTCTGAAAGAGTTGCTCTTATTCACGTAAAAATACAAAATAAACTATTTACAATTATCCAAGTTTATGCACCCACGGAAAACGCTGATGATAAAGATATGCAAATATTTTACGAATGTCTCAAAAAGGCTTTGGATAACAGCACAAAACACATAATATTCATGGGTGACTTGAACGCAAAAATTGGAAACCCGACGCCACAGGATAAGCTGGTAATGGGCGAGTATGGTTACGGGAACAGAAACAAAAGAGGAGAAATGTTCATAGAGTTTTGCTTTCAGTACAAATTAAAGATAGTAAATACTATGTTTAAAAAATCGCCAAAACTGAGCTGGACGTGGAAAGCACCAGATGGTAAAACTAGAAATGAAATAGATTATATTGCTACAAACATCCCTAACTCATCACTACACAATATCAGCGTGCTAAGCGACTTTAAACATTCAAGTGACCACCGCCTCGTGAGAGTAACCATGACCCTAGAAAAAAGTCTACTCAGGCGAACACAATTTAAAAAGAAAATTCAAGAAGTGGACTACAAAAAATTCCAATCTCATCTGGCAATTAGACCGACACCAGACTCTACTATGTCAGCTCAAGATCAGTATGACATTCTAGAAAAGTCAATCACATGTTGCTCTGAAAACTCAATACTGGCAAGAAAAACCTTAAAAAAACAACTAATCATAACTGAAGACGTCGAAGAACTTATAAAAAGGAGACATACCCTTAAAAACAAGGAAAACAAAACAAGATCCGAAAAATATCTTTTAAGCAAATTATATAGAATTATAAATAAAACGATAACTAGCAACATTCGAAGCTATAGACTTACTATGTTAGAAAACTATATACAAAACTCTGGAGCAGTAAAAAAAGCCTACAAGAGATTAAATAATTCAAAACAACTTATGACTCAGCTGCAAAATGCTTCTGGAACGAAGGTTACAAATAGACAAGGATTACTAGAAATAGCAACTGAATTTTATGAAACCTTATATTCAAATAACAACTCAGAAGATAGCTCATATATGGCAATCAATTACGATTATGTTCCGTGTTTTAATGAAAATGAAATAGAGCTTTCCATCGACAAACTAAAATTAGATAAAAGCCCAGGATCGGATGGAATAAAGAATGAACATATAAAAGCAGGCAAAACTATCTTAATCAAGCCGCTCACGACTATATTCAATCAAATCTTAATAGAAAACAAACTCCCCAGCCAATGGGCAAGTACAGAGATTATCATTCTATACAAAAAAGGAGATCCAACACAAATATCAAACTATAGGCCTATAAGTCTTATGCCATGTCTTTACAAAGTCTTTGCTTCAACTCTACTACGCCGTATAACCAGAATAATCGACGATAATCAAGCGGTAGAGCAAGCAGGGTTTATGAAAAATCGATCAACGGTGGACCACATACACACTCTCAAGATGATCATTGAAAAATACAACGAATATGGTAAGCCACTCTACATAAGTTTTATTGATTATTCAAAGGCATTCGACTCTATTTCGCACAACTCGATGTGGAGGGCGCTGGCCGAACAAGGGCTGAACGAAGGCTACATAAATATAATCAGAGAAATATACAGAAACAGTAAAGCTAGAATTAAACTTGAATCTTATGGACCAACCTTCAATATACAGCGTGGTGTAAGACAGGGCGACCCGCTCTCACCTAAGATCTTTATAGCAGTCTTAGAACAAATATTTAGAGCACTGGACTGGGATAGAGTTGGCCTCAAAATACATGGACAGTATCTATCACACCTTAGATTTGCAAAGACGACCTGGTGCTACTGTCTGAGGACCCTGAAGAGCTTCAACATATGCTACAATCACTGAATGAACACAGTAAGACAGTAGGGCTTGAAGTAAACCAAAGTAAAACAAAAGTCATGACAAATAGAGAAAAAACAACTGTTACCATGAACGGGGTACCTTTAGAATGGGTCGACGAGTACATATATTTGGGACATTTAATATCTGTAAAAGACTGCTCAAAGAGAGAAATAACCCGCAGAATAAAGAATACCTGGAACAAATATTGGTCGATGAAAGAAATATTTAAAAGCGAACTGCCTACCAAAATAAAGACAAAAGCTATGGAAATCTGCCTCATGCCATGCCTCACATATGCATGCCAAACATGGTCCTCAACAAAAGAATCACTGGAAAAGGTAAGAGTATGCCAGAGAGCTATAGAAAGGAGCTACATGGGATTAAAACTAAAAGATAAAGTTAAAAATACGCTAATTAGAGAGAAAACCAAAGCTAAGGACGTAGTAAAGGAAGCTCTCAAGCTTAAATGGAAATGGGCAGGACACATACAAAGATTAAATGACGACAGATGGGCAAAAATAACTACAAACTGGTACCCGATATACAAGAAACGTCGCCGAGGTAGACCATGCAAGAGGTGGAACGATGATTTAGCCACCGTAGCAGGAAAAACATGGAGCAGGCTGGCTAGAGATAGAGAGAGATGGAGATCAATGGAGGAGGCTTTTACCGCTATAGGCGGTCCTTACATCTAAATTTTACAATTAATTAATGTTTATACAATTCTTAATTACTGAAATATTTAAATTATTAATTTTGCATGGTAAAATAAATTTAATTGGTACTTATCTGATTCTAAATTATAATGGAACTATTTAAATCTTTAAGACATTTCTAAATTAGAAACATAATAATAACAAAAAAAAAAATGCATGAATAAAAATAAAAAAAAACACAATTATGAAATTAATAATTGTAATTGAACTTGTTTAAAATTATAAATTTAATGTATTGTTTAATTTGCATGAAGAATTAAAATACATGTAGATTTCAATGTAATGTTGTAAGGAATCAATAAAGCTATTTTTATTTATTTATTTTATTATTAGTCGTGAACCAGACCTTTACTTTCGTATTTATTATAATATTAACTTAGTATGGATTAACGTTCTGACTATCCAAACTTATTCTAATATCATTTTGTTTCAGGTAAGTCATGTCAGCTGTCAAGCGTGAGTCCTCCTGCGCACGCGCAACTGCATGTTGATAGCCGTTCAGCTTCCTGGGTAAATAATCATGGAAGTACGAACTAGAAGATTAAAGATGGAGTAGGCAACTTAAATCTTTTGTAGGTAAGTAATTAGATAAACATGATAATGGACACACACCGCGCTCAACGCTTGACGTGTCCACACGTCGGGTCCGAGTTCGCAACAAGTCAATCGCCTTCTTGAGGATGCCTCGTTGAGAGGTGAAACACGTGTCGATTTCTTACAAGGTTCTTTATGACTCATTAAGAACAGTTACGCGGATTAAGTTACTATATAATATATACGTCGTCTATTGTATTTTATGATAATGGAGTTGATTATCGCTCATTTATTACCCTGTCGCAGTCCATGGGTAGTATAAATAGACCTATTTCTCGCTCTTGGTGGATTACCCGTTCAGTCGTACTCGGCGCTTCTCCTCCACATTTATTATGCGCACAGCCAAAGTGTGGAAGGCGCTGCCAGCGCCTGTGTACGCGAACGCAGTAGCAATATCAAATTATGTAAAACATGTGCGGGGCGAAATTTCTGTTTTGCTCCCCCCCAATCCCCCGGGCCAAAAGCTGGGTACGTTCATGACTTCCACTAATAGCCTGTCAGCCTTAAAATCTGGTCAACGAGTACAGTCGTTCCATCGTCCATCGCTTTCCATCACGCGAGATCGGGGTCAAGAGCATGGGTTGGTTTCATATAAAAGAGTGCAAAAATCGTGCGATTGGTTAGTATGTGACCTTATCAAACCTTATACATAAACTCGCGGTATCTTTTTCCTACCTGGAAACCACTCTTCATGTGATTGGCAACATAATCTACAACCAATCCATCTTTACCTGTGCAACATAAACTCCCCAACATTCTCCCATAACAGACAAAGATATTAAATCCTTGTTGCGTGAGTCGTGATGCACGTTGGCAATATATCCCTTAGAGAGCTTAGTTCATGGACAACATGACAGGTGGCGCTACCTGCCTCCATTCGCGGCCATTACAGGTGAATTTAATTTATTATTCACGTATTAATTTTGTTCTGGATGTTTGTAAATGGATGTTGCTAGTGGAACTGTTATTCGTCTTAAGTGTCCGTGTTGCAGCTAGCTAGACGGTTTAAATAATAGAGTCCAGGAGCTATTTGAAATGTTATATCTTGCAAAAGAACTTTTGAAAGTAAATTACTTATTTGCATTTTAGTGCGAAAAAAGGAAGAATTACTTTGTACTACTACGAAATCTTTTAGTAAGTAAGCAGGACGTAAAAAATGTAGATGGGTGATTATACAAAAATTGGGTAACTCAATGTCATTAGACCATGGAACGATGTATTATTATATTTTGTAGATATTTTTAATTTAATTTTAAACAATTAAATGCCTTTTATTTGGTCGCTCAATTTCAGCTTTTCTTTTTAAATACAAGTTTGTAAATTTCCACAATATATTCTCAAAACGTCAGTACTTTGGCATGTCACAATCCCAAAAATGCGCAATCAAGTGGCTGTGGATTAAATATTACCTTTAATTTAAGCAAACTTACTGCTTCACTACAATCTATGATGTAGTTAACAATGTATACCACAACTTTTATAATGTAATATTCTTACCGGTGTTCTAAAAATAATAATAAACTTTGTGATCAGTTTTATTCGTCAGTCCGCTGTGTGATGTTCGAATTTGAATTTCCCGCTAAATATTGTCGACTCAAATTCAAACCCGTGTTAAATTTCAACGTTGGTAGTAAAGGTAGCAGCAGACCGCGCCATTTTACAGCAGCCATTACTGTGCCAGTGCTACCGTTGTGTTTGTCATGGAAACACGTGCCGATCCAGTCAAAATTTCAGTCCTATGGTGAGTTGTTATTTCCTTGTAAACCTGTGTTATATTTTAATTTATACATAGTAAGCTTTGTTAGTTTTTAATGTAGCTTGTTGATATTCCGAAATATCAAACTAAACGTTGGTTCTAATGATAATCTCAAATTCGTGTATTTTTCGTCAGTCCGTTGGCGTCAGTCCTTTGTCTGATATTGCGCCAGAGGACTGACGTGTTTCCAGAGTACTGACATTTAGCGTGTGTAAGCATTTTTTTTAAACTTATTTCAGTTTAAACCATCATGCCGCCTCCTAAAAAAAAACAAACTATGTCTAAGGATAGAGAAGACATATTAAAAAAGAAAAGAGTAGCCGAAAAGGCTCGATTAGTTAAAATCAAAAGTGACCCTTTTAAATTAGCCGAATACAAAGAGAGACAAAGGTTGCAGTTGGAGACAAAGGTTGTACTTAAAAAAAAGGAGAAGAGGCAAAGAAAGTGAGTTTTCTTCTGTTATCCACGAGAGATGTCCAGGTATAAAAATGAATGTGATTGAAAGCTGTGAAATAGAGCAGATGAACACTTTGATTAACGAGAAGTCGTCTCAAATGGTCGTCTTTAAGGGGACACTATTGGTGCATCAGGTGACCGGCTCAGCTTACATTCCCAACCATCTTACAATGAAGTCACTAAGCTGTTTCTGCGACGCTGACGCATGTGATCATTTCAAGCTAGGATCCATTCATTATCAGACAGAAATGTCGGCTGAACATGGTACACGTATAAATCCTTCTACTGTGTTCACAGACTCTGAAGATGCACCACCACTACCACCACTATAATCACCACTATGATATATCACTATCCACTTACGTGAGAGACATCAATGACCACTCAAAATTAGATAGCAATCTTTCAACACCAGGAGTTAGCGGTTATTCACAACAGCAAAATCTTTACAGTAGTGGTGATTATGTATTGGTCATATATGTCACCAAGGAATACCGAATATCGTTATGCAGCAATCTGTTCTTCTGTTGATGATGAAAACGGTGAATTGAGAGTGACTTTCCTCAAAATTTGTAAACAGAATGGCACTCTGTTTAAATTGAATGAAAGAGATGTATCAGATGTTCTGATGAAACAAGTTATAAAAAAATTACCTGTACCAAACCTCATTACAAAAGGTGTTTTACCAATTTAAAGAAGAAATTGATGTTTTTGAAAAGTAGTTGTTGTAGTGTTAAGCTATTTTGAAGTATTAATTTTAACTTTTGTTGAGAAAAAGATTTCATTTTTATTACTTGCTTTTAGGGCGTAAATTGTCTTAATTTTAGTTCCTATTATTTGTTGATTACTTACAAAATGTACACTGATAAGTAATACATCAAAGTACCTAATATAAATTGAGCAACATAACGATATTAAAAATGTCAGAAGACTGTTCTGAAGACTGGGATAGTTTATAAATTGTATGTTAATAATTGATATCTTTAAGGCTCAAAGAGTCATATCTTTGTTTCAATTGTTTCTTGACTATAAGTGAATTAAGACTCAAAATACTTGCCATTATTGGATTCTAAGAGATTTCTTCTAAATCTTAATAAATTTCTTACAATATCTAATGAAGTTGTGTTGTTTGTCAGTACTATGTCACTCTCGTCAGTCCCCTGGCAATCAAATTCAGAAAAATCTAAATATCTCAGCATCTACTTAAAAAAGTGACTGGCCCAGACACGAGCAATATATTCATTAGATTAGCTATCTTATATACCCGAATTTGCATGAATTTTACTTAAAAAATATCGTAAACAAAATATTCCTAAAAGTTACCCAACTTTTGTATATTCGCCCAGATACATGAAGTAAAAATTGGTAAAATTTTCAAAAGTAGGGCTACCTAAAGGGTCCTTAGTAGTGATACTCACTAAGATTTCCTGCTCCAATATATCTAAATCACACATTACTGACTGGACTTGTACGACACAACATAGGTACTGATTGCAATAAATTTTGTGGTGCCTACGTACTGCAGTTCATTTCGTAGTTGCATGTTATGAAGGCTAACTAATTGCAAGCCCCCACTGTTACGCGCACACTTGCGGTAGACGAGCAAATCCTAGTAAATGTTAGATTATAGAACCAAATTTTGCTAGAAAATAGTTTTGGGTATAAATAAGAATAGGGGAAAACTAAGAAAAGGATCAACGGATTCAAATGATGATTTGAAAAAAGCTACGAAGGAGATGAATACTAAGATGGCGACTGTATAGATGACCAAAAAAGAAAAGTTATCTCAAAGTTTTGTGTAATGTTCCATAAAGAAACAATAATTTAGTAGATTCTTTACCAAACCCACACTTGCAGTCCAGACCAATCAAGCAGTTTTCCTACTGCATTTAGTTTATTTCGATGTACATCGTTGCGGGTAACAAACTGCTCGCCTGATGTTCCGCGGGCACTCTACGTTGTAGGTACACGTAGTGCAATTGCTCATCCAAGCTATTGCAGTAGTAAGTGCTACAATAAAATTAGATTTAGCTGAAGATACACGTAGAAGATATGAGGACGCTGGAATGGAAACAAAGAAATTCAAAATAAAAAAGATGATTGGCGTCTAAATGGCGGAATGGCGGAATTAAATTGATTAAGTTAATTACCTAGACTGACTCAGAGTAAACTTGTAAGAATACCAGCTTAAAGATTGATACTAAGACACTTTTTACTGACCACAAGGGTGGACAGTCATGTCGTGGTGGGTTGTTTCCGTACAGCAGTGATAGCCTAGTGGTATGACCGTCGGACTGCCAAGTCATGGATCTCGAGTTCGAACCCAAGGCACGGACCTCTGACTTTTCGGATTCATGTGCGTATTGTATAATTATTACTTACTTCAAAAACGGTGAAGGCAAACATTGTGAGGAAACCGGCGTTTCCTCACGATGTTTTCCTTCACCGTTTTTGCATGCCTGAGACATATTTCTCGACAGCATGTGAAGTCAAGGCAGAGGCCCGTGGACGGTTTTAAAACTCTGACACCAGGTTAGTCACTAACCACACGAAAAGAAGAAGATTAAGTACTTAATTGTTGAATTCGATCGACTTAAAGTGACTTCCTTCATGGCAGTTAGAGAAATCCTTCCTCCATTAACTTTAATTTATATTTATTTACCTTCTCGGCCAAGTCTGTTTATCCCTCTTAAACCAGCCATTTCCTATTACACGCAGTGTATTTCAATCGCTATGCGGTTAACTAATAGCTCCCGTGTTACGCGTTGCTCCTCGCACGTACCACTGTTCAGTGTTCCTCGTTTATCTGCGCACGTTCATTGGTCGAGCAGATTCTGTAATAAGTGTGGTACTACCGCTACTGTACTGCAATGCAATTTGATTTAGCTGCATCCGTTCGAGTTCGCAGTTCGTTTGGAGATTAACTTGAACTGTATAACGTTACGAATTTTAGTGAACTTTACAGAAATTCACATAGCTATATTTGTGAAGCGCGTCAGTTCACAAAATGCATTGCCGGTTTTCATCTCAATTCATCTAACATTGCATCTCGATTTTCTTGTATCCTGCGTTTCTGCCTTGGAACTATCACATCCCTAAATACACACTAACTCAGTGTATTTTTTAAATTTTGTGGGGTTTTTCTATCAGGAATTTCTTTGCTAGCAGTCCAGAGTCTGGATTTGCACCCGGTTGATGGCAATAGGCTCGCCCCCTATTACCTACACGGCACTTAAAAATTACTGACGAAATGTGGGTGAGCTAGGTTCACTTCTGCCTAACTCTTCGTCGATGATAGGCGTTATTTTATGTGTCAATGTCTTGCACATCTTCATTTGTTCCATGAATCATTATTATAATTGATTCTATCAAAGAAGACACCATTCCAAAAAGGAGACCACTAAGTTGCTACAGTCCGACTTGTCGGTCTAATTTCCTTATGATCAGACATTGCCTTAGTAAAGTTTAATGGCAATACGAGTACTATCCAGGATATGTCTGCTATAAAACAGTAACGAGTAACAATTATTTCGATATAAGCGACGATCTCAATCAATTTCCCGAGCTGGCTAATTGCAGCGCCTCTGTTACGCACTGCCAATGTACCGTGGAGGGCAGAAGGCCTGGGCCCGTACGATAATCATTTGTAGGGTAGGTTAAATTGACAGTTAGCAGCTGGTTCGCATATGGTACAAAATCGCATGACACTTCACTTTTCGTCAAATATTGACCTGCTAAGGAGATCCTGATTTCATTCTCCTCAACCTATCACAGTAATAGACATTGGCCTTTCCCTATTTCTGCCACAACATCCATTTTGTCAAGTTCCGTGTAGTGCCGGACGTAAAGAATTTTTTCCCGTGGGTGACGTAAAAGCCCACAAAAGGGAATCACTAGAGAATGGGCACTCTATGTATTTTAACACCATACTGCGATCGCCATCCCGCCTGCCAAGCGTGGCGATTATGGCAACCCCCCATTTTGGGGACGCCTATGTCCAGCAGTGGACGTCTTTCGGCTGAAATGATGATGATCCATTTTGTCGATTCTGACTTACGCATAAATAAAATATTCAGTTACTAGTCTCGAAATCCTATGTCCCAGGTCATGGTCTACCCATGTGCCAAATTTCATCCAAATCCGTTCAACCCTTTTAGCGTGGAATCGTAACAAACAAACTCACATTCTCATTATTATTTAGGATTTTCTGTATCTACTCTATGCTATTTCTCATTCCTGGCACTCAGATGAATCACGCACCTTGTAAGGTACTTGTACACATAAAGAATGTATACCAGGTAAGTATGTAGGTGAGTCTGTGTAGGCACATAATATAGGGAAGGTAATTAAGGTAGAAAAGGAGAGAAATACATCTTTGCGTCGAGAAATCTTGGGTACGTGAATTTTCCTTAATATTTTCATGTTTGCCTTTTTGAAACTCATCGTTAAGATTCCTTGTTTGTGTAGTATATGCTTTAATTTAGGAAAAACATTATGAAGAAAAATATAAGGTTCCGTAAATGTTAAGTTATATCAGGACCAAGATAATTTTGTGCTTATTCTAGTGCAGTATCTTAACATAGCCATCAATTTCTATTGTAGTAATATTGTCAATCGCTTCAATTGCATTTGGTAGACGATAAATTTACGCATCAATCACGTAAATATTGACAATTGCAATTGCTCGTTTCAGGGCTGTCAAAAATTTTCCTGTTTTGATTAATTTGGAAATATTACTGTATGGAAATATGAAATGTGGCTAACTGGTGAATACGCCAGCGCAGAGAGCAGAGGGCGCTGACTACCTTGTTTTCATTTCTTGTCTCTCCCACTTCCCCTAGTTATCTAGCCCCCCACTTTCAATACATTTGTGACAACCACAGTAAAAATCTACGGTCATCAAATAATCGTGTTCTTCAATGTCCCACTAACCGCACAGACTTCATTCACTCCTCTTTCTTCATTCAGTCTATCTTCCTGTGGAATGCGCTCCCCCAGGAAATCAGATGGCAACCAACCGATTATCCTTTAAAGTTAAAGTTCACGAGCACATTCGTAAGAAGCTGGCAGTATTATCACAACGTTAATGTTTTCCCATTGTTTGACTTATTTGTTTTAGTATATTCGTGTATTTATGTATATGTATTTGTGCTTATATTTATATATAATCAGACATGTATATTATGTTTATAATTTGTAAAAGGTATATCTTTATATACCTATTACTTTATTTTTTATTTTTTTTATTCCTCAATTTTTCGTACTTTCACCTACCCCTGTTTATCTCTCCATCCCCCAAAAGTTGACTGGTAGAAAATGCCTGTGGCATTAAGTCCGCCTCTGTACATTTCTGTTCTTGAAGTATTAAATAAATAAATAACATATTGCCAAATTAATCAAAACACTTAAATATTTGATAGAATAAGCACTCTTAACTCATAAACCTATAAATAAATTTACTCTTTTTGTTTCCCACGGGGTAAGCAGAAAGTACAAAACGCGATGAGCTATCTTTACATATTTCTTTTACTTTTCCTTGTTTAGCTTAATGTCCTTCCGAGTGTTACCACTCTTGGGCAATCCCCAAGTTCTTTCAGTTACTCAACTTTTCCTGTAATGTTACTCTAGATTATAAAAGTCCTTCGGTTTGAACCCCTGACCCATAAAATTAAGTCAAAAAACCGGTCAAGTGCGTGTCGGACCACGCACAATGGAGGGTTCCGTAGTTGGGATGAATTTATCCCAAGAACAAACTTAACATTGTAATTGAAAAACATGTTCTCCCATAAGAAATGTATGGGAAATTTGTTTTTCAAACTGCAAATTTAAGTTGGTCAATTATTACTCATTAACCTGTAAAGCCTACTTAGCTGTGATAGTTTTCCTTTTAAATTCGTTATATATACTACTGCTGTGATTTTTTTCACAAATCCAAGTACTACCATTTAGCTGGCAGGGGGCTTTCACTTGACCCTAACAAACATTTGCACTTTAAAGCCTAATATTTCGCAAACGGATTCCTAAATTGAAAAATGATTTTCACTAACCCACAATATTTTTAAACGACCTTTTTCGACCACTTTGTCGGCATTATTAATATGTATACCCATACCAAATTACCGCTTTCTACTACTAACCGGCTCTGAGCTAAGCCTCGGACAGACAGACGGCGAAACTATAAGGGTTCCTTGTTTACTACGGAACCCTAAAAACGATTATACGAGTCACCAAAAAATATCTAACAACAATTAATACATCAAGTCATTACTGGTCTACATAATAAACTATATAAAAAGCTAATTTACGCGCATTAGGACATTGTGGCGTGTTGCCAAATCGCGTCGAGTCATCGCCCGCTCTCATCAGGGCAGGCACCCTTAAGTTATGTGGATTTATTCTTCTTAGATGATAATGTGGTATTTGCTGGAGAAGCAAAGGATAAGTTTTGCCACCCACAGCTTGAAAGCCAGCATGATTGGTGTCGTGAGTGAGCTTGACTTTTGCCGTACAGGTGGCAGTTTTAAAACTTTTTGTGTGATCCTCTGCAATAGTTACCTATTACCTACGTGGTTCTAGGATTGGATTTAAATGCATAATATGACATTTAAACTATTAGTACTTAATGAAACCAGGAAACGGGAGATAACCAAGGACAAAAAGTGGCATCAATTAACCTGCTTCTACAACAATAAAAACAACTTGACTGCCTCGTTGTTCAGTGGTCGCAAGCGCTACTGCTGAGTATGAGGTCCTGGGATCTATTCCCAGGTCGCGCAAAGTATTATTAGGTTTTTCCAACAAGAATTTCTCAGCAGCAGCCTGGAGTCAGGAATTGTGCCCCGTTGATGGCAATAGGCTCGCCCACTACATGGGACTTAAAAAATAACCGGTGAAATCTCTGCCCACTCCTTCGGGGATACAAGGCGTGATGTAATGTTATGTAAAAAGAAAGCATCGGATTTTGTTCTAGAATATTCAGAACCAAGAAAATGTTAAAACCTTGCATAAAGAATCACTTCTTAAACTTAGTGAGTAATTTATTACATCCCAAAAGACAATGCAACAGAGCTTTGCTTTTATTCTATTTTTGTTTCACCTGAAACTTATTTCGTGTAAAACTTGGGAGTAGCAGCCCTGTTATGATACAGCTGGCAGGCACGCGAACAATGTCAAACTGTATAATGTCATTATTTCTTGCGCATTAGCCGGGAAATTTATTAATACTCAAGAAACTGGCCAATATTAGATAATAGGATTAGAAAAACTGAAAAAAGGCACGAAGTAAAATAGACAGTACCTACGACGGTATTTTATGAAAAAGATTATCATCAGATTGAGAAAAGGTAAAACAATTTTGATTTAGAATTACTGAGAAACATGATGAAAATTTTCGTCCCAATGAAAGTTCCTGTCCGCAAAGAGCATGGAATAAAAATTCTGATCACATACTTTATTACATCGTAGCCAGCACAAATAGAATAGCCAGTAATATAACACAGAACCGAAATAACGCGAATACACGTAAAACATCCACTGACAATGCTATATTCCAGCTGAAATACGACCAAATCTCTGTGACATGCACTATCTCTTTCACATTATTTGATTTTAGTTAGGAATGAGGGAGAAAGTTATGTTGGTGGAAGTTAGGTCCTTTACGGGAGCGAGTATTTCAGAGATAAAATCCGGTATGCATGGGGTGTAGCGGTTTCCTTTGTGCATCAACCTCGCATTCTACACTATGACTAATGCAGTTTATGGGTCTAAAAAATGTTTATCTCTCTCTGGTTACCTTTTACGGGGTTGCTTTTGTCAGTAATTCGATTAAGCTGAAAAAAAGGGACGATTTGGTGTTCTATATTATAAATAAGTCGTAAGCCGCCGTGCGTAAGTATCCCAAAAACTCGAAAATGGCTCGACAGATTTAATTTTTTTTAATTTGTTTTTTTTTTGCCTCAATACTGGGGTGATTTAGGGAAAACCCAAAAGAACAGGCAAAAAATTTAAAATATCTAAGTTTTGGACGGGAATTGCCATCTAGTTATAAATAAAAACGTCGTGTTTCTTGTCTGTCTGTGTGACCGCGTTGTTCTTCTAAACTCCGCTATGCATTTTGATGAGGTTTTCACCATCATTTAGAGAAATTTATTCTGGAAGGTTTATGTGTCTAAAGTATTATACGTTACTATTAAAATTACATTATAATAAATTAAACAGGATGTTTTGTCTAGTCGCAAAAACCATGCGAAGCAGGGGAGGGGCGCTATTTAAAAGATTAAAGGATTAGAGTATTATCAAAGCTTTAAAAGGAATAAAAGTACTGACGCTTTTTAATTTATATTTTGAGCTTGATACAGTTGCAAATAGAAATCGCTAAAAGCTAAAATTCTAATTCATTTATTTGCATAGCACAGGTTTAGTGGATGTTAAAAATATCTCATCACTATAACTATTATTATCATCTCTCGCTCTTTCTCTGACATATCTCTATATATCTATCTCTCTCTTCTTAGTTAGCTCTTCCTTTAATTAGTTTTTCTAATTGGTCGGTTGGAATAGTGGCAATATTTCCAAATATGTTTGACACAATGTTCATAGTACCTCACCTTATTTACAATCTAAACTTAGTTTATCAATTAAATTAACATACGGAACGATATTGCCGTCAAATCGATCATTATCTTAGGCGCCATTATCTGTAATCTGCACTAAAACATATCGCACACCTAGATAAAGAGTAGCACAACTCAAAATATCTCTTTTTTTCAGGAACAGCAAAAAACGGATTATTGCTGTTAATTAATCCGTTTTTTGCTGTTCCTAAAAAAAAGAGATATTTTGAGTTGTGCTACTCTTTATCTAGGTGTGCGATATGTCAGCCCATTTGACGTAAAATATATTCTAATTTGAGGAATTTTATCTAAATCCTTCTGGACATTATTACATTTTGTGTCATAATGAACAAAATACCTGACTGCTGGCTAACTGGTACTTGATCACTAATTTAGATGTCAGGTATTTGTTCAAAATATCTTAGATACCTAGGTACTGGTTTGTAATTACGGTTTCTATCCTGGCTCAGAGTTGTAATCTAAGTACGCACTACCTATACAGTGTGTATCAGAAGTGTGTGATCATATTTAAGGGTATTTGCTTATAACGCGTGTATCAGAAGATACACGCGTTATAAGCAAATACATCGTCAATAGGGATGTAGACAAAAAAAATTGTCCTTCAGATAGATTATTAAAAAATATTGGACACATATTTTTTCTTTTTTCACGTAATCAAAAGATTACGCAATACACTGAGTTAAAATATAGCATGACGTCACTCTCCAGTCGATTTTATACCGACTTGTAACGTAGCGAGCCCCCACTCCCCAACTTTAATTAATGCGTTTTATCCAAATTATTTTTTATTATCTGACTGACAGACTAAATAGTTTTTTGTGACGTAGCGAGCCCCCACTCCCCAACTTTAATGCGTGTAATTTAAATAATTTTTTATTAATACGTACGTATTGAGTCAGTAGCGACAGCACTACAAATTCAAATACATTATCTACGTATCTAAAGCCCTCGATCTCAATATAATCAGTGCAGTATTGGATAGAGAATTAATTAAATCCAAGACAGAGACGCCTTTAGAGCTAGTCTGTTGTGTGCACTGAAGCGCATTAGTACTGGCTAATGACAGTGAGACATTATGGAGGACGTCTACCTATACGTTAATTGGGTTAAATCTTAAATGTGGACGAAGATTGGGTACCTAGCTATGTACTATGTATTATCAGAACTATGTAAAAGCATTCGAAATCTTATTATTGTAGAGTTTTTCTTATGGTTGTAAAGTTTTTCCCGAATAGTCCAAAATTCTGACAACAGTCTCACCGAGTTACCTGTAACTGGGTTGTGGAGATCAGATAGGCAGTCGCTCCATGTAACAATATTGGTATTTAGATACATCTGGTTAGACTGAGAGCCGACCCCAGTATAATTGGGAATAGGCAGGGTTGTAAAGCTGCTGCTGAGATATTCGGCCATGAAAAGACTGAATTAATGATTTAGGTAATGTAGATAATACAAATGAACAATATAAAAGCCAACTTTTGGTTTTCCTGAGGAGTCTTTATTAAACCTATGGAAGTAGTAATAATATCTGTAGATATAGGTATTATTTACGTCACGAATTCATTCATATAATATTGTGTTTTTTAAAATATGTAATGAAGTATGTTATCAAATCATAACACGTGGAAGCGAGTTGTAAAAATAACGTTGGAAGCTATTATCCTTCACCTGATTAAATACTTAAGGTGCTTATAGATAGGATTATGATGTCATTATCCGCTATAGTTAAGTATTCAAATTTTTGGTCTTTTAACTGAATTTGATTAATTGAATTATTACGAATACATATTAGAATATACAAATTTTTGTTTACTCGATTTTATACATTTCGATAAAGCGCGCTATAGAGCGGACTATGCTTGGAGTTTCTTTGAAGAATATAATCAGAAATTAAATTATCTGGGAAAGAACCGGAGTCATAGCTTGCAGAGTAAGCAAGCTGAAGTGGTAGTGGGCTGGCCATGTTAGTCGAAGGACCGATGGCCGGTGAAGCAGACGAGTCCTGGAGTGGACACCGCGTATCAGCAAGCGTGGTGTGGGAAGTTCTTCAGCTAGATGGATCGGCGAAGTTAAAAAGGTGACCCGGACAGACTGGATGCGGAAGGTGGAGGCCAGCGTGTTGTGACGCAGCCTAGGACACATTTGTATATGATTTTCCGCAATGATTTGCCCTCTATATATGACTCATTATTCCGGGCTATGTCATCTTCATTGTTCGGTGTTGCTTTTTTATAACATTTAACGCCAAGTCGAACTGCGACAAGAATCTCATAACATTTCCTATAGATGCTATAAACAAAATGACATGATGTATCAATGTTTATAGGGAATTAAAAATATAGGCTTGTGACACGGATGTGGAGGTGCCTTTCATGTGAACACGCCTTTACGTGTAAGTCAGAGACACTAAGTACAGGAGAATTGTTTGATATAAGATAGATATGTCAGTAGCCTCCTAAAATTTACAGCTTTGCGTGGGTAGGTTCCTGGAAGTCTTAAACCTACGTACATAGAGTTTAGTTTTTCTCACCGGGTATCATTGCCGATTGTTCCAAGAAAACGCATATAAGTAAGTGGCTCTAAGACGGCACATTATGAGCCACAGGCACTCTAAGAAAAATAACTATAGGTATATACGTTTTAAAGGAATTTTCAATTGCAATATTTATAGTTTTTATATTTGCTCCAGATTACTTCTCGCCAAACGTAATATTGCTTCCAAATTTTCATTTACTAAGCGGTTTCGACTTTTCATCTTGTTAAGATTCATAAGTGAAAACGTTTGTTCACAAATATTCGAACTCACCCGAGTGCTGCCCGAATAGTTCCGATCGCAAGCTCGCATCACATGTACGCAATACCAGTCTAATGTAGGTTGCAGCAACATTGTCAACGATTATTTTATATTTTACTTTTACTTTCTGCATTTTTTTATTTGGTTGCGGGCCGCAGGCATACCGACCGTCTGTGCATCGCTCCGCTACGGCCACGACTCCGGCCAGTCGTGGCCGTCTAGAGGTATTTTATGGCTAGTTGGCCGTTGCGACCAACTTGCGCGATTCATATCGGTTTCCATAGTTTACATCGTCGCTGCGGCCACTGGTCGTGGTCGTGGCCGTCTAGTGCACGAGATCCCATAATTTCTAAAATAGCTGGGTATATTATACTCTATAATCAAAAATGTTGCGTAAAAATTAAACAGTCGTTAATTATTTTTTAGGTAACACGTTTATAAATAGACCTTTTGTTTCTAAAACCATGACGTACAAGCTCGCGTAAAATTTCGTAATAAGTTAGATATGAACTTCTTTGATGGCTCAATGTTCAGAGGGCTGGCTCGTACTTTGACCAAAGAATTAGCATTGCCATTCAACGTGGCAATGCTGCCAGTGTTCTGGGCACGTTTCCGGATGACAGCGATGCGGACGAGTAGGTACTTCGACGCCTAAGTGGCCTATTTTTGTATTTATTTGTGTAGTTAGTTAGTTAGTCATTTAATTTAGTACCTAGTGTAAATATTAAACACGTACACACATTATTGTTTGTGTTTATTATTTATTTGTTAATTTTGTGTTTTATTGTGTGTGTTATTATTTTTATTTGTTTATTTGTTATTCGCGCAGAGGTTCGATTGCCAGTACCTGAACCATTGCTGTATGGTTCACATACTAGGCAATCGAGATATGTAATATGTTTTGTCTTTTTATATTGTATATGTTTTTATTTTGTGTGTTTTTATTTTGATTTATTTTGTAATTTTGTATTTTTTGTATTATGATCCACTGTTGGTCGAAATAAAAGATTTAGGCCCACTTGCGCGTTCATGGGTTAGCTAATTAACTCGGAGTTAACAGCTAACTCAGGGTTAATCCAAAGAGAATTATTGGATTAACCCTGAGTTACCTGTTAACTCCGAGTTAGCAGTTAACGCGCAAGTGGGCCTAAGTATTATTATTAAGTTGTGTTAAATATTGTAAAAATAAGATGTTAGATCCTTAATAAAATCAGTACCCTAAAAATAAGATGTTTGATCCTTAATAAAATCAGTACCCTAATTACGTAAGACACGATCAATCAGAATTTGAATCGTTTTGAAACAGATTGCTAATCCATTGCTTCGTACGGTCGAAAAAAAAATCTGCTCAATAACGTAAATAACACAACGAATGTTGTTGACCTGTCAAATTGAAACAGATTAGTCGGAATTGTCAACGAAAATGTGTTGCGTAATTAGATAGCTGTTTAAATTTTACAATGTTCTCCATTTCTTGTAAAATTCAGCGATGATGAGCAATGAATGACAGAGCTTTTATCTTATTACCAATCTAACCCTAACTAAGAAAGTACGTGTACTTCCCAACGATTAAAACTTTCCTTCCGCCTCAATTTCCTTCTTCCTGACAATCATTTTCTCAAGTAACAGGAACAAGACGTAATTCCCGTCGAAACAAGCTCGGGAGCTCACAATGTCCTGTTTGAAGTGCCGTCGGCATGCGAAGGCAGGCTTGTCGAAGTCTCGTGAAATTGTTGGCAAGATGACGTTTCCTGAACACCAAATTTTCCCGACAATTTATAAAGCAGCACGAGAGGAGTAAGATTACATTAATATATAAATGGGTAGATGTGGTTTTGCGACAGAATATATTATCTTGAATATTCAGGATGTTATTGGTAGGTAAATAACATAGGTAAGTAGGTACTGTAAGTATATGTCGGATCAGCTTATTAACTTCTTTTTGCTATACTTTAAGAAACTCATCACTGGAATCTAGGACTGTTTTAGAAGTACTTTGTAAATTGTCGATCATTATCTGCATGACAACAATAGGCACGGAAAAAGCTTTACGATAGCTTTAAGTTAAGATTTAGTAAGTAACTGTTTTTTTTTCGATTGTAAACCTCTTATTATATCATCACTTCATCATTCATTCATTTTACAAACCAGTTACAAAATTAACTCACTCAAGAACACCCACATTTCCCATTCACACCTACAAATTACTCACACACACTCACACCCCACTGACCCCACATATGCCCTAAACACACACACACACACCAACTGAATCGACATTAGTCCCTGCCCACACTGAAAGCGCTAATTCGCACGAGGGCGCGAGGGCGAGCGACGAGAAATTGTCGCCAAATTGTCGTTTCCTGAACACTGATTGCGTCGCTCGCTCCCCGCTTCCGGCCCACTGTTTGCTTATTCGATAGCGAATTAGATTTTTTGTAGCATCACAATTGATTTGCACCCACGCTTGTGTTTTGATGCGTATGTGTTTTGTTTGGATTTCAATAATTAAAAAGTACCTAGAGATTTTTATGAAGACGATGTTTTTCAAGCAAAATGTTTTTGAACCGAAGAGCTGTGCTGCTGGGGAGTTTGTAGCACCACTTCTTCTTCCCAGCTAAAGTACTAGGAAATGGTCAAGGGTGGGCGTTTTGGGGGACTGTCTAATGTAATTTTGACGTCCGAAAATTGCTGACTTTCAGCCTAGTTCGAATATATGACATTATAATTTAGAATTTATTGAATTTTGATTTCGTTTTCCTGCGTAGTGGTTAGATGTTTTGCTCTTGGTCTTGCCAATAAATACATACTTAATATTCTTGAAACAATACCTACATTTATAACAACGCCGTTTACCCCGGACGTTGAGTTTTATAAACACTTCCATGTTTTTAGGGTTCCGTACACAAAGGGCGACAACGGGACCCTATTACTAAGCCATCGTTTCCCGCCCGACTGTCTGTCAGCGGGCTGAATCACATAAACCGTAATAGATAGACAGTTGAAATTTTCAGTGTATTTCTATTGCCGCCATAACAACAAATAATAAAAAGAATATTTTATTAATTAAAGGGAGCCATACAAGTAAAACATGTTTTTTTCTGCCTTTTTTTCGCTCGAACTTAACAATCGCTGTATCTCTTGAACCGTAATAATAAGGTAGAAACACGAAACACTGGTACGGTACCCTTCGTGTGCGGGTCTGACTAGCACTTTGCCGGTTTTTCTTGCTTCATTTATTTCCAAACACAATAACCATTCTTTTTTTTCTAATAAAATTAAACTTCTCAATAAACCAGAATACTAATAAAACCAAAATACTTTCATTTTCAGTGCTCCTATCATACCTCCATCAAATTCCATTGAATCAAATGTGCCAAGAATTTTCCTAAAGTAACAAGGGCGCTCAAAATCTGGAGTGATTCTCACAATTTTGAAATCTTCGTCATCGTCACGGTAAAGTGTTCGTGAAGGATCTTCCAAACATTTTATCTAAAGATTTGTGACCGTGAGAAAGCATTTTCAACGTAATGCTAATGAATAAGGATCGATTAATGGGGGGAGGAAAGAGAGGAGGTGCTCGTGGCTAAATAATAACAGCCACAAGGGTCGATCGATCAGGTTAAGCGACGCTTGCCGGGGTTGGCCTGTGGATGACTATGTTAACATACCGAGACTCCTCCGTGACTCGGAAAGCACGTTAAGCCGTTGGTCCCGGCTGTCATTCGTGGATCTTTGACAGTCGTTAAGGGTCGTCAGAAGCCCGAAAGTCTGACAACCAGTCTTACGGGGTACCGTGTTACCCAGTAACTAGGTTGTGGAGTTCAGACAGGCAGTCGATCCATTTAAAATACTGGTATTCAGATGCATGCGGTTAGACTGGAAGCCGACCCCAACATAGTTGAGAAAAGTTATGCCAGAACCAAACAAGAATGCTAACTTCCAAACTCTTGTGTTATGTAAAACTGATTATAATTATGCCAGAATCAGGACACGTGAATGTTATGTACGAGCACATTCATTTATTTTAGTTAGAGCAACTATGGTATATGAAGTTGATATTTCGTAGAACTTGTTTCTAGATAACATCGTCGAAATCTGTTCGCAGAGATGTAATTCAAAACGCCAGAAGCACTATGCAAATATAAATAACGAAAAATGTAATTGTATTATGAATGTTAGTAAATAATCAGTCTAGGATGTGGCCTCCTATCTTATACCTAAAGCATTATAAGACATTGAGCTTGGATTCCAGACGTTCACTGATCATGGTTGTGATGCTGTACGGTATATGCAATAACAAATTTAATTGTTCTGAGCTCTCGAATAGATCGTGTTACGTAGTACCTAGAACAGCCATGCTATTCTGTAGCACTGCTGTTATTCGGCGGGAGGTGCGCGCACCTCAACTATTTTACATTGCGCGTTGCAGAACGAAGGCTGGGGTGCGAGCCCCTCTCCGCCGACTTTTAGAAACCTATAAACTCACGATTGATTGATTTTGATATTTTCGCGCTGTCGCAATCTAAATTTAAAATAATGGTTTCTCAATCTCTTGCAAGTCGCCTATAAGATGGATGGTCTTGTCATCCGCTTCCATCGATTCGTCGGTAAAAAAAAAAAAAAAAAAAAAAAAAAACTTCAAGACTTTAAATATTGACATTTTACTTGTTTAGATAAGTTTATCAAGCGTTAAATTGGATCATGAGCAAATTCAATGCCCAAGAAAATAAAAATACTCTAATAAAAGCCTCCGATAATAATTTCATGATCACTCCCCAGTACTTAATGGACGATGCATCATTAATACAATGCGATACTTAACCTAAAAACTTAACAAGCCACTGACTCCATACACCAAAGTACCGGTATTAAAAGAGCTTGAAAAGAAGACAACAGAGCAAATAGCCAATAATAATGGTTATTATCGCGAATGCCCGACCTTGCACGATGTGGCATTAGATAACCAATCGGACTCTTGCGGTTCGGAGATCGCTCCTAACGGTATTCGACGGACTTCAATGATACTGTAGAAGCGACTGGAGGGAACGTTTGCTGCCTATGAGAAAGTAGTCTCTGAGAGGACGAGTACTACAAAAAGATACCTGTACCTACTTGGCAAAAATAATAATAATCGGTACTAACTACTATGATTTCGCTATATTCATTGTCTCGCCCATAGCCTATACTATTAAATTTTACTATTAGTTTCCATATCCTATACTGTTAAGTCTCATACCTGGGAAAATTCGTCTGTCGGCTATATGAATGAGTCCTGCATGTTTTAATTAAAATTGTATACAGTAATTCAATATTGGCCTAATTAAATAACGCATGTTGAAAGTAGATAATCAATACGTGCATGAAAACGTGTTCCACATAATTTTTAACAAAAATCATACAATATCGAAATTACAATTTAATATTATGGAAATTTAATGTTTTACACGCCAACATTATTATACCTAATATACAGTCAATACGACGCTACAGCAGCACCTATTATTGATCGATGATTATAATTTATATCCTTTTTGACTTACTTAAGAAAAATCTTGGGAACAGATCTTGCCCAAAAAAACTTGTTAATAGGAACCGGAGTCACCTATCTACAACCTAAGTAGTCACAACCGCTGGGCGTAGTCAAACTATCCATTGGATGGATAACTGTACACGTTACTTGCGCAGTGTCATGTCTCTGAGACCGTGATAAGACGAACTGGATCCACGATGTATAGTCAGTCTGATCTACTCTGGATACCTGATAGCACTCGAAAGGCTCAACTAAGCCCTAACACTTAGTTAACAAGGTCGGCGAAAGGAATGGGAAAATACAAATATTTCCTAACAACTGTTCTGTGAGGTGTGCTACAGACCTGTTCGGGTCGGCATGATTTGGCACAGCCGGGTGGCAAAATCGAAGACGGGAAGGAAGTATGTTCGGGAAAAAGCCGCTCGGCTTTGCTCGAATTGTGCCGAGCCGACCCGAACATGATTTAGCGATGGTGATGCAGAACGGAGCTCGTGATAACAGCCGCACGGGTAGATCCATCAAGTTTTAATGCTTACCGGGGTTAACCCGGGAATGGGTGACCATCTTTACATCTTTACGAACTGAAAGAAAACCGAATATTTGTAGTAGATAATTGTTTCGAATCGGCTTTGTTGTTCAACAAATACTGTCGAATCGATCGTGCCGACACTGCCGACCCGAACAAGTGTGTAGCATCCCTTAGAAAGGTTTTATCTTTAGAAAGGCGGCGGACACAGAGTGTTACTGTTTATTGTTTGTCTGTCTTTGAGAAACAATGTTGGTTCAGGTTACTGACTAAGTTGATAGGGAATATCAGTTTTCCATAGAGCACATGCCTTCTGACCTTCATTACCTACTTTCCAGCTATCTAATTACGCAACACATTTTCGTTGACAATTCCGACTAATCTGTTTTTGACAGGTCAACAACATTCATTGTGTTATTTACGTTGTTGAGCAGATTTTTTTTTTGAACGTAAGAAGCAATGGATTAGCAATCTGTTTCAAAACGATTCAGATTCTGATTGATCGTGTATTACGTAGTTTCTACTACACACAAATGCGCTCGCGCACTAATATCTGTATTTAGAAATTAAAAATTTAACTTGTAAATTACAATTGTTGTAATACAATTAGAGGGATCGGCTGTTACTCCTTAAAGCTTCGTGCAGACTAGCGCGACGCGACAGAGCGACGCGACAACGGTTATTGTTATTCCGTGAAGTTTTCTTAGAAATTCTATTGTTCGAGTCGCGTCGCGTCGTCGTGTCGCGCTGGTCTGCACGAGCTTTGATACAGGCTATTTCATAGCCTAGCAAGGAGAACAGCACGTCACCCACTTGATTGTCAGAGATTGAATACTACCCACCTTGTGAAAACTGTTACATGTACTACAATCTGTTTTTTATATAAATAAAGATTATTATTATTACTACCAGTAACGAGAACCATATTTAAGTCTTGAAAGCATGGGGACGGCAGTTTAACTCCGTGGCACAAATAGGGCTATGGAGTTTTTTACCGGCTCTTCTCCATAAGAAATGACAATTCGGAACCGTGGAACCGTGCACATACAATAGTTTCTGACGTTTCATAAGTGCCCATGTAGGTTTATTTATACATACAAATAATAGTTATATGTTATGCAAGGCTGTAAAGTTGTTTTTTTAGCACAGCGTAGCGAGGGTTTCAAAGATACGAGACGCAGAATAACTTTGCTGCAAAACACACAACTTTTCACCTCACTACAGCGAGGAAAATGGTAGGTGCAAGAAAAACAGCTTAAATAATATATTAAATTAGAAAGCTCAATTCGGCATTATGTACCGCTCGAAATACACAACTTTTCACCTCACTACAGCGAGGAAAATGTTAGGTGCAAGAAAAACAGCTTAAATAATATATTAAATTAGAAAACTCAAGTCGGCATTATGTAGGTACCGCTTCCGCTAACTCTGCAGGGGTTAAATTTATACCTTCGTCGCTGCTGGACTCGCTCATATTTTATGATTTCTTACGAATGTATCAAAAAACAAACCAAAATGATGGCAAGTGAATTGAATAAATAGAAGAAAATTTACAAATATTTTTTTGTTTCATGCAGTCTTCTTGCTGGCCAGTGCGATTATTCTAAAAATGAGGTTGGCGCACTGACATGAAATAAGTATTAATGCATTTTCAGTGGACGGCGGTATGGAAAATTACTGAATAGAAACATTCGAATTTTAAAAACTCTTTCCACGCTAGCGGATAAAATGGACTTTTGCATTCAGATTTCGAATGACAAACAGAATCTTTCCGAGGTAGTGGGCTGAAAATAAAATTGAAGTGTCTGTTTGTAATGTCAAAATAACAGTACAATTTTCACGAAATGGTTATGAAAGAATTTTACTAAATGCTTATAAAACAAACAATTTCTAAAAATTTAGTCCTCCTGTCTGGCTCCGAAACGGCTGGACCATTTCTACCGTTACTTTTACTGGCAAATAGCTGATGTTATAAGGAGTAATTTAGGCTGTTTTTGAAAAAGAGTTAGGGCCCACTAGGCAGCAACTAGCAAGAAATAAAATATTTTGATGTTCATTTTGGAGGATTTGATGTATTGAATAAATCTCATTCATGCAATGACTGATCGCGGGGAGTTCCATAAGATAGTTGTTTTTTCGATTAAAAAATCTTTCGAATTGATATGACGTTACATTTACTTCGCGCGTTCGTGAAAAATGCCGTGTCGTGTCGTGTGCCGTGTTCGTGAAACCTATAAAGGCATATAATATACGCTAATCAAAGTAAAGGCTTATACGCAATAGGCAGGTACTTTGTACAAAGTATGTCGGGTACGAGAAACGTTCACGGTTATAAAGTATTCTACACACGGACGGCGAATAATTTGCTGTCAATGAACGCGCCTAAATAGAACTATTCATTCGTTCGGTCATTCATTCGAGATGTCGTTTATTTGTAGTCGCACCTTAGATGGAATAATGAGTGGTAGTGTCGTGTATTTTTTGTTTGGGATTAGGTTTAGAGCTATCGCGAATTTGGTTTAACAGTTAGAAGTTCGAGGTTTGGTTTGCAACAAAAGTTTTTTTTACATTAAAAGTTCAAGTTTTTTTTTAAAACTACTCACTCAATTTTAATGTTTCCTCGGACACGATTTCGTCATGGGATACCAAACAGAACTATCAGAAAAGTATAGGTAGTTGTAGTTCTAATATTATGGAAGTACGAGTTAAGTACACTAAGCCCCAAATTAGCTAAGCTTAGCATAAGCTCTTCGTAGATTTAATAAATCATGGAATTACACATTATAGCTAGCTTGTGTTTACAACCTCACCACAACTGCAACAAAATATACTAAACAATTTTACAAAAAAAAAAAAACACTACAAAATGAAAAATAACTTTAAATTCGGAATTCGGTGGCAAAAAACAAAAATTCTAAACCAAAGATTGTTTTGTAGTGTTTTTTTTGGAAGTCGGTTGTTTTTTTTTTTTTTGTTAAATTTTTTTGTTTACTTTTTAGTAAGTATCTACCCCACACAAATTCGAATACCACTACCTGCTATGTAAATAACAGTGACAGAAAGTTATCATCATATCATCCACATATACTTACTCAAAAACTATCCAAGCAAAGTTAATAAAATTTATATGGGACCAACTTGAGAGCATACCCTTTCATACAAAAACGAATTTCGAAATCGATCCACAATTGACGGAGAAATCGGTGAACATACATAAAAAAAAACATACATACGCTACGGACATAGAACCTCCTCCTTTTTGGAAGTCGGTTAATAATGTGTTTTCGTATTCAAAACACAGGGACAAGGACAGACTGAGATAGCAGGAATAAACCTGCGTATTATCTACCAAGTAATTAATAACGGATTAACAATTAATAAAAATTGACAGCCCCACGCATATTTGCAAAAATATCACTGTCTCTGTTCATGTTTTATCAGAAATTATCCGTATTTAATCGCATTCTTTATTAATCCATTTTATTAAACTTTTTACAAGGATGTTCTTTCCCCTAAATATCAGGTATCTTCATGTAACTACGCATCAAATACTGTATCACATTTAATTTTGAATATATATACGATTTGGACTGTTTACTGATTACTACTGCTGTCTTATCTAAAGCCTTCCCTGGCGAAATGTGGGTACTATACTAAACTACTAAACAACTGTGGTTCTCTGCCAGTCCCTTCGAGAAATAAATGAGTGAAGTTACGTTCAGATTTTGATCCAATTTCTATCCAAATTCAACAAACACGAAGTCTAAATTGATTCACAACACATCTCAAATGAACTTGATTCGCGTACAAATGTATAATCAAGATTGGAAATTACTTTTGTTGAAGTAGGATTAACAAAGTTGAAATTATTTCAAGTTGAGCATCGTATTCTGAGAAAATAACCAACAACGCAACTCTACTTAAAATTGAATCGACTGTTAAATATGAAGATGGTATAGTCTGGTAATTAAATAACAATAGTGTTATCGTTAAAGAAGAACATAAAGTTAATGACGTACCCAATTAGGTTACCGAAGACAAAGAAGCTAACTCTTCCACACAGTCCATCCATCGCTTCTTTGGTCTTCTTTCTCTTATAGCCATCGACAATATCGACATTCATATTCAAAACTTGCCTCACGACATTTTCATCACACATCATAAAAAATCCATAACGTGATCCGCAATTTCATTCCAGGCTCACGGTGGAAGTTAAACCCAATGTGATCTTCTGCTTGAAAAGGGAAGAGTTGCAACGCTATTTCTTGTTCACCAATAAGGCGAAGACATATTTAATAAGCTGTAGAACTAGTTCACGCCAGTAGCTAGTAGTAAAAGTGAATCGAGGGAAATCTATTGTTCTTAAGTTACGAATGCACGTTGCTCTATCCCCATATTCGTAACCTACATAGCATTGCGTATTGCTTTCAGCTGTTAATTTATTCTATCAGCCAAAGGGCACTTTCTCACAGTATCGTACACATTCATCAATATTCTCCTGCCCTTATCCCAATTTATTTGGGGTCGGTGCACTTTCACCCTTTCTTCCATACTTCTCCATCAGTCGTCATTTCGGTAGTCACCCCCTTTCTAGCCATATCATCTTTCACATAGTCCACCCATCGTATCTTTGGTCTCCCCCTAATTAGTATACTTAGTACACATTAAGTTACGAAAAGTTTTGTAAGATTTCAACCTTTCTTCCGTCTTCTAAAACATGATCATCACATTTGTTAACTGCCGTAGTGAATTCCATGTGATCTATTTTAAACCACAAGTTACCATTCTATCTATATCCTTTTCTATTCTAGTCACCAGCATCATATTTGATATGAAGAAGGTTAGCCAGTTATCTTTCGCACACGCCTGTAGAATTTATTACCCGCGTAGTCACACGGCATTTTCCACAAACGAAAGTGCAAACATCAAGGTATTTTAACGAACGGAAATCATGTACGTGAAATACCGTCGCAGCTAACCACCCATGATTGCAATACACGACAAAATGTAGATCGTTACTTAACTACTTAATAATTTAAATAGAAAAATACATTCTCACGACCGAACTAGGTTCAACGCAATAAATCGATGCAATTATGTCGTTCGATTCTCAGTTGCCGCATGTTTTTGCCGCTTGCGGTTTTTTTCCTATTTTACGCAGTCGCTGTACCGTACTCTCGCCACAAGCCTGCTATCTTTATTGCAGGAAATTATGCTCCAAATTCTGTTGCGTGTAGGTGGGTTGTTTGTGCTCCGTAAATTGAAT
The DNA here is from genome assembly GCA_914767755.1 of Agrochola circellaris. Lineage (NCBI taxonomy): Eukaryota > Metazoa > Arthropoda > Insecta > Lepidoptera > Noctuidae > Agrochola > Agrochola circellaris. Next base: position 4,101,254 of record OU611847.1, read on the forward strand.
GAATGAATTGTTCGTTCCCTTCGTTCCCTTTATGAAATCTGGCCTTATGATTTAGTCGCATTGCGTTCCAAAAAAAGTTCCCATAAACACAGTTCGCCAATTTTCTAGATATATCAAATCCGGTATACGAGCTTCATTTAACAAGGAACACAGTAGAAACAATGTAAAAACATATACCCAAGCGAGATCTAATACGATTTTGCATACATTATTCATGCGTACGTTAGTTCCAATCGTTTCACAGCTTTCCAATGCTTTTTAGATCGAGATTTATATCCGTGAAACATATTTACATGCCTCTCTTACGCATATTTGTGATTCAACACTTTCGCAATAAAAACGATCGTAACTTTGAGCGAGATTTCGGAATCACGTCCAATTTTTAAGGCTTTCCGAACATTTTTAAATGCTTCTTTACGTAAAATGTGGCCCTTTTTACCCGGCAACTGTAAACGTGTGTCCTAAAAATAAAGCACTTACACGTTCGCATCGGGCTCGATTTTTGAAGGGCCTGGTATTATTAAGATGGGCTTTTCTCCGAAGTTTGATCATTATGGATATCGTGAGTCGTGACCTTTACGGAAACACGAAAACAGATTTCCTTGAATTGCCATTAAGCGTTTTTTGAACCAGATTTTTATTTTTAGTTGGTAATAAGATACTATTGGAAAACGTCTTTTGGAAGTGTGTCAGAATATCTTTTGAGCTCTGTTTTCGACACATCACGTTTTTCATTGAGCGTGGATATTTTTTTTTTTTTTTTTTGTGTTATTTTTTCGCAATTCGCATCACTCCAAGATATAGAAAATCCAGCTTTTTGCATGATAACGTTTTGCTGGCTACGTCATAAGTACGAGTAGGTATTACATATACTCGTACTCACAATAAAAATATATCAAGCGTAGGACATCACTAATTTAAAACTTCATAAGAAAGTGTACGCTTCAATGAATAAAGGAAACGGGTAGTCAGATAACCAACCGGACATGAGACCCCACACTATGGTGCTATGGCATGTGAAAAAGCCAATGCCAAGCAATTCCCAACCTTATTCCTTCACATTCAAGTGATAGTAATTAAATTTTGTTATTAACGCTCGCCTTTCTCGCGGCAATGTCAATTATTTCTACAAACATGAACGAAAGTGGGTTGTTCAGAACAAAAGCTTCGGTGTTTATGAATTTGACATAAATAGCCGTAACGGGAAACTAGTTCAAGTTGTTTCCTTGCTGTTTTGTCTTAAAGAAATGGGTTAAATTGATTTGGTCTGGTGTCGTGTCGAGGTGCAAAGTAATTAATGGTTTTGTAATAGTGCCTGTTCGCATCCCACTAAAGTGGCCTTTACATCGTTTTTTATTCTGCCGTCAAAAATTGTCCATCAATATTACAAAAACCAATCAGATGACATGAGACTATGAGGACTCGTTTTTTTTTTCTTTTTTTTTTTAAAGGTAGCTAGGGACTTACTGTTGTTTTTATTAATTTAAATTATTCTATGTTTGTGTTTCAATATTAAGTCTGTTTTCTTCCTGCGGGTCCCAACAAATGCGTTTTTATCTCTCTTTCTTTCTTTCATGAGACCCAGGAAAAGATTAAATTCAATAGGCTTACGGAAACAAGGGGGACCTTACGTACCCTATTACAATAATAAGAATCGTGGGACTCCTTTCAAATGATACAAATCCACCTATTCACCAACCACGTATACGATCTATCCCCCATACATCCGCATAGTTTATTTGCAAAGTGAAGTGAGAGGAGGTTCCCCTCTGCCATTCTCAAAGGCATTACGAACGTTTACAGCCTTTACAGGGCTCATTATTACGTGGATTTCCTCGTATCCTTCACGATTTGAATGAAAGTTTAAGTGGGAAGAATTCGATACAACTAGTTTTTTATCAAGCTTGTAAAGATAAGATGGCGTAACTTTTGATAAACAGCTGGGATTAGAGACCAAGGTGATATGATTTTTAAGTTTCGAAATGATGGAATCACTATTAATAAATTATAATGAATATTTTATGATAAGATTGCAGCTGCAAATTGTGTCAATTAGGTACTCTTGACGTAAATGCTAATAGCCTAATAAAATGCTATCACAACAATTACATTAAAAATATTAATAGGTATCCATCATTCAGCTTCATTGAATCATAGGTGCTATAAGCTAGACAAGTTCGGAATGAACGCGTGCCCTCGTATTTCGCGCACCATTCGGTCACCGCGACATTCCGATCTTTCGTTCTCATTCGTTCACTAGTCGTGAGTGATAACCGCGCACTGACGGACGTACGTGCCGCGCTTTATCACGGTTCCCGCGTATTATCGAACGAAAATTATTTTAGTGATTAAAAACAAGTTACGAATTGTGTTTGTGTTTATTAATATTGTGGATTTATAGTGCTTATCGATATTTATGTCAATGTGTGTGTAAAACGAGTTATATATTTTTTCTGTGCATTCGAATTCTTGGATTTTTCTTTAACGAAGTTTTTGTGGTAAGTCTAAAGATCAGAGATCATTGAGTTTGTGGTTGGTTCTTGCTACCTACAATCAGTAACAGCCTATTAATGTCCCGTTGGTGGGTAGGACCGTTGAAATGCGCCGGTACCTACCCGTCCACATTTTTGTAAGTACCGTAGATAATCGACACATCGGCGGTACTTGTTGATTGACGGCATATTCTTATCGTCTGGTACCTTTCTTTGGTGAACGGAACTCGGCGTTTACAAAGCGAGTTTCCAAGAACGTTGTTTGAAAATAATGTGCAATAGTTGACGTGGTTTGTGAACACGAATGGCCTCACTAGTGAACTGTGAATAAAGTTATGTCAGAAATAACCTGAGGGTAAGGTAACCATTAGCTGTACCTATAATAATTTGTGGATAAAATAAGTATGACGCAAGTGCAGACCTAGGTATCTATGTCATTCGTAACTTTATTCGCCGTTTAGTAGCTACAATGTCCTGGAATCCGGCACGCAGTTTAACACTAATTCCAAAAAAATCCTTTAATTGACTACATAGGCATCTCTTTTTTACGGTTTATCTCGAAGGGTGCCAAACAGAACCCTATTACTATTTGAATTCGGTTGAAAATAATTACTCTTGCATCAACTAACACCAACGCATACTTTAGTTACACCTAGTAGGTACTACCTACGCTGTTTGTTAGTAAAAGTTCACTGAAAATAAATCTTACTTCTCAACTTCTCACCAACGTTTAAGACTTCCCATAGCGCAGCATGTTTGTGGGAACGGTCCTTAGTGTCCCACATTATCTGCTGCGACTGCTACGAGTACCTACTTACCAAGCTATCTCTTTACCTAGTTATCCTACTTCTTCGACGTAAACAGCGCGAAACCGATTGCGTCAAGTATCCCACACTCTCGTGCTGCAATTTACCTAAATACCTACCTAGGCACCTATATCCGGGACCCAACACACTCTAAGTATTGTGAGTTTGACAAGTGTTGTACCTATCATTGTGTCGAAGATCGGTATTGATCGATTCTTCTACGAAAAATCTTAAGAAAGTAAAAAAAAAAAGATGGATTTTTAAAGCGTACCTACCTAATAAAAAAAATTTCAAAAAAAAAAAAAAAAAAAACTATTAAGAATCTCGGAACATACATGGGGTATTTTCGGATAGGTAAAGGGTTACCTATCCGATAATACCCCATGTATGTCTATGTCCATGTTTGTGTATGCTCAGGGGGGTATGAAGAATCTCATTTTTACAATGATGAATCGAAACAATGTAAAAACATATACCCAAGCGAGATCTAATACAATTTTGCATACATTATTCATGCGTACGTTAGTTCCAATCGTTTCACAGCTTTCCAATGCTTTTTACGATCAACCATCGGTTAGTTTTATAGGAACCCAGCAGAAGCAGTTATAATTGGAATAACAAGTTCCCCCATACATAGTAAGCAGTATTCATCTTGTCAACGCTGAGTAATCAGATTGGTTACCATATAAAATAACCCAGGAAACGATTTAAAGACCGTGCCCTTATGAGTTATGAAGCCTTTGATCGTTTGATTTTTAGCCTAAATGACTTCACTAGTTTGCCTAGCATTACCTCGTAATTACGCATCGTTTACTTGCCATCATTATTTCATCGTTTTTTATTATTGTGATTCTTGGAATCGTTTCCTCATTCTGTAAAACGGTCTTAGCTTTTAGCACTAGATAAGTATGTTAATTTACGTTTTTTACATTTTTTGAGACGAAACTTACTTTTAACCTTCTGCAAGTGCCTAACTTGCCTTTTTGACAAATGGTCTCACTTCATCTGTCGCCGTCAGCGTATAGCAGTCTGCTGAACATTGGCATTCTCCAACTGAGTTCGTTCCTGGTCGCACACCATCATCCACAGCATTTTTCTGTCCCAGTGCAATTTATCCCAGATTTGTGGCAAGTCCATCCAGGACTTTTCAATAAACTCAATTTTATGCTATATTTTTTTGGATGTGGATGGTAGGTATCGTATGAATAGATAGACAGAACATACTTGGCACCATATACCATATACCATGGCACCGGTCTTTCTACGCTCCTTGACAAGCTGGTGCCAATTTATGGAAAAAAATTGTAGTAGATAAGACATCGCTCAAAGAAACAAGATTTTTCACCCTCAAGAAGCAGAATAAAAAAGATTTTGTTTATACACCCGTTCTCAATATCAATAAGTTTACAACCTCTGTGAAAGGTGAAATAAAAGTATGCACTTTAACAGGTGGTAAAGTAAGAATAATCTTTGTTTCACGTGGTTTCCGTATCGCACAGGTGCTAACGATACCACACCATACATTGTAGGAAATTGATTGGTATCATAAGCGTGTAGCGTGCGTGGCACGTATCGGACGAGCCTTCTTGCTCAGACCACAGAAGGATCCGCTTTTCACTAACCACAAACACTAAAAAACCCGCGCCGAGGCGAAACCCGAGGCGCACCAATGTTCCGGAGTACAAAAGCCTTCTGGCTTCACTTCTAGCTAGACATCTGGCACAAGTAACTATAAGGGACCATGCACAATTAGAATACACCGTGACAAAACTATCCGAATACCTAACTGAAGCATACCACGCATGCTGTAAACTAAGAGCGCCACAAAGCAGGAACGAGAGAAGCCCCTGGTGGAACGCTGAACTTGGTAAACTCAGAGATGCGCTACGTAAGCAATTTAACAGAGCAAAAAACACGAGACTCCCAGACGACTGGGAGATATATAAAGAAACACAATATACATACAAAAAGCAGATCAGAACCGCCAGGAGAACCGCCTGGCGTAAATTCTGTGAATCCATCGAGACTAATAATGAAGCCGCAAGGGTAAGGAAGATCCTATCAGCGGATCAGGACCGAACTCTTGGCGCGCTGAAAAAACCCGATAACTCATACACACTAACTGACTTTGAAACCAGTAAGGTCCTTCTCGAGACTCACTTCCCAGACTGTAAAATCCTGGAGGACAGGACATGGGAGGCTGAACCAGAATGGACCCCAACGGATCAAGACTGGTCAAGAGCCCGCAACATAGTAACAGAAGACCGAACAAAGTGGGCTATCAACACCTTTCAGCCATACAAGTCGGCAGGGCTGGATGGCATCTTCCCAGCCCTGCTGCAGTGGGGGGTAGATTATCTGACACCGTGGCTGGTGGAGATTTATCGAGCCTGCATAGCACTTAGACAGATACCTCTCGCATGGCGCGAGGTAAAAGTCATCTTCATACCCAAACCAGGAAAAACCGATTACACGCAACCCAAGGCTTATAGACCTATAAGCCTCACATCCTTTCTACTGAAAACCCTCGAGAGACTCTGTGATAGGCACATCCGAGATGGACCTCTTCGGATGAAACCACTCCACAAACACCAGCATGCGTACTCCACGGGCAAATCAACAGAATCCGCGCTACATAGCGTGGTTTCCAAAATCGAATGCGCAGTGGACCACAAATGCTCAGCACTGGCCGCCTTCATTGACATCGAGGGCGCCTTTGACAAAACCATGTTCAACAGCATTAACATGGCACTCAACAGTCACAACATAGACCCGACCCTGAGTGGCTGGATCACCAACATGCTCAAACTGAGAGCCGTACAAGTCACAGTAAATGATACTACGAGGGCCATCGTTGCGAAGGGCTGCCCGCAAGGGGGCGTCCTCTCGCCGCTCCTGTGGAACCTTGTAGTAGACAGCCTCATTAAAACACTCAACGACAAAGGTTACTTCACTGTAGGCTACGCCGATGACATAACCATCATAATAAACGGCACCCACGAAAACACCCTGTGCAATCTCATGCGTCAAGCCCTAAAAACAGTAGAGGAATGGTGCAACAGGCACCAACTCTCAGTGAACCCTACAAAAACCGAAATGATTCTCTTCACAAAGAAGAGGAAACTGACAACACTACAGCTACCACGATTCTTCGGGACAACCCTAAGCCTATCAACTGAAACTAAATACCTGGGCATCTTTTTAGACAAACAGCTGAACTGGGCAAAACACACCAACCATATTATTACAAAAGCCAGCATATCCCTGTGGCAGTGCAAGCGGCTGCTTGGCAGGAACTGGGGAATTAGCCCCAGGGTCACCTACTGGCTATATACCACAATCATCCGACCAATCATCACATACGGCTCACTGGTCTGGTGGCCCAGGACAGACCTGAGCACAGCCCAAAGGAACCTAGAAAAACTGCAGCGGTTTGCATGTGTTGCAATCACTGGCAGTATGAGAACCACACCCACTGCCGCCCTACAGGCAATGCTTGGACTGCCTCCTCTGCACCTCATCGTGCGGGAGGAGGCGACTCTAGCCGCCTTTAGGCTCCATGTATCAGGAACCCTAAACAAAGACTCTAGAGTTAAGCACACACGTATAAAGGAAGATGCGATCAAACGACGACCAATGATGGCATCACCCTGTGATAAAGCCCCGAAAACACACCACTTTCATAGGCACTACAACATAATACTTACAGAAGAACAGTGTGACTACTCAGGCTCGAAAGAGATGAGAATATACACAGACGGATCGAAGACCGACTCCGGAACTGGGGTTGGAGTCTTCTCACACGACTTTAACATAAAGATATCCAGCCCGCTGGGAATGTTCAACACCGTCTATCAGGCGGAGTGTGTGGGCATCATACAAGCGGTCCACGCCCTAAAAGCTAGGAGAGTTACGGACACACACATACGCATACTCTCCGACAGCGCCTCAGTTCTTCAATCCTTACGGAAAAAACATATTACCTCAAAGCTAACACTAGAATGTCACAATGCACTAGAACAAATAACGGTATCTAGCCGCAACACGGTGACACTGCAATGGATAAAAGGACACAGCGGTTCGCTGGGTAACGATGCAGCTGACGAGCTTGCCAGACGAGGATCCAGCACGGCAGTCTGTGGACCCGAGCCCATCGTACCCATTCCCTTCAACCAGATACGCAGGTGGCTACAGGAGTTCACCCACACTCAAGCCGAGCACTGGTGGACCTCGACACCGGGCTGCAGGCAGTCCAAGGAAGCCATGCCATCCTTGGATACCAGGCTAACCCGGCGTTTACTACGCCTGGATAGGAACGGCCTGCGCCTGGTGACGGGTACCATCACGGGCCACTGCTCGCTGAACAAACACTTTCACACAATAGGCATAACGGACAGTCCTCTGTGCAGGGCGTGCATGGAGGCTGAGGAGACCGTCACGCACGTGCTTTTTGAATGCACAGGCGTCACCCAGATTAGAGCACAGACCCTCGGGACACCCAGATCGTTCACAGATGTTCTCAACAGACCAGGAGACTTGATAAACTTCTGGAGGGAGGTGGGCTGGTTGGAGTAACCACCAATCGGCCGCTATGGCCCACGCACAATGGTCCACTGTAGGACTAAGTGCGGAAACCAAACCCCACAACATAGAAGCGTGTAAAAACTATGCAGAAAGAAACTATGTATTTATTATTAAAATGAAAATGCAACAGAACGATAGTTATTTTTCAGTAGGCATCACCACACGTCATGTATTTACCTATAGTATTTTTAAGGCACACTTTTATCGCAAATTCTTCCATAACCTAAGGGCACATCTTCCCTACCATTACCGCGCCTCCCGTTCTACTCCTTGATATGCAATGGCCTCTGTAGCCACATGAAACTTGAGGCTCCAGGGGCTAGTGCAAATATTCGGGTTCATTCGATTTATCGAGTCTGGTTAAACCACGCTGGGGTCGATGCATTTCATTCATTCAAACTTAGCCCATAGCTTTACAACATATGATCGGTATTAAAGCTGGTTTAATGCTGACTATCACTGATATACTACACGATCATGCCCAAAACCGTACTGGGTGGCGACTTGGTCACCTGCATTGGTTTAGGGAGTTATTCTACTTACCAACTTTTCCAAGGAAACATACGAATACATGTAAATAAACTATGCGTAAGTAAGTTACGTAGATTTGATTTTATTACTTATCTTGAAATAACTTCTCCCGCTCTGGGCGGAGCGGAAGGGCGTGTCAGACTTTTACTGACTAAAACCCACCCGTGTTCCTTCAGTTGCCTGTACGTTGCCAGGGGCCACGGTATCCCTTTCGGACTTTTCCGCGACCCCGGCAGGTATCGGTCCTAGCGGACCCCGTCAGTTGTGGTGACATCTCTTTAAAGCGCGCGTGGAACACAACGCGCCGTCGTCCTTATCGGACGGCGAGCTACAGCTGGTGACCACCCTGTATTTAGTATTGGTAAAGTTTTAAGTTATTCTGCTTTCGCATTATTGCTACACTTTTTACAATCTTAGAATATTATACAATTTTTAATCATCATAAAACGGGTTTTATGATTTAAAACGTGTTGCCAATACATATATCACTAAAATAATTGGACACTTAACAGTAAAATAGTTACATCAGCTCAATTAATAACACTGAAACCAGTAGATATTTATCTAATAAAACTTTTGTAACAACTAACTAACATTTACATCATTGTATGATATAAAACCTTTTCAATTTTTTTTAATGTTAGTAATATAAATTTATTGTAATTAGTAAATATGTAGTTCGAATGAGTGAATTGCATTGCGAGTAAGTAACGTAATGTATTGTATGTATCTAACCTAAATGAGTGGCGATTCTTAATTGTACAGTAGGCAATAGTAGGTACCTACCTGTATATAATGTACCTTGGTCAGACAACCCCATGTTCTAATAACCACGCTGATGCCCGACTAACTTTTTTACCACAAAAAGACATTAATATAAATCAATCTGCCTAGACTTTTCCCAAAAATGTTGGGGTCGAATTCCAGTCTTTTACCGGATGCAGCTGAATACCAGTATTTTACATGAAGCGACTGCCTATCTGACCTCCACAACCCAGTTACTGGGTAACACGATACCCCTTAGTAAGACTGGTTGTCAGACTTTCGAGCTTCTGACGACCCGTAACGACTGTCAAAGATCTACGAATGACAGCCGGGACCAACGGCTTAACGTGCTTTACGAGGCACGGAGGAGTCTCGGTATGTAAAGATGGTCACCCATCTAACCCAACCTGATGGATCGACCCTTGCGGCTGTTATTACTTAGCCACGTGCTATATAAACGAGCATGTAAATGCCAAGTAGAATTTAGAAAACTAATGAGCTTCTTGTCGAACTAAAAATTGTCTAGACAGGAGTTTTATTTAGTATTCCTTTATGACGTGAAAAAGTGCCAGCCCTTGTTCCACTTACTACCAATATCGCTCTCCTCTAACATGCTGTAAACGAAGCAAACTGATTTCATTACGTCGCTTTTGTACAGGCCTTTCGTTTGGCAAACTTAATTCTCACTCAAACAGGCGCGACAAGACGGCGCGGCAGCGACGCGAAAGACAACTAATAAAAAAAAAACTAGAAAACTTCACGGTAGAACAATTACCGTTGTCGATACAATTCGCGCCAGTCTACACGAGCCTTTACCTTCGTTTTAACCCCATGCTCTTCTGTTACAAAACTTCCGGTATCCATGAAATATTTGATACTGAAACAATATAATTATAACAATTAATTAACTGTTTTCCTTTTCAAACCCTTTATTCATTTTCTTTTTATACCTTTTTACCCAACTACGACGAAGCGAAAAGGAGGGTTATTTTGACCCGTATGTATATATGTGGGTACATATAAGTATGTATTGTTATCTAATTCGTTACAAGCTGGTACTTATCACATCAAAGGCTCTTTCACCAAGGTTGGATTAGACCCCAATATAATAAGGGTTAAGTTACGCTACCTTTTGGAAACACGTGTCGCAAAAACCTGTGAACTAAAAGGTTACAAGGTTCACTGCTAAAGTTAAACTATCTAGGTGTTAAATTCGAGTGCTACCGTGCTCTGGTAGCACTCGAATTTAACACCTAGGAAGTTTAACTGAACTAACGTATTTACGTGTAGATAATAAATAAGTCCTTTACATTTACGTGTAGAGCCTTAAAAATATAGAGATATTTTTAAGGCTCTACACGTAAACGTAAAGGACTTATTCTCTCAAAACATGAGAAAACATCAATTCTCTCCCTTCTGCTGTCCAGCTACGCCAGTGGTCGGCAAACTCATTGGTCAATAGAGCCAAATATCAATACTATAACGACTAAGATTTCTTATGAGAGCCAATCTTTTCTGTGCCTTCTAACTGTCTCGATACACTTTTCTTATAATCCTTAAAACTCCCATCCTCTTTCACTCCACAACGCTTCCTTAAATTAACTTGCTAATAAGTATGCCTTCATCATCATCACCATTATATCGACTGATAATAATATGATGAAGACATATTAAACTTTGAAAGGTACATGATTAATTTTCGATGTCCTGCAAATTTTTGATGAAAATACGTCGGAAATAAATCTTTGAAGTATGGTTTGAATATTGAATAAAATTTGATATCTTGCGTAATTAGCGAAACACCAAACCTCCGCGTGTATCTACGCTTGAACGCATCTACATTTGCCGTTTGCCGACCACTGAGCTACACAATCAGTTCATGCTGTAATAAAAAGATAAGCCATTTAGCAGTTTGGTAGGAGCCTGGACTCTTTGCTGGAAGATCTTTTATATCGTCACTCGTGCAAGTTCCACATTATGCAGCTGGCTGATGTTGAAGTTATCAAGCAATTCCTACCTAGAAATGCAATTACAGCTCTCTTTTCACTCGACCTTCTTAAGATGGATTTTCAAAACTTCATGCTTACCTAGACTATCTAGACGTAGGTGAATTGATTCTTCTCATCCTCGATCTTCATGATCATCAGCAACCATGTCACCCACTGCAAAGTATGCACTCCTTTCACAGTTATTGTACATCTGACTGCAACCCAAGCCGCAATCCACCAGCAACCTTACAATAAAAATTAACACCACTTCGATTTTGTCAGAGATGCAAATAAGAGGTAAAATTACTTTCAAAGGACTGTAGGCTTCCTCCCATACATATCATTATGATTCGATAAATGACTGAAGCATTTCGTTTTCTTTTAGCAATTAAAAACTTACCTATATGCGTAATATTTACATAATATATTTAATCAGGGAAATGCGATATAATCGCGATAACTACCTTTATATGATATGATTACAAGGTTAGTAGGATAATTTTGTAGGCACTGATACATTCAGATACCTGTATTAATATCTTATTAAATATCAGCTGATATACTGAATAGTTGATTATCCGCAAGAGAGAGATTTGGGAAAAAGAATGCCGATAAAACTGCGAGGTGTCGGAAGACGACTGACAGAAATAATGAGCTTACTTATTACGATAACTTTCTATTTTCAATTCTGTTACCAAGCGTGTTTATGACAATTTCCTCGATAAACGTACGATTTGTGTATCACTGAAAGGCTTACCTATGTCCGGTAGTAGGTACAAGTTTACAGGCTGATAAATAGATTCATAAAGGATTTATTTTTGTTGTCACATTTAAAAAAAAGTGTTTGTTCATGGAAATATTTCTGTCAAACTGCAAAGCAGTTTGTTGGCAGACGTAGCTCCTTGTTTCACATTTAAACATAATTTAAACTTTTTCACCTATAGGTACGCTAAACTATATGCATGCATTCCTTAAATTTTATCCTGCAGATTTTAAAACAGACATACAAGTTTTTTAAATATTCTTTACAGTGAAGGTTTGACAAAACATATTAAAGTATAGGTAGTGCTTGTCTTCTTACATTCCCCCCCGGGAATCCCTGTCCAATGTGAGTGACCCCATTCTCCTTATGCCCCAAAATATGGTTTAGTTGTTATGTCATCTCTTCATCAGTAACCTCTATCTCACATGATCTCCGGACCAATCAGTGACCAACGTTGACCTTTGCAACTGCTGTGCAACTCAAAATACTCGGACATGTAACATGTTACATACGTGTTACTGTCAGCAGTTACGCCATTTTTACTGAGCAGTTTTATTTGTATTGAGTAATGAGGTCAGCTGATCAGGTAGACATTCTGAGAAACAACATTTTGCTCGCGGCTTCGCCTGCGTGGTGGTCTGAAATTATACCACGGGAACTTACAACAGGGATTAAAAGATCATGGTCCTGCTATCTAATTACGCAACACATTTTCGTTGACAATTCCGACTAATCTGTTTCAATTTGACAAGTCAACAACATTCATTGTGTTACGAGTATTTACGTTGTTGAGCAGATTTTTTTTTCGAACGTACGATCAAGGTATTAGCAATCTGTTTCAAAACGATTCAGATTCTGATTGATCTTGTATTACGTAATTAGGGTACACAGGTCATGGTCTATTTGTGTGCGAAAATACATCGATATCCGAATGGACTCTGTTTTTCTGTCTGTCGGGGTGAATGCCCCGAGAGACAGAAAACCAGAGTTAAAGCTCGTACAGACCAGCGCGACGCGACGCCGCGCCGCGACACGAACAATACAATTTCTAAGAAATCTTGACGGTATAACAATAACCGGTGTCGCGTCGCGTTGTCGCGTCGCGCTGGTCTGCACGAAGCTTTACTTTCGAATTTATAATATTATAGTTTGGATGTTCAGGTTCAAGAGGAAAGTGTTGAGACCAAAAAAAACAATGGATGGACTGTGTAAAATATGATATGGCTAAGGGCGGGAAAATGATAATGGTCAGGTTTGTAGATTGTTGCTTTAGTTTTGGGGTTTTCAAGAATAGCAGACATGATAGAGCGATGGCGGGACTTTTGTTACGTGTGATGGTCATAGATCACGAGGGTCAATGACCTAATCACGTTTTTATCAGGGTTTCATGATTAAAATCGGTAACAACGATATCAATCAAATGATTTTTTATGTGAGCGAATGATTTCAATCAAACTTCCCTGAGTGCAAAAATGTAGTAAGTACTTACCCCAATCAATTCATGTTGAATTCCGGAAGCACGTTAGAGAGTTTTGCAGTTAAGCCTCGTGCAAACTAGTGCGACGCGACGACGGCGCGACGCGACACCGGTAATTGTTCTACCGTGAAGTTTTCTTAGGTTGTTTTCCTAGAGTCGCGTCGCGCCATTCTATACGTGCCTTTAGACCGAACAATATATTTTTGCACGAAATCTACTCCTTCTGGCTATTTCAAAATAAGGGTTCGTACTAAAGAAGGCACTCAGTCATGCACAAGGGGTGCGCCAATCTTCGGTATCGCACACGCTCTTAAACGGGAAGGGGAAAGATCTGCGAGTGAAAAGTTATGCTTGATGTAACACTTGACAACACAACTTATATATTTTAACACTTTCCTCCCGCCCCGACTGTGTTCGGGAGTGATACCTATTATATTGGGTCCCCATCTATGAAATTGGCGTTTATTTCTCACAAATAGAGAACCTTGTCACTTCTATGAATTAAAATATTCATCAATTGCTTGGTATTATATCGAATAATGACCATCATAGACAACTATCAATAGTAAAAAAAACCTTATTACTTATAGTTTATAAACATAAAAAATACCTTAAAAATTACTCCTCATTTTGTTAGCAGAAATGACCACTATTTGTTTTAACTTAGCCAAAACTTAGTTTTGTCGCTTAATCTAGTGGCATATTACGTTTAAATCTTAGTTTTTAAACATTAGTGCATAAAAAATTTAAAACATTAGTGTTCATGGTTGTTATATAAATGAAGAAAATGTTAGTATGAAAAAAGCAACTTCTTTAAAATTCTCCATACAAAACGCTGATTTCATAGGTGGGGACCTAATATTTATTTAATATCAATGTATCTTAGTTCAATACCTTCCATGAGAACGATCAGAATGACGTTGAAAATTTGGTGCTCCATGGACCAACAAAATCTATCAAGTTGTTTAAATTTTCATAGCTTAATTCAGGAATTCACGAGATGTGTGGAAAGGTTTAGGAGAGGCCTACGCCGCACAGGCGACTACTAACTAATATAAATTAACACACACATAACAACACAATACACACATAAACATACATGTTCATGTTTCATGTTCATGTTTGTATACATACATAATTATAAATGTAATAAAAAATACCTTTACTATTTAAACTAGATTAATCTAATGTCAAGTTTTGAATGAGAGTAGTAAATAAAGGCTTTTTTTATTCGAATTCACAAGCAAGTCGCGATGAACGGCTTCCATTTCAATGATAGGGCGTTAGGTATAGGAACGATCATCATTCTCCTGTTTTTCTCCCAATATAGGTATTTGGGGTCAGCGCAATATGTCTTTTTCTTCCATATAAGCATATTCAGCCTATAATGTTCCTTCTGCTGGGACACAGGCATCCTTTCGAGATGAGTGGGCTTTTTCCTTACATACCTTCACTATTAATTGTCATCTCAGTAGGCTTATAGAGACCTAATATATCGATTTTCCTAGTGCTTAGACTATTCAAGTGCTTGTTGAATTTGTAGGCTGCGAAAATCGTGACTCATTTTGCTTTGCCAAAAGTATCTTCAACGACATAAGTGTGCAATTGTGCATGACGCTGCTATAGCAACAATGATAGTATTTCATTATTTATCATTATAATATTAGCACTTATGCCTAGTAGATACTTACGTACTTATATATTCTGGTATGGTTGGCAAAGTTGTTTTCATTTACATAACAAGCGTGACTCCAAGCTGTTGTTACCAACTACAGACTCAAGTGTTATGCTCTGATCTATACCTACTTTGAAACGTGTTCATTATAGCGTGTTCTTAACTCAGTACATAACTATGTACTGAGTTAAGAATGAATATTAACTGATCGTTTCCGTGAAAAAAGTTTGTGAGCTAGCACTTTGGGCGAAAATTCCGGACTACACTCAATATTGCCAAACAAATGATTGGCAATATTGAGTTTAGTACGGAATTTGCTTGGCTGTCATTCGTGGGTCTTCCCCTAAGAAAGTGCTGCGACATTGTATAAACGTGCAAATTGACTCTATTCTCAGTTATTAACATAATCTATCTCGTAAAATAATAAGTTACGGTTAAATTGCTTATTGCGTATTACTAAGAACTTCAATTCTTATTAACATAGAGAAAAAAAAACGTGGGTCTTTGACAGTCGTTACGGGTCGTCAGAAGCTTGAAAATCTGACAACCAGTTTTACTAAGGGGTATCGTGTTACCTAGTAACTGAAGTGTGGAGGTCAGATAGACAGTCGTTTCGTGTAAAATATTGGTATTTAGCTACATCCGGTTAGACAGGAAGCCGACCCCAACATAGTTGGAGAAAGGCTATGCAGATCATGACGACTCAATATCGCCAATACGGCTCAATATGGAATTTATCTTGGAAATCCATTGATATACAAAGTATATAAATGTGGAAATCCCATCCATTCTTCGATTGAGGAAATCAATCGTCTCCTCGACAGGTAAATAAAACGCAATGAATATTTTTGAACTGTCAAAATAAAATCGATTGGTAAGCTTAAAACCTCGTGCAGACTTGCGCGACGCGGATCTAACAAAACAATTTCTAAGAATACTGCACGGTAGAACAATTACCGGTGTCGTGTCGCGCCAGTCTAACGAGACTTAAATCAGGTAAGTACCTACTCTCGCTTCAAGCATTTCAGCAATCAATCATGTCTACTAGATTGTCGTATTTCCTTTAAAGAATAATATTTCGACCCTCAATACGCTATTATCAATATTTTTATCAACTTCTCATATCTCCTCCAATAAATACTCCGGTAGCATCTAATGACAAAGAGCGTGAGGTCCCGGGTTCAACGCCGGGTCATTTGCGACATGTTTCGGTTTCCTAAGCACGGTGCGACACCTGCACAAATATGTCAAGAATACAGGTGTTATGAATATATACAGCCTTAGTTTTTATTTACCCTAAACCTCTTAAGGGGTCATTGTACTCATCATTATAAATAACTCTCACTATGGGACCGAAGCTGAAATCGCAAAAAAAATCGGCTGTTCCCTACATTTCGACGAGATATACGAACATAAATGTAGGAAACAGCAGATTTTTTTTCGCGATTTCAGCGTTGTTCCCATAGTAAAAATTGTTCATAATAATGAGTAGGTACAATGACCCCTTAAGAGGTTTAGGGTAAACAAAAACTAAGGTTGTATAGGTTATATATATATATTAGAATATATATGTAACTTAGATTGTTCGCTATAAGAAGTAAAGTATTAATATTTTACATAAAGTGCCGGTTGTTATACAGCCTCGTTGCTCTAGTGGTCGCAGAAGCTAATGCTGAGCATGAGGGTCCTGGGGTAGATTCCCGGGTCGGGCAAAATGATATGAACACTACACTACTATTTATGCGACGAATAGAAATATAACTTATGTGTATGGCAATAAAATTGAAATTTCAGTGATGATGAAAGACGTCGAGGCTTGCCTAAAGATACTGCGGCATCGCTGATTTCAATTTTATTGTCAGACTATTAAGTTATATTTCTAATTGTCGTATAAATATCCCTTGCCGAACCATACCGTCAGTAAGCGCCGGCCCTTAAACATATGAAATGTGGGTGTACACACGGCAACCATATCAAGCTATATATATCCAGTATAAAGTGACCTCTCATTGTACTGAAATCCTTTACAATGCGAGATCAGCATAAACTGGAAATCTATAGCTTGATTTGTAGACATGCGTACTACAGGTACTGTCTACATCTGCCTATTCCTTCGAGGAATACAGTCGTGATGTTATATTATATTGTTATTAAAAGTAACTGTTTTAAGGTTTCAAATAGTTTAAATAAGCGAATCATATTTTCGTCATCTTTATGAACCGAACTTGATACTCGTAGCAACAATCTGTTCAACAATAATTAAGGATCGTGTATCCGGGCATATAAATTAGGTCACACGGCCCGTATGGTCCCCTGAACCTGGAAGGCCCTGACTCAAAACTATGTGAAATAGACCTTTACTGTGACAAATTAGAACCCTTTTTAAATATTACCAGTATCGCGTACCATGTTTACATAAGACTAAACAACTGTCATTGAACAAAAATCTTCCCACTTTAGAACTAACCCTCTCATACCACATCGTTGTGCAAACATTTCATGATACAGACTCGTCAATTAGCTCACAACACTACCTTAAACCCACATGCAGGACTCGACCAGCCCTCCGTGCACTTGTCGGAAGTGTGTGCAATCGATATTCGAACGCACCCGGCCACTCTGCTCCCTCGCTTGATGCGTACACTGGCGTGCAACTACGTTCGCGTTGTGGGAATAATAAGTGGGTGAGGAATTTTATTTGTTTGTCAGTGTTGAGGGATGTAAGAAGTTTCTTTATGGATCGTTTCCGCGGTGGAAGTATTGAGGGGTCAGAAATAAAACGAATGTTAGATTGAATGAGTTTCCTTGCTGGAAGCGCCGCCGCGCGAGAGAACGCGGCGAGCAGTAGTCTTGTCAAAATAATCTTAAACAAAAAGCGACCAACCGGCAAAATATCAAAACACTGCACCATCTCGCGGCGAAGTTTTCAGCAACGAAGTCCATTGACAGCTGGTTAAAAGCAACCAACACCTAGCGCCATCTACGCGGAACTAATTTGACAGTAAGCATCCTCATAGTATTATAATGTGTCACAGCAAACGCTTCCTTTAGCTCAAGTCTTATCTTGCAAAAAAAAAACCTTATAATATGTATCTTCCTAACAAACAAACTTCAAAAAATCTCCACTTGCTTCAATAATACAGCATGTGATCGATTACTGAGCTCTAGTTATTCGGACCGACCGTGCATGTAACTTGACGCCCGGCTCCGCTCGCCTGCTCGCCAGTGTATTAGCGTGACAATCGTATAGAGTTACTGCTAGTTGCTAAGGTAACTTAATTATACACGTGTCGTATTCATTACTCAGTAACTGTAGAAAAATAACGGCTGACGGGGGTTTAAAATATGCGTTTTTTGCAACGAAAATAAATATGTTGGGGTATCCCCTCGTATTGTCATTTTCTGTTTAATTTGATACCTAATTGTTTACTTACTCATTGAAATTTTTTAAATCAACTGCATTGCATTTTTGTGACACCACTTGCAAGTTTGCGGAAAAATAAAACGAAAAACCAACAAAAAAAAATGGTACTAAAGCAACCATTTGTAAGAAAAAAAAACATTTTAACTATTTGTAAGATGTCGTCGTGAAGTTAGTCGTCTTCCTTAACATTTTAAGTAAGGAGGAAGTTGAATAGTAAACAAAGCTGATACTAAACCAAATCACATACGAACCCCCACAAAAAACGAAATAAAGGCAACAACACTATCACAGCAGTTTCAATGCAAGAAGCCGATACAATAACATTGTATCAGATAACGAGACCAGTCCATGCAAGTAGAAAGTATACTGACCCACAAATCATGCTGAGCGAGTTATCGCAAAGTGAAATGTACTCGATCGCTTCACGACAATTACATGGAATAAATTATTGCAGAAGGTCTGCTATCATCCATCTTGTCTTGTCAGATTATTCGGAGTATCCGTAGGCCATCGTGTTGAAATAGATTGTCCATTTCAACCACGAAGTAAATTCAACACTGTTGGATTACGCAGTTTGAAACTAGACTTTTGTTTCTGTATTCGGCAAACTTCTAAATAATACGTAGCTGTATCACGTCGTCGTTGATGGTGAAAAAACTTCACTCAGGGATGTGTCTACTATTTAACTAATATTTTTAATAAATACATGTATAAACTCATAGTTTGACTTATTAAACGCCAAGCGTTCTTCCTCCTCTCTCCTACTTTTATCTATGCTGTGCCCGACAGGGTCCATAATTGAGACTGATGTAACTGTTTTTCCCACCAACTGTATACATTATGGTACGCAATAAAGAATTGAGAATTGAACTACTTATACATTTCTGCTACGACCCCGAGTCCCTTTTCCCGCAAAAGTTTTGCTGGTCTTAAGATAGTGTCGTGAGTTCTAATTCTACCATTCACCGAGATATTTATGTATATAATCGGTCTGTAAAAACCATTTAAGGGAGAAGCATCCATTGCTAACATAGCTTCAGCAGTAAGTATAAAAATGCAACTTCCTCCGCCAACTGCCTTCCTCCAATCGGCTCCCAATGTTTATATGTTGACTAGGTGACGCAAATGACCTTCCTTTATAGAAAATGAAAAGCGCTCTAATGACTAAGTCAACTTATCATCGCACTTAACATCAAGTGGATTAATGAACCTACTGTACTTATGTTTATCGTTACACATAGGTATAACAAGAACTACATAATTAAGGAAACAAACACTCGCATCAAGTGTTTTCCTAAGTGATAAACGTGACAGAATTGGGTGAATCAGGTTGAAAATTATGGGAAAGATCCCCTGTGGATGCTTCGCAATTTGCATTTGCCTTAGTACTGATGAAACAAGCTGGAAATCGGGTATGATGTTCATAAAATCTGTATATACTCAACAAAAATCGCTGCTACTTTAAGCTTCAAAAAGTCATGTTTTAGTAACTAGGCAATGGTCATATACGACTATTTTCGTCCATTTTGTTCCATCTTTTGGGCCTGATATATTTCTATACTCCAATTTCTTCGATATATGCGTCTACAGTCCATATATTTCCTATTGATTCGCAAATCAACGAAGATATCAAAACATACTCGTAACTAGAAAAGTCTCGATATATGAATAAATTGGTCGTGAAAAAACCTTTGTAACAAGTTATGGACCCAAGGAACGTACTTTTCCGTATCTTGGGATCAATGATCCTTTCAATAGAAGGTTGTATGATGAAAAACATCTACCATTCAATTCAACTCATATTTTTTGCTCGGACTTGGTAAGACACGGTTTTGACAGGATATTTTTAGGGTTCTGTAATAGCAAAAGAGAAACGGTCATAGTAAATCTATTCTGTCTTTGCATTTCATCATCTTTGTCTTCCTGCTACACATATACCAATTCAGTTGAAGTTGGCATAGTACCTACGTCTTTTTTTGCATAACTATCAGCAGTCATAGCAGTGTTCTCTTCTGGCTTAATTACTTCTTCATTCCATCTTTTCTTTGGTCTGCCTTCTTAGATGACGTTTCTCGTTCTTAAAATTTCAGTAGTGTCTTTTCTATTTTTGGTGAAAATTCAAGTCAAGAATATGACATTCGTATATTTTTGTGATAATTTTGCTGCTATTTTATTTTAAACGTTGGCTCTGATGTCAGACAAAAAAATATACAGATTTTACTCTTACTCATGCCATTATTTACTTGCTATGGGATTGTAATAAGTATAGTATTGACCTCTTGTCAATACTGGGAACTAGTAACTGTCAAACTTACTTCTTTCGCGTCCCGTTACATTTGTATAGAAACTGCTGATATGCTGATTCATCTAAATAAAGTTAGTACGGTTCCGTTACAGTCCATTCCTCTTCTTATATTGATTTAATACTTACTTATTTCTTGAATATTTGTTATGTACGGAACACCATGTTTTTGCATGGTTCCACAAAAAGTCATATTTTACTCATGAATGATTGAATGAGATATGGACACTAAATTAAAAAAAGTAATCACTTGAATTGACGATCGACTCACAGAAATGACGTCATAATACAAATTCGTTCTCTTTGATCAAAACATTTTTTTTCTAACAGCTCAAAAAGTCACCTTGTGGGAACCGGTATTAATTTAGATGGTGCTGTTGGCTGTTGATGTACAAGAAAGAGTATGAAATGAAGGGCAATTTACAATAGGGCCTTTGTATTCTACCTCCTTACCGCACGATACTCCGTGACGTGAAAATAATTAGAAGATAATCTATCTTTATTGTATTGCAAATAGAAAACCTTGTAGATTTAATCATAAAATAACAGTAACTTGGTAGATTATTTGTTGAGCATCGCGTTTTGTAATGGGCTTTCTATTCTTACAGTTGATTCTATAAATTGCTTTAAAGCCCATGGGAATGTTCTTCATGAATTTACGAAGAAGAATGTATTTATTTTGATGTCCAAATTGAATGAAGTGGTTGCTACTCATGACGGCTAGCGAATAATGTGGATATATACACGATTTTTTAGCACCCAATAGCCAACTTATATTCATGGTCAATGAATCAAAGCCAACATTATTTTCTTACAGCATTTTTCTACTAAAGCCGATAGAGTTTCCGTCATCATCAGCTGTGTTACTAAATAAGTCAGTTAAGACATTCATTGTTATACCAAATAGCACAATTTAGCTTCTGTCATCTTCATAGCTAAGTGTCGAAGAGAAACATTATTTTCAACAAAAAAGGCTGCTCTAATCAACTTTTTGTTTTAAGACCTATTGTTCTTGCAAGGTCCCAATTCGCAGAGATAAGAATTGTGATAATATTCTCGTTTACTTGTGTTCCGGGAATTTCAGAAGTGTAATTTTAAATGGCGTCTCGTTTCAGATGTGTCATTTCTCGGAGTTTATACTCGTCTCCTGCTTTATTGCCAGGAAAATATAGATGAGGATAGTTCAGAGGAATTGTTAAATTAAAAAGATATTGGATATTATATATAAAAGATACGATTTCTTTACTTTTGTTAGTAACGAATTTGGGAGTTGTTGTATATTGCAGAAATAACATAATGTTGTCAATATCAATATGGATTCCATTAGCTGAGGCATTTACCTGAGTTAGTAGGAAGGGTTAACTTAGCAGGGTAATTGCGTGCACACTTAAAAATTGCCTTTCATTTTGACAGTTCAACAACAATCATTGCATTATTTGCGTTGTTGAGCATACAAATTTGATATGAGATATTTTTATTAAAAGTGTGATAAGCAGTAGTTAGGGTGCAAGAATCCTACTAATATTATAAATGTAAAAGTTTGTATGTTTGGATGTTTGTTACTCAATCACGTTGAACGGATTTGGATGACACAGATAGTTTATAACCTGGATTAACACATAGGATACTTTTCATCCCGGTAGCGTACGTTCCTGTTTTATAATTTCCGACCTCCTATCTATCTTTGCGTACTAAGATTTACGAAAACAGCTAATAATAAATATTCAATATTAGCTTAGATTGATCGGTAATTTTCGTAAAACTGGTTTCTCTAATTTAAATTATCTTCTAAGGCTGGTTAAGTTGGTTCTTTATTTGTCAAAAATGACTTGATAAATGAAGAAATTATCAAGTCATTTCCTTATCAACTCAAATTAAAAACTCTGGCCATGAGATTGATAAATGGTTATAAAGCCCCATAAGGAATCCAGTACATCAAATATAGATCAAGTATTTCCTTAAAAGTCAGCAATTCATAAATCTAAATCGATTCCAATTACATTTAATAGGCGGTTGTTATAATTGGGCCATTTGAATACAATTTAAGATATGATTTATATTCATTCGGGTATGTACTTCCCACTGTACCGAATGACATAGTCGCGGTAGTTACTATCGAATCCAGTATAACAACTTAATCATGCCCTTGATTTTTTTCCTACAATTGTATGACTATTTTATGGTCACAACGTTATTAAAACATCAATCACCTATCAAGTTGTTTAATTAAAGTAATATCATACTCGAATCTATGTACTAATAAAAATCGAGATCATGGTATTTTCCTCCCACTATCATTTAATGTAGTTTGGGAGGTATATATTCAAGTCAAATATTTTGTTCTCAAACATGCTTGGAAATTCGAGTAATATTTTGACAACCTTCGAGATAAATCGAAATTGCTGTACTGGCCGAATTATGCGAGCGCCCGGCCGGTAATGTTTGTATAGAAACTCATATCTGTCATGTTATTTAAAAATGGAACGAACTTTTTAGTTCAACACAGGGTAACCAAGGAGGTAACTTATCAAAGATTTTATAAACAATTTATTTGGCTTGCAAATAGAGCTGTTTGGAGTAAAGAAGAAACAAATGAACAAACATATTGGCGCGTAATTATCGTTGTTCGGCATTGATTCTGGAATTTATAATTAATTTACTTAGTTTGAATTTCCGCGCATTATATGTGAAAAGTACTATACAAGCCTTGGCCGCAACCAAGCATCACGTATGCATTTCCACGATCATCCACCAACGTTCCAGTTGCAGGCCGCGACAGTAATATGCTATAACGGACTTCAAAAAAAAGAAGGATATTCTCAATTCGTCGGAAACTTTTCCTTTTTTTTTTGTGCCTAGTTTTGACAAGTGGACATTATCGTACAGCTACTACATTTTTTTAAGCGATTCCATAAATGTAGCTTTTTATTATTTTTCTATGACATAGATACTGCGCTTGCGTTTTTTAATGCAGTAGTAGCCTGTGATAGTAAAGTAGATAATAAATTCTTTCTGGATGATAAACGATAGCCGTAATCTTTTGATAAGAAGATTAAAGTAAAAAGATTATCAGCTTGTTACTCAAGACTTGGCCGAATTAGGTCACTGGTGCTTTAGGGCGATGCACGTACAAACATACTGTCTTTACTTGTGCAACAGTATAAACAACGCTCATAGAATATGGAGCATTTCTTATACATATACCTAAGCTAAAATGTGGGTAATAGCTGGCATAAGCTAAAAGGGAGCATCACTTATAAAAGTTGTCGTTTTAAATTTTGAGGAATTAAAACTTGACCATTCAGAAAAAATTTATAGAATATTTTTCATGTCGTGTTAAGTAATAAAACAGAACGTAAAATTTTTTGCAAAAATACGTACCTGTATTAAATTAATAAGAGGACAATCGTTTAATTAAAAACATATTTAAACAACTACAACTAAATAAAACAATAATGACATTTGAGTTTGACATAACAAAAATCCAAAATGGCGGGCGCCACTGTCAAACGACCGACGTTCGCCTCAAAATCAATAAACTTTATTACGTGTTTGCAGTAAGAGCTGCTCTGAGTAAGCTTACTGTTTTACTACTGTAGCAATCTAAAGAAACATTGAAAAGGTTCTGAGAAGTTTTACTGCAGTTTCTTACAAAAGAGAGGCGAAGTAGCCTTGTCGTAGAGTTGGGAGTAATGATTCACTGAAATACTTGGTTTGTTTCAGTTTTGTTTTCCTCAAGTTATGTTGTTATCTCTGCTACATCTACCGAAAGATGTTGTTATGCAAAGTTCTCTATATACACAAATGGTAATCT
The DNA here is from genome assembly GCA_914767755.1 of Agrochola circellaris. Lineage (NCBI taxonomy): Eukaryota > Metazoa > Arthropoda > Insecta > Lepidoptera > Noctuidae > Agrochola > Agrochola circellaris. The sequence continues at coordinate 4,125,875 of OU611847.1, forward strand.
ACTGATCAACTACTCTTTTGGTTCAGATATCAAAGACTGTGACTGGTACAAAAGTGGACACTTGATAATATTCGCCCTTCCATCAGTCATCCCAACCTCTATGGTGACAGTTCCTTCGTTCTTTAGCGAATTGAATTTCGGATTTTGAACTTTCAAATTTAGATTTGGATCCGGTCTTCTGTATTGTTTACTCTGTGGCTATTTAGTATAGTGGGCAGAGTTATAACTCCGTTAATTAAGTCAGCATACTATCGCTTCCTCGTGTGTTGGCAGGCCGCCTACGAAGCATGGGAGGCTTGGCCCATAAACTGACGTTACGAAATAAGTTGACAAGCGCTTCGTTAATCGCTGTTTAACTACATTTTACCTTACCTGTGCTAATGTTATGAACTTATGAAATAACTGTGAATGTTTACTTTGTAAAAGCCGAGGCATGTTGGAGAAATGTGATCGGTTTCGATGTCGTATTACAAGAAAAACGTGATTATGATGCAGTCGGATCATTAAGGTAATAGTTGAAACCGGTTTTTCTCTAATTAATTCTAAGCATGAGGCTGTAGAACTCAAACATAACAAGACGATTGATTAGTAAAATAAAAAAACAATTTGAAAGAAATAAAAGTATCGACAAAAACAAAATAAAATACATTTTAATTTGAATGCCAATGAAAACGACGAGATGATTTAAAAATACTTAATTAAGTTCGTTGACAAACGTCAATAAGCATTAACTGAGAATAGAATGTACGAAGGTACAGTCGGGTCCATCGACCTCTGATTGACTCGTCACGTTTTGAATGTACGAATAGTTCGGCGAACGCTTTTTGTGTGTAACAGTACAACCGATATAAGTACCATATTACTCGTTTTTTTCTGCTTTATCGGTTGTTCAAATGAGGCATAATTAGTAACAGAACAGATTATAATCTAATACAAACTACATAAAGTTAAATAATAATTGGCAGGTACAAGAAGATTTTTTACGCTTTAATATCTAGACCAGTTTTTATTTAACAACCGAAAAGAAGTTATTAAAATTATTACTCGTGAAAATGTACACTTACATAAATCTTTGTTGTTTAATTAAGACCACTGCTGTTAAATTACCCGAATAATTTCGCGTTCACGTTTTCTTTATTAAGTAATGCCCGGGGGTAACACGAGGCTAGTTTTTAGAGCTAGAATAGTGCTAGTAAGCTAGTTACTCTAGCCTCGTCTATACAGAACTATCCTAACTTTTAGGCTAGTAAGCTAGTGAGAAAGATAGTAAGCTAGTGTGATAGTTTAATAGGATGGGGTCCCACCACCGATTTTACTATCCCGGCTTGCGTAGGGCAGTTCGCCGGCCCTACGAGGGTGTGTGCCCGGCGAAGATAGTACCCAACCGGATCATTTTACTCTACGGACTAAGTCAATAGCAATGCTATTTTCTTAAAACTGATCTAGCTCGGTGCTAAGCCAGGATATTACTTGCTTGCTATCATAGGGACTCCACTATTCCATGTTAGTTTTAAATTAAATTATTGTCATCGTTATAATTGTTTCTATGTTACTTAATGTAATTGGTGATGTGCCGTCTTAATGAACTATAAATAAATAAATAGCTTAAAAAAAAACTAGCCTCGTGTTGTAACACAGGCATAAGAATCAGCTATTATAGCAGTCTAAACGAGTCTATTACCAGGCAATAAACAAAAACTGGTTACAATTAGTGCCAAATTTTCGACATGCGATAAATCCGCGCTACAATCATCGCGGGTAAAAATTGAAAGAATTTTCCGCGTGGCTGTACGTTACGTCGAAAAACACCCCGGCATTGTTGACGGAGTAATTTTAACGCCTTTGCCTATAAAAAAAACTATTTCGTTTTTTATTTGTAGGCTCTGCAGTGAGAACTCCTTAGTTCCGCCGTTCCCGGGAACTGATCAGCGTTCCTTTTTAATCGACCGCGGTAATTGCTGTCTTTAGCAAACTTTTTTAATGTTTAGAATTTTAATAAGAGGAAAAATATAAATATTTCCTCTTCGTTATAATTTTTTGCAGTTGAGAAAATGATATTAAATCTTCATGATTTTAAGCCTTAATTCTGCTTATTTTCACCAAATAAACAAAAATAAATGAACTACATTTACCCAAGAAAATGCTATAATGTTTCATAGTTATTAAGTACGTACTAACACCTTAACCTTTGTAAAAACGTGTCGAATGCCCGTCAAAAAACAATTTAAGCATACACATCCAGCAGTTTTTATTTACCCACCCAAAGTTTAAAGTTTCCTTAAGGCCACCTTACCCGCAGGTCGGCTTACCCACTAATTGTGCCGATGTTGGTCCTATTGTAACAAAAACTGTACCCGGAGCAAGGCCTTGCCTTTCTCACGTTCACAATGACCTGAGCACATGCTTAGATAATTATAATCACTAGTGCCCGTGTCTGTGTTGCTATAATTATAATTTTTCGTTTGGATATTGTTGTAGGTGCAGTTTTTGTTCTTAATTTTGCAATGCTGGTTACTTCTACCGTAGCTCATTGATTCATCAACAATAACAGATTCATTGTATGCTTAACTTTTACGAAGGAAAGGATTTATACAATTAAAAATATATAATTTGAGTATAAATATTCATAGGCACCTACTCCATCTTTCCAACTTTAAGCTTTGTTCAGACTAGCGCGACGCGACATCGCGACGCAACACCGTTTATTGTTATACCGTGAAGTTTTCTTAGAAATTGTATTGTTCGAGTCGCGTCGCGCTGGTCTGCACGAGCCTTTAAACAAATCTAATTGACAAAGTTAACGGACTATTTCACAGCCATTGTTTTCTGTCATTTTACTAGTTCGTGGTTATAAACTCCAACATCTAATAAGTTGTAGCAAGGCTTTCATTATGTTCTTTTTTTCTTGGGCCGATCTCAGGATTCTGTTGCCTCTAGCATAGCATAGCACAACCAGCCAACAATGTTACCACTGCTGGGACACAGGCCTGCAACAGCACAGCTGTAATCGATGGATTACAGCTGTGCTGTTGCAGGCCAGCAGTGCTATTCTGTAACCATCTCACCGTGAAAACTTAGGTGAAGTGAGCGTGGAGTGAGCTGTCATTCCACAGGGATTGACACTATTGACAGCTCACCTCACCCAAGTTTTCACGGTGAGATGTTTACAGAATAGCATGGCTGTACTACTGGGCCTGCGTGATGACGCAGTGCGGGTTGGTGGTACTGCATCCATTTCTAATTCACTTTACTTTGATCGAATCATTTTCTATCCTATAAATAACACCCACTCCTATAAAATTCTCACGCTAATCGATCACACTATCGAGTCCAGAGCTAAGCCGTCATGTATTCCTATAGTCTACAAATTAATATTGCGTCATTGACATTACCAAAACAATCCGATGTTCGCCCACTTAACGGCACATTTGCTTTGCGAATGTTTTGTTAGTATGATAACATTTTTATTTATTTTCCTTAAAGCTTCGTGCAGATCAGTGCGACGCGGAGGCGCGACGCGACACCGGCTATTGTTATACCGTCAAGTTTTCTAGAAATTGTATTGTTCGAGTCGTGTCGCGCTGGTCTGCACGAAGCTTAAAGAAAATCTATGCGCCACAATCCTTAAGCCGCTGAATTTGATAAACCAAACGATGATTGATAGTAGGTATTTTTATTTGTAATCTGTAATTATACAAAGATACGCGATCTACGCAAATCGTAGATCGTTATCAATGCAATCCACTCGAGATCGCAATTACAATGATTTCTGTGTCAATTACAGATTATAAATTGTGTTATCAAAAATCGAGGGCATAATCTTTTTGTCCGCAAGTGTACACTTGGAATTTTTTCCTTATAAAGGTATTTGACTTGATGATGCACTTGTACTAAATGACGAATGGATTCGTTTCGTAATCATAATTGAGTTTTCCAAAGGGAAACCTTAGACCTGTTGAGATAAAATTAGTCAGATAGTGTTAATAATCTTTTCACAACATACAACACATCCTCGGTACACATGTTTTTTGGTTTAGGTTGCGGAACCCGTTGTCTGCAGTTTTTTTTTTTTTTGCTTTACTTAACTTTTTTATAAACCATGTTATTGACAGCGGACGTACTGATCAGGCTTTCAGCAACCGACAAATTTTGTTAATCAAGTCAACGATCGTTGTAAATTTAAAACACTTTAAAAATACCTTTAATTTTTTTAATAAACATTAACAAAGCTCTAAAATTACAATATTAAAGCTCGTGCAGACCAGCGCGACGCGACGGCGCGACGCGACTCGAACAATACAATTTCTAAGAAAACTTCACGGTATAACAATAGCCCGTGTCGCGCCGCGCTGTCGCGTCGCGCTTGTCTGTACAAAGCTTTAATGCCAAACAAATACACGCCAATAAAATGGGTGAGATCGCAAAGCGGCGTACCTGTAGTACCAACATCATTTTATAAAAATAAAAACGGCCAAAAAAACGTAAATAATGTCCGCCACCACGCCTACGTAGTTACGACACTACGCTGTGCGCTACATATGAAAGCAATAAACGGTGATAAATGGCCAAATATATGAGATAATGTAGGGTTTTGTGCTCGTCTTATACTGCCTTTAATATACCTGTCGGTCGATTCTGTAAAAAGATCAACGTGAAACTTAGGTGAAGTGAGCGTGAAGTGAGCTGTCACTGTCACAAATCGAATCGAACGAATTGAATTTTGAATTTTAAATCGATCGGCAGGATGCTAGGGATTAACACTATTGACAGCTCACTTCACCTAAGTTTCACGTTGATATTTTTACAGAATCGACCGACTGTATGTTTTTGTTTTGTTCGCAAATTTGATTAGTCATTGTTTAGCCTGGATGACGTTTTTATCAAAGAGTTTTGTTAAAATAAATAACTATGTGTTTGTTATACCACAGAGTAACAACCGTCAAACACCTTAATTAGTTGTACTTCATAGATTAAGTTTTTGTTGTAAGTACTTTGAGAGCAAAATAAAATTATTTCGGAGATCGATAACTAAACAAAAAAGAAAATTAATTTGATGAGTTTTTTTTTGGGTCATCAACCGCCGTGTTACAAAAAAAAGTGTAGTTACTTGAAATATCAGTACTTACATTTTTTTTTTTTGAAAGAAAAATTATTTATTGGGACTCGCACAGGAAATCACACATTAAACTAAAAACACACTAAACTTAAATAAAAAACAAAGTAACATTAAAATTTAAAGAATGAAGTCCCGTACGAGGCCAAAGGGCTCCTATCTCAGCATGATGCCGCGACATAAAAAAAAAAAAAAAAAAAATGTCGCAGCGCTGGTATTCTGATAGGGCCCGCAGTGATGTCACGGAAGGATTATACAGAATTAAATAAATATAATAAAAAATAAAAATAAATAGGTGTGTGAAATACAGTGAAGTGTAAAAATATATGTAAACCGCGTGTCTGCATCCGACGTAACATCAGTTACTTGTTTTTGCATACTTCGCAGACGCAATAGGTTTCGATACCTAAATACGATAAAACAAAAAAAAAATATTCTCAAGTAACATCACTACAAGCAGTAGCTGAACCCAAAAAAAAAGTCATCAATACTTTACTTATTTTATTTTATCGTGTCACGTCTGCGGAGTTTCGCTAGATAATTGTTTTTGACCATGTATAGGGATTCATATTACACATACTTTCAAATTTAATATAATAAAAGCCAAGTTGTTGACGTGACTTGCGGAAATCAAGTATAAAATACAATAGACGCAGATATATTTAGAAACCTATTCCGCTTAACTATTCCTAAAGAGTCATAAAAAGCCTTGTAAGAAATCGACACAAGTTTCACCTCCCAACGAGGCATCCTCGGGATGACGATTGACTTGTCGCAAACCCGAACAGGGCGTGTTGCCACGCCGAGCGCCGGACGCAGAGTGAGACTCCCACTCTTTACTAAATATATCAAAACCAAGTAAGTATTCGATGAACAGTCGTTCTATAATATAATCCTAAAAGTGTGGATGACTCATCCAAGGAAACTCGTTGGTCAAGGCACTGCACTAATAAGACAGATCGTACCATGTTAACGTATGGCGAGATCATTCGATTAACACGGCTAAGCTACGGTTAATCTAGACAGCTGTGGGTGACCGATTATGTGTGACACCGGATTTAATTCTTGACTTGAAGATCACATAAACGGTCGGATTTACGTCTTTGCTTGACGTTTGTTGGTTAGATAAATCTTGAGAAGGTATGAGATGTAAATCAATCGTCTGGAACATCTGACAACGTGCTACGTATTATATACAGGGTGTAACATCGACACGCAAAGTGCTATCATGAATTCTCATGATTCTAGAGCGTGAGTTGAAATTTTTGGTCGGTTAAAAAATAAATCTTCTGTTTCATACAAAAATTCAATAGTCATTTATTTATTCAAACTAGGCTGAGAATCAGCACTTTTCGAATGTAAAAATTACATAAGACAGTCCCCCGAAACGCCCACCCTTCACACAAAAGTACCTGAAATACCTAAACGGTCAAAATGTATGGAACAGCTGTTTTTTTTTAGATAAGCAGATATTTTTCGCGTCGATGTCAGTGTCATGTATAGGTATTAAAGTAGGTAAATTAGGTACTTAATGTCGATTTACCGGCCGCAATATTATTATATCGGATCATCGGATGTTTGGTCTAATTTCCAAAATTAGCTAAGAATATTTGATACGCTTTCCAGCAGCGTGTTTAAGGGAAATTGATTCCAGATGGCTTGGCTTCTGTCATCAACATTGAGATTTCAGTTTCATACGTCCACAGTTTTGGGTTAAGAATTATATTCTTTTGATGTGTGTTTAATTGGCTACCACAAACTAACCAAATCCGTAATAAAAAAATTAAAAAAATATCATTTTTTTTGTAAAAAAAAAAACCAACAGACGAACATAGAACCTCCTCGTCGTTTAAAAACATACATACAACGGTACAAGAATATTTAGGCACGTGGCCGATATCGGTACTAACACCGCCATCTTGTTTTTGCAATCCAATTCCTGCGACAATTTCACAAATGTTTACCAGCAACGCCTTCCTGTCAATGTCATTCAGGCGCCAAAGATCCTTGGAGCACTCTATCTATCGTAATAAAGTACAAGGACTCAGTCATTGTTAGTTACTAGTTAGTATATAAGTGTATATACTGAAGCAGCGGAAAATTCTCAGGGCCAATGTCAAGTGTCGCGATTATGCGCCAGTACCTATCTACATAATGGGCCATACATTGGCCATTGTTCTAACTGTGTAAGTCAACATAAACACGTGTTTTTAGAACGATATTGACAGCTATTTTTACGTACTAATATTTTTTTGTCTCATATTTAGCCAGGGAGGAGCTTGTGCCTAAGTAATAACAGCCGCACAGGTCAAGCTACGCTTGCCGGGGTTGGTCCATGGATGGGTGACCATCTTCTTTACATACAGAGACTCCTCCGTGCCTCGGAAAGCAGGTTAAACCGTTGGTCCCGGCTGTCATTCGTGGGTCTTTGACAGTCGTTACGGGTCGTCAGAAGCCCGAAAGTCTGACAACCAGCCTTAAAAGCGGTATCGTATTACCCAGTTACTGGGTTGTGGAGGTCAGATAGGCAGTCGCTCCATGTAACATACTGGTATCCAGCTGCAACCGATTAGACTGGAAGCCGACCCCAGCATAGTTGGGAAAAGGCTAGGCAGATTGATTTAGCCAGGGACCTAAAACCTTTATAAATTACGGTACAGTTATCGAAGAACTGTTATCTGGGTAACTAAGAAGAAGAAACATGTTACTTCATTTAGATTACCGTTTTAATACCGGTTACACACACACTGGCGATGCGCGCCCTTCGATTAATGCCGACGGCACGAGTAAGATAGAGGTTATTTTTATTTTGGTAACCGGTATTAATACTGGTTGTATTCAATTTAAGGTAACCTTTAAAAATACTTGTAAGAAATATAAATGTAGTGACCGAAAAAATACCCGTATTGATCATACCGGTTTCGGTCCCTGATTTATACTACGTTTAGAAAAGTGTAATTGCGTAACAGAAATAAAATGTCAAATTGATCGCATTTTGACAGTTCACCCACGTTCATTGCGTTATTTACATTATTGAGCAGAACTAATTGTCAAACCTATGAAGCTATGGATTAGCAATATCCTTCAAAACTCTCAGATTGTGATTGAAAGTGTGTTAGACGAGTGCTCATTTAGTTATTAAAAATAATTGGACTCCTCAAATTGAAACTGTATACGAAAAGTGACTGCAACTAAACTTTTTACTGAATATTTTCCCTAGGTATATATTATCAAGAGAAAGGCAACTCCAAGTAAAATTCCAAAATGTTAATAGTCACATGTAAACATTACTTTTATGGGCCTCCAAAAATAATGTGTGAACATGACGGAAATTGTTCAAAAACTACGGTTACGACAATCTGTCCGTGGACCGTTAGCGGTATAAGTGTTAATTGATGATACAATAATACCTTAAAATGTTGTATGTGATCATTAAAATTTACTTTTATAGTCATAATAGGCTCTCGGGTATAGTTTCGCTGTTTCTAATGTACATTTCTAGCATTAAGTGGCGCCTGAGAAGTTATTAGGGATATTTGTGGCAAGTACAATTTGTATTACCTTCTAAAATTTACATAGATATGCTTGTTATTGTAGATTTTTGGTGTTACGATTGCAAGAGAGATCTATGTATTTGCTCAAATAAAACAAAACTTCAGAAGAAAGCGTGTGTTCAGACATTTTTATTTGTGAGTTTATATACAGTGATAGTTTGGTGCCTGGTTAGGTACAGTACATAGTGCTAATAAGGAGACACAATGAAGATGCCAGATTACTTGCTTAATTATTATATTAGCTATTAATTAGATGTTGTACGATACGACTCGATCAAGGAATGACAAGTCTGTTAAGAAAAATACTCTATAGCAACTGTACATTTCTATTAAGGAGATTATGCTCTGTGATGTACAACCTCCAACATACAGTTATTATATTATGTTTGTAAAACAGAACTTGCACAGATTAAACTAAGCTTGTCATTTTGAAATCTTTGTCTTTTGAGTTTAACCATTCCAAGTAGATTGGTACTAAAATCTTAATGAATAACTTCCAGGAAATTGTCCCAATTCATTTCTAACCGGCTTCTCATCCAAATACTACAAACGTTGCCCAATTACTATGAAAACAGAATCCCTCTCAAACAGCGCTTTTTGTACTAAAACCAGGTTGATGTACGGAGTACCCACTGCGCGTCGGAACGCTCGTCCAATATTTACTCTGCTGAGCGATAAACACGAACAGACACGGCTGGTGGTACAGTTGAATAAAGAGTATAATATATACAGCCAGCTAACTTGCTTAGGAGTGATTTTTCAAAGGGGCTTATTTCCATGATATTTTTTTTTTCAGTATTCGAGAATAACCAGTGTAACCATTTTAAAATCATACTGGAAATGTGACTTTCTGAACGAAAATGAGATTTTTGTCTGTAAGTTTCCTTAGGAAATAAGTAGATTTTGGACTAGACAAAACCAAACTGGTTGCTAATTTAATTACATAATTTTTTCTTTTTTATAACACTGATTTTACATTCTGTGAATTCTTGAACTCACACACTGACTTATTAGTATTACTTGTTAAACTTTTAGAAATATCGTATAATTTTACAATGTTTGTAATTATGTGAGCACCATGTATCTATCACATAATTAATTTATCTGTCATTGCTTCTTTATAATTAATGTATACAAAGTACTGTAAAAACATTTTAAAATACTAACGGTAGAATTTCTTGCCCATTCTTCTCCATACGAAAACTACATTTTGGAAGGGGCGACTAGAATCAATTCTACTTTTTGTAAAATGGACGTTCCAAAAGTGCCTTTTATGTGCCTAATTGAAATAAATTGTTTGGCTTTGACTAAATAAAGGCTAGCTTTTAATATGGCAGTGACGATGGCATTCATAGATTATTTTCTAGCAAAAATGAAAATAAGCCCCATTGAAAAATTACTCCTAGTATCAATTATCAGCCAGGCAATTAGTGTTTCAAGCTTTACTAGAATGCGAATAAAGGTATGAAATCGGGCAAAAAACCTAAAATATTCCTAGTAGGTAAACGATTCGGTTCCAACTATCAGCTGACTGATCTGGTTCGTGCTGGATCTAAAAATGATTCCACATCATCATTTCAGCCAATACATCTCCACTGCTGGACATAGACCTTCCCCAAGACTCGCCACACTTGTCAAAATATCTTTATTTTCCAGCCTGTTCACCTAACTCTTATGCCGACTGTACCTCAAAGTACCGTTACCTCACTGTTGAGGTCCGTATGTCACTAGTGATGGTCTAGTGTCAGGTACATCGCTAGTCAATTGTTTCTATACCTTGTTCGAAGCTTGCGGGCAATTTATAGCTCCATGTTTGTACTGAGAGAGTTTGTTGAGGTAAACTGGACACGTTGTTTAAAAGTTAGTGTAAGTATTGGAAACACTTGAAGCTGAGACGATGTGTTTGAGCTTTGAGATTTGTCTATAACTACCGACACACCACGATACAAAATCTGACTGTATTTTTTGTTGAAAAATAACAAAATAACCTAAAGCTTCGTGCAGACCAGCGCGACGCGACGCCGCGACGCGACTCGAACAATACAATTTCTAAGAAAACTTGACGGTATAACAATAACCGGTGTCGCGTCGTGCTGTCGCGTCGCGCTGGTCTGCACAAAGCTTAATAGGATGTTTTTCATTTTTATTTATGTTAAGTGTGTTTTTAGTTTAATTTGCGAGTCTCAATAAATAAATTTTCTTTCTTTCTTTTGACTTGACAACTTTATAGACGCCATTTTTTTGAAAGATAAACACGAACTGCCATCCAACAAAAGAGAGACCATTAATCTAGGTCTCATAAAATGACAAAGCTTCCTATAAATAAGGGACAGAAGAAAATATCCCTCCGTAAAGACAAAACATATATGAGACATACAACAACCAGGTTAGAATAAATCGTCCAAGCAATTACAGGTAACTACTGACGTTTAAATATCACTTAAATCACACATATTTATCATGTGTGGAGCATTTCATCACTGGGACATTTAACGTTCTATCTTAACTGGTGTAATTAGCCCGTCGCCGAGTTATCTAGAAAATGTATGCCTAATTACGGTACAAAGTACAGGTAAAGAGGTTATGGAATTATTGGAGGAAAGTGAAAGCTATGCGCCTGAGTTTATAAGCTCGGCATTTCTGAGAAAGATTCCAACGTTGAACATAGATTTTGGTTTCCTTAGTATGGCCTTAGAGCTTCTTCTATTGAGTCAAAAGTATTATATTTATTTGTGCTTATATGTATTATTTTTATAGTTTGTAATAGGTATAATATGTGTATCTTTATATTCATTTTTCCCTCATTTTTTCATAATTGCACCTACCATTTGTCTTTGAATCACCCAAAGGTTAACTGGTAGAAAATGCCTATGGTATTAATTCCACCTCTATATATTTCTGTGCTTGAAGTATTAAATAAATAAATAAATAAAACACTCACCAAAAACTCTTCCATTAATCTTAGATGAGAAAGAAAAGAAAGAAAGAAAAATATTTTATTTGGGACACGCACAGGAAATATAAAAAGTATTAAAAACTAAAACTAACAAAATTATTCGAATAAACAAAAAGAAAAAATAATAATAATAACAATCCGTGCGAGGTCAAAAAGGCTCCTTCCAGCATATGCTGCGATATTTAAAAAATAAATACCGCAGCGCTTGAGAAGATAGTCGAAGGGCATACTAACTACCTAGAAAATTTTAGGTTATCATTGCCATAATGATTGTTACCGCAATAGTCTGGCTAGCTGCTACGTTGTTCAAGATCATCATCATCATCTCTAGTCCTTATCTCAATTAATTTGAGGTCAGCGCAACATTTACCTTTTTCTTCCATACATCTCTATCAGTCGTCATCTCGGTAGTCACCCCCTTTCTAGCCATATCATCTTTCACACAGTCCATCCCTCATCATTTCAATCGTCTTCCTCTACTCTTATAGCCATTCACATTCATACCCAAAACTTTCCTCTAGATATTTATCACATTATTTTATTACCTTTCATTCAATTCTTCACAAAGCCGAATCTATATATAAAAAAGATAACTTCTGATAAATCGAACCCATAATCCATCTTCCTTAGATATTCAATAGTAATCCATTGTGCAAGTCCCGATTCTCAAAAGAAGTAGCTATTATAACAGGATCAAAGTTAAAATGGTGCGTGTCGCAGTCCCATTATTACAACAATAGATTTCTTCCTGTCGGATCCCTAGCTGTTATAGAATTTGGTTTATATCCCCATCATTCTTTGGTCGTAATGGTGAAATACTTCTAATCAAATTATTCACGGAGTGTTATTTTGCCGTCGATCAGCGTCAGAATAAAAATAGAGCTCTTAAAGGAGCTGTTTTTACGACGTTCCTCATTTAATGGACCTTTTGAAACTCCTTTAGAATGTAACAGAGAATATACTTTAGTAGTTGTAGTAAAGGTTATTGTGAAGGAGGTCTCCTCGGGAGTACTAGCAGCATACTAATAGCGAAAGCCTGCAGAATAGGTATTTTCTATTTCGTATGGTATCTGTGACATAACCAACACACAGGATTTATTAGCTTGGACAGTGACATTATTATCATTGTTGGCATGACCCACTTGGTGTTACTCCTCAAAATCAGGACTATCTACCATAACAATTACGGTGCCCTCATTGCTGGTATCATCCTACTGCTGGGAAAAGGCTGCCTCAAAAGTTTTCGCTTATGAAGACAAGCCATTATCATCTAGTCTTACTTTCCCATTAATTGTTATGGGAAACTGAACTTAGAAAAAATATTCAGATTATATAGTAAGTAGATAATACAGGGCATGTTTTCCCTCAGCCTTCGGGTTAGAGACAATATTTATTGTTATGTTTATACCTCGATCCTTTGTTGTCCCAACAGTGAACAAGGTGAACGCGCACTTGTGTTTACTCGTTTACTCTGTTGTGTGTATTAAGTTATGAATTTATTATGTTGCTTGGAGGGAAAATTTCCATATACCTATGTTTATGAATTTCGCTGTTCTTTCTAAAATGTTCACTTCATGTTGCTACATTAAAGTCCACAACCAAAGTCTTCCACTAGCGCCAGTTACTCTTGTCCAATATAGGAGAGACTGACGTTGTATGACGTTTAAATATTTCACCTTTAACACCTTCCACCCCTTCTGTTACTGTGCCTGTATCATCCCACTGCTGGGCAAAGGCCTCTCTTCATGACTTCCACCCATCTCCAAATAAAATAAGATTTGAGGTCCGAATTTATTTGGGGAATCTGTCGATATTTCGATCATGTCATTTGTGTCTGCACACCGATTGCTTTTAAAATGGTCACCCATACGTCAGCGCAGAGAGTTGAGGGCTATGTCTATGTTGTATTCTATACTGGACAATGCCACTTCTCCTTCTTACCTGACTTCCCGTGTTCAATACCTATGCTCTGCCCATAGCAAAAATCTTCGTTCTACTAACAATCGTCTTCTACGATGTCCTTCTCACCGTTCTGGTTTTATTCACTCTTCTTTCTTTGTCCAGGCGGATTTTCTTTGGAATGCGCTCCCTCTTAACATCAGGATGGCAACCAGTCGATTATCTTTCAAAGTGAAGGCACGTGAACATATTCGTAAAAAGTTGGCAGAATCATTGCAGCGCTGATTGGCTGGATTTGTTTTCTCCTCTACCTATCGTTATTTCTCCTGACAAAATTTATTCGGTTTATATGTATGTATGTATCTATGTATTAGTATGTATTAATTTTCAAGTTATCTATCCCTTATGTTGCACCTGCCATGTTTTGTCTCTGCATCATCCTAAGGTTGACTGGTAGAAAATGCCTCAGGCATTAAGTCCGCCTTTGTACAGTATTTTTACTTGTGCATGAAGTTTTAATAAATAAATAAACATTTCTTTTCTTCCATACATTATCCGTACGATAGATGATTCAGAACCTACTAAAGTCGAAGTGGACGAAGGTGCTTCAAAAGCAAAAACAACAAAAAGCTACATATCCACACGTTCATCTTTGAACCTTGACCCAAAGACACAGATTTGGCAGTCACAGTTATGGGAGTTGTGTCTCATCAAAACAAAAACAATTCACAACACAACAGAGAGACCCACAGCAATAAAAGAAGATATTTGAGTATCGAAAGGCTTTTTATCGGGATTGGAGATAAGGATAATGATGAGGTGATCTCGTTCCAACCCCGTTCGGACCTAGATCTCCTGTTGAGTTCGAAATTAGTCGGGAAGCAAAAATGCTATATTCATTAGAACAATTCACATGCATTTCACGTCAATATATAGGAAATATTAAAAAAAAAGCTTAAGTGTTTCTTAAATAAAATAGGTATCTTCTATTCTAAAAACATTTTCTATATACATAGTTGTTACGTATCTTAATGTGTGACCTTAATAGTTTTGTTCATCGATCAATTTGTCAATTAAGTAGTTTATCAACACTACAAACGATACCTCAATTACTAAGATAGGAAACTTCGTCACCTCACACTTCTCCGGTACTTAATTATTTTTATCGAAATACATATTTCTGTCCCTTTCTTTCTTATTATAGTTATATCTCCCTTTCTCTCTTCATATTGAAGTTTGATAAAACTACAATGAAGATAGTTTTTAGTGGGGCATGTAACGGTGCCCTTGTAATTAAAACCTGCGTATTTGAGGAATTGATTCGTTTTAGTCCCAAAAAATAATTATGAAGAATTTTATTGCGCAATATAGAGAAAGGTCTTTATAATTCCATATGGAATGTGACAATATGATTTGTTGATTTATGCCGTAAATTCCCGCGGGAAGTCTTGTCTTTTACTTGACCAAGATTATGTCTGGACTTTAAAAGAGACTACGACCTCTGAGTTTGTTTCGGCCTTTCTTCTCAGAGTAATCAGATAGGAAACACCGACCTCATCTAGCTTATTTTTAATATTTTTTTTAATATGACGTGTAAAAGTGATTCCGATATCCTATTTACAGAATAAACAATTTCATTTCATTTAGTTTTTCAGAGGAATACGAGATAGATACTTAAAAATCATAACTGGAGACTACCTACTAGAGGAAAAGTGGAAGTGGAAGCGTCCTGGGCCCATAACCTGAAGGGTTTTGAGTAAAATAAAGCAGGATTGAAGGATTAATATGCAGCTATATGTATTAACATAAAGACAGTGTAGCTTTTATAATGTAAGAGTATAACCCAACCATGACAGACAGTTGACATCTACTAAGGCGCCTCTAATGGCGTATTTCTAAACTAACATGATACTGTTAAACTGTTCGGTTTATACGTTCGTTTCAACAAAAGCCATAAAGAATCCCTAGCCACAAACTCAATTCAGAACAGAATCCACAATGTATCCTCATCAGTTGCGTTGCTCCACCACTCATTATTGAGCCTACCATCAAAGTATAATAAAGTATCTTAGTTAATAAGTTACTTATTTATACTGTGCTACCGTTTTCAGGCTACACCAACTACATAAAAAACATAATTAAGTTTCCTAGAATTTAACGGTATTTTGTGGTATTTACGTTTGATTAGAAACTGTTATCGTTCGTTTCTAACGCATAACGAATGTCAAATTAAAAACATATGATTCTATCTGCTCTTATTACACTCTTAAACGCATAATCATCAAAAAACACATTTAATTTATATTAAAAATCACTTTTACTCCTTATCGAAAGGTTAGGCCTAGGTTTAATGAAAAAAGTCTTATCAAAGTTCATTAAAATTTTGCCGGAAATTAATTGAAAAAAGATGGCAGTTGCGTTTAAAAATAGAACGCGGTTTGTTTGGTTATTTATGATTTTCAAATGGCCGCTGCATATGACGTAAAAAAAAATTAAATATTATAATTTGTCGAGGATACAAACGATTTGGAATTTCGACGTTGTTTTGAAGATTTAAGTACTGGGACCACAAGATAATGCTATCTTTTTGTACACACTGCACTGGTCCTAAGTGTTTTCTCAGTGATAAGATAACCCTTCGGATTTCATAAGTTTATCCAAGTTTGTTGTTGGATTACTTAGTTCAAAACTTGGCTAGAGCCTTAATCAGGTAGGTGTCACTAATAAAATATTCAAGTTAATTAAAAATAAGTCTACGTTTAAACTGTTACTCTATTCAGTTTTGTTATGTACCTACCACCTATTTATTAATTAAAGCTTATGTCCAGTTGTAATACTTACCGCTATTCTAGATAAACTATCGCAATTTCAGTATCTTTTTATGTTTGTTTGACTACTGTTAGCAAACAGTAATTACCATTATCAATCCGATTATTTATAAACCAATTATGACAAATACATTTAAATGTATTTTACCGAAATCCACTTAACTATACGTTGCCCACTTAATTTTGTTATCTTATCCTTAAAGACTCGAAGAAATTCCTTGATTTGTAAAAATCATAGTGTCGCCATTTTTCCTAGAACGCGGTACGGAGCGGCGCCGGCACAGCTTTAAGTTCACAGAAACGCAACCGGATGGTTTGCGCATGCGCCACATTATAAGCAAGGAAAGGAAAATTTGCATTTCTGTCTGTATATTGAAAAAGAATAAAAGTAGGTAGCAATGTAATAGATTGCCGATTATGGTTTCTTACACATTCTGTGCAAATAAAAGAAGCAAAAAGTTGATAATCAAATTATTTCACTCGTCGTTTGCTTTGCATAGACAATGTACACTTCATATTCGTATTAAACCCTTATCGATATTGTCTTTGTGCGAAGTCGGTTCGATACTTTACAGAAAAATTCAGAATTGAGGGTAAAGCCTCGTGCAGACTGGCGCGACGCGACTCTAACAAAACAATTTCTAACAAAACTTTCCCGTAGAATCATTACCGGTGTCGAGTCGCGCCGTCCTGCCGCGCTGGCACCTGAAGCTGAAGAGTTTGTTTTTTTGTTTGAACGAGCAAATCTCGGGAACTACCAGTTGGATTTAAAAAAATCTTTTTGCATTCGATAGCCTAATTCTTGAGGAAGGTCATAAGCTATTTAACATCACGCTACAACCATTAGGAGCCGAGCAAAAAGAAAAAAAGTCAGCAAGAACGCTAAGCGAAAACGAAGAAATAGCACGGGCGAGCGATGCGACGCGACGCGGTGGGTTCGGGGAACAAGAAACTCCACTTGAAATCGCAAGCAGAAGCTAGTAGCTCATAAAGTTGTAACGTAATCCAGTCGGAAAATTATTTTCTAGGTTAGAAAACAAGTACCTACAAAAGGTACCTACGAAGTCACACACTGTTACGTAACATAACTAGACATGTACTAGTCTATAAAAGTTATGACCCATAAATCGTAGAAAAACCCATAAATGAACCAGTCTATTTTTCTTTGTCGAGTCAACCTAAATTCAGATAGTAAGTACCTTTAGATAAATTAATTGGTCAGACAGCGCATTTGTCTGGAGGGCAAAAGGATTACTGGGAGAATGTTTTGGCCAAATTCTACTTTGTACAATATTTTTCTTGCTTATGTAATAGTCCTTACTTGTTTCGAAGGAATTGGAGAGAGAAGGCCAGATGTTGGTTATTTAAGACTTTATTTTCCATTTCTTTTCCTTCTGTTTGGAGTTATGCCGAATATAAAATCCTTTGCATTCTTTGGCAGGTTTATGTTCCGACTTTTATCGCCAAAAATGTGAGACTAAGTAGTATATTTGTCGTTAGAATTACTAATATTCGATTCGGTAGCTGTTGTTTAGTTGAAGTGTGTTTTTCAAGAAAATATGCGCAGTTTTATCAGCATGTCTAAACGTTATAAAATACTGCGTACTCGTACATGTACGTACTTATAATAAAACGTGTGGAATTTCGTGTTTTTCCACAGAGTTTTGTCACTTGCGCGTTCTCATGGCGAATCAATTGTCAAGCACTGCAGTGGAAATATTGTTTTAATTCTCTAAGAAGTGTGATGTCGTGGTACGTGGCTTTCAGGGCATTTATCCGAAGTTACAAGCCCAAAATATATGCCAAGTCGGCTTCCAGGCTAACCGGATGCAGCTGAATACCAGTATTTTACATGGAGTGACTATCTGGCCTACACAACCCAGTTACTAAGTAACACGACACCCCTTGGTAATACTGGTTGTCTGACTTTCGGGCTTCTGACGACCCGTAACGACTGTCAAAGATCCGCGAATGACAGCTGGGACCAACAGCTTAATCAATCAATCAATTGTCAAGCACCATAGAATTTTCCATCTTTTCGGAGGCATATAATTAAACGCCTTTATTACCTTTAAAAAAGAGTACGGACTAATTATCTCGTACGCCTGTGGTTTTCAGGGTGGGACCTTTCAACGTTTTACGACCAAAATATTCATAATCTTCCCTCTTCTTCCCCAGATGGCGTAGCGTAATGGAGGGCGAGTGCTCTGAGGGAGCGGAGGGCTGGCTCCTAGTGAGGGTGCACGTGCCCGAACTGAACGTGCAGAAGAGTCTCCAGTTCCCCAGAGACCAGCTCATTTGGGACGTCAAGCAGCAGTGCCTTGCCGCCTTACCTAAGGTCTGTACCGAGTTTTGGTTTTGTAGCATAGATTTAGGTATAGCTCTGGACAAGGATCTTTTGGCGCGTGGTCAAAAACGGAACTAACGCCGCCATCTTGGTTTTTCAATACATTTCACAAAACAATTGCACAATTTTATACCAACAGCGTCTCCCTGTCAACGCCATTCGAACGCCAAAAGATCGTTGTAGCAGTGTATGTCTGGATACTTAAGGTAAATCCCCCTTACTCTTCTATTTTAAGAAGAATAAATTCCCTAATGCTTGATATAAATTAGTTCAGCGTTTTTAGTAAGGATGGATTTAATAATAACATAGTTTGTAAGCACTTTCGTATCATTTGAGATAAATTAACAATTAGTTCATCAGTTATTAGTTTTTAGAGTGAAAACTTAGGACTATAATTATATCAAATTGTACCTTAAGGTAGTTATAGGACTAAAGATACGTATCAAATATATTTCTACGTTTAGGAGCAAAGGTTCTCACTTAATTGCTATACGCAGTAAATCTTATTGGAAAACCATAAACCTAATTCCGGTTATAGGATTCTTGGAAGTGCTACTGCGTCAAATTGTTTGTAGATTGAAGGAATCCATCGTTTTCCGCTCAAATTCATCGCAATCGGATTAATCTTCTAAATTTCTTAGTAAAAATTGAATCATAAGTTTTTGTAGAATTATCAATGTTTTGACCTTCTGACTTTTGTCACCTGGGTTGCATAATAAAATTGGCTTCGTTCATATTCATTTCTGGTCGTTCATACTCGCCCGCTTTTGTACATGCCTATCAGTTGCTTAGCTGCAAGAGTACTACAGACCGAGCGAGTTCGAACTAGGAATGAGTATGGACTTAAGGGGGTACTACGAACCGGGCCAGTTCGAATTAGGAATGAGTATGGACATAAGAGGGTACTGCGGACCGGGCGAGTTCGAACTAGGAATAAGTATGGACGAAGCCGCATTATTTAAACGAGTGGAAATTAATTAATTCATTACAGTTAATTTATTGGTCCTGTCATCTTGGTAGACAAATTAATTTGGGTATTATGTTTTATATAAGATTATTTATTATCAATTTATAAGCTTTTCAACTTCAAATAAAATCTAGTGATGGGACATAAGTCATGTAGAAAAATATCGACACTTCATTTCTGTTTTTTGATGTGAAACATCTTTCCTCTCGTTTCCCTGCAATCTATGCACAGAAAATAAATACATACCTAACCTAAAAATTGACTTCTGGATGATGGCAATTGAGCGTCGAGAGCAGTGAACTCACTGTACTGAACTGCTCTCGACGCTTGACGTGTCCACACGTCGGGTTCGCAACAAGTCAATTGCCATCCTGAGGATGCCTCGTTGATAGGTGAAACACAGCTTATGACTCTTTAAGAACAATTACGCGGATTAGGTTACTAAATATACGTCGTTTTTTGTATTTTTGTAGTCATTTGTTTTAAAATATTGCCAGTATATTTTAATTAATTGGTTTTTAATGCTTTCAATTAATAGGCCTCGCTAATCCTACACTAACCTACATTCTACTATTATTACGATTACGCATACATTACTCTGATTACCCACATTCGAACTAATATAAATGAAACAGAAAACTTTCGCTTATTTAAATTATTTTGTTATTTAAACGATTATTCAATGTTATCGTTCCGCTTAGTGCCATTAATTAATGTAACGATTTTTTTTTTTCACACATTATTTAACTTATTAATATTATTGCATAAGATTAGTAAACTACACTTTAAAATTACTTACATTAAGCTCACGTTCGCACGGACGCAAAAATACCGCGGCGGGATTTTATCGTGCACTGGATTTTCAACTATCGGTGTTGAGCCGAGCGTTGAGAATCCAACGCGCTGGCACTCTATCCCAGCGCTGTTGGATTATTAACTCTCGGCGCCAAGCAGAGCGTTGTAAATCCAGTGATCGAAAAAAAAATCGCCAGGCTGAGTTGAAAATGTTACATTTCAGTCACGCTTTAATATTGTATACAAATTATTAACCCTTTCCTAGACCTTTGATCCACATTCGATTCATGAATATTGTTTAGCTATTATGTCTAATTTGCGAACAGTGAAGTGTTAAAGAAACTAGAAAAGCATAACATAACAGCTCGCTTGTTTTCCCCTGAAAGGTAGGCAGAGGTATACCTACATAGCGCCAGTTATGTTAGAGCATATAAATACAATACAGCCGATATGACTTGGCAGGTCTGAACATAGGCTCTGCGAACTTTCGCGCATGTTCTCTCAGTCACACTCGCCTCATGTCACCATTTGGTTCCTAAAAATATTATTGCGCGGCCTTCTGCGCGAAGTTCGGAACTGCCAAGTTATATCGACCGTAGTGAAGTTAGTAAGTAAACCATCAAGTATAACTAAGAAATAAAATTTAAAAAAAAAGTTCCATACGTTTTGACCGCGTAGGTATTGCACTTTTCTATGAAACAGCAGATTTTTTTTTATAACCGGCGTTAAGTTTCAACACAGGAGTGTTCAGAATCATGTACTGAATAGCATACGACGCTGAATAGCATATGTAGGTGGCTTATGCCACCCTGTATGTATTTGGAGTAAAGAAAATGTACCCTTATATTCAAACATCCTACTTACAGCTAAACATCCAATACTACCCGCCTGGATTTATTATTTAAAATCCATATCCCCTACATTATATTTCTAATAGTGTCAGCCCATATCCTGATACAGTTACTTATTACCCAAGTTCCCAGCACAATAATTATATAATTACAGGCAACGTGTTTCCAATAAACTCGAAGACACACGATGGGAAAATAAACAGCTGATGTGTTCCACATTCAAAGTCTTTTAGTACAGTGTGTCACCTGCCTTTTCTCATGGTTTTATAAACTTTATAAGACTATTGAGGGCACTAGAATTATTTATTTTATAATGGTTTGTAGGAAACCGGATATATTAGGCAAATAGGTCATGGAAATTACCATTTAGTATGTATTATTGATTGATTTATTTTTGAGACTTCGTGCGCTATAGTAATGGTACAAAAGTGGACTTAATTTCTAATGAAAATCAATCTGCCCAGGCTCTTCCCAACTATGTTGAGGTCGGCTTCCAGCCTAACCGGATGCAGCTGAATTCCAGTATTTTACATGGAGCGACTGCCTATCTGATCTCCACAACCTAGTAACTGGGTAATACAATACCCCTTGGTAAGACTGGTTGTCAGACTTTCGGGCTTCTGACGACCCGTAACGACTGTCAAAGATCCATGAATGACAGCCGGGACCCCAACGGCTTAACGTGCTTTCCGAGGCATGGAGGAGTCTCGATGTAAAGATGGTCACCTAATCCCGGCAAGCGTAGCTTAACCTGATGGATCGACCCGTGCGGCTGTTATTACTTAGCCACGAGCTCCTCTTAATTCCTAATAAAAATATTAGGTATTCATTCATAATTATCTTACTTTTCATTCGGGATTATTTGCCTGTATGTAGATACAGGCAAATAATCCGGGTGCTAGTGAGTGTCTTTGATGTAGATCAAAGACACTCACTATGGTACAACAGTGAATGAATGAATGAATGAATGTTATTTATTTCTGAGTATATGGTACATTGAGATCTTACATTAAACACTGTTTCACACATACTACCATTGCTGGTGTAGAAATATTAAATCATAAGTTAATAATTATTAAGTAGGTACATGCAAATCAGAACTAGGTACATTATAAGAATATTATATAAAATTATGAAATCCTGAATTAATTTTATGAGTTTCATCAAAATGCATTATATATAATGTCAAATATCAATAGCTAAATCAAAAATATAAATCATAATGTCGAAAATATAAACCATAATGTCAAAGAATAAACCATAATGTCAAAATATAAATCAAAATGTCAAAGTACTAATGTCATTTTAAAATCTTTAATTACATTATCAAAAAGTATGGTTTAAAAATTCATTGACGGAATAAAAACACATGTCTAAGAGCCAATCAAACATTATACATTTAAACTTATTCATTGGTAACATTCTCAGGCCAGGTGGTAATTTATTATAAATTTTAATTGTCATACAACTGGCATTTCTACAGTATAATTGCAATCTCTGAGCAGGAACTAGTAATTTCCCGGCATTTTTTTTGTTCAGTCTTTCAGAGACTTGTTCATTTAATAAAAATAAATGAGGGTATTTTTTTACAAATAGACAAACTTCAAAAATATAGAGACATGGGAGCGGGAGAATTCTTAATTCCTTAAATAATGGCCTGCAATGGTCCAAATATTCCGCTCCACTCATGGCTCTGATACATTTTTTTTGGACTATGAATGCCCTTTCCACATCCACTGAGTTACCCCATATCACTAGGCCGTAACGCAATACCGATGAAACATACCCATGATAAGCATTTAGGACTGCTGTTTTACTGGATACCAGTCTTAACTTGCGAAGAGCATATACAAACTTATCAAGTTTACTGCATACTCTTTCTACATGTTCCTTCCAGTTCAATTTGTTATCTGTTATTTGTTATCAGTCAACCTGTGATTGATTTTCTACTCTCTTCTCAGCGCCAAAAATTTTAAATCCAACAATTTAGGCATTCGTTTAGGTGTCCCATAGTTATAGTTGAAACGGACAATAATGATGTTCAGTTGAAGCCAAATTTTCTGTAGATATCAAACCGTTTCACAAAAAAAATTGTCGACTTCAACAGTAGAGGATCAATCCATTTCCCGCTTGGGGATTGGTTGTGCTTGATTAGTCATTATATCGAGCCGGCTTTCTTATTGGTAGGTTTAACGTTGATGATATTTGAAGTTGAAAAATGCGCAAAAAATCTGTAATTAATATCGAGTCAATATCATTAGAAACTTTAGAATTACGAATTACTTTCACGGCTATGAGCCTTTTAAACATCAAAGGATATAAAAATCCTGTTTTACGTCAAACTTATTTGATATTTCAAAAGACTTGAGACCTCTCAAGATGTTCTTCACTCTATTTAATCAGCACCAAGTGGCACATAAATATTATCGTAACTATAATTGCGATCCAGTGAAAGTAGTACGAACGTCTGGTACTTGATCGATAATCGAGTTTCGATTCAAATCGATTACGACATTGAAATGCAAATATCGAGAGTCTGCGGAGTGTGGACGTCTCTCGAATGTTTACATAGACCATAATTGAATCGAGACGGCGGGAAATCGATTTGATTTTAGTTTTTATTTGATTATTTTTAATGATTGTGTTTGAATATGGAATATGACTTTGTTCTTCACGTTTGATTTTAAAAGTAAATTAGTTAAAACTTTAGCTTTATGACTTGCTGTTCCACTGAAAATAATAACAATATACCTAGTGGCTAGCAAATATTATGTGGGTACTGAGATTGTAGATTTGAAGAATAATAACTAGGTACATAGCATACCCAGTTTATCGATTCCATCGCGTCTCTAATCGATTTTTAACGCTATTACCATAGCTAATATTCCGTAAGCACTTTATGAAGTCTTTTATTTTCTGTAATCGGTATTATTTATGTAGCAAGCTTCATGAATTTAATAATTGTAAACAATAAGTACGAGTACCTGCTTACCAATTAAATATCTACTTAAAACCATGTTGTGAAATATTACAAATTAACTCCACTTCGAAACTATGCAGTGTACCTACAGCGTAATTAATTATTTAGCCATAAATAAGCACCTTACCTGACTTTAAATATTAATATTTCTTATTGATAAAAAATATTGCAGGCACATGTACTAAAAGCACCATAAACAAATTTCGAATCGAATATAAATATTTAAAATCATAAATGGAACAAAAAATATTCTTGGACGATGTAAGAAATGCAGTAGCAATATTTTAATGCAATGTAAAGCCCACAAAAGTGCAAGTCGCACGTGGGTAGCTGTAGGCGGGACAAGTCTAAAGACTACCTAGTAAATCGCAATAAACGTTGCATTAAAACATCACACTTTCAATCGGGACGGGATAAACGTTTTATAATCCTTATAAACGCTGCCATATTATTTTTATTATATTTTGCCAGTTGAGCGGCTCGTAAAATTATAGCACTTCTTTTATTAATTCTGCTGCAGTCGACACTTAATTTGATTCTGTGTTATTATATTTTGATGTGAGCTTTGCGTTGATTTTGCCGACAAATAAATGCCATTTTTTGAGAATAACATCCCTAGTTCATAATTTGACAACATAATACCAAACGAGAAGTCGCTTGGTATAATACAAATCCGAAAATTATTCAAATAGCCATCACACTCATGTAGGTTACAAACATTGTATTACATAAAGAACTTGCTCACATCTAATATCCAATCGAAACATCGCAACACTGCAAGAATTTCTAGATCTTATCATGCGTAGCCTCCAACTATCAACGTCTTACGTAGCTACATGTCGAGTATCGGAAAAATCACTAGCCGACAGCAATCCACACTGGCACTTACAAACCAGTTTCCACAATACCGTTATGTGGAAGTAATTTCTTAAACGCATACTCGACGGTCACGCCAATCGTATCGAACGATATGCAGTCGACTCGTCAATGGACATTACCTTGGTAGGACCCCGATGCATAGAGTACAGTTATGCACAAAATTAGAGGCTTGCCGCACAAATATATTAACATTCGGAATTTGAGTGGAACGTGCTCGAATTTCGATTTATATTTTTTAATTTTTTGTTAATCGGGTTGTGCCTCTGAATTTTTACTCGGTTGAAAAAGTTCGGTTGCAATTGGCACTGGCAGCATTTAACCTATTTTTAGAAAGTGATTTGAAAATGTTATACACACGATTATCATAAAATAAGATAAAGTTAATGAATATTAAGCTCACATATTGTATTCGAAATGGATTTTTACGTTTATTTTATTGTTGTTCTCTGTTTATTATTATCTTAAGAACGCCGTAAAATATTATAGTCGACGTACGTGTAACATTTTTATGGTTGTTTGGTGTACATTCTGCAAAATTTAACAATACCCTTTAGGCTTCTTATAGGTACCTGACACAAAATATCTCCAAATCCAGCCAATAACCTAAAGTGTATCCTTAGCCTCTATTCCACTATGTACATATAATTAACATTTAATAATATTGTTTTCGGTGGTGTCTCCGGCAACCTCAGGTGGCCACTTGGTACAGGGTACGTTTTTAAAAATGCAACCCCCCGTATATGCCTGAGCAACCCCCTGTATAATGATGCATGAATCATGGCAATGATTCAGTGTAGTCGCCGATAGGGAGACGATACGTGTCTAACTGCATGGATGATATACTAATGTCTTGCATGATTAATTACCCTGGTATGCTTGTAATTTCACGTGACTTTATGACTTTTCATCCTTAAGTTAAATTGCCTTTAAATTTGTCATAAAAATAGTGGGAAGGTGATTGCCCTGTTATGTACTTAAAGTTTCTGAATACACGGTGTAAATATGCTATTTTACGACTTATTTCAAGAGAAAAAGATTTGATAAGAAAAATAAATTTTAAAAATAAAGTGGTAAAAACAAAACGTGCATATTAAAACCACTTAAAAAACCAAAGTTTCTTTGAAGCGGGCTTAAATAAATTTTACATTAAATGATAAAATGGCCTGACTAAAAGCAACTCATGTGCCTTAATAGCAATAAAGTTAAAATCGCGTGCACGAATTCTATACACACGACTGAATTCAAAACTTAATAATTCACAAATTAACTACACTTCATTATTCATTAAAATTACTTCTAACTTTTATTTTGAATAAGTCACGTGAAAATATGGCGTTGAACAATGGGACCTTGAAACCAACGTATAATCGGTTGGCCATAAGTCCATAACCCATAACTCACCTAGACGTTAAATGTTTCCATAATAACCATAGTATTTCAAGCATTTACCAAGTCATAATAAATCCTTTCTAGATCGTACAATGACAGGTAAGTAATGCATTGTCTTTTAACTTGTTATAGGATGTCTTGTTTAATAACAGCATGTCGATAAAAAAATGTTACTATCTATAGGCTTATAAATATTTATAAGCCTATAGATAGTAACATTTTTTTGATAGTAACATACATATGTATGTTCACCTTCTTGGCCTCAATTATAATAACATACAAGGTATTCCGTGTGCATTATGATGATATCTCTATAAATATACCTACAAATTTATTACATTATTTCAGTGTCAAAGAAAATTACTACAGCAAGAAACATCTACTTATCAATCAACTTGTAAAAAATTGTTAATGCAATAACGCTACTCTACTATTGACTGGCAAAAACAAGCGAGAGTTGTGCCCTAAAAATCAACTTTTTGCGTCAAGTTACGAAAATGAAAAGCAAAAAGTGCCTATTATTCGAATTGTCGGCAAAAAATAATGGATACGCAACTTTGTTTAGTGAATATTAATTTCACAGTGATTATGTAAATGTTTTGAATTTTTAAACAGGCCCTGACAGTGAGCCTTCTCGCGGCTTAATAATAATAATTCTACCCAGCTCAACCAACTAATTTAAATGTAATTTGGATATTTTTCTGCTTACTCATACATATTTTGCTGACAGTCCTAATCATCTTCACAGAAAATGAAGAAACTAACAAAACGCTTTTTAATAAAGATCCACAATACATTTTTATTTTGAATGTACTGGGGCTATCCTCAAAACTCGAGATAACGTTTTCGTGTCACCACAATTACGGGCCGAGCCGTCCGTCCCGACGTTCTACTTATGAGAATAGCCCCCATCTTCATAGCTGGACACTTTCCTGACACAACATTCTTCTTTGTTGTACCGAGGGACTTTTCCATACTTTTCCGCCATTGTACTCCGTATGGCCCATTTTCGTAGACACTTGAAAGGGTTGCTAAAAGGGACATACATTATGTTGATGTGTATGTATTTTGTTTTGTACTTACATTGTGTACATCGTACAATGTAGATGATCCCGTTTTTATTAGAATTCGCGGAATATGTGGGATTCAGGTGGACGTTAGATGAAAAATGTGAAGCACAAATGTAGGGCACAGGTGAAGTGCTCGTGTGACGTGTTCTCGCACACTAATCTGGAAATGTGGTTGAATATTATAACTATACTGCTGAGATTTACACACATATCTGTAGGAATATTAAGAGAGGAGAAGATATAGACACGAAACACACGTGCAGAAGTGGAACAGACTAATATACTTAATAAGAGTTTGAATGAGTCCGGAGATAACGATTAAAAGAATGCCATACGAAAACTTTAATCTACATAATTACATTCTTCAGGAACAGCTAGAATTTTCTCCCAGAAGAAACTGTAACCTTAATAAAGCTAGAATTAGGTCTCACTATATGTTCCTTCGTCCCTCCTCATGTGGGTTAATGAGAACATTTAGCTAACAGCACTAAGGTAATCTTGAGCTTAGCTACCATACGTTTACATTTATGCGCTAGAAGGCCTAAATTGAATAATTTTACGCACAATTTGCTTCTAATTGTATTAGAGAGGTGCGTACGTTTTAATATTAATTAATGTCGAGATGAATCTTGGCGTTAGCTTCGTGCACGTCGTCTTAAATATACGGATGTAGATTTTCATGAAGGAAATCTGCCTTCACAGACAGACATAAGGTAAGGAAGATGAGTCATAATGTTAGATGAAGTTCCTTGGGTAGATAAAACCTACTGATTCATAATATCAAGAATACTATAAACAGGTGAGATCGTTTACTGAATCAAGAGGTGATGAAAACTTTAAAACAGAAATAATGCAAGAAAACACAAACAATAATTTAGAGAAAGGCATCTAAAAGAGACAAAATACAAAACAACAAATACCAAAGAATCCTAATACAGGAGACGAAAATAGCAACCCGTAATGAAAGAAAAATAAAACGGCTGTTGAATAGCGATACATTCGAAACGCTGACCATTATTCTATCCTTTTAAAGCAAGAGTAATGCAAATGGGACCTCTACAATTCAATACAATAAAATCAAACTACTATATACGGCGGTGTTCCTTCACCATCTTTTAAGGTTTTATAACATAAACTGAATATTCTGAAGTAAAATATTGCAAGTTTTAAGAACATAATTTTTCCCCGACTTTTATGATCAAGGATTCTTTTGGACGTTGAACCCGGAACTGCCCAGATGCGATTAAGTGGAGCAATTATCTCTAAGATTGTGTGCTAAATGCCGCGTCTAATAATATTCAATTCAATAAGTATAAATCATACGCAGTGCCAATAAAGAGAGAAAGCTAGAATTACTCTACGAGGAACTAGAATTGAAACCGAATCCTTTGAAGTGTTAGTCAATCAAAGATCTGTTGAATTTGTAAAAGTCGAGTCGAACATCAATCTAAATCCAAAATGACGAAGTTCAGTCAAAATAAAGACATTCAATTCATAAGAAAACTTAAGACATTGTCCCCTAAAATGTAATTAAAGCTGAAGTAAAGTACATAAAATAAGAAATGCAAAATGACTTATATTGCATACCTGCAAGCAAAATGACACAAGGTCATCAGGTACCACTTCACAAGCAAAATGCCAAAAATGACGACGAAAAAGTTATTGGAGTTAAAAAAGAAAAATATACGACAGTTTTTTATGCCACTTGCAAGTTCAACCATTTTATTTAAGCAACTTATTAATTCTTATAGTGAATGCTGTTATATTTTACCTGGTTGATAAAAGGTCGATCGACCATAATAATATGATATTTATGTAATGGTGAGTATATTTGCAAGTAAGTGCATCTATGTTAAAACGGATTTAATGGAGTATATTATTTTGACATGTGATCTCTTGGACATCGAGCTTGCTTCAAACGTAATAAAAATAAAACATTTATTAAAATGCTGAAACAGCAGTAACAGTCCCACTTGTTATTTGAGTAAAAGGCAAACAGAAAAAGGCTTCTGAGTAAGCTTCCAAACATTCTAGCTAACCCGTTGTAGCCACCGTATAATGTGAGGCATCTCATACAAAATGTATGACAACACTCGCGTCGGAATTTCGCAGTGTACCCAGTTTAATATAGTCTGTGCTAGACTTAACTGTGTCTCTTCTAGGAGCTAGTGTTGTGTCACATAATAAACAAAGAGAATGACAGTCGAAGAGTGTGAACACAGAATTTATCTTTATTTGATTGTTGTCATCTGAGCTTGTCAGTTTTATTGCGTTGTGAGGACGGTCGTGTGTCTAACAAGAAGGTCTAGTTTTATCAGAGCCTATATATAGTCTGGGTTATTTCGTTGTTTGACTGGTCGTAAGTTTCTGTGTAGAGTTTGTCACTTCTTTTCGTAAGCATTGAAGTGAATCTTCATTTTATAGTTGACCTTTCGGTAAAAAAGGCTGTATCGTCAATCAAATAGCCTATCATATATTTCAACTCGTTTCTTAGTTATAGGTACTAGATAGTTGATATCGATTGGATGCGGAAACTTTAATTTTTATGACCTCCTACACCATGGTTCCAAGTCATTCGTCATTTTTTATTAATATTAATTTATTTATTACTTTATCACAAATTACATTGTATATTTCCACTTACATGGTCGTTTAAAAAGAAGAGATAGGTATGTCTTTGACCTTTGCATCAAACAAACAAACCATTTAATAGTTTTATAATTTATACACAACGTTGACCCCTATTTACATAAGACATTACAATGATATAATCAATAATATTATAATGTTCCACAACGGTTTCGGCTACAGTTTTTACGTTTATGGTAACCTTGAAACAGTTATTGAGTGATCTTCAGATCACCCAATGTCATTTTACTGATCAGATGAGAAGTTCAGTAAAATCATATTTAACTAGATAAATAAAAGTAAAATTCCTAGCTATAAGTACAGTCCTGTGGACATAGTATTAAAATCTATTTATACTGTAACATGTTTATCTGTTTTCTAAAGTTCATCATTTATGTTTATGTCGGAACACAGGGCCGGAAAGAGCGACGTAAGACACGTCTTTTTTACCTTCTAAGGGACTTGCTACAGCGCCATTTTTGTGGAATGACGTCAATTTAAAAACATCGTCTTGTCGCATTTCCGTAGACTGACTCAGGTGTGTGATATGTATGATAATTCAACGCACTTACTTATGTATGTATGGAGGCAGCAATGGCCAAAATAAGACAGAATTCCTCAAATTCTTAGTGTTAATTCTGTTTGTTTCATTGGAGTCTTTATAAATATTTATGTATTCAATTTGCTTAAATCCATGAGATAAGTTTTAATCGTAAACCTTGCTTGAGGCTCGATTATAATTTTCATCCTGTTTTTCCTTTCCTATATTAAAATTGTGTCTGATATACTCTAGTATATTTGTAATACTATTCTTATTTTATATATTTTTATATTAATTCATTCACGTCTTATTTATGCATTCATTGTTAACTTGTTCGTATATTCAAAAATACCAGCTGGCCGATGTGGGCCAGTCTTTATATGGAAATGTCTCGGCTCAGTGAAGTAACTGAGGCCTTATGAATATATCTTGTGTGATGCAAGTAGTATAGTATTAGTACGATCTTACAATGATTGATTGGATTTAGAAAAGGCTCTTTATCTTTGACTTAAAAAAAAGGTTTCAAAGTATTGTCTTTATAACTCATAATGTATCTTATTCATCTACTTATCATTCTTATTTATCTATTGTCCCTTTCTTTTCAAGGTTGTTTTCGTATAGTTTGCCATCAATGTTTTTCACGAGGAAAATGCTTCTCATTACAACATCACACTTATTGAAATAAATGAGCATACTTTAGAAAATTACTTACTTAAAACGCCATTAGACCTTGTCAATAGACGTCCAGCATCTATTCAACTTCCTCTTCAGACACCTATTATAATAAATACCGATTGTTGGACTAGTGACTAGTCTACCTGTTAATTACCTTTTATAAATGAATACGTATTACCTACAGCTTCGTTGGAACCTGTCTTTGAATGATCTCATCGTTGATAGACAAATATATTATTGTAATGCAGTTTTACAACGTTATCACGATTAATGTTATACAATTATTTTATGTCTTATAACAGGTGATTTCGTCTATCGTTCTTGTTGTGTAAATGATTTTATGTTCAGTAAATAGTCACAGTGGGGATTGGGCGTGTCATGTATGTTGGATGTATCGGGACAGTTAGGTCAGAGCCGTCACGTAGTGGGTGCCTGAAGACCGGCGCCGAAGAAGGCCTCGGAAATACTAGTGTGATGAACTAGAGGTATTTATGGGAGATTGGCTGGAGAAGGCAACAAACGTGGAAGAGTGGAAAGCGATGGGGGACTTGAAAAATGTATCAAACCTTAACATGAGCTTACTTTCCCACTTGTCCCTCTCGCGTCGTATTCGTCATTACTACATAAAAATCATTTTCTCTGTGTCACTCTTGGGTCACCTGTGCCTTTCTTCGGTATTGTGGACGACTTCATACAGGTTGGTGTCCGGAGAGTGGTGTTGTTTTTTTTCAATTCAACTTTTGTCCTCGTCCATTTTGATTTCCTTAAATACTTAGCCTCACGGATATGAAATTATAGATGAAGAAAATGTGAAGGAAAAGAAATGTTGGTGACACTATTAAACATAATTTAATTAAATCAGTACAAGGAAAACAGAAGCAATTACTAATTTAAAATACAGTCAATATTGCTTAAAACATGATAACAAAACGATTAGAGAAGGATATTGCAGCAATCACACGGGCATGACAAACAGATAGGATCGCAATATGATATCATTTTTGGTAAGGTAATCCCTCATTTACCTTACACGGGATATTACGTCATCAAGTTGAAATCATAGCCTGCGTTGTACCACAGAATATTACAGAAGGTCGGCTACATACAAAGAGCGAAAACGCACGCTTCACGTACAGCGAGTACAAGCGCACTCGTGACTGGCATTCTACCGAGATAGACTGAGATTGCCGTATAGGTACGCGTATATTATATGTATTTGTGTGTGTGCATATATTTTCGGTCGTTGTATGGAGCTGACCTTCTGTAGGTACTATTCTGTGGTTACATTACCTAAAATTGGCTAGACATTATTATTTGTTCTAAGTAGGTAGAATAAAACAGGTTTTCTTGCTGTGACGTCTACGTCTGGGTTGGTAATATAGTAATATGTTTAAAGTTCACATGGTCAATTATATATAACTTAGATGACGAAAGATTTCAAGTTAGTTTTCTTTTGCTGTTTTTTATACCTATTTACTTTAAGAAAACAGAAAATTATCAAAATGTAGACACGTTTATGTATAAAAACAGCTTTAATTTACTTAAAAGTCATAAGCATAACTTACTCATTACGATTCTTGCTGTGAAAATTGGTGTCCCACCATAAAAATTATGTATTGGCTTGACAAAAACTATAAAAGTTAAAGACTAACCATAAATGATTGCTTATAGATTAGATTTATTGTTTAATAAAAGTGTTGTCCCATAGCATACTGGTTATAATGAAGTTGTCTCGAAGTGTGAACGGCTTAGTTTTTGCCTCCCTGATAAGATTGAGAGCACTGATGCATTAGAATGATCTTCGTACATAGAGAGTTAGATGCAGAAGATCAAGTAGCTTGTTATTATTTATCTGCTTCATCATCATCTTTGTTATTATTTATCTGCTTCATCATCATCTTTGTTATTATTTATCTGCTTCTTCTTCTTCGTGTCGATGATTCCATTTTCAAATTTTATATAAGTTTCGGCCAGAATTCAGCCACATCGACAGCGTTAGCATTAGTCTCACAAAGGTCTCATGGTGCAAGTGTCGGTTGCGAGGCATCGTTGGTGAAGTTGCTCCCTTCATCTGCTTTTTCATTTTGGTGCTCTTTGGACTATGTTCCGTTTTAGTGTCTTGCTTATGCTCTTGTTTATGTTTCCCCTTCTTTTCATTTCAAACAGTCTTTCTTGTTTTATTAATTATTTAGGACACCTGATCCTAAAGGCCGTGGGTTAAAGTTGTTTTGGTACCCTGAAATTAATATTATCATGCAGCTAATTAAGTCGTCATAAAATTACAAAGTAAATAAGAAATGTCTATAGTCAAAATGATAAAAATCTAAAGATTTTTTTACTACCGTTCAGTAAATTTACTATAATGAATACAAATAAACTTTTTTACAGCCACTTAGTTTTTCATCGCCACTCAAGTCAGCTCTATGTCATTGATATAAATAAGCATATAAGATGTTATATCTCTATATACTTGTGATGCAACCTCTTCAATATTCACATAATACCTGTTTTGCATCTCACGGATGCTGCATACTGCAGGTTTTGTTCTAAGTAGGTAAAACATTTGAAAGGAAAAATATTTCTTCGTGCTCGTGGAAAAATACGGTTAGATCATCGATAGTTAGTGTTAGGGCTTTCCCTGATGACCTGGGTGTTATGGGCTACGTGTAAAGGACGGAAATAATCCCCCGGCAAAATACTACCAGGATAAAAACTATCCTATGTCATAACCCAGGTCATGTTCAATCGGCGTGCCCAATTTCATCCAAATTTATTCAGACTAGACGGGCAGAGTGACTTCCGCATTTATAATATTTAATATGGAAAAATAATAAGTTCGAGAGCACCTACCAGTACCAGCACCTACCAGTGCCAGCACCTACCAGTACCACCACCTACCAATGCCAGCACCTACCAGTGCCAGCACCTACCAGTACCAGCACCTACCAGTACCAGCCCCTACCAGTACCATCACCTACCACCTAATATCCGCAAAGACGTTTTAAGGAGGTTTTCATAAGACATCTGTGATTAATTCAATAATAAAATAAATCGTAAAAAA
The DNA here is from genome assembly GCA_914767755.1 of Agrochola circellaris. NCBI lineage: Eukaryota > Metazoa > Arthropoda > Insecta > Lepidoptera > Noctuidae > Agrochola > Agrochola circellaris. Next base: position 4,160,408 of record OU611847.1, read on the forward strand.
TGATTCATTAATTCTTGACAGCGCTATCTTTCAAATCTTTTGCAATGAATATTTACTTCCTAAAACACAGTCTCACTGAATATACTACATTAACAATAATTTTAATCAACCGTTCAAATCTTGTCCAAATTCAACCTACTGTTTTATTATTACTATTTCGTCACCGGCCTAGGAAAACAGGTTCCCTATTACTGTTCTATAATGCAATACCTAGACCTAATAATAGGCTTAACTCAGTAACTTGTTAGCAACTTATTTTATCTTATCCGTCTAATATCAAGTCGCTCATTCCCGCGAATTCTCTTGCCGGCGCGAGCGCAGTGCGGGTTAATTTTAACGACTTAGCGCCTTCGACAGACATATTTTGAAGACATAAATGTATTCGATACAAAGTTGATAATGGCTCGACTTGTTCCGACTTTATTACCTGTAAAGTTTTGGTATATTTTCTTGTTTGCTTGGAATTTTCTAGAACAATTAAAACATTATACTCTTCATATTTTTTTCTGCATGGTATCTTACGAAACTAATTTCTGCATTCATAATAATATAAACCATTTCTTATTATTACATACGTAATATAGATCCTTGATAACTTGAATGACATGATGATGTCGATGTAAATACTTATGTTATTGAATCAGATCATGAAATAACACCAGATATCCACGAATTCTCACAAACCTATAGAAAATTCAAGGAAAAATAAACAAATTACAGCATAACAATATCGTAACCTGTTACAAACTGTATATAAATAAGTATGAAATCAAAGCCATCTCAATAAAGGTTTTTTATTCATATTACGGCGTCACTTGGCTCATTGGAAGTCACGACCACGAAACCAGTGCATCTTGACACCCGGCAAAAAAGAGAACTACAAAATGATCGGAATTTGTCATATTGTTTGCAAGCAGCGCCATTGTGATAGGCCAAGTTGTGATTGGAAACTTATTTGCATTGGCATTGGGTATTCGATCATCGCACTTCAACAGTTACAGTCTAAACTTAATGAGTAGGTAGCTGTAAATAATGTTAAAACTTTTCAATAGATGAGTAGGATTTTGTATCGACTGGTGGCCTTGCTGATAAGCACATGGCATAGGACTGTGGTTGTTAGACATTGAAGAGCGCTCAAGTGATTCATATGAATGTTCCTTCCCAACAATGACAATCCTCCTTGACAATCTTCCTTGTGTCAATAACATAGGTAAATGGTTTTTGGAATACAGTGGGTTTCGACAATGGATCAGAACTCACTTGATGAAGTCTGAACTATCTTCATGATATCCACTTGTGAATAACACCTAGTGAAAGAATGTCTTTCTGACTACATCTTTACGTCACGTCATTAGGTAGATTAGATAGCTCAGCTTAAAGCCACACACACTCATAATAATAAACTTAACATAAAATTAATACCAGAACTCAAAGATAAACTAGATCACGATAAAACTGTAAATTATGATAATCTCGATGATCAAAACACAACATCTCCGGGCGAAGATTATCATGGTTATCAAAATCTGACTAAAAACGAGTCATATTTACGACATGTTGTAAGATGTAACTTTTTAAGTTTACGTTCGTAACATTGTAATCTCGTTTATTCGCAATTTTTATAACACTTGTGGCTGAAATAACGGTCATATATTGCTGTAACATGTAACACGATAATGTTTATGAGAATTTTTAGGGTTATCGTGAAAGATTTTTGGGACACTGTTTCGTAATCAAAAGCCATAGATATTTTGCTGGATGAAAATTACTTATAGAATGATAATGAGATATCTCGGTTTTCCTGATTGCGTTTTTTTTTTTTTTGATCTTAAGTTTAGATTTTCTTTTATTAATACGCTGATCCCATTTCATCTTGCGTTGGTATTCCCAAAATATAGCATGTTACGTTATTTCAATATTGGATTTAAATTATTTTAATGCAACAGTGTTTCGGGTATCCTTAATATAATTTTAAAATCTTAACCCTTACAATTTAGACACGTTCACTGAACTTAGTTTCAAAGTTATCCAAGATTTCTTACTCATCATTAATTTACAGTGTAGCATCAACGAATCATTTTATCTACACTAAATTGTGATGCATAAGCCGGATGCACGATTTTGATGGAAAACAATGAATCATTATTTACGTACTGTAGTGAGTATAACATCATTGTTGAGGACGTGTTAATTAGTGAGTAAGTATTTAGCTAATCCTAATGACATAATACTCGTTTTATATGGGATGTGATAAAAAATGAAACATACAATGTGTAACTAACAATTAAAGTGAATTTGGGAACCATATCGAATGTATCGCTTTTAGCGTAGCTTTCTAGTTTTATTTGTGCGCCAATATTTCCATCGGGAAATATTCGAATACCATTTTTCCAATTGAAAACCCAACTGAAGTAAAAACCGATAAAAATACTCAAATGAACACTGACACAGCTGTGCAACTCTCTCCAAAGTGGTAACAAACAAGTAAAAGCACAATAATCAATATAGACGTACCGAAACAGACTTTATCAGATTTAATAAAAACATTATATATATAACTTGTTCTTGTTCTATCACGAAGTAAAACATAAAGCATTGCTATCTTAGAGCCATCTTTACAATGTTGTCCAGAATAAATATCTTTCTAAGTCCAGTCTAAAATTAAATTAGTTTTACGAGGTTCCATTTTAGGGCCAATAAACCCTATCAGCAGACACTATCAGACTGGGTCCATAATTCTACGTAATCCGACACAGTGGGGGAATTCTAATATTTTATACTGGTTCAATTGTAACGTTACAAAATTGAGAATTATTGTCTTCATAAATCTCTTGTCTTGTTCGTGGACATTTCAAATTGTCATTTTGGTTTGCGTGTTACAAAAATATAGTTCAGTAGTAAGCTGATGGTAGGTAAATTGATCGATTCCGAATTTCCGAATTATTATCATTCAACCATATCATAGCATTGTGTCCACATTCTTTAGATAGTTTACATATCGCAGTTCGACGTCCGCACGAATTTCCGTGTGCTTCCCTTGCATTGCTTTTACATACAGCATCTAACGCTCCATTTCCATTAATGTGCTCTTTCACATACATAATATGCATCAATAACAGTATCTTTAACAGCAGTGATTTTGTTGACTGTCTGTCTGTTTACTTTGAATCATAATTCTTCCAGAACATTGATTCTTGTATCATCTTTTAGCAAAACAGGTGTTTGCGTAATTGTAATTTTATAGTCTGCATCAGGCTGTGCTATCGGATGCATCCACTAACAAAAATCAACGTAATCGTTTCTAACAGTTGTAAAACCAAAGCACATTCATATGATCCAGATTGAATCTGTCTGAATCCACGATGGTATTCCAAAAATCAATTTCCACTAGCTCTAGGGCGAAACCGGTAGCGAATTATAATCACATATCCACTGGCAATCATCTTGACATTTCAATTAAGAAAGCAGAGGATAAACCCGAAGCGTCGGAACCCGTTTCAATGACATTGTGCATTTTGATATTATTGGACTCGTTCGGTTTACCGTTGGCATTGCTATGATCTAGTGCTGCCCGGAGGATATCTTGGGATGATGTACTACAAGAATTAGAGAATAAATTACCATCTGCTTCTTTAGGATTGTATTCATCAATTCCATTAAAAACCTTTGCTTTTGTAACTGTTTGTCTTTGTAGGTGTTGAGCTTACTCGAGAATTTATCACGTAGACAAATAACAAACAGAAGTCAAGATATTCTAGCAATAAAAATATCAGCCTATTCATTCGGAGATGTTACAGCCAAAATTTCACTGGCAAGACTCTTCACTAAAGGGATTTGAGTCAAATTCAAAATTCAAAGGTCGTTTATTCTGTGTAGCTCTTTAATACCACTTAGGGAGTTAAAAGCCTTCTCTGCCCCACGAAGTGCGCCCACGAAAAATCTTAAAATAGACGTAACGACTTTTTAAGTCTCGTCGTTGACTTATAATGATAATAAAATCAAAAGATTGAATTTTTTCCTCGAATGTTTTAATATTTTTCCGAATTAGTTTTCCTGTTGTAAGAGGCTGGTTGGGTTTACCTTATACATGATTAATTTTCAACCTGCCGTATCAATGGCAAATCAATTCTTGGGATCCACTAACAAGATAGATATTATTTCTAAATTTATAAAAAATCTCTTCAGACGTATACATGGAGATATTAATCCACGTATTACATATTTATCAAGTACAACTAGACAACTTGTCATTTTAAGAAGCTGTATTAATTATTTTAAGTACTATACTAAACCTTAAGTTAAGTAATCCAAAATTGCAAGCCGAACATGGAAATGAATTTAAGAGTGTGTTTTGTCAGTTCTGCGCAATGGTGCCAAGGCTTCACCACAAACTATATTTCTAGCAGACAATGTCTTTCGATACATACGGAGATAATATGCTAAAACCGTCGACAAGTCGTCTAATTTTCATGTCTATCTAGACTGGTTTTCAATTTGTGTTGATAAGTACTTGCCTTATATTGTATTCTCGTATTGTGTAAGAAACGTCGGGTTAAATTTTTCGTATTCTTCAATTGTCATTGAAATATAAGTTCTACTTTAGAACTCACGTATATTCAAATGCAAATCACATTATTATGGCAATATTTTATATCTGTACCTACATAAAACTCGAGTCTTCATTATCGAATTTGAACAGTCGTAAAAAAAGTTAGTTCGAAGAATAATTTTGCTTGCGAAATAGATCAAATTTGAATAATACTCAAGTGTAAAATCCGATAATGAATTTAATAAATAGATTTTCTTTCGTATCTGGCTTGTAAATACATTCATTATGTATCATATTGGAGATTGAATTTATTCTGTCTTACGTTCAGATACCCACCGAGTATATTTGATACTGCTTTAACATTTCTTGATTTAATAAAATCGGTATCATTGCTCAACTTAATTATTTATTTGCACTTAAGGCTTAGTTTTGGTTCCTTATGCCTGAATTATATTGACGTTAATTACCACCATTACACAACTCATATTCACCCTCTTTGGCGATTGCATCTTCTATTGCTGTAAATATAAGTCGTGTAACATTATTATTATTAGGTAGATCTCCGTCTTCATTATTATACTACTAACAAAACTGATTACTGTCTTCAGAATATTAATACTTTATGTCCAAACGATTGCTTTGTACATTGTCATTTTGTGCAACACATATTCATGAGCAGTCGCGGAGGCGAGCTATGAATAACTATCAAATGTAAATCAGCCTTATGTGGGTGTCAAATATCGAACGGAAATCTCAATTTAGCCTTAAGTGTGCACCGAGCTTTGAGGCAGTAAATTAAATGTTATTTTCGTTTTTATTGTGTTACTGTCCTCGAATGACGTCGTCTTTATGTTTATAAAAATCTTGTGCAATAAATGCATAATGATCAGGTTTTATATCGTCATCTTGTTTATTCTGAGAAACTTGAAGAAGGTGTTCCTTCTTCATCGAAATCCTCCTTCTCTCTTTTAATAAAGTAGGTATCTTTAAGCTGATGTTAGTTGAAAGGCTATGGAATGGCAATTCCTATTATTATCGGATGCCTCTCATCTAAAACTGTTCTGTTTACATTCATAGGTGCTTCCACTATATACCACCTTATTCTCTTTCATTGCATACTTTTCATATTACTGCACATAACATCAAGCCTTGTTTCTTGAAGGGTTGGGCAGAGGTTTACCTATACTACACCCATATTTCGCCAGTTATGTTTAAGTCCCAGGTAATAGGGGCGAGCCTATTGCCATCCAACGGCCTCAAAACGTGGCTCCGGGCTGCTACTGAGAAATTGCAGATGGAAAATCTCAGTAACACTTTTTATATTACTGCTTGCAACCAATACCAAGAACTTCGTTTATTTAAATCAAAGCTCATTCACTCCAGTTCATTGAATTAACTAGAGAGTTTAAAGTTTAACACACATACTCTGTTAGAAACGAGTTGCTCGACAGAAATAAAACAAACTTTGTTTTTCTGTAATTCAAGAATTGTCGTGACTAAATGAGTGACTTCTAAGGAACAAAAATAACTTAGTCGCACTGATTTACATTTTGTAATTACTGAAGTACCTATAACTAAGTTGTTTTCCATAGGATTTGCACAAATATTTTTGGGTTAAAAAAAATGTAATGGAAATTTGCATTTTAAATGATAAATTAATGGCCGGAATTATAATTTTTGAAGGGCGGTTTGTTGGATTACGGACGCTTTACGCCATAAATCCCCATGTATTTTTAATAGAAAAAGTCCCTGAGATATTATGATGTTGATGGTATTGTTGATGGTAGCAACTGCTCCATAATGAGCAATGTGCTCGCTAAGTATGGTTGTAATCGCCATAACTAAAAAACATAACATAAAATCTATGGTCCAAACCTCAGAGCAAATAACAAACCAAACATAGCGCTGTCAACAGGGACGTGAGACCTGTTTCGTAAACATGTCTGCACTTAATGAGGTGTAGTTTGATTGTAAATGTGTGCGTGTATGCACGGAGTGGAGGTGTAGTTTTAGCATGCTTCACTATACGGTTCGCAGCGTTTTATTTGGTCTGAGGTCCAAACGCGAATAACATATAGCAAAATAACTTAAAAGTTATTAACCTCATTCATTTTACCAAAATCAAGTTGAATGGTATCCACAGAACAAACAATGTCTACTGCTCATAATGTAACCAACCATGTATGTGCTATTATCAATATTTGGATTGTTCAAGTGTTTCAAAACTTTGGCTGTAACATGCCACTCGATAATGAACCTTATCAGAAACTCAAAAAGTATATAATGGGTAATGGTTTGTCGTGTTTGATTTGTGCTATCCGTTAGTTCAAATAAAGCGGGGTATTAGGAACCAATCGTTTTATTGTTTGAGTTGCAAGTTTCGAATACTTTTTAATTCTAGATATTATTGCTAGTAAGCATCTAAAAGGTGAAATCTTAGAACAATTTTATTGTTACTTAAACTAAGCGATTTTGCAACTTTGTTTGTTTTTCTTTTAGTTTTTCTAAAGATAAGTTTTTAATTATTGTTTGTTTAGCGTCTCTTATTTATATTACTCATAGTTTGCGTAATTAAATTAGTGACAACTTGATAAGTAATTTAAGAAACTTTTGAGAGCTTAATGAGTAACGTAGAAAATATCGTCTGATCAACGGATTGGAGACTGCATGTTATTAACAGACTGGTGGACACTATGATCCATCTTCATGACACAATTAGTCTATTTATATGTATACCTATAGGATGTATAAGAAATGTGTCGTCATATTTAAGGGTGTAGTAAAGACCATCAAACTAGAAGGGCTTGGAGCTAAGTAATAATAGCCGCACGGGTCGATCGATCAGGTTAAGCTACGCTTGCCGCCGTTTGTCCGTAGATGGGTGACCATCTTTACATACCAAGACCCCTCCGTGGCTCGGAAAGCACGTTAACCCGTGGGTCCCGGCTGTCATTTGTAGATCTTTGACAGTTGTTACGGGTCGTCAGAAGCCCGAATGTCTGACAACCAGTCTTACCAAGGGGTAGCGTGTTACCCAGTAACTGGGTTGTGGAGGTCAGATAGGCTGTTGTTCCATGTAAAATACTGGTATTCAGCTGCATCCGCTTAGACTGGAAGCAGACCCCAACATAGTTGGGAAAAGGCTAGGCAGCAGTGGCGAAGGGTGAGTTTATGAGAAAGGTAAGCCGGAGCAAAAACAAAAAAAAAAAAAAAAAAAAAATGCGCCGTCGTAAGACTGACCAACTAACTTATTCCTACAACGATACTGGTCAAGTATTTCTAACAACTGTTTGTATAAAACTTCAGCAGTTCGACTTCCGCTAACATCGTAAAAACCTAGGAATCGTTCTTCGATTCCAGTTTCAGATAAATATCGAAAAATTACAGTCAATTGCTCCCTATGACTGACATCGGGAGTTTCGTCAATCATTACAGACAGAAATGGAGCTTTATCTATCTCGATTCTAATGTGGTCTCGTAAAACGGATGCAAATGTATTAAATCATTTTGAATATCACTTGAAAGACCAGAAAACGCGGAGTTCTGAACTGAAGAACATAGTTCCAAATGAAAGTCCATTACGGTGTCATACTTGCTCAGATATAACAAGGTTTCAATATAGTTACCGCGGTTATCAGAATTCGGACGTTCATCTTGGCCGCGAAAAGCTACTTCTTGTTTACCTAACAAAATAACGGTGTCAATAAACCGTTTCATTAAATTCCTATTTCGAGCTACTTTCCTATTATGAGCTTCAAGCCAATTAGTGAAAAATGGTTCTATCCTACTAGGTATTCCCGAAGTCATGTAAATCTAAACAGCTACGAATATGCTTTTCAGTCTGCACATGTTTTTTTGATGAATTCGTCAGATTATTAATATCTGTAAAACCCCCTTTATTCCATAAACTACTAGAATCTGAGAAAAGTAAACATGGAAAACAAAACATCTTATTTAATTTACAACTACCAGTCAGCCATTGATATTTATCGTAAAGGGAAACATTAAAATGTTTGAAAAACTCAACACGTCGTTTGTAGTTTATAGCGATATCTGGTCGAGCACGACCTAGCCTAATTATGTGATTCTTATTTTCAAAACTTAACCTTGAAAAGCATGTTTCCTCACGAAGCAAATAATCTGTCACACAACAATCTAAAACTATTAATGCCGCCATCCTACATACTAATAACTTTTCAAATCTACTCTAAAAAAGTAATTTCAACTTGCTAATCTATCGACTTACCACAAATTCCTAATTACAACGACGGCGAACGCACAATTTCACAACAAACTCACGATTATCCAATTCTAATTGTTACACTAATACTACACTAATAACTTATATGAATACAACGAACAAAATGCTAATTAACTACAAGTATCAACAAAATTAAAGGTTATAAATTCTATTAACTATTTACGTCAATCGTCTACTTGAAACATTTAAAATTATTGCGTGCGTGGAGCGTGGAGCTTGTCCCTCCCCCCGTCCCGAACCAAACCGAACGCTTACGAAATTCAGCGAATGGATTCCTACACTGCTGTACCTATCATAACTCGACTTTTTACGGCTTACTATTGCCTCAAAAAACAGCGTGTCACGTGACCTGAAGTGACGTCATGACGAGATTATTTTGTATAGAAATTTAAGTTTTCATAACCCGGGCGGACAACGAGTTATACTGGAGACACTAGAGCAAAATTGGCGCGCACTTTAAATGTTTTGTTTTCGTTGGAATCTAAAGACAATTTTTTTAATGTAGGTTAGGGTTTTGTAATACTTTATTTTTATGGTGTAAGTATTAAATACTTAATACATTCAGTGTGATTATTAAACACTGCTGAGAACTACTGACTGTCATAATTTCCTAAGGGAAGCCGACAGGAATCGGGTTATTGGTTAGCTGCGCCCCTGCTAGGCAGATGATGAGTACAGACCATCAAACTGCACAAGTTTATCTATGGGACCAACGTAGATATCGCGAAAAAATAATCAGCTGTCCCATACATTTGGTCCCATGGAGAAATTTGTTCAGTTTGATGGTCTGTACCACACCTTTAAATATGACCACACATTTGATACACGCTGTTTGTTCTGTGACATAATCCCTTAATTATCTCTAAGGACGCAGGAGCCTGGGAGGTCCTTAACTTACCAAGAGCCAGAACCAATCGATCAATGGAAAATATCGCTCGCCACTAAAATACGATTCGATACTGCATTAGTTAAATTCTGTTATCATTCGAACTCAATTACATGGTTTCCTTTAAATATTTATTTCGTTGTGTGAATGAAACACGATTTTAATTAACGTGGGGCTTAAATAAATTGATTACCTAGGGCAGCAGCGACGAAATTATTTGCTTTCATTAAAATTTTGGACGCGAAACCGTCCATTATTTTGTGTTAAAAATGGAAATAGGTCTCCCGCAGCCCTATTTATGTGATCAACTCTATTGTAAGCTAGGACAAAGAGTTTAACCCTTTTTTGTAATAAGTTAATGAAGTCTGAATTTTAATATGGCTACTTTTATTCATAAAGTTGATCATCATCAATGGCTTTGACCTACAATCTACATCATATTTCTAGAAATTCTTCAGGGCCGGACGAAACAAAAATCTACTTAAATCTTATTGACGGGTTCATATTTTCAACTTTATTCTCGTCTTTTATGGTTCCATTAAAGTATCTAATAAATGCACAATCCATGAACAAAATCTCCAAACCACCCATTTGATCTACAACCCGTTTTATATCCATAACTTCCAACATATCTCTCCCTAGTGTAGAACCAAATGGCTTCCATCCACTATTCTCTCCCGAACGCAATCCGAGAGCGTTGCCAGCTCCATTTCTTACATCAATCCGCCATTTTGTGTTAAAATAGGAGCCATTTTACTACGTTAACTGCACCGCCAATCGGTATGAGCTTGGATTGATGGTGGAGGTAGTTTACGGGCAATAAGGTTCGCACAATTTTATCTAATCGTCTTGCAGGATTACTAGGAAGCAGTCGGAGCCTCGTGTGTTGGCAACTTCCGGCAATATGCACATTACTGTATTGTTAACATTACAACGTGAAATACTGCAGATTTAGAACATATTTTATTTTCTACTCGTGAAAAATAGCTGTCACTGCCAACTTCTAAATCAAACAATGTTTGGTTGTTACTGCTTTTGCAAAAAATTAATCATACAGTTTCATTTTGGTTGTTACTAGTTTTGCAAAAAATATGTTCAAAACGAATCCAACAAATAATAACCTAGAAGTTTTTGTAGCTCTCAAAATAGATATGGATATAATGATCACCTCTGGCACTATTGCTAAATAATACACGTAAAGATAGAATAGATTGGAAACCGAACAAGTCTGACGTATGTAAAACCATGATGTTTAATGTACTTAAAGATAATGATCTAAAATTATCTCACTATAAAAATGTTGGTCCAAATAAATAAGAAGTCTTAAACCAGGCCTTATATTAGATTAATAAATCAATCTGGTTCAATACTGACAAATTACTGATTCGTTGCGTTAGCATTGTAACACCGTCCTTGCTGAATATTAATGATGCCAACATTAATGCATTATCTACGACTCATTACAACATTATAGATGTAAAATATGTAATAGATGCAATGATAGGAGCTAATGCTAAGGAATTTTAAAAATACGATACTAATGACATACAGAGAACATTAAATAATTTAACAGTTTAATATGATAATGAATTCCACATAGATGCAATAATGTGTCCTCATAATGCTACAAGGCGAGATTATAGAGACAATCTAAAGAAAAACGAAAATCTCTATAATGTACCATTTACAAAAAAATCGACACCTAAACCGATCGATTGTGAACCCCATTTGTCCTCAGAACCAAACCATTTATCATTCAATCCGTATCCTTACAACCTACACCAACTAAAAACTGAAGAACTTTATTCCAACCCATTGGTATTCATCCTACATCCACAAGGACACAGGGTTCAACAACATGATTACCAAAAGAACCTTTTTTCTTCAACCTACGTCACTAAGGTGTCCACAAACATACTTGGGCCAATATTTATTCGGTACAGTGAGCCCAATAAAATTTATTTGGCTGCTGTAACATCAGATTGGCTTGCTCCGTGCGTCATATCTTCGTTGCCCTTGGTATGCTTTCTGAATCGTCTTCGTGGATCTGTCTGTCCTTCGGGTTTTTCGTATCTCCAGTTATTATAGGTGACAGTTTGATTTCTGCGTTAAACAAGTAACTCTTTTTAACCGACTCCTAAAAAAGAGGAGGTTATCAATTCGTTTTTTGTTTGAAAGGGTATGCTCTTGAGGTGGACTCATATAAATTTTATTAACTTTGCTTGGGTACTTTTTGAGTTAGCTTCACGCTGAATTTAAATTTTATGTTAATCTGTCTGTACCTACTAACACTAGATGTTAAGTAAAATTGTTACTAACCCTATGGACTGTGTCTTAAATAAAGTATTCTATTCTATTCTAATACGTATTTTTCCCACTTAGTCTATATGAATGATGATAAAATAAGTAATAACTTCCTGTCACTGTTATTTACATATCAAGTCATTGTATTAGAACTTGTATAGGGTAAGTACCACAACTAAAAAGTGAAAAAAAATACAAAAAAAACAACCGACTTCCAAAAAAACAAAAACCATACAAAGTGAAAAATTACTTTATTTCGGAAGTCGGTGGCCAAAACAAAAACACTGACTTCCGTAATAAAGAAATTTTTCACTTTGTTATGCTTTTTTTGTAAAATGTTTTTCTGTTTTACGGTACTAAACGAAAGTGGATAGAAGCGAGAATTTTTCCAGTGTCTCGACGAGGAAGGTGTGTCTACGAGGAATAATTAATTTTTCCATAATTCATACTGAGACTAGTTACATTTCCATAGCGAAATTGCTAGTAAACACATCAAGTAGCTACTACTAGCTATTCAAACTACGCCAACATTGACCTTGGTTGTCGAGCAAATCGAGACGACCATTAATATTAAAATCACAAAGGGTAATGATATTTGTCTGAGTAAAGGTATCATTACTTATGTTTTTCTTTCGCAAACATTCTCATATCTATCTCTCTCATACTCAGACTGAGACAAACAAATAATTAAGCAAGTAGAAGGTACTCTATTTTGATTTACACAGCTCGACGCGTTGTAACAGCTCTAAAAATATAAAAAATTTACAATTTATTTCATCCTTTTACACCGAGATTGTTTTTATAAAGTTTAAAAGCTACCTTAACAAAATACAATATAGGAGTTTCCAGCTAGCATTTTGGCAGAGTGCCAGAGTGACAACGTGTTGGGAGGCTGCGGCACAAAACACTGCCTGGCTTTAGGTCATGCAGCTTCCATCCATTAAGTCATTAACGGTTTTTATGGCCATTGTTGTTTTACTGAGATGGCATCAGTCTTTAATGGAGGTTTACTCCGTATTGCAGAAAAAACTGAGTGGTTGAGTATTTGTACTATTTTCGTGGCAAGGACCTTCGAAGATAAGGGTTCATGGTTGGTTTAAGACTCAATGGAATGAGCAGACCCTTTTCATTTTGTTGTTTTTGTAGGACTCAAAACCTCCGAAGATCATACATAACTAAAAACCTTTTTTTTATTTTTATTAAAGGTCATCAACATAATTTGAAAAACCCCAAGTTGGTCTTGTCTAAGTTTTATTGTAACTCGACCACGGGACCACAAAGAAGATTTTGAAATTATGCCAATGACTCAAGACTTTCTACTATCTCTTGCACGTGCCAAAGAAACCTCAACTTGGCCTAAAATGTCCTCAACGACCTGGAACACGAAACTTTTGGGCTGTTATAATTTGTCCTTTAGCCGTTTAATCTAAGTTTAAAAAGCGATTAACGCCTCGAGATTAAACCACGGGGTAAAGAGAACAAAACTGAGGGTAACATTAGACTCTGTCTTAATTTAAAGTGCTGGCAATAAAACTGAGAGCATTCCCGCCACTAACTTAATGACTACTTTCGTGTTGTTCTTTTTTTAAATAGTTCAGCGCTTTCGCACTGGCCTGTCTCATTCGGTCTTATAGGACCTAGGACCTTTTAATTAACGTAGTTAGTTATGTTAATGGTGTGTTAGATAGGACGTTTTAAGCTTTTACAATATAAATACCATGCTCTTTTTTAGCACTTTGTCAAGCGACGTTGAAATTACTTTTACAGTGTTATTGAAGATCTACATATTTTTATCTTGGTCATGTCTAAATCTTGAAAGTGCCTTGATTCATCCTAGCTGAAGCACTAATGAGCTCTTTCTTTAAAGTATATACGAAGGAATCTTTCCTCGGCTATTTGCATAGAAGTTTCCAATTCCATTTTACTTGAACGATCAGTTTTAATGGCCCCTACCTACGCTTTTATCGATTCCTATAATGACAGTGCGCAACGGGTAATTTCACACGATATTTTTATGTTTTTTTTAGTTTATTTTTTAGTTTTCGAGTTCATATTTGAGCAGCGCTATGTCGGACGGTGAGCAATGGGTAGCTTGCCGTCCGATAAGGACCATGGCGCGTTGTGTTCCACACGTGCCTCAAAGAGATGTCAGCTCAACTGACGGGGTCCGTTAGGACCGATGCCTGCCGTAGTCTCGGGAAAGTCCGAAAGGGATACCGTGGCCCCTGGCAATGTAATGGCAACTGAAGGAACACGGGTGGGTTTTAGTCAGTAAGAGTCTGACACGCCCTCCCGCTACGCCCAGAGCGGGAGAAGTTATTTGATAATTTCCCACCCAAAAAAAAAGCAGCGCTGTCTCCTGTATTTTTTTTTCTTTTTGCGATAGCTCTTAGGGGAATTTCCGTATCGCAGAGGTCAAAACCTTGGCCATATTTCATGTTATTGATTGTCCGTTGTCTTTTTAAAATATACCTTAGTATATATTTATCTGAATTGTTATGATCACCGCGGTCAGGTCAGCTGGCAGATTGGTGATTTCGTAGTTTATTGTTTTGTTTAATTCTTAGTTTGCTTAGGTAATTCTGTACCAAATAACATGACATAACATCACGCCTGTAATCCCCAAAGGGTAAGACAGAGGTGTACCTATAGTACACCTCATTTCGCCAGTTATGTTTAAGTCCCATGTAACAGGGGGCGAACCTAATATTGCCATCAACCGGACATAAATCCAGACTCCGGGCCTGAGAAATTCCATATGGAAAAACGCAATAACACTTTGCCCAACCCGGGACTCGAACCCAGTACCTCATGCTCAGCAGTAGCGCTTGTGAACAACAAATAATTATATCTAAATTCGTTCAGCCTTTTTTGTCCCACGGCTGGGCAAAGCCGTCCCGTCTTCGGTGTGTGTGGCCTTCTTTAGCCAACATATGTCTAAAGGCCCGTGCAGACTAGCGCGACGCGACGGCGCGACGCGACTCGAACAATACAATTTCTAAGAAAACTTCACGGTATAACAATAGCCGGTGTCGCGCCGCGCTGTCGCGTCGCGCTTGTCTGTACGAAGCTTAATTCATCACACAATACAAACTATTTTAAGGATAAATTCGATAATTCGCCCATAGTTACCACAGTACTACTTCACAACCTCTCAAAGATAATTCTAAAACAATAAACTAAGCCACGCGTGCTCATGAATAAGTATTGAAAGGGAAAGATCCGGCTATCCGAGTGACAAATAATAATATTTGCATTGTAAGAATTCCTTTAAGAGGAAAACTGAATAAATATGAGTATGTGGATCCAAGTTTTTGCTACTGAAGACTTCTGTGGAAATGGGGAAAATTTCATTTCATTTCATTTATTTATTCATTAACAAATAACATTGTGTTGAACATTACATATTAAATAAAATTATTACATGCATAAACAATATATTTAAAAGGCTAATTAATTTCAATAAATTTCAATTATGTCAATAAATAAATACAATGTCAAATGAATAGCAGGTATAATGTCAAATTCAATGTCTAAATATTAAGGGTACGACTTTATCAAGGTCCTAGGAGCGTAGTGTTCAAGTCAAAAGATAATTTAATGTAAGCTTGTTCACTGCTATCATTTTATGTGACTATTTTTATTATTTGACATAAATTCTGATACCGAGTAAAAACATTTTCCTAACAAGAAGGCTTTTAATTTAGTTTTAAATGAGTGAGAGCTATAAATTAATAATTTAAATCAGTCGGTAACCGATTAAATAACTCCACTGCTTGATATCTGGAACAATGCTTAGCTATGTTTAAATTTGGTGCCATTTTGTGTTTAAATTAAATGTTTCTTCTTGTGTTTTCTGTTATCTTACGGTCCTAAAAGCAAATTAAACTAATAGGTGGACCACATTGTGTTGCTACAAACACAGATAACAAATACTTCTTAGGTGACTATACCTTTTTTTTCAAATTATCAAATAACTTCTCCCGCTCTGGGCGGAGGGCGTGTCAGACTTTTACTGACTAAAACCCACCCGTGTTCCTTCCGTAGCCTGTGTGCCGGGGTCGCGATATCCCTTTCGGACAAACCCGCAACCCCGGCAGGTATTTGCCCTTCTGGACCTCGTCAGTTGGTGCTGACATCTCATTGAGGCGCGCGTGGAACACAACGTGCCCTCGACCCGGGCCTGGTCCCTATCGGTCGGTGAGCTACCCATTGCTCACCGTCCGTAGGTGACTATACCTAAGAAGTGTTTTGTATTTGTTATCTAGGCAAATCGGTTGTCATGGTATGGGCATGTAATGCAGAGGAATGAGAAAAATGTCGTGAGGAAAGTTTTGAGTGTGAATGTCGATGGTTATAAGAGTTGGGGAAGACCAAAGAAACGATGGATGGACTGTGTGGAAGATGATATGGCTAGAAAGTGGGTGACTACCGAGATGACTAATAGAGAAGTGTGGAAGAAATGGACATGTTGCGCCGACCAGAAATAAATTGGGATTGGAATACAAATAGGGACTATGTGTGTACCTAAATAGTGCAAGTATTGCTAAATCAATTACTGCAATCGGGATTCATAGACTTTTTTCTAGAAACTAAGCCTGGAATAAACGGACGATTTTTTATCGTGCACTGGATTTTCAACTCTCGATGTTGAGCCGAGCATTGAGAATTCAACAGAGAGCATCCCAGCGCGCGAAAAAAAACACTTTTGGATATTCAACTCTCGATATTAAGCAGTGCGTTGAAAGTCCAGTGCGCAATAGTAATTCGCCGTGTTAAAAAGTTCTTTTCCGGTAACTAACTATACTTCATAACACAATTTATTTATTTATTACTTTAAGCACACAAATTTACAGAGGCAGACTTAATGCCATAGACATTTTCTATCAGTCAACCTTTGGGTGATGCAGAGATAAACAGTGGTAGGTGCAACAAAGAAAATTGTGGAATAAATATTTATTTAAATATAATGTACCTATTTAAAACTACGAATATAATATATATACCAAATTATATATAAGTATAACCTCAAGTATACTGAAACAAATAACACAAACAATGGGAAAACCCTAACGTTGTGATGATACTGCCAGCTTCTCAATTGACGTCACTATCTCCGCTGTATAGTCTATGAAGTCTACCGCCAAAAATAAACCCTCCTTAAAGGACCAAAAATAAAACGTCTTTCATTGACATCATAATACAGCATTTTATACAGCAAGTCGATGTATAAAAGCATGCGCTTGCAAATTACCTTTTCAACATATTTTTTCTGCTCGAGCAACAGCGGAGTTCAAAGAAAAATTGCTTAGCATTGTTGGCGTGGTTTCTCTGAAAGCACATTGTTCTGGTTTGTAAACGTTCCACCGTTCAGTACTGACTCCAAAGAGGTTTGCATTGCGAGTTTGCGGCCTCAACTTGTTGCTTGCCCTTTCGGATTTATTCATTTACTCCACAGAATAATGGTTTTCGATGTTGCTGATGAACATTTGAGCTGCACAAGACCTACATAATAATAACAGCCAGATTAAACTAAAGGGAATCTCCTCGCATAGAACTAGAACACTGATTGTCACGCTTGTTCTAAGTGTCGGCAAACTGAGACCATTTAGTTCTCCTCACGA
This sequence comes from Agrochola circellaris, assembly GCA_914767755.1. Taxonomy (NCBI): domain Eukaryota; kingdom Metazoa; phylum Arthropoda; class Insecta; order Lepidoptera; family Noctuidae; genus Agrochola; species Agrochola circellaris. Next base: position 4,178,032 of record OU611847.1, read on the forward strand.
TTTTCCTATTATCGTCAGCGCTAGCCATGATGAGCTTAGGAAGGACATTGATAAGTACTAGCCAGGTTTTTCACCTCATTCTTTAGAAACGAGTAGTTAAGTACCGCCCACCATAGTCCACAACATTCAAAACTTTAGCCTTAAATTTTTCGCAGAACATTTTGCAAATTGAAAAGTGGCACAGCGGCGCACCTGCTCATAAAACGTCGAATCTGTGGCGTGGGTACGTTCTATCCCACTTCAAATCACACCAACCGTAAGCATAAATTACACAAGCAATTATAATCTTTATTATCATACACTACGTACGAGAATACCTTGCATCACTGCAACATATGGCACTTTACGTGTGTCTGCGTACATTTGCACCAAGGTGATTTTTAATAGACGCTCCTAGTATCCAAGCTGTAAAGAATTGCGAAACTTTTGTATTTTCAATTATCTTGCAAGGCAGCTGTGTTCGCCGTGGTGAAGTTCCTTACTTCGAAGTTCCAAGAATTGAAATACATCTATCTGCTGTGCTATTCATCTTACAACACTTCCAACTAACTAAGATTACGTAAAGAGAAAATGGTGGTATTGAACTTAAGGAGCTTTTCCTAATCATTATTTCTCACATCTCATTTGGTCCGTTTCTCGACTCTCACATATCGCACACAACTATTAACGATTTCTTCTCAAATAAGAAAAAACACTAATCACCTTCGCAAACTGCGATCGTGTTGCTCATTGACTTCCAAACGTCCGCTGTGACTTTGTCGGGTCGTTCGGCGACAAAATTTTGTGCCGTATAATTATAAATAATGAACCAAATATTTTAGGCTTTTACTCTTGTAATTGTTAGCAAAAACGTAGCTAATGACTTGGTAACAAGTGCTACTTGAAAATTATTCTCATTAATACTGGTTTGAAAGATACTTCACCATAATCTTGTTTTAATTTATGCATAGAATCGACTCGCGTTTACTAAGAATCAATAGCATAGCTAGAACAATATAAAACCAAGCAAACAATACGACTTCGATCTGTCTTCGAAGAAAATATAATGGTTCACGTTACAGTACTTCGAAATACGGTTAGCGTTATTAACTTCTGAGTATCGAGGTTCTACGACAGTGGAATAAAATGTAAGATAAGAAAAGGCGAAGGAATTTTTGTTCAGTTACTTCAAATTACTGTTACGGTCCACCAAACCTTCTGGACATAATATTGAAGTAGTTTTCACAAACAAAAAACATCAGCTAAACTTTGAGACCCACAAAGCACCCCTAAACTTGCTAACTTTATTCTTTTAACAAGAAAAAATGAGGCTTATATCGGCAATTCTAGGAAAAAAAATGTCTGCCCAATTTTCTTGGGTGTCTAAGTAAGCCATGAAGCTCATATACGATGAAAAATAGGTCTTATGAATAAAAAGTAAACAGATGCCGTTGCGTTACCAAAGTTTTCGGGATACGCTGGAAATCGGATATGGTGAATATGCATAATCTTTTCATAGACGCTCAATATGTCTGGCGAATATATTCGGCGACACGTAGATACTGGTCCCCGATGAGTTACACAGCCGTTAGCTAATATTTGAGCGTGTGCTCCGGAAAATTGTGGACCATTTTTCAGAGAAGGTAGATTGGGTTTCGATTCATTTGCTCTTTTATTTTCAATAAGATTTGTATAGGAGGACCAACTAGGCTACAGTCTTGCGTGTCATGATGAATGAACTGTAATGACTAATTACCAAGGCAAAGAAGGTTGCTTCATGATTCATATAAACACAATGGTGTAAGATGTCCTGTGTCTGCTGCGCACGCACTTGCGCACTATAATATGGCTTGTCTCCGCTGAGATTGGCAGCCATGATCGAAGTTCGATCTGGAGGACAATTATTTTTTTATTCTAGAAGATAAAAAGGTATCCGTTTGTAAGTCAACATAAGTCGTCTTTACCTACTTAAATTATTTTACCAGAATTTGGCTTAGTTATAATTAGAAGTGTAGATCACCAAGATACTCTTAAGGTTCCAAGACATAATCCAATTAATTAAAAACCTTAATTGAAATCTCCGACCTAATCTTTATTCAATTACAGAGTCTCACCCAAACTCAAATTACCAAAAGTAGTTCTACATTATGTAGGATACAGTAAAGCGTTGTGAGAAAAGAGAGGTGTTAATAGAACTAACATACATAAGAGTACGTGACTAAACAACAGTTTGGGGGCTCCAAACTGGGGCTTGTACGTCGTTATCGTTGGTTTTCACACACACTAACATTAGGTGGAACTATGTAGATACCTACAGAACTATGTAGATGCCTACTAGCACGAAAACTTTTTTCTATCTTGTATCCCGCCGTACCTAACTAGTACTATAATTTTTAAGATATTTGAATTTGTGTTACTCGATAATGCATTCAAAAGTTGAATGTATTTGCGTAACATTCGGCACATAGGTGGACCATGTCCTGGTTTTGGATTAACACATAGGATACTGTTTATACGAGTACATGAACTTTACAAGTAGGTAGTTTTTTCAGGCTGCTCTCGTAGAGTTATTTTACACTAGGATTAAAACCTCAGATTCTACTAGTTTCTCAGACCGATCTAGATAATGTCGCTGTACAAAGGGGTTAAGCGGTCAGCAGGCAAAATGTCACATGAAAGAATGGAATAATTTTATCTCTACTTCCCAATCCTTTTTATCATTCGCCAAAAGACCCACCTAATCCTAATCTAAATCGCAATTTTGCATAAAAATATAATATTTTGATATATGCCAGCGGTACGGTAAAAATGTAAAACCTCATTGGTTACCTACACACGTTGTATAAAACCCTGAACAAGATGGCTGACCTCTATTCCTATCAAATTGAGGGCACAGGTAATAAGCTCCGTGCTTGTTAAGGGACCGCTACTTTTTCTAGTGAACCCATCACTAAAATTGCTTAGTAACAAGGCTTTTATTTTCTTTTCATTTTCATGTTAGGTACTGTGTATTAAGGCTTTACTGATTACTAGCTATTGCCAGCAACCTCTTCTGCGTGTATTTTGTCATTCATATTTTTTTTATTCAAATAACCAGGATAAAAACTAGTCTACTTGTTGCTCCAAATCTCAGGCTACCTATCTATCGAATTTCATAACGATCAGTTTAGTGGTTTCGGCATGTAAAAATAAAAGTCATAAAACTAAAACACGAATAAAAAAAATAAAAATGAACTAAAAAGGTATAAGCAAGCCTTTACAGACAGACAAATTAAAAATCCGGTGTCACACGAGTTAGGGGATAAATTGAACAGATTATGTGTTTTTTTTTAGTTCATGTGTTTATGTCCTCTAGAGGCCCCATATTTAATGTGACGTCACTTAGCCTATAACCAGCGGACGATCAAGACGTTTCCGACGATAGCACATTTTGTTATGATGACTGTTTAGAAGTTATTAGGCAACAGATGAACATACATACATACCGATGAAAATCATAACCCTCCTTTTTGCTCCACGGTAGTCGTGTAAAAAAGGTAACAAACAGACAGAGTTACTTAGACATTTTTAATATTTAACTATATCTTTAAGTAAATTGATTGCTTAGGTAAATTATTTTATTGTAATAAAAGGAGTTGAAACAGTATTATCTGATTAGTAAAGGGCCTCGTAAACAACACAAGTCTACGAGGGCAAGTAAAGTCAAACTTTCTATTACAGGCTTATATGAAGGAATAGGTATGCTTCTAGCTAGAGTGACTTAATCCTTACAGTAATCTCAATCTTAGGGCGTAATCTTAATCCGTACGTACAGTTCACTGGGTCCCATGTTAAACATAAAGGCTTCGCCAAATAGAACGCTTACTAAGCGCGCGTTAGAGCGCTGGCCTGACGCCGCGGTATTGGGCCGAATTGTGTTGTACTTTGACGTACGTTTACTGTCAAACAGAGCGCCGCCGGCGCAAGCAGTACGCAACGCTCTGTCGCGGCGTTGTTTGACAGTAAACGTACGTCATAATACAACACAATTCGGCGCTATAGCGCGGCGTCAAGCTAGCGCTCTAACACGCGCTAAGTACGCGCTCTATTTGGCGAAGCCTTAAACCTCACTGCTCACACTTTGACGTTCAAAAATGCCTTATGACGTTCAAAAGTGCCTTTTATGTGCCTATTTGAAATAAATTATTTGACTTTGACAAATTTAGGTAAACATACCGAAAAACCTATTTAGAAAGCCAAGATCATATCCGCCACAAAAGGTCCTAACTGCTCTGAGTCCTGCACCACAGGTCCTAACACACGATCAATCATCATAGTCGTCCATAATCTTAGTCATTTTGAAGGATATTGCTAACCCATAGCTCCATATGTTTCGAAAAACTTGTCTGCTCAACAACGTTAATAACGCAATGCATGTGGTAGAACTGTCAAAATGAAACAGATAATAAGGTGTTGGTCACTGTTTTACCAAAACAAAACCAATAGAAAACCTACTAAGAACGCCAAGGTTAAACTCGCTGCAAAAGGTCCTAACTTATCAGAAAAAAAAACTATAGAAAAAACTTATTATGACATCAATATCATAAATAATTTAAAAAATCAAAAACTTGACTGCAAAAAAGTATTGCACTAAAAAAACCGAAACAGGATTGAGAATGGGAAACAAAATTAAAATTAAACATAGTAAACTCTACTACGGTTTAACAGAGTATATTATGAGCTGTAAGCCTAAGTTAAATAAGTTAATATTAAGTTGAATGGCAAGCGGATCCCACTAAATTTTCTTACAGTTTATAATTTGCAATTGGTTCCATGGCAGTCGGGTAAAAAGGTGTAAAAGGTCGTAACTCCACAGAATCCAGTCCCACCAAATAACTTAAAAACATTGAGGTAGCACCAAGTTGAAGTACAAACAAAGTACATACCGACCTTCGCTACACATTGAAAGTCCAATTCCTCATAGTATCAGATGTAGATCGTCGATAGCGTCAATTTGTGAGACTGCAGTTGGCACACTGTTTTGTTTCTACGATACAATAGGCCGTCCGTTTTGGCCGTCAATTTTGCTACTTCCGAATAAGTATTTTCTCCGTGACAATAATAATTAGCTGTATCTATTACGGTCATATTTTCGTGATATGCGTATCGGTTGATTCGTTTTGTCGACAGTCGGCTATTGTTTTATCATAACGAAAATTAGGGTGAATTTATCTGATGCCCTAGTTAATTATAAAGGTATTAAACGCTAAATTACACGCTTAAACGTTCAAAGGTCCCAAACAGCTCTTAAAAATAAAACCTAAGGGATCTCGCGTACTAGACGGCCACGACTGGCCGGAGTCGTGCCCGTCTAGTGCGCGAGATCCCTAAGCGTTGCCGTCTAGTGGTATTATATGATGTGCGGCTAGTTGGCCGTTGCGACCAAGTGAGCGATTCGTATCTGTTTCTATAGTTAACCTGGTCGCGGTCGTGGTCGTGGCCGTCTAGTTCGCGAGATCACTAAGCGTGTTAAAATCGAAACGGTTTAACACAAATCCTAAATAGGCAAGTCTAAAAACAGAACAGATTAATATTTTATTAGACCGACTGGCCCAAAGATAAGTTTACCCTCGTCGACTTGGCCACGCTGATAATGTCAGCGCCATTTAAAGCCACAGATTATATAAATCTCCTGTGTTATACAACCAGAGAGAACGATGAATAAAACCTTATTTCTTGATTTGAATTTCATTTATTTTGCAGATTGCATCAAAAGGTCGTAACGCTGTTTCTATTATAATTATTATATGTAAAAGATATTATTTTTAATTTGATATGGCGTTAAGATGTTACATAAAACATGGTGTTTCTATTCATATATAGTTATTAAAAGGACAATTTAGTAAAGCCTTTCTTCATTGCAAAATAGTAATAGTAAAAAGATTAAAATATGTTCATTGTAAAAGATTTTTATAAAGCTATTTATTCCAACGATAACTTTTAATTATACCTACCAATAAACAGAGGATTGCCAATTAAAAATTGAATCCAATACCAAACGAGTTCATAACCATTGAAATATATTCTTTTGCATAAGCAGTAAAGGTGAATCTTACAATTTAATAAAATCTGATGTCTTAAAATACAATGATCTGAAGTCTTAAGGCTCGTTCAGACCAGCGCGACGCGACGGTGCGACACGGCTCGAACAATACAATTTCTAAGAAAACTTGACGGTATAACAATAACCGGTCTCGCGTCGCGCTTGTCTGCACAAAGCTTTATAATGCAATGTCTCTTTCTTCCATACTTATTAGTCGTCATCTCGGTAGTCGCTCCCTTTCTAGCCATATCATCTTTCACACAGTCCATCCACCGTTTCTATGGTCTTTCCCCACTCTTAAAGCCATCCACATTCATATTCAAAACATTACTCGCGAAATTTGCCTCATTCCTCCGCATAACATGCCCCAGGCGCCAATACTTCAGCAAATCATTCACGATATAAGTTACGCCCTTGCCAGTTTATTTGTCTCAGATGTTAGTTCTTTGTAAAATACTATCAATCTGCCTAGCCTTTACCCAACTATCTTGGGGTCGGCTTCCAGTCTAACCGGATGCAGCTGAATACCAGTATTTTACATGGAGTGACTGCCTATCTGACCTCCACAACCAAGTAACTGGGTAATACGATACCCCATGGTAAGGTTACCAGACATTCGAGTTTCTGACGACTCGTAACGACTATTTAACCACGAATGACGGCCGGGACCAACGGCTTAACGTGCTTTGCGAGGTACGGAGGAGTCTAGGTATGTAAAGATGGTCACCCTTCCACGGACCAACCCCGGCAAGCGTAGCTTAACCTGATGGATCGACCCGTGCGGCTGTTATTACTTAGCCACAAGCTCCAATCTTCGTAAAAATATATATGGAATTAATATCCTGGCCGTCCTACACGTCAGTGTGTCCCAAAACATGAAAGTTATTACCGATTATGTCTGATGTAGAAATCACAACACTTGCAATTAAAATAATCTAATAATTATACACTAGGGCAAGTGTTTGAACTTCAAAACGAAGGTTAGATTATCTGGAGCAGTATTTATAGGTGGGCTATTATTGCGACAATCGCTTATGTTCAACACATAATCTAGTTATAACAATCGGTGTTAAAATTATGATCATTTAACAAATGATCTTACTGCTTACAACGTGTGATTTGAATTTAATAGTGATTTGAGGTTTGCGAAACATTGCTAGGTGGTAGGTAGGGTAAGTGAGAGCTATGGCCAATTCGTTGGTATAGGAAGGATTGATGTGATTGGCATAGATCAGAGAAAATAGGCACACGGGAGAAGAGGCTAACCCAGCAGTAGAGGCAAAACAGGCTGCAGATGATTTTGATGATCTTTGTTATGTAGATATAGCATAGAAAGGCCAATTTCGATTGCAATTTGCAATAGTTAGTTATGCGTTTGAACTAATTCACAAAAGGCTCTTTGATGTGTTATAAGATAAGCTTATGCCGTAAAATTAAAGCCTGCTCTCTGTGAGAGGGAGTGGGCCGTAATCCACCACCCAGGCCTCTGTGGGTTGGTAGATGTCACATGTCTTCGAATTTTTGGTTCTAGGACATGTCGGTTTCCTCACGATGGTTACCTTCACCGTTTTGAGAGCAGTGGTGATGAAATAATTAAGGCAAGCGCCTGTTTGGGTTGTCTGGAATCTTATCTTATATATATTTTATCTCCGAAAACAAGCAGAAGAGAATAACTTATATGATTATGAAAATGATCGTTCAAGACGAACGCTCAGAAAGACAAGAAAACAAATAGGGTAACAGCTGAAGTGTTAGTGATCTATCATTTCACATTACTGTCTTCGTAACGATACAGAAAGTAATATTTTAGCTCCAACATGTGTAACATCAAGCCTTATCAATCATTTTGTCCTATATCACTTGGAATTAGGTAAAACTTTTCCGATTACTAGAACTCAATAGAAAATTCCAAAGGGCACCTAGATTACTCGAAAAAAAAGATAAAAAAATACTAATTCTATTAGTGTGTGTCGTCGCTGGCATAACAAGGTCGCTCCAATGGGCCTTATTAGAAGACTAAAGGTCACTCATAGGGCAATGGAGAGGGCTATGCTTGGAGTTTCCCTACGTGTTCTAATCAGAAATGAAGATATCCGTAGGAGACCCAAGGTAACTGACATAGCCCGAAGAATTGCCCAACTGTGGCAGTGGGCAGGGCACATTGCTCGCAGAACAGATGGCCGATAGGACCGAAAGGTTCTGGAGTGGCGACCGCGTACCGAAAGACGTAGCGTTGGAAGGCCCACAAGATGCACCGACGGCCGCAGGAATCCGCTGGATGCGGAAAGCACAGAACCGGTTGAAGTGGCGGTGCTTGGGGGAGGCCTATGTCCAGCAGTGGACGTCTTTCCGCTAAAATGATGATGGCCTGCTGCCACTTAAGTTTGGCAATTCTTCGGATAATAATTAACTACTGATGGGATTCGTACTTTCAGAGATTACCTCTTACAAACAAACATATTTACCACTTAATAATATTATAGTTATAACTCTGGGACTGTAGATAAAGTATCTTTTAGATTGAATTTCCAATTCAAATGTTAAATTCAAATAAGACTTAAGAGGGCAAACAGCAATAAATTAGTACTGTGTACTGAAAAACCTCTTTTTAACAGGCGATGAAAAATTGCTAAGCCCATTTATAAAATAGTGCAGAATACATTTGAGAGTGCCAGAAATAAATCATGTTTAAATAACTAATTTAAATGTATTGCCAGCGAGTAAAAAGGGCTTAACATTTTTGCTACAAAGAATTGAATATTTCAAATGATTACTCATGAAAGGGTTTTGTTTCAGACAAAGAAGTTAATGAAAATTATCAACAAATAGAACGTTATTCTTTACTTTATTATATTTAATTTATTCTTTTTGATTTCAGCTCAATCCTTTTAAGCGGAACGCGCTTAGGTAGCCCGCGAAATTCAAATTTTCTTTCGTTTTTTGTAATGTGTAGGGTCAGTGCCAGGTTTTATTTTGATTAAAATATGATTCGCGACCGTAAAAAATACGGCTTTACAGAATTATAATCATTAGAATCAGTAATACAACTCCTTAAGTTAGCATACTGCTCAAATGTCATGATTTCATTCAATAGGATTACATGAACCTTCGATCAACAAAGACATGAACTTAGAGAGTTGTATTGATGATTTTTATGATTATAATTCTATAAATAAACATTTCATACGGCCGCGAATCATATTTAGATCAACATACAACATGACACTGATCTGCAAATTACAAAATACTTAAGAAAATATTAATTTCGCGGGCTACCTTGACGCTTTCGCCTTAAGTACCTACAATTATTTCAAATAAAGATTTTTACTTTTACTATCCTCGAATGAACTATAATTTATATATTTATATAGGACTGCCTCGTTGGTCTAGTGGCCCAAGCGTTGAGCATGAGGTCCTGGGTTCGATTCGCAAGTCGGGCAAAGTGTTATTGGGTTTTTCCATCTGGAAATTCTCAGTAGCAGCCTGGAGTCTAGATTTGTCCCCGGTTGATGACAATAGGCTCGCCCCCTATTACATGGGACCTACAAGGCGTGATTTTAAGTTATATATTTATTTTTGATCGGGTTTATAACCATAAATAGATTTAATCATTGTTTCATGAATGAACGTAATAATGTGGGCAAATCTCCTGCCACCTTGACTAATGAACAGTTGATTAATAGGTTCATTAAAGTTGCCTTTATGTTTAGTAGCACGGCACCTATTGAGGTTAATTTCAAGTATAATTAACTTTTTTGAATGTAATAACCATAACCTTTAAAAAAAGCTCACTTTTTCTGGAAAGTTCAATGGTTCTAAAACACTTTGTACTTGTCGTATTAAAACACCGAAAGGGCTAAAATGTTCTCACCTACATACCTAAGCACTTCGTTTAGATAAATAAATAGATACCTAATATATCGCGAGCGGCCTGCAGCATCGTAATTTACAGTCGATAATAATAATCTCTTCTTGACTTTTATTAAAATGTCAATACAGTATTTTAGTAAATAAAATGAAAGTAGTTTTATAAATACTGCTGTATTTACCGTGACACATTTCCCGATGTGTCGAGCCCTTTACAGTCGCTCACGGTCGCGAGTGCAAATGGACCTTAATAACAGCGATACAATCCAAGAAACTAGTTTTATTTTAATTTGTTTCCTTGCCTTAAATGTCAAACAGCTTTTAAGTTTACTTTGAGCGGATATAGTTCCTAATATCCTATCGATGGACAAGTTAATAAAGATCAAATTGGGCCGCACCTGTTTGTATATGAATATGGTTTGATCTAAAGCCGCACCTGTTTGTATATGAATATGGTTTGATCTAAAGACCCCGTCAAATAAACTATGCCACGGCGTATACACGTGCTTATTTGGAAAACCTGCTATTGCGATTGGGATTGGTTTCAAACTCAAACTTAAACTCAAAGCATTTATTTCAATTAAACCATTTACAGGCACTTTTGAATTGTCAAATAGTCGGTCAGTTAGTCAGAAAGTTGAAGCTAGTTGCCCAGTTCCAAAACGTAGATCTTCATGGAGAAGAATGGGCAAGAAACTCCAAGGACACTCTTTTAAATATAGAAAATTACACAATCCTGGGTACATTATTCTTGTTGCTTCTATATGTGAGAACAATGTACAATAAAAAAAATTAAAACAATTCAAAATATAACATTAAAAATAAGCCCTGGCAGATAAGAGAGTTTTCTTATGTGATTCCTATAACAGTACTGACTCCATCATCATTCTCCTGTCCCTAATCCCAATTTATTTGGACTCAGCACAACGTGTCTTTTTCTTCCATATTTCTCTATTAGTCGTTATCTAGATAATCATAGCCTTTTCTAGCCATATCATCTTTCACACAGTCCATCCATCGTTTCTTTGGTCTTCCCCCAGCTATAGCCATCGATATTTATACTCAAAACATTCCTCAAGACATTTTCCTCATTCCTCCACATCAGATGCCCATACCATGACAACCGATTTCCGCTGAGTTTTTCATTTCCATTCAGGCTTCAACTAGCCACAAAAACCTGTCTCTACCAATATCCAGACAAAAGGCAGAGTCAACACCCATTGGATTGTTCTCTATGAACGGAAACGCCGTAAATACGCCATTGTGCTAGTTTTTTTGACAATTAGCACAAATTAATGAAATTAGTTCCACGTTAGTTTCGCCGGTGTTGAAAAGTTTGTCGTTTGCTGGATGTAACTTGCTTTTGTACTGGGAAAATTGTTGTGTAGTTTGTAAACTACGTATACTATTGTCAGTCAAGATTGATTTTTTTATTCTCAATGTATTATATTTGGTCTCAGTGTATTTCAGCATGGTAAAATTTACAAGAAATTACTTTAATTATAAGTAAATAAGTAGATATAAAAATTTGTTATCTAATAAGAAATACGTTTTTTTTTTTTCAGAGAAGAGATTTGATTTTTTTGTATGTTTGTTTGTTACGCTTTCATTGGCTAAACGGCTGAACCGATTTTGCTGAAATTTGCTATAGGGATACTTTTTATCGACATACCATGCGGGCGGAAGCTAGTAACTAATAAGTACCTATTAGATATTAATAATGTTCGTATCTGAAACAAAAAAGGTCTGTCCGTCTTTGAAAAGATATGTAATTGCCACTTTTGAAAACTCATTTATTTAATCTAATTTAAATGTTCAATGTTGCATGAATATTGTTAACAACTGTTTTTATATCTAGTTACAGTGTCTGTTGAAACATCATACTAATATTTGATTTTTCTTTTATAGGTAAGTTCGTGCTGAAAGTGTTGGTGGTGAAATTGTGGAATTCCACATACGACAAATTATAGATAAGTAATAAATAATAATTGAATATTTCAAACTTTACATAGCAGACTCACAAAAGTTTTAATTCATTGAAGTCATAAATTCCCAAGAATTATTTACTTCAAAAACAAAAGAAAACTGAAAAGTGAGCGATAAACCTATAACTTAAAATAAGAAAGGCAGTAAAATTAACAACTCGGAAAGTTATGAAAGCTATAAATAAAAACTTTCAGAATATTTTCCAGCGACGCCGACGACGCCTCGCTGTTTTCATTTACAAACAAACGTAGACACTAAACTATACAATCTGGAATCATTTTACGAAAATAAAACCAGTCTTTGTTTCTCGAAAATTTGTAGGTAAGGCTGTCAAATTGCGTTTTGACTGTTCTGGTCTGATTGGCAAAATAAAATATGTTATTTTTTTTTCGAATACCAAAATAACAACAACCAACTAGATACAGTAGGCCGCACGTCAGTGGTAACTGGTAACACTTTCAACTTGAGCTGGCCCAACTTGAACTGGTCTTGTTACCACTGACGTTCGGCATACTGTACATATTATGATATGAGATGATATGATTTGAAATTTGAAAACAGATTCAATTGAATAAGTTTTCAGATACCGGGATTATGTCAAATCGTAAAAGCTCATGCAACTGTATGATTTCCGGAATTTGGGATAGTATTGGCTTTTTCATCAAAAATGTTATCAGCATCACAAATTTTAAATTTTCGCCTGATTCTGAACAAACTCGCAGAAACCTGGGGTCTTTAGAACCATTAAAGGTCAGCACTTGATTTCCTGAATTCAATTTCAAGATGTGTTATTTTTCATGTTATAAAGTCAAAGACAAAAGTTAAAGTCAATAAAAGGTACTTTTGAACGTCAATTATAAAAACTCGGAGCTTGGAATTCTAACCCATACTTGGAAACACTGACAAAGAGCTTTGCAGATACTTCATATTACATCGCTGTACACATAATATTTACTCTTTCGGCAAATTCAAGCATGATGGGCATTTGCTCTCCTTTACTTACAAATAATTTTCGTCTTTGTCCGTACATAGGAAGCCTTTAGGCACAGTATAAATAAGTAACAGTATTATGTAAACTGCCGAAACGACGCGCTTCAAAATCTCAGTGTATATCATTACGCAGCAGTATCGAGTGCGCGGTAGTTACGCACGGACGGATAAGGTTTACCTACGAACGGCCGTAGGTAATTATTTCAAGGTCACTGCCGATAATACTGTTACTTTATTATACTGTGTTCACTGTCGTGATAGCCCGGAACCAACCGAGCCTCGTTGACTCAATCTAGAACAGATGAAACCACTGATATATTATGAGACTAAAATAGCACACAATCGTAAACAATTTAATTGTAATCAATGTTCGCAATGCTAAGATTACAGTTGTAAATTGTTTTGATTCGAATCTCAGCGGGGAACAACAGTTTATTAGTGTAATTACAACATTTACTGTTAGTGTATTGCAATCTTTGGTTACATATTATCCTACACTATTAAACAAGCAATATTTGTATATTTATATATATATATATATTTGTAATCACATTCTCGAAAACGGCTCTAACGATTTCGATGAAAGTTGCAATACAGGGGTTTGCGGAGACAAAAAATCGATCTAGCTAGGTCTCATATCTGTGAAAATTCGTTTTCTCCGTATTTTCACCCGAGCAGAGCTAGGTCGCCCAACGTTTGGAACAAGATGGCTACCTTAGAATAATGACATGGCAGCATGGAATTAGTAAGTACCTACTATCATGGCAGCATGGAATTAGTAAGTACCTACTATCATGGCAGCATGGAATTAGTAAGTACCTACCATCATGGCAGCATGGAATTAGTAAGTGCCTACTATCATGGCAGCATAGAATTAGTGAAAAAAAAATGTTAGTCAACATCCCTATAGGCCCAGCAAGACGGGCCCGCCACGTACTTGTAGTTTCATACCTAAACTGCGGAGGGTCCCATCTGTAGGTATTCACCTGTGATATAGATTCGCTTACTATTAGATTAGTTTACTTGATTACTCACGATATACTGTATATTTGCCCATCAGCATAGTTTAACACACACAGCATGAATATCCCAGATTATATTCCATCCATCTACATACAGACAATCCAATTTCACTGCTCACACCGTCTATTCTATAGAGACCAAACTATTGGATTAAGTCCGTTCCGTACTGCAATACACTGTCCCTCTAAATAACAAAACACAAACGTAAATCATATTGAAATTCATTTATTTCATACACAGCTTTTATTTACCTTAAAATATCATCATTCTGCCCTTTTCCCAATATTGGTATTCACCCAATCCCCATTCTGGCCTTTTTTACTAAGAAAAAATCCATCCAATCCATCCAGTCCAAGAAAGAAAAAAAAAAAAGTAGATCCATTAAGGCCGCAAACAGGCGCGACGTGACACCGGCAATAGGGCTGTTGACAAATTTTTTTTTGTCCCTCAGGTAGTTTATTAAAAAACATTGAACACACTATTTTTTTCGTTTTTTACGTAATCTAAAGATTACGGCAATACATTGAGTTAAAATGTAGCATGCCGTCACTCTCCGGTAGATTTTATACTGACTTGCGACGTAGCGAGCTCCCCTACTTTAATGCGTTTTATCTAAATATTTTTTTATTAATATGATAAACCAAAAAATACGTGTCAATTTTTTTTTTATTATCTGATTGGCGGACTAAATTGTTTTTTTTTCCCATTCAACATTCCAATCTACCGTGAAATTTTCTTCTTAATTGTTTTATTAGAGTCGCGTCGCGCCTATTTGCTCAGCCTCTAATCGTTTCTTTGATCTTCCTCTTATAGCTATCCACATGTCATTGTATACTCAAAACTTCCCTCACAATATATCTCTCTTCCTCTGTCCCATATTCTAAACCAGTTTCTGACTGCGACTTCGAAATTTCGAACCCCGACCCACCCCGTCGCATTGCATCGCCCTCCCGCGCGTACCTACTTTATTTTCGCTTAGCGTTCTTTCTCACTTTTTGTCCCTTTGCTCAGCTGCTATGGGTCTTAGCGTGATGATAAATAGCCTATAACGTTCTTCAAGAGTCGGGCTATAAAATGCAAAAAGAACTTTTCAAATCCGACTCGTAAGTAGTTCCAGAGATTAGCTATAGATAGAGCTTTAAGAAAAAACATTTGATGCCATTAAATTATTTTTAAAATAATAAACATTTGAAATGACTAAAATTCCATTACAAATACTGCAACCGAATTAATTTATGTTGCACGTCGTTGTATCAAAATCTGACAAGAGCTTATAGCATGTTTGCGTTTTGTGAGCACGTTGACATATTTATTGAATTTCGTTATGCATATCCCTTTAGCATGCACTGCATACTAACATCGCTTTGTTTGAGGTGAATGTATAACTCTGATTCGTGTGTACATACTCGTACCTACTGCATGTGGACAGAAGTAGGGTAGGTAGAGATGTAACTAGGGTTGCCAACCCTACTATATAATATAGTATCCTGCTCTAAGGGGTCATTGTAGTCATGATTATGAATAACTTCCACTATGGGACCGAAGCTGAAATCGCGAAAAAAAATCTGCTGTTCCCTAAATTTCGACGAGATATACCTACGAACATAAATGTAGGGATCAGCTGATTTTTTTTTCGCGATTTCCGCGTCGGTCCCATAGTGAAAGTTGTTCATAATAATGAGTACAAAGACCCCTTAAGAGGTTTAGGGTAAACAAAAACTAAGGTTGTATATATTTCTTTTAAGTTGGATCTAAAACTGGAAATAAACGATTTCATTTCATATAAATTAGGCAGTCACATACAAAAAGCTCCTTCGCGACGGTTTTTTACTTAATTTATTTCTCTGGTCACAACTACTCGCTCGCTCCTTATTACATGGGACTAAAACATAACTGGCGAACGGAGGTGTACTATAGGTACACCTCTGTCTAACCCTCGGAGAAGACAAGCGTGATGTTATGTTATGCGGTCGCAATAAAATCCGTGTCTCAGGTAAAAAAATACTTACTTATCACTTGCAACCGTTTGAGCTTCAAAGCCGTGGATAACTTTGATAGAATATGAAATAAACTATAAATGTACAAGGCTGGCTGTTCGCGATAACGAACTAAGACTAACATAGGTCTAACAGATCATAAATATGTTACCAATACGCCAACCAAGTCGAAAGCTTGCCTAATTGCGCTTGACTTGCGAGTCGTCGAAACCTCTAGACTACCACTGCGCTTATATATCTCATAACATTGGATAGATAGCATATCCTTTATAGGACCTACGCCATATAAATAACAATTTGAAATTGAAACAGGTAGTTATAGAAGGTGTTACAATACCAAAGAGAGGGTACGTCTGCACGCTTAGCATGACCATTATAGAAACGGGTTTTGTCGACGGAAGAATAGATAAAATGACAGATAAACAACCACAATCTGTCATTTTGTCTATTCTTCTGTCGACAAAACCCGTAGAATACCCGTTTCTATGGTTGTCATGCTGCGGGTGCTGAGGTATTGTCTAATTAACTTCTTGCTTTAAAATATAATTAATAACATGTATTTCACCTGACCTTATAAAACCTAAATCCTTAGTTAATCAACTTTTGGGGACAATAAGATTGCAGCCAAACAAACTCTAACAGGCAAAATAGTTACCACTTAAACTAACCTAACTTACAACCAACTTAGAATCTTTAAATTAATCTCCCTACACTCCCCAAAACATTTTTTCTTCTAACAATTCAACTAAGTATGTACTTAATTCGACAGAATCAAGGACCCGCAGGCCCTCAATTAAAAGTTTACGACTGTGTCAGTTTAATCTCCTAAGAGAATGCGTGACATCCATGTTAGGCAACTTAACTGTAACTTAAGACATGACGGACTTAATTCCTAGTACGAAGGTGTGTGTGGGCGTATCGCAAATAACTTAGAGCTTTTTTGTTGGATACAGTCAGTTGGAATTAAAATGTTTATTTTATTTACGTCTGGTTGATTGAAACACTCTAAAATAGTTAGTTGGAAAGCATGTGACGCCAAAGATAAAGGAAACCATAATAAAGATACTTGCATAGATGATACGGCTAATAGACATGGAGAAAATACTGAGAAAGCTGATAGAAACGACATACCTGTACAACATATGGCACTAAAAATGTTTGGTTCTCCCTCATTCTCATCAAAACGAAGAAACACTGTTTTTGAGAAACGATAATGATAAAAGAACAGATACGTAATATACTAACAAACATATGAATATAGGAACTCTTGAAATTAAAGCTTTTATAACATTGAAGCATGGAATTACACTCCCAAAGCAAATCGTGATTGCTCATTTGAAGTCGCACAATATCTAAAAGGAAATTATAACGTTAAGTTAATTTCAAATGGTTATATATGAAAAAAAAAATGTGTTTTCGTTAGTTTATACGATGATAAAGCAGAATTTTCTCTGTTTTATCCAATAATTGAAGACTATGCAAGATATCAACCCACTAAACCAGACATTATAAGAAATATCAAAGACAATTCAACAAATACTTTCTACAATCCAGATAACGGTGTCACACTGCAACAGAGAGAATCGTGATCAATCCACACAAATTTCCTATACACTCACACATTTTGAATTCTTCGCGAGCAATTTCGCAACACGGAAAGCAGACCTGGTAATTTGCGTGGACTCTGTAACCAAAGGCTAAGCACTACACACCCACTAACCTCGGAATTGATTACACATAAAATCAGCATTACTTCTAGCTGATCTGCGAGTAAAATAAGACTATGCATCAGCTGGACTTATAAATCATTCAAATCTTCGGACTTTAGGGCTGCCAGACCGTTAGCTGAATCCAGGTGTTAGGCATTTTAGAGAGTTCTTTCCGGTCTGACTTTCTTAAACTAACATTTGAAAAAGCCTCAACAAAAGCTATTTCATGTCATGGAACTGGACATGAAGGCATTTGTTGAGGCTTTTTGCGTAGCATCAAAAATAGTTCAGGGTTACCGCCTTCTGTAAGACCTTCACTTCTGTTAGGTGGGAATATCCGGCTAAATGTTACTCCAAGTCCAACTATTGGATATACGAGTTATACGAGCGCAGTAAAAGCATCATCAGGGACAAAGTTGCTAATATGGAAAGGATTCCGTTAAAAGTTCCAGATTTGCATTGTATCTAGGGAGATGAAAAATCATTCTGGACTTTCAATGTAACGACGGATTACACGCTTTATGCTAAATCTACATTAGGTTTTATTCGTACAATTCCTAAAGTTAGCTATTAATTTATACCTACCATGTGAGGTTATACATTCGCCAAATTACGTATCTAGACTTCACAGTGTTCCCAAATACGAAGTTTAACTAAATCTCTTCGCCAGGTGGCTTGTGATTCACAGTTGTACAAGAACAAATTATACAAAGTATTTAATCTGTGGCACAGCCTTGTGTAACCGCACGCACGTGCTCGCCCATTGTATTGTGGTTTTTCTTACATGTCCATTATCGTACATACCCAATGATCTGCAATTTGTTCGTAGCCTACTTCTTCTCTATTTGGATTTCCTGCTTTAATAAAACCATTGATTGTTTTTACCTTCGTAGTTTCTGCTAAAATGACCCGATGCTGATGGTTGACTTACAAAACCACTTCCAATTCATAAAAAAAATTAAACCAATGTACAAAAATTCAAACAGAATTTAAACTAAGCTAGGCACAAAGAATTATATCTCCGAAGATCGACAATTCTAGACCAGCTAAACCAGTCTAACAAGCACATATCATTAACAAATATCTTACTTCTGAACGATCTGTTAACCCGGTACCAATTAGTTTAATTGCTACTATGATACCCCCAATACGACCAACAAAAACAAACCTAGTAGATATAAATGTTACTGCAGATAGAACTAAGTATAACTGACATAAAACGCCTTATGAGTATCAATCGTAGTTACATACTAACCCACATAATTCAAATGTTTATTCTGACCAATCAGTGGCCGAGTTCGCTTGGCATGCGCGAACGCAGCGCGTAAGTACAATCACCGTGGTCCGATCGCACGCGATTCGTTCGTAATCAATTAAGAGTACCCTTTTACGTACTAGCGACACTAATGGATTTGTTACGGTGATTTGTGTAATATAAAAACGATGGCAATGACACCTTGCATTATGTATAGTATTGGCGCTCTATGGTAGATTATAAATAGGTTCAAAGCTCAATAATAGATTGTCTCTTCTTAAGTTAAGGCTGGGCTTAACCCCTTCTTTTTGTCTCTCTCTTGTAAATACCACATGGTGATGGGGGTTCTTATTTTTCTTATTCTCCATTTCTCTCTATCCTTGGCATGTGTGTCAGAAGCAGTGCATGTTGTCATATCTGTTAACACTAGGTACATCCATCCACCGGGCATCATCCATTATCGCGGCTTCTTCCTACAATTCCTTTATAACGCCTTATAGTTTCTTAATTGGACCTAATACTTATGCATTTTCAAGTATTTGAGGATCAATACAATTTTTTTGTTTGACCAGAGATCTTTTCTTGATGTTGGTACTCCTGGTGACGCGAGCTCATAACACCATTAAAATAGAATACGATCGATATTTTAACAACATAATCGTTCCTACCTATAAGAAATAAAATCAATGAAATTCGAACTAAATCACACGAAATTTGTATATCTCTTCATTCTACGAATGATCGGATTCATAGTTATTCAATTTCCAACTTCTGCGAAATGCGACTATGTATTTTATTACTCGCATATCAAGGTAGAAATTGTAGAAAAACATCGCAGTTTCTATGGTAATTTAATAGTGAAAAAAACCATTCAGCTATCAAATATTAAATCTTCTTGCGCCAGTAACATTCAATCGTAGGAAATGGGAAAGATAAGCTTGACTACATAATGTTTATAATAAAACGTTCTGCATGATTTGTCGCACTGATAAAACTGAAATTATAGCATCCGCTGCTGTGACAAAAGATACATCGTGGATTTTGTCACATCTCTCATACAAAAAAGACGCGCAAAATCCTTTTTTTCCTTGGTTAAAAAATACGACAAAATCTGTGACATATGTTTACTCAATTGTCTAGCCGCAGCGGCCCAGTCTGATTGTTTTACGTTCCCTAATTGTCTGATAGCAATGAATGCAATTACAGAAACTGGAATTAATTAGTTACTTAGAATTATTTCAGTTCTCAACGCTAATTATATATTGTTTATCTGTTTCTAGCTATTAAGGCTTATTTGTCATTATTTTTTAAATAATTTCCTGGTCCAGCACTAATGTATTTCAGGGTCCTTCATAAGAGTTATTAATAGGTGTATAAGTTATCCACCATATATTCAAATGATTTAAAACGACTGCCTCCTCCATTTCCTTAAATTTTTCTCTATCGACTGCTATTTGATTCCATAATTTTCCTCTTGTAACTTCCCGCTTGTCGTTCCAGCGTTTTCTCTGCCTTCCGCTATCAATGTCGTCTGCCATTTCTCGGGTACCAGGCTGTCACTCATTTACTTTATGTTATGCACGCCACTGCCTATTCCCTCCAAGAATTTTAAAGCCTCGACTGTTATATAAGTTCTTTTGTGCAGCGATTCTCATATAAGATAAGCAATGTCACTGATCGCTTCATTAATAACAACTCCTGTAAGTAGGTACCACAACATGTGCACGTGAGTGGCCGTGTGGTCGCAACTTTTGTCCACGATACAATCACCTTAAGCTTTCGTCACACTTACTGGGAATTGAAGATACGAATTACGATACATGAGATTATGTGAAATTGCTTATGATTTTATTGTAGCTACACAGGATGTGACGTTTCGTGAACTAAAATTGATAGCTTTGGCAACATGTTGACTGAATTATGGATAATTTATTCATAGATAAATTTCATAATCAGCCAATAATGGTCCCACTGCTGGGACACAGGCCTCCTCTCTTCAAGAGGGAGTGGGCTGTAATCTCCAAGCGGGCGGTGCGTGCTGGTAGATAACACATGTCTTCGAATGTTTGGTTCCTGAACATGCGGGTTTCCTCACGATGTTTTCTTTCACCGTTTTAAGAGCAGTGGTGATGAAATTATTTACACAAAGTAAAGCGCCTGTCTGGGTTCAAACCTACGACCTCACAACTCGTAAGTTGGGGCCGTTACCACTGGGCCATCACTGTTCTACTAGATAGCTTTAATTAATCCTAAATTCAAATAATATAGAATGTAATTTATGGTCTCCAGAAAATACAAAACATGGCTGTCATTACTCAAGAGTGTTTTCAACTACGGCTCTACGCTTTGGCTATACTTTTGGTGTCATATTTTTTATTATTTGTGTGCCCTAAATAAAAATGGGTTTCTTATGAAACTTGAGACATTTCTGGCACAGTAGAACGGATACGTATACCAATCACAACAGCATTCATTACTGTTGTGTGACGTAATTCTTATCACCCAACATACCAAACGGAGTACTTACCTACCTGCACCTTATAATAATTCCATGTAACAACACACATGGGTCGCAGGTCATATACCACTCTCTTGTCGTGTGACAAAGCCTTACCCGACCCTCTATGGGCCACGAGTCTCACGCCACGCCATGCCAACCCTACGCATTTTACATAACCACTATTATGTAGTTTCATATTTATATGTTTAGGCAATATCTACCTACAGACAGACCGATTTAGACACGGTGTGTATTTTGTTTGCAATGCGCATTTTGATGGCAAGTTCCATGTTATTGAGCAATAAATTATTCTGAATAAAAATGTAGCGATTTAATGAAGCGGGAAATTGTATCACGTACTTGGTGGTCTGACAATGCTTTTATAGGATTTGAATGTCTTTTTTTAATTTTACTAATATAATTTATCTGATAATGTAGGTACAGTCAATATAATTAAAAGTAAATAATTTCTCAGTATTTTCAAAAACGTTTTATCAATTATATTTTATATTATTTTTATTTCGTTTCAGAAATAATGTATATTGTATTGTATTCTTAATTTATTATTATTTTGTACATTATTTCACATTGTCGACTAGTTATGAATCATAATAAAAAATATAAATGAAATAAAGGAATATAATAATTAATAATCACTGTCGAGTGTAGTTAATATTTAATTACAAAATACCGGAAAAACCATCGGCTTTTGCTATTACCTGTAGCTACTCATGTTTCTTAATTACAAAGAAGCTAGATAATTATCATAATGGAATGCATATTTTCTTATAGTTCTATTCTACGGAAGTTGTATAGTATGGGAAATGGGTTACGATTTCTCATAGACTCGTAAGCGATGGGTCCACAAAAACGTTCCGTTTGTTTTCAGCTAAAAACGTACTTTAAATAAACGGCGCTTGGTGCGGGCTAGCTCCAACACTGTCCTGGCGATGATTGCTCAGCGACTGGATTGGCCCTACTTTGGGCATTGTTGTAGCAGGCATATTACTGGTGCTTGATTTGTAATTGTATGTAACTGTGTGTGTATTGTTGTCATTGTTGTGTGTATTTAATATGGGTCAAGGGCCTGAAATAAATGATTTTTATTTATTTATTTTATTTTTATTTATAAAACTTATACGTCGGTAAATACTTTGTTTTGCTTTTCAGCATAGACCTGACCATCCATAGTTTTCGATCGTGAGCTTTCCTTGTCCATGTCGCACCTACTGTCGATCTCAGTTCATCTACCCTACGCACTGGACTTCCTCTTCTCCTCTCTCTGATATCAGTCTATGGCCCATTTTTCCATTTTGTTTCTGCTTATCTGCCACTTGAGATTCTTTATTGTGAGCATCTGCAATATTCGGTCAACAAAATCGTGAGTTACGTCAACCGTAGGTCTGCTCCCGTTTCGCGTACGTGCCCGTTTGTTTCGAGCTCAAAACTAACTTTGCAACGGTTTAATACTGAGATTAAGTGGCTGAGTTTTGCTCTGACTGAAATCATTTCCGGACTAATAGTCTGTGACTAAAATTATGATTGGTAAAATAACTCCTAATGGATGTTAAATGAACTCCTATTACAAACAGTGGCGTAGCTCTTACGCTTTCTGATAGTAGTTTATGACTAATGCTCCTTTTCACTAACACTAGGCGTCGCCTAAATCAATAACTAAATAATCAAAATTAAAAAAAATTAAAAATTAAATAAAAGCTCGCTGTATTTTTGAACTTTCTGCGCTGAGCCGAGCGTTAAGGGTTTATTCCACGGGTTCTATTAGGCACTATATCTAAAAATACTATAATTTTAGCCTTGAAATCGTGAAAGCATGTTTTGAAAAGACAGGAAATATCCTTGCTTTTGGACTATCTCCACATATTCCGCCTTGTGTAACTTCAATGCTCAAATTGCAGGCTCATTAGCACTACACTCATTCATTATTAATGTGAAATAGTCCACGCAAGATACCATAACAAACATCAGTTCAATCAGCAGTGGAAACTAAAGCTATTTCAACGCAAGACTAACAAACTATCTTGCTTCACTCACGGCACGCAATATCTCAATTTGTCTTGATCTAGATAAATCTACCAAATCATCGAAACAACTTGACTTGAGACCGGTGCCATAGAAGGCGGGGAGCGGTAGAGGCAGCGGGCAATACGGGTCTCGAAGAAAGCGGATAGCGGTATAAAAAATAATTAAAAATTTAACATTTACTTCCTCACCGACTACATTACCGAAAATAATAACAAAAAAATATATACTTATATTAATTATCGCATAACCTACTCTGTTAAATATAACGGGTTGAAAGATATTTATTGACTGCTTGATTGTTGCAGTAACTGAGCGATTTAATTACCGCGCTATATAAGTTTTTTATGGCCTACAGACTTCGATCAAAGGTATATTATTTAGATTTTATTATTTTGCCTGCGTACTAGTTTTTGTGTAGTTCCGGGTTCAGGCATTTATGCATAAGATCTGTGTCCGTTTGAGCACTAACGATTCAGAAGAAATCTTAGTGTTAGTCAACTAATATAAGGAAGCGTTATCTACTACGCCTCAGTCGAATGTCAGTTGATTGTCAGCTTTACATCCCCCGCTCCCGCCCACGCTTTCATCATAGCCTCACCTCAAAAGTTTAAAGCCACAACTTCCCGAGAATTTCTGTCTTTGTATCTGGTTTCGTAAGATATCCCGTCACAATGATAATTTACACTGCTGTAATTAATAAAAGGAATTATCGAATGAATCATTATGAAATTACACCGCTTTGTTTAAGAGTCTATACTACCTCAAATTGCTTAGCATGATTCTCTGTTAAATCGAAAATCCTGTAGCATTCATTTTGAAATAAATATATGGTAAAGTTGAGGATTAATGTGAAGTACTAATGTATGTTTGACGAAAACACGATTCCATAAAATTTTCTCAATACAAAAATATTTCCAAGTTACTCCAAACCGAACAATAAACCGCTGGTATTAAAAAAATACTTCAAATTAGATCATGAAACTTTGTATAATAATTGAACTAACCACTAAGCAGACATTGCTTTATTTTTTATTACCATTATTTTCGCCGTAAAAATAAATTTTAAAGAATTTGAGCCTTCGCCCGCTCAGTCTCGCTGTCACTCAGCTATGAAGTAAATTTGAGCTGGGTTATTATGGACTCTTAAACGAGCCGGTTGTATAAGTTGTGTTAATTGGTGCTAGTGACCCATTTCAATAAGTTTAATTAGAAAGCGTTGTCCTTAATCAAATATTCAAATGAGATTGCATGCAACAGTGTTTGGTGCTGGAGATAATTGTTGAGTCCCGGTTGGAAGGTCGTGGGTTTAAACCTGTTGGTAAACAATTGAAGTTGAAGCTAGTGTAATTGTGTTAACTATCTGAAAATTCTAATAATGCGGTTTTTGATTCCAGTTTCTATTCTCTGAGCTTCCAACAGATAAAGGAAAAGTTTGTTTTATTTTATTTGTTGCATTATTGTATCAAAATCAAAATTCATTTATTCAAACTAGGCTGAGAATCAGCATATTTAGGACGTCAAAATCACATAAGACGACTCCCCCAAAATGCCCGCCCTTCACCACTTCCTAGTGCTTTAGCTGGGACGAAGTGGCGCATCAAACTCCCCAGCATAAAATAGTAGTAGTAGTATAAAATAATATTATTACGATTTATTTTAGAGAGAGCTTTATGATCTTTCCTTTCCATGGAACCCGAACTTTTCGAACCCCGCAACTTAGACTTAACTTATAAAACCTTTTTCAGACATGAAAATAAGATTTATTTCACGCATTTCAAATCTTCTTCTTGATCTAACAATCTTACTTCCAACCTTGGTGCGGTCAGCTTGACTGACCACTAACAACCTACGCAGTAACTTGACGTCATGTCACAAGTAATAGTTGAAAAAACAATAAATAATGACGGTAGTCTTCACCTTGTTACAATAATAACATGCTTTGTGTCTACAGCCATTGTGAATTCGATAATTTACTTAAATTATTCCTGCTAAGACCTTCAGACTAACGCGGCTAAATGTTGTCGTCGCCATATCGCGCCGAAACTAAATCTCACGAAATCGACTGATTTTGGTCAATTTTGTTAATTAGTTGTGAGAAAGGGAAAAAGAATTTATACAAAATTATTTGTGGTTTGAAAAGTCGAGTTCTTTCTTTTGCATGTGGCTGAAAGGGATTTTTCAAATAAGTTAAGTATTCATGTAAAATTACATATTATATTTATATTTGCAACAAGTTTTCCGAAAAATGACGTGCGACTGAGACGTTTGATTTAAAAATCACGCAAACTCATCTCTCCTCTTTTCGACAAAATTTTGCCGCTCACGCATGTTAGTTCGTTCGTATGGCCGATTAATGCTCACGCGATTGTTTTATGATAACTTCATTCACGTGATTTCAATTAACTTTATGCACATGTTATCTTACACACGTGAGGTGCATAAAATTGATGTTTTTATCAATGAAATATTCGACAGGCTTAGTGCAAAGTGCAAGAGCTACGTAATGTCTTACTCGCTCGGAATAGATTGCAAAAATTGCACTTAACGACAGTGTAAAGATAATAAAATGAGTCATACTATGTTATATACTGGTATACTAATTCTCGTAGTTTCCAACAGATAAAGGAAAAGTTTGTTTTATTTAATTTGTTGCATTATTGTATCAGAATCAAAAGTCGTTCATTCAAACTAGGCTGAGAATCAGCACTTTTCGAACGTCAAAATTACATAAGACAGTTCCCCAGAACGCCCGCCCTTCACCACTTCCTAGTTCTTTAGCTGAAGAATCGGCGCAAAAAAGTCCCCATCAGCACAGCTGTCTGTCCAGTTAGAAAAACTTGATTTATACAATAGTATGCAAAATAATTTACATTACGCAACACAAAATATTAAAGTTTATTATTTGCTATATGTTAGCTTACTAGCACGCACCATTAAACGAACAAAATATGTAAGTAATGGCACCAACATGTTTGTGCAATTATATTTAACACCATTGTATGTTTACCATGTTATATGCAACTAAATGATTTACTATTATTAAAATAAACAAAAACATTGCATAATCTCTATCCCAGCTGTTATTTGTGGATCTTTGACAGTCGTTACAGTCGTCAGAAGCCAGAAATTCCGACAACCAGTCTTACCAAGGGGTATCGTAGTACCCAGTTACTGGTTTGTGGAGGTCAGATAGTCGCTCCATGTAAAATACTGGCGTTCAGCTGCATCCTGTTAGACTGGAAGCCGACCCCAACGTAGTTGGGAAAAAGCTAGGTAGATTGATTGCAGAATTTATATCACTCACAATTTAGCCATCACAAATCAGGTTGACAGACATGACCACATAATGTCACGAATTCACGACGTAGCTCTTCCTTATCCGTTTCACATTTGCGAAATAAACAAGGCTCTAATGCAAGTGTCACAGAAACGTGTTAAACCAAAAGATTAGAATGATGCAAGTATGAACAAGTTATAATTTCGTCACCTTCGTGATCTAGTTTCAGTTAATTCTTAATGCATATCAGCCTTAGAGTAATCTCTAATACCACTAGATATAGCTAAAACGTATTAATTCGATTCCAAGCCCCAAAAGTAAGGCCCAAACTTAATCTAGAAGTTATCTAATTTCTTTCGCTCGAAGTGGTCGTGACGTCTTTTGAAATTGATCACAGCATAAGTATAAGACCGGCTATAAATCTTGGTCTCAATTGGATGCTTCTAAGAAGAATTTCATTTCAATACCTATGGAGGTCTAAATCGATCCTCAATTTCTCATCCATCTCGATTCTTAATTTTCTACTCGCTGTCTGAGAAATTTCGATTCGATAACTAAAGTGACGAATGACACTGAGGTGCCAGAAATCTCAAATTAACACGTGCCTCAAACGAAAGTAGACAAAAAATCGACCTCACGTAGTAGTTTTTTCGATCAACCAGCAATTGCGAAAGCAAAACGACAAAATTCATTATTCGCTTACAGAATTGGGTCGTTGTTGGTCCAATAATGCAGAAACTAGTATTACTCGTTCACTTTGTTGTCGGTACTACTTATTAGTAGTAAAAACTTCACTTTGAAGCCTCTGATAAGATATCGAATGCGGCTAAACTTGACAGATTAAACTGAAATTACAAACATGATAAAGTTACGGCAATTACGATGTTGAAATACGAAATATACTAAATAATTTTCATAAATATGTTTAAGATTAATTTGATACAATCGATAAAATACTGGCCATTGAAATCAAATAAAAACTGTATCATGCAGCAATTAAATAAATCTTAAAATCAGTTCAAGCCTGACGAAAAAGAAATACATCTTAGAAACTTGATCATGCCGCTATCTGCATCGATCTCTCTTGTACGGTACGGACAATAATACTAAGAATCGATTCAGACAAACCTAATTCCAAAGAACTATTACCAAATAAAAATTTCTTCAACACGATACGAAATCTCGGCAGCCTTGACAAGTGGCACATATCATCCGCCATCTTGAAATTGATGCTGTCAAAACACTTAATGTCATATTACATTAATGACCGGTAATTGATGTTTCCTTATGTGATTTTAAGACTTGTTGAGTATGTAGATAGTTTTTATAACCAATAAAATGTTAAGTAAATAGCGATCATTAAAGGTAATTTGTATTCCTTACAGGTTTTTGCAAATATGTTTATGTGAAAAAATCTAATTTGATTTGAATATAATCCAATTTAATTTAAAAACAACCATGTACGCACGTAATCTCCGAGTTTGAATGTCATCATCGCCGACTTCATTCGTGCAAAAGTTAATGCAAATTAAATTAAGTACTCGCAACGACTTAATTATTTATCCAAACTCATTTCCTTTGCTTCAAAGGTTAACATTTTGGAAAATGGAACGACACATCCGAAGTTTATGACGTATATGACATGACAAAACCAAACAAAAGGTTCTTTTTTTTTTTGTTATATATGGCAACTTGAATTTTGTCCTGCCAACATCCAGTCTTGAGACATGACGTTGAAGTTGTGTTTCAATAAAAAAAATCTTCTCACATTGCTGTCAAATTGTTATGTTTTTCCGTTATAATAACATTCATTGAGTATGTTAACTGCTTTGTTAAGCATCTGATATTATGGGTGACTCAATTTTTCTTATGTTTTTATGGGCATGAATTGCGTATTACAGTTATTGTAAAAAAACAAGGTTAATATTTAAGTGAAACGTTTTTTTTAGATCCATAATAACAATGATATCCATAGATTTTAAATTAGTTTTTTTTTTTTTTGTAATTTATTTTAGATGTGATGTGTCTTATAAGTTACAAACGAAGCAGGCACTTTATTAGTTATGGTACCTAGTATATCTTGTTAAACGGTGCAAAAAGTTGATAGCATAAAAAGTTTTTTTTTTTTTCATACGTGTGATTAATGAACTGTCCATAGACATGCGTCAATCATTTTTTTATTAATTTATTCAACCTTTTTAATCTACTTTTTGTCAAACACATTGACTTATTGCTTAAAGTATTAACATGGCGTCTACTACCTCTGGATTGTTTCCTGTTAACTTATAATTGTGAATTTATCTGGTATCATCATCTACCCAGCCTTTTCCCAACGATGTTGAAGTCGGCTTCCAGTCTTCCGAATGTATCTAGTATACAATGTGAAATTTAATTCGTTTCCATCCCCCATTGTGCAAAATATAATAATAAAATACATAAAATAACATTTATTTTATGTATGGAGGTATACATAAAATAATGTTTACTCGTAGACGTCACAGTACTCTTTATTTCTCTTTATCAGCTAAATCATTACTACACTTTACCTTTTACCTTCACAAACTCATCAAAATCCCCATCAAACCACACTTTTCATTTGTTTAAGTCCTGAGGTAGAAGCGAATTTCTGTTTAAAATTAACAAGCACGTGTCCCGTAATGGAACTCTGGCACGTGCACCTGTGCTAATGGAAGGTCCTTCTAAACTTTTAGTAGCATGTGTTTATTTACTGCACGTTTTTATGTAAGCTGTCTTTGTGATAGGTAGGTATATAAGTAGAGGTTGTGAAGGTTCGTTGACCTTTTTGTTAATGTCACTGGCTACTGATGAATTTTCATAGGTACCTTTGTTTACTCAATCCGAAATTAGCCTACGGGCATAATTAGATACCTACACCGCGCTTCAGCCTGCTTGAGCAAACAATAAAGACTAGTGCAGACTAGCGTAACTGTCGCGCGACACGACACTGGTGATTGTTCTACCGTGAAGTTTTCTTAGAAATTGTTTTGATAGGGTCGCGTCGGGCTGTCGCGTCGCGCCGGTCTGCATGACGCTTGAATGAAATATTGGAATTATTTCTGGCGTTTAAAGTATCTAACCCTTCGAGGACTCTTGAAATACTGAAACCTGAAAATGAAAAGTAATATAAAAATAATTCGCAAGTACTTTTATTTGAAGCTAACACAGTTAGCTACTTATGTCAGATTTCAAAAGCAAAAATCAAAAATCCCGAGCAGGGTTTCAATAAATCTAGCTTCAAAGATGAACATTTCTGTAATATAAAAATAACCGTCAGATACTTTTATTTGAAGCTAACACAGTTAGTTACTTATGTCAGATTTCAAAAGCCAATAATCTCGAGTAGGGTTTCAATAAATCTCACTTCAACGGTGAACATTTCTTAACACCACCTGAAAACATAAGTAACAAGATTGTTTCATATTTTGGTTTCCAAAAATAATGTATTTATTCCACAGCTTGGAGCGCGGAGCGTTCACAATGTGATGCTATATTAATTCACGACGAAGGCGATTATTGAGTGAAAACACCGCCACATGTGTTTCTAGGGTAACCATACGATTCGCTTTTGAGACGAAAATTTATATTTTTTATCTTCCTTAATCTTAATTCACGTTTTTTTTTTGTGTTCTGAAGTTATTTAGTGTTACTTCGTGAAACTCGCGACTAAACTCGCGAAAAACTTTTAATTAGTATACACGCAACTTAGAAACTAATACTAGTAAAGGCTATTTCGTTCGTTCTAGTCGAAACTAGTTGAGAAATACCGACAAATTGCCAGAAATACTACCTACTAATAAAATATTTATTTTTAAAGCATTTGGATATAATAGTTTATCTCCAAATGCTTTAAAAATAATTTTTTTTTGTTCTCTTTTCACAATTGCTTGCCTTGCCTTGCCTAACAAACTAAATAACATTGTTTGTGGCTAATGCTTAGACTATATTCCACCATTGTAAGAGACTGGTGCCTGAGAATAAATCTGTGTTAAAGATCCCCATGGTTGCAACACCACGGTTAAAATGGGTAAATTGTTTATTAGTCCAACATTAATTTAAAAGTTAAAATTTCTGTTAAATTAATTAGCCTTCAGAGATTTATAAAATTATTAAAAAAATCTCTGAAGACTGAACAGCAATTTCTTTAGTCGCTAACCCTACAGTCACATCTGACAAAGAAAATTCGTACGTCAACAACAACGGAGAATTATATGCAAATTTAATTTAGTACGGTTCGCAAAACAAACGAGTTTACGTGTACGACACACGTAAACCTATTCGAAGAGTTTTCACAATACACTGCGCCCCGTTTCATAACTTTACTTGAGTTTTTGTTCGTATTCTGATTGTGAATATGGTAAATTAAAGGATAACAATCAGAACGAGAATGTTATGATGGATATGGTTTGTTTAAAAATAAAATTAAGTACTACTTACGTATGTGTTTTGTTACATATAAAAAAAACGAAATCTTCCGAAACTCGGTAGTAACCGAAGGCAAAAATACTAATTTATTAAAATGTTTAAAAAAATCAGTTGTAGGAGAAATCAGCAGACCTTCACCCATCATCTATACATATTATAAATTCAATTCACTTTTCGTTTCTGTCTGTGTGACCGCGTTATTCTTCTAAACTACACAACCGATTTTGATGCGCTTTTCACTATTATTTTGAGAATTTATTCGAATGCTTATTGTATAGGTAATACTTAATAAAAGAAACCTCAATGTTTTTCCAATTCGCAATAACCATACGAAGGAGGGACAGGTCGCTAGTGACATATAAAATTACATGAAATGGTCCTACAAAATCCTGAAATCATAGGCGCAGCAGTGTCGCTGGCAAATAACAAAGGTATCCTCTAATTATCACATTGCACTGGAACATTTAGCGCAATAGCTGTAATAGACCGTCAATTAACACTTCAGTTGTATGTAATAAATCGTCTGAAATTAACTATGAAGACAGGGGAAATAGGAAAGGGAAGTATCCAATAAAAACCTATAAGGACGGGAATTAATAATTAAAAGTTGAACCTAGTTGCATAAAGCTATAATCAGTTAATCAGCAAGTAATTAAAATGTCCATTAAAATGATTTATCGTATAAACTGTCAATCTTTGCTGCAATCAAACTGCAAACCCAACTTTGTTGTTTTTGAAATTTAATTCGTTTGCATCCTCTTAAGGGATCATTGTAGTCATGAACAACTTTCACTATGGGGCCAACCCTGAAATCGCGAAAAAAAAAACCAGCTGTTCCCTACATTAAAACGAAAATCATTAGTTCAAAAGTACAAAATTAAACAAACCAAAACCCGCGGTTGTGCAAAAAAAACTGCCTCTTAACCCTAATTTGATTGCACCATAAACACTAAACCGTTTACGTTAACACTGTAACTCGATTAGCGACTAACCACTCGTTAGCACTTACCTACATTGCTTTACAGTTATTGCCTTATTATAGGATCAAAATTCCACTGTAAACGTAAATCTTATGCCCGTTTTCACAAACACTAAGCGACACTGCACTGCTTAAGAAGCTGACAACAGTTCAGTCCAGTAACTGGGTTGTGGAGGTCAGATTGCGTAAAATACTGGTATTCAGCTGCATCCGGTTAGACTGGAAGCCGACCCCGACATAGTTGGGAAAAGGCTAGGCAGATGAGATGAAGCTGAAAACAGCTAAGGCGCGGTCACTGTCGGACTGCATAGGAAAGAAAGAGAAGCGCGATGACACAACGTTGGTAATGGTAATTTATTGCAAAATATGAAGCAATTATCTATGTACAACAAATCTATTGATTGGACTAAAAAAACTTAAACACTATTACGTTAATATTTTGCTGGAAGTCGAATAATCTGACAAAAAATAAGAATGATTGCTTGTTTATTAATATGGTTTTTAATCGTTAAAAGAAAAATTTTGAGGTATTTTCGTGATTTTTTTCTATCGTATAACATAAGTTGTATTATGTTTTCAACACACTATCTAACTAGCATATATCCTGAAAAATGATATATATTTTTTTGATTTTGTTTACTGGAGTGGATAGGCGTTATAAGACTTGGGTTTAGCTCCTGTAGTAGCCTTAAAAAAATGCACACTGTTGGATTTTCAACTCTTAGCTCAACGTCAAGATTTGAAAATCCAATATTGTATTATATTTGTATTTGTGTTTTTTTTTTTGTATTTATATTGTGTGTTTTTTAGTCTGTGTAAAATA
Organism: Agrochola circellaris; assembly: GCA_914767755.1. Classification (NCBI taxonomy): domain Eukaryota; kingdom Metazoa; phylum Arthropoda; class Insecta; order Lepidoptera; family Noctuidae; genus Agrochola; species Agrochola circellaris. The sequence goes on from OU611847.1 coordinate 4,210,985, forward strand.
AATGTATTTTCTTTATTTTCTTACAATAATATTTAAGCAATGCATTTATGTGTCGCTTAGTGACAGTTAAAACGGGCATAAAATATGTATTTTAAGTTTAACCACCACGTCTAGGCGACCCATATTCCTTTATATAGTCATTGAACTGTAAAACAGACACCTTCAATTTGTTGTACAAGTAATCGATTAGGTTAAACATTGTTTATTTAGCAACAGTAGTGACCTGTGACTTTTCTGTTGTGCTATTTATGGTAAAGACGCTAGACATACAGCCTGCGTCGGCCATATTGGTTGCAATGGGAAGGTATCTGCTTATAACATTCGTAAGTTATTTTGCAGTGTTGTGTTGAAGACTCCTCCGTGCCTCGGAAAGGACGTTAAGCCGTTGGTACCGGCTGTCATTCATGGATATTTGACAGTCGTTACGGGTCGTCAGAAGCCCGAAAGTCTGACAACCAGTCTTGCCAAGAGCAGACCCAGTTACTGGGTTGTGGAGGTCAGGTAGGCAGTCGCTCCATATAAAATACTGGTATTCAGCTGCACCCGGTTATACTGGAAGTCGACCCCAATTTAGTTGGGAAATCGATAGGCAGTTTGAGTGTCGATTTCCTCCTGATTCTGAACTCCTGCGGCTAATTGCGTAACTCACTTACAAATCTTAAAACACAATGCCAATGCCTTTAATTTGACAATTCAACAACTTTCATTATGTTATTTACGTTATTGAGTAGACGAATTTTTCCAACAAATGAAGCAACGGATTAGCAACTTCCTTTAGAATCGTTCGGATTGGGATTGAAAGTATGGTACGTCTAAGGCCCTTTGTACACGGCACGGTTTCTTAACGTTACGGCGTATAAACCGCGCCGTAGAAAAAACGTGTCTGTGAACAAGCTTCCATATTGATTCAAACAACACAACACAACCGAGTCAGACACGGCGAATAAACCGCAGTTTTTCAAGGCAAGAAAAACGTTTACCAAGACTGCGTTTCCACCAGAGATGTGCGAGGATGCGTATCGAGGAATGTCCGTAGACCTAACCAATATCAACACTAGCTTAGCTCAGGCTATGACAGTGAATCGATTTTATTGGTTAGTTTCACACACATCCCTCGCTGCTCATCCCAATCGCTCGCGCTCATCTCTGGTCGAAACGCAGCCTAAGGGTGCTCATCACGTTCAGTACCGGGAGTCCTCCTGGAGGGTTCACTCAAGTCGCATATGAGATGCCGGGAGCGTAGGGCTAATTTTAAATGTACGTTTTTCTTAGCGAATTCGGCATTATAAACTGTGAAAATAAAATCAGTTGTATATTTTAACAAGATTTCAAACCAAATGCCGGTAACACTCCTCGAGGGTTAACTTTAGCGCAAACGTAATGCCGGTGACCTTTCTGGAGTCAACTTGCAATATGTATGGCGGTATGGCTCATGAGCTCTATGAAAAATGAGTGGAGGCGAAAGTGTTCAGTAAGTAAATTATGAATGGTCGAGCAAAGTAAAAAAAAACAAGAAATTGACATAAGAGATCTTACACCAGTTTTTAATAGTCTTTGAGAAACTAAGGTATAGTCGGATGCAAGTCATTCTATACGTAATAATCATGGGAAATTCAGTTATTTCATGATATTCGTAGGAACGGCAACCTATCACGCCTTACAACGTTCGTGTTGCACCTGCAATCTTTCCCTTATCCCACGAACTCCTTAACCTAGACTTCAATATTGCAAACTCAAAGTGATTCCGTATGGGGATACGGAATCACTTTGAGTTTATCAGAACTTATTTCTTGTATAATGTTGGAGCAAGACTTAGCTATATGCCTGTATTCTTGTCGGTGAATATATCCAAGCCAACATGGTCTTCTAGACTGTACTCTGCCTAAAGGAAATATTTTTTGTTGCCCATTGCATTTTTTTCCCTACACCAGGGAATTTAAAACGGCCGCTTTGGCAGAATCATAATAATTATGATAATATTATGAATCACTCAAACTATCAATTCATTATATTATCTGCTTTCAATTTATATCACGCAATTTATCTGTTTGACAGCTTTATATTATAATTAATGAAATAACATTTAAACTGTACAAATAAAAAAACAAAAAAACTCATTTTATTAATAAAAACTATAAAGCGTCGTGCAGACCGGCACGACGCGACAGCGCGACGCGACTCTAACACAACAATTTCTAAGAATACTTCACGGTAGAACAATAACTGGTGTCGCGTCGCGCGACTATTCGCGCTAGTCCGCACGAGCCTTTAAGAAGAATTATCCGGAAAAATTGCCGTCTTAATTTTTTTCATGCGGCAATATTTACACCAAATATGATTCTGATATGAATTGAATTGAATATGATTCAGCTAAAATACGTGTCACCATAGAGGAATTACTGGGAATTCAGAAAATGAATTGCTTTTAGAGGAATTACTTAATGTGGCTGTTGCAAGCCCCCTGATATGGTCACGTTTAACCAATTTCTCACCGCATCATGGCTTACCAGCACATGATGCGGTCGAAGATGAAGCACGCTTACCTAGAACTCTAGAAGCAACTACGTTCAACAACTACGTACCGTAGGCGCGGGCTTGCGGACGGTCAGCAATGGGTAGCTCGCCGTCCGATAAGGACCAGGCCCGGGTCGACGGCGCGTTGTGTTCCACGCGCGCCACAAAGAGATGTCAGCACCAACTGACAGGGTCCGTAAGGGCCAATGCCTGCCGGGGTTGCGAGTTTGTCCGAAAGGGATATCGCGACCCCGGCACACAGGCAACGGAAGGAACACGGGTGGGTTTTAGTCAGTAAAAGTCTGACACACCCTCCCTCCCGCTCCGCCCAGAGAAGCTATTTGATAATTTACCGACCTCAAAAAAAAGGCCTGTCAACACAGTAGATATTCTAGAACGCGTCTTTATTTTCTAGGACACAGCAAATTAATATAGCCTAATTCTCTTCTAATATAGTCTTTATAGCGAGCTTATTACTAAGGTAACGTTTAATTGGAGTAGAGGAAGCCGTTAATTGCTATTAGGTATATACTTGATTTGCAATATCAAACGGCTGTTACTTAATACTCTGGTTACTTGGCACCTCTTTATCTTCAAATACCTTCACACCTTATCGTCCTGTCGTGCTTTTATTGAGGCATCACACGTCTCTTCTTGAAGTTCCATCGTTGAAGGACGTAGTTAGCTTACTAAAATCTAACGATCGATAGACTAGCAATAGGTAATATCTAACTCCACACACGGACATACGGAGTGCCTCCGTCTTAGATTAGATACATATCTTTTGCCACATTCAGTAGTGAAGATTCGTAGAAAAAAAAGTATAGTTCTAGTACTCATTTTTCGCTTCATCTTTCTCATTTTTCTATCTTCAATAGTTAATGGCTGTACATTATCCACTGTATTAATTTAATCCTAACTAATATTATAAATGCGAAATTGAGTTTGTTTGTTTGTTTGTTACGCTTTCACGCTAAAACGGCTGAATGGATTTGGATGACATTTGACACATGGGTAGACCATGGTCTGGGTCTGGGAAAAAGTATCCTATGTCTTGATATAGGATACTTTTATCCCAATATTACCACGGGATCGAGACTGACACAGGTGAAACCGCGGGGCGCAGCTCGTAGAAGAAAAATTGTAAAATATCTGTAACTACTCACACATGCAAGGTCAAATACAATTGACTCTCAACGGACACCCAAATATGCGATAGAACATCTCTCACAAAAAGACAAAAGAAAATCGTTACATCCAAACAGAAGAAACAAATGACCCGCGACGACCCAGTTCCACAAAGCAAGAGAATTATTCGTAATTTTTACAGCAATTCGATCATCAGCAGCCATTATACGATCAGACATTATTATTATTACATAAAATACATTATTACACGAACTGTACAGCGCAACACAGAAACCCACTTCGCTTGGAGAAAGCGCTTTTACTGCTTGATGATCCAACCAGTGTAATAGGTCATAGAGATTGGGCCCTAGATAACAGGGGAGTTCAGACATGACCTCTGTATGATGTAATCATCTTTGTGATTGTTAACTTGAGGCTGTTTGGAGTAAAAATTGTTACTGAATAAATGAATTGTACCGAATAAAGCTTCGTGCAGACTAGCGCGACGCGAAACCGGTTATTCTTAGTCAGATAAACAGAAACGTAATATTCCTGGGACTTACAATTTTTATAAGTTACTTCACGAACGCTTATTCGAAAAAGCTGTCTGCATTAAGTTCAGCGACGACATTTCATTTTCTCAGATATTCTCAAAGAAAATTGAATACTTTGCAAGATGAAATACTAAACTATGGTCTGTTCTGAAAGTATTTGATGAAAGTGTAAACAAACCCTGTACAGGTTAAGTTCTTACACAATCACTCACCAAAGGGTCACACATTCATCTGTATTTAGAAGGTTTCAACTTACAAATAGTTTATTTTCTATAAGAAGCTTTGCAGCTTTGTCCTTTTAAGCAAGTATGCCTGCATTAGGACATTCCACTCTTCCGTAACTTAAATTTACTCTAACACTATTTACTTTTTATAATTTATTTAATTTCGAGGACTTTTATCTCACCACTTTTTCCATCAATTATTGTTTGAATAACATTGTTAAATTGTTATTTAAAATCATCAACGAAAAACGACGTCATAAAATTAATCTCAATTGTCAAATAAAAAACACCTTCAGGGTTATTTAAATTAGAATTTCATGATAATCAAATCAAAGTACTCAATTTGTAAGTGGCACTACAAATCCACAGGTACGTTTTCTGATCCATTTGTTTACATTTTCACCTGATACTTTTTGAACAGACTATACAAGATATACAGCTACTGTAGATAGGTAACACTTCATCACTTGATTAGCCTGTGAATCCTCGCGCTCTTCTCTCAAGGGATCGAAGACTGAGCATCTCTTTCGCGGCCATCGAATGGTTCGTTACATAGAAGGTACCTACATAATATACAAGGAAACATTTCTTTGTAAAAGCAAGATATATTTAGGCCAATTTCCATGATATTTATTTGAGGAGTGTTAGTTATCTTTCCACACATAAGGCGAATAATATAAACATTGGGAAGTGTTTAACAGGGCAATGCTCTAATTAACCAATGAACTGTTCATGCTTTTCTACTTGAACTTTGTGGATTAAGGGAATTTGACTCATAGCACAGATTTGTACACACGGGACACCCCGAAAAATCATTTAAATAAAAAGCGACTCTTGCTACGAAACAATGAAGTGCAATTCAGGTCGCACAGCGCTAATTACCGATAGTTATATTCACCTAGAAGTTGCCTCTCTTTCTGTAGCGTAACTCTTATATCTTCTGACTACGTTACGCCCTCTGAATTCGACAAGCCGAGCCCACCACGTGTACCTACTTGTAACTTCATACCTAAGAATTAAGAAATAAACACAAACATCCTAGATTTGCGACAAGTTCCGTACCTAGAGCGAGCAAACCCATCAATAAACTATTGCTTTTTTCCCTGAACTCAAAATGGTACAAAAACATTAGCTGAAGAAAATATATAAAACATCAAGGGCGACCGCAGATTTACAATTATAAGTTGGCCGACTAAATCGCAGAGAATACCAATAGGTATGCTTGCCCGCACATCTTGTCCAACTAAATCTATATCTTAGTAAGTTACCATAGTTGGCCAACTTACAATAGGTATGTTGCCTGGAAAAAAAAAGAATTTCTAATTAGTCCAACCGTCAGATAATAAAAAAATATTACACACGTATTTTTTGCTTTATCATATTAATAAAAAATTACTTGCATAAAACGCATTTTAATTTAGTGGGGATACGCTGCGTCACAAGTAAGTATAAAATCTAAATACTTGTGACGTCATGGCACATTTTAACTAAATGTATCGCCGTAATCTTTATTTTACGTAAAAAAGAAATATTCGTGTCCCATATTTTTTTTATAATCTCAATGACGGACTAAAAAAAAAATTGTCAAAAAAATGTCTGAGGGAGCTCTAATTTAGCGCATATCTTAAATAAAACAGCAGACAAAAAAAATAATTGAACTTGATATTTTCCCAACCACGTTTAGTTTCGGTTCTAACGCGGGACAAGTTGACATCTCGTTTGTTAAAAGTTAATTGACGGACGTTTCCTTATTAATAAAATGTTTGTACATAATAGAGTAGGTACCTAACTTTTCAGTTTTTGGGAGTTTAGCTTTTACATTTTGTTTTGTAAATATCTCTGACAGCTATTTCAGCTTCCTTGATCTTATTTATTAGTTAAAGTAATTAATTATTATAAAAGGTACAAGGGAGTAATAAATGCCTTTTTAAGCATTCTTTTGAGAAGGAAAATATTTTACTTTATTCAACATAATATAACATCACGCTCATCTAAGGGTTAGGCAGAGGTGTACCTATAGTAAACACACATTTAGACAATTATGCGAGCTTATGACTTCATTTTATTCAAATTTCAAGATAACTTTATGAATTCCCCTCTAGGCAATCCTATATCAAGGATACCAGTACAATTGTGGCGGCATCTACAACGCCAAATACGAACTACGCATCACACTGACGTCACACAAAATCCTGCATCGCGCAAGCAAAGTTTACCGCGCGAAAAGTATACGTCCCGACATTAATCGTCGGGCAGTAGCCCACCAAGCACAACACCGTTTGGTCGGAGGATTTTTTAAGGGGCATAACGACGGTTAAGTATCAATATATAATAACTACTAAAACATGATTTTACAGGAGGCGAAAAAAACGGTTCATTTATACAGGGTGATTGGAAGATGGGTGCAAAGCTTTAAGGCGAAGATAGTACACACACACACAATTTAGAACCATTTAAGCCATGGTTGTCTTAGACGAAGTCTTACCAAATATTTTTAACCAAATTTTTTAGTTCTTTTTCGGAAATTCTCAAAATTTAATGTAAACTGTATAATTATGGCCAAATTGAATGATAAATGAATTCATTTTTTATTTATTTAATTAAAGTAATGTGTAAGCAATCAAGCAAAACATGTTTTAGTTTTCTGTGTCATTAGACATTTTTTTTACAGACATTAAAGCTCAGAAAAAATACAAAAATTGTACAACACGTCTTTTAAACCTTATTAAAAAAAAAAAAAAAATTGGTAAAACTTCGTCTAAGACAACCATGGCTTAAATGGTTCTAAATTGTCTATACTATCTTCACCTTAAAGCTTTGCACCCATCTTCCAATCAGCCTGTATAATTTTTGACCTTTTAAATTAAAAAAAAATTAAGTTTATTTTAAGTTTTATACTAAAATAGTAGGGAACGCTTGTGATGGTGATAGTGATTTTAATCAAATATTTCAGGTTATGGATATAAAATGTAGATAGAAAATATTGTTTCAAATTTAACTAAGAACCAGCTATTTATTGCGTAGATAAAAGGTACGTATTGCATTTATATTTTGCTGCACGTTGCTGGCAATACCGAATATATACACTTAAAAACGTGTAGATATTCGGTATTGCCTGCAAAAATCACGCAAGATGACTTATTCGGTATTTCTACAAGTAATTATCTAAGAAATTTGAACAATTCAAGAGGATTCGCCTTTGCGAATACGGGCTATTTCATATTTTACCTGCGAATATGCAATAAAGTGAAAATCGCCAAGATGATGGATATTAGATATTGATTCTTCACCGTCGATAAGTGAAGTTCTTCCGCATACCTCTATACTTCAATCAATGAATCGCAATCATTGCTAGTAGATTTACCTAAGTATGCATAACCAATTTCATTTGCTTACCTATGCGGTAAAACCCTTTCGGTTTCATCTCGTAATCGGTTAGTTAACACACAATCTCTTGCGGTATACACTGCCATGAATCCGCTTGCAAAACCGCCATTCTTTTAGTTTCCGTCATCAAACCACAAGGAATAATGGCTTCCATCACGTATTATATTAAACCTATCAATGTGTTTAGTTATGTTACGAAATACTGTAAATAAAAGACAGGTAGATGCAGTCGCTGAAAGCTGACCTCAATATTTCTGTAAAAGGCCAACATACATATCAACTTATATAATTACTAGCGACCCGTTCCTGCTTCGCACGGTTTTTACAAATTGACAAAAAATCGAGATTTCTTAGGTAAACGTAACAGACAAATGCGAAAAGCGACTTTGTTTTATAATATGTATAAATGTTCACTGACGAGCAAAAAAGCTATTGAAAAGGGACAAATAATGGTGATATTAGAACTTTAGCATTATAGCGATACTGGTCAAAAGGTAGTCTATCCATACATATTATAAATTAAAGTCGCTTTTCGCGTTTGTCTGTATGTTCGCGTTGTTCTTCTAAACTACGCAACAGATTTTGATGAGAGTTTCACTGTCGTTTAGAGAATTTATTCCGGAAGGTTTATGTGTATAATATTTTAATATTAAAGTTACAAGTAATCTCGATGTTTTGACAAGTCGTAAAAACCGTGCGAAGCAGGAGCAGGTCGCTGTGTGTAATAAAACAATTGCCGACCTAGGCCAAGAGATCAGAGATCAATTACCGTATTTTTAAGAACGTTCACATTCTGATCGTAATCTATCAAAAATATCTGTAGTTGACATACATTTTTGACAAGGATTTGACGTTTTTATTGATGCTGAGACAGGATTGCGACTCGATTTTGAACCTTATATCCTTGAGTAGCCATTGACAACACCCATGGTAAGCTTAGCTTATACAATGTGAAATTTAATTCGTTTGCATCCTCTTAAGATTATAACGAGCTATGCGAACATAAATGTATAGAACAGCTGATTTTTTTTTCGCGATTTCTGGGTTACAGTGAGTACAATGATCCCTTAAGAGGATGCAAACGAATTAAATTTCACATTGTATTCTACTCCTAAATAAATTAATAAAGGGGTGAATTTGCGGCAATCTACCGAAAAGGCTTAGCGAACAGTGTTATTTAGTTAAGCAAGCTCTAATTTAATAGACAAATTGCCAACAGAGTTGCGGGCAATTTATCTACATAAACGGTGACCGAAAACTACGTTTATATCTAAGTAATGATATTTTAACAATGTAAAATTATAACGTAGAGTAGTGGTAAGTAGATTTCATACAACTTATGAAAAAACAAATTTACTTATTTTTCATCCTATTAAATTGTTAATTATTATAATTATGAGCACGTTAAACATAACTTGACGCTTTCGAGGGATGGTTGATCCTGCCAGGTCTGAAGATGGTTATCTTCGACATAATATTGTAAAGATCCTGGTTCTGGAGCAGAAACCATTGTCAGCTTGGACCCACAATTACGGACCATCCGACTTTTAATATCTTGAAAATTGTTTGAAATAAAACATTTTACAAAAAAAAAAAACACCAGTCGGTGTCTTTGTTTTAGAATTTTTGTTATATGCCACTGAATAATTTTCAAAATCGGTTCACAATTAACGAAAATATCGATGACATACATAAAAATAAAACTACGATACAGACGAACATAGATCCTCCTCCTTTTTGGAAGTCGGTAAAAGTAAATTTTAATATGAAATGAGTATAAATACTTAATTGTTCTATAATTGTTCTATGAATAAATTAACGAAATAAATAGCATTGAATTAAAAGTGTCTTCAATTCAGGTCGTTATGTAGAGGACAAACAGTGGTTATCTTAACTTGCATTCTTTGATTACGTTAGTTTTTAAGTTTCCGTACCCGAAGGGTGCCAAACGGAACCCTATTATTAAGCCTCCGCTGTCCGTCCGTCTGTCTGTCAGCGGGCTGTATCTCATGAAACGTAATAGGTAGACAGTTGAAATATTCACAGACTGTGTATTTCAATTGCCGCTATAACAACAAATAATCAAATTAAATAAACTTAAAAAATAAAGGGGTCCATTTAAGTATTTTTAATTAAATATTACGTACGGTGGTACGGAACCCTTCGTGTGCCAGTCCGACTCGCGCTTGGCCGGTTTTTTTGTCCATAATTTACATATTAATCTTAAATTTTAACGTTTTTATTGCAACGAGTTCTTTTTTTGAGTTGAACTTGATATCCTTGTGTTATTTACAAGTAGATGCTAAGGTATCGAAAATGGGTTTGTTAAATTAAAATTATGTTAATGTTGATTATGTAGTTATAGTACATAATATATGTAACGTTCAATGATACATGTCATTAATATAAAGTACGTTATAATTATAACTGATTGAACGACTATATGTATGTGTCTGCTTTACCTACTTTAATTAATAAAATTATCTATACTCCATTTGAAACAAAGTTAGACATGACATTTAAACAAACCTTTTTTACAGTCCGTTCAATCGATTTTTACTTCTATTGCGTTGGGAGCATGAGAAATGGCAGCTTCAGTAATCAGTTGGTATTGTAACTTTTTTGCTTTTAATGCCATCCTTATGCCAAGAGTATAGAAGTCAGAATCGGTTGAACGGACCGTAAAAAGGTTTGTTTAAATGTCTAATCTTATTTCAAATGGAGTATAGCTATCTACGCGTTGTGTAGAAAAGTTTATAAGAAAAATGTAGCTAGGTACGGACCAACATTATTTAGTAAGTATCCTAATCCTAAATTAATATAATTTTTATTAATATTATTAATGCGAAAATGAGTTTGATTATTACGCTTTCACGCAAAAACGGCTGAACGGATTTGAATGAAATTTGGAACATAGGTAGACCATGGCCTGAGTTAGAACATAAAATTCTTTTTATCCTGATATTGCCACGGATCGAGAATTATGCAGGTAAAACCGCGGGGCGCACCTTGTAATTATAATAAAGCTTAAAATCTTCGGGGCCCGCTAGGGCCTGCCGAGGTCGCGGGAAAGTCCGAAAGGGATACCGTGGCCCCTGGCAACATACTGGCAACTGAAAGAACAAGGGTGGGTTTTAGTCAGAAAGAGTCTGACACGCCCTCCCGCTCCGCCCAGAGCGGGAGAAGTTATTTTATGAAATCCCACCTAAAAAAAAACAAAAAAGAAAGAAAGAAAGAAAAATATTTTATTTGGGACACGCACAGGAAATACAAACAGTAAGTAGGTAATAACAAAAATAAAAAAAAAATAAAAAAAAATTACAAAATAAAAAACAAAAAAAAACGAATTATAACGACCTGTGCGAGGCCAAAAAGGCTCCAAAAAGGAGTTGTATTGCTGATTCTAATGATTATAATTCTGTAAAGCCATATTTGTTACGGTCGCGAATCATATTTTAACCAACATACAACCTGACACTGACCTCCAAATTGTAAAAACGTAAGGAAATTTGCTACCTTAGCGCACTCCCCTTAACAAATTACAATTACAATTTCCGCCCTTAAACTAAAGTTTACGGCTTGTAATAAATCTGCGAAGTGATCAAGAGCTAAGTATCGCCGCATATGATTATGAAGCATTAAATTAACATAGGGCTTCGGAGAAAGGCAGGGAAAGCGAAAGGGTCTTTGTTCCCTCTATTTTATTAGCAAGTTATGCGTGACTCTACTTATCTCTAGAATGAATTATGGTGCTGAATGCCTCGTTGGTCTAGTGATTGCAAATGCTACTGCTGAGCATGAGGTCCTGGGTTCGATTCCCGGGTCGGACAAAGTGTTATTGGGATTTTCCATCTGGAATTTCTCACCAGTATTAAAAACAATATTTGCTTTTTCATACAAGGAGAACCTACACGGTCAAATAGGGATGTTGACAAGTTTTTTTTTGTCCTTCAGGTAGATTAATAAAAAATAATGGACACGTATTTTTTACTCTTTTACGTAATCAAATGATTATGGCAATACATTCAGTAGGCAGGCAATGCGTTAAAATGTGGCATGACGTCACTGGCCGGTAGATTTTATACTGACTTGTGACGTAGCGAGCCCCCACTCCCCAACTTTAATGCGTTTTATCTAAACCATTTTTTATTAATCTGGTAAAGCAAAAAATACGTGTCTAATATTTTTTTATTATCTGACTGACTGACTAAATTGTTTTTTTTTCCCCTGTCAACATCCCTATTATATGTAGCAGCAGATTTATTTTTCGATGTCCCTTACGCTCTGTTGGTATATACTTTTGGCTTAGCCGGAGTCGGGTAAAAGTTTTACTACGGAAATTACTTTTGTATCAGCACTGTAAGTTTTCAGTGTCAAATGTGCAGATCATATAGAAATTACCCGACTACGACAAAACCAGAATGAGGTACTGTTATTGCTGCAGCTGATCATTGACTTAGTGCCCAACGAGAACGTCATAATGTAATCATTTTATTTGAAACTAATTATCTGTACATAACAGAATATACATAAAAGTAGCTTGTAAAGTTGTAAAGATAATTATCGTAATAACAAAGAATTATCAAAAACTACAAGGCTTAACAGATAGGCATTTAACTTTTACACAAAACACTAATTTCCATGACGATATCTATCAACATCTTTCCTAAAAAAACATCCTTTCATAGATAATGTTATCTATTATTGAATTTCTTAACTTATTTATAGCCCTACACTTCCTCATTATTTATCTGGATTGCCGATTCGTATCTGCGACGCCATGACAGATCTAGCCAATCAATTTAACGAGGAGCGGCGCCAAACGCAAATATTGTAACTTAATTGTATTATGTAAAGTGCAAGCGATTGTGTAAGCGGGTAGCGAGCGACGCAAACCTGTCGAATATAAAACGTTTTTGCTATCTTTATTTTAATAAGCTGCATAATATTTTTGCTGGAAATCGACCCCAAATATTTTTGCTAAGGCGAACAATTTTAAACTTCGAAGATAAGTTTAGTCGATGAAATGTTAAACAGATACTACTCAAAACGCCTTTACCAAAATAGAGAAATAAAGTCATTGATACTCATGTATTGCTTACATATTTTCCCATTACGGAATGAAAAACCTTATAGAGCAACCGTAGCACGAGCTAGACTCGATTAGTATTTTAAGTGTGCACCGTGAATGTTCCATGAGAAACCGTATTAAGTAAAAATAAATATGTATCGGTCATTTTCCTTTAGTGGTAAGCAGAACCCCGGGAGGTATTTTATGAATTCATGCACAGCAAGACATCGAGTGTAAATAAAGATAGAATAGTAATGCACTGTCACTGGTTTCTTGTCGGTCTCTTAAAGGAATCTAACAGGCAACATAGTTGCAAAATATATTTGTGAAATAAATATAAACAAACTGACTCCAATATGAAAAAAGGTTGTCTGTATGAAATATATGGTTTTTCTGTTATCTATGTGTAAAAGTTCTCATTTAAAAAGGGCAACTAGCAGGAGTCTCCTTTTAAACAGTAGTTTAATGGTGTTTCCCTGGATCTATCTAGCTTCCCCAATTCGGTAAAAAAAAAGTAACCCATTTGGAAATCGCTTACTACGAGACCTGACCCAAATTGACACAGTAGCATTCAGACTCAGACCAAAAATAAACCTTAAAACAATGCAGATAAAATGCAAATTCGTCCAGACAAAGTTTTCTCTTATTAAATAGGATTAAGTAAATAAGAGAATTATTGGAATTATTTCTAATTTAACACTGAGTGAGTTGTTTTGTGGCGTCAGAACCGGTCGCAGTTGTGTTATTGAACATAAATTGTTGTTGAATAGATTTTAAATGGGTTCGCAATGAAATTGTAATAAATGATCCTGGAACTCAATCCGCTAAATTATTTAGCGAATGCGGACGTGGTATTGAATTTAATCATTCACTTACTGCGAAATTTCAATTAAACGTTATGCTGAATCCATGATTACATAACATAATATCACGCCTGTAATCCAAGAAGGGTTAGGCAGAGGTGTACCTAGGAAAATCTTATAAGTGTGGTGTATGTCAGCGTAGTTTTAGTCAAAAGGGTGATTTAACAAAACATATTCGTATACACACTGGTAAAAAACCTTATAAGTGTGATATTTGTCAGCGTAGTTTTAGAGAAGAGACTTTTTTTTAACAGTACAGCCTCATTTTGCCCGTTGAAGTCCCATGTAATAGGGGGGCGAGCCTATTGCCATCAACCGGGCACAAATCCAGACTTCGGGCTGCTGCTGAGCAATTGCTGTTAGAAAAACTCAATAACACTTTGTCCAACCTAGGTATCGAACCCAGGACCTCACGCTCAGCAGTAGCTGCGACCACTAATCCAACGAGATCCATGATTAATTAAATTAAATACATACAACTTAGTAACAAATAAAAACATCAATAAGTACTAAGAATTCTTAAAAGGCGATACTGTTATCAAATTCCTCACTGAATTTGGATCACTTACAATTTTAATTTCAACACATAAGGTGAATGCACCAGTTTTCGGTCATAACGATAAATAAAAACCGGTTTTATTTTATCTTCCTTTTTTAGATTACAATTTCGTTTTATCACACTACTTGTTCTTTATAGCATGAAAAAGGATCACGAACATAAAGTTAACAAGTTTCGTTTACATTAGTGCATAGGGTGGCACTACACGGAGGCAAATGTAACCAATATGTTTCTAAAGGCGATTACAACTGAGACCGGATTACCCAAGAGAAGTTTCATACTTACCTACTATTACTTGTGCATTATGCAATCTAGCCTCTCCAACGAATTGGACTTAACTTTGGATCAAATATTTGAACAAATTGTTGGAAAGAGAATGCATTTAATTGATAAGACCTTTCATAGCTACCATAAATTTTTTCTATATATTAATATAGAAAATTCGTAGGTATTTATTAATAAATTATAGATCTAAGGTTGTTTTAAGATTATAGTAATTTTGAAACAACTTTAGATCTATAATTTATTAATAATTACCTACGACTTTTCTTTTGGTTTCTCCTCCTTTTGAGTATTTAAGAAATATTTGAAAAACGTTTTGGTTAATGTGCCTACTTAATTTGATCTGCTGACTATCAAATTGCATTTGCCAAAATGACTAGTACATTATTCTTTAGTTTTTTGAAAATAATGTTATGTGGAGGATGCATGGAATATAAGCAAAAATTACCAAACTCTTGGTAATATCGGCCAATCTTTAACAAGGCAAGATTCTCATCCAACATTGGCGCATGCCGTGCAGCATATGATTATCGACTTCGCAACAAGTTGGTCAGTAGATTAATGAGAGGTGATCTATTGATCAAACATATTGTGCATTCCGGATTAAAGAGAACAGCTTCAACATTGTGCAAGTAATCTGAACTTTATTCCTAAAACAGTACAGATAATGCTGCAATAGCGTTAATTTACAATTGTTTTAATGTAGAATTATATGATACTAGCTGCCCGCCCCGGCTTCGCACGGGTAGCACTAAGTACTTATCTACGGCACACCTACCTACCTACCCTACCTACCCTACCTACCCTACCTACCCTACCTACCCTACCTACCCTACCTACACCTACCTACCTACCCAATCTACCCTACCTACCCTACCTACCCTACCTACCCTACCTACCCTACCTACCCACACCTACCTACCTACCCTATCTACCCTACCTACCCTACCTACCCTACCTACCCTACCTACCTACCCTACCTACCCTACCTACCCTACCTACCCTACCTACCCTACCTACCCTACCTACCCTACCTACCATACCTACCCTACCTACCCTACCTACCCTACCTACCCTACCTACCCTACCTACCCTACCTACCGCTCGCCGTAAAAACCATCCTTGAACTTCAACGAACATTTTAAAAAAAGAATTGGCCAAATTGGTCCAGGCGTTGTTGAGTTATGCGCTTACCAACACATTTTGCGATTCATTTTTATATTATAAGATAAAGGTTCAAAAAGTTCAAGGGATCACAATTTGCAATAATCACGTGCGAACAGGTATTGTTAGTCAGTAATCATGTTTAATTCATCGTAGTAATTTAGTGTGTTAGCAAATCAACAAAAGAAACACGTAAATATACACAATGAACTTTGATTAAGCGTACTCATACGTTCTCTATTACAATATTATACGTTTCATCTTAGTACCGGGTTCTTGTCAGTGTTATATCCTTTCCTTTCAACAGGGATCGTTTGGTAATCCGTTTTGTTTCCTTGATAGAATTACGTCACTTCCTTTTAATTTTCCTTCTTATGTCTTGCTATTTCATTTTTTATTTTTAGACATCATATAAGTCACGGTAATATTATCCAACATGTGTTTAGTTACTGATTGGTATCAAAATATATGATACTTATATAATAGGTATTTGATATTTTGATACCAGGAAAAACAGCGGATATGGAAAATGGAAAAACGGCTGTCAATTGAGCACTCCCACTTCATATAATACCAGCCTGTTACTGTCCCACTGCAGGGCAAAGGCCTCTTCTCATACAGAGAAGGCACGAGCATTGATCACCACGCTTGCTCAAGACGGGTTGGTGATTTCAGACTTATATACAGGGTGTCAGGGACATCGACGCGAAGCCGGTTACCATGGGGTCAGTACATGATTCTGAACCCAAATGCGTTGAAATTTTTCGCCGGTTATAAAAAAAAAAATCTGTTGTTTCATAGAAAAGTGCAATACCTACGCGGTCAAAATGTATGGAGCAGCTGTTTTTTTTTTTAATAACCTGCGGAAAATTTCAACTCAGGGGGGCTCAGAATCATGTACTGAATCCATGGTAACCGGCTTCGCGTCGATGTCCCTGCCACCCTGTATACTTATATAAATTAATTTAAATCATTAATTATACAATAGCCAATAACCAAAAACTAACAGAACAACGGAACATTGTTAAAGCTACATATTTTGTGGTAAACATGGAAATTACAATTTCATATTCAATATTATGGGAAGGTACACAAATAAATTCGTTTCATATCGGGATGTTTCCGAATAAAAGCCATTCAATTATGTTTTCGTTCCGATCCACTGTTCACGACTACAGTAATATGATGGCTAACGAACATTACGTAAAACTTTATCTGCGTAATTATTTCAGGTTGTTGTTTCATTTTTGAATAGTCAATACGTGAATGTTCAGTTTGTGTACTGAAACAACGTTTAATGATTGTGAAGATATCAGTAGTGTATTAATTAATCATTTGATTATTATGTACTTAATTATACACACTGTTCAATGTACAGCTTTCTTTTCTATATTAGCTTCCTGTTTCTTGTTATTTTCCGTCCTCGGTCTTATAATTACATTAAGACCTTATCTGAACTCTTTGATTAACTGGTCGCTTGTCTTTTTCTAGTCTTTTTCATTTTGTTTAGCGCACTCCTATGTTTCATTAATTGTCATCATTGCATTTTGCTCATTTTCTATTTTAAGGGCCTTCATTCTCGTCATTCATATTTAAAATATTACTCTTATAATGCGAACCATTTATCTGAAGTCTGAACAGAAGAGACACCACCATTTATAACACTGATTAATTATCGTGTCCCTTCAAAATCGCTATAAACAAAGTTCTACTTCAGCAACTATGTTACTTTATCAAAGTAAATAATGCAGGCCGACACCGAACCGTACTCCGATCTCGGTCTCCGGTTATCTATAACGATTGTTCAGTAATGGAAAGACGCACTCCATCTGATTCACGCCAATGCCCGCTAGATGCCGCCTGTTCCGATGCCGGGCATCGATAACGGCCGATAGATTCCAGTACCGCGATATCCAGGCGCCAAATAAAACTTTATTTCAAATCGATTACTCGGGTGAATATCGATTGTTATTCGAGCAAGTGAAGAAACATTGGCAGGAAGCCTTGCAGACGACGGAGTAAGACTAGAAAATAGACGAAGTTTGTGATTTAGCCAGTCATTTGTTTTTAATGTTCACGCAATGTTTTAATTACACTAATAAGGCCATATATTTTGTCCCTTGATAAGATAATGTCCAAATTACTAAACGGCTACTATCAGTAGTTTCTAGTTTATTGTACTTACGCATTTTACGCATCTATTAAATGATAAAAACGCGACTACTTTATAGGTAGTAAATTATCTTCATAAAAACCGGATTATGAGCAAAACAATAAAGAAATAATTTATTAACCTGTGTAACTGTCATAAATTCCGTATTTTCCAGAATGGGATAGCATTTGGCACATTCACCCTGTTGTATCTAGTTCTGATTTAAACTTCTTTTCTTATATCTACTGTTCCCAACAGATTACAGAATAAATTGTCTGCAAGTGGAAATTCTGAATCACATTTTCATCTTTTCAAACATATGTATAAAAAAAAATCGATAGACATCTAATCAGAACAACAATACATTACAACATTTACAACACATTCCAGATAAACAAAACAATACCGTACCATACTTTATCACCTACAACACAAATTGTCTAAATTATCTTATCTAAACATTTTGACACCCAATTTGTACAGCGGGGTTTGCGAGCGGGCCCCGTGACACCTCATATCCGCCGCATATTTACACTCTCACGTTCGGGTATCACGGAGCTGCTAAATTGGAGGATGTTCACAATAGTTACAATGTTCCCACTCATTAGTATCAACACTTGTATGATATTATGTTGATGTTTTGGGGAATATTGGTGTTATTAGTACGATATGATATGATGGTGGTATTAATGATCAGATGTGAAAGATTCCATGTCATATTATTTCAATGCAAACTGAAATAGTCAAAACCAAAATTAGCAATCTAAAAAATTACTTACGTTGCATTGAAGGAGAGCAGCAAGCAGTTGCCAAAAAGCTCTTGGTAGCAAAAAATTGACCCCGAACCAAAAAAAGAAATGCTTCGAAATAACATAAAATGTACCTAGTACATAGTTGGTTTCATAAATTAAGAACTCGTCCAGAAATAAATGGAACCTCATTTGTGTAGTTATTCGAAATCAAGAAACAAATTAACGCAGTTTTGAAGTTCCCTTTTTGTAATTTCAAATGAAAATTCGGTGTGTGTGTGTGTGTGTGTGACGGATACCAATTTAGAACATTGAAATACACAAACAAAACTTAAAATTATTTTACAAAAACATATTACACAACTGTCAGTCTCACTATTCCATATGATAGAATAGAACTGTTTCTAGTTCCCACAAAAACTTCTCACTCAGGTGAACTGTTGAACTAGTTGCTAGTTTTAATATTTCACGTTTTGAATGCGCTTCAACACGAGTTGAAAAGCTTTGTTCGGGCTGTTATATAAAATGGAAAGTACGGAGTTATGAGAATTAGCGGGAAAGGTAATGTCTCATTGTTACTTCAACTATGAGATATTAATTTAAGTTTTTTGTTGCTACTTAAGTATTTTGGTGATTATATTTTGACAGTCTTTAAATAGGAAAGTTTATCTTAAATAGGGATTAAATGTAAGTTAGTGATTGTTATTCCACTAGTGTAATTTAAACATCTAAAGTTTTTATGTAGACAATAGAAGAAAAAACGTTTTTTTTTATATCTTAGCACTACTTGAATTTCTAAATTCAGAATACTTACCAACATTTCATTTGCGACAGAAATTGAAATACAACTAAAATGCCGTGCTTAATTTATTGGCCACCGAAGACCTTACTACACAAAACAATAAAACCATATTCCCAATCTACTACATAATATTTACCCTACCTAACAATGATTTCAGGACAGCCAATTACATTTTGATTTACAACATAATGTTTAATATAGTACCACCAAGTTATTTATTGCGGGCGCACAATAAAGACATAAATCGCGTGTTGACAGCACCATTAACTGGTGCTCTCACCACATCTCTGACTTCTGATACGGCAAGTTGCCTGCTAACAACTTAGAAGTCCTTTTATACTATTTCTATTATTTTTGTTAATTTACGAGGGCAAGTACTAAATAATAATAGCCGCACGGGTCGTTCTCTTCTTCAAGGTAAAGCAACGCTTGCCGAGATCGGTCCGTGAATGGGTGACCATCCATTACATACCCATATCCTTCTGTGCCTCGGAAAGCATGTTAAGCCGTTGGTTCCGGCTGTCAATTTGTAAATACTTATTTTACAGTCGTTACAGGTAGTCAGAAGCCCAAAAATCTGACAACCAGTCTTACTAAGAAGTATCGTGTTACCTAGTGGAGTTTCTTGCCCATTCTTCTCCATACGATAACTACCTTTTGGAAGGGGCGACTAGAATCAATTCGATTTTTGTTGTTAATTTTTACGTACAAATGTGCCCTACAAACTTTGAGTTTGACCAGTAACTGGGTTGTGGAGTGGAGGTCAGATAGCCAATCACTCCATGTAAAATAATTGTATTCAGCTTCATCCGATTAGACTGGAAGCCGACCCCAACAAAGTTGGGAAAAGGTTTGATTGATTTTTCTGAATTTACGAGGCCCTTTCGAAGTAAAAGCGAAGGACTGAGAAATATAATTTTATATGGTTTGAAGTGCAAACTTTAATGTCTGAAAAGGATGAAAGCAATAAAAATTGTACGTGACTTAAGTGAAGCATAAATTGTAATATTTGAAGAAGCCAATTCATATTCGATAAGCACTCAGCTTGTGGAATACTAAAATGTAGAACGATTTATCGTGGATTTATCTGATCGATAATTCG
Organism: Agrochola circellaris; assembly: GCA_914767755.1. NCBI lineage: Eukaryota > Metazoa > Arthropoda > Insecta > Lepidoptera > Noctuidae > Agrochola > Agrochola circellaris. The sequence goes on from OU611847.1 coordinate 4,231,536, forward strand.
GCTTCATTCTCAAATAAAAATTTATAAGTGTAGTAATATTATAAAAGGGCAGATATTACTAAATCTATAAACAAGGTAAGACAATAAATTAAACATATATACAGTATGTTAACTAACGAAGGGCGTTAACCCGCAATAGTATAGCGTTCCATACTTGCAAAAAAACTAATCAAAATATCTGCATACAATATATAATACAATATATAATATAGTATCCTATGTCCTAACACAACTCATGGTCTATCTATGTGCCCAATTTCATCCAAACCCGTTCAGCCGTTTTAGCGTGAAAGCGTAACAAACAAACAAACTTACCTTTAAAATATTAGTTAGGATATTCGCAAAAAATATTAAATTATACGTAAAAGAAACACTCTGTACACGCGCACTTGTCTTTCAAAGTGGAAAGGCAAGTACAACAAGTGCGCGTGTACAGAGTGTTTCTTTTACGTACCTATCAATTTAATTTTTAAAAAAACTTTATTATTCAACAAAACTTTAAAAAAAATATGGTATTATGTTGTTTTGCATCTATGGACGCTATACTATTGCAGGTTAACGGGAACGCCCTTCGTTAGTTAAAATACTGTATAATGCCGTTACCAGTCTGCACACGAAAATTCAATCAAATATATCCAATAGTTTAGTCACTATAGCTAATCAAATATTGGCAAAACCTATAGTCGGCCCATCACTACTAAACAGGGTGGATTTGTGAGAGAGGCAGTAAAATACCTCAACCGTTCTAGCTACAGGAAAACGGTCTTAGGAGACTGTCCTTAACTTTCTGAGACATTTAAATCTGCATTCACAGATTTTGAAAAAAATTGCAGTCGGCAAGAAAATGGGCAGTTTTCAGAAAAACTTTTTTTGATGCCAATCGTATAGTCAACCTGTATAGTTTGTTTGAAAAAAACACACTTTTTTAATTTCGATGCATAAATATTGCCAGTGTTTTTACGATATCGTATTTCATTTACGATAGTAAATGTATAAAGGCTTGAACAGACCAGCGCGACGCGACTCGAACAATACAATTTCTAAGAAAACTTCGTGGCAGAACAATAACCGGTGTCGCGTCGCGCTAGTCTGCACGATGCTGTATTGTCTCCACATTGTACCTATATATTTATATTGCAGACTTATGCAGATATTATGTCCGCAATCCCTGCATATTTGTTATTTGGCCAGCGTCCAAGATGTCTCGAGAAATGGCCGATTTATTTGCTTATGTTTCTGTTTATGTCCCCCTCATTATTCCACTGGACTGGTCTGGAACTCTGGAAGTGAAGAGCGAAGATATTGAAGAGTTATGGGGACGTATTTTATCTTTGTAACTGGGTAATAAATGGGGTTAAAGGAGTTAGTGTGTCTGAGAAACAGGATTCTCGTATTGTTTTAAATCTTGTTATTCTTTGTTTTATGTAATGATGTCAGAGGCAGTCATTTCATTTAGGTATTCATATACATTTAACCTAGAATTTTATTCTATCTACTTTGACATAACAATACTTTACGGAGTGTTATGAACGTGGAATAGACACAAAAATCTTCAAATTGTCGGCAACTTATCGTAAGACAAACATCCTAGACTTGTTTGTTTATTTTTATCTAAATTGACTATGTGCTTAGAGTTACTAGTAGAGAACAACTATTTACGATACGAAATGTAAATAATGTTTTAACATTATTTAAGCCAACAGAAAACTCAGTTCTAACTTCAAACTTCAAGGACAACATCGTCGGTCGGAGTCATTACTGGAACATCTCTAAAATGTTGTGTTTTGGACTAAGTATGCAGAATGCTCTTTACATTTGATTTTTTATCATTCATCAGACGACATATCCTACACCAAAAACTGATATTTAAAACACCATCTAAAACAAGAGACTTGAAATCCTACTATATATTATATCCTACTAATATTATAAATGTGAAAGTTTGTATGTTTGTTACTCAATCACGCAAAAACGGTTGAACGGATTTAGGTGAAATTTGGCACACAGATAGTTTATAACCTGGATTAACATATAAGATATTTTTTATCCCGATAGTACGTTCCCGTGGGATAATAAATTTCCGATCTCCATGCGGGCGAAGCCGCGGGCGAAAGCTAGTACTTACTAAGTAAATTCTATTTACGGCATAAACAAATCGCTGTGTGGACGGCCAAACTTTAAGGATAAAATGTCCCATGATAACCAAAATTACATTTAACACAAAACAAACACGAGAAAGTTATTCATAATTTAGTTAATTGCGCCACCGGGCCACAGTAATAGGCCCTAATGAAATAATTGGCGGTATCCGCTGATCGGCCATGTGACATCGTCCGTGACGATGTTATCGCTAACTATGCTGTTACTGCACCAAACGATGGTTCAATTGAAAATAAATGTGATAACAATCGGTTTGATGGTAAAACGGACCCTTGTAATGGACATAACGGGATAATGCCTAAGCGTCGTTTGGAAAGAATTGTTTTTATAGCAGCGAGGATACGGCGAGGTTTAGTTTTTATTTACTTCTATTCGTTAATTTTAAATAAACAAATGGAAGATTTGAAACATACCTACTGTTTTAGGTATTACCTACAGCTCGTCTCTGATACAAAGCTAGGCGACAGCCAAATCCATGGTTTTCCATTTTACTAAATCCGAGTTTAAAAGATAGATTAAGCTTACGTAAAACGAACGATAGGGAAATTCCCCGAAGCTTCGTTTCACTCCAGATCGTTACGGATACTCTTGACAAATCGCTATCCAATTGCTCTTCGCCTCCAACTAATCCCTGTATCTATCTGTGCATGTTTCTATCCAAATGAAGCAATATTAAATTTTAAACCACATAATAGCAGCTTGAATTACCAACACTGAATTTCCACTGTACCTAGATGTTTTCCTAGATAAGGTCCATATTTTTAAGCGAGCTGACTTTAAGCTTATTTCGACTATAAAATTCGAAGCAGAGACAAATGCCGCGATCCCAATAGAAAATGAAGACTAGTGTTAACTTCATACATGCGTAGTAAAATAATTAAAGAAGTATGATTATTTTGGCTTACTTTACTAATTACTTTGTGTTAATGCTGATAATGTCTGCTTGGTAATCTACGTTTGTTTTAACATACATTTTATTAATCGAAGAATTATCTAGATACTGAGGCATCTTTTTTACATGCTTTTCCAATTCTTCTGTATCCAAACATCGGCTATGAATATCAACAGTCAACATACAAAGGTAAATGATTATTCTCTCTTCGTCTTCTTCAGCGAGCTAATTATTATTATTTATTTATATTTCAGACAACATGATCAATTTTGTTAGTAAAATTGTGCTTATGTTAGTTCACACAAACGCATACAATGTTTGAAGAACGGACAGTCACACCGGTCCGCTATCACACTCAGGATGCTGTTGCTACTCACAAGCACTCTGTGCAGCAGTAACGCCACTTTCTTGCGTAAGATTGCCGCGGAACCATCTGTGCATGCCTCCATGAAGATAGCGGACGTGCTGCAAAACGAAGGTAGCCTCAGCAGCATCCTGAATGCATTATTGTATTGGACCCGCAGATCATTGACAGCCCTTTACTTATATCAGTCCACAGGCTGCTGGAGTAAAACGTCTGACAAAAGGCTTTAATACGTCGCCTTTCCATTATTCTCTCATTTCCCGTAATGTAACCATCCATAGTAGTTATCACATACAGTCTTGAGACACTAAAGCAAAAAAAGCAAGCAAAACTACAAATAAATCACGACAAATCACGAAATGATGACAGAAACGCATGTGATCACGTATGTTACGCCATGCATCCGCCTGTTGAGAACCAGATCCCAACGTAGTACTCTGCAGATGAAAAAACAATAGAAATCAACTGTTGCGTGAATGTCCCAGTTGATAAAGCTACGCAACGTTCAGTATACGATGAAGATTTCCCAAGCAGTTACGGAGACTCGCGTCTTGTTGAATCTAAGTTGGTTTGATTCCTAAATGGATAGTGTGATTAACTATTTAGCCTATTAAGTCAGTAACTAGACTATCCAAAGATGTCACCGTTTCATATTTTTTTCCTCTAAATATTTTTCACGGTAGGTACTTCTATGAGGAAAATCTGTGCCCGGTGTTCATTTTATTAAGGACTATCTGTGCCCGGAGTTCATTTTATAAAGGACTATCTGTGCCCGGAGTTCATTTTATAAAGGACTATCTGTGCCCGGAGTTCATTTTATAAAGGACTATATGTGCCCGGAGTTCATTTTATAAAGGACTATCTGTGCCCGGAGTTCATTTTATAAAGGACTATCTGTTGCCCGGGACTTCGTCTGCGATCCAAGATGAAAAGTAGCCCATGTCCTTACCCAGATAGACCATGCTATCTTTGTACCAAATTTCATCCAAATCCGTTGAGCCGTTTTAGCGTGAACGAGTAACAAACTTTCGCATTTATAATCTAAGTTAGGATTGATTGCTAAATCCTGTCGTAACTAGGTTGTACCTACTACAGAAATGATACCACCATTACAATTTATGGATCACTAGCCCGATAAAGCGATATCTTCTCCATCTGATATCCATTCGTGATACCTTCTAAACCTATATATTTTTATATATTGGACGTCTGAAGTTCAGTACAGCCCAGTGGGCACCGCTCACAAATCACGACTAATCTGGGACATATCACGACTGCCACATCACTATTATCATCTCACTCGATTCTCACTTCATAAACCAGTAGTATAATAATGGTAAATCGGCATGTAATAAAGGTTTAGGAAGTAAAAAGAATTGCAGTTCTCACATGTATTTTGTTTTTAGACACTAAAGCCATAACCAACAGTAACCATGTAGTTGCTTCCCCGTTCTTGTCTATAGGAATTAAACGCTTTGGAACGAATAACTAGCGTACCTGTTAATAGCGTACTCTTTCATTATCCTAGTATGGCATTTTTTTTTTCCTTGTTCAAATCCTCATGGATAGCCTCCGTCTTGGGAGAACGAAGGGTAAGGTCGAACTCCTACCGACTAAACCTAACTGTTCCTATTACTGCCAGGTGTCGGGGGCCCGGGTGATACTTGTACATTCGCCGTGCCCCCGACTGGTATCAGCCCGCCCCATCACCCAGTGCGGCCGATCACACAACCGCACGTCCTCTCATAAAAGCTCGCATGGAACACTGCGTGCCCCCTCGAGAGTTGTAAATTCATAGTATTATTTATTCGTTACTCGTTGAACATGAGGCCCTGGGTACGATCTCCAGGTCAGGCAAAGTGTTATTTGGTTTCTCTATCTGGAACTTCTCAGTACCAGCCCGGAGTCTGGATTTGTGCCCGGTTGAGGGCAATAGGCTCGCCCCCTATTACATGGGACTTAAACATAACAGGCGAAATATGGGTGTACTATAGGTACACCTCTACCGATCCCTTTAGGGAAACAAGGCGTTATGTTATGTTTATTATTTACTCGTATTTCATTTCCACCTAGCCGTCTGAGTGATAAAAGTACCAGTCGTTTGAAATAATCTTTGAGATCTTGTTGCAAGTTGGATTAAACGGGTACCTAATGTCGCCAGTTTTGCTTCAGCTTTAGCAGTTAATTAATTAAAGTGTGCTTCAATTAGACGGTGATGTTAAACAAACGAGCTTATAATTAGGGAGTGCTTAGCCTGCAAGTATATGGATACGGAAAACGAGAACTATGTGGATAAAAAACATGTTTGTCATTGTCATTAAGGCGCGGGCCCACCGCGGTGCACGGAGAGGCTACGCACGTGTATTAAGCTTCGCTTTGTAAGAAAATGTATGTGGTTGTGTCCACTGCAACCCACGGAGAGGCTACGCATGAATTGACGTCATTGATACATGCGTGGCTTGCTCGAATAGGCGGTTACATAGCTCAACGCTGTCGACGTGGGTCTACGTTTCCACTGCAGTACACGAATATGACCCACGACTATGTACAGCTCACTTATCGCAGCGCAGTTTTCAGTCATGCGTGCGTAGCCTCTCCGTGCGCCGTGCCACGCTATACATAGTCGTGGGTCATATTCGTGTACTCCAGTGGAAACGTAGACCCACGTTGTCAAACAAATTAATACACGCAGCTAAAATGCGCCGCGTGCCCGTGCACAGCATGCGCCGCGGTGGGCCCGCGCCTTTATGGTGGATCTGCAGTGGTAGGCCGCGAAATTAAAATTTTCTTACGCGTGTTGCTATCTGCAGATCAGTGTCAGACTGTATTTTGATCAAAATATGATTCGCGACCATAACAAATATGATTCACAGAATTATAAAAAAAAAAAAAAACTTCTCTCCCAGTTAGATTTGTTCTCAAATGTCATGTGATTTTATGAAAATTTTATTCAATAAAACAAATCTAACTTAGAGTGATGAATTAATGATTGCATTGTTTATATGATTGTATTGGATTGATTGATTGTATAATTGATGATTGACTGATTGATAAGCATTGTGAAAAGAAGTTTCAACTTTGTGGTGAACAGAGCTTAGAACTCGACCAACCAAACCAATTCTCATAAAACAGCAAACGAATTGACGAAAATACCAAAACCAATAAACCATTCGAGTGAGTGACCAATAGTAGCACAGTCAATGCATTGTGCGCTCGCGGCGCTAGCCAGCCCTCGTTTGTTTCACCGGGATGCGCCCGCGCACCTCTTAGTGAAATTGTCCCTCTTGTCACGACGGTACTTCCTGGTGCAGATTTGTTGGACTCGTGCCTTTTATTTTTGATCTTTTCCTGTTCCCAGAAGAAAGATGGCAACTGTTTGTGAACTAGATGTAGTGAAAATGTAGTGTTTCTAGGTATTTAATGTGGAAGGTGACTTTTATCTGAGGCTATTTGTTTCGTGTTCCATTAAGGTTTATTTATGTGACATTTATTACAATTATTTTGTTGTTACGTTTCTCTAGTTTATGGAACCATTTTTTGCATTTATAGGGATTTATTGCTTGACTGCTGACTATTCCTTCAGATGCTAAGTCAATCTGCCTAGCCTTTTCCCAACTATGTTGGGGTCGGCCAAGTCTAACCGGATGCAGCTGACTACCAGTATTTTAGATGGAGCGACTGCCTATCTGACTTCTGCAACCCAGTAACTGGGTAATACGATACCCCTTGGTCAGACTGGTTGTCAGACTTTCGGGCTTCTCACGGCCCGTAACGACTGTCAAAGATCCACGAGTGACAGCCGGGACCAACGGCTTAACGTGCTTTCCGAGGCACGGAGGATTCTCAGTATTTAAAGATGGTCACTCATCCACGGACCAACCCCGGTTAAGTGTAGCTTAACCTGATGGATCGACCCGTGGTTGTGTTATTACTTAGCCACGAGCTTCCTCCCTTCAGGCGCTAAGTGATAAACAATTATGGTGAATCCCATGACATATCATAACATCACGCCTGTAATCCTCAAAGGGTTTAAGCAGAGGTGTACACCCATATTTCGCCAGTTATGTTGATGTTATTGCCATGACATACTCGTATTGTTTTCATAACACAATCCAGCCAAAAATGCACCGATTGATACTGTGAGGTGGCACGACTCGAGTTCTAGCAATTATAACTCAATTCGGGCCACCTTCCAGTTTAGAAAACACATAACCAAATGTACCTAAATTTTCGTAAAACCTATTCCACTTAATTCCTGTCTAATCTACTTAATTTAGACTCCAAACTGAATTATCCAATCTATCTTTATAATTAGAACGGCGCCTACAAATTAATTATTCAATTAGTTTTCCGCGCGGCAAGTCATCGGAATACCTACTATGCCTTATAAGGTGGTAGATAACACAATCTGGGACCTGAATATACGAGGTGACCATTACTTTATGGTAATCTGCGGTCTTTGACTTAAAAGGTATCGATGTGGTAGCTTAGGATGAGCTGAGGACAGACTCGTAAAATTTTAGCACCAAAAGAAAAAAGTACCTACATGGCCCGTTTATTTTTTTCTGAATTTATGGGGTCAGTTGTAGTACATCAGCCACAAAAATATCAGGATAAATTTTATTAATTTACATGTATTTCTTTTTTAACCAGGCTATATATACATTATGGAATACTTTCTTATAAAAACTCACTAAAGTAGGCCATACACGCTACAGTCTACTATACGGCTGTGCAAGTTTGCCTGCGCAGGTTGACCGACATGTCGTATGGGAACATACGACATGTCGGTCGACTGCACAGGGTCTGTTCGAAACACGTTCATGTCTACCTGAGCAGGCCCACCAGCACGCGGAGGATAACCACCGTTGAAACGGGTTTTGTCGACGGAAGAATAGACAAAATGACAGATACATAAACGACAGATAAATGACAGATATAATCACAATCTGTCATTTTGTTTTTTGTTTTTCGTGATGCATAGGTAAACTTCTACGATAGATTGTAGCGTGTAGCATGTAGAGTTATGGGGACACAGATGTTTTGCTTCTAAACAGAAGCTTACTGTTGATTATTGATAAAGAAAGAATAAAGTTTATTTGGACACCGATAAGAGACAACAGATAAAGTAAATATATCGTAACCAGAACATATTGACATCAAACGATTGACATTAATTTCGCAATGATATTGTTATGGATTGCAACTTCGCAAGTGAATCGCCTACGTTACTATTAAGTAATCAGTTTCCCTCGATTAATTCCGACAACTCGCGTGGGAAGGCACTCGGCTGACGGCAGTTTTTCTTACCAGATCGGCAAGATAATGAGGAAATATTTATAGCATAAATACCATGAAATTACACATTAATCGAACCTACTAAGACTTCGAATTACAGGCAATATTTCGTCCTTAGATACAAACATGTGCAACGTATAATGTAGCTATTGGCACAGTATAAATAAGTACAGTATTCTATCTTCATAGAAAACGGCCGAAAGGACGCGCTTCGACATCTCAGTGTATATCAGTACGCAACAGTATCGAGTGCGCGGCAGTTACGTACGGACGCGGAAGGTTTATCTGCCGAGCGTGTAGGTTATTATTTCAAGGTCACCTCTTTTTTTTTTTGTGTGGTTTGTGACTCGTATGGTTTATGACTAACCTGGTGTCAGAGTTTTAAAGCCGCCCCTGGGCGTCTGGCATCTGACTTGGCTTCATATGCCGTCGAGAAATATCTCTCAGGCATGCCGGTTTCCTCACGATGTTTTCCCTCACCGTTTATGAAGCAAGTGATTATTATACAATACGCACATGAATCCGAAAAGTCAGAGATGCGTGCCTTGGGTTCGAACTCGAGACTTATGACTTCACACACCACATGGCTATCACTGCTATTAAGGTTACTGCCGAGATATAATACTGCTTCTTATTTATTCTGTGCTATTGATGTAATGCAACATATACATTATGGATATTATTGTAAGTCCGTGTCTACACAATAAGACATGATGGTTTGAGGCAGGGCTGTTCTATACCGCCCCTTAGTTGAAGCAATAGGTAATTGTGTTAGGCTGTTGTGAATTGTAGGTCATACACATTGTGGACATGTAATTCAGGCCAACATGTAAAGGTTGTGGACTGGTTTGATTTAGTTTAATGACTCTCCACCACAGTTTGAACTATTCTTTGTTAGTACCTACCGATTCAAGAATAAAAGGGGAACATAGTACATACCTATTTATAACACATTATTCATCATCATCATCATTAGCCCTGCCCTGTATTTTATTAACATAATACAGGATGTTAAAAAAATTGCGTGCCATAGCTTAGGCGTAGGTTCAGTATGGATAAAGGAGCACAGAAAAAAAAAATATATACATATATATAAACATAACAAAAATATTGCAAGATCAACCTAATTTAGTACCTACTAACTTAAAATAGCAATCGTTTAGAATTAAAATTATTTTATTTGTTTAAATGCTTTAATTACTTATTTTCATTGCGTTCGATAGTAGGTCGGTAACTCTAGGAAATTATTAATTAGCATTTAAACAAAATAAAAACTTATTTCAAGCAATTTTTTAATCAATCCCAAACGATTGCTATTTAAATGGTAGGTAGGTACTACATTAGGTTCATCTTATATTAACTTTCGTTTTTTTTTTTACTTTCTAAAGATATTTATTTTTTACGGGTTCCTTTATGGACTCTGAACTCACCCTGAAGCTATGGCACGCAATTTCTTTAACGCCCTGTATATCCTATGATCGTATGATAATCTCGATAAATGTATACACTTCGATACACAAACAGTAAAGCATTGTTATTTAATTTATATGTGAATAAATTAACATTCCGGTCATAGTTAATTCTGTTATACTATTAGCTACAGATAGATGTGGTGTGGAATAAGGTAAAGCGTTAGCGATTTAACCCAAATTAAAAAAAAAATGAGTCCTATAATCAATCACTTACATAATTACTTAATGAAAATACAAAGATTTTTTAAATAAGTTATCAAACACTTCTGAAATAAAACATTTTCATGGTTCCCAAATATTCAAATGGTAGGTAAGTTTATCTAATAAAAATTTTAAGAGCCCAGTTTTTTGATATCGCAAACAGTCAAAGCACTGCTCTCTAGAACAATTAAAATATTTTACAAGGCATCTCTTAATTAGAATCAAAACTGACTGACTTCGCTATCGCTATTAAAGTTTAGCGTTCTAAAATACTGGTTGGATTTTAGCCTACTTACGACCACGACTTACTGCAGTACGTTAACAGCCATACCAACATTTTCACATTAAAAATTATACTACTGAAGTCGTTTATAACTTGCATCCACCACAAACAACGCGAACACTAGTTGTTTTCAGCACAATTTATTATTAACATCCACCAGTCTGCCTGTCCGCTTGTATGAACGTTCATTTGTCAAACCGCGGTGCGTATGCGCTCACTTGTACAATGCAGAGCTAATCATCGTCTGATGCTATTATTGGAATCGATTATGTGGTGAGAATGGCAATCGATTGTGTATTCGATTCTCGGTAACCATTTGTCATTTGTTTTGGAGGTGGGTCGGTATGGATGAGTTATACTATGGTGTTCAAATCTTTGTTAGGCATATACTTAATAAAAATCTTAAATTCACTGTCAGAAAACAGACAGCCTAAACCGCTGCCTTGGGTCGGGAATAGTAACAAGATAGAAAACAAAAGTAACTGTTGCATAAAACTTACTTTTGTAACGACAGTGAGCACTAACACCGTTTGACCACCGCACCGTGAACGGGATGTCAACGAGCATGAGATGACGACGCCGAAGTAGCTACAGTACATTTACTATGACCGCGTAATCCGTTCCCGTCCCGTCCCGTTCGCGGTGCGGTGGACAAACAGTGTAAAGGGGTTAAAATAGGGGGGGATAAAAGTTTGTATGGAAGTTCGTCATTTTTGCCGATGGGAAATCACATCGGGCACACGACTTGTATTCAAACACTTAGATCAATCAAATCAAATAAAACAGAGGAATTTGATTCGATCGGTCTGTCCAAATGCGTGTACCATATAAGAACCGATGAAATTGTTCTGTTTCAACTATTTTCTAATAGTGTAATCGTTCTAGAATCCGCAAAATTGACTCGGTAATAGTACGGATTTTGTTAAAATTCATATTCTAAAGTCATTTGTTCATATTAGACTGATGGCAGAACCCGACCATGTATGGTAGGTAGCCTTAAGCTTCGTGCAGACTAGCGCGACGCGACACCGGTTATTGTTATACCGTGAAGTTTTCTTAGAAATTGTATTGTTCGAGTCGCGTCGCGGCGTTGCGTCGCGCTTGTCTGAACGAGCCTTTAAGGCATCACGAGTAAGTTTTTACTCACATTTCATAAAGAACAGTGCTGTTCCCACAACATTTCCTTACAGTCGTGAAAAATAAAACGCTTTTTTTACTACATAAAAGCCTAAACTCCAGTAATTTCAGCGGTGTCTAGGGGGGCACAAATACATGGTCGATAGGTAATAGCCTAATGGGACCAGCTTTGCCCCGAGGTGCGGACGTTGAGTGACCATCTCTGCAATCTTGGGCCGGGCAGACATGAGCGCGTGACAACGCGGTGCATAGATTTAGGGATGACTGGATGTGGTAGGGTTTTGATGTTAAATAAAATAATAGGTAAAATATTTACAGAGCAGCCAGAGAGCAGCTGCCGATGAATGGTATTTTAGACACAACATAACAGTTCGAGGCTTGTGTGTGGTTTTAGTTGTGCATGTCGATATTTTTTGCAAGAATACTTTATGTTCTTCCTATAAACCTAGGTAGATAGTAGACAAGTTAATAAGAAATCGAAAATTGGGTTTTTTTTTTGCAATTCTAGTCCCTTAAGAAAAATAAAAATAAAATTCTTCTGCATTTTGGGTAAAGGTTACAAAATGACAAAAGTAGTCTGTGGACATTGCATTTAATTGCCTGTTATTGACATACACATTAAAACGCCACAATACATGACACATTTGTTCCAAAAATCGTACAATAAACGTCCATCATGACCACAAAGGATGACATTATTATCGCTACATGTCCCTAACCACATCCAGCCACATAGGTCGCTGTACCCAGTTCGTCCCCAGGGCCCGATTATCATTTATTACCCATGCATCATGCCATTACCCGACGATGCACCGTGAATTATTCTTTTCGTGCCAATTTGCATTCCGACACTGTAATTGATATTCGCGTAAAATTTTCTCATTTTTCTGCTAGCTCGTCTTTGGTTTTGACGTCGTAATTATAGTGTGTAGGTTCGACAAAAATGTTGAATGGTGAAGATGATTTATTACACTGTCTTTAGACACCAATAGTAAAAAAAAATATGAAATATATATATAATGTGTTATATAAATAAATAAAAGATTTTGATAAAACATCTAGAAAATCTATTTCATGTACCAAAAGCTAGACAACTTCGTCCGACACTTTTATCATCATTTTATAATGACACGCCTGTAACAGCAGTAATGATTTATTCTGCAAATACAAAACGCAACGCAGCCATAGAATTTCATTAAGCGCGCTATAAAATATAACGAAATAACTTTCTGATTTATAGAGGTCGGCCGTATCGATAGAACTTTCGAGCAATTACAACTATACGTAGCTCCACCATCTTATCTCTCGGTCACTTTAGGTAACGTTCCACGCAATTTTATGTCAGACACCAGCAGTGCTATTCTGTAACCATCTCACCGTGAAAACTTAGGTGAAGTGAGCGTGGAGTGAGCTGTCATTCCACAGGGATTGACACTATTGGCAGCTCACTTCACCCAAGTTTTCACGGTGAGATTTTTACAAAATAGCACGGCTGTTTAAACATTTACAACGCTACAAGGTTCTTCTGGCGCGTGGCAAAAATCGGAACTAACGTCGCCATCTTGTTTTGTCGATACAATTTTTGTGACAATTTCACAAATGTTTACTAACACCCTGTCAGTGTCATTCAGGCGCCAAGAGATCCTTGTAGCACCTTAGATATATTTTTAAATAATACATTTATTTGCCTGCCGGGGTCGCGGGAAAGTCTGAAAAAGATACCGTGGCCCCTGGCAACGTACAGGCAACTGAGGGAACACGGGTGGGTTTTAGTCAGTAAGAGTCTGACACGCTCTTCCACTCCGACCAGAACGGGAGAAGTTATTTGATCATTTCTAACCAGAAAAAAATAAAAATAAGCAGATTTAATTGCATGACATGTGAATTCGTATGACATGTGTGCCTAATGATGTTCAGTTTTAAAGCTTTAAGACCCTTTGGAAGACTGTAGTTTTATATTATTAAGGAAGCGAGAGAATAAAATATCCAAAGACATCTTTCTAGGAGGAAAATTAATATTTCGTATTTGAGTCTCATTTGGGTGATATTAATTTGAACAAATTATTAAGTGGGCAAAATTACGGTGTAATTCCTGACTGAGGACATAATGTAACATGTCGAGAGAAAATGACAAGACCAATTTGTATAACAAGCGTTGTATATATTGCAATGTCTTCTAACGAATAGGCATCAACGTTTATGAAGAGACTCGTGTTCCACGACGTGTTCTTCATAAATGGTTAATGGCAAAGTTACCAGGCTCTCCATCTAACATTTAACACAACAGAATCTTTACACTAGGTACCAAATTAAAAGACCTAACTAACTTACTATACAAATAAATACAAAAACAGAAGGACACTTAGGCGTCATCCGCATCGCTGTCATCCGGAAACGTGCCAAGGCAACATTGCCAACGTGGCAATGCAGAAATTTCTTTAAAAAGAATTCGCCTACTCGGGCCCTATGACCCGAGCGTTTCGATCTCGAATAGCTCAAAACTGTAGTTACCCATACAGCAACTACACAACCGCAAATACATACGCCGTATTTGCGCCGTTTGAGCTCAGCACAGCCAGCCGTGCTTGGAACATCCCACGCCAGAGGCCTACCTAGAAACAACTCATTTCCCATCCACCACACTAAAATTGTAAATAAACATTATTTTTCTCCACCAACTCATCAGAACACACCTTTCGTCCTACATAGAAATCAATTCTCGGACCAATTTGGTTAAAGTTTGTGAAACCGGTTTCTTTTGCAATAGACGCCATCTTTGCCAATGGCCGCTGGTCACAAACATTGTAATGCGATCCGTTTGTAAAGTGTCGAATCAGGCGGCGAGTAGATCAATCATTGGATGAAATTCGCCAAGAAATTATGCAAGATTGATCGGCCACACGCAGACTTTTGCTGTTTAATCGATTCGTCATTAAGATATTATTTTATTTGGTGTTCTTCAAGGTTAATTAGGCGCTATTGTCGATGTGCAAATTCTGTAGTCCTCTGATCCTATATTGCATTGATTTGTTCTTTTATACTGCATCTAATGAAAACCGGTTCTTCTAAATATTGCGATGTCATTGCATAACGTTCCATTAACTCGGACAGCTACTTTTAATTTTGATGATACAGTTTCCACTCTGTATTGATTCTACTTTGCTTTCTGGTATCTAATTAAACATCACAGACAGCTTTCTGAAAACTTGATCCACGTCCAAACTCATCCATGAATTGACGCAGAACTTTCGATATTTCATGGAAAATTAATTATTTTCAATTCGAAACTCAAATTCAAATGAATTGTTCGTAGTCCGTACAGTTCACGGTTGAATTTCATCCACATATTGTATACGGGTATACACCACACGATTATAACTTTCAGCAGGAATCAGGAATCCGTACCAGATAGTTACAATTAATTCATTAGCCTATAATAAGGCAACTGTAAAGCAATTGTGGCATTTCTCTATAAGTGTTGGCCACTTCCGAATATGTTTCCTAACCAATATTGTAAATAGTTTTCATGTTGTATTTCTCTTTGCAAATAACACTGACTGAATGCTAACGAATGAATAAATATAATCAATTATGAATAGTTGACCTCGTAATTGCTTTGTCACTCTAAGGTTCAATGTCACTGACACGTCATAAAATGACAAGATCTGAGAGTGAATGAGAGGGTTTCAAACCCTAAAGTTCGGTTTTTAATCCCAGATATTAATTTGCCAGGTGCAAATATGAAACTCCAAATAGAAAAACAAACAACAATCGTTTAAAATGTCAAAAATTCAAACGAACTCTATTGAAGTAATTTTTTGCTAGGAATTGTTGACAAAATTCCTAGAAAATATTAACAAGATCAGAAATTATTACAAAGTCGACTATGAATGCCATCTTCCTTATTCTGGATCCATACTTTTGCACCAACAGATTTTGTATGACACCAAACGCAAATCCCTTTTGATTAACTCAGTTCTATAAGCCGAAGAATATCGTATTACTAGAGCATCTGTCCCACCACCGGCGAGCAACGAGCAGCAAGTGCGCGACTGTGCGGCGACGAGCGATTTCTCGCTGGTATGCGTATATACCAAGCGTGAGTCTCTCAGCGAGTGTTTTGCCCGCCAAGCGAGCGTTGCTGAGCGAGTACTCTCTTTAATACCTCTTGTCATTGCGACAAACGAGTTTCTACTCGCCGGCAGTGTGAACATGTGAACAGTGAGCAATCAACTATTATATATGTGTCTCTTTTACTTACACGGGACCTACAATCTTTTGTACGTTTCTTGAGCGAGAAAATCGTTGATAGCTAGTCGTTTCCTCGTCGGCGGTGGGACAGGTGCTTCGCCCTCCATCACTAGTTTCGTATTGTGTGTCCATTCCGGTATTCCTTAACATTCTTTCACGCAAGACTATAAAAGCAAAAAGCAATCAACCACAGTCACTATTCTTTTCTTTTGCCACGCACTGAATTTGTAGTCATGTCTACCGATCTATTAGGAGACCTACGTTTAATGGATATTTTACGATTGGTTACGGTATCTTTTGTAAAAAGAAGTAAAGATAAAAGAATATTGTTGCATCAAGAAAATAAAGGCGTCATTATTAAATTCGATTTACACAATTACAGACACAGATCAATAAAAAAAATGCGCGTGCACACCTTACGACAATAAGAGAGATTTCGTGTGAGAGACAGAGATCTTTCTTCTCTCTTATGTATCGAAATGTGCCTAAACGCGACGCGTCCTTGTTTCACTATCAATTCTCGTCGAATTGTCGAATCGACGAATCACTTTCACACACATCCCTCGCTACGCATCCCCCGCTCATCTCTGGTGGAAAGAGAGCCTAAGAACTTTCACTTCAAATAAAAATTCGTTAAAAGAAATTATAAAGTTTGAATGATTACCTAATAGATTTGAGTACCGTATTTAAAATTATTTCTCTCCATTCTAAATATTTACTGATACTTTTCTTAATTATATTGTCTGAAAAAGCTCTTTTTGAAGGACTTAAGTAAACTTAATGTCACTTAACATAAACCTTTTTCAGAGGCCAACGTCCTCACGACCCTCAGAGACAAAAGCCAAAGAGTACAAATTAGAAGTATTCTCAGTACACCAATACTAATAAATTTCTCTATGAAGCTAGTTACTGCTAGTTAAAAGTTTCCGATCCCTAGCGGCGACGGGAAGACTTAATTAGTTATCCTGTGGCGAAGGGACCTGCTGGCTCCTTTGTGCTAATGTGATGAATATTTAACACTGTTCTTTTTAATTGTACTTTGTTTTAAGTATCGTTCGTTACGTTTGTGATAGTTTCTTAACCACAGTTTTAGTTGTGTTGCGAATGTTTAATCCTTCAATGGCCGTTTTGCGTGGATGTGACGCATATTTTCTCCCAAGTTGTTTATTTTAGTGTTTTGTTCTTTCTTTGCGTCATGTGTACCGCAAATAAACGTATTTTCTTTCTTTCTTTCTTTCTTTCTTGTGTCCTAGGGGAACGCCTTTATGTACCCCGATAAAATATTTACCTGCTTAGCCTTTTCCCATGTTGGAGTCGGCTTCCAGTCTGACGAGATACATTTAAATATCAGTACTTTACATGCAGTGTCTGCCTTTTTGGCCTCCACAACCCTGCAGTTAGTGGGTAACACAATACCCCTTGGTAAGACTGGTTGTCAGACTTTCTGGCTTCTGATTACCCGTAACGACTGTCAAAGATCTACAAATGACAGTTGGGACCAACGGCTTAGCGTGCTTTCTGAGGCACGGAGGAGTCTCGATATGTAATGGTTCCTCACCCATCCATGAAATGACCGCGGCAAGCGTAGTTTACCGTTCGATCGACCGTGCGGCTGTTATTATTTAGCCTACCCGGAAAAAGTATATTAATGCAAATAAATGTATCTATCAAAAATATATCAAAATCTAAATAAAAAGTTTAAAAGCTTTAATTTACCTTTGTTGATAGACACAATAATGAACTTTGAAAGCTTTTATTTGAAAAAGCTTCCTGGAAACTGAAAACTACGTGGAAAAATAAATAGTTCCGAAAAATAATAATTGTTGTTCGACATTCTGTAATTGCGCAGTGGTGGCCCGGTGTACAGATTTCACAGGATGGGTGACCAGTACTCAAGAAATAAAAAATCTGGAAAACTGACCACATTAATTTTCTGTTATAAATAGATACAGTTGCCAGTGAGTAAGTGAGTGAGAGAGTGACGTCACAGTGGACGCCTAAGGGAGGGTCAAGGAAGACCACGGCGAAGGTGGTGTGGCGATCTGTATAATGTTTGCAGGGCCAACATGGCCAGAGATGGCACAAGACTGGAAGGAAAAAGGGGAGAAAGAAAGAAAGAAAGAAAAAGTATTTATTCTGCACAAACTAAACGCACATTACAAAATAAAAACAAAATACAAAACCATTTTACAAATTATCCATATAAAATATCAAAAGCCTCGTATTCATAATTAATATTCATTAGAAAAGTTTGATAAATTTTGTCTATTGCTTCCTGTCAGGGCCAGAGGCCAAAGACAATTTGCAATCATTGCATAATGTGTTGCGGCATTATCAAATCAAAACAAACAATGAAACCTGCAAGGGAGGACTTTGCCCATCAGAGGGATACAATATAGACTAAAAATAAATTTGCCCATTTGTGGATCAAATCCAATATAAGCTGTCCTCTCATTCTGTTGTAACTTCTTACTACGTTAGGCCAGCTTAAAGTCGAAGAATTATAACGGACGTGCGGTGGATTGTACCTTTGCTACGATCACCAATCAATTTGACAGGCATGGTGATTATTACAATATTCCCGTAGAAACATTAGGACGCTAATGTTCACCACTTAACATTTACGACTGAAAACCAAGCCATAATATATCAACAACAGTTTCAGCTACAAAACAATTGAGCTCGTGCAAATCGAACGTCACGATGGTTATCAAATCTAGGCGATGCGATGCCATGCGCCGGCGCAGACCGCAGGACCGTTATTGTTATTATTTGCCTGTTACGACCTAAAGCAATTAGGGTTACCACGCAAATGGAGCTAGAGAGACTGTCGTGAATTAGGGTTGCTTGAATATAAATTAACAGTTAGGTTTTGTAATTATATTATGGAGTGTAACGTAATTACGGCTGCAGTTATAAAGGGTTTTGTTGGTTTGCAATTTTGATTAGGGAAATCTAAGGTTTATTTATACAGCTGTTAACTTTATAAGTCAAGTGTCTAAAGTCGCAATATTATCTAGAAAAAACATTGTGTATTTTTCAACTTCCTTAAGTTCTGAGTTGAGCTCCACGATTACTGACAAATGCTTGCACTGACTGTCCTGACAGTTCCACTCAAATCTATGTGGTTCTTTCTTCAAAAGACCATTTCAGACACTAATCTATATGGTCATCATATTGCCTGACCAAGACTATGTGAGTTTTTTTCGGCCTTAGAGTAGTCAGATAGGAAACGCGGCACCTCATCTAACTTATTTTTAATATTTTTTTAATATGACGTGTAAGTTAATTACGATATCCTATTTACAGAATAAACAATTTCATTAATTGTATACCTAATTACTTGTGTTAATCTCGTCATACAGTAAATTATAAACGTAATTTTTTCTCATTTGATGCCTCTTTGCGCAAGGGTATACCTATATGACGTGTCCCTAGTCCTACACAAATATCGAAACCGTGTCGCTACAAATTCGCCGAGTTTTGTGTCGTCGAAACTAGGCGAAATTTTATATGGCCAATCCCCATACAAATTCGCCTAGTCTCTTTTCAGGACTTGATTGTGGTTTTTCTCCGTAATATTCTCGTTACGGAAAATAAAACACTGAGATGGTTAAACATGAGGATGATCGAATATAATCATCTACATACTGCGCAGTAAGTGCACGCTAAACGAAGTAATTTACATGTTTATCGTATTCTTCCGTAAAGAGTAGAGCACTAGTGCAAAAACTATTGTTGTTTTTAAATTTACCTGAAAAGGTTTTTCTTGTACTCATTGGCAAGATGATACAAATACTGTTTCAGAAAAAAGTCATAACAAAAACGTATTTTTCTATAGGTAAACATTTACGGTATCGAATTTAGTTAGTCCTAATTAAGGTGAAGGAAGGTTAATTATCGCCTGTAATTTTTTTATTACTGTTTATTTATTTATTTATCTTTCAATTCAATAAATAGGTACCTACCTATGTTTAAGATTCATACAAAATTAAAACAAAATCGCACTTTAATAAACCCCACCTAAGTAGAAAACAAGCCTCCTAAATACAAACAAACCAGTAATTTAAATTCTGTCCTAAAATAACTCCCTAATGTGGAGCCCCTAACAGCTGTGTCGTGGCCCATACATTATAATACCTTAGTATGGTATTCCATTAACTGTTTACAGGCGCCCATTTCTCCGTTTAGCGTTTTACTTTATACTGACGTTAAGTAGGACGAAAGGTTTACTTAAATATCTAACTTGTAAACTTTTCTTGATTGCTTTGACAAGGACATTTTGTTACAATGTTTGTTAGAGCAGTGGTAGCCCAGTGGTAGCCACGACTTACAAGTTGTAGGTCGCAGGTTCCAACCCTGAAAGGTGCTTTAATTTGTGTAAATTATTTCATGACTACTCCCAAAACGGTCAAGGAAAACATCGTGAGGAAACCGGCATGTCCTAGAACCAAAAATTCGAAGACATGTGATATCTATCAACCCGCACTGGGCCCGCGTGGTGGTTTACGGCCCACTCCCTCTCATAAAGAGGTGTGTCCCAGCAGTGGGAACATTATAGGCTGATTATGTTGTTTGTTTTAGGATGTAGAATGAAGGCTGTTGTTTTGTGTCGAAGATGGGTGTAAATATCTTAAGGAAGCATTAACTGCAGAGTAATATTAATCCGTGTAAAAGCGTGGCGATTCAAGCACATAATTGATTTAATTTTGGTAAACGTACGTCAGCACGCAATCCATAGAATTAAAATGTGTTTTACTAACAGACCGAAGTTTATACTTTCTCTGACTTTTGTATCCGTCATTGACACGAAGGGTATCACAAGCCACACATTCACTTTCGAATTGCTCCAGTTACGAAACCACTCTAAATATTAAGGGAGAAGCATAATCAGCCTATAATGTTCCCACTGCTGGGAAACAGGCCTTCTCTCTTTAAGAGGGAGCCCAGTGCGAATTGGTAGATGTAACATGTCTTAAAATTTTTGGTTCTAAAACATGCCGGTTTCCTCACGATATTTTCCTTCACGATTTGGAGAGCAGTGGTGATGAAATTATTTACACAAAGTAAAGCAGGGCCTGATTACGAACTCGGGTCAAGTCGGAGAAGAATTAGGGTCAATCAAATGCCTTTTTGAAGCATCACCATATCATGAAACATAAAGATAATTGTAACGCAATCTCGATACTTATCTGATGTCCATAAAGGCTCCTACAAACAGGCGCGACACGCGACGCGACACAAAGACACCGCACGTCGCGCGCCGAGCGGTGTCTTTGTGTCACGTCGCGTGTCGTGCTTGTTTGTAGGAGCCTTAAGACTCTTATAATGATATTTATAATAATATTATTATAAGAACCTATAAGAAATCGCTTTTCGTGACTATCTGTGTCAACTCCACAATGAATTTTGATGCGATTTTCACAATAATTTAGAGAATAGATGGTTTATGTACCGATAATACATAAATATCTAACTTAAAAATATGACACAAATATCGAAGTTTTGACATGTCGTCATGCACTCGTGCGAAGCAGGCATGTCTCTAGTATAATAACATAATAAGTAGAACACCATGGTCTCATAACGCAATCCCAATTCACACTATGCCGGTTTGGGCCACATGCGCTATGGAAAGTCTCACATGCGCAGGTACATGCATCGATACTACATTACTACATCTGATTCATCACGCAACTTTCTCTATCTACGCATACACGCGGATGTGGTGTTCATTGATGGAAAATGCTCATTCATGTCAAAAGTATTCAGTGAACAAGATATTTTTGGATACCTCATAAACAGTGATAGGAATAGGTAGTGCCTATTTGCCTAAACTTTGAAGATCAGAGACAAGAAACGGAGACTTCCTTAGGACTAAATTTTTTCCGGGACATCTGTCCCGAAATTCGCGAGAACACTTTTAAATACATTAAAAAAATATGTTATTTGGAATAAGTAATTCGTCTATATTTACCTTAAGTTTGCGACTAGACATAACATAACAGCCCCTAACTTTCCTTTACAGCCCATAGAGGATAAGTTATTATTATGGAGTTATAAATTATAAATCTTATGTCTAGTCGCAAACTTTAGGTAAATATAGACGAATTACTTATTCCAAATAACATATTTTTTTAATGTATTTAAAAGTGTTCTCCCGAATTTCGGGACAGATGTCCCGGAAGAAATGTAGTCCTAAGGAAGTCTCGTCTCTGTTCTTCGAAGTTTAGGTAAATAGGCACTACCTATTCCTATCACTGCTCATAAATGAACGTGCAAGCGATGTATTTAGAAAAAAATCGGTAACAGAATTTGTGGTTTGAAACATTCAAGGGTGAATGTGATACAGAAAAAGTCATAAAATCACTTTTAATGTCAAAATAAAGCCTCGTGCAAACTGGCGCGACGCGACTCTAAACTAAGAAAACTTCACGGTAGAACAATTACAGTTAGTTAATGTGTAACGTGTAACTTCTTACATGTGTTATCCACAGTTACATAACTAACTACCCTAGGACCGAGTCGTTGACTGCGTGGTACAAATTGACCCATAATCACGGCGTGACTTGAGTAACACCGCGGTATCCAAGGCGCGCGCCGAAGTGACAAAACACATCTATCAGCTGACCAATGATCCACTTAGGCTGTGTTGGAGCTTCGTTTAGATGGAATAGTAGATGTTTCAAGTCGATTTTCAAGAATTTTTGAAGGAGTTTGATATGAATGATTCATGTTCTGTTTTTGCTAGACTAGTTTCTGCCCGCGTCTTCGTCCGCGAGCCTATAAACTTCCTCAAGAATTGGGCTATCCAATATAAACAGATTTTTCTAATCCGAGTGGTAGTTACGGAGTTATACCCCCTACATACAAACTTAAAAACAAAAAAAAAAACCTATTTATAATATTAGTATAGATAACACTCTTAGTTAACAAAAACAAAAAAATTAAAAATCAATCAATCAATTCAAAACAACAATCAAAAACCAACCAACCATCAATTTGTTAGTAATAAAATGAATCATTATAAATTGCCAAAGTGAGTAACTAAACTAACAAACTTTACATCCTGTATCCTGCTTATGATAAAAGAATTAGCTCAGGATGTGACTCATGTCATTTCATCACTTGAAATTAAAATTATTTGATATCGTCGCTTTACCTCCTTCCTTATATAAAATAACAACTAGGTAATGCCAGTCACACAGGAGGGAAGCATTTTAGAAGACAAAAGCCATAAACGGAACTGTTGAACAAAAGACTCGTTTCCGGTAAGACTTATGAACACGTGTGGTCTCACACCCTCATACATGAAGCGTGGGAATATCTCATTAAGGGTACAATATCATCCAAGCTCCTAGCAAGCATGTAGAATAGGAGCTTAAGTGTGCCATGCAATTTTACGGTGAACCCATTTACTTGCAAACTGCAAATAAACTCTTGAAGTTTGATGGTAAACGGAGATGAGCTAAAAATATCCTATTACTTTAGTGCAGTATCATGAAAAGTTGCATGCGTAAACACGGTACTTTTGAATTTGATAATTTTTTTACGGTCTCTTTAAACCAGCAAGCTACTAGCTCAAGTGGCCATCAAATCTAAACGCTGCACGGTCCGTTCGGGCCCGTCAACTCGGCGCAGGCCGCACATCAATAACTTCGAGCCGACCGCTATAAACTGATTGCTTCCACTACTCCAAATGGCCCCATTTGCGCTTCGAAACTTTAATAAACGCCCCATGTCACTATTATATCGTAGTTCGTAACATATGTTAGTATTCTGTTGCCTTTCCGGGGTGAAGATAATTCTCGGCTGACAGGGACGGTTTATGCTGCCTTTAGATGCAAACTCCACTCGTAAATAGAGGAAATATTTTTAGATTTCATTCTAATTGGGTGGATCTTCATGTTGATGGTTTCTTGAGTCATTGCTAGCCAAGGTCTACTTTGCAAAAAGATACTGTTGGCTCTTCAAGCGGGATTTGTAGTGTTTTTGGCCCTGTGGAGTAGTCACTCCACTCCAGAGCACTCGAGTGCTGAGAACGATGAACCTTGTGATTTCACTACATTTTATTGGCACTACTTCTGCAATTTACCATAAAGGGTAAGGTACCTAAAGGGTCCCCGAAACGATCAATTGCAATTGTCAATTTTTGCGTGATTGATACGCAAATTGATCGTCCACCAAAAGCAATTGAAGCGATTGACAATATTACTACAATCAATTCATTAATCAATTGCAATTGATCGATTCGGGAACCCTTTATAGACTCATTAGTTACCTACAAGGCTTTCAATGTCTTGATAAAGGATGCTCCTTTATATCATTATACACATCGAACTGAAACGCCAACAACAGCAGCGACACAGCTAATTTTCACTTCAATTTTCCCCATTCCCTACAGTAAAACAGGCTCTATTCAACCTCATGATACATATCTTATTACCTCAACCTTTAACTGTACTAATAATACAACGAAACACAATGTATAACTATTAGCTGGCGAGTACTAAATACTAATAGCATACTGATAATACTGTGGTAGTCACGTTCTCTTCTGATAAAGCGGTGGTTACCGGGACTAATTATTGAATGGTTGTGACTTGTGACTCTAAGAAAAATGTGACTTAGAATTGAAAGGCTTGAAGATGACGTATCGGTCGCCACTTACGAGTAGGAGTATACCGTAGGTTCGAACCCTGACATGCCCTTTTCTTTGTGTAAATTATTTCATCACCACTGCTCTCAAAACGGTGAAGGAAACTGGCATGTCCTAGAACCAAAAATTGGAAGACATGTGGCATCTAACCCGCACTGGGCCGGCAGGGTGGATTATGGCCCACTTCCTCCCACAGAGAGGAGGCGTGTGTCCCAGCAGTGATAACATTATAGACTGATTATTCTAGAAGAATACAGAAGCCTGCTGTAGTAAAAGTGATACCTAAGAAAATAGGTGAAAAGCTGTGCAATCTGTAAGTTTCTAGGCCGTACAACTTGTGTTTATTTCAAAGATTTAATTGCGGTTAATGTTATTAATATCTCAGATCAATATTGGAATAACTTGGTATTTTTTTAAATCAAAATTTTAATGTTTTGACGAATAGCAACTAAAAATAAAAACTTGATTTTGAAATTAAGCCACATTTTTATAAATCTCCATTGGCCCCACCCGTCGCATCGCATCGCCCGCCCGCGCTGTTACTTCGTTTTCGCTTAGCATTCATTTGGACTTTTTTTGCTCGGCTCCTTAGGATCTTAGCGTGATGTAAAATAGCCTGTACCCTTCCTGAAGAATTGGGCTATCAAATACAAAAAGAATTTTACAAATCCGACTGGCAGTTCCATAGATTAGCGCATTCAAACAAACAAACAATTTCTTCAAGTTTATTATATTAGTTAGTATAGATAAAGACTGATACGCAAGCAACAACGGGTAACACTAACAAGTAATCAATCCAATGACCTACAAAACGGAACCGTGGTGTTGTAGACAACTCTATTGTATGTTAAACTATGGTTTAATTGTCGCGTGTGTGACTGACAGGGTTGTCGCAGAGCAATAAACGAAAATTGCGAAACATTGTTGAGATTCAATTGTTAAGGTTTCATTGTGATGTTGTCGAGTGCTTTGGTTCAGCTTTGTAGTTTCGTTTATGTTAATTAGGATGTTGAAGACGTGGTGATGGAGACTACGCATACAAATTAAGTTTTATAGTTCAAATTCAAGTCATTTATTCAAACTAGGCTGAGAATCAGCACTTTTCGAACGTCAAAATTACATAAGTCAGTCCCCAAAACGCCCACCCTTCACCACTTCCTAGTGCTTTAGCTAGGAAGAAGAAGTGGCGCAACAAACTCCCCAGCAGCACAGCTGTTCAGTGAAAAACAATTGATTCTATATTATTATAAGCAAAATAATTCTTCTTACGCAAAAATCATATAAAGTCTCTTTGCAAACTGCAGTAATATAAACGATTTTTAGTTACCTAAATTAATATAGTTTGTTCCGTAAGTCTCCATAAAGACTCGCGCAGACGACACGACGCGACACCGGTAATTGTTCTACCATGAAGTGTTCTTAGAAATTGTTTTGTGAGAGTCGCGTCGCGCCAGTCTGCACGAGGCTTAGCTTAATTGATTAAGTAGGTACTGAAATTGATCAGTGTGTTCAAGATTTTATGACAAAATTACATAGGTAATATTGTCAATTTTAATACGCTATGTATGTGTGTGTAGCTTTGCCCATATTTTCAACGACATGAACACAGTCATAGATTTCAGGTGTCACAATAATGAGTAACTTAATGACGCAAACGCAACATTATAGCGTGCCAGCCCTATACAATTAACAAGTAGCGGGAACACCTACGATCTGTCAGTGGAGTAGGCAGTAAACCTACTCTAAATTATACTATGAATGTTAATCGTATTGTCCAATGTACAGCTCATTTCTGTAGCCTTAGTACTAGTATATAGTTTTTTATCTATGTAACGGAACTAGAAAATGGATCATAAATTTAGAAGTAAGATATTGCTTGCTCTGTGTGAAAATCCGGGTCTTCATTTGTGGCTAGATTTCAGTGGAGTGGGTAAGGAATATTCTATAGTTGACGACGAGTCTTTAGAAGCCAGTTCAGACTATGCTGTAGGCTGATCGGGCTTATCAAGGAATCCAGTCCAGTTTAATAAATAAAATAATTTAAAATCTTTCACTAGACTCAAGTCACTTAGAATTAAAATGGCTTATAATTCATTACACATAAGATTGAAAAACTCAAGATATGATTCCGAACAACGCTGCACAGTCTCTTTCTTCGTGTGGTTAGTGACTAACCTGGTGTCAAAGTTTTAAAGCCGCCCATGGGCCTCTGACTTGGCTTCACATGCTGTCGACATATATCTCTCGGGCATGCCGGTTTCCTCACGATGTTTTCCTTCACCGTTTTTGAAGCAATTGATAATTATACAATACGCATATGAATCCGAAAAGTCAGAGGTGCGTGCCTTGAGTTCGAACTCGAGAGATTTGGTTGAGTCCGACGGTCACACCACTAAGCTATCACTGCTATACGCTGCACAGTGCTGCCGCAGCATTGCTGCCGCGTCACTACCGGTCCCCATACATTTTCTATATGAGATTACATTCCAAGCACAGCAGCAATGTGGCGCAGCACATTTCCCGGAATGTTATCTCATATATAATACCAAACATAAACCTATAGAAAATGTATGGGGACCAGTAGTGACGCGTCACACAACAGTAGTGCAGCGTTGTTCGGAATCATACCTTTATCAGCTGAGTTGGTGTACAAAGAAACTTAATCCTAACTTTAATATCATATTATAAACGATATATTTTTTTGTTACGCTTTCACACTAAAACGGCTGAACGGATTTGGATGAAATTTCGCTCTCGGGTAGAACAAGACCTGGAATAGGACATAGGATACTTTTTATCCCGATATTCCCACAGGACCGAGACTTATGCGGGTGAAACCGCGGGGCGCAGCCAGTACCAATGATAAATCCATATGTATTTAAAAGCCGCACTTTTTATCATTTGCTACTACTACACATAGTAAATAGAGATAAACGGGTATCTACATAAGGATTATTTTCCACTTTTCATATCTTATCCCTCGTTAATCCGATATCTGGCTTAATCCTCAGTTATCTGCGTAAGATAGGGAGTTAACTCTGACCAATATTGACTAGTTAATGTCCATATTTAATCTGTTACTGATAAAAGCAAGGATATCTTATTTATAGTGATGATGTGCGTTGAATTAGCATACGAAGGAATGTTGGGGTAATTGTTTAAAAGATAAATTACTGTGCATACATGAGAGTGAAATATGGATTTGATATAAATAAGTCATAACCGATTTTTTTTTTAATTTCATATTTAAAAGGTTCTAAAAAGTCAATATTCTACATTCATGTATCCCTATAAGACGGCATCACCAATAATTTATTGATGGATTTGAATACGTCCCCTGAAATCCTGCTATCCTACTATTAATTTCAGAAAAACTCAGTTTCAATATTTTCCAAGTAAGAGCTGGATCGACTAGAAAATGAATTCCAAATAAAAGAGCCAATTTCATCGCTCCAAAACATCTAAATAGCAGAAATTTCTTTAGAACTCAAATATTAAAAAATCATTTTTAATCTTAAGATATTACGCCTCCTTCGCCTCGTAAGCCTTGCTGAATGCCTACCCGTGACGTCAGACCGGTATTTTTCCGATATTTCAACCACGCTTGGCCAATATTACTGGAATACGGTGTCGTACGGTATTACAAGATTCCCTCTAAATTTTGCGAAGGAAAAATCTTTTGGTATATTGTAAAACCAATCTTTATTTGGAAAATAGGTCAGAATTTTTCTCTTATTTTGTTAAAATAGAATTTTGGCTAGTTTTTTAATCCCAACTTATTAGGAAAGCTTGGAGAAACAAAGCTTAGGGCTAATGAATAGAGACTTAGGTTGAGGGCCGAAACGGTCGGGCCAAGCCGACTAGCCAGGTTGCTAAGGGTCGGTTTGAAAAAATTAAAAAAGCGGTCAAGGGCGAGTACCACCGTACGACGATTGCCATTATTAAGATCAAGCA
Source organism: Agrochola circellaris (assembly GCA_914767755.1). Lineage (NCBI taxonomy): Eukaryota > Metazoa > Arthropoda > Insecta > Lepidoptera > Noctuidae > Agrochola > Agrochola circellaris. The sequence continues at coordinate 4,260,207 of OU611847.1, forward strand.
AAAACGCCGAAAACACGTTTCTTGTATGGGGACCTTTAATTTTTAACTTAGGTTTATTTTATTATTAACAAGATCATAGTAATACCTACCATACACACTCTAAAAAATTTCAAATGTCTCGCTATTACGGCTCAAAAGATACAGCCCTGTGACAGACGGACGGACAGCAGCTTTAATAATATGGTCCCGATGGTCCCTTTTGTACCCTTTGGGTACGGAAGTTAAAAAAAAAAATAGTAAGTTAAATGTAAACGGAAACATCAATTTCTTAGTCTGACTTTTATGTCTGGACTGCCCTAGAGATTTAAAAAAACTTCTCTAAGAAAATATTAATTCTACATTTCCATTATTGCTTCAGCTAAAGGCTGTTATGTGTGGAGTTTCTTGCCCGTTCTTCTCCATAGGTACCTACTACGCTTTGGAATGGGCAACTAGCTTCATATTTTTGACTGACCGATTCCTTGACAATTCAAAAATGCCTGTAATGGTTTAATTGAAATAAATGATTTGAGTTTCAGTTAACACACTAGCGGCCAGGCCGCAGCGCCCACTCGATTTCATACTAATGTACCTATCTCGCTGGCCGCTGCGACCTGGCCGCTAGCGAGAGGCCAGGTCGCAAAGTGTATTCAAATATCGCAGCTTTAGACAAACATTGTGTTAACACTTTATCACGTTTAGCTTGTTAAACAGAAATCAGGCTGCCTAACTGTTAGCCTTAGCCTATTCAGTAGCAAGCAACAAGTTCTGAACATTGCTATACACAACACGTCATTCACTAAGTATTAACTAAGTGTGGGCTTCAACTTATCCCACGTAGTTTTCAAGTCCTAGGAACTTACATAAGTTACTAAGAACGGCATACAAAACTTTACAAGAAAAATGACTGAAGTAAAATTTCTCCAAGAAATTCTTGTCTACTAGAAATGAGAGTCGATATGAGCTATACAAGCAAAGCTCTACCAGTTAGCGTTAGTGATAGCTGAGCTGACTGCCAAAAGTGCCCCTGATGTGCAGCCTGCTGCATTAATTGGGTCTAAATAACTTAGACAAAGAGGAACTCAAGACTCCGCCCGAAGAGTCCGTACGTACGTAACTATCTCATCAGTCTGCTGGAAATTCCTAAAACGCATCCCGTTTTCAAAGGTAATTTTCTCCATTCCTGGCTATTTACACAACGTACTCCGCACATCGATCATATTAACATGTTCAGGTTGGAACAATTTCTTAACTTAGCGCTGTGTGAATCCTCTATGCCATAACTTATACCAGTCTTGTTACGTTAGACGCTTCAGCGATATATCATGCCTGTTAATCTGCACTGCATTGTATTCCAAACACAAACAGTGGCTTAACTAGTTCTGTGTACACTGCGTCCCAGAAAAAAGTGCAATCCATCACTGGTTTGCAGCGTTTTTATTCTGAACTGGAAATGAATTAGTTCTGTAAGCGGGGAATGAGAAAAAAGATTGAATAATTTCAAGCCAATTGCATTTTTCAATGCAACATTTGCTAAAAATGCATATCGAATTTAATTGAGTACCTACTACTACCAATGCAATAATAAATAGTTTTGGAAACTTGAATTTCAAATAACCTTTTTACGTTTCTCTATTAGTATCAACAACATCTTTCAATTCAGCAAAATCCAATTCGAAAACCCAATCAAGTACAATAAAAGCTTCACAAACTCAGAATTTACGACCAACCAGCTCAAACCCATCAATCAAAATATAAGATATCTCAATCTAAACGAAATACCAGAGTAATTAGAAACAGCATTATCATCACACAACGTCCTAAGTGCTTGAGGTCCATAAATAACTTGACTCAGTTCATTTATATAGCCGGTATCAGTCTGACCTGCAGTTTTGCAGCCATCAGTTCCGGCTGGCATTTCTCTATCAATCCTGGTGTCTCTGCTAATATATCTTGCGTCGTTAGTGGAACCAGTCAAGCCAGTGATTTGTTTGCCGACTGAAAGCTCTTTATAATTATGTTTTCCAAAAATAGTGTTTTTCGCTTGTTTGTGGGATTTTGACAAATTGGGTTTTATTCAATTTGGGGAAGTGTAACTGCATGGAGTAACTGTATGTTCAATGCAAAATTTTTGGTCGTCCTGTGCTGGTGTTGTGATAATAATTTATCGACTAGCTGCGCCCTGCGGTTTCACCCGCATAAGTCTCGATCCCGTGAGAATATCGGGATAAAAAGTATTCGTGTCCTAATCCAGGTCATGGTGCACTCATGTGCCAAATTTCATCCAAATCTGTTCAGCCGTTTTACCGTGAAAACGTAACAAACAAACACACTCATTTTCACATTTATAATATTAGTTAGTTAGGATGTGGCCCCTTTTCATTCATCGAATCAATCATCTTTTTTTTTCTTATCTTTCTATGTAAATTCTTAGCCGAAACCCCTCCCAAATCAGTATAAATCTCGTAACATACGGCTAGCTATCATTTATAATCTTCACAACTCAGCCATCTTTTTTTGCGCTTCCAATAGCTTCAGTGCGTCGGTCCATCCTTTTGATGTAAATCGCTTGCCGCGTGCAAAACGAGCGATCATTAGGCACACGGCCTGTGGCCAAACTATATACCCAATACCCGCATAACTGGCCAGTTATAACGTCATAAACACCACCATAGACTGAATTGAGTCGAGAGTCGAGACATTAGCGTTTGTAATTAACTTTGTCTATGATTTAGTGCAGTTGTTACAAAACCTTTTGTCGGTTTTAAAGATCATTCTTAGCTTGAAATGGGTGTCCTTTTTGTACCTCATTAATATTTAATTGGAAATATAATTAACGCGTCTCGTCTCTTGCAGCATTTGCTGGAATTAATTCAGATTCCCTGTAGTCGCTGATATTGCTTCGGAATAAAAGCATTCCCTTGAATTCAGTTGACAATTTCCATTTCATTTTGTGATTCTCTGAATTTCTGCTTCTGTATATTTATTTTCACACTTTATCATGATTTAAAACAAAATAGCATTTTAAAACTGTCGAGACGAACTTTGTAAAGGTGTGTTAATGCAGTCAGTTTCAATTCTGCTCTAGTATTTAAAAAGAGGTAATAATTTTAACAACCGTTATTTAATCAGAGGAGTTGAATAAAATTTGGGCAGGCATTTTATTTTACGGCGGTTGGTAAATTTGTATGACAGTAAAACAAGAACAGTAGTAAAATGAAAATTGGTCGGTTATTTCATACTAAATACTCAAGTAGTGTTTTAAATGAATGGCCATTAAAAATGTTGGAATGGGCAGTGCGGTAAATATTTCTCCAGTTCATAGGTTAGGATGGAACTGTGACCAATCACGCGCGAGCCGAATTGGTCGCAGTAACTAAGCCAGGGCACCCCGACCAAATAGGTTAGGTTATAATTGTGACCAACCACGCGCGAGCCGAGCGAGTATAGCGAGCGGTGCCACGGCAGCGGCGTGCGAGCGCTACTTCCAAGTTACCGACTGATTCCGATTTGTTTACTGCCCACACGTAACTGCGTTCATCCATTTTACTGCTTAATATTTATTTTATTACCCATTTAAATATTTGTTATGACTCATTTTTATTTAGTTTACTGGTCAGTTTTTACTGCCGAACTTGTTAATAAACATGCGTTTTGTAATTTTTAATTTAACAAAACTACAATAAACCACTTTGCTTGCCGCTTTGAATCAGTGCCTTTAAAAAGTACCTACAGTCATAAATTCATTGCGAGCTCATTCAACTTTCGCCTGTACCTATCTCCCTTTAATTACCGATCAAGATAAACAACATAACTATCATGTTAAGTTGTTTACATTGTAATTAAGTGATTGATACTACACCACAGTCTTCGGTCTATTAGTTCGTCCGATAAATCGCAAGGCAATTTGATGCAACCGCAGAGATATATCTCTATCCCATGCACTATTAATTTTCTTCAGATGATTTAAGAATATAATTAATGTATTGTAGTTAAGACAGGTGATTTATTGCTTAGGAGTATTGTAATGGAATTCGCGTTGGTACGTCAAAAGCTTTTGCAAATGCGTTATGGTTTAAAATAGATTATTTCGTGGTATATTTAATACTTACTTAGAGCATTTTTTCAGTTGTGTGTGTAAAGAAATTGTGAGAGATTCTAATTTGATGAATTACGCCACTTATTCAATAGCCTTTGTTATGAGGAAGATATCCATCATACTTATAAAACGAAAAAAAAAACTTTTAAAACTATGCTCAAATAAAGAAGCAAATAAATTGCTCATATAATTCAGATTCATGTGATAAAAACAAATGGAGACACATTATGGTTTTTAATCAATCAAATCAAATCATTGATTTGTTTGAATACTCGTATGGGTAATGAATACATGAGGTCATGAACAAAATATTTATTTTATGGGAATGTAGAGAGCTTTTCAACATAACGTGACATAACATCACGCACTCCTCTTTATTTTTCACCACGTTCTAGAACACACATACATATAAATTTTGCGTAGTACAAAAAAATTGGCTCATTTCACAAAGTTATTATTCAATAGGAGAATTTCAGAAAAAACTTCATGTCGTGTCGGTCCTATAATTTCAGGAATGCATTGTAGACTAAACTTAAAATATATAAAATCTGCGATTGTAGATATAATTTGGTTCAGTTTGTTGTGCCAAATGTATTATTTTTTATTTTATTATTTTAGTTCTATTGTGTAAATTGAAGATTGATTTACTTTAAATATTTTCATGTTTAGTAAATATATTCAACTTTAGTTATAGATAATTGCTTATTTAAATAAGCCTAACCATTAATGTTTGCATGCCAAAATATGGCGAAAAGTGTCATCGCACAAGAATACATATTTATTAACACCTTTGTAACCGCATTTATAGCAAATAAATGACTTTGACTTTGAAAATATATTTTATGAAAGCTGCCATAAATTTATTAGTACCTTTCAAGTTCTAATTAATTTATGTTCCGTATACAAATATACATATATGAACGAAGCGAGCAACACGTACCTAAACGGTCCCATTTCTAACCCCACAGGGGTGATACTGGTATTACGGTCGATGTCAAGGTCGCTTTTATCGACTTCCCATGAAGGATAGCTCCCTAAGCGGTTATAGACATGCGACTGCCTTAAGCTTCGTGCAGACCAGCGCGACGCGACACCGGCTATTGTTATACCGTCAAGTTTTCTTAGAAATTGTATTGTTCAAGTCGCGTCGTGGCGTCGCGTCGCGCTGGTCTGCACAAAGCTTTATCTGATGTATTACATTTGTATCGACGACACTAGCGATTCCCATCGACTTCGCTTACATAAAACTTTCAACAGACTCCCCGTAGAAACCAAGAGTGGAACTTAGTAAAAAACCTATTTATGGTGGCTTCATGGCTTCATACTTACTAACGTTTTCAGACAAATTAATCAATGTAAATTGGTTAAAAAAAATACTTTGACATGTCAAAAATATATTATGGTTTAAACTAGATGAGGTCGGTATTTTTTATCTGACTACTCTGAGAATAAAGACACCTGAATGACGGTTTCATCCTACCATGATACAGCAGAAAATAATCCACGGTTCTAGCTTATGGAACTTAGCTTTGTATTGTTACCATCATCGACACGACAGCCATAGCAATACACTGACGATCAAGAGTTGTTATAGACTATAACTATATATAACTATAACCTATAGTTCCCGAATAGTAATTAATGCAACTGTTGTATAATAAGGGGTATTAAAACACGAATGTGGGTTTATCGATGATAATTGCATCACATGAGTGTTTTAATAACTAATTATGTACAGTTGCATACAAGACTTTATCTACACTGTTGTAAGAAATCTATGTAAATTCATGGAAAGTTTAATTGCTGAGTATCTAATACAAACAAACTATCTATAAGTTTTATTTTTATTTATTACGGGCGCTGTGGTAGTGAAACGCTCGTGCATGACATTGTTCTTTTTTCGAAATTCATATAGATACCATGAATTCAGTAGTGAGAATGTGGCTGTTTGATGAGTAAGGAACCGATCGAAAAAGCAAAGGAGTTGCATAATGACACAACATTATAACACTCGTTTGGATGATATTATGGTTGTTTTAATGTTAGCAATAAGCTAACTGTTTCAGAAACTTATATAGGGGATGTATAGCATGGGTGTAGATACAAGTATTAACCAACCCCTTGGTCTAATGGACTTCTCTTTGTCATGATTTCCTGTCCCTTTGACATGGGTCCACTATATCGACCTTCCTTCTTTAATTACCATAACTAATGTGCTGTTTCTCTTTGTTTCCAGGAGTTGAAGGAGAGCTTCAACTATGGTTTGTTCTGCCCGCCAGTCAACGGCAAGGCCGGCAAGTTCCTGGACGAGGAACGCCGCCTCGGAGACTACCCCTTCAACGGACCTGTTGGATATCTTGAGGTAATGTTGAAAAGAAAATTAGTTTATTATCCAGGTAATATAGCAAGCAAGGACAAAGGATGAGACAACATGAGTAGTTTAAAATATTACCTACAGCATCAGGTTACATAGTATTATTTTCAGTGAGCCCCAAACTAGACACTTAGTGTCATTACTTAAAATTAAATGACGTTCAAACGCTAAAAATTTATGGTTAAACTATTCGCTAAACATTACTTAACTTTAAACAAAGTTTATAAATAAACCTCTTATCCCCTTATTCATAAACGCTGCTTAAAGTTAAGTAATGATTAGCGCCTATTTAAACATACATTTTTGACGTTTAAACGTCTCTTAACTTTAATCATTGTTTAGGCCTGATTTCACCAAAGAAACTGAACACGATCAGTATTTCTAAAACGCGTTCAAGAGCTGTCAGTATCAAAATTTTTATGAAAGATTGTACACTTAGTGTCATAAAATATGTGAATGTGCTGCCCTAAAAAGGTAAGGAAAGTAAAATTGTTGCAGTTCCCATCGTCTTCGCCGGTGATATTTATTTATTTGTCAAATTGATTTTCTGCCTAACTTAGTCTTTCTTCGTCTTAATAGCTTACTAGTTTTGATTGGCTAGAATACAAAAAATCTTCACAGTGCCTCAGGACACTTGCATTCTTTATGTCAATATTTTACTTCGACACTGCGAATGTTCTTTGACTATCTGGTCACGGAGAAGATCAGGCCTTCTAGCTAGTAACGAATGCTTCATCTTTTAATATCCTTATTTTCAATACTAACTAACTCATCGTCAATTTCCAGTTAAAATACAAGCGACGGGTCTACAAAATGCTGAAGCTTGATGAAAAGACGCTGAAAGCGCTGCACTCCCGCGCAAACCTACGGCGGTTCCTCGAACACGTGACACACGCGCAGATCGACAAGATCACCAAGGCGTGCGCCAAGGGTCTCGATCCCAACTTCCATTGTCAAGAGACTGGCGGTAAGAAATTTAACTTTTAACATAGACACTTAATTTGAAATAGCATGAGGCCTCAACTAGAGAACTAAACTTATTTCTTGCTTCAAAAACGGTGAAGGAAAACATCGTGAGGAAACCGGCATGCCTGAGAGATATTTCTCGACGGCATGTGAAGCCAAGTCAGAGGCCCATGGGCGGCTTTAAAACTCTGACACCAGGTTAGTCACTAACCACACGAAAAGAAGAAGAAGAGAAATATATCCATATTTCTCTTCACCCTTGCCTTCTCCTTTCTAGACAACGTTAAAAGCAAAAACTCCTACTCCTACCTTAAAAACAACGCTGGTTTTCTATCGGAGATTCAGAGTTCTCTTATACAGCACCTAAGTTGCCTACAAGGACGCCGCACAGTGCTAGATCATGCTATGATAAAAGTCATACAATAAAACAATATACGCCCTTACCAAAACAAAGCTTTTAATCGCTTGCTCTCGAGTTGTTTCGGAACTCATCCGTTCCGCTCATAACATCATTTAATTCCATTACTTCACACGTCTTCAGTCCAATCTGACCTCTTACATCCGCGATCAGATATGAAACCCATTCATCCACTTAGGATCAGCCATGAATGGCTCGGACATTCTCTTGCCAAGTTGGCAATACGGCCTGATATACGGCCACACTCATTTACATACTGATTCTTATCTGCTATTGTTCTGCGTGTACCTAAAATAGTATTAAGGGTGTGTGCATATACTGTTACAATCTAGGTATGGTTGACGAAAAAAGTGGTTTGTAGAACGCTCTAGAACCAAGATGGAAGATATCTCGATGTTAGTTTAAAGACATTCCTGGTTATGATTTTAAAGTTACTTTATTTCAAACTGTTAAATAATAAAAGTTCTTTGGTGTTGAAATAGATATCTTGCCACTACTTGCAGCAAGCTTTCAAAATTCATGACCTCCCACTAAAAATCATGGTTTCTGGAACGAAAATTATCGACATGGCAAAGTTAAACGCATGTCAAGTGATCCGATTGGCTGTTGATAATTCAGTCCACCAATCACAGCAGTTTACTAGCGTCTGACTATTTCTTAGCTATTTTTGATCCAGAAACCGGGCGTAATAGTTCGTTATTTACATTGACGAACATAGGCCTCCCAAAGAACCATTTTGTTTAAAAGCAATACCAGACAAAAGAACAATACTGACCATCTTGTTGACGTTAATATATCCCGAAATAGCCTGGACAATTTTCTCCGATACCAAGGCTCATTTGTTCTGAAGACCAGTAAAGTTCTTTGATATAACGTCTTTTCAGTCTAGACATTTCAATAGGGCTTATTAGTGTTACCTCTATTGTGAACTGCCTTTATGACGTCACAAAGGCTAAACCTTAGATGTGCCCTTAGACATAAATCGTTATGCGACGGTTATTATTACGTCAATTTGAGTCTGAGGCACAGTTACCTATTCAAGGCAAGTCGTTCTGAAAGGACAAACGCTCTGCATTTAGGTCGTCTAATGTACGTAGTCGTAATGCTTGTGAAACAGACCAGCTGTGCCCGCGGCGTCGTCTGCCTAGAAAGTACCGGAGTTAAAAGCTATTTATAAATCCAGGAAATATTCAAGTGTCAATCAAATGTCACTTTTTAATAGTAGTAAGTCTTTTGTTAGCTAGTGAACAAGGGGTCTCTTGGGGGAGTACTATGTTCGTGAAGATTAGAATCATAATTCTAATCTTCACGAGTTGCACGTGTGTCGCACTGTTGACGTGCACAAGCATAGTATATTATTGTAGCATAATAACAGTGATAGCCTAGTGGTGTGACCGTCGGACTACCAAGTCATAGGTCTCGAGGTCGAACCCAAGGCACGCACCTCTGACTGACATAGGGTGGCAGGGACAACGACGCGCAAACTGTAACGATGAATTCAGCACATGATTCAAGATCAAGTTTATCGTCGGTTATAAAAAAAAAAACTGCTGTTTCATAGAAAAGTACAAAACGTACGCGTTTTCAATAACCGACGAACAATTTCAACGCAAGGGGGTTTCAGTATCTTGTACTGAATCCATGGTATGCGTTGATTTCTGCCACCCTGTAAACTTCTGCAGATCTGGGGCAAAGTCGTCTTTAAAATCTTTGATAAGGTACCAGATGCTTATCTTACGGCAATCTCGTTCAACTACCATAACTCGTGTCCAGATGAGAATTCCATAACAAATCCTATGTCCAATATATCATATCGTAACAAATACTTCCAAAATCATCTCGGGCCATTCAATTCAAGGCTTCTACGAACGTCTGAACACGCCTTAGCTATTGTAAGAGAGCCGTATCAACCGAGCCGTGGATAATCTGCGATAAACGTCGCCAGTACTTGAAGCGAGTTGAATTATTTGTTCCTGTCGAACAACTAATATATCATTTGTGATTTAAATGCCCCATTCTTTACGTAAAACTCAATGGACGGAATAAAACTGGTCATTGTTTTAACCAACGTCATAAAGGTGTGCGAAATTCGGAACATGATTTAAATCTTATAAGCGTAATAGAGATTTTGAAAAGTTTTAATTGGTGGAAGTAATGCGTACATGTCCTACGTGATGAAAATACAAATGGCTTTTCAGCTTTGACGAATCTTATTTAGTTGCTGGTCGCTACCAATTTTTCGCCTTTCAATCAGTTTTGAATGGAATCATATTTTACAGCCATGACGAACAGGGTGTAAAGTTTACTCATCCTCTATAGAAAAGGGAGGATCCTCAGACCAGACGGGTGTCGTGTCTGGCGAGCAACTGCCTAACGATTGATATCGTGGAAGTTAGATATGTATATGCTGTTCGCACGGTAAACTCTAATTTCGCGATGCAGGATTTGTGTGACAACAGGATTTTTGTGCCGTCTGGATTTTTGTATGACGTCAGGTCTTTGATTCGTAATTCGGATGTGGCGATGTAGATACCGCCATAATAATGTTTAGTTCCATATAGGACTCTTCCCATATAAATAAAATACCTAGAATTGAAACTAATCTAAACAATTTTCTCATTACAGAGACACCCCTAACAATCGCAGCAGGGCTAAAAACACCAGGGAAAGTTCTGATAGCCCTCGTGAACGGCGGAGCACTACTAGACTACAGGACCAAAGATGGCAGCACAGCCATGCACAGGGCTATTGAGAAGAACTCTCTAGAAGCTGTGAAGACGTTGCTGGAGCTCGGAGCATCACCTAATTACAAAGATGGGAAGGGATTAACGCCGCTGTACCTTTCCGTGACGAATAAAACTGATCCACTGTTATGTGAGACCCTGTTACATGATCATGCGACGATTGGGGCTACTGATCTGCAGGGCTGGCAGGAGGTGCACCAGGTGCGTTTATGAAAAAAAAATTAAGACATTAACCATGCGTTCAATGTTCCAGTCTATGGACTTTTGTGCCAGGAGTCCATACCTGGACCGGCCCATGTTAAATTTTATAATTCCATACCAACAAGGATTTCTTCATCTACTCATGTCAATAGACCAAGAATATTTCAATAAAATCTTTTAGATAGACTCAACAAGAAATCCTATCCATTACATCCTTTGAGACCTAACTCCATCATTTATTGTAATCTTGATACGTGAAGACAACCTATACAACAGTGTGCACTTTATTCTTATGTCCAATTACCGAAATGATGCCTGTATAATAACCTCACTTTATCTCTTTCCTTCTTCATATTCCAGTCCTGTCGCAACGGTCTAGTCCAGCATCTAGACCACCTCCTGTTCTACGGCGCGGACATGAACAGCCGCAACGCATCCGGCAACACGCCGCTCCACGTGTGCGCTGTCAACGCTCAAGACTCCTGCACACGCCAGCTGTTGTTCAGGGGATGCGATAAGGAGGCGTTGAACTTCGCTAACCAGACGCCTTATCAGGTAATGAGGAAAATGATTAAAGGTTCAACAGGTGTTCTCAATAGGAGTAAAACACCTGTTGAGATGATCTCTGTTAAACTTGACCAATATTGCCTGAAACAGTGAATTCTTTTCTGAATTTCCTGCTTTTCAGGTAAGTCTACATATAGCCTGCTAAAAATAGTCCAGTAGTGTATAAGAAAGATGTCTTCACCTTTTAATAAGGTGTATTATAAAAATATCTTAGTACCTACTTAAAAACAAAATGGGTTCTTATTCAGTAGGCAAGAGACAAACACTCTATGGGAACTTGCCTTGTTCACTATCATCTTCATAAGTAACAACATAATATGTCGGCCCTCTTTTTATAACCCATTTTAATAGTTTCCACTTAGATACCTACAGAAAAAACTTATCATCACTTAAACATAAAATCCCCAGGTGGCAGTAATAGCCGGCAACTTAGATCTGGCAGAAGTGATAAAGAACTACAAAGCAGAAGAAGTCGGTGAGTCCAACCCCGGTTGTGTACTGCATGGCTTTGATTGGAGCTTTATATACGCCTTATGTGTTTATACATGGATTCTTAAATCGTTATTATTGTTTACATCGTTATTAGCGCAAAATGAGAGCACATATTGAGTTTAGAAAAAAAAAGCTCCCTGTATAATCGACACCTTATTACTCGTATCTAATCGATGATATTATAATTCAAATAATGTAAAATTTTTATCTAGTATGAAATAAATAGAAAACACAGATACATTTCCATTTTATATCCAAAATCCAATGGAACCTAACGCATAAACTTCTTTGTGTTAGAATAGATTTAAGAATCCATGTTGTCAAAAATCCAAAATTTAAGTATTTTATGTGCAATGCTTTAGTATGTTTACCGCAATACATATACCTATACAAAATGACACACCATACTATTTATATTAAGTAGTATCTGTGTAAATATTTTATAATTATTATTATTGCATGCGTCATCCCATTCTATCTATTCTATTCCATTGCTTAATATCATAATGGTGATGGTTGTATTTTTGGATACCTACGCTAATATATGAAAATATCACTAACCGAACCTAGATTATATACCAACAAACACTAATATGTAAAGGGTTTATAAATATATATTTAACACCTCTAAACATTATTCCCGAATATTTTACCGCACTATTATTTTTTTATATAAAAACCTTGTGTTCGTCAGATAATTTGATGTTTGATTATGTTCTTGATATTTGTTTGAGGCACGATTCCTTTATTAGTTTGTTCGGTTGCTAAATAAAATATTTCAGTGCCGTTCCGTGGTCCTCCTCGGTACAATCCGAAGAGACGCTCTGCGGCTTGGGGGGGGTGGTGGACGGCGGGGGACCGGTCCTCCCTGGCGTCGTCCACTCGGATCCCGGCCGAGCTAGACTCGCTGCTGCGGCGCCAGCCGGGGCCCGCGGCCTCGCCCTGCAGTCTTGAGAGACCGTTCTCCTCGGCGTCCTCCAGCATTAGTGACGCCAGCCATCCCAGCCACGAGGACGATGCCAGTATACTCACAGGTAACATTGAGGAGGTTGAGTTGCGTTGGAAGATAACGTTACAGACGTAGATACGACCACTATAATCAGCAAAAGACCTGTAAACCAAACTCGCACCAATCACACACAGTGAATTAAGTGAACCAGCTGACGTGTTTACACAACCCACTTATAGTTTGACCAAGACCGCTGTACCACGTCTTAGGAATGCGCGGCGAAGCGGGGGGCAGCGTTGACGAATAAGCGGCGTGGGACCGTGAGTTTTGGCGAATCAACGGCCTGCACTGCCCCCCGTCTCGCCACGCACATACCTAAGGTGCGCTACAGCGGTATCGGTCAAACTATAGCAGTCGTATCTACACCGTTACATTCCACCGCGTGGGCCAAGGTTGCGGACACGGCACCTCGGCCACCATGACGACCGACAACCATCACCATGCACCGACATCGCCCGTCCACTTCGTTGCATGTTCTATGTGCCTTTATGTCATGTAGTTACCCATCGAACGCTTCTTCGCTTCCTTTTACGACAAAATTATAATTTTTCCACTTATACCCCTTTTAGATCTAGGATGTACGAAAATTGTGTTTTTAGTGAAATACGGTTAATTTTAACGCAGTCCTATTTTTAAGGTAATTAAAACAAAATCTTGCCCTGCTCAGACACCAGCTGAACCAATTTGTTCTGTAAAGTTCAAAACTTGTATTTAGTGTTTCCTATTCACAAAACGACACGCTTTAAGTCCCCGTATCCAACAAGTAAAGTGTCCATCACTGTAAAGTTGGCACTAAACCTACACAGTACACTGTTATTAACCCACTTCGTCCCCTTGAAGCTCACTGAAACAAAAGATCCCAATTTTGGACCCAAGTGTACCTACGAAAGGCAATTTGACACCGATTTAAAACCCGACTGACCGTTGAGCGACACTAACCCCAACAGATAAAAGCGCGGGCGATACCAGCGACATCATATCGGACTCTAGCGGCGTCGGCACCAGCAACTCCGACACCACCTGCTCTCTGCACGGCGGCGCCACTGTCGTGTGTCTGCAACCTTATGATGGCGCGACTCCTGGTCACGTGCGCCTCAACCAGGGAGATATTGTTGAAGGTACAGTGTCAGACAATATAGAAAAACACGTGTGACGCTCGGTACTTATGCTATATTAGTCTTAGGATGCCGCCAAAACCGGACACAGCAGAGTGACATCGTGGAAGGTTGGTACAGTATCAGACATCACAACTGAACCTCTTAAATGACGCCGGAGCCGCACTGGCGCCGGACCGGATGTTTTTGTATACGAATTTCGTCCATGCACCTCACCGAGGCGCCGCGTAGGTCTTTACTAATATTATAAAAAGGTAAAATTTGTTTGTTTGTTTGTAAGTTTGTATGTAGGGGGTAATCTCCGAAACTACCAGTCGTATTTGAAAATTTCTTTATGCATTGGATAGCTCAATTCTTGAGGAAGGTTATAGGCTCGCGGACGAAGTCGCGGGCAGAAGCTAGTAACATATATTTTCATTTTGAGATGTTCTGAAATAATTTCACCATACGGTTCGGCGCCGGTACGGCTCCGACGTCATGTACAGGAAGCTTTACGGTGCTGTGCTCCTTGCCTAAAAAAGGTAACGTCAATCAGGTTATTAAAAATCAAAGGTATCTTGGACACTACAGACACACATGTCTGACACGAGTTGCATCTACGATTGTTGTCTGCAGCCTCATGGCAACACAAATCTCAACAAACTGTGCACTGCCTAGACACTGGAGAGACAAGCGAACGATACCGAAGATATTTTCAATACTTCTTATATGATAAGTTCGAGTACATCGTCATCTGCCTAGCCTTTTCCTACCTATGTTGGGGTCGGCTTCCAGTCTAACTGGATGCAGCTGAATACCAGTATTTTAAATGGAGTGACTGCCTATCTGACCTGTACAACCCAGTTAGTATACGATACCCCATGGCAAGACTGAATGTCAGACTTTCGGGCTTCCGACTACGGTTTAACGACTGCCAAAGATCTACAAATGACAGCCGAGATCAACAGATTAACGTGCTTTTCGTGGCACGGAAGGGTCTGGTCGCCAATCCACGGATCAGCCTCAGCAAGCGTAGCTTAACCATCGATCAACCCTTAAGAGCCCCCTTAACTTCTAGCACCTTCGTACTATTTCAAAGTGCCTATTAATATTTAAGTTGAACCTAGGTGTGTTCTCGAATAATTCCTTTAAAAACAGAAGTCATTAGTCATCACACGTCTTGGTTTCCATACAGTACTTACAAACCATTATTAATGTCATTTGTCCTCATATATACTAAATTATGAATAATAAAATATCATTGGTTGCACTTTAACTGAAAACAATGTGAGTAACTGAATTCATTCATCAGCACGACTGTTACTAAATTTGAGGAGCTGAGAGTTCCAAATTCATAACATGGTTCCAAGGTGAACAGCTTGTTAAAACTATGAAAACCAGTTTCAAACCTAATTAAACTATGATTTCATTTTATTTAAATAAAAAAATAAACATCTTATATTTACAGTTGGCACCACACATACAAGTTATCGGTCAATATCTATTAGTATACACATAAAATACAATCATAAAATTAGATTAACATCTACATCAGGTATGTCCAAGATTTAAATTTCCCACAAAAAAAACTCAACAAGTCCTTATCAAAGTACCAAAATCAAATTTAATCTGATTGATTAAATTTGATTAAATTAAATTAAACTAAATTAGATAAAATTTTACAAAATTAGATAATGAGTAAATAAAATTAGATAGAATTGGGATAATTTTTTTAATAAAATAAAAAATTAATCTTGGTTGTCTAAACGAAATCTTTTAGAATCTGAGTTTTTAAACCCAAAGTCCTTTAATGATAAAGGGTTCTATACTCTCTCCTTTTGTATATTAAAACGTTATCCTATAACAAACAGTGACGGGAGCCACAGACGATGGTCTACTGGAAGGCACAGTTCGGGGCTCTGGAGCCAGTGGACTGTTCCCCATGCAGTGCGTTCAAGAAGTACGTCTTCGACAGAACACACAACATCTACATCAGGTATGTCCAAGATTTAAATTTCCCAAAACAATAACTCAACAAGTCCTTATCAAAGTAACAAAATCGTAGTTGACTTGAAAATTCAAAAAAGGAGTGAAGTTAATTTGAAGTGTAATTTGATAAGACTAAGCCAAGAATCATATTGAAATGGCTGAAAGGTCTGCTGCTTTCTTTCGAAGATCTGCTGACCTAACCATAACACCGTCTTAAAGCCTTACTCCCGAGCTTGAACAGATAGTCCGCCAAAATGACAAAGATACTACTTTTACCATAATTTGCAGGTGTTAGGGTCTGGACCAATCCACCACTCCCGGGTGACAGGCAGACGGGAGATGGCTCTCAGCAAGACTTACAGTGCCACTGCCCCTAGGATTAAAAAGTCGTAAGTATTCCCATTGCTTACCTGTACTACTGCAGTGGTGGCCCAGTGGTAAAGGCAGCGTTTCGAACCCTGACAGACGCTTTACTTTGCGTAAATTATTTCATCACCACTGCTCTCAAAGCGGTGAAGGAAAACATCGTGAGGAAACCGGCACGTCCTAGAACCGAAAATGCGAAACGTGACATCTACCAACTCGCACTGTGCCCGCGTGGTGCATTACGGCCCACTTCCTCTCAGAGAGGAGGTCTGTGTCCCAGCAGTGGGAACATTATAAGCTGCTTATGCTAGGGATACGTACTAAATAGTGGATGGTAGGTAAGTCAGATATTCGGGGCAAAGTTGCGACCAAAAATCGTCGGCTTAGCCATATTCGTCATATCGTCGGCTGCTGATAGGATAGATTTATTTAATTGCTTTGAATGAATTCACAAAGGTAACATTGTTTGTATTATGTTATGCTAATATATAACTAGTAGCTTTAATTGTAATTTAGAATGTAACTAAAGACCACGCTACCGCATTAGGATTATTGCCTGTAATGATAGTTGTGTTTGTGACAAATAAAAAAAATAAAAATTGTTGGATCTACCAGAATACCCGCGAAATTTCGCGGATTTATGTATATATATATATATAAATTTATTTTATTATGATTTTTAATTCATATTCTTTATGGCATCTCATGAGCTATCCGAATACCAAAAAATATTTGGCCTAGGTCTTAAGGGGGAGGGTATAATAGATTGTTGATATAGTCTGCCTAAATAACTTCATGAGCAATGAAAACAGATGCAGACGGTGACATCATAATATACAAACTTATAAGCACGACAACAATGGACAATGCTTCAAACATTGCAAACAAAATAACATTTGCACATGATGTCGATCAGTCAGCAAAGGTCGGCTTCGTGTTGAGAAGTGAGAGTGACAATTTAGGAGCTAGTATCATGTTAGTCTGTGAGAAACTTGACCAGCCCGGTTCTGTTTTAGTGTTAATTTAAAAATAGACATGATTTCTCAGTGGTTCAAAAAACGTTATTAAAAAAAAACGTGTCAATATTTCGAAGTCTGATCAGTGTCACCCAGCAGGGTTAAATTGTTAATTGCTGGGTGGCACAGAATATCTAATAATCATGGGGATTTATAATAAGGAATTCGCAGAGCTATATTTAAAACTAACAAAGATGTAAGCCAGCATTTTCTATCTTAGATCTTTATTGCTCTGTATCCAGTGTTTTTATCATCCCCAATAAATAAGCGAAGTGGGAAGACGTTGCGTTGTTAACGATGAAATTAAAATGGCCAAGGTACTTTTGGGCACTTTTGTTTGGGTCAGTATCATTGCATCAGCTAAATTATATTAACGTATTTCTCACGTTTTAAATCAAACTGATATCCAATCTATACAGCTCTTCTTCATGAAAGCCAAAGTTGTTATTCAAAAAATCTTAAGCCTACGCGCTTCTAACAGGAACTTTCTCGACCACTAACTTATTCACCAACCCAAGTTTTCACAACACAAATATGTAACTTCACGTCATCGTCAGTATTTCACCGTTCCAATTTATACTTGCTATTCTCTCATTCTCATCAAACGAGAGCCTAGCCTAGCCTTTTCCCAAATATGATGGATATATGTAACGTATCTACGGACCAACTTCAACAAGCGTAGCTTAACCTTTAATCGACCCGTGCGGATATTATTAATTATCCACGAACCCCTCCCTCCCTCTGATACTACTATAAACTACGGTTGGCACCCTCAGACTAGATGGAGCAATCATTTTCGCAAGATGACTGGTAGCTAAATAACCTTAGCCGAGGATCGGGTAAAGCTTCGTGCAGACTAGCGCGACACGACACCGGTTATTCTTATACCGTGAAGTTTTCTTAGAAGTTGTATTGTTCGAGTCGCGTCGCGCCGTCGCGTCGCGCTGGTCTGCACGAGCCTTTATTCCGTTTATCCACCCCAAAAAAACCACCCTAAGGTGGATACTCCGAAACGTATTTCCGAGAATTCACCCTAAGGCTAGTTGAATAAACGGAATTTATAGGCTTAGGGTGGATTCTGGGACTACCTTAGTGTAGATTTTTTGGGCTGGATAAACGGAATAACCCCAAGTATCGTGTTACATGGCGTGTGATTAGTCAGGCCTATGTCCAGCAGTGGACTGGTACACGTTGATCTTGAAAAATAATTTTAAATGAAGTATGGCTGATGATCCTCTAATGCGCTTTTTCACGGAAAACTAAGTGACACCTAAATGAATCACTAAATAAAAGTGCAGTGTTGGACTTACAACTCTCAGCGCTGAGCCTAGCGTTGAAAATCCAACAGCGCACTTTTATTTAGGGATTCATTAAGTGTCACTTAGTGTAGATGAAAACGGGCATAAGTCTAATATAAATGGGTATTCCCAGGTATGGCAACATGGAGACCCGCACGGTGGTCCTGCACCGCGCGCGGCGAGGCTTCGGCTTCGTGCTGCGCGGAGCCAAGGCGTCGTCGCCGCTCATGGAGCTGCGGCCTTCAGAGCGCTGCCCCGCGCTGCAGTACCTGGATGACGTCGACGCGGGGGGCGTGGCAGACCGCGCGGGGCTGAGGAAGGGAGACTTTCTTGTGGCGGTAAGTGCTAACTTTGTGTTAAGAGCAGAGCGTTAAGTGCTAACTTTGTGTTAAGAGCAGAGCGTTAAGTGCTAACTTTGTGTTAAGAGCAGAGCGTTAGATTATATTTTTTTTGTAAAACTAATAAAGGTTATCATGGACGATAGAAAATTTCAAACATAGTGCCCTTGTGTAAACCACTTGGCTACTTCCATAATTTGCTGTAGGGCCTCAGAAAGTCAGATTAATATATCGTTACTAGCTTACCCGACAGACGTTATCCTGTCCAATGTCAATAATTTATACAAAATGCACTATCAGTTTCCCGAATTTTCCCGGCTACTTTTCAAATTTTTCGTTCCGCAAGAACCTGAATAACAAATATTTGCCAAATCAATCCAGCCGTTCCGAAGGGATTTAGGCTTACCAACGAACAGTATTTCATTTTTATTATACAGGGTTATTGGTAAAACACCAACAACCTCTTAAGGGGTCATTGTACTCATCATTATGAACAACTTTTACTTTGGTTCCAAGCCGTAAATCGGGAAAGAAAAATCTGGTGTTCCATACATTTTGACGAGTTGTGTGAACATAAATGTAGGGAACAGCTGTTTTTTTTTTCGCGTTTTCAAGTTTGGTCCCATATTAAAAGTTGTTCCTATTGATGAGTAGAATGACCCCTTAAGAGGTTGTTGGTGTTTTACCAATAACCCTGTATAGATTTCAAAGTTAACTTTAATTTAACAATATTCGAAAAAAAAAAAAAAAAAAAGCGTTTATTTCAGATTGTTTTGAATCCATAGAATGTTAGTACAAAGTAACAGGTACAAGGAAAAGATAAAATTGTTTACGTGAGCGTTTCATGCGACCAAACACAGCAGACCACATAGCAGATGACAAAAATTGTGTAGGCTTATCTTTCATAGGCATTTTCGCTGCTGTGACTTATCCCACGAAATAATTTGAAAGACGTCGAAGCTATCTTTTGTCATCCTGGCCCATTGTGAATCTCCAATTAGTTCGGGAATTCCTTCATGAATACGAGTATGCAGCAATTTTCTCGACGCAAATGGCGCGTGGTTTACCTTATATTAGAACTCCAAATATTTACTACTTTTTGACAAACAACGTAATTAGGTAAACCATTCAGAAAATATTCAGTTTCTTGTTACGTTGTTTTACAAAACATACAAACATATCGTGGATAGGCAAACAATGATTTCCGCCGAAAATCGTTTCATTCAAGTCTTGACTGCCGAATATACATATGGCCGACATGGCCGTGCTCCTCAGCTATAAAAAAGTAACTGTGATTTATGGGAGATTGCTTTTGTGAAAATAACAATGAAAATTATTTGTACTGGCAAAACTAATTAGACTTTTTTCAGCACAACAATTAAACCACACTCCTCAGTCTTCCCTTAACCTTCATGCGTTTCTGTCTTCTATATATTTTACTATTTTTTTCCTTTATACTTTGGCCCATCCCTTAAATCACCCTATATCGAAATGGTTAGCTTAAAAGGTTTTCATTTTGTCTTGATGAAAGGGTAATTTCTCGTCAGCAGCCCGACTAAGTTCTTATCTTACGCCCGCTCATCTCCTCACGCGTAATCTTATTCTATTTTAATGTTTTCCAAATCAAACTTTAAACTTTTACCTCCAAATTCGCCACTTAGGACCAATTCGACCATCCACCACTCCACCACAATCCAATCCATCCCATCCACCCACTTCGTTCTCTGGTAATTTTTAATGTTCGTCACACACACTTCCACTTCTGTCTCATTGAAGTTTGTCTGTTACTTCTGTCTCCTATATCTCATCTGCTGTCTCTCTCACTCCTATACAGATAAATGGCGAGGACGTGTCGTGTGCGTCGCACGAGCACGTGGTGGAGCTGATCCGCAGTTCCGGGGCCCTCGTCTCCATGACTGTTGTCTCGTTGAACAATCATAATGGTGAGTTATTTTTTAATCTTAACTTCTTGGAGAGATGAACCTGCGCCAGATTGGTTTGAACAGATATCGCTTGGCTTATGGTTAGTGGTCGCTCCAACTGATGTAGGCGCTTACATCTTGAGGCGGTAACAGCCACACACGTTACGGATTTTGGTGAAGTCAGTCAGACGGATTTGAAGAAAGAATTGCCTAGATATAGTAGCCTTAAATGCCATGCCCATTCCTGTAATATTTAATTTGGAAATATTTTCGTGTAGTATCTTAATGCCATCAGACCCTCGCTCTCGTGGGATATTAAGGGCAAGCTATCATTTGTTACGTAAAATTGTATTTAAACTCGTCTTTTTGCCAGGTAACAACGAGAACAACATGTGTACGGTACCCACAAGCAAGTCTCAGAACCAACTGTCAAGTTCTGGTCGCCCTTACGCCGCTACCTTGCCTAGAAAGGGAGCTGGAGGTAAATTTCATATAGGTACAAGTTTATTTTATTGAAGCAATGTGTTAATAAATCTGATGTTTCTCATAACCGATTACAAACATAATATTATAATGTCATGATAAACACATTATAATATTATCTTTGTAATCGATTCCAATCATAAACATCTCGATATTATTGATTTTATTATTATTTGAGTCCTGTCGTTATACAAGTAACACAGAGCCAATTCAAAAGTCATGGAAATCTTAGGATCACACACAAGCACGATAAAAAAAAACTATTGAATTTTAAAACAAAGATTATCTCTTTAGGTCGAGCGCCTGCGCCCGCGCCTCCACGTCGCGATCCACGCACGACGCTGAGCGTGGGACGAGCGAGGGCCAAGTCTATGGTCGCTGGACTTGGTAAGTACCTTACCCAATTACTAGCTAGAAATAAGACACGCCGCAAAAAAAATATTTTTTGAATAATCCTTGATGGTTTCTTATAAGTATCTGTATTAAATTAAGTACAATAACATCCAAAACTATCCGAGGTGTGTTCAGGCGTCAATTCGTCGATGGCATTATTTTGGATATTCATTTTCTGGTTTATAAGGTGGAATTTGGAATTTCAGAGAACGGTGGTGAAAAGGAAGAGAGCTGTGAACCCTTGAGCGTTGCGGGCAAGTCTTCGTCAGCTGAGTCGGTGCAGTTGCCGGGCGGCAGTAACAGTTAGTATTGTTCCTTATAATCTATCTGAAAGATAAGCAAAATTGCTTTTTTTTTTTACAATTATTTGGTTGCAATCCGCACTTGACCGATAGACTAGTGACAGGTCACTAGTATCTTCCGTTGCCGCATTGAAGCTTCTTATTTATGTCGTTCCATTTGCGTGCCTTTGATTATGTGGTCTAAGTTAGACTAACCATTAATCCAGGCTGTTACTCCTCCCTCTATTAGGTATTTCATTTTTCTTAATTATCTGGAGCTTGGACCCAGGGAGGGGAGGGCAGCAGCCCTCCCTGGATGTTGTATGCTTAAGTACCTACAGTTGTCGATAAAAGATATGTTAGTCACTTTGAGACTTACTTTGCAATTACAATATATTATGCATAAATTTTTGAAAAAAACCGCGCTGCCCGGCCGTTGTAATGAGCTTTGCTCTGTCAGTCCTTAGTCAGTGTTATATTACATCTTGATCAAAATATGATTCCCGATCGTATCAAGTCTGTATTTACAGAATTGTAATCATTAGAATCATTTATACATCTCTAAGTTAGATTTGTTCACATTCAATGACTTTTTCATGAAATCATGACATTTCAGAACAAATTTAACTTACAAAAACATACAAACGGCTTCCTTTACGGATCCACCTTAAGAAATATTTGATTTGCCCCCCCCCCTTGAGCCAAAAGCTGGGTACGTCCATGAATCTGGAGTCTAGTCTTGTCTCGTCGGGGTGTTAGCCCATTTTCTAAACAATCCACTATAATCCAGCTTCATATAGGGCCTATATGAAGCTGGATTATAGTGGATTGCTAAAGCCTATATTATACCAGCTTTTTGGCTTTATCTTACCAGGTGGCACGCCAGTATCGGGTACGCCGGTAGCGCCTCGCACGGCGTCAATCCGTGCGCGACCTGCTTCAAGCCGCATTACTGCCGCCGAGCTTGAAGAGCTGTTCCAGAGACAGGCTGATGCTGATACCATGTGAGTATTTATCATGTACCGGGTAGGCACTAGGGATCCACCAGATCAATTCGAAAATGATACAGATTTAGAATGAAGTTATATTAACCTAGGACTTTTCCGGAGGTGGTGAACCCGTGAACAAGGCTTTAACGGTGCAAATGGCCTAAGGTCCCAAGCTAAAGTATCCCCAAATCTCAAGTGTTCAAACGAAAACTTTAAAATGTAATTAAAAGTATTTCTGTCGCTAGAAAACTTAACGGTGTCATAAAATAAAATGCATTGGTAAAGGTTATTCCGTTTATCCATCCCAAAGAATCCACCCTAAGGTGGATACTCGGAAACTTATGTCTGAGAATCCACCCTAGGCCTAGTTGGATAAACGGAATTGATAGGCTTAGGGTGGATTTTCGGACATACGTTTCCAAGTAACCCATTTGAGAAATAGGCAGTCAGAATTTACTTAAAAATAACGTGACTCCATGAAGTCTAATAAGTTCGTTCCACAAAGTATGCATACAATTTAACGGTCGTTCACTAAAATCCAGGTCGACACATTACAGCCTAGGCAACAACGCGATGATGACTCGCTCGGCGTTCCAGGGCGGTTCGAACTCGCCTCCCTATTCTCCTGCGCGCGCGCCTAATCGAGTGTACGCGTCCGTCGCTGAGATGAAGAGGTCACGTGGCAAGGTAAGGACTTTTTTTATAGACAAGCATCTGTGAAGGAATGATAGTCATAGACTACGCTCTGGTATTTTTTCCAAAAAATATCCGGAAACTGTTTCAAAAACAAAACCCTCTCTTCTCGAAATCGAGCTCATATCGAACTTTTCGTCGGATTTATCTCCTAAACTCCATGACAAAAACTCATTCTGTAGATAAAGTGATTGCCTAAGCTTGTGCAACTAATTATGATTCGATATCAGACTATAGTTTGTCCGAGACCGCTGTTCTGTGCCAAAGGCATGTACCAACCTAAAAAAAAAAGGTATGTGCGTGGCGCTGGAGAGACGGGGGGACAGTACAGGCCGCAAATTTGTCAACGCTCACGGCGTCCCGGCACTCATTGGTCAATGCCCGCCACGCCGCGCATTCCTGAGACGCGGAACAGCCGTCCCGGTCAAACTATAGCTTTTTTCCTGCTATTTTAGGGTCGGTTTTTATTGGATTTATGATCAAAACATGGTGCTAAGTTTCTTATAACTAAACCTTTTCTTGTCTACAGCTATGGAGCAAGTCTAGTAGCAGCACGTTACGTCGTGACTTCCACTCGACGCCTGATTTAGCAGCTGAACACACCGCTCACCCACCGCGAACGCGCTCCAGCGAAGATGTACACGGTATGTATTGACCTTAGAACGCCACGCCATGAACGCATCGGCGTGCCTTGTATGCCAAGAAACAAAATTAAATTTACATAGCTTTTTGTCGGCTGTTGCTATCGGGGCCGTTTATCTTTGAGAAAAAGGGATGCTGCTATCGGTCATCGGGAAGCTGCTTCGTTTTCCCGGCACTGGAAAAATTATAGCATTAATATTTCAGAATATGGTATTTTGTTCTCCATCCCATTTTTCTTTTGTTGGCCGTTTTAAAGTTTAAAACCGCGTGCTAACCGAAAGCGACTGCCTGCGACTGCGCGGTGGTCGCGCTCGTTTATATGAATATGAGGTTAGGACGCAGGGTTACTTTTAGGAGAAATTTGTGACTTATTATATTGCCCCCCAGCCCCCGGGCGCGTGCCCCCCCCGGCGCACCCCCCGCCCCCCCCGCCGGGCGCGCTGCCCGCGTCCACGTTCCGGCCGGCCGACCAGGCCAAGCTGTACGCGTCGCCCAGGGACCTGGACAGCGTGGCCTACCGACCCAGCTGCAAAGACAACGACCACAACGTAAGTTTTATGCCTGCTTCAAATATATCCAATTCCCCAGTAAAAAAAACGTGTTGGGTCCGGGGACCCTATCCGGAACAAAGTTCTTTCTCACATATGATTTAAAACAAAAACAAAAATTTTGCAGTCACTATCTTGGATTTATATTTTGACCTCACTATTGGGTTTAGCACCCTCGAAAATGATAAAAACGATACCCATGATAAAAAATTTGAACATTTTCTCAAGAGCCTTGGATTAAAATTAACATTTTAACGTCACTATCGGCCACCTCGCCATCTTGGATTTTTATTTTGACCGAATCAAACTCAGTGTTATAATTGCAATTCATTATTAATATTCCAGTTCGCTAGTTAACCACATTTCATATTTCCATACAGAAATATTGCCAAATTAATCAAAATAGCGAAATATTCGATATCTATTTGCGACGTTGCTCACTTTCAGAATAAAAGCTCTTAAATTCTTAAAAAATACAACCGAATTGAGAACCTCCTCCTTTTTGGGATGTCGGTTAAAAAACATGTGTCTACGTTACAGAGTCGTAAAGCGACATCGTTGCGGTCGTGGGCGGGCCCCAACCGGCCTCAGTCAGCCGACGAGCCCGGCAATCAGTACGCACAGCCCTTCAACACGCATAAGGGCTTCGTTAGACAGGTAATTAATTACAGACGGATACTACATATATAATATTGTACTAAGATCTTTTAGCACGTTACCAAAAAGGGAACTAACAGCACCATGTTGATTTTTGTATAGAATTTCCTTAGAAGCCCCCATGTCAATGTCATTCAAGCGCCGAAAGATCCTTGTACAGCCGTGCTATTCTGTAACCATCTCGCCGTGAAAACTTGGGTGAAGTGAGCTTGATGTGAGCTGTCATTGCAGCTGAAGCTAGCAATTGACACTATTGACAGCTCACTTCATGCTCACTTCACCTCACTCTTCACGGTGAGATGTTTACAGAATGGATCGACTGTTGTAGAACTGTAAGGCGCCATCTCCACGGGCGAGAAAATCTCGGTGATAGTCTCGCCGTGCCATAAAATTCAATAGAAACTATAAATCAATCTCCATACGGCGATATCATGGCGACCATTTGAAAAAAATCGAAATTTAAAAGTACTTTATTCAAACTACACGTTTCGAACGTCAAAATGACATAAGACAGTCCGCCAAAACCGCCCACACTGCACCACTTCCTAGTGCTTTAGCTGGGAAGAAGTGACGCAATAAACTCCCAGCAGCAAAGCTGTCTGTTCAGTTGGAAGAACCCGATTCTATACAATAGTATGACCCACAGTGTGTCTATTGCTGTGTATCATTGATCACTAGTTTGGACATGGTTGATGATACCTACAAAAGAAGCTTGACAGGCGACTGTTAGAAATACTCTCGACTACTGGAAAGGGGAAGAAGTCAGAATAGGTACAAATTGAAAATCTATGTCGTTTACGTGCAATATATTATTGTTAACATTGAAAGTAACGAAAGAGGTTTTAACTAACTTGATCAACATCGCTTGCTTACTTCCAATTTGAAATTTCCAGAATTCAACTCCAGCTCCGCCAATCCCAGAGCCAGACTACAGTATGTCGGAATCTGACGATGAAGTGGATGCCAAGCCCAAAGGAGAACCCGCTGCAGTTGCCGAGACCAGCGCCAACAGCAACGCAAGGTGAGTCTTGAGATGTAGGACATACGGTTCAGTTTTATTTGAGTTGAATGTCAATTTGTTTGAGTAAATATTGGTGGTGCCAAATTAGGAGTTAATTGGGTGTTTCTTGTGAGGTTTTCTGTTGTTTATAATATTATTAAACACAATATCTTCTTAAACAAAATTTTGTTTATTCTAATTGTTTTAAATATTATGTTTAAATGTTTATATTCTTTCTGACAATCGTAACAACCCTGTGGCGTAGGTTCTTCAAAATATTGTTAACAAAAAGTACGAAAAAATGCATGTCCTAATAAACCTTAACATTTTCAGGATACCAATATACGCAACGATATTTGAGAATGACGCGGAATAAATATTAAATTTTGAGCTTTGATTCTTAACAAATAAGGTATAGTGTCAATTGTCAATGGATTACGTGTCGCTGGGAAAGCGCTTATGTGTTTGTAAACAGTCACTATCACGAAAAAAAAAACCATTATTGTCTCGACACAGATTCACATGTCCTACTTTGTCTCATTTTAAAAAAATCATTACATTTTTGTCCATTGTTTTGCAATTTTAAATTAGTAAAAGAGAACAAAATCAAAATAATAAAATAGTTCATTTTTCACAGAAAAAAAAAAGAAATTCACATGTGGTGACTGGAGGTTGGGTATATACAAAATAGTACAAAACGTAGAGAAAAAAACAAATTGCACTAATATATAGAAAGTAGAGTGCATTATACTCACACAGGGTATACAGTGATTAACTTTTTATCTTTAGTATTTAACGAATATTTATGTTACACGTTTGTTTATAAAGCGCCTGCTACACGGTCGCCAACCGCGTCCCGACAGAGGTGACCTTGGTGGTTTACAACCGTGTAGATTATGACCAAACGATGATGATTTGGTTTACGACCAAATTTAATTTGACCTTCCAGTGATCTTGGTTTAAAGAGTTGCGCTAGCAACCAAGGACGAATAGAGGAGGTAGTGCCTAGCTTGGGAGGTTTTGGTTTCTAAATGGAAAACAATTGACCCAAACGCCAATGAGTCATCGATAAAATAAAATCGCCATGACGTCTTTACTCCTCGAATATCACGACAGAATGGCATGTTGGCGACCATGTTGTTGAAACAGCTCTGTCGGTCCAACTAAGGTCACCTCTGTTGGGGACGCGGTTGGCAACCGTGTGGCAGGCACTTTAGTAATAATATTTTGTGTTTTGTGGGTAATGTTGGTTTATATGTGAAATTAATAGGTATTTGTTTTGATTTTTGGTTTTAAAGAATTGATTAATGGATTTATAAGTTTAATTTATTTTGGAGATTAGGTAGATAATCATGTAGGTAACTAACGAAATTATTTAAACAATTTCAGTGGAAGCAGCTCGGGTTCAAGTTCTATGCAGCATTCCTTCTCCGTGGACGAGATCCAGAAGATCCGCACTCGTCTGAAATCTTCGAAGTCTTGCGGCGACGAGTTGGGCGTGGAGCGAGACGACGGCGACAACTCGTCGTCGGGCGTGTCGTCCGACCAGGAGGCGCAGGCGCGGCCCCCTCCCCGGCGGGACAAAGTGTCGTTCTGCTCTTCGGTCACCGTGAAGTCGTCCAACGACGTCATCAGCACGGAGCCGGTGCACTCGTCCAGCGAGAGCCTGGCGCCGCCGCCGCCGCCCATGCAGCGCCACAACTCGCTGACGCGCAAGCGCGCCACGGCCGCGCTCCTGCGGGGCCCCGCGGGCTCGGCGCGCGGCCGCTCGGCGGCGGAGCGCCTGGGCGTGGACATCGACAAGGCGCCCGGGCGGCGCGGCCGGGCCGCGGCCCTGCTGGCGCAGCTGCCGCCGCCGCCCGAGGAGCCGGGCCCCGCGCCCGAGCACGCGCCCGTGCTGGCCCCGCCGCCGCAGTTCAGCGACCGCGTGCGCGTGGTGGCGGCGCTGCCCAAGCGCCTGGCGCACCTGCAGTAGGGCCCGGGCCCCGCCCGGCCGGGGCCGCGGCCCTGCATGTCGTCTCACGTTCGCTTCGGCGCCTTCGGAAGTCCGCGAGCCCCGCTCGACGGATCGGTCTTATGAACCCTAGATAATAAATCTTCACTTTTCGTACCCTCGTCGTAGGCTTAACCCGTATGTCGCCGGCCGCGCCTCGCCGGTCGGCGCGATGAACGAGAAACGTTTTGTAATCGAGCGACTAAATGAAACCAAAGATTTATAGTATTTATTGTTGAGGAGTTAACATTGATATAGTTGAAACTAATTTTTATACATTCCCTTATTAAGCTAGTATTAACCTGCGTTTCACGAATCATTATTATTGGTATTACTTTACTGTTATATGTCGACGTAGCGGTTTTATTCTGTTCGTTGTAGCAAATTTATTTAATTCTAATTCCTATTTTATAATTTCAACCCTTTTACAACGCAACCAAGTGCCATCGTGTCTATGATTTTAATATATTTTTATAGTATATATCTGTAAATATTTTACGAGAGCTATTTTCGAGTTAAAAGAGTGGACCAGACGCGTAAATACAAAAATATCCGGCCAACATATTATATATTTAAAAAAAGCAGATTATTTATTAAACACTGGTATTTATAAACGTTGATATACATATTTATGGAACATATCGTGCTGTGTTCCGATCGCTCGTTATAATTTTATTGTTTTCAATATTCGTCCAATGGTACGTCGAGATGGTCCACTCTTTTGACGACATTTATTGAATTATTATGTTTCAATGGCCGGAAAGGCGATTATTTGAATTGAATGTGTTCTCATAGAAGACTAGCGCTTGAACCAAACTCACTAGCGTTTCATCCGTTCCATGATATTGTAAAGATTTTATACTAATGGAAATACATCCGTGCGTCATTTAGATATAGTTTATATCGCGAAGAGAGTGTAACACCAATTTTTATATTTCATTAATCGATTTTGTATCTTATTCTATTGTAATTTAGATATCATTTTTGCAAAAAAATTAATTGTGACTTCGAAATTATCTTATAAAAAAAATAATTACTGAACGAATGAACTCTCACTTATGTTTGAAATCATTTACCCTTTTGCTTTTATGAAAAGGGAAGAAGGATTTATTATTTAAAGCCCCAATAAGAGGTGTATCGAAATCTTACCTGATATTTATAATAATACCTACCTGCCAATATGACAGAGTGAACTGAGGAACAACATTCCATTTTGTCATGGTGTCTGTTTATCAATAAGTAACACGAGTTGCAAACACTACCTAAATAACGATCAGCCTAATACGAGAAGCCATTTTGGATCTTATGTTCATTGACGTTAAGTTTTATATTCGTTTGTTAGTAGCAATAGAATTTTTACCGAAAGTTAAGCTCCCTGTTTCACGACACCCAGAAACTAGAAACTATTTACCAGATAAAGAAATGTTAGATTTATCTTTAATCGGGTAAGGAAACAGGCGGTGATCAATGTTAAAATTAGCTGAATTTTTAAATAGTAAGTCGCATGTAGCCGACTGTAGCCTCCACATGTATTATTAGCACAATCAATTAATTTGTTTATTAATGTTTGTATTATTTCGTTATAATCGTCTTGTCATTATTTTAAGTTGTATAAATGTATTGTCTACTTAAGGCATAGATAGGTAGTGGTAATTATTAGGGCAATACTTGATTGTAGAGTATCGGTCGGTGAGAGGGGGCGGCGCGTTCGAACTGTCGCTTATTTCACTGAGCTTTACTCACAAAAATCGAAATTTCTCTGCTCGTTAACCTAACATTTTTTTTTTATAATTCCTTTAGAAATCCGTCACATAATTTTGTAAAAAAAAATCTCATAGGGAAATATTCAAATGCATTTGTTAAATACCCACCTGAAAATACTTTGTACATACATTAAAATGCTACCCCTATTTGAAAATGATAACTCTGAAAATTTGAAAATTTCTCCATACCCACATAAAAATTTCTTCACATCTCAGCACCATTTGATTATTTTAATAATAAAATATTCCTTAATTAACAATATGAGGGTAGTTAAATAAGCGACAGATCCCAACGCGCTGTGGTTTTGTATAATACAATTGTGTTTCGCGTTTCATTTGAATCTCAGTATCGGACGTGTAACTACAACTTGGTATACTTTCAAATGAAAAATTAAATGTTTCATCACTTATTTATTGAAGTTTTATTTTCTTAACATTACACAAATAAGGCCATATTACCCAGAACATACCATAGACATTGACTTAAAGACTTCATCATATTATAAATAATATTAATAGTTTAAAAAACACTAAAAACACGCTTTTACGTGCACCTATAGGCGTATTCAGACCTTGACACCTAATCGTGGTCAAATTTCATTACAAGACCTTTCTAACAAGTCCAAACACGGCTATGATACGATATTTCATCATGGAATGCTAGTGCCTATCTTCCGGCTTCATCATCAGACCTTGAAACCTAATCATGGTCAACGTTCATTACAAGACCTTTCTAACAAGTCCAAACTACGGCAGATAGAAGATGGTTAAATTAGTTTTCTTAGATTTGATTACATAGTTACATACATACAGGTCGACCTAATAAAAGCGTGTTAAAAAGTTAAACACAGAAAAATAATTACAACAATACCATACAACATACATATTTCCACTTTATTTTCAGTGTCATCTACGGAATTCTTTAACGGCTCATTTATTTTCATTACTCGGTCGATATACAGCATACGGGGATTCCCCGCACGCGGGATAGTGACTAATGAAAGTAATAAGTCGATAACGCGGTCGATACATCGTCTGCGGGGAATGCCCGTAGCTGACGTAGCGACCAATGGAATTTATTGGTCGGTAAAAATGGTGAAGTAGTAGGTATGCGTTTTAAAGTCAATGTTAGACAGAGACAGCACTTCTGCGATCTGACGTCACAACACAGGAACGCCATAGTATCTTCGCGTCATTCAGTGTTTTGCGTGACAAGGATAGAAAAATAATTTCAAAAGCTTACAGTTTCAGTTTTATTTTATTTTTTGTAACATCTTTCAAATAAGTATTAATTCATGTATATTTTGGATAGTGGTCAAATAAAACATTCATTTCATATTTTGCAAATAAGAAACACTCTTACACAAAAATCTTATTCTATTTAAGAGAGCTCACACTAAAACTAACATTAATAACCATAAATTGGACGGACGATTACTTATTAAATTATCACAACAACAATAAACAGTCCTCAAAGTGTTATCTCAAGGCGTTTGTGAAGAATATAATCAAATTAACTAACCTTGAAGATAGCGGCGGGATTTCGAAACTTATCGCTAATGGACGGAACGAAGGAATATCGACCTTATGTCTTATATGTTACAGTTTAGTCCTTCATTGCAAAACACGTAATTGTTTTAATGGATGCAACGAAGGAATTTGAACTTTATTCAGTTCAGTTAAAGGCTTATTCTAATATTATAAAGTGTTGTGTTGAGTACTCGATTATTTACTACGAACTCGTGTGTTAACAAAATTCAAAAAATTCAAAATTCAAAAGTCATTTATTCAAACTAGGCTGATAATCAGCACTTTTCGAACGTCAAAATTACATAAGACAGTCCCCCAAAACGCCCACCCTTCACCACTTCCTAGTGCGTTAGCTGGGAAGAAGAAGTGGCGCAACAAACTCCCCAGCAGCACAGCTGTCTGTTCAGTTAGAAAGAAAAAAAATGACTCTATATAATAGTATTCAACATACTTAATTAACCTAATTTAAATTATTATCCATATGTTAGCTAGCACACGCCAATATACCAAACAAAATCATCGAGAACTATACTCGGGCAGAAATAAAAACTAAACGTAAACAAAACTTAACGTCTTAATAAAAGCCTCCAGGCATAAAGGGCGTGCCCGCTTACATAAAGCTGTAACTGGAAGTTATAAATGATAAAC
Organism: Agrochola circellaris; assembly: GCA_914767755.1. Taxonomy (NCBI): domain Eukaryota; kingdom Metazoa; phylum Arthropoda; class Insecta; order Lepidoptera; family Noctuidae; genus Agrochola; species Agrochola circellaris. Next base: position 4,292,699 of record OU611847.1, read on the forward strand.
TAGGACCATCGAGGTAAAATAAATAAACAGTTAATTACTAATAACAATAAATAATATGATCTATTGTCGAGGTCACTAGTTACATATTGCAATACAACTCATTAAAAAAAAAACATTGTAATGAGTAGATTATGTCAACAATAAATTAAAATTAAATTAAAATAAACAATTATATGAACTCATATAACCTGTCAGTAGGTAAGCTAATTCTGGTGAAAGAACATAAAAATTGTCTTGAGTTAATCACAGCGACCAACTATTCTTATCATTTAAGTAGTCGTTGATAGAATAGTATGCCTTTGAACAAAGGTTGGATTTTACTTTCGTTTTAAACGCATTAAAAGGCAAATCTAGCAAAGAAGAGGGTAACTTGTTATAAAAGGTTATACCAAGCCCAACAAATGAGTTATGAACCTTATGAAGCCGGTGAAAAGGAACTCTTAGTTTTTCCTTATTTCTAGTGTTAACATTGTGAAAATCACTGTTCTTACTGTATAAATGTAACAATGTAACACGTGTTGAAGAAGACATTTCATACATTCTAATCAATGCAAAACACTTATTCACGCTTTTGACTTCTTGTCTCACTGCTAGACAGGGGTCTTCTATCTTATCGCCCCTTTCTAAGGGTTGATTTAGGGACCTCGTACACTATGCGGCCACGACCACGACTGGTCACTGCGATGTCCGTCGCAGAAGCTTCGACCAAGATGTGGACGTTAACAAATATTCGCCGCAACTAGTCGGATGGCACGTCGTGCGACCAGTTGGTCGTTGTTTGCGATACTTTACTTGGCCGCTGCGGCCACTGGCCGTTATCGTGACCGCTTAACCAGAAAAACTTGCTATATTATCACTCTAGCCGTGCCTTAGATGGCCTTCTTATTAAATAAAGGTTTCTTGTTCTTATAAAAAAGGCAATTTTCGATGCCTGAAGAAATTCAGCTAAAAAAATTTTTGCACATACTTGATGTACAAATTTGAACTCTATTCTGTAGTGTTAAAGTCCATGTAGGCAGAAACATCGTCGATCTTGACGAGTCGACGGTAATCGACGTTTTCACCGCACATCGGACACTTGCCTTCTTCTTGAAGAATCCTGTACGAAAAGAAATTCACTTTATTATTGATGAAGGAGAAGTCTCATATCCCATAGAAAATTACCCCACGTTTGACAGCAAACAGAAATACCTAAAAAAATCACAAAAAGAAAAAAATAATATATATACACGATTAAAACCGGAAAATGTTTAATAACACTTCTAGTCGTTCTAAAACTAAAATTTCCAGATTTTACTAAATTATAATACTGTCTCTGAATTATTATTCAGAGGAAATTTTTCGTATGTTAACTAGTAAGGATTAAAACTAGAAGTATATAATCAATTTTTTGAGATACGTACTTCTCTTTGCTGGCAGACGTGTGGCATTTTGACCCTTTTACTTTCTAGTTGCTAAACTATATCATCGTCATAAACATTTCAGCCTAAAGACGTCCACTGATGAACATAGGCCTCCCCCAAGCGTCACCACATCGACCGCTCCTGTGCTTCTCACATCCAGCGGATTCCTGCGACCTTTACAAGGTTCACATATCGGTCCACATCGGGCATAATATATTCTGCGAGTATCGTGCCCTACCCGCTTAAGTTTAGCAATTCTTCGGGCTATGTCGGTTACCTTTGGTTCTCCTGATACTACACTGTTACACTGTATACTACATTGAAGCTCAACACACACAAGGTGGGTGCCTGTCGTGCGCGGATCGGGCGCGGAGCGGGTCGGGAGAGGGAGCCGAGAGAAAATATACAAGCCCGCCGTACTGCCGTCCCGACCCGCGCCTGCCACGCATTCGCCTTGTGTGTGTGTTGAGATTTATTATATTAATGTATTCCAGGGATTTAGTTAGTTAATTTTTGTAGTTACTGTACTTACTCGACAAATTCAGAGAGGATAGCTGGAAAGTCGCATTCTGGGCACGCGGTTAGATCATCTTTCACTATATGGAGGCCCTGCAATATAATAACAAGTTATTTAAGTATGGGTGTTTTCCATCCAGCATTTGTATTTTAGCTAAATTCTTTTGCTCCGTGACCTTCTCCGTTTTGCTCACTCAGAGCAAAAAGAATAAACGAGGAAAGTTCTGGAAGTGTAAAATTCAAAAGTCATTTTATTCAAACTAGGCTGAGAATCAGCACTTTTCGAACGTCAAAATTACATAAGACAGTCCCCCAAAACGCCCGCCCTTCACCACTTCCTAGTGCGTTAGTTGGGAAGAAGAAGTGGCGCAACAAACTTCCCAGCAGTAACTTGTACTTGTAACTTCTTATCTTCGCACTGAGTTTATATCACGCGACGTAGGCGATGTTGAAGTAAACACGAATGCAGTCTAGGCTCCTATAAGTTTCTAGCTCCGTATAAGTTTCACGAAGGCTTACGCTGGACTTACACCTGATGGGAAGGTAGGGTGGCTTCTCATCAGAAACAACTCAGAATACCCTTCATAACGTTTCCTGTTCTTGCTGCCCGCACTGGTTAATGTTTGCTGTTGTATCAGATGGCCACTTACCGTAGCTAAGCAGAAAGGCACGTCCACCTCGCAGCGCGCACACGTGAGCTCCGCGACCGGCAGCTCGCCGGCGCAGCGCGGGCAGGGCGCCGCGGGCGCGGCGGGCGGGGCGTCGCGGGCGCCGTGCCGGACCACGCTCTCTATCTTCTTCACGTATTTGGGATCGATCTGGTGGAAGGAAGTAGTCCTTGGTGAGAAAATTGTCCATAACGACACACGTACATTTTGTATGCACGGCATCGCAAGTTTGGTGGATTTCGTACGATTACACTCGTACCCAGTGCGACAGTAGTCAAAGACAGCAGCAACAGGTTTGCAAGACCGACATGCTGCATTTTTATTTGTGTGAATATGCACGAATGTCCATTCGTGCATATTCATATTCGTGAGTATTGAGTAATCAGGCTGGCCTGAAACCCATGATTCAGCCCGCAATATACAATGTCAATGTTTCAGTAAGCATGATTTACTTTTAAATTTGTCGATAAGTAACTGGACGGAGTTACCATGATACGTCTGGCTGTAAAAATGCAAAATGGTTATATCAAGGGACCTGAAACGATAAGATCGCCCATTGTATATTTTGTAATGCTTAATTATTATTTTTTTGTAATTTATAAAGTATATTATATAAATAAATAAAACGACCGCTTTATCAATTCTGCTAAAAGTGATTGATTTCTTGAATTACCAGCAATTCCTCTAATTTTCGTGAAATGGTAACACGTTAGATGAATAATATCTCAATTCAATTCATATTTGGTGTAAATATTGCCATATTGGAGGAAATTAATCGCTTTTAGCAGAATTGCTAAAGTGGCCGTTTTAGGCCCCTGATCTGAACAGTATGAATTATTATCAGCGTAAAATGTTGTAAAAACCATACAAAATCAAATAACAAAAATACTGAGAGAATATGGAAGTAAGACATAAACTTAATACCTGTGAACGATATTCTGGCTGCATTAAAACTCTGGCCCAGTGATAAGCCTGATGCTTCAGCCCAGCGCGACTGCATTCGATGACCGTTGATGTCAATATCGATACTTGATCTGCAATTATCGGATAAATAAAATTTACGTTTGTGGGCTAAATAAAAAAGGTTTTGAGGACTTTTTGGAACTTACGTTGTGGAGTGGGGAAGAAAGTCACGTCAGCGGCAGTGCGTAACAGAAGTCTAGCTGCCAAGTCGTGACGACCACGTTTCACGTGTGTGCGTACCTAAAACAGCACGCATGTCTGTTGAATATCTCGTCAAGTTTATTTATTTATTTATTATTGCATAATGTACACTCAGTTACTCAGTGACCCTGTTAGGACGCAGCAAGTATTATTACATTTAACTTAAATCTAGGTTTAAATATTTGGAAGTTAACATTATAATGCATATCTACTAAATATCAATATCACAACATTCATTATTATTACTACTAATGTATAATCTCTTTGTAACATATTTAATTTAATTTATATTTATGGCAACTCATCGCTTCAAAGATAGTAAGAAAGAAAAAATATTCATTGAGACTCGCACAGAGAACCACAAATTAAACTAAAAACACACTTAACATAAATAAAAAACAATAAGAAACAAAGTAAAATTTATAGCAGTCCTGTACGCGGCCAAAAGGCTCATATCTCAGCATAATGCTGCGACATTTAAAAAATAAATGTCGCAGCGCTGGTACTCTGATAGCCCTATCAGAATACCAGCGCTGCGACATTTATTTTTTGCAGTGATGTCACGGATACATATAAATAGAAAATGGTGTGTGAAATACAATAAAAAGTAAAATATATGTAGTCCGCATTTCTGCCGACGTAACATCAGTTACTTGTCTATACCATTACTATCTGTGGTATTCTATGGCATCGTTGTGACAAGTAACCAAATACCAATGAACCAAGCCAGTTGATCAATTTACCAATGTAACCTAATATTTGCATGCTAGGAAACAAGCAAAAATGTATGCTCTATAATGTATTTTTAATACCAACTTTATATACCATGTTTTATGCAAATAAATATTATTTATATTTCTATTTCTAAGTAAAGAGACGCAGACACCAACACCTGCTAAGTACCTGGTACTTGTTGATGGGCCTATACTGTCCTCTCATACCTTTTAACACTGTAACTTGGAAACATTGTAAAAACCATTTACTTTTAAAAGAGTAACCGTGGAGTTTCTTGCCGGCTCTTCTCCATAGGAGACGACCAATTGGAACCGTGCACTTAGCTTCTGACGTTTCATAAGTGCCCTTGTAGGTTTATGAGAAATAAAATATTTTGAATTTGCTCAAATCTGCTTGCCCTTGTATTATCTGCCTGTAAATATTTTAAAACTATAACTGACCAGTATGTAGCTGTGTAGTAACGCGATGGCATGCCTCATGTCCCTCGGCACAGGCATGCGTGACGCGCGCAGTGACACGCACATGGCGCGGACCACGTCGCGAGCCTCGCGGTACTTGCCGGCTCGACATTCCGCTCCGGCTATTATAACCTGTAAAAATATTTCAAATTTCACAATGATATTAAATAACTGGAAAATTAAAAAAAAAATCAATTCAAAATTCAAAAGTTAGTTATTCATACTAGGCTGAGAATCAGCACTTTTCGAACGTCAAAATAAGACAGTCCCTCAAAAACGCCCGCCCTCACCACTTCCTAGTGCTTAAGCTGGGAAGAAGTGACGCAACAAACTCTCCAGCAGCACAGCTGTCTGTTCAATTGGAAAAACTTGATTCTATATAATAGTACTTATGCAAAAATAATGTACATTACCACAAATTGCAATACAACTCATAAAATAAAAGCAGTTTAATGAGGAAAACAAAGATATCGAAATTTATTAACACAGGACTTGATATCACAGCCTCACACCTTCAGTTTACGAAAAAAATAAGCAGATCAGCAAAGTCAAATCATCATTCGAGGTTTTCTATAGGAAATCACGAAAACAATATGGGTTTCTATTGGAATACAGACTATATTTTCAGAAGCAAAATTAAAGTAAATAAAAAAATGGTAGCAAAAAAACAGTATAGTATAGACAATACAAAAAAATGTGGGTAATATATATATATCGCACCTTTGGTAGAACAAGGGCACAATTGCAGTTTTTGCAATTTTACAGGAGAGTAATTTTAAGATATTTTTTGTACTTAATGTGGTCTAGCTATGTTAATAATGTTCTAAGGTTGTTCTGCTTTGTATGACATAAACTATATCCAGTTCAAAGGGCCTTTTTAAAGCATTTCTGCATATTTAAGTAATTTTGGCAATTTATGACAATTATGCCCTTGTTCTACCAAAGGTGCGATATATATATATTTTTTTTTGTTTTTTTTTTTTCAAAGGATCAATTTCATTATTTATTATTTTCCCCTCTATAAAATCAGAATAGAAAGCTATACCATCAGTTCTGTAAAACAATTCTCACCGCAGTTTTAGCAGCCTCAGCAAACTGCCTCTTAGCCATATACAGTCGGAACAAGTGTCGAGGCTCTCTCGGAGTACCATCTGTCTCACCCAGTAGAAACTCTATCAATCTGTAATAATTATGAGACATCCATTATACTGCTTAGCTGAATCATAAACGTTCAGGTTTACATTATTTACTAAATCATTTTACCTAATAAGTATAATTAGTAATATGTAAAAAAATACCCTTTCCTTTCCGAAAGGGGCACATAGGTACTACAATAACATTACCTAAACGTAATAAAAAATCTTATTATTATTGAAAATAAAAAGTCACTGCTAATTAAAATTCACTATTTTAGTACCAAAATCCCCATCCATAAAAAAGTTGCAAATTTTCGACTTGTAGACAGACAACCCTGAAAGAAGGCCGCCCGCGAAAAAAAAAATGGGCGAAATTTTCTTCTATTTTTTCCTGATAATGAGCACATAAATAGACTTTCAGTACAATACCTAACACCATCACTGATCGGACAAGGTTTTGGTAACTTGTTGTATAGCTATTTCACACATGGTGTGCAGTCTTGCTGCGTTTGATCATGGCATTGATCTCGCGCACTAGACGGCCAGGGCTCCGGCGAGTTGTGGCCGTCTAGTGGTATTGTATGATGTGCGGCTAGTTGGCCGTTGCGACCAAGTGCGCGATTCGTATCGGTTTCTATAGTTTACCTGGTCGCGTCGCGGTCATGGCCGTCTAGTGCGCCAGATCCCTTACTGAGCGTTGGAACTGATCGTTAAAATGTAACAGTAAGCGAAAAATTTAATTGTCATCGGAACGGAACGAGTATACCAAGTCACAACTGAATAAACTAAGAGGATGATGTCCGAAATTAGGTTGCAAGATTTGACCCAAAAATACAAAAATCTGTGGAGTAGAATAATAATGTTGTAGGTACAAAAATAGAACCACCCCTTACCTCCTAGTCAATCTCTCATCATCACTAGCTGCAGCCGCATCAATAGCGATACTAATCGCCTCATTTTCGTCCTCTTCCGACCCCCCACTCCTCAACAGATGCGACATCGCCTTACTATATTCTCCCGCATGGAAATAAAACTTGCCCGCAAGCAAATGATTCTTCTCCCCTTCAAAATGTAACGCTAAACTCTTGAAATCTTCAGGTCTTGCTTGAGAAGTCTGTATCAGTATTTCTCCATACAAATGTAGCTTCCCATTCTTCCTTGCCAGTTGAAAAGCCTCATCATAACATAGGGACATCACTAAGAATTTGATTGCCGATGTGGGATCATCACTGTTTTGGAAGTAGTTAGCGACCATTTTCGCCCCTTGTATTGATTTCGTTTCTTGAACAAGATTTACAGCCTCATCTATATCGTCAAGTTTGTCGAGATTTAGTCGTATGGCTGCTTCATAGTCTTGGGCTTTTAGGTATGATTTTAACGCGTCGTGGTACCTGCCTTCAGCTTCTTTAGCCTTTGCGTACTGTATGTGTATGCTTGGAGAGTTGATCTTTGGGAGTAGGGCTTCAACTTTGAGCCAGGATTTGAGTTTGATATAAAGCGATGCGGCTTTTTCCGTGTTCCCCGCGTGGTCGTATAAAGCTGCTGCATGACTGTACTGTTTTTCTTCCTCTAAGAGTTGTGCACATTCTTTAACTAACATGATGTCGTGTGAATGTTTCATAGCGGTTGTTAAGCCTCTCATGACGTCACCGCATCGTATCGCCATTCGCGCGATCCCTGCTTCACATTTGTCGTTGTGTTCTTTGATCTTAATGTCGTCTGTGTTTTCTGTGATGACACTTTTCTCGTAATTTGTTAGGGCTTCGTGGTAGTCTGCTCTGTTGAGTGAGAGAACACATAATATTGTAGATGTTTATTCTAAAGTGGAAGAGAGACGAAATATTTGGTAAGTTAAATTAATTCCTTGGTAATGATATATTATTATAAGGATGTTTAAATGGAAGGGGAATATATTATAGAAAAACACGTAAAAAAACCAAGTCGAAAAACGCCGATGTTTCGTTGAGTATATCGACGCGAAAACTGATACCATGGATTCAGTACATGATTTTGAACCCCACTGTCGAAATTTTTGCGAGTTATAAAAAAAAAAATGCTTTTTTATAGAAAAGTGCAATACCCACGCGGTCAAAATGTATGGAACAGCAGCATTTTTTTTTAATAACCGACGAAAAGTTTCGACACGTTGGCGTTCAGAATCATGTACTGAATCCATGTCAACAGTTTTCGCGACGATGTCCCTGCCACGCTGTATATTACAATTGCATTATTTCGGTTCTGCCTAAAATAAAAGGTAAAGGAAAAAAAAATGTCAGGTAATCGGCATGTCCGAGAAATAAAAATACGAAGATGTGTGACATACATTAACCGCACTGGGCCCGCGTGGTGGGTTACAGCCCACTCCCTCTCACAGAGAGGAGGCCTGTGTCGCAGCAGTGGGAACGTTGCCGGCTGATTATGCTAATGATGGAACCTTTGAACGTAGTCTAACTATACATACGTGAGCTCCAAGTGCTGCGCCCTGTGCAGCGTGATGGCGGGCGCCTTGGCGGGACAGCTCACGGCCGCGATCTCCGCCGCGCGCGCCCAGTCGCCGCGCGCCGCGTGCAGCTCCAGCGCGTGCAGGGCGCCCGCGCCAGAGCTCTCGAGCCAGCGCGCTGCGGCCGAGCCCTTGCATAGACATGCGCAGAGCATGCCGCTAAGCGACAATTTATAAAAATCTTTAAGACAAAGCAGTTAACTAAATTTCCAAGGAAGCGTTTAAGAGACTTCAAGGCAAAATAGGAAAATGTTCTTTAGAAAAAAATAATCTAAAAATATAAAATTAAATACAGGAGACAACAGAAGATATAACACAAGAGGTATTTTTTTTACATAATTAGAATTTTACAAACTTTTTGACAATCGCGAATTTGCGTCAGCAATATCGCTGGCCCCGGGCAATATAGCGGTAAACACCGGTTACGCCCTTTTTAATGTTATTTGATTGTTGGCTTCTCTGAGTACCAATCTATCACTCTTATTTTATTCAGTTTTTTTTAATAATATTTATGTAGAATAAATGACAATAACAGCTTTATTGCATGGAAAATTCTCTTACGACTAAGTTATGTATTTTTACTTCTCCTGTAAATTTCGATTTTTGATATTACCGCTTTATTGCCCGGGGCCAGCGATACTTAAAAGGGAAAATCAAAATAATTGATAAAACTCACCACAATATAGAGAGATCTTCTATATGCGAAGCATCTTCCAACGCCCAGACCATCGCAACATCGCTCAGCCTCGTGTACACACGAATCGCTGAAAACCCAAATATTAGTTATATTAATAAACAAAATATTTCTTGTGAATGAAGCAATCATTTTTACAACTACTGCTAACTCACCAAACTCCACATTCAACTCCGCAATAGCAGCTTCTCCCATCTTCCTCCATAGATCCACTTCATCCACGGCATCACAGAACAGCCAAGCTTCGCTAAACCGTCTCAGAGCCAACAGCTTTTCAATATGGCGGCGTTGGTTCGCTAGACGCTTCTCTGTATCAGCGTCAGCTAGACCACTCGTGTTGTGGGAGTCCAACGCCAGTTTTATTACCCTAAGGAGAAAATAAGACCTTGTGTAGAGGGAATAAAGTTGAATCTTGTTCAATAAATATGTCTAGGGATAAGGAAGCTTCGCTAAATAGTCTCAAACCCATCAACTTGTCGCTATACAAGGCTATACGTTTTTTCTATGTCAGCGTCGGTTAGGCAACTCGTGTTGTGAGAACTTAACATCACTTTTATAACTCTATGGAGAATATTACAACCCAATGAGGTCGAATATTCATTAACAAATGCGTTTAGAGACTGATACACTATCTGCCCCAAAAAAAAAAACCATTGACAACGTATATTTAGTAAACTAATCCGCTTAACTGTTCTTTATGACTAAAGAACCCTGTAAGACGACGTGTTGACACGTCGGGTCCGGATTCGCAACAAGTCAATCGTCATCCTGAGGATGCCTCGTTGAGAGGTGAAACACGTGTCGGTTTCTTACAGTTTTCTTTATGACTCTTTAAGAACACTTAAGCGGATTAGATTACTAAATATACGTTGTCTATTGTATTTTATAATGGATTTCCGCAGTCACGCCTGAGTCAATTAAGTTTCTGTCTCAAATAAAATATTTTTCTTTCTTTCTTTCTTACACTTAACTGAACCGTCTCAAAGTTAACAGCTGTTCAATACGGCGCTCTATATGTAGATGTTCAGTTCGAAATTATTTTATGGACACTAATGGTTGGATTATTGCCACTTCAGCGTGTTTATTATATAGCCTGTCACAACTATTTTTGTCCTCTTTCAGATCATCTGATCCCGGAATTCAACCCCTCAGATGCTTGGAGTAAGTGTGGCGGCATCTACACCGCCACATGCGAACTACGCATCAAAGACTTGACGTCACACAACATCCTGACGTCACTCAAATCCTGCATCGCGCAATTAGAGTTTACCGCGCGGTGGACGTATATACAAGCTCACGACTTCAACCTCTGGGCAATTGCCCGCCAGACATGACACCCGTTTGGTCGGAGGATCCTCCCTTTTCTATGGGGGATGAGTGAACTTTACACCCTGTTCCTCATACCCCTAAATAAGCATAGAAAACTCCTAAAAATATCTTATAACACTTACGACCCCCCATTAGCGTAGCAGTAGACGTCCCCAGAGAACAGTATGAGCGGCACATGGCCGGGCATGAGCGGCGTCGTGCGCACTAGATCTACGTGCGAGCCGTTGATGGAGTTCGCGGAGTAGTAGTACGTCTCTATGGCCTCGTCCGTGTAGATTATGAACACGTTGCGGTCAGAGAGGCAGATGTCCCAGATGATGCCCCTGGAAGCGGAGATTTTAGGTGTAAACTTTATGGTTGGGATTTGAAATTAATACTCAAGAAATACATTGGTTTAAACTTTAACTCTGATATTGGATTTCAATAAAAAAAAAAAAAAAAAAAACTTTATTTCAAAAATGTGACAATTTTGTTACAGACATTACATTATAACATACAGAATAAGTGTCTTTAACATAGGTCCCCTGGCTCCCAAACTAGGTTAGTACCTGTGACTTGGAAGTCAGTGTTCCTCCATTATAAAAGTCGTTACGTATGTCGCTGATTATTAAAAATAAAAAAAAAAACAACGGTTTTATCGATTCGGTATGACTGCCAAGTTAATCGATAAATCTTAAAAATCTACACATGGCGACATTAATTCAACACACGGATAGGGCTACTGGCTAGTAATCATAAAAAATATAATAAGATAAAATAATTCGAAATAGAAAAAATAAAATTTTCAATCGCTCGCCGACATAGAGCTCTCTCTTTCCTTCAATTCGCCTACTCTTTGCACGTTCTTCGTTTTAATTTCATTGATGTTATGATCCCCGACCCGGGCAAATGACCTCTGCGCCACAGTTCTTTATCAATAAATAATAATGTTTGTAGGGTTGCTGCTTGTGAAATTAAACCCCCCTTGAACTTGATGATAGTTTATTGGCAACTTAACTTATACTGCGTTACACGTTACAATAATATATATCATGTGGCAACCCTAAGTGGAGGGATAAAAGGGACTGCGAGGCTATCACCCTTCAGACCTCCCCTAGTTGACTAGTTTCCTGAAGACCGCTAAACTATCGAAGCAGGAACTAGTCTTACTAAGGATCAGTGCTGGCTGCGTGGCTACTGGGGTCAGAACCTCTAGCTACTGAATGACGATTTGTAGCGTCTCGCAGGTCAACCTAGGCGGTTGTCGACTGCTTAACTGAACTTTTCTGTGGCTGCATCAATAAATTAAGGCCTCCAGTCAGGGCATAAAACTTAAAAACTAAGTGACTACACGCTAAGGTCACCCCGTGTGGGATATGGACCTCGGCTTAGGGCGTCGCTGGGGGAGGACAGCAAGGGACAGGCTGGATCGGATTAAACGATTTGTTCGAAGACAGCTCTGCTTATAAAAGCGGATTGTTTACATTTGTGCACAATATTAACACGTAGTCGTCTGTAGTTGTGGTGCAGATAACTCGCGGAGTGTGAGTGTGAGTCGCACACGAAGATTGTAGATGGCGTCACTTGTCTACAGAATTAATTTGTAGTTGCTATCTTCTAGTTTATGAAGCCGCTCATCGTAGTGCGTTGGATAAGTTACACTAGATGGTGTTATACGTTAGTCACGTTAACGACTTACTTTACAATTAAGTACAATATATTATGCGTCAATTTTAGAAAAAACCGAGCTGCGCGTGCGTTCTTGTTCTATCACACAAGATACGCGAACGCAGCAAGCAAGCACACGGTTTATTTATGGATGTGAAAACGTCTTTAAATTTGCTTCCATAGGGGAGGCAAATAAAAAAACTGACGATAACAAAATTGGGGTATACAGTTTGGTGTTGTAACTCGTCGCAAGTTACAGCGGCCGTACTACGCGATGCAACCACTTAAAGAAATTATCGTTTTGTGATTTTTACATTGCTTGTCCAGTTACTTAGCGACATACTTAGGTAGTGGTAAAGAAGCAATGTATTTACTGAATGAAACTATTAACAGTCGCTGTAATATATGAAAATAAAAATAACGTAGTAAAGGCAAGAAATATTTTACGATTTGTTGTTTTTCATGATTTTCAACGCAAATATAGTAAAATACTTGTGCTGATTTATGATAAGTGGTTCAATGATTTATAAAGTTTCTAGTTTGGCTTCGATTTTTACAAGAAACTACTGAATTATACGGTATTCTTATATGTTATCACGATTGCGTTCGAAAGCGCACTAGTTAGCGGAGACGGCCTTTTGCCTGAGACATGAACACCGTGATCACGACGCGCGGGCACAGAAACGCCCCCAGGCCACTTCTCCTGTTATTTATATTTCTATGATCGCAAGAGTCACCATTTTCCGAATGACAAAATAACAATAGAAAAAAAAAAATTTTTTGCTAAATATCTAGTCATACTTGAATTGAGGTAAGCCTATGTCCAGCAGTGGCTGTCTTCCGGCTGAAATGATGATGATGGCATGAGTTGATACCCACTCATTTAAATGAAAATAATTTAGAAAGCCTAGGTTATCAAATAATGAAGGCGCCCAGAGTTCCACACAAACAAGTTACCTGACGTCTCCCGTGGCAGTCCTGGTGAGCGCGCACACGTCGTCGGCGGCGGGGCAGTACACGTGCACGCGGCGCCGCTCGTCGGCCACGCACGCGCGCGCGCCGCCGATGTCGCAGTGCACGCCGCGCACGCCGCACGCGTGCCGGTAGCGCGCGCACGTGCGCCACTCCTCCACGCCGAAGTACTCGATGTGGCCTTGCTGGGGGTGGGAGGCATAAAACAAAAGAGTTGTAAACTAAACAAACTATAATGCGTTCGCAATTCATTTGCCAAACATGTAAACAAACACGATTTTTAGGAAAAACAACTGTAATGCACATAAGGTACACATAAGGTACACATAAGGTACACATAAGGTACACATAAGGTACACATAAGGTACACATAAGGTACACATAAGGTACACATAAGGTACACATAAGGTACACATAAGGTACACATAAGGTACACATAAGGTACACATAAGGTACACATAAGGTACACATAAGGTACACATAAGGTACACATAAGGTACACATAAGGTACACATAAGGTACACATAAGGTACACATAAGGTACACATAAGGTACACATAAGGTACACATAAGGTACACATAAGGTACACATAAGGTACACATAAGGTACACATAAGGTACACATAAGGTACACATAAGGTACACATAAGGTACACATAAGGTACACATAAGGTACACATAAGGTACACATAAGGTACACATAAGGTACACATAAGGTACACATAAGATACACATAAGGTACAAATAAGGTACACATAAGATACACATAAGGTACACATAAGATACACATAAGGTACACATAAGATACACATAAGATACACATAAGGTACAACTTTTTCAACAGTACTAGTCGATCTAAAATCAACTTTATTTACACTTGCATAAAGTTGATGTCTGTCTAAGTGGAAAACTCGTGATTGTTTATCTAAGTGGAATACGTTGATGTTTGGCAAATATATTGCGAACGCAGATTAGGGGGTAATGGGAGGAACAAAAGTGCCACAAGATACATCAGAATGAGTACATGACCAAGATTCCTGGCTAGACTGATAAATTAGGAGCTTTTGCATAGAACTAATATTACTATTAAAGTTTTCACCAGAATCGAGCTCACGGTTTCTTTGACTATGAAAAATCCGTTCATACTCTGAAGTCGAATCTAAACATAAATTTTACCAGTATTTATTTACTTATTGGAAGAAGAGCCAGTCGAGATTATTTTAGGATAATGTGGATTAAAATCAATTTTAATAGCTGAGATCACAAAGGCAGGAAAAAGCTAGGCAGATGAGAATGAGTTGAGATTAATCAGTATTGTACCACAATTAGATGGTACTTACATCAGTGACGAATATAAAGAAGTCGCTAGTAAGGTGTATGTCAATGATCTTAGCTCCATGCATGTGTGGCTCTGGAAACGATATGGCTTCCTTTTCCGGCTGCGTCGGGTCCACTTGATCGATCTAATTGCAGAAAATTAAATATGAAAATGTAACTTGGTTCTTCAGAATATGGGAAGCTATAAATACAAACTGAATATCGGTGGTTAAAAGGTAAAACTGACTAAGTGACATATTTGGTAAAAAATACATTTTTTTCATTTTCGTCACTAATTCGGCGTAATCTTTCATTGGAAAACTCATTAACTGTACTGATCACTAAAGTTTTCGAGTTACGCATTTAGAAAAATCCGTAAGTACAGTTTTTAAGAAGATTATCGAGAGGAAAAAATCATTATACATTTCACAAAACTGATATTATTGAAAAATTGCGTATCAATTTCATAATATTGATAAAGTTTTGAATGTTATGTACTTATTTTAATGTTTTAACTTCATTAAGTACGTACTAAACGTTAAAAGCCAAGTAGTTTAAGAAAAGTACTTACAAAAAAAAAATTAAGTACATTTTTTTATTATCATACACACACATATACACTAGTAATTTATTGTTCCTTTTAAAACGATTTTTAGATGAACAATCATAATAACTAGCTTTTATGTAAATATCAAAACATTCAGTTAAAGACTTTTTTTTTCAGGCTGAAAAATGTATTAAAATGTCATTATCTCCTAATTATTTAAAAACAGTTAATGACTTTTACCTTTAAACCAACGATATAGAAATGGTTGAATTTATTTAATCTGATACACAGTAAAAATCATAGTATTTAGGGTGGAAAACATGAATGGACCCTGAAGGAAAACCACTTTAAATCCTTAAGATAGATTATTTACTTAAAGAAAACATTCCTTTATTTAAAAAGATAAACCAAACTGCATTCACAGATTTCTCGACAAGCTTACCTAAACCGGGAATCACCCCAGCTGAAAATTCAAAAAATAAACACTAGCTATTTTATTCTACTAATCGATAGGATTATTGTTCAGGATAAAATCTCTCTTGTAAATATTTGGTCTTAGAAATCAAAAAGATCATGAAATCTAACATTAATTTAATAACATTACTTATCATCAATTCTAATATGAAGTACACGTAAAATTACGGATTACACAATTAGGAAATGGAAGCAAAACAAAACAAAATGGTCGTTTGAATGTCAAAATTGCAGTTCCAGAACGCCTTTTCTAAGAAGGAAATGTGCATAGAATGATTATATTACCTTCCAGTTAAACGATTTTCTTATCTAAGTCTTCAACAAGGTACTTAGAGATAAATTAGCAAGCTTGTACTTTATATAATGTCTTTGGATGTTAGAGTTAGGTTTAAGAAAATTATTATGTGTCTTTTTACTTGTTGAAAGTGAACAGTTCTAGTCTAGGTAATGTTGATTAAAGTGAACAGTTCTAGTCTAGGTAATGTTGATTAAAGCCCTTTGTACTAAATATTAGATTATATGGATATCTTGTACGACAGACCTAATGTTTTTTGGAGAAATTTTATCTATAACATTGACTATATCGATTAGTAGAATAAAATAGCGAATGTTATTTATTTTTATTTTTTGATGGTTCGATTCCCTATTTATGTAGGTAAGCTTGTCGAGAAATCTGTGAATGCAGTTTTGTTTCTTTAAAAAAATAAAGGAATGTTTACTTTAAGTATAATAATCTATCTTAAGGATTTAAAGTGTTCCTTCAGGGCCCATAGATTTTTTCCACCCTTTATATTAAGCCGAAATAGAGCAGTGGTGGCCCAGTGGTAAGGGCCGCGGCTTATGGGTTGTAGTACGTAGGTTCGAACCCTGACAGGCGCTTTACTTTGTGTAAATTATTTCATCACCACTGCTCTCAAAACGGTGAAGGAAAACATCGTGAGGAAACCGGCATGTCCTAGAACCAAAAACTTCGAAGACGTGTGACATCTACCAACCCGCACTGGGCCCACGTGGTGGATTACGGTCCACTACATCTCACAGAGAGGAGGCCTGTGTTCCATTAATGGGACCATTATAGGCTGATTATGCAAGCCGAAATAATAGTTTTAAATCGAGCTACAAAAACTTCACATTTTTCTGTTACAGCAGACCTCGCATGACCATCAGGTGGGCCGCCTGCTTGTTTAAGAATCAAAACATAAAAAAATTCATGCTACAGAGCGCATGCGCATGTCCACAATTTTTTTCCCCAATTTTCATTTCCTACTTTATAATGTTGTAACACCTTAAAACCTGTGTGCGAACATAACTATTTGATTTGATTTATTCCGTCTATACTCACAGCATGCAACATAGCCCGTCCCTGAAACAGCGCAGCAGCATACTCCCCGGCCAGCGTGATGACGTCAATAGGCGCCGGGTACTGCCTCCGCGTCGCGGCGCCGCCTGCCAGCGGGTAGAACCACGCCAGCGCGCCACTGGCGCAGCACACGTGAGAACCGCCTAGCGCTATCACGCTTGGCTCTGTCGGTAACGTGTAGGTGGCCAGGGCTGTTGGTTCCGCTGGGAATTTGGAAGACACGAATTCTGCTAGATGTACATTCACGAACATAAATATATTACTATGGACAGCTCGTCAATAATATCTGATTTCATGATTCATCCATTAATATATGATGGCAAATATATGTGACCATTTGTGGAAGGCAGCAGACAAGTGGTAGCATATACAATGTGAAATTAAATTCGTTTGCATCCTCTTAAGGGGTCATTGTACTCATCATTATGAACAACTTTCACTGTGGGACCAACCCTGAAATCGCGAAAAAAAGAATCAGCTGTTCCCTACATTATAACGAGCTATGCGAACATAAATGTATGGAACGGCTGATTTTTTTGTTTGTATATGTGACACCGAAGGAACTCTTAAACTATCTGGCGAGAAAAGCTACGCCTAAATGTGTGTATGCGAACTAGGAGAACCAAGGTAACCGACATAGCCCGAAGAATTGCCAAACTTAAGTGACAGTGGGCAGGGCACAGTGCTCGCAGAACTGATGGTCGATGCGGCCGAAATGTTCTGGAGTGGTGACCTCGAAACGGAAGACGTAGCGTTGGAAGGCCTCCCACAAGATGGACCGATGACCTTGTGAATCCGCTGTATACGGGAAGCACAGAATCGGTCGAAGTGGCGATGCTTGGGGTAGGCTTAGGACCAGCAGTGGAAGTCTTACGGTGAAATGATGATGCGTGCTAGGGCTGTTGATTCCGAATTTCTAAGAATACCAATTGTGTATTTTAATGATAAAATCTGCATGCACTGATACAATTGCACATGAGTTACACTCGCACACATTGTTTAACAACACCTATATTTCGAGCACACAGAATTCAGCTCAAATTCAAGTGCCCCTTACAACGCCAGACTGATGATATGAAGTACTTTTTCTACGACCATGTTCAACAGTAGGGCTGTGTGACGTTCAAGCTTTAGCCAATCAGTAAAACTTACATTTATTAACAGGTTCCGGCTCATCTCCAACAGCGATACACTGATACACAGTCGCTTCAGTGAGACTAGTAAGTGTGATGACCCTGGTGCCGTACGCCGCATATAATGGCGGTAGAGCAGTCACGTAGACGTTCAGATACGCGCGGCCGGCGGTCGCGAGCAGACGTCCGTCTGAACTCCACGCGCAACGCTCGGCGCCGCCAGCGGGCATTACTGACCCTGATACCTCGCCGTTGTTCCATATGGCGATTAGTTTTAATCTGAGAATATGCAAGATACTTAGGTACTTTCTAAAAGTTTTTTATGGATATAACATAACATCACGCTTGTAATTCGCGAAGGGTTGGGAGGAGGTGTACCTATAGGTCACCCACATTTCGCCAGTTATGTTTAAGAGTCATGTTATAAAATAGGGGGCGAGCCTATTGCCATCAACCGGGCACAAATCCAGACTCAGTGCTGCTGCAAAGAAATTTCTGATAGGAAAAGCCAATAACTCTTTGCCCGATTTGGGAATCGAACCCAAAACCTCATACTCAACTTTAGCTTGCTACCACTGGACCAACTAGGTAGTCAGCCAGTTCATGAAGATGTATCATACAATTTTTACTTTGAAAAAAGGCAGATAAACTCTCAAACCCAAACCCCTGTGCTTTTTACCTTAAGGCGAAAGCTTCAAGGTAGCCCGCGAAATTCAATTTTCTCACGTTTTTTGCAATTTTCAGGTCAGTATCATGTTCTATGTTGATTTAAATATGATTCGCGGCCGTATGAAATGTTTAATTATAATCATAAAAATGATCAATACAAATCTCTAAGTTCATGTAATCCCATTGAATGACTATTTCATGAAATCATGACATTTGACAATTATGCTAACTTATGGAGTTGTATTGCTGATTGTAATGATTATAATTATGTAGAGTCATATTTGTTACGGTCGCGAATTAGATTTTAATCAACATACAACCTGGCACTGACCTGCAAAATGGAAAAATCTTTAGCGTATCAAGCAAAACTGCTTGATAAAATTGTCAAACTCAAAAACTCAAACATTTTTCCCAATCTGCCATTCTTTTATTCAACTTTTTTAACATACATAGAAAAGAAAAACCTTAGTAGCTTGGTAAAAAAGAGTTTTTCTTTTTTGATGTGTAACATCTTTTCTAACTCTTTCCTGCAATCCAAATCAAAAACTAAATAATCAAATCTGTGGAAGTGATTTCGTGAAAAGGGACGAAAGTGTGTTACATGAAGTCGGGGAAGCGCGCGCTATTTGTATTGACCAATGAGCGCGCAAGGTGCTAGAGTTGGCCACCAGAAACGACCTGGACGAGGCCCTGCTCCTTTAATGTTGCTTATTACCAAGTTGATATGTCAGATGTTACACATCTTATGCAACTAGTATAAGGCTCAGTCGTTTTTTTTACCCAACTACTAAGATCATTCAAAAATTAAAATTATAGAAAATTCCTGACAACTCACTGTCCATCTCCACAAGAAGCCGCCAGTCCATTACAAACCGCCACATCAGTCAGACTCTCCTTATGATTCTTCACCTGGAACAACTCTTCACCAACCTCCTTGATATGTGTAGATATGGCTATAATAAACCCAGCACTGAATCCTATAAGTATATAGCCGTCTCCGTACCATTTGTATGAGACTATTGAGCCGTAGCGCTGTTGAAATGCTAGCTCAATTGGGTTTTCAGGATTCAGGAGGTTGTATAGGTATAGTGTTCTTTTGCCGACTACTAGACTTATCTGGAAAAGAGATAAGATAAGATAAGAAGGGAACTAAACAATTTAACTAGATGACTAATATGCTTTTATTATCTATTCATGAACTGTCAGAAGCATGACACCTATTCTGACTCAATTACTCAATAGACTATAATGAGATATGGAAAAAATATTAAATGCTGATTAGGTACACACGGCTACCCATCAAGCTATACATTTCCAGTTTATGATGCTCTTGCATTGTATAGGATTTCCTTACAATGTGAGGTCAGCTCATAGCCGTATAGCCGTGTCTACTAATATAGTCGCCACGTTAAGAACTGCAGAGAAGAGCAGTGGTTGCCCAGTGGTAACTGCCCCGTGCTTACGTTGCCGTGCTTAACTGCTTACGTGTCGTATGTTGTGGATTCGAACCCAGGCTGGCACATTAATTTGTATAATCTACCAACCCGGCCCGCATGGTGGATTATGGCCCACTCCCTATCACAGAGAGGAGGCCTGTGTCCCAGCAGTGAGAACATTATAGGCTGATTATGTTAGGAACTGAGTCGTCGTGCCATATATCATTGTTATTAGTCTGCCTCTCTCTCACTTATGGAGCTTGAGCAGGTAGCAAACTATTTATAAGACGCAAGGTGTTGCAGAACATCTAGCTCAGCTTTCAGAGGCAACAAACTATTTGAGTAAGTATACCATATCTATTTAACTTAATAATGTTGTGTGTGTTTTGTATTGCTGTTGTGTTGTGTGTTTTATGTTGTTGTGTTGTGTTGTTGTTGTAATGTGACACACAACACAGACATGATGTTATGTTCAAAAGCTTACAGTATTCTCTCCAGCCACTCTCTGATCAGTCTTCATCTCAGAGAACTGCAGGTCATTGGGTGCATCTCTCAGAGATATCATCCTCAACGTGTCACCGTCTGAGTTGTTGATGGACAAACTCTTGTCTTCTGAAGCTAACACTAGAATACTGTCCTTGTTCCATTCCGCACAGGTGATTTTCTTTGTGTGTTTACCTATTATTGGTATTCTCCTGAAATTAAGGAATTACGGATTGTTTAAATTAAGTATTAAGAAGATTATAAAGAAAGAAAGAAAGAAAGAAAAATAAGTTTATTTGTCACAGAAACACGTGCATAAAAAAAAAGATGATAAACACAAGTAGAAAAGAAGAAAATGAAACACAATAGATTTAAACACAATAACGAGCACAAAACAAATAGTCGGCAGCTGCTGGCACGTCATGACTGTGACTAGAAGGCTTCCACTCAGCATGATGCTGTGCTATGGAGACCCACAGCACAGCATCATGCAGAGTTACAAAAAAAAAAAAAAAATGAAAAATATTGAAAAATTATGAAGCCCCGATTATGAAGTACTTGAACTTTTAAATTAGAAATTTTGTATTGTAAACCATAAACAGTTTTTTAGAGGTATGAGGATTAGGGTGTAAAGTTCACTCATCCTCTTTAGAAAAAGGAGGATCCTCCGACCAGACGGGTGTCGTGGCTGGCGGGCAACTGCACAGAGGTTGAAGTTGGGAGTTTTGTTTAAATGTCCATTGCGTGGTAAACTCTAATTACGCGATGCAGGATTTGTGTGACGTCGGGATGTTGTATGACGTCAGGTCTTTGATGCGTAGTTCGCATGTGACGATGTAGATGCCGCCACAGTTTCATGGGTAAAAATTGTGGAAAAGAATTCAGTTTAGGTAAATAATAAAGTGTAACTACTAGATATTAGCAGCAGCAGCTTGTCCACATTTAGGTAGCACCCTTGTTGTTAAGACTTGAAGCGGCTCTTCCTTTCCTTAACTGTAAATTAGACCTGTTTAAATTAAAATATGAATATGAATTTTGTGGAAAATATACATACTTAGTCGTATGATGGTTATACAGTGCCAGATTTCCTTTCTGTGTTCCAACAGCTAACAAAGGCTCTCCGTAAGCCCATGCAATGCACGATGGTGGCTCACGGAGCCCTGTCTCTATGTTAATGCGCTTATTAGCATGACACTCCCATAACAATACCGTGTTACTGTTAGGAGTAATGATTGCTAAGTAGTCACCATCCTGATCCCATTCCATGCCAGCGCAGAGACTGAAACAGTTTATTATTATGTTTTTCAATATTGTAACAATTTTTCCCACCAAGATGCTTGGCATGTTACTCTTTCCCAGCAAAAACGCAGAGAAAAGGTATTTGGGGTGCTGTATGAAATTATAAAGATATTAAAGAACTAAGTTGAAATTAGTCTACCCAAACTCACATTAAATATACAGTACTTACATTGACAAAAAAATTGTTTCTTCAAACAAACCAGTTCTCATTATCAAGAATAAACAAAGTAGAGTCAAGTTTGAATTCTATTCATAATTTAAATCTCACCCTTGTAGCTTCATTCTTTCCATAAGCTGGCCAGTTCTATCATGTATGGCCACCGTAGCATCTGTCCCAGTTGTGGCCAGCAATGAGTGTGACTCACCCTTCTGCCACAGAAAATACAGCTCACCCATCCCATGAGGCTGTTCTATGGTGTAAAGCAACTGGAAACATTTTGAATTATGTTTTAGCGAAAACAAGACTACAAAACAAGAGGAAATAGAATTTGCGAGAAAAGGGGGTGACTACAGAAATGACAACTAATAGGTAAAAAACATACATATGCTGCTCCGACCGCAAATAAATTGGGGTAAGTAGATATATTATGTTCTGTCGATAAGAGCAAGAGAGTGATGGAGAAGGCAACGAATTTTATCGTGTCTTAAACCCCAAAAGTATTTCCGACATAAGCATAAGGGCTATGGGCTATATGAAATTTTTGACTAAGAGTGGATGTTTGGACATCTAAACAATTATTCACAAATAATTTGATGTGTGAGACAGCTAATCTTATTAGAAAAAAAGTTAATACTTACTTTTGGGGTAGTCATTCTGGGTAGTTTTTGTACTCTTGAATCAACGTATTCAATTAGAGCCACTGGTTCAGATAAAAAGTTATTATTTTATGGGAATTCCACAAAAATACATTTTTGTTGTTGACTTGTTGTTGTCATTTCGTAATTCGTTGCTTGGCAACTAATCAAAATGAACGTTTCTGAATTTCTGGTCAAAATCCGATTGTGTTTCATAGTTTTGTTTTGTTCTATAGAATATTTTTATTACTCATTTTGGTGTTTTGGAATATTTTAAAAGAAAAATTGCTTGTAAATTTAATAACAAAACAAATGTTCATTATTTTATTCATTGACTTTAGGGTTGCCAGTTGTCGAAAAATAAGTGAAAAATAGTCCTAATACACTTACTATTTTGTAGTAGTAGTAGTAGTAGTAGTACGTAGAAGCGCTATAAACTACTTTTATTTTGTGGAAATATATGATAATATATACCTATGACGGAACAATACAGGCCTTTTAAATAAGAAAGTAGCTGCATGTTTTGCCATTTAGGTCGCTATACCTAAATGGCAAAACATGCAGCTACCTTTCTGCCACCCTGTATATAATAGACTATACAGGGTGGCAGGGACATTGACGCGAAAACTGATACCATGGATTCAGTATAAAACATAGTCCCCCGCCGCGTCTGTCTGTCTGACCGCGATAAACTCAAAAACGACCGAACGGATTTGCAATCGGTTTTCACCAATGGACGGAGTAATTCATTCGGAAGGTTTTAGTATATAATGAATTAAGGTTTTGTGTAAATTGGCTGAAATATGACGATTATTGTTGAAGATTTCGGAAAAAATCATGCCGAATTGGGAGCTTTTCTGGCGTGCGGCGCGTAAAACGTAAAAGATACATAAAATCTATGTTTTACAGAATGATTCATCTTAATTAAAAAGTTCAACAAAATAGTTCGCGATGGCATACTAATATGTCTATCTTCTAAGGATGAACAATTATTCATCTTTCAGAATATGATAAAAATGACATTGTTATTTCCGAAGCTATTTTGACCGGTATTCAATTAATCCTTATCCAATAAAATATGTTATTTAAATTGCGCATGTAGATTAGAATAGACCTTGACATCATCTCATTTAAATAAATAGTTCAAAAGATATCACAGATTCAAAATTACGCGTAACAAAATAATTATGGTTGACGGCTCCGCGGACGCAGCGGTAGGACTCAATGACGTTTTCCTCGGGTATTAGTTATGTAATCCCAGTAGTAAGTTCCCGTGGACATCCACGCGGGTGAAGCCGCGGGCAAAAGCTAGTTCATTCGTAAACGTTTGGATGTTGGCTGTTCGCTGCGTCATCATGCCAACAGCCGATCTGCCCCGCACATCAATAAAATCTTTTCCGTACCTACCTGAAGGAAAAAAAAGTTTAAACGGAACCCTATTACCAAGCCTTTGCTATTTGTCTCTCTGTCCGCGGGCTGTATCTCATGATCTGTAATAGGGAGGCAGTGTTAATGTTCACAGATTGTGTATTTCTAATGCCGCTATAGCAACAAATAATAAAAATTAGATAAACTTAAATATTACCATACAATCAAATATTGATTTTGAAAAAATAAACTCTTACCCTGGCCTGTATCTGGGTATCACTGTCCAGAGGTTATCTTGTGGTGTAAAAATAAATTTAAGGAGAATTAAAAAAAATGTTTTTTTATCTTCAAAAATGAAGAAACAGAGGGCCGTAAAAGTTGTCAGTTTTAGACCCTTTTTGTACGAGCTGTATCGCAATAACTAAACAAGTTAGAAATTTGAAACTTCTGTATAATATATACCATATATTCTAATATTAAAATCAACAAATACTAAAAATGCCGATTCATACGGTATTTTATTATATGGTAATTCATAGTATCATTATGAAATATTTATCATTGGGATTGTTTAAATTTAAAATGAAAAATAATAATATTCTTCATATTATATTACTACATATTGTACGGTGGTACGGAGCCCTTCGTGTGCGAGTCCGACTCGCACTTGGCTGATTGTTTTTACTTATGGCAACTAGCAGTCGTATGAAGTTAGCAAGTGGTAAGTGGCAACATTACTTGTGTCAAACTCAAACTAAATGTCATTGTCAAGTATGTCACTCTCATGCTCGGCAGGTTGGGTTGTTGTTCATCAACTTTCTAAAATAAAATAAATTGAAACTACAACTTTCTATTGTATGTGCAGCACTGTAATTACTAACCTTAATTAGACTTCAAAGCGAAATGAAATCCAAAATTATGTTACTTGACAAGGTTTGTCTGTTTGTCATAACAACATGTTAAAAATCTATTAATAATTTTAACAATTTAACTGAAAGTACAATAAATCGCTTCATTACAATAATAGTTCATTACTTTTTTATGTATTGCAGATACTTCCACGCAATGTCGATAGAAGTAGTATTATAAGAAACCTGAAAAATGTGAACATTTTTTATAAACACAATGAAAATAAATACACTGTTAGTATCCTAAATAAAACAGACCCAAGTTGCCAGGATACTGGACAAAGTCTAAACAAAAGTAATGACTTATCTTTTTATGTAGACAGAAATACATTTATACAGAATATACTAGAAGGTTTTAAATCACCCGATCCAAGACCGCAACTAAAACCAAAGAAAATAGTAATAGACTTCAGTTCACCAAATATTGCTAAACCTTTCCATGCTGGTCATTTAAGATCTACAATCATAGGAAACTTTATTGCAAATATAAATACATACTTTGACAATAAAGTTACTAGACTTAATTACTTAGGAGATTGGGGTACACAGTTTGGGTTGCTGCAATATGGCCTAAAATCAAAGAATATTGATTTCAAGGATTTACAGAATGATCCAATCAAAAAATTGTATGATGTTTATGTCTATGCTAACAAATTAGCCTCTAAAGATGACAGAATACAAGAAGAAGCCAGAAAGTATTTTTCAGATATAGAACAAGGCAGAAGTAGTTTAGAAAACTGGAAAAATATCCGTGAAGTAACTGTACAAGAGTTGGAAAAAGTATATCGAAGGCTAGGAATACAGTTTGATGCATACCACTGGGAATCAGATTACAATGGTGGTGCCATTAAACCTGTCATGGATTTATTAGAAAAACAGAATATTCTTCAAACTGATGACCTGGGAAGGAAAATTACAAAGATAAATAATAAAGATGTAACTGTATTAAAAAGTGATAATTCGACTCTTTATCTGTCTAGAGACATTGCTGCTTTGTTGGACAGATACAAAAGATATACATTTGACAAAATGCTGTATGTAGTAGATAATGCTCAGACAGATCATTTTGCAGCTGTATTTCAAGTTGTTAAACAAATTAACCAGAAATGTACCGATGGCTGTGAACACATCAAGTTTGGAAGACTAAAGGGAATGAGCACCAGAACTGGAAATGTAGTTTTCTTGAATGATATCCTGGATGAAGCCAAGAGGAAAATACATGATAAGCAACTTCTATCAAAGAGTAATGTCACATTTATACATAATTAATTTCCATTTTATGAACACAATACTATATGCAGGATACAGCAACAGATTTATAATAACATTACTGATTACAGTTTGAAAGAGGGGATTTGGGAGGCATGACATTATTTCTAACTTCAGTTTGGTCAATTACTTTCCGTTTTTGTTAATAATTTATCTAACTTTATCCTACAACTAATTCCTCTTTTGCAGATACCAGAACTGGAGCAATGAACGAAGAGACATGTGACATATTGGGCACTTCAGCAGTTTTAATTAATGATTTGAAGCAGAGACGACAAAAAGACTATACATTTAGTTGGGACAGAGCACTCCAAACTGAAGGCGACAGTGCTATCAAACTACAGTATCTTCATTGCCGACTTTGGAGCCTAGAACAGAACTGCGGTGTGTGTTTACCCGAGACCTGTGACCCTAATCACTTGTCTGAAGAAGTCATAGGCGATGTTATTGCCGAATTAGCCAGATTTGAAAACATTCTTCAAAAGTCATTAGAAGAATATGAAGCTTGTATTCTTGTTAATTATTTATTCCGTCTAGCAAGACATGTCAACAGAATGTTTAATGAAGTTAGAGTGAAGGATGTTAGCCCTGATTTAGCAGCCCAAAGATTACTTGTTTTCCATTGTGCTAGAACAGTTGTTAAAACTGGATTAGAGATTGTGGGTATAAGACCTCTGAAAGAAATGTAAATCTAAATAGTCACTAGAAATTAATTTTGAATAGAATAGTTGATGAAAATTGTTGATCCTTATATCCTTACTTAATATAAAAATCTCCCGCCGCGTCTGTCTGTTTGTCTGTCTGAACGCGATAAGATAAAAAAAAATCAAATGGATTGTCAAACGGTTTTCACCAATGGACAGAGTGAATCATGAAGAAGGTTTTGGTCTATAATTCATTAAGGTTTTGTGTAAACTGGCTGAAATATGACGATTATTGTTGTAGATCTATGTCGGAAAAAATCACGCCGCCTGGTAGCTTTACTGGCGTGCGCCGCGTAAACCGTAAAAAATACATAACATTTATGTTCTACAGGATTCTTTATCTTAAAAAGTTCAACAAAAAGTCCGCGATGGGATATATGTCTATCTCCTAAGGATGACCCACTGATGATGACACATGACACACACAATTTGATAAAAATTTCATTGTAATTTCCGAAGCTATTTTGACCGGTATTATATTAATTCTTATCCAATAAAATATGTTATTTAAATTGGGCATTTAATTGTAGTTTTAAAGATATCACAGATTCAATATTACGCGTAAAAAAATAATATGGTTGACGGCAACGCAGCGGTAGGAGTCAATGACCTTTTCTTCAGCAATTAGGTATGTAAACATACGTTCTCGTGGGATATTTTGCGATATCCACTCGGGCGAAGCCGCGGGCAAAAGCTAGTACCCTGTTTAATTTCTGTACCTTTTTAGCGTTGGGACTTTTAGCTTTGAAAAAGTACGGTTTACCATGGCGGGTAAAGTAAATATTGGATTACCTGTGTACCTACCAAATACCAAACCAAAGATGAAGGTGTGATGGGCTTCATTTTTGAAAAATGCGCCAGTTTGTCTACCGTCCAGGAAATTTAAATAGATTTTTCATTGATCGATTATGATATTTATTTCAATTGAATAGGTACTATATGGTAAACCGCAATTTCTATTTCCCTCCAATATTATATCGATTGGCAAATATGGTGTATCCGTATCAGAGAAGATCCGTATCCTGTAACACAGATAAGATATAAAAAAGTTATATATTTTTTTTAGGTTCTATCAAAAATCCATGGAATTAGTATGTACTACATAGTACACAAAAGGTATCTCCAAAAAATTTAACATATAGTCGCTGCGCTTTCCATTATTCGCTATGTATTTTTTACACACTTTACAGGAGACGCTAAAAACTGATTATCTCAAAAAAGACCCAGAGTATTCAAATAATTAACTTTTTCTTTAATACATATTTAGCGTGTATATATTGGAACTTTCGATGTATGAATGTCATATAGCTACATTCCGTAACTCTTTAAATATGTATTGGATTTATCACATAGCTGTTTTTACAGTATGTGTGTATTGAATAACGATAACGATTCAAAATGCATAAAAAACCGAAAATCACGAAATAACACATAGCGAATTTTGCACGCGCAACGACGATATTAACTAAAGCGTGCTATAAATATAGTGAATAACTATGAAAGATAAAAGAGAGTTGTTGAAACTGCTAACTGCCATAATAGTCTTTTTTTTTTTTTTTTTTGCAAAGAATTACCATTATTTTATCTCCATTATTGAGAAAAACTGTAAATTTTAAATTGCCACGGGTACTATATAACTGCTAGTATCTCTTGACTCAGAGGAAAGAAATGCAACTTTAAAAAAACCGGCCAAGTGCGAGTAGGGCTCGCACACGAAGGGTTCCTTACCACCAAACAATATTTGCATAATTATTATCTTTATCACTATGCACTATAACTATACTAATATTATAAAGAGGTAAAATTTGTTAGTTTGTATGTAGGGTAATCTCCGCAACTACCAGTCTGATTTTAATATTTTGCATTGATTAGCCCAATTATTGAGGAGGGTTATAGGCTTGCGGACGAAGTCGTGGGCAGAAGCTAGTTTGTTATAGCGGCAATAGAAATACACAATCTAAAATACAATAAACGACGTATATTTAGTAACCTAATCCGCGTAACTGTTCTTAAACAGTCATAAAGAACCCTGTAAGAAATCGATACGTGTTTCACCTTTCAACGAGGCATCTTCAGGAAGGCGATTGACTTGCGAAATCGGACTCGACGTGTGGACACGTGTCGATATCTTACAGGGTTATGACTCTTTATGAACAGTTACGCGGATTAGGTTACTAAATATACGTCGTCTATTGTATTTTATAATGGATTTCCGCAAAAGTCACGCCTGAATTAATTAACTAATACACAATCTGTAAAAATTTCGACTGTTTAACTATTACGGTTTATGAGATACAGCCCGCTGACATACAGATGGAAAGTAGAGGCTTAGGAATAGGGTTCCGTTCAGCACCCTTCTGGTACGGAACCCTAAAGACAACTGACTTCCGAAAATACATAACCAAAGACACCAACACTTGAAAATAAAGATGTTCTTCAATTTGTAGTGTTTTTTTTTTTGTGTTCTAATTAAGTTTTTAACTAACCCAGACGTTTGGTTGTTACGAGTATAAGATTGATGGCTCGGTCGTTCTGCAGTACACTACGACAAAACTTAGATCCGAGCTGAGTACGCCTTCAAAATCACCAATATTTATTACTGGTTTTGGTGGAAATGATTTTTACACAAACGCAATAACTTGTAAAGTATTTTTTTGCCACATACATTCGTAAAATTTAAATGAAAATTTCAAATTTATGCTAAATCTATCTAAGTTGTGTCGTACTGTACGTCCGCCTGTTCCCTGAACAGCCTAAAGCGTGGTGCAGATTATTGATCAAGTTTGATCTAACAGAAATTTAATCAAATTTATTGTTAATTAACAATAAATAATTTAAAAACCGCAGCAAAACTATTTGTTTAATTTTTGGCTAATTATTTAGTGTACCAGACCTAAAATTAAAATTAAAAGTAAAACTGAATGGTTTATGGTCGTCTCTATATCATAGACAGTCTAGAGACACGTCGTATTGATGATGGCCACTCCCGATTTGGAGGGAATATTCAAAAATGTACATCTAAATCATTTTTTTTATCATGTTTGCACCTTGAAAGTGTCATTTATTTCATAGAACAGTTAGATCTTAACTTTATTTATCTAGTTGTATTCTAAAATAACATCACTTGAATAGTTTTTTATGTAAAATATGCTTTTACATGGAAAAAACATCTTCGGATTTCTTCGGCTATGTTCGGCTTTGTACGCCTTGACGTCAGAATAATCGGACCGATCCTGCGTCAAATCGGTATTTCCGGCAGTCACGTGGTATGCGCGGACCAATCAGAGCGCTTTCCTATAGTCTATATAGGCCGACATTTTCTGACAAGCGTAGAAAAAGTTTTCATCAACAGCCGCCATTTTGCGCTGGAGAGACTGAGAAGAATTTCGGAATTTGTCGTGTAAATTTTCTGTTTTTTCTTACATCATTTTATCATAAACTTTACCATTCCGTGTATTTTAAAGTGTTAAGTGAAATCGTGTTATTCGATAGCGTAAATAAGTTCTATAAAGTAGCTAAAATCTGGTGATATTGTTTTCATTTATTGTGCTAGTTCCGACGGAAGATGGTGAGAGGGTCTGTGTAGCTCTTCGATTCCGAGCTTTGTAATGGCGAATACTTGAGTGAGAAATTATAATATGTGCCTTCAATGGTGCGAAGGACATCGAACGATCGCGATGTGGGTGAATTACATTATGATGAATGACAAATCGCTCTAAAATGTTATTTCTTGAAGATATAAGACATAAAAGTGTTTTTTAAATCGGCGGGCCGAAATATTCACGACGGCTTACGTTTAGTAAACAGAGCCATGGCCGATGAGCCGCCTAACAAGCGGCCTAAGATGATCCGGGACCCTTTTCAGGGTCCCTCGGACTCCGCGGGTGAGTATTTTATTGTTTTACACGGAGTTTGTAAAGTGTCGGAACAGTGTTCTGTCATATTATCTTTCTTTGATTTTTGACATTTTGCCTTCGTTCTTGTTAGCGCCTCGCAAGTTTTGCGTCGTATTATTGTGTATTAACTCCTGAAATGAGAAAATATTAGTTTTAATCGATATTTTGTGACATTCTTTTATAAAATTCTAATGTGTTTCTGTTATTTCATTTATTATAATGAACAAATTGCAATTTTCATGACATTGTTTTAGGGTGTACATTTTGTAATGTAGAGCAATTATTTATTAGATTTTACCTATGAGTACACATTTATACAACATATATATTATTTTAGTGTTCTTACATTAAGTTGTTGTTTTTTGCCTTAGTTTTGTTTCAACAAGCAAGTCAAGTAAAAATATATTTTGTAGAATATGGAAACAAAATATTAATTATAGAATAGCAGCAAATAGTTTAAAAAATGTTTAAATAATTTTAGAAATGTTAGTTATTAATTCAAAACATTGCGTGACATACAAATAGTATTGGTGACCCACATTATGTTTTGGTAACATAACATACATTTTTCATCCAAACTAAAAAAAATGTAGATAGAATGTCACATTTGATTGTATATCCACATGTAATGTTTTATTGAATGTTGTGTAAATTGATAAGAACATAACCTCTTTTTTGCATGCTGACAAAATAAAGTGCAAGGCCATAATATTAAAACCAAACATAATTATTCTATAATTTAAAAGTATGTATGTACCAATAGCCAAACTTCATATCATATCATATGCACACTAAATTACCTTGAATTTTCAATGATGTAGTTCTGAATTGTTTTAAAACTTTTTATGTTTTGTTGTTGGAATTGTAATGAAAGTATAATGTTACTTTTAAAAATATTTCTCATTAGTATATACAGAAACTTATTTTGTAGCATGTAAAAATACTTAAACCAAAAGTTTAAAATAGATAAATAAATGCTGAAAGTATCTGAAATTATTGTGCTATAATTTTCTGTTCTTAGATTTTTGTCGTATAACATTTATGTTACATTACAAAATATATATTTTTCTGTTTCTTTGTTATTTTATTTTATAAGTTATTGTTTATTATTATAGGATTGCTGTCATAAATCAACTTTTTTGATTATAGACCAAATAAATTGCCAATTTGTTACAGTATCTTAGTACAGTGTTTGAATTGTACAATTTTCCCCAATTTTATTAGAAGTATAAGAAATACACAACTAAAAAGATTTAAGTAGCCAAATAAAGAAAACAAAAAAAGGACTATTTTATACTAATATAAAAGTAATTATGTACCAAAAGAAAGACTAATGCTGGGTTCCTATAAACAAAAACGAATTGCTTTGCGTACCAATCGTAGCAATTTTTTTATGTCTAACAGAATATAATGTAAATTCATAAGCTAATTTCATCTGAAATAGCTACTTCCATATGGGAGGGTCTACTATGTAAAGCTATGGTCTTTGCTTTATTATTGGTCAAGATACAAGTCTTAATTTTAACTTATGACAGTCTGTAAATTATGGGGATCGGTCACAAATAAATTGCAAAATTGTTTCGGTAACTTAGTAATATGTTTGAATGGTACAATTTTCCCCAATTTATTATAAGAAGTAGAAGAAATACAAAACGAAAAAGATGGAAGTAGCAAAACAAAAAAAGTTGAACATCCATTTTATTATATCCCGAAAATGGAAATCACACATAATTGTGCAATATACACTTTTCTGGATTGAGAACATACAAAATTAAAGTAATTTAAATGAACACCTTTTAGCTGGAATTACATAAGAATCACAAATTAAAAAATAACATAGTTCATAATTATACACCATAATGGATGGAATAAAGTAATAGATTAATTTTCATTAGTGACCAACCTAAACTTCGTTTTCGGCCATTATCAGCCAAAAAATCATGATTCAGCCATATTTTTGTTTTCGGCCATGTGAAAATCAGAAGTTCATGAATTGTCACGTGAAGCTCAGCAATATCAGATGAATCAATACAACAAGAAATACACACATTCTCTGCTTAGATGTAAAAAAAAGCAAACAACATTTCAGAATATTTTTAATGTCTAAATCATTTTCGTTTTCACCTGAAAATCCAGTTTCGATCAGACACTCTTTTTCATAATCATATAATTATTTTATGATAAAACCAAACATTTACAACTGACTGGTGCTTGCGGCTTCGCCCGCGTAGACCCCAATTATTGTTCTGAAATAAAAGTAGCCTAAGTTACTCGTTATAAGATCAGCTGCTAGTGAAAGTTCCGTAAAAATCAGTCCAGCTGTTTTGGAGATTAGCCGGAATAAACAAATAGTCCAACAAAAAATGGCAAAATCGATTTTTTTGTTATAGTAGGTACCGTATATACTTTCATATGGATTAAGTAAAAAGCTGTTATTTTGACTTTACAATCAGACACTTCAATTTTATATATTTGTATATTGTATAGAAGAGTTTCTGACTTTACACAATCACTTAAATCTAAATTACAATACACTAGTTTCTGATGTAAATAAGACACTAAAATGTCTAAAAAAAGATCATTGTAGATAAAATATTTTAGATTATTGTTTTTTTTTTTTATATAATACATAATTTTTTTTCTCCTTATTTTTAAACATAAAAAAAACTTTAATACTAATTTCCTTTTTTTACAAAATGGTAAACTTGACCCTGACATTACTAAAATTTTGTCTCACTTTTTTGTTCTCCGTAGATGGGTTCTCGAACCTTGACATGTTCGACCTCGAAAAGGACCTCCCAGATGAGTTGATGGGAGGTGCTTGGGGGGAACAGCCCGGGGTCACGGGCCCCAAACCCCCTGCCCAGGGTCCAGGTCCTGGGGGACAAATGTCCCAACAGCAACAGCTCAACGGTGATGACCCGACGGCTGCTATGCACAGGCAAATCAACAATCACCTTATACAACAAGTGAGTACCTGGAACTGATGGAATTGTCATAATTTTTGTTACTCTTAGCCTTGTTATTTATTGAGATCATTTTGTAAACATTTAAGAAAAATAAGATCTAGTTTAAAATTCAGTCAATAAGACAATTAAATCCAATTTTGTAAAATCAAGTTATAATGTGCAGAGTACCTAGTTAAAAATATGAAACATGTTTTTCCTTATTACTTTTTTACTGCTGCTGCAATTAAACACTATCCACACAGTTTCAATTTTAAATAAAAGCTATTTGTGTACTTAATTTGTAATTTATTAGTAGTTGGCAAAAGCTAAAAATAGATTTATTATTGTTAATAACTTTCTATTTACAATTAAGTAGGTAGCTTTTTAGGGCCCATTTAGAAAAGATGTAATCAGTACTATTTTGTATTTATCATAGCATTGTTTTAATTGATTTATGATTTACAATGTAAATTAATTTCTGGGATTTTAGAAAATTATTTGAAATAATAGTTAACCAATTTATTAAAAGGCCATATTAATAGTGTATGTCGTGTATTGGTCTTTTCACAGGGCAACAAAGGCTTAGTAGGCCACAACAATCCATTAGGATTGAGTAATTTAGGTAGTAAGAGTCCAAACCTACAGTCACCTCCAAACGTGTCTGTATCCAAGGACCTCATGGGTGGCATGCACCCGCAACTAATGCCAAATACGAGTCATCCAAATCAGCTGCACTCCACAATGCCGATGAGTTCTATCCAAGGAGGAATGAACGTGACTAATGTCGGCGGGAACATGATAGTGACGAATAGTAATATGACGGGCGCTGGGATGCTCGGGACCGGGATCATCAACAGCGTGAACAAACAGTTGCCCACGCTCATGGGCGCCAACCATCACGGGACGCCGCCTCACCATCCGCATGCCCAAGTGAGTTCAAATTCTGTTTGTTGCATCATGATAATTTGAAAATGGCATGTATTTAATCAAACCTCAAATATTTCTCATTTGCTTTCCTAAAAATACTATTGAACACTTTAATAATAATGAATGGGTCTTTTTTAGTGATCCTCAAATAATTCCTATTTTGAGGTCCTAAAAATACTAAATAGCCAAGTAAGTGCGACAAAGTTAGATGTCGTGGTTGGTCACAGTTCTTACCTAACCCATTTGGTTGGGGCGCCCTAATTTAGTTACTGCAACCAAAAGAAGTCCAAGAAATATTTAGAGGTTTATTAATTTAATTAAACCCGGCCAAGCGCGAGTCGGACTCGCACACGAAGGGTTCCGTACCACCGTACATTATTGAGAAATAAATAGAAAAACTTAGCAAAGAATATGATTATTTTTCATCATAATGAAAATCGCAAAGATAAATTTTTATTTCTTAATGATATCATGAATATAACCCATATTTAATAAATACCTTATGAATCGGCGTTTTTAGTATTTGTTGATTATCATGAACCATATACTATATATGGTTCATGATATACAGAAGTTTCAAATTCATAACTTGTTTAGATCTTGTCGGATCATACGCAAACCGCCACAGTCTAATTCTCGTTCATGTTATTTTTACCCAACTACGCGACAGTAAATACAGGGCTATTTTTCAAAAATTCAATTTAATATAGTGACACAGACTGTTGTTGTAAAAAATATGTTTGGACAACATCCAAACACATTTCTATGCAATTGCATGGTAAAAAAAAAAAAAATTTGACAAAAAAATATGCACCAAATTTGAAGAAGGTTTTGATACCATCATTTTCCAAGAAATTGCTTTCCAAGACATGGGCGACAGTAACACGATGGCACATTGCAGGCGATGCAAAACGGACCGCTGAGCGGACGCGTCGGCGTCATGGGCACGCCCAACATGCGCACCGCGCTGCAGCACCACCCGCGCATGCCGGCGCCGGGCGGCGGGGGCCACCCGCTGGCGCCCTACCAGCCGCCCTACGCGCAGTCGGCGCAGGGGCCCGGCGTGCCGCACGTGCAGCGCGCGGCCGGCGCCGGCCAGGTCGGCGTGCGCTTCGGGCCCCCAGCCGACGCGGGCGGCGGCGGCGCGGCGCAGGCCGTGCCGCCCGCGCCCTCGCCGCAGACCCCGGGCGCGCCGGCGGGCGGCCAGTCCCAGCCGCAGGCCGCCACGCAGGCCCCCTCCTCGCAGCCGCCGGCCGCGCCGCAGCCGCCCACCTCCGGCTCCATCGCCGATCCGGAGAAACGGAAACTTATCCAACAACAGCTCGTGCTGCTGTTACACGCACACAAGTGCCAGAGACGAGAGTCCCAATCCAACGGCGAGACGTGGCAGTGCACGCTGCCGCACTGCAAGACTATGAAGGGTGTTCTGAACCATATGATGTCATGCCAGGTATTGTATTATTCATAACAAATGCAAAGAGTGAAATTATCTCCTGTTAGAATGTCTCTAAATGTGTACAATTTACAGGCCGGCAAGAATTGTGCAGTGCCTCACTGCTCGTCATCAAGACAAATAATAAACCATTGGAAACATTGCAATAAGAATGACTGTCCGGTTTGTTTACCGCTAAAACAAGCCGATAGGACTAGAAACATGAACGGTATGTTATGTAAGGAATCATTTTCATTAGTATTCTTTTTTTATTGTGACCCTCGAAGGTACATCCTGACGAAGTTTTCCTTATCTCAGCAGCGGCAGTGACTCAACATTCAACAGCGGGTGTGAGCACTGGGAACGTCGGCGGCGTTGGACCCGTGCCCGGAGTGGGCAACGTCGGCGGCGTGGTCGGGGTGGGCGGCGCGGGCAACGCCATGGGAGTGAACCAGCTGGGCGGGCCGGGGCCGGCCGCGCCGCCCGCGGCCCCGGCGCCCGCGCCCGCGCCCAGCACGCAGGGCGCCGACATGAAGCGCGCCTACGAGGCGCTGGGCATCGCGTGCCCCACGTCCGTGTCCAGCATGGGCGGCTTCCCGCGCGCGCCGCTGTCGCGCCTGCCCGTGCCGCGGCCCGGCCTGCCCGACGTGCCGCAGCAGCAGACCATGCAGGCGCTGTTCGCGCAGCAGCCCAACGACATGCAGCAGCAGCAACAGGCGTTGGTGAGTCACGGTGTCTATCTGCTCGTTCACCGTGCCTCTATGACTATTCGCTTGTGTTCTATGTTCGCCTCACACTTTTCATCTCTTGCAGATGGGCGGCGCACTACAATTACCGAGCGGAGCCGTAACCGCCAACCCAGTATCCGGCACCAAAGAGTGGCATCATTCAATTACGGCTGATCTCAGAAACCATCTCGTTCACAAACTGTAAGCTAAATTTTCGAAATGAAATCATTTTTTGTAGTTTTAAAACATTTCAATGACATTGTGTATTTTTCACAGGGTGCAAGCAATATTTCCCACACCGGACCCTACTGCAATGTTAGATAAGCGAATGCATAATCTAGTCGCATACGCGAGGAAAGTCGAAGGCGATATGTATGAGATGGCGAGTACGCGATCTGAGTACTATCACCTGCTCGCCGAAAAGATATACAAAATACAGAAAGAACTCGAGGAAAAGAGACAAAAGCGAAAGGAGCAGCAGCAGTTGCAAGCGCAACAGCAACAGGCGGCGCAACAGCAGCAGCAACAACAACAGCAGCAGCAGCAACAAGTTGCGCAACTGCAACAGCAACAACAGCAACAGCAGCAGCAACAACAGCAGCAACAGCAACAACAACCTGTGAGCGTCATGTCCGGCGGCGGCGTGCTGGGTGGGGTGGGAGGCCCTAGGCCCGGCGTGGGCGGCCCCTTGGCGCGGCCCACACTGCCCGCCATGGGTGCGCAGCCCGCGCTACCTGCCATGCGCATCCCGTCTCCCGGGATCGCGCTCTCCATGCCTGCCAACCGCATGACTTTCCAGACCAACCTCGTGGGCCCACCCGGTCCGAGTCCAAACCAATTGCCGCACACGCCGAACGGTGGCAGCGTAGGCGTCGGCAGCGTCGGCGCTCCGGGGATGTCCCCGTTCGGCCAGCCGATGACGTCGCCGGCGCCGAATTACCCTTCGATGCAATCGAACGGGCCGGCGCCGCTCGCTTCGCCGGGCCACCCGGACGCGAAAGTTCGGTTGCTGGGCAGCGCGGTGCAGAGTCCGTTCGTGAACCACGCGGCGTTCGGGCGCGCGGACGCGGCGGCGGCGTCGCCCGCGCCCGCGCCGGCCTCGGTGCCGGGCGCGCCGGGCACGCCGGCCACGCCGCACGCGCACCCGGAGCCGCCGCCCGCGCGCGCGCCGCCCATGTCCGCGCACCTCGCCGCCATCACTGCCTGCTCCTCTGCCGATGACAGGTGAGGGAAACTATATTTTATCAATGTCGAGTCACACGAAGGTGCATGAAACAAATTTCTGAAACCATTTTATTTGATCATCTTCAATCTTTGAATTCGTGACTAGCTCAAATTGCAAAAATAAATATTTATATTGCTAAACTGGATATTTTCATTTTACGTACAGTCCACCGCAAGACGATCGCAACAAGCAAGATTCTGATGACGTCCGGATCAAGGATGAACCGGACGAGGATTGTGGAGGCAAGGGTATGCGGGACGAAACACCTGACAAAGATGCAGAAAGACCCGACTTCAACGTCAAAACAGAAGTCAAGACTGAAGTCAAACAAGAAGTGAAGGAAGAACCGGGAGAGACTAGTGTGGGTAGTGTCGGAGAATCAGCGAGCGGGGAAAGAGGGTCACGAAGGAGTTTCGTGTTTAAACCCGATGAGCTCCGAGTAGCACTCATGCCAACGTTAGAGAAGTTATTCCGACAAGACCCCGAGTCCTTACCCTTCAGACAGCCAGTCGACGCGCAAGCGCTCGGCATTCCTGATTATTTTGACATAGTCACGAAGCCTATTGACTTGTCGACCATCAAACTGAAGCTAGATCGCGGGGAGTATAGAGACCCCTGGGAATATGTTGACGACGTCTGGCTCATGTTCGAAAACGCATGGCTTTACAATAGAAAGAACTCGAGGGTTTACAGATATTGTACTAAGGTTAGTTTCACTTATTTTTAATACTACAATTAGTTTATTTTGGCCAGTAAATGATTTTGAAAGAGTAGGTTTATTTATTCCTTTATCTGATGGTTCTTAGAAGTCAAAAAGCTTTTATTTCAATTAAACCTTTTATAGGCAAGAGTCAACTCGACACAGTGTATCTGTGTTTTAGAAAGTCAGTTGATTTGCAGTTCTGCATTACATCATAATAATATACTTGTATATGTTCATTATTAATGACACTTCTAAGTCTTATTACATTACCGTTGCAATATTTTAAACTCTGCGACCATTTACGTCACTGACTTCCGTGAATATTTGCTATGAAGACGTTATTTTACCTTGTCATGAAAAAAAAATTACGCAATTAAATCTTCATTAGCATATAATATGTAATTAAACGTGGTATCCACTCTTGTTGACATTTCCTGAAACGGAAAAACTGTCATAATAGGGATGATGCCTGGGTAAAAATAAAAAATAAATTTCGTCCGTCGGTCAGATAATAAAATGAATATAAGACACGTATTTTTTGCTTTATCATATTTATGAAAAATGACAGATAAAACGCATTAAAGTTGAGGAGTGGGGGCTGGCTACGTCACAACTAAGTATAAAATCTACATAGGCCTGACGTCATGCCACATTTTAACACAATGTATCGCGTTAATCTTTTGATTACTTAAAAATTGAAAAAATACGTGTCCAATATTTTTAAATAATCTACCTGACGGACAAAAAAATTGTCATAAAAAAATGCCCTATTGAATAATTTTGCCTGTGAAAAATGCAGAAATTTTTGACTGTCGTATTTTCTTTTACCCACCATATAAAGCTATAATAATACGATATTAACAATAAACCATGTTGTTTTAGCTATCGGAAGTGTTCGAGCTAGAGATTGATCCTGTTATGCAAAGCCTAGGGTATTGCTGTGGTAGAAAGTACACTTTCAACCCTCAAGTGCTATGCTGCTATGGCAAACAATTGTGTACAATACCACGGGACGCCAAGTACTTCAGTTACCAGAATAGGTAAGCACAACTCTCATGATATTTTATGTAAAAGATCTGAATTTAAATTACACACTGATGATAGTTCAATTCTATTTAGTAGCTGTGTAATTTAGTTCTACTATACAGGTGTCAGGGACATCGACGCCAAGCCGGTTACCATGGGGTCAGTATATGATTCTGAACCCCCCTGAAAATGAAAAATTTGGTCGGTAATTTTTTTTTTTATCTGCTGTTTCATAGAAAAGTGCAATACCTACGCGGTCAAAATGTATGGAACAGCAGTTTTTTAAAATAACCGATGTGTGAATGTCCCTGCCACCCTGTATACTCTGTTCCTTTTTGGGATATCTTGCGTGACACATCCAAAATAAAGTTTTACAACTAACTTAGATACTTTGTTAAATAATTATTTAAATAATCCTAAGTCGTGATAAACTATCGATTACCCAAAACTATTCAATAAAAATATGGCATGTGTCTTGCAACCCATCCGTTTCTGAACAGACAATAATAGAAAAATATTAAAATTAAACATTTGAAATTTGACCAAGATTCTATTGAAACACGGAGTATTAAGCGAATGGAGACTTATTTAGCGCGTAAACATGAACGATCGTCTTTACCAAAGATGTCATACTAGTCAAATTGTTATTACAAATTATTTGTCTTCCATTCTTCGGATAAAATTCAATTACCCTAGTACTCCAATGACTTAGTACTCTGTGTTTTGCAGCAAAATTAAATTCAATCTCAAATTCTTGACATACTTTCCCCCAAATTTTTAGTTGATGACTATAATGAGTACTATTTTTGCAAGACATACATGATACACATACACAATACTCTTCCAATAGTCCAGCTTTATCCATACTCTGACTAACGCTTTCGCAAGCTTTTTATGTCCTTAAGATACCCACATTATCATGGGGAATGTTACTACACTACCCTTATTTGTGTGTGTGATAAATGTTAGCAATGAGTGGTTGGACTTTTTGCTATAAAGAGAGAAAAAAAACAAAACTTCAATTTTCTTTACCAATGTGCTAATTTATACTTACATGCTCAACTACCGTCATAATGGGTTTTGATAAATTATTTGACTATAGAACAAAAATTGCAAGTTTCAAAAAGTATTTTAGACCATAATTTTGATTGATTTTACATGACAATATTTTTATTTGAATATTTCGTTCTATTTTAACTTAGCTAATTTCGAAATTATCTTAACCAATTCTTACACTATTATGGGCCTTATGTGGCCACAAAAACTTTAGGTGAATCACGTAATTGCTACAAAAAACTCCCGACCGCTGCAACTTGTGGTGTACATTTAACTTACTTTGTTACAAGAACATTTTCACTGCAATATCAAAAATCAAAATCAATATATTTTATTTCACATAAACCTACATGG
Organism: Agrochola circellaris; assembly: GCA_914767755.1. Lineage (NCBI taxonomy): Eukaryota > Metazoa > Arthropoda > Insecta > Lepidoptera > Noctuidae > Agrochola > Agrochola circellaris. Next base: position 4,333,978 of record OU611847.1, read on the forward strand.
GCACTTATTTAACTTCAGAAGCTAGGTGCACGGTTCCAATTGGTCGTGTCCTATACAGAAGAGCCGGCAAGAAACACCACGGTTACTCTTTTAAAAATAAATGGCTTTTACAATGTTTTCAAATTATAGTGTCAATAGGTATGGGAGGACAGTGTAAGCCTGTCAAAACGCACCAGCACGCGTAACATGAACAACGTAGAAACGGGTTTTGTCGACGGAAGAATAGACAAAATGACGGATGAACAATCACAATCTGTCATTTTGTCTATTCTTCCGTCGACAAAACCCGTTTCTAAGGGTCATGCTACGCGTGCAGATCGAAATATGTACTTTGCTATTTTATAACTACTATTTCTGTCTCATAAACTAACGTAAAAAGGAAACTAAAATATTAAGAAACAATATGAAATCGAAACAAGTCAGTCACTTGATAGTACGTATTAAGAAAATAAAATAAACCGTATTGTATGATGCTGAACTAATCTTCAATAAGTGCAAACTTCTGGCTAACTTTATTGATAGCAATGCATTTAGCATTGCTATCAATAAAGTTAGCCAGAAGTTTCAACTCGGTACAGCCTTTGTGGCATACTTGATCAAATGATTGTGTCTAGTTGATTTTGTAATTTGAGCGTTGCTTGCTATCCGTCGCGGAACAAAGGAATATGAGATCGGCATTCATCGGTAAATGAACACCCATTTAGACAATGTGTAGGTGCTTACTAAAGTTTAATATTTATGAATTTGTTAAAATTACAAAGAATGCAACAGGGACGATGAAAAAAAAATTTTTTTGTCCGTCAGGTGTATTAGAAAAAATATTGGACACGTATTATTTCTTTTTTTACGTAATCAAAAGATATATTGAGTTAGAATGTGGCATGACGTCACTTGTATGTAGATTTTATACTTGTGACGTAGCGAGCCCCCACTCCCCAACCTTAAGAGTCCTATAATTTTTTACGGAAATTCATGATTTTTGACGCTGTAATTTTCAGCAGCAGTGAGATATTTTAATTACTTGTTTATAATGACGATAGTGCCATTCTCTTGTAAGTTTGAGTTACACATTCTTTTCGTGTAATTTGCTGAATTAACGCGGAATATATAGTAATTTACATCGATTTACATGGAAGAATACTATATACTGCATCAAAAGATGACCGCATTTGTGCTTAAGTTGTCATCTGTCACACAATGACGTAGAGAATTGTCGCTGTACCGTCAGCATACTCGTTTTAAAAAGGGTACTTAATTTTAAAAAGAGGTTGTTTGATTTACATCAATGGTAATTTATTTATTGTAATTTTGTCTTATTATATTGAAAAACGAAAACTAATGAAACATATTCATTGTAGATAGAAGTTTTATATCATATTAGTTTATTTTATAAAATAGTGTTTATTTGGAATATAATGGCCGCCAAATCAAGAAATTTATTGCTTTTCTTTACGATTTTTTCCGTGAAAACTCAAGGAATTCTAAAACTGCTATAAACAAGTAAAACATTCAACTTGATCTTTTAGTAATTTTAGCTTTTATTAGAATTGAATTAAACATGTGAATTTGAGCGTCAAAGTTCCATCGCCGACGATTTTTCTTGTAAACTGACACCCGAATACTGAAACGCCACTCAAAACTTAAGCGTTACTTATGACTCGTTTAAAGCCTTTTGATTGGTTGAAACTAGTTTTAAGTAACGCTTAAGTTTTGAGTGGCGTTTCAGTATTCGGGTGCTAGTTTGTAAAATATTTGTAGTAAATTACACGAAAATCAAAAGTAAAATGTGTAACTCCAACTTAAATGAAAAAGAATGGCACTATCGATATTTATAATCAAATAATTAAAATATTTAACTGCTGCTAAAAATTACAACGTCAAAAATCATAAATTTACGTAAAAAATGTAATAGAACTCTTAATGCGTTTTATCTAAGTCATTTTATATGAATATAGTAAAAAAAAATACGTTTCTATTTTTTTTTTTTATTATATGACTGACGGATTAAAGAGAATTTCCTTTCTTTTTACCCAGGCATAATCCCTATTCTCTGTAATTTTATAATTGGTAATATAAATCTCTATAATAATATACTATAATACCCAACGAATATTCGCACCTGAAATTGTAGTGTATTCTTACTAAAACCGTCCTCAATTTTTTTTTTTCTAAATAATGGTAAAGTGTTTCAAATAGTTTACAACATGTCTGTTTTACACTATCCTAATTTCTAGAGAATTCAATACAATGAAATACAAAAACAATAAAAAAATTGCATTTAATTCCATAGAAGAAAATTATCGTTTTTTTAGTGTGGTAGAGTAATTTTTTTCAGTTTTGCTCACGTATAATGTCTGAATTATAGTTAGGTTGAAATAAATTATGCCTATTTCCTTCCTACAAGCGATCCGTGTGCCCAATTTCAGGTAAAAAAACTGAAAGAAGGATAATCGTACTCATGATAACATTAATAATGTTAGGAACTAATCAAGAACGAAATAAGAGTTCAAACCAGTAAAAACATCATTAAAACAACCAAGAAAATATTGTCACAGCTCCCTGAAATATTATATTTTATCATTAGCACCAGCCGGCTTATTGGTCTGCATTGACCTCATAAAAATCAACTAGGAACACATAAACAGTTACAAATTTATTTGACATTGTTTAATATTTTACTACATGCATCGGTTTGCAACGTCCTTGGCGCTCAAAATGACCGTAAATGTGTTACCACAACACGGTAATTTTTTCAGATAAAAATAGGCATTTCTTTAATAGATTAATGTGGGCTGTAAAGAACATACCCTACATTTACAAACACAGTGAAAATATCGATTGACACAGCATATGTTGATACATATTATATATTTAGGAAGCCATATTTTTCAATGTCGATGTTCAAATTGAAGAAATTAATTATGATTGGAGGTTTTTATAATGTCCGAAGAGTATTACCTATATTTTTTACGATGAAAACAATTTTCATTAAAAAAATGCTACCCGAATGTTGTACTGGCAATGGTTTGTTGCTTACTTCTTTACAAGTCATGCATATGCAATTAATAGGTTCACTTTATATTTTGATGAAAGTGATTACTACCCTGCTTAAAACTATATTAAATCATTTTGAATTAACTTCACTAGTGACTGACTGAAACATAAACGATGTGTACAAAAATAAATATTCAAATGACGCGCAACTAATTACCTCTTAAATGTTTTCTGTCTCAGTAATGATTTGTTTTGGTTTAAACTGCCTGTTAGTCTCAATGTTGCATCTTTTAAATCGCAATAATACAAAAATATTTTTAACGATTAGTGTGCTAAATTTTATTTATGCGAGGAATAAAGAAAACAGCAAAATCAAAAATATATTTTACTTACTGCGCCCTGACATTGCACCCGCACAAGTCTCGATGCCGTGGGAATATCGGGATAAAAAGTATCCTATGTCCTCAAGGTCAAGGTCTACCCATGTGCCAAATTTTAACCAAATCTGTTGAGCCTGTTTAGCGTGAAAGCGTAACAAACAAACTCACTTTCGCATTTATAATATAGATAGATAAGATTTAGAATCGAAAGTAATCGCACCATTGGTTTGGCTATAGTATCGAAAACATCTTTGTAAAATCAAATCAAAATTACAACAATGTTCCTATGTATCAGGAAATCTGTGAATGTATCGCTAAACGATGATAATTACAGTAATATCCTGCTAGGATAACGCTTGATTACTAAAATTCACTAAGTATGAAAAATAAGGTAAAAAAAATGGGTGACCTCGCAAGAATCGTAGGCATAAAATAGGTGTTTGGTCATAAAACTAAAAGCTTCATATAAATAAGTACTTTTTAAGTGCCGCTGTATTATTTTACGTCGTACCTTTCTCTGTAATTGTACGAAACACTCAATAAATTACATCTATGAATCTGTTCATGATACAGTAAGATAGTTAAACTCGGTATTTAGTTTTATCCCTAGTGATTTAGCTAAATTACGATAACATACATGAAATTAATTAATTTAAAACTATTTTATTATTATAAACAGGCATAAAATCCCTGTGTTCCCTGAAGGGCTAATATCATTTTAAGAAGACAATACACCACATCTATATATTATATAAAAGAAAGTCGTGTTTGTTACAACACTTATAACTCGAGATCTGCTGGACCAATTTTCATGGTTTTTGATTCGTTGGATTTGTCTCCGCCCCGAATAGCAGAATACATCTTAAAAACAATGAAAAGGTAGGGTAGGTAGGGGAGGTAAGGTAGGTAGGGTAGGCAGGTAGGTGCGCCGTAGATAAGTACTTAGTGCTACTCGAGCGAAGCCGGGGCGGGCAGCTAGTAATCAGATAAATCAATGTCTGCTACACAGTGTACTGGTATGCTATAAGTTTGCTATCTACTAAACAAACTCACACAACAATAAAATAACCGATTGGTTCGATATTTATTATTATTCCATTCATTAAACTGATCGTACACTAGACCAGTCAATTACCTATTTATCGCTACCCATAGTATAGGTATTGCAGCCTATGTTTATTTACTCGACGGATACTTATTATATAATATATATATATATATATAATTGTCCTCGATTACATGTATTACACTCATTCTGTGCTCTCTTCCTATTCTCTTTAAATGTCAATTACTGCTGCTTAAACGATTGGATTGTATCATGTGTTTGAAATAATTATTTCTTTTCAATATTAAGTGTATTATTTCACATTCTGAAAGAAAAAGAAATGGTTGTTTCACATCAAAATTTTGCTCATAGACATCTCAACGAACGGTAGGTTTTAAATATTCGGAATCAAGAAATCTACGTTGACGTGCGACCCTTACTGCGCGCTCACCCGAGTTGGCGCAAGTTTGCGTATGCATTTAACAGGAAGATGGTATTTATTTGTGTGTTAACTTTAGAATAAACTCTCTGATACTAGTGGACAGATTTAATTTTGAAAGTAAGCATTCAGTAAATCTTCCAGCTTTAATAAAAAGCTGGAACTGCCAAATAAGTAAAATGAGAACTACTGGTTGATATGTCTATGTAAAGGGCCGCTGTCTCATGTCACGGGCTTTCGATAACCCACCATGTGCGCTCCGCCCACTGTCTAACTATTAACCCCTTTTATGTTCTCATTGCTTACTAAATTTTTTTCGCCCTGTCCACGCACGTCCTTGCCTGCACACAATGATCCTGTACACGCTCGCTTCACATCACTACTGCTACATGGACGTTATGAAATAAAGTCTAAAAGCGTATGGGGTTGTGTCCGATAGATACACCTTCTGCCAGAAATGCTTCAATGACATCCAAGGAGACACTGTCACGCTCGGCGATGACCCACTACAGCCACAAACGTGAGTATCTCTATCTATCTGCGTTTCAATGAAATATCAATTTTGTAAACATTTTCTAATAATTGAAAAACACCTTTGATTAAAGAACTTTCACGCGAAGAATGATATGCGGTGAATATTTCAGTGCAATCAAGAAGGATCAATTCAAAGAAATGAAGAATGATCACCTAGAACAAGAACCATTTGTTGTTTGCATGGATTGTGGTAGAAAGCAACATCAGATATGTGTGTTGCACCACGATTCGATTTGGCCTCAGGGCTTCTGCTGTGATAATTGTCTGAAAAAGAAAGCTGCTAAACGAAAAGAGAACAAATTCTCGGCTAAGAAACTTCCTACTTCCAAACTTGGCATTTATATTGAAACAAGAGTCAATAATTTCCTTAAGAAAAAAGAGGCTGGCGCTGGCGAAGTGCATATCAGGGTGGTTGCATCGTCTGATAAGGTAAGGGGCATCCAAGACATACTTTAATTACTCTTACATACGAATTGCTAAACCTTTCTACTGTCTCACTATTCCAACTAATCTTTGCATCATTGTTATGAAGCTTTTCACATTTCCTACATTCTCCTGTTGTGATGAGTCTGGCTTAATCTTGCACTGTTTGTTACCTAAAAAACTTTGTTCATGTCATATCATAAATCACAAATTGCTTTTTTCCTAGTGGTTTCCGTTAAATCTTTTGATTCTCCCAACAATAGTTTTGTTACATTGTAGGTTCAATATTGACACAAATCACAACTCATTTCTGTTGAACAGTGACTAAAACTTTCGTATATTTCAGATGGTGGAAGTGAAACCCGGGATGAGGTCAAGATTCGTAGAATCTGGTGAACTGTGCGCCGAGTTCCCGTATCGGGCTAAAGCGTTGTTTGCATTTGAAGAGATTGATGGAACCGACATTTGTTTCTTTGGCATGCACGTGCAGGTGAGTCATCCACGTCACCAATGTTACCGAGTCTTAATTGCACAAGAATTACACTTATTATTATTGATGGATTCTATTTGGTTTTGATGTTGAGGTTTTTGTTTTAGATTTTCTATCTAAATGACACTAAAATTGTGGGTTAATTTTCCCGTTGATTTTATACCAATATTTGATTCTAACATATAATTTATTGAATAAGCTTTTTGCTAACAATGAAAATTTTTGTCTGAAACTGTATTGTCTGGTTTTCCTGTCCAGATTTTAACATAAACAATTCTCTTCCAGGAATACGGCAGTGAGAGTCCGTCACCTAACACGAGGCGTGTATACATAGCATATCTAGACTCTGTACATTTCTTCCAACCGCGGCAGTACAGAACTGCCGTCTACCACGAGATTTTATTAGGATACTTAGACTACGCCAAGCAACTGGGCTACACGATGGCCCACATCTGGGCGTGTCCACCTTCAGAGGGAGACGACTATATTTTCCACTGCCATCCACCCGAACAAAAAATTCCTAAGCCTAAAAGGCTACAAGAGTGGTATAAGAAAATGTTAGATAAGGGAATCATTGAGAGGATAATACTAGATTATAAAGATATACTAAAGCAAGCTATGGAGGACAATATCTCGTCAGCGGCGGAACTGCCTTACTTTGAGGGCGACTTCTGGCCCAACGTCCTTGAGGAGTCCATCAAGGAGTTGGATCAGGAGGAGGAGGAAAAGAGGAAGCAAGCCGAAGCCGCCGAGGCAGTGGTCAGTATCAAGTATATGATGGTTGTAATGGTTTTTGCACGTTGTGAATAACACCGGGCCGTGTGGGTGGCCAAGTTTTGTAACTAAAGACTAATAGTCTTGTCCTAATGTGTGTGTGTGTTTGAACTAAGTCACTAAAATTCCCTTAATACAGAAATTGCACAATATTCTTACAATCACGAAAGACTAGAGTTTTCGCACCTTAAAATCGATTTCACTTGCACGTTTTTTGGTATTGGATTTGTTAACATAATGCTGTAATATAGTTGCTTGGGTTTGGCATGAGACAATATTTTCTAACGTGTTTTTTAGATATTCCAGTCCTCTGAGGAGAATGAGCAAGGTCCTGATGGCAAGAAGAAAGGGCAGAAGAAGGCGAAGAAGTCAAACAAGTCGAAGGCCGCGCAGCGTAAGAATAGTAAGAAGCAAAGTGACCAGCAGCAAGGCAGTGATCTCAGTGCAAAGATATTTGCCACCATGGAGAAGCACAAAGAAGTGTTCTTCGTTATTAGGCTACATTCCGCACAATCTGCTGCCAGCTTAGCGGTGAGTCTTATTAATTAATAATAACTATAAACTACAGGCTCACATTAAATTAGCTGGCGAAACTTCACAGACGCGATGCTTATCAATAAAGTTTAGGAAAAAAAAAAACTAATAAACATTAGCGGGGCCTACGTTCGTGAAATGCCTTACTTTGAGAAATAATAAGTTTGTGAAATAATGTTTTTTTTTTATGTGTAACATCTTTCATCTCGGTTTTCTGTTATCAAAATCTAAATAATCAAATCTGTGGGAGTGATTTCGTGAGAAGGGACGGAAGTCACAGGCAGCGCGCGCTATTTTATTGGATTTGACCAAAGAGCGCGCGCGGTGCTAGAGTTGGCCAAAAACGACCTTGACAAGGCCCCGCCCCTTTAATGTTGCTTATTACCTTAATACTTTTAGTATTGTAGAATTCATATCTCAAATAAAGTAATCATATTTTGTAAAAAAAAGTTTTATTATATCTTGAGATATCCATTTGCCAAGCATCTTTCTTTACGCTACGCTCGCATGAAAAATAAATAGCGCATCGTGGCATACTAATACGAACGCCGAAATTTGCAAAAAAGCTGATCTCTTGTCACTCCTCGTTCAATTTGGTCTGTAGATAAGACATATTTTTTTTTATTATGAAATCAAAAACAAAAATGATGTCTTTAACTTCTTGATCGAAAATGCGCATTTCTTTTTAACAGCCGATCGGAGACCCAGACCCGCTGATCAACTGCGACCTGATGGACGGGCGCGACGCCTTCCTCACCATGGCGCGCGACCGCCACTACGAGTTCTCTTCCACAAGACGCGCGCGCTTCTCCACACTCTGCATGCTCTACGAGCTGCACAACCAGGGCACCGACAAGTTCGTCTACACCTGCAACAGTTGCAAGTCGCACGTCGAAACCCGCTACCACTGCACTGTGTGCGACGACTTCGATCTGTGCGTGCCCTGCCACGAGAAGGAAGGTCACCCGCACAAGATGGAGAAGCTCGGCCTCGATATCGATGTAGGCTCTTCTCCGGGCGACATGAAGCAAGCCAACCCTCAGGAGGCTCGCAAACTATCCATCCAGCGCTGCATCCAGTCTCTAGTGCACGCCTGCCAGTGCCGCGACGCCAACTGCCGCTTACCTTCCTGCCAGAAGATGAAGCGCGTCGTCACCCACACCAAGATCTGCCGCCGCAAGACCAAGGGCGACTGTCCTATCTGCAAGCAGCTCATCGCGTTGTGTTGCTACCATGCGAAGCACTGCCAGGAGACCAAGTGTTCCGTGCCTTTCTGCAGCAGCATCAAGCAGAAGCTGAAGCAGCAGCAGGTTCAACAGCGAGTGCAACAAGCCAAGCTGCTGCGGAGACGTATGGCGGCCATGAACACGCGAGGGGCGGCGCCTCCGTCGCCTCCGCCGCAGGCCTCCCTGGCCTCGCCGCCTCCCTCCAAACCTGCCACGCACGCCTTACCGCACAATGTGCAGAAGGCGTTGCAACAGGTATGTACTTTGACACTTGTAATATTATACTCATGTCTTCTTATTGATTAGTCAAGGAATCAAAACTAGCTATGTGGAATATTTGTTCAAAACTTTATATTTTGTCTTTCAACTGGAAGCATAGCGACTAAGGCTATAGCCAGATTTTAATATTCGCACGAATACGTGAATCCACAATAGTAGGACGATATTTGCTAATATAATTTCCATACTAAAGCGGAAGTATTCGTACATTGCATCGATATACCGATATAACTATCCAATTAAACTGCTAGGTAGGGTGGATACTTTTCACTGTCGGACCGTACGAAAGTTTTCCCTCATATGAGTGACCTTAACAGAACATTTCCCTCTACCAGGTCCAAGAGGAAGCGGCGCGGCAACAAGCACCTTCGTACGGCAAGCAAGCCGCGATGGGCCCTCCGCCCGGCAGCGTGGGCGTGGGCGGGGTCGGCGTGGGCGCCGTGGGCGGCGTGGGCGTGGGCGTGGGCGGCGTGGGCGGCGTGCGCGCCGACTGGGCCGCGCGCTACCGGGCGCCGCCGCCGCTGCACCACCCGCCGCACGCGCAGCACCACGCGCGCCTGCAGCACCACCCGCAGCCGCAGCACCACCCGCACCCGCATGCGCCGCAGCAGTTACAGGTACACACGCAATACCATCCTTACATCTTATAAAACAAAGTCCGCCGCCGCGTCTGTCTGTCTGTCTGTCTGTATATACGTGATAAACTCAGAAAGGTGTGAGTACTATGTACTAAAGAGCTACCATTTACCGGGTAATACTTTTTTTTATTGACTTGAATGTGCCCTGGCGGCTGTGAGTATGTCATGCTCACTCAAATGTCTCGCTGATGGTGGCGCGTGTGTTGGATCATTTAGCTCCCTTCAAAATGGTTGAGCTGAATGATGCTGATCCATACGTCATGTTCGTGAACGGGCGCCGTCAGTTGGGACTGGTCAACTCTTAGCGGCCATGGCTGATTTTTAATTTTTTAATTGTTCTTTGTTTTTATCTTTGTATTACGGACGCTTCTAACGTGCACGTCTTTCTACATTGTTCTCACATGTATAATTTCAACATGAATGATGTAACCAATACTTTGTAACAATTTATTTTATTTAAAAGAGTGTCCGTGGAGTTTCTTGCCCGTTCTTCTCCATAGGTACCTACTACGCTTTGGAATGGGCAACTAGCTTCATATTTTTGACGGACTGATTCCTTGACAATTCAAAAGTGCCTGTAATGGTTTAATTGAAATAAATGATTTGAGTTGAGTTTGAGTTTGAACTACCGAACAGATTTTCAAACGGTTTTAGGCAATGGACGGACAATGGACTGATTCTTGAGGAAGGTTTATGTGTATATAATTCATTAAAATTTTCTATAAATTGGCTGAAACATGACGATTATTGTAGATGTCGAAAAAAATTGAAAATAAAAAGAAAGAGATACATAAAATTAATGTTCTACAGGATTGTACATCTTAAAAAGTTCAACAAAAAAGTCCGTGTAGCATATGTCACGGTTTGAATTCATTTATTTCTAAAGATTACAAATCACTTGTACAGAAATAAATACTAAAAATTACTTGATTTATACATTTTTGTTGTCCAGGATTAGTAAGAGCTGTTAGCTTTTTCTATCTTATGGAAACAGTAACCACTTTCATCTTTCGTATTTGATATAAATTTAGTTGTTATTTCCGAAGCTATTTTGACCGCTGTTATATTAATCCATATCCAATAAAATATGTTATTTGCGCATTTCATTAAAATTAAAATATGCCTTGACATTATTTAATTTAAATAAAAACTTTAAAAGATGTCACAGGTTCAGAACGACGCGTAACAAAAAAAAAATGGCGGCGGGCGAAGCGCTAGGAGTCAATGAAAGAAAATAAAGAACAAGTATTTATTGAGACAAGCACAGGAGATCTCAAATTAAACTAAAACACACTCATTGAAACGTAAACAGAAAAAATAAATAAAAATGAAATAAAAGCAGAAAGTCCTGTGTGAGGCCAAAATCTCAGCATGATGCTGCGACATTTAATGATAAATGTCGCAGCGCTAGTATTCTGATAGGGCCCGCAGTGATGTCACGGATAGATAGATACAGAAATAAATAAAATAGATGTATGAAATACATCAAAAAATATGTAGTCCGCGTGTCTGCACCCGACGTAACAACAGTTACTTGTCTATGCCTTTAGCGTTCTGTGGTTGTGGCAAGTAAAGAGACGCAGAGGGCACACTGGCAAAATTTTTTTTTTAAACATTACGGTCAATGAGTTTTTCCTCGGCTATTAGATACGTTCCGACATCCACGCGGGCAAAAGCTGGTACGAGATATAATTAACAATATCTAAAGAAAACTGATAGATTTTTATTACTAATCTCTAAAGTTAGATTTCGTGCTAAGAAAGAACCGTTCCCTTGAAAAAAATTAAAGAAACTGTTACGAACGATAGTTATAACAGCATAAAATCCATGTTCAACAAATAATATTTTCCACCGAATTCACTTTTGGTGTGGCCACCATCATAAATTAAACACCTTTCGGAATCAGCACCTACAAAAAAACAAAAACCAGCTACATATAAATGACTTCTTAACTTCTTCTATAATGACCGTCTTAGATTTTGATGATATTATTTCGACATCACCACTGCTGAAATGGTTTCCCATTACAAGCACTGAATTGAAATTTTTAAATGTGGATCCGAATTGCTGTGGATCAATGTCAGCTGGTGAATTACCACAAAATCCATACCTATATATCTCTTTAAAAAATTATGTCACTATATCATCAATCAACCACAGTCCAGTTGCTCCTAAGGATTTTTGGATTTCATGAACATTTTCCCTTACAGCAAAGAGCCCCCGCACCACAGCAACAACAAACGCAACCTCAAGTCCATCAGAAGGCGTTACAGCAGCTGATGGCGACGTTACGCTCGCCCACCAGTCACAACCAGCAGCAGGAAATCCTACAGATACTCAAGTCCAACCCACCGCTCATGGCCGCCTTCATCAAACAGAGACAAGTGAGTTATTGTTATTCAACCTTTTGTTTGTTTATTGAGACTTTCTAAAAGGATTAGCATGAAGTTTCAATCCTATTAGTCCACATAACGAAAAGAACAATGATACCAACGTCCTAACATGCTTGGACTAGTTTTTTTTTAAAATAAAACGTGTTTGATGATACCTACATCTTATGTCGTCATTTAATTTGACTTTGCATAGTTCCTATGCATCTAAAATCTGTATTATATAATTTTTGGGGACCTGCAAAACGAATACAAGCACATCGCTAATTCCTAATTGATTGAATTTTCCCTTCTTTTAAGTCCTTTTAATCTGGCCTTGCCGTGAGGCACACTCTCCTGCTAATTTCTTACATCGCATTTTACACATATATTTTTGCTTAATCCAGAACGCCCAAAATCAACAACAAGCGGCAGGCGGTGTGGGCGGTGTTGGGCCTGTGGGTGGCGTGGGCGCCGTGAGTGGCGTGGGCGGCGTGTGCGGCGTGGGCGGCGTGGGCCTGCCGCAGCAGCAGCCGCAGCTACAGCACATGATGCAGCCGCAGCAGCAGCAGCGGTTGCAACAGATGCACCAGATGCTGCCACAGCAGACACAAGTAAGAATTTGTAACATCTCTTATTTATCCCTGTGTTATGCAAATAAATGATTTTGTAGAAGACGAGTATAATATTGTATTAACAAAATTCTGGTGACAAACGAGCTGCCATGAAAATAGTATTTTTTTTACTGGATTTCGAAAATCATGTTCTAACGAAACCTTTTCTTGGACAGGGCGTGTCCGGTGTAGGCGGCGTGTCGGGAGTCGGGCTCGGCGGCGTGGGCGCGGGCGGCGCGGGCGTGGGCGCCGGCATGGCGCACGGCGCGGGCTGGTTCAAGGGCGGCGTGGGCGGCAACATGATGGCCATGCGCGGCGCGTACGGCGGCGCGGTGGGCGGGGTGGGCGTGGGCGGCGTGGGCGTGGCGCGGCTGGGCGGCGCGGGCGCGCGCTACGCGTTCGGCGGCGTGGGCACGCGCTCGCCGCCCGCCACGCCGTCGCCGCGGCCGCCCACGCCGTCGGAGCTGCTGCTGCTGCGCCAGTCGCCGGCGCCGGCCGCGCCGCTGGCGCCGCCGGACGACCAGCTGCCGCCCATGACGCCGCAGGACCAGCTCACCAAGTTCGTGGAGCAGTTGTAGTGTACATAGCCTCGGCGCGCGGCCCCTGTACATATAGCGTAGCGGCCGCGGCGCAAGCGCGACCTCCCCTCGCTCGTCTCCCCGCCCTATTTATTGATCGAGTTGTCGTTAGCGACGCGAGGGACGTAAATTAAGTATTACGATGACCGAAACGAGCGCTCAATGTACAAAATGTAAATATGAAAGGAGTATGTCCTGTCCGCTTCTGCGTAATGTAAGTTGTTTGTAGCGTAGGTACATTATGATACTTATTCTGTTTATTGTAATTAAATCATTTTATAATATAATTATGTGATCATTATAAACTGTTGTTTCTATTTACCAAATTACCTCGGATCCATTCCTTTTAATTTATTGTCTTGACTCCATTTTATATCAAAACTGTTAAACAGCTAAAAAGTCTTAAAAATGGAAAAATCCAGTCGTAACCTCAACCTACAAGAGGACTACCTCTTGTAGGTTGAGGTTACGACTGGATTTTTACTCTGACTACAGAGCAAAAGATTTTTCCTTATCATTGAATTATACACCTTATTGTCGGTGTCAACATGGACGCCCAGAGTTTGATATTTGTATCCATGTTCATACAGCATTTCTCTTTATGCCACTTACAATAAGGTGCAGTATTCAATGTCATCAGAAAATCAAATGCTCTGCTAAGCACATACCTGGATCTATGACTATGCACTACTATCTGCGCGGAAGTTTTGGGTACGTATGGTAACATTCACAGACCGCACTTTGACTTATCTAAGTGTCGCATATGAATGTGAACAGTATTCGTATAGCAATTCGATTGAAACGCTTGCAGTGCTCATATTCGTGTCCACGGCGCCACAAAATCCTCACCTTTGAAAACTTAATGAAAATCAATTGGAACACAACACGTATCTCGGCATTGTGTAAAATGTACAACAACACTATACTAAGATATAATTATGGTCCAACCAAACTCCTTACGGAGGGCTTATCTACATGTGTGTATGTCACAAACACTTGTCTATGACGTATGTCACTATCTATGACATACGTTTCTATGATCATTATTATCTGCGTTCGCAATTTTTTTGCCAAACATACGTTTACTATATCTTCATATTTTGTATGACTTTTTCAACAGTACTAGTCAGTGTAAAATCAACTTTATTTACATTTGCATAAAGTTGATGTTTGTTTAAGATGAAATACCATCACAGTTTGATGGTATTTCCACTTAAACAAACATCAACTTTTTATATAGAAACAATTTAAATAGACCTTATCTAGTTTTGTTATTTTTAAAGATTCTTGTTCGGTTGGAGACGTTTTATATTTTTTACAATGCATACACCCGAATACTGAAACGCCACTCAAGACTTAAGCATTACTTAAAACTCGTTTAAAGCCCTTTGATTGGTTGACACTAGTTTTAAGTATTGCTTAAGTCTTGAGTGGCGTTTCAGTATTCGGGTGTTAGGTCGTTAGAAAATACTATGGATAAATTTATTGTAACTGAAACATCGAAAGTTCGACCACAAAACTAGTCAGGATTTAATAGCATCGCCACGTGACAATACTATTGGTAACAGCGATACTATGTTGGAGTCCTATAGTATCGCCAACAGCGCCATCTATATTATCAATAATTATATAATCACGTGAAGACACTTTCTATACTATTGATTTTGCTATAACTAGTGAAATATTGATATGCAAACACCTTAGCATGATTATTAATCATATCTATGCACCAGTTTTGAAGTTATGGGAATAGAGTTGAAATCAAACCAGAGTATATTTATATCATTTTTATTTACTAGTTTAGAGGTATGAGGAACACGTAAAATTCTCGTCTATAGAAAAGGGAGGATCCCCCGACTAGACGTGTGGGTGTCGTGTCTGACGGGCAACTGCCTAACGATTCCCCAGTGAGTTGGGGAGGCGCTGCTGCGTTATGATCCATGATGAGTCGGATATGGTACAGTGCCGGGTTGTGGCTGACTGCTGGCGTCGACCAGGAGAGGGTAGAAAGGGCTCTGCTTATGGACGAGCCGAAAGTGCAGCTGTGCCAAGGTTGCTGCTGAAATGAAATGAAATTGTTTATTCTGTAAATAGGATATCGGCATCACTTTTACACGTCATATAAAAAAATATGAAAATACGTCGAAATATTTTCTCTTCCAGGCGACGTGAACTGTATTTTATAATTTGTGGTTTTTGTCGTTTATATCTCAGATTGCTTTTTCGGATTCCAGCAGTTCTAGAAACTTTATAGTGTTTTCATTACTCCAGTCGAAGCGCATTTGGGCAGATCGTAAAAAAACAAGGCGCACGCACGTCCAATTCGTCCAAGCGCTAGGCGAGAAGTGAGCGACGAAGCTAAATGTAACAACGCACTCGCGCCGCCTGTCCTTTGACTTCCGCACAAAAAACCGCTCATTTTGGAAGCGCTGGGCAGCGCGAGTAGCAGTGGCAGCAGCATGAGAAGTATCGTGTTCACATTCTCGTCCTGCCCACTTCCCTGCTCACTGCCGTGGAAGTGAGCTGAGTGTAAATGGGGTATAATATAGAGATCTGTGGCTATGCAATCTTCAGTTTTAAATAACTGACTGTACGGGAAACTAAGAGCGACATATTGCTAGGTACTAAGAACTGCTGTAACAATGCTGATTGAGCTCAGAGGGAAATTTCAAATTATAGTACCTATAATTTGAGCTAATGCCACCGATGCGGAAACCGAGAAAGTACCTATCTTTTCCACCGTTTAGGATGTGCGAGGCCAAGAAGTAGAGCATCCCTACAATAATACAATTATAGCCCCAGGCAGGTTGAGGTACCATGGAAGAAGTTCATATCTAACCACCGTAAAGACTATTCTTGCTTGCAGCGCTCGGCGGCTATAGAACCGGGACGGTAACAGATGTGGTCATCGTGTTCATGGGATTTTGTTTTGAAACTGGTTAGATATGAACTTCTTTGATGGTGCATAAAACAGAAAAACGTGCAAAATGTAAGCATACTAAAGTGATCTTTATCATACTAAGTAAGATTGAAAATTGTATGATTTACGATCTAAGTCAATAGGCACGGTACACTTGGTTACTATACTCCTGTCAGCTTCGTGGTTCTTAATCCAAAATTGAGACTTTTCTAGTGAGTTTCTGTGTTAACAACTTTACATTTGTCGAAGTAAAGATCAAAACACAATAGCTTTTTCGAAGGTTCGGGCTCGGACTGTGGCGGCATCTACAACGCCACATGCGAACTACGCATCGAAGACCTGACGTCACACAAATCCTGCATCGCGCAAGCGGAGTTTACCGTGCGATGAGTATTTAGATGAATGTTAGCAGTCATTGGATACATGAACTGGGCTGCTTTTGTAAGCGAATAAAATGTCACGGTGTATATACAACGTCCCGAGATCAATCGTCGGGCAGTTGTCCACCAGACACGACACCCGTCTGGTCGGAAGATCCTTCCTTTTCAATAGAGGATGATTGAACTTTACACCCTGTTCCTTATACCTCTATAGAACTACAGTTGAAGCCTGTTTTGAAATGAAGACGGTTTGTTCGTGAAATCAGCTGCGGCTGAACGAAGCGATACGTGGCGAGTATCGCAGGTTTTATGCCTATAAAGTCGACATTTAAGTTACATGCGTCAAGTTTTAAACCGAAAGTTTGGGTTATCAAGTTGAAAAAAAGCTTTATTAATAAAACAAAAGAATTATGTAAAACGCTTTAATTAAATTCATGTGACAATGTTAAAATAAACATTTTAGGTATTTTTAGTTATTAGTAACATCTTGCAGTGCTGAACATTATTATACTCCACATTTTATTATAAAACGATACAGGAATAACTTCCACCGACACGAAGATTTTAAACTAGCCGCGAAACGTTTCTTTTCACTTATCACTCCTCGCTATATAACTCTGACATCTATATATTTGTATTATCTTACAAAGATTTGGGACCAAATTCATTACGACGGATATCCCAAATTCTTATGTTCACATCCATTCTTAAAATAAGGCCCAAAGATGCGGTAATTCTGAACGTGTTGCTATCAGCTTTCACGGTTTAGCAACTGAAACGGCAGTCTTCCAGTGAGATCATAATATGCAATGTATTGATTGTAAATGTTGGTAGCAACATGCCATATCATCTTGTTAGGCCTGAAGGCAGTTCGTAATTTAGATGCTAATCTTACGAGACTGTTCATAAACCAAGTAATATTATTTTATTTCCGATGAAGATAGTTTAAATATTGATACAATAAAAATAAAAACAGATGGCACCATTGAAGATGGCACACTTATTTGCTTCATGCTTATTGGCTTTTTCTAGAACCTCGTTGCATATTTAAATATTAAGAATCAGAATTATCCATCTTTTTACAAAAATATACATCTATTTCAGGGTTTACAAGCAGTCTCCTGTACAAATATATTTCTCCATATAGTCATAACTTCATAAATGCAATCTCTAATCCATTCTCAGCACATAAAGCTTCCAATTATTAATGAACGCTAACCAAAGACAAACATAAAGCTTGTTTGGATTGAAGTTGCAAAAATTTCATTATACTACTGCATATATTAAAATGAACGTTTTTTTAAATGCTTTGGAATACTAACAATGTTATTCTTGTTATGTCCGATTTATTACCACTGCTCTAAGCGTTATTGTCGCGTGCTTTACTTTAAATCTAAATTAGTTTCAATTGACGATCCATTACGCACGTAAAGATATAAAAATAGACACATATTTCAAACGATAGGTGTTAATAATGAAAGCATATTAATAATATCTTTGGCAAAGCAAAATAAGCCTCACTTTTTATCTTTAATTTAATTATAACATCAGTTTTCCAAAGCATTCTTCAAATAAATGGGTTTAACAATAATAACCATAATCCCATTCCAATATAATTCATACACCAGATGATCTTACAAAACTAAAACAAACTAATAAAAAAACAATGAACAAGTATGATTACAACAAAATAATTTAAAAACGAAAAAGATATTTGAGGCAAACCATATTATTTGTACTTCAGTAAAATAGAACGCGACGTTAGTTGAACATGATGATTGCCAACGAAAAATTTATGCGACAGAAAAAAAAAAATCATTTGCCTAAAATATCGCATCGCTGTCGACACTAAAGGAACGAACTAATAATCACACACACACACGTCATTTCACCACAAATTAGTATTTCATTTATTTAGATCCTTAATTACACATATTATGCACATTTCCTTATTTATTTTTTGTATTTATTTTTTTCTTCGTTTGCAACACATAATTTATACCGTGTTACTAATAAGTACCGAATATCAGGTGGGGTCCAGTAAGGATCGCAGTCGTCGCTGTAGCCAATGTTTCATGTAACGGTCCAACCACACAACGTTAGACAAGCAAGTTGTTCCCTAAATAAGAATTAATAAAGTCTTGGTTAATAAAAGTATTAGACATTGCCCGACCCGGTGTTAAATAGGCATTGGACAGTAAACTACGCGCACATTCTTTACAAAACATAAATGCACAATCAATACAAATCATAAGAAAATAAATTAGGACGAATAATCTTTAAAATTTAGAATACCAGCTCGTTTTTTCACACTTCCAATTTATGCTGTAAACTTTTCCACAATAATTACAGCTGTTTGCCATAAAATATATAAATAAAGGACAGCGTGTCGAAAGTGCTAAAATTGTAAGGTGCCTACAAATTGACTCGTTCTTCCATCGACCATCGAAAGCATTTTGTTCTGGCGAGCGACATAATTGACGGTCTATCTTAAATTATTATTATCGAACATTTTTATAGGCACCTTTTTGCCATAAAACTTATGCAAGACAACAATAATTTTATCAACTCATAAAACAAACTCATTTTCGCCGCACGTGTCGTTCCCACGGCTATAATATTAATTTAAATACTAATGGCATAACTGCGCGCGCGCAGCCTCTTCAACATCAGTTGGCACAAAATAAAACAATTTGCTGTCCAAATAATGTTGGGAATGTGCAATAAATGATTAGATTTCCTTTACATCATTCATTTAAATTAATATGCCATCACTCAGTCTTTCAATTCGTGAAACTGTAAATATATAATAATATATTCAAAAATCTGCAATAAGCAACAGTTATAAGTGAAAATGATACAATAGATTTCATATATACAGTAAAATCACCTTCTAATTCTCCAAGGCTTGTTTGTTTTGTGACAAAAGCTATGCATTTTAATTCTTTACGTCTTTTATATGTGGCATTTTACATTTTAGTTCTAAACGTACAAAAAGTTTCTCATATTTGAACAGGATATAATTTAGTAAGTCAATATTAATCTCTAATCACATTAAGACAGATTCAATACGACCGCATTCTATCACAACTAAGTATTAATAAGTATTACATGCCGTCATATTAATTTATGTGAAAGAATTAAAATGCGTAGCTTCATCGACCCAATCCGCAGGGTTCAAATTTTTTGGCAGCAATCAAATGTTTGAGGCGAATCAAATTAGTTTAACATTGACTAGATTTTTGAAGTATGAGTTGACTTAGACTACTCTACAACTTTTGGACGAGACATCAATATGATGCAATACTATGTTATTTAGCTATGAGTATATTATTGACTTGACTCTGTACATTTTGGAATTTATAATAAATCCACATGTTTTTTTTTTCAAGTTAAATGAACCAGTAAAAAAATCATGAAGTAAGTAGAGGATATCGCTTTTGACTTGAAGTGGAACATTAATTTAAACTACAGTATTTTATTTTTTTATCTCTAAAGTGTCGAAAATAAGCAATAAAATTCATCAAGCCGTACAGTCAGCCACACTTACGAACAGTAGTCAGTCAGCAATAATAAAAAAAAAAACTTATGATTCAGACGCAACAAAAATCAAGGTACATTTTTTTTTTAATTGTATTCTTCGAGAAATTATCAGAATATGTGCCCAAATCACATGTTACAGGATAGGACTACTGGACTAGATGGTTTAAAGATTACAGATATTATTAAATTTTCTTTCAGTAAAAATAATGCTATATAATTTTTATTATCATTCCTTGTCCAAGTGCATACTTCAAAAACCTCACCAATATACTTGATTGCTGTCCAAACTGTTTGATTCCTAGTAAGTAGACCAGTTAATCCGTAATTTTATTGTTCCTTCTTGTCTTCTGTCGGCGAGGGTGTGGAGGCATCGGTATCTTCTGGCTCCTCATCTGAATAGTTTATAGGTTCTTCACCCGGCTTCAATAACCGTCCTACGAGGTCGTACTTCTCTGGAAAAATAGAAAGAACAGAGTTTTACTTTTGGTTTTTAAACCTTTATGTGTTGATTCGGAAATAGTTTATAGCTGCGATCGCAATTTAGTTTCCAAAAATGTAACAAATATAACTTTTTAGAATAAAAACTTAAAGGCGTACATATAAAGTTCAATTTAGGCTAAAACTTATTATTTTTTTATTTATTACTTTTTCAATAGTAGGAGTCATTCTAAAATCGTGTTAATTTATAAGAGCATAAAGTTGATATTTGTTTGAGTGGTTACAAAGATTTTTGGTTTGTATAGTTTGTGAGTATGAAAAATGTTGGATTAGTTATGAAGCATGAAATGCTATCCATCAATCAACTTAACCTGCCGCGGTCAGAAAGTTGTAGAAAAGATTTACCATAAAATCGATCGTTTATACGAAATTAACCGTATAGTGCAAGCTTGAATGTTGAATCATAGAACAAGAATGCCGTATCATACGTACTGGATTCGTCAATTATTAACTGGTCTAGTGCTCACATGCACAGAAAGGGTTTGTAACGTCGCAGTCAAAAGGTTAATTGCTTTAATTCGGTTATAGAATATTTAACTTGGCATTAACCAACGCTTATGTTTAACCATTGTAGATGATATTTGGCTCATCAATATCGGTCAAGACATCAATGTTACATGCAAAACTTCTCGACTGTATACTCCATAAATCTTTTTACAAAAAAAAACAACCGACTTCAAAAAATGCAAATTTAAATCCAAAGACACCGACTTCCGAAATTAAAATTATTTTTCACTTAGTAGTGTTTTGTTTTGGAAGTCGGTTGTTTTTTTTTTTTTTGTAAAAAGTTTTTATTTTACACTTTTTAGTTGTGGTACCTACCCCACACAAATTCGAATACCACTACCTGCCAGGGTTGGCATGATTAAATCATTTTGATTTAAATCATGATTTAAATCACGATTTAAATCAAATGATTTTTTCAATAAAAATCAATGATTTAATCAATTACCTTTATTGTCACAAATATTCGTTAAAAATCAATCAATGTCATCATCATTATATTCAGTATTATAGTACTTAAACAAAAAAACCAGTTTTCCTGCCTTTTCGGTTCCCAGTCGGTTTCTTAACTTAGAATGTACAATTCCAAAAGTGGAAAAAACCCTTTCCACTGGAGCTGAAGAAGCTATCGCCCCAAACAATTGCTTAATCATTGGAAAAATTTTTGATTGTTCCTCTTCAGAGAATATATTTTTTTGTGATAACCACCACTCCCTTGGTGTCACGTTGTTTACCACTTCTTGTGTAAACATAACATTTTTAAACGGTTTTGATTGTGATTTCAGTTTTACTATTAATGGTAGTAAAACCGAACCATCGTAGTTCTGCCTTGCTTCCTCCAACGCACTTTCTTCCTCTTCTTCTGTCAGTGTAAATTCTTTTTTGGTTGGGTCTAATAAGAAAGCCAAAAAGTGGCTGGGTGTCATAGCTTGCTTGTACCTTTTTTGAAACTTTGACTGTTGGCTTAAACTAGCTCCTTCAAATGTAGCTTCAAGTTTCTTCCAAGCTGTTACTGCAGTAGACAGATTTGCATCATTTCTTTGCAAGGTATCCAGTGTAACAGAAATTGGCTTCAAAATCTTAAGAAAATCTTCCACTGATCTCTTTATGACCATGTTTTCAACTTTCACTCTGATAGCAGAATCTATGACATCCCTGTTCTCTTCACATATCTTGAGTATTTTTTGCCACTCCGACACATAGACCTCAAAACAGTCGGTTACAGTATTCCAACGAACATCTTGTGGCAGCACTAATGCTTTCCCTCCTTCAGCTTTGTATAAAGCGTTAGCTGCATGGTTGTTTCTAAAGTATTTTACTACTTGAACAACATGCTCTTTTATATTTTTTATTTCTAAATCTTTAGACAGTAAGTTCAGCAGGTGCGCTGAACAGCCATATGTGATTGTATCGCAATTTTTTAATTCCTTCCGCATTTTAGCCATATTTGCTGCATTGTCGGTAACAAAACTTGCAACATTACAACTGTATCGACACTTTGCCCTGTCTATTAAATCTTCGGCAAGCTCGGTTAGGTATTCACCAGTGTGCGACTTTCCTGTAGTATCTATAGTATCGAAGAGAAACACGTCATTTTGCTCCGTCGTAATAGTAGCGCATATAATCGGTTCGTTGTGGACATTTGACCACCCGTCAATAGACATATTGACATAACTACCAGATAGTTTAGAGAAGCACTTTTCTTTTTCTTCATGGTATATTTCATCCAAAAATTTGCCTGATATATCCTTCCGAGATGGTGGGATGTAACCTGGACGTAATAACGAAATAGCCTTCTTCACTTGCGGATGTTCGATGGATCTAAAACTACAGTTGGTAGCAAACATGGCTTTTGCTATTTGACGGTCTAACATTTCTTTTGTAGAGTTAGGCGTTCTTATTAGGAAAGAGCCTAAATTTTCTGATAGATTCTTTTTTTTAACCCGCGATGCAGCGCCTTCATCGCCTCTTGTCGAAGTACTTGCAGAAGAGCCTGAACAGCTAGGTTCCCTTTCCGAAGCCAATTCTGAAAGAAAAATATTTGTTATATACCTACTATTAGAATAGAAGGCATAAAATATACTTAGATGACTAAATAAGATTTACAAGTTTGTTTATGTTAAATAAAAAAAAGGAAATATGCTGTTGTCCACTTAAGCGTACGATTACTCGTACCAAAACCGAAAATAAAACCAGGCAATTTTATTATCTTCTAATAAAAACTACATCATTAACTTACCTACAACTTCTACTTCATAATTGGATTCAAGAACTCTATTTTTACACTTTTCATAATGGATTTTCATTCTCGCAACCAGACCTTGAATTTCTAGTTTACATTTGTTGCATATCGCGCGGCAGCCGGTTTTCGTAGTACTTTTTTCCGTAAAATGTTCCCAAATAGCATCTCTTTGGCGAGGCATTTTTTATTTATAATCAATATTATATCGCAACGGCAATAACAAGAACAAGATCATTGAAAACTGAAACTGAACTGAACGAATGAAATGAAAGCTTGTTTGGGTGAATGTAAGATATTTTAGGGGAATTTCCCGCCTGCCGCCGTTTAAGGGGCCGTATAATTTGGTATACATTGCTGGTTATATTGAGTATATTGTAATGAAATACTCAACATAACCAGCAATGAATATCAAATCGGATCCCTGTCGACAGGGCAATGTAATAGCTCTTTACTTAACACCGCGCGGGGAATTCCCTTTTTCTCTGAAACTAAAGAGCGCGTTCCGTTTTACGCAAAACTTTTGTTAAAACTATGACAAGTGAAAAAATCAAAAAAATCGGATTTTATTACGATTTTTTCAATAAATCGCGATTTATACGATTTTTTCAAAAAATCATGATTTTTTCCAACCCTGCTACCTGCTATGTAAATAACAGTGACAGGAAGTTATCATCATATCATCCACATATACAAAGTGGGGAAAATACGTATTATTGAAGCTTACTCAAAAACTATCGAAGCAAAGTTAATAAAATTTATATAATGGACCAACTTGGGAGCATACACTTTCACACAAAAAAATAATTTTCAAAATCGGTCCACAATTGACGGAGAAATCGGATACGCGACGAACATAATAACCTCCTTCTTTTTGGAAGTCGGGTAAAAATGAAGGCAGTTACTTAAAGGTTAAAGTACCATGAAGTACGGGGCCAGCTAGACTACTGCGAATTTATTAAAAGTTAAAACAAAAAAAAAGTTACAATAACACTTTGTCTAACCCGGTAATCGCATCCAATACTTCTTGACCAACGAGGCAGACTTAAAACCACTGGGCAGACTTGGAAAAATAAGAAAAAGTAACTAAGAATGTCTCCGACTAACCTAATCTATAGAACGCCAAGATTTAGTTCAAGCTGCTTACAAATGTGTGTCGGTCGATTTTTATGATACTTAAGTGTTTAAGTGACCAAGTTCAGACGACTTGATTGTCGTAAGTGGTCACCAGACACACTTATAAGTTTAGTTTTTATTTATTTATTTGCTGTTTAAGCTCAAGTGAAAGTATTATTAAAATAATAAGTGATGAGTGTCTCGTCAGTTTAGCGACCAAGCAAATGCTGAGGTTTTGGCTTCAATCTTCATTTTAAATGAGCAATTTAAAGTAGCAGCACATTCTGGATTTGTGTTCGATCTGTGGAAATAGGTGCGCCCCCTATGTTTTATATGGGAGTTAATCATAACTCGAGAAATGTGTGCGTAGCTGTCCTACATATCTTACGTCTCTGTCCACCCGTTTGGGAAATGCAGGCGTTTTGTTATAATAAACGATCCCATTGTTATGCATTAAAGTCACCCACATGGCTTTCGTTCTATTTTCAGGTACAAATAATCGATTAACTATTCAGACAAAGCATGCGTGAATATAAATATTTTGTTCAGAACACATTTCGTTAGGATATTACGAGTAGGTGCTGTAGCAGCAAACATGTGGTGGATCTGTTTCCACCAACACTCTCTAATTTTCTTTGACCTCGTTGTAATTCCTTTAACGACACTAGATGGCACTCAAAACCTTTTAGAGTTGGCATCCACTTATTTAACTATTACCTGCTGCCCGGTGCTTCGCCCGCGTGGACACTAATTATTTTTCATAAATAAAAGTAGCCTTAGTTACTACTTATAACATCATCAGGTATCTGCCAGTGAAAGTCCCGTCAAAATCAGTGCAGCCGTTTCGGAGATAAGCCGGAACAAATAGACGGACAGAAATGTTTTTTTTTTTTTTTTTTGTTATAAGTACCGTATATACTTTCATATGTATATAAGTAGTAAAAAGCTGTTATTTTTGACATTACTAATTTATTTGTATAGATAGAATTAAAATGTTAAAATAAATAATATTTTTAACTAAACCTCCTCTTAATTTTTATTAACCATTAAATCTGATGTGAAATACCATTTTCCGAACACAAATCACGGCGAAGAGAACGGGCCGGGCCGAAAGTTAACAAACATTCAAAAGTAAACTTTCTATGGTTTTGAACAGAGGCTTTACTTTTGAAAGTGGAACACCACTATAATGTGGCATCGTTACCGTTACACTGCAGTGGGCAGAACTGAACATGACCTACTGAAACCGGCTTCCCATAGGCTTAGAAGTGATAATGTATTATATATTAGCTTCAATAGTGTAAGAAAGCCCGTGTATTTCGTAGGCTGAACTGAACAATGCAGCGACAGAGTTCACAGAGTACTCAGAGAGATTGAAACATTTCCATTTTTTTTTTATATTACTGACTGATATGTTAGGAGATTTATACATTTTATTTCGCGGTATTGATGTCCTAACTTATACAATCTTTTTTTTGGGAGGCAAGGTCGAACACAACACATTAGATATCAAGCCCAGAAAAGAATAGAATAGCATGTTATGTAGACTACCGTAACCTTGATTAACAACTGTATTCTATATTGCAGAGCATCATTGAAATCTGTTTTAATGCCCTCTCATTTGCAACTACATTAACAAAAGGTATCTAAAACGACGAGCAATTACTCAACAAAGTAAACATTTACGGCTCTTCAGCAACTTCACAATCATTAAACAATGTGATGTTCTCGAGTAAATCTTATTGTTCAGATCGAATGACTGCGCGCACGGATCGCTATAGCGGATCGCGGGCCGATGCGTCAGCTCAGTTTTACGTAATATGCTAAACCGCACTGCGATTAAGAACTTTAGTGATTATAGGCCCTACCCACTGAACATTGCTAGCAAAGATAATGCTGACAGAATTTAAAGCAACGGGTTTATGTGGGCCAAGGTCTGTCTATCTCGAAGAGTCATGGTTGCAGGAGGAAGGATACCTACCTTGGAGTTGTATGTCGAGATTAAACCCCTAACTCTTCGGGGAATTCAGGCGTGAAGTTATGTTGTTAAAACCGTAACAAAACATAACTTATACTTAAATAGCAACAGACAATGCGACATTATTTGTAAAAAAAATACAAAATTGGCAATTTTCACGACAGGCGCTGTTTAATAAAGCAGATGTGTTTTTTATTTTATTTTATTAAATAGACCCCTGATGGGCAGCCATCCATGAGAAGATTTGCAAGAGAAAAAAGGTTTGCAAGCGTGGTCAATACTTGTGCCTAAGGCCTGTGCCCTACAGCCGGACAGTAACAGACATAACATTAATATTACAGGCGTGCGATCGACCAATGTCAGATTCAATATTGTATTAGGCTGCATTGCAGTACCTACCTTCAATACAAAATATAGAAGCTTAATTTGTAAAATAAATACTGTGTCCAAAATTATGAAAATAATTATTTGTTCCAGGTAACTTCTAGTCATCAAATCAGTTTTACACAAACATGACAGAGGTAAAGATTGATGTGAAAGACCAATTCGTTTTGATAAATAAAGATAAAATTTCCACATTACATAATTTAATGATAGCATTAAAATACACCTACCTAAATATTAAGTATGGTTCATAAAGTTATCGTTCAAGACTAGTCTGATAACAGGCACGTAACAATGTGAAGTCAAGACATGAAAGTATTGCAAAAAAAAATACATACTACATAATCAAGATAACATAATATTACCCTTATTCCTGGCAAAGGTGAAGAAAACTAATTAAAACATTGTACTACTGACCGAAATGGAGTTCAAACAGTTCAATACTCTTTTGTATTATTATGGTCGATAGTAGATTACTCATAAAAAATGTAAATAAGTTTTTGTTGACTATTTTTATCTCGATTGTGCGAAGCCTTCACGTGTGGAGGCACGTGTAGACTTCATATTATTATCTGACATAGTTTGACAGATGAGTTTCTATTCGAAACACGTTCTGCTTTGAATAATCCATTTTGTTAGTATCGCAATCGCAATATTCATTATCATAATAATCAGCTTATAAATAAACACCTGGACCTGATTTACTCACATACTTAGGCTGTTAGTAAATATTGTATGATTTTGATTTATTTATTTATTATTTCTGCTGGTGCTCCGATACACCAGCTCATAAAGGAAGTCATATACAAGAGCGGATCCAAGATTTATTTTTGGGAGGCGCATGTGCCCCTTCCAGAAATAAGGACCAGGACCAGGCTGTCCTGCCGGGGTTGCGAGTTGCCCGAAAGGGATATCGTGGCCCCGGCACACAGGTAACGGAAGGAACACGGGTGGGTTTTAGTCAGTAAAAGTCTGACGCCCTCTCGCTCCACCCAGAGTGGGAGAAGTTATTTGATAATTTCCCACCCAAAAAAAAAGGCCAAGACCAGGCAGCAGGGCCGGTTTTAAAGCTGTGGAGGCCCTGGGGCAACCAAGAAGTGGAGGCACCGATTTTGTTTTTGGACCAGTCGAAAAAAAAAAACAATCATTTATACATAATAGGTACTAAAAATATACAAAAGGAAAAAAGATAAATGTTAGGCGAATGGAACTTTGCGAGCTTTTTTCGTCGAAAAATCATTGATAGTTTCGGTGAAATCCCGTTCTCGGAGTTAATCACTTTCAATACTAAGTAGGGATAACTTTCATAGGCGGTTCTGTGTCATTGTAGTCCGAAGTGTATTTTTTATAATTTCATCTTCTAAAATGAGCATTCTCCAGTGCAGTGCGCCATCAACACCAAGTAGGTACATTCTCAACGTAATTTCAACACTTGGAAATGTAGCTCTGAATTTTCGAGTACTTGCTAATAGAAGATTTCCTTATATTGATCTTTTTGATAATCGTTTTTATACAAAACGGTAAATGTAAAATGGACCAACAAAACTTTGTTTTTTATCAAATAAATCAAACTGTGGAGGCCCCTATTTTGTGGAGGCCCAGGGCCATGGCCCCTGTTGCCCTGCCTTAAATCCGGTCCTGCCAGGCAGATAAGAAATATTGAACTATGCTGTAATGCTGTTTCTGGGATTCATTCTTTTTCAATTACGTATTAGAATAATTACAAGAATAGTACAATTTTAGCACCCCGCCTCGGATAGGAGGGATTTTTTTTTGACCATAGATACAAAAATAAGAGTTACTTTCATAGTAAAGTGTAAGAATTAAGAGAACCTGGGCTGCAAGAGCAAGCGAAGCGAGCTCTATAATTTTAGCACCCCACCTCGAATTGGTTTGGTAAATTTTTCTTTTGACCATTCATAGCTAAATATTTTTCATGAGTTGAGGAAAGCTGTATAAGCTAAGCTAATAAATGAAGCTTGTCGCATTAATGACTCAAGTAACCATTCTGAATTAAAAGCTATAAATTGGCAAGTGTTAGCAGAAGTGAGGTCATATTTAGAAATTAATATCAAACGGATCTGTGCCATATGTTATGTTCCTCGCTATAAAACCAAGGTAAACACGAACCCCGTCAAACACGTGATGAAATCTGATCGTTCTATATTTAGAGGGGGCGCTTATGAGCTGATAACGCGCTGCACCTATCCAATATGCAGATAACAACTGGTATTATGAATATTTTGTGATAAACTATCACTTCGAAACAGCTGATGTTTGACTGTGTAATTTGGAATTCTATAAGCCACGCCCCACGCCCTATTCTTCATTTGTGGGGTATTCAGAGGCATTTCAAGTAATGGCAGCCACAATTATCTTCTTGAGCTATACGTTAGCCAAATGGTCGGTCTGGTATTTTTCAGTCTCGAGATAATATGCTCGCGCAAGAGTGGAATGTCAATACTGTCTTGTAGAATACAGCGACTTTGCGTTTGAGTACCTAGCTAAGGACTAGTCCTTGGCCAGGTGCTGGTAGCGTCTGGCTTCTGCAATGCATTTGTTCCACTGGAAGATCCAGATCTGTCATTACAAATGTGGTGTTACGCTAGGTATAGCGTAGCGGTCATTCAGACGCAAATGAATGAATGTGTCTAGCTGATATCGGAGAAAAGTTCTTTCCATCAGAAAACATACGATTAGATTATCTTAGATCAAAACAACGAGAACAAAGTCTAAGAGGTTCAATATCACTTGTTTATGAATGAGTAATTCTAATGCGAAGGGAGGACACCATGATCTAGAGTTTAGTGCTTAGCATTAGTACAGTAATGACTTATTTTACGTACAGTCAGCTGCAGAGAAATCTCACCCCCCTAGCAATGTAGGGGTGATTTCTCTGCAGCTGACTGTATCATTGATCTCTGATCTCCACATGTTGCTACGCGTGACTTTCAATTGCTCTTACGTGTGAAGATTGAGTAGATAGTCTAGAGCATCCCGGTATGAAGCAATAGATCTCATTAAACTTCAACGAGACGAAATCTAGGTTTCAGTACTAAAACAATTCGCAGATTAACCCCTATGCAAGGTTTTGAATAAAAATATAATTTCGTGGCTTATCTCCAGAGAGAAGTCCTTATTTATTACGAAATCCTTCAAAAGATATGCAACTTCTAGCCTATGAAGGTGTCCTACGCAGCAAAAATTGGTAAAGAAAAGTATTATCACAAAAGTCCTTCATGCCAAGATTTGATTACTTGATGGATTCACGGGATTCACCGAAAAGAAGAGACATAACGAGCGCAAGATCGTGGCAGAAATAGAGGGATACTTTTTCCGAAAGGTCGGACAGAATAAAAACATGTTATAATCAAGGCCTTTTACAGACTGTTGGCACGAGCTTTCCGACAATAGTTGATAGCGTGACTTAATGTTTAGGGTGCGCCGGACGAACATTTAGTACCGAGCGTCACTCATAGAGGCTTTTTTACATAATCCACCTTATCTTACTTTACTCATGGGGAATATGCTGGCCTTCTTCGTGCATCTAAGCCTCAACTATACGGCGTTAAATAAGTAAATAGGTTCCGCCTTTTCCACCAGAATTCTTAATTGGCACCGAACCGACACACCCATTACGACCTACCAAGTTCTGACCTTCAACAAACCTATTGATTGTGAAGTATTTGTTGTTTTATGTTTCTTTATCTAATTACTTCTGAGTATTTTAGTACAGCTAAACACGCTAAGGGCTTAACTGGCCCCGATTCGGTTGGTCAGCGCTTAAACTAAGCTTAAAATCTTGGAGAAAAAGCAAGAAAGATTTGGAAGAACTTTAGTACTTGAAGAAGAGCTGACCAGCTCTTCCTCGAGTTCTGCTGAGTTTATTAACAAAGGCGATTTAAGACTTTCAATCGCCTTTGCTAATAAAATCAGCAGAAAATTTACATCGTTAAATATAAAGAGAACAAAAAGTCGGTGGAATACCTATTCCACCAAAAAACACAACATGTCAATGAGTTTCAAAAGGACGAAAACTACTTTGACTTATTTTCTTTGTTCTTGAGAATGTCAAGAATGATATCAAATTATAATTTTTTAGTAATATTGGTGTTCCACCTGGATTGGCGCCCAACAAATTTAAAATGAAATGTTCTCCTTCATTTCTAGATTTTGTACCGGCATTTGAACTCTCACCGTGTGTAAGGTTGAACGTGATACTAGCTAACTATGGGGGTAGCTGATCGATTTGTACACTGACTGATGAAGTGATAACATAAATCTTCCGATAACCTGGTTCCTAACGTGTGGAGATCAAACGGTAATCGGTTGGGTTAAAGTGTGGAGATCAAACGGTAAACCGTAATCCCTTTGTTGAACATACCAGGACCCATCATAAGCTTAGTAACGCAGACACACCTCTGCCTAAAACTTCGGGGATTACAGGTGCTATGCTATGTTACTTTAGTTAGACCATTTTACTGCACAAATTAAAAGTTTAAACACAGCAAAGCTGTTAGCACCGCACCGGTACATTTTCTATTCCTATAAGTGTGACCATTGATTGAGACATTTATAGATACAATGTAAAGAAGAATGCATTTTTTAAGTAAACGCGATTTTATTTTTATCGAACAACAACGCAATGTAAATTGGCATGAACATCGGTAAGCGTCTGGAATAAATATTTACTTTTGACATTAGGTCTGTGAACGCTCATACGTATCATTTAGTGAAGTGTAAACAAGACAACTGTTTAGGGCGTGTTACATAGATTCAAATTTATTGCTTTTTAACATTGATGTTCGAATGACGTATGATCCATGAAGCAATGAAGGTGCGTCCTTAGTGCGAGCATTCGCTTTTCCAGATTCAGAGTGTCCGGTTCTACATACCCACTGCTCGCATACATTTAGTATTGTAGCCTTATGCTTATTTACTTCGAGCGAATGTTCGCGGTGTGGGTGGACACAGATCCATTACACGTATTTATCGTAGATATATCGGAATATTTGCAATTCGCGAATCCGAATATTGGTATTCGGATATGCGGATTGCAAATGGACGGAAATTATTCATTTTAGCCGGCGAAGTAAACAAATTATCAGTTTACTCATGCGAGTAATTCACACTTCATTAACTTTGTTTTTCCGTGATGAGGTGGGTGACTTAAGCTCTATCCACACAGTTACGGAGTTAGGTCACGGCCTTCGGGTTCCGGGCTTCGTTTTCGGCCATGAACGTAATATATTATATGCGAATAACCCATCGAATCCCACAAACCCTTAGTTGTTTGTGGGATTCACTTCACCATATTGCAAGAATAGAAATAGGTCATGTGGGCACAAATAAAATTGTGTTACATACCACACGATGCATTTCTATGGGTTTAAGTAGCACGAGCAAACTAGGTATATTCTAGCGTCGGGGTCGGGTTGCGTCCTACCCTCAAATATGGAGAGTAACGGCTGATCTTTGCGTTATGCTCGTGAACGGGTGCTTCTTGTGGTGACTGGTCGTCTTGCTGACCATGGTTTTGTTATTGTTATTAGTAATTAACTGTTTATTTATTTTTACTTCGATGGTCCTAGTTTATCATTTGTGACTTCGAGTTACAGCATTAATAGCTATATGGAAGCGGGGACGCTCTTTATGCCTGGAGGCTTTTATGTGGGTATTAAGTTCTGTTTACGTTTTTAGTTTTTATTTTCGCTTGAGTATATATTTCGATGTTTTTTTATATATTGGCGTGTGCTAGCTGACTTAAAGCAAATAATTTAATTTAATGTTTCGTGTTGCGTAATGTAAATTATTTCGCATACTATTGTATAAAATCAAGTTTTTCCAACTGAACAGACAGCTGTGCAAGAAGTGGCACAACAAACTCCCCCGCCGCACGCTGGGGAGTTTATTGCGCCACTTCTTCCCAGCTAAAGCACTATGAAGTGGTGAAGGGCGGGCGTTTTGAGGGACTGTCTTATGTAATTTTGACGTTCGTTCATTCTCAGCCTAGTTTGAATAAATTAATTTTGAATTTGAGTTTTAATTTTGAATTTGAATTGCAGGGAAAAATATTGTCATGTTTTCAGGTATTCATGAAAGCTGGTTTAAATAATTTTGGTTGTGTTGTCTATAACAATTTCATTACTTTACTTAGTTTTGTACACCAAGGGCTTAAAGACCATTTTTCTGCAAAAATAAGTTGCATTTTTCTGTGGACAGAGCTATGAGGATGGCTATTATTCATACTTCTAGGAAATTGATTGATGAATCTGCTGATTTATGATAATTTTACGTCAAAGAGAAATTTGGAGCCCTAAAATGTCAATTTTTGGATTGTTTCTGAAATTACTTATAATTAAGACATTACTAGGAATTTTGAACCTTAAATGCAAAAGAAACATAGAAGTGATATTTGAATACCACGATTTTTTATAACTAGAAATTGTGCTTCATGGATAACAACTACATAAACTCATTTGTAATTAAAATTTCAACTGAATTACTCCAAAATTAAATTGGAAAATTGTCTACTATCTACAAAAGGTAAATGGGAGGGTGAAAGCAATTTGTTAATTACCTCTATGCTGTGCCCTTCTGTCACTAAAATATGTTGTTATGTATAAATTACTTAAGTAATTATTGTTTTATTCAATTCTGCCACACTAATTGAAATAAGTCATGCATCCCTATGGATTCTTTAGCCTAGTGATATGGTATACCTTTTGAAACAAGAAACAACAAAACGGTTGAGACAACAACAAATTTGCAGTGGTAGACCAATAACTGAACTGATGGCATTATTGATGTTGCTGGGAAAAACTGGATGAACACTACCAAAGACAGGGAAAAATGGCACGGGATGGACCAGGCATTTGCCCAAAAAAAGGGGTCCATAATATGCAAAAACATTACAACTAACACTAGTAGCAACAAATTTATTAATAACACTACAAATGATTTTTAAATTTAAATAAAGAATAAAGAAGCTTCAGTATTATTATATTACATCTTTAGGAACTTTTAATAGTTTTGTTGAAACTGGATTTAGGCAATGTTTGTTATTATTTTAATAACAATGGGAAACCTGGTTTATGGTGAACATTTGGTTACGGGACTTCTCAAGGGTTCGAGACAACATAATTTATGAATTTTTAAATACCGAATAAGTGGTTCTTGAGTTACAAGGGCACTAACAGACTACTTTTAGCATTTTCATTGCAATCTAAATTGAGTCTGCTCAAAATTTGGCTACGAGTAACAGACTGACAGACATGACATTGC
Organism: Agrochola circellaris; assembly: GCA_914767755.1. Lineage (NCBI taxonomy): Eukaryota > Metazoa > Arthropoda > Insecta > Lepidoptera > Noctuidae > Agrochola > Agrochola circellaris. Next base: position 4,368,141 of record OU611847.1, read on the forward strand.
GTTCCATAATAATATATTAGGTTATCAGAAGATACCGAGCAAGGAGACATGTTTCTAACAGAATTCACAGTGATCTGTCATCAATGACGGTTTGAATGAGTTCCTGTGATTGGTCCATTCATAAATTTTTCTTAATTGACTAGATAATACCTAGTTACACATACCTTTTTATACCTTGTAATTTTTTGAATAAAATATTATTATTATTATTACCTCTGAACTGAGCTTCCCACTCCTTCACGGATTCCATTTCCATTGAGTTCAGGTCACTGAGGTCATCATATTCCTTGTCTGATGACGTCACAGAGAATGTGGCGAGACCTCTTGATGCATCCTTCCCTCCGAATGCTGCATATGGTCCACCTATGGAAAATCATGTTTGAGTTAAGGATTTTTGTACCTAAAAATGTAGTAATTTATTAAATAAAATTTTTAATAATTATAGGGTATAACAGAATTCTGTCTTATGTAAGCACAAAACACATCTCTGATTGCCTGTGGCTGTATAAATATTTATAAACATTAAAAAAAATATGCAAGCAACACTTCAACAATGTTTTTAAAATGCAAAAGGTTACTCAAGGTGCATAGTCTGCATTTTGAATGGATAATTAATGAGTCATGGTAATGTCAACTCTATTTATAAACACCGGTGCGGATGCACTCACCGGGCCCGTAGAAGCGGCGTCCTCGCGTCACGTCGAATATCCACCCGTTGACCGCCACCAGCACCCTGCCATCAGCTTGGTTACCATCATATTGACGCAACTCGGCGACTGTCATATCCTTACGAATTTTTGGCAACTCCACCGCCGGTGTTTCTGCAGGCACCTTTGTAAACTTTGCGTATATTTTATACATCAACACAAAGATAATCGCAATTATAATCAAATTTACGGGACTGTAAAACTCTTCTAAGAAACTAGAACTCGGGTCTGGGCTGTCGGTTTCCGGCAATTTTGTCTCCGGGGCTGATGCCATTTTCGATTTCCACAATGTTAACACGGCGCCTCAAATATAGGGGTTAATTGTATAAATTTTAGAAAACTATTTCCATTCGCAAATGTAAAATACTAAAATCACTGACGTCAGCGTTCCGGCAACGGCGAGGCGACAACTTCAGTGTTGTAGTACTCAAAAAATATTAAATCGAATTTGACATAAGTATACAAATTATTATTATTCATCAAGATTAAGATTTTGTCGTAACTAACATCGCACAGTGTAACTACCACACAGAGTAATAAATAAAATTAACAACTCTACACATTTTCACCACAAAAGCAACGCTTAGAATATTCAAAATGATCATAACAGCAATGAAATGAATTGCTGCCAACACTAACGGATGAATGTCAAAACTCAAAAAAAAATAAAGAAAATGTCTTTCTATCTCATCTAAAATAGTCCTTATAGCGTTACATTAAGTCTTAAAATATCTTAGCACATGATTAGTATGTCGTATGTAATTGCGTACCAGGTATATCAAACTTCTCTGGATTATATGCATAAATGTACTCTTTCATGTTTTACAGTTTAAAAAATAGAGATGTATGATATTTTGTTATTGCGCATAAATGACATTGAAACAATCACAAAATCAAACAACAAAAAAAAACCCGCCAAGTGTGTGTCAGACCACGCACAATGAAGGGTTCCGTAGTTGGGATGAATCTATCCCAAGAACAAACTAAACATTGTAGTTGAAAAGCATGTTCTCCCATACGGAATGTATGACTGCAAAGGACATCATTCAAGTTTCGAACATTTTGTACCCAAAAACTAAAGTGCCGGCCACATTGATATAGGGTTTTTTAGTCTATCAATGGCCGGCCAGAAAAAAAAACATGTTTTTCTTATTGAAAATAACACCCTCAACATTTTTTACTATTATAATGAGAGTACACAATAAACCCTTCTGCTGCATTTACGTTTGAAAATACAAAAATTCATATTTTTAGATAAAATGTTTCGAGCATTACATTAATGTTTAAAACGAGAAACAACGTAGCTACCTCTTCATCATCACCATTTCAGCCAATATCTACTGCTGGATATAAGCCTCCCCCAAACATCGCCACTTCGACTGGTTCTGTGATTCTCGCTTCACCGGTTTCCTGCGGTCTTCACCATCAAGCCGATGACTTGGTGACGACCGCAGACAGACGGATTTGGCGAAACTATGAGGGTTCATTGTTTACTACGGGACCCTAAAAATATATTGAATGACAATTTGTTTGACAGCGGATTGACCGTGACGTTGACGTGCCCGCCCGGTGCCGCACGTCAAACAGTTCGTAAATTCGTGTTCGCCTTCGCACTGTTCCTTCGCAGTAGGCTGCTTCTATAATATTTTCAATTGTTCTCGACTTATAATAAAATTGTAACATGGTCTACAGAAAAGCGAAATAACTTTATACAGTAATTAGTTACAATTACTGCCGTAAAAATGAAGGATCAACGTTCAGATCTATGTTCAAGATACATTACGATTTTTATTGTGGTTTCTTGTTATTGGTTTGTATTAAAAATTGTTATTTATTTTTTCCTGTTACTAATAATTTGCTGATAAAAGACGTTGTATTCGAAAGAATACTACATAAATATATTCATATCTAATTCGCCGGCTGAATCGGCAGAATGCATGCCACCTATACATACCTGAACTTGGTGACAGATTTGCCGGTCGTAAAATTAAATATCTAATTATCTTGCTACAACAATACCTATAATAAATTAAAATTTGTTTAAAAACCATATAAATACAGTCGGGATATTATTTTTCCTAATAGGTTTCTTAATAATTTCCAAAATTAAAACTAGTTATTTTTTACAGGGTTGTATCAATTGCAACAGTATTCGTCAATAAAACCTTACTGAGCAGCCAGGAGGTTGCATTAGAAGCACCATTGTTTATAACATGGTTCCAATGTATTGTGTCCTTCAGTATATGCTACACATTGAGCAGATTTGGTGGAATACCAGGTCTATTTGCATTCCCTAAGGGTACACCATGGAGTCTGGATGTTATGAGAAGGGTAAATATAATTAATTCATTATATAATTTGTAAAACTGGCAATATGAAGTAAATTCCATTGACGTAGTTAAACAGAAAGGATCCAACCCACACAGTTAGTTTTGAGATATTCAAGTTTTAAGATCAGATCGGGTTATGTGATTGTATGACCTGCCATACATACGGGTTGGTAATGTATGATCATAATGACATGATGCGTTGGGATTGTTTTTGTGATATTAAAGTTTTGACTACAAAGAGTGTTTTGGTATACATAACTCATTTTCGCCCATAGTGTGGGTTGGATCCTTTCTGCTTAACTACGTCCATTTTACTGTGCCTCTTGCAATTTTTATAATTGAAAATTTGAAGTTTCAATGTTGTTTAGTCATGATAGGTACAGGTGACCACACATCAATGTTAACACACAATGACCCCCTTTACTGCTACAACATAAAGGTGATGTCAATGTTACCTCTACATAAAATACAAAATATTTAATTTCTTTTTTGAGCAGGATTGTAAACCACTCAAAATAACTGAGCTTATCAGATTGTAGTTAATTTAACACTTATGTTTTCTTTAGATAAAATCTAGATACTTATCTTTTAACATTAAACTCTTGTATTTTATCGTAACAAAAATATAATGGAACTATAGCTTGATATCATCAATTTATTCTGATGCTCTAATAATTATTAGTAAATCATATTATAATCTTTATTAAGATCTATAAAATATATTTTATGGGATATAGGTACAGTCAATATATCAAACTGTAATTGTAACAAAAGTTTCAAAAAATTTAATTTAAAAAAAAAATTAACAAATTTTCTTTTATAATTATAATTAACTCCATAGATGATTAATTTCACTTCTTCATTCCATTAATTATTGCTTTTTGATGCGGACTGTATACCACTTCAATATTCTGTGCAAGTGTCTTGTGTCTTATTAAATACTCAAGTTTTAATTTCATGATAATTATACAAAGAAAACACAAAAAAAAAACATATTTTTAAATATAATTAAGTCCATAGATAATTAATTTCATCATTCCATTAATTATTGATTTTTGATGCAGACTGTATACCACTTGTGTCATATTAAATACTCAAGTTTTAATTTCATGGTAACTATCAAGGAGACTGTATAAACACATATGGTTTTAAAGTTGTTAATTAACAGTACTATAATAGGCACTTGGCATATCGAAAATAGTAGGTTTTTTCCTGTATATTTAAAATACTTATCAGCTAACTAACAATGTTTTTTACTGATCTGATAATAATAATGAAGCTGTGGTCCAATTAAAATTCAAATTTTTTCTATAATAAATGGCAGAAAAAACCAAATATATTCTATCCTATTTTAACCGAAATCATGTTTCTATTTCCAGGTGATACCACTTTCAATAATGTTCACGTTAATGATAGCAACAAATAATCTATGTTTGAAGTATGTAGGAGTGCCATTCTACTACGTAGGAAGATCTCTTACCACAGTATTCAATGTTGTGTTCAGTTGGGTACTACTGGGTCAGAAGACCTCTTCCAAATGCATATTATGTTGCGGGTTCATCATATTTGGATTTTACCTTGGCGTAGACCAGGAGAGTCTGTTAGGTAAATATTTTTATTTCAATATGCTGTTTTATGATAATACTGGCAAAGTTCGCGCATTTCATCTGCCCACGTGTAGAAGTCTCATCAAACGGATCAGCGGAATAATTGCATAACACAGTCACAATCCCACTGCCATTTATTTTGACAATAAAAAAAAACATAATTTACTTTGTGTACCAGACCAATTTTTCAAACAAATGTAGCAAGTAGCAATGGCTTATGAATTTCCTTGAAAATCCTTGGGATTATGGTAGAAAGTGTATGCCATTGGGGTGCAGCACTCTAATTGCGTAACACACGATCAATCACAATCGGTTTCATTTTGACAATTCAACAACATTCATTGCGTTTTTTACGTGGTTGAGGACACATATTTTTCGAACATATGAAGCAATGGATTAGCAATATATTTCAAAATGATTCAGATTATGATTGATCGTGTGTTATGCAATAGGGATGTTGACTGTAAAAATAAAAAAACTAGTCCGTCAGTCAGATAATAAAAAAATATTAGACATGTACCTATACTTTGCTTTATCATATTAATGAAAAATGGTTTAGATATAACGCATTAAAGTTGGGGAGTGGGGGCTCGTTACGTCACAAGTCAGTATAAAATCTACCGGCCAGTGACGTCATGCCACATTTTAACGCATTGCCTGCCTACTCAATGTATTGCCATAATCTTTTAACTAAGTATAAAAAGAAAAAATACGTGTCCAATATTTTTAATAAACTAGCTGACGGACAAACGACGTCCCTATTAGGGTTACTGGTCAGTCTGGTCGATGTTAGATCCCATCTAACATCAACCTAACTTCTTCAATGTTTTCTTTTCTGGCCGCCAAGGTCGGTGCCTTATTCTCAAAGATCGACTAATTTAAAAAAGCTCCATGCAAAAAACTAGAGGGTCAAATCGTACGCTCTTACGGAAATCGACGATGAAATTTCCGTCGTCTTAATAAAAACTATTAGACAATCATTTCGCGTTCTTTTAAAGTAGGTATAGCGCTTCATGGTTTGTCGGCGTACATTTTACCTTTACTTCACAAATTTAAAGCCGGGGAAATAAAAATAATCTTCCGGTAATCTGTAGGTATAACAAAATAATTAAGTTCAATTATAGAAAACTTTTAGATACCTAGGCTAACATCCCCCCCAGAATTGCATTACCCAGGTATGGACCTCTAGTTGGCTTAACCTGGCCCTGAATGTATTTCTTATCAATCTTAAGACATAGATAAATATACCGCAAATGCGTTGTCTAATAAAAACATGTCAAGGCAAAATAAAAGTGAATTTTGTTTATTTTGGTAATCTAAAGTGCAAGAAAAATAACTCGACAGGCGATGACAAATTGACAATACAGCATATTAAGCACTCTCCTAAGTTGGCCCCACATATCCCGCAATGGTCGCGTTCACCGGCTTCGCGATAGGCAGCATAGATAACTATAATTTAACTACATCCTGTGATAAAAAAAAAATTACTTCTTTTTGCATTTGTTAGAAAAATAACCGACCAAATTACTTACTGTGGGTGGGTGTCGATATATGCACCTAAAACTATAGGCAATTCTAGTTTATCCTTTAGTTTTGTTTTGCAAAGAGAAAAATTAGCTAAGTGGTCACTAGTTCTTTTAAATTATACTATGTATGAAATTATTATATACTAGCTTCCGCAAGCGGCTTCTTCAGCGTGATATCTTTATAAATTATAGTCTATCTGATAATATAGCATTCATTCTACTGGTGAAATAATGTTTTAAATTGGTTCAGGTTGTCTTTGACTTTATTCATTACAAACAATATTTTTTATTTTTGTTTGTAATGATCTGAATCTTTTATCTTTATAATATTAGTGTAGATTATCATCAAATATACATTATAATTTAATTGAATAATAAGGCATTTATCAAAAACATTTATTTTTGTTTCAGGTTCATTTTCTCTAATAGGCACAGTATATGGAGTAATCGGATCTCTTATGCTATCTCTATACTCGATCTACACAAAAAAGGTTTTACCCAGTGTAAACCAGGAAGTTTGGTTGTTATCCTATTATAATAATGCCTATTCTATAATATTATTCCTGCCTTTAATTATAATAAATGGGGAAGTGTCTGTCTTGTGGAATTACACCAATTTTGATAGTTCTTATTTTTGGTTCCAAATGTGTATTGGAGGTGTTTGTGGATTCGCTATTGGGTACTTCACGTCGCTACAGATAAAGGTGAGCTCTATTGAATTCGTTAAACTCCGTATCATAACGTTAATTTGCACACCTGTAATGTAAAATGTATTGTTATTTACTGCGACTTTTCAGTAATTAAAAAGATATAATTCATTTTATTTAATTCTCGCTGCGCCCCGCGGTTTCCCCCGCGTAAGTCTTGGTCCCGTGGGTATATCGGGATAAAAAGTATTCAATGTCCTAACCCAGGTCATGGTCTACACATGTGCCAAATTTCATCCAAATCTGTTCAGCCGTTTTGTTTGTTTGTTACTCTTTAGTAAGAAACAAACTCACTTTCGCATTTATAATATTGTATTGTTAAATAAACCATTCTAAACAGCAAACGACATCAATTTCAGGTCACCTCCCCACTGACACACAACATCTCAGGCACAGCGAAAGCGTGCGCACAAACCGTGATAGCAACCCAATGGTACAACGAGACCAAGAACATTCTCTGGTGGACATCAAACATGATCGTACTGTCCAGTAGCTGCCTCTACGCCCGGTTCAAACAGCAAGAAATGGAGGAAAACTCACGAAAACCAGTGCTTGAAGAGAAACAGAGCTTAGTATGATATTTTCTCAAGATATATCAGACTGCACAGTGTTTTTAGTTAATGCTTTGTAACAGATTTTGTGTTAAGCGAAGTTTTCACTGGCAGCAAAACTTGCAGAAGTAGCCTTCCGCAAGCAATTCTTACAAAAGTTAACTTCCGCAAGCAATTCTTACTTAGAAAACTTGCGGAAGTAAATTTGCCGCGATTGTTTACACGGTAAGAATAGGATGGATAAAGCCTGGGTAAAAAAAAAAAAACTGTCTAGTCCGTCATTCAGATAATAAAAAAATGTTAGACACATATTTTTCGCTTTATCATTATTAATAAAAAAATTGAAGAGTGAGGGCTCGCTACGTCACTATTCAGTAAAAAATCTAGCAATGCGTAAAGACTTGTCACACGCGCCCATCTACCACAGCCGTTATAGGCGCACAGAATGAGGGGCCCATATTAAGAGCGTTTATTCTGAAAGTTGGCAACATCGTAAATAGCTATCAAATATTTACCTGTTTTGATTAATTTGGAAATAATATGTATGGAAATAAGAAATGTGGCTAACTAAGTTACTAGAGTATTGATTATGATATGCAATAATTAATATTGTAACACCTAATATTTAGTTTTAGGCGTAAAAAAATCATTTGAAAAGTTTCCAAATGCTTTTTTTACGCCTAAAACGGGTACAACATCAAATTCAATGTTACAATTGCATAACATAATCAATATTCTAGTAACTTAGTTAGCCACATTTCTTATTTCCATACAGTATTATTTCCAAATTAATCAAAACAGGTAAATATTTGTCAGCTATTTACGACGTTGCCAACTTTCAGAATAAACGCTCTTAACTCAATGTATCGCTGTCGTCTTTTTATAACGTAAAAAAAATAAAAAATACGTGTCCAATATTTTTTTAAATCTATCTGACGGACAAAAAAAACAATTTTTAGTCATCACCCCTATTGCTTGCAGAAGTCAACTTCTGCAAGTTTTTTTTTCTCGTCTAAACGTCGCTGTATATATTGTTAGACATTATGTACATGTACCTATAGTATAAAATTATGTTGTTTAACACTAAGTGTTTTGTTAAGGATCTGATTTGGATAGCGATACTGATTACATTTATTTAAAAGGCTCGTAGCTAATTGTTTAAAATGGCGATCCATTGATTAAATATTTCATGGTCAGTTTAAGTGTAAGCTACAAGTTAAAGTGCGTATGAAATTGCAAGAATCAATTAGGTAACGCATAAAGTATATCGTCAATATTCTGCCCTTATCCTAACTTTTGACTTGGGGTCTTGGGGTCGGCGTAACATGTCCCTTTCTTCCATACTTCTCTATTAGTCGACATCTCAGTAGTCACCCCCTTTCAAGCCATATCTTCTTTCACACAGTCCAACTATCTTTTCATACTTACATAATGTATTTATTTGGAATAATATGTGTTTTACGATTTAAGCTATTACCTACTTCAAGTACGTCTTCCTAGTTAATTTAATACTACTTATTTAATTACATTAAAACGGAGGTTTAAATATAATTCCATTGCTGTATTGCCTCATTAACATTTGAAACGAAATGCATTTAAAAGACTAGAAATGGTACATAATAAACAGGAATGAGCAATTAGAAAAACCCTGACACAATGCTGATTCAAGCAATTATCGCCCGGTTTCTGGGACGAAAAATACATAAATCAACACAAATTATTTCGCTAACAAATTGTCAAGCTAGTGCAGATTGTTGTGATTGATTGGATTATCAACAGCCAATCGGATCACTTGACATGCGTTGGATTTCCGTTCCAGAAACCAGCGTAGTAATTGCGTACCACACATACAATGGCAATCGATGGCAATGCTTTTAATTTTGACAGTTCAGCCATGTTCATTGCGTTATTTACTTTGTTGAGCGGGCGAATTTTTCATACCTATGAAGCAACGTATTCAGAATTCCCTTACAAACCCTCAGATTGTGATTGAAAGTGTGTAACGCAATGAGGGCGTTGGTGTTAGTCTGTTGAACGAAAACTGACAGCATTTATTTAACACGCAAAAAAAATAAGAATTATTTATTTACACAAAGTATATTATTATTTAAGGTGAACGAAGACGAGCTACTAATACCGCCGAACGCGAACGCGTCTCGTGAACATTCAATGCCGAACATATACATACATCGCAAATGAAAACCGACGAAACTGCGTTAACTTTTTTATAAGTAAATCGTTATTTAATATACGTACATACATAGTTCATTTTATTTTTGATGTTGCCTGTCCTGTGAATCCTTTGATGTGTCGATGTCTTTATATCCGACAAAAGAACAATGAACAGACACAAAAAAAAGAACATGAAATCCAATTAAAATCTTGGCTGATCTAATGATTCAATCGATTAATCCCAAGAGTGCTATGTGCTGCTACTAGAGTAATTAGAAAGCGACTCCAGCATGCCTAGCATGACAACCATAGAAACTGAAGAATAGACAAATTTGACAGATTGTGATTGTTTATGTCATTTTGTCTATTCTTCCATGGACAAAACCCGTTTCTATTGTGGTCATGCTAAGCTGGTTACGAAAATGTTAATCACAACAACATGTCAAATTAAAACCTATATCAAGTGATTTCATTGGCTATTGTTATATCAGCCAGCCAATCACAGTAATTGTAGTGGGAGCAGCGGGGGCCCAGTGGTAACGGGCCCGACTTTCAAATTGTAGGTCGCCGTCATAGGTTCGAAGTTCGAGCCCAGGCAGGCGCTTTACTTAGTGTAATAATTTCATCAACATCTCAAAACGGTGAAGGAAAACATCGTAAGGAAACCGGCATGTCCTAGGACCAAAAATTCTAAGACATGTGACATCTACCAACCCGCACTGGGCCCGTTTGGTTAATCGTGAGTGCGTGAGGCTGATTATGCAAGCAAATCACAGTCATTTTTAGCCATTTTTTGTGTAGGTAACCCTTTCAGAAACCGGTTGTTAATAGTGTGCGTTCACCTTTATGGTAATTGTGCAATTATTATTTTAATTTAATTAATATTAGTTTGTATAATTTTTATTAACGTGTGATCTTAATAACCTAGAGAGATATTGTTTAATATTTTTATATTTATATACCAAATATTGATTGTTTGATTCGTCAGGATCTATTAAGTGATCGTATAGTTCTAAGCCATATAATTTGTTCCAATCGACTGTAAATAATGTGTTATTAAATGAGACCCATTCAGTGTACCTGTACCGTTTTGTTCTTATACTGTAGCCCATTATTTTGATGTGTTTTAGTCGAGGTTTATCAGAGTTCTTCTGAGGGTAAACACTTGGTCTTGGATACTGGCTAAAGGCGAAATAGCTCCCGAACGATTTAAAATCGTCAATCATTAGCGATTTCAAGCTTTTACCTTCAAAACATAGAACAGATTTATCTTTAGTCCCACATTTTGGTATACCATGAGACAAGCCACTAAGGTCCACCAAAGTTGGGAATATATCGATTAACTCAACAGGGGTATGAATGTTCTTTGAAGAGATTCCTGGCGCTGAGAATATCAACGGAACTTTTAAAGCTACGTCAAAGTTGCTGTACTTTGCCCATAATCCATTTTCGCCTAAAGACCACCCTGGAAGCAAAATACGAAAATATTAAATGTGATAATAAAATTAGGATGCAGATGAAAAGAATACATCCAGTCATTGGAATACTGACCATGGTCGCTTGTCAAAACTACAATGGTTTTCCTTTTATCAACGTAATTCATTAATTCGCCGATCAAATCGTCCACATACGACGCAGCCGCATAGTAACTCTGCCTTATCTTGATTGACCAATCATGAGGCATAATCCCGAGTGGGAAGGATATATTGAGTCTGGCAATGTCATCTCTACGCCGGACATCCGTCCAAGGATGCCAGGATACTAGAGGTATGTCAGCAGACATGTATGGGTGTTTTTGAGGCCTCACTTTGTTTATTGGTATCCTTTCTGAAAATTAAGGATAGGTACTGATTTCATAACTCATAATGTATACTTCAAATTCAATGTAACATCTCTATAACTATATTATTATTCTCACAAATAAATGGACTATTACATTAAAATAGAGGCTGCATTAAAATATCAAATCTGCACTGTTTAGTTTTTAGGTAAATGCTGAAGGAAAAACAGCAACTATAACTCGGAATTTTAATTCGATTCCAGATTTGACAATTTCAGTGTTGCAACGTTATGACAAGTACTAAATAGTGACGTTGCGAAATTATTCGATATGGAAATGGAATATTTCCAGATCGATTCTTCTCGTTTATAATTTTACTCTCGTAAACTAAGTATATCAGGAAATTAAATATTTCTGAATCGATAATTTAGTTTTGACGATTAATTAACGATCTGAGACTTTTCTTTTATAATTGTGTGTGAAATAAATAAAAAAATGTGATCATGAAGGAACATGACAAATAAAACAGATAGATGTATTATGGTACTTAATAATTTATTTTATAAATTGTCGCCGTCATCGCTATCGCTATCGCTGTCACGCACTGATGGCACACACACTGATTGTTTATCGATTTTTGTGTTCATCACTACACTATTATATGTGGTATCATTATTTCACAAAATGACAGTAGCTAATGTCAAATCTGGAATCGAATTAAAATTCCGAGAGGTAATTATTAAGAACGCAACCAGGAAAATACAATGGCTTATCAAAAAATAATTAGGTCAAATATTTTAGCAAAAATTTTATTCTAATTTGAACCTCAACTGTTAAAGGATAAAGTTCAAAATAATTTCAGGACTCACCAAGATACTGTTCAGGAAACTTGATGGGTATGTGAGGTTTATAAAACCCAACAGCTAGCAGGAATGGTTGACTACTGTTCCTACTTGAAAGAAAATTCACAGCATGTTCCAAGGACTCCAAATCTGGCAAAGTTCCCCCAGGTTGATGCTTAACATTTACTGGACATACAAGGTTTTTCTGAAGCTTCTTAGTCTCCTTATCTTGGCACACAGCAGCGTCTTTATATTTCTCAGTCGAAGGATGGAAAGGGTACTGAGACCAGCTGTAAGGGTAGTCGTCTGTAAAGTTAGAACTTATCCCAGGATGGAACACTTTTCCGATGGAATATGTTTCGTAGCCATTTTCTTTAAAGAATTGGGGGAGAGTTGTGAAATTGCCTATGCTGTCCCGCCAGTAGTTGTAGAAGTCGTATAGATGGAGCGTGTCGGGGCGACGGCCGGTCAGCATCGAGTTTCTGCTGGGCGCGCATAGAGCTTGCTGAAAAAGTGATAACCCTTGTTATTGGCGAAATAAATAACACCAAAACCACTTACGATTAAGTAAGTAGTAAGTAGTTTTGACATTTATGGCTCCCATTTATTATTATCTTATAAGAGAAAGAGGGGAGAAATCACACTGAGGAACACCTGAACCACCAACACTGTTATCCAGCATCCAATCCCTTAGTCTCAAATTGTAAGGCCCTGTTGACACGGCAATGATCAGTACGATAATATACAGGGTGGCAGGGACATCGACGCGAAGCCGGTTGCCATGGATTCAGTACATGATTCTGAACGCCCAGTTGAAAATTACGTCGGTTATTATAAAAAAAACAGCTGTTTCATAGAAAAGTGCAATACCTACGCGGTCAAAATGTATGCGACAGCAGATTTTTTATTTTTAACCGACGAAAAATTTCAACGCAAGGTCAGAATCATGTAGGTACTGAATCCATGGTAACCGGCTTCGCGTCGATGTCCCTGCCACCCTGTATAATTGTAGTCTGTGACGATAATTTACAGTTGGGGTCAAACGTCATGTACATACGGTCAAACTTCCGAAATTAAAAGTAATTTTTCACTTTGTAGTGTTTTGTTTTGGAAGTCTGTTTTTTTTTTTTTTTGTAATAAGTTTTGATTTTTCACTTTTTAATTGTGGTACCTAACCCACACAAATTCGAAAACCACTACCTGCTATGTAAATAACAGTGACAGGAAGTTATCATTATATCATGCACATATACTAAGTGGGTAAAATACGTATTATTGAAGCCTACTCAAAAACAATCCAAGCAAAGTTAATAAAATTTATATGGGACCAACTTGGGAGCATACCCTTTCATACAAAAAAATAATTTTCAAAATCGGTCCACAATTGACGGAGAAATGGGCGGAAATAGATAAAAAAATAAAAAACATACATATTGTACACGACGAACATATAACCTCCTCCTTTTTGGAAGTCGGTTAAAAACAAAAACTTATAAGTGATTCCAAAATCATAGAAGTAGAGTAAAATACCATACTGATCATCGCCATAAGAATGGGGCCTAACTCATCAATCTACTTATTAAAGAGCAAATCACTCAAATCTTATCCATAATTTTTGTGATACCTGCGCAAACGCATTTTTGAAATTAACACCTTCGCTCGCCAGTGTTTTGATATTCGGTAAGTTGATTGTTTCGTCCGAAAGATGGCGCAAGTCATCCACGAAAATAATTAAAATGTTATACTTCGCTGCTCTTGAGTATGACTGAGAATGCGTTAGTAAAATTAATAGTGAAATAATAAGAGAAAACACTGTAAACGACATGATTATTCTATTCCTCAACAAATCTCACTTTAGCAGTGTGTAATACGATTGAATGTACTGCACGTGGAACGAAACGTTATAGGAGCGTAAAAATTTAACTGTTAACGTAAATATTTACTTTATGATTATTACATAAAAACACAAACATGAAATACAAAGATAATAGAAACATTAAAATATGTCGATATTATTAGACATTTTGAAATTCAACATTATTAGAATTCTGCGAGAAACGGAACATTCCTTTAGACTTTCGAGTACTTGGTCAAAGACTAGGTATTTTTTGTAGAAGGTAATGTTCTAAATCCGACAGTCCGAGATTTCGATAAATTCCAGTATCTTATTCATTGTTAACATGATTCTATTCATTGTTATATATCTATCTATTTATTTAAGCCTCGTGCAGACTAGCGCGACGTGACTCGAACAATACAATTTCTAAGAAAACTTCAAGGTATAACACCGGTTTCGCGTCGCGCTAGTCTGCACGAAGTTTTATGTATTTAAAAAAGAACAGAGTAGATGTTTGTAAGACTCTCGCAAGTGTATAATTTGTAGCGTTTGCACCAGAAAACATTTGACGTGTAGATGTTTCGAAACTTGTTACATGAAACAAAGTCGCAAATAACTGTCAAATATTTACCTGTTTTTCAAAGTTTCCAAGTATATTTTACATCTAAAACGAAATATTCGGTGTTACGATATAATTATTGCATTTCATAAATCAATATTTTAGTTCACTATAGTTAGGCATATTTCTTATTTCCATACAGTAATATTCCGTGTGGTGCCGGACCTAAAGAATAGTACCGTCTCATTTCTTCCCGTGGGTGTCGTAAAAAGCGACTAAGGGACTCACTAGAGAATGGGCAGCAGTTTCTAGGAGAGGCCTTTACTAATTGTTTCGATTAACTCTAAACTAAATAATGGAAATGTACAAAACGATTATTCAAAGATCAAAACAACCCCTGTCGGGTGAAAAGTAGAAATACAGTTAGAATATGTATGAAAATGAAAACTTGAAACTTGTCACAAATACAGATCGTAATGATTACTTTTCCAAAACTAGCCTTTAAAGGGGTGATAGACGCACGAGCAAGTACGCGTACTTATGGCTCGATGACCTTACTCGCCGGCGTGTGTCATACTATTACTAAGTACGCGTACTTTAAAACCGCTGAATAAGTCCGTCGGCGATCCAACAGGTTTGAAATTTTGATCGTAGCCCGCCTTGGATCGAAGTTTCGTACGTCTGTCATCGCCGCGAGTCGCGACCCGCCATTTTGTTTCGACATTTGTGTAATGTTTGTTTAGTTTGGTACAGAAAATTCGACAACATCGCGATAAAGTATGAGGAAGCTTCACGTTTGTCACCGACGCGGACGACGGCGGCGGCGAGCCGAGTAAGTTGGCGAACTTAAAACCGCGTACTTTAAGTGCGCACGTCTATCACCTACTTTAAGGGAAACTATGAAATCTAAAGTAACATGACATGCTCTGTGACGAAATCCTCGTGGATAGCGTTGCCAGGTCCTCATACCGAAAAGCCGGACAGAGCTGTGAGTTTGGCCTAACATTTGGGTCAAAAAGCCGGACATCCTGCATTTTCAACAATTTTAAATATTCGTGTAAAAAATATTTTTTTTTTTGGCCTAACATTTTGGTAAAAAAGCCGGACACTGCATTTTAGGGGATTTTTTGGTATTAATGTAGAAAATTAATGAAAACCAAGCTTTTTTGATAATTTACAATAAAACTAATGCCAAATTAGTCTAAAAGTACTTTATTATTAATCAGTCTCAATAATTCTTTCCTTAATTCAAATTAAATGCAACATCAGTCTAAATTATGTGTCTTAAATTCTCAATATATAAAACAAAACAGAACTTATTCTGTAAATAATCAAAACAAAACAAAACTTCTTCTCTTAATAACCAAAACAAATCTCTACTCTTATTAATCAAAACAAAACTTCTTTAAATAATATAAACTCGACACTTCTTCTCTTAAATAATCAAAACAAAAAAGACTAAAAGGACCGGGTGGGTTTGGGCAACAGCGCTCGCCCTCGCTCGGCCGGCCGGCGATGGCGCGGCGCCGGCTTCTTTCATTCGCGAATTCGGTCTCGATGCGCGCGAATTTTGAAATCTAAAAAGCCTAACAAAAGCCGGACAGGCCGGACGACGCTTATTTTGGCCGGATAGGCAATCAAAAAGCCTGACGATGTGCGGCTAAAGCCGGACGCCTGGCAACGCTACTCGTGGACGTAGTCGCGGGCGAAGTGCTAGTCTCCGATATTAATTGTGCTCAGTATTGTATGTATACTCTGTTTGGATAAATCAATGAATTATTGTACACTATTGTAATATTTGTCGTATCTGTTAAGTGGCATTGTGTTTGACGTAGTGTTTTTCCACACACTGACGAAATGCTAGTGTGCGCATTTGTATACAGATGGAATGAATGCTTTGTCGTACGATACACACACACATCTACAAACGAACAAGTGGGCGTTAGGGTATTGTCATTCAAATCATCTGTTCCGTAAATTGTTGTATATTTTGTACATAAAATCTAATTTATTTTTGATTTATTTATTAAATGAGAGTTGTATTATTGTAATAATTGCTTGAGTGCGCGAGTGAGTTATGTTTGTTTAGAGTTT
Organism: Agrochola circellaris; assembly: GCA_914767755.1. NCBI lineage: Eukaryota > Metazoa > Arthropoda > Insecta > Lepidoptera > Noctuidae > Agrochola > Agrochola circellaris. The sequence goes on from OU611847.1 coordinate 4,384,853, forward strand.
TTGTTTTTATTCGTGTGACGTCATTGTTTTCGACTGCCAGTAGGTACGACGCAATAGCATTTTACTCGAAAATGGATTTAAAATGAGAATTGTTTTCGTAAACAAGGTGAGTGTGTTATGTAAGACGTATATTATGTTCATAATACGCATTAATATAGTTACATTTGGCCACAACGTAGGGTGGATAGACTTCATCGATTTCCTTTGTCCTCGGTCCTGTTTAATGTTCAAGTATATAGCTAGTGTGTACATAGTAGTGCTACCAGCTGTTTCGAAACAACATAAACATTTCGGTGTTATTATTTTGATGATTGAATAAGCTTATGGTGTTGTGATTTTTAACTTATGTAATCTGTAGGTATTAACGATAGTTTTTTTTTCAATCTAATCGCGTGTTCTATCTTCAAATGATTTATCTATTTTGTTTCTCTTTCTTTTGTCTATTTGTCTATATTTCATATTTTTATAAAATATTGTTATAGGTAGTTATTAATATTATTTGTCTGATTTTAATTATTATAAATATATTTACTGAGCTTGTCCAAAGTATTAATTTGTTAGAAATATTATAAACCTAGTGGCTAGTCATTGCTTTCAAAGTAATAAACAAACATGTTTTTAGTATAAAATGGTCAAGGTCATTTTATGTTCTGCCTGTTAAGGTAAGTTTGTATTAGAATAAAGTTTTCCTTATCTATTGCATCTGTACATTGCAAATTTCGCAATAATTAAACATTTGTCAGTATTAGGTACACATTCTTTTGTAAGAATGAGTTCAACATAGATTTTTTATGTTAATGTTTTTGTTTTCTTCCACACAACTGTTTGTTTATGGCCTAATCATTTATCAGTTTCATTATCAGTCAGTTTTATTATCATGCATATTTTAAATTTTCAATGTTATGTGGTGCAGGCTACTCGCCATAATCATGAGACAGGTTCAATTTTTAAACAGCTCTGTGCCTCTCTTTACTTGCATAAAATATTATAAAACAGGTGCATACGCTGTTCTGAAATGAAATTCTATTTGTCATCACTAGATGACTATTGCAATCAAAAAGTGTACCAAGATTGAGTAAAAGCTTTTGACCTTCTATTGTGTGCATGAGCAACAAAAAAAGAAAAGAAAATATGTTACTATCATGGAGATTAGCACACACTATTGAGCTCAGTATTCATGTTGTAGTTTTTTGAAAGCCCGCATAATCCCAGATCACTCCCAGTCTTTAATAACGGTGGACTCCTTTATTCAAGCGCTCATCCCTTCATCCATCAGCTCAACATTAGCCACCAATAATTTCTAGCTCATTTCCGTAGGCGACGCTCACACAGCATGTCAGCGGAGTCGCCGCGGCACGTGCGGTCTGGGGGGCCACTCACCGTGTCTTCCCAGCCGCCGAGCGACCGCAGCATCATCGACGCGGTCTCGGGGTTCATTAACGACGTCACGCTCTCCTCCTCGTCGACCGTTGATCCGAAAGATGTCATACAGTGGGCGAGGTAACTATCATAAAAAAAACAAATATATGGGAGGGTCAGGCGAAGCTAATTATAGATGACACCACACGCTCTCGCCTTAAGAATCGTCAGGTCTAAAGTGATCACTACATAGCCTTGCCGCTGAACCTAGTTTCCAATTTGTTTTTGCATTTGCTTGCCACCCACAGTTTTCTTTCCTCATCAGCAGGTAACTGGTGTATGCCTTTATTATTACAATTCATTACACTATAATATACAGGGTGTAAATAGCAGCTGTCCCATACATTTTGACCACATAGGTGTTGCACTTTTCTATGAAACAGCAGATAATTTTTTTAATAACCGACCACAAATTTCAACGCAGGGGATTCAGAATCATGTACTGAATCCATGGTAACAGTTTTCGCGTCGATGTTCCTAACAAACCCTGTCCCTGATTGATTCTAATAAAGTTTCAAATCGCAATTCACACATTCATTGTTCAAGAATGCCCAAGAGCCAAGGCATTATTATTATGGCTAGTATATTGTCCATTGTAAAAAGAACAAATTGATATAAGTATGGTAGGTATGCTTAGTTGTCTGTTATTGATTGCAGTATGTAAATGATTTCATGTGAATGCAAGCAGGTGGATTTTACCAGCGTCAACTTTTCATGCATTTATTATATGTGTAGAAAGAGACAGTGTGAGGACTTTGTTATAAGTAAGAATAGGATCATTACCTATTGACTGGGTTTAGATACCTATGTATGTTCACTTTGATAAATCAGCACCGTTCATTTCGCCATACTACGACTGGTTTAGCTGTACCTATAATTTTCTGAAACTCTCACGAAGATAAAATCAAAACCGTTGCGGTTTCGAAAGCAATACGAACCCTTTTGGGGTCAGAATTATTAATACTCATTTATTATACCTACATACAAAGAACAATAAACCTTTGCTGCAGACTAGCACCTAACCAGTATTTTACCTTAAGTATTTATATACATCCATTAGTAAGTCATTGCAATGTAACTCTTATCTCATTGCTATGGAGTGTAAATTAGAATGATTGCCATGAGTTTGATAAAACTCTCGGCAAACACTCTTATTTATACCTTTCTTTACCGGGAGAAGAGTTACATTGCAATGACTTACTGATGGTTTTACGTCGATCGAATGTCCTACTTTATAAAACCTTATTATAAACAGGTTCGAAACAGCAGACATAAACGAACCAACACCAGAAGGGGACAGTGACAATGACGTCTCCCCATTACTCCTTATCCTGGGCTACGGGTCCGGGGTCCAAGTCTGGCTGATCCCCCCTACTGGGGAGGCCCAGGAGGTGCTGTCATGGCGACAAGGCACAGTGAGGGTGCTCCGTATACTGCCTACTCCGCAGCACGGCGACTGCTTCGCATCGAAGAGGCCCCTCATCGCCTTGTGTGACTCTGTCAGCCCTGGCCCCTCATTTTGCTCGCTCAGCTTTATTTCTATTAGGGGAGGTGAACAGGTGAGCTTTATTACAATAACTTAAAAAAAATGTCCTAACAATAATTTACGTAAAGTAACTAACCTAAGGGAGATTTAGCAATCATATAGTCTTAGTGATGGGGCAATTTCAATCGATAGAATTAACGGGACCCGGACCACCACTGTCGAATATCGATAGTAAAACGTGTACTTGTCGATATTTCAGTGTTTGGATTTATTTCTTTAAAAATTTGACTATTGCATGCATCTTTATGATAAAAAAATATCACATTGTAGCGAGAAGTACTATAGTTTGACCGGGACCGCTGTACCGCGCCTTAGGAATGCGCGGCGAGGTGGGGGTAGCGTTGGCGAATGAGCGGCGGGACGCCGTGCGATGACGAATGAGCGGCCTGCACTCCCCTGTCTAAAGCACGTTACAGCGGTCTCGGACCTATATCTACTTATGTTGAACTTTAAATAATAATATATAAGTGTGTAGTACTTTAAAACGTAGGTACGACAAAAAGACAATTTATCTACTATTATTTGAACCTACTTAGGTATTCGATTTAACAAAAATTCTATGTAAATTAATCCTATTTATTAATACTCAGTCTGAATAAATAAATAGGCAGATAAAAGAGTCGATTTCACTTAGGCTTACACGTGCAGGGTTCTGATATCAAAGTTGGTAGTCATAATATGCTGATTTGCTGAATAATACGGGAAACAAAACATTATCGCCTATACTAGGGTTACATTCGGGCTATAAACTGAATATGATACGTTTTTATCAGAAAATAGTAGGCAAACATACGAGTCCTATTGTAATGACGTCATTATGGGGGTGTGTCTTAAAAATGCTCTTCAAAAATCTTTGATTCATGATGATGAAGAAAAATGCATAAAGCCAATATCGGCCAAGTTTGCTGTTGTACCTATTTTTTTAGTATGAAGCAAAAAGTTAAATAAATATATGCATGAAAATTGCATCGTTGCCACCCAAAAATGGGTGGACCTACTTTACCACCCCATCAGGTTTAAGTCCACTTTTTCTTTATTTAGGCTCTTGTGCAAAAACCGTTATTGTATCCTGCGTTCGCGATTTTGTTTCCAAAAATGTAAACAAATGTGTGTTTTTGGAAAAATAACAATAATACACACACATAAAGTTCAGTTTGCGTTACAACTTCAAACATTTTTATGACTTTTTCAATAGTTCTGGTCATTCTGAAATCAACTTAATTTACACTATTATAAAGTCAACAAAAAAAAATAGATATAAGTTTAAATCACAGAATAAGATATGACTATTTAAATCACAGACTTTAATACGAATCAAATTATTAGTACTAGGTAATTTATATATTATATTTAAATTAACATTAACTATACAAATATAGGATGGGTGTGGGGGGGAACAATCAAAGGGCATCAAAAAATTCGTCCGCATTATAAAGTTGATATTTATAAAGGTGGAAATAAAATCAATTGGAAAGAAACTACCTTTTAAATATGGAATAGGTCATTGCCAAATGCTATTGAATCTCTTATTAATGCAGCTATTCCTGTGATCATTCCCACAATTTCAACACAGCTGTCTCTCAACAGGTAAAAAGCATAAAATTCAAGAACCCCATACTCGACGTGTTGGCGAACAAGCGATCCGTGGTGGTTTCCTTCTCTGAACGCTTCGCAGTCTTCGATGCAGCGACTTTAGAAGACCGAATGGCCGTCACTACTTGCTACCCCTGCCCGTGTCCTTTAGGAGGCAGTTTGCCTATAAACCCGCTGGCACTGGGTGATCGCTGGCTGGCTTACGCTGATAAGAAACTAAATCAGTCGAAGAGGAGCAGTGGAGGGTGTGAAGGTAAGATTTTTTCGATTAAACTAAATACTAGCTACAATTTATAAAGAAGTCCGTTGTTGCCTTTCCATATCAGGCCAGTATTGGATAAATCTTTCATGCATTTAATTAAAACTAAGATGTACCTACATTAGATTAACAAATTATTGAATATCAATTAAGCGGTCATATAGCTCAATGGTTAAGTTCTGATGAGTATGGTGGTTGCCACAGAACAGATAAAATATCTGTTCTGTGACAACCACCATACCATACCATACCTGCTAAACTTGACGCAATTCAATTCCCATTTTACCTCGATAAAAACGCTTATCAAGAACACTACATGTGACTTCTAAAAACAACTATTATGCGACGAATTAATTATAGAGCAACAAAATCGTACGATATAATTAAGTTCAGTGACACGTACCTATTGTTGTTAGGAGATAGCGTCGGACGATTAGAACATAATAGGTACATATTAAGCTATGTAACAAACGATAGAATTTACACGAATGGCTAGAATAAGAAGTCAGTATATAAGAGGAAGTCTGAATGTGACGCTGGTGACTGAAAAGTTGTGTGGAAATCGGCATGTGATGTGGAGGAATCAGGAAAATGTCGTGAGGAAAGTTTTGAGTATAAATTTGGATGGCTATACAAGTAGGGGAAGACGAAAGACGATGGATGGACTGTGTGAAACTTGTGAAAGATGATATGGCTAGAAAGGGACAGATTACCGAGTTGACGGCTAATAGAGAAGTGTGGAAGATAAATACCATGTTGCGCCGACCACAAGTATATTGAGATAAGGGTTGGAGAATGATGATACTCGTAGTATAGAATTGAAAGAACCCGTATAGGTACTACACAATTGGAAATCGCGTGATAGCGATTGCAAATCTTTCCAGTGCACTACAGCGCATCAAAATACCTGACGTCACAAAATCCTGCATCGCGCAAACAGAGTTTTACTGCGCGATCAGCATGTATATAACTTTCCAATATCAATAGTCGGGCAATTGCCCACCGGACACGACACCCGTCTGGTCGGAGGGTCCTCCATTTTCTATGGAGGATGAGTGAAGTTTACACCCTGTTCCTCATGTTTCTATACCAGATTCACGTGTCGAAAGTATTTTAATTTTACTATGACTTGACAACAACTTATCGAAAAATAATTTTGGCAACAAATAGCATTTATTTATGACTTCTATTGATCCCATGCCGACAAAATTATATTATATGGCGTGTCATGGGTTTGCCAAGTCTGCATTTAGATACAGATAAAGTATAATTAAATTAAAAACACCCTTGGGTTGTCATTAAAATAATAAAAAAATCGATTGTGTAGACCGGAATTTTCGTTCAATGTAGTTTTTACCGTTGCCGATTCTGCGAATAACGAATTGCATAATTATTTTTTGTCCCTTAACTAGATTTTTCAACTTCTATTTTATAAATTGCAAAATAGTATGCAATGCAGGTTGTAATTCTGAGCGAAACAAAGACTCGACTACTATGCTCAATCTGGGTTTAAAAATAAATTGTAATTGACTTCATTTTTTTTCTACTGTACATATTTTTGATAATTTTTTCTTACCTGACTGTACCAGTAGCATGTCAGTAGTAGAAGTACCCTATTACAAATAAGTACACTAACATCGAATCGTTCCATCAACGTATTATTAATTCAGATCGAATTGCAGTCACGTGTCCACCTAGTTACTCATATCAACTCAATGTTACCGACGGCAGGGTACATAATTTATTAGCACGTTCAAATTTATGCGGCGCGGACAACATGTTGCTAATATGTACTACTGCACTTTGTAGAATAGACACTAGCCAGTTCTAGAACAAAAGAAGCAGTTTTGTTTTTGTTTTTTGGGCTCTTTTATGATCGCAATGCGTATGACAATTTCATCATACCATAAATACACTTTGCTATGGAGTATATTTGGGCCATGAACCTGAACAGACTCTTCGCGTCATTACCATTTGATGGTTAAAAGCAGTTTTGGTACCCTACGTGAGATTGTCAGTAACACCAAAGCCTTGCTGGCCTTCTTTGAGGAGCTGGGTTGGATCGAATAACCGATTTTTCCCACCCGTACGCAAACAAAAAATGCGCTTAGACGTGGAGTTGCGGATAACAGCCCGTAATACCTATTAAGCAGTTTTGACAAAGAAGAATTTATTTCTTTAATTGTTACGGTTAGGAATCCATAGTATAGTCGACCAGTTCATGTCAGTTCAATGATTAGTGCTTCGTGCATAAGGGCTATCATCATCACCGGCAGCCTTGTTCCACCCACTGCTGAGTATAGGCCTCCTCACTTTTGTGCCATGATTCTCTGGTCTGTGTGAGTCTCATGCAGGTCTTAAGGTTGAACTAGTCGCGGGCTCGAACTCACCGGCGAGCGGGGCCAAAAAGCACTCTGTCTCACCTGGCTTCGTGACCGAGAGAGTTAGTTATGTACAACGTCTAGTTCGCACGCACACAAACACCGTTCCGAACTATTTTAAAAATTACGAAATGCCCTTTGGAAAATCAAGTTTTATGAAAAAACCACTGCAGGAATTGATTACAAATAAAGTTTATTCAACTCTTTGATAATTGAGCTTTTTCGGTGCCGACTTTGTTTTGGAGATTTTACAATTCTTTTATTACTTATTTACGACCAAAGTTGCGTAAAAATAAGCAAGAAAAAGGAATCTTTGTTGGCTACTTTGTTTTTTATGGATTTTTATGTTACTATTCTGTTTTCGTTCAGACAAAATTAATAATGAGACAAAACGATATCATGTTTAACTTTGGATGTACAATGTCAAACAGCGGAGTAATACGCCCCCGAAATTTGCATGGAAAAAATATGAACTAGTTCAAAATTCAAAAATTCAAAATTCAAAAGTCATTTATTCAAACTAGGCTGATAATCAGCACTTTTCGAACGTCAAAATTACATAAGACAGTCCCCCAAAACGCCCACCCTTCACCACTTCCTAGTGCGTTAGCTGGGAAGAAGAAGTGGCGCAACAAACTCCCCAGCAGTAGTGCAACCTTAAGCATGCAGGAACCAATCAAAGAGTTCGCAAGCAAACACGGGTTTATAAAGAAGGGATCAGACAGAACACTCTAAAGTCAAAAGATTAATTACTAATTAGCACACTATAATGTGGGTTATCTCATTCAATATAAACAAACAAGGCTCTGTTTAAACCTCCATTATATGTAGTTATTAACTCGTGCACGCGATACATAGCGTGACTATAATAGGCCTTAATTATTTATACAGAACTGACCTACCACAAAGTCATCATAGTGCTTCCGTGTTATAGTTTTAATGAAAACATGAATATCATAAAAAAATGCTCATTACATTACTTACACTTTTTTGGGGGATGCGTTATGTAATTTTGACGTTCGAAAAGTGCTGTTTCTCAGCCTAGTTTGAATAAATGAATTTTGAATTTTGACACATATTTTGTTCTTAGTTTAAAATGGAAAAGCTCATTTAACAAAGACAATAATAGAATTTGATCTATCACTTATGTGTATCCACACATAAGTGATAGATGATTCATTAATTTTAGGGTTGCGCCTTCCAATATTTTTTATTTTTTTAAATTATACATTACATAATTAATAGGGGATAAGAGGGGAACTGGCGAAATTTGTGAGTACCTTCTTATTAGTCGCCGCTACCTCTTCTAGGAATAAAGATCTGATGTTTTGTTATGTTAGTTATACATTTAAATCTAAGTATCGTGACCAGTCCACCATTACCACAAAATGAAACAATAGTGATAATTATTTAGATACGCAAATATTTTTCGTAAAAATATTGATAGACTTCGTCTTGGATAAACATTAATTAAATTCTTTTGTTTATCACGAGCGGCTGTTGACTTATTTATAAAGTATGTGTGTATTAATTTTGTTGACCTTAGCAGTGCATATCATTGTTTTATATTATTTATGCTCGTGCGTGACTAATCGCTTGTACATGTGTGAGAGCCTTTGTGATGGGTTGTAAGGAGTGTGTAGCAGTTTTTGTATAATTCATTTTGTAAAAAGAAACTCAACAAAAGAGGGCTTTATTTAGAAGTGAACATTTCAATTTTCTTTCAGGGTTTTCTAGAATGATTTCACATTTAAATGTTAATTTCGATACCTAGAATAATAGCTTTTTCTGACTCACATCGAATACTTCGTTGCAAAGGGAAGGCAATTTTGTCATTTTTAGGATCCTGTATGTCCGAATGAAAAAATGGCACCATTATAGTATCACTCGTGTCTGTCTTTCTGTACGTCCGTCAGTCTAACCGTCTGCCTGTCTGTCTGACACAGCCAATTTGCTTCGAATCTAATGGAACGATAAAGTCGTAATTAGGTACACATGAATTCTGGGACTTAAACACGGACGCGTAACGTAAATAAATTTTGGGAGGCAAATAATAAAGAAAATTGATGATAATTTACCATTCCCCAACTTATCTCCGAAACAGCCGAACTAATATTTTGAAAAAAACATACCGATTAAATAGTTCTATACTTATAGATAACAGGAAAACCTTTAAGAAGTCTATGGTCTTTGAATAACATTACAATGTTATTTAAAGACCATAGACTTCTTATAGGTTTTCCGGTAATTCTCTCAATATCGTGCGAACAAACTTAAATTTGCAGTTGGAACCTATACAGTGATAACATGTTTTTCCACCACAATGTTAAGACCTTATCATATATTAAATATATAAAGGTAAAAACTTATCAGTGACCTTTGTCCTATTTTCTTTTAACAATCTTTTTACCCAGCTTAAGCACTAGGAAGTGGTGAAGGATGCGTTTTTGGGGGACTGTCTTATGTAATTTTGACGTTCGAAAAGTGCTGATTCTCAGCCTAGTTTGAATAAATGACTTTTGAATTTGTACACTTTAAATTTTCAGGCGAAGGCGTAACCAGCTACACAGCAACAGTGCTGCACGCTGCAAAGTCCCTCAGCAAAGGCCTCCGGGGCCTCGGAGAGAGCGTAGCACACAGTTTGGCTGGAGGGCGAAGCACCTCGCAGTCTCCATCACCGCCCAACGCTGATATACAGCAGCCAGGAGTCGTTACTATACTGGATATCGAGGTAAGTTGTTTATTAGAAAAACAAACAGTGAATCTCCAATAAATCTAAATTGTTTTGGATAAGAACATACCAATAGCAGTCGTATGCAGAACTAAAATCAAAGTCGAATAATTTATTTCAATTAGGCACTTTTGAACGTCAAAATTTACAAAATAATAGAATTGATTCTAGTCGCCCCTTCCAAAAGTTAGTTTTCGTATGGAGAAGAATTAGCAAGAAACTCCACCAAGACTCTTTTAAAATATTTTAGGTACAATTTTTTTTATATATAGTTATCAATGCTCGTGCCTTCTCTGTATGACAAGAGGCCTTTGCCCTGCAGTGGGACAGTAACATGCTGGTATTATAATAATACTAACTGTGTTTAAGTTCAAGTCCTATATCCCCAATTAATTATTATATTACCCTTTTCTCTCTTTTTGTTTAAACTTTATCTGAATATTGACGTAGTAAACTTATTTTTTCTTTTTGACATGTATATTTTTTATAAAATCAATTATTATCGTTTGGATTATAATCAATTATGTCATAATTTTTTTTAGTATCGATGACATCCGTAAATATTTGTACGCCTTCTGGTATAACATAGCGCGCTTGTATTTTTTTTAAATTTATAACACCTATTTTATTGTACCTATGTTAACAAATGATTATGATTATGACTAATAAGTCAGTGTGTGAGTTTAAGTAATCACAGAAGGTAAAATCAATGTTATAAAAATAATAAATTCTACTATTAAATTAGCAACCAGTTTGATTTTGTCTAGAATTTAAGAATTAAAGAAGCGCGGTCTTTGACACTGGGGGCAAAGAGCCTTAAAACAACTGTACTCTCAACATAGTCATGTCTTAAATAATCTGGATTTCTACATAGCACCTTTTTTCACTAGGGTTGAATTCAAAAAAATTCAAAGTTCAAAAGTCATTTATTCAAACTAGGCTGATAATCAGCACTTTTCGAACGTCAAAATTACATAAGACAGTCCCCCAAAACGCTCACCCTTCACCACTTCCTAGTGCGTTAGCTGGGAAGAAGAAGTGGCGCAACAAACTCCCCAGCAGCACAGCTGTCTGTTCAATTAAAAAGAAAAAAAAAATTCTATATAATAGTATTCAACATAATTAACCTAATTTAAATTATTATCCATATGTTAGCTAGCACACGCCAATATACCAAAACAAAATCATCGAGAACTATACTCGGGCTGAAATAAAAACTAAACGCAAACAAAACTTTACATCTTAATAAAAGCCTCCAGGCATAAAGGGCGTGCCCGCTTACATAAAGCTGTAACTGGAAGTTATAAATGATAAACTAGGACCATCGAGGTAACATAAATAAACAGTTAATTACTAATAACAATAAATAATATGATCTATTGTCGAGGTCACTAGTTACATATTGCAATACAACTCATACAAAAAAAAACATTGTAATGAGTAGATTATGTCAACAATAAATTAAAATTTAATTAAAATAAATAATTATATAAACTCAAAATCTCTAATTGTCTCTCGTAGAACTTCTCCGTGTAGCTCCCACATCTTTTCTAACTTTTGTTCCTAACTGGGAAACAGGTAAATGCTTAAGGTTATTTTCGATTTACTCTAAATATCGATCGTTCCCGACAAAACTCCCTACAGCTTCCTATCAAATGATTTAACAACTTATTCATTTCCAGGGTATCGAGGAAGAAGACGGTCAAGACAGCGAAGAGTCCTGCGACCCAATCGTGGCTCACTTCATAGCCCACTCGGAAGCGATCATCGCCCTGAAGTTCGACGCAAGCGGCATGCTACTGATGACGGCCGACCGACGCGGCCACGACTTCCATGTGTTCAGGATCAACCCGCATCCCTGTGGGGCCAGCTTAGCGTCTGTGCATCATCTGTATATACTGCACAGGGGGGATACAACGGCTAAAGTGCAGGTAGGGATTGTTATACAGGCTGGATTTTTTTCTTGCCAGTATGGAGACCCATACTGACAAGAAAAAAATCCAAAAATTTTAGAAAATTAAATTGAAATGTTTTTTTTTCTGTCTATATTATGTTTATTTACAAACTAAATCATGTGACGACTACAGGTCTTGAGTTGCTAAAAGTTGTCTTAAATATTAATTAACATTTACCTTGACCATGATCATTTAAACTGTTTGAAGTAATGGCTACTCCGAAGCAATCAACGCCCTTTATCTGGTATTTTTTGAATTTCCAGGACATAGCGATATCGTGCGACTCCCGCTGGGCCGCCGTGTCCACGCTGCGCGGCACGACGCACGTGTTCGCCATCAGCCCGTACGGCGGCGCCATCGGCGTGCGCACTCACACGCAGCCGCGCGTCGTCAACCGCCTGTCGCGCTTCCACCGCTCGGCCGGCCTGCCCATACACACTGCGCAGCACAAGCGAGCCTCCGCTGCTACGGTGAGTAAGGCTTAATAAGGGTATTAAAAAAAAATACAAGTTATTTTTTTATATTCGATTTTTCGAAACCTAGGAAAGAACCTTTGTCTTCTATACAGTAAAAATTGTTAGAATATCTTATAAAATTATATTAAGATTTTATATTTTTGTTTTATGTGCATGTGTTTATACATATAAGCTGTATAATGTTTTAAATTGAATTGAAAAAAGATAAATAAATAAGTATCTATCCCCGCAGGTAGGTGACAACACGTCGCAAGGCGCGTGGTTCCCCAACCCGCGCCTGCCGCCCTACCCGCTGCCCAGCACGCTGGCGCCGCTGGCACAGCTGCGACCCACTGCCAACATACCCACGCATACCATCACTAGGAACAGCTCTGGTGAGTCAAAGTAGATATTGTCGCAAGGCGCGTGGTTCCCCAACCCGCGCCTGCCTGCCTGAAAGTAATAAAAAATATGAATTTGTAGAGCAAATTGAACCTTATATGTAGGTGTTACAGTTGATTTTCCTAAGACGCATATTTGTTTACATTTTTGGAAATTAAATCGCGAACCCACATTAAGTACATTAACAATACCCTTATCCCACAGGTCGTCAACGCCTATCATCTTTATCAGAGGACAACAATGCAGCTCCTTTACTAGCGCGCGCGCGCTTCGGGCCCGCAGTAGGCGGCCGTGCGCCCGCGCCTGTGGCCGCGCTGTACCTTATGGCGGCCAATGGATCGCTCTTGCATCTGCTACTACATCCCAGGCCGCTGTCTAGTAAGTTTTATTTGCGCCTGCCCACATTTTGAATGAAAATGCGAGTTTGAAAAGGTGACGTGTGGCCGCTATACGAGGAATGAATATATTTTAAAATGACTGGCTCATATGATTTGTAACATTCTGTACATGGTCGAAAGAAAGTCGTTTTACAAGTATAGTTCGATTCAAACTTAATGGCGGCTCGGAAGTTAGCCACTCGCTGCGCAGTACCGCACCCCTCAACCCCGCTGACACATGAATTCGTTACTGCGCAGCCACTCGCCTCATGTTCGGAGCCCCCATAAAGTTTGAATCGAGCTGTACAACGTTATATGTGCGCCCGCTACAGGATTTTATCAATGTGACACTAACTTAAGAGCGATTATTCTGAAAGTTGGCAACGTCGTAAATAGCTGTCAAATATTTACCTGTTTTGATTAATTTGGAAATAATACTGTATGGAAATAAGAAATGTGGCTAACTAAGTTTCTAGAACATTGATTATGTTATGCAACTGTAACATTGAATTTGATGTTGTACCCGTTTTAGGCGTAAAAAAAGCATTTGTAAACTTTCCAAATGCTATTTTTACGCCTAAAACGAAATATTCGGTGTTACAATATTAATTATTGCATATCATAATCAATATTCTAGTAACTTAGTTAGCCACATTTCTTATTTCCATACAGTATTATTTCCAAATTAATCAAAACAGGTAAATATTTGACAGCTATTTACGACGTTGCCAACTTTCAGAATAAACGCTCTTAATCTCGTTGCGCATGCGCATACAATATTTCGACTTCAAACACTGTTGGCACTTGGCAACTACTATCATCATATCCAGTATTCTATATGGGGCGGCTGCCTATCTGATCTCGCCAACCAAGTTACTGGGTAACCCGAAACCCCTTGAAGCAACTTCTATAAATACTGATATTGTTTGTCCAGGTCTATCGAAGGAGAAGATCTGCGACGACTCTAGCATCGAGCTAGAAGTGGAGCCAGTGTCTCAGTGGCCCCTGCAGCGGCCGGCCGCGGCCGCCGACCTGCTGGCCCCGCTGCCGCCCTCCAACCCGCTGCTGCAGCCGCAGACCTGCAGGGTAACTACTGCATACATAAAGATATGCCACGAAAAGTATGCGCTTCGGGAATCATCGTCTATCTTCGGAAAAACGAACGCGTGGTGATGAGATTTAATATAGAGCTGTTACAACCATGGAAGTACTTTAATTACAAAAACGTAGATTAACAACTCTATGTAATTTCAAAAAGCTTTTGAGTGAAAAATGACGATCTCCGACCAGAGTAGGTAACCCGACAGAGAAAAAATTTCATACAAATGCGCAATGATAGATTCATTGCATCTGTGGGGCGGTTACTCTGTGGCACGACGTTCGTGCTAGTTCGGAAACACGAAGATGACCGAAACGCATACTTTTTCTGGTTTAACTGTAGATATTATATTTATTAACAAATGACAAAAAACCCAAAAGCACATTAACAGTTAGTTAGGGCACAATTTTTTTTATGAAAAAATGTAGTACAATAAAATAGCCTTTGGTACTAGACTGAGGAAGAAGACCTTGACTTCCAAAGCTTTTTATGTTGTGTTATGGTTACTAAGCTAAACTTTCCAACACGATCACAATAGCTATTTAAGCATGTTTTGCGGCCTTACATGCGTTTGTGGCGGCATCAACATCGCCACATGCGAACTATGCATCTCACTGTGTCACGTAAAATCGGCATCGCGCAAACAGGCTTTACTGCGCGATTAACATATATACCACGTCTCGACATCAATCGTCGGGCAGCAGCCCACCAGACACGACACAGGGTGTAAAGTTCACTCATCCTCTATAGAAAAAGGAGGATTTTCCCACTTGACTACTGCCTGACGATTGATGTCGGGACGTTGTATATATGCGAATCGCGTGGTAAACCCTGCTTGCGCGATGCCGGATTTTGCGTCACGTCAGTGAGATACGTAGTTCGTATGTGGCGATATAGATGCCACCACATGTTTATTCTCGTGCCTTACACTTACATAATTACGTATAAGTGCGACCAATAAGTTTAAGAATGTCTTTGTCTAATTTCTGTTTCTTGATTTATTTTAATATTTTATTTGATTTTAATTTTGTAATAGTTATGGACATTGTCTGAAATAAATGAATTGATTGATTGATTGATAAGCGCTGCCGCGCGTACTTAACTTAAAATCGTGTCGCAGCTTTGAGCTGTTTGTAGCCTTCTGTAGTGTACTGATAGCTCTTTACTGTTGTCGTTTTGGACACAACTATTCGGGAAACTGGTTTAACGGTTGGTAAGTTAAAAAAGTAGCTAGTTTATTAGCGAAGTGTTATTGGGTTTTTTCATTAGGGATTACTTAGTAACCGCCTGGAGTTTGGCAGAAGGCGGTGTGTTACTGTAAATGAAGAGAGTACCTGGGACTGTGAGGGCAGAGAGAGTGCTCCTGTGTCACTAGAACGGCTGCACTATAATATTGTCTCCTGCGCCGAAGACTGGTCTTTGCTGAGATTGGTCGCCATAGCAGAAATTCGGTTTGGAGTTTAAATGTAGTTAAAAAAAAATGGTTGCCTGTAAAGTCGGTTTTACGGGCGAAGATTTTACGTGACAACGTCTTTTTCTCGGTGGTGACTCATCGTAACAGACGTGAGCGGGCGTTACACTTTTTCATGAGTGACTCCGAGCCGCAACCTAATTTAAGACGTTGTCACGTCAAAAAAAATAAGGTGTACAAAAAGTGGTCAGTCTGTCATCGATAATCAAGAATTTAAAACACAAACTTTTGTTACAGAGATGCGCAGACATGTGTATGAGCGAAGAAGAACGCTGGCTGTCTCAAGTTGAGATCGTGACACACGCGGGGCCGCATCGGCGACTGTGGATGGGCCCGCAGTTCGTCTTCAAGACTTACAATAGCACGGGGTGAGTTAGTCTTGACCTCAGACGTTCTAAGATTTGCTGTAACGTAAACCGCATTTTGCGATGCAGTGAATATGACTTTACATATTTGATTGAATCTGTTCATAACATAACGATGATGATAATGATGTTATGTTATCATCTTATTTGTTCACACATTTCGCGCCGAATATGGTGGAAACCGCAATATTGAATGTTTAAGCGCATCAATAACACTGGGATACTCGGTGATCAAGCAGTGGTGGTCCAGTGGTAACGGCCGCGACTTACGAGTTGTAGGTCGTAGCTTCGAAACCCGAACGGAGCGGGAGAAGCGATATCCCTTTCAGACAAACCCGCAACCCCGGCAGGCATTGGCCCTTCCGGACCCCGTCAGTTGGTGCTGACATCTCTTTGTGGCGCGCGTGGAACACAACGCGCCGTCGACCCGGGCCTGGTCCCTATCGGACGGCGAGCTACCCATTGCTCACCGTCCGCAAGCCCGCGCCTACGGTGGCTGGAAGTCGGCTCGCGACTCCCGACGCCCGGGGCGTCTCCTGCGGCGACTAGCCTCGACTTTGCCTCTCCCTCGCGCGCTCCGCCTCCTCCGTAGCTTCGAACCCTGATAGGCGCTTTACTTTGTGTAAATTACTTCATCACCATTTCTCTCAAAACGGTGAAGGAAAACGTCGTGAGGAAATCGGCATATCCTAGGACCAAAAATTCGAAGACATAGTGACATCTACCAACCCGCACTGGGCCCGCGTGGGATTAAAGCCCACTCCCTCTCGAGTGGGAACATTATAGGCTGAATATGCTATTCTGAAATTGACCTATTCGATCTAGCCATGAGGCACGCATTCTGTAGATAGTGTAATTTTAGAAATTAAATTATAGTTGTTTTTCTTTCTTACTTTATTTAGGTAGGTATCACATTAATAGGTTTCCGATATCGTATTGTTTCACGAAGCGAAAGAATATGGGATTCATTCTGTTGATATAATCTTCTTTTCAACCTCTTCAAGTGGTGTCCCAGCAGTGGGAACATTATAGGCTGATTGACTGGGTCGGATACCAGCCCCATCCTTAGTAAATAGATATTTTTCGTGTAGGCGACAAGAAGCCGGTAATTCTTGCCGAGTTGCACGTCTCAACTCCTAGCGACAAACAGAATTTGTGACTGCTGCATTGGCATCAGTGGTCGGGTAGCTGTTTTTGATTATTTATCAGTGAGCAACTGATTGCTGCCAGCGACTGGTTGTGAGCCATAGGATGGGTTGGCACACTTTAACGTAATATTTATCTTTTGCCCACAGCTCAAACTCGTCCCTATCAGAGGCAGAGACAGTAGAAGTGGACACAAGCGCAGCACGTGGCGTGGCTCGCTCTAACCCGGTCAACATGCCGGGAGTGAGGCCCGTCGTGCCTGTTCTCATCGACTCCGGGTCAGCCAGTGAGTAAACCTTATTTATTATTTTTTTGCATGTGTATTTGACAAACGGAATTAATCTACGAAATATTGCCCCCCATATTCAAAACCCAAAAATAAAAATCACATTCAAATATTCAAATAAGGCTGAGAATCATCACTTTATGTACGTCAAATTTACATAAGACAGTCGTCCAAAACGCCCGCCTGTCACCACTTCCTAGTGCTTTAGCTGGGAAGAAGTGGCGCAAAAAACTCCCCAGCAGATCTTTGTATTTCTCTCTTCATAATCTGTAGACTGGCATAGTATTGTTAGACTAAAATACTCTTAAACCAAAAAAGAGAAAATAAAATTCCACTACAGTGGTGATGCGTCCATTTCACGTTATCTCAAAATAGCCCGGGGAATTTACGACGAATTTTAGGCTAACTTTGCATTAATTTAAAACAGCGATTTTTTCATTTAACGTGTAGGGTATGGACAAGGGAGTATGTTAAAATCGAAAGAAAAAAAATCGATCGAGAAAAGTTCACCCGGGTGTACGTTTTTTTTAGAAAACATCTAATCTCAATTTTACGTGGTAGAAAAAAATATTAACATGGATGGTAATAATATGTTTGTATGGAGTGCTTGTTGAAGAGATAAGGTATTATAAGTAGGTCAAAAAATTTAACATATTCGTCTACAGAAATTTCGATAAAAATAAAATTACGATTTTTTTTTTATTGTTCTTCAAGCTAAAATATTAACAGCGCTGTTTTGCATTAAATTAACTAATTAAATATTCTAATATACTATCAAACAAAATTAAACATATTGTACTAGCGCAAGATATTATTAAAAGTTTTTTTGCAGTAGCTGTTCAGGCAAAAATGTAGGCTCTATATGACCTAATTACAAGAAAATTAATCACATTAAAGCAAAATTATATATATTAAAAAATATAACTTTAATGTAGTTAATTTTTTTTGTTAATAAGTGAGATTGATCCTATAAAGAAAACTTAAAACTAAATTTAACTCTGTTACATTTTTGCCTCAACTGCTATTGCAAATCAACTTTGATTGACATATTTGCTTGCAGAATTAAAAAATTTCGTGATGTTATTTTTACTTAAATTTCCGTGGAAGAAAAAGTTTAATTATGATATTAGTTTTACCAAATTTTTACATAATGTTACCAAAATTTTCCTGTTAACTATTTTGCCCCAATTTTTACACACAAAATCGCGTTTGCGTTTTCACAAACGCGATTCCTGGAAAATGTTATTTTTTAAAATATTATTTGAAGTTAAGTTCAAAAACACGATTCAAGAAAAAAATCGCTGTTAGGATTTAGTACAGAGTTCAAACCTAATTTCGCCGACCTAAAACGCTTTTACCACATTTTATATTCTTGTCTGCAGGTTCTCTAGAACATTCTCCATCGGACAGTTTCCGTCGCAAGTCGCTGTTAGCTGAGAGCGGCCGTGCGGCGTCTGTGTGTGACGTGCAATTGAGGGAGGATCTAGCCGAAGCTATGAAGGAAGATCACGGTACGTTGAGTGTTACGTGTAGTTGTAGAGGGCAGTAGACGAATTGAAAGGGTTTTTTGTGGGGTCAAAATCGCGTGTTTGGTAATTTTCAATACAATACAGAGTGAATTCCACCTTTCCACAGGGTGAGGGCTAGTAAGGGCAGTTATTGTAACAGTCCAACCGCCCCGCTCTCTTTAGTACTCTATTCGTATAGTATAATAGTTAAAAAAAAACCTACATTCATGAACTACTAAATAGAATAGGTTTCATCAGCCCACGCCATTTGGTCCTCTTCCGCCCGTTGTCCTTTCTCCGAACACCGTGCACACAGAACAACGAAATTGGATCGCCACGATCGTTTTTGACGAACACAGTGTTCGTAAGCGATTCAATCAGTGCCGAGTTACTTAATTTTTCCTTCCTAAGGCGTGTACTCACGAAGGAATATCGAGCACTTTGTTCGCATGTGCGTACCTACTGCTAAAGAACATTAAACAGTGTACGTCATTTTTTTTGCGGCATTCCAATTTTGAATCTATGGCTACTAAAGAGAGCGGGGCGCGAACTGTGTTTGTGTGGGGTTCGTGTTCGTTTTGCTAATTTACGTCCACACGTACGAACCAAATGTTCCGTGTTCGATGTTCGTGTTCACCATGTTTGATGCGTTCCTGCGTACACGCCCTTAGAACTCTTCTTTGAGATATTTTGTATTCTTTAAGTATTTTTGAAGTATTTACGCGATTACTTACGCACATTAAAATGTTGTGTCGCGAGTGTATTGTTTTTGGAATTCGTTTACTATCGAGTGAATATCCAAGAGCGAAGTTAACAAGCGGAGGAGCCCCCGGACGGACGCCGCGTCAGATCGCCGCCGGCGCCGGCCCTATACCGAAGCCTAAGGCACCGCGAGATAACATCCTCTATGGCTGCACGCCTGGCCACGTCTCTCCTCTGACGCGCAGCCTCCGACCACTCAGTACGTAGGTACGGAAGGCCGGCTCCATACAACGAGCGAAACTGGCGCACGCACACATACATAATGAACAGTGATCTTAAACTATATCAAACGAATGCCAGTCGCGAGTACGCTCGCACTCGCTGTACGTAGACGAGCGTCTATGTGTGCGTGCGTTTTCGCTCATCGTATGGAGTCGACCTTCCGTCCCTGTCTACCGAGTGCTCCGACCTCCTCCGCACATGCAGTAACGGTTGCCTTCGGTTTCGTATAGGGGCGGCGCGCGACAGCAGCGTGGAGGGCCGCTCGGGAGCGGCGCGCCGAGCCGGCACGGAGGGCCGGGCCGCCGCGGAGGGCCGGGCCGCCGCGGAGGGCCGGGCCGGCGTGGCGCGCGCCGTGGACCCGCTGGGCACCGTGGTGCAGCCGCCGCCCGCCTCGCCGCCCGGCGCCTGGCCGGAGCCCTACGCGGCCAACAACTGCGACGAGGCCACGTTCCGGCCCGTGCTGCGCGCGCCCGCGCCGCCCGAGCAGCGGCCCGCCGACGCGCGCCCGCTGCCGCGCACCACCACCATCCCCGTGCAGAGCGTGCGCGCCGCGCCCGGCGCCGCGCCCGCGCCGCGCCTGCACGCGCTGTCTACCGCGGTCGTGATCCCGGCCGCGCTGTCCCGCGACGACTGCCCGCCCGCACCTAGTTTTAACTTAGATAAGTATAGCGTAGAGGAGGCGACGCGAGAGGTGAAGGATGCGAGAGCGAGTGCGAGGGGCTCGGCGCCGGCCGAGCGAGCGTGCGAGGCGCCTCCCGACCCACTGCCAAAACGGCCGTCGGATGATATTCAGCCGGCCGCCCGACATAGAGTTAGGCGATCTCCCACCCCGAAGTCGGATAGCGAAAGGAACGCTAGCGACGATAGTTCTAGGGATAAGAAATCTAGTAGAATTAGAGAGAGCCCTCAGCGTCGCGACGAGGACGCGAGGGCTTCGAAGTCAAATGAGGTACGAGAGCTTAGGGAATCTACTCCTAAAGTAGAGACAGTTATTAAGGTGGAGCCTGTTCAGAGAGAATTTGTTCCGAAGGACCATGTTCCAAAAGAGCCTGTTGCTAGAACGACTAGTTCAAGGGAATCTATACCAAAACAGTATGTTCTAAAAGAACCTGTTCCAAAGAAAACAGCTTCAAGAGAATCTGTCCCTAAAGAGGTTATAACGAAAGAACCTGTTTCGAAAAAATGGGCTTCAAAGGAATCGGTTCCAAAGGAACCCGTTCCAAAAGAATCCGTTGTTAAAGAACCAATTATAAAGGAGCCTTGTATAAAGGAACATGATCCAAAGGATCCAATTCTGAAAGAGCCGTTAGTTACCCTAGACTCTCAAGAGGAAGCACCCACAGTAGCCGTAACTTTAAAATTATCCTCCAAGAAAAAATCTTCCGAGTCAAAGCCTGTGAAAGAAAAAGTTGTAGAACATATAAAAACTGAAGAGCAAGCTTGGGATATGCTCCTGAATGAGCCAGAGAAGCCTGTGTTGTATAATATTCCACCAGTCGATGAAAAAACCGTTGAAGAACCTAAACCGAAATCCAAGAAAAGTCGTAAAGGTAAAAAGTCTCAAGATGAAGCTCAGATGAAAGATGAAGATACATTTGTTGAAATACATGCCATCGATGACAAACCACAGCCTTCCAGTGGCGACCTAGTTTCAATCTCAACACCGTACGAAGATATTGAACCGATATCTTACTTAGCTAAAGCTAAAAAATCGCGTTCTTTTAAAAGTGTTACCCCAGAAAGAAAGGATCTCTTTGATCCCAGAGATAATTGGCCTTTTGATGAACCAGAAATTACTTCCGTACCTAAAGCTAAAAAGATTGATGATGTTGTTGTTAGCGAGTTTTTGCCTGAACCCAGTCCAAAGATTAAAGCTAAAGAATTAGCAACAGATGTGCCTAAAACAGATACTCTTAAAATCTTTGAAGGAACTGGCGAAAGTACTCCGCCGTTGAAAGAATCACTAAGAACCAAGAAAACTAAATCTCTATCGCCTTATGCCGATCGAAAGTCGACAGAAAAACGTTATGAAACAGAAGTCACAGATGTCTATGTAATAGATACGATGAAAGAAGAGTTCCCTGAAATTCAGATTACTAAGGGCACCAAGATCCGTAAGAAGTCTCCTCAGCCAGAGAAAAAGATTCAAGACGTAGAAGTGGTTGAGAAACCCATTAAATCTTGGAGCTCTATTGCAGCGTCTAAGAATGTCAAAAAAGAGGAAAAAATCGTTGAAATAGAAAAGAAAGAAAAAGTAGAAATGGTGATTGAAACTGACGATTTAGATGAAGAGGCAGGGTCATCCACACAGGTGTCGTTACAAGAAAAACTAATCGAACTTTGTAAGAGAACTGATATAATGGTAGCTGAATGCGATGCCCCTTCAGAGTTAAACTTCGTTGAAGAGCATCATTCAGTCCTCGACTTTCCGCCACTAGAACCTTTGGATTTCGGTTTGGACGATTTCAAACGAGAAGTGATGCGAGACAGCCTTCTAGAAATGAACGATGGGAATATCACAAGTCCTATATGCAAGATTAACATAGATAATATACTGTCGACCATAAAAGAAACCACAAACAAAGCAATAGAATCAAGCGCATTCAACCTGATTGATTTAGAAAAACTTCCGTTAAAGAGAGAAAAGGGATTTAGCGTAGTTGAGAATGATAAGATTACAACTCAAGAAGTGAAGATTGAGGAAGATAAGTCTGAGAATAAGGAATTAGAGGTAATGGATAAGTCCTCCGATGATGACAATACTTCACCGATAGTGTCTACGGATAGCGACAAAGAGGATAAAAAATCAACTGGTGCTTCTAACGTAACCATGCCTTCGACAAAGCAATCGTCTAAATCTAAAAAGTCACGTAAGAAGAAAAAGTAATAAAATGTGTTCAGTGATATTATTGTTCAATGTTTCGATTTTTGCAATATTTATCGTAGTTTAAATTAAGGACATATTCAGCTGACGTTACGCCATTTTAAAGCAACCTTTTTAACCTTGATATCAGAATTATTCTTTAGTGTATAATATTTTAAAGTAGTAAACAACTTTAATTGTAACAACATTACAATATGGTATCTATTATAATACAAATACTACCATATTAAGGTTAAAGGTTTGCGCAGAATATTTACTTAAAATATGTTATAATTATTGTAGTTCTAATTTCTAACTTTCATTGCGTGGTTTCTAATAATATTATGTGTGTAGCATACTAACATTTAAGTTTTATAAAAATATTCGGTTATCGGTTATTAATGTTTACCTGTAACGAACGAAGAATATAGTACATTACCCAAAGCTATGTTCTCGTCTTCTGGGGTAGCTCCGTAGAAAATAATACTTATTAATTTAACGCAAGCTGAATATGTCTAGTTTACGCGGTTTAATCAAACATTTGCTGCTGTTGTAGTAATTTTAGTTAAGTAATGCAATTAATGTGATTAAGCACAGGCAAAAGACAAAAAAAAAAACTTAAAATGTTTATAAAAAAAAAGTGATTTTAAAATATTTGCTACTAAAGCCTAACAATACTATTTAGGCAATGACCTTTTATCGTTCAGTAGCGGTATTTATGTCATATCAAAAAAATAAACATAAAAATGTAAAAACCTAGCAAAATACACAAAAAATATACCATATGAGGTTTTTTATGAAGACTCAAAAAATTCCTACAAATTCGTAAAGTATTACTAATTAATATATACTCGTAGTTTTAGTTTTTGGGCAAAATTTTGATATTATCGAATCCTGACTCGGTGCAGCGGTCTTCATAAAAAACCTTATATATTTTTTTGTAAAACAGTACTCCTTTTAGTACTTATCTCTTGTTTATTTAGTTATATTAGGTGTAGAAGAATAAAATTGCATAAATAGTGGAAAGAAAAAACTAAAAAAAAAAACTAAACACTGTTTTCTACGCGCCATGCAAGATTTTTTATAAGGCCAGTATACACAGAACTTTTGCTTACCTGTCATAAAAGAATTAAAGCTTGACCATTATATGTGGACACAGTATCTTATATATTTAGTGCAATCAGTTACATTAGAGGTCAATGCTTTTGCAGAACTCAGAGGCGTTAATGTTGACCTTGATATAATTGAGGCTCATTTTTATTATTAAAATGTAATTATATTGCGATCGTACCTCAGTATTAATTTATTGTGTTGCTTTTTTTGCCTCAAACAGCTGTTTCTGAATTCGACAACACCGTGTTTCGTTTCCATTTAAAAACCAAAGAAAGAAAAAATAATGTTAATGTTACCTAAATTGATGACGATGATATTTTGCGTGGTTATTAAAAAACTCGTTAATTTCAAATTGTTGATTTGTCTAGCTATGTTAATTAAGTACATTTTCCAAAAAAACTCATTAGGGTTTGGATTTGTCGTGCTAAAAATTAGATCCTTGTCTATTACTGTGCGGCAAATTATGTGCTTGGTTAATTATAGCGCTGTTAGGCAATTCAGTGAGGTCAAATTCAGAAGCAGCTCAACGCTTAATATGACTTAGTCACCTCGGTATATGATACCTTCTCATATGTACGGCTGTCTTCGTGTACAAATATATCGTAACTATCGACAAGTATTATTTATTAACCAATGTTTTATTCTAATTTTATTTAGCTTTAATATGTTGAATCATGACAAATATTTATTTTTTATATAATTTACGCGTGATAATTTTTTTTTGGTGAAATTATTTCGCTTAGTTATAAGTGTAACGTACGTAGCTGGTGCATATACTATAAATTATTTGACGATGCATTTTAGTTTTTAAGGGTGACACTTTATTCTTAGTTCCCATGGACATATAAATAAGTTGTTTGGTCGTATTTGCCCGTTATCAGAAATACTAGTTCATTTTAGTAAATGAATGAAATTAAATTATGAAATTATTGTTGTGAATGAATTGGTTATTACGATCTCCAAAATTATAAGTAGGCGTTTTCAAAAAAGATCTAAATTAGAAACTTGTTCAAGTTGTAAGACTATTTATTTTCTTATGAAGTGGAATGTTCTAAATTGTAGACATCTATCAAACTATTTACTGAAAGTTTTCAGTTAATAGTTTATTGGTTTGTCTCAAATCTGACCATAAACAGGGTGCGAATAAAATAATAGTTGAATCTTTTTTTCTGATAGGTAGTACTTATTTTGGTGTTTTTTACTTATATTTGGATACAAAATTGAAATGTACCACTAATTTTGGTTGCTACGTAGTCTAATTATTACGTATCACCGTTGTTCTATTTTGTTTTTATTTTAGACAATTACTAACGGCAGCTGATAAACTCTAGATTGCTGCAAATCAAATAATATTGTCGATTAAAACATGTATTTGTTTGAGAAGAAAAAATGTTCCCTTATTTTCGGCTATTATATTTTTTTATTGCGGGATTTTTAGCTTCGTAGTCCAAATTATGTTCTCATCGTCTTCAGCTTGCCTAATTATTTACACGCGGAATACTTATTTTCTTCTTAGTTTTTAATATATTTTGGATGATTCCTCCTGATTTTATATTATATTGACCAAATCACGTATCTACTAAATAAACTTGTAAACGATAAATCAATGTAAATAATAGTTCAATCTAATAATTCTATAGACCTTGTATTTCATAAAGATCTGCATTGTCAACTTTTTTCTTCAGTAATATAAATATTTAGAAGCAGTTAAAAATGTTGTATAACTCAAGCATAATAATAACTTCTTGTACATTTAATAATAATCATAAAGTGCAGGAAAGGTTGTATGAAAGCTATTGATTTAGGAAGCCGTTAAGAAAATCATTATTAAAAGCATAATATGTACCATCAAAGAAGTTCGTATCTAACCAGTTTTAATACAAAATCCCGTGAACACGATGACCACATCTGTTACCGGCCCGGTGCTATAGCCGCCGAGCGCTGCAAGCAAGAATAGTCCTTACGGTGCTTAGATATGAACTTCTTCGATGGTACATCCGCGTTCGTAAGTGCAAAATCCGATGCGGTGACTTTCTCGTCTTACAAATAAAACTTTCGCAAAGATATCCCTCACGCGCAAGCCAATATAGTCAGTATGGACTGCACTTATGGCCGCGACTATCTTACTTATACTGATTCTATTATTTTTCCAGAATCTTACACACGATTCTAACAATTTTGAATATTCTTTTAGATCTTCCAAAAAAATAGTTCTATTTTTTTTAATATTGTTCGAATTACGAAAAATTATACGTAAAAATAAAAAGTTCATTTATATGGCTTGAAATGTGATCGTCTTTTTAAATAACATAGGATGTATGAGGCGGGTCAAGTGATCCATTTTACCAGGCTGTCATATAACGTATGCTAAAAATGTCTTCGGCTTAAATGTTCGCGCGTGTAATGTACCTTTACTTTGGCTGTATGGTTTTGTTGATAATGTTATGGAGTGTTTTAAAAACTGGATAGTATCATACATAATAAAGATGAGAATTCAAAAACAAAATTTTTGCAGTTTTATTTTTGCACCTAAAACTATACCTAGGTCAAAAGCTGACCTCTCATTGCACGGAAATCCTATACAATGCGAGATCATCTTATACTGGAAATATATAGCTTGATATGCAGCCGTGTGTATACAACTATTACATACATATTGTTGGTTTAAACGAAGTTAATTAAAAATCTGTAAACAAAACATCTTACAACTGGTGTTTCATCATTTTAATAACGTAAAAACTTTTCACCCAAACTGTAGCCATGAATTCAGTCTTAATTTCAGAACCATCAGCGTTGACATTATTCAAAGGTTATTAAAAAATAATCTGCTGTTAAATCAAAAGTTCAAAACCTACACGGTCAAGATGTATTTTTTTTAAATAATCCTATTACTACGTATTTCATGAAGCAAGTTTCAGTTCTGTTTATCCTTAACTTCCAGCTGTCACAACAACCAGCCGCTACGAAGCGGAGCAAGAGGAGCTTAGCTCGAGCAGTTTCAGCTCAGCTTCGCGCGCTTCGCTCGACCCGCCCTCGTCACCGACGCCCAGCTTCGGCGGTGACAACCAGCTTCATTTCCCCGGGGACTCCAGTAGCTCTGTATAGAAGGACTGAAGTTATGGGAGCATTGTTTAGCACTCATGTCAAGAAAAAGACTAAATGGTAACAGACAACACCGCAACTACGAGGTCAAATAAAATTAGCTAGCAAAACTCAACAGACGTTATAGGCCGATATCCATCACGTCTTAGGAGTGTAGCTAGCTAATTTTAATTTGACCTTGTATAAATGTTTTCTACGATTACCTACATTACAAAGGTTTTATGTCAAAGTGGGTAGTTTGTCTACCAACTTGTAAGTCTTCAGAAGACAAGACTAAAGTTAGACGGTGGGTCGAAATAAATTTGCGACCAGTTCATTGACGTGAAGCTAGGCAGTAGACCATAGCAACCATCCATCTTTCGTCACTGGACATGTTACGAGGCCGTTTGTAAAGTGGATTTTTCCACGCAAAGATTGGATATGTGTTATATGAGGGCCGCAAAGGGAAGAACTGAATTAATAGAAGCAGTCTTGGCTTGGATCTTCAAACGGCACTACTCTCACAAATGAGCTATGAAACAGCAAATGAAATTTGCGTTTTGGAAGTCAAGCGGTTTAGTGGGTCTGGGTACTTCATGTGGAACATTGCAATTACAACCTTATTTCACCGGAATAAAGGTTACAACAAGTGTCTCGTGAATTACTAATCTATTTTGGTTAGATTAGTACGTTAGGTTGCGCTCTAACCTAAAGATTTTATACTCTGGACAAATGCTAAGAAACTTTTTATCATTATTGTGGCTTAGAATTCTTAAATTTGAATAAAAATGATTTATGACTTGACGATATTGAAAGATCGATTGATTTTTTTACTGTGGGGACTTACTATGTATGCTATTATGAACTTTGAACCTTTGCTATAAGGTTGAAATTCGTTTAGAGAGGTAAGTTTTTGAAAATATATAGATTTGTTTGCGAGATTATGAATAGGAAAGAATAGAGAAGTATTTAGATTTGCTTCTACGTGCTAGAAATTGGCTTCGAAAAGAAAGAAAGTAATTTAATTAATCACAAAGTTAGAATTATATAGCAATTTTATAATGATCTTAATACTTAAATCGATGTTATTTATATTATTCATATTTGATGTAAATTAGAGTTAAGTTTCAACTATTCACACTTAAATGTTAGTTTTAAGTGTAGTTGTCGGAATGTATCAGTTTTTAAAGTATTTAGTGAATCATAAAATCTTTTTATATGCTTCTTGTCGATTAGAACGATTCAAACATTGTATATTTAATAACTACATCGTCTGTGCATGGTAGTTATAACATTCGCATCACAATAACAATATACTGTTCTTCTATTAAGTTTTATAACCCGTGCAGTCGAAGATTGGATTAAATTGTGGCCCACTCGAGCTGAACTTCTGAGCAGTAAAAAAAATTATAAGAACATCCTACCATTTCTATCAAGAAAATAAAGTATTGTTGTTGAAACAAATATCATCTCTCCATATTTTATTTTATTAAGGCCGTCGCCCACTAGGCGATAAGACGAGTCATGGCACGATAAAGCATTAACATTTGTATGCCGAAGCCTCCTGTAAGCATACTTGAGCTCCCTACAATCCCAACCCCTTGTGACAATAGTGAGTGCTAAGGGTATGAAAATAAGATTCAAAATAATTTCCGTTTACGAAAATCCTTTGCCATGCCATGACGCGCCTAGCCGCCTGGTAAGCGTCTTTATGGCATTTTTCAACTGCATATTAGAATAATCATTCATTTAACTTCAATATTTGGGATCGTGTGATTCAACATAATTGCATTTGTTTACCGTGACTGTGATATTGTAGAAATTATAGAGCTTGCGTAGGGTAACCGTTGGAAACATTTTCTGTGATTAGTCCCAAGACTCATACACTCGCATATTTCGTTATTCATTCTGTTATTTATACATTCCATGGGTATTAATATGAGCAATAATTGCCAGTCAGTTGGAAGCCACACGCTCAAGCGACATGTGTTTTCGGACAGCGCCTGCAGAGAAAACATTTGAAAGTAGTTTAGAGTACGTCGCGAGTCACCGTAACGTGCGCGCGTGTCGCTTGACGCAAATGGCGTCGCTTGGCTGTAAACCAGGCCTAAGAACGCTTGTGACTATCAACTAACTGGACTAATTAGAGGTCATATTAAGACCTTAGATTCCTGAAATAGTTTGACATGTTAATATTGTTTAGGAAGTAAATTTTTTGACGTCACTCTTCTCAGTACAGTACTCACAAAGGATAAGCTCTATAGCCCGTGCGCGACTGCTAGTCACCGCCTGAAGTATGTGAGCGGTGAGACGGGGGACGTAGACAAAGGCCAAGCTAACTCAGTCTGCCAATTTTGTCAATGGGGCGCCATTGACAAAATTGGCAGACTGTGTTAGCTTGGCCATCTCATTCCCCCGTCTCATTGCTCAGGCGTAATATTTCAGGCGGCGACTAGCAGTCGCGCACGGGTAGAGCGTTAACCATAACTTAAGCAGGGATACCCTTTTTAGTAGTTTAGGCACTCACTTACTCAGAATAAAACCTGCAGTGCTATTCTGTAACCATCTCACCGTGAAAACTTAAGTGAAGTGAGCGTCGAGTGAGCTGTCATTCCACAGGGATTGACACTATTGACAGCTCACTTCACCCAAGTTTTCACGGTGAGATGTTTACAGAATAGCATGACTGGTGTGTTTTTACGATGACAGTGATTTCAAATGGAATTGTATCTCCAATGTTTATAAGCTTTAAGGTCGACATTTGTGCCTGTATTAGTACAGTCTGACGTCAAAGAATAAATCCTCTCAACGTAGCTCATCATCACAAAATCTACGTAACGTATCGGATTAGAGTAGGATCGAATCGCTTCCGTCAAACGTCTTCCTTATTTATTGATTCCTTGGTAACAAAAACTTTCCATTTGGCTTAATTAACGTATAAATGTATTTATTTAATTTATGCAGTTTTCATGCTGTAATTGCATATTCTGTTTTGTTAAATTGATGTCATAATATTGTCAGCTCAGCAAAGACCAATGAAGCTAATTTAGTAACAGTTGAAAATCAACCTTAACCTCTTTGAAATAAGGTTGAAATTGATATAACAATTTAATTCAATTTAAAATGGATGACCGATGGTCTAGGCTACTGACTAACTAAAGTAACGAATAAGCTCACAGTATGTTTGATAATCTAATAGTGACTAAATATTAGGTATAAGTTTTTGTAAATCGAGTATTTTAATGTCAGAAAATCCAAAATTAGCAGTTGTAAGTATATTTTTACGAACGTAGCACCAAAACGGTTTTTGTATGATTTAATTTAATGTAGGTTCTGTTATATACAGATAAATATAGCATAGATATGCTATACAAACAAGTGAACTTTTATTACCTATTTTTGACATTCTGATTTTCAGAACTAAACGCGAGTGTATTATTATTTATTTGTAATTATTAACATCAAAATTGTAATTGGATAACGATTAACATTCTAGTACTTATCTATTTATAATGCTGGTTTATCTAGTTGTGTAGTCACTTGGGGTATTTAATACAGCTGATATTTCTATGGACCTGTTAGACCGGAAACCTAATCAAGAAAGCTGGTGGCCATCTCCAAAACTTGTTGTTGGAAGGCTTCAGCCGTCCAATAAGCTCCTTATCACACGTTTCACCACCATAAAACCGGCGCCGATTACTCGGTCGCGAATGTATTGCTAAGCCGGCATAATTGTGCTGGTACATACGTGTGAAAGCTTCCAAACTATCCATGCACTTTGCCACCGGTTACTAAGGAGCCGGAAAGCTGAAAAGGGGCTAATGCCCTATTTAGCTCCTTTTCACACCCGGTTGCCGGCTAGCCGGTGCCGGATACTCGGCGGCTAAGTGTATGGGCATGTACCATCGAAGAAGTTCATATCTAACCACCGTAAGGACTATTCTTGCTTGCAGCGCTCGGCTACTATGGAACCGGGCCGGTAACAGATGTGGCCATCGTGTTCACGGGATTTTGTTTTGAAACTGGTTAGATATGAACTTCTTTGATGGTACGTTATCTTTCACACGTACGAAGGATAACGTATATGACCATACAAGTAGCCGCCGGCACCGGCTATCCGGCAACCAGGACGTATGGAAGGGCAGTAACCTATTTGGTTACGGTAGAGTATGGTTTCGTTAGTCCGCTGGTAGTCCATAAATTTATTAGCTGTGTTACAATTATTTTGTTAGGGTAGCATAATGGGTAGGTTGAAATAAAAAGATTTTTATATGAAATTATATAAAATTAGCGAATGCGTGTGCGATTATGAAACTCCCAAAAATTAGACTAACATTTTAAACGTTTTGGATTCCACCGGTTTAAATTTTGTACATCCGAATATGAAGTAAAAAAAAAAAAAAAGTTATTAGTGTTCTTGGGATTTTGAATATTAATTTTACATCCGAAACTTTAGTAAAAAAAATAGTTATTCGTATTCTTGGGATTTCAAATATTTGTTTCAATTGAAATATTTTTTATTTTTTATATTGAAAAAAATAAAATACATTTTAATAATAAACGCGATATTTTTCGCAATTATTAATATTTCTTTATTATTAGTTAATATTTTTTTATTTACACTTCGTTTGCCTTTTACTTAATAATACTTTTAATACAATACCTTCACAATTATTATCTCGATTATAATAACAAGAAAATAGGGTTTAGGAAAATAGTTTTTTGTTTAATAGTTGCCTAAAAACTAGCATATAAAATGCTTACCACGCATATTAATATAGGAACATTTTATACAGGAGATGGCACTTTTGTATCGATAAAAATATGTCTTTAATTATTTTAATAAAGCGAATATTGCATTAAGAGAGAGCTTTTATGTTGTTTTGATTTCTGTGGATAAAAAAACTTGACGAGATTATCTCAAGTTACCATTGCTGTGTGATAGATTCTTGAACGCACTAGAGCTTTAGGAAGGAAGGTTTCATTATAAACTAGGTACATTGCAAAAAAATCGAGCACGTTTGTTTGACAGAAAAAGTGGCAAATTAAAAAACCTTTTTGAACGAGGCAGTTTTTCAAACTATGCATAAAGAAAGTGTTCGATTTTTTTGCAAAGTTTTTCTCCCATTGATGATAATAATAAGAATTTATT
Source organism: Agrochola circellaris (assembly GCA_914767755.1). Taxonomy (NCBI): domain Eukaryota; kingdom Metazoa; phylum Arthropoda; class Insecta; order Lepidoptera; family Noctuidae; genus Agrochola; species Agrochola circellaris. Next base: position 4,417,039 of record OU611847.1, read on the forward strand.
ATTCTTACGCACTTGTTTTATGTTTTTATAAGTTGAAATGTGAAAGGTACAGTTCGATACCGTGTGTTCATATAAACAAACTGAAAATAATATGTACTAAACTGCATTTTTAGATTGAACTAAGTTGTTATTTACTCTATATTGCATCTCAAAAATCACTAAAATTAATCTGACTGTGCCTTCAAAAATATTTTAGTTTTTTTTTTTTAATAAATCTTGTTGAAATGATTTTGTATGCAGTCGAAGGTAGTCTTCTTTTCAGGCCATAAAGAGGTAGTCAGTACTGTAAAATTAATGTAGGTATTTGGTATACACTATAATATAGCGAGACAAAATTATTTTTTGAAATTATCATGATGATTCAGTAGTAATTCGGCAATAGTTTAATAGATGTTACTGATAGGAATCATTATAATAATTTATTAAATTAGGGCTGTCCTTACAAGTGTAAGTTTTAGTTCAAATTAATTTGACATCTTAAATTTTGACTAAAACTTGAGAGCTAAATTATTGTTATTGCTAAATTCAGTATGTATCGTTATTATTTTTGTTGACCAATGAAAGTGAATTTTATTCCTGTCAGTGACTAGCCTAAAATCAAAGTGGATATCGCCAAAATGATGAAAATCTTGTGAATTCACTAAAGTGACAAATTAATGTTTTTGGGAGAGAATTATTGTGATGGTTGGATGTGATAAGGCTATAAGTTAGCTAGCCGTAGAAATATTTACAAATGTAAGCTAAATTCCTATATTTTATTAAGACAATTAGCATGTAAAAGTTTACGTTTGTAAGACATGAATACCAATAAATTGATTCTCAAATATTTGTTTGGCCTTTAATTTCTTATGGAAAAAAAATTAAAAGACTTTTTGTAACTGTATAATGCATTTATATTTTTAATATTTAAAACAAACAAAACAAAATACAATAAGTACTTTTAAGGCACCAGTCTCAGGTAGTTAAAGAATAAAAATAATAATTATGTAAAATAAACGAATACAATTCTAAAATACTAAAAATATACGTATAAAAGTATAGTTGCCCATTTTATCACAAAACGTGGAATGTAACTAAATAAAAATACTGATTTTCGACCTGATAGATATATTAACGCTTATTTCTAATAAAAATATGTTAAGTCCCTACAATAAGTAATTATTAAGAAATTGCTTAAAAATATGAAAAGTTTTACTATTTATAATATTCTTTTCTCAACAATTTGCTACTTTTAAACATTATCTGGGGCGTGGACGGAATAAATTCCATATCGTGTAAATACGTAGAGTTCAATAAGTACGGTATAAAATCTAATATTTAAGTACATACTAACATGCAGTAACACAATTTTTTCTTTTAACTTGCAAAATATTTTAATACAGATTCTTTAGCATTGAGATTCTTGTTTGTGAACAATTCGTAACTATTAACAAAAAAAGAATTCCTGTAAATGAATGAAGGCTTACTCTACTATTACTGGAAGGTTATGGACGGAATGTGGAAATATAAAGATTCATAAATAAATTAAAAACATAACAGACTACAATATTTTGAGCTAAAATAGATTCATAAATAATACTGTTAGTTAACAAGTTAAGTACATAATCTAGCTATTGCTGTTTCTTATAAAACATTCTTGATCTGTGCAAAATGCCCAATGTTATGGCATTCTTGGACTCATGAAGTCATGAGAATCGCTGCAATAAAAAACCTTTTATGCTTTTTGCCTTTTAGCTGTACCAAACAAATCTGATGAAAAGGTTAACAAATGAATCAGAAAAAATACCTGTGGATGTCACATGATTGCGTAAATATTTAATTTTGTTATATTTTCATACATCGGAACTAGATGATCAAAATCTTATGTTGCCAGAAAACAAAAAATCCACATGTTTTTTTTAAACTAAATAATGCACAGCAGTCTGCCACTATCGAACAAACATTAAACAAAAGTCTACTCCATCTGTCATACACACCGGATACTGACTCTCACAATAAGCACATCATCTTTCACAAACCCGTTCCTTATAACCTCACTGACCACCGCATACTCTGTGTAACCAAACCCTCTCACACAAATCTCTGCTGACGGCTTCCTAAAGGCTATTAATGAGGAGTTTGACATCATAGTATCCTTCTGGGTCAACTCTGGGTTATATTGGTTGATCATAGAGAAGGATATACGTCCGTTGAACGGCCAGTCGAGACAGTCATCGTTTTCTGTCTTCATTAGATGCACGTGGAGAGCGAAGCAGTGAGGGTTCTGTGGTGAGATGTTGAGGCGAACGCAGAATCTTTGGATGGAAATGTTTAGATAAATTAGTATTCGTCTTGTTTGGTTATATTTAGCGGATGGCGAAGAACTTAAATATTATGAGGTATTACGTTCGAAACTAAAAGAAAGACTTGGATAACTCAAGCCCGGGTTTCTTAAGAAAAGCGGCCTTCATATAACGGCCGCGGCATGACGGTCCTCGATAAATAGAGCGTTTTTAGACACTATAATGTCAAACATACACTGTGTGACCGTCACAAATATGAATATAAATATCAAATGACTGCACCACTTTATTTGGAAACCCAAACTTTAGAGGGACTACAGACAGTGGAAACAAATGGGCTCTTGGGGCCCCTAATCAGCTGGGCGTCACTGAATAAAAGCAAATAATAGCCATATCCTTTAAAAAAAAAATACCCACACGTTTTGCAGAATTTCATTCAATTCTATGCATTGTATCAAGAAAAACATTGGCTTAACCCGATATGCAATACATCCAGAATAACATAACAATATCTTACCTATATCCATTAGGCGACGTATAAAACCCTGGACTATAGAGCATCTTATAGTGATCCTTCAACATGGCATCCAACCTCGCTTTAAAGTTATCAATCTTCCAGACGTAGTTGCCCATACAGTACCGCAGTAACATGTCATTGTTCTGTTTCATCTTGGCTACGGCGAAGGCTGACAGTTGTTTGGACATGTTGGCTATTACTATGTCTTGTTCGCGGTTCCTTTGTTCTAGGACGACTACTCTTTCGTATAGGGCTCTGAAATGGGGACAAGTTTGATGGTTAATCGATGATGACGTTTGACGAACTGATGTGGCGCGATTTTGGGGAGGCCTTTGTATGAATGCGCGGCGAGGCGGGGGGCGTGACGCCGTGTGCGTTGACGAATGAGCGGCCTGCACTGCCCGCCCGCCGCGCACATACTTACAGTGGTTTCGGTCAAACTATAGTTAGAAAACTTCTAGTAGAATGGTATGTTTAGGTAAGTACAACATACCAATTTCTGCTATAAAACAGCATTCCTGTTTCAGTTTGAAAGTTAAGTGTGCTTTTTTTTTTTTTTTTTTTGAGGATGGGAAATTATCAAATAACTTCTCCCGCTCTGGGTGGAGCGGGAGGGCGTGTCAGACTTTTACTGACTAAAACCCACCCGTGTTCCTTCCGTTGCCTGTGTGCCGAGGTCGCGATATCCCTTTCAGACAAACCCGCGACCCCGGCAGGAAAGTTAAGTGTGCTGGCAAGACAAAATGAGAAATAACTTTCTCTAGAAGGTAATGCATCGGCAGGTCTTCATAGGTAAAAACAGATATAGAAAAAAATCATGAGTTTCTGCCAATAAATTCCTAACGCCATTACCCGACAGTTTCGAGGCGTAATTCCTATACGACAGAGATGATGTTATTGAAATACAGCAGTAACTACCTTATAAGAGCACTAGTATTATTAAGCGGCGCAGACGCAGCTTGGTTGCCGTCCTTATCAGGTGCTTCCCACAACGTCATAGCCTCTTGTTCTTTAGCGTCGATGCTCGCATTTGACATGTCATTGTTGATCTTCATCTCGGAATATGCATTCATAAGGAGCTGCAAATATTATTGTAAACAACTTATCAAGGAGTTGGCAATATGTTTTTTTTTTTTTGGATAAGCAGACTTTATTTCCTGCATCCGTAATTTAGTTTCCAAACATTTAAAGAAATATGTGCTTTTGGAGATATAACTTTAATAGCGCCATATAAAGTTCAGTTTGTCCTACAACTTCAAAAATTTGATGACTTTTTCATTAGCCTAAAGTTGATATTTCTTTAAGTGGAAATAATATCTATTGGAAACAAGGATTTCATTATGGAATAGTAGAGTGACTAGAACTTCATGACAAGGGGTCTTGTTTGGTTGTAGCAATACTTGGGTCTTAGTCATAGTGTAGTTTGCCTGTGGCCCTGTTTGTGACATGCAGGGCCAACAGTCAAGCATTAAAAATGTTGTTCTAAGATTGTATTATTATTACAAAAAAATTGTTATTATACTCGGAATTTTAATTCGATTCCAGATTTGACATTAGCTACTGTCATTTTGTGAAATAATGATACCACATATAATAGTGTAGTGATGAACACAAAAATCGATAAACAATCGACAATATCACAGACACATTTATAATAAATGTTACAGAAAGTGACAGCGATAGCGATAGCGATGACGGCAACAATTTATAAAATAAATTATTACCATAATACATCTATCTGTTTTATTTGTCATGTTCCTTCATGATCACATTTTTTTATTTATTTCACACACAATTATAAAAGAAAAGTCTCAGATCGTTAATTAATCGTCAAAACTAAATTATCGGTTCAGAAATATTTAATTTCCTGATATACTTAGTTTACGAGAGTAAAATTATAAACGAGAAGAATCGATCTGGAAATATTCCATTTCCATATCGAATAATTTCGCAACGTCACTATTTAGTACTTGTCATAACGTTGCAACACTGAAATTGTCAAATCTGGAATCGAATTAAAATTCCGAGTATAGTTTGTTTATTCCAATTGAATTCGATTTTTTTTTGTAGTTTTTTTCTATACCACTGATGAATACAGAAGGTTGCTCCGCATTTTACGTATGTAGCTACAAATATGCGGCGGGCTCGACTTGTTTAGCCAATTCAGTGAGCGTAACGTAGTCAGAAGATCTGAGTTACGCAAAAGAGAGGGAACTTCTAGGTGAATATAACTAGGTAATTAGCGCTGTGCGACCCGAATTGCACTTTATTGTGTCGTAGCAAGTCACTTTTTATTTTGGCGAGTGAACCATCTGTGTTAATCTATGCCTATACTTGATACACAATCTTAGATAATTTATATATATTGCCACTTAATCAACTATTTACTTGCGCGTTATGTATTCTAAGTTGATTTTTGATTGACAGTTTGTAATAAAAAGTTACTAAATAAATGTTGATTGCAATGGAATTTTAACTTTGCCTTTGACATTAAATTAGTGTTCCCAAAACTGAGATTCGCAATTCACATATAAAAGCAAGTACTCAAGGCAAAATAACTCACACTCATATGTTTCTGCACGTCAGTCTGAGCATGCTGGTTCATATCCTCCTGGCTATCAAAGGTCTCTTTACAGCCTACTACTTGGAATGAACATGGCACTTTGATCTCTGGCTGTGAGGATGTCTCTGGTTGGTTGAACTCGCAGGCTGCTATGTGTGCGTCTAGATCTAATGGTGTTACTTTTACTGTGCAACCTGGAACGAAAATATCATAACATTAAATTTAAATATTAACAGTTACTATAAATTCCAAAATGGTCTCTCAATTTTATGTAATTTTTAAAGATTATTAGATAAGGCAGTGGGACAGTGTAGGTTAACTACAAAAAAAAGGTTATGAGATGAGAAAAGTTCTTCTGGATCTAATTTGGCTTAGCTGAAGAGTAGTGTGACCTAGTAAATTTAAAATAATTATATCTTTAAAACTTTTGTCTATAAAATGAGTATTAAATTAAAATACATAAATCACCATGGTTGTATATCCCCAAAAGGTCACGCAGAGGTGTAAAGTACATCCAGATTTTACCAGTATAAATTGTGGGTAATAGTTGTTATAAGGGGACTGGTATTTATTAGCAGGAGGGAAAAATAAAAGTATCACCTTTAGTAGAGAATGGGCAGTTCATTCTCTGTTCCTGTATCTCCCTTTTGGTATAGTTGTCAGGAAATATGTCCACCTTCATGCTTAGGTTTATATTGTCTATGGGGCAGTGACCACTGTTCCTGAAATATAATAATGAGTCACTTAGTAACTGATAACTGTCCTGAAGAAACAAACATGTGGAGAGAACTATTTTCTAATAACAATTTAATTTTATATTTTTTATTGATAGGCTCGTGTTTGATCACTATGACGCCTGCTTTTTGAAAAAATGCGTGTGAATGTTATTAGGTATTTATTTCCTTAAATAAACCAACACTTTCTTGTAATTTATTTTACTCCTACATAGATCATCCTGCAATGGTTGAATGCTTGTTTCTTTACATTCCTCTACAGAAAAGGTAACATTGGCAAAGAGCCAGCTCCTTCACATCACAAAGTCACTTGACAAGTAACTGATGACAAATACACAATGTAGGTGTTCTGGTTTATTTATACTTTCATTGTTTCTTTAATCATTTTAAATAACATTCTCTTCCTGTTTTCCTTTCCTTAAACTTAAACATGGCATGCTTAAATATATTATACACCAGGTGTAAGGCTGCTCGCATGTTCAGCAGGAAAACTGCAAAGGAATAAGGTGGAAATCCCACAATGAGGCCTAACAGTGAGTAAAAATAGGTTAAAGAAGAAATGTTGTCAGCTATAATTGGCATTTTGAAAGATTAGTTAAAGCTAAAAGTGAAAATATTATTCTTCACTTAGTTTCCTATTAGTTGTATATTTGGTAAACTACTTACTGCAACCATGAAGTTATACAGCTTTTGCAGAACTTATGTCCACATGTAGTGATGACCGGATCTCGCAACCAGTTGAGACACACAGGACACTCATAGCGCGACTCTGGCTGATTACTAAGCACTGTCTCATTCAGTGCCTGTATGCCCATTGGCTGTGGAAAGAAAAAGTATCAATGTTGTTATAAGACGACGAATTTAATTAACTTTAAAGGAAAAAGAGAGAACAAGAAGTGTTAAATAGTTTTATAATAAAAACAGTTACATAGGTGTTTACATTACGGATCTTGCAAACGACACACCCAAACTTCAAAATTCAAATTGATAATGGATTAAACGGTTCGAACTTGACCTTGATCCTATAAAAAAGACCTCATAACAAATTGCTGACCATGAAAAAGTTTCAGTTGTGTTTGCAAATTAAAAATTCAGTATAATGGGACATGTTGTACTAACCGCAATTCCTTCAGAGGCATCTTTACTCCTGTCGCGATCCATTATTACATTTAAACTTAATAATAACGTTTAATTAGAACAGTTTTTTATTAAAATTACTTCCAACAAGTGGTACAAAACTGCCAAAACATCATGCAAATGAAAATGACATAAGCATGACACTGATGGATGACACATTGTGGTTGTGGTTTTGACAGCACTTTGACATTATGGAACAGATAACCAAAAGACCGAACAAGTAAAAAAAAAATTGCAACAAATTTGAAATGATTGTGTATGTTAATTTAAAACTTTTGAAAAGTAAGTAACCGTTTCAATATAGACTTGAAGGACTCCTTGAAGGTTATAGCTATCGGCAAACTCAGACTCCAGTCAACGTAATCATTCCAGTCATGAAGCGGTGCAGTGGTAGCGCGAAAAAAACTCCTGATAAAAACATCGCCACAATGACGGCTTCTGCGAATTTCGCGTTTAACGGATCCCTGTGATCTTCACTGGTCTCAGGTCCACCTCGTGGTGGTTGCCATGTTGTCAAATAGATGACAAAATAATTGATTCCCAATAAAAAACATAAAACTGTAGAAATCGGAAGTGATTAAAACCATCAAAACGTGCATTGAATTTCTAAACATGGGACATTCCGATCCATCACCTAGAAAATACTAGTTGGATAACGATTTCATTGTATGCTAATGTGTTTGAAGAGCCGAGACCGCTGTTGCTCATTAATCAATCTTCCGAAGGTGTTGCGATGTCAATAACCGTTACATTCGTTAGTGAGTAACTATTGCTTTGAGGATTTATGAAGGCGTTGTTCCATTCACGAGTAAGACTTTCCTATGTGATTAAATGTTTTTAAAGGTGGTGGAGATATGAAGACTGATTTTAGTTCCTACCAGAAACAAACGAATGATAGGTACCTATACCAGTATTACTATTTAGTATGTATGTATTTATGTATCTATTATTTAGGATATGTATTTATCTGTGTATCTATTCAAGTATATTGTATACTTATTATTTGCACCAACGACAGCCCCATTTTATGTCCAGGCAAATCACTGTCCATTCTAAGGTTGCCTGAAAGAGATCGCGGAAAGCGATAAGGTCGCCCATTGTATATTTTGTAGTGCATAATTATTATTTCTTGTTATGTATTTTTGTGGTGTACTATAAAGTATATATAAATAAATATAAATATATACTATACACTACCAGTGATCATCGTTATTTGGTATCCTACCTTAGGAGGAAGGCCTATAGCTACAAAATTGGGTGGTCCTTATGTACATTTTTGTAAAAATGCTCTCTCTGTATGCATTAGGAATATGAGACGTGTGAATTATGCACCCAATACTATCAAATAATACAAATGAAAGTGTGATGGTATAATACTCCAGCTGTACCTACTTAAATTAACTTATCCCTATTATTAAGTTGTCCGTCTATAATTTACAGTTGTATACCTAATTATACATATTTAGAAGCGATATAATTAATGCGTAGTTGTTTTATTACAGCACGTTACATGTTGAAAGTAATTAAAAAGGTTACATTTTCGCGTAATGTTATGTGAAGAATGTATCAACAACATTAACTGTAGTTTCTTTATTCAGTATTGTAAAGACAATATTTTGTAGGTTACAAAACAGTGAAAACAGATTTTTGACTCAGACAGGCGCGCATGCACTTAATGAGACCAATGACGCAGCACAAGTTTTCTATACGCGGTAGTGGATTACTCCTAGAGTTTAGTGTGATAAAGTCTAGATCGGTACCTACCGCTCGAGAGCATGTAGGACCAATACTAATGTGTCGGCTTCGGCTCAGAGGACTACAGTTTATTGTTCGTACCTGGCATTTTTACATAAGTAAAAATTAGCGAGTGGTAATGATAAAATAATATATTTAATATGCCAAGTTCATGGTAACTCAGTTCAGAAAAAACCGATTCCTTTGTAGAGGAGACTGTGTGACATCTGTGATTGGTATGTTACCGATGATCAAATATACTCATCTATAGATAGTTTAGCCTTGACGTTATCGTTGATTATCAGTGACAAGGCCCTCTGTGATCATGGACCAATACTTTGTAACAATTTATTTTATTTAAAAGAGTGTCCGTGGAGTTTCTTGCCCGTTCTTCTCCATAGGTACCTACTACGCTTTGGAATGGGCAACTAGCTTCATATTTTTGACTGACCGATTCCTTGACAATTCAAAAGTGCCTGTAATGGTTTAATTGAAATAAATGATTTGAGTTTGAGTTTGAGTTTGGACGTGGGAGTTTACCTTATTCCTAAGATAGTATTTGACTTCCAGTGTAGTAGGAATAACTTTTTCAGGAACAGGTATGAGTTGCCATGACACATTTTTTTTAGTATAAAATTGGAAGTCAGAAGTTTATATTTGATTTCATTTGCAATACAAGACAACGCAGCTCACATCAAAGGTCCTAAGCATGCTTACCGTTTTATAAACAAAACGATACACGTTTAGGCCATCAAGTAGAACATAATAAGCCTTAAGACTAGCACATAAATACCGAATTCCATTGAGCAATATCTTGGATCATTATTGCCAAATCAGTCGCATATTAAATTCACCACGGTTAGCGTTGAGCAACTTGTCATAGGCTTACATAAGGTATAGTCGCACTATTATAATTCTAAAGATAACGCTTAAAAAGGTGCCAACGATTTGTGTGACAGAATTTTCTGATTGGTCTGCTACATTAAGGTTACAACATTTTTGAGACAGGAAACCGTAGCAGTGTGTTTTCCGTTAAGAGCGTTCATCCAAAAAGTTGGCAACGTTGCAAATAGCTGTCAAATATTTAGATGTTTTGACTAATTTGGCAATATTACTGTATGGAAATAAGAAATATGGCTAACTAGTTTACTAGAATATTAATAATTAATTGCAATTATAACACTGAATTTGATGTTTCACTTTCTGTATAAAACCTCCAGAAAAGTTGCTCGGTTGGCGGTTTTTAATTATTGAAGGTGCCTGCGTAGATACTTTTATTATAGTCCCAATCAGAAATTAAGAACCATAAAGAAAATCTAAATTCCTTGAGATGGCTTCGACTAGAACTACGCAGCTCCCTACCGTTTAAAATTCAATTAAACATCTAAAAAGATATTAGGTCGGCAAGTTACCGTTAAAATAGGCGAGGACACCGATAAAATTATACCGCGCGACCACCATTCTGCATTGCAGTGCACATTTACGGCTCGAATTGAAGTCGGCGTTCTTACATGAGTTGCTAAGCGTTTAGAACTACTCGTAAGATGCCAATGGCAAGTAAAGATGTTTACGATGATGATTCTTATAATGGCTTCCTCAATAGCAATTCCAGCCATTACACCTGGACTAAGTGAGGCATGACTGACGTACACCTGTTTTTATGGAGATCTAGTTAACTGCCTCTCATGCATAAATCTTAGTTTTAAATGTAAATTGTGCTTGTAAATTGTATAAATTACCTACCGGCTGATGTGAGAAGGAAGAGGATTGAAATGTGTTTAAAAATAAATATTCAGATTTGAGGTGTTGCGTTTCCAATTAATTTAGAACGTGTTCCGTAATTCAGATCAGCTGTGTTTATCCAATCAATTAATGTATTTTAATTGTTTTTCATTTCTTTCATAACGTACACTATGTAAGTTAGCAGGTAGGTACCTGCTAACTTACTAAAATGCTTCTTGAAAATTTCAGTTTCGCACCTGAGTATATATTAGACGACCTCTCTTTCAAGCAAATATTTTTGGTCCTTATTGACACAAAAGGACCAGATGTCTTATACGCTGTCAATTACACAACCCTGGAATAATCTTATCAATCAAAATATACATACAAGCTACAGACGACTATACAGATAATAAATTAAAATGCTTCTAACTAATGCCGTTCCCAGTCTGCAAAAAACTAAATTGTAATTTAAATTTTTTTTTTTTTTTTTTTTTTTTTTTTATAAATTGCAATTAAGTAATTTTATTTGAAAAAATCACATATTTAATTTCTATGCTAGAATTTATTTGATAGTTCCAAAATACTTTAAAGCATTAGAATTGCCAGTTTTTTCATTTATAGTCGTATTGTTCTCTCCACATTGTAGATACATTATACCTATGTTGGTAAATGTATGTTTTAAACATTTTATCTCTTTCCAATCAACCAACCTTTTTTCTCTTTTCAACCGATGTTTAATTTAAAATTCATATAAAGGCTCTATTTCACAGGCTATACGTAACTTTACTACAAAATGCATATTTTACTACTACATAATTATGTAATGCTAATAAAGCTAAATAAAAACAGCGGTCTCGTCGTTTGCGACCGTAAAATCTGTTCTAGCTTGAGAATGAAAAATTGTTTACTTACTATTTTAACTCGATTGTTTATCGTGCACTAAAATGGCATATAATCAAACAAAAATGATTTTATTTTTGTAATTACATAACACATAATATCACGCCTTGTTTGCCCGGAGGGTTGGGCAGTGGTGTACCTAACCATCATAGTACAACCACATTTCGCCAGTTGTGTTTAAGTCCCATGTATTAAGGGACGAGCCTATTGTCACCATCGGACACAAATTCCAGACTCCGTGCTGCTACTGAGAAATTTCATATGTAAAAACCCAATAACACTTTGCCCGACCTGGGAATCGAACCACGTGCGCGTGCGACCACTAGACCCACAAGGCAGTTTGTAAATAGGTTTGTACAGACACTTTTACACGACAAACATATTTAAAAAAACTAGATGAGGTCGGCGTTTCCTATCTGACTACACTGACAAGAGAGGCCGAAACAAACTCAGAGGTCGCAGTCTTTATTAAAGGTCAGACATAATCTTGGTTAGATCGTGTGAACCCCCTTGTAGATGGTATCTAAAGGGTGTTTTGAGGAGAGAACCACACAGATATGAGTGAACCTGGCCAGTCAGCGCACGCATTTGTCTGTAATCATCAATCATAATTATTAATACAAATGGTTAATTTAAAAAAAAATGTGGTCTCCTTCAGCAAAGGATTTGTAGGTGATACACACTGCTGATTCTTGAACACGAATAGGAAACTGAAAGTAATTGCTTGATGATGTATCTTTCTAGAAACTGGAAACTTTTGGAATTTAGAGACAGCGCATATTCTTACAACAAGGACGAAATTATAAAGTGTGAATTCCAGAAGAAAAAGAAGAATTCCATTTTACCAGACTTAAATACTTAATAGTGATATTGAGCTATAGTTTGCAAAAGATAAGGGCTATGAAGAAGAAGCCGATCTTTCGTCTCGACAATTTCCTTCCGTAGGTAGGTATGTGAGTGGTGTGTCTCATTCTAAGATTGATTTAGAAGACATCTAAAATCTTATTTGCTCCAGGTTAAGAAACCACAACCTCAAAAGTGGTGCCATAAAGCTCAAGGCCTGCACGACTGTTAAAATTATTTCTATCTTAACGCTGCAAAATTTACGAGCATCTTTGATATTATCTATGTCATAATGTCAGCCTCCGAGTAGCAACGCAGGCGCAGGTAGAAACGCGTTACGGAAACGGAGGTAACAGATACTAATCGCATATTAAACAAAGTGTGTAACTGAGTTTACGTTGACTTTTATATTCTCTCCACAATTTGAACGTTGGCGATAAACGGATGGTGTTTGAAATTTTAATGGGAATTTATGTTATTTAATCGGGTGACGGAAATAGGGCTTACCTACTTATATTCTCATCATTAGTAGGTTTTATTTGAACATGTTTAGTTTTAGGATTATATTCATCTCAATCAAAAATAATTCCATAATTACTTGAGAAAATTTGGTCCTTCGAAATCAGCTTTTTGGTCTTTTTTCCTAAAAATGATTTTGGTGACCTTATTCAAAAACTCATGACTCAATCACTCAACTTGACATGAAGTTTTTATCATGGAACATTATGAGTATTATAACATTATACCTACTGTCGTATCTAATCTCCGAGTCAAATCGAATCGAAATCCTTCCCGATTCATATCGATTCTAAATCGACTTTTCATAGTAGCGGCGGCGTATGGTAGTAGTTTTTATATGATAGCGGTCGATCAACTTGGTTTAACGGTAAACCAAGTCATGGGCACCATGCACTACAAACTGGCTTACATCATTCTTGATAACCGGAAACTGATACAGCTAAAGGTTTTTTGTAGTTACGGTTTTTTCTTAATAGGTATTAGTTCTGCTCTAGTTAAGTCGGACATAGGGAAAATGTTTATGAAGTTTTTCTTGAATCTAATGATCTGTGCGCTGTCTAGATATTTTGTCCTAGCTTTTTCCGGGAACGTTGATTCATTTGATTGAGTGGCTAAATGATAACAGCCGCAGGGGTCGATCGCAGGTTAAGCTACACTTACCGCGGTCGGTTCGTTGATGGGTGACCATCCATTACATATCGAGACCTCCATGCCTCGGAAAGCCCGTTAAGCCGTCGGTCCCGGCTGTCATTCGTAGATCTTTGACAGTCGTGACGGGTAGTTAGAAGCCCAAAAGTCTGACAACCAGTCTTACCAAGGGTTATCGTGTTACCCAGTAATTGGGTTGTGGAGGTCAGATATAGGCAGTCGCTCTATGTAAAATACTGGTATTCAGCTGCATCAGGTTAGTCTGGAAGTCGACCCCAAAATTGTTGAGAATAGGCTAGGCAGTTTTTTTTTTTAACTTAAAAAATCAGGATATGAATTTATATTAATTTTCGAGCATTTAAATAACATTATTACGATCTTTAAGAAAATGTGAAAATATTAGTTTTTCTGTAAGAAAACCTTCATTTTGATCGCTAATAACTGGAAATCCACTAACTCTTGATTTTAAGGTTAAGACAGTTTTCTTTTAAAAATAAATATCTCTCCTTGTATTTAGGACAAGGGGAGATCGTTTTTTCAACATAAATATGTACCTACCCGAAAAATGACCGAAGTTATCAGGGGTAGTTTAAAAAAAAGATAAACATTTATTTAAGGTAAACTAACAATGTTCAGAGACATGAGATATCATTGTTTGTTTTAAAACAGCTCAACTGACTTATTACGTATTCGTGAATAGCTATTAGATACGAATGTATTGCTACGAGATGTCAATTTATCAAACGAATGTATTTCTTGACAGTTTTGTGATTAATTAATTTTATGGGTCGTTTTTGAAACTAAGTAAAATGATCATCTATAAGTACCTAATAAGGAAAACATAATTCATTGTATTTACTATATTAAATACCTGTTGGAAATCAATTTAGTTGGCACTAAAACAATCTAAATTAAAGAAAAACCAGTCGATAAATAAGGGCTTCATAAATTAGCAATAGCATAGCAAGTTACTATCAGCGTACGTAATGGCGCCAAGGCTGTATGGAGTCAGAAAGCTCTAAAGCCTTTCAGTTGTAATCGAGCCGGGATAGAGCGCGGACAGCCGCCACCGCCGCAACGTTAACGCGCGAGTTCGCGTTCGCGGTTCAACTCGCCCCGAATGTTCAGTGTTTTCTTAGGATTTGTAACTTAAACATTATGGTTTGCGTTTTTTAATTATATTTAGTTAAGAGATTAGGAAAATGTTCAGCTGTTTTGTCATGTTTCAGAGCATTAAAAGTCAAATTAGATACACACGTTAATTTTCAGCACTCGTACAGGACTACGTCGTATTGAATGTGAAATTTGTAATAGTTGCTATGAATTGTTTCTAATTTAGAATAATACGTAGTAATATAAATGTGATGTGAAGCTAATTTCCGCGTTTTTAGAGTATTCAGTATATCTGAAAATATCAAGCAAGTAGAAAGTTATTAGATAAAAATGTAAAATACGATGCGTTACCTATACAATTTTTATAAGTTTAATTGAATATTTTAGCTTTCGGTAGCTACAACATTGTGCAATGTGCATGTGCAGCCTCCTCTCCTCACTTCTCGTATTTTAAACAGCGTGCTAACATCTAAATCTTCCCGAGACATTCGATTGACACTGACTCTATCTCTACAACATGTCTCATTTAAATATTTTCACCAGCAATGCTTCCGAACAGATAGATCAGTGTTCTCTTTTACTTAACTAATGAACGAAGTAAACGATTGAGATTTATTTAAGTTTCTAAAAAAATATTGCTGAGTTAATAACGTCTTATGGGGGAAGAAACATCTCTAACTCCCTAATTGGAATATAAAGCGAACACTGTTAGTACGGCTGATAGTGTGAAAAAAAGTATTTTTTTAAATCTCTAACCTTTTTATTTTATATTTTAACTAGCTGTTACCCGCGAATTCGTCTGCGATCCAGGATAAAAAGTAGTCTATGTCCTTTTCCAGGTCATGGTCTACCTATGTGCCAAATTTCATCCAAATCCGTTCAGCCGTTTTAGCGTGAAAGCGAACAAACAAACGAACTCACTTTCTCATTTATAATATTAAGTTAGGATTTATTTAACAGTAATCTACAAGACATCTTAGCTTAGATAACGCGGTGCAAATCTATAACAAGTGCGGCATTACCCCTAATTTTTTATGCAAAAAACAAATATATGTTCCAGTTGTCATTTCCATTTCCTGCCTTCACTATTTCCGTAAGTTCCGATTAATTTTATAACCAATCTCATTTCAATCTCCAACCTTGCATATTTCGTTAAAATCTGGTGCATCACGGCGCCACGGTGCGCTGTTACACAACAAATAATTTCAAAAGCAATTTGTCTGTCGTCTTAGATGTAGGCTTTTCCTAAATCATGCTGTAATGCACTTCCGTCTTCCTAGATATATCTCTACCGGCATCCATCTTCAGGTTTCTTAGGGTTGACCGCAATAACAACCATGTAGTTGGTTCACAGTCCAATATTTGAATCACAGATTCTATTGACTAAGCATTTTTTTTAATTTTAACAATTGAAAATAATTGGTTATCCTTGCTTATTGGGTCCTTTTTGTCACAGTCATGACGTGCAGCTGCCGATTATTTCTGTTATGTTTATTAATATTTATATTATTGATCTATTTTGTTTTCTGCTTACCTACTCTTGTATTTTTCTATGCACGTGTTTCTGTGACAAATAAACCTATTTTTCTTTCGTTCTTTCTTTGATTAACGTTATTTATATAACCTAATTTTTTAACCAATTGCTCTCGGGTTTTCCATTAAGTAACGAACTTAAAGAAGAATTGAAGACCGTCACTAACATTACATATCATTACATGGACATGAAGCAACAGAATGCCCTTGAATGTCTGATGACCAATAATGATTACATCCTTGCTTCTTGTTCAAAAGATTTAGTGAGAGCTACAAGGTTGAATGTCCTTGCTTCTCTTGCTTATCTCGCGTCGGTACGACACTAGCTCATGTCGGGCCTACAAGATAAGCTAGTCAGCAAAATTGCTAGCGGAACTGATTGCCCAGACTCTAGAGAGTCCGCTGGGCAATTCACTTCGCTTTTGTTGTTGTCTTGTGTTCTTGTTTTTGGAGAGACCTCGCCTAAGCTCTTTTATTTAAATAATAATCAATTTCGGTCATGTAAGCAGTGATAGCCTGGTGGTGTGACCGTCAGACTGCCAAGTCATAGGTCTCGAGTTCGAACCCAAGGCACGCACCTCTGACGTTTCGGATTCATGTGCGTATTGTATAATCATCACTTGCTTCAAAAACGGTGAAGGAAAACATCGTGAGGAAACCGGCATGCCTGAGAGATATTTCTCGACGGCATGTGGAGCCAAGTCAGAGGCCCATGTGCGGCTTTAATACTCTGACACTAGGTTAGTCACTAATCACACGAAAAGAAGAGAATTTCGGTAATGAAAACAGTTGTAAGACTAAAATATACACACACAATGCACATATATAAACTCATACATAGGGGTAGTAATCCATACATATTCCTTTGAATCCTTTGCTTCATTTACGTTCATACATCTAACATACTAAAAACTAAAATATAATTCATAATTATTATAATGTAAACATCGCTCACAAAATAAGTTGCCGTCAAATCAATCTGCCTAGCCTTTTCGCAACCATGTTGGGGTCGGCTTCCAGATTAACTGGATGCAGCTGAATACCAGTATTTTATATGGAGCGACGGCCAGTAACTGACTGGCTAGCAAAATAAGTTGCCTTAAGATATTCAATATTTAAAAAAAAGTAGAGCAAGTTATACCGTTGCAGAATCTATTTTACCCAAATTCCGCCAAAAACTTGAAACTTACATAATACCCACATTGTTTTGAATATCTCTCGCGCTCTATCCATAATGTTTTTTAGAAAAAACGAAACTAGTGTTAGGGATTTGAATCTCGAGCCGCGACAAGCTAAGAATTTCAAATCGTCGTTCAATATTATACGTCTTCGTGGATGACCCTCAAAGATGTGTTATGTATAAAAAGGACATGTTTAGGGAGGTCACTCTAAATTAGCTCAAGAACAGATTAACCTCGGAATAATCACAAGTTTGCTAATCTATTACACGTCTTTTAAAAGTCATTCTTATTACGTTAGGATCTTTTCCGGTTTCACGTTGGGGCTGAATCGAGAACGTTATAGCTCAAAAGTGGTTCAAATTTATACTTAAAGAGGTATGAATAGTATTAGTTACGATTGAAAATGTGCTTATTTGCTATGAAGAAAGAGAAATTCTGCAAGTGGCGATAACGTTAATTGCCTGAGCAGTGAAACCCTTTCAACAAAATTACGGACTGCTAATTCGTGCTAAAACGAGAAAAAAATAAATTCTATAAATCTCTTGCGAACATTAACCTCTAACACACCGCTATTTTCGGGACCTCGTCTTAAAACCCACTCATGCAAAAGTGCACACAACAAAAGAGATTATCCAACATTTGTTTAGCAACTGCCCAAGTATGCAGCCATTATGAAATCTGCCACACAAAAAGGTCTAATTAGAAGATGGAGCTCGCTTACAAAAGTTTTAAAAAGCCTTTTTTCTGCAGACGCTTTGTTACGTTGAATGAGAACTTGCAACCTTTTCGTTTAAATAGTTAGTTAGTTTAGTGGACATTATCTTAAACGGTTCTAGTTTGGAGATAGTTTAAGTGGCCATTTATGTAGGGTAGATAATTTTGTTAGCGTTCTCGTGAGATACAGCTAATTACAACAACCGCTATATTTGGTCCTCTTTTGCTGTACCTATGGACCAAAAATAGTGGTTAATGTTTTGGTCCTTCTTCCTCTTTTTGAATTAGACGCCAAAAGTTCTTAATAACTTACGTAACGAAGTGAAATAAAAAAGATGTTATGTAAATAATAAAGTTTAATATGATGTGACACTGTGAAGTGTGCGTGTGGAGGAGCTCGTGCCTAAGTAATAACAGCCGAACGGGTCGATCCAACAAGTGCTATGCTTGCCGGGGTTGGTCCGTGGATGGATGGCACTCTTTACTTACCGCGACTCCTCCGTGCCTCGGATCTTTGACAGTCGTTACGGGTCGTCAGAAGCCCGAAAGTCTGATAACCAGTCTTACCAAGGGGTATCGTGTTACTGGGTTGTGGAGGTCAGATAGGCAGTCGCTCCATGTAAAATACTGGTATTCAGCTGCATCCGGTTAGACTGGAAGCCGACCCCAACATAGTTGGGAAAAGACTAGGCAGATTGAATATGATGTGACACTGGGTTACTCAATATTGTTTATATTTTCTCTTCTCATTGTTTTAAATGTATGTTATCGTTCCTAAAAGAGTGTGTTAAAGCTATGCCTAAGGTAAAGTAATGAATTGCGAATGTATAAGCATACTTTTTAGGCGTTTAAATGTCTCTTAACTTTAAGCAACGTTTATAAATAAACCGCATTAAGATCTCTTGATTAATCCGCGTAACTCAAAAACCATGTGATTTGGCACTGTAATTTAACCCGCTGTTGGTCCGTAGGTGAAATTATGAAGTGATATGATTAATTAGGCATTGTAATAGTAATATACGAGTGTGTATGATAAATTATCAGTCATACATTTTGCAAGCAACACACTGACCCGATTTTTAGTCGGCTTATACTCCTGACGCAAGAAAATAAACAACTGAAGCATTCGTCTTTTGTCATTCTCTAATGGCAATAGCCAAATTTTTTATAGTTGCAACACTACGGGTAAAAAGGACCAGTTTTATTCTCAAGTGCTAAAACCTCCTGCACACAATAGGTGGTGTTATATACTCTGTCAATGTCCGTTGCTCCTTATGTAAGTCCGTCAAAGATGTTAC
Organism: Agrochola circellaris; assembly: GCA_914767755.1. Classification (NCBI taxonomy): domain Eukaryota; kingdom Metazoa; phylum Arthropoda; class Insecta; order Lepidoptera; family Noctuidae; genus Agrochola; species Agrochola circellaris. The sequence continues at coordinate 4,436,480 of OU611847.1, forward strand.
ATACAATCCTTGATGCTTTGTACCAGTTTCAAATCACTTCCTCAAATTACTTTTTCATGGTTAGTTGTTGGTAGTAATATTAATTACAGAAATCCAATCTATTTTCAGTGTTACTCTTGTTTTTAGTCTTATTATTTCAATCAATAGATTTCATTTTCGTTGTGTTTTATGCAATTTTTTTTATTTTTATGCAGTAGTAAAAGCATCTAATACCTACAGTAACCTACTAAGTAGTGAAGGAGAGACAGATATATCTCGAAGGCATGTGAAGCCAAGTCAGAGTCGCCCATGGGCGGAATAAAAACTCTGACACAAGGTTAGTCAATAAACACACGAAAAAGAAAGGAAGAAGTAACCTATACTAAAGAATATTTTTTATTCGTCAGAGCTAAGAGGAATTTTACCATATTCATGAAGAACCTACAAATGCATTTGGATCTCTATTTGTATTGGGATTGAAAGGATCAAGATTGCGTTGTTAAGGTCCAGATTTAAGATTTTTCGGAGTATACATAGGTAGAGGCAGATCTTTATCTACAGCTTATATGGCTGGACAATACATCTACCCTTTGTGTGTGTTACTCAATACTATTTGTAATATTCTAAAGTATGTCAGCCGCAAGAGATAACAGCTTAGCTTAAATCTTTACAATTGTAAAGCTGTCGAAAGGTTACATGCAATTGCTCATGCAGATGTTGTGGCAGGTTTCAAAATATTAATTGAATAAGAATATGAATACATTTTTTTGCTAGCCATATTGTTTATGTGTTTTTTTTTAATTTACTTTAATTTGATCTTCTTGCTGGTGCAATGGATTTAGAATCATTTGCTATTCTGTTTTTTGAATATTGACAATAATTTAAGATAAGATCATCTTCCTCCGTTAATCCGTTTGGGAACACACGTTTAGGTCACAGTATAAATAAGTAACAGTATTATATCTTCTTAATAAAACGGCCAAAACGACGCGCTTCGAAATCTCAGTGTTTGTTTCGAAATACCAGTACCTACGCAACAGTCTCGAGTGCACGACAGTTACGCACGGTCGTGGAAGGTTTATCTACCGAGCGGTCGTAGGTAATTATTTCAAGGTCACTGCCTAGACACAATACTGTTACTTTATTATACTGTGTTTCGTTATAGGTCTCCTCGTGGGATTTCCAAATCATCTTTATCAAAACCCAAAATTAATCGTTTAGTTATTACAGTGTGCTTGTTCCAATTCAATTAGTTTTAAATATCGAGAGCAGTCGACGGATATCACAAATATGAAATCTATATCTTAAAGATGTCATTCGATGTTTCTAGGTCTTAGAATGCTCTCAATTTCAACGTCAATATTTATGGACTTCTTAGATTACATCAGGAATATTACAGGTAATTACACATTACTGCTTTTAATGTTAAGCAAGAAGCAGATTAGCACTCGCTTAAGATAGAGCAATTTAATTAGTGATACAGACAATTATGGGAAACGAACTGGGTTGGTTAGGGATCCGTTTATATAACTTTGTAGTTAAATTCTCTCATGGATTCGGAATTATCTTAATGTTTGTATCATTAATGATCTCATTAAGTGGAATAATTCTTGAGTATTTTAGATAGCAATGGTGGGTCAGTGGTAATGGCCCCGACTTACAGGTCATGGGTTCGAACCCAGGCAGGCGCTTTACTTTGTTTGTAATTTTGTCTCCACTGCTCTCAAAACGGTGAAGGAAGCATCGTGAAAAAACCGGCATGTCCTAGAACTAAAAATTCGAAGATATACATGACATCTACCAACCTCGCAACTGGACCCGCGTTTTCGATTACAGCCCACTCCCTCTCAAAGAGGCCTTTGTCTCAGCCGTGGGTACATTATAGGCTTCCTGTTACTACTTTGGCTACAATGGAAGAGTTTTCTAACAGAAATGCTAATTAGGTACACTTTGCCTTTTTTTTTTGTCGGTTTGAAATTATCAAATATCTTCTCCCGCTCCAGGCGGAGCGGGAGGGCGTGTCAGACTTTTGCTGACTAAAACCCACCCGTGTTCCTTCCGTTGCCTGTGTGCCGGGGTCGCGATATCCCTTTCGGCCAAACTCGCAACCCCGGCAGAAGGTACACTTTGCCTACCCTTAGCCTTCAAGATTTGGCTCATTTCTGCTTTTGGTATCTTCCCATAGTTATATCCGAAAACACATTCTTTACTTACTTGTAAAAACAAAAAGGTTGATATCGACGGAACTCACAAGTCAGAATGCGTGTTACCTTTGCTGCATTTTTTATTCGCTTCACCATGCTTGTTAGTTTTTGCTATCAGTCTCACGACTAACGGTTGACGTAACAGCATTTTGTATCAATACCTTAGTGTTGTAGTCGCGAATTCAAATGATCCGATTAGGGCTGTGACTTGAATCAGGATACTTTGTTGTTAACATCTTGCAATATATGGTGTGGGATATAGAATACAACCTTTTATATTTGCATGGTTTAAAATTAATTGTGCTTCAGTTTTATCATTTCCCAAATAATTTTGTGACTATTCTATGACTCTATGTTCCTAAATAAAATTACTTACGAAATGCCAAAAAAAGTTCATTTTCTAAAATGACGTAATTTTCGAATTTGTGTTACGTAACTTAAGGAGTAATATAATCTCGTCCCTTAAGAATTTCAGTAGGTGTAAGTACTAAACAATAAATTGCTCAAAAGAGCCTGTACCCAAGACAAATACACTGAATGAAGAAATCAGATATATTGCCGTATGAAAATATAATGTTTTTACAATAAATTTTACTTACTGTCACTTATTTTAGCGGTAAAAACTCCATGTAGGGTCATTGTGAATAAGCCTGAAGTTTCGTCATACAGTAGGTACCGAAGGACCGTTATTTAATTTCGACTCTTAGGACCAAACTGTATTGTACGTGGTTATATGAAACCAATATGAGGTACCCACCTAATAGACATTTAATAACTATATCTTATCTGCCAGGAATTATTTTTAATCTTATATTTTGAATTGTTTTGATTATGTTTTGGACATTGTTCTCACATATAGAAGCAACAAGAATAATGTACCCAGGATTTTGTAATTTTCTATATTTAAAAGAGTGCCCTTAGAGTTTCTTACCCGTTCTTCTCCATAAAGCTCTACGTTTTGGAACTGGGCAACTAGCTTCAACTTTCTGACTAACTGACCGACTATTTGACAATTCAAAAGTGCCTGTAAATGGTTTAATTGAAATAAATGCTTTGAGTTTGAGTTTGAGTTTAACGGCACCTTTTTTTTTTTTTTTTTTTTTTTTGAGGATGGGAAATTATCAAATAACTTCTCCCGCTCTGGGTGGAGCGGGAGGGCGTGTCAGACTTTTACTGACTAAAACCCACCCGTGTTCCTTCCGTTGCCTGTGTGCCGAGGTCGCGATATCCCTTTCAGACAAACCCGCGACCCCGGCAGGCATTGGCCCTTCCGGACCCCGTCAGTTGGTGCTGACATCTCTTTGAGGCGCGCGTGGAACACAACGCGCCGTCGACCCGGGCCTGGTCCCTATCGGACGGCGAGCCACCCATTGCTCACCGTCCGCAAGCCCGCGCCTACGGTGGCCGGAAGTCGGCTCGCGACTCCCGACGCCCGGGGCGTCTCCTGCGGCGACTAGGGGCGCGAGGGGGCGCATTTTGCCTCTCCCTCGCGCGCTCCGCCTCCTCCTTCGCGAGCATTACTGCTTCGCAGAAGGAGGTGACGGCCTCCCATGCACTCTCGCTCCGGACCATGGCCTGAACCAGGGCCGGACGCGAGATTTCGCCGCCGCCGATCGCCTCCGTGAGGACACGGCGGTGCTCCGCCCAAGCTGGGCAGACCTCCACCGTATGCTCCACCGTGTCCTCCGGGCGATCCACACAGTGGTGACACCCGGGCGTTTCCTCCCGCTTTATTCTGAACAGGAACCTCCCGAAACAACCATGTCCGGTGAGGACCTGTGTCAGGCGGAAGGTGAGGACGCCGTGGCGCCTCTCTAGCCACTCCTCAAAGAGGGGACTTATCGCCACAATTGTGGCGTGCCCAGCGCTGGGTTGCGACAATCGCACTCTCCATGCCGCCATGAGATCCCGCCGGAGCTCTGTCCGCTGTGCCGCGATTTCTCGCGGCAGCGGAGTTACGCCCCGGCGTTTCGCCTCCTCGCGCAACTCCCACATGTGCGCGAGGACTTTTGCCTCCAGATCCCATGGCGGTAGTCCGGCAAGGAGGCTCGCCGCCTCACGGGAGACCGTGCGGTATCCTCGTACCAGCCTGATGGCCATGACCCTTTGGGACGCGTTCAACCGCTGGGCTGGTCGCAGCCTCAATGAACGCGCCCACACCGGTGCCCCGTAAAGGGCCATGGACCGCACGATCCCCGCATAGAGCCTCCGGCAGGAGGCGTTTGGACCCCCTAGATTGGGCAGAAGCCGCTTCAAAGCAGCCCCTGCCCTCTGCAGTTTGGGAGCCAAACGTCGGAAGTGCTCCACGAAGTTCCACCGGCTGTCGAGGACGAGTCCCAGGTACTTCATCGTCGACTCGACACCGATGTGAACCCCTCCTGCCGTTATCCGGGAGAGTTTAACGGCACCTGCCAATCAGTCGTGTAACGTTTTTATCAAAATTATAAAGAGAAAAGATTTGATTTTTTGTATGATTTGTCTATACTTATAATAAATCTGTAGAGAGGTCAATTCTGTACATGATATATATTTTCAAAATAACTATCAGGGGGTAATTAGTGATCGATACTGATGCCAAAAATGCAATCAGTAAAATTTTTGTCTGTCTGTCTGTCTGTCTGTCTGTCTGTCTGTCTGTCTGTCTGTCTGTCTGTATGTTCCTTATAGAAACAAAAACTACTCGACGGATTTTAAAGAAACTTGGTACAATTAGTCTTCATACTCCTGGGGAGGTTATAGTATACTTTTCATCACGCTACAATCAATAGGAGCAGAGCAGTGAAGGGAAATGTTGGGAAAACGGGAGAAGTTGCTCCATTTTTTAACCTTCCGTCGCGTGTGAAGCCTTAATGGTTAAAGCTACATAGAAATTATTTATGACGAAAATGTTCTACATAAAATTATCTAAAAAATATCCCACAACAGCATATGTCTTTCTTTTATGGTTGACTCACAATAACACGTGTAACTCCCGATAGCTTAGCAGTTCGGAGCTTTCTGATTATATTTGTTTACTCTTACGTTTATAATACTCTCACTCATCCCTAATTAAAAGAAGTTAATATTATTACCTATTCAATAAAAAAAGAATCATAGTAATCGGTATAGAAACACCAAACTTATACATGAAATACGCTAATAAGCCATCGCGCCGTCGCGCGTGAATACTGAATCATGCCATAAGGATTATTTTTGTGTAACGGTTGCTGCGCTCGACGCGGGTCGTGGCGGTAGGGTATAGAAAGGCGGGGAGGTCCGAGCGCGAGCTTCATTCAATATTTGGCTGTTGATGCGTTCAGAGCGTTCGACCTTATTGACAGACAATAATTGATATTAACAAACCGTGCTTATCAGTGCGACTTTTATTCTTTAAATAGTTTATTTGAATTTCTTTTGTTGTTATTTTATAAAATAGGTATTAGTTGTTTTGGTAGTGTTTAAATATTCGTTCAAATTACAAATTATTAACAGTTTGCATTTTATTTCTTTTTAGGTGAAGTAGTAGTAGAAGTAGAAGTAGTACGCATAGATTTTTAGATACCGATAGGTAAGTTTTGGCTAATTTATGTTCAATTTTATTTTTGTATTAAGTAGGTAAAAGCGTAGATACTTTTATTAATTATAGTAGTTATAGTTATTTATTTTTAAGTGAAGTAGGTATAGGTAGATAGTATTGCACAGGCGTTTCAGCTTTATTTTCATTTCTTTTTTTGTTGTTAAGTTGTACATATTTCTGGGTATAATTCTATTAGAATATTTTAGTTTAAATAGACACTTAGATTTTAAGTGTAAGGTAGCTATAGTTAGGACCTCTAACGTAGGTTATTTTGTTAGGTAACTGACAGCCTTTCCGTTACCGTCGATTAAAAATAAAATACACAATGCCACCTAAAAAACGATTATCTTTATCTCGAACTTCGAGTAAAGCTAAGACAATGAGAATTACGTGTTCTCAAGAATCGGCAGAGGAAAGAGCACATCGGTTAAACTAAACTCTATGAGAGTTAGTACCTCAACTTCTCGAGCCAATGAAAGCTCTCCAGAGAGAGAGATGCGATTAGCAGCTGACAGAGCGAGACGAGCTACATCACGGGCTTCTCAAAGCTCTTCTCAACGAGAGCTAAGGCGTACCATTGACCAAGAACAACATGCGTTATCCCGACAAGCTGAAACTGCTTTAATAATAATATTTTGCGGTTCCTTATTGCGATATTTTTCAACAGTATTGTGGATTGACATATTATATTTCCCTACTAAAATACGAAAGTTAATCTGTTTGTTACATCAAAACCACTGAACCGTGAGGTAGGACATTGGTACTTTTTTACGAAAAACGACGGAAACGCGGACGAAGTCGCGGGCAAAAGCTAGTTTGTTAATAAAGAATAAACTCAAAAAGTACAGGACCGATAAAAAAAAATCTTGCACCAGTGTAATGCTAATATTATCACTGAGTAACATTTAAGCTATAATTTATAAAAATATCACGCGGACGAAGTCGCTGGCGGAAGCTAGTAACTTAAGTGTAAACGCGGTCACGTCGTTCGTTATATCGTTGGCTTCCTAGTTAAGGCGACAATAACGGATGTTTAATGATTTTATACTGAAGATCACGTCTAAACGAGTAGTGTTAATAATTCGGAAAAAATATATGTTAAACTAGAGCATTTTTTTAATAACGTAATCTGTGAAAATTTTAGAATATGTTTAATATTACATAGTGTAATTAATTTGTAAAGTTATGTCTAACGGGGATAAAAAACTGAGAATCACGCAAAAACTATCAAGCGTATTTTTTTAAACCTTTACTGTTTTAAAGATAATTTAATTATTAATCTTTTAGTATATGTGTTCGATAAAAATACCTTTTGTTTTATGTATAATAAATTAATAATACCTACGTCTAATTTGGGACAGCGCTCCTTGATGGGCGAGTCCTATTGCTGACTGGACGTATGACCGTTGCGTGAGCTCAGCACAGAACACGCAAGCTAACCACTCATGGTCACTGGCATATGATATATGCCAGTGACCATGAGTGGTTGGACCATGACGTCTTAATGATATTTGTCCAATTTTTTAAAAGAAATACGTTAGTATGGAATCCACGTGACCGCGTTTCCTCTTAATATAATATTCCTCAATTTATTTTAGAAACAGATTTGATGTTATCGGGAAAGATATTTTGAGAAAGACAATGACTTTTTGTAATAATAATTTAAACTCACACCACCATATTAGTCGGTCTAATTAATAAACTTAAGCGGAGCGGAGTGTTGCCTGTTTAGTCTTTATATAAATCATTAGAGTAACCAAGCTAAATAGTATACGAATCAAGTTATACATTTCCAGTAAAAGCTGACATCGCCTTGTACGGAAATCCTATACAATGCGAGATGAACATAAACTGGAAATGTATAGCTTGGTGTGTAGTCGTGTGTACATACGATTTTGTTATCTTCTCCATTATATGTGCGTATACCTTTTTTATTTCTTACTAACTCATAGGTGATACGGTTTCCTAGAAGAGAGTTGGCCGTCATACTATAACAGTAGTCGTGATAATCTGTCATTTTCATTAGTATTTGACATTAAGGTGTCAAATAACGGTCTGTATTTGGACAGCCGTTATTGTGTGACTGTAACCTCTTTCTTTGAAAACTAAAACTTAAATAAAGCCTTGTACAGACGCGACTCTAACAAAACAATTTCTAAAAAAAATTTCACGGTAGAACAATTACCGGTATCGCGTCGCGCAGTTGCGTCGCGTGAGTCTGCACGAGGTTTTACGCAGAGCGTCTTAAGAAACGAATAAATACGAAATAAAGCCGTTTTCTGCTCCCCGCTACCGCTTATAACCTACACCGACATTAAAAGACGTAATCTCAGCCTGTAAGTGGGTTAAAAATTGTAGGTAGGTAGTTGTTTCGACATTTCGGCGCAGGCGCAGACACAGAACGGTAACAAAGACCGTTACTTCGATCCCAGTTGTGGTGAGATTACGAGTAATGGCCGCCCGTTATAGTGTAATGGAAATAACTGATTTGTAGTATAGAGGCATTCATATAAGTTAATCTGCTGTAAATTGCAATGATTTTTACAATTAGATTGTTTTATTACTGTAAACATGGTGCTGATTTCAGTAGGTAACTGTAGTCGATGGATAGCTAAAGATGTTTCTTTTTTTTAAAGGGCACATAGAATGAATCGTTTTTAAGGAAAAAAATATATCGTAGGTCATCTTTGACTAAAGGCGTAACGATGGCGGTGTAGAACAATTTCCATGAAATTTTCATAGAAATTCTTCAACTAAAGTCGCCTCGCGCTGTCGCGTCGCGCCTGTCTGCGGAAGCCTTAATACAGGGGAATAGTGTTGGCCAGTTGTTTCCGCGATTGATTAGTAAAAAAGAAAGAGATAGAATAGGGCACGATGAAATGTTCAAAAGAATAGTCTAGGACACTGAACTGATTTTTAAAAAAAAATCGTCTTATAGGTATTCACCAAATTCCTCAATAGACTATACTAATAAAATCACACTTTAATAAACAAATTTGAACTACAGTCCGGCCGTCGAGATAATGCGTTCCTGATACCTGTCAGTTCGACAATTTCTAGTTGCAATAAGGATCAAATTCGCAAAACACATATTCGGTAGTATGGAACTGACAGGTGTCAAGAACGCATTATCTCGTCTCGGCCGGACTGTATTTAAAATTTCGGTGTTAATAATATTCATTCGATTAAAACGCTAATGCCTTTTATGGATTAATTCTAGTTTCTTTAGCAGTTCATTATCATAAGACATTATTAAACTATTTATAATCCATAAAATAATAATTATTAAAATAATAAATTTTATGTCAAATATTTACCGTTTCACTGGTTTGCCTTAGGCCATGGCCTTATACATATTTGATGTGACGCATATTTTCCCCCAAATTGTTTATTTTTGTGTTTTGTTCTTTCTTTGCGTCATGTGTACCGCAAATAAACGTATTTTCTTTCTTCTTCTTCTAGACATAATTATTATTCGATTATCTTGAATAAGTATATTTGATTTATTGGGTAGTTTAATCACGCAATTTCCATAGAAACTATACGGATATGATTTATTTACTTTTATTAAGAGAAAAGAAAGAAAAAAAATATTAAAAAAAACATAAAAGAAAGACTCCGCTCATAGTTACCTAATAGAAATACCTATTTATGTACACACAGTACACTACAATTTACCTAACTACATTATAATTTACCTAACTATAAGTATATAGAAAATAATACCTATTGACTTGGAAAGTCGTCAAAAATAAACTCATAGAAATTCAAATATAGAATGATTCGACATCTTTAATTAATCAAAAATGTAATGTCTTTTTCGATGCCAATGATAATGATAAAATATTAATGCGATTTATATTAATAATAACAGAGTAATTTATAATAGTCGTGATCGTATTTCGATTATTGATGGTTCTTCCGAGGATTATAATAAGTGCTACAATATAGACATTTGTGACATAAGGAGAAACTTGACCTATGCAACTATGTCCTAGTGAGTGAGTCTATGTCCTAACTCCTCACATTATACGTGTTATACAAGCGATAGTGTCTAGACTAGACTAGTTCAAAGGTCATGCCTTATTAGATTTACGATAGAGTTATATTTATTATAACATAACATCACGCCTTTATTAACTCACATACTCAATTCCAAACTCACACTATTACACACGCACACACCCTCTCACACACACACACACACACATTCAAAAACTCACTCACAACACACGAATGCGCTCCTTGTTGTATTTTTGTTTTTCTTTTTCAATTGCATATCAGTTATTATGTTAAATGGAAGAGCGCAGTCACCTAGCATTTCCTTGCTTAAAAGGTGTTCATGTGTATTTAGAATTTTTAAATTCAAAATTAAATGCAACATTTTTATTATTTATTAGGGATGATGCCTGAGTAAAAAAAAAGAAATTCTAATCAGTCCGTCAGCCAGATAATAAAAAAAATATAAGAGTCGAATTTTTTACTTTATCATATTAATAATAAAATACTTAGATAAAACACATTTTAAGTTGGAGACTGGGGGTCGCTACGTCACAAGTAAGTATAAAATCTATATACTCGTGACGTCAAGGCACATTTTAAGTTAATGTATCGCCGTAATTTTTATGTAAAAAAAATAAATTGGTTCCAATTTTTTTTTAAATAATATCTGATGGACTAAAAAAAATGTACTCAGCCTCCCTATTCCCGAAAGGTTAAACAGAGGTATACCTATAGTACACCCACATTTAGCCAGTTATGTTTAAGTCCCATGTAATAGGGAGCGAGCCTGTTACCATCAACCGGACATAGATCCAGATTCCAAATGCTATTAGGAAACTCCCGCTGGAAAAACCCAATAACACTTTGCACGACCTGGAAGAATTGAACCCAGCAGTAGCGCTTGCGACTATTAGGCCAACAAGATAGTCAGTGATGAGATTCAATGCAATAACCGTAAACAAGATATTTTAAGTTTCTCAGAAAGCAATTCTATTACAGCAGTTCCTATAAAACATTCCATCTATCATACTCCAATAAAAACTATAGCAAAACACAACCGCAAACAACGACTAGTTATTACAAAATAACGTAACATCTTCCAAGTCTGACGCACGACTGCACCTGCATACTCCGGAGTCTAACCGACTGAGCACGAAAAAATAGATATAATTTATCGGAACAGAAAATCTCGTACAGTTACATTGAAACGAAAAAACTGTGTCACGCTGAAAGTTATGAGACAATTATGTAATTTTAAAATCACGTCTTTGATATAAAACTATAGTCACGGCTGCTACAGTTTCGCGACTCGCATAATTAACGCAGTTTAGTGTTTTTAGAGTAACCCAAAAGTCCAAAACCCTAAAAGTCTGACAATCATTCTTACCTAGGGGTATCGCGTACCCAATAACTGGGTTGTGGAGCTCAGATACGCAGTCGGTATATGTAAAAGCCTTATTGTATACACTACGCGATATTCAGGGACCTTTTCCGTAAATCGGGATGGTGTAATAAGAGTAAGGGAGGAAGGGTCCCTATTAATAAAACACGTCACCGAAATATCGTGTAGTCGACCGCAACTAAAACCCCCATTACACTACACGATATTTAGGCGGGTTGTTTTTATTCTTAGGTTTGGGCCCATCAGAGACGAAGCCTAGCCTTTTCTCAACTATTAGCCATATTAATTACACTACCCGATATTCAGAGACCCTCTAAATTGGGATGGTGTAATAATAAGAGAAAGGTAGGAAGGGCCCAGCCTTAAAAAAAACACATCGCCTTAATATCCGGCCCTAAACATCGTGTGGTGTAATAGGGGTTTTAATTGGGGTCGGCTTCCAGGCTACCCGGATGCAGCTGAATACTAGTATTTTAAACCCCTACACGATATTTAGGTGATGTGTTTTTTTAATAGGGCTCCTTTCTCCCTTACTTTATTACACCATCTCAATTTAGAGAAAGGGTCTCTGAATATCGGGTAGTGTAACTAATAAGGCTTATAATTGGGAAAAGGCTAGGTAGATTGATTTAAGTCTTTAGAGCAATCAGGAGTAATGCTAATGTGTGTATCTAATCAATTCATCATTCGTTTTTATAGCTATCATCTTTAACGATGTGAAAAAAGCACAATAGTGTGTGTAACTGACTTAATAACTGCAGTAAAACAAAAAAAATGTGTTCGTTAAAATGTTTCATCACGATGTTCATTAATTAAGTGAACCGTTCATGTTTTTGTTACTTAAAAAGCTTCAGTGGTTTTTAACAATAACTGAGTTTTTGTCTTACTGGAGATAGACTAACTACAGTTAAGATTAAATAATGGAACAATACTATTAACTGTACAAAAAAGTGTTAGTGATAAAAAACTACAATGAAAACTAGGTTGAATGAAGAAAGAACTGTACTTGCCAGTGAATAAAAAATGAAAAAATTTAAAAAGTGTTCAAATTGAATTTGGAGTGTTCTAAAATGGCGGCGTGGGTGTGGTTGGCAGCATTGCTGTGTGGCTCTCAGGCCGCAGTGCTACCACCACCATGGGCTGATGTCAAGAGGAATCCTTGCGCAGCACTGCCCAGAGGATGGCTCATGCTGTACTGGCCTAAGGATGGGAAATGTTATACCATTTATAAGGTTAGTAAATATATTTAGATTCCTTTTTATGCCCATTCTGCTATTCGGAGGTGCCTGCTACATGTACAATTTTTTTTCATAAAAATAACGAAATTAGTGACTGTTAAATTATAATGTCGCACGAGCTTCGATAACCAACATAAAGTCGTCCAACATTAATTTACAGAAGTTCACGGGCAATGAACTTAGTCACCTTTATCAATTTTGGCGATCTTCAATCCCAAATTTCCAATATGGCCCCGGATGTTAAAGTGTGACTGAAATTTAACATTTGTACCTACAGAAAGTATTAGACACGACATGTCTTAACACTTAACGGTTACGGTTCGACACACTTGCACCACAGGTCAGTATTATTCATTGTCCTATGAAAAACTAAGATCGCTTAGCAAAAGATGTCGAAAGAAAAACGGTATTCAAACCTTAATAGTTTTTTAACTGCACCTCCAAGATTGTAATGACCGATAATTTACCAAAATGTGTAAGAATTTGAAACCATAGAGTACCGTATGAAATGCTAGTTTTTGACACAGAGTAAAGAAGTACAAACGGTTACTTGAGTTTTTTAAGATTGTTCTTATAGTTCGCGGTATAAAGGGGAACGGGAACCCATTTTATTCCCGTGGATTTCATACAGGAGGCTGGGGAGAAACAGTCGCGTTAAGTCATCATGACAATATTTCCTTCGATGTATCGTTGAAGACCACATCACTCTTGATAGGTGCATGTTAGGCAATCTTCATGAGGTTGTTGGTTTGCTATAATAGAAATGTTTAGATTATCAAATTTGTTTTTGAACTACACACAACAATTTCCGCAGCTTGCTAATGTTTTATCTGGAAAGAAAACTGTTGGGGGGCAACAAACTCCCAAAACTCATGCACCGTATGGCATTATCTTGATACTACTCTATGGAACTTCTGATCCAATCTATTCCGTGTTCTCCGTCTGTCATTGCGCAACTCACCATCAGTGCTATGACCTCAAGACATCTCGCTCATGTTAAACCGACTTAGTTTTGGGAATACTTCGTATTTACGTAATAGGTACGTGAAGCTTTTAGTGCCTCTGTTGAATAAACAATTAAGCTCCTCTGCGGACATATTCCCATACAATAGTCCCGTTGTGTAAACTTGGCGCATCGCCTGAAGAAGTTGGATTGAATGCGGCGGAGGATGAAGTGAATATAAAACGTGTAATATTGAACTTGAAATTACATCGCTGACAGTGTTGTGTAATATAATGAGGTAAGTAATCGTATACCGTACTGCATTCTGCGGTTGGCTGGATACATTTTCCGTAAAGTGTCATTACTTCTTCCTGTTTAATAAGCAACAGCTCATGCATCTTATAATATTGCAATACGGAATGGTGGGTACTGAATTCGGAAAATCATAAAATACAATAGACGACGTACATTTAGTAACCTAATCCGCTTAACTGTTCTTAAAGAGTCATAAAGAACCCTGTAAGAAATCGACACGTGTTTCACCTCTCAAAGAGGCATCCTCAGGATGGCGATTGACTGGTTGCGAACCCGGACCCGATGTGTGGACACGTCAAGCGTCGAGAGCAGAGAACGACGCTTTATGACTCTTTAAGAACAGTTAAGCGGATTAGGTTAATAAATATAAGTCGTCTATTGTATTTTATAATGGATTTCCGCCAAGTCACGCGCGAATCAATTAACTATCGGAAAATCATGTCAAATATAGCATGTATTGCTTATATCATACATGTCAGTGGTAGAGTTATGGGTTCTAGTTCAAACAAGTATTTTAATTTGTGCACTGTTTTCATCACCATTGCTCTTAAAATGGTGAAGGATAACATTGTGAGGAAACAAACATGTCCTAGAACCAAAAAATCGGAGACAAATGACGTCCACCACAGCTCTCGGTTAGCGTAGTGGTCAGTACCACTATCTCTCACAGAGTGGGGGCCTAAGTCCTAGCCTGGCAGTTGGAACATGATAAAATAAGGCTGATTATGTAATATTGCAACGCAATCGCGTTAATTGCGTGTTTATCTTTGTGTCACTTGAAATCAGAACCTACTGCATTTCACTGTCACTAAACACTCCACGGAGCCTCTAGGAGCTAACTAATTATACAGTCTAAACATGTATAATCGCTCGAGATAAAATCGTGTAAATGCTTGTTGTTCGACATGTCCGTGTTGCGTAGTGTGCTGATTAATGAATTATGTGTCAGTTGGCAGGACATGGCAACACATTTTATTGGAATATCGCACCTTTGGTAGAACAAGGGCATAATTGTCATAAATTGCCAAACGAATGTCTTTGTCCCTCCAGTTCAAAGGGCCTTTTTAAAGCATATTTAAGTCATTTTGGCAATTTATGACAATTATGCCCTTGTTCTACCAAAGGTGCGATATGTGGACTAGATTGGATAATTTCCTTTATAGCTTTGAAGTTGGCATTTTATTGGCTAAAATACAATAAACGACGTATATTTAGTAACCTAATCCGCTTAACTGTTTTTAAAGAGTCATAAAGAACCCTCCTCAGTAATCCTAAGTGGGGTTGTCGGATGATGTGGCTCACACTGCTCTCGACGCTTGACGTGGAAACACGTCGTGTCCGGGTTCGCAACAAGTCAATCGTCATCCTGAGGATGCCTCGTTGAGGGGCAAGTTATATGATACACGTGTCGATTTCTTACAGGGTTCTTTATGACTCTTTAAGTCAGTTAAGCGGATTAGGTTACTAAATATACGTCGTCTATTGTATTTTATAATTGATTTCCGCAAAGTCACGCCTGAGTCAATTATTTTATTGGCTGGCTGTTTAGTTGATTTTATAGGCCCCCCCATAGATGTAGATGAACTGATAAAGAAAGAAAATACGTTTATTTGCGGTAAACATGGCGCAAAGAAAGAACATACACACAAAAAAAGACAAGTTGGGGGAATAAATGCATTACATCCACGCGACCCTATGTGAGACAGAGCCCCAGCGCTGGTTTTCAGCGACAGCCGGCGTGATGATTTGGGGAAGGTCGCGGCAATCGGCTGACGCGAGAAGCACAATACCAGTCGATATGGAGACAGTTGGATGTCCAGCAGTGGACGTCTTTCGGTTGAAGTGGTGAAGTGCTGCCACGTCACTACTGGTCCCGATACAATTTCTATAGGTTTTATGAGATTATAAGTATTCCGTGCACGGCAGCAATGTGGCGGCAATAAATGTATGATTCCAAACCCCGATGCAGCACTGCCGCGTGCAGCGGGGATGAAAATATATGATTCTGATCATAATATTTTGGACACATTACTAGTTCGCCCGGACCTCTCTCTATATGAGCACACACGTCTCTTCCACCGTTCGTCCATGTTAGAAGCTGACAAACTATGAAGCTATACAATGAATATACTTACAGCTTTTACTACCTGTAATTCTAATAGTATTGTAAAGACTTATTTAAGACTCTTTTGATGAATTTACGTTTGAACTTTGTTCGGGTCGATTAATCAATCATTGTCAATTCATACTGTAGAAGTGAATGTTGAGATGACGGCTAATACAGTACAGTATTAGAGAATAAAAATTAATAGTTTCAAAACACTAAAAAACACGCTTTCCAGTTCATATCTTCCGGCTCCATCATCAGATCAGCTCGACAGTACCATATTATTGTATTCAGACCTTGAAACCTAATCGTGGTCAAAGTTCATTACAAGACCTTTCTAACAAGTCCAAACACGGCTATGATACGATATTTCATCATGGAATGCTAGTGCCTATCTTCCGCCTTCATCATCAGACCTTGAAACCTAATCATGGTCAACGTTCATTACAAGACCTTTCTAACAAGTCCAAACACGGCTATGATACGATCATCCATCATGAAGTTCTAGTTCATATCTTCCGGCTCCATCATCAGATCAGCTCGACAGTACCATGTTATTGTATTGTCATCAAAATCAGATACAACTGCCAATTTTCATAACGCTACAATCTTTAGAAGATGGTTAAATTAGTTTTCTTAGATTTGATTACATAGTTACATACATACAAGTCGACCTAATAAAAGCGTGTTAAAAAGATGTGCTGTCTCGATCCCAAGAAGAATAGAACAGAATATACGTATTATTTTACTTAAATATGAATAAACTAGCAGTTTGCCAGCGACGTCCGCAGTCCATAAAATCATTAGTATCCAATAATAATAATAATATATTATGAAAAAATGTAATTGTAAGCGTATGTTACGAAGATGTAACTTGTCTGTAGAAGCCTTGAGTTGACGCGTCTTTTCATACTGCAAACTATGAACCGAAGTATGAAAAGACGCGGTAGCTACATGAGCGAAGCTAAACAAAGTTTTAAGTTTCGTTTCGCTTCGATCTCAGTGTAGCCTGCGCTTTACGCATACATAAAACAAATTACCAATCAGAAAAGAGACTCCCAAAAATCGCAATTCAATTTTCCTACCGGCGCCAACAACATTTTTTATTGCGCTAAAAACTCAAGGTCAGATGCAGAATGAATTAATCAACAAATACTGACGATTCATTGTGAAATGGCGAAATTTACGAATATAACGCTAGTGGGTCAGTGTGGTGGCATAACAAGATCGATCGGTCATGGTCTTTCACGAATACAGTCGAAAACTCGCAAAACCGGAACAACAATGTTTTTAACACTGATTGTTATTAAGTTGACGTCGTAAATTAAAGATTTGGAGACTTGAAGATGTTGTGTACAGACTTTTGTGAGTGTTTCGTCTCAGTCAAAAAGGTGAAAGAATATATATTATGTAACGCAATGCCACTATGAATAGATTGCGCCAATCCCTACGAAGTTCAAGGAAGAGTTGAACACTGACTCCTGACTCATATATTTTTCCAAACAATTCTTGCACCTTTTTGACTGAGGCGAAAAGTGTTATACTTACTTTTATATCGGAAGGGTATGAGTACGGGATGTCAATTGGTAACGAAATGCAAGTGTGAAGTTGGCGCGCTTCGACAAAGTCTAGTCCGATGTTCGTGTGAGTCAACGAGAGCGTTACAACAGCGTGGAGCAATTCTCTTGACCATCCGACATCGTACGGACAACAAGTGCTTAGAAATTGTCTAACGTTTAGTTTTTTTCTATTTTAATAAGTTCAAATATAACCCCAACTTCAGACTTTTTCTTCTCGCCCGCAACACACATCTACGCCCCAGAAAATGTTCAACGGTGAAGATTCCAGCACCAATCGGCCGCCTGTTCCGATATATAATATACCATATACGCAATATTGCAAGTGCATCAGTTCATCAGTGGTGATCCAGCGATCGTATTTTCAGTGGGCAATTACTCTCTTCCTTCCTAGCTCTACTATGTAATTAATCACACAAACGCCCGCCGGCAACTTTTAATCCTGGCCGGCGAAAAACTTTTTAGGTTTGTTTAAAGCTTAGGTGAAGTGAGCTGTCATTTCATCGAGATTGACAGATCACTTCACTTAAGTTGTCACGGTAGAATTTTTTGGACAACGTAAAAATCTGTCGACTTCACCACTCTACGGCCTCTACGGTATCGAAACTAGCATCATAATCACGTAACGGCAATCCGATTCATTTAACATTTGGAGCCGAATGTCACACGAAACCTATCGGCGTGAAAATCTAATGATTCGATAGACATTGACCGATGCAATGTTTGTTTGGCTATCAATACCACACTGTCAAATGATGTGTTGTTTTTGCATCTTTAACTTCAACTTTAGCATCATTGAAGCTTTTGTGTTTTAGCTTGTTGGATTAGCTAGATTAACCGACGACCTTAAAAGTGTCTGCAGCTTGGATGTGGAAGGTGGAAAACATGGTGTTGTGGCGCAGCCTGGGAGAGGTCTTTCTCCAGCAGTAGTTTGCGACAGGCTGAGTTAATTGATTAATTGTGTGGGATTATGGTAGTGCGAACATTATGGGCTTTGATACCTTGTTGCTATAGAATCGGTAATGGTGCAGAATTTACTCATAGTTAGCGTCTTCTTTTTGGCCGCCGGTCTTGATTTAATTCACTTACTCTTCGGCATTACTTTCAACCCACTTCCACATCAAGGATGCAATCCCTCTTCAACCTCTTTGAATAGTCTCAGTAGGTCTACGCATGTTCTAACATCGACATTTTTATACTGTGCGTATGTTTCCCTGCCTACGTGATCTACAGTGGACATATTAGTAAGATCACTCTTATTCATATCTTTCTGTGTCGGATGACGACCTTGTGTACATACCAGAAGCTAAGAAAGTTATTCCTTAGTCATAACAAAAAGTTAGGTAAACGGTGGTTAATGCTTATATATTTCAAAAACTTCTGTGTTTTCCGCACACACGCGACTTCCTCAAGGCCAATTGTATGATTACGAAACTTGCAATTATTCACATGTGCAAATTTTGCAAATAATATACGGTTGTCTGTATCGGTCACGACTCTTCAAAATCGTGATTTTGTAGCTGTATGAGTAGTGTCGTCATGTTTGTTTGTATTCAACAATACCTATATGCTTTCTTATTTGGCTCGAATTATCAAAAATCGTTACGCGAAAGTTATTCTTCCACTTAAGACTTCTTCCTCTAAACTCTATCGCTAAAATAAGTAGAAAGTAACAAGTTTTAAAAACGAATAAGTAATGACTAAGGGGATAAACGTTGCTTAAAGTTAAGTAATGATTAGAGACTGTTTAACCATCCATTTTTGACGGTAGAACGTCACTTAACATTAAGCATCGCTTATAAATAAAACCCTGTGTGTTTAACGAATAAGTAATAACATGTTTTAAAAACGAATAAGTAAGGAAAAAAAAAACAAAATTCAAAAGTCATTTATTCAAACTAGGCTGAGAATCAGCACTTTTCGAACGTCAAAATTACATAAGACAGTCCCCCAGAACGCCCACCCTTCACCACTTCCTAGTGCTTTAGCTGTGAAGAAGAAGTGGCGCAACAAACTCCCCAGCAGCACTGCTGCCTGTTCAGTTAGAAAAAAATAAAATAAAACTTGATTCTTGAATATGAACATCTATCGAAAAAATTGCAGTCCACGGCATCAAGTCTGACCCTGACCTGTTTAAAAAGAAACTTATAATCTCCCTCATCATTATGTACTACACTTATGTCAGTAATTTGAATAATAACATTTAATTAGCCATAATGTACGTTATGTAACGTGTTACTGGGACACAGTAACATATTTCCCATGATATAATTACCGCTTGTCCCAAGTATGACGTGAGATGACAGGTTTGATAGTAATTTGTAGTTAGCAGGATAATTGACGTTCGCTGCGACAATCATGTGACAAAAAGGAGAGTAAAGTATAGTTGACCTCGTAACGGCTTTACTAATTTTGACAACGATAATTTAAAATACAGTAGACGACGTATATTTAAAAACTATCTACTAAAACTAAAACTTTGAACTTTGAACTTTTTATTTAGTAACTTAATCCGCGTAACTGTTCTTAAAGAGTCATAAAGAACCCTGTAAGAAATCGACACGTGTGTCACCTCTCAACGAGGCATCCTCAGGAAGGCGATTGACTTGTCGCGAACTCGGACCCGACGTGTGGACACGTCAAGCGTCGAGCGCAGTATAAGTTACTAAATATACGTCGTCTATTGTATTTTATAATGGATTACCGCAAAGTCACGCCTGAATCAATTAACTAACGATAATTTAACTGTCACATGGCTGGCACACATTTTGGCCGCAACGCAACGTAAAAATACTCGAATATTTTGTGAGAATATCGGTCCATCGCACACTACAGGCGGGCCTCACCGCACTTTTTTGTATTGGAATGCGCTGCGGCCCGTTGCGGCTGTAACGTGTGCTTGGCTTTATTATGTGCAAGTGACATTCAGCAGGTGGTAACGCAATTACGAGGTCGTCTATACATATTGTAAAGTGTGAGATGTATCGCGTTAGATGGGTCGATAGACAAGTCTTTATAGCGCTTCTTTGAGATATATGATACAGAATAGTGATTAAAAAGTACAATGGGCAGTCTTATCTCTGTCAGACAATCTCAGGCTGGACAGAAATGTGTGAATAGATATATAGTTACAGAATCCATCCATGCCAAATAAGAATCAGAATACATAAATGGTTGGTCGGCTTTAGTCTGAGAATCACATGATATTACTTCCCAATTTTCAATTACACGAATAATATTCTACTGACAAATGAGGTTGACATGATAGCTTTGCGAAGCGGAATGAATATGAATTATGGAAATAAACAAGAATTAATTGCCGTAAAAGATGATTGCGAAATTGAGCCAAACGTGTTGGAGAAGATGTGCAAGAGTGGCGTGCATTATACGTCCTCATGAAACGATTCAATGATTTATGATTCTATCTCATTTATAATACATATCTCTCTTTTCTTACGAAACGAACAGCACAAAGTAAAATACACTCGAACTAAATCAAAATGTTCGAAAGCACTAACCATTTACTTAGTATTCTTTAGACCGAATTTAACGATGGCGCCACTTCTAAGCGTCAATTATCCAATTAGACTTAATCGATTTCGTAAAAGTTCGACATCTATAATTATTAGGAGTTCCAAGATTTAAAGCTTCTTTCGTTATTTAGCGATATCTTGTTGAAATGGTTTGACTTTAGTGATCTCTATTTCCTTTAATTGTTTGTTGGACATATACTGATTCTCCTTTCTTGATCGTCTGGTTAGTGACTCGCCTGATATCAGAATTTTTATGCCGCCCATGGGTCTCTGACTTAGCTTCACATGCCGTCTAGAAATATCGTTCAGGCTATCGACCAAGCAGGTTTCCTCATTTTCTCATATACTGATTAATCTTTTGGGGCTGAGTTTCAATTTTATTATTAGAGTTTGAACTTCGTGAGCCGCGGTTGGCCAGTGGATGGGTGATCTTTACATACCAAGACCCCTCCGTGACAGTCTTTACGGGTCGTCAGAAACCCGAAAGTCTGACGACCAGTCTTACCAAAGGGTATCGTGTTATCCAGTATCGGGTTGTGGAGGTGAGATCGGCAGTCGCTCCATGTAAAATACTGGTATTCAGCTGCATCCTGTTAGACTGGCAGCCGGCCCCAAAATACAACAATTATGTTGGGGTCAGCTTCCAGTATAACGAAAAGGCTGGGCAGATGATGATGAAGGATCAGTTACGAAGAGAAAAGGAGAAACCACTAGCTAAGGCTATTTTACGCAAGGGTCAAAAGCCAAAATAATTGGGCCTACGTGCTGACTGCTTAGGCCTACGTGCAAACTAACATTGTAATTCAAATGTAGACACTTCTCTGCGGCTGTCTCTCTGAACGCGATAAACTCAAAAACAACCGAATGGATTTTTATACGGTTTTCACTAATGGACGGAGAGATTGACGAGGAAGGTTTAGGTGTATAATTCATTGAGGTTTTGTGTAAATTAGTTGAAATATCACGATGATTGTTGAAGATGTCGAAAAAAATCATGCAGACTGGGAGTTTTAACGCGTGCGCTGCGTAAACCAATAGCGTTATATAAAAACAATGTATTACGGAATTAATACATTGTTTACATGGATTAACATCCGTAGTACGTTTCCATAGGATATTTATATCCACGCGGGCGAAGCTACGGGCAAAAGCTAGTGGTTAATAAGTAAGCAATTCAACTGAGTCACAAAGCCACTACCTCCATATTATCAAGTCGGGGAAAGCGCCAGACAATATTTAGGTTATGACGTCACATGACATGCATACCTACTTCTCACTGGAATCGAAGTCGCCTGCATAATTTCACACGTATAAAATTGATAATATGGAATTTGTAACTCAGTTTATTTAAATGACATCAAACTTTGGCCACGAATGCCTGCTTTATAAAAATATACCGTAATGTTAAGATGTTATGGTTTAAAATAATTTGTGATGTTTGGCATAGGTTACGTGTTTCCCTAGCTAGTTCAAGGGTCATGAGGCAAGTTATCCAACGCTTTGGATGCGTTCAGAGTATACAAATAAAGGATGTTTATTGTGTGTACTCGTATGCGGAAGAACATATAAATACATTATTTTGATGTACTGTGTTTACGTCAATTATGCAAGGTACAATAGTTAAAAGGCTTCAGCTGGGAGAACCTGTCTTGGAGGTCCAGTTGATTGAAGTTCCTTAACATAAAGGTACAATTCCGTAGCCGATTGCACGCAGCAGTAGCAGGCGACGAGTCGACGCTTCGGTCGGTTTCTAGTATTTTTTTGAAATACCGTGCCGCGGAAGGTATTTCATAGAACTACATAGAAACCAGTAGTGTCTCGGCGTCACGTAGCCTGCTTCTGTTACCTGCAGTCGGCTACGGAATTGTACCGTAACACTGTTAAGGCTCTGCAAAAAACCTTTATTATAACTAAAACTAATAACTCATCAGCTAAAAACGGACCATTATTATGCCATCACTAAAAACGCCGCAAACAAGGCTTTTTGGGCATCCTGAATTCGGCGAAAAATTACACCAGGTTGATGCCATGGCGAGTAAGGAGCAATCGAGCAATTTGAGTTTTTGAGTTGAGTGTGTGTGTCATACTTAAAAAGGTGAGTTGATAAATATATTGGGAAGTTTGCATCACAAACCTTTAAACGTAAGCTGGCAGCATAAAGCCGTTCACCACGAGCAATCATTATTGCTCATACGTCAGACCAAGTCTAATATTACTCGTAGATAATATCACTTTTACGGTAATCAAGATTAATGTATGCAACCGTCAGGTCTTCACGCTATTCCTGCCATTAGTAGATGTAATGGCGTGTACGCAGTAATGACGAAACTTGACACGAACGTGACTTCTGGTGGAAAAGGACACACTGTACTAGTTATGGAAAGTGATAGTGTGGTTTTAGTAGTCAGGGCTGACGGTAGAAAATGCAATGATGATGAAATTGACATGGGAGATAAGAATTGTGTTGTCCATCTGCAGTCGATGATAACAATCTCACAGTGAAAAGTTAAATTCATAAACTGTAACATGAAGAAATAGCACGTGGTGTGAAATAAAAATTACATCGTAACTAATTCGAGATCTTCTGATAGATAAACAGCAAGTTCTTAAAAAAAATTTCAAGGATTCATTTGTATCTAGATGGAAAAAAAGTCAAC
This sequence comes from Agrochola circellaris, assembly GCA_914767755.1. Taxonomy (NCBI): domain Eukaryota; kingdom Metazoa; phylum Arthropoda; class Insecta; order Lepidoptera; family Noctuidae; genus Agrochola; species Agrochola circellaris. The sequence continues at coordinate 4,459,993 of OU611847.1, forward strand.
GTAACTGCTGCAAGTGAAAAGACAGTTTGGAAACTGAAAAGAATAAGTTAGAAACCCTGGCACAGAGTTATGATAATTCTGGAAAAAAGAGAAGAAAAAGAAGGAACGCTTTTAATGTAGGAGCACATAAAAAGAAGAAGCACATTGAAAGAAGAAGCGCTTTGGAAGAAGAAACATTGAAAAAAATTAAGACTCCTATTGACTAACACAATCTCAAAGTGCTTCTTTGAGATTGTGTTAGTCAATAGGAGTCTTAATTTTTCCACGAAAGAATACGAGAACAGTAAAGGATGTGGGCGTGAGCACAGGCTCTTAAATAATCTATTGATCGTCTCCACAAAGGTCACTTCTTACAACACTGTTAGTTGTGTTAGCTGTGCAGTTAGTTCTATACCATGTTCATATATAAATATGCCTTCGGCTCAGATTTATTGTGTCCCACATTTGATACCTCCATCTTTTACTTGCAGTTGCCTAATTGTTGTAACCCGACATTTGTCGTAAATAAAGTTACATTGACTAGTTCTGACATTATTGATTTACAGTGTAATATTATATATATCTCCAACTTTTATGTAATGTACAATGTTGTGCAATATGGTTTCTCTACTAGGAATATAGAAAATAATAAATTAATTATTTGACATTTCAAGTGCATTTTAGTTTTTTTTATTTGAAGATGGAAGCCAGCGATTACGTTGTGCAACCGCCAACTGTATCGACATTTTATAACTGTTCAAAAATTCTTAATTAACGAGGCTAGATTTCTTACTCTTGAGTTCAGAATATTAGTGTTTCACGGAGTTATCCTTTTACGAATAACTCGCCGTTGCCGTTCAATCACATTTTCATCACCATTAATATCACTAGTTTCACTACTCGTAGTTATAACCATTGTTTTGCTTATAATAATATTATATATATATTTTATTTAGTCATTAGGTTGAGGCACAAAACTAAAAAAAAATGGCACATCGTGAGTCGTGTCGAAATTATGTTGCAATTGACTGAATATGTAAACTTGTAATTACAATAATTATGCGTTCAATGATGTAGTTTTTCCTACAATTATGTTAACTTACACCTGTAAAGTGAAAATGTTTATTAAACAGAAATATGTAAAATTGTAGTCTGTCGTCTACAATTTACATTTAATTTATAATTTTATTTTTTCATTTACTATCTGTGTGCCGAATTTCATCCAAATGCACCATGGCCGTCAGCCGTTTTTCCGTGATTGAGTAACAAATATCCAAACATACAAACTTTTACATTTATAATTATATAATTTTTTAATATTATATATATTTTTTTTTTTAATAAGCACCGATACTTACCAAACAAAAATGTTACCTACCTTTACTGCTTATTTGTAACCGAGTGAATTGTGCAAGGTTGTTGTGTTAATTTGAGTTAATAAAGGTTTTTTTTATTTTTTGTAAAGTAGGATAGAATAATGTGAGCTGCTAGATAATATCTTCTGATAAAGTCACTGAAAGAAGCTGAAAAGAATGTCAATTATTTTTGTCTAAATATGCGGATAATGCAAATTATATCCAAAAGTTATGCTAAATTAGTTTGAATTCACCGTCAGTTATTTCAGACGCTCGTAAAACACTAATGAATTCCATATATTTTGGCTTAAATATTCGTAATTAGCATGTAAAAATAATAGAATTTGGTCCATAAAATAGTTTAAGATTGACAAAAAAATACATTGCTTAATGTGTCGTTTTGTAGAATATTACGATACTAGTACCAAAATACAGTTTACTCTAACAACGATGATGGAGATTGTAAGTTCAAGAACTATTTATTTATTTTACGAAAACGAAATACATTTTCATTTTATTTTACATTTATTTTTGATTTCCATTTTTTTTAAATTACATTTTTTAAATTCAAAAACAAAGACACAAACACATTATTACAGTAAAAAAAAGTATGCAACTACTCGACAGTCATACGCTCATCTCACAATACTCCAGACATACTGGCAAGGTCTTCTTCCATTCATTTGCAGACACAGTCTGGCTTAGCGTCCAAGAGAGCTTTGAGCGCGAGGGACAGAAGACTGGGCTCGAGCGATGGTTCGACAAAGATGGGAAAGTTCGTTATGCAGTTCAGGAGCTATAAAAGATTCAATTAAGTTGATTTACTTCTTCCTAACTTTCATCCCAATAGAGCTAGAAATAATATTAAACGTTGTACAATTTGATATTGTTTTTAGTTTAAGAGACTTCAACGTCGAATCGAACCACTTTGAATTAGATACCGCAGAATGTTAAGCAAGTATTTGCTCTCCTTCAAAATAATTAATAATAATAATAATGACCCCACCGCCGTATCTCTACGTTGACGTCGTGGTGGGGCTTGCGCGCTCCAAACTCCAGGTCTGTGCCGGTAGAGTTTACTTTGCCGGAACAGGTCTAGGATGAGGAGCCAGACCAAGAGAGATACAGAAACCCGCAGGGCAGCATGTGGCGAGCTGTTGGGCAGTAGCGACCCCACGGACCCTATCTCCCGGGAGAAATCTTGTTCCTCATCTTTGGCTTGCCTTTATTGGCCGGCTGGAGTGAACACTGACGAGGAACAGAGCTCCCACCTCATTCTTGCCTTAATTGGCTGGCTTGAGTGGAGATTCGCAAGAGCAAACGTGCTCGGAGGAAGGAAGTATTCCAGTAAGTGCTCGTAGGGATCTTGACCATCTTCCGGGCTCTGGGATTGTTCTGAAAGCCGTGGAATACCTCTCCACTCCTCAAGCACCTCAGGACATGTTGCCCCCTTGTCGCTACGTCACAATGTGCTAGCGACAGTTTTCGGGGGCCCATTATTGAGTGTGCAAGTCACCCCCTGCCATTTTATCCGTGTATATCTTAACATTGATCAGGCAGGGGACATAGGCCTTCCATAGTTTTAGGTAACCAACCCACTATAGCCACCCAAACCCATAGCCCAATATTTTTTGTTTATATGTTCTGCAATAGTCCTGCACCAACCGGGGGTTGTCCTTGGGTGCACTTGCAAGTGCATACAGGGATAATCGTCGGTTGGTGCCTCATTCCTCATTCCATTTAAAATTGTCTAAGGGACCTCTGCGAGTTGGCTTCGGCCCCTCGTACGCCTTCCAAAGGACCGGGACCCTATGGTCCTGAGATTTGTTGATAATAATAATTAAAATAATGATAATTTACTGGAATAACCTAACAATGTGGACTAGCGCGTAAGTGGTTCAGAGTTTGAAAGCATGTTTGTTTGAGCCTGGTTGGTGGTTTTTTTCTCTAACTGAACAGACAGCAGTGCTGCTGGCGAGTTTGTTGCGCCACTTCTTCTTCCCAGCTGACGCACTACGAAGTGGTGAAGGGCGGGCGTTTGTGGGGGACGTTTTATGTTATTTTGACGTTCGAAAAGTGCTGATTCTCAGCCTAGTTTGAATAAATGACTTTTGAATTTAGAATTTAAGAACCTATGTGGAAACATAGGTAGGTACATGTGATTGCAAAAAAATGTGATAAAAATTGCGGACAAATTTGTAAAGCAACAACTGTCTTCAAATTACAAAAAGCTGACACAGATACATCAAGCTGTCATGTTGGTACAAATTGCTGACAAAAACTGGTTACCGATTAGTTTTCCCACGTAAGTCGGTTAAGTTAAACTGGGGCTGCTGTCATCATCGTTACTAGATAATTAATACTTATGTTGTTAACTTACCAGTAAAAAGTGTGAGCGGACTGCTTGTACGGTCTTCTGTCAGATTTGCCGATCAGTATGGATTTAATACTAATCAGCATAATGGTTCTCTTTACTGGACCTTTTTGAGAAACGGCTCGTTCTGGTGGCTGCACTTGTCGTCTCTTAGCGAGGTTCAACCCTCAGCAACAGTTTTTACATGTGACTCTGAAGTGAGATCGGTCTGTAATTCTTCACCTATATTATATACTGTAACTATTGCCACTTTTTTTGAAGAACTGGATCACCGCACCTCCGTTCCACGTCTCGAGTGTTGTGTCTTAATGACATTCATTGACACCTAAGACATATTTAAGATCAAACATGGAGTCGTCGACTCTTATTGCGTGTCGGCAAAACCATAAAAAAGCATGTTATTTCGGACAACTAAGAGATCCATATAGATTTAGCTCACTTCATACATTTTAGACACATCTTCAGTAGTTTTATTTTTGCTCCCGACTGAACGTACCACAAACTCGTATTATTATGTAAGAATTATATTACTTTAACCTTGCAGTTTACGGGTTTTTGCTTCAGTCCAACACTATTAACGTTTTTTTACTAATTACTAACATGCAAATTAATTGTAAAAGAATAAATTTCGTGATTCAAGATAATAAATAACAGGTTTTCATATTGTTCGCAGTTGTCAGTTAGGATAAGCTTTGTAGGAGTTGAATACAAAGGGCTTGCGAAAAATATAAGATTATAAACATTGTATACATGTTTAAAGAGAGATTGAATCTCTTTATTGTATTCACATTATTTAATCTGCGGCTTCTTTCATACTAATCTTACTTTGACACGTGGTAGGTAAAGGAATCTACTTAAAAAGTCTCATTGTAAATGAAAACGTGTTTTTTACTCTTCCTTGTTTGGTCTTCAAGGAAAGACCTTTTTGATTGAAGTTAGCCCTTATGCACTGGGCCCTTGTACACTTAAAAGTATAACAAGGTATCGAATCTCCGAGTTTTTTGATTCACAGATTTATGCAATATTTGTTTTTTTTCATTTTCAACCGCAAGGCCCATTTTGTGTGTGTCTGGATTGAGGAGCCATGTCTCATATCGGAACGAGGTTACTACCAATATTTAGTAGTAAATTAGCCGATTTTGTAGGCCGGATCCTGGAATTTGTAGTAAAACCCTTAAAAAGTTATACGACGATAAAGGTGGCTCCTCAATCCTGACGTCTGGATTGAGGAGCCACCTTAGAACCCGAAAACTAGCCTACGGATATTTTTGATTTTTTTTTAGGATTTAGTAGTACTTATGCGTAATCTCTACAAAAAAAATGGGGTTTGTACGGTCGAATTTGAGATAGCTACAACGTTTTGATTTTTCATTAAAAACCATACATTTCACCGCGCTGTATCTCGGAAAGGTATCAAACAATTACAACATATTTTTAGTATGATTCAGTAGTAAATGTGCTCGAATTTGTACAATAAAAATAAAACGGAGAAGCTATATAATTTCGGTCTATAGAAATGATATGTACGTAGCTACTAAAGTAGTTGATCAAATCGGATAACTATAACACCAATATTTAGTAGAAATTTCTACTAAATATTGGCGTAATCCAACATCCTGCGCAATCAGTATTTCAAAAGATATTAATAAAATAAACATTCCTTAACAAATTAGTGAATAGGGTGGCCATAAATAATTCAAACTATGATCATAAAGAGAGTTTTACTTACACATGAATAATTCTTCACCAATCAGTACTTAAATTATGAACACAATATTAACACCAAGAATAAAAAAAAAGAAAAAAAAACTAAAAGAGCAATATCCCATAGAATAAATAAACAAACACCAAGAATAAAAAAAGAAATCACAAAGAATTTTCAGCATCAGCACTAACTCCGAGCGAAGCTCTAAAGAGATTCCAGCCCAAACTATAACATATCCACTGCCAACCAGCACTTTTTCCTCAAAACAAGCTGGAAATAATCTACCGTCGTCGTGCCGGCGTCGGTGTTATAGGCGTCGGCGTAAGGCGTCAGTGTTATAGGCGTCGGCGTTAGGCGTCAGCGTAAGGCGTCGGTGTTATAGGCGTCGGCGTAAGGCGTCGGCGTATGGCGTCGGCGTAAGGCGTCGGTGTTACAGGCGTCGGTGTTATAGGCGTCGGAGTAAGGCGTTGGTGTTATAGGCGTCGGCGTAAGGCGTCGGTGTTATAGGCGTCGGCGTAAGGCGTCGGCGTTAGGCGTCGGCGTAAGGCGTCGGTGTTATAGGCGTCGGTGTTATCGGCGTCGGAGTAAGGCGTCGGTGTTATAGGCGCCGGCGTAAAGCGTTGGTGTTATAGGCGTCGGCGTAAGGCGTCGGTGTTATAGGCGTCGGCGTAAGGCGTTTGCGTTATAGGCGTCGGCGTAAGGCGTCGGCGTAAGGCGTCGGCGTAAGGCGTCGGCGTAAGGCGTTTGCGTTATAGGCGTCGGCGTAAGGCGTCGGTGTTATAGGCGTCGGCGTAAGGCGTCGGTGTTATAGGCGTCGGTGTTATAGGCGTCGGTGTTATAGGCGTCGGTGTTATAGGCGTCGGTGTTATAGGCGTCGGCGTAAGGCGTCGGTGTTATAGGCGTCGGCGTAAGGCGTCGGTGTTATAGGCGTCGGCGTAAGGCGTTTGCGTTATAGGCGTCGGTGTTATAGGCGTCGGTGTTATAGGCGTCGGCGTAAGGCGTCGGCGTAAGGCGTCGATATAACACCGACGCCTTACGCCGGTAAGGCGTCGGTGTTATAGGCGTCGGCGTAAAGCGTTGGTGTTATAGGCGTCGGCGTAAGGCGTCGGTGTTACAATAGGCGTCGGTGTTATAGGCGGCGGCGTAAGGCGTCGGCGTTATAGGCGTCGGTGTTATAGGCGTCGGTGTTATAGGCGTCGGTGTTATAGGCGTCGGTGTTATAGGCGTCGGCGTAAGGCGTCGGCGTTAGGCGTCAGCGTAAGGCGTCGGTGTTATAGGCGTCGGCGTAAGGCGTCGGCGTCGGCGTTAGGCGTCGGTGTTATAGGCGTCGGCGTAAGGCGTCGGTGTTATAGGCGTCGGCGTAAGGCGTCGGCGTAAGGCGTCGGTGTTATAGGCGTCGGTGTTATAGGCGTCGGTGTTATAGGCGTCGGCGTAAGGCGTCGGCGTAAGGCGTCGGTGTTATAGGCGTCGGTGTTATAGGCGTCGGTGTTATAGGCGTCGGCGTTATAGGCGTCGGTGTTATAGGCGTCGGCTTAAGGCGTCGGTGTTATAGGCGTCGGTGTTATAGGCGTCGGTGTTATAGGCGCCGGTGTTATAGGCATCGCCGTAAGGCGTCGGTGTTATAGGCGTTGGCGTAAGGCGTCGGTGTTATAGGCGTCGGTGTTATCGGCATCGGTGTTATAGGCGTCGGCGTAAGGCGTCGGCGTTATAGGCGTCGGTGTTATAGGCGTCGGTGTTATAGGCGTCGGTGATATAGGCGTCGGCGTAAGGCGTCGGCGTAAGGCGTCGGCGTAAGGCGTTGGTGTTATAGGCGTCGGCGTAAGGCGTTGGCGTTATAGGCGTCGGTGTTATAGGCGTCGGTGTTATAGGCGTCTGCGTAAGGCGTCGGTGTTATAGGCGTCGGCGTAAGGCGTCGGCGTAAGGCGTTGGCGTAAGGCGTCGGTGTTATAGGCGTCGGTGTTATCGGCGTCGGAGTAAGGCGTCGGTGTTATAGGCGCCGGCGTAAAGCGTTGGTGTTATAGGCGTCGGCGTAAGGCGTCGGTGTTATAAGCGTCGGCGTAAGGCGTTTGCGTTATAGGCGTCGGCGTAAGGCGTCGGCGTAAGGCGTTTGCGTTATAGGCGTCGGCGTAAGGCGTCGGTGTTATAGGCGTCGGCGTAAGGCGTCGGTGTTATAGGCGTCGGTGTTATAGGCGTCGGTGTTATAGGCGTCGGTGTTATAGGCGTCGGTGTTATAGGCGTCGGCGTAAGGCGTCGGTGTTATAGGCGTCGGCGTAAAGCGTTGGTGTTATAGGCGTCGGCGTAAGGCGTCGGTGTTACAATAGGCGTCGGTGTTATCGGCGTCGGTGTTATAGGCGTCGGCGTAAGGCGTCGGCGTTATAGGCGTCGGTGTTATAGGCGTCGGTGTAATAGGCGTCGGCGTAAGGCGTCGGCGTTAGGCGTCAGCGTAAGGCGTCGGTGTTATAGGCGTCGGCGTAAGGCGTCGGCGTAAGGCGTCGGTGTTATAGGCGTCGGTGTTATAGGCGTCGGTGTTATAGGCGTCGGTGTTATAGGCGTCGGTGTTATAGGCGTCGGCGTAAGGCGTCGTTATTATAGGCGTCGGTGTTATAGGCGTCGGTGTTATAGGCGTCGGTGTTATAGGCGTCGGTGTTATAGGCGTCGGTGTTATAGGCGTCGGCGTTATAGGCGTCGGTGTTATAGGCGTCGGCGTAAGGCGTCGGTGTTATAGGCGTCGGTGTTATAGGCGTCGGTGTTATAGGCGTCGGCGTAAAGCGTCGGTGTTATAGGCGTCGGCGTAAGGCGTCGGCGTAAGGCGTCGGTGTTATAGGCGTCGGTGTTATAGGCGTCGGCGTAAAGCGTCGGTGTTATAGGCGTCGGCATTAGGCGTCGGCGTAAGGCGTCGGTGTTATAGGCGTCGGTGTTACAATAGGCGTCGGTGTTATAGGCGTCGGTGTTATAGGCGTCGGTGTTATAGGCGTCGGCGTAAAGCGTCGGTGTTATAGGCGTCGGCGTAAGGCGTCGGCGTAAGGCGTCGGTGTTATAGGCGTCGGTGTTATAGGCGTCGGCGTAAGGCGTCGGCGTAAGGCGTCGGTGTTATAGGCGTCGGCGTAAAGCGTCGGTGTTATAGGCGTCGGCATTAGGCGTCGGAGTAAGGCGTCGGTGTTATAGGCGTCGGTGTTACAATAGGCGTCGGTGTTATAGGCGTCGGTGTTATAGGCGTCGGCGTAAAGCGTCGGTGTTATAGGCGTCGGCGTAAGGCGTCGGCGTAAGGCGTCGGCGTAAGGCGTCGGTGTTATAGGCGTCGGTGTTATAGGCGTCGGTGTTATAGGCGTCGGTGTTATAGGCGTCGGTATTATAGGCATCGGCGTAAGGCGTCGGTGTTATAAGCGTCGGCGTAAGGCGTCGGTGTTATAGGCGTCGGCGTAAAGCGTCGGTGTTATAGGCGTCGGCATTAGGCGTCGGCGTAAGGCGTCGGTGTTATAGGCGTCGGTGTTACAATAGGCGTTGGTGTTATCGGCGTCGGTGTTATAGGCGTCGGTGTAAGGCGTCGGTGTTATAGGCGTCGGCGTAAGGCGTCAGTGTTATAGGCGTCGGCGTAAGGCGTCGGTGTTATAGGCGTTGGCGTAAGGCGTCGGTGTTATAGGCGTCGGCGTAAGGCGTTGGTGTTATAGGCGTCGGCGTAAGGCGTTGGCGTTATAGGCGTCGGTGTTATAGGCGTCGGCGTAAGGCGTTGGCGTTATAGGCGTCGGTGTTATAGGCGTCGGTGTTATAGGCGTCTGCGTAAGGCGTCGGTGTTATAGGCGCCGGTGTTATAGGCGTCGCCGTAAGGCGTCGGTGTTACAATAGGCGTCGGTGTTATCGGCGTCGGTGTTATAGGCGTCGGCGTAAGGCGTCGGCGTTATAGGCGTCGGTGTTATAGGCGTCGGTGTTATAGGCGTCGGTGATATAGGCGTCGGCGTAAGGCGTCGGCGTAAGGCGTTGGTGTTATAGGCGTCGGCGTAAGGCGCTGGCGTTATAGGCGTCGGTGTTATAGGCGTCTGCGTAAGGCGTCGGTGTTATAGGCGTCGGCGTAAGGCGTTGGTGTTATAGGCGTCGGCGTAAGGCGTTGGCGTTATAGGCGTCGGTGTTATAGGCGTCGGTGTTATAGGCGTCTGCGTAAGGCGTCGGTGTTATAGGCGCCGGTGTTATAGGCGTCGCCGTAAGGCGTCGGTGTTACAATAGGCGTCGGTGTTATCGGCGTCGGTGTTATAGGCGTCGGCGTAAGGCGTCGGCGTTATAGGCGTCGGTGTTATAGGCGTCGGTGTTATAGGCGTCGGTGATATAGGCGTCGGCGTAAGGCGTCGGCGTAAGGCGTTGGTGTTATAGGCGTCGGCGTAAGGCGCTGGCGTTATAGGCGTCGGTGTTATAGGCGTCTGCGTAAGGCGTCGGTGTTATAGGCGTCGGCGTAAGGCGTCAGTGTTATAGGCGTCGGCGTTATAGGCGTCGGTGTTATAGGCGTCGGTGTTATAGGCGTCGGCGTAAGGCGTCGGCGTAAGGCGTCGGTGTTATAGGCGTCGGCGTAAGGCGTCGGCGTAAGGCGTCGGCGTAAGGCGTCTGCGTAAGGCGTCGGTGTTATAGGCGTCGGTGTTATAGGCGTCGGCGTAAGGCGTCGGTGTAAGGCGTCGGTGTTATAGGCGTCGGTGTTATAGGCGTCGGTGTTATAGGCGTCGGTGTTATAGGCGTCGGCGTTATAGGCGTCGGTGTTATAGGCGTCGGCGTAAGGCGTCGGTGTTATAGGCGTCGGTGTTATAGGCGTCGGTGTTATCGGCATCGGTGTTATAGGCGTCGGCGTAAGGCGTCGGCGTTATAGGCGTCGGTGTTATAGGCGTCGGTGTTATAGGCGTCGGCGTAAGGCGTTGGTGTTATAGGCGTCGGCGTAAGGCGTTGGCGTTATAGGCGTCGGTGTTATAGGCGTCGGTGTTATAGGCGTCTGCGTAAGGCGTCGGTGTTATAGGCGCCGGTGTTATAGGCGTCGCCGTAAGGCGTCGGTGTTATAGGCGTTGGCGTAAGGCGTCGGTGTTATAGGCGTCGGTGTTATCGGCATCGGTGTTATAGGCGTCGGCGTAAGGCGTCGGCGTTATAGGCGTCGGTGTTATAGGCGTCGGTGTTATAGGCGTCGGTGATATAGGCGTCGGCGTAAGGCATCGGCGTAAGGCGTCGGCGTATGGCGTTGGCGTTATAGGCGTCGGTGTTATAGGCGTCGGTGTTATAGGCGTCTGCGTAAGGCGTCGGTGTCATAGGCGCCGGTGTTATAGGCGTCGCCGTAAGGCGTCGGTGTTATAGGCGTTGGCGTAAGGCGTCGGTGTTATAGGCGTCGGTGTTATCGGCATCGGTGTTATAGGCGTCGGCGTAAGGCGTCGGCGTTATAGGCGTCGGTGTTATAGGCGTCGGTGTTATAGGCGTCGGTGTTATAGGCGTCGGTGATATAGGCGTCGGCGTAAGGCGTCGGCGTAAGGCGTCGGCGTAAGGCGTTGGTGTTATAGGCGTCGGCGTAAGGCGTTGGCGTTATAGGCGTCGGTGTTATAGGCGTCGGTGTTATAGGCGTCTGCGTAAGGCGTCGGTGTTATAGGCGTCGGCGTAAGGCATCGGCGTAAGGCGTTGGCGTAAGGCGTCGGTGTTATAGGCGTCGGTGTTATCGGCGTCGGAGTAAGGCGTCGGTGTTATAGGCGCCGGCGTAAAGCGTTGGTGTTATAGGCGTCGGCGTAAGGCGTCGGTGTTATAGGCGTCGGCGTAAGGCGTTTGCGTTATAGGCGTCGGCGTAAGGCGTCGGCGTAAGGCGTCGGCGTAAGGCGTTTGCGTTATAGGCGTCGGCGTAAGGCGTCGGTGTTATAGGCGTCGGCGTAAGGCGTCGGTATTATAGGCGTCGGTGTTATAGGCGTCGGTGTTATAGGCGTCGGTGTTATAGGCGTCGGTGTTATAGGCGTCGGCGTAAGGCGTCGGTGTTATAGGCGTCGGCGTAAAGCGTTGGTGTTATAGGCGTCGGCGTAAGGCGTCGGTGTTACAATAGGCGTCGGTGTTATCGGCGTCGGTGTTAAAGGCGTCGGGTAAGGCGTCGGCGTTATAGGCGTCGGTGTTATAGGCGTCGGTGTAATAGGCGTCGGCGTAAGGCGTCGGCGTTAGGCGTCAGCGTAAGGCGTCGGTGTTATAGGCGTCGGCGTAAGGCGTCGGCGTAAGGCGTCGGTGTTATAGGCGTCGGCGTAAGGCGTCGGCGTTATAGGCGTCAGTGTTATAGGCGTCGGCGTAAGGCGTCGGTGTTATAGGCGTCGGCGTAAGGCGTCGGCGTAAGGCGTCGGTGTTATAGGCGTCGGTGTTATAGGCGTCGGTGTTATAGGCGTCGGTGTTATAGGCGTCGGTGTTATAGGCGTCGGCGTAAGGCGTCGGTGTTATAGGCGTTGGCGTAAGGCGTCGGTGTTCTAGGCGTCGGTGTTATCGGCATCGGTGTTATAGGCGTCGGCGTAAGGCGTCGGCGTTATAGGCGACGGTGTTATAGGCGTCGGTGTTATAGGCGTCGGTGTTATTGGCGTCGGCGTAAGGCGTCGGTGTTATAGGCGTCGGCGTAAAGCGTTGGTGTTATAGGCGTCGGCGTAAGGCGTCGGTGTTACAATAGGCGTCGGTGTTATCGGCGTCGGTGTTATAGGCGTCGGCGTAAGGCGTCGGCGTTATAGGCGTCGGTGTTATAGGCGTCGGTGTAATAGGCGTCGGCGTAAGGCGTCGGCGTTAGGCGTCAGCGTAAGGCGTCGGTGTTATAGGCGTCGGCGTAAGGCGTCGGCGTTAGGCGTCGGCGTAAGGCGTCGGTGTTATAGGCGTCGGCGTAAGGCGTCGGCGTTATAGACGTCAGTGTAATAGGCGTCGGCGTAAGGCGTCGGTGTTATAGGCGTCGGCGTAAGGCGTCGGCGTAGGGCGTCGGTGTTATAGGCGTCGGTGTTATAGGCGTCGGTGTTATAGGCGTCGGCGTAAGGCGTCGGCGTAAGGCGTCGGTATTATAGGCGTCGGTGTTATAGGCGTCGGCGTAAGGCGTCGGTGTAAGGCGTCGGTGTTATAGGCGTCGGTGTTATAGGCGTCGGTGTTATAGGCGTCGGTGTTATAGGCGTCGGCGTTATAGGCGTCGGTGTTATAGGCGTCGGCGTAAGGCGTCGGTGTTATAGGCGTCGGTGTTATAGGCGTCGGTGTTATCGGCGTCGGTGTTATAGGCGTCGGTGATATAGGCGTCGGCGTAAGGCGTCGGCGTAAGGCGTCGGCGTAAGGCGTCGGTGTTATAGGCGTCGGCGTAAGGCGTCGGCGTAAGGCGTCGGTGTTATAGGCGTCGGTGTTATAGGCGTCGGTGTTATAGGCGTCGGTGTTATAGGCGTCGGTGTTATAGGCATCGGCGTAAAGCGTCGGTGTTATAAGCGTCGGCGTAAGGCGTCGGTTTTATAGGCGTCGGCGTAAAGCGTCGGTGTTATAGGCGTCGGCATTAGGCGTCGGCGTAAGGCGTCGGTGTTATAGGCGTCGGTGTTACAATAGGCGTTGGTGTTATCGGCGTCGGTGTTATAGGCGTCGGTGTAAGGCGTCGGTGTTATAGGCGTCGGCGTAAGGCGTCAGTGTTATAGGCGTCGGCGTAAGGCGTCGGCCTCGGTGTTATCGGCGTCGGTGTTTTAGGCGTCGGCGTTAGGCGTCGGTGTTATAGGCGTCGGCGTTACGCGTCGGCGTTACACGTCGGCGTTACGCGTCGGCGTATGGCGTCGGCGTAAGGCGTCGGTGTTATAGGCGTCATTTAAATAATCAAGCTAAACATAAGTTTGTATAAAATAAGTATAATTAAATTCATCACCGGTTACTGAATTTCATTTCATTAGGTTCATTACATAAATATCCGAACTATATAATATTATAAATGCGAAAGTGAGTTTGTTTGTTACGCTATATCAGCCGAGCGGATTTGAATGAAATTTGGCACATGGGTAGAGCATAACCTGGGTAAGGACATAGAATACTTTTCATCCCGCTATTCCCACGGGATCGAGACTTATGAAGGTGGGTCCACGGGGCGCAGCTAGTATTTCAAATAATCTAAAACCACAATTACATAAGTTACACGTAGGTAATCGTACTCGTATTTATAAGCAAATAAAACTACTTATTTCAAACAAAGGTCTTCTTTGAATTATTTATGGTCACCCTATTCACTAATTTGTTAAGGAATGTTTATTTTATTAATATCTTTTGAAATACTGATTGCGCAGGATGTTGGATTACGCCAAATATTTAGTAGAAATTTCTACTAAATATTGGTGTTATTGTTATCCGATTTGATCAACTACTTCAGTACGACGGGCCTTAGAATTGGTTGACCCCGCCAGGGTTAACTAATTCACATTTATTAAGTATTTTTCTCCATACTTTTGCCTTCTAAACTTCACAACTAACTCATGAATATTTTTTCATTTCCAGAAAGGCCATCCATGTGCAGACACTCAAGAGCTAAGTCCAGGCCGCTGGGGTGGTCGCACCATCGCGGAGTGCAAGTGTCCCCCCGGCACTGCCCAGCTGCCACATACCAACACCTGCCACAAACTCTTCGAGAGAGGACCGTGCAGGCCAGGGGAGTACTTCGCGCCAGTCGAGGAGTCTTTCAACAAGAGAGGGTAGGTAAGCATCTTGACGGCTCATCTTGTTAGCTGAAAAGTTGGATAATTTCTTTATACATTTCTATCCGTGGCCATGACTATTGAATGTTTAAGCCTAAATTAATGCCCGAATAAAAAAGCATGTTATTTCGGACAATTAAGAGATCCATATCGAGGGGTGAAAGGCTATTTGGTTGAAGCGACATCTTGGGCGATATTGAGATATATACATATTCGGAATCAGCAATCGGAAATTTTAAACTTTAAATGGCTCTCCTGTAGATTTAGCCCACTTCATATATTTTAGATTTAGATATCTTCGGTCTTTTGGATTGGATGTTGGATTTTCAACCCTCGGCTCAGCGCCGAGGGTTAAAAATGCAACAGTGTTGGTGGTGGTGATGGTGTTTCCTATTGTTATGGGAACAGGCCATAAGTTTAATAGATTTCTGTTAAGAGTGAAATGATGAACCTGGTTGATATATAGAATAATGCAAACATACATTTAGTTGTCTGGAAACCCTCTTTACAAGAACTTTCCTGTTTTAATCCCATTTAGACTCAAGCCGTTTCTCACCAAAATCTAATTTTACTGAGATATTTTTTTTATGAGTTTACTTTTTTATACCCACCATATTTTTTACACAACCTTTTTTTAAAATTTTTACTTGGTAGTCTTTCCAGTTTCTTGGTGAGATATTTCAATTTCTATTGCAGGTAATTAAATATATTACAGACACAAATCTGGGCCTATTAACCCTTGGGCCGTAACCATTATTTTAACTTCCTTAACAGTTTTACCACCTGGACGCCGTTAAAGTCGTTAAAACAAACTGGACACTGTTGTACTTTCACTAACAAAACACAGTTAAAATAAATTTAACTTTGATAGTTTAGGGTTAGCTAAATACGAGATTGTCGTGGAATGTCGTAAAACCCCTTAGGTTTAAGACCTAATGCCTTAGCATAAACTAAGGAACGGTTGCAAAACCTGGCAGTTGACCTTTTTCAACAGAGGCAAAGATTAATACAGATGATTCACTCCATGGTCTAATAAAACAAGGTCTGGCATTCTGGGAGTGACACATGCTTACGTCACTATCCAGTTGTCACTTAATTGCAACAAAACACGTATTAAGGAAAGATATTCAGGCACCATTCTGTAAAAAAAATTGTACAAAGCATTTAAATTGTCGGTTCGTTTGTCTAATCAAACGAAACAATTCAATTCAAACATAAACCAACGTAATTGTTAATTAAAAAAAACGTCATTGTTTTGTCGGATTTGCACAGGTAATAAAGGTGGTTGGGGAGTTATTATTACAAACTTCTGGTAAAACAGATGTGACCACTGTGTCTCGGAATGCATACCTGGCGAAGTATATTATTATAGCATGGTTCACTCCACATTTAAAGTATGATGCTACAAGAACGCGACGGGATCGACTTGTTGGGCAAATTCAGTGAGTGTAACGTAGTCAGAAGATCTAAGAATTACGCGATAGAAAGAAAGGCTACTTCTAGGTGAATATAACTGTAGGTAATTAGCGGTGTGCGACATGAATTGCACTTTATTGTGTCGTAGCAAGAGTCGCTTTTTATTTAAATGATTTTGGGGAGTGAACCATCTGTATTAATCTGTGGCAGAGGCTACAAGCAAGTTTATAAGAACTGGTAAAAATAGACTACATTTATAATTTTCGACAAGGGCGAAAAATATATTAAAATAAATCAAAACACATTAAAAAAAGAAGAAGTGTTTATTCTGCACAAACTAAACGCAAATTACAAAAAAAAAACAAAACAATACTACTTTACAAATTAGCCAAAAGCCTCGTATCCATTAATAACACAGAAAAGTTTGACAAATTTTATCTATTGCTTGCTGTCAGGGTCAGAGGCCAAAGACAAGTTACTATAAGTACATAGTGTGTTGCGACATTTACAAAATGAAAACAAACAATCAAACCTACAAAATGCTGATTAACTAAAAACATATAAAGGCAAACTTTCACATGTAGTTAGGTGGAGACACTATTGGCCACAGTGACCACTGATTTAGAAGCTTGTGAACCAACGAGAAAATTTTAAATTCCTTTAGAATACTGATACTTCTATAAGGTGATGGCCAATCGATATCACGTAGTAGCCAAATAGCCTTTAGCGCGTGCCAAGTGTGTTTCAAATCAATGTTATTGCTATGATTGAAATTCAGATAATTTTCTAAAAATCGTTATTCATTGGTCTAGTGGTCGCAAGCGCTATCGCTAGTCCTGAGTTCTATTCCCAGGTCGGGCAAAGACATATTGAGTACCAGCCCGGAGACTTGATTACTTGAACGAGCCTTTACCCTGGTTGATGGCAAAAGGCTCGTTCCTTATTATATATATCTGCTTATAGCCTTTTCCCAACTAGTTGTTGGGGTCGTCCGGATGCAGCTGAATACCAGTATTTTACATGGAGCGACTTCCTATCTGACCTCCACGACACAGTAACTGGGTAATACGATACCCCTTGGTAAGACTGGTTGTCAGACTTTCGGGCTTCTGACGACCCGTAACGACTGTCAAAGATCCACGAATGACAACCGAGACCAACAGCATAACGTGCTTTTCGAGGCACGGAGGAGTCTCGGTATGTAGAGATGGTCACCCATCCACGGACCATGCCTGGCAAACGTAGTTTAACCTGATGGATCGACCCGTGCGGATGTTATTACTTAGCCACAAGCTCCTGCCCGCTCGTGGCTAAGTAAGTAGGCTCGTTCCCTATTACATGGGACTAAAACATAACTGGCGAATGTCGGTATACTATAGATACAATCCTGCTTAATCCTTCGAGAAACACAGGCGTGAAGTTATGTTTCTTAAATTCAATGTTATACATTATATTGTTTGGTACATTTGTATAAACATATATTCCAATAAACCTAATGCAATCTTCCATTACCTAACACAAACCTAATTTCAAAACACAACCGCTTTTCAAGCGGTTTTAGGAAACCATTATCATACCATCAAAGTCCATCTATTCTCACGGACAAAGGTTTATGCGGTCATAATATTAAATATTCAAGCAGGCCAATGTTAAACATTCCTATTCAAATTAAATATTCTTAGAAATAACTGTTACCTAGATTAACTATTGCAGCATCTCTGAATCCTAGATGTGGTACTTAAGTTTGTATGTAACGATCTGCCGCGAAGTAATGAGAATTGGACTTAATCTTGATAGGCATAAAATTGGGTATTAACATCATTAGGGCTGGGATTATTTTGAATTTAAAGGAAAATGAGGTCTTGGGTTACGACAGGCTTAGAAGATAACGTGTCATTGGTCGTAATGTAAAACGAATTACAAATCACGGTGAGATGTTTCACCGTGAAGAGTGCGGTGAAGTGAGCATGAAGTGAGCTGTCCATAGTGTCAATCCCTAGCTTTAGGTGCAATGACAGCTCACATCAAGCTCACTTCACCCAAGTTATCACGGTGAGCTGTTTACAAAATATCATCGAATTCAGGTCAATCTGATTATAATTCTAATGTATAAAATACGATACAATTCAGAATTTTGAATGTGTACGAGTAGATCGTCGATATATTGTGTTTGATTTATAAATATTAAGTCAATTCTAATTAATTCCAAATCCATCCTTGTATTACTTATCTGAGACGAATATTAACAACAAAATACACACATAAAGGCTCGTGCAGACCAGCGCGACGCGACGGCGCGACGCCACTCGAACAATACAATTTCTAAGAAAACTTGACGGTATAACAATAACCGGTGTCGCGTCGTGCTGTCGCGTCGCGCTTGTCTGCACAAAGCTTAAGACGATACCTAACCGGATCTTGTAATATTGAATAACATCGTAGAAAATGGACAGTTATTTTTCAAAGCCAATTTCTAATACAGCAAATTACACCACAATAAGCAACATCTCCACCAAATCTCCAATATTTCTCAACATCTGTATTTTCCTATCACGATCATTGCAAAACTGTAAAACCCCAAGAGTGACTTACTTACTAAGAAATCCATTATAAATTCCAGTGAACGACAAGGCATGTGCGTGAGGCCTCAACAATGTGCCGATGAGACCTTGGTCTACTGGCCAGCTGATGGCAAGTGCTACTACAGAAATACTCAGGGACCTTGCTATCCTGGATCAGTGCTGGACGCCGGGGAAGATGGGGTCGCGAATTGCTCAGTAAGTATAAAACCTATAAAAAGTATGGGCTCATCACATGAGCATAGAACAAAAACAAGACTTCTGTTAGTGCTTTTCTGTCCTGGATGCGTAAATACAAAAGCGGATGCAACACAGACAGTGGCTGATGTGTAACGCAGCCGTGTCCGTATGAATAACGTATGACACACGATTACGCCAAAGACATTTGAAAACTGTCTGCAATGCGCTCCGAAAGATATTGTTTTAACAAAAACGACTGCAATACAGCTTACCTATAAGTACTCGCTCTATTTACACTACAGCAGTGCTATTCTGTAACCATCTCACCGTGAAAACTTAGGTGAAGTAAGCGTGGAGTGAGCTGTCATTCCACAGGGATTGACACTATTGACAGCTCACTTCACCCAAGTTTTCACGGTGAGATATTTACAGAATAGCACTGCAGGTATCAAACTTGTTGCGATGTAACACACCTTGCGCTAATGCGAGCAACTTGGAAGTACCTAGGTTGGTCAAAGTTCTAACCTAACCTAACCCATTTCACCTAGTTCATAATTTTTGGACAGTTTATAACTTAACGGAAATAATACTATGGGTTGAATCTGCCTTTTCATTGCCTAATACAAACAAATGTGGCTGCACTACAAACCGCTGTGTTGCAGCTGGTTTCGGACGGACTATTACTGCTTTAAGTCATTCGCAACATAATGTAGCACAGACTAAGTGTGTCTTTGTTGCATCCTTTTGTATTTACGCGTCCTGGATACGTATTTGGATCATGGCGCTAAGATAGGTTTGCGAATAAATAATGAGATTACGCTCGACTTGGATACAGTCCTTGATAAGGCTGACAGTTAGATAGGAGACATGTACGTGGGCCATCAAAACAAGATATAATTTGACCTTTATCCGTCCGCTCTAACTTAAGACTTGTAACTTATCACTTGGCTCAGTTGTTTGTAAATTCTAATGGGGGTCTTGACCGTCACGCGTCGTTCCAATCAAGAAATTAAAGCCAAAATGAGATTATATTTGATAATTCCTTGAAAGAAAGTGCGGTAGATGATACAATATTAATAATGAGATCTCAAAGAGCGAAGATCATAAAATTCACCACCATGTTCTAAAACATTACCGTTACCTTTCCAGTGTGCAGTCTCCAGTCCCCACTACTGGTCGCCAGACGGTAGCTGCTACCCACACTACACGCGAGGTCCCTGCGAGAAGGGCCAGCTGTTCCTACCAGGCTCGAAGTGTGGCTGCGAGAGTCATCTACCTCATTACCATAATGAGACTGGATCTTGCTATGAATTAGGTGAGGAAGGATGAACCTTCATCATAATAAAATAATACTGGCCTATTATTGTCCCCCTGCAGGGCAAAAGCCTCTTCTCATTCAGAGAAGGCACGAGTATTGATCACCACGCTTGCTTAAGATAGGTTGGCGATTTCAGACTTAAACTTCTTCTCGTCTTTATTGCATTTATGTGTACATTTAGGTGTTACATTTATGTAAGTAAGTTCCAACATGAAACCCGGTTAGGGCACGGCAACATAATATACGTAGGTATATAATAAATTGGATAAAACAAGCACCCAGTGCAAGTTTGTTAAACAAATATAATTATTTTCGATAATATTACTAGTATTCAGTTTATGTAGTTATTTTGTAGTGTGTGTGTTGTTGTTTTGTGTTTTGGTTGTTTTTTTGTATTTTTTGATGTTTTTTTTTAATATTAATCTGATGGTTTTGCTAATTACTGACAGTGTTAGTTAACATTTTTAATTGGACCCTTCGATATGTAAAGTAACATTATTTTCAATCAACTTAACACAAGGGTGTTCTTCAATAAAATTTATTTATACTTAGCTGTATCACAATTTGATTGGGAATAGGGATGTAGACTGAGGAAAAAAAATACTATTTAGTCCGCCAGTCAGATGATAAAAAAATATTTGACCCCTATTTTTTGTTTCATCATATTAATAAAAAATGGTTTAGATGAAACGCATTAAAGTTGGGGAGTGGGGGCTCACTACGTTACAAGTCAGTATAAAATCTACCGAGGAGTGACATCATACAACATCTTAACTCAATGTATTGCTGTAATCTTTAAATTACGTAAAAAAAAGAAAAAATACGGGTCCAATATTTTTTAATAATCTACGTGAAGGACAAACATTTTTTGTCATAATCCCTATTTAAATTTAAGCAGAATAATGTTGCTATTATGTCACGCATCACTTTAAATTCTTCGTCGAAAAGTTATCAAATGTCTCAAATCTATTACCCAATTAGTAGCCCCGCTCTTTTTCTTTTAATCAATTATTACACAAACAGCAAAATATTCGATGCGAAGTCTAGTTAATTAGTGTCCACTTATTGAATGCCGAATGAGTGTAAACTAGTAATTCTACAAATTGGTGAAATTACACTGAAAATTAAATATTTCTTACGGTCCAAATAGCAGATTGGGCAGCATTTGTACATAAACGTTTAATAACTAATTGGGTAGGATTAGGCACAAATATAGTACTCCCAAATTTCGCCAGTTGTGTGTTGTATTATGCTGTTGTGTTGTGTTTTTTTCATTGGTCGTAACGTTTGTAAAATGAATTACAAAAAGGATCTGCTGACAAATTTTCAACATCTTCACAGATATTAGTATCTAATTCAAGTCCAGATCGACCTGAATACTGATTATAATTCTGACAAAAATAAATTATAAATCTGGGACAATTCAGAATTCTAAGGTGTCTGGGACAATTCAGAAATCTTAGAGAATATTATACTCAATATTTTAAATTATTTAATCAAATACAATATATTTGATTAAATAATTAAAAATATTGAGTCAATTCTAATACATTCTAAATCCATCCTTGGTATGTTTTACTTACCTGAGACGAATATTAATAACAAGATACGCACCTATGACGATGAGTAACCAGATCTTATAAATAACGTCATATAAGATTACCTGCTGGCTTATTTCCAACATCTTCACACTTAGTGGTATCGAATTCAGGTTAGCATTATAATTCGAATAAAATACGATTCAATTCAGTATCCTGCAGTGCTATTCTGTAACCATCTCACCGTGAAAACTTAGATGAAGTGAGCGTGGAGTGAGCTGTCATTCCACAGGGATTGACACTATTGACAGCTCACTTCACCCAAGTTTTCACGGTGAGATGTTTACAGAATAGCATGGCTGAGGTGTGTTCGAAGAGATATTGTAAATACAAGATGTCTCTTGTCATCTTCACACGATTGACAGAAAAGAACGATGTTTTTACTCCGTTTGGTGCCTAACGTGGTGGTTTTTGGTGCAAGCGGGTCGTAGTCAATGTCCACGATAATTTTATTGTTGTGGACTTCTAAATAAACGAAAAAAAAAGTCACCTCACTTCACTCAAATAGGGGATTTAACATTTTATCAGTGAAATGATCTTGGAAATTGGTAAAACTTACCAAGAAATAACAAACAAAGTACATGATACATTTTTTGTTATTTCTTGTGGACAGGATATTAATTCAGATTTGTTGCAGTTGTAATGGCAATCATGTCATTTGGTTTAAATAGGTTTTTATATTTATTATTTTATTTGTCGTATTAATTTATATTTTGTGAACATGAGAACGTTGTAGGCTTATTAGACTGTAAATTTGCAGACCATTTTCTATTTTGTTAAGTACCTGGTACTTGTTGACAGGCCTGCACTGTCCTCCCATACCTATTAATTTGAAAACATTGTAAAAGACAATTAATTTTAAAAGAGTAACCGCTGTCTCTTCTCCATAGGAAAAGATCAATAGTGACCGTGCTTTGCGTTTATATGAAATAAAATATTTTGGTTTCGTCATAGTATTTCTATTTTCAGATTCCCTCGGCCCTTGTCCAAGAGGCCACATATTTTCCATTGCCGAGGTGGCTCCATACGGCTCCCGGGCTGAATGTAGATGCAAGTCGTTCCATGCTCGAGCTGCTGACGGTGTCTGCTACAGGCTGTATACTAGAGGACCCTGTGCGCATGATGAGATGATTGCCAGAGGGGGAAGATGTACTAAGGTAAGGGGTGCAAAGTTATCGTGGCGCAGTGGTAAAGGCTCCGACTTACGAGTTGTACGTCATGGGTTCGAACCCAGGCAGGCGCTTTACTTTGTATAAATAATTTCATCACTACTGCTCTCAAAACGGTGAAGGAAAACATCGTGAGGAAACAGGCACATGCCTGTTTCCTCACGATGTTTTCCTTCACCTACCAGAAATTCAAAGATATGTGACATCTACCAACACCAGATGACCAGATGTCACCACCAACTGACGGGGTCCGGAAGGGCCAATGCCTGCCGGGGTTGTGAGTTTGTCCGAAAAGGATATCGCGACCCCGGCACACAGGCAACGGAAGGAACACGGGTGGGTTTTAGTCAGTAAAAGTCTGACACGCCCTCCCGCTCCGCCCAAAGCGGGAGAAAAAAAAAAATGGGTTGGCCCCATAGTGAAAGTTGTTCATAATGATGAGTACAATGACCCCTTAAGAGGATGCAAACGAATTAAATTTCACTTTGTATAAGTAAATACATAGAGAACGACATAATTATAATTTTGAGTACAAATGTACTGCTTTTTCTTGTTATATTTTGATCTGCATTGTACCTATTGCGAATCACTCCTAAACCTTTCTCATTCTTAAATTCCAGGTGCCATGTGGAAGAGGTCGTCTGTATGTGCCGGAACGTCGTCGTTGTTACCGGCCCGGCACCGCGGAGCCGTGTCCGGTGGGAGAAGTGGTGGCCTTCGACTTTGAAGCGAGACCAGCCATCGATGGTCTCAGCCATAACGGAGTGTGTGCTTGTGGAAATGGCGCTTGTAGTCGACGAGAGGTATGTCAAGAAGACGGTTTTTTTAGGATGTGTAACATCTTTTCTCTCGGTTTTCTGTAATCTGTGGGAGTGATTTCGAGAAACGGGACGGAAGTGCGTAACAGGAAGCTATTTGATTTGACTTACAAACAAACCTATTTTCCGAGAGGTTGGTACTGTCAGCCAAGATGTCAGATGTTCTCAATTCTCAATTCTTTATTTCGTACCATAATGTATAAAGTTGGTAGGTAAATAATTGTATTAGTCACAATTATGGACCCTGTCGGGCACAGCATAGATCAAGTAGGAGAGAGGAGGAGCACTGATTGTTTATTGTGATAAATTTTATCATTAGTAAGTTATACTCTTTTAGTAAAACAGAATTTAATTTAAGAAACATATTATATTATTATTTATATGTTACACATTATATGCGACTATTGCTAGGCTCGCTCGTTTTTTTATTTCACCATGTGTAGATGGCACAACCAGCCATGCTGATGAGACTGAACGCCATTTTAGTTTGTCTTCGGTTGAGACGACAAAAGCCGCTAGGATGCTATTAGTTTTTATTAGGCGTTGGCGGTCGAAAGATGTAACCGTAGGGAACAACAACGTAACCACATATTTTGCTTTTTTTGTCAACGTCGTGTATGGCTTTAAAATTTTGATTTCTAGTTCCCTATTCTAAACTAAACCACGTATTAAACAATATGTAAAAAAAATCTTGTCCGATCTGAAAGCACATAGGTGTACCAACTACAATAACATTACCTAAAAGTTATATATTTTATTATTATTATTGAAAATAAAAGCTATTGCTAATTAAAAATCTCATTTTTTGTACCAAAATTACCCCAAATTCATTAAAAATTGGAAGTGTATAGAGTGCCACTAGCGGCCCTTTATCCCTATTGGATAAGGTGCCGTTATTTGCGGCATAACAGTGGCGCTGCCTCGGCTCGGCTCAAGTGCCGTAAGCTTTTCATTTTCATTGTCACTGTCACTTGTTATTTTGTTTGATTGTTGAGGTTAGTTTGCCGCCCTTTGTATTTGTTTTAGATAATAATATGAAAAGTCACTATAATGACTGAATTTACGAAAAATGAAGTAGTAAATGAAAATGGCTGAAAGGTAGGTTAGGTTAGGTTAGAACTGTGACCACACACAGCCAGGGTACGTTTAGGCACAAGAGAATGTAATATTTTGGGAATGTGGTGTGAGCGAAGTAACCTCAATAATCAAACAAAATAACAAGTGACAGTGACTCAGTGACAGTGACAATGACAATGTAATGCTTACGGCACTTTAGCCAGACCGAGGGAGCGCCACTATATTGCCGTTAGCGACACTCTGTACAAGGCCTTAAAAATTTGCGAGTTTTCAACAGAGGTCATAAGTTATAACTTGTAGACACCGGCTAAACAACGGCCCGCGCTCCATGTAATAACCCGGTAAAATTACCCATTGAAATAAGATGTGATGATTTTCTTTTATTTTTTCATGAAAATTACCATACAAATATACTCTCTAGGTATCGTACCCTAACAACACCCTCACAGATCGGACAGGGCATTTTTACATGTTGTATTTGGTAAATTAGAACATATTAATTTCACTGCAGGATTCAGTTATCGTCATACTGTACGATAGTAATGAAGCGGTGATCACGTCTTGGAAATGTCTTGGAATTTGACCCCGAACAACCAGCTCAGAATGAACTTATCATTTCTTAAAAGAAAGAAAAAGTATTTATTGAGACAAGCACAGGAGATCTCAAATTAAACTAAAAACACTAATTGAAACGTAAATAGAAAAAAATAATAGTAAAAATTAAAATAATAAGATTAGATTATTATTAGATTTCTTTAGAAATAAGCATCACCTTTGTACGTATTTTTCTGTTCATTTTTTTCTTGTCTGTTTATATGTGTGTACATAAACCGTTAAATAAATAAATAACTAAAAGCAGAAAGTCCTGTGCGAGGCCAAAAGGCTCCTATCTCAGCATGATGCTGCGACATTTAATAATAAATGTCGCAGCGCTGGTATTTCTTCAATTTGTTTAATACAATTTTTATTTGCCCATTCTAGGTGGAAGCCTGCATCACTCGCAGGGGCACAGCGCCTTTCAACGGTACCTGCCACATACTGAATACGCAGGGCCCCTGTCCCGAACACTCCTGGCTCATGAGAGACCACACTAACAATATCAGGTGTAAGTGCAGACCTGGGACGGTAGCGGCGGATTGTGAAGAGGATGTTAGGGTGGAAGTGAAGAGTTGATATAGTGAAATTGTAGTAGGGCAGTGAAGGTACTTTTAGTGTAGTGTGTGATGATCGAAATTTAAGAGTGTGAAGAACACTCTGGCACAGAGATCAATAGGGATGTTCTCTGGGTAAAAAAAAGTAAATCGGAATGAAATGAAATGTTATTATCAAATTAATGATTTGTATGAATACCTGCTTAGTTTGTATGTCAGAGTTCATATATTACTATATTTTTAAGTTCTAAAATGTTCTCAAGTAAGTGAAATCCTTGTAATTTCTTATTGAGAAATAAATTTCTTTAACCATAAATCTATTTAGTCCGCCAGTCAGATAATAAAAAAATATTAGACACGTGTTTTTTGCTTTATATAGATAATTTTTTTTTTTTTTTTAGATAAAACGCGTTAAAGTTGGGGAGGGTCGCTATGTTACAATTCAGTATAAAATCTACAGGCCAGTGACGTCATGCCACATTTTAACTCAACATATTGCCGTTATCTTTTCATTACGTAAAAAAAGAAAAAATACGCATCCAATATTTTTTAATAATCTATCTGACTGACATAAAAGAAATGATAGTGAACATTCCTATTTGAACTGTGCCAGATTGGTCTGACCAGATGTGAGCACACAGATACACGAAACATCTCATCAGAATAAATTATACAACTAAGGGAATGGTCGCTTCGGAACCTGTAACAGCCACACAGGGTACTGATTTTCGAACGCGTAATTAAGTCTATGTCTGTGTTAGCCAATCCGATGTGGCTGTAAGCCTATAGGCGAAAACGACAGGGTTGCCCGCGAAATTCATACATTTTGTTCTTACCTTTTTTGCAATTTGCAAGTAAGTATCAGGTTGTAAGTTGATAAAAATGTGATTCACGACCAAAGCACATAATTATGTTATTTAGTAATGCTGCAAATACATATTTGCTATGGCCGCGAATCATATTTTGACCAATAACTGACCTGCAAAATGCACAAAAAGTATTAAAAAAAATAATTTCGCTGGGTGCCTTGTCGTATTCGCCTTAAGTGATACAAGTCTACTGCAGGTTCGTTTTCATTGGCTGCAGCAGTCTGGGTGTCGAAATGAGATGATTTAAACATAATAATTTTATTAAAAGTCATATTTAGTGGTAAGACTGAAGAGACTCAAAGTTTATTAATCTGTACATATTAGTTAAGTAGATAAAGTTAAATGAATAAATTATGCAACAAGAACGTACCTAGTTGTATGAGAAAAAATATGATAGTGCATATAAAGGTAGGTAGGTAGATATTAAATTAAATAAAGGGGTTTTAATTTTATTTAAAACTTTTTTTGTGAATAATTAATATTCTTATGCATTTACAACTGACATTCTTTTTTTACTTTTTGCCGTTGGTCCCGGCTGTCATTCGTGGATCTTTGACAGTCGTTACGGGTCGTCAGAAGCCCGAAAGTATAACAACCAGTCTTACTGAGGGGTATCGTATTACTAAGCTACTGGGTTGTGGAGGTCAGAGGGCCTAAAACGGCCACTTTAGCAATTCTGCTAAATGCGAGTCATTTCCTGAATTCCCAGCAATTCATTAGCAATTCCTCAAATTTTCGTGAAATGGTGACACATTAGCTGAATGGCGTAAATATTGCCCTATTGGAGGAAACGAATCGCTTTTAGCAGAATTGCTAAAGTGGCCGTTTTAGGCCCCCTGACCTCCACAACCCAGTAGTTTAGTAATACGATACCCCTTGGTCGCTCCATGTAAAATACTGGTATTCAGCTGCATCCGGTTAGACTAGAAGCCGACCGACATAGTTGGGAAAAGGCTAGGCAGATTAATTATTTTTTTACTTTTTCTTTTTACAAACAAAATGAATTGAAAAAAAACATTGTATACGAGGCATATCGGGACGAGTAAAAGAATAAAATTATATTTTATACACATTGGATTTTTATTTTTAATAACTTATCGTTTACATTTCCTTACATTTAAATTATAATTAACAGTACAAAAATAGTCAAAAGTTACTATCTAATTGCGTGATGTCTGACTAAAATTAATTTATTATACACAACTGTAGCACAGCACTAGTCTTTGTCTTGGATCATTTGTCTTTTAATTTCTTCTGTGATTGTCCTGAAAACAAAAAAAATACAAAATTATTGTATAATTTCTATGTTTATTTCACTCCAGCACGCTTAGCATGACTACAATATAGAAACGGATTTTGTCGACGGAAGAATAGACAAAATTACAGATAAATAATCACAATCTGTAATTTTGTCTATTCTTCCGTCGACAAAACCCGTAGAAAACCCGTTTCTATGGTTGAGATGTTAAACGTGCTGATATCTCTTGGGTCGTAAAACTAGTAGGAACTGAGTTTTTCGAGACATCGCCAAGCGATTGGTCGACTCTTCACATGACCAGAGGGCTAGCTTATTTTTTGGACAAAGAATCAGCATTGCCATACAACGTGGCAATGCTATCGGCCTTTTGGGCACTTTTCCTGTTTACATCGATGCGGACGAATTTTTTAATGCCCTATCAAACTTTGCCCTATCAACTAATAAACAAATATGCTTTAAAATCAAAGCATTTATTTCATATACATTAAATTAAATTAAATATAACAGAATATATAAAAAAATCTCCGTTCTCACAATATAGGCTGAGGTTCTAATAAGTTAGTCAGTAGTTTATTTTTCCAATAACACTTACCGAAATATATCCTATAGACTTGGTTGAAAGGCATCTCGATGGCGACCGTCGACAATATTGATATCACTGTCACTACAAACAGTTCTGGGACGTGCACCTGAAATAACAGAAGTAATAAAATTATGGATATGGAAATATCAAGAGTCTATACAAAGTGAAAAAAAAAAAAAAATCTGCTGTTCCCTACATTATAACGAGCTATGCGAACATAAATGTAGGGAATTGTATTTTTTTCGCGATTTCAGGGTTGGCCCCAGAGTGAAAGTTGTTCATAATGATGAGTACAATGACCCCTTAAGAGGATGTAAACGAATTAAATTTCACATTGTATAAATATTTTGCCTTTTTTTAAGGTCTGTGAATTTTTATCTCCGTTAAAGGTAGTCTAATTCCTCTGGAAATTTTCTTTATCCTGACTTGGATGATCTCTGAATCAAGTCTCATTGTGTTGATTAAAGAAAGAAAGAAAGAAAAGAAAGAAAAATAAGTTTATTTGTCACAGAAACACGTTCATAAAAAAAAGATGATAAACTCGAGTAGAAAATAAGAAAATGAAACAGAATAGATTTAAACGCTGCGCGCGCGTTTATCAACGCTTCATATTGCTCAATCATTACTAGCCAAACTTCAGAAACCAAAACTTCGGTTCATGGTCGTCTAAAAACGAGATGCCGACGTTTTAGAGCGTTGGAATCGAAAAGCTTTGTAACACCCATAATACTTAAGCTTCGTGCAGACCAGCGCGACGCGACGCCGCGACGCGACTCGAACAATACAATTTCTAAGAAAACTTGACGGTATAACAATAACCGGTGTCGCGTCGCGCGACAAGTCGCGCTGGTCTGCACAAAGCTTTAACTGTCACAAAGTGCAGAATAAGTGACGACTTAGGAAAAAAATCAAGGATACTTACAAGTAGTAAAGGCGAGTAGTACTCCGCATTCCTCTGCACTCCCACGTTGTAGAAGAAGATGGGGAACTGCGTCAGGTACACGCTGTACGCGATCTTGTTGAAGAACTTGAACACTCGCGACTCTATGAATGAGGTTCCTATGCCTGTGGATATAAGGGTGTATATTGAATGAAGGTTTAGACACCGTTCCTAAGGACTTGGATACCGAAACTACGTAGTAAGTAGGCTTATTCCTTTTCATTTCTTTGGTAAGATATGTAGTAACAAGAATTTAGTACGGTACCTACTACTTATTCCTTATGCTGAGAGATATTTCTCGACGGCATGTTAAGCCAGAGGTCCATGGGCGGCTTTAAAACTCTGACACCAGGTTAGTCACTAACCACACGAAAAGAAGATTACTTATTCAGCCTATAATGTCAGGCCTCCTCACTGTGAGAGGGAGTGGGCTGTAATCTACCACGCGGGCTCAGTGCGAGTTGGTAGACGTCACCTATTATTTAGTCTTGAATCTCAGATATTTTATTTATCAAAGGTTTGATTTAAAAAAAAAAATTAACCAAAGTTATATGATCCATAGAAACACTTTAGAGTTAAGCAAAGCAAACAATTAAACTATGTTAGGCTTTGTTTAGGGCAGTGGTCGACAAACTGCGGCTCGCGAGCTTCATGTGGCTCTTTGCCCTATAAAGTACGGCTCTGTCTGTACAAATGTCGATTAGTGAAAACCCGACCCCCGCACGTATCTACACTTGTACATACGCGCGGGGGTCGGGTTTTCGGCTATTAAGCAAGATATCAAGTTTAATTCAAAATTCAAACTACATTTCAAAGATTTATCAATTACTCTACCTTTAAAATTTTCCAAGGTTAACTTGTTAATAAGTGAGATGCCTTCATCATATTATTATCAGCCTATATGATGATGATGTTAAAGGCATCTTACTTCTTAGCAAGTAAATTTTAGGAAGAGTTGTGAAATGAAAGAGGGTGCGAGTTTTAAGGATTAAGAAAAGCGTTTTGAGACATACTGAAAGGATTGGCTCTCATAAGAAATCTTAGTCGTTATAGTATCGATATTTGGCTCTATTGGCTAATGAGTTTGCAGACCACTGGTTTAGGCTATTGATTCAAATGATCCCAGACCATCATTTTTTTTTGCTACATTTTCTTGCCCTGACCCCGATCTCGCCTGATGGATAACGATGGATGACTTATGAACCTTTATATTAAATTAGCCAATAATCGGAATAAGTCTTGAGGACTTACCAGCATAGTCATTGGCAATCGCCCAATGTGAGGCGCACATGAACACCCCCCACAATATCGGCGACAGTGCCGCGAACATGGCGGCGCCGTAGTGCTCGTACCGGTACCCCTCCAGGCCCCACCTGTAAGGAGTCGCGATGGTCGCCACCATCAGCGCCAAGCAGAAGGCCCAGAGAAGTCTTGATTGAGCCTGGAAGGTGGAGAAAAATATATTAATTTGGTAAATTTTCTCACTTAATAAGATTTTTTTATGGATCTTTTGATTTACTTAATGAACATGCAAATCATTTATAAAAAAACCGGCCAAGTGCGTGTCGGACCACGCATAATAAAGGGTTCCGTAGTTGGGATGAATTTGTCCCCCAAGAACAAACTTAACATTGTAGTTGAAAAACATGTTCTCCCGTACGGAATGTATGGGAGAACATGTTTTTCAAACTGCAAATTTAAGTTGGTCGATTATTACTCGTTAACCTGTAAAGCCTACTTAGCTGTTATAGTTTTCTTTTTAACTCCGTTGTATATACTACTGCTGTGATTTTTTTCATAAATCCAAGTACAACCATTTAGCTGACACTATACTCTACAAAAAATGAGCACTTTAAAGTTTAATATTTCGCAAACGGATCCCTAAATTGAAAAATGGCTTTTACACACAATATTTTTGAACGACCATTCTAACGACACCCAAGACCATCGGATAGACGAGAAAAAAAAACATCCCCACTTTACGTGGAGGTACCCTAAAACAACAGTCTCTGAGCTAAGCCGCGGACAGATAGACAGACGGACATGGCGAACTATAGGGTTCCTTGTTTACTACGGAACCCTAAAAACTAGCGAGCCTTACAGTAGTCGCGATGTGTAACATCTGACATCTCATCATAAGCAACATTAAAGGGGCGGGGCCTCGTCAAGGTCGTTTCTGATGGTCAAGTCTAGCACCGTGCATTGGTCAAATCAAATTGCACGCACTTTCCCGGCTTCCTGTTACACACTTCCGTCGCTGTTCACGAAATCACTCCCACAGATTGTAGGAAAGAATCGGAAGGAACTTTCTTCAATGACGGAAAATTTTAATAGTCCGTAATACTATTGGAACAGGTTGTAAAGTTCACTCATCCTCTATAGAAAAGGGAGGATCCTCTGACCAGGCGGGTGTCGTGTCTAGCGGGCAACTGACCAATGGTTGAAATCGGGAGCTTGTATATATGTAGATCGGGCGGTAAACTCTAATTGCGCGATGCAGGATTTGTGTGACGTCAGCTCTTTGATGCGTTGTTCGCATGTGGCGATGTAGATTTCGCCAATAAAAATCGTAGTAAGTGGTACTTATTTCATAGTGCTGATCGAAATGAGGATGGTCTAAAATACTTACGGTTGAAAGTGTGAAGTTTAACTTTTTGGTTTTCATGAGATACGCCATGACAACTCCTATTAAGTAGATGGTGGCTCTATGCGTAGGTAAGATGTAGGAGAACCGCGCCGCGTCGAGTAGCTTTTGAACTCTGTAAATAAAATTAAACAATATTAAAGATTTTGCCGATGCTACATCTAAGTTGTGTCGTACTGTACAGCTCTTTGTGTAGAATCCCATCTCTCTATTTTCCCGATGGTATTCTGAAAGACAACTAAGATATGAGGGCAGGAAGATAAATTACAGTTAGCAATAGGTATAAACTTAAGCACCACTACAACGAATGATTCTAGAAATATTACTTGTAATTTTTTAATAATCTCGATTCAAAACATTTTTTTAAACGCTATTATAATGTTTGACCATCTCGCTAGCGGACATAAGGCCAGTTCTACTACCCCCGGCTATATTATCTTGCAGTTAATTAAATACAAACTTTGCTCTCTAATGGAATTTATCAGCACGCATAGCCTGATAACCATAGAAATGGGTTTTCTAAGGCTTTTGTCGACGGAAGAATAGACAGATTGTGATTGTTTATCTGTCAGTTTGTCCGTCGACAAAATTTATTTTTATTCTGGTCATGCGCGTGCTGGTAGTTACAATGCCTATCCGGTTACTGAGACAGACCTCAAAAAACCATTTAAGACACATGATCCTCACATGATCTGACCAAGATAATGTCTGGACTATAAAAGAGACTGTGACCTCTGAGTTTGTTTCGGTCTTTCTTCTCAGAGTAGTCAGATAGGAAACGCCGACCTCATCCAGTTTTTAAAGTGGCCAGCAAGTAATTTGTTTTATAGTGTAAGCAAGTTTTTAAAGTGGCCAGCTTGTAATTTGGCAAGAATCGTAGATACGCAAAATTCGTTTTCGCTTGCCATTCCTAATTATGGCAATAACTATATAATAATGACATGCAATAAAAGTGTAAATTATAATGTTGCACTAAGTGTATTTGCGCAAACTTACTCTAAATACGCCAAAACCTTGCCAAGTGCCGGTGACTGTATCATATTGAGCCTCCAAAGAACTAACTCCTAAGGCTGAGATTGCCTTGTAGACTGCGCCTACAATATAGCCAAAGCAATGCAATAACAGTAGTAATATTGTTTGCTGCTGCAATCCGTCAAGTTTGATGTACGATCTGTGGTCTCAGCATCGAACAGGACTTTATAATATATCGGCTGTGTGAGCAGCGGCATCTATCTAAACATTTAATAAATCATAGGTGTCGTCTGTGAAATTCAGGGCGATTGGCTGGTGTTTCTTGATTCCAGTAAGGCAAAATTTTGCATAGTTGTTACGAGTTGAATGCTCGAACGAACTCCCCCGAATCGACACACTTAAATAATATTATTTTTTGTTTAGGCGATTTTTGTTTTGTTGCTGCGTGTCCATATATTTCTGGGACACGGAATCATTTTAATCATGGGTCGTTTGAATTTGTTGTGGACTCATAGGTGCTTCGATTTTTTTACCATTTTCTATTTTGTTATGTAGTAATTGTTGATAAGCCTACACTGTCATCCCGTTAACAGTGTAATTTGAAAACATTGTAAAAACCAATTATTCCAAGATCCTCACATGATCTGACCAAGATAATGTCTGGACTATAAAAGAGACTGTGACCTCTGAGTTTGTTTCGGTCTTTCTTCTCAGAGTAGTCAGATAGGAAACGCCGACCTCATCCAGTTTTTAAAGTGGCCAGCAAGTAATTTGTTTTATAGTGTAAGCAAGTTTTTAAAGTGGCCAGCTTGTAATTTGGCAAGAATCGTAGATACGCAAAATTCGTTTTCGCTTGCCATTCCTAATTATGGCAATAACTATATAATAATGACATGCAATAAAAGTGTAAATTATAATGTTGCACTAAGTGTATTTGCGCAAACTTACTCTAAATACGCCAAAACCTTGCCAAGTGCCGGTGACTGTATCATATTGAGCCTCCAAAGAACTAACTCCTAAGGCTGAGATTGCCTTGTAGACTGCGCCTACAATATAGCCAAAGCAATGCAATAACAGTAGTAATATTGTTTGCTGCTGCAATCCGTCAAGTTTGATGTACGATCTGTGGTCTCA
Source organism: Agrochola circellaris (assembly GCA_914767755.1). NCBI lineage: Eukaryota > Metazoa > Arthropoda > Insecta > Lepidoptera > Noctuidae > Agrochola > Agrochola circellaris. The sequence goes on from OU611847.1 coordinate 4,493,775, forward strand.
GCATCGAACAGGACTTTATAATATATCGGCTGTGTGAACAGCGGCATCTATCTAAACATTTAATAAATCATGGGTGTCCTCTGTGACTTTCTGGGCGATTGGCTGGTGTTTCTTGACTCCAGGCAAAATTTTGCATAGTTGTTACGAGTTGAATGCTCGAACGAACTCACCCGAAACGGGCGAATCGAAACTTTTAAATAATATAATTTTTTCTTTAGGCGATTTTTGTTTTGTTGCTGCGTGTCCATATATTTCTGGGACACGGAATCATTTTAATCATGGGTCGTTTGAATTTTTTGTTGACTCATAGGTGCTTCGATTTTTTTACCATTTTCTATTTTGTTATGTAGTAATTGTTGATAAGCGTACACTGTCATCCCGTTAACAGTGTAATTTGAAAACATTGTAAAAACCAATTATTTTTAAAAGAGTAACCGTGAAGTTTCATGCCGGCTTTTCTCCATAGGACACGACCAATTGGAACCATGCACCTAGCTTCTGAAGTTTCATAAGTGCCCATGTAGGTTTATGTGAAATAAAATATTTTGAATTTGAATTTGAAAACTCAAAATGGTCGTAATAACAAAGTCGTACCTTTTTAATTTCCAAATCTGTGACCAAAACCATTTTTAGTGTGGTGAAAGATTTGAAATTTAGAATACATTTTCTTTTAATAGACAAGATTTGAGACGGAATTTATATATGGGAAAAAAATTGCTATACCTACCTATTTTTCGTATTGAAGACGATTACATTATCAAAGTTTGTTTGCACTTTATGTAAAGAAACAATACCTACATATCAAGTTTCAATAATTACATTCCAGAGAACTCAACAAGTCACTGAAATGACATTAAAACAAGTACATAAAGTACTAACTACTTATCAAGTGCCTTCATTAGCAGTTGCAAATGTGAATACTTAAAAACTTAAACAATGTTGGTTCACAAGGACTTATAAGTAAGTATTGTGTTGTGTTAAGTAATGGATTTTCAAGTAGGTAGCTATCTACATAGTACATAGGTGATGCGTTTACGCAGGTACCGTGGGTACTCTTGAAGTATACTGCCTAAGGAAGTGTTTATGATATGGTCAAGGACTTGAAGTATTTGCTTCTGGAAGATTTAGTGTTTCCTCATTCCTCCGTTTGGAGGGATTAACAAATAGTGCTCACTTGCTTCTACGCCATTTTGCGTAAGAACATGTTTTCATAATGTTTTGAGAAAGGGATATTTGTGTAATTGTATTGATGTAATTATTATGTAAAATCATCAATATAAATCAGAAAATTATATACAAAATGACACGATTATTTTGTAAAGTATTATATTATTTTAATTATTGTGAATGTGAGGACTATGTGGTTTTTTTTTTTCTCTTTAATTTATTTTTTCTTTCTCAGTTTTAATAATGGTCTGGCAGTTTGAGTAGTTGATGCGGCCTACCCAAATGTCCTTTTTTTGGTATTGTTCGTCGAGTTGAGCTCCTTAAGTTCTGAGTTGAGCTCCACGTTTACTGACAAATTATTGCACTGACTGGACAGGTTCACTCAAATCTGTGTGGTTCTTTCCTCAAAACACCATTTCAGACACTAATCTACATAGTTCTCATATGGCTTGACCAAGATTATGTCTGGACTTTAAAAGAGACTGCGACCTCTGAGTTTGTTTCGGCCTTTCTGCTCAGAGTAGTCAGATAGGAAACACCGATCTCATGTAGCTTATTTTTAATATTTTAATATGACGTGTAAGCGTGATTCTGATTTACAGAATAAACAATATCATTTCATTTTCACCTGAAAATTGGTGAAAAATATAGCTAGTGACTTTGATACTGATATTTTTTTTATTAAAGTCAAAGTCAAATCATTTATTTCAAATAGGTCCTTGTAAGGCACTTTTGAACGTCAAAGTTTATAAGAAATTGAATTGATTCTAGTCGCCCCTTCCAAAAGGTAGTTTTCGTATGGAGAAGAATGGGCAAGAAACTCCATCGTTACTCTTTTAAAAGGTGTTACAATATTTGTATGTATAGGTACATTCGTTACATAATTATATGTGAAGACGATGAATCTAAATTTTTTTTAAAAATACGTTACCACAATAGGTAAAAAGAAGAATTAATAAAAATGAAGCAACGAAAGATAAATTAATTACTTATGTGATAGATGCACGGTTCTCACATATTTACAAACATTGTAAAAGTAAAGTAGTAAATTTAAGTAATTAAACTAAACAAGCAAAATATTTAATCAACTTTAGAGTATGTAGGTATATGAAATAATTAAATGGCGAAAATATTGCAAAGACACAATTGACGTAAACCTGTTCTTACTTTGGTTTATTTAAATACTTGAAATAGTATGGTGATACAATTAGTAATATCTTTCAAATTACGTTTCTAGTTATCATAAAAAAAAACGTAAATCCAGAGAAAGATGTTGGTGTAGGCCAACAACCGGTGTAGGTGAGTGCTCGGGTTTTTTAATCGGATTTCGTCAACCACATTATTTTTAACCGACTTCCGATCAGTCGGACAGTCGGTGGCAAAAACGAAAATTCAAAACAAAAGACACCGACTTCCGAAAATAAAGTTATTTTTCACTTTGAAGTGTTGTTTTTTTTTGTAAATAGTTTTTTATTTACTAGATTATTAATATACTGATACAATCATTGACATTGACGCACATCGATAATACTTACTTTAAATATTGAATTTACCGATTCTGGTTTGCTTAACAGAATGAGTAAATTACAACAAGAAAAACAGGCAGTATGAATTTTCACACTTTTCTAAAGAAGAGACTGTGATGAACATTTTTTTACTAATTCGTCATCTATTATTACTCTTTTATTTGATAATTAGTTACTCTTGCCAGATTTATTATAATTTTCTTTATTTTTATTCTGGCGTGCATAATATTAAAAGATTTGATGAATCAGAAATCTTTTATATCATTGTTGTAAATATTTTCAAGCATTTTCTGTCGCATAACAACAATAAACAGCTCTCAAGAACGCCCTTCGTAGTTTCTTAATGTTCAAGCTTAAAACCGGAAATAATCAAATAGTTACAAACGAAAAATACAAGGTCATTCAAGTTCACTGCATGAACAAAGGTCAAATTCTTGACCATTAAAATTGTGTCCAAAAAACACTACACGTGAACTTAAACTGACCAATTTCTATAAACGTGAACATTTTTAAGGCTAAACTGTGATTAACATGGCATTTCCTAGTCATTCATTAACAAATTTGAATAAAGCCCGATTTACATGGTGCGATTTAATTGCCTGTGACATCAGAAGTTGACGCCATAATAAAGGTACAATTCCGTAGCCGACTGCAGGCGGCAACTGCAGGCGACGTGTTGCCGTGACACGACTGGTTTCTATGTATTTTTATGAAGGAGACCAGTTGTTAGCCACGGAAGGTATTTCACAGAAATTCATACAAACCAGTAGTGTCTCGGCGACACGTCGGCTGCAGTTACCGCCTGTGGTCAGCTACGGAATGGTACCTTAAAAGTTGCACCATCTAACCAGTGTGTATACGATGCAAGACATTTATTCATCATCATTATCACCAGCATGCAGCAGTCCACTGCTGGACATAGACCTTTCCAGTTGCACGCCCTTCAGATCGATTCTCGCCAACTCTCAACGAGCTACCAGCTAGCCTGTTAAGATCGTCGCTCCAAGCCTGAGGGCGTCCTACCTAATGTTTGCCGATTCGCGGTCTCCACTCAAGAACACGTCTACCTCATTGCCACTTCTTGCTTATTCTATGAGTTATGTCGACAATTTTGGGTTTGTGCCGGATCACCTCGTTCCGGATTCGATCCCTCTGAGAGACTCCAAACATAGCATAAATTTGTTGCTTCAATTTTATTGTACGCCGCAGGCAAGAAACTTGCATCGTGTAAATGGGGCTTAATGGCCGCACCTATAGGCAATTTTGCCAACTTTAGGATTAGGTGAGCAAAACCGCCAAACGATTAACGCCTTGATTCCAATCGGAGGGTTAATTTAACCTGTGTAATTGACTGTGCCCAACGACACATAATTATCAGCTCTCATGTAGGTAATTTACTCGTAACTTTGTACAAGGTTCTGAATAAAGGCTAAAATCAAAGCTTTGTTGGGTCGGCTTTCTTTGTATTAAATTTTTGCTTTTTGCCAGCAAGAACTGGCATGAAATTCGTGGAAGTAAGCATAGAAAATTGAGTATAGAAAAAACATAGTCTCCACGAGAGTAACCTGGGTAATTATAGCGTAACCAATATTTTATACCACAACATTGACAATTAGTTTGGCAAATTAGCCCATAAGTGAAGAAAGCGAATACACGTCATGATTTTAAAAAAAAATTTTTTAGTTAGCCTACATTGTCCCACTGCTGAGCAAAGGCTAAATCCAAATCCTTCCAGAACGTAACAAATCCTTGCGGTACGCGTCCTAGGCGGTCTTCATGGGCCCGCCTCGGCGGCGCTGTCTATGCTCAGGCACTCATGGTGTGGAGGCTGTTTCCTAGCGGTCACTGTGCATGCGGTTGACGTAACCCGCATGTTTTGTTATGATAGTGAAAAAGTGCTGAGTATACGAAGTTCGCCCACTCAAAAGTAGCAGACCAAGTAAGAAGTAAAGTGAATAAATGAAAAATTACTTACGAAATTCCATAATACACGAACATACTGATATCATACCAGTATATGGCTAGGTATCTTAAAGCTGTAGATGCTACTGCGATCAGACCCAGGAGGGACCAGCCCAGGGTCTTGTACTTCCAGATGAGCAGCATCAGGGGTAAGGTAGCCACGTAGAGCTGCATGTCCATGCCGATTTGATGCGTGTGGGTAAGGCACTGGAAAAAATGGCGTGAGGGTAAGATATCGAGGTAGGTAAGCAAGTTACTTTCGATCATGTGGTAGGTCTAGTCTACAGTCAAATTAGGTATAAGTTTGCTTTGATAACAATACATTTTACATAACAATCTATTAGGTTAAGCTACGCTTGCCAGGGTTGGTCCTTGGATGGGTGGGTGACTCCGGGCTGCTACTGAGAAATTCCAGATAGAAAAACTCAATAACAGTATTATTGGGTATCTGGAATTTCGTAATAAACCATCAATCAGAATCTGAATCGTTTTGAAACAGATTGCTAATCCATTGCTTCATAAGTTCGAAATAAAATTCTAATTCTTGTTGTTGAACTGTCAAAATGAAACAGATTAGTTGTAATCGTTTACGAAAATATGTTACCATGTGTTTTAATATGTATGACCTCATGCTCAGCAGTACTGCTTGTAACCACTAGAGGTATGTAAGTTCGTATGTGGCGATGTAGATTTAGCAAGTCCAACGAGCCAGATTTTTGTTAAGTAAACGACTTAACAAAATTATAATATTTACCTCAAGACCAATTAAATAGTTATAATTTAACAGCGAGACCGCACAAAATGTGAAATCCTTCGAAATTAAATAAGACGGACATTAAATTTTCAACTGCTCTGAAAGTTAGAATAATATCATTTGGTGATTATCCTTTCATTTGATTACAAAGTTATTGTCTGAGGAATTTTGACTTATTTTCAAGAAATTCGAATGAAATTAAAGTTAACAACTTGTAAGTTTATTTCAATTATAACATAACTTAACTAACGAGTGGTTTCCTAATGTACAACAAATGATTTAAAATACTGATTTTGATGTAACTGTACAGTACATAGTCTACGCAAATCCGTGACTACATCTAGTATATCTATACAGGGTGTCAGGGGCATCGACGCGAAGCCGTAGCCGGTTAGCATGAATTCAGTACATGATTCTAAGCACCCCTGCGTTGAAATTTTTACCAGGTTATTAAAAAAAAAAACTGCTGTTGCATACATTTTGACACTTTTCTATGAAACAGCGGATTTTTTTTTTAATAACCGACGAAAAATTTCAACTTATGGGGGTTCAGAATCATGTACTGAATCCATGGTAACCGGCTTCGCGTCGATGTCCCTGACACCCTGTATAAATAGCACAAAATAAAGTCACTTTTCGTGTCTGGATTTTGAAGCGGCTTTCACAATCATTTAGAGAATTTATTCCGAATCTTTTAGATGTATAATAGATTAATGTTTAACTGAGTTATAGCACAGAAATCTCGAATTTTGATATTCCGCCACATCAGTAGAAGCCCGTGCGAAGCAGGGGCGGGTCGCTTGCCAATAAAACACACGATAAAGATCGATGTTACCTCATTACCCACGTTCAATAATGTGGGTAATACCTAGTTATATAAGAATCATGGGAATCTGAATTACTAGATTACCGTGTCACCCCGTATATTGCCTTCATTCATTGTTAGCAATAGTAAACACGTACCTACTACTGATTTACGAAAAACTTAGGAGTTTGTACTGGATTGAAATCTTTCGTCGTCTGTGGGTTTTATAGGTTTAAAGAATACATCTATGGTTTTATTAAATTGTTTTTTTTTTACTGAAAAACAAGGGATTGTACCTATAGTACACCCACATTACGCAAAGTTATGTTTAAGTCCCATGTATTAGGGGGCGAGCCTATAGCCATCGACAGGGCCACAAATCCAAACTCCGGGCTACTACTGAGAAATTCTACATAGAAAAACCCAATAGCACTTTGACCTACCTGGGAATCGAACCCAGGACTTCATGCTCAGTATTAGTGCTTGCGAACACTAGACGAACGAAGCATTCATTTATATTTTGGCTATTTATTTTGTAAAGTAATAACTTCCATTACATATACGCCTATCAAATTAACATATTTGTATATAAGCGATCAAACAAAACAGATCTAATAATTATATTTGTTTGAGGTTAAACTAGAGGCACTGTACACAAATTAACGTGTAATAATAAGTCAATATAATTATTAAAGTATGCAAACTTCCCAAGGGACTGCGATAATTATGATATATAAATATCATTATTCTGTAATTTGTTATTTTTTAAACACGTCATAAATTAGAATCAAAGACTACATGATACTATATGAGCTCATATAATTGTTTGGATTATTTTATTTGACTGTAAGTTAATTTATTTTAATTTTTGTTTTCATTTATTGTGGACATAATCTACTCATTAAAATGTTTTTATCTTATGAGTTGATTGCAATTTGTGGTAATGTAAATTATTTTTGCATTTAAAGCATTATTATATAGAATCAACTTTTTCCAACTGAACAGACAGCTGTGCTGCCGGGGAGTTTGTTGTGCCACTTCTTCTTCTCAGCTTAAGCACTAGGAAGTGGTGAAAGGGCCCACCCTTCACCACTTCCTAGTGCTTAAGCTTTTGGGGGACTGTCTTATGTAATTTTGACGTTCGAAAAGTGCTGATTCTCAGCCTAGTTTGAATAAATGACTTTTGAATTAATTACGTTTTTACACTAGATAATTTAGGTTCTTAACCGACTACTCCGAGAAGAAAGACCAGAACAAACTTAGTGGTCACAGTCTATTTTAAAGTCCAGACATAATCTTGGTCCGGCCATATGAGGACCATGCAGACTATTGTGAGAGATGGTCTTTTGAAAAAAGAACCATAAAGATTGGGGTGGACCTGTCCAGTCAGTGCACGCATTTGTCAGTAATCGTGTAGCTCAACTGATAAGTTAAGGAGCTCAACGATTCGACAATACCAAAGAAAAGACGCTTGGGTAGGCCGTATAAAGTACTGAAACTGCCATAAAATTTAAATGAAAAAATATATATATGAGTAATTTTTTCAGTGATTGCTTTAATTTACTACATGATCGGGACCATTGAATTCATATTTTGCGAACAATATCAGATTTTTGAGGTCGGTTAAAAACTGTGGTCTATAGTTATCGAACCCGGCTACCGACGTTCGTTACTCGCAACTATCCATGTCCGTGCTATTACAACACGAGCACATTTTTAACCACACGGCAAGCAACCAACCATTCTAGCTTTAAAAACTTGTGAGCTCTTAAGCTGGGTATCCACTATGTCAGGCGCATCAACTGTGCTCCACGCATCTGCTTTGCTTTGTAAAATGGCCACTACAACAAATTAATGCGGCCACACAGTTCATCATCCACCTAGCGTTTTGGCAACTATGTTGGGCTTGGCTTCCAGTCTTAAAATATGCAGCTGAATACTAAGAGTTTACATGAAGCGACTGTCTATCTGACCTTCACAACCCAGTTACTGGGTAACATGATACCCTTGGGTAAGACTGACAGGTAAGGGTGGTAATACGGCACACAGTTGATGCAAATATGGTAGCGGATAGCTTAAGAAAAAAAGAATTACTTTTTTTTATAAATTCAATTTACAGGCAAAGGTAATTTTAAGAAGAAAACAGCGAGTCTTGAGAAAGAAACTGTTGATGTTACCGTTTTATAAAATAAAAAGTTTCTACGATAGATACTCGAAGTGTGCAGTAAAACTAAATTGAATTCGATACTTTTAACTTTAGTTTTGAACCGAATAAACTAAAATGTATAAAAGCTAAATTCTGCGAGGCTTTTCAATTTACTCTGCTATGTTATAGTTGAAATAAAAAGCCGATTTCATAGACATGACGTCTATGAAATCGGCTTTTTATTTCAACTCTGAAACCAGAGTTAAATAAATATTGGGAAAATAAAAAGTATTGAAGTTATTTTCTGCACAGTAAAACGATAAACATCCATAAGGTCACGCAGTTAACATGTAGGTAGGCAGAATCTACAGAATGGTTTATGCAACGATTCAGATATTAATTGATCCTTTTTCTTCGTTTACGTTCCTGCACGCGTGCGCAGGTGGCGGCAGTCAAAGATATTTTGCAAATATCTCCAAGACCGGCAAACGGAATGGTAAAAAGAGGTTCTTGCTATCCATTATTTTGCAATCAATGATGGGTACACGATACATGATACGATTTCTTAAACATCACAGACATACAAATTAAAAATCCGGAGTCACACGTGTCATCGAACAAATTACGTGCGACTCCGGATTTTTCATTTGTCTGTCAGTGATGTCTTGTTTATTATACCTTTGTAGATGACATTTTTGTCGTAGTTGGCTTTTATTTTTATTAAAATTATTTTGAGACCATTTTTTTATTTTATTATGCTCATTATTCGATACATGGCATCATGTTTATTTTAGTTCATGAATTTATGTCCTCTAAAGGGCGCCATAATCATGTGACGTCACATGCCTATAATTAGCGGACGATCAAGACGGTTCTACTCGTAACGATACCTCATTTGTCAAATTATGATGAGTAGTTTAGAAGTTCTGAGGGAACAGATGAACATATAATAATAACATACAATATCAAAATACATACCATATCTTCAAAGCCGAAGTAGTTATGAATGAATAAGAAGCTCTTCCACATGTTCTTCTCGCAGACCCTGCCGTGCTCCTCCACTACCAGGTTCCACTGCGGCCCGTTGTTCAGGTCCGGTAAGATGTACGTGCAGAACAACATCAGACTCACGAATAGCGGAAACAGTCTGGAAGAGATTCAGAATTAAATATGGAAAAAAAAATGGTCAGACAATTTTATGAAATTGCAGGTTGTTTTTGGATTCTTTGGATTTGAAAACTTTAGCTAGGATATAGTGAGTTAGGGAGAGGGTTAACTGGATGTTGATAGATTGATACAACTCATTTCATCTACGACATAAGTCACGACACTTGATTGCCTTCGGACACATGAAGTATCTGAAACATTTTTGTTCCATTCCGAATTTTTGTCTGCTTACGCGCAGGACATAAACAAGTGGTGAGTGGCGCGGGCGTTGCGCCGCCCGTTTCATATTTTATACAAAATGTATACGAACGACGTGGCGCGGGACATACACAAAAGGCGTGTCGCGGGCGAGACGACGGTGCGGCGCGGGCGATGTGTGTATGTTCCACGTCACGTCGTTCCTATATATATTATATGAAATTTGAAACGGGCGGCTCAACGCCCGCGCCACACTGTCGCCACGCCCGCGCCACTCGTCATTTGTGTATTATGTCCCGCGCCTTACAAATCAATAATTTTGTACGTATACGAATATGTTCTATCTTGGATAAGACTTTCATGATGCTGACAGTTGTTTCCTCATGATTTTGGATTAAATATCTAATGAGAATCTGACTACAACGACTCTAGGATATTCTTTATAATTGCTTCTGAAACCCAAGACGCAAAGGTTTTTTTTTTGATATCATCTAATAGAAAATTCTATTAATTACCTACCATTACCAAATTCCCCGATTTAATAGTAACAGTAGCAGATCTATAACAAACAAGTAGGGTTACCTCCTATCTGTCAAAGATAATCGCTTCGTAACGACCTTCCTCGTAAACTCGTAATACACACAAATTTTGGACACGTGCGCGTCCTAGATAAAAATCCACGCGTTACTTGATTATGTTTTAAGTGTTGGGATCATTAAGAATTTTATTAATTTTTGTTTTAGAGGTTGCGTGACCTTTGACGGATGACGTTGGCAGATTTTTTGGTGTAGGCGAAAACGAACAGAAGGGCGAAAGAATGACTAAAATTTGAAAATAATGTGCAAATACAGTTGATGCGTAAAGCTTCGTGTAGACCAGCGCGACGCGACACCGGTTATTGTTATTCCGTCAAGTTTTCTTAGAAATTGTATTGTTCGAGTCGCGTCGCGGCGTCGCGTCGCGCTGGTCTGCACGACGCTTAATAGGGCCGCACCTGCGTCTATCATGGCAAAGCGATGCGTCCCGAAGCTTCATAGGTTTTCTTCGCTAGAATGTTATCGCGCTAATGCGGTGGTCACGTTAGCGGCTTCATAATTTTAACGAATTATTGTGCAATAATGCAAGATGGCTCTCCTTTATTTCGACAGAGCGTCTACACAGACCGGAAACAACAGTCGAAATGAACAACGCTAGTCTGACCACGCGCCACGCTAATTACCGCGTTAAAACGCTTTGATGTACCGCCACCCGGGCGATAAGTTCTACGCAGCTCGAACTATCGTAAAGATAGCCGATAACGGTTGGTTACATTTGCGTGTATCGTATCACAGTGGGAAACTTCGTCGCGATAGACGCAGTTAAGACTAATACAGATTTTTTACGTATTAGTTTTACTGCATTTGAATCCCTGAACCATAATACATAAACAGCCAGTTCCCACTGCTGGGACTCAGGCCTCCCCTTTGTGCGAGGGACTGGGCTGTAATCATCGATGCGGGCCCAGTCCAAGTGAGTGGATGTCACATGTCTTCGAATGTTTGATTCTAGGGACATGACGGTTTCTTATCACGTTTCAAAACTATACTCTACTTACAACTTAAACTAAAAACAAAGGAAGCAGACAGAATATTTTTCAATTCCGTACAAATCTAGATTAATGACGAAAAGGGGGATTTAATGAATGGACCCATTTCAAACAAAGGATATATTTTCTGCACTTCAAAGTGTAATCAATCTCGAGTTAATGATGATGGCATCGATAAATGTTTCAGGCTCTTACCTAAACCATCTGGCGATAAGGCGGTCCTTTAGGTTGATGGTGCCTTTCTTCTCGAGGTCTGTGAGTAGATTGTGGGCATTAAGGAACCCGCTGAGGTATAGGAAACTGTCTGTGTAGAGAATTGCGGAGCGTCCCACCACTGCCCACGGCATGCCGAATACCTGAAAGAAGGTTAAATATTAATTTTATGTCACATTTTAATCAATCTAGATTTTCATGTAAATTCACGCCACCAGTTGGCGCCATTTTGACAAGAGTTCTTCCATTTCTACAATGAATAAAAAATATATGATAGATAATGTTCATCATTCGCTTCATTCATTCATTCATCGATCAGTCACGACTAAAGTATAATAGTAGTACTACAATTGGACGTAGTTAAACAGAAAGGATCCAACCCACACAGAGTTAGTTTTGAGATATTCAAGTTTTAAGATCAGATCGTGTTATGTGACTGTATGACCTGCCATACATACGGGTTGGTAACGTATGGTCATAATGACATGATGCGTTGGGATTGCTTTTGTGATATTAAAGTTTTAACTACAAAGAGTGTTTCGGTATACATAGCTCATTTTCGCCCATAGTGTGGGTTGGATCCTTTCTGCTTAACTACGTCCAATTTTCCTCGGGAATCATCGCATTTCCGAATACAAACTAATGCTAATTTCCATGTCCATAAATCATTAGATTTATCGTGTATAATTATTTGAATTCAGAAATAAATAATGTACTTTAGCTCCGTACAGTTCACACAAAACAAAACAACAATAAAGTACTTCGTTCTGAATTCAAATTATTATGCTCGATAAATCTCATGGCCAAGGTGGAAGCGAGCTTCTCCTGGAATCCTCAACCACAGAGGAACTGGCTATCTTACCTCTAACAGCCGAAAAACAACACATTGTTGTGGCGACAGACTTAGGATAAGATGGTGGTAGCTAGTCAGGCGGACTTAGAACAAGCCCTACCACCAACCAAACCGAGCAGAAAATGTTGCGTCCGCTGGGAATCAAACCCGTGACCTCTGGGTCTGAGACGGGTTGTCTTATCGCTAGACCACAGTGGCAGAACACTACAATGACAATAACATGATAATGGCAGTGTCCGTTTGTGGTCTATGGTAACCTGTGACTCTGTGGTTAACCCAATCAAATTAATTACAGTCCAAATGAAATACAGTAACTAATCAAGTTATGTATTTTACAACAGCAAACATGAATAAACGAACAAATTGCCTGATAATTACTTCATACATTACATTATCTACAGAGTCAGTAGGTACATTTCATTCATTCATCATCAGTCAGTTCGTTCGTTTGTTTTCAGTCATTTTTCTTTTCATTTCTTAATTATTTTTTTTTGTTATGTATTTTTGTGGTGTACAATAAAGTATATATGTATAAATAAATAAATAAATAATTTCATGGATTTTTCTATCTGGGATTTCTCAGTACCAGCCCGGAGTCTGGACTTGTGCCTGGTTGATGGCAATAGGCTCGCTACCTATTTATTACATGGGACATAAACATAACTGGCGAAATGTGGGTGTACTATATAGGTACACCTCTGCCCATCCTTTCGGGGAAACATGGCCTAAAATGTTATATTATGTATTTCACAACTGACAGTAAATATTACTTATTTTAAAACTACTTAAGAAATGGCTCTTTATTCATGCGTTCTATACAATAAGTGAGCTCTAAAATTATAAGCAAAGTTCGAAATATGATCTCACTAGTAAGTAATAATATAATTAAATAACGTAATTTTTAAGGATTTAAATATTTGACCTCATTATCTCAATAGTAACAAATGAAATGTTTTTGTATATATTAAAAGGTATTTTTTGCATGCTAAAATATGTAAGTAAGCAAAATATGTGGAACTTTTTATATTTAAGACTGTAGATCCGTTGACCATTTTATATTTAGCTAAGTACCTGGTACTTGTTGATCCTACACTGTCCTCTCATACCTTTTAACACTGTAATTTGAAAACATTGTAACAACCATTTACTTTTAAAAGAGTAACCGTGGAGTTTCTTGACGGCTCTTCTCCATAGGAGACGACCTAGCACCTAGCTTCTGACGTTTCATAAGTGCCCATGTAGGTTTATGTGAAATAAAATATTTTGAATTTGGAATTTTGGAATTTTGAAATAAAACATCTAAAATTCTAAATTCTTATGAAACAAATTCCCCAATTAATAAATACTTCATACATTCAATCCTCTACAGAGTCAACAAGGACATTTCTTGTTAACACCTTCGTCATGTAAGTCGTATGTAAGTACATTCCCCGTGATAAAACCGGCACTTACAGAGTTAGACAGGATCTTATAAAGACTAAAGTATTCAAGAAAGTGTTAAGTGCTAATATAAAGGGTTTCAAAACACATTAAGTAACTTGATTGAATTTTCGAGACTTCGCGAAGAGGTGTGAGGTCCCTCTAAAGTTGACTTTGTGTTTAATTCGATACTTAATAAGCCAACGAAGTTGTTATTGAATTGTGTAAATTGATAAAAGCTAAGTTCTAACCGCTAAGGATGTGTTAACAAAGTTATAGGTAGGCATAGTATGCTTAAGTTCCAAAATATACTGAAAAGAAGTGTTCCGACGTTGAGTGATGTATTTTTGTATCAAAAAAATTTAACTAAAAAGCTAAGCGCACATTACAGCTGCAACGAGCTGCAGCGCAATCAATAATAATACAAAAAAGTGCGATGGTTCCCGCTTGTAGTGTGCGTTAGTTCAAAGAAAGTTTACGAAAGTCATAAAGGAGATTTTTTGCAATGCCTTGCGTTGCGGCTTGCTCCAATCCCCCAATCTACGCTAGCCTTAATACTCCGTTTGTTTGTATTGTTTTAACAAGATTGGCAAACTAGTTTGCAGTATAAGGTCGTTTCCAGATTCCGATACCTACAGCTTCTCATCTTCTTGCACAATCTCTTAGATATCACACGTACCTACTATCTACAAAATTTAGCGACTGGTTACCAACCAAAATCCAAGATTTACCAAGTTAAGTTGCCAAAAGGATATCAAAATGTTTTCAATACTTACAGCAGAAAAGCTGACTTTATTAACGAAAGGGTTGTGCGCCATCGCCATAGACTTGTGCGCTATCAGCAGAGCGAACGCGTTCATCCCTCTATACGCATCCACTCCTTTCACCCTGGTAGGAGAGTCGGATAAGTCGAAGACTTTCCTCAGATTCCTCTTCAGGGAGAACGCGTTGAGGAGCTTCTCGAAGTTCGTGACTCCTTCCTTTCCATCGTCTAGGATTGTGCCTAGACTGAGAAGCAGGATTACTGCTAGGAAGAATGTTCTGGAAAGAAAAGAGGAAATTGTTAAAATTGGAATGAAACTTAAAGCTTTATTGCGAAAGAAATTGATCACAACAATGATTATACAAAATGCTAGGACCCTTAGGTATAAATGGATACTTGGGTGATCGATGCCTCACATAATAATAATATTCTTTTCTCCTCACCACCTCGGAAAGATTCTGTTTATCATTCGAAATCTGAATGCATTTTAGCCGCTAGCGTGAAAAGAGTTTTTAAAATTCGAATCTTTCTATTTAGTAATTTTCTATACCGCCAGTCCACTGAAAATCCTTATTTCATGTCAGTCCGCCAAACTAATCGCACTGGCCAGCACGAAGACTCCATGAAAAAAAAACTTTTTAAAGTTCGTTTTTTGTTTGTTTTTTGATAAAATCGTAAGAAATCATAAAGAGCGAGTCCTGCAGCGACGACGATATAAATTTAACCCCTGCAGAGTTGGCGCAAGCGGTACATAAAGCCGAATTGAGTTATATTATTTAAACTGTTTTTATTGCACCTAACATTTTCCTCGCCGTAGTGAGGTGCAAAGTAGTGTGTTTCGCTCGGCAGCAAAGTTATTGTGCGTCTCGTACCTAAAAACCCTCGCTATGCTCAGGATTCTATATTTGAACGACTCGCTTCGATCGTTGTTCAATCCTAGAATTCTTCGCTTGCTCAGGGAGTCAGGCTTCAATACAAGTACTCGCGCCAAAAAACAACTTTGCAGCCTTGCATAACAAATAACTATTATTGTTGTGTCAAATAGGCCTTTAACAAACAAATTTAGAGAAACAGTTGGGTAAAATTGAAATGGTCTTCTATGCTGAGCTATCAAAACGATGTTTCAATAATAGCCAAATTTACTAAACAAATTTACTTTTTGTTGCCGTACAAAACATTTCATAATGTGTAAATAACAGTGACAGGAAGTTATCATCATATCATCCATATATACTAAGTGGGAAAAATACGTATTATTGAAGCTAACTCAAAAACTATCCAAACAAAGTTAATAAAATTTATATGGGACCAACTTGAGAGCAT
This sequence comes from Agrochola circellaris, assembly GCA_914767755.1. Classification (NCBI taxonomy): domain Eukaryota; kingdom Metazoa; phylum Arthropoda; class Insecta; order Lepidoptera; family Noctuidae; genus Agrochola; species Agrochola circellaris. Next base: position 4,509,656 of record OU611847.1, read on the forward strand.
ATCCTTTAATACAAAAAATAATAATTTTCAAAATCGGTTCATAATTGACGGGGAAATCGGTGGACATACATAAAAAACAAAAACAGACATACATATGCTACGAACATATAACCTCCTCATTTTTCGAAGTCGGTCAAAAAATGGCAGTATCTTCCTCTTGTTATCTACTAAGCATATTTCATTATTATTGACTGCCCTTATTTTTATGACCTACTTGTTTGACATCACCTTGGAATACCAACCCAATAACTTTGTTATCCGTCCATTTACAAATAGGATCGCTTTTGAAACTGTTTCCCGCTTAGATAGTCAAATGTAACCATCTATTGAATTTCTCAGAATATCTTAGAAACTATTAGATAGTTAGATTGGAGCTGGATATGGTTCATAACTAGACTGAGGACGAACTTAGGCTTACTGTCAATTGAAGCGGATTGAAACGGAACTGTGTGGAGCAAGGAAAACATTAAAAGAGGAGTCATGGAGTTCCTTCTGGCCAGTCTTTTCCAATAGAAATTACATGTAGTGGCATAAGGAACAGGGCGTAAAGTTCAATCATCCACCATAGAAAAGGGAGGATCCTTCGACCAGACGGGTGTCGTGTCTAGCAGGCAACTGCTCGAAAGTTGATGTCGGATAGTCTTATATAATGTCGTTCGCGCGGTAAACTCTAATTGCGCGATACAGGATTTGTGTGACGTCATGTCTTTGATGCGTAGTTCGTATGTGGCGATGTAACCGCTATGTATACACTTTGAAATGGACATTGCTTAAATGTCTTTTCTTCGTAATTTTTGCCTTTTACAAGTGCCTATTAATGGTTTAATTGAAATAACATGATTTGACACTATGATTAACCAACAGAATTTCTAAATTAACCAACAGTATTTTAAAAAAAGCTTATCTTCGTAGATATGGATACAGCGGAACGTAGATTAGTTTTATATTTCTATCGCGGAATGTATGCAGAGCTGTGTTCGCTTATCTTTTTGCTACCACGACGCATTGTTTCATTGGAAGTGGACCCGATGCTACGCTGTTTCGCTCCTATGGAAAGGCAGCCTTAGATGCTATCTACTCAGGCGAGAGTATCGTGGCGATAGTGACGCCATGGCATCAAATTCAATAGAAACTGGAGCAATCTCCACATGGCGAGAATTTGATAGCACGGCGAGACGATCGTAGCGATTCTCTCCCCCGTGGAGATGGCGACTTAGGTGTGTGTCCGATTGTCAAATGTATCCAATCGAAACATTTATGTTAAATACTGCTTTGTTTAAGTTTGTACTATTTTATATTATAATGGTCTTCTCCTATTGCGTCTGTAGGAGGAAATATTTGATTACAATTAGGCTTAGAACTTGCTGTGTATTCATGTTCATAGCCATATTTTTTTAGAACTTGCTTTTTTTTTCAATTTCATAGCCTTTTTATTTACCTGTTTGACAAAAAAGACCGTTTATTGTTGGATCCTACAAACGGATTATATAGCTTCTATTTTTAACCCCGACGCAAAAAGAGGGGTGCTATAAGTTTGACCGCTATGTATGTGTGTCTGTTTGTGGCACCGTAGCTCCTAAACGGGTGAACCGATTTGAAAGTTTTTTTTTTTTTGAAAGCAATTTATCTAGCGATGGTTCTTAGTTTTATCTAAATCGGTTCAGCCGTTTGAAGATTATCAGCTCTTTTCTAGTTGATGAATGGATATGAGCGTCTTTCACAGGTCCAATCAATTTCAAATTTGGTATTCTGTTACTAAAATCGGCTGGAATTTGCAGGATACCCAACTTCCTTACCAACTTACAGCACAGGTATCGTGTTTGGGCTCATTGGAATGGTCTCAATGAATAGGTTATAGATAGATGAACAGGGTCTGGTGATGGAGTAGGAAAGAGAAATGAGGAAATGTAGATGTCAGGGGTTTTTAAATTTTAATATAATTTAATTTGTACTTGTGTAATCTATTTACGAGTCGTACGTATAACCGATAACAGTTTGGAAACCCAACCACTTCATTACTTACCTAGACAAAGGACCCATCATTTTCCCTATTATGTCAATACTTATTTATTCACACAGTGTTTATAGATGTTATCGCATCTTTGTAAGTACCTAAAGTGTGTAAGGTCGTCCATATATATTGCGTCAAGTATGACATAAAACTATTAATCATCTATAAACTGGACTGTCATGATCAAAGTCAAAGATTTATTTGCAAATAAGTGTTCAATAATGTAGGTACTTACAACATCTGGCTTTTTGGCCTTTCATGCAGCACTGGCAGGCCTTACATGCACCCGTTTATCAGGTTTGGGGTAGGTAAAGACGTAAATCATAGATTTTTGTAATATCATTATTTTGTTTGCAATTTATATAATTTTTATTTTTTTGAATTTTTATCAACATTTTACAATTTGACATTTATTATAATTTTTTGACAATTTTTTTTTGTTTTTATGAGTTGTTGAATATTTAAATTTAATTAATCACAATTATATTTTGGGTTTATGGGCAATTTAATTTAAATTAGTTTATAATTTAAATTTGTGTGTGTAAAACTATGGACTAGAAATAAGTCTGAAATAAATGAATAAATAAATAAAATAAATTAGCAACCTTTTCCAGGCATCGCAAATTTGAGGGTTATTTAACATTAAAAATTAAAACAACTTTAAACAAAAAAAACCGACTACAAATGACTGTCCGGACACGTCATTTGTACTTTTCGACTTAAGGGAGTTTCATTTAGAAAAAAAAAAAACAAACAACAACAAATTCCATATATGATAACTCTATCCCCAAGTTCCTTCATATTAAGAGGTCTTCAGCGGGTAAAATAGATGCTGATAGTTGAAGGTCAGAATTATTTAATCTGGAATTAAAATAAGTAGACGTCAAGCTGTCTAGCAGTTTATTACCTACGACATTAATATTAGTCTGCCAGACAGTTAACCTAGACTTGTTTTTGGTAAGTAAATACACCTTTTAATCCATAGATAAGATTATTAGTAAGCTGCTTTGTACAAAATATAGGCAGGAACACAAGAACATTTGGTTTTCAACAATCGTAACCGTTGAACAGCATACGTTAGGCAATTGGTATGCATCTAAAGAACGTCCGATGTTTTAGAGACAATGATTTAAGGTCATTAAAAAACCCTAATAAAAAAAAGTCATACAATTTTCAAGCGATACAATTTCAAGATTCTTGTCACGCACCAAAAGCAGTGCACACACAAACGGAGCTACTATTCTAACTCATCATCTGACTAGTCTTTCCCGGGTTCAGCTTCCAGCCTAACCGAATGCAGCTGAATACCAGTATTTTACATGGGGCGACTGCCTATCTGACTTCCACAACCCAGTAACTGGGTAATACGATACCCCTTGGCAAGACTGGTTGTCAGACTTTCGGGCTTCTGACGACTGTCAAAGATCCACGAATGACAGACGGGACCAACGGCTTAACGTGCTTTCCGAGACACGAAGGGGTCTCTGTATGTAAAGATGGTCACCCATCCACGGACCAACCCCGGCAAGCATAGCATAACCTGATGGATCGACCCCTGTGGCTATTATTACTTAGCCACGAGCTCCTCCACTAAGTTTCATATAATATAATCACTGAATTTCATGAGTACGAGCCCGAAAAATAACAACCCATTTACTGAGTAACACGATACTCTTTGGTAAGCCTAGGTTAGCACGGGCGTTATTTTATCGCGGCGATTTTTTTTCGCGCACTGCATTTACAACGCTCTGCTTACCTCCGAGAATTGAAAATCCAACGGTTTAATTTCGGTCGCAAAGTCCTAATGGCGTCCCTAGACGTTTGTGACGTGCTTGGCAAACACGTGATTTTATCGTGCTTATCAAGCAATTTTGACCGTCTAGGGACGCCGTTAGGACTTTGCGACCGAATTTGATCATATACCGATCGCTATCTATGTCGAGACTGCCGCCCCAGTTGGATTCTCAATGCTCGGCTCAATACCGATAGCTGAAAATCAAATGCGCGAAAAAAAAATCGCCGCGATAAAATACGAGTATGCCCGTGTGTATCTGGGCTAAGTCCGGTTGTCACATTTTCGGGATCATGACAACTTGTAACGGCTGTCGAAGTTCTAATATGACAGCCGGAACCAACGGCAGAACATGCTTTCCGAAGCACGTAAACAAACATATACATCTTTTATGACATCATCTAACCATAGCTTAAGGTCATTAGGTATGTGCAATTATGTGCATTGAGTATGTAAATCATCCTTAATTAATGACTTAAGCTGCTCAATCATTTCGCTTCATTACACTTAGTGTTAGCGGTAATTAGTTGTCAGTTATTGTGTGTAGCAAATTATTAAGTGGAAGACTGTTTAATTAGATACTTCATAAATGAATATAGTATTTTTTTAATTTAATAGTTGTGTTAGAAATTCTGCCATACTTCCAACTTGCTAGGCACAGATGACAAAATTAGTCATCTATGAAATAAGCGAAACATTTCATAATATCTACTTCAAATATTAAAAAAACATGCCAATAGACTAGAATCTATTTACATTTTAGTGTTTGCTTGCTAAAGCAACCGTTCTAAGGATAAAAAAATATAAATCTTAGCAAACATTAGTTGTCACATCGTTTTAGTGACAAATCAAACTATGTCACTTGTCCGAATATCCTAGTACCAGTCGGTCGATTCTGTAAAAATATCAACGTGAAACTTAGGTGAAGGGAGCGTGAAGTGAGCTGTCACTGTTACAAATCGACCGGCAGGATGCTAGGGATTAGCACTATTGACAGCTCACTTCACGCTCACTTCACCTGAGTTTCACGGTGATAGTTTTACAGAATCGTTCGGCTGTACACTTGCACTTTTGACGAATTGATGAACGACCGGGTCCATGGAATATAAGAAACTATAGTCGAACCGAAAAGGCAGGAAATTATAGATAGAAAAAGCAAGAAATAAAATACATTTATTTTGCAGACAAAAAGGCCCAAAAATAGCCCAAAATAGTTAGTTCCTTATGTCAATTATTCATATTACACGACTGTGGCGAAGCCAATAAAGGAGGGCTAGGTGTTTGACCTGTATGTATGTATTTTTACTATCCTTATCCATCTATTTTCACTAATAAACGCTGTATAAAGTCACAAGAAGCTTAAGCATCGAAATAAATATTGTTACATTGACGTTATTCATTTAGATATAATTATTCAGTGTTTATTGGTAAGGGAGTCAGAATTTTGTGGTTCTAAAACTTACATCGAAAGCGTCTTCCCGAAAGAGTAAGGTCTCTTAATGTTCTTCACTGAGCACATATTGTTGTGCACTTTCACTGATATTCCAAGTCCTGACAGTCTCTGGGATAACTCTTCTTCCAAATCATAGCTGCTGCAAGAACTGGGAATGCAGACTCCCCACATCAGGCTTGAGTATCTTGGGACACGGTGACCCATCTGGAACAAAAGAATAATTATAAGGTTAGATAAGGATACAAGTCTTGGTATAGTATTGATCCCGCTTTTGATAAAAGGACCACCACCCCTGATTATGATAACACGGGTATGTTATAATCATCATTATCATCTACTGCTGGATGACTCTCACTCCTTGTGTCAATCTCCACATTCCTGTGCCAGTCTTATCCAGGTAAGAGGTTCTAGTCGCGAGCATCAACGGCGTCCGACCATCTCACCGCCTGACTGCCGACTCTCCCACATCCGCATGATGCCAAGAAATTGGACAACATCCTTCTACTTGCTTACATCAAACGGTGATCACAAATACAGGACGAATTCAAATCACACACTTAGCAGACGTTAAGAGGCTGATTATGCTAATTGGTATTTTGGCCATTCATTCATAATTTTTGCGGTTATGGGGAGGCCCATGTTTAGTAGTGAGCACATGATATGATTGAGTCTCGGCTTAGGTTGTTCGGCCTTGGCTGTGAATAGGACCTAGAAATAAACTGGGAATACTCGTTGTTATCCTCTACATATGTGGATTCAATCAGGAATAAGATAGGCACTAGATGAAATACCTATAAGTCATTCATTTCTTGCAAGTAGAAAACGTGGAAAATCTATGGTACATGGTGAATAGGAGTGAACATACAATTTCATCGTCATTTCATTGTATCAGAGTTTGAGTATAAAACATGAATTGAATGTAAATGACGAGATAAAAACTGTGCCAGCAGGTATCTTATACATTTTAACAAGATTACTGTTGTTACAAATAATGCAATCAAATTAAATAATGCAATGATTTCTGCATCCGAAAGTGCATTACTCAAAAAATTACTTAGCAACGTAATTTCGCAATGGTATTACAACAGCATCAAAATATTAAGACCCAGATAAAGGACAGAATTTGTCATAGTTTTTAATCGGAATAGACAGACAGGGTGAAGCTAGTAAAGAAACTATTACACACATAACATAATAATCATCTAGATCACGAACGCGAAACAATCCAAGGTTTACAACTAGTTAATATTCCGAGAGGGCAGCACCCGTCTACTATGTATGTACGCTTATTTGGTCCCACACTTTATTTTGAATCACAATTGTATTGAGAAACACAATAGCCCTTGACCAAGACAGACATTGCTGAAAATATACAAAGAATTTGTATTGATATCAACCCTTTGTGAAGACAATGGTATCCAATTTTGGTGCGGTATTGTTCGAGCACTCAAAGTTATCGTGATTTCTAGTTCAGTGCGAGCTATGCTCTATGAATATGTGCTTTATGATTTCTAGGTGAAGTGATCTTCTTTTGATGTGTATTTATTCTTCTTTGTGTTTGATTACAATGTAGGAATAGTTGTTCATTTGGCCAGATTTATTCACAGCTGATTATTTTACATAAAAGCAGTGAGCTATACACGAAAGTTCACAATGTTTTACAATAGTAATTTGTCAAATCGGTCGACCAATAAATGACAAGGATCGCATTAAAAAAAACACATAAAATTGAATATGCTTAGGAATTTCCTCACGTTATTCGAAACTAGGAAATTGAATATGATGGTTAACTTTTACCATTCATATTTATGGGATGACGACATAGACATGACTTGACAACATACGAAGTCAAGTTTTAATGTTCCACACTTTATTACTGTTTGTATTTTGTTTGAATATTATTTTCTTGTTATCATGATGATCTAAAAGTGAAATATTGGATTCGTGACATGAATTTATAATAACTTAAAAATCTCCTCTGTAACATGGGCCATGACAGAAACTGGAATTTTGGTTGGGATAACGATGTCTATGACCTGTGCGACGATATTCGCACCTGTTCTCGAAAAAAAAAAGGTTAATTATCTCTTTGCTTTTTCCATGTGATTTATTTATTGTTCAAATTAATTTATGGGATGATGTCAAAAACCGGTCAAGTGCGAGTCAAACTCGTATACACGGCTACTCATCAAGCTATATATTTCCAGTTTATGCTGATTTCACATTGTGTAGGATTTCCATATAATGCGAGGTCAGCTTATACTGGTATGTATAGTTTGATGTGACACGGAGGGTTCCGTACCGAATAAGATCAAGCTAAAAAACGCCGATATAAACACGTTTCTTGTATGGGGAGTTGTGGAACCCTTTCAGTATTTACTTTATTATTTTTTTCTTATTTTTTGTGCTAGTGGCATTAGAAATACACAATCTGTGAAAATTTCAACTGTCTACCTATTAAGGTTCATGAGATACAGGACGCTGAAAGACAGACGGACGGACAGCGGAGGCTTAGTAATTGGGTTCCGCTTGGCTCCCTTCGGGTACGGAACCCTAAAAAAGTAGCAGCAGCGTCCACCTATATGCTTATAAAATCTATCTACAATTACAATATTGTCCTTTAGCCGAGTGTGGACTGCAGCCATTTTAATTTTACCGTTCACAGTGGTCATGGATGTCCTGATTATGATAATTAATGTAATCCAATCTCATTAAAATCCGGATTAATAGTAGTATTTTTTTATTTTCTTGTCGTCATAATAAACCAATTTACATGAACTACAAACCAATTCCAATGCTAATGAAGCGCACTATATTAGAATTTATCGTCAATTACCATAATAAAAATGGAGTGGATACGTTAACAGGTTTAACTTGTCACTCTAATTTATTAATTACGCACTGGACAAAAGCGTATTTAAACTAATCTAAGCTAATATAATAAAGAGAAAAGATTTGATTTCTTCTATGTTAGTTTGTAATGAATAAACTTAAAAACTACTGGACCGATTAAAAAAAATCTTTCACTGTATATTATATGTTTAATTTTTTTATGTTTTTTGTTACGCTTTCACGCTAAAACGGCAGGACGGATTTGGATGAAATTTGGCACATAGGTACACCATGATTTGGGTTAGGACTGAGGTAATTTTTATCTCGATATTCCCTCGTGATCGATACTTATGTGGGTGAAATGGCGGGGTGGAGCTAATTTATTTATATGACTGTCTGTGAAGAATGAGCTACCTGTCTCAATTGCATAGTCAAAGGACAAAAGTTGGAGCAAAAGTTTCGTACATCATCATAGCATCATCACGACTGTATTCCCCGAAGGGTAAGGCAGAGGTGCATCAATAGTGCACCCACTAAGTTTCATACATCAATCTGCCAACTATGTTTTTTCTTTTTTCGCAACTATGTTGGGGTCGGCTTCCAGTCTAACCGGATGCAACTGAATACCAGTATTTTACATGGAGCGCCAGTAACTGGGTATACGATACCCCTTGGCAAGACTGGTTGTCAGACTTTCGGGCTTCTGACGACCCGTAACGACTTTCAAAGATCCACGAATGACAGCCGGGACCAACGGCTTAACGTGCTTTCCGAGGCACGGAGGAGTCTCGGTATGTAAAGATGGTCACCCATACATGGACCAACCCCGGCAAGCATAGCATAACCTGATGGATCGACCTGTGCTGACTGTTATTACTTAGTCACGAGCTCCTCCACTAAGTTTCATCTAATATAATCACTGAAATTCACGACTACGAGCCCGAAAAATAACAACTGCTTGAGCAGTTCTGAGGTTGTTCCATATCCTCAGTACTAGTACTGCTGAAGTTATGTGATTTCCAGTTAATGGTATTTCCGATCCTCCTAGGTACCTAAGTCATCTCATCGACCTGACATATCACCCACTCAAAGTACACAGACCAGTGTTTTTATACATACCTATTCGTTAATGTTCACTTACGTCAATTTGTAGGGAATAATTGCGTTTCTCATTAAAGTCACTAGATGGCGCTTAATCAGTTCCAGTACAAATTGAAGTTTACGTTAAGAGGCTTACAACAGCTAAAGCGCGGTCACTGTCGGACTGCATAGAAATGAAAGAGAAGCGCGATGACACGACGCAGGTAATTTATTGCAAAATATGAAGCAGTTAGCGATTTACAGAAAATCTATTGATTGGACTGGAAAATTAAAACACTATTATGCTAATATGTAGCTTGTAGAATAATCTGACAAAAAATAAGAATGATTGCATGTAAATTAATATGATTTTTAATCGTTAAAATAAATTTTTATAGGTATCTTCATGATTTTTTTCTATCGTATCAAATTAGTTGTATTATGTTTTCAACACACTATCATACTAGCATATATCCTGAAGAATATCATATATTTTTCTGATTTTGTTTACTGCAGTGGATCATATTCTTTTAGGCATTATAAAACTTGCGTTTAGGCACGTTTAGGTCCTGTAGTCCCCTTAAGGCTCGTGCACGAAAAAAACCCTTTTTCGTCAATAAGGTATCTAATTGTAAGAAAGCTTGAAATAATTGAATAAGTCTGTGTATAGAATATACAGTTTTCGTGGTGGTAAACTATTCGTGTCAGTCACAGCACCTGTTAATAGTTGCATCTCTTTTGCGCTCTCGAATCTATGGTTTATTTCGCCTTCGATTTACTTAATGAAGATATTGTATAATCATAAAATAACATTTTGATTCTGTCTTATATAAGGATAGCTGACCACTAATGTGTGATTTAAAATTTTCTTGATATGGTATGCTAAATAATAGGGAAAATACATTATTGATTATTCTTCTGCTAGATTTTGTACGGAAGTTGAAATAAGTGGTTCAGCAAATAGACCATATAACGATGTTGATCAAAATCAAAAGCAGTTTCTTGTAAAAAAGGTGATCAAACGTCAGTCTCGCGTAATTTTTCGGAAAACTTGTTGCGAATATTTGTGATTTTCCATGAATACTTAACTTATTTAAACAATCCTTTTTAGCCACATGCAAGACAGAGAACTCGACTTTTCAAATCACAAATAAGTATTGTTTAAATTATTTTTCCTTTTTTTTTGGCCTTGTAAAGGGCGAGTTTTTATGGAAAAACTCGCCCTTTACAAGGCCCTCTGTTTTTTTAAACTTCAAAAAAATATGCAGAGTTTATGTTTCTAGTAGTACGATTTTGATTAGTTTTATTGCATTTTTTTTTTGATGATTTAAATGCAAATTATGGCTAAAATGATCCTGCGGAAGTCCATTTTGAGTAAAACTGCAGTGCTATTCTGTAATCATCTCACCGTGAAAACTTAGGTGAAGTGAGCGTGGAGTGAGCTGTCATTCCACCTAATGCTAGAGATTGACACTATTGACAGCTCACTTCACCTAAGTCTTCACGGTGAGTTTTTTATTTACAGAATACGTCGGCTGGTCTTTGTATTTGGAATAAGTGGGTGAGGTGAAGGGGCATCCAAAAGGTTGGTCTGAAGTGAAGACAGGCAGGTGGTACATGACACTATGATTCATAAATTGGTGTACAAAGGAGATCCACTGAATGGAAAAATATAAAACTAGGCATAGATTCTAAAACAAGAGAAGAACAGTTGGCTGATATCCAACATTATAGAACACGAGAGGACATGTTTATTCACAATGTATACAGGGTGGCAGGGACATCGACGCGAAGCCGGTTACCATAGATTCAGTACATGATTCTGAGCCCCCCTGCGTTGAAATTTTTCGTCGGTTATTTAAAAAACAAACAGCTGCTCCATACATTTTGACCGCGTAGGTATTGCACTTTTCTATGAAACAGCAGATTTTTTTTAAAATAACCGACGAAAAATTTCAACGCAGTGGGGTTCAGAATCATGTACTGACCCCATGGTAACCGGATTCGCGTCGATGTCCCTGCCACCCTGTATATAGAAAAAAAAAGTAATATTAATGTCCAGATAAAAAAATTAATAGTCCTCCAGATCGAATTTCGGCCATGGCGACCAATCTCAGTGGAGACTAGCCTTCGGCGCGGAACATATTATAGTGCACAAGTGTGTGCGCAGACACAGGTGCACTCTCCCTTCCCTCACACTCACAGTGCGATGGGATGGAAGTCAAACACGACCGGAGAGAGATCAGGCGCAGGAACAACGACTTAACGTGCTTTTTGAGGCACGGGAACAGTTTGCCCGACATAGGAATCGAACCACAACCAAAAGACCAACGGGGCAGTCAAACTACCAATACAGCAGAGGAATGTGCTGCATAGACAAGAAAATATTGACGAATAGACGCTGCGCTGGTGACTGAAGACAAGGCTAGACAAAACTGTCGGGACAAAAAAAGTACTTTATCAAACAGATAAGCCTACATAATTTAGATTAATTAAGAAATGTCATGGACTTTTTGATAAATTACCCTGTCAAGCTAGTCAGACATTAGGTGCCGTAGTTTTTTACTTCCTTGACATCAACAGCCATACTGAACATCTCGAAATACATATTTTGGTTATTGTTTTCCGGAGTCTTAGCCGATTTAGGTAGGTTATTGATTATATTTCTTTTACGCCCGTGGGCGTAATGTGAAGTTTTCTCATATACCTGTCTGCTAGAGGCTACTACCGGTTTATCTATTGGGTGTTTCTTTAGAGCTCCATTGGAGACACCTGCTCGTATATGCATCAATTTATCGGACGCCTAGGTATAAAAAGTACAAGAATCCCCTTGACAAGCTATCACTCAGATTAATCTCTAAACGATGTGATAATTACGCTAAAAAGTGTTACAATCGTTACATTGAGAGTACAGAGGAATCTATTGCCAAATGTCCTAAAATGTTTTGGTCATATGTCAAGAATAACCGTGGTGGAGAAAGTTCTTACCCAGCATCAATGACTAATGGTCCGATTACGTCTTCGGATGGAGAAGGAATATGTGAGCTATTTGCTTTAAATTATAGCAACATTTATAAAGAAGAAACAACATCACCTTCCGGTCAAAACTATGTAGCCTCCGAATACCTGGAAGCAATAGCCACACAGTCAGACAGTATAGCTTATGTGGACATCAATTATGAAAATGTTGAGAAAAAACTAAAAAGCCTTGATATTACTAAGGGGGCAGGCCCAGATGATATACCGCCACTATTTATTGCCAGATGTGCATCTAGCCTGGCTGTTCCTTTGGCGAAGATATGTAACGCCTCAATTCGATCTGGTCAATTCCCTAAAAAGTGGAAACAGGCGAAAGTAGTACCGGTCTACAAAAGTGGAGACCGCTGTGACGTAAAGAACTATAGACCAATATCCATCCTTTCAATTTTTGGTAAAATATTGGAGTCATTGATTTGCCCACATATCCAACGCTATTTTTCCAAGTTCTTAAGCGACCATCAGCACGGCTTTGTAAAGAACAGATCCACAAGTACAAATCTAGTGTCCTTTGTCGAAGCCTCATGCGAAGCCATGGATAAAGGTGTACAGGTTGACGCTGTTTACACGGATTTTAGCAAGGCGTTTGATAAGGTTTCACATAAACTGCTTGTTAAAAAACTAGCTACGTACGGCGTCACCGGTAGCCTTTTAAAGTGGTTTGGTTCCTATCTTGCTGGTCGAGAGTTTTATGTGGTTGTCAATGGATTTCAGTCGGGCAGGTATGCAATTGCCTCTGGTGTCCCTCAAGGTTCTCATCTGGGCCCAGTATTATTCATCATATATATAAATGACGTAACATCGTGCTTCCACAATACTAGCGTTTACCTTTTTGCAGACGACCTGAAAATTTCAAGAGGCATTGGGTCTCAACAGGATGTATACCTAATGCAAGAAGATATTGACCGATTATCTACATGGTGTCATCATAATAAAATCTCGTTGAATAGTTCGAAATGTAGCCACATAAAATTCACCAGGAAAGTAAATATAGTGAATTCGACGTATCAAATAAACGGACTGAACTTATGCGAGTTGAATGTAGTACGAGATCTGGGAGTTATCTTGGACTCTAAACTCACATTTGTACCACATATCGAGAACATAATCGGCCGATCCCAACGTATGCTTGGATTTGTCTTTCGTAATGGAAAGCTATTTCAACGCCCACATACTAAATTAGTTCTCTACAATAGCCTTATTAGAAGCATCCTGGAATACTGCAGTGTAATATGGAGGCCTCACTACGCAACCCACTCGCTGCGGATAGAACGAGTTCAAAAAAGGTTTATCCGATACCTAGGGTACTCAAAGGGAAGGCAATTTAAATATCTCTCCTACGTTGATAAACTAGGCTGCTACAAAATGAGTACCCTGGAATCTCGAAGGGAGCTCTTGGATTTGAGATTCGCATATAAACTGCTCAATAACACCATTGACTGCCCACAATTGGTATGTAGGTTCAATCTCAGAGTTCCCCGTAGACCACCTCGCAAACCTATAACACCCTTAGCTCCACCTCCTCGCCGTACAGTGTTTGGTGCTAATTCGCCTATACCTCGCATGTGCAAACTTATAAACGAACGCAGCGACCTGGTTGACGTCCACGCAGACTCAGTATCGACGTTTGCCAGACGTAATTAGTATTAGTTTTTAATATTATTATCTAGAATTTAAGTACATTAAGTCTTTAAAATTAAAGTTAAAGTTATAGTCACAAAGAACATTTTGCATGCGGTGTTTGCCTGTAATTGGTTGTGCAGTTAGATTTAAGACACTATTACCTATATGTTCCTATCTGTTTATTATCTGTAACAACTGTTGGTGAACCTTAATTAAATAAATAAAAATAAAAAATATATGCATCAATTTATCGGACGCCATAGAGTATTAGGCCGCAATCTATAAACGTTACTTAGCTCGTGCTGACTTGGACATGTCCTCGTCTCTGGCTTGCACTTGTAGTTTGACAGTTGTGCGACAGTGGACAGTGACAGGAATAACGCTTAGCTTAAAAGTACGTGAAGGAAAGAAAAAAATAATTGTTTGACCCAGGTCACACAATATTCATACGAAAAACAGAAAAAACGCTGTGTAACATTTATAGATCTCGATCTAAAAGCTGATAGCACTATGATTGCGGAACTCGGACCATTATGGTTAAGTATCTTTACAGTGGGTGGTTAGAATATTTTTTAAAGTTCATTATGAAACTGAAATGGTCACAATGACCTTTCCCAGGTTCTGATACAGAACCAAGGGAAGGGTTCTGGTTTCCAGGTTCATTCTGATGTTAGCCCACGTTCGCACGGACGTAAAGATATCCAGGCGAGATTTTATCCCGCATTGGATTTTCAACTCTCGGTGTTGAGCCGAGGGTTGAGAATCTATCATCAACCCAGCGCGTCGTAAAAACACACTTATTGAATGTCAATTATTGGCGCAAAGCAAAAAAAAAAAAAACGCCCGGGAATAGATCGCCTGCAATGCATCAACATTGTAGATACCAAAATGATCTGTTGTAGGATAGATAATGAAGATATTAACCTGCTTAGCCCAAAACGAAATACAAGCGTTACTTTCACCAGTCACAGACGTCACGTCGCGTCGTCTAAAAACGAATTATCATATAATGTAAATTAATGTTATTTATGTTCACACAGAGACAATAAATCAAACTGGATTAAGAAATGATGTAGCCCTTGAACTTGAAACCTGTCATTTCGAATGTATCGTTAAGGCGGACTGCACGCGAACACCGGCAAGTGAATTTTATATGAGACAACCTGTAACTAGTGACGTAGTTAGTTGGTAACTGGGACGCACGTAGCTAGTGGGCTGTTAAACATCTTTACGCATAATTATTTAAAAAAAAACTTAAAGAAAATACTATAATATATAATATATTTATTTATTTTTCTCAAAAAGGTACAGTAGTTCATAGTAACAAGTTATTGCATGTTTATAATTCACACATTATACTATGTTTATAATTCTATGAGACATAGATCTAATATGACAATATATTTTATATTAAAGACATAAATTACTAGTTGCGCGCCACGGTTTCACCAGCATAATGTCATAATCCCGTGGGAATATTGGGATAAAAAGTATCCCAGGTCATGGTCTACCCGTGTGCCATGAAAAGTGCCAATTTCATCCAAATCCGTTTAGCCGTTTTAGTGTAAAAGCGTAACAAACAAACAAACTCACTTTTGAATTTATAATATTATATTAGTTAGGATTAATGAGCTTCGCTATAATGTATTATATTTCTTATATTTATAGGATAAGATATAATCTGATCCTGGATAAATAATATGATAGTGTTAAATCACCCAGACAAATATTCAAATATTCCTATATATTTGTCTAACAGGCGTAAAAAAGACATCTCAGTCTTTTTACGATATTAGAAAAATAAACGACTTAAAGATATTGAGAATTGGCAAAACTGGTTGAGATGTTATTGTTGACTGACTATTAGTACTTAATTTTATTTTCATTGTTGATATTCTTAACCCTTTAGAAATGTTTCAATAAATAACTAGTAATATGTTGCCAGCCTTAGTCTAAGTTACTTAATCCGAATAATGGTCCTAATGTTGATAATTTGCTATTGTTTATGTATCAAAGTTTCACCTTCGGTAGGTCGAAATTACGAGTTCAATACAAGAATTAAAAATACTAATTACAGTCAAACCTGAGTAAGTGAGAACTGGATAAGTGGGAAAACTCTATAAATGAGAGTAATTGCCAGGTCCCGTCATTTTAACCCTCTAAAACCTCTATAAGTGATAAACAGAAACGTCTATAAGAGAAAGTAGTTTTTCATTCATGGGCCACTCGCTATAACTGAGACTGCTACTTGCCTGTGCCTCTATAAGCGACTGTCGAGCGTAATATAACATCTTTTATTTATGACTAATTCTTCAATATTAATTCTGGGATAACGCCTAGGTATGCTGTGCTAGGTATTGTCTGTTTTACTAGCTAGTTTTTAAATACTTTAAATTGTAATCTGTGGAGAACGTAGTGGGTAGCATAATTGTTATAATGTGCCTAGTGTTCAAGATAATAAGTGTAACCTTATTATGCTACTGTTTGTTTTTCCGTAAATAAATAAATAAATATAGTGGTATTAACATTGTTTTTGTTCCTCTCAACCTTTCCAACGCATTCAACCTCTATAAGTGAGAAAGGCTACTTCGGTACCTGTATACGCTAAAAACTTGAGTTAGTGAGAAACCTCCATAAGCGAAAAACAGATCGCCGTGCCTTGAACTCTCGCTTATCCAGGTTCGATTGTACTATGCTATTATGAGTAAGGCCGTTTTCTTGCTTATCCTATGTCATTTGGAAAAATATGGGTGGGTTATGACTAGGGTTGGTAACTGTGTACAGCCTAAATATTAATAGATAGTATTTTTGAAAATTAATTAATTATTAAGTTATGGTATGGTGGTGGTTGAGTTATGGTTATGGTATTTTAATAAGTTAATTTTTTTGAGAAAAAATAAATAAATAATTGACATATTTTTACTTTAAAAAAACCCTTATTAAAAGGAACCTTTCATTGTGCGTGGTCCGACACGCACTTGGCCGGTTTTTTTTAAATTTATTTTTTCCATTATTCCCGTTATGCGGTGGGATAATACTGTGGAAAATATAATATCTGCAATATCCTTGTGTACTTAGCAAGATATTTGAAGCCTAAGCCAAGTTTGAGTGTAATAAAAACTAGGAACCGTAGTAACTTTGAAAAAATCTAGACGCGGCTAGTTTTCAAGATCACTACTGTTTAGACTCATTAAATTATGTTTTAATATTTACTTATTCAAAAAAAAAATATTTACTCAACTATGTAACATGTTTGTCTGAAACCAGTTTGTCACAGAAGGTCAGCGGTGGTCAGTATTACGATCGGGTTCTGTCAGTCAAGTTAAGAGCGTTTATTCTGAAAGTGGGCAACGTCGCAAATAGATGTCAAATATTTAGTTGTTTTGATTAATTTGGCAATATTACTGTATTGAAATCTTAAATGTGGCTAACTAGCGAACTAGAATATTAATAATGAATTGCATTTGATGTTGTAACCGTTTTAGGTGTAAAAAAGGCATTTGGAATGTTTCCAAATACTTTTTTTACATCTAAAACTAAATATTCAGTGTTATGATATTAATCACAACACAACTCAACTAGTTAGTTCGAGTTTCCAGCTTACAGAGGTACAGGAGAAGCCGTTCTCGCTTATCGAGGTTTATAAAATAACAGCGAATATGTAGTGATAAACATGCACGTCAAACATGTATGGGTATTATTCTTTAAAATTTGACATAGATTAACATTGACATTCCGCGATTTCCCGCACTCAAACGCATTCATAATTTTAAGTTTATCACTTACAAGACAACACTTTGATGTTTAACATTATGAGTATGTGCCGGACCTTTCTTTGCAATTGATATTTATCAACTGTAGTAAGTTCGACAAATAAGTCGATACATACGCACATCTGCACGCGTAGCATGACTACCGTAGAAACAGATTTTGTCGACGGAAGAATAGAAAAAATTACAGATTGTGATTGTTTAACTGTCATTTTGTCTATTCTTTCGTCGATAAAACTCGTTTCTACGGTGGTCATGCTACGCGTGCTGGCCATTCGAATAGAATTCGATACAAAAGCAATGTTAGTTAATCCCTCGAAATTTAAGAGAACAAAGATAATTTTAGTTCCACGAAATTTAAGAAGCAAGTAGGAGTCTCATTTAAAGAGGTCCACGTCCAAAATGACTTTCTCTTATAGAGGTTTTAGAGGGTTAAAATGACGGGACCTGGCAATTAATCTCATATAAGGACTGTCTTAGACTGTCTGGCTTACCCAGTTCTCACTTACCCAGGTTTGACTGTATTACCAAATTAATCAAAACAGGTAAATATTTGACAGCTATTTGCGACGTTGCCAACTTTTAGGATAAATCATGCATCCATCCGTGCTTATCGACTTCAAACCCTTTCGTGATTAATAGATTTTGATAAGGAGAAAGCTCGACAGCCTCCGAATTTAACCTAATGTCATCTTATTTTAATATCGAGGACTAGTTTCCGCCAAAGGCTTCGCCCGCGTGTTATCTTTATAAATTGTAGGCTGCGTTACTCAGTGATAATATATCATTATATTGGTGTAAGAAATTTTTCAAATCGGTCCAGTAGTTTTTGAGTTGATTCATTACAAACAAAAATAAAAATCTTTTCTCTTTATAATGTTAGTGTCGAAGATAAAGATTAAAGACATCAGGAAGCTAGACTTACAAGAAGTCAACTTATTTTGAGAGAAGTCTTAAAAAAAACGCCATAGTTTAAAAATAAAAAAGCACAACATAATGTTTTATAGAAGAGATATTTTTGACTGTGACTGGTCACGGATAAAAAAATAAAAAAAGAAAGAAAAAGTATTTATTGAGACTCGCACAGGAAATCAAAAATTAAACTAGAAACACACTAAACATAAAAATAAAAACAAAGTAAAATTCATATTTAAAGCAGGAAGTCCTATACGAGGCCAAAAGGCTCCTATGGTTCAGATAGTGGAAGAATTTACAGGGCTCTTCACATATCCACACGGAACCCCAAAAACCCGAAAACTGAGCCATTGTATGCAACGCATGTTAAATTTTTTTTTATCCTAAAAGATGTCTCGTTCGTAACTTTAAAATTACGTGGCCTGACTACAAAACGGTTACTACGACCTTGAATATTTTAAGTTCAGTTCGCGAGTTTGACAGTAACAATTTATTATGGTCTATAAGCTGGCCCGCGGTTTCATCCGCTAATTTAAAAAAGAAATTCGTTAAAAAAAATCTAAGCTAGTGACTTCGAGCCTTTTGAAATGGTTAGCTGGCGTGTTCTGTACTGAGCTCACGCAACGTGTCGTGCGTTCAGCCAGTAATAGGGCTCGCCCATCAAGGAGCGCTGTCCCATATTAGACGCATTATTCATTTATTATAAATAAAACAAAGGGTATTTAAAAAAAACACGTAAACTAAAAGATCAATTTAAAATTTTAGATTGAAAAACCCAATAATACTTGGCCCAACCAGGGAATCGAACCCAGGACCTCATGCTCAGCAGTAGCGCTTCCGACCACGAGGAAGTCAGTTTTTATTATATCAGTATAGATTATATAATATGTAGCTAAGTATATAGATGAACACACTGATGACGTCAGAGCTCTGAAAACGTAGTGCGTGATATAGTGCGGGCATAGATAAGTAGACTCTTAAAATGTCATGATGACGTTCGTAGTTTTAATGTTTGAATTAATTTGAAGCTATTTTTGTAATTGTTTATTGTTTTTGTGGTCTGTTTAAAGTCTTCAAGCTTATTATAGTTGTATGAATGAATCATAGTTACTTATATAATATGATTATCAATACAGGGCAAAGGCCTCTTCGTAAATGTTGCGGCCTATGAGTATCGTGGGTGGCGAAGGAGTGTACCTAAGAGTCCAACGTCCAGGATAATGTCTATTGACAGATCTGACCATGAATATTAAAATCACAGTGACGCTTCTCATATAAGTTACACGTACAAGCTAAGCTAAGATATACAAGCGTTATAGGCTAACGCTTGTATATCTTAGCTTAGCTTGTACGTTTTGCAATTTAATTTCAGCTCTTTTTTGTGGACTTGATAATTATTCAGATTTGTTACAGTTGTAATAGCACTCATATAATTTAATTTCAAATTGGTTTTTATTTTTATAAAATTGTTTATTTAAAAAAAGATTCTATTCAATTTGTGAATGTGAGAACGCTGTAGGCTTAGTGGACTGTAGATTTGTTGACCATCTTCTATTTTTTTAAGTACCTGGTACTTGTTGAAAGACCTATACTGTCCTCCCATACCTATTAACACTGTTATTTGAAAATATTGTAAAAGCCAATTATTTTTAAAAGAGTAACCGTGGAGTTTCTTGCCGGCTCTTCTCCATAGGAAACGACCAATTGGAACCGTGCACCTAGCTTCTGTCGTTTCATAAGTGCCCATGTAGGTTTATGTGAAATAAAATATTTTGAATTTGAATTATACGGAACACGACTGGGAACATTGCATTTTGCTATTAGCATTATTGTTACCTGTAGTTGCTACAGTAAATATTAACGACTAAGTAAAAATCAATCTGCCTAGCCTTTTCCCAACTATGTTGGGGTCGGCTTCCAGTGTAACCGGATGCAGCTATATACCAGTAATACATAGAGATTGATAATCTGACCTCCACAACCCAGTAACTGGGTAATACGATAGCCCTTGACTGGTTGTCAAACTTTCGGGCTTCTGACGACCCGTAACTACTCCATCCGATCCATGAATGACAGCCGGGACTAACGGTTTAACGTGCTTTCCGAGACATGGAGGAGTCTCGGTATGTAAAGATGGTCACCCATTCACAGACCCCGGCAAGAGTAGCTTAACCTGCTGGATCGAGCTGTGTGGCTGTTATTAATTAGCCCTGACCTCCTCCTTAACGACTAGGTATAGCAGTTTAAACAGCACTAGCAGTAAGCAAACTTCGGGCAGAAGTGTTGGGTGGAAAGTGCGATGTGGAAAGTGCTGGGGGGAAAATGCTGAGTGGAAAATGCTGAGTGGAAAGCCTACTGTAAGTGCAAAAAGCAACTATTGCAACTTAGGAGTAGCCTTTGTCCAGCATTGGCCTGGTAATGAGCTAAGTTAATTGTCTGAGTCAAATGTGACTGATTACAGTATCTAAAAAGAGGAAAGGTTCCTCTTTTTAAATATTATCATCTTTGTAAAGTCTATTTACGGAACTTTAATAAACATAGCTTAATTGAGCTTAACTTAATCAACATATTTTTCGCCCTCGCCCCAATTTAATAACATCCCTAGACGCTAATAGTTAGCTAAAATTACAATATTTTCGTAACAAATTATTAATCAAACAAGTCTGTCCTATTTTAGTATTTAATTCCTTAGTGATTCAAATAATGTTACAGAGTTATTTATTAAAGAGTAAACTAAATTAACTAAATTAACAAAAATAAAAATATAATAAACTAACATAATTATCAAAAATTATAAACAAACAAAAAAATGGCGTCGAATAAAGATAAAAATAGAAATACTGTGAAGAAACCAAAATATTTTATTTCATATAAACGCAAGGTACCCGGTTCCTATTGATCGTTACCTATAGAGAAGAGCCGGCAAGAAACTTCACGGTTACTCTTTTAAAAATAATTGGCTCTTACAATATTTTCAACTAGCAGTGTTAATAGGTAGCTGGTGTTGAAACTTCAAGTAAAGTCTTGCACCTGTGTTTACAGATCGCCTTATGTGTCAAATAATGGGAAAATGGCCTACGTGCGATTTATCATTCCGTTATATAAATCAAGGAGGAAAAGTTATCGTAAAATAAAAGGTCAAAGATGTCTTTACCTGCTCCGGATATTCTGACATACCGATTTTTTGCATTTCAGATTAACGGTAACCGTTAAGTGCACTTCTGTTTAGATTTATAACTAAGAAAATGCAACGTTGTAATTTTTTTAAGGCAAAAATAATTTGAATGAAATGTATTTTTTTTTATATTTGACGTAAGGGTGTTTAACATAAATAATCGTGACTTTGTCGAATTATTTTGTATAAAAAAAAAAACATGTGCCAGTTGATTCTTTGATATGGTCTCATTAATATCCTAGAGTTATGGGTATATCAAAAGGAACACGTTGTATATTTAAAGATTTTGACATTTTAAAAGAAATAAATTCGAACTGAAGTCCAATGACATGATGCGCAAACGTAACGCGATTTGATCAACAGTTCCGCCCTTAAGAGTAGAAGGTAGGGAAGAATTAAAGGTTTCAAAGCAACATCTCATCATCATCGTCTACCTAGCCTTTTCCCAACTTTGTCTGAGTCGGCTTCCAGTCTAACCGAAAGGAGCTAAATACCAGTATTCTATATGGAGCGACTGCCTATCTGACCCCCATAACCCAGTTACTGGGTAACACGAGAC
This sequence comes from Agrochola circellaris, assembly GCA_914767755.1. NCBI lineage: Eukaryota > Metazoa > Arthropoda > Insecta > Lepidoptera > Noctuidae > Agrochola > Agrochola circellaris. The sequence goes on from OU611847.1 coordinate 4,531,902, forward strand.
CCCTTAGTAAGACTGGTTGTCAGAATTTTTGGGCTTCTGACTACCCGTAACGCCAGTCAAAGATCTACGAATGACAGCAATGAGGTTGCATTGCTATGCACTGCTAATAACAACTGACATACAACCGAACTTTTTCTCCTCCCTCCATGCGAAAATAAGCAAACAGTTAACCTACACAGCCGATTAAAAACAATTCCAATTAAAACAGCTGGGCTACGGTTCAGCCCCAAACCTGTACGATGTTGCAACCGGCCAAGGCTTTAGTTGAAAAGCAGGCTTTTGCCCAAGGTCACGGTTATACCGCCCGGACCCAACTTGAGTGCATTATTGCAACAGAACTTACGAAATAACCCCACCTACTGAAATGCACGTTTTGGGGTAACGGTGATAATAATATTGGTTAAGTATTGACTGTTTTTGTATTTTTTTTTTGTAATATTTTGGTCGAAAATAGTAATATAGATTGACGCCAAATAAGATAATCCATCTAGACAATCTAAATGAATTAGTGGTTGCTAGGTGATTTTGAAATTAAACTAAATTGGGTAGGTTAGATCTAAGAAATTAAACAGACAGCTGTGCTGCTGAGGAGTTTGTTGCGCCACTTCTTTCCAGCTAAAGCACTAGGAAGTGGTGCAGGGTGGGCGTTTTTGGGGGACTGTCTGATGTAATTTTGACGTTTGAAAAGTACTGATTCTCGGCCTAGTTTGAATAAATGACTTTTGAATTTAGAATTGTTTTTTTTTTAAATCTTTGTGGAAGAGTTTGTAAGGTTGCAGTTTGGCATTGGAATTGTGCCCAATATGTATCAGGTTATCTATAATATTTATGTAGATGTCATGACAATAGCGATGGCGATGAGTATTGATCAGCGGGGTAAATGCGTAACACACAGTAGTAATGGCTTTCATTTTGACAGTTCAACAACATTCACTGCGTTATTTACGTTTTTGAGCAGACAAATTTTTATGAAGCATTGAAAGTGTGTTTGTTACGCAATTAGGGTGCTGGAACAGCTACGAAGAAGACACAACTCTTAACTTTGGAAAATACCACAATGTTTTTTGTTGCCTGGCTTTTAGCCCAGTTTTGCGGGCATTATTTTATCACGGCGATTTTATTCGCGTATTGAAATTTCAACGCGTCTTTTCTTGACGCATTGACTGACATGCGCTCTATTGGATTCTCAAAGCACGGCTCAATACCGAGAGTTGAAAATCCAGTGCACGAAAAAAAATCGCCGCGATCAAATAACGCCCCTGCGAACCAGGGAGCCTACTCCCTAAGCGAAATCCGTGAGACGGAGAACGAAGCGCCTGTAACCACGGCCGAAACTACGAAACTACTTTCGCTTAGGGAGTAGGCCCCCCTAAGCGAAATCCGTAGTTTCGGCCGTCCAGGCACTAAGCCCAGGCCCCCTGGGCTTAGTGTCATGCTTTCAGATTTGTCCATATTATGATAGTATTTACCTATAATTCCAATAGGTTCGGTTTATTGTACCGTGTTTTCTGAAGTATTATCTAACCCAGTGGTTCCCAAAGTTGCCTGAACCGAGACCCACCTTACAAAAACTAATAAATTCGGGACTCACCTCTTAGCCGTCATGGAGAAAAAAAAGAGGCTTATTTATTTATGAATGAAGTACTGTACACATAAGAAATACATTCAGTTACTATCGAAAACAATACTTAATTAAATACAAGGAGTGCTATTTCAATGAGAAGGATGTATTTGTTTCCTATTTTTTTTCACTAGAGCTTTAGCATCAACTTCAATTTTAGTTACTTTTAATCGCCTTATGTTTGATACCTACGTCCAATTTATTTGAGTATTTCAAAATAAATTTTTCAAGGCCCGCCCAAGAGTCACTCGCGACCCACCAGTGGGTCGCGACCCATAGTTTGGGAAACGCTGATCTAACCTTTTATGTAATGAGTAAAAAATAACAAGGAAAAAGCTTCTCAAAAATATATACAATATAAAGGAACATATTACTAATTAAAGTGAACATCGATTACAAAATTGCGCCTACTGTTGATACAACTTTAATAGGCTCAGAGCTAGTGACCATTTACTTAGCGTTATTAGCACTGAATTTTATTTGATCTTGACCCGGCGTAAGTCACCAAGGTTTCACTGAAAACCAGAGAATGTAGTGCTTAATTTTTTTTTTTTTAAACAAATACGAAACAATCAAGCTAATATAAAGCTAAGCTAAGCTTGTAAAAACATTACATAACATTACGCCTGTATTTCATGAAGGAGTAGGCAGGATTTATTCCACATTCGCCTTACAAAATTTGACTCACATTTGTTTTTCCTTTTGGCCCCGAAAATCATTTACCTATTTATTATTTAAGAGGTGAATTGTATAGTTCACTGATAAACTTCGCCAGTTATGTTTAAGTCCCATGGACATAGTGGACCCGAAAGTGGACATAGTAGACGAGCCTGTACGTCATAGGTTTAAGTAGTTAAATAAAGGTAAACAGATCGTCTCTCTTGTTGAAAAATACGATGAAACTAAATTAAATCAAAATTTTGATTTTTACAATAGTTTCCTCTTTTATAATGTATGTTAAACTTTATAATTTATTCATAAACTACTCTTCGTAGACGTAACTGCTTGAGTACATTTTTTTTGTTAGATTTATTATAATAATATAATATTTTGTAATCTGTCTATGGTAAAGAGCCCAAACTCTAAACGTCCGTTAACGTTTAGAGTTTGGGGAATTATAAGAGGCTAAATTGAAGAGTACAACTGTGACGTAGCATGACAACTGAAGTGACAGGTATTATGTTTAGTCGGTTACTTGACAGCTGTCTCGTCACGTGGTTTTTTTTGTTTACCTTTATTTAACTAACTAAACCTATGAAGTATAGTTTTGTTACCATGTAACGAAAAAAAAAAATTGGAAAATTTTGATCAAACTTCGTTTGACGTGGGGATCGAATCCATAGTAGAAAACTTCTTTAATCTACGGAATGCTTCGTCTATTGGTCATAAACGACATAAACGTCTATTGGTTATTTACAATTATATTATATAAGTATTAATTGCAACCGCACTATGTAACATTAAAAATTACTCTTTTTTATAATCTGTGGAAAATGTCGTGGGTTATACACTTGCTCACTTTGTATGAACTGTTTGTATATTATTGTAGTGTGTAACTGTTTATTTTCCTAAATAAATAAAATAAAATAAAATAAAATAAACACAAGCTTATGACTAAGAGAAGAGTCATCTAGAAGTATGAAAATTTAAAATCAATCAAATACAACGAAGGACGATAAAAAAAAAACAATATAAATAATATAAATCAAATTAAATTGAACACCTGTTTCCAATTTACCTACGTAGTTTTAGAACAAACTTGTATACGACATGACTTCGATTTCTATTCATATTTCTTTTAAAAAACCCGAAATTCTTCAGAGGTATTTTAAAGGTTGATAATAAAGGTATTTTACATTTACAATAAAAGTCAAGGTGACGGGTCAATGGAACCGGTTTTCATATAATTTGCATATTTGGTGAAACTACTCGTATATCCGTATTAGTGATAGTTAACATATTATGGGGTTTACAGATGTGTCTTTGCTGAGACGTTAGTTATCGTCATTTGTCACTTTTTTTTTTCTTGTGGTTATTGACTCTTCTGGTGTCAGAGTTTTTTTTACCGCCGATGGGCCTCTGACTTGGCTTGACATGCCATCGAGAAATCATGACATGATTACTCGATGATAAAAAAATAAGAATTAAAAATTCGGAGTTACACGCCATGTCTCTTAAGATACAGGCCTCCTAGTTTAAAAGACAGGGTTCATTTATAGACTATTTCTTGTAGACTTAAATCTTTTGTGCTCAAAGCTATATTATTATGCTCATTGTATTTCTGCCACTTTCCTTTGAACTGTGTCTGTGTGTATTATTTGGATAAATAAACAATTTTATTATTATTATTATGTTAGGGCTAAAACGACGTGTGACTCCGGATTTTTAATTTGTCTATCTGTGATGTCGTGTTTATAGCTTTTTAGTTACCTTTTTAGTCGTAGTTGGGTTTTAGTTGTTATAACTTTTATTTTTATAGCCCAAAGAATCAGTATTGCCATCCAAGGTGGCAATGCTGCCAGCTTTTTGGGTACTTTTCCAATTAACAGCGATGCGGATGATTTGCCCAATGAGCTCTTTTATTTTTTTAATTAAATAATTGTACTATGGATATTTTAGTCTCTAAATACTTAATTATTATTTTTACAAGTGCTGTTGGCAGCACTTGTAAAAATAATAATTCAATAATTCAAGTTCTTTATCATTCTTATGTGCAATCAAGGAATGAATATGTTAAGCATCTTAAGGTTAATTTATACTTACAATTTATTTGTTTTCTGGCTCCGTATTGCCAAAAATTTAAATAAAAATTACAGTTCAAAAGGTGACATGCACCAACGGAATTTGTTTGGAAATTGCATAACATTTTCACTCTTTGACCGTACCTACCAAACACATTTGAAATGTGAATCTCTTGCACATCAAATTTACAATAGTCTAGAATAGTGGTCGGCAAAATCATTAGTCAATAGAACCAAATATAAATAACGACTAAGATTTCTTATGAGAGCCAATCCTTTCTGTGTGTACAAACTGTCTCAATACACTTTTCTTAATCCTTAAAACTCCCACCCTCTCACTCCACAACGCTTCCTAAAATTAAGTTGCTAAGAAGTAAGATGGCTTCATTATCATCATGATATCGTTTTTAATAGGTATATGTATATCTTTATATTTAAATTTTAAAATTTCAAAATTTTAATTGATTTTAAATGAGTTTTATTTTATTTTATTTTGTATACTATCTTTAAATGATTTATTATAACGGACAGACACTTCTCTATGTTTATTATTCTAGCGTATGGCACTAGTGGGTTGCAGCGGTTCACTTTGTGTTGCCATCTGACATTATGCTGAGCTGAGGCCCTTTTGGCATTATAATAATTTGTTTTCTGTTTTTATAGTTTTAAGGTGTATTTATTTTTTATATTTTTATAATGCCAATAAACGCATTTTTCTTTCTTTCTTTCTTTAAATAAATATTTATTCCTCAATTCTCGCTATTGCACCTACCACTGTTTGTCTCTGCATCACCCAAAGGTTGACTGGTAGAAAATGCCTATGGCATTAAGTCCGCCGCTGTACATTTGTGCTTGAAGTATTAAATAAATAAATAAATATCGCCTGTTAATATGATGAAGGAATCTTACTTATTAACAAGTTAACCTTGGAAAACTTTGAAAGGCACAGTAAATGATTAATTTTCGATGTCCTGTTCATTTTTGGTGAAAATACTTTGGAAATAAATCTTTGAAATTTAATTTGTATTTTGAATATAACTTGATATCTTGCTTAATGACCGAAACCCCGACCCCCGCGCGTATCTACGCTCGCACTCATCAACATTTGTACAGAGCCGCAGTCTATAGGGCAAAGAGCCACATACGGCTCGCGAGCCGTAGTTTGCCGAGCACTGGTCTAGAACATAGAGCCACATACGGCTCGCGAGCCGTAGTTTGCCGAGGACTGGTCTAGAACATAGAGCCACATACGGCTCGCGAGCCGTAGTTTACCGACCACTGGTCTAGAACACAAAAATCAAGAAGGCAATTTCTGGGATTGTGATTTCTGCTTATATGAATAATATTCTTTTTTAATCCGTGTTTATTACAGAACAAGTTCATAGCATTCAATATCAGTAAAAATTATAATATTTATTACAATTTTATTCATAAAAATAAATTCTATCAATAAATTTAAAAAATCTAGAATATTTTAAGAGGTCGATACTTTTTATGCCGACGACGCACCATTTTGACGACGTAGTATCTGGTATAATAATACCAGATACTCGATTCGGGCCCAGTTGACTCGGGCCGAGCTGTCAATGACCCAAATTTCTACCTTCTTCCTGGCTGAGTTATTTTATGGCGTGGATAGGTACTACTGGGGTGTCATGTTTCCTTTTCGGTATACAGGGTGGCAGGGACATCGACGCGAAAACTTTTACCATGGTTTCAGTACATGATTTTGAACCAAGGAACCCGACGAACATTTTCGTCGGTTATTAAAAAAAAATCTGCAGTTTCATAGAAAAGTGTAATACCTACGCGGTCAAAATTAATGGAAAAGCAGTTTTTATAAATAACCGACAAATAATATGTATTAATAGTTTAAAAAACACTAAAAAACACGCTTTTACGTGCACCTATAGGCGTATTCAGACCTTGAAACCTAATCGTGGTCAAAGTTCATTACAAGACCTTTCTAACAAGTCCAAACACGGCTATGATACGATCATCCATCATGAAGTTCCAGTTCATATCTTCCGGCTCCATCATCAGATCAGCTCGACAGTACCATGTTATTGTATTGTCATCAAAATCACATACAACTGCCAATTTTCATAACGCTACGATCTTTAGAAGATGGTTAAATTAGTTTTCTTAGATTTGATTACATAGTTACATACATACAGGTCGACCTAATAAAAGCATGTTAAAAATATCAACGCTGTTTCAGAATACCGTATAGGCCATCGAATGCACAATCTTCACTTTTATAATTATAAAGCAACACCTGGCCTAAAGATCATAAATCCATAAGTTCCGATAAAAAAACACATCCTTATGAAGATTGCTCTTCCTTGCCGAGGCTAGTTTGACACCGAATAAATTATATTTTGAGATCATAAACTGGTACTGGACATAGGTTATTACTGCTAAAAGCAAAGGCTGATATCGCTGTTTAAAAGGCCGTGGGCTCTTTTAAATATCGATATAAATAACATGATTTTCCTGTTTTCTTAAGATTGTAAAGATTGCTTATTTGTTACTTATGATTTTATCGTGAGCTCCTTCTTGAGTCCAATATTCATGAATTTTGACAAATATATATAGCTGCTGAAAGACATCGGCGTGAAATCTATTTAAGGGGACTACAGGACCTAAACGTGCCTAAACGCAAGTTTTATAATGCTTAGAAGAATATGATCCACTGCAGTAAACAAAATCAGAAAAATATATGATATTCTTCAGGATATATGCTAGTATGATAGTGTGTTGAAAACTTAATACAACTAATTTGATACGATAGAAAAAAATCATGAAGATACCTCTAAAAATTTATTTTAACGATTAAAAATCATATTAATTTACATGCAATCATTCTGATTTTTTGTCAGATTATTCTACAAGCTACATATTAGCATAATAGTGTTTTAATTTTCCAGTCCAATCAATAGATTTTTTGTAAATCGCTAACTGCTTCATATTTTGCAATAAATTACCTGCGTCGTGTCATCGCGCTTCTCTTTCATTTCTATGCAGTCCGACAGTGACCGCGCTTTAGCTGTTGTAAGCCTCTTAATAAAAATCTTAAATTTACTGACAGACAACGCACAGCCTAAACCGCTGAGTCTAGAAGCACGAAACTTTGCGCAAGAGTTCCTGATCTACCGACAGTAAGCACTAAGGAACGATTTTTGAAAATTCATTCCCTTACGGTGTTAAATAGCGGATGAAAGTAAAATGGACGTTCGTAATTTTCGGCTTGAGTTTTCATCATTTTAAAACGTGGAACAACACTAAGAGAAGAGTTGAAGTTTAGGTTTATGGGTCCTTGCCCAGCAGTGGGATATTATAAAATGACTGGTTGACAAAAAGTAGAAATGTTGTTAAATTTGTAAAGAATAATTCCACTTACATCAGTAATATTACTCCGTATATAATGTCCACTGTGTACCAAAGTGTCGATCTCATCCATATTTTTGTCTCCACTGAGAGTTATCTGCAGGGAGGCAAGGCAGTACTTCCCTCGGACCGCACCATCTATGCTGAGGCATTCGTCATAGTCGCCATATTGGTTCCCATTGCCGCTTAGGATGCCTGCGGGGAGTTTTGCAGTTGCGTCGAACACTGAAACAAAATTAGACCTTTATAGTGACTAAAGTGACATTCGGAACCTACTCGGCACCACGAGCACAATATGCAGTGACATCGCCATCAATTTGCAGGTATAGGGATCATTGCAACAGCGTCCTGTAAACATGTCAAATTTAAAAATCTAGCTTCTAAACTATAAATAATCGCTGAAAATTATAGAGGTGTATCGGAAAGAACTTGAACTAAGTCCTTTCCGACACACCTCCATATGTTTTTTTAATAGGCTTTATAAAGGTAAAATTGTACCACTTTAAATTGGTCACCCTGTTTAAAGTATGTCGGATTTATTTAACGCTGTCGTTAGGCTGGTCGAGTAGACGAAAACTGGTTATCGAATACATAACATTACGATAGGTCTTTAATGTAAATTCGTAAATATGTAAGTGGTAGGATTACACACACACACTAAAATAAGTTTGTTATGCCATTAATGCTCGGTTCCTTTATAGGAAAACGAATCGTTTTGCTTAATAATGGTAAATGTTACAGCTACTTCCATAAGGGAGGGTCAAAGTTTCGACGTCTTTGCTTCATTATTGGTAAAGACACAAGAATCTTAATATTATCCATTAACGGTCCGTAATATTAGAAATCGGCCATTAGAGGACTAGTGACTCAACAGCGAATAATAATGCACCCATTAATCCGTTTTTTTATACGATACATAACGGATCTTTCTAGTGTAAAGTAAAGATAAAATGGCGGGAGAGTCGTAAATCAAAAAAACTTCAAGAAAAAAAAAACAGTTTTTCTCTAACATTTGAATGGAATTCGATCGTGAATACAATTATAATTTAGCAAATTATAAATGTTTTATCATAAACAGAACGGACTTTGGTCAGTTGGAAATTCATTGACGATCAGCACAAAATCATGTTTCACATTGAATTTGACATAATTTTGTGTCTTTAAAACACATGCTCTTTTACTTCATTATGTTACCTTTATGGTACTTTTAGAACAATAAATATAATAATATAATATTTTATTTATTTACCTAATATTTTAAGATATCATTTTAACATTTTTACTATAGTAAACTGCCGCGGAGTTGGTTGCGCCACTTCTTCCCAGCTAAAGCACTAGGAAGTGGTGAAGGCCGAGCGTTTTGAGGGACTGTCTTATGTAATTTTGACGTTCAAAAAGTGCGTTTGAATAAATGACTTCTGATTTTGATTCATTTACTTATCAATTTAAAAATCAATGACAATTTCAATTATTATTCATTTCAAAATTCAAAGTAGAATACGCCACAAAACTTTCAATCGTATTCCACCGAAACTTCATCCAATTTGCACGACACATAACCCTCAAACGCCACAAGGGCTTTTTCCGAAGCGATTTCGATCACGCCTTACATACTCCAATCTCGTTCGTTGAACCTTGTATGTCAAATGTCACTGGTGAAATGACTGTGGGCAGTGAATACGAAATGTCGCAGCGTACAATTCAAGGATGCCATTGGCGTGACTCGAATGCACGTGCAGAAACGGAGAAAAATTCGTTAGATCGCAGACTGACGGACGGCCGGCAGAGATAGGGTTATTTTTTTAGGAATTCTCAATTTGAGGGTTGGGAATAAAAATTGTGTCGATTGATGTGTGCCAATTTAAATATTCTTCATTTTTTAACACGGAAAATGAATCAAGGAAAATCGTGTTGTCGGGAAAATGTTTGGTTGGGTGGGATTATATTATGTAGGTACCTATTTTGTTTACCGCGATATAAACAAAGTTGTTCGCTAAGATTAGTAGTTTTGCAAGTTTTTTTGTTTCATTGTTTACTTCCTTGTAGCAATGTATAAGGATGATCTTCGTGACTCCACAATCAAAGCATATATCATGCCGTTATAAGATTTCTGATATCATAATATAATGAGTAACAGACAAGATTCCTGCATTAAACTGCTTATTAGTAGGTTTGTAATATTTATTAACCTTTACACCGATATATTCTGCAAATATCTAACCGTGATAACATTGCTGAAGCGGTCTGTCATTCCACCTGATGCTAGGAATTCACACTTTTGACAGCTGACTTCAAACTCACTTGTAACATTTTTAGAGTAGCTCGATTGTATTTTCCAAAGGGGTCGGTACCAGGAAATCGTGTTATGGGTTTTGAATAAGCTTTTAACGAAAACTTAAAGTAGCAGCCACGAAAAAAAAACGTCTAGCTCAAGAGTTTCACCAGTCAGTGAAAAAATCGGATTGAAGAAAAATAAAAAATAAATTAATGTTACAAAAAATGTGTAAAAAGCATTGCCGTATTTGGATAACTTTAAGAAGTCACCTAAACTTAAATAAAGATAACAAAGATCAGTGAACCCACAGATTTTTACTGTTTTCCATAAAATTGCTTTTGTTTTGAGAAAAAAGTATTTTTTATAACCGAGGTAATTTTTATAACCGCGCACCGAGATTTCGTTTCAATACGGTTCCAGCACGCGTAGCATGACAACCATTATAAAAATTACCTCGGTTATAAGAATTACCTTGGTTATAAAAATTACTATCTTGTATTAGCTTGCTTTAATAAACATGCTTTAATAATTTTGTTCACCAAATCACACCAGTTTGACTGCAGATTGATCTACTTACATTGACTATCTTTACTATTTTGTCTCGTTGGTCTAGTAGTCGGAAACACTACTGCTGAAGATGAGGTTCTGGGTTCAACAGGTCGGGCAACGTGTTGTTGGGTCTTTCCATAAGGAATTTCTGAGTAGCAGCGGGGAGTTAGGATTTGATCCCGGTTGATGGCATTAGGCTCGCCCCCTAAGGTGACTAGTAGTTATTTGGGGCAAAGTTTCTATAAAATTATGTAGAATGTAGGAATGAAATGAAATGAAATGAAATGAAATTGTTTATTCTGTAAATAGGATATCGAAATCACTTTTACACGTCATATAAAAAAATTATTAAAAATAAGCTAGATGAGGTCGGTGTTTCCTATCTGACTACTCTGAGAAGAAAGGCCGAAACAAACTCAGAGGTCGTAGTCTCTTTTAAAGTCCAGATCTTGGTCAAGTCATATGAGGACCATGTGGATCAGTGTCTGAAATGGTCTTTACTATGGTCGAAACTATAGGGAATATGAGTAGGTAGGTTCCCATGGTGGGACCAGTGCAAAAACTAGTGTCCATAGTGCAACAAATTTCCCATAAATTGACGTAAAATGGTTTCCGCGGGATTTTTTGACTATTTTTGTTATGCTTCCCGGGGTTTAGATATCCATGTGTGTTAAAAATTGGAGTTAACGTTTAAATCTGTCTTCTAGTCCACTCAAATCAACATGCTACCGGTCAACGTAATTTAGCATCGTTATGGGTAAAATTCAAGGTTTGTTAGACCACCGTCTAAATTCCAGATGACTAAGTATTGGGTAACGGATGTTTTGTTCCAAACGGGGATTTTGGGCGGATTTTGCACAGAATTTACCTTATGATCTGTTTTGTACGCGAAGTGCGCGTGAGTGGCTGTTTGGATTACTGATCAAGCGCTGCTTTGTGTCAATGACATGTGATCTAATCTTATTTAATGTTCAGTTTGCGGTTTATAAAGTATGGTAGGTGAGTGAGTATTTAGGAGATTGTCATGTGATAATACCATTGCTTGTTTTATGGTGGGGCACAGGTCTTTTCTTAAGTCTGTTTTTAATTTGTATCATATTGTGTACTTTTGGCATAGTACAATCGATCTGCCTAGCCTTTTCCCAACTATATTGGGGTCAGCTTCCAGTCTAACCGGATGCAGCTGAATAACAGTATTTAAAATGGAGCGATCTCCACAACGCCCCAGTTACTGGGTAATAAGATCAGACCAGGCTTTTGACGACCCGTAACGACTGTTAAAGATCCACGAATGACAGCCGGGATCAACGGCTTAACGTGCTTTCCAAAGCACGGACGAGTCTCGGTATGTAAAGATGGTGACCCATTCACGGACCAACCCCGGCAAGCGTAGCTTAACTTGATGGATCGACCCGTGCGGCTGTTATTAGCCACAAGCTCCTCACCCTGACATAGTACAAAATAATCTTTATTTTTTTCTTTAATTTTCTCTCAATCTGCCATTTTGGATGTCTGTTGGCTTTTGTCGGCCCATACCAAACTTTGTTGTTTTCTCGGTAATGATGTAATCTTGGTGCGTGATTATAAAAATTACCTCGGTTATAAAAAGAACTTTTTTCTCAAAACAAAAATCTGTGGGTTCACTGTACTTTGTTGTCTTTATTTAAGTTTAGGTGACTTCTTAAAGTTATATATGTGTAAAAAGTTATATACGGCATTACTTTTTACACATATTTTGTGATATTAATTTATTTTTTAACTAGGTTTTTCCTCAATCCGATTTTTTCACTGACTGGTGAAACTCTTGAGCGTTTTTATTTCGTGGCTACTACTTTTTTTTATCTCAATCTTTCTATTTGGATGTCTGTTGGCTTTTGTCAGCCCATATCAAACTTTGTTTTATTATTGTAAATATCATCATAACTCAAATGGTACGTTCAACATTACTGTTTTATTATTGTATTTAAACAGGTTACTCTACAATATACGCATGCCTTTGATACCAGTTAAATTAAAATTAAAATTTTAATATTTAAATAGCTTGTGATTATTTCTATTTTTGTTACACGTGTTCTTAGGTTGTTTTAGCAAACATAAAGAGAAGAGAGACATAGAGAGAAAGAGAGAGCAAAATTATAAAGAAAAATAATCGACACCATCAGTCACTACTATGAACAACTATGGTTGTCCATTAGGCATATGTTCCATCGCCGGCGGTCAACGAGAAGCGAGTAGAGCTAGCAACTAAAAACTAGTAGGAAAGCAACGTGCACGACGCGCGCGACGGCGACGAACGATTGCTCGCTGGTATGCATATTACTTACCAAGCATAAACCCTCTCAGCGACTGTTCTGCTCGCCAAGCGAGAGTCGCTGAGCGAGTACTCTCTTTGATAGCTCTTGTCCCTGCGATAAACGAGTGCTCGCCGGCTGTCTGAACAGTCAGCGATCAACTATTAATAATTTTATGTACATAAGTATCTCGTTTACTTACACGGGCGGGACCTGCCATGCGATTCTGTAAACATCTCACCGTGAAAACTTGGGTGAAGTGTGCTGTCAATAGTGTCAATCCCTGTGAAATGACAGCTCACTCCACGCTCACTTCACCTAAGTTTTCACGGTGAGATGGTTACAGAATAGCACTGCTGTAATCTTTTGTACATTTTTTGAGCGAGAAAATAGTTAGTGGCTTTCTCGTCGGCGGCGGTGCGGTGGGACAGGTGCATTACATAGGATAAATACGGGGAGTAACGTTGACAATTAAATATTAATGTATTATTTATTACAATCATTAGGTATATAAAACATGACAATTTAGTTAGTTCCGTTTACCTATAAGTGGGTACTTAGCATAAATGACTACAATCATTAGTAATCTGTGTATTAGCTGATGATTACTGAATCATTTCTAGGTTTATTTATTATGTCAGTTCCGGGATATATTAATTACTATTTTATTTACGCATTCTTTTGTTCCAAAAATAGATAGTTTCTAAGATAACATAACACTAGAATCTCGATGTGTGTACTTACCTATCTAAGTTTCATTGACAAGTACGAGTAAATCAGTTTCATTCAAACCAATCATTCATATTTGAAGCTAAGATTTTTATTATGGATAGAAATAGTCTGAATTAAATGTTTTTATTTTTCACTTAAGTGACGTAACATAAATAATCGCCGAATAATTTTGAGTGAAAAAAGAAAAGATTTATTTTTATTTTAATTAATTTATTTGTAATTCATATGCCAGTTGATTCTTTGACATTTGGTCTCATTAATAACCTAAAGTTATGTGGAACACGTATATAAAAACAAAAAACGAGTTTTTGGATTATATCTTTTTTTGTTCAGAGCCCGATAGGATAGGCAATTTACAATTAATAGAATACAATATTTAAAAAAAACCAGTTTGCCTTATACAGCTACAATTTAGTTTTTTTACATTAAAAAAGGCAAAAATCCAATCAGTCTAGACTAATAAAATTTGGTTTTTAATACCCAATTGACGTCGGTTTATTTTACCTAACGATTTTTTTTTTATGAATACGTTACCCAGATATATTATTGTTATTACATCACTTGATACCGTGCCTAAATATGTGCAGAAATAAGAATCACACATGTGTATTTAAATGTTTAAAAATGAAGTCGTTTTTCGAATCTGTCTGTGTGAACGCGTTTTCCTCCTAAACTACGCAACGGATTTTGACGCAGTTTTCACCTTCATTTAGAGAATTTATTCCGGAAAGTTTATGTGTAAAATATACTAATATGAAACTTAATAATAATAAAGGGATCTCGATATTTGTCAAGTCGTAAAAACTGGAAGGTTAACATATAATAAAATAAACAAAGTACCCCCCCGCCGCGTCTGTCTAAACTCAAATACTACCAAACGGATTTTCATACGGTTTTCACCAATGGACGAAGTGATTCATGAGGAAGATTTAATTGTATAATTCATTAACGTTTTGTGTAAATTGGCTGAAATATGACGATGCTTGCTGAAGATTTCGGATAAAAATCTACGGAGCTTTACTGGCGTGCGCCTTGGATAAATATTGGATGAAATTTGGCACACAAATAGTTTATAACCTGGATTAACACAGGGTTCAAATCCCGGTAGTAGGTACGTTCCCGTGGGATATTTTTGGACATCCACGCGAAGCCGCGGGCAAAAGTTAGTTTAAATTAATATATTTAATAATAAAAATATCAAATCAAATATGATTATTATTTATGTTACGACACCTGTCACCGTAGTGTTAACCAGTTTAAAAAAAATATTGACAACTGTAGATACTATTTTATTATTGATTTAAATTTAAGCAACCAAACGAAGTTTTGATTGTTGACGTAAATAATAAAGTTTAAAAAAAACAAAACTGAATCTACCGGTTCTTCTATTATTTAAATTTCCCGGAAGATTTATAGAAAAATGACGCGTTTATTTATTTACATAATTAATAATTTTTTTCCATAATAACATAATAAAAACGCCGACAGGCTTAAAAATAAATAATGATTTTGATCCGAATAAAATACCCGTATCATTAAATAATTGATGGTGACGTTGTTGTTGAAATACTAAACATAACCGAGCCGAAATATTGAAAATATTATAATTATTTTAAATATATCGGCATAGTTTAAAAATAAAGTCAATTAATCTCTCAATTTTTAGACGGACGTGGAAGCCTATAAATATTTGAATTAAAAGTAAAGTATGTTACAGTGAATATTTAAAATTGCTTATGATTATTAAACCCTATAACAATTTGTATACTCTGAGTCTGTGTAATCAAAATAATAAATATTAAGACATTTGAAACGGTTGAATTTTCAAAGATGGTTCAGCCTTGAAAAAAAAACTAATTGCAGGTTGGATAATAAATAATAATCATTGGGAAATATTTAACTGAGGTTCTAAAAACTTAATGATGAACGCTTTTATTAAATTAATGAACCTCTAAAAACTTTTTGGGCTTCTACTGATGCACACTTTTTTTTAAAATAAATGAGCTCCTTTTTAACTTTCTGGCCTTTTTTAACAGTTAGTCGCAGTCAGCAAGCGCTACATCCGAGTTGGTCGCAGTTACTTCGCTATTTAGTATTTTTAGGACCCGAAAATTCGAATTATTCGAGTTTCGATCAAGTAGAAAGAAAGGGAGAAAGAAAGAAAGAAAGAAATAAAGAAAGAAAAATAAATATAATTTGTCAATTAAACATGCTAAAACATGCGTATAATATGTTCTTTTAATAGTAAACTATTTCAACAGTATTAAGAAGACCTAGATAGAATCCGATAGTTTGAAGCTGGCTTACAATATTATATGACCTGACCATATCTAGGATAAGCAGTCAGTACTAAAGTAGATTTTCTACTAAAGTACATCCACACTTTCATACGAATATTATACTTAAATGCGAAAGTATATCCGTCTGCCAGTCTATTATCTTTTTAAGGTTTTTTTTTTGGTACCCGTATAAACCATGACCCGGGTTAGGACATGGGTACTTTTATCCCGGGACGTTCCCGTCAGAAGTCCGAAAGTCTGACAACCAGTCTTACCAAGGGGATCCTATTACCCAGTAGGTAACTCGGTTGTGGAGGTCAAATAGGTAGTCGCTTCATGCAAAATACTGGTATTCAACTGTACCCGGTTAGACTGGGAGCCAACCTCAACAAAGTTGGGGAAAGGCTAGGCAGATGATGATGATGAATACGTTCCCGTGGGATTATTTCCGACCGTGACATCACTGCGGGCCCTATCAGAATACCAGCGCTGCGATATTTACTATTAAATGTCGCAGCATTATGCTGAGATAGGAGCCTTTTGGCCTCGCACAGGATTTTCGGCTTTTACTATGTTTTTATATTTTTTTTGCTTTTTTATATTTATGTTTCAATGAGTGTGTTTTAGTTTACTTTGAAATCTCCTGTGCTTGTCTCAATAAATACTTTTTCTTTCTTTTCTTTCTTTCTTTCCGACCGCCACGCAGGTGAAGCTGCGGGCAAAAGCTAGACTAAGATAAACAGTTACTAAAGTAGATTTTCTTTAAGGTTTATAAACATAATCTTTTAGGTGCAGTTCAATTACATTTCAGTTACGTAGGTTGTCATTATGATACTCGTAATTTCCAGGAGTTATGCACATTCATGCCTTTGTTTGTCTTTGACCTGATTGCAAAATAACTTCGCGTTTAACGCTTGCTTACATTCATATTATAAAGAGAAAAATTAGGATTTTTTGTATTTTTTTTTGTAATGTGTATACTCAAAAACGAATTAACCGATTTTAAAAAATCTTTCACCAGTAGAATGCTATTTTATTACTGAGTAACATAGGCTATAATGTTTAACTTAACTAATATAATAAAGAGAAATTATTTGGTTTTTTGTATGTTAGTTTGTAATGTATAAAAACTCAACGACTTGGTTGCAAAATTACTTCGCGTTTAACGCTTACCTACACCGGCTACACCAATATTATAAAGAGAAGTATTTTTGTTTCTAATGAATAAACTCAAAAACTACTGAACCGATGTAAAAAAATCTTTCACCAGTAGAATACTATATAACATAGGCTACAATTTATAACTTAACTAATATTATATAGGGAAAAGATTTTCTTTTTGTATTTTTTTTGTCACGATTTCACGTAAAAACGGCTAAACGGATTTTGATGAAATTTAGTACATGGGTAGACCATGACCTGGGTTAGGACAAAGGATACTTTTTATCCCGATATTCCCACGGGATCGAGACTTATGCGGGTGAAACCGCAGGTAGCTGCTATAACTTATAAAGATGTCGGGCGGGCGAAGCCACAGGCGGATGCTAGTTGTTAAATCAAGTGAGTAGGTTAACAGATTAGTTAAAATATGCTAATTTACCTATAGGTATTTTAGGACATTCTCTCTCGATTTCTTGTTTTTGATTTAAACATAATTTATAAATTGGAACTTAACGGTTTCGGCAAAAAACCATTGAATGTGGGGTGTGGGCCATGCGTCACAATTATGTTTCCACCGTCTGCGTTGGCAGAACGCAAATCAGTACTGCAAATTGTCACAGTATTAACGTTTGTCAACCCTTACAAGCATCATAATTCTCTACCCTTATCTCTTGCCCTTATGCGAATTAATTTGGGGTCGGGGGTGGGCACGTCTTTTTCCCGACTACGGCGAAGCAAAAAGAAGGGTTATGATTTTGACCGGTATGTATGTATGGTCATCTGTTCCCTCATAACTTCTAAACGCTATCGTTGGAAACGTGTTATAACATTAAAAATCCGGAGTCCAAATTCTTACCCAGAACTTTCCTCACGACATTTACTCATTCCTCAACCCTTAGAATATAATGACTTTCAAAAGAAACCACAATTTCCTAATTAAGGGTGAATTTCTCCGATAAAACCTAACGTACTCAGCGAATAAGCCATGTTTAAGAGCTGTCAGTGTCATTATTTTCTTTGGAATATTGACAGTGACAGCTCTTGAACTCGGTTTTGATGTGCTGATCGTGTTCAGTTTCATTAGTAAAATTCGCGCTAAGCGATCACATGTTTCTTTACCTACATATTTCAAGAAGAATTTACCTGCCATTCATGCCATAATGACTGATTAAGCTTTATTCCAGTAATGAACATGATGACATCGGAGTAAGCAAATAACGCGTAGAGCTGTTCTCAGCACATTTGTCAACTTCAACGGAAATACAGTTCATTGCACTTTTGTATTCAGTTATGGTCCTTCTTTTCTTTTTTTCCGAGAATGTAAACAAATTGATAAATGGGCTGTTGTTATCGCCACAGTTGTAAACGTCTAAAGAGGTGTCGTAGCCTAGCCTATTTGCGGTTAGTGTTTTACTCACAATAAGTCACAATTTATAAATCTATCTATGTAAATAAAAGCCGGTTTTTCGACCGTGTTTATTTAAAAATATTGTAAAAGCCAATTATTTATTAAAAAAATAATTGTTTTGTTACAATGTTTCGGTGGACTTTCTTGCCGACTCTTCTCCAGAGGAAACGACCGATTGGAACCGTGCACCTACGTTCTGAAGTTTCATAAGTGCCCTTGTAGGTTTGTGTGAAATAAAATATTTTGATTTTGATCTTGTTTGACCGCTTCACCATGGATTGGCCGGAATCTTACACACCTCCCCTTTTTTTCTGCCATACTTCCCGGTTCCACGCGTCCGTCATCCAGGTAATTCCCGCAACTGAGGTGAGTGCCGATCAACCGCTGTGTGATCGCTTAGTCCTTCTAAACTAAGTACCTAATGGATATTCCCCATCTTTAAATTTTTTTCCGGTATGTTGAGTTATGTGTACAATACATTCATTTTAAACTTTAAAATATTAAGGAAATCTTGATTTTTTTGTTAAGTCGTTAAAACCGTGCAAAGTAGGGGTGAATCGCTAGTGTTAAGCCTCGTGCAGACTGGTGCGACGCGACACCGGTAATTGAGAACAATTACCGGCCGGTTTCTTTGAAAACTTCACGAATACACAATATTTTTATAATATTATATATTTTTTTATTTATAATATATACTTTATTGTACACCGGTTTATACATTGCATAAAAATTAAATAAATTAATTTGTTAGGTACTTATTAACAAATGAGAATCAATTAGCCAACGATGTAATATATTTAAAGTACTAACTTAGCGCATTATTTAAGAGAGAACTATTTTGCCACTAATTGTAGTTACGAATTAATAAGTAGTAAAAATATTGTAATGTGATCGCAGGTGATCGTTTTCAAACAGATTTAGGTCAGCGGAACTTGACGTTAGCAAAAATGTATTAAATTACTAACGTTTTTAATGAATGGATTAGTCATTATTTTTTTACTTGGTGATTTTGATAATACTAGCTTTTGCCCGCGGCTTTGCCTGCGTATAGTTCGGAAATTATCCCACAGGAACGTACTAACGAGATAAAAAGTATTATTTGTCCTAACCCAGGTCATAGTTTACCCATGTGCCAAATTTCATCCAAGTCCATTCAGCCGTTTTAGCGTGAAAGCGAAAAATACAAAAAAAAAAACTAAAGGCTCGTGCAGACTAGCGCGACACAGGTAATTGTTCTGCTGTGCAGTTTTCTTAGAAATTGTTTTATTAGAGTCGCGCCGGTTTGCATGACGCTTCAAGCTTCGTTTTAAATCTTCCTATCCTACTATTTTGCTATGCCCGACAGTATCCATAATGATCTCATTAAGTACACATTGTGGAATGCATTATATGATTGAGTATTGAGTACTCACATATAACATCAGGTCTGTAATCCCCCGAAGGCTTAAGCAGAGGTGTACCATCGAAGAACTTCATATCTATACACCGTAAAGACTATTTCTGCTTGCAGCGCTCGGCGGCTATAGAACCGGGGCGGTAACAGATACGGTCATCGTGTTCACGGGATTTTGTTTTCAAACTGCTTAGATATGAAGTTCTTCGATAGTAACTATAGTACAACCACATTTCGCCAGTTATATTTTAAGTCCCATGTAATAGGGGCGAGCCTATCGCCATCAAACGGACACAAATCCAGACTCCGGGCTGCTAAAGAGAAATTCCCCAGTAGACCAGCGAGGCAGTCAAAAATAAATTTAATCTGAATTAAAAGATACTACACAAGGTGTTTTTTTTAAATATCCCATTACCTCAGGGTATGAATGAGACCATGTCAGAGAATCAAATATATATAATTATCTACATGAATGAAATAAATTCTAAACACGTGTATTTTCTCTAAATAAACAAATCTCTTGAGCTTTGACCTAGACATTCATCAGATAAAATTATGTCTTTATTTGGCTATCTCGAGAATTACGTAACTTGTTGTATAGTAATCTACTTTCATTCATGTCAAGTGTCCTTGAAGTAATTCGGTTGGCCTTTCCTTTGAACTCGAAAGTTTAGTCAAAAGTTAATGTTTGAATCGTTTGGAATATTTTTGGGAAAATATTGACCGTATGTGGCTAATATCTTACAACAATTTTTAATTTTTATTTTTTTAAATTTTTGTTTTTACTTGTAGTACAATATATTGTATTGTGTGCCTTTTAGTCTGTGTTAAATAAATGTATTTTCTTCCTTTCTTTTTAATATTTTAGGAAAACTATAATTTAATTTCTTATAAGGATTTTTGATCAAAATATTTTTGCGTAAACAGCTATGCGGCGTCTTAAATTGAACTAAATGATATAATTTATACTTTTGGGTAATTATTATCAAATCACGTAATTACATGGTAATAGTAATGATTATTGCGAAGTGAAATAATGATTTAATCGGAAAAACTAAAGAATAATGGCAGCGCCATCAAGCAGCGGATGTGCTGGCCGACATATTATTTCAAATGCGGATATTTTTTTAGGATATGGCTTATTTCGAAACATTAATATGGCGAGCATACATATTAATAACAATGTCGGCAAAATTAAAACCTTAATACAATAGTTTTAATTCACAATATTATGTTTGTGAATACATTTGCGTCAGTTATGGAGATCTACCCTACGAAAAAAAATGGTAACAAAAAGTAAATATTTACTTTTCAGGGCCCATAGCTCTAGCCTGTCCAAGCTGTCCAGGTACTGCTGGCTATCCCGTCTGCACTGCTCGCTCGTCCCGTTGCTGGGCACCACAATTTTAGGGAACCGCTCCCACATTTCCACAATATTAAAACGTCCACTTTCATCGTTACTTTCATTTTTCGCGGCTAATTTTAAAATAGTTCCATTTAATATCGAGTCGGTTAGTAAACTTTTGTCTGAAAGTGTCAATTCAATGCAATCCCGCGCAGAGACGGTTGCGATCGCGAGGAGCAAGACAGCGCATGCGCGCGGCGCCATGATGTTACACTGTATGACGGGCGGCGTTCAATTCGCGGGTATATCTGAACCGATCTGAACGAACGTACTTGTCACTATAACCTAATGGAATCAGACAATAGCGTTGGGTAATTTTTTATAAATGTTTCACTAATTAAGTTGCGATTTTTCAATTGTATTTTGATTGGTTGATTAATAAATTTGTTTGATAAGTTAGTATAAGATGTCATTTCTTTTGTTGGTGACGTGTTTCGGTGGTGGGTGGGTCCGAAATATTGTTGTCGTCATTTGACGTCCGTAAACGGCATATTGTGACGTAATGTTGATAACGAATATGACATTGATATCTTCGTACTTACATAAGGTGTGATGGTCAAAACAAATGGTTTGTTGGTGTTAACGGCAAGTAAATGATAGCACTTCTCCTGATCGTATCGAAAACTGTGTAGGTCATTATCTGTGTAATCCTCACTAGAAATGATATAATTATAATTGATATTGTGGTGTTTAAAATTTCTTTGTAATTTTTATTTGTAATCAAAATAATATATAAAAAATATCGCTGAGGCAGAGCCTTAACTTGATCTCCTTAGAAGTTATGACTATTTGAGGGCTTTTTTAAGAAAAAACCAATACCAATTTATTATCATTTTCTAAAATTGGTAATAAATAGGCAATTAGAGTAGAAGTGCCAATACTCATAAATCATGGTACCCATTGTCATAAAAGTACTTTTGTTGTGATGATACATTTCCTAGAAGTAACTGAACACCATTTATTGTTTTAAAATATGTACCCATTTTAAGGAGACTTTTAAGAAGATCAAGTTAGGGCTCTGCCGCAGAGATTTTTTTTTTCTACAATTAACCCCAACTATCGCCCTGTTTTGTTTGATCCACGATTTTTTACCCATCCTGTATTAGTAAATTATCATGTTGTCCAACTGCAGGGCAGGTGCCTTCCTGAATTGGTAACTTATTTTTGTAAATACTTTATGGATCCAAAAAAAAAGTAGCTCCGTGCTTCGACATTCTTAAATTATGACGACATTATTTTAT
Source organism: Agrochola circellaris (assembly GCA_914767755.1). NCBI lineage: Eukaryota > Metazoa > Arthropoda > Insecta > Lepidoptera > Noctuidae > Agrochola > Agrochola circellaris. Next base: position 4,554,388 of record OU611847.1, read on the forward strand.
GAAGATCCAAAAAGAACAAAGATTCACATGTGTATAAGTTGAAGGACGAGATCGTGCGTACAGCTGGATTCCGCTGGATGGACGTAGGTAGAGAAAGACAGAGAAAGCTGTCATTCTCTGAAGGAGACCATCACCTCAGGGGACCTCAAATAAAAAACAGTCTAAGCGTTTAGATAGTTTTTTATTGATAAACACAGTAAAAAGTTGAGAAATTTATGGTTTTTTATTTATTTATGCTGTAGTTTGGCCACCAGGTTCCTTATCTGCCATCATCATCAGCCTACAGTAGTCCACTGCTGGACATAGGCCTCTCCAATTGCACTTTGCTACAATTTGCTCCTGGGGAGTTTGTTGCGCCACTTCTGCTTCCCAGCTAAAGCACTAGGAAGTGGTGAAGAGTGGGCGTTTGGGAAGACTGTCTTATGTAATTTTGACGTTCGAAAAGTGCTGATTCTCAGTCTAGTTTGAATAAATGACTTTTGTGTTTTTAATTTTGCACGATATTCGCTCGATTCTCGACAATTACCAGACACTCTGCAAAGATCGTCGTTCCACCTAGCCTGAGGGAGTCCTACCTCCCCTTTACCGATTCACGGTCTCCAGGCAAGAACACGTCTACCCCAACGGTCATCGGTTATCTGCCAGCACGAGTATTATGAGAACCATAGAAACGGGTTTTCTACGGGTTTTGTCGACGGAAGAATAGACAAAATGACAGATTGTGATTGTTTATCTGTCATTTTGTCTATTCTTCCGGCGACAAAATCGTTTCTATTGTGGTTATGCTAAGAGTGCAGGTTTCTCTAAAATATTAAAGAGATTGCTGAAGTTTCAGAAATCAAAACCTTATGATAAGTGTTGAATAATAACTGCATGTTTACTAACATAGGTGTAGTCGCGTGTGTGACATTGATGTGTCATTATCAATTGGTTAGCATGTACTTACGGCGTTGGAGGACTTTTTGTATATATAAGTTAAGTATGTTACGCTTTTGCAGGCTTTTGTCGTAAAAATTGGTAAACATTGTATGGTTAGACGCGCCCTACTCTGCTCTCTAACTGAACTGTAAAGTAAAGCTTACAGTACAGTAATCGCGGAGTGGGACGCGTCTTTGTGGATGGCAACTATGTACCCTTAGTGTTAGTTGACCTGTTTATTGAAGTCATTGCTCGATGTTAAGCTACGAGGCCTTCGTAATACCGTATAGCTGCAACATAGGTACTTATTTATTATTCAGAGTCGGAAAGCAAATTCTTTCTCAGGTTTTACATTTCAAACACAGGTTAAAATTCCCCAAGAAATGACTGCCAGAGAAGAGAGAAAAGATGCGGCCGGTGTCGAGGTGGCGCAAAAAAGAGAACTTACCTGCAAAAATATGGGCGACGCTTTTGCCCAGCAGTAGGACATTCTAGGTCAAGTATCACCTATTAGTTTCATTGGGGGTCCGTTTTTTAAATTAATATTTATTAATTTATATAAACTTTATTGTACACCACAAAAATAGATAACAAAAAAAAAAATTAAACACTACAAAATATACAATGGGCGGCCTTATCGCTTTCCGCGATCTCTGCCTGGCAACCTTGGAATGGACAGATTTGCCTGGACATAAAATGGGGCTGTCGCTGTGTGTGTGTAATAGGTATTACTGTCGCGGCCCGTTTGATAGACATTTATTAGCAACCAAGATTATAAATATCAACCGAGAAATAAAACGAAAGGAAACCTGACTTATATTTATTAGAATATTTTTCTTTTATGTAATAAAAACTATTATATCAATCAATCTGCCTAGCCTTTTCCCAACCATGTTAGGGTTGGCTTCCAGTCTAACCGGATGCAGCTAAATACTGTATTTTACATGGAGCGACTGCCTATCTGACTTCCACAACCCAGTAAATGGGTAATACGATACCCCTTGGTAAGACTAGTTGTCAGACTTTCGGGCTTCTGACGACCCGTAACGACTGTCAAAGATCCACGAATGACAGCCGGGACCAACGGCTTAACGTGCTTTCCGAAGCATGGAGGAGTCTCGGTATGTTAAGATGGTCACCCATCCACAGACCAACCCCGGCAAGCGTAGCTTAACCTGATGGATCGAACCGTGCGGCTGTTTTTACTTAGCCACGAGCTCCACAATAAAAAAAATAAAAAAATCGAATAAAAAATATTATGTAAGTAATGTACAAAAATAACAAGATAAGTAATTAAAATTACTGTGAAAATTTTCCTTTTTATTCTATGATCTCATCTCTCTTGAAGTCTTGAGTAAAATAAAACAAAGTGAGTTTAAACTTGGGAAAAAGCTGAGGGTCAATTTTTTTTATAAATTTTACCTTTTACTTTATGGTCCGCACAAAAAAAAAAACCACTTATAACTTGTCTAGCATTCTAGTATAATTACTTTTCGAGTATGCATTGCGCAACCCTTTACATAGAAGATGAATCACTCCGCGAATGATTTAGTTAAATCATCATGATGTAGCCTGCTAAATCACGATCAGTTCGATGACTTTGTTTTCTTAACTTTTTTGTCATATCAATATCAAGTTATGCGCATTTTTGCTGCTAATCTATGATGCCTTGAAAGTCGTCATAATAACGATAGTATTGCGATATATGTAGGTGTCAATTTTGACGTCACTGTTTACATTGCCTGACCGAGACCTAAAAAAATCTATTTGGTGCTTAGCAGCCAGTGTATCCTTATTTTGTACAGCCTACTGCAAATAAGGACACATTATGCTGTTAAGCTACCAAATAGATTTTTTTGCACGTAAGTAATAACAAAACCAATATCTGCAGTGCTATTCTGTAACCATCTCACCGTGAAAACTCAGGTGAAGTGAGCGTGGAGTGAGCTGTCATTCCACAGGGATTGACACTATTGACAGCTCATTTCACCCAAGTTTTCATGGTGAGATGTTTACAGAATAGCATGGCAGGTGGTCTCTTATTCTACTCAAACTCCGTACTACGCGGGGCCAGCTCAAGGTTAAAGTACAGTGACACCGATGTGTGGTCGACTGTATAAATAGACTACGGGATGCTCTGCTTGGAAAACTATATGCGATATAGCCTGTCCTCCCCCAGCGATGCTCTAAGCCGAAGTCCATACCCCACAGGGGGTGACCCTAGCGCGTAGTCGCTTATTTTTTACCCGACTACGGCGAAGCAAAAATGAGGGTTATGATTTTGACCGGTAGGTATGTATGTTCATCTGTTCCCTAATAACTTCTGAACTACTCATCATTATTTGACAAATGAGGTATCGTTGGAAGCGTCTTAATCGCCCGCTGGTTATAGGCATGACGTCACAATAAAAATAGAGGGTATAAAGTGACGAGCTTAAAAATATATCGCTAATTATGCCATCTTGGGTATCAAATGAAAGGGTTTAGGTAATTAGCTCAAACTCAAAGCATTTATTTCAATTAAACCATTTACAGGCACTTTTGAATTGTCAAATAGTCCTTCAGTTAGTCAGAAAGTTGAAGCTGGTTGCCCAGTTCCAAAACGTAGATCTTCATGGAGAAGAACGGGCAAGAAACTCCAAGGACAAGAAACTCCAAGGAAGCACATTTCAAATATATATATATATATATATATATATATATTTATATTTGAAATGTGCTAATAGTTACTTTGTATGTGTGTATTTTATGCCTTTTTGTCTTTAAATGTGCGTTTTGTTTGTGAAGAATAAACAATGTTTCTTTCTTATCCTTCTCTTTTAGTTTGAAATCATCGGAGGGGTTCATGAGTTGATATGATGCGTCAGCTCCTACAGTCAGGCACTGTCACAAAACCCGTACATTATGAGGTTTAAGCGGTCATAAAGTACCGGAAATAATTATAGCATTTTTTTAATGGTTTAATAAATACTGTACTTTATGGGTTGCTGCAGCTTACCTATTAAGGAGGGGCATTCTTTATAGAGTTATCTTTTATTAAGTTAATTAAAATTGCCTTTGTTAGTTGTCATCATTATGTGAAACGAGACACCAGTCGGAAATCGTAAAAGATCCCGCTATCAGGTGCGACGCGCGACCGATAGATCAATTTCCGAGAAGTTTTCATAGAAATTGTTCCACCAGATTAGCGTCTCGCCGTCGCGTCGCGCCTGCCCGCGGGACCCTTAAGACAGTGTCATTACGTACATCAATAAAATTAATTAAATTATGCTCTGTATTACGAGTTGAAAATATGTAACATATTTATTTTAGTACCTAATGTAATTTCAGAATGTTAATTTGCAGGGTAACCGACATAGTCAGAGGAATTGCCAAACGCAAGAGGCAGTGGTCAGGGTACATTGGTCACAGAACGGATGGCAAAAGGGGCCGGGCTCGCAAGTGGTGAAGCGTTGGAAGGCCTCCCACAAGTTGGACCGAGGATGAGATGAAGGTCGCGGGAATCCGCTGGTTGCGAGAAGCATAGGACCGGTCGATGTGATGATGAAGTATTTCCAGTTTTGAGAAAATAAGTGCTGCGTATGCATGATCTATTGATGTCTATCACAACTGGAACTTTAGGTATAAAACAATAGGATTACCTAGTAACCTTCTATATTCCTACCTACTAATTAATGACAAGACAATTAAATAGCAATAAGCGACAATTCCCTACAGTTGATCGTTGATCGAGATGTCGTGTTTGAGAGCGTAAGCACGTACGCGCGTGCGCACGTATCCGGCACCTACATATGTTTATTATTACGGTTAATTTACTCCTAGTTAATGCGTTATTGATAACCTAGTGGTGTGACCGTCAGACTGCCAAGTCATAGGTCTTGAGTTCGAACCCAAGGCACGCACCAGAATTTTCGGATTCATGTGCGTATTTTATAATTATCACTTGCTTCAAAAACCGTGAAGGAAAACATCGTGAGGAAATGCCTGAGACATATTTCTCCACGGCATGTGAAGCCAAGTCAGAGGTCCATGGGCGGCTTTAAAACTCTGACACCAGGTTTGTCACTAACCACACGAAAAGAAGAAGTGTAGATAGAGATACAAGTCGGTAGTTAGGGAACTACTAAAATGGAGGAAGCATCGAAGGTTAGAGAAAGCCGTTCCCTTATCAGATATTCCTCCACTTAGCATAATCACCCTATAATGTTCCCACTGTTGGGACACAGGCCTCCTCTCTTCGAGAGGGAGTGGGCTGTAATCTATCACGCAGGCTCTGTGCGGGTTGGTAGATGTCACAGGTCTTCGAATTTTTGGTTCTAGGACATGCCGGCTTCCTTACGATTTTTTCCTACACCGTTTTGAGAGCAGTGATGAAATTATTTACACAAAGTAATGCGCCTGTCTGGGTTCGAACCCACGACCTACAACTCGGAAGTCGGGGCTGATAACACCATAAATAACCATCCTTCACTCAGTATACAAATTATGTATTAGGTATGTTGAAACTGTTTTGTACTCACCGTCACTTGTCCCTACTTATAGGTTCATTAGAAAACCAGCGTCAGACAGCACCTGTCTGGCATTAATGCTGAAATTAACCTTTTTGGTGCAGCCGTGAGGCACACACTATTATTGTTAAAATATTATTTACACTTTTTTTTTGTTTTTTTGTTTTTTGTGTTTCACGAACTGTGTCCAAATAAACATTATTCTTTCTTTTTTTTTTCTTTCTTTCAGTAAGCACTATACAAGGTGTTCCTTTTGATGTCCCATAACTCTAAGGTTATATGCTATAAGTCATAATAATATGAAAAGTCCGAGAACAAGTCGCACCTTTAAAGTAAAACCGTTACTAGACGAAAATTTTCATGAATTGAGTTATCAGATTTTATTGACAAAAAACAGTGAATTTTTTAATAATATAATTTCGTTTCTAAATTTTATAATTTCGTTTAGTAACGGTCTTACTTTAAAGGTGCGAAGTATTCTAAGTATACATAGTTTCGAAAATAAAGGAACACTAGAATTTCGATGTTTATATCTAAGTTTCATTGATATGTACGAGTAAATCTTTTCTTAAATTTTTTTTTGTCTCATGAATTCACGTCAGTGTAATCGGTCTCAAATTTTCTTATTTCGTGTGCGATTTCGAACTTGAAATTCTAAAATTCCTCTCGATAATTTCCGGAAATGCCACATCGAAACATGCCGCGAATCGACCTCACCAATTTAGTTTTAACATCCTACGAACTACTAAAACAAAGAGAAAGAAAGAAACAAACAAACAAAGAAAGAAAGAAAGAAAGAATTAAATAAAGAAAGAAAGAAATAAAGAGAGAAAGAAATAAATGAAGAAAGAAAAAGAAAATAACCACGCTGTCGTATTAGGTCGAGAGTCTGTGAAGATAGTAAGAGAGGTAAATAAATAAATAATAGTACTAGTATGCCTACTACTACTATTAGTGATAATAGTAGTAGTAGTAGTAGTATGCACAATGTTGTCTTAGAAAATGTTTCTGTAACCCCACACATCGGAAAAGCTACATCGAAACATGTTGCGGATCGATCTCTCTTTTCTTCTAAAATTCTACAGGCTACTATTCTGAAATTAATCTAATTTTATTACCCTACAACCAATCTTTATTTAATAAACAAAGCATTCCCTAAACAAAAAACGGAGGTTTATTCCGATTATATGGGCAGTTGGGCGGAGAGGAAAGGACAATCGGCACTTTGAGGCCAATGTGTCTTTTATAGATAGCCATTTAGGCCCAGAATGGAATCTATATAGTGGTGATTACGGTAGGGAAGAGCTTAGCTATTATGAGCCAGGGCTGGAGGGCCGTATTTATTCGAAATCGATTTGGATTGAGAAAATCGGTTGTAACAAATCGATGTTATAGTGATAAGTCAATTTTGATTTTCGTTACGAAGAAATTATGAGAATTTATTTTCAAGTTAATTATTTGATGTGTTTTCCTTCCTTTTATTATTTTCCCAACTGTCTGTCGATTTCGTGTGTTGAAGAAATCAGACAAAATGGATGTTGAATTTATCCTTAAGTTGGTTTTGCCCTCGGCTTCACCCGCGTGGATGTCGAAAAATATCTCACGGGAACGTATTACCGGGATTAAAAGTTCCCTATGCGTTAATCCAGGTTATAAACTATCTGTGTCCCAAATTTCATCCAAATCCGTTAAGCCGTTTTTGCGTGATTGTGTAACAAAATCCAAACATTCAAACTTTCACATTTATAATATTATAAAGTAGGATTTCACATCGATTTTACCGATTTTCCAGAAATCGATTGGATTCACAACACTAATATGCGCGACCCTAATATTTTTAGCTATTGTGTGGACAAATAATAAAGGGCTCAGATATTATCGTAGGTACACATAAAAATATATTTTTATATCCTATCAATATTATTATGTCTCCTGTAATGGGCTATATTAATTAATTTCGCTTAGAAATATTTATGTGGTATTGATTGAATATGTAATCTACTTTTTTCCTGTTGTAGGATGTTTTCTTATGAGTATAATCCTACCTAATATTATAAATGCGAAAGTGAGTTTGTTTGTTACGCTTTCACGCTAAAACGGCTGAACACAAATTTGGCACTTGGGTAGACCATGACCTGGATTAGGTTATAGGATAGGTACTTTTTATCCCGATATTTCCACGGAATCGAGACTTATGCGGGTGAAACCACGGGGCACAGCTGGTATTATTAATAAATAAATGCGAAAGAGAGTGTGTTTGTTTGTTACGCTTTCACGCTAAAACGGCAGAACGGATTTGGGTGAAATTTGGCACAAGGACAGACCATGGCCTAGATTAGCACATAGTATACTTTTTATACCGGTGTTCCTACAGGATCAAGACTTATGCGGGTGAAATCGCAGGGGCGCAGAACACTTAGAAAAACATAAGTACATGAGGATTAAAGAAATGCTATACAATAGAATCGTATTAAAGGGCGAACTGATGCCTCCTAAACTAGGCCAAAAGCCGTGTTTTAGAAGCACTAGTATGTACGTTGATAGCTTTAAGAGTTAATATGGCTAGAACGGGGCTGAATTGAGATGTCAGCTGATAGATATTATACATATATATATAGCGAAGGAGGAGGCGGAGCGCGCGAGGGAGAAGCAAGATTTGCGCCCTCGCGCCCCTAGTCACCGCAGGAGATGCGGGCGTCGGGAGTCGCGAGGCGACTTCCGGCCACCGTAGGCGCGGGCTTGCGGACGGTGGACAATGGGTAGCTCGCCGTCCGATAGGGACCAGGCCCGGGTCGACGGCGCGTTGTGTTCCACACGCGCCTCAAAGAGATGTCAGCAGCAACTGACGGGGTCCGGAAGGGCCAATGCCTGCCGGGGTTGCGAGTTTGTCCGAAAGGGATATCGCGACCCCGGTACACAGGCAACGGAAGGAACACGGTTGGGTTTTAGTCAGTAAAAGTCTGACACGCCCTCCCGCTCCGCCCAGAGCGGGAGAAGTTATTTGATGAATCATCATTCATTAACAAAATGAAATAATGATAATGAATGATGATTTTTATGAATTAATAAAATAAATGTCCGATCCAGTTGTTATTCTGTCTTGTTTACAACAGTACTTGTTTGAAACAGTTTTATTTAGTTTGTAGGTTTTTACACCAAATTTGTACGCCTTGCAAGGCAAAACATAGTAACAACGCAAATTTTATACCATGTACCATATTACCTATGTTCAACAAATAAAATACTTTGACTTTGACTTTGATAATTTCCCACACTCAAAAAAAAAAAAAGCTGACAGATATGTTTTAAAGCAGAAGACATGGTGCACCGACCCTAAATAAATAGAAATAAGGGCAAAAGAATGATAAGGCTGTTTTTTTTTAATAGCGTAATCTGTCTAAAACATTCCCATTGCTGGGACAGAGGCCTCGTCTCTGAGAGAGGGAGTGGGCCGTAATCCACCACGCGGGCCCAGTACGGTTTGGCCGATATCACATGTCTTCGAATTTTTGGTTCTAGGACTTGCCGGTTTCCTCACGATGGTTTTCTTCACCGTTTTAAGATCAGAGGTGATTAAGTAAATTACACAAAGTAAAGCGCCTCTCTGGGATCGAACCCACGAACTACGGCTCATAAATCCGGGCATTACACAGAGAGTACAGTTTACTTTGCTCTTGCTCACTCCATTTTAACGTACTGTATATCGCCTTGGGTTGCAGCTGGAAAGTGTTTGCTATTGCGCTTGGAGAGAACACAAAGAGCCGTGCTCAAGGACTACAAATCCATTCGTTTCCCTACATATGAGTTATATCAGCTACGGAAATTACCTACCGTTAGACACTCTTTCGTCTTGAGCACGGTATTACGGAAACATTCCTGCTGTTTAACCGTGAGCTGAGCAAACAATGACGCAGGTCTGCCAAACTGTTCCGGCTAGACTTGAAACTGTTCGGCGACAGTACATTTTCTTTGGTCCTGTGTTATACAATAGAGTGAATAAACAACTTAATATTTATTCTTCCCCTTCCCGGGATTGCAAGAAATTAATTAATGATTGGCTTTGCACCCTCACCTACGAAGAGTTGGAGACTTTAGTTAGGCCATAAGGATTTCCTGTGTAAGACTTTTCTTCCGTAGTAGATATGCAAATCACACACACCTCTGCACAACATCACGCTTCATGCACACACACACACGCCCACACACACTACACCTATGTACATACCCTCCATCTACACATCATACGCAGTGTGTTGTGCGTAATGTGAGTGCGTACTCACACTACTCATACAAACTCTACATACGAACTCTTTAGTTTTATTTAGTTCAGTTTTGGTTTAGTTTTATTTTGTAAATTAAAATTCTAGTATAGCATTAAATATCTGGAACACTGTCATTTTCCTCACGGAGGTGGCCGTTGATAGCTACGACACAGTTTATATCTAATAAGGCTATTATCGTACGCATTGAAATTGTAAATTTATTTTTTGTTCTAATAAAGAAATTATTTATTTATTTATTACCACTGGGTCACTAAGGGAAGATGTGAGGAAGCCTATTTGATACAGACCCACGAACCTTAAGAATAAGCTCAAGGAATGCTTAGGCTAGATTTCAGTTTCATTGTTTTAAAAAGAATTAGATTACAATAAAAAAATGTCGGAGTTCAAGATCTTGATGACAATTGCTTCGGCATTGACGGCGCGTTTCGAAAGAAATACTTGTTTCAATTAACATTATCTATTCATAGATGCAGGTGCGTATAGTAACACAAATCTGTGAAAATTGTGTGATTGATTTATTAAGCTATTGCATAGCTTTTATCGGAGACTGAGCGCGGCGACCGAATGTAGAAATTCCGTAACGAAAAAAACCTGACGCGAAAGTTTGTGAGGATGGATGGATGGATGTTTGTTACTCTTTCACGCAAAAACTACCGAACGGATTTTAATGAAACTTTACAGTAATGTGGCTTATATATCAGAATAACACATAGGCTACAATTTATAAAGATTTTATGTGATTTAGCCATAATATAACGATAAGTATCCAGTAAGTCGGAAAAAATCCTGCCCTCTGAGATCTATCTTTGCGTGCGCTGCCTAAACCGCTGGAGTTACATGAAAAGAATGTATTGTGGGGTTGTTTGTCTTAAAGAGTTCTAAATAAAAGTCCGCGACAGCATATATCTACCTTTTATGTGGAAGCCATTATAGCCAAAATAGTGAGCTATAAATACATTTAAATTGAATACTTTTTTTAAGTTGCATATTTTAGAGTATTTAGTTAATTCGTATCAAAATAAATACCTTCATCGCTTTCGGTATTTAATGTAGATAAAATTTGTCTTTTACACTAAGTAATTTGGACTAATATTTTAAAAGTTAGAACGATAAGAATGACCTGCGATGAGTCGACGGCGGGCGCGCAGAACGAGGGTGGAGGGGCGGGGGATAGGCAATGACGCGCGATCGCCGAGTGCGCGACCCGAACGCGGGCAGACGCGTGAGGGCAAACGTCATTGACGGTTGTGTAAATTCTGCGATTTAGGGGGGGGGGTATAGGGGTATTTTAAAAAAAAAATATTTTAAATCAACAATATTATCTTCTTATTTTTGAATATATGCTATGCAATAGCTTTACCGCGGCAGTCCTCGAGTGCCACACGTATTTTTTTACATAAATTGAACATCACACTTGTAAACTTCGAAGGGTTTGCCAGAGGTATACCTATACACTCACATTTCACCTGCTATGTTTAATCCCATTTAATAGGGAGACTCCGGACTCTGGGCTGCTACTGAGATCTACTCTAGATCAATAAATCAATCTGCCCAGTCTTTTCCCAACTATGTTGGGGTCGGCTTCCAGTCTAACCGGATGCAGCTGAAACCAGTATTTTACATGGAGCGACTTCCTATCTGACCTCCACAACCCAGTGACTGTCGCCCATAGGCATGTTACCGCCCGTATTCTTCTGAATATTCATGATAAATTATCGAAAATTAAAAGGGGGGTCTATCTTTAAAATTTTTCATATGTTTTATTTTTATTTTTTTGAGTAGTGTGCCGTATCTCCGATGTTATTGGCTCGATTCGGATTCTGTTTATTAATTCTAAAAGCTTATGAGTTAAGCTTTTAGAAATAATAGTCACTTTTAAAGTTAATTTTAATTTTTCATGAATATTCAGAAAAATCCGGGTGGTGACGCCCATGGGAGGCATTGTATATAGATATTTGTATGACGTTCTCGAAAACGGCTGTAACGATTTCGATGAAAGTTGCAATATAGGGGTTTATGGGGGCGAAAAAACGATCTAGCTGGGTCTCATATCTGGGAAAATTCGTTTTCTCTATTTTCACAGCCTCGGCAATGTGATACAACGTTGGTATACTTAGATAATACATATGTTTATCTATTTTCACCAGAGCAGAGCTCGGTCGACCAGATACTATTATAATAAGACTAGGTTCTCTCCTGTTAATATTTTTGTTAATTAGTCGTCGGAGTGCCATAATAAATAAAAGATGCTGGGCTTTGGAATAGAAAAATAAATAATTGGTTCATCGTATTCTAGCGAATTCGGTGGAATAAGTGTCATGGAAAACATTTTAGCTTATGAATTATGCAGGGAAATAAAAATACAGATGTGGATGTAACGCATAGGTAAAAAAAACTATTAAAATATTTTAAACTAGCCGCACCCCGCGGTTTCACCCGCATAAGTCTCGATCCTGTGGGAATTTCGGGATAAAAGTTAGGTTATAAAATACCTATCTGTGTGCCAAATTTCATACAAATTCTTTTAGCCGTTCTTGCGTGATTGAGTAACAAACATCCAAACACACAAACTTTCTCATTAATAATATTATTTTATATCATATACTTATATTTATTTAATTTATATTTATTATATATATAAGGAAAAGTCGTGTGCAAATTGAAAAATAAATTTTAAGATCTGTTTTTATTTATTGCAAAAGACGTCATTATGCAAGCATCTGAAGAAGAAGACCTTCAACTTGACTCGTTAGCATTTTGAAGACGCTGAATGCATTCTGTTTTTCGATTCAGATTTTATTATTAACCAAAAAATCATCGAAAAACAAAATGTACATATACGGTGTCACTTGCATCTTCTATAAGATCTTCATCTAACCGAGTATGAAGGATACCTACTTAGCTATTCATCTCTGCGGGGTTACCTAACACACTAACAGCAGCAAAAGCTTTCATTTTGACAGTTCAACAACATTCATTGCGTTATTTAAAATATTGAGCAGACAATTTTTTCGAATATATGAAGCAATGGGTTAGCAATATCCTTCAAAATCAGATTGTGATTGAAAGTGTGGTGCAGGTCACTCCTTGTTTTTACTTTTTTTTTACTCAATTTGCAGAATAATGGTGTGTGCCTTTTAGTCTGTGTTAAATAAATATATAAACCACTTCTTTCTTCATGTTTTTTTTGCATGTGCACAATACACGTGATGTCCAATTTGTTATGATAATAGATAACCAAATTTGTTAACATAAATATTATGTAATTGTAGACCAGTCGAAAATAATTAATTTATTCATGATTATACCTATTTCCCGTATGTATTTAAGTGAGGTGAGTCGTCTGATGAATATTGTTACGTATGTAAAATGCTAATCAATCTGCCTAGCCTTTTCCCAACCATGTTGGGGTCAGCTTTCAGTCTAACTGGATGCAGCTGAATACTGAATTTTACATGGAGCGGCTGCCTATCTGACCTCCACAATCCAGTAACTGGGTAATACTATACCCCCTTGGTAAGACTGGTTGTCAGATTTTCGGGCTTCTGATGACCCGTAACGACTGTCAAAGATCCATCTCTCGGTATGTTAAGATGGTCACCCATCCACAGACCAACCCCGGCAAGCGTAGCTTAACCTGGATTGTTATGTAAAATGTATTATTATCAAAACAAACGTATAGGGGGTTGTTAAATTTGTATTCCTAATTTGACTGTAGATTAGACTTTCAATGGTCAGGATTTCGTAAAATTTAAGGGCAAAAATCCTGTGCATTCGAACGATGACTGCCAGATTGACAGTGACGGATTGCGCTTGGAGCAAATGTCCTTTAGTGAAAACATACAATCGGAAAATTAAACACATAATTATTATTTACATTATCAGAATGCCAGCTATGACTTTTATGATAATCATACATTTAGATCAACGTACAACCTGGTACTCACCTGCAAATTACAGAAAATGTAAGAAAATTTGAATTTCCCGGCCTACCCTGACGAGAACCCGTTCGATTAGTAAGATATTTTTGATAAAACAATGCAGTTTATTGAATAACAAAATATAAATAACAATAATGGCACACATCTAATACGGCGGACGTGCAAGTGAGCGAGCGAGACAGATAGCACGGCAAGAGGGGGCTATATTTACATTTTACAAGGCAAAAGCTGCAATAAAATGCTGATAAAAATAAAAAACCTTCAAAGATTTTTTTTAGGGGATATATTTAACGGATCCAATAAAAAAAATTGCGCTTCTAATGATGCACACTTTTTAAGCTATTGCATAGCTTTTATCGGAGACTCTGAGCGCGGCGACCGAATGTAGAAATTCCGTAACGAAAAAAAAAACCTGACGCGAAAGTTTGTGAGGATGGATGGATGGATGTTTGTTACTCTTTCACGCAAAAACTACCGAACGGATTTTAATGAAACTTTACAGTAATGTGGCTTATATATCAGAATAACACATAGGCTACAATTTATAAAGATTTTATGTGATTTAGCCATAATATAACGATAAGTATCCAGTAAGTCGGAAAAAATCCTGCCCTCTGAGATCTATCTTTGCGTGCGCTGCCTAAACCGCTGGAGTTACATGAAAAGAATGTATTGTGGGGTTGTTTGTCTTAAAGAGTTCTAAATAAAAGTCCGCGACAGCATATATCTACCTTTTATGTGGAAGCCATTATAGCCAAAATAGTGAGCTATAAATACATTTAAATTGAATACTTTTTTTAAGTTGCATATTTTAGAGTATTTAGTTAATTCGTATCAAAATAAATACCTTCATCGCTTTCGGTATTTAATGTAGATAAAATTTGTCTTTTACACTAAGTAATTTGGACTAATATTTTAAAAGTTAGAACGATAAGAATGACCTGCGATGAGTCGACGGCGGGCGCGCAGAACGAGGGTGGAGGGGCGGGATAGGCAATGACGCGCGATCGCCGAGTGCGCGACCCGAACGCGGGCAGACGCGTGAGGGCAGACGTCATTGACGGTTGTGTAAATTCTGCGATTTAGGGGGGGGGTATAGGGGTATTTTTTAAAAAAAATATTTTAAATCAACAATATTATCTTCTTATTTTTGAATATATGCTATGCAATAGCTTTACCGCGGCAGTCCTCGAGTGCCACACGTATTTTTTTTTTAATGTTTGAGCCTCTTTATAACTTTCTGGATTTTCTCACAGTTGGTCGCAGTAACTAAGCTAGGGTACCCCGACCAAACGGGTTAGGTAAGGTTGGAAATGTGACCAATCCCACCGGCGATCTCTACATCTCTCAGTTGGTCGTAGTTGGTTATTTAGTATTTTTAGGACCCCAAAATAGGAATTATTAGAGGTTCACAAAAAGAGGCGCAATCAATATATTAGACTGTTCAATAATATTTTTAGGAGTGCAAAAAGGGAATTATTAGAAGTTATATTAAATACATGCCACATTTTAGTAATAATAAACTATGATGTGAGAAAATCAAAATTGATCACACAATAATAATTTGATGAAATTATTATAATTTACGGTATCAAAATGCTGAAAGCCATGTTTAATAGAACGTAATAACTGACTTAATAACAGGAGTAGGTTTCCTGTAATTAGGGAATATGTAATATTAACTCCCTAGTTTAATGTAGGTATTATTTTATATTAATTAACTGAAATATTAAATAAGTGTAGGCATTTTAAGCCTGCTGTTCATTCGCAGGGTTAATATGTTAGTACCTGGCGATCGATTCTCTAAAAATATCAACGTGAAACTTAGGTGAAGTGAGCGTGTAGTGACCTGTCACTGTCACAAATCCACCGGCAGGATGCTAGGGATTAGCTCTATTGACAGCTCACTTCACGCTCACTTCGCCTAAGTTTTTACGGTGATATTTTTACAGAATCGACCGGCTGGTCGGCCGAGCTCTGCTCGGGTGAAAATAGAGAATACTAATTTTAGGATAGTTCATACTAATTCCATGTAAGTAGATACTTATTTCATGTTGCAATGATAGTAAATACTAATTCCATGCTGCTATAGTACTTAGTTATTCCATGCTGCCATGTCATTATTCTAAGGTAACCAGTTTAGAACAAGAGTTCTAAACTTTGGGCGACCGAGCTCTGCGCGGTTGAAAATACGGAAAATACTAATTTTCGCAGATATGAGACCTAGCTAGATCGATGTTTTGCCCCCGTCAACCCTTATATTGCAACTTTCATCGAAATCGTTAGAGCCGTTTTCAAGAACGTGGTTATAGCAAGATAGCAAAGAGCAATATATAAACAAATATTGCTCATAGGATGAATGAAAGACAATGATTGTGATTTTGTCACCATGTTTGGCACAAGCGAGTTTTGTAAGAGAAGTTGGCATGTCAGACTTTTAGAGTGAAGCGGGCGTGTCAGACTTTTACTGACTAAAACCCACCCGTGTTCCTTTCGTTGCCTGTGTGCCGGGGCCACGATATATAAAATAGCCACACCTGTGATCCAAACCTGCTACCACCTGGCTGACTGGCTTATAATATTTTACTACAAATTCAAATTATTTTATTTCACATAAATCTACACGGGCACTTATGAAACGTCAGAAGCTAGGAGCACGGTTCCAATTGGTCGTTTCCTATGAAGAAGAGCCGGCATGAAACCTCACGGTTACTCTTTTAAAAATAATTGGCTTTACAATGTTTTCAAGACAGTGTTAATAGATATTGTAGGCCTGTCAACAAATACTGTGGCATGAGATCTTATGTTGCATCTCTCTTCTCATCCGTCAACGCTGCTCCTCGTCTCGCCGCGCATTCCTAAGGCGCGGAACAGTAGTTCCGGTCACACTATAGCTAAAAAGGAATTCTGACACTACGATTGTATTCGGTTTCCTTCTATAGTTAGTTTTAAGTTATCTCTTGAATCTCTTGTTATGCGTTAGCATCGGCTATTATTTCTTTCAGCCATCGGCTATTGTCCTACTGCAAGACAAAGAAAATTATAATTTAGGTACGAACTAAATTATAGCGTAAAACTCAGGTCAAAAGGTTTCTTTTAAGTTTTAACGTACTTTAGCCTGATTCATAGGTAACCTCTACCTAACCTCTTCGTGGAATCCAAACGTGACGACGACGTAATAAGAAATGTCAAGAACACTCAATGGTTGGCAATTGAGTCATCATCCAAATAATGGACTTAAAGGTTTCTTTTGAACAACTAGTTAACCTTCAGAGCTCTATAGGATTCATCATGGTACCAGGTAGATTTTAGAACGGAGGCCTATAAAGGGGATAGATGTAGCATAATACCCTATCGCCACAAACAAAACTTACCCTGAAGTACAGGGTTCCGTACGGTAAAGGAAAAAACGGAACCCTTATTGGATCACTCGTGTGTCAGTCTGTCCGTTTCTCACAGCCAATTTGCTCTGAATCTAATGGACCGATTGTGTTCAAATTTGGTACACATATGACTGTATTTCTGTAACCCAAACTCGGACGTGTAACGTAAATAAATATTTTTTTTATATGGGGTTACATTAGGGGAGCAAATAAGAAAAAAAATAAAAAATTGGCAGCTGTACCGTGTGATATCAAATGAAAGGGCTTGTTGCGAGGATCTCAATTTTTTTTAAATATTAAAATAATTAATTTTAAAGATTTTTAAGAAAGTCGATGAAAATTGACCCTCAACACGGAAATTACCGTGCCTAAAATTAAAAAAGAAATACAGAGAATGGTACTTTGCTCATAGATTACAGGAAAACCTATATATAAGAATTCTTAAAATAACATGGTAAATCTCTCAGTATTGTGCGTACAAACGTTCATTTGCAGTTGGAATGTATGGGAGAAAATATTTTTCAACTCCAATGTTAAGTTTGTTTTTGGGATAAATTCATCTCAACTACGGAACCCTTCACTGTGCATGGTACGACATAACCTTGGCCGGTTTTTTAAATTTACTTTTTCCATTTTTCCCGTTACATATATGTATAAAGGCCTATTAACGTGGCTAAAAGCAGTTGCATCAATTGGCATCATAAATAGCAGTGATAGCCTAGTGGGGTGACCGTCAGACTGCCAAGTTGTTACTTGGCAGTCTGACGGTCACGGTTCGAACTCGAGATCTGTTGGTCTCGAGTTCGAACCCAAGGCACACACCTCTGAATTTTCGGATTCATGTGCATATTGTGTAATTATCCCTTACTTCAAAAACGGTGAAGGAAAACATCGTGAGGAAATCGGCATGCCTGAGAGATATTTCTCGACGTCATGTGAAGCCAAGTCAGAGGCCCATGGGTGGCTTTAAAACTCTGACACCAGGTTAGTCAGTAACCACACGAAAAAAAGGAGAAGCATCATAAAAATTAAATGTGAGAATTGACGTTTTTCTAGCTGACGGTACCATTTTTCAAAAATCCGAAAAATATAGTTAGTCATTACTCAAGAAGTTACAGAGAGACTAAATTAGAATATTTTCCTGTCGTCACAACGGTTAAGGCCTGCCCTTGAATTAATCAATCAACTCAACTCATCTCAGTCCACAGCTGGACATAGGCCTTTCCCAAGCTGCGCCACGACACCCTGCCGTCCGCCTTCCGCATGCAGTGTCCCAGCCACCTTCACCACTCCAGGACTTGTCTGCTCCACCGGCCATCAGTCCTTCGACAGACATGACCAGCCCACTGCCACTTCAGTTTGCTTACTCTGCAAGCTATGTCGGTAACTCCGGTTTTTTTCCAAATAATCCTTTGACCTGCTGAAAAATCAAAATGGCGATGGGGAACCAGCTTCAACATAAAAAAAAAAAAACACTTAGAAAAGTTGATGTTTTATCGTTGTCTTGAGGATGTTTGAATTTTGTTGTGTAGGGATGAAATAGCGAAAATATAATAAAAAAAAGTAGTTAATAAATCATCAATGATCCAAGTAGTTGACAGCGAACTATTTATTAGTGATGACTAGACTACAGTGACTGGCAAATTGGCAACTCAAATATGGATGAGTAAGTCCCGTGATACATCTTGAGATATCTTCTAATGTCATTGTTTATTTGGGACAAAAACTCTTGCGAAACATGTCCCTGCTATTTCGTCAGAGGGATCATTATTCAAGTAATTAAAAAACATCCAGGGGTGGAACAAAGTTCCTTTTGCTGTATATTGTATTATATTAAATAACAACAGGCAGGTTCAACGTTTGAGAAAAAAACATTACCAAAATGAAGGAATTACATAAACATCATTCATCATATTCCTTCCCATACCAAGCCTCTAATCCCAATTTATTTGGGATTAATATTTCACACAGTCCATCCATCGTTTCTTTGGTAATAATACACATACAATATACAAATACGTAGACATACATAAATACACAAACATATGCTTGTAAACACACAAATACACATACTATAGTAAAAGTGTCGTGACAGTTAAAGTGTTACACTTTTTCGGTCTAGCTCATTCGCCAAGTGTGCACAGTATAACGTGTAATAAGGAACAAAGTTCCAAAAACGTTCAAAATCTTGCCGAAAATTAATTTCATCAACTTGTCAAAAATGTAGATTGGAGATATTTTTGACACATTGAATCGATTGGACTGAGATTAGAATGCTAACTTTTATACAGGAATTGCCCTCAGATTATGATTTAAAAATGCTAGTCTCCTGAAAAGCGAATTTTAAAGTCCTAGGACAAGATGTAACCTGGCGATATCAGTGTAATGTTTCTGGAAGCACTAGTCGCTGCAGATGTAGCCAAGTGTGGCTTTAAATTTAAAAAAAAATTGCTATACTTGTCGCGTATTAGCATAGCAATAGAGGTCATTGACTCACATTGTCATTGACATGGATTTTCTAGCAGTTTTCATTAAAAAAATTGAAATGAAGTCCGTCGTCCTGAATCAATATCTATCGTGATCTTCAACATGTTCCAATAACGAAAAACCATACATAGTTTATTGTTTGGGTCCCTACGGAGAGATATTAGGGAAAGGCCAATGACCGTTATTGCCATTCTAAAATGCAACAACTAATAATCCTCGTATGCATTTCCGATTTGGCGGATATTGTAGTCGGAGGTTCGATAAATGCTTACTTATTAGGTTTTTTACATTTTGGCATGTTAATAAAAATAAGGTTAGCCTTTCCTTCAAACCGCAATTTCCTTATTTTCAGGCGTCATTTGTTTTTTGGCTATAGGTCAATGAACTCGCAAAGACAGTAGGCGTTAAATAGTTCTTTTAAAAATTGTAAGTACTTTTAAGATTTACGATAACATAAACATTAAAATTAACGAGTATTTTTGAACTAGATGTTAAATGTGCATAGTTTGAACAAAATAAATCTCTAACGTGACTTACAGACGTCTTTGGTTTCTAGTTTAAGTTCTGATTCGAATATGATAACGATAGTTTTGTTCCCTAGTGTTCTTACTGAATCTCAAGGATCCTAATCTTGTATTATGAGATTGAAATTTTAATTTCGCAGGCTACCTTAGCGCATCCCCTATGAGCTAAGGTGGCCTAATAATAATAGGTAGGGATACTTTTATTTATTTTTTTCTTACGTTTTTTTGCAATTTTGCAGATGAGTGTCAGGTTGTATGTTGATTAAAATATGATTCGCGATCGTAACAAATATGGCTTTACAGAATTATAATCATTAGAATCAGCAATACAACTCCTTTTATTAGAATTGGCCTCAAATGTCATGATTTCAAGAAATATTCATTCAATAGGGTACTATGAACGTAGAGAGTTGTATTGATGATTTTTATGATTATAATTCTATAAATAAATATTTGATACGGCCACAAAACATATTTAGATCATCATACAACCAGATAATGACCTGATAATTGAAAAAAAAAACGTACGTAAAGAATTTCGTGAGCTATATAACGCTTTAGCCTTTAGCCTTAACAATTTTGAGGTCCTATCACAATATTAATTACGATGTTAATTTACAAATCATTTTAACAGGGGCAATACAAAACTAATATGTAATAATAACATTTCCGAAAGGTGAGAACAATAAATTATCTACATAACATTGTAACAGCGAATCAATTTTCACGCCTCCTCCTTAAGTCATAGGCCAAATATTTTTTGTTATTCGGATAGCTCATTAGCATGGCCTAAAGAGGTGCGGTAAAGAATATGAATGGTATTAAAAGAGTGTCCGTGGAGTTTCTTGCCCGTTCTTCTCCATAGGTAGGTACCTATGGAGAAGAACGGGCAAGCTAGTTGCCCATTCCAAAGCGTAGTAGGTACTACGCTTTGGAATGGGCAACTAGCTTCATATTTTTGACTGACCGATATTCCGTGAAACACGGGTATTCTGTTTTTGTTTGAAAGGGTATGCTCTCGATGTGGTCCCATATAAATTTGATAAATTTTGTTTGTACAGTTTTTGAGTTAGCTTCAATGATACGTTTACGCTACTTACGTTTAGATTGTCCGAAGTGTTTGGAAAATTATAATTATGTTCATCCCGGATTTGTAAAGTTCATTGATTACATTTCATATTATTGTTCGTATTGATATAAGAATGTGAAAATGCGAAGAGACGATCATAACAATTTTTTTGTACCAGTTGAACAACTGCCATTTATGAGCCCAATAACAAATTAGGCAAATTGATATCATACGCAGTTCCTTTTGTCACAAAAGAACCATGAACTAACCCAAGTTGGAGTTCAATGAAAAATCAATCTTGTGTTGGAGATTTTATGGTGGTTTATTCATATTCGATATCGTTTACGTTATATTATTGCCGTGCCTTCGACACGTGTAAAGCTTGTCCACTCTGACATGACGCGCCCCACTATCGCATTTTACGCAGACGGTAATGCGGTAATGGGGCGCGTCATTTCAAAGTGGACAAGGCAACTAAGTATTTATGTTTTTCGTAGCCAATAAATTTTTATTAATGCGATTTTTTTATAGAAGAAAATTTACATTTTTGGGTTATCTTCGACTTCCTTGTAGTGACTAAGAAGGTTTTTTTTTGCGAGTCGTTTTGAAATATTGGCGAATAAATCAATAAAGTTCTTTGTCCAAACTAAACCTGTTCTATAGAATTTATTTTAATTTTCCTATTGAGGATAGTTGATTAATTTAACTTGCCTACATTTTTAATAATACCATATGGACACAAAGGAAATTAATATTTATTATTAAAATAGTGACGATGTAACATGACGATGTTTTAGTAGTCATGAGTAACACACAGACATGCAAACTTTTAAGTGGCATCAGAAACAAAGTCCGAGTTTCTAGAACGCGGAACCCTGAGAGAAGTTCCTAACAACACGCGCCGTAACCAGTAACCTCTTTAGCCAACATCCAATGGACGCAAATGGCGGTTTCATACTTGGCACCCGCTTTAGCAACCGCGAAGGCTCTTCACTCTGGACGAGGCCTGACGAGAGCAGAGGCTTGAGGATGGCCAAGAACTTGGATGAACCCTTGAAGTGTCAAGGGTTCATCCAAGTTCTTGGCTATAAGGCCATTGGCCGTAAAACGTAGTACAATGTAAGCTGAAACAACATCCGCCAACCTATGAAATAAAAAAAAAACATCACGCTTTGTCGCCCCGAAGAGTTGGGCAGAGGTGTAACTATAGTACACCCATATTTAGCCAGTTATGTTTAAGTTGCATGTAACATCCGAGCACAAATCCAGACTCCGGGCTGCTACTGAGAAATTCCTGATTCCTTCCTAATAACACTGCCTGACCTAGGAATCGCACCCAGGACCTCATGCTCACCAGTAGTGCTTGCCACCACTAGATCAACGAGGCATAAAATTATTCGGAATGTTGCGGAAACAATAATATGCCGATAATTTAAATAATTTATAGCCGTGTCTTAAGAAGATTACCGGAGACAGTTTTATATGAAATTCCTGTTTATTTTGGCAGTCTGCATAAATTTAGAGGTGAAGGCTAAAAATTATAAAAATATTATTGGCAAGTAAAAAAAAAGAAATTTTAAACATTGTTAATAATATCGTGTTTCCATAGCAACGAATCTATAGGATGTTTTGTTATATTATTTTCTATGCTCATTATCACTTTAAAACTTTTTATATTATGTAATTTTTAAGATGCCTTTTGTAGATTTAGGTAATAAGGCAAATTCAACTCTAGAATTGCGATGAATATGAATGACGCGTAGATTGTAATCCATTAATGATCATTTATTTAATGCTGCTGTAATCGCCCACTGCCAACTTAAAAAAAAAATTGTATTTCGTGTTTCACGGACTGTTGCCAAATAAAAGATATTTTTCTTTTCATTCTTTCCTTGTATTAATAAAATACCAATTATCTTTTTTTGCAATAGTGACATATCAAAATCGTCTAGGTCCAGCACCCTAATTACGTAACATACTTTTAATCACAATCTGAATGGGTTTGAAGGAAATTGGTAATCCATTGCTTCATATATTCGAAAAATTTGTCTGTTCAACAACGTAAATAACGCAATGAATGTTGTTGAACTGTTTAAATAAAAACTTTGCTAATATAAGTGTGTAACACAATTACACTACGGATCAATTTTTTGTAGGTACATACTTATATTTTCCTGCTAAATTGTTGCTCATATCGAGACTTACTTTTAATAAAACATTAATTAACTTTATCCTTCATTTAAACATAACATTATGTAAATACCTAGGTATCTGTAATACTTTGTGAGCTAAAAACCTGTAGTTTATCCTGTCCTTAGGTTAGTAAACTTGCAGGTATGTGGTAATGATCTTGACCAGCCCTGACTCTTGGGAACCTGTTGGTAATGACTGAAGGGTATAAATAGACAAGTACTGATCGCCCTACGGAGGTTGTTGAACGCAAAGTATACAGGCCTCTAGTGTATAACTGTATACAGAGGTATGTTTAAGTTTTGACCAGGAAAATATTACTTTATGAAAATTAGTTAATTTAATCAGGTATTCTTAACATAAGTTACATTTCGGCGCTTCATACACTTTAAGAACAGAAGAGAAGACAGAAATACTACTATTTTTGGGAGCGAGGGAAGACAAAGGCAAATAAGGGAAAGTGTTTAAAGAATGAACTTAATTGTTGAACGTTTAATTATAAAACCAGTCGACAGCAATGCGGATGAATTTTTCGACGCTATATTTTAGTTTGTGAATAGTTTTAGTTAAGTTAGGATATCATTTTGTATTTTTATTATGTAATTAGGTATAAATTGTTATTTACGCACATATTATTTTAATTTTGAATAACTGACTTTATAAAGAACTGTAAAAATGTTAAGAGGTCGGTGAATAATTGTGTGCGTGCATTGTGTAAAACAGCTGATTTCGTTCTGTTACAATCAACGTAGTATATCCACATGATTGTGTGTGTGCCTATTCAAACATAGATTTTAAGTGATTTGTAATACTAACGCCATGGGCCCTCGAAGCCTGATAGTAAAAAGTTTCGTTTTTTTTTACATTATTTGATTCAATTGTTTCATAAATCCACCGTTCATTTTTATCACGCGTTCAGGAACTCTCTCTACAGAACTTCAGTTTTTTTGATGAATGACTGCAAGGCAATGTCAAGAGTATAGGCAGCAGTACACACTCTGATGCTGCAATTACCAGAACTTTTTAAAAGTTTGGTGACCGCGGAGTTATATGACAAATTTTTGTATGAGAATTAAAAATTCATCAAGATTTAAATAAAAATACAACCTGTATCGCATCTAAGCATCTGGTAAAACCATACGAGTATACTTGTTTTTCTGGTTAGTTCAACCAGAGCTCTAGGTTCTACGTAGATATATATTAGAACTATATGGGGAGATACATAGGTGGACACAGTAAAAAAAACTCTTTGTTCTTGGGAATAGAACTCTTTTTCGCTACATTATGTTTTGCTTGCAAGTAATAACAGCCATGTCATCTGTTTATTAATTTACATAATTAAATAAAAAACAAACGGAATCTGTACCTACTGCGGCGGTCTGGGCACTGCAATATTAAGGCCGTATTCTCGGCGGCAGTGGGCAGCGGGGCGGCGGCGACAGCGACGCGTTCAAATGCATAGTTTTTTAGGGAACTTTTTCTCGACGGCCGCGGCGCGGGGAGCGAGAACAGTTCAATTTCCACACTGATTATCATTCCAATTCTCTGTATTACTTATTTATTATGTAAGTACTACCGACCCACCCCTGCTTCGCACGGTTTATACGACAGTTTTACAATGCTGAACATAGGGTCTCACAAGCCTCCGCCTTCTGCATCCAGTCTGTCCTAGCCACTTTCGTCGGTCGTCGTTTGGTCGTTGGTCCATCTAGCTGGAGGGCGTTCCACTACAGTATAAATATGGACAGGATGTATGGAAACTAGGCCTATTTGTTTAATTAATTACCTACCCTCCATTTTTAAATAGTTCGCGGCGACCACTCGTCTCGACACCCGCAACTAACAGCACCGCGACAATCGCTTTGGGGTCTCGTCAAT
Organism: Agrochola circellaris; assembly: GCA_914767755.1. Taxonomy (NCBI): domain Eukaryota; kingdom Metazoa; phylum Arthropoda; class Insecta; order Lepidoptera; family Noctuidae; genus Agrochola; species Agrochola circellaris. The sequence goes on from OU611847.1 coordinate 4,579,569, forward strand.
GAGCAAGTCTTTGTGAGATTGCCGTTTCGAACGTTTACTACGTAGTTTCTGTACTGAGCATATTTATACTGTGGTCTCACGCTACGCTTGTCGATACGCGATCTCCACTCCTTAATCCCTTTCATTTCTTTATTATTTGAACATTTAATAATGTATTAAATACAAATACATACCTTTCGGAATAAATTCACTAAATAATTACGAAAACCGCAGTCCAATAAGTAGTTTGGAAGATCGAAGCAGTCACACAGACTGACACGTTAAATGTCTTTATTATATACAATGTAATAGATTACCTATACTTTAGAATAAAATTAAGAATACGAATAATTTATATTTTTCAAAGTCAAAGTCATTTATTTGCTTTAAATGCGGTAGTAAAAAGGTGGTTTGTAAATAAAATATTCTTGTGCAATGACGCATTTCGCCATATTTTGGCATGTAAATATTAATTAGTAAGGTGCTTATTTAAATAATTATGCAATTATCTATACCTACAGTTGCAAATATTTACTAAACATGAAATTATTTAAAGTAAATCAACTTTCAATTTACACAAATATAAAAAAAAAAAATACATTTGGCACAAAATCTGTTATAAATTGTAACAGCGAATCAATATTCACGCCTAGAGGGGGCTCTAGGCTCGGATAGCTCATGCATGACTTAGAGAAGTCACATAAATAAAAACATAAAGTAATATAATTCCGCGAAATTTCGCTAAGATTAAAGCTAGTTAAAAATAACAGAACATAATTAAATCTAATCACAGATTTTAATGTAAATCTAAATCTCGTCTACAATGCATTCCTGTAATGATAGGACCGACAAGAACTTTTTTTTTTAAATTCACTTAATGAATAATAACTATGTGAAATGAGCCATTTTTTTAGTACTACGCAGAATCTTCTGTAATGAAGATTTTTTTTTTTCTATAAGGATTATTGTAAACGCCGGATTATTGGAATTCTATAGGAAATGCCGGCTAGCTAGTAAGAAATAATTTTAACACATACAAAGTAAAAAATCTTTATTAGTTTACGTTATTATAATACCTACTCGTAGAATTGGACGGGACTGCAGAACGACAACGATCAATGCGCGCGCTCTGTAATCCGGCACTTTTGTATTAAATCTGCCGGACTACAGAGTAGGAGACGGATATCTAGCTAAGTTAGAAAACGCCGGGCTATTGGACGTGTCAGATTAGTGAGCGCCTGATTACCGAGCGGCTACTGTACTTCCTAAGTTTATCTTCACACACATCACTGATATCGGTGAAGGAAAACATCGTGAGGAAACCTGGACCTATAATTAATGTGTCTGAAAACCCCAATCCCCCGAGCAAGCGTGGTGATCAATGCTCATGCCTTTCTCTGTATGAGAAGAGGCCTTTGCCCTGCAGTACACTAATAAGCTAATATTATTTAAAAATGTCTGACATATCTCGGGATCACGGAGTCCGGGACCTTTGGAAGGCGAACGACGCGCCGAAGCCAACTCACACAGGCCCATTAGACGTTTTTAATTAAACGAGGCACCAACCGAGGAGTATCACCGTACGCACTATGCACGAGTTTACCCAAGGCACAGTATAAATAAGTAGCAGTATAATATCGTCATAGCAAATGAACCGAAACGACGAAATCTCAGTGTATAGTACGCAATAGTATCGAGTGCGCGACAGTTACGCGTGGATGCGGAAGGTTTACCTACCGAGTTACCTTAGGTAATTATCCCAAGGTCATTGCCGAGATATAATACTGTTACTTTATTATACTGTGACAGCTCCCGGTTGGTGCAGGACATTAGTACTATTTTAACACAATTATTGTTGTGTTGTTTGTACATATTATAGCTTCTCCACGCTGAAATGACGCGCCCCACTACCGCATTTACGGTAGTGGTAGTATAGTGGGGCGCGTCATTTTAGAGTGGGCAAGCTTTATAGCTTGTCCACTCTGAAATGACGCGCCCCAAACTATGTTGAGACGAAGGAGGTCGAAGTGATGGAATACGGAAAGTTCTTGTCTTACAACGATAATCCTTAGATTATGGGTTACCAATAAGGCATTGCTTGCGATATATTAACCGCTACTTTTATAAGGAAAAGATGCTAATATTTCTAGTGTCCATAGATATTTCTATTTGTCCTTACGTCTAGGTTTCATGACACAATATTAGGTGGCATTTGCATTCATTGCACAATTGGTGCTGATTGTAATAGCTACGCTATGGTGTACTTAACAGCATACTATGCTAATTTAGAAAAGTTGTGTTTGCAGTATAGAATTTCATATTTCTGATTGCATCTTTTATCACATAACAGTAATTAAATAATTTTGAGAAAGAGATAAAGAATAGCCTGAAGACCCTGAACCCCTGCTCTAAGGATTGGTGCTTAGAACAAAATATTGATAACTGTGGTTCTTCATCATCCTCCACAACCCAGTTACTGGGTAACAAGATAGGTACCCTTTGGTAAGCCTGGTTGTCAGACTTTTGGGCTTCTGAAATGAAATGAAATAAAATTGTTAATTCTGTAAATAGGATATCTGAATCACTTTTACACGTTATATTAAAAAAATATTAAAAATAAGCTAGATGTGGTCGGCGTTTCATACCTATCTGACTACTCAGAGAAGAAAGGCCAAAACAAACTCAGAGGTCGCAGTCTCTTTTAAAGTCCAGACATTATCTTGGTCAAGTCATATGAGGACCATGTAGATTAGTGTCTGAAATGGTCTTTTGAGGAAAGAACCACACAGATTAGAGTGGACCTGTCCAGTCAGTGCAAGCATTTGTCAGTAATCGTGGAGCTCAACTCAAAAATTAAGGAGCTCAACTCGACGAACAATACCAAAGAAAGGACATCCTTTCTTTGGTATTGTTCGTCGAGTTGGTTTCAGGTTTCAAAGATCCACGAATGACAGCCGGGACCAACGGTTTAACGTGCTTTTAGAGGCACGGGGGGGTCACGATTATGTATTGGGTGGTCACCCATCCACGGACCGACCGCGAAAAGCGTAGCTTAACCTGGTTGATGTACTCGTGAAGCTGTTAGACTAATGACTGCGGTTTTGACAGATGTCAATGGGATGTTGAGTTGAGTTAGTTTTTATGCTAACTAGCAACCACCCCCCCCACGGTTTTTATTATGACTTGATAAAACATTTGGATTTCTTAATTACATGTAGGAAGTTAATACTCATAAAAATTCCGGAATAATTTTCCAAAATGGTGGTGAGAACCGCATTAAATTGCGTTGCGTAGGAACAACGCGGTCACACTAGAACACATGGAAAGCGACTTTTTTTAGACTATTTATAGATATACTACTGTTGCCCGCGACTTCGTCTGCATTCCAGGATGAAAAGTAGCCTTTGTCTTACTCGAAGTCATAGTCTACCCATGTGCCAAAATTTATCTTAATCCGTTCAGCCATTTAATAGCGTAACAAACAAACAAACTCACTTTCGCATTTATAATTTTAGTTAGGATTTTAGTTGAGATGAGATAAGAAACCCTCTTTGGTAATTATGAACTGGAAGCTTAAAGAATACAGAGAGTATGCCTCATACAAAGAGCAGCGACGAACCAACTTTTCACCTAGTGTTTATCGAAGGTGCTAAAAAAAATGCAACGCGCACATTTTGTTCCCGTGTATATTATTAAAAAAATATAAATATAATAAATTATTATAAAAAACTAGCTGCTGCCCGCGGCTTCGCCCGCGTGGTTCATAATTATTTTTCTGAAATAAAAGTAAAAAGTTACTCATAAAATCGGCTATCTACCAGTGAAAAATCCCGTCAGAACCTGTCCAGCCGTTTTGGAAAAAAGCCGGAATAAGAAACGAAAAAAAAACAAAAAACCATGTTATAAGTAAAGAAATTTAAAAAGGTACTTAATGGGACTCGCACAGGATATCACAAATAAAAGTAAACACACTCATAGAAACATAAATAAACAGACAAAGTGGCGTATATATATAATATGTACTTTTATATGCATTTAGTAAAAAAGCTGTTATTTTGACATTACAAAAAAACACTTCAATTTAATTTATATGTATGTATATGTACATACCAAGTGCATACATACAGGCTGACAGGGACATCAACGCGAAAAATTTTACCATCTTTTTTTTTTTTATATAACCGACGAAAAATTTCTACGCAGGGGGGTTCAGAATCATGTACTGAATCCATGGTAACTGATTTCGCGTCGATGTCCCTGCGACCCTGTATATATTTATGTATGTAGTATGTATGTTTATATGTTGTATTATATTCTGACATTAGAAGTTTGTATAGATGAGAATCCAGTTCTGCCGTTTCTTAATCCCAGGTAAGAGACGACCAGTCTCTACAACTCAACCAATGTATCCAGTTCAATGTAAGACCTTGTGCTAATTCGTCAATGTAAACATCAGGTGCATACCTAAGGTTCAATGTCCTAATCAGCTCACAATGTGAACGATTAATTAGTATGTTCCCCGGTTCTTTTGTACATCTTCAAGGTTTCTTAGCGTGCAGTGACGAGCAGGTGACAGCTAGCACGTTTGCAAGCCTTGTTTGGTCATGGTTAAGATGGGAGTCTAAGCCATGGTCAAGTAAGATTAGGGTTTTTTATAGGTCAGAAGGACAAACCTAAAATTATTTAATTTAGAATTTCATATAATTATGAAGTACAAACTGCACCCCGCGATTTCACCCGCATAAGTCTCGATCCCGTGGAATATCGGGATAAAAAGTATTCTACGTTTTAACTCAGGTTATGGTCTACCCATGTGCCAAATTTTATCCTTATCCGTTCAGCCGTTTTAGCGTGAAAGTGTAACAAACAAACACACATAAAATCAAAATATTAGTTTAGATTAATTTAGATTTAGATTGGTAATATAAACTAGAAACGGTCAATCTGAAATCAACTTAGACTGCATAACTTTAAAGTAGATAGTTGATTATGTGGCATTAAAACTCGTACAGACCAGCGCGACGCGACGCCGCGCCGCGACACGAACAATACAATTTCTAAGAAAACTTGACGGGATAACAATAACCGGTGTCGCGTCGCGCTGTCGCGTCGCGCTGGTCTACAGGAAGCTTTACATGTATAAAAATCTATGACTAGGTATTCAAGTGTAAGTACATAGGTATTACATTTTTTATGTACAATAGCAAAGTGAGCGCAGGGGGCAAGCAACAACTGTTTGTCGCGATATGAAAGAATGGTTGTGCCGCAATTAAAGACTTAAATGTCACTAGTTCACACCAAGAAGATTAACCGCACAATAATGGACACTGTTAAAAACACCGGCCAAGTGCGTGTTCGACCACGCACAATGAAGGGTTCCGTAGTTGGGATGAATTTCTCCCAAGAACAAACTTAAGATGGCTTATCCTAAAAGTTGGCAATGTCGCAAATACTTGTCAAATATTTACCTGTTTTGATTAATTTGGAAATAATACCTACTGTATGGAAATATGAAATGTGGCTAACTAGTGAACTAAAATATTGATTATGAAATGCAATAATTAATATCGTAACACCGAATATTTAGTTTTAGATGTAAAAAAAGTATTTGCAAACTTTACAAATGCCTTTTTTTCACCTAAAACGGTTACAACATCAAATTTTGTGTTAATAATAATAATAGCAATTCATGATTTATATTCTAGTTCGCTAGTTAGCCGTATTTCATATTTCCATTCAAAACAGCGAAATATATGACTGATATTTACGACGCGCGACGTTGTCCACTTTCAGAATGTAGTGTCCGCTCTTAACATTGTAGTTGATAAAGATGTTCTCCCATACATTCCAACTGCAAATGTAAGTTTGTGCGTACAGTATTGAGATTTACTATGTTATTTTAAGATCATTGAATTCTTTTAGGTTTTCCTGTACTATAAAAATCAAAATTGTCGTTCAGTTTCTGTGATCATTACTCAATGGGGAAGGTCAATTTTCATGTATTTTCTTAAATAACTTTAACACCAGTTATTTTAAAATTAAAAAAAAGCTTATAGGTACTTGAGATCCTAAGAGTAAGCCCTTTCATTTGAGAAGTCGCACGATATAGATTGCAAAACATTTTTTAAAATTTTCTAATTTGTCCCCCAAAAGTGACCTCCATAATCAAAATTCATTTATTTACGTAACACGACCGTGTTTTGGTCACAGAAATTGGTATGTGTAGGTACCAAATTTCAACTAAATCGGTTTATTAGATTCGGAGCAAATTGGCTGTGACGGACGGACAGACAGACACGAGTGATTCTATAACGGTTCCGTTATTAATTCGGACATACCGGACCCTTAAAACTGAGCCCTCCACCGAGCCTACCGAGTTCATGTAGCTTGAACCATCAAAGTGGGCCTCTGAGCAACCACTGCTCAGTGCTGCCAGATCAAAATACCCATTCCGCGCTAACAAATATTCAAAAAGAGGTAGATTTTATAAAAATCAGCGTATACAAAAAGCGCTAGATTTCGCGTTTAATTTAAATATTAATTTAAAAAAAAAGAGATAAGTTAATAATAAGTATCGTCCACATTGGTTGAATCTTATTCCACATACATCTTAACATAAGAGATCGACAAAAAAAGAATCATATATTATCTTTTACAGAACTTGATTGGCCAGGATGATCAAATCGGCGCACGAAAATCTGAGAACTAAAGGTAATTCCCCGTGATCAAGTAAAACGCACTATACTGTGTAGCTACCTATGTCAGAAAATTTAAAACGTATATTTTTTGACATTTAAAACATGTCGGTAAAACACTACTTGCGTGTTGCCATCTTAGAAATTAAAAAGCGCTAAATTATCCGCTAGGCGCTAAAAATGTTTAGTCTCGCGCTTACAAAAAAGCGCTAGGTCTAGTGCCGAAAGCGCTAAACTGGCAGCACTGCCACTGCTAACCATATAGGTGTCAGGTGAAACAATGCCTTAATAAACATACAAAATGCTTTGTTGTCTACAGTATTAAAACAACACGCCATTAATAACTACGAGAAGACTAGACTAGTGACTGCTGAGCGTAAAGTTCTGGGTTCGATTCCCAGGTCGAGCAAAGTGTTATTGGGTTCTTCAGGAAATTTCTCAGTAGTAGCCCGGAGTCTGGATTTGTGCCCGGTTTATCCCAATAGCCCCTTATTACTTGCGGCTTAAACATAACTGGCGAAATGTGGGTGACCTACAGGTAGGTACACCTCAGCCTAACCCTTCCAGGATTAGAAGCGTGATGTTATGCTATATTTTTGAAACCGTAGTAACGAAAAGAATACATTCCATATATTAATTCCCTATCCTTGATAATGATGTAGCCTCTCAAAAACTAGGAGTCACTTCAGTGATAGTGTAGTGGTATGACCGTCAGACTGCCAAGTCATAGGTCTCGAGTTCGAATCAAAGGCACCTCTGACTTTTCGGATTCATGTGCGTATTGTATAATTATCACTTGCTTCAAAAATGGTGAAGGAAAACATCGTGAGGAAACGGGCATGCCTTTTAATTTTTTTTTTTTTTTTTTTTGAGGATGGGAAATTATCAAATAACTTCTCCCGCTCTGGGTGGAGCGGGAGGGCGTGTCAGACTTTTACTGACTAAAACCCACCCGTGTTCCTTCCGTTGCCTGTGTGCCGAGGTCGCGATATAAAAAAAAACGGGCATGCCTGAGAGATATTTCTTGACGGCATGTGAAGGCAAGTCAAAGGCCCGTGGACGGCTTTAAAACTCTGTCATCTGGGGGCCTACTCCCTAAGCGAACTTACTTACGGTATGTCCGTAAGTGAGACGGAGAATAAAGCGCCCGTAACGACGCTGACGGCCAAAACTACGGATTTCGCCACTAACCACACGAAAAGAAGAAGACTTCATACCCCAACAAATTAATAGGCACAAGGGTAAATTACGATAAGAGTAAAAGGTCTAGTTCACACACGCTTGATATTCAATTCAGTGAGCACTCCTCATTAAAATACAATACACTGATTACTCATGTGTTTGGCTAATGTTACTTGCAGTCAGGGTTGGCTTGCGAAATGTATCGGCGATAAATCAATCGTAGTCGATCTGGCGGACTTGTTATTGTTAAATTGTTGTTACAATTCGTATGGATGTAGCCGAAAAAATCCCAAAATCTGTTTCATGTTGAAATAGATTTTGGGATTTTTTCGGCTTATTGGTTGATTCGCACGAATTTACTCGCCCGAAATGGGCGAATCGATGCTTTTAAATACCTAATATTATTTTGAGGCAATTAGCACATTTTGAATTTAAATGTTTTTCATTGTAAGGGTTAGACGAAACAGATTTGAGGACATTTTCGACCGACGAGCAACTTAAATTGTCCGTATATTCAAATCACAACTGTCATTCTTGGACAGTTTTATGAAATTGCTATAACACGGCAAATTGACGTAGAATGTCAATTTGCTTAGCTGTTAATATCTCTGACTATACCTATGAGGAAGAAATGCTCCGTTAATTAATTAATCATAATCCGTTTTCATCATCATTTTGGTTTTATTTGGTGTACAATAAAGTATTTAATCCTAACTAATATAAATGCTAAAGCGAGTTTGTTTGTTTGTTACGCTTTCACGCTAAAACGGCTGAATAGATTTGGATGAAATTTGGCACATGGGTAGATCATGACCTGGATTAGGACATAGGATACTTTATATCCCGATATTCTAACGGGATTGAGACTTATGCGGGTGAAACCGCGGGGCGCAGCTTGTAAATAATATATTTTTTTTAATTGTTTGGCCTAGCAAGTCTAAAGTTATTTTCATGAAAGACATTCCTGAGGAAGGGGTGTACCTATAATACACCACATTCCGCCAGTTATGTTTAAGTGCCATGTAATAGGGGGCGAGCCTATTGCCAGCAACCGGGCACAAATCCAGACTGAGAAATTACAGATGGAAAACCCAGTAACACATTTGAACTTGAACTTTTAAACATTATATAGATTATTTTCTATTTTGTGAATGTGAGAACGCTGTAGGTTTAGTGGACTGTAGATTTATTGACCATCTTCTATTTTGTTAAGTACCTGGTACTTGTTGAAAGACCTACACTGTCCTCCCGTACCTATTAATACTGTTATTTGAAAATATTATAAAGGCCAATTATTTTTAAAAGAGTAACCGTGGAGTTTCTTGCCGGCTCTTCTCCATAGGAAACGACCAATTGGAACCGTGCACCTAGCTTCTGACGTTTCATAGGTGCCCATGTGAAATAAAAATATTTTGAACTTGAACTAGAACTGGACTTTGCAGGACCCGGGAATCGAACCCAGGACCTCATTACTTAGTAGTAGCGCTAGTGCCCACTGGGCCAACGAGGCAGTTACCCTCCACCGCACACCTCTGTCAAGGAAGCCTAAGGGGGTATATCTAGGATCAAAGATATATGACAATGTAACATTAAGTTAAGGAGCAGTATAAGTTAAGGAGCAGTATAGTTAAGGAGCTTGCTGATAGGATGTATTCTACCGAGACCTACCAGCGATAGCTACAAATAGCCGCGTAAATGTTTTAATTTTAATTTTGATTTTGATTTTAATGTGGAGTTTGAATTTTTGTTATTTTTAATTTGTATGTGTTATTATTTTTTATGGATCATGTGGTCTGCAATAAAGATTTTTATTATTATTAATAAAGACATATTGAATTATATGAGCTTCGGTATATTTAATATTTCTTTCATTTCGTATTGGATAAAAGATATGATTAAAAAAAAATGATAGTATAATATAACCCCATCACGGGCATAAATTATAGCTAAGTTGGACGGGTAATAGGAATAAGTACTTTTAATGGGTAACTCGCTCTTCCAAAAGTTATCAAAATTAAAATTATATAAGTTTTACAAAATCTAGGCTACTTACTTAGTTACTGTTTAAAACTTTGCCCCAAAATTTGGTATTGAGTAATCATAACCTTCAGGAAATTACAGCGAAATTTAAAATATACTTTTTGATAAAAGTTGTTTGTATATCAAGTTGCCCTTGTGGGTGCAGCAGAGATCACGCTGTCTTTGTGGTGAATGTTGGACCCTTGGAGTTTTGTATTTTGACTATAAAATTACTCACACTGTGAATACCAAGGTACATACCCCATCTTCCGACTACATTAAGCTTTTAAAAGGGCGACTGCCTCCTTGGTTAGCGCGGCTGTTAAGCGTGTTTGATCCCCAGGTTAAGCAAAATGTTTTAGAATTTTACCTAAAATTAGAAAATTATCAGCTCTTGTCCTTTATAACATCGTCGGAATGTGGGTGTACTAGAAACCATACGTCTGCCTGTGTTGAAACGAATACAGTTTTAATAAAATGTATCTACATTATTATATTTTAGTTGCTTGCCACAAAACTTATTCAATCCTGCCAAAGTAAATAGTCTTCATGTTATAATTGCTATAAAATAAATAAAGTTAAACAAAACAAACAGAAGTTACACAAACAACGCCTGATAAAAAATGAATAGCATCGTAGCTTGACTATACTAACTCCCCATAAAAAATATGTAGGCGCTTATTATAGAGACGGCCGGTTGTTACAATACAATATAACATAGTATCGGTATTAGAATAATAATACTATATTACCTATTTAAAATGTTTGCTATATGTGTACAAGGGCAAGTCCTAAACAATATAAATACTTTTTACCCTTTAACAGTCCTAACGATTTAGCAATCGGATAAAAATGCCAAATAGTCATAGGATATTTACTGTTTTAAACACCTATTATATTAGTTAATGGAAAACGAAATTTCATTTTTTTATAAATCTTTTTCGAATATTTCGTTAGTGATTGATAATTCGTCAAATACTCTTTGTAAAACAATAGAATAGCTAAGGCCTACTTGGAACACAACTTTTGATTTTTGAGCTGTAATATATTGTGGTATTCCCTTTGACGTATAAAGGGTTAAACGATGTTCTTACTTCAGAAACTAGTTTAAGGAAGCAAAGAACAGTTAAAACAATTGAATTATAAATAAATCTACGATGGAATTGATGTGTGTTCATTCAAATTAACATATTTTTATGTTCATTTGAATATATCTGCAATACTTAAGGGCGATGTATAATTATGATAAATTACTTAAGATATAATGCTGTTTTCAATTTTAGAAGTGTCTTTGTTGTTAAGGGGGTAATCAAATTTAATTTAAGGGTTTATTTTATTTCGTCATTTGCATTCTCAATTACCATATATCATTACCATAATAATATATTTATTAAGACATTATAGACTAACCAATGAATAAGTTAATACAAAACAGTAACTAACCTAACCTCAGGAAATGATTCCAGCAGATATTGCAACAGACAAAATCTAACATATGGGTTAACAACAAGTTAATTATTTCATGTATGATACTTTGAATAATACAAATTTGCTAAGTACTTAATATTATAAACATTTAACTCGACCCCTAGCAACAATAACGCTGATCTATCACAATACAGTCAATCTTATCGGCTGCTCCGCGCGACCGCCGGACAATTGCCTTTGCAACACTATTTTTACTCTGATCTTGGACGAGCGCCATCAGCTGAGCTAACGCCAGTTCACTAGTACTAACCCCACAGATATACGTACCCGCTCCCACAAAATTTTAAAATACTCTTACTAACCCATAACCTCGACCGAGAACCATCAATGAGCACCCGTTTCAATGAGATACGTTTTAATCCGTGCGTTCCAAATAAACGCCAAGGTTCGTGATCGTTTCAGTTCGAGAGTATGGCGGCGTGAGCGCGCATCGCGTCGGCCATGGCGCGCCAACGATGGACGCTAGCTCTAATTTTAATCTGCCTACCTATCCTTGCCACAGTGATAACCGCATTCCGTGTACGCGATTTACCCAAAGCTGAAAGTGTGAAGCACGATGTAAAAAAGCAAACGTGTGAGGACTGTGATGTGAAGGTCGGTCATAAGTTGCATAGTGTTAAAATCGAAAGTGAAAAACATGTGTCTGAGGATTTGAAGAAGGTGGAACGAGACAAACAACAAAAACATCAGAAGGCTGAAACTAAATCTGCTCCTAAATTCGATATAAGAAGCGACGAAGATGACGACGATGATGATGGACAGGATACTTGGAAAATAAAAACAGGATTTAAACAGGAAGTTCCCGTTAGTAAAGTAAAATTCGAGGCAAGTAGCAAAAAGTCTTTAAAATTAGATGATGACGACGATGACGATGATGATGACGACATTAAACTAAGTTTATTGAAAAAGTCTAAAGTGATTGAAATTAAGAAAAGTGACCAAAAACCGAAACAAGACACTCAGAGCTCAAAATTCAAGGAGTCTCCTTCAAAGTCTGTAAAGCGTGATGATGATGATGACGATGACAGTGACGACGACGATGATAAACCACGTGTTTTATTGAAACCAAAAGTACTTGAAGCAAAAAAATCTGATCTGACCCCTAAGCAAGACGCTAAACGGCCCGAGTTTAAAGTTACGCTATCGAAGTCAAAAGAAGTTGATGATGACGACGATGATGATGAAGACGATGACAAAATTAAGCGAAAGGTATTTGAAGTAAAAAAACCCGATCTAAAAACTAAACAAGACACTAAAAGGCCAGAATTCAAACTTACGCTACCAAAGTCAAAAGTAGTTGATGATGCCGATGACGACGATGATAAGTCAAGTACTTACCTGAAAGCAAAAGTTTTAGAAAAGAAAAGTGACCACACATTAAAACAAGATACAAAGAGCACAGAAGTTACAGACTCGGCATCAAAGTCCAAAGAAGTTGATGATGACGATGATGTCGACGACGACGATGATGACGGCGATGACGACGATGATGACGACGATGATGACGATGATGATGATTTCTATAGTAGTACATTGTCAAGCATCTTGGAAACATTTAATATGCTCGGTTTAAAAATTGATCCAAGTCTTGAACCGACACCTAAAACTCATGAAACTAAAAAAACCGAACACAAGGTTAAAGATAAAAAACATGATGATGATGACGATGAAGACGAAGTCGCATCAAAACCAACTACTATTAAGAAGAGTGATGTTAAACCAGATATACAGAAAGTGAAGGAAGCACCTGCTATACCCTTTTTCATGAACATTTTTGGTGGTGACGACGATGATAAACCACGTGTTTTATCCAAACCAAAGGTATTTGAATCAAAAAAATCTGATTTGACCCCTAAACAAGACATTAAGCGGCCCGAGTTTAAAGTTACGCTACCGAAGTCAAAACAAGTTGCTCACAATGACGATGATGATGACGACGACGACGACGACGACGACGAAGATGACGATGATGATGATGACGACGACGACGACGGAGATGGCTTTGTGTTAAAGAAAATAAAACCTAAAATTGGTGTTAAAGAAAAGGATAAAATAGATAAAAAACCTCCAGAACTAAAAAAAGAAGTAAAAGTGAAAATAGAACCACCGAAGAAAATTTTAAAAGAAGACTTAAAGGATAAAAGTGAAGAGAAAAAAATTGAAATAAAAACCAAACCTGAAATTAAAAAAATAGATCCAGTTCAAAAAGAAATAAAGGAGAGTAAAAGTAAAGCTAAAGAAGATGATCTTAAAACTGATAAAGCTGTCTCAAAAGATAAAGCTAAAGATGCTCCTGAGAAACCAGTTCCTAAAAAAGAAGACAAAATAGAAAAAGAACCAAAACACTCAGACGATAAACCTAAGAAAGAGGCTGTAAAGAAAGAACATGAAAAAGACACTGTCAAAACAAAATCTAGTCAAGAAAATAAAGACAAGGATTCAAGTCACGAGGATCTTAAAATGACTGAACAAATTGTTCCGGAGCATAAGAAAAAGTATCCAATAAAAGACACTTACAATATGTACGATTTAACAAAAGACGCTAAAACCGAATTTCTTAAAAAAACTGATAAAACGTCAAAAGAGAAATTTAATGATGGACCAGAAATGTCTTCGTCAACTGAGAGTCATTTAACACACGTTACTGATGCTTTGCACAGACGAAATTTGCTCAAAAGTGAATTTGAAGACTTCTATGCATTCTTTCCTACTTTTGCACCAAATTTTTCTCGAATCCATAATCCGGAATGCAGGCGTCACGGACAGATTGTGTTGAGGCAATTACGAGGAGCCAAACTATGGGCACTGAATAGTAAGTTTATATAATTTCTAATATTTTATTCTCAGCACGATCCAATAATCACAATTTAGAAATTCAACACTCGTATTTTGAGATTTATATCCGTTAACAGAAATAATTACTTTACCGTAACTATTTATATTGGCAATGTTTCAGAAATTCCACTAAAGATGTTGCGTGAAAAAAAACATAAATAACGACTTATTGCAGTTTATTTATCAAGGTTTTACTGTTTATGAACGAAGGACACTTTTTGTTTTAGTAGTCGCTATAAAAACAAGAAGTGTTTATTTTGGGTAGTTTCATAGCCTAGAATTTATAATACTCAAAGGGATTATAAAGAACAGTAAACATTGGCGTGGCCTTGACACGTCTGCGTTAGCATCAGGTGCTCCCAAGGGCTTTGCATAGTTGAACGAAACAGGAATTTTTCATTACAGTGCTCGACGCTACGGCGAAGATTCCCTCGGGTATCTTGCAAGGTAATGGAATCCAGCTTGGTGACTTTGACCAGTGTGTGGGGAGCCGTGCCCGAGTGCAGTTGGAGAGTGGCAGCGTGGTCAAGGTCCAGGGGAAGTACTGCTTGGCTCGGCTCGACGTGAAGGCGGAACACCCAGAACTGGAGACTCCAGTGCATTTGGCGCAAGCCAAAAACTTGATCAGGAGTCGGATCGATGATGTGAGTTTCAGTTATAAACAAATCCATGGTTTACATTCGCTTCACGTTAGATACCAACAAACAAATGGTGCACCCAAAACTACTAGCTCGGGAGCTCATTATTTGCATTATTCGAACGAATTCAAAACTTATATTCGTAAATACTCATGTTATTTATATTTACGAGCAATGTGCGTGTTTTGAATTCGTTATTTCAACTAGTATTCTAGAATCTGTTATATTTAAAATCTTTTATTATTCTTGAAAGATAAAACTGAAGCGGTGGTAGCTTCCTATTTCAAAAGTTGCAATGCAAGTTTTTCGTCTAACCGGAAAAACGCTCCAAATGCTTGGGACGTTCCGTTGGTGAAAGAACTGAACTGAAAGAAATAAAACATGAATTAAGCTTTAGAAAGCTGGGTTACTTAAAGCGATTAGACAGTAATAGCTTTCCTATTATCTCCTGCTGCGAGTATCAAACTTTGAGACACATATTTAAATCGTTTGATTCGCGCGACGACATTAAAGATGGCGTGATCATTATTTGACGCAGTCGCGCGATTCTTTGACAATCTTCTTCTTTTCGTGTGGTTAGTTACTAACCTGGTGTCAGTTTTAAAGCCGCCCATGGGCCTCTGACTTGGCTTCACATGCCGTCGAGAAGTATCTCTCAGGCATGCCGGTTTCCTCACGATGTTTTCCTTCACCGTTTTTGAAGAAAGTGATAATTATACAATACGCACATGAATCCGAAAAGTCAGAGTTGCATGCCTTGGGTTCGAACTCGAGACCTATGACTTGCCAGTCAGACGGTCACACCACTAGGCTATCACTGCTCGTTCACAACTCGCTCTTCTTTGACAATGACAATTAAATTTGAATAGTATTGTCTCGCTCTGAAAATCTCACTCTTCTTAGTAACACTACATAAACTTTTTCGCGCAACCTAAGTACGGTGAGGGCCAGTCTAACAATTTAAATCTTTGCTTTGAGACAATTTTGCCCCTCACCTAAAAGCCAGACACGCTATTTAGATTGTCTGGGTCAAATTAGATAAGGAGCCATCAAAACGAGATGTTTTATATTATGTATGGGCATGCGGTTGGCGACATTTGCATAATTTGTCTGTCAAAGTATAACGCATCGTACATGTGTTGGGTGCCAACCATGCTAGACGTTGAGTGACCCGAGACTGTCAACTTATCAAATGTGACGAAAGGATTCGTAACGATATGTTTTTATGTTGCTGTTACCCGTGATTTCGTCTGCGTGTAGTTTGTATTCCATCATTTTTAACAAAAATATTCAGGATGGAAAGTAGCCTTTTTTTGGGTGTGATATTATCAAATAACTTCTCCCGCTCTGGGCTAAGCAGGCCGGGCGTGTCAGATTCTTACTTACTAAAATCCACACGTGATCCTTCAGTTGCCTGTACGTTGCCAGGGGCCACAGTATCCCTTTCGGACTTTCCCGCGACCCCGGCAGGCATCGGTCCTAGTGGACCCCGTCAGTTGTTCTGACATCTCTTTCAGGCGTGTGTGGAAAACAACGCGCCGTCGACCCGGGCTTGGTCCTTATCGGGCGGCGAGCTACCCATTGCACACCGTCCGCAAGCCCGCGTCTACTATGGCCGGGAATCGGCCTGCGATTCCCGATACCCAGGGCGTCTCCTGCGGCGGCTAGGCTCGTGAGGGCGCGATATTTGTCTCTCTCTCACGCGTTCCGCCTCCTCCTTCGCAAGCATTATTGCTTCGCCGAAGGAGGTGACGACCTCAGACCTCCACCGTTTGCTCCTCCGTTTCCTCCGGGCGATCCACACAATGGTGACACCCGGGCGAAGGAAAGTAGCCTCTGACGTTCTTTAGTCCTAGGCTGCCTACTCGTATCTGATCTGTCTTTCATAAAGATCGGTTCAGTGATTTAGCCGTGAAAAGGTAACAGATAGTCCGACAGGGATACTTTTAACATTAGTATAGTGTGGATTGTACATAGAAGATCAATGCCATTGATCCTTATCTTGTTTGTTAGATTTTTAGCAAAACAGCGGTACGTTCTTGGTGTCTATACACTTTTTCGTCTATAAAATCGTTACGGATTTCATCAAAATATACATAGGATTACGTTGAATGGTTACTGTAAGATTGAAATATGTCTAAAGATTCATATACTTAAGCAAAGTATAAGCTCGGTGGATAAATCAGTTTTAAATTGAAGTCTTTATTGAAATTCTCAGTATAAAAATCTCATGCTTTGGAACTTTGATATCAAGATTATTTGAAATTATATTTGTTGAAATAACAAAATGACTACGTAGTTTAATCATCAGTAGTGATGGTTTTTTAATATATACTATGAAATGAATGTAATGTTCCATAAAACTCACACATATTCTGCTTGACGAAATCCTCTTACGTTTCATTGTTCAATTAAAAAGCCAATATAAATATAAATTTAATAAGAGTTCATTACGATAAACGAACCAAAAAATAAATATTGATTTATTATTTCGTTGCCTTACAACTTATATACGAGGAAAAAAATGGCTATTTTGATCTACTGACAACGGCACCATTCTATTTAAGAAACATAATAGATGTAATATGCTTCATTGTACGCTTTCATTACAGCAGCTCCATTAATAGAACATGCTACTTTCGTATTACCCTTGAAATTATATCTTCTAACTATTTCTTTAGTAATCTTATCGGAAATACGTTTAAGGTCGAAGCCACACTGCTCAGAGCTTCACTTAGTGCCACGTTCGGTGAGTAGTGTAGCTTGAACGTAGTCATTTAGCCTGGCACTAAGCGTCAGTATGGCCTTTGCAAAGTACCTACATGGTTTGGTTTACTAGAGAATCCAAATTGATCAGAAAACGTACCTGTGGGTGCCAATTTGTAGTGCCACTTACAAATTGAGTGCTTAGATGAGACAATTTGAGTATTTATAACCCGAAATTGATTCATTTGAAAATTGAAGTTCATTTTATCACCTTAATTTTCATTTAATAATGTTAATTAAACGATAATTTTTGGAGAAAGTGGTGAGATATAACTTTCAAACCTTCTCAATACACATGAATATAGATACATATGAATGTGTGACTGAATTCGTAAGAATTTAACCTGAAAAGGGGTTTGTTTACACTTCCAGCAGATACTTTTGAAACAGATCATAGTGTAGCAAAAAGCACTAAGCGAAACACCTAATCTGCGTTCGCAATTTATTTGCCAAACATGTAAACAAACAGGAGTTTTAGGAAAAACAAATGTGATACATAAGGTTCAGTTTGCGTTACAACTTCATATTTTTTATGACTTTCAACAGTCAGACTAAAATCAACTTTATTTAAACTCACATAAAGTTGATGTTTGTTTATGTGGAAATAACATTAATTGAAAATAAGGTTATAAATAGACTTTAGCTATGTAGCCTAAGAGAATCCAAAAAGTCTGCAGAACTATTAACACTAAACGTCCCCATGCTTTGTTTAGCCAGGTCACTTTGTGCCGCGATTTTCAACGTTGAGTTGGGGAGTCTGCGTGCCAGCTGCCTGCAACCCTGAGGATGTGGAGGTGGTCATCAAGGATGCCGTCAAACACTACCAGCATACCAGTGGGGTGGTTGTACGAGTCAAGGTGGACGAAGAAGATTGTCACGTGGAGGAAGGCGATTGGTGGGAAGACTGGACTGAAGTGCCGACTCTCTTGTCACTGTGAGTTGGGGTTTATTTTAACACGACTGCCCAAAAAGGAGTGTAATGTTTTCAGGGTTATGAGGGTTATTTGAATTTCTTTGTTCCACCATAACTTTTAAATTCATGAACAGATACTACACTTTGATCTAAGCCAAAAGGGGACCATCACGGGACACTGCTCGCTAAACAAACCCTTCCACACAATAGGCATAACGGACAGTCCTCGGTGCAGGGCGTGCATGGAGGCTGAGGAAACCGTCGCACACGTGCTCTTTGAATGCACAGGCGTCACCCAGATTAGAACAGAAACCCTCGGGTCAGCCAGATCTTTCACAGATGTTCTGACAGACCAGTTTTATTTAACTTCAGGAGGGAGGTGGGCTGGTTGGAATAACCACTAAACAGCCGCCATGGCCCACGCACAATGGTCCATCTGACGGACTAATTGCGGAAACCAAACCCCATAACATAAAACATAGAACATGCCTGAACAGATTTCAATGACATAGTCTTCTTTCATTTTTAGTCGACCACACAACAACACAACGGTACCCCGACATCAATGACAATTTTATTTATGTTTAGTCAGCGAGTAAATCAGTGACCTTTCGCTTTGTGTGTTACAGATTAACTAATACAACTTGTGTTTTACTTTTTAGTTCGTTTTTTGGTAGGCCAGTCATGTTGTTTTTTTTTAACTTGCTTTTGCTTATGGTATAAGGCTACCAGCAGAAGTAGAGACAATAATTCAACAATCCCCTTAAACCATATGGTTCATGGGACTAGGAATCTAGCATTTATAGGAGAGATTTTCAATAAAATCTGTGAAGGTAAAGTAGATTTAGCCGAGTTGCCGAGATTATAACGATGGATTATATTATTTTTAATGAGCAGTCTCCTACAAGCTTGTTAATGAGTTTAAAATTAGTTAAATTTTAATTAAAGTTGACCCTGGTGTTAATTTGAGAAAATAACGAAAGGATTATGAGAAGATTTTAAACTCGGAACTATTTTTACTAAAGTATTTCAGAATAAAAAATCAATTATCCATTAGTCTCAGTTAACAAACGCAACGATGTAATACATTTCAGATCGTTCTATGGTGTCATCCTTTTGCTGGTATTTGTGGCGACGCTTCAAGACTTTTTTAATAGAAGACCAGAAGATCAAGGCGAAAACGTTGATGAAAAGGCGGAAGGCAATGAAGAAGAGGCAAAGGATGAAGAAAAAAAAGCAAAAGGAAAGAAATCAGGTAACATACTTTTTTATCCATTTTGATCCATCACTTATAGTTTGTTGTCCATTGCTAGATGTAGGCTCAGCTATCAATGGACTTCCAAGTAGACTTGTTCTGCCAGCTGTATTAGATCTGCCTCTGACCAGTAAAGTACCTTTACCAGTAAAGTTGAACATCAATACAGCAGTCAGAAATCAACACAAACACACCGATTAAAAGGTGCGCTGTTAAAAATAAGATGACCTAAATAATATTACAAAAGTTTGAGTGAAGATTTATGCAGCACATCTGTTTAGGTAATAAAATCTTTATGTGGCGTTTTGGACAGTGATATATCAAGGTTAAGTCCAGATATTTTTGATAATTTGCACGTGGTATTGAATAATACTGACTCATTTGAGGGGTTTCGTTTTATTTTATAGAGTTATGAGGGTACAGGGTGGAAAGTTCACTCATCCTCTATAGAAAAAGGGAGGATCCTCCGACTAGACGGGTATCATGTCTGTCGGGCAATTGCCCGACGATTGATGTCGAGAAGTTATATATATGTTGATCGCGCAGTAAACTCTGTTTGCGTACTGCAGGATTTTGTGTGACGTCAGGTATTTGATGCGTAGTTCTGTGGCGATACTGTAGATGCAGTCACAATATTAAACCCGAAAACTCCTGTAATGCTTATTTTACGATATCAAAAACTAGTGGAATCCAAATTGTGTTGTTATATTTTGGATGATACTGGTTACCTTCTTACTTTTTAGTAACATTGTACCTATTAGGATCTATTATTATAAAGTAGACGTAAGGAGTAAATATTTGTGTGGCGTTATGACTGAAAAATTGCGTCCTAAGGATATCCTCCTGAGAATGTTCTTCACTTATAACGCAAAAGTAGTAAATATCATTCATAAAGTGTTCATATGATGAACACTTTATGATTCTCCCATGCCACTACAGCACATACTTTCTCTTTCCTTCACAGAGGGTTTCTTAAGCTGCTTCTCTCTCTACTACACGATCGGCAAGCTGACTGCTCCGGGCACAGACGACGAGATCTCCTGCATCCATGGAGTCCGAGGCATCTGCACCATTGCTCTGTTGATCGCCCACAAGTTCCTGCCCGTCGCTGTCATGCCGTTTACCAATCGGTTGAGGATTACTGAGGTAAAGCATATTCCCATAATGATGTTAGTTTCTTGAAGGGAGTATTTTTCCTTACAGTGTAAAATGGCATAGGATTGGTGTTGATGGAGGAGTTAAAATCTCCTTGAGCTTTTAGTACCTATCTATTGGATCCTACTTATATCATTTTGTCAGGCAAGGAGAGTGGGGCAGCGGGAAGTGATGGAAATATTACCACCATGTCTGACTATGATTAGACTCAGAATCACATTGAGTAGGTGTAGGTATTTTATACAGGTGGATTTTTGAGATAGGGCAGTAGCTAGGTACCTGAACCGTTGTAGCTACAAGAAAACGGTCTTATGAGACTGTCCTTAACTTTTTAAGACATTTTGATCTGCATTCACAGATTTTGAAAAAAAATAAACAGCAAGAAAATAGTCAGTTTTTACAAAAAACTTTCCATCCCATCTCAAAAATCTACCCGTGCACAAAGTAAAGATGAAAGAAAACACAGGTACTCATCACATAGTTAATAGTTAAATCCGCGTGTGGAAAACCACTGGAACTGTTCCATTAACCTCATACGGTTTTGTACACAACGTGGTTAAGTACTATTGTAGTTCATGTTTGTTTGTAAATTTTCGTTCTTTACACAAACGTTTTAACCTACAGTGCTAACTAGAGCCATTCGGGCCTTTTCCTTGTTGTCGCCTTTTACCGTTACATAACCATTCTTGGCCTGGAGTTTGTGTGCGAAACGAAGAAAAAATGCTGTTTAATTATTTTCACCAAAAAAATCTGCATTCAAAACAATTTTCTACGTGAGTTTCTAATCCTAATAATCCAAAGTGCCTGGGCGACCGAGCACTGCTCTGGTGAAAATAGAGAATGCTCATTTAATAGTACAGGATAGTTCATGATAATTCCATGTTGCCATGATAGAAGGTAAGTACCTTCTATCATGGCAACATGGCAACTAATTCCATGCCGCCATGATAGTAAGTACTTACTAACTCCATGCTGCCATGATAGTAGGTACTTACTAATTCCATGCTGCCGTGTCATGTTATTCTAAGGTAGCCATCTTGTTCTAAACTTTGGGCAACCGACCTCTACTCCGGTGAGAATACGGAGAAAATGAATTGTCCCACATATGAGACCTAACTAGATCGATTTTTCACCCCCGTAAACCCCAATATTGCAACTTTCATCGAAATCGTTAGAGCCGTTTTCGAGAATGTGATTACAAATATATATAATACAAATATTTATTATAGGATTATCGTGTAAATGATCGCACAATTGGCACTACATACCTATTGCCTAACATTACGTTATTGTCTTCAGTGGCCGCCAAGGTTTTTAACCTAAGCCGTGGAATCATAATCGGAGCATCTGCGTGAAACACATGCTGAAAAAAAAATACTGGTGCGAAGTGTCGATAAAAATCTGTCACGTCGTATCGATGCTTGGTGGTGTCGATGTGATTTAAAAAAAGGATTAGGTACCTACTTAATAATTTAAAAACATTTTTAAAAAAATGCAGGATCACAAAAATCACACTCTATTCTTATATTGAAAGCCAATCTAGAGTTACATAGCGCCAAGAACACACTAAACTATTACAAGCGCCTTGTAATAGTTTAGTGTTTTTAATACAATCTCTCCGTTTACCTGCGACCAGACCATGACCAGTACCTTTATAACAATTACTAAACAGAAAACTGACTGTACCAGAGTTTGTTGATTCCATAACCATTAGGTATATTTATAAAATCCTAATCCTAATAAACACAGCTCTAAACAGTTAAACAACATGACTATTACAAATCACATTGTTTATTATTAAATCAATCAACAAACCTACAAAATCTACATATCGATCTTCGACTCGGCTTAAACTTTCCCAGCACTATTTCTCTTTCGTAATTCTTATTAGTAAGGCAGAGGGGTGATATTCGCGTAACAGCTAGCCGCATGAAGCATGTTATCGTTGGCTGGTTGCCACGTTCTTTGCTATACTGTGTCCGTCCGGTGTCGAACTGAATCACACGGCTTCGGGCAAGCCGGTTAAGAAATCGCAGTGGTACTAATTAAACGATTAACTCATTAGTATGATTGTGGAAGCTAATTGGGAACTTGATGGATTGGTGTCCAGTTTCTGAGGTCCTCCGTATCTATCCGAGTTTCAAGGTATCGATCCGATGGCACTATTGAATTGAAAAGCTAGTTTTAAGAATAAGTATCTGATCAGAAATCATGGATTGTCTAGTTACCCCGGAATTGGAAAAATATTTTTTATGATAAGTTTAAAAGCCCTAACTAAATTAAGTAGGTATTTTGTTTGGAAGTAAGAAACAGTGATTTGAGTTTTTAGTTCAGAGGGTCTAGTGTGAGTTTTGTTTAACCATCTCGATTTTACGCATCGACCGCGTTCGGCGCTCTGATTGGCCCTTCACTGGCCTTCACTGGTGATGGGCCAATCGGAGCGCCGAACGCGGTCGATGCGTAAAATCGAGATGGTTAAACGAAACTTACACTAGACCCTCAGAACCGTTCAGAACTACGTAACACACATAAAATGACAATATTGATCGCAGTTTCTTTTATTTTGACAGTTCAGCCACGTTCATTGCGTTATTTACGTTGTGGAGGAGACGAATTTATTAAATCTATCAATGGCTTAGAAAAATCCTTCAAAACTCTCGGATTGTGGTCGAAATTGAGTTATGCAATTAGTGAATGAATGAATGATACGCAAGGATTGCCGTCAGTAATCTATACCTAATATAAAAGAAGAAACTGACTGACTGACTGACTGACTGACATATCAACGCACAGCCGAAACTACTGGGACTAGGCACGTGAAGTTTAGCACAAAGCTTCCATATTTAATAAACGTATTTACTTTATTTTTTCTTTATGTTTAATGTAGGGGAAGCACAACAAAGGGGTTTTTGGAAATTCGAATTCTAAGGGGGCGGAAGGGCCAATGCCTGCCGGGGTTGCGGGTTTGTCTGAAAGGGATATCGCGACCTCGGCACACAGGCAACGGAAGGAACACGGGTGGGTTTTAGTCAGTAAAAGTCTGACACGCCCTCCCGCTCCACCCAGAGCGGGAGAAGTTATTTGATAATTTCCCATCCTCAAAAAAAAAAAAAAAAAAAAAAAAAAAAAGGGGGTGAAAAGGGGTGATTTTGTTTGTATAAAAAATCTTACTCCATGAGTTAATAAACTTGAATCTTGGCACCAATACTAATCTAAGTACTTAAATTACAATGTTTGTCATTTTTTGTTTTTCTAAATTAGTTATAAGTTGTTATGTACCCCGAACAAAAAGTACTAGGCTTGCATGAATTCACGATAGTATTCAATCATTATGTTTTGCTACTCATAGGATTTGGATGAGGCCATAGATATAAGAAAGAAGTTATTTATATTTCTATGGATGAGGCAGACAAATAGTTTTTAACCTGAATTAACACCTAAGATACTTTTTATCCCAGTAGTACGTTTTCGCGGGATAATTTCCGAGTTCCACGCGAACAAAGCCGCGGGAAAAAGCTTGTTCGGTTATAATGTTGTGCATCTGCATATATATCCAATATCCTTGATCGTATTTTACGCGTATTGACCTGTGATACTGCCGAATCATTCTTTGTTTCTCGTTCACTAACAAACCCGAAAACAAAAATAAACAAATGACTCAGTAGGTATGTAATGTACCTATGTACTGATTAATTTAATTCTAAACGTGCCCAACGGTATTTAGCTAATTTACGTACTAACCTTGAGTTTAACAGCTGTAATTCAAAGACATTTTGGATTAGGCAGACATAAGATCGCGTGTAATGTCTCATTAACATTAATAGGTGGGTACTTAGCAGATGTGCGTGTGTCTAAATTATGAGACAATCGAGACAAATTCGAAATTCTTGATTGAGAAGTCGAGACTGATCTCACTTCGTTTTAGTGATACAAGCTCGGATTCAATCTGTCATCTGCTATCATAAATTATAGGAAGAAAACTGGTTCGGTCGTGTATTTAAAGATTTCTCGGAAATCAAGTCAAAAGGGCAGCATAAAGTCCGGCCATCGAGAGAATGCGTTCTTGACACCTGTCAGTTTCATACTAAGGAATATGACTGTGTTTTGCGAATTTGATCCTTAAAGTTAACTAGAAATTGTCTAACTGACAAATATCAGGAGCGCATCCTCTCGACGACCGGAGTGTAGTCAGAGCGATGTCGGTAGAAGATAAACATATGAGAATGGCTCAGTCATAAGATTGAAAATATTAAAACTTTGGTAATTGGGTAGAATCCATATTGTTTTCATGAATGACAATGCTAGAAAATCCTGGTGCATTTAGTAAGCTCTTTAATAAGAAGCTTTCCGACTTGGTACAATTACAACCTATAATAATATATAAGTCTTTGCTCAGACACAAATTTTTACATTGATTTAAATCTTATTGAGGACTCTGGTGAGTCGATGATACCGACAACTTGGTCTGTTTGCCCAATTATTAGCAAAGACGTCCTCCATTTCTTTCCACTTTGTTCTGTTTATCGCTTTCCTAGTCCATGATTTCCGTTCTATTGTCTTTATTTCGTCTTTCCACCTTCGAAACTGTCTATGTCGTATCCTTTTTCTATTTCTTAGGTACTAAAATACACTGTTTTTGTCACTTCTCAATGTCTCTTTATGGCCCGTCCATTTCCACTTAAGTTTACTTATTCCTGTTGAATCTTCATCATACTTTTGTTACTTATTCTATCCTATTTCTTTATGTTCAGCATGCCCCTCTCCATTGCTGTCTGACAGGTTTCTAGTTTCTTGCCTTACGCTTTAGTGAGTACCATACCACTACCTACCTAATTATTATCTTCATTTTCCCCTTCCAGGTTGTCAGTTCTCCTATTTGGTCGTGGTGCCGAGCTGGCTGGATTTTCACGGACTGCTTCCTACTCCTCAGCGGCGCGCTGACGGCTCATAAGATTTCTGATAATGACACCGGAGCTCCTAGGAGGCTGTTCTCAAGATATTTAAGGTACAAATTCATCTGCCTAGCCTTTTCCCAACTATGTTGGAGTCGGCTTCCAGTCTAACCGGATACAACTGAAAACCAGTATTTAACATGGAGCGACTGCCTATCTGACCTCCACAACCCAGTATTTAGTAAAACGATAGGCCTTGGTAAGACTGGATGTCAGACTTTCGGGCTTCTGACTACCCGTAACAACTGTCAAAGATCTACAAATGACAGCCGGGACCAACAGCTTAGCGTAATTTCCGAGACACGGAGAGGCCTCGATATGTAATGGATGGTCACCCATCCAGGGACCTTAGGTCGGTCCAAGCTTTGCTTAACCTTGAAGATCGACCCGTGCCGCTGTTATTATTTAGCCTTGAGCCCCTAATTTAAGATACAAATTACCTGTATATTATTATACTAGCTTATTCCCGCGACTTCGTCCGCGTAGAAGCCGTTGATACCATAACATCCTATGGCACTCGGCAATAGTGTAGTTTTCTATCAGTGAAACTTTAATCAGATTAGTGCTTTCGAAAATTTCCTCCTACAAACAAAACAAAAGTCTAAGTCAGTCACATTTAAAATCACCCAAAGAGCGAAGTAAATTGTGGGAAGAGAGGTATCCATCACCTGACTTCGTAAAGCCCCAAGAACACCTGCGTCCCGGTCGCGAACTGCAGTGGTCTATTGCCTATTTGGCAAGCACTGAATTGATTGCGTACCTAAGTAGGCCGCTGCAACATAATTTGACGAAATAGAGCATTATCAACCCAACATTTAGTACGAGTGCGGTGCTCCTGAACAGAATTGGTCCTTGTCCTATCTGCTAGAGTATCCCAATTGCCCATTCACCTAAACTCTTGACGATCTGAACAACGCTTCTGATGCCGCAATTGACGTGGCCGCCTACTGGGAGCTTACCACGACCTCAAAAGCAGTATTATTTTAATATTATTAATTTAGTGTGGGAAAGAGATGAAGCTCTACAGGTATAAAAGATTATAGAAGGTATAGAATATAAAATAATACTGCTTTAGAGGTGGTGGTAGGCCCCCTGGGCTCAAACAGTATAAGCATCATACATATATGTAAAGCTTGTCCACTCTGAAATGACGCGCCCCCCTACCGCAGTTGACGCACTCGGTAATGCGGTAGTAGGGCGCGTCATTTCAGAGTGAACAAGCTATGCCGTCGATACGAAAGGAAGAAGAGACATTTAAAATAATAGAAACACTGAACATTATGATGTTCATACATTTAAGAATAGGTCTACCTACATGCTTCACCATTAATTAACAACAACAACAATTTTATCAATTCATAATAAATTAGAATCACGTCTACATTCTTTGAAGAGGCAGGCAGAGTAGGTACATAGGTTCCTCATACTGCGGTGGGATTCATTTTGTCTTAAATTATTTAAACAAAAATAATATATATTCTATTAGTTACTGTAACAAATATAACAACACATAGTATCTCATTCCACGTGGTAATATGTTTATTAAACTATTACCCTGGACGGTAGTTCACTTGGCTCGCGGGTCGTTGAAGAACGCAGTTAATGCAGTAATTAGTCATAGTGTAAACTGTAGGACACATTTGAACATCGACATTTCGAACGCACATTGCGTTCCGTGGAGACACATCCAGGACCACTTCTGTCTGAGGGTCGCCTGTATAAAATACAAATGCCACGTTGCGTCTCAATAATATTGTCACACATTTGACGGTTCTGCGCAAACCGCTCTTGTACCTACTACATCCGCGCACGAAGGCGCTTGGCTTTGTCCTTCACAACCTACACCAAGTGTCGACAGCTATGTTATTAGAAGATACATATAACATAGATAAAATACATATATGTAAGTGGAATGGTTTGTAATTCTGTTAATATCCACTGATGATAAATGATGAAGAACGAACGAGTTATGTAGGAACAAACGCCTACAAAGAAAATAATAGCAGGAGAATAATGTACTACTGGTTGCTATCATATTCTGGCAGGCATTTTTTCTGTTGTTCATTTATAGGGTTCCTTACCGGAAGGGTGCCAGAAGGAAACCTATTACTAAGCCTCTGTTGTTCGTCCGTCTGTCCGTCCGTCTGTCTGTCAGCGGGCTGTATCTCATGAACCGTAATACGTAGACAGTTGAAATTTTCACAGATTGTGTATTTCTATTGCCGCTATAATTTTTTTGTTTTGTTAAGTTAGGTAAACAAGAAACGTGTTTTTTTCGGCGTTTTTGCTCGATCTAAATAAGATACGGACCCTTAAAGTGCGAGTCCTACTCGCACTTGGCCGGTTTTTACATATAATACCTAGGTTTACTCGACTAGTAAGTACTGTAGGACTAGCTTTGTAATTTGCTAGTTTGCGATAAACTTGCAGCAAGTCTAAATTTTGTAATTCAATGAATACCGTAAGTAATGGAATTTCCATTACCTACCTATAATGGAATTAAAAACAAAGCAATTTAATCATCTGCTTGAACTAGCAGACTAAACTAGTAATATAGACATAACAACAAAATTACAGTATTTTTCCTAAGACTTAATTGGCTTAAAATGCGCTTATATAAACAAAATAAATGTATTTTACGTTCCCACAAAAAGAAAAAAAAAACAACAACGCTTACGTCAGAGACTAACCATAACAAAATGTTGACCTCCACAATAGTAAAAAACCCTTTAAAAATAGATATTATTTAATTAAACTACAAAAAACCCAAACACGAATAGGTGCTAAAAATAAACATATTATGTTTGTGGGATTAAAAAAAAATCTACTGCTTGAAACCACGTCAACCAAATGATATACAGTATTTAAAAGTTTAACTCATTCATCAAATCGTTTTGTAAATTAAGACGTAGATATATACTAGTGACCTTGAGTGGTAAGCTTGCGTGTTCTGAACTGAGCTCACGCAACGCGTCGTACGTCGAGCCAGTTATACGACTCGCCCCTCAAGGAGCGCTGTCCCCAATTTGACGCAATATTAATTCATTATACATAAAAAAGGTATTTTAATGAAACACGTATACTACAAGATCAATAATGACTTTATCTTTAAAATGGTGAAGTTTTCAGCCAAATACGCTCGATAGATTTTGCGTGATTATCAGTTTTTTATCCGCGTTAGACATAACTTTACAAATTAATTTCACTTTGTAATAGAAGCATAGTCTTAAATATTCATATAAAATTTATTAAAAAAAAGGTCTTATTTAACATATATTTTTGTCAAATCATTAACACTACTTGTTTAGACGTGATCTTCAGTATAAAATCATTAAAAGTCGGTTATCGTCGCCTTAATTTGTCCTATCTAAGTGAGCCGGGTGATCTGTAACTCCTGTAACCCTTCTACCTCAGACACCTTTCTCTATTATGAATGTGCATTTTATTAACCAGTGCCTATAATATGATGTTGCGATGTATAAAGATTCATGATTATTACCGAAATAACATGTCTTGTATATATTTAGACGTTTGACTCATTCGATAAACTGGTTTTTATGGTTACTTGCCCTACACTATAGATAGTAACGAACATGCATACCTTACAAACGTAAGATTCAACAGCGATTTTTTCTTCGATAATAAACATAATCAGCCTATAATGTTCCCACTACTGGGACATAGGCCTCCACTATTTGAGAGGGAATAAATGAAAGATAAAAAATAAATAAAAAATATCCACATAGTCCTCACATTCACAATAATTAAAATAATATAATACTTTACAAAATAATCGTGTAATTTTGAATATAATTTGTCAATGTGTATATAAAACTGGTTTATTGTAATGAATAAAGTGGCGTTGAAATTATTTACATAAAGTAAAGCTTCGTTCAGACTAGAGCGACGCGACACCAGTTATTGTTATACCGTGAAGTTTTCTTAGAAATTGAATTGTTCGTGTCGCGTCGCGCCGTCGCATCGCGCTGGTCTGCATGAGCCTTTAAGCGCCTGCTTAAGTTCGAACCCACGACCCAACTCGTACGCCGCTCGGGGCTCTTACCACTAGGCCACGACTGCTCTGCTCCTAGTTTATTGATATATATTTTAAAAGGTGTTATGAGCTTAGTAGGTACTATCGAAACCTGAAATGGGTATTTCCTCAAAGACGCAACTTTTATTTCGAGAGAAAATGTTTTTTGAGTAACTGTAGGTACCTACTTATGCTCGTGATTGTACCTTCCCAACGAACGATTGAACGTTCCAACGGAACCCTATTAATAACTGTGCGTTCCGGCGAAAAAATCACAACAAAACATGTTGAAATCTCTATTTTCTGTCAATGTTCCACACAATGTTTGATACGAACTAGAATGAATGAATGAATGAATGAATTCTTTATTTGCCAGAATATAGGTACATTGTATATGGTAAATTTTTATATGGTTTCACTATATTCGACTTTCTAGTCGTGCAAATTTTTAAATAGACAGTTAGCCAAAGCTATAAAAAAAAAAAAAATATTAGATCAAATTTTTGTCTTCCTACATTAATAACACAAAAAATTATATTAACATTAACAATAATATAAAATAAAAAATAATAAAATAATCACTATGTCAATTACAGTATACAATTAAATATTTTAGAGATTTCAACATGTTTTATTGTGAATGTTTTGACAGTGCAAACGCACAGTAAGCCTTGGTCAGTTGTAATTTTCACGGAATTGGTATTTGTGACTACTAGGCGTTATAAAAACAAAGACTGATAATAAAAAAACCCGGCCGAGTGTGTGTCGGACCACGTACAATGTAGGGTTCCGTAGTTGGGATGAATTTATCCTGAAAACAAACTTAGCTTTGTAGTTGAAAAAATGTTCTCCCATACATCGATATACGTCACGGTCAATTCTCCAACTGCAAATGTAAGTTTGTATTGAAAAAATAATAATTGTTAAAATTAGCGACGTTCGAACTTTTTCCTTTAGGTACTTGTGCTGTGAGAACTTCCTTCTTGCCTTTCATGATTCTAGGTCAACGGGAAGTACCTATGTACCTCTAGGTTTTAATATATTTGCGAGTATCAAAATATGTCGCATAAGTGGCTGTATTTTTCCTACTTTTGCTTTAGACCTCCAAGGGACAGTAGACCTACGTATTTGATATGGATTAATTCAAATTCAAATTTAAATCAATACGACGGTGACAGACGAACACCGAAGTGATCTTGGGTTCCGTTTTTTCCTTTTGAGGTACGGAACTCTAAAAACGAAACTCACTTTAGGTAAGGGTTTTGGTAGTAACTACAGTACCATTTGGGCGCTTTTGGGAGAGGTTTTGAAGTATTTTTGTAATTTTATTGGATTTAGTTTTAGTTCAATTAAAACGGGAAATCTTGATAAGTACCTGTTTAAGAGATTTAGATAAGGAAATTAAAACTGGGGAAATCCTAGTAGCTGTTTATGAGATTTAGTTAGAGAAATGAAATCAGGGGAAACCCAATAAATGATGATATGTGTAACTTTAACCGGTTTCTTTGGGTTTTATTTTATTTCTTCATTTTTTTTTGTACAAGATGACACAAGTTTCTATAGGTTACTGGGAAAATTGTCATTTAATTACGCGCTAGCAATTTTTAGATCGCGTGCGCTTTGTTGGATGTGAATCAGACTTACCTACACGGTTTTTCTTAAAACTCCCGCAAACAGACGCGACGCGACAGCGCGACGCGACTCTAGTAGAATATTTTTTATGAAAACTTCATGAAAATTGTTCTACCAGAATTCCGTCGCATGTTCGCGTCGCGCCTTTCTGTGTGGGCCTTTATTGTTTTAAGTCAAATATATTGATTTTGTAGTTTTTCTAAAAATATATGATAGGGCTTGTTCTGAGTCCGCCTGGCTAGCTACCATCATCTTATCGAAGTCTGTCGCCATAATAACAATGTTAACAGCATTGTTATGTTACGGCAGTTAGAGGTAAGATAGCCGAGTAGATTTTATTTTAGTTCACAGTTTTTTTTCCTCCAGAGGGCGGCATATTAATGTGACGTCACATAGCCAGCGGACGATCAAGACGCTTCCAACGATACCTCATTTGTCAAATTATGATTCCTGATCATAATTTTTCATTTTGTTTAGAAGTTATGAGGTAACAGATGAACATAGATACATACTTACATACGCGCCGGTCAAAATCATAACCCTCCTTTTTGCTTCGCCGTAGTCGGGTAAAAAGAGATTCACTGCATATTTAATTTTCAACTAAGTAGGTACTGTATTCACCAGAATGAAGATAAGTAGCTGGCATAATGCAGAAATACATTTTTTTTGTGTCAGATTACATAAATAGCAGTACACAGGTTTTTAATCAGTAGGTACCTACTGAGAATTACACAAATTTATGCAAGTATTTAATAGGCCATTGAACAAGCAGTTTTAAGTTCAATGCTCAATAAAACCAGTACTTACTATTATGTAATAATAAAACACAACTTTATGAATGTAGATTTATTTAATTACTTACCTACTATGTAGATACACACCCACATAACGTGACATGATTGTGTAAATAAAATGATTATGATATTCGTCATAATTATACTTATTAATTACTAGCTGTTGCTCGCGACTTCGTCTGCCGTCCAAGATGACAAGTAGCCTATGTCGTAACCCAGGTCAAGGTCTACCTATGTGCCAAAATTCCTCCAAATCCGATCAGTAGTTTTAGAGTGAAAGTGTTACAAACAAACTCACTTTCGCATTTTGTGCCCCGCGGTTTTAGCTGCATAGTCCGTGGGAATATCGGGATAAAAAGTATCCTTTGTCCTAATTCAGGTCATAGTCTACCCGTGTGCCAAATTTCATCCAAATCTGTGCAGCCGTTTTAGCGTGAAACCGTAACAAAAAACTCACTTTAAGAAATTAATGAAGGAAGTGAATGAATGATTTTTACTGACGAATTTTGTTTGTTTGAGGAAGACTTTGGCAGGTATTGAAGCAGTTGCACGCAATAACGACCACCAGATAAGGTATACCACTGCATAATCAGCCTATAATGTTCCCATTGCTGGGACACAGGCCTCCTCTCTTCGAGAGGGAGTGGACTGTAATCTACCACGCGGACCCAGTGCGGGTTGGGAGATGTCACATGTCTTTGAATTTCTGGTTCTAGGACATGCCGGTTTCCTCACGAAGTTTTCCTTAACCGTTTTGAGATATTATTTACACAAAGTAAAGCGCTTGCTTGGGTTCGAACTAACGACCTACAACCCGTAAGTTGGTGCCGTTGTGGCGGCATCTACATCGCCACATGCGAACTACGCATCAAAGACCTGACGTCACACTGTTGTGTGACGTCAGGTCTTTGATGCGTAGTTCTGACGTCACTCAAATCCTGCATCGCGCAATTAGAGTTTACCGCGCGGTGGACATATATAAGCTCCCGACTTCAACCTCTGGGCAGTTGCCCGCCAGAAATGACACCATGGTCAGAGGATCCTCCCTTTTCTATGGTGGATGAGTGAACTTTACACCCTGTTCATGCCCCTAAACCGTTACCGCTGGGACACCTCTGATCTTCGGGTAATGCAGGAGACGTGATGTTTTACCTACAAACTGACAATCTAATTCATATTTTTATTAACTTTTGAAGCAGTACATAGCACTATTTATTCATTGTCAAATTGAATATTAATGTAATTAGCAAGGGCATCCAAATTGTGCGCAAACGTACCTAATAACTATAATTAGCATTGTTTCGGCAGATCCTGTGTGCTAAATTAATAACATACCTACATTTATGAATTTGTACTTACTAGTGAGTAAATTACACGTGGCATCATCTCTTGCCCTTACCAGAGATGAATACAGATGGTTCATTCAGCATTTTAGGTATGAACCTACAAGTAGGTATTCGGCGGGCTCGACTTGTCGCATTCAGTGGGCGTAACATAGTTCGAAGATATAAAGAAAGGCAACTTCTCGAGCTAACTGTTGTTTATTAGCGCTGTGCGACCTGAATTGAATTTTATTGTGTCGTGGCAACAGTCGCTTTTTATCGACGAAATGATTTTGCGGAGTGTCCCGTCTGTATTAATCTGTGCCGCAATTTAATCTGACACGTGTATTCATTTATATTAACTTGAAATCACCTTGAAATTTGTTAATTATGTTAGAAATGTTGAGAATAAATAGTACCTACATAGTGTAGTACTTAGTGCTTCGTAAAAATCCAAAGCTTCTTGTGAATGATTCTTCGATACTGACAAAGTTATATGAGCGTTAGATTAAAGCTTATTATATTGGTTGCGCATGCGCTGCCAAAAAATGTTTGGTTGGTTACCCAACCAATCGGACGCCTGGGATCGATTTGAAGGCTCCCACGGACACGCGCGCTGCGACACCTGTAGAACAATTTCCGTGATGTTTTCCCAAGACATAAGTGTTCGCTTTTGACAAATATGTCGCATTGACAGTTTTTTTTATAGGGCCCAGTGCACGGAGCACAACAACCGTGCTCTGTGGCTCAGTGAGAAACCATAAAGTTGTATACGTTATGCTGGCAGCTCGACCATGGTTGGGCAACCATGGTTTCCCAGTTTTATATGCTCTTAGGGCCTTATCACATTGGCGATTTTCGAGCGAGTTATCAGCGAGGTGATTGTTCAACGCGCCCGCTGCGTGTGCGCTAACGAGCACGCCACGTGTTCGCTACTTTGATAACAAGAACGATTGCTGTGAGTGTACAAGAGCGAGCGAGACAAGCAAATGTACAATATTGAGGAAACGTGGAGAACACGTCGCTTAGTCGCGGTTAGATCGCTTCTCACCCGAGGAGAGCACGTTCACAGATCGCCACCGCTGGCAAATCGTCAGTGTGATAACGCTCATAAGACCACAGCTGTTTCTCGCCACTCAAACAATTCATAAACGACCTCATTAAAGTACCTATGCCAAGTACTTAAAGATATTTAAACATACGACATATTTATCTCAGGGTGATGTTTTGTCTTATAAAGTTAAGTAAACCTCGGACATCTACACTTTTTTGACTACGAGTTTACATAGAGCTAAGCTCAGACCAAATAAAAAACCAAGACATAGTCCTCACGTCACTGTTGACAGCGCTATGTCGTGAAGCATGCCAAAACTATATCGCTCTGTGCCTACACGCTCACACGCACATATTTACAACCATTTATTTTACAATGAAACTACAACTCACTAAGTGCATGCATGTTTACAAAACCGGCCTCATGTCACGGTTGACAGCGCTGTCTTTTTTTGGGTGGGAAATTATCAAATAACTTCTCCCGCTCTGGGTGGAGCTGGAGGGCGTGTCAGACTCTTACTGATTAAAACCCACCCGTGTTCCTTCAGTTGCCTGTACGTTGCCAGGGGCCACGGTATCCCTTTCGGACTTTCCCGCGACCTCGGCAGGCATCGGTCCTAGCAGACCCCTTCCCAGCGCTATGTCTTGGTTTTTTATTTGATCCGAGGAGCACTCAGTCATAAATATTTGCATTTATGTAATTGAATATTAATTTACATAATGCTACATGAAATCCATTCAACCAAAGGAAATTTCCTATCTCACAAATGTTATTAGTAGTCATTAGGTATTATTAAGACATCGTGTAAAAAAACCGTAAAATAGATTTGTTTTGGCTCTTAAATATCTAAAAAACTGGACAATTAATGCGAGTTGAACTCGCATGTTGTGAGTTCCGTACGATAAATTTACCATGTTTTTATCCCAAGAACAAGCTTAACATTGTAGTTGAAAAACATTTTCTCCCATACATTCCGACAGCAAATGTTCGTTTGTACGCGCAATATTGAGAGATTTACCATGTTATTTTAAGACCATAGACTTCTTGTAGGTCTTCCTGTAATCTATAAGTAAAGGATCATTCCCAGTATTTTTTTCAAAATTTTATGCTGAGTAGTTTTGGAGATAATGGGGGGCTGTCAATTTTCATTTATTTTCTTAAATATCTTTAAAAAATACTTTTATAAATATTTTCAAATTATAATAAAGAAAACATTTAGATCCTCACAACAAACCCTTTTATTTGATATATCAGACGGTACAGTTTGCAAAACAGTTTATTTTTATTTTCCAATTTGCTCCCGAAAAGTGGGGGTCACTTTTCGGGAGCAATCTAAATTCATTTATTTACGTAACACGTCCGTATTTGGGTCACGGAAATCCATATGTGTACCAAATTTAGACTAAATTGGTCCAGTAGATTCGGAGCAAATTGGCTGTGACAAACGGACGGACAGACAGACAGCCAGCCAGCCAGCCAGACAGACAGACATACGAGTGATCCTATAAGGGTTAAGGGAACCCTAAAATTAATGAGAATTTTTGATTGAATCTTCTGGAAAACCCCAAAATGACGGTCAAAATATCAAGTGCATTAATTAAAAAATAAAAACCAGTTATTGTTGTCGCTCCCTAAATGTTATTATATTGTAAAAACTACTTTTAATGTTTGTTTGGTACCATTATACGACAAAATTATAGAAAACATTGGAAAATCGGAAATAACCGTCAACAAAATTTTACTTTAACGGAAATTTCTTTTAAGGTGGCCAAGGCCCAAGGTAGCCCGCGAAATACAAAAATTTCTTTTGTTTTTTGCAATGTCTGTCAGCGGGCTATATCTAATGAACCGTAATAGGTAGACGGTTGAATTTTTTAGAAAAGTTGTAAACTATTTCCACAGATTGTGAACAACAAATGAAAATGAAATAAAATCAACTTAAAATTTAAAGGGGGTTATACAAGAAAAGTGCCCTCGTGAGTCAAGTGTACCCCTGCCAGCTAAATGGTAGTACTTGGATTTGTGTGTGAAAAAATTCACAGCAGTAGTATATATAACGAAATTAAAAGGAAAACTATCACAGCTAAGTAGGCTGTACAGGTTAACGAGTAATAATCAACCAAATTAAATTTGCAGTTTGAAAAACATACACACATACATTTCTTGGGATAAATTCATCCCAACTACGGAACCCGTCATTGTGCGTGGTCCGACACGCACTTGGCCGGTTTTTTTAAATTATTACTACCTGTGTTTATATGTTTTCATGAGGAAAATATTATTTGCTTCCCCAGAACCCCACTTTACCTTTATATCTGACATTAGTATTTGCGATACCAGATAAATACCTAAGTTATATATTAATTGGATAGTTTTTTTTGTGCTTGTATGACTTTCAAGTATCTAGTTCCAACACATTGGGTTAACGTTTGGATCGTCTTCCTTTGTCCTATTGATTTAGGATTTTGTAAGCTAAGTACTCAGACCAAATGAAAAACCCAAGACATCGCTGTCAACAGTGAACTGAAGCTGGTTTCGTAAACATGTGTTCACTTTGTGTGGTGCAGTTTGATTGTAGTGTCATTGTAAAAGGTTGTCAATGTGTGCGTGTGAGCATGTATGCACAGAGCGGCGGTGTAGTTTAGGCATGCTTCACTGTATTGTTCGCAGGCTCTGTCTTGGTTTTTTATTAGGTGCGAGGCTAAGCCCGCGTTCGCATGGACCTTAAAATATCGCGGCGATTTTTTTTTCGTGTACTGGATTCTCAACGCTCGGCTTAACATCGAGAGTTGAAAATCCAGTGCACGATAAAATCCCGCCGCGATATTTTTATGTCCATACGGACGTGGGCTTTGTATTAACTACTCTAAGTACCTACTTAAGTTCAACTCCCATTCATAAATGATAAATGATTTTATTTCTATAATGTATGTTTGTACAAACACTTTGCACGTCAATCATATTTTTTTTTAACTAGATGAGGTCGGCAATATTACATAGGTAAGTACAGTTATGTTATTTTGACCCAGAAACTTTTGATCAATCAATCTGCCTTTTCCCAGCTATATTGGTGTCGGCTTCCAGTCTAACCGGATGTTGCTGAATACTAAGTATTTTACATGGAGCGACTTCCTATCTGACCTACATAATCCAGTCAAAGTCAAAGTCAAACAATTTATTTCAATTAGGCACATAAGAGGCACTTTTGAACGTCAATTTTACAAAAATAGAATTGATTCTAGTCGCCCCTTCCAAAAGGTAGTTCTCGTATGGAGAAGAATGGGCAAGAAATTCCACCGTTACTCTTTGTAATTGGGTAATACGATACCCTTGGTAAGACTGGTTGTTAGACTTTCGGGCTTCTGACGACCCGTAACGACTGTCAAAGACCACGAATGACAGCCGGGACCAACGACTTAACGTGCTTTCACGACAAAGATGGTCACACATCCACAGACCAACCCCGGCAAGCGTAGCTTAACCTGATAGATCGAACCAAGCGGCAGTTATTACTTAGCCACGAGCTCCTGGAAAAACCGAGCACGAGCCGAGATTTTTTTTATATACCATTAAATATATAATAGTACCTATGAGTATAAAAGGTCATTGGCTCGTAATAAGCTATGGTATTAGCATAAATCGTGGACTTTAGTTTATTTCTATTATCATAATTACTATTTCCAATTTCACTAAAACCTGTATAATGAAATCTAAAACCACCCGGATGATAACGTCAATCAGATTACCTAGTATAACGAGCACAAAACCCTGACTTCTAGAAAAATCTATAATGCAAACACGTGTAAATTCATTTCGAAATATTTAGCATAGTATTTGTCTTTAAATTTCCGAATTTACATATTCTTTTTATTGAATACTAGCTGCGCCCTATGGTTTCACCCTTATAGGGTTCGATCCCGTGTGAATATCTGGATAAAAAGTATCCTGTCCTAACCCAGACTATGGTCTACCCATGTGCCAAATTTCATCCAAATCCGTTGAGCCGTTTTAGCGTGAAAGCGGAACAAACAAACATACAAAAAAAATCAAATCTGTTCTCTTTATTTATTAGTTTAGGCTAGCTTCCGCTAGCGGCTTCACCCTCGTGATATCTTTATAAAGTAAAGCCTCTACTGGTGAAAGATTTTTTTGAATCGATCCAGTAGTTTTTGAGGTTTGAACTACAAACAAAATAAAAACTTTCAAATATTATAATTAGTGGACTAGCTTTTCCACTGCTCCGTTAGGTCGGGAAATTATTCCACGTATCCGTGTGCCTAATTACATCGAAATCCATTCAGCCGTTTAGGCGTGAAAAGATCGCAGACAGACAGACAGCGTTACTGTTAAAGCACTATTACTTAATATTAGAGCATAGAAATATTATTTTTCATGTGGGAACTGAACCTGCGATACACAGTCAATCGCTCACTAACTGCGCCAATCATGTAACCATATTAAAATAAAAAAACTTGAGAGGTGTCAAGGGACACCCGGATGGAACGAAGTTCCTTTCGATTAATTAATGAAGGAATTGTATTTTTTTTTTTTTTTTTTAAGTTTTATTTATTATGTTTCTTCAAAACATAACATTTGATTTGAAGAAGCTGTCTTAAATTTTACCGATAATAAGCATAAAACGTACTTACGGATGCCAAAAGTTACCTGTGGACCTTTCACTCACGCAGAAATCGCGGCTGCCAGCTCGATCTGTCACTCATGACAAGTGTCAATCATAGCGTCTAAAAATTTTGCCGCCAACGTACGGAAAATTTTTCTTTCGATAATTTTCTTTAAAGAAAATTGTAAAGTTTCAGAAAAAACTTATAGAAAGTGAATAATAGTGCTTGTGGTAAGTGATATATAGTGTTACGCTGATAGTTGAGCCAGCGAAATGCCGAAATGGAGATCGAAAGGTCACATTAAATCTAAATTGTCACCGGTGCCTGCGGATTCTCCTAAGTGCGATAGTGGTGAAGAATGCTCTTTATCCTCGGAGGAAGAAGGCACCTATTCCCACTGCCAAACAACGGCAAAGAGATCGAAACGATTTCCTGTAAGTCGGGCCCACGCATTTACAATTGAACGAGTAGACAAGTAAGTGTTAAATCTGTTAACAATGACACAATTTCTACATTATATCACTAATCTTACTCAGAAACACTATCAACAAACTTCTAAATTGCTTCTTGCTAGTATCTACTTCAGAAGCGCATTGTTGTTTTCTAAACAATCCGGTCATGTCTAAAGAGACTTGAAACACTACAACTTAAAGGTTTCAGTGTAAAATATTGTGATTAGGTAATTCCTAACGCAAATACAGATTGTCTTGAGGAGGCAAAACTACTCAAGCAGTTTTATTTTTATTTTGACATCCCATCTTATAAAACAATCCGTTATAAGAAGACCTGTAGGTATGCTCACCCAGCCCATGTGTTTCACACACTGAATTAGAAGTAAATGAGTACTTATGCCACTAAATAAAACTAAAGACTATTTAGCCCCTGCGGAAGGGGTTTTGGCTGGGATCTCTAATATAGGTCTAGTGCAAATGGAGCTAGCTGCTAAAGCAACGTCCACAGGGACTTGTTAATTGGGCAGCAACCTACCCACTGAGATAGTATCCTTCTTTCCATTTTGGAAATAGTCCGGACACACCCATCCAGAAGTGTATTTAAATTAAAATAGAGTGCAATACTCTCATGTGGTATGCAGTTGTTACATTAAAGAGGTTCAGCACCTCTTATGAACTCTAATTTGCATTCAGAACATTAAAATTACTAATTAAATATGACATTAAGTTCTATAACTATTAGGAAATACTAAATATTTAAACAACATTATAATTTATAATGTTAATACTGTATTTTTCTTTGCTGTATTTTGTAATAATTAAGAAAATCTTATAGTTATGATCATCAGGAGCTAGCTTGCTCTATCAAAATTAGAAATGGAACAAATACAGCCACTAAACAATTTAAAACTCACAATATGTATATTTAGTTAAAGCTGGTTTTATAAGAATTAGTTCTTTTATATTAAAAAACATGATAAACAGGATCATAGCAAGAATAACTAGGCCTAGATTAATATTGTTGACAAGATTCAGGCCGTCTAAAGAACCATGTAAAAGCTTGGGAATGATAAGATCCTAACAAGAAGTCGAATAAATAAATTAATAATATTCAGAACAATTCTATTTTTAGCAAATTCCACAAATTTCTATTGCTAAGTCAAAGACCGAAAATATTAATATTCAGAACAATTCTAGTTTCAGAAAATTCTGCAAATTTTTATTAAACGCAAAATATTAATCTATGTGGTTTTCTAATATTATGATATTATAATCAAATAGCCTATTGTTTATACTCAAGTAAGATGATGACAATTGAAAAGTAAAATCCAAGCAATGTTTTATTAATGAATGAAGGGTAGCTGTTCATGAAATAGTTCCCTTGTTAGGTCTTTTTGTTTATAATATAATACCAGCCTGTTACTGTCCCACTGCAGGGCAAAGGCCTCTTCTCATACAGAGAAGGCACCAGCATTGATCGCCATGCTTGCTCGGGACGGGTTGGCGATTTCAGACTTATAATAACTATAAGTCCAGGTTTCCTCACAGTGTTTTCCTTCACCAATGTCAGTAATGTGCCAGATAAACTCAGAAAATGCATATGAATTGAAAAAGTCACATTGGTACTTGCCTGAATTTGAAACCTCAACCTCATGCATGAGAGTCGAGGCCTTAAACACTGGGCCATCACAAAATTAGATTTTTGTTTGAATAGAGAATTTGCGAGCCTGTAAATTTTTTATTTCTATGTCTCAGAGACTGGAACTCCTAAAAAAGCTTGGATGAGAAGTAAATTTCCTAAGCAAATTCTAAATCTCAATCAGGATTTAGAAGATTTAGGCCTTTTTGTGTACTGATACTAGTCACAAGGCCCTGTCTGCAAAATAGTTGAAAAGGGCAGACCAAGAGAAATTAAAAAAGGTTGCTCCATTGGTTTGCCAAGAGTTAATGTGGTGGCCAAAGGCTTTTGATAGACCACAGCTCAGTTCCTCTACACATGGTAAGGTAACCCACTTCCTGTCCACACATGCCGTGGAGGAAAGGTAAGCCCACATAAATGGGCCACTCTATACATCCAAAAGATGCTTTTTGTGATAATACCGCCCATTGTGTCACCATATGTACAATTTCTACATTTATATCTGTAATTCGTATGGTGTAAATTATAAAGAGTATTCTACTCTTGTCAGGAACTTGAACAAACCAGAAAAAAAAAAAAAAAAAAAATGGCACTCGAATTTGCGAGAGATGTTTGCCATAATACGCAGTAATAAGCAGCCACAAAAGCCAGTCTTCAGAGTGCAAATATTCTAGTAATTTAATTCATTCCGACAACAGACCATTTGTC
This sequence comes from Agrochola circellaris, assembly GCA_914767755.1. Classification (NCBI taxonomy): domain Eukaryota; kingdom Metazoa; phylum Arthropoda; class Insecta; order Lepidoptera; family Noctuidae; genus Agrochola; species Agrochola circellaris. The sequence continues at coordinate 4,621,702 of OU611847.1, forward strand.
GTACATTCAAGGATGAGCGAAGGATACATTTTCCTAGCTCTCCTGAACCTATCTTGCAAAACGACGAAGTTAGCTTAACATCACTCTGTCAGCGGTTTACCTCCCGGGGAGGTTAAGTGTTATAACGGCTTAGCCGACCGCTTTTAAGAACAGACCAGCCTGATTGGCTCCTGTTGCTCCAGGCCCCAGGCCTCGGAGGCCATGTTTCAAAGTGGGGCGTCCTCGACGTTTACGACCTTTTCGTGTAAGATAAGTCGGCCGTTGTGCGACAGTACGTCACATGGGACTCAAACGATGGCTTGGCAAGCTTCTGCGATGCTTCTACGATGCTTTTAGTCAGAGGTGACAGCATTGACTAGCATGGGTGTTCTCTCTTCGCCCAATTTAAGACCGAGTGTTCAGCCATCTGAACTCGGTAATGGGATGGGGACGTACTATATATAAATCGCCCCATACTAGACCCAGTACCAGTACAAGATCCATGTAAGAACCTCTTAGACCTGACAAGCTGCAACTCCTAGCTTGGAAAGTTGGGGGAGGGGGGCAGTCAGGTTGCAAGGGGCAGTGGTCGATAGAGGAACAAGGTACTTGCTAAAATTTATTTGGAGATAATCCATACTACTTACTTATAAAGCTCCTATTCAGAGGTGAATGTCATAGTGTAGATTGCATGGCATTAGCCCTTAATAACCTGATCGCTTCTAAACAGATTTTGTCCATTTGTAAGTTTCAAAAGCATTACCCAGGCACCCATATGGGATAAAAAGATACCCCTTGCTTGGCGTAGATTTACATGCTTAACCTAATAATATAAGACATCTCACAACTTTCAAGATTTTGAATAATAGTGTGGCCAAAATATGGTTCAAAGACACTGACAATCAAGATGTTTACTTAAAAGCTACCATAATCCTTGTTGATTTTGGTTTGCAATAACAGGTGTGGTTAAGCTTGCCTTGAAAGACAACACTGCCTCTCCTTAGAATGGACTAGATTCATTTTTAAACAAACTAAGATTGAGGAGCCTCTAGGAAGTATAAGGTCTGTGGTAGCCTTCGGGAGGCTGGCTGGAAAATAGATTATCAGATGAAATGAAACTGGAAGAGCCGCTAGAGACAGAAAAATTACTTTCGTAAAGTAGTAAAAGAGAGGGCTACCTCTCAAGAGAATGTATAATGTACAAGTAGGTATGTTGTCCGAAAAATAAAGAATTATTATTATTATAATGCTCAGGCTATTATGTTCCCACTGAGTGGACAAAGGGTCTCTCTGTGAGAGAGGAAGAGGATTTATTATATGATAATTTTTAATCCCCTAAGAAAATATTAAAATTATGTTTGTGTACATGATTCACATTTCAAGTTAATTTAATTAACAAATGATGAGACTTCATTTACATGCATCACCACTTGACTAACCTATTGACCATTTTAATAAAAGGTCCTAATTAAATTTCAGTTTCAACGAAATTTTAACTTTGTCATGTATGTATGACATTGAGTTTGTGTTTCCACATCTTTATAAAATTGCTTACTATGACATTCAAAAATGTCTGTACATTTGATTGATCTCATAATTTCCAAGTAAGTAACTAAACTTATATTAATTAAGGATATGAGTGATCCAATTCTCCTTTATTGATGAGATTATTATTCAGTTTAGTCCCATTGATTTTCTATTATCAGCATACTGTAGCCTTATAATTTATATTCACCTTAAATAAGGCAAATAAATTTGCCATTAATCTTTAACATCATAAGGAAGATGTGTTCATTTCTGCATCTACTAAGATAAATATATTGAAAACACTTAATTGTTTTATTGGAACATTTAACTAATACAGACTGAAATATTCGTTCGTTCCATATAATATTTAATTCACATAGCGTCTACATCCTTCGGGTACTCTTTCACCAGCAGATACCAAACAGGTCTTCAAATCAAATGTTATGTTTTGAAGAAACATAATAGAACTGTTTTGCATTAAAACAAAACAGTTATTATGTTATGAAAAACATAACATTTGAGCAATTTGCTTGCTGTTGAATTTTTGAAGACTTCTATGATTGACACTTGTCATGAGTGACAGATCGAGCTGGCAGCCGCGATTTCTGCGTGAGTGAAAGGTCCACAGGTAACTTTTGGCATCCGTAAGTACGTTTTATGCTTATTATCGGTAAAATTTAAGACAGCTTCTTCAAATCAAATGTTATGTTTTTCATAACATAATAACTGTTTTGTTTTAATGCAAAACAGTTCTATTATTTACAAAAAACCTGTATACACTCAACAAAAATAATCGTCGCGACACCACACTGTTCAATGCGAAATAGAAATTAAAATATCTGGCTTGCTTTCTATAAGAGAGAGAGAGACAGACAGAGAAACATGCGACGCCGCACAGCTTACAATAGCTTACTATAGCAAAAAGTGTCGTGACAACTTTTCGTAAGATTTTTTTCCGTCTAGCCCCCTTTCACAACGCGCGATAAGGAACTTCGTTCCAATAACATATTTTGGCAATAAATCCTTACCTATAAAACCTCTTTTCACCCCCAGGTTAACACCAGCTCTGCTGGCCGTGGTGCTGTTCTACGCGTACATCTGGGACAACATGTCCAGCGGTCCTATGTGGGGTACCTTCGTCACTAAGAATGCTGAAGTCTGCCAAGAGGGCTGGTGGTGGAACCTTCTTTATGTGCAGAACTACTTCGGCTTTGAAGATATGGTAGGTTGTTCAGATATTTCTCATCAGATTTTTTTATAATAACCGACGAAAATGGTTAACCTGATGGGTAATCTTGTAGGTGTCGTGGTCAGATCTTAAATTGATCATTTCATGAAATAAACATTGACCGCTGGTCACATCATGATGTGGCCTGGCCAGATCATTAAATACTCAACGTTTGATGTTATGACCAGTTAAACGCACGACCACTTCATGATGTGGCCAAACATTAGTGATCATATCGTAAAATAGTTAGATTATCCACCGGTAGAGGCGTTGATGTTTTTATTGTTGTGCATCATGGCGGCGGCATAGAACAAATTTAACAAAGTAGGGTGACCACTCAAAAAAAGTCCGGTTTCCTAAAATTATATAAAACACACCAACTTACTTTCATAAAGAACGCTTCAGTGACAATGACGTCAAATTGCAGACGCTATGTGGCGGCTCTTCTAGAAAACTGTAGCTTTACACCGCGGATTGCAAAGCGATGTAATGGAGATCAGGCGCCTTCTTTCTATTCAATAAAATAGTCAGTTTTTTGGTTTTTCCATACAAACATTTGATATTTTGAACACTCGATCTATTTAATATTCGATTTATTAGTCATTCGGTAAAATGAACGTTCGACTACTTAGTCATTGGATTAAAAGTAGCAGTGGTCGATCAATTGATATTCGATGATTTGGCATTTAATATGATTAAAACCTACAGTGCATTCATTATAACTTGGCCGGTGAATTTTGCAGTCATGTGATTCAAAATGGCGACTGACACAACATTACTACTGTTCTGTGAGGCGCCATTTTGAACTCCATTAGTATTGAAACTAAGACTGCAAAATTCAGTGCTACCAATCGCGGCACGGGTCAAGTTATAATGAACGTACTGTAGTTGAAAATGAAATGAAGTAAGACTAAATCAGAGAGTCGTTTCTTTATTATTTGACCCAAAACCTAATGAATAGGTACTTAAGTAATGCTTTCTCTGTGGTGCAAATCTTTCGGTTGCGTTAAGCTGTAGGACGTAGGTAGTAGCTGCACTTCCACAACGATCTTTTGGCGTTCGAATGACGTTGAAAAGGAGGCACTGTTGGTAAATATTTGTGAAATGTATTGTAAAAACAAGATGGCGGCGTTAGTTCTTATTTTGGTCACGCGCCAAAATATCAGAGGAAATTTAAATCTCTACCATTCGGTGAAAATGCCAAGCTGTTACTAACGTAATCTCCTCAATTTTCAGTGTGCACCCCAAACCCATCAGCTGGCCTTAGACATGCAGCTTACGATCCTCGGCTGCATACTGTTATGGCTGATGCAGGCCAAGAAGGGGCTTTACCAGCTTCTCTTACCAGGCCTGCATGTCTTTGCAGCGTACTCAAGATACACCACAGTGCGAGACCATCGGTTGACCATGCTTGCTTATCACGGAGTCAGGTGATTATTCTTCTTTATTCGATGTTAAAAAATTAAAACTCGACGGTTGTCTGAACGACGGGTGTGGAGGCAGGCCCAACAAACGCTGGCGTGATGATTTGGACTCGTTCCTGACCTATTGGCTCTAGAAGACAAAACAAAGCAAATTGGAAAAGTACCTTTGCCTAGCCACAGCAATGTTTTTTTTTGGTAACCTATTTTAATCCACTAGAAAACATAGGTTAACTATAAAAAACTAACTACATAATTAAGAGGTGATATTAATAATAATTAAAAGGTAATAATTATAATGTGTAATTACAATAACTGAAAACCTCTTAAGGGGTCATTGAACTCATCATATATGAACAACTTTTATGGTGGAACCAACCCTGAAATTTGGAAAAGTAAATGAGCTGCTCCATACTATGTTGGCATAAGTCGACAAAATGTTGGGAATAGTTGTTTTTTTTTCGCGATTTCAAGGTTGGTCGCTCAGAAAAAGTTGCTCATATTAATTAGTACAATGACCTCAAGAGGTTATTTTGAGACTATAGACTTCTTATAGGTTTTCCTGTAATCTGTGAGTAAAGAACCATTCTCAAAATTTTTGGCTCAATACTACTGAGCCACGACGACGGTCAATTTACATCTATTTTATTAAATATCTTTAAAAGTATTAAAAACACATTGAGATCCTCACAACAAGCCCTTCCAAATGATATGTCACACGGTAAAATTAGCAAAAAAATAAAATTGTTTTCCAATTTGCCCCCGAATTGTGACCCCATATTCAAAATTAGAAAGAAAGAAAAATTGTTTATTCTGCACAAACAAAACGCACATATACAGACAAAAGAGATAAAATACACACATACAAAAGTAGCCAAAAGCCTCGTATTCAACAAAAAAAAGAAAAAAAAAGAATGTATTTCATTGGTTGATGTTAAGGCCACGGATCAAAGACAACATTGCGTAATTACTATTATAATCAATATTATAATATTATTTATTTACGTTACGCGTCCGTATTTGGGTCACAGAAATTCATATGTGTACCAAATTTCAACTAAATTGGGTCCAGTACATTCGGAGCAAATTGGCTGTGACAGAAGGACAGACAGACAGCCAGCCAGCCAATCAGCCAGAGAGACAGACGCACGAGTGATCCTATAAGAGTTCCGTTTTTTCATTCGGATTTACGGAACCCTGAAAAGGGATACTAATAGCAAAAAACTAAAAAACAACAGACTTCGAAATTAAAGTTATGTACACTTTGTAGTGTTTTTTTGGAAGTCGGTTGTTGTTTTTTTTGTAAAATGTTTTTATTTTTCACTTTTTAGTTGTAGTACCTACCCCACACAAATTCGAATAACACTACCTGCTGTGTAAATAACAGTGACAAGAAGTTATCATCATGTAATAATAAACTAAGTGGGAAAATTACGTATTATTGAAGCTTACTCAAAAACTATCCAAGCAAAGTTAATTAAATTTATATGGGACCGACTTGGGAGCTAACCTCCTCCTTTTTGGAAGTCGATTAAAAAGAGTTGTTAGTACATTATTATTTAGAAAAATTTATTTTATAGGTATATGAATCACCTTATGTTACAGTACGACACAATTTAGATATAGCATCGGCAAAATTCGTAAAACCGGATCACCGTCCGAGCTGTGTGCGCCTTCAAAATCACCAATCTTATTACTGCGTTAGGCGAAAATTATCTTTACATAAACGCAATAACTTGTACAGTCATTCGTAAAATTGAAATGAATGAATGCCAATTTTCAAATTTATGCTACATCTAAATTGAGTCGTACTGTACGTAATTAAGTCATGTTATTTAATTTCATCTATTCAATAACTAAAATTTTAACGTCAGTATTGTTGAATTTACATACTAATTATCCATGTTTGCAATAATTTGGACGACTAAACACCAATATTTAGTAGCATTTAATTTTATGTTTTGTACATTTTCCATTGAAACGGGTGAAATATTATTTACAATTGTCACGCTAATCCCTTTGACAAATATTTGATGATAATTAATTGGAACATAGAATCGTGAATACTGAAATCATGAAAACATTTTAGTATTGTGATATTACACATATCATAACAGCTCGCTTGTATTCCCCGAAAGGTTAGGCAGAGATATACTTATACGGCGAGCGTATTGCCATCAACCGGGCACAAATCCAGGCTCTGGGCCGCTACTGAGAAATTCCTGATGAAAAACGCAATAGCACTTTCCCCGACCTTTGAATCGATCTCAGGACTTCATGCTCAGCAGTGCTGCTTGCAAATACTAGACCAACGAGGCGGTAAAGAGGTAAAGGTAGGGAGGTAGAGGTATTGTGATAAATTCGATCCAAAGTGTCAGAGGCTCAATAATTGTTATTCGACCTTTTGTCGCAAAATATGAAGTAATTTGGATGGTGACTGCGAAAAAAAAAAGACACGCCCTTTCCTCACGATGTTGTTTTCTTTCACCCTTTCGTGATGAAATAATAGGGATGTTTACTGAGGGAAAAAAAACTATTTAGTCCGTCAGTCAGATGATAAAAAAATATTAAACACGTATTTTTAGCTTTATCATATTAATAAAAAATGATTTACATAAAATTATTGACATAAAAGTTGGGGAGTGGGGGCTCGCTATGTCACAAGTCAGTACAAAATGTACCGGGGAGTGACGTCATGCCACATTTGAACTCAATTTAATGCCGTATTCTTTTCATTACGTCAAAAAAGAAAAAATACGTGTCCAATATTTTTTAATAATCTATTTCACGGATCAATCTATGTGACGGACAACGAAAAAAAATTGTCAACATCCCTATGTATTGTCAGCAATGAAAATCTGAGTACGTTAGATAAACGTTAAAAGTTGTTTTGTGATTTTTCTATGTGTGTGGAACATAACATTTTGGGGCTACCTTTTCGTCTTTTGGTTACTTTTAGTCAGTTTTCATAATTCATGCCATCATATTATGCACTTACATAGATTCGAGACTGTCTCGTTGGTCTAGTGGTTGTTCGATTCCCAGGTCGTGCAAACTGTTATTGGGTTTTTCCATCAGGAATTTCTCAGTAGCACCCCGGAGTCTCGTTTAGTATCGGGTTGATGGTAATAGGCTCGCCCTATTAAATGGGACTTAAAAATGGCTGGCGAAATTTGGGTAGTACCATAGGTACCATCAAAGAAGTTCATATCTAACCAGTTTCTAAACAAAATCCCGTGAACACGATGACCACATCTGTTACCGGCCCGGTGCTATAGCCGCCGAGCGCTGCAAGCAAGAATAGCCCTTACAGTGGTTAGATATGAACTTCTTCGATGGTACATCTCTGCCAAATCCTTCTGGATAAACAGGGGTAATGTTATGTTATAAATTCGATCAAGTAGGTAGAACAAAGCACGCTGTAAACTTTTCCCCACATAATACCGTAGTTAAAACTTAAGCCCGTTAAACTTTTGAACTCTTGCTTGAACTTGTTTACAAAACCCTGATACTTTAACATGAACACTTCACAAGTTAAAGCAACTAAGTTGTCAGTTAGGAATATTAATTTTGTCATGTTTTTCAGTGTAAGTCAGCTGTACAGGACGGCACGTTTGAGCTACACGTCGATGCTCCATCGTTCAACTCCGTATTTGGTCGGTCTGAGCTTGGGATTAGCGTTGAAGAAACCTGTGGAGCATGGCAAGGTGAGATGGTTTGAGGAAATGGTGTGAGTATAAGCATAGTCAGCGTATAGCGTTCCCACTACTGGAACCAAGCCTCTTTTTGTGAGAGGGAGTAACCATAACCACAATCCACCACACGGTGCAGTGCGGGTTGATGGATGCCATATGTCTCCGAATGTATGGTTCTGTTTTAATGCTACATATCCTAATAGGGATGTTGACAAAACACTTTTTCTTTTTTTACGTAATCAAAAGATTACTGCAATACATTGTACTCAATGTATTGCGGCAATACGTTAAAATGTGGCATGACTTCACTCCCCGGTAGATTTTATACTGACTTGTGACGTAGCGAGCCCCCACTCCTGTGCTGGGGGTGATCTCTCCGTTTTGTCAGTACTCTGAAAATTGCCCTGAGTGACCATTCAACCATCGACTTAATGTTCGGGTTCTTTAAGGCAGTGTTGTTTTTTTGGGAGTGATCACATTTTTGGACGCGGAATCGGCTTGAGGCGGCCAGAAAGATCTTTTTGTCCATACAATAAAAGCGAAAATGAAGTCATTCGCCTCGTTTCAGTTCAGACGACATGATTCGACACCACGTCGTACTTAATGAGACAAGTGTGGTAATATGTGATCGGCTCGAGCCGATTTCGCGTCGATCAGTGTGGTCACTCCCTTACGAGCGTAATCTTGTTTTTTACAATGCCGTTTATCTTACAGTTCATTCTCACAATCGGTTGGCTGTCCAGCATTGCGCTATGGTGCCTCGTTTGGTGGGCTGGTATTGACGCCGGCTTCCTCCAGTATCGATACAGCGCCTCATTCGCTGCTCAGTACGCTTCACTTGCACCTATAGCGTCCGCCCTTGCTATTGCATGGGTGATTTATGCTGTTCATAGCAGTAATGGTAAGAATTTGAAGCCATTTTACTAGTAGTTAGTTTAAGAATCGGGTTTCTTGATAAGTGTGGTATGTGATTTGTAGGTATTTTGTAGCGAATCTTAATTCTCTTTGTTTATGTTACATAGTTCTTCAACTTTAATGCTCGTTTTCTTCTACAGGGTTCCTGTCACGTTTCTTGTGCTGCGGTCCTTTGGTGCTGATTAGCCGTCTCTCTTACGCGATCTACCTCACCCAGTTCATTGTGTTCATCACAAACGTCTCTACCGTCAAGACGTCTAGGGAATTCACTTTGATATCTATGGTAAGGATATGAATTATATGACTCAACAAGACCCAACCAGTAACAATATCAATAAATTACTTATTGTATTTGTGTATTCATATTACAGATCGACATCCATGAAATATTAGCAATACTACTATCATCAATCCTTTTGACGTTAACATTTGTATTGCCGATGCAAAATCTACACAAAGTCTTCAGTTTTACATCAAGATCCAGGAGTTCAGACGACGCTAAGGATTCAGAAGACGCTGAACAAGAAAAACACGAAGGAGAAAAAGAAGAAGAAGAAGCAATAGAAGTACCACAAAGTAGGAGCAGACAACACTTTATAGCACACAGAGAAGTGTTAGAAGAAATTCCTGAAACAGAAGTAGAATACGAAGCACAGAGAGACAACGAAGGACTTGAAGAAATTTTAGAGGAGGAGGAAGAAGATGAAATTGGCGAAGAATCTGTTGGACATAATGATGATGATTTGGAAATAATCGAAGAAGAAGGCGGGGAAGACGAGGAAGACGAAGCGGAGTTGGAAAGAGAACACTATGTACGAAGGAGGTCACAATCAAGGGAGGATGACCACGACCTTGATGAGTGGGAATGGACTGCGAATGGTAATCGCAGTGGAGCTCAATATTATCGATACTCAAGGTAGCGTTGTTTATCTGTTAAATTAAATTATCTTTTTGAGTTTTTGTTCTTGTTTCATTTTATACACACATGTCTTTGTCGTGTCTAGAATATTGTAATCCAAAAAAAAAAACGTAATTATCCAATGTACCATGCGTTAAACTTCTTAAGGAATTATTATAAGGGTAAAGGTGGATCAGCAAAGGTAGCCCGCAAAATTAAAATTTTCTTTATTTTTTTGCAAATTGCAGTTCAATATCAGGTTGTATCTTAATCAAAATTTTATTCGCGCCCGAACCAAAAATTTTTTTAGAGAATTATAATCATTAAAATACAAACACACACACACACAAACACATACACATATACATCTCTCAGATTTGTTCCATTGAATGACTTTTTAATGAAATCATGACATTTGAATTTCCTTTGAGGATCCACCTTAAGTATATTTTATTCAAAAGTAATAAAGAAGATTTAGGAAATAAACCCATATGAATGCGGCCCGAAAGCTATAATAAAGTTAATGATGCACCTATAATTACAGCATTCAAGTTATCATAATTACCAGGTATTATTTCGATTATTTTACCGATGGAAAAACTTTATCGCCTAAACATAAACGTATTCAAAATTTCGATACAGGTATCAAATATAAGGATTCAAAAATCCAGTTTTTTTAATATTTCAAGGCAAGATCCGCAAACGAAGGTAATTAATGTCTGACCTTCTGTTATATGTTTTAATTACATTTCAGCATTTTCTAAAGACTGCTACTGGGTAGCAAACGATTTGTGTACTTATTATATCTATACATTACTAATCGGACCATTAAGTAACAGACTTGCCTGTAATCTGGTAACATGTGTTATTGACCAATTGTTATTCTACCACCAAGACTGAAGGGTCCTGAGACTCCAAACAGTTCAGTAAATATATGATGAAGTAAGCAAATTGCGACGAAGCGAAACAAGTATGCTACAAAACTGTTTATGAGGGCAACATAACCTGACGATCTTGTCTGCACTAAACCCTAAATTAATGACCTGCATAAAATTACGCATGACCTAAAATAAAAGTCAAGTCGAACCATCCAGAACCGAAAGGTAATCAACCACCGATCAAAAACAATGAAGTTATTACAATATTAAAAAGGCGACAGAACCCATAGCGAGGACTCACTTCAATTATCGAAGGATCGAAGCCTCCGTCGCCTCAGTATCGCTAGAGCCTGCGCGCGCGCACGTCATGTTTTCCGCGGCGGTTTTCCTAATCGCGTGCGCGGCAACTGCCGCCATTGATCCGGAAACTTTTAACACTACATTATTGAACAAGCAAGTGTTACAGAAACTATCACCTCTATTAAATTCTAATAGAACTCTGAATGAAAGAAATTTAGCTCTGCTTAACAGGACTGTTCAAAATTTGGGAGTTGATAAGGATTTAGTGGCGAGGTTTACTGATTTGGTTAGGAATAAAACGGGTCAGAAAGAGGCTGAATCGAAAGTACATGGAGAAACCAAAACTTCTTCATATGATGCTTATGGGGATGAGATAGGTAACAAGGATGGGTCTGTCAGGCATGTTGAAGAGTCTCCTGATTACGCGTCTTCGGTAGTGTTGGCGAGTGATCTGCTATCCCTAACTAGTGCTGTAGCTAGCGTGAAGGAGACGGTTTGCAGGGAGCATGGATACAAGTTCCTGGATGGATTGATTATGAACAAGAGATGGGCGCTAAAAAGTAAGTACTTCATTATTTTGTTTAAAATGCATGTTTGTTTTTAAGAAATGAATGTAATGAAAGCTGTGTCAGCATTTGCAGGAATGCAACAATTTTATAGTGTTTGCAGTTTTGATGTGTATTTATTTATGAAGTATTTTCCTACTGTGTTTTTCAAATTATTTCAAACAGTTAATGGTTTTAGAGGTTATAGGAGAGACCTTCTATTGTAGACCACTACTACGCACGATCTTGGAAAAACGACTTTTCCTCATTTACGTTTTCCTTAATAACCAAAATCGCCTTGCCATTACATAATTAATTTGAATCATAGTTTTTCCTAGATATTGTCTTTATGTAAAGTTGAAAAGATTAAGATGTTTTTATGACACTTTTGCCTTCTAGTTTATGTGATTACCTTTGCAATAATAACACGTTTTACAACGATTGTTACTTTATTGTTATGTTACCGGTTTTACTCATAAAATAAAAATAAATTAAATGATGCAAGCAAGCAACTGGCTCGAATTCTTTACGATATGAAGAAGTGAAGATTTTTCCTCAAAAGAAGATCTAAAAATATATAATTTTTAGATCTTCTTTTGAGGAAAAATCTTCAAAAACGCAATAAATAGCGGACAAATCGTTAGTAATCTGTTAGAGATAATAACACCCAGAGCGCTTATCCTAAAAGTTGTCAGCATCGCAAATATTTACCTGTTTTGATTAATTTGACAATTTATGTGTGAACTGGTGATGAAGATACTCAGAGTGTGGTTTGCGCTTAAGAGCGTTTATTCTGAAAATGGAATTTGCAACGTTGCAAATAGATGTCAAATATTTCGCTGTTATGATTAATTTGGCAATATTACTGTATAGAAAAGCGAAATGTGGCTAACTAGTAAACTAAAATATTGATTATGAAATGCAATAATTAATATCGTTACACCGAATATTTAGTTTTAGATGTAAAAAAAGTATTTGGAATCATTCCAAATACCTTTTTAAAACGGTTACAACATCAAATTCAGTGTTATAATAAATTGCAATTCATTATTCGTATTCTAGTTCGCTAGTTAGTAGCCACGTTTCGTATTTCAATACAGCAATATTGCCTATATTGCAACTTTCATCGAAATAGTTAGAGCCGTTTTCGAGAACGTGATTACAAATATATATGTATAAAAATATTCCCCATTAAATAGGATATTTACCTACCTGTCTATTCTATAATATTGTAGGATCTCTTAATCTGTTTACTTGCTTTCAAACGCTTTTCTAAAGTTTTCCTTACATATATATATATAGCCAAATCAGCCATTTTAAGAACCCCTCACCAAGAAAGGTTCCCTTTTCTCCTGATCAATCATTTTGGCAAGTTAATTTATACGGGATTAGAGATAAATTGGTCGACTTCTGTGGACCGGTTCTCCATTGACGTCACGCCCTCCTGGCGAAAGCAACATGTTTCAAAAAATATTTTTGGGCAAGTACCTACTTATTTCGTTTTTTTTGCTTTGTGCAGTTAGTGGCTTGGAAGTTAAAGGGCATTCACTTTAACTGTTAGAGAATAATGGATTGATTATGAACAAGTTATGTTAAACAACAAAGTTATGAATGCTTTTTCCTTAAAGGTTTATGAACGTGGAGGTTTCTAGTTTCATTCAGACACAATTAAAAATTAAGCAGGCATAGGAACTGCCTATAGAAGCGAAAACTAAAAACTGGTATTAGCGCCATCTAGCGTCTATAGTCAGTAATAGGTCCCGAGGATGTTCATAAGTTTATCCCCTACCAAAAATTGCTCAACGCGCCTAAAGAAGTTTTCACTTCAAAAATTGTACACTTTGGACCTATAAGAGGCAAGAGAGCAGATTTACTGCTTTGTTTAATTTTGAGTCATTTGAGTCACGGTTTGGTTAGAATAATATGCTGGATTTTAGTCTTAATGTGATTTCTACAATCATATTTGCTGTTAAGTCTATCAGACCAGATTTAATACGGTCACCATTCTGAGATACGGGAGACTTTCAATTATTATTTCAAGGAATGGTTCCAGTACATCCTTTCGAAGTACGGGACATCTGGGTACGTACTGGAAGGTTTCAAAAACGCAGCTTCCTGCTGTCTGCTAGTAACAAGATAAATTCCGTTCATCAATCCGTCTGTTATGCATGTCGACTGAACCATGTTTTCTACAAAGAGTTTATTACAAAAGAGTATTTTTCTTAAAATTGTCGGTCATGATTTTGATGTTCTTTTGCACAAGGATAAAGATGAGGTATCCCAAAACAGATATCAAAACCGTATCGCTAGTGGTCCATAGACCACTGTCGCCCAGTCTCTTTAACATAACACTAAAAATAGCATATTAATTAAAGGAAAGTAACATTTAAATTCACTAATGAGGCAATTATGAGCTGAAATGGTTTTTTTAACGGCCCTTACGGCAATTCTAATATTGAAGTTACTATAACTAAGCCCTCGATTTTATGGCAATCACTGTAATATGGTAATCACTGTAATATGGTAAATAGTGTCAACAAACTTATCAATCTTTCTGGTGTTTCTATGGAGACTTGAGAGTAAAACTTGTTTGACGTTGTATCGATAAACGGAAAACAATTATCACCTACAAAATTATTGTATTTTATCGACTACCATAATTCACACAGATGTCATTCTAATAATTTTGTCATTAAGGCACTGATTTGGGTATTGTTATGTCAGAGAGTGGTGGCCCAGTAGAACCGGCGCTTTACTTTGTATAAATAGGGATGTTGACAAAAACATTTTTTTATCCGGCAATACATTGAGTTAAAATGTGGCATGACGTCACTCCCCGGTAGATTTTATACTGACTTGTGACGTAGCGAGCCCCCACTCCCCAACTTTAACGCGTTTTATCTAAACCATTTTTTATTAATATGACAGAGCAAAAAATACGTGTCTAATATTTTTGCCATGCCATGTGACATCTACCAACCCGCACTGGGCCCGCGTGGTGGATTACGGCCCACTCCTTCTCACAGAGAGGAGACCTGTGTCCCAACAGTGGGAACATTATATACTGATTATGTTATTCAGATGCAATTAATAATTGCACTACTTTTTAGTCCAATAAGAAGAACTAGAGAGAATGGATTCTGCTGAATGCTGATTTCTCATTCTAATATATTATATTAGAATGAGAAATCAGCATTCAGCAGAGTCCTGTTCGACTGAAAGTTGACCTAAACATAGTTGGGAAAAGTCTAGGAATATGATGACAGGTTAGGTAGATATAACCGCCCGTGCACTGCAGGCCAATACACAGCTGAAACTGCATCGCAAAAAAAACTCTAAACTACCAATAAAATAACAAAATTCTCATACAGACAAAACCAGGCTAAACTGCGGAACAGAACGGATGCATCATCGACATTTTGCATTTATTTGTTGACTCACATGGCGATGATGGTCATTCTGATCACGGTACGTGACTATTGAGTAAATACTGCCTCCCTTGTGTCAATATGACGTTTGTGCATTTCGGTGGCAACTATTGGTTCTCAATTTCCATGGTCAATTGGGTTAATTTATAGTGATGGGGTAATGGGGAACAGAACGATATGTATTTTAGTTATAGGCGTTATTCAACGTCACTAGTTACAATAACTGGCTACGCGACATGTAGCCGAATAGCTAGTTTTGAGTCAAACTGTAAACACGTTATTTTGTTTATAGTTACATTTTCGTTGCAGTCAGTCATAATCTTGAATAACGTATGAAGGGAAGTTTATTTGAGTTAGTATTACGTTAATGATGTAGCTACAAAAACTTAAAGCTTGTGATATGTAGCGTATTACGTAGTTAATCAAGTTAATTTTTGAATTGTTTATTTTTTATTTCTATTACGGACGCTTTTAACGTTTTCCATCGTTCTCACATGTATAACTTCAACATGAATGATGTAACCTATATTATGTAACCATATCATGATTCAAAAGAGTGTCCGTGGAGTTTCTTGCCCGTTCTTCTCCATAGGTACCTACTACGCTTTGGAATGGGCGCTTTAGCTTCATCTTTTTGACTGATCTACCCTTTGATAGTTAAAAACTGCCTGTAATTGGTTTATTTGAAATAAATGATTTGACTTTTAGTTTCAATCATTTATAATTTAGTTTCGCAAATAACTGTAACACTTCGTTAGAATCACCGAATAGAATTTGAAAAAGTGTGGCGATGAACACATCATTCACCTAAATGACCATGTAACATCCCTACGACATTGACACATCACTACGTTTTTGGACGATAATTTTTCTGGTGTTTGGTTAATTATTAATCCTGGTTGTCACTATTTCTATTGTGCGACTATCACTTGTTTTCCTGATTGTATCAATCTACTAAATAGCGTACTACAATTTTGTGAGCGTTCCTGGCTGATTAAATTGTATATAACCTATTATCACAGTGAATAGTTTTATTCCGAATATTTGGGAGCAGCTAATCCCGCAACGTAACTAATTACTAAAACCTAATTTCTTAAATCACGTGTTTTCAAAACAGGTGACGCCTTCGAAGTCACTAGTTACATTACGTTTCGCGAAAATCACCTAACGACCCACCCCTAATGTGTTTTGTGAAACTGGCGAAATGTGGCTGTAGTATGAGCGTGTGTGTTACCCTTCGGGTCATACAGGTTTGATGTAATGTTATGTGTGTTCTAGCTCAAGGTTGGTCAGTCTCAATGTCAAGGCAAAGATGCAGTTGACGATGGTCCATGATTGTCTAGGAGATAAGACCTGTGATAAATAGCGCTTTGTAGTGGTAAATAGACTCGCCCCTACCCTCCTGTTGGCTACACGGGACATACAAAACAAGTCCAACCAAACACCTCCGTTCTGAAATCAGATTTTTACCGTTAATAGTACTTAAAGTACCGGGCTCTGCTCTGGTGATAATTAGGTAGTTACTAATTCCATGGCGCCATGATAGTAGGTACTTACTAATTCCATGCTGCCATAATAGTAGGTACTTACTAATTCCATGCTGCCATGATAGTAGGTACTTACTAATTCCATGGTGCCATGATAGTAGGTACTTACTAATTCCATGCTGCCATGATAGTAGGTACTTACTTATACCATGCTGCCATGATAGTAGGTACTTACCAATTCCATGATGCCATGTCATTATTCTAAGGTAAGCCATCTTGTTCTAAACTTTGGGCCACCGAGCTCTGCTCAGATGAAAAACGGAGAAAACGAATTTTCCAAGATATGAGACTTAGATCGAGTTTTCGCCCCCGTAAACCCCTCTATTGCAACTTTCATCGAAATCGTTAGAGCCGTTTTCGAGAACGTGATTACAAATATATATTTAAACAAATATTGCTCGTTTAATAGTATAGGATTAATAAGTGATTATGATGTTTTGAGTGAGTATATGGTTTGTGATGTTGTACAGAATAAGATGCAGTCCCTTATTACCCGGCTGCCAAAGGGTCATTATTTTGAAACATGGTTGCTATCTGAATAAGCGCTCAATCAATTACATTTCGAGTTTAAAGCCCTTTACAAATTCCTTAAAATTCGAGATAACAATAAAAGTTTAAACTCGTTTAAATTGTAGCTCCAGACAAAATCGAATAAAATTAAACGATTTTGTTTGATACAGAAAGAAACTCTTTTGTTGAGGTTTTAAAATCGCTGATATTGCCCTCCGATAGAGCGCATTGAAACGAAATACTCGTAAATTGTACACGTAAAAGACGTTATCTTAAACGTTTAAGATTTATTGTAAAGTATTAAACACCTTTTAGATAAAAATGCCTTTTTAATTTATCAGAAAAAACCGTTGAATATTGCTTTACCGTGTCGAGGTCACAAACGGGCCTAAATTGCGATGGGGTAACTTTTCGCTGTGATAAAGACATTTAAAAAGACGAGTCCTTTTTCGATGTTCAAGACACGAAATAAAGTGGATTCTTCCACTTGCTACAAAATTGGATCCGTTTTAAATCTAATGGCGGGATGGACACAGACGAAAGATGATGGTTTCAACATTTTTGTATTTATTAAAAGAAAAGAAATTTTTAGGTACTTTCATTATATTCCGGTATTTTCCGAATGTATTTAGGATTCCGTAACCGAAGGGTGCCAAGCGGAACCACTAAGACTCCTCTGTCCGTCTGTCAGTGGGCTGTTACTCATGAACCGTAATAGATAGACGGTTAAAATTTTCACAGGTTGTCTATTTCTTCTATTGCCGCTATAGCAATAAATAATACATATAAAATAAAGTTACACATCAAAGGGGGTTCCCATAAAAGAGAAATGTTTTTTCGGCGTTGTTTGCTTTTGTTTATTGTGCGGTGGCATGGAACTCTTCGTCATTCGTATGCAAGTCCGACTCACACTTGACTGGTTTTTTATTACCAGAAGCTGTCATAAAAATCGTCTGGCAAAACTAATTGCGGATTAGTTTTGCCAGACGATTTTTATGACAGCGATAATTTATAATATAGTACAAGGGCATAAACCGGAGGCCCAGAGCGGGAGACGTTATTTGATAATTTACCAGCCAAAAAAAAGGGCATAAAATAAGTGCATACATGAATTCTGTGTAAGTACATAACCTTTTGCTGCAATTGGGCTTCTCAAAACCTTTTCCAATTATGAACAAGATACTGAAAAAGATCACGTTAATTGTTATACACGGTTGGGTAATACAATGATCGAAGGTTTAAATAATTGTGGTCAAATATATCAAGCACCTTATATTGAAGATCTGTTGTCCAACCGGTTTGACCAGGATTCAAAAGATTGCGTTGACGAGCGAAATTTTATGTTTTGGATAATTTTGATACCCTCCGAATTTGGAACCTGTTGGAATTGTTTTTTGTATGCAGGAATGTAAAAGTAATAATGTGGCTTGTCATTTTGAATTGATTTTGATATTCTATACTATCTACAGGGTCAAATTAAATTAGCTAGTGAAACTGTGCAGACGTGACGGGTCAAAAAAAAAATAACAAAAAAGATTTTGATTTTTTTTTGGGGGTCACTGACCGCTTGTAGTGTTGTTACTTGAAGTATGAGTTAAGAATTTTTATTTTATTTAATCGTGCTTAGATATCTATACCCAAAACTTCTGAGCAGTTTACACATAAAAAAAATTTAAAAAACTGATATTTATAATTGACCGCAGTTACTGTAACTGCGGTCAATTATAAATATTTCACCTCTCAACGACAGCAGTGCACTGCTCATGACGCTTGACGTGCCAACACGTCGTGTTCAGGTTCGCAACAAGTCAATCGTCATCCTGAGGATGCCTCGTTGACAGGTGAAACACGTGTCGATTTCTTACAGGGTTCTTTATGAACTCTTTAAGAACAGTTAAGCGGATTAGGTTACGAAATATACTTCGTCTATTGTATTTTATAATGGATTTCTCGAGTCACGCCTGAGACAATTAACTATTTTAAGTTTATGTTATATTTTTTATTGAAAATGAAAATATTTATTTCAGACCAAGCACACAGTAATTGATACAATAGTCCATATTATGTTAGAAGGTAGATACTTATAGCTATGCTAGTAAAATTTAAAATAATTATTATTTGAGCGACCAATACCTCAAGATTTGGCTGTCCACTCTATCCGACACCACGCTCAGAAGTGTGTTGGTGCTACCCTTTATCCGAGACCACTGGAAGCCGTTCTTTTGCGAAGCACCGCCTGGAAGCCGTTCGTGCTGTGGCCGGCGAACATGCCGGAGGCGCTAGAGCCCCATGGGAGCCCCAACAAACCCCTGAACGCGTTGTTATTCTGGACGCGCAGAGCATTGCCGGCTTTTTAGGGATCCGTAGTAAACAAGGAACCCTTATAGTTTCGCCATGTCCGTCTGTCTGTCCGCGGCTTAGCTCACAGACGGTTAGTACTAGAAAGCTGTAATTTTTTAGGGTACGTCCCCTACACGTAAAGCGGGAATGTTTTTTTGTTCTCATCTATCCCATGTTGTGGGGTATCGTTAGAAAGCTCGTTCAAAAATATTGTGAGTTTGTGAAAACCATTTTCGGATTCAGGGATTCGATTGCAAAATATTAAGCTTTTAACTGAATTTTTTTGTTAGAGTCAAGTGTGCCCCCCCCCCCTGCCAGCTGAATGGTTGGTTTTGGAAATCTGAAAAAATTTACAGCAGTAGTATATATAACTAATTTAAAAGGAAAACTATCACAGCGAAGTACAGGTTTACGAGTAATAATTGACCAACTTAAATTTGCAGTTTGAAAAACAGATCTCCCATACATTCCTTATGGGAGAACATGTTTTTCAACTACAATATTAAGTTTGTTAAAATTCATCCCAACTACGGAACCCTTCATTGTGCGTGGTCCGACACGCACTTGGCCGGTTTTTTTTTAGTGTAACTGCTCCTCAGGTTACACGTGTATTCCATGTGGGTTATTTTTATCATGTCATTGAGTTACGTAACAAGTATTCAATAAAAAATTATTTGAATGAGAATTAATGTTTAATTTAGTGTTTCTTTCTTTAAAAACGTGAATTCTATGTGATTAAATTAGACAGGTTTTTACATCTAGGTATGTCACTCTACGGATGGCAGGTGTTCCTACGAAATTGACGTACCTACTAGTTTTTAATGAATCCGTAGATATACCTTTTATAGTTTAGGGAATTTAGAATTTCGTTTAGAAGACTTGTTAATTAGAATAAAATCGATGAAATTGATCAAGGTTATAAACAAAAGCGGCCAAGTGTGTGTCGGACCACGCACAATGAAAGGTTCCGTAGATGGGATGAATTTAACCCAAGAACAAACTTAACCATACGGAATGTATGGGAGAACATGGTTGATTGTTACTCGTTAACTTGTAGAGCCTACTAGGCTGTGATAGTTTTCCTTTTAATATCGTTATTTAAACTGCTGCTATGATTTTTTCTACATATCCAGAACCAACCATTTAGCTGGCAGGCAGACACACACACGCACACCTAACTCTAGCAAAAATTGTGCACTTAAAAGCTTAATAGTTCGCAAACGGATCGCTGAACCCAAAAATGGTTTTCACAGACTTCCAATATTTTTAACGACCTTTCCAACCACACCCCACACCATGGGATAGACGAGGAAAAAAAGGACATCCCCACTTTACGTGTATGGTCGGTACCCTAAAAAAATATTTTTCATGAATTTATTTTACCACTTTGTCGGCGTGATTAATATGTATGCCCATGCCAAATTACAAGTTACTAGTACAAACAGTATCTGAGCTAAGCCGCAGACAGACAGACAGACAGACGGACATGGCGAAACTATAAAGGTTCCTTGTTGACTACGGAACCCTAAAAAAGGTAGAGTAGCCGAAATATGACCGGATATTTAGTGCGGATTTCACCAATTAAATTGAACACGTTCAGTACATCTAAAGAGCGTTCAAAAACTGTCATTGTCAATATTCCACGGTAATTTTGACACTGACAGCGTTTGAACGCGTTCTAGATGTGTTGAACGTGTTCAATTTAATTGGTGATATTCATCCTTATTATTTAATACTAATATTCTCCTTCATTCTGCAAAGGTGAGATACCCCTTTTAACTATAAAATTAGTGTAGATTAGTATAGATAAAATCTTCTGTAGCTTAAAAACTGGCACAAATAATTTTGCACCACAGTAATAGGTAAATAAATACAAAGAAACTGACACTCACAGAAAAACAACAGATTTTTTTTGTAACGAACTGTTACTATCGTGACATTGATAATAAAATGCAAATCATACTGATAATTTAATAAATATTTAATCATAAACGTCTGATAACAAACTTGAAATTCAAAATAAAATAGTTTGAAGAGCAATGTTGTCGATAAATGTAATAATTACCAATAATTAAAATACGGAACTATAGAATAACGTTTCTGGTACACTATAATTAGTTTTATATTAGTTTCTATATTTGGATACAATTTATTGATTTTTACATTGGTTGTGGTTACGGAAGTATTTTTCCGTAACGTAAATGGGTCACTTACATTTCGTCGATAACGGACCACGTGTAATTAAGGAGATTCGAGCCGGGGTCTGTTTTTCATCTACTCGGGGTCTGACTATTTAGGTCTGCTTACACCATAAATCACTAAATACGTTTATCGCTAAACAAATCTCCTTTTCACCTCACAACCTCGGAACGATCCTATTTATCATTCGAAATCTGAGTGCAAAAGTGCATTTTATCCGCAGGCGTGAAAACAGTTTTTAAAATTCGAATCTTTCTATTCAGTAATTTTCTATACAGCCAGTCTACTGAAAATGCTTATTTCATGTCAGTGCGCCAACCTCATTTTTAGAATAATCGCACTGGCCAGCACGACGACAGCATGAGAAAAAAAATCTCTTTATTCAATTAATTTTGCAACATTTTGATTTGTTTTTTGATAAAGTCGCGACCACCAGCGACGAAGACAGCAGAGTTAGTGCTAGCGGTACATAATGCAAAATTGAGTTTTCTAATTTAATAAATTATGTAAGCTGGTTTTCTCGCACTTAACATTTTCCTCGCTGTAGTGAGGTGAAAACTAGTGTGTTTCGCTCGGCAGCATAGTTATTCTGCGTCTCGTACCTTTGAAACCCTCACTACGCTCAGGATTCTGCATTTGAACTACTCACTTCGCTCGTGGTTCAATCCCAGAATCCTTCGCTTGCTCAGATTTCTATACAAGTATGTATCTACTCGCGCCAAAACTTTGCAGCCTTGCATAACAAATAACTATTCTGTCTCTGACAAATATTAATTTATAAAATTATGATCATAAAAATCATCAATACAACTCTCTAAGTTCTTAGTCCTATTGAATGAATATTTCATGAAATCATGAAATTTGAGGCCAATTCTGATATAAGGAGTTGTATTGCTGATTCTAATGACTATAATTCTGTAAAACCCTTTTTTTGTTACGGTCGCGAATCATATTTTAATCAACATACAACCTGACATTGATCTGTAAATTGCAAAAAAACGTAAGAAAATTTGAATTTTGCGGGGTACGTTAGCGCATCCCCCTTAACGGCCGAAGGGATTTCGATGGCACCCTGGAAGACCATGACCTTTGTTAGGATGTAGGATTCTCTTTATCCCGTTAGAACGTTCCCATGGGATATTTTCTGACCAACACGCAAGCGTATCCGCGGTCATAAGCTAGTCTGACCACAAAAATTACACTCTACGACCTCGCTAACTTCAAATAAGGCAGTATGTCAATGTATGTGTAAAAAAACGACTTAAAGTTCAGATAATTATTTATTTATTTAACCTTCTCATACCGTTACAGCATAACCTTCTTTATCGTGGATTTGTCTTCATCATCGGAAGTATCGAATTCTATCAGGGCGTAAATATGTACAGCTAAATACGGAAAAATGCATCTCATTTCCGCACATTATTTAAATGAATTGTTTGACTTAATTTTGGCGAAAGGTCAAAGTCGGAGTGATGACTTATCTATATTTTTGAGAACTTAAATGTTATCGACAGTTTTTTTATTGTAAATATTTGTTGTTAACACTGAACGATATTTATTTATTTATTTATTTGCTAACATGTACAACACTGGTTAGTAGGCATGCATTAAAATTTCATGACACAGTATTAAGACATGCACCCTGTAAGGGCACTGCAACCGTATTTGTTTGTGGGTCTCATGAAACTGGTTTAGCCTATGGCCAGATGTTCATTTAGTTCCGAGTCAGGGTCTTCCGGGCTCCAATTCCGTCCAATTTCAAAGATAGTGTTTGTCAGAACATGCTTCGGAACACTGAGAGCACGAATGATCCGGAGTCCAAAAGACACTGATATGATAGCCCTTAGAACTTTCATCCGAGATTGTTGAGTCTCACATTTTAATTCTCGCTTCTAAGTTTGGCAACACATCTCCTTAGTAAAGCAGAGGCAAAGCGTCTATAGGTGGCGTTAACCACTTTCTCAATAGAGAGACAATCTGATCATTCGTCATCGTTATCCTAATAAACAGGCGAAATGATACGGCTAGTCGACATGCGCAAGCATAGAATAATCAGCCTACTGCGTTCCCACTGCTGGGACACAGGACTCGTGACTGTGAGAGCGGGTGGACTGCAATTTATCGAGCGGGTCCAGTGCGGGTTGGTAGATGTCGCATATCTTTGAATTTTGTAGTTCTCGGATATGCCGGTTTCCTCACGATGATTTCCGTTTTGAGGGCAGTGGTGATGAAATAAACTGCAGAAACTAAAGTGACGTAAGTGGGGGC
The DNA here is from genome assembly GCA_914767755.1 of Agrochola circellaris. NCBI lineage: Eukaryota > Metazoa > Arthropoda > Insecta > Lepidoptera > Noctuidae > Agrochola > Agrochola circellaris. The sequence continues at coordinate 4,645,380 of OU611847.1, forward strand.
CGTTACAACTGGGTCACCGCTACTCTATCGAAGTGATTCATCCTCATCATTGCCCTGCCTTTGTTCCAATTTATTTCTGGTCGGCACAACATGTCTTTTTCTTCCATACATCTCTATTAGTCGTAATCTCGCTAGTCACTCCTTTTCTATCCATATTATCATCTTTCAGACAGTCCTGGTTTTCCTCTATTATATATTCATATGCGTTCTCTATTTTACTTTCTTCTCCTCTCCTTATCTTTATATTCTATCGAAGTCGAAATGACTGTTATCTAACCGTGACCCTTAACTACGATGGATTAGTCATCTGTCACTTTGTCCATCAAAAGAGTTTCATAAGCGGAAGTTTGTCAGCCATCTTGTAACGGTCAGGCAAAAGTTCAAAGTCAGTGCCACCATATTTATCTGATGTCCTCTAAAAGAAACAATGTTTTTTTTGTTGTGGGCATTGTTACTTATTGCGTGATCGACCCTAAGATATTGTTTTGCTTTGATCAAATATATTGATGAAACACTTTTATTCGAGTTTTCAAATAAATGTAATTTGACTATTGAGATCATTTTTGGGCCCGCTAAATAGGGCAATAGGGGTGCTCCCTAATAGGTTTGACAGCTATTTGAAAGTCTCATGTCATGTGGGTGTACCTAAATACGATTCACTCTTTAACACCTCTTCCAGGAATACAGATTTTATGGTTTACTGCAATCTCTAAGAGAAAATTCAAGAAAATAAAAAATGCTTGCTTCCTAAAAAATTATGGTTACCTATTGAAACAGAATCGTAATATACTGAGTCGTTATTGCATATTTTATAAATATAGTCAACGACCACGTGCTTAGGTTAGTTGGTCTAATGTTTTGATAAAATATACCTACTTAATTTATTCAATAACCTTTGAATTTTGTCAGTATTAGATAACTTACGTCAGCTTGCTGTGACGTATTCTGCGATTGTCGAGTAATTATAGATCGTGTTCCAATATTTACGTTATACATAGATAAAAAAAGGCAACGCCTCTCTGTTTGTCTGTCCGTCAAGGGCCCCCGAAACGATCAATTGCAATTGTATTTTTTATTTTATTAAATTTTTACGTGATTCATATACATTGATGCGCAAATTGATCGTCTAGCAAATGCAATTAGAGCGATTGACAATATTAATACAATAGGGATGAAGCCTGGGTAAAAATAAAATATCTAATTAGTCCGTTAGTCAGATTCAGGCAGTTAATAAAAAACATTTAAAAAAGTTAAATAAGAGTAGTAAATGGGCCACTCTGTATTGTAGACTTAATAGACTGTAGATTTGTTCACCATCTTCTATTTAGTTAAATACCTGGTGCTAGTTTACAGGCCTACACTGTCCTCTCATAACTATTAACACTGTAAATTAAAAACATTGTAAAAGCCATGTATTTATAAAAGAGTAACCGTGGAGTTTCTGGCCGGCTCTCCTCCATAAGAAACGACCAATTATTGGAACCGTGCATCTAGCTTCTGACGTTTCATAACTGCCCATATAGGTTTATGTGAAATAAAATATATTGATTTTGATTTTTGAGTTTAAGTGAGTGAAGCAGTGGTCACAGCTACTTATTTCATAAGTGAGATAAAAGTAAACGTTGTTTTAATCGAATGTTTTGGCATGCACACTTGAGACATACTTAACTCTGCTTCTAAGACATCATACTTCGGAAAATAAACTACAAACAATATTCTACCGTAAGAACTGTTAAAGATCTATGAATGACAACTTGGATTAACGGCTTGACGTGCTTTCCGAGGCATGGAGAAGTCTCGATATGTAACGGATGGCCACCTATCCGCGAACCGACCGCGGCAAGCGTAGCTTAATCTTCGATCGACTCGTGCGGCTGCCCCTGTAAGTAATAATAACCTTTGTACTCAAAATTATAATTATGTATCTATTTTACTGTGTATAAATAATTAAATAATAAATAATGCATTTATTCTGTTTCGGAAGTGTGAGTTTCAATCGTCCTTAACACAAATTGGTGCATAGGAAATAAGTATCAAATGTCAAATTAATGATCTGGTTTTTAATTGTTTTTCATACATATTTATATTAATTAATTATTTGTAGAATAATAATGTAGATTCAAAAGGACGTTACCGTGCCAACTTTTAAAAATGTGTTTCAAAGATGTGAATAGGTATGATCATTTATATTTTTTATATTATTTAAAAAAAACTTTTATTTACAGTTTGCAAAACACATCCAACAAGTTATCGGTGTACTATCGGTAATTTGTCAGGGATTTTTAGAGAAAACCGAGTGCTGTATTTAATTGATAATTGATGAGATTTGTGATTTGTGCCCGGTTGATGGGAATAGGCTCGCCCCCTATTACATGGGAATTAAACATAACTGGCGAAATGTGGGTGTACTATAGGTACAGCTCTGCCTAACCCTTCGGGGACACAAGGCGTGATGTTATGTAGGTAAGCAAATATGTAATCTGCGTTCGCAATTTATTTGCCAAACATGTAAATAAACACGAGTTTTAGGAAAAGCAACCATAATGTCTTACTCTTAAGGTTCAGGTTGCACTACAACTTCATATTTTTTTATGACTTTTTCAACAATACTAGTCAGTCTTAAATCAACTTTATTTACACTTGCGTAAAGTTGATGTTTGTTTAAGTGGAAATAATATTAATGCGAAACAAGGATTTAAATAGACGATAGGTATCATATGCATGCATGCAACGCTCAAATCAGCCGTCAAAAACCTGCTAAGATCAGCTTCATAAACAGTATTATTATAACCGCAGAGTACTATTATTTAGTAACACAAACCAGAAAGCAATGCCGGCCAGAAGCCTTAAATTTTTCGCTTAAAAAAAACTTTTTTTTTTCTGCAGTTATAAAAAAAAACCGGTTTAGTGCCAGTCGGCCTCGCACACGAAGGGTTTCGTACTACCGTACAATATTAAGCAAAAAACGGTGAAAAACAAACATTTCTTGTATTTTATTTTTATTATTATTTGTTTTTATAGTAGCAATAGAAATACACAATCTGTGAAAATTTCAACTGTCTACCTATTACGGTTCGTGAGATACCGCCCGCTGATATACAGACGGACAGCGGAGGATTATTAATAGGGTTCCGTTTGGCAACTTTCGGGTACGGAACCGTAAACAGCAGTATCAAATTAATTTAATTCGTCATACGAAACCTTTCATTGTCTTACCTGCTCAGTGGTTGCGTAAACGCATTCTTGGCATCTTGCCGGTGCGTTGAACCAAACCAGATTGTTGACAAAACGAGCAAAAAAATGTGTAGTGTTGTGTAAACAAAAGTGGGCCAGTTATGCCGATAGGTCACCTTGTCATTTGAGTCACAAATGTTTGTTGATTTAGGTGTCTTATAAAATTCGTTTTTTATTCCCCTAGACTAATTTGACAGGTGCAAATGTCAAACTCCAAATTTAAAAAAACAAACGACAATCACTTGAAATGTCAAATTAGTCTCTGGGATTTAAAAAAACGAACTATAGATTTTTATAATAGGGATATCAAAAGGCTCTATGTCTGTGAAACTTGAATAATTACCAGCCAGTTAATCAAATGGGAATCTATACTAGTAATAAAGCTGAAGAGTTTGTTTTTTTGTTTGTTTGAACGCGCTAATCTTGGGAACTACCAGATGGTTTTAGTCGTTTTAAGTAGAGATTCTTGACGAAGTTTATAGGGTATTTAACATCACGCAAAAAGGGAAGAAGTCAGAAAGGACGCCAAGCAAAAACGAAGCAATAAATAGCTCGGAAGGGCGATAGGTTTGCGTCGTGGTGAGTCGGGGGCTGAAATTTCAAGCGGATGAAGTCGCGGGCAGGAGCAAGTCTAAACTAATAAAGAGAAAATATTTGATTTTTTGTATGTTTGTATATTAGTTTGTTTGTTATGTATAAACTCAAAAACTACACGACCAGTTAAAAACATTCTTTTACCAGTAGTTTGCTATACTATTACTGAGTAACATAGGCTATAATTTATAAGGATATCACGCGGGCGAAGCCGGTGGCGGAAGCTAGTAATTAATAAAGAAAAAAAAATACATTTATTGCACGGATCATGCTCGGATGAGGAAAATCAGTTTTTGTTTATTTTTCCGGGGTTCAATCGTAACTAAATATAAGACAAGTATTGTTAGTAATATTTGGGAAAAATTCATAATTTGACGTTGTGCCTATTTTAAAATTAAAATTAAAATTAAAAATTAAAAATTAAAATAAAATTAAAATTAAAATTAAAATTAAAATTAAAATTAAAATTAAAATTAAAATTAAAATTAAAATTAAAATTAAAATTAAAATCAAAAATAAAATAAAATTAAAACTAATTTAAAACTTATTTAAAACTTCCATGTAGGAAGTGGATGGCGTATTGCCGGCTCAAATTCAGATTCTAGGCTGCTGACTGAGAATTTAAGTAATGTAAATAAATTAATCGTAAATGTTTTACTTATTTCTACTACAAACTAGAGCTAATCCATAAAACCTTGAGACATGCATCGGTTATTGAACGTGAAAAAAATATGAATGACATTGAACTACAAGTCATATACTTAACATAACTATTTATGTTCACTTCCGTGTTGATTCATAAATAATGAATTATTTATTAAAATACCATATTGGTTATGGACAATAATAATATTTATCGTTTGATGACGCGGCATTGAGCGAGTTTAGAATAAGTGCGACATAGATGTCGAATTTGATTTGGATATTGATTTGAAACGTCATTAATTGGCTTTAAATGCAGTCTAATTTTAGATTTGAAAAATAAAATGATCGTCGTAATTTGGGAGCAGTTAATAGACATTTACATAGTTATGCCGTTAATGACGTACCTACCAAGGAAGCCACATGTACAAAATTAATTATTGCCAAACTTCCTTGTCTTCAACGTAGTCTTTAATCTTATAATATGCTTTTCTGATAAGGACACGTTTGATGTGGGTTTTGAACTTTCCATCGCTAAGTTCTGTAACCGACTTTGGCAACTTGTTATAAAAGCGAATACTGTCTATAAGAAATGACTTATTAGTTTGGTTAATCTAAATTTGGGTATCACAATTTTATGTGATACCCAAATTTTGAGTTTTATACTGGATTTGACAGCTGTGTTGCTGGGGAGTTTGTGGTTTGCGCCAATTCTTCTTCCCAGCTAACGCACTAGGAAGTGGTGAAGGGTGGGCATTTTGGGGGACTGTCTTATGTAATTTTGACGTTCGAAAAGTGCTGATTATCAGCCTAGTTTGAATAAATGACTTTTGAATTTTGAATTAGCATAAGTGCAATTTCGCGGAAGCTCTAACAGCATCCTAAAAAAATTGTACGACAAGGTCGACAGCCTCTTTATTAGGCTCTGCACTGGGTGTGGAGGCACGTGCTAACATTTTGTTGAGCCACGTACTATTATATGTTGTAAGATTATTTTATATTATAAGTTTTACCAGCATAGTTTATAAGTTAGTGTTAATAATACTATATGTATTACGTGTACTTACTTGTATGTGTGATCCGCAATAAACGAAATATATATATCGTTGACCGTAGGTTCAATTGAGGTAACGATTTTTCAGGAGAGGCCGACAAAGTTTTTTTTCGGACTAAACCGCCCACAACTTTTTTTGTTATTAATCTTCTTCGGATCTGATTTCACACCATAATCTTGTATTTTAGTGCTCTATCTACCTGTGAACATTTATTTAAATAAGTTAGCTATTTAAGAAAATAGACGTCCCTTACACCAACGTATTTTGTTAGTAATGTCCCTTACTGACCAAGTATCTTGTAGACGTCCCCCGTCCATTAAATTGACCTCTACGTTGGATCAAATCTATTAATGAAAAAATTGTGTAAAGGACTTGTTGAAAAAATGTATGAAAGAAAATACAATGTAAAGAGATTTTTGACAGAAAATGAAGTACACACTTTTGACGTACTGAGTAATCCGTAATGGTAATTCGTTCATTGGGGAGACCCTTACCTTATTTGAAGTGAATTGGTGGCAGTAATTACGCCATTTCAAATTCCTATAATGCATTGTTTTTCAGATACATTCTTGTTATGGGGCTGATTCAAAATTTGGATCCAAAAAATCAGTAGGGTAAGGGACATTTTTCTTAAGCTAGAATTTTTTCATATACACCATTCGAAAGAGCGTAAAATTCTGAACAAAACTGTATATCAACTCATTTTGGGTATTTTGTCCCTTACCTCAATTGAACCTACGGTCGACGATATATAAGCTTCCGAAAAGCTTGTGTTAATTTTGTTGAAAGTCGTTGTAGAAATCCGAAACGGATTGAAAGCTCTTGTAGGCCCTCAGGTTTCATTACGGATGTCTTCTGTCCGAAAGAGAGACCAATTTGGTTGCAACTTGAGATAAGGAAAAATCTTATTGCGTTTGATACTCATTCAGGATTCTTTGCAAAAATTACGGAAAATGACGGATATCCTATTTCCTCATAAAGGACGAAGGAAGTTCTTTTGTAGTAGTCTGCGGGTAATTACTTGTACTAATTAACTGACTATATTTTCATATAACTTCATGTTTATTTGTCAGCCTTTTTTTTTTTTTTTTTTTGAGGGTGGGAAATTATCAAATAACTTCTCCCGCTCTGGGTGGAGCGGGAGGGCGTGTCAGACTTTTACTGACTAAAACCCACCCGTGTTCCTTCCGTTGCCTGTGTGCCGAGGTCGCGATATCCCTTTCAGACAAACCCGCAACCCCGGCAGGCATTGGCCCTTCCGGACCCCGTCAGTTGGTGCTGACATCTCTTTGAGGCGCGCGTGGAACACAACGCGCCGTCGACCCGGGCCTGCAGTGCTATTCTGTAACCATCTCACCGTGTATACTTAGGTGAAGTGAGCGTGGAGTGAGCTGTCATTCCACAGGGATTGACACTATTGACAGCTCACTTCACCCAAGTTTTCACGGTGAGATGTTTACAGAATCGCATGGCTGGTCCCTATCGGACGGCGAGCTACCCATTGCTCACCGTCCGCAAGCCCGCGCCTACGGTGGCCGGAAGTCGGCTCGCGACTTTATTTGTCAGCCTGTGAGATGACAAATGAAAGTACTACTAGAAACTTTATAGGGTGTCAGGTTAAACGATATACTTCAAGAGAGTGTTTAGTACTTATGAGAATGATCAACTTTTACTGTGAGACCAACCTAGTATCTAATGGCGAAGAAAATCAGCTGCTCCATACATTTATGTTTGCATAAATCGACAAAATTTAGGAAATGAGTACGTAGTATGTTGGTACTATCGAAGAACTTCATATCTAAGCAGTTTGAAAACAAAATCCCGTGAATGCGATGACCACATCTGTTGCCGGCCCGGTTCTATAGCGGCCGAGCGCTGCAAGCAGAAACAGTCCTTACGGTGTATAGATATGAACTTCTTCGATGGTACATAAGAGGAAGTCTGAACGTGACACCGGTGATTGAAAATTTGTGCGAAAAGCGGTTCTCATGGTATGGGCATGTGATGCGGAGGAATGAGGAAAGTTTTGAGTATGAATGTTGATGGCTTTAAGAGTAAGGAAGACCAAAGAAACGATGCATGGACTGTGTGAAAGATGATATGGCTAGAAAGGGGGTGACTACCGAGAAGATGACTAATAGAGAAGTATGGAAGAAAGGGACATGTTGCGTCGACCACAAATAAATTGGGATAAGGGCAGGAGAATAATGATGAGGAATTCGACAAAATGTAACAAAATGAATATATTTAAGAGTTTTTTCCATAGTAAATTGCCATTTTCATGAGCCTAGTGCTTGAAAATTGTGGCTTCTTTTAACTATGTCCCTCGGTTAACCTAACACCCTGTTTATAAAATAAATGATAATCATGTAGATTAGATGACGAGAATCCAATGTATTTTTTCAAATATCTTTGACAGGTCGTCACCCTTTAATAACTAACAAACACTTCGGGATGAATCGGGTCCATTCGTGATTTCTTTTAAAGCCTATATTTGCTCTTTCTCTCCCTAGTGTAAAAAAAACAAACATTGGGGCAGAGTATTTTAAAATTACCAAAGGAAATTCGTACGTATCTAATGGTAACAAGATATAGATACCAAAGCTCAGAGACTGAGCACGGACCATCAAAAGGGATTTCTCTCTGCGGTATTGAAGAGCGCGCTGGAGAATACCGCGGCGGGATGCGAAGGCATACGACGGTACGCGCCGGAGTCTGCTAGATTACGATCGCGGGGGAGACACAGTTCAAGCAGGGGTGCACTCCGTATTTCCCCAGTGTCATACCGCGGGATGCTCCTTGGCAAATCCTCCTCGAGGCCGTCCCCGCCGTCCGCCGGTGTGCGTTAGCCTTTACTCATTCATCGATTCCTAATTATATTTAGAAATATTTTCTCTCTTTATTGTTCCTTAGCTCATATTTAAACAAAAAGAATTTGACGGCAATCTCATTTATTTTGTAGAAGTTGCTGTTTATTCGTGTTCGGGTAAAAAAGAGAGAAAAATATTTTCGGTATTCCATTAAAATGAGTAAACAACATGGAGGGTAAACAATATTTTTCGGAAGGTAATTGAGGGTACCAGACAAATTAAGCGTTGAAGGCTGCCTGTAATGTTGTTTTGGCCGATCGAGTAAATAAAAGTGTGCTGAAATTTTGGTAGCGACTTATGTTAGTTCAAGGCAATTTTTTTCAGTGGGGGTTTCGGCGAATGTACAAGTATCTCCCGGGCCCCCGACTCATAGTAATAGTAGTCGGAACAGTGGGGTTTAGTCGGTAGGAGTTCGACATAACCCTCCGTTCTCCCAAGACGGAGGGTATCCACGAGAACTTCCCCAAGAAAAAAAAAGGGCATAGTGTAACCGTTTTTGAAAGTGTTTCTAAATTTAATTATGTTTAAACAAGTTGTTACAGAAATATGTGGGCAAATTGAAATAGACCATGCTAGGAAGTTAGATTACTACTTACTATACAACATGTCCCGGAATTAAGCACACCACCAAACACCCCAATTATAATTATGATATAATTATAATTATGATATAATTATAATACATTGTATTGAATTTTTACTATCTATACCTATGTTTGTTTGTTTGTATGTAGGGGGTAATCTCCGGAAATACCAGTTGGATTTAGAAAATTATTTTTGCTTTGGATAGTCCAATTCTTGAGAGAGGTTATAGGCTCGTGGACGAAGTCGCGGGCACAAGCTAGTTATGTATAAAACATTGTTTATTAATTAAATTAGTCATACTGATTGTGGGAGAAAATGGTGGTCGCATTAAGGCTCGTGCAGACCAGCGCGACGCGACGGCGCGACGCGACTTGAACAATACAATTTCTAAGAAAACTTCACGGCATAACAATAACCGGTGTCGCGTCGCGTTGTCGCGTCGCGCTAGTCTGCACGACGCTTTACAAATCTACGCACGCACACAGTCGCGTCGCGTCATAAGGGTCTAGCGTAATAAGTACTTCGTCCATTTTGGTTTGTATTGACTGTACAGCGGAAGTGCGACCGTAATTTACGTAGTTTTAATTATATTTAGGATAAATAAATTACCTATATTAAAAATGACAGCAACCGACTCAGTAAACGATGAAACGAACTATGAAGAATGAGCATTAATTCAGTTATACATTGTATAAGGTAAATGTTTTTCCTTGTTTCTTATATAATACTTAAACAAAGCATTCATAACTTAGACAGTAGACAAAAATAAACGAGATAATAACCAAATGCCGTTTGTTATTCAAATAATAACTTGATGATCTTTATAATGTCGAATTAATTATCATTTGAGCTGCGATATTATTATATAATCATGATTATTTTACAAGTGATACGAATAAACTTTAATTTCAGTCCCATTAGAATACAAATGTGTTATAATTACAAAAAAACAGGAAATAAATAAATTAAAGCAATCTATAAATATTATAAACTAGCTGCCCGCCCCGGCTTCACACGAGTAGCACTATGTACTTATCTACGGCCCACCTACCTACCTACCTACCCTACCCACCCTACCCACCCTACCCACCCTACCTACCCTACCTAAAAATCATCTGTTCCATACATTTATGTTCGCATAGCTCGTTATAATGCAGGGAACAGCTTTTTTTTCGCGATTTCAGGGTTGGTCCCATAGTGAAAGTGGTTCATAATGATGAGTACAATGATCCCTTAAGAGGATGCAAACGAATTAAATTTCACATTGTATAGAGATAGATAGATAGATTAAAGTCGCTTTTCGTGTTTGTTTGTGTGACCGCGTTGTTCTTCTAAGCTATGCAACGGATTTTGATGCGATTTTCACTATAATTTAGAGAATTTATTCCAGAAGGTTTATGTTAGTAGAGGATCCGACCTAGGCACAACCTGCACCCGTCTGTTAAATGGATGAAAAGTATTTTAAATCAAATTTTGTATGTTAGAAAATATATCGCGATTGGTTTGCCTAAAAACTTCCTAGCCACACTGTGATTAATTAAAAATTCAAAAATTACTTTTTTTTACCATTGCAATTATACACCAATTGAAAGGGCTTTTTAAGGAGAACCTTTGCTGATAACTAGAATGTTGCCAATGGTTAGTCAATTCGGAGTTAATGACCTAATTAGGTGACTACTTGGCCACCTAAGTTTATGAATGTTCTTGGCGCCCAATAGCCATAAGTGATATATCAATGGATAGTGCTTTTTAAGAGAAACATTTTCTTTGTTTACTAAAACGTTTTACGAAAGGATACAACTTTTGAAAAAATAGTAATTTTTGAATTTTTTATTACCTATTTTAATACTTACTCGCAAAATATTTTTTTACATACTAAATCTAAACTAATATTATAAAGAGATAAGATAAAAAAAATTGTATGTGTGTTTGTAATGAATAACTCAAAAACTACTGGACCGATTTTAAAAATTCCGTCATCAGTAGAATGCTTTATTATCACTGAGTAACATAGGCGTATAATTTATAAAGATATCACGCGGGCGAAGCCGCTGGCGGTAGCTAGTTTGATTTAAAACACTTTTCATCCATTCAACAGATGGGTGAAGGTCGTCTCTAGGTCGGATCTTAGACTATGTCTATAATACATTAATATTAAAGTAACATATAAGTAATAAAGAAATCTCGATGTTTTGTCAAGTCGTAAAAACCGTGCGAAGCAGGTTTCTCATTAGATATTTTAAAAAATACCCTCCCACCCTACAACTCCCCCACACGTGGCAAGGCTGCCCCCTATTACATGAAAGTTAAGGCGACAATAACCGACTTTTAATTATTTTATACCGAAGATCATGTTGAAACGTGTAATGTTAATGGTTTGGAAAAAATATATGATAAATAAAAGCATTTTTTTATAACTTAATCTGTGTTTATTTTAGATTATATTTATATTACATAGTGTAATTAATTTGTAAAGTTATGTCTAACGCGGATAAAAAAACTGAGAATCACGTAAAAACGATAAAGCGCATTTTTGTGAAACTTTCACCATTTTAAAGATAATTTAATTATTTATCTTTTAGTATACGTGTTTTATTAAAATACTTTTTGTTTTATGTATAATAAATTGATAATGCGTCTAATTTGGGACAGCGCTCCTTGATGGGCGAGTCCTATTACTGGCTGGATGTACGATGCGTTGCGTGAGCTCAGCACAGAACACGCAAGTAACCACTCAAGGCCACTGGCATTTAGTGGCGTCTTAAACATAACTGGCGAAATGAGGGTGTACTATAGGTACACCTCTGCCCAACCCTTCGAGGAAACAAAGCGTGATGTTATGTGATGTATTAAAAAAATGATTAATGAGTCATGTTATTAAGTCCACGGAAGTTCATTTGATGACTAAGAAATGAATCGTCATGTACTAAATTGATAAAATAATATTTACTATTATATTGTGTGATGTCGTTATAGCCCAGTGGTTCAGGCTTCGCCTCTCATGCACAAAGTTGTGTACCGGGCAGTACCAATGTGACTTTTCCAATTTATATTTACTTTCTGAAAATATCCTCAGGAAACCTGGTCTTATAGTTATACAAGTCCGAAATCACCAGCCCATCATGAGCAAGCGTGGTGATCAATGCGCGCCTTCTGTGTATGAGAAGAGGCCTTTGCCCTGCTGTGGGACAATAATAGGCTGGTATCCTACCTAGTACTTATACCTTACCTGGTACCTTATATAGTACCCGAGCTCTGCTCTGGTGAAATTAATGCTCATTTAATATGAAAGTTCAAACTAATTTCATGCTGACGTGGTAGTACGTACTTACTAATTCCATGCTGCCATGGTAGTACGTACTTACTAATTCCTTGCTGCCATGTCATTATTCTAAGGTAGCTCTTGTTCTAAACTTGTTCTAAACTTTGGGCGACCGAGCTCTGCTCGGGGAAAATGAATTTTCCCAGATATGATATGAGACCTAGCTAGATCAATTTTTCGCCCCGCAAAACCCCTGTAATGTACTTTCATCGAAAACGTTAGAGCCATTTTCGAGAACGAGATTACAAATATATTTATATGTAGGTATATAAATAAAAATATTGCTCGTTTAATAGTATAGGATATTAGGTAATTCTTCGAAAGTCTTTCAGTCTTTCAGTCTTCAATTGAAAAAGGTGTTTTTAATTTTGTAGATGAACGATTTCATAATTATGAGGTAAGAAAATAGTTCGGTTTCTCGTTGATTTTTTGGCTGACTTAGGTACCAACCTACCTTATTTATTGGAATGTGTTTTTATTCTATTCAATATCTTTGGAATTCAGACTTCTGCGTTTATTTAAAGCTAATTACACCGAGTCGTTCGTTAAAACATTAATATAAAAGAACAAGTTTTCTATTTATATTTTTAAATTAATAGCAGCTAACATTTAACATAAAGTTTAGGGTACAAATAACAAGTCGTGACCCGCGTCATATTTAAAAGCGATCGTTCGAACTTTTTGTTCGGTGAACCTGAACGCGTGGTCGCGTCGACAGAGGGCGCTTTTCGGTTTTCCGAACAAAAAGTGACATTATGAACGCGACCGATCGATTATTCGCGCAACGTTCGCTTTTATATAGGACGCGGCCTTATTTTGTTTATATGCACTTATATTATTTAATCAATATTATAGTCTCTCTCTGTTAGTTGATTACTTATCTTGATTTTAGGCAGTTACAAAACTACGCAAGTAACCTAAAAAGAAGAAAAAACTTCAAGCTTTTGAGAAATCAAAAGTTTCATACTTAACGATACTGTTTACCTTCTTAAATAACTTAACTACCTCCCAACTTGTTAAATGCTAAAAAATTAAACGAGTTTTAGTTCCGCAAGTTCGTTTTAAGTTATAAAAGTCAACTTAGTGTGACTTAATAGTGGTGCACTGTGTTTGTTTTACTGTACTCGTAACTTGGTACAAATTTATGCATTTTTCAGGAACTTACTACCCTATTTATAAGTGCTGTAAGTAGGAACACTTAAACTGCATTAAAGGTTTATCGAGTTTTTTTTATTTTCTGCTGTACTTAACTTTTGGTAGGTTTGATAGTCGGTTTATGCAACTAATAGCTTTAGTTAAGTTAGTGTATAATATTGCTATTTTTATTAATTAAATAGTTATAAGTTGTTTGTACCCACTTGTAAATATCTCTTGTATATATGTTGTAATATCACTTGTAATATTGAAAAAAAAAAAAAAACAATAAAAGATTTATTAAGTTTCAATTAAGTATTTTAAATTAAATTACATAGGAAATTGGTTAAAAACACCAATTTTATTCGCAAGTCCATTGGAAATGAAGGCTGAATAAAGGGCGTGCGAGCAAACAGGTGACTCTAATAAAACATTTTTTAAGAAAACTTCACGGTAGAACAATTACCGTCTTATCGCGCCAGTCCACACGAGCCTTTATGGTCACACAAAAAACAAGACTTAAGTGTATTCTTTTTACTCATTACCAATGTTTTTCTTCTTTCTTTTTCGTGTAGTTACTTGGTTAATGACTAACCTAGTGGCAGAGTTTGTATGCCACCCATGGACCTCTGACTTGGCTTTACATGCCGTCGAGAAATATCTCTCAGGTATGACGGTTTCTCCAGGATGTTTTCCTTCGTTTTTGAAGCAAGTGATAATTATACAATACGCACATGAATCCGAAAAGTCAGAGGTCTTGGGTTCGAACTCGAGATCTATGACTTGGTAGTCCGACGGTCACACCACTAAGCTATCACTGCAGTAGTCAACTAATAATTGTAGTAGAATATATTCGCCCCGAAAATTTAATGGGACATACATAAATGGCGAAGTGTGGGTATTACGATTCAGTTCTGCCTGTTTTGTTTTTGAAACCGGTAAACAAAAGGTTTAGTCGGAACTGTTACTAGACTAGTTCTGAGACCTGTTGAATAGAACTCTTTGTTGGAAACCTAGTATAACGCTCAACGCTTATTGGATCGTAGAAAGAAGTTTCTTGGTAATTTTGCAATAGACGCGGAGTTGTTAGCTGGTACTGAAGTTTAAAAATTCATCTTACACCTGTAGGTAATTGATTAATTTCATGTGCAGCGGCACTAAAAGACCAATAATTAAATTATATTTAACATGATGAAGGTTTCAGAAAAAACTTAGAATCACGGAAAATCTATCAAGCGCATGATAGATATTCCGTGATTCTCAGTTTTTTATCCGTGTTAGACATAACTTTGCAAATTAATTACACTATGTAATATAAATATAATCTAAGACATTCACAGATTGAGTTGTAAAAAAATGCTTTTATTTATCATTTCCAAACCATTAACATTACACGTTTAGACGTGATCTTCAGTATAAAATCATTAAAAGTCGGTTATCGTCGCCTTAAGCTAAGTTAAAGTACTGCCGAGAACAATACATTTTCTATTGACAAAGGTGACATTACCAACTAATGTTTGTGAGCTTATCAACATCTAACCAGTTTGCTTGATTGATTTTCAAGAAAATAATTTTCATAATGACAATATAACAAAGGAAGTATTTTGTAGTTTTTCAAACCTAACAGGTTTTTAAACCTGTTGGATAAATTCTCTTTGTCTTTTACCGGAAAATCTGGAACATATTATTATTTTTATTTTTTTTAATTGTTTATCAGCACTTTAAAATTATATTTTTCTTTATTTACACTTCAAAGTCGCAAACATCTGTGTAGCCCTGGCTCTAGTACTAGGAGTTTCTGTATCACAAGAGCTAGATTTTTATTGATGGATATCATTTTTTTTTTAATTCATTTAAACATTTATGTACACACTTAAATAAACAGAAAAGACGAAAAGAACATAAAAATACGTACAAAGGTGATGCTTATTTCTAAAGAAATATCTTCCAGCATACCTGCGGCCCTGCCGGGGTTGCGGGTTTGTCCTGCCGGGGTTGCGGGTTTGTCTGAAAGGGATATCGCGACCCCGGCACACAGGCAACGGAAGGAACACGGGTGGGTTTTAGTCAGTAAAAGTCTGACACGCCCTCCCGCTCCGCCCAGAGCGGGAGAAGTTATTTGATAATTTCCCAACCTCAAAAAAAAAAAAAAACCATACCTGCGGGGCGGTAGGAAAATAGATAAAAAGAGATGTAGACAACGTGTGTAAAAGTAGAAGAGAAAAAAAAAACAAAATTAAGAAATAATTCACTTATTTTAAATAAAACAAATAATATGAGAATATACATACAAACATACATACATTGAAATCAAATCCACAAAAATATTAATAAATATACAATAATAAATAAATACGCAACTATGAAAAAGTGGAAAGATTGTGTGTAATGACTCGCCCAGACAGGCGCAACGTGACTCTGGTGGAACAATTTCTTTGAAAACTGCACGGAAATTGTTTTACCGGTGTCAAGTCGCGCCCATCTGCAGGAGCCTTAATGATAGATTTTTGTATTTTTTTTGAAATATCACTTTTATTTAGGTTGCTTTATTGTTATTGTATTTGTGTACATTTATTTCAATAAAAGTATAATCTAGACTGAAAATGGTGAATCGAGGTTATTTATTATGGGTTAAGAAAAGTTACTTTAAATATTTTTCTTTGTTCGTTGAGAGTTGGTTCCGGTAATTAATAAACGAACGGATAGAATGCAATTAGAAGGTCTTAAGATAATTGGATGATTTTAAAACAATGTAGAGTCAAGATAATTATCTTGCAGTTTATCTTTAAATTAATTAGTTAGTAATTAATTTAATACGGTTTAGCTTCGTACTTGAACAATAGTTACCAATATCGTCTTTCAACAACATTACGCCTGTATTTTGCGGAGGGGTAGGTGGAGGCCGGGGATGTATGATATACATTCATCATCATCATCATTATCCACAATCCGACTTAAAGAAAGAAGGAAAGAAAGAAAGAAAGAAAGAAAGAAAGAAAGAAAGAAAGACAAAAAAAACAAAAAAAAAACAAAAAGAAAAAAAAAATCAAAGCAGACTTCACCCAATGCTAGGCACAGGCCTTTCTTTTCTTGTACCAATCCCCACGCTCCTGTGCCAGCCTCATTCAGGTTTTGCCCGCGATGGCAACAATCTCGTCCGCCCATCGCCGGACGACCGACATCTCGTCTTTCGGTCCTTGGAAGGCACTCTGTCACAGCCTTACTCCTTGTCATAACTGTGCCTTGCCAGGTGTACTATATGGTATACATAATGTACCACTATTTAACCAGCTTTGTGTTAAATCTCCTATGGGTTGAGTCTGTTTGTAATAAATTGGAACAACAGTCCCGAGCCTCAGAAACGCTTCGTTTTATTACCGTTACGTTTTTGGTCATACAAATCTGATTTCTTGATAATAATCTTAAGACGATGTTATCTGGAGTTTTTATTATTGAATGGTCTATTAAGTAAAGTTAAGGAAATGAATTACTAATCAAATTGACTACAATATTACATTGTCCTATCTTTAAAAGTTGTATAAACTAGCTATAACACGTCATATTGACGGAGTGTGTCTATCTATTAGCATTTCTAAATTTGGCAGAATATGTGTTAATTTTATAAAAATAGATGTTACCAGCAAAAACAGGAAATAATTAACGTTCATATTAGCAGCGTTTTAGGACTTTTCATTTAACATCAAAAGTGTAATATAAACTTTTCCATTTTGCCAATACATTTAACAGTTTCCATAATTTATTTCAGCATGTTTAATTGAGTTTTGCAACGTGAATTGAACGGCAATAGTTAGTATGATTGGAGTTTTCCATAATAGTCTATTCAATCTACTATATTTGCATGTCGCATTCATTCAAACCTTTATTCAATGTTGCTGCAATATGTTTTATAAAAAAAAAAATGGTTTGGAGGAAAAATGATCGACGAAAACGCAGTTGTTTTTAAGATCCATGCTTGAGCCCAAAACGGCCGTCAGGTTTCGTCATGTCTGTAGATCGCTACGTGTTTGTCGTTGAGACTTTTTATAAAATTGAGTGTGAATGGATAACTTCAACAACAATTTGATGTTGAAACCCTGAATTAAACTAATTTTAAAATGTGCTTATTGCCTGTATGCCGAAATTAGACTTCTCTTCATATCGTGATGGCCACAACATAGCTGGTACAGCGAGGGAAATTAATTACATTGATACACTACGTCAATTTGACGTAACGTGTTATAACCATTTCATACTACAGACAAATAAAGACAGGTATGTTTTGAATATTAGCTGCGCCCCGCGGTTTCACCCACGTAAGTCTCGATCCCGTGGGAATATCGGGATCCAGGTCATGGCCTACCCATGTGCCAAATTTTATCTTTATCTCTTATCACTTTCTACCGGGATAAAAAGCCTATGCGTTATCCAGGTTGTAAACTATGTGTATGCCAAATGTCATTCCAATCAGTTCAGCCGTTTTTACGTAATTGAGTAAGAAACTTCAAAACACACAAACTTGCAAACATTTACATTTATAAAATTAGTAGGATTAGTAGGATAGTAGGATTAGTAGGATAGTAGGATTAGTAGGATAGTAGGATTAGTAGGATAGTAGGATTAGTAGGATAGTAGGATTAGTAGGATAGTAGGATTAGTAGGATAGTAGGATTAGTTAGGATACAGACAGTTTAAGTTGGTAGTTAATTTGATACATAATTAATATCCCTGTCCTTATGTCTTGAGAATAGCTGAATTACGTTGAAAAGTTTAGAGGTTGGTAGTGGGGCTAAATACTGTAGGTGTGCCGAACTTAGGTATTGTAATTAGTAGAAATAAATCATGATATTAGCATTTTATTAGGTACTTGGAATCTGTGTTACCTTTAATTAACTTAATGAACTTAAGGTGAACAGTTTATTAAATCATTAAAATTGTAAAAAAGTGAACTTGATATTTACATTTACATAATTATTGTATTACATTAATTGCTGAACAAATTCAGTAATAAATTATTTTATAACAGAATACTAAACAGTTTTAATTAGGTACTTAGTAATTTTATTCGAAAAGTAATAAATATTTTTATATCAATTGAGATTGATATAAAAATATTTATTACTTTATTTAGTTATTCGTAGACATTACATTTTCATGGATTTTCAAGGGCACACGTAATTAATGATCATTAATGAATGACAATCAAGGGATTGACCTAAAATGCTCAAAATGCGGTACCTATACAAAACCATGTACGAAAAATTCATTCAATGTTTGGCTAAAATATATTTTGTTATAAATATTTTATTTACATTATAATATGGAAAACAGATAGCGTCATTGAATAGCATAAAACGACATTATTTCCTGTACAACAGAGATCGAACTTGATTTTGTTGCATAACAA
Organism: Agrochola circellaris; assembly: GCA_914767755.1. NCBI lineage: Eukaryota > Metazoa > Arthropoda > Insecta > Lepidoptera > Noctuidae > Agrochola > Agrochola circellaris. The sequence goes on from OU611847.1 coordinate 4,664,220, forward strand.
AGCCGTTAAGCGTCGCGTGCGCAGCTGATTGTTTTACTAGACTTATTTATGAACTTACTTGTTATGACTGTGATACATTGAAACCCGTTTACTTTGTGAGAAAAAAAAAGGTCAGTCTGAGAACATTTCTGGGAGTGGTTTCGATATTTTGGCAGCGATGTTTATAACCGACCTAAAAAAATGGAGGGGGTTCTCAATTCGGTTGTATTTTAATTAAAATTTTGTTTGTTACCTCAGAACTCCGTCATTTATAAACGGTTTTGGATATTTTATTTTTTATTTGAAAGTATATACCACTAGATTGGTCCCATATAAATTGGTTCAAGTTCTGATAGTGGTTTTTGAATTTGCTTCATTACGAATTTTTAACCGATTTCCAAGAAGGAGGAGGTTTTATGTGCGTAGCGCATGTATGTTTTTTTTTTTAATGTATGTCCACCTATTTCTCCATCAATTGTAGACCGATTTTGAAAATTATTTTTTTGTATGAAACGGTATGCTCTAGAGTTGGTCCCATATAAATTTTATTAATTTTGCTTGGATAGTTTTTGAGTAAGCTTCAATAATACGTATTTTTCCCACTTAGTATGTAGATGAAATGATAACTTCCTGTCACTGTTATTTACATACCACGAAAACCACAACTAAAAAAAGAAAAATGACGCAAAAAACGAAAATTAAAAACCAAAGACACCGACTTCCGAAATTAAAGTTATTTTTCACTTTGTAGTGTTTTTTTGGAATAAGTTTTTATTTCAATTCAGTGTCAGTACTTATTTGAGAGCTTGGGTTAGTGATAAATTGAGGGTTTATTTAGCAAAGTGTAATTGAGTTTTTCCTTCAGAAATTTCTTAGTAGCACCCCGGAGTTATGTTTAAGTCCTATGTAATAGGGGGCGAGTCTATTGCCCTCAACTGGGCAATAGTCAATAAAGTCAAATAATTTATTTCAATTAGGCACATAAAATAATACATTTTTGAACGTCCAAATATACAAATTGATTCTAGTCGTCCCTTCCAAAAGGTAGTTTTCGTATGGAGAAGAATGGGCAAGAAACTCCACCGTTACTCTTTTAAAATGTTTTACAATATTTTGTATACATTAATTATATTTTTATATATGTAGACGATTCACCTGGAATAAGATTAATATACCACAAAAGGTAAAAAGCATTTAAAATGAAGCAATGACAGATAAATTAATTATGTGATAGATACATGGTGCTCGCATATTTACAAACATTGTTAATGTTTATCTACGATATTCCTAACATTGTAACAAGTAATATTAATAAAGTTAGTGTGTGCGATCAAGTTATCACAGAATGTAAAATTAATGATAAAAAAATAATAGGTACATTATACAATTTAGCACCCAGTTTGATTTTGTCTAGACTCTAAATTGTTCCACGTTGTGGGCACAAATCCAGACACCGGGCTGCTACTAAGCATCTCTGCCCAAATCCTCGGGAAACAGTCGTGATGTTATGTTCGATTCCCTTCTCCAGGAAAACTCCAGGTAGCAGGAAGACCTAGGACTAGAACAGTTCTGTTAGTAGACAGACCTAGGGTTTTCATCGGTAAAATTTCCTCACGAAAAAAAAAGTTTCTTTAGTGCTGTATTTGTTTAACAGGGCACAACTTATAAGCCATTTAATTTATTACATTATTAATGACTGTATAACAGCATTTAAAGTTTTTGCCTTACGTGTAATGAAGATTAATGTTAACGTGAATAATGTACCGTTTATAATATCTACTTGCCTTGAAATAACGGTGTATTAAATAAAATTATTACTAATAAGCAGGTTGTGGGAGAATCTATTTTAATGCTCGGGGTTTTATACTGTTCTAATCACGATTGAGTATTCATAAAAAACAACCGACGAACGATTTTATTTTTATCGGTTACGAATAGATTTTAGTTCAGCTATTTACGTTTAAAAAAACGCATGTGTTCTCATCAATTATTTTTAATAGTTTATTTCAGTATCTTAGAAAACAGTTCGCTGGTAAGAGAGCAGTGAAAGTGATATAAGGTTTTGGTGTTGCAATATGAGCCTAAACGTTATTAATGCCGCGACTGATCATCCCAATGTCAGGCAATGACAGTACTGTTGAAAGGGAGTTTCCAGAAAACTACCGAAATAAACATAACATATCATCACTATTGTAATTATTATTCCCGTAGAGTTAAGCAGAAGTTTATAGTACACCCTCATTTCGCCAGTTATGTTTAAGCCCCATGTAATAGAGGGCGACCCTATTGCTACCAACCGGGCACAAGAAATTTCTGATGGAAAATCCAATAATACTTTGCCTAACCTGCAATCATCGCTGAGCAGTAGCGCTTGTGACCACTATACCAACGAGTTGGTCTTTAATAAAGTTTTAGGTAAACCTACTGCTGCATTTAGATCCTCAAATCGGGAGAGGACCCGTCTCAATTTTCTATTCTCTGAAGATCAATCGTTTCTGACCTTTAGTCAGAACCTCATTACAATTATGTATTTTGTCGTAACCTTCAAACCTTTAAGCGATATGCATCGTGGAACTGCTGCATTTTGATCCTCAAATCGGGAGAGGACCCGTCTCAATTTTCTATTCTCTGAAGCTATCTTCAGAGAATCGAAAATTCGTCTCTGACCTTTAATCAGAACCTCATTACAATTATTTTGACGTAACCTTCCAACCTTTAAGCGATATGCATCGTCGAAGATATTTTTGGTATGTGCAACTAATTATTTATGCTGTAGTCGTACGAAGTCGTCATTGTTTCACTTATTGTCCTACTCTGTGACGTTGGATGTACTTATGTAATGATAAATCTGTTTCTTAATAAAGTCATGTTTGTAATTTTGGGTGAGCTGTATTTGTAAGGCTGTGCGATCAAGATAGGAGTTAGAACTAAGAAGTTATGTATGGATAATGCTAAAGTACATACAGCAAAATAGTTTTATACGCTACCTCAATATTTACCTAGCCTTTTCTCAACTATATTGGGGTCGACTTTCAGTCTAAGTGGTTGCAGCTGAATACCAGTATTTTACATGGAGCGACTGCCTATCTGACCTCCACAACCCAGTAGGTGGGTAATACGATACCCCTTGGTAAGACTGATTGTCAGACTTTCGGACTTGACTACCCGTAACGACTGTCAAAGATCCAAGAATGACAGCCGGGACCAACGGCTTTTAATGTGCTTTCCGAAGCACGGAGGAATTTCGATATGTAAAGATGGTCACCCACGGACCAACCCCGGCAAGCGTAGCTTAACCTGATCGATCGACCCGTGCGGCTGTTATTACTTAGCCTAAAGCTCCTCTATTTTATTATTGATTTAAGAAAGCATTTTTTTTAACTTAATCCCTGAGCTGGTTTTACGGGAAGTTGAAATGTCTATGCGAACAAAGTCGCGACAATGAGACAGCGATAATGTTTTCTTGAAGCGAAGTTCCTTATAGGCTCCCGCAGACTGGCGCGGCAACGGTAGAACAATTTCCGTGAGGTTTTCATAGAAATTATACCAGTCGCGTCGCGCCGCTGCGTTACGGGTTTCTGCGGCTTGCGATAGGAGTTGACTGGTAGAAATCCTAAACCCCCCCCTCCTCCCCTAATCATGAATCCTTTTTGGCGCTGCCGTGAGGCACACACTATTATTGTTAAAATATTATTTTCACTTTTTTATTTTTAGTTTTTTGTGTTTCACGAACTGTGTCCAAATAAACATTATTCTTTCTTTTTCTTTAAATCCTCACGTAAGGAAAAAGCGTTATGCCCCCTCCATGGGACTTTCTCTCTCTCTCTCTTTTTATTATATACGAGTGTGTGTCATGCGTGCGTGCGAGTATCGCGTAAGGTACTTTGTTCCTGACGGGGATCCTCCGACCGCACACATTTTAGTTAAAAATAAACCGGTTGTGTACTCGTGTTACCAAATCAACTTGGTTATTGAACTTTTCCACTATTATAATTACGGGTAGATAATATGTACGAAAAATTCCACCGAAAATTTTTTTTGCTTGTCTGTTATGTTTGAAACAGGATGTTTTGCTAAATTTTAATTGTGTTGGTTTTGTTTTGATTATTTAGACTGTATGTAGTAGGCAGATTTATAGATATTTAGATTTTCGTTTTTTTTACTAAGCAGTTACATAGGTACCTAATGTTTTTATAATGTGTAGAACTGGATGGCCTGTAATATTGTAGATTTATGATTAAATTACACACATGAAAAGTGTCTAGGGATCAAGTACATTTCAATTATAAAAAAATATCCAATTAATATTTTCCAAATCTAGTCTTCCAGATTGGCTTCTTACTTTAATTCCTATGTTAACAACTTATCCCTATATTGTGCAAAAATTAAGAAAAATTGCAATATTTGCAAATTCTGGGAAATTAACCTAAGTTAATGTCGTCAATTAAATGACAAAAAAATGTTTTATTTTTAATATTTTGATTGTAAAGATAAAAAAATATAATCTGTGCTACCACCATTGACACGAATCACACAATCACAGCGATTTGGCCATGTTTAAAATCAGTTGATCAAAATTACTTTGAGGAATAGCCGCCCACGTTCTTTCTAACAAGTCAAAAAGTTCCCATTGCCCATTCCAAAGCAAGCGTAGAAGGTTCCTATGGAGAAGAACGCGCGAGAAACTCCACGGACACTCTTTTTAAATGAAAATATTCTTTCAAAATATTGGTTACATCATTCATGTTGAAATTATACATGTGAGAACAATGTAGATAGACGTGCACGTTAAAAGCGTCCGCAATGAAAAGATAATAAACAAATTCAAAAATTAAAATACATCAAAATAAGCCATGGAAGCTAAGAGATGACCCAGTCCCTACTGACGGCGCCCGTTCACGAACATGACGCATGGATCAGCACCATTCAGCTCAGACATTTTGAAGGGAACTTAATGATCCAACACACACGCCGCCACCAGCGAGACATTTGAGTGAGCATGACATACTCTCAGCTCATTCAAGTCAATGAAAGACTTACCCAGTAAATGGTAGTTTTGTAGAAGGTAATGGTCATAGTGCTCACACATGTGCTATGCAATACAATACTAAGAGATTGAATTTATACATTTTTGTGGCGGCGATTGCGGCGATACTCTAAAACGTACTTGATCCCTTAGGACACTTTTGATGTGTGTATTTTTAAGAAAGGCGGTATTCATGCCAGGCTGCTAATGATACAACTATTTACTATTTAAATTAATTCGTTACTAATACCAGCTGACCTTGAATGGTCACTTCCAAAAATAGGTATTTTAATGAACTCAACAAAATACCAATGCAATAAAACTGCAGCTGATTATATCAGCGACTAGATTAGAATTTGCCCAATTTGGTGTAGTCAGAAGTCCAAAAGTCTGACAACCAGTCTTACCAAGGAGTATCGTGTTACCCAATAACTGGGTTGTGGAGGTCAGATAGGCAGTCGCTCCATGTAAAATACTAGTATTCAGTTGCATCCGGTCCATCGGTTAGACTAGAAGTCGACCACAACAAAGTTGGGAAAAACGCTAGGCAGATTGACTGTGTTCGATAGTAATCTGTCTTTACTACAAGTATCTTTAGATTCGTGGTAGCCTTGATGAAAACAATGGGATGAGTTGGATTCTTTCGAGAGTTACTGAGTCATCGTATTTTCGTCGTCCCACCGCGGCACCGTCTACCAATATACGCAATATTATTATGCTAATGCACATACTCCGTAAACCAAAACATGCACGACCCTACTTCCACAATTTTTGACCCTCAAGGTCCATTGCACTGACTACATGTGAGAGTTTTATCAACCACTACAGTCTACACTTTGAAGTTCGACGTAAAATTACACAATTTAGGTCAATATCACAGTGCAAGTGTTAGTTAGCAGGCGGGCTGCGTATGAGTCAGTCCGCATCGCTCCCGAAACACAAAATATATACACAGTAGGTCAATTTCATACGAGTCAGCACACATGCACACATAGACGCGTACGTACTGCTATCTCATATCAACTTGCTAGTACCTGGTCGACTGAGCTCTGCTCGGGTGAAAATAGAGAATGCTTCAATCATTTTATAGTATAGGATAGTTCATACTAATTTCATGCTGCCATGATAGTAGGTACTTACTAATTGTTAGGCCATTCTAAGTTCTTGATCTTGGATCTTGTTCTAAACTTTGGGCGACCGAGCTCTGCTCGGGTGAAAATACGGAGAAAACGAATTTTCCCAAATACAAATATATATATATATATATATACAAATATTGCTCGTTTAATAGTATAGGATATTGACGCATACAAACTGACATGTGGCTTTTATGTTTTTTTTGTACTATTATAATAAAAAAAAGAAGTTTATTTGGGAACACAAGATTAAGTACAACAAGTAAAAAGATGATAGCTGTAAAAGTATAAACTGTACCGCAGCTAACAACGCCCTTCCCCAGATACAGAATGGATTGATGTTCCATGCAAAAAGGTTAATTTAGTTAATTTAGATTTAGAAATAGGAGAGTAGTGGTGGCCCAGTAGAAACGGCCGCGACTTACGATTTGTAGGTCGTAGGTTCGAACACAGGTAGGCACTTTGTGTAAATAATTTCATCAACACTACTCTCAAAGCGGTGAAGGAAAAAAAATTGGTGAAACCGGCATGTCCTAGAACAAAAGAAAAGATCGAAGGCATGTGACATCCACCAACCCGCACTGGACCCGCGTGGTGGATTACGACCCACTCCCTCTCACAGAGAGGAGACCTGCGTCCCAGCAGTGGGAGTATTATAGGTGATTATACTATAATATAATTAAAAGTTCCTTAAATTATACACACAGACGTGTTTCTGGGGAGCGTGTCGCGCCACTTCTTCTTCAACTGAAGGAAAACTCTAGGAAGTGCTAACAGCTGAGCATTTTTTGTTAATTTTGTCATTCAATTTTTTTTGATTTTCAGCCATATGAATAGATCAATTAAGATTTTGATTTAGAAGTCCCATAAACGCCAGTCGTAGCGAGCGCTCGCTTATTATACTTACTAGAAATATGTGCGGAAGCGTGTTGTGGGTTTTTGTACGGAGCCGGCCTTCTGTACCTTCTGTATTTTGTGGTCGAACATCGCAGTTCTGTTTAGGCATTCGCGACAAGACTCAAGGTCGACTGAGGATTGACTGCTAATGCGCCCATGTGTTTAGTTGCTTTCGTTGTGAATTTATTGTACCAGGAATTTTAGGTGGTAGAGACCACACAGGGTTATATGATATCACTTGTATTTTTATTAATTTATTTGTGGTCCGAAGGATAATTTTATTATATTTGGTATGATTATAGTCCGTCCTATTGATTCTGAGAACAGCGTCTAAGGATAATAATTTATTTTGTTGTTGGCCAATTTCGTTATATCCGGGATACATGGAATTAATTTATTGATAAATTCCACCTGCAATTAAACTTGGGTGTTCGTCCGATAAGGAAAACTGTGCTTTATCCGTGTCATGATTAGATATAGATTGAGACGAAGCGGATTCATTATTTTGATTGGAAGCTTGTCGCAAAGAAACGTGGCGATACTTTCCCTCTCAGTTGTTTTCAAGGCAATCAATCTGCCTAGCCTTTTCCCGACTATGTTGGGGTCAGTTTCCAGTCTAACCGGATGCAGCTGAATACCAGTATTTTACATGGAGCGACTGCCTATCTGACTTCCATAACCTAGTAACTGGCTAACACGATACCCCTTGGTACAGTAACAGACTTTCGGGCTTCTGACGACCCGTAACGACTGTCAAAGATCTAAGAATGACAGTCGGGACCAACGACTTAACGTGCTTTCCGAAGCCATCCAGAAATAATGTCATCCATCTACGGACTAACCCCGGCAAGCGTAGCTTAACCTGTTAGATTGTGCCGTGCGACTGTTATTACTTAGCCACGAGTTCCTCCCAGTCTTTTTCAAGTCATGAATTAAAATTTGAAATATTATCTTGAAAGGTTTAGCAAAATAACAAACTATAGAGAGAAGCCGAAATGTCAATGGGCTGGCCATGTTTGTCAAAGGACCGATGGCCGGTGGAGCAGACGAGGCCTGGAGTGGAGACCGCGTGTCGGCGAGCGTAGTGTGGGACGCCCTCCAGCTAGATCGACCGTTACCTTAAAAACATGACTGGCATAGACTAGATGTGGAAGGCAGAGGCCAGGTTGTTGTGGCGCAGCCTGGGAGAGACCTATGTCCAGCAGTGGACTATAAGTTGACAGAGAGAGAGAGAGAACTAAAAAGAAAGAAAGGAAATAAATTGTTTTGACCCAAGCTAAGGCACACAATATTCACATACAGAACAAAAATAAAAACAGAGAAAGCTTAAAACAGACAAAACAACATCAGAGACATCAATATACGAGTAACAGAAAACTACTATGAGAATACCTTTGATAATGAATACGTCTTCCTCTAGGGTATGGTGAACTCACACTTAGTGTTAGTGTGTGAGTGTATGCTCGTCTGTGCGGTCCTTTGATTGATTTTCCTTTAAAGCCTTAACTCTTATTCATTGCCAGGCAATAATACCTTTTAACCTTTGACTATTAAGGTGGCTTATAGCATGTTTAAAGAATTGGTTTCACCTTTGATTCGCTTCCGTTCTAGCGATGATATTAAAATGAAGGTCCGAATCAAGTTTTTACCGAAAGTTAAAGATCACCCATTCTGGGATATATATATTTTTTGGCGGCCATCAATAATATTTACATATTTTGAAAGTACACATAAAACGCATTATTTTTTACTACAGCGTACAAGTTGAGAACAATTTAGGTTCGGAGATATAACCATTCTGGGAAAAAAAAAATTTTTTTGGCGGCCATCAATATTAATTACCGAATAGTTGCCGGGAAAATTGGAAAATTCGGGAAAACTGAAAGTGCAATTTCTATGGTAATTTTGTATCATCATAATTAGCCTATAATGTTCCCACTGCTGCTCTCTTCAAAAGGGAGGCCGTATATATCACGCGGCCATGCCGGTTTCCTCACGATGTTTTCGTTCATCGTTTTGAGAACAGTGGTGATGAAATTATTTACATAAAGTAAAGCGCCCGCCTGGGTTCGAACCCACGACCTACAACTCGTAAGTCGGGGCCGATACCACTGGGCCACCACTGCTTTCTTAATTTCGCTTCCTCTCGAAATTTTGTGTGAATTATTAAAATTGGGACAAGACATCGTCTGTCGGATCAGTTAGTGATAATAAAATTATCACTATAATTATCGCAATAACATCATATCTATACATGCATATCTATTATTATCGCAATAATTGCGATCCTGCGGAAGTCTCCTACACATATTTTTATTTATAATAAGCATAACAACAGTACAGTTACTAACAAGGACTTTTTACTTTTACTTACCAATATGGCTATATTTATGAGCTCACTTAAGAAATGAAAGTTTAATATATCCGGGTTCCGCCTTTTTATTTAATTCCTTAATGCTTTTAATTATTTACAGAATTAAATATGACGAATTCGTTTGATTGTATTTTTTAACATTTATTTTTACAGTTGATTTAACTAAGTTAAAATTATACAGGGCTATTTTGTGCCCGCGACTTTTTTCTTTTTGCTCGGCTCCTAAGGGTCATAGCGCGATGTTGAATAGCCTTCCTCAAAAATTGGGCTATAAAATACAAAAAGAACTGGTAGTTCCAGAGATTAGCGCGTTCCAACAAACAAACTCTTCAGCTTTAGTATTAGTAAGTATATAGATTGATACTCCACACCATCACGCTTAAGTTTCACTGAGTAGGCAATTAAACTAACCCGCTTTAATTATTTTTAAGATTGATATTTCTTGATCATAAAATTTTTTCATCCCCGTAAGCCTCTATATTGCAACTTTCTTTGAAATCGTTAGAACCGTTTTCTAGAACGTGATTACAAATATAGTATAGGATACATTTGGTCATACTTGTGGCTAAGTAATAACAGCCGCACGGGTCGATCGATCAGGTTAAGCTACGCTTGCCGCAGTTGGTCCGTGAATGGGTGACCATCTCTACATACCAAGACCCTTCCGAGCCTCTGAAAGCACGTAAAGCCGTTGGTCCCGGCTGTCATTCTCGGATCTTTGACAGTCGTTACGGGTCGTCTGAAACCCGGCAGTCTGAGAAATAGTCTTACCAAGGGTTAGGCATTCGTGCAATGACTTCTTTAGACCACTTACATATGTACTATGCCCACTGACGAAATCGAAAATTAAGCCACGGATATAAAATCTAATAATACCAAAATATTTCCTTATGCGTATATACATAGCTGAAACGTCAGCCACCGGTTGTACACATTCATTGAATATGAATGGCTTATTATAAAAGCTATAAAGGACTAATGTGGAGGCTTGACAGCCATCGTCATACAAAATACTACTGGGTACTATAAAATGAGGATAAAGCTTTGTGCAGATTAGCGCGACGCGACAGCGCGACGCGACACCGGTTATTGTTATACCGTGAAGTTTTCTAAGAAATCGTATTGTTTGAGTCGCGTCGCGCCGTCGCGTCGCGCTGGTCTGCACGGGCTTTAAACCTACATGTGTGTTACAAATTCCTAAACAAGAGTAGGTATATTGTGATATTAATATTGTGAGGCAAACACTATTATTGCTATAAGATTATTTTCATTTTTTATTTTGTTATTATATGTGTTTCACGATCTGTGTCCAAATAAACATTATTCTTTCTTAAATAAACATAATTCTTTCTTAAATAAACATAATTCTTTCTTAAATAAACATAATTCTTTCTTAAATAAACATAATTCTTTCTTTCTTTCTTTTCTTTATATTCTCCAATGGTATTGGTAAGTACTCTGGGTTCCATTCGTATATTAGATAAAGGTTCGTTTTATTAAAAAAAAAAAAAAATGTTTATTATGTCTCAAATGGTTACATTTACAAATGTGAATGAAACAGCCCCAGTAAGTAATTAATAATACTTGTGTTGAGGTTGTCTCGTTCCATCCCTTAATTGGTAGATAATTTACTAATCGTAACTATTTTTAATGTCTAATTTGAACAGTCTTCAGTCAATCAATCTGCCTATCCTTTTCCCAACTTCCAGTCTAACTGGAAGCAGCTGAATACCAGTATTTTTCGTGGAGCGACTGCCTATCTGACCTCCACAACCCAGTTAATGGTAACACGATACCCCTTGGTAAGACACGTTGTCAGACTATTGGGCTTCTGACTATAGTCTTCAGTATTTGTAAGAAATACACTTTTGTAGATTAGCCAGCGGTTACAGATTGGAGTCCGGGACACAATCCATACTTCCATACTAATATTCTAAATGCGAGAGTAATTTTGTCCATCTGTAACCTTGTCACGCCTAAACCACTGAACCGATCGTTACGTAATTTGACAGATCAGATACAGGTAGCCTGGGACCAGCACGCGTAGCGTGACCACCGTAGAAACGAGTTTTGTCGACGGAAGAATAGAGAAAGTGACAGTAAAACAATCACAATCTGTCATTTTGTCTATTCTTCCGTCGACAAAACCTGTTTGCCTGCGCGTGTTGGAGAGTAGGACATACTTCTCTATGTCATGAATATTAGCATATTAGCATTATAAATCGGGGGCAACAGATATTACTTAGATTATACAATTACATACACTTATAACTCACGCTGTCTTCGGGTGGGTAGGAACTATGAACGCCACCTGTTACGATCCCTACATACTCCTTTTGCCTCGTTTACGTTCATACATCTGGTCATACACGTACGCCGGTTGCGAGTACTACGCACCTGACCTTTCTGGAGAATATCACCAATAAGATATGTCCTTCTAGGGCGTTCCCACTCACATCTGCCTTATAAAATACCTTTTTATAACATCTATTAAAAAAGAGCTAGTTTATTCTTCGTAAACAAGGACTAAAATATTTCTTTAATCCCTAGGGACTAAAAGTGATTTGTATTTGGAATGTGGATATTATTAGTTTAGTTGCACTTACTTATTTTCTCATTGATAGTGATAAAAAGTAGTGTCCACCTCGGGTGCAACACAAATTTAACCTCGAGTGACATACTTTGAATCCCTCGCTACTCTCAGGATTCTACTTAAGAATCCTTCGCTCCGCTCTGAATTAAGAGAAACACTAGCCTTTAAAAAAGTTGTTTGCTCCCTAGATAAACAATGTACTATTTGTTAATCACCTTTCATTCATCCTTTCAACCAAACCATCTAAGCATACTCATCTGACAACTGAACTTTTAAAAATAAATACAATTAATAATTTATTGTGGCTACATTTAAGTAAATAGAACGTTTTAAAATTAAACTTATTTACCTTATTTACTCCACACAATAAGGGCCACAGTAAATGCTTATTCAACTCCAAGAAGTTAATAATCTAATTCCGAGCACATGTAATATTCAGCCAACGTGACAAACAAAGAATCATTTGTTTGTTTGTGCCACACAGTTTATTGTTGAGTAAACTCTTTATAATTACAGAACAGCTACTTACTCAGCATATTAATGTGGTTAGTTGGTGATGTTTGCACCAATGTTTGTCATGCCATGTTTACTTGTAAAAGATCAAATACATGGTGACATTTTTGTCGACTAATGGCACGTTCCCTGCTAATGTATTAGAAATAATCTAATTTATATATATATATATATATATAAATAAAAAAACACAACAACAACATATTTAGAAAAAAATTGAAAAATTAAAATTAGATTATTTATAATACATGTATTATTGTGTCCTCATTGAATAATGACCCTCGCTACAAAGAGAAGCACCTACATTTACTTCTAAATATGTTTACTTCTCAATCTTACTAAAGCGATTAAATACGATTTTCGACTTTAAACGAAAAGAAATAACGAAGATAATTCAATTGAGATTTAAATACGTATTTATCGTCCGTACAAAAATAATAGGCTGTTATTTAATAACAGATATTTATATCTGTTATTTTTGTGTAACAGTAACAGTGATAACAGATATCGTGTTAACCTGTTACAACCCATTTCTACTCAGCGGCAGCGCTTGCGACTACTAGACCAATGAGACAGTAATCTCATTTGTTGGCATTTCCTAAAAAGGGAAATTCAAATTTCGTCAGCCAATCGAAATCATAATATATTGTTCTCATTGTTTTTAACCAGAACATCCCTTTTTTATTTTTTTATACATATTCTTTATGGCACCTCTTTTGGTCACGAGCTACCTGAACAATATTGTGTTTTAAATAAATAATAATAATAAATAATTCTCTTTTGTTTTTATAAAAATATTTTAAAATGTAAATATATATATTTATAAATGAAATAAAAGGAAAAAATAATTAAAAAAAATATTTGGCCTATGTCTTGAGGAGGAAACTGATTCGCTGTTACAATGTTTAATAGATAATTTAAATGTTTATTAAAAACTTCTTTTTTGCGAACGAACAGCAAGCATAAAATACATTGGCAGATCACTTTTGTAAAACTATACAAATCACACAGTGTGTAATCATTATATTTTTGATCCAACATTTGTTGCAATCATGGTTTGTTGGTCTCAATCAATCATCCAATGTTTGTAGCATGTTGAATGTCGTTAACGTACTTACAATTATTTCCTTATTCGTGAAGGTGCCAAAAAGGAAGGGTAATTGTTTACCCTATCGTGTGATAAAGTCTGTCCATTGTTGATCTGGTTTAAATAAATTAATGGAAATTTATTGGAACACGGAAACGAGTGAACAGCAGTGCTATTCTGTAACCATCTCACCCTGAAAACTTAGATGAAGTGAGCGTGGAGTGAGCTGTCATTCCACAGGGATTGACACAATTGACAGCTCACTTCACCCAAGTTTTCACGGTGACATGTTTACAGAATAGCATGGCAGGTCATTAAAACGCCTTTAAATATTTAGAAAATAATATTAAATTAATTAAGGTTGTATACCATTTAATTTAATTAATTTCTAAGTGAATAAAATATAAAAACACATCTAATTATTCCATTAACAACGTAAAATATACAGGAAAATAAATAAGAATATTATTTGCTGATTTAATGCTAATACAATTATTTAAGTAGGTGTGAATTACATCATTTGAATACCACTCTCTGATCCTGCTAATGTATGTGTACTCAGTAAAGATGACGCGCAAATAAAAAAAATAAAAAAAAACTGGACATGTGCGTGTCGGACCACGCACAATGAAGGGTTCCGGTGTTGGGATGAATTTATCGCAAGAACAAAATTAACTTTGTAGTTTCCGTATGGGAGAAAATGTTTTTGCAACCGTAAATTTAAGTTGGTCGATTATTACTCGTTAACTTGTAAAGCCTACTTAGCTGTGATAGATTTCCTTTTAATTTCGTTATATAGTACTGCGGTGAATTTATTCACATAACCAAAACTAACCATTTAGCTGGCAGGAGGAGGACAGTTGACTAACAAAAATTAACACTTTTAAGCTTATATTTCGCGAACAGATCCCTGAATCGAAAAATGGTTTTCACAAACTCGACATTTTTTTAAACGACCTTTCCAACGATACCCCACATTGTGGGATAGACGAGAAAAAAAAAACATCCCCACGTTACGTGGTACCTTCCTACCCTAAAAAAACATATTTTTCTTGATTTTATTTTATCACTTTGTCGGCGTGATTAATATGTATACTTACCCATGCCAAATTACAGCTTTCTCGTACTAACCGTCTCTGAACTAAGCCGCGGACAGACAGACGGACGGACAGACAGACAGACGGACATGGGGAAACTATAAGGGTTCCTGGTTTACTACGGAACCCTAAAAAAACCTTTTAATTAGGGAAAATTCTACTTAAAAATATTAATAATTGATTTACTTTTCAAAGTAAGTTTGCATGTAATTCAATCATCATTATCGAATAAAGTCCATTAGTCAAAAGTCCATTTGCTCAGTGGAAAACATAAAAAAAAAAAAAATCTTAATCAATTAAAAATCTTAGGAAGGATGTAGGTCAATTATTTTATTATTTATCCATGTACGTACCACGTAAACTTGCCTGAGGCAGATGCTCATAGGATGTTGTTCCTCTCCTAGAAGACACGTACACGACCTCCTCTTGTAGACACGTACACGTCCTCCTCTTGTAGACACGTTACAATTTTTTTTTTATACTGAACAAAAGGTCTTCGAAATTAGGAATCGTAGTAGCCTTCTCACATATTTTATGAGGCCTGTTTTCCACCAAATAGAGAAGAAGGCTATAGTGCAGTTTGCGTTGAAAATTAATTACAGATAGAAGGAAATAAATGGATAACATTAATTCATCAGTACAACTTTTTTTTTTTTTTGAGGGTGGGAAATTATCAAATAACTTCTCCCGCTCTGGGCGGAGCGGTAGGGCGTGTCAGACTCTTAATGACTAAAACCCACCCGTGTTCCTTCAGTTGTCTGTACATTGCCAGGGTCACAATATCCCTTTCGGACTTTCCCGCGACCCCGGCAGGCATCGGTCCTAGCGGACCCCGTCCGTTGTGCTGACATCTCTCTGAGGCGCGCGTGGAACACAACGCGCCGTCGACCCGGGCCTGGTCCCTATCGGACGGCGAGCTACCCATTGCTCACCGTCCGCAAGCCCACGCCTACGGTGGCCGGAATATCTGGAGTTGTGTGTGATGACGTCAGCTCATCACACTCAACTCCCAGATATACTGAGTGTGAGTGTATGAATTTTATCTAATTTGCTTTAACTAATGTGTTAATGAATTTTTATGAAAATTAAATAAAATTATTGATGAAGAATCGATTTTCATATAAAGCCAATGGTTTTGGTTTGGTTTTATTTTGTATTTTTATGTATGCGTTTATTTACCCACTTTGCTTATTGCATATTCAAAGACAATCGTATAACGGAGCTCACACACACACTGTTTTAATAAAAATAAAAAAATGAATACATTTTTCTCCAATTAAAAGCTCTTACAGACCAGCGCGACGCGACGCCGCGCCGCGACACGAACAACACAATTTCTAAGAAAACTTGACAGTATAACAATAACCGTTGTCGCGTCGCGCTTGTCTGCACGAAGCTTTAATCTTAAACCTATTGAGGTATAGTGATTTTATTCTAGATTCATCGTCTTCACATATAACATTATATAATTAATGTATACAAAATATTGTAAAACGTTTTAAACGAATAACTGTGGAATTTCTTGCTCATACTTCTCTATATGTAACTTAACGTTATGGAAGGGACAACTAAAATCAATTCTATTTTCTTGTAAATGTTGACGTTCAGATGTGCCTTTGGTGGAAACCGGCCCATATGGTCTACTAACAAAGCAAATACGACACAAATAGTTCTGTCACAGTGCTATGCATATGACGTCGCATATAAAGTGTCAGTCAATGCCCGTCGACCATTGTTTACTTACATATTTAAGAGTCGTGTGCCTGATTGCTTGTCGTCAAATATTGGTTAATCAAAGTAAAGTTTATAAAAAATATTATATATTTATTATTCAACTTATGCAGTTGTTTGGTGTTTAAGTAATGAAGCAGGTATTATTTGACTGCAGTTAAGTTTTTTTGATATTTGTGTAGTTTGTAATGCTGGGGCTACGTTATCGCGTTATCGCGATCAAAATTTCGCGCGCTCTCTCTCTCGCACACCGCTCGACGCGCGACGTCGTTAAGCAACAGAGAGCGCGCAATGTTATCTCCTTCCTGTCGCCTGTGTTTCACTTATGCTGGGGCTACATTGTCGCGATAAATGGAACTATACTTCGCGCACTATCGGTTGTTCACCGAGACGTCGTCGTCGAGCGGCGTGCGACAGAGAGCGCGCGACGTTTACTTCGCCTTACCGCGATCATGTGGCCCCAGCATTAGAAATTATTTCACCCGTGTCGTATTTGTAGAGATCGACATTATTTATTTAAACTTGTCTTCTAGTTTGAGCTCAGATCCGGTCAATGAGGTAAAGTACCGTGCAATTAAGTAATGAAGTGATTCATTTCAATATTTGGTCAAACTGTTTAGTCGACCACGATTTGTTGACGTTGCACAGAGTCGGTATTAATAGAAAAGTTTTTTTTTAATGTGTATCATCTTTCCTCTCGCTTTCCTGCTGTCTATGGGAGTGATTTCGTGAAAAGGGACGGAAGTGTGTAACAGGAAGCCGGAGAAGCGCGCGCTATTTGATATGACCAATGAGCGCACGCGGTGCTAGAGTTGGCCGTCAGATGGTACCAACCCATTTTCAGAGAGGTTGGTACTGTCAGCCAAGATGTCAGATGACACATCATTTGCGACTACTGTAAGGCTGGCTCGTTTTTTTTTAAATTAGTAGTTAGTGCTGGGAAACTTAACGGACTCGGTATTAAGTGTCTTTGTCTTCTAACCTTTTTTTTACTGCAAATTGTTTTCTATTTTATTCATTGTTTTTTTTCTTTAGACTGCTTTTGAATAAAAGTTACGAACAGACATGCATTTAAAGATTAATTGCTGATAGATTTACTTATGAATTATCATTCTTTATCTCCTGCCCCTATCCCAGTTAATTAGTGGTCGGCGCAACATGTCCCTTTCTTCCATACTTCTCTATTAGTCGTCATCTCGATAGTCACCCCCTTTCTAGCCATATCATCTTTCACACAGTCCATCCACCGTGTCTTTGGTCTACTCTTATAGCCAAAACTATCCTCACGACATTTTCCTCTTTCCTTCGCATCACATGCCCATACAACCGATTTCCGCACATTTACTTAAAGATAAGTAACTTGTAAAGTCCACGCAGGTCCACCAACGTAAGTAATTAATAAAACACTGACCATTTCAATGTCACCTTGATGACAAGGCTAGTCGATTTAAAACGTAATTATATGTCGATATGTAATCTAGTCATTGATTGATTAGTATTTATTTAGTAGGTACCATCGAAGGAGTTCATATCTATACATTGTAAGGACTATTTTTGCTTGCAGCGTGCAGCGCTCGGCCGCTAAAGAACCGGGGCGGTAACAAATCACGGGATTTTGTTTTCAAACTGCTTAGATATGAAGTTCTTCGATAGTACATATAACCAGTGTCCATTAAAACTAAATAATAAAAGCCGATTCATCCATTACATATCGAGTTTTATTACCCTGAGCGTTTATTCTGAAAGTGGGCAACGTTGCAAAAGGATGTCAAATATTTCGCTGTTTTGATTAATTTGGCAATATTACTGTATGGAAATAAGAACTTTTTTAGATAAAAAAATATATTTGGAAACTTTCCAAATGCTTTTTTTACACCTAAAACGAACAACGTCAAATTCAATGTTATAATTGCAATTCATTATTAATATTCATTGTTCCCTGGATAGCCACATTTCTTATTTCCATACAGTAATACTGCCAAATTTATCAAAACAGGTAAATTTTTGACAGCTATTTGCGAGGTTGCCAACTTTTAGGATAAACGCTCTTAAGCTGTTGGTCCCGGCTGTCATTCGTAGATCTTTGACAGTCGTTACGGGTCGTCAGAAGCCCAAAAGTCTGACACCCAGTCTTATCAAGGGGTTTCGTGTTACTCAGTAACTGGATTATGGAGGTCAGATAGGCAGTCGCTCCATATAAAATACTGGTATTCAGCTGCATCTGGTTAGACTAATAGCCGACCACAACGTAATTGGGAGAAGGCTAGGCAGATTGATTACAAGTGTACAATTTACTTTGTAAATCTTACAAGCTCTAATAATTTAACATTTTTGTAGAATTTGTAGACTTGTAAAGTTTTGTGGTATAGGGCCCTGGTTAGTGTTGTTAAGTGAAGTAAGAAAAAAAGCATTAGCAACTTCACGTCGTCACGTTTTCGGTGGCAAGTGCTCTTCACCATATAATAGAAAAGTTCAGAAGCTCTTTTTATCAAAATGTAAACTCCAAAGGGCACTTTCATCATTTCTAAGGTAACAATATTATCGTGGACAGTTACGGCATCACGATAACACAGGGAAGTAAAATGTATGGTAATGTATGAAGACGCTTTTAAATTTCCGTCCACGTTAATAACGTTAAAATGTGCACGTATTTCCATATATATTTTATGGACGTGGACGTCCACAATAATTTCGTCACGTTAGGAATTGTACAAGCGCATAATGTAGCTATAACAAACGTTTTGTATTCTCAAAAGGTTCGACTTTGGAAGATGTACCAAAATTCCTATTAGAATGAGTATTTTGTTGATTTGCATTTCCCATTTGCAACGATGAAATTAATAAATAAAATTAAAAATTAAAAATTTCTTTATTTAAAAAAAGTGACAATATTGTTACAGACATTACATTACAACATACAGAAGAAGTGTCTTAAACATAAGTCCCCTGGCTCCCAAACTAGGTTCACCACCTGTGACTTGGGGGTCAGTGTTCCTCCATTATAAAAGTCGTTACGTATGTCGTTGGTTATTTAAAAAAAATATAGAAGTTGTAACTGACAGGCTTCCAATGCAGTGACATAATTCTCTCCAGATTCTGAATTCTTGATCATAAAATCTGCCCTTAATTATCATGTTAACCCTTATTAACCAATCACATTCTTCGACATGACCACACACTTTAATCAAATGATTTTTTTATGATAAATAAAAATCAAAGTAATTTATTCAAATTAGGCTGACAATCGGCACATTTTGAACGTCAAAGTAAATAAGACAGTTCCTCAAAACGGCCGCCCTTCACCACTTCCGAGTGCTTTAGCTGGGAAGAAGAAGTGGCGCAACAAACTCCCCAGCAGCACAGCTGTCTGTTCAGTTAAAAGAATTTGATTCTATATAATAGTATAGAATTCGTTTGTTAATCGTTTATAGTTAGGTTAGGTTATTATATTTGAATTTTAATAGTTTATTAAAAGACTGCGATAAAGAGTGGCAAATGACTACCGAAAAAATTCTTCGCATATTAGAAGAAGTTGCAGATGATCATGAATTTACGTTGCTGAAGATTTGTGATAATACGAGACTGTTTGGTAATAATACAATAGTATGTAGAGCAGTGGTGGTTCAGGGGTAATGGCCTCGACTTACGAGTTGTAGGTCGTAGGTTCGAACCCAGACAGGCGCTTTACTTTGTGTAAATTATTTCACCACCACTGCTCTCAAAACGGTAAAAGAAAACATTGTGAGGAAATTAGCATGTCCTAGAACCAAAAGACATTTGACATCTACCAACCCGCGTGGTGGATTACAGCCCACTCCTTCTCCCCGAGAGGAAGCCTGAGCCCCTGAGTAGTGGGAACATTATAGGCTGCTTATGATTATGTTAAGGAATTAACATTACAAAACAATGAATTGTTCAAAACCGGGCTACTTCCGGGCAGGTTTCTTATGTACATATTTAATACTTTAAGCACACAAATGTACAAAGGCGGATTTAATACCATAGGCATTTTCTACCAGTTAACCTTTGGGTGATGCAGAGACAAACAGTGGTAGGTGCAATAGCGAGAATTGAGGAATAAATATTTATTTAAATATAAATATATACAATACTACAACTACACTACTACTATTACTACTCCTATTAAAAACTACAAATATAATATATACACCTAATTATATAAAAATATAAATACACATAAATATACTAAGACAATCATTGGGAAAACATTACCGTTGTGATGACTTAGTGCTAGTTTCTTGCGAATGCGCTCGCAAACTTTAACTTTAAACGATAATCGTTTGTTCGCCATCATGATTTCCTAGGGGAGCGCATTCCACAGAGAGATAGACTGAATGAAGAAGGAAGAGTGAATGAAGTCTGTGCAGTGAGTGGGACATTGAAGAAGACAATTGTGAGATGAATGAAGATTTCTATAGTGGTTGGCTCAAATGTATTGTGTTTGATCTTCGTCAAGATTGCACCTTCTGGTTTTTTTATCCTGTGTCCTCCTGACGACAAAGTTACGCGGCACATTTAATTAGGACCCACCCACCTTGACATCGCGTCTGTCGCACAAATGTTTTTAATTTGTCATATATGGTGCAAAGTTTCTATGAAAACTGTGGAAATAGTGTGGAACTTACTCGGAGTCTGACCGACATGCATTGATGCATATTTGTAAAATTAATTTCTCTTTGTCATGTCAAAAATCCATTGCAAGTATTACGATAGCATCCCTTGTGCTGAATTTTTTTTTAGCACGAATATGACTTGCATTGAATGAATGAATGAATTATGCCATTTATTTGATACTTACATAGTTTTTTTTTACATTAAAAATTTTTCTTTCCTTGTTTATGTAAGGTACAATCAAGCTATACATTTCCAGTTTATGCTGATCTCGCGTTGTATAGGATTTCCGTACAATGTGAGGTCAGCTTATACTGGAAAAGTATAGCTTGATGTGTAGCTGTGTACCTAGCTGAAGAACATGGAATACAACATCTTTTATATATTCCGTGGTGTAAAAGATAGATAGCATAGCTAACGTGTCTTTAATTATTTACCTACACTTACTGGAACTGAGGACAAAATGAAATTTAACAAGCGGAAAAGTGCGTAAACAAGCGCTAATTTTCCTCTTGGAAAAACAGCAACTGTGTACAAGTGTAAATATAGTTGATTTTAGACCGACTAGTACTGTTGAAAAAGTCATAAAATATGAAGGTGTAGAGCAAACTGAACCTTATGTTGTAGGCATTACAGTTGTTTTTCCTAAAACTCCTGTTTGTTTATATTTTTGGCAATTGAATTGCGAACGCAGATTATATGCACGGCTCCATTTGGTAGCGAGGTAAAAAGAGTCGGCAAGAAAATCCACGTTTAGGTACTTTTTTTAAGTATTGGGCATTTACAATGTTTTCAAATTACAAAGTCAATAGGTATGGAAGGACAACGAAGGCCTTGCAACAAGTACCAGGTAATTAACAAAATCGGAAACAAATCTTTCACGAAATAGAAATAAATCTATATAAAAGACAAAAAAATAAAGCTGATAATCCACAAAATGTTTTCCTCTAACCTCAGCTGAAGTCACTGACCTTTGTTTTACAAAAATATATGCACAAATTTGAAGATGTCATTAGCACCGATTTATCTTAAAATCAACAGAAATACAGCGATAGAGTGCAGCTATGTCAATGATATGCTTTTAAGTAGATTTAGGATTAGTAAACTTAAATATTTTTGAATTGACTTAAGCTACCGAAAAGCTTTAAATTTAAATCCTGTTGAAAGTCAGCAGAAGTTGAGTACCTACGAGGATCGTTTGGCGCCTGAATGACATTGACAGGGGGCGTTGTTGATAAACATTCGGGAAACTGTCACAGAAATTGTATTGACAAAACACGATTTTCCGACCGCTCGCCAAAAGATTACTTTGTAGCGTTATTCGCACACCTAGATAAAGAGTAGCACAACTCAAAATACCTCTTTTTTTCAGGAACAGCAAAAAATGGATTATTGCTGTTAATTAATCCGTTTTTTGCTGTTCCTGAAAAAAAGAGGTATTTTGAGTTGTGCTACTCTTTATCTAGGTGTGCGAATCTATACAACATGTAAAAAATCCCTGTCCAATCCGTGAGGGTGTTGTATTAGGTTACTGAAAGTCTATTTATGTGGTAACTTTCAAGAAAAAAGAAAAAAAATCGCCACGTTTCAATAGGGAATTTTACCGGGTAATTACATGGGGCGCGGGCGGCCGTCGTTTAGCGGGTGTCTACAAGTCATAACTTATGACCCCGTTAAAAATTGTCTATTTTTATTTTCAATAATAATAAAAATAATAAACTTTTTGGTAATGTTATTGTTGGGTTTTTTTACTTATTGTATTTTAAGCTTACAATGACTGTTGTTTGTTCTCTCAAACTACACAAAATCACATCTTCACAATGTACACAATAGAAAAACGGGTGCCCGACGTGTGCGCTTCTGCAAGCTCAAACTCAAATTCGTTTGCCCGTCCTTACACAAATTGGAGGTCAACAACCTTCTTCCCCACTTTTGAGCATTAACTTAGCGTGTCTGCAATATATTCCAACCCAGTGTAAGTGTGAAATGTCTCACTGCAGCTACCTAATCTCGACATTATCTGCATATTTATTACACCCAGCTATTTCTACAGAGAATGGATTAATTTCTATTTCAATTCTGACTTGGAAGGAAATGTAAGACGGTAAAGCATTCTTGGACTTTAAATTACAGTTTTACCTGAAAAAAGTGGTTCGTAATAGTGCATATTAAATCTAGCAATTCCGTTGGATAAAGTTTTTTACTTCTTTTGTTTTAAGTTTACTGTTGTAAGAACTACTGCTGAGCATGAGGTCCTGGGTTCGATTCCCGGGTCGGGCAAAGTGTTATTGAGTTTTTCCATCTGGACTTTCTCAGTACCAGCCCGGAGTTTATATGTGCTCGGTTGATGGCAATAGGCTCGCCCCTTATTACATGGGACTTAAACATAACTGGCGAAATGTGGGTGTGTTAAAGGTACATCTCTGCTTATCCCTACGGGGATTGCAGGCGTGATATTATGTTATGTGGTGTTTTAAGTTTTGTAGGTAGTAAGGGTAATGCGATGTGGGTATAACCTCCTGGTTAGATAAGAGGGTAACTGAGGGTGAGTTCAGTGGTTTGCAAAACCAAAGTAGAGGCCTGTGTCCAGCCGTAAACAGATTTAAGTTCTAAAGATGACAAGAGGTGACTTTTACGATAAAAGTTTTTTTTCTTTTCGTTGGCGTGATCAAAGGTCCATCCATTCATTATTCATCCATTTTAATGAGACAGCACCATACGAACAACAACAACTCATTTTCAAGAGTGGCACGCGCCAACTGTAGACGTATATATAGTTGAGGACACGTCGCCGTCACACGAGCGGCAACTGCAGCTGTCGTCACAGGTCGACGGCTGCAGTTGACGCGTCTACGGCTGCCGCCGACAAGTGTCGACGGCTACAGTTGCCTCTGCTGTTGGCAACGTGCCGCCCGTATATATGAGCACTAATATTACTAAGAATTCACGATACTATCATCACTGACGGGAAAAATAGCAGAAATCAACACCTTCGGGTATGTCAGAGTAACAGTTCCTAGTATTGTGATTATGACAATTTTGACCGTGACAAGATAGATCCTGTATTAAGTTTATGAGTAAAGGGTATTTTGGATGATCAATGGTAAAAACCCTGTGACTAACTCATCTAAACCCAAAATGGATGTGTGAATAAACCGTAACCGTATTCATAGTCATTGCATTTCGAGCTCGTGTCAATATTATTGCAATTTAAACCTTATGTCAATACCACAAAGTCACAAGTAGTTTGTGTGATTTGAATGATTTAATAACAAATGTCTATTTTGTTTTTCCAAGAAAACCAAAGGTTATTTACATTTTTTATTAGTAGGTTACTGTTAACTAGAAGAATAAATGTATCTATTACTAGCTTACCCGCCCCGGCTTCGCATGGCTAGCACTAAGTACTTATCTACGGCTACCTACCCTACCTACCTTACCTACCTACCCTACTACATACCTACCTACCCTACCTACATACCTACCTACCCTACCTACACACCTACTTACATACCTACCTATCTATCCTACCTACATACCAAAAAAATAATTATCCAATTTGGTGCAGCCGTTTGCAAGTTATGGCGTGACCAAGGGAAATAGGGATTCATTTTTATATATATATATATATATATAATAAATAGATTATTATTTGCTTGATAGCTAATATTTCACATGAACTTCAGACACGGACACGGAGTCCATCTATAGGCATAATATAAAATATATATATATATATATATATAAATATAATAAATAATATAATATATATATATATAAATATAATAAATAGATTATTATTTGCTTGATGGCTAATATTTCACATGAACTTGAGACACGGACACGGAGTCTATCTATAGGCATAATATAAATGTTTCGGGCGCTAAAATGTGATTATATTAATTATCACGTTTTTTTAAACAATTGACGTGTCTCAGTATTTTTTTGTTTCTATAAGCTCGGTTCATATAAACACAGAGGAATCGTTTTGCTTACCAATGGTGCCTTTTATATTGCCAAACTGGTAGGTAAAATTAGCTTACGAATCTATATATACACATAGATTCGTAAGCTAATTTTACCCATGATAGGTACTTCCATATGGGAGGGTCTACTATGCAAAGCTGTGGGTGGGGTCTTTGCTTCATTATCGGTAAAAATACAAGAGTCTTAATTTTAACTAATATGGTGCCTTTTTATTGCCAAACTGGTCGGTAAAATTTAGCTTACGAATCTATATATACACATAGATTCGTAAGCTAATTTTAACTGTGATAGCTACTTCCATAAGGTCTACTATGCAAAGCTGTGGGGTCATTGCTTCATTATTGGTAAAGATACAAGTCTTAATTTTAACTAATGACCTTTGTAAAACTTATTGTACCTCTCTAGATTATAAGTGTCTCCAACGTATTTTTTTTTTGAAGCGCACTCGTATTTGTCCCTGTTTTTGTAAACATGCATGTAATTGTGTAGCTTCTGTTGGCGATCCAAATAAATTAAAACCACCTGTGTAGGTATTAATCTGTATCGGCCTGTATAGGTCAGTGATCGTAACAGAAGATTATGTATATCCTTTTGCATACCTACCTATACATATAAATATTTCCCATAAAAACTACTGTCATTTTAAGAAACAGTATCAGAAATCAACTCTTCACTTTCCCAACGTGTATATTTTCAAACATAACCGTAACATGCTTTGCAATTCCACCAACACATGTCGTCTGCCAAAATGCCATCACATCCTCATAATTACTATACATGTCATAGCCAATGCTACCGGGAAACCATTATCGGTTCGTGAGGACGGTTACAAGGACTCTGGTTTTCCGCAACTCGGCGATAGTCCTTTGTTTTATAACAAAGAAAGATTGATGTCTGTATGTACGGTTATATTTTTGGGGAACTTTTTAGTGGTCCATTGTTAAGAAGAATCTTGTTGGGAAGATGTGTCCAGGGTGCTACATACTTGTTCGGGTCGGCACATTCGATTCAGCAGTATTTGTTGAACAACAAAATCGACGCGTAGCAATTACCGTTTACACATATTCGGCTTTCATTGGGCTCGTGCTGTTCGGCAAACTCCGTTCGGCATTTTCCTTCGCTGAAACATATTCGGGTTGGCTCGGCACAATTCGAGCTAAGATTTTTCCCGGACATATATCTACATAAATATTCAAATTTGATGGTCGGCTTTGCCGAATCATGCCGACCTGAAGAAATGTGTAGGTTTTCTTAGTCTGAGAAATATTATAAAAGCATTTAGGAACCTCACGCGGAAAGCGATGACATGAAGCACTTTTTGGGGAGCGTTCGTATCACTGCTGTACAAAGGTTCCCTAAGTTGGGACACCATATGATCATATGCTTAAAATACATGTGAATTAAAAGAATATGGTGGAGTGTAAGCTCACGCTTGACTCCAGATCCTCAGTAATGAGGGACCGATTGAAGAAGTAAGACAGTGAACTGTAGCTTTTCTATTACATACAATTAGTTGCTTTAGTAGTTTTATTGAATCCAACGAGATTTTTAGTAATTTTATTGAATCCAAACAAAAAGTCCCACTCTTAACAAAACACAAATTATAAAAATAGACCAGCATGAGTTAGAAGCATGCCCGGTTTAAAGATACCCATCTTAACGACCCAATCTGAATTGGTACAGTAGTTTCGACGTGTTTCGGTTACAAACGTACGTACACAACATTATGTCCGTGGATGTGGTTACTGCGTACTTCAATGAGCCCGAAACTTTTGGAAAATTTCCACATTTTGACATAGAATTATGGGCTATACTAATATAAGTGGTTGGACTGTGACAAACATTTAAAATGGCTCAATTATAAGATCAACAATTGTTCGTTTCTAGAATAATAATTATATTTAAGAAACGAACAGTTGCGTAAATTGAAATAGTAAGGCCTGTCGTCCACGATGCTACTCAAAGCATGGTTACAGAACTTTATCTAATTACTCTATATTTATCTAATATTCCTTATAGAAAATAATAATAATTCATTTTCTGATAAACTTTTACATAAAATGTTTATGAGCGTACAAAAAAGACGTTATGGTGGTATAGTAATTTTATTGTAGGTGCATCGTCTTCACATATAATTATATAACTAATGTAGGTACCTATACAAAATATTGTAAAATATTTTAAAAGAGTAACGATGGAGTTTCTTGCCCATTCTTCTCCATACGAATATTACCTTTTTGAACTGGCGACTAGAATCAATAATTACTTTTTTGTAAATTTTGACGTTCAAAAGTGCCTTACAAGGGCCTATTTGAAATAAATGATTTGATTTTGACTTTGACTTCGACTTTGTATATATAATATCTTTTTATATTAATAAATATATAAGAAAGTATTTACCAAAAAAAGTAAATCAATCTGCCTAGCTTTTTCCCAATTACTATGTTGGGTTTGGCTTCCAGTCTAACCGGATGCAGCAGAATATCAGCATTTTATATGGAGCGGCTGCCTATCTGACCTCCACAACCTAGTTATTGGGTAATACTATATACCTTGGTAAGACTGGTTGTCAGACTTTCGGGCTTCTGACGACCCGTAACGACTGACAAAGATTCACGAATGACAGCCGGGACCAACAGCTTACCGTGCTTTCCGAGACACGGAGGGGTCTCGGTATGTTAAGATGTTTACCCATCCACGAACTGAACGCGGCATCGACTCGTGCGGCTGTTATTACTTGGCTTCGAGCCCCACGAAAGAATATATTAAAAGTAACTAGTTACAGTACTAGTATTTTAATGGCTTTGTTATTTGTAACTCTTTTAATAGGCAACAATGTAATCTTTGACCACCTCATAGTTAAAACCAGAAAATTGCGACAAAAGACGATTTGCATGCGTTAATTGGACGTCAATATTCTATTTCTTATAAGCTTTAGTAAAAAAAGTCAAGGGTAACAACCCGTTCCTTTAATTCTGCTCACATATAGCCGTTACCCAAAACCCAATACCCATTACTTACCCATTTACATAATATGCAAGTTTCTTGTGGCATACGATAAAATTGAAGCAACAAATGACTTGCATCGTTTAAACACTGTTTAGACGTGAAACTTTTACTGTTTTTCAACTTTTGGTGTGCCAGTGGCAATTAAAACGAACCAAGTAAAGCAGTCTTGAGGCTCCTGCAAACAAACGCGACGCGATACCACGATGCGACTCTAGAGGAATAATTTCCATTAAGTTTTCATTGAAATGTTAATTGCTACTGGCATGCCAAAAGTTCTCCGTTTTTTTCTTATTTGATTTGTACAAACACAATGATTAATTTATCTTTTCTCTCTTTCCAGTGTTCGATGCATCAGCGAAGTCCCCACAAGGACTTCTCTTCGGGTCTTCCTACCATCTAGGCAATTTCGACGAGTGTGTGGCGATCGAAGACCCAGGGTACAATAGAGTCACCATAGAGGGACAGTACTGCCTTGCTACTATTAAGTGGCGACAGAAACATGAGACTAACAAGGTAATTGATTGGTATATTTTAGTAGTCTAGAAGTCTAAATAAACAGATGTTTATCTTGTGTCACTTTCTAACTTTTTAAGTTAACGATTACTTAGACGACAAAAAGGCTTGGAACTAATTAAGCTACTCCAATGTACCCCCCCCAAGCAACAAACAAGTGTTTTAGAATCAAAGACTACATGATACTATATGAGCTCATATAATTGTTTGGATTATTTTATTTGACTGTAAGTCAATTTATTTTAATATATTTTTTCATTTATTGTTGACATAATCTACTCATTATTTTTTTTTATTTTATGAGTTGATTGCAATTTGTGGTAATGTAAATTATCTTTACATTTAAAGCATTATTATATAGAATCAAGTTTTTAAGAACAGACAGCTGTGCTGCTGGGGAGTTTGTTGCGCCACTTCATCTTCCCAGCTTAAGCACTAGGAAGTGGTGAAGGGCAGGCATTTTTGGGGGACCATCTTATGTAATTTTGACGTTCGAAAAGTGCTGATTCTCAGCCTAGGTTGAATAAATGAATTTTGAATTTTTGAATTTAACGTTTACAATGAAAATAAGAAAAGTACACTTAAGTTGTGTAAAAAATATCTTCATCTATTGAACTAAAACTATCAAGCCTTGGAGCTAAGAACATTAAAAACTTTGAGAGGTTTTTTTCGTCATCAAAACTATGAAGATAATACATATACATGAGCGCAAAGTACTTTTTTTTTTAATAATTTTTGTCGCAGAAGTACAAGCACGAACCAAATATAAATTTAATATAAATTTAATTCTAATCATGGTCTTCAAACATTCTCTTCTTGCATAACATTTACGTCAGTAGCACACTGCAAGTTACTACCTAATACTTAGACACAAAGTGTAGGATCTTCAAAACGGTAACTATGCAGAACAAGTTCAGTGGAACAGAGCATTATGTTCAGAACTTAGTAATAAGGCTCTTTCGGTAATCCTACTAATTCTACTTAACGATGTCATTGTAACGACTTAGGTACTCGTCTTCAGGCTTTGTGTGTGACTTAACTTGTTTCCTGTACCTGGGAATTATTGAAGCAGAACATGCATTGTTATTAAACAGCCATGCTATTCTGTAAACATCTCACCGTGAAAACTTGGGTGAAGTGAGCTGTCAATAGTGTCAATCCCTGTGGAATGACAGCTCACTCCACGCTCACTTCACCTAAGTTTTCACGGTGAGATGGTTAAAGAATAGCACTGCAGGACTATAGCTGTCGCTCGCGACTTCCTCTGCATCTATTTTGTATTTCATTATCTATCTATACACCGTGCCGGTTGCCAGGACCAAACTTCTCGCCAAAACACAATTAACCCGCGCAATTCGGGTTATTAACGATCTTCACGTGAAGATCGATGTATTTAAATGCCATTTGAGTGAAGTCGCAAAAATACTGTTTTTTATTTTATGTTGTAGTGTAGATTAGTGTAGGCTATAATTATGTTGTTGCTTTTTTATATTTTAAATATTGTGTTATTTTTTAATTTGTAAATTAGTTAATTTTAAGACCGCGCTATCTTATTAGGTACCTGTAATGGTAGTTGTAAGGGAGATTTAAATAAATAATAAAATAAATTTATACACACAAATAAATAAAATTGAAGTGTCTTTGTGAAATAAATGCATATGAAAGTATATTATACGGTTGTTATAAAAAAATATATATTTGTCTGTCTGCCTATACAGCGTGGAATATTTTGACCTCGCCTGGAGGGAACGTATCTAAATACTGGATATAGCAAATTTTAATCAACTTAAATATTCCCTTTATTTTTTTACGTGGGCTTAGTGTTCTTCTTAAGATATTGCAGAAAAAGAAAAAAAAAAAAAACCCTAGTTCTTCATACTAAGCAAAGTTTACCAAGACAAGTAAATAATGACATAGACTAGCTGCTAGATTTCGCTATTTGACAAGTCTATTGAAACACTGCAAGAAAGATAATTTATTATGATAAACAAATATTAATTTTAGTTGTCTATTACCTAATAACTAAAATGTGTTACTTTTGACACTTACACAATCAAACTATAATGTTCCCACTGCTGGGACACAGGCCCCCTCTCTGTGAGAGGGAGTGGCTGTAATCTACCACGCGGGCCCAGTGCGGGTTGGTAGATGTCACATGTCTTTGAATTTTTGGATCTAGGACATGCCGGTTTCCTCACAATCTTTTCCTTCACCGTTTTGAGAGCAGTGTGTGATGAAATAATTTACACAAAGTAAGCGCCTGTCAGGTTTCGAACCGACGACATACAACTCGTAAGTCGCGGCCGTTACCACTGGGCCACACACTTTTGACACTTATTACTGTTAACGTATATTCTCGCAGTCTGCATAGGAAAAGGTGCAAAAAAAAAGAGTGACCGGAAACGCTTGTCAAAAGAGAAGTGTACCATCAAAGAAGTTCATATCTAACCAGGTTCAAAACAAAATCCTGTGAACATGATGACCACCTCTGTTACCAGCCCGGTGCTTTAGCCGCCGAGCGCTGCAAGCAAGAATAGTCCTTACGGTGGTTAGATATGAAGTTCTTCGATGGTACATATATTATACTGATTTAGTGTTGATTTGGCGACTCATATTTTTCCGGTCGATGTCAATGAATGTACAGTTCCCGGAAATAATTTTACAAGATACAATTACTTCGTGAGCAAATAAAAAGTTATATAAGGTGTTAAACATTTACTTTAGAAACTATAAGAGGTGCTTTATTTAGACCATTGAACTTAATAACTTTTAGTATGGGACCAACTTTGAAATCGTGAAAAAAGCTTCTGTTCTGCCATAGTAAAGTTTAATACCTACTGTTCTAAACTGTATGATGATGGTCTAAAGCATTTCTTAAAGTTTCTGAAGTTATATTTTAACAAATTACATAATTATCAGAGAATATGGCGGTCATGTGTGCAATTTGGGTAAGCTCAAAAAAGCAACTTCAAAAACAACAAAGTTACAAACCAAACTCAATCACCAAAACGATCAATTGCCATCAATTTGTATTGCAGTAATATTGCCAATCGCTTCAATTGCATTTGTTAGTCGATCAGTTTGCGCATCAATGTGTATCAATCACGTAAAAATTGTCAATTTCAATTGATCGTTTCGGGGTTTAAGTGATGTTGTGTGCACATTTATATTGCTTTTACCGACAGTACCTGCCTACAGCTTCGAAAAAATATGTTTCACAGTCACTAAGTTGTCAATATGTGAGCACCATGTATCTATCACATAATTAATTTATCTGTCGTTGCTTCATTTATAATTATTTTATCTATTGTGGTAGGTGCATCGTCTTGACATAAAATTCTAAAACCTATACAAAATATTTTAAAAGAGTAACGGTGGAGTTTCTTGCCCATTCGTCTCCATGCGAAATTTTGGAAGGGGCAAATCATATCAATATTTTTGTAAATTTTGACGGTCCAAAGTGCCATTTGAAATAAATGATTTGACTTTGACTTTGCTATAAAACACTCATTTAAAATATGTATAAACGGGCATTAATTATGTTATGGTCATTGTTAGTTTAATGTTATTGCATCGTAAACTAGTCTTATGTAACTGTAATGTTTATTGTTTAACTAAGTTTAACGACTGTCCTGTAACGTGTTAAACAAAAGGCATTTTTGTTTAAACATTTACTAAGAAACACATAAATCAAGTGACTATTGCACAAATCGTGTGGAATTTGATCAAGGTGTCACAAATAACCTCTGTCACAATATTATGTCTTCAAAGAAAACAGCCGAAACTAAGCGCTTCGAAATCGCAGTGTATATCAGTACGGCAACAGTATCGAGTGCGCGGTAGTTACGTACGGACACTGCGGAGACATAATACTGTTACTTTATTATACTGTGTCTCTGTCAAAGCTAGCTGAGTTGTCAAAATTTAGTGCAAAAAACTGTCTACCTTCCTTTTAAACTCTTGGTTATAAATTTTAATTACTCCAAACTGAGGACTAGTACGTTAGTACTATATTCTGGAGTCATAAATTTGGTCCACACATTTTGCTAGTTATCCAGCCATTAGTAGGACATTAGCACCTCGTTCGTCAGTTACGAATACTGCTTGCGGGTAAACTTTCATGTTTGTTAAGCAAAGTGCATCTTGAACTTTGAATTTTGACTACCCTAACTCGACTGTCCAAGATACACACAAGACTATCGAAGCATGAAGAACAGGTATAAAGTTCACTCATACTACATAGAAAAGGGAGGATCCTCCGACCAGATGGGTGTTGTATCTGGTGGGCAACTGCCCGACGATTGATGTTGGGACGTTGTATATATGCTGGGCGCACGGTAAACGCTGCTTGCGCGATTCAGGATTTTGCGTGCAGTCAGTGTAATGCGTAGTTCGCATGTGGTGATGTAGATGCCGCTACAAGACTATTAGTTCCTACGATACACCAAAAGTGTCTTTACATAAAAAGTTTTTACAAAAAAAAACCGGCTTCCAAAAAACACTACAAAGTGAAAAATAACTTTAATTTCGGAACTCGGTGTCTTTGGTTTGGAGTTTTCGTTTTTTGCCACCGACTTTCGAAATTGGTGTGGTATCTACCCCACACAAATTCGAATACCACTACTTGATAAGTAAATAACAGTGTCAGGAACTTATCATATCATCCATATAGACTAAGTGGGAAAAATACGTATTATTGAAGCTAACTCAAAAACTATCCAAGCAAAGTTAATTAAATTTATACGGGACCACCTCAGAAGCATACCCTTTCAAACAAAGAATTTTCAAAATCCGTTCACAATTAACGACGAAATCGGGGGAACTACATAAATAAATAAAAGACACATACGCTACGAAAAAAGAACCTCCTTCTTTTTGGAAGTCGGTTAAAAACGGTAACCCATCCTCAAACTCACCGCGGTTACCGCAGCTTAACCACACAAACCGATCCATCCACGCGGCTGATACAGGCCACATAGCACTTCTAAACAGTATACTAATTTTGAATTCCCTTTCAGACCCGCACCGGTCGTGGTGAGACCCTGCGCTGGGCAGTATGCGTGCCAAGCTCGTGCACTGCTAAGTCAGTGGCTGGCTTCGTCAGCAGTGTCCTAGCTCATACAGTCAGTAATACTACGAGAGTTGAAGTTACTGAGAGGGACTGCTATACGAGACGACCACTGACTATAACTTCGTTGGATGTTGCTTATTTGTAAGTATTTAAACTACTTTACTTTTTTTGACTAGTACATAATAACAAACACTTTTAAGAATGAAAATATAAATGGGTATGAATAACTTTTAGCATGGGGGAGGTACTTTATTACACGTCTGCCCAGAAAAGGAATGTTTTCTGGATTCATGTTTGTATTGCGAGTTTCTTTATTCCACCATAACTTTTAAATTCCTGAACAGATTTGGATGTATGGGATTTCGTTACAATCCTTACAACTTCCCGAGACGAAACACTAGATTTTTTTTCTCATAAAAACGTTATTTTAAACTAGCTATAAGTAGTCAACTAAAATGCTTCGGGTCATTCATTTTAATGCCATATTTTTGGAAATATACATCATTCACATACTATCGCAGATTAATTAGAATCTATCAAAAAAAAAATACAACTTTTGGGTAGCCCATTCACAAATACTGATATCACCAGCACAAGCATAACTAAAAACTAAAATTAAAACAACAGCCCCACTATTAATCAGTAGAAACGACAGATTTTTCCGCAAAAACTTACGCCAAGCAACAATAGAGAGATTAAATGATTTTTCTGTAAAGTTCACATTCCACTAGGGCAAGCCACAGCTAATAAATCACACAGGTTACTACCCACCTCTATATTTCTTCCATTTTCCCATGATTTAGTATGGGTTGGGATGATATTGGAGGACATAATCGAGTCGACTTTGTGCTGGAACCAATTATTCTGTTGGGTTACTTTTGGGGTCTGAAAATGGATGGAAGAATTTTGTACTTTCATAAAATTAACTGAAAATATTTAATCATAGTAACAAAATAATATGAGTTTATTGTTTCTCTTTCTTTTGTTTTGAGTTGCACCTTTTATTCTAGAGTAACGTCACAATTTACGTTTTTTTTTTTGGGTTATTCTCAAATAACTTCTCCCGCTCAGGGCGGAGCGGGAGGAAATGTCAGACTCTTACTGACTAAACCCCACCCGTGGTCCTTCAGTTGCCTGTACGTTGCCAGGGGCCACGGTATCCCTTTCAGACTTTTCCGCGACCCCGGCAGATCACTTTACCTACCTAATGCGTGGTACACATTGGTGTAACGTAAAATGAAAACACACGTTAAAATAAATTCGCCTAGTTGTTGTGTTACATTTCATGTAGCATTGCATAAATTAGGACCATTATTTTGTGTTACATTTCATGTTACGATTCACCGATCAGTACTCGGCATAAGCCATCACTGCTAAACATCATGAACGGTTGTGACTCCCTTAAAAAAATATAGCAGGAATAGTACTGTTTAATCTGCTGTATTTTTTCTGATAATTATATTGCTAAACAAAGGGCCATTATCAGATGGAAAAGCGTCAAAATCGTAACGCATGTTCTTTTTCGTTCTCGACTTTTATTTCATTACTAGCTTCTGCCCGCGACTTCGTCCACGAGCCTAAAACCTTCCTCAACAATTGGGCTATAATAATATATTTATTTATTCAAATTATTTTATTTCACATAAACCTACAAGGGCACTTATGAAACGTCAGAAGCCACAACCACAACAAACGACCAATTGGAACCGTGCACCTAGCACGGTTCCAATTGGTCGTTTCCTATGGAGAAGAGCCGGCAAGAAACTCCACGGTTACTCTTTTAAAAGTAAATGGTTTTTACAATGTTTCCAAATTACAGTGTTAAAAGGTATGAGAGGACAGTGTAGGCCCATCAACAAGTACCAGGAACTTAGCAAAATATAAAATGGTCCACAGATCTACAGTCTGTTATGTCTACAACGTTCTCACATTCACAAATTTTAAAAGAAAATAATCTATATAAAAGATAAATAAAATAATAAAAATAAAGACCTATTTAAACCAAATGACAATGGTTGCCACTACAGCTGTAACAAATCAAATTTAATAAAAAATATAGAATATTGTAAGTATATAATGTCAAATAATAAAAAGCTTATGTCAAGGAAAGGATAATGCCCAAAAATATATGGAGCAAAAACCCAGAATCGATTAAAACGATTTATGTGTGGCAAGGTAGAGTATACATACTATATCCCAAATCCAATAATAGTTTTCGATTAAACCATCACCAAGTAATACAAAAATCGTAATTGATTGACTAAACTTTTAAAAATCTATGATATTTAAAGCGGTTTTACAAACGATATTGTGACAAATTGTGCGTAATATTGAGAGAGATTTGAGAGTAAAGAACATTATACGTATCTACTGATTATAAATATATGTATATAAATATAAAATATTATTGATATACATATAAAAGTGATTGCGGATTATTATATGGCTATTAACTTAATAAATGAAAACAACTGAATAGGTATATGCTACGATGTTTTATTGATTTTAAAAATGTTACATATTTTCTAAATCTAGGAGAACGCTATCAAAAGAAGCCGCTGGCTGTTGAAGGCCTTCGTGTCTTGCAAATGCAAGGTAATATGATAATATGGGAGTATAATATGCTTATTATATGAGCACAACTGCCTAAAGTTCGGCGACCATGAATGCATGAACAAACGTATTCTACAATTGCGTCTCTGCTGTTGTGACCCGGTGTATACATGATGTATGTATAGTACGTTCTGGATCGAACATGCCGCGACTGTATGCGTCCCCTTAATAAAGTTTTCTCACCTAAGTCACCAATATTAATATGATGAGGATGTCGGTACACATCTATTTCGTAAGTACCGTTCTCTCTTACCCCCCAACAGTACGACCGTGCTATCTTTAAATGGTAGGTGCCTGCAGCGAACAAAATCAATTCGTGGTATGAAAGTCTTGGAAAATCTTGTAGGTTTGGGGGGTTTGCTTGTAATCTCTCAAACGCTACTCTTTGCCGATTCATATTTTGTTGTTCCACATAATCTGCCAGCAGGTTCGGTTTATTCATGTTGGTATTAATTATGTTGATGAACGCGTCAGAATATTGGCTGTCAGCATAAGGTTCTTGGAATGCGTTTATAAAAGCTTCGGCAATTCTGAAATCGGTCATGGCAAATGGCGCTGATTTATTATAATAAGTGTTGCGGAATATTTTGAAGTCTCTTTTGAAGCGACCGTTAATTGTCTCTTCCTATATATTCTTCTCTTCTTATTTTCTCTTTCTCTTTCACGAGTGAGCAACAAACACAGTAACAATAAACCAGTTATTCAACGCGACTTGCTACACAGAATTGTTATATGCTGCTGGGCTGTTTGGTTATGGTTTTATGCAAAACGAATAGCGTATTTATGACCTCTTACTTAAGGTCTATTTTGATGTTCATAAATTATTTTAATCGACTCTGGGTTTTTTTTGGGCATCCTTCTTTGTAAATTAAAATAAAATAAAAAAGTAAATTAAAATAATTATCGTGACAGACAACCAATGATCCATTACATTTAAATTTATATTGTTAGTATGAACTATCCAATGCAAAAAGGATTTTTCAAATCCAACTGGTAGTTCCGGATATTATCCCCTACATACAAACAAACAAGCAAACAAATAAACAAACATATTTTACCTCTTTATAATATTAGTATAGTATAGATGATTCGTGAGCATAATAATTATTACCACAATTACCTTAACGCAGCACTAATTACAAGAGGGACGTTAACTTAAAAATAAAATGAAGCTTATACAGTAGAAATAATTTACGACTTTCAAGTCAAACCGATAACTCGTAATTTTACCCTATTCACAATTTCGCCTGACACAAGGTATTATTTAGGTTTCTGCCTAGTAATTAACTAACCAAGTGTCTAGATTATGATGAATGACATTAATTAATGCCTAGCTTTACTTTTAGTGGAATAGTTTGAGTTTTAGAGGTTAATATTTTTGATTACTGGTATTAGAAACTAGAGCTTGACTCCGTGATAAAATTTGGAGTAGTAAAGGGTGAATTCGGTCGATTTCAAGTGGTGGCTAAGGTGATAAATTAAGATTATTAATTGAAATAGTTTTCAGGAGAGTTCATTCATTTGCTTCTTCAAGTTCACTTTGTGATTAGAATAATATTACTTACTAGCTAGTTTATTTTTGCTTAGGATGAAGAGGAGATGAAAATGATGTTAACGATGAAAACGATACTTAAATAATTAATTGTGTGCTCAATGCTCATAAGCATTGAGCACACAATTATTTGTTAAGTTTTTTTTGAGTAACGTTATCTGTATGAGAACAGGCCTTTGCCCTGCAATACGACAATAATAGGCTGGTATTAATATTTAACAAGTCATGGTTGTTAAATAATAGCAAAAAATTAAAGCTATAAAAAAAACAAATCCGGATCCGGGGAATCTGGGTTCAATCTTGAATTTTAATTTCTATAGATATTAATTAGTTCTCTATGTTGCATGTAATATATAACTTAATCTCAAATATGGTAATTGAACAATGCATGCCTTATAAGGTAGATTTTTGAGCTACTATAAAATATTTCTAAGACCCTGTTGTATCACCAAAAATGGCATTAATAAAAACTTTGAACTTTGCACTTTGAAAAACTAAAACCCAACTACAAAAAAGTCAACTGAAAAGGTATAAATAAAACATCATAGACAGACAAATTAAAAATCCGGAGTCACACGGGCTGTGGCATAAATCGATCAGATACGTGTGACTCTGGATTTTTAATTTGTCTGTCTCTTGTTTATAATACCGTTTTAGTTGATTTTTTGTCGTAGTTTTGTTTCAGGTTTTATAGCTCTTATTTTTTATTTAAATTATTTTGGGGTTACAATATATATATTTGTAACGTGCTAATGAATCCCTTTCATTTGATACCCAACATCAATAAAAAAAAAAACGTTTCATGCTTTCATGTCTTCTAGCGGGCGCCATATTAATATGACGTCATATAGCCTATAATCAGCGGACGATCAATACTACTTTTCTTTTTCATTAATACTATATGATATCGTTATTTATCGATTTTCATCATAAAATCATTTTGTTGTATCGATGGGCTTTTCCAAGGGTATGAATTTGGGGTCAGTGAAATTGGGATTAGGAGGTTTAAGGTTGAAAATGGCTTGGAATTTTAAGTGCATGGTAACATTTGATCGATTGGATCTGCCAGCGACTTCTTAAACCTCGATAACTTCAACTTCTTCTTAGAATCAATCTAAATGGACTCGGCCCAGAATTTGGGTATGTGTTTTGCGCCATCACTAGGGTCCATCAGCTCTTGCAACGCGCAGACGATAGGACATTCAGGACACGATATTAAGTGTCCCATCGTTTGTGGAACAGCACCACAATTACACTCCAAGGAGGAGTTATCTATGAATCTCCACCTGAACAGGGTTTCCCTGCTTTCGGCCAATCTTTTTTTTTTCTTTTGAAGTTGGGAAATTATCAAATAACTTCTCCCGCTCTGGGCGGAGCGGGAGGGCGTCAGACTTTTACTGACTAAAACCCACCCGTGTTCCTTCCGTTGCCTCTGTGCCGGGGCACGATATCCCTTTCGGACAAACTCGCAACCCTGGCACAACTCGCACAATTACACTCCAAGGAGGAGTTGTCTATGAATCTCCACCTAAACAGGTTTTCCTTGTTTCGGCCAACCTGGGTCTTCATTCTATAGTAACATCATATTTATTAGAACACTGTTTTTCGTGGCGCTTACTTTATCGTTATGGTTGCAGTTAGGAAATATGTTCACGTAATAAAAAAAACCGGCCAAAAGCGTGTCGGACCACGCACAATGAAGGGTTCCGTAGTTGGGATGAATTCATCTCAAAACAAATTTAACATTGTGGTTGAAAAACATGCTCTCCCCATACGTCGATTTATATCACGGCCAATTCTCCAACTGCAAATGTAAGTTTGTAATCGCGAAAAAAAAAAAAAAAAATGTGTTTAAACTACAAATTAACTATTTTCGGACTTTTTCTCTTTTACATGTGCTCTGAGACTTTGCTTCTTGCCAAATTTCATGATTCTAGGTCAACGGGAAGCACCCAGTAGGTTTTGATTTATTTGCGAGTATCAAAATACGTCGCATAAATGGCTGTATTTCTTTATTGCGTTGACTTATGTAGAAGCTTGAAGCTTGAGCTCCAAGTGACCATATACCTACGTTTTTATTCATTAATTTCAACTTGATACTTCCACGCGTTCCTGAGAAAAGGGGTTTTAACCGACTGACAGACAGACAGACGGACGGACAGACGGACAACGAAGGGATCCTATAGTTCTGTTTTTTCTTTTGAGGTACGGAACCCTAAAAATCAGTCAATGATCTTCTGAATACATTTGAATAATATTGACATTTAGATTTGTAATATTTACTCTGCCCAAATAAATACCCAGTGTTTTAGATAATAGATTCTGATTTATATTTTTCTCCATTTCAGGTCACTAATCCTGCTCTTCGTCACCATCCTATTCTTCAGCACTCTCTATGAAACCTACACAATCTACTACGGCAATAAAAAAGAGTCATTAGTCTCCAATTTGATTATCTGCTTCTCCATGATCAATAATATGAAGAAGATCATCTCTACGAAGCAACACAACACTTTGAACTTGGAGTGTGTCTCCGGAATCAAGGCATTGGCTATGATTTTTATCATTGCTGGTCATGCCTGCATGTTTATTGCCAGTGGACCTGTTATGGATGCTGATGCTTGGGACAGGGTAATTATATATTTAAAAAAATATTTATACATTCCTTAATGATCAAACGCCTTGTCAATAGCGTTGGTTGCATTTTATACAAATATCGGCAAACGTAGGGTATGACGCCCTAAGACTATGTGGTGTGATGATCTTCAAAGGGTTGGTGGGCAGCGGCAGGATAAGAGTAGCCGAGAATCAAGTCAAATGTCTGTGCTGCTGGGGAGTTTGTTGCGCCACTTCTTCTTCCCAGCTTAAGCACTAGGAAGTGGTGAAGGGTGGGCGTTTTTGGGGGACTGTCTTATGTAATTTTGACGTTCGAGAAGTGCTGATTCTCAGCCTAGTTTGAATAAATGACTTTTGACTTTGTTTTTTTTTTAAATTTTGAAATTGGCATACGATGCGAGAGGCCTAAGTCCAGCAGTGGACTGCTTCAGTCTGATTATGATAATGTGATGACATCTACAGATTATGTTCAATGAATTAGGGCAAAT
This sequence comes from Agrochola circellaris, assembly GCA_914767755.1. Lineage (NCBI taxonomy): Eukaryota > Metazoa > Arthropoda > Insecta > Lepidoptera > Noctuidae > Agrochola > Agrochola circellaris. Next base: position 4,705,134 of record OU611847.1, read on the forward strand.
TTCACCAAAGAAACAGTACGCGTTCAGCACATCTAAACCGCGTTCAACAGCTGTCAGTGTCAAAATTGTTTTGCAATATTGACACTGACAGCTCTTGAACGCAGTTTTAATAATTCCTGCCTCTTTTTGATATAAAAGTTAAATGATTACCCTAGTCAGAAACAGCCTAGACAAGACTAGACGAAACTTTATGCCTTTTTTTCTCCGTTAAAGAGGTAAAACAACCGAGTTTAAATTACTTTGTCTAGTAACAAAGCAGCCTTTCCCCGGTTATGAGCGTTAAACCTAGAAAACGACGAGTAAATTAAATTCAGACCATAAACTTAATAACCTGGAGGTAACGTTTCAGTAGTTTTATTTCCATATTATTTGCGTTATCTTTATGCACTCTTCGATATTTTAATACGACGATGTTGCTGGGGACGTAACTTTGTTAATGACATTTCGTTATAGGGCTGTCAATTGTATGTTACCTACAGTTGTAATAGGAATCATGTCATTTCGTTTAAAATTGGTTTTTATTTTTATTAATTTCTTTATATTTTATATAGATTTTTTTCTATTTTGTGATTGTGAGAACGCTGTAGGCTTTGTGGACTGTAGATTTATTGATCATCTTCTATTTTTTTAAGTACCTGGTACTTGTTGAAAAAAGAATGTTTGAAAAAATTCAAAACTAGGTACAATAATAATTTAAATGGCATTAGATATTTCAATAATCACCAGAAAAGTCTCAATACTCAAGGTTGCATAAAATTCATTAAAATAGTCCAAGAAAGGTGGAATTCTAGTTATTTGGCTTATCAACTGCTTATTTAGCAACTGATCAGATTAATGGATTGCTGACATCTGACCACTTGTTATTTGATCCGTAACATTAATTCTGGCAACCCTACCCCCATAAAGTCTAGCGTACACTGTATAAATTATGTAAAAGTTTGCTGGCTTGATCTCCAGCATTACGTCCTCGATAGGGTCAAGGTCACACAGTTTACTTGGATTTACACAGAGCTTCTAATTATACCCAGAGCTTGCCGCCCAGATACAGTATCGCATAAATTTTATCCGTAATCAGGGCCTAGTTTTAGTTGTATAACTGCTTAGGCTTGTTCTCAAGGTCAACTTAGATTAAGAGAACTAATCGTAAACTCAAAAGGTTCTGCACGTACTGTTGCTTCAACTATGAAGTGAGGAGTTTACGTAATCTGGTGTGATGATCGTCTCATGCATAGAAATGACTTAAGAAAAACAGCTGTTTCAAAGAAATTTGGTAGAAGTTACGTCAATCTTTACGATAGGACATCATTATATTTCAAGGATATAGCCATAATTTTGGATACCAGAGTGAGGGGCAGCTATAAAATCAATTATGGTACCTTTACATTTATTTATAGATTTAAATAGTTTTAATATTATCATAATATTCCTTTCTTTCTTTACAGTTGGTCCGTCAACCAGCCAATGCCTTCATGTTGAACAATACCTTGTTAGTGGACACCTTTCTGATGCTCAGCGCCTTCCTCTTCTCAAGACTGTTCCTCGTTGAGCTGGACAAGAGAAGGGGCAAGGTCAACGTTATACCGGTCTTGATCTTCCGTTATATAAGGTAAGATAATTCATCATCTTCTGTTTTAAATATTTCTTGTTCTAACCCTGTAATGATAGCTGTATGATTGTCTACATTGTCTACTTCACCCAAAAAAGTATAATGTTGAAAGAACTTTTTCTTCTATAAACTATGGAATAACGCTGTCCTATACTCCATTGGTTTAGGTAGTTAAATAAAGGTAAACAAATCGTAAAAAGGGTTTTTATATAAGACACTATCTTGCTTAAAAATACGATAAAAACAAATTAAATTTATTTTTGATTTTTAAAATAGTTTCCTCTTTTATTAATGTATGTTAAACTGTATATTAATTTATTCTTAAAATTAACTGCTTAAGCACACTTTTTTAGTTAGATTTATAATAATAATAATATAATATTTTGTAATCTGTCTATTGTAAAGAGCCCAAACTCTACCCGTTAAAGAAATATAACGTTGCTAAATTGAAGAGTACAACTGTGACGTAACATGACAACTTAAGGAACAGGTATTACTTTAGTCGGTTACTTGACAGCTGACTCGTCACGTGTTTTTTTTTTGTTTACTTTTATTTAACTACCTTAACCTATGGAGTATAGTAGTTCAAGCGGCATTTGTTTACACTGTAGTGGGAGAAAAAAGGTCACTAAAATGTTGCTCTATTTCACTAGTTTGGCATCTAACTTAGTTTGAGCACCAATTCATCCCAATCTTTTTGTTCCTCGATTAACTTTTGACCTGGATGATAAAATGAGCTAAAAGACAGCAGTTCATTTGATATTTTAATAAAAACAACATTAGCTTTGTCGTAAACAAAATGCATAAAATTTTTACTTGAAAATACATCACAAAATCCCTCTGCACAAAGCTTTTGCTTCCAGGATTTCATCAAAACGTAACTACTTCCTCTTTTTGCAAATAACCAGCTCTTACCCAATAAACTGCCATACACAATGAACGGCTTACCCTTTGTAGTATGGAATAAGCCTTATTAACTTAACGCATTTCAGTACAGTATTATAAAAGCTAGCTCATTTCTCGCTTAGGTTGCTTTTTCTTTGGTTTCAATAACAACTTGTTCTTTTTGCCTCTTTGACTTTGAGTTTAGATGTTGGTTTGCAAAAATACCCAATATAATGACTGCATAACTGTATTGTGCCCTTTTTAGATTTTCTTCCAAGCAAAATGGTAAGTAGTTAAGTATTTCATCGAACATTTCGAATAATTCAGTTTGATAAAATAAACTTCTTAAACTGTCTGGAAAGATATTAGATTGACCCAAGTCTAACCGAAAGTGACAGGTTCCAAACCGAATATAAATTTAATCGATAGCTCACTTAACCCGTGCCTAGAATTTATTATCAGACCTAGAATTTACATTTTAATACTTCGAGCGTGACAGTCGATAAGAATACTCGCTTTTTGAACATTGAAATTGTAAATGTTTGGGATTTCAATGATACCAATTTCTTGGAAGCAGTAAAGTTGGAGCACTGGAGATTTGGTTGGGGCACTTCTTCTTCCCAGCTAAAGCACTAGGAAGTGGTGACGGACGGCCATTTTGTGGGAGTGTCTTATGTAATTTTGACGTTCGATAAGTGCTGATTCTCAGAATAGTTTGAATAATTGATTTTGAAAGCATACGAATTGTTATCACCATTATTTTTTGCGAAACTTTTTTCTTCTATGACCACATATTTTGGCTATTGATAATATTAGTCAGTCGGTAGAATAGTAGTGGTGCTGACAGATTGCGTCGGTCGTGGTTCCTAACTAACATTTTAGACTATTAAATTTTAAATGCAAAGCTGCTGATTAATAAACGTATTGAAGAAAATCTATCTTCCTATATATTAAACAAACAAACTTAAAACTACTTTTAACTTATGATTTCTTCGTCCTTTCCAGGGTCACTCCAGCATACCTGGTCGTCATTTTGTTCTACATGACTTGGCTGCCGAAGATGGGCGAAGGCCCTCTATGGCAGGACAGGTTGCAGTTGGAGCAAGAAAGATGCATGGCCTCCTGGTGGACCAATATACTGTACATCAATAATTATGTTAATACTGACAAAATGGTAAGTTTGAGAGTTTTTTAATGTACATTTATTACATTTTTGAAGTGTGCAGACAAATCATCATACTCGTAAGGCTACTGGATTTAACAAAGAGTGTAGATGATGTGTGTCTAATGTAAACACATTTCTTGATGATAGCGATGGGTATTTAGTCTGAACGGCCCAAAGCGAAAAGACCGCGGGTCATTTGAGCGTAAACAAAAATCGTCTACGTTCCAAATAAGGACCGATGATAAAATAATTTCAAAATTAATTTAAAGGGACAGTCGCGTAAATTGTGATAGTCGCAGAGTTTATGAATTTGAACTTTTAAATATTTACTTATTGAAATCATCTAAATAAACAGAACACATCTTCATAACCGGTTTGTTGATTTGTTTCTTTAAAATAAGTTTGATTTTTATTTAAAATTATTTAATTACCAAATTTAACTTTTGTAAACATTGTATATTGTTGATTGTTTTTCTAAAGAAGATAATACAAAACTAAGAAAAAAAAAAACAACTTATATTTCAACTTTTTAACTTTTGCACCCGAATGTACTTGATGTAGTTTATGGCATTGAATTTGTTTACAATTTTTTATCACTGGTCCTTTGTAACGTAGACGATTTTTGTTTACGGTCGAATGGTCCGAGGGCCATTCGGTTTGGGCCGTTCAGACTAAATACCCACAGCGATGTGGATGAGTACTTAAGTGTTCTTTTTGTTTTGTATATTTGTGTAGTTAAAATAAATAAAATAGTTGGTAGATTAATAATGTGCTATTGTATATTTCTCTAATTAAATAAAAAAAACAAATAGAATTACTAGGCCTTTGTTTTGCAGTGGAACACTAAAATTCAATAGCCAATATAAAAACCAGTTAACTTTCCCTAGAAACATAAAAATAAATGATCTTAAAAGAAGGCAAGTTAAAAAATCCTGAATATGAATAAAACAAGGAACTAACAGTGTAATGCTTGAGCATAAAAGAGGATCATAAGGGTCAACTTTCCAGTTGTCAAACTAAAGTTTCTCCGGTATTCACGACAGTAGTTTCATAATGCTGCGCTCTTTATTGTAAGCGTATCTTTAACACTAGATACCCTCGGACAAGCGATGACAAAGACTTTGCCTGCTTTATACGAGTACTTGATAAAGTTAGCTGCCTGCAAACTTATCTTTTTGTTTTTCTTTTACTATTAACATTTTTGCAATTATATTTAGGCTAAAAAATGTCTGTTAATTGCTGTCTCGTGTTTTGTAACTACAGTTCTATTAGAAGATTTTTTAAATGGAAGAACTTAATAAAATCCGTTATTGGAGCGTAGCGTAGGTACATGTCATGTTTACTATGGGTAGGGCAGTTTACCCGCACTAGACAATTTTTCACATTTGTTTTGCGATAATTTTCGTTCGTGAAGCTGACCATAGACGTTAGTACTATTATGTATTCTGTGCCCATAGGCTGTCAAACGACCAACATTGTATCTTCAAACAAATTCTTGCCATTGACGAATTCGTTAACCGTTTTGATTTTTATATTGTGATCGACCTTTTCTTTAAGGGAAATAATAAAGGTTCCGAAAAACAAATTAACTTCCAGTGATCTAGGGTTGACTGTAATAATAGTATTACAGTCAACCCTAGATCACTGGAAGTTAATTTGTTTACACAGCTTAGATAGCTAAGCTGTGTTAAAATGAATTACCGAAAAAAATACCAAACTTCCGAAAAAAATACTAAGTTTCCCAAAACATAATTTCTGCTAAAATAATCGTTTTTTTAAGCTCTATAGAAACCAGCTTCATTTCTACTATTGGATAAAGGATAACTTTTTTAACTCTCAATTATAATGAAAATAACTACCTACCGGTACTTGCGCTCGGGTGCAGAGGTGAAAAAGTGGATAGGTTAGGTTAGGTTAGAACTGTGACAAAGCACGCGATCGGCGCGCGAGCCGAGCGAGCGCTACTTCCAAGTTGCTCGCAGAAATTTTTTCACCATTTTTTAATCCGGGTTTTGGGATGAAAATGACTAACTGTAGTATTTCGTTAAAACGTATTTTATGCTGCTGGAAAAAGCTTTTAAGTATTGGTTTTTCGGAATTTTCAGTATTTTATTCGTTCGTTTCTGTATTTGCATTCGCATATAAGTTGTCAGAAAATTAGTATTTAAAGCAGTAAATTTCATATTTTGAGTATGCCCATATTTTAATTTTATTTCGGAGCTTTTATTACTACCCTTTCTTTAATAATCAAACTTTGATCGATTTTTAAACCAGTTTTTGTTTCTTTCAGTGCATGTTCCAATCCTGGTACCTCTCCGTGGACACACAGCTGTTCTTCATAGCCCCCATCTTTATCTACAGTCTATGGAGGTGGCGCAGATTTGGCCCTATACTTATATCCATTGCTATCCTCCTCTCTTTAATTGGCCCAGCAGTTATCACCTACAGGGATAAGTTAGACCCTACGCTTTTGTTTTATGCCAAGTAAGTTTGCATTTTCAATTCTTGTTGATTCTTCATTTACTATAAACGTGTTATTGTCTGGGATATTAATGTCATTAGAGGGAAGCATTATTGTAATTTAAGGTTTTGATTTTATGGTTTTTGTTACAGAGAGTTCACTGATATTATTTCCAACTATTACTTCAACGAAGCTTACATCAAGACCCACATGAAGATGATTATTTATTTCATGGGAATTTTAACTGGATATCTTCTGCATCGGGTTCAAACGGAAAAGTGAGTTAATATAATTTCCGTCTTTATTTTTAAAACTTGATGAAGCATTAATTGGGTGACCTTCATATTGATTAACTTTTTTTAAAGACAAATCTATAAAATCTCTATAAAATATTTTATATCTTTATAAAACTCTTTACCTTTTTTTACAGCTACCAGTTCTCTTTCCTGATGAAAACATTTGCGTGGATCACCAGCGTGGTCCTTGGTACCGTAACTACCTTCGCCGTGACTATCTTCTATCAAGAGTGGTACGAATACAACGCGCTAGAGGCCGCTGCCTACATTTCTTTGCACAAACTTGCCTGGGGCATTGCTAACGGATGGCTGATTATTGCCTGTGCTACTGGCAATGCAGGTAAAATATTTATATTATTACTGTTATTTTGAACGATCTCGTAAATTCTTTAAAACAATCAGTCGTTTTAATAAGTTATATATTCGTTTGCCAGAAGTCCCAGTAAAAAAATATTGGTTCTATCAATAACAATGTCGACATTATGCCATCTTACTGCTTATTATATGTACTATGGATCTATAGTTTGATTTAAATACTTTTTTTGATCAAACATAGTATTTAGTCTTACGTTCTTTTTTACTGGCGTTACTATGAAACCTGTTGTATCACCTGAAATTCCGATCCTTTAATAAAAACCATATTCTTTTCAGGTTTCTTCGGGAAATTACTGACGTGGAAGTTCCTGGCTCCATTCTCAAGACTGACATTCTGTGCTTATTTGGTGAACGGAGTCGTCGAATTGTACTACGTTGGTGAACTGAGACATCCTCTACATATCACCTTCTTCACTGTTGTGAGTATTGTTTTAGGTAACTTTTATACCTGCTTTAGTTAGATTGACCCGTAATTATATGTAGCCTACGTTATTCCTTAGACTTGTCTCGTCATGGTCTATCTGTGTGCTAAATTTCAATCAAATCCGTTCAGCCGTTTTAGCGTGAAAGCGTAACATACAAACAAACTCACTTTCGCATTTGTAATATTAGTTAGGTAACCAAAACTTTAGCCAGGGTTAGTAAATCGAATTTAGTTTTTGTAACTAGATTTGTAAGTCACTTTATCTCATTCGTATTGTCTGTACATTTCATAACTATCATAAGCGACTGTGCACGTGTTTCTTCATTAGCTATTAGTGATCTTACGGGTGTATTGGAGTTTGTAGCGTCACTAGTCGGTATGTCAATATCAATTTCAATAGACTAATGTCAATGCCAACAGCCACAAAGGTCGATCGATCAGGTTAAGCTACGATTGCCGGGGTTAGTCCGTGAATGGGTGACCATCTTTATATACCGAGACCCCTCCGTGGCTCCGAAAGCACGTTAAGCCAGTGGTTCCGGCAGTCATTCGTAAATCTTTGAAAGTCGTTACGGATCGTCAGAAGCCAGAAAGTCTGATTATCAGTCTTACCAAGGAGTATCGTATTACCCAACAGGGTTGAGGAGGTCAGATAGACAGTCGCTTCATGTAAATACTGGTAGTCAGCTGCATCCGGATAGATTGGAAGCCGACCCCAACATAGTTGGGAAAAGGTTAGGCGTAATTATACCACGTAAATATTAGGATTATATGTATATATATTCTCCTTGTGTTCTTTTTTGACGTTCAAAAGTGCCATAGAAGGGCCTATTTGAAATAAATGATTTGACTTCACCTTCTGTTCTTCAAACCTTATCATGTGTACGTACGTACTCACTTCAAATTGATTAAAGAGTACCTACTGTAGTATTGTAGAGAAGTGGTTTTGGTTTCCTTAAGGAATGTGTAGTAAGTATAATCGATACAGGAAACTTGGATGTAATTACTTTCCTTGCTAGGTTTATGTAAGCTTATTATGTGGGCTTTTCAAAATAATGGGACAGAGGGATGAACTTGAAGCTTACGGAGAAAAAAATAATGGAAAAATAAGTAACACTTAATAAAAAAGTGTGTCTGATGAGCAAATAACCCAAGGATCATCACCATTATTCGTGAATTGGTAGACGACAAAGCTATAATCAATTTATTATAAATATAATTTATATTTAGATTCCGGAAAGTCAAAATCTATTCCTGAAGAGACAACCCTTGTTTAAACTGACTTAAGGCCAATTTAACCTACGCCAGATATCTCAAAACCAGGGTGTAAGTTAGTAACAGCAGCAGTGAGCAAGTGTGTGAGTGAGTGAGTGAGTGGCAGTGAGTGTAGTGTAGTAGTAGCAGTTTTTACACTAATCTGTCGTGCTTGGTAAACTAAAATCGGATTTCTTTTTCAGATGGCGAATGCAATATCGCATATAGTGCTGACATTCTTCCTTGCCATGTTTCTGTGCTTGACCTTCGAGTCACCGTTACATGGGATCGAGAAGATTCTTCTTCGGATGTTCGGTGAGTATCTACAACAAATTAATCTACTTATTTTTCGGAGACCGATGTCGCAAACCACTTTAATTGTGTGTCAATTTTATCTCTTGTAAGAAGTAGATTATTCAAATGGTTTTTATTTATTTTGAGTTTAATTTTTAAATGGCTATTTGAAATGAATCACTCAAGAACAAAATATCTTCGTGACATTTCTCTAAGTTATAAAAACTAATTATAGTCAGATCAATGATCACACTTTTAACCTTTCCATAACAAATACTAAGACAAAGTTGTTGAACTGTAAAAATTTATTAAATCAATTTGCTCATTCATAATTTAAGATTTATATAAAATATTTTTCCTTGAGGTTTAGTAGAAGGTCTATTGTAGTTATCCTTTTCATGATTTTCAGTAATGCCATAATAGCGAGATGGATTACCATTGTGCCTAAAAATACTTAAGTTGGTATAATTCTTATTGTGCTCTTTTGAAAGTAATTTTGTCAATTTATTATCGAAGCGGTATTAAAAATATAATACTTATAAATATAATACATTTAAATATAAATTAAATATTTTAATATTTTTTATAAAAAAAAAACAAAAAAATATAGTAGTCCACCGGTATCAGAAACGGAGTCTAAATACGAAAATTGTATTATTAACTGAATGTATTTTTAATATTTAGGGAAAAAAGGCGAAATAATATTATTTCTTCACTTGATGTTTTCTTACATAGTAGATAATATAATAGAATGGAGACATTCATTTGAAGAAGTAAACTTTTTTTTTTAATTGTAAGTAATTATTTACCATTAACATATTTTTTTTTTTCAGCTCGGCCAGTATTGAGTGACAACGCAAGAAAAGACGTGTCAGTAGAATCATCGAGAAACACTAGTCAATCTAAATTAGATTCGTAACTTAGTGTTACACATTTTTAGTTTATATTGCAAGTGGAAATCAATGTGTGATATTTACACAGATGATTTCCTTTAGTTTAATTAGGTTTGTATCTGCGTAAAACCCTGAAGCTATGCGGTATTTGAAAGAAACAGTGATGTGAGAATATCGAAACCGACGTGAAACGAATTATGACGAATTTTATAACTTGTAGTTTTAGTAAATAAATTCTGTAAATGATGCTGAAGATAGTTGAATAAGCCCCAAAATTAAGAGTACCGTAGAGGTCTACGTTAGTGCTCACGTTACTAAGCACGTGTTGTGACATAGACATTATACCGTCTCTGTGTTGCACTTGTAGTTTGATAGTTGTGCGACAGTGACAGGAATAACGCTTAGTCAAAGTACCTACGTGCTAAGAAACGTTTATACCTTGATCTTGGCCTTAAGGCGTGAGCGTCAGCGTCAGGCAGGGTAACCCGCGAAGTGCATTTTTTTTTACGTTTTTTGCTATTTGCAGGTCACACATCAGATTGTGTGTTGATCAAAATATGATTCGCGACCACAAAAAATATGTATTTACAGAATTATAATCATTAAAAGCATCAATATAACTCTCTAAGTTCAAATTACCAATAATTTTTTAAGTAAGGTCAATTATTCTATAGAATATTTCAGGAAATCATGACATTTGAAGCCAATTCTAACTGAGAGTTGTATTGATGATTCTAATGATTATAATTTTGTTGATCATTTTTTGTGGTCGCGAATCATATTTTCATCAAAATACAATCTGATTACTTACCTGAAAATTGCTATAAAGTTTGAATTATTTTGCGGGTTACCTCAGCGCTTTCCCCTTAATGACATGTAGGTAGAAAGCATGTCGACTCAAACATAGAAATCAAAAAGTACAACAGCCGATCGATTCTGTAAAAATATCACCGTGAAACTTAGGTGAAGTGAGCGTGAAGTGAGCTGTCAATAGTGTTAATCCCTAGCATCCTGCCGGTCGATTTGTGACAGTGATAGCTCACTACACGCTCACTTCACCTAAGCTTCACGTTGATCTTTTTACGGAATCGACCGACGGACTTAAATAAGTTGGGGTATTGCGCAAATGTAATATATATTTATGAACCAAACAGGCTCAATTATTTATGGTTATAGGTAATTTTGTAAATATTTAATTTGTAAGTTAGGTAAGTAGGTAATTAGATTTATAAATTATTTACATTTATAAAATTTTGAAATTAGAAATAATATTGTTTTCAATTTAATATTATGTATATCCGATAAATAAATATGAGATCAGTATCACTAACCAGTAAGATATTGCTATAAAATGTTAATAAAAATGACATAATTTTTCGCGAAACGGCGTCCATTTTTTTATCGCCAGAATTACAAGATCGAGATGGCTGTCTGTACATTTTTATGCCAAATAAAAAAAATACAATTTAATTCTTAAAGCAAGAACGTTAGTGTTCGAAATTGAATATTAGTTTGGGGAAATACAGCCAGTGCATAACGTTGACATTTTAGTGTTAAGAAATTATGCTTTTAGCGCCGAATTGAAGATGCGACATATTTTTTTCTTCCTTATGTATTATATGTACATAAACTGCTTTGTTTATAGCTCATAATGTACATACCTACATAATTACTTGATAAAAGACATTATAGTAAAATTATGTTACTTAAAAAGGATAATGGACACTTGCACGAAAGACACTTGCGCAAATCCACTTGCGCAAATCCACTTGCGCAAATCCACTTGCACAAATCCACTTGCGCAAATCCACTTGCGCAAATACACTTACGCTAAAGGAAAGTTGCGCAATAAGTAACAGAAATGAGAGTTCTTCATAAAATCACGCCTGTATTCTTTCAAAGGGTTGGGCAGGGGTGTATACTATGAATAGTTCACCCAAAATTGCCCGGTTGATGGCAATGGCTCCCTATAACATGGCACTTAAACATAACCGGTGAATTGTGGGTGACCTATAGGTACACCTCTATCTAACCATTAGGGGAATGAAGACGTGATGTTATGTTAGAAAAATAAATAATTCTTGAGATTAATAAAATCTGGTTTTGCCTGTCTGACTTATGACCTTATATCTACATCTGCGGTATACGATTTGAGTTGAAGTTCTGATTTCTCAATTATTATGATAAATAAGAAAGAGAGTCTTGAAATGAGATATATATAAATATACGAATTCTTAGGAGAAAACTAAGTAAGACTTTAGATAAAATAATGTTACCTCTAGCTATAAGTTTACCCCAGCAGGGTTAATTGCGTTTGTAATACCAATCGCTTTCATTTTATAACAGCTCAATAACGTAAAATGCGTTATCGTGAACACAGATTTTAAAATAAAGGAATGGATATTTTTGAGTTTATGTAATTAAAGCGATGGTCATTGGGAGTGTGTTACGTAGTAAGGCTGCTGGTTTCTTTAAGCCTATTAAAAAGATGACTTATATGGTTGGTTGACTAGGCTTTCAGAAACCACGGGGTTTAAATGTATTTTATTTTGATACTACTGAATGTTCTTTCTTTTTAAATGTATGCAAGTACCCATCGTGTAGTTACGCAAAGCCATGATGTTTGTGATTTTTATTTATTGGAAATCGAATGCTTTAATACCTATTATATTTTATAAATAATAAAAAAAATGTATTTAATTAAGTCGGACCACGTTTTTTCTTTAAAAAAAAATACTGTCATATCTAAACACACAATCACTATTATATTAATTTCTTCAAGACTTATTTGTTTATTATTATTTTAATTTCCATTGCTCAATGTTATACTCTATTTTATAAATACCTCAATGTACACAGGATTTTTATTTTGATATTAAAAATGTTGTTTTTATTTGCTTTTTTTTTCATTCCCGTCTTGATTCGTGGATATTATTTTGTGGATATTAAACAAATTTTAACAAGAGAAATCAAACAATACGGAATAATAAGTATTTTTTTAATAATGAATTAAGGAGAAACTGATGGGCTTCACTGTATTATTCATTCCAAATAATAACGTTAATATATAACATATATTAAAGCTTTTTTTAACCCCATCTTTGAAGATGGGCTTCAAAAATAAATGCTTTTATAATTGTATTTTTATTATTTTGGCCATTCCAAAGTGGCATTTTAATTTGGGTTTATAGCGCAGTGGTAATTAAACACATTTTTTTCTGTATTAATAATATTCAACTCAACGTATTTTTTCAATTCAATTTTATTCAGGAACAATTTACATTGTGTTTGAAATCATAAATAAAAAATAAAATAAAATCACGTTCATTAAAACTATAGAATACTATAGTTCGATATATAATAACGACTAAAGTTCTTAATAATGGATTACAAACTAGCCTTATAAGCTAATAAGCAAATTAGCTGTAACTTAATATTTTACGAGATAAATTATGTTCTAACTAAGAATAGAACCTGAACTAAATATTTAATTTGAACTTTTACACAATTTCGTACTTAACATTTTCTTAGGTTCTGATAATTGATGAAAGCACTTAGCAATTAACCACATGCAATGTAATTATTACATGAAAAGCCGATAAGGATTGCTTTTCCTTTGTTCAAGGAAAAAGAAGTGTGTGATTTTTGCACAGCATTAAATAGTCAACTAGAGTATCTTTTGGCGCTTGAATCACATTGACAGAGGGGCTTTGTTGGTAAAAAATTGTGAAATTATCACAGAAATTGTATTGACAAAACAAGCTGGCGGCATTAGTTCCGATTTTGGCCACGCGCCAAAAGAACCTTGTAGCGTTGTACGGTCACGAGCAACCTTGCACGTAGGGGGTATTACACTATCACATTATATCATATACCTATCTACAAAGCTCACAAATTACCCATAATTATGTCTATTTTATAATTTAATTTTCTTTCATCATAGATCTATGATAGATATGATAGTCTAATCTCCCTTACGCAAAATTCAAAAGAGATTTCCTCGATACATAACTTTGAAAAAAATACCTATTTTATAATAGTATGGTTTCGAAAATACTATTCTTGTAACGCCATAAAATTTCTATTAAAACTTTAGGAGAAAATGGCTTTTGAATCTTGCGTAAATAAAGGTATATTTGCTCATGACTGTACCGGAGAAATCTTCGTATAACTTAGCTCGACGGTCAAAAAGAACACTACCTAAAAAATACACTTCCGGCCCTACAAAATTTCCCACACAATAAAAACGAGTTAGCTCCAATATTTGTGGTACCAGTGAATGCACTCAAGTGTTCAGGCGAAGGGCCGGCGAACTTGGACAGTTTTCAATTACTCAAAGTTACAGAGTAAGTGCATAGCCCGTCAACTATTTGCAAACTTGCATAATCTCCGTTGGATCATGGCTGGCATACACGGAGCCGAGTTACTGGTACGTATAAATTAAACTTGCTGGCTTGCCATGTTGCTCTTGTGTTAAGTGTTCCGGATTTCGGGAATCTAGGATGACTTGATGCATATTTGGTGCAGTGTTGTTTGTTGTTCGTTGGACCTGATGAATGAAGTCTGCTGGGCTATTATTTTGAATTAGCATTGCAAGAGGAGCGATTCTCGTATTTTTAAGAATGTTCACATTCTAATCTCAGTTTCAATCTGTCAAAAAATACAATAAATTTACCTACATTTTGGACAAGTTTTTGACATTGCTTGTCGCTGAGATTAAATTGCGACGACAGAATTTTTAGGTTTTTATGTATCTAAGAGAAATTAGCCTTCTGATATTTCGCGAGTGATACCTACTACTAATACTTCCAGACCATCCAGGACTGGTATCTCCAGCAGAAATATTGGGGAATGAATATCTTCTCTTATAGTTAAGGTTAGCTTGTGCCGAGAGATTTTTAAACTGTATCTTTTTTTCTGGCCTCAATTGTAATTTTTTGTTACCTAGCTTAATTTTAGCTCTTAATGTCCTATTAATAATGTATTTGATTCAGTAAAGCTTAGACTGTTAATCTTAACTAATATTATAAATGCGAAAGTATGTTTGTTTCGCACACGCTTCACGCTAAAACGGCTGAACGGATTTGGATGAAATTCAGCACATGGGTAGACCATGACCTGTGTTAGGACATAGGATTCTTTTTATCCCGGTAGTACGTACCTATGGGATAATTTCCGACCTCCACGCGGGTGCCGCGGGCATAAGCTAGTTTCAAATAAATCATAAATCCTACTTCTATCAGCTTTAATATCGTACATGAAATTTTTATTATATTCTATTTCGGCCTGTGTTACTAGGACATCTATTTAATTAATAAGGCCTAGACACTAGTCTCCTAGTCGCTACCAACAAGTAGATATTTCTAGAAATATAATGGGTAGCAATTTTGTCAATTTAATTAAGTGTTATAGAGGCTCAATGGAAATATGTTTGCTCTGAGGCAGAAAACCGTTTGACATAATAACAAAGTAAATTTTATTATAGAGGGCTACAATTAGGTTTAAAGTATTAGATTCAGAGCTAGGGTCAAAGTTAATTAGGTACTAGA
Source organism: Agrochola circellaris (assembly GCA_914767755.1). Lineage (NCBI taxonomy): Eukaryota > Metazoa > Arthropoda > Insecta > Lepidoptera > Noctuidae > Agrochola > Agrochola circellaris. Next base: position 4,720,336 of record OU611847.1, read on the forward strand.
TACCGTTTTATATCCAGTTTTAATGGGAATTAGTAGATCTTGTCTGATTGGCTTTTAATCTTCAAATGGCTTGAGATCTCGCTATTAACGAATGACTTTTCCCAAGTTTTAGATAGATAATTAGGTTTAAAAAAAACCCAGGTCGATATTCAGAACTGGTGAAGGTGATCCAGGTGTTTAAGGAACATGTGTGAGTGTCCTCCCCTACCTATTAACACTGCTATTTGAAAATATTGTATAAGTCAATTATAAAAAAAGTAACCGTGAAGTTTCTTGCCGTCTTTTCTCCATAGGAAACGACCAATTGGAACCGTGCACCTAGCTGCTGACGTTTCATAAGTGTCCTTGTAGGTTTATGTGAAATAAAATATTTTGAATTTTGATTCTTTTTAGAATTTACAACAGGGACATGTGACATTTCAGCATTGTTTCAGCATTACTTGTAATACCAGAGACGTCGTAGCCGCATTGCCATCCCAAAACAAATGGTGTGCCCATCCAGCATGTGGCTAGTTTGCCATCGTATTACTTAAAAAATATAACATTTTCTCATTCTCATTTTTTTATAGTACTAATATGTTTGTCAAACAATAAATAAAAATAAAATAAAACGCCTTATATTTCTTGCCAACCTTAACTAGTTTACACACTAAAATAAAAACGTTAACTGAATGTTAGTAATTATATTTCTAAACTGTAAGTTAAAGTGTGTTTATATTATTTAATTTCTAATTATATTATAATTTATTTTTCCAGAACCCCTCTACAGGTCCTGGTGAAGACCTCCTCCAAAGATATCCAGTTTTATCTAGACCGGGCTGATTCAATCCAGTTTATTCCAGCTATCTTTCTAATATCGTCTTCCCATCTAGCGTAGGGTCTCCCCTTCTTGCGTGTTTCGTGTTTCTCTGGTCTGGTAGGCGCGCTAAATGCCTGGCCCATTTCCATGTTAATGCTGGAGCTTCTAGAATTTTTCCAAATAAAGATTAGGTATTATTTCTATCATCCAACGCTTCTCGCTTGTAGTGTCGCCTGTCTCATTCAAGATAGGACAGAAACTTATATTGGTTCGAGAGAGAGCTGCGTAAAACGTTATCGCAAGAAACAACCAGCTTACAAGTTCCTTCCCTTATCTTTTATCTTTTGTCTAAATAACGTCCCACAATGTTTATACGTTTCCCGCTCAAGTTGGCAGAACTTGCCATTTGTTAAATTAAAATGTTTCCCGACTTCCGATTCGATTTTCTTTGAGTTTTTGTTTTTTGTATTTTTAACTTCAGTTGCACTACTGCTATTGTTGTAGTTGTATTTACTGGGAGGTTGTTTTTTATTGCTACTGCTGGAAAAGTAGAGGTACTTTAGAAAAACGATTTAGTAGGTATGTTTCGACTGCGAATACCTCATTGACCTAGTGGTCGCATGGGGCTACTGAGGATTCTATTCTCGGCTTTGGCAAAGTGTTATTAGGTTTTTAATCTGGATTTTTTCAGTAGCAGCACGGAGTCTGAATTTCTGCCCGGTTGATGTTTAAGTCCCATGTAATAGGGGACATGGGAATTAAACATAACTGGCTAAATGTGGGTTTACTGTAGGTACATCTGCCCAACCGTACGGGGAAACAAGGCTCGATGCTGTGTTATGTTTTGACTGTTTTAAAATATTTGGAGTGGAGTTTGTTCTGGAATGGGGACCGCGTATCGGCAAGCTTAGTGTAGGCCGCCCCTCAGCTAGATGAACCGATGACCGCAAAAAGATGGGACAGTGGAGGTCAGGATGTTGTGGCGCAGTCTGGGAGAGGAAAATGTCCAGCTGTGGACTGCGATAGGCTGAGTTGATCGATTTGTTGAAAATATTTACTACATCCGCCATATCGCCATTTTTAAAACAAATGATTACGATTCATCACATAATTCAGGCTTGAAGTCAAGCTGAAGTTAAGTCATAGCTTTACATAATAGCACTACTTCATCATTTACTTAGTCCTAAATAAATTCAACATTCATGATGTAACTAATATTTTTGTAACAATATAATAAAAAAATCAAAGTGTGTCCATGGAGTTTCTTGTCCGTTCTTCTCCATAGGTAGCTACTACGCTTTGGAATGGGGAAACTAGCTTCATATTTTTGACTGACCTACTCCTTGACAATTCAAAAGTGCCTGTACCTAAATGGTTTAATAAAATTTAAAAAATCTTTTGAGTATTTTTTAAATAAAATCTCTTTAAAATTAGTCATGATGTAGTTTTGTCGAGATGCGAGTATAAATAAATGGAAAGAGTGAAATACGCCGTCAATTCTATTAAATTTAGTAAAGGCAGTGAATTTCAATGACTTGACCATTCAGAACCTTTTACAGGTGGATTTCTAAGACCTCACTTGTTTAATTCTTTCATGTCGAAGCAAAAAACGATAAGGTTTCTTTACTTCCTAGATTTACGGTTCGGATAGTACCCAGCTACAAACATTCTGGGAAATATTTGCGTCTTAAGAGAAAATCACGGATCAAGAAATAATTCTTCAGAAGCAGTAATTTATCTTTTAGAAACTGGTTACATTTCCCTGAAGTTTCAAGACAGAAATGTGGTTTTATTTACTTGGTATTCCAATTAATCCTTCATTCCTTAGAACTATCGTGAAATGTGGCTGTTTTCTGACAAGTAGGTAAAGGAAGTGTGTTATACATTATATAGCGGTGACACAATAGGGAGCAGAAATGTATACTTACCGAGTAGGTACATTTTACTATCAACCAAATCGTTGTTGTTGTGGTTAAATCTACTATAAGTACACCTCTGCTCAACCCTTCTTGGAAGCATGGAAAGAAAGAAAATAAATTTATTTGCCCCAGGTTAAGGCACGCAATATTCACACAAAAACAAAGAGCTTAAAACGGCCGCTTGGGCAGAATCATAATATCTTATTATTATGAACATTAATATAAGAAACTGACAATTTATAATATTAATTGCGTTCAATTCATATTACGCAATTCATCTGTTTGACAGTTTTAGATTATAATGAAATAACATTTAAACTGTAGAAATAAAATACAAAAAATCTTATTTGATTAATAAAAACTGTAAAGAAAAATTATCCGGTAAAATTACTTACGGTTTTTAATTTTTTTCATGCGGCATTATTTACACCAAATATTATTCTGATATGAATTGAATTGAAAACGATTCAGCGAAAATATGTGTCAACATAGAGGAATTGCTGGAAATTTAGAAAATGAATTGATTTTAGAGGAATTGCTTAATGTGGCCGTTTTAGGCCTCCTGAAAATGATTCATTTGTTATGTTATGTGTCAAATCATTGTTCCGCCTAAGATCGAATTTTATGATTTCTAAGCACAGTTTTTTATAACACCGCATTTAGACTTTTTTTTTGTACATTACAATAATGCTTTCAGGGTGTTGATGAGGTTGCCGCGCTACTTTAGTGCCTCCGGCATGTTCGCAGAGGCGAGAATAGATGGCTTTCACGCCATCATGCGCAAGCGTTGCGCTTCCATTATGCGCAGGGTACGCGCCAGCCCCAACAGCATCCTGAAAACTATAGCTGATAGGTGGGACAGCCCCATACTGGGACATTGGATACGCCTACATGCCACTGTGGCGTATTAATGAATAGTTTGTGTTGTTATTTTGGTATATGCAAGTACTAACATTAGTTTCTAAGTCGCGTTTATACTAACCAAATGGACTATATTTAGGGGTCTGAAATAAAATATTTTAATTTAACTGACTGCGGGTTTTCAGTACCTAGTAGGCTTGTTTCCTAGGAAAGCGGTTCCATCATATTTAGACGGTCGTCATGAAAATATGTAATTTTCACCAGTATTTATCAGACTGCCAAGTCATAGGTCTCGAGATTGAACCCAAGGCACGCCCCTTTGACTTTTCGGACTCATGGGCGTATTGTATAATTATCACTTGCTTTAAAAACGGTGAAGGAAAATATCGTGAGGAAACCGGCATGCCTGAGAGATATTTCTCGACGGCATGTGCAGCCAAGTCAGAGGCCCATGGGCGGCTTTAAAACTCTGATATCAGGTTAATCAGTAACCACACGAAAAGAAGAAGACCAGTATTTGATGTTAAGGTTTCAAAAACACTCTGACTTAAGCAATAACATTTAAATTAGCATCACCTGAAAACTCATTGCTGCGTAGTCGATTTTGTTATCTTCCCAAAATAAAGCATCGGTATCGAGTCAGTAGATCAAACTGTACCTACCTACTGAAACGTCGATAAAAAAAAGACAAAAAAATGATTGTCGCAGAAACACGTGCTATTAAAATCCGGTCAAGTGCGAGTATGACTCGCGAAGGGTTCCGTGCCATATATACATAGATCGAGCAAAAAACAAAAAAAAAAATACATGTTTTTTGTATGGAATGTAGGATAGTTGAACCTAATATATAACATATTTAATTATAAATCTTATATTATTGTCATTATTTGTTTTTATATCGGCAATAGAAATACACAATCTATGAGTTTACTTATTACGGTTCATGAGGTGCAGCCCGCTCACAGTCAGACGGACATAAAGCGGAGGTTTAGAATAGAATAATTTTATTTCGGACAGAGTCCATAGGGTTAGTAACAATTTTACTTAACATCTAGTGATAGTAGGTACAGACACGGATAAACAATAAAGGGGGGGGGGGGGGGGGGGGAATTAGTAATAGGGTTCCGTTTGGCAAGCTTCGGGTACGTAACCTTAAATACACAACAGATAACATCGCCTTAAGATTATTTTCGAGGAATTAGTTTAGTATGACCAAAAATGTAACGGTCAAAAAGCTGTGTTTCTGAAACTCACGCGGGACAGTTGTCTAAGCACAACCATATTATAAAGTAAGTAAATAACTACCAAAAACTAGTTACAACCTCAGTTTACAAAACTCCTCACGTATACACAATACACTTTCGCTTCTAAACTCATAACCCTCTGTTTACAGCGTAGGCCAAAAAATTATAAAGTACAAACCTTGCCCAAATAACTTCACGACAGGCGCTTGAATTAAAAGGGGCAACCGCGCGTGTGCCCAACTTCTTTACCCTTTCAGAGTTCGCAGCACCTGCGTTGCTTAAATTATGTAAATACAATTTAATTCAAAGTCCTTTGTAATCTTTTACTTTCAAATTTTCGGGGAAATTGACTTATTTAGGCATACGAGCTGTTGAGTTTTTTTTTGTGATGAAAAAAAGGTGTCGTGTTTTGTTTTGTTCATTCCAGTTGAGCATGGTCTGTATTTTCCATTTATTTCTTACCATTTGTCATGGAACGAATTCGCTTATGGTCTGACGACCGATTGCAAATATATAATAAAAGGGGGAGAAAAAAAAAACGTTCTTGTGGTAAGATAAGGCTGTGTATTGAAGAATTTTTACGCAGTCTGCTTACACGTAAAAAACGGCCAGTTGCGTGTCGGACCACGCACAATGAAAGGTTCCGTAGTTTGGATGAATTTATCCCAAAAACAAACTTAAAATAATTGTGGTTGAAAAACAAGGTCCCGTACATCGATGTATACGTCACGGTCAATTCTCCAAATGCAAATGTACGCATAATCACAAAAAAAATAATGTTAGAACTACAAATTAACGATTTTCGGACTTTATCCTTTACATGTGCTGAGAGACCTTGCTTCCTGCCAAATTTCATGATTTTTGCGAGTATCAAAATATGTCACATAAAGGGCCGTATTTTTTATTGCGTTGACGTAGAAGCTTGATTTTTTAGAGCTCCAAGGGACCGTAGACCTACGTATTTGAAATTTATTTCAATTTGATACCTCCACGCGTTCCTGAAAAAGGGTCTTGACAGACTGACGGACGGACAACGAAGTGACCATAAGGATTACGGTTTTTCCTTTTGAGGTACGGAACCCTAAAAATAAATAAAATAGGTACCTATCGTAAGTAAAATACGATTATAGAAGCATGAGGAACAGGGTGTAAAGTTCACTCATACTCCATATAAAAGGGAGGATCCTCCGAACAGACGGGTGTAGCGTCTGGTGGGCAGTTTCCCAACGATTGTTACCGTGATCTTGTATATATATCGGTCGCGCGAATTCTTGAAATGGACTCTGCTTGCGCGATGCAAGGTTTGTGCGACATCAGGTCTTTCGTATTTCGCATGTGGCGTATAGATAAGACCATAAGCAACAACACCATTTGCTAGATAGCTTATCAAAGTATAATAAATGATTTTAGAGACGTAATCCAGTTAATATCCTCTCAATCTTTACGGTTTAACCCTTTAATACCTCTTAAATAACCGTAACAACATTCCCTAGTTTCTTTTAGTCTTATAAAATAACTCAGTTTAAAAAAAAGTTTCCTAAGTGGCAGAAAATTCAAACAAGGTTCATTTTTTACTCTTGAACGCCTGCATTGCAGAATTGAGTTGAATATTTAATTTGAGAGGGATCTTGCTCAGCATTTTAAATATTCTCTTAGATATTCTTTGAAGATATCAATAGATCTAAAGAAGATAATGATGATATTATAGCATAAAGCATAATCAGCCTAAAATATTCCCACTGCCGGGACACAGGCCTCCTCTCTGTGAGAGGGAGTGGGTCCACCACGCGGGCCCAGTTGGTGGATGTTACATGTAGTTTTGGTTTAAAGACATGCCGATTTCCTCACTATGTTTTTCACCGTTTCGACTCACTACTAATGCCAACGTAAATCCGCATTTAGGGAAACTATCCTAATTATTATTTTCAGTTACCTATAAAAAAAATGGTTGCTAGTCACAACCCTCCGGCCTTGCTTAACCTCTTCAATAACCTTTACAATACTTTCTTGAAGGGATGACGTAGAGGCGAAGTCCCAAATGTCTTCGCGACCTACAAACATAACTAAGTCAATTAGTTAGTAATGAACTGACAGACGTCACTCTGCCATAACCAATTATGATATTAGGTACACTCACGAAGTAAAGATACGTGGTATATTACATATGTAGAGAAAGATAACGATACAATTTTTGTGTGGCCTACTGGAAAGGTCTCTAAACGTAACATGACATCACGCTTGTATTCCTCGAAGGGTTAGGCAGAGGTGTCCAGTACACCCATATTTCGCCAGTTATGTTTAAGATTATATCCTATTATCATCACCATCATGATTTCAGCCAAAAGACGTCCACTGCTGAACATAGGCCTCCGCCAAATACCGCTACTTCGACCGATTCTGTGCTTCCCGCTTCCAGCGGATTCCTGCGGCCTTCACAAGGTCATCGGTCCAACTTGTGGGAGGTCTTCCAACGCTTCGTCTTCCGGTACGCGGTCGCCACTCCAGAACTTTTCCTTTCGGCCCCATCGGCCATCTGTCCTACGAGTAATATGCCCTGCCCACTGCCACTTAAGTTTGGCAATTCTTCGGGCTATGTCAGTTACCTTGTTTCTCCTACGGATCTCTTAATTTCTGATTCGATCACGTAGGGAAACTCCAAGCATAGCCCTCTCCATTGCCCTTTGGGTGACTTTTGACTATTGCCATCAACCGGGCACTAATCCAGATTCCGGGCTGCTACTGAGAAATTCCAAATGGAAAAGACCAATACACTTTACCCGACTCTGGAATCGAACCCAGGACCACTAGTTTTCTTTGCGACTACTAGATCAACCTTTTCTCATAAAGAGTAAGAAGCAATGATATTGATCACCACATTTTGCTAAAGCATTTTGTCAGGCGATTTGAAATATTAGGTTCAACTATCCTACATTCTATTAAATATTCATCATTTTCCTGCTTTTATTCACTGTAATATACGTGTACATACAAAAACATTATAATGACTTGATAAGGTCAGGTACTCATTAATAACACATATTTAATAAACCCCACGCTAGGTTTTAACCAAAAACGAAGTGTTTAAAGTCAAAGTCAAATCATTTATTTTAAGTACGAGTAAGCCATTAAAAGGCACTTTTGATCGTCAAAATTTTCAAGGTTCGATCATAAATCTCTGGGCCACCGTCTCAAAAATTAAATGTAGAAAAACCGTCATCCTAATGAATAGAAATAATAAATTTCTTTTTGTTTTTTGGAATTGCTAATTGTACTTGATTTTGTCCCAAACTATTATCCTTTTCTGTCTTAATAGAAGAATAAGAATAAGATGGCGCTGCGTCTAGCCAAACGTTGAAATAATCGCTCTGTTAATAAATATCAGTTAAAAATACTATTTGCGCTTTAAAGTGAATAAAAACAAGTGAACTAATAAAACATCACCTAATACTTAAGTGAGAGTGTTATCCACGGATTTCATACATAAACTGTGAAGTTAATACATATTATACTGTGAACAATAAACTGTGCTTTAAAATAACAAACACGACCATAAAATCAACAATAACAATGAAAATAAACTAATGATTGCAAAATGTATAATATTCTGTGACTTAATTCAACGAAAAAAGTGTAAAAAAACAATAACAACAAAGACAAAGTGAAAAAGTGACTCACATAGTGATTTGAATTTAAACTGTCACGCTGACCGGCCTATTTAAAAGAAAAAACATCTGCTGCAATAGGTCGACAAATTTGATAAGTCCATGTAATGTGTAGTTGGCGTAATAGCTAACGCCTCAACTTTTGCAGTTTAACTAGCCTCAGACCAGTGGCCGCGGGTTCAAACCTCAGTGACTGCATCACTTTTCGTAAGTTCCAAAATTCACATTTGGAATTTATAAAGAAACTAGTTCAACAATTATTGTAAGATGACAGCACTAGTAACATGTCATAAATGCAAAAAATTAGTAAATATAAAAAGTACTGCTTTGTGTTCCGCCTGTGATAACCGGTATGAATTGGATTGCGATGGTTATCCAGAACATACGTATCGCCTCAAAGACGCGGAATCAAAAAAAAAGTGGAGATGTAAGGTATGCATTAGAAACAAAAAATACGCTAATACCGACTGTACGCCCAATATTACCGTGAGGAAAAAATTAACATCGATAAAAACACCCTCACCAAAAGAACAACCACAAAGCCCTAAGGATGATTCGTTTAAACGTCAATCTACGGTTCAAAATACTGCAGATTTACTTGATTCCCACATATTGACTGAGTGCTAAACATCTATTGAATCGCATAGTACTCCCAACAAATTGTCAATGAGTGTTGACGGTACTGTGTCTGATTTAGTATCAGCCTCAGAAATGAAGGAGATAATTGCACAGCTCACATTAAAACTCGACATTACCGAAAATGAACTAGGAAATATACTGTTGGAAAACACCGATTTACACAAGCAAATAAACAAGTTAACTGCAGAAAACAAAACATTAAAATCTTTATGCCACTCGCCCTCCATATTTTCAAGTCCGGGTACAAACACTAAGAAAAAGAGGCCAGTTCTGTCAACTCCACTCCACAACATACTTTCTGCACCATCCTCTTTACCATCATCATCCAGAAAGTTGAAATTCAAACCCAATGACAACGCAAAAGTGTCATCCCTGGAACAAGAAATCGTAACCTTACAGCAGCAATTAAAGGTTGCACAGCAGGATATTGCAGCTCTCCATGAACGCATTGCAATCATAATGCAAAGTAGTTACAATGTCTGTGAACCTGCCGTAAGTCAAGAACTGAAGCGAGACACTGTGACCACCGCCAGTGCTCAGACATGTGTTGCCACAGACGGGAATAATATCCCCGAAAGGAAGATATTTATCTTCGGTACTCAGCGTTGCGTCGGACTAGCAGCAGACATCTCACACTCAAGGACTAATACGCAGTATGAAAAATACAGACTCGTTGCTGAAACAAAGCCAAATGCGCCTAGCAACGAAATTATAGCAAACTGCAGAAATACTAAATTGACCACTGAAGACAAACTTGTGATATGCATAGGTGAAAATGACAACAACCCTAACCTGTTGTTGTCTCAATTGCAAATTGTATTAAATACATTTATAAATAACACTATTATTGTGTTAAATGTCGTCAATAACATGTACCTTAATGTCCGTAAGTTAAACTACTCTATAAAAAATGTTTGTAATAGTTATAAAAATTGTCACTTCGTAAATCAAACATCCACGAATCTATCCGATGTTTGTAAGTCGATAAATTATCTTATAGATTGTTGTGATTATAGTGATAAGTATTTAAATCCGAGCGAAATACGAAAAATAATAGCGAGTAACAAATCAAGTTCCAAACTAAACGTTCCTACAGATAAACCCAAAAAAGGTACAATCCCTTACTACTTTGGTCGTATTGAGAATACAACGCCCCACGAACATAGTTCCTCTTTGCAACGCAACTCAAAAGCTCAAATAGGGACTATACCTTATTACTTTCCTGTGTTAAACAAGCGTGACTCTTTTTTTCGTATCTCAAACTAATAAAACACACCAGTTTAGAATACTCCATCAAAATATAGCAAGTTTATTATCTAAACAAGAACTACTAGAAATAACTATTCAGGAGTTAAAAGAAGCGCATAATGAGCCAGATGTTATATGTCTATCTGAAACCTTTGTAAAAAAAGGTTATGAAAATTATGTGAAAATCTGCAACTATCATTTGGCTACCAGCTACTGTAGAGAAAAGCAAAGAGGTGGCACATGCATATTAGTGAAAATGGGTTTACTTTATAAAGAGCTATCATTTGTGAAAAACTACGCAACTCAAAACACGTTTGAAGCTTGTGGCATAGAAATAATAAATAATAAATTAATAGTAATATGTGTTTATAGAACACCACAATCTGATCCAAATCTGTTTTTGACTAAATTACACAATTTTATGCACGATCTGTCAAATAAATATAAGTCTAAAATAAATATAGTTGTGGCCGGTGATTTAAACATAAATACTCTTAAAAAAGGTAACATCACAAATGGATTGCAAGATTTATCTAACAATCATAATTTAAAAATCCACATTACTGTACCAACTCGCAAATTGACTTGTATTGACCATATTTTAAGCAACATTGCCAACGCAACTGCCACTGTACTGCCCCTGTATCTGTCTGATCACGACACAGCACAAATGTTAAGCTTTCCAATAAAAAAGAAACCACAGAGATCAACTATATACTATATTTATAAAAGAGACTATAACGTAGACAACATCCGAAAATTTAAAGAATGTCTGGAAACTCTTTCTTGGTCCGATATTTATCTCAAAACTGACACTAACTGTGCATTCAATGATTTTCATGAGCTATTGTGTCTGTTGTATGGTCTCTGTTTTCCTAAAGTAAGAGTTAAAATCAATAGCAATAAGGAAAACAAACAAAACTGGATAAGTAAAGGTTTGAGACAAAGTTGTAAAACTAAACGGAAGCTACGGTATGGATATTATAAAAATAAAAATGTAATTAATAAAACTAAATATAAAAACTACTCCAGTCTGCTAAATAAATGTATTTATAATTCAAAAAAGAGTGCAAATATAAAATATATTCATAATCATGATAACAAGTGTAAAGCCACATGGAATGTTATTAAAACCGAAATAAACAGTAACACTCACAAAGACAACATAGAAAGTATTAAATTCAATGATGCAATAACTACAGACCCTGTACAAATGGCTACTATATTTAATAACAATTATGTTAAATTAACGCATGTACAAGGGGAAAAAAGCACAAATCAAAACCGCTTAAAAAGTACGTGTGTCAACTCTATGTTTCTTAGACCAATGGAGGTTAACGAGGTAAGACAGGAAATAATGTCTCTGTCCAACACTAGGTCGGAAGGCTATGATGAGATCAACACAAAAATCGTCAAAGCATGCTGCAACGAACTGACTGGTATTCTGACGCATTTAATAAACATGTCATTTTCACAAGGCACCTTTCCTGAAAAATTAAAACTGTCTTTAATAAAGCCCTTATTCAAGAAGGGAGATAAGTGTGACATCAACAATTACCGACCTATAACTCTTATACCTATATTGTCTAAAATTTTTGAAAAGTGTATGTTTAAAAGGTTAACTGACTTTTGCAATAAATTTCATATTATAAGTGACCAGCAGTTTGGATTCCAAAAGAACAAGTCCACATCGTTAGCTATTTTTTCCCTCATGCAAGCTATACTTTCAAATATTAATAATAATTATATAACCACAGGCCTCTTTTTTGATCTATCGAAAGCCTTCGATCTGGTGTCACATGACATATTGCTACAAAAATTGGAAGCTGTTGGTATTAGAGGACTGGCACTTCAGTGGCTGTCGTCCTATTTAAGCAATAGAAAACAATGTGTCGTCATCAATAAAAGAAATGACAATAATGTAATAATATCCTATTCATCGGAATATAAACATAATAAATATGGCGTTCCACAGGGAAGTGTGCTAGGCCCAATATTATTCCTCATTTATATAAATGACATCAATGCGTATTATTTGCTGACGATATTTCTATTATAGTGACATCTAATAAAAAACTAAATACCATTTCAGAACATGAACTGGACATTAATAATACAATTGACAAATTATTGCATTGGCTTGACATTAACCATTTGATGATAAATTTTGACAAATCCGTTTACATTCAATTTAATCGATCAAATAATTCAAAAAATGACATTAAACTCAATATTAATAAAATCAATGAAGTAGCGCGTACCAGATTTTTAGGTGTAATAATAGACAAAGACATTAACTGGAAAGAGCACATAGACAATGTTAGCACTAAAATTAATAAATTTGTTTATGCATTAAAACAAGTAAAAAATGTAACTAATATAAAAACTGCTGTAATGTCATACCACGCGTACGTTGAATCGTTGTTACGTTATGGACTTATAATGTGGGGTAACAGCACTGACTTCCAAAGAGCATTCATCGCTCAAAAAAAGTGCATGAGAGCAATTTGTGGACTTAAGCCCGACGACTCATGTCGACCAATATTTAAAAAACTTGGATTGTTACCGTTACCGTCGCTTTACATTTACGAAATATGTGTGTTTGTTATGAAAAATAAGCTACTATTTAAGACTGCAAATGATGTCAATCCTCGGAACCGACGAGATCCATATAAACTAGTGTTAAATGATTTGCCTAGACTGTCTAAATACAATAGTAACTGCTTGGCAATGTGTGTGAGCATTTACAATAAAATACCAAGGCGTTTCAAAGCTTTAAATACAAAATTATTTAAATTTAAATTTCATAAGTGGTTACTCGAGTGTAGTTTTTATAGTTTAAAAGAATTTATAGACAAAAAATGTTGATGTTTTTTTTTTTTTTTTTAATTGTTGCTTAACTTGTCTTTAAAATTTTGCATGCTATGTTTTATCCTAGCTAAACATGCTTGTGCCTCAATTTGTATTTAACACCCTTGTATACCATGTTTTACGCAAATAAATATTCTATTCTATTCTATTCTATTCTATATAATTTGCTGTTATAACACTCATGGACTAACTACGTAAATAATAATAAGTGTTATGACAGCCAATAACCTAACAGTGTTGGTTTATATTATCAGGCTATGGTCAGTCCTACTAGATTGTTGGCTTAGCTCACTGAAGCATCTATAAGCTGCCTTCAGGTTATGTAATCGATTATAATGGGTCTACCCTTTATAGCAGAACTTTTTACGTCATAATATTATTTTGCATAACAGCGGACAGCATAAAATTAATTTCGCAGAAAATTGTTTGGCATACTGTCATTTATCATACATTAAAAACTCATAATTTTCTAAGTCAGAATCATCTTTAGGCATAAATTTAATATCCATAATAATTAAACAGAAGAACCATCATAATCGCAGAAAGTTCACACAAACATGCAAACAACGTACACCATGCATGCAAGCGAGCATGCAACATACAGCAGGCATGGCTTCTGTCACGGCTCCGGCGCTGCGGGGCTCCGGCGGTCCCACGCGAGCTTATCGTCGCAGATGGTTTTAATGCTCACCACCGCAGCTTCGGTTTGCTAGCCGGCGAGCTGGCCAGCCTCAGCTGCGGCGGCGAGCTTTAAGACCACCTGCTGCTCAGCTCGCGGGCCACCTAGCCCCACCGCGCCTACGTGGGCTTAAATTACACTCTAGGAGTAGGGCAGACGAGACTACGTGGAGTTGGTTTTGCAGCGATTCGTTTCGGTCACTAACTTTTGTAGCACAACATATTGACTTTTTAAGACAATATTTTAATTTTAATTTAAAATATTCGTTTAAAGAAGATTATGCCAAGTGTGTTATGCTAAATAAATTTCGGAGTATCAAGATTCTGCCAGATAGAGGGAACCCGATTATAATACCTGCTTCCTTTAGGAACGTTATTGAGAACATACCTATGGTGGAATGTTCATCTAAAAGCTAGAACTTCAAATTTAGCTCTTACTTAAGACTGAATAGGGGTCAATTAAACATTTAATGGCAAATTTCACCAATGAAATTCAACGTGATCAGTACAACTGAACCGCATTCAAGAGCTGCCAGTGTTAGTATTCCACAACAATGATGACAACGACTGCTCTTGATTCAGGTGTGCTGATCGCGTTCTGTTTGATTGCTGATCGCGTTCTGTTTGATTGCTGATCGCGTTCTGTTTGATTGCTGATCGCGTTCTGTTTGATTGCTGATCGCGTTCTGTTTCATTGCTGAAATTCGCCCTTAGTCTTAGAGCATAATTATTAGATGTTTGACTACTGATACGAACTGATGCCCGGTTATTCACTTAAAAATCTATCCCTGCATCGAAAAGCATGAAAAATTTGGTTGTTTCCTAGACTAGAAATATAATGATGATGTCTCGTACTGTCTGAAAATAATAATATAACAAAGTGGGTTAACCCTAAAATACCAGCGTTCAAATCCTTGAAGTCTAGACTAGACACGATAATATAATAACTCTACATGTGTCTAATAGTCTTACACGTGTCCATCAAAAATACATTATTTCTTCATATAATGTACCTACATTATGATTATATAGAAATAATGTTTTTATTTATGAAGTCGGTATATTTTCCAGCTGAGTAAAGATTTGTGTGACGAATCATTATTAGCACCAACTACTTTGTACTGTCCACTTTTTGACCGATTTAAAAAAAAGAAGGAGGTTAAGAATTTGGCGAGTTTTTTGTATTATTATCCTCCGAAAGAACGGAGCATCTTAGTCCTTAGTAAAACGTAGCTTTCCCAAAATAGGTGCTTGAATGGGATAGCTTTGGAATCTGGCGGCAGCCTCAGTCAAACCATAAGGAACCTACAGTCATTTCACTGTTATTTTACCTCTAAAACTACATAGTTATCAAGCTGCTGCTGTAAATCTCCCACCTGGTCATGAGTTGCCTTGGCTTACCTGGAGGTTTTTAAACAGACTCCGAGCAGAGGTTGGACGAAGCAAGGAAAACCTACTCAGGTGGTGCACCGCATTACTCCGCCCTGGAGTGTAAGTGTGGGGCCGTTCTACAAGCAATGGGACTCTCAATCGTTCTTTTCTGTCGTTCCGCGTTCTTCTTTTTCTGTTGTGCAAGTATTATAGGAACTGATCGATGCTACTGGAGATACCATCTTCATCTTCCATTCTTTCCTAAGAAGAAGAAGCAGCAACCCAGCTGCAGCCTAAGCATAAACAGAGCATTATCAGCCTATTACGTTCCACTGCACAGGCCTGTCTTCGTAGTCGGCTGTAATCTACCACGCGGGCCCAGTGCTGGTTGGTAGATGTCACATGACTTCGAATTTTTGGTTCTAGGACAAACCGGTTTCCTCACGATGTTTTCCTTCACCGTTTTGAGAGCGGTGGTGATGAAATTGTTTACACAAACTAAAGCCTGCCTGGGTTCGCACCCACGATTTACAACTCATAAGTCAGGGAAGTCATACCACTGGAACTGTGGTCACTACTGCTCTCTACTAGGTCACCAGACTAGACCACAGTTCTGTTCACAACAACAAACACAAATGATGGGACACTTAAGAGCATTTATTCTGAAAGTTGGCAACGTCGCAAATAGATGTCAAATATTTTGCAGTTTTGATTAATTTGTCAATATCACTGAATGTAAGTACGAAATGTGGCTAACTAGCGAACTAGAATATTAATAATGAATTGCAATTATAACACTGAATTTGATTTAGGTTTAAAAAAGGCATTTGAAAAGATTCCAAATACGTTTTTTACATATAAAACTAAATATTCGGTGTTTTGATATTAATTATTGCATTTCACAATCAACATTTTAGTTCACTAGTTAGCCACTTTTCATATTTCCACAGATAGTATATCAATTTAATTACAAAATTCATACCTGTATGGTTCACCTCGAGTATTTGCATAAAATAATCAATTGAAACAAAATAATTTCCACGTGCGATAGTAAAGTCATTTTTACAAAAACATTTTGTATTGCTTCAACACAATTAATTTGAATTTTTGGCGAGTCGTTCTTGTTTTTGCTGTTGGACGTATTTTAATAAAATAAGGCAATATTATTGTAATGTTGTATTGTGTATTTGTTGACATCGCGTAGTTGAATATATTTTTTATAAAACGTTACCAAACGATCACAGCAAAGCAATATCTGTGTCACGATACAGGAGGTAATCTGGGGTAAAGATTAGATTCACACTAAATAAATAATTGTAAACTTTCTAACGCACTTTTCTAAGCTTTTTGCCCGTCCTTCCACCCGTCCGACCCCTTGACAATTCAAAAGTGCCTGTAATTGGTTTATTTGAAATAAACGCTTTGAGTTTGAGTTTGAACATCGTAAATGGTCCTAACAAAAATTGCTGTAGCATCTTATTCCGTAAGCCGTGCTAGTACCTTGCTGACTGGTCAATTATATGTCTACCATGGTGAGCTGTTGTCAACATCTCTTGAAATCCAAGCAAGTAAAAAAAAAAAAAACACATAAAAAGTCCTAAATTTGAAGCTGCTGAGCTAACCTGTGTAATAGAGTCAGAGTAGTCAGGAAAAATAAAAAGTTAACCAAAGACCTATTAAAGATGCATCAAAAAATCTTGGGAGTTCTTCTCTTAGTTCTATTCAGATTTAAAAGAAGTACCACAACTTACCAGAAAAGATTTATCCTATTACCTCATTGGTGATTAGTGTGAAAAGAAATATTAATATGCTCTGAAAGATATCGTTGTTTCGATATGTACCCACCTAAAGCTAATTGGACGTAGTTAAAGGATCCAACCTACACAGAGTTAGTTTTGAGATATTCAAGTTTTAAGATCAGATCGTGTTATGTGATTGTATGACCTGCCATACATACGGGTTGGTAATGTATGATCATAATGACATGATGCGTTGGAATTGTTTTTGTGATATTAAAGTTTTGACTACAAAGAGTGTTTTGGTATACCTACATAAATCATTTTCGCCCATAGTGTGGGTTGGATCCTTTCTGCTTAACTACGTCCAATTAAGAAAGTAAAGTTAATTGGTAGGTACGTATAGAAACAAATGAATAAATCGAAGCCTTTTCAAAAACCACAAGAAAAGATCGCATGATATATAAATGAAAATAACAGGATTGATTTAATGAATTTATATGAACCGATTTGAATGTAACAATGTTGAATTGGTTTTTATTTCAATATTATATTTATATTTAACTCTTTTCTTGAACAAAAAAAACTATTTATGTCTCGCTTAGTTGTCTTGGTAGCAAAACGAGCTCAAAAGAATATTGAACCTGAACAGTGTTTTATAATTATTATCTTTTAAAGTCCAAAGTCCTTCTTGAATTAATTTCTCAATTTTACGTCAAAAGTTTTGCCACATCTGTACAAATACATACTTTTATTAAACTTCCATTAAATTATGGACTATTAATATTTGCCTAAATAAGAATAACATAACTTATTATGTTCATCGTTCTAACACTAACTTTACGATGATTTCAGCAGATAGGTAGTTGTCGTTTGTTTTTCAGGAGTTTTCTACAAGGTTTGATCTTCTACAAATTGGGCTTGAAATCATAAAACACTTAGAAAAATCATGGAGTCTTTTGATTTTTCTTCTTCATTTGATTCCTGTAACTAACTTCGTGATACTTTAAAAGTCAAAAGGGGAGACATTTTAGAGCTCTTTTAACAGAGATGTTAACAGTTTTGTATGGTTATCAACAGCCATCTAATATTATACCTGTACTAATTGCATAACACGCTTTCAATCACAATCTGAGAATTTTAAAGGATATTACTAAAACATTTCTTTACAGGTTGGAAACATTCGACAGCTCAGCAACGTAAATAACGCAACGAACGTGGCTAAGCTGACAAAATGAACACTCCTCTCGTGACGTATCCTGACTGATAAAATTGACAATTTATGTGTGTTATGCAATTAGTTCGCTGGTAATTTAATTTATAAATAGCCACTCCACACGAACCTATTTCCCCAACATGAAAAATAAAATGCAACAAACGTAAAATAAAAAATGTCGTACGGTAGCTACGCGTTTTTAGTAGCTGCTCTCAATATTGTAGTGATGAAAATGCCAGGCCTCAGAAACTATTCGGAGTTTTCTGTTAATATCACGTCCCTCTAACCGTCGTATCATGTACTCGGGGTATTATAAACATACATGGAATCATGTCATTTTATTTGCACTAGTAAATAGAGGCTCGGAATGTAATTTTTTTTTTTTGGGCTTTGCGGTCGTCGTCCAGTGTATTGCGATAGATTTTGGTAAGCTAATAATATACAGCATGTATAAGAAAGTGTGGTCATAATTAAGGTTGTGGTTTAGACCATCAAACTGAACAAGTTTCTCCAACATGATAATCGTGAAAAGATTATCAACTGTATTATGAGCTCCTTCAGTTTTGAGTTGAGCTCCACTATTACTGACAAATGCTTGCACTGACTGGACAGGTCCACTCAAATCTGTGTGGTTCTTTCCTCAAAATACCATTTCAGACACTGATCCACATGGTCCTCATATGACTTGACCAAGATTATGTCTGGACTTTAAAAGAGACTACGACCTCTGAGTTTGTTTCGGCCTTTCTTCTCAGAGTAGTCAGATAGGAAACACCGACCTCATCTAGCTTATTTTTAATATTTTTTATATGACGTGTAAAAGTGATTCCGATATCCTATTTACAGAATAAACAATTTCATTTCATTTCATTTCATTTCATTTCATACAAAACTTCAATACCTACCTACTCGACCCAGATATATAGGGCAGATAATTTTTTCGTGATTACGATATTATCCCATGAAGAAAGTGGTTCAGTTTGATAGTCTCTACTTTACCCGTAAATAGATCCGCATCTTTCTGATAAATGCGGTCAAAAAAAAATGTGGTAGGTAGCAATCTGTACCTACCTAATGTACCTATTTAATGGTTTAAAACTCTGAAATCGACAAGAGGCAAATCAAGATACGTGGTGATCAATTCAATGAGCGTTTTTACCTTCAGGATCTGCTTTCAGAGTATGAGAAGAAGCCTAATAGGCATCAGCGAGGCTAACATAGCCTCTGCGCAGGCGATTCCACTCTTCATGTGTCGTTAGTTATTTGAAAGATAAAAAGAAAGGAGGGTTATAAAACTGCAGAGTTGCTTGCTATGTCTAATCCTGTTTTATTATATCCCGTTTTGTTTCGAAATCTGTTACCATTTTCGAAATTCAAAATCATAGCTTACGTGTGGGTAGAGTCCGCAGCATCATGGCTTTTCTTTTGATGGAAAACCATGCGAACAAAATTCCCAATGGCTTTTGAATTTTGCCGATTGTGTCTCAATTTTTAGCGTTCCGTCGCTATCCGCTCGCGTATTAACTGGACAGTAAGCCCGGGCTGGACTTCACGCTGCTAGTAAAATAGTTTCCATTCAGAGTTAGATCGACTGACGTTTCGATGTTTCGGCCATCCCGATACGGATTTGAAAATTTGAATGAATAAAAATTCGTTTCGCGGACGCGTATTTTTTGTTTTCCATTTTATATGTCCTTACCTTGTTGTTCTCGATTCGTATTTCAGTGCGGCACTCGATATGGTTTATTTGAATAGAGCTGTCGATTTTTTGTATGGATGGCCTGCGTTTAGTAGTGCATCTGCAGTGAGTGAGTCCATTATAGAATGTATAGGCGAAATGGGCAAAACATGAATATCTACCTATATTATCTTACACAAAATAAAAATATGTTATATTTAAATGTAAAATTAAATCTAAGACATGGAAGAGCGGAGTCTCCTAACACAGGCATTGTTTGCCCAAAAGGAGGCTTTCAACACAATTCATTGTTTATGAAACTTTTTGTGAATTTTGAAATATTTTTCTTTGTTTTATCTTCATCTGCCTAGCCATTTTCCAACTGTGTTGGGGTCGGCTTCCAGTCTAACCGGATGCAGCTAAATACCAGTATTTTACATGGAGGGACTGCTTATCTGACCTCAACAACCCAGTTACTGGGTAAAACGATACTCCTTGGTTAAGACTGGTTGTCAGACTTTCGGGTTTCTGACGACCCGTAACAATTGTTAAATCTACAAATGACAGCCAAGACCAACGGCTTTACGTGCTTTCCAAGACACGAAGGGGTCTTGGGTATGTAAAGATGGTCACCCATCCACGGACCCACCATGGCAAGCGTAGATTAACATGATCGATCGACCCGTACTGCTGTTATTACTTAGCTACAAGCCCCTCGAACAATATCTATATCTACCTACATAAGGAATATTATTTAGACTATTTATTTGGACTAGCTGCGCCCCGTGGTTTCACCCATAAAAGTCTCGATCCCGTAAGCATAACGGGATAAAAATTCTATGTCATAATCTAGGTCATGGTCTACCCTTGTGCCAAATTTCATCCAAATCCGTTCAGCCGTTTAAGCGCGAAAGCGTAACAAACAAACCAACAAAAAAAAACACTTTTGCATTAGTTAGGATTAGGTAGTGTGAAGACGTACATACAATAGCCATGCTATTCTGTAAACATCTCACCGTGAAAACTTGGGTGAAGTGAGCTGTCAATAGTGTCAATCCCTGTGGAATGTCAGCTTACTCCACGCTCACTCCACTCTCACTTCACCTAAGTTTTCACAGTGAGATGGTTACAGAATAGCACTGCAGTTGTTTTCTTTCAGCAGAGAATGCAATTTGTTTTATTTAATTTACCCTTTAAAACACATCATATTCCCACCGGACCAATCAATCAAACCCAGTTCATCCGTGTCAAAATTCACCAAAGAATTACTATATAATATTCGGCGATCGCAATTATTCAAAACAGAACGAACTCATGATGACGACGAGAGTACTCAATAATTTCACGATATTATTCCGGACAGCCTTCATCATTCTATCATTTACATCATTGATCGACAGAGAGCTCTTTTGAGCGCTGACGTTTAAGTCGAAATGACTTTTACGCATTGCGGATGTATGTATGTACGGGGTATGTAGGTACTTGTCTCCTCTCGAAATGACGTGAGATGCCTTATCGAGAGCAAAAGGATTGACATAATTATCACGGTATTTTTATATGTGACAGAGTGAGTCGGGTTTAAGGGTTCGTCAATTTGGTGGTTCGAACTTTTTGTTAAGGACATGTTTTTATACAACGTGCTCTTTTTCATGTCCCATAACTCTATATGCTATAAGTAAAAATAATACAATAAGCCCTAGAACAAGTGTTCCAAAAATCTAAGTTTCATAGATAATAACTCGTTATTATCTAAGCTAAGAAAAAATGCGACATCGTCATATTTTTTTTACGGACAAAAATACTCTGAATCAAATGTTTTAATTTTTTTTAATACTTCACGTAAGAGTATTTTACATAAATAATCGTGACTTTGTCGAATTACATTGTGTGAAAAACGAAAAAAAAAAAGAAAAAAAAAAAAAAAATGCCAATTGATTCTTTTACATGGTCTCATTAATACTCTAAAGTTACAACAACAACGATAAAAAAAGGAACACCTTTTATATTTCTCTACGCATGCAATTGTTTTATTGTTATTAACCTATCTGTCTTTTTGCTGGCAAAGGCCTCCCCTAAGTCCTTCCAGGAACTCTTAACCGCGCCAACTCGAACCAACCCTTGCGGTATGCGTCTGATTCGTCTCGTCACGTCTTTCTGGACCGGCCTCGGTGGTGCCGTCCATCTTCAGGCACCCATTGTGTGGGTGTGGAGCCACCCATTGTACGCATATAAATATAATGAAAAAACTTAACAGAGTAACTAGTATAATGTACCTAGTTCATCATTTAACATAAACTTGAGCACATGGTTGGGAACACGGTCTAACCTACTGGCGTGACAGCCAGAATATGTCCTGATAGGAACCTCTTAGCAATATGCAGCGTTATTATCAGTAATTCAAATTCAAATTCAAAATATTTTTATTTCACATAAACCTACAAGGGCACTTATGAAACGTCAGAAGCTAGGTGCACGGTTCCAATTGGTCGTTTCCTATGGAGAAGAGCCGGCAAGAAACTCCACGGTTACTCTTTTAAAAGTAAATGGTTTTTACAATGTTTCCAAGTTACAGTGGTAAAAGGTATGAGAGGACAGTGTAGGCCCATCAACAAGTACCAGGTACTTAGCAAAATATTAAATGGTCCACCGATCTACAGTCTGTTATGTCTACAACGTTCTCTCATTCACAAAATTTAAAAGAAAATAATTGAGTACCTTTTTCAAACCTTCCAATGGCCTGACACCGAATCGAACGAAGTACAATGGGAACAAACACGTACACACACACACCAAACCCGAAATCACCTTACTAGCCTTCATTCTAGAAATGGTATATACGACCCCACGATTGAGCAAACTACCTTCCGTCTGTGGGTTAAATAATACTTTGTAACCTAGCTGTAGGTAATATTTTAACTGCTCATGTTGTTTCATTCTGTGTTTAACCTGTATTACCTGGAAAATAAACAATTTCTTTCTAAACCACTGTAATTACATAACTGGCTAAGGACCATCTCCCATCATCTTTTCCTCGGTCCTATCCTTATTTCACAAACTTTATCAGGGTCTGTATGTCGGTAGATATTTAGTTCCAGCTTTAGATAACAGGTGGCGCTAGCTTGGCTGTAAGAAGCATTCTCCGTTGAATGAAAATGACGTAGCTTGCAAAGTAAAATGAAAATGACGTAGCTTGCATGTCTGGAATGAACGTAGGCTAACTAAGGAAGCATTTATAACTGTAGACCTCAAAACCACAAGTCTTTGAAGTGAAGCTCAGTTATCCAATAATTGTTAATATTACCTACAAATATTAGTGAATTACAAGTTTATGTTGGCTTTTATGAAGGTATGTCGACCTAACTTTTACGACTCCCATTTTGGATATAAAATGTTGTAATTCAAAACATGTTGTGAAATTACACCTTTGAATAATCGTTTAGTTTTAGAACCTTTTCGACACGTTTTTCGGGTTCCTTACCTCAAAAGGATAAAACGGAACCCTTATAGGATCACTTTGTTGTCCGTCTGTCTGTCTATCAAGACCCTTTTTCTCAGGAACGCGTAAAGGTATCAACTGAAATTCATATCAAATTTCTAATCAAAAGATATAGCCGTTTATGTTGCAAATTTTCAACTCTCGCAAGGGAATCAAAACCTACAGGGTATTTCCCGTGAACTCAGAATCTTGAAATTTGGTACGAAACAACGTCTTATAGATAAAGGAAAATTTGCGAAAAACATAAATTTTTAGTTACATCATATAATAAAAATATTTTTAATAATTTTAAACTTAATACTTATATACCTACAGGTTTGTACGGAACCCTCGGTGCGCGAGTCCAACTCGCACTTGGCCGGCTTTTTTTCTCTTTGGTCTGATTACTTAAGCGAATCTGTATTGATTTCTGAAGCCTTATACTAGAAGTTAAAATATGTAGGGTACTGTAACCGACAAAAGTCGACACTTCAATATTTTATGTGTAAATATGTGTCTCATATTATGTAATGCTGAAACAATGTATCGAATAATTTTGCGTCAATTGAGATGACGTTTGTCGCAGACCGAAGGAACCTGTCAAGACGAAGTCCCCTTGGTCTGAACATAGTTCTGCCTATCTTTAGTGGAGTATATAGATACTCCCATGCGCGACTGCTATTCACCGCCTGAGGAATGTGAGTGATGAGACGGGGGAGGTAGACAAAGGCCAAGCTAACTCAATCTGCCAATTTTGTCAATAGCGCCCTCCTCCGTTTCACCGCTCACATACCGTAGACGGTGACTAGCAGTCGCGCGCAGATTATGACTAAATCTGCTCAAGAAGAAATTTACATTTAATTGGACATTGGGAAAAGAATACGGCACCTAAAATAGAAGCCTTACTTTAGATCAATCTGCTTACCCTTCCAATCTGCCCAGCCTTTTCCCAACTATGTTGGGGTCGGCTTCCAGTCTAACCGGATGTAGCTGAATACCAGTATTTTACATGGAGAGACTGCTTATCTGACCTCTAAAACCCAGTAACTGGGTAATACGAAACCCCTTGGTATAAGACTGGTTATCAGACTTTCGGGCTTCTGACGACCCGTAGGTAACGACTGTCAAAAATCCACGAATGACAACCGGGACCAGCGGATTAACGTGCTTACCGAGGCACGTAGGAGTCTCGGTATGTAAAGATGGTCACCCATCCACGGAACAACCTCGGCAAGTGTAGCTTAACCTGATAAATCGACCCATGCGTCTGTTATTACTAAGCCACGAGCTCCTCCAGAAAACTTTCTTTAGGTAATATGTTTACAAATATTACTTAACATAGAATACACCCAAAAATACATACGACCACGTGCATTAGATTAAATAACATAAATTTGAATGAAACTTTTAGTACAAAGCCACATTACCTATTTCGAGATCAAAGCCATTCAAAAACACACTGGTTTCAACATAGTGAAAAGAAAATTTACACTATTAAAGAGCCCCGGGGCTCTTAGACATAGAGCTCCTTTAAAATTTATCATAACAACCTACGCTTAAGCACTTTGTATTCAGACGCCTACGTAAATTATGTAGGGTAGAATCAGAACAGTAGGTTTAGTTGGAAAGTTCGCTGAGAAATGAAAGGAAGAAAGATTTTTTTTATTGTCACAGTACAGTACTTTAGTTTTGTTACACACTTGCATTTATTTATTTATTTATAAAAAAATAAAAAAAAATATATATATGCAATATGCATATAAATTAAAAGGGTTCAGTTTGGCACCCTTCTGGTACGGTACCCTAAAAAGATAAGGGGGTTGTCTAGTAACATTTGGCGGTTGTATGGGTGTAAAAATTGTTTCTAACTTCAAAAGCGAAAACGAAACATTCTATTTTAACGTTTCATTTACGCATTACTTGACGCTAACGTTTGACAAATCCACTCATCGAATGTACAAAAGGCAATGTTACTACTACTGTTATTAGGAGAACTTATGATGCAAGAGCGAGCGAAGCGAGCACGGGACATGAGGCACCCCGATTCGGTTCGACTACGCCGTATTATTGATTGGAAACAAATTTAGACCCGCCACATGATCTTTCCCAACCTTAATACTCCCACTATCTCCCACAAATCCCGAAAGAAAGATGATGATTTTTTCTCGGCTCGAAGTCGAAGTCTATTCTACCCAAAAATAGGTATTTACTATAAAAAAGCGACGGGGGATACAGTTCAGCAACTTTAAAGTGTTTTGAGGTTAGGGTTACAATAATTTGTTTTTCTCAAGAAAGGTGCGTTACCTTTTCATGGGAGTGGTGCCAGGGGAGGGAGGGCAACAACAACAAATTTATTTAGGATCTCCAACAAAAAATATACACAATACATGACACGTAAATAAGGGCAACATCAGGTATTAAGTAGGTGTATGCAATCACTTTTCGAGACCATAATATGCACAATAATGTTAAAAACTAATGCGATAATCACACTGCACCGCGCTCCGTTGCGAAGCGCGGGGCGGCCATAGCAAACAATCTTCGCGCGGGAGCGCGTTCCCCACGCAGATTGTGTTTTCTATGTCGCCGTAAGTTGAGGGAACCGTTAGTTTATAATTTATATAAATTTTTAACTGGATGAAAATTGTGAAAATGTTAGGTTAGAACCGTGGTCATACACGCGAGAGCCGAGCGAGCGGAGCGAGCGGTGCCATAGCAGCGGCCGGTGAGCGATACTTCCAAGTTGCTCGCAGCTAGGCAGGCTAGCAGCGCAAGGTGCGTTACGTCGCAAGCATATTTGATACCAGTTCGGTTTCCCATGGATAGATCATAAAATATCGAAAAGTAATGCATTAAATTGTAAATGGTTTGTTGCAGTTCACAAATTTTCGACAATAAAGACGGAATTAATACCGAAAGGTTAAAAATTAGTTTTTAACCTTTCGGTATTAATTCCGTCCGAAGTTCATAATTGTACGGTGATATTTACAAACTGATAGAATGTTAAATCTGCCGGCTCTACGCGACGTACGGAGCGCGGTGCAGTGTGATAATCGCCTAAGCTAACAAAGTTAAAATATTAATTATGTAGGTAGTTAAAATGTTTAAAGAGGAATCTCACTTTAAAAAGATTCATGTTATAAGATGATATGTTATGTATGATATGTTTGCAAATGATCGTGATATAAAATAACGGATGTTTACTGATTACCATAATGTGTTCGAATATTCAAATCACAACTGCCATTCTTTGACAGTTTTATGAAATGGCTATAACACGGCAAATTGCTGTAGGGTGTTTTGCTTAACAACATTTTTTTCTGCCTGTAGCATTTTCCTCCTTCCATCCAAGGTAATGCAGTTATAATGAGCGAGAATATTGTACCTACATTAACCACTTTTCACACAACCCGTGAGGCTACCGTTTCTAGTCTCAACAGTTCAGCCATCTGTTTGATGCGAGCTCAGGGTTAATTATTATACCTAATCTGATGTTTTATGAACAGAATATAATTTATATAATAAACTAGTAACGCGCACCGGCTTTGTACGGGTAGCAGAGCATATGTGCCTATATTTACTTTTCCGACGTAATGTGGTATCAGCCTGTTGAGTCGAGCATGTGGGTAAGATTAAAAACATTAACAAAAAATAAACAACCGACTTAAAAAAAAAAAAAACTACAACAAGGTAAAAAATAACTTTAAAGTCGGAAGCTGGTGTCTTTGGTTTTGAATTTTTGTTTTTTGCAACCGACTTCCGAAATTAGGAATAAAAAAAAAAAGGAAGTCGTTTAAAAAACTGATGTTCATTCTGCTTGGAGTATTTTACATTGTCATATTGCAGCCAATTTACACAAAACTAATGAATGAATCACGAATCACTCCGTCCATAGGTGAAAACCCGATCAAAATCTGTTCGGTAGTTTTTGAGTTTATCGTGTTCAGACAGACAGACGCGGTGGGGGACTTTGTTTTATAATAAATGTAGTTAGGTAACGACTAACATCTGACTATGGCTTGTCAGATCTGATGTTCTATGTCTAGCCGACGGCCATTTATTCGATGTTCTAGGAATTTGAGGTACCATCAAAGAAGTTCATATCTAACCAGTTTCAAAACAAAATCCCTTGAACACGATGACCACATCTGTTACTGGCCCGGTGCTATAGCCACCGAGCGCTGCAAGCAAGAATAGTCCTTGCGGTGGTTAGATATGAACTTCTTCGATGGTACTTAGGTATCTAAAGTCTATTCAAATCCTTGTTTCCAATTGATGTTGTATCCACTTAAATTGAAAAAGTCATAAAAATGTTAGAAGTGGTAGCAAAAACTGAGCTTTATGTGCGGGGATTTAAGTTGTTTTTACAAAGACACATAAATGTATTTGTTTAAATGTTTGGAAAGGACATTGCGAACGCGGTATAGACGTTGTGTTGTTACGACCGAGATAGTAATAGTTTGAAGTTTGAATGTGGGCGAGTTGATTCAAGTTACGTCTGAGTGCAAGAGTAGGGATCGTTATCGTTACTGCGTAGTCCAACGTTACACCATTATCATACATTGGAGTTTAAGTTTTTTTACCGACTAGAAAAAGGAGGAGGTTCTGAAGTCGATGTGTATCCTACTAATATTATAAATGTGATTTTTTTTATGTTTGAATGTTTGTTACTCAATCATACAAAAACAGCTGAATGGATTTGGATGAGGCACACAGATAGCTTATAACCTGGATATTTTTTATTCCGGAGTAGCTCGTGGCTAAGTAATAACAGCCGCATGGGTCGATCCATCAGGTTCAGCTATGATTGCCGGGGTTAGTCCGTGGATGGGTGACTATCTTTACATACCGAGACTCCTCCGTGCCTCGGAAAGCACGTTAAGCCGTTGGTCCCGGTTGTCATCTTTGACAGTCGTTAAGAGTCGTCGGAAGCCAGAAAGTTTGACACCAGTCTTACCAAGGCGTATTGTATTACCCAGTTACTGGGTTGTGGAGGTCAGATAGGCAGTCGCTCCATGTAAAATACTGGTATTCAGCTGCATCCGGTTAGACTGGAAGCCGACCCCTATATATTTGGGAAAAGGCTAGGCAGGTTGATTTTGATTTTTTTATTCCGGTCCCGATTAATTCTGAAGTCGCGGGCAAAAGCGAGTATATATATATATTTTTTAAGTATCCATGCATAACTTTTTTTATCACATTGCTGCTTCCGGGTTGGTTATGTTGTTTTGCATTTTTGTTTTGTTCTCTATCTGCCGCTGCCTAAAGTAATTTATTCTCTAATCGACTTTGACAAGACCCATAGACATAAAAAAATGGTGGAATACTTTTCACAAAACTTTTTACTCCTGCAGAATTTTTAACTTTGGCCTCTGTACAATTGCTTTCGAAAAGCTGATCCTTCAATTTTTGAAGAGCTCGAAATTCCATACACACTTTTTTCAATCAAAACAAGACCCTTTCATCTCGATTGATCTCACGCCATCTACTTTCATGCAATCGATACCCACTCGATTGATATTTCATGCACTGGTACCATTCGATACCTGCGTGGGAGATCTCTTTACGGCTCAGGTATACTCAAAATATCACTATCCTATTCCCCAGCGCAACCTGAAGTGATTTTAACAATTCTGTTTCTAGAAATAACATCGGCACTTAATTGGAGTGCTGTTGTGGGCAGAATAAGTTCTTTTTGTTCGTCACTGCCCTTTATGCTTTCTTTAAGTTATTTTTCAAACCCAAGGTTGTCTGTAACTTTATAAATTGTACCGTTCTGATATACTTAGTATTATGTTCTATCACGATGTTCGCTGCTCAGTGTTTCTTTTTATTGTACGTAAGTTTATGTAGATGTCACCGCATTAACGTTTTGTTGCCAAAGTCAGTTACAGAACTTAGCGATGGAAAGTTAAAACCCACATCAAACGTGTCCTTATCAAAAAAGCATAAACTCAAATTCAAACTCAAAGCATTTATTTCAAATAAACCAATTACAGGCACTTTTGAATTGTCAAGGGGTCGGTCAGTCAGAAAGATGAAGCTAGTTGCCCATTCCAAAGCGTAGTAGGTTCCTATGGAGAATAACGGGCAAGAAACTCCACGGACACTCTTTTAAATCAAAATATTTAGTTCATAGTATAAGATTAAAGACCTACTTTTTATTTATTCTAAAGTTGAATAATATTGTAATAAAAAGTTTGCCAAAGTATATTTTTCACGTTAGTTCATGGCTCGTTCGTTTGAGCTGTCGGTTTTATGCAGTGGGCTAGAACGGGCGCGAGGATTACATGGTCGGGCCACTCCGGCGAGTAGTGGGTTAGAGTGACGTCACGAATTTTGTTGATACGATTTTTGTATGGACTTGAAGTAAATTCAAAAGGTTTTTAGTGTAAATCTGTGTGACTACTTTCAGTAATTTTATTGCGCTAGGAATATTGTTATGATGGTCGTCGGTCATGATAACCAATTTGAAGGCTTGATTCGTGTAGCAAGCGGTGGATGCGATGAAGGTCTGCAAGTGAATCGTGAGCATAAATTGTTACGCGACCGAGACGCGCGCGCATCGGCGACCAGGCGATTCTGGCGTTACATTAGCCTTAAATGACAAAGGATTAATGGCGGTTTTTACTAATACAAGGTGTCACCAAAATGTAATGCCTAAACAAAAGCACACTGTTGGATTTTCAATGTTCGGCTCAGCGCCAAACGTTGAGATTCCAACGTGCAATATATTAGGCATTTAGATGTTGCCTAGTGTAAGTGAAAACGGGCGAAAGATCTTATTACGGTCGGCACGTAATTTGGCAAGGTTTTGGCGTATTGGGAGTAACTTTGCGCATTTTTATGTACACTTACGTACGTCAGTTTAACTGTGATGATTTAGGCTCACTGTCCTTTTGAGATACCTTAGTTTTCACAAAATGTGAATTTAACTGAAATTCAGTCTGGTTGTAATGTCGAATCTCAACGAAATAAAATACAAAATTAAATAAGTCACATTGGTTTGAACTCATAACCTAGTGAACCAATTTTTTCTTTTTTTTGGAAACTGCCAAAAGCCGTTTTGTTTGTAATAGATTTTGCAGTGTACGAGTCGGTTAATGTTTTCATTCGTTTTTTACTGCAAATGACTGTAAAAGTCACATTTTAAATTAACTTTTACTCGCATATCGCATGTACGTAGAAAGTTAGTGTTCAAAGAGTTATTTGAGCTTTTTATTTATACTAGATAAGCAGAGTTTCAAGTGAGATTATATTCGCAATAATACTTATGCATCTATTAAGTGTTTGAAAAATTTAACCATTATACATGTTCTAGGTTATTGCTCGTGCATTTAGAAAGCCAATGTCTGAAATTGTAGTCTTTTTTTTTTCTCGCGGTCATCTTGTTTTTCTAGTACAGAATAGTGTAGTAAACGAAACTTATTTGACATGCATATCTCTAAACTCAGTCCAAAATGAGATGTAAGAGTTAGAAGTTTGTATTTATTTATTAGCTTTGTAGGACATTTTTGACTCCTAAGTTTTTTGAAACGTACATCCATCCAAAAACCGACCGCTCTGTACTTTCAAGTGAAAAAATGCTTCATCATCATCATTTCTACGGCTGGACATAGGCCTCCCCCAAATGCGGGGTTTGCCATAATCGCCACGCTGGGCAGGCGGGTTGGCGATCGCAGTATGGCGTTAAAATGCGTAGAGAACGCTACTGCCCATTCTCTAGTGAGTCCCTTAGTCGCCTCGTACGACACCCACGGGAAGAAATGGGATGTTATTTTACGTCCGGTACGAGAGGCAACGAAAAAAAAAATGGTTGATGTAATAAAATCAAATTAACTTCATAGAAATTCAAATTAAATTTTAATAATTAACAAATACTTGGGAATCAAGGTGCTTTTCAGCAGTCAGCAAGCTGAAGTGGCAGTGGGCTGGCCTGTTTGTCGAAGGACCGATGGCCGTGGAGCAGACGAGTCATAGAGTTGAGACCGAGTATCGTCAAGAGTAGTGTGGAACGCCCCACAGTTAGATGGACCGACAGCCGGCAGCCATTAAAATGCAAAAATTGTTGGTAGGTTCCATTTAGCATACATAAGCATAATCAGCCTATACTCTGGGACACAGGCCTCCTCTCTTTGAGAGGGAGTGGGCTGTCATCTACCACGCGGACCCAGTGCGGGTTGGTAGATGTCAAATGTCTTCGAATTTTGTTTCTAGGACATGCCGCATGTCATATTTTATAACTTGTAAATGGGGGCCACCACTGCTCTCAGGTACTACAGGGTGGCCAATTACGAAGTATACAACTTGAAATTAAGATTATTTTTATTACAAACGAAAGTTACCGGATATATTTCTATAAGTACATTATTCAGGCTTTACAATAATAAACGGTGAATACGATCTGCCTAATCTGCTCCTGTTTTATTCTTAAAAATTCGATAGCTTTTCATCGTGTTTTTCATTAAGTTTTCGCATACTTTATTAGGTATCCCAGTCACAAATACTCTGCTTTTCGTATTTAAGCTTGACCACGACACGTCCCTTTAGATAACCCCACAGAAAAAAAGTTAGGACGTGTCTCGCAATCCTCAGCGATCAAAATGGTATTCACTAAACTCTTAATGATTTGTTGGAAAAATTAGGTCGTTTTTAAATTTGTTTAAGAACTTCGGGATAAAATTACTGAAAGTATTGCGGTGGTCATGGTCTCATAGACTGTGCTTAAAGGGGATGCGCAAAAATTTTCTTTAGTTTTTTGCATTTTGCAGGTCAGTGTCAGGTTTTATGTTTATTAAAATTATGATTCGCGACCGTAACAAATATGGCTTTACATAATTATAATCATTACAATCCGCAATACAACTCCATAAGTTAGCATAATCGGCAAATGTCATCATTTCATGAAATAGTCATTCAATGGGATTACATAAATTTAGAGAGTTGTATTGATAATTTTTATGATTATAATTCTATAAATAAACATTTGATACGGCCGCGAATCATATTTAGATCAACATAGAACATGATACTGACCTGCAAATTGCAAAAATCGTAAGAAAATTTGAATTTCGCGGGCTGCCTTGACGCTTTCGCCTTAACGAAATTGCCGCATTTGAATTAAATAATAGACACCGAATAACTGCAAAATTTGCCGTCAAATCAGAATGGGGGCAAAAAGAAGTATAGGTACATGCTTCCTTATTGGCCACTCGTTATTATAATAATAATAATAATATCTCTCTTTTTCAGGTGCTTGAGCCAGCTGTCAACGTTTCGGCACAACGACTGTCGGATCAGGTGCGGGTCATTCTGCGTAACCATATGTTGGATGACACTGTACTTGATCGCCTACGAAGTGAAATGCGGAATAGCCATGCCACCGCTCCCCCGTCGCAGACTGTTATGGTAGCACCACAGTTCACTATAAATCAAGTTGACGAGGGGATTGATGACATGGCTACAAACGTAAGTACCCAATACAATGAGGAATTGAGGAGTGCTTTGGAGCGTGCGATTCGGGAATATCGTTCCATGTCGCCCGAACTTAGACCACGCCTACCTCGTTTGCCCATGCATAACAAAAATAGGGCGCTGGTGGCTGCTCTGGATTCGCAGCTATCAAACTATTTTGATGACTGCGAAGACCTCACCGATACTCATTCGATTCTGTACTGTGCGGCTGTAGCGGCATGTCGTGTAGCTCACGTAAAATTTGCAAATGACTCTAGAGCTACACGACCGAAACCAGCCGTACCAGCTTGGCAGTGCAGAATTGAGCGCCGTATTGGTGGGGCCAGAGCGCTCATCGGCAAACTTATCTGCTTCAGGGAGGGCAATACTAGACCTAGAGTGATGCGCTTTGTGAGGCGGGCGTTCTCAGGAACTGATATTAGCCCTGAGGATTATGTGTCCCGTGCCACAGAGCGCATCGACTTCCTGAAGCAGAAAGTGTATGCATGGGCGAACCGTATTCGTAGGTATAAGCGGCGTGTGGAGCGATACACTCAGAATCGCACCTTCCAAAGTGATGAAAGGCGGGTATATAGGGCTTGGGAGCAACCGGACCAAGGTGTGGCTGACGCGCGCCTTCCGGATGATGATGCCATGTGTTCTTTCTGGCGGAGTATCTGGTCGGCGCCTGTCAGCCACACTGAAGGTGACTGGACTCGGGAAGTCGAGCGAGCCTGCGATCCAATACCAGAAATGGGGGCTATTACCATCTGCCCCCAAGATGTAGCTCGTGCAGTTCGTCCGTTGCCCAACTGGAAGTCTCCAGGGCCGGACGGGCTGCACAATTTCTGGATAAAATGGTTCAAAAGGTCGCACGCTCGCTTGGCGGCTCAGTACCAGACTGCTTTGGAGTCTGGTTCGCTACCCGAGTTCCTAACAACAGGAGTTACCCACCTGCTCCATAAATCTGGGAGCACCGCGGACCCCAAAAATTATAGGCCGATTACGTGCTTACCGACGGTCTATAAAGTCCTTACATCCATTTTGAGAGCTAAAATTAACAAACATATAGACACCAACTCCATCATGTCTGCCTCTCAAAATGGATGTAGGAACGGGTCCCGCGGTACTAAGGAGCTACTCCTCATTGATATGACCATTAGCCAACAAGTTCGCCGTTCCCGAAAAGATCTGTCGACATGCTGGATAGATTATAAGAAGGCCTATGACTCGGTGCCACATACATGGCTCATGAGGGTGCTGGAGTTGTATAAAGTAGATGCAACTCTGCGCACCTTCCTGTTGTCGTGTATGGGGCAATGGAGGACGGTCCTTCGCTATCCAGGATGTCGAAATATCCAGAGGAATAGCGAACCGATAAGGATAGAGCGGGGCATATTTCAGGGCGATAGTTTGAGTCCGCTTTGGTTCTGCCTAGCCCTGAATCCTCTAAGCACACTGCTGGAGGGTTCAGACCTAGGCTATCGGCTGAGGAGAGGTGGTCAAGTTATATCTCACCTCCTCTACATGGATGACCTAAAACTCTTTGCCCCCAACAATTTTCAACTGATGGAGCTACTGAAAGTAACTGAAACTTTCAGTAGAGCCATCAGGATGGAATTTGGTGTGGACAAATGTGCGGTCATGCATGTAAAGCGAGGGGAGATTGTGGAATCCGTGGGAACACAGCTCACGGATTCCATAAACTTTAGAGCCCTCTCCGCATCCGAAACCTATAAGTATTTGGGTATGTCGGAAACCTTGGGCATCAATGTCACTGACATGAAGCAATCGTTGAAGGAGCGCTTCTTTGGCCGCCTGAAGAAAGTATTTAATAGTTTTCTATCAGGCGGGAACAAGGTGCGCGCTTTCAACGGTTGGGTCATGCCGGTTTTGATGTACTCTTTCGGCGTACTCAAATGGACTCAAACCGAACTCGACGCCCTGGATAGGAGGGTCCGTACGCTGCTGACTGGATATCGAATGCATCACCCACGGTCATCGGTAATGAGACTGTATATCCCACGAAAGTGTGGAGGTCGAGGTTTTTTAAATGCTAAGACTCTCCACAATCGCGAGATATGCAGTCTCAGGGAATATTTCTTAGAAGCCGACGTGGGGATGCATCGAGATGTGGTCGCGGTGGACAAGGGTCTCACCCCGCTCTCCTTGGCTAAAGAGAACTGGCGCAAGCCTGCAGTGCTTGATACTAACGATCGCAAGGAGGTATGGCAGAATAAGGAGCTTCACGGACGCTACTTCCGGGCCCTACATGGACCCGATGTAGATTTACTAGCGTCCGTAGCCTGGCTACGTTTTGGTGACCTATTTGGGGAAACCGAAGGTTTTGTCTGTGCAATTATGGACGAAGTTATGATGACGAACAATTACCGGAGATTCATTGTAAAGGACGGGACGGTTGACATCTGTCGGGCATGCCACCGTCCAGGAGAATCAATCCGACACATTATCTCCGGGTGTTCTCGTTTAGCTAACGAAGAGTACTTGCATAGACACAACCTTGTAGCCAGGATTATCCATCAGCAACTTGCTCTGAAATACAGTCTTGTGGAATCTGAAGTGCCGTACTACAGGTATGTGCCCGACCCAGTTCTCGAAAGTGGACATATCACATTGTACTGGGATCGATCCATCATCACTGACAGGTCTATTGTTGCCAATAAACCTGATATAGTGGTGGTGGATCGAGCAGAGCGGCGCACAATGATTATTGACATAACGGTCCCGCATGACGGGAACCTCGTGAAAGCCGAGAAAGATAAACAAATCAAGTATCTTGACTTGGCTCGCGAGGTTGTCGACATGTGGGATGTGGACTCAGCGATCATTGTGCCGATAGTCGTATCAGCCAATGGCTTAATTGCCAAGAGCCTCGACCAACACCTAAGGAGGCTCTCGTTGGGCGGCTGGATCAAGGGCTTGATTCAGAAAGCGGTACTCCTAGACACGGCTCGCATTGTCAGGAGGTTCCTCTCTCTGGAGCCCTGACCGCCGGTAGCTTGGACCCTGTTCCCGATACCGGTGGGCTACTATTTTTTATATTTTTAAATGTTTTTTTATATATATTTTTTTAAGAAATATTTAAAAATATAATTTATAAGTTATTTAAATGAAATAAAGAATATAATAATATAGCCTTTTATTCAGATCCATATTACAATTATTTGACAAAATACATAGAAAACTTAAATTTAATGTAAACCTTAATCTAGTCTCTTATTTGAATTTTACTTATTTTCTGTAGATCTGTTTGCCAGTCGACAAAGGCCTCCTCCAACCTTATCCACTCATGTCTTTCTTGAGCCACTCTGTTCCATGTGACGCCTGCCACTTCTCTTATGTCATCATCCCATCTTTTTTGTGGCCTGCCTCTTTTCCTTTTACCTTCTCTAGGATACCATCGTGTCACAATTTTGCTCCATTTGTCTTTTCCTCTTATCATATGCCACTCGTTATTAGCATACAATAATAATATATCGATTGCCACAGGTCTTTCTAGAGAGTATTCTCCCGTTTCTTTTTTTTCAAACCATGGCCTTTTCATAGAATTTATATGAAGAAACCTGGCTGCAGGGTGAATTTCTTTGTCTTAGCTGTACTAGAATAAAAATATTCATTCAGAAATAGCCACATTTCTAAAGAAAAACCGGCCAAGTGCGTGTCGGAGCACGCACAATGAAGGGGGGAATTTATCCCAAGAACAAACTTAACATTGTAGTAGAAAAACATGTTCTCCCATTCCATGTCATTCGATAAACCGATTTATACGTTACGGTCAATACTTCAACCGCAAATGTAAGTTTTTAATCGCAATTTTTTTTAAATGTGATAATAGGTAGGTACCACAAATTATCGATTTTCGAACTTATTTCTTTACTTGTGCAGCGACCTTCCTTCTTGCCAAATTTCATGATTTTAGATCAATAGGAAGTACCCTATAGGTATAATTTGATTGCGAGTATCAAAATATGTCGCATTTAATGGCCATAAGGGTTTTGGCAGACGGACGGACGCATGGACAACGAAGTGATCCAATAAAGGTTCCGTTTTTTTCTTTTGAGCCACGGAACCCTAAAAATGATCTTTGTACCAAGTTTCTAGGCACTGCGTTGGCACGCAGGCAGTTTATATCAAGCCAAGCTCAGCCAGTCCGAATAGAATTTCAATCTTTCGCGTACTTTATTTGAATTTAATTTTTATAAGAATGCCATGACTGCATGGGGTTTATATTAATAAAATATATTGACTACATTTTATAAAAGGAATGGCGTTATTGCGGAACGCGTGGTTTATGTAAAAGTAAAATTTACGAACGGAAATTATTTAATCAGAGTAGGTAAGTTAACTTTTCCGAAAAGTATTTTATTTTTTTGGGCTGACATTTGACGAAGCTCTTATTGTGAGCCTAAATGGGTTTATCGTGAGTGATATTTTCTTAAATTAAAATGCGTTTTATTTTGTTATTATTTTGACACCTTTTAACATTAACCGCCATGACGTTTAAGTGCGTAGGCACTTAAGTACGTAGAAACGTAGTTATGCACGTTACGTGTTAAGCTTCGTAAAACCAGCGCGACGCGACGCCGCGAAGCGACTCGAACAATACAATTTCTAAGAAAACTTGACGGTATAACCAAACCGTTGATCCGCGCTGGTCTGCACGAAGCTTTAAACTTCGTGCAGACCAACGCGACGCGACTCGAACAATACAATTTCTAAGAAAACTTGACTGTATAACAATAACCGGTGTCGCGTCGCGCGACAAGTCGCGCTGGTCTGCACAAAGCTTTACGCACGTAGAAATGAATGACGCAAATATTATAATTTGATTATAAGTTGTTGATTCGGGCAACTAAACCAGTTACTTTTCGACTTCTCTAATACTCGAGAGTAGCTTGCTAGGTTTGCTTCCTCAACGTGTAGAGGTATGAGGAACATGGTGAAAAGTTCACTCATCCTCCAAAGAAAAGAGAGGATCCTCCGACAAGACGGGTGTTGTGTCTGGTGGGCTACTGCCCGACGATTGATGTCGGGACGTTGTATATATACTCGTCGCGCAGTAAACTCACTCACACCCAACAAACGTGACGTCATTCAGTGTGATGCGTAGATCGCAAGTGGCGTTGTAGATGCCGCGACACAACCTTTTTAAACTAAGAATATTTTCAAAGTCACCAATACTGGCTTTCGTCATACCCTTCAACCCTAAAATAATGACTCCTCATGTTTTAATAAAAACTGTTATACACCAAATAATAATAGACTAGCTTAAATCCAGGCTTGTACCCAGAAAATGACCATACACCAGGTACATACTCGTAATACTTTCATCAGAATACTGAACATAATAACATTGTGTTATGCTTGGGTTACCTGTTTAACTAATTTGCATAAAGTTGTTTCGTAGATGAAGGGAAATGCTGGAAGGGACTAAATATTTTGTCACTTGTGGAAAAAGGAAAAGTTCATATTGGATTGAATTTAGAATAAGCAAAAAGTATGACGGGAAATCAAGTCAGCATATCGAATTCACTGCACAATAAATGTAACATACTCTAAATCGCACTGGGTTCGTGTGGTGGATTCCCCTTACGTTCTTTCACAAAGAGGAGAGGAGTTCGAAGTCCCAGTAGTTCAAATTCAAGTTTTTAATTTAATAGAAATGTAAGTATGTTTGATACCTACATTTGTGTCGAAGCATAAGTAGATAAATTTCACAGAACGTAATAAAATTAACAAAAAATACAAAGATCAATAAATGTCAAATTGTGGCATGTGCACAAAATAATAATGTAGGTAATTACTTTATACGAGTAGTGGGACCATTACAAGCTCTGTATGTAATGGAGTGTAAAAACAATGTTTTTCGGACACAGGAAGACGCTAATGTACCTTCTTGATGATCGACTCACATGCACGAAGCCCGCCGGTTCAAAGGGTAAATGCCATGTTTTTTAATTAAGTCATCAACTGCCTAGCCTTTTCCTAAATGTTGGGGTCGGCTTCCAGTCTAACCGGGTGCAGCTGAATACCAGTATTTTACATGGAGCGATTGCCTATCTGACCTCCACAACCCAGTGACTGGATAACACGATACCACTTGGTAAGAGTGGTTGTCAGACGTTCGGGCTTCTGACGACCCGTAACGACTGTCAAAGATGCACGAATGACAGCCGGGACCAACGGCTTAACGTGCTTTCCGAGGCACGGAGGAGTCTCGGTATGTAAAGACGGTCTCCCATCCACAGCACAACCCGGCAAGCGTAGCTTAACCTGATTGTTTGACCCGTAAAAAATCATTTATTTCTCACCACAATATTTAAACATAACATGAAGATATTGTTTAGTAATTATAATAAAATATACAATATTGTGGGAGACTGGTGCCTAAGCTAGGCTAATAACCTGTGTTATAGGACACCAGGTCCCCACTCCGACTGTTATTACTTAGCCACAAGCCCCTCCATGTTTTTTAATTAAGTGTCGTTAAATATCCAGCAAAGCTAAATAAATAAAAGTTTCATAAATAAAATGTATCTACGTTGTCCCGGACACTCGGCAAGTAGAGATAATAAATTCCCGCCCCACCTGCGAGGGTCTCTCTTTTCTCTTAAGAAATAAAAGTTGCTGAAAAACGCACCTTTGTATATTTTCTTCCTTCAAATTTTTTATGGTGTCCATCCATCTTGTCTGCAGGAGGTAACCCGGCTATTATATCTTTTTTCTGTTATATAATGATGTTGATAATTCTGTCATTTTCGTTGGAAAGAATAATATTTTCATTGTTCATGTTTAATTTAGAACATTTTGGAGAACGGGAGAAGCTTGAAAATCTGATTGGATTAAACTCAACTTTTAAAATTTATAGTGAGGTCTGCATCAAAGTACCTAGTTAACTCTGCAATCGGCATTTTGTTTTTATCATTATTTTGTTGTCATTTGCCAATGTCGCAGCAATACTCGTAGTTACGCAATTTGTCTTTGGTCCCTGGCCTTGACATCAACCAATGAGCAACATTGTCAAACTTTTATTGGTTGAATACGAGGCTTTTGGCTACTTTTGTATGTATGTATTTTATGTCTTTTTTTATGTGCGTTTTGTTTGTGCAGAATAAACAATTTTCTTTCTTTTTTTAATATCATTTGTTTTATTTTTAATTTAACAACAGCTATTTGTCAGAAATAACCTGTTACCAGCAAACCAACTAACAATTAAGTCTTGATTCAAAATATATACATTAGGTAGGCGATTGTTGAACTTTCTTCTACAAGATTTTTTTTCATAATTTTACGTTGAAATCTTTTACCATACAATCACATATTGAAAACAATGAGAGGATACTACATACATTAAAAATACTAAAATTATACAAGCATAAAAAAATATGAAGGAGTAAAAGCTCGTACAGACCAGCGCGACGCGACGCCGCCGCGCCGCGCCGCGACACGAACAATACAATTTCTAAGAAAACTTGACGGTATAACAATAACCAGTGTCGCGTCGCGCTGTCGCGTTGCGCTGGTCTGCACGAAACTTTATGAGTAAAACTTGCACTGCATATAAATAATACGGCTTATTCAAAGAAAAACACATTTTCTGCATGTCCTTTTGAAACAAGTTCCCAATTCTAATTAAAAACTCAAACTCAAAGCATTTATTTCAAATAAACCAATTAAGTACAGACACTTTTGAATTGTCAAGGGTCGGTCAGTCAGAAAGATGAAGCTAGTTGCCTATTCCAAAGTATAGTAGGTTCTACGGACACTTTTAAATCAAAATATTGTTATAAAAAAAGTTGATTACAACATTCATGTTGAAATTATACATGTGAAAACAATATAGAAAGATGTGCACATCAAAAGCGTCCGTAATAAAACGACAAAAGACATTAACAAATTGAAATAAGTCATGACAGCTAAAGATGACCAATCCCTACTGACGGCGCCCGTTCGTTCGTCACTCACTCGTCTTTGCCGACTGGATTCATATTTGAATAAGCCGTCAAAGGGTTGAGACGGTTGCTGTCAATATGATGGTGGGTTACCGTCAATGGCTACAGTTCATGTGAACTATTCAGAGCAAATGGGAAGGATTTGAAGCTGATTGGGAGTTAAAGTAACCGCTAAATAGAGAGAAATCATTGAATGATGTCTTTTCATTTTTTATACGTTCTTAGTCCTATCTTCGAAAACCTAATTTTAATTCTGAGAAGACACATAACATAACATCACGCCTCTATACCCCGAAGGGTTAGCCAGAGGTGTACCTATAGTACACCCACATTTCGCCAGTAGTGTTTAAAGCCCATGTAATGGGGCGAGCCTATTGCCATCAACCGGGCACAAATCCAGGCTCCAGGCTGCTACTGAGAAAGGAGATCATTCACGATTCATAAATTTTTGGTCCAAGAAACGAAAAGTGCCGGTGCCGGTGCCCCATTAAAAAAAAACGTTGTATGTGGATTGAATATACAATCCCTGACATTTTTTACTATGAAGACAAACTCGTGCGCCTAGTAGTTTAGTTGTCTTATGTGAGTTTAGCAGCATAAAAAGTCAAATAAAATGTTTTATAAACATATATCAAATGTAATTAATTCTATGCGCCGCACAGATAAAATATTGTAGTAGCCTATATCAAGTCTGCAACCAGCTAAAAGTGTAGGAAATAAAATATGTTTACTCATGTTTTTTTAACTAAACGGTATTTGAAATACGGCATGAACTGTTTAGGGTTTTTAAATATTAATAAAATGAATGACCTTCCAATTATTATAAAACAATAATGTCTATTAAAAATATATTACACCTGGCCTAGCCTTACAAAAACATTATCTAATGTTATTATTGCTGGTGGAGTGAGATTAGGGTCATATCTCGTATTACCCATGTACCAGATTATGGTTATGATATGGGAGCAGCATCCGATGGTCCTCTTGCCGATATTGCACGTGCAATAGTAATGAACTACTGCTTGGCGTCCGTTTGCTGGTCTATCTATTGCAATGTATATACTTATATATCGGAGGTTGTCGGCTACTTAACTGAACTTTCTCAA
The DNA here is from genome assembly GCA_914767755.1 of Agrochola circellaris. Classification (NCBI taxonomy): domain Eukaryota; kingdom Metazoa; phylum Arthropoda; class Insecta; order Lepidoptera; family Noctuidae; genus Agrochola; species Agrochola circellaris. The sequence continues at coordinate 4,762,265 of OU611847.1, forward strand.
TCAAATTAAGTGGCTGCCTCAATAAATTAAGGCCTCTAGCCAGGGCATTTTATTTTATTTTGTTTTACTAGTCTGTAACAACATAACCAGTAAGTATGCGGGTTTGGCGTCATAGTAAGGACATTTTTTTAGGAATTCGATGGTTTTTCGGAAACATTTTTTGACCAATTATTTGAATGATGTCCTTTCAGATGGAAAAACCCAATAAGACTTTGCCCAACCTGTGAATTAAACACAGCTATTTAATTACGCAACAAATTTTTGTAAGCGATTACGACTAGTCTGTTTCATTTTGACAGTTCAACAACATTCATTGCGTTATTTACGTTGTTGAGCATCATTTGGATGTTCCGAAAATCGTTTGAAACACCATGTTACTTTAAAATTGCATTACAAAATCGTGATAAATATTACTAGTATTATATTAATACTTATTCAATATTAATCATTTATTGTACTGCTAAGTTAAATAAACATTTATTTTGATCTTCACAAAACTACGACTTTTTTGAAAACTCTAGTATCGTTGTTTGTGAAACACCCTTTGAGTTACATTAAAAACCATTTATATAATACATCTGTCTATGAAATATCAATTATAGAAATGCAAATCAAATATTACATCCTTTCTATTCACTAAACATTAATTTACGTAAGTATATTACAATAATGTTGAATTGGAACGTTTCCATACGTCAATGATATCTATCATTCTGACAGGTGACGTTCATACTGTGATAAATTGTTGTAAACAATCAATAATGTGATCAGTACAATTAAATATTCTCCTATAAATATGAATAAACTCACACGTGCGACGTGCTTGACACGTGATTTTTGCGTGCTTGACAAGCAGTTTTGACCGTCTAGGGACGCCATTAGGACTTTGCGACCGAATTCGGTCGTATAGAGATCGCTATCTATGTCAACACTGCAGCGGCTGGATAATTATAAAATCGTTCTCTTTCTAAAATTCTGATTCTTTAGCAATATTACCTAAAATATTACGTTGCATATACTCCATAAACAAATGACGATCCTAACAAACAAGACCTGCCATGCGATTCTGTAAACATCTCACCGTGAAAAATTAGGTGAAGTGAGCGTGGAGTGAGCTGTCATTCCACAGGGATTGACACTATTGACAGCTCACTTCACCCAAGTTTTCACGGTGAGATGTTTACAGAATAGCATGGCAGGATACGGTTGTTATAAGTTTCGCAAACAGATGAAGGGCGAACAGAAGCTTTTCCCTTAATATCAGTCTGATATTATAACCCTCAAATCATAGTTTGATATTGCTGCTGCGTTCGCGTATTTTTAACCGACTTCAAAAAAGGAGGAGGTTCTATTTTCGTCTGTATGTTTTTTTTAATAAGTATGTTTATCGATATTACGAAAAAACAACGACGAAAATATCAATGAACATTGTAAACAAACAAAAAACAACCGAAAATAAAACCTTCTCCTTTTAAAAGTCGGTTATGTATTATTGGTACGACATGAAAGGCCGCGCAGCGCGATTTTTAATAAAATTAATACTTAATAGAAAGAAAGAAAGAAAAATAAGTTTATTTGTCACAGAAACATGTGCATAAAAAAAAAAAGACGATAAACTCGAGTAAAAATAAGCAAAAGAAACAGAATAGATTTAAATACAAAATGATGATTGATGATTTTGATTTTAATATGCTGTACTGTACTGTTGATTGATACTGTAATTGTAAATTAAGTCACCATTGCTTGTCAAGTTTAGTTTCAATACTGATAGAGTTCAAAATGACTAAGGGACAAGTTAAAGTTAACGGTCTGTAAAGTGACAAGTTTTAACATTGATTGTCGCCGAGTTGAGAATGGTACTAGATTTTGTATGTGTTTATAAACGGGAATTGGCCTTCAGTTCTACCTTCAGATTCGTCTGATCTGAAAAAGCGAACAGAGACCCTCTGATGAGACACCTACTTCCAGTTGAAAGGTGTTTCGGTAATCCTGAACGTATTTGGGCGCTTTTATTCTAGTAATCTTCGGTTCGACAATGGGAACCCATTCGACACCATCAGTATTCCGAAGACACAAAAATAAAATGACCAAACAGCGATCGTTTGAATACTTAACTAGTTCAATACTTGACGTCCTTTGGTACTTAATGGAACAATATTGACTTTATTCAGTAACTTCAGTCTTCACCTGTACATAGAATACTTAAGATACTTCACGAGTTACTTCTTTAAGGGGACTACAGGACCTAAACGTGCCTAAACGCAAGTTTTATAATGCGTAAAAGTATATGATCCACTGCAGTAAACAAAATCAGAAAATATATGATATTTTTCAGGATATATGCTAGTATGATAATGTGTTGAAAACATAATACAACTAATTTGATACGATAGAAAAAAATCATGAAGATACCTCTAAAATTTTCTTTTAACGATTAAAAATCATATTAATTTACATGCAATCATTCTGATTTTTTGACAGATTATTCTACAAGCTACATATTAGCATAATAGTGTTTTAATTTTCCAGTCCAATCAATAGATTTTCTGTAAATCGCTAACTGCTTCATATTTTGCAATAAATTACCTGCGTCGTGTCATCGCGCTTCTCTTTCATTTCTGTGCAGTCCGACAGTGACCGCGCTTTAGCTGTTGTAAGCCTCTTAATTTAATTTTGTGAAAAAGTATCGAGCTTTCAGATGGTCTGCCGGTTTCATGTTTCGAAGGCTGTAATTACTTATTTTCACGCCCTTCTTCAGGAATGAGTTGAATTCTAACAGGTTTCAATGTTTTGGATCGAACTTGCACTTAAGTACTTGGATACTTATTTTTGGACCAGTTAATTTTGAGCCCGGAGGACACGGTGGAGCATACGGTGGAGGTCTGCCCAGCTTGGGCGGAGCACCACCGTGTCCTCACGGAGGCGATCGGCGGCGGCGATCTCTCGCGTCCGGCACTGGTTCAGGCCATGGTCCGGAGCGAGAGTGCATGGGAGGAGGAGGAAAAAAAAAAAAAAAAAGCGTTGAAAAGACAATACGACGCGGATCATTAATAAATGTTCTACTTAATGAAAAAAAACCGGCCAAGTGCGTGTCGGACCACGCACAATGAAGGGTTCCGTAGTTGGGATGAATTTATGCCAAGAACAAACTTAACTTTGTAGTTAAAAAATTGTTCTCCGATACATCGATATACGTCAAGGTTAATACTCCGACTGCAAATGTAAGTTTTAAATCGCAAAAAAAAAAAATGTATGTGATAAAACTATAAATTAACGTTTTTCGGACTTTTTCCTTTACTTGTGCTGTGATACCTTGTTTCTTGCCAAATTTCATGATTCTAAGACAACAGGAAGTACCATTATAGATTTTGATTTATTTGTGAGTATCAAAATATGTCGTATAGATGGTCGTATTTTTTATTGTGTTGATTTCGAAGTTAATTTAAGAGCTCTAAGGGACCGTACATTTTTGTATTTGATATTAATTTCAACTCTTGATATCTCCATGCGTTCCTAAGTAAAAGGGTTTTGACAGACAGACAAACGGACAGTCAGACACACGGATGATCCTATAAGGGTTCCATTTTTACATTCGGCCTTACGGAACCCTAAAAAACATTGCGATAATGAATCCGTAATGGCAGCTGTTCATTGCAACAGACAGGTATGACGATGTAGGAGCAGCTGCATATATCGCAGATAGTTAAGAATTAAAATCTCACCGTCACGAAGTATGTATAAGTATGTCTTATTTCCTAGAAAACAATGCATAAACTCCCCCAGCAAAATTCAACGAACCCGAAAACCAGCTGTCATTAGTTCCCCTCCGTCACTTGATCTATACACTGCAACTTCGACTTTCGACCGCATAATCCATAGACAAAGTGTTCATGATGAAACCGTTTGAACCATTTCACCGGGATTAAACTCTGTCACAATGTCTGGCGTTGAAATGCGATGCATAATGCACAGTATTAAAATATTAAAGAATCTCGTAATGGCTGCGGCGGGTGGGCGCGGCGCCAAAGCTGCTTTCACCACAGTTTGCCGTTTTAAACCCTGAGACATAGATTTGAATATTTATGGGTTGAGTTTTGTGCCTAAGTGTTTGGTGCATCTGTGAGAAGGTAATTGAATGGTGGCTTAGTTCATCATTATGGTACTCAGCCTATAATGTTCTCACTGCTGGGACACATGCCTCCTCTCTTCGAGTGAAAGTGGGCTGTAATCTACCACGCGGGCCTAGAGCGGGGTGGCTTGGTTGTAGTGGGGTAATTAAAATGTTCTAATTTACTTTTATGAATAGAACTTATGTAGGTACACCTTGGAATAAGATACATAGATTCAATTCCACAGACAAGCATTTGGCAGTTGATACAGTTTTAATATAGCTACTTAAAAATTAACAGTTGAAAAAATAAACATCAAAGCTTCGAAACTGCTTCAAAACATGGAATCCAGTTGACAAAATAATCTAGCTTGTTATACAGCCATGTTACGAGTCATATGTACAACAAAATTCAAACAACATGTCAGCAAAACAAATAAGGGGATAAAGCATATTTATTTTCAAAACTATTACCTCCCGGAGCTCATTTGAACTGAAAGTTAAAGCTCAAACTATTCGATGGAACTAAATACGGTTCGTGGTACAAAATGTTTCGGTCCATGGTACTAAATGTTTTGGGGGCTATTAAATTGTAAAATGATACAGACAGTTTCAGAGGAACTTTTCGAACAATTAACAACTGGTTGGGAATATGAGAGATGTACTGTTTACGAAATGTTGTTGACTTAGTCTCAATTTAGTAGGAGATGAATGTGTGTTAGTAGTATTGTAATGGGATGGTAATGGGAATAATTAGGGAACATAAAATAATACCACCAGATCTTGTCATTGGTGGGATACTGTTTGTTGAGAACATTAAAACAATGTTTGTTTAACGTGTGTGAATCATGAACATTGAACATCCAGTATCTCGGGAAGGTAGAGCGTTATAACAGATGTTTAGCCATAGTACCCATGGGCGACTTTTATGGCGCATTGCATTTTCAACGCTATGCTTTGCACTAAGAGTTGAAAATCTAACAGTGTGCTTTATTGACGCGCTGGGATGCACTCTGTTCGATTCTCAATGCTCGGCTCAACATCGAGAGTTGCAAATCCAATGCGCGATTAAAGTCGTCACGTTGTAAAATCGGCAGTGCAACGAGGGCTAACTAACTGAAACCATTGACGGCGGCACCTTTGGGGAGGGGCTCGCTCCGTGATCTTCGGTGAACCTGCTCCGATGCTACACTACGCCCCATGGGAAACAAACTTATTTTTGTTGTCCTAGTTTTTTAGTTTCTTGCAGGTCAAAGTCAGCTTGAGGTAATGTTTTAGAGAAACCGTTGCTGAGAATACTGTGATACATTATAGATAAATTAAATGATAACTAAGTACCTTTATATGAAGAAAAACACACATACGAACGAAGCAAGTTAATATAAAACTTGTAAAAAAATACGAGGTCATAATAAAAGGTGAATATAAAAATAAAAAATAAACGTTTTATGTAAAGCTTCGTGCAGACCAGCGCGACGCGACGCCGCAACGCGACTCGAACAATACAATTTCTAAGAAAACTTGACGGTATAACAATAGCCAGTGTCGCGTCGCGCTGTCGCGTCGCGCTGGTCTGCACGAAGCTCGATCCTTTAATCATTATTTCAATAAAACCACCCATCTGTTCATAAAAATCACTTACTCTTTGTTCATCTCATATGTTTTTAATACACGTCTAGGTTATGAACGAATATACCTAGCTCACATTAATTTAACTGAGTGCTTGACTTGTCTGGGCTCACAATGTGACGTCTGCCTCAAATTCCCAGTTTCATGATTAATTTTACAAATTTTCTGTATAGATAACTTTGTTGACGAAAATTATGTTTGGGAGGAAATTGTGTCAGTCTTTAGCCGGAGGGGTTTGTGTTCCAAAATGTATGACGTATGAAGGTTAGACATGATTCGTGTATCTTAGACTAATTTTGGATATGTGTAGGTATTTTAATAAGGGTTTTGAGTGCGTGTGTTTTGTTTTGCTGAATCAAAACTGAGTAAAACTTTTTGATTTATTTCGTTTTCCTGATTGTTATTGAACGACGATAATTGTAGATAATTTGATTTGCTTGCAATAATTTTAGATAGTGAAACTCAGCATTACTAATTTATTAACTTTCAGTTCTGAATTACAGTAGGTGCCTCTTACTCATTTATTTTAGCATAGGCTCTTACGCATAATCATAATCATAATCATAAATGATTGTGCCTCTTACTCATTTATTTTAGCATAGGCTCTTACGCATAGGGTCGCAGCAATTTGCGAGGCGATGGCCATATTGGCCATCTTGTTTTTTTTTGTGTTTATGGTCTTTCTTCGCGGTAAGTTTACCGAAAATAAACGTATTTTCTTTCTTATTTTCAAAGCAATTTTCTAATGACGACGTAACTGAATTCATAGTACATTTGTCTTCAGAAATATTCATACATAGGTCAGGTAGGCATTCAGTCGTTTATTTCATCTGTGTAACAGTATAACTTCTGATACTACCAAACAAATGTCTACAAATCATGAAACCGCTCATTATTATGAAAAAAGCTAACGAATAACCAACACAATACTTGTACTAGTACTTATGTCAACGCGAACATCGATGAAAGCTTATTAACGCGCGATATAACAGCTTGTATTGTTAAATTGATACAAATTAGCAATACTCACGGATTCAACCCCGCACTGCGGTGCAATTTGTGTGAGCATTATTGTGAGCAATTTTCGCGTTGAATATTTAAAACGGGCGTAATCTTTGCCAATTAGGGCGTTAAAAGTGTTAGTTTAAACTGTTTGCATCTAATTTTTGTGGTGTTTTTCGGCGAAAAATTGTGTGCTATGTTTAAGTGCTTATTTTCTTTTTGGTTTATATAATGGTTTGCCTGGTAAAATAAAATTACAGTAATTATATATTTCTGGTAAAAATACGTTGAATAAAGAGACTAAGTAACTTAAATATTACAAGTACTAGATATAGATTACATACACACACAACATCACACGCCTAGTTTTCACGAAGGGTTACGCAAAGGTTTACCTAGACTGCCCCCGATAGTAAAAAAGACGCATCTAATTTTTTTTCCAAATTGATGTAAAAATACAGGCAGATGCGCCTTTTTTTTTCTGATTCTGGCAATATATACAGGGTGTTTGGCAGAACGTTGAACATACGAAAATGGTGGATAGGTGGGGTCATCTGCTACTTACTTAGCCCTAATTTATTTGGCCCTGGCCCACGGGATATTTTTAAATATTTTTTTTTGTCTTTCTTCTTGTTTCACCACTTTCTTAACTTTAAAGTGTAATTTTTATTAAAAATGGGTAAAACAGGCAATATTTAGTATTTTTTTTTAATCTTTTATGTTGACAGATTCTTATAAAATTATTGCTTTATTCAGATGATAGCTAGAAAAAAAGTTATGAGTCCTCAAACTTACAGAAAGATGTAAAAAATACTTAAATCTTAATTTCAACTTGCATTTAAAAAAAAACAAAAAATGATTGAGGAGTTCCAATTCTAGCAAAACATCCCTAGTGTGTGAGCTTTCTAATGGTATGTAATTTGCTTTTATAAAAAAAAACTTTAAGAGTTATTTCATAATTTTTTCAAGTAGGACATTTTTGACGAAACTCTACCTTTACGGAAAGTGAAATGTTTTGCGAAATTTAATACTGCAAAGTTGGTAAAAATTAAATGATCGACGGCTTGCCAATAGCAGTGGTGCAAATTAACATTCACTATTCCCTTGGGATGGTTGTTACACGAAACAGGTAGAAATTTTGTTTCCAAAAAAATAATAAAATGTAAAAATATCCCGTGGGCCAGGGCCAAATAAATTAGGGCTAAGTAAGTAGCAGATGACCCCACCTATCCACCATTTTCGTATGTTCAACGTTCTGCCAAACACCCTGTATAACTCAAATCTGGAAAAAAATTTAGATGCGTCTTTTTTTTTATCGGGGGCAGTACAGTACACCTACATTTCGCCAGTTATGATTAAGTAATATAGATTAAAAGGGAAAAATAGCCAAAAAATACTTTTAAATAATGCACTGAATTTACTGTGACAGAAAGCATAGTTTCGTTTAATTTTCTTTCGAATATGTACTTCAGGAGTAGGCAATCATTTAATTTACACTTAGACAACAGAGAAATCAAAAATCTTTGCTCATTCATCGCCGAGCTATATTCAATCAAGTCGTTCTATCGTAGTCCACTGCTGGACATAGGGCTCTCCCAGGCTGCGCCACAACACCCTGTCCTCTGCCATCCCACGCCACCTTCCTACGGTCGTCCGTCCATCTAGCTGGGGGCGTCCTCACACTACGCTTCCCGATACGTGGTCTCTACTCCAGGACGTCGTCTGCTGCACCGGCTATCATCATCAGCTTCAACAAACATGGCCGCTGCCACTTCAGCTTGCTTACTACTTTGAGCTATAATTAGTCCACAACAATACAATACAATTCAAGAGAAAATCGAGCGATACAGTCGCACATGTGCGCTCATCTGAACAACGTAAGCATGTGGAGTAGCTCGGCGTAAATCATAACTGTGCGGCCACAAGTTTGAAGTCGGTGTCTAACTTAGTCAGCCTCCAGGCAATGTTTGAAGTTTGTTCGATGTTTTTGCAGAACAATCATATTTGTATTATAGTGTGAAGCTGTTGTTATTTTGTTTAAGTGGACTTTCGTTGCGCTGAAAGTTTCTTTGAAAGATTTCTGCATGAAGGATTTTTTCTTCAATTACTTATAGAGAAACGCGAAGACCGAAGCGAAGAGTTTGTATTAATAAGTAGTAGCTTTCTGTGAGTAATTGACACACTTTCGATAATTGCATAAGTTTTAGTAACAATGTCCCTTCGCCTATCAGGAACCCTATTGCGCGACCTGGGTGGGCTCTTAGCCGTTTTATTTAAGTTTTCGAATCCCAATAAAAAATAAACACACCTATTGCAATCAATCGGGCACAAATCTAGACTCCGAGCTCTTAATGAGAAATTTCTGATGGGAAAGCCCAATAACACTCTGCCCGACCTGGGAATCGAACCCAGGACCTCATGCTGAGCAGTAAAGCTTGCGTCCACTAACTTACGCGGCAGTAAACAAATTAAAATGTCTAAAAACAACGAGCTGTGGACCTACTGAAACCCTTGCAAAAGAAAAACTTACTATTACAAAGTCAACAATAAAAAAAGAACAAGAAAATAGTTGTAGAGTTTTATAGTCGGACGCGGGTCGACGTTTACAAGCACTTAAAGTTTTCCCATAAATATTGACATAACTTGTGGCTCATCCATTCATAACATGTGTTTGACCCTTTTTTGTGACCACTATTTGAAGAGTTCGGAGTTGGTGCCCACAGCTGGTCTGTTTGCAACTTAAGAAGAGTGACATTCAGCTGATGACGTAGTTAGGATTACTTTGAAGGAACTTCTGGCTAAGTAATAACAGCCGCACGGGACGATCGATCAGGTTACGCTACGCTAGCCACGGTAGGTCCGTGGACCATATTTACATACCGACACCCCTCCGTGTCTCGGAAAGCACGGTAAGCTGTTGGTCCCGGCTGTAATTCGTGAATCTTTGTCAGTCGTTACGGGTCGTCAGAAGCCCGAAAGTCTGACAACCAGTCTTACCAAGGTATATGGTATTACCCAATAACTAGGTTGTGGAGGTCAGATGGGCAGTCGCTCCAAGTAAAATTCTGGTATTCAGCTGTATCCGGTTAGAATGGAAGCTGACCCCAACATAGTCGGGAGAAGTCTATGCAGATGATGATGATGGAGTTGGGATTACTGTAAATAATAAAATTATAGGTAAAATTCGACATAATGCTCAGATAAATTTCCATTTGAACCAAGTTTTGCAATGATTGCAATTATGAAATTACCATGCGCCATGCTTGGCGTTGACCACGGTAATTGGATTGCATTATACATATGTTAAAGATCTCGGCTTTATTGTAAAGTATTTACTTTTTAGTAAATAATTAAGTTTTTGGTAACAAAAACAGTTGGCTGTTAACACTTCAAGTTTTCCCTTAAATATTGACATACCTAACTTGTAGCCCTTCCATTCATAACATGTGTTTTTGACCCTTTTTTGTGACCACTGTTTGAAGAGTTCGGAGTGGGTGCCCACAGATGGTGTGTTTGCTACTTAAAAGGAGTGACATTAAGCTGATGATGTTCCTAGTTGGGATTATTTTAATTAATTATCTGTATTCTTTCTTTTTCGTGTGGTTAGTGACTAACTTGGTGACATAGTTTTTATAGGCCTCTGACTTGGCGTCAGAGGCCGTCGAGAAATATCTCTCAAGCAGATCCCTCACTATGGTTTCCTTCACCGTTTTTGAAGGAAGTGATAATTATACAATACGCACATGAATCCGAAAAGTTTGAGGTGCCTTGGGTTCGAACTCGAGGCCTATGACTTGCGAATCCAACGGTCACACAACTAGGCTATCACTGCTTTATTAAAACTGCAGGTATTGAAACTAGGTAAAATTCGACATAATGCCCAAGTTTTCCATTCCAATCAATGTAGCAATACGTTAAGACTCGCGCAGACTGGCGCGACGTGACAGCGCGACGCTACTCTAGTAGAACCTTTTCTATGAAAACTTCATGGAAATTGATCTAGCAGAATCGCGGCGCACCATCGAGAACCGTATCCGATGCAATTTGCAATGGTGTCATGTTGCAATGTAGTTAAGTATACATTTATGTTTTCCGGTCGTTATTTTGTAGTAAAAAGCAAGGCAGTTATTAGTTAGGAAAACGTAGAATAATCAGCTTATAATATCCCTACAGCAGGGACGGCCTCCTGTTTTTGAGACGGAGTGGGCTGTGTACCACGCGGGTCCAGTGCGGGTTGGTATATGTCACATGTCTTCGAACTTTTTGTACTAGGACATGCCGGTTTCCTCACGATGTTTTCCTTCACCGTTTTGAGAGCAGTGGTGATGAAATTTTTTACACAAAGTAAAGCACTGGCCTGCGTTCGAACCCACGACCTTCAACTCGTAAGTCGGGGCCGCTACCACTGCGCCACCACTGCTCGGTTAAACCATTGATTTCGTAATATCTAATTCTCTTTGTAGGTATTAAAATTTAATTAAACCGAAAGTAGAAAGGACTCGAGTATGTAAAGTTATTTTTGCAGAAACATTGCTTCATTACAAAATGCTTCACTGTTCTTGATATTTAAATAGTCTAGTTTTAACTAGAACAACCTCAAAATTGTAGGTTTTCTCAAATGTTAATTCTATTCAATTTTTTATAAATGGTTAGCAAAGCCGATGTCGACTATTCTGTCAATGTCTACATTGGCAGAATATAAGTGCATTGGAAAAACAAGTGCGATTGAAAATATTTTTTTTTTAAAGAAGAAAGAAAGAAAGAAAGAAGAAAGAAAATACGTTTATTTAAAAGAAAAACCATAACTGAGTCACAAGTAAAATTCTTTGATTGATACAGTTGAACACAATGTAGATCTTGTTGGGTTAGTACGGGACTGAAACAAACAAAAAATAAAATAAATACATATGATAATAATTGTTAAAACATAAAAAATAAACGTATACCACACCCACAGACGAAATAATTTATAGTTTTATGTTATTGTGATTGATGAAAGTCATCAGCACCACGAGCAGTTCAGGAGAAGAATGTGTTAGCAAGGAGGGAAGTCGGAAGAGGGATTTTAAATTTCTCATTTTCAATTTCTCAAACGTTAAGAGCAATCATAAAAGTTGCCAAGGTCGCAAATAGCTGTCAAATATTTACTGGTTTTGATTAATTTGGCAATATTAATGTATGGAAATTTGAACTGTGGCAAACTAGTGAACTGCAATATTGATTATGAAATGCAATAGGTAATTAATATCGTAAAACCGAATATTTCGTTTTAGATGTAAAAATGCCTTGAAAATGTATTTTTTACATTTAAAACGGTTATAACATCAAATTCAGTGTTATAATTTCAATTAATCATTAATATTCTATTTCGCTAGTTAGACATATTTCTTATTTCCATACAGTAATATTGCCAAATTAATCAAAACAGCGAAATATTTGATATCTATTTGCGACGTTGCCCACTTTCAGGATAAACGCTCTTAAATTTATAGATGCAATTTTATACCTCTGAGGGTAAGATTTTAAACTGAGTTCAAACTATTATACCGGATTATTTCATGCAGCAGCGCTTAACTGTTAAGTTTAAATTTCAGACAAAGTTTAAATCGTGGCTAGCGATAAATATAATGCGGAAGTGTTTGTCCCTTTTTCTTGCCACTAACTTTAAAATTGTAGCTTGGAGGTTTCAGAATCCGTCTTATAAGTGACTAGGTTACAGATTTCAAATCAGGCATAGGTATATAGCAGTGATAGGTTTTTGAAGGTTTTTTATGAAAATTATTTTTGTTAAGGTAATAATAAAAATATGGGGACACCTTTGCCCGGCAGTGGGACAACAAAGGCTAGCATAAAAAAAATGTAGACTTAACTCTAGTTGCATAGAGTGTAATAGAAGAATCTAAAGAAGGTCACAAACAATGTACAACATTGAAAATCATTAACGTTTTCAGAAAATTTATACAGGGCTTTACTGCAAGGGCTCCCTGAAACACCCCCATGCGATTCAATCATTACTTGTAACTAAGGCGGCCATTTTCCTTTTTTTAAAGACATTAAGATCCTGGATGCATCTCGGTGATGTTTAGAAAGATAGTAATTTTTGTCGATTGTAGACCAGAATGTAATGATTTGTAATGAAAAAACCACAAAAAAAAATGCGACATCAGAAGAGAAGAGAGAAGAATAAAAAAATCTAACTCATGTGAGAATTTCATGGGGGTGTTTCAGAAAGCCCTTGGATAGACGCTTTTGAAAATTTTCTTTGGACGTCCTGTCACGGGCCACCCTGTATAATAATAATACGTTTCCACAAAGCAGAGCTATTCAATACCTTTAGACCGGATGCATGTGCCAAGCAAGTAATTAAATAGTAGAAAACTTTGAATTAGATCAGCTAATATTTTATGAATGCCATGCCGAAGTTTTACGATTCAATGGTGTTTCAACTTCGGTTAATGACGGAATGAGGAAGTTCTGGCGCTTGATTGACGGCTTCCTAATTACTGGATACATATTCACCTGTTTCCTAGTCAGAGTGATATTGATTGAAAATCAAATGTTGGTGTATAGATAGATATAATGGGTTAAGTAAATTTTTGAATTGTCGTTTGTTTTAATCTTTTTATTACGGATACTTAAATCGTGCGTCTTTCAATATTGATCTCACATGTATAATTTCAACACGAATGATGTAAGCAATATTTTGTAACATGTCTGTTATTTAAAAGTGTCCGTGGATTTTCTTGCCCGTTCTTCTCCACAGGTACCTACTACTTTTTGGAATGGGCAGCATGGTTTTTGGGTAGCTTCATATTTCTGACTGACCGACTCCTTGTCAGTTCAAAAGTGCCTGTACATGGTTTAGTTGAAATAAATGCTTTGAGTTTGAGTGGAGTTTGAGTTGAGTTTGAGTTTGAGTTGAGTTGAGTTGAGTTTGAGTTGAGTTGAGTAGGAGTTGAGTTTGAGGTGAGTTTCAGTTGAGCTTCAGTTGAGTTTGAGTTGAGTTGGCTTCCAGTCATACCGGATGCAGCTGAATACCAGTATTTTAGGTGGAGTGATTATTTATCTAACCTATACGACCCAGTTACTGGGTAACACCAAGCCCCTTGGTAAAACTAGTAAAAACAAACTCTAGTGAGCATCATTAGTGGTCTGCCAAACATGGTGGCGTGGTAGCGTGGTGGCAGTTACATGCAATGGTTATGAATGGGTAAGTAGTATCAATGTGAATTTTTTACTTCATGTCATTTCTTGGTATATCTTCGCCATCATTGACATCGGTGACGGAAAACGTCTTGAGAAAACCTGGATTTATATTAAAATACGCGGTTTACTATGTATAAATAATTTCATCACCACTACTCTCAAAACGGTGAAGGAAAACATCGTGAGGAAACCGGCATGTGCTAGAACCAAAGATTCGAAGATATGTGACATCAGCAACCCCACTGGCCCACGTGGTAGATTACAACCCCCAAGAGGAGGCCTGTGTCCCAGCAGTGGGAACATTAGTATTATTATAGGTAGCTAAGATTATTTGGAAGCTAATTATTTACGTTTGGGGCAGTGCAGCAGCTTCGAGTAAGTTAGTAAGCTTTAGATTTACTTTCTAAAGTCATATATCTTTACCATAAACACAAAGAAACTGTTAAAATAATCTAGACACGTTAAGTTAACATCGCTTAGTTACATTTTAACATTTACGAATGCTCGTCCGACTTAGTTTATGACTCGCCGTAAACGGGGTTCGATTCCCGACGTCGAACAAAGCAATAAAAACGCGATAAACATTTTCTAGAAAAATCTATTTGGTGTTTATAGTTCGTCTTTACATAGAACGGACGATAAATTGATGTTTAGTTTTGTCTTTATCTTTAACCTCATGTTTATGTAAGAACATAAACTAGCTACGCCTAGCGGTTTTACCCGCATAAGTCTCGATTCCGTAGGAATATCGAGATAAAAAGCATCACATGTCCTAACCCAAGTCATGGTCTATCCATATGCCAAATTTCATGCAAATCTGTTCAGCCGTTTTAGCGTGAAAGCGTAACAAACAAATAATGAAACAAACTCACCTTCGTTTTTATAATACACTCGAGAGCAATGAATCCGGGTCACTTAAAGAATGTTAAAAATCTCGGAAACTAAAAATGATAGGTTAATGCAATAAATTGTATTTAATAGACAATGTAATACTCCTTAAATGAAAGTAAAAAAAATATGAGTCACCATACATTTTATTAACACAAAATTACATAAAGAAAAAAACTGCTGATCTCTCCTTAAAACAAAAATAGGAAACATGAAATTTTTGAACTTTATTACGATTTTCTTGAATTTTAATACTTCGTATTGCCTCCTCGTGCTTCCATTACTGCGTTTACGCGGTTTGGCATGCTGTACACCAAGTTCCTTATACGATTTTGGGGAATATTCTCCCATTCTTCTGTGAGAGCAATTTTGAGCTCATCTTACGCATCTGCCTAGCTCGTCCCAAGCATGCTCGATCGGGTTGATATCCGGGCTGCGCGCTGGCCACTCCATACGAGTAATGTTCATCTCTTGAAGGTAGTCATTCACAATCCTACCTGTATGAGGTCGGGCATTGTCATGCATAAATATAGCATCCTCACCTAAATTGACCATAAATGGACCAACGTGATCATTGAGGATTTCTTCCACATATCTTACGCTAGTTAAAGAGCCGTTTTCTATGATCACCAGCTCTGTGCGACTTTCAGAAGAAATTCCGGCCCACACAAGTACAGACCCACCACCGTAGGCTACTTTTTCTTCGATGCATGCTTGCTTGAATCTTTCCCCTGGTCTTCGATACACTCTGTGTCTTCCATCGTGCTTGTAGAGCATAAATTTTGATTCGTCGGAGAACATAACTTTTGACCAATCTTCAATACTCCAATTTACGTGGCTCTGGGCATATCTTAGTCTTGAAATACGATGCCCACGCTCCAGTTTAGGGCCGTTTGCAGGTTTAAGGGGTTTTAAGTTAGATTCAGCAAGCCGACGTCTTACTGTCCATGCACTTGGGTTACTTCCTCCGAGGCGTCGAAACTGATTTGTGAGTTCAGTTCCTGTGAGAAAGCGATTTCGAAGCATAATGTTCACCAAGTATCGGTCTTCTCGTGCTGTGGTACACCTGGTTCTGCCCTTTCCTGGTCTGCGTAGGTTAGAACCAGTTTCTTCGTAACGTCGGAGAACTCTTTGTACTGTTGACAGCGACACACCGATAGTCCTGGCTGTATCGCGCTGACTCCGGCCGGTTTCCAGCATTGTAAGTATTCTGGTGCATTCTTCAGGCGTAAGCGACATAATTTCAGCTTGAATAATGAATATAGAGCACTATCAACATGGTTTATGTACCCACATAAATGACAGATTACAAACAAAAGCAAAACCAAATGCTGTAATTTCGTAGTTCCATCTTCGAAAGTGGCCCTTTTTCAAATTTGATTTTTTAATGATATAACTTTACAATAACTAAGAAGTTTTAATACCTTCATTTAAGGAGTATTACATTGTCTATTAAATACAATTTATTGCATTAACCTAGCATTTTTAGTTTCCGAGATTTTTAGGATTCTTTAAGTGACCCGGATTCATTGCTCTCGAGTGTATTATACTTGCTGCGCCCTGCGGTTTCACCCGCATAAATCTCGATCCCGTGGGAATATCGGGATAAAAAGTATTTTATGTCCTAGCCCAGGTCATGGTCTATCGATTTGCGAAATTTCATGCAAATCTGTTCGCCCGTTTTAGCGTGAAAGCGTAACAAACAATCAAACCCACTTTCGTAATAATAATACTAGCTTTTGCCCGTGGCTTCTCCCGCTTGGACGTTGGAAAATATCCCACAGGAACGTGCTACCGGGATTCAGAGTATCCGATGTCCGAGTAACCCAAGTCAGGCCTATCCGTATGCCTTTCATCTATATCCGTTAAGCCGTTACGGCAGATAATAAATCTGTTTTAGGGTTCCGTACCTCAAAATGAAAAATTGAAACCCTGAAAGGATGACTTCGTTGTCTGTCAAGACTCTTTTACTCAGGAACACGAGGAGGCATGTTGGAATAGATATAAAACTTAGATCTACGGTCTCTTAGAGCTGTAACGAAAATCAAACTTCCATGTCAACGCAATAAAAAATACGGTCATTTATGCCGCATATTTTAATTCTCGCAAATAATCCATTCTGTTTGGTACTTCCCGTTGGCCCAGGAGCATGAAGTTTGCCGAGAAGTTAGGTCCAGGAAAGAGGAAAATCTAGTAATTGGTAATTTATACATTAACTGCAAATCTCGAATCAAAAATTCATAGGCCGATTCTTGAAGTAAAATTTAGTCTGTATTTCATTACCTACTCTATTAAAAGTTCTCTTTCAATTGAAAAGTGAAGTTTATCCTTCAATCCAGATTTGGAAATTCGGGCAGCCGAGCAAGCACAGCTTTGAGACGGAACCCTCTGGGCGCAAGTCATACTCACACTTGGCCGGTTTTTTTAAATAAATAAAACAGGATATATGATTCCAAATGCCTTTCTTAAAATACTTACTATTCATTTTATTATTATTATCACCAATTGATATGTAATACCAACTCTTGCCGCCATTGAACTAATATTGTACATAAATGTTAGAAAGGTTAGTTTATGAATTTAAATTGTATTAACTTTTGACCGAGTCGGCCGATTTTAATGAAATAAAGACTAAATTGTTATTTCAAGATACGGACTATGACTATATTTCCAATCCCTGCAATCTCTTGAAAATAAGACACAAAAAAATATTACATGTGAATTTTAAAATCATCCCCTATTTTACCCTCTTGAGGGATGATTTTTGAAAAACGCTGAAATACGTAATTCTTTATTTATTACCAAAAGCATAAATTTAAATTTCCATAGTCCTAACTTAAGAAATGATAGGTTTCCTATACAAACTTTCATCCCCTATAAAATTAACCTTGGGGGGGATCCCCCAGACAAAAAGTATGCCATCTATCTACTTGCCAAATTTTATCGAAATCCGTTCAGTGTTTTAGGCGTGAAAGGATAACATACAGACAGATAGACAGACAGAGTTACTTTCGAATTGGAAATGGAAATGCCAACACCTGATCGTAAGTAAATATACACTCGATTCTCTAATCAGAATTCTAAATTTGTCAATCCCGGAATCCCGGGATTTTTACGATACAAAAGTGCTTTCCATAATAGCCAACACCTCAACTTTAGGTAAATATGCATCCGAATATCCGATCTCTAATTATCACTGAGTAACATAGGCTATAATTTATAATGATATCACGCGGGCGAAACCGCTGGCGGAAGGTAGTATTCCAATGTATTTGTAACCAATTTACAAATACATTATGTGTTAATATTATATATATATATGTGTGTCAATATTTATGTGTTTTTATCCAGAAAAAGTAGCGTTGGAAGGCTTCCTACAAGGTGGGCCGATGACCTTGTGATGGCTGCAGGAATAAGCTGGATGCGGGAAGCACAGAATTGGTCAAAGTGGCGGTGCTTGAGGGAGGCCTATGTCCAGCAGTGGACATCTTTCGGATGAAATGATGATCGAGAATACGTGACATAATACCATTGTCACATCGGGGTTGAAATTAATTATGTTCCTTTTACGTATAACGGAAGAAAATGCAAGATTCACGGAAGTGGTATACGCGTACATTATTATAGGAAAACTCATAAAAAGCACGAATGAAATCCGATATTTACGACCCCATGAAAAGTTTTTTATATAAAATATTGATTTTGAAGCAATTTGGATTGATGAAATAACTTTTTTACGTCCAAATCCCTAATAAATATTATAAAATGTTGATGGCAGTTT
The DNA here is from genome assembly GCA_914767755.1 of Agrochola circellaris. Lineage (NCBI taxonomy): Eukaryota > Metazoa > Arthropoda > Insecta > Lepidoptera > Noctuidae > Agrochola > Agrochola circellaris. The sequence goes on from OU611847.1 coordinate 4,780,879, forward strand.
CATTATTTGTTTGTCCTGGTTATATGCTTGGCATGAATAACTCGTGATACGTTCACAGGCATAAATGGCTAATTTATCTAAATTGATCGAGTTTTTCGATACAGTGATCCACGGGCGCGATACTGGGTCATCGCCGTTTGCATTGATCCAGTATTAGTCATCATCTTCATCAGTCTACAGCAGACATACTGGACTTAGGCGGCGGCCTATGGGGGAGGCCTATGGCCCATAAAGTGGCGGTGCTTGGGCCCTAGAATCGCCACTTCGACCGGTTCTGTGCATCCCGTATCACGGGATTCTAGCGCTCGATTGAAATACTGGATCGATATTAATCTGCTATTTTCTTGCATTCAGTTGGAATTTATGTTAAATTAATTGGGCCCAGTAGGTGGCCACGTTAATCGCGGCATCTATGGCGTTATTTTGGTTTTCAAAAGTGTGTATTGGGCATTCCAGCTGATCTAGATGAGGCATAGTTTGGTCAAAAGCCGCAGTCGTACACAACCATAACCTACATGATAGTTTTCCTAAGCACTATGAGCGAATCCGCTTCTAAAAGCTTTTTTTTTTCTCAGGAAAATAAGTTAAATTAAAGGCAAATCTGCGAAATAAATCCTGGTAAAGATTCGATTTATCGACGGGATTATCTTTATTCATGTATTAGTAACATTGTGTGAAAATTGGTGTAAAACTAAAACTTTACGAGATTGTTGCAATAAACTGATTTTAAGGACCTTTGACGGCAAGCATTTTTTTTTCGCGCATTTTGTTGCAAAGGTATTTTCACACAATATTTGTATCACACAGTATGCCTAATTATATAATAGGGGTATAAATATGAAATTACCGTTTTAACGAACTGGCCACTTTGAATTAAAATTAAAACTGCATGGTGTGAGATTCCAGAATGAAACTTTTTTCCCAAGATAACAATAACATTCTAAATTTGAAAAATGTACAACATTCGATTGTTTGACTTTCAATTGTTTTTTTCGTTCAGTTTCTAAAGTAAAGATGAATACATTGAAAATTAGAGTAATTTTTGAATACGAGTTCTGTCGTGGAACTATCGCTGCAGGAGCAGCTCGCAATATCAATGTTGTGTTTGGAGAGGATACGGCTAATGAACGCACCGTGCGATTTTGGTTTAATCACTTTCGTAGCTTCGAAACTTCGACTTAAAGAATGAACCCCGAGGAAGACCAGCCACATAAGTAAATAGCGATTAAATGAATGCGATAGGCCGATCCGTATCAAACTACCAAGGAATTAGCGGCATGGTTAAAGGTTAGCATACCCACAATATTGAACCATTTGCATCAAATCGATAAGATAAAAAAAAAGCTTGAAAAATGGGTGCCCCATGATTTGACTGTGATCTGCAGAGAGAAGTGCGCGTTGAAGCTTGCCTTACCTTGTTGAACCGGGACAGACATAAAGGGATTTTGGGACGAATTGTGACTTGTGATGAAAAGTGGATTCTTTACGATAATCGCAAGTAAAGAACGCTTTGGCTGACTCTTGGTCAAACGCCGCACGCAACAATGATCTTCCCAGGATGCAATACAAAATGCCTTCACACAGTTTGTTGAGTCCAGGTGCTCAGAATTCTACCGCAAAGGCATAAATGACCTTCCAATGAGATGGGAGAAATGTATAGACAAAGAGTACATTTTTTGTTTTTTTAATTTTCAGTACAAAACGGCAATTTTATATTTATCCCCTAATATTTTTCCAGTAGAATTCTTAACCAGGATTTTTTTCTAGGCTATTGTAACTAATACAGCCTATCACTTTCAAATAGCCTTTATTAGCAATCTTAAAACGAGTTTTAAAAAACTAGTAGTTTTGTAAAACAAAAACTAGTAGTTTTGTAAAACAAAAACTAGTAGTTTTGTAAATCAAAAACTAGTAGTTTTGTAAAACAAAAACTAGTACTTAGTTTTGTAAATCAAAAACTAGTAGTTTTGTAAAACAAAAACTAGTAGTTTTGTAAAACAAGTTTAAAAAGCCATTAGAAATAAATAAACATTTTTGAAAGATTGTATGAGGGTGTCGGTCGAGCTGCAGTATGAAAGGATTTTTCAAAACTCAAACCAGCAACAGTAACACTGGGTTAAAGTTTATTTGCGAACAAAATGGCGGGCAACGGCTAGTATGTAAATAGAAATGTTTAATTAAATATGGTTTTGAATAAACGCCTGTGGTTTTATCGTGGCTTACTCCAATTAATTGAAAACAAACAAAGGTACTTCGATATTCTAATTTCCTTGTGGAATTACTAAAATTTTTCACGGCGGCAGATGCCATTTATTAATCGTGTTCTTAATTGAATATGGATTTGTGGTTATTGAATTTTTTTCCGAAAATATTTTACCTACTACGTGTTGGTTCACGCTACAGACAAGCACGGGAATATTGTTTTGTCTTTTTTGATATTACTGCCACTCCAATTTGGGGTAGGTCAACCTTCCCGTACCAGAAGGTTAGTAATGTTTACATTTAAGTAGTTCTGGCATACCCTGTGCAGTTAACGAACTTAGCTGATTAGCTATTTGACAGCGCAGAATCCCATTAGTTGGTTCCTATGCTCATACGGTGGTAAAAGTATAAACCAGTCAGCAGGGGCGGTAGCGGACCGGGTTTCAGGGGTGGGCCAGACGTATGTACAATGAAGTATTGCCACTCGTGGAGGCTACTCTAATACACGAAAGGCTATGTCCTTGTTTGAACTAAGCCATTAAAGAACTTTCTACCTAGACCAAAGAACCTATTCAACTACACTTTCAAACTATACTCCTAAACTGCTATTAATAATCGGTACTTGCGCCTCGTCGCGACTTAACAGGTAAATTACAACATTGGCCGGGCAAAGTTACAGCTGTTGGCAATTAATAGTTGTGCCTGGCTTGTGTACTAGGTACATAAGTTGCATTATTGCCTAAGGTTTATTTAAAGGAAGATATACTTGTAATAAAAGAGTGTCCATGGAGTTTCTTGCCTGTTCTTCTCCATAGGAACCAACTACGCTTTGAAATGGGGAACTGATTTCATCTTTCTGACTGATCAACTCAATGACAGTTAAAAAGAGCCTGGTTTTCTGAAATGACGTTCACTAGGTGGCAGCACTGAGACGTCAGGTCCGGGCACCTGTCAAAAGTGTCAAAGTGCATAATTTTCTTCAGTCGTGACTGAATGATGAACGAATAAATGAAACGAATGATGAACGTCATCATACATTTTATATCCATTGTCGAAATGGAAGACCTCTTGTCAAGTGGCGCTAACTGGTGGCGTGAATTTTCATGAAAATTTTCCTCATTGGTTTAATTGAAATAAATGCCTTGAGGTTGAGTTTGAATATTTTAAATACATATTAATAAAAATACAGCAAAAATACTACGAGTAGTAGCATACTTTTTATAAAACCTACTAAAAGTTCAACTTTCAAAGTTCTGGACAACAAGTATCTACCTGTAGGTTTTTATGCTGAAATTTTTAAAAGTACTTTCCTTAATATTTTTTTCTTTTCGTCTTAAGTAACAACTCGGAACATCATAAAACAAGCGTCTAGAAGTTTTCCGTAGGTATTAAGTTATTTTTAAAAAATCTTCGGAAAAAATTACAGCAAGGAAAATGCTTTAAGAATAGATAGACACACTCTACTTACTTCGGTATAAAAGTTTGTGGCGGCATTTACATTGCCACATGCGAACTACACATCAAAGACGTCACACAAAATCCTTACGTAACACAAATCCTGCATCGCGCAATTAGAGTTTACCACGCGAACAGCATATATATAACTTCCCCGACATCAATCGTGGGGCCGTTACCCACCAGACACGACACCCGTCTGGTCGGAGGATCTTCCCTTTTCTATGGAGGATGAGTGACTTTACGCCCTGTTCCTCATACCTCTAAAGGTTTATGAAAAATTAAAGAAACATTTTTTAACTGTTTAAAAATATTGTGACATATGGTCTGTTCCAAAAGTAAATTATGGAAATATAAACAAATGGATCAGAAAACGTACATATAGTTACAAAGTTATAGTGCCAGTTGCAAAAATTGAGTGGTTTGTTTAATTATTTGAATAATAACCTGAAATTCTAATTTTAAATCACCTTAAGAGGGCGCTCAATGGTCCACTAGAGCTATTCCTTTAAACCTACCGATTTTTTTTAGATCGTATTTTCTTGCTTCGTATCTCAGGCTCCTTCGTTTCGTTAAATAAATATATAAAAAGGTACATTTGATTCTATGCGACTGAAATCAGTGATTTCGCAGAATGAATACCATACAACCTCGGTTGTGTAGTTTCTTGGAAATATGTCAAAAATTTGGACTAGTTATCAGACCACTGAACCTTTGACAGCCGGAGAAATAAAATAACAGCCCTTTTATATCTTTGTAAAGATCCACTGTTCACTTCTTTAAACTATGCTCAACTAAATAAAATATCTTGTTATAAAAAATCTAAAACATGAGCTGTGTATGTATGTTAACTTACTTTCTATACATTACGCTTAGCACACGTATCTACCTATCCGTTTAGTTACCGCCCGGAAACTTAGTTGGTACCATGTGAGGCTAATAGATGGCGCTGAATGTAGCACTGGAGTAAACAAAGTGAATGCATTGATTATTTACTTGTTTTTGTACTTACATGTTTTTGTTGTGAACTTGAGAGAGCTTGATGATTGTCTGTTCATGCATCAATTACAGTTTGGAAAGTGATAAGATCTGATTCATTAAGTAGGTCAGTAAATAAGGTAGTTTCCTAAATTATATGGGTAAATTATATAAATTACATAATTAAATTCTTGAACATTATTATTCTAATCCCATCAGTGGAAAGACGTCTACTGCCAGACATTATTCCCTCAATAATCGACACAACGATAGGTCCTAGCCTGCCTACATAACCACTTCGAATTCTTGGATACTATGAAAAAAGCCAATTTTCTTAGAACGAATTCTCTCTCTCTTAGTTCACTAGTTAGCCACATTTCATATTTCGATACAGTAATATTGCCAAATTGATCCAAACAAGTAAATATTTGACAACTATTTGCGACGTTGACAAGTTTAGGATAAGCGCACTTAATGTTTATGTAGACAGAGCCGACTTTAAAAAAAACGCCAAACATACACACAGATTCTTTAATCTTTCACTAGTAACGTCTGATATTTCAACTGCCACTAAGTCGGGTGTATTATCCTAACCCAAATGTCAGTTCCATTTAGTTCCGAGTTTACCAACTCGGATCGTTCAAGTTTCATACATCGGGCCGCGTGAAGTTGAACATGTACCTACTACTCGGAGTTTAAGCCCGGACTTTAGTTTGAGGCGCGTTTACATGGCGCCAGTGTGTGGTAGACTAATATTTTCAACTACGGTTAAAAAAATGCATACATTACACAGTATTGTTCACAAATTAAAGAATACATTTTTGGAAGAACTTTTCAGTTTCAGCCGCTGTGAATCTGAAATGAGACAGAAGCTCAGAACATGCTTATCACGCGAGATAAGACCTCTTCTTGGTCTGTTAAAAATGTATAACAGATACATTTCGTTGATAATCTATTTACTGACTGTGTTACTCATGTTTACAAGAATTAACTAATATCAATCATCATTTTGAAATGCTCACCGACCAAGCATAAAGGTACAATTCCGTAGCCAACCGCAGGTGGCAACTGTAGGCGACGTGTCGCCGTGACATGACTGGTTTCTATGAATTTATATGAAATACCTTCTGTAGCTAGCGAAACGTCGCATTCATTGAAATACATAGAAACCAGTCGTGTCACGGCGACATGTCGCCGGCAGGTGCCGCTTGTGCTTGGCTGCGGAATTGTAAATACGTTTAATATGCTTTGTTGGTATTTTACTAACTACTTTGCAGATAGAATGTATACTACAAAGACCTACAAGCAGTGGTAAGATATAGCAGCGAAATTGTTTGTACATACTTTAATATGCAAGAAAAGAAAGGCGTGACTTCATGTTCGTGTGTATGTTGGCCATTTTATTGTATTTTTTTTGTATTAACTTATTTATTTTTTAAATTGTGTTTTTTATGGGTCCTGTGGTCTGCAATAAAGATTTTTTTATTATTATTATAAACCAACTTGAAGTAGCTTGCTAATTATCATGAGATTGTTTGTTATGCTTTCACGCTAAAAGGGCTGAACGGATTTTGATGACATTAGGCACATTGGTAGACTATGACCGAGGTACCTACTAGGACAAACGTAGTAGTACGTTGCCGTGGGATAACTTCCAACTTCCACACGGGCAAAAAGTTAGTATTATTGTTCACGACGCGACGATGCAACACCTAAATAGATTAAATTATATACCTAGTGTTTTATATTAACTTAGATTTAAAATAGGATAGTTATTCTTAGTATTAGTATAATTATCGAGTTACGATTCAAAATCTAAAATCTCACTATTCACACAATTTAAGTCTTTTTATAAAATAAAAACTCTCACTAAAAACTGACGCCATGTGAGCGAGCCTTAACTTCAGTCTTCGTAGGCCAACACTGACACCGGTAAAAGTTATTAACAGTGTTATTGGGACAAATTTGAAGTCTCTGAGTTTGTAAGTTAGTTCACTTGGCTGCTGCGGGTTTTTGGTAAGTATTGTTGGAAACCTGATTACGATGTATGGTTAATTTACTGTATGGTGTCTGATGTTAGAAATACGAGATCCAGGGAAAGAAAGAAGATGTGCTAAGTTGGAAAATATGGTGGTGATGAGTATTCATCATCATTTTAGAGGTATGAGGAACAGGGTGTAAAGTTCACTCATCCTCTATAGAAAAGGGAGGATCCTTCCACCAGACGGGTGTCGTGTCTGGTGGGCATTTGCACGACGATTGATGTCGTTCAATCTGCCTAACCTTTTCCCAACTATGTTGGTGTCGGTTTCCAGTCTAACCGGATGCAGCTGAATACCAGTATTTTACATGGAGCGACTGCCTATCTGACCTCCACAACCCAGTAACTGGGTAATACGATACCCCTTGGTAAGACTGGTTGTCGGACTTTCGGGCTTCTGACGACCCGTAACGACTGTCAAAGATCCACGAATGACTGCCGGGACCAACGGCTTAACGTGCTTTTCGAGGCAAGGAGGAGACTCGGTATGTAAAGATGGTCACCCATCCACAGACTAACCCCGGCAAGCGTAGCTTAACCTGATGGATCGACCCGTGAGGCTGTTATTACTTAGCCACAACCTCCTCCGGTGATTGATGTCGTTAAGTATATATGTCGTTCGCGCGGTAAATTCTAATTGCGCGATGCAGGACTATGACGTAAGGATTTTGTGTGACGTCAGGTCTTTGATGCGTATTTCGCATGTGGTGAAGTAGATGCCGCCACATCATCATCGTCTACATAATAGTCCGACTTCATCCACAGCTGAATATATGCCTTTTTTGTGCCAATCCCTCAGCTCCTGTGCTAGCATCATCCAGGGTTTGCCTGCGATGGTGTGTGATGCATAATCAGTCTATAATGTTCCCACTGCTGGGAGACAGGCCAGGCCTCCTCTCTGTGACAGGGAGTGGGCCTTGATCTACCACGCGGGCCCAGTGCGGGTTGGTAGATGTAAAATATCTTCGAATTTTCGGTTCTAGGACGTGCCAATTTCCTCACGATGTTTTCCTTCACCGTTTTGAGATCAGTGGTGATGAAATTAGTTACACAAAGTAAAGCTCCTGCCTGGGTTCGTCTCGTAAGTCGGGGCCTGTTTCTTGACTGCCTACAACAACAACATAATTAATACATTTCACAATTGATTCACTAGCTCTTAACTCTTTTATGAACGAGTAAAATAACAATGGGATTCGGGGCACTAGGCTTTGAAAAGGACCCTTGTTATTTACTTAATATTCAACATATAATTAAAGACCTAAATAAACATAAGAATTTGTGTACGAAACACATTCCGGTCCCATCATAAAGACAACCTGAGGCCATCATTATAGGACCCCAATTATTGAATCACTCGACTTTAAACAACAGCCGACATTTTGAGTGATTCGTTTTGTTTCTAGTTTACAAATTCAATATTGAAGAGGAAGTTCTTAAGTTTGTCACATTGTCTTTGACAAGGATTAGAATTAATTTCGCGGATTTTTCTATCCCCCAAACTACTACTATCCTACTAACTAACAAAGATTTGAAACGACTGATTTTACTATTGGTTTTGTTTTGTTTTATACATTTACTACTACATTACCAACCGTAGTCACGTTTGAAGATTATTTGAAACTCGATTAACGAGTTACATAAAATTATAAACATTATGACATTCAACCAAAGTCACGCAACAAAAGTCCCCCGACATGATACTCTCGCACGTTCAAGCATGTGTGTTCGAGCGCTTCAATAATTGACCTCCAATGAGTATTTAAAGTACGATACTCATAAACACAAAATTTATTCCGGAGTTAATGAGTGCCTACGTTCCAATTACAACCCATTGCAAGGCTTGAACGAGCTTAATAAGTAATTTTATTTGGATTACCAACTGTAATTAAAAGTACTGAGGCGTTTAGAGGTTAAGTTTCGTACCGTATGTACCTACTTTACATGCGACCTATGACCTAAGTTCTGAATGCTAACTTGTATAAATAAAGAAGTTGCTTATTTGGATAGTAACACATTCCTAGAAAATTGTGCATTAAAGAATAAAAACTGAGTTTGGTGTGTTCTTCGAATAGTAAATGAAGAAGTCTCATTTACATCAATAGAGATGTTGACCGGGAAAAATAAAGTATTTAGTCCGTCAGTCAGACAATAAAAAAATATTAGACACGTATTTTTTGCTTTATCATATTAATAAACAATAGTTCAGATAAAACGTATTACAGTTCCCAGTGGGGATCACTACGTCACAAGTCGGTATAAAATCAACCGGTGAGTTACGTCGTGCCACATTTTAACGTATTGCCGTAATTTTTTGTTTATCTAAAAAAGAAAAAATACGCGTCCAATATTTTTTAATAATCTACATGACGGACAAAAAAACAAATTGTCAACATCCCTAATAATGTAGTCTGATACGAGTTCCTTGCAAATCCCGCCTAACCTTCATTGAAAAGAGATGCAATGGAAGTTATAAGTCGACATTAAAATTGCTTATGCCTTACGTGACTTATCCGTGTTGCTGCTGAAAGCATCGTGAGTATGTCTGAAGAGGTTATTCAGTCTCCCTCCAAGACACTACACACACAGCCTACACTGGTACCTTTTACCGAAGATGCTAGAACATGCTGAAAACAGTTTCCGGAAAATTTATGCATTAAAATTATGTACCTACAACTAGCTTTGTCCGCGGTTTCGCCCTCGTGGATGTCGGAAAATATCCCACGGGAACTCACTACCGGGATTAAAACAACCCTTCGTGTTAATCCAGATAAACAATGTATAAATTCCGTAATTCAGTGTTTCATATAACTCTATTGGTTTACCCGGTGCATGATTTTTGCCGTCATCTTCAACAATCATCGTCATATTTTAGTTAATTTACACAAAACCTTAATGAATTATACACTTAAACCTTCGTCAAGAATCACTCCGTCCATTGGTGAAAACCGTATAAAAATCCGTTCGATAGTTTTTGAGTTTATCGGTTTCAGACAGACAGATGCGCGGAGACTTTAGCTAAATCTGGTAACACAACATGATTCACTATACTTCGTGTTGATATGAGAAAGAAGAAGTGGGTCGGCAGCCGCCCTGTACGGGAAGTTCCAACTACATAGTGTCCTAAAACAGTGTAGTCTAAATAGGTACCAAAACGAAGGCAAACATGCCAACAACAGGTTCAAAAACGCGTTTTTTATCACAAAGAAACAAATTGGAATATAAAAATAATGTCCGCGCAAACATTTTAAGCTTTAAAATGATTTTCGTCACGGATCGCTGCCGCCACAAAAACTGACGAAGCATGTAAAAAGTTTTAGGTTCACCGCAAATGTAACTGAAGTTTTAATAAATTCCAGCCAGCTCACTGAGTGCGGGACTAACAGATAGGCATAAACATTGAATTTTTTGACGTATCGATTTTACGTCCAAGTTGGAATCGTGTCGCTTATGTACATACATAAAATCAAATATCTCAAAATCAAATATCAAACATCTCAAAAAAAAAACAAAATCACAAACATCACAATCAATCACAATCATTTTTTTTTTCAAATATCTTCGGGTTAACTGAGTTTTGGTGGATTTCTATTATGAATGACTGTTACCGGCTTACTCTTCGACGGCAGTCGTAGACGCTGACGCGTTGAAGGCTGCCGTTGGCTACGTCCCGCTCGTGTATATGAGCATTTAAGTTAAGCTCATGTCAAGGCCAAAGTGTGGAACTCTCTGACAGCGTCTGTGTTCCCTTCCACCCGTCAGTCTTCAAAGCAAGAGTGAACAGGCATCTTCTGGGCGCGCTCATTCCATCGTAGACCTTATCCATCGCTTCCATCACGCGAGACCGAAGTTAAGTGTAGGCCCATTTCGCAATTAAAAAACCAGCCAAGTGCGTGTCATCCGACACGTATTTGGCCGGTTGAAGGCACGCTCAATGAAGTGTTCCGTAGGTGGGATGAATTTATCCCAAGAACAAACTTAACATGTTTTTGCAACTGCAAATGTAAGTTGGCTCGTTAACTCGTAGAGCCTACTTAGCTGTGATAATTTTCCTTTTAATTTCGTTGTATATACTACTGCCGTGATTTTTACACATATCTAAAACCAATCATTAATAGCTAGCAGGGTGGGCACTTGACACTAACAAAAATTAGAAATTTAAAGCTTAATATTTCGCAAACGGATTCCTGTATCTAAAAATGGTTTTAGACAGTCACAGGGGACGAGCTGCAGACATCGACTCTATTTTTATTCTGCAAAAAGAGCCATCAGAGCAAAAAGCCACAAGAGTAAAGAGAGTATATGGCCTCCGCAGGCGCAATTCTCTTAGGGAATGTTTAAAAATATTAACATCAAGACGCGACGGTACCTGGTCAATATATCTATGAAAACATCATGTACGTAAGGAAAAATCTTAATCTTTTCAGTAAAAGAGGTGAAAGACATAATTATGGTAGTACTGGAAATAGGGACCAATTAGTTCAACCTGGTTGCAGACTGGCTAAAGTAGACTCATCCTGCATGGGGAACTGTTTAAAATGTTACAATAAAATACCTCCCCAGATACTCAAACTATGTAAATGAATCGAAATTTAAATCTTGTATAAAACGCACACTATGCTGCCAAGCATATTATAAGTTGGGGGATTACTTGGCTCCACGCTGGTCCAGCTCCACAAGGGCGCATAAACTAGGTGATTAGCATTGAACATATTGTTGGAGGTGCTAAAGATTGCAAAAACTATCTTTGCATTGTATAAATTCAACCTCTTAGTATTGTATAATTGCATAGCACATGTGTGAGCACTGTGACCATTACCTTCTACAAAACTACCATTTACTGGGTTTGTCTTTTCATGGACTTGAATGAGCCCTGGCGGCTGAGAGTATGTCATGCGCACTCAAATCTTTCGCTGGTGGTGGCGTGTGTATTGGATCATTAAGTTCCCTTCAAAATAATTGAGCTGAATGGTGCTGATCCATGCGTCATGTTTGTGAACGGGTGCCGTCAGTAGGGACTGGTCATCTCTTAGCTGCCATGGCTTATTTTGATTTATGAATTGTTTTTATCTTTTTATTACGGAAGCTTTTAACGTGCACGTCTTTCTACATTGTTATCACATATATAATTTCAACACAAATGATGTAACTAATATGTTGTAACAATATTTTGATTTAAAAGAGTGTCCGTGGAGTTTCATGCCCGTTCTTCTCCATAGGAACCTACTACGCTTTGGAATGGGCAACTAGCTTCATCTTTCTGACTGACCGACCATTTGACAGTTCAAAAGTGCCTGTAATTAGTTTATTTGCAAAAAAATGCTTTGAGTTTACAAAATTTTTGAACGACCTTTCCAACGATACCGCACACTAGACGAGAGAAAAAAAAAGCATGTTCACGCTTAAGTGTAACCCAAAAAATATTGTTTTCTTAATTTGTTTAGCCACTTTGCTGGCATGATTAATATCTACACTCATGCCAAATTACAGCTTTCTATTACTAAGATTCTCTGAGCTAAACCGCGGACAGACAGACAACAGACAGACGAACATGGAGAAACCATAAGGGTTTCTTGTTGACTACGGAACCCTAAAAATGTATAACAATATTTAGTTACTTAAACTTACGAATTGCAGGTCGTGAATTCCAACTTTACTTTATATATTTAATATCATCACCACTGCTCTCAAAACGGTGAAGGAAAACATCGTGAGGAAATCGGCATGTTCTAGAACAAAAAATTCGAAGACATGTGACATCTACCAACCCGCACTGGACCCGCCCACTCCCTCTCACATAGAGGAGACCTGCGTCCCAGCAGTGGAAATATTATAGGCTGATTATGTAAACTAAGTCCTAAAGAAGTCCTTATTAAAAGGTTCACTCTGACAATTAAATGATGATAATAGAAAAAGTTGGTACGAGTATGTTACATAGTTTAAAACTCAACTGCAGTTTTCGTTTTGTTAAAGTCCACATTAGCACTGGATCGCAAGTACTGGAAGTCATGGGGAGAGGCCTTTGATCAGCTCTGGGATGATACAAGCTAACAGTAACAGTAAAGCTCAGTTTAACCCTCACATTTTCATATCAAAAACTGTTTTCTAGTATAAAATTGTTAATACCTTACGTCATTTCACCAATTACATCAAAATCCAAATTGAACTAGAAATATTTTGTCAATACGCCACAAATGACTGTCGTGGTTACATTAAACATTAATATTTAATAATGTGAAAATGGTGGTAATTTTACCGCCATTTTGGGAGCGATGCGAATCAAATAGCTATGAACTATTAATTATACTAATAATTTTGTGATACAAATGAGTTTCGTTTGAAATTGGCTGTCGTGTTATGTGGCTTTGAATTAACAAAATCGTAAAGTCAACGTAAATTATTTAATGTAGGTACCTATTTTAATTGAACGTGTTAATGTAATGTTTTTGCTTAGCGGTGAAACAAAACATCGTGAAGACATAAGCGTTTGTAAAATCGCCTATATATTACCACACATAAAGAAAAGAAAGAAAGAAAAAGTATTTATTCTGCACAAAATAAACGCACATTACATATTAAAAACAAAATACAAAACCACTTTACAAATTATTCATATAAAATATCAAAAACCACATACAAACAGTACACAGTTACAGTGTGTGTGAGCGTGTGTGTGTGTGTGTGTGTGTTAGTTACTACTTTAAGTGAGAATAAAATATTGCAAGGTTGTTAAACTTTATTGTTCTAGAGATTAACTAACACGAACAAACTTATCGTTTAGAGAGCTTTTACCAAATGTTTACTAAAGATAACAGACAATTATTTAACCATATATATTTTTTAATAATATATACAACCCAAACAGCCCAAACAGTTGTATACTGTACGGTAATGAGAAAATGAGAAAACCGGATTACATGCAAAATCTATCCAATATTTAGTAAGGCGTGTATTAACCAGATTTAACCAGTTTATCATAGCAAGCAACCTCCGATATTTTGTTGTTCCCCGGTTTTGACTGCATAATGGAACGGATTTCAATATTTTAATATTTATAAGCAATTCGTTTGTTATTGGGCTGGTTGCTCCTATGGAGAGTTATTTTTTTAAACGCGTCTGTTTTTCAAGGGATCTTTTTAAAGGGAAATCTGTAAATCTCACGCTATTATTTGCATTTGAATTATTTTTTGTGTACGGATCATAAAAGGAGCATTATCCTGAAAGTAAATAATGGCGGCGAGGTGTCCACCATCGATCTTGTGGGAACAGCATTGATGGTACATGTTCTGTGTAGCCTGGGGCTTGTAACTGAAGTATTATTATACATTGTAACAGCGAATCAATTTTCACTGTCCCTTAAGACCTAGACCAAATATTTTTTGATATTCGGATAGCACCTGCCATAAAAAATATGAATAAAAAAAAATAAAAAAAATCGCGAAATTTCGCGAGTATTCTGGTCATAAACATTGTTATTTGCTTTCGGGAAAATTATAAATGGCGATTAAACACGAGTTTCCAATCACACAAATGAAAATGTTTTTGTGAAATCGAGGACCATTATTGACTGTAAGTACTGCTAAGCGTAGATAAATAGATGAAATCGCGACAACGCTACGCGCTGTACTACGGCGTAGCTTGCACTGCTACGAATGTTCTAAGGAAACTTTTGGTCAATTTTATAAAATAATCATTACAGCCCTTATATTAGAGTCTAATTTAGAAGTAATCAATAATATCATTTTGCCTCCTTGGTATAGTGCTTAGCTTTAGGTCCTGAGTTCGGTTCCCAGGTCGGCCAAAGTGTTATTGAGTTTTTCTAGCTGGAATTTCTCAATAGCAGCCCGGTGTCTGGATTTGTGCCCGGTGGATGGCAATAGGCTTGCCCCCTATGACATGGGATTTAAACATACTGGCGAAATGTACTATAGATCTCAGCCCAACCTTTCGGGTATACAGGGCGTGATGTTATGTTAAATTCACTACATACACTAAAATACGCTCAGTGATGCAAACACTCCTCAACAACATGAAGTCACGAACAACATTTAAAACAACACAACCTTACATTGTAAACATGACGACACACAAATCATGCTTAGAGTTTCGCTCCAGTGCGTAATAGGGCTTAATTTACTCATGTTATGTAATTTATAACACCCCTTGTGTTATATCTCAGTTGATGACTGAAACCGCCCTGTAGGGGGTTAAGATCTAATACGTTTGTTCTACTTTGTATGGATACATTTACACTCCTGGACTAGTAAATTTAGCCACCCTACATATTTCTGTATACTGCTGGTCTATGCCTTTTTTAATTGATCGTGAATTTAAATCTCGAATAATCATGATACCAAAATGATGACCTTTATGTTGACTTCAAAACTGCATTATAACTTTTTCTTTGACTCATCATTATTTTTGATTTTTTTGACGTACAAATACCTACATGGAATTGCGCAGTGGGTCGATTTAGGAGTCCGGGAGTTTACCTAAGAAGTTAGAGTAGGTAGGTTCGTGAATATATCAATGTGTAGTTATTGACAAAAAGTTTACGGTCAAAGCCATAATTAGAAGTTGTTAAAATAAGGCGACTTATCTAAAATACTCTTCATTAATTATTTATAGCAAGCCCAGAAATTAATTTGATGGTCAAAGAAAGGCTTGATACTATAGGTAGAGATGAGTACAGACTCCACAAAATCTTTTAAATAAAAAGCGAAGTCTTGCAACGACACTATAAAGTGCAATTCAGGTCACACATCGCTAATTACCTGCCTATATTCGCTTAAAAGTTGCCTCTCTTTCTATCACGTAATTCTTACATCTTCTGACTACGTTACTCTCACTGAAGCTTCATACCTTAAATGCGGAGTGACCGTCTGTATTCATTTGTGCTATAGGGCGCTTTATCTAAACTCACAGTCCATTGCCTTTTTAAGAGTCAGAAAATAAAAGGTGTGTTCAATCGATAAAAATATTAATGACAATCATTAATATAGTATCATTAATCTTACTGGTTACTATCAGCCTCCATTATCCCACTGCTGGGACACAGGTCGTCTCGATGAGGTGGGCCGTCACCACGCGGGCCCAGTGCGGGTTGGTAGATGTCACATGTCTTTGGTTTTTTTGTTCTAGGACATGCCGATTTCCTCACGATGTTTTCATTAACCGTTTTGAGAGCAGCATTCAATATTGTTAAACAATAATCTATAATATGCGATTGTATCGCGTCTTAAAAAAAAACAGTAATCACTATACCTCACACACACTTACCTAAGTACAATAAATGTATATCCCATAACCGCTAAACCCCATGACACATCCACATAATGTTACCTCAGTACATTCCCCCTATAATGGAGACGTAACCCATTCAGCATTGAATTGTGCGTATGTAATTGAACGAAGCCCTTGTTGGAACGAATTTGTGTTAATTAAAGAGCATCCTTGTTTATACAAACACTGAATGGTTACTTTGGTATGTGATTAGTCGAGGTTTTGGGTTCCGATTCTAATCTGTCACCATGGGATAGGAGGGGTGGCGAACTAATGGCTCGCGGTTAGAAATTGGGGGTACGGCGTAATAGAAATTGAGGCAGTTGATATAAAATGATTTAGATCATGGATGTCTAAAATACGTCAATCTGCTTAGCCTTTTACCAAGTATGTTTGAGTCGGGTTCCAGTCTTACTGGATGCAGCTGAATACCAGTATTTTACATGGAGCGACTGCCTATCTGACCTCCACAACCCAATTTCTGGGTAACACGAAACCTCTTGGTAATGTCTAAAATACCTATCGGGTATATTAATTATTTGGAGAATTAATTACCATAACTTTGTATGAGTCGCAGCCGGGATCTTCATTACTTCCAAGTTTCAGTTAATATAGTGAAAATAATGTATATTCATAGATATGACGGCGCGTCTGAAGATTTATGACTCCAAACTTACGGACTTGATTTTATAACGATTTTGACAGCTGTCAACTTGACGTAACCGCGAGTACTAGGAAGGCGCCCCCTGTCAAAAAAAGAAAGTTCGCGAAGATGGATCGAAGCCAGTATTAATCAATAATGACGGTGATATGGTGACTGGGATTATGGTGATCATGGTGATTGGTGACTAGACTACCCTTGCAGTGTAGTGAGTTAATTGATGTGCGCTCGTGTCTTACGTACTCGGGGGAATGTCGTTTACATTATTGTACATTCCCTAATGTGATCAGAGATTATTCTGAATATTATTGTGTTTCATTTAATTACATTTCCTAGCCCGCAAACCCACGCATAAGAGACAATACGACCTCTTCTGATAAAGACGACGTATTTCCTTTAGATTTATTTCAATTATTTTTATTGTCAGTCATGATTCTAAGAGAACACAATATTTTTACAACGGCAATCGAAGTAATAAATAAATACATCCTAATTTAATATTATAAAAGCGAAAGTGAGTTTGTTTGTTACGCCTTCACACTAAAACTAAAAAACTCGATAACTTAATGATCAATCAGTACAAATTACCAAGTAAATTCTTCATAAAGGAGTAACGAACAACTCATGAGTGTTTAAATACCGAACACCGGGAATGGTATTCATTCAGTACTTAAATTTTGACCTTATGTGTATACTCGTAGGGTTGAGTGTTTAATTAAAACAACCTGATAGAAATGGAACGCACTCTATAGTTTAAGTTTTTATCCGCTTACTTGTGTGGCGCTAGGTGTGATATAAAACTGCACCATCATTACGTGCTTTTTTTAATGGACAGTTTATTTAAATAAAAACATACTCAATATAAAATTACCAATTTATTATTTGCTAAAAACCTTTACAAACTGTAGATTGATCTATAACTGTTAATTAATTTTACTGAAATTTACAAGACCCTAGCCGAATCGTTGTAACGAAACCATAGCGACTGCTAATTCGACGCCAACGCCATCTAGTTACGTCGTGTACAACTTTGGACAAAAAACTATTTATTTTGTTGATTTGATGAGCGGCTATTAAACATGCATGATCATTAACACATGCTTAACCTAACTAATATAATATTATAAATGCATTATTAGTTTGTTTGTTACGCTTTCACGCTAAAACTGCTGAACAGATTTGGCGCATGGGTAGACCATGACCTGGATTAGTACATAGGATACTTTTTATCCGGATATACGGGATATAGATTTACGCGGGTACAACGGCGGGGCGCAGCTAGTTACTAATATTATTATTCAAAAAATGTCTTTGACATTTGTATAGTTAATAATGTCTGAATAATAAGTAATTTTCTTAAGTAAATTTTATTTTGAAATAATAAATCTAAATAAATTCGGTTAGTGATTTCGTTAGTTCGACTTTTGGCCACTGGTTCAGATAAGTTTGTGGCGGCGACGTAGCGGCTGACCACGGAAGATGGAACCGCAACTCCCCGCGTGCAGGGGACTTAAGCCACGTCCAAAAGGCTACCATTTATTTTCAATATAGGGCCTTAAGACCACACGATAGAAGTGAAAACTTACGATTGGAACCAAGTATACGCGATTCAGCGTCATCGACCGATTTCAGCCGAGTATACCCGATTCAGCGTCAGCGACCCAAGCGTGACAGTTCAGTTTCGTGCAATGTACAGAAAGAGAAGGCGCAAAGTGCGCCTCCTTGTGTTCCTCGCGCGCTTTAAAGAGATGTCAGCACAACTGACGGGGTTCGTTAGGACCTATGCCTGCCGGGGTCACGGGAAAGTCTGAAAGGGATACCGTGGCCCCTGGCAACGTACAGGCAACACTGAAGGGTGTTCCTTGGTTAGATATGAACTTCTTCGATGGTACCTATAGTATACCCACATTTCGCCAGATATATTTAAGTTCCATGTAACAGGCAATCAATCGGGCACAAATCCAGACTCCAGGCTGCTACTGAGCAATTCCAGATGGAAAAACCCAATAACACTTTGCCCGTCCCGGGAATCGAACGCAGCTCCAAATCGAAGAACCAGAGACTCTTATAAAAACTGTCTTTACAAACTATTGACAAGCCACCAACCCTGCCGGGGTTGCGGGTTTGTCCGAAAGGGATATCGCGACCCCGGCACACAGGCAACGGAAGGAACACGGGTGGGTTTTAGTCAATAAGAGTCTGACACGCCCTCCCGCTCCGCCCAGAGTGGGAGAAGTTAGTAAAAAAAACGCGCAATGTGCGCCTGAACAAGTTTTCACTTCAAAAACCGGTATTATTATTTTCAAGATCAATAAATCAAGATTTCCGAGATTCGCAAATTTTATTTATTTATTTTAATAGTTTATGAAAGATTATTCATCCCTGCTAAGGTTAACAGCCCGTTAATGTTGACCGGTACCGGAATAATGTTTGGGTTAGTTCAGCTATGGGAATGTTTGGTATAGTTTCGTGTTTTATAGAGCACTCTATAGAACAATGAACTGTACTTACACATAGTATAGCGTAGTTTGTTTGATAGTAAATTGTTCTGAAGTAACTAGCTTTTGTACATGAAACTTCATGAAACGCTCACATATTTCAGGCTAGAATTTTAATGTTTAATGACCCTCTATGTCTAGGGTGACCATATTAATACGAGTATATTGTACATGGGGACAGTAGGCCGCTGATTTCGTGCCCAAAATGACGTAGTTAATGATAGATCCTATACTATTCAAAAAAACTTTATACAACTAAAAAAAAACAACTTTCTGCCAAAAAAAACACTACCAAGTGAAAAATAACTTCAATTTCTGAAGTCGGTGTCTTTGGTTTTGAATTTTCGTTTTTTGCCACCGACTTCCGAAATTAAAGTTATTTTGCACTTTGTAGTGTTTTTGTAATGAGCAATATTTATATATAATTATATTATTTTTGTAATCACCTTCTCGAAAACGGCTCGAACGATTTCGATAAAAGTTGCAATATAGGGGTTGACGGGGGTAAAAAATCGGTCTAGCTAGGTCTCATACCTGGGAAAATTCGTTTTCTCCGCATTTTCACCCGAGCAGACCTCGGCCACCCAAAGATTAGAACAAGATGGCTAAGTACCTTAGAATAGTGATATCGTCGCTCGGCTTCAAAACCGCGAATGTGACATTTATGACGAAAATCTGATTTTTATTTTATTTCATTCTACACGTTCAAAAAGGTGATCCTGCACAAAAAAATCTGATTTTCGTCAAAAATGTCACATGCGCGGTATTGGATGCCGAGCGACGATATGGCAGCATGGAATTAGTAAGTACCTGCTATCATGGCCGCATGGAAATAGTAAGTACCTACTATCATGGCAGCATGGAATTAGTAAGTACCTGCTATCATGGCCGCATGGAAATAGTAAGTACCTACTATCATGGCAGCATGGAATTAGTAAGTACCTACTATCATGGCAGCATGGAATTAGTAAGTACCTACTATCACGGCAGCAAGGAATTAGTATGTATTATAGATGGAATTAAACCGAGTTGAAAAAGGAGGAGGGTGTTTTTTTTGTATATTTGAAACGCGATTACTCCGACAATTATGAATTGTTTTTTATGATATTTTATTTATTTGGTAGGTCTTCAGAGGTGGTCCCATATAAATTTTACTAACTTTGCTTAGGTAGTTTTTGACTTAGCTTCAAAAATACGTAGTTTTTATTGCCACTTAGTCTATTTACATTATTTTGAAAATCAAGTGTGACCTTTTTCATTGTTGCATTTAAATAATAGCCACAGGTAAGGCACCTAAGGGATAATACTACAGTAATAAGCTAAAACAATACAATATAACTTAAGTAGTAAGTAAGTACTTTGTTTATACATATAGATTGATTATTGAATATTTATTTTATTTTTATAACTCATTGTATGTTGCACCGGTTAACGTCATCACGTCAACGCTGGCTGTCACTGAAAATCCCGCTGGGGCTCTGTCTCGCATAAGGTCGCAGCATTATGCTGAGCGATGGCCATTTTGCGTGGATGTGACGCATATTTTCCCCCAACTTGTTCTTTTTTTGTTTTGTGTTCTTTCTTTGCGTCATGTTTACCGCAAATAAACGTATTTTCTTTCTTTCTTAAAGGATTAGGCAGAGATGATACCCATTTTGCCAGTTATATTTAAGTTCCATGTAACAGGCCATCAATCGGGCACAAAACCGGACTCCAAGCTGCTACTGAGCAATTCCAGATGGAAAAACCCAATAACACTTTGTCCGTCCCGGGAATCGAACGCAGCTCCAAATCGAAGAACCAGAGACTCTTATAAAAACTGTCTTTACAAACTATAGACAAGCCACCAACTAAATAGATATAGAAGATTAAAAACCTCGGCCAGAAGTGTTAGTTTAGTTTCAAAGAAACTTGGAACCCTTCGCAAGTTTACAAACATTTGCTTTCCAAGAAAAATAAGCCGCAGGAAATAAAAATGTGGAAAGTTTTCAAGTAAAAACTACCCGATATTTTATTAGTTGGTTATTTATTATGGTCTTGGCTTTTTAATTTTAACAAGTACAGTTTAGTTTCTTTTAAGTTTAAGCTTAGTTTGTCGTCTTCATCCACATAGCCTTTCCCTATGTTGGAGTCGGCGTCCAGTCTAACCGGATGCAGCCGAATACCAGTATCTTACATAAAGTGACCGCGTATCTGACCTCCACACCCCATTTACTGGTTAAAGCTTCGTGCAGATCATCGCGACGCGACTCGAACAATACAATTTCTAAGAAAACTTGACGGTATAACAATAACCGGTGTCGCGTCGCGCTGTCGCGTCGCGCTGGTCTGCACGAAGCTTTATACGATACCTTTTTGTAAGACTGGTTGTCAGAAGCCCGAAAGTATGATAATCAGGTCAGACTTTCGGGCTTCTAATTGCCCGTAATGACAGTCAAAGATTTTCAAATAATGACAGCCGCGACCAAGAGTCTAACGTGCTTCCTGAGACACGATTGTGTCTCGATGTGTAATGGAGGGCCACCCATCCACAGACCAACTTTGGCAAGCTTAGTTTTTCTTATTGTCATATATTTTCAATATTAAGAAAACACACTTCTTTAAAATTTTCTATTAATAATGATTGTTTGGTTTAGGTGATGTTATTTCAGACATAATGGAATTTGGCAACAGCATAATGTACTGTTAGTCACAATATCTACATCTATACTAGTCTATACCATTAATATAAAGAGGTAAAATTTAAGTAATCCTTGGAACTACTGAAGCCGACCCCAACATACTTGGTTGGGGAAAGGCTAGGCAGATTGATTGATTTTTAGGTACAACTGATCCGATTTCCATATTTTTTTCCGTAATGGCAAGCTACAGTATTACCGAGTATTCTAGAATATATTTTACGAAAGTACACAGCATCACTTTATATAAAATTTGGACTTTTTACGCTGTGCCATAAACACCTAGCATGGCAAATAGATTGGTGATTTAAGTAGGTATCAAGGTAAGTATATGGGCGAGCCTGAAGCCGTCTGAAATTGTAGTGTGCGGACCACGGATGCCTATCCTTAAATATCTATTGAAGGGATAGATACCTAAGCCTTCCAAGAACAAGAAATTTCACGCGGACGAAGTCGCGGGCATTTTCATAAGCATAGTGTTTATCTAATACTCTATACCTCAAAACCGCCTATTACCGAGAAGGTCCTAGCACGCCGATGCCCTAATCTTGTTCCAATTACAGTAACGGTCTCAAAACCCCGTTAACCCTCAATAATCCGATCCACGAAGCGAGACAACCCTCTGACAGCGCTGTCACTTTCAATGTTCCCCTTTCACCAAAAATAGAATAGTAAACAGAAAAATACCCACAAAAGAGCATTGACCTCTCGTCATAATGGTTCATGAATATTTTTCCACTGGCCACAAAATAGTTGAATCCAGAAAGTCGGCTCCTCGTAACCACCAAAAACGCACGCACACATAGACACGCTTATGGCATTAATATGAGATCCAGAAAAGGTATGCGCTTCGGTAATGTTCGTGTTTCCGAATGACCACGAACGTCGTGCCGCAGAGTAACCTCTAACAGAGGCAAAGCTTTGGTTTCCCGCCAATGATAGTAGTGCACCTAGGCTATCATTGCGCGTTTGTATGAAGTTTTCTATCGGATTACTTAGGTCGCACGTCATCATACTCAAAAGTATTGAAAGTTTTTTGTAATTGCAAAGATCAGTGATGACCCAGTGGTAAGGGCCGCAACTTACAAGTTGTAGGTCGTAGGTTTGAACCTAGACAGGAGCTTTACTTTATGTAAATTGTTTGATCTCCACTGCTCTCAAAACTGTGAAGGAAAACATCGTGAGAACAATCATTCGAAGACATATGACATCTACCAACCCGCACTGGGCCCGCGTGGTGAATTACGGCTCACTCCTTCCCACTGGGACGAGGTCTGTTTTCCAGCAGTGGGAAAATTATAGGCTGATTATGCTGTATATGCATAGAGATGTTAATCTCTTATTTTGTAAAAAAATACCATCTAATTTGACTGTGCGCCGCTTTTCGCTCGCTAAATGGAGCAAACCTTCTGTTAGCTATCTGGTTAGTACACTGGCTGTCTGTTTACGGTGTCGGAGTTTCGTCGGGTTCTACAACAAACTGTTTTTGACAGTAGCTAGTGCATCCCGTTTTTCGCTGGTTAAATTCGGGTGTATGGTTGTAAGGGTGTAGAATGGTTGTCTGCACCGGAATATTTTATTACGAGTTGAGGGATAGGCTAGGGAATATTTAGTTGACGGGGTGTTAAACATGTTCAACAACAATGTTATGTAATGAAAATAACTGTTATTTGATGAGTTTTTTAAACGGAACTAGCAATTTGGGTTTTTACAATTCTGTTTTTGGGCTATTGTCGTTTGTCAGTTATCTGAATTATCCACTTGCTTATTATTGTGGCTTACTTTCCTGATAGTGACGAATATAAAACATTTGAAAATGTCAAGTTCTAGTAAAAGATTTTCCTGGCTAAAATACCTTATTTATTTTCACTTCAACATCGATAATTATACAGGTAATAAAATAATAACAAATAATTTATATCCGTTTGTGTGTTTGTTTGGATGTATACTCCGGATTGGCACAATAACGGCTGAACGGATATGGATGAAATTTGGCTCTTAAATAGTTTATATCCTGGATTAACACAAAGGGTACTTTTAATCCCGGCAGTACGTTCCCGTGGGATATTTTCCGACATATATTACAAAAGAACTAATAACTAGTTCTAAGCCAAAGAATGTAGCTGTTTTTTCTTTGGAGTGAACCAAAGAACAGCCACATTCTTTACAAGCCAAAGCAAATACTGAGGTAATTAAAGCCAAGATTCCCACTTTTTCTTTGCAACTTTAAGTATCTTGAAGTTCATTAAAATGGCGCACCAGTTTCACACAGTCTCTTTTGTCGTTAAATAAAAAACTTATAAGAATAATTATGTTCATGAAAGAGTTTCATCTCGATTTTTGTTCTTGTTAGTATCGTAGTTAGAGTTTTATTAACCTGGTTTAAGAAGATACTAACTGCCGATCGATTCTGTAAAAATATCACCGTGAAACTTAGGTGAAGTGAGCGTGAAGTGAGCTGTCAATAGCGTTAATCCCTGGTATCCTGCCGGTTGATTTGTGACAGTGACAGCTCACTTCACGCTAACTTCACCTAAGTTTCACGTTGATCTTTTTACATAATCGACTAACAGCTCTATAGTTTTATTATGAGACAAGGTTAATTAATGTTTAATCACTTTTATCAAGCGACAAAATATTGTAAAGAGCAATGCACACGTTTTATTCATGTTTTTTTTATGGTTCATGTGGTCTGCAATAAATATTTTTTATTTATTTACTTATTATTAATTCTTCATCATCATTTATCTATCCAACTTTCGAACTTTACCACCACTGCCAAGTGCTAACGGTTCGACAGTTGTTCATTCTCATGACAGTACTAAAAAAGCACACTGAACTACCCATAGATCACGATTTACCAACGTTAAATAGTCGATCAACAAATGTTTGTTCAATCATCCGTTATAACACTAGTTTCTCCCAAAAGTTTTTCTGTTTTCTTGGCACTTTTCTTTATAATTCAATTAATAAAAATATATCTATCTACACTCATACAAAAGCTATTTGTAAAAGAAAATTACGCTTTTGGCTATTTAACCTGGACTACATTGCCACTGAAAACTTATTAAAACCAATGTCTTAACACCCACACATTTACACTCACACACCTACACTTACAAACATTCAATATAAGTACACAACATTTCCCCATTTCCATTCTTCATTTTTTTGTTATGCTCAATAATATTTTATTTTCTTATTCAGATACCTACCTAAGTATGTATTACTGAATAATAATAGGTACGTAATGTACCAAAATAATATCTATATTTCTTTGAACTTTATGTTTACTTGCTTTTCTTTGATTTTGTTTTAATTTTGTTAGTCTTTCAAACTTTTGCTATACCAATAATATCTTGACTCTACTGTTTTGTAAATTAACATGTCCTATCTAAGAGAGCCGGGTGATCTGTAACTCAGGATCCTCCTACCTCAGACACCTTTCTCTATTTAAGATTGTGCATTTTATTAACCAGTCCCTGTAATATGATGTTGAGATAAATAAAGATTTATGATTATGATTATGATTTACCCTTCCTTGTCTCATGTTAGTTGAGGTCGGCGCAACACGTTTTATTTTTCCACTCTCCCCTGTCAACCGCCACGCTATCATTCACTCCCTTCACTTTTATATCATTCCTCACACAATCCAAAACACGTGCCAGAGTGCTCTGTCATTTTGAAAAATTATTTTAGACTTTAAACCAATACCTACATAATTTATTTTAAAATAACTCACTTCACTTTACAAAATAGCATGGCTGGTCTCCTCTTCATGTTTTCCTTCACCGATCGTTTAGTTATTTTAAAATAAATTATGTATTGGTTTAAAGTCTAAAATATTTTACAAAATGACAGAACACTCTGGAACGTGTTTTGAATTGTGTTTTTGATCGGTTACAGAATAGCACTGCTGGACTTATAGTTAATTAGCTTTTGCCTGCAGCTTCACCCGATTAAAGGTCGGAAATTATCCCACGGGAAAGTACTACCAGAAGTAAACTATGTCCTAACCCAGGTCATGGTAT
Source organism: Agrochola circellaris (assembly GCA_914767755.1). Classification (NCBI taxonomy): domain Eukaryota; kingdom Metazoa; phylum Arthropoda; class Insecta; order Lepidoptera; family Noctuidae; genus Agrochola; species Agrochola circellaris. Next base: position 4,806,702 of record OU611847.1, read on the forward strand.
ACCTAGGTGCCAAATTTCATCCAAATCCGTTCAGCCATTTTAGTGTGAAAGCGTAACAAACAAACTCACTTTTGCATTAAAAATATTAGTTAGGACATTAGAATAGGTTATAAGTCTGAAATCGCCAGCCCATCATGAGCAAGCGTGGTGATCAATGTTCGTGCCTTCTGCTTATGAGAAGAGGCCTTTGCCTTGCAGTGGGACAATAATAAGCTGGTCTTCTTCTTCTTTTCGTCTGGTTAGTGACTAACCTGGTGTCAGAGTTTTAAGGCCGCTCATGGGTCTCTGACTTGGCTTCACATACCGTCGAAAAATATATCTCAGGCATGCCGGTTTCCTCACGATGTTTTCCTTCACCCTTTTTGAAGCAAGTTATAATTATACAATACGCACTTGAATCCGAAAAGTTAGAGGTGCGTGGCTTGGGTTCGAACTAAAGACCTATGACTTAGGCTCGTGGCTAAATAATAAGAGCAGCACGGGTTGGTCGAAGGTTAAGCTACGCTTGCCGAGGTCAGTTGTCGTGGATGGGTGACCAAGACCATCCATTAGATGTGTGTGAATACGAAAAAAAAAATTTTTAAAAGACCACTCCGTGTCTCAAAAAGCATGTTAAACCGTTTGTCCCGGCTGTCATTTATAGATCTTTGACAATCGTTACGGGTAGACAGAAGCTCGAGAGTTCCGACAACCAGCCTTATCGCGGGGCATCGTGCTACCCAGTAACTGGGAAAAGGCTAGGCAGATTGAGTATTACCTACATTAATATGATCATATTATTTTACAAAGCGGCACCTGGACCTTTTGACCGTTTGCAACGTAACGGCCGGGACTTACTAGTTGTAGTTCGTAGGTTCGAACCCAGACAGGCGCTTGACTTTGCATAAATAATTTCATCAGCACTGCTCTCAAAACGGTAAAGGAAAACATCGTGAGAAAACCGGCATGTCCTAGAACCAAAAATTCGAAGTCATGTGATATCTACCAACCCGCACTGGACCCGCGTGGTGGATTACAGCCCACTCCCTAACACCGAGAAGAGGCCTTTGTCCCAGCAGTGGGAACATTATAGACTGATTATAAGTTTATCAACCAAAACCGACAGTAAAACAGCCTCATTACATGAACGCAATTAAAAATTTGTAAACAAACAAGGAGTACCTATTTCAATTATGATTATCTACTTTTCCAGTCGACTTAATTTACTTGGAAGTTAATTTGAAAGTTGTAAAAGAGAGGTTTCCCTTTTGATCTTGTCTTTAACCTCGTGTTTGTGTAAAATAATTAGTATTAATTCGAATTAAGTGAAAATTGAGGTCGTTTGAGAGTTGATTTAAAATATGTTTGATACTTGACAAGAATATTAGTGGGGAAAGATAAAGGCTGGATTTTTTTTGGACTATCATATTAGAGTTTGACTAGGTAGTTATCAATAAAGGTTGGTATTTAACGCTTCACTTGAAATGACTTCAAAAACGTCACTGAATGGTCGTCCGTCAGAGTATTTTATTTCTTGGAGCTATGTAGATAAATAGATAGATAAATCGTTTATTTGGTACAGACAAAAGACAGCACAAAATACAGAAACACGATTAAATAATAACTAAATACATGAATATAGCTATAAGGTGCCAATATACAAAAAAATAAAATAAAGAAGAAAATAAAGACATTGTGATGACTATTGGCTAAGACACTTACAGGCAGGCGCCTTGCTTCATACATATGTCGGAAATAAGTTACTGATTTGACTAATCGGGTCGCCAGCGCCGCCTAGCAGCGCTCGACGGAGTATACAACATAACGCTCGACCAAGGTTAAGCAGAGTTTGTCGGTGGCGGTCAAGCAGTGAATACGTAAACTGTCACGCGTTCTGTGTGGTTGTGTTGTGTACAGACCCACAGTTTATGCTAGTGTGATTAATTTGATCATAAATTATAATTTGACTAGCAACCCGCCCCGGCTTCGTACGGGTAGCACTAAGTATTTATCCACGGCTACCTGCCCTACCCAACCTGCCTACCTAGTTACCCTACCTAAATACCTTCATACCTACCTACCCTACCTATCTACCTACCTATCCTACCAGCACCTACCTATAACTTTCCTGAGAATAACGAACACAACAAAAATCGAATTATCCAATTTGGTGCAGCAAGTTATGGCGTGACCAAGGGAGATAGGGATTCATTTTTATGTATATAGATCTGAACTGCAAACGGTTTTTCTATTGCAAAATAATCAACACTAGTCCGCCCACAGTAGTTAAAATATGGCTGATGATAACAAGAGAAACGTACCTTCTCCGTCACATATTTATGTCAACTTACAAAATAATTACTTGAACATATTTTTTATTTGTCGTTTCATCGAAAACGACACAAAATGCCTACAATGTAATACTAAACACCTTACAACTATTAATAAACATAAACAATACAATCGCGAAGTAATCCATTACCGCGTTTCCATTGTGGCCGGCATACAATGCGTTCACTGCACTGTGACACGGCAGCGCGGCGACGGCGGCGCGTAATGTAGCGTGAATTAACGCGAAACCTCTAGGGGACTGGAACTGTTGATATTGTAAATGTGTGTTCAGTACTGCGTGGCTTTCGGGACAGTCCAAAGAGATTTAAGTATGGAATTACATAACATAAGGTACAATTCCGTAGCCGACAGCAGGCCACGTGTCACCGCGACACAACTGGTTTCTATAACCTTCTAGGAAATACCATCCTTAGCTAGCGACAGGTCGTCTTCATAGAAAAACATAGAAACCACTCGTGTCGCGGCTACACGTCGCCTGCAGTTGCCGCCTGCGGTCGGCTACGGAATTGTAACTTTAACATCACGTATGTAATCCCCAAAGAGTTAGCATAGGTGTACCTATAGTATACCCACATTTCGCCAGTTATGTTTAAGTCCCATGTAATAGGGGGCGAGCCTATTGCCATCAACCGGGCACAAATCTATAGGATTAGTATGTACTGTATGTATAGGTTTAAGATACTATACAGAGCCTATCGAAAGAAATGTCATGCAAAAACTGTAATCCCATGTATCAGTGACGCCATCTAGCGCAATACAGCAAAACTACATAATGGCCTAGTGTTTGTAAAAGTGTAACGTACCTACCGAACGTTACACTTTTACCGACAGTGAAAATTATTTATTTTGTCTAAATTCTGGGTGAATTACAAAATACTAACGGAAATAAACCGCGTTTTATCACTAAATAAAGATACGTAGGTACTGCAATTTTGTGAAAAAAATCACAAATTTCATTATTTTCACATCTGTGATAATTCTTTCACATTTTTTAATATTAAACGTGAATTAACACGAAAACCCTAGAGGACTGGAACTGTTGATATTGTAAATGTGTGTTCTGAGCTGTGTGGCTTTTGGGATAGACACACCTCCGGTATCTGATGCAGGCGTGTTAGTGTAAAGGGCCAATTCCCACTATGTCGTGACGATTAATTTATCGTTGGATTTACAGTTAATCGTGTCGTCCTATATGTGAACACCTCCATTTAAATACACAAGCCTCGACGCTTTAAACGACACAATAATCTCTTCACTTATGGCCAATTCCTATAATTACGGTCCGTAAATTATAGGAATCGGCCATAAGTGTAGGTACCTCAAGTACTCTTCAAATATTAAAATTACCTTTGATGATCGTTCAATATGAAGTGGTTATTGGGGGGGATATAGTAGAAACTTCTACTTTAGTCGTAGTAAACATGTTTCAAAATATCTATAGCAGCAAAAAAAATGTGAGCCGTCACGGGACGCCTGGTAGATGTGAAACATCGACATTATTTTGTAAAAGTAATATGCAGAAAAGAACAGATTGTGATAGGAACTCAATGTCATAATGATACGTCGCCACACCGTACACACTACTGCATATAGACTGTATATATATACCATCATATAGCGTGGCGACGCGTCGCCACGGCATGCGTCGCCACGCCAGAAATCGGTTTTACGTGCGGCTATAGATGTTTCTCATCAAAAGCAAGGTCTAAGTATTCGCAATTTCTCGCAATAAATTCCACCATAAATACATACCTTTTACATCCAAAAACATCTATGAATTTAAACCATTCTTTATCCAACCATCACAAATAACTGGCAGCAATTTTCGTACCTACATCGTTTAACAACAAAACAAACTAACATATAACATGTTATCACTTTAAAATTCGCACGCAAGGGTTGAACACGACAGTGTGGAAGTTATTCAGAATAACATTGTCTGGAAGTTAGTCCAGCTGCCCGAACAACACGCTTCGCACTGGAGCTAAGAAAGAAAGTGGATATTCTATCAACATGTCCTTAGTAGGATCCCAATGATACCCCGTGCGTTGGAGTATGTTGGAGTGTCCAAATTGTCCATTCACCTGCATTTCTGAGGACTTATAAAACGCCACTGATGTCGCCATTGGCATGGTCACATATTGGGCCCATCTCATTGAACGTATATCATTTATATACATTTGGCTCGAAAAGAAAGAAGAGAGACGGCCAATGATGAGGCTGCAGATAAAGTATTTGCAACACCAATAATTCGCTTATTCATTATCTCCTCTGCTCGACGTCCGTATGTCACTGCAGGGATCCAGCAGAATATCAGCGTCAGGTATATTTGCCTGACACATGCTGAGTTGGACTCCCATTTGGTGCAACCTTGAGACGCACACCGCACTTTGTATGTTTCACTATTTTAAAATGTCTTAGCCATGTCTTTATTTTCTTCTTTATTTTTATTTTTTTGTATATTTGCACCCTATATTCATGTATTTAGTTATTACTTAATCGTGTTTTTGTATTTTGTGCTTTCTTTTGTGTGCACCAATTAAACGATTTATCAATCTATCTATCTATTTGATGAAGAGTTCAACGGGAGTTTTAATGATCCAAAAATTAGTAATAAAAAAAAACATTGCTAAAACCATTGCGAGGAAAGCCTTCAACAGATAACCATGATTACTCACTACTTTTTGTTGGTTTCAAACCATAATTCATGGAGATATTTTTCCTCAATTCAAAGTTGATGCTGTTTGTAAACAGCGCTCATCACTACAAAATTCATCATCTCGCTTGATTTCCCGAGGGGTTGGGCAAAAGTGTACCTATAGTACCAGTGTAGTATGTACCTACCTATATTATAATTGAATGCCTATAAAAAGTGATGTAAATCGTCATTGTGATAATTGTAATTGGTATTAATAGACAATGAAAAATAATAATAAATAATTGGATAATGTAAATGATTAAATAGAATAAATTTATTTAACCGTTATTATTGTTTAATGTATAAGTGTACAAGTTATTAATCAATTCAATAATAATAATTTGTACTGAATATTTGCACGCCATGAAAAATGGCAGACATGTCGTGAGCCACTCTTATTTTAAGATCTCGCATGTATGTATTGTTCTGATTCTGTATGTATACACATGTCCGAGCAAATAAAATTTATTTATTTCTTTCTTTCTTATAGTACTTACATCATAACAACGGTCTAATCGACGAACTTTTGCCAAACATAATTATTTACCTACAACTGTTTCGTTGTTAGCTATCCCTCACACACAGCAAAGTTCTATGCGCATTTTGAGCATTACAAGGACTCCTACTACTGCTTTATCCTCGTTTCTATCTTCCACACATTTCATGCAATATTCATGAATGATGCGTCCAGGTGTACCATTACTTCCTGCGGTTTTGAATGTTTTGTACTGATGTTGTGCCACATGTGCCGGAGCTTGTGTCAGTGGATTAATCGACAGGCGTTGTGGTGAATAGATGGTTTGCGTTGTGGGTTGACGGATAAGCAAGGCAAGATTGAATCTTTTAGTAGTATTGGATAGGTATTCGATTTCTCGGACGTCAGTCGACGGGAGTCGGAATTCAATATGCGAAATTATGTGTCAGGTGTTTATGACCAATTTAAATCGAATTACACTGCTCTTATTTACATTTTACAGGGCAGCTCACTAATTAGCCTTTAAGATGGTGGGAGCGAGACAAAACACTGAATATTCTTGTAGGTATAATAATAATTATTTTTTAGGTGGGTACATTTTTTATGCACACACGTTGATGCCAGCGGATATGTTTTTATTTAAAATGTTTTTTAATCATATTCATGTCGCAAATACGTTACTGAGTTGACTGATCGGGACGCCAGCGCCGCCCAGCGGCGGCGTTCGCCAGAGTCTACTACATAGCGTTTGGACCGGCCGCCGGCCGGGGTTCAGCAGAGCAGAAGTAGACTTGATAGGTGGCGGTCACGCGGTGAAGATGTTTAGAAACTGTCGGTTGTGTCGTGTACCAACAGTGTGCGAAATGCTAGTGTGATTAATGTTATCGTAAATTATAATTTGATCTGAACTGCAACGGCTTTTCTATTGCGAAATAACCAACACTACCCATTAGTACGCCCACAGTAGAAAAATATGCCTAATAACGAAAGAGACTCATACCATCCTCCAACATTCATATTATTGGTTGTGTAGTAGCGTTATAATCTAAGTACTATTTATTTTATTTTATTACCTATTTATGTATAATTCATTCAACCTGACTTGGTTTCCGGACGTCTTTTTCGGGTGACCACTGAAAATCAGCGCTGTGCGGTCACCATAGCACAGCATCATGCTGATTGGCAGCCTTCTTGTCACAGTCATGACGTGCCAGCAGCTGCCGACTATTTATGTTGTATGCACGTGATTATATTTTATTTTATTGTTCTAATCGAGTTGTTTTTTTATGTATGCACGTGTTTTTGTGACATTTAAACTTATTTTTCTTTCTTTTGTTCTAAGTATTACAAGTAACCGTTGCGTCTTTTTCAAATATTATAAAGGGAAAAGATTTGTATTTTTGTTTCTAATGAGTAAACACAAAAACTACTGGACCTATTTAAAAAATTCCACCAGTAGAAAGCTGAGTAACATAGGCTATCACTGAGTAACATAGGCTATTAATTATTAAGATGTCACGCGGGTAAAGCCGCTGGCGGAAGGTAGTCTAAACTTCATACAATAAAGAGAAAAGATTTGATTTTATGTTTGTTTGTGACGCTCTCACGCTAAATTGGCTGAACGGATTTGGATGAAATTTTGCACATGGGTAAACCATGACCTAGATTAGGACATAGAATACGTTTTATCTCGATATTCTAATGGAATCGAGACTTATGCGGGTGAAACCGCAGGGCGCTGCTAGTTAATTATAAAGATGCGTACGCGTGCAAAGCCGCTAGCCAAAGGTAGTCTTTCATAAAGATATAAAGATTCCAATTCTGGGATTGAAGTCTTTGAAACGGTTGACAGTTTCATTTAAGTAGGTAAATTCTGAGAATGCGCTTTGTGGATTACAAAGTAACAAGTTACAAACAATTCATCCTTCCTTTTCGGGTGGTTACATGGTTAGTGACTAACCTGGTGTCAGAATTTAAAGCCGCCCATGGGCCTCTGACTTGACTTCACATGCCGTCGAGAAATGTCTCTCAGGCATGCCGGTTTCCTCACGATGTTTTCCTTCACCGTTATTGAGGCAAGTGATAATTATACAATACGCACATAAATCCGAAAAGTCAGAGGTGCATGCCTTGGGTTCGAACTCAAGACCTATGACTTGGCAGTTTGGCGGTCACACCACTAGGCTATCACTGCTATACAAACAAGTACGACTTAAGAAATCTCTTCTGCTCTAGTTGTTTCTTAGAACTCGAAAAGATCCTTAAAATATCTTGGCTTTTTTTCCTTTGTAAGTAAGTCCCTACATTAACGTAAATGAAAATTTTGGTGTACAATATCATGTCCAAAATATTTCATTTTATTTTTTAAAATAATAATATGCATATAATAAAACCGGCCCGAAAGCGAAGGAAAAAAATAAAAATACTAAACGAAGAATACTATTATTTTTAATGAAAGTCGCAAAGATAAATTTGTATTTCATAATGATACTATGAATTACAATGTTATTTTTGCAGTTGCAGAAAATCGCGCTCATATTTAAATAAATACCTTATCAATCGGCGTGTTTAGTATTTGCTGATTATACATAGCATAATATACAGAAGTTTTAAATTCTTAACTTGTTTAGTTGTTGAGATAGAGCTCGTACAAAAATGGTCTAAAATTGACAACTTTTATGGCCTCCTATTTCACCATTTTTGAAGATAGCAGATAATGATACCCCACATGCCAGGGAAATAATTCTTGTTTTTTCAAAATCAGAAGTTTATTGTATGGAGACCCCCTTTAATTTTTTATTTAATTTAATTTTTATTATATGTTGCTATAGCGGCAATAGAAATGCATAATCTGTAAAAAAAAATACTGTTTACTTATTACGGTTCATGAGATACAGCTCGCTGACAGACAGACAGACGGATAGCGGAGGCTTAATAATAGGGTTCGGTTTAGCACCCTTCGGGTACGGAATCCTAAAAACGGAGAGGAAAGAATCTTTGGTATCAAAAAATTGGTCCGCATCACTGTCAATAGGAAAAGTGCCCAAAAGGCTGGCAGCATTGTCATACAATGTGGCAATGCTACCAGCCTTTTGGGCAGTTTCGCCAAAAAATGGGCCAGCTTTCTGGTCACGTGAATGTTGGACCAACCGTTGGGCGATGTCTCGAAAAACTAAAGGGCACTAGAATACCTTGACCCTAGTGTTTCAACCCATAACCATAACCCATAACAATATTTGCGCCGTTTCAAGTTTTCCGTACCTGCAGACATTTATTTATGTACAGGAAGACCACATAACCATCAACGATGAAAATAATTGAAAGTGGTAACATAGTCCGTGAACTCTACGACTAAAATGCAAAGCTCAAATAAGCTTAATATGTATATTATATGTATGTTGTGTGATATGTATGTTTTTGAATTGCATGTAATCACTAATATACATTATAATAATGACATTTTACATTCAGAAATGATTCATTCTAATTGTATTTTCCTTTTAAATTCAAAGAAATACGTACTTTCGTTCAGTGAATAACGTCTTTTTCTAAATATAGGATTTAATGGTGAATTTTCAACGAAATCCATATTGGTTTGTAGACAGAAACATGTTTATGTCAAAACGTTGAATTTTGGTCCTTTGACTTGCTTTGTTTGTTAAATTATTACACCGAGGGCGTTCTTAGGGCTGGGAAAATTTTGAACTGTTGGGTTTTTTTTTTTTCTGTGAACATTTTTGATGCAGTAGAGATTTTGATCGTATCGTTTTGATATGAGCACTTTTGAAACTAGAATAATTCTATTTTTTTAAATAAATTTTGACGTTTTAAAGTGCCTTTTAACGGCTTACTTGCAATAAGTTATTGGACTTCAGTGTGTCATCATCATTATAGTAGAACTAAACTATACGATCTGTTCAAACATCACAATTTTAAATAATTCTTGACTTCTATCAGAAGTCCTACATTAGAAAAATACCTACATTTTGTACAGCCAAAACTCTGTTACTCTCATGCATTGCACAATGAAAGCAAAAATACAATTCTTTTCAAAAGATCCTGTCATATCACGCAAGCATGTAATATTTCTTCTAAAAATAAAATAATCTGCAGCCGTAGGTGCTCCACGTGCTACAAAGCTCTGAATACAGAAACAAGTGACTTTATAAAATGTATTTCTTGTTCTCTCAGACGTTTTTAAATCTGCATAAGCTGGAATGTTTTCTTCAATATTAGGATGAGATGAACTTTGGTAAAACTGTATTAAAATATGGCTAGCTACTTTTTACGGTTTCAATTGCTTCTTTCTGACAGCCACTGCTAAAAAGGGACCTCTTAATGGCAGCTCCAATGCACAGTCAAACCAAAAGCATGGCGTCCAGGTCCAACAGGAGGACTAACTACTAAGATAAAAATAAAAATCATTCATTTGTTTCAGATCTGACAGAATATCTATGTACATAAAGCCTACACCCTTCATGAACAACAGCTGGAAACAACGCTTACAAACCAAAACAAACAAACATCGACTAAAACACGATTAGTCAGTCGACTAAATTACTCGATTAGTAATCGAGTATCGTAGTCGCATCACTATGGGAGTTTTAAATGAGTTTAGTACAAAGTTGGCCACTCAAAGAGGAAATTAACGGGAATACGCCGATCGTAAATTGGCATTTCGCGAGATATATTTTGCTGTTTCAGGATTAGGTAGGTACAAAGATTGATTCGCGTGAATCGGGTTAATGTTCACTCGGTTATGAATGCTCGAGCTCGAGCTCGAGCCGGGGTTTACGTTAAACAAGGTTAAAGGGATGTTTTCGTATACGATTTTTTTATTGCTGCGTATCAAGTAGGTACTTCCTTTATTGTATTAGGCTTATTTGTCTTGTAAAAGGGGCTGTTGTCTCTGAGTATGATATTAAAAAGAGGTAACATTTCTTCGTTGTGAAACGGAAGTAGACGTCAAGTAATGGATGATAGCAAGGACTTAAAACGGACTTTTTAAAGCGTTTTTATACACAATAAAAAAAAAAAAAAAACAAACTAGACTTACAATTGAATCTAAATGTTGCATTAGTTTAAGTATTTAAAAACTCCCTAATAACTTGACAAACGACTATCACCCACTTCCTAAATAAGTATTCCATTGAAAACCTCACTCACGATCACCGAAAATCTTACAAAGCACGGATTGAGACCCGGCTCGAAGGACCATCTAGTCAGTATGTGCGGGCTACCACTTCCTGTATTTGTTTTTTTTTAACTCCCTTATCACTTAACTAATGACTGTGATCCCCTAAATCACTATCCCATTCAGAACTCACTCACGACCACCCAAAATCTTGCAAAGCACGAATCGAGACCCGACTCGAAGGACCATCTAATCAGTATGTGTGGGCTACCGCATGAGTTATGGCAACGCCCCGGGCTTGCATCTGCACACATCATAAATTTGCTTCACTCGATGCTCGTTCGATTTTCGAATACCGATGAGTCGCATACGGCTAGGCGGCTGTTCGATGCAGATTTACTACGGATATTCGAATTTTAAACGTGGAATGGTCAAGTGCGTGCGGTTTAGTGTATTGTGACGTTAAGGTGAATTTGAAAGACAGGTACCCACTATTAACTGCCTAACTTTTAGGTATATATACCAATTGGGCTTGATATTTACATTGAGGTAGATAGGTACCTAATTTTTTTATAGAAAGGTATCGCTTAAAATGAAGGAATTTTAATGGCCTTACCCAGATATTAGGGCCTAAAATTACGACTTATTACGTTTCAGTTTATCGCAAGAAACGGCCTTTTAAAAACGCGATTGATTGAATATATTTTTAACACCATTTTTATCAATACGAGCCCAACAACAAAAAAAATACTTTTATTATATTCAAACATTAATGGTTTGACTAATGAACTTTTTGCATCAGCCATAATTCTCTTGCCTATAGGTTTCGGGGCAGTTTATCTGTGAGACCAAAAACAACGCATTGCAATAAAGAGTTTTGTTTATTTCAGGAACAATTTATGACAGGAAAATCCATTAGTAGGCTATTAGTGTTGTTCTGCAAAGCTATACATATGATGTGCAAATACCTAAAAATACTGATAATGAAAATGATAATAGTGGTGGTGTGATAATGGTGTTTTCAGACCGGTGGGAATCTCCCCTCTTACAAAGGTGGGTAAATGTTAAGACACACATCAAAATAATCTAGTGTTCCAGTGGACGAACAGGGCAATGGTTCAATGGTTGTTTATTATTATTCATTTAATTTAATACTAACATTAGGCTAAGTTATACTACAATTACGGTTGCCAACTTTTTGTACAAGAAATAAAGTGTATAAAGGCTCCTACAAACAGGCGCGACACGCGACGCGACACAAAGACACCGCACGTCGCGCGCCGAGCGGTGTCTTTGAGTCGCGTCGCGTGTCGCGCCTGTTTGTAGAAGCCATTATGGTCAAAGTGGAAAAAAAAAACAGTAAGTATCTTAAAACTTTTTTACAAAAAAAAACACAACCGACTTCGAAAAAAACACTACAAACTGAAAAATAGATAACTCTCATTTCGGAAGTCGATGTCTTTGGTTTTGTATTTTCGTTTTTTGCCACCGACTTTCTTTTCATTTAGGTATAGCTCTGGATATCAGTAAAAACAGTATATTTGATAATTTATTTTTGTTGAACAGTAAATAGTATTTTAGAGAGAAAAACAGCATAATACTGTTTTTAACAGTATGGTTGGCAACCCTAACTACTATTAACATTATATGGATGTTTATCTGAAATAAAATATTTGAATTTGTATTATAACATCACGCCTGTAATCCCCGAAGGGTAAGGCAGAGGCGTACCTATAGTACACCCACATTTCGCAAGTTATGTTTAAGTCTCATGTAATAGGGGGCGAGCCTATTGCCATCAACCGGGCACAAATCCCGACTCAGGGCTGCTACTGAGAAATAAAGCAAATTCAATTTAAGGATATGAATCTATATGCTTTTTATATTTCCTTGAAGACTGATATAAGGAACTAATAAAAGCTTTTAGAAACCTTATTGGTGATTTTCTTGAGAAAGGTAAGGGGGCCAACCATCACCTCTTACAGCAGTATTATTTTAATAATTATCACTTCACAGTGGAAAGTGATAGAGCTATAGGTCCCGCATAGCTCCATCACTTACCCTTTGTAAAGTAATGTTAAAATAATGCGATAATACTTTGTCGCACGTGTTAAGTAATGTTAAGGTTGGCGTTCTAGTACTCGCAAGTGGCCTTTTTTTTTTTTGATGGTTGGAAATTATCAAATAACTTCTCCCGCTCTGGGCGGAGCGGGAGGGTGTGTCAGACTTTTATTGACTAAAACCCACCCGTGTTCCTTTCGGACAAACTCGCAACCCTGGCAGGCATTGGCCCTTACGGACCCCGTCAGTTGGTGCTGACATCTCCTTGAACACAACGCGCCGTCGACCCGGGCCTGGTCCCTATCGGACGGCGAGCTACCCTTTGCTCACCGTCCGCAAGCCCGCGCCTACGGTCGCCGGAAGTAGGCACTCGCAAGTGGCCTGCGTGTATGACCAGATGTTTGAACGTAAACGAAACAAAAAGAGTATGTAAGGATCGTAACGGTGGCGTTCTGTAGCTTCTGCCTATCCCCATTTTAAGAAAGCGTGAGTTTATGGATATGTATGTGTAAAACAAACAATAATTTTACGCATATGACTGCTGCTAGAGATTTTAATATTCAAATTATAATTTGCTACACAAACATTCATTAATGATGTACCAAGCATTTATATTGTAATAAATGACTACGCACAAATTCATGATAAATGGTAGGCAAATTCTCCAACACAAATCTAAACATTGAGTTAAATTAGTTATTTAACAACAAATTGCATACGAACCGCAGCCAGTCAAAACATATTTATCACAACAAATTTTATTCTGTAATAGCAAAAGCCATTATACATGAACTATACGATAAAAACTTCTATTTCGACTTATAAAGGCGAAACGGGTCGCGTTGCATTCATCTTTTCACTTCTCAATCTACAGAATAAGCCCGCGCTTTGAGAATAGGGCCCCGAGCGAAAATACGCTTGCTTTGCCGAGAAGTGCCTTCCACTTGCCGAAGATCTTATAGATTTGGAAAGATTCAATAGGCCTCACCGGTCTTTGAGAGATGTACTTACGTCGTCCTTGTCTGTTGAGTACTGAGGCATTTCGTTGAATTCTCCTTGAAGTTGGATTATTTTTAGACTAATATAAAACTGGATGAAATGAAATTGGTATTGGGAATCGATAGGTATCGGTTCTCAATGCTTTTATACAGGTGAAATATTTGGGTATGATTGAACGAGGCTCGATAGTTGAGTAGGTACGTCTGGTGAATCCAAGGCAGTCATATCTGCCAGCAACTTTGCCAATTAGGCGACTCTTTTCTCAAACGGTTGACTTATTTTCATTTAAACTAACTCACCCATATAAACTCAGGTTAACTATTTCATTGAGTCTATTTTTCTACTCAAAAACTCAAAGCATTAATTTCGAATAAGCCAATTACAGGTAATTTTGAATTGTCAAGGGGTCGGTCAGTGAGAAAGATGAAGCTAGTTGCCCATTCCAAAGCATAGTAGGTTCCTATGGAGAAGAACGGGGAACAAACTCCACGGACACTCTTTTAAATCATAATATTGTTAAAAAATATTGGTTATATCATCCATGTTGAAATTATAGTAAGTACCTTCGCCATCAAATATATTACATTAATATATAAATACTTTGCAGTTTGCATATTTCTAATAGAAAAAGTAATACGTTTCACGCAAAATTAAAGGAGATTTTTTTGCTTGCGAAAATAAACAGAGATTTTAAAAACTAATAAACTTTCAGACCCTCTGGTTTATAAGAAATATTTAGAATTAGCTTTTCATTTCGCCAGCATTATTTATCTAGTTATTTAAACAACTTTGCAATTGCAAGTAAATATTGAGTGTAGAAAAAATAATAAGAAACTGCTAACTAATTTTGCCTAATGATGCTTGTAAAAAACAGATAATTTTAAGTTTGAAGTAAAAAGTTTTTAGCTTTGAACTAGTTAATGAGTTGATATAAGCAGAAATGCTAAACAAAATATTTAAATAAGATAGAATTCTGTGAGAGCAGTGGTGACCCTGTGGTAACGGCCGCGACTAAGTGACTTATGAGTTGTAGGTCGTGAGTTCGAACCCAGACAGGTGCTTTAGTTTGAGTAAATTATTTCATCACAACTGCTCTCAAAACTGTGAAGGAAAACATCGTGAGGAAACCGGCATGTCCTAGAACCAAAAATTCGAAGACATGTGACATCTACCAACCCGCACTGGGCCCGCGTGGTAGATGACGGCCCGCTCTCTCTCACTGAGAGGAGGCCTGTGTCCCAGCAGTGGGAACATTTTAGGCTCATTATTACTGTGAGAACTTCAAGGGTTAAAATTCCATATTTACAGCCTCACGAAGATGCATACATCGACAAGAATTAGTTTAATTGTCTACAATCTTCGTTCCAATGTGTAGCCATAAAACATACGAGTATACCTAATATTAGACATTGGGTACTTAATTATACCTAGACACTGATGGATGTAGTTACACATTGATACAGTATAATGGAACATCAATTGTAGACAATCAAATAAATAATATTGTCGACGTCGCAGTAAGATGGTTGAAGCCGTGATATACTTATATCCCTAGGGATATAGCTATACACCGTAAAAGCGGTTTATAACTGTCTTACAAGGAATATAACTATGATCCGAGTACTCGTACGATCTAGTAATATAACTATTAGGGTATTCCGACCAAATAGGTCAGGTTAGGTTAGAACTGTGCCCAAATACGCGCGAGCCGAGCGAGCGTAGCGAGCGGTGCGGCAGCAGCGGCCAGCGAGCGCTACGTCGAAATTGGTTGTAGTAACAAAATTAGGACACTCCGATAGTTATGAACCGCTTGCTTACTTTTAACTTTATTAAGGTATATAGCTATATCCCTACGGATATAACTATATCACGGCTTAAAGGATCTTACTGCTACATTGATGGTATATATTATCGGTCTATCTTTTTGAGGCTGACCTAGGTAGTTGCGTAGAATCAGGATTTATTTCTATGTACAATCTGAAACGTTTCAAACCTAATCACGACGATATGATTACAGTATTGATTGCCTGTTTTACCATTTAACATATTTAATAACGTTATTATCATATTTTATATTTTGCATTTTACTTGAGATCAAGGCAACGACGACATTTTGCATCAAAAAGGAACTTCCTTCCGGTCGTGAAAGGAGCCGATTATCTCGGACACACTGACTGAAAGTATGACCAACTGGGCTTATGACAAACTGGCTTATAAAAAATCTGTCTACAATGTTATAAGTAGGTGTCATCATGATTCTCTGGTCCCTATCTGATTTTTATTTGCGGTCGGCGCAGCTTCTGTTGCCATACTTCTCCATAAATCGTCATCTCAGGAGTCACCTATTAAGTATGTAGATACAAGTGCGAAGAATAAATGTCAAAATCCTAATTATACATACGTATATATAATATCATCACTAATATTATAAATGGGAAAGTGAATTTGTTTGTTTCTTACGCTTTCACGCTAAAACGGCTGAACGGATTTGGATGAAATTTGGCACATGGGTAGACCATGACCTGGAATAGGGCCATAGGTGGATATTTTCTGACCTCCTCCTCTCTGAAACCGCGGGCAAAACCTAGTTATCTAATAAAATGATAAAGAATCACCATAATCACGTTTGACATACTTTTAACAAAACCTAGATTATCACCTATGCTTTTGTTACTTATGTATGATGACTTGAGAATAGGTAATAACGTGAATTTTGTCTAAAAACACAATTTTCAAGCTGAAACAAAAGTATGTAGGAAAAATGCATTTTAAATCACGAACGATACCCCATTTTTTCTGGAGCCAACCTAATAAAATAGACCGAGTACATTACTTACCGTCGAATCCACCCGTACGTCTCCTATGCAAAGGTTTAAATTCGACTCTTTATTACACCATCGGAGCTCTAAGAATGTTATATAAAATTCTAGTATGACGAAATTGTCTGGGAGTCCACGTAAATTTTTTACAGCACCTTTTTGATATCTCGCGAGTAGGCACTTAATAAAAATTCAACGATGTTAGAACAATCGCAGTCGTTATTTTGATGACACCAGCGCGTCTGCGTTCTGAATATTACAACGTGTCTGTAAACTAAGCTTTGTGTAATAACCCCCAAGGTGCGACTAATGCGTTGCTCTAATTTTCGAGGTTGATGACATGTGATTTCAGAGCTACGACATAATGCATACTATTGCATGCTACTGTGAAATTACATTTACGTATGATATATACTGGCCACCAGGTTACGACGTCTGTCGCGCTGACGGTTGCTGACGTCTATCTATCCTTCATTAATTTGAAATAAAGATGATTGTTTTACAAAATGTGTATCATGGGACAACCAGGAATGGCGGTGGAGAACTGATATATACTGGCCTCAGGTTACGACGTCTGTCGCGCTGACGGTTGCTGACGTCTATCTATCCTTCATTAATTTGAAATAAAGATGATTGTTTTACAAAATGTGTATCGTGGGACAACCAGGAATGGCGGTGGAGAACTGATATATACTGGCCACCAGGTTACGACGTCAGTCGCGCGGATGGTTGATGAAGTCTGTCTATCCTTCATTAATTTGAAATAAAGATGATTGTTTTACGTAATGTGTATTTAATAACGTAAATACGACTTTGTTATGTACAAGGGCGGATCCAGGGGGGGGCACAGGGGCACGTGCCCACCCCAAACGGTTTAAGTAAAATAAAATCGAATCGTCTGAATGGACTGGGCTGAATGCATATCAAGACATTGCTTCAATGATGAACGCTGAAGAAGTAGGCTACTATATATCATTTGAAAACAAAAATATCCCACAAAACAGCATAGCGCAATACAAGGAATGGGAGACACTTCTTATCTGTCTGGCTCATGTGCCCCTCCCAGAAAAAAATCCTGGATGCACCCTTGGTTATGTAGGTATTATTTACTCTTGCTGTATGGAGTGTCTGTATGATACTCTCTATGCAATAAAATTAAAATGTGTACATACAGCAAGAGCAAATAATACCTACATAAGTTATATAGGTATTATTTGCTCTTGCTGTGATCCTCTCTATCTTGCCTCGCCACATTGGTCGGGTGTCCGAAAGAATTTGTCATCCTATTTATTCCTTGGCTTTGATTAATTGTTAGATAGCCTTTATTGCTATTGATAAAATCAGCCCATCACTGTGTAATGAAAACCACAACAATATGTTGGCGAAAAAATCATAACCCTCCTTTTTGCTTCGCTGTAGTCGGGTAAAAAAATAACAACGTCTCATCATCATCTCTATCATTAGCACAATCACTTACACTCACTCATCACACACACACTCATGCACATACAAAAAAACACTACAAACACACACGCACATAAACCACTCAAGAGCATGCATGCACTAAATTGGATTCCTGCATTTTGGGTATTTAATTTTTTATTTTATTGCATAAATTATTAATGTTCAAGAAACGGGTGAAGACCAGTGTCTTCACCCGTTTCTTGAACATCATTTTAATTTAAGCCTGAAGGTGGTACCTATGTTACAGGAATCAGTATTCCTGTAACATAGGTACCACCTTCAGGCTTAAATTAAAATTTAAGAACTTATTTAATGTCAATAAAACATTTTTATTTTTATTATTATTTTTATCTGCCTAGCCTTTCTCCCAACTATGTTAGGGTTGGCTTCCAGTCTAACCGGATGCAGCTGAATTCCAGTATATTACATGGAGCGACTGCCTATCCGGCCTCTACAACCCAGTTACTGGGTAATACGATACCCCTTGCTGAGAATGGTTGTCAGACTTTTGGATTTTTGACGACCCGCTACGACTGTCAAAGATCCAAGAATGACACACGGGACCAACGGCTTTACATGCTTTCCGAGGCACAGAGGGGTCTCGGTATGTAAAGATGGTCACACATCTACGGACCGACCGTGGCAAGCGTAACTTAACTTGATCGATCGACCCGTGCGGCTTTTATTAATTCGCCACGGGCTCCTCTAAAAACAACAAGTAACCGTGTAAATTAACCTGAGATTTGATAGCAGATCAATATCGGCTAACCAAGTGCGTAACACTCTAATAATTGCAATGCCTTTCATTTTGACAGTTCTACAATATTCATTGCCTTATTTACGTTGTCGAGCAGATGAATCTGTCAAAATCCTTCGAATTGTGAAAGAAAATGTTGCCTGTTTGTTACGCAATTGCGGCGCAGGTTTCTACAAATTTGAAGTCAGGAACATAATCATTACTCTTAGTATATTGTGACCGTACATTATTATACATTTCTTTTATAAAAAGGCTTAATGAAACTCATAACGTTAAGTTATTTTAAAATTTGCATGAAACTTACGCATAATATAACCTTGGTAGAAACTTTAAGAACTCTCCCCATCTAAAATTTCGTGGCCCGGTGCGTACCGAAATTAATTACAGCAGTTTCTGTTTATTTTGGATTAAAGCACATTTTAACACGAGGTTATTAAGGCCTCCTACACTTTATTGAAAATGTATAATGTTTAGTGTTTAATTAAGTGTTGAAAGACAACCGGAAGGTGTTACTTGTTGTTGGTATTTTGATTTATTGTCCTGTCTTTATTTGAATTTTGGTTGGACTGAGTTTGTTAAAATGTTGAGGTTATTTCATGTGTTTCTCAGGCTTTAAGAAATAAATTAAAATAACTGATTGATTCATGATGAAAATGGTTCATATGACTCCGCCTTGGAGCGTAACTGTGGTACTGTTCCCCAAACATGGGCCACTTAATATCGCGTACTGCGTGTCTTGTCGTCTGCACGTAAAAACTGATGGACCGCTATTGATGGCGCCAAACACGTAGGTCATTTCTGGGCTGACTCCATTTAGATTGCAATCGACAGCCGAAGAAGAAAAAGATAAATTAAAATGTACCTGGCAAAATGTGGGTGTTATTCTCTCTCTGGCCCTCACTCTTTGGGAAATACTGGCGTGATTTATTGTGTATTTAAAGTTTTGTTATTCTTTATTCAACCGTGGTTGTTTTCTTTATATCCTCTACAACTATAAACGCCATGGTGAAACTCTCTAAAAATAATTATCTTAATTTTACTCTTGGTTTAATTTTTTTTATTAGTAATTCTATAAAATGTCTTGGACTCTAAGAAACTTTTATTAAACATTTTTCGCTGTTCAGACAGTGTTAATTAAACACGTATTGATAAAAAAGCTGTAACGTAACAATATATTTTTAATATAGGTTTTATATTTAAAATATATCGTTAGGATACAGCTTTTTTAATAAAGATAGCGAAAAATATTTGATAATTTTTTTTTAATCAAAAATGTACTATAGATTAAAATTCTTAGAACAAAACTAAAAACTAATAGCCTCTGGCAATATCTTCGTTTAATTGAAGATGAAAATTAAACGAACAAAGATTATTTGAACTACAAAATAGAGTA
This sequence comes from Agrochola circellaris, assembly GCA_914767755.1. NCBI lineage: Eukaryota > Metazoa > Arthropoda > Insecta > Lepidoptera > Noctuidae > Agrochola > Agrochola circellaris. The sequence goes on from OU611847.1 coordinate 4,826,833, forward strand.
TCTGAAAAGTATATAATAGCCTGGGCACTTACAAAGGAAAGTTATTAATTAAAGATATAACAAAATTAACTTTTAAGAAAAATTCAATTATTTGAAACAGTCGCTTTCAAAGTTTTTGTATCTATCGCCCTCTTTTTATATCTTTCACGTCGCTTTGGCACCTTCTTATTAAAACTTTGCTGATATGTAGGTAGATAAGAATTATTAATCAGGCATGTAATAAGTTTTATCAAACTTCAAAGGAAGGTTGGAATTAATTTTAAGTTCAGTAATCAGCGTATTTATTTCAAATTGGCCCTGCTCTTGATCTCGATCTCAACTGTTGGAAAGCGGTGGATTAAAAGAAGATGCCTGTTCATTTTTCATTTGAAGACTTGGTTATACGTGGAAGGGATCACAGACGATGGCAGAGAGTTCCACAATTAACGCTGGTTCTTGCTTCAAAAACGGTGAAGGAAAACATCGTGAGGAAACTGGCTTGCCTGAGAGATATTTCAGAGGCCCACGGGCGGCTTTAAAACTCTGACACCAGGTTAGTCACTAACTACACGAAAAGAAGAAGAAGCCATTCGCACATCACTGATGGACTTACCCTTTTTTTTTTTTTTTTGAGGGTTGGAAATTATCAAATAACTTCTCCCGCTCTGGGCGGAGCGGGAGGGCGTGTCAGACTTTTACTGACTAAAACCCACCCGTGTTCCTTCCGTTGCCTGTGTGCTGGGGTCGCGATATCCCTTTCGGACAAACCCGCAACCCCGGCAGGGATGGACTTACCCTAAGACTAAGGTTTCCTAAGAAAGCGGAGAACGGTCACACAATAACGACACTCCCAATACAGAGCATTTTTTGACACCTTAGTGTCAAATACTGGTGAAAATTACAGATTTTCATGATGGCGGTTATATTATGACGTAACCGCTTTCCTAGGAAAGTTAGCTTTAGCAATGCTACGAGCTACATTTATGATTCCAAAAAATTCGCCTCCAGACCGTACCGGCCTCGGCGGCTGATTTTAACGGAGCTTTCAGCGCGAGAGATGTTATACCTAGTGCACAAGTGACTGCGCAGACACAGGTGGACACTCTCATAGTCTGATGAGATGGCACGTGAACCGTCACGACCGGAGAAAGATCAGGCGGAGGACCAACGGCTTACCGTGATTTCCGAAGCACGGGGGTATCACACCGCTAACTGCAAAACTCCGAGTTGTTACTAAAAAATGGCAACATACACTAACACTGTCCGACCTGGGAAACGAACCAAGGACCCACACGCTCAGCAGTCGCACTTGCGACAACGAGACCAACGGGGCAGTTAACTTATATACACGGGCCTAAAGATATACCTACTACCGTAACTCTATTCTTGCTACAGGCTTGTATATTCATCTGCGCAATTGATGCCCCCGAGGGAGAGATGTTATGAACTTTGGGGGCCATCGCTCTAAAAATTAATAGGTATCTATTATTCTTGAAGGCTTTATAATACTCTGAGTTGTCTTTCCTTCCCCCTTGTTATTAAAATTTAAAAGGAATTCTTGTAAAGAATAGTTATATTTTAATTTGGGTGCCTTTTGTAATGTGATTTTTTGCGTTTCTTCTGGCTATAGATTTTAGGGCGTAGCACTGATGGCAATTGTTTGAATGAAATTAATATTTTTTGATGTAATAAAAGTTGTGTATAGTACTTAGTATTTTTAGTAGCCACAAGTATATTTGTTTTTCGTAGGTTGGTATTTTTGCTTATTTTGTACAAGACCTTTTGAAGGGTTGAGGGCTTGAGGCTTTTTGAAGACCAGTGGAAGAGTGATCTCGGACAGACAGGCGAGACCATCTCAAGAGTAACAACAACACACAACACAACACACACCATCACAAACACACACTCATCATCATTGTTTTTTTAACATCTTCTAACCTATGTACACAAAATAAATGAATTTGAATTTGAATTTGAGTAAGCCGCCCTCCAGGAACAATATCATTACCAAGATGGTATTCTAATGTGTCCGCACTGTGCACGTGGCTTCACAGCCAAGAGAGGCTACGTTAGCCACATAAGACACGCGCACACCATCACAAACACACACTCATCATCATTGTTTTTTTAACATCTTCTAACCTATGTACACAAAATAAATGAATTTGAATTTGAATTTGAGTAAGCCGCCCTCCAGGAACAATATCATTACCAAGATGGTATTCTAATGTGTCCGCACTGTGCACGTGGCTACACAGCCAAGAGAGGCTACGTTAGCCACATAAGACACGCGCTAGTAACCCATAGCCGTCAAAAACAGAAATAGTTACCGTATTCGTAATCGGCATGGAAATATACAGGTTGGTAAAACTGTTATCATGGATTCAGAACATGATTTTGAACCCCCGTGCGTTGTAATTTTTCGTCGGTTATTAAAAAGAAATCAGCTGTTTCATAGAAAATGCAATACCTACGCGGTAAAAATGTATGGAATAGCAGATATTTTCAAAATAAATGACGAAAAATTTCAGAATCATGTACTGAATCCATGATAACAGTTTTCGCGTCGATGTCCCTGCCACCCTGTATACTACTATACGCAGATAAAGTCACGACCATTTTCAAACCTAGCTGTCACATAAATCCTCACGTACCAGCCCTAACTGTAGGGCTGGCAGTAATGCATATTAACTTCCATACAACGTGATACACACGTCGGCTTGGCTTGTCAGTGTCATGTCGCTTCGTCGCGACCTTGTGTAAGATGTATTAGTCTTTGTAACGCGTGCCTTTTACATAATCTCAGGTTTTGTTAATGGAAAAAAGATTGTGAACGAGATTAAGAAGGATTGAAGTATACTTTTTGTGTAAATATATTCCGAGGAAACTCATCCTCGGAATATATTATTTACGAGTACACACAAAAAAAACCTATTAATTTACACTCGTAAATAAATAGGTTTTTTTAAGGGCTTAAGTAAGTAAAATAAGTATACAGACGCTTTTAATTTAAGAAAGATAATCTGTCAAAAGTTCGGTGGAAGACTAAGCAGGTATGTTGCCGTAGGTATCTGTTTATGCTTTGCCATTTATTTACACTCGTAAATAAATAGGTTTTTTTAAGGGCTTAAGTAAGTAAAATAAATATACAGACGCTTGTAATATATGAAAGATAATCTGTTTAAGTTTAGTGGAAGACTAAGCAGGTATGTTATCGTCAGTATCCGTTTATGCTTTGCCATTTTCTCAAAAGATTTGCAATTCGTTTTTGACCTGCAGTCCGACCGTTGAGAAAATGCGTCCCTGACACCTGTCGGTTGGACAATTTTTTGTGGTACTAAGGATGAAATTCGTTGGTATGAAACTGACAGGTGTCCAGAACGCATTCTTTCGACAGCCGGACTGCAAGCATAAGCTTTTAAACGATGAATATTAGAAAATAGTCTTTCAGATTTATTATTATTTTACAAAGGTGGATTTTTGAGATAGGTACGACATAATATACGAGTAATAATTATTATGGTGTTTGTAAAAAAAGTTATAATCATTCTGAACCATAAACACGACCACATTGTAATGTACCATTCCATATTATGTCAAAATGTGCGGCAGGCACGCTCAAATCCTACGGGATGGCATTCACATTGATGTATGAACAGAATAGCTACCAATACCTACACTGCCTTTGTAATATCATCCATCTGTTCACAGTTTATACTGAAGATTTGTTCTGAAAGATTTTCAGTACTAATAATAAATCACAGGACCTGCCACTTTTGGACTGAGAATTAATCAAAAAGGTATATTTGAATCCTGCGCTCGGGTTAAAGGCTATTCGTTTTGGCGTGGGCTGTTGTAAATAAAATACGGCCTAACTAAAAACTGATATTTCTTTGTAAAAAGAATTATAAAACCCTTTGTGCTGTGAGTCGACGATATATTTGATTCTATATCGTGCCAAATATTACGTCAGGTTGAAAAAAAGAGTACTATTCTCAGAATGTCCGATTTGCAGAATATCTGATTTGCAAAACGTCAGATTCGCGGAATGTCCAAAGAGTAAAACGTACTGTTTTCTTTGATTTCTTTTAAAATATATTTCCGTGTTACTGCGACTCTGGCTAGCTAGTGAGATAAGTAGTAGGTACTTAGGATGTGATGGACCTAGCTACTTTAGTACCCGCTGTTGATTATTGAATTCACTCCGAGAATATACCTATTGATGGCTTACCGAAACGGTATATTTGGATAAACGGGTCTATAATGTTATATTTTTTGTTTAATCAACCTCAAGACTACAACGGAAGTAAACATTTTGTAATTTCGTAAATTCATGTTTCCAATGTGGGCGGTTAATTAAAATTAGATCATAAATTCCAATTACAATGGATCCTTTGAACGGAGTTTGTCCAAATAAACATGGAGTTTATGTCAGTTTGTGAAAACCGTCGAGGGAATAGTGGTTAACACAGCTGGTATTATTAACTATATTAACATTGTTAGTTTTCACTCTAATCAAGATAGTTATTTATATGCTTTGGGAGTGATTTCTATTATAGATTCTAACTTAATAATTTACCTACAATTAAGTAGATAACCTGAAAGTACACTTCATACGTGCTAGGAACATCAGTACCTCCAAAATACGATTTTTTTCCGAATATTATTTGTATTAAAACAAATCCGACTATAATATTACTAACGCGAAAGTTTGTGAGGATTGATGGATGTTTGTTACTCTTTCACGCATAAACTACTCAACAGATTTGAATGAAATTTGGCACACAGATAGTTTATAACCTGGATTAACATATAGGATACTTTTTATCCCGATATTCTTACGGGATCGAGACTTATATGGGTGAAACCGCGGGGCGCTGCTAGTTGATAATATTATGTACTAGTTTATAAAAAAAAAGCGAAGAGCTCATTGGGCATCAAAAATTCGTCCGCAACGCTGTCAATAGGAAAAGTGCCCAAAAGGCTGGCAGCATTGCCACATTGGAAGGCAATACTGATTCTTTGGTCTGAAAATAGGCCACCCCTCTGGTCACGTGAAGAGTCGACCAACCGCTTGGTGATGCCCCGAAATACTCGATTTCACTCGGACCCAATCAATCTGCCTAGCCTTTTACCAACTTTATTGGGGTCAGCTTCCAGTCTCACCGGATGCCGCTGAATACCAGTATTTTACATGGAGCGACTGCCTATCTGACCTCCACAACCCAGTAACAGGGTAATACGATATCCCTTGATAAGACTGGTTGCCAGACTTTCGGGCTTTTGACGACCCGTAACAACTGTCAAAGATCCACGAATGACAGCCCGGACTAACGGCTTAACGTGATTTCCGAGTCACGGTATGTAAAGATGGTCACCCATCCACGGACCAAACCCGGCAAGCGTAGCTTTACCTGACGGATCGACCCGTGCGGCAATTATTACTTAGCCAAGAGCTCAAATGAGCACTCGGACCCCATCGATTCGGAATATTTTAAACGGAACATGAAATCGCAAGTGATACGTAAATCGGCAGAGGGGCAAGGAATAGCAGAATGAACTGGACTCATTTGAAAAGACTGATCAATTTGCCCTTTGACAAACCAGCAGCTGTTTCTCATGAAAGTCTTACTATTCGAATGATGGGCTTTAATCTTCTGATTTAAAAGAAAATTACAAAAGATGTAAAGCAATACAAGGAAAAACATGAAACAGAAAAAAATCTAATATAAATGCTATCAACCACACTGGCACCTGTTCACAAGATAAGGCTGCACCGCGATACAGCGGTTAGATATATCAGTAACAACTAGTAAGCAGGGATCTGATAGCGTGTAATGTAAAGGTAAATGTACACTTTATGTCCAGTAGTTGTAGGAACGGGTTGTTTTTTTATATACACATTGACATTGTTGAAAACTATGTACAAAATGACATGATTATTTTGTAAAGTATTATATTATTTTAATTATTATAAATGTGAGGACGATGCAGTGTTTTTTTGTTTTTTCTTTAATTTATTTTTTCTTTCTCAGTTAGTTTTAATGATGGTCTGGCAGTTTGAGTAGTTGATACTGCCTTCCCTTCCCAAATGTCCTTTTTTGGCATTGTTCGTCGAGTTGAGCTCGACGATTACACAACAAAACAAAAAAAACAAAAAAAAAACACAAAAACAAACAAACAAACACAAATGACAAATGCTTGCACTGACTGGACAGGTCCACTCAAATCTGTGTGGTTCTTTCCTCAAAAGACTATTTCAGACACTAATCTACACAGTTCTTGTATAGCTTGACCAAGATTATGTCTGGACTTTAAAAGAGACTGCTACCTCTGAGTTTGTTTCGGCCTTTCTTCTCAGAGTAGTCACAGGAAACGCCGAACTCATCTAGCTTATTTTTAATCATTTTTCATATGACGTGTAAATGTGATTCCGATATCCTATTTACAGAATAAACAATTTCATTTCATTTCAATGTTCTATTGTATGGAGCGTTTGCTCATTATTAGCGTATGGCTTCCGGGTTAGAACGCTGTTTTAATCACAGGCTTTAGTTGTCACACCGCAGGGCAAGATCCTTTTCAGATATACATAGTTTTGCGTGGCATTATCGAAACAGAAATATAGCATAACCACCATGTTCCACCCACTGCTGTGACTCGGCCACCTGTGAGAGGAAAAGGTGCATATTGAAATGTGCTGGGGAGTTTGTTGCGCCACTTCTGCTTCCTAGCTAACGCACTAGGAAGTGGTGAAGGGTGGGCGTTTTGGGGGACTGTCTTATGTAATTTTGACGTTCGAAAAGTGCTGATTATCAGCCTAGTTTAAATAATTTTTTTTTAACTTTTGATTTTTTGAATTTTTTGTGAAAACATACATAGCTTTTTGAATCAGTATTTATTTATTTATTTATTTATATAACAATTACTTGCTGCACTTACAGTAAAAACCAAAGCGCGCAGCAAGCCAACAACAACATTTAGGTAAAAAACTTAATACAAACATCTAACATCAATTTACCACTATACATAAATATGTCAACATCGGGCTCCTGAGCAATAAGGGCGTTCAGCAGATTGATCGCCTGGGTTGTAGGGGCATATCGAGCAGTATGGGTACGCACAGGCGGAGCCGCGAACAGGCACCGCGAGGCACAGGCGCGACAGTATGTGCGACACAAATGAGACAAGCTGTTAATGAACCCTAATCATGCATGGATTTTTAGCTTAGTTTCAATGAGTACTTGAGAATTTAAATCAACCAGTTTTTTTTTTAATCTGTCTATATTGTTACCCAGTACGTGGGTTATGGAGGTTAGATAGGCAGTCGGTCCATGTAAAATACTGGTTTTCAGCTGCATCTGGTTAGACTGGAGGCCAACCCCAACATAGTTGGGAAAAAGGCTAAGCAGTTGATGAAATCAAAATGTAATGAACTCTTGTTTTTCTTCTTGTCAAAGATCTCTCTCACAGACAGCGCCATTTCTCTCTGCCTTACCTTCACCAACTAATCGGTTATGAATGAAGCCAAGTCGTTACTCCACAAGTCCACATGCTTCCTAGGCCTGCATCTTTATTTTTAGCCACTATCCCGTTAAATCATTATTCAATATTCATTCGTTCTTACGAATGGTACAAAACAAGCAAAAGCTCAATTTAAAAAAGCATTTCCATGTAATGTAACATTCCTGCGAACGCTCGATGTTGGGTTCGACCTAATGCTCACGGCGAGCGAACATTTACCTGTAACATTTACTTTCTACCTTGCTTTCATTGTGCTGCCCTCGGGTTGCACATCTCATTCCGTGTCGCCCGGGCTCGTGTCGTTGCTCGATACAATGCTACACCAATACGCTCGTTGGTTTTTAAAATCAGGTTTAACAAAACATAGAGCGTCGTCGTAAAATTTAAAAACAGCGAATGCTCGATGTTCTGTTACTAGTAAATGCTTTAGTCTATACTCACCTTAAAACGGCATTCTCTAATATAACCCAAGGAGGCCTTAACGTGTAAATAATACCAATGTTATAGGTATCGGATATTTCGCGCCATGTGGGGGTAATGGAGGCACGTGGCGACTGCCTGCATACGCTAAGCTTGGCTCCGCGGCCCCGGTCGGTTGAAGCTTGAAAATAATTATTGTAAAGGCTTTTAAATTTTATGTTGGTGTTCATGACAATGTGTTGGTAAAAAGTACTTTTTGGTTGAATTCGGAGTGCAACAAAGTATTTTTTTTATTACGAGTATACACAAAAAACGTGTAGGTGGTGGGAATTAACAATTTATTGAAATGGTTTCAATTCAACATTCCGTGAAAAATTTGAGAACAGATATTCTCAATTTTTGAGAGCGAACATGCCGCGTAGCACACAACCATAAAAACGGGTGTTGTCGACGGTAGAATAGACAAAATGTTAGATTGCGATTGTTTATCTGTCATTTTGTCTATTCTTCCGTCGACAAAACCCGTTTCTATTGGGGTCATGCTAAGCATGCTGTTCACTCTTCTCAACAATTCTCCGTAGGTAGTGTTCGTGACATCAATATTATGTATTGAATATATTAAACCTTTACAAGAAAATTACTCTCACAATGTCCTGATATACCACCATATCTAATGAGATGCAAATATCTTTTCCTACACGTGCCGCCAAAACAATACACCCACTCCCATGATATGTACAATACCTACGTAATTATGCTGAAAATTCAGTATGTTAAGGAATGTTATTCGTGTATACCAATTAATGATGGGCAAATATGTACCCACTCTATATATTGGGTGTATAGAGACGCTTACGTTATTGTGATATTTATTTGTACATGGGAACGGAGATATTGAAGGTCACACAAGAACTAGAATCAATTCTACTTTTTTTGTAAATTTTGACGTTTAAAACTGCCTTTTATGGGCCTATTTGAAATAAATTATTTAACTTTGACAAAAGTTCAAGTTTAAAATTAGTAATAAAAGCATAAAAACTGAATATTTTTGTATGTTATTTAGATGAAGAACAAAAAGAATGTTATTTTTTTGACAAATATAAATAATTCGATTAAATATTAGGTATGTTAACTTATCATATTTTATTTAGAAATAGAAATAATATTTATTTGCATAAAACATGGTAAATAATGTTGTTATTAAAAATACATTATAGAGCATACATGTTTTCCTTGTTTCCTAGCATGCAAATATTAGGTTACATAGGTTAGGTTTTTATTTACATAGTAGGCATAAAAAGACATGAAGTCTGATGAGATTAAAAAAAGCGCACGCCTCCGACTAATTAGTTAATAGTTATCTGTGGTGCATATTACCGCACTAGTGCGGTAATATAAAGTAAAAACCATGCATGTTTATGTTCATAATGCACTGCATTATGAACCTAAAAGCGATTCAATAAGAGCCACTTTACGAGCAAGTGTGTTGAAAAAACTATTTACCAACTCCTACGGTGAGTCACACTATCGCTAGTCTGTGGACCGTACATTGTAGCTCAACTTTATTTTTCGCCTGGCCTGGCCCAATCAATGAGTGTCGCCCATCAGCTCCTACAACGGAAATATTGACAAACTTTATATTGGACTTGCTAGAGTTTCTCAAACTTGAGACGTTTGTATGACACGTGCGACAGGTTAGGGTGCGATTTTTTGTGAGTTAACATTTGTGATTGGATGATAAGTTCAGATCTTTAAATGGTTGTTGTAAAGGATACGGTTTATTTAGAATTAAAATGAAATTTTTGAAAAACCACTTATACCTAATTCATAAATAAAAATAACCATAGAATGACATAACTTAATTAAAACTATGTATTAGAAATCAAAATGTGGCGTCGAAAAATTCAGTCGCATCGCTTTGGACTGGTCATATGCCCAAGAGACTGGCGGTATTGCCACGTTATATGGCAATGCTTAGCCTCTGGTCAGGGTAAAAAACTGGACAGGTGCGTGTCAGAATACGCACAATGAAGGGTTCCGTAGTTGGGATGAATTTATCCCAAGAACAAACTTAAGATTGTAGTTGAAAAACATGTTCTCCCATAAATTTCAACTGCAAATGTATGGAAGTTTGTACGCACAATGTTGAAATCACACAACATTGTGCGTACAAACTCCCATGTTATTTTAAAACCATAGACTTCTTATAGGTTTTTCTGTAATCTATGAGAATAGAACCATTCTCAGTATATGAAAAAATAAAAATAGGCTATAGAGTTTCGTTGATAATGGTAATTTTCATCTATTTTCTTAAATATCTTTAAAAGTTTATGATTTCAAATTAAAAAAAAAAATATATGGGATACTCGCAATAAGCCCTTTCATTTGATATGTCACACGGTACAGTTTGTAATTTATTTATTTTTAATTTTCTTGTTTGACCCCAAAAGTGACCCCATAATTCAAAATTAATTTATTTACTGTACAGGTCCGTATTTGGATCACAGAAATACATGTGTTTCAACTTAATAGGTCCATTAGATTCGGAGCAAATTGGTTGTGACAGACAGACAGACACGAGTGGTCATATAAGGGTTCCGTTTTTTCCTTTTGAGGTACGGAACTCTAAAAACCAGCTCATAATATTTCGACATCTACACGGGCGAAGCGGCGGGCAAAAAAAAAGAAAAAGTCAAATATAATTTTTACTACTACGATGATGAATATAAAATTTTAGTCCCCAGGCGATATAGAGATCGACAGAAATAATCTCGATAGAAAACCTTTGCCGAATACCAAGGATCCGTTATAGCAGCAAAGTCTCGAGTTCGAACCAAAGGCACCTCTGTCTTTTCGGATTCATGTGCGTATTGTATAATTATCACTTGCTTCAAAAACGGTGAAGGAAAACATCGTGAGGAAACATATCTGAGAGATACGAGTATTTATCGACGACATATGAAGCCAAGTCAGAGGCCCATGGGCGGCTTTAAAACTCTGATACCAGCCATGCTATTCTGTAAACATCTCACCGTGAAAACTTGGGTGAAGTGAGCTGTCAATAGTGTCGATCCCTGTGGAATGACAGCTCACTCCACGCTCACTTCACGGTGAGATGGTTACAAAATAGCACTGCTGGTTAGTCACCAACCACACGAAAATAAGAAAGAAGAAGCAGCACACATGAGAAGAAAAGGGATAAAATATCTAACCACACGTAAATTTTAACTAAAGACATTCAGGATCGTCACACAATGGGTGCCTGAAGACGGGTGTCGTCACAGGCAGGCAGGCCTAAGAAATGTTGGCGTGACGATTTGGACTCGTTCCTGACCATTTGGCCCGAGAAAAAAAAACTCAAACAAAATTGGAAAGCTATGGGGGGGAGACCTTTGCCCAGAGGTGGTTCAACAAACGTTAATAAAAAATAAAATAAAAAAACAGTAATTAATCGCACATTAATTTAGTGAACATAAGTATCAAGGAAGTATTTTTCCGTGCCGGCCAGTTCAGGCGGCTATAGAATACTCCACTGTAGCGCTCTATGATTGAGATACACTGGCTGGTAGGATGGATAATATTTGAAGTGGCTAACATAACTTAATCTAAAATAGAAAATTAGCCTACCAGATATTAAGAATTACTAACACTGTTACCGCCTGTGCCATCTAACGGCGACATGAGGAATTAAAAGCGTGACCTGACGTTGTTGCAAATGGTGTGATTGCGAGCGGCCTCTCGACCAATCAACGCGAGCCGTCGGCGACCAGCTTCACTCTGAAGAAAATTGTGCAGGTCATGATCTCACGCGCTTTAAATTTTATAATATATACTTTTCGTCTATTATTCCGTCAAGATCGTTTTGTAAACCACAAGAAATAAATGTCCAATTACAAAAATTCGCAATAAATTAATTCATTGAAGTAACCTGGATCCCAGCCCTCATCACCTGACCATCGAAGTTGAAACATTGGTCCTATCGAGCCGGATCTTCGCATCACATCGAGGATCAGCAAGAAACGGTCAGGTCGGTTGTTCCTTTTCTTCCCATCCCATTTGGCAATTGTCTAATACAGTACTGTTATTTTGAATTCCAGTTAACTTACATCGCGCAAAGTTCGCAACGTGTCGCCTACCTACATCTTGTTCAGCAGTTGGTGTTTAACCGTGAGTAGCCTTTGTTTCCTCTAAGCCGCTAAAATGAGTGACGGCGAGTACAGTGAAGCTGAACATGTTTCGAATATTGGGGATCTTAAAAAGCAAAGGGGTACACTAAAAGGTCGACTAACTTTATTTGAAAAATATATTGCCAAATATGAAAATGTTAAGATGTCTGATCGACAGCAGGCAGAGCTTCTTTTACGCATGGAGTCTGTCTCCAATGTTCTAATCGCGTTTACCAAGATTCAAGACAAAATCGAACAATTATTAGATGACAGTGAATTAGACAAACAATTAGAGTATAGGGCATCTTTTGAAGATCAATATTTTAGTATCATGTCCATTGCTAAATGCCTAACCGATGTTATTAAAATAAAAGATGCGAGTGACAACGCGTGTTCAAATACGAATTATAGTAATCTTAGTTCTATTAAATTACCGCAGATTACACTCCCCTCTTTCGACGGTTCATATGATCGCTGGCTCGAGTATAAAAATACTTATTTATCTATGATTCATAGGCGAAATGATTTAGACGCAATTCAGAAGTTCCACTACTTGAAGTCTTCGCTCAGTGGTTCAGCACTCCAGGTTATAAGTGCATTAGAGTTTACTACCGCCAATTATACTCACGCATGGGAGTTGTTGGAGAATAGGTACCACAATAATCGTCTGTTAATCCACAACCATGTGAATGCGTTGTTCGCTGCACAATCTATTAGCAAAGAATCCCCTTCGTTAATCAGAGACTTAATCGATGTAATGTTACGTAACCTACGAGCGCTTAAATCTCTTGACGAGCCCACCGACACGTGGGATACTTTAGTCATTCACATTATAGTATCAAAGCTAGATTCTTCTACAGAGCGTGAGTGGGAGAATTACTTAGGCTCGATGTTTACAGGCAGTCATAAAACCAAGACAAAATTAGATGATTTGTTCTGTTTTCTACGTAATCGTGCCGATATGTTAGATATGCTTTATAGTAACCACCCGCGAAGTATACAGGATAATAAATCTCACAAGTCTGATAATAAAAGACATGCGGGTAGTTCGGTACATCAAACACATAGCTATGTGTCGACGCGTAAAAATAACGGAACATCCGAAACATCAAAACAGCCTTGTTCGATGTGCGGGCAAAATCACCCGTTATTTATTTGTTTTAAATTCCTAAACTTGGCAGTTCCGGACAGAATTAAATTCGTTGATAGTTCCAAGGACCTGTGCCATAATTGCTTACGTCAGGGTCACCTAATCACCGAATGTATATTCGGCCCATGCAAGCAGTGCAAGGAAAAACACAATACTTTGCTGCATAATGACAACAACAATGTTCTCACAATCATACCGGCATCGTCAGAGGCGAGTTCTGATGCGAAACCGGTCTCTGTCGTGTCACATGCGAATAATTTGCTAATCGATAATGCACCTTCCGTACCGTTACCACAAGTGTTATTATCCACTGCACTAGTCGAAGTCATGGATAATAATCGTAAATATTATACAGCTCGCGCGCTGATAGACAGTGGTAGCCAAAACTGCTTTATTTCCGAAAAACTTTGTAAACGGTTAAACGTGCCAATAATACAGTCCACTATACGAATATCGGGCGTGGGACAGTCGGTCTCACAATCGACAAAATTATGCGATATCAACATGCGATCAAAAACGAGTAACTTTAAGATTTGTCTTAGATGTTTTGTTTTGCCGTGTATTACAACGAGTTTGCCGGCGACTCATATTGTCTATGACACAATCCATATCCCGGACAACGTATGTCTTGCGGACCCTACGTTCAACATACCATCAGAGATCGATTTACTGATTGGGGCGGACGTATTTTGGGACTTATTAGATGCGGATCGAATTCGATTGTCTAATGGTCCATACCTACAGAATTCGAAATTAGGATGGTTAATTTCGGGACCCATTCATAATAAACCAAACGTTAATCATACTCAGTGTAATTTTGTACAACAGTCAAATATAGATACACAACTACGTAAATTTTGGGAACTAGAAGAACTCGTCACTTCGGGTCCTATTCTTACCGAAGAAGATCGTAGGTGTGAAGAATTCTTTGTCAGCACTACTACACGTGATAGTAGTGGTAGGTTCTCCGTGAGAATTCCATTGAAGGAACCAGCTGACGCACTGGGTGATTCTTATGAAAACGCAAAATCTCGTTTCTTATCACTAGAACGTAAGTTAGACCGGTCTCCTTCTTATAAAAGGTTGTACAGTGACTTTATACGGGAATATATAGAACTAGGGCACATGTCTCGAATAAGCGAACCCGCATGGCCACACTACTTTCTCCCGCATCACGGAGTTCTCCGAGAACATAGCACGACCACAAAATTGCGGGTGGTGTTTGATGCCAGTGCCACAACTACTTCAAATAAGTCTTTTAACGACATACAGATGATAGGACCCCCTCTTCAAAACGACATTTTTTCTATTCTTCTTCGTTTTCGGCAATATAAGTATGTCGCCTGCGCTGACGTGGAGAAGATGTACCGGCAAGTACTGGTACATGACGATCAGCGGAACCTTCAGTTAATATTATGGCGGGAAAATGCATCCGATGAATTAAGTATTTACCGACTCAACACTGTTACGTACGGAACCGCGTCGGCTCCTTATCTCAGTATGCGTTGTTTACGTCAACTTGCACAGGAAACGGAAGACAAGGTCATTGCGAAGGTCATAAACGAGGACTTCTTTGTTGACGATCTTATCACAGGAGATAGCGATCCCCAAGTTTTATTGAACACTTGTGAAAAAACTTCGGAGGTTCTAAGATCGGCCTGCTTTCCTTTGCGGAAATGGACATTCAGTAATGACGTGAACGTGGAAGCATTTAAAGAATTAGCTATCGGTGAACATTGTCAAAATAAAACTCTCGGTTTAGGTTGGCAAGTCGATAAAGACGAACTTTATTTTACCACCACCCTACAAAATAAATCTGAGAAAGTTACTAAGCGAAGCATGATGTCGGTTATCTCACAAATTTATGATCCGCTCGGTCTTTTGTCACCCGCAATAATTACGGCAAAAATATTGCTTCAAAGGTTGTGGTTATGTAAGATCGATTGGGATGACGCTATTCCTGATGATGTTGAATGTTTGTGGACTCGATTCCTTCAGGATTTATCCTCATTGAGTAATATTCGTGTCCCTCGTTGCGTCATGCGTGAATACGGTACATATAATTGTGAGTTACATATTTTCACTGACGCGTCACAAGACGCGTACGGGGCCTGCGCGTACGTGCGTACATATACAGGCAACTCATCTATAGTAACAAAGTTGTTGTGTGCCAAGAGCAAGGTCGCGCCAGTCAAAACTGTGTGCACCATTCCGCGACTTGAGTTATGTGGCGCTTTATTAGGCGCCCGGTTATATAGAAAAATAATAAGTTCATTAAGAATGACGTTTACAAAAGTGGTTTTCTGGACTGATTCCACCATAGTCATGGGCTGGATAAGAATGTCACCTCATAGTTTAAAAACGTTCGTTCAGAATCGTGTGTCACAAATAAACGAGCTTACAGGTGACGCAATCTGGTTGCATGTTAACGGTAAAGATAACCCGGCTGATATTGTGTCGAGAGGTCTTCCTCTAAACGAACTTCAATACAATAATATGTGGTGGCACGGGCCAGACTTTTTACGACAGGATAAATTCGATTATTCCTGCGATATTAACATAGATAGTAACCAGTTGCCTGACTTAAAAACACAGAAAATTAGTATGTTATGTACTAACTCAAACGATAATATAATAGATTTTAACAGATTCTCCTCATTTAGCCGATTGCGGCGCGCGACAGCCTATGTACTTCGTTTTATAGGTAACACGCGTGCGAGTGTAAACGATCGCAGAACCGGTTCCTTATCTGTTGACGAATTAGACGCCTCAGTTGTTATTCTCGCACGGCTCGCGCAACGTCAGTCATTTTACAACGAACATAATGATTTAACTAAACAATCGGTGGTGAAATCTAAACGATTAATAGGTTTAAATGTATTTCTTGATAAATATAAGTTAATACGCGTTGGCGGAAGATTGAGTAACTCGTCACATTTCGATAATAATAAAAAACATCCAGTGCTATTGTGTAGTAAGCATCGATTCACAGTATTGTTGTTTTCACATGAACATAAACAGTTGTTGCATGGTGGACCTCAGCTCTTGCTCGCTTGTGTGCGTGAGGCTTGGTGGCCACTCGGAGGGCGGAACCTCGCGAGGAAGACGGTAAACGACTGCGTCACGTGCACACGCATCAAAGGGAAGACCATGCAGCCTCTCATGGGTAACTTACCGGCTGAACGTCTGGAACCCGGCTTCCCTTTTATGCGCTGCGGCGTTGACTACGCGGGGCCAGTGATGATTTTGAACCGTAGGGGCAGGGGGGCTAGTCTCACAAAGGCTTATATATGTTTATTTGTGTGCTTATGTACGCGTGCTATTCATCTCGAGTTAGTTACAAGTCTTTCAACAAATGACTATTTGCTCGCACTAAAACGTTTCATATCACGAAGAGGTAAGCCAGCTGAGATAATGTCAGACAACGGCAAAAATTTCGTTGGGGCTGAGAAAGAATTTGTCTCTTCCATAGAAAATAATAGTAAAGATATTAACGATTTCGCTTCAAATAACAATATTAAATTCAGCTTCATTCCGCCGTATGCCCCTCATTTCGGCGGTTTATGGGAAGCAGGGGTGAAATCGTGTAAGCACCACCTGCGACGAGTAGTGGGGGGCACGAATCTCACTTACGAGGAATTCAGTACGGTATTGGCACAAACTGAAGCCATCCTGAATTCCCGTCCCTTAACAGCTCTGTCCACAGATCCGAACGACCTACAACCCCTTACCCCTGCCCATTTCCTCATTGGACGACCTCTGACCGCTCCAGCCTGTCAAGACTTGACAGCTGCACCGACTCATCGCCTGCAGCGCTACGACGTGATCGAGCAGATGAGGCAAGGGTTCTGGAAGCGCTGGGCTTCAGAATATGTCACGGAACTGCAGACGCGGACAAAGTGGAAGAGCAATCAACACTCCCTCACTCTAAATCAACTCGCTCTAATCAAAGATGAAAACCTGCCGCCACTCAGATGGAAACTAGGAAGGATTGTACGAATTCATCCAGGTGCTGATGGAATCTCAAGAGTGGCTGACCTACTCACGGCTTCAGGCGTCACTCGCAGAGCGTTTTCAAAAATCTGCCCGCTGCCATCGCCGCTGTCAGAATCTGATGTACCGTCCAGCTGATCTCATTGGAACCTGATACTTCCAAGGCCGGGCCTATGTTACCGCCTGTGCCATCTAACGGCGACATGAGGAATTAAAAGCGTGACCTGACGTTGTTGCAAATGGTGTGATTGCGAGCGGCCTCTCGACCAATCAACGCGAGCCGTCGGCGACCAGCTTCACTCTGAAGAAAATTGTGCAGGTCATGATCTCACGCGCTTTAAATTTTATAATATATACTTTTCGTCTATTATTCCGTCAAGATCGTTTTGTAAACCACAAGAAATAAATGTCCAATTACAAAAATTCGCAATAAATTAATTCATTGAAGTAACCTGGATCCCAGCCCTCATCACCTGACCATCGAAGTTGAAACAAACACTGTGTCTATTTTACATCTAAATCATGTTAAATTGATCATTATTAATATGAGTATGCAGCGATACATTAAAACAAAGCCAAGCTTTTACTTTTAAATGAGAAATAAAATAAGTAATCATATTATTTCTGACGCTCAACCTAGCGTAGATAGTGCACGCTTTGTCAAACTATTTCTGAAATCATGATGTCTAACCAGGCCCCTTTATATTGATTAGCAGTTATCCAATACCTTTTAATTGTACCAATTCCCAAAGTCCCTTATTGTTGAACATCTATTACAGCCGTGTGTATAAAGTGTTCGTAACTTGAGACGGACTTTGCTAACGACTGCGCTGTTTGTCCCGGCCTCACTTCCAATCTATATAACGATTATCTGCGCAACTGTACCGGGATCATTTGTTAAAAGTTCCAGCGAATAAATGAGTTTGATTAAAGGGCACTTGAGTACAAAAGTGTTACGGATTTTCGCATTGTGTTCCGAAGGTCAGAGAGTTGAGCGTTTGTTATCGGGGACGCGGATTAGTTTTAGCATTTTATTATCTTGGCGTTCTGGAAAAGTGTGTTGCGTAATAATTATTATTTATTAAATAGGTTTTATGAAATTGGCAACTTTTTTTTGTTGTAAATAAGTACGTAAGGTGCGTAGCACTTGTAGTACAGTACGACACAACTTAGATGAAGTACAAATTTGAAAATTTTCATTCATTTATTTCAATTTTACGAATGTATTTGTTTATATAACTTTAAAAGTTATTGCGTTTTCGTAAAGATCATTTTCACCTAAAGCAGTAATAAAGATTGGTGATTTAGAAGGCGCACTCAGTTCGGATGGTGATCGGTTTTACGAATTTTGCCGAAGCTACATCTAAGTTGTGTCGTACTGTAACTGTTGTTGCCTACCACCATATCGTATACTTTTTATTGTAGGCTATTATTTCCTTGCCCATTCCCTGTTACATATACGGAAAAGAATGGGACGACCTCCATCCAATTACCACAGAACTAAGTGGAAACCAAACACTTTCCTTAACTAGTAAAATATCAAAATATCATAAAAAACATGCTATCACAAACACGTACTACTCTTCTATCAACTATAAAATCTATTATTGATCAGGATGTGTAGCCTCAATATGTCAACTAAGAACATGCAATTCTACACCTTAATGATGACGAAATATGGTTTATTATTCTTTGAGACGCTACTAAGACGCGTGGTAACCCGTTAACTGCAAGTGGGGTAAGTTTGATGGGCCTCGCGTGTCTGTGGACGAGACAGCCGACTTTAAGTTGTATAATGTTGTGCACAACAATTTGGCACGAAGTGTACCGAGTTTCTTTCTCTTAATGTTTTGAAATTGCGTCCGTGGAACGATTTGATCCGGATTTTAATTAATAGCGACTTGAGGGTTAAGTGCTGGAAACAAATGAAACGAGTTTACCGGTTCAATGGGCTCAATAGTTCTAAATGAAACGTAATTTAAGTGGAATTGAAGATGGCTTTATAAATGTGAGTAAATAAAATAAATAAATACCTTTACAAGTTTCTATTGTTATTAAGAGTTATAAATACCTACAGTTAGCTGGGATTTATTTTGATTGAATTAGAGTAAAATCCTTTCACTTTTACCACTTTAGACGGTTTGAGCTATCATTTAGTGTTTTATAGTATTTTTATAAATTACACTGTAGTATTTCATTGTTTTCGACTGTTCTAAATTGGATTCATGACTTATGTTTATAAAAATTCTTGATTTTTCATGACTGCCTCGTTGGTCTTCTGGTCGCAAGCGCTACTGCTGAGCATGAGGTCTTAGGTTCCGTTCCCAGGTCGGACAAGGTGTTATTGGATTTTTTTCATCAGGAATTTCTCAGTAGCAGCCCGGAGCCTGGATTTGTGCCCGGTTGATGGCAATAGGCTCGCCCCTTATAACATGGGACTTAAACATAACTGGCGAAATGTGGGTGTACTATAGGTACACGTCTGCCTAACCCTTTCGGGGATCAACAGGCGTGGTGTTATGTTATGCTACATATGTTGATTTTTCATTAAGAAATCCAATTATCCTACTAAGCATAAGTGAAAAACGGGATGCACTAGCTACTGTCAAAAACAGTTTGTTGTAGAACCCGACGAAACTCCGACACCGTAAACAGACAGCCAGTGTACTAACCAGATAGCTAACAGAAGGTTGGCTCCATATAGCGAGCGAAAAGCGGCGCACGGTCAGACTAGATACTCGTAGAATTTTTACAAAATATGAGATGAACAACTCTATGCATACACAGCATAATCAGCCTATAATGTTCCCACTGCTGGGACACAGGCCTCCTCTCTTCGAGAGGTAGTAGGCTGTAATCTACCGCGCGAGCCCAGTGCGGGTTGGTGGATGTCACATATCTTCGAATTTTTGGTTCTAGTACATGACGGTTTCCTCACGATGTTTTCCTTCACCGTTTTGAGAGCAGTGGTGATGAAATTATCTACACAAAGTAAAGCGCATGCCTGGGTTCGAACCCACGGGACACAATTCGTAAGTCAGGGCCGTAACCATGGAGCCACTACTGCTCTATCATCCTACTTGCATTTTATTAATTAAAAACTCAAACACGTGAAGAAATGATTAAAATGAGAAAAGAACCTTCAGCGTTAATATATTCAGAAAATACTCATTAAATCCATTCACTAAGCTCTGAAGACCTTTTACTGCAGGTTTATTGTAATCCTGGATTACGACCTGCCAACTTAATTAACTGCGTTTTTTATAAAGAAAATAATAAAGAAGAAATTGCTTTGGACTAAGTACTGCTAATAGAAATAATTCTTGTTTTTTTGTAATGTTGCCTTTTGTTTTTAATGGATAACACTTAAGTAATTATCTTACTTAATAATAACTTAAGTGAATTATCTAACAAAAAGTAGTTCAGTAGCTTTTTATTTTTTTTGTGATTAGTACTTTATTTCATAGATCGTGTTTTATTTAGCTTAAAGAATTGTTGTTACAAAAATGTTATTTTTAGGTGAAGTTTTTTTATGTGTGTACTTTTTATTGTAACTTAAAATGTATAAAAATTTAAAAACTATTATAACATAAGTATTTTTTTCTTATTAAAATAAGTAGGTTCCTATTAGGTATTAATGAAAAAATAATTTGCATGCCCTAAACAGGTATATCATGGACTAGGTATACATTAAACCACCAACTTTTACAACCTGTATTTTTTGCAAATAATTCTTATTATTATTCTAGATAATATTATTATATTCTTTGTTAAAACTTGTTGGCAGTAAAACAACCCTGGCCCTTATTCGTTGGTTCTTCTTGTGACTTGTGACTCGTGACGATGGCAAATATTGAAACAAAAAATAAAAATGGTCCTTTACTCAGCAACGCTAATACAAGCCTTCGCTGATGCAGACATTTGGTCCTAAAATGTACCTACAGGTGACAGCGCATGCCTCATTCGTTATTATACCTTACCTTTTTTAACCGGTAAATATGCGTTTAGGATTCTTCTAGTGCGGTAGGTCGGTAGATTAGAGTGCCTATTTAAACATATTTATAGCTCCGAACCGACTCACCGGCTCAACAGAACTATCGGAATGCAAAACATACTCACATACACACTATTAATAGTCTAAATAACTCCCCAAAAAAGTTAATTGCCAATTATTTTTCTGCCCACACCAAACCCCAACCCGCTGTCATTCTACGAATGTTTGCTTGTCCATTAATTGCTCATTCCCTTATAACAGAACCAGCTGTTAAAAGAAAAATCTCAGCGTTCAACAGACGTGTACACAGGACAGTAGCACTTTCCACAGCAAAAATACCTTCTAAATCCGCCATTATACGTGATAAAAGCCGTTTCAAGCGAACACGCGAAACGTTAACTGAGTTTAAATTGCCCTATTAATGTGCTGTAATGGTGTGGTCCACTGGGGTAATTCTGTCCCCGACTCGCATTGCACGGTTAGGCGAGCGTCCGATTCGATGAGTGTAATCCTATTACGTATTCTGTGTAAACTATAAAATAGCGGCCGTTTTGAACTGTTTTGATATTTGCTAATTGTTCGGCCTATTGGACGGCTGTTGTCCCATTATATGGTCACGATCATTATCACAGCACTGCCCCCGATAGAAAAAAAGACGAATCCAACATTTTTTCCAGATTGATGTAAAAATACAGGCAGATGCGCCTTTTTTTTCTGATTCCGGCAATATATATAACTCAAATCTAGAAAAAATGGTAGATGCGTCTTTTTTCTATCGGGGGCAGAGCAGGAAAGCGGGGTTCCCCCCGGCTTTCATTTTTCTCTAGTTTGTATGGATTCATGCTGTTAAAGTTGAAAGATTTGTATCGATTTTAAATCAATTAAACCTATTTATAAAATCAGTATTTTTTTTTATTAATTAGCTTCTATAACATTAAAATATTAGTTATTTAAAATACATACCATTATCATTATTGAAACATTAACAAATAAAAAATATTGGCAGCTTGCTACTATTAGCAATGTGTAATTGCTATTGACTTACCATCAACAACCGATATGTAATGGTACACTCACTTTTGTCTTGTTACCCACAGCAATGTAAATAAAAAATGTGCACTTACTAGATCATTTACAAGTATTCTCATGATAAGTGAATCGTATTCTTTTTAAGGAATAAATGTCTTAAACCGTTATGGGTTTTGTTCACTTATTCGGCAATAATTATACTTATAATTGCCGAGTGAGTGAACAAAACCCAGCACTCGTCAGTTTCTGGGAAAAATATGATAGTAATCAGCCGATGCACTTGTTGACATAAATACCCCCGCCGGTCTATACAATATGATATTTAATTCGTTTGCATGCTCTTAAGGGGTCATTGTACTCATCATTATGAACAACTTTCACTATGGGGCCAACCCTAATAATGATAATGATAATGTAGAGAAAATTATAACGAGCTATGCGAACATAAATGTATGGAACAGCAGATTTTTTTTTCGCGCTTTCAGGTTTGGGCCCATAGTGAAAGTTGTTCATAATGATGAGTACAATGACCCCTTAAGAGGATGCAAACGAATTAAATTTTACATTGTATATCCATATATTATTCCATATTTATCCATGTTTCCATGTTTTAGATATCCACCTGGAAAATTATATTAATTTTTATCTTCTCACTAATCTTTTACCTTTTCCTACTTTGCTTTAGCTCAAAAAGTTTACTATGAATTTCAGAAATTCCGTTTTATACCATTGCTTTTTATCGTCTTTTCAGAAAATAACAGTTCTATTTTGGAACTTATCCAAAAAGATTTGATCAAATATGGACTGAAACTAACCAGATAATGCACCTCAAATAAAAAGGGATAAAATCTAAGTCAACATTTCTCAAAGTTTTTTTTTTTGAAGAAATGATGAACGTGAATATGAGTGATTGCTACCATACCTCAAAATGCTGTAGGGGGAGTGTGTGTAGACCCTACACACACTACTACTACTTTTACTACTACTTTTGTTCATATAACAAATAAAAATAATCTCTACTCCAGAAGTAATCCTTAATAATCCTTTATCTTTTTTTTTCCTTTGTAATCCTTTAGTATTTTTCTAGTTGTAGGACAACATACTATTTTCCGATCTGCCAGTCACGCATTCCTCACAAAACTTCCATAAACCACAGACAATTGTGTTAGTACCCAAACATTAAATTAGTTTCTGAAAAGGGATCCTCTCAAAACAAACCTATTTAATTGAAATACTCAAACGAATCGGAGCTAAAATTTTTGTACTTCCAACTCGTAATTGGACCAACAACAAATTAATTATTTGTCTGGTATATTAGGACCAAAAATTTAGTCCTTGAAAATACTAAAACAATGATTGGGATGTTTTGTGTTCAAGAAATCAGTCCATTTGGTACTTAATTGTATTTTGAAAATGGGATTTCAAATTATCTTTCCCTCAACTTCAACCTCACTTCTTGGAAAATAATAAAAATATATTTCTATGTAATAAAAGATGTAATGAAGTAAAATAGGTGCCGGAAACTGAAATTTTCCGATTCATTTGTCGTCATAATATTTTGTGAGTTCTTAGAAAATAATGAAAAATTAAAATGAAAAAAAATGATGCTAAAAAAATATCACAGCTCCGAAGTTTGACAATCTCTTTGGTGTCAAGTGTGAGCCGGTTTGCGGGAGCCTAGGTTACCTATTTTCAATAGGAAGAGAGGCTTTTATCGATGTCTAGGAAACTAGGTCGACATTCAGACTTCCCCACATTTGACCCAACATAATGTTGGCAAATAGAGCCAACTGATTCAGTTAATTGTTTCAAATTACGTCTTTGTAAGAACTTTCATTTACAACTAAGTATAGTGATTTACATGAAATTACTATTAATGGATTTAAATGACAAAAAGATAAAGGGGTGTTTTGTTCAGTCAACCACATTATTCACATCCATGTTTTGTAAATCAACCATCAGTGAAACACAAAGCACATCAGTGGAAATATTTATACTACAATAATAATATATAATAATAATGTAAGCTTTTACCTGTAATTGAGTGTGCATTACAGGATAAGGAATATTATATATTTTTTTAATTTTGTAAAAGAATATCGTTGTATCGTGTATGTATCTCGTTGGTAATCCTTAAATAAATAAATAAACCGTTCTTACTGTTTCGTAACAATAAGAGCGGTTTATGTCGTCACGAAGGCGCTGTCAATGTTAAACTGTTACTACTGATGGGCGGTCAACTGTACACATGACATTACTGCTTTAGTGTTTGTGACAGCATTTCATTGGTCAATTTATTGCGAAGATATTAAGAATTCTTGAGCAACTCAGTAAAAAATTCTTAAAATTAACAACTGCTGAATTTGTATTTATACTGTCAATTAATCTGCCTAGCCTTTTCCCAATTATGTTGGGGTCGGCTTCCAGTCTAACCGGATGTAACTGAATATCGTATTTTACATGGAGCGACTGCCTATCTAAATTCCACGACCCAGTAACTGGGTAGTAAGATACCCCTTGGTAAGACTGGTTGTCAGACTTTCGGGGTCTGACGACCCGAAACGACTGTCAAAGACCCACGAATGACAGCCGGGATCTACGCCTTTACGTGCTTTCTGAGGCACGGAGGAGTCTCGGTATGTAAAGATGGTCACTCATCCACAGACCAACCCCGGCAGGCGTAGCTTAACCTGATGGATCGAACCGGGCGGCTGTTATTACTTAGCCACGAGTTCCTCGTTTT
Organism: Agrochola circellaris; assembly: GCA_914767755.1. Lineage (NCBI taxonomy): Eukaryota > Metazoa > Arthropoda > Insecta > Lepidoptera > Noctuidae > Agrochola > Agrochola circellaris. The sequence goes on from OU611847.1 coordinate 4,851,831, forward strand.
GTATTTATACTGTACTGAAAAGAAATACATTGTTACTAATATTAGGTCCCCACCTATGAAATCAGCGTTTTGTATGGAGAATTATAAAGAAGTTGCATTTTTCATACTAACATTTTCTTAATTTATATAACAACCATGAAGACTAACTAATGTTTTAAAACTTTTATGCACTAACGTTTAAAAACTAAGATAACGTAATATGCCACTTAGATTAAGCGACAAAAATAAGTTTGGGCTAAGTTAAAACAAATAGTGGTAATTCCTGCTAACAAAATGAGGAGTCATTTTTAAGGTATTTCTTATGTCTAGAAAACTATAAGTAATAAGGTTTTTTTACTATTGGTAGTTGTCAATGATGGTCATTATTAGGTATAATACCAAGCAATTGATGAATATTTTAAATCATAGAAGTGACGAGGTTCTCTATTTGTGAGAAAAAAAACGCCGATTTTATAGGAGGGAACCCAATACTATAGTCATCACGATTTTTCTTACAAACGAATAGAGAATAAAACACGGAAAAGAAAATAAAAATGCCAAAATCACGCTTATTTAATTTTCTATTGGACCTGACATTTAATTTAGACTGTAAAGGAAGTAATATGAAAATTATTTGTCAAAATAAAAATAATAATATATTTTGTTCATGAACAGAACAACAATACAATGGCATGACAATAGATTTTCCACAATGGAATATTTCAGGAAAAATTGCTTATGAAATATAATATTATTACGAGGTAGTTAAATTATATTTTCAAAACGTTATGTCAATAATGTGACATAACGTTCAATTTGTGTCAATAAAACATTAAATTAAACGAAACATTCAACATAGGATTTTTCAATCACTTAGGCCGCTTGTACACGTCCGTTTTTTCACCGGACAATGGAACGAATTTTTTACCGCATTCGCGGTGGTGTATGGCTTATAATGAATGTGCGTACATGCATCGGACGCCGGACCGGTGGCCAACTCATACAAATATGAAAAACACGGTCCGTGGTCCGATGGAAAAAACTTGCGTCTAATAGCGGCCTTAGTTAAAAACATCATAACATCACATCTGTATTTCGTGAAGAGTTAGGCAGATGTGGGTGTTCGGAGTAGCGAGCCGACTGGAGTCGCGAGCCGACTGGAGTCGCGAGCCGACTTCCGGCCACCGTTGGCGCGGGCTTGCGGACGGGTAGCTCGCCGTCCGATAGGGACCAGGCCAGGGTCGACGGCGCGTTGTGTTCCACGCGCGCCTCAAAGAGATGTCAGCACCAACTGACGGGGTCCGGAAGGGCCAATGCCTGCCGGGGTTGCGAGTTTGTCCGAAAGGGATATCGCGACCCCGGCACACAGACAACGGAAGGAACACGGGTGGGTTTTAGTCAGTAAAAGTCTGACACGCCCTCCCGCTCCGCCCAGAGCGGGAGAAGTTATTTGATAATTTCCCAACCTCAAAAAAAAAAAAAGATGAGGGAGTTCCACATTTCGCAAGTTATGTTTCACGTCCCATGTAATATGGGCGAGCCTTTTCCCACCAACCGAGCACAAATCGAGTACGGGCTGCTACTGAGAAATTCCAAATAGAAAACCCCAATACACTTTACCCGATCTGGGAATCGAACCCAAGATCTCATGCTCAGCAGATAACTAGACCAACGAGGTAGTTTTTCCAACAAAAAAATCAATCTGCCTAGCCTTTTCCCAACTATATTGGGGTCGGCTTCCAGTCTAACCGGATGCAGCAGAATGAAACCAGTATTTTACATGGAGCGACTGCCTATCTGACCTCCACAACCCAGTAACTGGGTAATACGATATCCCTTGGTAAGACTGGTTGTCAGACTTTCGGGCTTCTGACGACCCGTAACGACTGTCGAAAGATCCACGATTGACAGCCGAGACCAACGGCTTAAAGTGTTTTCTGTGGCACGGAGGAGTCTCGGTTTGTAAAGATGGTCACCCATCTACAAACCGACCCCAGCAAGCGTAGCTTAACCTTATGGATCGACCTGTGCGGCAGTCATTACTTAGCCACGAGCTCCTCCAACACAGTTCCTCGAGTTTTTCCAACAAATTAGTTATAAATCCTACAATTAAAGCCATGCCAAACTATGACAAAAATGTCTACAACACATCAATGTCATATTTCTGAAAATATGCCTTATTAATGTGGCTTTTCAAAATACAGTCCCGCACTAGACTAGAATTCCAATTGCGTTAATGTCACGTCACAAAGCTTGATACTGACCGCATCGCGTCATGCAATTACTGGTCGCTTCCCTTAAGTGCATGCATGCATACAAATTTGTAGGAAGAATACTGTCATACGAGTGCTATTTCATGTTAGATGTGACATTAGCGTTTTGAAATCATACACTTTGAATACGAATGCATAGAAGCTACTAGCTAAGCTACTATACTTCGATGGTCCTAGTTTATCATATGTGACGTCGAGTTACAACTTTATTAGCTATACGGATATGTAAGTGGGCACGCCCTTTATGCCTGGAGGCTTTTATTCCGGTAGTTCTGTTTAAGTTTTGAGTTTTTATTTTATTTTAATTGCCATTTGTTTTTATACAAGTAATTTCAAAGTTGTACTTTAATTACCGGGCACCCTGTAGAACTGACATAATAGCCGATCCCGATTATCACAATTGATGAGAAGTCACAATCTAGCACTCTGTAGCTGAGACCTGTCGTAGCAAGGCCGGCTACGGCTTAGCCCCTGCGAAGACCTTTGTGTAGCAATTCATGTAAGTTACGTCTGACGGCTATTGCAGCGCAAAATACTTGAAACCTCCTTTGACGTAAGTATGGCTGGATTGGACTACAGTAACAGGTCGCTGAAATGACATTTATCTTCTAACAAGTCGTGTGTGCGATAGGATTTCCCATCGGCAAAAATTACGAACTTCCATACAACCGGTATTATAGTGCCTAGGCGCGTATTTCGCGTATGAATGGATTTAACCCGCTGAGGGAATGAATTAAAAAAATATATTTCTTTAGGCTCAACTTCTGTATATTTGGAACTCTTGTGGTAGACGTTCATGCTTCTAGGTCCAGCGGTTTGGGCTGTGCGTTGTCTGCTAGTGAGTGATATAAGATTTTTATTAAATAGAAGATAGGTACGACAGGAGAATGGTTCGTATACAAAAAGTAACATTGTACGTTATAAATCAGCCACATTTGCCGGGTGATTGAAAAGAAAATTCGATAAACATACTCACAAAACATCAGCAAAAAAATTATTAAGAGTACATCTTTCTTTAAAAAATGTCGGAAATCCCGTCATTCAGTACAAAGGGAATGGTATTTCTATATTCCATTTCCACATACAATTATCGCCGTTTCAAAGTGAGAGAGTCTTAAGGCTCGTATGGCGTGGAGTGCCATCGGCTCAATAGAAATGTCATCACGTACGATGCGATAAAGCCCCGTACACCGTACATTCCCCCTTATACGGGTATTATTGGTTTCCACTCAATTTATGTCGTTTCTGAAGGAAATTATAGAACATTGGTGTCAGTTGTTTGTGAAATGTGAAGCCTATTAAGAACTTGTATGGTATTGAATAATTGTAAGAACTTCTGTAACGTGTTTTCTCGTTAAGGTACAATTCTATAGCCGACTGCAGGCAACGAATCGTCGCGACGACAGGGTTCTATGTATTTGCAAGGGACCATTCCGTACCCGACCGCAGGCGGCGACTGCAGGTGACGTGTCGCCGCAACACCCTGGTTTCATGATGAAATACCTTCCGTAGCTACGGTGCAGTTACGGGCGAGCGACAGACGACACGTGTAGCCGACCGCAGACCAGTAGTGTCCTGCCGGGGTTGCGAGTTTGTCCGAAAGGGATATCGCGACCCCGGCACACAGGCAACGGAAGGAACACGGGTGGGTTTTAGTCAGTAAAAGTCTGACACGCCCTCCCGCTCCGCCCAGAGCGGGAGAAGTTATTTGATTATTTGATAATTTTAATGTTTTTTAATTTTTGTTTTGTTTTGTCTGTTTATTTTAATTTAATTAATTTGTGTGTGTGCTTTGATTATAATAATTTTAGTTAGTTATGTTTTTAGTTTGTTAGTTAATTCAATCTTATTCTTATTTAATTTAATTCAATTCAATTTAATTTCATCCAATTTAATTCAATTCATTTTTATTAAATTCAATTCAATTTAAGTTAATTTTAAGTACATATAAAATATTAATTAGATTATAGTCCTAATTGCATTGTTTTCCATGTATAAATTGATTATTATTGTATAGTGAGATCCAATTGAAATGCTGTGCTTACCTATAATTTAGATGCATGCAATTCTATTGTATTTGTTAATGATTGTTACTTTGAATGTCCTTGTGTGTATTTAGTTGGTTTGCCTAAATAAATAAATTAAAAAAAAAAAAATCCCTCGTTCAAAAAAAAAAAAAAAGATCAGTAGTGTCGCCAACGCTCTAGTGATAACAAGTTTTTCTATCTTCTATCTACCGACTGGAATACGGGCTACTACCGCCTGCGGTTGGCTTCGGAATCATGACTGCAGCGATATGTCGCCTGCAGTTGCCGCCTACAGTCGGGTATGGAATGGTACCTTTATGAATTTCTATGAAGGCGACGTGTTGTTAGCTACGGAAGGTATTTCATAGAAATTGATAGAAACCAGTCGTGTCGCGGCGACACGTTGCCTCCTGCGGTAAAAATGGTACCTTTATACTAAAAACTGACATGTATTGAGTCTTATGCTATCAGAATCCACTTGCTTTATGATTAATTCTATACATATTATAAACCTTTCGTGTGTGCCTGTGTGACCGCTTTGTTCTTCTAAACTACACTACGGATTTTGATGCGATTTTCAGCATTATTTAGAGAATTTGTTCGGGGAGGTTTATCTGTAAAGTACATTAATATTAAACTTAGAAATAATAACTAATTCTCGAAGTTTTGTCAAGTCGTAAGAACCGTGCGAAGTATGGACGGGTCGGTAGTGTATTATAACAAAAACTAACTACAAAAAAACAACCTATTTCGAAAAAACACGAAAAGTCGGTGGTAAAAAATTATAAAACTTATCCAAAGACACCGACTTCCGAAAAGAAAGTTATTTTTAAATTTTTTGTGTGTTTTAGGAAGTCGGTTGTTTTTTTTTGTAAAATGTGTCAACAGGAAAAGTGTCCAAAAGACTGTCACAATTGCAACTTTTAATGGCAATTTTGATTCTTTGGTCAAAAAAAGGCCAGCTCTCTGGTCACGTGAAGAGTATTTACTCTGTAATCTATTATCTTTCGAAAATGTTGAATTTAAATTAGGTATCCAAACAAAACAACCCTTGTACATCAAGACTCCTAAGAAGCCCTTATCAAATAATAATTCAGAATGCATTTCAGACGGTGTACCTCATTATTTGAACTGCCAAGCAAATTTTCAAGTGCTTATTCAATATCTTGACGTAATGAGCAAAAATATATACCCGTTTAGCGAATTTAAACTTTTCCGTATTTATATAATGATATTATAAAGAAGTATTTGTGAGTTTGTATGTAGGGGGTAATCTTCGGAACAACTTATCCGATTCTGAAAATTATTTCACTAATAGGTTGCTACAGTATTGCCGAGAATCATAAGATATAGAAGTCACAGGCAGAGGCTATATTGAATAAAATTGTCAGGTGTTTTGTCTGTCTACACATAACCTTACGGACATTTTTATTAAGTGTGCATATATTTTTGATCGGGACTTACATTTGCTAGGTAGGTAAAGAAGTCCTACCTATTGGCTAAAACGGTGGCCCAGTGGTAACGGGAACAGCACTTTCCCGCTCGCGCGACGCTCGGTTAACGAAAACGCTTGGAGCCGTCAACATTTCGATATTCGCGTATTTTTATCTGTCCTAACTTTCATTATTTTTGAGTGCATCGCTCCATTCTAATTAATTGTTGACTACACAGGCACAAATTTTAAGTGCTTAATAAAACCAAAGTGACAGATTTATAGTTCCTTAAATTGGTTCTTTCCTAATAACATTAGATAAATGCACTCCAACTAGATTAATTAGTTATTTATCAAGTACGATTATATCTACTATTATTATAAATATAACAAATGAGTTTTATTTTAATACACACTAACCAAATGTTAAAACTACTGACGAGCGCAAGTTTAAAATCAAGGTCACCGTACTACTGGAAGGACCAGACAAAATTTCATACAGACTGCGTACTGCTAGCAGGACTCACGGAAGTCTTCCAGCAGGACACAAACCCGTCCTTCCAGAAGAGCTTTCAATAGGACAAGTCATCGAGTGATCTATCATTAAGAACTTACAAGTGTAATGGCGGCCTTAATTTTTTATATTTAAAACTTAAAATTCTGTCGGAACTAAGTTCGAAATTTAAAAATGTCTCGATGGTGTAGTCCTCGTTCTGTGTTTATAAGTAAAAAAACATATTTTATTGAAGCTTTAATTTAATCATCTTTCGGGACAACATTACAGTCGCATTGATTTTTGACGCACACGCCTCCTCCCTTAGGGCCGGTGCCATCTCCCAAATTGTGGCAGTATCGTTGGCATCCGAAGAAGTCGCAGCTACCTCGACGTACCCTATTCCAGGGACCAGTTCTGGGGAGGTTCAGGTCATCTCCTAGAAACAGAATATAAGAATTTCATTGCTATATTTATTTTAAAGAGAGACTGCCTAGTTGCCGTTGGTATGGTAATCGAAAGCCTTACTGTTGACCACGAGGTCCTGGGTTTGTTTCCCAGTTCGGGGCAAATACGAGTAGTTCGGGTTTTTCTATTAGAATTTCTCAGTAGCAGCCCAGATTCTGGATTTGTGTCCGGTTGATGGTAATAGGCTCGCCCCTTATTACATGGGACTTAAGACGCAAATATATACCAGTGACCTTGAGTGGTTAGCTTGCGTGTTGTGTACTGCGCTCACGCAACGCGTCATACGTCCAACCAGTAATAAGACTCGCCCATCAAGGAGTGCTGTTCCAAATTAGACGTATTATTAATGTATTACATAAAACAAAAGGTATATTAATAAAACACGTATACTAAAAGATCAATAATTAAATTATCTTTAAAATGGTGAAGGTTTCAGAAAAATACGCTTGATAGATTTTGCGTGATTCTCACTTTTTTATCCGCGTTAAACATTACTTTACTAATTATTTTCACTATGTAATATAAATATAATCTAAAATATTCGTATATTATGTTATTAAGAAAATGCTCTAATTTAACATATATTTTTTCCAAATAATTAACATTACTCGTTTAGACGTAATCTTCAGGATAAAATCATTAATCAAACATAACTGGCGAAAGTTGGATGTGCTATACTCGTAGGTGCACCTCTGCCGAAACCTTTGGGAAAACAGACGTTATGTTATTTATTTTAAAACTTTTCTGTGTCACATCGTATCGTCTCTTCGCTATGTTAAATTCCCATGTAGGTACATGCCGATTTTTGGGAGGTAACGGTGCCTTCCATGTGCAGATGGTGACCACCGGGGTGGGTTTAGTGAAAATGTACATACAAGGGTGAAAGCTTATTGTCATTAATCGGACACAAATTGAAAGTTTATATGATGAACTAAGAAAACTGATAATACCATTCCATACCCTATAGGTAGACCAAGGTTTTAGTTTAGCGTAATCAGCCTATAATGTTCCCACTGCTGGGACACAGGCCTCCTCTCAGCGAGAGGCCGTAATCCACTACGCGGGCCCAGTGCGAGTTGGTGGATGTCAATTGTCTTCGAATTTTTGGTTCTAGGACATGCCGGTTTCCTCACGATGTTTTTCTTCACCGTTTTGAGAGCAGTGGTGAAGAATAATTTACACAAATTAAAGCGCATTTCAGGATTCTTACAACTCGTAGCCACCGTTATCGCTGGGCCACTACTACTCAGTTTATTATGAGGAATCTAACCAATACTGGAATACAGTTTATATTTCCTTTCAGCACTTTTCTCATAGACGCAGAGGCTTTTCTGTTCAAACTGTTTTGTGCACATATGAGCAGTCTATAAGATAGTTAGTTTGATATTGTGCTGTGTTCGGAGCTTGGCGTGGCAACACGTCGTGTCCGGGTACGCAACAAGTCAATCATCATCTTGAGGATGCCTCGTTGAGAGGTGACACAATGTGTCGATTTCTTACAGGGCTCTTAATGACTCTTTAAGAACAGTTAAGCGGATTAGGTTACTAAATATAGGTACGTCGGCTATTGTATTTTTTAAGCAGTCTATAAATTTGACGTAATAATGGTTGTAGAAAAGATATCACTTACCTGGATTCAAACTTTCTGCGAAAACAAAGGCTATGAAAGCCGCAAATACAGTGAACACAAGGAAATACTTCATCTTGTTTCTTTAACCTTTTGAATAAATTTACTGACATTGATTCGGGTTTATATCTCCTTATATACAACTTACGAGAATCAACGTAATTAGAAACCAACTTAAAATGACCGCTGCGAAACCATTTACTGAATAAAACTGAACTTTATTCCGTTTTAATAAGGATGAGTATGGCGACAGGTGACTGCAATGTTCTAATATTTTATGTCCGATAGATTGGGTTTTCTTCACAGGTACCTAAAGTTTGCTATAGCTATTTTTGTTTTGCTTTAAGTATTTTTAAGTATGTTTTTTTAGGGTTCCGTACCCGAAGGGTGCCAAAGGAAACCCTATTACTAATCCTCCGCTGTCTGTCTGTCAGCGGGCTGTATCTCGTGAACCGTAATAGGTAGACAGTTGAAATTTTCACAGATTGTGTATTTCTATTGCCGCTATAACAACGAATAGGTTATAAAAATAAAATAAAGTTAAAAATTAAAGAAGGTCCTCAGTCCCCATAGAAGAAACGAATTTTTTTCAACTATTAAAACCTGCAGGGTACTTCCAATTGACATAGAACCATGTCGCAAGAAACAAGGTCTCACGGCACAAGTAAAGGAAAAAGTCCGAAAACCGTTAATTTGTAGTTTTATCACATAAAAAGTTTTTTTTTGTGATTACAAACTTATATTTACTGTTGGAAAATTGACCGTGACGTATATCGATATATAGGAGAACATTTTTTCAACTACAAAATTTATTCTTGTGATAAATTCATCTCAACTACGGGACCCTTCATTGCGCGTGGTCCGACACGCACTTGGCTGGTTTTTTCTTTTGTTTTGATTGTGTTGCATCAAATTCAATTAAGATAACTTAGATTTATGGACGCGTTAGACTTGAATATTAAGGAAAAATAATCTTGTTTATTAAATGCATTTAGTTATTTAAATTGTTATAGACAAAAAACGGGTGCTATAAAAAGTTAAATGATGTGGGTACTATTAATAAAGTTTGTAGAAACTTAATAATAAAACTGATTGCTATCGAGTGTCACTAGAGAATTTGTTGATACTTATCTGGTTGTATGAACCACAGCTTCTAACATCAATGGAAACCAACCATACCATACCATACCATACCCGCAGCTAATCCAATTTAGGGGTATGAGGAACAGGGTGTAAAGTTCACTCATCCACCATAGAAAAGGGAGGATCCTCCGACTAGACGGGTGTCATGTCTGGCGGGCAATTGCCCAGAGGTTGAAGTCGGCAGCTTGTATATATTATATGTCCACCGCGCGGTAAACTCTAATTGCGCGATTCAGGATTTGAGTGACGTCAGGATGTTGTGTGACGTCAGGTCTTTGATGCGTAGTTCACATGTGGCGATGTAGATGCCGCCACACATACCATACCATACCATAGCATACCATACCATACCATACCATACAAACGTTACTTTACATGAACAGTGTCATTAAATTTGTGCAAATTATTCTGTAACACAACATCACGCCTATAATCCCCGAAGGTTTGGGCAGAGATGTACTTATAGTACACCCACATTTCGCCCGTTATGTTTAGGTCCCATGTAATAGGTGGCGAGCCTATTGCCATCAACCGGTCACAAATCCAGACTCCGGGCTGCTACTAAGCGATTCCAGATGGAAAACCCAATAACACTTCGCCCGACCCGGGGATCGAACCCAGGACCTCATGCTCAGCAATAGCGCTTGCGACCATTACAACGAGGCAGACTATTCAGACTGGCAAGTTATTCTATTACGTTATAATCTTGAGGATTCATTTATTCTTTGGGATCATTAGGTACTTGTAATGCTGTTTACGTGGGATTAAGGCAGTCGTTGTGGAGCCAAATTAAATGTCGGAGGAAAGTATAATTTTGTAATTTTTATGATTATATTTGTTTGTTTTGCCTTGAGGTAATGTTGTCTTTAGTTCGTGTCATCAGGCTAGGAAAGATTTATTATTCAAGAAAAATAAAGAACCAAGAATTACCTTACCATCTGGTCGCTATTATTTCTCTTAATTACTACGTACTATTATTTATTTGTTAGTATTTAATAGTGGAGCTCATGGCTAAGTTATAACAGCCGCACGGGTAAATCCTTCAGGTTAAGCTACGCTTGCCGGGGTTGGTCCATGGATAGGCGGCCATCTTTACATACCAAGACTCCTCCGTGCCTCGGAAAGCATGTTAAGCCGTTGGTGCCGGCTGTCATTCGTAGATCTTTGACAGTCGTTACGGGTCGTGAGAAGCCCGAAAGTCTGACGACCAGTCTTACCAAGGGGTATCATATTCCCCGTTACTGGGTTGTGGAGGTCAGATAGGCAGTCGCTCCATGTAAAATACTAGTATTCAGCTGCATCCGGTTAGACTGGAAGTCAACCCCAGGATAGTTGGGAAAAGGCTAGGTAGATTTTGACTACTTACTATTATTTACAGCTGGAAAAGTATTACCATTTTACCGGCTCGTAGTAGTCTGACTTAGGCTACAGACTCTCATAAAATGGTAGAATTCCCCGATATAATATAAAAGAATGTAGCTAAGGAAAGTCTGGCAAATTAATTCTTAAGCAAATTCACTACCAACTTAAATCAGTCGTATATTCCAATCACAACTGTCATTCTTTACAGTTGTATAAAATGGCTATAACACGGCAAATTGACGTAAGCCGTCAACTTGCATTGATTCAATAAATTCAACATTCACAGATACAAGTACTTGTTCCACCTTCAAAGATCTGTGTGGGTGTTGTTACATGTTACGCAAACCACATTATATTTTATAGTATAGAGAACCTTTCAAACGAGATGAGGGAGAAGGGTAAATCTAAGTTTTCCGCCTGCCTGGGTAACGACCTATCTTATTTAAGGAAACCTAGAAAGCAATAGGAACTTTTTAGTTCTCTGTCAGTATATTTTTGCAAAGAAAGGGGTATAATGTATCGGTTTCGAACGAAAGCATAGTTATTGGTTTTTAATTTGTTTAATAATCGGCGCCTACAATCAAGAAACTATTTGTAAGTGCCTACATGTTATTGTTATAAGGATGTTGGCATTTTTTTTGTCCGTCAAGTAGATTATTAAAAAATATTGGGCACGTTTTTTTTCTTTTTTTACGTCATGCAAAGATTACGTCAATACATTGAGTTCAAATGTGGCATGACGTCACTCCGCGGTAGATTTATACTGACTTGACTTCGAGAGGGAGTGGACTGTAATCTACCACGCGGGCCCAGTGCATGTTGTATGTAGATGTCACATGTCTTCGATCTTTTGGTTCTAGGACATGCCGGTTTCCTCACGATGTTTTCCTTCCTACCGTTTTGGTAGCAGTGGTGATAAAATTATGTACACAAAGTCAAGCGCCTGCCTAGGTTCAAAGCCATGACCTACAACTCATAAGTCGGGGCCGTTACCACTGGGCCACCACTACACTAACAATATTTACCCGTTTAAAAAGAGGACATAACATTTTTAAACTTCATCATCATCATTATAGCCGAAAGACGTCGACTGCTGGACACAGACCTCCCCCAAGCACCGATACTTCGCCCAGTTCTGCTCTTCTCGCATCCAGCGGATTCTTGCAGCCTTCTCAAGATCATCGGTCCACCTTGTGGGAAGCCTTCTAACGCTACGTCTTCTGGTACGCGTTCACTTAGTTTAGCATTATTTTGGGCTATGCTCTTCATTTCTGATAAAACAATTTTTTTTTACAAAACTTTTTCTTTTCTTTTTTTTTTTTTTACCAGCCTACGCTGTCCAACTCCTGGGCAAAGGCCTCTCTCCACTCCTTCCATCGTTCGCGAGCCCGTGCGTCCTCCTTCCAGTTTTGACGGAACCTATCCAGCTCGTCCTGCCATCTCCTACGTAGTCTGCCGCGACCCCGCCTCACTGTCTCAGGGCACCAGTTCTTACAAAACTTACTTCGATTAAAATAAAAACACCCCTTTTCGTCGAAACCGGATCCATCTCGCCACATACCATACCTTTCCATTACACATCAGTAATTTATTTCCCTGTATATTCCTATACAAAATAGATCGCTATTTCTGAACCTATTTCGCCTATTCGACTGTGAGAGAGATACCAAATATTGACGCAAGTAGAAGCATAAATCATAGATATGAAAACTTTCTGTGGATGCTGTTACGTAAGTGTGCGAGTAACAATAAATATTGGTGAGGTGTTCTGTCGGAATAGGTAATGGTTTTGAATTTCTTTGGTGTTTTTTGGTAGAGTTTGTAGATTAATCTTGTTAAGATTTTTGTTGTTGAAATCTGTCTGTTTAGAGTCGTCTTTCAGCTGAGTGATTTTTTAATGTCAATTATATCTGTATTAGTTTAAAAATATTTATTACAAATAACAGCAAGTTATAATAATAATAATATCATTTATTTCAGGCGACACAGGCCCATAGAAAAATACCTTAAACTAAACATACATATTTTTGTTAATAAATAAGGCTTAGACTATGTTAGTAGCACTTCACTTTGCACTTGACTTTGTGCTGTTATATATATAATATACAATTAACAAAAGATGTTCCCGCTAACCCGCAATGGCATAGGCGTAAAAGAAACACTCGGTACACGCACTCTTTAAAAGACAAGTGCAACAATTGCGCGAGTATCTTTTATGTATCAATTTAATATTTTTTAACCGACGAAAAAAAAAAGGAAGGAGGGTCTCAAGTCGACACGAACAAAAGGCGTTCCCGTTAACTCGCAATAGTAACTATAGCATGCACATATGCAAAAAAACTTACAAAATGTTTTTATTTTATAGGTAACATATTCACAACAAAAACATTTTTACAAAAAATTAAACTTACTCCTTATCGCGCGTTGTGAAAGGGGGCTAGACGGAAAAAATTCTCACGAAAAGCTGTAACGACACTTTTTGCTATAGTAAGCTATTGTAAGCTGTGCGGCATGCGCATGTTTCTCTGTCTGTCTCTCTCTCTCTCTTATAGAAAGGAACTTCGTTCCATCCGGGTGTCCCTTGACAACTCTCAATTTTTTTTATTGTAAATATTTTTCCTGTGAAATAAAAACATTTTGTAAGTAATTTTTTTTTTAATGTACGGCCGCTATACTATTGCGGGTTAACGGGAACGCCTTTCGTTAATTAACAAAATGTATACACTTGTCTAGGTTTTGTAGTTAAACTTTTCGAACAAATAGAAAAATCTATGATTCATAAAATACGATGGTTTAAAGACTCAGTACCCGTCGCTATAGCCGTTCTGAAAAATGTACCAAAATTCGTAAAAGTAGAAAATACGTTTTTGCAACGTTACGTAACAAGTCGTTCAAATAAAAGCGTGATCCGATGTAGGTCTGAAACTCGTGAATAGCGTGTTTCACTAGGTACAGTCCATATCTAGGAAAGAAAAAAAAATCCAGTCACAGTTCTAAAAACTGAAAACCAAATCATAAATATTTTGATACATCTACACACAACAATCCAAAACCCAATTTCGTAGAATGGAAAAAAAAATATCTTCTGTTGAAATTTTACCTAAACCCAATAGGTAGTTTCATTTAGAAAAGTTTGCGGTATTCAGCAGTTTTCCAATTGAATTTGATAAGGGGTGAAATTTTGTACGAAAGTAATTTTCGTTGGGAAAAGTTCTGTATTACCTACCTGGCTTTAAGGATAGAGACGATCAGGTAAACGATAGGCAAAAAAGTATTTCGCTTTGGGAACTTTTAAATGTGCCTATATCTGGAGTTTCTGTAATTATTTCAAGTAGTATTTGAAGAGTTTGTATATAAAATAAATGTTTATTCCGATCTGTATTGAGAAATAAAATTTGAGTTCTTACCATATAGGCTTTTAGAATAGGTACTACTTTACTTTTTCACCATACGTTTCAATGAATATATTAATAAGACATTTACTTTTGATTTGCAAATATTATTTCGATATAGTAAAACTTGTTACCAAGGGTGGAAAAAACTTACAACTAAAACAAATGACTAAAGAAAGCTAAATGAGTAGAAACTCTAATCAAAAACAGTATTTATTTCTATTGAAATACAAACCGAAGTCAACGGCCTGCGAAATTCGTTTCTATAAAATAACTTCCAGAAATAAATAGAAGTAGATATTCTTTTTCAATTCAGAAACGTTTGTCATCTGTAATTGTTAAAATAATATTCGAGACTCGGTTATAAATCATGATATTTAAACTTACTTCATCGCCTTTTTAAGGAACCGTTGCTGTGGAAAAAATGAATAGACATTTTTTTCATGTAATTTTTGACAAAAATATCTTTGATTTTACGTCGAGATAAAAGTCTGAATAAAGATTTTTTTAAAGCTGTCCCTACTTACAATCAAATTGTACGATGACAAGTAAGATACTATTTTAAATACTCGTATTTCAGCTATTTCCTTAAGTACTAAACCTCGAACTAAATCTAGTTACGAACTAGACACATACCAAACTGTCGCCACAGTAATTTGTGAATAGCTTTAAGTAAACTTCCATGCTTCTAAGTTTCCCGAAACTACGTAATTGTCTTTGGAACCGAAACCAGTATTTTGAGAACAGATCCTATAAAGGGGTACATCCTATAACCATCGTTATCCTACTTCAGAATCTTGTTCTCTTAGCTGCTAAAACTAAAGCTTCATTTACACGATGCAAGTTTCTTGCCTGTGGCATACAATAAGATTGAAGCAAGAAATGAACGTCTAAACAATGCTTAGATGGTGCAAATTTTATTTTTGCTTCAACAGATGTCATGCCACGGGTAATTAAATCGCTTCTTGTAAATCAGGCATAAGCCTTACGTGTCTTTTAATTATATTCAGCATAAGCCTTACGTGTCTTTTAATTATATTCACCGAGCAGTAGTGACCCAGTGTTAACGGCCTCGACTTAGGAGCGAGTCAGTCGCTTTACTTTGTATAAATATTTTCATCACCACTGCTCTCAAAACGGTGATGGAAAACATCGTGAGGAAACCGGCATGTCCTAGAACCAAAAATTCGAAGACATGTGACATCCACCAACCCCCCGGCCCGCGTGGTGGATTACGGCCCACTCCCTCTCCCCGAGAGGAGGCCTGTGTCCCAGCAGTGGGAACATTATACGCTGATTGTTTAGACCAAATATCTATTATATTACGTACTACAGATATTTCGCCTTACACAGCTGAATATAATTTAAAATTATCTCAGAAAAAATCTCTAATGTCCAAAACACCTCACCTTCCTGAAAGTACATAAAATACTTGAAATGAACCGAAAGTCAAGGGAAGAGTTTTTATGGAGCGTTCCATTCCATTTTGCTAGAGGATATATGAGCCAGCCTGATTCCCCGCTAGAGACTGATAAGTCGGGAACGTGACGTGGAATAAATCATGGACACCGCCGTGATCCGAATAACATGTACGACAAAATATACCCAAGAATTTATTTAACTTCCATATCGAAGTATTGCTTGTTTACTTTTGGGCTCCTTTGGGTCTTAGCAGAGTAAGCCTTACCTAAAAGCTTGTCCCTCTTAAGTCGGGTTGTGGACATCTATCGTTGGGACAATGCGCCTTCCGGGATAACAGGAGTGAGTATCATTACTTTTTCGTACTGAAAGTAAGCTTGTAACTCCCGAAGGTTAGATAAAGGTGTATGTACTGCTGTTCAAGGATTTCAGATATACATCCTATACTATTATATGAGCAATATTTGTATACATATTTATATATATATATTTATTTATTTAACAGTTTATGTACACACATATAAACAGACAAGAAGAAAGGAACAGAAAAATACGTACAAAGGTGATGCTTATTTCTAAAGAAATCTCTTCCAGCATACCTGCGATAGGCAAGTAGTTAAAGAGATGTAGACAACGTATCTAAGAGTAGAAGAGAAAATAAAATACATAAAATAAAAACACTTAATTATTCACTAATTTAACTATAATATTAACTATAAACATACATTATGAGAATAAACTTACCTACTTCTAAAATAAATATCACTAAAATATATATACTTTATTATGATGTACTTAGTATAAAATAATAAATACAAAAAAAATGCAACTATGACTATATATATATTTGTAATCACGTTCTCGAAAACGGCTCTAACGATTTCGATGAAAGTTGTAATACAGGGGTTTACGGGAGCGAAACATCGATCTAGCTAGGTCTCATATCTAGAAAAAATTGTTTTCCCTTTTTTCATAGACTCGGGAATGTGCTACAACGTTGGTATGCCTGGACGATATGTTCTGATCTATTTTCACCCGAGCAGAGCTCGGTCGACCAGGTACTTGTCATTATATAATTTTCTTCTTCTTTTCGTGCGGTTAGTGACTAACTTGGTGTCAGAGTTTTAAATCCACCCATTGGCCTCTAACTTGGCATCACATACCGTCGAGAAATATCTCTCAGGCATGCCGGTTTCCTCACGATGTTTTCCTTCACCGTTTTTGCAGCAAGTGATAATTATACAATGCGCTCATGAATCCGTAAAATCAGAGGCGCGTGTCTTGGGCTCGAACTCGAGACGTATGACTTGGCAGTCTGAGGGTCACACCACTTGGCTATCACCGCTAGCAGTATTATATAATACAACCACGCTATGCAACTATGACCTGATCAATAAAATCTATTGCTTAGCATTTTATAAAAAAAGTAGAAAAACACAATGATGAAGATAAAATCTTTACCTACATCATTAGCATTTCACTAGTCGTGTTTAAAGCACGAATGCATTCCCTTGAGTCCTATAAAAACCTTGTTAACCACTTATTCGTATGAAATCGTTCGTGCAGCTAAAGTTAATTTAAAGATTATTTTTTGCCCCAAAAAGCTTATATATTAGAAAAATCTATAAAGTCATTATATATAGATTATGACGGTGCAATATTATGATAGCTTGCAACCGCGTCAAGTTAGAAAAATATTATATTACCCGTTTGCTCCCAGTTGACTCATAGAACGCCCGAGGAATGATAAGTACCTTAGTGCAGTGTCAAGTGGCTACCGAGTTTACTAATATTAATAATATATGCACACTATTTCAAGTGGCTCTCAATATGCAATTGTGCGCCTACTGGGATTAACACATAACATAACCTTACGACTATTTTACCCGAAGGCTTAGGCAAATGTGACTGAAGATAGTTCACCCACATTTCTCCAGTAATATGTCGCGAGCCTATTTCGGTCAACCGAACCCAAATCCAGATTCTGAGCTACTGAGAAATTCCTGATGGACAAAACCCAGTAACACTTTGGCCGACCAATTTTTTTTTTGAGTGTGGGATATTGTCAAATAACTTCTCCCGCTCTGGGCGAAGCGGGAGGGCGTGTCAGACTTTTACTGACTAATACCCACCCCTGTTCCTTCCTTTGCCTGTGTGCCGGGGTCGCGATATCCCTTTCGGACAAACTCGCAACCCTGGCAGGCATTGGCCTTAACGGACCCCGTCAGTTGGTGCTGAGATCTCTTGGAGGTGCGCGTGGAACACAACGCGCCGTCGACCCGGGCCTGGTCCCTATCGGACGGCGAGCTACCCGTTGCTCACCGTCCGCAAGCCCGCGCCTACGGTGGCCGGAAGTCGGCTCGCGACTCCTGATGCCCGGGGCGTCTCCTGCGGCGACTAGGGGCGCAAGGCGACCTGGGATTCGAACCCATGACCTCATGCTCAGCAGTAGCGCCTGCGACAACTAGATCGACGAGGCAACCAGTAGGTACCTATATCGAAATAATTGCCAAAATAAAGCATCAGATCATCAGCCATTAAAAATATAAAAAAATCTGACGATTTCGTTTTGACGTTATAAAAACAAAGCGAGGATTATGAAACACAGTCATTAATACGCTTTTTTTTCCTTGAGTTCACCATTTTACCTTGTTTGTAAACAACCATGATTGATTAAAACCGGCCAAGTGCGTGTCGGACCACGCTCAATGAAGGGTTCCGTAGTTGGATTGAATTTATCACAAGAACAAACTTAAAATTGTAGTTGAAAAACACGTTCTCCCAAACATTTCAACTGCAAATGTAAGTTTGTACGCACAATATTAGGAGATTTACCATGCTATTTTAAGACCATAGACTTCTTATAGGCTTTCCTGTAATATAAAAAAAAATATTAAACTGTTTTTTTAATTAAAAAAATGTGAGCCGTCACGGGACGCCTGGCAGATGTGAAACATCGACATTATTTTGTAAAAGTAATATGCAGAAAAGAACAGATTGTGATAGGAACTAAATATGTCATATAGCGTGGCGAAGCGTCGCCACGGCATGCGTCGCCACGGCATGCGTCGCCACGCCAGAAATCGGTTTTACGTGCGGCTGTAGATGTTTCACATCAAAAATTTGGCTCAGTAATTTCGGGGATAAGTTGGGGAATGGTCAACTTTCATCTAATTTCTTATAAAGCCTTAATTATATAATTATAATAATAATCATTTTATTTCATAATAGACATCCATATTTTTTTCCTAAAGATTAAACTTAATAAATTATGTTATACAGTTTGGACAAATAATGGACGAAGAGGCAATCAATATTTAAACCTATTTAAAAAAAGACCCGCACTTCATTTGATATGTGTTAGGAGCTCGTGGCTAAGTAATAACTGCCGCACGGGTCGATCCATCAGGTTAAGCTACGCTTGCCGGGGTTGGTCTGTGGATGGGTGACCATCTTTACATACCGAGACGCCTCCGTGCCTCGGATAGCACGTTAAGCCGTTGGTCCCGGCTGTCATCCATGGATGTTTGACAGTCATTACGGGTCGTCAGAAGCCCGAAAGTCTGACAACCAGTCTCACCAATAATTGTAGGTACATTGTATTACCCAGTTACTGGGGTGTGGAGGTCAGACAGGCAGTCGCTCCATGTAAAATACTGGTATTCAGCTGCATCCGGTTAGACTGGAAGCCGACCCCAATATAGTTGGGAAAAGGCTTGGCAGTTTGACTTCATATGATATATAACACAGAAAATTTTAAATGGCACCCATATTCAAAAGTACATAAAATATGGTACACATAAATCAATTTCTGTTTGAATCACAGAAATTGATTTATGTGTACTAAAATTTCAACTTAATCGGTACAATAGATGCGGAAAACATTGGCTGTGACAGACAGGCAGACAGATAGACACACGAGTGATCCTATAAGGGCTCCGTTTTTTCATTTGGACATATGGAACCCTAAAAAACAAACGAAAACAATTTTAATTTATTATCAAAATAATCAACCTGAGTTTTGTTTCAGAAACAAATCAAATCAAATCAAATCAAATCAAATCATTTATTTTTTGCTGAATACACTGTTACAATGGTGTTATAAGAATTACATGTTTCAAGTGATTCTACCATAAGGCATGCAAAAATTTATACAGTCATAGTTATTCATCAATTAATCAAAATAGACATTGAAATAGATAAAATTAGATGAAATAAGCACGAATAGTTATAATAAGTTAAAGTCACAGTGGAGAATAAATTATTTATTAAATAATAAAAATATTTAAATTATTTCAATGTCAATGTCAAAATTAGTTATTAAGCGATACATGCATAATTCATTGAATAATTGATTTTACTTGATGTCACTGCGAGGTCTATAATTTGGGAAAATTATCATTAAGGAAGTCATTCAAGTTATAGTAGCATTTATTAACCAGATTTTTTTTTAGATTTTTCTTAAATAGGGCCGTATTCATTGCCCTTATTTCTTTAGGTAATTTATTGAAGATTACAGGAGCCATATGGAACACACTCTTGTACATTAAAGAGGTGCATGTTCGGGGTACATAGAGGCGTAGTGCGTCCCGTTGTTGCCTATTATTTATTTCTGATGCCAATTTAAATATGTTTTTATTGGTTTTTACAAATAATGAGACCTCATAGATATACATGCTTGGGAGAGTCAGAAACTTATACTCTTGGAAAAACGGTTTACAGGTTTCGACCATTTGAAGCCCAAACATAGCCCTTAAGCACCGTTTTTGTGCTTTAAAAATTGTGTCGATATCTGTCGAATTTCCCCAGAAGATTACACCATACCTCAGTACTGAAGCAACTAAACCATGATAAGCCGCTAACAACGTATTTATATTTGAGACCTTTCTAAGTTCATGTAGGGCATATACTGATTTATTTAATCTTTTGCACAATGTTTCAATCTGGGATTTCCAATTTAACTTATTATCCAGAGTAAGCCCAAGAAATTTTGTTAATAGGACTTCAACAATTTAATACCTTTTCAACAATTTAATACCTTTTCTAAAGACAACATTTTTCAAGTATTCACAGTTTCATCCTATTATAAACAAGTAATGGGCAGTGAAGAAACAGTTGAATTTATTCATAGTTTCACGTAAGTAATACGTCGCTGGCTCGCTGGAAATTAAGTGTCGCTTCTACTGACTCTATTATGTAGGAAGGATCAAGGAAATTGGAACGTCAACGTCGTAATACAGAAGACTAGTTTTTTTTTTTTAACTTTGCTGACGTAAGCAGCTATAAATAAGGGGGATGTTGCGAGCGAAAGCTTGTTCGGGGAAATGTAATGATGGTGGAAGTCGGGAATTTATTATGATTGATACCTGGTTATTAAAATTGGGAGTCAACATGGTGCACAGTGAAGCTGGAAACTATAGTTTTATGGGTTGTGTGAGTTTCTCAGTTTATTGTTTCAATAATAGGGTAAAAAAAACTTTGGTAAGTACTATTTACTGAAAATTAGAAATTTTATCTTTAGGTGCATTTTATGTAAGCTGTTAAGCAAACAACAAAATATGAACAAAATAATAATGACAGGTTGCTAGGACTACATTTTAACGTTTCATTGACCTATACAAACTTATGAAATCTTGTCAAAATTCATCTATAGCAACATTAATTATAAATTAATTCTAATAAGGAATTATTAATTCAATTATTCATTAATGCTGAATCTTTCTTCGCATTACGCCAGAGTGTACGACAGATGTCCAGAATTTAATTTAATATAAGTCTCGTTTCACTTTTCTTTTAATATTACGTCTCGAAGGCCGTCTCGGAACTCATTTCTGAAGACGATTCGATGTAGATTCAATTTAATATCAGACGTCTTAGTTCCGTAGAACAACTCAGAAATGGAATATTATTTGGGCTTTTAAAAGCAATAAACAATTTATCGTAGATTTTACTCAAATTCTATCGGTCGTTTGTTTTAGCGAGATCAAATTTTTGCTTTGGCTTTCAATCAGATTACAAGTAGACTCAAATGGCTTGCGACGGAGTTTTGTTTCATGATCGGTAAAACGTGAAGATAAGAAATTATTGGTTTTCTTTCATTAAGATTTGGTTAAGGCTTATTGCCAAATTCTTGTATTACTTTTATTTTAACAGCCGGGACTTTGTAGGTCTCTCATATTTTATAATAGTACAGTTCTATCTATGTGGCGTAGACATAAAATGCAATTTTATTTTCTTGCAAAGTAATCTTCTGCAGGCGTTAGCAGTATTCATAATAAACTTCCCGTTGTTTTAAATAGATGACATAATCATGCAGTCACCCCAATCACGAGAAAAAATATTACAATCTGCAGTACCCAATAAATCAACTCCAAAGCAGTAACCCAAAACAAATTCAACCATACAAATGCAAAAAACACACTTAAACCAAGCCAAACGGTGGGTTTTCAAAAGACAAATCCCCAGTTCAAAGTTGAAGGAGCCTGTCTTGTCAGGAGCAGCCGGCAACTTCTGGCGGTTACATACTGCGCTGATTTATAAACGGCAACTTTATACTCAAATGCGATGTTTGTCGATAGCGGGAATGGTAGTGAACGTTGGTAAAAGGAGTTTCTGTGTATGTGTTTTGTTTTTGATTTTTATGAATTTGAATTGAACTGGTTCCTTTTTTAAATTAATTTGTATTCCGTGTATGAATGTGATTTTGGTACTGGACTGTATTCTTTTTTATTTTGATTGTTAACTTGATTAGATGATAAGGCGTATCGCTATCTTTTGTTTTATTTATGTACCTTGGACACGTTTTATTAATAGTGTTGTTATTGTGTGTGATGCTTTAGCAAGCAAGAAAGATGGTGCCTTCACAACGTAACAACATTTTGTGGTGAATTTCCTCATCTATGAGAAGATTTTGTGAGAAATCATTCTACAATTTTCCTTCACTGAAAATATTATGAAATTGTACTGGTTATTTCTTTATTATTTCGTTTACCACTTTATTATTCCGACATGCATAAAATTTAATATTTCACGGCGTATACCCAAAACACTTTTCTCTATAAATCCTTACAGTTAATCGCGTTTGACTCATATTTTACACATGACCGAACTAGAAGGCATACCTTTTTCAACCCTTGTCACTACATATTACTCAAGACCAAATATTCAGTAATAGGTGTTCAAACTAACACACCCGAAGTTTGTAGGTAAGCCTGGATTTTTGAACGTCTTTAGGAAAAAAGCTAGGTATTAACTAAGTGGGTAAAAGTTAGTAGTTAAGGCGCTACCTCGAGCGGTAGTACGTTTTTCTTCGGTATTCAGACTGGAGGCTTTTAACTCATTAATAAAAAATAAACTAGATCTAAAAGCACATTATTAATGTTCGATATTCTATCATCACATTGCACGTTCTTATTTGTTTTTATGTGCTATACACATAAACATATAAAATTATAACATATAAATAACTTGTAAAAACATGACTAAAATGATTGATTGCATACATTTTTGCTAAAGGTTCTATTAAGTTGAGGATTACTAATGGATGGATAATTTAAAATATACATTATATTATTCACGTTTTGTTTTATTTCTAAAGATCGCTTTTCTTTTTATTAAGATATTTCTGAAAATTGTGTGACTGAGTAAAAGCGGGACAGAGCTGAGTCAGAGCAGCGGGAGCGAGAAGGGCCGAATGCTCAAGGTCGCTCGCTAGAAGAAGCGCCTTAAGCATAAATTCGATGCTCAGCAGAATTGGTAGCCACATTTTTATAGATGTCATAACTACAGTGGTCACCAACCGTAAATCAAACATGGTGTCTCAACTCTCATTGTAACTAACTGTTTCCGAAGTTGCCCATGTAATGTCACACTGTTGGGAAATGTCTCTGTGGGACCAGCATGAACGCGTGGAGCTAACGTAACGTAAACTCGAAAGATTTTAAAATTGATTACTTATATACTTAGTTTTAAGCTTTGCTTTGCACACAATATAAACTTCGTTTTAAGACGTTGTTCATATGAACTATTTTTGAATCAGAAATAATAATATCCTATTGCATTTTGGTTAAAAATT
This sequence comes from Agrochola circellaris, assembly GCA_914767755.1. Lineage (NCBI taxonomy): Eukaryota > Metazoa > Arthropoda > Insecta > Lepidoptera > Noctuidae > Agrochola > Agrochola circellaris. The sequence goes on from OU611847.1 coordinate 4,875,520, forward strand.
TTGTGACAATATCAATAAATATCACTTTAATAAAGTATATTTATAGTGACATTTATTGATCTTGTCACAAAAATTTAAACCAAAATGCAATGGGATATTATTATTTCTGATTCAAAAATTGTTCGAATTAACGTTACGTTTACGTCGCGCGTTCGTGCTTGGGCCTCGGATCGTAATCCACCATCGCACTCAGTAGAAATCCACCTTTTTCATTATTGAGGAACAGGGTGTAAAGTTCACTCATCCTCTATAGAAAAGAGAGAATCGTCCGACGGCTGTTGTGTCTGTTGACGACGGTTGATGTCGGGATGTTGTATATATATCGGTCGCGCAGTAAACCCTGTTTGCGCGATGCAGCATTTGTGTGACGTCAGGTCTTTGATGCGTAGTTTGCGTGTGGCGATGTAGATGCCGCCATAAATGCTAGGTGATGGAAAAAGGCATGGAATATGAAGACCATGACGATGAGGTTGTCTATTATCCTACTATCCTATGCTACTAATATTATAAATTTGAAAGTTTGTATGTTTGGATGTTTGTTACTCAATCACGCAAAAACGGCTGAACGGATTTTGATGAAATTGGGCACATGGGTAGACCATGACGTGGATTGGGACATAGGATACTTTTTATCCCGATATTCCCACGGGGTCGAGACTTATGCGGGTGAAACCGCGGGGCACAGCTAGTGTTTAAATATAATAATATTTTGACAGATGGGAAATTATTTTCTTTTTGTTCCGATTGTATGGATGATGACAACCTTAGAAAAAGAAATACACATGAGGCTTGTAAACTAAGTATTACCAAGTATTCTGAAAACTCAAAAGATAACACTATTATCTTTACCTACTTGTTAAAACTCTGCCGACGTAAAAGTCAAATAAAAGGGTGGAGCCGCGAATGAGAGCTAAAAGTTTACCATTGTTCAGTTAACAGTAACAGTCTGCCATAAAGTCGTTCTCAAATATGAGGCGCATGACGAAGTGTAATAAAGAGTTTTATTAAAATTTCGACAAAAGATAAAATTACGTGAAGTTGATGAAACCGTCTTAAACTTTACATATTATTCGTAAGATATCTACATTCTGTTGTAGAACGCTCTGTAACTTTGAAACTCAACTCAAACTCAAACTCAAAGCATTTATTTCAATTAAACCATTACAGGCACTTTTGAATTGTCAAGGAATCGGTCAGTCAAAAATATGAAGCTAGTTGCCCATTCCAAAGCGTAGTAGGTACCTATGGAGAAGAACGGGCAAGAAACTCCACGGACACTCTTTTAAATAAAATAAATTGTTACAAAGTATTGGTTACATCATTCATGTTGAAATTATACATGTGAAAACAATGTAGAAAGACGTGCACGTTAGAAGCGTCCGTAATACAAAGATAAAATAAAGAACAATTCAAAAATTGAAATCAGCCATGGCCGCTAAGAGTTGACCAGTCCCAATTGACGGCGCTCGTTCACGAACATGACGCATGGATCAGCACCATTCAGCTCAACCATTTTGAAGGGAGCTAAATGATCCAACACACGCGCCACCATCAGCGAGACATCTGAGTGAGCATGACATACTCACAGCCGCCAGGGCACATTCAAATCAATAAAAGACGTATTACCCGGTAAATGGTAGCTCTTTAGTACATAGTACTCACACCTGTGCTGTGCAATTATATAATACAAAGGAGATTGATTTTATACAATGCAAAGATGGTCTTAAAATCTTCAGCAGCTCCAACAATATTTTCAAATGTTAATAAATTAGATGTGGTTGTGGCGCAGGACCAGCATTGAGTCAAGCATTTTTATCAGTGATGTAATCACCCAACTTATAATATGCCTGCCTGCATAGTGTGCGTTTTATACAAGACTTGCATTTCGTCTCATTCAGTTGAAGTATGTGGGGAGGAATTTTATTGTAACATTTTCAACAGTACCCCATGAAAGATGAGTCCACTTTAGCCAGTCTGAAACCTATCAGTGAAACCGATCCGTGAAAAATTATAATACAGTTGTTTGGAATACAGCATGTATCAAAAAGACAGAAAGAAGTGTTTGTCATATTGGGTAAAAAAACTCGATCACTCAGGTTAAGCTATGCTTGCCGGGATTGGTCCGTGGATGGGTGACTATCTTTGTAAAGATAGTCACCCATCCACGGACCAATCCCGGCAAGCAGCCGCAGGAGTCTCGATGTGTACATCGAGACTCCTCCTTGCTTCGGAAAGCAAGTGAAGCCGTTGGTCCCGGCTGTCATTCGTGGATCTTTGATAGTCGTTAGGGGTCGTCAGAAGCCCTAAAGTCTGACAACCAGTCCAAGGGGTATTACCCAGTTACTGGGTTGTGAAGGCCAGATAGGCAATCGCTCCATGTAAAATACTGGTATTGAGCTGCATTCGGTTAGACTGGAAGCCGACCCCAACATACATAGTTGGCAAAAGGCCAGGCAGATAGGTATATAAGCTGATTTACGGCCGATATTATTTATTTATTATTCCCAACACAACTAGCATTACAGGACGACATCTTAAATTTGCAATAGATTTTGTTTCTGATACTGCCGTTGCTATTGTTTTTGCTCGGTTCTAGATTTTTGAGGCTCATTGCATTCCTTATGATGCAAGCTTTCTTCGATTGGGATTTTTTTAAATTTTTGAGCACATTTACGGACGATATGAGAAGCCCGAAAGTCTGACACCACTCTTACCAAGGGGTATCGTATTACCCAGTTACTGGGTTGTGGAGGTCAGATAGGCAGTCGCTCCATGTAAAATACTGGTATTCAGCTACATCCGTTTAGACTGGAAGCCGACCACAACATAGTTGGGAAAAGGCTAGGCAGATTGATTGTAATTATGCAAAGGTACATAACATTTCTATAAAAAAAACAACTAAAACAAATAGGCTAACAACTAAAACTGAAAAGTGATTTGATCACACCTTCTATTATCTAGGTGACTGTGAACTGTGAAGTCAGTTTCAACAATAAACGAAAGTTGCTTACGTTCTTTTATCCAAATCTTTTGACAGAAAACCAATTCAAAAGCTGGATGTAGAAGCAAATATATCATAGAAATGTGTATATTTTTGCACTTTAATCCACAACGACCCAGTATATTTGAATGGAATTGAAAATACGTAGTTTTATTTCAATGATTTAACGTACCTAATTTGTTTTAAAAGTTTCAAGGGCGAGTTAAATTCAGGTCTAAAGGTTGCTTGGGATGTGCACACAAAGCTGGCAAATGAATTGCGATTTTGAATAGATCATTAGGAGTTCTTTTTGTAAAGAAAATCCTGTTTCTTTTCGTTTTCTAGTAATGTGAATACGTACACGTATTCGTACATGAATGAATATCGTAGGAATTATTTTCGTAATTTCTGCTAACCCATCTTGAAAAAAAATGTGGTGCTATCGAAACAGATCATCATAAAAACATTAGCTTATTTTAACAAAAGAAAAAAATCTAACTTCAATCAACTAATTTAAACCCAGCCGGGTTTGGCTTAGACCCAAAAGCTCTAAAGCTTAAAAGAAGAAAAAAGTACCTAACTTAATATATTAATCTTTGTTAATTAACACTCTAAGATGCAGAGAATCGGTTCTCTTTGGTCTTAACCTTCAAAGATAAAATTAATTAGGTATAAGGAAATTAAATTCGAATTTCTTGGAAAACAACTTCCTTCTGAAACTTTTCTACAATAACAAGACGATTGTATTTATCAATATCTGTAGCTGTTCGAAACTGTTTACAGTTATTTATCTCATTATTTTGACAGGAAAAAATGCATTTTTTCTTTTGAACTCTATACAAACAAAACAAAAATCTAAACATCTGTTAGTGAGCTCATTTGCTGACTTGATCTGAATATATATTATTAAGCAAGTTATTACTTCAATTTTCAAAACACTATTAGCGGTGGAACTATGGTGGAACAAATCGATATCATCACAAATCGTGAATTTATTTTTCTGCGGACTCTAAACACGCTCAGTTCATATTTGCTCAATTCTTATCTAGTTTGGGAAACCTCGCTCCCATAAAGCACATAATACATATTTTTCCTCCCCTGTCATTTACGGCGAAGGTGTTGGAGTACAGTGTGCACACAAGTTTATAGAAAAAAGGGTTGTAATCGTTGATTCTGATCACGTATAGCCTAACCGTGGTAACTGGAGAGTTTAATGGGTACTTGGATGAGAAATTTCTGATATTACATAAGTCGAGTTTGGTCGATGGATGAATTGGAAATTTTGTAATTACAATTTGTATAAATAATGTTGGAGGTGTGTTTGGATGGTCTAACTGGTGCTTGTAAGTGAAATAGGTTTTGCTCGTTGGATGAATAAATTGTTGGAGATTGATGGTTATTGAACTGATGAAGCTGTATTCTGTAATATAATTTGTTTTTAAAATCGAATACGAATAGTATTATAAGAGATGAAAAGAAACAAATGCACTGAATATTTTCTCCAATATGTTAGAAGATGCATACGTTATGAACTTTGACAAAACAAAGGTCATATTGAATGCATGATATCGTGCCAAGATCGCCTCGCGTCCGAGGAAAACAGCTCAAAGTTATGTATGAATATTTTCAAAGAAGATACTTTCCCGACCTCATATTCTACCAAAATACCTACCATCCTATGACTACGGCATCAGAAGAAAAAAAGTACCTGTGGAACAATCCAGTTATCTACTTAAAGGAAACAAAAATAACCAAAAACATCAACATCATTTCAGCCGAAAGACGTTTACTGCTGGACATAGGCCTGCCCCAAGCACCGCCATTTAAACCGGTTCTGTGTTTCTCGCAGCCAGCGGATTTCTGCGGTCTTCACCAGGTCATCGGTCCACCTGGTGGACCTTCTAACGCTACGTCCTCCGGTACGTGGTCGCCACTCCAGAACCTGTCGGCCCCATCGGCCATCTGTTCTGCGAGCAATGTGCCCTGCCCATTGCCACTTAAATTTGGAAATTCTTCGGGCTATCTCGGTTACCTTGGTTCTCCTACGGATCTCTTCATTTCTCATTTTCGGATCACGTGGGGAAACTCCAAGCATAGCCCGCTCCACTGGAAAAACATAAACCAATGGGTAAGGGGATAGGTATAGTCGATCTGCTTTATAACCCTAAGATGGAATGTCACTTGCACGTCATAAAACAAAAAGCTCTATTTGTCTATGTGACACTTAGACACTTTCAACCTTATTGCAGTTTCAATGAAGTGGGAATGGTTGTGAAAAGTAATAAGGCAATTACGAGGTCGACTATTTGTAGATTGCAAAAATATTAACGATATCGATGATGTAATAGTATTATGTAGACCAGTGTTTTTCAACCATTTTCATGGCGCGGCCCCCTACCCTACGCTATTTCTAACTTAGAATTCAAGTCGGTTACTTTAAGTACCTTTTCGTTAAACATAAAAACACAACCCACAATTACCCACAGACGCTTTGAGGTGTTTGATTCCATGTGAAATCTCCTTCTTGTTAATGTATTCGTCTATGGCTGAAATAAAAAGCAAACAGAGAAATCACCTTAACTTAGAAAACAATTTAATCCTATGTGTAGCAAAAATGGATCCGCGATGAGAAAAATTTATTAACGAGAAACAGTCGCACCTATCACATTAATGTGAATGAGTGTGCGTGTTCCTCGACACGTTAAAGCTTCGTGCAGACCAGCGCGACGCGACACCGGTTATTGTTATACCGTCAAGTTTTCTTAGAAATTGTATTGTTCGTGTCGCGGTGCGGCGTCGCGTCGCGCTGGTCTGTACGAGCTTTAATGGTTCATGTGACTTGTAGGTATTTGTTGATTTGTGTTAACCTAAGCCTAGTATTAATTAGCTTTTACTTAATAAATATAAAATGTTGAACAAGTTTAGTTTGAAATTTATGGGCTTTAAATTTTTTAAGTTACGGCGACCCCCTTAAAGAGGCTTAGCGACCCCCTAGGGGGTCGCGACTCACACGTTGAACAACACTGATGTAGGCAAACATTCACACCTTTAGATAGAAAGTGTAAAACTAAGCAGATATTGAAAAGATAAAAAATTGTACCTGAAACCCGAATTTAGTTTTGTCTATTTGCCAGCAAAACAGATTCTATCGCCTTTATGACAGACGTAAGTTATTGAAACAATCGAAATCTATGAAATATTGAAAACAAGTTCCAATTGTTTCTATAAGCGCCTTTTCTTGTTCGGTGAGAAATAGACATTTTATAAATAAAAGGGGTTACGAAATCTTTATAACGACTTGTGTGTTTATTCATTTCGTATTTTCAGCCTATTGGTAGCGATTTATTTGCTGAAAAGTTCTAAAGAGCATTGTGGTCGTAATTAAATAAACCGACTTGTCATGAATTATAGTTATTTGGTTTCCATTCTGCTTTTTTTCCGAAACAAAGTCTATATTTTCTCGGTATCTTTTAAAAATCTTTTATCTGATTCTTAGAGGGCTAATTCTAAAAAATTGTAACCAATTTTGCTGAGCTTTATCTTTAACATTTTAATATTCTAATAAAAAGAATCCAGACCACGTTTTCTAGCCCCTATAAAAACGAACATAATTTCAGTCACAAAGAAATATATGTACACAGCGTTAGTGAAGGGTGAATGTTGTTTCAGTGTCATAAATCCTGAAGGGAGGCTCAATATCAGATTACAACAGCTACACGTAATAAAGACCTTTACTTAAGAAAACATTTGGGCAAGCTTACTGAGGGTCGTCCATTTTCAAACAAAATTGAAATAAAAAATGCTTGTGAAAAGAATTCCAGTGCCCGTGTAGGTACTAGGGACCGCTTTTCAATAACGATCTTTAAGTTTTTCTGCAATTCATATTCAGGCCCAGATGTAATTTTATTTGAATAGTGGGACCAACGCGTGCTGCATTACTGATATGCTACTCAATTTAACTGGAGGACTTTTAGGTGATAAGGTCTGTGTTTTTAGAGACATTATAAATCAAGGGTCGGTGTTAGCTTTATTTAGAAATAAAATGCTTATTTTTTTAAATGTATAAAAAAAAGATATCGAGATTGATAATGATATCTCTTTTGACTTTGACTTTTACGACCAGGGTCATGTTTTTTGCAAGCTTAGCTAACTTCATTTGTTCGTATGTGTTTTCGTAAACTCTCTTTGTCATACATTTTCAAGCACTTCCTGTTTACTCACCTAAAAAGATCATTTACTACAACGTTCTACAATCTATATAAACTTATAAAACTCCTTCATAATAACCAACATTCTCGCCATCAAAACTTTAAAATTCCGTCAAAAATTCCCACTAAATAGGGCACCGTGCCTAGCCCACATATTTCGTAATAATCTCATCTTTCATACATTGTGGCTGCGAGGTTGGCGGCCATGCTATTAGCGAAATATAAAAGGTGGTCCGGATTCTGTAGAGGAGTGTTTAGAAGTCGGCCATGGGTCGTTAACCGAAGTATAGTGCAGCAATTTTGTAAGAACATGCAAAGTGCATATGCTTGTTTTCTAGTGAATGGTCGCAGTATTAAGCATAGTTGTGGGGAGTTTCTGGTTTTTGTTGTTGCTTTGCCAAATGTGAAGTGTTTTTGACAAAAGAATATAGGAGCTGATTCTGAATTGGTATAACAATAATATAGGAGCTGATTCTGAATTGTTATAACAACTCTGATCAAAGATTTTTTCGAAATGAAATCATGTCAGTTGAAGGCTGAGAATTTTGCCTCCTACAGTATTATAGCTCATAGTGTCAGTCTTGAGCACATAAAGAGGCTCCGGGGCTCCCACATCTCCGGGGAAATGTACTAGATCCCATTTGTGAGACAGCCTAGGTCAGGAAACTGGACTAATTTCCGAGATGCACCAAAGGTTCGTCTTCTATACATTCTCTGCCTTTTTACTTTCTTTAAGATGTCTAACAACCTCTTGACTTAATGATCAATATAGTCTTTTATACCCTGACCGGACTGCCTCGTTAGTCTTGTGGTCGGAAGCGCTACTGCTGAGCATGAGGTCCTGGGATCGATTCCCAGGCCAGAGTGAGGTCAGGGCAAAGTGTTGTTTTTCCATTAAGAATTTCTCAGTAGCAGCCCGGAGTCTGGATTTGTGTCCGCTTGATGAGAATAGGGTCGTATTACAGGGGACTTAAATATAATTGACGAAATGTCCCCACATTTCGTCAATTATGTTTAAGTACCTACTATAGGTACACCTTTGCCTTACTCTTTGGGATAGCAAGGCGTGAATTATAATTCACAAATAATGACATACTGGATCGTCGATAATGTTTATAATTTTGACATTTTTTATTTTATAATTATTGTTTTTTTTTTACTTTAAGTTATGTTATGTAATGTTATGGAACTGTTGCGAATAATGTTTACTTTTATAATGTTTTCTTTTATTGTGACTTTTTGATTTTGTTCGTGGAGATTAATTTCTGACATTAAATAATATTATGTTATGATGATTGTATTGTGGAGAATGTTTTATAGCTTTGACATTTTATTTCTACTTACTAATTAATTCTAAGTATTTTGCATGCAATTGATACACGATGTTGTATAGCTAAACATGTGGACTATATTATATTACCAAACTGTAACACCTTTTATACCATGTTTAACCGCTAAAGGCCTGATAAACAACTAATTAACGTGCTAATTGACGTGCTTGAGGGTCACCCAGGGCTTTACCGGTTAAGGCAAATAAAGACTTACTTACTTACTTACTTACTGATGTTATGTTCTGTGTTTTGTAAATAGTAATTTTATTCAAAGATAATTACTAACCCCCGACACAAAAATAGGGGTGTTATAAGTTTGACCGCTATGTGTGTCCGTTTTTGTGTCTGTCTGTGGTACCGTAGCTTTTAAGTGGGTGAATCGATTTGAATGCGTTTTTTTTATTTGAAAGCAGGTTTTCTAGCAATATCAGTTCAGCCGTTTGAAGATTATCAGCTCTTTTCTACTTGATGAATGGATGTGAGCATCTTGCACAGATGTGGTGGATTTGAAATTTGGTATTTTGTTACTTCAATGACATTAGAAGAACATAGTAACCTTGAACTGATACTACAGCATCACCTGGAATTTGTAGGATACCCAACTTCCTTACCAACTTACAGCACAGGTATCGTGTTTGGGCTCATTGGAATGGTCTCAATGATGATGTTATATACGGTGATGGAGTAGGAAAGAGAAATGGCGAAATATTGAAGTCGGAGGTTTTTTGAATTTTAATATACTTAATTAATTTCACTTGTTAAATCTTTATCTGGCCTCTGACAGATTCGTTGAGCGTGACGAACGAAGTTTAAAGACTTTTTTTGGGTTTTAGGTTTGTATAAATTACTGACGCTTTTTAGTGATGGATGGGCTGTCTTTACTGAAGCAAAGATCCGTGAAAGCGTCCTTACCTTTATTCTGGCACAAAAAAGGGTCTAAATTATAATCCTTAGTTTTGTATCGGATTTTTTAATAAAGTAAATGTAGACTAGCACTCTCCGTTTTTTTAGGTACATGTCTTATTTCTCTTGCATTCTCTGGGCTCATTATATTCAGAAATCCTACTATAACGTATTCAGGGTGCTGATGGGGTTGCCTCGATACTGCAGCGCATCTGGGATGTTTGCTGCAGCTCACGTTGACTGATTCTACACTGTGATGTTGAAGCGGTGCGCATCCCTGGTTAGTAGGGTGCGGGGCAGCACCAACAGCATCCTGGCTATGGTAGCAAGCAGGCTAGATTGTGCGTTTGTGAGTCACTGCTGCAAGGTATCGGTTGCAGCAGTGATGACACAAATTGTTTCTGTGTTAATGTTTTAGTAACATATTTTGTAAGTTTATTTGTTTCTAAGAGTCTTGTTGCTTGAACTAAATGATTAAATAAATAAATACCAGCCTATTATTGTCCCACTGCTGAGCAAAGGCCTCTTCTCTTACAGAGAAGGCACAAGCTTTGATCACCACGTTTGCTCAAAATGAGTTGTCCACTTCGGACTTGTATTAACTATAAACCCAGTTTTTATCAGGATGGTTTTCCTTCACCAATATCAGTAATCTCCAAGGTAAGCTTAGAAAGTACACAATTATGAATTGAAAATGTCACATTGCCCGGATTTGAACCCCCACAACCGAGAAATTATAAATCAGGTGTTTTTTTCTACTGTCTTTTCTTATTATACTTTAATTTAACTTTACTTACAATGATATTGTGAGTAGTAATGAGGGGCTTGTGGCTAAGTTATAACAGCCATACGGGTCGATTGATCAGGTTAAGCTACGCTTGCCGCGGTTGGTCCGTGGATGGGTGACTATCTTTACATACCAAGACTTGACGTGCCTCGGAAAGCACGTAAATCCGTTAATCCCGACATTTGTAGATCTTTGACAGTTGTTACGGTTCGTTAGAAGCCCGAAAGTCTGACAACCATTCTTACCAAGGGGTATCGTATTACCCAGTAACTGGATTGTGGAGGTCAGATAGGCAGCCGCGCCATGTAAAATAGCGTGTGAAAAAGCTCCATGTAAAATGGTATATAGCTGCATCTGGTTAGACTGGAAGCCGACCCCAACATAGTTGGGAAAAGGCTAGGCAGATGACTTACAATGATAGTAATACAAACAGTTTTGGTGGGTAGGTACTAAAAGTTTAACGGAGTCTTCGGTCACCAAGCGCCCCAAATTAGCTTTACAATGTAACTGAATACCTTCTATCTACTACCTCATTCAATACTATGAGCATTCGCATTTCTTCAAAGTAACCCTTTTCTTGCAAGTCAAAGGAAAACACGAAGATATTTGCACAGACTTTAAAATGTGAATTGTGTTTACATTTTCCGTTTTGCATATACTATGTCGCAATGCAGTCAGTATACTTCCTCATAAGCGACATAAAACGCAACATATGTAATTCAGGAAAAAGGACTTATTTAGAAGCAGTTTCAAGCAAGGTTTCTCACCGACTTCACGTGACCAGAGGACTGGCTCGTTCTTTGGTCAAAGAATTGGCATTCAACGTGGTAATGTTGTTAGTCTTCTGGGCACGTTTCCGGATGGCAGCGATGAGGACGAAGACACACGACGCCTAAGTGTCCTTGCGTTTTTGTATTTATTTGTATAGTTAGTTAATTTTGTATTACGAGTAAATACTTGTGTTACATATTGTATAAATAAGCATTTTAATGTAAACGAAAGAAGCAAGTTATTTTCATTTTCCGGTGTAAATGTTCGGAGCTCATTCTGCAATTTTTTAGTTATTCGTGGAAGTTTATAAACTACAAATATCTTGTCTCGGGGTTAATGTTGAAGTTTATTTTCTTTTAGCGTGGTAGTTGTCTACTAATAAAATGGAACGTTTTGTAATTTTCGCCGAGGATTACAGCACACCGGGTGGAAATAAGCTCGCATTTCTTACGGTTGTTGTTATAACTTATAAGAGACTATTATTTGAAATATAAGCTTCTTAAAAACGAAACTGGTCTGTGTAATGCAACAGGAACATTGCTACAAGAACTATCATCATCTTGCTGACAACTTGATAATGTAGAAATGAACTTGTATGGAGTTGGTATTCCTTAAATGTCTTCCAAAAATAGCCAAAAAGCAAAAAAAGATTACAAAAACCTTTCTTGTTTTAAAGATCCTTAGATGATATCTTCCACAAATTTTTCTCCGTTGTCTTATCACGCAAAATCACGCTAGTCACATCATTTACCTATGTAGGTAAATTATGGACATCTAAATACAGCTGCTGCAGGCTAACAAATAGTAACGATTTCATCTCAAGCACATACATACATATAATATTTATGTTTTGTTTCCTGGGTAACCTAAACAAACAAAATCGTTTCCTCATAATATCAGCATTGCTATTCTGTAACCACCTCACCGTGAAAGCTTAGGTGAAGTGAGCGTGGAGTGAGCTGTCAATAGTGTCAATCTTTAGCATTAGGTGGAATGACAGCTCACTCCACGCTCACTTCACCTAAGTTTTCACGGTGAGATGGTTACAGAATAGCACTGCAGTATGCATTTCTTTATTTATCCAGTTCACCACGTTAGTGTACCGACGTAAACCATTGTGATATCTTCCTACTATCCTTTCCTCTTCTGTGGACGCGTTTTCAGAACTATGTATGAGTTTTGTTCTTCAAGAAATTCTTCATGTTTGCACTTTTGTACTGTTGTGGAACTATAAAACACGTTCACCTATATGTAACAGGAGAAAGTTATTCGATTTATAGATTGCAATAGTGGTGGCTGGAATTCTTTTGTTTTTATTTGTAGGTGATATATTGTTTTGGTCCTGCTTTCTTCTAAGTTGTGGTCACTGCGGTCACCTTTGTTTCAATAACTTTTGAAAAACACTTGAAAATGTGTAATTCAATTTCTTAAAGATGTGATGTTTTTAAGTACATTTATAACACTAGTTTCTGCCCATGGCGTCACGTTTTGGAGGTCGGAAATAAATACATATTAAATAGCTAAAAAGTTCAGACCTTATTTAAGATTTTATTTTGATTCGAACAGTGATTCCAGAATATCTTCTACTCTTTGTAGATGACGTTTGTTATTTATAGACGTTGCTTAATGTTAAGTAATTATTGTCATCTGCTTAGCCATATTTTTTTAATCGTTTAAACGTAACTATAAGCAACGTTTACTTAGAAGTATAATAATTCTATACCCATCACGCAACAATATATATTCTTGCCACTCTTTTGTTCCATCAATGACATGCATTTCCCCGCACCTGAGCTCCATGACCTAATCTTCTACCGTATTATTTCCCCAGTTATCTGTTATCCCAGCCACAGCTGATAAGCAGCTGATCCCTTCTATATTTTCCTTTAATTCCCGCTCGTTGGAAACAACACTGCCATGGCCGGGATAATATTTATTTTTCTTCAATCCCCGAGCGCCCACTGTTTTATTTATTGCTTTCATTTCACCTCGATCGTGTTTTAAATTACTCGTGTGATTGTCAGTTAATTTGTGTACTTTGTGTTTAAATGTTCTAATAAAGGGAATTTTACAGTTGAATTTTATTTTGGTTTGGGTCTTCTGAAGGCTCTGGAAACATTAATAATCTAAGATTTTTTTTTTCATTTGATGTAATGTTATTCAAGATAAAATATGTATAAGCGTTGTGAATATTATGATTTATCTCACATATTCACTTTGATTCAAAGATGTAGATCTGGTCTCTCATATCTGTTTCCAAGAAATAATAAATCCGACTCGAATCCAACCGCAATATGGCTCGAAAGATCTTTAGAAATATCATTAGCAATAAAGCTAGGTTTGAAATATATACAAGACATATAATAAACATCAGTTTCCGACATCTGTTACTTCGGTCCGCTATCCTTAATTAAAATTAAAATAGAATTACGAGCTATACGCGACCTCAATATTTAATTAATTTCAATATTGCCCTTTAAACACCGTTTTTGGGTTTCATTTTGTTCTAAGAATTATTTGGGGTGGAAAAGTTTCTGCCTGTGAATAGATTGCTATTCTCTTGTGGTTTTGTATGTCAGCTTGTGCCTACAGCTGGGCGTCAGCAAATCCTCTTATTTTTTTTTTGAGGTTTGTAAATAAACTTAAAATTGCTTCTCCCGCTCTGGGCGGAGCGGGAGGGTGTGTCAGACTTTTACTGACTAAAACCCACCCGTGTTCCTTCCGTTGACTGTGTGCCGGGGTCGCGATATCCCTTTCGGACAAACTCGCAACCCTGGCAGGTCAGCAAATGCTCTGAGTTAGTCTCCAGTTAGTCTGTTTTAATGGGACCACCCATTTAAGTACCTACATTAACGTGATCACACCACTACTGAACATGGGTTCCTCATATTATCGAAATAAAATCTTGTCGCTTTACGGTTTATTGAAATTCATTATTTAAGTCCTTATAGATACGGTTGGCAAAGAATATCACTACACTGTGCAAATGGAAAAATAACAGAACGATACCTAATATATTGACGAGTAGAGGAAGTACCTGATATTATTGACATTAAACATCCATAGAGGATTATACGAGATCCACGAAAGGAGGCAGGATGGTCTAATCTTTACCTTATCCTAATTTTGAATGGGGAATATATAAACGCTCATTAAACATAATGTTTCACACTTTAAAATGTTTAGCTTTAAAATTAATTGAATGAATGAACTATAAATTTAACTCGCAAAAAAATTTAGGTTACGTTGGGTTAGAACTGTGACCCCTCTACGCATGAGGTTACGTTGTCAGAAACGACTAGAATTTATAGAAAAAAAAATCTCTTTGGTTTCGGAAAAAAAAAATCTTTTCGGTTAGGTATTTTAATTATGTTATTTATGAAATTATTACTTCATAGTGTATAATATATTTATTTTGTAAATTTGGTTCATGTTTATTAAAGTGATAGTATTAAATTATAGATGTATTATTATTCAAACCGAAAATGAAAATTCATATGAAAATTTGCATATGGATTTTTTTATTAAATGAATTCAAACCGATTATAAAGTGCTGATATAGAATTTTATAGCTGTTTTCATCAAATTTAAAGTGCTATTAAATACATCCAATTTTGAATTGTTTTGTGTGTAGGGTTGTTCCTTTCTGAGACAACGATATGCGTTAGAGAGTAACCACTATATTTTTATTTTTTTTACTCTCCAGCTAGATGAAAAACGTATATACAGCCGGAGTTCAATAAGAAATGATACTCCCGTTTATATTGATAGCAGATACGGCTGAACCTCGAATTCGCATCGTGTGCAAGTGGCGTATGAGGTGATTAAAGGATTAGTTGGGTGGATGCACAGCGTACAGGTGTATGCAGAAGCTGTAGCACTAATAGAAAGGTACAGAAGGCGGACTATATGCAACGAGCGGAAACAGGCACACACACGTATACAGGGTCAAATTAAAATAGCTAGCGGAACTCCGCAGACGTGATGGGTATCGATTTATAAAAATGATAAAACAATTTTTTTTTTTTTAGGTTTTGCTAGCTAATTTAATTTGACCCTGTAGACGCGTACGGATATGGATAATAATTTAAATTAGGTTAATTATATTGAATACTATTCAATAGATTTTGTTTTCTTTCTAACTGAACAGACAGCTCTGCTGCTGGGGAGTTTGTTGCGCCACTTCTTCCCAGCTAACGCACTAGGAAGTGGAAGGGTAAAGGGTGGGCGTTTTGGGGTTCTGTCTTATGTAATTTTGACGTTCGAAAAGTGCTGATTCTCAGCCTAGTTTGAATAAATGACTTTTGAATTTTGAATTTCGTACGTAGGGCGATTTCAAACAAACAAATGCCAATAGAGAGTGCGTTTGCACTTGCTGCACTTAGTTGTGTGTCTACGTGTGCGTGCGTTTTCGCTCGTCGTACAGAGCCAAACTTCTGTATATATCTATTCTGTGGCTATATGTAGGTAGCGTTACTATGAAAATCTCGTAACGTTAAGTGTTGCATACGTAAGACGGTGTTCCTACTGATGTATCATGGATGGAGTGCATCCGAGGGTTAAAAGCATAGGTTACATCATGCATAATTTTGAAAACAACTATCCGATATTCTAATGACACGTTCCATGAGTAGGTAACTAAAGTGGTGTCATTCCAACAATTATTTTCACTGTCAAGCTATATTGCTGTACCTATTTCCGTTATAGAGTACGTATGACATGGGGACATAACTTTTGGATATTGTTCAAAAATACACAACAGAAATAATAAAAACAAAACAATCCACAATATTTTGAAATGTGTCAACCCCTTTTTAGGGTTCCGTAGTCAACAAGGAACCCTTACAGTGTGCGTGAAGACGAGTAGCGTCAGCACATAACACACACGCACACACTTCCGACTTCGCCATTGTCTTGGACGGTACCGAGACCTGCTGCGCTTACACACACATTCACAGCGTGTTTGTACAACTTGGTAACCACAAGTAAAGCGCGCGTCGCTTCTTCCTTATAAAAATACTTTACAAGAAATCAAGACAATAACACAACAAAACTTCCCCAGCAGCACACTTAAAAGAGTTTCTGCCAAAGAATCGCACAGCATTGTCTCAAACCGTATGCCTTTTTCCAATTTATTTGCTCATTAAACGTAAAAGGAACGCAGAACACGGGTCTTATAGCAACGAAGTTACTACTCCATTTTAATGAGGGACTTTGAAGCTGAAGGCAAGGTGAGGGGTCTTGTTTCCTTTGTCATAGTTTACTAATTAACCCGGCGTCCGATACTGGCATAGATTATACGGTTTTATAGACTTGACAATATGGAGTAATGAATTTTAGGACCGATGTGTCGTTAGGTTTTAACGTCAAATCGCTCCGAAAATTTATTACGGCGATTTATTGTAAATTTTTTTGTGAGGTAATGTTACAATTAAGATTCTGTTTTTATGTCTGAATGTAATGGAGTTGAATTGTCGCTAAGATTACTGTGACCACAATGGAGAAAAGTTTTATTAAGAAAAGTCTAGTTGAAACTGTGTTACATATTACATGTAAAGGCTGAGGCTACCTTCTGACGTTTGTTTGTAATGTATAGAGTTTTTGTAACGCGTCTAGCTTCGTGCAGACCAGCGCGACGCGACGGCGCGACGTGACTCGAATAATACAATTTCTAAGAAAACTTGACGGTATAACAATAACCGGTGTCGCACCGCGCTGTCGCGTCGCGCTAGTCTGCACGAAGCTATACAGTAGTCAATGTTGCGAGCCGAGCCGCTCGATGCGAGCGCCGGATCCTCCACTCGACTGTCGGCTGTTTCGTGAATTGCTTTGAAACGGATATAAAAGAAACGATTTGGTGCAAACAAGCGTTCGCCGCGTCTTGTAGCAACACCAGACACGACGAACGCTCGCGTCGAGCACCATGAAATTTTCATAGTCATATTTGTATTGTAAACAAGCTCGCCTCGATTGATACATTACAAGATAAACAAATGGTACAAGTCAGTCTCCGCTTGAACACAGCTTCGTTTAGACTTTTCTTAATAAAACTGTTAGAGTGGACAAGGCCACGATAGCCCGTGTGCTGCTGGACACATTATTAAGGTAATACTTCCTATGTAGATATTTGTATCAAAATACTTATAACATCTCTCAATCAGTCACCAGCACGGTCATCTAACATCTAAATTTCCTCAATAGATTCTCACAACTATAAAACGTTCCTCCCAGAACACATTTTATATTCTATGTAGGATATTAATATAATAAATTGAGGAAAATAATAACCTGAAAACACGATGTGTTCGCGCAACATTTGCCGTATATTATATAAGACCTATTTAGTGTAGTACTATATCAAAATAAACACGTCATAGAAAACGGTTTATTTTATAGGGCAGAAAGAAATTACCTGTGGATCCAATCAGCTTGTTTCCTTCCTATTAAATTGATCGTGTAGGTAATATTTACCTGTTTAAGTAAGTTATTTTATTACGAATCAGTATTTTTGTAACAAAGTTATACGATATAGAAATCAAAACTAATGTTATTAAGAGGTAAAATTGTTTATTTGTTTGTAAGAGAAAATCACTGGAAGTACTGATTCGATTACAAAAATTACTTGACTTATCTAAAGCTATTGCCGAGTACCATAGGATAGGATGTATTTTATGGTATAGTTGACTTCCACGCGGCTGAAAGTCCCAGGATGATAAATTTGCCAAAAAGATACGGGTTTTAAGTAACCAATGACAACACAACTACATAATTAAATCAGAAATGAAAATATATTCAGATAACAAATCATAAAGAGACTCAAACAAAGTCCCTTATTAAGCCTTTCAACCCTGTCCTGGACTTAAACACCCCAAACGCTAACAAAGCGACACTCCATCGAATGGCATTATGCTCCAAAACGGCCTTACTTCAAAGCTAGCCATTCCAAATTTTATGCGGCCATATTTCACACACGTCCGGTCAACCGCAATCAGCATGTTAATTATCTTCCTAATTATCTTCCAGATATTTTGTCCACTCTACAAATTCACTGTGAGGACCTCTTATCACTCGACACTAATTATAAACTTGTTTAAACTTCACTTTCACGCTGGCTTGCAATGAGGGTAAGTCTTTGCTTTGTTTAGCATTCAACTTTGCTCCAACTTAGAACTTTGAAGGTGATGAAACAAACGAAGAGTATTGGCCACTTCAGTGTTATTTAAATTTAAATCTTTTGGACAATAAGAAGTGCTTTCAAAGCTGATTTGAGGGGGCTTCGAGAAATGATAGGGTATTTGTCTCGGATGTCTGTTATGCAAATTATTTCCTGGATAAGGCGATTGATGAATCAGCCTTTTGCTTAAAAGCTTGCTATTGTATTCATGAAAATATTCGTCCTACTACAGGTTCTATAAAATATGAAACATAAGTATGCTCAGTTGCGATGAAATGACTAAAGTGGTGGAGAAAATATCAAGCGGCGTATTTTCTGCCGTCGTTTATGAGATTAAAATACCCATTTATGTACTAACCAGATCATAATGCATCTGGTCTTCATCTACTATATGAGTAACACCTACATAATGTGTATACATATAAAACGGCGCAGCAAGTTTTTATTTTGGCTTGAGTATAGATTTCGATGTTTATGTTGGTCTATTGGCGTGGGCTACCTGATATTATGGCAAATAATGTTATTTAATGTTTTGTGTTGAGTAATGTAAATTATTTTTCATACTATTGTATAGAATCAAGTTTTTTCTTTTTCTCACTGAACAGACAGCAGTGCTACTGGGGAGTTTGTTGCGCCACTTCTTCTCAACTAAAGCACTAGGAATCAGTGAAGGGCGGGCGTTATTGGTGAATTGTCTTATGTAATTTTGACGTTCGAAAAGTGCGGATTCTCAGCCTAGTTTGAATAAATAAATGACTTTTGAATTAGAATTTTAAATTTTGAGTTACAAGGAACCACGAAAGAGGTCGGATAAGAGTGATACTGGCTGATTTTATTGTCACAGAACGATCGATGCGATGCTCTGCTAGAGTCAGAGCATCGCATCGATCGTTCTGTGGCGGTAGTCTTCTAATCACAGATGAAGTGACGCCAGCTGCTGTCTTACGACGTCACGACGAACTGCTATGTTCCGGCACAATTCTGATGATATTGAAGTTGCTGAACCACTAATACGATGACCATTTCCGGGAAAGCGTGGTTGATGGGAAAAAACTACGACGAAATAGAAAACCTTCTATTCTCTCCTACTTAATAGTCCAACACAAACATCTCATTTCCATACATACACTTGACACTCCTCAAACACACACACATTCACCAACTCCTCAAACAAACAAACAAACACACACAAACTCTCACAGCACACCTGCCCGCTCATTTCATGACTGTTATTTTTGTACAAGGTCTTTAAAAAAACAAAAAAGTGCCTTTTGTTCTCTTTTTCAGTACATTTTATTTATTTTTTTAACCAACGACATACGTAACGACTTTTATAATCGAGGAACACTGACTCCCAAGTCACAGGTACTAACCTAGTCTGGGAGCCAGGGGACCTATGTTTAAGACACTTCTTCTGTATGTTGTAATGTAATGTCTATAACAATATTGTCACTTTTTTTAAATAAAGATATTTTTAATTTTTCTAAAAAGGCTATCCTGCGCCGTTAAAATGGAAATTTTAAGTTACGCCATCTAAAATGTTCAAATAAGGAATCTTCTCTTCTCCTTTTTTATTCTAATAATGATTACCAAACAACTTAGAGTGATGATACCCAAGCAAGAAGCAGTCGGTTATATCACATAAGAAGCAGTCGGATTTTTTAAATGTTTAAAAAACAGATACTAATCTTCTTTACATAAGGAGCTTAAAAAAATAAATGCTTCAATCCTGAAACTCACTATTCATCTCCAGAACTTTATTGCCATCAAAAATATATAACTCAAAGTCGGCGCCTTTGAACCGGAGAAGATCGCGAAGCAAATATTTATTAAATCAAACTTAGTTCAAGCAATCTGTGAAGGATTTCAACTCGTTAAAGGAATGCTGTGAGCTAACACTTGTTACCTGCATGACTGAGATCAGTATTGACGTGTATTTCTTGCTGGAATAAATCTAAATTTACAGCTGAAGAAGTTACTTTTTGATGCATATTATGGACTTTAGTTTTTGTACTATTTTTTCAGTGTACTTGAATATAATACAACATGTCATATTTTATGATATATTTAATATCACTATCATCTGTATAGCTTTATTCCAGCTTTATTGGGGTCGACTTTCAGTCTAACCGGATGCAGCTTTATACCAGTATTTTAACAGAGATCAACTGCCTATCCGACCTCCATATCCCAGTTATGTGTATTATCTTACAGAAAAAACGTTTTTTTCGTAATTAAAATAACGTGTCCAGTCCACGCATAAAAAATCCAAGTGCTTCTTTAAATAAAGTTATTATTTTATTAGAGTTACGCTGTTAGTTCTTTAATTATGATTGGATAACTGTTATTCAATGATAATAAAATAACTGTCGTTACCGAACTTTTATTATAGTTTTTGTCACTTTTATTCAAAGCTTCATGTGCAAAACGCAAGCCAGTCTCCATTTTAAGAAAATTAAGCGTTTCTCAAGTCTAAGTAGAACGTTCTTCAAAAAATCTAGAGTACATTTTAAAGACACTTTTTCTTTAGCCAGCTTAATATTTCGTCACAAGACTCTTAGGGTTTGGAGGTAAAAAATTCTTGAGTAATTCATGCAGCAGATGTGAATTCACTTAAGTTTTTTTATTAAAGTAGGTATAACGCTTAGATATTAACTTATATATGTTCAATCATTATTGTTAGATTTAATATAAGAGATTTAGCTGATTTCTAAATAATTAGAAAAAAATTATACTTGAAATAGGTTTACAGTATAAGTTACCACCTACCCAATATAAGGCATTTGCAGAAAATATTTTGATGTGATGATTATTATAATATAAGATATCCATACTTAATAATATAAATACGAAAGTGAAAGTAACTTTGTCTGTCTGTCCGTTACCTTTTCACGCCTTCACGCCAATCGATTGTAATGAAATTTGAGAAATTGACAGCCTGGGACCTAGAGGACGACATAGGCTACATTTAATCCTAGATATCTGTATAAAAAAAAAAATGAAAAACACAATACACGCAGACGAGGTACAGTTGGCTTCAGAGAAACCTCAAAAAACAATGCAAGGGGCATTGTTTTTTACATTGCTAGGGGGTGTAGTAGATATAATAGCTTTTTGCTTATAAAATTGTAAATGTTGCATCTCTTCTTTCCTTGGACCTTTCCTCCAAACGTTAAAGTTAAATATTTTCAACCATCGATTAAACTAGTGAACAAAATCATGCACTTGAACCCCCTTGAAGACGTCTATTTTTAAGCCAATTTACAAAGTCTTTGTCTTGCATGCTAGGTCAAGGCCCCTATTGAGTGTCTGCAAATTTCAATTCTGCACGCCAGTCCAAAGTTTTTAGTGAAGTTCATTGTCTGGTTTATCGATAAAACTGAACCTATGTGTGTATGATGTGGCTTAACAATTTGAATTTGCGTATCAGTTCGAAGTTGAAGTGAAATGAATTATTTTTGAATTGCGATTGTTGTAAAAGTTTAAAATAATATTGGTTATTGTTTTTATTTGCAATAAGCTAATTTATATTGCATATCGTGTCCACCAACCAGCCGATGTATTCTGTAAAAATCTCGCCGTGAAAACTTACGTAGATGAGGTTGAAGTGAGCTGTCAACAGTGGGTGGAATGACAGCTCACTTCAAGTTCACTTCACGTGTACACTGGGCCCGCGTGGTGGATTATGGCCCAATCCCTCTCACAGAGAGGACACATGTGTCCCAGCAGTGGCAATGTTATAGGTAAATTGAGCTATGCTGGTGCTATATCGCATGGGAGATATCTTTATCTAACTGCGAGTGCAAAGGTGAAAACAGTTTGAAAAGAATGAACGATTTTTTCAAGTTATCGAGCTGATTTCGAAGTCATACTGGTATGCATTGGCGTAGCTTATCATACCTAAAAGTCTATTGCTAATTAGCGATTTATACAATAAATTAAATAACAAACATTGCCAAAAGGCTGTACAAAACAAATAAAAAATATTCAGACGCTTTTAACATAATATATTTTGTTTCGCAAAAAACCGACTGTAATTTAAAATGGCTTTGTACCAATGTTATAAAAATTTTCACCTGTATGTAAAATACAAATCTATGAAAGAACTTCATAAAATATGTTTGATATTAATTATAATGAAAAAGTAGTAGTCTATAAAAATAAATTTATCTACTCCCATATCGTAATAATCGAATTATAAACTTCAAAACGAGTTTATATTGACATACTTTATAAACATAATACCGAAATTTAAAAATAGAATCTTAATATAACACTTTTTCTCTAACAAAATAATGCACTTACATTTACTATTATTATTAAAACCCACTGATATCGAAAAATATGGTGCATGGATGGGTGACTACATTTATATACCGAGACTCCTCCATGCCTCGGAAAGCACGTTAAACCGTTGGTCCCGACTGTCATTCATGGATCTTTGACAATCGTTACGGGCCGTCAGAAGCCCGAAAGTCTGACAACCAGTCTCACCAAAGGGGGATCGTATTACCCAGGGTTTTGCCGGTCAGATAGGCAGTCGCTCCATACTGGTATTCAGCTGCCGGTTAGACTGGAAGCCGATCCCAGCATAGATGGGAAGTGGCTAGGAAGATTGATATTGAAAAAAATGTGCCCTGAAAAAACTAAGACCTGCCTTATTCTTACAAGATTCTATATAAAACACAGCCAATCCATATTTCTTCAACACCTCAAACAAAAACGTCGCCACAACCTCACTAAACAAACTGATATACAAAATTAAATTTTCATCTATTATATGCAAAGGTGTCGGATCTAAAATGAAAATCTTCCATATTAAGTTCAGGTACACATACCCTTCATTTATATTGTGCCCCTCGGATATTGTGCCTTATTATTGAATGTCGTAAATCATAACATATACGGTCTCATATAGTAATTGAATTTAAGGTAAGGGTCGCTGTTTCATTATGTTGTTAAATTATATGATTTAATTTTTGAAGGATTAGAACACTAGGGTGTTATGTTTTGTTTTCGTGTTCGTCACGTCATGGTGCGTCAGCTTTCCTGGGAAATAGATACCCAAGAAGATTTATTGTTTTCATTTCACAACTTAGTAATACACGCACGGTCGTCTTGGTTTGGATGAACTTAAGCTTAAGAAATGTGATGGTTATGAAAGAAAATTAGTTTATCATTTGTTGTGAGTCAAGGCTCATATTATGTAGGTACTAGGTTCTTCCATTCGACATCTGTCAAACATTACACAAGGTTTTAATCTTCGGATACTAGTGTAGAAGGAAAAGCTCTAAGCTAGCTGGCGATAATGCGAAATGTCAAATTAAGATTTATATTTGAAATTTCCCCCTTTTGCATTTCATAAAAATCTGTGGTTTTGACTTGACGATACACGCATTAAAAGAAGACTGTCAAATTTAACGTTTCCTCTCCTGACATGAGGAGAGTTATCGCCGATCTTATAAGACTTGCATTGTATTTTATTAACATTAAGCTTCGTGCAGACCAGCGCGACGCGACACCGGTTATTGTTATACCGTCAAGTTTTCTTAGAAATTGTATTGTTCGAGTCGCGGCGCGGCGTCGCGTCGCGCTGGTCTGTACGAGCTTTTATATTTGTTTCACAGTATATATTCGTGCGACATGCTCAGTGTTTCTCCACGTAAAGAGAAGCTGTAGCTTTTTTAAAGTCTAAATTCCAGCTTCGTTATACCTAATGCATTTGTTTGTAGCCTTGCTTCAACACCTTTTCTATGTAAAGAACCTTTGAACCTTTGTGGTTTTTTTTGTGTTGTGAACCTTTTGTATGTTGTCTATACATATGTGTTTCATCTTAAGAACCACTTACTCCCAAAATACAAGCTTGACTTAATTTGGGAGTTGGTATATCATCTATTAGTACCTGGGCGACCGAGCTCTGCTCTGTATATGTATGTAATAGTATAGGAAAGTTCATGGCAATTCCATGTTGCCATGATAGTAGGTACTTACTAATTCCATGCTGCCATGATAGTGGGTACTTACTAATCTCATGCTGCCATGATAGTAGGTACTTACACATTCCATGCTGCCATCTCATTATTATAAGGTAGCCATCTTGTTCAAAACTTTGGGCGACCGAGCTCAGCTCGGGTGAAAATACGGAGATTTTTTTTTCCCAGATATGAGACCTAGGTAGATCGATTTTTCGCCCCCGTAAACCCCTAAAATGCAACTGTCGTCGAAATCGTTAGACCCGTTTTCGAGAACGTGATTACAAATATATACAACCTTAATTTTTGTTTACCCTTAACCTCTTAAGGGGTCATTGTACTCATTATTATAAACAACTTTCAATATGGGACCAACGCAGTTATCGCGAAAAAAAAATCAGCTGTTCCCTACATTTCGACGAGATATGTTCGAGCGTATATCTCGTCGTCATCATAAATGTAGGGAACAGCTGATTTTTTTTTCGCGATTTCAGCGTTGGTCCCATATTGAAAGTTGTTCATAATAATTTAGGGTAAACAAAAACTAAGGTTGTATATACAAATATTGCTCATTTAATAGTATAGCATGTGCTGCTGCATAACCATCACACACCTTAATAAATGGTACTTTGAGACTGAAGTAAATTTATTTATAATAATATTATTTGATTTTTTTTTTATTATTACTTTGAGACAGAGTCCGGTTACCTTATCTAGCAGATAATATAATAAAATTCAGGTCCATTTACTAGTCAAATAAAACAGTCCCTAAAACTAATTAAGTAACAAAAAATATATCCAAACATAACAAAACTAAAAACATCCCTGAAATAATAAAGTTGGGTGTTATTACCAAAACATACGTGGACATAACTTTAGTGAAAACAATAAATGTGTTGGAAACAATGATAAAATTAAATTACTTTCCAATATCAGTGGCCTACCTTTAGGTTTACTGATATTTATGATAAGGCATATAATATATTGTTTTTGTAACCGAAACTGTTTTTCGATCTGTGGGTAGGGTAATCACATATTGTGTACATGATTTTAGCAGGGAGTAAAAATACTTGGCAATCTCTTGGTGAAGATGCCTTTAATGTTCTCACTGCTGGTGCAGACAGGTCTGTAATCCACCACGTGAGCTCAGTGTGGGTTGACACACACTCATGTTGTCGAATGTTTGGTTCTAGGACATGCCGGTTTCCTCACGATGTTTTCCTTCACCGTTTTGAGAGCAGTGGTGATGTAATAATTTACGCAAAGTAAAGCGCCTGTCCGGGTTTGAACCTATAACTTACAACTCCTAAGTCACGGCTGTTCCCACTGGGCCACCTCTACTTGGTAAAATTCACACAGCATCATAATATGGAGGTTTATCTTCTACCATATGAACCAGGTAATACAACACACGAACAAAATCGAGAAGCCATTTAGAAGAAAAAGGCGAAGGGCCATTCGACATAGACTTTCTTCGAAAACCAAAAGTTACACAGCCTTGGATTGTGTCTAGTAGCAACTATTACAAGAGTGTTATGAAGCTATTATGGGGTAGTAAATCAACTAGACATATTAATA
This sequence comes from Agrochola circellaris, assembly GCA_914767755.1. NCBI lineage: Eukaryota > Metazoa > Arthropoda > Insecta > Lepidoptera > Noctuidae > Agrochola > Agrochola circellaris. The sequence continues at coordinate 4,901,224 of OU611847.1, forward strand.
TGAGCAGACCCCTTTTTTTTTTAAACCGGCCCATTGCCTGCCGGATCATGCACAATGAATTCCGTAGTTTGAATGAATTTATCCCAAGAACAAACTTAACATTGTAGTTGAAAAATATGTTCTCCCATCCACTCCACAGAAATACAAAATGATGCCAAATTTCAATTTAATCGATCCATTAGATTCGGAAAAAAATTGGTGTGTGATCACACGAGTGATCCTATAAGAGTTCCGTTTTTTCATTCAGATTTACGGAACCCCAACAAAAAAACACAAAATGCCATATGCAAAATTAAATGCATCTCACGACGAGTTTAAAATAAACAAGACAATTTACAGTACTCCTAAATCTAAACTATGTATCTACCAAAGTAAACCTCTTTCCTTAACCACATTCTACCCGCAAACACTGCAAGCTAAAATTACCAACCCAGGGTTTATTTTCTCAATTAAAACCGAAGCTTCTGAAATATATTATAAGAAGGGCTCCCTTCTTATTCAATTTGCTTTTATTGTTTGTAAGAAGACAACAAAGCGTGGGTTAACGATCGCCAGGCGAGAAAGATTCAAGAATAAACGGGAATCTTTTAGCTTGGAATTAATATACTGAACAAGACTAAAAATGGACGGAATTCGCCTTTTTTCGGCTGAAGAGATTTGTTCTTTATATCGGGTTTATTTGATTTCTGAGAAATGAAGATGATTTTGTTTATTATGTCGAAGTTTTGGGCATGGTTGACCTTTTTTATTCATCCGAATCTTGCAGGACTAGAAAAGAGATCTTGATTGATAATACTTAATCATGTGAAATGTATTACCTCTTTCATCTGAATGTCCTCTATGTATTGTATAATGTGATGGTAAGTTCAGCAGTGAACTAATAACATAGTAGAATGTAGTATTAAAGATTTTTTTTTTACATTACAGTCCTATACAGGGTGGCAAGGACATCGACGCGAAGCCGGTTACCATGGATTCAGTACATGATTCTGAGCCCCCTTGCGTTGAAATTTTTCGTCAGTTATTTAAAAAAAAACAGCTGCTCCATACATTTTGACCGCGTAGGTATTGCACTTTTGTATGAAACAGCAGATTTTTTTTTTTATAACCGACGTAAAGTTTCAACGATCGGGTTCAGAATCATGTACTGACCCCATGGTAACCGGCTTCGCGTCGATGTCCCTGACACCCTGTGTATCTTTTATTTTTGTCTATGTACAATTGAAATGAATTTGACTCAAAGCATAACCTGCTTTACCTGCAACGTGAGAACAAATAATTTTTAGGTCAAGTGTTACCCCACAAAGTCAAAGTCAAATCATTTATTTCAAATAAGCCCTTGTAAGGCACTTTTGAACGTCAAAATTTACAAAAACAATTGAATAGATTCTAGTCGCCCCTTCGAAAAGGTAGTAGGTAGTTTCGTATGGAGAAGAATGGGCAAGAAACTCCAAAGAATTTAATTGCCATAATTACAGTTTGATGAATCTTCAATCTTCTCGAAAATACCCAATGATATTTTATCCAAGTTTCGAGAAGAGTTAATTCAACCTTCCTTTTTTCTTCATTAAATGTCTATTTTCGCTTAAATCTTTCTTTTTCTTGTAGTCATGGTATAAAGTATAGTATGCAACTCTTGAATAAAACGGATTTATATCGAGGGCCATGAATTACTCGCTTCGCTCAGGATTCTAACAAATATTTAACTATCTGCACTACTGCACTACTTATACTTAACTTTGTAATCGCATATTATTTATATAGGATTACAAATTTACTTGTGCAGTTCATATATTTGGAAAACGGGACAGAAATTGCGGTATATTTTAATTTTTCCTTGCTTTATAGGCTAAACACTAATTGTGTTCAAAATTTGAAGCTTGTGATAATTCTTAGGAATTTCTAGCAGACACTAGAAGTTCCTAAGAATTTTGATGATCGGTGAGTATGTCAGTGACAAAATTAAGGAAATTAGACCGCCAATAGTTCATAAACTACAGGTTCAAATTGAACGTTATTTAGGAATATACCTAGTTATACTAAGCCCTCTAATTCACTGAAAATTCAGGCTTCCAGCTTTATCCATAACCAAGTTACAGGGGTCGAAAATGTTCCTGAAAGGCTTCGAGAAAAGATGGTACGGTCGCTGTGCCTTTGTTTGTTTGTTTTGCTCGAGTTTGGCGGGGGCACTACGTAGCCAACCGATAAGAAATGGTTTTCAGTAAGTTTTACTTTATACGTATGTCATCGTTCAGTAGAGACACTTATTTTAACTTTTAGTAATTGTTTTGATGAGATCCGAAAACCTCTAAAAACAATTTTAAAAATCTTGGCTTCATTGCGGTACAGCAACAACCCTGATTGATGATAGTTATTAGCTGACGTTGCGTACTTTTAATTATTATTTTTGTTAGTTAGGTACCAAGTAAAATTTCTATAATATTTTTAAGGTTTCCTAAAACATTGTGAAAATACTGTTGCCATCTTGCTAGTTGATTAGTGGCCTAGCACGAATGTACAGAGTAAATTATAACTTTTTATTTTTAATAATCGCTCCGCACATAATATTTACTAAGTTTTAAGACTTTTACAATGTCAGTGGGTGATACTAATTATGCTTGTGAAAAATACTATATTTGTATTTTAGATTAAAAAATCGTTTAACGTCACGTTTACGTCGCGCGTTCGAGATTTCAAATCAAAATATTTTATTTCACAATTACCTACATGGGCATATATGAAACGTCATAAGCTAGGTGTACGGTTCCAACTGGTCGTTTCCTATACAGAAGAGCTGTGAGTTTCTGGCAAGAAACTCCACGGTTACTTTTTTTTTTAAAAGCCTTTTCGACAAGTACCGGATTCTTAACAAAATAGAGAATGGTCTGCAAATATACAGTCTAGTCGTTAGGCTTACTACCGATTTGAAGCCGAACCATACTAAACCGAGCCGAACCATACTAAACCGAGCTGAACCATACTAAACCGAGACCATGATCAGCAAAACTGAATGTCTACCTACTTATAAATGATTGAAAGGGAAATAAAAGTCTAAGAACAAACTAAAAGGTCCGTACAAAAAACTATTTGAAACAACCTTTGTAATCCTTTCGCAAGCCAAGTTAATCCAGTAAATAAACTACACGAAAACATTTTAGTGAGCATAGTTGTTGTTTGACGAAATCCGGTTCAGCGGATACAATTTACTAAAGCATTCTTTTAGGATAATTCTCTCTTAAAACAATTCTAAATATTCCTTTAGCTTAATCCCTGTAAAAGCTCGGAGTTCATTACTTAAAGGGCTTAAATTCAAGTGTTGGTCCCAAATGCAAGACTTAGTGTTGACGGAGTGAATGCTTAGTGTTGTGACTTAGTTCTAGTCGAATAGTCTGGAGTTTGGACAGTTGAAGTCAGTAAGATAATCCTGTAATATTTGGGTAATGGTTTCCTTACTATAACTTTCTTCATCGTAAGTGAAGTGTAAGTTTATCTTAAAACTTATATATACCATTATGAATGGAACGAATAGTCCGGAGTCTGGACCATTTAAGTCAAAAAGATAATCCAGTAATATCTGAGTAGGAACCATTAATCAGATATAACTGGATTATCTTTTCGACTCTTAAGATGTTTTCTTTAATCGTAAGTGATTCCTAAAATAAACTAAGAATGTACAATTTTGAACGGAATTTACGACTGAAAAAAAGAAATAAGAAATAGGCCCTATACTCACTCAATGAAAATGTTAAAAAGGGTACTATAAAATTTCAGATTATTTTGAAGATAAAAAAGCTTGGGATTGAGCTACTCGCTCTGAAAATCCTTGTGTTAAAACCATAAAACTTTACATTTTAATTATTATGTAAAATCATCAAAATAAACCAGTTTTAAATACACATTGACATTTTTGAAAATTTTAAACAAAATGACATTATTACTTTGTAAAGTATTATATTATTTTATTATTGTGAATGTGAGGACTATGTGGATATTTTTTATTTTTTTATCTTTTATTTATATTTTCTTTCTCAGTCAGTTTTAATGACTACTCAAATATCCTTTCTTTGGTATTGTTCGTCGAGTTGAGCTCCACGATTACTGACAAATGCTTGCACTGACTGGACAGGTTCACTCAAATCTGTGTGGTTCTTTCCTCAAAAGACAATTTCAGACACTAATCTACATGGTTCTCATATGGCTTAACCAAGATTATGTCTGGACTTTGAAAGAGACTACGACCTCTATGTTTGTTTCGGCCTTTCTTCTCAGAGTAGTCAGATAGGAAACGCCGACCTCGTCTAGTTAATTTTTAATGTGACGTGTAATAGTGATTCCGATATCCTATTTACAGAATAAGCAATTTCATTTGAATATTCAGAATGCCTCAAATGTGGAGGCCTTTTGCAGTGTTACAATTACAGGTTGGTTTTATTACTATTTTATTCGAATAATTATGACTCTCAGGGATTGATCGAGTTCGTTCTAGGGTTGTTCTATATGATCGGAATGTATTGAAACTGAGTGAATGTGAGGTATTTTTGGTAGATAGTAGAGATGAAAATACGTGGATGAACTTTGAACGATCGAATCTATTTCAATGTGCGAGTAGACATGTCAACGACTTTGAAATGGAAGGGTGGTGAATTTTATTTTTGGCTCTGTTTAATTTAATGAAAACGTGTAGCCCTGAAATCCAATTGTAAATGAAATTCCTTTTTCATTTACCTTTTCTATTAAATGTAATTGTTTGTGTAAATGCAGTTCGTGGCAATAAACTTACATATATATATAGAAAGAAAGAAAGAAAGAAAAAGTATTTATTGGGACTCGCACAGGAAATCACACATTAAACTAAAAACACACTAAACATAAATAAAAAACAAAGTAACATTAAAATTTTAAGAATGAAGTCCCGTACGAGGCCAAAGGGCTCCTATCTCAGCATGATGCCGCGACATAAAAAAAAAAAAAAAAAAAATGTCGCATCGCATGTGTGTGTGTATGTTGTGTATATCGTGATTTGTTAGTGGGTTTCGCTTCGAATGGGGTCCTTTCAGATTTTTTTTCTTTTGTTGCAAAATGTTTGTGGGTTTTAGTCGTTTTTTTTCGGCTGACTTCGTTAACAAAAAAGAAAAATGTACAATTCCGAATAATATACCAAAGAACACAAAATGTCACATTACATTACGATGCAACATTTCGCCTTATCTCATCACGATGATGTCACTGTCATGTCATGTCGCTTTACTTCAGCTCCGCGTATCTTAATTAATTAAATTATTAGTAACGCATTATAACAACGGACTAACAGAGTTATATTATCATAATAGCCCAACGAACGTGCTCAAGTGTTATCGGAGTGATATCCTAAGAATAAGTGTAAAAACAAACCAAAGTTCTTAGTGGACCTACATACAAGTGAAATAGTGAGTACGGACACATCCATCAGTTATTTGTGAACATAGTGAATTTCGGCAAACCTATGCACACAGGAATCGTCACCACCTTGTTGTACGCGAAAAAGTGCTAATACTGTGAGAAATATACACTTTTACTTTCAAAGCCAGTTAATTTTTCAAAAAAAAAATAACGTAAACAAACAGCAGCTGAGTCACGCCAAGTTAACCCACCAATCAAAACACGTATATAACTTCTGACACATATATTTTCGTTCGGAAACGCAGCGGTGCTTTTTATCATAGTTTTTGACACTGGGCTTTTGAGAAGGGCATAAATACCAAAAATCGACTAAACTAATATTCGATTTTTCTTGTCCCAAATTTGACCGTGTGTTTGCATACCGGGATACCGATCCAGCTAACGTGTTTTGTGGCTGAGAAAAGTGCACAACTTAATTTAAATAAAATGCCACGACTAGCGCGTACCCCGCCTACAGAATCCGGTGGGAGTAACATAACTCAGGTTTCCTCTGAACCTAACATACCTGCTGTCAGTACACATGAATTATCGAATGTATGTGTCAGACAGAAACGCCCACGCATTGATGGCTCACCTGACCCAGAATTTCAATGCTCAAAAAGTGAGCTGATCGACTGTATTCGTCAAGAAATACGGAGTGTCCTGTCATTAGAAATATCAGCCAACATCAAAAAAAGTGTCACTAATGAACTGGGTGATATAAAATCACTGTTCCGTGAACTTAAGCAGTCAGTCGACTTTATAAGTGAAGAGTTTGATCAGATGAAGGCCGAACTAGAGACCTGTAGGAACGGCAATAAAATCCTCCAGAAGGAAAACAATTCTCTCAGGCACACAGTCTCTGAACTTTCATCAAGAGTAAACTTGATTGAACAGCATGCACGTCAACAAAATTTAGAAATCAACGGCATTCCAGAAAGCAAAGCAGAAAATCTGGTTAAGACTGTCCAGCAAATTGGAAATGTAGTCTCTTACTCCGTCAAAGAAGACGACATCCTGTCTGTAGTAAGGGTAAGGAAACTGGACCCAGAAAGCAATAACCCCAGAGCTGTAGTTGTCAAGCTGCGTGGCATGCTGCTGAGGGACACCATTCTAACCTCAGTGATGAACTATAACAAAGCGCACCCCGACAAAAAACTTAACTCGCAACACCTTGGTTATGGCAACTTAGTTAAGCCTGTCTTCGTATCGGAGCACCTGTCACCCCTAAACAAAAAAATTCACGCGGCTGCCAGAAAAGCCGCAAAAGAAAAAGGATACAAATATGTTTGGGTTCGAGATGGCAAAATCTTGATAAGGAAGGAGGATGGACAACAAGCTAAACAAATAAAAAGCCTGGAGGCTATCTCTTTACTATAAAGGGATCAAAGACGCATAAAGACCGTGATCTTGCTGTCAGAATTCACCATCTATTATCAGAACTTCAGAGGTCTTAAGACTAAATTGCATAATCTCAGCCTAGCCGCACAACTCAATAGCTACGATGTGATAATTGGAACAGAGACATGGCTTGATGACAGCGTAAATGATGGCGAATTATTCGACTCCCGATATATCATTTATCGTAGAGACAGAGCTTCTACCCCTCTTGGCAACAAAAAAGGCGGAGGTGTACTGATCGCTGTTTCTAGGGCGATAGACTCAACACGCGCAACAAAATGGGAATCAGATGCTGAAGATCTGTGGGTCAAGCTCAAAACTAATAGCAGAAAGGGCAACCTATACATCTGTGCGGCCTATTTACCACCACCTGTGCAACATGCCCCACTTAACTTGATCCTGGATAACGCGGATGCAGTGATTGAATCAACGGGAGGAGATGTAATAATTGCTGGGGACTTCAATCTCGGGTTCATCGACTGGAGCATGGACAATACTCTCTCTAGCTCACCATGTACTACTGCTAGGAACTTTGCAAACGGGTTAGGCTACTCACTGGTTGATTTTATGTCGTCAAATAGCATTAAGCAAATTAACACTGTTAGGAACTGTTACAACAGAACTTTAGACCTTATTTTATGTAACTTCCACGGAGGATCTGTCAGTGAATGTAAAAATCACTCAAATGTCGCTGGTCGATGTTCATCACCCTCCTCTTGACATCACCATCAAGAATATTTCACCCGCAATGATGAAAAGTAAGAGTTCTCTCAAATATAACTTCTGGAAAGCCAACTATGCACTCGTAAATGAGAGGTTGAGGAGCATCGATTGGGCCCGTTTGTTTTCGGATCTGGCAGATGTGGACTTAATGGTAGACACGTTTTACGCACAATTGTATCGAATAGTGGATGAATGTGTTCCTAGATATACTACACGCAATAACAAATATCCTATATGGTTCTCAAAATGTTTGATCAGACTTCTTAACGAAAAGGAAAAATTAAGACTTCGTTTTAAGAAATACAAAAATCCCAGGGACAAATATGAATACCGTTTATTGGAGGACCGTTCTAAAAACATGATAAAAAAGTGCTACAGCACATACGTCGATAAAACTGAAGATAACATCAGACTGAATCCGAAGGCATTTTGGTCATTCGTTAACGCCAAAAAAGCCAAGTCCAATGATATTCCATCTGAGATGTACTGGAACGGGAAAGTGGCAACTTCTGGAGAAGAAGTGACTAAACTGTTTGCCTCACACTTCTCTGCCACCTTTGCATCTCCAGCTGGTACACTCGCGGTACAAACAAATTCAAAAGAGTTCCCTCAGCTTGCGCTAGGAAGCCATTATTTCACAGAGCGAGACGTACTCAAAGCATTAAAAAAACTAAATATCTGCAAAGGGCCAGGGCCTGACGGCCTACCGCCGCATTTCATAAGGCAATGTGCCAAATATTTATCATTGCCGCTCAAACTTATTTTTAACAAGTCTCTTATGTCTTCTAAGTTTCCCACGCAGTGGAAAATCGCACACGTAGTTCCAATATTTAAAAAAGGGGAGTCTAACGATGTTAAAAATTACCGGCCCATTTCTCTTCTTTCAATTTTCTCGAAACTGTTCGAATCATTAGTTTGTCCTGTATTAACTTCGCTCATTAAAACTCAATTGGCTACGCAACAGCACGGTTTCTGTACCAATAAATCCACTACCACCAACTTAGTTCACTACATTAATGATATCAGCAGATCTGTAGACTCCGGTGTGCAAGTGGATTCAATTTACACTGACTTCAGTAGCGCGTTCGACAAAGTAAATCATGTGCTTCTACTTCAAAAACTTGAGAACTATGGTATGCATGGTCATTTGCTACGCTGGTTTGAATCATATCTTTCAGAACGACAGCAGAGAGTAATTATAAAGGGTTATCAGTCGCCACTTTATTACTCAACCTCTGGGGTGCCACAGGGATCGCATCTTGGTCCTATTCTCTTCCTGGTATTTGTGAACGACATCATACACTCCATTAAAAACTCAAAATGCTCTATGTTTGCGGATGATCTAAAAATATACAGGGAAATTGAATCAAGTACCGACATTGATTTGCTTCAGAAGGACTTGGACGCAATTCATGAGTGGTGTCATAGTAACATGATGACTCTCAATGCCGTTAAGTGTTTTCATATAACATTCACACGGAAAAAGTTGATACGGCCTTCAGCATATCACTTAAACGGTATAAGTCTTATGAGAGTCGATACCATTCGGGATTTGGGAGTCCAACTCGATAGTCAACTATCCTTTACAAATCACTTTGACACTATTGTCGCCAAAGCGAATAAAATGTCCGGATTTGTAAAAAGAACTTGCAAGGAATTCCGGTCCAGTGGCACCCTTAAGGTTCTCTATAACTCTCTGGTGAGGAGTATACTGGAATATGCATCTCCTGTATGGAATCCAGCGTATCGTGTCCACATCGACAGAATAGAGTGCATCCAAAAAAAGTTTACGAGATACCTGCGCTACAGATCACAGACTTGTGATCGCGAAGCTGATTATCCTCAAAGGCTCTGCCACTTCAAGATGAGCTCCTTGGAGCAACGAAGGAGTTGCTCAGATTTAATTTTCCTTTATAAGACCCTTCATAATTTGGCGAATGTACCGGAGTTGGTTTCGGAGATCAATGTAAATGTGCCCCGCCGTACCTCATACAGATCCAATTTTAAAACAGATACATTTCAAATGCCTAAAAATAGAACTAATCTTGGCCGTTCAGCTCCTTTATACCGATTTTTGTCTAGCTACAATAAGCTGTGCACGCGTACCAACAACTTAGACATATTTTCGAACAGTCTGAATGAATTCAAACGATACGTCCTCAGTTCTTAATCGATTTCTTTGACTAATTTTGTTACAAAATGTTAATTTGGGTATTTGAGTGACTCCATTCTAGATAATTAATATTGTACAATTTAATTTAATTTTTGAACTCTAATTTTAATCTATTCTATTCTTTTAATTTTAATTGTAATTAATGTAATGCGTCCTAATTTATTTGTTATTTTTATTGTTTTAATTTATAATTGTTTTTCTAATTTAATTGATGTTTTTTCTTTAATTATTCTGAATTTTAATTTAACTACATTTTAAACTCAATGCAAATTTTGTAAATTTAATTTTGTTATTATCATAATTCGATTTTAGTTTTATTATTGATTATACAAGTGCTGTGCACACCTATAAGTGACGAATTCACCGCAAAACTATTAAAATAGAATATATTTAATGTAATTATTTAGTGAATAAGTCGTTGGTGTGTCAATAAATAAATAAATAAATAAACATGATAATTCCGCATTACGTCACAAACGAAAGCACAAGACAATAAACCAACTCATAGCAAAAGCATTTTCATCCCACCATCTCGGAAAGAGTATTTTTAATCTTCAATATCTGAGTGGAAAAGCCGTTTTTATTCTCTAGAGGATAAAGTAAATTGAATTTAGAACATCGTGTGCACTAAGTTTGTGAATTAAAAAAAACATTAAACCTATTTACTGCTACCTCTATGGTGCCGAATATATCATACAACTTTTTTTTAATTTGTTAAAAACTCAGACTCGGAACCTTTTTGGTGTTCTTTTTTCAATTTGCTTTGTACGCGGTATTTTTTCACGTCATTGTTAAACCTTATATTAAAAACAAGAAACTTGAAAACAAGTGAAAAAACTAAAATGAGTGATTCTAGCGACGAGGAAGTTTGCTTGACGCCAACAGAATTGACTGAAACTGTTAATAATGCGCAAATGAGCTTTCTCCCTCAACAATCACGCGAGAAGTATTTAAAACAGTAAGTACGATATGTTCAACACGTGGCGACTAGCAAAAGGAGCCAAAACTTTCTCGGAAAACGTTTTGCTGGCATATTTTATAGAATTATCCGAGAACAAGAAAGCAAGCACTCTATGGAGTACGTATTCGATGCTAAAAGCAACAATAAAGATGAAAAAAGACAAACATATCGATACCTATCCTAAATTAGTGGCATTTTTAAAAAGAGCCTCATCTGGTCATCAACCAAAAAAATCGAAGGTTTTCACAGTATCTGATATTGAAAAGTTTCTTAACGAAGCACCCGATTCCGTATATTTGGCGGCAAAAGTAAGTCAGTTGCACATTCAGTATCTTAGTAGATGTTGATAGGCATAATTATGCGTTCATATCAATTTTATTCATTTACCTATTACAATACTCTTTACGTTACAGGTTGTTCTTATTATTGGAATAAACGGAGCATGTCGAACTAATGAACTAACACAACTTAATGTCAAAAACATTGAGAAACATTCAGATGACTTACTATTAATTAATTTACCTAATACAAAGACAAAAAGAGACCGCAACTTCGTCATTCGCAAGGAATACGTAACGATTGTTGAGAAATATCAAGCCTTACGCCCGCCTAACACTCCAATCAATCGATTTTTTCTCCAGTATCGCAATGGAAAGTGTGTTAGACAGCCTATGGGTACTAATAAAATTGGCAGTATCCCACGAGAAATAGCAACATTTCTTGAACTTCCAGAACCCCTGTTGTACACGGGTCATTGTTTCCGACGAACTTCAGCCACACTTTTGGCTGATTCCGGAGCTGATCTCCTGTCCCTTAAGCGCCACGGAGGCTGGAAGTCCAATGCAGTTGTAGAGGGATACATAGAGGATTCCATCCAAAATAAGTCTAAAATATGTGAAGGCATCGTAGGAGCCATTACACTGAAAGAGCCTCAATCGGATCCTTGGACTGGCCCTTCTACATCAAAAATAAGCCGTTATGAAACACCTAACCATCTCCCTCTCTCTCCAACGTTCACGCCAAGGGAATCCGATGAATTGGTACAACTATTAAGTATGACAGATAGTTTACCGAAAAACAGTACACAAGTGACTAACACCAATATTACAGTACCAAACAAAAATATTACACTCAATTTAAATAACTGTAGCAACGTTACTTTAAAATTTTCTTAATTATACCTTAGTACCTATTATTTTGTTATAATTTAAAGATTATTCTGTAATACTTACCTGTCATAATGTAGTAATTAATACCTAAACTGAAATAAAAGTGTACAACCTATCTTGTGATTGTAAACGTTTTTTTTTTGCATTTAGTCATTTCCTCGCTGAGGTGGAATGAAAAGTTACGTGTTGCACTCGAGTGCAAAGATTTTTCACCTCGTGCTCTTTTGATTCCCTCGCTAACGCTCAGGATTCTAATTTTGAATCACTCGCTGCGCTCGTGATTCAATTTTAGAATCCTTCGCTTGCTCGGTCATCAAAATTGAACACGCGGTTAAAAAGCAACTTTGCACTCTTGTATAACAAATAACTATTGTAAGTTAGTTAACTTAACATGTAATTTTGTAAAACGTTAGAACGGTTTGAACTGACTACGTTCTGGTTTTGGAAGGGAGAGAGAGGGAGAGAGATGGAGATAGAGAGAGATACCCATTTGCCAAATGTAATTGGCAAATGAGATGGAGAGAGGGAGAGAGAAAGAGATAGAAAGAGAAGGAGAGAGAGAGATAGATAGAGAGGAGAGAGACGGAGAGAGAAGGAGAGCGAGAGAGAGATAGAGAGAGGGAGAGAGACAGACAGAGAGATAGATAGGGAGAGAATTTTGGTGATTTGTACTTGCTGGCCAGATCGCCAGTTCTGAGGGTGCCAGACTTCTTTTTTTGAAGCTTTTTGAAATCTCGCGTTTACCAACATAAACCACAAACCTTATTCGTCTTATTACAAAAAACTGCATAAGTAATGGTTTAAACCAAGACTAAAAGGTCTTGGATTGTTACGGTAATAAAGCTAGTTCCAGGCTCAAAATGTGTTCCTATTACAAAACGAAGACTATTCGAGGATCAGTTAGTACCAAAGAAGGTTCATGGTTCAAATAATATCTACAGATAAGAAACAAAAATGGCATTCTTTCATTCGTTCACGCAGGCTTTATTTGAAGCAACGTTCTGTTTCTCTAAATGTTGATATTATAATAACACTTGAAATGCTTAAATAATTATTTATCAATACAAAAATATGTCATAAATAGTTCTTTGTTTAGGTTACAATATATTGAACAAGCACAACTTGTACTTTTGACGCGCTTTTTATAATCACGTTCTCATATTTTGTACACCTCTAGCGTGAAGTGGAGCGACTTACATATGACGGCAGCGCGCGTAATTTGAGATGAATGTCTATGTTGCGTCCTATAATAATAAATAAAAGCACTTCATAGTTGTATTAATTATTGTTTTTAATATTACTGTTACTGTTACGTGGTTTGTTCGTGAGTTGTAGTGTTTGAGCTACATTATAAAATGGAACAACAAAAGAAAAAAGGGGTGTAAACTGGAGTTCTGAAAAAAAGGTTTGTAAAACATGGAATTTTTTATTATTAGGTAAGCAATGCTTTGTATCATCATATTATCAAATTAGCAATACTGCGGAATTTCCTAATGTTTTCCTCCTGTTCATTTAGAGTAATGGGCATTTTTATAAATCTTCGGAACATCCGTGATAAAATGTCCGCTACCTTTTTACACGTTTTGCTGACAATTGGTTGAGACACATCATGCAAATCAGCTGTATCTACGAATAAATCAATAATATTAGTATATTTTTTTATTTGTCTATAATGTTTAGAATTTTGTCTATAATGTTAGGTTAGCATTGACCAAGCTTACATATTTCATGTCGAGCCCAGTTGCGTAAAGCTTTGTGCAGACCAGCGCGACTTGTAGCGCGACGCGACACCGGTTATTGTTATACCGTCAAGTTTTCTTAGAAATTGTATTGTTCAAGTCGCGTCGCGGCGTCGCGTCGCGCTGGTCTGCACGAAGCTTAATGCGTAAACTATTTGCACTTCAGGACTCAAAGGGCATCCTCGAGGGTCGTGGGATAAATCCACACGTAAAATAGCCACTATCTTTTCTCCAAAACGTTTTGTGAACCTATACTTATATCTGAAATCTTCGTCACTCAATTCGAATGGATTCTCACGATGACGATGTCTGTAAGATCGCCGAGACGTCTCCAGCATATCCAGATCTTCCAAATCCATCAAGTCGATCATATTAATATCCATTTTTTATGATTTTTATTTAAATAGACCCGCGCAAACACCAAAACAATGACAACGCAAACGTCAAATAAATTAGTACCAAAGATAAACTAGGGGACTCGGCGGACTAACTTTAGTACCATAAATAGTTCTGGAACTAGAGATAAAATTCATTTTATAATAACGTTTTATTTAGTCATGGTACTAAAGCTAGTACCAATCCCAGTACCAAATTTAGTCCGTGTTTTGGAATAAGACGGTATAAGTTTTGAAAACCAACCACTCACCAAATTGGAGCCAGATTAATTTAAAATGCCGTAAACGAAGGTAACAATTATACTTTACCACTCATAGCTACATATGCAATAAGGACACGAAAATATTCCCACATACATCACCATATTTGCACCTTGCATCGCCGAAATTGGGCCACCCTACGTATAAGGTCAGCGAAAATCGTGGTCCGACTTGGCTTACATTCAAGAATTAGTTCAGATCAGCGTTATATATAGCTATGTTCGTTGCTTTTTGTTTCGGCCGGAGTCGGGTTCTTAGCAGGGATTTATGAATGAATAGCTTGTGCTGTTATCTAATGGCTTGGGAAAGTGTCCCTGGTAATTAGTTGAGGTGTTTTATTTATGAGATGTTTACTTTTAGGGAAAAGGTTTACCTCCACTTTCAAGGCTCTTTTTGAGGTAAATACTGCGGGTTTTGGTCCATAGATAGTTCCGGTAGGTACAAATGGCATAATTTATACTTACTCCGGTTGGGTTTAAGGTGCATGTGACATTGGTTTTTTGCAAACTTAATTTTTAAAAGCGATATAGAACGCTTGGAGTCATGTTGAATTTCGCACTGGGACAAACATTTTGTTGCAAATGTTTTACATATTCAGCCCGACTGTATCCATGATTTATGTGTAGGTATCCATGACGACAAAACATGCAAATCCCAGGATGCATGGTCTGCCGGGTCTTTAGGGCCTGCCGGGGTTGCGAGTTTGTCCGAAAGGGATATCGCGACCCCGGCACACAGGCAACAGAAGGAGCACGGGTGGGTTTTAGTCAGTAAAAGTCTGCCACGCCCTCCCGTTCCGCCCTGAGCGGGAGAAGTTATTTGATAATTTCCCAACATAAAAAAAAAAAAAAGTATGCATGGTAGCTCTTGTTTTTTCGTCCGTGAAGTACCTACACCAATCAAAATGTCATAATTTATTGTTTATGCTTGACTGCATACAATCCTTATTTTAATAAAAGTGTAACGTTATCGGGTAAATAAATACGAGGGAAAATAAATATGCGTGAGCTGCTTCAACTTCCAACACGCTACATCTTGTTCATTCCATTGTCATTTACCTACATTGGAATCAACAACATACTGTCAAGCTTCTCCAATGATTTTAACAATCAATCAAGCATTAATAAACGAGGGAACATGAAAAATAACATGTAGGTATCGTTCCGTAATAAAAAAAACCCTGAAAATACGAAAATATTTCATTATTCGTTCGAAGTCACTGATGCAAATAAAATAATGTTGGTAATTTAAGGAATTGATGTTGTCTGATAAGTGAATTCTTGATTTCGGGAGCGTAGCTAATTAAAAAAAAAACAGCCTAGCACAATGATATTATCAGTAAAAAGAGGTAGATAGGTAATATGCGATCCGTAAGTGACACGTCAAAATTTGGCTAGTTAGCCAAGTTACATATCGTCTTCTCTTTTTCGCTTCCGATAATTAAGACATGCTGTCTTACTTCCCCGTGTATTAAATTGTGCTTTTGAAGATTGAATGTTGAGTAGGTAACTAATCTATGACATGATACCTAGCTTGACCGCCCTAGCACAGAACTGGTGCCCTGAGACAGTGAGGCGGGGTCGCGGCAGACCACGTAGGAGATGGCGGGACGAGCTGGATAGGTTCCGTCAAAACTGGAAGGAGGACGCACGGGCTCGCAAACGATGGAAGGAGTGGAGGGAGGCCTTTGCCCAGGAGTGGGACAGCGTAGGCTAGTAAAAAAAAAAAAATGAGACCTAACTAGATCGATTTTTGGCCCCCATAACCCCCTATATTGCTACGTTCATCGAAATCTTTAGAACCCTTTTCGACAACGTGATTTACATAAACAAATATTGCTCATTTCATAACATAGGCTTAAAAGTCCTAGTTATTCGAATCGCCTTGAAAAACACAAGTTTACAAAATTGTGTATTGATGATGGCAATTCCACCCATACACTTAGCTATAAGGTATTCCGTATGCCAAAGCCGTGGATGTTGGCAAACAGCACTCCAGTAGACATTGCAGCCACTACTATCGGTGCAAAGATTTGCTTTCATGATTGACTGCCTTGTTTGAAGATTGGCTACCTAAGAAGACTTCCTGAGATGAACTGATAGTTTGAAGATGATTGTGAGTGTTTGTTGAGCAACACTTGTGTTATAAATCTTGGTTCTAAATAAGGAGAAATGTCTGTCAAAAAATGCATGACTTCGCCATAGTCTCGCCATAAGACCTTTATAAAACGTGTTGGAATCAAAGTATAGGTACAATAGTAAGTTTTATTATTTTAATGTAGTAATAGAACTCCGTCTGAAAGAAATCGTTCGTCGGAAAATGTAGAGCTGCGTTCTAAAAGAGAAAACAGACATAGATAACAAACAACTACTCAATTTATTGAAAAATTGAAAATAAATTGTAGAACTGTTTATTTTTTTTTATTTTACTAGGTCAACATAACAGTGGACTCGAACAATCCACTACCATGTTGATTTCTTTGCTTAAAATCATCATGCATTTCAAATTCTTACCCAGTAATGGTGCAAGCCAAATCGGCCATATTTGACGTAAGTACGCGCGCCATGCATAGTTCACGAAACATCTAACTTGTCGACTCACTGCTCCCCAATTTGCATACCTAGACGAATTGTAAACAAACACCTCACAATATATTGTGTGCCCAACTTGGAGAAACGGATGAAACTTTGGTAAGTAGATGTTTTGTGATATAACTGTGTTTGTTTGTGAACTAATATTATAAATGTGAAAGTGAGTTTGTTACGCTTTCACGTTACTACTCAACCGATCATCATGACTTTGCATACACGTTTTGGGATACAGAAAAGGACTGTCGAGAATATCACGCCGCACCGGGCGACCGCGGGCGGGAGCTGCGGTCGCGGAGGGGGCGCTCGAGCAGCGCACGCGCACCGGCCGGCTCACCACAAAGACCATTCAAATTGTTAACCGTTTGTTTTCCTTTAAATCTTCATATTATACAGTCCACTATTTTCAAGTTACCGGTGTTTTAGTCGTCGTATCAAGTGGAAGATAAACCCATTCCTTTCTAAGGACATAGGGTACCTTTCATCTAGTAAAATATGCATCAACGCGAGCAAAGCCGCGGGCAAAAGCTAGTGCTTGATATACAAACAAAGTTATATAAAGGTGCTTTCATGTTGACTTAATAGATTGTAAACTGGTTGTAAACTTTAACGATCAGTGTGATGCGTCATTATTCAATCAGATTGTGACTATGAATGGCGAAATTTTACCGAAAAATTGGAAGTAACAGGAATAGAAGAAAAGAAAAATGCATTTATTGGCATTACAGCTGAAAAATACACCTTTTATCTATAAAAACAGAAAACAATGATAATAATGCCAAAAGGGCCCCAGCTCAGCATAATGTTAGATGACAACACACAATGGGTACCTGACGCTGATCAGCTGCACCCTACGAGTGCCGAATACAAGCAGTTTGTTATAATACATTCATGGAGGTACCGTCCATGAACAAAACCGGAGGCTGCCTGAAATCCTGTTCACATTGGTTAGATTACTCAACATTTGGAATTAATAATTATTGTATATTTATTTTATAGTTTTTATCTTATTTAAATCCCACTGTATGCTGCACTGGTCGACATCATAACGACGCCGACTGTCGTTGAAAACCAGCGCTGGGGCTCTATCTCGCATAAGTTCGGAGCATCATGCCGAGCGATGGCCCTTTTGCGTGAATATGACAAATATTTTCCCCTAATTTATTCTTTTTTGTTTTGTGTCCTTTCTTTGCGCTATGTTTATCGCAAATAAACGTATTTTCTTACTTTACTTAACTATTCGCCCGCCAATCACGCTCTTCGAATCATCCATTATCGCACTATCAATCCCCCCTATAAAACAAAAAAATACTACTTCTTGCCGCCCCTACAGCATCACAAACCCACTATAAAAACAAAGCTCCTATACAAAGGCAAATTTATGCCACCATAAAAATCACCTCTATATACCGAAACAAGAGCTTCGCATCAATCAATTACATATATATAGCCATCGTTTGGCGCGATGCGAAATTTCCATTTGCATAGTAATACTACAGTCAAGCCCTTAATAATGTTTAACCGATGAACTGCTATGGCCAGAAACTAGCAACGTCGATAAAACAGCTCTCATGAATATTAAAAACTTTAAAAGTGAGGTACAGGGCTGCGCTCAGCAACGCTCATTCTTCGCTTAGCTTTGGACCGTATTGCTTTACCAAACAGCCTGTAAATAAGTGTTATTTGGGACTTGTAATGTCATCATTTGATTAGGACTAAAAATATATGTCGTAGGATGATTTGATCATTAGAATTTTCGTGAAAACCCTAGGGATATTATGACAACACGGATAAAACGGTGGAAACATTTTTGCGAGCAACTTGGTTGAAATAGGTTAGGTTAGAACCTATTTCAACCAACTGCACGCGAGCCGAGCAAGTGAAGCGAGCGGTGCTGCGGTAGCGGCCGGCGAGCGCTACTTCCAAGTTGCTCGCACAAATGTTATCACCATGTTTTAATTATCCGTGTTTAGCGGGCTTTCGTGAAAATTCAAATGATCAAAAAATTATTCTACGACGTATACACTGGATAAAAGTCTTATTCTAAATTAACTAATAGATTATTAAAATAAATATATAATTTCCTAGCATAACTAAAACTATTAACAAACTAAATTATGGCGTCGAAAAATTCCTCCGCGTCGCTGTCAACTGTTAATGTACCTATGAGACTGGTGCCATTGCCACATTGCATGGCAATGCTTAGCCTCTGGTCAAGGTAAAAACCAGCCCTTGGGTCATGGGAAATCCACCAGCCGTTTGGAGATTTCGTTGAACAAGCCATAGAAAAAAATAAAGAGAAGAACGAAACATTTGCAGAAACAAAACGCACATTACAAAAAATAAGTATGAGCACTCGGGCCACAGTGCCCGAGGGTTTCAATCAAACAACTTGAAAATACAATTATAGATAAGGTTCTACTTTTGTCGCTTGAGGATTTCCGCAGCCGAGCAGCAGCGCCAGCACAGAACGACTAGCCAGGAAAATGGTATGGCGCAATAGTATCGACGCGCGTTGCTTCCATGGGACTTGATTGTAAATGGAGAGATTGTACATAAATGGGTATGGAAAGCATTCAATCATTCAAGCAGGGGCATTAAAATAACCACCACGAGCTGTGATACTTAAATGTTCAAGTTCATCCATTGGAACCTGGTTAGTCAGAGCCAGTACCATCCTGATGATTAACTCGTCGGTCTAGTTGTTGCAAGCGCTACTACTAAGCACGAGCTCCTGGATACGATTCGGGCAAAGTGTTATTGGGTTTTCCCATCAGGAATTACTCCGTAGCAGCCCGGAGTCTGGATTAGAGCCCGGTTGATGGCAATAGACTTTAACATAACTGGCGTAATGTTGGAGTACGAGTACACTTCTGCCTTACCTTTTGGGGATAACAGACGTGATGTTATATTATGACCTATCAAAGAAGACCTAGAATGTGAAAATTGCTCTGTATCAGATTTCGGGTTTACAGGGCCTCCCCTAAGCACCGCCACTTTTCTCTGCTTCTCGTATCCAGCGGATTCCTGCGGCCTTCATTACAGAAATACCAATAAGTTATTTGCTTTATAACGGCTCTTTTTAGGCAAATGTCAAGTATTTTGTAAGTACTTTGTAACAATTTATTTTATTTAAAAGAGTGTCCGTGGAGTTTCTTGCCCGTTCTTCTCCATAGGTACCTACTACGCTTTGGAATGGGCAACTAGCTTCATATTTTTGACTGACCGATTCCTTGACAATTCAAAAGTGCCTGTAAATGGTTTAATATGCTTTGAGTTTATTGAATAATCTTGATATTATGATCGACTCTATACAATTTAGTACCAGAACGACTGTTTTTTCCATTACAGCTTATTTAGTAGCGTTTACAAGTTTTCCCTCACCTCCCTCCCTTTCGGTCTAATCTACCCAAACCTTTGTTTCTTTTGGTAAGTACGTAAAAAGAAGAGAAACTAAAATAATGCGGTACAGTTGTGAAGAGCTGTGATAATGAATAGTGTCCTGACCGAGTCTTAGGTGAATGACCTCCTAGACAAAAGTTTAGCATTTTTATTAAAGTTTAAGTAAGTACTCTTTTTTACTTGAGTTAAGATAGTGCAGTGGGGGTTGTCTTATCTAAATATGCGACGTATAAATCTTGCTTGTCACTGAAATGGGGTACAAAACAAAAAATATCCGCGCATTTTCTTGCTACTGCCAGTCAGTAAAGTACCGAACAGAATGATACCTAAGTAAACTTGAAAATACATAACCATTCCTCAGAATCACGGCTCGTAACTTGATATATAGGAACCAAGCATAAAGCTTCGTGCAGACCAGCGCGACGCGACATCGCGACGCGACACCGGTTATTGTTATACCGTCAAGTTTTCTTAGAAAGTGTATTGTTCGTGTCGCGGCGCGGCGTCGCGTCGCGCTGGTCTGTGCGAGCTTTAAGTCCATCCTCAATTTCAATAACAATTCCCTATAATATCCATCAAACTAAATACCTACCACATAATAGTAATTCATGGAACTAATTTGACCGCCACCAACATATTAACGCGTTACTAATTCTCGCCTAATCATAGTCGCATTCAACGAGCCTGTGTGAATGACATCAATCGGTGATTATCTGAACGTGAATAGGGATTCAATATTGGTACAGGCGGCGATGCATACAATATTAGGGTTCAACAACAAGACGCCTAATGGGCCTACAGTTCGCGTAATAATGACTTCATCTAACTACCTACATTTCCTCAGATTCCTGGGTAGATACGAACTTGGGTAGTAAAGGGTAGATCGCTAGCAGTCACGTCTAGCTACGGGTCACGTGACCCGCAAAGTATACAAACTTGATACTTTGAGTTTGAAGATTTAATTGGTGGAATAGTTTACTTTGGAACTGAAATAAAATTTGAATGAGGAAGTTTGGCGAATGTTTTGTTGTAATGGTGACGCTTTTGGGAAATTGTGACACCCGGAATAAGTCATTAACATGGATAATATAGAAACATTAGGTGGTACCCGTGGCTCCGCCCGCTTGAACCCTAAATAGAACACCATCGCTGTGACATTTATTTTTAAATGTCGCAGCATCATGCTGAGATAGAAGCCTTTTGGTTTCGTATAGAACTTTCTGCTTTTATTTTAATTTTACTTTGTTTTTTTTTTATTGTTTTTTTATGTTTCTATGAGTATGGGTCTTAGTTTAATTGGTGATCTCCTGTGCGAGTCTCAATAAATATTCTTTCTTTCTTAGTTCTTTATAGCCTCAGTTACTCTTAATAACTCAACTATCTGTCAGTAATAGTCCTGTCAAAATCAGTCCAGCTGTTTCGGAGATTGGTCGGAACAAACAAACAGACAGCCAGACAAAAAAATAAAAATTGTTTTTGAAGTGGAAACTTCTTTAGGATGCAGCTGAATATTAGTATTTTACATGAAGCGACTGGCAGATAGCCAGTCGCTTCATGTAAAATACTAAACTTCCGTAACCCAGTTACTAGGATACCCCTTGGTAAGTCTGGTTGTCAGACTTTTGAATTTCTGACTACCCGTAACGACAGTCAAAGATTTACGAATGACAGTCGGGACCAACGGTTTAACGTGCTTTCCGACGCACGGAGGGGTCTCCATACGTAATGCATGGTCGCCCGTCCACGTAAACATAGTACTGAAACTTTACGTTTTGTGAAGTCGTGAAAAAGGCACTTTTTTGAGCGCATTACACGGCGTGCGGTGACTAAACCGTAACATAGATAAAAAATATTTTCTACTGGTTTGTATAAGTCTATCTGCTGAGGCTGACCCACAATAAGAAACCATTTTTATCTTTCAGAATATCATTTAAAAAAATTGTTATTTCCGAAGCTATTTTGACCAGAATAATATTAATACATAATCCGATAAAATATGTTATTAAAATTGGCCATTTAATTAAGATTAAAATATGCCTGGACATCACATCATTCATGAATACTATAAAAGATATCACAGATTTAAAATCACGCGCAGCAATATAATTATGGCTGACGGGACGTGACGCCATGACGAACATGACCTTTCCTCGGGAAAATATAAAAAATGAAAATCACAATATAATTTTTTTGCTAAACTTTTTATAATAATTCTGTAAACACATATTTGTTACGGTTGCGAATTAGTTTTTTTTTGTTTTCTTTAGCAAAATATTGCCTGCTAATTGCAAAAAGCATAAAAACAAAAAACAATATGAATTTCGTGGGCTATCTCAGCGCATCGTATTATAAATTGAAGTCGCTTTTCGTGTCTGTATGATCGCGTTGTTCTTCTAAACTACACTACGCTACGCGATAAGGTTTTCACAATCATTTAGAAAATTTATTCCGGAAGGTTTCTGTGTATAACACATTAACATTTAACTTAGATATCGCACAGAAATCTCGATGTTTTGACATGCACCCGTGCGCGGGTCGCTAGTATCATATAATTATCTTCCAATAATTTCATTAACACGAAGGAGCAATTTCCGTACCTTACTTCTTCATTTCATTTCCTTTAACAAGAACTATATCAACATTAGAATCACGTATCCAATA
Organism: Agrochola circellaris; assembly: GCA_914767755.1. Lineage (NCBI taxonomy): Eukaryota > Metazoa > Arthropoda > Insecta > Lepidoptera > Noctuidae > Agrochola > Agrochola circellaris. The sequence continues at coordinate 4,924,115 of OU611847.1, forward strand.
GCTTGACACTATGTGTTATTCGGTTCATAAATTCTACAGGCCGTGAGTAATAGAGTCGCCTGTGTCAGCTTCGTCGACGGCATACATTATGTGGGTTTGCCGTGATACACTCTGTGACAGAATATGTAACTGTACTGTAGAATAACCACGCTTCTTTTTACAGTGGTAACGACCCTTATTACGGTCCTGTAAAGTTTCAATTCGATTGGGCAGAAGGTTTTTGAATGTTTGTGGTATCCTAGTTCCATTAATGGTACTTAGTCATATGATAAATATAATGACTAGATGTAGAAGTGTAGATTGTTGCAGTAATTTATGTTATTCATAATAATACCTAAGTTTTAGTCATTTCCTAGATTGATGGTCTTCATAAATACTCCAAGGTTAAAGGGCTTTCCAAAGCTAAAATTTTTGGAGTATTTGTGGAAGGATAAACGGTGCAAATACATACCGTCAAAGAATTTAATATTTCCAAAAACAAAATTGACCTACATGGCTATGCGTGTGCGGTTTCGAACGTAACAGCCCCCAGCTTGGAATGTTGCCCACTTCGTTAACAAAAAGACCGTGAAAACAAATTTTATTAAAGTTTTTATACCCGAATATGTTCCGATTATGGAATTTGTTGGTTCCGACTAGCTTCTCTCGAAATGGATCTGCCATAACTTTTACCAAAAATATATAATTTATTTAGTAAAGTCTTCGCAGTCTTTCTTCAAAATTATTAATATGACAATCAATCATTTAATTATTATGATGTTTGTTCATCACTCATGATCAGAGGCTGACCACAGCAAATTCCAATATTAAAAAAAAACCCGACTGCAAAAACATATAACTGAAAAAATAAAATCTTTGTTTTTTGTAAGATATTGCAGGCAGGAACAAATAAAAGTTACACCATATTTCAGGTTGTTCGTTTGTTAAATAATTTGTTGTTTTTTTTAATGTTTTTCAAATAATTTGTTTTATTTTAAGCTTTTTAGTTATATATATTGGAAATTGTCTCATTACTAGGTTTTATTTGATACCAAAATAGTTGCACTTTATTTAAAAAAAAACCTTGTCCTTTTTTTTGTATTTGCAGATTGCAATATATAAATATTATAGTCTATGTCACTCTCACAGTTGAGACAAATCTAACGATACCACTTAAGTTAAAATCCATCAACCCGTTTAGACTACAGAGCGTGCCAAAGAGATAGACATACATACTCTCGGAAAACATTACCCTCCTTTCTGGGGTAGACGGGTCAAAATTTTCAGGCAAAAGAAGACGATCTGATGATGATGATAAATATTTTCTACATGGTACTTTCAGTACTACGGTGACTGATGAGTGAAGTTAGTACTGAAAAGAAGTTAATGATCAAATGCTATAGTCACATATAGGTACTTCAGTAATAGATATACTCATACCGTCAATGGTAGACAGACTCTGTATTTGGCATCGTCCAATGACTCGAATGACGTAAACAACCTTATCAACCACAAATACACTAACAGGGTATTGATTAGACTTCATTAGTTTACCATTCTGATACGTGTATGTTTAGACGAAGCAAGTTTGAACAAGCTGTTTGTATAACTAACTTGGTAACTGACGCTTTAAACAATAGAGTGAGCAAGTGTACTGTTTCCAATTTTGACTATCACATTAAAAGTAAAAGGAAATAAAAGTAGATATACATTTTGTATATCTACTTTTATTTCCCAGTTGCTCTTTTAATTTGAACGTTTGATTTTCTTGACCAATAATGGCTAACTGTAAAATGAAGTTTATCGATTAATTAATTATTTTATTTTAGCCATCCGATCGACTATTGATTGCAGACGCTTTGGAAGCAATTTTTGTAAAGTCTTACCTTGATTTACGGAAAACCCACATAAAAACGATATATCGCTACTACAATTTTACAATGATTTCAATAAAAATCATTTTTACAAAAAAACAACCGACTTCCAAAAAAAACCGTTAAAAGGTGAAAAATTACTTTAATTTCGGAAGTCGGTGGCAAAAAACGAAAATAGACCGACCAAAGACACCGACTGTTTTTTAATAAAAAAAAAATCTTTTTTCACTTTTTAGTTGTGGTTGACCAAGGTTTTGAGATGTTTTCCCTTTTACACCACAAAAATAGCTCGTATCAATAAGGCAGGCTGTCACACGTATTAGTATTAGTCCATATCTTGAAAACTACTGATTTTGATGAAACTTGCACTGTTCCTTACGTTGAAGTAAAAGCAAGCCAATTTAAAAAAAATGGTTACGGTCCGATTAATAATTTCGGAGAAATGCGTGGACAAACGTACATACATAGATACATACACCTATTGAAAACTACTGAACCGATTTTGATGAAACTTGCACTGTTCCCTAAGTTGAACTAAATGCAAGCCAATTTAAAAAAAATGGTCACGGTCCGATTAATAGTTTCGGAGAAATGCGAGGACAAACGTACAAACATACGTACCTATACAATTTTATATATTTGTTTGGAAGCCCTAATAGATTATCTTAATTGAATATACGGCAGGTCCAATAATATTACATACATACGTACCGAATTGATAACCTCTTTTTTTTAAGTCGGTCAAAAAACGTCTGTTTTTATGAAAAGACAGCATTGAAAAAAAGGTGGGACCTTTAACCACGTTTTTACGTATACCTATACAATAATCTTTTCATTGGCCCTGCCTGACATGGATGTCACTAACACAAACAACGCATTTTCCCTCGTCGTAGTGTCGGACTTAGAATCGACATGTCGGGAAAACCTGAAAGCTTTGTGTGTGGAATTTTCGTCAAATAACATTGACATCGCTGCGCTGGCGTATCGAATATTGTGACATGGACAAACATAAAGGGTAGCCTTGGAGAGGAATAACGGTGAGTATTAGCAATTTTCATCTTGGTTGGTTTGTGGCGCCAATATTGGTGAAATGTTAAAATCCCGACACATTTTTAATGGCTTTCCTGCTTCGTCAATTTTCATCATGGTGTCGGTGAATAAGTTTGTACGTAGAGCCAATATTGGTTACACATAATTGCTTTGATGGAGGTTCTTAAAGTTAGAAAAGTAAATAGCTCACCAGTTCGTAGAGATGGTTTTTCCGAGGAATTTATCCGTTCTCGAGAAGTTCGATTTTACTTAAGGGTACAAGCTGAAATCAATTAAACAGCCTGCTTATCAAAAATGACGGAAGCCAGTTAAAGTTTCCCAGTAAAATAATTATGCTTATCGTGTATACAATGGTTTTCAGGGGATTTATCCAGTTACGAGAATTACTTTATATTTTTACCTGTTGGTAATAATTAATGTTATAGTCCTATTTAAATGATTAAGTCCATTTTCAATTATTAACTCGTTTTCAGACAGATTCGTGATGACAGTTTGTTATATTCAGCAGAGAACATCAACCTTTTTACGTAATTCATTTATCGCCATTTATAACCACAATACCGGGAAAGGCAACCCATTACTCATTAATTTAATGGTATTATGGTGGAGCAGTGGTGACCCAGTGGTAACGGCCCGGACTCACGAGTTGTAACTCGTGGGTTCGAACCCAAGCACGCGCTTTACTTTGTGTAAATAATTTCAACACTTCTGCTCTCAAAACGGTGAATGAAAATATTGTGAGGAAACCGGCGTGTCCTAGAACCAAAAATTCGAAGACTTGTGACATTTACCAACCCGCACTGGGCTCGCGTGGTTGATTATAGACCACTCCCTCTCACAGAGAGGAGGCCTGTGTCCCAGCAGTGGGAAAATTACAGGCTTATTATGATGGTGGTCATAATATGAAGATATAATGTTTAGTTTTGTTCTTAACGTCATGTCATCAACAGTGAAACTTGACTATTACCTACTATTAATTATGTACTTACTGTTTGTGTGCGTAAATGCGGTAGTGGGGCGCATCTTTCCAGATTAGCTAGCTCTACTACTATTGTAGCATTCGTTTAATTAATAAAGAAAACTTCTATAAATCTATCTCATCTGCCTTACCCTTTCACAATTATGTTGGGATCGGCTACCAGTCTAACCAGGTGCAGCTGAATACCAGTATTTTACATGCAGCGACTGCCTCTCTGAACTCCAAAACCCGGTTACTGGGTATCTTTCCCTCATCTTTCAAGTAATCAACCCATCGTTTCCTGGAACTGTAATTAAAGCAATGGGACGAAGAAAAAATATAATTCACAGCTAGATGTCAAAGACACTTGAACTCTCCTTGAATATAAGGAAAGAAATGACACCAAAAAAAATAAACCCACATTAAATTAATACAGCATCTAAGGAAATTGTAATAGTCTGCTGTAATAATTCTACCATTGTGTTGGCGGTCCGCTGCTCAACATTCTTGATTATATTTAAGGAAAACATCTTTGTGGGGATTTCGGTAAGAATTTATTAAAGCCTCCTCGGCCCGTGTAAGGTTTATTAAATGAATCATTTTGAATGAAACCTCGAATACTTTTGTTTTGTCTTAAGTTGCTCAATTTATCGTGTAATTTGATCATTCTGTATTGGTTGTTATTAAAGTAATGTTTTTTTCTTTCAGGTGTTAAAACTCAAGTATAATTCTTTGAGTTAATTAATTATAAACAAGTACATAGTAATTACGATAACAAGTCAGAGTAGCTTTTTTGACCATTGGAACTCATCATTATACGTTCCCTAAAGTTTTATCCCATCAAAAACATAGCATGTATAAAAAAAATTGTCTCGTAACGCAGTTCTTATACTGCAAGAAGATGTGACATCTAATGTAAACCTAAGTCTGTTTATTTATTCGGTACCTATTTGTCATCTTTATTTCTTTAATAAATAGAATAACTTGGCCACCGCACGCTAACACAATAATAATCTATTCTTTTAAATAATCCTAATTAAATAAACCGTAGTGCTAATATTAGGTCTGCTAGGGTTGCGAGTTTGTATGTATATTCTATTCTGCCGTATGGGATTGCACGAAAATGTCCTGAATGACCTCGAGAAAAGATGATACGACCGTGCCTTTGTGTTTGTTTTGCTGTACTTGGCTTGGGGCCCTGCCGTGGCCCCCGATAATAAATGAAAAAAAAGTAAATTTAATAAAAAATATGTCTATACAGCGTGTATATTTAAGGGTGTGGTACAGACCATCAAACTGAACCACTTTCTCCATAGGACCAACGTCGTGACATTTCTGATAAAAGCTGTAGTTAGTAGCTACTAAATTTTGAAACCTTTCAATTTCAATCAGTTTATGCTTGCATGTACCTAGAATCACTTTGAGCAAACTCTTGCGTCACCGCATAACTTTTAGGAACTACGCAACGCGAAGACGATTATGCATTTAGTGGAAATGGTGCCAAGTGCCAAGTGTTTCCACTCTCATATTTTATGTACGATATCTTTAGCGCAAGCGTTCCTCAAGGCTCAGTATACAAATTCATTAGCTACCTTGCATCTAAGTTGCTAATTGAAAAGTAAAATAAACATTTTCACGTTTGCCTTACTAACATCGTTTTCTTTGGCTTTGTAACTTACTTTGACAAAGTTCGTGGTTGTCATTAAGTTATTATTTTATTTGCGTGATCTTTGAAGTTTTAAAGTATCTATAATTGTGAGGTAATAAAGTGTTGGGTACAAAAAGTAACGGTATCAACGCAGATACTAACAAATTGTCTTATTAGTTGGACGTAGTTAAACAGAAAGGATCCAACCCACACAGATTTAGTTTTGAGATATTCAAGTCTTAAGATCAGATCGTCGATGTGATTGTATGACCTGCCATACATACGGGTTGGTAACGTATGGTCATAATGACATGATGCGTTGGGATTGTTTTTGTAATATTAAAGTTTTGACTACAAAGAGTGTTTTGGTATACATAACTCATTGTCGCCCATAGTGTGGGTTGGATCCTTTCTGCTTAACTACGTCCAGCTTAGCAAAGCCTAAAGCTTCGTGCAGACCAACGCGACGCGACAGCACGACGCGACACCGGTTATTGTTATACCGTCAAGTTTTCTTAGAAATTGTATTGTTCGAGTCGCGGCCCGCTGGTCTGCACGAAGCTTGAAACTACACTTCATAAACTGAAATATAAATAAAACGAAAGCAGAAAAATAGATACCAAGTAGATAAATAGGTTTAATTATATCAATACCAATCGAAACTCAATATTGAAAGCGCGATCAAGTTACGTCTTAATTTCCATAGTAACTGAACTGATTTCTTACAAAGCTGTGGCTCAATATTTCATTCAAGGCCGACAATCTGCCAAAGAGGCAAGTAATAAAATTGTTTTCGTCCAAAGACGAAAATAGAAACACTGAAAGGTAAACATCGTAGAGTCATAAGAATGGAGTGCCAAGTCATACCTATTTATTTGACCCAAAAATAAAATATATCTTCTGCCTTGTAATTTTATTTTTATTAAAAAGGAACAATATACAGCTGCAATATGAAATATAGAAACAATAAATAGGTACATAAAAAAATAAAGACAAAATTGCAGCCTACAACGCTGTTTAGAGATTAGCTACAGGAGTTAAAATAATCGCTCGGGTTACAAATACATTTTTTTTTCATTACGACCTTTGTTTAATATATTTAGTTTATATCCATATAAATTTCAAGAAATGGTACGCAAAAAAGAAGACGGCCGAACGGCGGGGATGGACGCCTTAAAGTATAAGACTTTTGAACTTACATATACGGAGCACAAACAAAAATGTCTACGAGTATATGTTCAAAAGTCCCATTGAAGGAATCGACCATTCTGCGCACAGGCGAACGCAAGCCAGAATTGGACTTACAAGTACGCACTGAAAATAATATAATGTTAAGACCATAAAGACCCACTTAAAAAATAAAGCTGTACCTACGGCCGCGTCATAGTTAAGAGCGCTTATCCTAAAAGTTGGCAACGTCGCAAATTGCTGTCAAAAATTCACCTGTTTTGATTAATTTGGCAATATTACTACTGTATGTAATAAATATAAATAAGAAATGTGGCTAACTAGCGAACTAGAATATTAATAATGAATTGCAATTATAACATTGAATTTTACGTTTTACCCGTTTTAGGTGTAAAAAAGGCATTTGGAAAGTTTCCAAATACTTTTTTACATCTAAAGCTAAATGTCGGTGCAAGAATTCGGTGTTACGGTATTAATTATTGCATTTATAAATGTAATTAGACAATAATTTGATTGTAATTGTTTAGTAATGACACATTGACTCTCCATTTATTCTTACTCCGTGGTAAACGTGATCAAGTACATTATTTTTTAGATTTAATATTGTGTAAATCAAATCAAATACCTAATAGAATGTGATCTCTCAGTGAAGAAAATCAAACAGTCTTTACAAAATAATCAATGGGACTTGAGCCATTTGATTATTGGTTAATAAAACGGAATGGTTTACTGTTTCAAGTAGATCTCGTACAAGATTTTATTCAGTCATTTTATACAGCCTTGCGTAAGAGCACTGGTGGGTGGTGGACCAGTGGTAACGGCCACGACTTACGAGTACGTGGGTCGTAGATTCGAACCCAGGTGCTTTACTTTGTGCTAATTATTTCATCATCACTGCTATCAAAATGGTGAAGGAAAACATCGTGAGGAAACTGGCATGTCCTAGAACCAAAAATTCGAAGACATATATGAAATAAAACATTTTGAATTTGAATTTATTCCAGTTCATTATTGAAAATCGATATTTCCAAAGGTTCCCCGCAACACTTGGTCCTCATGATTAACCATGCCATGATTTGAAAAAACCCAAGATTTCCCAGTGGCATTTAATTGAACTTAAATTTTATCTTGGACATCTATTCTATATAATCTATACTTAACTAAACCAATCAAATCAAAAATCTAACCAAAAAAAAACCCAAATGAAATAAAAAAAAAAAAAACCTAATCTCACCTCAAAATCTAACCCAACCTAATCTAATCCCCCCAATCCCCCTAATCTAATCCTTTTCTAGTCTAATCTTTACTTAATTTTACTTATATAGTTGAAGAGTTTGTTTGTTTGAACGTGTGAATCTTTGAAAGTCAAATTTGAAAAAAAAAAAAAGCAATTCTTGAGGGAGGTGATAGACTATTTAACATCACGCTACGTCCCGCAGAAAGAATGCTAAGCGAAAACGAAGTAATTTATATATTAAAGCGCGGGCGGGCGATGCGATGTGACGCAGTGGGTCTGAGGCCGGAATTCACGCGGGCAGAAAAAGAAAGCTAGTCACTGATATCGGTGAAGGATAACATCGTGAGGAAACAATCAATCTGCATAGCCTTTTCTCAACTATGTTGGGGTCGGCTTCCAGTCTAACCGGATGCAGCTGAATACAGTATTTTACATGGAGCAACTGCCTATCTGACCTCCGCAACCCAGTAACTGGGTAATATGATACCCTTGGTAAGACTGGTTGTCATCGTAAGGAAACCTGGACTAATAAAAGTCGCCAACCCGTCTTGAGCAAGCGTGGTGATCAATGCTTGTCTTCTCTGCCTAAGGAGGCGCCTTTGCCTTGCAGTGGGACCATAATATGCTGGTATTATTATTTAGTACCTGGTCGACCGAGCTCTGCTCTGGTGAAAATAGATAAACATATCGTCTAGGTATACCAACGTTGTATCACATTGCCGAGGCTGTCAAAATAGAGAAAACAAATTTTCCCAGATATGAGACCTAGCTAGAACAATTATTCGCCCCCGTAAACCCTTATATTGCAACTTTCATCGAAATACTTTATTTATTTATTAAAACTTTTCACACTCAAAAAAGTACAAAGGCGGACTTAACGCCTTAGGCATAGAGAATGCCTCCCCCTCCCTGCCCCTGAGTCAACCAAGGGTGGTGAAGAGATAAGATGGCAGGTGTTCTATTAGAGAGGAACAAAGAAAAAAAAATCAAAAATATATTCTAATGCATTATAACTAAAATAGATATAACAATACATAAATAGGTTACAAACTACATACCCATACATACATACATATTTACTATAATATATACCTATATTAAATATATACCTATACAAGTATACGAAATCAAGGGAGAGAGGTGTTGAGATGACTCTACTCTATTTATTTTGAAAATAACTCACAGTTTCCCAAAGCCGTTTTCGAAAACGTGATTACAAATATATATATACAACGGAGGAGGGTATGTGTCTCTTCTATAAAATCAGCCAGATTTTAACTTCTGTGAAAAACCGTTTGCAATTCAGATCAAATTATAATATTCATGATCACATTAATCATACTCGCATTTTACACACTCTAGGTACAGAACACAACTATTTGAAAAGCGCGACAGTTTCTAAATGTCTTCACTGCTTGACTGTCACCCCATTTTTTTCATTTTTTTTTTGAGTGTGGGACATTATCAAGTAACTTCTCCCGCTCTGGGCGGAGCGGGAGGGTGTGTCGGACTTTTACTGACTAAAACCCACCCGTGTTCCTTCCGTTGCCTGTGTGCCGGGGTCGCGATATCCCTTTCGGGCAAACTCGCAACCCTGGCAGGGACTGCCACCCCTGAATTCTGCTCATCTCCAGCCGGTCCAATCGCTATGTTGCAGCCTCTGTCGAGCTCTGTCCCGATCAGTCAACTCAGTAACGTATTTCCGACTTATATATATTTAATAGTATAGGATTTAATTAAATTTTCAGACTGCTGACAATTTCCATTCAGCAATCACAACCACAACCAAAACACTAACGAAAACTGACAACTAACTCCACACACACAGTACTGAAAATAAAATTAGTGTTTTTTCCGCACGAAACCGGAACGAAACCGACCTCAATCGCAATTCGACGCATGTAAGGGGTGAATAAAAACGGTGAACGTCAACAGGGCGACACAGGCGCAGTAATTAGATTCCGTCGCGCTGTGTGAGCGGATAAAACTGATAAAAGAACGTACAGCGTATATAAAGTGTGTTTAGGTTGATATGTAAATATATGTACAAGACTGCTTGATCTAATCAGTGATTGGTTGTCAAATGTTTTTTAATTGAGTACTACCTAAATAGATCGTTGGTTACGTTTTCGCAAACCCTTTCCCTAAAATTTGTTTATTATTTTTAATCTTTGGTCATTTGTTGCATTATGTTGATTGTAATATTTAAATGGACTAATAAGTTTTGTTTCATTGTTGCAAATTAAAACTTATTAAAGGAAAGGCCGTTCTAAGGATTTCTATAAATAAGATTTATTATCCTTTTCTTTATTTAATGGAAGGTGTGTTAATTCGTGAATCACACTTTCCAATATATGAGACGTATTAGACTATAATACGTGAGGACGTGTGATCCCAAGCAAGGTTCAATCAAATAATACAGTCACAATGAGAAAGTAAGGATTTCAGTCAAGTGATAAGGGCGGGCTCAGGTAGTAAAAAATAAGAAAGTATATAAGTAACCTACCGAGCTATTTCTACTTACTTCACAACAAACACAACTGATCTCTTTACTTTATTTGTTTTACTCAATTTAGGTCATCTGTGTTGACTTACTAACACACTCCTTAACCCAGATCAGCATTTCTAAAGACCTGTCCTAATCCGTCCTACGCAAAGTCGTCCTACACAAAGTAACCGGAGCATCTATCAAAACAGGACTGACGAATCACCTCACTGACCTCCCTAGTTCCAAACCATATAGAATTGACTAAGAAATAGACCTTCCACGTTTGTATGGACGACTGCACGTCGGTGTTAACAATTTGACCTTGAGCTAGCCTAGCGAAGTTCGAAGTTTTAATAGAATAAGAGACCAGCTTGTTCTGGTTTTGTTACCACTTACGCGCGGCCTACTGTACATTTCGTAGCCATACTGGTCACCTGCTCACAGTACCAGTACTGAAACCGTCTAAAATTTAGACAAATTTATAGTATGCCTATTAACCCATGTGTAGACAGAATAGCAAGAGAGAAAAATATAGCGTACTTTTTCTAACTTATAGAATGTATCGCAAAAAAGAAAGAGACGTTATGATTGCAGTGTTATGCTTTTTTATTGCCCCCTCTGTTCGTTTTCTTAGTCCCCAACGAACAATCGGCCCGTTGTTTACGTCAAAAGAAGGAAAGCTGTTATCAGAATAAGTCTTTGGTATAAATCAACCTCTAATCTTGTTTGTCAGTGGTGATCGAACGACTGTTTTTGCATGTATATAGGTATCGTAAAAGGAATTCGGTTAACACCGTATTTGTAAAGTCGTAACTTTGTCCGGTTGGGGAAAATTTATTTCCTGGTTTAATTGTACCTGTGTTTTTAATTGTAACTGTATTTTTAATTGTACCTGTATTTTTAATTGTACCTGTGTTTTTAATTATAATTGTTTTTGTAATTGTACCTGGATTTTTTATTGAAGCTGTATTTTTAATTGTACCTGTATTTTTAATTGTACCTGTATTTTAATTGTACCTGTATTTTTAATTGTACCTGTATTTTTTATCGCAGCTGTATATTTAATTGTACCTACCTGTATTTTTAGTTTTACTTGTATTTTTAATTGTACCTGTATTTTTATTTATTCCTGTATTTTTAATTGTTCCTGTATTTTAGTTGTAACTGTATTTTTATTTGTTCCTGTATTTTTAATTGTACCTGTATTTTTATTTGTACTTGTATTTTTAATTGTTTCTGTATTTTTAATTATACCTGTATTTTTAATTGTACCTGTATTTTTAATTTTACCTGTATTTTTAATTATACCTGTATTTTAAATTTAACCTTTCTTTTTAATTGTACCTGTATTTTTATTTGTACCTGTATTTTTTCTGGCATATTTTTTTATACATGATTTGAAGTAAAAAGGCGCATCTGATTTATTGAAAATAAAACCAAACATTGTCAGGCTTATGAAAGAGAGCAAGGGAAAAAAAACCTGTAATTTAGACTGGCACAGTTGCGGAACCTACCTATATTTAAATTATTAGTACTTGGGAGACCGAGCTCTGCTCTAATGTAAATAGAGAATGCTCGAATATAATACTATAGGAAAGTTCATACTAATTCCATGTATAGTACATTCCATGCTGCCATGTCATTATTCTAAGAAAGCCATCTTGTTCTAAACTTTGGGCGACCGTGCTCTGCTCGGGTGAAAATACGGAGAAAACGAATTTTCCGAGATATGAGACCTAGCTAGATCGATTTTTCGCCCCCGTAAACCCCTATATTGCATCTTTCATAAAAATCGTTAGAACCGTTTTCGAGAACGTAATTGTATATATATAAAAAATATTGCTCATTTAATACTATAAAAATGCCAAGATTTATGAAGTTTATGTAAGAAAATTCGGGCTCAAAAGTAAACATTTTTGTGGTTCTGGATTTGATACGCAGTTCTAACAGAACTATTCGAATATTCTGAAATACTGTTGACATTTTGCGGCCGGAGTTCCTGGATTTCCTTTGAGCTTCACACATGAGAGAAAATGAATAGTAAAACAGATCTTCACTTACTTGTCACAGGAAATATAGATTTAGATTGAATACGAGATTTGATGTCTCAAAGAAAATGTTAAGAGATTACGTATGAAGACTTTACTAAGAATTTGGAACACATGATCGGTTTCAGTTATATGTATATGTAAGTTAAAAGTGCGATCAAAATATTATTAAACCGAAAAAATGAAAACTTCAGCAGCTTATTTTGCTAAAAAATATAACAAGAAATTCATCTCAAACGCAAGTAAAACGTACCTGCTGTTTTATTTTACTCTCCAAAAACAACAAAACGAAAACATAAACGCATAAACTCCCGAAAATATGAAATTTTCAGCAAAACGAAGGCCATTTGCACTTCACTACACTCGAGTGTTGTAATATAACAAAATAGTGCGTACAAATTGATGTTGCCAATTTAGTCAGGACTCCTTGGGATATATTTTTTATGGTACAAGTTCAGCAGAAGCTTACAGTTGTTTTTGTAATCGCGTTTATCGTTGGACTGTCTTGTTTGTTGAGCTGTGAGCTGTTTTGTTTAGCTCTAATTTCGTACAAGTTTTATGTCAGTTTGTTTCTAGTGAAGAGACTTGATTGTAGTTAAGTGTGGGTGAGATGTTATCGTGTATCTTACGTTAAAATTGACGATATAATACCAAAAATCCTTATTTAACTAAACGTTTACTGTGATTTAATTGATGTGTTCCTTTATATTTGTTTGACAGTAGTCAATCTGTTACGTAAAAACGTTTTAAGTCGTACTAAATTAAAAACTTCAATGAGAAAAAGTATTTATTGTGTTATATCCATGTTTTTCTTCTACTCCCCGATCTGTGTGGAAGTTAGGAAAGTTTAAAAGGTTTCCCACAAGTTAAAACGGGAAAATAAGTTACTTCGGCGGACGAGAGCTTGCAGTCTGTTACTCTTGCAAGTCTTTCAACATGTAGTGTCACTTGCAGTTGTTGTGTCGTGAGAGGCAGCCTTTTTTGTCTTTCGAGCCATTGGGTTCCAACTTTTTGAATTCAAATACCGAAATGGAACGACAAAAGAAATGTTTTATTAAAACAACTAACGGTTTTCAGTAAACAAGTTAACGCGATGGCTCTCCTGGCGGAATATAGTTATGGACTATCGCTGGTGGAAATTTGCTATAGTGATAAAGGCTGTTACTGAATGCCTTGTGATAACACAAAGAGGAAAGTCCTATATCTAATACAATAGACGACGTCTATTTAGTAACCTAATCCGCTTAACTGTTCAGAGTCATAATGAACCCTGTAAGAAATCGACACGTGTTCCAACCTCTCAACGAGGCATCGCTGACGATTGACTTGTTGTGAACCCGGACACGACGTGTTGCCACGTCAACCGCCGAACGCAGAGTGAGCCACACCGCCCAACAACCCCACTTATATAGGATTACTGCTCGGTCCGACTCGGCTATTTTCTTTATGACTCTTTAAGAACAGTTAAGCGGATTAGATGACTAAATATACGTCATCTATTGTATTTTATAATGTATTTCTGCAAATTAACGCCCGAGTCAATGAACTATCAAGTCATATATCTGTAATTTACAGGTGTTACTACCTACCACAGGCACCAGCGATCCACAACCAAATATCGTTGGCTACTGCTCTTGTGTTAATATTGTTTGTATTTTTTGGCTTGTGGTGAGAAATAAACAATTTATTATATTATTATATTATTAATTAGTGGTTACTTAAAACAAACCAACAGTAATGGTTCTTCTTTTTTTTCGTACGGTTAGTGACTGATCTGGTGTCAGCGTGTTTATGCCGCCCATGGGCCTCTGATTTGGCTACACATGCCGTCGAAAAATATCTCTCAGGCTTGCCGGTTTCCTCACGATGTTTTCCTTCACGTTTTTGAAGCATGTGATAATTATACAATACGCACATTAATGCGAATAGTCAGAGGTGCGTGCCTTGGGTTCCAGCTCGAGATCTTTGACTTGGCAATATAAGCAATGCTATTTGCCGACTGAGTATTTAAAACAATAAGACGGTAGCAATTTACTGAAGAGAACTTGAACACAACAGTTCCGTGTCATTCAAGATTTAGGTATATTAAACCCTCTAGTACAAAATCACTTTACAACTACCAAAACTGTTACTAGTTTAAACTGTAATAGAAATTGAAACTTCAACGACGGATACCGATTCCGCACACGAATAAATCTGTAGGATCTGTATCGTAACTTGGCGTAGAATTTAATATCCAGGCTTACTCCTGCGTGTAGACTCCAACTCTATAGATTCGTCATAATACCAGTTATGAGCGAATACTGAATATCCTTGGAGAACGTGTCATATCTTGGAGAATATGAAATATTTTGGGATAAAGAGTAGTACGTCGAATAGTTTATGTAATAATGTTGTGGATAAGAATGTAATATTGAGTTTCTAAGCTTTGTGGTTTAGTAACATACTTAGTAGTAAAATAATATAAGTGGAAACGTCAGAAGCGGGACGCCCTGAGACGAACATATGAATATATAACTACCTTATTGGAGATACATATTATGCACCTGAAATCTCTGAAAAACATTACCAATAAGTACTTGCAACCAGCGTGCATGTATGACCAGATGGAGTATTTAAAGATCGCAGCAGCTGGCGTTCTGAAGGCTCTACTTATCCCCATGGGAAGACGGCGGCGTGGGTTTATGTATGAATGTAATATCACCTGAAATATTTAATCATCTAAAGGGTTGATCATTTACGTAACTATTTCTGCGTTCAGGACGTATTACAACTGGTGGTATTCCTACTTATACAAAATCTTGCTAGTGTGTTTGATAGATAACAGATTTGACTGATATTACCACTGAAATACCACTAAATTGAAATGTGTTAATTTGTCTATTTTTTATTGATAACACAATAAAAAATAGACAAATTAAAACATTTCAATTTATTTTGTGGTGGTGTTTGATTTGTTTGATTGGTTTTTGGGTGACGTCTCTGAGAGTAGAAATTGGTGACTATATTGCTTTATATTGGGTCCCCACCTGTAAAAACAAATGTAAGTGATGATAATAATAAATTAAAGAAACGAAACATCTTGTTTCCCCGGGAATATGACAGGACGTGATATTCTCAGCTCTTAGAGAAGTTTCGTGCTCAAAAGCCACATAATTATTATGATACTAACAGCAGTAGGTAATTCCATTAATTCTGTGTTAGCAGCTCAGTTCATTTATTCCACTTCTAATTGGTTCTAATTGCGCGTTTTTTATTCTTTCCCAGAGATCTTCGTCCAAAACAATGATTCCCTACTTTCTTAAAATGTCCATACATTTTCTTCCTTGACAATATAAATTAGTTTTGCGCGACTGAGCAGATTTATAATTGTCCCCAAAAATTATTCATTTCTCTTTTCCTTAATGCATTGTGGGATGGCGAATAATTAGCGAACCACTTTTTTCTCTTTTAATTGCTCACGCGAAATTACCTGACGTTCTTTCTAATTAGGAGTTAAAGCTGGGCTGAAGTATTGTTGTTATCGAGATTTTCTTTTATTCCTTAGAAGCTTCTTGATTCAAAATGTAATTTGATAATACAATAAATTAGAGTGAGGGAAAATAAGCCATGTTTTTCCGATAGGTACTTTTTGCCTAACTTATATAGTCCTTCCTTGTAACTAAGGATGTACCTATTATACAGTTAGAACAATGGTAAAGTTCCCGTTGATCTTGAAAATTATAAATTATCTTTTAGTAAAACAATAAAATAAATACACCTGGTGTCCAAAATATTTGGCTAACATTAATAACGAAGATAACAACTTTATATATTGCAACGTAATCAGTATAATTCATTCGCAAAATCAACAGTGAGTGCGATCTTTTCTCCTAAAGTTCTCTTAGAAATTTTCCCTGCAAAGGTATAAATTAGATTCTTTATCAGTTTGTGGGGAAAGTTTAGTATCTGAAGGTTTGTTTTACTGGGATGGGCGACTACGTAAATTGAAAAATAAGAGTTGCAAGGTCTCTAGAAATAGCAAGTATAAAGAGTAAAAGCACAGTGTAAAAGTCTGTGCTCTCTTTGTTAATTTTGAAGAAATAAAATAACTGTTTCTTTTATTTGTCTGCACGTAGTGAAGGGGAAATTATGTAAAGTTTAGTTATCTTTTGTTCATTTTAATTCTTGTATAAATTATAGAGAGATTCTTTATCTGAAAAACGAAAATTCACAGTCAACACAAACACACACACACTTTAAATTCGATTTTTATAAACGTAGTGAAATAACCTCAAGGTAAATAAGTAATTCATTTTCCTTAGTGCGTGATACATCAAACATGGAGACCGAACTTACATTTTGCTGCTTAAAACAAATCGCTTAATATAAAACATACAACATAACACTACGCCTGTATTCCCGAAGGGCTAGGCAGAGGTGCACCTATGGTAAAAACCACCATTTGTATTTTATATCCCATAACTTTAGGGTATTAATGAGATCATGTCAAAAAATCAACTAGCATATAAATTATTTTTCTTAGTTTTTTTAAGATAACTTATCACTAGATTCTGGATGCGTATATCTCAGTTTCATTGATAAGTACGAGTAAATCATTTTCATTCAAACCAATCATTCATATTTAAAGCTAAGAAAATACGACGTTGTCGTATATTCTTATTACGAACAACAATAGTCAGAATTAAATATTTTTTTAGTTTTATATTTCACCTCAGGGCTCTTTACATATTATAAATAATCGTGACTTTGTCGAATTATTTTGAAAGAAAAATGAAAAAAATAAAAACGTGCCAGCCAGTTGATTCTTTGTTATGATATACACATCAAAGAATCAACAATCAAATGGGATGTTTAAAAAAAAATACCTTGTGTAATTATGCTCTCATAAAATCTTTTTTACTTCCACTTTCTACTTCTAGCAAATAAGTACTCCATTACGCTTTTGCATCTAGATGACGTTACCTAGAACAAGTTTAGTCTATCTCGACTTAATTAAATCCCATCAAATCTTCTACACGAGATCAAGGCCTTTCTTAACTTAATACAATTCTTGCGTATCTCGGACTAAGACTTAACAACAATGGGAGCAGTCCTGTTTAGTTTGTAAACGTGTTAAGAAATTCGTTGAATAAACTCTACCTACCTACTTGTTTGCTTTGTGATGATTATTATGAAAAGTGGGCATTTGAAACTACACAAAAGAACTGTCATATCTTTCTTTATTTATATGACTAAATACAAATAAAGAAAGATACGACAATTCTTTCAAATAGTATGAAAAAAAAAATAGTTTGGCGCAATTCGAGCCCACGCCGCAGAGTTTCGTGAAAACGTGTGGTGTATGCAATAAATTTTCTTACGGTTTCTTAAACTACGGTTGATATTGTATTTTCTCGGCACTAGATTTTTTTTAGCTCAGTGTAATCCATGATACAAGCTTTCTTAGATTGGGATTTTTTTAAATTTCTGAGCAGAATTACGGCCGATATGAGTCTATTTATGAAATTATTTTACTATTTTCAACTTCAAATGCATTTTTACCACTATTTTATGAAATATTTTTATTATAACTCTTTAGGTCCTGGTAGTCCTTTATCAACTCTTGAGAACGACAACAGAATCACCGTTCTAGCTGAACACGTTTTTGCACTATTACTAATTGGAATTTCGACATATAGTGAAAAATAGAGGGTCGTGCGCATGCTCCTGCCCTCGGGATGTGACGTCATAGGCAAATTATATCCTGCCTCAAAATTGTTCTAAATATGACTATCTTTTGCGTGCTCAACCATTTCTCTAGGATTAAAAGTCTTGTAGTTATAAGCGATTGAAATCTTATGTGTTTTTGATGGTCAGAAATATTGGACTTACTACCAGTACTCCGAGCGAAAAGACGTTTACACGTAAAAAAAAATCAATAATAACTCATAAAAGTTATAACCAGTTATCGGATATTCGGTTGCATATTTACCTAAAGTAAAGTCAGCCAAGAAATTATGGAAGGGCTTTCCATTTTTTTTTTTAGGTATATACATACATCCCGGAATTCCATAAAATCCAGGAATGCATAACGATTCGGATACATGGTATGGACACGACTTATCAGCCCTCTTATGAAGGTTACTTTTGCTGTGTTAACATCTACTGTCCACATTTTTTTAACGAAACTCAAGGCATCGAGTTGTTTGTCGCTATGTACTATGCCAATTAAGCAACCTACTTTACAATATTAGCTAGCATTTCTATATTAAAAAAATACAAAAATTACCAATTCCGGAATCGCGAGATTTTGCGATCGATACAAAAGTGCATTCCATATTAACCAACACCTCAACTTTAGGTAAATATGCATCCGAATATCCGATCTCTAGTTATAACATAACAGAAAAATAATTATAATCGCAAAATAAGACGCAATAAAAATGCAATAATTTTTATTGGAGTTATTTAATTAAGTTCCAAATAAATTGGCAATGTGTCACGAGTGACATTTATTTTTACCAGATATATTTAAAATTAAAAAAAAAAATTAGCCTAAAAGCTTCGGAATACCCACACTATGAGCGATCCTATACTGCCCTGCTAAGCCGAAAGGCGGTATCTCTGAGATACGCCCTTTTAGTTTTTTTTTATACCATTCAATAGCTATTTCGCATCTAATGGTATAAGCCACATACCGCTATCTAACTTAAAACATTAAAAAAAAACACTCAGAAGTTCTTTATATCCTTATGTTTCCTTAAATTTCAATTTACAAAAAGTCAAATTTCTCAAAACTTACTCCGATTGAGATACCGCCTTTCGGCTTAGCAGGGCAGTATATATGTATAAGTTCTTGCATAATATTGAAAATTGAAGAGCAATAATTCACTTTAAAATCAAGGTTTCATTTTATTTGTAAATTGTGTGAGTATTTTATCGGTATTGATATAAAAATCGGCAATTTATTATTTATTTACCTAACATAAAAAAGTATGTTTGATTTTTACCTGGATGTGTACCCAATAGTGCAATTGCAATATTTTTAAGTGAAAAACAATTAATTACGTTTATCTATTTTATTTTTTTTATTGATTCCAATTTCTAGGAACACGTTTAATCATTTTATTACCTATATGTCAAAACGACATTATCTGTCTCTTAGTTGGCCTATTCTTTACTATGCATAACTAACACCCAGTTGCACAAAGACAAACATTAATGCCCCATTACGTAATGGATCATTTACGCTAATGATTTCATCAATTTCATCAAAGAACCATTAAAATCCAGTCTAATGTTGCTTTAGAAGTTAACGTTCGTTTCTGCAACTGGCTGGCAATCTTTTACTCTGTGAATATCATAGCCAAAGAAGTCAAAGATTAGCAACAAATTACTTTAACTAGCCAATGAAATAGACAAACAACGCTATCACCTACCATCAGACTATAGTTTCTTTATAATACAGAGCGCTGTAAACAAAACAGTGAAGCATGCCAAAACTACACCTTCGCTCGGTGCATACACGCTCACACGCACACATTTACAGCCATTTACAATGACACTACAATCAAACTACACCAAACAAAGAACACACATGTTTACGAAATCGGCTTCACGTCACTGTTAGCAGCGGTATGTCTTGGTTTTTTATTTGGTCTGAGCTAGTCAATTAAATGAGACTATAGTTTCTTTATAATACTACATAACAAACTTTCTAAAGAAATTCCTAACACACTGCTTCACATGTTCGAAATATTCGTCTGCTCGACAATATAAATAGCGCAATGAAGGTTGCACTGTCAAAATGAAAAGGCATTGCAATTATTAGTGTGTAACACAAATACGTGTACACACCGGGTCAATAGTATTAGGCCACACGCAAAAGATCCACAATTTATTTAACCACATTGAATCCCCGTTCGCTGGTGCCAAAACAAATATTTTTTAAAATACTTTAATATAATTTGTCTCTTTAACTCTTTCTAAATGCTCCCATTTACTAGGAGCACATTTAGTCCTAGAAATAAAGTATCAAAACGACATTATCTGTCTGTAAATTAGCCTACTACATACTATATTAACTAAGTGATTACGATCTGTGAATATCAAAGCCAAAGAAATCAAAATCCGCAATAAATTACACTAACTAGCCAATGAAATCGACAAACAATACCATCCCATAAACTCATATTATCGTATCTTTCTAATAAGGAATAGGTGTGAAAAATATATACCCACCCGGCCAATAGTATTAGGCCACAAACAAAAGGTCTTCAATTTATTTTACCACATTGAATCCCCGTTCTTCGGTGCCAGAAAAAATTGGTATTTTGAAGAATATTTTAATTTCGTTAGTCTCATTAACTTTTTTAATTGATCCCAGTTACTAGTAGCACGTTTTATCCTAGAGATAAGTTGCCATCACAAAATAATCTGTCCGTAAGATTGCCTACTACAAGCAAAGCATACCTAAATAATCACGATATTTTACTCTGTTTTTATCATAGTCAAAAAAGTCACTAACAACACAACAAATTACACTAACTAGCCAATTAAATCTACAAACAACACCATCAGACTACATATAGTTTCTTTATAAGGCACCCCAACTACATAATACACTTTCTAAAGAAATTTCTAATCCACTGCTTCATATGTTCGAAAAATTCGTCTGGTCGACAACGTAAATAATGCAATGAATGTTGTCGAACTGTCCAAATAAAAGGCATTGCAATTGTTAGTGTGTTACGCAATTACCTCGCAGGTGTGAAAAACGTGTACACACCGGGTCAATGTATTAGGTCACACACAAAAGATCCACAATTTATTTTACCACATTGAATCCCCGGTCTTCGGTGCCAGAACAAATATTTTGCACTTAACCGCACGGAATTGTGGACGATGCACAAAGGCGACTTTCGTTTGTTAGATGTAAAGGTTCTTGTGTGTGTGTGTGTGTGGATGTATGTGTCTGTTTGTGCACTGGTATTGAATGTGACAATGATGTTTATTGGACGCGTTCCCGCTCGCTTTGTATAAAGTATTGTGAAAGACTGTGTTCGGAATGGTTCTATTAAAATTAAGTAGAGTTTTTAAGTGGTGATCAGGAGTTGAAGCAAGTTATTCTTTTATTCATAAAAACTTCAGATCCACCAACGCACGAAATCGTAATTTATATGTCACCGTCATTTACATTTAAAAAATTTCACTGGAGATTATTCAAGTAAAATACTTAGGATTTTTTTTTTTTATAAAGTTATATCGATGTTTCTGCAAAAAGCATTATTTCATGTTACTGAAAATGTGAAGAAGATGAACGAACAGACAAAGCAGCAAAGTATAACAATTGGAAAGAAAACTTAGCACAAACGCAATCCAATTTCATTGTTTGTGTATTTACAAACAAGTTTATCTACTTTGTCGAACTTTAACAAAGGAAATCAGTTGACAGTACTCAGGTGTAGTTCACATAGACTCGGGCTTAAGAGATTGGAGAAGGTCGTAATTTTAAAGTATTCTTCACGACTATATAGGTACCTTAAGATAGATAGAGTTTTTTTGTTAGGTACGAAAAAATTATTTAAAACGGTTAATTTAGTATAGGTACCTACTAAATTATATACTATTCAAATCTGCTTAGCCTTTTCCCAACTTTTTTGGGGTCGGCTTCCAGTCTAACCGGATTCAGCTGAATACCAGTATTTTATATGGAGCGACTGCCTATCTGACCTCCACAACCCAGTAATTGGGTAATACGATACCCCTTGGTAAGACTGATTGTCAGACTTTCGGGCTTCTGACGACCCGTAACGACTGTCAAAGATCCATTAATGACGGCCGGGACCAACGGCTTATCGTGCTTTCCGAGGCACGGAGGAGTCTCGGTATGTAAAGATAGTCACTCATCCACAGACCAACTCCGGCAAGCGTAGCTTAACCTGTCGGATCGACCCGTGCAGCAGTTATTACTTAGCCACGATCTCCTCACTAAATTATATACTATTATGAATTAGTTTTTCGTAAGTTTTCAGTTGTGTACCACCTACCTACGAAAAACGAAAAAATAATTTAAAATGGTTTATTTAAGGGGTACCCCAAATACACTATATTAAATTATTTTTTCGTCTTTCGTGCACAATAACAATCACTGATTAAGTGCATATTTACGTACTAATTTTGCTGAATTACTTAACACATTAATAGTATCAATAAATTAACGGTTAAACCGTGATAAAAAAAATATACAGTGTGTCCGGACATGGACTAGCAATTTTTCGTTTATTTTTCGACTTTCACATTTTTTTTCATAAGTTATGGAATTGTGAACACATTGTTTTGTAATACAGACGGTAGACAATACTATTGCCTTTTGAATAAGCCTATTTTTATCTCAGTATGATTAAAACTTTGAGATATATGTTTTTTTTTGTAATCGCATAGAGCATATTTCATGAAAAAAAAAAACAAAATGGCTGCCACATAGCGGGGAAGTGTATTGGACCAAAGTATAGAGTGTAATTGTACTTTAAAATAGTTTATATTTAAGTATTTAGAATATCGCTAGTCCATGTCCGGACACACTGTATAACCCTGTCTTGGTATTTATAAAATTTTTATAATTATCAATATCATCATCATTGGCAGCCTTGTTCCACCCACTACTGAGTATAGATTTTCCATGTAACATCATTCTTCCTGGGTCCATGTGAGTCACATCCAGGTCTTTCCCGCGATCTTCTGTAAATCATCCACTCACCTAGCCATTGTATAAGAATATATGTTGTATAAGAATATGTACTCATAAATTACCAAGTTTAATTTTGAAGAGTAGAATTAAAATTGATGATTAAAGTTGATCATTTTTTGGCCTCATAAAATGGTACCCTGGTACGATACGACCCCATTAGTAGGAAAGAACGACGAGTTCCCATAGACAAAGCAGGGAAAATTCGTGGCACAGTTTAAAATAACAGTGTACGCAATTAATTCGTAAATGAGTCTTTAAGTGTTCATAGATTAGCGACGGAATCCGAGAGCCAATTAACGAAGTTAGGTTTTAAATTTCATTCGCTTTATTTCCTCGGATCAGCAGTAAATTACGAACATTCTGGAATAAATTAAAACAGTTTTGGGTCCTTTGATAAAGTATTTATCTTCAGTTTATGTTTACATGTTATGTCAAATCGGCAATTTAACCGCTATGGCCCAGCGGATGGTTTTCTGAACGTCCAAGAAAAAAATCTTGTTTTTAAACCCCAGACGGTGCACTTTTTACCTGATTACATCACATGCATAACTTTACAAGATTACTTAACGGGTACGCGAAGTTCACACATTTTTTTATTTGCGCCCTTTACTGATTAAGCTAACCGCTTAATCAGTAAAGGGCGCAAATAAAATAATCATAAACTTTCAAACAAAACAGCGTAAGTTAAACAGTTGGAATAACCTTCAAATACAAGTCTCAGCCCCTCTTATAATGTCAATATTTCTTCATCACCTTTATAGACTTGAATCAACCTTGTTTAACAGTCTCCACAGTTTTAAGCGTTCCTTGTCTAGATGTCATCAGCCTACCGATTGAAAGGCATTCAATCTGCAAAATGACACTATCCTATGCTATTAAACGAGCAATGTTTGTATAAATATATATTTATATTTGTAATCACGTTCTCGAAAACGGCTCTAACGATTTCGATGAAAGTTGCAATATAGACGTTTACGGGGGTGAAAAATCAATCTAGCTAGGTCTCATATCGGGGAAAATTCGTTTTCTCCGTATTTTTAACCCAACCAGAGCTCGGTCGCCTAAAGTATAGAACAAGATGGCTACTTTAGACTGTCATGACCATGACATTACATGGCAGCATGGAATTGGTATGAAACTATCCTATACTATTAAATGAGCATTCTCTATCTTCACCCGAGCAGAGCTCGGTCGACCAGGTACTGAATAATATTATAAAACAATATCACAAAAAACACAACTGTTCATTAAAAATGTGTGTCCTACCTATAAAGAAATTTACGAAATCACAAGCAGACTATATTCCAGGCCATACAAACATGTCTTGACACAAAATCGACCGGCGACCTTGAGCCAAGATGGCGGAAACACGCGGCGTTTGGGATGTCAAATCAAATCCACCATAAATAAGTTTAAGCCGGAGCACATCGAGTTAATAAATGTAGGAGCAAAAACATTTTAGCTTTAAAAGTAAAATAAATAAAGAGCATTTTGAGTCTTAGATTTTCAGTACGACATTCTTGGAGTTTCCACTGACCTGTCTTTAACTATACACAAAACAATCTCACAGAACAGATAAGCAGAAAAAAAGGTTCTTAAATTAGAAATGCTTCAATATCAGCCTATTTAAAAACGTCATTAAAAGCTTCTCAACAAACACCCTCACACAGTTTCTACGACTCCGTTAATCCCGAAAACCCACGTAAATATACTGAAAATTCTGCTTAAATTTCCCTCTGAAGCGCAGAAAAGCTTAAAATAATTTAATCATAAAGCCACCCCATACACAACATGAGAACATAAACCAATTCGCTTGATAAAACTAAAATGGCGGCGTCGCGAGCGTTGCACGGCGGCGTGGTTATCTCGGTCGTAAACAAAAGATTGGCGATGATTTACGCTTTTAGCCTGCTGTAATATCTCAGGGTGTATCTTCAAAGTGTAAATCTATGGTACGAGTAAGTGAACTTGATATTTCTGTTAGATTTTTAGGCATCAAAATATGTGTCGCTTGCAGGCGCGCTAGTTCAATATTATTAGATTGAAATTAAATGAGCGGTTTTTAGGTTATTCTGCTGCAGTGAATCAGTTACAACTCTTGGAATGTAGATTTTATTAAATCAAAACTGTACAAATCTGATATTTTAATAATTACTGTTTTTTTAATACATTTTATTCATGCTTTCAAGATTCCTCTTATAAAAACGATTTTTTTATTAATTATAAATGTGAAAGTGAGTTTGTTTGTTACTCTTTCACCCAAAAATAAAACGGCAGAAAAGATTTGGATGAAATTTGGCACATATGGTCAGACCATGACCTAGCGCATAGAATACTTTTTATATCGAGATAAAAAGTATTCCCACGGAATAGAAACTTATGCGGGTGAAGGCAGCTACTCGTAGCTAGTAAGTAATAAATATGTAGCAATTAATTCATACACCTACAGTTACTAATAGAACACTTGCGTATATTAATACTATTTAAAAAAAAAAATCTTTTCCAAACACAACATTTTTACAAAAAACAAGTAAGAAAAAATAAAAAAAATTATAAGACCAAACAAAGCAAACCTTATTATAAAATCTGAATACAAAATTTCAAAGTTTTTGACAAAAGCTTCAACAATGAAACGTCATAGTTGGGTCACATATCTTTCTTGAAACATCTCTCTCAGATAAGTAACCTTCGTCTTTTGTAAATGATTTAGAACCGTGATGTACGCTACATTATTCGTTCATATAGAATTGTGGGCACATTGTATCCTTTTGAACTTCAGCCTTTCTCTATAACAATGGTTTTCTGCGAGTCGTTGAAGTACAATGAGCATGTATCCCGTTTGCGTGGGACATTCCTACGAGATGATTGCGTAACACACTTACAGTGGCATAACACACACCTAATAATTTTATTCCAATTTTTATCCCAATATTTTATCTAAGCTTATCTAATTTTATCTAAGCTTATCTAATTTTATCTAATTTTATCTAAGCTTATCTAATTTTATCAAATATTACCTAATCTAGATTAATTTAAAAAAAAAATATGAATATATGCTTAATTACTAATAGATATTGACCGATAACTTGTGTGCGTGATGCAAACTGTGAATTTATTGAATAAAATTAAAGGCCCTTAATTTTATTCAACAAATTATTGCGTCATTTACGTGTCGAGCAGTCGAGTTTTTCAAACGAATGAAGCAATTAATTAGCAATTTCCTTCAAAGTCCTTCGGATTCTGATAGAAAGCATATTCTACAATTGGGGTGCTGGTTCGAAATTGCTAAACAAAATTGAGGCTTTCTAGGTTCGTCTTTTATTTTGTACGAATCTACGGTAGGGTTAGGTAATATGTGAATTTTTTATATTACTTTTAAATTGTAGGAAAATAAAAATTATTTTGGGTATGAAACAAGAGTTTCAGGCGATTGCTGTATGTCATGTTTTTCGGTGTAATTTTGGTAAAAATTTAATCTTATTTAAATGCCTAAGCTCTTGCCTTACATAAATGAAGCTCTAATAATAAGTGATTTAAAAAAAATCCTACACTAATATACCCAAAACACCGGGATTCAGTAACATTAACAGTTTCATATTTCTTTTTGCAACAAAATAGCTATACAGCGTGTAACAGAATGGGACCAGCATCGTGATCGCTGTCAGCTGTCCCATACATTTGGGTTGAAAAAGGGTCCCACCGAGATGTGGTGCGACGCGACGATGCTTGAAGAGGCCAGTGCTTTCGCGCTGCGCAGCGCGGAGCCGAGAGACGCATGGCAACATCGCCAGGCGCATCGTGAAGTCGCTGGCAGCGCCACGCCTCGCTGCGCAATGAGACACAGCGTGGCGCAGCGAGACGCCGCGCGGCGCAGCGGAACAAGAGAGAGAGAAGAGACAAGTCGCCACGACAGCTTTAAGCTGCGCCTCGTGGCGTCGCGCTGCAACACGCGGCTTCGCGAGGCGCAGCGCGCGACACTCTTGCACGCCGCGCCTACCGGCGAAGCACCACTGCGTGAGTTTTGTATGGGCCAGCTGATTAGTTGCTGAATCTTATTCAGTTTGATGGTCTGTATCACCCCCTTAAATATGACCACACATTTCGCTGAATATACGGTGTAAAACTTGCGTCACAAAACATATTTGAGAAATGATCACTTATTTATGTGAAACAGAGTTACCCTACAATAATTGCCTGATCGCATATTAAGGTAGAATTTAACAAAGAGGCGAATTTATTATAATTTGTAATGAGTGCGATACGTTCAAAAGCGATCCTCTCTTGCGTCGAACAATAGCCAGATAACTTGATATTGAACCATTGTGTCTTGTAATCTGCGTCACGTGTGTTTTATTAACACTAACTTAATTTATTAGACGGGAAAATTTATGAATCATTGCTGAAGAAAATATGGTTATTAAAAAGTTATAGTTTGCAATATAAGTATATAAATTTTCATGCATAAGAATCGTCGCCAAAATTAACTTGACTGAATTTGCAAATGTTAAGTTCATCCATTCGAAACCACAGTACATGGAATTAGCGTCACTTTTAAAGCTTAGGACCTAGAACCCTAATTTCGAACTAGGCACAATATAGCAGTGATAGCCTAGATGATGTGACCGTCGTACTGCCAAGTCTTAGGTCTCGAGTTCGAACCCAAAGCACGCACCTCTGACTTTTTGGATTCTTGTGCGTATTGTATAATTATCACTTGCTTAAAAAACGGTGAAGGAAAACATCGTAAGGAATCCTGAGAGATATTTCTCGACGGCATGTGAAGCCAAGCCATGCCCATGGGCGGCTTTAGAACTCTGACATCAGGTTAGTCACTAACTACACGAAAGGAAGAAGTACCCACTCACGATTACAAAAGATTTTCAATATGTCGCTTCAACAAAAACCCATTATCAAAATCTTTCATTGCATCATATTAGGTATCTATATTACCCGTTCATCCCGAAGTTCACTAGGTAATTAATGCAAAACGGCGAAGGAAAACGTGTGGAAACCAGCATGTCCTAGAAGCAAAAATTCGAAGACATGTAACGTAACTTTCACCAACTCGTGCTGGGTCCGCGGGGTGAATTCTGGCCCAGTCACAGAGAGGAGGCCTGTGTCCCGGCACACGGAACGTTACTCAATAAATATACACGCCATGACAACTGCCTTCTTGAAAACTGAAATCAGATATCGTACGTTTTAGCCAAAAAAATCGCACTTAATCAGAACAAAAGCGAGCAATTATACGTATTGGCGTTTTTCCAAGGTTTACCTACAGGTTATTAGTTCTACAGTTCAACCGTACGCGACTGTACGTACTAAATTAATAAAGTTAATGTCACAGGTGCAGGAATTCTCAGAGAATTCGCCCAAGTTTAACATAAACAGAGCTATGAGTAAAACTTATAGTTTCCCTGCAAGTGCTACGCGGAACGCCGATAAATACTGGACGGGAATTTGATTTATGAAAGTGGATTTCAGTTTCTTACTGACAAAGTTGCTTGTTGCTTGATACCAGCCACGTGGGTGGCTTGATCGGCAAGGTTAATCTGTTCTTGTCGTGGTCAGTCCGTAGATAGACGACCCTTCATTATAGGTATCAAGGCCTCGCGGCTTGATACCTATAATGCCTTGCGGCTGGGAAATCGACGCGCAACCTGTACGATGGATTTAGAACATGATTTTGGACGCCGACTGCGTTTCGTTAAGCAGTTCCTTTGCAGGATTTCCCAACTATGTTGGGGTCGGCTTCCACTCTAACGGGATGCAGCTGAATACCAGTATTTTACATGGAGCGACTGCCTATCTGACCTCCACCACCCAATTGCTGGGTAATACGATACCTCTTGGTAAGACTGGTTGTCAGACTTTTGGACTTCTGACTACCTCGTAACGCCTTTCAAAGATCTACGAATGACAGTCGGGACCAACGGCTTAAGCTTAACGTGCTTTCCGAGGCACGGATGGGTGGGTCTTGGTATGTGGTCCGCGTGGTCAAAATGTATGAAACAGCTTTTTTTTAATGTTGGTGTAGTTATTGCACTTTTGTAAGAAACAGCAGATTTTTTTAACTGAAAATGATTAACGAGAAGATTTCTACCAGTCAACTCCTGCCACAAACTAGACAAGTTAAAGAACTTCTTTCCAAAAATAATGTCTAAAATTTAACAAACTAAAACACAAAATAGACTAACAAAAACTAAACATTACATTTTTCAAAAACTTTCGGCACGAATTAATTGAGAATTTAATCACGTTTTATAGCAAAAACACTTCGTTAATAACAAAGTTTCAGCAATTGAATTTACGATATGATATTATTAATTTATGGCAACCCGCATAAATTAAAATGTGCTATCAAAGGATAATACAGAGTCGAGAATGAGAAAACCTATCATAGGATTAACTAAGAACCCTTCGTTGGGGCTTTGAGCGCCTACAAGTTGTATGTTAGAATTATTGATAATCTTATTAATTGGGTTTCTTCCATGGACGGTTTTGCCTGGTAACTTTGAAAGGAAGAGGAATAATTAAAATAAGTTGAGCTGAATATTAAATACCATGTTTTATCGCATTTCTATGAGAACATAAGTCTCAAAGGACTTTAGCTATTACGTGATTAAGAGTTTTCAGAAGAAAAGTGTTGATATTGGATGTTAAATAAAATTGCATTTTATTTATCCAGAATAAACCACTTTTCTTTTTTTTTCTTGCATATACAGAATAAAATAAAGATTCGTAATGCACGGTCTATTATTTCTCTTAGGACTTCAGGAGTTGACAGAAATGTTTGCCGATCACCGAAGGCATATAACGTTTTTATCAGTCTTAATTTCACTACACAGAAAAGAGCGTATTAACTTAACATCATAAAATGCCAATTAAACACAATTAAAACAACATAAACACAAATAAACAATAAGCAAACATTAAACACACACATATTAAACATTAAATATTTTAATTCACTGTTGTCTATTCAATGAAGCTTTCGTAAATAAAAATAGATTATCTTAATCCTAATTATAACTTTAATATTATATTATAAATTCGAAAGTGAGTTTGTTTGTTACCCTTTCACGCTAATCGGCTGAACGCATTTGAATGAAATTTGGCACAGGGGTTGACCTTGACCTCGAGAAGGACGTAGGTTTCTTTTCATCTTGGATCGCAGACGAATTCGCGGGAAACTGCTAGTAAATGCGAAAGTGAGTTTATTTGTTCGTTTGTTACGCTTTCACGCTAAAACAGCTGAGCAGATTTGAATGAAATTTGGCACATGGGTAGACCATGACCTGGATTATGACATGGAATCGTTTTTATCCTGATATTCCCACGGGCTCGCGACTTATGTGGGTGAAACCGCGGGGCGCAACTGTTATTAAATAAAAAATAATGCTTACAAAACTTGACATTTGTTCGTTATCTGATAAATACTTTACAACCTTGTATCTGACCTACTTTTGACTTTGAGAGTTCACTTTGAAATACATATTATAAGCAATTCAGAATTAGATACAATTTAGGTTTAACAAGTTTAGAAGGCCTGACAATATTCTGTTTAGGTTGTCAGATGGCTTGATTGCGGTCCAGACAATGCTTAACTTTATCTTAGTCTACAAGCTTCTTCTACTCAAGTGATTAGCACTTTAACAGGTATTTAAACGAAAATTATCTACATGAGACTTATGACGTTAAATAACCTCTTATTTACTATTTTAACAGGACCGACCGACAGACCGATAGAACAGAACTATTTGGTTTCTGAAATAAGATCCAACTATTAAGCTAATAGAATAATATCTATTTAGTAGAAAAATCTTGAACAAATTGTGGCACTTTCTGAAGAAATGCGAATTGATGTCGGATTTTTTCTCGATTTCACTGTTAGTTGCACTGCCAGTAAGTTAAAAAAAAATGATAGAAGTCAAACTTCTCAAAAAAATAAACCGTATAAGAGAGAAATCGAGAGAGAATAAGTGTGAGTGACAGAGAACTCTCTCTGTCTCTCACACTTATTCTCTCTATCTATATTTCTTCGTTTTCTTTCTCTCATGTAACGAAATATGGCTAAACGTGACGCGTCCTTGAAATTTCACTCTCAATTATCATCCAAGTATCGAATCGCCGAAGATTCTCTTCAAAAATATTGTGAGTAAAGGAAATTGCATTCTTTTTTTTCCATTCCATTTACATATCCACGCAATCTGCTGTGGAGTTTGTTGCGCCACTTCTTCTTTCCAGTTAAAGCACTAGGAAGTAGTGGGGCGGGCGTTTTGGGGTTCTTATGTAATTTTGACGTTCGAAAAGCGCTGATTCCTAGTTTGAATTTTCGTTTGACCTTTGATTATCATTTTGAATCCATGTCTTGTTAGTCAGAATAAAGTTCCATTAAGGAAGGTGTAAAATAAAACAGTAGGTACCTACTGTGTCGTAAACTTAGAGGTAATTTATTTCACCTTTGTAAGTAATTTTACAAAGTTGCATTCACAAAAGACTGTGAGAAAGTAACATTAAAATATTCACTTCATTGTACTCGTAGCTCCACAAAAGGTTTTATTTGGACATTCACCGGCAGACGTTAAAATTAAAAGAGTCTTACGACTCTTTTAAACGTCTGACATTATTTGAATGACAGAGTTTTTAGGGTTCCGCACCCAAAGGACCCTATTGCAATAAGGCTGCGCTGTCCGTCTGTCACAGAGCCGTATCTTTTGTACCGTAATAGGTTTGTACACTTTAAGCCT
Organism: Agrochola circellaris; assembly: GCA_914767755.1. NCBI lineage: Eukaryota > Metazoa > Arthropoda > Insecta > Lepidoptera > Noctuidae > Agrochola > Agrochola circellaris. The sequence continues at coordinate 4,956,067 of OU611847.1, forward strand.
CGTGCAGACCAGCGCAACGCGACGGCGCGACGCGACTTGAACAATACAGTTTCTAAGAAAACTTCACGGTATAACAATGACCAGTGTCGCGTCGCGTTGTCGCGTCGCGCTAGTCTGCACGAAGTTTTAAACTTCACAGAGTATGTACTACTATGGCACCAGCAACAACAATAATAAAAAAAAAAATAACCTCAAAAATTTAAGGGAAATTAATGTCTTCTTGTCCTCTTTTTTTGACTAAATATTGTACGGGCGGCGGTACGGAATCCTTCCTGTGTGATTCCGGCTCCCCCTTGGCCGATTAATTATATTTTATTATAGTGTCGTATTAAATAGTGGAGATGTCTGTCTATTAAATATGACAAGATCAAAATGACGTTCCAAAATGAATAGGTACTCTTGTTTAGTGTTGTAAATAGTAAAAATAGAAGCTAAAAATTGACAATAGAACGTTCCATACTGAAATTGCAATAATCCCAGCCACTCAGCACAACACTACAAGGCGAACCACTGCAAACGAATACTTGCAACACACAATCTTTCCGAAAGTGCCAACTGCAACACACATTTTTCAACAGCTGACATTCAAAATCGCTGCCATTTGAAAGTCGCATACTGAAGCGCTATGAATGGCGCCCTTTAACATCAAGAATAGCGAGCTCAATGCATTTAGTGAAGTAAATATCGCGAGCCGTGAACAGTATTTCGCTACAGCACTGTGCAACGGCAGAGCTATGTTACCTAGTATCTCTTTTTACGGGATTTTTGGTCTATTTTAATCCATTTTGTTTTAGAAAGTAAAGTTAAAGTGGGTCGTACGATTAATTATTGCTGGTTTTGTTCCAGCATTAGGTACTGGCCAGTAGGACACATGAAGTCTTTCGTAAATATCATTATGTTTTTATTTTTTTGTATTTTTTTTTGTCAATGTTACGTCAACGAGAACCGAGATTATTTATTATTCGAACCGAACGTGACATTCCGTTGACAAACGTGCGGTGGACATGCAGCCATAGTAAAAGGCTCAAGAATACCCCACGTGTGACAGCAAAGATCTAAAAGAAAGAGTATCTTAAAAAAATCACAAAAGATTAATTTAAAAAAATAGGTACCTACATAGCTACGGTTTAAAGCTTCGTGCAGACCAGCGCGACGCGACGCCGCGACGCGACTCGAACAATACAATTTCTAAGAAAACTTGACGGTATAACAATAACCGGTGTCGCGTCGCGCGACAAGTCGCGCTAGTCTGCACAAAGCTTTAATCCTTACTGGCTAACATACGTAAAAATTGCTCTGAATATTAATGCAGGGGTAGTATACAGGGTGTCAAGGACATCGCCGCGAAAACTGTTAGCATGGATTCTGTACATGATTTTGAATCCCTCTACACGGAGTTATTAAAAAAAAAAACTGCTGTTTCATAGAAAAGTTCAATACCTACTCGGTCAAAATGTATGGAACAGCTGTTTTTGTTTTAATAACCGACGAAAAATTACGAAAATGTTCAGAATTATGTACTGAATCCATGATAACAGGCCTCGCGTCGATGTCCCTGCCACCTTGTATCAATCTGCCTAGCCTTTTTCCAACTATGTTGGGGTCGGCTTCCAGTCTAACCGGATGCAGCTGAATACCAGTATTTTACATGGAACAACTGCCTATCTGACCTCCACAACCCAGTAACTTGGTAATACGATACCCTTTGGTAAGACTGGTTGTCAGACTTTCAGGCTTCTGACGACCCGTAACGACTGTCAAAGATCCATGAATGACAGCCGGGACCAACGGCATAACGTGCTTTCCGAGGCACGGAGGAGTCTTGGTATGTTAAGATTGTCACCCATTCACAGACCAACCCTGGCAAGCGTAGCTTAACCTGATGGATCGAACCATGCAACTGTTATTACTTAGCCACGAGCTCCGCCTCGTCCTCCCTGCCACCTTGTATAATAAAGTAAAATGTCGAGATTTTAGTTTTAGAACGACTTGAATTGTAATAAAACATTACGGTTTCAATCCTTACTGGATAACATACGAAAAAATGCTCTGAATATTTATTCAAGTGTAGTGTATAATTAAGTAAAATCGGCAGGTTTTAGTTTTAGAACAGCAGGTGTCTTCCTGACATTTTTATAAGTAACACAAGCTTGTTTTACTTCTATCTGCAGATCTTACTTAATTAAATATTAAGTAAGACATCTGCTCACCTTCTCATTGCTGTCAGACGTGGGGTAATTTTCTATGGGAGATGAGACTTCTCCTTTAAGTACCGCTACTTCGTTGCCGTTGACGTCCCGTTCACGTGGCGGTGGACTAATGGCCTTATGCTGCTCCACACAGTATCAAGGAAGCGGGGCGAGAAGCGTAGCAGTGGCGCGATTGCAAAACTTCTACGTTAAACGAATTTAAAACATCGTACTATTTCTGTCAAATTGTTTAAAAAAGATGAAAATTATGTTTCAAATACGTTTAGCATTAAATACATTTAGTGATTTGTGGTGCAACGGGTCTTAGTCTTTTAGGGGCAATTAAATCAAACAGTTTTGAATTTTACGAAATTAGGCATCGAAATTTACGTGATATTAGTGCAAAAAGTGAATTTGAGCTGAGATAGTATGGGCTCATAGGCATGCGCAAGGTGTATCGAAAACCCCTTTTGTAATTACTTCCCCCACAGTATGTCAGGCTATATTATTGTTTCAATTACTCCGTTGTACTCGACAACTCGCTGTCACTATCGCTTCGCTCATGAAGTCACAGGCAACGACCTTCCTAGGGGATCACACAAAACGATGCTTATAGCACCCAATCAAATATTTTGATCAAAGGCCAGCTCTTTGCTTATTCAATATGACTAAATGCTAATTAATTGATTAATTAGCGATTGAAAGGTCATGTCATGGAGTTCTAGTTACTGGAGTTCAACTCACTTATATCGCGTCTTTGTATGCAGTTGGAATAACTCTATGGTAGGTTTTATAGGTTTTTGTGGAATGATCAATTACTCAAATAGAGACTCGAGTAGAGATGGTTGGTCTTACTGCGAGTAAAACAACGGCCAAGTGCGAGTCGGGCTCGCAAATGAAGGGTTCCGTACCACCATACAAAATTAAAATACATTGTGGTAAAAAAAAAAAAACGTTTCTTGTACGGGGACTTTAATTTTTAACTTTATTTTATTTCTATTATGTACTTGTTATTAGAAATACACAATCTGTGAAAATTTCAACTGTCTACATAGTATAAGCTTGTCCACTCTGAAATGACGCGCCCCACTACCGCATTTAAGCACACGGCAATGCGGATTTCTATGGAGAATTTATTTATTTATTTAATCGGTTTTCATTTTTTAAATTTTTCGGAAAGGTATAACTGCTAATGTATACACAAATTATAAGTGTAGGCGGTGGGTGTGGGTGGTGTTTATTGTAGGTTGGGCGTGTGGGTGAAGGTGTAATTCAGTAGCGGGTCGCGTCAATTCAGAGTGAACAAGCTATACGGTTCATGAGAGCCCGCTGACCGCTGTCCGCGGAGGCTTAGTAATAGGATTCCATTTGGCACCTTTCGTGTACGGAACTCTAAAAATTGGTTATATTAACAAAACCCAGACTTTCATAACAGTCCATTAGATGTTACTTTTTTTTACTTTCGAATCTGGTTCCAAGCCTTATTGTTCAATATGAGAAGAAGTAGGATTTCTAGTACTTGGGGTCAGCGCAACATGATTTTTTCTTCTATTCTCCCCTCTCAGCCGTCACACCCTATCATTCACTGCCTTTTCTTTCATATCATCACTCACACAATTCATCAATTTTTTTGCTTTTGTCTTCCTCTCCCTCTATATCCATCGACATTTTTTATATTCATTGGACGTAGTTTAAGCAGAAAGGATCCAACCCACACTATGGGCGAAAATGAGTTATGTATACCAAAACACTCTTTGTAGTCAAAACTTTAATATCACAAAAGCAATCCCAACGCATCATGTCATTATGACCATACATTACCAACCCGTATGTATGGCAGGTCATACAATCACATAACACGATCTGATCTTAAAACTTGAATATCTCAAAACTAACTCTGTGTGGGTTGGATCGTTTCTGTTTAACTACGTCCCAATACTCTTCGGGATTACAGGCTGTTAATAGGTAAGTATTTTATACAGCGTGGGGTACGTACCAGCGTATTCAGTGGTATTCAGCATATCCAGCAGGCCCATTACACTCCATTCAGTGGTGGATGTTATCATACTGAAATAATGCAGATACGTTACAAAAAGGTTGGATTTGCTTAGGCTAGATTATATTAGTTTAGTATGAGTTCTACTAGAGTTCCCTTGAAATGAGAATGATTAATTCAGGACTCGTCATGTAGGTACGTGATCTATTTTCAGCTGTAGACTGGCCACGTGTTCACTTTTATTGAGGGGAACGAACCCTAAAAAGAGGAAGAGTAATTTAAAAGAGTGTCCATGGAATTTTTTACCCGTTCTTCTTCATATGTACCTACTATGCTTTGGAATGGGCAACTGGTTCGTATTTCTGACTGAGTTGACAGTTTAAAAGTGCCTGTCAATGGTTTAATTGAAAGAAATGCTTTGAGTTTGAGTAGTTGTTTAAAATTAGTTAACCTATACCATTAAATAAAAAATAAGCAATATTTGTTTATATATTTGTAATCACGTTCTCGAAAACGGCTCTAACGATTTCGATGAAAGTTGCAATATAGGGGTTTACGGGGACGAAAAATCGATCTAGCTAGGTCTCATATCTGGGAAAATTTGTTTTCTCTATTTTCACCCGAGGTGAGCTCGGTCGCGGTCGGTATATACCTATAAAAGACGAAAATATTGAAAGATCCAAAAAAAATATGATGCAGCATCTTTTACACGTTTCAACTAAATTTTCTCCATGAATATACTTCCCTTCAACTTTTCTACTTAAACAGTGTAGAAACAGTTTTCCAACTAAATATCTATCAAAAATGTTGTTAACCAGTACGTAAAACTAAATTCTTCATATAAATATGGAAAATTCCTTCATATGAATAAATTCAAAGTGGAGCAAAAATATCCCGGATTTTTTTTATTACACGTTCTGTAAGTTGACTCCATGTTTAAAACACATATAACGACGGTTACTATACCGTTATTTTTAACGTTAACTGTTATTTTTAACGAGACAACTTTTGCATGAACTTTTCCTACTTGTGCTAGTTTACTTAACATTACATCTATTAGGTATGTTTGTTTGTGAAATTTTTCTATATGTTGGTTATGGGAAAAACATGTAAAAGTAACTTGCCTCGTAATTTCACATTTTCAGCAAACATTTTGCTTATTTGAATAAGGTACCTGCCCCAACGCTGATGATTAGCGCGCAGTGAGTAGAGCTGCTAACTAGAAACGAGTTGGGGAGCAATGAGGCGTTTTGTCGCTGGGATTTGAACGGGTGCGCGATTGACGAATAGAATGACTGTCCAGTCACTTGCTGGTATGTGTATGTACCAAGCGAGTCTCCCAGCGAGTGTTCTACAGTCAAACGAGAATCACAAAGCGAGTATGCCTTTGATAGCACTTGTGCAGTGTGAGATACATAAAGCAGCAGCATTATTTTCGGGATTTCATGGTTGGTCCTACAGTAAAAGTTGTTCATAATGATGAGTACACACGGCTACAAATCAAGTTATACATTTCCAGTTTATACTGATCTCACATTGTATAAGATTTCCGTATAATGCGAGATTAGTTTATACTGGAAAAGTATAGCTTGATGTGTAGCCGTGTATACAATGACCCCTTAAGAAGTTTACAGTTATTTAAATCACACCATGTATATTAGATATATATTTTGCATCATTATCTTTGTTTTGTTTGGTAATGTTTTCCTCAGAACCTAGGTCTTGATCCACCAACCCGTAGGTACTGAGCCCACGTGGTCTAAGGCCCTCTTCCTCTCACATAGAGGAGGCCTGTGTCCCAGCAGTGGGAACATTGTAACCTGGTTATGCTTATGCCAGAGATCCTATGTATTATTTTGTCATAAACTTTTTGCGTTGCATGCCGCATTAGTGACACAAAATTCTAGTCTTAGCTATTACACAAAACTTATTCCTCTCAGGTTCATCACCTTTCTAACCATAAGTAATTAAAATTCTTTAACGCAAGAATAAAATCATATTTATCCCCTTTTCTACCTTCGGGTCATTCTAATTCAATTGTCATTGTCAAAGTTTTCTTTAGAAATTAAAAATTCAACTCGTCAACGTCGTTACAAGGATTTGCATAATTTTAAGGGTTTCGACCCTGTGGCCCAGTTTGACCCGCGAATGTCTTTGTAATACTTTGTTCAACTTCTTGGTGGGACAACTTTTGTTTTCGTTGTTTAAGAGCCTTTGGGTAGAGTTTCTGGAGTTGTCTGTTTGTTGGAGATAAGTACTTGGAATTGGAAATCAATTCTTCAAAATAATTTGTAATGATATCAACAGTTTTATCCTAGCAATGGCCTAACATTGTTAAAGAAATTGAGCTAGAAACTTATTATGGTATAAATGATTGAATTTACTTGTATTTTCTTCAGACCAAATAAAAAACCAAGACAGAGAGCTGTCAAAAGTTCCGATTCGTAAACATGTGTGCACTTTGTGTGGTGTAGTTTGATTGTAATGTGATTGTAAAAGGTTGTCAATGTGTGCGTGTGATTGTGTATGCACAGAGCGGCGGTTTAGTTTTGGCATGCTTCACTGTATTGTTCGCAGCGCTCTGTCTTGGTTTTTTATTTGGTCTGAGGTATTTTCTGCTTGTGTAGGAAAAAAAACAAACGATTTATTTGACAGAAGAAATCATGCCTAACTTTTTATGTACCCTGTAAGGATATGTGTATTTAATGAAATAACTCTTCAGGTCTATATTTGAATGGAAACAGAAATATTATATCAACCTGGTGAATGTTGATTGGCTATCATTACTGAACAAGTGAACATCAGAGCGAACGGCAGTGTATTGAGTTTACGTAAATGGGTGCTCGTGTTATTAAAATAAAGCATGGACAAAGGCCATGTTCGGGGAATAATAATTCAACAAACACTGACATTGTTGTCATTTGAATGACTAATAAGATTTTGAGAAATGAAACAGAGACTTGCGAGATCACAACCATGGTAATTAGGTATTCATAGAGTAAACATTGACATTGTGGTGATGTACCTATATTAATAGTGTTGTGGCTTACAACCGATGAATAGGAAGAGAGTTCGTCATTTATGAAATAAAACAGACATTTTCGGAAATATTGTCTAGTTAAATATCTTAGGGCAGATTTTTTAAACTTCATTTTTGTGAACGACTGGGCCCCCCTGGACAGGGTATTCCGCGAAACGCACCAACTTTGAAATGCACCAATTGAATCGCACCAGTATCCCTCGAAACGCACCAACGATGAAACATAGAGAAATGCATGAAGGATTCGTAATAAATGATATCGATAGACGTTTTAAAATCCGACTGTCGTAATTGTTTATCCAATAAAACTACTGTCACCCTAGTACTTTTCAAAACAACAAAGATTAAATTTCAAAACCTGTATTTTTACCATTATTGAGCTAAATGGTAAGTCGCTTAAACAAGAAAGTGTCATCTATAAAAACCCTTTTTACGATTTGTTTACCTTTATCTACCTTATGGATTTTAGTTCCAGTTAATTTCTGCGTTCCTGGTAGTTTTAATAATTAGGACAGTTAAATTTTAAAACGTCTATCGATATCATTTATTATGAATCCTCCAAGGTCTTCTCTGTTTTATCGTTGGTGCGTTTCGAGGAATAAAATTATATTATTTTAAATTTAATTTTGTTAGCGTACCTGAATGGTGCATTTCGAGGAATACTTTTGGTGCGTTTCAAAGTTGGTGCGCTTCGAGGAATATCCCGGCTGGCCAGGTCCACTCAAATCTGTATGGTCCTTTCTTTGGTATTGTTCGTCGAGTTGAGCCCCTTAAGTTCTGAGTAAAGCTCTACGATTACTGTCCAATCAAATTTGTGTGGTTCTTTCCTCCAATGATCATCTCAGAGAGTAATCTGCATGGTTCTCATATGGCCTGACCAAGATTATGTCTGCTTGTTTTGGTCTTTCTTCTCAGAGTAGTCAGATAGGAAACACAGCACTCATCTAGTCTTAAAACATAATTAATTTTTGACGTGTAATAGTATTTTTTGAACCAATTTACAGAAATAAATAACAATTATATATCTTTTTTATGAAATATTTCTTTGGGTAATGAAATTGTTTTGTTAAGAATATCACATTTGCTCCTTTGTGATTCTATGGGCGGTCGCAAATCTGACGGAAGATGCGTCGGGCGTAACTTCGTTAACTTCTACTTAGTACGCTCGACACACTAACACATCATCGGTTAAGTTGAGTTGAGTATTTTCCATTCTGGCGTTACTCGACTGACGATACGCGATGCATCTTCCGTCAGATGTGCGACAAAAATAAATCAGTTAAAAGAAATCGAATTTATGAACAATTGCCTTTGAATAAAACTATCCCTTTGTGATACTATTGTAACAAGATAACCTTCATAAACTTATAAAACACAAACAAAATATTTTAAGACACAAAGATTCCTTCATACGAGATGGAGACAATCGGATAAAAGGCGAGATAACGAAATTTCTAAAGCCAAACTTGTGTATGTCGCAGGGTAATCGGAAAAGTCGTTTTTTTGCGAAACTCCTAGGATTTTTACAAAGAACCGGATTATTGGATACTAAGAAAGGTTTTCGTAATAATACTAGCTTACATAATTATATTAGTCTGTTTATTACCATTGGAAACTTGATTACTGATTGGCTAATGTAAGAGACAATTTATAAAATCAGTATGCTGGTTTGTCACGACATGGCTCGAATGTAGCTGGTAACCAGTGAGCGCATCCGTCAGTGCATAACGTTAATCAGCGTTCAAACCTACTCATCGTGATTACATTGCGATTTACCTACTTAGGATGTGCTATTTTATTGCAAAAAAAATCTGACATTAGCTCGTATTACCACGAAAATCTTTCATAGTTTCCTTTAATCCGTTTTTTTTTTTAAATCCTAGGATTTTCGGAAAAAATAAACGTATTTTTTAATTATACTGCAACGTATACAAGAGTTTGCACGAACTCGAAATTTCGAATAACATTCAAGACTTGAGCTAAACTATTTCAATAGTGAAGTCTTATATTTCCAATATCCTAGCAGGAACGAGAATTGAGGGTTATTCCTTATAGTTCTATAGTGTAACACTTCGTGGGGTTGTTGGGAATTTCATATTGAAAGTTTGTTATGGAATACTGGTATAAAATGTTGAGTGAAGATGCTGCAGAAATTATGTTACAATAATTTAATAATAATAATTTATTTATTTGACGTAAAAAAAAAAGTACACATACAGAGTAGTGACACTTAATCAAACGTGGAAATAGCCTGGTACAAAATATTGATTAATGACCCCTATGCTAGGAAAAACCTGTGTTACAGGGGTCATCCATCCGTCCATTATGGATGTTATAATTGTTACTTACAATTAAATATTGTGGAATTTTGATGGGGGATTTAAATTAATAATAACAAAGAAAAGGTAGTATCTATTTGTGTGCCATGTATGTGTTGATTGTGTGAGTGTAGATGTGGATGTGAGTGTAGATATGTATAAGTGAGTGTAGGTATGTATGTGGTGGGTGCCTGATTTGTTTAAGTTATGGTTTAAGTAATTCTTCCGTGTCGTCATAATTTAGGGTGAGCAATAATGGGCAGAAGCATGTCCATATGGGTGAGTAACAACTCAGTTCCATCACGATTTCATGGTTGTGACCTTGAATTATAACGGTATTGGAGACGGCCCAAGATTAACAGTGAACTTGGGCTTTCATAATTTCTAACGTGACGATATTTTCGTGGACTTGCACGTCCACGTCACGGCGACGTGATGACACAGCGAAGTGAACTGTCTCTGAAAAAAAGCCCTGTCTGGTCCGTGAGGGTGTTGTTAAGTATCGTACTGAGAGTCTATTTATGTGATATATATCAGGAAAAAAAAATATATATATAAATTTTTTCAATGGGCAATTTTACAAGGGGCGCGTTGGGCCTTCGTTGAGCAGGTGTCAAGAAGTCATAACTTTTGACCCCTGTTAAAAATTTGCTAATTTTGTATGGATTTGGCGTAATTATGGTACTAAAAACGTGAATTTAAAATAGCGTTGACTTTTTTATTTTCAATAATAATAAGATTTTCTATACATTTTTGGTAATGTTATTGCAGTACTAATGTGCCCCTTATGGATCGGCAGGGTTTTTTCTTACATATTGTATATACAATTTCCGATGTAGGTATATAAAGATAAGACGCTTTTAAATTTCCGTTCACAATAACGTTATAACGTGCACTTATTTTCATACATTTTATGGAAGTGGACGTGGACATGATGTGACGATAGAAATTATAAATGCGCACATTGGCTGTACATAAATAATTATGATAAACTAAAGCTTAATCATAGATACTATTTTCGTTTAATCATAACTTCTCTTCTTATTACCCATAAAAAATTACTAGTAAAGGCGAGTTTTTTGGCTATTCATTCACACTACTATTAATCACTAACCTTGCAAGTGAAAAGCACCAAGTGGAACGTACTAAAATAATATATAAAGCACAACTCAGTTTGTTTGTAGATATTGAGCGACAAAGAACTTTGAAACGTAGCGACAACAAAGAGATGTCAAATGCAGAAACTCTTTAACGTTGCAAAAAAATGACTCTTTAGGGTTAGTCCAACAAAGCTTCAAACCAAAATGAATTTAGCGACGTCAGTCTAAAGTTTAAATTCGAATGGACTGAATTAATTTTGGTGAAGCTTGAATTTAAGTGCTGATGACGTCAAAAACGTTTTCCAATATGGCTTCTATTTTAATTTTGTAATTTCCTCTGGTGATAAATTTAAAGGGAAAAACTGAGGTAGACCACGTAGACAAAGATGAAAGTGTAGGTCACGGCGGAAAAGAGGTCAAGGAATTGTCTGTCATTAGGGAGAGTTGGAAAATATTGCACAGGAAAGTGCCCGAGTTTAATTGGAAGACGATTGCCGATTTTTGCGTGTGACTGATTCGGTACTTATGTCGTGTAACAGCTATAATTATTATTTGCTTAAGTGTTGCTTCTTAAATATACTATCTGCAGTAACATTTAACATAACACATCACGCTTGTATTTCCCGAAGGATGTGATAGAGGTTATCTATAATAGTACACCCACATTTCGCTAGTGTATGTTAAAGTCTATACAATGTGAAATTTAATTCGTTTGCATCCTCTTAAGGGGTCATTGTACTCATCATTATGAACAACTTTCACTATGGGGCCAACCCTGAAATCGCGAAAATCTGCTGTTCCCTACATTATAATGATGCAAACGAATTAAATTTCACATTGCATATTGTCATCAACCGGGCACCAATCCAGACGCTACTGAAAAAATCCTAATGGAAAAACCCAATAACACTTTTTCCGACCTAGGAATCGAACCCAGGACCTCAGCGTTTGGATTAGGTATACCTCATCTGCGTTCGCAATTTATTCGCCAAAAATGTAAACAAACACGAGTTTTAAGAAAAGCAACTGTAATACCTACACGTAAGGTGCAGTTTGCGCTACAACTTCATACTTTTTATGACTTTTTCAACAGTACTAGTCAGTCTAAAATCAATTTTATTTACACTAGTATAAAGTTTATGTTTGTTGTGGAAATAACATCAATTGGAAACAAGGATTTAAATAGACCTTGATTGTCAAACTTTGGTTAGTTCTCATTAGTTAACGAACTTCTCTGAGTGCGATAGTTAGAAAATTATTTTGGTCAAGCTAACATACCTAGTACGAGGTGATAGGGATGTGCAATGAATCGGAAAACATTTCACATCTTTACGAGGCGATGTCAGGCCAAGGTCAATAGAAGGAATGGGTTTCTGCGGTATAAGCGGATAAGCAATGACCCTTAGAGCCTTCAGAGAACAATCTTTACGTCGTTACTGGGAGTCAGAAGCCCAAAAGTCTGACAACCAGTCTTACTAAGGGGTATTGTGTTACCCAGTAACTAGGTTGTGGAGGTTAGATAGGCAGATACTCTAGGTAAAATACTGATGTTCAATTGCATCCGGTTAGACTGGAAGCCGACCCTAACATAGTTGGGAAAAGGCTAGGCAGATGACTTACAATGATAGTAATACAAACAGTTTTCGTACTAAAAGTTTAACGGAGTCTTCGGTCACCAAGCGCCCCAAATTAGCTTTACAATGTTACTACATACCTTCTATCTACTACCTACCACTATAATATATATTTTTTAAGATTTATTTTTCCAATGTTTGGAAAAATAAATCGGGTTTCACAACTGGTTCCATACCGTCATTAACTTTATTAATTCCCTACCTCCTTGAGAGCTCAATTCTTGTCTAAAACTAGCAAGAAACTCTTGAACATGCACAAGTTCACAGTCATAATACATTAACTGCCAGTAGTAACAAACTCATAATATGTAAGTCCAGAATATCTTCAGTCTACAAAAGCAGACGACGAAACACAGACGTCAACAAAACAAAGTTTATTCTCATCCCATAGCGGTATTAGTAAAAATCCCGGGACTGGCGGAAAGTGGCGCGATCCTGAAATGTCGTCAGTCGTCGATCACCGCTCCGGGGCATTATTCACGGGAGAGATAAGTCCGAAACGTACCTGGGAGTCGACACCTCTGAATAGGTACTGCTTTTGGGGCGACAGCAAGTTAGAGGCGGTGGCGGTGTGAATTGTTTGTGAACAAAGTGAAGTAACCATCCGTCACCTCACACGTGCTGAACTGGGCCTGTTTGGCGTAGCCGTGAGGCACACTGTTCTGTAAAACTATAATTTTACACGTTATATTTGCTTCCTTTTTTTTTTCTTGTGTTCTATTTATGTTGTGTTGTGTGCCTTTTTGTCTGTGCTAAATAAATATATTTTCTTTCTTTCTTTTTCAACCAAGCACAATTTTTTTTCCTGTCATGGAACCGAAAATGCAAGAACAGACGACATGGCCTGTTATCGGCGTCATATGAGTCAGTCACCATGGTTGGTAGCAGAACTCACTGCCCAGAGGATGCATTTATGACGCCCGTATGTTGTATCGTCAAACTATATAGACAATGCTTATTAGCAAGTCTTTATGCAGCTGTTGCTGTCATACAGTCCTACAGTTTGGCAGATTTTATGTAGCTTATTGTTAATACAGATTTGAAAAAAAAAATTGTTATCTCCGTTGTTCTATAAAAATAATATAATAATAAAAATAGCTCAACTTCTTTTGCTGAAGACAACAGCATAATGTAGGTCATATACGTCATGTACCTACCTACAATAATGCTACCTAACTGCTTGACTTTTGAAGTCCCCCGAATCACTTATTGCAGTCTTTGATTTGACACTACAAAGTGTAACCCTTTCTTCACCCTCTACCATCAAAACACGCTTCCAGCTTATAAGTTACGTCATCAATAAGAAATATCTAAGGTTGAATCGAGAAGCGACTGTGAGTGCGAGATTGGAGTATAAATCTGCCGTAGAGCTTCATGCTATGTGTCATGGCCGTGTTATAATTACTTTCTGTCTGACTACTATTCATGAGAAAGGTTTCTTTGTCTGTTATATGGATAACCAATGCATTTAAAGACTATATTCACTAGTAACGATACCTGTTAGTCTGAGTGCACTCCGGGCAGTAGGCTTCGCAAGTAACCTTGTAGCTTGGTAAATCTTTTACTATTACATTAGTTATTTTTGTAAAGCTCATATTGACAAGAGCGCGGATATAAAAACGGCGTATAGTTAGTTACATACATATGGCCAGTGACGTGGAGCAGACGAGTCCTGAGGTGGAGCTCGCGTATCGGCAAGCGTAGTGTGAAATGCCCCCAGCTAGATGGACCGACGACCTTAAAAAGGTGGCTGGGATAGACTGGATGCAGAAAGCGGAAGACACGGTGTTGTGGCTCAGCCTGGGAGAGACCTATGTCCAGCTGTGGATTGCAATAGGCTGAGTTGATTGGGGTACACATATACTGTATATAAATTGGGCAGTATGCATCAGATAAATAGTTTCAAATGTATACCGAGATCATAATCATCTCCAAAACACAAATCGCAGACGTCACCTAACTCGAAGCAATCAAGCTTAAGTGGGACTGGGCCGGACACGTCTGCCGCATCTTGAATGAGTCATGGGCCAAATCTACCACGATGTGGGTCCCAGAAAACGTCCGTCGATATCGAGGCAGACCCAAGAGAAGATGACGAGACGAGCTTGACGCCTACAGATAGGATTGGTCTACACGAGCTAAAGACAAAGAGGACTGGAAAGGAGAAAGGCAGGCCTTTGCCCTGCAGTGGGACAACACAGGGTAAAAATAAAATAAATAAATAATCATAAGTCCTGCTTAATAAACCAATATCATATATTTTACGTTAACACCAATATCATAGTTACCAAGGTTAAATAACAGAACTGTTACCAACATGGGAACAACACACAATCTACATTTACTCGTATTATGAAACTAACACGATCTATTTTAATCCCAGACTTTCTTCCAAGTAGATTACAGTTTCTTTGTCGGAACAGTAATAACTTGGAATCTAGGGTCGACCTTGGACCTAGATAGGATCCTGAAATGATAAGATATAATAATATGATTATGAGAATAAGGTATTTGCTATATAAAATGCTGTTTGTATACAAACTAATTAAGGGGAATCCGCAGTTGCAGCTCGCGAAATTCATTACGCAATCTATACATATGAAATGTTCCACAAGGAAGATGTATTTATGATTTCAATGATTATAATTCTGTAAATACGTACCTGTTATAGTCGCGAATCATAATTTGATCAAGATACAACCCGACACTGACCTGCAAATTGCAAAAAAACGTAAAAAATATTGAATTTCGCAGTCAAATTATTACTAATCTTATGGAGTCTGTCTGAAATAAAAAACGTCATTTATTTTTAATTGTCTATTCTGTGTGGATGAAGGTTTTTAGGGTTCCTTAACCAAAGGGTGCCAACGGGACCCTATTACTTAACCTCCACTGTCCGTCCGTCTGTCTGCGGGCTATATCCCATGAACCGTAAGGAAGACGGTTGAAATTTTGACAGAATGTGTATTACTATTGCTGCTATAACAACAAATATTATTTAAAAAAAAATTACAATTATAATAATAAATATAATTTAACGGTGGTCTTGTAGGGATACAAGAAACATGATTTTTGGGCATTTTTTACTCGACTTTAACAATCGCTGTATCTCTTGAACCGTAATAGGTAGACACATGAAACGATGGTATGGAACCCATCGTGTGCGAGTCCGACTCGCACTTGGCGGGTTTTTATAATGGATGGCAAATATGCAGTCAGCCTACCTGATGGTAAGTCACCACTATCGCTTAAGCTTTGGTTTCCAAGAAGAGTGGTGGCCACCACGTAACCATAGCTTTAGGACAATCTGCAATGCCAACGACAACGGTGATTTGAACTTTGTATCCTTAGTATCATGGCTTACTGCCCCAGTGGTCACGTGGTCACAAGCGCGACTGCTAGCGTGGGGTCCTAGGTTAGATTCTCGGGTCGGGCAAAGTGTTATTGGGTTTTTCGATTAAAAATTTCTTAGCAGAGTTTGTAAGTTGGCGGTGGGATACCCCGTGCCTCGGAAAGCACTTTGAGCCGTTGGCTCTGCGCTTGATCTCTCTCCAGTCTGTCTTGTGGGTTTGCTGGCCCATCGGAATGAAAGTAAGGGAAGAGACTGCACCTGTGTTCACGCATACAGTTGTAGACAATAATATCTATCGCGCCGACGGCTGGTCTCCGCTTAGATTGGTCGCTATGGACTATTATCATGGCTAAAGTTTGTTCTGACGCCATGCACTTAAATGTTTTTGAATTGTCCTATCAACTACTCACTCTTAGTTGAGACTTACGAGATTAAAATGCATTCATGTGTTAAGTTTCTATTATAATCCATTCGTAACGTTGACAACTCAATTATAATTCCCATTAGTTCTTTGATACGAGTCCTTGAACGTTAATTTCGTATCTTAGGAATAGTTCGACTGGATAGATTTATTGGAAGTTCTTAGTACCTACAAGTAGGAAAGTTTTCTTGTTATGGCAAAGATATCGAACGTAGGAACGAGATAAATGGAATGTACGATTTGGTTAATAGATAATGAATCTACGATGTTTTACGGCATAATAATAGGCCCTTACTTGTGTGGTACATTGCTTGACCTGTTGTAGTTTACTATCTACACATGCATTTACACAAAACTCAGAAACGTCAATCACTACAACAACTAAACAATTCACAATGTATTATGCTCGGACCTGAAACATTATTTCCCTACTTTATGTTTCCTTTTCGTAGGTACTCTATTTTTCATTTTATGCGTCAAAATAGGCACAAATCGACTTATTTTCTTTCTTCCTACTTTGTTTAAAAATAACCAGTTCATAATAATTAGAAGAACATACTACTAAGCCATTTAACCCGGACGTGACCTCCCTGCAACGCTTGTATTTATGTAGCTACGTTGCTTCGCCACGTCCCCATAACGTACCCTAATTGCGTAATACACTATCAATCAGAATCTAAATCATTTTGAAACAGATTGCTAATCCATTGCTACATAAGTTCGAAAAAAATCTGCTCAACAACGCAATGAATGTTGCTGAACTGTCAAAATGAAACAGATTAGTTTACAAAAATGTTTACGTAATAACCTCTGGTTGACTCGACTCAAGAGGAATAAAATCTAGAACAAGACTGGTTCTCGTGTATTTGCATGTAAATTGCGCGTTATTGAAGAAATAGAGGTAAGTACTGAGATAGTTTGACATTAAAATGATAATGATATAATTGATTGATTGCCGTAAATTGGTTTTTAAAGGTAAAAAAAAAACTATTTAGATGAAGTCGCTGTTTACTATCTGACTACTCTCAGAAGAAACACCTAACCAAACTCAGATGTCTTTATTTAAACAAAGCAGAAACAAATAATGATACATACATTTACGAGTATAATTTTTTTTAACATATTGTTTTTTTTTTACTAATAACTGTTTAAAACCATTGATTAAATTATTCATCAATGGTTTTAAAGAGTTTTTAGTTTCACATTGTTTCAAGTTCCTATGCCATTATATGCATTTTCTTTCAAACACATTATTTTACTTTCTTTCCTGCAGGTCATCAGCCCTTCTTTGGCTAAATAAACAAAAGCAAAAGATCGTCTTCTTTTTAGCTGAGGGTCATGAAAAGATTCATTGAATGCATTTATTACATTTACTAAACAATTCTTTTTATCCACCTTCTTCCATTAAATCTTCGTTTTTTGTCTGAAAATAAAGTGCACCTTTTGTTTCTTGTTAAACACATTTATTTGCGTCTGGAGACGAATACAAAGAAAACTTTAAAATTAGTAATTTTATTTTCCTGAGACTTTAAAGCGAGGAAATAAACTCTGGAACAACACTTTCCTTCACGCAATACGTACTTATAGTAACTCCTGACTGCGTCGTTGGTCTCGTCGTACTCGCAAGTACGACTGCTGACCGATCTTAATAAAAAATAAAAATAATAAAAATTGTACATTTGGAAAACATGTACACAGGATTAAAAATATATTGTACAATAGAGTCACATTAAAGGGCGAACTGATGCCTCCTAAACTAGGCCAAAAGCCTGTGTTTTAGGAGCCAAGGTTCCTCCAGGTATGACATACAACTGGTATTAAGTGTCGTGCAAGTACTTATAGTAACACAACATTAAATTAAACAAACAATGCCTTAATTTAAATACAGTATTAATTCATTTAAGAGACAATTGTAATAAGATTCTCGGTTTCGTCATAAGTTAACTTCTGCAGCCAATCTGTAAGTTTGATTTTGACTTCGTGATCTTGTGTTTGATTCCCGGGTCGGGCAAAGTGTTATTGGGTTTTTCTATTAGGAATTTCTCAGTAACAGCCCGGAGTTTGGAAGTTGGCCGTGTGATACCCCAGTGCCCCGGAAGTCGGAAAGCACGTTAAGTCGTTGGCCCTGCGCCTGATCTCCCTCCGGTCGTTTGTCGGCCCATCGGAATGAGAGTGAGGGAAGAGAACGCACCTGTGTCCGCGCATACATTTGTGGACAATAATATATTCGTATAGGGTGGTCTTCGCTGAGATTGGTTGCCATGGCCAAAATACGACCTGGAGGATTATTATGGTACTAAGAAATATATTACGTAAAATGTATTTATTATTCCATTTTTTTTTTTTTTCAAGAAATCGCAATGCGGTTGGTCGACTCTTCATGTAACCAGAAGGCTGCCCTATTCTTCGGCCAGAGAATCAGCATTGCCATACAACGTGGCAATGCTGCCAGCCTTTTGGGCACTTTTCCTGTCGACAGCGATGCGAACGAATTTTTGGATGCCCTATTGTTGTACATATTCATAATTTAAATATAATTTGTTTAATTTAATTAGGATTAATTGAATAACATGTTATTTCCGTAAGAAATATATTAATGTACATATACACAATAACTTTTCAGAAACAACACTCTTAAAGATTCTACCACACCCATTAGAGCAAAGTCGATCGATGACATTGATTCATAGAAAGTGACAACAGGCGTCGAACGACAGTTCCCACTAATAAGACCCAAAATCTAAGCTATTGTATACAGTCAGGGACATTCATTGCTAAGTTAATTGACACACTACGTCAATGAGCTATTTTTTACAACTGTCAAACAATCACAGTTGTCATTTGAATATTCGGTCAATGTCAGTCACACACTTATCAATTAATTAATTTTCCCGAATTTACTTTCGGCCGCTGACATTATTGATCGACGTCGATCGATGTTGGTCGAGGCAATGTGGTAAAACCTTAACGCCTACCAGTTACAGTCTCTACCATTTACACGAAAAATCTATGACCTTAGCCAGAATGAACTAACTCACCCTACCTACTCAATTCCAACATGTGCTAAGAAAAATTACACCAGAATCGTATGTTACATAATTTTGTTCTGAACCAGTCGTTATGCGTGTTACTCCAACATTGCTATTCCTACCAGCGCCTGTGCGTACAATTTACGCAGAGTTCGCGTTTACGTAATGTTCCTACACGATGCCAATTCTTATTTTTGGAATGGAAGAAACTATATTTGAATTATTATTTGTGCTTATGTTTTGGATAGTAAAGATATGGGAAAATTTGTTGTTTACTCCCCTATTTTAGTAGCTATATAAAATATAAGGCTCATCATCAACCATTTCTTATTTTTCATACAAAACCTTCACTACCGACAACCTACATAAAAGAATAAGATTTAGGTAACGTGAAAAGATTATTCAATATGATATCTTTTTAATATTTATTATTATTATTAACTCCTCTCAATCAGAGCACCTGCCATCTTATCTCTTCACCACCCTTGGTTGACTGATAGAGAATGCCTAGGGCATTATGTCCGCCCTTGTAGGTTACTGTGTGCGAGAAGTTTCAATAAATACATAAATGGAATAACATAGAATGAAGAAATTATATTAAAGACCTATATCGCACCCCTAAATAAAAACCCCACTAACTCAAAAAGTACGAGTTTCGAGTTAGTGGCTTTATCGAATTCCTGACTCGAACACCTATACATCAATCGTCATTTCTGAAAAATTAGATTTTTTGAGTTGCCGGAGTCTTCATCTAGTGCGATATATATATAGGTCTTTAATATAATACTACTACTAGTATACTATATAGTATACAGCCCACAAATGCATAATACCCCAGTCAATATCGACACAAAGAAATGCAAACGTCGCAAACGCGCATGTTACTACAATATTTTTATATATTGCTAGGTCCCCTGAGAGTAGTTTATACCCTAGTTTGCAACCCTGAAAACCTTGTGCTACTCCCATGGTGCTCGAAAAACTGCGAAATTCTGGCAATTGTTTTTTTTTTTTGAAAAATGTACCTTAAGGGTGCTTTTATAGGTATCGCTATTCGAAATATTTTGGGAAGCTAGCTAAATTTGCTACAATTTGAGCCCATCCCAAGCACTCTAGTTCTATTGGTTGCCACGATACAGCTTGTCAAAGATGAGCATTTTTGACCAAAAAAGTGAAAAATTATCGATTTATGGTCTTTTGCCAAGACACATACCTTTTATAACCAAGTATAAACTACTCTCTGGGCACCTAACAACATATATAATAATCGTAATTACATGCGGGTTTCCGATGTTTGATGTTCTTATTGACTGGGCTATAAAACAATCATCATACAAAAATAATTCAAATCTCGAATCCCGAATTCCAAAATCACAAACGTCACACGTCCGCCAACACAGCTGTCGGAATACAACCAAATGGTTTTCAAACCCAAACAGTCACACTGTGAAATTATTCTTATTCCTACTATTCTAAAATGTAAATCCGCATTTGAAATGAACGCAAACTGAGGTCACAACGCCCGCCACCAAAACGTAGGAAGGAAAATTAAAAATATTTTTGGTCTCCACTAACGAGGCAGCCTGTTTCTAGCCTATCTGCATTTCTGTACCGACAAAATTGGATTTACTTCTCTACGTGTTTTTTTCGAATCATCCTTTTGTTGTTCGTAAGTTATGACAGATTTTTTGGCACCTCTGAATTACGAATCGGGATATTCGATTTTTGAATTTCATTGATTCGGAGTTTTGACACTTGCTTTTCAGCGCAAGTTTGGAAATCAAAAAGATTTGGGTTATGGCTCATAAGTGTTTATGAATCAATATCACGTTAGGTTAACTGATGTCAAGGTCAAAGCATTTATTTAAGCATTTTCAGTTTGATTTGAATTCTCAAGAATTTGTGCAGCAGCTTAGAAAGTTTATAGTCCTTTGTAAAGTGTGAATTCGTTCAGATAAGAATGGAAACGAAGGCTCCATAGTAACTCTTTTATAAAATAATGCACGATCTACTCTGGAATGACGTTCAAATTTAAATTGCCGTACACTTTCGTCCAATAATAGGTGCATACAAAACGACGAGCAGTTAATAGATGCCTTGTATGATAGTTCCTACTCTAAGACTACCGCAGAATATTCAACCAAGTCTCCCAAGACCCAAGTCCTATAAATACCACTTTAATATTCCATTTACCACACTATTAAAACATCGATTAGTTCTACGCATACATAACAGTGTTCCAATCAAGATATTCCCCCGAGCGTTTGACAATAGGGAGCGATATTTGTGGTCATGCGTTGTGGTGTACCGGCTCACAAATCAGACTCCATTGTTATACGTGTTAACAACTATTGCGTTACTGAAATTGGGTCTAGTTGAACGCTTATGTCCCTGAAGTTTAGTGTTATTCGGAGTATTGTTGGAAACACAATGTGTGACTGAAAAGCGGATGTATTGTATGGCAGAGAGGCGAGAATGGGCCAAATAAGGCTTTCATTGCAGTATAATTCAATTTAAGTAACATTCAACAACACAGGCTTACAAATCTTACAAATGGAATAAAATGTTTTCAACCTCTGCTTTAGATACCAAGCAAAATGATTCACGAAAGGGTTTTAAACATTTTAATGACTCAGTATATTAACCATGTTTATTTATTTTTTAAAGAACACCAACAGCATATTATACATTCAACTACTATTGCTAATGTATACACAAATTTAAGGTGTACATACTATTTATAAAAAATAAAAACCGGCCAAGTGCGAGTCCCACTCGCTCACGATGGGATCCGTACCGTATTATGATCGAGCAAAAAACGCCGAAAAAGTAGGTTTTTTGTATGATAGTAAATTAAATAAATAATGTAATTATATAAAATTAAATAAAGCTAATGATTAAACCCCTTTAGTTCTTTTTATAGTAATAGAAATGCACAATCTGTCTATTAAGGTTCATGAGATACAGCCCGCTGACAGACGGACGGACCGCAGAGACTTAGTAATAGGGTTCCGTTTGGCACCCTTTGCGTACAGAACCCTAAAAAGGCATTGGACAGAAGCTGCTTATAAACTAAAAGTAAAAATGGTGTACCAGACTAATACATTACAAAAGTATTTTAAATAATAATTACTGAAAAGATACAAGACTCTTTTCCACTTTTTTGCACTTATGAAGCCTATTTTAACGCACCCTAATCACGATGCAGCTAGTTACAAAGCATAGTGTAACGTGACTGCTAATATTAGAGCCTTCCCTTTAGCTCCAACAATGGACTGCGATAGACTGATTAGAAGCCCGTAGTAGAAGTAATATTATAGTACTGGCTCGCAAATCAGGACCTATTGTTGGACGCGTAAACGTTATTATGTTACTGAAATTGGGTGTGTGCTTCGTTGAAGTTTAGTGGTGTTCCAAGTATTGTTGTGAAGTTATCATGAATATCTTGAATTTGTGTGGATAATAGGGCCCATGCTCATGTCATTGTGTCGATGTGTACTATGTTTAGCCCATGTTACGGATATTAATCGGGTTAATTAATCTAAAAAGTGGTTTATAAAAAAAAATTAAAAGAATAAAAATCTGTGTGATATCGTAGAAAGATCATGTGAACGATAAAATTAAGAAAATCATTTGTATAAATAGCAGTATTATAAATAGTGTCTATTAATAGTATCTTTATGAATAGTAATACCTCAAATACTTATCTTATCTTATACTTATCTTACTTATCTACTTATCTTGTCTCAATCTGGGGTATCCCACTAAAAACTTAAATCCCTGTTATCGATACTTTTTTGAATAACTTGCAGGAATGTTAGGAAGTTTATTATTTTACGTATGAAAGTAACATTCAAAACGATTATGTCACAAAAAAAAGCTGAAAAATACCCACTACAAAAAAAGATATGATATTTTGAAGAGGCAGAAATCTCAAAATTGGTTCACACATGTGGTATTTTCGGATACCTCTGGGCATGAGGAATCTAATATTTTTTATGACGTCACTATTTGATCCACCCTTTTTTTTTTTTTGCGAGAAAAATTATCAAATTACTTCTCCCGCTCTGGGTGGAGCGGGAGGGCGTGTCAGACTTTTACTGACTAAAACCGACCCGTGTTCCTTCCGTTGCCTGTGTGCCGGGTCCCCGATATCCCTTTCGGACAAACTCGCAACCCTGGCAGGCCACCCCTGTATAAACGACGCTATAAGATTATAGCATATGAGTACTTATTTACATCATCGGAACGTAATATAACATTACATAACATAACACAAGCTCTCTGAACAGAAATAATAGTGTAAATTATTATAAAGCGCTACACGTCTCTGTCTGATACAGAGCACTGAGTGAGAAATTTTACTGAATAAATAACAACAATTTTTTGGGAAACTTCATTTTTAATTAGTAGCTGATTAAATTCAGAAATAACATTTTTTTGATCGCAAAATGGTGTAGTTCCTAAGTAAGTTTTCAACAAAGAACATATGACAACTAAAATACATAATATAACATCACGCTTGTATTCCCCGAAAGGTAAGGCAGAGGTGTAGGTACCTATAGTACACCCTCTTTTCGCCAGTTATGTTTGTCTCTCATGTAATAGGGGGTGAGCCTATTGCCATCACCGCAGGCGCGGGCTTGCGGACGGTGAGCAATGGGTAGGTCGCCGTCCGATAAGGACCAGGCCCGGGTCGACGGCGCGTTGTGTTCCACGCGCGCCTCAAAGAGATGTCAGCACCAACTGAAGGGGTCCGCTAGGACCGATGCCTGCCGGGGTCGCGGGAAAGTACGAAAGGGATACCGTGGCCTCTGGCAACGTACAGGCAACACTGAAGGACCACGGGTGGGTTAGTTAGTAAGAGTCTGACATGCCCTGCCGCTTCCGCTTTCCTACCCAAAAAAAAAAAGAAGCCTATTGCCTTCAACCGGGCCCGAATTCAGACTCCGGGCAGCTACTGAGTAATTCCAGATGGAAAAACCCAATAACACTTTGCCCGACCCGGGAATCGAACCGAGGACCTCAAGCTCAGCAGTAACGTTTGCGACCACTAAACCAACGAGGCAATAAAAAATACTAACTTATTCCTATTAAACTCTGTGTAATATAAGTATAAAGTTATACAAACTGCTATTAACATCTCAACTAAAAGCGTACCTACATCATGCCAACGAACTTTCATCAAGATAAAACGAAAAAATAACTATAATCATACCTTTCACTTTAAACTTATTATGGCCTGAGAGCAGACAGGCTAAGTAACTCATCAAAGAATAAATTATGCACATATTTTCACACACATACACTTACCTTAGGCTGATACCAGACGCTTGACTCGAGTAAATGTTCATTTTCTTTCATTTCATGTTCACACGACACCGACAAAAGGAATGAACGTTTATCTGCTCCTTTCATTTAATTTTTCGATCATTTGGTAGGCGAAAGATGCCGAGGGCCGGAATCCAAAGTTGGATCGGTAACACTAATAAATTCATTTTTCACTTTTGATTTGTTTCATGTTTAGACGAGTCACTTGTAGAGCAGTGGTGGCTTAGTGGTACCGGCGCCAATTTACGTGAGTTCGAACCCAAGCAGGTGCAGAATTATTTACTTTAGGTAAATAATTTCTTCTAGCTTTAAAAACGGTGAATAAAAACATCGTGAGAAAACTGGCATGTGACATCTACCAACCCGTACTGCACCCGCGTGGAATTACAGCCCACTCCCTCTCGTGATGAGGCCTATGTCCCAGCAGTGGGAACATTATAAGCTGTGTATATGAACGTATCACTTCGAGTGAACGATGCTGAATGAAATATTTAAAAAAAACCAGCCAAGTGCGTGTCGGACCACGGACAATGAAGGGTTCCATAGTTGGGACGAATAAAATTTATCCCGAGAACAAACTTAACATTGTACTTGAAAAACATGTTCCCCCATACATTCTAATTGCAAATGTAAGTTTGTACGCACAATATTGAGTGATTTACCATGTAATTTTAAGACCGTAGACTTCTTATAGGTTTTCCTGTAATCTATAAGCATAGAACTATTCTCTGCGTTTTTTTCAAAATTGTAGGATCAGTAGTTTCGGAGATAAGGGGCTGGGAATGGTCAATTTTCATCTTGTTTCTTAAATATCTTTAAAAGTATGTATTTTAAAATAATTAAAAAATATATTTGAGATCCTCGCAATAAGGCCTTTCATATGATATGTCCCACGGTACAATTAGCAAAACTTTTTTTTTTAATTCTCTTATTTGCCCCCTAAAAGCGACCCCGATATTCAAAATTCATTTATTTATGTTACACGTTCGTGTTTGGGTCACAGAAATATATGTGTGTACCAAATTTTAACTTAATCGGTCAATTAGATTCGGAACAAATTGGCTGTGACAGACGGACAGACAGACAAACACACGAGTGATCCTATAAGGGTTCCGTTTTTTTCTTTTTGAGGTACGGAACCATAAAAATGAACAAAAAATGAAGCGACTGATATCAGCTTTACATAGGTAGGGTACTCATAATTCACTCCGTTCAACATCGCAGTAAGATGATGGCTTTGTAAGATTGAAAAATAAACTAACGTGAGATATAAGTGAGATTTAGACGTCTGATAGTAAGTAGAATATAATGTTATTTATTATAGCGTGGAACGTAAAACGATCTATATCGATGGTACTAAAGTTTTTATAGGCGTAAGCCGTTTTTTGATTGAAGGCAGAAACAAAATAAAATGACAGGGGCAAGATTTTTTGAAAACTAAAATGTTGTGGGCCAGAATACCCTCGTTTCGCGGATTAATATATTTTTTTAGATTTTTAATTCATAGTCTTTAGGTCATGAGCTATCCGAATATCAAAAAATATTTGAATTATTCGCTGTTACAATGTATAATAGATTGCCACACTACATCAAATCTTGGGCCAAAGACATGCGCCTAAGACATGTTTCTGTCTCTATCTTGCAATATTTAATGCTTAGCCAAAGTACGTGCTAAGTATCCTTTATAGATCTCGTTCTTATAGTAGGTCAACAAAAAGTTAAGAGCGTTTATATAGAAAGTGGGCAACGTCGCAAATAGCTGTCAAATATTTCGCTGTTTTGTTTAATTTGGCAATATTACTGTATGGAAATAAGAAATATGGCTAACTAGTGTACTAAAATATTGATTATGAATTATAATAATTAATATCGTAACATATATTTAGTTTTAGATGTAATAAAAATTATTTGTAAACTTTCCAAATGCCTTTTTTACACCTAAAACGGTTACAACGTCAAATTCAGTGCTATAATTACAATTCATTATTAATAATCTAGTTCACGAGTTAGCCATTTTTCTTATTTTCATACAGTAATATTGCCACATTAATCAAAACAGGTTAATATTTGACAACTATTTGCGAAGTTGCCAACTTTTTGGATGAACGCTTTTAAGAGTATTGCGAAGTGTCAGGCGATTTTGTACCTTATGTGGTGCAACCATAAACCTTGACTTAAGCTTTGTGCAGACTAGCGCGACGCGACAGCGCGACGCGACACCGCTTATTGTTATACCGTGAAGTTTTCTTAGAAATTGTATTGTTCGAGTCGTGTCGCGCCGTCGCGTCGCCCTGGTCTGCACGAGCCTTTAACCTGCACATTAATTGCCCCGTAAATGATTAAGGAACGGCGGCGCAAGGATGCATGTCAAGACAGTAGGCAACCTCTTGCAAGCATAATTGTGATATAATTGCCAAGCCTAGTGAGAAAAGGTCTCTTTCTCAAATTATGATAAAATAATGGAAAGAAAAACTCATTTTCAATGCTAATAAGATCATCTACAATACACCAATGGAACCTTTTTCAACCCTAATCAATACTATGTCTACTAATGCTATGTGCTATGTCTATGTGCTATGCTACTATGTCTACTACTAATATCTTTGTCTACGCCTTTAAAATTTCTCAGTCTGACCTTCAAACTTCTTAATATTATTAAAACACTAATAATATACAGCACTTCACAATCCATCTTAAAATCCTATCATATATATATTTCAACAGAATTTTTCTCTACAACATTAATGGAAAAATCGCAGCAAAATGTATTTGTCGTTAAAAAATTCATAAGCCCCTGAATATTCTATGAATATTGCATAGCCATTTCATGCAGCAATAAAGTTTATTTGATATGACATTTAGGTTCGTTGAGGTAGACTTTTATTAATGCATATTGCTATGAAAATTTATGACGTGCCGAAAATAGCAACGTGCTAAAAAAATTACATTGACAGACAAGCATCTTCGGTCGAATACATTTTTAGGGTTCCGCAGTCAACAAGGAACCCATATAGTTTCGCCATGTCCGTCTGTGTGCCAGTCTGTCTGTATGTCCGCGGCTTAGCTCAGAGACTGCTAGTACTAGACAGCTGTAATTTGTCATAGGTATAATATTAATCATAGCAAAGTGGTAAAATAAAATCATGAAAAATATACTTTTTAGGGTACACTTAAAGTGGGGATGTTTTTGTTTTTCTCGTCTGTCCCATGTTGTGAGGTGTCGTTGGAAAGGTCGATAAAAAATATTGTGGGTGTATCATTTTTCGCTTCATCCCTTTGGGATCCCTTTGGGAAATATTAAGCTTTAAACTGCAAATTTTTGTTAGAGTCAAATGTCGCCCCTGCTAGCTAAATGGTTGTTTTTGGATATGTGTAAAAGTTCACGGCAGTAATTTAAATAACGAAGTTAAGAGGAAAACTATTACAGCTAAGTAGGCTTTACAGGTTAACGAGTAATAATCGACTGACTTACATTTGCAGTTGGAATGTATGGGAGAGCATCTAGCAACTACAATTTTAAGTTTGTTCTTGGGATAAATTCATCCCAACTATGGAACCCTTCATTGTGTGTGGTCCGACAGGCACTTGGCTGGTTTTTTAAGATTGGCACAGGTTTATTGTGAAAAACAAAAATCAAAATCTATTCAAATCTTATTCTTTTGCGTAATCAGTGAAATCTTATCGTATTTGCGATGGTATGAAACACAATCCGTATTTGGACAGTGTCGTTGATCTCGCGGTTACTAGCGCTACTGCTGAGCGTTCCTGGGTTCGATTCCCGGGTCAGGCAAAGTGATATTGAGTTTTTCTATCTGGAATTTCTCAGTAGCAGCCCGGAGTCTGGATTTGTGCCCGGTTGATGGCAATAGGCTCACCCCCTATTACATGGGACTTAAACATAACTGGCGAAATGTGGGTGTACTATAGGTACTCCTCTGCCAAACCCTTTGGGGAAACAAGGCGTGATGTTATAATATGTTAAGTGTCAAAATATCAGTATTTTTTGTTGATGTGAGTGAACTAATAAGAGCTACTTAGTAATTATGAGGGATGCTATTTCCTCATTTCAAAAACCGACGCTCAGACCAAAAAAAAAAAAACCTGCATAAGACATCACCATTATTTAAAAAAAAAATGCAAAATATCAGGATCAGAGGGAAAATTCCTGTAATTTTTTTAAGAACGTTCGCATTCCACTCTCATTCGCAATCTGTCAAAAATACAATCAATTTATTAACATTTTTGACAAGTTTGACGGATTGCGACTTGAATGTGAACATTTTTTAAGTACGAGAATTGGCCTTCTGTATTATGTGTCCAGTGTTACAGTGTTGAAAAGATAGTATACTAAAATGCGGATACCTTTAAACACACTTACCTTTAGGTACAGCAGTGTGGCGGCATCTACATCGCCACATGCGAACTACGCATGAAAGACCTGACGTCACACAACATCCTGACGTCACACAAATCCTGCATCGCGCAATTAGAGTTTACCGTGCGATGGATATATATACAAGCTCCCGACATCAACCTCTGGGCAGTTGCTCGCCAGGCACGACACCCGTCTGGTCGGAGGATCTTCCCTTTTCTATGGTGGATGAGTGAAATTTACACCTCGTTTACGGACTAGCAAAATACGTAGTTTATATTCAAAGTAACTATCACACAAACCAATAATGACTGGGTTAAAGCCACTACAACTGTTCCCAAAGAGTTATAGCTGCGGTGTCTGCAACTAATAGCAATTTATTGACTATAAAACTTTTACACGCTCAGGTATGTTTGACAAACTGTTATATGACTGGCTGTGTTACCACTTTTATATTTTATTACTGCGTTACTTATATTACTGATGTTTATTTGCTGTGGGTTTGATGATGCGTATACAAGAGCATTCTATATGATCAATACCGTAGTACCAAGCCTTTCTGTTTTTCCAATGTAGGTTTGAAGATTTTCCTTTATATTTACACCTGCTCTTGACTGGCAAAAATGCTTTGAAAGACTGATATATTTATAATTATAACATACACCAGCAAATCAAATCGAAAACTTTTTCAAATACGAAAAAGAATCGTCTGATTCTGATGATGCTACGACGTAGCAAAATGGCTACGCGGCCTACGCCAGCGTAGCAAAAAGACTTCGCATCGCATCACTATTCTTGTTCCTTAGATTACTGTTTAAAATAGACCAAAAACGATAAAATAATATAACTATTGTTATTACAACATTTCAGTACAGGGTTATGAAATTTTGTGGTCCAATTTTATTATACATAGCCGAAAAAACCAGGCAAACGTTAATCAAATGAACACAATTAGCTAACGAAGATAGAATTGTTTTTGTGCCCATATTTTTGATGCCGCGCCGTATATTTTCACTCCCGGGATGAATTTTGTTTGTTTTAATGCCCGTAATCATTTTAATACACTTTTTATTCGTGAGGTCCACGAATAAAATTTTTTATCTGACAAAAATGTGTACTTTAATTACTTTAGAATAGAGTTCATAATTAAATTTAAACGACTTCGGGAATATTTTAAATCTAAAAGCGTATAAATTGAGTGGAGCATTTTTTTGTCCATTGTTATACGGAGTTTTAAAATTGCGTTGGTTTTTTACTTATGCTTTGATTTTGATGGGTAGAGATAAAATATCTTATAGTTTTGAACGAGCAATATTTGTATACATAGTAATATATATTTGTAATCACGTTCTCGAAAATGGCTCTAACGATTTCGATGAAAGTTGCAATATAGGGGTTTACGGGGGCAAAAATCGATCTAGCTAGGTCTCATAATATCTGGGAATATTCGTTTTCTTCATATTTCCACCCGAGCAGAGCTCGGTCGCCCAAAGTTTAGAACAAAATGGCTACCATAGGTTAATGACATGGCAGTATGGAATTCGTAAGTACTTATTATCATGGCAGCATGGAATTAGTATGAATTTGCCTATTCACGAGCATTCTCTATTATCACCCGAGCAGAGCTCGGTCGCCCAGACACGAGATCCACGTATTCGAAACTGTTATTTTAGGGGTATGAGGAACAGGGTGTAAAGTTCACTCATCCCCCATAGAAAAGGGAGGATCCTCCGACCAGATGGGTGTCATGTCTGGCGGGCAATTGCCCAGAGGTTGAAGTCGTGAGCTTGTATATATGTCCACCGCGCGGTAAACTCTAATTGCGCGATGCAGGATTTGAGTGACGTCAGGATGTTGTGTGACGTCAGGTCTTTGATGCGTAGTTCGCATGTGGCGGTGTAGATGCCGCCACATTATCATAAAGGCCTGAAAGAAAGAAAAAAAAATACCAAAAAGTCAACAGATACTATTGCATTGACAAATAGAGAAAATATCTATGTTTTCAAACATATTTTTTTGTCAAAATACAATAGACAACGTATATTTAGTAACCTAATCCGCGTAACTGTTTTGAATGAATCATAAAGAACCCTGTAAGATATCGACACGTGTTTCACCTCTCAACGAGGCACCCCCAGGATGGCGATTGACTTGTTGCGAACTCGGACCCAACGTGTGGACACGTCAAGCGTCGAGAGCAGTGTGAGCAACTTCACCCGCCAACCCAACTTATATAGGATTACTGCCCCGCTCACCTCGGCTAGGATCGTTATCAGCACGATAAGGGGCTGCAAACAATCGCAATAACGGTGACCTTTGAATACTTTACTTAATTTAATTCGTTCAACAGTGTAACGTTCCCTGTATTATTTTTTGCAATTTATAAACTCTTTAGTACTGACATTCTGAAACCTCGTTGAGAGGTGAAACACGTGTCGATTTCTTACAGGGTTCTTTATGACTCTTTAAGAACAGTTAAGCGGATTAGGTTTCTAAATATACGTCGAATATTGTATTTTATAATTAATTTCCGCAAAGTTACGCCTGAATCAATTAACTATATATTTTGCCCTTAACCATTAAAGTAAATTACTAGAAACCTTCCAACTATAAAATGCACTTTAGTGCAATCTACCCACTTTATCCCCAATAATAAAACCCGCTACCCACCCACCAACGACACTTCAGAGAAAAATCCAGTTCCGTATTCAATTCTAATTAAATCTGGCATAAACGGAAAAGTGGGTCGTCTGCGTGCGATCCGGTCATCTGCGGAATGGACTAGATTACTCAAGTTTTATAGAAAACTAGCTTTTGCCCACGGCTTCGTCTGCGTGGAGGACAGAAAACAGGATCATACGGTACGTACGGTAGATTCGGGTCATGGTCTACCCATGAGTCAAATTTCATCCTAATCCATTCAGCCGTTCAGTGCGAATTTCACTAATGAAACTGAACACGATCACCATGTCTAAGCCGAGTTCAAGAGTTGTCAGTGTCAATATTCTAAAGAAAATAGTGATACTGACAGCTCTTAAACGTGGTTTATGGGCTGATCGCGTTTAGTTTTATTGGTGAAATCCCCCCTAAGGCGTGCAAAGGTAGGAAGGCGAGCAATGGGTAGCTTGCCGGCCGATAGGGACCAGGCCCGGGTCGACGGCGCGTTGTGTTCCACGCGCGCCTCTAAGAGATGTTAGCACCAACTGACAGGGTCCGGAAGGGGCAATGCCTGCCGGGGTTGCGAGTTTGTCCGAAACGGATATCGTGAGCCCGGCACACAGGCAACGGAAGGAACACGGGTGGGTTTTAGTCAGTAATAGTATGACACGCCCTCCCGCTATGCCCAGAGCGGGAGAAGTTATTTGATAATTTCCCATCCTCAAAAAAAAAAAAAGGCGCGCAAAGATAACAGAGAGACAGAGTTACTTTCGCATTTATAATAATTATTCATATTAATAATATACTTGGGTCTCCAGTTCCCTGCTTCGTACAGTTTCTATATCTTCACAAAACATGGTCATTTCTTTACTATATGGAAATTTAATATTAATGTATATTTACATGGTTTTGTTTTTTTTTGTTCCTGCATGTTACTAATATAGTTTTTAAATAAGATGTAATACTAACACCCTATAGACTTTGATGCCTGACAGTAAAACATATTTTTTTTATATACACGTTCCGGAATAAATTCTCTTAATTTTCTTGAACACTGCATCAAAGTCCGTTGCGTAGTTTAGAACTACAACGCGGTCACACAGACAGACACTTAAAACGACTTTAATTTATAATATGTATAGATAAATATAGACGACGTCACCTCCCAAGAGATGACATGTAGAGAATATAACGCTTTCATTAATTATTTCTTGTTGCTGATTCTGGGTCGAGTGTGATATTTTTGCAAGTATAGTCGTTACAAATCACGAGTGTATCATGACTTTTATACCGTTGAGATAAGGTTTAAATTGTAACGATTAGCGCGCTTGTGAAATGCAACAACTGTGTGAGAGTCAAGTTAATTTTGTGGTGGATATTTCAAAGTTGGATGCTACTGGTATGTTCTTATAGGCAATGGATTTAGGCATAGTGCATAATGAGGCTACTATAAACGAATGCCAAGTGATATATTTTATCACATTCATCATCATCTGGCTAGCCACTATGTTGCAGTCGGCTTCTAGCCCGACCAATTGCAGTTGAATACCAGTATTCTACATGGAGCGATTGCCTATCTGACCTCCACAATGCAGTTACTGGGTAAAACGATACCTCTTGGTAAGACTGGATGTCAGACTTTCGGGCTTCTGACAAACCGTAAATTCTGTCAAAGATCCACGAATGACAGCCGGGACCAAAGAAGAAAATAAAGAAAAAGTGTTTATTCTGCACAAAACGCACATTACAAAAAAAAAAAAACAATACCACTTTACAAATTAGCCAAAAGCCTCGTATCCATTATTGACACAGAAAAGTTTGACAAATTTTATCTATACCAACCACCAACCAACCAACGACGACGACGTTACCAACTGCTTAACGTGCTTTCCGAGGCACGGAGGGGTCTTGGTATGTAAAGATGGTCACCCATCCACGGACCACTACAGCAACCGTAGCTTTACCCGATTCATAGAACCACAAGACCCTCTTATTATATTATTGATATTTTGTCACACTGTTGACAATACATACGACACTTTGTTTTTCCTCTTACATTTGATGGCACTAATGTAAAGAAATTCCGGGAAAAACTAACATTTCATTATACTGTCTTACCTCTCAGAATTAGGTGTTTCTATAGTAAAACCCAAAGTATTTAACACAGCGTAAATTAATTTCAAAGACATCAAAGCTTAGCGAGGTTTATAGAAATTATCACGCCATATCTATGAGCACAAAGCAATTTAGTAGTAAGACCTCTGTGTCCATGTAGTTTAAAACACAACAAAGTTCAAATATAACTGGTTTTAAGTCTTAACTGAATCGTTGACCTAGTAAACGATAAACTTTTAACAATTCCAATTTACTAACGTATAATTGTTCTTTGAACTGTAAAATTGTTAAGTATAATTTTTTGAGTTCATTATTTTCATCAAACTATTTGGCAAATGTTTGTTTTCAACGTTTATTTTTTGATTAAGTTGTTGGCCGAACGTTTTGGACTGTTATTCTTTTGGACCAACTATTTGGGGCTGTAAATAGGAGCTAGTTTTGCGGAACACATGAGAAAGTTTGGCCGTATCTCAGTGACGCTAGAATAAGCCACCGAGAGACCAATGGGCCAAGTTAGTAGCGGAATATTCATACTGCACAGTGTTAGGGGCCTAGATGGTTTATGCAGAGAAGATCGCATGCTATGAAAGCAGCAGATGAGGAGATTAACAGAGATTCCACTAGCTCAGGCTGACCTGGGCATTCCCGCCATCAGATACACTGACTCGCATATTTTTTTACCCAGGATGCCTATTTTTACCCGACTACGGCCAAGCAAAAAGTTATGATTTGACCGGTATGTATGTATATTCATCTGTTACTTCATAACTTTTAAACTTTCGATCATAATTTGACAAATGAGGTATCGTTGGAAGCGTCTTAACCGTTCACTGGTTATAGGCTATGTCACATTAAATTAAATATGGCGCCCTCTAGAGGACATAAAGTAATGAACTAAAAAAAAAAAACTCGTTTCATACTTTTTAGATTGTGATTTTTCAGTCTTCGGGTTTTATGATTATTGTGCATCGTAAGCACAAAATATTGTGAAGACAGATTAAGGACGAATTTCATTCACTCATGTAGAGGTATGAGGAAGAGGGTGTAATCTTTACTCATCCTCTAAAGAAAAGTGAGGATCCGCCGAACAGACGGGTGTCGTGTCTGGCGGGCAACTGCCCGACTATTTATTGATGTCGTGAAGATATATATTTATGCTGATTGCGTGAAAAACTCTGCTGTGAAGCCTAGTTCGCATGTGGCGATGTAGACACACTCAGTATCAGCTGTGATAATATTTTACTCGTGTAATAATTTACACTCCTGTGTACCGCATATTTCACGGGTGTTTTGCTCATAGAGTTATTTAACTTAATTAATCTAATAATACAACATGAGGTGTCGAAGTTAAAGTGTTGAATTTACCTTCAAGATGCTTCGCATAGTTTAATATCCTGAGAATAATGTGGCAGCTTCTGGTATTCCCAACTTAATTATAAATAAGACGTTTCTGTTAACAGTTAAAATTAAATTGGCGATCCTCTTCAGCAGTGGCAGAAGGAGGTTAAGTTATTAAGGAATTAATTTTATATTTGTAAGACCGTTGGCATTTATCAGTATCAATCTTAACAGTCTGCCTTGTGTTTCTCTCAGGAAGCTAACTGCGCCTATTTTAGAAGCCAAGCAGCATTTCTAGTTCTATTTTGAAAGGTATAAGATGTCAGTGCAATTCGGGCATGAGAGCTTTTACAAAGTTGCCTATAAGTTTGGCAATCCTGCTGTAAATCATTGGGTTGTAAACCAGTCGGTTGATTTTGTAAAAATATCATCGTGAAACTTAGGTGACGTGAGCGTGAAGTGAGCTGTCACTGTCACAAATCGACCGGCAGGATGCTAGGGATTAGCACTATTGACAGCTCACTTCACGCTCACTTCACCTAAGTTTCACGGTGATATTTTTATAGAATCGACCGGCAGGTAGCTAGTTTCTATAAAATGGATCAGCTACTCATCCAAAAACTTCAAAATATTCGTTTCGAAAATGAAATAATATAACCCATCCTAATCCTAACGACCTCAATCAATCTGGCTAGCCTTTTCCCAACTATATTGGGGCCGGCTTCCAGTCTAACCGGATGCAGCTGAGTACCAGTTTTTAATATGGAGCGGCTGCCTATCTGACCTCCACAACCCAGGAACTGGGTAATACGATACCCCTTGGTAAGACCGGTTGTCTTTCGGGCTTCTGACGCCCCCTACGACTGTCAAAGATCCACGAATGACATCCGGGACCAACGGCTTAACGTGCTTTCCGAGGCACGGAGGTGTCTCGGTATGTAAAGATGGTCGTCCATCTACAGACCAACCCCGGCAAGCGTAGCTTAATCTGATGGATCGACCCGTGCGGCAGTTATTACTTAGCCACGAGCCAATAACAACCTATTAATTATATATATTAATCTTAACTAATACTATAAATGCTAAATTGAGTTTGTTTGTTACGCTTTCACTCTAAAACAGCTGAAAGGATTTGGAAGAAATTTAGCGCATGGGTAGACCATAACCTGGATTAGGGCAAAGGATACTTTTTATCCTGATATTCCCACGAGATCGAGACCTATGCGGGTGTATCCGCGGGGCGCACCTAGTATTATTATAACGTTTTCACGAAGGTATTAACTTCTCAACCGATCATCATGAAATTTTTCATACACGTTGTCTGAGTTAGAGAAAAGGAGATATGCCTTTCATCCAGAAAAAAGTACTGTCCCCGAAGGATAGAAATAAGCGAGCGAAGCCGCGGTTAAAATCCAAAACCTCACCACAACAACAGAATCGATACGTAATAAAGGCAATAATATGAATATTTTCCGTATCGGAATGTCATGAAATTAACTATCACTCGGTATCTCGAGCCCTCTTGGAATGCGACCCTTTTCCTCACTAAGGCGCACACCTCCCGCATTCTTCAATTTGCGACGTGACAACATCTACTTCCGATCAAGTTGCCGATGTTAACTACGAACTTTGAAAGGGGTGAATTTAAAAAGGTAAGGGAGGAATTTCAGTCAAACTGCTGCAGAAGAATAAAAATATAGGATAGAGACGTCCACTTTAACCACATCGAGATTAGGTGGCATTAGATACTACTGATCATCTGCCAAGAATAAGGCCCGTCGTCACGACACTACTCAAAAGGTACCAGATACATACTAATGAAGTAGTTTGTGATTGCGTCGTGTAGCTAATCATTTGTGATTTGAGTTTTTACTGGATACTTTCGAGTAGCGTCGTGGACGACGATCCGTACGGTACCGATTTTTTTTAACTGCTTCGTTAGGCTCGTGGTGGCAAGCGCGACTGCTGAGCATGGGGGCCTGGGTTCGATTCCCGGGTCGGGTAAAGTGTTACCTATTGGGACTTTCCATTAGGAATTTCTTAGTTGAGTTTTGAAGTTGGCGGTGTGATACCCCCGTGTCTCGGATAGCGCGTGAAGCTATTGGAGACGCCTGATCTTTCTCCGGTCATGTCGGATTGCTGGCCCATCGGACTATGAGAGTGAGGGAAGAGAGAGTGCACCTGTGTCTGCGCACACACTGGTGCACTATAACTCCCGCGCCGAAGACTGGTCTCCACTGAGATTGGTCGCCATGGTCGATATTGGATCTGGAGGACTATTATTGTAAACCTTTGCCCCAAAATTGGCATTATGATTTATGGGCCAAAAAGTTAACACAATCTACATAAAACAGACTTATATAACATAACTTAAATACTTCGTCACAATTTCATCTACATTCCCGCCACTCGCTCCCAACTCACACCAAGTAATAACCATATTTTGAACATGCCGCAGTGCATCTGCTTGAGCTCATCTAACTTATTATATCCCGCTGTTGGCTACTGCTTGCATCGTAAATTACGTCAATAAAGCGCTTCTACATATCGTTACGGGAAGATATCATTGTGTCTAATGAAATGTCTAAGTTACACATCATTTTACGAGCAAAGAGCCGTTTGGCTTAGATGAAAGTAGTCGTAGATTCATTAGAAGTGGTGCCGATTCTGTTGTGTACAAATTAACTTTAGGCTATTGCTATCTTTTTCTCTGTATTAAAACAAGAAAGAGACGGACGTCGACTGGAGTTGTCAATTTTAGATAAATTATAATGTCCTCACCAATGTGCTGAACACGTTTTGACAAACTACATCTCTATTTTAGATCTTAAAAAAAGTAAAAGATGATAATTCTCAAATTTTTATACAGTTTATTTTTTGAAATCGGCGCCAATGTGACATTATATGAATGCAAAATTTAAAGATTTTTATTTTTTTCTGATGCCATCTGTCCGTGTATTGACATTCAGCATCTTTTGTGGCACCACACAAAAGATGCTGAATGTCAATATACCGACAGATGACTAAAGATTAACCAATCTTTAGTCATTATTGGTATGCGCCCACTGGCCCATCCACATGAATCTAAATATTATATAGTTGGGCGGTCTTCATATCAAGTCTTGTGGGACAAATCTTTTAAGCCTACTGAATTTCTTGGTTTTCATAAGGTTTGATGCTAGTTTATTAGGATGGGTTGTAATCCTATTCTTGCACTGAATCTTTGTGTGATTTCTTATTTCACCTTTGGGATTTTTAAAGCCCGATGTCGTTAGTGATAGTTAGGGATCGTTAGTGATGTACCATGGTGCATTCAATATAATCCTTAGCATTTTTGATTGAAATCTTTGGAATATACATTATTCCTATTCTAGTTGAAGTGGTCGCAAGATAAGTCTGCGCGGCTGAAATCGGAACTAATAAGTATGACGCCGTCTTATTGTTTATGTAAGGTCAAGTCAAAGTATAA
This sequence comes from Agrochola circellaris, assembly GCA_914767755.1. NCBI lineage: Eukaryota > Metazoa > Arthropoda > Insecta > Lepidoptera > Noctuidae > Agrochola > Agrochola circellaris. The sequence continues at coordinate 4,994,429 of OU611847.1, forward strand.
AATTATTTAATATTAATAAAAGATTAGTAATATTTAGATCAATTACTAATATGGAATTAATATTTTTCAATATTACAGTATAGAATTAAGCACGCTACCGAGCGCCACCAGTTGCGCGCAGAATTATGTTGCGCACAGAATTATGTTGCGCGCAGAATTATGTTGCAAGCACTCTAGTACGGATTTACGTCAATACTGACAAAATGATTCAGTTTTACTGCCGAAACTCTCTATGCAATTTTTATGAATCCCTCTTGGAGACCTGGCTGGCTATTGTTTTTTTCTCGGAATATTACCGCCTTTTGAAACAGAGAAAAAAACGTACTCGTTCGTAAAAACGTTCTGCTAAACATCATCTATAACAAAAACCATCGAAAAAAGAAATATTTTACTCAAAATCTAATAAACTTAGGAGGAAAATTCAACACACTGGAGCGACCGAGGTGAGGAAATCGGTCATTAGTCCCCTACACTTCAAGTCAAGGAAAAATAAGTAGCGATACCAATTTCAATATTTTACGTGCTTTGGTGCTTGAGAAAATCAAGCACGTAACAAACATACGAAACTGATTATATAGAATTAGTGTTCCGTACTAACAATCTTGGTTACAAACAATTGCTTGAAATCTTATTTTTCGAAAACTTAAGTTGTGTAATAAAATGAAATTGTATTTTAGGTCTCCTGTGTGTGTCAGAGCAGTGCAGTGCGGTGAGTGCAAGTGATTGATATTTTTGAAACAAAATATAGACATCAGGAGGGCGTTTTTATGAGACGGTCAGAAAACGGAAAACGCCAATTTACGGAGAAACGTTAAATATCTAGTGGCAACCTCATATCAGCGACAATCATTTTAAAAATGTGTCCAAAACTCGTCAAAAATGTATGGAAAATTATTTTGACAGCTTAAGACTGAGATTAGAAAGCGAACGTTCTTAAAAATACCCCTTTGATTTTGATACTCTGCATTCTCGCAACAACAGCCAGCAGCATCAACTCACCCTGAAACAGGCACACTCCTACCAATACTACAAACATTCGCGCCACTCAAACTTAGTTTGCTAAAACCAATCAAACTGCAAACTCATCTATATTCTAGCTATACAGCAAACCAACCTATAGTTCGAAGCATAGTGACGTCTATACACTAAATCAGGACAAAAGCCGTCCCCAGAACAATGTCCAGAAATTAAAGTCCCTTGAAACATATTAATTTCTCAACTTGTGCAATGGAGGGCAATTAAAACTTGAGACGAAGAACGTAGGAAATTGAAATTCTTAATTCTTTTCCATTTAATATCATCTTCGGCTCTGCTATAAAGTGCGATGTACGTAGGGTGCAGTTGTAATTATTGGTATGAAGGAGGATAGATATTTATTGCTCTGGGGTTGCTGATTCAGATTCAGGTAACTTTATTTGCTCAAACGTGTGTGTACAAACAATACAGTGCATGCCAGGTGTTATATAAGTACATGGAGTTGTGCTAACATGTTAACCATATTGTCATGGTGTGCAAATATTAATAAAAATTAGAATTTAAACAATTGTCAAATATTAAATTATCAAAAAAAAAAACAATAAAAAAAAAACAAAAAAAAAAATATGATGTGATAAATTTTTCTGATTTTATACTATATTAGCTTCTGCTCGCGACTTCGTGCGCGTGAAAGTTCGGCAAACGACCCACCCCTTTGCTGCGTATCGCCCTTCATTTTCGCTTAGCGTACTTTCTGACTTGTTTTTATTTTGCTCCGCTCCTTAGGGGCGTAGCGTAATGTTAAATAGCCTATAACCTTCCTCAAGAATTGGGCTATCAAATGGAAAATGTTTTTTTTTCAAATCTGACAGGTAGTTCCGGAGATTAGCGTGTTCAGACAGACAGACAGACGCGGCGGGGAGACTTTGTTTTATAATATTTTGTGAAACTGGTTTATGAGTGCGGGTAGAATAGAGCTAAAAATATGATCAGGTATTTTTCGAATGAGTTAGCCCTTTGGAAAAAAGGATTGGAAGAAGGAGCCTATTGGAAAGAAGGATTGAAACGTTCTATCCCGAACATTTCAGTACTTATAGAAGCAATCTCAAAGCATGTTTGTTCGTACGTAAGGTTTTTTGTTATTACTACAATGAGGTCTACAGTGCTAGTAAGAAAAAGATTAGCCTATGTTAGTACTTAACAAGTGAAATTATATTAACATTTAAAAAGCCCCCAACACAAACATTTCCTCATTTCTTTCCTACCACCAGACTCTGTTCATCATCTATCTATAACTTATTCATTAAAAACATTCCAATGAGCCCAAACACGATACCTGCCGATCGATTCTGTAACAATATCACCGTGAAACTTAGGTGAAGTGAGCGTGAAGTGAGCTGTCAATAGTGTTAATCCCTACCATCCTGCCGGTCGATTTGTGACAGCGACAGCTCACTTCACCTAAGTTTCAGGTTGATCTTTTTACAGAATCGACCGACTGTGCTGTAAGTTGGTAAGGGACTTACGTATCCTGCAAATTCCAGGTCATCCTGCAGCATCAGTTCAAGGTTATTATGTTCTTCTAATATTATTGAAGTAACAGAATACCAAAGGAGATGGATACGCTTTCATACAATCTTGGGCCTGGATGTAAAGAGATGAAATTGGTGTCAATTAATAGCTACTATATTATCAAACCATCACTGAAATTTTTGCGGATTTTAGCAATCTGAGAGCCGAGTTAAAAGAAATTTGTTAAAGTGAGGTTACGTAACAAAACAGCTGATTTTTGAAGTGCGATGTATAACCTCATTGTGCGATAGGTAGTTGTTTTTTTAAAGATAGGATACTTTTACAATTATAGAAGGTGTACAGTGCCGCTAGCGGCACTGTATATTTACACAACGATCCATTAAGTATGATAATATCCAATCGGTAGGCTGGTCGTAGAATCCAAAAAAACAAGTCCAAGTCCAACGTAAAAGCGAGGCTCTCCGTGTCCGGTATGGCAGCAAGGGTCGTACAAGAAGTAAGATCAGAAGTCCGTAGAAAGAAAGCAGGGGTCGAAGAAAATATCAATAAAACTATGGGAGGAAACACTCAAAACGCACACGCATTAAACGATACGAAACGAGTGACTGACTGACATGTCACCATAGACTAAAAATACAATAATCGATTAGCAAACGTGAATCGATTTTAACATTTATCTTTATAGATATTTAATTTGTTTAAACTGTTTAATACGTTAATTCTAACAATTAATGTATTTGAATTAATCATCTGGTACTCGTAAAAGCATCTTTTAAATAGTATGAACTCGGTCACGATAGTCGATTATAATTTAATCGATATTCCATTTTGTTCGTAGCCATAACTTAATTTTTGGATTTCTCAATTTCCAGATTGTAAAATGAGCTGATATTTCACATTTTGTAATAGAAAAATATAACCTTTTTTTTGAACCATACGTCAACTTATTACAATCAGGCCCAGAAATCCCCGTCTCCTTTCAAATCAATCAGACCTGTGGAAGACGCTCACATCCATTCATCAACTAGAAAAGAGCTGATAATTTTCAAACGGCTGAACCATTTTTTATAAAACATGTCCAAGAACTACCGCTAGAAATCCTGCTTTCAAATAAAAAAAACCGCATTCAAATCGGTTCACCCGTTTAAGAGCTACGGTGCCACAGACAAACACACACACATAGCGGGCAAACTTATAACACCCCTCTTTTTGCGTCGGGGGTTAATAACTAAAACAAATCGGGACGGTTTGCAAGCCCCACACAAGCGGGCTGTCTGCCCGACCGGGTATCGATTGCAGGATAGTGTTGGGACTGCCACGCAGCCGGCGGAGTAGCAAGGTAAATTTCTTACGCCACAGTGCACCAAAATCGTCAGTGTGTGCATCTGCAAGCATTGCCGAGGCAATACAGAAACGCGGCAATTGCAACAATACCTCGAATCGGATACCTAGAGCATTGTAAGCTTTTTGGGTATACGTGTACCACAGGGCTCTTGAGTAGTGCTCTGTGCAGTATGGCTTAAATAGTTATTTATTTATTATTTTAATTGCATCTGTAATAATAATACCAGCTTACTATTATTGTCTCACTGCAAGGCAAGGGCCTCTTCTCATACAGAGAAGGCACGAGCGTTGCTCAAGACGGGTTGGCGATTTCAGACATATATATTGACAATAAAGTCCAGGTTTCCTCACCATGTATTTCCTTCACCGATGTCAGCAATGTCCACGATAAACTCTGAAAGTACATAAGAATTGAAAAAGTCACATTGGTACTTGCCCGGATTTCACTGGGCCATCAGGACACTATCACGATCTTTTTAATTGCATCTGTACATCGAGAAAATCTGCGTTCTAGCATATTCGCCCTAACTTTATGTGTCAATCATTTATCATAATCGCAAATTCAATTCACCTTGTTAACTAATAAAGTATCTTTTATTCATATTTTGAATGTTACAAAATGTCAAAGATACATAACTCGATTTATACGAGTATTGAAACATTTTAGCAGAAATACTTTGTGTTTGTTGATCCATAACTGACTTTTTTTAATTTATTATTTGATTACAAAGAACAAATGGTTTCTATGAAATGTTTATAGATTACGAGAAAAACGAATTTCTAATTTGGATTTAAGTTTATTTTGTCAAAATGAACCAAGTCCTTCGGACTTAGCTTCATTTGATCTAACAGAATACTGGACTTAGTGCAGTTTGAATCAAAATATGATTCAAAATTGGCGCCATTTTGAACGATCGCGTTGCTCTGATTGGCTCAATGCGACTTGCTGCGTTTTGATATAACATGTCAAATGGACTTGGTTCAATTTGAAAAATGGGATGTGTTTTAAACTTATTTTTCTTGAAAACTACAGGGACTTGGTTCAATTCGGTAAAATATTGTAAAAGATACTTCCCCTGCCTTTTAAATAAGAATAAAAGCTAACTTTATGTCAAAAGTGGACTTGATGCGATTTGAAATCTTACGACACTGCAATGTTTTTTATTTGTATTTGTATTATCACTTTAAGAAAATGAATTCTTTAAAAACGAGACAAAAACTATTTTCGAGACAAAATCAATCATGCTTGTCCTACCACCCTGACTAAAATAATTACAGTTATGAAACGACTATGTTATTTTTGAGTTTTTTTTAAAATCATAATTATGTCTATTCTTCTCGTCATCAAAATTGAGGACAACTAATGACAGAGGAATCGGAGATTATCTCATGTTGAATTGCAAAATTCGAGATGACTTAGGTGCCATGTTAGGGTTTGTCGAGAAAACATCAAGTTTGACAGAACGATCGAGTATTTTTTATGGCAGCGCTGTCAGAAAACGAGAAAAGTGTCAGAAATAAACATACCTCTTCGATGCAAGAGTAAGTAATTGTCGCATGTGTCATGTTAGCCCTGGTACGAGAAAAGTGATACTGGGTTTTTCCATAAATAATTTTTCAGTGACAGCCCGGAATTTGAAAGTTGGCGGTGTGATACCCCCATGCCTCGGAAAGCACGTTAAGTCGTTGGTCATGCGCTTGATCTCGCTCAGGTCGTGTCGGATCGCCGATCCATCGGATGATGAGAGTGAAGGAAGAGACTGCACCTGTGTTTGCGCACTCACTTGTGCACTATAATATCCGAGCCATGGCTGAAATTCGGTCTGGCGGACTATTATTATACCAACATACATTTTTTATTGATCTGTTGAAAGTTGCCAAATGGAACAACAAACCACCAAAGTCGTTCTTATTTTTTTTGTTATACATGTATCCCCAATGTGAGTATCACCTTTTAAAAGAAAAACTATGTAACGAAGTTTCTATTCTAAAAATAGTCAGACCTAAAATATTCAAATCCACCAATCACAGCAAAGTACGAATATAGATCACGCTTGACAGATTGCTAAAGAAAATTCTCGTAATATTATCGATCAATAGCTATTTGCATTCACAAAACTGCCTAGCTCTACCTACCTCTTATGTATTCATATAGCATATAACCCTTATGCCATCTGTCTGAAATCTCTTTGACCTAGGGTTCAATGTCGGTCATTTAAGCTTTGTAGAATGTCCTGGTCAGTAAAATGACTTCTGAAATTCAGTTTAGGGTTATTGAATATTGTTACTACGTTTTTATGTTAAAACAGCGGATGTTTGGGCTGTAAAGTTTTGCAGACTCTTTATTTGAGAGTTACTCTACAAAATTACAAAATAAAAACATTTGATGGTTTACTGCTGAAAAAGGGACTTTTTGTAATAAAAGTTGGCTATTAACATCACGTTCGGTAAGCCGATTGCACTGCGCAGAAAATATGGAGTTAAATGTTCGTGAGTTGCAGCTGAAAATCAGCGTCAGGTGGTGACATTGTTGTTGTCAAAAACGGAACCCTTTTGGATTCGTCATGTCTCTTTCTGTCCGTCCGTATGTCACAGCCACTTTTTTCCGAAACTATAAGAACTATGCTGTTGAAACTTGGTAAGTAGATGTATTCTGTGAACCGCATTGAGATTTTCACACAAAAATAGAAAACAAACAAAAAAATTTGGGGGTTCTCCATACTTAGAACTGAAACTCATTTTTTTTTTACATCAAACCCATACTGTCTGTGGTATCTATGGATAGGTCTTCAAATATTTATTGAGGTTTCCAATATCATTTTTTTCTAAACTGAATACTTTGCGCGAGAGACACTTCCAAAGTGGAAAAATGTGTCCCCCCCCCCTGTAACTTCTAAAATAAGATAATGATAAAACTAAAAAAAAAATATGATGTACATTAGCATGTAAACTTCCACCGAAAATTGAACGAGATCTAGTAAGTAGTTTTTGTTTTAATACGTCATAAATCGTAAACCGTAATTCAATCAACTCAAATTTAAAAATAAAATAACAGGCCATGTGCGAGTCGGACTCGCACATGAAGGGTTCTGTACCGTTTTTTTGCCAAATATTATACAGTGGTACAGAACCATTCGTGTGCGAGTCCGACTCGCACTTGGCCGGTTTTTTCTTTCTTTCGTTCTTTGTTGCCAATTCCTAAATTTAGTTAATTTTCAATGATTATATATACAAATTATTATTTGTATTAATGACATTGATTTTACATTCTGTGATTACTTCCTCACACACTGACTTATTAATTGTAAATTTTTTAAAGAAAATCATCTACTTTTACAATGTTTGTAAATATGTGAGAACCATGCATCTATCACATGAGTAATTAATTTATCTTTCGTTGCTTCATATTTATTAATTCTTCTTTTTACCTATTGTGGTAACGTATTTTTTTTTTTTTTAGATGCGTCGTCTTCACATATAATTATGTAACGAATGTACCTACACATATGAATATTGTAACACTTTTTAAAAGAGTAACGGTGGAGTTTCTTGCCCATTCTTCTCCATACGAAAACTACCTTTTGGAAGGGGCGACTAGAATCAATTCAATTTTTTGTAAACTTTGACGTTCAAAAGTGACAAGGGCCTATTTGAAATAAATGATTTGACTTTGACTTGACTTTGACAACACTCCATGTCGTAAAAATTGTTATGTATAAGACCAGTGGATCCATTCTGTAAACATCTCACCGTGAAGAGTGAGGTGAAGTGAGCATGAAGTGAGCTATCCATAGTGTCAATCCCTAGCTTTAGGTGCAATGACAGTTCACATCAAGCTCACTTCACCCAAGTTATCACGGTGCGATGTTTACAGAATAGCACGGCTGGTAGGTACCTAATCACTGATTAGTTTGACTAAGTAAATATTGACCTTATTTCTTTACATAGTTTCTTGTATATTTTGACTATGACTAGTTAGAAAATTAAGTAGGTAAGTAAATTAGCACTTAGCTATAAATCAGGCGTCAACTTTCAGTTGTAATTCAATTAGAGCATAATTTACAGATGCTTTTGAAGACTAGAGTTGCCAAGAACTAGTCGAACCAAAAAGTTATGAGCAAAAATATTCATTGTGACTGTTGTAGTAGACATAATTATATTTATTCCATTTTGGAAAAATTTATTTCTAGGAAACGTGATGTCACTTTAGAAAGAATGACACTGTGGCATCCGTTTGTTTTTATCGACTTCAAAAAAGGGAAATCATGCATTCGGGGAGTATCTTTTTTTTATATCCGTACAGGATTTACGTGATTCTTACTCACTTCCCGAAATTATAATTCTTTTTCACTTCGTAGTGTTTTTTTTTGTAAAAAAGTTTTTTTCATCACCATCTTGGCCTGAATTCACTCACTGTCGGGAAACGGCCTCCGTATTCTGTTCTCATGGTGTTGGGTTTGAACTAGGTGTTTTCAGTTACTTTGAAGATGTCGCCAACCCAATGCACTTACGGGCCACCAAAAATTTTGAAACACTATCTATATCTATACATAATATAAATTAAAGTCGCTTTTCGTGTCTGTCTGAATGTTTTTTTGAAGCGGTTTTGACCATCATTTAGAGAATTTATTCGGGTACGTTAATGTATAATACATTAACCTACCGGAATAAATTCTCTGCACGTGTAGCATGACAATCATAGAAACGCGTTTTCTACGGCTTTAGTCGACGGAAGAATAGACAAAATGACAGATTGTGATTGCTTATCTGTCATTTTGTCTATTCTTCCGTCGACAAAACCCGTTTTTATTGAGATCATGCTACGCGTGCAGGGGGCCAAGTCTACTAATTTACAAACGTTGCAATGGTCTCTCAATTGTAAGTTTTTGACAGATTTTGTATGACGAATTTGTCATTTTGTCTATTCTTCCGTCGACAAAAACCCTTAGAAAACCCGTTTTAATGGTTTTCATGCTACGCGTGCTGGTGTTAACTCTCACTTTGATGATGTTGTCAGCCCAATGTCCAAAGTCCACCACCCACTTTGAAACAATATTCTAATTAAGATTACCATTATTTTATTAATTTGCTTACCCGTAGAACCCTTTATCACCTCACAAGATTATAACCACCAATAGATCGTTGTATCAGATTAAGGACAGATTAGTAAACGTCTCGTTTCTGATGAAGATGCATTGCGAGAGATCGACAGGTGGCTGCTACGCCATGATTGATGCAACTATTCGCCGTGTTTGCGACAATCGGATGTCATAGATCAAGTCGCCAGGAGATGTGTCAACTAATGTATTGACGGGATGTGTTTGTGTGTACAGGAAATGGTTGACTGTTTGTGTTGTAGTGTACGGGATTGTTTTAGACTGTCAGGACCGTCTAAAACAATCCTGCGACCCAAGTCCTCTATGTATACCTCAAGTATTGTTATTTGTCTTCCGGGGTTTTGACAGGGTCTTGAGTGAGCGTCACTATAAGACTTTTAAAATTAAATATACATTTTGCGTTTTCTGTGGTTACCCGTAAAATAAAGAGAAGTCATTAATTACTACGCTCTTTTAGTTACAAGTGCCTAAATTACACAGTTCAAGATAAAGTGACTTAAAGTCTCGTTAGACGGGTTTTTAGCATATTAACTAATAAATTTCTAAGACAATCATTATTGCCTGCAGTTGCAACAAAAATGCACATTTTATAACACAATTTCCTTTGATTTTAAATTCATTTTTAATGCTCTGAGCCACTGAACGTAGTCTTCTTTTCGTGCGGTTAGTAAACTAACCTGGTCTTAGACTTTTAAAGCCGCCCATAGGCCTCTGACTTGGCTTCACATGCCGTCGAAAAATATCTCTCAGGCATGCCGATGTTTTCCTTCACCGTTTTTGAAGCAGGTGATAATTTTTGAAGCTCATGAATCCGAAAAGTCAAAGGTGCGTGCTTTGGGTTCGAACTCGAGACCTTTGACTTGGCAGTCCGGTCACACCACTAACCTATCACTGCTCATACGAATGAACGTAGTTATTATCAATGACACATCTATTTCATAAGAAGAATGATTGATCTGTGCCCTACAACATTGTAAACTGGCTATTGGTTTGTATCAATTACGGATTACCCTGCTGTGATACTAACTTTATAGATCTGATCTTAGTTTAGTTCGTGTACTCCAATTAGGGATTGATTTAGAGACTCAATTACTAAGATCTTAAGTGACATTTAGTTCAGAACAACAAAGTTTTAGTTAATATGTGTTGATGTTCTGTTAAACGTGATTTCACAGTGGTAAATGTAGGGACAATAATGCTAGCGGTGCAAAATGAAATGTTCCCTGCGCATAGAGTTTAGCGGCCAGTCGTTTTGCCAACGCTGTGGTAATAACTTATGTTCTGTTTAACTAATGTAAGATGCGTCACTATGCATAATATGCATGGGACCTATGTTGGGACCTTATGAGTATCTTGGATTCGGATAACCATGAATAATATTATTATTCATGGTTATCCGAATAGACTTTCTCCTGTACACCGGAATTTTATTTAATCTCCTTCTCCAATCAAGATACTCATAAGGTCCCAACATAGGCTATGCAGCAATGTGGTTGGTCAATGATGATAAGTATCTGTACCTAAATTTTAATTCGACATGTCAAAACTGCAAAAATCAAGTTGTATTTAATATAAGTTCTCTTTCATATTTTTCTTTTTTTCTTTCTTTGAGAGTGTGAGTTAGAGCTTAAATTCTGCGAAAATATACTGATAAATAATATAAATACTATCAACACAAGAATCTACTGCAAAACATGGATTCAGTTGGAAATATATACAATTTAAACAGGTGAAATATTGACTGAATCAAGGTAGTGAAATATTGAATGGTGTTATAAGTGAATACCGTTACCTCCATCCTATTGATGAGATGGGAGATTGAGAGCAGTGGTGGCCGCGACTTACGAGTTGTAGGTCGTAGGTTCGATCCCTGACACGCATTTTACTTAGTGTAAATTATTTCATCACCACGGGTCTCGAAACGGTGAAGGAAAATATCGTGAGGAAACCGGCATGTCCTAGAACCAAAAATTCTAAAACATGTGACATCTACCACCCCGCACTGGGCTCACGAGGTGGATTACGGCCCACTCTCTCTCATTGAGAGGAGGCCTGTGTCCCAGCAGTGGGAACGCTATAGGCTGATAGATTATGCTATACTTATGCATCCCTTAGTTACCTTTCAAAATAGAATACCAATGATTATTTGCAGAAAATGATGGCATATTTCAACATACCACCCTCGGATGGTTAAGAGTACAACCTGAATAACATAATCCTATTAACCGAACCCTAAAAACAACTTCAGCTTTACTGCTCCTTCAAGAGCTATCTTACCTACGTCACAGCCACTCAATACATTACATTCAGTAATTTGCCATTAGCTGGCCTGACTACGAGCGTTATATTGAAACCGCAATGCACTGGGAATATAAAGGAGCAATTTCTACGGTAATGTCCAATTGTGGAGGTGAGTCAGGTATCCTTCGATCCCACAGGAATATTTACAACATCGTCTGTACTGTGTTATTTGTGTTTCACTTTATTTTAATACGTGGATCACTAGTAGTCGTGTGGGGAAAGTAGTTGAGTTGTCGAAGTGGCATTATGTGATACGGGAATTTAAAAAGATGGACAAGAGTTTTGGTTGTGAATGCGTAACGTAACCATCGTATTTTGTTCCCACTGCTTCTTCTTGCGTTGTAATATCCCAAGAGCTATTTTTAAGCGTGAAGTATTATAATACGTTCCTCTATTAAAAGTTTAGCCGTCTTTTTATTATATTCATTCATTTATTAATTTCAGCCGCAAGACGTCCACTGCTGGACATAGGTCCCACAAACACTGCCACTTCGACCGGTTCTGTGCTTATGTGCTTTTTGATACATACATAAAAAAACAAAAAAAAGTAAACTAAAATGAATAAAATAAAGAAAATTAATTTAGTTTTTTATGAAAATTGTTATTGTAAAGTAATTTTTTTTTTGTCAGTCTATAATTATAATGGTATAAATTTTTAGTAAAGTGACCAATTTTCTAAAAATAAAGTTTGCCTTGTTGCGCTACTACGCTCGCGTCCACTACACCAACAAGGCAGGTTGGAAGTCGAACTCAAGGCCTCATTGGTTCGATTTCCACGTCGGGCATTTGTTATTGGGTTTTTCCATCAGGGATATCTCAGTAGCAGCCTGTACTCTGGATGTTTGCCTAGTTGATATTCTTGTCCCCTATTACTTGGAACTTAAACCTAACTGGCGAAAGGTAGGTGACCTTTGTACACCTCTCCCTAGCCCTTAGAGGAAAACAGGCGTGATATTATGTTATATAAATAGCTTCTGACAATGTCAAGAGTAAGTTCTTAAGGCGAAAGCGTCAACGTAACCCACGAAATTCAAACTTTCTTACGTTTTTTGCAATTTTCAAGTCAGTGTCAGGTTATGTTGATCTAAATACGATTCGCGGCCGTATCAAATATTTATTTATAGAATTATAATCATAAAAATCATCAATACAACTCCCTAAGTTCATAAAATCCTATTGAATTACTATTTCATGAAAAACTTATATTTTAGGATTATTCTAACATAAGGAGTTTGTATTGCTGATTCTAATGATTATAATTCTGTTAAGCCATAATTTTTTACGGTCGTGAATCATATTTTAATCAAGATACAACCTGATACAGACCTACTTATTGAAAGAAAAAGAAAGTAAATACGTTTATTTGCGGTACACATGACGCAAAGAAAGAACAAAACACAAAAATAAACAATTTGGGGGAAAATATGCGTCACATCCACGCAAAACGGCCATCGCTCAGCATAATGCTGCGACCCTATGCGAGACAGAGCCCCAACGCTGGTTTTCAGCGACAGCCGGCGTTGACGTGAAAACGTACGTATTGCAAAAAACGTAAGAAAATTTGAATTTCGCGGGCTCCCCCTTTAATAAAGATTTCTGTCGGTCGATTCTGTAAAAATATCAACGTGAAACTTCGGTGCGGAGCGTGAAGTGAGTTGTCACTTTCACAAATCGACCGGCAGGATGCTATGCAGGATGGATTAACACACAATACAGCTCACTTCACGCTCACTTCACCTAAGTTTCACGATTATATTTTTACAGAATCGACCGGCTGAAGCATATTCATTATCATTCTCAGATGTATTAATAGAGGCATGAGAAACAGGGTGTAAAGTTCACTCATCCTTTACAGAAAATAGGAGGATCCTCTGACCAGATGGATGTTGTGTCTGGTGGGCAACTGCCCGACGATTGGTGTCGGGATCTTGTTTAAATACTCGCGGTAAACTCTGCTTGCGTAGTGCAGGATTTTGCGTGACGGCAGCGTGATGCATAGTTCGCATGTGGCGTTGTAGATCCTGCCACATATTAACCTATTTCGGGTATTTTCTGCCTTTCATAAAGTTTTATTGTTTTTCCCATTCTTTACTGAAAACCGACGGTAGTCAACCACGTGTGTTGGTGGACGCGCTCGAGTAACCCTAGACTTGTAAGGCGAAGCTAGCAGCACTGGTGTATAATCCAGTAGGTAGGCAGCCAGCGAAGTAAGGTTTGTAAAATAAAGAAAATATATATTATATAGGTACGTATTTTTTCTTTATGTTAAATAATATTTTTGTTTTAGACATGCGTCAGATACATCAAAACGAATCTAAAATCCGATTTCAGTCAGAAATTGAATCGTATCGATAATCCTAACTAGACAAACAGATTTCACAGAACCACGGCAAGAGTAGATTTGCGTAAGTAAGTATTTGTTTATGTTTGGATAGTTTTGATCGATGTACTTACAGCCGTATAATATTACTAGAGACGATCGAAACTGCGAGCCGGAGCCTCGATAAAAAAAAAAACGGATTTTGAAAACGATTTCAAAAGCTGAAATCGGATATTTAAACGTTTACTTACTTTGTTTTCTAAATAGGCGCCGCACCCACACAGTGAAGATTGTAATAAGGTTTCAGAAAATTGAAATACCAGTTATTCTAGATGGGTAGTTATCTTACACCCAACCAAGGTTTCAGATAACTTTATGGTTCTATTTATAGATTGTACTTTAATCTTAAGAATAATAATTTGCTGTGCTGCCTGCCTTTTGGCCATTTTTCCCGCTGACAGCGATGCGTAGAATTTTTTGATGCCCAATGAGCTCTGCCCTTTATTTTATTTTCTTATTTTTTCCTTTACGTAATATATATAATAGTTATTTGTAATACATAGTTAATGTATAAATCAAATATTAATTAAATAAATCCACTTCATATCTCAAAGAACAAAAAAATAAAAATAATAATAAGTGTATTAATGTTTAACTCCATACATTTAATATTAATTGAACAAACAAAGCTAGTAGTGTGTTTGTTTAACAGTAAAGATGGTAAACAACTGTTTAATTTACAAGTTAATTGGTTTACTTACAAACCGAAACAAAGGCCAAATTAATTAGATTAGGGTATTAAGAAACCAAATCAATCAGAAAATTAAACTAAATTGGTGTACATTTGATACCACAAAATTGAGGTTTAGACATATTAAATACAAAACTTAAATAGTACACTTGTTTCCAATAACGAAACACTATACTTACCTACGTATAGTTTACCAAATAATTGAGTTACCACTTTTGACAACAATTCCCAGTTAATTGTGACTAAATTCTTGTATTGAGTTCGACCTGTAAAAACGAATGTAAGTGGTAAATAAATAAATAAAAATAGGAGGAGTGGTGCAGTGGGTGCCCAGTGGTAACGGCCGCGACTTACGAGTTGAGGTCGTAGGTTCGAACCCTGGCTGGCGCTTTACTTTGTATACATTATTTTATCACCACTGCTCGCAAAACGGTGAAGAAAAACATCGTAAAGAAACCGGCATGTCCTAGAACCAAAAATAAATTCGAAGACATTTGTGACATCTACCAACCCGCACTGGGCCTGCGTGTTAGATGACGACCCACTCCCTCTCACAGAGAGGAGGCCTTTGTCCCACCAGTGGGACATGGGAACATTATAGACTGATTATGAAATAAAAATAAATAAATTCTTACTTTACTAAGGTTGAAACTATCTAACTGCCAAATTAGCTTTATCGCTTTATAATGTGCAAATAACACTCAACTTTAAGGTGGTAAACGAGTTACGAGGTCCACTGAACATGAAGCTTTTCTATAGATATCATCTTTGTTTCAAAAGAACTTGGCTAAAGTCGACTGGAGAAGGCTGACCCTACACACACTCGTTGACAAGACATACACATATTTGTTTTACAGGTCCAGTTTGGAAAGCTAGAAAAATAACATCACGTCTATTTCCTCGAAGGTTAGGCAGAAGTGCACCTACAATTCGCCAGTTATGTTTAAGTCCCATGTAATAGGGGGCAAGCCTATAGCCATCAACCGGGCACAAATCCACACTCCGGGATGCTTCTGAGAAATTCGTAATGGAAAAACCCAATAACAATTTGCCCGACTTGGGAATCGAACCCAGGACCTCATGCCTTAGCAGTAGCGCTACAGATCGCTAGACCAACAAGGCGGACATATTTTTTTAGATAATTCACAAAATTTACACTATAGATGGATAATAATTTTATTTTAGACTCACTTTTACAAAAATCGTCTTCACAATAAAAATCTTCATACAAAACTAAATGAATTTTCTTTATGTTTGTATTAAAAAGATGGCTGAACTTTAAAGAGAGGAACGTATTTGTGATGGCAGTCTCCAAGTGTAAAAATTTTAATTACACGAACCTAAATGAGGGAGGGCGCATTCATTAAACGTGGAATCTCAGAAACATAATTTCGGGAATGTTTTTAATATAATAGTTGTAAATTTTGCTATGTGAGCAGAGAACTATGTAGCCTCGAATGCTTAGGTTGCTTATGAACAAATCGTTAGTTGTGTTACATGGTTCCCGAGGAAATTATAGATTAGTTGTCATCAACAACTAAAATAGATCAATCTCCCAACTATGTTAGGGTCGTCTTCCAGTATAACTTGATACAGCTGAATACCAGTATTTTACATAGAGCGACTGCCTATCTGACCTCCACAACTCATTTACTGGGTGCGATACCCCATGCTAAGAGGGGTTGTGAGACTATTGGGGCTTCTGACTACTCGTAACGACTGTCAAAGATCTACATATAATGACAGCCAGGACTAAGCTTAACGTGCTTTCCGACGAGCCACGGAGGGGGTCTAGATATGCAATAGATGGTCATCCATCCATGTGGCAAGCAAAGCTTAACCTTTGATAGAGCGGCTGTTATTATTTAGCCACAAGCCCCTCGTAATAAAGTTCTATTAACATTAGAACGATTGTAATAGAAGAACTAAAGTGGGGCATTTGGGTTACCAACATTCAATTACTCTTTGACATACTAATAATTTGTGCTAGTTTTTGGTACTTTTTGATAATTAAATGGGCATTAAAATGCACATTATGAGAATCATGAGAATTATAACTGACATGCGTAATGTTATTGCTACGGGTTCAATTTCCGCCCGGAACAAAACGAGGCGATTTGTTGTCTATTTTTATAGCCATTGAAAGGTCTATGGGTAAAAATGCATGTTAAATGGAATACATAACTTTTTGTACCAAACACTATGAACATTTAATACAAAATACTTTCGTTTGCCAACATTTTCAGTTCTATAGCTCCAACTATTATACTGTTATTGAATATTAACGCCCCATTTAAATAGCACTTAAATTTTATGACACAACTGCGGGAAATTAAAATGAGTGTGTTCGTGTATTAATTCCAATGTGTGAGTAGTAATAGAACCTTTTTAGAAATTCAAATAAAACCTTTTTGACAAGGTAGTGTCAAAAAAGCTTTTAATTTGTCGTACGGGCTTAGTGTTACATTTTTATCATGACGTGTCAATGGTACCCAAAATGAAGGACTAAAACCTTTTTTAGTCTTTCATTCTTACATATGTTGCTTTGATACATATGTAGCACAGAATTATTTTCAATATGTATTCGCTATAAAGTTGGCTGGAGATATTTTTATCCAACGTCGATTTAAAAAAAGGGAGCTCAAATTCTTTCAGTCGGTATGCTCCATATATACGTTTATTTACTGAATAAAGGTTAAAGTAATTTTAACAAATTTATGTTGTTTTTCTTTCCTAATTTTGCTGTGCCCGACTGGGTCCATATGGATCTTGAAAGGGGAGTTACTCCCCTTTTTCAAAGTTTTTTTTTTTTCAAACATTGTTATAACTTTGTAATTAGACACTTTGCGAGTGTTGGATGATTCTTAACAATTTTTCTTCTTCTCAAATTGATTTCATTCGTCAGTTTCTCAGTAATGATCAAAAAACATAATTCCCTTGCTAAGTAAATATAGGTAATAAAGGGTCGCTCTCAAGGGCATGGCCGGTATTAGGAGGAAAATGTACCACAGTCCTAGCGGTGTTAGATTGATGGTCATGTTTAGTAGCCCAATATTTTATACATTCAGTAGAAATAAGGAAGTATATGGTAGAAATTAGTACGTAGTTGTTTTTGTTGGATTGATTTATGGCAAAGGGTCTTTATAGGTATGAATAGCATAGTGTAAAGTTCACTCATCCTGTATAGAAAAGGGGGGGTCCACCGACAAGACGGGTGTTGTGTCTGATGGGCTACTGCCCAACGATTGATGTGGAGAAGCTATATATATATGCTGACCGCGCGGTAAATCTGCTTGCGCGATGCACGATTTTGCGTGACGTCAGTGAGATACGTAGTTAGCATGTAGCGATGTAGATGCCGCCACAGGTCTACTTTCAGGATAGGACAGTAGCCTAAGAATTTGGAGAACATTTTGGTCACCGTGGTAGATTATAAAGGTACAATTCCGAAGGTGACCGCAAACGCTTCCGTAGATGGAGACATTACCCGGATGCCGCTACAATGTCGCGACTGCTGAAGCGTTTTCAAACACATTATATCATAAATTCACGCCTGCATTTTTTGAAGGGTAAGGCAAAGGGTTCTGTTTTTTAAATAATTGTGAATGTGAGGAATATGTGGCTGATTTTTTTTATTTTTTTTTTCTTTTACTTTTGACGGTAATTTGGCAGTTTGAGTACTTTATGCGGCGTACCCAAATTCCCTTTCATTGGTATTGTTCGTCGAGTCGTTGAGCTTCTTAAGTTCTGAGTTGAACTACACGATTACTGACAAATGCGTGCACTAACTGGACAGATCTACTCAAATCTGTATGCTTCTTTTCTCAAAAGACCATTCCAGACACAAATCTACATGGTCCTCAAATGATCTGACCCTGATTATTTCTGGGTTTTATATACACATTGACATTAATGAATTTAATATATACAATGACATGAATATTTACTTTTTAAAGTATTATATTATTTTAATAATTGTGAATGTGAAGACCATGTGGGTCATTCTTTTTTATTTTATTTTCTTAGTTACTTTTATCAGCTTGAGTAATTTGTGCGTAATACCCAAATGTCCTTTCTTTGGTATTGTTCGTCGAATCGTTGAGCTCTTTAAATTCTGAATTGAGGTGCACGGTCACTGACAAATGCGTGCACTGACTGGACAGGTCCACTCAATCTGTGTGGTTCTTTCCTCAAAAGACCATTTCAGACACCAATCTACATTATATTCACATGATCTGATCAAGATTATGTGTGGACTTTAAAAGAGACTGCGACCTCTGAGTTTGTTTCGGCCTTTCTTCTCGGAGTAGTCAGATAGGAAACGCCGACCGCATCTAGTTAAAAAAAATATGATTGACGTGTAAAAGTATTTTGTACAAACCTACTTTCAGAAATAAAATCATTTATCATTTATCAGAGGTATACGTGCGTGCCGCGTGCGTCCTTTTTCATAGAGTAACAAAGAAACCAAAAGTGTCACTGCAGTGTCTTATTTCAATTGGGCGGCTTTACCGCAGCAGTATACGTTCTGCGGTCGCCTTCGGAATTGTACATTTAAGATGTGTGTGTTCATGACTCATGGCTCTTTGTGATCTTCATCATAAGAATCAGATAATGGATCTACTTTTTGCTTTTTTTCAAAGTGGGCTTTTTCTTCTAAGCGTGTCTATGGATTTTTTTTCAGCCCAGAACTTTTGCGCTGTTACTAGTGTCCTTTAATGCCTGTATCGTCACAGATTAGTACAGATTGGTCACTCCGAAAAATCATTTTTATTAAAAAGCGACTCTTGCTACCACGCAATAAAGTGCAATTCAAGTCGCACAGCGCTAATTACCTATAAGTATATTCACCTAGAAGTTGCCTCTCTTTCTATCGCGTAACTCTTATATTTTCTGACTACGTTACGCTCACTAAATTCGACAAGTCGAGCCCACCGCGTACCTACTTGTAGGTTCATACCTAAAATACAATACCATTGTAGGTTCATACCTAAATTACCATAAAAATGCGGGAAGACCCATCTGTGGTAGAGTGCAGGAATCAGGGCAAGCAGGTCCCGATACCATGTCTAAGCTAATATGTACCAACTCACTTAGCAAGAATATAATGGAAAAGCCATATAATATACTTTCCATATTATGTACCGCACCAACAACGTTCATTACTTTCAATACCATCGCAAACAAAATCTACGCTGCCCTTGGAACGCCACCCAAATGAGTTGGTAAACAAATCTACGGAACAACTCATGTTGGGTTCTTCCGTGTCAGTGCCCCATTACCGTTGAACCGTCACTAGGCGTCAGTATTACGATCTGCTTGGTTTCTGGTACAATTCCTTGGAAGAGACGATTGGTAAAACTTACGTAAAACAATGATTCAGTGGAGACTCTATAGCTTGTCGCCCCTGCTCGCTGTGCCTGCAGCCAGGACCAACCTACTGGCGAGAACTCCTCTCACTAGAGCCATACGCGTGGTGAATGAGGTTTACGGGAGGGTTGATGTATTGTGGTGCAACTTTAGTGAATTCGCAAAAGTTACACTATAATGTAATAAGTTATTTAGATTAAGATATTTTTTAACTAGGTATAAGGTGTAGATTTAGGATTTAGTTAGTAAGGCCAATCTGTCGCATTGGATCATAGATCTGTAATGATAGTGTAGGTAAGATTGTTATAAATAAATAAATAAAATAAAATAAGTTGTTATATGCTTATGAATTTCGCGTACCCACATTTATATTTAAGTTCTAAGTAATCATCGTAGCTTTTTTTAATTAGTCTTTGCGCTAAGTTTTTGCAAAACTTGCTTTGAATATTGTCTACCAATCAACTTAGTAAGATAGCGTGGAACCACCGTGGAACGTAGAAGTTCCGACTGGCTGGCTCTCTGAAAAGAAAATGATTGAGTATCTTTAACACTGGTGCTTGTACTATGTAGATAAAGGTACCTAGCTATTTGTAAAATTAAAGTAAAATTACTTGGGTATAGCTAAAGAATTCGAACAAAATAAATTGAAAATATTTAAGTGGAGAGCTACTTAAATATTTTAGATTTATCATTTAAATCCACTTAAATTGTATTTGTAAAATAAACTCTACTTAAACCTACAACCAAAGAAATAAGCAACTCATTAGTCTAGAACCTAAAATTAAAAACCAAAATTGTTTGACCACACAATATTTTTAAATAACCACTGAAAAGGATTTGCATGAAAAGTACACTAACGCTCCTCATATCCCACTCTTAAATGAAAGAGAAAATTTATGTAAAGAGCATTCGTTGCCGTGTCTTTAATAGCTTTAAGTGCTGAAATAAAACACACTAGGTATTTAGAATTTAAATAAAAATACAATTTAGTTAAAAGCATTATCTAGGCTCTTGTGAAGCAGTTTGTTTTATCTTCTTCAGGTACACATCAAAGTCACAGAGTTTTTTCAAGACACTGCAGTTTAATGGACATTATACGGAGATCTTAGTTTACTGCTACTTAAGCTTAACAGTCCGGTGTATAATTAATTAACTGTGTAGTGGATTTTGTGATGTAATTAACAGCGGGTAGTAACCAAAATTGCCTATCTTCAATTCGCTTTTTCAAGAAGTTGATAAGATTCAGATATAAAATAATAAATAAATAATTCGAGTAACTATATGATATTTTCAAACTTTTTGTGGAACAGAAACACAAAATATTAAAAAAATTCTCGATAAAAAAACTTCATGAAGTTACCTCAAACTTTCCCGTTTTTTCGATTTGTACTTAATTATGCTAAAATTTGATTTTTTGCTTGCTTTATATGCCCTCTTAATGATTTTTTTCAACATCTGGAATTTTTTTTTTATGAGAAAGCATAAAATTAGAAAAATAAAATACAACGTTTGAACTTGCCATTATGCTGACTAATGATAATATTCCGACACACTACCACACAATATATTATCAAGTGGATAGCTCGAAATACCACATTAATAACTCTACAAACAAAATAACAGTCGGGTAATTATAATAATCTGCATAAAGCAACTCCGGGCAATACGGTACATAATTATCTTTCCTATTCGTCGATCCTGCCATTAAAATGAACGCGACAATTATCGAAAACACAAAACGATTAACCCAGATAAAGGCTGGCTATTGATTCCGTACTGGCCGCAAACCAGAAAACCAGAGAACACACCACTATAATTCAACAACCGAAACTTTAACCCTCACTTCACTGTACACTGCTCTTTTTGTCAAACAAAATCCATTAAAAATGCACCAATGACTTTACATAAACAGCAATGGAATGCAAATAAAAAACGTAAACTTATCGTTTCGTCATCGCTTGATACCCCCCCGGTATCGTTAATTCTTATTGAATACCTCGTATTGTTCGCTAATTGAATGGAATCAATCAATTTCAGCGTATATCAACTTTTACGACATAAATGACATTCGCAGAACTGAATAAAATAAAGTGCATCAGTTTTAAGAGTTAAATCGGGAAATGGGTCACAGTGACATATGGAACAGTAAACTAAATGTGTAGGTATCAAAATATAGCGGTACATCCATATTTGAAGATGATAAAAAAACTAGTAGTGTAGAATGATTCAATTTGAAAAACAAACGCTTTAAAAAAGCTGTGTTGGACGTTGAAAATTTGAATCTGTTGTCAGGACACCCTGTATTGAAAGCAGATTTTGTGAATGACAGAAAAATGGTGACAGGACTGGATAGACACACAGTACGTTGAAACTTTAATTTTGTAGAATTCGTAGAATAATGTTTTTTTGGAAAGGACAGGCAAAAACAAGAAAATTGTATGAAAGGCAGGAAATAGGTTAACAAATCATACACCCGAATACTGAAACGCCACTCAAAACTTAAGCGTTACTTAAAACTAGTTTCAACCAATCAAATGGCTTTAAACGAGTCATAAGTAACGCTTAAGTTTTGAGTGGCGTTTCAGTATTCGGGTGTAAGCATGATAAATTGTAGTATATATATTTAATAGATATGTAAACACTGCCTCATTATAACAAGTAGTAAGGTAGCTGCTGTCACTAATGTCATCTGTCAGTCGCCACGAATGGCGGGAAAAGGTTGAAAGTAAGATGGCCGAGAGGCTTGGTGTGGTAGTGTAGTGAATCAGTGTAGTGATATATCAACTTAAATACGGAATGAACGGAATTCTAAAATAATGACATGAGCGTGCTCAAGGAAGTTCATAGAACATAAATGATTATAAACCCTTGACTTTAGCCAATACATAGTTCTATGCAATTTAACCAAGTAAATACCAAGAACGAAGCGTACCCAAAAGTTTTATAATCACTGCGTAGTAATTATAAGTTAGCCCGGCCCATGATAAATAGATCGTTTCGATGATAAATAGCCCGGACCGATACCCGATTGATAGACGCGTGGCGCTTCCAAACGTCAAATGTGATGTAATTTGTTAAATGTTGCGTACAGTGTTCCATGAATCAATAGTTAGTTGCGTTGTGAGATAGGGCGTTTGCTTTATTTAGTTATTGGATTCCCACCTATGAAATTGGCGTTTTCTCTCTCACAAATAGAGAACCTCGTCACTTCTATGATTTAAAATATTCATCAATTGCTTGGTATTATATCGTATAATGACCATCATAGACAACTACCAATAGTAAAAAAACCTTATTACTTATAGTTTTCTAAACATAAAAAATTCCTTAAAAATGACGTTTCATTTTTAAATATACATCGTCTATTGTATTTTTATTGGATTTCCGGAAAGTCACGCCTGAGTCAATTAACTGTACTTAACACGATTGGGTTATCTAATGCAAAAAGATTTTTTCAAATCCGACTGAATGTTTCAGAGATATAGCGCGTCCAATAAAAAATAAAACGCCAGCTTTATTAAATAAGTAGGTAATTATAGTAACTACAGATATTGTTCCTGTTTCTTAAGAAACGTGGTTAACACCGGGACTCGTAACTTTTATTAATGTAAAGTGTATGTATTACTATTACAGAATAATCTTCTCTGTAATAGTAACACACAGAAGAAGGCAGATAGACAGAAGAATCTTCTTCTGTAATACTTCTTATTTATACACAATGACAGTTTTTATATTTTTGTGCCTCTCGTTAGAAATGGTTTAAATTATCACATGGCAAATATGAAAATGGTATAAACTCATCAAACCTATCAACATAATCAAATAGGAAAAGACTCAATACAACTCTCAATTTAATCGAATAGTCATGATTAATGTGGCCATAGCAAATATGGCGGCCTTATTGTCTACAAAAAGTTGCAGCATAATCTCGCATAGCTTAACAAAATTACGGTCGACTTAACCGAAGGAATTCCGGTCCAGTGGCACCCTTAAGGTTCTCTATAACTCTCTGGTGAGGAGTATACTGGAATATGCATCTCCTGTATGGAATCCAGCGTATCGTGTCCACATCGACAGAATAGAGTGCATCCAAAAAAAGTTTACGAGATACCTGCGCTACAGATCACAGACTTGTGATCGCGAAGCTGATTATCCTCAAAGGCTCTGCCACTTCAAGATGAGCTCCTTGGAGCAACGAAGGAGTTGCTCAGATTTAATTTTCCTTTATAAGACCCTTCATAATTTGGCGAATGTACCGGAGTTGGTTTCGGAGATCAATGTAAATGTGCCCCGCCGTACCTCATACAGATCCAATTTTAAAACAGATACATTTCAAATGCCTAAAAATAGAACTAATCTTGGCCGTTCAGCTCCTTTATACCGATTTTTGTCTAGCTACAATAAGCTGTGCACGCGTACCAACAACTTAGACATATTTTCGAACAGTCTGAATGAATTCAAACGATACGTCCTCAGTTCTTAATCGATTTCTTTGACTAATTTTGTTACAAAATGTTAATTTGGGTATTTGAGTGACTCCATTCTTGATAATTAATATTGTACAATTTAATTTAATTTTTGAACTCTAATTTTAATCTATTCTATTCTTTTAATTTTAATTGTAATTAATGTAATGCGTCCTAATTTATTTGTTATTTTTATTGTTTTAATTTATAATTGTTTTTCTAATTTAATTGATGTTTTTTCTTTAATTATTCTGAATTTTAATTTAACTACATTTTAAACTCAATGCAAATTTTGTAAATTTAATTTTGTAAATTTAATTTTGTTATTATCATAATTCGATTTTAGTTTTATTATTGATTATACAAGTGCTGTGCACACCTATAAGTGACGAATTCACCGCAAAACTGTTAAAATAGAATATATTTAATGTAATTATTTAGTGAATAAGTCGTTGGTGTGTCAATAAATAAATAAATAAGCTGTACGTGGAAAAGTGAGGCTCATGTTGACGTGTGTGGATCTCAGGTCTGTACTGCATCCCTCGTCTACTTATTGCAAGTGTAGGGGGAGTTAATTGCAAGTGGTTTCCTCCTGCAACGCCCTATTTTCAAGAACATAACGAATTCTCTTTAGCATCCGACGTTCTAGCTACGAGTATTTAGCTGGTTTCGTGCAAAAGCAACTGAAGAGCTTAGGTGCACTGCTATCTAGCAGTGGACAAATAAGGATTTCGTCAAGCTACCGTCCGGCTAGGTTATACAAACCTTATCACCACTTAGAATAAATTGTTCATTTTTATATGAATCGCTATCAGCACAATAGTAATTTTGTAGACTTACGACAAGACAATACTCGGTTGGTATAATTAGTTTATGCTGTTCTTTAATCGATACAAAATAAATAAATGATCAAAAATTGATATCATATTTATATTTCACCTGATTGTGAACGGCATAGATATTTACCTGAAGACAAAGATAGAGAATATAACGGCCTCTGTAAGTCACCAAGACCACAGCATACTAAAATTACCATCCATAAATGAATATAACTTTCCAGTACACAACTAACTTTATTAGAGTGATTGCATGGAGCTGCAATATTGTTGGAACAGAACATTTCCAATTCCCAATGTATCTGAGTGCAATTCGCGTAACGTTTCGTGCCGTGTCCCCAACAAGCATTAATTGGTGCATCCATTCACGTTTGTGGGTCACATTCGATACATTAACATTGGCCTCCGTATGTATTGAATGGAGATTCGTAGGGTTCAGTCTTGGTAATTATGGGGGTCTCTAATTACTCGGATGGTTGCGGCTTTTCAGGCCAATGTGTGACTTTTGTAAGCCCAAAGCACTTTAACTATTCCGACCACTGGGATTCCAGTGGTATGTCGACCATGGTCCATTATTGATGTATGGGACTTTAAACTGTTGTAGAATTTGAACTTGTTACTGTAGTTACTTACAGAAGTTCTTAAAGAGGTGGCTGGAAAAGACTGGATGCGAAACGGACACCAGGGTGTTGGGCCTATGTAGGTGGAGGACAGGTCCTCCACCTACATAGGTCCAACATCCTGGTGTTGTGGCGTAGTCTGAAAGAGGCATATGTCCAGCAGTGGACTTTGGTAGGCTGTGTTGATTGACTGTAGTTACTGCGGGACTGTTTTAGAGTTCTCGCGTATAAGTAGTGGGCATGACAGTTAAAGGACATTGTAAAAAATAGCCTATGAATCAAGATGTATGAAACCTTTACAATAATTACTAGTTTTTTTAAATAATTTACCTTATAATTATAAAAAAAAAACGGAAAGTTCATAATTTCGAACACATTTTAAAAAGTAATTCACTTCGGTGTTATTCCCCAGCGCCATTACTTTTTGTTTCAATGTGACGTTTTGAATAGCCTCTCTCAGCGCTTGATCTATGATTAAGGTTTTTAGTTACAAACAGAATAAAGCAA
The DNA here is from genome assembly GCA_914767755.1 of Agrochola circellaris. Taxonomy (NCBI): domain Eukaryota; kingdom Metazoa; phylum Arthropoda; class Insecta; order Lepidoptera; family Noctuidae; genus Agrochola; species Agrochola circellaris. Next base: position 5,020,569 of record OU611847.1, read on the forward strand.
TTGAAAGCGCTGTGGGAAACGAGCAACATCGACATTGACAGTCGATGAATGGACAGAAGACACTTTGATAGTAATGACAGTGTCGTTATTTTGTCACTTAGAGTATATTTTTATATTGGTTATAACTACAAATAAATGAGTATAAAGAAATAATGGTTCTGACTAGGTACCTATATATAATGAAACGTTTGAAGATAAAATCCAATGTATTTTCATTAATAAACGCTAAGTTAATATGTTTCTATTGGTCTAATTATAACCCCAAAATCCGAAATTGTTTTAGTTTTTTTACAATTCTCAGAAGTGTTAGTGATTTTAATTTAGTTTCAATCGAGTAGATGCATTATTTAGAACACAGAATGTAAATTCACGTCTCTATTGGTTCTGAGGCGAACGGTGTATGGACGCCGAACAATGTCCTTTGGAGATGGTTAACTACATCTTCGAATTCTTTGTTATCGTCCGTCTCGCACTGTATATGTATAATTCGGAATTTCCCGCAATATTGTGATCATGACAGTTTTCTACTCGGAACTCCTATCCTTTTGTAACAATGGCCAAATAATGGAGTACTTTTTATTAAAAGAAATGGTGACGTAATTAATGAATACACAGAAGCGTATACAATACAAGAGATTTAATATACAGAACCACAAAACAAAATCATTTTATTCTTGTACTTATAAACTCAGTTCAGTTTCCGTTAACCAAAATAATAAATAAAAGATGAAAGAAAACAAGCCCCATGTACACAAGCCGATTATGTTGAAACCATTCAAACGAATACATGGCAACCTGTCTAGAAATGTTTCATGAATATTAAACTACCAAATGTATTGGCAATCGTCACGGAAATAGAAAAATGGAAGAAAATGTTCTTTTATTTCGCCAATAGAGGTAATCCTATAAGTCTCAAGGGTCGTGCTGTGGAGTATTAGAGCACCATTGTTTTGGGGAAAGAAAGAGATAACATTAACATTTGTATAATTTTGTCCTTGTCTTGCAAAGGAACCGCGATGGTTATGACACTTACATAGGGTTCTCAGACATAATAATAGGAAATTGAATGTAAGGAAATTAACAAATATGGGCACTGTAGTACATTTTGCCCAGTTGTGGGGCACACAAAGTACCATGAATATGTATTTTAAGATAATTAATGTTCTTGCAAGCCCTTTTATTACTTACTTTGAGGAAAAATATTTTCTATACTTCAAAACATTTATAGACGTCATCAAATGCCAATTAATTTCAGGCTAATAAAAACAGTTCATAATTTCTCAGATACTAAATTCATACTTTTTTATTTATCCATATTATCCATACGAAAAGTGACAATAACATGCGATAATTTGCATACAAAAAATTTCTTTCGTGACTTTAAGGTAAGGACTGAAACAATTTTTTTCACGAAAAAGGACTGCATGTCAAACTCAAAAACATACCATTAAAATGAACTTCCAAAACAACAGTCATATCAAACCCCAAATCGAATAGGTACCTTATCTACAGACGCGTCGCCACCGTCAGCATGTCGGACGTCCAATCAAATTCTGCTTACGACCTAGGCCGCAAATCACATCGGCTCGGTCTTGCGCTGAGTCGGCCTAAATAAATCCAGCACTAGCGAAGGATTACTGGTGTTAGAAATCAAATGTTAGGGAATTAGTTTGGGTTCGTTAGAATGAGTTTGAAAGGTGTGGTTTTAAAAGGAATGGAAATCAAGACTAAATTATTGGAAGAATTATCTTTCAGTCCTATGGACCTGGTGGTAATAGGGAGTGAGCCAATTATCATGCACCGGCCACAGATTCAGAACACGAATTAAGAAAAAAAAAAGGTTAGGTCTATAAAAAAAAAAGTCCTCTAGACTGAATTTCGGCCATGGCGCCCAATCTCAGCGGAGACCTGCCTACGGCTTGGCAATCTATTATAGTGCACAAGTGTGAGCGTACACACAGGTGCACTCTCTCTTCCCTCACTCTCACAGTCTAATGAAGCGGCAATCCAAAACGACCAGACAGAGATTAGGCGCAGGGTCAACCACTTAACCGCCAACTTCAAAACCGACCCGTTACTAAGAAATTCCTAATGGAAAAACTCAATAATACTGCCTAACCCCGGAATCGAACCCCGGACCCCATGCTCAGCTCTCGCGCTTGCGTCCATGAGACGAAATTCATTCAAAAGTTGACACTAAGTATTTTTTTTCAACTCTATGTATTATTTTTCTTTTTCGAATGATTACAACAGAACGTTAGAAATTAAAAATAAATCATTTATGCTATAGTAAGAACAGTAGGTAGCAGAACGAATTTAAATTCATTCAAAAGTTGACACTAAGTTTTTTTTTCAATTCTGTGTATTATTCTTATTAAAAGCTTTTATTATTATTATTTTTAACTTCACTTGTATGTATGTTCTGGAATATTGCAATCAATATTTCACCCACTTCCACTGAAGCTACTCGTATCGGGCTGAAATTTGGCATACGTGTTTGGTTCTCGTGACAATGCATGATTAATTATTAATAAAAGCTCTTTTTTATTTTATTTTTACTATACTAACTTATTCTTTTTTTAATTATTACTGCAGACCGTTAGGAATTAAAACTAAAGCATATCAGTGAATCTGAATATCCTTAATTTAACTAAGCGTGATTAACGTTGAGACTCGAAACTAGAATTAAACGCAAATGTATGGATCTTGCTGAGACCTTAAATGAGATTTGCGTGCAACGAACTTGTGTGAAATAGGATAGAGCGAGACAACATTAATTTATATCCTGACTAGCTTTTACCCGTGGTTTTGAACGCGTGAAGGTTGGAAATTGCGGTGTAGCTTTGTGAGTGGTCTCAACTGTAAATAGTCGAGTGATACTAAAATATCACACATAGTAAGTTCCTAACCACAACACTAAAAACGTGGTACAACACTGCTTTTCTATAGATACTCTGTCATTTCATCTGCGACCAGCTATTTTAGCAGACAATCCTCTAATTTATACCATGAGCCCCGAATCTAGGGTGAGTTCAGCATTATATGATAATATGTACTGCGTGCTATAAGCTATTTAGTGTGCCATCTGTTATGATCATTGTTATCTTGTGTTTTATGTTCGTGTGTCACATACTTAACCTCATTTTACATATTATGTCATGGTGCCACGCTTTCTTTCACTCATCCTCTACAGAAAAGGGACGATCCTCTGACCAAACGGGTGTAGTGTCTGGTGGGAAGCTGCTCGACGATTGATGTCGGGACATTGTATATATACTCGTCACTCGGTAAACTCTGTTTGCGCAATGCAGGATTTTTGCGTGACGTCAGTATGATGCGTAGTTCGTATGTGGCGTTGTATTTTTAATATTAATATGGATGGTATAAACTGCTAGCGTATAACAAATTTTTATATTTTCTTAATTTTTTATAGAAAATGTAAAAATTGTTACCTACAAGACTAGACTTTTAGTGCATCTGATAACAGAAAAACTACCCATCTTATAGCTATATAAACATTATCATAGCTAGCTAACATAAACATGAATATTATGTTCATGTAAAAAACATGACCATACCACGCATTAAACGTCGAACAAAACGTATCCAGTCTTACAATCAAAACAGAGACATAAACATGCAAATACCATACTAGCAATAACGAAACGAAACGCCAAATCGCACGGCATGTGTAATTGAATCTGAAGGGAAATTGCATTCCGCACGTGAAGTTCCGATCACACAGTCGTGTTTGCAAAGATAGGGACATTTTTATACTAAAAATTTTACTGGACCTGAATTTATTGGCGAGATAGTGTTGGATATGAAATAAGTATTCTGTGATGTTCTTGTATGTAAAGTTTTGTAATATCGTATATCATTCGTTGAACTTGAGTGCTGAATTGGTATTGTATTCTGGAGTGTTTTTGTGATTTAGGGTACTTTGTTTTGTCGCAATTTGTTTTCTGCCCACGCAGGACTTTTACTTATGTATTTCTTTTTCTAGCTTTTGCTAGAGACCACAATCTACTATGTATTTACTTAAGTTTTTATTCTCTTCGACTATAGGTACAGTTATATCCATTAGATCCGGAAGTTACGTAACTGTCATTATTAATCACATTATTTTTTACAGTTAAAAAAAAAATTCAGAATCAGAATCAGAAATCATTTATTTGCAAAAAATGTAGGTAACAAAACATAGTTTTGATGGTGTAAAAATGAAAAACAAAAGATCCAGTACATTCTACCATATGGCATGCAACATTAAGCACTATCATAATCATAATTATTGCAAATCTATATTAATCAATAAGTGTCAGGTAATCAGTTTTTAATGTCATCATCTTGAAAGTTAAATTCACCGGCCAAATAATAGTCATAGTATATAAAATTAGAATCGAACTTAATAAATTTAAATATTATTGAGCAATGTCATAGGATGTTGTCATTCAAAAACTCACTGACAGCGTAATAGCATTTTTCAACTAGTAGTTTCGTTAATTTCTTTTTGAAAGAATGAGATGTATCATTTTTAATGTCATTAGGTATTTTATTGTAAATAACTGGTCCCATATGCATAATATTCTTTCGTAATAATGCTGTTTTGAAACTGCCTGTATGTAATAGACCTTTGTATTGGGATCTCAGTAATGCCCGCCGAATTTTATTTCAATATAAAATAAACCAAAAGAACAACATTCAAAAACCGAATACCCCAGCTTACTAGAAAGAGCGAAGTCAATCCCAAACAAAAGAATCATTAAAGTTGCAAAAACTTAACGCAATTACGCAAACTCTCATGAAACAACATTGTAACTAACTACTGAAAAAAAAAAAAAAACAACCTCACTACTCCCGCGAGGGATGTGAAAAGAAATTTACTTGTAATGTCAACAACTAGAGTGGGGAACATTAATTTTCCGTAAATTGTAGTGTAGCATATTCGTTACCAACTGGGTATTGTTGCTTACAATTTTATTTCCTCTTACATGTAAGGGAAATTATTCTGTTCCCCTCGGTTGATACGAATAAGGAAAATAGTTGTAACAGGTATGCGTTATTGCTAACATTCATTTCTTACATGGAAAATTTATTTGTTTCTGTTTGTACGGGAATGCTGTATTTAGGAACTCATGTTTATGATATGTTTAAGCCTATTATTAATACCACCCCGTTGTTCAACTGCGGATTACGTCCATACTCCTAGGCTGTGGTTTAGTGTGGACAGGGTTAAGGGGACTACAGGACCTAAACGTGCCTAAACGCAAGTTTTATAATGCCTAAAAGAATATGATTCACTGCAGTAAACAAAATCAGAAAAATATATGATATTCTTCAGGATATATGCTAGTATGATAGTGTGTTGAAAACATAATACAACTAATTTGATACGATAAAAAAAAATCATGAAGATACCTCTAAAAATTTCTTTTAACGATTAAAAATCATATTGATTTACATGCAATCATTCTGATTTTTTGTCAGATTATTCTACAAGCTACATATTAGCATAATACTGTTTTAATTTTCCAGTCCAATCAATAGATTTTTTGTAAATCGCTCACTGCTTCATATTTTGCAATAAATTACCTGCGTCGTGTTATCGCGCTTCTCTTTCATTTCTATGCAGTCCGACAGTGACCGCGCTTTAGCTGTTGTAAGCCTCTTAAGTTTTGACATAACCATTTGCGGGTGAATAGATATGTGTTCAATTGGTAACTGATGATAGTAATAATAATGCATCCTTGAATAGGATGGTGTCTGTTGTTATTTGAGGAGGTCAAAGAGGATGCACTCTGAAAGTCGGTAATATCACAAATAGCTGTCAAAATATATTTCGCTGTTTTGATTAATTTGTGACCAAATGAAATATCGCTCTGTAGTGCACAAAAATATTGATTGTGAATGTCAATAATAACATTGCAAGGTGAAATACAGTTAAATGCGTAGTGTCAAAGTTTAACGTCAACTGTTTTAATTTTTACCATTGTGTTTCCGTATAAATTGATCAGTCAACAGGGGAATTGAGACTCATTTTTATTGCCTTTTCTTTTGGTCTATTCTCTATCACTAAATCCACTTGTGGACAGAAAGTTTGTTCTTTATTGCTAGCTACTATACAGACTACAACTCAGAACGAATCAGGTCTGCTTAAAAATCGTTTTCGATAAACTTAATTAAAATCTTATAAATGATAAATGATGATGGCCTGCGATTCTCTTTTTCATAAAATCAAGGTCTGCTATATACACTTCCTTGTTATTTCCTTTTTATCAGCGGTAAAGAAAATATGACCCTCCTAAAATTACAAAAATGCCCCATCTTTGCCGCCGTGATTAGAGGACTACCAGACAAATTCGAAAGGTTCTTAACATAAAAGAAAATAATAGAAACCTAGACATACTCTTTCTTAATTTTAATGTTAAAAATAATTGAATCGGCTCAGTTTTCGAGAAGAAAAAAGGGGAATACAAAACGTCGATCTCGTCAATTTTATTTGTGATATAAACGGTCTGAGCAACAGCTGTCCCTATCGCACTCTACGGGGGCGGACTTGATGTAAGACGACGGCAATAGTTTCTTCAAATACCTATTTTTTCAAATTCCTCGCAGGCCCTGTTCCCTCTTAAAACACTGACAGAAAATGCACAGCCTAAACCGTTAGAGACCGGTCTAAAATATTGAACAAGAGTTCCTTCTATTAAGAAGTTGAACACTAAGAAAGGATTTTTGTAAATTGAATAAATTGGATGAATGTTTGTATGGAAATTCGTAAACTACTATTTCCAAAATCGTAAAACTAAAAAACAAAACACTACCTCTCTGAAAACATATGTCTTCTGCTACTTAACATCCAAATCGTTGTCCGCTCCATTCCGTACACATGCTAACCGTCTTCGCGCACGTGCAAATAACGACAACAGTTCGGAGAGTTGGCCTTGTACATAATCATTAATTTAATGGACGGGCCCAAGGGCTGGCCAGTGGATAGTGGCGGTCACTACAGATCGTGACTGGCTTAACTTGCTGCGTATTATTGAATAGCTTTGTGGGTATCGGGGAGTTGTGTAGACTGTGGTAGTGGTATTGAATACTTCACAAGCTTAGAACATATTGAGAGAAATAATAAAAGATTCTTTGTTTAAAGATCGAAAAATAAAAACATTTTTCCTGCACATTTCAAGGGTTTGTCATTAAGTCACTATCATAATAATAATTTCAGCAGAAAGACGTCAAGTGCTGGACAAAGGCCTCACCCAAGCAATGCCACCTCAAACGGTTCAGTGCTTCTACAAGGTGGACCTTGTGAAGGCCGCAGACATGAAGTAATTTCACATATTATTACAAACGCAAAGACCAAAAACAACTACTTGCAGACCATTCCATTTTATTCTATAATATTCTATTCTATTTTTAATAAATGGCAAGCAAAGCCGATGTCAACTATCCTGCCAATGTTTAAAGTGAGTTGAAAAAAGAAAGAGTGCATGATTATTAAAAAAAAAAAAACAAAAACAAATCTTCGTTTGATACAGTTGAACACAATGTAGATCTTGTTGAGTTAGTAAAGGAGTTGTATATGTATGCAGATCGAACCGCACGACACGCAGCGTAGAAGCTAACTCAGTAACAGCAAAACCTTCAAATTTTTTTCGCAATGTAACAGCCTATTTATTTTGTAGCATTACAAGAAGAACTGCCGATGTATTCTGTGAAAATCTCACCCTAAAAACTAACGTGAAGTGAGCTTTAAGTGAGCTGTCAATAATGTCAATCATATCATCAGCCAAACTTGGGTGAAGTGAGGTGTCAATAGTGTCAATCCCTAGAAATGACAGCTCACTTTAAACTCACTTCACCTAAGTTTTCACGGTGAGATTTTTACAGAATAGCACGACAGATGTAATAATAGCTAACTTCAAGCTCACTTCACCTATGTTTCCGTGGTAAGATTTTTACAAAATAGACCCGCTGATGTAAACAATGCACACGGTTCCTCCACCAACAGTGAGCCTCTAACTAATGCATAGCTAACTAAAGCCTGAGAGTACCTACTTCAGAAACTTTTAGCCCTCAGCTCGTCTTGTTCTAAGTAAAAACAAATTGTTATGGTTATTCGCACTTTGGACAAACTTTCAATATATTCTCATAGGCATGTCAAGGAGTGGAACTTTTTAGATAAATTGTAACTTTTGTGAAGCTGAAATGGTAGAAAAAAGTAAATTTATGTAGCTACAGTTTTGTGCTCAAGTTCTAATATTTTTGCTCTTGAAAATAAAGGTTTTGTGAAGTATGTACCGGCCGGAGTGGATTTTGTTTCACAGATTATAACAAGTTTTTGGAAGATTAACAATACTAATTGTACCCTGGTAAGCCGAAAGGCGCTATCTCCGATATACGCCCTTTTAGTTTTTTTATGCCATTCAATTGCTATAACAATTTCGCATCTAATGGTATAAGCCAAATACCGCTATATAACTTAAAACATATAAACAATCGACTCAAAAGTTTTTTATATCCTTAGGTTTCCTTAAATTACAATTTACAAAAAGTCTATTTTCTCAAAACTTACTCCGATTGAGATAGCGCCTTTTGGCTTAGCAGGGGAGAATTATTATGTAGCTATTGTGTACCACCGTGATATGAATAAATAATGATTGAAAACTAGTTCTATAACATTGCTTTTATACCGCTATAAACGTGGACGAGGTAGTTGTTTTTCAAATGTTGTTATGTGAAACCTGAAAATTTTGAAGACGTTAAAAACTAAATAAACCTCCGGATAACAAAATATTTTATGTCCATTTCCCAGATCCTGAATAGAGGATATTTGATATACAGTATGTTACCCTATTTTTACGCCAATTTGCCCTGTATTCAGCAATTCACAATTCAATGCATACACAATAAATGTGTGAGCTGTCCGTGACTGTACTTTGTGACTTCCCTTTTTGAACTCAATATTTTTACGCTTTTTCCACGCATTATGAATTCTATGTTCCTGTTGAAAAGGTTGAGATTCTGTTGTGGATTTCTGTTCTTCAATACGCAGGAAAGGAAGAAAATAATACCTATGGGAATTACATAGTTCTTATTGTTTTTTATAAATGACATTTACCTGATATGAATTAATGAACAGCAGTGTTTTTTACTCGTTACAAAAGTAATGTACCAGCCATGCTATTCTGTAAACATCTCACCGTGAAAACTTGGGTGAAGTGAGCTGTCAATAGTGTCAATCCCTGTGGAATGACAGCTCACTCCACGCTCACTTCACCTAAGTTTTCACGGTGAGATGGTTACAGAATAGCACTGCAGCAGTCGATTTTTGTCGTTTGAATAATTTTATTAGGTGTCTAATACCTACTCACATAATCTTATAGTGAGTATCTTAACACCATGGACACTTTTTACATGAAAACTGTAAGTAATTTACGCAGCAGCAAGTTATTACATTAAGTTTAGCGATGTAAATATATACAGAATTTCCTTTGCAATTATTTTTAGTTGCTTGGTGGGTTTTCATCTCGCAAATCATTTATTTCATCGTTAATATGAAAAACTAAGGCAATGGACTTCCTAGAACAAATCAAAACAAAGATATAGTCAAGCTTTTCAATCAAGAGACAGATTCCGATTTTGAAGGGTTGCTAGCACTAAAGCGTCACTTCGAAATCTAGTCAATTCCATCAAGTAGGTTATCCCTGGTTATCTCATTCTAGAATTAAACGAATAATAACCCAAAAGGGCTGTCAAATAAAAAATCACCGAAACGTTCCTAAGCCCTTGATCCCCATTATTTTCTTACTCTAAAAGTATCATAGAACAGGAATGTATAGAAGTGAAATTCCTTATCTAATTTACTTTAGATCTGTCTGACACCATGAGTATACACGATACAATCGCACTAGCTCCAACAATTTGGGGTTCATTTATAACCGTTTCTTAAAGGTTAGTAATGATTAACGTCTGCGTCACGAAATTTTTTTTGACGTTTAAACGTCTCTTAACTTTAATCAACGTGTATAAATAAATCAATTAATTAATAGTTTAAGCGCACACATGTACAGAGGCGGAGTTTAGGCGAATTTTACAAATAAAATTAAACGCGATTAGCACGTAAACCACGTTTAAGAGCTGTCAGTGTCATTATTTTCTTTGGAATATTGACACTGACATCGCTTGAACTCGGCTTAGATGTGCTGATTGCGTTCAGTTTCATTGTTAAAATTCACACTTAATGAAATAACCATTGCATTTTCTACTTGTCAACCTTTAAGTGATGCAGAGACAATTAAATTCAGGATGTGAACACTCCAGACAGACACATGCGGATTTTATTAAGATTAGACGGAACTGAAGGAGAACACTTAAGCATAATGTCTTTCACGCATTTCCCCTCGATCATCGACAAAATTGAAAACTTACTAAGCAAAGCGAGAATGGCGTGCCAGATTTTTACGCACTGATGCGGACACGGATAGCATCCCTGATGCGGCGAGTGCGCGACAGCTCCAACAACTTGGTAGCTATAGTAGCCGACAGGATGGACAGTCCAATTATGTGGCAATGGATGACCACTCATCGTGCGTCATTCCATTATTTAAAATAAGTTGTTTTATTGTATTTTTTGTGTAGGTATATGTTTTCATGTATGTATGTATGTTTTTGTGTATCAAATTGTAATGTGTGTTGTTTATGGACTTATGGTCTGAAATAAATTTATTATTGTATTATTATATTGTGCAGGGCTGGGTTGTGGAGACCGATTATCTCAGTCACACAGCACACGCATAGTTAAAAGTGCAAGAATTTCACATCTACACGAATTTCTTACTCTGTGGCAGAGTTTTCACATCGACCTCCATCATTTGGGACAGGCGAGAACGTCTTCATTGTACTTCGGAGTATAATTGAAAACTCAACGAGTTTTTATACATTGCACGTTGGTTGATATTGAGCCTGGATCTCAACGCAATATTGTTTTAATTAAATTTTAGTTTAATTTTTGAGACTTGATTAAGTTTTGTTATATAGGTAAGGTGCGTAGTTAATTGTTTTTTCAGGTGTACAGCAAAGGTTGTCAAACGTCCAATTAAATCATTTTAGGGTTCCGTACCCAAAGGGTGTCGAGTCTTTGTTGTCCGTCCGTCCGTCTGTCACAGGGCTGTACTTTTGAACCGTAATAAGTAGATACTGGTTTTCACAGAGTGTGTACCACTATGGCTGCTATAGATACAAATATTAAAAATAAAATAAAGTTAATAATTCAAGGGGGTCGGCATACAAGAAGGCGTTTTATTTCGATAATTATGTAGTGTAAACACCTATTGAGATATAAGCGATATCGCTGTCACGTTCGATAGCGATACTGGTCCAAAGTGACTAACCAGAAGGCGGACCAGTAGGCCTAAAGTATTGTACGGTGGCCGGAACCCTTCGTATACTAGTTCGAATTGCAAATGGCCGCTTTTTTTAACATTCACTGGTGTTTATTCATTTTCCGTATTGGCATAAGCTATACGACGATAGCTTATACCATGTTAATAAGATTAGCCAGTCTGCAAGCTGATTGACAGCTCAAGACGCGTCCTATATAAAAGCGATCGTCGCAATACGCGATCGGTCGCGTGCAAATGTCACTTTTTGTTCGGAATACCTGAAAGCGCCCTCTGTCGGCGCGAACACGAGTTCAGGTTGTATGGTGTATTCTCGCAAAGATCGCTTTTGAATAGTACGCGGAGTCAGGGTGCACTAGACTAACGCTTAGCATATTCGTTGGTACATGGTTTTGACACAAATGCGGACTCCGAACTGAAGTTACTGAGAATTTTTCAATGGATAAAACGTAGGACAGCAGCGGTTCAACAGGACTCCACGCTCAGAAGTCGCGCGTGCAAAGAACCCATTAATCAAAAAAAAAAAAACAACTGTGAATCTACTTAATTTAAAAAAAAAAACACTGATGACTAGGTCCAGATTACTGCAACCACCGGATCTAGAAGACGCATGCCTCTGAGTATTAAAGAAACATTTTTGAAAAAAAATCCCCTAAAAAGGGTTAAATATGTGATGAAAATTTGTACGGCAATTCGTCATTTTTGCCGATGGGAAATTCCTCGGTCACACGGCTTTACCCTTTATAAAAACCCTCGGTCAGAGACAAAGTATTCAATTATTAGCAACCACACATGGTAATTACATGTCTAAAACAACCTCAAACATCCACAATGTGTGGACCACCACAAGTGAACTGAAATACTTACATAATTTAAGAACACCCACACTTCCGTGAACCGAATGCCCTTCACCTGCTTTTGCGAAATGAATTGTTCACGAGAAATTAATGAACGGCCATTTTTATTTTATTTTGTTTCTGGGCACATAAACACACCAAACAGGTGTGTTTATGTTCCTATTATTGTTTTAAAACGTTTATTTTATTATTTGCAAATAAATGTCGCCTACAGCTTTCAAAGCTTCATTACTATTTAGTGCTTGAATCCCTACCTTCGTACTGTTACAACCCTTATTACAAGGCAATAAAGCCTAAGTCAGCTTTTAACCTATAAACAGTGTACTTTTCCTTTATTAAAGTACTGATGTTGCATTTTTACCCAATGCATAGAAATAATATGTATTATTCAGTTAGTTACATTCTGGACGCCGCCGGCGCCGCCGTCGCGTAATCTAGTGTGCCCAAATTAAGGGAGCAAATAAGAGTGACATTGCCAAAATATAAGTACCTAAGAACTTGTGTGTCTGTGTTTTTGTACTGTGGTGAATTAAAATGGTTCCAGTAGATTATTATTGTTTTCTTTTTAAAAAGACAAACGGGGTCGGCTTAGTAACAGTACGCAGTCTCAACCGATGACTCACATAATTGAGTTCGTTTGAAGCACAACATTTCACTCATTTAACATTCATTCTTTTTCATTTGGCCACGTTTTAAGATAAGATAAGATAAGATAATATTTATTTGCTTAAACATGTGTCATACATACAAGAAAAATACATGCATGCAAGATGGTAAGGACATTATTAGGTACAGGCATGTTTGCCACATGATGTGACGTGCAAATGTCTAGGAATATTATTAATTAATTAAAACATTCTCTTCGATTAACAATAAATTAAGTAGTTAAAGAGCAAAAATAACAAAAATCAAACAGAACATTAAAACAAAAATAAGTTAATAAGATAGTTTTACAATAATCCTGTCAAAAAATAAAAAATAATACACAATCCAAAAATAAAAAAAACACAAAAATTTAATCAAATAGCTACTATGTCAATACAAATCTTTCCTCTAGGAACTCGTTAATGTTATAATATGCTTTATTTACTAGATGTGCCTTCAGTTTTCTTTTCAAGTGTACATTATTAATCTCCTTCCAGCTCTTTGGCTCTTTAATTCTGAAACAATTTGAAAATATCATGCAGTAAATAAATTAGTTTCCATCTGTGGCTGCAGAAAATATTCTGAGGAAACGTTAGTGTAGAACTTAAAAAAAAAAAAAAAAAAACACTATTTTGCCCTCCACCGCCGGAACCACCTGGTGGTCCCTCTTCCTCTCACAGAGAGAAGGCCTGTGTCCCAGCAGTGGGAACATCATAGGCTAATTAATCACCGTTTTGGTAAATAACATTTTCGCTTAAAAATCCAATAGAAAGCCCAAGGGGAATCTCTTTGGGATTTAATTAAAGACGTTTTTGTTTGACGGTGACCGGAGCTACTGAAGGTGACACGAGGACGGCCATTGGCTATTTGCTTACAAGCTCGCTCGTAGTGTATTTGATCGAAATCTTTGAGCATTTTAAAATAACTAGGTACTTCATGTTCGGTTTCTGTATGTTTAAAAGGAATTTTGGGGTTAGGATTCAGAGTATTTTATTTTTACTTTTGCTGTTTGCTTTTCCTTGAAACGATAAATTCATCACTAAATATAGGTCAATGATGGATGTCTACAGTATTTATTGGAAGTTCTGATCCCAAGTTCTGATTCATAGCTAGCTATAGCTGGGCTAGCCATGTTTGTCGAAGGACCAATGGCCGGTGGAGCAGATGAGTCCTAAAGTGGAGACTGCGTATTGGCAAACGTAGCGTGGGATGCCTCCCAGCACGCGTAGCATGACAACTATAGAAACGGGTTTTCTACGGGTTTCGTCGACGGAAGAATAGACAAAATGACATTGTGATTTTTTATCTATAATTTTGTCTATTCTTCCGTCGACAAAACCCGTTTCTATTGTGGTCATGTTTAAGCGTGCAGCTAGATGGGCCGACGAACTTAAGAAAGTGGCTGGGACAGACTGAATGCGAAAAGTGGAGGACAGGGTGTTGTGGCGCAGCTTGGGAGAGGCCTATGTCCAGCTGTGGATTGCGATAGTCTGAGTTGCTTGATTCGACATTTCCGTAGCGTAACTTGCTGAAATATATTAAAAGTTTAACTTGGTCTAACTTGGCATACTTTCATCGGTTCAAAGACCAGCGTAGCAACTGAATTTCTTCAAAATTGATCCACGTTGATTATTCATCGTGAAATTAATAATTTAATCTTAAAATTTAATAAAAACTTGGCTTATCCGGTCGGATGCCAGTGCCCGAAAAAACTTTGCTTGTTAAGGGCCTTCATTAGCAAGCCTTCGAGGGTTTTGGATAGGCCCTTCGGTTATCGACTTAATTACAAGTATCTTGTAGGTACTTAAGCTCAGACACATTTGCCTTTGAAACTTGAAACAGATGGAGGTACTGAAGTGATTGATTTTAGAGCAAATTAGAAACTTGTAAGTAGTGATTCACAAGTTAATCTATAGGGGTATGTAATTAGGTTTCTGGGCACTTCTGTGGCTTAAATGGAAGTGATTATCCAGAACCTCGTGAAGGTTGCGGGAATTTTCTGGATGTAGGCCACACAAGACTCATCATTGTAGTTATTATACTTGGGGGAGGCCTGTGTCCATAGTCCAGCAGCGCTGGTCTTTAAAATCTTTCTGACTAATGTCTAAGTAGTTACCCTAGTCATTTGTTTTTAGTTACAAATAACTGCGCCCGTCAGTTTCACCCGCATAAGTCTCGATTCCGTGGGAGTATTGGAATAAAAAATATCTTATTTCCTAACTAAGGTCATGTTTGACCTATGTGCCAAATTTCATTCAAATCCGTTCAGCCGATTTGGCGTGAGACCGTAACAAACAAACAAATAAATGTTTGTTTATTTGTTAACTCGGAGTTAGGTTGCCAGCAGATAAACAGGAGACGCTAAGTAAGGCCTTCAAAAATTAAAGGTAATATAGTCTACAAAGAGAATTATTACGAATTCTACAAATGTTACTGTTTACCTACTATTTAACCCTTCCATTCGCCTTACTTGAAATATTACTCAAACGTTAATAAATTATTTATTTAAATTTACTAGTTCTAGGTTCTCAGTAATAAATTAAATTGTAACACAACATCATTTTCAGAAACACAAACAAAATAATAAATCCGAAACGCAAAGCCAAACAAAATAAATTTCTACGAACATAAAATAACTTTGTGAATATGCAAAATTATCTTAAAGTACACAAATAAAATGAAAGGCGATAATATAATATGCATAATAAAATGTTAGTATATGCAATATATACAAGTTTTGTATATGCAACACAGATTTTACAGCGGATTGGAGGAACGGTAAATTTTATGGTTTAGACGGATTTTATTGTTAGTACTCACTCTTAGATGTTTTAAAACTGGATAGGTACTTATGGATGTTGCAATAATTCGTCACTTACTTTTAAATTCATCTCATCTCCGAATAATGGTACTTAAGCTTGATCTTATGCATACCTACGTATTTCTTAAAATTGTTCCTCTTCAGATTCGACAAAAAATTCAACTGACTAATATGTATCAAGAAGAAACCTTCCGATTTATCATCTATAATCTATAAATTTAATCATATAATATAATATTAAATATGAAAATTTGTATGTTTGTGTGGTTGGATGTTTGTTACTCAATGACGCAAAAACGATTGAACGGATTTGGATTAAATTCGACACACAGATAGTTCATACCCTGGATTAACATATATAATACTTTTATACCAGTAGTACATTCCCGTGAGATAAATTCCGACCTATACGCGGGCGAAGCAGCGGGCAAAAGATAGTCATCTATAATGTCCAGTAAATAAACTAATAAAGTTGTCTGCCAATACCTTCTTCAAGATTTTGTAAACTTGATATGAAATTCAAATTAAAGGATAGCTATAATGTTAAGGTTTTCGTATCCAGTACTTTCCAAATTCAAAGTAAGTTATACACGGAGATAAATCTCGGGAATTGGATGCGTCTATCTCGCACGGGTGTTTAGTTGGTTCGTAATAGAACCCATCCGCGTTTATGACTTAAAAATCCCTCCATTTGGAGATTTGGTTGGTTCTAATCTACTGTGTATTGTGGGGATTTCAGTAAGTATGTAATATAGGGACAGTTTAAACAGGAGGGGTTGGCAGACACTATAAGGCTATATCGTACTTTAGTGTCTGTTCATAATCAACAACCATGAAAGAGTCATGCGAGGACCAGGAGATACTCTTTTCTGCATGTTCCTCGCATGATCTGACCAAGACAATATCTAGACTTTAAAAAGACTGTGACCTCTGAGTTTATTTCGGTCTTTTTCTCAGAGTAGTCAATTGATCTAGTATAAAAAAAAACTGACGTGTAATAGTGTTTGTACAAACCTACTTACAAAAATAAATATAATAATTTGTCATAATCGCAAGTTTTTTCCTCTTTCTCCATAATAATATTTTCATCCGACCAGAACTCGGTGGCATAAAGTTTAGAACAAGATGACATGGCAGCATGGAATTAGTATATCCTATACTATTAAATGAGCATTCTCTATTTTCACCAAAGCAGAGCTCGGTCGCCCAGGTACTAGAAATAATACAACGCTACGCAGAAAGTATATAAGAGTATCAAACAGCAATCGATATTAAATAATAAGTTCAAAGGTAAAATAATGTTGAAAATTTCTCGTAAAATTAATTAACCGGGCTCAAAGATCGCGGATGTGTACAAAAACTGACAGGTTATTAACTCATCTCCAGCAAGCCTCCCAATAATTTACTTCCTCCTGATGAATATCTATATGAGAGATTCGGATCGATTTCTCTGATATTGGCAAAAGATTTTTTTTTAGCTCGCTCGGTGACGGTGGATTATAATTAGGTACATGAATAATAGCATTCATATTATGTCACTGGATACAAAGAATGAAAAAAAAATGTTTATGCAACCTTTATGGTCTTGGATTGTTACCTGCCCTGACATAAACCAATAGACAATATAGAAAAACCTTTTGAATTTCTATTTTTGTTTATATTATTTTAGTGTCGAATACGAGGCTTTTTGGTACTATGTATTATATATGTAAAAAGCCACGTGAATAGTGCCAACAAAATCTAAATATCTCCTAAACGACACCAGTTAGCTACATGAAGTAAAAAAAAACTTGAAATCAGTTTAATATGTGTTTTTTATGCGCTATTAAATACACTTGAATGTTGCTTTTTTACTTCAAAAAACTATCTTGTTTGGTTTCGGAAATATTTCATGATAAGTTAGTGACTTTTTTATATTGCTCGTCAGTGTAGGTATTATGTTGTTTTATTATGTGCGTCTTATTTGCGCAGAATAAACATATTTTTCTTTCTTTCTTTTCTTTATATAAAAAATAATATCAATATAATACACGTTCACTTCCAAATAAATATAACCCTAAATCCGTAATAAATACACTTCTAGTCGAGCAAAAAAAGCTGAACTTAACAAGACTTGGAAAAATTGTTCAACAAGTCGAATGAAAATCATAACGAACGCAAAAACAACACCGTCGTTGTTGTACAAATAGATTGAACAACACGTTGGGTTGTAGATGATTTATTTTGGCAATAAGTGTCGTGTTAAGCTACGCCATTATCGGGGCCGCTCGACGGTGGACGAACCTTTGAACAGCGCATGTTGGACACTTAAGCGGACTGAATTTATTTAGACGAAATTCTTCCAAGTTTATAAGCTATCTACTTAATAAAAATCTTAGATCCATTCATTCACTGAGAGGTAATGCTCAGACTAAACCGCTGAGTCTACAAGTATGAAATTTTGAACAAGATTTTCTTCTCCAGAGTGAGCATTATGAAAGGATTTTAGGAAATTCTACCCCTAAGGGGGTGAAAAGGGCGAATTTCGTTTGTATGACAATTTTCGTTTGTTTGTATACACGCACCTACACACACACACACACACACACACACACACACACATCCACATTCATCATACTGCACATAATACACATACACACACTATTCTTTTTAAAAGCTTTTACTTATTATTAAATTACTTACCTTAAATTACTTTTAAAGCAGAAGAAGCACTGTTAAATGTTCTTTAGTTAACTATGCTTTATTATGGAAGAGCGGAACCTCCTAACACAGGCATTATTTGCTTAAAAGGAGGCTCCAAACACAAATGACCCTTTTTGTAAATCTGAAGCATAAATAAATATTTTGTATTTTTGTATTTTTTTTGTATGAAAAATCTTATTCCTTGAGTTTTATAAACTTGAAACTTCGCACTAGTATTTACCTAAATAAGTCATAAAGTTTTGTATGGAAGAAATTTCGAAAGTCCGATTATTTTGAAACTTGGTATAGATGATCTTGACCAAAAAACTACAAGTTCTTCTTTTTAGATTTTTCAAAAACCAACCCCTTACTAGGTGAAAAGGGGTAATCAAGTTTTTAGGGGAAGATTTTACTGCTTGCATCGATTTGAAACAAAAAAAATTGTAACTGATACTTAATTTGTCAACGTTTCGGAACGGCCAGGTAAGTACAAAATATTTGCTGATATTTGAAAGTAAACCATCCCTTTTTCTTATAACTTATTCCGCACACCAAATGGAAGTCAAGAGAAACAATGTTTATAGCATTTATTAAACAAGCAACCATGATTGACGTCTGTTTAATAAAAGCCAAAAAGATGTCGTGGTTTTCAAACTTGTTTTTGTTTACGCCAATCCCTTGCGGAGGAGTGGTTTGATGGTTATATTTATTTAATCCTAAAACAACTAGCGATACTTCTTTATTGGATATTATAAGTAGGTATTCAAAGTTTTTCGTATTGGAGGAAAATGGATTGGTAGTTAAAGATCTTTTGATGGAATCTTATTGGTTCATTAAGAAAATAAGGATGTTTCGTTTAAGGAAATGCAATAACTGGTTTTAGCATTTAAGCTACGGTTTCGTAGAAGAGCGTTGGCCGTCACCTAGCGTCTGCAATTTACCGGTGAATGATGTCATTGAAGCATTATTTATGAAAGTAAGTTGCCAGAGAGCGTTTTTGATGTTACTACAATTACAACTCATTATTAGTGGCTTTTGTAGACGGCGTTTGATGATTATTCAAATTTGTTACAGTTGTAACAAACGGCAATCATATCATTTGTTTTGAATGATTGCCGTTTGTTCCTGCTGGGGAGTTTGTTGCGCCACTTCTTCTTCCCAGCTAAAGCACTAGGAACTGGTGAAGGGTGGGCGTTTTGGGGGACTGTCTTATGTAATTTTGACGTTCGAAAAGTGCTGATTCTCAGCCTAGTTTGAATAAATGACTTTTGAAGATGAATTTTTTGAATTTCGAATAGGCTTTTATTATTTTATTAATTTATTTAATAATTTATTTATTTATTTTATTATTTATGTACACACAGTAAAATACAGAGAGATACGACGTAATTATAATTTGAGTACAAAGGTACTGCTTATTTCTTAAGAAATTTCTTCCAGCAGACCTGCGAAAGGAGAAATGAGAAAGAAATGTAGACAATAGTGTGTGAAAACAAAAAGAGAAAAATATAAATTTGTGAAGTCTTATACTAAAAAATATCTAAATATAACTACACGTATAACGTAATCAATTAACATTATATACTTAAATAAATACATAAAGCTTAAATATATAAACATACATATTATAGGTTATGATTTATCTTACATATAGATTCTTCTCTATTCTTGTGAGAGTGAGAACGTTGTCTATTTTCTATTTTGGGTACTTGTTGGAAGGCCTACACTGTCCTCCCATACCAATTAACACTTTTATTTGAAAATATTATAAAAGCCAATTATTTTTAAAAGAGTAACCGTGGAGTTTCGTGCCGGCTCTTCTCCATAAGAAACGACCAATTGGAACCGTGCACCTAGCTTCTGACGTTTCATAAGGGCCCATGCATGCGCTATATGTGAAATAAAATATTATGTTTTGATTTTGATGAGTTTTGAGATGAGACATCGTAAAGTCAAACCCCACTGCCATAATTTTTATAACAGCTGTCACTGCGACTATCATGTGGCGGCTACCGCCCTTAATTGTAGCTTTACAAAACAAAAAAATTAAACATGCAAAAGTTTTATCACACTTAACATGTCAACTTTCAATCATTTGCAAAGCTATCCGTTTATTAAAAGCGAAAACCAATTAAAAACATAGGAATAATTATTGAACATTGACAACATTTTCTGTCTATTTATTTTAGACTTAGAAATTAATGAGTTGTTCTGAACTCCTCAGTGATAAGTGTTTTCGGTAGCAACCAATGGATTTATAAACAACAGTTAATGAATATCCCTTCAAAACAACCACCGTGATAATTTAATCCGCCCTTGTGCTTATAGGATCAGTGGGTTTAATTCTAATATTTAATCTTGCTTTTAGTGCTACATAAATAAAGTAGGTAAGTACCTAAGGTTGACACAATGTTGTTTTTTTTGCTATTAATTGTTAATGGCATGTATTTAATCTAACCCCTAATAAATCCTATTCTGCGCTCCTAAAAATAGTACTGAACATTTTAATAATAGAATGATTGCGCCACACAAATAATTCCTATTTTAGTGTTCTAAATATACTAAACAGCTAAGTAAGTGCGCCCAACTTGGATGAAGCACTCGCCGGCCGCTGGAGTGGCACCGCTCGCTTCGCTCGCTCGGCTCGCGCGCTTGTAGTCACAGATCTAACCTAACCATTAGAAGGAGAATAAGTTTTTAGAGGATCACTCAAATATGTCCCATTGTTAATCAGTACTTCTCTCATTGAGAGGGAATGGGGCGTAATCCACCACGCGGGCCCAGTACGCGTTGGTAGATGATACATGTTTTCGATTTTTTTATTCTAGGACTTGCCGGTTCCCTCACGAAGATTGCCTTCACCGTTTTGAGAGCAGTGGTGATGAAATAATTTACGAAAAGTAAACCGCCTGTCAGGGTTGGGACCTACGACCTTCAACTTGTAAGTTTCGGCCGTTACCACTGGGTCACCATTGTGCACTGCTCTTAATATATACTTATCCTTACATATAATAAAAGATAGTCCCCTGCCGCGTCTGTCTGTCTGTCTGAATGCGATAAACTCAAAAACTACGGAACGGATTTTCAAACGGTTTTCAGCAATGGACGAAGTGAAAAGATTTTGGTGTAGAATTTATTATGGTTTTGTGTAAATTGGCTGAAATATGACGATTATTGTTGAAGATGTCGGAAAAAATCATGCCGACTGGGAGCTTTACTGGCGTGCGCCGCGTAAACTATAAAGATACATAAAAATTATGTTCTATGGGATTGTTTATCTTAAAAAGTTCAACAAAAAAGTCAGCAATGGCAAGTATCTATCTTCTAAGGATGACCCACAGTAACCATTATTATCTTTCATAATTTCACAAAAATTCATTGTTATTTCCGAAGCTATTTTGACCGGTATTATATTAATCCTTATCCAATATAAATATGTTAATTGGTCATTTAATTTAGATTTAAATATGCCTTGACATCATATTATTTAAATGAATATTTAATAGTTAAAATTACGCGTAACAAAATAATTATGGTTGACGGCTCCGCGGGCTCAGCGGTAGGAGTCAATGACCTTTTCCTCGGATATTAGGTATGTAAGCCCGGTAGTACGTTCCCGTGGCATATTTTGTGGGCAAAAGCTAGTAATAATATAATAAAGCTGAATAGTTTGTTTGTTTGAACGCACAAATCTCTGGAACTATAAGTCAGATTAAAAAAAATCTTTTTATATTTGATAACTCAATTCTTGAGGAAGGTTTTATGCTATTTAAGATCACCCTACGAACCTTAGGTGCCGGTCAAAAACAAAAAAAAACTGAAAGAACGCTAAGCGTAAACGCAGTAATTGCGCGGGTGGGCGATGCGATGCGATGCGGTTGGTCGGGAGCCGACCAAGTTTATTGTGCAAAAAATATTGAGCATATCTTACGACTTCCACGCGAACGAAGTCGCGGGCAGAAATGCTGCAGAAAGCGACTCCCAGGTCGGGCAAAGTGTTATTGGGTTTTTCCATCTGAAATTTCTCAGTAGCAGCCCGAAATCTGGATTTGGACCCGGTTTATGGCAATAGGCTCGCCCCCATTACATGCGACTTAAACATAACTGGCGAAATGTGGGTGCACTAATAGGCACACCTCTGCCTAACTGTTCGGGAAACACAGTCGTGATGTTTAAGTTGTTCCTTCTTTCTTTATGATAATGAACGTACCTAATTATATTCAGGCAGGATACAACGTTTTATAATTAAAATTTGATAATAATTCTATGTACGGAGCATTGTAATACAAGATGCTACGGTTACTCAGCTACTCTATGGTTGAATCTTTTAAGGATTCCGGAGGCCAAACAAGAGTTGTTTCGTGTAAAATTAACTGGAAATTACTGAATTTTGTGAGTGCTAGTTGATGCCCACAACTTTGTTCGTATACTTTAAAATTCCAGTTGTAACCCTCTCATGGCCGGTTTCTGATGTCGTCAAACAAACTCGATATGACAGACTCTTTGACTAGAGATCCAAAAAAAGCTAAGTTTTATGTGCAGCATCAGCCGCAGCAGTTGCTGTACTCAAATCCAACGCTGGATATTACTATCAATCCAGTATCACTGGATTACAGCGCTAGAATTTATGTATGTATATGTGTAAACACCTTGTAAATTTGTCGCGGCCAACTAGATTAATTAGCCTTTCAGGTAACAGCCTAGCCTTTTTATCGAATCGGCGGCAGTTACTAAGCCAGGACACAATTGGGTTAGGTTAGGTAAGAACTGTGACCAATAGCGCGCGAGCCGAGCGAGCAAAGGGAGTGGAGCCGCGGCAGCGTCCTGTGAGTGCGACTTTCAAAGGCTAGGTTGTTTTTAGCTAAATGGGTAATAAAGTTAGTTGGCTGCGACATATACTGCCCTGCTAAGCCGAAATGCGTTATCTCAAGCGGAGTAAGTTTTGAGAAAATTGACCTTTTGTAAATTGTAATTTAAGGAAACATAAGGATAAAAAAATCTTCTTAGTGGTTTTTTTAAATGTTTTAACTTAGATAGCGCTATTTGGCTGATACCATTAGATGCGAAATCGTTATAGCTATGGAATGGTATAAAAAAAATTTAAGGCCGTATCTCAGAGATAGCGCCTTTCTGCTTAGGAGGGCAGTATACACCGGAACATTAAGGGAGGTCTCCCTTAAGGTCATTCGAGATCATCTAATAAACAACCAATTACTGTTTAAGCTTGTGGCTATATGCGAATTATAGACGACACACTGCCTTGGACAGGTATTTCGTAATTAAGCCAATTACATCACAGTAGAATGGTCATGAACCGAGTGACCTTTGTCGAGGTGGATTGTTGTGAATTAATGTTTAAGTGCTTATTTAATGTGGAAACAGGATTTATGTTAATAGCTGTTTAAATTGTTTACAGATTCCTGTATGCATCAGTAAAGTAAAAAAACCAGTAGAATTTATGGAAATATATGTGACAGGCGAACAGCCTGGCGCAGTGGCACAGAGAGCCCTATGTCCAGCAGTGAACTGCGTTAAGCCGAGTTGTTTGATTGATATGCATTGAAATACCTTTAAAAATGGTCCTCTCATAAACAATACAGTAATGTACTTATAAGTTTCTACAAAAAAATCAAAACTAAGAAAAATCGTCGCCTGCCAGAATACTCAGTTCTGGTTTCCGAATAACCCACGCCCAAACCTCTTAGATCTGAAAGAATTTTACCTCAGCAGATAATAAATTCCGAATCGAAGAGCAATGAGAAATAGCATCGTTTTATCAACAATGTGCTAATGTGCGTAAAGCACATAGCGTAGTTCCACTGATTACACTTCGCACTCCATTGACGCGTCAAGCTTCATTTGCCACCACCTACAATTTTAAGAAGACCCCTCATTGCCCTTCTGGAGCCACAGTCTGTTTCGTATTCCATAACCCCGCGGGGACCGGTGGAGGCCAAGTTACACTAGTCCCTCATTCGAGCCTTTTCGAATTAATTCGATGTCCTACTTTTTTGATGCTGACTCATGAATCGAGTTTGGAACGAATTTGGGGTTTGTTTCTGAACATATAATTAGAATTTCCGATGTTCGTGTCTTTTGCCGATCGATATGGAAATGGCCCAATCACAGACCCAATGTGCGGCTACGTTTTTTATGACATGTGTCAAAAACCTTTTGCTGTGAAGTAATTGGCTGAAAATGTTATGGCGGCTTGTCGTAGGTCAAACAAAAATGTTTATTTTTCTTTTGAATGGCTTGTCTAAATAAACTTTCTTAAACTGTAACGATCGAGCGGTCAAGTATTGGTCGTCCTTCCCAGAATTTGTCATCCGTACTAGCTAAATATTTGTTGGAAAATAAAAGAATAAACGTTATCAGGAGAAATAAAAATAGGTAGAGGAGAAAACAAATCCAGCTAATAAGCGCTGCAATGATTCTGCCAACTTTTTACGAATATGTTCACGTGCCTTTGAAAGATAACCAACTTTTTATTATATATCTATTTTATTATATGTTAAGATTATGGTGAAGTTACACAGTCTTTTTACCGTTATAATCCAAGCTATTAAATGAATTTTGGACATTATTGTATGAGATACCATCACGATCAGACTACATCATCAAAATTCAGTTCCCACCATCACAGCTAATATTTTCATTTCTGTTAAACCCATTTATATGCAGCCGGATTCAAACGAAAGGAAATGGGATAAATTTTGTACTTTCAGCATGCAGTTTATTTTGAAAATTTTGAAATATTGTGATGTAATACTGAAGTTGGGTTATTTGTGGAATGTTAGTATTGTAGTGCGTATTTTTATTTAAAACGTTTCTATAATATTCTAACTGCCTGGTCTTTAATGTCGTAACGAAGTGGTTAGAATTGAAAGAGGATAAGCAGTAGTGTCCTCTATATTATTTTCTAGTCAATCAATTATACTTGCCGGAAATACGTTACTGAGTTGACTAATCGGGACGCCAGCGCCGCCTGGCGATGTTTGACAGAGTCTACAACATAAAGCTCGACCATAAGCAGAGTTCATCGGTGGCGGTCAAGCAACACGTTTAGAAACTGTCGCGCAATCCGAATGGTTGTGTCGTATACCAACAGTGTGTGAATTGCTAGTGTGATTAATTTGATCATAAATTATAAATTGATTTGAACTGCAAACGCTTTTTCTAATATGCAATAACCAACACTACCGGCGTACTGTGACGCCCACAGTAGTTAAAAAATGGCTGTTAATAACGAGAGACAACATACCCCCTCCTCCGTTATACTTATTTGTATGTTTCTCTGTGGAAGCATTTTTTTTTAAATCTTCTTGCTAACATTGTTACAGAATTAGTGGTATGAGGAACAGGGTGTAAAGTTCACTCATCCACCATCATAGAAAAGGAAGGATCCTCCGATCAGACGGGTGTCGTGTCTGGCGGGCAACTGTCCAGAGGTTGAAGTCGGGAGCTTGTATATATCTCCATCGCGCGGTAAACTCTAATTGCGCGATGCAGGATTTTGAGTGACGTCAGAATGTTGTGTGACGTCAGGTCTTTGATGCGTAGTTCGTATGTGGCGATGTAGATGCCGCCACAAGACTATGCTAACATCATTTCATTTTAAAAAAACTTATAAATTAACCCATAAACGAAGGGCGGTAAGTGCTCCCCTTGTGATAAATATAGTAAATTATATTTGAACAGCGTGAACGATATAATATTGTAGTCAGTATCAGTGTGACCTTTGGACTTAGGGTCTGTCCAAACGTTGCGTTGCGGTTTCTCGCAACACCGTTGCTAAGGCCGACCCCGCAGTGGCTATGTCGTTGCTATGGGCGGCCTTGCAGTGGCAATGTCTTTGCTGTGGGTGGCACCGCAGTGGCAATATTGTTGCTATGGGCGTCCCTGCAGTGGCAATGTCATTGCTGTGGGTGGCACCGTAGTGGCAATGTTGTTGCTATGGGTGGCCCTGCAGTGGCAAAGTCGTTGCTGCTAGTTTTGGACGTAACGCATCAAAACCAAAAAATCATTTATTCAAATTAACCTGAGAATCAACATTTTTCAAAGATAAGTGTGTGAGAAAACCCTCAGACATGCTGAAGATTTAATAATAGATACTTATTTTTCTGTTATCTATAATAAGTTTATTTTGCATAATAGCTATGAACGGTCTCGGTGTGATCCATGCGTCATGTTCGTGAACGGGCGCCGTCAGTTCGGGCTGGTCATCTCTTAGCTGCCATGACTTATTATGTTTCTTTAATTATTCTTTGTATTTATCTTTTTATTACGGACACTTTTAACGTGCACGTCTTTTTACATTGTTCTCACGTGTATAATTTCAACGTTAATGATGTATCCTAGATTTTGTAACAAATTTTTGATTTAAAGGAGTGTCCGTAGAGTTTCTCCATAGGTACCTATTACGCTTTGGAATGGGCAACTAGCTTCATATTTCTGACTCACCGACTCCTTCACAGTTCAAAAGTGCCTGTTAATGCTTAAATTGAAATCAATGCTTTGAGTTTGAGTTTCAGGTCTGCCCCGAAAGAGGGACAAAGATGATATGAGGTCCTAAACAAAATGTCATTGTATCAGTGACAACGATGGTGGCAAAGTCAACAATGTCTCAGATTGACATAATAAATTAAGCTACCGAATAGCTTCCGTCCAGTCCTGTTGAAGGTCGTTGTAGAAATAGCAAACGCTTTGAAAGCAATTGCGACTTGTCTAGGCCCTCTGGAAGCCTATCACAAGGGCTGGTTAGAGATGGCTCAATAATAACTTGGAAGCTATTGCCCAGCCGTGGCATAAAAAAAACTTTAGAAACGAATAGTATCTTTATACAAATAATAGTCCATTAGAAATAAAATTTCGATAGCCAATCCATGTTCTAAAAGATTCTTTATAATACAATGCCCTTATAGTACATATAACAAATATATTTAAGTATTTATAATGAGAGCGATTTGCACTAAGGTGGGTGTCTAAGACTTGTATCCTTATTGTAGACGATGTTGTTATGAAAATTATACTGTCTTTCGGTCTTGTTCTGTGTGCAAGCGCGCGCATCCCCTTTGCGAAGAGTCAGTGCCAGCTCAGTCAGTGGCAGTGCTAGCAAGCAACAACCAGGAGACTGTTGGAGCTGGATGGCCCTATCATTTACTGTTTACGCCAGCTCCATGTACCTGCTAATAGGAGCTTAGAGCTTAATTGTTTAAGTCATAATGTTTTGTGAGTACTACTAACATAGTTTGTAAGTAAATTGTTACTAACGTTATGAGTCCGTGACACTTGAAAATCTTCTTTCTTTTTCGTGTGGTGACTATGCTAGTGTCAGACTTTTTATGCCGCTAATGGGCCTTGGAGTTGGCTTCACATTCTGTCGAGAAATATCTCTCAGGCATGCTAGTTTCCACACGATGTTTTTTAAGATGTCTTGGAAATGAATGTTTTAGTATTATATTATTCTCGTTTATTTATTTTCAATATGGTACCTATTGTTAACATTTTTAAGTATTAAAAAAAAAACTAAAAGTATTAAAAAATTATTATATTATTATTAACCTAAAATAGAAAGCGGAAGTAGGTAGGTACATAGAACAAAAAAGCTTGGACAGCTTGAATGCTAGAAAGAAGACAAGATTACAAAACATGACTCAAAACTATGCACTTACACATGCTGGTTTTACATAATTCAAAAATCATGTTACTCAGGATGCGAGTAAACCCACGGGCGACAACTGGAATAAAAACAAGAGACAGCCCACTAAATCACCCAAAAAACCTAAAGCCGATATCAGACACTTCCCTGTTGTTCATTTTTGTCTTTCAATCGGCCATCTTTCACTCGTAGAGAAACGTCTGAACACAAAATGAATCAAAAGTGAAAAATGGATTCATTAGTGAACCAACTCAACGATGTTGGATTTCGGCACTCGCCTACCAAATGATCGAAAACTGCAATGAAAAGATGCACGTTCATTTCTATGTCATTATATTTATCGGTGTCGTGTGAACGTGGAATGAAACAAAAAGGAAGATTTAAGTAAATTATTGAAGCATCTGTTATCAGCATTACTTGCATTTTCTCGAAACTTCTTTTCCACGAAAACCCGGAACAAACCTCTCTAAAACAGTTAACGAGTTCTTTACATTGCAAGTGTTTCGCTAGAAATTCTGCAGATAAACAGCGCATTCAAGTTTCAATTAGGCAAGCTATCAGACGATCGTGTGTAGCAGGAGTCAACCGGAGATTGCTGTTCTAATTATGCAAGATGTTTCAAAGTACGAACAGTGTAATTTGTCTCTGCGATAACGTTGGATTGACGGGCTAATCGGGAAAGAACGTATTTACAAGTTAATTGCATGCTTGGCCGTTGATTTTTGGATTGGAAGATAAGGAATTGATTAGCGGCTGTCTGTCTTTAGTTCCTTGTTTAGCCACCTGTGAAATAAACTAGCTAGTGGTGAATGAAACTAAGGTGGAGGCACACTAGAAAGAACAAATTTGTCTAATAAACAGAACTTTGTAGGTTTTGGTTTGTGTCAAATTAGGTTTTCCAGCACATTTTAACAACTTTGACTGTGGACTGTTTTGTTGCGAGTGTGCGCTCCGTCATTGATTTCCGAACTACTTACTTGTGTTTCAGATCTTATACTCGGTTTATATTCGATAGTGCGTTTCAATGAAAAAGGACGAAATTGTAAGTAGGTAAATAGCGACGGGGCTGATCGGAGTTTATGAACGTGAAATAATAAAAAAATATAACTTTAATAGGTACTAATATGAAAATTGCAGCATGACTATAATAAATAAACACAAATTAGGGAAACCTAGTAAAGCAGGTATTAATATTTATAACCCGTTCCACATCTTGTGTTATTTGTAAAGTCACAAGTCATAGTCAAAATCTAATAGTAAGGCATCGTAAAGAATTAACTGCAACTTCATATCTGGAACAGAAAAAACTGAAAAAACTTCATATCTGGAACAGAAAAAATTACATCACGCCTGTATCTCCTGAAGGGTTAGACAGAGGTGTACCTAAAGTACACCCACGTTTCGCCAGTTATGTTGTCCCATGAAATAGGAGGCGAGCCTATTTCCATCAACCGGGCACAAATCCAGACTCCGGGCTGCTACTGAGAAATTCCTGATCGAAAAACCCAATAACACTTTGCCCACACTTTGCTTTTTTTCAGTACTTTGCCGCTTTGGCTTTGCTTTCTGAAAATATTAATTATATTATTATTGTTCTTCTTTCATATCGACAGTACAACTGTATTATACTGTTCTGACTTACATAGCTTGCAGAGTAAGTAACCTGAACTGGCTGGCCATGTTTGTCGACCGAAGGCCGGTGGAGCAGACGGGTCCTGGAGTGGAGACCGCGTGTCAGCAAACGTAGTGCACCATACCTGCACAGCACCTGTCTGGCATTAATGATGAAATGAACCTTTTTGGCGAAGTCGTGAGGAGTATTTTCACTTTTTTATTTTGTGTTTCACGAACTGTGTCCAAATAAACATTATTCTTTCTTTCTTTTCATTTAGTGTGGGACGCGCCCCCCCGTCGGCCGAACTCGGGCAATCAGACCAAACATAATAATATTAATTATATGAAAGAAAATTACTGTACTTACCTAGTTATTGGACGATGTTGGTTGATGCGAATACGCACTCACTTTCTTTTATATAATGTTTAGTTCGATCGACAGAGTACGGCCGACGACGATGTACATTCATAGTTAGGACGATGACATATTGCTGTATTAACAGCTACACGGTGAAGGCACAAGAGATTTTTCTGTCGTAGGTAAAGCTATTTTTATCTTGCCATAATGAAACAGTTTTGGTTACAGTACATCATTGAAA
This sequence comes from Agrochola circellaris, assembly GCA_914767755.1. Lineage (NCBI taxonomy): Eukaryota > Metazoa > Arthropoda > Insecta > Lepidoptera > Noctuidae > Agrochola > Agrochola circellaris. The sequence goes on from OU611847.1 coordinate 5,050,850, forward strand.
ATACTTACGAATAAAGTAAAAGGGTTTGTTACCAGGGTTTGCTAAGGGGTTGTTCGGGTAGAGTAGGTATGTTGTGTATGTGGTGGGTTTAAAATGATGAGTTGAAACACTCATGCGTGGCGCTAGTCAATAGTCCAGCTCGATACGTTGTTTAGCGCGGACTGCCGAGGGCGATCAGGGAGCGCGTGGAGGAGGCAGCGTGTCGAGCCGCTAGCGGCGCGGTTCGGCCAACTTCGTTACTGCTACTGTCATTGGTTCCTATGGAGAACAACGATACGAACGAGATATTATAAGCGACCATATCAAGAGCCAGCGGTTACCAAAAAATCACTTGCGAAACCAAAGCGAAACCAAGCTGAAACAGAATATTATTAATTGCAAAAAAAAAAATTGCAAAACCTTATAACTTTTACAGAAAAAACCAGTAAAACCTGGCCTCATATTCTATGGACTATCTGTTCTCCGCTAGGCCAGCACAAGGTCAAAGTGTCACCACAGACGTGTGGCCACACTAGAAGATATGGTTAGCGACTAAATCACAAGTAGTATAGTACTTGTCACTTAGTCGCTAACCAAGTCAGCTTGCCACTTAGAAAATAGTATCGACTTCTTTGTACTTTCACTAAAACTAAGCACTGACTTAGCATGTGAACACGGTGTCACAACTGACAAATACTAAGCATTATCTACTAAGCTCGTGTAAACTTTGCATTCGTTGCGTAACTCTTCCTATTTGTCTTGTCTGAATCAAAATGTTTATAACTTTCATACGGGTACTTCGCCGATTCACACCACGCGCGATTCGGACCATGGTGTGAATCGCACAAGAACCATTTTTGAATTGCATGATTCACACCATGGTGTGAATCGAGAAATCCCAAAAAAGTCTTTCGGTGATCCACACCATGGTGTGAATCGCCGAAGGACACTTTTTGAATTCGCCGATTCATACCAACGGTTCTTTCTTATTAATTAACAAGCAAGCACACAAGTGCTTAGCGAAATACTATTAAAAATATTAAGTAAGTACCTACCTATTATGAGTGAACCAGTGCCACCACTTTAGGAGTTCTGTGGCTACTATAATAATACTATCTACTACTCCTGCGGGGTTTTTTTTAATAATTAAAATGATAAAACATGCAATCTGATATTATAATATCAGCTTAACATTGTATATCAATTTTATTTAAAAATTCAGTAACGTGCGCCTAAACAGTGCGCGGCGTAGGTACGCGCCAATATTCTCAGGTAAAAAACAACCCTTTTGTAAACAATGGAAAATTTCTGAACTACCACAATGCACTAATTTTAAACGTAATTGCATCATTTCTATCCTGAGAGTAGTGTTGTAGGTACATGTGAAGTGACTGTCATATTTTGAGTGAAATATAATTTTGGTAAGTACAGTTTTCAATATGTTGTTAAAATTAAAAAAATTATAATTATCTCAGGCACAAAATTAATTAATTAATGTTAAACATAATATTTAAAGTTGTCTTCTTCATTACTTGGTAGATACCTATTGCTATTTTTATTCTATAATACTTAATTAATTTTTATATTGGTCAATGTTAACAGTGCATCTGCATTATTAGCTTTAGCACTTCAAAATCTGGTTTACAATTAATCTTGGATTAATTGTTTATGGATGAAATTGAATACAATATTTTAAAATAGCGTAAAACAAAATGGCGGACTGTCCGCCATTTTACTTTAGTGTGTAGGTACTGATTTCAATAAGTATTGCACCATAATGCCAAAGTGTGTAATAATTTAGTATAGGTACTATATTATAATATTTTGTTTAGTCATTGCTTGTGGTGTTTGTAATCATAGAATTGGATTTTATTTAATCTCAATACCTATCTAAAGCTTTATGAAATGTAAATAAGTAAACTAGTAAGAAAGGAGAGTGTTATCTGCATGCTTTTAATATAAAACTTTTGTAAATAAATTTTTAGATAGTTAATATAACTAAATCGATATTTTTTAAGCAAGTAAAGTATTTTACAATGTTAATTATATTTAGATATTAAAATCCAATTTCCTTATTTTTGAACAGGCTCGGTGTAAAAATGTCTGAAGATGCGTCAACTTCACATGCTCTTGAAAATATGGAGTTTCAAATAACCGAGAGAGGTCGTCGTATGCTGTGTCGAAATGGATACAATTATATTTGGAAACGTATAAACAAAGATGGTTCTGAGGTCTGGAGGTGCACCAAAAAAGATAGCAAATGCAATGCAATATTCAAAATGCACCCGTCTCCATTTGCAATATTATGTGAAACTAATCATAACCATGCTCCTAAGAATCAAACAGCGATTGAAATAGACCAGCAGATGCACATATGTACCGAAACTGTTAAAAACAATATCAATAAGCCAGTCACACAAATTTTTCAAGATTCAATAGATGTACTTACAGATAAAGGAATTAATCTAACGAAACCGTTACCTCAATTCAATAACGTAAAGAATAAACTGTACAATCAAAGAAATAAAGCTATAGGCGCTAATAAACTTATCTTCAATAAAGCCACACATCTTGAAGTGCCAAAAAAATACGATCATCTGTTGTTCGCCGATTACGCATACAAAAACAAGCGCATCATAATTTTTGGAAAGACCGAAATGACAAAATATTTAAAGGAGTCGAAACATTTTTTTATCGATGGCACATTTAAGATTTGCGTCAAGTGCTTTCATCAAGTATACACTATTCATGCGGATATAGGGAGCAATAAAGAATACGTCAATGTGGTTCCTGTGCTATATGCTTTGCTTCCAGATAGAAAAGAAGAAACTTATGAGATTATGTTCCAAATTATTAAAAGCCGAGTTCAAGAATGGGAGCCCACACATATATCAATGGACTTTGAAGTAAGTGCAATGTTGGCACTGAAAGTGTTGTTTCCAGATGTGAAAATAGTTGGCTGTTATTTTCATTTCACCCGCTGCTTATGGCGTAAAGCTAAGAAGCTTGGAGTAACCAAATCTAAACTGGGCAGGATCCATGTAAGCCTATGCACAGCTATGACACATTTGCCACAAAACTTATTGGATGATGGCTGGCTGTATGTTATGGGAGAAAGTCCCAATACCGCAGAAGTTACGCTTTTTAATGATTATTTTGTCCAAACATGGCTCCAACACTCAGTTCTATCAAATACGTGGAGTACTTACAATGAAAGTCATAAAACAAATAACATGGTTGAATCGTGGAATGCTAGAATTAAAAAAATTATTCCATCAAAACCAAATATTGCCCAATTTCTTCATGGAGTAGACAAAGACGCACACTTTTATTATAATAAAATAAATTTACCGGGTGACGTTAAAATTTCAAAAAGAAAACTAGTAAGCGTGCAAGTTAATGAAAAAATTAATAACACTATAGATGAGTTATTGACTAACCAAATAAGTATTGGCCATTGCTTGGAGAAGTTGAGATTTTGAAAAAAATCTAATTTTCGTATTATGCTGATTTATTTTTTGGTAGCTCATCATTATATAATTAACAATAATCTTGTTTATAAGTAACGTTAACTTAATTTATATTATTTTATTAATTACAGCCATATAACCAAACAAATCTGTGATTCCAATTACAAAGAAAAGGGTAATCTATTCAATCTGTTTTTTTTAGATATAGTAAAACTATGTACTATTGTACACTCTTAATTAGTAAGGTAAGAAGACGACAAGCAATTTTAGTCATTGGATATATCTCGTTATATAAGTAGTAACTAAAATTACTTATAGTAATAAGAGTAGGTATTACTTAGTCTTTTTTATTACTGACAAATAAATCGTAAGTCAAAATGTGCAACATGTGATTTAATTATTATTAAGGTGAATATTTTATATTAAAGATGTTGATGACAAGTATTTTTTGTAATTAGTAATAAGTAACAGGGTAATCTTTCAGTCTGTATTTGTGATTTTATTTATAGTTGTTTTTTATTTTTTTATAAATACCTAGATCTTTATTAATGTTGACCAATATTGTGATTTATATTTACAGTTAAAACTGTACATACCTAAATATCTTTATTCAAGTTGAACAACATGTGATTTTTAAATTAATCATAAGCATAGGAATAACTGACCTACATAATATGAATAATCTAACATACTTGTAAAAACTTATGCTATGTTTAATTTCTTATGTTAGCATAATAAATATTATATCCCTATAAATAATTTGTTTCAATAACCGTTTTGTACCAGTCAGTACCAAAAAGCAATTACTTTTATAACTTTTTTATAATGGTGCGAATCGACGAATTCGCAAAATGTCTTTCGTCGTTTCACACCATGGTGTGAATCGCCGAAAGACTTTTTTGGGATTCGTCGATTCACACCACGGTGTGAATCATGCAATTCAAAAATGATTCTTGTGCGATTCACACCATGGTCCGAATCGCGCGTGGTGTGAATCGACGAAGTACCCTTTCATACGACCATCAAGAAAAGTTTTAACGCAAGCGTATTTTTTAACATTAGTAAGAACTTTATGTCTAAACTTATCAGTCAATTTCTTTTTCATAGAATGGACAGTTTTACGATACATATCCATTACGTCCGACTGCGGCAAAGCCAAAAAAGGAGGGTTATGTGTTTGACCTGTATGTATGTATCGTGTGTGTACGTCCGTCTCTGTGTTCTCTCGTAACTACTAAATAGCTGAACCGATTTTAATTAATGATATGTCGTTAGATTCGTCTTAATTGTGTATATTTCACCGGATATATTAATATTTAAAATAACAAAATGGCGGATTATGGGCGCCAAAAGGAATGTTTAAAAAAAGAAACTTCCATACCTATCGAGTGGGGTATCAAAATGAAGGTTAAAAGGTGATTACAAAAATATATACGTACCAATAATATGTTTAAATGTTATTTGGAATGAAAAATGATAACAAGCTAAAAATAAAGAAAAAACCCGAGAAAAACAAGCATTTTAATTTGCAGTCGGGTTTTCAGTTTTTTTTTCAAATCAAAACTTGTAAGCCGGTTTTACCAACTCCTGCATCAAAATATACAAAACTTAAAAGCTTTATTACAGTACATTGTTATTTCGTTCATGTCTTAGTAACAACATGCAACATTCTGTAGAAGCCATTACCACAAACGAAGTCGAGGATAAACCAAGTATAACTAATGCTATCATGTAAATTGAATACATTACATACAATGTAACAGTCACAAGTCTCGTATAACGAAATATAAATTAATTATTCATTGCTGCAAATAAACTTGAGACCGTATCTCTGTTATTATACAAAGTAGCAATGGAAGACGTCCTACTCTTTGTGGTATCAAGCTCGTCTCTCCAATAGTCTGTCTTAATAGCTACCGTTTTTTATCCCCTTTTGTATTGTAGTGCAGCAGAATGAAACTTTGTAAGTAATATTATATTTTAATGAAACTGTTTCATTAAAGGGATAGAATGCTAGATTATTTATGAGTTTAATTATGTTTGGTTATTAAGTTTTATATTCATGATCTTGTTATGTAAAGAGGATTTAGAAGTCTACGTTACTGTATAAATACCTCTTAATGCAAAATAAATATTTCGCGAATATTGTCACAATTTCTTATTATTATAGAAATGGTAGGTACTATTTGATAATCCACCACATCACAGACTCCATTCGACAGTTCTAAGCCATAATCGTCTTCTTTTTTGGAAAAACAATAGCAAGGGATTATGGTGTAATTTATCTACCAATGGGCACCACACATGTGGCATTACGCCAGGTAAGTGCTCTTGAAGCAGAAACGGTAGTCACCATTTTCGAAAACCATGGAATTAAGGAGCATGGTCACGGTCAGCGGGGCTTAGTAGGAACGCGCGAAGTATACCTAACGTTTATTCGAACGATTTTAAATTTGAAATACTCGTTGCGTACATAATATTTATTTAGTTTTAAAATTTACTAAATTCCATGGGTGATACTAAATATGTTTGCTGCATTTTGACCGAAATGTTTTAGGATAGTATTTTTTTTTAATTAAAATCGTTCCAATTGACGTAACATTTACTTCTCGCGTATGTGTCAGGATACAGTGCTAGGCTTCTGATTTTTATTGAGGAAAATGAGTTAGTTTTGTAACTACTATTCTTCCTACCTAAAGACAAGTCATATAAATGGTAATGTATGAATGTTTTTTTTTTCTCATTGCCATTTGCAAATGTGGGAGTGCATTTTTCATTGCAATTTGTTTTCTCCAAGAGGAAAAGCAACATCAAAGTACTTTCGTTTTCTTTAGAAAAGGCTTGCTTAGGTAAAGATACAGAGAAAATTTATTGCAGGAGCTTTCTTTAAAAATAGTAGGTATGTAATACATAACGATTTGCTGCAATCTACGAGTAGAATCTGTTTCAATAGGTAAAATACTTTTATCTTCAACATTGTTTTTCTATGTTTTGCAGCTTATTAATATTTATAGGAGTTTCCACAGCAAAAACTGCACCAAATACTAATGTCGCTTAATCAAGTAGGACAAAAGGATATAAATACAGATATGCAAATAAATCTACATTAAATATTAATTCAAAGCAAACTACAATGTTACAAAAGAAAAACTTACATAAAACATACGTGAACATAATTATGATCTGTTCCAAAAGTGTAAACAAACCATGTTTAGGTTAAATTCTTACAAACAGCACAGGAATTACTTAACAGGGTTTATCGATTACACTGAAATAATAAGGATTCGGTTTTCGGATTTAAGTGTTCAGTTCAGTTAATCAAATCAAAGCACTCAATTTGTAAGTAGCACTACAAATTCGCATTCACAGGTGCGTTTTCTGATTCATTTGTTTGTATTTTTATCAGATACTTTTGGAACCGACTATACACACAATATCTTGAATATACACAATATCTTGACCGCAACAAGATCCTCACATTACAAAAATTAAGGAAGTATATAAAAAATCCACATCCGAGTGGTATCAAATAGAGCTGAAAGAATGCCAAGAAAGCGAACAAGTAAGTGGTCTCTGAGTAGCTTGCTCCCTTTGTGGCTCTGCGTTTCACTACTTGAATGGCCTTCTTAATAGCTGTAGGTTTATGCCCAGTATGGTGCCCTGTTTTAGTTTGACGTAAGCTTGAACGTATGTAATTTTTTTTTTCGCTGGTTTTTGTTCTGGAAGAGAATTGCTGTGTGACCTAATTTGTAACTTACTTCAAGTTGTTTATGAAGAACATTTTTTTTTAAATTCCGTCTTAATGTTGACGTGTGGCTATGACCAAGTTAAACCTAAATTTTTAAAACATTTCCTAAATTCCAACGGTTTTCTTGGTGCCACCTTTCTGAAGTCTGTTTCCCAATAAACTGGGAATCCTCAAGGCCCGTAGGGACTTCTAGGGAAACGTGTGCTATTGTCAAACGTATTATCACTTACTATCAGATGAGATATTAAGTGGTCAAACATGACCTATGAAATAAATAAAAAAACTACTTTGTATTTTTATATGGCAACATCCCAAAATTGTCTCGTATGCTCATCTCACAAAACTCCATTCACACCGAACATACAACCCAACATTGGCAAATCAGCCTTAACATATGTAACACAGCCATCAGATACGAAAATCACCGAGCTATTCCGAAAAAAAAACGAAAGAGAATATTCGCTTTTATAGGAAAATTGTATTGCGTGTAGTTTCTGTGGCGAGGCAAGATAGCAGCACAAAGTGGATAGGTACAGAAGGTTGACTTACGCACGCTCACATAAACTTGTTTCATATACAGCGGGTGCAAGCGCACTCGCGACTGTCATTCGACCGATAGCGCCAAGCGTGTCTATGTGTGCGTGCGCCTGTTTTCGCTCGTTGTATGGAGCAGGCCTTCTGCACCTATATATTCTGTGATATCAGCTTATCTGATCTTGCTGGTCCGGTCGTATTGAATGGACGCCCGGCTGTCTCTCAAATGAACGTACGACTCTGTTGCTATAAAGTATTACGAAATAGGTTTCATGTAAACCTTATGTGGTGGAATGGTAATAGGAATTTCTGTTGCATTTAGAAAATATTTTGAAGTTTTATAACTATTCGGTTTTAATTTGAGTTTGTGGTGATAATTTTTGATTTTGGAGTTTTTAAGCTTAGATAGCTTGGGTTGTTTCAGTTTGCTAAACGATTTTTTTTTTCAGATTTTTCCTCTATACTCTTTTTTCCGAGTTCCGAGGTCCAAGAGCATTGGCTACACTGACTGACTATATAATAGCAGTTCATTATAATTATCTACTCATCCCTTCTCCCATCCTAGGCAATATCTAAACGCTTTCAAAAACAATATTATGCTGCAGCCACATATTCATACGATTTTACGGGATTGTTACATTTGCTTAACAGGACTAGCCCCGAAAACAAGGAAAACTTTCCAAAAAAGACTCCCATAAAGATAAGAAATATTGAAATTGGTAACCATAACCGAACATCTTACAAACTAACCCACTTTCGTACACAAAGAACTAGAAACGCGTGGTAATACCGTCCCCGATAAACTAAACCTTTACAATTGTGCCGATGCAATTTCTCTCATGTTTTACTTTTCTAGGATAAGACTGGATTCGACTCACTTATCTGTTTTCGTGGAGTGCATTACGGCCCGTTGCCTCCGTCTCGATTCTCGCTCCAACCATTGGATTACCTTCAATTTCATTACTACAGGTTTACGTCGACAAATCTCTGAGTGGTAAATTGGAAATACTTTTTATTGGCATTCGTGTTTGGAATTTATTTTTGGTGTGTAACGTGTTTGGATTTGTTTGCAAACAATTGATAATGTTCAAGATTAAGTGTTCATGTACACGTGAGGCTCTTGCCAACAGCAGAGGCAGCTGCAGCCGTAGACGCGTCGATGGCTCTGACGTTGGCGCGTGCTGCTCATGTACGAGCACGTACTCAAATACACAAGCGGCACGTTGTCGACGGCAGCCACCGACACGTAAAATGGTGCAGTTGCCTCTGCCGTCGACGTGTCTACGGCTGCCAGCGACGAATGTCGACGGCTGTATTTGCCTTTGCCGTTGGCTATGTAACTCTCATGTATATGAGCACTAAGAACGCAGATCTGAATGATTTAGCGATATTTAAAGAAGAATTAGGAAGTGAAGTGCAGGAGAAAAATAAACAGGTAAAAAATGCGTGAATCAAATAGTAAGAAGAAGAAAATAATAACTGACAATATATCTTATATTTGACAAAATTACACAATATGATCATTCATAATAATCGTTCACTCGTTGTCGACTCAAAATAACAATCACCGATGAAAACCATACCTCATACTCAAGCTTCTAATTCTTGAACCTTTGCCAGCCACCATTCCATCATCCATGGTAGGGGAATTCAGGTTAAGTTTAACCACTTGTTTTATCGTCCAAGTCTTGGCGTCGCGAAGCTTTCAAAGAATTAGCTCGGTTTAATTGTGGAGGAGTTGACGTCCACACCATATCGCCTCTCCATCCAACGTGCATTCAGTGGTTCGATTGTTTTCCTAATGGTTACGTCACTTTGTTCTTGTGCTAACGAGTTTTCTGTTCTTTAGTTTGTGGTACTTGGTTTGGTGGAAGATTTTTGTACTTTTATTTTATAAGACTCTTGTGGGCTTGATTCATGATATTGAACTAAGACGGTGGTTATTTTCCTCAATTGAAGTACGGTCACGAGCACTAATATGTATACACTTATCAAATATTAAAAGTGATTTGCTCCTACTGTGTTGTTTGTAATTTTATGTTGTTACGAATATAGTATTTTGGAACCCACACTAATATAAAATACTTAAGATCTATTTCATATTAGTGTAGGTTCCAAAATCTCAAAGTTGTAGTCGTTATTCCATGAGAAAATCGCATTTCAATTTTGCTCAGTGGATAATTATTAGCACTCATATTAAGTTATTTTTCGGTATTGCTTGTGCTTTTTTATTGACCGAGCGAGCGAAGCGTCTCTGCTTCAAGTCTGGCAAAATTTGCTTTCCTCTGTCAGCCTGTTGGTACTCCTCTACAGGTCGTATTTTATAACCAATCTGGACGAAACTTGTTAAACAGGTTTTACAACTTTATAGAATTTTATAACGTCGGGGATTTTTGATTGGATACTTCCTCAAAAAAGGGACAAGAAGGGGGCTACAGAATATATCCGTCTTATGAAATCCTCTTTTTGTTTTTGTTTGAAAGGTAGTAACTTTAAATTGGTCTTATAAAATTTGGTGAAGATCTGATGAGGATCTTTGGCGTGATGAGCAGAATAGTTCCTCAAAATGCAGTAAATTGTTCACTTTTGGATTTCTACCAGTAGAATTGGCCCTTTAACTACGGTAGGGATTGATGGAGCACCTGGGACCACCTTCTCATCACAAAAAAGTTTGTGCTCGCAAGGTCCACTGTTCGCAGAACTACTAGTTTATTAAGGTATCTAGGTATGTATGACATTAAATGATTTGATGAGCTCCAACATTCATAGTGCTTCATTTCTGTCTGTTAACAATGAAGAATTTTTAGCTCCATTTAAAACAAAATCTAGGTATTCAAATTCTTAATCCCTTCGCCATCAATAGAATCATGAACCCCTCGTTTATTTCTGACAATAGGTATTATTTACAAACTCGTGACCTCATTTATGCAAATAATGAGGAACAAGGAGAAATGGCATTAAATATTATTTATTCAGATTCCTTTTTCCTTTCTGAACTGAACTGAACTTCAGGCAGAGAGCACGTAGAGCAATAACGTGCCAGATTTAGGGATCACTGAGCACAAGTAATGATAGATTTTCAAACTATTACCTACGCGCGTCGCGTCGCCTTGGAGTAGGAATTGTGTATCTTGCTTCAATCGATTGAGTATACTTTCGGTGTTTGTCTACGTTTAATTTGGGCTTTGTGTACATAGTTACTTTAGTGTAGATTTTTTATGAAGAACTGGGAGCCTAAAACGGCCACATTAAGCAATTCCTCCAAAAGCTTTTCTGAATTCCCGGCAATTCCTATATGGTGACACATATTTTAACTGAATCATATTCAATTCAATTCATATCAGAATCATATTTGGTGTAAATATTTCTGCATGAAAAAATTTAAGACCGTAATTTTACCGGATAATTTTTCACAGTTTTTTCATCAATAATGATATTTTAATTTTTTTCCGCAGTTTAAATGTTATTTCATTATAATATAAAACTATCTAACAGATGATATTTTGCGTACCTTTGAATTGAAAGCAGATAATATTATGAATTGTCAGTTTGTGACAGTTTGTGTGATTCTTAATAATATATTAACATTCTGCCAAAGGGGCCGTTTTAAGCCCACTGGTGATAAATAGGTAGTGAGTTTATCTCATTCGTTGCACTATTGAGGTGAACCCACTCATATAAAAGGATAGTAATTGGCAACCATAGGTCCTAACTTAATACTAGCAATGAGTAATCTACAATGCAAATAATCAATTTTTTCTAAAAAATAATGATATGTATAGAAATACATCATCATATTCTGCCTAGCCTTTTCCCAACTATGTTGGGATCGGCTTCCAGTCTAACCAGATGCAGCTGAATCCCAGCAGTGCTATTCTGTAACCATCTCACCGTGAAAACTTAAGTGAAGTGAGCGTGGAGTGAGCTGTCATTCCACAGGGATTGATACTATTGACAGCTCACTTCACCCAAGTTTTCACGGTGAGATGTTTACAGAATAGCATGGCAGTATTTTACGTGAAGTGACTGCCTCTCTGAACTCCACAACCCAGTAACTGGGTAACAAGATATCACTTGGTAAGACTGGCTGTCAGACATTCGGGCTTCTGACGACCCGTAGCAACTGCCAAAGATCTACAAATGACAGCCGGGACCAACGGTTTAACGTGCTTTCCGAGGCACGTAAGTGTCTTGGCATGTAAAGCTGGTCACCCATCCATGAACCAACCGCGGCAAGCTTAGTTAGCCGTGCGGCTGTTATTATTTAGCCACAAGCCCCTAACCTGACATTGTCATGTTTGTCTGGCCTGATATGTTTAGCAATAATAACAATAATAGAAACATTAATTACTAGCTGTTGCCCGCAACTTCGTCTGCGATCCAGGATAAAGAGTAACCTATGTCCTTCTCCAGGTCATAGTCTACCCATGTGCCAAATTTCACCCAAATCAGTTCTGCCGTTTTAGCGTGAAAGCGTTACAAACAAACACACTATCGTATTTATAGGTAACATTAGTCAGGATGTTTTCTTATTAATTTACCACCAGATCTTTTAACCATAAAACACCTAAGAAAATTGTGTTAAGTTTGGTGTCAACTAATAATTAAATTCATTTCGTAATAAAAATCACAATTTCCTCCGCCACCACTTACAGTGTTATAACTGTTTAACGCTACGTTTATTAACAATTTCTAAATTACTGTAGTCTATTGTAACAAGTTTTCAGTCAGTAGTTAATTAACGCCAGCCGCAAACCCTCTGTGTTGTCTAGTTTAGGGTTTTGGAGCGAAATTATAAGCGGCAGCGGTAATTGTGAGGTGACTGAATGAGCTCTTTTGGTTTCTGTGACCTTGGTACTTATTTCTTTTTTAATTTTAGTAGGTAACTTTGTTTATAGCTTTCATTTGTTTCGAAAAAAAAACTTAAAACTATATAAATATACCGCTATGTAATAGGGAATATGTATGTAATTTTTTTTCTAACAAAAGACGGTAATATATACCCAAGAAAAGTATTAAAAATTAAATATGTACAAAAAAATTATGAAACTCCAAAAATGTCCACTATAGTTCAAACGTTCGTTTCTGCCGCTGTCATGATGTGACGGCATTTGCCGCGTTACTGTTTTGCTTACATCTGTTATTTACGTTTTTTTAGTTTCGAATCATATAAATTAAATTATTTTTTGTGCTTTATTCAAGCAGAAATCGCACTTACTTACTTACATTAGTAAAATCAAGCACTTAGCAAAGAATAAATTTTTATTCACCTAGTTTTTGACGTCACTTCCGGCATTGTCGCAGACAACGCGTTTAGAGTTAAAGTTGCGTTCCACCAAAAAACGCAACATAAAATAATGATTTGTAAAATAACTATTGCTTTAAAAAATGTAAAAAAAAAATAGGAATAGGTTTTGAATTACATGCATAACCTATAATAAACTGGCGATTAGAAAAAATAAGTCACCGGTTTCATAATTTCATTATTTTCACAGAAACTAGAACGGTTTTCATTATATTTACAATATGATTGGTATATATTAAATGGTTTCCAACCATTACTAATCATATTGACTTTGTCACAAATAAAATCATCAATATTTCCGCATATTAAATAATAACCTCCCTTGCACCGCTCCTTTCATAAATTACTCCAAACAAAAGCAATGAGCATTCGCGTGGGAGAGCACTACGACTCACAAACAACTCGCCAAGCAAAGGGTACCTACATCTCATTGTCTGCATACTTTACCACCTCTATAACAATCAACATAAGACCTAAAATCCATTAACTCGAAACTCCATAACATTGTGATAATAATGACTCGAATATGTCGAGATCGAGTGATAACCTCGTGGTGAACTTGAAAATTGTGTTTGCGTTCAACTAAGATTTATTATTTAGCTTTCCTCTGTTTGTTTAGTATACAGCATCCTAAATTATCAATTTGGCTGTTGTTCGCTGTTATTTCCTGATTAATGTTGGGGTAAACAAGAATTGCCTTTTAGTGCGAGGATGTGTCTAGAAGGGAAGGAAATTGTTGGAGACACCGTTTTCCGGCGTTATGTATGTATATTTTATAAACTTTTCAAAAGCTTGCAGGTTTACTGAAAATGTTTACTTCAACAAACAGGCATGCAAATTAAACTCGCAAATCTGTACCAAGTTGAGAAGTTCTGAAGGAAATGGTTTGACAGCAATCCGACTTCCTTTACGAAAAATATTACGGAAACCTAATTGGTATCATAATCATTCTTGGCTTCCTGTACTAGGAAGTCAAGAATGATTATGATACCAATTAAATTTCCGTAATATAATTTCACGCCAACTTCATGCTTCCTAACACTAAATTCATTGTTATTATCAAACACCATATTAACCGCACCAGTACGAAATTCACTACTGCGGTTTTCATTCGTGCTGAATCCACAGCGTTTGACTAAAACCGCTATAGCCTTGTTGACTAGCTCGTACGACTGTCAACCCGAAGCTGCCAACCACCACAGCTCTAACCGTTTGAACCCCCATAGCGATCAAAGGGAACCCTTTGAAGGCTCAACACTTCTTATAAAGGAATTCGTTCGATTAGAATTCGGCTGATATATTTGATTTGAGTGGTGAATTCAATGGGAAGTTAAATGAAGCGTCGCCAATTCCGGTAATTGGGACAAATGAAATATATACATTTATTTTTATTTTCTTGTAGCTTGTATTGGACACTTGGACACTTTTCGTGTTGACAGATGCCTTATGATTATTTTCCCCCTTTTTTATATAATTGTACATACCTATCCTATCCTTTATCTTTATTTCAAGCTCTGTAAGTTTTTAAATTATATATAAAATTTAAGTGTCTGTTTGTAATATCAAAATAACAGCTTTTTACTAAATGCTCATGAAAGTCGATAAGGGTACACATATTAAAAAACAAAAGTTTGTCTGTTTGTCTGATTGTTCCGGCTAATCTCCAAATTTGACGGGACTTTCACTGGCGGATAGCTGATGTTATAAGGAGTAACTTAAGCTACTTTTATTTTAGAAAAATAAATAGGGTCGACGCGGGTGAAGCCGCGGGAAGTAGCTTATCTTAAATAGGATGATAAACACGAAGGACGATGCCAAATACCAATTCTAAGAATATGTGTGGGGATCTACATCGCCACATGCGAACTACGCATCTAAGAACTGACGTCACACAAATCCTACATCGCGCAAGCAACGTTTACCGCGCGATCAGCATATACAAGACTATCCGACATTCATCGTCGGGCAGTTACCCGTTGGTCTGGTCGGAGGATCCTCCCTTTTCTATGGAGGATGAGGGAACTTTACACCCTGCTCCTCATACCGCTAAATTGGTGACCCCGACGTGATCTGAACACGCAAACTTCTGATCTTATGAATTATATTCTTTTGACTATTATGAATTTTAAAATTGTTTTGGTACAAATATAGAAACTAACATTTAAAGTACATAGTACACATTGTAGTTGTTTTAATAATATTGTTTATCACTGTTTATCTGCAGCAATAAAGAGAAAAGATTTTTAGTTTTGTTTGTAATGAGTAAACTAAAAAACTACCTGGCACGATTTAAAAAAATCTTATGTATATGTCACTGAGTAACATATATAGGCTATAATTTATAAAGATATCAAGATATTAAGCCAAATGGTAAATTTACAAAAAAATAAAAACCAAAAATACGGTTGTATGATAGATACTACCAAGCAAGCATGTGGATTTCTGTGGTTTTAGCATAAAAAGGCAATAAAGAGTTTATGTAGGTGTCTATATAGATATCTATACGAGAACATACGCGTCTTTGAAATAACGCAAAGTGTTAACCTGAAGCCTAAAAGAGAAAAATAAGGGAAATCCACCTTGCACCACATTAATCGAAATCATATTATTTTAGAGCAGTGATGGATGGCCCAGTGGTAACGGCCCCGACTTACAAGTTGTAGGCCGTGGTTTCGAACCCGGACAGGCACTTTACTTTGTGTAATTTATTTCATCACCACTACTCTCAAAACGGTGAAGGAAAACATCGTGAGGAATCCGGCATGTCCTAGAACCAAAAATTCGAAGACATGTGGCATCCACCACTGGGCCCGCGTGGTGGATTACGGCCCACTCCCTCTCACTGAGAGGAGGCCTGTGTCCCAGCAGTGGGAACGTTGTATGGCTGATTATGTAATATTTTACCCCGCTAAGTAATCAGTTGCTTGTATCTGAACCTACATAAATTACGGGGTCTTAATGAGGTACGAGGATGTATGAAGTGAACATTTTAAATATTTATAAGCAGACAAGTTCACCTCTGGATTCGGGTGATGGAGTTGATGGAATTTCGAGGCTCTGCCAACACTTTTTGGGCCCTAAGTTTACTGCAGATAAGACTTCATTTAAAATTGTTTTTTTCGTAATCTGGACTAATATTATAAAGTGAAATGATTCGATTTTTTGAATGGGTGTATGTTTTTTTTCACGCTTAATGGCTAGACGGATATAGATGAAATTTGGTAAAATTACTGCTTCACAGAAGGAGGTGAAGGCTTCCTACGCCCTCGCTCCGTACCATGGCCTAGACCAAGGCTGGATGCGAGATCGCTGCCACCGATCGCCTCCACAAGGCTCCACCGTGTCCACTGCCACTTCAGCTTGCTTACTCTGCAGGCTATGTCGGTAACTCCGCCAGTTCTTGTTGTTTTTTGTTTGAAATTGTTTATTTCTTTATTTATAAGTACTAGTGATCGCCCAGAGGTCGAAATTCGACTATAATTCACTTAAATGTCATGATTCTAAGGTAGCCATCTTGTGTCAAACGCATTGTATTGGTAGTGTGTGTAATGTTTTTTTTTATTAATTTAATTTATTTCTAATGAATATTATATAAAAATATTAGCTTTCTGCACTTCTTCTCCATATAAACTTTAAGTGTGGCAAATTTCATACTCCTCCGTCCGCGTAATTTTCGTAAAAAGGGGTACAAAGTTTTTGCTTCACGTATTAATAAAATAATAATAATTACAAATATGTATTAGGTATGTTGAGACTGTTTGTACTCCCCGTCCCTTGTCCCTAAAGGTTCATTAGAAAACCAGCGTCAGACAGCATCTGTCTGGAATTAATGCTGAAATGAATATTTTTGGCGCAGCCGTGAGGCACATATGTAGGGGAGAGGTGTGTCAATCGTAACAAAAAAAAATCAATCGTATATAATATTTTAATTAAAAATCACAGCGCAATCATTTTTGGTCACATTATAGTTGAGTTATCTAATTATAAAATCCGATACAGAAAGTAACAAAAATATCGATAAAATTCTAGAAAATGGCACATAATGAGATCAGTCAAGAGTGTTACAATTGCTACACCGAGAGAGTCAATTGTAACAGCAATGAGAATCAATTGTAACATAAAGAAATCGTCAACAATAAAACAATAACTCTAACAAAATCTTGTCAGCAGTTCACGCCAAATACATAAAAAAAACCTTAAAAACTTAAACAATAACAGTCATTCCGACAAACAGTTTAAACACACAAGTAATAGATCATTATTTGCACAGCTGGAGTGTGCCCATTTATGGCAGTCTGTGCATTGTAACCAATCTTCTCTACTGGTTTTATAATGTTCAAAACAGACTATACAATAATTATCGTCTTCGTCTGCATCATCTGTGTCTTCATTTATATTTTCCTCTACCTCATTATTTTCTGTTCTTACAGTATTTTTTCTGGTCAATTTCTTCCCTGTCGGCGTAGATTCCAAATTTCTTAATTTTGGTATCTTTTTCTCATTAATCTTTCTTTGCTTTGCCTGTAACGCTTCCTTTTCTGGCGTATCAGTATATATTGCACTTTTCCCTTTAGCTTTCGTAGTTTTAGATTTGACTCGAGGTGGTGCTTTTGGAAGCGGGACCAAATCTGCTAGTGAAGTCCTACGTGGCGATTTTTGATTCGAAAGACTTGGTGTTGGTTGAGCTGAGGTCTGGGGCAAAATCTGAAATGATGTTGAAGGTGCTGAAGGGGATACATTGTTAATCAGTTCCGCAGGTAACTACATATTATCTTGCTGATCCGATTGATCAAGGATGACTTCTTCGTTCGTTTGGTCGGTAACGCTGGCTGGAGCAAAATAAAATGGTGCTATTAAATAATTATCTAGTGTGAAAAATACAGAGTGTCAAATGTAACATGTTACAATTGCCCCTCCTTGTTTTGTTACTTTTGCACCACTGCCGCCATTTTGCAGTGAAAACATATTTAACAAAAATCTATGGTCAATTTGAACAACTCACATACCTGCACGTATAGATTGGATGTTAACTTATCCGAAAATCACCACTGAACTATAAAAAACTCTTTAAATTTATTTTGATAAGAAAAACCGAGCCGAACAATAATCTTACTGAACTTGATAGATTTCAAACTTTCATGTATTGAGAGCGCATGCGTGAACTGTTTTAGCTGTAAGTTCGGTCGGTAAAACAGCACCAAATAAAGCTTCGATTGCCACCAAGAGCTACCGATACTCGTCAATAGATGTCCTGAAACAACATATGTTACAATTGCCTCCCTGTAACTATTGACACACCTCTCCCCTACTATTGTTGTTAAAACATTATTTTAAATTTTCATTTTATCATATGTATTTTGTGTTTCACGAACTGTGTCCAAATAAACTTTATTCTTTTTTTAACTACAAAAGCTTACCCGAACAAAAACTCAGCAAATTCTCACGTCGCACTTTTTCAAATACAAACCCAATTACCTCAGGCTACAACAATTTTCGTACAAGGTATACTGCGGCACTAAACCAAACTTTATTCACAGTTACCTTCTACACTACTTATACCATAAAACTATTACGTACCAAAGTTTATTACGAAGAAATCCAGCGGCACGACATTAGTTTATTCCCAGGCGACGTACCCGCGTATACCGCAGTTCGTAACTAGGTCACGGTAGACAAATCGTTTGACAATTAGCTTACCGACTGGGGTGATAAAATCTCGTGTATGTAGGAAATTGTGGTATTATAAAGTTGTTTGGATCGGTCACGCATGGTTTTTTTGAGTGAGGAATTGAAATGTTCTGGATGATTATTTTGTAAATGGTGAATATTTTCAAGTGCTTTTTTACAACGTCAATCATAATATTTTTCATTGGAAGATTACATTGGAATTACTGTTCGCTTGATCATGTGGACTTTCACAGCAACAGGCATTAAGATTACCGCCAGGATGCCTTCAAGGTACGTAATGCGTATTGTTTTCTGAGGCTGTGACGAGGTGAGCTTCGGCTTAGTAGCAACCAATTTCCTAAGACGTGTGATGGTGAATCACAGATTGAAGATCAACCATCCACCTTACCAGCTTATACTGGTTTAGATGTGGTTCAAACTAACTGTGAACCTCGGACCAAATAAAAAACCAAGACAGCACTTGGAACAATACAGTGAAGCATGGGAACACTACACATCCGCTCTGTGCATATACGCTCACACGCACACATTTACAACCATTTGTAATCAAACTACACCTCACTAAGTGCACATATGTTTACGAACCCGGCCTTACGTCACTGTTGACAGTGCTGTCTTGGTTTTTTATTTGGTCTGAGCTGTGAACAATATCAAAACCGTTCCGAAAGAATCTTTCTCAACATTAAAATGTAATAAAATACATACTGCTTAAATTAAGGGCAATAAAATGTAATCTACACAAAGGTAACGTAATCATCTATTGTAATATTTGCTCCAGTAGCACAATGCGTTACCCTATAACACGGTCCACTGTCAACCAATCCTTGCTTCGGTCCTACCGAGCTTAGCCTTACTGCTGAATATAACATTTACTGGAGACATTTCTCTTACGTAAACCTTATATTCTGTACTCAAATAGAAATGTGGCAATATATTTATGTAGGTATACTGTTAGGCCTCAGTAAATAGTTGCTGAAAGAGTATAAAAAGAGCTTATACAAAACGTCACGCGTTACAACACAAAGGAAAAGGTTCCAATAAGCATCTACATATATGTAAGGGACTCGATACGAAAAGGGTTTTTAAGGTACAATTCCAATAAAGTAGCGCGAATGTCGAGTGAATAAGCGGAATACGTTTTCGAGTGGCCCCACGGCTTTCTAGACGAATTTACGTAAATTTCTATTTTGTGACACGAACAAATTGGTATGGACCTTTTGATACATTGAGGGCTCCCGTCGTAATGGCATATCGTACGAGCGTAACGTGGAATTTTACGGTTTTAAGTTACGAATTTATTTTATTAAAATTATTGCCCAGAAATATCGGTGGTACGTGAAACGGTATATTTCAGACGGGAAGGCTGTAGGCCGCTTTGCACGTAGATAATTGTGTAATTCTTTCTCAGGAAGCTTTCTGAACGCGAGAGCTTACTCAGAATATGTATTTTTATAAGAAAGCAATTCAATTCACAATCTCAAAGGAATATATTCACCTTTTTAAAAAACGCACCTTCAATCATTGGAATTATATTGCTTCAATTATATTGTGAATCGAAAATACCGCTAGGTCTTTATCGAAATATAACCTAGCTCATGATATTTAAAGTCAAACCTGTTATTTCAATTAGAGCTTTGAAATGTCATGAAGTTAGTCGGTTAGTTAGTAAGAAAGTTAGATCCTACTCTCTTAGTTCCAAAGTGTAGTTGCCTGTGGAGCAGAAAAGGGAAAAACACTTAAATATTGATATTTACCTTTTCTTAATCAATTTATTAAAATATCTGGGAGTTTATATTATTCGAGACCAAAAATGTTCGGATGTAAAAAGACGTGTAACCAAACCGAAAGTCACTTATTCTGTGGGTGTAAATACAACGCCACATGCGAACTATGCATCAAAGACCTGACGTCACACAAATCCTACATCGCGCCAGCAGGGTTTACCGCGCGATCAGCATATATATTTCTGACTTATGTCAGACTTTCTGACATCAATCGTTCGGCAGTTGACCACCAGACACGACACCCGTCTGGTCGGAGGATCCTCCCTTTTCTATAGAGAATGAGTGAACTTTACACCCTGTTCTTTATATGTACCTCTAAAATTGTCCCCATCATTGTGATAATATTTTTGTAGTACCTAATCACCTACCCGCATAGCTGGGAACCTTCTGGTTACGGATATATTGAAAGTTTAATTTGCAACTTTTTTTTTATTTTTTTCACTCAAACTTTAAATGCGGTGGTAATTAACTTTTAAATACGAATTTTCACGCCAAAATTAAAAATAGTATCCCTGACATTTTTTTACTCTGTGTTACTTAGTTTGATGTTCAAAATGCGTAGATAACTGGTATGTGATGGGTCTTTTACACCCTGTATACAGACACGGTCGGGAATGTTGTCCTATATTATTTTGTTATGTTGTCCACAAACAACATTGCAAGCTGGGATTGCACCTGATCCGTCCGGGATAACGTGGATGATGGATGAAGGTCATGACCTTACCTTTTCGGCCCGTTGGTTTTGGCTATAATTTTTTGGGATCCGCTGTAGAGAACAATTTTTTTTCATAAAAAATATTGAAACAGATTTTTTTTTTCTCAATGGCTATTAGTGCCCACGTCAGTTCTGCCAATGTCATTATGAAAGATTTTTTTGCGCCTGAGTTATATTAATTTAGTTAAATATTGGTGAAATTATCACAGAAATTGTATCGATAAAATAAAATGGCAGTGTTAGTTCCGATTTTGGCCACGCGCCAAAATAACCTTGTAGCGTTGTAGCTTGATACGACAACTTTTTAGTAATGACGTATACATAAATGAATCACAGAGTTCAAACCCTTTTTTGTTTTTCAGCCATCATTAAAACCTTTAAATAACACTCAAATTGCTTTCCACTTATGCATCTACGTCATATGAGTTCAAATACTCCATATTAAATCTTCAAGAACACGCAAAAGGTAAGTAACGAACCAAAATTAAAGTTTATTGACTGTTGATCTTTCGTCTTTTGATTTCAACCTTAACTACGAGTAACTAGCGCACCGACAGACGTTGTCCTGTCCAGATTTCAATAGTTCAGTTCAACACAAAAATCCCATAGAAATAAGCACTTTCAGTTTTTCCCGAATTTGAATATTTTCCGGAAAACTGTTCCAATTTTATAAAATTAAATTATCAACTGGCCCATACAAAACTTCAATACCCTCTCGACCCAAACGTATTGAACGGCAGACGACACCTTTCTAATACATGCTGTATGCGTACAACTAGAGGTGTGAATAAAAACATTTATTTTACCTACCACTACTGCTAGACCAACAAAAGCTTGTTTTTAACAAACATTGCAAAACTAGGTGTTCAGGTTGGTTTCGAGTTACTAACTATGGCAGTTTTAGTTTCCATGATAATATTAGAGAACAGCCTTTTCGAAAACTAGAACAATATTTGTCACACTTTAACAGGATATGTATTTTACGTCTAATTAAATAAGATTTTTTAAAGTAGAATTGATCACTTCACCACTCAGTGGATCTTAAATAACAGAGAAACGACCACGCGGCAGGTCCAGAAAGAGATGGCAGGATGAGCTGAACTCCTTCTTAAAGGATGAGCCCGTAATCGCAGTAGACCGGGAAAAGTAGAAAGAGGGAAGGGAGGCCTTTGCCCAGTAGTGGGACAACGCAGGCTTATAATAAGTTTAAAACAAGCGAGCCTTACATTAGTCCCATATGATGTGTAACTTCTGACATCTCACCTTGGTAATAGTCAACATTAGGATAGATCGCAACATTTTTTTAAGGTAATAAGCAACATGGCACGGGGCCTCGTCAAGGTCGTTTCTGACGGTCAAGTCTAGCACCGCATGTGCTTATTGGAAGAGAAATCAAATAGCGCGCGCTTCTTTGGCTTCCTGTGAAACACTTCCTTTTCACGAAATCATTATTTATTTATTTTTTTTAGATTTAGATATAGATTTTGATTACAGAAAAGCGAGAGGAAACATGTTATACATCAATAAATATATAACTGATCACTTGCAGTAGTCGTGAAACACAAATAAAAATAATTACTTGCTCTCTGATTTAAGTGGCTAATTTATTTAAGACATTGCAATTCACCTTCAGAGAAACTGGGCAAAGCCAGCTTGCGAAACTGAAGACCAATGATGGCAGAATCGTATCAGAACAGAGGTGTGGTGTCAGAGTAAAACCTGCCTCTCTGCTTAGCGTTTTTGGACTATGACAAAGCCTTCGATTCGATCTAAACATGGACTGTACTGCAGTCTCGACGCCAGATCGACTATTGATACATCAAGGTGCTAAAGTGTCTGTACGAAAACGCCACTATGTCAGTCCGACTCCAGGACTAGACCTCGAAACCTATCCATTTGCAGCGAGGTGTGAGACAGGTAAACGTTATCTCTCCGAAACTGTTCACCGCTGCACTAGAGGATGTCTTCAAGGTTCTGGACTGGAAAGGGCTTCACTAACCTTCCATTTGCTGACGACATAGTTATAGACCATGGAGGACCTCAGTACAATGATCGAAGACCTCATTAGAGCCTCCGAAAGAGTGGGTCTTAAAATGAACAAGGACAACACAAAGATCATGTCAAATACCCATGTAACACCCACTCTCATGACGATCGGAGACGCTACGCTCGAATTTGTGAACGACTATGTTTACCTAGGACAAACTGTCCAGCTAGGTAGGTCTAGCTTTGAGAAAGAGATCAATCGTGGAACCCGACTCGGCTGGGCAGTGTTCGGGAAGCTACGCAATATCTTTTCGTCGTATCTTTTCGATGACCTATGGACCTGAAACGTGGTCGCTCAAAATGGGCCTTATCAGAAGGCTAAAAGTCACCCAAAGGGCAATGGAGAGGGCTATGCATGGAGTTTCCCTACGTGATCGAATCAGAAATGGAGAGATCCGCAGGAGAACCAAGGTAACCGACATAGCCCGAAGAATTGCTAAACTTAAGTGGCAATGGGCAATATTGCTCGCAGAATAGATGACCAATAGGGCCGAAAGGTTCTGGAGTGGCGATCGCGTACTGGAAGACGTAGTGTTGGAAGGCCCCCCACAAGACGGACCGATGACCTTGTGAAGGCCGCGGGAAACCGCTGGATGCGGGAAGCACAGAACCGGTCGAAGCAGTGGACGTCTTTCAGCTGAAATGATGATGATGATGAATTCACCTTCAACTTGCTTAGGTACTTCAGTAATAACGTTTATTTTGGTCAACTAAACATATTACCTGTAAGAGGCAAGGTATAAACATAATATTACAATTTATGAGGTACACAAAAATCGTAGACACTTGATATAAGCAATATGTTTTGCCAATATCCTATTACGTACCAACACGCTTGCTCATTGGTACGGAAGCGGATGGGACATTATTCAAATATTTTATGTTATATTTACAGCAGCAATCACACGTGTCGGCTCCTATAAATTTGTAAGGCACTTAAAGACGATATATTGACGTCTCGGATCCTAAGGATTCATGTAACAGCCTACAAATTGCTCGTAGTTCACTGTTACTTACGTGATCCGGTTTTTAAATGATTATCGAGGAGCAAATCGATGAAATCCGTTAGAAAGTTAGGCGGTAGGTTACATAGATTTCGGGTCCTTTTCAGCTAAGTGAAATGATTCTTATCCTTCTGTGAAAATGTCTAAAAATACATTGACTGAAAATATATTGGTAGGTATTTTTCTGTTTTGAAAATGAATCAAAGATGTATATGTGTACATGGATACAAACAGACCAGAAAACTGCCACTATGAAACAAGGAATGTAGTGTTTATTGGGGGCAGTGATGGCCTAGTGGTGTGACCGTCAGACTGCCAAGTCATAGGTCTCGAGTTCGAACCCAAGGCACCTCTGACATTTCGGATTCATGTGCGTATTGTATAATTATCGCTTGCTTAACAAACGGTGAAGGAAAATATCGTGAGGAATCCGGCGGCAAGCTTGAGAGATATTTTTCGACGGCATGTGAAGCCAAGTCAGAGTCCCATGGGCGGCTTTAAAACTCTGACACCAGGTTAGTCACTAACCACACGAAAAGAAGAAGAGTGTTGATTTTAGTACCTAGTTATAAATGCTGTGTACAAGCTGCACAAGACTTTGTGCCTTGACCCACGTGGGTCAAGGCTGTTTGTCACGGCAATCACGTGATTAAAGTCGTATCTAAACAATTTTTACTAAGCAGAACAAATCTGATATTTATGTCAGAAAATTGTTGTTAATATGTAGATATTAACACAAACCAGAAATATACCCAAAGTTGTAGTACCCTAAGAATAGATGGATGGACTGTGTGAGACATAAAATATGGTTCGGAAAAGGCTACTCAGATGGCGACCAACAGAGAAGTATGGTAGAAGAAAAATGTTGTGCCGACCCAAATAAATTGCAACAGAATGCTGATCTACCCATACGTATGTAAGTAACAGGAAAAAAATCAAAGAGTATTTTCAATAAAAAAATTACTTTTCAATTACTCTCTTACCAACTAATCAATTACTTTTCAATTCTGTTTCTCACTTCTATTCACCATTTTCCCATAAGTAACGTTCCGTGAATACTTTCTATACAGCGAACAATCTGAAACTTTATTTGAAGAAATATAAGAAAAACTGTTTGGCCGTTTATATGCTACAGACTCTTTCATTCAATAATGTGAGTTCAACACGCACTTGGTCAATTTTTATTCCTTTATGTCTTGTACAATGGACTAAATTGAGAATGTTTGGTGCTATAAATATTTTTTCAAGTGCCTATTAAATTATTTTTATATCAACAGTTGTATGCTATCTCTAGAAAAAAGAGTTTGAGTAAATGTCTACATCATCTAAGGGAAATATTTTTAACCGCCGACGCAAAAAGGGGTGTTTTATACCTTGTTTGACCGCTGTGTGTGTCTGTCTGTGGCACCGTAGCTCTTAAACGGGTGAACCGATTTGAATGCGGCTTTTTTCATTTGAAAGCAGATTTTGTGGCGATGGTTCTTAGACATTTTTTATCAAAATCGGTGCAGCAAGATTATCAGCTCTTCTAGTTGATAAATGGATGTGAGTGGCTTTCACAGGTCTGATCGATTTGAAATTTGGTATTCTGTTACTTCAATGATATTAGAATAACATAGTAACTTCGAACTGATGCTGCAGCATCACCTGGAATTTGCAGGATATCCAACTCCCTTACCAACTTACAGCACAGGTATCGTGTTTGGACTTATTGGAATGGTCTTAATGAATAGGTTACAGATAGATGATGAACAGGGTTTTGTGATGGAGTAGGAAAGAGAAATGAGGTAATGCTTGTGTCGGAGGTTTATTAAATTTTAATATAATGTCACTTGTAGTTGGATGATTTCAGCAATCCAGAGCTGTATTACTAATCATTAAGTTTGGTAAGGTAAGTTCTGAATGCTACACTAACGAAGTGATTGCGATAAATAAAGCAATGACTTCTAAGATATTTTGATTTCGACAAAAGGACGTGAGGTACGTGTATCCATTTTTCAGATTGATGTATTAAAAACTTTGTGTGCCGAGAGCTACTTTACAATATACATAGAATAATCTTAATCAGCCTATAACGTTCACACTGCTGGAACACAGACCTCTCTTCGAGAGGGAGTTGGCTGTAATTCACCACGCGGGCCCAGTGCGGGTTGGTAGATGACACATATCTTCGAATTTTTGGTTCTAGGACATGCCGGTTTCCTCACGATGTTTTCCTTCACCGTTTTGCGAGTAGTTGTGATGAAATGATTTACAAAAAGTAAAGGCGCCTGAGTTCGAACCTACGACCTACACCTCGGAAGTCCTTTTCCATTCCTGCTCATTATATATAGCTAAGATAATATCGTTGTTATGTATACTGCTTTAGCTATTATTGTTATGTCGTTTCCGAATACATGAAATTCAAAACTTTCAGACTAACTATTAAAAGTCGTACTATAGACGTTGATAGTTCAAACATGTTACGACCAATACCTAAACACAAGGAAACGGTCTGCAATAAAAACTTCATTTTATTCAAAAACTTTCACAGTTTCCGTATACGGTTAAGAATCCCAAAAAATCCCGGGTCAAACTCGAAGAAACAGGGGAATGTTATTTTATTGGATTCTAAAAATTCTTGAGTTGAATTTTATGTGTCGTCAAAAGTAGGTAAGTACACGAGAAACGGAGTTTTAAGAAATTTTTATTTAAGGTCGACGTGGTTGTCTGTTGAATTACTACTAACAACAAAAGTACCTATTTTAAAGGGTGAATGGTCCAGTTGTTGATTTGTTTTGATGGACATTTTTTTTGTGTTTGTATTACTTTTAGAAAGAAAAGAGGGAGATCTTTGCCCAGCAGTGGGAACATGTTAAATAAAAATACTTACTACTTTGACATCGGCCTGGTATATCAATACTTTCGGCTATCATCAAGTCTATCATGGTTATTTTAAGAGACTCTTTAAAATTACAGACCCTAATAGTATTCTTGTTAACATCTCTGGTTATATTTGTTCTGAAAAACTTCTTTAGCATTTCTTTTCTTCCGTTAATTTGGTCTATGAAACTGAAAATAAGGTAAAAAGCCCCAACCATTTAAAGATAATTTTAGCCTGAATGTTACCACAATCAGGTTTCTCACCCTTGTCTAAAAGACTGTCTCGAGACAATGGTAGCCACTTACATTTTTTACGATAACGTCATTATATCTTTACTATGGCTACTTTTGTAAAAGTAATGGTTTTTTTTTTTTTTTTTTAAATTTAATACTAGTGTTTATAGCTAATTCAAGCAGTGAAGTCTGCCTCAGATTTATTTATTTTACCAAAAAGAGGAGATTTATTTAAAAAAATATCCTAAAAGCAGTTTATTTAATAGTAAGTCTGTTGTCAGCTTTTAAGTTCCAAGGCTCTTACAATTTAAACACAATTTAATTAATTAACAGTTCCCACCAATTATTTAAATCGAAAATAAATAGGTAGCTACACAAAGGTGCCGCCACCGCACTGCCAACGCACCTCTAAGCTGTATGTATGCAACGTTGCCAACCCGCTGCTGAGCCTCCGCCGCGCATGGATGAACCCAAAAACTTTTATTTGACTTCTTACTTTGATTTTGCCTCTTTCTTACATACGATAATATGCAAGCACAAACTTATTTTTAGGGTTCCGTAGTAAATAAGGAACCCTTACAGTTTCACCATGTCCGTCTGTCTACCTGTCTGTCTGTCCGCGGCTTAGCTCAGAGACGGTTAGAAAGCTGTAATTTGGCATATGTATATGTATTAATCACGCCGACAATGTTATAAAATAAAATCAAGAAAAAAAAATTGTTTTAGATTACCTCCCCTACACGTAAAGTGGGGATGTTTTTTTTCTCATCTTCCCCATGGGGTGGGGTATCGTTAGAAAGGTCGTCCAAGAATATTAGAGTTTAAGAAAACACAGGGATCCATTTGCGAAATATTAAGCTTTTAACTGAAAAAAATTGTTAGAGTCAAGTGTCTCCCAGCCCCCCTACCAGCTAAATGGTTGTACTTGGATTTAAGAAAAAAATCACAGCAGTAGTATATATAACGAAATTAAAAAGAAAACTATCAGAGCTAAGTAGACTGTACAGGTTAACGAGTAATAATCAACCAACTTAAATTTGCAGGTTGAAAAACATGATCTCCGATACATTCCGTATAGCAAAACATGTTTTTCAACTACAATGTTAAGTTTGTTCTTGGGATAAATTCATCCCAACTACATAACCCTACATTGTGTGTGGTTCGACACGCACTTGGCCGGTTTTTTTTTTCAGTTAAACTCAACATGTTCATCATGCTACACGTGTTATATTTGAACCCTAAACAAAGACTCTAGAGTTAAGCACACACGTATAAAGGAAGATGCGATCAAACGACGACAAATGATGGCATCACCCTGTGATAAAGCCCCGAAAACACACCACTTTCATAGGCACTACAACATAATACTTACAGAAGAACAGTGTGACTACTCAGGCTCGAAAGAGATGAGAATATACACAGACGGATCGAAGACCGACTCCGGGACTGGGGTTGGAGTCTTCTCACATGACTTTAACATAAAGATATCCAGACCGCTGGGAATGTTCAACACTGTCTATCAGGCAGAGTGTGTGGGCATCATACAAGCGGTCCACGCCCTAAAAGCTAGGAGAGTTACGGACACAAACATACGCATACTCTCCGACAGCGCCTCCGTTCTTCAATCCTTACGGAAAAAAACATATTACCTCAAAGCTAACACTAGAATGTCACAATGCACTAGAACAAATAACGGTATCACGGTGACACTGCAATGGATAAAAGGACACAGCGGTTCGCTGGGTAACGATGCAGCTGACGAGCTTGCCAGACGAGGATCCAGCACGGCAGTCTGTGGACCCGAGCCCATCGTACCCATCCCCTTCAACCAGATACGCAGGTGGCTACAGGAGTTCACCCACACTCAAGCCGAGCACTGGTGGACCTCGACACCGGGCTGCAGGCAGTCCAAGGAAGCCATGCCATCCTTGGATACCAGGCCTGCGCCTAGTGACGGGTACCATCACGGGCCACTGCTCGCTGAACAAACACTTTCACACAATAGGCATAACGGACAGCCCTCTGTGCAGGGCGTGCATGGAGACTGAGGAAACCGTCGCGCACGTGCTTTTTGAATGCACAGGCGTCACCCAGATTAGAACACAGACCCTCGGGACACCCAGATCTTTCACAGATGTTCTAAACAGACCAGGAGACTTAATAGACTTCTGGAGGGAGGTGGGCTGGTTGGAGTAACCACCAACGGCCGCTATGGCCCACGCACAATGGTCCACTGTAGGACTAAGTGCGGAAACCTAACCCCCTAAACTTAGAACTTAGAACGTGTTATATTTGTGGCTAGCAATGTATTTTTTTGTGGCTAACAATGTAGAGTGATATGGCAAAATCAAGCGGAGGCGGCGCGGTGACGGTGTGGCGATCTCGCGGTGGCGCTGCAGCGTTCAGTCTACATGGTTACGCGAAGCGATGTCGGCGCGGCCGCGGTGCCGTCTACACGAACCTACTGTGATTTTTATGAAATAAAACTCATAGTCATTAAAGCAAGTTTGACATTATGTGTATATTATCAATCTTTATGAATTTGTGTTGCTCCTTCTGTCTACTATTTACCTACCTGAATAATTTGACATTGGTATCGAAAGTTTCAGCTGTAAACCTTAGACTTAAAATATAGAAAAATATGAAAGGCCTGAGTACACAAGTCTAAATTAAAATATCTACGTTAAAGAATTTTATCCAAGCCCCGAGAAAATATTCGCTTATTACAAAGAAATTAAGGCTTCGATGCAGACTAGCGAGTGATTTAAAAATGTAATAACATTTTCCTTGAATAATGCAAGCTAAAAAATGCAATGTGCATCCTAAATACAGTTTTGCGTGACTTCAAATTGCTTGTACTTTTATTAGAGTTGCAATGGCATTTGCAGAATTATAAGGATACAAAATTGTTATGCAATTTTTTTAACGATATGAAATGGGAAATCAGGTTAGAGATATGAAATACTAACGTTTCTGAGAATGAATTGTATTTCTTGGTTAAGGAATGAATCTTAGGTTTAAAAATTACTAGGTTTAATTGCCTCTGTGGTCTGATTAGACCACCTGGCTGAGACTCAGGGGTCGGTTCAATACCCAGCGGGGCCAAAACTTTCTGCTCGGTTTGGTTAGTGGTAAGTTGTTCTAAGTCCGCCTGGCTAACTACCACCATCTTATTTAAGTCTGACGCCATAACAACAATTTTAACAGCATTGTTGTGTTTCAGCAGTAGAGGTTAAATAACCAGATCCTCTGTGGTTGAGGATTCCAGGTGAAACTCGCTTCCACCTTGCGATCATGACTTACCATCAGGTAGATGAAGGCCAAGAGCACACCGGTTGTAGTTAAAAACAAAAACGGAACTTATCATATTGTAGTATTTTTAATTGAATAGAAGACTTGACGTTTTTTATTATGAGGTCTCGGCAAAAAAAAAAATACGTGTGTAATGTAAAAAATGTATTTTTTTTTAATACTATCAAACGCAGAGCAATGAAATCCAATTCGAAGAGAAAAACTTTAAGGGATCTCGCACACTAGACGGCCTCGACTCCGGCCTGTTGTGGCCATCTTGTGATATTGTATTGTGGGCGGCTAGTTGGCCGTTGCGACCAAGTGCGCGATTCGTATCGCTTTCTATAGTTTACCTGGTCGCGGTCGTGGTCATGGCCGTCGAGTGCGCGAGATCCCTAAAAGTCAAAACAACACAAAATAGCCAATTTCGAAAATGTTATGATAAGTAACCGATCACTAAAAATTTGACCCAAGCAAAGAAACTAGGAAGAAAACCAAAATAAAATACGAGACTTAATATTTACACAACGTAATTTGAAGTCAAAGTTACAATTTGTTTGCTGGCCGAAATCCCATTGACCGCGCGTACGATCACGCAAAGCATCGCTTAAGATTACTTCACCATTCGTTTCGATCGGCAAAAGATGTGGCTTCGAAAACAGCCTTATCTATACCGCAGTGTACAGTAAATAACGCGTTTTGATCTTAAACCTAAAAAAAACGACTTTAAGACTGCTATAAACCTGCAAAACGAGTCCTTTAAAAAAAATGAATATGTAAAATCCAGAATATTTATAATATCACGCAGTAGTGCTATTGCGGTCGCCCACTTTGTGGCCACTACCTAAAAAACTGTATTTTCACCGCACATTTTATGGAATTCCTTTGACATGGCATCCGTCCATTACTTTGTAGTTGATTGCTACGAATTCGTAGAGGGTTACGGCGTAGCGCTACGTGCGTAAACGTTGCCTTTTGTTTTTTATAGGAAATAGATTAAGTTTGGTTTGTCGAGAATATTGTTATGAGATTCTTTGATTATTTTTTGATTTCTTAGAAGTTTTAAAGGATAATGTGAGATTTTAGCTCCGTCCACAGTGAGGCGAACCCTGTGGGTCATAGGGCGAGACTACGCGAGTCGATAGTTTGAATGATTAGGAAGTCACGCGACTTTCCCTGGCAGTTTGAACACCTCCATACAAGTTAGTTGACATAAACGGCGCGAACGAATTTCATCCCACAACCCGCGCGAAAATCACTTCAGTTTGACCAGACCTATAAACATGATACAGTATTTTTTATATTTTTCTTCAAAAATTGGGCTCATGGTTCTTTTGACAACGCTGCTCTTAAAACTTTTTTTTTTTGCTTTGCTTTTTTTATTTATCATAGTTTTAATTTTTGCCATGAAATCCAATCTCAAAATATACCGTATTTGGTACAGCAATTGATAAATATTATATTATTCTTAACCAGTTCTTACTATGTTGGTTATACATAATATTCTTGATTGTTATCCCTCATATCAACTTTCATAATATTCTGCTGGCTTTTTGGCATGCATTCAGGTTGTATATTTGAACCCAAGCATGGCTTAACAGGCTGGTTTTATATCCAACTTTGAACTAAGAACAATGTTAAATTACAACAAAGGTTCTCATATTGGGTTTATTTATTATTATTTTATTTTCTTACATAATAACTATGTTGCAACAAGTCAAAGAGTTAACCTACTCTGATCTTCTATTACTGAATGTAACACTTGAAAATCTGTTATTTAAAACCATAATAAATTATCAATACTAATAATAAAGACAGGTAAAATTTGGGAGTTTGTATAAGGGATAATGTTCGAAACCGATTCGGATCGATTCCGAAATTTCTTTCACTATTGGAAGCTACAGTATTATCGAGTGTAAAGCTTTGTTCAGACTAGCGCAACGCGACAGCGCGACGCGACACCGGTTATTGTTATACTGTGAAGTTTTCTTAGAAATTGTATTGTTCGAGTCGCGTTGCGCCGTCGCGTCGCGCTGTTCTGCACAAGCCTTTATACGATATTTTATGTTTTAACAAGAAACACGCGGACGAACTCTAGGGCATAAGCTAGTTCTTAAAAACCTTACCTCAAGCCCTAACGCGACTTATTCGCGTCGCGATATCTTTGGTTAGTTAACTGCCTTAGTTGCAGGTCCTACAGGAACAAACCATGCCGGTTATACAATGTGAAATCGCGAAAAAATTATCAGCTGTTCCATACATTTATGTTCGCTTATCTCGATAGAATGAAGGGAACAGCTGATTATTTTTTCGCAATTTCAGGGTTGGTCCCCATAGTGAAAGTTGTTCATAATGATGAGTACAATGACCCCTTATGGGGATGCAAACGAATTAAATTTCACATTGTATACACATTGTTGATTACTCGTACTGACATTATGTAGACCAGTAATTTGTAAAACCGCGTCCGCTAGACGACAACACTATTACATGGCTACGTACATTTACAATAAAATAAACCATACCCTGAACATAAACCCTTTAACAACTAGAGAAAGTAAAAAGAAAATCTTCACATGGCTTCAAACATTGAATTATCACCGGACGGAAGACCTAGTACAACAGCAGTACTCATAAGACACAAAACCACACACCATCACCCACTTAAAACATACACCATCACACACACATCATCACACACACGCGCACACACCCTCACACCATCCCACACACACGCACACACATTTATGCACAGTTATTGCATACCAAAAGAGCTAGCGTGCATCTTTAATTTCTTTTATTTTACCAAGTTTTTAAATTAATTTATTGCACAGCTTATATAATATGAAATGTACTACAAACGGAGGAAGATACTGGCTTCTGTAACACAGGTTGCTACCTAGCTCAGGAGCCAGGGTTTCAAATAAGTATTGTTACACCTGTATTTTGTGTAAATAAAGAATTTATTATTATTATTATACAGGGTTCTTTGTTGTATGTCGGCAATCCGTTAAGGGGATATAGGAGAAGTCATTTGCAACCAAATTACCCCTGATGACCCATAAGCCAATGTCAACCATCATGAGTAATTTGACATTTTATAAATGTCAAAGCTCGCGATTTTTTTTGATTTTTGCATAGGATTCTCCTCTTATGATCTCTCTTACATCCCCGACATAAAACCAATAACCCCGTATACTTGACTTAAGGCCAGTGACATCAACTCCAACGTAATAATTATCTAGCAGATATTATTGCGACTCCGTGCTGCTACTGATAAATTCCATATGGAAACACTGCCGATCCGGAAATCGAATCCAGGAACTGATGTTCAGCAGTAGCGCTTACGACTCGGTCTCTCGCCTGGTTGATGGCAATAGGCTCGCCCTATTACATGGGACTTAAACATAACTGGCGAAATCTGGATGTACATTGGTACACCTCTGTCTAGCCCTTTTGGAAATACAGGCTTGATGGTATGATTGTATTGAGAATCTCATACAAATTCTGTTTCGCTTGAGAATTCATCTAGTAGAGAATGCCCATCTAGACAATGTGAAACAGGGCAATAATAAATAAATAAAAAACATATTTCCTCATGTTCAAAATTATCGACAGCTTAAACAACTGTAACGAAGTTCATTCATTTTGTTTCCAACGTCTATTTTTATACAAAACCTGTTCCATAATAATATCTACAAAATAAATAAATTTCACCGCCCCACATTGTGGCATACTTTCGAACCCACAAAGTGAGCTAATGAGATTTAACTCACTTTGTGTGTTCAAAAGTAACAAAAGTGTATTGTAAGTAACAAAGGAGGATTATCGGCATCCAATCGTTCAAACGTTCGATCTCTTCAATTAGCTACTAAATGGAGGGAGCGATTATGTCGTCGATAATAATAGAATATTACAAATATTGACATTGAGGAAGAAAATACGGGAGTTTTAACAACCGTTTTGTGAGGTAGATTCGATGGGAGTTTATGTCAACAGCTTAACTCAGTTTTTTTGTATTTTTTTTTCTCTTACCTATTTTGTCCCACTGCTGGACAAAGGTTCCCCCATACTTTTCCAGTTTTCCTTATGTTGTGCCTTCTCCGGCCAATCGGTCAGGAACGAATTCAAATCGTCACGTCAGCATTTCTTAGGCCTGCCCCGGTGGGACGCCTATTTTTGACAGCTATTTGTACGTTGCTAACTTTTAGAATGAACGCTCTTGCCAGGTTTATTGGGCTATTTGTGGCGAAAAGTGAGGTAGCTTTGATGAAAATTTAAGTAAATAACTTAAGTATCAATGCAATATCATATCATGTTTCAATTGTATTCTTTTGTTTACGAGTATATGAACTTAATTATATATTTTTGTAAATATAGGTTGAAGATATTGGTATAAGGGCGCATCTAAAGGTTTTACGACGCCAAACTTACAGAGTTGATTTAAAAACGATTTTGACAGCTGTCAACTTGACATAACGGCAGGCCGCCACCTCAGTACCCATGACTGAGGTGGCGGCCCGCCAAAAGGGAAAATATAGGAAGATCGGGGAGACCGATCGAAACCTGCATTGTTTATGGCGACTGTGAAATTGGTGATCATTGCGACTACCCTTGCAGTGCAGTGAGTTAATAGATTTGCGCTCGTGTCTCACTCGGTGGAACGTCGTTTACATTATTGTTCATTCCCTAATGCGATCAGAGACTTGTGATTATTCAGAATATTATTGACTTTCAATGACTTACATCTCCTTGCCAGCATACCCACGCATAAGAGACAATAAGACCTCTTCTGATAAATACGATGTATCTGCCTTTAGATATAACAAACCCAAAATACGCACTTTCGTCAAATTCGTTTTTAGGGTTGTTGAATGTGTTTACATTCAATCGCTCAGACGTTTGATCCCTTCAATTAGCTACTGAATGGAGGGAGCGATTATGTTGTTGACAATAATAGAATATTAAAAAATATTGACAATGAGGGAGAAAATAAGGAGTTTTAGCAGTTGATTATGACGAAAGCGACTATAAACCATATACAATGTGAAATTTAATTCGTTTGCATCCTCTTAAGGGGTCATTGTACTCATCATTATGAACAACTTTCACTATGGGGCCAACCCTAAAATCGCGAAAAAAAAAAGAAAAATCAAATCTTTCCTCTTTATTATATATTAGTTTAAAAAGGTATGAATAAGTAAAAAAAAAAAAAATTATAAATCAAAAAAAAAAATCATGTGGTTTGTTTATTAATCAAAACATGATGAGTTGTGTACATAAAAATGAATATTTATCCACTTACTGTCGATTACACACAAAAACACTTAAGTTTCAATAAAATTGTCAGGAGCACACACTTCAAACTTACTGCTATAGTTTGACCGAGAGTCCGAAACCGCTGCACTGCACCTTAGGTATGTACTTGGCGAGACGGGGGGACAGTGCAGTCTATTGATTCGTCAACCCTCACGGCGTCCCGCCGCTCATACGTCATTGCTACTTAGATGCGCTTCTATAGGCATATATAGCCTATATAGCACGAAGACTGGTGCATGTCGGTGACGCGAATCCATAAGTTTATCCCCTACCAAAAATTCCTCAACGCGCCTAAGCATGTTTTCACTTCAGTAAATAATTAATAACTCAAGTTCATCAATATTAATGTTTTAATTGTATTAGCTTAATTATAAGGATGCTGATGTTTATTATTTAAATTAATAAAGGCAAGATAGGATTTCACTGTACACTACGCATCGTGAAGTTAGATGCGAATTAGGTTTTGAATAAACCGACTAGACAAAAGGAGAAGGTAATTTGCATTCGGAGCGTTCATTTTTATGTAATCTTTTTTTCTGGGATTTTTTTTACTTTTTTGTTAAGATTAAAAATAGACATTATATATAGAACAGGGTAATTTTCAGATAAAACTCGGCACAAATGCAACTCCGCCGCAAATACAAATCCTAGTACATTTTCAAGGTTTAAAAAAAAAAACAATAATTTTAATCGTCCAAATCAGCGGATAACCGATACTATCTCCACGGAAACAAAAAAATTGCCCTAAATTGTTATTTATTGCTATAATTAGCTACGTTAGAATATTATAGGTCGTTGACCTGGTGAAATACGCACGCAATCACCCGCTGTAATTGCTCAAGGGAAAATATTCAACTTTATTGTTTATTTGGTGCTCAGCGGTGTGTTGTTCGTTAGCCATTTTGAATTTATTTTCTTCTTAAATACTTGTGACATATTTTCGTTCGAATTATTTTAATCGCTATCATCATCATTATTTAACTTTCTGAGTTTATTTTGGGAGTGTAAATGACCATTAAATACCACAATATTGATTTCTACTTAAGTTTGGGACATTTACAGTTTGACCTATGCAAAGGTCATAGTTAGGAATAGTTTTATTTTAAATCAAAATGATGATATTTGCACTAGCTTTATACACAAAGGTTCTCATTAAAAAGGTTCTTGTTTCTCAGAGACTAAGTCTGCGGTCTATCTGACCACATGCCGATCGCGACTGACGACGTGTAGCCGTCCGTCACCGACAGCAGCCGAATGCTATGTTCGTAAACACACGAGTGCGGTCTCGCTCGCACGCCGCCCGAGACCGACACTTGCGACGAGGGCAACGAAGGTTTTGACAACCGGCGGCGTGTCGGTGGTCCGTCTTGACGTCACCGCACGCTGTCACTAACATCTGACGTTTTAAAGAGACCGTAGCCTAAGATGTTTAAGTTGAATGTTCGCAAATACATAGTAATAAAATTTTCCTATAAACTTATGCGAGGCAAAGATAAGAATCCTGACAGTCTCACAAGTCAACATACGCTCTTCCAATAATAAGCTGAGAACATAACATCACGCCTGGATTCCCGAAAGGTTATGCAGAGGTGTACATATACATTTCACCAGTTATGTTTAAGTCCCATGTAATACGGGGCGAGCCTATTGCCTTCAACCGGGCACAAATCCAAACTCCAGGCTGCTACTAAGAAATTACAGACGGAAAAACCCAATAACACTTTGCCTGAAAAACGAAGGAAAACATCGTGAGGAAACCGGCATTGCTGAGAGATATTTTTCAACGGTATGTGAAGCCAAGTCACAGGCCTATGGGCGGCTTTAAAACTCTGACACCAGGTTAGTCACTAACCACACGAAATGAAGAAGAAGACTTTGCCGGACCCGGAATCCAACTCAGGATCTCATGCTCAGCAGTAGCGCGTGTGACCGCTGAGATGAACAAAATTTGTTCCTACGTTTCCAGGAACTAGAACTTACTTTGACTTCCATAAGCTTAAAATTATGTTTCCAACCACAACTCCAAGTTTGCACTACCACGCTTTCGCTCCACGTATAACATTCACTGCAGGAGTAAACGGGGTCTTTAAATAAATGTTATTCATTTTTAGAAAAGCTTACAGACGTACAATTTTATTAGAAATAGTAAAACACACGTCAGTTTTTAGGGTCCCGTACACGAAGGGTGCCAAACAGAACCCTATTACTAAGCCTCCGTTGTCCGTCCATCCGTCTGTATTTCAGCTGCGGCTGTATCTCATGAACTGTAATAGGTAGACAATTGAAATTTTTACAGATTGTGTATTTCTATTATACAATGTGAAATTTCATTCGTTTGCATCCTCTTAAGGGGTCATTGTACTCATCATTATGAACACCTTTCACTATGGTGCCAAAACTGAAATCGCGAAAAAAAAATCAGCTGTTCCATACATTTATGTTCGCATAGCTCGTTATATTTCAGATTTCAGGGTTGGTCCCCATAGTGAAAGTTGTTCATAATGATGAGTACAATGACCTCTTAAGAGGATGCAAACGAATTAAATTTCACATTGTTTATGGTTTGGAATCACATATTACTTGATATTCCAGAGTTCATTAATAACCAATACTCCGCGATACCTTACTATTACCACAGGTAATTTCGCAGGAATTAAATCAAATTACCGATCTATACCGTATATGTACGTGCAGATACCTAGTTTCTACGTCACTGATTGAATATCGAGAAGAAAACGGCGAAAAACACACTTTTCTTGTATGGGGGCGCTTTTTTGCTCGATCATAAATAGGAAGAATTAATTTAAGGATATGTATGATGGCTATTCTCTGTGAGTACAGAGCACGTTGGTAAAATGAAGAATGGTATCTAAAGGGATCAAAATCCTGAAGAAAAAGCCAAAGATAATGTAGAATAATAATTAGTACCTGGGCGACCGAGCTCTGCTCGGGTGAAAATATAGAATGCTCATTTAATAGTATAGGATAGTTCATATTAATTCCATGCTGACATGATAGTAGGTACTTACTAGTTAGTAATTAGTAGGTGAAAATACGGAGAAAACTAATTTTCCCAGATATGCGACCTAGCTAGATCGATTTTTGGCCCCGGTAAACCCCTATATTGCAACTTTTATCGAAATAGTTACAGCCGTTTTCATAACGAGCTATGCGAACATAAATGTATGGAACAGCTGTTTTTTTTTTCGCGATTTCAGGTTTGGCCCCATACTGAAAGTTGTTTATAATGATGAGTACAATGACCCCTTAAGAGGATGCAAACGAATTATATTTCACATTGTATATACAAATATTGCTCGTTTAATAGTATAGGATAGAATATCTAAAGTCTTGCTGCTACTCTGATTGCCTAAAAGGATACCTATACCCAATATGTCCCAATAGTGGGATTGCAGGTTGAATATGACGATTTGACGTTATACCAGCGCTGGGGCTCTATACCGCATGGGGTCGCAGCATTATGCTAAGCGATGGACGTTTTGCGTGGATGTGTCGCATATTTTACCCCAACTTATTATGTGTTTAAGCTTCGTGCAGACAAGCGCGACGCGACACCGGCTATTGTTATACCGTGAAGTTTTCTTAGAAATTGTATTGTTCGAGTCGCGTCGCGCTGGTCAGCACAAGCCTTTTATGTTCTATCTTTGCGCCATGTTTACCGCAAATAAACGTATTTCCTTTCTTTCTTTTCTTATATTCAAAACTCTAAGAAATAAAACACTCTCTTTTTGCATCGAGGGATACCAGATAACACCTTCTCGCAAAATGTAAACGAGTCCTTAGGTCGGTCCTTAGGTACATCTACTAAGCGTAAAAACGCAATCAAAATAACTACATAGATTTCCCGATTGGGAATTTCAGTACACAGACTGAGTTGGCTTTCACGTAATAAAAGATCAAATTGAACAGACTTCAAAGTACAGATAAATAGAATCGAAAACATCTTGAACTGTCAATCGATAAAGATTTATAAAGGATGTGGGTTTACGGTGTTTTGAGCCTTATTGTTTTCGTAATAAAGTTGTAAGTGCCCGTTGTTTTGCGGTGGGTTTTGTTAGGCTCGCTATACGCGACCGGCGAGCTGTTATATTTTTTTTTGTTGTTAAGATGGTGAATAGTAATGTTGTGTATTTGAATGTTTTGATGGTAAAAATATCTAGGTACTATGAAAAGTCGTTTCAAGCTTAAGCTAATATGACATAACATATAGATAGGTACCGAATTTATCCGATATTTTTTTTTAGATTTATTAAAAAACATGAATTCCTCTTCTTTTGTTTACCACGTCGAAGTAACCAATTTTCTAACTTCTCATATGACTGATTAGTTACAAACATGCTCTATCAATGTCACGACAACAAAATTGGAAAAAATAGCATTTCCCGTTACTAACAAAACTTTTTCAAGGTTACCATAATAATATTTTCTGTCCTTATATCCTGTAGTTGCTTTAATACCTAAGTAAACATGACTATTTCTACAATTACCGTTACGATATTATAGATAGTAATAGAATCGCAATCGATATCTAAGGGCAATGAAAATATCAATTCAATTTATTTATTTAATTAAATAATGCATATTTACAATATTAAGCCTTATAGTAAAATGGTAGGTACATAATAATGGTTCGACCTGAACTAGGATAAACCTGTATCTCAGGTGTCATAAGTGCAAAATTACATTAAAATTTTCTAAAATCGATGGTAGACATAAATAGTGAGTAACTTAACAGACTAATGATAGGACAGTACTTAATTAAAAATAATATTTAACTTAAAACAACCAGTAACTTTTCTGTGAATAAAAAAATAATAATATATATATATAATAGTGAATTAGATTAATAGCAATAATAGGTACATACACATACGTAAAATCACGCCTTTGTCCCTGGGGGGTAGGCACAGACTACAGAACGCCACCTAATGTGATCTTTACTTAGGTACAGTGCAACAGTTTTCTTAATGTATCTCAGAAAACTTCGTGCTTCGTCAGTTGTGGGATTTCCATCAGTTGCCCTTTGCACTTGGTAATTATGGTTGACGGCAACGCGGACGCAGCGGTACGAGTCAATACGTACAAGCACCAAGTGCAAAGGGCAACTGATAGAAATCCGACGACTGACGAAACACGAAGTTTTCCGAGATACATTAAGAAAATAGTTGTACTGTACTCATTTTGCTTTGTTTACGTTTATACATCTGGTCATACACGCACGCCGGTTGCAAGTATTAGGAACCTGAACTTTCCCGAATTATTATTATAAAACCAAAATAATAATTGCGTTAGTAACTAAAAACGGTTTATGTTTTCAAATTGACATAATAATTATCCAAAAGGAATCACAATTAAAGAAACTATAACAACTGTTAAATAAATAAATAAGTAAATTAAATAAATATATAAATAAATAAATGAATAATTAAATAAATAATTTAATAAATAAATAATTAAATTCATTAATAAAGAAACATTACCTAAACACTGTACCAAGAAAATACCACCAACTAAAAAATATCGTGCGTCTGCAGTGTTCCTTAATCAAATTATTCAAATGGAAGATTCCGCTCGCCTCCAAGGCGCCCGCGGAGCATTCAACAAATAAGAACATTTACCCGATGAGGACTCTGTTAAGCACTGCAATCTGTTGTTTATGTTTACCCCCGCTTATTTTGATTTCGTATATATCGACGTCACGAGGGAATCAAATATAAACACAAAGTTATAATCTGTTTGTGTAAGTGCTCTTATGATTAGCTGTCGGTTTTGGAGCCAAGTTAAAGCATTTAATTTAATTAAACTATTAACAGGCACTTTTGAGTTAGTCAGTAAGTTGAAGCTAGTGAGCATACAGTGAAATGAAATTGTTTATTCTATAAATAAGATATCGGAATCACTTTTACACGGCATATTAAAAATCTACGATGATTTAAAACTTTCATCAATAATCAGTAGTAAACCAAAAATATAAATTCCTTTTTTAAGAGCGTGCATTCTTAAAGTGGGCAACGAAGCAAAAAGATATCAAATATTTCGCTGTTTTGATTAATTTGGTAATATCACTGTACATACGGAAATATGAAATATGGTTAACTAGTGAACTAAAATGTTGATTATGAAATGCAATAAATAATAAAAAAATAAATAATAATACTTATAAAAATAAATACTTATATAATAATTAAAAAGTATTTAAAAACTTTCCAAATGCCTTTTTTACACCTAGAACGTAAACATCGTTACAACATCAAATTCAGTGTTATAATTGCAACTCAAGTTATAATATTCTACGCGCAACTGAGGTTGATCATAATGTTTTAAAGTATACCATCACCGGTTAAATGAATCTACGATTGATTCGTTTTTAGATTGATGAAAACATTATTTCCCTATTTACCAAGAATTCCATGTTCGACAAGACACAGCCATCACTGCTACAACGAAATCCGTCTGACCTTTAGTGAAATCAAATTTTCGTAGAATTGGTTTTAGTCCGCTTTGTAAATAGATGCATGATTTCTACGTATAAGCACCTGAACATCTAGACCAGGGATCCATTGGGGGTCCGTTTGGAAGACGATAGTAAGTAACAGCCACGATTAAAAATATCAATTATGTAATAAAACGAACACAAAAAAAAATATAAATAAGTAATTGTTATTTGTGTGAAAAATGTTTTTTTTTACTTTGAACTATCTTTCTGTAAAGTTGATGCAAGCTAAAACTCAAAAAAAAACATTTTAATACTTTTTTTGAATAAGCTTTAGTTATGTAAGTATAAATTTTACTGTTTACTTAAGGTCCACT
Source organism: Agrochola circellaris (assembly GCA_914767755.1). Classification (NCBI taxonomy): domain Eukaryota; kingdom Metazoa; phylum Arthropoda; class Insecta; order Lepidoptera; family Noctuidae; genus Agrochola; species Agrochola circellaris. The sequence goes on from OU611847.1 coordinate 5,093,660, forward strand.
TAAGGGCTTGGCGGTCCGGATCCGGACCGCGGTCCGCCATTTGCTGACACCTGCAGTGCTATTCTGTAACCATCTCACCGTGAAAACTTCGGTGAAGTGAGCGTGGAGTGAGCTGTCATTCCACAGGGATTGACACTATTGACAGCTCACTTCACCCAACTTTTCACGGTGAGATGTTTACAGAATAGCATGGCTGATCTAGACTTTTGTAGAACTCATCAACATTACCTTTCCTTTCATTGTCCCATTTTAGGTTCCTATTTGGCATGTATTTTCTAATGATATTTATCAGTGTATTTCCTGGGCTGAACGTACCTTCCTCGATTCAATACAATATCTTCTTGTCCTTATTCCAATTTATTTCGACTAGTTACAGCATATAAGCCAGTTTTTGGATTAACCTATATCGAAATATAGGTTTACAAAAATTAATTCATACCAATCTCGCCAATCATCTCGAATAAACCAAGGATTAATCAAAGAAACCGCTATTTAGCTATCAATTTGATGCCAAAAACTTGAATTCTTTGACGTGAAAATTAAATCCTGTCCGATAATAAGGCTTCAAGCCTTCAAACTGATAGGCTTACTTAATTAAAAATTAAATGTAGGAGCTCATGGCGTTGATAAAGATCTTATAACGATTCGACGGAGAATCGAACGTAATAATATCTTTCTGACACGCGAGGTAAGGGTACCTATTGAATAAGGGACGGACGTCGGCAGAATATTCATTTATGAAAATATTATAATATGTGAGATAGAATCTACATCTGTTTAATAAAATAAGTGATAGAAATAATTTTAATACTAGATATATTATAATAATAAAATAGATCAAACATTTTTAAGATTATCTAAAGTACATACATCTTTTATGGGGTACTGTGTTAAATGTTACAACAAAATACCTTCTGGTATATTGCAATTAAATGAAAGAAAATTTAAGACTAATATTCAAAGATCACTTTGTAAACAAGTATATTACAAATTAGAGGATTATGTCCAAGATAAGAATGCTTGGAAACATGCTGGTCCTGCTCCATAAGACAATCTAGAGACAAAATCAAACAGAGTGCTTATATAATTGTATAATTTATTATTTTTATGACTTTGATTTCTCATTCTGTGATTACGTTAACTCACACACTGCCTTATTAGTATTACTTGTTATTTTAGGAATATCGTCCCTATACTTCTACAGTGTTTGTAAATATGTGAGCACCGTGTATCTATCACCTATTTAGTTTATCTGTCATTGATTAATTTTTAATTCTTTTTACCTATTGTGGTATAGTAATTTTATTCTAGGTGCATCGTCTTCACATATAATTTTATAATTAATGTAAACAAAATATTGTAAAACATTTTAAAAGAGTAACGGTGGAGTTTCTTGCCCATTTTTCTCCATACGAAAACTACCTTTTGGAAAGGGCGACTAGAATCAATTTTTTTTTTTTGTAAAATCTTGACGTTCAAAAGTGCCTTTTATGTGCCTAATTGATAATAAACTATTTGACTTTAACTTTGACTTTGAATAATATTTCAAGAAGTTAATGTTAGTATGTAAATTAAGTATAAAAGAGTGTCCTTGGAGTTTCTTGCCCGTTCTTGTCCATAAAGATCTACGTTTTGGAATGGACAACTAGCTTCAACTTTCTGACTAACTGACCGACTATTTGACAGTTCAAAAGTGCCTGTAAATGGTTTAATTGAAATAAATGCTTTGAGTTTGAGTATAAATTTGAGGATTTTTCAGTCTCAAAAACAAATAACGTTTTAAAGAGTTTTGCGTCTGAAATAAACACAAACATAACATCCCGCCCATATTCCCGAGGGGTTAGGCAGAGCCGAAAGGTACATATAATCACATTTCCTAAGTTATGTTTATGTGTTTATTTGTATTTTTATGGGGCGAGCCAATAGTCAATAGCACTTTTTTTATTTTTTTTATTTAATTACCGCATAGAATATGATAGCTCCACTTAAAATAAATTAATGCCCAGACATTGTTTGTTATTTTTAGGCCAAAGGGAGATGCAATTGCCCTTTTTATCCTGCGGTTGTCTTTAATGACACCCATGGGTTTAACAACGGAAGGGGGAATATATTTACCATAAAACATTGCAAGCAATAAGCTCGTAATAAGCCAAATTAAGATTAGCAATTAAATTTGCAGAAATTGCAAACTCACTTCCGCAAGTTTTCTAAACCAAAATTGAAAGTATTTATTACAATTAAACTAATTATAAGCACTTTTGAATTGTCAAGTCAGTCGGTCAGTCAGAACAGTGAAGCTACGTAGTTGCCCATTCCAAAGCGTAGTAGATTCCTATCGAGAAGAACGGGCAAGAAACTCCTTGAGACTCTTTCCTCTCTCTTTTTTCTAAAATAAAATGTTTGTGGAAGGCAACTACTGAAAATTTGTTTCTAATCCAAACTTCGTTATACAAATGCCTTTGACAAACGTTATCTAATCTTACGCTATACTCATGTCTATAACTAGCACAAAAGTAGGTATGTTATGCAAGATTCCATGTCATTATCACTTTCACCCATCTTAAAATATTTTAGCACAATGGCATGCAAACCACTTGTACACTTTTGTGCAAGTTACAAGCATGTTTTTGTTTTTGTGCAATGGCATCTTGCAGGTCAACCTAGGAGGTTGTCAGCTGCTTAAGCGGACTTCGCATCAGTGCCTCAATAAATTAAGGCCTAAAGAACACTAAGGGCATCTAAGGGCACCGTGTGGCAACCGCACACTTAGGGTACAGACCTCGACATAAGGCGTCGCTAGGAGCGGACAGGCTGGATCGGATTGATTTCAAGCGTGTGCAATTGTGCATATTTGCGGCTATATAATGTAGGTATACTTAGATGCATTTGCGGTTATACAGCATGTATCAGAAGGTGTCATATTTAAGGGTGTGGTAGATCCATCAAACTGAACAACTTTCTCCGTGGAACCAACATCGTTATCGCGAAAAAATTATCAACTGCCCCATATAAAACTTCAATAAATTGTCGACCCATTATATAGGCCACTGATTATTTTTGCGTGATTACGATATTGATCCCAAGGAGAAAGTTGTTCAGTTTAAAGCTTCGTGCAGACCAGCGCGACGCGACGCCGCGTCGCGACTCGAACAATACAATTTCTAAGAAAACTTGACGGTATAACAAAAACCGGTGTCGCGTCGCGCTGGTCTGCACGAAGCCTATTGGTCTGTACCAAACTCTTAAATATGACCATACATTTCTGATACACTTACTTCCAAGATAGACCTACCAGAGTAGGCAACAGAGTCTCAATACTTTTAATAACCATAAATTTTAATGGTCATATACAACAAAGAGCTCATGAAACATTTTTATTAGATGGTATAAAACATACTCAAGTTAATGGAACGTCGGTGTTTCAAATGGATTTGTTCAATTCGTGTCAAAGCCGCCATTTGTTATTTCTAGAATTATGATGTTGTGTACAAGTGTTGTAAAATGCTTTAGATTTGTTTTGTCATTAGTGTTTTTTTACTGTGATGTAATTTTTTTCGCTTTTGATTAATGTTGTTAGGGGTAGTCTTTTTTCTTGATAATGTTCGTTTTATTTTTAAAAGCTTGCTGTAAATACAAATAAAAAAATGGGAGCAAAGTTCAGTATTAAGAATATGGGTGGTGTTATCAACTTCGCCGACATATGAAATGAGATCTAAATGGATGCCAAGTTCTGTAGATAATCTTGAAATTTATTTATAAGAACATACCTACTACATTTTAAAATCAATATAATACACAATTTCTTGTTTTTTCTGCTAAAACAATGTTTGCTATTTAAAAATATAACTTAAATTTGAACAGTCGAATTATTTGCACAAAGCAGATAACTTAGGATAAATTGAAGCACAAGATTTGACTTGGCAATTTTTTACCGGCAAACAATTTTTTTCTGTTTTTCTTTAGTAAGTTGGTAAGTAATTCCAGCTAGCTGTAAATATATTGTAGGTTTATTGCTTTAAATTTGTTTGCATCACTTTAATATGAAATCATTGAATTACATCCATAATAATGTTCCGTTTGCCTTTTAGTGACGACTAGGTACGATATCAAAATTCAGTTATCTAGGGAATTTAAGTTATTTATTGTGAATACTGTATATTATCATTATTTCCCAATATAAAAGATTACATTATCGATAGTGGTCACCCACACTCTGACGTCACAACACCCAGTTAACTAACTTAGATCCTACGCATCGAACTTCAATGCTTCTAATGACTCGATACCATTATCAGAGGGGCTCATTACATTTTACGTGGCTTAATCCAGCCCACTCGTTCCAGAAGACTCAGCAAGCGATCCTAGTCTTTATGCAAATGTAATTATGAGTGTCGGGTGACTATTGTCAGGGAGCGAGCAGAGGTAATCAGGTTACCCTTTTCGAGTGAAAAAATTCTGAGAGAACAGTTTCGTGACTCGGTTTTGGACAGGGAAATGAGTCTGCCGGACGTCGCATACGTCCGGCAGATGCGGATGTGTGATCACGAAGGATAAAAAAAATGATAGATGTTAAGTCATTTGTTTCGTTTGTTACAGCTTAGTTAAAATATTTAATACATAAAGGCTCGTGCAGAACAGCGCGACGCGACGGCGCGACGCGACTCGAACAATACAATTTCTAAGAAAACTTCACGATACAACAATGACCGGTGTTGCGTCGCGCTGTCGCGTCATGCTAGTCTGCACGAAGCTTAATGAAAAAAATCCCTTTTCGTATCTGTCTGTGGGACCACGTTGATTTTAACCACACAATTTTCACCATTATTTTGATAATTTATTCCGGAAAGTTTATGTGTTTACATAAAGTTACGCCTTCTTCCCTTAATTCATTAAAATTTATAATCAGCCTATAATGAACCCACTGCTGGGACACAGGCCTTCACTCATCTTTAGGCTGTAATCTACCACCCGGGCCCAATGCGGGTTAGTAGATGTCACATGTCTTCGAATTTTTGGGTCTTAGACATGCCGGTTTCCTCACGATGTTTTCCTTCACCGTTTTGAGAGCAGTGGTGATGAAATTATTTACACTAAGTAAAGTGCCTGCTTGGGCATTACCACTGGGCCAACACTGCTGCTTACTTTAATATTAAACTTACATTAAATTAAGAAATCTCGATGTTTTGTCAAGTCGTGAAGTAAAACCATGTGAAACACCAACACTAGTTAAATATAAATATGGAGTGGAATAAATTGGACAATAAAAAATCACAAATGATCGGGGGCTCCACTATGGCTTGTTAAAGCAATCATCGTTCCAATGAGAGAGAGATGAAGCTATACAGGACTAATAGCACTATCCTTATTTCACAACGGAAAGGTGATGGTTTTAACACGTCATAGTAAGGCCCCTAACAATTTAAAATAAAATACTGTCAGGTGCTAATGTAATCCCTTTCACGGCTATAACCATTTTGATTTTTAGTTACTAAATATCTTTTGGAATGTTCTGTGCAGCCCAGTCAATAACAATCAAACATCGCAAACGCGTATGTAACTACGATTTTTTAATATGTTATTAGGTCCCTTGTGAGTAGTTTATACCCCAGTTTGCAACACTGAAAACCTTCTGCTATTCCCATGGTGTACGAAAAACTGCGAAATTCTGGCATTTGTTTCAGTTTTTTTGAAAAATTGATCTTATGGACGCGTTTTTAGTTTTGCATTTTTTCGAGCACTGTGGAAGTAGTACAAGATTTAAGCTTCGTGCAGACTAGAGCGACGCGACAGCGCGACGCGACGCGACACCGGTTATTGTTATACCGTGAAGTTTTCTTAGAAATTGTATTGTTCGTGTCGCGTCGCGCCGTCGCGTCGCGCTGGTCTGCACGAGTCTTTAAGGGGACCTAACAACATATAAAAAAATCGTAGTTACATGCGCGTTTGCTTTTTTTGTGTCGATTTTGACTGTGCTAGTAGCGCTTTGTAACAATTTGAAAGCTCAACTTTTCAGAAAACAAAAGCCAAAACACTATAAAACCACAACTTTTACAAAAATCGACACTTGCATTCTATTTTTATTAAAACTCAATAGTTTCACAAACTAACAAGAACTAACCGAGCATGTTTTTATAGAATCCAGTATCAATTATTTGAAAACATACCAATTGTTACCGAAATACTTTCTACAAAGCAATTTCTGTGAATAAATAATTACCGATCGATTGGCCGACTAAAAATAAGAATGTTGAAAATAAACAATTTGAATTGGGAGCCTAAAACGGTTGACGATCAAATAAACAATTGACGATTGCGTGAATAGAATCAATCAGAATTGATATTGAATTTTCAAGAGGTGTTAAATTACAATTTTATTGCACAATTATTTTTTTTCGTCGTCATGGGATTTCCCATCGGAAAAAATTACGATTTTCCATACAAAATTTCATCTCCCATTTCACCCCATTAGGGGAGGAATTTTTTCAACTTCATTATATAAGGAATTGTTGAGACCTAGGCGGTTTAGGTTGTGTGTTGTCTGTCATTGAATAAAGGAGTTTGAGATTTTTGTTAAATAGATCATCTTTCTGAAATCTTACAGGATTTCAGAAAGATGATCTATTTAACAAAAATCTTGATTTTGAAAAAAAATCAAAGAAAATGATTCAGTAACCTATTTACGATAGATAAACATAATAGTTGCCGTTGGCTTCTTCCCTCCGGAAATTATTCTGAAATTGGGGCCTGGAGAGTTTTTTAGATAAGATACCTACCTAGTTCTTGTGATGCTATCCTGATTGCCAAATCTCAAGTGTGTAGTCTAAGGATTTTCCAATATACTATTTGAAAGGTAATACTATTTTTTATTAGGGGCAAGTTCCCGTTTCGTTACTAAGCAAAAATGACGCCTCATTTTGTTATCAGAATACCTTTTTTACAAGCATTTTGATTGAAAAAGAACTTACTATTGATTTCAATTGGTATTTATTACATTTATTTATATTTAATTAACAAGTAACAATGGACTCAATATGTTAGTAACAATATTTCTTAACAACTATGTATTATTATGTTAGATACGGACTGTTTGAGAAGTCACAGAATCGTAGTGATTTCTCAAACAGTCCGTATCTAAACTCAACCTCGTTCCCTTCCGTTTACACACTTATACACACATCACAAAACAGATACACACCACGCCTTCATCACAAAACACACGCACACCACTTCAACATCACAGAACACACACACTTACAGACAATTTACACACTAAGTAAGTAGTAAATATAAGTTAACATACGTTTGCACCTTGTAGTCCTAAGCAGTATCTATTAAAAATTATGTATGCTTCTTCTGTGGGGACCAATTTTTTTTATTTATTTTTTTGTTTTTGTGAAATTATTAAATAGCTTCTCCCGCTCTGGGCGGAGCGGGAGGGCGTGTCAGACTCTTACTGACTAAAACCCACCCGTGTTCCTTCAGTTGTCTGTACATTGCCAGGGGCCACGGTATCCCTTTCGGACTTTCTCGCGACCCTTATGTGGGAACCTGGGCTGGCGATCAGGTTACCACGTAACGTAGCTAGGACGCCACTTTATTGAAATAAATAAATTCGATATGTTAGTAAACTTAATCTACACACTTAACCCAACACTGCTTTACAGTTATGAGAATCCCTGCTACAAGCTCAACACCGATAAGAAAAGCTTGCAGCAGCGATTCTCATAACTGTAATTCTCATGACAGCGATTAACAGTCCAGTCTGCTCGCGACACACGGCAGTAATAATTCTATTATCCTAAGTAATTAATATTATAAATGCGAAAGTGAGTTTGTTTGTTACGCTTTCACGCTAAAACAGCTGAACGGATTTGGATGAATTTGGCACACCTAGAAAAGGACATAAGATACCTTTTATTCAGATATTACCACGGGATCGACACTTATGCGTAGCCAGTAATAATAATAATATCCTATCTTACTATTATTACAAATGTGAAAGTTTGTATGTTTGTGTGTTTGGTACTCATTCACGCAATAGCGGCTAAACGGATTTAGATGAAATCTGGCACACAGATAGTTTATAACCTAGATTAACATATACGATACTTTTTATCTCGGAAGTACGTTCCCGTGGGATAATTTCAAACAACCTCGTTGTAATAATTATAATATTTATTGTTATGTGCGGAAAGTAAAGGCAATGTGAACCGCATTTGTAAACTTCAAACGTTAATTTTACTAAAGGAACTCGTTCTTGATGCATGTTGTATGACTTGTGCAAAACAATGGAACCTTTGGCTACCAATTAGCTGACGTAAAGAAAAGCCTGCTAAACGGTTTTCTAAGGACAAAAAAAAAGAAAATTTCAAAAATTTACTTCCCAATGACATTAGAAACAACATCAGTTCGTTCGAAAGATTGTAATAAATATTTAATAGCTACTCTTGAAAAATCACAAACCAGCTGAATCACCAGCGAATTTTTCCATTCGCTACTTTGTGAGAGAATTCAAATTATATGTAAATACGGTACTCCCTATGTAGAGACATCAGTTGGTATTATGCTAATGCCGTAACGAGTCAACTCCGAGCGGTTAATCAAGCCATATTCGTATTGAGACGGTACAGAGTACCCCTTTGGATTCTGATACTAACATGTGTCGATGGGTTTATTTGGCGAGCGAAAAACGCGCCGTGTTTGGTTATTGAAACGTCGAAGGGAATTATTGTTGTGTTCGTGGTGGAGGGTTAAATTCAGCGTAGTTTTAGATAAACCAGGCCATAGCCTTTATGTGACAATGTTTTGGTAAGGGGTTATGTGGTGTGTAATATCAGAGCGATTGTAGCTGTAAAGAACTGATATTTAAATACTTTATTATGTAACATTTTCCGTATTGGTTCTTTTTTATAGATACATAGATATAATATTCTTTATTATGTACACCATACAAATTACAGAAATAAATTTAGAATTTTTACATAGGGTGACACAATGGGCGGTCTTATCGCTAAAAGCGATCTTTTACAGACAACCTTTGGATGGATTAAAGTGAGAAGGAGAGACAATACTGCAGGTAGTCAGTGGTGTACCATTTACATACATAATACATACATAAAGCATAAACTTATCCATATAAATATGTATATATATACATAGATATATATAAAATAATAAACATGAAACAATATGTAAGGATGACATTTAAGGAGTGAGGAAGTGTTTTTTCACCAGAATTTTAAAGGCAGACTAAGATTGAGCACGCTTTATCGACACGGGCAAGGCATTCCATAACCGTACTGCTTGTACTGTAAAAGATTTGTCATAAAAGCTGGTCGTTTGTGTTGTTTATAAAACATATTGCTGATTCTCATCTGATAGGATGTGGTTTGCAGCAGTCTCTACCCACCTGAAAAAACAAAATGATTAATTGAAGAGCTTATCATAATAAGCACTTATAAGTATAACCTATTATCAGTATGCATCATTAATATTATAACTTATGCGAAGGCCTATTTCGAGGAAATCATAAATAATAATAAGAATGACTGAAACATCGTTAATATTCCATTAAACGATCACAATACACACAGGACTTGACCCGACAAACAATAACATCCACCCACAGGCGACTATTCTAAGAAATCACTTAAATATTTCATTACTCCACGACTTGAGCCTAATTAAAGATGAAAAAAGAAGCAAAAACAATATAAGGGCTTTGTTCCTTAGGTGCGGCCTGAACGTGACCGGAATAAAGATAAAGATAAAAATAAAGTAAATAATACAAAAACCCTTGTACTTTTGTCCGTTATGGGTTTTAGGGTCATGGGGCATGGCTTGTTCCTTTTATGGTGGTAATTTATTAATGACCCCTATTGCCAATATTCGCATTATCTGGTATTATGAGGGAATATAAGATGCAAGATAGCCTCTGTTATGGGGAAATAGGAGAATACCTTGGTATTATTGGTAAAATTCTATTAGCGCATAGATTATATAGTAAGCACATTTGTGCATTCTTGTATGAGAGAATGGAGACTAAATAATTAGGATTTATAATGGTTTTTGATGCATCAGATACCTACCAGTATATTAGCAGTTCGAACCCAAAACACGCACCTCTGTATTTTCGGATTTATGTGCGTATTATAATATAATTACACAATACGTAGGTACATACAAAGTCAATTTCAATACAAAAAGACCACCATAAGGCTGCCTGTCCGCTGGAGCGGCGACGAGAGGAGCGGAGCTGTGCCAATATTAACCAATAGAATCTAAACTCTGGAGCGGACGTGAGTTTCTATTGGTTAATATTGGCACATCCCCGCTCCTCTCCTCTCTTCTCCACTCCAGTTTACAGGCAGCCTAAGGCTGCCGTTCCACTGGAGCGGAGAGGAAACGACCGGAGCTGAGCCGTGCCTTTATTAACCGATGGAATTGCATAAAGACTCCGCTCCGCTACAGAGGACAAGAATTTGCGAACTATTCAAATTTTTAAATTATTAAAAAAATAGTGAGGAAGCGGAGCGGGGAAACGGAACGGGGAACTGATGTCCCGCCGCCGCCCGCGCTCGCCCAAATTACTCGTCGCGTGAACTCGGCCTAGCTCCGCACAGTCCGCAGCTCCGATCCCCACTACCTCGCTCCGCATCAATGGACAAAAACAGTCCGAAACTCCGCTCCGCATTACTCCCTCGCTCTGCGTCAATGGACAGGCTGCCTAAAACTCTAGTTTCAGTTTATGTTTTATAAGACTTTGAATCCTGCTGATCAAACGAAGAAAAATAGCACGAAGATAAATAAGTTATAGCTTCATCGTATCTTACGAGAAAACTAACCTTCTTTCGAAATTAAACTGTCGATTTATTTGCTCTGGCAGATGGATTGCTTGTCGGTAAAGCAATTGTCTGGCTTAACTTGACCCCGGTCCCCAGTTGAACGCCCCCTCCTTATTACGAGTTTCTTAGAGGGTGAGAGGTACAGGGGGGTTTTAGTTACACTGGCGAAGATACAGCACGTCAGTTTTGGCGAATCGTAGTCGGAAGTCCGAGGTCACGTGGCGCTCGCGGCGTATATCCGGTTACAAGTAGGGAGCGATTCCGTAAAGGGTGGGAATCATTTGAAATTGCTTGAAATTTCGATATTTTGGGTAATATTATGGCGTATTTTATTTGTTGTGGTTTCTTGTGGTACAATGTATCTAATTCGGTTCGGTAGAAAATGATTGTTCACTTATACGAATAACTAGTAACTGCGCGTTTTATTTTTTTATTTTTTTTAACAGGACTTGCATCCCTCTGTTTCACCCACATATGTCTCGATCCCGAGGGAATATCGGGATGAAAACTATACTATCTCCTAACCCAGGTTATGGTCTACCCATGTGTCAAATTTTATCCAAATCCGTTCAGTCATTTTAGCGTGAAAGCGTAACAAACAAACAAACATACAAAAAATCACATCTTTCCTATAACTCTTTGAAATACTATATCGGATCAGTAGTTCTGAAGATTACCTTCTACATACAAACTCACAAACTTTGTAATATAATTTTAAAAGATTTATTTACCTACAAACTAAACAAAAATAAATCTGATAATATTTAGTAACAAAATAATCTGTGCCAATGTCGCTTGTAAGCTCGAAGTCGCTAAGAATAAGACTTTAGTCTTAGAAAATCAGCTGAGTAAGCTTTGAAAATCTGGTAATGCTGTTAATAGTTCTGACTAAGAAAAAAAAAGATCCTACACTTTAAAACAGTTTTCTTCGAAACTTCTGCCCGTATTATTGTAAAAGTGTTTATACGATGCAAGTTTATTGCCTATAGCATACAATAGAATAGTAATAGCAACAAAGTATTTGCATCATCTAAACGCTGTTTAGACGGTACAGTTTTTATTGTTGTTTCAACTTATGGTACCTGTTCTATGTACTGGTAACATTTAATCTAGTAGAATCCGTCGGACTGCATAGGTCTCGAGTTCGAACCCAAGGCAATCACCTCTAACTTTTCGGATTCATGTGTGTATTAATTATAAGTTGCTTCAAAAACGGTGAAGGAAAACATCGTGAGGAAACCGGCATTCCTGAGAGATATTTCTCGACGGCATGTGAAGGCAAGTCAGAGGCTCATGGGCGGCATAAAAAGTCTGACATCAAGTTAGTCGCTAACCACACGAAATTGAAGAAGAAAGTAGAACCTTCTCAGTGACATGTACTTTTGCTCGTGTGTAAAATATTAACAAAACTATTTTAAAAATACAGTTTACTGCTAAAAAATCTACAAGCATTTTATTATATAGTTAGTACGTATTTCACAGGCAATTAATCACATCAACAAATCACACCATATAGATCAGGCTTTACTCAACAAATGAAAAAATAGTCAGCCTGTATAAGCCTATTTGCGCCCTAACCCCAAACTGAAACGTATACGGTTCTATCAGCGCTGACGTAAGTACAGTTTACTTCCCCTAAATACATAGACACTATGGTTTCATATACGATAGGAAAATATGATAAGGTTTTATAGCCTGGTTCTACCAAACAACTTAGAATACATAGCGAGGTTTTTTTTTCTTTTAAATCTCTGGCATTGAAATTAAGTGAAATTGTTTATTCTGTAAATAGAATATCAGGATATAGGAAAAATCATTATTTTACGTTGTATATAAAAAACTGGCCAAGAGCATGTCGGACCACGCACAATGAAGGGTTTTGTAGAGGGGATGAATTTATCCCAGAATCAAACTAACATTGTAGTTAAAAAACATGTTCTCCCATACATCGATATACGTCACAGTCAAATCTCCAACTGCAAATGTAGGAATGTAATAGAACAAAAAAACTACAAATTACCCATTTTTGGAACTTCTTCCTTTACATGTGTTATGAGACCTTGTTTCCTGCCAAATTTCATGATTCTAGGTCAACGGGAAGTACCCTGTATTTTGATTTATTTGCGAGTATCAAAATGAGTCGCGTAAATGGCCGTATTTTATTATTGCGTTCACTTAGAAGCTTGATTTTTTTAGAGCTCCAAGGGACCCAACCTTACGTACTTGTTATTAATTTTAACTTGATACCTTTACGCGTTCCCGAGAAAGAATGGACTTTACAGACTGCCGGACAGAATATGAAGTGATCCTATAAGGGTTCCGTTTTTGCGTTTTGAGGTACGGAACTCTAAAAAGAATAAGTTTGATGGATTCGACATTTCTTGTATGAAATATACATTTATGAGAAGATTAGTGTCTGAACTGGTCAGTGATGAAGTTGCTGTTTTTGTTATACTAGATCACCTGTGTCGTTTTGTTGTCACGTTTGAACCTATGCAGCGTGACAGATTTATGACCGCACTCAAATAAACAAAACACTCGAGTTTTTTATTACTTCGTGTCCCAATATGAATTTTTTAACCAGATTTAACCAAGTGCCTAGTGGTAAGCATGCTGAGGAAACGACTTCGCAACCTATCTCCTACGTTTTCTAACAAAACGTGGAAGCTAATGTGTAAAATATTGATGCTCTGTATCTGTCTTATGACTCTATTCCCAGAAATTTTCCGTATAATATTTAAAACTCGAATCAAACCTCTATAAATCTATAAGCATTTCCACCATTAGCTTTAACCCGTGATCTTATCAAGAATCAAAGAGATTCTAACCCTCAATTTACATCCTAAAAACAATAAAACCAGTACGTGAGACAAAAAGTCACCGTAAATGTTAGTGCTAATAAAATGGACGACTCTCTATCGCCTCTAACTATAAACTTTTGGACCAAAATCAAATCTTAGATTATGTCCTGATGTCTCCTCGTAAAATAACGAAGGGTCGAATCAGAAGAATTGTTATTGTTGAAGATATGCAATATCGCTAGTGGCGATCCTCGTTCACAAAAATAGGGTGTTTGCGAAATGACTATGAATAGGATTGCTATTTTGTAGTAAGTAAATACGTATTTCCGCAGTACGCTTTAGAATAATGTCTATTTCTTTGCCTTCTTTGGATACACACTAGGCCACGTGGTAGTCAGCTTTTATTATATTGTATTATTTATTGAGGTGGTCATGTTTATCGAAGGACCAATAGCCGGTGGTGCAGACGAGTACTGAAGTGGAGACAAACTACAACGGCAAGCTTAGTGTAGGAGGCCCCCCAGCTAGATGAACCGACGGCCTTAAAAAAGTGTCTGGGATAGACTTTATGCGGAAGGCGGAGGACAGGGTGTTGTGACGCAGCCTGGGAGAGGCCAATTAGTAATTTAAAATTAAGAGTGCCAACTCTTTCTCGCGTCAGCCTGCTTATCAAATAGGCTGATGTGATGCTAAATCAATATTGTCCTCCTTAGACCAAGATTTAAATAGAGTTGAAAGCTTTTGAAAAACTGCCGGCAAACTAGTAACGTTCCTTGTGGTTTATTTTCCTTGGTAATATTTCTGCGAAATATTAATAATAACCGAACTAATTATTCATTTTAAAAACACAATTTTTCTTTTGTCAAGACGAGTACCTAATTCTGTCATTTCGACCCGAATGTTGTCATATATTTTTTCGTCAAATCTACTTTTTATCACATTTTTGTCTGCATATTAACTTAATTCTTTATAGGTACTCGTAATTTAAATAAATTTAAATAATCACTCTACTATTTATCACTTATTTAATTGCACAAATAGTGTTTTTTTTTTGTATTTAATATGGGTCAAGGACCTGAAATAAATGTATTTTTTTTTGTTGCTTCTTTTGGAATGTTATAATATTCCAAGATTTTTAAATCCTAACTAATATTATAAATGCAAAAGTGAGTTTGTTTGTTACGCTTTCACTCTAAAACGGCTCAACGGATTTGGATGAAATTTGGCACATGGGTAGACCATGACCTGGGTTAGGACATAGGGTTTTATTCCGGTAGAATGATGTAACCAATACTTTGTAACAATTTATTTTATTTAAAAGAGTGTCCGTGGAGTTTCTTGCCCGTTCTTCTCCATAGGTACCTACTACGCTTTGGAATGGGCAACTAGCTTCATATTTTTGACTGACCGATTCCTTGACAATTCAAAAGTGCCTGTAATGGTTTAATTGAAATAAATGCTTTCAGTTTGAGTTTGTAGTACGTTGCCGTGGAATAATTTCAGAGCTCCACGCGGGCGAAGCCGCGGGCAAAACCTAGTTTCTCATAAATTCCTTTAACTCCATCGGCGAATGTATCTGGAAAAAGAAACAGATCTATTGTGGTAGTAGGTGGGACCCCAAAGGAGATATCTGCACCTACTTTTACTGGAATTATTATTACTTATAGAAAAAAAGAGCGATAGAAAAAAATTGGTAAACGCATAAAAAAACATACACTCGAGGATATAATATACTCGTTGGTCTTGTGGTTGCAAGTGCTACTGCTGACAATGAGGTCTTGGGTTGGATTTCCAGGTTGGGGAAAGTGTAATTGGGTTTTTCCATCAGGAATTTCACAGTAGCAACCTGGAGTCTGGATTTGTGGCAGGTTGGTGGTAACAGGCTCGCTCTCTATTTACCTACGTGGACTTAAATATAACTGGCGTACTATAGGTACACCTCTGCCTACCTTTCGGGGATTACAGGCGTGATGTTATATTATTTATGTATTATAAGTATATTTCCCAAATAAAAAATCGAAATTTCGCATAAATATAAACTCAAAATGCAATTAAAAAAAAAATTAAAAGCTGTGAAAATATTGTAGATACTAAATTTTCAGCGTCTACACTGGGGCTGTGGAGGCTTTGTATACATGACGTCGACAGAAGTTTCTTGCTGAACTACATTTACTAGCTGCCTATGGAAATTAACGTATCCATCTAAAAGTTCATTCTGTGGTATCTCATTGAATACTGGTATTTTGGAGAAGCTCTCCTTTCTTCAAAAGTCGCGGCAAGGTATAGAAAATACAACATTTCGCACTAATACGTAAATTTTGCATGTAACGCACCTATTTACTAAATACAATGTGAAATTTAATTCCAACATAAATGTATGGAACAGCTGATTGTTTTTTCTTGATTTCGGGGTTGGCCCCATAGTGAAAGTTGTTTATAATGATGAGTCCAATGACCCCTTAAGAGGATGCAAATGAATTAAATTTCACATTGTATATTATAATAATTTTTTTTTTTTTTTCATAAAAACGAAAATGAGATATCCTTAATTATAAGTATAATCATTTTAGTGGGCATGAAACGTTATTTAAATGATGTGTAACATCCTCGTCGGTACGAGCACATTCGGTCCCGGTGTTTAAAACAAAATGTATTGTTTTTATGTTAATTGGATTAGGAATTAGTGGGGCGTGTAATAGGGTGGCTACAGTACCGAATGGTACGGAATCGGCAGGGTTACATCTGTCCTTTTTTTGTAGGAAGAATAAAAATATGTAGGTTACCTTTGTTTTGTTACTGAACGGTTAGAAATAGTATTGAAATATGGTGATGTTGTGTTATAAAGGGGTCAAAGGTGGCAATTGAGCTCCTTAAATTCTGAGTTGAGCTGCACGGTCACTGACAAATGCGTGCACTGACTGGACAGGTCCACTCAATCTGTGTGGTTCTTTCCTCAAAAGACCATTTTTAGACACCAATCTACATAATCTTCACATGATCTGACCAAGATTATGTCTGGACTTTAAAAGAGACTGTGACCTCTGAGTTTGTTTCGGCCTTTCTTCTCGGAGTAGTCAGATAGGAAACGCCGACCTCATCTAGTTTAAAAATAATATGTTTGACGTGTAAAAGTGTTTTGTACAACCTATTTACAGAAATAAAAATCATTGAATTACAAATTGTAATACGTACCCACAGACACCGTAACGTACCTACCACAGTTTTTTGTTGAAATAAAAACTGTTCGGCATAACCGTTTTTAGTATCTACACAACTTAAATGTAGCATACATTTGAACATTTGCATTAATTCTTTTATATTTTACGAATGTATTTGGTTATATGAGTCTATATGTTATTGCGTTTGCATAAAGATAATTTTCACCTTAAGCTATAAGGATTGGTGATTTTGAAGGCGCACTCAGCTCGGATGGTGATCGGTTTTACGAATTTTGCCGATGCTACATCTAAGTTGTGTCGTACTATAGCGACAATCGATTCTTCTCTTCTTAATTCTGGATAACATATGAACGAGTTTTTTTCTCTTTTGTTTTAAATTATTCTATAATTTGTGCATAATAATAACGAGGGTGGGCACGGATACCTATAATTATTATCTTAGATTAGGTATTGGCTGAAACTCTAACATACAATCATATAAGTATGATTGGATGTTAGTTTCAGCCAATACAAAAAGTTAGAATGATTGTAAATACGACTTAAATTTAAAAAAAAAAAAAAAGGGCTTAAGGCTTACCTTAAGGCCTATTTTTTTTTTCGTAAACCGTGTTATAGTTCTTGAAGGTGCAAATCAAACTTTTTTTTTATTTAAGTCGTATTTACAATCATTCTGACTTTTTTGTATCAGGAAACAACAGGAAATCTTAACAAAAAACATGCAATGGTAAAAGTAATCCAACAAAAAGCCATTTTCTTCCTTCTAAAATATTTGTCAATCCCGCGACGGTAGGTTTGGATAAATAAACCATTTATATTTATTATGCTGCTGATCCCCGAGCAAAAAATTGCATTTCATTTGTAACATTCAATGGGGAAAATGGTTTACCATGGTGTTTGCAGATTGATTGTAATCCGTAGTTATAAGGTTGGGTTAAGTTAGATTGGGTAACAGGGTCACAAAAAGAAATACCTATTTAGTACGTATTTAGAAAGAAAGAAAGAAAGAAAAAGTGTTTATTCTGCACAAACTAAACGTACATTACAAAAAAAAAAAAAACAATACCACTTTACAGATTAGCGAAAAGCCTCGTATCCATTATTGACACAGAAAAGTTTGACAAATTTTATCTATTGCTTGCTGTCAGGGTCAGATTTATTTTTGTGAATATCTGTAATGGTACCACATGTTTTTATCATTGTGCCGATTGCCGTCACGACAATCGGCACAATGATAGTCGAGCTCACGTTCTACACGTCGACAACCTCGTGTGTTTCGTTATTATTATTTTCATTTATTCATCTTTATACTTACAGGATACATTTTTATAAAAATCATTAAAAAAATACATTTAAAAATATAATTCAATCTCGTAGCAAAAAATATATTTATGCTACCTTTGAGTTAAAAGTCGCCCGGGGGGTCGGACCCGGTACGACAGGTCGTAAAATGAAACGCAGTATCCAGGTGAAGAACACAAAGTATATTGAAAAAAATGTAAAATAAATTATAATACAATACGTTAGCAAAAAAAAAAATATAAAAAATATTAATACCGACCTATAATTTGAACTGTCAGAGGTTACTTTAATCCAATGCGGAACACCGGAAGCCCAGCATGATGGTAATATTCCGATTTTTATTTTCACCTTCACTCACAATATCGCGTCGATCGGCTACAAAAAATGTTCGTACATGTATTTTACATACCTACACGTATTTTATTACGCAATATTTTTATGTAGGGGTGAAAATGAAATTTATGTCAGCGTAGGGAATCTCAAATATATTGTAACGCTGTCATAAAACAATAAATGCGACTTCAATTATGTAAATCGGTTGTACGAGCAAAGTTCAACAAATAAAAATAAACTTTCTCCCCTAAACATGAAATTGCAATCTATGAGGGGATACTTCCTTATTATGAACTTATTCCCTCCATGGTGTTTTTCATACCATAATCTCCCTCGCCCCTGGTTTAAGAATGCAAGGATTTGATGGTGTTTTCTGACGGCCGCCGAAGTGCAAAGAAAGGGGAGCTTGATAGGAAATTGATCATTACTGTCTGAGGATATTTTGACAGTAATATATCTTTGTACACTGGTTTTGAAGGAAGGGTCCAGGTTCAACACCCTTCAGGGAATGTTCGCAGCTGTCGCTGTCGGTACGTTGACGATATTTTTATGAATAAAACATTATAGTATTTTTTAATTGACAGCCTTTAGAGATAAAGAATATTATTTATTAATTGCTTGGGTATGGCCCGCGTTTGTCAAAATGTAATTAATTGTGACGCCAATTTATTACCACTTAATGAACACTGGAAACATTTTATATTTAATAGATAATTTATGAGTGTTTTTTAAAATAAGTCTTTTTTTAATAGATCGGTTTAGTAATAATTATGTTGAGCCTCTAATTAGAAATGTTTTTTTATCTCCATACCTTCACAACAGTACACTAATAATTTCTTATTTCATTTTCAAACGAAATGGTGATATTTTAAATCAGGTACCTTTCGCGATTGGTGCTACTGTCCAATCACAGGCCACCTCATCATTCTGGCCGTGTACTAATGAAGACACGACCTTCCTTTGAGAAAGGCATACTTTGACAATACAATGCTGTGGTAAGACAATATCGTTGTAATTTCAGTCTCAAACGATTCCAATAAGATTGAAATTAAAACCTCCCATTTGATTGTAATATTTACTACATACATACATAATCAGTTTATAATGTTCCCACTGCTGGGACACAAGCCTCCTCTTTCTGTGAGAATGACCACGCGGGCCCAATGTGGGTTGGTGGATGTCACAAGTCTTCAAAAATTTGGTTCTAGGACATGCCGTGACCTCACAATGTTTACCTTCACGGTTTTGGGAGCAGTGGTGATGAAGTAATTTACACAAAGTAAAGTGACTGCTCGGGTTCGAACCCACGACCTCCAACTCAGTCACAGCTCAATATTTAATTATTTTAAAGTATTAAGCTTTGTGCAGACTAGCGCGACGCGACAGCGAAACGCGACAGCGCAACGCGACACCGGTTATTGTTATACCGTGAAGTTTTCTTAGAAATTGTATTGTTCGAGTCGCGTCGAGCCGTCGCGTCGCGCTGGTCTGCACTAGCCTTTACCAAATTCACCAAGCGGGTTGTACCTCAGACCAAATAAAAAACCAAGAGAGAGCGCTGTCAACAGTGAAGTGAAGTTTCGTAAACATGTGTGCACTTTGTGTGGCGTAGTTTGCTTGTGGTGTCATTGTAAAAGGTTGTAAATGTGTGCGTGTGAGCATGTGTATGCACAGAGCGGTGGTTTAGCTTTGGCATGCTTCAATGTATTGTTTGCAGCGCTCTCTCTTGGTTTTTTATTTGGTCTGAGGGTTGTACTGATTTTTTTTTGGTGTATGATCCATCTACCGTATCGCTACGAACTATGTAGATGAAAATACCTCATGTTGAAAGTTTATTTCATCTCGCTAAAAATGCATTCACATTTCAACTTCCAACGAACGAACGAACATAAGAAACCATTCCAGTGAAATCACTAGAATAAAGCGAAAACAATGGAAGCATTTTTTTTATGCTTAGGGTAACTAAGCATTAAAAAAAATGCTTCCATTTCAGATCTTTAAGCAAAAAAAACTAACCGTAATACAACGAAACAAGTAAGAAATTGTACAAAAAGATTCGGTAGAAAATGAAATGTTTTAGAAATCATGAAAAATCGTCGCTGTGCTTATAATGGCTGATGAGAAGTAGAGGCCTAGCACAAACGCGCGAATTCTAATCTAATATCACCAAATTCACCAAGTGGATTGTACTGTTGTTTTTTTTGTAACTGGGAAATGATCCATCTTATTTTATTGTTTTCTGGTAATTTCTATAAACCCCTATGAAAACTTGACTGGTCCATATGCAATTTCTCTGAAGATTGCCAAAAGCGGCTGAAATTGATATCGTTGTTACTCTAGTACTTCCCCGAACCGGAAACTTTGCACTAAGGCTGATACATGACTTACCTTTTAGTCAAATTATAGGTCACATGGTTCCCTTTTACTTCCCGGTACCCAACAACAACCAAACCCAATCCCACATCAATAACACACTCCAATTAAGATAAAACCCTAACAATGACACCTCAACTTAAACGGGCTCAAAACTTGAGGCAATCAATGTGAGCTAGATACCCAGTTGTTAGAAATTGCCCGATAGAAAGTTTGTGTAATCTCTTGTGGATCAACCGGTAGTACGTGAGGGTTAGATTGGGCTAAGGGATGGTGTTCTGCGCGATTTAGTTAATCACTGTGTGGTTATCAAACGTGGAGTAATGTAGATGTTTTGACAGTAAGAGTAATTGCAGTTGTATTGCGTTTATCAATCAAATTAATGTCTTACAACTAATTTTGATTGTAAATAACAGCACCTGAATTGTTTAGAGGTATGGGGAACAGGGTGTAAAGTTCACTCATCCACTATAGAAAAGGGGGGGATCCTCCAACCAGGGTGTCGTGTCTGGCGGGCAACTTCCCTACGATTGATATCGGATATGGTGTTCGGGCGGTAAACTCTAATTTAATCTGTAATGGCAAAGGAAACATGTCTTGTGAAATAAATAAATAATTGCGCGATGCAGGATTTGTGTGAAGTCAGGATTTTGTGGGACGTCAGGTCTTTGATACGTAGTTCGCATGTGGCGATGTAGATGGTGCCACAATTACTTAACAAACTTTCATTCACAATCCGAGGATTTTGAAGGAAATTCCTATTACAATGTTTCATAGGTTTGGAAAATTCACCTGCTCAACAACGTAAATAACTCAATGAACGTCGATGAACTGTCAAAATGGAAAGCATTGCGATCGATTGCCATTATTATGTGTTACGCAATTATCCCGTAGTAATTCATAAGCCTTAACAGTACGAACTATGTATATGAAAATACTTAGCTCTTGTTATCAACATCGTTACAGCCGAAATACGTCCACTGTTGGACATAGAACTCCCCCAAGCACCGCCACTTCGACCGGTTCTGTACTTCCCGCATACAGCTGACAGCCCTTATTAAAAATATAATTATTACCTAGGCAGTAAACGGAGTACTAGCAGTGTTGACTGCTCGGCATGCATCAGCCGTACGTTATACATGAGAACTTGGACTATTATAGCTGAATATACAGTTTATTTTAAGTTCCGTGTGATGCCGAACGTAAAGAATAGTACGATCCCATTTCTTCCCATGGGTGTCGTAAAGGGCGACTAAGGGACTCACTTGAGAATGTTCAGGAGCGTTCTCTATGCATTCAATACCATACTGCGATCGCCAACCCGCTTGCCAAGCGTGGCGCTTATGGCAAACCCTCCATTTGGGGGAGGCGTATGCGCAGCAGTGGTCAGTGGTCTTTCAGCAGAAATGATGATGATGATGATGATGATATAGTTTTTATTTACAGGGCAATTCAAAATATATACACAATCTTAGATCTAATATACAACTAACACTAAAATATATAAATTATAAACAAGTATAAAGAGGAAAAAAATAAATAAAGGAAGAGCTCATTGGGCATCAAAAAATTCGTTTTCGCATTCAAAAATCTGTCTTTGAACAGTCATAGCTTCAAACATACAAGCTACTAAAGGAGTCAAGATAAACAGTTGCAGCCCTTAAAGGGGTCGGGGTCAGCTTCCAGTCTAAGCGGATGCAGCTGAATACCAGTATTTCACATAAAGCGACTGCTTATCTGATCTCCACAACCCATATACTAGGTAACAAGATACCCCTTGGTATCACTGGTAGATTTTTGGGTGTTAACCTACCCGTAATGATTGTTAAAGATCTACGAATGACAGCCGGGATCAACGGCAATACGGTGCTCAAATACACGAGCGGCAGCCACTAAGTCGATGGCGGTCGTCGACGAGTGTCGACGGATGTAATCTGCGTTCGCAATTCATTTGCCAAACATGTAAAGGTGGTGGTGGTGGTGTATAGGTTCAGTTTGCGCTACAACTTCGTATTTTTTTTTAATTTTCAACTTATATAGTCGTTGTAAAATCAACTTTATTTACACTTGCATAAAGTTAATGTTAGTCTACGTGTAAACTTCGTGTTTGTTTACATGTTCGGCAAATAAATTGCGCACGCAGAATAGTTGCCTCTGCCGTTGACGCAAGCCGCTCGTGTGTATGAGCACTTAAGGCGGCAATAATCGACTTTTAATGATTTTATACTGAACTTCACATCTAAACGGGTACTGTCAATAATTTAGAAAAAATATATATTATGTTAGAGCATTTTTTTAATAATTCACTCTGTGAATATATTAGACTATGTTTATATTACATAGTGTAATTAATTTGTAAAGCTACATCTAACGCGGATAAAAAACTGAGAATCACGCAAAAACTATCAAGCGTATTTTTCTGAAACCTTCACAATTTTAAAGATAATTTAATTATTTATCTTTTAGTATACGTTTTTTATTAAAATAACTTTTGTTTTATGTATAATAAATTAATAATGCGTCTAATTTGGGACAACGCTACTTGATGGGCGAGTCCTATTACTGACTGGCCGTACGACGCGTTGCGTGATCTCAGCACTGAACACGCAAGCTAACCACTCAAGGCCACTGGCATATATCTGCGTCTTAACGTGTTTTTCGAGGCACGGAGGGACCTTATAAAGACACGGAAGTCTTACATAAACCTCTCACCATAAAAATAAGGGTTGTCACAAACAAAAATAAGGAAGAAAGACCGTGACACGCATAATTGTTCTTGTTCTAAGTTGCCGCTATCCCCAGTGGATTAATTTGGCCCAAAACGTGAGGGGTGATTGGCCCAAGGGCTGTCTATGGGATTTAGTTAATCGTCATGGTTATCAAAGGTAGAATCGATTACTATCGCAACAATCGAATTGAATGTTTTCCGGGATCGAAATGAGAAGATTTGTTTTGGTGAGATTAGATTAGTGGCCGTAACTGTTATGTTTAATGAGCTAGTTGAAGTCAAAATAAACATAATTAAAATTAAATATTTAAAAAGTGCAATATAATACCAGTTGATATTTATGAAAGTAGAAATGACATAATATAACTAACTGGCTATTGTGTTCTTCTCGATTCATTCTGCTTTCTTAGTGCAACTCAAGGTCACAAACCTGTGAATAAAGGGAATATTATTAATTCACTCATTTGTGGATTCATTGTTAGATGATAGTTTACATAAGCTTATTTACCTACATTAATTATATATTGAAACCACTTTTTAATCCAGACAAATCGATTATTTTATTCACACCTACGCCACTATAATTTTTATCATTACTCATTTATACATTATAATACATTTATCTATTCAAATAATCAAGTACCTATCAAATACACAATCACTATCGAACAAGAACGTTTCCAAATGCTAAACTTTACTGTTATCATAAAAAAATTCTATCATTATTTAAATTGCGGGTATACTTATGTAATTTCATTCTGCACATTACACTTTTCACAACACCAATAATTCGCTTATTTATTATCTCATCTGCTCGACGTCCGTATGTCACTGCAGGGATCCAGCAGAATATCAGCGTCAGGTATATTTGCCTGACACATGCTGAGTTGGACTCCCATTTGGTGCAACCTTGAGACGCACACCGCACTTTGTATGTTTCACTATTTTAAAGTGTCTTAGCCAACAGTCATCACAATGTCTTTATTTTATTTTTTTGTAAATTCGCACCTTATAGCTATATTCATGTATTTAGTTATTATTTAATCATGTTTTTGTATTTTGTGTGCACCAAATAAACGATTTATCTATCTACGAGTATCTACAATGATTCTTGAACAACATAATATTAACAAACATAAAAAAGCACATAACTACCCAATCCGCCTTGCAAAGTAAAAGAGACTACAGGTGCCAAATGTAAACAATTATTATGGTAAGCGTACGAGAAGATGGATTATACCTACATACATTAATTATTAATTTACCTGAGGGAATGATCGATCGTGTCAAAAGTAAAAACCACCTAAAAAGTGTCCTAAGAAAACATTACCTGTCGATGTGTTCATAGTTGCTGCGGTCGATCGGCGGCCTCATTCGGCTAATGACGTGGGTAATAAGTTTGTTTACATAATACTGAGTAAGTAATATGGGATGAACTCATGACGTTCGTTGAGTGATGCCGCTGAGTGTACTGGCTGTGGTTGTAGAATATGTGGTTGTGTGGGTAACTACTCTGTATTCACATCAGAGTGTTTGCCTACAGAGCCATGATCTTAGTCTTAATTTTAACTTAGATTTCGTTTTTATGTTTAATCAAGCAAAGATTCGTGCTAAATCCACGAGAACCTACTAAATTGCTTTGCAGTTTGGCAGATGTTATGTAAAAATAAAACTGTATCGTTACGGATTAAATAAATATAAAAATTACATAACATAACGCTTGTTTTCCCCGAAGGTAGGGAGGCAGGGGTGTTCCTATAGTGCACCCAAATTTCACCAGTTAAGTATAATAGGCTTCTATTGCCATCAACCGGAGAAATAACACGAAAAAAAATTTGTTGGGGCCGTCTCACACTCAATCAACCTGCCTAGCCTTTTCCCAACTATGTTGGGGTTGGCTTCCAGTCAAACCAGATGCAGCTGAATATCAGTATTTTACATGGAGCGACTGCCTATCTCACCTCCACAACCCAGTAACTGGGTAATACGATACGATGGTAAGACTGGTTGTCAGACCTTCGGGCTTCTGACGACCCGTAACGACTGTCAAAGATCCACGAATGACAGCCGGGACCAACAGCTTAACGTGCTTTCCGAGGCACGAAGGAATCTCGGTATGTAAGCACCCATCTACAGATCAACCCTGGCAAGTGTAGCTTGACCTGATGGATCGACCCGTGCGGCAGTTATTACTTAGCCACGAGCTCTCACACTACGCTAGCCTATATGTGTTCTCCACTCCAGGACCCGTCTTTCTGCATCATTACATACGCTATTGACTTACCTATCTATAGTCATATAGCATGAGCTACACAAAATTATCCAACAATATCGTTTGTTTATTAATCCACCTTTTTGTAGCTGTAGTCAAAACCATCAAAGATAATAAAATATCAAAATTAAAGCACAGCTCCGACTACAGGGAATAAATATGAAATTAATATTTCGATAACGAATCGAAAATTGTAACCAAATACGAAAACCAGGTTATAAAGTTACGAAAACACTAATAGTAAATGAAAATTACACCATCGAGTTACAATAATTATAAAAAATAAACTCTCTTTTGTTACGTATATCATATTAATTTTCATGTAAATTTTCCTTGAAACTTTGTAAAGTATGCCTATTCTGTCATACTGTCGGGTAAAACTCTCATAATTAACATTTATACAATAAACGCAATGGGACTTTGGTTTCAAACTAATTGTTGTTCAGCCGCGCCTGTGACAGTTACAATTTCATGCTCTTTTAATTATGGAACCCTATTTTTGTTGTACACTGTTACAGATTGGGGTCAAATCACGGTTTCCAATTTTGTAATTTGTAATTATCTTTTGTTAGGTTGGTATTATGATCGTTCAGTTGAACTATTTTTTTTTATGGAATTCTCTTTAAAATAGCAAATTGAAATTAAAATCCGGTTTAAATGGGGATGTATTATTTAAATTGTGTAGTTATCTCACTCGTGTCTTTTCGAATTAGTGCATTTTACCGGCAACTATCTTATCTAACAGATCGATCGATCTATCGACTTCTGCATATAGAGAGAAAACACAAAGACATAATATAAAACCGTAAGTGCCGAATTAACCCCATATTGTAAGTAGCCTCTACTCTTATCCAAACGAATCGTAATATTTCCCATATGTTTACATCCACTCACAAATATTTGCATGATTTATACGAAGCCACTCCACCTAATTTATCAGCGCATGACGTCACAGAACGCAAAAAGATGGCGCCATCCTACGTAAAGGAAAAAGTTTTGCTCACCTACTCTTCGGCTAGATAATTAAATTCTTCGAACATTAATCTTAGTTAGGCCTTTTTACACGTAAAACTTTTGCAATGATGTATTTTTGTTGGCCTTAAGTACTTAGTGTTGGATAGAATCCGAGACGTGTTTAGATTTTGCTTAGGGAAAGTTAGAATTGTATGCCTAATGAAATTTAGATTTAGAAAATGAACGATCTACTGAAATGTTTTATTTGTGGGTCGGACGTGGCGTGGCACCTATGTGCTAAAAATTTTATTTCGAGTTCAAAATCGCAAACCCAGCTAATTATTTAGTTGGGAGCACGGGATTTGCTAGCTGGTGTAAACCTGCAGCTTGTGACTTAGAAAAGGCAAAGTAATAGGCGTCAGCAGAGCGACAAGCGGGATTGAAACAAATGCCAGCGAGCGATGCGGCGCTGCCGAAACGTTCAAGGTCGCGTTCGCAGCCGGTCGAACATATTTTATCTCAGTCGCACGGCCCCGTTCCTCTGGCCACTGCCTGCGTCTCCCCTCCTGCAGTCCTGAAAAAGGAGGCAATCGAAGTCGTTATTCAATTCAAAAGTCATTTATTCAAACTAGGCTGATAATCAGCACTTTTCGAACGTCAAAATTACATAAGACAGTCACACCCACCCTTCACCACTTCCTAGTGCGTTAGCTGGGAAGAAGTGGCGCAACAAACTCCCCAGCAGCACAGCTGTCTGTTCAGTTAGAAAGAAAAAAAATGATTCTATAAAATAGTATTCAACATAATTAACCTAATTTAAATTATTATGCATTTGTTAGCTAGCACACGCCAATATACCAAACAAAATCATCGAGAACTATACTCGGGCAGAAATAAAAACTAAACGTAAAATACGGTTATAGATAGTACAAGACTGGCAATATAATCTAACCACTATCGCAGTTTATCTTCTACTTGAAAAAAAATCTTAAATCCACTGTTAAACAATTCACCACCTGAACCGCTGTGTCTAGAAGTCAAAATTTTGCACAAGAGTTCGTTGTATAACGTCGCCTTAGAGTGAAAAGCTCTAGAATGCAACTTAGATTTTTAATTTTATTACATTTTTGGAAAAAAAACCTCGCAATTCACGTAGTTTTGTGGCGGCATCTATATCGCCACATATGACCTACGCATCATACTGAAGTCACGTAAACTCCTGCATCGAGTAAACAGATTTTGCCGCGGCATCAGCATATAATATAAATTCCCAGTTGTCCACCAGTTTTTCGCATATAAGTGAACACTAAGGAAGGATATTTTTGAAAATTCATTCCCTAAAGGGGTTTAATAGCAGATGACATTATTTATGGAAGTTCGTGATTTTTGTCAATGGGACATTTTGAGTTTTAGAAACCGCAAACAAACTCTAGCCTTCTCTTATTTCTCAAAACGATTATTTCTCTTTAGACAAAATCAAACTGGTTGCTAAGTTAATTATATAGTTTGTTATTTTATTTTATTTTTATAACACTGATTTTACATTCTGTGATTACTTGAACTCACACACTGACTTATTAGTATTACTTGTTAAAATGTTAGAAATATCGTATAAATTTGCAATGTTTGTAAGTATGTGAGCACCATGTATCTATCACATAATTAATTTATCTGTCATTGTTTCATTATCCATTCTTTTTACCTATCGTGGTATAGTAATCTTATTCTAGATGCATCGTCTTCACATATAATTATATAATTAATGTTTACAAAACATTTTAAAAGAGTAACGGTGGAGTTTCTTGCCCATTCTTCTCCATACGAGAACTACCTTTTGGAAGAGGCGACTAGAATCATAATTAAAATAAATTGTTTGACTTTGACAAAGGAAAAAAAAACTAAAACCTACTTTAGAAATATCTCATTCATGTCGCTGATAGACCAAGCATTTTAAAATGAACATTCTTTCGGCTGTCTCTTTATTGCGTCTGTTTTTTGGAATCGCTTCTGATATTCCTTACAATTGAGTCTTTGCTTTTGTTGACTCAAACATTACTTAATGTTGAAATCGTCTTTCGTAATGTTTCTATTGTATACATGTTATCTTATTCGCAAATGTAGTTTGAGAACAGTTTTAGATCTCTGTGCTTGATAAGCTATACAATTACGTTTCACAGATAAGTGAGTTTATTTTATCTTTGGCAATTTAATATTAAGAAACCTCGATGTTATGAAATAATGTCTAGGTATTTAATTGCTATTTCTACTTTACATGTTACATCATTTTAATGAGGATTACCTATTTTAAAATTGCAGTTACCAAAATCAATAAAAGCGTCGAGAGCAGTGTCTCTGCTCTCGATGCTTGACGTGGCAACACGCCGTGTCCAAGTTTGCAACAAGTCAATCGTCATCCTGAGGATGCCTCGTTGAGAGGTGAAAAACGTGTCGGTTTCTTACAGGGTTCTTTAAGAAGTTAAGTGGATTATGTTACTAAATATACGTCGTCTATTGTATTTTATAATGGATTTCTACAAAGTCACGCCTGAGTCAATTCAAAACCACAACCAGGAAGCTCCTGGCCTTCATCTCACCTGGTAGGTGATGATTAGGCCGAAGGTGGAAGCAAGCTTCACCCGGAATCCTCAACCATACCAGGAACTGGCTGTCTTACGGCTGACTGCCGAAACACAACAATGCTGTGACGACAAACTTAGATAAGTCTTTGCAAAGCAATTTTATTAATCTTCAAAGTAGCCATGTCTAATATTCTTTGCTTTATCATATTATTAAAAAATGGTTTAGATAAAACACATTAAAGTTGGGAAGTGGGGGCTCGCTACGTCACAAGTCAATATAAAATCTACCGGGGAGTGACATCATGCCAAATTTTAACGTATTGCCTACTCAATGTATTGCCGTAATCTTTTGATTACGTAATAAAAGAAAAAAATACGTGTCCAATATTTTTTTTATAATCGACCTGTTCTATCTTCTATGTTATGGGGTTTGGTTTCCGCACTTAGTCCTTCAGTGGACCATTTTGTGTGGAAATATAACCGGCCTGAGGGACGACAAAAAAAAAAATCACATCCCTATTATTCAATAAAGTTATAACAAAGACTACAAAAACTAAGGACTAATGTTTATTTAATCTCCCCGAAAATAGTATTCATCTTTAGGCTGGTTTTCCTCTCACGCTAACCGTCGGCGCTGATAGGTCAATATTTGTATGTATTCTTATAAAGCGTTTTTGTATCACGCCGACCATGTGACCGCGCGACCGTGTGACGAGTGCTGCAGTGACGGTAGTTCGTCATGGCGCCGACCAACAGGGCCGAGACGGTCAGCGTGAGAGGAAAGCCAGCCTTACACTCCAACCATTCTAGTGAAATCATTTATGAAAAAAGCTAAGCAATTTTACCGGAAGAATTGCTTTTTACCATTGCGAAAAAAGAAATGCTACCATTTCAGATCTTTATGCAAAAACAAACTAACCTTAATTCAACGAAACAAGTAAAAACTTGTACAAAAAAATTCGCTAGAAAATGGAATGTTATAAAAAGCATGAAAAATCGTCCTTGTACCTATTCTAACCGGGCCGATCAAAGGCCCTGCACAACCACGCGAAGTAAACGTAACGTAAATTCGAACAATTTTTTAATCGAAAATATAATTAGGTATCTTATATAATTTTGGTTAAAATTTATACAGCGGGCACAATGAAATCACTGTCCATTCCAAGGTTGCCTGGAAGAGATCGCAGTAAGCGATAAGGCCGCCCATTGTATATTTTATAGTGTATTACTTTTTCTTTATGTAATGTATAATCTGGTGTACAATGAAGTATATATAAATAAATAAATGAGGTTTTTCTGAAATGACGTTCACTAGGTGGCAGCACTGAGATGTCAAGCCAGGCACCTGTCAAAAGTGTCAAAGCGCCTTTATTTTCGCGGTGTTGGTGTGTCGTGACTAAACGAATGAATAAAACGAAGATAAGATAAGATTATTTATTTGCATAAACATGTGTGTGTACATACCTAAAAAGTGCATACAAGATGATAAATTAAATGACGAACGTCATCATTATATTTTATATTAATTTTCGAAATGAAAGACCTCTTGTCAAAGTGGCATCAACTGGTGCCCTAAATTTTCATGAAATCCTTAGTATCACCCGTAGATATGAATAAAGTATTAAAACTAGATACTAAAAAAATAAATATATATATATAATTATATAGGTATATATAATTATGTCGTATCTCTATGTATTTTACTATGTGTACATAAATATTAAAATAAATAAATATCATTATGCGAAATAAGTATTTTCAATTTTATAATCGTTCGATATTACGTTATGTTTATTCCGCACGTTCGTGATAGGCCCAAAGAAAATTTTAAAAACTAACAACTTACCGACATCGGATGCTATCGGTTCACGTTATTACTTTGACCCCGAATCGTTTGCTTACTCTGTTTAGGCACAACGGGAGGGTATTTTTTGCGGAAACAATATTAAATGGGCAAGGAAGTTGTGACTTTCGGTAAACGCAATGAAACTTTTTATAAATCAATTAGTCGAGGCCCGAAAATAGTTGATGTCAAGTCGTGGAAACTTGAAATAGGTAAAGAACGGTCAAGGAGCAGTATGTCAAACAAATTCCTTTACTCCATAGTTAACTGGTATGCGCATGTCAATTTTTTAAACTGTTTATTTTCATACAAATATTGACAATGACGTTGTCGAAGTCGGGATTTTTCGTAATTTTTTAGGCAGTTTATTTCGTGCCTAAAAAATTACGAAAAATCCCGACTGCAAAAACGAATCAAAATTCTTTCAATTATAATGCTTGCTTTTTTTTGTTTCTCTTTTCAG
This sequence comes from Agrochola circellaris, assembly GCA_914767755.1. Lineage (NCBI taxonomy): Eukaryota > Metazoa > Arthropoda > Insecta > Lepidoptera > Noctuidae > Agrochola > Agrochola circellaris. The sequence continues at coordinate 5,125,328 of OU611847.1, forward strand.
TTATGTGTTCATGCAGTCGGGTTTTTTCGTTTTTTTAATAACTTTTTTTATTTTCAGCTTTTTAGTTTTTTGTTATCTCATTCCAAATTACATTTAAACATATAATTTGGATATATTTTTGTAATCACCTTTTATAACCCTATATTTGGATACCCCACTCGATAGGTTTGGGAGTTTTTTATTTTTTTGAGAACGTCCCTATTGGCGCCAAACATGCGCCATTTAGTTTTTATTTTTTATTTAAATATATAACTAATGACACTCGCGAAATAAAGACAAATCTAACGACATATCATTCATCCAAATCGGTTCAGCTGTTTAGTAGTTACGAGGGAACATAGAGACGGACATACATACATACAAGGCAAACAGATTACCCTCCTTTTTTGGCTTCGCCGCAGTCGGGTAAAAATGAACCTTAAGGTGCAGGTCCTTCACTGTACATGTAGAATTACAACAAGTTTTTCATGATTTATAGTTATTTTGAGGTCGCTAATACATACATACTATGTATAGGTTATTGTATGTGTTCAGTAAAATAACGATTTGCGAATACACACACACTATAATTTACAGTAAATTCTCATAATTAAATCAATCCTAATGACGTTCATCAGTTTGACATTTTGTGGTTGTCATCAGACTTTCACTCCAGCCAGTGGTCCGCCTGTTGTGCAGGTCGGGTATGCGCTCGCAGGCTCGCTGAATGCGATGTCCCATAAAACCAACGAATGCGTAGACTTGCCCGATAGCATCACCCTTGAGTCTACACTTTGCGACCAAATCATTCAATCAATACAATGACGGATCGCCTATATATAGCCGTCAGGCTTCAAATTACACTCGACTCCATACATAATACATATCTACAAGGTATGTATCGAGTCTAGCCAAATTTTTAAGGCTATCCACTGTTTTTTTTTCCTAAAAATAATAACAGAACCTTATTACCCAGTGTGCCCCAACGCGAAACGCCTACTATAGCAAGTCACGCGGTCCAATTTTGTGAAACGTCCCGATACCCGGTCTTAAAGAACCAGGGCGAAAGAACCAGTAGGCGGCCATTATATCAGCCTCACTCAACATTTTGCACTCATAATAAAATTGTATGAGCTTTCAAGATGAAAACATAAACGGTTTAAGAAAGGTTGTGGAAAACTGTTTATTAAATGATGTCTTAATGTTTTTGAATACGGTTTTATTCGCTTTGCATGATATTTGTTTACTGATTTCGGTGAAGCGATAAAGTATACTGTAATTTCATAAGTTTCTAAGTTCAGGGCAAAAGGTTAGTGAGGAATTGGATGCTTACTTTCATAGACTGACCGATTCCTTGACAATTCAAAAGTGCCTGTAATGGTTTAATTGAAATAAATGCTTTGAGTTTAAGTTTTATAGAACTTATCCCTGGTTAATTTGCAGGTCCAAATACCTAAGGGGCAGTCCAGGACATCAGCAGGAAATGCTGGGATTATTATCAACTGTTCGTTCTTGAGAATTTGCTTGCTTGTAGCTACTTAAAATTTCATCGTCCTGGCATATTCCTCATTTACAGTTATATAATTTTACTTATGTATGTCTATATAATTATTATATATTATTGTCTATATAATGGACATCTTATTTTACCTGTCATTACCTCATATAGCACAGTTTCATAACCGGTTCTTCTTCTTCGTCATTCCCTCAATGGCGACCACATACGACGCGTCTCCAAGCTATGCGGTCTTCTGCAATGTGGACCACTTGGTAAAGGTTGCTTCCAACAGCCTTCTTGATCACGTCCGACCATCTCACCGGTGTTCTGCCTTGAGCACGTTTTCCTTCCACCCGGCCTAGTAACATAAGCCTTTCCAGACCATGTCCGAAAAAGCTGAGGGCGCGTTCCTGGCATCTTATAGATAGCCGCTTGGAGATATGGAGTTCATCCAGTATAGACTCATACGTAACCGGTTAACCGTTTCTTAATCTGACAAATTCAAGCTTAATTATCCAAATTGCAGTATATCAATACGAAAGCGAGAAATACATTAAGCATTTAAGTAATATCTTTCTGAGAAAATAGTAATATCTATAATCTATGATCAAAGGAAATTTATAATGCTAACTCAAAGGTGGGAGCGTCGCCAACTAGAGACTAAATGCTGTGCGAGCTCCGTTCGAGTTTCAAGCGTTGTTACAGGTTACCAATTAAGTACTACGGCAATTGTACTCGATTATCGCCAGTTTTCATCAATAAATGGAAGAGAATTTAGTCGCCATTCTATCATGTTACTTTTTAATCGATTAGTGGAGTGTATGTCTAATGGAACTTTTAGTGCGATGCTTAGGAACTTACTTTCATATTTTTTTTTAAAATCTTATTTCTGTTGTGAAGTGCATCCTAACTAATATTATAAATGGGATAGTGAGTTTGTTTGTAACGCTTTCACGCTAAAACGGCTAAACAGATTTTGATGAAATTTGGCCCATGGGTATAAACCATGACCTGGATTAGGACATTATCTCGATATTCCCATGGGATCGAGACTTATGCGAGTGAAACCGCGGGGCGCAGCTAGTTATGAATTGCACTGCTATTACCTAAATGCGTTGGCCTACATTGTTAAGCCAAATTAATTGTGATAGACGTAGCAGATGAAACGAGCAAGGAGTTTTTTAATGCAGTACCTACCTGTTAGGTAAATCTTGGGACCGAGGCAAAGTAAGTCAAAGTTCAATAAACAGAGGGCACCAAGTTCTCCTTTGTAATGAACTACGGCGCCAGTTTCTCCTGATACACCTTGGCTTAAACCAAGATCCTCACGAAGCAGGGCATCGCGTGATCTGCTGAGGGTTGCCATCTTCAACAAACCCTTGAAGAAAGTTGCAAATCCTACACAAGAAAAAACAATAACACAACATCCCAAGATGCAACCACAGCAATAAATCAGAAATTAAACTTTACACCCAAGGGACTTTTGTTTTTTATTTCAGTGTTGTAGAACTGAACGGGGAAGAGTTATTAAGTTGTTGTACAACGAACAGACACGTCACTACCCATGGGTATCGTTACACTGTAGTTTACAAACTAGGGGAGTAGGGAGTGATAACTCATAGCGGATCGGAACAGCTTTCAACATGATTTTGATCATGCATGTATGTTTACTTAGTTAAAATTTTGTTCATTAAAATCTGCAGTTTTTTTAAGGTTTTGAAAATATATATATTTTTTTAATTTGCTGGGAAAATAATTCTTAATAATTTGTTGTAGGTACATTAAAAAGTCAAATGTAAGATTTTTTTTATTATTTTATTATTAGTTTTAGATTTATATCTCCGTACATAATTATTTTGTAAAACCAACAATAAAAAAACTTATATTTAAAAATGCTGTGATAATAAAATGTATAATAATATTCTAACCAATTCGGCCGGTGGACCGATGCCTTTTTGAAGGTCGCAGGAATCCGCTGGATTCGGGAAGCACTGAGCCGATCGAAATGGCGGTGCTTAGGGGGTCCAGCAGTGGACGTCTTTCGGCTGAAATGCTGATGATGATAATGATAAACATATTCGATGTAGTCCTACAGTTTACTAATAAAATTATCTTTCTGTAGTCCTTACTAAGTTGATACGATCAAAAACATTATCAAAACACACGTTACAAACAACCAAAGTAAACCAGGAAACTAAAATATGTTTAAAGCCCAACCCCAACTTAAAACAGATTAGTTCGTGAAACTAAAAGTAGTTATTTACACAGTTAGTATGTCTAAATGTCTATTTAATAGTGTCTACACTATTTATTACGGGATCCAACTTTAATGGCGAATTCACGAGGGTAGCAAATCACCTGCCTATTCGAAGGATAATAATTTTGTGTTGTGTTTCAACTAAGTTCGCTATTTTGCTTGTATACCTGGTAAAGGTCAGGTTTGTTTTACACAGCGATCGTTAGCGATAACATTGATACTATCATCAGTACAAATTATACAAAAAAGTCCCCCCGCCACGTATGTCGGTCTGAACGCGATAAACTCAAAAACTACCGAATGGATTTTCATACGGTTTCCACCAATAGTGAAACATGATAGTGATTCATGAAGAAGGTTTAAGTGGTTAACTAACTCATTAAGGTTTTATTGTTAATTGGCTGAAATATGATGATTGTTGAAGATGTCGGAAAAAATCATGCCGACTAGGAGTTTTACTGGTGTGCGCCACGTAAATCAATAGAGTTATATGAAAACAATCTATTACGGAACTAGCAAGCTCGTGGTTTACTATTAACAGCCGCACGCGTCGATCCATCAGGTTAAGCTACGCTTGCCGGGGTCGGTCCGTGGATGGGTGACCATCTTTACATACCGAGACTCCTCCATGTCTCGGAAAGCACGTTAAGCCGTTGGTCCCGGCTGTCATTCGTGGATCTTTGACAGTCGTTACGAGTCGTCAGAAGCCCAAAAGTCTGACACCAGTCTTACCAAGGGGTATCGTATTACCCAGTTACTGGGTTGTGGAGGTCAGATAGGCAGTCGCTCCATGTAAAATACTGGTATTCAGCTGCATCCGGTAAGGCTAGGCAGATTGATTTTGAATCTATTACGGAACTAATACATTGTTTACCTGGATTAACAAATACTTTTGATCCTATTGATACGTTCCCGTGGGATATTTCCCGCCATCCACGCGGGCAAAGCCGCAGGCAAAAGGTCTCTATATTACCTATATGACTGGATCTATTCCTATTTTTTGGTTCTAAGATTTTTGAAATATCCAACTTTGCTATTATAGAGTAGCATCAAACAAAATCCCACGCTAGACGATATATAAGGGTGCCATTGCATGTGGCATTGGTTGTGTCGCGTTGACGTCACGTAGACGCTGCATTGGCGCCCCTTAAGTTACGGTTTCCTAGAAGAGCCGCCACATTACAGCCGCAGAGATGGCTGTCATGAAAATGATGGCACCGGTTTGACTTCACGCTTTACTTTTAAAAGAGTAACCGTGGAGTTTCTTGCCGGCTCTTCTCCATAGGAAACGACCAATTGGAACCGTGTACCTAGCTTCTGACGTTTCATAAGTGCCCTTGTAGGTTTATGTGAAATAAAATATTTTGAATTTTGAATTTTGCTCACTAGGGAAACACACCAACTTACTTCCATAAATAACGTTTCAGTGACGTCATTCGACGGCAAATTGTGGACGCTATGTGGCGGCTCCCGCTCTTCTAGAAACTTTTAGACGTGATTGTGTCAAAACCAACGTTAAGCTGACGCGGCGTTAACACAGCGTATACGTACGACAAACGTCTACGCTAGGTGCGAATGATGCCTAAGCAAATTAGAATTTCTAAGAATATTCTGTAAATTATACGATTAGTTAAGGATTCAAAGCAATTCTAATTACGAAAGCAACCTCAAGGCAGACTGCAATTATCCAATCACAAAGCTTGATTTTCTAAGCTGCCATCGATATTAATGAACCTCTCTTGAGAGTACGTTAAGAGGTATTGAGTATCGAGGACCTATTGTTGGAAATAAAAGAAAAAGGCTATGAGGGCTTTCATGAAAATTCACGCCACCAGTTGGCACCACTTTGACAAGAATATAAAATATATGATGACGTTCATCATTCGTTTCATTCATTTGTTCATCATTCAGTCACGGCTAAAGGAAATGTAATGTCTTCCATTTCGACAGTGAATATAAATATGATGACGTTCATCATTCGTTTCATTCATTCTTTCATCATTCAGTCACGAATAAAGAAAATGGATGCGCTTTGACACTTTTGACAGGTGCGTGACGTCTCAGTGCTACGTCATTTCAGAAAACCCATAATGTGATGTATTGACCAAGAGTAAGACTGTATACCAATCAAACTGCCTATACTTTTCCCGACTATGTTGGGGTCGGCTTCCAGTCTTACTGCATGCAGCTGAATACCAGTATTTTACATGAAGCGACTGCCTATCTGAGATCCACAAACTAGTTACTGGGTAATACGATAGCCCTTGGTAAGACGTCTTCAGTCATTTGGGTTTCTGCCAACCCGTAATGACTGTCAAAGATCTATGAATGACAGCCGGGACCAACGGTTTGACATGCTTTCCGAGGCATGGAGGAGTCTCGGTATGTAATGGATGGTCACCCATCTACGAGCCGACCGCGAAATGCGTAGCTTAGCCTTCGATTGACTCGTGCGGCTGTTATCATTTAGCCATGAGCAGTAAAGCTACAAGCCATTGAAATGTTGTTGTTGCATGTTTTAATCTATACTAATATTATAAAGAGGTAAAATTTGTTTGTGTGTTTGTTTGTTAGTTTGTATGTAGGGGTTAGTCTCCAAAACTACCAGTCGGATTTGAAAAAAATGTCTTCCTTTTTGCATTCGATAGCTCTATTCTCGAGGAAAGTTATACGCTCGCGGACGAAGTCGCGGGCAGAAGCTAGTGTTAAATAAGCTTAATCTCTTTATTAAAATGGTCACCGGTCTTATTGTCTTTTTGTCCTTTCTTGTTTTCGAGGTCTTGACCTGTATTGACCCAACACAAAACTATTCATCTTTATTAAATTTAATATACTTGTATACTATTCTATGATACTATCTAATCCAACGTGCCGCTACAAAGGCGATATTAATTTAACACACGGGTAGGGCTAGTGGCCAGTAATCATAAAAAATATAATAAGAAAAAAATATTCATTAATAAAAATAAAAATAAAATCAAACGCTCGCCGACATAGGGCTCTCCCTTTCCTTCAATTCGCCTTCTTTTTGCACGTTATTCGTTTTATTTTCATTGATGCGATGTTATGATCCGCGACCCCGGTAAATTACCTCTGCGCTACAGTTGTTATGTACAGGTTGTTCAAAGATGCTATTTAGAATATTGTAAATAAATCAATAGATGAAATTAAACGACGTTGAATGAAATTAAAATATCTTCATAAAAAAAAAAAAAAAAAAAACAATGTGTGTTTGTTTGTCTTTTATGCGCTGCCATACCGTTAATCCGATTGCGATAAAAGTTTGTCAATAAATATATTTTTTATATACATAATTATAATAATATAAATGTATATGAAAAAAAATATTTCACGCGGATGAAGTCGCGGGCAGAAGCTATAATATTATAAAGTAGAAGAAGAATAGTAAGTAAGAATTTTGTAAGTCTGTGTATATGTGGAGGTTGATCTCGGGAACCACAGCTGTTATTTACACACAATTCGAAAGCGAAGTCATTTGTTTTACAAGTGAAATTATATTAAAGTTTAAAAAACCCCCGACGCTAACATTTCCTCATTTCTCTTTCCTACTTCATCACCAGACCCTGTTCATCATCTATCTATAACCTATTCATTGAGATCATTCCAATAAGCCCAAACACGATATCTGTGCTGTAAGTTGATAAGGGCATCCTGCAAATTCCAGCTGATTCTGCAGCATTAGTTCAAAGTTACTATGTTCTTCTAATATAATTGAACTAAGAGAATACCAAATTTCAAATCGATCAGACCTGTGGAAGACGGTCAAATCCATTCATCAACTAGAAAAGAGCTGATAATCTTCAAAAGGCTAAACCGATTTTAATAAAACATGTCTAAGAACCATCGTTAGAAAACCTGCTTTCAAATAAAAGAAACCGCATTCAAATCGGTTTACCCGTTTAAGAGCTACGGTTCCACAGACAGACACACATAGCGGTCAAACTTACGAGTATAACACCCTTCTATTAGCGTCGGGGGTTAAAAAAGGAAACTAATGAATACTATCTTCAATTCATGCAAGCCTAGTACCTCCCTACTTGTTGTTAGGTTAATGCTCAGAACTTGTGCACAACATGTCGTAAACAGAACACCGTCTTCACATGTAAATTGCAACCGAGCGAAGCCGAAGCGTGTCGCTAATCTCTTCTAAAATGAAACTGCTTGACTTCTATAACGTTTTACGCAGCAAACAAACCCGGCCCTTATTTTTGATAGACGCGTCTTTCACCCTACGTCGTGCTACTCAGTAATTTCTATATTCGAATATTTCGTGCGTGCTGATGTTACCAATCGATAAACGTTACACTAGTTTATAACGCTACATATCAGCACAGCAATACTTTAGAAGTAAAAACTTCTTTAGGCGCACTTTGCGCTGTTTTTGAATAGTGAACGAAACCGTCACGCTCGCTTCGGTGAATCGGGTAGACTCGGCTCCTGTCGGTTGGGGACGCTGAATCGCGTATACTCGACTTCAGTCGTAAGTTTTCACTTTTATCGTCTATCGCGCACTCCCAATTTGTTTGCTATTGGCATAATATCTCAATTTGTTACTACAGCATCCAAAAAGAATATGTATTGAATATTGAATTGTTATGCATAGCGATAGCAAAAAAGAAGTTACTTAATCAAAAAAAAAAAAAATCGCTTTATAAGAATTCTACTGTATTTTATGAATTCGATCTAACTTATTAAAGGTTTTTAATAAGGAAGATAGAAAAAAAAACAAAAAAAAAACACAAATCAAAACAACTGCCCTGCCAAAAAACGAACTAAAAAGTAAAAAATCAAGTTTTTTGTATTAGTTAATCTGAATATACAAAGTCACTCATTTACTCGCTGATAAAAAGATAAATAAAATTATAATTTCTGTCGGGGAACCGTTGCGTCGTTGTGAGGAACACTTTTTAATCTAAGAGGTCTGCAATGTCAATTTTTTTTTTCTGTTTGCGAGCTATTATTCTACTTCCAAGTTGCTCGCAGATTTGAAATTTGATTTTTTTTTTTTTTTTTTTGTAATCCGGTTTTTGGGATGAAAATGACTAACTGTAGTGTTTGTTAAAACGCAATTTAAGCTGGTGGAAAAATATTACGTCAGCAAATGCTGTATTGGTTTTTCGGAATTTTCAGTATTTTAATTCGTTCGTTTCTTTATTTGCATTCGCATATTAGCTGTCGGAAAATTAGTATTTACAGCTACTTGAGTATGCCCATATTTTTATTTTTTTTCGGAATTTTTATTAATATCCTTTAAAAATATACCCATTATTGTAATATGAATGAGTCCTGAATGTTAAATCAGCACTAGACTAGTACGAGTACCTATTGCTAACCGAGAAATAACTTGTTCTTTTTCGTTTATATTTTTTTTATTACAATATTTTGTGTTTCAGCATTCAGTCACGTTCTATGAAAAGTCCCAGGCAACATCCTACGTGAATTTACTACTTACTTGATAGACACGTGACCATCCGATGAGAAATATTATCTATTACTTTTTAAATGATATATCCACTCCGATATATTACAATGTTCCTCTTTTGAAAGACATGAATTCCTTTCTGTTACCTGAAGACCAGTTTCTTTTCTAAAGTAATAATTACTGGCTACCTGCTGCTTCGCACGGGTACAATTGTACCTTGTCAAGCCATCGAGGTTTCAGTGCTAAATCTAAGGTAAAAATTAATTAATAAATACTCCCTCCATCAGGTCAAATTTCGGCCAATTTCAGCGGAGCCGAGGCATCGACGGGGGAAATATAATAGTGTACAAGTGTGTGCGCAGCAACATGTGCACTCACTCTTCCCTCGCTCTCATAGTCCGATGATGAGACGGCAATCCGACACGACCGGAGGGAGGTCAGGCGCAGGACCCTCGGCTTAACGTGCTTTCCGAAGCGCAGGGGTATCATACCGCCAACTTCTAAACTCCGGGCTGAAACTGTGAAATTTCTAATGGAGAAACCCAATGAAACTTTACCCTGCCTGGGAATCGTGTACGCAGGACCCCCAAGCTTAGCAGTCGCGCTTACGACCACTACACCAACAGGGCACACAAATAAAAAAAAATGAATAATTATGCCATATATGATGTTGAAAACTGCATCAAAATCCATGGTGTATTTTAGAAGATATAAGCGATCACAGAAAAAAGCACGAAAAACGACTTTATTTTATATACTTCTATCTGTTGCCCACGACTTGGTCTGCGATTCAGGATGAAAAGTATAACGCCTATGTCCTTCTTCAGGTCATAGTCTACACATGTGCCAAATTTCACCCAAATCCGTTTAGCCGTTTTAGCGCGTTTGCATTTATAATATAAGTTGACCGAGCGAGCGAAGCGTCTCTGCATCAAGTCTGGCAAAATTGGCTTTCGTGTGTCAGTTTGTACATACTCCTCTACAGGACGTCATTTGCAACCGATCTGGTCGAAACTTGGCATACAGGTTTTTCAATTTTTTTTTTTTTTTTTCATGTGAGGTTTTTGATTGGAGGTGTACTTCCTCCAAAATGGGCCAAAAACGGGGCTACTGGATATCTCCGCCTTATGAGAGTCGATTTCGATGGTTCTTTTCTTATTTGAAAGGTTTCAGTAACTTTAAGTTGGTCTCAAAAAATTGGTGAAGATCTAATGAAGATCTTCGGCATGATGAGCAGAATAGCTCCTCAAAACGCAGTACTAAAGATCTATGTTTACGTAAGTTTTATGTACATAGTACTTTTTAGTTCAATAAAAGCTTGTTTAAAAAATATATTTTACTTATATTAACTACTATTTTAGACTGTCAATGCTGCTGTCGATTTATCACAGGTTTTTCAAGAGGAAAAGTCTTTGAGGTCCTTCCCCGCGAAATCTCAATTCAGAATTCCATATAAAAATGTAACTCCTGGAATTCATAAAATATTTATTTTTATTTATTTATAAAAATCTTACCTACACTATCATTACAGATCTATGATCCAATGCGACAGATTGGCCTTACTAACTAAATCCTAAATCTACACCTTATACCTAGTTAAAAAATATCTTAATCTAAATAACATATAACATATAGTGTAACTTTTGCGAATTCACTCAAGTTGCACCACAATACATCAACCCTCCCGTAAACCTCATTCACCACGCGTATGGCTCTAGTGAGAGGAGTTCTCGCCAGTAGGTTGGTCCTGGCTGCAGGCACAGCGAGCAGGGGCGGGCGTTGCCGCCTCCACACGTACCGGTCGGGCACGTACAGCTGTAGGTGTCGCAGCACTCCCGGGTTATGCGCCACGCCACGTAGTAGTTTCACTACATACGCTACGAGCGAAAACTCCCGTCGTACTCTTAGAGTGTTATACCCTACCATACCCATAACAAATAGTGTAGGGTACATCAATGGGTATAATGGATATACCCCATACAGCTTGTAATACAAGTGTCTCGTGAACTTATTTTGGATACGTTCCAACATAACGCTATATTTCGCCTCATGAGGAGCCCAAATGAATGCGCTATGTTCGAGGTGACTTCTGACTAATGCGTCATATAGTACCCTTAGTGTCGTGATGTTGGTGAATCCTTGGGACTGCCTCAGTACGAAACCTAGGTTTCTGTATGCCTTCTTACATATCTTATTGATATGCTCACGGAAGGTTAGTTCCTGAGAGAAGACTACCCCTAAGTCTCGTACCTGAGACACTCGTTGCATCGGCACCTCCTCCACCTTGTACTGATAACTCAAGGGAGTTCGCGCGCGAGTGAACGACATCACCGAACATTTAGCAACATTAAAATGCAGTTTGTTGTCATTGCTCCATTCGACCACTCTGTCAATGTCTTCCTGTAGGCGTTCACAATCCGAGTGATCCCGAACCTCGAGCAGCAATTTCAGGTCATCCGCAAACAATAAACAAGTCCCATGTCTGACGACTTCCGGCAAGTCATTTATCATTACAATAAACTCGAGAGGCCCTACATTGCTGCCCTGGCTCACGCCCGATCTCGTGTAATACGGTTGAGATACACAGCCATTGTAGTCGACATATTGCTGGCGATCCTTCATATAGCTAGCGAAGAACTGTAGCAGAGGTAGTGTACATCCAATTTTCGCGAGCTTCCTTAACAAGATGTCATTATCCACCGTATCGAACGCTTTTTTAAAATCGAAGTACGCAGCATCTACCTGTACCCCCGCATCTACTGCCGGCACCACCTGTAGCTGTACCACCAATAGGTTGTATTGCTGTTACCTTGCCAACCGACTCCGTCCCGCCCGGCAGCTTTAAACTTACTTAGACTAAGTACTACTTACCTGAGCTAATTTTATTAGTAACATTCAGCCGGAGTCGGGTTTTTTAAAAATTGGCTAGGTATATTAGTTATAGGATTTTAAATTGACATGTTAATTTTCACTACTGAAGTTATGTAAAACGGGATATAAAAATCTTTAGTAGTATACCTTTAATTAGTCGCGTGGTGTCCATTGGACACCACGAGGCTTTATTTGTATCCTATTTTAGCCAATATTATACGTACGTGACTATTCGTTACAGTAGCTTCCTAACTCACGCACCACTTTTTTTTATTTGAGTGTGGGAAATTTTCAAATAACTTCTCCCGCTCTGGGTGGAGCGGGAGGGCGTGTCAGGAACTCACGCGCCCCACAACACCACAAAAGATAAAAATAAAACGTGTTGTGCTAGTTCATTGATAAGAATATTTAAATACTGTTTTACGAGTTCATATTATGTTGTTTTCTAGAAGCCTTATATTTTTGTTAAGTTAAGATTTTGTACTTAAAGTTCCTACATAAAATAAATATTTGCAATTATTTTATTTGTGTCTTTTTTTTAAATAAACGCCGACAGAATAAGCGACTAACATTTGATTATTTTGGCGCAAGTAGCTAAAGATTAATTGTTGCCAAAAAGTTTGTGCTCGCATGGTCTACTGTTTGCAGAACTACTAGTCAGGAAGTTAGGACAAGCTGCGCCCCGCGGTTTTACCCGCGTAAGTGTGGATACCGTGGGAATATCGGAATAAAAAGTATCCTATCCCCTAAACAGGTCTTTTTTTTTTTGCTTGGAATCGTTACGAACATATTGTGCAGCGGTGTATTAGGTGGTGGTGGCTGATGAGGTGCTGGTAGCGTGGTGCCGAGGAAAAGTGAATAAAAAAGGTGGTCAAGTAATTTTCACGTCTATATTCGACCAGTGTCACAATTGGGGGGGAGGGTTGCCACAGATATCCTAACAAATTACATTTAATGTTGGTGTTGCAATATACTTATTACTAAAACATCCAATACAAATAAATAAACAAACAAACTCATTTTCGCATTCATAATATTATAAAGTTAGGATCTAATAGATAAAGATTAGCCATCGGTCTCGCAAACGCGCCTTACACTACAAAACAAAACAAATGTCCAAACTTTATCTGTGTGTCCCAACCCTTATGATTGACTGTCGAATTACAGGGGTTGACTGACTAATCGATCATTCAACACAAATTCATTCTATAATATTTCTTTGCTGTCGTTATCGTAAATGGAAGGTATTTTGAAAAATGAAGGCTAGAGTTATATGGGTAGATTGTATTCTTATGTATAGTGTAGTAGCTTATCAGATTATTTTATCACACACATACATATAAAGGTTTGTTTAAGAACATTGCTTAAAATTAAGTAATGATTAGCGTCTGCTTATGCATACATTTTTTGACGTTTAAACCTTGATTTACTAACAACGTTTATAAGTAATTATTTAAAATTATTTATTTTTATATTTATATTATAATTTACATTATTTACATTTATGCACAAGTATACATAGTATTTACACGTTTACATTATTAATTATTATTTATTTAATAAAGTTTTTTTTTTTGCCCAAGTACGACCACAGCTGGACATAGTTCTCCCCCAAGTTGGTACTTGTGTGTGGCTTGTGGTCCCTCTTCAACTGTTTCTGGGCTTCTTGTATCCAGTAGATTCCTGCGGTCTTCACAAGGTCATCGGTCAACCTTATGGAAGGCCTTCCAACCTACGTCTTCCAGTACGCGGTCGCCACTCCATAACCTTTCCGCCTCATCGGCCATCTGTTCTGCGAGAAATGTGCCCTGCCCACTATTTTATTATTTCTATTTCTTTAAGTACCAATTTTTTGTGTAACAGACTTCAATGCCGTGCCATTCAAAAATTTCAGTTTCTAAACAGTTAACTTGAATAGAGTAGTTATTGATTTTACCTAAATTTTTCATATTTATTTCAAACCAGCTGTTAACAGCAAACAGGGCACACATAAACCATTTGGAATAATTATGCTCTAAAAGATGATGAAAATCGCATCAAAATCCGTGGCTTCGATCTTCTAAAATACAGAAGATCTAAGCGGTCACAGAGACAAGCACGAAAATCGACTTTGTTTTATATACCACAAATAGATCAATAGATGATCATTTAAATTTTAAACAGACATGATGTATTTTACGAATACTTATTTAAATTATAATTATTGACATTATTTATAAATCTAAACAATAAATTGATGAACTGTCTTAAGATATAATCTAATAAACTAATTTAATATATTTTATAATGTTAATGTGCCTAATTAATGTTATTATAGACTGTTTTTATTTTGAATATGATGTGTGTGACTAATGACATTGATTTAATTTCATGGTAATTATTAAAGTATGTACTAGTAGATATTTGCACGGCTGATAAGTCGAATATAGTGAGACTAAAATTATTTTATCATGTTATTTAAGTACCTATATTCTAGCAAATAAATTAATTTCATTTCATTTCACATAAGTCTCGATCCCGAGTGTACAGCAGGAAAAAAATTGCTCGTTTCATCTGCTACTTCTATCACAATTAATTTGGCTTAACAATGTAGGCCAACGCATTTACGTAATTGCAATGCAATTGTAAGAACGCTATATTCGTAACTAGCTCCGCCTCACGGTTTCTTCATACCTTTACCTAAATAATAACCGTAGCTCACTACCCTTAAACTCAAACTCAAAGCATTTATTTCAATTAAACCATTTACAGGCACTTTTGAATTGTCAAATAGTCGGTCAGTTAGTCAGAAAGTTGAAGCTAATTGCCCATTCCAAAACGTAGATCTTTATGGAGAAGAACGGGCAAGAAACTCCAAGGTCACTCTTTTAAATATAGAAAAATACAAAATCCTGGTTACATTGTTCTTGTTGTTTCTATATGTGAGAACAATGTACAAATAATAATCAAAACAATTCAAAATATAAGATTCAAAATAAGCCCTGGCAGATAGCCTACAAGTCGGGAGTTAAGAATATACTTCATGCTAATACAAATTAGTCTACCTATATGCCAAATGTCATCCAAATCCTATAAGCCTTTAAAACGCGATTGGATAACAAAAAAAAACATCCAGATTCACGTTTCTGACGGACATCCAAAGTCACTTACTAGTATGAACAGAATAGAATAAAATATCTTTATTTTGCAAAATCAAATATGGTACATAAAAGGTCTTAAATATAAATAGTTCCAAATATTATGCTAACTTATTTAAAAAAATACCTCAATAACACACAACACCAAACAACACACTCACACAACGTACACATACACACACTCACACACCACATAACACTTCAATTATCACTGAGATCATGTGATGAAGTTAAGCGGGATATTAGTAGATAGCTCTTCCAAAATCATCTGGATCTCACTTAGAAACAAAATACGATTGGCGTTAGATTAAAATTCTTCTGAAATAACAACTACAAGCTGAATTATTTTCTTGATTAAATTGAAACAAACAATTTATACCGACGATAACTAAGCGGTTAGCCTGTGGACTCCCAATCCAATATGGTGGACTTTACCCAAATATATTTAGATTGGTTTAAAAGCTATCCTTTTTACCTCTCCTATTATGTTAACTTGCTTTCATTCGGTACCAACAAGATTCTTGAAAAACTATACAGGGTGTAAAAAGACACATCACAAAGCCGTAAACTACGCATACTGTACGTATAGCTAAGTAGCTTTGCGCAAAAATTATTGCTGGGAACCGTATTTTTTTTTTTTTTATAAAAAAAAACAAGTTTTTATTGCGCGCAATGTAACGCGAACCCACGCTTGAATGAACGGATTCAGTGTTAGTTAAGCTCCGCCCCTACGCTACGTAGGTAGGTACTTGTTGTTCATTGCGTTTTTGTAACTTCAAATGCGTAATCTGTTAAGATAAATCTAAAATTCAGGTAATGTTTGTTTGGAAAAAAGTTTCGTATTATCGCATAGAATTCATTTTCGAGAAAAAGTAAAAAAAAAAAATGCAACTTTGACCTTCAATATCTCCAGAACCAGTGGATTCCCAGGTATGGTCTAGTGGAAAAAAATGATGCAAATAATGGGTAGAATATGTGGCTTTCGGCTTCGGAAAGTGTCTTTTTACACCCGATATATGAATTTTGTTTTAAGTATATCTCTAGTAGGTACTTAAAAGTCTTAGTCATCATTTTCTGATTCAAAAAATATTTTTTGCAACGTAAAGCCTTACGTAGATTGCGCACTTAGTTTCATGAGTGGGCGTTTCATATTATATTATAATTATATTACGTACCTACGCTGAATACGTACATATTTTATCACTTCTTTGAGCACGATTTTCTAATATTCATAATAGATTTACTGCAAAAGAATGTAGAAAGTAAACGCGACTAATCCAGCGTAATGAACAAAGCTCTTTGTAAGTACTGTTAAAAAATTCTCAGTGAAAATGAGTCATTGTTACAAAATGAAACGAAAAAATCCAATTCTCGGGGTTCTTCGGAAAATAAGAGCGGTGTAGCATGTAAATAAGTCTTTACGAATTAGGGAAGACATCTTTCATCTCTGTTCAGAACGATTAGATATTCATAAGATCGCTCGCTCGTCCCTTGTTTTCTCCGCCTCCAAAACATTTTTTACCCATGATTTATTTTTGTATGTAAACAAAAAAGTTTTACTGCTCAGAAGTAATATGAATCTATAATGCCCAGCTTCCAAGGTTTTCCTTTCAAAAATTACTTTGTATGTTTTAGGATTATGGAAACTTTAACAGGAAAAGTTGATAATCACCTTACAGGGTCGTGTTATAATGTTTCTTGTTAGTTCTGAAACTTATCGATTTTCTAGTAAAGTGTGATAGGAAATAGTACATTACTGTCACAGCTTGCAACTTGGGCATTGATGGACGATCGTGAAAATGTGGGCCGAGGCGAAGCCGAGGCACACATAGGTGAGTCCATCGATGCAGGTAGAGGTCCACCTACGTAGGTAGGTAGAGTAAGTAGGTAGGGTAGGTAGGTAGGGTAGGTAGGTAAGGTAGGTAGGGTGTGTAGGTATTGTAGGGGAGGTGGGCCGTAGATAAAGTAGTTAGTGCTACCCGTGCGAAGCCGGGGCGGGCAGCTAGTTAATTATAAATTCCAGAATCAATGAAAAACAACGAAAATTTTTCAAGCGCCATTATATTCATTTGTTTCTTCTTTACTATAAACAGCTCTATTTGTAAACCAAATCGAAATTAAAATAAAATCTTTGATATGTTACTCCTTTCTTGCCCATGTGTTGAAGTAGAAAATAATATTTTCTTAGACATGCTTGGAAATTCGAGCATTATTCTGACAACCTGCTTCGAGATAAATCGAAATTGCTGTACTGGCCGATTACTTGCGCCCGGCTGGCCGGCAATGTTTGTATGAAAATCCATATCTGTCGTGTTTAGCGGCCTTCATCTGTCGTATTATTTAAAAAAATGGAAAGAACTATAATAAGACATTATACCGATCTATTCTTTAAAAATCTCAACATTAAAACTTAGCTGTATTACGCTTGAAACGAGCTGTCAATGGTGTCAAATCAGGTGGAATGACAGCTCACTTCAAGTACATTTTTGTATATAGTATTTTTTTAGTGTAGGTGATGACAATTTTTTTGAACGAAGTTCTTTAACGCCGGTTGCGGTAGGACTTGACTGGTAGTAATCATCACGTATCGTCGTCGCTTCATGCTCGAAAAAGTCCGTTTCAAGGTCTCAAGTTTTAAGTGTTAAAAGTGTTTGTTTTTGTTTTACAGAACACAGAGCCATCTAGTATACTTTTTTAGCTTCTTTAAACTTGTACTAGATGGCTCTGTATTAATAATAATATACAACGTAAAGAACTTCGTTCCAAACGGGTGTCGTCCTTCGACTTTTTTGCATTTATGGAGAAATACAAAAAAAAAGTTGGGACGTGTCGAGGTCGATCAATAATTCTTAAAAGTTTAACATTTGGGAATTATTGTAATTGTAAACGTGGTCTGCTAGACAAGGCCCCTTGTAAAATGACTGATCAAAAAGCCGGACAAATTCATTATACCCAAAGATATGGTGCATTCGTAAATTCATGGTTTATAGAAACTAGATAATTATATTGAGCGGTTGGTAAATTCCACTTATTTTCGAAAGAGAAAAGGCAAATATTTTTTTAAAACTTTATTGTTTCTTTATAATGTTTATTACACATGTAATTATATTATGCGGAGCACCGCACCGTCAGTTATCATAATACATACAACAAGTTTTATTTAATACTATTGTTACTTGTATACAATAATAAACTTTTGACATAATAATAACTGGTTATAATTATCGAGATCTGTCAATATCCTAATTCAAGAAAAAACACTTTCAATGATTTTTTTTTTCGTTATTTTACATCGAAATTCAGCGGAGTTAAACTGGACAGCTTTTATGTACAGTTGTGGAAATGAAAAATATTTTAACGACAGTATCTGTCAAGAAAGCACTTCGATATTCTCATAATAAGTAACGATTCTTAAAAAATAAGGGGACGGGGGTCAAGACTACTTAGGTTTTTAGACAATTTCCACAAAAGAAAATAAATTACACTTTAATTAATAGGCAACGAAACTTACACAAGTCGAAGATTTTTACGTATTTTATTTCGTTATTATTTATAGAAATATATCGGTCACAGGAAGAATATTAAAGTACACAAACAATTTTCGATTTCAAATCAGAATTGTTTTCTAACTATGTAAAATATTTTCTCCTAGTTTACGCTTACATCTATCTACTCTATTATTTTATAGTGTATTTATTATACAATATCTTACCTTTTTCAAATGGGTCTTAATATAAGTATGGTAAAATCTCTTGAGTAAGTTTAATTCGATATGCAATGTTGAATTTCTATTAATCGTTAAGATAAATAGTTCTATATGTAAGTTTTTATGGATGTTAAGTAAACAATACTTCTGCAGCTGTTCGTGACGATCGGTTCTTTACATTTTATTCTTACTATACTAAGACCCCTTTGCAAAAGCTCTCTTACAAATACTATTTACAACATCGTTTAGATTCACAAAATTTACTAAAAACTTACTTACAATTTACATCACTTAATACAGATATTATTAAAGGCTAGATAGAGTGATTCGTATAACCTCAACTATTTACATTTTCATTTCTAAACATTTTGTGTTTTTAAACGTAGTATTGTCAGCTGTTTATACATTCCTGTGTCGACTATCTTTATGTCCTTTCAATGAATTAATATTTTCATCATCATTTTTCTAATACACATCTATCATAAACAAGAATATTACGTTTGAATCTTATTTGCCAATTAAGGTAATACAAATTATTCGATACATTCCTGATACAAGTAACATTTTACCTGAAAGTTAATCATAGGATGACAAGGGTTCTTTATATGTTGGAAATCAAGTCTAATTATCATTACAAATAAATTAATACGATTAACACGCTTTATATTACACTATATACAACACTATACGGAACAAGCATTTTCTACTTGCTCTTGGATTTATTTTATAATGTACATAACACAACCCACACTATAAATAGCAAATGTTTCAGTCGGCTATATTGACAATTGTGGGCAAAGTTATTGTCTTCATTATGTCCGTATTGTCAATATAAGCGGCTGATTTTGATAAAATTCTTGTATTTACATTTAGTTAAAGATCCGTATGTGTCAAGAGAGCGTGAGGAAGAGGCAAGCAGCCAACACCAGGCAGTGCGCAGGCGACGTCGGTGCGAAAGCCTGCCCCCCTCGCTGCATCGCCGCAGGGTATTCACCTGATAAAGGAAAAATCGAATTTGCTTCTTTGGCAAAAATTAAAACTGTTCTCAACAATATCGGTAGCAACAAAACAAATATAGAAGAGAATCAGATTATACGTATGGAAATGTGGAGAGAAGAGTTTGTTGCCAGTTAGAAAGACAAAAAGTGATAGAAAATAAGGGACATGCTTAGACATTACCAATTCCTAAACATAAATATGCTTCAGTGATTCGCTGAGCAATGGTTAACACGAATTTTAGGGAGAAATGTGATTCATAGAGTACTTCACCAAAAACCTACTTAATTTAATTATACGAAACCTGAATTGGAGTGTTCCAAATAATAAACCAGGATTTGAATCACTAATCGTAGATTAAGATGCGGAACAATAGATGGAACAGAATTTAAGGGATGAAGAATGGCGCAATAAAACCAGTCATTATAATAATGGAGATATTAATATAGGTTACGAGACCAGTATATTAATTCCTGGGAAAGACAATATTAATCACATTTTTTGAGAGGGAATAGAAATCAGAGAACAAACAAGGAATTCCTGTAATGTCTGGAATTCTAAAATTATTTTCTATTGCACAAATGATTCGTTAGTCAAAACAAATACCTCTAATGAATATCATAAATCTAGATCTAGATTCAAAGAAAAACTAATTACTTAAAAATGAATAGCATTCACGTTTCTTCGTGATAGTCCTTTCTCAACTCAAGCTAGTGATAAATGGTATGTAACATGAAAACACCTTATTACATCGCAGTTTTACCCATTGTTCCTAACCACGAACCTAACATTAAAAAGAAACATAAAATTTCGTTGATTCATTGCTTTAATGATAATAGCCTTTAGCCTTAATTTTTTATTCGTTGCGAGGTTTTAAAAATGTATTTTCTTTCCTTTATCTTACGGAGCTCATTTATCAAGTAGATTGGTATACTCTTTGCGAATCGTCGTCACGATTTGAGATTTTATAAATGTATTATTTGTATTTAAATTATACAGATTTTTTGTTAAGGGAATCATTAATAGCGACATCTTGTAAAGTATGGCTTTGTAAAATGTCAATGTAATTAGGCTTGACATTAATGGCAATGTATATTATTCTCTTTTTTGCTTTGATAAAAGCTCGCGCTAACTTTTTATTTAGATAGGAAATAAAATTAGAATAAATGAAGAAAACATCAAAAATTCATAAATTACTGTCACGTTAAGTGGCGATAGGGACCTAAGTTGGCGTAAAAACCAATATCATGAGAGTTTTTTTTTCCACAATCAAACTCATAAAATTTTATTATAAAATATTAAGAAACCAAAATTACAAGCCACCAATCTAACGTTCAACTTACCATTGAGCACATGGACCACGATGCTCTTCGACTGCGCGTTGCTCGGGTTACACTGATACGTCCCGGAGTCTGATGGTCTGGCCTGCTGGATTAGCAGGAACGAGGTCGTCGTCTCCCCCTTCTCCGTTACCACCGACACGCCCCCTCTCGGGGAGTCGTAGCTTATTATCTGTACACATTTTATTCACTCCATGTTTTATGGTAATAGGATTGATGCTATTTTCTAGATTGGATACATTTTCCTGTTTTTCATGTTATAAAACTGTTGGATTGGATATATTATTATGGTAATTTGGATTATGTTATTTGACAAATTGAAGTACTTCTGGGTTATTAAATTTGAGAGTTTTGTTGGAAGTGCTGGGTTATAAACTAAGTGGGATATCGTTGAATTGTGAATTATCATCTTCGTAGTTTATTAGACTTATCAACGAATTGAATTCTATTGATTTGCGATAGATTCTAGTACGATTGAGTTTTAGTACACTTCTATTAGCTACTTTTAAGGTCTTACCGCATCATTGTGATTCCAAAATATGTAAGCGGGTGGTTCCGGTGAGTATAGAACCACGCATGTGAGGTTGATGGTGCTGCCTCGGTCAATGTAGAGGTCAGGCCCACCAATTATCTCTGTTGTTGGTTCTGTAACAATAAAAACATTATCGTAAACTGTACGTAAAGGATAAACTCATTTATATTTCAGATGTTCTTTCGTTAATACTACTTTTGCTAACTGATTCACAACATTTTGTATTTTTGCTTAGAATTCAAAATATTCAAAGAAATACTGGAGTATTATATTTACTATCATTGTTTATAGGTTCTTTGGCATCAGTTAAAACTGTCTCGTTAATTAAATACAAATATTCAATATACCTTAGTTTCCCCCCTCTAATGCGCAAAACCATCAAATATAACATTCCTTAATAACGAAAAGTCGTCAGTGTTTTGTTTTTCTTATAGCCCCCATAAGTTGCGTGCGTGCCCATAATACGTCGCACTTAATTAACCGACTTGGCCAAACATGACTAACATAAACATTTTGTACTAAGTTCACTAACTTTGTGACGCAAACGCTTGAGTCACAAACACACAGCTATGATAAACGGTAAATGAAAAGTTGATACTGGTATTTACTTTGGAATGGTACTGGTATTTGAAGCCATTACCAGTCCTTGGCCTCAATGGTACTTTCGAGTTAATGACGTAATAGTAAAGTTCACCTCACATTTCCCGTCTTTATCTTTTGAAGCTTATTTCAAACAATCTTGGCACAATTTGACCTTTCATTGGCCTTGGCTCTAAGTGGTCTCGTATAGATACTTGCTCTAAGAGTTCTAAATAATGTATACGGTCTCATTTTGCTTTCATGTAGGTCTACTTTTGTGACGTAATAATCGTTTGTGCTCTTAGCCTCATAGACCTTTAGGTGGCCCTAATTTTAAAACGCTTATGTTCCCACAGTGAATATTATATAAAAACTTTTCATCCCAAACATGCTCAATATTATTACAGTTTATTCACGAGTATTCATAAATGTAGTATTCTGAGTAACTAAAGCTTGTACCAATTATTTACGGAAATTGAAATTACCGTACAGATAATACCACTGTTTCTTCAATAAATATTCCGTCACACAACATTAATTTCGGGCTTGTTTATTGAAGTAACAATAGTTTACAATCATTAAATACGGGTAGACAACGCTGGAGTCATGACGTTCAATTACGACTATTACATTCAATTTACAAGGGCAAGTTTGGAGGTTTGTTTCCTAGAACATATTGAACTAATTTGAGATTTTACGAGTACAATATAAACCAAATTCCTGTTTCGAAAATTAGAAACGCAGAACTTATCGACATTTTACATTCGTATTTGAATTTCAGAATTAATTTTGAGGTTTGGGAAGTTGTATTAATTGAAAAAGTTCACTGATACCGACTTTACGATCGCTTGTAATTTCGTTGTGGCCTGAAGTTGATACTCAAAGGGAGGCCTGCTATTATCCGATCAAAAGATGGTGCGGCTTACATAACATTTTATTAATTACCTAATTAACATGAATCCGAAAAGTCAGTTTCTTGTGCGTATTGTATAATTATCACTTGCTTCAAAAACGGTGAAGGAAAACATTGTGAGGTAAGCGGCATGCCTGAGAGATATTTTTAGACGGCATGTGCAACCAAGTCTGTGGCCTATGAGCGGCATAAAAACTCTGACACCAAGTTATTCACTCACCACACAAAAAAGATGAAGAAAGACGAATCTAATCAACAAACCCTGGAACTCACAAATCCTGAAGCAAAAAAAAAAAGAAACCATTTCGGTAGTGACTCGAGAACATTTAAGAATATAATAAATTAGGTTCGATATAAAGACGCTAACATAATTTAGAATCAAGTGCTTTCGTGAGCAGTAGTCAATAAGGTTCTAATAGCGAACCCCAGGGCAACACATAAATCCAATAAGTATCGACTTACCAACAACATTGAGATGTATGAAATGACTCATGTGAGGAGTCGTAGATATTTGACACTCGTATATCCCCGAATCCCGGTGCTGTGGATATTTGATCTGTAACAAGAATAAAATATTAAGCTTAACCTCAGACCATAATATGTAAAACTAGCTTCGCCAGCGTGGTGGTAGGAATTCATCCCACGGGAACATAATACCGAGATAAAAAAGTATACTTTATCCTAACCCAGATCGTAGTCTATCCCTTTGTAAAGTTTCATAGGAATTCGTTCAGGCATTAAGAACGTGCATTCTAAAAGTGGGCAACGTCGCAAATAGCTGTCAAATAATTAAATATTACTTTATGGAAATATGGCTAACTAGTGAACTGAAATATTGATGATGAAATGCAATAATTGTTATCGTAACACCGAATATTTAGTTAAAGATGTATAAAAAGTATTTGGTAACTTTCCAAATGCCTATTTTACACATAAAAGGGTTACAACATAAAATTCAGTGTTTTAATTGCAATTCATTATTATAATTTTCATATTTCCATAAAGTAATTTGCCAAATTAATCAAAACAGGTAAATATTTGACAGTAATTTACGACGTTGTCAACTTTTAGAATTAACGCTCTTAAGGCGTGAAAAATAGACTGACCGACAGACAGTGTTACTTTGGCATAAATAACATTAGTATGGATAGTCTATGAATAATGGTATTCAACTGCATCCTGCAGTTAGACTGGAAGCCGACCCCAACATAGTGGGAAAAATCGTAGGCAGATCTCAGGCCATCGTTTCATTTAGCCAACGGGGTAGAAAATAATTATGCTGTGTTAGTAAATTTTCTGGTCTGGCGAGCGTAAGAAAAATGTTGGCACCTACTTGTAAAATTTTGTTGTGAGGAATTGTATTTTAAATATTTTTCAGACAATAAGAAGACATGCCTCTTCTCATAAAGAGAAGGCGAGCATTGATCACCACGCTCATGCTCCAGACGGATTGGTGATTTCAGACTTTTTGTTTTCTAATAACATTGTTGAATTTTTTATATCTGCCTACGTTAGATTTGTTGGATATATGTGGATGGTCGCGCGTAATTTCAATAAAAATAAACCGCCATGAGTTCCCATTTAAACTTTAAATTAATTCTGTATTTCGAAACCATCGCAGAAAATACCGGTATAATTAAATTAACGACCATGTCATAATGCGGATTTACTGGCACATTTCACGGGACAAAATATTTGAACCCTCTAACACAGCAATTTAATGTTCAGCACAACATTCTAGAACTCTCAGAGATAAAGGAGTTCTTATTACACCAACATTATCCTCTAGACCAAACGTTCCAGTGATTTCAAGTACAATTAATATAATTTGAAGTCGGGGGTATATTTGAATTGTAATGTTATTACATCTAAACGTAAATGTTACTTGAATATTTACATAGATCCCCTTTCACAAATGTCTGTAATTAACGTAGTGTAAATTCTAACATTATTATGGTAGGTTTAATTGTTGTCTAGTGGTATGTTTTTATTAAAATAATGGATAGGTTGTTTGTTTTATTAACATAATCAGCTTATGTTAATGTGTAACATCGGAGTGTTGATGTCCAAAAGGAGGCTCCCTAAATTGTACGCTAGTTTGCATTAATATTCTGAAACAGTCACGCATACAATCAAATTGAACTTTAGTATATGATGATTTATTGGATCTTTTTCTTTCTATGTAAAAGACAGTTACGTAATTGTAGCATTTTCGCTCCATTAATTTTTTATTCGAAAATCTTGTTTTTTTTTAATGATTATTATTTAAATAAAATCAAGATTACTCGGCTTTTATGTTTAAAATAAGTATTCACAGTAAGAAAATATAGTTTATTATCCAGCCACAATATATTTTTTCTCTTAATTATTGCTTTAGTTATAAACGAAATAAAAATTGAAACTTACGCCTTTTAGTGTCGTGCTCGAACACGATCAAAGAGTGCACGCAATATTCAACTTTATTACTGATGTATTAGCGTTTAGAATTCAGTGGAGTGGCGGGATGCATGGGGGCGGAGCTTGCGTGGAAATTGTTTTTAGAGTGCCTGGTCTTAACTCTCCTGAGTAAGAACATCGATTTTTGGTTCGTGTTTAACATTATTTGCAGACAAAATTAGTGTTGGTATTTTACTAGTACTAGTCTAACTTGTTCATTAAAACTTAAAAATTGAAATAATACATAGTCAACCTATGATTTTCAATTTGGATGGGCAAAATTTAAATAAAATAATTTCTACTCGTTTCAATCAAACTAAATCAATTTCGTTAAACAGTTACATATACTTTAAAACATTTTTGAGTTGCCTTGTTGGTTTAGTGGTCGCAAGCGCTACTACTAAGCACGAGGTCTTGAGTTCAATTCCCGGGTCAGGCAAGGTGTTATTGAGTTTTTCCATCTAAAAATTCTCAGTAGCAGCCCGGAGTCAGATTTGTGCCCAGTTGATGGCCTCCTATTACATAGGACTCAAACATAACTGGAGAAATGTGGGTGTAGTATAGATACACCTCTATCCAACCCTTCGAGTTATGTAAAACAATTTTAGAACAACAAAATATACGCCAACATACAAAATTTATGGACATGGCAGGAATACGTTAGTACGGAATTAATGCCAACGACCAGATGACCGTGTTTCCTCTTAACCGTTAAAGGCCTGATAAACAACTAATTAACGTGCTAATTGACGTGCTTGAGGGTCACCCAGGGCTTTACCGGTTAAGGACACGTGTATTAAGTTACATTTATCTCCATTAAAACTCTTAAAATGTCTCGTTAGCTTGTTGTATGGTTTGAAGAAAGGGCTATCGGAAAGCTTACTTTTTATCTCATGGCAAGTAGCCAAAACATAGATTAAGATCTAAAGTGGATACTTGAACATGTAGCGAAGTTTATCCGCATAGTAAAGAGGCTTAGATCTTATTATTTGAGCGATTGTATGTCACTTTAGTTGCCAAAACAATATTTACATACTGTTTACCAACAGTTATTTTTGTATATCTTTAATTTTCTTTAATACGTCATCTATTCCGTTATGAAAACCGAAGGCAAGGGTCGAATACTACAGTAAGGGATTACGAAATTGAATACCAACTTAAATTGTCCACATATTTAAATCACAACTGTCATTTTTTGACAGTTATATGAAATGGAAAATTGACCACTGAAGTCCTTTTGACGCGGCGCTAGTGTCTATGTCATTGCATTAAAAAAATGTAGCTCCACAATTTTCCGCCGGACTTAAGTGGTGGCGCGGACTCTTAATATTTCAATTTGATAAACAATTAATTAGAGTGTGTTTCATCAAATAGTTCTTATGCCATAATGTTGGCTCCACTGTTAAACTATATCAACGGACCTATTAAGTAGGATCACGAATACGCTTCGGCGCTACCTAATAGGTCCGTTGATTTAGTTTAACAGTGGAGCCAACATTACGGCATAGAAACTATTTGATGAATCGCACTCTACCCTGAATTTAGGTACATACATTGCAAGTTTGTAGGATAGTCGTGCAGGGCACTCTGCCTTTTTGGCAATTACCTCTATTTTTTAATACTACAGTTATTATTTTCTAAAACTTGAAATTGTGGCTGCAAATGGACACCTAATGTTATAATATCGCATAAAAAAGTTATTTCAATATTCTTTCTAAATTTATTGTTATATTACGTGTAATTGAAGTCACTGTCTAATAATATGCACGGTATAATTTATAGAAAATGCTTGAAATATTATTTTCTAAGATTAATGACTCAAGTTTTTTTTAAAAATAATAATTAAATATAAACATAACATCACGCTTGTATTTCCCCGAATGGTTAGGCAGAGGTGTACCTATAGTACACCCACATTTCGCCAGTTATGATCAAGTCCCATGTAATAGGGGGCGAACCTATTGCCATCAATCGGACACAAATCTGGACTCCTGGCTGTTACTGAGAAATTCCAGATTCTGAGATTCTTGATTTTATAATAATTTAGTATGTAATATTACCTGTAAAGTCCAGTCCTCGGAATGTGGCAAGTGAATAGCTCTAAACCTCTGATCACTCGTGTACGTGTATCGACCGACAGTCAGTAGATGGATGTCTCTATGCCGCACCCATGATACTTGCATGTTCAACTGTAACAAAGATATTTAGTTAGAAAAATTAATTATAATGCAATATATGTGTCATAGATGATAGGGCTAGAGAGGGAGTGTCTACCGAAATGAAGAGAATAGAGAAGTATAGAAAAAATAGACATGTTCCACTGACACCAAATAAATTTGGCAGGAGAATGCTGATAATGAAATCACATATAATAACAGACATGAAGCCTTATAACCAATCAGCCTTCAAAGGCAAAGCAAAGCCAGTCTCACCTTCTAAATAAGGCAAAAATTGTTATTATTTATTCGGCAAAAATAAACGTATGCAAGGAGCCCAAAATTAATGCAATCTTCCGGGATTATCTCCAAAATATTCTTGGCAACCGGATACCCGACTGGCCTTCACTATTGCAGAGGGAAATGAGGTAGTTAACGAAAACTCATTTTGGTTTGACGAGAAAAAAGAAAACTAGAAGAATTACATTAGCGATAGCTTATAACTGAGCAGGGAAATTGGAACCTTAATGGTATAACATCGTAAGTTGTACTGTCGTTAGCGTTAGGTGGGTTCCAAAGCTTTGTTCTCATTCCACTGGAGCTATTATTATAGTTCTTAATGAAGGTGGATTTTGTTTTTTGTTTAGCTAATTGGTTATTCTTGCAGACAGTATCCATTAGTTTTTTTTTTGCTTTAATGATTGCTATTCGAGATAGACAAAGTCTTTTAATTGAATTAAACCACATAATGTTTTTTTTTTCAAAAATAGATTTGTAAACTTTTTTTTTATGTTCTGATCGTAGCCATTCTGTACTTCGTAGGTACCGTTTTGTAGTTTTTGCCTACCCCCTTGGCAAAAAGGGGAATAATTTGAATTCAGAACTAAGTACTTTATTGTTGTTTTGTTTTGATTTCCTTGTGAACTATTATAGCAATAAAGTA
The DNA here is from genome assembly GCA_914767755.1 of Agrochola circellaris. Lineage (NCBI taxonomy): Eukaryota > Metazoa > Arthropoda > Insecta > Lepidoptera > Noctuidae > Agrochola > Agrochola circellaris. The sequence continues at coordinate 5,154,114 of OU611847.1, forward strand.
GGAACTTAGTTCTGAATTCAAATCATTATACACGATAAATATAATAATTGATGGACATGGAAATTAGCATTCGTTTGTACTCGGAAATGCGATGATTCCCGAGGGACATTAAGAAAATAGTTATACTGTAGATTTGTAAGCGGCGATGTTTAATATATTTTTTTTATTTTTTATTATTTATTAATGACCTAAGCTGTGATTTACTTTTATCGTGTAATTGAAGTATGAGGCCCTGGCCTGAAATATAACCGAGTGGTTACACAAGGACATTTACTGTAATTATCGTTACAATGCAAACCGTGTACACATGTACACAACATGCATAGCCTTATTATTTATTCTGATATATAATTGAGATCTCGCACTCTTTCTTTCATTATACTGCTTGAAAAAGTTACTGAAGGTTGGAAAGCCATTAATTAAAACAGCTTTCCTACTACTTTGTAGTATTTTTTTTTTATAGTAATATAATTTTATTTTACCTTCAGAGACACAAACATCTGTGTAGCCCTGGCTCTTGTTCTAGGAGTTCCTGTATCACACGAGCCAAAACTTTACTGGCCTTAAAGAAAAAATCAAACAGTCTTGTTACTACTTATTTTTACAAATGAATTTTTAATAGATCTTTATACTTTTGGTTAAAATGGAGTATTTCTGAGAAATCGAATCCAGAACGTGGTGATCAGACAGAGAGCCAAAGTTACCGTCATAACTTACAAAATAAGCCGGCTGAAGTGGCAATGGGCTGGCCATATTAGCCGCAGAACGATGACCGTTGAAGTAAACGTATTCTTGATTGGAGACCGCGAATCGACAAACGTAAGGTAGGACTAAGACGCCCTCAGGCTAGGTGGAGCGACGAGCTAGAGCTACCAAGAATCGAGCTAAATGGCATGCAATTGAAGAGGCCTTTGTCCAGCGATTGACTGCTATACTGCCCTGCTAAGCCGAAAGGCGGTATCTCAATCGGAGTAAGTTTTGAGAAAATTGACTTTTTGTAAATTGTAATTTAAGGAAACATAAGGATATAAAGAACTTCTGAGTGGTTTTTTTAAATGCTTTAAGTTAGATAGCGGTATGTGGCTTATACAATTAGATGCGAAATTATTATAGCTATTGAATGGTATAAAAAAACTGAAAGGGCGTATCTCAGAGATACCGCCTTTCGGCTTAGCAGGGCAGTATAGTATGATGATGACGATGATGACATTTGGTTATTGAGATGTAGTTGACTTCAAATAACAGCGAGTCTACCATACGTAATATCTACTAACGTGGAAACGTCCAAATCCAACACCTAAAGTTATAAATCCACTGAATAAAAAAAATACAAGACCCAGTCACCAGTAAAGTTATTAAAAACACGGAAACCATTTACCTGAAACCAATTACCGTCCAGCACATAAATTCAGAAACGTTGATGATAGCGTTCGTATTAAAACGCCGCGTGAAAAAGAGAGATCTCGTTAGGCCGACTTGTATTTATGTGGGATGTGGCGACTTCGCCTAATGAGACTTTTATTTATAAAGTTGAGCACAATACCGACTTTAAAGTTTCATTGTGCTATTGTTACGTTTCATTTTAAGCGAGGAGTTTGTGGTACACCACTATGTAAATTGGACGTTGCCTGTTGAAATAAGGGTAACTCGTTAGTACGGCGGTGTGTACTCGAGGTTACTCGCACACGTCTGTATTGTTACCAGTACGAGTGCTTACCGTACGAATAAGTACTGTGTGCGCTGTGCGTCGGCGCGGCAGTAATGTTGTGAAGTAATTTGACTTTCTGTAAGTTTGAGACGGTAATTTTATGCTACAGATCGTTTTGGCGGTTTTTGAAATTTTTATAAGTCGATTATAGGCTGTTAGTGTGTGTGTGTTTTAATTTTACTTTTATCTTAGAAGCCATTTCATATTGAAAGAACATCTTAGTTCATAGGTAGTTTATCAATACCAAAGTTATTGCGAGACAAGGTGCAGCAGCTGCACCTTGTCTCGCAATAACTTTGGTATATGATTTCTATGAGGATCAACTGGGTTTGATACATTTTTCCCAATTACTAGGAATTACTACCAATTATAATAAGTTCATGTCCTGAAATTGGAGGTTAACAGAACTAGAGGCTTTTGCCTGCCCATGAGGATTGCTTACTCTACCTACCAATCGCAAAGCACTTCAATCAAAGTAATAGCGATATATCACAAATGCACCAACATTGTCTCTCCAACTTTCGACGCAAACGTTGGCCATATAACCCAACGTATTATGACAAGCAGAATCCCCAAAAGATAGAACATATCCATTGCCACGGACATAAATCTAACTAGGCACGTGCAAAACGACGGGATGTGTTATCCCGGTCTTTTATCTTTAGCGTCATTTCACGTGAGACATAAACTTAAGAAGGAATCTTGGGACGGACCTGGTTGCACCGCTATTTTCTGTGTTTTGTTCCTTGGAAAATTTGGAGTCGGCAATTGTTGGGTTATGATTTTGTATGAGACTTTCGTAAAAATATAAGTGATAATATTTAGAAAACGCGTTACTTCGCGTTCATAAATGCCTTCATAGGCCTAACGCTAAACAAATGTAAAACAATTTGTCTCTGTCATCTTCGAACGATTGACAGAAACAAAACCATGTTTCAAACACGTTTTAGCGAAGTGACTTGTGGTGCAAGTGGGTTTTTATAGAATAGAAAAAAAAATACAAACATACCGTTTTATTCCCTAGATTCTTGACCCGGCAATTCAAGTACGCCGTCTTTCCCAGCAACGCCGTCACGTTCTTAGACGCCATCAGGTCGAAGTACGGCCCGGTTCGGGGCGTGGGCCTCGGACCATCGAGGGCTGCTCCGGACCGGATCGCGTTGTCCACGGAACCGGCTGGTGACGCCGTTGCAGAGGCGTTTGTAGGCGAACCCTTGCCGAGTTCGCGCTGCGCTGATGATACTGCGGAAGAGAAGGTTAATTTTAGTATTAATTATATGGGAATATTAAATGGTTATTTAAGATAGATATATTGGGGAATAAAACCCTTTATTAGACATAATCGATTTAAAAGAAAACATGATATTTTGTCCGCTGATTTAGTATTGACTTAACCGAGAAAAAACGTGGATTCTAACAGCCAAAAAGTAAATAATAAAACAAAATTCCCGATACGACTGTTTTTCCTATATCGAATAAATTGACAGAAAAATCTTCAAAGCCCATTTCATACCTGATCCCATTAAAATCTAAAAATAAATTTCGTCACGAAGCCAAACAGTTTCACTTTTAGAATAAATTTTAGTAAATTGACTAAAACTCGAAGTTACTTTTCGTTTTCCCCCATTTTAACCCTTGTAAATATAGTGCGGTAGGACTGGAATAGATTAACGCCGACAACTTTATTATCGATGTCTGTTCTAGTGGAAACTTCGTAAAACCGATCACGTGTGTGAACATCACTTGAGTGAGTGACGTCACGCTGGGCACTCACGCCATGCGCCATTTTTACTGGGAATGTAGAGCGCTGTGCAAGATTTTTTTTTGTGCAAGGGAAAATTTATTGAAGGATGGATTGAAGTGACGAATATTGCAATATTGTTGTATGCTGCGAGGTCAATGTCAATCTTGAATCTTCTTAGCCTTTTTCTAACTATGTCGGGGTCAGCTTCCAGTCTGACCGGATGCAGCTGAATACCACTGGTATTCAGCTCCATGTAAAATACTGGTATTATACCAGTATTTTACATGGAGCGCCTACCCATATGACCTCCAAAACCTAATAATTGGGTAATACGATACCCCTTATTAAGACTGATTGTCAGACTTTCGGGCTTCTGATGACCTGTAATGACTGTCAAATATCCACGAATGACAGCCGGGACCAAAGGCTTAACATGCTTTCCGAGGCACGGAGTAGTCTCGGTATGTAAAGATGGTCACCCATCCACGGACCCAGCCCAGCAAGCGTAGCTTAACCTGATGGATCAACCCGTGCGGCTGTTATAACCTACCTAAAACAATGTAATTACTATCTTTCTTTTACTAATCTGTAATTTATCAATTGGTGGGAAAAAGTTGGATCAAATAAATGTCACATCAAGGTTCACACAATCAAGATTTTTGAGAAATATATAAGATTTTAGCAATTATTTGGCTCAAATTTGTATCAACAAATCAACCTTGAAACTAAAGATCAAACGTTTTAGGTATCACAAGGATTCATTAATATTGCTCAAACCAAATTCCACTGTATAATAACGTCTTCGACCGCTATCATCTGGAAAGAAAATGAAAGCTAAACAAAAGAAAGAAAGAAAGAAAAATGCGTTTATTGGCATTATAAAAAATAAAATACACTTTAAAACTATAAAAACAGAAAACAAATTATTATAATGCCAAAAGGGCCTCAGCTCAGCATAATGTCAGATGACAACACAAGGTGAACCACCTGACGCTGATTTTCAGCTGCAACCCACTAGTGCCATACGTTAGAATAATAAACATAGAGAAGTGTCTGTCCGTTATAATAAATAATTTAAAGATAGTAGAAACATAAAATAAAACTCATTTAAGATCAAATAAAATTTTGTGACAAACAATGTGTGTGTGTTGTGTTGTGATTAATGAGAAACTAAACTAAATACCTAATATCAAAAGAAAATACAACACCTCCAAATACAATAAACAGAAGCAATGTGTGAAAATAAATACCCACTACACTGCTATCAAATATGGAACACCATACGATGCATATCACGTTACAGAAAAGGGAAGGCCAACATTTTACTATTACTCAAACATCCTAATATTTGTTCGTGAAGCTCGCTTCAAAATGCTTTCAGAGACTTTGTAAGAAACACCAGCACGCTAATGTTATTTTAATGTGTAGTACTGTTTTACGGTTTAAACTCATGAGACATAATTTTGAGATGGTTGCGAATATGTGTCTCACACATACTTGACCAACGTGGGGAAAAAAGGAGTGAGACTGCTTCGTGGATCTTATGGACCACATAAGATCCACGAAGCAGTCTCACTCAAAGCAAGCGCTTCTGCTGAGGTCCTGGGTTCAATTCCCGGGTCGGGCAAAGTGTTATTGCGTCTTTCCATCTGGAATTTCTCAGTAGTAGCCTGGATTCGGATTTGTGCCCCGTTGATGGCAATAGGCTCGCCCCCTATTACATGGGACTCAAACATAACTGGCGAAATGCGGGTGTTCTATAGGTACCTATACCTCTGCCCACTTCTACGGGGAATACTGGCGTGATATTATAAATATATTGTCTTCGTAGCGGGTCTTCTTTTTAGCAGCCTCAATTAACACAGTAATTCCTTTTCATCATAGTACCTATATGTTTTTTTTTAAGCTCGCTATAAAGATACCCTCCTATTTTTAATCGACTTCCAAAAAGGAGGAGGTTCTATGTTCGTAGCGTATGTGTTTTTTTTTTAATGTATGTCCGCCTATTTCTCCGTCAATTGTGGATTATGAAAAATGTTTTTTTTGTATGAAAGGGTATGCTCTCAAGTTGGTCCCATATAAATTTTATTAACTTTGCATGGATAGTTTTTGAGTAAGCTTCAATAATAGGTATTATTCCCACGTAGTATATGTCGATGATATGAGGATAACTTCTTGTCACTGATATTTCCATAGCAGGTGGTGGTATTCGAATTTGTGTGGGGTAGGTACCACAACTAAAAAGAGAAAAAAAAAAACTTAAAAAAAAACTACAAAGTGAAAAATAACTTTAATTTCGGGAGTCGGTGTCTTTGGTTTTGATTTTTCGTTTTTTTTTCCACCGAGATTTTTTAAATACAATGTTCTTACGTTCTCACAAGGTTTTATGTTTTACTTAGACATACGAGTAGTATCTAGTGTCATCTGCCTATCCTTTCAAGGAATACAGGCGTGATGCTAAGTAATGTGCGTTGTTAGATATAGTACTCACGCATATAAATAAAAAAAAACACTTTTGAGCTATTAACAAATCGATAAGCTGTACAAAACAGTAACACAAATGAGTAACTATCCATCCTACAATAAATCTCCAGACCAACATTTTTGTGCCCGTAATATTATCTTAAATTAATACTAAACCACTGTATAAATAAGTAACAGTATCATAGAAAACGGCCGAAACGACGCGCTTCGAAATCTCAGTGTATTATTATCGCAACAGTATCGATTGCGCGGCAGTTACGCACGGACGCGGAAGGTTTATCTGCCGAGCGGCCGTAGGTAATTTTTCCAAGGTCACTTCTGAGATATTATAATACTGTTACTGTATTATACTGTGACAAAACTATGAAATCTCAAGGGGTATAAAATTAAATAGCGTTACCATGTCTACCTCGCCTTGAAAGCCACAATTTGAATGAAAAGCTTTGTCGTCTACTATCAGTTATTATCCTGTCATTTGGACTGGCACCTGTTCCCTTCGGAGTTTCTTGGTTTCTATTCTTCGTTTCATCATCATTGTTGGTAAGCGACGATGCACAGGAATTATGTCCTTTGTTTATTGTGCCCTTTATAGAGTTTCATTAAGACAGCAGATGTTTATCGATGTCATTATTTTCGTGTTCAGGAAGGTTATCTACTTTATAAACTTTATGTTGTTAATATTGTATGCGATGTCAATTCATAGAAGATAGTTTTTGATAAAATAAGTAGATTTATTTATTACTAGCTGCACCCCGCGGTTTCACCCGCATCAACTACCATCTCGTGGGAATATCAAGATAAAAAGTATACTATGTTCCAACCTAGGCTATGGTTTACCCATGTGCCAAATTTAATCCAAATCCGTTCAGCCATCTTGGCGTGAAAGCGTAACAAACAAACAAACTCACTTTTGAATTTATTATTTAGTTATGATCAGCAGAAAAGCCTGTACCCTTTTTTTTTTTTTTTTTTTTTTGAGGATGGGAAATTATCAAATAACTTCTCCCGCTCTGGGTGGAGCGGGAGGGCGTGTCAGACTTTTACTGACTAAAACCCACCCGTGTTCCTTCCGTTGCCTGTGTGCCGAGGTCGCGATATCCCTTTCAGACAAACCCGCAACCCCGGCAGGCATTGGCCCTTCCGGACCCCGTCAGTTGGTGCTGACATCTCTTTGAGGCGCGCGTGGAACACAACGCGCCGTCGACCCGGGCCTGGTCCCTATCGGACGGCGAGCTACCCATTGCTCACCGTCCGCAAGCCCGCGCCTACGGTGGCCGGAAGTCGGCTCGCGACTCCCGACGCCCGGGGCGTCTCCTGCGGCGACTAGGGGCGCGAGGGGGCGCATTTTGCCTCTCCCTCGCGCGCTCCGCCTCCTCCTTCGCGAGCATTACTGCTTCGCAGAAGGAGGTGACGGCCTCCCATGCACTCTCGCTCCGGACCATGGCCTGAACCAGGGCCGGACGCGAGAGATCGCCGCCGCTGATCGCCTCCGTGAGGACACGGCGGTGCTCCGCCCAAGCTGGGCAGACCTCCACCGTACGCTCCACCGTGTCCTCCGGGCGATCCACACAGTGGTGACACCCGGGCGTTTCCTCCCGCTTTATCCTGAACAGGAACCTCCCGAAACAACCATGTCCGGTGAGGACCTGTGTCAGGCGGAAGGTGAGGACGCCGTGGCGCCTCTCTAGCCACTCCTCAAAGAGGGGACTTATCGCCACAATTGTGGCGTGCCCAGCGCTGGGTTGCGACAATCGCGCTCTCCATGCCGCCATGAGATCCCGCCGGAGCTCTGTCCGCTGTGCCGCGATTTCTCGCGGCAGCGGAGTTACGCCCCGGCGTTTCGCCTCCTCGCGCAACTCCCACATGTGCGCGAGGACTTTTGCCTCCAGATCCCATGGCGGTAGTCCGGCAAGGAGGCTCGCCGCCTCACGGGAGACCGTGCGGTAACCTCGGACCAGCCTAATGGCCATGACCCTTTGGGACGCGTTCAACCGCTGGGCCGGTCGCAGCCTCAACGAACGCGCCCACACCGGTGCCCCGTAAAGGGCCATGGACCGCACGATCCCCGCGTAGAGCCTCCGGCAGGAGGCGTTTGGACCCCCTAGATTGGGCAGGAGCCGCTTCAAAGCAGCCCCAGCCCTCTGCAGTTTGGGAGCCAAACGTCGGAAGTGCTCAACGAAGTTCCACCGGCTGTCGAGGACGAGTCCCAGGTACTTCATCGTCGACTCGACACCGATGTGAACCCCTCCTGCCGTTATCCGGGAACCCGACAGTGGCGAGTTCCGAGGACCATAAAAACACATGGCCTCGGACTTGTGCAAGGCCACCTCGAGTCCCAATTGCCGGATCCTATCGACGATTGTCGCAACCCCGCGTGTCGCCAGTTCGGCCGCCGCCTCATGCGACCTCCCCTGCGCCAGGACCAGCGTGTCGTCAGCGTAGTAGACTACACTGACGCCGCTAGGGAGGTCGGCGCGCAGCACCCAGTCGTAGCCGATGTCCCACAGATGCGGCCCCAGGACCGATCCCTGTGGGACACCGCACGACATTTCTCGCCGGTTCCACTCTCCGTGGTGACCAGGGTAGATGACGGCCCTGTCCGTCAAATAGGCCTCGACCACTCGACAGAGGTAGGTCGGCATCCGGTGATACCGGAGTGCCTCCCTAATGCAACTCCAGGGCAGGGTATTGAAGGCATTGGCGATGTCAAGAGACACCGCCAAGACGACCCCACCCCGGGCAACAGCATCCCCCGTCGTGAGGGCTCGAACGCGCATGATGGCATCCACCGTAGAGCGCCCCTTGCGGAAACCAAACTGGCTCTCCGCCAAGTCCGGTCCCACTCGCACCAGCCGCCCGACAAGGCGGTCTGCAATCACTCTTTTAAAGAGCTTGCCCACCTCGTCGAGCAGCACAATGGGCCGGTAAGCGGACGGAGAGTCCGCCGGGCGCCCCGGCTTTTTGATGAGGACCAGTTTCCCCGTCTTCCAACGAAGCGGGAACTGGCCCCTTTCCAAGCATGCGCTTAGGAGCCCCCTAAGTCGAGGCCCGAGAGCCTCCAAGGCCAGAACCCAGGCTTTTCCAGGTAAGCCGTCGGGTCCTGGGGCGGTATTTTTGGCATTCAGCCTACGTACCGCCACTCTCAAATCTACCTCGGTCACCTCCGGAGTATCGTCGTCGTCGTCACTAGGGTGGTCCGCATTGGGCACCGCAGTATCTAGCCGCAACACGGTGACACTGCAATGGATAAAAGGACACAGCGGTTCGCTGGGTAACGATGCAGCTGACGAGCTTGCCAGACGAGGATCCAGCACGGCAGTCTGTGGACCCAAGCCCATCGTACCCATTCCCTTCAACCAGATACGCAGGTGGCTACAGGAGTTCACCCACACTCAAGCCGAGCACTGGTGGACCTCGACACCGGGCTGCAGGCAGTCCAAGGAAGCCATGCCATCCTTGGATACCAGGCTAACCCGGCGTTTACTACGCCTGGATAGGAACGGCCTGCGCCTGGTGACGGGTACCATCACGGGCCACTGCTCGCTGAACAAACACTTTCACACAATAGGCATAACGGACAGTCCTCTGTGCAGGGCGTGCATGGAGGCTGAGGAGACCGTCACGCACGTGCTTTTTGAATGCACAGGCGTCACCCAGATTAGAGCACATACCCTCGGGACACCCAAATCGTTCACAGATGTTCTGAACAGACCAGGAGACTTGATAAACTTCTGGAGGGAGGTGGGCTGGTTGGAGTAACCACCAATCGGCCGCTATGGCCCACGCACAATGGTCCACTGTAGGACTAAGTGCGGAAACCAAACCCCACAACATAGAACATAGAACATTGGGCACCGCAGGAGGCGGAGCCATGGGCGGGGGAGTATATTCCCCTCGCAAAGGGAACAGAGCGCTCACCACGTCCTCCACGAGCTGGGGCCGGAGACTCTGCGTCAGCGGGGGAGCCCATGGGCGGAGTTTGTCTCTCGCCCATTTGTATGGGCGTCCCCACGGATCTCTGTTCAGAGTCTCCAGCGACTCCTCGCGGGCCAGTCCTCTGGCCCGCTCGATCTCCGCTCGGAGGGCGGTCTTCGCCGCTCTGTACCCGTCGTACAGCTCCGCCTCAATGGCTTCCGTATCCGGAGGGCGGATACGGAGCCTGCGGTGCCTGGAGTACCGGTGGCGCGCAGCAACGCATGCCGCGCGTAAAGCGGTCAGCTCACGCGACCACCAGCACACCTGGCGCCGAGCACGTCCGGGCTGGACCCGGGGCATTGCCACGTCACATATTTCGGACATGGCCTCCCGGAACCACTCCGCCTCGACATTGATGTCGGCAGGCCTGTCCGGTGATGACACCCAAAGCCTGTACCCTTGACGAAATATCTTAAAGTTCTTTAAATAAACTTACACAAACCCACAGCTACAGAAGAAAAAGATTCCTTACGAAATAAAAAGTTCTGTCTGAACTGCACCTACTAGATATCAAACAGAATTTCAATCCATATTAACTCACTTTCGCATTTACATATAATATTAGTTGGGATTTCGATGTAAGCTTACGATAGTAGTATAGGTGCTTATGTGGTATTGTTATGGTTCACAGTTTTCCCATACGTTTTAAGTTCATAATTATGGAGTATTTTTGTAAAATTATTTTGTAATTTTGTACTTTGTTGTGGAATTACCAATACCTATATTATGCAATATAATAATAATTTTTTATAATATAATAATAAATTTATTTGAATAAAAATATTTACAAAAAAGTGTACATTTAGTCAACAGTAAGATTTCTCAAACAATTATAATGCCTAAAAGTAAGCTAAAACTAAAATATGTTTATTACAGGTGCAAGTCGGTAATGATGGTTCGAGATTACAATGTTAGATAGCGACCCGCCCGATCTAGGTTAATTCAAACCTGTGTTTCAGGCCATATTTGCTGAATGACTGAATAGTCTAGAGGCTAAGACTATAGAAACATATAAGACTTTTTCTACGAACAGACTAATAGATAGACTACTATCGTAAGTAGGTGTAGACATAAGCCGGAGTTGAAAAATAAAATCACATCGTCAGATAATGTAAAAAAAGAAAAACCTTTTACTGTTTATTTTTATAAATTGCAAATGACATCTCTAAAAGCAGTACAATGAGACGTCATTACACAAAAAGGCTTCGAAAAACTTTCAGCGCGTTATATTTAGAGCTCCACTAACTTAATAAGACATAAAAGATCTTGGAGAAAATCTAGAGAAAAACATTTCACTACTGAAATTAAATTTATATTTTTTAAAGTAAAACGTGTTTTTTTAGTTTCCATCAATTTTGAGGCTCTCGTTGAAAAAAGAGAAAAGGGTCACTGGGGTAATACAACATGAAAAAAACGAAAGGTCCTGAAAAATATACAGCATCTTTTTTCCTCAAATAATTTAATTGAACAACATTTTCGCTACAGCAACACAATTGTGAAACGGAACGTGGAACAGCTCAGATCCAAAAACTTTTCAAAAGGAAACTTCAAACAATACAAAGTACAGAAAAGGATCACTAAGCCAACAAGCCCAAAGAAGCATACAAACCAAAATTCTAATGACGGCACAAGTTATTATAATAACATGTCCGCAAGCAAACATTTGGTCACAAATAAATTGAGCACAGTAGTAGATGTTCCCCAATTGTCCCCACTTTCCGTAGACCCAATGCTAATAACGTACATGATAATAAACTAGAAGGCAACGCTATTGTTATTGTTGGAGGTATTGAATATCACAAAATGGCCGCGTACAAGGGATCGGAACAAAACACGAACACCGAACAAGAAGGGTTCGTTGGTAATTTTATAGCGGAAGCCCTAACATATTTTTACAGGGCTGCGAAGGGAAATGTCAAAACTTTTTGTGTGCTGTTTTTGGTAAAAATATTTATTGTGCTAATTTTCATTTACGATGAAATCTTTCTTTACTTTACACTCCACATCCCGAATGTTTAATAATTACTAATGATTTATGACGCATGGCCCCAATATGTCAATATATTGTTTCGATTGCTCTTTAGCCTGGTTTTTTATAACTTTTACTTATAGAAGTAATATTTCCAGAAACTTGTCCCTGCAGACTTTATAAACTTTTAACTCTGCGTTCTGATCTAAAATATAAACTCAAATAGTTTCAGCATTAATTTAGACTCAAAGCATCTCCAGCTTAGCCTTATATATATGTATATTTTAGACGCTAGAGCAGACTGTATCAAATGCAAAAGAGGATCCACCCTAACGAGTTTAGAGTCTGACTAAACTTAATTACCAAATGTAACAGCACGCTAGAGTGTCTCAAGTTATATTTTCTAAATTCATTTGATACAGAGATATAAAGACAAAGTTAGTTTATATATAAGCATATGTTTAAAGCTAAAGTAATACGCAATGCAGATGCCGGCAACGGAATGGCTTCTAGCTGTCCAGTTTCTGCAGTGTCTGGAATTATGTCGTGGCTAAGGTTTGCTTAAAATAAACCAGGTTTTTCGTTGTATAAAGAGCTTGAATGTTTGTCTAGGAACGAACGAAAAACTTGGATTACTTACTTATGCGATGGTTTTCCAGTGCAATTTGTAAGGATTCGGTCCGTAAATGAAGATGTAGCGCTAAACTCGCTCGCAATCTTTGTATTGTGTGGGGTCTTAGTGGAACATTAATGTGTCCGGGTATAGCACGTTGATTTATTTTCAGTTTCTTGTTTATATATTTTTGTTTTGGTTTATCTGTTCCTGAGAGTTGTGTACTTTTGTGATATTTAAAATATGTATGTGAAAACCAAAAGGATAGGAGTGAAAGACTGGAAGTCAGTCAAGGGAGTCTTAAAAGATAATTGATGTAATTTTTTGATAATAATTTTATTGACTTTCGACCCCAGTAACTCTTTATTAGCAAAAGCATAAACGAAACCAGATGACAATCAAATATTGAAAATAGAAGTTGAAACGAAAGAGACAAACTGAGATAATTAGAAACGAGCCCATAAAAATACCAAGAAATCAAAACTACCAAACTCCAGTCCTCAACATTCGTTAATATCTCATAACTTCTAACAGCCGATAATCCAAATACCGAAGAAATAAAACAAGCCGAATGGATAGCAGTAATAAAACCGACCATTACCGAAGTAAACAATATTAGAGAAAGAGTCGTGGTTATAAATCTTGGTAGAAATGCCCAGACAGCGATAGCCGACCAAATTGTGGCGAAAGAAGGCACAATATACGTAATACATAAGTTAGATTACGTTGTGTCTTGTTGTCCGAAGATTTTTCTTTAGATAGAAGAATAGGGTTCGTTTTTGGAAGGCAGGTTTCTTGCAAGGTTAAGTGAATGATTGAGAGAGTTGGTTGAAGTTGTGCATAGTTTAGAACGGTTTTGTTTTTCAATACAAATGAAGAAATGATGAATGATGATGATGTTGCCTTTGTCTCTGAGATATTTTTTGCTATTACATTTTCTTAACGTTATTTTTTTTTGTTTCGGGTACGTAAGACTTATACGCCAGTTGCCTTCTCAGGATTAGTATTGTGGTGGAGTGGTGTGACGTCGGGGTCACCACTATAGAGGTATGAGGGACAGAGTGAACTTTACACCCTGTTCCTCATACCTCTATAATGGTGACCCCGAAAATGAACATTAGCGCAGCCTTTGTACAATACGCTTCAGTATTTGTTGTCACGTCATCATCATCAGTTCCTCAATCATTCGAGCGGCGAGTTACACAGCCAGCTAGCACCCACGGCTTTAACGGGTATTCTGACCATCAGCACGCAGCGGACGCGCATACCTGGTTATCGCCCGCAGCCTCATCAGCAACCTTGGCACAGCACACTGCACTTTCCGCCGGTCCACAAGCAGAGCCCTTAAACCCTCTCCTAGTCGACGCCAGCATTCAACTTCAACCCGGTGCTGTACCAAATTCGACTCACTGGAGTATAACGCAGCGCCACCCTGACTCACTGCGCTGACTCACTGCGGAATCACCGCAGACAGTTCCGACTCACCGTGAACTATGTTCCAGTTCCAACCTCAACTGGCCCTGGCAAGCATCACAAAAATATATCAACTCAGCCCACTAACGAAATCCGATCTCCGGAGGGGAGTGATGTGGCCTATAGAAAACCACATACGAACTACGAATCACACTGACGTCACGCAAAACCCGTCTCGTAACCAAAGTTACCTCGCGAATAGTCACCAGACTGGTGTTAAGTCTGGTGGGGTACTGCCCGACTATTGTGTATTGTAATATCCGTATAATAACGGATCTGGATAAATTTTGGCACATGGGTAGAGCATGACCTGGGTTAAGACATAGGATACTTTAATCCCGATATACCGAGACTTACGCGGGTGAAACCGCGGGGCGCAGCTAGTATTTAATAAAATAGATAAAATAACATAAATGTGTATATGCCTAACATAATGGTTTGTATTATTATGAACACTAAACACAAATTGACCGGCTCCAAAGTAGGTACTGTGATGGGGTCGTTCAATAAAAGGTTGATTTTGTGTTTGAACGCGTAATTATTTAAATAAAATAAAATTAATAAATAACATTTTACATGATGAGTACTGACAGCTCTTCAAACTGACTGTCCATTATTTTCGAATATTCTAAATACAAAATAGTATTTGTCTCATAATAATTTATGTTGCCATCAACTTATAAAATATTCATGAAGGATGCATGGTAAAACCAAGCAGGTTAAAATCTCTACAGTGCCTACCTACCTTTTTTTTTTGTTCTCTTCATTGTTTTATTTTTACATTTTGATTTCTTTACAGTACGAAAAAGCAAATAACAATCGATTTCTACGAAGGAAAATACGAAAATACTTATAATAAAGCACAATTTATTTTCCATGTCCGTTCTATAAATAGGAATAAGTGGCTAAATGAAACATAAACAATCTCTATAACTGGGTAAACATCCAGTCCGCAAAGCAATTAGAAATTAAAAACTAATTCCAGCCTTAATACAATACAAAACGTATAGAATTACTTTGTTGACGATACCATTTCGTTTATTTTGAACCAATCTCTGACATCTGTTGGTAAAAGGAAAAGTATGTTCGTCCTTGGACTCAATACAATTGATGTTTATTTGTTTATCTTCTTTTTTGGGATGATTGTAAAAGTCAAGACGCTACGACACGACTCGACACGATACGCGACTAGTTTTTCAAGCCAGGAAAGCAAAATAGTACCAATGATACTTTTCACACGCCAGCTTAATAGCTAGCTCTAGACGCTTCTCGTTAATACGAGAAGCGTCTAGAGCTAGCAACTAAAACCAAACTAGCGAGCAACGAGCAGCGATTGTGCGACGGCGACGAGCGTTTACTCACTGGAATACGCAATGTGTGTTAGTTGATCTAGTTCAACTACCACTAGAACAACTATAATACTAGATCAACTACCACTAGAACAACTATAATACTAGATCAACTACCACTAGAACAACTATAATACTAGATCAACTACCACTAGAACAACTATAATACTAGATCAACTACCACTAGAACAACTATAATACTAGATCAACTACCACTAGAACAACTATAATACTAGA
Source organism: Agrochola circellaris (assembly GCA_914767755.1). Lineage (NCBI taxonomy): Eukaryota > Metazoa > Arthropoda > Insecta > Lepidoptera > Noctuidae > Agrochola > Agrochola circellaris. Next base: position 5,169,666 of record OU611847.1, read on the forward strand.
TCAACTACCACTAGAACAACTATAATACTAGATCAACTACCACTAGAACAACTATAATACTAGATCAACTACCACTAGAACAACTATAATACTAGATCAACTACCACTAGAACAACTATAATACTAGATCAACTACCACTAGAACAACTATAATACTAGATCAACTACCACTAGAACAACTATAATACTAGATCAACTAGCACTAGATCAACTAGCACTAGATCAACTAGCACTAGATCAACCAGCACTAGATCAACCAGCACTAGATCAACCAGCACTAGATCAACCAGCACTAGATCAACTAGCACTAGATCAACTAGCACTAGATCAACTAGCACTAGATCAACTAGCACTAGATAAATCTTTCGTCTCATTTATCCTCGTTCAAACGGATCTATTGCTTGTGATTTGATTAACTCTCTAATGATTATTCCGAAAAGTATGTAAGTAAGGATCGTAGTAGTTGGCTTTCTGTAGTTTCTACCGACCCCTCATGGGAAAAAGACGTGAGTTTATGTATGTACTCTTTTATGCCTTTCTCTTATTTCCTTAATATCATCTTGGATAGTACTCTCATAATAGCTAAAAACCTCTCTCATTACGAGCAGTGTAAAAGTACAGTATCTTCGCGAAATTAATTTCTGTATTCCATTTGGTTGCGTAACTCATCTTTTGAGGGATACTTTTAACCTCAATTTGCAAAGACGGCATTCAACTAAAGATTTATGACGTTTAACGTTTTCAACGAGATTTAATTATGTGAAAATTTTGCTTTAATTAATCACGGAGCGGAGTTTCGGTATTGATCGTGTGGAATGTCGATTCTATATTTGCAAGTCATGTGGTAAAGGGAGGGATACACATATTTTCGGAACGAAGTTCCCTATCGCACGTTATACTCTGCACACTTGGGGAATGAGAGCTAGACCGAAAAAAGTGTAACATTTAAGAGTCACGACACTTGTGTTATGTAACATAAGTGACGTCACGATACTCTTGTGTCGCCAGTGTGCAAAACCGAAAGAAACTTCGGTCCAACTAGCTACCTAATTACACAACACATTTTCGTAAACGATTACGACTAATCTGTTTCATTTTGACAGTTCAACAACATTCATTGCGTTATTTACATTGTCGAGCAGATTTATTTTTCGAACTTTTGAAGCAATGGATTAGCAATCTGTTTCAAAAGGATCCATATTCTGATTGATCGTGTATTACGTAATTAGGGTACAGGTGTCCCACAACACACCCCGTATTTGTTTGTTTTGTTTGCTTTTTGGTGAAAGTTATCAATTCTCAATTCTTTATTGCGTACCATAATGTATAATATAGTTGGTAGGGACATAATTATATTAGTCACAATTATGGACCCTGTTGGGTACAGCATAGATCAAGTAGGAGAGAGGAGCAAGAGCATTGGGTGTTTGATGTGATAAATTTTATTACTAGTTAAGTAGTTAGTAAGTAATACTGTTTTTTTAATACAGAAATGAATTTAAGAATTATAATTATTGTTGTATAAATTATATAGGTACATTTATTTATTTAGTAACATTGTAAAAACTATTATTTTTAATTAAAAAAAAAATAATCTGGGATTGTTCTGAAAGCCGTGGAATACCTCTCCACTCCTCCAGCACCTCAGGACGTGTTGCCCCCTTGTCGCTACGTCACTATGTGCTAGCGACAGTTTTCAGGGGCCCATTATTGAGTGTACAAGTCACCCCCTGCCATTTTATCCGTGTACTTATAAAACATTGATCAGGCAGGGGCCATAGTCCAGGTCACCAGTCAACTTAAGCCACCCAAACCCATAGTCCAATATCTTTGTTTCCATATCCTGCAATAGTCCTACACCAACCGGGGGTTGTCCTTGGGTGCACTTGCATAGTACATACAGGGATAATCGTCGGTTGGTGCCTCATTTCATTAAAAACGTCTAACGGGTCTCTGCGAGTTGGCTTTGGCCCCTCGTACGCCTTCCAAAGGTCCGGGACCCCAGGGTCCCGAGAAATGTCAAGAGACATAATAATAATAATAATACTCTTGTTTATAATTTATATATTTTAGTGTTAGTTGTATATTAGATCTAAGATTATGTATTTTGAATTGCCCTGTAAATAGTAATTAAAAAATATTATCAATTATTTTATTATTTTTTAAATTATTCATTTGTGAAGGCTTAGAATATTATGCTTTTGCTCAACTGAACTTCGTGCATATAAGTAGTGTACTTCAAATAATCGTATTTTTGAGTAAACGATCAACTTTTGTGTTTTTTTATAAATATATTCAGGCCAGCTGGTAGTAATACAAGTATTCAATCGTTTAACAGTAGCATCAATAGGCACTTAATTTTTTTATGGTACAAAAAAGTGTGTATCGGCAAAGCGTACATGAAAGCCTATAGTGAAAATGTTTTTGTGAGTATTGAATACCTAGAAAAATCATTTCAGTCACTAAATTCGCACTTTGTATGAAACATATTTGCACATTTAAACAAATAAACGATCTTCATTACATGACAACGTTCTTTAATTACCCGAAAATTGTCGACAGAGTTCAAAATAATTGAACTTAATTTGTTCATTTAAGTAGAACGTTATAATTGGGGTGTTTCCATCCATTGTGGCGCGTCTTTTCAACACATTGACGGTAAACAATGAGCTGTCAGCACATTTTGGAAGTGGCATTGTTGATAATTAATTATTATCGTGTATGTTGGACGTCGGGTTCAGAGATTTATGAAAAAAAAAAAGTTTTTTGTTGGGAAAGTTTTGTGCATTTACGCGCGGAAAGAAAAATGAAATGTGTTAGGATTTTTTTAATTTTTATAAATCATTATATACAATTTGAATATCTTCTCGTGGCCCTGTCGTTTCACAAGCAAAATCAGTCTTTAACAAGACGTATTTAAGTTTCTCTTACTCACAACGAAGAGAAACTTACTAGGGTTGGCACAGTAGTTGGATTTGTTATACTTTTTCTAATCACGTTAGTAAAATTATAGACGTACAACCAGTAAAAATAATAAATATTTTATTTAAATATACGTATTATTTCCCAAAAATCAACATTTAAATCAAAATCATGTAAAATAATCCGAACAAAAATAAACGAGGAATATTTTAAAATCATGGCATCTCATAAAATATGAGTATAAATAATGAACAGTAGACAGGTAGGTACCCATATTTTGCCTCAGGGCCCTTTATTAAAGAACCTTTGCCCTCGACTACAGCTATTTCTGCTGTTTTTGAAATATTATTATCGTCTGTATTTTATAATCTTTGTATGTGCCACGAAAGGTACCTTCATAAAAATATGGTTTTTATGGCTTAGAAGCTGTAAAACGCTCGTGGGAAAATTGGGTTGAAACGTTTTTTATTGTTTTCAGCTCACAGTGTCAACTAAAATTCACGGTTTTCATAATTGTGAGTATTGTTATCTAAGTTAATAGTTTAATTTATTTTATTAGTATGTCACACATAAACCAAACCAATAAAACACTATATACCTACTGGGTAACCAAAAAGGGCTACTAGAACTTAACTTAATCAAGTAATTTAAATAAAATAACACACAAAATTAAATAAATCCACCAAAACTAAGTGGTTTCTATATTGCAAAAATAAAAAAGATCTTTTTAACATCGAGGTCTTCTTTTATTGCAAAAAGGTTGCTTTTTTATTGCAAAAAGAGATCTAAAAGATTGCCCCGAAGCAGAAGTCTGAGTAAGTTTATGGCTCAAATGTAAGATCAGCCCTATTTTATCTGTCCTTATAACTTTGGCTATGAACAATTTAGTTCAGTAGGTAATAATTTCCAATATTAATCATTTCCCATTGAACTGGATGCGAAGTGGAACGAAAATTAATTTGTAATTTGCCGGATGCTTGCGTACGGCTCAGCTATATTATAACGACTTTATAATGTATTGATTATTGCTGCTAAGTAGTTAGTACTTGACATCACATGGTGGTAATAGGGCTCTTTCTAAAGGAGTTAGACCGGGAAAGAAGGTGCGTACTACTAAAGAGTACGCACCTTCTTTCCCGATCTAACTCAAAAAAGTCTAACTATAAAAATTCTGCCGTTAATCAGTAACTCTGAAAAAACAAACAATACTATTTCGGATGCCATTTAATACAATTACAACCAAAAAACCATGGTAATTGCGCATCGTAGATCATCTTTCAAAGTTCCATTTTCGAAAAAACGTCAATAAAATAACGTAGCTGCCAAAATGCGCCGCCATCATAGATGCCATGACAGTTTGCACTGATAACAGAAAATCGCACAGAATAAAAATAAATCACACACCACACGTTCGGATTTAAACATTAATCTAACTTCTTCAAGTTAATATAACTTTGCTTGTTTCCTATACGCATGGACATATTTTGGAAAAGCCATGAATAATAATTTTATGGTAATGGGAAATGCTTTTATCATTACTCTGAGTGCAAAGTTGGCGTTTTAATCTAGTGTGGTTATGGGATAAATAAAAACACGTGGAAAGGGTTGAAGGTGGGGTAGGTGAATTGGTTGCTAGCTCGTAATAATTCTAAGTAGGTAAGTATGCAGTTTTTCATCCTTGAGCATAAATGTAACTATTTAATTAGCGTTTTGCAAAGGTGGTTTCTCGAGTTAATAAAAAAAAATTGAGAGATTATTTAAGTTTATGAAAACTGAAAACCTCACTTCCACCCAACATCAACCCTTTCCACACGTTTTATAGCAGTAACTACTACTAAAAAACGATATATAATATCATCATTCTTCTGCCCATATCCCAATTTATTTGAGGTCAGCGCAACATGTCCCTTACTTCCATACTCCTCTAGTTTATTCATCACAATAAACTAGTTTTATATACACATTGATATTGTTGAAAATTATATTCAAAATGACACGATTACTTTGTACAGTAAGCGGTCATAATTGCAGTAGCACGCTAAGGATTACATTGCTTAGACACGCGTAGGCCGAACCTACGTCTGTGTGCGGTACCTACAGCTGTGTGCTTAAGTGATGTTCACAAACTGGCGTCGACCGAAACAAAAAACATACCGTCGCTTTCACACCCAAGAGTTCGTAATTACGTGTGACCTTGGTAGGTTCATAATATGATTGCTAAAATTCACGACCAATTATTAAGGTCCAATAGCTGATAGTGTACCGTATCGGATTGTGAGACACATAGGTCGGGGTTCCAATCTCGAGATGAGATTTTTATTTTTCTTTTCAACAATAATCTTCATCTGTTCTTTTATTATTAGATAAATATAATCATAAAGTTTTACGAGTTAAGTGAACAAGACGAACGTTACAAGGAACTAGACGAGTGATTTTTAAAACTTAAAAAAAACTATCACCGCGCGTGAGATTTGAACCCGCGACTCGCTACACATGAACGCGCCAACCCAAACTCGATAACCGATTAGCTATCATGCCATACACCAGAATGTTTGAATTTATGAACTACAATAATTTGTAAACTAATGAGAGTGTGTGTGTCTATAGTAAAGAAATGACTTATTATAAGAAGGTCGTAAGTTAAAGCGAAGTGTCAATCTATTCGTTTGTGAGGTTGCTACTGCACTTATGACCGCTACTGTACATATATTATTTTAATTATTGTGAATATTTTTTTTTCGCTTTTATTAATTTTTTCTTTCTCAGTTTTAATGATGGTCTGTCGGTTTTAGTAGTTGATGCGGCCTACCCAAATATCTTTTCTTTGGTATTGTTCGTCGAGTTGAGCTCCTTCAGTTCTGAGTTGAGCTCCACGATTACTGACAAATGCTTGCACTGACTGGACAGGTTCACTCAAATCTGTGTGGTTCTTTCATCAAAAGACCATTTCAGACACTGATCTACATGGTCCTGATAGGACTTGACCAAGATTATTTCTGGACTTTAAAAGAGACTACGACCTCTGAGTTTGTTTCGGCCTTTCTTCTCAGAGTAGTCAGATAGGAAACACCGACCTCCTCTAGCTTATTTTTAATATTTTTTTATATCAAGTGTAAAGTGATTCCGATATCCTATTTACAGAATAAACAATTTCATTTCAGTAGTAGTCACCCCCTTTCTATCCATATCATCTTTCTCACAGTCCATCCATCGTTTTTTTAGCCTTCCCCTACTCTTACAGTCATTGAAATTCACACTCAAAACATCCTCACGACATTTTCCTCATTCCTCCCCATCATATGCCCGTAACGTGCGTGCGTACCGTGCGTAATATATGATCTCTCATTATTTTGCTCGTTTAAACTATGTTTAATGTAGTACGAATCAGATTAGATTATGGTATTATCCTAGGCATTGTACGTAATATTCAAAAACAAAGGTTGATCTTTGAACTATTTCACTGTTTATGCAAAACAGCGTATTAATAATAATTAATCGTATTCAATATTTGTAACAAACACGATCTATGTTTTATGTTATTTTCGTAATTGTGTTTGTTTGTTGTGATGTGTGTATTTTATTTGGTTTGTTGATATTTTTCGCGTTTTGTTATTCTTTATTTTGTTTTTTTATGACAAGATATATATTTTTTTTAATATTATTTTGCTATAATTTACATTCTAGATTATAAACAACTGATATTATTTAAAATTTAAAAATGAAGAAACTAGAACTAGTTGTGATAAATATACTTCGTTGCTTAACGTCTAAAAGCAAAAAGAAAGACAATAAAACAAAAAATTCAAACAAATAGAACCTTGAAAAAATTGAATACATTAACTTAACCAACCCACCTATAAATCCATTCAAGTTTTAAAGTTTAAGACCTAGGCAATAAAATAAGCAATTGTGGTTCACAATACAAGGGAATTGCTGCTTAATTTTGCAAGTTTCAAGTTAAAATAGTGGTAACTTAGAGAAAATGGTTGCAGCGGACAACTACTTGACAAGAATTTATGAGAATACTTCTCAATGTTTTGTTAAAATTGTTTCTTCTTTCTGTTTGAGTTTATTATGGAGAATGATATTATATATCTACCTATTTTATATTACAACCACAGAATAGATTAGTGAACAAGCTTCTCAAAGCTTGTGTGTTTTAAAGATAGTTTAACAGTATAGCTTATCCACTCTGAAATGACGCGCCCCACTCCGCATTTTACGCACACGGTAATACGGTAGTGGGGCGCGTCATTTCAGAGTGGACAAGCTTTTGTATACAAAATGAAAATAAAAAACCAATCTGCCTAGCCTTTTCCCAACAACCATGTTGCGGTCGGCTTCCATTCTAAGTGGATACAGCAGAATACCAGTATTTTACATGGAGCGACTGCCTAGATCTAACCTCCACAACCCAGTAACTGGGTAATAAGATACCCCTTGGTAAGACGGGTTGTCGTTGTCAGAGTTTCGGGCTTCCGACGGTTCGTAAGGACTATCAAAGAGTGACGAATGACAGCCGGGACCAACGGTTTAACGTGCTTTCCCAGGCACGGAGGAGTCTCAGTATGTAAAGATGGTCACCTATTCCCGTGAATAGGTGACCATCTTTACCAATCCCGGCAAGTGTAGCTTAACCTGTTGGATCGACCCGTGCGGATGTTATTACTTAGCCAAGAGCTCCAGAAATAAATAAAATAAAAAAGCCTTTATTCTCCTACTTTTACAATGTTTTCTATATGTTGTTATATACACTAGATATGACTTCTCTTACAGCCAGTTGCAAAAACGAACTTTAACATTGAAAGCTCTTATTAAATAGGTACTAATCTTCCATTCATTTGTTTTAACTTGTTACAGAAAGCATCATTAGATTCGATTCGATTATAATGGTTCTTTGATGAAATTAATGAAATCATTAGCGTTAATGATCCATTACGTAATGGGGCATTAATGTTTGTCTTTGTGTAACTGGGTGAAAGGGTTCTAAAATTAAATAAAACTTTATTTTGGTGTTTATTTTTTACTAGCTGCTGCCCTCGGCTTCAACCGCGTGGAGGTCGAAAATTTATTATCCCAAGAGAACGTACTACCGGGATGAAAAGTATCTTATGTGTTAATTCAGGTTATAAAAAATATGTGTGCCAAATTTCGTCCAAATCCGTTCAGTCGTTTTTGCGTGATTGAGTAACAAACATCCAAACATTCAATATCAATATTCTAGTTCACTAGTTAGCCATATTTTTTATTTCCATACTGTAATATTGCCAAATTATTCAAAACAGGTAAATATTTGACAGCTATTTGCGATGTTGCCAAATTTTTGGATGAACGCTCTTAACATAAACTATATTTTATGAGGCTATGACACTCGAAGCTTTTTTGAATCGCATCAGTAATTCCGAAGATTACCTCCTACATATAAACTCACAAATTTTACCTCTTTATATAAGTAATAAAGATTAAATTGTCTGGCAAAAGATTTATATATATATAACCCATTAAAAAAAAAAACAATAAAATGAAATCTGTTTTTATTATTATACATTTTATCATTCGTAATTGCACATAATTATGAATAAAAGGCACAAAATAACAATTACATAAACCACAAATGACTGTTGGAATAAAACTTTTGTTTGTCGCGATTTAATCCCGTATAATTTTAGCTTTCTTGCATAATTTATGGCACGCAGTGGGTAATACATGCAATAAATTTAGCCTCTATAATTATGTCAATTTAAATGATAAATAACTTTAATAACTCATTTTGTGCCATTTGAGTTATTTTAAACCAGGTTTGAATTGAGAATATTAATGACTAGCGACCCGCCCCTGTTTTTCACAGCTTTTACACCTTAACAAAACATGAATATTACGTTATTATATCTAAGTGAAATATGAATGTATTATACACAAACCTTCCGGAATAAATTCTTTAAATTATATATGGCACTGATGAATAGGTACAGATGATTCATCCGCATTTTAGATATGAAGCTGCAAGTGGATATGCGGCGGGCTCGACTTGTCGAATTCAGTGGGCGTAACGTAGTCAGAAGATACAAGAGTAACGCGATAGCAAGAGGCAACTTCTCGGTGAATATAACTGTACGTAATTAGCGTTGTGCGACCTGAATTGCACTTTATTGTGTTGTAGCAAGAGTCGCTTTTTATTTAAATGATTTTACGGAGTGAACCGTCTGGGCTAATCTGTAATCACGGTTGCGTGGCTTAGAAGGATTTACACAGTAAGTATAGAATAACGAAAAAATATTTTGTTTATACTTCTGATAAATTCATGTTCTACGAATAATTTAATATCCATAAAACAATATATTTTCTACTTTAACTTTGGATATTAAAAAAGTTCTTCCCTCATAATGTACTCCTATAAGGAAGGGAAGTAATCCGGATTACAGTGTATATTATGGGTTCCCAAAGTTTTCGCTCACCCCTTGAAAAATGGCAGTGTGTACGAACGAATTTTATATAAATTGATTTACAGTATATTAATACAATAAAATGCGAAAAAGACAATTTTAAAATAACTGGTAGTAGGTACAGCGAGCATTACTTAAAACAGTGTTCCAATGACAACACAGCTGCTTCTCAAAAAAATACTGTTAGGTACTTACTCTGCCAGATCTTTACAACAGAGCAATGAACGTGAAATTACCTTCAACGTTAACATTATACCTACAAAAAATTTTCGAGGGAATTGAGTTCAATCACCTAATAGTTGATGAGAGCATCAACTATTCTGCCCTGCTACGCCGAAAGGCGGTATCTCTGAGATACGCCCTTTTAGTTTTTTTTATACCATTCAATAGCTATAATAATTTCGCATCTAATGGTATGAGCCACATACCGTTATCTAACTTAAAACATTTAAAAAAACCACTGAGAAGTTCTTTATATCCTTATGTTTCCTTAAATAACAATTTACAAAAACTCAATTTTCTCAAAACTTACTCCGATTGAGATACCGCCTTTCGGCTTAGCAGGGCAGTATTAGGTAATTGAACTCAATTCCATCTCAAATTCTTGAAAAACCAAAGGCAAAAATTCACCTGCATCCTGCGGGTGCGTGAGACTCTATTATTAAGAGAACTAAGTAGGTGGACTGGCGCAGTGCTGAACTGTTCCCTACAATTTGGTTAATCGCCTCGCACGAATATAGGGGGGGTAGGAAAAGGGGTGGGGGAGAACGCTGCGTGACTTCGTGCTAGCTTTGGTCAGGCGTAGGGGAGGCGCGGAAGCGTGAAAAATACGAGCGTAGGGAGTAAGAATAGTTTTTTTTTGTAGGTTTTTTGGAAAAGGGTTCTTGAATAAATTGTGGATTCTAAAATGACTAGGTTGTTAAGGGGTGTATCTGTTTTTGCTGGGCTTTGGAAGTGACGGGTTTTTCACACTGACATCCTTCCTCGCTTTAACAGCCATAAATAACAATTTTCTGGCTATAATAGGAATGCCATGGAATTATAGGCAGTCGAAAATCTGAAATAAACTCATTTCACAAACTCCAAATTTCATACCTACAAAGTTACAGAGTTGGCTAAAGCAGTTACATGGAATTCGATACGCAGAACATTTTATTGGGTTTTTCCATCTAGAATATCTCAGTAGCAGCCGGAGGTCTGGGGTTGAGCCCGATTGATGGCTATAGGCTCGTCCCCATTACACGGGACTTAAATATAACTGGCTAAATGAGTAGGTAGATATAAATCTGCTCAACCCTTCTATGAACCAAGGCGCGATGTTATGTGATTAAAATGTGGAAATGCGACTTCCTAGTCACTGAATATGAAACCACGCAAAAATACAGGTTTACTACGACATAGAAACCTTGAGAACACAGATTTTTTGTCTTACGTCTTACGGAAAAAAAAAATCCGCCTCGCTATCGCTCCTCCATTACCCCAAGGACTATTGACTTTACAACAGTGTATACGAACCGGTGAGGTCGCTACTGGCTTAGGTGTAAATAATTTGTGGACCACTTAAAAATTTGTGTTTGCAGGCACGAAAAAGCGTTGCTACGTATTTCACGTCGTCTGCAAGATTAGGTAGTAACAACTCTCATGTGGCGCCTGAGTAACTGGGGTTTAATCTTAGATTAATTTCATATTAACATAGGACATTACTTCACGTTTCTAAATACTACATAACATTAGGCCGCGCGCACTTTGGACACGAATTTGTATAGTACGTAAACGTATGATCGTGGTCGTACGAATTGAGTGCGCACACTGAATACTTTTTTCTCCGTCAAATAGGTAGTGTTCCGGTAATATCGCATTGATTGTTTTTGGACGTCGGAACTATACGTACGTATACGAACGACTAGCTCGCAGTCAGTCTTCGCGCTCCCTAGTACTTGGAAGGTCGGGATCGTTCGGGCGTGTTCGTATGTGTTTGCACGAGGAAAATTCGTACGAAAACGCGTCCAAAGTGCGCACGGCCTAACGCTTGTTTTCCCGAAAAGGTAAGGTAAAGGTGCACCTATAGTACCTATATCTAATTGTGTATCTCATTCTTATTCAGGCATTAGTCTTTTTTGTTGTTCCTTTTTTATTTTGGTATAAGAAAACATAACAATCCACTTGTATTCCTCGAATGAGAAGGCAGTGTTTCGTACACCCACGTTTCGACATTTTAAAATATTTTGTGAGATCAAATTAGCTCTTAAGTCTTCTTGAATAATATATGTATGCAAGCGAAAGGTTCCTGAACTGAGTCCTGTTCTAATTTTATAGGTTAGTACCTGGGCAACTGGAGGAGTGGCTCTGCTCTGGTGAAAATAGGGAATGCTCATTTAATTTCATGCTGCCATGATAGTAGGTACTTACTAATTCCATGCTGCCATGATAGTAGGTACTTACTAATTCCATGCAGCCATGATAGTAGGTATTTACTAATTCCATGCTGCCATGATAGTAGGTACTTACTAATTCCATGCTGCCTTAATAGTAGGTACTTACTAATTCCATGATGCCATATGTCATGTTATTCTAAGGTAGCCATCTTGTTCTAAACTTTGGGCGACCGAGCTGCGCTCGGGTGAAAATACGGAGAAAACTAATTTTCCTATATATGAAATGTAGCTACATAGATCGATTAGTCGCCCCCGTAAACCCCTATATTGCAACTTTCATCGAAATCGTTAGAGCCGTTTTCGAGAACGTGATTACTACATATGTATAATAATTTAGGATGTGTGCTAGTGAAAGGTTCCTGAACTATCTAGCCAAATAATGTTTATTTCCTCGGAGCGAATTTGCGATCTTATCTCATAGGTCTTCAAGCATCTTGTTGGTCCACAGGATGGTCCCTATAATAATTTACAAACAAGTCTAAAAAACCTGACACAAAACTCACTTACAAAATCTTCCTACCTATCCACATAACGCTGTGTAAAACTTTCTTCATTTACTTCATAACTGTAAATAACTTTACCAATTTCGACTAGATATTAAACCCTGATAAGTAGATTTTCATAATGCGCAATTACCTATTTTCATAATATAAAAGCCAATAGCTCGTTAGAGTGAAAATAGCTTTGAACCGGTGTACACCTTGCCCGCGACCTACTTAAGCCCGATACACACTATCGCACAGTTCACACGTTCTCGCCCCAATCAAATCTCACACTTTTGATTGGAACGGGAAGGTGAGGTGAGGATTTAATTGAAATGACATTTGGCACAATGGTTATGAGGACGGCTAGCTAATTATGAGTACATTTGGTGTTTACATAATTATGTATAACGATCAAATTTATCGTCGTTACTTATCCAAACTTCTTATAAATTCCCGCGGCGATTTACGTCCATGGGAACGTGGGCTACGTTCCCATGGACGTAAATCGCCGCGGGATTTTATCGCGCACTGGATTTTAAGCTCTCGGGGTGTTAAGCCGAGCGTTGAGAATCCAACGCGTTGGGACGCACTCTCGTCCCAGCGCGTTGAAAAAACACTGTTGGATTTTGGATTTTCAACTCTCGGCTCTAAGCAGAGCGTTGACAATCCAGTGCACGAAAAAAATCGCCCGTTCGTACCTGGGCTTATTGCGGTCACACTGAGGAAGGCCGTACGATTAAAAAATCTACCGTTGATGTTTGTCCATGTTCTATTATTTTCAAAAAGGTGTTACACGTTAAACATTAAGTATTGTATTTTTTTTGCATTACAAAACACTAATTAGGTAAATTCTCAAACATTAAACAAAACTCAAGTTAGAATGAACATCAAATTCACCGTCGCAAAGCCACAAGCAGCAATAACGTACTGTTACCAACCAGTACACTATAGCACCTACATTATAACCAAATTAATATTTGCCTTCGCCTAGAACCGCACGACATTCTAAACTACGCCTAACTATCGTGTCGCTGGCAAGCAAACCTGCTTTCGTGTCATTATTTAAGAATTAGTTTCCATAGCAGTATTCCTTAATATCATAGGAAAGAAAATTCTACGAAGTTTGGTATAATTTCAAATGGTAATTAGTCAAGAAGTTGGCTTCTGTTTTGTTTCGTTCGACCGCCTATTTTTTCTCTTTGTAATTGTAATGTAGTCTTACCAAGGGGTATCGTATTACCCAGTACAGTTACTGGGTTGTGTAGGTCAGATAGGCAGTCGCTCCATGTAAAATACTGGTGTTCAGCTGCATCTGGTGTGGTGGGATCTCACCACATGCCTACTACCTACGCATCAAAGACCTGACGTCACACAAATCCTGCATCGTGAAATTAGGGTTTACCGCGCGAACACCATATAACTTCCCCGACATCAATCGTTGGGCAGTTGCCCAACAGACACGACACCCGTCTGGTCGGAGGATCCTCCCTTTTCTAAAGAGGATGAGTAAACTTTACACCCTGTTTCTCATACCTCTAAACAGGTAAGACTGGATGCCGACGCCAATAGAGTTGGGAAAAAGCAAGGCAGATGATGACTTGTGTGTAGGTGTTTTTTAATGCCTGTTTATAAGAGTGATCAAAAAGTCAGCTGTTATATTAAAAGACAAATCATCATCAAAATCGCCTTTGTATATTTGACAACAATTCCGAGTAAAGCGAAACTTCCCTAATACTGCAGCCGCATCTGCATCCATCGTGACAAAGCAATGCGTGCCAAAGCTTCGTTTGTTTTGCTCGCAAAAATGTTATCGCGCTAATGCAGTAGTTACATTAGCTGAGTCACGTTTATTATGTACCGCCATCCGGGCGATAAGTGCTACGTCGCCCGAACTATCGCAACGATAACCGATAATGTTTGGTCACATCTGCGGGTATCGTATCACTGTGCGAAGCTTCGTCACGATAGACGCAGATGCGGCCGCAGCATTAGGGTCTCTAATTGTCGCATAGACAATGACGTGCGCTTGACATTCAACCTTAGAGTGGTAAATTAATTACGAGGTCGACTTTAACCATAGAGTTAGCAATATTGAATATGAGCTATGTTTCTATTTTGGTACAGATACAATAAATGCGGCTGTGGCTTTACATATTATAAATTAAATTCGCTTTTCCGTCGCGTGTCTGTCTGTGATCGCGTTGTTCTTTTAAACTACGCAACGGATTTTGATGAAAACCGCATCAAAATCCGTTGCGCAGTTTAGTTTATAGTTTAACCATCATTTAGTAAATGTATTACGAAAGGTTTATTTGTATTTGTTTATTAGTAACATATAATAAAGAAGTCTCGATGCTTTATCGAGCCGTAAAAAATAAGCAAATAAGCAGTAACGGGTCATAGTATTGCAAACTGGGGCCTTACTATGACGTGTTAAAACCATCACCTTTCCGTTGTGAGAGAGAGATGAAGCTATACAGGACGAATAGCACTATCCTTATTTCCCAACGGTAAGGTGATGGTTTTAACACGTCATAGTAAGGCCCTGTGTTAAAATTCTGGTGTAGAAGTACCTATATTCTATCTATTTATCATCCAATTTAATGATGTCGTTTTATTTGGGATTATATTTTGGAAGCTTATTAGCTCTCACGCCATTGTGGGCTGAATAAGAAAGCAAGATAATCCTGTATCGCAATTTACTCTCTCAGTTCCTTTAATACCAGAAAAACCATTAACAGGAGACGCTTTTGTTACTCCAAGATAATCTAAAAATGAAAAAGTAGGCGCCTAAATATAAGACGTACAAGACAGTTTACTGCCTCAGTGACTATATTTCTTCCTTACGTCTACCCTCGGGACAAGATTTTCTTAGAAATTTGTTGTAATTCATGAATGAGGATTTTATACTTTATCTAACCTCTTTGAGCCTCATGATACCTTGGTAAGACTACATTCTTTACTACTGAAAAATGGGGCTATTGACGTGATCATCTTTTGGTGTCAAAATTTTGACAGGTGGTTGTCATTTGTATTTATTTCTGTTCATATGACACCGCGCAAGAGCATGAATTATTGTTCAAATTCATACCTATGGTATAACGACAAAAATGGGAGCAGCCTCGCCCTGTTACTGGTGACGGTAAAAGTACTATAGGTACATCTCTGTCTACCCCTTTGTGGAATAGAGGCGTGATGTTTCCTTCAAACAAGCTAAAAAGTACACAAAATTTAACAAACCAGACTGTATCGAAACAAATTACGAACAAATCGAGCCGACATGTTTGATTGGATGAATAAAATGTTTACAGAATTAATCCATACGGGATTTAAAATTGCGTTGACTCTTGCATTACACCATTCGTTTTGGATTTTGTTAGCATAGCTTTGGTGACATTATTTTATCGAATTATTACATAGGCCCGGAGAGAGGGGAGATATTTCGTTTAATTTAGATTACTTTGATCTGTTTTTCCTTGTCAGGATTTTTACATGTTTTTTATGCATTGAGTATTTACAAAAAGTGTACAAGTTATCGATTCTTACCTGTAGATAACTTTTCAGTAATGGATACAAACACATTTTTTTATCAAGTATCAATATCACTAGGTAATCAACGAACTGCTACCAAGTATGTACATAGTTAGGTAGGTATATTAGGTTATGTTATGGTCACTTTTAATTAACTTGGCTTCAATTCAACTCAATACACAAATTAAGAAATAAAGCAGTACCTAGGTACGACTCATATCAAATGTTATAGGCCACGTTAAATTTCTTGTAAAATCTCTTCATATTCCTCCACCATTTTGATAAAATCTAGGCCCGTTACTACTAAGTTAGAGCAAATTAGTTTTTGCTCACAAATTACAGTTACATTTGCTTGTTTGATAACATATTCAAACTACTTGAGGCCAAAACTCAATTACCTCTTATAATCCGACCCCACTCAGTTACGGGCAACAAATATTTTAGGGCCTAGTTCTGTAATTGTGTCTGTAAATTTAATAAATGCTTTATTTAAGTTTGGAATTTTATTTTTTATTTTTGTGTGTGTAATGACGCAAATCCTATGGTGATTTTCATCGCTATTTCAAACAAGAGGACCTCTAGGTGCTCTTGTGAAAGTGATATTCTATGGGTGATAACGAAGATGGAAAAGTCAAAAATGTATTGGTCTGACATTAAAAGAATAATTAGCGTATAAATGTTCCCACTGCTGGGAGACAGGCGTCCTCTCTGTGAGAGGGAGTGGGCCGTAATCCACCATGCGGGCCCAATGCGGGTTGGTAGATGTCACACATGTCTTCGAATATTTTGGTTCTTGCATGCCGGTTTCTTCAGCATGTTTTCCTTCACCGTTTTGAGAGCAGTGGTGATGAAATAATTTAAACAAAGTAAAGCGCCTGTCAGGATTCGAAACAACGACCTACAACTAGTAAGTCGCAGTCGTTACGACTGGGCCACCACAGCTGCCCTGGACATTAAACTGTCGAAAAGCTTATATCAAGTCTATTGAAACTCATTGTAGAAATACGAAACGCTTTGAAAACCACTGCCACCTGACTACTGCCACGAGCTCCTCTAAAAACATTTCTCCTATAGTTCTGGTAATTTTATTTTGAGTTTCAAATTGATGTATTTTGAGACAGCAATTTCAGCTAACATGATAACTAAGTATCTGGTTATTGTTCATGGTTGCTCATCATTCTATATATCAATTAAAGTTATCTTTTGACACAAGAACTCGAACTCAATGGAAACCGAAATTGAAACTATATTTTTCTTTAATAAAATTCTAAAATAAGAAATAATTTATTTCACTTAAACCTTCACGGGCACTTATGAAACATGAGAAGCTAGGTGCACGGTTCCAATTGGTCGTTTCCTATGGAGAAGAGGCGGCAAGAAACTCCAAATAGTTTGTGCTATCCCACTTCTCCACTCCTTCCATCTTTTGCGAGCCCCTTATTAATCGAAACAAAATGAAAGATTCTTAGAAATAAAAACAAGCAAACTCACACACTACAAACTCTCCGTTTAATTAAAAACAAGTCAACACAAACTAATCTAAGTTGACACAACTCAAGCACCGGCAAATACTAATAAGAGAAAGTTCACAAACGGTTTAAAAATATTGACAGACTGAACCTAATCAAGTCACCTGTACACTATGTATAGCTATGTATTTGTTAGACCCCATAACGTACAGTCAACCAAACAGATGGTGCCTAAACAAATAGGGATGTTAACTGGGTAAAAAAAATACAATTTAGTCCGTCAGTTAGACAATAAAAATATATTACACACGTATATTTTGCTTTATATATTAAAGTTGGGGAGAGGGCTACGTTAAAATTCAATATAAAATCTACCGGAGAGTAACGTTATGCCAAATTTTAACTCAATGTATTGCCGTAATTTTTTGATTACGTAAAAAAAAATACGTTTCCAATATTTTTTTATAATCTACCTGAAGGACAAAATTTTTTTTTGTCAACATCCCTATTCGGCTGACTACTAACGGGTCCTTTTACCCTATATTTTTCATGATGGAAAGCAGCACATGAAGTAATTTGTTGCGCCGTTGTTGTAATTGCTGTATGGCATTCCAGTGGAAGAATATAAATAAATGTGCTGAGTAGGTCAGATAATGCCATCCACGAAGACGCGCCCCTCTTCTTCTTAGAGTACAAGATTGGTGGGGTGTGTCCTCGTGGATGGAACTATCCATAACTATGTATTTATCTAATGTTTAAAAGCGGTGACACATTTTTTTTAAAGTATTACTTGGATTAGGTACTTTTTATTACTTTATATTCAGTAATTATTAGTCACTTTCGAATTGTCAAGACGTCTGGACCAGATTTTTTTTTAAAAGCTAGTCGCCCGTTCGATAACGTGGCTTTCGATGAAAAAGAAGGAGCAAGAAACTCTAAGATTACTCGCACGCAGGAATATTATCGCCCGCGTGGTACAAAATTATTCCTAGCATGTACACCAAACGATTTCGTTGGCTGTACGCTTAAGTTCGACTATTTCGCAAATAAAGGTTCAAGTAAACTGTGCAAGTTGAACCATTTTGTCGGGGACTCTAATAGGGTTTGCCTTGAGTATTGTGACTGCCCGTTTGAGATTTAACGGACTTTTCTCCAAAAGACAGATGGGGTTATGTAATCGGCCTATACAAGGTAAAATAATGTATTTATTTTTGACTTTATTCCATGTCGCTCATGCATAATCATAAGCATGATCAGCCTATAATGATCCCACTGTTGGGATACAGGCCTCTTCTCTGTGAGCGGGAGTGGGCCGTAATCCACCACGTGGGCCCAGTGCGGGTTGGTAGATGATTGCCTCTACAGCTACATTTAACGTTTTTTTTTTGCAAGATTAAAAATGTAGTTAAAATAGAAAAAGTCTTCTCTGAGTCTAGTTACTGCTCTAAGACTATATTTATTCTTCAGCACATAAATAAATTGTTAGCGCATAACCAGCCGATACTAATAATGTTCCCACTACTGGGAAAGTCCTCCTCTTTGTGAGAGGGAGGGGACTGTAATCCACCACTAGGACCCAGTGCGGTAGATGCCATAAATTACTTCGTATTTTTGGTTCTTGGACATGCCGGTTTGTCCACGATATTTTACTTCACCGTTTTGATCATCATCATCATCATCATTTCAGCCGAAATACTTCCACTGCTGGACATAGGTCTCCCCCAAGCACCGCCACTTCCCGTCTACAGCAGGAAAGCACTGGTGATGAAATAAACTACACAAAGTAAAGTGATTGAAAGCACTACCTACAACAGGTAAGTCAGGACCGTTACCTCTAGGCCACCACTGCCCCACTGCTGTTGTAGATACGCGTTAATATTTAAAGCAAACCCAGATTTTTAAAATCGTCAAAGCATTTGAATACCAAAGTCATTAAATAAATTCTATAAAACAACTTGACTTTTATCCTTCTTCACTCCTCACTGATGGCGCCCCTAACCCGGCCTAGTTCCTGTGTTTATCTTCAATAAATGAACGCGGCTCTATACGAGTTTGCTTTCGATCGCTGAACGATTTTTTTTATTAGAATTTTTAATGCTTACTCACCTTACTGTTATCGGTAACGTAAACTAATTTAATTGGTCTGATGGCTTTATTTTTGTACTGGCAGACTGGGAATGTTTTCATTTCTGATTCGTTTTCAGGGAATGTTTGTGTTGCTTGACATGCAACTTGTTTTGAATGAATATTAGAACGTTCCACGAAATGGTTTGATGTTTATGGTTCGATAAACGAGTTGCAAGTTTGTATTTTTGAAATGTAAAATGTAACGAGCTATGTTCAAATATTAGTTTAGTTTTATGTGATTTCATGATAAAAGTCCAGTATTTATTTAAATGTTACTAAAGTATTTTTATTAAATTTAAGTAAACTTACACGGCTAGTACATAGCAGTAGGTATGCCAATTATAAGGCATTATTATTAGTATTCTATATTTTCTTTAGTTTTTTCATATCGAAAATCATAAAACACTCGACGTAATGTAATAATAATATATGAGTATAATATACAAGTTCACTTACCTATATTTATTATAGCTTCTGTTTTTCTAACGAAATACACAAGGAAAATATCATCTTCAAAACAAATCATAGCCGAAATAACAATAAAAGCTAACCAGGAGATATGTAAGTTATAAATTATTATGTATGTTTCTCTTCGTTTTTAGGATTCCGTACTTTAGAAGGAAAAACAGAACCCTTATAGGATCATTCGTGTCTGTCTGGCTGGCTGGCTTTCTGTCTGTCCGTCTGTCACAGCCAATTTGCTCCGAATATAATGGACTGATTAAGTTGAAATTTGTTACACATATGTATTTCTATGACCCAAACACGGACGTCACGCTCGTTCACTTTTGGGGAAAATAAAAATATAATACTTGCGCAACTGTACCGTGTGACATATCAAATGAAAGGGCTTGTTGCGAGGATCACAAATGTATTATTCTTTTATAATTTTAAAATAAATAGTTTTAAAGATATTTAAGAAAATAGAGGAAAAATTATCATTCTCCCCGTATCTCCTAAACTACTGAGCCGAAAATTTTGAAAAAAATACAGAGTATGGTTCTTTACTCATAAATTACAGGAAAACTTATAAGAAGTCTATGGTCTTCAAATAACATCGTAAATCTTTCAATATTGTGCGTACAAACTTACATGTGTAGTTGGAATGTATCGGAGAACATGTTTTACAACTACAATGATAAGTTTGTTCTTGGGATAAATTCATCCCAACTACGGTACCCTTAATTGTGCGTGGTTCGACACGCACTTGGCCGGTTTTTCTTTCGCCAATGGCTTAGGAGCCCTTAACCAATTTCTTCCAGTTCTATTTTATAACTTTTTTACTTTAGTTTTGGGTCATAAAGGAAAAAATATAATCGAGAGGAACACAGTTCATGGATTTTTGAGTGTTTCTGTATTATTTTTTTATTACTTAAATACCTATATTTAAAATTAAATTCAGACTCTTGCTTTTTCTACCACAATACTTTTCTACTTAAGTAAAATATACCCATTCGATCTGTATTGGTTCAGGGAAAACTTACGTATTTTATTTATCAAAATTTTTATCTATGAAAATTTACCAAATGACACTGGAATCTCCGCAAATAATCGGTTTTAAATCAAATTTAAAAAGTTACACACTATCAATTACTCATCACATTAAAAAGAAGTAGGTAGGTTATGCAAAATGGAGTTTTCTGAGAATCGTATGAAAGCGTTCGACGTAGTAAAGCGATCGCATGTGCAGTTACCGCCTTCTGCTTTACATGATTAGCTAATTAAATGGTAATAGCACACCTTGGATTTATACGATTTAAATCTGCACCTATCATTGTGTATGAGGTTACTAGCAAGTAATCAACAGTTTTCCTTCCGTGTGTGTTAAACAGGCCATCTTAGATACCTGCTTTATCAATAGGATAAGCAGTGTGTCCCGCTGTCTGCTACAAGTAACTCGAAGTGACTCGAATATTATTGGATTGTTCCATTTGAATTTTCTCCAGAATCTGGACTTGTGCTGGGTTATTCCCAAATACATGGGAATGATGTCAACATAACTGTATAAAGTCATAAATGATGGTGTGATGTACCTACTCCTGCTGGAAAGACAGTCATAATATCATTCTATGTTAAGAATTACGAGAATGGAACACTTATCTCATACTGCGGACATTAAACCGGGTTACCAAATTCCTTAGACCATTCTAGACAAATCTATGCCAGGTCCATATCCAGTAGTGGTCTACTTTCATGAAGTTATATTTCTGGACTAAAGTGGTACTTAAACTCATACATTTCCACAATCACGTAATCGCGAAATTGCGTGCGGTTATTGGGTCATATTTTGGTACGACCTTAATTATATTTATTGAAGTACCTACACATGCTGTATATACTCGTAGCTGGAAAAGTTATGCTGTTATTGTTTTTGGTTGAAAAATAAGTAATTTCAACGCGTGAAATTCGAATGGAATACGGTAAGCACTCAGTGAGCGCGAGGTCGTGAATTTGATCGTCACCCGGGTGCAGAAATATCGTAAGTTTGCTTCTAGCATAAGCTTAGTCGGTAACGGGAACTAGGGACCAAGTTATGTGGTACCCATATTCCTAAAAAGTTTATGTATCTAAAAAGTTTACTACGAACATGGGTACCAAATACATGTTCCAAAAACTAGCCCTCCGATCCTGCAAGTTCACGAGTTATTCATTTTTGAAAACGCTTTTTGGTTCTGTTAGATACTACAAGATTGTTCTCAAGTTATGGATAAAGAGGTGACCTTCCAAACTGCCCTAGTTTGAAAGGTGGTGGTTTAATCCGTGAATACAATATAATTATATTAATAGACTTAAGCACGACTAGGAATATTATGAAATTCGAAATCTGGACAAAGAAAACATTGCATTGACAGTTTGACGGTAGAAGAGACCTGGCGTTACCTTTATTATATGTTTAGTCTGGGGACCTGTAATATGAAGCCATTGAAAGCCAATTATTTAGTAAGTTAGTAATCGTCGAGCTTCACACAGCCCTTCTCCATAGGAATCGACCAATTGGAATCGTTCGCCTAGCTTCTACCTAGCTATAATGGCCGCCTACTGCGCACATCTAATTTAAAAGCAACATCGACTCAAAATACCAATGTAGGTTTATAAGGAATAAAATATTTTGCATTTGCTCATTTTAGAAGGGTTCTATGGGTAGAAATAACGACTAACATCGGTTCTAAATTGTACCTGGTTGGTAAATATTTGACCTTTTCTCTTACACTACTGTAATTGGGTCAACTCCCTAAAAAGCTAAAGAGATCAGTCTCAGGGGATCTCGCCCTAACCAAGCGATGGCAGGGGGATTAATGATATGATATAATTAGTTCACGTGTGGATGTTTCTTTATCTCCCTTGGGATATTCTTCTAATGATGTTTGTGGTGATAGTGATATTGATAGGGCATGATCTATGGTAACGATAGCGTAGATGCACAATGTACATCTCCATCTCTTTTTATTTTATCCCAAGAACAAACTTAACATTATAGTTTAAAAACATGTTCTCCCATATATTCCAACTGTAAATGTAAGTTTTTAAGAACAATATTGAGAGATTTACCATTTTATTTTACGACCATAAATTTTCCTGTAATGTATGAGTAAAGAACCATTCTTTAAATAAAAACAATCTTTTAGGCTCAGTTGTTTCAGAAATAAGGAGGTAAATTTTCATCTTTTTTCTTAAATATCTTTAAAAGTAATTATTTTAAAATTATAAAAGTCCTTGCAACAAGCTCTTTCATTTAGTACGTCACACGGTACAGTTTGCAAAACTTTTTTTAAATTTTTCTTGTTTTGCCCCCAAAATTGACCCCCATATTCAAAATTCATTTATTTACGTTACACGTCCGTGTTTAGGTCAAAGAAATTCATATGTGTACCAAATTTCAACTTAATTGGTCCAGTAGATTCGGAGCAAATTGGCTGTGATTGACGGACAGACAATACACGAGTGATCGTTTCTTCCTTTTGGGGTACAGAACCCTAAAAATGAAAGCTTTTCTGGAGCCGAAAACATCCTTCCTTACACGTGTGTTAGAACATCGTCTATTTTCGGTTATCCTGTTTCTTCCCATATTACTGGTATAATTTGTCAGTCACCACTAACAATACCCACGGGCAAACTTGGGTTGTTTACTTATACAGGCCATAATAAGGAAAATCCCATTAATTTCCCTTATTTATACCTCCCATATACACTTAGATAGGTACTGCTACCTCACATGTAAAAATATTTATATGTTTAAAAGCAAGGCATCTGTCCCACCACCAAAGAAGAAGCGACTAAACAAATTTTTCGCTCAAGAAACGTAAAAATGATTGTATGTGGGTCCCGTGTAGGTAAAAAAGATAAATATGTATATTAATAGTTGATAGCTTACTGTTCACACCGCTGGCGAGTACTCGTTGGTCTCAGCGACAAGAGCTTTGGAAGATAGTACTCGCTCAGCGACGCACTGTGGATCGAAAAAAGACTCGAAGATATTGGAGCTAAAAAGTGTCTATTTTTGCTTGAAATGGGTTCTAATAGCCAATATTATGCATAAATATATCATAGGATACAATCTGGTAGGCAAATTGCCAACTAATGTTTTTTGCAAAAAAAATGTATGAAGCTAAATTAGCTTTAAATTAACTATTTGTGATGAACATTGGTGATGTATATATTTACATGATTTAAAAAAAATTACATACCTACTTAATTTTAAAAAATCGCACTAGATCTCGTTATATGAAATGTGTCAAAAAAATTATAAATAAATAGTTACATCACCGTGTGGAAGGACATAGCGGCCATTCTCTCCGTTCCGAAGATATAAATATTAGCTCCATACATATTTAATTCAAAAAAGATAAGTTGCCAATTTGCCTATCAGATTGTATCCTATGACATATTTATGCATAATATTGGTTATTAGAAGGTATTTCAAGAAAAAAACCGACACTTTAAAATTTAAGCTCCAATGTCTTCGGGAGCCTTTTTTTGATCCACAGTGCGACGCTCGCTTGGCGGGCAGATCACCCGCTGAGAGTGAGTGATTGTTGTTATCACTTTTTGCCGTCGCGCACTCGCTGCTCGTTACGAACTCGTTTTTAGTTCTAGCTTTACTCGCTTTTCGTTCATCACTGGCGGTGGCACAGGTGTCCAGAGCACAATAACTCTCAGTTCTCTGGACAGGATCAGAATAGAGACGTTGACCGGGGAAAACTCAGTCAGATAATAAAAATATATTAGACACGTATTTTTTGCTTTATCATATTAATAAAAAATGGTTTAGATGAAACGCATTAAAGTTGGGGACTGGGGGCTCGCTACGTCAGAAGTCAGTATAAAATCTACCGGGAGTGACGTTATGCCATATTTTAACTCAATGTATTGCCGTAATCTTTTGATTACGTAAAAAAAGAAAAATCCGTGCCCAATATTTTTTAATAACCTACGTGAAAGAAAAAAAAATTGCCAACAGCCCTATTAGTTTGCTCTTTCATAAGCAGAACGATTTTGACTTGGGTTAAAAGAGTTTTTTAGTCATCAGTCAGTGATATCTTTGACTTTGGCACCAATATTCTTTTCAAGGAGTTTTTCTACCAGACAGCCTTCACCACGTCTGCGCACAGCCTTATACAGTCAAAATAGCTGAAAACTCGACCATTTCAAAATACATATCCATTTTTACCAAATCGTTTGTTAAAGCAATTTAATTCTAAAGCAATTTTGAAGCAGTTAAAGCATTAAAGTTAAAACAACGCGGACAATAATTTTGAATTATTATTCCGTAATTTGAAAAGTTTTGGAGCTCATTACAGGGAGATGGTTTCTGTATTAGTTGCGAACGTTTTGTATCGGTTTTATAAATTAGTTTGAGTTATGTGGTTTTGTTAATGTTTTGTTCGTTAGTTTTCCAGTGATTATTAGCCAATAGTGGTGAGCAAATGAGCTAAATGGGTATTTAGATAGGATAGAACAAAATACAAGGGTTAAATCGAAAGGCGCTATCTCAATCGGAGTAAGTTTTGAGTTTTTGTTGACATAATCTACTCATTAAAATGTTTTTATTTTATGAGTTGATTGCAATTTGTGGTAATGTAAATTATTTTTGCATTTAAAGCATTATTATATAGAATAAAAAATTTCTAACTGAACAGACAGCTGTGCTGCTGGGGAGTTCGTTGCGCCACTTCTTCTTCCCAGCTTAAGCACTAGGAAGTGGTGAAGGGTGGGTGTTTTTGGGGGACTGTCTTATGTAATTTTGACGTTCGAAAAGTGCTGATTCTCAGCCTAGTTTGAATAAATGACTTTTGAATTTTTGATTTTTGAATTTTGAATTTTGAAAATTGACTTTTTGTAAATTGTAATTAAAAAAAACTTCTTAGTGGTTTTTTTATGTTTTAAGTTAGATAGCGCTATTTGGCTTATACCATTCGATGCAAAATAGTTATAGCTATTGAATGATATAAAACAACTAAAAGGCCGTATCTCAGAGATAGCGCCTTTCGGCTTAGCAGACCAGTATAATATTTCGCAAATTACGCGACCAATTACTCGTATCTCACAGCGTACCCTAGTCGCTTTCTTTATTATTCTGTCTTTCATTAACTACTAACTATAATTGCGTCACACACTTTCAATAACAATCTGCATGATTTTTTGAGGGATATTGTTAATCCATTGATTCATATGTTCGAAAAATATGTCTGCTCAACAACGTAAATAACGCAATGAATATAGTTTAACTGTCAAAATGAAAGCTATTGCTACTTCTTCTTCTTTTCGTGTGGTTAGTGACCTGGTGTCAGAGTTTTAAAGCCGCCCATGGGCCCATGCCGTCGAGAAATATCTCTCAGGCATGCCGGTTTCCTCACGATGTATTCCTTCACCTTTTTTTAAGCAAGTGATAAGTATGCAATACGCACATGAATCCGAAAAGTCAGAGTTGCGTGCCTTGGGTGCGAACTCGAGACCTATGACTTGGTAGTCCGACGGTCACACCACTAGGCTATCTACTGTTATTGCTATTGCTACTGTTAGTGTGTTATGCAATTACCACGCTAATTGGTGACGGTTGTTTCCATCTACATTTTTAGCGTTATCACTAATCCATTTTAGTCTGGATTTAAGAATACATATAATAAACTACCAAAATCGTTTAAAGTTTTAAAATGCTAAGCTATGATTAGCCGTCATGCGGGTCCATAATTCACCTCTTGGCTCGCAGACTATTACATCTTATGACTACAACGTCTCTCTAGAGACGAAATTGGATTTACTGAGTTTAAACATAATCTGTCTCAAAGGGTATACGTAATTATTATCCCTACATCGCCCTTCTAGGGGAGACCAATTACTTTTTCACTAACGAACCCATCTTAAACTTTATAAATCTTATAATTTATCTATGTAACGTGATGTTTCGTAAAATTAAAACTGATTTTGTTAAGCAATTCTAAACTTAATGTTGTTAGCAGTAAATATCATTTTTAGCACGCATGGTTTATCGTAAAGTGTAATTTGCGACAATTGACTGTCTAGACTTCATGTAAAGATTATATTATAAAATCTTTTTGGTTTTACATATTTAGGATTTGCCCAAATAAATAATAAATTAAAGTTTCGCTAACAAATTACATGATCCCGTAGAACTCAGCTCTGATTAGGGCGACTTTATGGTGATACGATTCGATTCTATTGGCATATATCTTCTATTCTATTATACTGACCACGGACACCACAAACCAATTTCCTTATTCTGTGGTTAATAGCTTATCTTAGAAGAATCGATTTGTCGACTACAGAATTGGCTACGGTACAATTTAGGTGATTTATTAGGACATTCGTCTTTAACAGAATATTTCTATCGACACATTTATCGGCATCCTAGCCTATCTGTCTAACCGGTTTGAAATTTGAGGCTTAAAAGCCTTGGAATGGTCATTTTTCTGTCCCTTGACAGCCACAATATTATTGCGTGCTATAAAACTGTAAGTTGTCCCTCCGGGAAGACGATATTTTTATCGTACAGATAACTCTATGGTATTTATTGCCGTATTCAGGTCTGCCATGTTTTTAGGGTTTCGTAGCACAAAAGGAAAAATGGAACCCGTATAGGATCACTTCGTTGTTTGCCTGTCCGTGCGTTTGTCTGTCTGCCAGTCGGTCCAGACACTTTTTCTCAGGAACGCCTTGAGGTATCAAGTTGAAATTTATATAAAATAAAACCGGCCAAGTGCGTGTCGGACCACGCAAAATGAAGGGTTTCGTAGTTGGGATGAATTTATCCCAAGAACAAACTTAACATTGTAGTTCAAAAACATGTTCCCCCATACACTCCAACTGCAAATGTGAGTTTGTACGCACAATATTGAGTGAATTAAGTACCATGTTATTTTAAGACCAGACTTCTTATAGGTTTTCCTGTAATCTATAAGCATAGAACTATTTTCTGTATTTTTTTCAAAATTTTCGGCTATGTTGTTTCGGGGATAAGGGGGGGGGGGGGGAATGGTCAATTTTCATCAATTTTCTTAAATATCTTTCTCTTTACGTTACACGTTCGTGTTTTGCTCACAAAAATGCATATGTGTACCAAATTTCAACTTAATCGGTCCATTAGATTCGGAGCAAATTGGCTGTGACAGACGGACAGACAGACAGACAACGAGTGATCCTATAAGGGTTCCGTTTTTTCCTATTGAGGTACGGAACCCTAAAAAGTTAGTCTACGGTTTCTTGGAGCTCTAAAAATACGTCTATTTATGCGATATATTTTGATACTCGCAAATAAATCAAAAGCTATAGGGTACTTCTCGTTGACCTAGAATCATGAAATTTGGCGAGAAGCAAGCTAGGTCTGTGAGTAAAAAGTTCGAAAATTGATAATTTGTAGTTTTATCACATTTTTTTTGCCATTACAAACTTACATTAGCAGTTGGAGAATTGACCGAGGCGTATATCGATGTATGGGAGACAATGTTTTTTAACTACAATGTTAAGTTGGTTTTTGGGATAAATTCATCCCAACTACGGAACCCTTCATTGTGCGTGGTCCGACACTCACTTACGGTTTAAGACATTTATTTCTCAAAAAGAATACAATTCACTTATCATGAGAAATTCAAGTTAATCTTAATACTAATTACACGAACTTATGAAAAACGACTGGTTTTTACTTACAACACAACATTGCACAATCTTACAAAGTGATCGATTTCTGAAATAACTACTTACTCAAACGAACTATTAAATCCTAAACAACAAACATAACAACAACGTATCGTATCGATAAAATAAAAACAAAATCCCCCTCTATTTGATGAGCTCCCTGAACAATTCTTTGAACAAAATTCCCCCAGAATATAACAAAGACGTACGTAGTTTTCTTTTAATTTTTCAGACAGAGCTTACGAAGTGATCCCGGACGCTTTGAGAGCAATGCACGTGCTCGCTCCGACGAATGGACAACTCCCCCAGGGATCCATAATCCCACCTCTATACTGGGCTAAAGAAGGAAATTTTGTACCCGAAAGAATTTTCCAGTTCGGATTTTGATTCCTAATAACGCCCTCGTGAAGTCCGGAGTCGATTGAAGAACTACGTTTTGGAGAACTTTCGGCGATCAGTTCCCACTGAGACTAAGGTATTTGAGGAATCGATTTATCGTTTGGGCTGTAAGTTTTGCTCGTAAATCAAGCTTAGGGATGGTGCCAAGTAATACTCATGTTTTTATTCATTACGGTTTGGAAATGTATTTAGTTGTCACACATATTATTTTGGACGGGTATGATCACTACACACTTAATTTATCGATTTATCGATTAAGTTTTTTTTAATTACTGATAGACTCGCGTTTGACTACTATTTCGCCTGATGATAAGCTAAGATGTGGTCGACGATGGAACACGTTTGCCTAGAAGTAACCTACAAGTTTTCACATTCGACTTGAAGACACCCAGGTTTTAGCTATCAGGAAGTACAGACTCCGTCAGGAAATTACACTCCTAGCCTGTTCGCGTAATGAAGTGTGATATGAAATTATGAAATCGAATAATGAAATAGTCATAATATAATTAATAGGTATTTTGTAGTTTATGTGCTGGAATATTCTTCATTATGTACACCTTAAAAATTACAGATATAAATGTAGATGATGTGTGATGGTGTGTGTGTGATGTGATGTGTGTATGAGTGGGTGTGTGTATGTGTATGTGGTAATAAACCACGCGGGCCCAGTGCGGTTTGGCAGACGCACATATTTTCGATTTTTTTGGTTTCAGGATGTGCCGTTGTCCTCATGATGATTTCCTTCATCGTTTTGAGAGCAGTGGTGATGAAATGATTTACACAAAGTAAAGCGCCTGCCTGGGTTCGAACCACGACCTACAACTCTTAAGTTAGAGCGTTACCACTGGACCACCATTGCTCCAATTTATTACCACAAAAATAGTTCAGTCGTTTAATTGTCGTATTGCAGTAAAGTAATGAACCTTAACATTACCTGAGTCCAGGAAGATACTCAGATGTATCATAATACTCTTCTTTTTTGTGCACTTTCGAAGCTTACTGAGGATTCGGCAAAGACTAGGATAAAATTTTATTTTGAGCTTAAGTAGATTTGTTATTTTAGTATAACGTTAAAATAAATGCGGGATTTAGCTGTGACGCCATAGAATGCCGCATTGGTTAAACTGTCGTCAGTTTTAGTTATTTAGAGGTATGAGGAACAGGGTGTAAAGTTCACTCATCTTCTATAGAAAAGGCAGGATCCTCCGACCAGACGGGTGTCATGTCTGGCGGGCAACTTCCCAATGGTTGATGTCAGATAGTCTTATATAATATGTCATTCGCGCGGTAAACTCTAATTGCGCGATGCAGGATTTGTGTGACGTCAGGATGTTGTGTGACGTCAGGTCTTTGATGCGTAGTTGGCGATGTAGATGCCGCTACAGGTATAAAGCCATAACAACTAACTAGGAACGAATTTTGATTTGTAACTAGGTACTTTTATTTTAATTATTCCACGTTTCACTTTCCACGTTAGTGACTGCTTCGTTGGTCTAGTGGCCACAAGCACGACTTCTCAGGTCGGGCACTGAAATTGAGTTTTTCTGTGAGCAGTCCGGAGTGTAGATTAGTGCCCGGTTGATGGCAGTAGAACCTTCGCCTATGACATTATACTTAAAATAACTAGCGAAATGTGGGTGAACGTACACCCACGCCTACCCTACCTACTTACCTACCTCTACCTAACCCTTTAGGGTAATTTGTTATGTTAACGTTATGATATTCCTTTATTTCACGTTATTAGACTGGGAACAAGTTTTCAATTTCAATGCTTTTAACGTTTCCATGGTCGTTAAAATATAATCTAAAGTTAGTACTAGACTGATATTGGAAATTGTGTGACACATGCAATCAATATAATACTAAAACATTTTCTAGATTGTTTGACGTACGGAAGGTATGTTTACAACTTGGTATTCCGTTGTTTAGGGCAGGTATTTTGTATATAACCATGACAAATTATTATTAGTGTTGTAGCAACGGTTTAGTATAGATTTTTCCTAAGACGCGGGACATACAACAATGGCGAGTGGCGCGGGCTTTGCGCCGCCTGTTTCATATTTGATACAAAATGTATAGGAACGACGTGGCGCGGAACATACACAAGAGGCGTGGCGCGGGCGAGGTGACGGTGTAGCGCGGGCGTTGTGTGTATGTTTAGCGCCACGTCTTCCTATACATTTTGAATGTAATATGAAACGCCACTTGTATAATGTCCCGCGCCTAATGTCATGTCTGTTCTTATTTAAAAAAAACACAATATTTTGTTTATACTTTTACCCGACTGTCCTAGGAAGGTAATGATTTTTACAGTAATTAAATTACGTAATAACTTAAGTTTCAGATAGCTTGATCTATCTTAATTTAATCTATATCTAAAGCTTAACGATGTAAGCATAATAATTATATCAATCTGAGAAGATTGGCGTGTCAATAATCTAATTATAAACTGTGTACATTGACACAGACATAATAAGCGTGTGTGAGTTGGGTACAAAGCTAATCAATAAAAGTTAAAATTGGCTATACCGTCCCGACCTGTTACGCCAACAACTTTAGCATAAGCCTTGTTATTTTGTGGATAGACTTGACCTATATAGATGGATTACCGCAAAAGATTGCAACATTGCCCCAAACAAAATTCCGACTTTTATAATATCAAGAGATTTAGAGGATTTTTGAGTAAATAAATTTTTGTAATGGGGATTTGTGCGTGATATATTGGCTGCCACTCTGAGCTGACTGTAAATTAAAATTACCTACTTAATGGGGCGACAGAGACTGTATTATTGTACTTTTTTTTCTTTGATCATGAGATTTTAAATCACTTTATCCCTTAAAAGATTGTTGTTTGAAATCTAAATCTTTCGTTATGTTCGCATTTGCATTTAAAATGAAATAAATGATCTAATACGTGTGTGCCTGTGTTTCAAACGATAGTATAATACTGTCGTGGCCTGCATCAGAGGCATTGATGGACGATCGTGAAAATGTGGGCCGAGGCGAAGCCGAGACACACATACGTGAGTCCATCAATGCCTGGTTGCGGCCAAGGCTTGTGTAGTACTTTTCTCAAATAATGCGCGGAAATTCAAACTAAGTAAACTATTTATAAAAACCAGAATCAATGACGAACAGCGATAAGTTTTCACGCGCCAATACGTTCATTTGTTTCTTCTTTATTTTGAACAGCTCTACTTGCAAGCCAAATTTAAGTTTAAATAAAATCTTTGATAAGTTACCTCCTTGGTGGTCTGTGTTGAAGTAAAAAGTTTATTCCATTTTTAAATAACACGACATATCGTCGTCATTACTGGAACATCTCTAAAATTTTGTGTTTTGGACTAAGTATGCAGAATGATAAAAAATCAAATACTTTATCATTCTGCATACTTAGTCCAAAACACAAAATTTTAGAGATGTTCCAGTAATGACTCCGACCGACGATATATAGATTTTCATACAAACATTGCCGACCGCTCGCATGGACATATTTGACCCGCGCAGCAATTTCGATTTATCAATAAAAAAAAACATATATCTACCTATTTCATTCCAGGATTGACCATGACGTCCTGAATTCCGAAAACAAATACCTATGAAACTGCAACGATCCGTGGCTAAATAAGTCGGGTCTTCTTATTATCAAGCCAAAAATTTCATATGTGTACTCTAAACTCAAACTCAAACCATTTATTTCAAATAAACCAATTACAGGCACTTTTGAATTGACAAGCGGTCGGTCAGTCAGAAAGATGAAGCTAGTTGCCCATTCCAAAGCGTAGTAGGTTCCTATGGAGAAGAACGGGCAAAAACACCACGGACACTCTTTTAAATCAAACCCTTAACGTACCTTTGTGTATGACAATGCCTACAAACTCTGAAGGTAGGTACTCATGTAATCATTGAACTGATATCGAGTAGCTGACTGTCGGCTAACTAAAGGTCGATTTACCAATTAGGTACTAACCAAAGTCACGACTTCACGAGACATCTTTTGAAGGCACACAAAAGCTCTCGAATGTATTGATTAATTATTGAAGTGTCAGCGAAGTCTTGGCTTTATACACTTTTTGCAGACCTTGATGCTTTTACTAAGTAAGAAAACATGTCGGTTCTGTTTTTATTCTAAAACAATAGATCTAGAAAAACATTCGTTTCTGAAAGTTAGCCCTTGAACTAATATTACTCTAAAACTTTGTATAGCAACAGCTAATAATCGAAAATTGCCAGTATAAGTAAGTATCCGAATTAGCGTGAAGTTATGTTGAAAATTGTGCAAAAGTTTTCTTTCTAACATAGAAATCGACTTTAAAAACTTCATTTTCAAGCAGTAATATCTAATTATAATTCGTATTTTAACGAGAAATACTGACTGCATTTACGTTTACAGCGTATGGGTAGTAAAGGACAAATTTTCTCCCCCCTATGCTCATTTCTAAATCTTGCAAGGCAAAAAAAAAAAATACTAGTAGCGCCTTGTGGCCCAACACAACGGACAATGTTTAATCACACAACTAAAGTCAGTTTCTCCATGTATTTATGTATATTTTCCTTCTATCAGGATTTAAACAAAGCAAACAACCGAACAATCGTCCAATTACCAAATGTAAGTCGGTACTGCACAACACGGTTCGTCCCAAAATGAATATTTAAGAACTAAAATGTAGCATTCCGTTTGTTACCCGACCGCAGAACTAAACCGTCTATAGCTACTTAATTGTACTAAAACAATTACCTTCTTTGTTTTGTTACACTTAACATACGAAAACAGTTTACTTAGAGTGAGGGTAACGTTACAAAATGGACGCTCTAAGTTTGAATACGTAATTATTTAAACAATTTTATACAAAGCCTGAAAAACTAATTTGTGTTACGGTTATTATGTTTTCGACTATTGTTCTCGCTTATTCCGTATGTAAAAGATATGGTCGTTGTTCAAACTTTGTGCTATATTTCAGAGAATTTTCTTGCGTTTATTAAGTTCTTATGAATGCTGGTGTAATAAAGTATGTTAGGCAAGATTTGCGCGAGTATACACATCAAATTTTGTGAAGGAATTTACTGTTTAGCGTTTTTATGAAACGAACTCCATAAGTAATACTTACATACGTTCCTGTATGTGTATTAGAAGCTTTAAAAGTGATCTGAAAAACATAGGTAGGTATGTCTTTTCTTTTCTAGCAATTATCTACATACAACCCATTATATAATTCTTTTATTTACTTATTTTGTCATACATGACAAGTCATGTTTGACAAAATAATCTGCGTGTATATAAAAAACATTGCTGCACTACAATGTTTTTCATATACACGTAGAATATTTTAGAGAGGTATTTTCATTTTAACCTGCCCCTTCTAAACTTTGCATCTTATACAGCCCCTAATGGTCAATGTATTAAACAAATATGAACGTATACCTCATAAATATTACCTAGGTATACTCGGACACGGGTTGAACCCACGTACTTCCATAACGTGCTGGTTTTATTAGAGGCAATCGTGCATAATTAGTGACAGCTTGTTACCGCTACCTAGCTGTAATAACTTGTCTTTATTATGGTTGATAACATCGAGATGGTATCGGGGTAAGCAGTTTTGTAATAAGGGCCAAGAAACTAGGAAACATAAAGTCATGGTTTTTAACTTTACACATAACGAAAAGAATACTGTACAAAGGTGGAATTAATGCTTGAGGCATTTTCTACCAGTCAACCTTAGGATGATGCAGAGACAAAACATGGCAAGTGAAACATATGGGATAGTAGCTCTACTATAAAATCCAAGAATAAATATTCTCCCTCTCCTTTTCGTGTAGTTAGTGACTACCCGGGTGTCAGAGTTTTAGAGCAAACAGAAAGAAAGATAAAAGAAAGTAATAAACGAAAATAAAGTTTGTTTTGTTTAAAGTTTTAAACAAAATAAACCTGTCAGGAGAAATAACGATCGGTAGAGGAGCAAAGAACTTCAGCAAATCAGCGCTGTTCACGTGCCTTCGCTTTAAAAGATAACCGGCTAGTTGCCGTCCTGATGTTCAGAGAAAGGCAGCCTGGACAAAGAAAGAAGAATGAATGAAGCCAGAACGTGTAAGTATCTGAAACATATTTTTAGCCAGGGCATTATTAGTTTCGTATACGTCATCTATTGTATATTATTAGTTTCTGTCCATTTTCTACATAAAATCATTTCTTTTCGACTTTAATTTGCTTAAGTATGTCCTATAGCCTATTGTGGTTGCATAACATCTAAATCATTCTATTAAAATTCATATATCTCATATTGCATACCTCCGAACGAAGAGTTCCAATAAAACTTATTCAAGAATTCATCTTAATGAATCTGCGTAGCCTTTTCCCAACTATATTGGAGTCGGCTTCCAGTCTAACCGGATGCAGCTGACTACCAGTATTACCAGTATTTTACATGGAGCTACTGCCTATCTGACATCCACAACCTAGTTACTGGGTAACATGATACCCCTTGGTAATACTGGTTGTCAGACTTACGGGGTTCTGACGACCCGTAACGACTGTCAAAGATCGATGAATGACAGCCGGGAACAACGGCTTAACGGGACGGAGTTTTGGTATGTCAAGATGGTCACCCATCCACGGATCAAACCCGGCAAGCGTAGCTTAACCTGATGGATCGACCTCATTTTGTTATTCTTACCAGACAAAAAGTTAGTGCTGGTTACCCTTTATTTTGGTGGGAAATTATCAAATAAATTCTCTTGATCTGGGCGGAGCAGGAGAGCGTGTCAGATTCTTACTGACTAAAACCCACCCGTGTTCCTTTAGTTGCCTGTACGTTGCCAGGGGCCACGGCCCCTTTTGGGCGTTCTCGCGACCCCGGCAGGCATCAGTCCTAGCGGACCCCGTCAGTTGTGCTGACATTTCTATGAGGCACGTGTGGAACACAACCCGCCGTCGACCCGGGCCTGGTCCTTATCGGACGGCGGACGCCGAGCTACCCATTGCTCACCGTCCGCAAGCCCGCGCCTACGGTGGCCGGGATCGCAGGCCGATGCGATTCCCAACGTCAAATGCGTGGGCCAAATCCCGAGGGCGCGAAATTTGCCTCTCCCTCGCGCGTTCCGCCTCCTCCTTCGCGAGCATCACTGCTTCGCAGAAGGAGGTGACGACCTCCCATGCACTCTCGCTCCGTACCAAGGCCTGGACCAGGGCCAGACGCGAGAGATCACTGCCGCCGATCGCCTCCACGAGATCACGGCGGTGCTTCGCCCAAGCCGGGCAGGCCTCAACCATATGCTCAACCGTGTCCTCCAGGCGGTCCACACAATGGTGACACCCGGGCGTTTCCTCCCGCCTTATTCGGAACAGGAAGCTCCCGGAACAAACGTGTCCGGTGAGGACCTGCGTCAGGCGGAAGGTGAGGACGCCGTGGCACCTCTGTAGTTACTCCTCAAAGAGGGGACTTATCGCCGCTGTTGTGGCGTGCCCAGTGCTGCTTACCCTCATTATTCCAAATCTCTCGTAAAAGATTCCTAAAGCGATATAATAACTTGATCCTGATTAAAGAGTAAATGTTTGATACAACCTTTTCCTTGAGAAACTCTTTTAATAAAAACTTTATGAACATTTTTTCGGTTCTTGACTTATGATTATATCTAATAGCAAAGTTTTTTTCTAAATAAAAAAATGAGACAATTTTTCAAGTCTAGACAGTTTAACAAGTTGAGAGGCCCTAATGGGTTTTAAATAAATAAAAAAATATTAAGAGCTAAAACTTTATTTTAAAACATTTTAATGCTGCAACCGGCGCTAATCTGTTTTTATGTTGTTTTTCTTTGAGCGTAATTGAGCGATGACTACATCAAGTAACTACCTATATAAGTTTGAGTAATAATAAATTTTATTTTATGCAATGAATAATTACACATTAACCCCTTTTTCATAAACGCTGATTAAAGTAAAGTATTAATTAGAAACCTGTTTAACCATACATTTTGGACGTTTAAACGTCTCTTTACTATAAGTAATGTTTATGAATAATGCCATATTGACTGCCTCTATGGTCCTAGTGGTCGCAATCCCTACTGCTGAGATGAAGATCTGGGTTCGATTAGGTTTTTCTACCAGGAGTTTTTCAGTAGCACCCCGGAGGCTGGATTTGTACCCGGACGATGGCAATAGGCTCGCCCCCTATAACATGGGACTTATAGTTAACTGGCGAAATCTGGGTGTACTATATACACCCCTGTGTGGGGGTGCACCTCTGCCTAACCCTCCCGGGAAACTGGCGCGATAATATTATGAGGTTATTGTTATGTGAATACTTTCTTATCCTAGTTGGACATCAGAGAAAACAATTCTTAAAAGCAAAATACAGGTGGATTTTATTTCTCACATCTAATCCAGTATCCAGATATATGCCAGTGACCTTGAGTGGTTAGCTTGCGTGTTCTGTACTGAGCTCACGCAACGCGTCGTATGTCCAACCAGTAATAGGACTCGCTCATCAAGGAGCGCTGTCCCAAATTAGACGCATTATTAATTTATTATACATAAATCGCCCATCAAGGAGCGCTACCGCTGTCCCAAATTAGACGCATTATTAATTTGTTATACCTACATAAAACAGAAGATATTTTAATAAAACATGTATATTAAAAGATCAATTATTCAATTATCTTT
Organism: Agrochola circellaris; assembly: GCA_914767755.1. Taxonomy (NCBI): domain Eukaryota; kingdom Metazoa; phylum Arthropoda; class Insecta; order Lepidoptera; family Noctuidae; genus Agrochola; species Agrochola circellaris. Next base: position 5,207,286 of record OU611847.1, read on the forward strand.
AAAATGGTGAATGTTTCAGAAAAATACGCTCGATAGATTTTGCGTGATTCTCAGTTTTTTATCCGCACTAGACATAAATTTACAAATTAATTTTACTATGTATTATAAATATAATCCAAAATATTTCTATATTAAAGTATTAAAAAAATGCTTTAATTTAACATATTATATTTTTTCCAAATCATTAACACTGCTCGTTTAGACGTGATCTTCAGTATAAAATCATTAAAAGTCGGTTATCGTCGCCATACTAGACTACGAGAAACCAATTACGAAAGCAAGATATTTTACGACCGTTTCTGTACTGTTCACGTAAGCAAAACGTAAAAACTTCATATTCATGCAAAACACGATAAAAATGTTTATGGTGCTGTTTCCAAACATTCTTTATTTATAAGTTAATATGTCAACTGCACCCGCCCCAACCCTCCGAACGCGTTGCGGTCAAATAATGTAATATTTTATTCACAACTTTATTTTTGTTCTGTCGTCGTTTCGCGGAGTTCGCGCCTCGAGAAAACATACAAATGTCGGTGGGAATTTCCAGATACTTTTGTTACTTTATGGCTACAGCAAAGAAGGAATGTTATTCAATATTTTCCTTTGAATTTACTTGTAATTTTTTAGTTTTGTACCAACTTTGTCATTGTTTCCCGTGATAAGTGTAGCTTTGAGGTGCCATTTTTATCTCCAACGTCATTTTGAATTATTTTATACCCTATGAACGCAAATGGGTTTGTGATTTCAATCTTGTACCTACTTATAATTTTTGCTAGGTTAATGTTTGCACAATTATTCGTTAAGTTTAGTGCCACAACACAATTAATAAAATGTTGTGATTCAGTTTTTAATTGAAACCTAAGCTTTTACTCAATAAAATTATAGTCACGCAAATGAAACAAAAAACTTAATTTCAAGCACCTAATAAAGTAGGTAATTTTATAATTGTGCCATCAGTCTAGATTTAAACAGTTCGTGTTGTTTTTCTTGAATTTTAAAGCTAACAGAATATTTCTAGCGAGAGAAGTTTTTACAAGAAAATTTAACAAATTACTATAGACTTTCGAAAAAAACAAGAGTTGTTTTTTTACGCTAAATGCCAAAAACTATTTGGAGAGATAGCGGTCGTTTATTAGGAAATTTCTTTCAAACCACATCATCTAATAATTCTTTTGACAAACAGATCATGTTGAGACACTTTAATTTTAGTTAGTTAGTAACCTCATGTGCTCTAAACCTACCTAACTTCAGCAATTATGATTGTTACCTGACTCTATGTCTATTATCTTAGACTTAATTTCAAGTGGAGAACTCTAAATGTCTGTACGTGCTCACGACCACTAATTGCACTAAAATATCTATGAATTCTGGGTATTTTGTACCATATCGGCGTACAACTGGTTAATATTTTGTAATAAAATTATATGAAGAGAATTTAATAAAAATATTTACTTTCATTCCACTTTAATTGTTGTCCAAAGGCTACTCGTGTTGAATAACTAATAAATCTTTATGGTTGCATCTAGCAAGAGAATTTGAACCTTAGTCCTTACGATTTAAGATCTTTTATTTTTTTAATTAAGAAGTTTTCTGCAATATAAGCTTTGCTTGCAGCTACAAACTCTTTTCCCGTTTTCGCACGTGACTCAATTATGAATAACTACGGTTTTGTAGAGGATTACGTTTTTTTGAGCTCGTAATTAAATTAATTTAAATAAGGCGTTCTAATGTTGGTCTAGCCACGAAAGAGTGATGTAGTGCCTGAGCTGATTCAAATTAAAATTACAATGGCTTACATTTTAAGGTTAATATACAGCCATAGGTCCATTAAACTGAGGAGAGTGAAAATATTCAAATGTGACCAGTCACGACCATTGTGTAAATGGCTTCTAAAAGCTCGCAACCAAGGGCACCCAATCTCGATATATTTACTAAAGCAATACCTCCACGCCTTTTACGATATATCATATTCAGGTTACGTCATAAAAAGTATGTCAGCTGCTACCCGCGAGTTGTAAAATTCGATGTAAGATGGCTTAGGCACGAATATCTTTCGGTAATAATAAAAAGAAAAATCTGTCATCAATTTGTTAGATTCATTGAAGGGTAAATTAATGACGATGGAACGCGATGGGTTGAAGAAATATTTTTTGGTATACGTTCTTCTTTTTTTCCCAAAATTCTTCCTTCTTAGGTAGGTTATTACCTCTTCTTTCTTCATACGGATTCATATGTCCACTCGGAAAAAGTCCTAGATAGAAGGACTTTAACGTTTTTTAACGTTACGCGAACGAAGTTGCGGGCAGAAGCTAGTAATTAATAAAAATAAATGATAAGAAAATAAACAAATGAAAAATTAGAAGAGCTTTTGTTTCTAGAAGGCTTTCGACTTTTCTTGTTTTTTGCCATTGCCAAGTTAAAAAATTACAGGTTTGCTAAAAACAAGTCTAACAAAGGAGCTCAGCTTTAAAAGTGAGACACCAAGTGTTAAAAAATGTAGTAAAAAAAATAGTTTAGGTATTAAGTATTAATCCTAAACAATTTTTTTTACTCCATAAAGATGACATCTTTCCAGCTAGTGTATTTAAACAGTTCGGTATCCCTTTCAATTCAATGTTCTAACTGCACGTAACTACAATACTACTTCCACTAGAATGAGCAGAATAAATTTTATTTTTCCGGGTTACCACCCGAATCCAATACCGTAACTGCGGGTATTTATTTACCCAATAACGGCATACCTGTTAGGGGTAGTTTCGAAATGCTCACCACCAGCAATAGTACAAAACTAGGTATTGCCTCGGTTAGGTTAATTTGTTAGTAAAACTTGGGAACTTGATGTGGCGTCGCCGAATTTCGGGCTCAAACCACGATAATTGGGTTCGGCAACAATTTTGCAATGGCGGTTTTAGTTCGTGGATGAGGGAATGCGAGGTCCCATATTTGTAGCTTTATTGTTTTGCTTTGAACGGTCATTGGAGCAGAAAAATAAAGCATATTACGTAATAGGAGTATAGCTTTGTATTGGGCGGACCGTGAATGAGAGACATACATTTATTATGGCTACAGTATGGAACTCTGTCCCAGCGTCTATGTCCCTACCACATATAACCCGTCAGTCTTCAAAGCAATAGTGAACAGACAACTTCTTGGCCCGCTTGTTCCATCGTAGACCTCATCCATCGCTTTTCATCAGGTAATATCGAGGTCAAGAGCAGACCCATTAAGCAAGGTTGTCAGACTCTCGGGTTCTGACCACTCGTAACGACTGTCAAAGGTCTACGAATGACAGCCGGGACCAACTTGCGGAGCGGTAGCGTAGCGTGTTATTAAGTTTAGTAAGCACATGAATAATTAAGGGGAGTTGGTTAATGGTTTGGAACACGTAAATGGTAGAAAACTAAAATATGAGGATGATGACGCAGTAAAGGTTCAGCAACAAACAAACAATGCTATGTATTTCGTAAACACATTTTTGTTTATTACGATATGTTATTTTTGGATAGGTCATTTTAAGTATTTAGGAGTTACGTTATCGATTTTATAAGCACATTCGTAACACCTTTTAATCTATTAATAGGTATCAAAATACCAAATTGTATATCGTTGTATATATTACATTTGTCGACTTACATGCATATTTGTGAATAAATAATTTAACTTTCATAACGAATATTGTATAAATAGCTAATTATAACAATGTTATCGTTGAATAAAGTTGAAAATTCTGTTGTAAAAATAGCACCTCATCAAAATCGTTCGCACTTATTATGAAGTTCTACCAAAATTACAAATCAGCATTGGCACAACTAAAGCTAATTAGGTAGGTACCATTTCCAATATTTTCAGTTATGTGAAGTGAAGTAACTGCAATAACATTAAAATGATTTCAATCCCATATTTCAATTGAAAAATATCCTAGTTTTATTGCCATCCAGTAAAATTCATTTTCCATTAACTGATTCCTATTTATATTTAATAAGGTTCAGTGTTTCAGTAAAGTTATTCAATAAACGTTTATTTGCATCTTTTGGCCCAATTTTGTTAGCTTGTATTAGAAAGTGGAACAGTGCACCTTTTATCAGCATCACATTTTCTTATCACTACATATTATAAAACTAAGTCCCCCCCATCCCCGCGTCAGTATGTCTGAACGCAATAAACTCAAAAAGTACCGAACGGATTTTCATACGGTTTTCATCAATGGACGGAGTGACTCATGGGGAAGGTGTCGGTGTATAATTCATTAAGGTTTTATTGTAAATTGGCATGCGCCGCGAAAATCAATAGAGTTATTATGAAAATAATGTATTACGATATTCATACATTGTTTACCTGGATTAAAACATATAGGGTACTTTTAATCCCGTTAGTACATTCCCATAGGATATTTTCCGACATCCACGCGGGCGAAGCCGCGGGCAAAAGCTAGTACAATATAAAAAGGTACCATCGAAGAAGTTCATATCTAACCACCATAAGGACTATTCTTGCTCGCAGCGCTCGACGGCTATAGCACCGGCCCGCTAGCACGGTAGCAGATGTGGTCATCGTGTTAACGGAATTTTGTTTTGAAACTGGTTAGATATGAACTTCTTTGATGGTACATAATAATGTGACAATCTGACGCAAACAGAAGTAACGGAATTGTTTGTGATTTCAACTGATTTAGGGGCAAAGGAACTATTTCATTCTGAACCTATTTTCTTAGGTGTAACCTATTTTACCCAAATACATATATTTATAAACTATTTTGTTTGACTGCCTCGTTGCGCTACTGCTGAGCATGAGGTCCTGGGTTCGATACCCGGGTCGGGCAAATTGTTATTGGGTTTTCCATCTAGAATTTCTCAGTACTAGCCTGGAGTCTGGATTTATGCCCGATTGATGGTAATAGGTTCGCCCCCTATTACATGGGACTTAAACATAACTAGCGAAATGTGGATGTACTATAGGTACATCTCTGCCTAACTCTTCGGAGAAACACAGGCGTGATGTTGAATGTGTCACTTTGAAAACGAAGAACGATTAAAAAAAAAAAAAAAACCCTACTATTCGCACATAAAACGTTGAATTCACATCAAAATTGCACATCCAATCGTAAAAAACATTTAACCGAAGCTTCAAAAGAATTAGATGCTCTACTTATCACGAAGGATAAATATACAAAGTATATGTTTCGTAATTATATGAGATTGCTTTTGTTCGGATTTTGGTTTTCCAAGACAACATATTACAAAGACTACGTAGAAAAGAAAACAATAATCAAATGCAAAGTAAAAAAGAGAAAAAATATATAAATCTTTTTGTCACTTTCCTTGAATTCACATCAAAATTGCACCTCCAATCGTAAAACATTTAATCGCAGCTACAAAAGAAACGATTAGACGCTCTGCTTATCACGAAGGATAAAAGATACAACGTAAATTTATTTATTTATTTACTCACAACATACAAATATCTTTACAGGACAATCCCAATGTTGGCTAGAACATGACATTGCTTTTTGTCCGATTTTTTACTATGCATCGATAGTTTTTACCTAATCTGCGTTCGTAATTTATTTGCCAAACGAGTAAGCAAACACGGGTTTCAGGAAAAACAACTGAAATACCTACACATAAGGTTCAGTTTGCGTTACAACGTTATTTTTTATGACATTTTTATGAACTCATTTCACTTAAGTGAGATTTTAACGGAATTAATCGGTAGAAACCATTTTCAAAAAACTTTCACAATATTAAATTGTCAAGTGCAAAAACAAGGAAAATATATTTGATCACTGTCGTTGAATTCACATATATTGTACCTCCAATCTTAAATGATTATTTTAACGAAACTACAAAAGAATTAGACGCTTTGCTTACCACGAAGGATAAAAGATACAAAGTACATGTTTGATTAGTGTATGACATTAATTTGTTGCGATTTAGGGAAAAGTTAAATTTCATTTCCAATATGCGGTCCTTGTAGTCTAGCCTTTTTATAGATTTATTGTCATATACCTATCTATATTCCACATTATCCTACCACAAGATATTGAGAAACCATCTCAGTTTCAAAAATCAAACCATTTTAACAAAATTTCACACTAAACAAAAAGTGAAAAAGAAAAAGTGCAAAAATAAAGAAAGAAAAAAATATTGGCACAATATTTTCGTAAAATTCACATAAAAATTGCACCTCTAATCGTGAAAAACATTTAACCGCAGCTTCAAAAGAATTAGACGCTCTGCTTAATACGAACGATAAAAGATACAAAGTAGGTACATGTTTGGCTAGAACATGACATTACTTTTGTTCGGCATGACAACGGTCTGACATCTGCGGGTGGATCCGGAAATAAAGAACCATGTGGGTTTAATACTCTTATCCCGAGTTTTGATCTTAAGTTTACATTCAAAGCCTTTTGACGAATACCTTCAGGGTATAAAGACTCGTTTTGATATTTCTAACCTTTCCAGAATCTCCAGTTATGTGTTAATTTAGTAGGTACCTAAGGTCTGTTGTCAGGTAGTGGAGAAGACTTTATGAATAATGTGGCAAAACATTAATTGTTATTTCGGGGAAAAAAGTTTCAGGGAGAGGAGAGATTTATAGCTGAGTAAGCTTGGATTGAAACTATTCGATAGGTACATTTCAAACTTGTTGTGCCTACTCGATCAAAATCTAAATACTTTGGCAAACGCTTCACGTAACATTTCAAAACAAAAACTATTCAAATTAATTCACTCGATCAACAACAATGCTGCTGGCATAATCCGCTCTGAAATATCCAAACAAAATTTTGCGAAACTAGTAGCTAGACTCACCATATTCCGGACATATGATGCAAAAAGCCACAGCCAGGAAAAAGCCGATCACTTCGCCACAGAATCCTTTGAAGGCCATTTTTCCCCTTTTTGTTTAACCAACGCTGGCTTTTACCGACATCTTCACTCTTTCTATTTTTCACAATTTCTCACTAAAAATCCTTCGGCACACTCATCGTTCTTTGTAAAACATCCGACTTTTTAATCGACATCCTTCTTCAAGGAGAATTTATCTTCTGATGTTTTATTTCGACTGGATACCGTTGCGGTTACATCTGTAAAAGAAAAAGGCCTTTGTTAAAATCGTCAAATCAAGATGTGTCTGATATTTTTAATGTTTAAGTTTATTTTCTGTTTTTTTTTTTTATTGCGGTCTATTTCAAAAAGGAACAGCAAAATTCGTGATTTTTTTTTCCGATTATTTATTGTTTGATGATCGTTTAAAAAAAATTTGGATTTAGGAATCGATTTTCATAAGGCCCCGGGGTATGGAAATTTTAGGAGTGGTGAAATTTATACAAGCGTAACACTTTTTGAAAAAAAGTGTTTTATATTTTGTTTTATAAATGCGTTAATTTACCCTCTTTGCCTATTGCATAATCAAAGACAATCGTGTTAAGGAGTAAACTCCAGTCACGCGTCAGATCTGACACACACACACACACACTTTTTACAACCCTTTTAGTTTTCCATGAACCTTATTTCCATGGTGATACCTACTGCATTTTAATTTAATTTACAATTTAAAATAAAATTAATTGTTTCAATAATTCGGCTGCTAAAATGCCTGTTTCCCAAGAAAATAACAATTATTATTTACTACGGGCACTCACATAAAATTTCTTGGAAGCTAATTACATTACAGTACAGAAACCCATTTCCAAGGGAATGTGTAAGACTTCATAAGCAAGGGTTCACCAAGTTATTCTAAGACGTGATTCTAATAACAGTTTCTACCCAGTACGTTCGTCCCAAGTTATATTCTAAGGTTTACTTTAAATATCCTATTATAATTTCCGTTAATTAAGTTAAATAACCGCATCAATTTTTATACTCCTGTTTTATGAAATCCTGCTAATAAATGTCGGTGATTTCGATACCGAATTAAAAAAAATGTAACTGCATTTAAGGCCAGAACAAAATTATGTTTTCAAATCCCGAAAAATATCCCGGTATTTTTTCCACTGACATCGAACATTTTGAGAAATAATATAGTATTATTTTTCATTAAACATGTGTAAATACTAAAAAACAAACCTAATACAAGGTTGCGCATCATAAAAAATATTTATGTTTCAGTTTTCATGGCACAGTTTTGGGTCAATAGGAAAAGGCGCGGGCAACATTGTTCTCCCGCTATTTTCGTGAGGCTCATTTTACTTGAATGCTATGTATATTGTAGCTTTATGTCGTCTTAAATCATATACAAAATCACAACCAAATAATGAAGTCGGGTAAAAACAATGTCATGAATATGAGAACCATTTTCGAAGCTTTCAGGCCGGATTTCGACATCGAAACTGAACGCGATCAGCACATCTAATCCACATTCAAGAGCTGTCAGCGTCATCATTTCTGTGGAATATTGACACTGACAGCTCTTGAACTCAGTTTAGATGTGCTGATCGCATTCTGTTTCATTGGTGAAATTTACCCTTAGTCTCGTAACCATACATCGTTTTTTTTGTGCTGAAATCCTCAATTAAAAAACTCGAATTAAAAACTATTTTTTTAATATAATATACAAAAATTTATGAATGATAAACCCAAACAAACCCCGAAAACACAGCAGAAATATAAAAGACCAAAATTTGAATTACGAATTCCAACATTCAATAAACTCGTTTACCGGGCCGCTTTACACAAACGTTTTTTCCCACAATACACGAAGCATAATTATTTGTTGAACATGTTACGACTGGAAGTGACCTGAAAAGGACGACGTGTATTGTTGGAGGCGTCCGAGGCAGAAATTGTATTGTGTCCCAGCTCTTTATGTACCACAGAAACGGCGCTACCTATGTCTCTTCTATCTGTTCTTTGTCGCTGTCACCTATACAAGGTTTCTTACGTTCCGCTTGCACAGTTTTAGTTGTTGTTAATGAAGTGGAAACGTACTGTAATGGGTGCTTGTGGGAGTGCACCTGTGTTGTAAAGGGGTAACGAGTTGAGTGATTTTGTTGTCGTTGCGCTATGGGATTTTATCTGCTTTGTAGTTAGTATTCTGTAAGTTCAATTTGTAGATACATATATACGTACGACGGAATGTGTGAACGTAAACGAGGCAAAAGGAGTATGTAAATGTAATGAAATTAAATTTATTTTTGCAAGAATTGTAGTACATTACAGTTGGTGGGGTTATTTAACAGTTTCTAAAACAATTCGCTATAACTAGCATGCAAAATTACATTAATTAAATAAATTAAATCATATTAATAAAATTTGAACATACCTACATTAAGTTATTAAATTTAATATTATGAATGTCAATCATTTGTCAAATTGTAATAGTAAATGTCAGTGTGAGTCTTGTAAAGATTAGATACTCATTCACAGAATAGAATGATTTTTCTATAAGCCATTTGAATTATATTGTTTTAAAACGGTTGATTGGCAGTTCCCTATATAATTTTGGTAATTTATTATATAACCTTATAACCATTGGAAAGCAACTTCTGTGATATAAGTGGCTTTTCATTGGTTGTAAGGATCCTAGCAGGTGATTCTCTGTAGTTTCTGCCTACCCCCTTGGGGAGGAGGGGTGAGTTTATGTACGAGTATGTATTTGCTATATCAGTTTGTTGTTTTGAAAGATTCACAACACTCGACTCGGTGTTCATTTAAGAGTTCCAGTTGGGACGACTGCCTTGAACTATTAAAACCAAGAAAGGTTTTGATATTTTTCCAATTATAAAAAGAAACCTTTTATCTGCACTCATATCGTAAAATTCGAATTATAAACCCACAAAGATAAAATGACATAATCTATAAGACAAAATGACAGATTGCGATTGTATAACTGTCATTTTGTCTATTCTTCCGTCGACAAAACCTGTGTCTATTGTGGTCATGCTAAGCGTGCAGGAGACTGTTGGCACTGTCATCCGACGCAGTAGTGACGCGGTTCTTTTACGCATGATCGCAAAGAAGTCATCGGTTCGCGCTGCTGCGAACATCTCTGATGCACTACAGTGACGTGGCAGTGACAACAGTATCCCAAAAGCGTTGTTGTATTGCACACGCAGAGCATTTAACGTTTTTTGCGTGTATCTGGTTCACAGACTGCAGGTATAAAAAGCCTGGCAATATGCCATAAAAAAACCTTTATATCATTGTTTTTAACCTGGAGATATCATTAAAACGTCTATTAAACCATCGAACTGACATCGCCACATGCGAACTACGCATGAAAGACCTGACGTCACATAACATCCTGACGTCACTCAAATCCTGCATCGCGCAATTAGGTAGAGTTTACCGCGCGGTGGACATAATTATATATACAAGCTCCCGACTTCAACCTCCGGGCAGTTGCCCGCCAGACACGACACCCGTCTGGTCGGAGGATCCTCCCTTTTCTATGGTGGATAAGTGAACTTTACTCCCTGTTCCTCATACCCCTAAAGAACTGTTTACTTAAAAGTGTGTTTGCAATTTAACTAATTCTAATGAAGTAATAGAAATAATTCTCGAAAAGGAAATAAAAGAGAGCTTGTGATTACTCAAAGAGACCTCCAAATCCTATCATTTCTTCGGCCTACAATCTTTTTTCCAATTTGTCTTAATGTTAATGCTGACGAAACAAGATTCTCTTCACTTCGGGCCCTGCCTTACTTAATGCCGAGCCTAATGTCGGTAAATATATAAATATATCAAAGAAAATTGGTAAAGAAAATTGAATTGTGTTCACACATCGTAATCAAAGCCAAACATGTAATGTTCTTTGTGAAAAGTATAATACACGTGACGTTGATAGAAATGATAACGAGATCCTAAAAACAGAACAATGTATTTTTGAATAATTTTGTCTGTAGCCAATAAGGATGATGCCTGGGTAAAAAAAAGGAATTCTAATTAGTCGGTCAGTCAGATAGTAAAAAAACATTAGACGCGTATTTTTTGCTTTATCATATTAATAAAAAAATACACAGATAAAACGCATTTTAAGTTGAGGAGTGAGGGTCGCTACGTCACAAGTACTCGTAAGTATAAAATCTACATACTTGTGACGTCATGGCACATTTTAACTCAATGTATTCGTAAAAAAAGAAAAAATATGTGTCCAATATTTTTTAATAATCTCGATGGCGGACTAAAAAAAAATTGTCTTCATCCCTATTAAGGCTAACAAGACTGCGTCCAGTATGAATTCATCATTAAACAAAAAATATTGTAGTAGAACAAAAGAAAAACAATACTAGATCTAGATACACACCTAAGCAAATAGTAGGGTGTTTATAAGATTTTCAATATATATACAGGGTCAATTTAAATTAGCTAGCGAAACTCCCCATTTTTCGGGTTCCGTACCTCAAAAGGAAAAAAACGTACCCTTATAGGATCACTTCGTCGTCCGTCTGTCTGTCTGTTTGTCAGTCTGTCAAGATCCTTTGTCTCCGGAACGCGCGGAGATATCAAGTTGAATAATTAATATCAAATACGTAGGTGGTCTGGTCTATGGGGTCTGGTCTCCGGGCTATGGTCCCTTGAAGCGCTTAGATCTCGACGCAATAAAAAGATACGGCCATATAAGCGACATATTTTGATACTCAAAAAATGAACGTACGTTTACCTAGAATCATTAAATTTTGCAAGAAGCAACTCTCGTACCACAAGTAATGGAAAAAGACCAAAAATCGTTAATTTGTAGTTTTAACAAATATTTTTTTTTTTGCGATTACAAACTTTCATTTGCAGTTGGAGAATTGACCGTGGCGTATATCGATGTATTGAAGAACATGTTTATCAACTACAACGCTAAGTTTGTTTCTGAGATAAATTCATCGCAACTATTCATCCCTTCACCGCGCGTGGTCCGACACGCACTTGACCGGTTTTTTATTTTGTTGTGTTTAGATATCTATACCAAGGAAAGCTACGTCTGCCAAGTTTTGCTAGCTATTTCAATTTGACCCTGTGTTATCTGCCATCAAACTCATCCATGTTATCAAGTTAGGTAGAGAGTTCAATAACCGTCAAGTTAGGTAGAAGTACCTGAGCGACCGAGCTCTGCTCTAGTGAAAATAGAGAATGCTCATTTAATAGTATAGGATAGTTCATACTAATTCCATAAAAATCTGCTGCTTCATAGAAAAGTGCAATATCTACGCGGTCAAACATCAGCTGCTCCATACAACAGCAGATTTTTTTTATATTACTGACGAAAAATTTCAACGTAGGGGTGTTCAGAATCACGTACTGAATCCAAGGTAAAAGTTTTCGCGTCGATGGCCCTGCCATCCTGTATATGTACAAATATTGGAAAACGATGAACGTATTCGATACAAGGCTGAAATTGGAAATTTGGTAAACCTTTGCTGTCAAGCTAACACCCAGCCGTTGGTCATGCTCAATGTCAATACCAAGTACATTTCAAAACAACAATAATGAATTAATTCATTTTTATGTCAACAGTAGCTGATATAAAAATATCAAATTTACAATCAAATGAATAAAAAACCCATTTATTTATATCAGTTGGTGTTTCCGAACGGCATACATGTATAAAAAAGGAAAATACCTCAATAATAATTTCCATATATGACATTTTACCAACAATAAATATAAAATCGCCAACATCCTTCCATAAGCCTATCCATTCTTCACTCGGGCTCATATAAACAGACTATAAAAATGAGTCTTGTATTGACAATAAAAACGATTTTATGTGATAGGTAGGTACTTCAAAAGTTTTCCCAACAAATGTAATGCGATACATGTGATTATTCGATGAAGGTAAAACAGTGGTTACTTTGATGGCTTCATACAAATGGAATAGACTAATAGAGCATTCGTTTGGCAAATAGAATGTCTAATGGTATTGATCGGAGGTAAAATGAACGTTCATAAACGATCACTAAAACAAAACACGATTGATTGCCTTTAAAATTGCATTCAATTAATCAATCTGCCTAGCCTTTTCCCAACAACGCAGCTGCATCCTTTTAGACTGGAAGCTGACCCCAAGCTTACAGTCAGATGCCGCTCAATACCAGAATTTTACATTGAGAGACAGCCAATTTGTCTTCTACAGGATTGTGGAGGTCACATAGGCAGTTACTGGTTAACATGATACACCTTAGTAAGTCTGGTTGTCAGACTTTTGGGCTTCTGACTACGACTCTTAAAGATCTACGAATGACAACGGGACCAACGGCTTTAATTCATATTCAAAGATAATTTTTAAGTGGAACATATTAAAATATAAAGAAACACAACAAGCTATTCAAGACAAAGTACACTTACTACACTATAATATTCCTCATGCTAAGAAATTCTAAAATTTTAATTTTGATTTATAACTTGAACATTTCGTGCCAAGAGAAAGATACGGTGCATAAGCACTGACTCAGCTTGTACAAGTCGAGATGGGAACAACACTAAGAATGCATGAGACTGGACAAAGTAGAAAAGTTTGCGTCATAAAGCAAATCCTTGCACCGGAATAATTCTCAAAAGTTGTTTGTGACGTGGCACGTTCAAGTTTATTCCCCACGGTTAAACTGGGACAATTTAGAGAGCATTAAAACTGGTAAGGCCTGTAGAAACTTTAAACGTTATCAACACTATTGAAGATAATGGAACTGGTCGTGCACTTAACAGTCCATCCACGTTATATAAAGTCAATTTTGGTGAACAGGTTATTGAAAATAATATTAATTAAGAAGTTATAACGAGCAGCTATTAAAGGTTTTATGAATAAAAGCTAATTTCAAGAGAGATCAATTTGACACCAACAATATTTTTTGTTATAGTAATGTATCAGTTTAAAGGTGACAGAGATGAATGAGGGATTCGAGTTTACGTAACATTATTTCCAAAATATCGACTGCTTCAAGTGTTAATATCCTGGTAGTGATTGATAGTTCTGTTACTGCGTAACTTTATGGACGTAAAGGCGTTGGATAATACCTACCTGAGTATAACGCTGTAGATTTATATTCCAAACAGCTAACAATTTTAAGAATAAATCTGTCTCTAAAACTATCAAACTTTAAAGGCTTACCTAATCTCACAACCTTATAATGCGATACCGAAATTTCACAAACAACTTCGATCGTTTTACGAAATTTTTCTGCCAAAACTTCGCGATTTAGATTTGAACTGTCTTGTTTACCAGTATTTATGAGTCTAACCACACATAATTTACAAGTTTCTCCTGATCGCGATCAACTAAGATTAAACCTGTCACGTTCCCGCGAAAATTGCGGAGATTTAGGGACAGAAGAGTTAGAGAACTCATTTACATTATAACACCGTAAGTTTTGGGCGATGTAAAAAGTTTACGATGTTCCACCAACTAAGTGAATTTATGGTGGGCAATATCTTTAGTTGGATAGGGCTTGTTAAGTGCTTCGATTTTGTTCGTTCGTGGTTTGGATTTGAAATATATGAGGAGCTTATCTTTCTACGCATTATTGATTGTTGACTTGCGGCAGTGTCTCTTATTTTCCTTGAAATTTTGTTATGAATCTTATTTCGCTTTTCTCTTTTGAATTTAAACTATCGCTTTTACTTATACACGTAGTTCACTTTTACTGACGTTTGTTCATTAAAGTTTCTAAACATAATATTCTTCTACAATAGAAAGGTTGTAGGTATTGGTTGCTTTCTATCTTATTTTCCTCAAGTTTTATATTAAAGTTTTTGTCATGGACGTTTTGTTCATCCTATTGAAACATCATAAAACTAGACCGGGAGCTGCCCAAACTTTTTGACATAAAAAACTTCTACTAGCATTTTTACGAACTCACCTTATCAAGTAAATGTAGAAATGAAACATGAATATAAATTGTACAAGCTGTTTGTTGATTCCATTTAAATTATTTTGCTTGATACCTCTACATATAAAAAAAAAGTCCTGACTCACTCGCTGACTGACTTATCAATGACTGCCCTTGGATTTAAAAACCTGATTTTTTACGGTATAAGGAATATAGGGTCTACGAAGACGCTGGCAAAGAGCTAATTGGCTTATAACAAGTCTTCTTTATGTAGCAATATAACATGCACCTTTGAAATATATTTACCTTTGTGACCAAGGCCAAGAGGATGCCAGTAGTCGGGGCTCTCTGCAAGTAAGTCGAAACATACAAAGGCAGTATGTTTCAGTTCTAAATCTACTATTATACATTATTATCTTTGCATACATCTACTGTCGTATTATTATCTTTGCCCATTGCAAACTGTGGCAGAATATTCTACGTCCATCAACTGAATACCTACCTCCAAGCGATCATCTTCCCACAGGGTCTACCCTTTCGTGGTCCACTTGGAAGTCTCTGAACTGCCTCCGAACTCGTAAAGTGGGCGACCTCGACGGTACGGCGGCAGGCTGTGGATGTGGAACTATGTCTCAAACTATGCTCCACGTCCTATCCTGTACTTTGTGCCCCAAAAATTGCAGCCAAAGTGACCTCAGCGCTGTCACCGTCAACGCCGTGGAACTTGCGAAATTTTGAATTAACAAAATTTAATAAATTGTCGTGCCATCGACGCGACAAAGAAGATCTTTGCATGAAATATGTCTATCATCAAGGCTTTACTGAACTCGGTAGGAACCGTGAGTATCCTAAGCTAAAAGCAAAATGTTGCATCCCAAAATAGCAAGACATTTACAAACTCACGGCCAAAGAATCAAGTTCCAGACATACACTACTGAATAAATAAATAGTAGGAGGTATTTTTGGAAAACTCCAGCCTACCATACGTCAATATTCATTATGTGCTAATGAAATAAGGACTTGACTTCCGGAATTCTGCATGTCATTCACGTTTACTCTAATGAGGTATACTACGCTCTGATTAATGGATGAATGAACAGCAGACTTTTCTATTTACATCAAACTTAAAACTCTTATTTCAATTGAACCATTTACAGGCACTTTTGAATTGTCAAGGAGTCGGTCAGTCAGAAGTATGAAGCTAGTTGCCCATTCCTACCTACGGATAAGAAAGGGTAAGAAACTCCACGGACACCCTTTTAAATAAATTTTTATTTACTTAATATTAGTGACAACATTCATATTGAAATTATAAATGTGAAAACAATAGTAAGACGTGCGTTTTTGACTGACCGATTCCTTGACAATTCAAATGTGCCTGTAAATGGTTTAATTGAAATAAATGGTTTGAGTTTGACTTTGCACGTTACAAGCTTCCGTAATAAATGATAAAAACAAAAATCAATTCAAAATTTGAAATAAGCCATGGCAGCTAAGAGATGACCAGTCCCAACTGATGACGCCTGTACACGAACATAACGCATGGCTCAGCACCATTCAGCTCAACCATTTTGAAGGGAGCTAAATGATCTATCACACATTCTTAAGTAGATGGATAAAACTATACTTTGTGATTTGGAAAGACATTCACAAACCTCAACGTAATTTAGATTACAAAAAAAGTTACTAGGTAAAATCTGTGCGACTCTTCAGTTTTTAATTATTGAACATTTTTAACTGCAGTACCTACATAAAACCGTATCTTATTTTATCTAATAAAGCCAATGCAGAGATAGCCAAGTTGTGTGATCGTCGGACTGCCAAATCATAGATCTCGAGTTCACACCCAAGGCACGCATCTCTGACTTTTCGGATTCATGTGCGTATTGTATAATTATTACTTTCTTCAAAAACAGTGAAGGAAAACATCGTGAGGAGACAAACTGACCTGAGAGATATTTCTCGACGACATGTGAAGCCCAGTCAGAGGCTTATTGGTGGCTTTAAATCTGAAACCAGGTTAGTCACTAACCACACGAAAAGAAGAAGGCAATTTAAATTTAACAGTGCCAACAGTCCCGGGATGTCATATCATAAGAAACTTTATTACGATCCAAAACTGCAGTAATTCAGTTCTTATTACAAAGTAATATTTCGAAAGGAAGAAAAGTCACTAAAACTCACACAAACAAATAAGAACATTGTAACTCATTATAACTTTGCCTATAGGCAAACATGAACCTGGTGTATGTTTGGCGTTAACTTTGCCTCTTCTTCAAAGGACGAACTTGCCTTTATTACTTCAAAACGTGTACCTATTAAAATAACGACACAGCATCTTATTAAGTCTTTAACACTAAACAATTTTGAAGTAATGGCAAATATGGATTATGAATGTTGCTCAATTTTGGGATCGTATATGTGTTGGGAAATGATTTTTCATTGCATTACTTGTTTAATTAACTCCGATGGGTGGTTCAAAATGGCAGATACTTCCATAAGCGCCAGCTTTAAAATCAGCCACATAAATAAAATGTTAGACCAGACAAAAAAACAATTTTTTGTCTGGTCTAACATTTTAATCATGATCATCATAATCACCTTCCTGACGTTGTCCCATGTGACTTGGGGTCGCCACAACACGTTTAATTTTTCCACTCTCCCCTGTCAACCGTCACGCTATCATTCACTCTTCTCTTTTATATCATTCCTCACACAATCCATCCATCTAGTCTAACATTTTAATGTTTCATTTTCTATTTTCCACGTGTGTCAGGAATGCGTATCACAAAACGATACAAGCTTACTATTTTACGCCCACATCACAAGTATGAACAAAGCTAAAGTTAGAAAAGGTTTACTCTCCTACGTAAATACATAAACGTCATATTATGTCGCTGATATTTATTTGAGATACTGTTCAACCGTATGTGAAAATCTCCGAAATTCCTGTTCCCTGTTCTATATTTCCCTTCGCTCATCCACACGTCATGTTGTATATGGGAAGCATTCAGCAGGCAAATGTTAGTATAAACAGACCGAACTACTTGTGGGAAGTGCCTGGAGTTCTCACTCAGAATGAAAAAAAAAGCGCGTGAGCCATGCATACAGAGGAGCCATCATTTATCATGTGAAGATACATTTCTTTTCACGCGCGTAGAGTGTGTTGCGAGGCTTAGAAGTGTTAGAATATAGAATGAAAATAAACTTTAGAAAGAACGACCAAGTGTGGTTTTGTGATTATGTACTTGTATTAAATTTTAGATCTACAACCATCCGAAGTGTTTAAAAAAATGCCAAAGGCATTCGATAGATTGCCACGACGACGAAAGTGGGAAATAATAGACTGATTAGAATTGAAAATCTTAAATCTTTTGTCAGAAAAATATGCAAAGTACTAAACTTCAGCTTTTGAAAACTAAGAAGTTTACCATTTTAATTCTTTGTTCAAGCCTACTAACGATCAACTAACGTCTGGATTTTTACATAAAACGTAACAAAATAAATCCAGCGCATAATTACAGTCACAATACACAAGAAATTGGCAAGAAAAAGTACATTTAAACAGGAAGCGGGTGAAGACGTGTCCCGTAGCTCCTCAAGACGTGACAAGCCAATGCTCATTCGAAATCAGGGCAGGATACATACTCGGAATATCAAACGGTATTGTACTCCCAGCGAATATTCCCATACTATTGATATGAGTTATATGTAAAAAGGAAATGTATTCGAGAGGAATTCGAAAGATATCTAATCTATATCGAATATATCAAATCCTTATACAGTACGAGTGTATTTTGTTAAAGAACATGGTTCTCTGAATTCATAAACACGACACAAACACCGTACTGTTTGTGAGGCGTGTTTTGAGACGTTTCTGCGAATGTTCAATAATATAATAATATGTGGTTATGTTCAAATTTTTATAGCGATAGTCCCTTAACAGAAGTAATAATAAATAAATGAAAACTATAATCTCTATGTATTTTACTGTATATATATTTTAGTGTTAGTTGTATATTTTAATCTTAATGTTATTTTAATTTTATTTGTAAATTAGTAGCTCCAATAGTACTTTTGTCATTATTGATAGATACATGGTGCTCACATATTTAGAAACATTGTAAAATTATACGATATTCCTAACATTTTAACAAATAATACTAATAAGTCAGTGTGTGAGTTCAAGAAATTACAGAATGTAAAATCATATTTTATAAATCTTTGAAAAATGTAGAAGAATATACATAAATAATAAAATAAATAAAAATTTCCATTAAAAAGTGCCATTTAAAAGTGTTTGTAAATAGTTTAATTGAAATAAATGCTTTGAGTTTGAGTTGAGTATTTAATTCTTGAAACCACAGATCGACATTGATATGAAATTTATTGTTACTCGCAGTTTTTATAACTGAAATAAACCACACTGACAGTAATAATTACTGTCGGTTGATTAATTATAGCTTAAATACTAGATACTATAATAAGTATCTAGTATTTAAGCTTTATAGAACCAATGGGTAATGTCAATCGACCAGCAGCCCTTCATGACACCATTAGAAATTTTTACTAGCACTAACGTGACTGCGGCGTCAACTGAGGTATCGATTGATGACCTAAATGTCGCCATGGCAGCTACTGGTCCCGGTGCCTTAAGTTCGTCAGTTTGATTAACGCATCTTGCGAGATGTTTGATGTCTTCACTTAGAATGGAGGCTGGGAAAGTTTTTTGAGTGTTGTAAGGTTGAATTTCAAGAAAGTTTGAATTGTAATAAAGCTTTTGCGATTTGTTTTACACGGGTTGAATTTTATAAAAGGTGTATATTTCCGTCTATTTTAGTTAAAGGAGATATTATTTAGATCGATTGATAACCTAAACGTCGCCATAGCAGCGACAGGTCCCGGTGCCTTAAGTTCGTCAGTTTGATTAACGCATCTTGTAAGATGTTTGATGTCTTCAGTTAGGATGGAAACTGAGAAAGCTTTTTTGGGGTGTGTTTTAAGTTGAATTTTTAGACAGTGTGAGTGGGATTGTTTCGGTTTTCATTTAATAAAGTAGGTAGATGGGTTATAATGACCATAGATAAGTAAGTATATCAGTCTATATTTTTCAAGTATTGTTTGTGAATAAAGATTATGAGACAACAACTCCTACAACTTGAAATATTCTTTAAATTAAAATTTAATGTCTTTGTATATGTATACAATGTGAAATTTAATTCGTTTGAATCCTCTTACAATGACCCCTATATTGTACTCATAATTACGAACAACTTTATAAAAAATCAGCTGTTCCATACATTTATGTTCGCATAGCTCGTTATAATGTAGGGAACAGCAGATTTTTTTTTCGCGATTTCAGGGTTGGCCCCATAGCGAAAGTTGTTCATAATGATGAGTACAATGACCCCTTAAGAGGATGCAAACGAATTAAATTTCACATTGTATGTAACACATTTTCTACAACGGATTATTATCCCAAAAACAACACACGCAACAAGATACAAGATCAAAGTGGCATATCAGTGTCAGGGATTGTCGTGACAACGCTTGATATGACATTGTCTGTGCTCATATTACCCCGACACGAGACACGACACGACTGACGGAGATATGGAATAATTATAACGTTTCACTTCTAAGAGTAATGTTTCAGGAATTATTTGTGTAAATGAAGAGGCTGTATATTTCTTGAAAGTTGGACAAAAGTTGGTCAAAATTCTGGAGGTAAGTATTTTAATTTGGCCTACGGATCTCATTATAAAAGTTGCGTGTTCTATTTTTGTAAAATGTTACGTAATTGGTCGAGCTATCTGCGGTCAAGAGTCAAGTGGAGGTTTTGAGTTTCTTTAGATATTTCTGTGGTTAGTAATAAAAGCAGGGAAATTGGCTTCGCTAGAACCTCTCTGACTGACTCTTTAGCATCACCTGAGCTATTCCCACATAATTCGTAATATAAGACAAGACTTGTTCTTCATTTTGTCAATGCTTCCAAAAAAGTGTGTGTGTGTCAGTTCCGAGGCACAACTGGTGTTTACTCCTAAATAAAATTGTTTTTGAATATGCAATAGGCAAAGTGGGTAAATAAACGCATCTCTTAAAAAAAACCTTGATGATGATTTCAAAGTGAAAGGTGCGCAAGGTACCATCGGAGAAGTTCATATCTAACCACCGTAAGGACTATTCTTGCTTGCAGCGCTCGGCGGCTATAGTACCGGGCCATGTACAGATGTGATCATCGTGTTCACGGGATTTTGTTTTGAAACTGGTTTGATATGAACTTCTTTGATGGTACGTTGCGCAGAAAAACGTAACGGTTTTGAGTAAAAAGCGTTTATTCTGAAAGTGGACAACGTCGCAAATAGATGTCAAATATTTCACTGTTTTGTTTAATTTGGCAATATTACTCTGTGTAAATATGATATGTGGCTAACTAGCGAACTAGAATATTAATAATGAATTGCAATTATTATATTGAATTTAATGATGTGACCGTTGTACGTGTAAAAAAGGCATTTGGAAGTTTTCAAAATACTTTTTACATCTAAAACTAAATATTCGGTGTTACGATATTAATGATTGCATTTTATAATCAATATTTCAGTTCACTAGTTAGCCACTTTGCATATTTCCATACAGTATTATTACCAAATTAATGAAAACAGGTAAATATTTGACAGCTATTTGCGATGTTGCCAACTTTAAGGATAAGCCCTTTTAACGCTTGTATAAATTTCACTGCTCATAAAGTTTCCATGCCGGGGGCCTTTTATGAAAATCGATTCTTATGGAGTAAACCCCAAAAAATATAACCAGAAAAGACAAAAGCGCAGCAACGCATTTAAAACGCATCAATTCTACTTAATCCTAAACTTTAATCAACCGTAACTAATACTTGTCTCCAAAATCCGTTCTTTAATCCTCAATTCTCATGCAAAATAACAGTGATACGCATTAAGTTGAACTAATTCCGTCACAAGCCCCACAAACTGTCTCATTATGCTGAAATATTCCTATGTTTATTCTACTCGTTAATACTAACGCAATAACTCGAAGATTACGCCCGCTGGGTGGCGTCGAGGCGTCTACAAAATGACTGTGATTATTCAAAAAGACTCGCATTTTTTTGGGTCCCGTACGCAGATTACAAGTTTTGTATAATTCGTCGATTTCGTCAGACGGTGCTGTATTAGGCGGTGTTTGTTTTTTTTTTTTAATAAAAACTTGAGAAGGAAAATCTATTTTTGGGCTTTTTTGAATCGACTAAATGCGTGTCAAGTTACAGAAATTCTGTATTTTGTCTACGTAGTCAAAACATAGTAAATTAGTTTAAAAAAAATATGCTAAGTATAAAAATTTATACCCAAACGAAAAAAATAAGAAGAAGAAGTCCAATCAAAAATAAATTCTAAGATAAAATGCCACATTATCTGCCACACTCTGACGCATCATTTAATATGACAAATGGTTCTCAATATCTGCTTCATGAAAAATAGCTTTACATTTTAAAATAAAAGATAAGAATAGTTAGGTATCTTAATGGCGAAATATATATTTTTTGTTTGATATCAAATAAAAAATATTTACGGAACCCTGAAAAATAAATTCCGCCACATTAAAATTTAAGCGTAAATTTTTCGCATCTGGCAATGTTTTGGACTTTTATCCGAGATTTAGGTATTTGGATTTTGAAGGTTTTCAGGAAATCTAATGCGGCGTAAGCCACTCAAATAACCTTGTTAATTAAAAGGATCCTCTCAAAAGACAGATAAAAGGATTTTAACCAGGATGGGTATAAAGCAAAATTGAATTGCTTCACATTTTTGGTGCACTGCGCAAGTACCTATTGTTGAAGGAGTAACGCGATTTTCATATTTTGATGTATCTGAAAGGGAGGTATAAAATGGGATTTAACTTTCTTTGAGATGTAAAGGGATGAGCTTGTTTTGAAATAAATGTTGTTGGGGGTGAGTGTTGTCATTTCAATACTCATAAAACAGTCAGTCAGTAATCTAGGAACTTACGACTGACATAGCAAGCAATTCCTCTACAAATTCTTTATTAATTAACTTTGCCTAAAATTCAGTATATAACGTTTAACCATACATTTTTGAAGTTTAAACGTCTCTTACCTAACCCCTAAAGTCCTTTTCTTTACTCTATAATTTTACTTTCTACCTATAATCTCTACTTTCAGTGGAAATAACCGAACAAAATCTGCACATTATGCACAGACCATTTTAGCAAGGATCGGATGTTGGCGTTCCCCGTCATTTTAGAAGGTTGGAATTCCACATCCCGGTCAATAGAGCAAACACAATTGCTAGCCACAATGCACGAACCGAATGGCCAATAAATGTTTGCTCAGTATCTCAATGTATGTGCTTGTGATTTGTATGTGTAATGTTAACTGATAACACAGGGTACACACGGTCGAAGAGTTAAAGGCATAGCAATAGAGGGTTGGTTACGGCTATCCTCTTGGGGTGTATTCTGTCGGCGGTGGTAGCCACTTTACTTAAGGTGAATCAAACGACAAACAAGCTGTCGGCCAGTAACCGAGAATCCATTTTGATTAAGTGGCCAGTAAGCTACATGAGCGGTACAAATAGCTACACAACCAAAGGTACAATAGCTAATTAATGATAACCAAAATAAATCTTTTTTTTTTTCGAAATTAGAATACTTCATCACGCAAGTTTTGGGGAAAACGTGAATGACTGACTCACGGACGGATGCTGCGATTTCTGAAGCACGTTCCGGCTTCTTTTTGTAATGCAGAACCTTAAAAAGTATCATTACCCAACACCTTTCTGCCTTTTTCTGCATGTTACTTGTGGTCGGCGCAACACGTTTTCTCTTCCCATTCTCTTCTGACAACCATCACGCTATCATTCACTCCCTTCTCTTTCATATCATTCCTCACACAATCCATCCATCTTTTTTTTGGCCTCCCCCTCCCTGTCCATCCATCAACATTTATATTCATCACTCTTTTAGTCACATGCGATGCCGATCCTCATCACATGCCAATACCAAGCCAAACGATTTCCTTTAAAAATTTCTGTCACTGGCGCCACTTTCAAACTTCCCCTTTATACTCATTTCTTACTTTATCCATTTTCTTCACTCCACATCCATCTTAACATTCTCTTCTCCGCTGCATGCAAGCTTTTTTCATCCGTCTTCTTCACGGCCCAGCATTCCGATCCATACATTACGACAGGTCTTATCACGGACTTGTAAATTTTCCCTTTTAACTTGAAGGTCATTCGTGGGTCGCAAGTTGTTCCTGTGACCTGTGATATAAAAATCATCATTATAACCACTGAACAAGAAATCAATCCTGTAGCATACTAAACCAAAAGAGCAATAAACATGATAATACATAATAACACTGAAAACATAACAATCCTTTATGATCTAGTGTTGTCTAGTTAGCAACTCGATCGGTCCCCAAACGACACCTCGAGCCAAAACTAACATAAATCTAAAGCTATTAATATAAATTACTTACGATTTACAATCCCTTTGGGGTGTTAAATTACAGTTATTTCCCTTCTATATAAAGGCTTTATCATAACAGACCGGACTCCTAACGTGTCGGCATCAATTTTAATTATTTATTATTGTGAGGCTTTAATGAGTTGGCCTTTGCTTAATGGGTTCGGATTAATTAGCGAACGATTTGGGGCGAGTTGTTTTAAAATGTTCAAGTAATGAGGTTTGATGTTAATTGAATATGGATTTTTGGGAGTAGCCGGTGCTTTATTTAAATTTTACTGATGAGAACAGTAAGTGGATGAGTGTTATTGGACTGATCGTCAGCCTGTTATTGGGTTATGCAAAACACAAGTCCCTCAATTACCTCTGAAGAAGATGATGATAATCATCACCCATGGCTGACGTAATATTGATCGACTGTGAGATCATTGGTGTCGTTATCGAATTTATTCCGGGGGCATGGAGGGGTCTCGACTGGTAATGGATGGTCACCCATCCACAAACCAACCGTGGCAACTGTAGCTCAACCTTTAATCGACCGCTGACCACGGCGCCTTAAAAATCTAAATACTTTGTTATTCTCTTCATACAGAAAAGTGTTCTCTTCAATTTAATATTTCTATTTCTATATGTATTCAAGAAACCTTTACACAACTGTCAGTTACATAATTTTCCTATTCGTTTTCATAAACCCCTATTTTCGTTCCATCTTTCCTTTGACAGTTGAGAAGGACCTAAGGGAAGGACAAAGCGATTTTACGGTATACTTTTCTTGTCAGTAAGAATCCTGTATGACAAACCTTTGTCAAAAAGATTCTTGGTATTTTTTCAAACGCCAAGTTGAATCCCCATTGAATTTATTGCGAACTTTTGATAGACATGTTAAAAAGAGGCCTTCAGAATTGAGTTTTGGCAAATGTTTATAACATATTTGTTATGACAGAAGAAGTATCTCGAATCTTGTGTATATTTTTTTTCCGAAAGTAATGTCAAGATGTGCGAATACGAGTATGTGTTTCAAAAGTAAGTAACATAACAACACAACAACACACACTTAACATTCTAGTGTACATTGATAGTTGTGATCTCAAATACAACATCATAGTTCTCTTGGATATAATCCTCTAATTTCTAGCCAAGTTTTTTCAATACTTTTCAAGAAAAAAACCAGTATTTAACACCAAAAAAGAAAGCAAAACACGGAAGTATTCGCCGCAAGTAGAAAGAGTTAATCAGGATCGCGTGTACTTAATAGGTAAGTGTTAATTAAAGTAATAACTGCTTGGTACTCGATGCAGAGAAATGAATGCGGTAAAATAACCACGAAACCATTCAAAACTTGTTTAAACGTAATACATTTGGTAAAACTGTTTAAAACTTCTGGAAACCTAGAGTTTTAGACGTACGAGAAACAGGGTGTAAAGTTCACACTTCCTCTATAGAAAAGGGAGGATCCTCCGACCAGACGGGTGTCGGGTCTGGCGGGCAACTGCCCAACGATTGATGTCGGATAGTCTTATATATGTCGTTCGCGCGGTAAACTCTAATTGTGCGATGCAGGATTTGTGTGACGTCAGGATTTTGTGTGACGCTGACGTCTTTGATGCGTAGTTCGCATGTGGCGATGTGTATGCTGGCAGCCATAGAGTAATAATTATTAGAGGGAAATATTTAATTGATACTTTAAAAACTTTTGGACCTTCTAATGATGCAAAGTTTTTTAAATAATCGAGCCTCTTTTTAAATTTCTGGCCTCTCGCAGTAACTACGCTAGGATACCCCGATCAAACTGGTTAGATTAGAATGACAAACCGCGACTGAAGCGGTACCGCGGCAGCAACAGTCGGCAAGCGCTACATCCAAGTTCGTCGCAGATACCATTTCATATTTTTAGGACCCCAAAATATGAATGATTAGAGGTTCACAAAAAGAAGCGCATGCATTATATTAGAGTTTTCAATAAAGAATATATTTAGGAACGCAAAATGGAAATTATTAGAGATTCGATTAAATACAAGCCATAAATATAAACAGTCTGAAAATCCTGAATCAAAATCTGATATAAATCAGGTTTCTCCGTACCTACTATAAATTGTAAGTACTTCTGCAGACCACAAACCGCAGCGAATTTTGGGTAAAGTCCAACAGATGTAAATAAATATGTCATGTGGTTTAAAAGAAAGGCCGTCTTTTATTTAGAACTAGCTTCTGCCCGCGATTTCATCCGCGTGAAATGTCTTGTTTTAACATAAAATTGTAGCTTCCTATTAGTGAAATAATTTTCGAAATCGGATCAGCAGTTCCGAAGATTACCCCCTACATACAAACTCCTATAAAATGTTAGTATTATTGTACTAGAACAAGATTTTTTTTGTACTTTTTTAACACCTATGATGAGACGGTGGATTTTATTGTTCACCACTTCTAATGTCCTAGCTGCAATTAAGAAATTTCTATTTATTATTCAATAACTCTTTATAACTATATTTTCGAGCTGTTTGAGGTTGAGAGCCTAGGGCTGTGGGTCCGAGTACTTATGGTTTGTTCAATCAAATCTCCAAACGGCTGGTTGAGACTTCCCGAGACCCAAGGGCTGACTTTTACCTTGGGCAGAGGCTAAGTATTGCCATACAACGTGTCAATGGCGCCAGTCTCTTGGTTATATTACCTATTGGTTATAATTTTTCGAAGCCATATTTTAATTTGTTAATAGTTTTAGCTAGGTTAGAATATTATATTTTTAGTTTTGGAAGAAGACTTTACAATTAAAGATTAAAATTAATAAATTGAGACTTTTCATATCTCTTAATCCACTAATATTATACATGCGAAAGTGAGTTTGTTTGTTTGTTACGCTTTCACCCTAAAACGGTTGAACGAATTTGGATGAAATTTGGTGCATGGATAGATCAAGACATAAGATACTTTTTATCCCGATATTCCCTCGGGATCGAGACCTATGCGGAGGAAACCGTGGGGCGCTATTTGTTTTATTATAAGAATTGCCCTACAAGTATTTTTCAAAGCTTGTACTTAAATAGCTTTTATACAAAAAACGTGTCAAAAATGATACAAGGTATCTATATTATTAACCCCCACCTTTTGCGATAACTTAAAGTACTGTGGCGGCATCTACATCGCCATATGCGAACTACGCATAAAAGACCTGACGTCACACAACAACCTGACGTCACACAAATCCTGCATCGCGCAATTAGAGTTTACCGCGTGATGGATATGTATACAAGCTCCCGACTTCAACCACTGGGCAGTTGCCCGCCAGATATGATACCCGTCTGATTGGAGGATACAGTGGGTCCCTTTTCTATGGTGGATAAGTGAACTTTACACCCTGTTCCTCATGCCACTAAAGTACCAATTGCAGCAATGGCGAAACACAATGGCGTATTATATTTATTTGTTACTTGTACTAACTTAAGTTATTTTGTACTTCCCCTTTCATCATATTATTAAAAATTAAGAAAGGAAAAGCCACGGTTCGTTCATCTGCGTAGTCTTTTCCCAACTAAGTTGGGGTTGGCTTCCAGTCTAGCCGAATGCAGCTGCATATCAGTATTTTACATGGAGCGACTGCCTATCAGACCTCCACAACCTAATTACGGGGTACGAATACACCTTGGTACGAAGCCACGGGTCATTCTATTACTTAAATGGTAAGCTATTATATTCTATTCTTTTACTTAAATGATACGCTATTACACTTTATGGTAATTAAATGGTTGTTAGTAGAGCACGGATGTAGGAATAAATCATTGTTAATTATTGAACATTCGATAAAATAATAAAATACAGCAGTGAAAGTTCTTATTTCCAATTAAAGAATATTAATAAATACTCCTATTTTTCAGTATTCTCTAATTGGAAATAAATTGTAACCTGTCTCTGTAATTTTAGAGTTGTAACGTCAATTATTTTCAAGTATAACTTTCCAAAGTAAATATCAAGTATCATCATTAAAACTTATAACAAATCCAAGTATAATGGTTACTTTACCACTCTTTGAATACAAGAGGTCATTGCGCTGATGACCTAACATTGCTGTGCCGGGCGAAGAGCCAAAGATACAGAGATTTAGATTCATCCCAAATGGGTACCCTCTGAAATATGGAGCCCAGCCGTTGCCCAAATCGCGTCTATTTTTAGAAAGTACACAGTAGTCGCAGAAAACGAACGTGTAAAATAAAAGTTTTATAGTTGCTCTGAATGCAAAATAGTGAGTCGATAGTTGTAAATCATTGGAGGGGAAATATTTCTTAAGGTGGTGAAGTGGACCGAAAAATATCACAGACCCTTATTTCGGTTAAGAGTCAGCAAGTAACGTGATTTGTAATTTCTACAAAATCTGTACCTACGGATAAAATAAGATTATATTTTTGGTAACATTGTAAATCATACCTATTTATGAAAGTTTTTGACTTCATTTCCATCATAATGTTTTAGATTAGCATGGAAATCAAGTCTAGATCGTAAAGAAAAAGATAAACTGTGCCAACCGCTTACTGACGACAGTTTCTAAGTTAATATTTCAAAGCCAGAGTCTGAATTTTAAATAAGTCTGACAAGACTGCTCTTAATATATAAATATTTTATGCCATAAAGTATGAGGGATATAAATATCTTGCAACTTCCTCACATACCATTTTCTTTGCGCGTGTTTCCCTTTAAAGTTGAAACATTTTAACTGAAAGCGGTAGGTAGCATGAATTTGAAAATTTATGAAACACATTTTCAGGTTGCGCTAACGAGAACAGTTTTCTGTCTGATAACGATGTTCGAAAAAACGAACTTATTTTGAGTAGTTGTGTTTAGCAGAATGTTCTGGATTTCCGTGAAAATGAAAAATTGATTATTAACAAAGCAACGTTAATATGCCTTACGAAGAACTTGGCACTTGGCTCTTTCGTTATTATCAGCCATATTATAATTACTGTGGTCGAACTGTGGGTAGTGTTGGTTTTGCGCAATGGAAAAACCGTTTGCAGTTCAGATCACATTAAAATTTACTATCAAATTAATCACACTAGCAATTCACACACACAGTTTCTAAACGTCTTCACTGCTTGACCGCTACCCATGAAGTCTGCTTAGCTTCGGCTGGTCCGAGCGTTATGTTGAAGACTTTGTCGAGTCCCACTAGGTGGCGCTGGCGTCCCGATTAGTCAACTTAATAACGTATTTCCGATATGCCAATAAATCGTGTCTATCTATATATTGACACCTAGTACGTTACTATTATATGGGATTTCCAATCTCCAAACTCATACTTCAGCATAATGTTATAGTGTTCCGAGAAGTGTCAAACTTTAGCGTCAATACAAGTTGGACTATTGCCCACACTAAGTACGACGCCACACATGTCATGCAGATATTGAACCAACTCTCAGCCATAAAATATTTGCATTACATAACTCCTAAACAAAAAGCAATAGCAGCTTATTGAGGAGAAAGAGCCAAAGTAAAACAATATTAGAAAAACTGAAACACAAGATGTTGGTTGCTACAAATGATAATGTATATGACGAAATTGATATTGTTCCATAAGTTATTCTAAGCATGGCACTCAAGAACAAAATAAACATATTAATATGTAGTTAAAAGCAAGCAAGAAAGAATAACAAAACATAATGTTAAGAAGAAAAAACACTTAATAATATTTTACAGGAGTTAATCGAAGCAGCAAAAAATTCTTACAACTTAACCTCGGCTTAAACCACTGCATGTTTTCCTTGTACTACTTCACAGTTACTGAGTTGAGGGACGTTACCTAGTCCTTTACTTTCTTGTCCAGCTTGTTACTGTTCCCTTTTGTATTCTTTACAATTTCTGTCTGTACCAAGATTGTGTTTAGTTTCCAAAAAAACTTTACTTTTGACAGAGGTATTGGACCTTGACACAATGAATCCATTTATTTATGTATTGGAACTAAATATGATTTTCATTGAGTGAATACAAAAGTTATATCTACACAATAATATTTGTGTGACTTATATAAAAAAACATGTGACGTAAATTTTCCTAGAGAAAAATAACTACTTTGCTAGATTAGGTATCTATTACACTCACAGTATGAAATTCAATAAATGCCTACAAATCACATTTGGCCTATCAAATATTTTATGAATTGAGGTCACTTTGTCCGCCGTCTCTGTAATTATCACTACGTAGCGAATGGTCCCTAAAATATGTATACGAGTATGGACAGCAATAATATCATTTACGATAGCCATAAATAGCCCATCTCTATGGTAAGGTTTACGTCTACGATAACTTTCTTCTATTTCTGACCGTATTAACCCATTTGTCTATAAATCTTGATCCAAGATTCTGCCAACATGGTAAACCTCTCGGAACTTTTATATTGTGTGTAAATATGAAAGTGTTTACTGTTTGGCAAGTGAGGGTATAACTTTTGACATTATAGTGCAAGCAATATTTCAGCGTGTTATTAATACATTTTTGGAACTCCTAACCACCGTTCATTTTTTAAATCAGTCCATCGGTATCATGCAACGAGATGATATTCATTTTTGTCCCCTCCTTTATAGGTAAATTAACTAAGAATTGGAAGAATGGTGTAAAACTATTTCCTGTGCCATTGTAACCACTAAATCTTCAACAAACCTCTCCATTTCCGATAACTATTACGAAGGATGTTTTTTTCCGAAAGTGGGTCCATCCATACATTTCCTAGTTGACTGTGTGAGCCTACTGTGTCAACTCATCTCACAACAAATATTTACTCGACAGTGTAAGAAGACGCCCTAGTTGAACAGTTTGTAAAGGCTTCTACCCTTTCAACACAAATCCACTTTGGAGGCGTCTTAGAAACCCGTCTTTGAAATTATTTTCTTCTTCTCTAAAGCTTTGATCGCAATATTGATAACGGGCTATTTCAATGAATCCTTTTTGACAATACTGTATTTTTGGACTTCTAGAATCTTCTTCTGTATTAGAACCTTCTTGAATTTTCCCAAATGTATGTATGTACCGATAATATCTTGAAATCTGAGTTTTGTAATAATATAGTATCACAAAGTTAAAAACGAGATGCCATATTTCATGATTTAATTTGAAATTAGGTGAGATTCAACTTTATAATGAAAAGTTTATGTATTATAATTATGTATATAATTATTTAAAAAAAATATGGACTTATAATGTTGAAACAAAATGTTTTTATAACCTTGATTTTGTGTAAGTATTCCCTTTTTTAATATTGTTAATACTTCATTTCCGTTGTAGGAGCCTTAAATAAGGTTTTGATCCATCTCCTTACTTATGTAACTAAGTTACTGGGAAAGGAAGTTAACGAACCGTTTTTGATCTTGGTGCGGGATTCCATCAAATCAGCTACATGGACAAAGTTTCATATTTATGGTTTAACTTACAGCCGTGATACTCAGTACGCCCTGTAATGTAAGCCGACTTTTTTTATGAACCTTTGATTATTTTTTTGTGTCAGCCTAAAATAAATATTTTTTTATCCAAAAAGTATTTAGATTGAACTACCTAGATGATATAATTTTATATTTGTTTGTATACTGAAGTATAAAATCCTAACTAATATTATAAATGCGAAAGTGAGTTTGTTTGTTTGTTTGTAATGCTTTCAAGCTAAAATGGCTGAAAAGATTTGGAAGAAATTTGGCACATGGGTAGACTTTTATCCCGATATTCCCACAGGATCGAGACTTACGTGGGCGAAATCGCGGTGCGCAGCAGTATATAATATATGAGTTGAACTAAAACTATAAAAGCAACGGAGGTATTACAGAAAAAACAGTCTCACTATTATTACCCCGTCTTCACAGGAAACAGTATTACCCGGAATCAATGTCAAAGCTAACTAGTTTTCATTAGTTCCCTGTTATTTGAAAAATAAAACCAACCATTATGAAACTCTGTAGTCTATCGTTCTTAACTGTCAGAACCCTATGATTACTTTGTACAAATTGCATTTAAGCTTCAAAGGGCGGACACACACGGGACATTTTTTTGTCGTAGCTTCCAATTTTACCGAAATATTCCATTACCAGTGATTAGTAATCAGAGTTAATGGATGCCGTGAGCGCTACGCTTCATGTCATGTCATGTGCCAGTAATTACGTAAGACAATATTGTATTAAAACAAGAGTGCTAACCTATTATGTATTTTTATGATGATAAAGTTCATTATGATGTATATTGCAACTTGAAATAAGCTGCTGGTAAAATTGTTCGTGAATTTAGGTCAGTAATAGGAAATGGAACAAAAAACATTACCGTAATTGATTTGACTCAGCTATCCTCTCTATCAGTAATTAGCTCAATTAATCAATCAATTGAGCCGGAAATTTACCAATTCCAAGTTAAGGGTAGCTTACTATTTGTCTTTGATAATGAAGGGTAGCTTACTACTATATCTTTATATTTCCCTGATTTTTCTTAACAGAATATGTTTTCGAAATAAAATCTTGTTGAAATTCTTTGTCAGGCTAGGACTATTTACGTACTTCAAAAAGTAAAACCATTCACGCATTTACGTCAAAACTCAGCATCCAATTACCCTAGACAAACAATCACTCCGTACGGACTCTAAAAAATCCTCCTACACAAAACCATTTTTCTTTTTACCTTAAAAACATTTTCGTCATCACTCTCGTGCTGGCGCTATCAAAGCTATAAGCTATCAAATTTTCCCCTCTGAACGCCTTCAAGGGTTCCTACGAGGAGCAATTTCCTTAAGCTGAATTTCATGAGCAATATACATACTTCATATAACACATTGTTTCTGCTAACGGTTGAACGTGTTAGCTCATTTTCTTTTTAGGGTGCTCATCGATTATATGGCTGAGTACACTCCGTATTTACGACAGAATTTGTTTCACTGTCTATAACTTTACTCGACTTTAGGTTTCTAGTTAATAATTCTTTAGTAACAGTTTAATTATTCACATCAGTAATAAGCATGTAGGTACTAGGTATACATTTTTACTTTCTTTAATTTCAAAGATCGGTAATTAAAGTTTCAATTAGTAGTAATTTGTATCACTTAGTGAATCTACGGTAAAAGTCTCTGCCTTTAAAATTACAACAATTTACGTTCTAAACATTAACATTTGATATTTCGCGAGAAAATTGAGAGGTAACTCTAAACTTTTGAATTTGGTTCAAAACGACCTAAAACGTTTCAAAGCTAAGTATCTACTTCAGTAAGTACTTATCAAAATGTAAAAGTTCTCTTGTTTAAATGTTAACTTTCAAGGCGTTTAACAGGAATCGCGTTAAAATATTCGAGGCCCGTACCAGCTAATGGAACAGCCTAATAGTATATGCGCAATGCGATAGATGGCGCTTTCTAATCCAGGGACTAATGAATTCACACAGTCTGACACGAGTCTTAACCCAAACATCGGTAAACCGTGTCATTACCCTGGAACATGGTTCAGGCGACGTTGAGTCCACTTCAGCACTATGCATATTTCGCACATTATTCCTTACGACGTCTATGTCGAATTCGCCTTCAACTGTAACTATCACTTAAATAAAATGTGTCACATTACATTCCACATTACTATTGCAAAGCTGTTATGCTTCAGTGAATACTTTATGAGTTATTTAGTGATATTTTATGCGGCATTATACTGGATTGCGCTGAATTGATAATTTATGGTTTGATTGCAACCATTTGTGGGCTGTCGTTATGTTTTATTAGAATGTTCTTGATGTTATCCACATTGTTGCGAAAACAAATGTTCTTTCATTTACTAAACTTTTCTTATGCTGCGGCCGCATCTACGTCTATCGTGACAAAGCAATGCGTGCCGAAACTTCATAAATGTATTGCTCGCTAAAAAAGTTATCGAGCTAATACGGTGGTCACATTAGCTTTGCTTCGTTTATTATGTACCGCCATTCGGGTGATAAGTTCTACGCAGCCCGAACTATCGCGACGATAACCGATAATAGTTGCTCTCATCTGCGTGTATCTTATCACTGTGCGAAGCTTCATCACGATTTACGCAAATGCGGCCGCAACATTGTAGAACCTGAAGCAATTTGCTGACTTTATGTTAATGTCTCTTAATTAAACATTATGTTGGAATTGCATATTATGCAAAAACAATAATATACAAAACTGTATTCATGTCATTACACTACTCAATTTCAGTGTCAATAAACATGTCATCATCATAAATGAACCGAATCATTAATCACTCGACCTACATGTTTCCATTTTCAATTTAAACTCGAGTCTTCAAATTCGTCAATAATTTTCAACCAATACAAAAGCTCGGCGTAATCCCCTTTTACTGGCTGTAGCACATAATTAATATATTCAACCCACATCAAATGTGAGCAATGGACCGAAAAATGCCATGGCAGATTATACTCCGTTAAACATTCCGATATAACACCTCGACATGAACGGCCAAATAATCCTAAAATGTCCCACCCTTTAGAGAGGCAAATAACAACGCAGAGCATCTTTCGCTCAATATAATTGCCTACAGGAGAATATTTCCTAAAGACGGGGGGTATGACTTTCCCAAATAAATTGTTCTTTTGATTAATACCATAATTATGGTTGTATAGAGTGCCATCCATTTTTGTAATAGCTAACGTTTTATTAAGTCTGGGAGACTATTAATTTGATGAGACTTTGTGTAATAGAATTATATTAATATTTAGTGTGGTTCTTTCTTGACTGAAAATGGTAATATTATATTTGGGCTCCTGCTTTTTGTCAGAATTTTTTCGTACTTGGTAAATCACTACATTAATTTGGCACAGAGTTGGAGAGTGTTACACTAAAGTTCATCTAAAAACATGTGGATGATTGCCATATAAAACGTTTTACTTATTACCTTTACTTTTAAACCTTTCCTGACTGTCTTTAAACAAAATTGTTTACAAAGTAATGGTTAATGACCTAAACCAATGTAAACCGCAAATTAATTACTTACTACAAGTCATAAAACCGAATGTTAATGATCACAATCACACTAAACGACAACCCTAGTTCTTTATTCAGGGGAGACCATCTTACATGAACGAAAATGCGTACGAAGGTAAGTAATTGGTACCCCGAAATAAATTCAAAGGAGTTTCGCATCTGTAATTATGGCAATAAAGATCACGTTTTAACGATTACTACATATTAGAAAGTTACAGTCGTTCCCTTGTGGTAATCTAATCAACGTTGTGTGCTGTGTGCACTGAACTGAAACTTTGTGAGAGAAGCTGACGTTATTTCCTTCAGAAGGAAATATTCGAGGAATTTATTAACTCCGTCGTTTTATAGACTCGACTTATTAACATATTTTTAATGTTATATAATTTTGCTCGTGTTTAGAAACTCGAAGCTTTAGGTCTTTATAATTATGAAGTTAATTAGATCTGAAGTTTTGTTTACAGGAAAGTTTCTACAAAACGCTTTTAATTAAATAACACGTCCTTAAAAGTTACGCTATGTTATCTAACACTTTAAGTTGAAGGTTAATTGCTTTGTAGCACAAATTCAAAGTATTGGCTTTCAATTTACTCCAGTCTCCATAATTGAAGAAAAATCACTGACTGT
Organism: Agrochola circellaris; assembly: GCA_914767755.1. Lineage (NCBI taxonomy): Eukaryota > Metazoa > Arthropoda > Insecta > Lepidoptera > Noctuidae > Agrochola > Agrochola circellaris. The sequence goes on from OU611847.1 coordinate 5,243,126, forward strand.
ACAATACTTTTTTGATGTAGTACCTACCTATATTCTATGCAAGCTACTAGAACATTATTGTACCTACTTTAGTCAAAAATCAAATATACTTCGTAAGCAATCTCATTTTCGATCCCTAATCGATGAATAACTTTAGATGACTCACCTTTTATTATATGTAGGTAAATTTTGTTAACAAACAAACCTACGGATGTATGATAGGCTCATACATCCATAGGTAAGTAACACTGTTGATACTTTACGTAACCCTTAACGTGGGGAAACGGTCCCTTAATTAAATGTAAAGCTATACTACACCTAACCCGTCCTGTTGAACTTAGTACTCAATTTAATTGCCAACGCGAGTGCGGTTATGTAAAAACCAAGTTGCTGCAAACGGGATGACTCTGCGTTTTGCCAGTTCGCTTTCATTCGTTTTACGCAGTGAAAAGGCTGCGTCACAGTAGCGTTATCGAACCGTGCGGTGTAGTAACTTGACTAAAATATTAGCGAAGTTAGGGTAATAGGTGGAAGCTTTGTTTTTGGTGCTACATCGTTTGATATATTTTCTTGTTTTGGCTATTTTAGTCATAGATTCGTCTTTTGTTTGGCATGAATGATTCTGCTTGTGAGCCATGTCTTTGTTACTAAGTAGGTCTATTTGTATCAAATTTTAACAAATTTTTTTTCTTTCTTAATTAATACAGTTTTGGTAAACGATTGGATAAAATACTGAATCAATTCACATATTTTTATTAATTTTCTAAATACGCAAATAGTGGGCTGAACTAAAAATATACCAGGACCAAAATTATTTAAGTTATTCTTACATTAAATGTCAAGCACAGTTAAAACAATGCTACCAAAGTTAATCGGTTTAATTCAAAATGAAATCATTCTCTAGGTTTTTAACATTAAGTTCATGTTAAATGAAATAAGTACGAAACGAATTTTCGCAGCTGATTACAAGTTTAATAAAATGTATTCTTTCTTTCCTAAAGGTCACTTTCCTTTGACTTAACTGCAACTTAGGTACCAGGGAACAAGCATCGTCAAGGTGGTTTAAAAGAAACGACGTTTTATGTCTTGTATTGTCCCCGTATGTGCATTTTATTTGGATTTATTGGTGTGTCATAAAACGTATTGTGTTTATCAAACAGACTGTGTTTGAATGGAAACCGTATTTTTATTTTTATTTTTATGTAGTTTATTGTGTGATAACACATTATTTACATACTTACACTTTTATAGAGACAGTCATTCTTTAGTTGGTCTAGCTCGGAAAATCTTCTTTAATTTGCTGAAAATTGCTAGCGTTCTTCATAATAATTCGTGTCTTAGACAAAGCTTGTTCTAAGATCCATTTTCCCAAATATTTCTAGCAAGATAAACTATAAAAAGCGACGAATATTTTTAATATCCGTAACTCAAGTACGCAAAAATGTTCGTCAGCAAAAACTTATCAAGTTATTTTTTATATTATGTTCTTAAAATCTCGTAGAATCCAGAGCCGCTGATTTACTGCCAGAAAGTTTAATTATGTTAATTTTATTTGCTTATGCTCAGTTACTTGAGGATTAACTTGTAGAAATCTCGCCGAAATAAAAGCGGTGTCTTTATATCATTGTTTCGTTTTCTTAGAAAATGTTGACACGGCCGTTTTATAAGCAGTAAATTTTCTGTAATAGACCTCTTTCAAGGATCGACAAGTCCGCTTCAAAAATGTAATTAAACTGTCGGACTTTTGTAAAGGTGTTATAAGCGGCAGTGAAGGGATTATCTTGATTATAAAAAAAGAATTACGTCTTTTATAATAAAGCATGGCTTGTTTTTGATACCTAACGGAACTTGTAATAATATGAATAATAAATAAAATAAACATTTTATTTCTCTTCCACAAAGGCGTTTTAAAACTATGAAGATTATAATATCTGATAAATCCTTTGTGGGATACTGGTATCTGCACTAGGAAAACCTGTCACACAGATTACCAGGCCCCCCCAAAAACAGTGTTTGAGTCAATACTCAAACACTGTTTTTGGGGGGCAAAATAATTAGAAAAATAATTTGTAAATAAATTATCTTTATGATTCAATAATCATAAAGATTAGAAGAAGAATCGTAAATATTATCTTTATGATTCAATAATCATAAAGATAATAATATTTACAAATTATTTTTACCTTTGGTATGAGAACACAGTAAACAAACATAAAAGAAGATAAAAATAAAAATTTTTTTTTAGTTATTATTGAAGAGTATCAGTGAAGTGGGTGATGTGGTGTGGTGAAGTGTGGTGTGGTGTGTTGTGCTCAGGCGTAGTGTTATGGAGAGAACTTCTTTGCTTACTTTGCTTTAGTCAAGAAATTAGAATAAACCATTTTTTTTCTAATAATAATACCCTCCACGTGTCCGGTAGCAACGGGAATGTTTTTCCAACGGCATGAGCAGCTAGTCTTGAATGGCTCGTGCCGAGAAGACAGAAGGACGATAAACATTGTAAGCAGAAATGTCTACAGAAAACATTTCTATTTGCAATACTTGTTCACATAAAACTGACCGTAGACAGCAGTTTTTTTCAGTCAGCTTATTTTTCACTACTGCTGGCCCATTAAAAACACAACATCAAAAGCCAAATCATCAAAATTATGCAAATAACTATCTCAATGATCACATCAAAACATCTAAAGCGTAAATAAAAACTTAACACACCGATCTATACACACAGAAATAAGTCAAGCACCAATTACCTGAAAGTCTGAAACAATTTCCCGTAAACAAGAGCAGAATAATTAAGAAAGCTCGCGTTACGCACCGCACAATGACGCGGCGTAAACGCTCACGTCCATAGCGCGTAAACGCTTACGCCCATAATGACGCAAACTAATTAACTAATTCAAGATAGTATCTGCGTTGGTAATGTTAGTTTATAACTATTACGTAATTACGTTGTGGGATTCGGGAGCAGGACGAATCATTTTCGTGAGGGTTGTTTTGTTTTATGACGGATAGGTAATATCCGGGTTATAATAAGTTTTCTCGTGTGTACTAGATACTCAGTTTTAATATTGAAAGGATTTAGCTGAGGCTTCTTGGAAATCTATTTGATAATCCTCCTAAATATCAGCAAGGGTTGGAATACACGACGCGGTGACGCCCCAACTGGGACAGAGTAGTGGCGAGAACAGGTTGTTGGTCGAAATATGCCGAATTTAGCTAAATTGATTGATGCTCTATAGAGCATTTAATTAATATAAGAAATGACGTAAGGAGGACGTAGTTATACAAACCTACGGACATGACCACACCGAAAAAAATATTTACGACGTATATTTAGTAACCTAATCCTCTTAATTGATCTTAAACAGTCTTAAAGAACCCTGTAAGAAACGACACTTGTTTCAGCTCTCAACGAGGCATCCTCAGATGACGATTGACTTGTTGCGAACTCGGATACGACGTGTTGCCACGTCAAGCACCGAATGCATTGTATATATAATATTAAATATAGACATTTTATTTTTCTCATCGATTAAATTGTTTTTCCTTTTACCATCATCCTACTCAATATTATAAAGAGAAAGTTTGTGAGGATGGATGGATGGATAGATGGATGTTTGTTACTATTTTACACAAAACTTCTGAACGGATTTGGCACACATATAGTTAATATCCTGAATTAACACATAATATACTTTTTATCCAGATATTCCCACGGAATCGAGTCTTATGCGGGTGCTGCTAGTATTATAATATATAAAACAATATGAATAAACACAATCAGAATCTCACACATTATCGCATCAAAGCATTTAACTAACTGTGTGTTGACCCAGATCACTGAAGAAATTCTAGATTTCCGTGATATGAAAACATTTTCATTCCTCTTTAACCCCTTTTGTTCATCACTACCCCTATAACAAAAAGGTCAGTCAGCAAGTCAATCATATCATTAACCCTAGGCATTGATTTTCAATAGAGTCACATAATGTTATCATATCGCGTGACTACCCACCACTTTCATTGAATCCGACGTCCATATGATATGAACACGCAAACAAAAGGTGATTTGATGTGTAAAAACTTTTTTTTTTGCGTGTATGGAAAATGTGTGTAGAGAAAAGTTTATGAGTTTTTTTTGTTTCGCGTTTTTGATATTTGTTATAGTTTTGAGCAAGCATTGTGATGCATGCAAGAAGATAACATAACATTACGCCTGTATTTCCCTTAATGGTTAGGCAGAGATGTACTTATAGTACACCCACATTTCGCTAGCTCTGTTTTTAAGTCCCATGTAATAGGGGGCGAGCCTAGTGCCGTCATTCATTATTTAAATTGCGGGTATACTTATATATTATATTATAATTTGCATATTTATTATCTCATCTGCTCGACGTCCGTATGTCACTGCAGAATATCAGCGACAGGTATATTTGCCTGACACATGCTGAGTTAGACTCCCATTTGGTGCAACCTTGAGACGCACACCTAGGGTTACCATCTGACAGGCATTTGCCGCATTTGACAGGCATTTTACGGTTAAGACAGGCGTGCGGCCGGCGCTAAGCTGAGACAGGCATTTTTCAATCTTCTTACTACATACGAAAGGAATCGCCTGACAGTAGAGTCGGTTATTAGTAACTCAAGAAAACTTTAAAAACGATTCGTGAGAAGATGCTTAGATGTTTAAAATTATCTGTTGCGTATTTTAAGATTTACAGCTTTTTTTTACAATAGACGTAGACAGGCATTTCTCTGAAAAATTTGGCATTTTGTACATCCTAGACAGGCGTCCTCCCTTACATAGATGGTAACCCTACGCACACCGCACTTTGTATATTTCATTATTTTAAAGTGTCTTTGCCATTAGTAACATCATAATGTCTTATTTTCTTCTTTATTTTTATTTTTATATTGGCACCTTGTAGCTATATTCATGTATTTAGTTATTATTTAATCGTGTTTTTGTATTTTGTGCTATGTCTTTTGTGTGCACCAAATAAACGATATATCTATCTATCTATCAACCACGCACAAATCCAGACTCCGGGCTACTACTGAGAAATTCCAGATGGAAAACCCAATATCACTTAGCTTACAAGTTTAATTTAAGTACATAACACACATAAAATCACCTCTGTATTTCCCCTAAGGGATAGGCAAAAGTGTGCCTATAGTACACCCACATTTTGCCAGTTATGCTAAATTTAATTTAATCAGTATATATTTTTCCTACAGCTGGGACACAAGCCTTCTCTCTGTGAGAGGCCGTAACCCACCTTGCGGGCCCAGTGCGGGTTGATAGATGTCACGTCATGTCTTTGGCTCTCCTTTGCCTAACAATGTTTTTCTTCTCTATTTTTAGAGCAGTAGAGAAGATAGCTCCCTCGCTCTTTTCAATCAATTTGCCAAGCCTTTTCCAAACTATGTTGGGATCAAATTCAAATTCAAATTCAAATTCAAATTCTTTATTGCTAACTATGTGTACATAAATAAAGTTCTTAACAGAGGATATCAGTTCTTAGAACATAGTGGCCCTGTTAGGGCATTGCAATTTCATCATGCATATATGCTTATAATTGTAACAGTAACAGTTGAACATGCATTATTTACATTCATTAATTAAAAAGAAAAAAGTTATAAATATTAAATTTTATATAGGACATCGTTTTAATTACATTATATAATTTTATCATTTACATCATATTAATTATAAATTATTAAAGTCATACCTAAATAAAAATACACATGTCATGAGTATTGACCTGAGTTAACGAGAAAGAGACCTGATTTAAAAATTATCATTATTCATTAATTCAATTATGTCACAGTATTGTAATCATTTAATATTAATTATCATAATCCTTTTAAAAATATTTTACTGAATTATATTCACTTTAGTGATAGGTACTTTATTGAACAAAATTATTTTTCCTCAAGAAATTCTGCTATTGAGTAATAGGCCTTTTTAATTAAGAAAATTTTCAGCATTCTTTTAAAAATAATAATTGAATTTATAATCTTAATGTCCATAGGTAGCTTGTTATAAATCTTTGTGCTCATACAGAAAACACTATTACTGTACGCTCTAGTGTGGGACGTTTTATCTCTTAAGGTATGTTTAAGTCTTCTGCTTTTTAACGTATCATAGCTTGTAATGTTTGATTTAACTAAAATTGAGGCCAGGTAGATAAATAGAGCAGGGAGTGTTAAAATCTTGAGATTTACGAAATGTGGTTTACATGAATCCGTTTGGCGTAACCCACATATAGACCTAATACACTTTTTTTGGGCTTTGAACGCAATTTCTTTATCAGTCGAGTTTCCCCAATATAGTAACCCATACGACAGAGTGGATCCCACATACGCATGGTAAGCAGTAAGAAGCGCGGTCTGGTTGGATACTTTTTTAAGCATGTATAGAGCGTAAGAAAATTGATTCAATTTGGTACATACACTATTTACATGTGTTTTCCATGACATATTCGAATCTATATGGATTCCTAAAAATTTTGTATTTGCCACTTCAGCTACTGTTTCATTATTGTATGCAATACTTAAAGGAATAGATGTCGCGTTTTTATTTTTAAAGTTCATGTAATGTGTTTTTATGAGATTAATTTGTAAATTATTTATTTGAAGCCAATTTATTAATTTAGATAAGGAATCATTTATTTCTTGTTCATGATTTTTGTTTTTATTATTTGTGAACAGAACCGTACTGTCATCTGCAAATAAAACCATAGGTTGCTGAATAGCATTAGGTAAATCGTTTATGTAAATGAGAAACAGTAGTGGTCCCAGTATTGACCCTTGAGGTTCACCATATTTTATAAATCTAGGACTCGATGTATACTTAATCTCTCTCTTTGTAAATGGACATAACTGTGTTATTTCAGTGAACTGTATTCGGTTACATAGATATGATTTGATTATTTGTAGTGCTTTACCCCGAACTCCGTATATTTCCAGTTTTTGCAAAAGAAGTTCATGATCAACATAATCAAACGCTTTTGTCATGTCCATGTATAGAGCTGTAACTTGTTTTTTTTTATCTAGTTCTGTAAGTATTTTTTCTAAAATCGGATCGGCTTCCAGTCTAACCGGATGCAACTGAATAATGGTATTTTACATGGACTGACTGCCTATCTGACCTCCACAACTCAGTTACTGGGTAATACGATACCCCTTGGTCTTTTGCTCCTTTATTTAACCAAGAAAAGCTTTTCCTTACTCTTTCAAATAGATTTTATTGTAATAATTTTGTACAAAGTCAAAGATCAAAAATTGATCGTATTGTAATAATTTTGTACAAAGTCAAAGATCAAAAATTTAACTTATTGTAATAATTTTGTACAAAGTCAAAGATCAAACAAGACAGTATTATTTCGTAAAATATCACACAATTTATTTAATTGCCTCATGTTCAATAGTTGCCTCGCGTCTTTGAATTATTAAATAGCCCCAAATAATATTATTACCTGAGCAATTAATATTCCAAAGGAAGATTTCTTGAAAGCTTTCACATTAATGAATGGAGACTTCTGTTGTCTTTGTTATTTACTTAACTTGTTTTAATCATTTTATAATTGTACTTGTTAATTCTTTAAGTTACATCCTCCTGCTTCTTCAATTGGAACAAAACGTATGTCTAAGTTTTTTATCGTGTGCTAATTTATATCTTGATACATACATTAATGACTATTACATATTAAAATTATATTAACGGCTACATTCATTTCAAACTACTTTAGGGATAGAAACATAGAAGTTTCAGAATATTTGTCTTAGGTGATTTATGCTAATTTTCACTAACATAAGCGACCCCTAAATGGCCAAGCACGCTGTTGAATTTTCAACTTTCGACGCTTAGCCGAGCGTTTAGAATCAAACACCGCGCTTTTAGTGCAGTAGCGGTGCATTTAGTAGGTAATTCATTGATACTGAACCCCTGAATGGGGCAGGAGTTTGAAAATCGATCATTTTATTTTATGTAATTTTGTGTAGACAGTGTAGACATGAGACTTATAACATTGCTTTAGATGAGTCTGAAAAGGTGTTATAATTGTGATTTAACACTACTAGTAGTAATTTATTTCACCACCACTGCTCTTAAAACGGAAAAGGAAACATTGTGACAAAACCGGCAATAGGCAAGTCCTACAACTAAAAATGCAAGGACATGTGACATCCACCAATTCGCACTAAACCCGCATGGTGAATTGTAGTTCACTCCCTCTGACAGAGAGGAGGCCTCTGTCCCAGCAGTGGGAACATTATAGGCTAAATGCTAAACTACTATACTGGAATTTGGTTTTCGTCTAAAGGTTACTTTCGTTATTTTACCGTTTAAATGGCCGTTCATGTTTTAAATACATTAAATTAAAAAAAAAACCTTCATATAACTTAGTTGTAGCCATACTTTACTTCAGTACCGGGGTTTCAAATTATCTAAAGTGACCTGTAAAGCTCACATAAACCACTGTTTTACAGCACTAACATTGTTTCTAACAATATCTTTGAAATCTACTGTAAAATGTCAGGGTTTGCTTGGATAGGTAATTGAATGGATCCAGCTTGATTTACTGTTATTAACTTAAGTTTAACATCTAGTGCACTTTAACTTTCATCGAGAGTCTCGTGGCAAAATAATAACAGGGGTCACTCGAAGGTTAAGCTACGTTTGCCGCGGTCGGTTCGTGGATGGGTGACCGTCCATTACTTATCGAAACCCCGCCGTGCTTCGGAAAGTAGTATTTGTAGATCTTTGACTGTAATTACGGGTAGTTAGAAGCCCCACTCTGACAACCTGTCTTACCAAGGAGTATCGTGTTACCAAGTTACTGGGCTGTGAAGGTCTGATAGGCAGTCGCTTCATGTAAAATGCTGGTGTTCAGTTGCATCGCTAGACTGGAAGGACTGGATGTGATGTACTTTTACTATTATCCACCAACCCGCAGTAGGCTAGCAAACCTGATTACGGTCCACATCCTTTTAGAGGGAAGAGGCCTGACTCCCAGTAGTGGCAACATTACGGGCCGATTTACACAAGGTCCTTATAGATTGTGCAGTGCATCTTGGAAACTGACAAAGCTTTAATGAAATTAGAGGAGCTTTTCCCGCTTTATGTGTTTCTCTCGCATTATTTCGTGTCTATACGAAAAAGGAGACCACATAGTAACTTGCCTATTAGTTAAAAGAGTTCAAGCACAAGTTCTTCAGCAGAAAATGCTGAAATAATGATGATGGTAAAGGTAAAACATAAAATCTCATGTATGAAAAATAAATTCAAATTCAAATAATTTATTTTCTCTTCACAAACAATGACATGATAAATTATTTTAAATAAGCGTAAAAATTACGTGACAAAGTTTGTGAGAGACTGGTGTCTGCACTAGGAATACCTGTATAGCAGATCACCAGGGTCCCACCACGTGGAATGTAAACATAATTAGTTAAACAGTAAATGTAAAGGAACTTTGCATAAAATATACTTAAATTAAATATAAATCAATAATAAAAACCAGATCAAAGTGAAAAAACCTTAAAAAAAACAATAAAGAAGTGGAAAAATGGGTGAAATATGATGTGTGAGGAAATTAGTGAGATGGACGAAAAATAATACACCTTTGGAGGAAGAATGATCTAACTGTTAAAAGAAATTACGTTAAATCAATTAATTTAGTCGTCATTCAATAAGGTACGAGTAAAGGTAAATTAAATGTCGTTGGAGAAGATTCAATCGACGGACAGTAAAAGCTCTCACAAAGTTCATCTTTAAGTAGTAGAAACGATGAAAGGTTTGTTTAGAGCAAGTAAGATCTATAAAAGAATTCTCTCTAATGTCTAATGCTGATTGAAGACATTGGAAATAGCAGCATAATATACCAGTGGAAACTAATGAATTAGTAGGGAAAAAATACTGAATTAATAGGAAAATATTATAGCTTTAGTTTACAATAAAGCTTATTCTTTCTAATATACAAGTGACGTCTTATAAAAGAATTGGATTTCTCATGCCTTGGGGAAATAGCCCATGTATGTTCGGCAATTCTTGATAATCTTCCAGTTACAATATTTTTTTAATATTATAATGGGCCCACTTTGAAAAATAAATCTATATTTATTTATTATATACTTGTCACATACATTTTTTGCCAAAAAAAAACAAAAATATCATTAAAAATAATAATAATAATAATAATATATATATTTAAAATAATTATCTACTTATCATTAATTCAATATACAAAAAAGTTGATTGAAAAGGAGGAATTTACGTTCGAGTGAAACAGAGTAGGACGAACTACTTAAAATACTTTTTTTTTTAAATACTACCAGTTTTCTAAATGATTTCAAAAACCCAGGCAGCATGTACGAATCAATATTTTTTTTATAACGTCGCTATTTCGACCATCCTGTATACGGTATTATATGAGGCATTGCCCTGTTGCCTTACGAACTAAAAATATGAATACTTTTAAGATTAAAATGCTTGTGCAATCAAGTATCCACGTCCACTCCCGACATTAGAGAAACGAGAAGAAATAAGCTATTCTACGTTCTCATTGTTTTACATTTTGGCATAAAAATGTTAAAAAAGTATTCAGACGAGTTTCCAACGACCCCTTTTATGGCATTTTTTAAGTACCTGAATGTTAAATGTTTCGTTAAATAAAAAAAGCACAGACAAAAGCGCAGAAGTATTTAGCCAGTGTACCAGGATCGCAGTCGGAGCAGGAAGTCGTAAATACGGTTTTATTTGAAATGTGCTGGAACGCAAGCATTGTGTGAATGTAACGGTACCCAGGGGTCATGTAACTCGCACAACTCTAGAACATTTTATTCGTGAGCGGACCATGGCTGTTTAGTACTCATATACGCTCCTTATATTATATATTCTGTATTTGAAATTTTATTGTTCGGGCATGCGTTAGGCGCGGGACATACATATACATTTGTGTATGTCCCACGCCTTAGTCGTAATTCCTAAGTTCATGATCGACACATGAGTGTTTACTTGAACCCGATGAGTATGAGCATTTGCCTTAAATTAAATAAAGCAGTTGTTAGTTTGTCAATTTTTTTCAGAAAATACTTACATAATAATTTGCAAACATTATTTAAAACATAAAGTTTCCATCAGCGCGGTGGACTTGAAATTCCTTCACCATTTCCTAAAAGAATAATTTTCATAATAAAAATGCTTAACAAATTCTTTATTCTAGTAGGTAAGCAAGTGGTTTATGAATACATATGTAGTCGACACATCCGTCCTTCTTGAATATGTGATGGGCCAACAAACGCTCGTTACCAGACCCGACAAAAATGGGACGACTACATCTTGATAAAGTGGACATTAATTTATTACGTGAAACGTAGCGTTTTTCGTGCAATTGTTAAACATGTGAGACGGAACACCGATTCAGCAATTCAACGCCATCCGACGGTGCGAATACCTGTTCGATTTTCCAATTTGCTTTCTTTATTAGAATTCTGGGGGCGCTCGGAAACAGCAGGCAGTTTGTCCGCGGTCACCGCGCCTGGCAATTTCGCCTTTGTTTTTGTTCGTATTTTCTTTTAATGCACAAAATAGCGGTTTGTACCAATAAATCTTCAGTTCTGTGAGCACAATACTGCTGTCGTACGTCGAATGCTTCTTTTTATAAAAAGTTCTAGTCTCAAAAGAAGGTTTTCTCTATCTGAAAAAGGGGTGATAAATGTTGGGACCTACATTGTTAGTTTTGAAAATCTTATTAGTTAGGTACTAACTTTCTAAGCATTTCGTAGCATGAAGTGGCTCCCTTGTGAATTGCGAGGAAGTATTTATGGTTCAGTGTAGCAATGTTCCGAGAATCTGTTGCTAAGGGGCGTGTCATCTTGCTTTGGGAAGTAGAAACCAATAATAGACAGTCTGTCCTGGGAGTCGAACAGTTTGCGCATCTTAACTAGTTTATAATGTCCTCCAGTTTCACTACTGAATCAAATTGACTGTGATTACCTAGTTACAGTCAATTTAATGCAGTAGTTTTTTTTGTAATCATAGAAATTAGCTTGTAGTCATATGACTGACAGGTGGCAGACAGACTGGATGCGGAAGCCGGAGGACACGGTCTTGTGGCGTAGCCTCGGAGAGGCCTATGTTCAGCAGTGGACTGCGATAAGCTGAGTTGATTGTTGGTGTGACTACAAAGTTACATGACTACTAGTTTTTTTTTGGAACGAAGTTCCTTATCGCGCGTTGTGAAAGGGGGCTAGACGGAAAAAATTCTCACGAAAAGTTGTAACGACACTTTTTGCTATAGTAAGCTATTGTAAGCTGTGCGGCGTGCGCATGTTTCTCTGTCTGTCTATCTCTCTCTGAAAAACTTCGTTCCATCCGGGTGTCCCTTGACACCTCTCATTTTTTTTTTTTCTTTTTGCTAACGAAGTTTGAATAAAAGCACTGTAATTTATTATGCTTAAACTATTCTTGTCTAAATTATTATCTCAAAGACTTTTTACCTAATTTATAAAAAAATATGTAGACGAGAAAAAATTATCGTAAAGAAGTGATGCTACGTAAAAGAATTATTAATCACAGGAAATTATAATTAATTAGCGTTCACGCGAATTCCTAAAGCCGACAAAAAGAATTCTGGATAATTTAATAATTTTATTAAATGTTTTGCTTCTTACGCCTAGGTCGCCACCTACCTTAAGTTTTATAAATGATAAATTATTTTATTTCTGTAAGGAGGTTTGTACAAACACCTTTACACGTACATCACATTTAAAAAACTAGATGAGGTCGGCGTCTCCTATCTCACTACTCTGAGAAGAAAGGCCGAAACAAACTCAGAGGTGTCTCTTTTAAAGTCCAGACATAATCTTGGACAGATCATGCGAAGACCATGTAGGTTGGCGTCTGAAATGATCTTTTGAGAAAAGAACAATACATATTGAGTGGGCCTGTCCAGTCAGTTCACGCATTTGTCAGTAATCGCGGAGCTCAACTCAGAACTAAAAGCAGCTCGACAATTCGAGGAGCAATTTGAAGCCAAACATTGAAAAAGTTCTTAAATTTTGCGCTTTATTACAAAAATATATAAAAAAAACCAGCCAGTCATAAAAATTAATCAATAAAAAGTATTAATAAACTTTTTTACTAGGTACAAACTGTTGCCACCTCCAAACATTGAACTACAATGCCTAAGGCAAAAAAATATCCGAACCGAACTCATCACTGTATCGTAATATTATTATGAAAAAAAAAAAGTTTTCTGATTATTATATCGAAGCTCGTCGCTTTTCGTCGTCTTTACACGGACAAATAAGCCGAATATTATAATTGAAGAAACCCCTCAAGCTATACGAATTACATTAAAGAAAAAAATGGAAGAAATACGAGTACTTTCCAATGCTTCTAGTATCATTACGATTATTCTGCCGGTGGATTTTATCAAATAAGAGATCTTGGGAAACATAAAAGCGTTTGTTTTTTGTGTAGGCTATACTTATACCATTTTTGCCACATAACGTTTTCATTTCGACGTCAACTATTAGGATAATTTTGCTTTTAAGTTAGGTTTATATAATGAGTTCTTTTTTTCCCAACCCTCAAAAAACTTATTGACCTTCTAATGATGGACGCTTTTTAAAATTAATGAACCTCTAAAAAACTTCTTGCGCTTTAAAGATGCAAACTTTTTGAAATATCTAATTGAGCCTCTTTTTAATTTTCTGACCTTTTCCCACAGGTCGAAGTAACAAAGTTAGGGTACCCCGACCAAATGGGTTACGTTAAAACTGTGACCAACCAATAAAGCAAGCGCTACATCCAAGTTGGTCGCAGAACTTAACTATTTAATCTAGGGCACCAAATAGGAATCATTCGAGCTTCACAAAAAGAAGGTACAATCATTATATTAGAGTGAGGGAAATGGGAATTATTTGAGGTTTGATTACATGCCTACTATAATCTACTCGCAGCTATCCGCCGCAATAAGAATTAATTATGCATCAAATTAGCAAAGATCATTCATAATATCTCTGCTAATGTATAAGTCCACTAAATCCTTTCGATAATAGGGTAGGGGTCTTATAATGCACACCCTGGAAAAGCCGGGGCTAATACCGGTATACAAGGAAAGATTATTAGCGGAAGTCAACACTGCAAAAGTATCATCAACCCTACTTAATACCCTGCAATACGATCTTTATAAGTAACTTTGAAGTTCCTTTCTTTCTGCAATTATCTTGATACTGTCTTGTAAGGGTAATTTGCGGGCCCATCGCCTATGGGCCTCGTTACACTTAAATTGGTTGGCCATACCCCTCACTTTTATAACTTGGGTATGAACCCTATTTGTTATCTTTTGTAACATAAACGTCACGCTTGTGAGCCCTGAGGGTAGGCAGAGATGTGTAGTCGTAAAGTTTCTCAATGATATTAGTAAGGATTTATGTGATGAAGGGTAAGTAACAACCTGACAGCTTGATTGGCGCATCTGATGGATTACCTTCTGCGCAACGATCTGCTTGTTTGATGTATGTGTGGCATCCATGAATTTCCGGGTCTGTGCATGACTTTGCCATGTTATTGGGCTCAAATAATGCTTAAGAAACTATAAGGTAAGTTATGCTGTCCTCTCCTTGTCTTCAATTTATTTTACAAATTCAATCAACTAAATGTATTCGAATTTCAAGAAAAATTGGCTTTTCCGAACTTGGCACGAGTTTTCAAGCACTCTTTTCCAATAATACCACAGCATAATATAATCTCTGACGTCATATCACTACACAATACAGCACAACAGTTACAAAGAGCACCTCCTGCTAATAATTCGGACAATTGGCATGCGGCCATGGGTCGCAAGCTCGCTTTGAATACCACAAACATATTGTGTGTAGAATCTCCAACTAGTTTCTGAATTCCTGGTACACGATTCGTTTCTAGATTCCATTTGGAGATACGAACGTGTAATCTTAGAGATTTGATTGTTTTTGTAGGTATGTATTTATAAGTTTATTTAGATAATGTTATTGTTTTCTTGGGGTAAGATGTAGCTAAATATATACTTTTGATACTATGAGCTGCTGCGGCATTTTCAAATGCCCCTTTAGGTAAGTATAGATTATTGTCTTGCAATAGAGAGAACCAGTTAACCTAATGCCAATGAATTACCACTTAGCCACACATTGCTGATGACATTTTCCTGGGATTTTAATGTCAGTTTGCCTAGCCTTTTGCCAACTATGTTGGGGTCTGTCTAATCGGACGCAGCTGAAATACTAAATATTTTACATGGAACGACTGCCTATCTGACCTCGTCAACCTAGTAACTGTAATACGATACCCCTGGTAAGACTGGTTATGAGACTTTCCGGCTTCTGACGACCCTTAACGACTGTCAAAGATCCACGAATGACAGCCGGGACGTATAGCTTAACGTGCTTTCCGAGGCATTGGAGAAGTAAAGATGGTCACCTATCCACAAACGAATCTCGGCAAGCGTAGTTTAACCTGATGGATCGGCCCGTGCGGCTGTTATTACTTAGCCACGAGCTCTTCAGGGATTTCCTGGGATTTCAGAAAATCCAAAATAAATGTAGATATTTCATTCGTTTCAAAATGCTACGCACTTACTAACCTTTACGTACTCAAGGGTTACTTCGAAATCAACACATTAAGTGAAAAAGACAGACGAATACCACCACACTCGAAAAGAATGCGGCTTTTTCTTCAAGTAAACACAAGGAAAAAGAAAATTGAAACTTTATTCAACGAATTTGGCGAACGAAATTACGTACACACTTTATAACCTGTATTGTATTTTTAGGATAAAATTCCCTTTCTTTCCAGAATTTGGGGGAAGATTTTTGCTTAAACTCGACCTACAATTATGAATTTCGATGCCATAATTCGGAAAGATTATTGTGAAAGAGAATTAATCAAGTTTCGTGGAAAGAAAGACGATAATTACTGGGCTAGTTGGCAAAAGGTTAAACTGTGTTAAGACCCGGCTACACGCTCAAGCTTACTTGTACAAATTCGGATTAGCACAAGCAACCGTGTAACGTTAAGACGGCAAAATGATATACCATGAAAATAATTTGCACAACCGTGAGTTCGCTCAAACACATTCACACACATATTTAAACGTCGTAATTGTATTAAAAATGCATAAACGGTTTGTTATTCTGTGGAAGCCAAACAAAGGTCTTTGCAAAAAAAAATGCACAAACTTTTTACGCATGCAAGTAGCTGTAAAACGTATGGTCCCAATTCAGGCCTGTCCCTTGCTGCTCCAGCGGAGCCCTAAGCCGTACCCCACAGGGGATGGAGTTAGCTTATAGTCGCTTAGTTAATAAGTTGGCTGGGTATACCTTGGATGGAGGCCTAAATTTATTAAGGCATCCACAGGATAGCCCGGTTAAGCAGCCAGCAACAAAAAAAGGGCACCACGTTTTTTACACAAACTTCTACACAAACTGCGCATGTAGGTCGCTGCGTGTAGCCGGCCTTTATCGTGTGAAGGCTTCGGTTGCGGCTACCAAAGGTCTACCGAATTAAATTATTGTATATGAACAAAATAGTTAACCTAGATTCTTATCGTTTGTTTATTGTAATATGTTTTGAATCTAAATGAAATAGTTATGTAAGGAATGCTGGTCGCTGGACTTTTTTTAGACTTACTTAATAATTTTTTGCAGGTACATGTTTCTTCGGTGCTAGCTCGAGGGATTTACAATCGTATTTTTTATAACAAGCCTATGATATTTTATAACAAGGCTTTAGCTACCAAAAATAATTTTATTTTCTTTGGCAAGCTGTGTACCTATTAAGGGTTTAGGGATCACCGATTTTTTTAGAAATTATTATTATGTGTCCATTTCCAGCAGTGGGCTAGTGATAATGTGTTATGGCAGCGACCTTAATATGAAGAAAAGACATATAAACGGCTATTCGCAATTATTTTACTAGAATCACCGATATAAAATGTTACCGTAATTATAAACACAGTAAATTCACACAGTTAAACAGTTATTTCAGCTCGTTTTATTTCATGAAACGAAGAAATGCGAAGCTCTTTAACTGCTCTGCTGCAAATTATACGGTTATTAAATATGTAGGTATCTAATTACGCGCTAATAAAACCACGATTACATTCTAACATGGGTTATGTAGGTAGGTATAATAATTGAAGAAAAAAAAACCAAAACGACATGAGAATAAAACCAAATAAAAAAAAAACCTAACAATTGACAAATTTTACATAACTAAATCAAATTGTTTTATTTCAGGGCTATCCAAATAATTCTACCTAGCAGAGCAGTATCGGTACGTTTTCATTTCATTTTCAACAACAACAAGAATTTTGCTGAATTGTAAATTATTTATAAAAAAAATCCAGAGCAGCTCAAAATTAAATCATACAATTCAAACGTTTAAAATATGAGCTTTAAAACAGATAAAAGCGCCGATTAATCGCAAAAGTTTAAAAATGGCGATACAAATTAACATCGCTTTAAAAAGTAACAACATTCCAAAAAATAAACGGATGGGTCGTTATCGCAGCCATTATGGGAATATAATTTGCATTTCTGTATTAATTCAAATTGTCTCGCTGTAAATTCATTTTACGTTCTTTTGATAATTTGCGAAATGTTCCTTTTGCATAATAAACATTTTATCAGATATTTTTTTACATAATATTGTGTTAGTAAATATCTGGGACAACCGTCGTCACACTGAAAAAACGTTTCCTGGAAAGAAGTGTCGATTAAGTTATTTAATACTGTACCTACATTCACCGTTTGCAGATCAAACGTGTAGACTACACGTTTGATCTGCAAACGGTAAATGTAATTCATCATTTTGGAACAATAACACAATTCGATCAAAATGTGGGCAACATTTTAAATACAATAGAACAACATCGAAACACCTAAATATATCACAAAAAATAAAGACAACGCCCTTAACAATTATAGAACTTTTATTAGGGCGTGTTAGAGGTTCTATAGTATATGAAAAGATATTGTTCATTCAGTTTAACACAATGAATTTAATATGAAGTTAATATAAGTACGGTATATAAACAAGTAACTTATTAGGTAGGATAATATAAAATAACGCGAATGACGCGGGATGCAGATAGTGACTGCTTATCTGACGTTTCGTATTGGAACTCTAATTCGAACTGCATGAACTCGGAGACGGCGACGTCTTAAGTACTTGAGTTCGCAGGCTGTGTACACAATCATCTATAGGTAGTTAGGTGGGTACCTATATAGTTTCCTTGATCTATTTGATTTCTCAAACCAACATAGCCATAAAGCTACACAGCCCCGCTAGGTGGCTCATTTCAAATATTATCATTGAACGAGTTCGCCAGTCATGCACCCGTGTTATTACGATCTCCAATAAAGTCCACCACTACACGGTATCTTAATCTTTCCTAAAAAGTTGGCAACTCTCAACTGTCATCTGTATCTTACTTCCCTAATCTATTTGACTTTCCATACCAACATGAGCCATATAGCCCCGCTAGGTAGCAAAACAAGCGGCTTATTATACAAACATTATCATTGTCATCACAAACAACACTCTTCAATAATGTTCACCAAGGTGGCAACTACCAACTGGCATCTGTACTTCTCTCATCTACTTGACTTCCCATACCAACATGAGCCATATAGCCCCGCTAGGTGGCAAAGCAAGTGGCTTATTACAAATATTATCATTGCACGAGTTCGCCAGCAATGCACCCGTGTTATTACGGGCTGTCTTCCACAAACAACGCTCTCCAATAAAGTCCCGTGTTTGTACGGCACAATGTTATTTTATCACTTACGTATAATTTTATTGTAGTGTTTTTATTATCTTTGTGGAGTTAGTGCATTATTAATGCAGTTCTTTTGATTTGCTGACAGCTGGAGTTTTATATGGGGTAAAACTAAAACCTACTTACAGAAGTAAAAACTTTAAGTTAATTTAGTAAATAGCTCATAAAAAAAAAAATTAATAAGAATAGAAAAATAAAGATATTCTGCACAAATTCAATGCATACCAACCCATTATACGATTGTAATAAATAATTAGGTACTTCAGATTAGAACCACTTTTCAGTTTCGTCTCAAATTCAAACACTAGACGACGTACTTGTCCACTATGCCACTTTTTACTAACAACCAATTAAAAAACCTGTCCAATTGATGAAAAAAAAATACCTCGATACAATATACATAGTTGCAGATAGAACTAGCAATAGATGGCAGCACCTGCATGTCGTGTGCGAAAACAAGCTCCACATGAACATGTCAAGTTGCCAATCAGCAGTCAAGTTGACTGACAGTCAAGTTCAATTCATTTCAATAGTGGAATGTAGCTTGCAACTGTGTGAACCTAGAGGAGTGGAGTTTTCAAAAAGAAATATACTGAGGAAGTGAAATTGTACATATTTTAATTTTTTTGTTTATCATATAAATTTAAGTAACGGATCCAACAATTAAATTCATTCGGGGCAATATAAATCTATAATAACGACTGGCGATCTTGCGGAAACAACTTACACTTTAACAGCAGTTGTTCCGAAAATCCGGAAATGTGACATATGTACTTTCTAAGTTTTTCTTGGATGTCATTGACATCGGTGAAGGAAAACATCGTGAGATAATTAATATAAGTATGAAATTGCCACTCCGTCTTGATAAAGCAAAATTATCAATGCTTATCCCTTTTCTGTATGACAAGAGGCCTTTTACCTGCAGTTAGATAATATAGAAAATATTCTAGTATTATGTTAGAAGAATGTTGTTCAAAGATGGCGCTACTAGCTACTGGTGTTAATTAGAAGCATTACATTAAGTATGTCACTTACTTATGCATTGTATTGAGTGACACTTAATCAAGTGTGCTTACGTCAAGCTGATAGTGACATCGTGTCAGACTGAACGTAACGTTTACCATCGAGTTACGTGCGCGTCAAAATCGATAATTACCCGTGACGTATTCATTATTTTCTTCGTGTAGAAAGATAGCTCATATAGGATGGGCATTATCCGTCTTTGACAAAACGAGTTCTAACATTAGAGTTACTTTGGAGTCAGTTATTGTATTTTGAACCTTAATTAGAGCTCGACAATGTTCTTAACACAAAATTGACAACTTAGAACTTAGGTTTGACGTCAGTTTTTGTAATTAGTACTTTAACATTGTAGGGATAGAGTTCAAAATTAAAATTCACCTAAAACACTAAACATGCTATCTGTATGCATTAGTGTTGGCCATTGAAAAAATCTGTTATAAAACAGCATCTATTCCAGATATTTAGAGCAAAAGATTTTGCGACCGTTTGAAATAGGTCAAGCTATAACGATACTATTGATTATATACACTATAACTTGCATGACCATTCAGCTAAAACACTAAAAATGCTGCAATTTATTCATCATCTGCCTAGCCTTTTTTCAACCATATTGGGGTTGGCTCCCAGTCTAACCGGAAGCATGCGGAATGCCAGTAGTTTACATGGAGCGACTGCCTATCCGACCTCCACAACCAAGAACCCCTTGAAATCCTTGGTAAGACTGGTTGTCAAACATTTGAGCTTCTGAATAACGCCGGGAAACGGTTTAGCATGCTTTTCAAGGCTCGAGAGTCTCGATTTATAATTGATTGTCACCAATCTATGGACCGACCACGGTCATCGTAGCTTATTTAGCCACGAGCCCCCTCTATTCACCTAAAACACTTAAAATGCTGCTTTTTATTGTACTCATTTATTAATATGAGGGCTGGGGACGTCCCTATCCACGACGTTACAAAGGGACCAACAGCTAAGAGGATTACTTGAAATAATAATTAATCCTTCTTACTTATCTTCCTAATTTCGCATTAATTTACAGGTTTGACTAAACCCTAATTAGTATAAATGTCACATGTTTCATTTTACAATATTCATAAATTAATTTTATTTATTTGTTATAATATGATAAGGAACACTAATTCAGAATATCCTCCGCTCAAACAGCGCGGTTTATAAAAATATATTTATCTATGATATGAAAATCGTTTAAAAACTGGAAAGTGTGATTGTGTATTTATTGGAGAACTTGTATTGCAGGGGAGTTTGTTACGCCACTTCTTCTTCCCAGCTAAAACACTAGTAAGTGGTGAAGGGCGGGCATTTATGGGACTGTCTTATGTAATTTTGACGTTCGAAAAGTGCTGATTCCTAGCCTAGTTTGAATAAATGACTTTTGATTTGATTATTTTATTGATTATCAAATAGAATAAAAGGCAACTTTTTGCTGTTCTAAATTATATGCATTTCATATCAGAAAGAAAAATTACTGTTTCCACTACGTAGGTAAGCAAGAGGTCGTTTATTTTCTAGTAAATATTTTACAAACTCCAACCATACGTCAGTATCTCTCTAATGAAATGAGACCCTGCGAAGCAGCGAAGTAATTCCAAACAATAATTTTCAATTTCGTTCAACAAGCACTATGAAACCCAAACTAAAAATATAATTGAAAACAAATAAACACGAGGCCCCAAATTATTTCAATCAACAATAACAAAATTGCAGACAAAAGATGAAACAAAAAAAAAACACAATCACCTAATTGAATGAACTGATTTATATTCATGCTGAATGAAATAACCAATGTACCGTATTATTTTTACATAGAATCAATACTCCCGGACCAACCAGAAACCTGTAAATTATTCAAATATTCAAACTTGGAACTGATCGATTCTTGTTAGTCGACTGGTTCTAATGAGAATCAACTGGTTTCAATCAAAAGGGATTAAATGTAACTTGCTGACGATGAATTAAAGTATTTCCGCATTTTATTCGTTCTTTTTTACTTTTATTTATAAATAAGATAGAACCGAAATCGAAAACGTAGAACTTAGCAGTACTTAGCAGTTAAAAGAGCAAAAAATATGCTTAAATAGTAAAAAAAAAGTTTCTCAAAATCAGAGTACTTTAAAGGTGGTAAGCTTTATTTGTACTAACTGTGTAAACCAAGTTATCAATCAATACTTTTTTACCCAATACTGTTGAGAAACCTCATCTACAGTACAATCTATTTAATCAATATTTTAATCCAGTGGGCCTACATATGTGACAATTGCTTTCAAAACATTTCTTTATTTTTTATTACGTCTTTCAAAAAATCGACATAAGCTTTTCGGATCATAATTTTTTGACATTTCCATCATCGAAATCGTAGATAGAATGTCAGTTTGTCTAGGCCCTTAGGTTATTAGTTTACTACAAATTAAAAGAAACAAAAAGATCTGCTGAATATACGGCGCATCATTATCATTGACAATGTTTTATCTAATCCAATAACAATTTATCTCCTCGAAGCAATAAAACTGCCTCACGAAAACGTCGTTAGCTAAAACGCTCCCAAACCTAAAAAGAAATTTAGATTCAGGTCCAGACAGAATGTAACTATGAAAAGAAATGTGAAAATGAGAGAAGTGAGGGTAACTTTGCCACTGTGGCCTTTTGCAATGAGTACTCTTTTCATATCCTGTAAAAGTTTGCTAGTATGCTTTTTAGTTCTAGCGGATTGAACTGATCATCAAAATTATGTTTTTAACCACCATTTCACAAGCTAGTCTGCATGGTCCTCACATGATCTGACCAAGACAATGTTTGGAATTTAATACAGACTCTGACCTCTGTTTTTCGGTGTTTCTTCCCAGTGCAGTCAGATAGAAGACGACCTCATCTAGTTTAAAAAATATATTTTCGACGTACTAATCTACTTACAGAAAGAAATATTATTTAACATGTAACGTAATTTTCAGGATTTAAAAGTTTCCGTTTCAGTAAAGTGTTCAATAGAAAGGCATAATAATTGATGTACGACATTGAAGCTACGTCCGCACTACGACATGAAGTTCGGTATATGATGCCAATATAAGCCGAGCAAATGTAGGTATCTGAAAAATAAATGTATCGGCAGACAGGTTCCGCACAAGGCCATGGCACAACATTCAATATTCGAAGCGGCGAATGAAATAAAAATGTTTTGGAAGACAAAAGACTGAAGCAATATTTTTTAATTGGTTTCTTTTTCTGCGCTTTCCGTAAGTAACATAACCCTCCTTTTTGGCTTCGTCGCATTCGGGTAAAAATAAGTTGCTTAGTGTAAGAAAAATCGAAACAAACTCAGAGGTCATAGTCTCTTGATGTCCAGACATAATCTTGGTCAGATCATGTGGAGACCATGCAGATTGTTGTCCGAATTTGGTCCTTTGAGGAAAGAACCACACAGATTGAGTGGAACAGTCTAGTCAGTGCAGGCGATGTGTAACATTAACGCCAGTGTACAACTATATGTTTCATATACAACTACGATTTATATCTATAACCTCATGTGGTATCTATTAATGTACATAGTATATTTGTTAATGAATAAGCAACGCAAATTAAGCAACCCGGAAAGTGCTAAAATTACCATTCACCCAAATGTACACTGAAAACAGTCAACCGACGAATAAAATCTCTGTTATAAATATGCCGAAGTAAATCCCTTACTCCCTACACGCCCAGTAACTTGTGTCCTTCCACGAGGTCATAACTTACTGAAAGCATGACCATTTCCAGACTTAATTACAACTAGCAAAAGTGATTAAAATTTGGGATTCTTACAACCCTTTAACCGGAGTCTCGCATGCATGTAATGCGGGGTACCCATGCGGCAGTAAGCCTCTTAGTGAGATCCTCCTTTAGTAAATAGTTAATTACTAAAATAAATGCTGTAAAGAAAATACTAAGTACGATTGTTCTTTGTTTTATTTAAAGTTCAACTACCGAAGAATATTGAGGCCTAGTTTTCTCATTCTATATTTGTAATTCGTTGAATTATTTTCAATCTGAGCCATAGATTTGATTGCTCATTCTTCAATGGATTCTTAGAAGCTTAAGAAGAGACAGTTCTGTATTGTGAAATGTATTCTTCGGTTCATCTAATCAAACCGCATTAAAGGGAAAATAATGTGGGCGGTATTTTACCAACTCAGATATACCCTTAAATGCAATTTTGTTTGATTCAATAGAATAAGATCCGCATAGGTCGCAGCTAAAACATTTCCAAAGTCACGCAGTTTACATAAAACGTGCTTAATTGCATGAATAGAACTTAAATTAAAAGGACCTACAAGAGGACCCTTCCGTCGGCCCTTAGTTCTGCCTACCCAACGATGAAAGGTTAAAGATCAACAATAAAACAGGTTATGGGAATTCCGTAGAAAGGCCTTCCGTAGCAAGGCCTTTTCTTAATGAACCGACCGGTTTTGTTATAAAAATACGATACATGAAAATTCAGTTCCTTGCTCCATTGCGCAATTTCTATGACGTCATTAGCAATATTACCGGAACAAATTTAGCATAATTAGAGATTTTATTCGATAGCTGGGTCTCTATCGATTTTGTTTAACCTTTTCAAACATAAATTGTTAAAATTTCCATTGAAAAATCATTTTTATTAAATAAAAAAGAGAGAATTTAGCATTCAATACATTTACATTTGTTTTTTCAAAATAACGTAGAATACTTACTATAGTTGCTGACCGATCATCATAATCTTTCTGCCCTTACCCCATTTTTATTGGAGTCGGTTACTTGCTGACCAAATATGCGATGAAATATATTTACTCCAAATGTTCCATGTTTCAGTCCATACACAGATGCAAATTGATTAAATTAGCCATACATTATTGCTGCATTTGCAAATTGCAATTGTAAATCAAAGGCGTACAATGCTGCATCCACATTTTCCCGGATGACGGCATTTCCTATGAAACGGAACGGGACAAACTTGCCACTCCCATATCACAGTAGCACCTTCATTAGAACTGTTGATTAAATTATTATCACTAAAACCTCTCAGTTATCGAGTTTTCCAGGAATATTCATGATTTATTTGAACTGAAAAACTGCATTTTGTATGCAAAGGTCAAAGTTCGCCATGCGGAATTCAATTCTGAAAAAGCGTGGTCAGTTTTTCGTTTTTTTCAGTGAGATTTTATTCGATAGATACATGTTTGACACAGCTTTTGAGGCTTATTTTTAGGTAGAAAGTACTGTTTAGTAGTATGAATATGACATAAGACATTAGACTAATTTACATACATAATACATTTTCACTAATAGCTTGTCCAGAGGAAGTATGCTCAAAATTATTTGAAGTCTCGACAGTCGTATAATAAATAAAAAAGTAAAGAAGTATTGCTGCCTCACGTTAATATCTGCAGAGGTACGCATATTTGCCGTGAAGAAAGATCATATCGCACCTTTGGTAGAACAAGGGCATAATTGTCATAAATTGCCAAACGAATGTCTCTGTCCCTCCAGTTCAAAGGGCCTTTTGAAGCATTTCTGCATATTTAAGTCATTTTGGCAATTTATGACAATTATGCCCTTGTTCTACCAAAGGTGCGATATATATAAAATGAATTTGTATATTATTTCGTGCATAACTATTACCGACCGACTGTTCTCAGTAAAGTACATTATTAATATTTTAAAGGGTTATCTACATTACATATTCACAAAGGTTAGGGTGCTAACCTCAAGCACTGTAATTTAGTTTTAATACGACAATTAATAACACAAAAAATGTGGTTATTAACTGTTTAATTGCTGAAAAAGTTGTTTATATACGATTCTTGATAATTGGAATTAAAAGTTTACTATTTATTTTATTATTTGGAAGCATACCGTTAATTCTCCGAGCACTAATTACCCCTTAATGTTTTATATAATGTATTTTAATAGTATTCTTATTAATATAGCATAAATATGTAAGTACAGCCCCAATTTTTAGTCAGAACCAAGATCAATCAGATTGACCACTAACGAATAAATTAATACGGCAACATTACATTTTAATCTACTTTCGGTTTTATACAAAATTAAACTGTTTGGTCGCAAATTACTATTCATAACGCATCATCGCATCGGCACTACCACCGCTCCATGTGTGTTGAAATTAACAACACAGTTCAATCAGAACCCATCGAATTTAACCCGAACAATTCACCCGCACATAACGCGATCGTCGTCCAATAAAAAGGACATTAATTTATTACCCTCTTTTGCTGCTCCGTATAAAAATGATTAATTATAGAGAAATCGGTAATACGGACTGAGCATGTGGCTCAATTGTACCAATCCTGTTACTATGCTAATTTTATTGCAGAAAACACCACTACTTACCGGCGGTACCTATGCAACGCAACCACACGAACTCGCACCCAACTCACTTACTTAGTCGCACGCAAGCACTTAATCACAAGTCACAAACATTTGTTCACAATCATCGATATGGTCATTTCCACGCATGTGCTGACACTGAAACACGTCACAGACACTATATAGGGTCACCAGTTCTGTTTTTGGGGGTGCGACGCGAACAGGCGCTCCCTCGGTCGTCGCAGCCTCTACTGGCTGGGGCGACGCTACCGCGCGTGCCTAGCCCCGCAACCCTCACCCCTCCCCGTTTACCTCGCAGTACAGGCAAATAGAAATAAAGTATGCGCTGTAAGGACAGTACGTGGAAGAAAAAACGGATCTAGATGCCTGAAGGCGAGTTAGTTAGATCGGGACGTTTCAAAGACTCGATGGAGCTCCTCTGATTTGCTACTTGCAAGCTTGTTATCGTTGTACGGGCTGGATATTCGAAATAATTGTGATTTTGTTCATGTTATTTCTCGTATCGTATTTTTTTCGGGCTGCGTGGAATTTGTTTATTTAAAATTTATTAACACATAACTGGACTTTTGGGGTATGTTTCGACAAGTGACGTCAGTAGATTTGGTATGGTAGCATTTTTGTGCTGATAATATTAAATACTTACGTATACTGTTTATAGAGCTTTTTTTTAACAGGTAGGTAATACCTACGTACTCGTATTCTATTTCTGTATTTGATGATAAAATTATAGCACAATATTTTTTTCTCATTTATGTTATGAAGGAGAAATGTTATGTTATGAAGTTTAACTTTCTTGTAATTAATTAAGAACATAAGGTAATTTAATTGTCTGTACTGTAAAAGTTTTATTTTATTACCGATACATTAAATTCCTACACAAACTTTAGGTAATAAAAATTTATTAATTCTCCGAGTAACTGTCAGACTTCCCGCGCAATAGTTAATTTACACAACCTTCAAAATAAAAATCCTTCTACCACACGTAAAAGTGCGCCATCCAAAACATCCCAAAAATAAAACTGAATCACAAATCATTCCAAACTTGTATCTGTCAACATGCCTACCCTTTCAGGATAAGAATGTCAGTAACAAATTCACATCATTCTAAAACACACAACCGCATTTTTCGTACACTCTGTATAAAATGTATAGGAACGTACTATACACAAAATGTACAGGTACATTTTCCCCGTTTTGAGTTGACACCTGCGTTCGAAGTAAGACATATTGGATTCATAAAGAACCATTCTCTCACATCCGCGCGATTTTCTTTGTAAAATGATGTATATGTATTGTTGCTAAATAATTTAACTTTTTCTTGAGCACATGTGAAATTTCCAAGTACTTTGGCTACTTATTATGTTTTTTTTTTGGTGTGGAACGCCTACACTTTTCAATTATGAAGTTGAAAAGAGGAAACGTAGTTAAGGGTGTTGGTCGAGACGTTTTTTATTTTTATTTTTAATGATGCTGGCGAAAATGGCGGGTATGAAAAAGGTCGGCTTTCTTTACCAAAATTCATAAGATCGATAAACGTATTCACAAAAAAAACCATTATATTACTTGACCTTAGAAGGTAATACACGCTATTAGGCACAGTACTGTACTGTTGCGTATTGAGCATCTCTAAAATAGTAAAACGTTCCTGCAATCGCTAATCTGAACCGGGTCTTTACAGATTCTAATCATGATCTTACTGTCTTTAGTGAATAGTGAGGAAGTATTGTAGTTCAGAAAATACTCAACATGAACTTAGAAGAGAACGTTAACTTTTATTTACAAGCACACTGAAAAAATACACATCCCTAATTTGATACTTCCGCAGAAGGATAACTCTCTGACATGCTCTATCCTTTTCTTTCGCACCGAGAAAAGCGCTTCAAGGATGTATGTATTCACTCACACGCGTGTTTATTGTTTGATGCTAAGTAGGTTGCAGCTGATTAGCGATGTTAAGTGCTTAGAGAACAATGATTAATGAAGTAAAGTGATCTTGTGTTCAAAGAACTGCCAGTTGTGTGGGGATAGGTAATTAAACAGGAAAAAGTCTCGCAGATTTTTTTTATGCCAGCACTTGAAGAAGAAAATTGTATGATGTTTTGTAGTAAAAATGTTAATGACATTGACATCTTAGGAATTCTATATCCAAAAAAAACTTTTTGTTATTTTTATTTACCTTGGAAGATAGGTTTATTTTGTATAAAATTAATTGTATTTTTAACGTAAATCTTTTGCTCAATATGATAGTAACTAGGTACAATAAAGAAATGGCTCGGTTGGCTTTAAAGATTGCTTTTAGCGATAACACCGCCTATTGTGTCACTCCATGTTTAATTGCAACATTTATATCTGAAATTTGTATGATGTACATATTAAAGAGTATTCTATTGATGATTTTTTTTGACATTTCCAGTAAATACGATGTAAAAAACAATCAATGCCATGAATTTTCAACAACACACACAAGTTCTCGTGTCTAAAACATCTTCAATCGAAAACATGTTCAAGCTTTTAATAGGTTCACTATACTTAATAACAAAGTTACAGAACTTTAGTCTTACTTAACATAATGTTAGCTAGTATCGATCTCCTTCTGAAGCAATTTCACCAAAACTTGTTTTGTAACCTTTCATTTTAACATTGACCTCGAAACGCTAGTGAATGCTTACGCAGGTTGGTTCTAAGCGCCGCGTTTGATGCGATACAGACGGGATACTTTTGGGATACAGGATACAAATTAATGGTTAGTCTGATGATGTCATTGATGTTTTGATGTCATTGATGTTTTGTGTATGAGTCACTGAGAAAATATCTGAAAACGGATTTGGTTTCTGATTTTGACGTTCAAAAGTGTCTTTCAATGGCCTACTTGAAATTAATGATGAGGCTTTGAAGAAAAACACGAAAGCCGTTTTTTCTTGGAACATTATTTCTGAAAATAGACTAAAATGTACTTATTACTTAAATGTACACAACATAGCTTCAATACCTTTAATAAATCCGATTTATTTACTGAAAAAACATCGAATTTTTGCTATCGAGTGTACATACCTATTGAAAGCCCCTCAAATAAAACCAATTCTAAAAATGAATCGCCCTCTACATTCAAAACAGTAAAATCGATTACAAAAGTGCTACGTGTCTGTGTTGAACTTATTTGATTTTCAACTATTTGCTAGCCTTTACAGGATTAATTTCATGTTACCAGCCGTGGCTTAGAAAACTTAATTTGGAAACTGGGGATTTGCGGATTTTACTCTTTATAGGATTCCGTTTATTTGTAAATACAACAGACTGTATTGTTGAAGGGAATATAATTCAATATCTTATACAAATTAAATACCTGGAGTCGGTACTTTTCAGTTACTCAAGCGATCGTAAGCTAACATTTTACGAAAAGGCCTGATAGGGCCTGCCTTGAATTTCGAAGCCAGCTATAATTTTACGACTCCTACTTTCCATATTTATTACCTCAGTTATTACCGAACAAATTCACTGTATATTTTTAATGCTTAACTTACTTCTGGCCGAGCAGAGAAAGCAGCTTGCCAATAATAATTTACGTTCAGATCAGAGACTTAAACCGTGTTAAATAATAATATTGTTTGCTTACTCTGAATACAGAATATTGGACTGTCTCCAGCGAGCAATTTATTCGTATTACGTACTAAACTGACATGACAAAGGATATTTGAAATGTAGAATACTAAATAACCTTTTCTTGGATACATCTCGGTAGTAATTCATAGCTACATAATGCTACGAACAATTATTTAGTTAACGTCTACGAAGCGTAGCACATTTGCTACGCGTCTACGCGGCTACGAATCCTCGTAGGCGTATAAGTAATTGTGTGGAGTGTTAGTAATAGTGAATTTTCTGGAAATCAATATAGGATGGGTTTGCTTTATTTAATTATTCATGACAATTTAATGTAATAACTTTATTTTTATACGAATTATTTTATTATTTTTACATAATTATTATTACGAATTCGATTTCTTAAACAAATTATTAATTTTAGTGGAAACTATGTCACATGACTCTTCAAAAAATGTTTCGTTGCTTTTGTGAATGAATATCTTCATTCATAAAAGCAACGAAACATTTTTAGGTTAGTTCTATAGGTCGCAAATTAAATTTGAATGTAAGGGCTGCTGCACACATGTTCGGGTCGCCATGACTCGGCACAACGGGGCGACAAAATCGAATATAATATGTAGATATTTGTTTGGGCAAAAGCTGCTTGAATTGTGCCAAGTCCACCCGAACATAAACATTCAGCGAGGGTAGATATCGAACGAAGTTTGTTATTCGGCAAGAGGCGACCTAATGCTGAATATGTGTAGTAATTGCTTCGGGTCGGCTTTGTTGTTCAACAAATACTGGCAAATCTCAATCTCAATCTCAATCTGGAGATGCGAGTGACAAGAGCAACTACAGGCCTATATCCCTGGCTACCATCATTGCAAAGGTGTTGGACAGTCTGATTGATCAGCAGCTGGATAAGCACTTAACACTCAACGACGCGCAGTTTGGGTTTAAGCCACGTTTATCCACGGAAACAGCTATACTATGCCTCAAACAGACTGTACAATACTATGCAAGTAGGAAAACACCTGTGTATGCGTGTTTTCTGGACCTCTCCAAGGCCTTCGACCTCGTATCTTATGACTGCCTATGGAAGAAACTGTCAAATGTTGAGAACCTCCCAAGCGATATCATTAGGATGCTAAAGTATTGGTATAAAAACCAATACAATTATGTTAAGTGGGCGGGTGTCCTGTCGGATGCATACGGGTTGGAGTGCGGTGTGAGGCAGGGGGGAATCAGCTCACCCAAGCTATTCAACCTGTATGTAAACGAGCTGATCTGTGAGCTCAGCAATACCAATATCGGGTGCTCCATTAACGGGTACTGCGTCAATAACATCAGCTACGCGGATGATATGGTATTGCTGAGCCCATCGATTAGTGCTCTTAGGAGGCTTCTTCGCATCTGTGAAGACTATGCGGTGGCTCACGGCCTCAGGTACAATGCGACCAAGAGCGAGCTACTGGTTTTCAAAGCGGGTAACAAATGTTATGATACTGTCCCACCAGTCACCTTGGGGGGCGCTCAGCTTTCCAGGGTCACAAAATTCAAGTACCTGGGGCATTGGGTCACCGATAGTCTGTCCGACGATGCGGACGTGGAGAGGGAACGCAGAGCATTGGCAGTTCGATGTAACATGCTGGCTCGTAGGTTTGCACGTTGTACTAGGGAGGTGAAAATTACACTCTTTAGAGCGTATTGCCAATCTATGTACACGTGTGCCCTATGGGTCAGCTATACAAAAAGCTCGTACAATGCTCTGCGAGTCCAATACAATAATGCCTTCAGAGTTATGTTGGGGCTGCCGCGCTTTTGCAGTGCATCGGGGATGTTCGCGGAGAATGGCGTGCCAGATTTTTACGCACTGATGCGGACACGGATAGCATCCCTGATGCGGCGAGTGCGCGACAGCTCCAACAACTTGGTAGCTATAGTAGCCGACAGGATGGACAGTCCAATTATGTGGCAATGGATGACCACTCATCGTGCGTCATTCCATTATTGTAAATAAGTTGTTTTATTGTATTTTTTGTATGTGTTTTCATGTATGTATGTATGTTTTGTGTATAAAATTGTAATGTGTGTTGTTTTATGGACTTATGGTCTGAAATAAATTTATTATTATTATTATTATTAAATCGAATTTACCGACCCGAACAAGATGTAGCATCCGTCAGACGAAATGACACGTTCAGTTTTTATTCAAATAACCACACTCATAGAAGTAACATCAAATTCCAACTTCACGTAATAACCATATCATCTGAAACCCACATTCCCATAAATATGTAACACATCAAAAAACTTCGAAACCCACATAATTTCATCACTTAAATTCAGGGTGATCCACATATTTACCCATCCTTTAACCAAAAGAAAACGATTCTTTTATCCCTCAAAGATATCCGGGAGACTCGAATAAGCTTTGAAAATAAATGTAAAAGCATATATTTCTGTCTCATACCGTGCTAATGTGATTACGTGGGGGCACGAAACGTATCTCACTTTTTCCCCGAAAGTGCTAACGAGCCCCTTAAGGAAGGGTGTAAATTAACTAAAGGGATATCTTTCACCCGACCATAGTTTGCGATGAGTAAAAATGTTTGTTGTTTTTCGTAACAGTGGAACGATCTACATAATTGCATTTCCTTTTGTAGTTTGTTACCTTTTTGTAATTAAGGAATATCACAGTAACCTATTTTACAGGTCTTTTTCAAGATCATTACGATGAATGGTAACACATAACATAATATCACGCCTGTATTTCCCGAAGGGCTAGGCAGAGGTCTACCTATAGTACACCCACATCTCGCCAGTTATGTTTGAGTCCCATGTAATAGGGGGCGAGCCTATTGCCATCAACCGGGCACAAATCTAGACTACGGGCTGCTACTGAGAAATTCTTAACCCATTAGTAGCCAAGTCAAAACAAGTGAGAGTATTTTCAAAATTCTTTTATCAATTGAAATTTAGTACTATCAACTACAAAAGTAAATAAATAGAACGAAAAATATTTTTTTTTTATTTACAGCGGTGTACCCAAATTTGCACAATTACCTCTTATGGGTGAAAATGAGCGAAACACGATTTTTCAATACACATGGATCTCTTGCATTACTTGCAACTCGAGCGGCTTCTGATATGGCACACAGCACATCGTACTCATTTTGGAAGCTTTTCAGGGACGTCATCAACCCCATCCAACTGTGTCAGCTGCAGCCCGGAGTCTGAATTTGTATTCAGACTCGGGGCTGCTGCTAAGAAATTCCAAATGGAAAAACCCAATAACACTTTGACTGACCCGGGCATTAAACACAGGACGTCATGTCTTTCGACCACTAGACCAACGAGGCAATGATACTAAAGCAATGTTAATTTATTAAAAACCCTCTGTATTTATTACTTACGAGTATAATATTTTATTTGTAAATATTCGTGAAAGTAATTTTCTGTTACTCAATCACCCACAAACGGCTCGGTGGTTTTGGATATTTAATACCCAGAAAGACCATGTCCTGGTAAACACATACAATACCGTTAATCTGGATACATGAAGTCGTTGCCCTAAGATATCTACGAAAGAAAATCTACGTTTTGCTATAAAAGTGGTGGTCGCCACATAACGGCCGCAGACGGCTGTCGTGAAAATTATGGCACCGAGGTTTGACTTTACGGTGTCAAAAAATGCTCACTAGGACCAAAATACACCAACTTATTTTCGTTCCAGTGAAACGTTGACACGGAAACGTTGTTGCGTCTGTACGCTATATGACGGCCACCGCTCTCCATAGAAAACTGTAGATTAACCGACAACTATCCGAAATAAATGACGAACGCCATGACGTTTGGCAGACATATTTTTAACTGAATCAAGTACTCCCGCAGTACCGTCACTGCACCAGTCACGTCTTCTGCATTTAATCACGTCCCAAAGAAATAGTGGCTTGTAATTAAATCTTGCTTATGATAGAACATAACCTTAATTCGACCAAACACATGTGAAAGACAATTTTTAGACCGCTTTTAAAATTTCATTATTTTTGTTGTTTTTAGGGTTCCGTACCGGGCGGAGCACCGCCGTGTCTTCACGGAGGCGATCGGCGGCGGCGATCTCTCGCGTCCGGCCCTGGTTCAGGTCATGGTCCGGAGCGAGAGTGCACGGGAGGCCGTCACCTCCTTCTGCGAAGCAGTAATGCTCGCGAAGGAGGAGGCGGAGCGCGCGAGGGAGAGGCAAAATGCGAGCCCTCGCGCCCCTAGTCGCCGCAGGAGACGCCCCGGGCGTCGGGAGTCGAGAGCCGACTTCCGGCCACCGTAGGCATGGGCTTGCGGACGGTGAGCAATGGGTAGCTCGCCGTCCGATAGGGACCAGGCCCGGGTCGACGGCGCATTGTGTTCCACGCGCGCCTCAAAGAGATGTCAGCACCAACTGACGGGGCCCGGAAGGGCCAATGCCTGCCGGGGTTGCGGGTTTGTCCGAAAGGGATATCGCGACCCCGCGACACAGAGGCAATGGAAGGAACACGGGTGGGTTTTAGTCAGTAAAAGTCTGACACACCCTCCCGCTCCGCCCAGAGTGGGAGAAGTTATTTAATCAATACCCAACCACAAAAAAATAAAAAAGCGGTTTGACTTTACGGTGCCAAAAAATGCTCTCTAGGACCAAAATAGACCAACTTATTTTCGTTCCAGTGAAACGTCGACACTGAAACGTTTTAGCGTCTGTACGCTATATGACGGCCACCGCTCTTCATAGGAAACTGTAGCCTAACCGACAGCAATATATTAAACGCAAACTATGCAGCGTATTATAAGTGGGGGATTATATCGCTGATAAAAATGTTTTGCTCAAATCTAGTCCTGCTCCACAAGGGCGCATAAACTAATTGATTAGCATTTGAAAATACTGTTCTAGCTTCTGAAGATTTTAAAATCTATCTTTGCATTGTATAATTGCATAGTACATGTGTGAGTACTATGTACCGACTATAAAGCTACCATTTAGGTACAGGGTATGTCTTTTATTGAGTTGAATGTGCCCTGGTGGCTGAGAGTATGTCATGCTCACTCTAATGTCTCGCTGACGGTGGCGCGTGTGTTGGATCATTTAGCTCCCTTCAAAATGGTTTAGCTGAATGATGCTAATCCATGCGTCATGTGTGTGGTCATCTCTTAGCTGCCACGGCTTATTTTAATTAAATTTTTGAATTGTTTATATTTTTATTTATTTAACAGTTTAAGCCCACAAATGTACAGAGGCGGACTTAATGCCATAGGCTTTTTCTACCAGTCAACCTTTGGGTGATGCAGAGATAAACAGTGGTAGGTGCAATACCGAAAATTGTGGGATAAATATTTATTTTTATTTTTATTTCTGTTACGGACACGGTCTGTAACGTTTTGCATCGTTCTCACTGTATAACTTCAACATGAATGTTGTAACCAATATTTTGTAACTATATCATGAGTTAACAGATTGTCTGTGGAGTTTCTTGTCTGTTCTTTTCCCTAGAAACTGGGAAAGGGCAACTAGTTTCATCTTTCTGACTGACCGATCCCTTGATAATTCAAAAGTACCTGTAATTTGGTTTATTTGAAATAAATGCTTTGAGTTTTCAGTTTGAGTTTTCGAAACAAATGACGAACGCCATGACGTATGCAGACATATTTTTAAGTGAATCAGTACACCCGTAGTACCATCAATGCACCAGTCACGTCTTCTGCATTTAATCATGTCCCAAAGAAATAGTGGCTTGTAATTAAATCTTGCTTATGATAGAACATAACCTCAATTCGACCAAACACGCGTGAATGACAATTTCGAGACAGCTTTTAAAATTTCAGTGTTTATATTGTTTTTAGGGTTCCGTACCTGAGGGTGTCCAAACGGACCGCCATGGGATCTGGAGGCAAAAGTCCTCGCGCACATGTGGGAGTTGCGCGAGGAGGCGAAACGCCGGGGCGTAACTCCGCTGCCGCGAGAAATCGCGGCACAGCGGACAGAGCTCCGGCGGGATCTCATGGCGGCATGGAGAGTGCGATTGTCGCAACCCAGCGCTGGGCACGCCACAATTGTGGCGATAAGTCCCCTCTTTGAGGAGTGGCTAGAGAGGCGCCACGGCGTCCTCACCTTCCGCCTGACACAGGTCCTCACCGGACATGGTTGTTTCGGGAGGTTCCTGTTCAGGATAAAGCGGGAGGAAACGCCCGGGTGTCACCACTGTGTGGATCGCCCGGAGGACACGGTGGAGCATACGGTGGAGGTCTGCCCAGCTTGGGCGGAGCACCGCCGTGTCCTCACGGAGGCGATCGGCGGCGGCGATCTCTCGCGTCCGGCCCTGGTTCAGGCCATGGTCCGGAGCGAGAGTGCATGGGAGGCCGTCACCTCCTTCTGCGAAGCAGTAATGCTCGCGAAGGAGGAGGCGGAGCGCGCGAGGGAGAGGCAAAATGCGCCCCCTCGCGCCCCTAGTCGCCGCAGGAGACGCCCCGGGCGTCGGGAGTCGCGAGCCGACTTCCGGCCACCGTAGGCGCGGGCTTGCGGACGGTGAGCAATGGGTAGCTCGCCGTCCGATAGGGACCAGGCCCGGGTCGACGGCGCGTTGTGTTCCACGCGCGCCTCAAAGAGATGTCAGCACCAACTGACGGGGTCCGGAAGGGCCAATGCCTGCCGGGGTTGCGGGTTTGTCTGAAAGGGATATCGCGACCTCGGCACACAGGCAACGGAAGGAACACGGGTGGGTTTTAGTCAGTAAAAGTCTGACACGCCCTCCCGCTCCACCCAGAGCGGGAGAAGTTATTTGATAATTTCCCATCCTCAAAAAAAAAAAAAAAAAAGGGTGTCCAAACGGAACTCTTTTACTAAGCCTCCGCTGTCTGTCTATCAGCGGGCTGTATCTCATGAACCGTAATAGTAAAACTGTTGAAATTTTCACAGATTGTGTATTACTCTTGCCGCTATAACATAAAATAATAAAAATAGAATACAGTTAAAAATTTAAGGTGACTACTGTATCTGCTAAATATTGTACTGTCGTACGGAACCCTTCATGTGCGAGTCCGACTCGCACTTGGCCGGTTTTTGTTTTTGTACCGTTAAATACAGGATGACACTTTTAGTAGCGACTACTATACCGAATATATCAGCAGCTGCAATTAATGAGCGTATTTATAATTTCTAATCGTCGGACGTCCACGATAATATCGTCACGTTACAAA
The DNA here is from genome assembly GCA_914767755.1 of Agrochola circellaris. Lineage (NCBI taxonomy): Eukaryota > Metazoa > Arthropoda > Insecta > Lepidoptera > Noctuidae > Agrochola > Agrochola circellaris. The sequence continues at coordinate 5,280,142 of OU611847.1, forward strand.
TTATAAAAGCGTACATATAAAAATAATACCCAATAGAAATTATTTTAATAGATTTTTTATTATACGGGTACATCAGTCTACCGAACTTAATGTTTTTACTGAGCCCTAGACAGCCCGCTAAGTATAGGGTCGCGATATTATTACAGGCAATAAAAAAGAAATTAAAGGCCATTATGTCACTAATTTATTTTATGGCAATGAGGGCATTATTGAAGTTTATTTATAGAATAAAAATTGATTGAAGGTGATTCTTTGGATTTTATTGGTGTGTCTGTTTTGGTTAGAAGTTAATGTATTTTCTTTGGGAATATATTCGGTTGATTGTATGGATTAGACGTTAAACTTCTAAGTTTAGCGGTTCCAGAGAAATGGTTTCGATCAATAGACTTGATCGTAACCATTTCTCTGGAACCGCTAACAAATGCGTCTGCTAGTATAAATAAACGGGTAATATTAAATAAAAGCGATTGCTCATGTTAGCGCAATAACTAGGCCAGTGTTAATAGATCCCCAATATAATTATGTAGAGGACAAAACGCTGTGATACGGTCAAAAGCATATAAGCATAATAAGCCTATAATGTTCACACAGCTGAGACACAGGCCGCCTCTCTCGAGGCTCCTGCTGCTTCTTTTGGGCTAGTTAATTGATTCAGGCGTGACTTTGTGGAAATCCATTATAAAATACAATAGAAGACGTATATTTAGTAACCTAATCCGCGTAACTGTTCTTAAAGAGTCATAAATAACCCTGTAAGAAATCGACACGTGTTTCACCTCTCAACGAGGCATCCTCAGGAAGGCGATTGACTTGTTGTGAACTCGGACCCGACGTGTGGACACGTCAAGCGTTTTTTTTTTCTTCTTCAGGGCTGTAATCTACGCGAGCCCTGTGCGGGTTGGTGGCCCAGTGCGGGCCCTAATGATTGGTCATTCAAAAGAAGTCTTAAAAATGTACCGTACGTAAGGCTATACTATACAGGGTGGATTTTTGAGATGGGGCAGTAAGGCCAGCTACCTTAAACATTGTATCTACAAGAAAACGGTCTTAAGAGACTGTCCTTAACTTTTTTAAAGATTTCGATTTGCATTCACAGATTTTGAAAAAAAATTTACAGTCAGCAAGAAAATGCGCAGTTTTCACAAAAACTTTTTTTGATGCCAGTCGATCCTGTTTCTTATAAGGATCAAAAAACTCTACCGGACCAACTGAGGTTTGAGTACTAGAAAAGTCAGAAATCGCAAAAAACTATTCCCATACATTTCGTAAGAAAGAAACTCCAACATACTTTATTATGACAGACTAGCCAAACAGAAACACAAAATTTAAACTTCGTACGAATACACGTTATAATTTTATTTACTATAAGAATAAGATAGTTTGTTTTTTTGTGATGGCCGACGTTCTGAGAAAAAAACCAGCCAAGTGCGTGTCGGACCATGCAATGAAGGGTTTTCCTGTAGCTACAACGTTTAAGGTAGTTGTTGTGTCCTTACTGCGCTCAAAAATTCATCCTGTATATTGGTAGAAATGAACTCTTACAAAATGATTTTATTGAGTAAAAGACATTGACAATAGAGTAGTGATACTTAAGCATACGTCTAGCACCCCTGGACAGTCACCCCCGCTACCACATTCACGGCATCAGTTATCCTCATCATAGCTCTTGAAGGCACGAGAGACCAAGAATTGCCAGCTCACACAGTTTCCCAGCTTATACAAAGACACACCTGTATTACGTATTTCGAAAACAATCGAAAGCCAGCAGCGAGGCACGTCTAGCAAATTGGTTGAAACTGTAACTCGCTTCATTTTCGTCTTACAGATCTCCGTTTAATAAGCTCTGTGACGCTCCGTCTTGCTGAAACGTAGATATTCCGCCCGAATACCTACAGTTTGGCTCGAATTACGCTCCGTTTGAGTATAATTTTCGTGTTATTGGATAGGAAAATTTTATTAAGTTCTGCCTTGAGTTGAAGTTAGTTTGGTAAAGAAAGTGCTTCTTGAGGTTTGTACGCTGTTAGTTTGTACCTAGTGACATAGTTGTAAAGACTTGACTAAGTAAGATAGAAATGTTTAGATAAATTTAGTCAGCTTTACGATCAGTAAAGTTGCCTCGTCGCTGCCTGGTCTAGTAGTCGCAAGCCCTGATGCTGTGCATGGGTCTTGGGTTCGACTCCCGGGTTAGGTAAAGTGTTATTGGTTTTTTTTATCTGGAATTTCTCAGTAGCCCGGAGCCTGGATTTGTGCCCGGTTGATGGCAATAGGCTTGCCGTATTTCATGGGACTTAAACATAACTGACGAAATGTGGGTGTACCTGCTACAGGTACACCTCTGCCCACCCCTTCAGGGACACAAGGCGTGATGTTATGTATGTAAAACTTTATCTGTCAGTGGCTAGCGGTGAAAACTTTACGAATCGTATGGAAAATACAGGGTGGCAGGGAGATCGACGCGCAAACTGTTACCATGGATCAGAATCCATGGGGGGGGGGGGGGGGGGGGGATTCAAAATTATGTACAGATACATGATTTAGAACCCCACCTCACCAGTTATTAAAAAAAATATCGCTGTTCCATACAATTTGACCGTGTACTGTATTGCACTTTTTTATGAAACAGCATTTCTTTTTTTTATTACCTATTAAAAATTTCGACGCAGGGGGGTTCAGAATCGTATATTGAATCCATGGTAACAGGTTTTGCGGCGATGTTCGCTGCCACCTAAAGCTTCGTGCAGACAAGCGCGACGCGACAGCGCGGCGCGACACCGGCTATTGTTATACCGTGAAGTTTTCTTAGAAATTGTTTTGTTCGAGTCGCGTCGCGCCGTCGCGTCGCGCTGGTCTGCACGAGCCTTTAAAGAACATGCAACTTTTGTTATAGAATAAATGTAGGTAACTACATATTTTTTATCTTGTGTTTTTATAGTTTGAAATTAGAAACGGTTTTGTGTATTCTAAACTTTCAACTGAAAATACGAAAAATTCTATCTTCGTTAGTAGTTTTCTGGGGTTCGCTGAATCAACGTGTTTTCGTTAATATCGTCAATTATCTTGAAATACTGGACAGGCGGAATAAAAAACTTTGTTTTGAAATAATTAAGCTGTATTTTTTCTATGGTTTTCATTCATGTGACGTGTTAAATATGCAATTGCGTGCTAGAGGCAGCTCCAAGTGTTTCTTTTCTCTCTATAAGTATGTTTCTGTTTTAGAAGCTTTAACATTTTACCAGTTTTTACTACCCAACAAAAATGGATTAAATTATTGAGTAATAATTGAAACGTGAAAAGGCCGCCCTAAGAGAACATAAAAGAAAATTAAAAGAATAATAATTTTATTTCAACTATGTTACAGACAAGAAAATACATATGTAATTGTTAAAATTAGGTAAAAGATGGATTACAACTGGCTGAATTTAGAGTAAAGACATCACAAGATCTGTACAAGAATTGGGTGAGCCCTGCCTCTTAAACTAGGTATACCTGTATCTTAACAGACAGTGATCAGCTATAAGGTATCTAATAGATAAACAAGACTTGTGAAGTGTGTCAGTTGGCTCTGTTTGTGTTTATATAATATCATACTTAAGTATATGTATCTTGCTAGTATTATTATGTATTTTTCGTAAACATAGATTTATGGTAGAAAAGAGGAGAGGGGAGTGCACTCAAGAATGAAGGAGAGTGTGTGAATGTATGTGATTGCACACATATATTGGGTCCCCACCTATGAAATTGGCGTTTTTTTCTCACAAATAGAGAACCTTGTCACTTCTATGAATTAAAATATTCATCAATTGCTTGGTATTATGTCGAATAATGACCATCATAGACAACTACCAATAGTAAAAAAATCTTATTACTTATAGTTTATAAACATAAAAAATACCTTAAAAATGACTCCTCATTTTGTTAGCAGAAATGACCACTATTTGTTTTAATTTAGCCAAAACTTATTTTTGTCGCTTAATCTAGTGGCATATTACGTTATCTTAGTTTTTAAACATTAGCGCATAAAAGTTTTAAAACATTAGTGTTCATGGTTGTTATATAAATTAAGAAAATGTTAGTATGAAAAAAGCAACTTCTTTAAAATTCTCCATACAAAACGCTGATTTCATAGGTGGGGACCTAATATGAAACATACACCTTAGAAATATGTTCTTCAGAAAGGTCAGGCGCGTAGTACTCGCAACCGGCGTGTGTGTATGACCAGATGTATGAATTTAAACGAGGCAAAGGTATATGTGAGGATCGCAGGGGGTGCCACTATGTAGTTTCTGTCTACTCCCTTGGGATGAAGGCGAGAGTATAATATGTAATTTAAAAACGCTTTGTTGCAAGATTCGTTTTGTGCGGTGTTTTGGATTTTTTTTCCTGCCTCCTTCCCTTCTCTTTACTGCTAACCTTATCAAGAATATAATCCTATACTATTAAACGAGCAATATTTATATATATATTTGTAATCACGTTCTCGAAAACAGCTGTAACGATTTCGATGAAAGTTGCAATATAGGGGTTTCCGGGGGCGAAAAATCGATCTAGCTAGGTCTCGTATCTGGGAAAATTTGTTTACTCCGTATATTCACATTTACCCAAAGTTTAAAACAAGATGGCTATCTTAGAATGTCATTAGCACATGACAGCATGGAATTAGTTTGAACTATCCTATACTATTGAATGAGCATTCTCTATTTTCACCCGAGCAGAGCTCGGTCGACCAGGTACTGGTTATAAAGAGATATCATTATTATTCCCGTTCACCACAACGCCCATGCCAGCATCCTCTTCAAATCGAACATTTTTATAATTCAACTTTACTCAGAATGATATCCGCTGCTCTGTTTTTCTTTCATTCCCAAAGTACGATCAAAATATTACAAATTACCCGTAAATATTCAGAATTAATTAAAATCTCTCGCAAACCGCTAACACTGTTTCAAACAGGGTATTGCCCGCGAATTTTTATTGACTTTGCAAGAGAACCTTGTTTGATCCAAACCCAGGATCGCAAATCTACAGTTAATTAATTTTATTTATACTGCGTAATATGTTTGAAATTACAAATCTCGCATGGGCCTAACAAGTTGAATATTTGATCCTGTTTTCCTAATAGAGAACGCCAAAGAATTTGTCTCTATACAACTATTATTATTATATTAACCATGGAAAACCATTTTCAAAGAGGGAACCGTGGATTTTTTTAAATGTTTATAGAGGTATAATCAAGATCAAATAACGAAATGGAAAATCAAGAGGCGTTATATTGAAAACATAAAAACATTTTCAATATCGAAAAATAATATCTTTTACGTTTCGCTTTCAAAACGTCATTTTCATCGATTAGATTCAAGAGTCCGATTTAGGCAAAGCGGAATTCCTAATCGAGTCAACCAAGCCTAGTCCACTCAACAGTATCAAACCATGAATTTCTATCGACCAACCGTCCGTCCGACCAAAAATCGATCGTCCGATGGAGTCTTAGCCCCACAAGCTCAGCTCAGCTCCAGGGAATTGGACGCAATAGTCAAACGAAATCGGATTTGAGTGTACAACCATTCGATCTGCAGTCATCGCTAGCTGTGTGCCTGTGGGGTATTCCCTCATTCCCGTATGACATAGTGGGTATTGGGAATACTGAGATCATATTTAAATAAGTTTGTTGTATTTATTCTTGTTTCTTGAGAATCTGAACAGATTAAAAGAAAAATAAAAGAAATAAATATTGATTTTTATGCAACAGAAACACGTGCATACAAAAAGATAAGTTAGACTAATAGATAAGTTTGGTTAAGAGATAAGTTTGGTTAAAAGATAAGTTAGACTAATAGATAAGTTTGGTTAGTTAGTTAGTTAGATTGTTTTGAAGACTACCTATGTATGCTTTGAAGGCTGCTGTTGTAACCTTTGACTTGAGCTATGTGTAAAATGACCAAAGTTCAGGGATGAATTGCTTTTGTGTTTTTAATAGTTTTGTACATATTTGCTCACCAATTTGGGATTTAGCTGCTCGCTCTGCTAAGCCTTGTGATAAAACCATAAAACTTGACATTTTAATTATTAGGTAAAATTATCAAAATATAACAGTTTTTTAAACACATTGACATTGATGAAAATTATATACAAAATAACATTTTAATTATTGTAAATGTGAGGACTATGTCTGGACTGTGGATATTTTTTTTTCTTATTTCATCTACTTTTTGCTGTCTCAGTTAGTTTTAATGATGGTCTGGCAGTTTGAGTAGTATAGACGGCCTACCCAAATGTCCTTTCTTTGGTATTGTTCGTCGAGTTGAGTTCCTTAAGTTCTAAGTTCTCAAATCTGTGTTTCTTTCCTCAAATCACCATTTCAGACACTAATCTACATGGTCCTCATATGGCCTGACCAAGATTATATCTGGACTTTAAAAGAGTTAGTTAATAAGTGTCTGTTTGTTTTTGTATTTATTTGAATAGTTTGTTATTGTATTTAGTACCTAGTGTAAATAGTTATTTGTGTTAAGTAGTGTAAAACATTTCCATATGACGTGTAAAAGGGATTCCGATATCCTATTAATAGAATTCAAAAAAGCATTTCATTTCGATCAGGTCACTTTATGGTCAGATATGTAGTACTCTCAATCAGCGTGCGTGTTTGACCAGATGTATGAACGAAAATGAAGAAAAAAGAGTATGTCAGGATCGTAGCAAGTAAGTAAGTAAGTAAGTAAGTAAATTTTATTTGTTTAAACATGGTGTACATGATACATTGCATGCAGGATAATAATAGGATACAGAAAAGTTCTCACATGTTCAGCCGCATATCGTGGCGTACAAATTGGTAGGAAGAGATGGTGCATAAACCGTGATAACATTCATCAAAATTACATTTCATCATTATTCATTAAAGATACAAAATCAATGTCAAAGTAGTCATTAAATAAATTGGTCAATAAAAATATGAATTACTGTCATTAAAAAAAAAAAAAAAAAAAAAAACAATTCCAATTAAAAAAAAATACTATTGATTACAATAACATGTCAAAAATACAACATTGTCATCTCAAAAGCGAAGAAAAATTGTCCTCTTTCATAAACTCTGCTATACTGTAATAGTTATGCTCTTTCAGTTAGTAAACTCTTCAATTTACTTTTAAGCAGGTGGCGTTCTGTATTTTCTATCTACATCCATGGGAAGAAGGCGTGTTTTATAACTTCTACTTACAGACGAAGCAAAAAAGAGAATTAATTAAACTGGATGACTGTATTTTTTATCAAACAAAACTATTGAGCAGTTTTATACAACAGTGACGAATAGGTAATGCAATGTCGATCTTAAAACGGCTCGGGTTTTTTAAAATTTGATCTCGTGGCAAGATAAGATAAGATAATATTTATTTGCTTAAACATGTGTCATACATACAAGAAAAATACATGCATGCAAGATGATAAGGACATTATTAGGTACAGGCATGTTTGCCACATGATGTGACGTGCAAATGTCAAGGAATATTATTAATTAATTAAAACATTCTCTTCGAATAACAATAAATTAAATAGTTAAAGAGCAAAATAACAGAAATCAAACAGAACATTAAAACAAAAATAAGTTAATAAGATAGTTCTACAATATTCCTGTCAACAATAAAAAATAATATACAATCCAAAAATTAAAAAAAACAAAAAAAAAATCAAATAGCTTCTATGTCAATACAAAGCTTTCCTCTAGAAACTCGTTAATGTTATAATATGCTTTATTTACTAGATGTGCCTAGGGAATCTATTACTTGCAATCTCATTTGAAATCTCGACCATAGCTGTGGTCGAAATTACGAACGAGATTGCGAGTCTGAGGCTAAGAGAATACACACTATATGCATCTGGAAAAGTCGTTTTCAAAATAATAATTTATGAATTTATAGTGTGTGATGCGTGTTAGATAATCGTAGATTTTCTTATTTCGAGATTTTTAATGTGTTTTATTACCAAAATATTACAACAAAACTAGGTAGGTTTTCATTTTCATTAAGTTTATATTTAAAAAACAACGCATTATTTAAATAAAACTTAAATTACGCGAAATCTCTTTCTCGAAAATCTGAAATGTCCAATCTCGATCCCAAACTTAGTACCTACGCGAGATTTCGACTTGTTAATCTCGACTCGAGATTGTATTCTCTAGTGGCTGTACCACAAAACACCGCTTAAAAACACACAAAAGTTTAACCTACTTTAGTTTTTACCCATAAACAAAAGATAGTTTCAGTTTACCCATAAACCATCAAAATCGACGCCATTAAGGATAAACAAGCCGGTAGCAACAACAAACTGTTTTAGGGGTGCTACAGACAATGTTCGGGTCGGCACATTTGATTCGGTAGTGTACATAAGACGAACTACAGTAAAAAAGCCGGCACAAAGCAATTACTACAATGGCTTTTACTTGACTTACTGATCGGTAAACTTCGTCCGGCATCTATTCTCGCTTAATCATGTTCGGGACGGCTCGGTACAATTCGAGCTAAGCTGCGACCTACATATATTCGATTTTTCCGTCCGGCTGTGCCAAATCAAGCCGAACCGAACAAGTTGCTGTGGCTACACAGTAACTTGTTCGGGTTGGCACATTTGATTCGGTAGTGTAAGACGAACTAAAGTAAAAAAAGCCGGCACAAAGCAATTACTACAATGGCTTTTACTTGACTTGCTGATCGGTAAACTTCGTCTGGCATCTATTCACACTTAATCATGTTTGGGACGGCTCGGTACAATTCGAGCTAAGCCGCGACCTACATATATTCGATTTTTCGTCCGGCTGTGCCGAATCAAGCTGACCCGAACAAGTTACTGCGCCTTAATAAAAGGGTATTCTTACCCATTGCTATCAGAAGATCACACGCCACGAAACAAAGTCAAGGTGAAACAAATTACTGTTGCTGGTTCACAACAGTAACGTATAAGGTATAATTTCATAGCTCTAATCTGTATGTAATTTCAGCATGCCCTTGAATTTAGATCGATACAATTATTAACTGCTAGCTGCGCCCTGCGGTTTCACCCGCATTAGTGTCGATCCCGAAGGAATATCGGGATAAAAAGTATGCTATATCCTAACCCAGGTCATGGACTACCCATGTGCCAAATTTCATCTAAATACAATTAGCCGTTTTAGTGTGAAAGCGTAACAAACAAACAAACTCACTGTCGCATTTATAATATTATATATAAACATAAAAGTTAGGATAGTTAGGCTTAGGATAGTTAGCTACATTATGTTGTAATGCTTCTTATAGGAATTTTAAGAATTAGTGGTGTAATAGGAGTCTAAAAAAAAAGATTAGTGGCATAATTAGCCTATAATTTTCCCACAGCTGGGACACAAATCTCCTCTCTTCAAGAAAGAGTGGGCGCTATCTACCACGCGGGCGCAGTACGGGTTGGTAGATGTCACATGCCTTCACAGTTTTTGGTTCTAGGACATGCCCGTTTCCTCACAACGTTGTTCTTCACCGTTTTGAGTAGTGATCATGAAATTATTTACACAAAGTTAAGCGCCTGTCTAGGTTCGTACCCACGACCTACAACTCGTAAGTCGGGGCTGCTGCTCTTTTAAGACTAACACCCGAATACTGAAACGCCACTCAAAACTTAAGCGTTACTTAAAACTAGTTTCAACCAATCAAAAGGCTTTAAACGAGTCATAAGTAACGCTTAAGTTTTGAGTGGCGTTTCAGTATTCGGGTGTAAGTAAGTTAATTATCATTGTCACTTTCCACTATTTTTGTACTCATTATCTATCATCATAGCATCATACTTAAGCAAGCCTTATTGTCACGACTTGTAGCTGCCGACGTTATCTGTCGGTCGATTCTGTTAAAATATCAACGTGAAACTTAGGTGAAGTTAGCGTGAAGTGAGCTGTCACTGCCGCAAATCGACCGGCAGGATGCTACGGATTAACACTATTGACAGCTCACTTCACCCTCACTTCACCTAAGTTTCACGGTGATATTTTTACAGAATCGACCGGCTGTTGTGTGCTCTAAAGTACTCGTGATTATATGTAGAGTTTGATCAACGTTGATACAACATTTTTTTTGATCCAGGAATTATAATCTCTTGATGCATCTCGCTACTAACGAAACTCATATTCTAATAATAAATTACTCGAAACTTCGGTCATCTTTCATGAAATAACCCAACGAACGTGATTCAGAGCTTGACGTTCCCATAAAGGCATGAATACACGCTTTGACGTTCAATTACGAACAAGACTCTTGAATAATGTGATCCTACCTTTAGCTACCGATATAAGTTACTACAAGTCTACATGGCTACACTTAGTTAGCTTACATTTCACTCATGTTATAGGTTATTTGATTTATCGCGTGTTACTGGGAAGTAAAGTTATGATGTTCTATCATATTAAATTTCGTCAGCATTGAATAACAAAATGGAGTATTTGCTAAAATAAGTGAGACGTCCATGAGTATTTGGGTTTATAGCATAATTTTAATTCCACATTTTTTAACACTCGTTATTCGAGAACGTCGGTATGAAAGATTAGGTAAACTGTGAATACTGAAAGTTTGTCTGTTATTATTATAATCGCTGTAGTTTCGGCTTATTTCACAAATTAATTGATTAAATTATGAATTTTGTTGCCTGATTCATCGTTACTCGTTGGTTATGTTCTATTTACATTTTTAATGATTTTTATTTTGCTTTCTTAAAAAATTAATGCTTGCACGGAGTCTTCTATACCAATAATAATTATAATTAAGGTTCCTAACCAGGCCTTCGTTTGCGATGCTTTTAATTCTTGATTAAATTATAGTACCTGGGCGACCGAGCTCTGCTGTGGTGAAAATAGAGAATGCTCATTTAATAGTAGGTATAAGAAAGTTCATACTAATTCCATGCTGCTATGATAGTAGGTACTTACTAATTCCATGCTGCCATTTCATTATTCTAAGGTAGCCATCTTGTTCTAAACTTTGGGGGACCGAGCTCTGCTCAGGTGAAAATGCGGAGAAAACTAATTTTCCCAGATATGAGACCTAGCTAGATCGATTTTTCGCCCCCGTAACTATATTGCAACTTTCATCGAAATCTTTAGAGTTCCGTATACAATGTGAAATTTAATTCGTTTGCATCCTCTTAAGGGGTCATTGTACTCATCATTACGAACAACTTTCACTATGGGGCCAGCCCTGAAATCACGAAAAAAAAATCAGCTGTTCCATACATTTATGGTCTCATATCTGGGAAAAATCGTTTTCTCCGTATTTTTACTCGAACAGAGCTCGGTCGCCCAAAGTTTAGAACAAGATGGCTACCTTAGAATAATGACATGGCAACATGGAATTAGTATGAACCTATACTACTAAATTAACATTCTCTTTTTTCATCCGAGCAAAACTCGATCGACCAGGAACTGTTATTCAATGTGTGTTGTTTTACTTTATAAATGATTTTCATAAAATCCTTTAAAGAAATAAAGGCTTCAACGATGGAATAGGGGACGCCTTAGTTCTGCCCCATGTGTCCCGTTTTGTCTGTAGATACTCCCTACCCCCCATGGGAAGGGCGATAGTTTATATATTTATGTAAATAAAGGTTATTTATTCATCTTGGGACCTCGGATAGAGGACCATGATTAATAGTTGTATGAAATTGGAGGCTCTAATAAGCAAATCGATCACTCTGAGAGGTTATCCCCGCTTGCATAGGGCATAAAATCAAGCAATATCCCCTAGGGCAATACCTACCTAACCTTCAAAACAAACAAACCCTAATACGAGTATCATTCTGACCTTTGCTGACCAATTAAAGCAAAATAAACGGCAAACATCAACACTATTTGCATTTCATCCCAGCTTTACCAACCCATGTATAATGTATTATACGAAGTTACTCGGGCTAATTAATTGCCTGTGCAATGAAATGATTGGAAGCAATATTAAACATGGGTTGAGTTTAATATACACCATAACATTCAGATCTACAAAGCATTTAGGTACTTATGTAAACACTTTATAAAAAAATCCCCGTTGATCGCAACCGCTACTACTGAACATGAGGTCCTGGGTCGATTCCTAGGTCGGGCCAAGTGTTATTGGGTTTTTCCATTAAGAATATCTCAGAAGCAGCCCGGATTCAAGATTTGTGCCCATTTGATGGCAATAGGCTCGCCCCCTATTACATGCGACTTAAACACAACAGGCGAAATGTGGGTGTACCTACACCTCTGCCTAGCCATCTTTGGGAAATAAGGCGTGATGTTATGTTATGTTTATAAAAATGAAACACGCAATTTCTGTGAATAACTTAAAAGGTTGGACAAAACTCAGTTGATAGTATCGGTAGATAACCGAAACTCAGTTATGCCGCCTATTCAATATGTATACTTGTGTTAAATATCAACATCACCTATCATTCATCGACATTTGATTCAGTGTATAAGTACTTTGTTTTTAAGCAATTTTGTAGTTGTTCTAGGTATATCAGTGGGGGAATTGCGTAACATACAAGGTGTCACGGACATCGACGCGAAAACTGTTACCATGCATTCCTGCCGGGGTTGCGGGTTTGTCCGAAAGGGATATCGCGACCCCGGCACACAGGCAACGGAAGGAACACGGGTGGGTTTTAGTCAGCAAAAGTCTGACACGCCCTCCCGCTCCGCCCAGAGCGGGAGAAGTTATTTGATAATTTCCCACGCTCAAAAAAAAAAAAAAAAAAAAAAAAAACATGCATTAAGTACATGATTCTGACCCTTGAAATTTTTCGTCTGTTATGAAAAAAAATCAGCTGCCGCGTAGATATTGCATTTTTCTATGAAACAGCTGATTTTGTTTTTAATAACCAACGCCCCAAGCGTTGGTTATTAAAAAGCTGGATTCAGCTGGGTTCAGAATCATGTACTTGAATCCATGGTATCGGTTTTGGCGTCGATGTCCCCTGCCACTCTGTATAAAATGACAATTGATCGCAATGTCTTTTTTTTACAGTTCAATTCAATTCATTTATTTCAGACAATGTCCATAACTATTACAAAATTAAATATTAAAATAAATCAAGAAACAAAAATTAGACAAAGACATTACAATAACATAATTAAGAATAATCAAATAAAAAATATAAATAAAAAATATATAAAAATAATATACTTTAAACATAATCAATTACAAAATTAGACATACCTACACAGTATAAACACACACACAATGTCAAATAATACGAGGAGAGGCGCTAACATGAAGCTGCATCCACCTCTGCATCAGGGACAGGTCCCACCGCTCGGATAACACCCTCAGGAGACTGTTCGAGCTGCCATGTAGGCGACATTATAGTGAAGCGCTCCGTTTCCTTATGATCGCGAAAATTCATCCGACCGCGCCTCAGCAAACATAATCGAAGCACTACAAAACCGAGGAAGCCCTAACAGTATCCTGAAAGCATTATTGTACTGCACGCGCAGTGCGCTGTACGCCCGCTGCGTAAAGTTGGTCCACAGATTGCACGTGTAAAACGACTGACAATATGCCTTAAATAATGTCACCTTTACAGGTCTAGTACATCGTGCAAATCTGCGAGCCAACATATTACACCATAGTTCAGCCACGTTTATGGCGTTACTTACGTTGTTGAGCAGACAAATTTTTGTCAAACCTATCAACTAATGGATCGGGAATTTTCTTCAAAATCCTTGGATTTCGATTGACACTGTGTTACATTATTAGGGTGCTGGCTTAAAGGTCCCATTGTATCCGGCCTAACAAATTGTTTGTCGTACCGAATAAGATAAATACAAAATGGGTGTAAACTGGATGTAAAGCAAGATTGATGTTTCCACAAAGGGATTTTAAACTTCTTGATCGCAATGTTTCGTAGAGATTGGCGCAAGTTAGAGGGTGATAAATTGGCTTTTTATGCAAAGAATATTAAGACTGTGCTGTTATTCTCTTAGTGATGCATCTACCTAAAGGCATACTAACTTTTAAGAGAAAAAGGCTAGCAATAAAAACGTATGCGGTTGGGGGACTCCCGTCAGGTACAAATTTCCTCACAAGATACTCGCACTTGTACACACACTCGTATATAATAGAAAGTGATATATTGTGGCTTATTATGTAGAGATAATGAAAAAGAAATAAATGTACGTTGATACAAATATCAACTTACATTTATTTCTTTTTCATTATGTCTTATCATCCCTTTTGTCACTGTCATATCATGAAACCTATTAAACATAACATTAATATAATTTTTACTTAAAAGATACATAATAGAAAGAGACAGAAAGTCGTGTGGAGAAAAGAAAGATACTGAGTCGTTAGTGTTATTTCCTTACGTGACGAATTCTACCATCCACTGCTATTCCAAAAATTAGTAATAGTACATAATTTATTTCCAAAACTTCAGTTAAAGTGAAATCAATATGGTTTCGCCCCCAACAAGGACATCCTGTATGACAGGGGTCGATTTCCTCCAGTTACATAGATCAGCAGGAAAAGGCTTAGATAAAACACAATTTACCAGTGATTTTGAAAATTAATACTTTTGTGGAAAAATAAAATTATGTGTAACACTAAGTTTCAATGATGTGTAAAACCTAAGTTTACACAATGTTTACAAAGAATGCCAAATGCTTCCAACAAACCCTTTATGTGTTTATTTTTCACCTCACAATTGAATTTGGAACGTTCGATCGTCAGTCACCGACGTTCGTCGCCGCCATATTTGACGTTTACGTCATCGTAAAACTAAAATGACTCAACCCTCTATTGCTACTAAAGTTTACAACTTGCACAGTCCCCCAATAGTCTTGTCCCCGCAGAAACAGTCAGGTAGGAAATAAAAGTTGAAAAGAAGACGGACGTTGACTTTGGAAGCGGATTTAGTGGAACGATAGAAATATTTGATTTGGCTACCGTTATGATTTTCTTGTTCTCGTTTTGTCTAGAAGTTATTTATTACTTACTCTTAGGTATGTTGTATAATAGAGTAGGTATTCTGAGGATATAATATAATATATATATTCTAAAAATCAAAGCGTTTGTTATGATAATCTCTGAAAGTAATTATTTTATCAAGTTCGTCGTATATTATCTATCAGCCCGTAACGGTCCACTATCGTACAGTGATCATTCAGTGTTGTGCCACACTTTGGCAAATGTCTTCCTCCAATTTCCTCATTTCTCGCAAGAATTTCAAAATAGAGAAGCAGCATATCATAATACCGTGCTGAAAAGCACACAGTTCACTGACCCAACGAATCATTTGATTCAGCAAATTACTCGAGGTTCACAAACCGTTTAATTATTTTCTTCTTGGAATTCAATTCTGTCCTCCACATTTCTATGCTGAATATGAGAACGAAGCCGTACTATTTTTAATTAATTACGAAGTTAATTGTATTAGTTGTATGATTTCTATGAAAAATATGATTTCTAGATATTTTTGCAGAAGTTAATAATTTACATAAAATATATTGTATTTTACATAATAAATAAGACAGAGTTAACAAAAGAACTTCCACGATTTAAGCAAGTGTAAACTTGAAGTCCCTGTACCTACTGTACCAATTTTGCTGCCGATAATAATCTTGATACGTACCGGAAACTTTTACCTTAAATATTATACTATAAAAGATTAATATAAATTATCGATAGTAGGCACGATATTTTTTTGAGAGAAACGCAGTCATAAGAGATCTGAACAAAAATACTTGAACAGAGATATAAATATGTGAGTCAGTGTGTCAGTGACTGTACATTAAAAAAAAACACGACCCTTAGCTCATGATAAAATCGTAAAATAATCAAAAAAACTTGTAGAATAACTAATACCATACAAAGAAAACGTCAAATCTAAAACGAGAACACTAATGGAACTAAGTAAATATTGAAACAAGCGGAAAAATGGAAGGAAACGATATTAATGGCTGGAATCGAGTATCGATTGATTTAAACGGCGGATGAATCGAGTCTATTCGATATCGAATCGAGATATTCAAGATGAATCGTGATTGCTCTAGATTGACAATTTGTGTTCTTTTTTATCGCTGCTCGAAAGTTATTCTTATTCCTGTGTTTGATTCCTCGATAAGTTTGAGATTAGATGTTTTTGCTTGAGACTATGAATCTTTTTTATTGGTTTAATGGATGGAAAGAGTGGAAATGAGTTTTGTAGAAGACATTGTTAGAAATTTGGACGCCAGCGAATAGTGTTCTATTGAAATGCTGGAGAAGTTCGACTTAATTTGATCCCTATTAAAGTGAAACTCAAATCGGAGTGGTATTTGGAATTACGAAAGTATAATTAAGATAAAAGAATAATCTTTTGTTTACAAGTTAAAATCCATTTCAGAAATAAGGTGAACTTTTTACGGCTCTGAATTCCAGCAGTTTTAGTCAGTGGCGACAACGGTGTTGCTATTGGAAATATATCGTATTTGATACATTTTCGATACTTGATATTTTATATTGATGTATCAAAATAATAGATATCGCCAAAAATATCGATTTAACGAACAAACAATTTCGATGTATCGATAAATCGATATTTTTCCTACAAGCCTTCACCCAGGACGCTGTGGAAGTGGTGAAGTTTTGGGCCAACTAGATTTGAAAGTTTAGACGAAGAAGGAAGAAGTAATCCGTTGACCCATTAATATCTCGTATCTCCCCCTATTTATTTCAAAATTCAAAATTTAAAAGTCATTTATCAAACTAGGCTGAGAATCAGCAAAATTACATAAGACAGTCCCCCAAAATGCCCACCCTTCACTTCATTTGTAGTAGCTACCTTCCATTCTTTGCCCCGGCCACCACAACAACCGCATACAAGATATTTCCTCCTAAAACACAAATACACAAACTAATTCTAAGTCTACAATTTTCATTAACTACAACATCCATTCTTCCTTCATTCTATAAATTCCTTTCATAATTAAATTCACAAAATGATCTTGTTATTTGCGAGTTTGTAATAAAGCGTCATATTTTGTGTTTATTAAACAAGGGTAGAAACATAAGTTTAGACGTCTGACGTACCGTGGTGATACTGTCGACTTAAACGTGTGGGCTTAGGTAAGAATAAGGCTGATTACACACAAGGCACGGATGTTTTTAAGATGATTTCACGTACTGTGTATAAATATGTAGCATAAAACATAGATGGCCTAAATTACAATGTCCGAAATTAAATAGATGTGCACAGATGTTCATTATGAGTTAGAGGTAGTTTAATGTTGTGATAATATTTGTCATTCTCTTAATACATATTACAATTTAATACTATACCATGTATACAAAATGTAGCAGTAATGTTATGTTTTTTCTATTAAGTTAAATATGTACTAATTTAGCGTTGATAGATTTTGTTATTTAATTATAAGGATATTTAATTCTGTTACTTATTGACTAAGTGTAATTCTATTCCTCAGTCTAATTTAAGATACCTACTTACCGGCAAAACGCAGATAACTTTATAAATATTTTTATTTATTTCAATTGTTTTTACGCTTACAAATATATAGGGTGTCAGGGACATCGACGCGAAACCTGTTACCATGGATTCAGTACATGATTCGAACCGACGAAAAATTCCAACTTCGTCGGTTATTAAAAATTAAAAAATTAAATTCCAATTTCGTCGGTTATTTAAAAAAAATCTGCTGTTTCATAGAAAAGTGCATACTACGCGGTCAAAATGTATGGAACAGCTGATTTTGAATTCAGTTTCCAGAATCATGAACGAAATCCATGGTCACAGTTTTCGCGTCGATGTCCCTGACACCGTGTATACTTTGACTTGAACCTGAGTCTGAAAATACATAATGTTACTGTAAGGGTCTGACTTATCTCGCAACCCCGGCACACAGGCAACGGAAGGAACACGGGTGGGTTTTAGTCAGTAAAAGTCTGACACGCCCTAGCTCCGCCCAGAGCGGGAGCAGTTATTTGATAATTTCAGACACAAAAAAAAAAAAAAAACGCCTGACTATTAATTTGTTCAAAAGATTACTTTGTACTGTGGCGGCATGTACATCGCCACATACGAACTACGCAACACACTGACGTCACGCGAAATCCTGCATCGCGCAAGCAGCGTTTACCGCGCGACTGGCTTATACACAACGTCCCGACAAGAATCGTTGGGCAGTAGCCCACCAGATACAACACCCGTCTGGTCGGAGGATTTCCCTCATACCTCCATAGTACTGTGGGGATCAGTATCGCTCACCAATGGTTTTCAAGTCTGAATAAAAGTGAATTAAGAATTATATCCATCAAATATCAGCCACGTTGTGGTCGTAAGCGTGGCTGTTAAGGGTGGAGTCCTAAGTTGCATCACCAGGTCGGAAAAAGTGTTATTTCGTTTTTCCTATAGGAATTTCTCAGTAGCAGTATGAAGTCTAGATTTGAGCCCAGTTGATGGCAAAGCAGTTATGGCCACTGGGCTATAACTGCTTTGCTTACGAGTTGTAGTTCATGGGTTCAAAACCAACCAGGTACTCTACTTTGTGTAAATTATGTCATCATCGCTGTTGTCAAAACGGTGAAGGAAAACATCGTGAGGGAACCGGCATGTCCTAGAACCAAAAAATCGAACACATGTGACATCCACCAACCCGAACTGGGCCCGCGTGGTGGATTACGGCCCACTCGTTTTCACAGAAAGAGGAAGCCTGTCCCAGCAGTGGGAACATTACAGGCTGATTATGATGGTTAAAAGCTTGCCTTCTATTACATGGGACTTAAACATATTCGTACAATATGGTGTAGGTATTTTACCTTTACCTTCAGGGAATTTACAGAGGTGCTGTTATGTTAAGGTTTCTTAAAAAAAGCTTATTATTTTGAACAGAAGCCCGGGTACTCTATTTTATTAGCGATATTTACTTAGGCCCTTATGATACCTAAAATCTTAAGGACGAATGAAGATATACATGTCATGACTGTCTGGGATGAATCCTTTCGGGGAATGGGCTCAACAGGCTTTAGTTCAAATAACGCAAAGAGAACAACAAGTTTCCAAATTCTCGAAAAACCAAATGTTTAGTTAGTTCTAAAATCTTAATAGTTTATCAAACTAGCGACCCGCCCCTGCGACGAAAACCGTGCGAAAGATTTTTACGAGTTGACCTAAGATTGAAATTTCGTTATTTATGTATTATATTATTTATGTATACATAGAGATACGACATAATTATAATTTACAAAGGTACTGCTTATTTCTTAAGAAATTTCTTCCAGCAGACCTGCGAAAGGAGAAATGTAAACAATAATAGTGTGTAAGAACAAAACTTTTTTACAATAAGAAAATAACCGACTTCCAAAAAATACTTTACGGTCTGTATTTTCGTCTTTTCTGGTTCTGTATTTCGAAAATTGGATAACTCGGGAAAAACAGAAAGTGCTTTTTGTTTATGGGATGAAATTTTGATAGGGCAACGTTTTTCCGATTAGCTGGTTCTAAATATGTATAGATGTGACTTTATATTCGCTTTGATAATAATTACAAACCAAAAGGGTCCAGTTTCAATAAGATTCGATTCAATTCAATTCATTTTTCATTGCTTTCACACAAGCATTAATTCATTCATTCATTTCATTTTTCGGATCCATGTTCGTATTATTTATAATTATCTCTTGCTTCAAATGCCGTGAAGGAAAACATCGCCATCAGCCAAGTTAGAAGGCCCATGGACTTCTAACTTGGCTTCACATATCGTCGAGAAATATCTCTCAGGCATGCCGGTTTCCTCACGATGTTTTCCTAAACGGTTTTTGAAGCAAGAGGCTTTAAAACTCTGATATCAGGTTAGTCACTAACCACACGAAAAGAAGAAGAATACCATTACATACCTACTATCTAGCCTAACTAAACAAAACCCATAAAGTTTTGCCAGTGTATAGAGCGCCGCAAGTGGCATTGTGTCACTATCACTTATAGTGCCGTCAGTTTGCGCCATATTAGTATATCATTTTAGATATATTGCAAAAGTCACTACAATTACTGAATTGCGAGCAACTTGGAAGTAGCGCTCTTAACATCACACGAACATAGGTGATGTTATTTCTGAGATTAAGTTAGAACCGTGACCAACCACGCGCGAGCCGGATGAACGAAGGGAGCTGTGCCGTGGCAGCGTCCGGTGACCGCTACTTCCTAGTTGCTCGCAGTTCAGTCATTGTAGTCACTTTTGCAAAATATCAGAAATATAATCAAAAGTCAGCAAACTAACCTCAACACTCAAACAAAATAACAAGTGACAGTGCAATGCTTACGGCACTTTAAACGGTCGCGGTATTTTGCCTTGCAACTATACTCCTTACAGCAGTCTAGAAAGCGCCACTATTATACCGCAAGTGATACAATGCCACTTGCGACACTCTAAACACTGCCTAAACATTTTATACTTATACATCCACATAAAACCTATTTACTGGTCTTCCATTAATAATAAACTCCGTACAATAGACTTCCGAAATTCGAACTCATTAAGCTTCAATAATAACGTCAGCAACTGAATGCACCATAAGATCCGTACATACCTAGAATTACATGTGATCCGAAACATCTGTGTCATTTCCTCAATATCCAACCAGTGCGGCCTATGAACGTTAGATAAGGCCCATGGTAAACAACTTAAGAGGAGCGGATAGCTATTTAAAGCTATGATAGTTTTTTTTTTAAAGAAAATGTAGATTCGTATTTTTTTAAAGAAAATAAATCATTGCGAAAGTTCAAACTTATCAATTTAGAAAGATAGCAGTGGCACAGTTAAATTCCTAAGCTCACGAAATAAATTTTGTAACGCACGTTTAAATTTATTTATTTATTTGCATTTCAAAAGATGTTACTATAAGGCTTAATAAAGCTAGGTACACAAATATAGACCCTGTAAGGGCACAGCATGAGGATAAAATTAAAATTACAAAAACAAACTTCAAAAAATCTAACACAAATATAAATTTAAAAAAATCTTAGTATTTAAATTAATTTAACAATAAAATAAGTATAAAACAAGTCAATTAATATACTTCTTATACAGCAAATGTATGACAACGTATAACAATGTATAACAATTTATGTATCAGAAAAGGTACAAACAACAACTTTGTCCATGGGACTGCGAATAATTATTCCTTTTTTTTGCGCTGCTTTGCATGCTTTACTCATTCCATTGTTATTAAAAAAAGATAATAGTGTGTATTACGTATTTATTTATTAACCACTTTATTTTACCCCAAATAAAACAAAAAAAATAAACATAACACAAAACTACAAAACATGAACATAAATTTTAAATACATATTTATTTAAAATTTATGTTCATGTTTTAGTAGAACTTGAAACATTTTAGCCACCTTTGGGAGCTAAAACTGCAAACGAATTTTAAATTTAGTGTAGATCGTTAATTCAGTCGGTTACTGTGGCACATTACTTTGAGTGTGGCCAGTGCATTTAGTATTGATACCTTCAATACTTGATGCAACGGCATCGCTACTCACAGCGCACGAGTGCTATGAACATCGTAAAGAATAAGGAAGTAAGGTGAATGGATGAAATTAAATGTCTGATCTTGACTTCAAATGGAATCCTACATATTGCTGATATTTCTATAATATTCTATTTAAATGATTTATAGATATCCCAATCCCTAAACTATACACCTAACACTTTCACAAACACAATTTACAAGAACCATAGTTGATGCATCCTTTGTTATTACTTAATATGCATTGCATTATAACATTAATTACTTAATGTGCCATGTTATAATTATTACGTAACCAGTACTTAATAACCAATATGTCAAAACATCAAACAAATAGTGTTTATGACAGCTGCGCGCACAGACTGCCTTAAGTCTGCGGCGCGTGAGTCGCCGACGGTACGAAATGTTACCATTTTAAATATTATATTTTATATAAACATTGAGGACTAAGTATTGAATTTATTCATTTTATTTTTGTCTTATTTTGTTATTTCACTATATGCAGCACCGGTTGACGTCGTCATGTCAACCCGGGTGTCGCTGAAAACCAGCGCTGGGGCTCTGTCTTGCATAGGGTCGTAGCATTATGCTGAGCGATGGTAGTTTTGCGTGGATGTGACGCATATTTTCCCCAAAATTTTTTATTTTCGTGTTTGGTTCTTTCCTTGCGTCACGTGTACCGCAAATAAACATATTTTCTTTCTTTTCTTTTCGTAGAATATTATAAATTTTAATGCAAAAGTGAGTTTTTTTGTTTGTTTTTTACTCTTTCACGCTAAAACGGCTCAACGAATTTGAATGAAATTTGGCTCATGAGTAAACCATGATCTGGGTTAGGACATAGGATACTTTTTTCCTGAGTACCTAGGCGACCGAGCTCTGCTCTGGTGAAAATAGAGTATGCTCATTCAATAGTGTAGGAAAGTACACACTAATTGCATGCTGACATGATAATACATACTAATTCCATGCTGCCATGTCATTATTCTAAGGTGTCATTATGCTTGTTCTAAACTTTGGGCAACCGAGCTCTGCTTGGGTGAAAATACGGAGAAAACGAATTTTCCCTAATATGAGATTTAGCTAGATCGATTTTTCGCCCCCCCCTATATTGCAACTATCATCGAAATCGTTAGAGCCGTTTTCGAGAACGTGTTTACATATATATATACAAATATTGCTCATTTAATAGTATAGGATATTCCCACGTGGTCGAGAATTATGCGGGAGAAACCGCAGTGCGCAGCTAGTATTCATATATTCTATTTAAAACGAGATAGGCAATTGGCGACTCAGCCAAAATAGTTAACAAAAAAAAATGGAATTCAATATTTCATAACCCGCTCTCCCCAACCAACCCGCAACCTAATAAATGTTATGTAACAGGTCGCAAACTGCTGGGAAGGCGTAATAATACCGCCGACGCCACGCTCAGCCGATACAAGCTAGCGGAAATTAACAGCTTGTACAGTGAGCAAGCGGAGCGGAGCGGGACGGAACTAAGAACGGATTTATCACCGCTGTTTGTGCTGTTATCGCAGTGTATTCGTGGTTAATCTCACATGCGGGATGACCGAGACCTTTGGAATATCAAGCTGGGAGCCAGACTGAATATCCGACTTGGGAGTTGATGTGTTGTACTGATTTGAATTTGAGCAAGGTTGCCGGTTGTCTAATTTAGAAATCCAGTGTGTTAATCGAATCTAATGGTTTTTATGGAAATTTTTCGCCGACTGGTCAACACATC
This sequence comes from Agrochola circellaris, assembly GCA_914767755.1. Taxonomy (NCBI): domain Eukaryota; kingdom Metazoa; phylum Arthropoda; class Insecta; order Lepidoptera; family Noctuidae; genus Agrochola; species Agrochola circellaris. Next base: position 5,303,388 of record OU611847.1, read on the forward strand.
ACGCGAACAGAGGGCTGGCTCGTTCTTTGGCCAAAGAATTAGCATTGCCATTCAACGTGGCAATGCTGCCAGTCTTCTGTGTCAGTCCTAAGTGTCCGTTTGTTTTTTTGTTTATTTTTTTAAAATTAGTTTGTTATTGTATTTAGTACCTAGTGTAGATAGTTATTTGTGTTAAATATTGTAAAACATTTTAATAAAACCCGATATCATATAAAAAATAAAATAAATCTAAGGGTTTAATCATCTTAAAAATATCACAAACATAATACCTACTAGAAACAGAAACTTCATGGATTTTTCAGCCTGTACTGAATTGATTGAACTACATTTATGTTTTCTTTCTTCATCAATTTCTTAATTATTATCATGATTAAGAGCGTTTATTCTGAAAGTTGGCAACGTCGTAAATAGCTGTCAAATATTTACCTGTTTTGATTAATTTGGAAATAATACTGTATGGAAATAAGAAATGTGGCTAACTAAGTTACTAGAATATTGATTATGTTATGCAACTGTAACATTGAATTTGATGTTGTACCCGTTTTGCGTTTTTGTGGCTAAAACTAAATATTCGGTGTTACAATATTAATTATTGCATATCATAATCAATATTCTAGTAACTTAATTAGCCACATTCCTTATTTCCATACAGTATTATTTCCAAATTAATCAAAACAGGTAAAAAATATTTGACAGCTATTTACGACGTTGCCAACTTTCAGAATAAACGCTCTTAACTCACACGTCATGTTGATATTATGGCATGCTTTGAGGCATCGCATTTAAAATCTCTTATCCTCTAGTGTCTTTTTATGGGTAAGGTTATTAGTATCATTACATTGTTAGATAAATTAGGTTAAGTAATAACAGCCGCACGGGTCGATCGATCAGGTTAAGCTACGCTTACCGCGGTCAGTCCGTGGATGGGTGATGATCTTAACATAATGAGACCCCTTCATGCCTCGGAAAGCGCAATAAGCCGTTGGTCCCAGCTGTCATTCTTGGATCTTTGACAGTCGTTACGGATTGTCAGAAACCCGAAAAGTGTGACAACCAGTCTTACCAAGGGGTATCGTGGTACCCAGTTACTGGGTTGTGGAGGTCAGTTAGGTAGTCACTCCATGTAAAAAACTGCATCCGGTAAGACTGGAAGTGGACCCCAACATAGTTGGGAAAAGGGTAGGCAGATTGATTGATATTGTTAAATACATTTTTAAGAAGTTGATTTAAAAATCCACACGACCGTTTAAAATTGAAACCAACCCTACGATTAGGTACAAATTATTTTACCACGAGAAGTATCAAAACTCAAAACAATAAATGCTAAAATTAATTAACAATGAAGTCTACATATTGCATATCATAAACTTATACAAAGTAACCAAGTTGAAAGAGAACCTTATATTAAATGAAAGTAGAAAAGTGACAAGAACACCTGCTCGAGTGAAGTTAATTCCGCCTATAATTTTTAGTGCTGACCAAATAGTCGATTAATCGAGTTTTCGGAATCGAGTGCATCGATAGTTAGGCGATTTAATGAGATTGTAATGGTTTGTTGCGGATTTATGGGCGGTATTTAAGCTTCGAATGGAGTTTAAAGCATTTTAAACATAATTTAGTTCTGGATACGATTTACGGTTATTGAGTGAACGAGTAAAATATTGTACTTATTTTGTATGTAAACAAATAGGCAATTATAATATTGGCTACATTTACCGTTTTGTTGAAACTTTTACAATTAATTACTAGTACGTTTTTCTACGTAAACGAAAAGCAGACAGGTTGATTATTTGGGTACCTTATCTAGGCCTAGGGCTAAATAACAATGCTGTATGTGTATAAATAATAATAATTAATACTAAACCACATAGTCTTACCATGTGGTTTATATTTAGGTACAAAATACGAACCTTTTTCATCGCCGGCGAAACCTACAACTTCGAACTTATCTAAAAATCGTTCAGCTATAATCGACACAATTAGTCGATTCAGTTAGTCGATTTCCATCACTACACTTCGTCGCTACAACTTCATTACCGCGTGCCAATTACAGCGACGTGTAATATACGTTAACACTTGACCGGATTCCGAGCGAGGAATCGATTCATATCTCGAGTTCGACTTTGCATACCTTACTGATACTGAAAATGACAAATTACATTGCGATATGCGTATTATGTTTGGTGTGATGATTTTAATCGGAATTTTATTTGAGAAATATTATTGTCTTACAGAAACAATGACGAAATTCAGATCAATTGCATCTTTAAGGGAGGGCTTAGATTTTTGAGAGTTTATTGCAACTTCCAACCTCCATACGGGCGAAGTCAAGGGCAAAAGCTAGTCTTGTTATATACCAATTCTGTCCCCTTTTTTATACACACTTTTATTTTAATCAAGTTTGTTACGTATTCCTTGTTAATTGTCACCTCACGCTGTGTATAATGTCAATATTGCCGGCTTGCAATGCAATTATTTCGAGACTACCAGTACATTTAAATTGCTTCGCTACACATAGCGACTGTGGCGCCTTTGAGCTCAGATAGAATTAACTGGATACAAAATCAATGTTATCACCCTCCTATTTATATATGTATGAATATTTTAAGCTTTTAAATATTTTTATTGAGCGAATAGCGTGGTGTTTTTAAATCACACATGAAAACGTTCCTAAATTACCCAAGGGAGATAAAATTTTCATTTCTCCTAATTTTGTTAAAATTTGTGATAAGATTGGCTTCCCACGAATATTATAGGCATTTTTCTCAAGTTAGGGGTATATTTCGGATTGTTCTGAATATATAAAGAAATTTGGAAGTGCTAGAAGCCATTTGCCCAGCACTGCGCCACAAGTTCAGATTGATAAAAAGGTCACGTATTAACAAAAACTATCTATAAGTAAGACACTACTCAAATAGCTATACCCAGATAACATAGAAAAAACTGATTTTCCATGCACTTAAAACTAAGACACCAAGAAATAAACGAAAACACCACTAAAATCTGAAACCAGGGGGACCACATTTGAAATTTCAAACAATAAAGACTGTAATATGTAAATTCATCTGCTTTATTATGATACAAGTACGATCTAGCTTCAGAGTAACCGTAAAATCGTTGAAGATTTACCGTCAGTCTAAAACAAGCTCAACTGTACAATGAAACTTAAGCCAGTCCAATCCGGTGCCAGTCTTGCATAATAGTTTCATTTACACCGAAGCGAGCATTAAATACATTAAAATACATTATTATTATATATTTAGCCTGTGTTGCAAAGGCCTCCCTTTCTCTTTTCCAGTCCTCTCTTTCTTTAGCTAGTGTAGACGAGTGCTATCTGTAGGCGTCAAACTCGTGTCGCCATCTTGTCCTGGGTCTGTCTTGATGTTGACGGACGTTTTCTGGGACTTACATGGTGCAGGTAGATTTGGTCCATGACTTGTTTGATATATGGCAAACGTGTCTGAATACATTCAGTAAGTTTTTATTAGAAAACAAAAGAAGTCTTTGGGGAAAGAAAGCGTGATGTTATGTATGTTTTTTCCAATACAATGATAGTAGGTAATGTCCTTTACTGAGTATTGCTATAATTCAAAATAATTTCTTTGATTACATAATAATTTCCAAATGTGTCGCATAGATGATACAGCAATTTCTATACAGATAACTGACAACCGCAATGTCATTATGTTGCATGTTTGTCTGTAAATATACTTATCGTAACTCATCACATAACTATGAATCATTATCACGATGATGAGCAATATTGTATCTTAGTAATGTGATTACTGATCAAGAACGAGATTTACATAATCCTACATCGGAACATCAAATGTAAAAAAAATATTGTTATTAGTTACCAGGGGTAATACCACCACCTCCAATAACAGTATTGTTTTATTATTACTTTAGTGTGGGAACGAGATGCTATACGTCACGTATACAAAGAAGTCACTTTTAAATTTATTTTTAAATTTCATGTTCTGGATAGGAATAATAATAGGTACAATTATGTAAGTCTTGTTTTTAGGCCCCTTGATTTTTCTAATCGCCGAGAAAATAAAGTAGGTGTAATATGCATTTCTAGTCGCCCACGGTGTAAATGCAACCGGCACCCATAAAGATGATACCAACGCTTCCTCAAGTGTTATTCAATTTGGTTCGCAGTCGGAGGTTGGTGGTGCACTGTGTACCGAAAGGCGAGCGCCCGGCGCGCGGCGGTGCGGACAAATGAAGATTTAACGCCTTATTTAAGAAATCTAGGATTAAATTGATCTCTAGCGGAAAAATGCATTTGATATCAGTACTGGACTGCATTACTGTGTGATTTTATACCTAATTATATTTGTATTTGACAAAAATGTAGTTTTTACAAGTCATCCTGAAAGTTAAAGATGTTGTTTGGCATCTGATCCAGAAGGCCGACTATTATAAAACTCACGACGTTGATTAGAGTTGCAGATCGCGATTTTCTTACAACTATGTATATTTTTTTTTTGTGGGTAATTTATTGAATTTTGATTGAATAATACTTTATTGCATATAAGTCGACATGTATCTATTTGCTTGTATATTTTATGTTCATTAGAAATGAAGAATGAATAATTTAAAGATAAGTTACACTTAAAGTTTAGTCAAATTTATAGAGTGGACAGTCACCCCGCATACATATTACATATTTTCTATTCTATTAGACACTTAGAAAGCAGTATAAGTTTAGAAGCGCAAACGAAAACTCTACTTACACTCTCATGAGTAAAATACCGTGTAGTAATTTAATACAAGTAAAATATTTTTATAACAAAGAAATGTATGTTTAAAATCGTATGTGAAAGAATTCATTTTTCTTTGACGCGCACTCATCTCATCACTTTCTGTGGAGAGCCTTTGTATGCGGCTCTTCGCGCTAAGTACATTATGTAAATGTAATACCAGAGGCAGGACTGCTTGGTCCTCGTACATTACAGATAACCACACCCATATTATTCTACACAGAGTAAGAAAGCACGAACAATGTTTTCATGAAAAATAGCAGTGGGTTAAGTTCGTCCTTTGGTACGGATGCAGGCTGTGGCGCTGAGTTATTTTAGTAGAAACAAGTGTGCAGACACGAAGCGCAGCGGGCGGCCCTGTCGTGTGAACGTACGCCATTCTTTCAAAATATTTTGCTGTTTAATATTTATAAATATACGTATAACGTCCCTGCACATGTGCTACGTTTAATATTTTTTGCTGCACGTCTCCTCTGGGAAACGTTATTGAAGCAGCTTATGAAACAGAAGAAGTAATGTAATTATAGTGATATGCCATGTTTGTAAGTGTAGTTTTATTTTTACTGCCACGTTGGTCTCGTGGTCGCAAGCGCTACTGCTGAGCATGAGGTCCTAGGTTCGACTGTCGGGTCGGGCAGTGTTATTTGATTTTGCCAGTTTCTCAGTAGCAGCCCGGAGTCCGGATTTGTGCCCGGTTGACGGCAAAAGACTCGCCTCTTGTTACGTGGTACGTAAACATAACTGGCGATATTTGGGTGCACTATAGGTTCATTTCTACCTAACGCTTCGGGGTATACAGGCGAACAGGTGACGTTATTATTATGTTCTTTCATTTTATGTAAAAGGATTGTGTAACTATACGTCATATTTAAGCACAAAATACCATACAATAGCCACTTTTATGAATAAACTCTTAAGTTTTCGAACAATGACCAATCAGTAAAAAATTAACAATTCTAAAACCCCGTCAAACTGAAGACACCACATAAATCCTAAATAACAAACAAAAACAAATTCCCTATTCATAATTAAATTACTTTGTAAACCAGTCAGTGAATCTTCATTGACATTCCTTGCAAAAACATCAGAGCCAGACATACCTCGAATTGTTTTCAACGAAATCTCAACAAATCCCCAATGTGACGTGTCCGAGGTAGGTTTAATTTAAAAGGACTTAGAGGGCGATCACCGTCGCTCCTCGGATTAAAACTTGCAGCTAAACTATTGATACGGTTCAATATTTTAACGCGACATATTAAGAAACCTTTAGAATAAAATTCTTTTGGCGGTCTTTCGGTACGGAATGGAATTCAGTCTCGCCGGGGTATTCAGTCTCGCCAGGGTATTTGAATATTTCTGTCTTAATCTCGTTTCCTTTGCCCGTCTTTTGTCTTTCATTTCTTTCACGTATTATTTTCTAAGTTGTAATTAAATAACGCTTAGTGGCAATGGCCTTGCTGTGTAAGGTATTGGACGGTAAGACTTAATGCAACTTCGATTGAACTCAACGATGTTATTTTTGTATAGAAAAATTACATTTTGATTCATCCAATATTATAGTGATAGAGAAAACCTGCCACATCTGCTAAGCATTGCGGGCAAATATAAAATTAATAAGTCTTAGATGACTGCATATTTAATATTTTCTCAGACTTGATAAGATATTGAATTTATTTTTAATAAAACAACGTGTTTCAGTATTCTATTTTTAGAGGTATTTTTGACTTGCTTGTAACATCGAAGACAACATCTTACCTATTTTATTCTGCTAACACAATTATATTCACGAATATTTGTTCTGATAAATGACTTTATTTTTCCTGAAGATAGAACGTCAAGGTTTTATTAGTACCTCAGCTTTACAAATAAACATTGAATCCTTCCCACGCGACAGTTGATGACGGAAATTAAAAATAAACTCGTGAATTGAGGCCCAAGTTTGACTTGGCGACTTCTTTATTTGCTTTTCCTCCTTTGATCTTGATATTCAGGTAGCTGAAGGCGATACATCTCGGTGAACAACTTTTAATCCTGCCGCCGTCAGCAATCGAGCGGTAAGTCGTTTTAAATTAAAACTTGTCGTCGAACCCTGATCCTAAGGATTTATAGCGAAGTTAGAGAGAACCCATCGATCCGTAGAAGTCCTCATACATACATAATTGCGGTCGAGTCGAAAAAGTTGTTGCTTACCACGAGAGAGCTACTCAAATTCGTGATGGTTTTTATGCAGTACAATTCTCTCTTTCTTTAGCTTAACGAATTTTGAACCAACCAAAAAACGTAATGGATGATGAATTCTGATTTTGTATTTTGATTTTCTTTCGGTAACCTGTCCGTGTATTTTTCATTTAAAGCTTGTTGTTAATCTTTCCAGCCAGATTGAAAAAAGGTCTCTTTTTAAGGGGCTGAAGTCAATGTCGACATGTCAATGACTACAGAACAAAAGCACTCGATAACTTTAGATACTTACATAATGTGAAAAGAAATAAATATTTAAGTAAGCATAGTTATTAATTATACGCTGCTGAGGAGTTATTAATTTGATGGGCACTTATCATGAAGACTAATAGGTATGACCCTGACCTCCAAAATTAATTTAGAATTCTGATTGATACTATGGATTCGAATGAAAAATTGGATATTTATGTACGCACTGAAATGAATTTATGCAATTAATGATTTGATAAATGTACACGTTTAAGAATTACAACGGATTACGACGTAGTAACAATTTTACAAAAAAAAATACCGGGTTCATCTGAATACTAATATGTTACAAGGAACAACGGCCTATCTGACCTCCACCACCCGATAACAACACCCGGTACCACGATACCCATTGGTAAGACTGTTGGTTAGGCTTTCGGGTTTCTGACAACCCGTAACTATTGTCAAAGATCCACAAGTGACAGACGGATCTAACGCCTTAACGTGCACTCGGTATGTAAAGATGGTCACCTACGAGTATCCTCGGATCAGCTTTGGGAAGCGTAGCTTAACCTCTAGATCTCAATCGACCTCTCCTTCTTCTTTTTGAGTGGTTATTGACTAACTTGGTGTCAGAGGTTTAAAGACTTACTGACTTGCTTGACTTGTTGGCTTGTTCCGACTTGGCTTCACATGCCGTCGAGAAATATCTCTCAGGCATGCCGTTTCCTAACATCGATCGATCTGTGCAGCTCGTATTGCTTAGCCACGAGCCCCTCTATTCACCTTCCTTAAGGAACACTTGCCCGTCTGTCTGTCAGCGTGCTGTATCTCATGAACCGTAATAAGTAGACAGTTGAAAATTTCACAGATTGTGTATTTCGAGTGCCGAAAAATAGGGGGTATTTTCGTAACACTTTGTTCAAAAGTTATACCAAAATAATGAAACTGCTTATTTTCATTTCCAATTTATTTACTTCTGTTACCGATACCATCGATTTGTCTTTTGCGACCATTAGGAAAATAGCTAACAGATAACCTAAAACTCGGAAAAGTAGCACATAAAAAAAGTTTATCACCAGCCGGATCCATCCAATGGACTATGTAATTACATTACCAGCGTCACTCAGATAATTTTTAATTAGATTTTATGTGTACAACTCCACGCTGTGTCGCGTAGAATTAGTTTTTTTTGCTCAACCCTTATTTTACTACAGATAACCTAATGTAAGTGGGCTTTCAAATAATACTGGGTCCATTATAATTAAATGAGACTTGAAAAAATGGATGAGATCTACTTATTCATGTCATGATGAGGCTTTTTTTCAATCGTGCAGTGACAATGTTTGTTTAATGTTTGTTTTGGTTTGGGGTTTTACGCTGGTGCTTTCAAATAGAGATAGATATTAGACCTGATAAAAAAAAAAACCTGCAAGCTTATCTTAAGTACTCAAAACGGTTAGGCATGAGCCGTAGGCATCATATTTTTGATTGTAGCTACGGTCTCGTTTAATAAGTACTCAAGTAATCATGTTTACAGTTATTTCAAAGTAGATATACAAATAAATGCCTGGGATTTCTAACAATAAGGTGATTATATCGATATTTACAAGAATATTTTCAATTTTATTCTAAACCTACCCTACCCTAGTATCAGCCATAATAATTTACTCAATAGTTACTTGATATAAGATTTATTTAATTCAGACACAATGATCCATAATTTTGTTAGTATACTTAAGAATTATGTTAGTAACCAATAATCAACACACCAATCATAGTATTATAACTAAACTATAAAGCGATACTTTATGTAAGCAAAATATTTTTACAGTAAATCTAGCTAATTAGATTACAACAAAGATTTTTTGGATGGAGTTTTTAATGAAGTTTGAAAGTGACGCCATGACAGAAAAGTTGAAAGGAAATCGCTTAGCTTGGTATGGGCATGTGATGAGGAGGGAGGACACGTGTGACTAAAAGAGTGATTAATATAAATGTTGATGGATAGAGACGGAGAGGAAGGCCAAAGAAAAGATGGATGGATTGTATGAGGAATATTAAGAAAGAGAAGGGAGTGACTGATAGCTTGACGGTTGCCAGGGGACAATGGGAAGAGAAAATGTGTTGCGCCGACCGCAAGTAACATTGGATATGGGCAGAAAGATGATGTTACTTAAACAAAGATAGTATTTCTTCGTCACAAGATCTTTGTCTCAAAACTAATACCTACTGATACAACAAAATTGGCTTTAACGACCATTTAATTCAATGTAATGTTGGTAATTTGATCCATATCTTATCAGTCACACTAATCGCTTTCTGCGGGCCAGACAGCCTGATCGCTCTTATTGTTGCCTTATCTATCACAAATGTCTTCGATAAGTACTATCACGTGTCTAGAGGTCTAACTCCTATTAATGTAAAGCGAATTACAATTCTGCTTGCTTACTTTGATACATTGTAGTAGCGAATTTTGAGTCTTCGCTTAGGATTTTGAATTTGGTCCTTCGCTTCAACTTTTTTTCATAATTATTTTTATTTTCTTTATTTAGGTTACCGACAGCGAAACATATGATTTGTTATAGAATATAAATGTATTACAGTATTGTAAGGCAAATAATAGGCTTACTTGTTCAACTAGGATAAGTTTATAACATGCGAACGAAATACTAAAACTACGAAATATTTAATTTCAAAAGATGCATTATTATATTACATATTATATTAAGTTTAAAATTTTATAAAACAAAAAATGTTAAATAATGAGATTCGTCGTTTGTCGTTTGCATATTATTCTGCATTTTGATCGAATAAATTCATGACTTCGCAATTTTAGCTAATAAGGAGTAAAATATTATAGAACCAAGCAGTCATATTTTTTATTAAGTTCTCTAAGTTTTATTAAGGCATCTACGAGAACTCTATTTTTCATACAACAGCATTTGTTGTTTTTTTATTTTATTTACAGTTATTACTAAAAAAACAGTCCTTGAAGAAGACCTTCTATAGTATTTTGGAATTACAATTGCCAATAGTATTGGATTAGACCTCTTAACTTTATATTTAAGGTGACCGCGACAACCTTTGATGAAAGTTTTGTATGCAGATGAAACTCTTACTTATCACGAAGTATTCATGCCATCAGGCCGTCTCGTTTTATTGTATTGATACTGTTACTTAGGACTTTGTTTTTGTTTTCTTTTATTAAGTTTAAAAACTTATTATACTTGACGGCGCGTCTAAAGGTTTTACGACGACAAACTTACGGAGTTGATTTTAGAACGATTATGACCGCTGTCAACTTGACGTAACCCCGAGAACTAGGAAGGCGGCCTGCTGTCAAAAAGAAAGATCGAAGCCGGCATTGATTATTATTGACGGTGATATCGAATCTGCGATAATGGTGATCATGTTGATTGGTGACTAGACTACCCTTATAATGTAGTGAGTTAATTGATGTGTGAAGGGTGAGTGTTTTGGGGGACTTTCTTATGTAATTTTGACGTTAGAAAAGTGCTGATTCTCAGCCTAGTTTGAATAAATGACTTTGAATTAGAATTTGTGCGCTCGCGTCTTACGTACTCGCGGGAATGTCGTTTACATTATTGTTCATTCCCTAATGTGATCAGAGATTTGTGATTATTCAGAATATTATTGTGTTTCATTTAATTACATCTCCTAGGACGAAAACCCACGCATAGGAGACAAAAAGATCTCTTCTGAAAAAGACGACGTATTGCCTTTATACTGATGATGAGTTTTTTTTTTGTTTTTAATGCTGCTATAACACTTTTTTCTAAAAGGTAGTAAGTAAGGATGGTTATTTAATAATGTTTTATGTAGGCTCTTAAGGCGAAAGCGTCAGGGTAGCCCGCGAAATTCAAATTTTCTTACGTTTTTTGCAATTTGCAGGTCAGTATCAGGTTATATGTTGATGTTTTATATATGATTCGCGACCATATCAAATATTTATATATAGAATTATAATCATAAAAATCATCAATACAACTTTCTAAGTTCATATAATCCTATTGAGTGTGACTATTTCATGAAATCATGACATTTTAGGATTATTCTAACTTACGGAGTTGTATTGCTGATTCTAATGATTATAATTCTGTAAAACCATATTTGTTACGGTAGCAAATCATATTTTAATTAAGATACAACCTGACGCTGACCTGCAAATTTCAGAAAACGTAAGAAAATTTGAATTTTGGCGAGCTACCTTAACACATTCCCACTTAAGGACGAATTTGTGTCAAGTCAATCAGTTACCGAAGCCTGTTTGGCATAATATCGAATACTTTTTATTCAACATACTAAATCCGGCTGAATTCTCTTCGCAAAACAGTAAACTACATAATTTAGACAACATGGCCATAGATATTCTCAAATATCTCATCTCTTTATGAAGTCAATGAACATTAAATATTATAAAACAATGATTGCTTCAAGCCTTTACAAACAAATTCTTAATTAGTTCAAGTTAGTACATTCCCAAATCCTGCCTACAGAGTCTTTTACATAGGTAGTCTCTTTAATGAAGTCAGGAGTTTATCAGTAAACATGTTAAAGACATTATTAATTTAACTTACCTAACTAAGGTACAAGTGTGGAACATTTAGCTGACGATCAAATACATTTGCTTGTTTCCGGAGGATTAGGTACGTGTTGGCACCGATTTTGGTAGAAAATTGTTTTCATTGAGATGGTAAAATAGGTGCTTAATTGGATAGTTCCTTGATGCCGAGGTTTTCAAAGGGATTGAGGAAATCTCATGTCCACGATAATTTAAAAATGTTCTAGGACCACGTGTCTTCGAGAGTTATCTTCGCAACGGCAGGATTCGTTTCTATTTTACAGGATAGTGCTTACGTGAGAGGATGAAGACTCTACGGAAAAGACCAGCCAATCTATTTTATAAAATTTGACGTATAATTTTTTGAAGTGAACTGTCAATAGTGTCAATTCCAAGCATCAGGTAGAATAACAACTTACTTCAAGCTCACTAAGCTTTCGCGGCAAGATTTCTGCGGAATAGATTGTCTGGTCCTTAGGATTACAAAACAGCTTTAGCTAACTTAAGCCTTTAACGGTCCTTTGAAAAATCCATGACAGTAAACAATTGAAAAGTCAAATTTATCTAATGCTTGGTTCCTATAAAAAAAACGAATCGTTTTGCTTACTAATGGTAGCTTTTTTTTATTGCCAAACTGAGCATATAAATAGGTTACTAAGCTAATTTATATTTGTGATTGCTACTTTCTTAAGGACCCTTAAGAAAGTAGCTATCACAAATATACTATAAATATACGACTATGGAAAGCTATGATGTCTTTGCTTCATTATTGGTAAAGATACAAGTCTTAATTTTAACCAATAATGGTCCATAATTATAGGAATCAGCCATAAGCAACATGTGCTACCTCATTCTAGCTTTCCATCCGACAGCCATATCGAAAACTCTCCTGACACAAACACGCCACTTTGAGAAACTTCTAACGCTATTTCCCGACGTTTTCATACGAATTAAGACTCCGCATTAAGATAACGTATGCGCCCACAATGCCTCGGGAGACGTTATCGTTTAGTCTGTGGTACTAGCCGTACGTTTCAGCACAAGTTGTTTTAAACCCAGTGAAAAATAAGAGGAAACGGCTTACCTGCTGCTCGTATTTTTCAGAGAGGTACAGGTTTCTTCCGGTATTTTTGGTGTTGGGTTTTAAAATAAAGTTTTAGGAGATGTCGACACCGGGTCAAGTGGGTTGAAATGATGATTAATCATGGGTTTACTTATCCGTTCTGTTCCATAGGAAAGTACGCTTTGATCAGCTTCAACTTTCTGTTTAATTGACCGACTCTTAATATAAATAATATATTATTTGAGTTTTTTGTTTGAATAACAGTCCAGTGACGATGAAACCAGTTTTTAGAGTAACGAAGCTACTGTCACTTTCAGGAAAAAATTATTACTTAGAATAGTGACAGCAAAATAATCATGAAACTTTAGGCAAACGATAGTAATAATGTCAACCAGTTTGCTTCGTTCCCTGCAAGATTTATCCGACCTCAAAGACAAGGCCGGGATAATTTTCTGCTTGTGTACTTATATTTATAACGTATCAGAGTAATTATCAGAGGTACTCCTCTGATAACTTAATTTGTCTTTCAAAGAAAAGAAACGTCAAAACTGCCTGCTTTGCATTCCACATTCAAATACTATTCCTTCCACAATAAAACTCACATAAATATCAAACACAGAAGCGTAGAATGACTGAACATATTCTAACTACAGTTCTATTTTATGGCAAACGATTCACAAATACTGAGCATACAAGTCCCAGGAGGTTCGTACATGAGGTGCATCAATATCACTGGTTTATGTACGTGGTTCTCGCGTAGCTGAATAAAAGTACAGTTTATAAAAATAGTGTAGTTGCAAGTTGACAATTAGTATTTACCTACGTTAAGACAATATTACAGTCTACGACTAATAAAAACTAATATGCATTTACAATTAGGATTTCACACTTATGTGTGTCGCCTTATGGCGAGAGAGCCCCCCCCCCCCCCGCCCCCCTCTCGCAGACAGGAGATCTGTGTTCCGGCAGTGGAAACATGGCTGATTATGACGCCTTATGCTATTAGGCGAGAAGTCAGTTATGCACCAGTTAGTGGTAATAGGTGTTCATATATTATGTATTATTAACTTTTTATTATTATTATTGACCTAATGATACCTGATTGACCTGATGCTATGATTGGGCCTAATGATATTTGAGATAATAACAAAGGAAAAGTTGTAAGGCCTTTTACGGACATAGAAGAACTGCATTTGAAAAGCGTATGTAACTTATACAAATTAATATTAATGTTTTATTCTTTTTATATCAATTATATTGAATCAGAGAGCTCTGTTTTATTTGAAATGAATTTCAATGAATGAATCTCAAAGGCACCCCGTTAACCTTTGTAAATGGACACTAGTTACAGTAAATTACACTTTAATGTTTAAGTACAGTATTTGAAAACAATATTGTAACGGTATAATTTAAGTTACAACTAGAATATTATGTTGCTACAAATAAATTGCACTTTGATTACGATAATTATTTTGAACTCGGTAACTTTGGAAATAATATCTTTTAATTGAGTGTTATTTATTTGGAAGAACTAATACTTACACATTTTATATAACTAATAAATAAGGGGTTAAGGTCAAAAGGGGTCTTTGAAATGTGCAACCAAGAACGTTCTCCACAGATAAACAAAAAGGTAAAGACAATGTTGATAAATTTAAAAGAAACTTTGGACAGAACAGATACTTCCATGATATAAAATACACATAAAGTACAGCTACTACTAAGGAACATTAGAGAGATACAATATTATTCACATATTTTATTCATTGTATCAACCAATATGTTGCTAAATGTTCCCACGGATAAACCAAATCTCTTCTTTTCGTGTGGTTGGTAACTAGTCTGTTGTTAGAGTTTTAAAGCCGCCCATGGGCCTCTGACTTGGCGTCACATGCCGTCGAGCAACATCTCTCAGGTATCGGGTTTCCTCACAATGTTTTCATTCACTGTTTTTGAAGCAAATGATAATTATACAATACGTGCATGAATCCAAAAAGTCAGAGGTGTGCCTTGGGATCGAACTCGAGACCTATGAATTTGCAGTCCGACGGTCACACCATTAGGCTATCACTGCACACTATAAACCGAATACTGGATCTATTCGGTTTATCCGTTGGACAAATTAAACAACAAACGTTTCTTATTTTTAAACAAGATATTAATTATTTACATAACATATTATATCTACGCTAAAAGACTTAAAATAATAATAATATGTACATGAATATAAACAATTGCGTGTCGGACCACCCATAATGAAGGGTTCCGAAGTTTGTTCTTGGGATAAATTCATCCCAACTAGGGATGAATTTATCCCAAGAACAAACTTAACATTGTTGTTGAAAAACATGTTCTCCCGTATAAACAGAATATTCCCCATACGGAATGTATGGAAGAACATGTTTTTCAAACTGCAAATTTCAGTTGATCGATTATTACTCGTTAACCTGTAAAGCCTACTCTCTCTGTGGTAGTTTTACTTTTAACTTCGCTATATATAGTACTGCTGTGATTTTTTTCATAAATCCAAGTACTATCATTTAGCTAGCAGGGAGGGAGGACTCTATACTCTAACAAAAATTAGCACTTTAAAGCTTAATATTTCGCGGATCCCTATATTGAAAAATGCTTGTCACGCACCCACAATATTTTTGAACGATCTTTCTAGCGACGCCCCACACCATAGGACAGACGAGAAAAAAAAATCCCTCTGTATGGGAGGTACCCTAAAAAATTAAATTCTTGTTTTTATTTTACCACTTTGTCGGCATGATTAATATATATACCCATGACAAATTATAGCTTTCTAGTACTAACAGTCTCTGAGGTAAGCCACAGACAGACAGACAGACGGACATGGCGACACTATAAGGGTTCCTTGTTTACTACGGAAACCTAAAAAGGAACCTAAAGAATCACAGGGCATCAAAAAATTCGTCCGCATGTTTATTTTCGTGTTTTGTTCTTTCTTTGCGTCAAGTGTACCGCAAATCCTGCCGGGGTTGCGGGTTTGTCTGAAAGGGATATCGCGACCTCGGCACACAGGCAACGGAAGGAACACGGGTGGGTTTTAGTCAGTAAAAGTCTGACACGCCCTCCCGCTCCACCCAGAGCGGGAGAAGTTATTTGATTATTTCCCATCCAAAAAAAAAAAAAAAAAAAGTGTACCGCAAATAAACGTATATTCTTTCTTTCTTTCTTTCTGTCAACAGAAGTGCCCAAATATCAATTATTAAAATTATAGAAAACAAATTAATAACTTTGAGAGTAGAGTAAGGAACAATTATGTTCTTTAAGTTAACGAGCAATTTGTTAACCAACAATATCACTACCTATCTCTACTCAAATAACAATTCATCACGATTCGAGTAAAATAACAATTCATCCACGTGGAAAATGCGCTGTAATTATGATTGGCTGTGTTAAACAACTAGATACGGTTTATTTTTTATTTCCCACACTTCATTTGGTTATATTCTCATAACTCGACATCCAATTCCCGAAAACAATTAGCCATAAAAAAATATAAGCCTAACCTAATCATGCTGGAGTACCCGAAAATTACCTGTTCAACACACGAAATTTATTATTTAAATTAAGGTATTCAAACAAAGGACCTGTTTAAACGGCTATGGTATAATGCAGTCCTAATAAAACAACAGGGTTTGTCTGAAAGAGTAATGAATAAATGGAGTGTTCATACACATTTTTCTCTGAATGATACCGCTTACGAGTAGGCACTTTTTCTCATAATTAGTTCTCATGTGTCTTTGTTTGCCTGTGAGCAACGGAACGTTGATGAAAATCATGAACGCTAATTTCTGATTAGTTTATAAGCATCCATTTTTGATTATGAGTTTTTATCAAACCCATTTTAAATATAATCCTCAAACGCTTCTAAGAACGTAGAAAACACGCGTTCGTAGCATTTTATGTGCTACGCCGTAGCACAGCGCGTAGCACAATATGCTTTTTAATAGCTATGTGATAATTTGACTCAACTTTGAGTAAAGAATTTCAAATTATTTCACGATCTCGATATCCAGCTATCCAGTTCCTTTTGGTAAAATAATCCTGAAGTCAACCAGCTGTTACGATAGTCCACATAAAGATATAAAAAATAAAAAATAAACTTTATTGCTGCAGATGGTGTCAAACATCACTCATAGGTCGCACTTTATCGTTCCATTCGCTTTCTATTCTGTGGCTGGTCTAAAGTACACAGTTTACTGGCCGTCTTCACAACCTGTAGGCAACAGCAACGTAAACACTAAACTAATTATAAGACGCTGGATGCCCAACGTAAATATTTTGCTCTATCTTGCCGTAATGTTGGTAACGAACTTGCCTGTTTTTATTTTATAGAGAAAGTTGGCCGCCTGCCTTTGAAATATGTTGATTAATTTAATTAGTTTTGAGGTTGATATTTTATTAGTTATTCTTTGTTTTTGGTTTGTTTTGTGAATTATTAACATTAGTCTCATATTTACAACAGAAGGGTTTTACGAAAAAATTTTGTAATCTGAAGTCGTGCTTGAAATTACGCCATAATATACATATTAAACATTTTGGTTTTTATACATTACACAACTAAGATGGCTGACAGAAATTAAGAATACTGGTTTTAAATTTTTAAATAACACTGAAAGCAAAAATATTTACAATCCACGACCGCCCAATTTTAAACAATGGTATAACAAGACGCGATCTTACATGAAACTAGCATACCCATAACACTAAAGCAGCAGAAGAATGCAAAATGAACTTTATGTCCTCTAGAACTGTGCTTACCATTACAAAGGACAACACCTAAAACTTTTTCCTTCCACGCGTAACTCCTTTCACCTATATCCCATTTTTACGGGTCTAACGTTACGTAAGAGTGGCTCGTGGCTCAGATATCAGACTATCGTCTACCGACACCATTCTCATTTTATAGGCATCGTCATATAAATTCAACCGACTCGTTCTTAGCTTTCCGAGCGAATTTCAACATATCGCCCGCTGTTCGCTACTGTATTCACGGCGGATCTTGTACCTTCTAGTAATGTTATTTGAGTTGGAGTTTCGGCTGTATTATAAGAACGTTACTTTGAATGTTGGTATACTGTGAATGTGTGTGTTTTCTCAGTTTTTGGCGGAATTATCGGCGGGAAGCGGCTGTAATATCAAGTGGCTTAATTTTGTCGAGATACGTGTTTACAAAATACACTTTTATAAGCAACAATCTTTATAGAATTTCTTTTGGTATTTCAGCTTTTTAAGGGTAACAAAATAACATTATTATAATACCATTTAGGAATAACTAAATCTACTTCACACTAATTTTAAAACATTAAATCCGAAAAGGCAAAGACGGTACGCTTTTACAATTGAAAACAATTTCCCCCCAGTGAAACTGTAAGCTCCGTCAAACTGTAGACAAATCCATTCACCGCTAGGTTTCAACCTGCATTTTATAGCTAGACATTACACCCTGCACTCTTAGCTCTTAACTTCACACTTTGCAATATAAATTCAGTTTTAAAAAGGAATAAAACAGTAGCGACAGTTTTTAACCGTTGAAAATTGCAAAGTACCGTCTGAGCTTCGTAAGGCGGAGATAATTCGGAGATTGTGACTTGGTGGAAGTGACACTCAGCTATGGGATCTTAGTTTAGTGTCAAGTAAAGAAAAGAGCTTGTTTAAGATTGAAATAGAGGTAACGGGTGTTTTTTTAAAGCCCTTTTCATTAGTGTGGCACGTGGCAACACGGATAACCACCTCCGTGGCAAATAAAGTCAACATTTTAGATACTTTATCTAGTCTGTTCCTAGTAAGCCTTCCCGGGCTTCGAGCCATCTAGGCAGGCCCCGAAACATTGAGGATCCAGACAGCCGGGCCGATGTAAACAAAATGTTATATGTGAACGAACAATTCATTTCCCGTACGTGACGGGACAATGCCTGGTCCTGGGATATGTTGCAAATAGTAAAGCAAAAACATAAATAACACATAATTACAGACAGTTAGGTATACAACATTAATATTATAAAATCGTCCATAAACTTTAACTTCATCAATTATGCATACACGTTGATACAGTAACTAAAACTATTTAAATACCAGTTGATTGAAATAGGACAGTTCCTGTGCAAAATTGATTCAATCCTTTTTAGTTTCCACAAGGTCTCCTGAATAAATAAACACTTATTTCACACTAACTCAACGTTAACAACTCCACCTCTAAAGACGAAGTAAATTCTACTAAATCAAATGAAGAATAGAGTTCAAAATTGGTCGTATTTGTGAATGGAATCGTTCAAACAAAAATCTCGTGGTAAAGTTCAAGCGGATTCAATTAATTGATGTGACTAAATATAATTCTTTCTGAGAGGTTAATTAATTTTATAATCAATCGATCAACTTATCTTATTTGACATAGAGAGATCTCTCTCAAGTTGCGTTGTTACCAACTTTAGGTTCCTTACCTACACCTAGTTTATCGCAGCCACCTTATTTGGGGCCAACTTCCGCTCATCTAACTCGCATCCTGCCATCCATTTAATAAGCCTCTTCGAAATCAACCCAAACAATCAGACTGCAGATCTCAAATTTCATCAAAACACAAAACGACACACAGAATCCAATTCAAAACTAATGACTCCCGAACCACTAGAATTCGAACAATGAACACATTATCTTATAAACGGCAAAACTAATATTAAATGAAAAGTTCCAGCGGAAAGCAGGTACAATGCAAGACCTCAATTCGTTCTCAAATACAATCGACGAACTTCAAGGCACGTCATTTAAACTTGGCAAAATAGCTTTTCAGTTAATCGCAGTCATTTTGTTGAGTACCATCGTTGAGTTTGATCTGATGATATTTTAGCAAAGTTGCCGGCTACGGCCGGTTGATATATTTTGTTATAGATATAGTACGTATAGTTTATTTGACTACCGTGGATATTGTGAACTAAATTGCTATCGCTCTGCTTCTAGTTTACGTGTAGACTCATATTTGTTTTCTAATATTTCTGAAACTGCAGCTAGTTTTATAACAGCGCTGAGACGAAGTATGTTGAATTACTTGCAGCGTATCTTTGTTAGTGGTTCTAGTATTATTTTCTTACTAGTTAAAGAGTAGTTACGATACAGTGGATTCATAAAAATCCTCCGAATTGCCCTGCCCTACTATCAGTTCCTTTTCCAAACTTGGTACCAAAGTGGCAAGGTTTTTTATCACGGCTTGAGCTATTTTCAAAACGATACGCGCGTAAATATATAGCACTGTGTAGTGCTTTCCTAAAGGATGCCGGTGTAACTATAGCAATGAATATCCCGCTAGTCAAGGTACACACATTCACGCAATGAAAATGACTATAGCCGAATTCACACGCAACTGCTGAGAAAGTAAACACAAATCATACAAGTACCAACTATAGTGCCGAATATTTCACAGACCGCGGTTATCTTGTAATAGAAGGAAAACATATTTGTAACACAGTGTTAGAATGTAAGCCGTAATAAAGTAAATCGACTTAGGCCTGTTTGTTGTTGCGTAGATAAACAATGGTTTTATTCATAATTTGTCTTTTCTGAATTTCCACACTTGGGCTTGTTTTCAAACGTCTATTATATAAGCTAATAGTAATTTTATACTTGAAAACTACTGATTAGCTATGGAATAAAAGCACTGAAAGCTATAATATGAGTTCTATTGCTATCCCGTTTTGCAATACTATTTTGGTTGGCCTCGCATAGGCATTGTTATCTATGTGTGCATTTATTTAAATTTGTATGTGGATTTATATCTGGATATTAAAAGATTTTATAAGGACCTATTACCTACCTACGGTGCATTTGTTATAAAATATCATGTGAACTTTTATGATTAGTTATTCCAATCATTCCCTACTAATGATACAGAATTCTCGTATAATAAGAACTTGATAAGTCTGGCAGAATCCGTGGGTTATAGAATTTAATGTTTGCACGATCTGCGTAATCTTTTCAACTTCACGAGGGTTCGATTTCCAATCTGAACAGACACAGCTGAATACAACGGTAGACAAAATCTTCAGATTCATTGGGTACTGCTGCATAAAAATATTATGTACTTCACATACCTAATTCACAAATGACAAACATTATAATTACGCATATCACATTTATAGAAACAAAACAACCCTTACACAAAGCGACAGTTGCCGCGGGGTGAGACTACCCTGCGATAATTCTCTCATGCGGATGTCAGAAGCAATGGAGATGCGACATGTCGCTCCTATATATACCTACAAAATATACCTACTTGTGGCGGCAGCTACATCGCCACATGCAAATTACGCATCAAAGACCTGACGCCATACAAAATCCTGCATCGCGCAAACTTCGTTTGTTGAAAATATAACTTCTCCGATATAATCGCCGGGCAGTTGCCCACCAGACACAACACCTCTGGTCGGAGGATCAAATCAATTCAATTCAAAATATTTTATTTCACATAAACCTACAAGGGCACTTGTGAAACGTCAGAAGCTAGGTGCCCGGTTCCAATTGGTCGTTTCCTATGGAGAAGAGCCGGCAAGAAACTCCACGGTTACTCTTTCAAAAGTAAATTGTTTTTACAATGTTTCCAAATTACAGTGTTAAAGGTATGAGAGGACAGTGTAGGCCCATCCACAAGTACCAGTACAAGTACCAGTACTTATCCTCCCTTTTCTATGGAATATGAGTGAACTTTACACCCTGTTCATTACACCTCTAAATAATTATTAAAGAGTAAAATGGCTAAAGGCAGGGTGTGAAAAGCAGACGTTTTTGACGGCTTTCAATGTTCAACGTTCAGAAAGTCATAGATAGATGGATATAATATGCTTTATTGTACAACAATCATTGTTGGTTGGTCATCATAATGTACCTTATATTGATTTTGAGATAGTTTCGAAACTAATTACCCTGCTTTTACACCAAGGTATGAAACATGCTTTCAAAACGGTGACGGAAAACATCGTGAGCATGGAACCAAATATTCGAAGACATGTGACTTCTACCAACCCGCACTGGGCCCGCGTAGTATATTATGGTCCACTCCCTCTTACCTAGAGGAGGCCTGCGACCCAGCCGTGGAAACATTATAGGCTGACTACTGTTATGGTTATGGTCATAAAACATGACATTCTATATGTTATGTCTACCGATCATATATTTAACACCTACCAACTTGTAAGGACTAGTTGCAAGTATTCAAATCTTGTAGAAAACTTATCAAAAACTCATGAAGGTGAACGAAATAGTTAACCGTACATGTCTGAAATAACATCAATACATACATATATTACGATACATGCGTGTTTCATGCATTGTTTTTGACAAGTTTTTTACAACACTTGACCGTCGACAACAATTTTTATTTTTATTTTTATTCTATGTCGACGACGAGTATTACAATTTGTATTATGAGTCTAAACGCGGGGTTAGTATGTGCACTATCATGCACACAATGTTCTATACTATTCACGGCTTCGAGTGAATTTTTATGAATAATTAAATGTTTATCGTCTGCTCGTCTAAGATCAGAACGCACTGTCATAGATTTTCTTTTAAAGCCACTTGACATAATAATATTTTTGCATTTATTTTGCAAGCACCTATGACTAGTTACGTAGACAAGCATTTAATTTTAATAATTATAGCAGTCGAAGTCTTTCGAAACCGCGCACTTGGTTTCCAGAGACTTCGAAAGAAATATTTCTTTGTACACAATTTTATTGAACAAATACCTTAAAACAGACAGCATTAGTATCAACACTAATTCACCATGACGTCATTTATTTCTTCTACGCTCCACGCTCCACACATTTGACTTCGTATCTCGTTACTCGTAACTCTGTACAATTCGACCTTTTTGTTACAACCGAGGTGTATTCGCTTGCCTTTGTTTTCTCTCTGACAAAAGACGCACCTTTCAAAGGAAATCCAGCGTGTTATGTAAATTAGAAACAGTACGACTGCTTTAAAGGTAATGTGTTAAGGTGATATCGGCTGTGCATATGCTTGCTCGCGTTAATAATTATCAATTATGTTCCTTTAGACGAGTGAATCTTGATTTCGGTGGATCGTAACTTACATTATAAATACGAAAGTGAGTTTGTTTGTTACGCTTTCACGCTAAAACGACTTTACAGATTTTGATGAAATTTGGCACATGGATAGACCATGACTGGGAGAAGGAAATAGGGTACCTTTCATCCCGATATTCTCACGGGATCGAGACTTATGCGGGTGAAACCGTGGAGTGCAGCTAATTTTGTTATAATTTTTCTTCTATCTTATTGTCACAAACTTCATAGCTGTATAAGATCTGCTCATTCTTTCGTAAAAATACAGGGTCAAATTAAATTAGCTAGCGAAACTCCGCAGACGTGATTGGTATCTATATCTAAACTCGTCAAAATAAAGGCTTATTAAGTCGTTCGCCCGAATTAACTCGTCCGAAATGGGCGAATCGACATGAAGTGAGCTGTCCATAGTGTCAATCCCCTAGCTTTAGGTGCAATGACAGCTCACATCAAGCTCACTTCACCAAAGTTATCACGGTGAGATGTTTGCAGAATAGCACAGCTGGTGTTTAAAAACCACATTTTGTTGACTTTCACATTTTTGACAAGAAGTCTTGAGTTTGAAATCCCACTAGTAACATTTACGCTAGCCCATCTACTTATTATAAGTGTAAATTGATTAGCCTTATGTGGGACTAACTGGCGAAATGTGGGTTTACTATGGGTATGTAAATTGAAGAGTTTACTAACTAAGGGAGCATATTACAGTATAGCAGAGTTTATGAAAGAGGACAATTTTCTTCGTTTTTGAGATGACAATGTTGTATTTTTGATATGTTATGTTGTTTGTTATGTTGTATTTTCTTTTTTTATTGGAATTTAAATTTTTTATATATATTTTTACCGACTAATTTATTTAATGACTACTTTGACTTTGAATTGTATCTAAAAAATATGCTTATTGAATTGTATACCTAATCTTTAATGAATAATGATGAAATGTAATTTTGATGAATATTATCACGGTTTATGCACTATATCTTCCTACCAATTTGTACGCCACGATATGCGGCTGAACATGTTAGAACTTTTCTGTATCCCATTATTATCCTGCATGCAATGTATCATGTACACCATGTTTAAACAAATAAAATTTACTTACTTACGTACATCTGTGCCTAACCCTTCGCGGAAACAAGGCGTGATGCTGTATTATGTTGATTAGCCTTAAAAATGTTTTCATTATCTTAAAACTGTGAAGAATTCCTAAATAATTCTAAGCACTTACCTACTCCTGTCTATGATTTTAAACTTTTGCTACCGTTCGCGCATGTCAAAATTAATAATTTATCTGTCTATTGTCTGAATATAGATCGGTATTTGTTAACTAACATGCTTGAGCATTATATTATATAAAATGGTATAATGTAGGTACCTAATTTATGAAAAGGTCAGACCGGATCGTAAGTCCCTGAGTTTATCTACAATTGCTGCATCAGTCCCTAGGGCTTCAATCATCCGCTCTTCTTCGAACGTCCTAAAAAATAAATTAAATCTCGTAAAAGGCAAAGGTAATAAAAATATCATAACTCGGAAAATAGTAGCGTCATTTTAATTTTAGCATGTCTTTGCAGACGGTTGGCAACTTTCCTCTGCTTTTCTGAGGTAAAAAAAAAACACAAACTGTATACCTACCTTACGTTTAATATTTTCTATAGTGCAATTTATGTAAAGCACGACCTGACTCATTGACCACAAAAAATACGAAAACACTTGTTTTGAAATAAAATCATCACGGATTATTACTCCTCGAATTTCTTAAAAATATTGAGGGAACACACTACTGAATAAAAGAATTCGGCTTGATTCAACCAAAATTAATCACATCACCTTTGATAGATCGCTAAACAAAACTCCGTAATCCCAATATATTTTCAAAACAATAACATCAAAACATCGCATGTTCTATAAAAAATGATGGATGTGTTATAAAAATATGGGAAAGATAAAGTCGATGGCTTACCGCTAATGCTAAGGTAACCCTCCTCGCCCCGTTACAGATCATAAATACCGTAGAATCCTGATAAGCTCTGCTAAAAGAAAGGCAAGTACCCACCCACGCGAGAGAGAAAAGTTGCGGCACCTTTAGGGTTGACAGATCAAGGAGTGAAAAATGCTAAGATAATGGGTAGAAAATGCCAGATAATGGAAGGATGTGAGGCTAAGATGCAGTGATAACCCTGTGTTTTGTTCCCTAGATAGGTAACACATAGTCGGTCTTGTGATTTAAGCATTTGGGCACATCAATGACGAGAAAGTTGCAGAAATAAAGCTGCTCAAGGATATTTGGGTGACCTTTCCAACTGAGTAGCAGTTTGATAGATACAATTAAGCGTATAAAATAACTCCAAATTCAGAAGCCTGTTTCGCAACTGTACATATTACAATTTTGGTCTGCAAAATTCAGTACAATCATAATTTACATAAATAGACTTTTGCTTGTAAAATCTTCAACCTCTAGCGAATACATACTATTTTCTTTTTTCTACTCTATTTACAGAAAATATCATATTATTTAGATAAGAATTTGCCTGCTGGCGACCCTGGCTCCTCTCGAATTCGATGTTGGCTTTGTTTGAAAGTTGATCGGTCCCTAATTTTCTTTGTCTGAAAGAAAAAACAACTAAGTTGCCTACATTTTAGACAGCCAGTGTCGTCTCTCATTTATTTAAAACAAAGTTAGTTTGGGACTCGTCATTGCTTGTTTTAAAATTTTGTTTTTCAAATTGAAATTAGTAATTGGGGTTTTACGTTTCTCGAATGATAATTTAGTCTACCTTGAAACATGTTTTGTTACCTAATCATTACTTTCAGCTCAATAATTTTACCTGAGAAACTCTCTTCTCAAAACTTTTATTCCCAAAATTCACCCCAGAAGGTGTCTCATCAGTTATCCAATAATAAAAATAAATAAACGCAAGCGTAAGACGTATCGAAATTTTACCGTACGACAGTCCTTGTCTACTAACTTATTTCGTAAAAATATATTTTCTTACTGCTTTGGGTATATAAAAATGTAGGCAAGTTTTGTATGTAATTCAGATGGAGTACGAAAAATGTTCTTCATATAATCTCTACATAAAATGAGGCGTTCATTCAACACCGTGTGTAATTTTTCAAACGTTACGCTTGTGTGATCGTGTTTAAAAGTGAGAAATTTTAATATCGAGGTTTGTGTATGTGCTTTAGTCATTTAAATAAACGCTTCGTTTAGCATTTTATTTGTATGTTTTTGAAAGTATACATACTGAAAAATTTTGGGTATATATTTCATCATTTTATTGGTTCAAAATGAGTTAATGTTTTTTGGTAGAGATAAAAGACATCACGATTGGTTGGCTATCAGCCAGATGAACAATGTTAATACGAATAAATCATTAAAAATATATTATTTCTATTCTTGCCATCAAGAAACATGGACAAAAATCGTGACGAAATTCGAAAAAGCTGCCTCAAATCAGTTAATCTGCCTTCAACAGCTTATCTCAATCCTTTTAAGAATCCCATAAAAAGCGTCAGCACGGAAATCTTTGAATAACGTTTTCCCTGTAATGTTGTAAAGAATAACTTGAAACGCTTTCTTTGTAAATAAATAGGCGTGATATGACCGATTCCTCTCGTATTAACACTGGTTAAAAATAACACTGTCTTGGTTTTATATCTTATCTTTCATAGCTTAGCATTTTTGAAGACATTTGAAACGTTTGACTGCCTCCTTGGTCTTAGTGGTGGCAAGCATTACTGCTGAGCTTGAGGATTCCTAGGTCGGGCCGTGTTATTGAGTTTCTCTTTCTGGAATTTCTCAGTAGCAAACTGGGGTCTAAATTTGTGCCCGGTTGATGGCAATAGGCTCGCCCCCGATTAGGTTACATGGGACTTAAACATAACCGGCGAAATGCGGGTTTACATGCTAAGGTACACATCTATCTAATCCTTTGCGGAATTACAGGCAAGATGTTACGTTATGTTTATGTGAAAAATTGGTTTGTTTATGAAATTCTGGTTTGTTTTCAAAGACCCGTTTTTCATAACCTAAAACTCATTATTCATAACCTTATCCATTTGTTTGTATCTACGAATAGACTATCTAGCGCTCAAACATGTTCAAACTCAAACAGACAACACAAACTATTGTCAGTAAATAGGGCCCAATAAAATAATGATTAGTTTACTGAAGGCACATAATTGTTTTAGCTCAATGCACATCACGAATACTAACCAAACTCGACACATACTAAACCAACACAATAAACATACTCGTAATTGAATCACGCATTAGATTCGTAAACAATTGCACAACAGTTTATTAATACCCATTGCCCTTAATCAAATGTCTGTCAAACGCTTTAACCCAGGGATTGCCAACCTATGGATAACTGCCACCAGGTAGCACGTGACAGAAAATTCTCCCACACTACTCTAGCCGACACGCGGTCTGCTCCACCGGCTATCGGTCCTTCGACAAACATGGCCAGCCCACTGCCACTACAAGTTGCTTACTCTGCAAGCTATGTCGGTTAATCCGGTTATTTTTCGGATAATTTCATTTCTGATTTTATCCTTCACAGAAACTCCGACCCTAGCCCGCTCCATAGCGCGTTGACCGACCTTAAATTTGTGGACCAGCCCTACTGTCACTTTCCACGTTTCGGCACCGTATTTCATAATGGGCAGGACGCACTGGTTGAAGACCTTAGTCGACGCGAAGACTTTACTTTTTTTTATAATTATAAGTTTACCACCTAAGAATACCTACATGTAGAATACAATGAAATTGTTTATTCTGTAAATAGGATATCGGAATCACTTTTACACGTCATATCGGGTGTAAAAAGACACTTTCCGAAGCCGAAAGCCACATATTCTACCCATTATTTGCATCATTTTTTTCCACTAGACCATACCTGGGAATCCACTGGTTCTGGAGATATTGAAGGTCAAAGTCGCATTTTTTTTTTTTACTTTTTCACGAAAATGAATTCTATGCGATAATACGAAACTTTTTTCCAAACAAACATTACCTGAATTTTAGATTTATCTTAACAGATTACGCATTTGAAGTTACAAAAACGCAATGAACAACAAGTACCTACCTACGTAGCGTAGGGGCGGAGCTTAACTAACACTGAATCCGTTCATTCAAGCGTGGGTTCGCGTTACATTGCGCGCAATAAAAACTTATTTTTTTTTATAAAAAAAAAAAAAAATACGGTTCCCAGCAATAATTTTTGCGCAAAGCTACTTAGCTATACGTACAGTATGCGTAGTTTACGGCTTTGTGATGTGTCTTTTTACACCCTGTATAAAAAAATATTAAAATTATGCTAGATGAGGTCGGTGTTTTCTATCTGACTACTCTGAGAAGAAAGGCCGAAACAAACTCAGAGGTGACTAACAGTATTGAGTATTATTGTAAAGTTTTCCAAACGCTGCCCAACCCAACTGGATCCTTCTGTCGGCTTCTTTTTTAAAGTTGTGTCTACCGAGCTGGATTACTTGCCCTAGGTAGACATACTCCTAGAGTCGGTAGAGTTTGGTGACATATTACGGTCAAATTAAAATAGCATATAGATCTAAAAGGTTAGCCATCCCTGCTTTAACCCGTTGGCTGGGAAAATATGACCGAAACTCCGAACGTTTTGTGGCACGTCAATATATTTGTGTAACAAACGACATAGTGATATCGACCCTTCTCAATATGCGGCAGACCAAAGGATCGGACGGAATATACATACATGAAGCATTTTGGTGTTGGTATCTCTAAAAGGTTTGAGGTTTTGAAGGAATGGTGGGGTTATTATTAAAAGGCTGCTTTTTTTTTTTTGGGTGGGATATTATCAAATAACTTCACCCGCTCTGGGCGGAGCTAGGGCGTGGTCCTTATCGGACGGTGGACTACCCATCGCTCACCGTCCGCAAGCCCGCGCCTACGGTGGCCGGAAATCGGCTTGCGACTCCCGATGCCCGGGGCGTATACTGCGGCGACTAGGGGCGCGAGGACGCAAATCTTGCCTTCTTGCCTCTCCCTCACGCGTTCCGCCTCCTGCAAAGGATGCAAGTATTACTGCTTCGCAGAAGGAAGTGACGGCCTCCCATGCACTCTCGCCCCGAATCATGGCCTGAACCAGGGCCGGACGCGAGAGATCGCCGCCGCCGATCGTCTCCGTGAGGACACGGTCGTGCTCCGCCCAAGCCGGGCAGACTTCCATCGTATGCTCTACCGTGTCCTCCGGGTAATCCACAAAGTGGTGACACCCGGATTAAAAGGCTGCCTATGTCGATAATGTACCTACCTAATCTGCGTTCGCAATTTGTTTACTAAACATGTAAACAAACACGAGTCAGTATCAAATCAACTTTATTTACACTAGCATAAAGTTGATGTTTGTTTAAGTGGAAATAACATCAATTGGAAACAAGGTTATAAAATAGACCTTAATTGTTCTTTTATAGCAGATTGTGAGAAAAGACACTGACAGGGATAAATTATGTATCTACTACAATTTTTAATTTCCCATCTCTACATTTAGGTGCTAATAATATTATGTTAAAATCACAATTTGGAAGTAAACAATGAGAAACTTCGAATGCACAATCTTAGACCCTACTTCGAACCCTCAGAAATAATGATGTCCGTAGCCGAAATGTATTAGCATATTTGAGCAAAAAAGTCAAAAACCCGAGGCACTCAGAAAATCTGTATTACAAACATTTTTTCAAACAAAAGGCTGGACCGAAGAAAAACATCTTATTTTTACACAAATTATAATCGCAGGATTATTTAGGATTAGCGCTCAATTTTGACGGAAGCGTCAATCCTAAAAGCCTTCTTTTCTCGTCTGAACGTATTTGTTAAGAAAATCTTTTTTCTTTTAGAGGTTTTGTTTTTGACCGGCTTTGTGCTGACGTTTTGTTTTTTGGCGAGAGGGTTTTTGATAATAATTAAATAGAAAACACTGGTTATTTGGCGTTAAATCATGAAAAGGTTGAAAAAGGTAAGTTAGGTAATAAATAAATCATCTTTCTAATCGTTGTAAACAAAAATAGCGATTTGATAAGACAACAGTAAGATTTTTTATACAATCTTCTAAAAGGAGAATAAACTGGACGACATAACTTCTACCTCAATCTCCTCCAATCTTTACTTTTACTAACCTCATCAAATGAGGAATGTGCTCATTCCAACTATATGGGACATTGGTGAGTAGGTTCACGAAAAAAAGAAAATTGTTTAATTCTCCGGAGGTTTTCCTACAAATCAAGATTTTTTGGAAGAAAACAATTTCACTTGAACTAGTTTTCGCCTACGGCGCTTCCCACGTGTAAGAAAATTAATCGTTTTTTATTAAGTAGGTATTAGTATTTTTTTGGGTATTTCCTTCGGATAATACCCAAAAAAATCGATACCTAATAAGTAGTAGGTATCGATATTATTAAATGTAAATAAAATTAAAAAACTTTATTTCAGATCTTGGTCCATAAGATGACATTTATTACATTTTTAAAAGAGGAACGGTGGAGTTTCTTTCCCATTCTTCTCCTTACGAAACTACCTCTTGGAAGGGGCGACTATAATATATATTTTTTTTGTAAATTATGACTTTCAAAAGTGTGTTTTATGTGCCTATTTGAAACAAATGGCACACACACTTTGACTTTGATGTTAGATAATATAAATATCATGTAAGTATTTTAATCAATCACTTTGTACAGAACAGTTTATGACTCCAAGCAGATTTTCAGAAGATTTGAAACAATTTTTTTTACGAGTCTATTTTAATGTGAAAGTGTGCGCCATCATGATTTTTATAGAGCATTACATGGCATTAACTCACACCATTTTCCCAAGGGATAGGCAAATCACTCAAACTCTACTTACCTGTATCAACTAAAAAGTATTTAATATTTTAACGGTACTGAGACTGATTAACATAGGCAAGCACAACTTTCAAACCTGAACATGGTGCAGCTACAAAGTATTCGTCAATTAATGTTTTATTTCTGTCCACATTCCCAAATTAATTTTGTTAAACCATCATTTAAACTCCACATTGTTAGCTTCAGCCCAACAATGGCTTTGTTATAATTTTCACGCACGACCCACTGAACCAGTTCTCTATTATCTCGAAATTTTAACTCGACGGTACCACAGAGTAGATAAAAACAGAAATTCGGCTCCATACAACGCGCAAAAAGTCACGCAGACATACACACTCGTCTACGTAAAGCTAGTCTGTAAGAGCACTCGTGACTGGCATTCGTTTTACAGAACGAAAAAAATTTGAACGAATTTGTCAAACTTTTCTGTTGTCAATAATGGATACGAGGGTTTTGGCTCATCTGTAAAGTGGTATTGTTTTGTTTTTTTTTTTGTTATGTGCTTGTTTTGTGCAGAATAAACACTTTTTCTTTCTTTTCTTTTTCTTTCAACGATATTCAAACTTTCAAGTCGACTTGAAACTGGAATCAACCAATCAAATGGCTGTAAATGTATGCTGAAGGTGAGATTTTTGTACAATTGTACATGTGCGTGTCCCTGTTTTCACCCGTGGTATGGAGCCGGACCTTCTGTAACCTATTTATTCTATTATAGTACCTACATCGTATATCGGATAAGAAAGTTTTCTGTCCAACATTACCAAAATTGCGCTGTCTGACAAAGATTGATTGAGATTTATGATGGCCCGCATTCCCCTAATTAACTTTTACCTGCATTTCAAAAATAACAGTTTTTATGCAAGAATTGAGTTACGATGTTTATAAATCATCAAATTTTATCGTTTAGCCTTTTAATATGGATTCGTTTAGTGCGTTAATAGTGTTTGTGTTTGATGTTTTCGTAATAAATCTATTTTGCCAGCTGTTAATATTTATGTTGCATTTATTGAGGCAATTTTCATTTTAAAGTTACCAGCGGGCGGTACACTAATATAATTTTTATGCAGCGATATTTAATTTTGCTTTTATGACATATTTTTTTACAAAGTATTATTCTGTTGCTAGGTTATTTTCCAAATGATTGTGGTTTTTTCTGCCATCAAATATAATATTCTATTTATATTTCGTAGCAATAGTTGTGTCGTTTTTGAAGCTTTTGAACACAGTGCTATTTAAAAAAAACTTTATACAAAAAAAAAGGAACAAAAAAAAGTGAAAAATAACTTTAATTTCGGAAGTCGGTGTCTTTGGTTTTGAATTTTCGTTATTTGCCACCGACTTCCGAAGTTAAAGTTATTTTTCACTTTGTAGTGTATTTTTTTGGAAGTCGGTTGTTTTTTATTTTGTAAAAAGTTTTTATTTTTCACTTTTTAGTTATGGTACCTATCCTACAGAAATTCGAGAACCACTACCTGTTATGTAAATAACAGTGACAGGAAGTTATCATATCATCGACATATACGACATCGAAAAATAAGTATTATTGAAGCTTACTCAAAAACTATCCAAGCAAAGTTAATAAAATTTATATGGGACCAATTTGGAAACATACCCTTTAATACAAAAAAATAACTTTTTAAATGTGTTCATAATTAACGGAGAAATCGGTGGAAGTACATAAAAAAAAAAACATATTATGTGACGAACATATAACCTCCTCCTTTTTGGAAGTCGGTTAAAAAGACCTGACTGACATGACTGACCACGACTGACAGTTTTTCAAGCACACCCTGAGCAGAAACACTTTCAATGTTTTTGACTGGCTATAATACATTAACTACGGCACGAGTTTTTTGTCGCATGATACCTAAATCACAAGGCTCAAGAAATAAAGATTCAAACAATACCTACAATCTACATACTAATATTATGTTTGTAGGTCTAAGATGTTAGTAAATTTCCTTGATACAGATTGCACCTCTTCAATACTTTTAAGAAGTGTGTAATAGTAGTAATTATGTTTAGTAAAAAGTAGGCATTGTTAAAAAAAAATACATAAAAAAATGGGGTCAAAAACCCACTTTGGTACTTAAAAAAGGCTACGCACACACAGGCTGAAAATGAAAAATGAAAGAGTGTGATGTTACGCATAGTCGTGTCTGTACTCTCGACCGCTAATTTATTTATATGCGCCGGTACCGGCGGCAATATCTCAACGCCTAACAGTGTTGCTAGCCAGTATACATTGTTGCCATGTGTAAAAACGCCAAATATTCTAAAATACAGCGGTTTTTAAGAGCATTTGAATTGAGAACGTGGAGGACACTTCAGTTTGGAGCAATGATCGTGTCACAAATTAATTATTTATGATTGCGTCATTTGAGTTTATGTAACCTTTTTTAGTATGATTTGTGACCGTACCCGAAGGATGCCAAACGGAACCCTGTTACTAACCTCCGCTGTCCGTCCATCTGTATGTCCGCGTGCCGTATCTCATGAACCGTAATAGGTAGACAGTTCAAATTTCATTTCACGGATCGTATATTTCTATTGCCGCTATAACAACAAATAATAAAAATATTATAAAGTAAACAATTAAATATATAGTAAAAATATTATAATACCATTTATTTCGTGTGTGAGTTCGAGTCGTACTTGGCCTTTTTTTTAAAGTCAATATGCTATTTACGAGTAATTCTAGTTCTAACACTTAAACTTACTGAAGTAACATATTAATATCCACTGTAATTGAATAACAGCATCAATCAGTGTTCAAAATAGTGTTAAAAAAGCTGTCGCCTCACACAATTTTATTTTTAATTATTTTTGTAGCTGTTTTGCCTCTACATGAATCAAAATAACGACTCACCCCATGACAATAAGAAGCTTTCTAAAATGGCAACATTGTTTCCATGTTTTTTCGACGCGACTCTCACCTCCTCACACTTCCCATGGATAAGGAATCAGAGTTTTGTCGGATCTTAACATATTATCAAGATCAAGGACGTGACAGCTGTGAAAATTTTATTTATGTATCCTCTCACCCTCTTGCATTTTGTTTGCTTCTGCGGAGGGTTATAAATTCTTTAAATCTACAATTTGAATGTAGACTGCTTGTCGTCTACAATCTCAAAAACATTATCCTCCTTCTGAGCAGTCGTAAAAATACAGTCCAATTATATAGTCAGTAATACAATTTTCACTCATTGAAAAAGTATCAGTCAATAATATAATTTTTCCTTATCGAAAAAGCATCAGTCAATAACAATTTTCGCTTATTTTAAGAGTTTTAATAATAGATGGTCAGGTAGTTTAAGCATGAAGAATATTGATGTCTCTCTTATAAAATGAAGGAGATGAAATGCTAACAGTCCACGAACTGATCTTGTCTATCGAAGCAGATGAGCGTAATAAAGAATACGCTTTCTATCTATGAGGTCTTGAAAGAAGAGATAGACCAACCTCTGACATCAGCCTATAAAGAAACTCAGCAAGGAATGCAATGAAATAGAGTTGATTGATTGATAAAACGTAGACATAATAAAAAATCTGTCTACTTCCGAATCTCCAAATTGAAGTAACGGAACCCTCACAAAAAGCCTAAAATACTTCCAGACCAAGTACCGGTAAAGCTGTCAAAATCATTATCAAACACTCATCTTCAACTAGGCCACGCAGAAACGAGGGTGAATAAGTTCAGAGAAGCCATTTCCAAATGAACTGGTACCATAAATCAAAACGATATCTATAAAAATAGTCCTCGTTTTATAAAGAATTTGAGAATGAAGGTCAAGTACGCACTTTAGCAGTTATTCACGCTTCATATTCGTTTAATAACGCTATAGCTAAAGTTGTACGCATCCGACTTCAATTCCTAGGTCACGCTAAGTGTTATCAATTAAGAATTGCTCAGTAGCAGCCCCGTGACCGGGATTTGTAACATAAATATGAAAAGCCTCCCCTCCCCTTATATGGGACTTTAACAATAAACATCACGACATGTGGGTTTATTCGCATACCTCTACTCTAATGGGAAGGAAAAGATTGTTAAGCCTGAGGGTCAATTCCCGTAACAAAAAACTTTAAAATTTAGTCGCAATCTCATTTCAGTCACAATCATTTCAAAGTTTTATGAAAAATTTAAGTAATTTTGACAGATTGAGACTAAGGTTAGGATGCGTACGTTCTCAAAATGGCCCTCAGATATATAAAAGGTAAAATTTTCATATGAAAACACTTTTCTGATTGTTTTCTTGAACATCTTATTTTAGTTCGCCAACTATGATTAGAATTGTAATGGATTACTTAAAATGCTTCGTAATAAAATTACAATAAAGGTGGCCATTTTGGCAAAAGTGGCACTATGACATGAATTGGATTTCAATAATAGTGTCATTTGTATTCGGGATGAATTGAAAGATGAGTCACTTCTTTGATCAAATGCAGTCCAATTCATTCACCGTTTACGACATCTTTAGATATTCTTTTGTAGTAAACCATGCTGAGCAAGACTCATGCATGCTCTAGCTAGATAAATAATTTGATTAAATTTTTATACGTCTGTAAAACCGGTTCTAAAATCCGTTTTAGAAAATGAACAAGCTGAAATCTCAAGTTCTCAAGTAACACCATAAAATGCGTATCACAAAAAAAAACAATCAACTCTCATATGACTGACTTTTTTATAAAAGACAAATAACCAATTACAATTTTCTTAATCAAAAAGCCTTTCTCAAATTCACGATCAATCATTTCATGAGAGCTTTCATCAGTCAAATTTTGTACGTATCTAACAGTACGCACACGAGCTTAAAAATACTCATTTCATATTATTGAAACCGCCTAAGTATTTTATTTTGGGATGACGCCGTGTCTGGGTTCAGTTACGAGGTCGGTTATAACGTGACAGGACGGAGACGCCTCGATGGACTGCTAGGGGGGGGGGGGGGTGGGCTTTGTCAATACTTTCCATACAAATCAAGCATGTCACCATTTACTCATACTCGACACAAAATACGCATAGAAACTGGCGGCATTGCAAGACGGTCTGTATCAGAAGTTGTTCTCTGAACACTCTTTCGGCACCACGAATTTTATTAGGACCTTCTGCCGTCTCCAGATGCTGCCGGCGCGGCGCGGCCATATCTTGGTTTGTGGTTAGAGCCGAAGAAACGTCAGATCCGGCCGTATAATTATCGCCATGACTCTTGAAATAAGCGGTCAATAGAAAAATTGTAGGCAAACATATCACGTCTAGCTGGTGGATTAGTAATAGCATATCGTTGTTATTACCAGACAGTAGAATGTTGCTGCTCATCCTCAAATCCATAAGTTGACTATGACTGGATTAAACAAAAGGGGGCCGATTTTGAGCGATCCATAATTATTATGAATTCATTCCCGACTTGCTCGCTTTTGTAGTTTTTTTTTTCACGTCGCTGTCACAAATGAATATATAACATAGCTTTCTCCTCCACCAACCTCGTCTAAAACATAGCCGTGATGCGGTGATAAATACAAACGAGAAAGAAGCCAATTCAGTATAGCATCTCATTCTTCAGTGCTCGTTGGCCGCCTCTAATTAATATACCTAAGCATTCCTCTATAAAACTTTTATTCGACGATAAAAACCACATCAAAATCCTTCCAATGAATCTTGAGATTAGCTCAAATAAACAAGCTTGGTTTTATACTTGGCAAATAAATGTTTGATGAGATGAAGATGTATGCTGCATTCGTGATGATTGAGATCTAAATGTTTAGAAGCTATCATTTGCTGATGAAAGCTACAGAAATTCAAATCTTCTTACGGTGCATCCCCTTTACAGTAGATATTCATCCGTGAGAGGTAGAGAAGGCTCGAGCTGATACGACAGTATGGGCACTAGCAATATCAAAAGGACAACTAACGTATGTTTTTAACGTTCGCGTTGTAATCCCGATTTAAATCTGTCACAATTACCTCTAATTTACCTACATTTTTTACCAGTTTTTGACATTGCTGAGATAAGATTGCGACTAGAAGAGCTCTGAACAGCGCATGTTATGCTGTAGTTAAGAAGGTCCAATCAAAAACTTCGCAACCGCGCAAATAGCTGTCAAATATTTCGCTGTTTTGATTAATTTTGACAGCTATTTCCGACGATGCTAACTTTCTGAATGCACCCTTTTTAACTATAAGCCAGTCAACAAATTTAAAGTTACCAGCAGGCAGTTTTGTTTTACTCTAGTATACACCATCTACGTTGAAATGAAATAAAAATTGAATGTACGAGTACGTCAGACGTAGGTACATATTTCAGTATGGTGACCCATGGGTAAGATTTTAATACTCTAAAATAATCATTTTAGTTTGGCCAAAGTTTTTATTTTCTGTAAAACTAAACATGAGATGTGTGGAGGTTGTACATACCTATAACAAGTATTTTTCTGGATGCCTGTAACTTGGCTAAATATATTAATAGGCGTATGAGTCGAGTGGGGAGTAAATTACAAGGAAACGAAGCTTGAACTCGCTACATCTCGGTGCCAATTTGTTACACCGCTGGCCAAATTATTATGATTACTGTTCTATTTTAGTTTTATCAAAGAAACCATGCAAAGACTTCTTCTTTTTTTCGTGTGGTTAGAGACTAATCTGGTGTCAGAGTTTTAAAGCCGCTCATGGGCCTCTGACTTGGCTTCACATGCCATCGAGAAATATCGCTCAAGCATGCCGGTTTCCTCACGATGTTTTCCTTCATCGTTTTTGAAGAAGTGATAATTATACAATACGCACATGAATACGAAAAGTCAGAGGGGCGTCCGTTGGGTTCGAACTAGAGACCTATGACTTGGCATTCTGACGGTCATACCACTAGGCTATCACAATGGCTAGGCTATGCAAAGACTGATGAAGATTCATTCTGCTTTACACCAACTTACAGCAGATTGATATTGCTATATGAAAAGATCCTCAATAAATTATTATACTAAAGTACGTTTAGCACCCTGGGCAATCAGTTTCAGTACCAAAAAAGAAGAAGAAGGTATATAAATTTTCAACAGCTAATATATAACTGCCCAACCACTCAACCATCACACAATAATATTGACCAAAAACGAGCCCATTTATCTCTATCGACAATCCGTAAAAACGGATAGCCCAATAATAAAATTCAATTTCATACCGATATGCAGGCCATTACGCATTGACGTAACGAAGCGCAATTTCGAAAAATAAGTAAAAAGGTGTGCCCGTTGAATTGGATTCTCTTTTCGAGTTATGAGGGTCGCGAGAACCATGCGTCACAATCATTCTCTGTCTAAGAACTGCGCCCCGTCTCTAAATATTGTTTTTAGACTGTTAGGCGGGCAAAATATTTACTTCCACCATGCAAAGTTCAACTCTCCCTTCATGCAGTATGGTTCAGATTTGTGTGAAGAGAGAACCTTAATATGTGCCCTCGAAATTGGTACAGCAAGTTTCTTTCGGTATTTGACGTTCCCGTAATATAAGTAAGTAGTATACTGTGTAGGTGTAAGGAACGTGGAAAAAATGTTTTCATCTTGTTACAGAAGTATTATGAATTGACATCGAACAAGTTGTGATGTTATTGTCGTGGAGTTAATCGTATTTATGTTTGAAACATGGTAAAGTACCTTCACGATTTTGAATGGATAAGTAATGTAGTCAGATATAACTTAGAAATTAAGTTTCAGGAAAATAAACATTACACACTCACTCTATTAACTTTATCATGAACAGAAATTAACTGTTTCTACGTACATTCTTCTTTGACAAACAAAACTTGCTGCCACAAAACACCAACTTAACAAATGTAAACCCACAAACAATTCACTTTTCTGCAATTACGAAAACCAATTCCCAAAGTACACAATTTAGCATATGCATACATATGCTTAAAAAGCAAATTTTATTGCAAGCAACGGTCGCAACGTACCTATGCACAAGTTTGGAATAAGTTGGCGAGTGCGCTCTATTTACTTAGCTCTCGAACCGCGACTAGCGTTCAAACTGCTCCGGCCGTAGATTAAGTTTAGAGGAGAGATACGACTGTAGTTTGGCTGGTGCACTATGAGGATGGGAGGTAGATTAGTTTGAGTAAAGACAGTGTCTTTGTGGAAGATTATATGGTTTTGTGTATGCTTGATCTTTTGTTTTGGTT
Source organism: Agrochola circellaris (assembly GCA_914767755.1). Classification (NCBI taxonomy): domain Eukaryota; kingdom Metazoa; phylum Arthropoda; class Insecta; order Lepidoptera; family Noctuidae; genus Agrochola; species Agrochola circellaris. The sequence goes on from OU611847.1 coordinate 5,342,381, forward strand.
ATGAAAACATAAAACAGGAGACCGCACATTGTGTCACCCCTTGAAAATGTTTATGGTATACATAATAAAGAGTATTTTATATATCTTCTATCTATGTACAATTTGTTGTCACATCAATGTCAAGTGACTAGCTGAGCTGTACATCTTTTGGTCAGACACAACAAAATACGTTCAGATAATAAGACAAGGCACATGAGTAAAGACAGTGTCTTTAGAGAAGATTCTATGGTTTTGTGTATGCTTGATCTTTTGTTTTGGTTATGAAAACATAAAACAGCAGACCGCCCATTGTGTCACCCCTTGAAAATGTTTATGGTATACATAATAAAGAGTATTTTATATATCTTCTATCTATGTACAATTTTTTGTCACATTAATGTCAAGTGATTAGATGAGCTGTAAATCTTTTGGTCAGACACTCACAACAAAATACGTTCAGATAATAAGACAAGGCACATGAGTAAAGACAGTGTCTTTAGAGACGATTCTATGGTTTTGTGTATGCTTGATCTTTTGTTTTGGTTATGAAAACATAAAACAGCAGACCGCCCATTGTGTCACCCCTTGAAAATGTTTATGTTCATAATAAAGAGTATTTTATATATCTTCTATCTATGTACAATTTGTTGTCACATCAATGTCAAGTGATTAGATGAGCTGTAAAAATTTTGGTCAGACACTCACAACAAAATACGTTCAGATAATAAGACAAGGCACATAAGATTTAATAGCAGACTTTCCGAACGATAAATCATCGTCCTTCTATGACCCACAATGACCAAAACGAACAAACATAGGACACAATGTGATTGTATAAGTATCGTATTATTATTTGGTATGTAAATTTTGTATATAAATAAATAGAGGAAATAGATGGGTCAGGTGGAGTGTCCACCTGACCCATCTATTTCCTCTATTTATTTATTTTACTCTTTGACTAAAACGATTTCTTTTACAAGAAACCGCTCGAAAGCTGCGAATATGAAATTGGCTCATCCTTGCAACAGACATGCCTTCTTTATTTATGCTAACAGAAAACTGCCGTTTTCAGAACTTGCCATGGTAAGTTGTGCAAGTATTTTATACCATTTCTGTACAAAGTTTCATTGTGTAAAGGAGGGTAACTAATTTTATTAATGTTGAGTCGAGAGCTGAATTAGGATGAGGTTTGATTGAGAAGGCAATAACATCGCTAGGGGTGTTTATATCAAAGTATTAAATCTTACTAAACTATATTTTAGGTGTATCCTTGACTCTAATTCCTAGACATTCATTCCGAAGAGTCTACTCCGACGGCTTTTGTTGTGTTTGTTATTGTCAATATAAGCTTTGTCAATAATACGGGAAATCTTTAAATAAATACCTACTTGGACTGGGCCAATAAATTATTTTGTATTATGATGATGACTTAAGTACTTATATTTAAATATATACATCGACTTTTAACTTTAAAACAGTCGTAAGCAAAATAACAAAGCCACGGAGTACTTCATTGCTTCTAAAAATGTTATAAAACCACGGTCGTTTAAAACCTCGAGAGCAAAGTACTCCTGAAAGAAACAGAAAGTTAATCTTAACTAAATTATAACGATATACCATTTACTGCGGAACAAAAATAAAGAAATCGCCGAAGAAAACTTTGGTCAATATTAAAATAATTTTCCTTGAAAAGGCAAAGGTCCGAAGTGGCTCTCATTTACAAACTTTGTAGGACGAAGTTTTATTTACGAAAAGGTGTATAAAACTGGTTTGTGTTACATTCGCGAGTTTTGTAATCTTCAATGAATGCTGCTAACAATTTGACAGTTTTTCCAAAACAATTGAACACATTTTCTTTATCCTACAGCATGGGCGTACCCAGCTTTTGGCCCAGGGGGGCAAATCAGAATTTCCCCCCCGCACATGCTTTACATAGTTTGATATTGCTGCTGAGGAGTTACTGTTTTAATACGTACGTGTATCGATATTTTCGTCAATTGTGGAACGATTTTTTCTTCAAATGAAAAAAGAATTTTCAAAATTGGTCCACAATTGACGAAAATATCAATGAACATTGAAAACAAACAAAAAAATAACAGCCGAACATAGAACCTCCTCCTTTTTAAAGTCGGTTATGTAAGATAAGTACAACATGAAAGGCTGCGCAGCGCGATTTTTTCTAAAATTAATACATAATGTACTGTACTGTTGGTACCTACTGTTGATTGATACTGTAATTGTAAAGTAAGTCTTAACGAGACTGTAATATAACTTTTATCGACAACAGTACTGAGTCGTACCTGCCCCCCCTTGGGTACGCCCATGTCCAACAGCATTTATCAGAAATGTGTGGTAATATTTAAGGGTGTGATATGACACACACTGTATATTGTCTGATTTTTCTGAAAAAGTTATCTATTATCAACATTTTTATGTGGTTGTTTGACGAGATTGATAATTCCAGATAGCCAAGGGTCATATTCATGTTTCATTTGTAGCAAAAGAATTGCACCTACGTACGTAAATTCTGAGTTGAGCTGCACGAGTACTGACAAATGCGTGCACTGACTGGACAGGTCCACTCAATCTGTGCGGTTCTTTCCTCAAAAGACCATTTCAGACACAAATCGGTCTTCACATGATCTGACCAAGATTATGTCAGGACTTCAAAAGAATTGTGACCTCTGAGTTTATTTCGGCCTTTCTCCTCAGAGTAGTCAGATAGGAACGACCTCATCTAGTTTTTAAAATATTATTGACGTGTACAAGTGTTTGAAAAAACCAATTTACATAAAATATAATCATTTTATTTTATCATTTGTACTTCCACACGATATTTTAAACGATGTTTGTAAAAAAATATGCAAATTGACGAATTTTTAGGCCTAAGCAACTAACCCTACAATGTATTATTGGGATGAATATGCACATACATGTATAGAATTATCTGACCCACAATAGTTACGATAAAATAACCTACATCACATTGAAATGTGTACATGACTGTTTCTGGGCCACAACAATATGGTCATAAATATTAAAGTACCCCAGTTGCAAATTCAAGCAACTGCAAATCTAAGCAATTTTGCTTTGCACCACAAATATAGCCTAGATTTTGGCAAATATGATAACTGGACACTGCGAAAGTTTGGCAAAATAACTGATAGTAATGTGAATTGACACACCTATACTTTTGAGCATTTAGGGCCGTTTTAGGCCACCTTTTTTTTTGTGTGGGAAATTATCAAATAACTTCTCCCGCTCTGGGTGGAGCGGGAGGGCGTGTCAGACTCTTACCGACTAAAATTCACGCGTGTTCCTTCAGTTGCCTGTACGTTGCCAGGGGCCACGGTATCCTTTCGGACTTTCCCGCGACCCCGGCAGGCATCGCTTTTAGCGATTCATTTACTCCAATATGGTAATATTTACACCAAATATGATTCAGATATGAATGGTGACATATATTAGCTGAATAATATCTCAATTCAATTCATATCTAAATCATATTTGGTGCAAATTTTGCCATATTGGAGGAAATGAATCGCTAAAGTGGCCGCTTTAGGCTCCCAGATTTGGATGAAATAACATCGATAAGGAAAGACATCGTCAAACAATCCGAAAACAAAGAAATTATGAACCATTCATTCAATATAGCTATTTAGTCTTCAAATATTGATTTCCCTAATAATAATGGACCCGTTGCCAATCCGAAAACTGTTATCCATAAAATCACAACTTTCCATCGGAATAGTGAAATTCTGCGGAAAATGTAGCGACCACAGTCATAAATTGTGTCTGGATACAAAACAATTAAAGCCGAATAGAGTTGTAAGTAATTTATTGGATAGAAATTAGATAAGGGTATCCATCAGAGTCTGTTGTTGCGGTCGGTGACGCAAGCACGTTAAGTTCTCTTCCAGCTAATAGTTGCTACTGTTGGCTGGAAGAAAACTTAACTCGACACAAAGGCCCATATTGTAACAGTCATGTAAAAACATTACACGTTACAACATGGTGTTATGATCCACTCAGACCATTACTGCCGTAGGCGTACTGCAAGTCGTGGTATATCAACTCATGTGACCTTGCATAATACTTTAACTTTATCATTTTCCATCAAATAGTTGCTACTATTGACTGGAAGAAAACTTAACTCGCTTGCGTAGTCACTTATCTCGCGACAATCTAAGAAGCCCGATTTGACACCTTTCAAAATACTTTGTGTAGTGATGGGGAAAAAAATCGGTTACTTTAAAAACCGATTCTCGAGACATCGATTTATCATACTTAGAGTTTGTAATCGACAATTTATCTACTTTGCTTTAAACTGATTCTCGGGGCATATCGTTTTATTACATGTCATCATCATCATCAGATAAATAAATAATTCACTAAATTTATACCAATTATCAAAATAAAGCTTAAAATATATGTCATCAGATTTTGTTTTTATATGTTTAAACATTTAATTATACAGTAATTATACGCTTTAATGTTTGTAAAAGTATCGATTTTTCAGAACTTTGATTTTATTCGGTCCAATAGCGGCTTAAAATGGTCACAACACTACGGCAACAAACCCAAAGACATGACATTGTTATAACGTCCTGTCGGAATATTAATCAACAATTAATGTGTGTCTTTGAGTGCATTTTTCCAATATAAACTGAAAGTTGGTGCTGACGAATGATACTCATTGTTATAGTGTATGGATAACATAGTAATTAATTAGGATTATTAATTTTATTTTTAGATTTCTTACATAGACGGTCATACAAAGTTATCGCGGCATGTATAATGAGAAACGTCAAATCGGACTTCTAAGATTGCCGCGAGATTACTTGCAATCAATTTATGATTATTGATGAATTGTGAAGGCCGCAGGAATCCGTTGTATACGGGAAGAACAGAACCGGTCGTAGTGGCGGTCCTTGGGGGAGTCCTATGTCCAGCAGTGGATTTCTTACGGCTGAAATGATGATGATGATAAATGACGATTTTGATAGATTATATTTTCTTTAATACTTTTTGAAGACTTGAGTCTGTTATTTTAGTCTACAATAACTTTTACTGATTTCGTCTGAAAGTAGAGATCTTTCTAAATATACCCAAATAATTATGTTTATCACTTACTGATATTAACTTAAGTGAAACATCCGAATTGGTGTGTCGTACTTGTATCTAGACACCGAACACAATCATAACTTCATTGGTTATCCATAATCTAATGTTGATGTCCTCCTGACCCTGTTGATCACAACCGCGTGACAGTATCCAAATATGTATACATAATACGCACATACAACTAGAAACAATAATCCAGTACTCTATACTGATTATTTCCATTAAAAGCAAGTGATTTATTGGTAAAATTTCAGTGTTACTAATTCGCTTGGTTTTACATCAATTGACATGCCCCCAGTGCCCAGCTCATAAATCGACAAATCGTCGATGTGTCGTGCAATAAAATAAAAAACAAAAGACGAACATAGGTTCTTAGTCGTATAAATACGACTGAAACACACGAAAACATTTGTCGTATTAATCCGACTGGGGTCGTCAATACGTTAAATTGCAATGCAATTCATGCATGCAAGAATGACAATCATGTTAAAATTTTGCAAAATATGATTGTCCATCTTCAATTTTGGTTTTTAGTTCTAAATCGATAGTATTTATCAATTTTGTTAATTGAACGTAATATTAAAATGATAAGTAATAGTTGTAATTATAATTGTTTAACTTCAATTTTGCCTTTTAGTACTAAATGGACACAAATTCTTAATTGCGTTTGTTCAGCAACAAAATAATTTCAACTGAATTCCATATTTATATAATTATTCGATATATATGACGTAGACATGGACGTTTCAAATAACATTTTGATGTAACGATGTGAACTAAATTCAACGGTACGTAAAATTCATATTGAAAAAGTTACCGCTTACAAATATTCAAATTGAGTGAGACACACCACAGTGCGCTTTTGAATTTCATTCGGTTTTCAGCGGCCTTAGTTTCAGTTCCCTGTTAGGGTACGGTCACGAAGGGCTTATTGCCGAAATATCATAAAATACCTTCGTCATTTTTCTGTGGAAACTTATTCGATTTTATTTAAATTGATTTCTCTGCTGGATGTACAATAAAAGAAGTCCCCATATTTATACAATTTTATGTTCCTAATTCAAACGAAGCTAAGTTCATAATTAGGGAGTCTAAAATTGTATTTACGAAAATCATTGTCATCGGCATTTTGGAAACACTCATAGAGAAGAAATAAATGTTTTTTTTTTCATTATTGTCTTTGTTCATTTGCGATCAGATCAAACAGAGAACTTCGAAGTAGAAGTAGGTTGGGGTATAGATATAATTGAGTTGCCCATGGCATTTTGAACCAATGATTGTATTTCAGTCTCCACTCCCTGAAGGCATACGAACGATAAACATTTCATTCCGTTTCGTAGAAAAAGAAACTTGCCAGAAATATCCCGCCCCCGCTCCGCCTACTCTATAACCCGTGGTTTACTTAATCAGGGCTGTCGAAACAAATTGTAAGCGGATTATTATAGCGGATAATATTAACTGGGTAATGTGTATGTTATTGTCTATAATATTTACGCTTACAAGAGCCAAATTATATTGGGGACGATACCGGATCTATTAGCGTTTTTTTCCTTATTGGATTACCGACAAATATTGTTTTTATTGCTGGTTTAGCAATGTTATAATAAGTGGCTTTTATGGGTTTAGCTGTAATTTTACTTATATTGATAACGCCGAAATAAATAAATCGGGGAAAATAGGTCTTTTAATTACCTCGAATTATCGAAAACAGTAAATAATAATAATAATATATTTATTTATTCAGACAACTACAAAGATCCATTACAATTACATTTAAATTTAAATAAATGCCCATTATCAATAAGGGCTAGGTAACCCTGAAAAAGGTCCCAGAAAAGAGTCACGTCTCCGTTTGTAAAAGGATAAATTAATAATGGGTGTCCATTATTAATTTATCCTTTTACAAAACCATCACATCCCACTAAAAAGAACACGATTTTTACACCGAAACATTATCCGAACCCAATTGATGGCCTTTAACCAACAAAAAGATAGGTAAATGCCACAAACCGAAAACGGCTCTCGTAAATTCTATACCTGTGAAATCGGCACTGGCCAGTTAACGGTTTATTGCAAGCTTGTGGTCACATCCTTAGAAGTCCATGTTACGATTCAGTACCGACCGGCGCGAGTTTTATGGCGAGGGTTTCTTTGAATAATGTAGCAGCCGGCGCGTGAAGAGACGAGCTACAGAGCTGGTGGTATAGGGTGCGAGTGAACAGCGGGCTATAACAGTTTCCACACTTGTTCGGTTCGGCTATCTTCGACTCAGCAGTATTTGTTGAACAACAAAGCCGACCCGAAGGAATTTCTACATTTATTCGGCACATGCTCTTCGAAGTTAACCCAAGCTCTATCATGTTCGAGTTGACACACAATTAGACGAGCCTAACTAACCGACTAAGCCGAGCGGCGAACATAAATATCAACTATATTCGATTCGATTTTGTCGCCCGCCTGAGCCGAACAGCGTTTAGCATCCTTTATCTCTCTCCCGGTCCAGTCTGGGCAGTCAGTCTTATTAACAATGTTGCTAAAATGCATTTTTTTACCCAAGCTTGAGCATCTTTCAATGCCGTAAGCTCTAGCTAACGTGGAATGGATAGTGAAATTTAACGTTTAGCTGTTCAGAAAAGCTGAGGTTACGAATTGTCGTGCATAGGAAACTTTTTTGATAGCAAATCAGTTGTCATGACATTAGGTAGTCAGTAGTCAGCTAAATGTACTATTTTATTTTGATTTATTTCATATTATATCAAAATAAAATAAATATATTTTTTATAAACATAATCGCTTTGAGCATGTAACCTGAACCACTTACAGAACTGTCAGCATACGATTTAATGCAAAGTGTTGGAGAATTTAAAATGGCCGAATCATCCATTACTACATTATTTTATATGGTCTATTAGCCCACGTAAAATGTAATTACAAAGTGGAATATCATATACTTTGAAGTCAGTATGGAATTAAACTTGTAGAAAATCAAAGAGAAAATGAAAACACTTCTTTATTAAAATGAAAATCTCACTTTTCGTGCTGCATTTTAATGACGTCGAAAAGTCACGATTCTGCAACTGTTTTACGTTAGTTTTATTTAGTACTTTTTAGCTCATTAAAATCTTGTTTTTAAAAAGATGTTTACTTATATTTTATTTTAGTAAAATAAGGATAGGGGGTAAGGAAAGGATTGTTTCAAGTCAAAAGTTACCATTGTACGACATTTTAGGGTTGAGTAAATCTGAGAGATTTTAATTTAATTTAATTGAAATACATATTTTTTTATTATAAACTTTGCAAGTACAAAAAATATAATAAGGGTCTTGCCTGAGCTGATAATATTACTCTACGTGGGTTGCCAACTCATCGCGTCTTTATTAGTAGGTACAGCAGTGTGACCCTTTCCGTCAGTCAACTTTTACGACACACCCGGGTGATAATCAGCTGATTCATTTCGTTTTTCCTTACTCCCACCTTTTTACTACTGTGCTCAGTACATTTATCGCACGTGAAAATTGAGCTCTATTTATTGTTGAGACAGATTCTGTTAGACAATGGATTGCCTATCACTACCAATCAATCTGCCCAGCCTTTTCCCAACTATGTTGAAGTCGTCTTCCAGTCTAACCGGATGCAGTCGAATACCAGTATCTTACATGGAGCGACTGCCTATCTGACCTCCACAACCCAGTTACTGGGTAATACGATACCCCTTGGTAAGACTGGTTGTCAGACTTTCGGGCTTCTGATGACCCGTAACTACTGTCAAAGATCCACGAATGACAGCCGGGACTAACGGCTTAACATGCTTTCCAAGGCACGGAGGAGTCTCGGTATGTAAAGATGGTCACCCATCCACGGACCAACCCCGGCAAGCATAGCTTAACCTGATAGATCGACCCGAGCGGCTCTTGTTACTTAGCCACGAGCTCCTCAGGCAAATTCACTACCAACTTGTGCGACCATCAAATTACAACTGAAATTTTTTGACAGTTGTATGAAATGGCTCACGGAAGTCGACATGGAGTCCGCGCCACCACTGAAGTCCATTTGACGCGGCGCTGGTTTCTACGCCATTGCATTAAAAAAAAAATAGTTCCACAATTTTCCGCCGGCTTTCTTTCGTGGCGCCCACTTTAGGGAGTAAATTTGCTTACCAATCTTTATTTTTATAATATAACCGGGCATTAGGAACACTGGTAAATAATTATCATTATTGTTTTAAATGTTGGAATAAACAAAATAGGTAGGTAAGTATATATAATTATAACATATATTACTACCTGAAAAAACTGATTAGTTACTAGAAGAGTTCTAATCTGTATATATAAAAATGAATCCCTATTTCCCTTGGTCACGCCATAACTTGCGAACGGCTGCACCAAATTGGATAATTATTATTTTTTTGTGTTCGCTATTCTTAAGAAAAGGTTATTGGTAGGTGTAGGTAGGTGTAGGCAGGTAGGTGTAGGTAGGTGTAGGTAGGTGTAGGTAGGTAGGATAGATAGGTAGGTAGATAGGGTAGGGTAGGTAGCCGTAGATAAGTACTTAGTCCTCTACCTGTGCGAAGCCGGCGTGGGCAGCTAGTATTTTATATAACCCCTTATTTTGATAAGCGGAATAAGACTGCAGTAAACTTTATTTTATGTAATAGAATTAAATAAAGAACCAATAAAGTGACTAATACGAGTAATATCTTATTTATGGTGATTTTTTCTGCTTTTAATGGCAAAACCTTTTATGGTACACCCACATTTCGCTGAATTTCGGATTTCTCGACGGCATGTGAAGCCCATGGGTGGCATAAACCCTATGACACCAGGTTAGTCATTAACCACACGAAAAAGAAGATCTCGCCAGTCATGTTTAAGTCCCATGTAATAGGGGGCGACCCTCTTGCCACCAAGGGGGCCATAAATATAGACTCCGGGCTGCTATTGTGAAATTCTAGATGGAAAAACCCAATAACACTTTCCCCAACCTAGGAATGGATGAACCGTATACTACATTATATTTAGTAGGAATTCAACTAGTGATCAATAACCTAAACGGACAGAAACGAACCAGCCTTAATAAAACCATTATGAGTATGTACTGACGTTGTCTAATGTGCTAACCAAAATACATAGGTCAGCAAACCATAGCCGCAAATCAATTTCAGAACACGCTTAAATAATTTCAACCAATAATTCAACATTCGAAAACCCACGTTTGAATATAAATTGCTATGAAATGAGTAAGAAAATTGAACTAAGTTAAAGCTACCTATGTAATTTTTATTAGTTCTCCAGCAAATAAATTGGAATACAATATTTATTGGTCGTCGGTACAGTCAGCATGCGATGTGGATGATTGTGAATTTACTAAAATGGATTTGGCCAGTGATTGGGAATATTTCGTTAAAATAAACCAATTACAGGTACTTTTGAATTATCAAGGGGTCGGTCAGTCAGAAATATGAAGCAAGTTGCCCATTCCAACGCGTAGTAGGTTCCTATGGAGAAGAACGGGCAAGAAACTCCACTGACACTCTTTTAAATCAGAATATTGTTACAAAATATTGATTACATCATTCATGTTGTAATTATACATGTGAGAACAATGTCGAGAGACGTGCACGTTAAAAGCATCCGTAATAAAACAATGAAAACAAAAACAATTCAAAAATTCAAATAAGCGGTGGCAGCTAAGAGATGACCAGTCCCCACTGACGGCGCCCGTTCACGAACACTGACGTATGGATCAGCACCATTTAGCTAATATTTGCTTCTCTACATAGTTAGGTACGTATCGTAAACTTAGAGGTGTGGCTGAAAAAAAATCTTCAAATCACTGAAAATATGGCCGATCTTGCACTATCGATAAAGTTAAATTCTGATAATATTCAATCCATCAAAATAGGCCTATTTTAATTTTAAGCTATAAAGAAATTAGGCAAACACAATTTTACAGAAACTGGTTTAAAAACCAGAAACCATTGATTTCCGTCTATGATATCAAATTTAGATCATCCATAGCGAAAAGCGTTATTGAAAAAACCCAATAACACTTTGGCCGACCTAGGAATCGGACCCAGGTCCTCGTGCTCACCACTTACGACCCTTAGACCAACAATCGAGCGCACAAGGACAAACCAAAGTATCTCAAAAATAAACATTGGGATCCAACAATGACATTGCCAAAAAACTCCAGTCCATCAACAGCATCCATCCCATCATCCATCGCCGTCCTTCTGGCCACAACGTTACACAGATCGAGTTAATTACAGTTACTTCAGAGGGAATCAGAAATGCAATTAGTTTCGTGCGTGCGCTCCGGTAAGCCGGGCTTTCTACTGCCTCTACGAACGCGTTCGTCCCGTCCCTAACAAATGTCATCTCGTTGTCGTTACGGGTCAGTGTCGTATAAGTTTTTTTACGATCCTCACATTTGTTTGCTGAGTCAGAAATTGGAGTCGATTACGCCGATTTTTTTTTATTTGTATGAAATATTGTCAAGTTCTAGGCTTGTTTTTATGTTGCTAGTTTGGCTATATTATTGGCTTTCTTACAGCCATCAGTTTTGTGTTGTTTCTTTTCTTTATTATTTATACTAAGTGCATTGGTTTCAATTTGCATCAGGTGTAGTAATTTGTCTCAACATTTTTTCCAATACATGTCAATTCACTTTAATATAGTTGTAATAGGTATTGCTTCGCTCTCGAAAACATTTCAAGTCTTATTGTGAATTAGTTTATTTCATTACTTTATCAAACTATAATGTTAACTGTAATATAGTTATATAAGCTAGAATATGAAAACGGTGAAGGAAAATGACATGACATGTGACATCCACCACACAAATGTCACGTAAATGTCACATGTCTTCGAATTTTTGGTTCTAGGTCATATTCAGTTTCCTCACGATGTTTTCCTTCACCGTTTTCACATGTCTTCGAATTTGTGTGGTGGACTATGGCCCACTCCAACTCTCAGAGAAGAGGCTTGTGTCCCAGCTGTGGGAACATTTTAGGCTGATTCTGTTTAAGCTAAGCTAGAAAATTGAACCGAAGTATTTTCCTCAACCATTTGCCAGAAAGTTGTCTTTGCTCATTAAATTTTCTTGTTGACCTCTGAGAGAACTATATGAAAGTGTTTTTAGCAAGGAAATGTTCATTCAAACACAAAGGGCCTTCCATAAAGTTTAATTACAAAATATTTAACGCCACTATACCGCCAAACTTCCTTTGTAATGGCGATCCTAAGTCTAAGTGTTGGAAATTTTCAAACATATTTCGTTGTGTAACGAGGTCAAACGACAGAAAAGGGAGTTTGCACAACAACTGTTTGCATAGAAAGGACAAAGGAATTATTAATCCAATTTTTTTTTCTCTGAAATAAAGGGGAGTGACCTATTCTATGTAATGGCTGACGTAATTCTTCTCAATCATGATAGGGTTGGCTCGCTGTGAGGATAGAAGCTTTCCTTTGCGTATTCATTAGGGAATCGTTGCGACAAATGTTCCGGAATTATGTTTCCGGGATTATTCGCTTACTCAAGAAAACAAGATGTGACACTCCTTATCCGTTGGAGGAAAACATGTCGTCGTGCTCCGCCGTGATTGTTGATTTCATTATCGTTGATCCGTAGCCTTTTGTCACTTGCGTATGTTTCATGTTTTGCTTTTGTCTTGTCCTTTTCATTTGATAAATCGTTAATCTTTCAAGTTACGAGTATTATTGTAATTGGAAGCTATTTATGACATCTATCTATGGCTATTAAACAATAGCAAAAGATGGGTTTATTACCAACCACAAAATGGTTGCATGACATGGTATACTGGTTACATCGTCCGGCAGAAATATTTTAGTTTGTCTCTTCACGCAAGTTGCTTTCATTAAGGAATATTTTTTTCAATAATACTATGATTAACCCTTAGTTACCCAAGATTTGCAGTAAAATTATGTAAGCCGACAGTCTCATCAATAAAAATAACATACTAACTTTATCTCCAAAAATATCATTAATGGATCGGTACCTTCCGTCGAGGCATAAATCTATTTAACATTTGCGAGCAGGTGTGGTAACGGAGCGCCTCCAAACTAGTGTGAAACTTTTTAATCCTCATTAAGAGGTACTGCACTTTCAATAACAGCATTATTTCATAGTTCTGAAACTTTGCAGTCCCTCTCAATATCATTTTCAGCAATTTTTTATGTGTTATTAAACGTGTGGATTGAAGCTAAAGAAATTTTAATTTTATCACAAATCTAGGAACTCTATCAGTAAAAAAAAGTATTTGGAAACTTACCAAATGTTTTTTATACACCTAAAACGGTTACAACATCAAATTCAGTGTTATAATTGCAATTCATTATTAATACTGCAGTTCGCTAGTTAGCCACATTTAATATTTCAAAACAGTAATATTGCCAAATTAATGAAAACAGCGAAATATTTGACCTCTATTTGCGACGTTGTCGACTTTCAGAATGAAAGCTCTTAACGTGATTTCCGAGGCTCGATATGCATTGGACGGTCACCCTTCTTAGCTTAACCTTTGGTCGACTCTTGCAGCTGTTATTATTTAGCCACAAGTCCCTCATTAGTAGTTGACATTTACTGGATAGTTAATGACACATGGTAATCAGCATCGCGGTAACCTTCACCCTGACCTTTCAACTAACCATTCATCTATCCCAGCTCTTTATTCACCAAATCAGCACAAATATCTACGTATCGACCCTTTGACGATGCACAATCAATACCAACTTAACGAGTCAATTATATCGATTCCACTGAACCTTTTCACCCCAGCTACCTTTTTAGGGTTCCGTAGGTTCATTATTGAGCGTAACCTGAATAATTCTGGCTGGTCGGTCGGTAGATAACCCTAATTTCATGCGTGACTTACTAAGCTTGACCGGTTCTTTCTACAGTAACGTGCCGCAAAATTGTCTCCAAATCCTGTTGTCAACTATCGATGGTTATTGAGCTGTTTATACGTTTCATGGTAAAGGAAATAGAGTCTATTTTGGCGTCTCAAAAAATTGCTGATGTGTCTTGCTTAGGTGCTGCGTAAGATTAATTAAATATAATGATAAGCGTTGATTTGATATGATAATAAAATTACAGAAGACGGTCACTAACTAACACTTGACACGGCATAGGTGACTTAAAGGCCGTAATACACATGCCTGCAACTGGCACAAAAATATGCAAGTAGCTTGCATGCCATCGTGACATTTAACAGTCAGAAGTTGTTATGGCTCTATGGCATGCAAGCTACTCGCATACTTCTGTGCAAGTTACAGGCATGTGTTTTACGGACGAGCCAGTCACTGTTATATTTGTGACTGGCTTTGATATTTTTTATATATATATTAGATCAAAACCTGCGCAATATGTGCAAATCCAAACATTCAAAAACTGCTGACGCAAAAAATTATGATAAATTAACTTACCTAATGCGTTTCTTAAAAGTAAACTGAACACGATTCCCACAAATATTTGATGTTTGAAAAGTTTTGATGAATCGCTCTATTACACTGCCATTACCTTGCGTTTGTTTTCACATGTCAAAAACATAGAATTCAATATTCTAACAATATTGCGTGTTTTTGCTGTTTTTCTTTTAACTAGCTCATTTTGTGTTTCCTCAATAACGATACAGAAGTGGTTTGTGTAGGGTCTACCAACGGATAATAATGCATAAAAATTGGTAAATTGTTTTTTTTTAATTGGCCAGGTGGGAGTCGGACTTGCACACGAAAGGTTCTGTATCATCGTACAATATTTAACACTAATTTTCTTACTCCATACACCCCCTTACAATAAACTTTTATCTTTTTTTTAACCTTATATTATTTTTATTATTTGTTGTAATAGCGACAATAGAAATACACAATCTGTGAAAATTTCAACTGCCTACCTATTACGGTTCATGAGATACAGCCCGCTGACAGACAGACGGACGGACAGCGGAGGATTAGTAACACAGCCCTAAAAATTATAGGGAAGATCATCATAATTCATTATTATCCAACTACCTAATTCATAATAACTTTAATCCAACCTTCAATGAAATAATAATACACTTTAATCCAATCTCATAAGTACTGAAATGCATTCTATTTTACCAAGAACTGCCGTTTAATATTGTATTATTACTCTCCAGTAATAAAATAGGTAATTGACTGTATTTCATTTGCAGACTCAAAGTCTGGAGTCCCCATTCAATATGCATATTACGACTCAACTTTCCATCTATAAACAAAACCTCATATAATTCTAGTTTTCTCCAAAGCGTTTAACCCCTTTGTGTTTGGCAACGAAACTATTTATCGTGGGGCGGTCTCGATCGCCCCCAATATATTTGAACTCTAACTACTGCCCAAATATTTCCTATTCTACAATTTATAGGTAAGCATTCGTATCAATTTGTTTGAGGTTATTGTGGAATCGGTGTTCTAGATCAAATGTATCATCCATTATTGATCCTTTGCTGGTCCTAGGTATCCATTTTTCTTTTTCATTTCGTGTAGTTAGTAAATAATCTTGTGTCATATTAACTTGACTTCATCGAGAAATATCTATCACGATATTTTCCGTCCCCGTTTTTGAAGCAAGTGATAATTATACAATACGCACATGAATCCGAAAAAAAAATCAGAGTCGCGTGCCTTGGGTTCGAACTCGAGACCTATGACTTAGCAGTCTGACGGTCACACCACTATGTTATCACTGCCCGCAGGTATTCCACCACACAATTGATTTCTGTTCGAAAATGTTATCTTTTTTTTGTTGTAACCTATTTTTCCCATCGCTGGACAAAGGTCTTCCCATACGTTTCCAGTGATCTTATCGGAAGCTTTTATTCTTCCGTGTCGTCCATAACAGCTCGGGCGGTGTGAAAGTATTATGCAGTCAGCAAAGTAATTCGTAGATACAGTAAAATAAGGTTTTCCACCTTTCAAAGACGGTTTTTATATCCGTCGGTATTTTTTTTTAGATTTCAGTGGCGCATCGCCATAGGTACGTCTGGTTACCCAACACCGATGATGAAGAGAGCTTAGAGGAATTTCATTATGCAATTCCAGCACACGCTTTCCTTAATGAATTTGATTATAACTATCTTTGCCATTTGCCTAATGAAAGTCACGGTAGCTTTAAATTCTTGTTTTTGTATTGCTACCTAGTTTGGTCAAGAATCGAATAATATTAATGAATGCATGCAGCAACAAGATATCCAACAGAACATGGTGAAACACGTCAATTAAAACTAAACAAGCTTGAATACGAAATAACATTGCTATTCGTTGCAAATTCAGGCAAAACATTGTTGTACCCACGTCATTACCGACTCACATTTGTTACGGAAGAGAGAAATTCAAAAGTTCTACTTCTAAACTATTTTAAACTAATAAAGAGAAAAGATTTGATTGTTTCTATGTTTGTTTGTTTGTTACGCTTTCACACTAAAACGGCTGAACGGATTTGGATGAAATTTGGCACATGGGTAGACCATGACCTGGGTTAAGACAAATAATACGTTTTATTCCGATATTCCCACGGGATCGACACTAATGCGGGTGCAACTACTAATAGATAAAATAACATGCAAACGAGCTCAAACATACCAGTAATATCCTATTAAAATATAGTTTTCAGTCATCATCACCATCATAATTTCAGCCGAAAGACGTCCACGGCTGGACATAGGCACCACCACTTCAACCGGTTTCTCGCATCCAGCGGATTCTTACGGGCTTCACAAGGTCATCGGTCCACCTTGGAGGGCTTGGGAGGCCTTCCAACACTACGTCTTCCGGTACGCGGCCGCCACTCCAGAACTTTTCGGCCGCATCAGCCATCTGTTCTGCGAGAAATGTGCCCTGCCCACTGCCACTTAAGTTTGGCAATTCTTCGGACTATGTCGGTTACCTTGGTTCTCCTACGGATCTCTTCATTTCTCATTCGATCACGTAGGGAAACTCCAAGAAAACCCATCAGCATTGCCCGTTGGGTGACTTTCAACTTTCTAATGAGGCCCATTGTTTTTTTCAGTCGGCTTAGTTGTATTAATCAGAGTAAAAATATTGTGACCTAAATTGACGCAATCCACTGAAGAATATTATCTTTTCAAAAACAGTTATTTATTTACTGCATTATTTTTTCGGGTCGATTTACCAATTCGTTTATAATTCAAGTACCTAAATGCGTAATGCTAATTTGAGTAGCCCTTGACCTGTTCTGTTCGTCACATATTGCGTTGTCCGGGAATTTCATCATGCTTTGTTTAGGCAATTTAACAAATGTACCTAACATGGTCATCGTAGACGCAATGCATTATTTGAGCAATGGGTAACTCGCCGTCCGATAAGGACCAGGCCCGGGTTGACGGCGCGTTATCTTCCACGTGCGCCTCAAAGAGATGTCAGCACAACTGACGGGGTCCGCTAGGGCCGATGCCTACCGGGGTCGCAGGAAAGTCCGAAAGGGATACCGTGGCCCTTAGCAACAAACAGGCAACTGAAGAAACACGGGTGGGTTTTAGTCAGTAAGTGTATGACATGCCCACAGCGGGAGAAGTTATTTGATAATTTCCCACCCCAAAAAAAAATGCTTTTATATTAAGAATCTATACTGTGTTCCCGATTTAGCTTCCATACATGTAAACAAATATGTGTTTTTGGAAAAACAACACTTCAACATTTTTTATATATGTATCGGAAATACTTATTTAAAAAAAACAATTAAATATACACCATTCACTATTGTTATTATTTGATATTCGTGTAAGTGTAACATCAATTGGAAATAAGGGTTTAAATAGATATTACGCATGCTTCGTACAGCGTTGACGCGCCTGATGTTCGTTTGCTTCAGGACAAACCATGAAAAAAATCGCAAAGTCGTGTGATGTCTGCCTTTACATTGTTATTTGACTGTGGAGAATCTAGCGTATACAGAGATATTTGGAAGGTAAAAGGGGAGGCATTTGCCCAGCAGTAGGACAAAAAAATACTAGCCTAGAATGCGTATACGACATAGCAATAGATTAGGTAATAATTACACGAGATATCAAGTTACGTTAATTTGTAACAAATAATTACTGTCATGCGACGTTTCAATTAGTGCTGCGTCATTATTGACGTAGCTAATTTACTAATGCGACATTTTAGGGTTATGACGTCATTTCAGATTAAATCAATTCCTTTGGTTACAGGTACCACAAACACAAATTGATAATGCAACGTCCTGTCCAAAGGACGGAGAGTTCTCGATGGGAAATATTAACCCATCTAAGGATTGGCATGCGTTGCTGAACTTTGTAGCTCTACGCGGCGTGTTATAAAACCCACAAGTCACTTTAATGTTTCTTCTTATTACATGTCATTCTCATCAAAATAGCTGTAGCAGCCCTGAGTCTGGATCTGTGCCCGGTTAATCAAACTCAAACTCTAACTCAAAGCACTTATTTCAAATAAACCAATTACAGGCACTTTTGAATTGTCGGTCAGTCAGAAAGATGAAGCTAGTTGCCCATTCTAAAGCGTAGTAGGTTCCTATGGAGAAGAACGGGCAAGAAACTCCACGGACACTCTTTTAAATCAAAATATTCTTACAACATATTGGTTACATCATTCATGTTGAAATTATACATTTGAGAACAATGTAGAAAGACGTGCACGTTAAATGCGTCCGTAATGAAAAGATAATGATGGCAATAGGCTCACCCCTTATTACAAGGACTTAAACATACCTGGCGAAATGTAGGTCTACTATAGGTACACCTAGCTGCCTCATTGGTCTCGTGGTCGCAAGCGCAACTGCTGAGCGTGGGGTCCTGGGCTCGATTCCCGGGTTGGGCAAAGTGTTTTTGGGTTTTTCCATTACGAATTTCTTAGTAACAGCCCGGAGTAGGTTAGTTGCCCTGTGCCTCGAAAAGCACATTAAGCCATTGGTCCTATGCCAGATCTCTCTCCGGTCGTGTCGGATTGCCGTCCCATCAGACTATGAGAGTGAGGGACGGAAAGTGCACCTATGTCTGAGCACACACTTGTGCACTATAATATCTCCAGCGCAGCGCAGTCTCCGTTGAGATTGGCCGCCATGGCCGAAATACGGACTGGAGGAGGTCTATAATTATAGGTAGACCTCTACCTAATCCTTCGGGGATTACAAGCGTGATGTTAAGATAACTTATCATCAAAATAATACTCAAAAACTCAATTCCCAACGTAAATCCCTCTTAATATCAATACGAAAATCACTGAAACAAAATATCCGAGCATCCAACTCAAACAGTACCTATATCGCGAACTTTTGATATTGCGTCAGTCAGCCAAGTTGAGTCCTACAATGAAGACTTACTACCTCCGTTGTTCCCAACACTTTCTTATAAGAATATATTGCTTATGTCTCGAAGTTGCTCGGCAACTTTGAAATGTTACCAGTGATACAATTTCGCGAACTTTGTAATAGCTCGGAGATATTTTGTGAAAATACTGCGTGTTTGGATGTGTTATTCCGATTGTATTATTGCGTATCGGGTACTTTTATTTGGAGTAATGGTTTTGATATTTTGTTTTAGATTAAAATTAAAGGTATTTTACAGCAAAATGGCTGGCTACTTCAGTGCTTGCTCTTTTCTTTTTATGTTATTGTAGCTTGCAATAATTTACTGAGACGATCGATTGATTTCCCTAATCTATACATATAAAATGCTTTGTCCTGAATGACTGAGTGACTGACGGATCAACGCTGATCGTAGAGACCTGAAACTTGGAGGGTGTGTTCTTTGTATGACGTAGGCATACAATAAGAAAGGATTTTCCGAAATTCTACCCCTAAGGGGATGAAAAAGGGGGGCAAAGTTTGTATTAATAAACTTGAAACTTGGCACAAAAGTACCTACTAGGCTTGCATGAATTCAAGATAGTATTTCAATCATTAGACGTTGTGCACAATTTCTGAGCAGTAACCTAACAAAAAGTACTAGGCATGCATGAATTCACGATAGTATTCAATCATTATGTTATGCTACTGGATTGCTTACTGGATTTGGATGAGGCAGACAGATAGTTTATAACCTGGATTAACACATAGGATACTTTTTATCCCAGTAGTACGTTCCCTGGGGATAAATTCCGACATCCACGCGAGCGAAGCCGCGGATAATAGCTAGTTAGTATTAGAATAAATATAATGACTTTCAAGTAAATGGGTACAACATTTTTCCGTCTGTCCTTTTTAGGGTTCCGTACCCGAAAGGTGCCAAACGGAACCCTATTACTAAGCCTCCGCTGTCTGTCCGTCCGTCCGTTCGTTTGTCTGTCAGCGGGTTGTATCTCATGAACCGTAATATGTAGACCGTTGAAATTTACACAGATTGTGTTTTGTATTGCCGCTGTATCAAAAAATTATAAAAAAAAAGTTAATTATTAAAGCCATTTACATAATTACAAGAAACGCGGTTTTTGCTTGATCTTAAATACGGTACAGAACCCTTCGTGTTTGGCCGTTTTTTTCTAGAATTCGTATCTAACTAGAAGAATAAAGAATAAAGTAAAATAAAGACAACAGTCTACCATTTAGAATTTATACGAAATAAGATCTAATGTTTATTTATTCAAGATTCAGTTTTACGCAGAGTTAGTTACAATCGAAATAATATTATTTCATTAATTCAGTAATGTTTTTCTCTTTGAATATCATGTAAGCTATAACTATATTTAGATGTTCTTTTGAATTTAATCAAATAGGTACTATTTACATAATATATAAGCTAACAGACTTAAAATAATAATATATACATATATATTAAAAGAGAGGGGGGAAATCATAGGGCATCAAAAAATTCGTCCGCAATGCGTTCAACAGAAAAAGTGCCCAAAAGGCTGGCTGGTAGCATTGCCACGTTGTATGCTAATGCTAATTCTTTGAGCAAAAAACATATTTTGTGCCCGTTTAGCGATGTTTCGAAGTAGGTAGGTACTTATCCTGAAGCGACGTAATGTACCAATTTGTTTAAATTTATTGGTGTATGAACAATAACAGGTTGCTGACCTAAAACTAACAGCCTGAAGTTACCCATTCTTCATAATAATCAAAGCATATATCACTATCCTTACCACTCAGGTTTATTTAGGAGGAGGGTCTAAACCAACATAGCATTCATAATCCACTTAATCATGATTTTGTTCCCACAAAATTATGTTACATGAAAATTATTGAAAATATCAGCGACAAATTGACAAGCGTAATTGGCAGACAAAAAATTCCTCTTCAATTTTATTCCACATATTGAGAACAAAAAACGTGGATCCAATTTGCCAAAGTCGTCGTGTTTGTAACCATTTTTATTGGCGTGTTGGCCCAATTATTGACCCACATTTTGCATGCTCTTTAGTTGCGTTTTCACGC
The DNA here is from genome assembly GCA_914767755.1 of Agrochola circellaris. Classification (NCBI taxonomy): domain Eukaryota; kingdom Metazoa; phylum Arthropoda; class Insecta; order Lepidoptera; family Noctuidae; genus Agrochola; species Agrochola circellaris. The sequence continues at coordinate 5,363,891 of OU611847.1, forward strand.
AATTTTCAACACGCATCTGTCATTACTTGCGCATTTTTGTGTATTCTTAGCAAGTGGGATAGATCCAAATTCGATTTTAATACGAAATTTCCGCAACGTTAAAAAAAAATTTAAAAAAGGTTTTTTTTTCCGCATATTATTAAATAATCTCATAATACTCATTACGTACTTAATAATATCTACCTCGCTTCACAACTCCTATGTATAACCAAAACGCAAGTTTATCCCCAGAGGCCCAAAACAGAATTAGTTTTTAGCTTTTGCGATATCATCGATAAAATATGCATCCCTTGTGAAAGCCAGCCAATGGGTAATCAATATAACACTTTAAGGATTAATTACATTAGCATATTTTACCCTCAAACTATCTACATTGCTGAGACATTCCATTTAAACGATTCCATCCCAAATGCACTCGAAAAACAAAATGAAAATGAGGCGATAAAAGCGTCAAGCTTGTAAAATAATGTTAATAGAAACAGAAATACAGAATTCGAAATCTGTTGAAACAAACATGAGTACAGTACAGTAGCAAAGTTTCTAGAGGATTCCAGGTAAATACAAGCCGATGGAGATTTAATAAAACGTTTCGGAATGTAATGAAGTGTAAAATAGAGTTCCTTCCAGAGATTAGTCCCTTTTGTCGTGCGGTGACGTCGCCGCCCAGGAAATCACTAGGAAATTGCCCAGTACCCTCCTCTGGCGCCCGAGGAGCCACTGATATAAACATTTATAATATCCTGGAAGCATGTTGCTTGGACTTTGGACTTGTAAATGTAAAACCCTCGAATTAAAGAAATTCTGAAATGATAGGTAATTCGAAGCTCTAAGCTTTTGCGAATATACTAATGTTTATTATACCCTTGTAAATAAACGTCTACGCGTGTTTTTGTTAGATAAAACAGAATTGCGAACAAAATAAATAAATTACAATGGATAACAATCAATCGTTGTCAACAGCTTTTTGGAAACAAAAACTTAAAGGCACAGACACAAGAGCAAGACAATCCATAATACGACCAATAAATCCTACTTTTGAACAATGACATCTACAAAAATACCGCCATTTTTAATCAAAGAAAGTGCTGCAAGTAATTCTTCGTACTACATATAGCACGTCGTATCAGTTTTATCTTTCACGGAGATTTTTCTCGTGAATACCCTTTGCTTGACCGCGCGCCTTCGGATTTAAGATGTCGAAAGTGGGGCGAGTTCACAGAATAGTACAGAAGGTCGGATCATATAGGTAGGATATACATAGGCGCGTAAGTGCGGCGGTCTCGGTCGAATACGAGTGCGTGTGCGCATGCTTTCTCTGTGCGTGAAACTTGTCTATGTGTGCGTGCGTTTTCGTTCGTTGTATGGAGCTGACCTTCTGCAGGTACTATATTCTGTGGCGATTTTCCCCAGAGCCTCTTAAACACTCTTGGCTCAAAGATCCTGTAAGAAGCTCGGAGATCAAAAGGGAATGCACCGCTTTACTATGCAAAGGAAGATGGCGGATTAAAACTATTATGTCAAGACAAAATTGTCTGTTGATGTTTGTCTTGTTTATTACTTTTGTTGTAAACTGAAATGGACGCTTTTAAGTCTTGAGGCGAAAAGATTTATTGAAAGAAGAAAGCTTGTATGATTCGGATTCATTTATCTGTTCTTACAAATTAAGAAAGAAAGATTGAAAATACATTTATTTAGCACAGACTAAAACACACACAATAATAATAATCACACAGCAGATATAAAAATTACAAAAACACTATATATATTAATATTACCCTACGTAGTATTAATATGTAAAAACAATAAACCGCCAAAGCCATATCTCGTATATATAATAATACTATACCAGCTATAAAGAAAGAAAGAAAGAAAAAATAAAGAAAGAAAAAAGAAATTAAGAAAGAAAGATTGAAAATACATTTATTTAGCACAGACTAAAACACACACAATAATAATAATCACACAGCAGATATAAAAATTACAACAACACTATATATATTAATATTACCCTACGTAGTATTAATATGTATAGTGTTGTTGTAATTTCAACGAAAATTAAAAAAAATATGTCAAATCTATGTTTCATCATCAATATCGTCTAAGGCTTTACGGCCGCGGGTGGGCCTTAGCCTGCACGCGTAGCATGGCCCCTGTAGAAAAGGGGTTTTGTCGACGGAAGAATAGATAAAATAACAGATAAACAATCACAATCTGTCATTTTGTCTATTCTTCCGTCGACAGAACCCGTGTCAAGGTCCAGGTCAAGTATTTTTCTCCAACTTATCCAATTTTCGGCTTTTTCTCTCCAATTTTTCACTCCAACAGTTCTTAAATCTTGATCTACGCCATCCAACCATCTGAGCTTGGGCCGCCCTTGGATTCTCCGGCCATCCGGTTTACTATCCAGTAAATGTTTGGGTGTTCTGGTCTCGTCCATTCTTGCGACATATCCTGCCGATCGAAGACGTCCTATTTTGATGGTTTTAATAACATTAGACTGACCATAAATCTCGTAGAGCTCATGGTTGTATCGCGCTCGCCATTGTTCGTTTTCCAGCACTGCACCGAATATGCATCTGAGGATTTTCTCTTCGAATACTAACAGATAGTTCTCGACTTTTTTGCTTAGTACCCAGCGAGCCGTATGTCAGTATTGGTCTTATAGAGAAGAAATTTTATGCTTAATGAGAGTAATTAAAAAAATCTATGCTTATTTACAATTAATTATCCAAAGCAATTAGAAAAGTAGGTGTTTAAACCAACAGGTAGGCTTAACAGTTAAAAAGATCCAAGTGTTGGAAATTCGCGAGATACGCTAGGAACACATATTTAACCTAGCTAAACATAGGTATTAAAGTCCTAGGCAACACAAGATATTATTCAGAACCACAATGAAAGTTCCCTAGAGTATCGCTTGCAAAATTCAGAGCTACCCGCTTACTTCAATTAAATCTTCAATTTACTAAGGATGACAATAAGAAGAGCACTACTGGTCCTTGTAGACGAACAACTTGGTCCTACTGTTGTACTAATTAAGTTTGATAAATATTTTGTAGATCATCATTTCAGCCGAAAGGTGTCCACTATTTAATTGGACGTATGAGCACATACGCACTCTAATTTCCTTAACGTCACTAAACAAAATATACACATTTTCAGTATATATATTGTGATCCCTTTCCAAAATAATCAAAACTTTAAACGCTTGTACTGAAAATGTGTATATTTTGTTTAGAAACGTTAAGGAAATTAGAGTGCGATAATACGAAATTTTGTTTTTTAGACGTCATCACAGCTGAGGGGTTATGCCTCCCCCAAGCAACGCTACTTCAACCGGTTCTGTACCAACGATCAAAACCATTGGTACAAAACCGGTACCGGCAAAAAAAAAATGTTACGGAACAAATTCCGTAACAACAATTTTGTAGATAGATTATGAAAATTGTAATGATTTGTATTCATTTTTATGACTATCAGGTAATTTATAGGTACATCTCTTAATGTGTACGGTTTACTTTGATTTGGATCAAAACTAATTCCTGTGTCAAGCACGGAATAATTTGGAGCATCCAAACATAAATCAGAGAAAATTTGGGAAGGGACCAGACGGCATGTCGTTGTTGCCTTGGACCCTCAAGTGGCGCAAATGATGTACCTTATGGGTAACTACTGTTTCGAGCTGTTTGGGGGCGAAACGCTTGGGTCATGCGGCCCGAGTGCGCGTCTGTTTTTTAAAGAAATTTCGCACCGACTGGTCGGTACTTCACGTGACCAGAGGGCTGGCTCGTTCTTTAGCCAAAGAATTAGCATTTCCATTCAACGTGGCAATGCTGCTAGTCTTCTGGGCGCGTTTCCGGATGACACCGATGCGGACGAGTACTTCGATGCCTTGGTGTCCTTTTGTTTTGTATTTATTTGTATAGTTAGTAATAAAGGCTTTTAATTTGGTAGTATGTAAATAGTTAGTTGTGTTACATATTACATTCTAGAACCATCATCAACCGTTGATAATAATGTCAACATTCACCAGCATTTACAGCCACTAGACAGCTATAATGGCTGTCAAATAGCTGTCAATATTAGTGAATTTCTAAAGCCTAAAATATTTCAATTTCAATATTTTAGTCCAAATTCTATCAAGTGGGTTAACATTTTCTAGCCCTAATATTGAATTGATAAACTAGTCATTCCGACGCTTTAGTCTTTAAATAATATAGTTTTTTTTTTAAATATTGTAATAATTTTTAATTATCTTTTTTATCTGTACCATAGGACCAAAAGTGGACCCTTAGACTAAGGACCAAAATGGACAGTTAAAAGGGAGCTCTAAAATAAGAGCTACTCATTGTATCCACCAAAACAACACGAAAATAAACCATCACTAAAGCATGGAACCAATTTAAATCTGTTACGTAACGATTAAAGTTGGGAAGCGATACGAAGCACGCTGGCTGGCAATCCATGCGCTCATACATAAATACTTTGGACCATACAATACAGCTTTTACGAAAACTAACCGCCACGCTGGCCGAGCCATTAAAACTTGGACGAAACCAACTTTCATTCGATGTCATCCAATTTTAGTTGTAAAAGTTTCATCGTCATACATAATTATTATTTTTGTGTGTTGATATTTTTGATATGTTTCTAAGGCGCGACGCACACCAGAGTCCCTAGCACGAACGCGCGACATAAATGTAACGAACGAACGAACGATTTTTGAACTGAATATCTTCTTTTCGTGTGGTTAGTGACTAACCTGGTGTCAGAGTTTTAAAGCCGCCAATGGGCCTCGGACTTAGCTTCACATGCCGAGATATATCTCTCAAGCATGCCGGTTACCTTACGATGGTTTCATTCACCGTTTTGAAGCAAGTGCCTTGTCTTTTTAGTAGCAAAGTCAGAGGCCTTGGGTTCGAACTCGAGACCTATGACTTAAAAAATACAATAGATGACGTATATTTAGTAAGTAACTAACATGTCCACACGTCGGGTCCGAGTTCGCAGCAAGTCAATCGTCTTCCTGAGGATGCCTTGTTAAGAGGTGAAACACGTGTCGATTTCTTACAGGGTTCTTTATGACTCATTAAGAACCGTTAAGCGGATTAAGTTACTAAAGATACGTCGTCTATTGTATTTTATCATGGATTTCCGCAAAAATGAAATGAAATGAAAAAAAAAAAAAATGAAATGAATGAATGATGATGATGTGAATGAAAGTCACGCCTGAATCAATTAACTACCTATGACTTAGCAGTCCGACCGGCACACCTAGGCTATCACTGCTCATATTAATAACAAACTGAAACTAAAACTATCGTATTATTCATCACATCCGTACGTGTCATATAATTCATCATCATTTCAACCGAATGACATCTACCGCTGGACATAGGCCTCCCCACAGCACCGCCAGTTCAACCGGTTCTGTGCTTCTCGCGTCCAACAGATTCCTCCGGCCTTCAGGTCATCGGTCCATCTTGTGGGGGGACCCTTCCAACGCTACGTCTTTCGGTACGCGGTCGCGGCGGTCGATTCGGTGTTACATATGTACTTAGACAGTCATGAATAAAGTCTTAAAACTAAGTTAATATTATGTGCCAAAAGGGGTATTTTAAATTTGTTCGATATTACGTTACGTTTACTCCGCGCGTTCATGCTGGGTCAAACAGTTTTGTCTGAATCAGACAGAATAGTTTTGTCTACTTACTGACTTGGTCGGAATAGTTTTGTTTTATCTACTGACATAACTATTTTGTGTCAAAATTGACATAACTATTTTGTGTCAAAATAGTAATCTCCGTAGATTTTAGTCAACTTTGTTAATGAGACAGTTTTGGTACAAGCGTCACAGCGTCATTGTTTTCATAGAGCGATAGTTTGACTGAAGATAGTCTAGACTCAAGTCTACATACATTGTATTTGACGCAGTTTTCATATGAAGGATATTATATGAAAATGAATCTACAAATAGGAACTGGCAGATAGCCCATCTGATATGAAGCTATAACAGGAATCGCTTTTAGATTGGTGTTGCACTCGTCACCCTGAGACGAAATCAAAAGTCTGGTGTACTTGTTATTTCATCGACAAATTAATTTATTAAACGTACACATAGTTCACAAACATAAAAGTAACATGGCATGAAGATCAAACCAACATAAAAGTTAGATTTAACAGTGCGTTTCAAAGTAGGCACAGTCTATATCTTGGTGACTCAGAAAGACTTTCCATGTTAGTATTTTTCCTACATGTGAAAAAGTAAATCTGTCTATCGATCTGTTGCCTTTTCACGCCTATACCACAGAACAGGTCCTGGTAGCCTGGGACCTGAAGAAGCACATAGGTAACTTCTCATCTTTGAATATTTGTATTAAAAAAAATACACGGAAATGAAGTTACGGGTAGGAGCTAATATCGGTATAAAATTAAGATTTCCGCATCAGCCTAGTGGAGTGACCGTCAGACTGCCAAGTCATAGATCTCGAGTTCGAACCCAAGGCACACACCTCTAACTTTTCGGATTCATGTGCGTATCGTATAATTATCACTTGCTTCAAAAACGGTGAAGGAAAATATCGTGAGGAAACCGGAATGCCTGAGAGATATTTCTCGACGGCATGTGACGCCAAGTCAGAGCCCATGGGTGGCTTTAAAACTGATACCAGGTTACTCACTAACCACACGAAAAGAAGAAGCATCAGCCTAAAGACATTCACTGCTGAACATAAGTAAATAGGTTTTTTGCTGACCATATCCAGTGGGATTCCGATTCCTGCACGAATTTCAAAATTATTTAAACTCAAATTCAGTTCTAAATCTAGATTCAGGACTCAGTATCAATCTATATACAGTCCAAATTGTTTAAACACACATATCAGCTGTTTGCTCTATCAACATTGCCTTGCCTCATCGCCTTGCCTCATCACTAACTGGTTGCTAGGCAACGCATTAACGATTCGTCACTGATACGAGATATAATTATTACTGTGCGTTGTTGGTAGGAACTTCATAATTATATTATCAAGACGCTGGAACGACTTGAGTTGGTTCGAGACGATGTGCGTCTTAACCTTTGAGGTCAAGGTCAAGGCTTTACTGTTACGTCTTTAATTTTGTTAATTGTTGCTGAAGTTTTGTCTAAAGGCAGTGTTACTAACTTTACATTGATGCAGATGTATATAGCTTTTTATATATTGTAAAAGTAAAAATATAGTTGTATATATTTTTACTTTTACAATAGATCGTCCGTCCGTACGTAGACGTCCATAAGAGTGTAAAATATGTTGGTTTTCAGTTTTGTTGCTTAGTCTGTAACTGAACTCAGGTACTTTCAGTTTTCTGGTGTGTTGCTAAGAAGTTTATTGCCCTTAAGAACGTTTATTCTGAAAGTGGGCAACGTCGCAAATAGATGTCAAACATTTCGCTGTTTTGATTAATTTGACAATATTACTGTATGGAAATAAGAAATGTGGCTAATTAGCGAACTAAATGACCGCGAAACGTAACGACCCAAGACTTTTGAGGACTGTCTTATGTAATTTTGACGTGCAAACAGTACTGATTCCCAGCCTAATTTAATGTTTTTTTTTAATGTCCTATACAATCAACCGTGAAATACAAATTATGCAATAGAATTATAAACACATACACTATATATAAATTCTCGCCTTCTTCCTATGGGGGTAGGTAGAAACCACAGAACAGCACCTACAACGATCCTTACATACTTGACATTATAAAATATACAGAAAATCGCTATTTTATAAAAATACGCAGTGAGTGTACAGGATTAAAAAGAATAAATGAACTAAACTTTACATTTAAAACCGAGAAAGTCGTTCATTTCGTATTTAAATATTTTAATTTCAATAGAAATTCGTAGCTACTTAATGGATCTCAGCCGTTAAATAAAATCGAATACCTTTTATCTTATTTCTTTAGCTATTAGACTGCCTTAATTGAAATTATTTTTTGGTACCTACTTCTGATTTTTTTAAATTCCTTTAAGTTTTTAAGAGTACTATGAGAATGTAATATTGGGTTCCCATCTATGAAATTGGCGTTTTTCTTCTCACAAATAGAGAAACTCGTCACTTCTATGATTTAAAATATTCATCAATTGCTTGGTATTATATCGAATATTGACCATCATAGACAACTACCAATAGTAAAAAAACTTTATTACTTATAGTTTTCTAAACATAAAAAATACCTTAAAAATTACTCCTCATTTTGTTAGCAGATATTACCACTATTTGTTTTAACTTAGCCAAAACTTATTTTTGTCGCTTAATCTAAGTGGCATATTACGTTATCTTAACAAAATGTTAGTATGAAAAATGCAACTTCTTTGAAATTCTCCATACAAAACGCTGATTTCATAAGTGGGGGGACCTAATACAACGTGCCGCTACATGAATTTAATATACGGATGGACTTCGTCTAAGACAACCATGGCTTAAATGGTTCTAAATTGTCTGTACTATCTTCGCCTTAAAGCTTTGCACCCATCTTCCAATCACCCTGTATAACCTCCTCCTTTTTGGAAGTCGATTAAAAATGTCAAATCACTCGAAAATTGTTGACATTGGCATAGGGGTTATGAGGGGTCATTCGGTTGAAAATGACCTCCTGCATCCTCATACCGGATTGCCGACATATATATCACTTTGTATATCATTGACGAGAAAAAGTTCCATATTTTATCACACCTTTCTATGACTTGAGAACCTATATTTTTATCTCATGACGTCACTCAATTTATAGGTAAGATCCGGTCTTCAAGTGTCCATTACGAAGGCAATCCCTTCCAAAAGAACATCATGACATTTCGTCTCTTTTTTCTGAAGGTGTAGGCAGAAATATACCTATAGGAACACCCACGGTTTCGCTAGTTGTTTTAGAACCATGCAATAGGGGGCGAGCTTATTGCCATCAACCGGGCACAAATTACACCGAAAAAAAATCTTGATGGGAAAGCCCAATAATATTGCCAAATCTGGGAATAAAACCCAAGAGTTTATACATAACATAACGCTTAAGACCACTATACCAACGAGCCAGGATACAAAGCTAAAGTAGATAAAATGTGGCGCTTCTTCTGATCTATGTCGGTCAGAAAAAGTGCCATATTTTATTTTATGACTAGCGAACCTATATATTTTTACGTCATGACGTCACTCGATTTATAGGTAAGGTCCAGTCCTCAAGTGTCCATTACACAGCCAATTCCATTAAAAAAGAATGTGACATTAAAAACGTATCAGATTGACCGGAGCTCGCCCCTTTGATGGGATTACCTCTATTTTCTCTGATAAAAGGAAAATGTCATAATGATAAGGTATCAGGGTCTGCAGAGGTTTTATTTTTGTTAGGACGGTCTAGCCAGAAAGCTGGAAACTTGAATTGGCTGGAATAAGATTTATTGAGAACTATTTATAATCAAGTAGTTTGTTTCCTACGCGTGTTTGTATGAGCAAATTAGATCTGGACGCAGTACTTAAAAGAGTACTGAACATCTTAGCACGAAGTCTTTTATATTTTCTGGCTAGTCTCAAGCGGAAGAGGTGTGAGTTCATGGAGCTCATGTAGGTTTGTTAGTTTCCTGTGTTCACTTGTATATTAGGCTGTCGGCAAGAAAAATAAGATTAAAGCAGAGCAAAATCTTCAACAGTCATTATACTGAACGCTCCTAAATGATCCAGAGACGGCTCAAAATTGGTTACAGATTGCATTTTCAGAATTCATAAACAATGAATGATTTTTTATATGTTATCCAATCCATCTACTTGGAATAATCGACTTATAACAGCAGCTAAATCCAATAAACTCCAATACTTATTTCTTTAAACTAACGACCTAAGCATTTTTATATTTTATTACTTTCAGACGTCACGTTGGCTGGCACGATACAAAATGTAATTAGTAGAAATAAACATTTTAGTAGCAATATCGATATCAATAGGTAAGATTTTGCCAGATGTTTGACAAGAAGGTCAGACAGAAGTCCTAAAATCATAATTGGTTACTACCATGTGTTTTATATAGGTGAGGTCGTTCTGAAAATACATTACTCGTAGCTATATTCAAGGCGTACGTAGGGAGGAACTAGTCGTCCATGACCTCACAGTTAAGATTCCCTAGAACCGGGTATTTGCGAAGAGTCTCGTGCATACACGCCTCCAAGTAAGGTACCTCATTCAAGCACTCGTAGCTCAGTTTGTTCCCGTGATATCGCTCGTCCCGGAACTCGTCCACCTCCTCGGCCGCTCGTTGGTGCACCTCCTGGTGCTTCACCATCTCAAACAATGTTAAGCTCATAGTGGTAACTGACGTATCGAATCCCGCCCCAAAGAACACGGTGCACTGCAACACCAACAAGTCACCATCCACCTTCAAATGTATCTTCTTCTCAGCGCCAGTCTTTGCGATACTTAAACTGTCCCCAGTTATGTAATCCTGGTTCTTTAAAGTCAGGATCAGGTTCACAAAATCGTTTCTCGACAATGGTTTGGAAGAATTGATCTATCATTGAAGGGAAAATTTGGAGACGGTAGAAAATGGCCAGGCCATATGGACCTATGAATTTGGAACCACGATTGTTTGTAACCACAAGCTACGCTTTTCAAGAAAAGCGGTGGTCTCAGTGTCGCCATGAAAATGATGGCACGGGTTTGACTGTACGGGGATAAAAAACACTCTAGGAAAACACACCAACTTAATTTCATAAAAACTTTTCAGTGTCGTCATTTGACGATAAATTGCGGTCGCATTCTTAGGAAACCCTAGCTTTACAGTTCTTTCAGTTATTTAACCACTGATTGTGCATCACTGACAAAACCACAGTGACCTTTTTCCTCGTTAAGGTAAGGTGGCTGTTACTGAGAAGTCTATCAAGATCACAGCGATCTTTATTCTAGTTACTTTGCTGTTGGGTTGCTACTGTTACAGGCAAAATATCTGTGAAAGGACTATACTTTATGCCCCTTGCTTTTATCAATCTCCTGCTCTTTTCCCAATTTATTTGGAGTCTGCGCAACATGTCATTTTCTTCCATACTTCTCTATAAGTTGTCATCTCTGTAGTCACCCCCTTTCTAGCCATATCATATTTCACATAGTATGTCCATCGTTTCTTTGCTCTTCTTCTACTTTTATAGCCATCGAAATTCATATTCTTGTTTTGTTGACATTAAAAGCCCCAATTGGAAATAAAGACCAGTAACATTAACGTTACCATATTTATCAAGCAAACAGTATGTTAATTAAATATGTCACTACAGTAAATTTTAACAGCCCAAAGTACAAAAACAGAGCACAAACAAATAATATTTTAAATGATTTTTAGGGTTACGTACCACATAGGGAAAAAACGGAACCCTTATAGGATCACTCGTGTGTTTGTCTGTCTGTCCGTCTGTCACAGCCAATTTGCTCCGAATCTACTAGACCAATTTAGTAACGCATATCAATTTCTGTGACACGAACAACGAAAATAAATGAATGTTGATTATGGGGGTCACTGGGGAGAAATCGAAAAATAAAAGAAAAGTTTTGTGAACTGTGTGACATATCAAATAAAAGGGCTTGTTATGAGGATCTCAATTTTTTTTTGTAATTTCTCCCAATATTGTGCGTACAAACTTACATTTGCAGTTGGAATTTATGGGTGAACATGTTTTTCAACTACAATGTTAAGTTTGTCCTTGGGATAAATTCATCACAACTACGGAACCCTTGATTGCGCGTGGTCCGATACGCTCTTGGCCGGTTTTATTATATTTCGTGAAACATCTCTATTTGCAGAGGCCATCAGATTGGGTTCAAAGTAAACTTAGAAGGGTGATAAAAAATAGCGAATGTTTATAAAAATATTTTATTAACGTATTTAACATTTCCCTAGGCACCGGATTCACGCAAAATATCACGTTTAAACAAGTTTTTTTTTTTTATTAAAAAATATTTTTTTATCTATACTACTGTGTTTTCTTGTCTTCGGATTCTTCATCGCTGTATTGTTTTGGTGTTTCACCAGGTTTCAGGAGACGGCCCACAATGTCGTACTTCTCTGTAAAGGAATTTTTCAATTATTAGTTTCATCCATAATTTTTGTGTTGGTTACTCCGAAGAATTAAGTTCCACATAATTAAATTTAAAAACATCTTTGTAATCATTATAACTCAGCACGAGATTTTTTTATCGATGTCTTTTGAGTATTGATTTACAATTTTTCATAAATGAAATATTTCATAATTAGGTATCATTGCCAGTCCTTGTTGAATATTTTTATACATAAGATCACGCGTGTATTCTGCGAAGGGTTAGGCTGAGTTGTACCTAAGTACAACCATATTTCGCCAGTTATGCTTAAGTAATATGTAACCGGGGGCGAGCCTATTGCCACCGACCAAAACCGGGCAATATTTTTACTGACACCAAATTATATTTTACCAGTGAATATCTATTAAACTAGACTCAAGAGATAGCAATTATGATCTTGATAATACAATAATATGAATAATAATATAATAATATCTTTAGTAAATACAGTGTCTTCTTAAATTTCATAGCATTCAAGGTAATGGGCAACTTTAATTTGTTCTCACACTTCTATTGTTTTAGTTGATTAATTTTCAATTGTTTCAGTTGTTATTTCTATTTTTACTTATATAAGTATCATTAATTAATATTATAATATTTATTTGGAATTAGATAAGTTAATACAGTATTAACTTATCGTATCTTAACTTATATATTACGGAATTTAAATGTTTTTTTATTCAACCTCAAAACTATAATTAAATTTACAACTAACTCTTTTATATATTATGTACAAGAATGTAAAGAAAAAATAAGAAAATAAAATAAAGGTTCATTGGGCATCAAAAAATTCGTCCGCATCGCTCTCAGCGGGTAAAGTGCCCAAAAGGCTGGCTGATTCTTTGGCCTAAGAATTGGCCAGCCCTCTGGTCACGAGAAGAGTCGACCAACCGCTTGGCGATATCCCGAAATATTCGATGAGCACTCAGATCCCACGGCCTTAGTGTTTCAACTTATCTACTTAACGTGCATGTTTCAGGATTACTACTATTTTCAGCAATTGTTTTGAAACTTTCATTTGAGTCCAAAACTAGTACGAAATATGCACTTGAGCCTTAAACAATAATAATCTTTATAGCCTTACTATTAAAGTTCTAATTACATACCTTTGAATTGATCTTCCCATTCCTTGGCTGATGCAGCTTCATCAGGAGTCAGGTCACTGACATCATCGTACTCCTTATCTGAGGCTGCTACCTGACCGGTAGCAAGACCTCGTGTCGCGTCTTTACCCGCGAAGGCTGAGTATGGGCCACCTGAAAATTAACAAAAAAAACAGGTTTTATTAAAAAGTCAAACTACACATACTGGTACATAATATCACTCCTGTAATCCATGAAGGTTAGGCAGAGCTGAATCTATAGTACACCCATATTTCGCCTGTTAAAATCAAACTAATTGGCACAATTTGGACTACCTGAGTAAACCAATAAACACAAAGTATGGTTTATTTGGCAAAGATCATTCTGGCAAAATACCAGAAATATGCTAACATGACGAAATACAAAACACTATTTTCATATGCGAACCAATCAACTGTCACAAAAAAAAGAGTGACACAACAAACAACATTTAGACTCCACACAAGTAATAGAAAACTAGAAATCTAAACTCCTATACATTTATTCAGAAACATTCAGAAAACTTCAACAGATTCCTTAAGTGTATTGTTTCAAGAAGATTACGGGAAACTATTTCGTTTTGGCCAGAAAATAATATGTTGCGAACAGAGGAAGAATACTAATGGCGTGATCGGTGAGGTGACCGGCTTCGACACAGATGTGAATGATAAAAATGTTGCATTTACATATACATATTAGACATAATGTTGAACCAAAGATGTATATTTATTAATGGTCGAAGAAATAGAAGAGATGGCTGGTAACCATAATGAAAAACATTCTCTCAATACTGTTGCCGATTCTCTTGTCACAAATGCCTCTAAAATAGAAATAGACTAAAGTGACACAACTTAACTATATTTTAGTTTGACAGCTCTAAGATGGTACTGAGTTATTCATTTAGTGAAAATGGCAATTTTGCTATTCTGAATTTGACGTTTTTCACCTAAAATTTTGATACCACCCACCATACCTGACTAAACCTGACTATTTTTAATCGCGATTAAAAAGGTGTGGGATAAAATAAGTTGTCATGAACTAAAATTCACACCAACATATCGACTTCACGTGCAAAAACAGTACTTACTGTATTTTTTTTTTTTTTCTTTTGCTTATATCTCGAAAATGGTGTGTCCTATCGCAAAAATAATGAAAATTTCGACCCCCTTTATGAACATCTAAACCCTTATAAAGCTTCGTGCAGACCAGCGCGACGCGACGCCGCGACGCGACTCGAACAATACAATTTCTAAGAAAACTTGGCGGTATAACAATAACCGGTGTCGCGTCGCGCGACAAGTCGCGCTGGTCTGCACAAAGCTTAACTCAACATGTAGGTAATAATTTTACATATTTTCCATACAAAAAGTGAAAAATTCCATATAAGTCAGTAATTTAAAAGCCATTTTAAGATGATTCAGTTCAAGTATAATGTACGTAAACAACAATCTAACGAGTTGATATAAACCATTAATATTGTGATTTATGTAATGTTATGGATTCAATGAACGCTTATCGTGAATTACATAAGTCTTTCGAATATAATGTTTTATTATTAGACTGTTTCCTTCACGTATCAAATTATGTTATGACATAATATGATTATATAACAAAATATTGCTTTAGCTCTAGTAAATAATTTCACTGCTTAAAATGGTGCAGCTAGCACCATTTTAAGCAGTGAAATTATTTTACCTAGTTTTAGAACCTAGAACACGCTAGTTCTAAGCAATAAATCTATGTCTAGAACCATCATTAATATCATTGTTCAAAACAAAGAAAAGAAAAAAGACTATACGCACACAGATAATGAACTAGTAGGTAAAAAGAACACAGATTTAGATAAGCACTCCCCCCCTAAATTTCCATCCAAGCAAATGTTAAAAGAAAGAGACACACTTTTATGGGGCCAGATTCCATTAAAAGGATTTTAATTCACCGCTCCATGCATTCATTTAAATAATTGCACGTTTTTTTTTTTTTTTCCTTGGAGTGTCTCGGCCCCTCACGAACGTAAAGCGTTTACGTTTTAAAAATTAGTTCCGAAACCGTGTTTGCCTCAAGCGTGTCTAAATTATTGCTTCCTTTCTTATAAACAGTAGCTGGTACTTACTGTCGTGTTTTTTAGATTTTAGTTTTGTTTTAGTGATAAACATCTACCCTTTGAGTTTGTGGTTTTATATTTACAAGCAAATAGTGGTTTTGGATCTCTCGCATGGAAAATCTTTGCTGAGAATTTCTGATTGATAGCGATAATATTCTTATTTGAACTGACTTCAATACCTTGCTTCAATTTATGTTCGTCTGTAATTCAGTTTCAATACAAACTCTACAACCTGCAATGCGATATTGTTTAGTCGTTTATACAAACTTCTGGTAATTTTTTTATTTAGAGAAAGCATCACAGAGGCTTTCTCTTTTCTCTCATATCATGTTCTTGTAACCCCTCAAACATGATGACGTCATTCAAAATGTAAAATCATTATATTATAAAAACAACGTCGACTTTTACCGAGGTCGAATCACTTCAATCGCGACTGTCTGTTTATAAAATCAGTGACCATGTATAATTACCGCGTCACATTGAATTTTGAAACTTAACACTGTAGCTGTATGGTGCATTTTTGCAAAGAGCGAAATTGTAACGTAACTTTGATAAATGCAGCGTCCTCGTTGTCAGTTACTGGGGCCATAGGTGATTACGAAATAAAATGTACGAGCTCTATTATGAATAAAAAATATTTTTGAGCAGAAAACGAAATGTTTGAAAACGTTTATAGAAATCGTTTAAAGAACTTATAATATAATATAATATAATATCATGTGTTGCTGACTAAAGTAGGTATACCTACCTACTTAGTTAGTTTTTTTTTATGAAAGATGTTACTCGATGTCTGAACCTCTCATAATTATTTTTGCTAAGTGAGCGAGACGAGTAATTTTTTTTTTAATTACTATACAATCCTACATAGTTATTAAGTTCTCTTAATTTGCGAAATAATTGAACTATGTTAGAGAAGCTGGTAATTAATTAAAGAATTTCTTAATACATATAATTATTTCATGCGCAGACATTGTGTGACGCTCTAATTTTAGAAACTGGTAATCATAATGATGAAGCAATTAACGAACATTTGTAGACTTGTTATGATAATAGGTTATTTTTAACAATCTTTAAGTAACTACAGACAGATAGATATGAAAAGTCTCATTTTTATAATCACTCGCTATTTCATAGTAGGTTTAAATAAGACACAAGTGGAAGAACTAGGGAGAGTCAAAAATATTATTGTATATTATGTTGGTAAAGTTAATTCCTTATCTGATAATAGAATTTTATTTTCTCTTCTACACACGTTGTCTACATCTCTTTAACTACTTTCCTATCGCAGGTATGCTGGAAGAGATTTCTTTAGAAATAAGCATCACCTTTGTACGTATTTTTCTGTTCCTTTCTTCTTGTCTGTTTATATGTGTGTACATAAACCGTTAAATAAAAAATAAATAGAAACATTTTTTTAATCAATTCCTACGAATTGTTACGCTCAAGTACACTGTGTTCTAGAAGGATACATTGAAAGACAGGTGAAATCACAAAACTCTTGTCAATTGATAAAACACAAGATACAGTTTTAGTGGCAGATAAAGTAAAACATATTCTCGAGTTATATAACATAGCTTATCAATAAGACGAGTGCGCTAATTGATAATTTTTCCGATGGAACAATGATTGAAAATACTGATTAATGGACAGTGAGTTAACATAATCAAAATATTGAGGATGGAAAAAAACTTCTTTGCATCCACAAGTTGATCAATATTTCATAAGTGTCAAGTTACTAAGCTGAAAACGACAGTAACAATTCTGAAATGTTATGAGTATGTGTGTTATCTCCTGTTATCAGTTTCAGGTTCCAGCCAATTCAGTATTGATGGATCGTAAACGATAACATATGCGTCAGGAAACTCGCTGTCATAAACTGTTCATGATGTCGTAAAAACACTGCGAAATTATTTAACTTTCTTGTGAAACAAGTTTTGATATTTAACCAGTTTAGTTTTTTAATGTCATGACGTGGTCCCGTCCCTGAAGTTTAATTATGATCATGATTTAGACAGAGAGCGACTCTATAGTTTCAGGCTATTCGCAGAATCAGTCAACATTTACGTTTAGATGCAGTATAGCTCAGAAAACAATAACGGGGCGAATACTCGCAGTTTCACAGTCTAAGTTGTCACAATGTATACTGAAAAACCGGTTTTGACACAGCTGTAGTCTATAATAGACAAAACTGATTTGTTTCTAGTGTGCAACTGTGCATACTGTTATACGCTCGTCTATGCTGTCTATGATTTAGCAGTATAATATCAACTATGTATATTCAAAGCACAATTATATCTGAGGTTGCTTACAGCTAGATCTCTAGGGTCAGGGACTATGCTATTAACGTTTTCCTGCTATGAAAATATAGTTTACATGACTTTGAAATGAAGCGTTGTCCAGTGCATTCATGTTATCAACAACAATTTTATCGAGACAGTTCTTTATTGACTGCAACTGTAACATATTATGTTTGAAGCTATATATTGACATACTCGTACGCCGATAAATGCGATGTTGTATGTATCGAGTGTTTTTTCTATGTACCCACTAAGTGCTACTTCGAATGGACTTGGTTCGTTTTACTTTAACTAATACTGTAGTTTTAGGTATGGGAATTCACTGCTCCTTCAAAGTGTATTCAAAAACTACGACTTTGTGATGACAAAATACATATTATTACTTTGATCTAGGCTGATAAAATGGTTGCAAGTTGGCGACCAAGTTCCCCACCACACACCACAGTAACACAAACGTTTATCACAGACAAGATATTATGTATGTTTGCCAAGTCATTCTTGCAATGATTTACAAATGGCGTCGCAAAAACACTCGCTGCGATAACCTAATAGTACTGTTTTGGGACACTGGAATTTTATTCAGAAGGTTCAAAAGATTAGCAATTATCTAGCATTCGTCTGTCTGTCTGTTTGTGTACATTATGTTTACGGTATATATGTTTTTCTATCTTTCTTTCTTTCCTGCTCCTCGTTGTAAGCCAAACCAAATGGTTATAAGGAATTAAAGCAATATTGCCGTCATCAGACAAGGATGGCATCACTGATGCTGCCAAAATATCCACTAGTCTCAAGCAATATGTTCGAGAAGAGGCTTGGATAATGGATTGGTGAAATAGAAGTCTTTTATTATTGGGGCAAAAGAATTCTCTTTGGCAGGTAGGAAAAAAAGAAGGCTCAAAGGTGCACCCTACCCTTTCTACTTCTTTAAAACGTATCGTTTCAATTGAGTTCATGGTAAAGTCTTTGATGGCCACAAGCCCCAATTAATCATTATTTATAATCATATTCAAGTGTAGATGTTCGTATAAGCCGGTTGGCATTCAAGAATACATTATTTTACATAACAGTGTTGTTTTATAAACAGTTGTATGCGGACAGAGAAATAAAAAACTGAATGCGTTAATGTTTATGTTTGGCTTCTCGCTCTAACTTATGCAAGAGACCGAGATAGCTAAACACCTACTAGCTTGCTTGTGCTTCTATTAGACAAAAGTTACAATTCGAAACCTTTAGAATAATAATATGGTGGTGGGCTAAAACAATGATGTCTTGCTTCTCTTATTATCATTAGAGAAGCTGATTTGGGTGATTTGTGTTAGCGCTAGTTATATCCTACTTAGTGTCAAGGTTTACCTTGAATAGTTTTTTTACACCGACACTCTTAAACATAGCACTTATAAAGTCAACTGAATGCACTGTTTAATCATAGAAATCAGTTTGTATTGTACAACTGTTACCTAGATTTTATTCCTCTATTTGTATTAGGATAGCAAATAAGCTCAATAAATAAAATAACAGTTCCTAGTTTACTACCAGCGAAATCGTAAAACTAGCACATTTTATTGCGCACGATCATAACCTTAACACGGCAGCCGGTATTACCCTACCAAATAGAGGAGACACTTACCGGGACCGTAAAATCTCTTGCCCTTGGTCACATCGAAAATGATTCCGTTCACAGCGAGTAACACTCTGCCGTCGGCCTGCGTTCCATCGTAATTCTTGATCTCAGCTACTGTTAGATCCTTCCTTAGCTTCGGTAGGCTTGGAGGTGGTGGGGCCACAGTCACTTCCGATTCAAAGTTCGACTTGATAATCTTATACACAAGGTACACAATAATAGCTATTAACACAAGGTTTAGTGGGCTCATAAGTTCGTCCCATAACGTAGGAGAAGCTGTTTCTTCTGACATTTTGATACGTGTGCTTGCGCCGGCCGCGGTTACAAAACTGCTCTATCGTCACGTTATCAAGCCACTATAAGGTCAACGAGTGTAAAGCCGTCACTAGACGTGTGTGTTTTAAAATTCGACGGGATATTTACTGAATTTTGTAATGTGAGAGCGGTGCTGCGCTGTTATGACAAACTTTGTTTATTTAAAAGCGCTGCATGTGCATTGTTGGCCGTGTTAATGTTCCGTTTAGTGATTTTAAAGCGATGTAGCGCTTCAAATGCAATAACTGCATTTGCGTCTTTGTTGTTAATGTCTACTTAATGAGCGGATATTAGTCCGGAATATGCTTTTGAATAGAATAATAGAACGTTCATATCTGGTTAACTGGAAACAATTAACTTGATCTTAATAATATTGTTGTTTTTAAATAGATGCTTATCTGTAAGTATGTAATTTTATCGAATTGTCTTAAATATATATATTTAAGTACCAAACATCAAAGTCATGCTTCCAAAATATTGCGACTCATCGTGATGTTCGCGTAATTGGTGAATCTTAATTAAACATTATCATGACATGACAATACCAACTGGTTCAGAAATCATAGGACTATTTGAAAACAAAACACCTTTTAAAAAAAAATCTCTTTGTATCTTTTTATTCAGTAGGTACATAATATTTCAAAACACAATTTCTATTTTACCCGAAAATATCTTTATAGCACAAAATATTTCATTATTTCCAGCGGCTTCATAATCTGACAGGCGATGGACTCAGCGCATTTTATGAATGGCGAACGAACTAGGAAATCGTTGGCTTGAATAATAACCAGTTTTTAATTACCATATCGTACGAGGAACGTGTAGTTAGGTAGGTACTTGACGGACTTTGTACGAAGGAATAAAGGCTATAAAATATAATCGGTGTCAGTGCTATTACGTGATATTACTATTTATGTAGTATTTTAAGATTTTGTGAGCCCTGTAGTTGAAAGAATTGTTTCTCAAGAAGTGACTCATTTAAGGCGATAACCGACTTTTAATGATTTCATAATGAAGATCACGTCTAAACGAGTAGTGTTAATGACTTGAAAAAAAAAAAGGTAAAGTTATGTCTAACGCGGATAAGAAACTGAGAATCACGCAAAATCTATCAAGCGTATTTTTCTGGAACTATCAACATTTTAAAGATAATTTAATGTAATGTAATCTTTTAGTGTAAAAATACTTTTTATTTTATGTATAATAAATTAATAATGCCTCAAATTGGAGACAGCATTCCTTGATGGGCGTGTCCTATTACTGGCTATACGTAAGACGCGTTGCGTGAGCTCAGTAAAGCTTGCGTGTTGCAAGCTAGCCACTCAAGGTCACTGGGTAGACTGCTATAAGTGAGTCACTTCTTGAGAAACATATACCGAGTCATCATTATGTCAAAAAGCAACAAGGTGTTCAGTTGCATGTAGTTTGACTCTAGTGCTAGAATAATCTCCGTGCTCCCTAGCTCCATAGGCTTTATTGTGAACCATATCCTTTGAACTCCAAAGGACACAATTTCACGATTGAAGTACTAAAAGGTGCATTTGCTAACAACTTCACCTTTTAGTGCTTCAATTGTGAAATTGTCTTACCGATTCTTACCTCGTAAAAAGTGGAATCTTTCACTTCTTCACTATCGTAAACGTTATATCGATCTAATTTCCATATAGATTCGATTAAAGATGAGCACATACACGTGACGAAATTGACACCAGCCATGCTATTCTGTAAACATCTCACCGTGAAAACTTGGGTGAAGTGAGCTGTCAATAGTGTCAATCCCTTTGGAATGACAGCTCACTCCACGCTCACTTCACCTACCTAAGTTTTCACTGTGAGATGGTTACAGAATAGCACTGCTGTAATTACCGCGACAATTCGAGCGGTAGCATTTTTATTTTGAATTTTAAAATAGACTATAAACACATCAGCCCTTTTTCTAGACGATATGGAATTATGTTCTCTTCATCGTCAAGTACCTACTACATATTTCCTATTGAAATTTCGACCTCGCCTCCTTGATATATAGCAAAAGTAGTGTTGATGACCGATTTGTTCACTTGGCCATGATTGAAGACTTGACATCAATTCTACGGTGATATCAATGATAGACCAATAATAGTCAATCCAGTACCTAGATATTTACACTTAATGCACGAAATAGTATAAAATACCATGAAATTGCAATATCGAATGATAAACGAGCATGCAAAAAATTGGAACACGTTGATTTAAAATTTAACACAATCCATTTCCTATTAATTATTATGCTATTAATGAACGAGTTATCAGAACATGCAATGAATGTGAAATCACATTTATGACTCGACACTTAATGTTATTATAACTGCTCTCATGTTTGTATGAATTTCGAGCATGCCATCATGACTCGAACATATTTTAGTACCGAGACTTTGATATGTAGCTATAATCTAGCAAGACAAGTGATCACAAAAGTTAAAAAAAAATGATGTAATAAAATCACTTGTTATGCAATCCGAATGAAAATAAGACGTTGACGTTTGCGCCATTTTGTATCGTTTAAGCTGTCAAACTAATTTCATTGCATTCACTCATATAAGTCTTGTATTGAATAATTATGTATGATTCAATATACCAGCAGTGTTAACAGCAGTCCACACTGCTGGCCTCTCCAATTGCACGCGATTCAGCTCGGTTCTTGGCGACTCTCATCCAGATACTCCCAGCCACCCTGGAAAGATCGTGGCTCCACCGAGCCTGTGGCGTCTTACCTTACGTTTGCTGAATCGCCGTCTCCACTCAAGAACACGTCTACCCCAACGGTCATTGGTTCTACAGCTAATATGGCCGGCCCATTGCCACTTCAGCTTACTTAACATGTCGACAATTAATTCGAGTTAGTGCGAATCTATTCTTGTTTCAGTTCTCAGTAGATACAAAAATAAATAGTATGACGTGATTGACACTGTGTTCAGCATAGTTGTCAACATATGCACATGTTTTAGTTTATAAAAACATAAACATCCTTATACATGTTTTTGAGCTGTTATTATGGATTAGGTTTATGTATCTTATATGAAGTAAGTCTGCATATTAGCGTGACTTAACATTCATCATACGATTTCACAATGACAATGAATTTAGCGATGATTTTAATGATGACTTACATTAATTTTGATCTGAATACATTTTTATCTAACCCTTCTGATAACGTGTAGTTACAAAACAAAAATACTTTTAGATAAAATCTTACTACCACGATCATCAATAACAATAACATAGCCACACTCTCTACACACCACATTTTAGCAATTGAATCACAAAACTATTTAATTCAATTAAATTGGACACAAGTTTCAACTCAATTAATTCCGTTCGAAATTTAAGTTACTCCCAACAAGCCGATTAAAACTTTATAAATTTTTATATCGCTCATTTCCGAAAATCGCACTGTATTGTTTCGAATTGCCGATTATTGTACCCAATTTAATTGGATCCCTGAAACTACAATTAACTTGAACAACTTTTGATCTGTTCCCCGTGGCCTTTATGAGTGGTTTATTGTTCTTTGGCTTATGTCACTGATTGAACTTAAATAGCTTATGTACTGTTTAATTATCTGAAATCAGTTTGATATTGGACGTTGTTGGAACGTAGTTAATTGGCAACAATTTCCAGGTATTCCTACTACATAATTTTTGCGAATTTATTTTACCTATCTAATTAATATCAACAAGTTTACTTATTCATACGGTCGGCAGAACTTGAAGTAATGCATTAGCATGAAAAGTGATGACTTAAGCCCAGTTTAAGTTATGCCTGAGAACTTCTACATTTCTGAGATTTTAATTAAAGTTTACTTTTCAGCACAAAGTGCAAATCACACATTCCTACCTTGGTCCTCTTGTAAGCTGGAAACTATCTTGAAATCCTTACTTCTTCCTGTTTTATGAATAATAAATTACGTGTGCCTACACTAAAAAAGAAACCACTTTGTTGATCATTGTATAAAGCCTAATGCAGCCTGGCGCGACGCGATAGCGCGACGCGACTCTAACAAAACAATTTCTAAGAAAATTTCACAGTAGAACAATAATTACCGCTGTCACGTCGCGCCAGTCTGCAAGAGACTTTGCGGTTTCAAGGAATAAGTACCTAATTTTTGCAACCTTAACTAGAGCTATATTTTCTTAATACAAATTGAAAACCGCATGAAGATAAACATCAATAATGGTTTTTTGCAAATTTAAAGCCAAATGAAACGAACATGTATTTGAAATATTGTTTCCACATCAAATTACAAGTTCTACATAATGCTGCAAAATGGGAAATACTTCTATAACTTTCAAGGGGCATATAAAGTAGCTGCATCAATATTAATATCTGTGTGGAGTTCAATACCATCGGATTACCATAACCGTTAGCTCTGACGTCTCTCTCCTACATTTAAATATCTTGAAATTCATGAATACGGGGTGAAAAATTACACAGACAATTCATTAAGAAAAACTTATATGTGGTACTTTTTGTTGGAATTTTATGTCATATTTTCTAATATCTACGTTATTTCGATGGATGAATTGTGTGTAAGATTATATCTGAGATAGCGGCCGAAAGAGAAATATAGAGTGAGAAGTAATTGCATCGAATCGACCTTAAAGAAATTTGAGATTAACGCAAGAGGATGTCATTCATTTTCATTTTCAAATATCTTTATTTCACATCAGTACAATGAACAAAAATGCACTTAACCTAAGCCACATTAACTCACTAAAATTATGTTCACTTTATGAGGCTAGCGATACACCTTTCAAAGCTTTTAAGGGATATTTTTATGACTGTTAACAACTTAAACATAACACACAATAATCATGGGCACATGATGACAGTTACGCAAATTATTTAGTTAGTTATAATTTACTGATTGCATGTAGGTATGACAAGAAAAAATAAAAATTTTAAGTAAACTAGCTGATCACACGGTGTACCGTATGTACATACTAGCAACCGTGCGACCAGTCAATGATCAGCGCAAGAGGATGTGGCGGCATCTACATCACCACATGTGAACTACGCATCAAAGACCTGACGTCACACAACATCCTGACGTCACTCAAATCCTGCATCGCGCAATTAGAGTTTACCGCGCGGTGGACATATATACAAGCTCCCGACTTCAACCTCTGGGCAGTTGCCCGCCAGACACGACACCCGTCTGGTCGGAGGATCCTCCCTTTTCTATGGTGGATGAGTGAACTTTACACCCTGTTCCTCCCACCCCTTAAAAGGATAATACCTTATTGATAATTGAAGAACATTTTTATTTCATTCATCGATAACTAACTACGGCTAACTAACTAGTCAGCCCTAAAAGTTTAATACTCAATTACCGAAGCAGAGTTCTGCATTCCCCTCAATCGACCAAAAGCGTGACATCATTAAAATTAGTCACAAAATAAAATCCAAACCAATTATTTTACTACATTCCCACAATAATTCTACACACACACAGGTAACCCACTCAAATAAAACAAGCATTTCATTTGTCACAATATTCCATTTTATTTTGCGTAGTCAGTTGCAATGAATACTTTTGCAGAGGTTTTAATATCGGAATCCGTTGGTGGAGGGTATTTCTTTATTAATTGAGCAAGTCGAGTGCTCTTCAGTTTCCGACAGTTATAAAATCTACATGGCGCTGGAGGCTTAGAATGTATTGAGCTGGATAGTCAGTCTGAAGCAAAATTTGACAATTCAATTTTAGGTTTTGCTAAATTCTAGAAGAGCGTGTAACTTTGCAAGCCTTGTTTCATAAAAAGTAGGTAAGTATAATCTTCTTCGTTTGTACGTTCTTCTAATGCATTCATAAAAACTTTACTCATAGTACACTCCTATTTCTGAGATTATAAACGCAGATCGAGCAAATGTTGCTGTCAGAGAAAATCAGGCGCACCATTTATTATCGGACCGTGGTTGATTAAGCATAACAGAGAGCTGATATCGTCTCAAACGTGATAATATAACTATTACATTTTTTTTGGAGCTATGCACTTTTTCTGACAATGGTAAAGCACGTTGTGGTGCGCTTGTGCACACTTTGCAACTATGAGGTAACGTGTATTATTGAAAAAATGATAACCACTATAAATATTTATCGATATCCGGCATACATTTAAGCAAACCGTGATTGTCACAATCAGTTAACGTTATTGATGAAACCCTGAAAAACTTACCAAAAACCCTACAAAATTTAGATAGAGTTTCCTATACTAATATTATAAAGACAAGATAAAATTTGTTTTGTTTGTTTGTCCAGTCGGATTTGAAAACTTCGTTCCTCCTTCCTACTATTTTTCCGACTAAATAATGCAATAAATTTGTGAGTAACCGTGTGCCAGTAGCTTCAATTCTATTCCACAATTCTAAATTCTGGAACACGCAGCTTTTATCGAGCGGCACTCGGTGTCGAGACCGGTCGGCTTCAAATCGTCCATGTTGTTTTATTGATGGAACCTACACGGGCCCACTTGACCGGCCCGAGTATTTTTCTATGCGCATATTAATCCTTGATTAATAGCCAGTATTGTTTATGGAGATTTGGGTGATGAACGAGATTCGAGAGAGAGACAAAAATGCTTTTAGTACCTACCTTTTGTTTTTCTTTTCAGTTGGTGGTGTCCAAAATAGTTCCTATGCCCATGCTATACACCCGTTACCTCCATAATTGAGCCACTATACAACTCTAAATCTATTGTTAACGCGTCTATTAGGAAGGTACATACTAGGACTTAAAGATATCTGCCAAATTAGTACTGACGACAAAATTTCAGTCAATCAACCCAATCCAATCCATCCAATTCAATTTATTTTTTACTCCTCGAAGTGTTAGGCAGAGGTGAACCTTACTACTAAGGTACACCTCTGCCTTACAGGTGGAGTACAGGCGTGTTGTTATGTTAAGTAACAGAGCAAATTGCATGTGATAATAGACAACCACTATACGCACTAGCACTATCACTTGCTTCAAAAACGGTGAAGGAAAACATCGTGGGGAGACCGGCATGCCTGAGAGATATTTCTCAACGGCATGTGAAGCCAAGTGACCGCCCATGGGCGGCTTTAAAACTCTGACACCAGCCATGCTATTCTGTAAACATTTCACCGTGAAAACTTGGGTGAAGTGAGCTGTCAATAGTGTCAATCCCTGTGGAATGACACCTCACTCCACGCTCACTTCACCTTAGTTGTCACGGTGAGATGGTTACAGAATGCCACTGCAGGTTAGTCACCACACGAAAAGAAGAATATAGACAAGCATACGGGTCAAAACGAAAGCTATTCTATAAAAGTTTTCTTTCGTTTCATCTATAAACAAAATGAAGCAACATGACTATTGAAATTGTACTTACAGTGCGTTCATTGTAATCTGACCCGTGACGTTATGGGGGGCACTGAATTTTGCAGTCATCTGATTGGTACTACTGTTCTGGCAGTCGCCATTTTGAACTCTATTCGTATTGAAACTACTGCAAAATTCAATGCTACCAATCGCGTCTCGGGTCAAGTTATAATGAACGTACGCGCAATATTTTAGTTCAGAGTATTTAAAAATCCGAAATACTTCATCCGCTTAAAGCGGTTGAAGTGATAGGCGCATCGTATCAAACGAGTATTTTATATGAAATAGGAATTGTTTGTAGCAAACGTCGAACATTGCAATACCCTGCAGGTTCGCGATAGGTTTAGTGAAATAGAAATAGAATAAAATATTTTTGTTTTTGAGAATTTCATAGTCGTTTTACGGCTGTTGGTTGTTGTAACAGGAATCACTACTTTAAAATTGAATGTAATGTCATCATCAGGGACAAAAGTAACATAAACATAGACTTCTGTCTTCAAAATCAGGCAATGCTCAAGAATGGTATGAGATACTACGACGGAAGAAGAATGTTCAGTCACTCGCAAAAATATGTATACCTAGACAAGAATTCATTTGATTGTCTATAATCTTTGTTATATAATATTATGTCAATGTATAACCACAAAACATAATGCTACAATCAATTACCTACCCAATGTGTGATATTATTACACAGTTAGTAGGTACTTAATTGCAGCTACACATTAATACAGTATTATAATAATCAGCCTCTAATGTGCCCACTGCTTGGACACATGCCTCCCCCCGGTGAGAGAGAGTGGGCTATAATCTACCACGCGGGCCCAGTTTGGGTTGATAGATGTCAGCAGTGCTATTGTGTAACCATCTCACCGTGAAAACTTAGGTGAAGTGAGCGTGGAGTGAGCTGTCATTCCACAGGGATTGATACTATTGACAGCTCACTTCACCCAAGTTTTCACGGTGAGATGTTTACAGAATAGCATGGCAGATCTCTTCGAATTTTTGGTTCTAGGACATGCCGGTTTCCTCACGGTTCGGCTCGACAATTTCAAATTATATGTCATGCAAACCTAACCTAAAGTAAGTCATTTAAGACCTGAGTTCTAGCAGGGCATTAATATTGTACTGAATTTCATTATGACCCGCTGGTCATTCATGTGATTTGAATTTGGAACACAAAGTAGAAGTAAATCTCATACGAAAATTTACGATAGGTAGTAGGCACATACTAATTCCATTAAGATCTGCACAAAAAAAAAATTGTTCGAAAATGGAACAGGCCACCACGAGTAGAATATAAATAAAATAAAAATAGAACACAAATAAGCTGCCGCATTGGTGACAACATAAAACTAAAAACACCGTTGATCCTTGGACACGCTTGTCACCAACCTTCCACATCAAAACACTATTCATCTAGCCCGCTGTCTCAAGCACCACCTTCACCAACTTTCACGATCCAAAATGGTCCTCAGCAGACCCAAGTTTCTGAAACTTTACTTAACAGTAATACTCAAATAAACTCTAACTCAACTTCAATAAATGTACCGAATAAAAACATAACTTTGTCTTTCTATGTATCAAATATTACCTTTCATTATTAATATTACCTTTAATTATTATTAATATTACATTGAATTGTTTTAAATAGGTCTACTAACTGTAATTGTAATTACTTTGATTCTTTTTCTTTTTTTATTCTTTTAATAAAAACTTTGATTCTAGTACTATTGCTTTTTATTGTCTCGTAGATGGTGTAAAAAGTAGAGTATTCTCCTCGGGGATAAAGGTGCCTTCGTCTTGGGCGAACTTGAATCCCACGCTACACTCAGGATTCTTGTCTTAAATCCCTCGCTTTGCTCGGGAGTTACCTCTAAACTCCCGAGCGGAGCGAGGGAGTAAATACGGCGCCCGCTACATAAGACACTACTTTATCCCCTTAGTGCATAATCTACTATTAGGGCTGACTGTACTTACTAGCGACACATTTTTCGCAAATACTGCAATGGTCACGGCATGTTAGGTACCTGCCCCACCGCTGATTTAACGAGAAGAGAGTAAAGCTAGCAACTAGAAACGAGTTGACGAGCAACAAGCAACGAGTGCGCAACAACGGCTACAAGCGATTAGAACTCCTGAACCAGATTTAAGACCTCCGGATCCGGTTCAGGAGTCCGGTTTAGGTGTCCGGTTCCACCTGAACCGGATTCCTGAACCGGATTCCTGAACCAGACACCTGAACCAAACTCCTGAAGTCAGGCTCTTGAGACGGGCTCTTGACACGGGGTCTTGAACCGAGCTCTTGATCCGGGCTCTTGATCCGGGCTCTTGAGTCGGGATCTTGAGACGGGCTCTTGAGTCGGGCTCTTGAGACGGCTCTTGAGTCAAGCTCTTGAGACGGGCTCTTGAGTCAGGCTCTTGAGTCGGGCTCTTGAATCGGGCTCTTGAGTCGGGCTCTTGAGTCGGGCTCTTGAGCCGGGCTCTTGAGTCGAGCTCTTGAGACGGAATCTTGAGACGAGCTCTTGAGACGGGATCTTGAGACGGGCTCTTGAACCGAACTCCTGAACTGGACTCTTGAACCAGACTCCTTAATCGGACTCCTGAACCGGACTTTTGAATAGGACTTTTGAACCGGACTCTTCAACCGGACTCCTGAGCCGGACTCCTGAACCGGACTTCTGAACCGGACTTCTGAACCTTGTAGTGTTAGTAAGTGTGTTAGTGCAACAAAAAAATTGTCACATTTATTGCTTGTCATTACCTGTTCTATGGTGTTTGCCATAATTTATTTTTGAACATGCTTGCTAGAAAAAAAAATACGTTTACGAATTCTGTGCATGTTACGACTCTTGCAAAGTTACGTGCCGGCGAGTATAAATGATCGCAATGGCTACAGAGAAAGAGGCCATTCTAACTCATATTCTGTGATAATTTCAAGTGGGTACACATTACGATTTAAAACATACAACCCTGTGACATACAGACAATGTAGGCTTAGTAGTTAAGTTCCGTTGGCACCCTTTGGGTATTGAACCCTAAAAATCAATGCATAGAGCTAAATATTTTTTAAATGAAAACAATAATTTGATAAACGGAGCAAAAAAGACTTAGTAGTGAGTATGAAAATAACTCTCTTTCTTCCTTAATCCATAATCCAAAGTTTATCAAAGTCATTTAGCAGTCCCATGTTTGCGCAGATCCTCCGCATTTAGTGGAAGCAACCAATAACTGCAGTGAACGTAGATTGAACAAGAATTGCGAAGTTTCTCTAAGTTCCAAATCCGTAATGTTTTAATGCACTCCGTCTGGGTTTTCGGTTAAATAAGCATGCGTTTCCAATGTTTCACGTCACGTTTTTATGGTTTATAGCGCATGCAATGTAGCAGGCATTGTTATGTAGGGAATTAGATTATCACTATGACGAGAAGTTCGTAACATAAATAACATAACATCAAACCTGTAATCTCGGAAGGGTTAAGCAGAGAGATTTCACCAGTATATTTAAGTCCCAATAGGGGGCGGGTTTTTGCCATCAACCGGACACTAACCCAGACTCAACAAAACCAAACCCAAAACCCAATAACACTTCGCCTGACCTGCGAATCGAACCTAGGACCTGATGCTCAGCTAGAGTTCAATACGTCAATAATGGCTAGGCACTGTCTGCGTAGTGTTCCTCGCGCCTCGCCTGTACAAATTCCTTACGTATTGCTGCAAAACCTGCGCTAAAAACGCATTGCAATAAAAACAGCTGTTTTATTCCTTGTTTATTCCTAACTCAGCTAGATTATGCAAGATAATTTGAACTCCTCTTGTCGATGCAAACAAGTGACTGAACTGATCTGGAAGTATCGAGGAACGAAGAATTCATGCAGTGCTACGTGTGGTGTTGCTGGACACTTTGAAAGGCCTACACTTAGAAAGGATTTTCGAAACAGTCACACAACTGACTGTTGTAATTTGTTTTGAAAGTTGCGGCCAATAGCGTGATCTAATATAAAATTACAACTTATGTTTTCTAACGTAATACAATGGAATCAAATCCGCGCAGTATAAATAGTGTTGCCATAATGGCGCGGCGGGAGTTCCACAACTGTTTGCATACGAGATAGCGCGAGGTGTTGTCTGCGGCATGTGGGATGATGACGACTCTAATACTAGTTGTTTAGAACAAATAAACTAACTATTTATAGAAACATAATAGAGGAAAGTTAAATGAAAGCTATCAGGTCACTTTTACCTTGAAACTGCAGAAGAGTACAATACATCTTGATTCACTTTAACGTTTAACTCAAAAGATAGCAGACAAAAAACTTTCACACAAGTTGAGCTGCTTTTTTCTCGGCTTTTGGCATTTCGACTATTCTATCCGCTTACTGCAGAATGTCTGATTAATCAACGTTAATCAATAACGTAGAATCTATATTTATATGCCCAAAGAAGCAGTTTATAACTTCTAAGCTTTAACAGAAGAAAATAATAAATTCACCGGCAAATAAATCATCACGAAACATACTCTTAGATAACATAGGTATATCTCTACTTTTTGATAACCAGACCTCAATTTGTGCCCCAGTGAATCCTTAACATTTGCTCTTTCATTCAATTCAAAAATATCATTTCCACTCCACACCTTTTGAGACACCTCCAATTCTTTAAAAGAACACCCAAGATTAATTTCTGGGGAGGTTAAGCTGGCGTGAAAACGGGGGTATAATTAGTCGTGCCTACGTTAAAAACCTTGGGGTACAATAGATAAGTACAGAAGGTCAGTTTCATTCCACGTGCGGAAACGCATACGTAAACGCACGCGCACTTAATCACGGCTCACGTAGCTACAGTGAGTGCAAGCGCAATTGTTTTTTTTTTGGAATTGCATCTCGCATGTCAACCTAGCAGGTTGGGTGCTGCTTAACCGGACTTTCCTGTGGGTGCCTCAATAAATTAAGGCCTATAAAACTTAAAAACTAAGCGATTACACGCCAAGGGCATCCCCTGAGGGTTATAGACCTCGGCTTAGGGCGTCGCTGGGGGATGACAACAAGGGACAGTCTGGATCGAATTAAAAGCGCAACTGCGACTAGCATTCGATTTATACAGGGTGGCAGGGACATCGACGCGAAGCCGGTTACCATGGATTCATTACATGATTCTGAGACCCCGTGCGTTGAAATTTTTCGTCGGTTATTAAAAAAAAACAGCTGCTCCATACATTTTGACCGCGTAGGTATTGCACTTTTCTATGAAACAGCAGATTTTTTTTTAATAACCGACGAAAAATTTCTTCGCAGGGCGGTTCAGAATCATGTACTGACCCCATGGTAACTGGCCTCGCGTCGATGTCCCTGACACCCTGTGTAGTATACGATCACTGTACGTACGCGTCTATATATGTGCGTGCGCCGCCAGTTGTACAGAGCCAGCCTTCTGTACCTATGTAATTTATGCTTGAAACGCTATACGCTATATAGTCCCGAAGTACATTCAATGGAAGTAATTAAGTGTATTACGACGGAGGAAGCGAAATGAAATACATTGTCACGTGGAGCGACTAATTTGGGACAAATGGAGTAATAAAGACTTTTGTTTCGGTTTGATATGCTGATTTTATGGTGTAGAGCGTTTTTTAAACGATTTTATTGGTAGTAAAAAGTGGAAGTGGGGACAGTGTTAATTCTTTTGTCTGGCGTTCGTCGTTTTTCTATTTTACACGTCGGTTCCGCATTCACTCAACGAAGCAAAGAAAAACTCTGTAACTAAAACTTCAAACAAATCCAAACAATGATCGATGGAGGAACTGGTCCTGCTTTTACCATACCATTCCCTTAAGGAAGACCCTTTATAGAAGCGCAGGCTGAAAATAAAACCATAGGTATAGAAACCCTTAAAAAAAGAGGGTAGAATTGTAGGTAGGTATGTAAAGACAGATTGCTCATTGCCTACAAGCACCGAAATGACGCATTTCCGTCACAGTACCGCGCAAAGGGAAATATATTTTGACGCTCTTTATAAGAAAAAATGTGGAGCTATTTTTCATATGTTTCCATTTCCCAAATGGGGTAATTGCGCAACTCAAAATGACACAATAAAACGTAAGGAAATGTATCCACCGTTGCTACTGAAGCTGTAGGATTCGCTGAGATTTGGTATTGCTATGCTTTTTTTTTTTTTTTTTGATGTTGGGAAATTATCAAATAACTTCTCCCGCTCTGGACGGAGCGGGAGGGCGTGTCAGACTTTTACTGACTAAAACCCACCCGTGTTCCTTCCGTTGCCTGTGTGCCGGGGTCGCGATATCCCTTTCGGACAAACTCGCAACCCCGGCAGGTGGTATAGCTATGCTGTGCTCAGATTTGCAGCACGTAGCCTACTTATATTTTTTTCATAGTAACATTTTTAAATTTGTAATTTGGACAGTAATGATAATTATTTTAATCAATATTCATCATGACATAGGACTATTACATAGAATGAAATATGATTTGTTCCACATTCGCCTCACAAAGTTCGTCCCACTTTTGATATTCCGGTTTTGCCCCAAATTTTGTTCCGTAATCGCCTCAGTTTTTTATGTCTACTTGAACGTGGAAAGCCGATTGTAATCAGGGTTCTGTCACCTTTTAAAGCAATTTGCTGTTTTGAGTAATGATAATAGTTGTATTGAACTATTATAATACTCAGTTACTCAAAACAACTTGCATTTAGGTAGGTAAAATTATTATTATTATCAAGTCTTATCAATAATTCTTAGTTCTAAGCATCGACACAGGTCAAAACAGCCTGTACTTTTGTTAAAATATCTTTAAGCAAACCATACTTACCTTTAAATTCACAGCAAATAAAAAGCCACTCAACTTATCAAATGAAATACCCAACTTCGTACATCTATGTGAAAGAAGAGCTCCGAATAATTTAGCCACCGGCTTCCAACTGCTCCACGAATACTCAATTACCACTTTTTTGTCTCAGTAGTACACTTTGTTTCTTGTTTTTATTTTACTTTCCGCCCCAATGGAGACGGAGGGAATACGTATTAACGTCAAAGACGGCAACGTTCTGTTGTAGTTTTTAAAGTTTTGTTCTGGAATTCGAATTCGAATTTGAAAATTGAGCTAGCATTCAAGAACAACGTTAAGCTTGATTCCTGATTTGAATAGATTTAACATTTTTGTGATTTCGCTCAGGAAATCACAAATTAAACTAAAAACACACTAAACATAAAAAATTCAATATATAAAAAACAAAGTAAAATAAGAATAAAATTTTCTATACAGGTAATACAATAAACCTTAAGTAAAGAACATAATACTTTTAGTGCTATTTACTTTAATAAGCATATTGTAAAGTAGTTTAATATCGCAAAAACAAATATGCATGAAATACTTAATTTAATCTTTTGGTATTATTTTAACATTATTAACAAGAATAAAAAAAATGTGGTGACGCGTGGAACTAGGGCTGACGAGGTGTATGCTTCCTTGAAAAGGTTGACTCTATGGTTGCGAGTTAATAGACTGCGCTTGACCATCAACATGCGAGATCGGCTTGGCGGGAATTCACATGCTTAAAAATTCCCCAATGTTCTTCTACAAGTTGGTGAAGGCACTGTACTAAAGAAGATTGGCCAGGTGGCTCTACCAGAGACTCTTGGTAGAGTAGTTCCCACTTTAGAAAATCTGATTTCGTCTGGTGTACGGGGACATCAGTCGAATACTGTAGGTACCAAGATAATTCTTGGTTATGTGAACGGGCCATCTTAACACGTAAAAATGATCAAGCTGCAGCGATTAATCACGGTATTGTCTTGCAAATTGTTGGGAGCGAAGAGATATACAACTCCATCGGTTAACGCTGTTGTGGAGAAAGATGATGCCGCCCACACATCACACCGTAGAATTTCTGAATCCGCTAACGGCAACTGGACTTCCAGCACATCATCCAGCTGAAGGTCGGTGTACTGATTACGCTCCAAAACTTAACTCCGCCGAAGCTGTGTAATGAAACCCGGCTCAAAGTCGTGTCTTTGCTCTAAAACGTCATCGAGGCGAAAATTCTAACAGCTTGGCGAGACAGTGTTTATACCGTATATAATAGTAATTAGTCCGTCAGTCAAATAATAAAAAAATATTAGACACGCATTTTTTGCTTTATCATATTAATAACAAAATACTTAGATAAAACGCATTTTAAGTTGGGGAGTTGGGGTCGCTACGTCACAAGTAAGTATAAAATCTACATACTCGTGACATCATGGCACATTTTTACTCAATGTATCGCTGTAATCTTTAAACTACGTAAAAAAAGAATAAATACGTGTCCAATATTTTTTAATAATCTCCAAGACGGACTAAAAAAAAAAATTGTCGTCATTCCTATTCCCCACAGTTACGTCTTGCAGTTTAGGCGCGTGCAGTTCCCTGTGAGCATTGCTTTGGGATGATTATCAACAAGTCACAAGGGCAGACACGGCTGCGGATGTCGACCTCAGGACAAGCTGCTTCTCACACGGACAACTGTATGTCGCTTGCTTCCCGCGTGACCAGTCCTAACTCTCTGTATATTTTGGCTTTTGATAATAAAACTACAAACATACGTAGTATACAGAGAAGTTTTATAAAAATGTGGCTGTTACTGTAGTATAATTGTGGTGTCTTACAACTTCCACGTGAACGAAGTCGCGGGCAGAAGCAAGTTTTATTACAAAATCATAACACTAGAATATATTTATTACTACTTAAGTAGATAATAATAACGATGCTTTCAATAAAATAATAATGACTAGGTACTTAATTTTAGAGAGATATTCGCTATTAATAATAGTGATTGTAATAGAACCGTTCGTTATAATTAAATGCAAGATAGATAAAACATACTTCATCTAAGTAGGTACCTATGATATACTTAAAATTTGAAGAGAAAACAACAACAATAATAGCTAGTTGTAAAAGTATAAAAAAAAAAAAACTAATATTTCAATAATCATTGAACATCTTCAAAGTAAATTGACTTCAGAGGACCTACAAAATGTTTATAACCTCATTTATCAAACACACAAATAAATAAAATTGAAGTGTCTGTTTGGATAGTCAAAATTCCAGGTTTTTACTAAATGTATAATGAAAATATATACAATACATAAACTAAAAAAACATTTATTTAAATTTTGATCTGTTTGTCTGGCTGTTTGTTCAGATTAGACTGATTTTGACGGGAGTTTCACTGGCAGATAACTTAGGCTACTTATATTTAAAAAAAAATAAAAATAATTAGGGACTACGCGGGCGAAGCCGCGGGCATCAGCTAGTCATCAAATAAAGTATAGGCAATGTAGAATTTAAAAAACAAATAAGTTTATATTTCGAACATACCAATTTTTTTTTATGAACAAGCCCGCCATTTTATGAAACCCGCTATAGCTACGCAAAGAGTGGTTAGCATCTGGCAAAGTGAGATTTTCAGGAGAATTTCCACTAAACGTGTACTAAAAATGTGTTTAGGGCTTCAACGTTTTAGTTTCTTACCTCTAACCTTCACCGTTGTCTACATGAGTTTTATAACTCATGCATCATAAGTTTTATAAGCACGTGTGAAAATTATCCATAAACAGTTTTACTGCTCATATATGTAATTAGAGGCTCGCTCGAATAAAATCCAGCTGTTATAAGACAGTAAAACTTCTTTGAAAGCATAAATTTAAGCGTCATCATTTTACTTTTATACGAGAACGCTCCCCTTAGATTTCCTTTGAAAGCAGACTAAGGATATTATTCACCACCATTTTGAAAGACAGTCCCTTATTTGCACAATGCAAATGTGACTAGAGAAAGTGAATATAAAAAGTGGAACTGCAAACCGTATCTTTCATTTATTTCTTTGATAAAGACGGAGTGGGTTGGAATTTTGCAGCTGAGGCCAATTGTTACTTCACTCGGTTGGATTTGCATGTTGGTAATGCATTTCTCTTCTCTTGGGTCTTCTGTTAGAAAGAAGGATGAACTGATGTTATGTCAGTATGAATAAAAAGCAGATTTCTCCTTTAGTTCGTGAAGCTTTGGCATTAATGTTGAATCTGTAATTGGTTATTTTGTGAGACCCTTTGTGTTCGTTTGTTATTCAGCATTTAAAGTTTCTTTTGTTTTATCTTAGAGTGAGAAAGTGGTGTAATAGTACATTATGATGCAAGTGTGCTAAGTTGGTCATTATACTTAAGGCGGTATTATTAATTCTTGGGAGCCGAGTGTGTAATGATCAAAGCACACGCGTTTCATACGACGTTTTTCAACACACTTGCGACAATAAAAACAGACTTGTTGTTATTACAACAAGTCTGTTTTTATCTTACTTATGCTACAATAACGTAATTATAGAGATGATACATTTATATTTATAAAGTTCAACTGACCTTTGTTACCAGGTACTGACTATCCGGAGCCTCTTTTAAAAACTTTTCAACGCCGGCTGGTGACAATACTTTAGATTTCGTATTTTTGATAATAATTAACCACACAACGAAAACGTTAACAAATATTTATGGGGCGGCGCGCGCAGGTGTGAATAAAGGCACTGGCAAAACCGCAAAACAGCCTATATTAAAAATATAATAAACACAAAATAATGTTTTGAATACGCAATTTAAAATTAATTATCTAGTGAAAAATATATAATTAGATGAAATATTATGTTATTTATTTATGTACCCAGTAGGCATAAAAAGGCATGAAGTCTCTTCGATGAGATTAAAAAATCACACATAAACACAGCAAACAGACTACACTAACTAGTAAACAGTTATCTGTGGCACACATTACAAAAAAACACACAAAAAAAAAAAAAACAAACATAAACACAGTAAACAGACTACACTGACTAGTAAACAGTTATCTGTGGCACACATTACCGCACTAGTGCAGTTATATAAAATAAAACGCACACGTGTTTAATACACTGCATTATGAAGCTAAAAG
Organism: Agrochola circellaris; assembly: GCA_914767755.1. Taxonomy (NCBI): domain Eukaryota; kingdom Metazoa; phylum Arthropoda; class Insecta; order Lepidoptera; family Noctuidae; genus Agrochola; species Agrochola circellaris. The sequence goes on from OU611847.1 coordinate 5,401,795, forward strand.
TGGTTCAATAAGAGCCACTTTGCGACCAAGGGTGTTGAAAAACAGTTTTTTGAAACCAGTAGGCTTCATTGTGTATTCCTCTGATCTTCCATAGGTCATTTATATTTTATGGTATGTTCAGATACAATAAATCTTGAAACAATGGATTTTATAATAATTTCAAATCACAATCATTTCTTAAATGTTTTGCAATTATTTGGTAACATTTTTGACTGAAGAAGTTGTACTTCGCTTTGATGACCAAATACTACGATTTCAACATCAAATTGATACAACTAATACCTATTATTTAAGCTGATTATAGTTTACAAAGTAAAATTCCTGGAAACGAAGTCCTTTTATTAGGTATTAATTATAATAAATAGTACATCTTTACAAGAATTGCTACCAAAATGTAATACGAGTAATATTTAATTATTCAAAAGATTTACCTGACTATAAACATTTATTTAAGGAAAAACATTTGCCTCCAATGATTTAATCTGTCATGTTTAATTAAATTATTTTTTATTTTTCTATTGTAACAGTTACAGAGTAACAAAAAACGTTAGTTGGTATATTTTTCAGTCTCCACCAATTTGTCACCGGTTACCATGTCACTTGTAAGGTACAATTCCGTAGCCAACCGCAGACGGCAACTGGTTTTTATATATTTCTATGAAACCTGTCGATTTTTTTTTATTAAAATCGTTCATTGGTCGGTCGAAAATGGTTCATTGTCCTATGGAAACAATAAACGAAATCCGAGTAAAAGTAAAATAATATTTGTTCTAAAATAAAAAATTTCTTCGAAAATGATTATTGCGCTTACTCAATTGAAACAATATAAACCCCTATACATACAAGGCTATAATATTACCAACGTTTGAAGGTATGTGAACATTTTGCCAACGTAGTAGTTAAATCCAGGACAACTTTAACTTCTGCCATGCGATTCTGTAAACATCTCACCATGAAAACTTGGGTGAAGTGAGCTGTCAATAGTGTCAATCCCTGTGGAATGACAGCTCACTCCACGCTCACTTCACCTAAGTATTCACGGTGAGATGGTTACAGAATAGCACTGCTGCTGTCACGGATTGAATGATCAAGTTTAACTGGTCTGCTCAGCCATTTCTCGTGAACTGTCTTTCTTTGACGAGTCTGTAGGACCTTCACGAGCATGGACTTTTATATTTCTTGAACTCACAATAAAATGAATAGCATGCTTTATGAATTTACAGTTATAATGGAAAGCTAACCTTAAAATTTGCTGTTTTACTAGTATAGTAAAATAAAGTTAAAACAGAGCTGGTCCAGCTGGTCTATTCTGTAAAAGCTCACCGTGGAAACTTAGGAGAAGTGAGCTTGAAATGAGCTCTAAGTGAGCTTTCAATAGTGTCAATCTCTCAGCCGGTCTTTTGGGTAATTATCTCTCCGTGAAAACTTTGGTGAATTGAGCTTGAAGTGAATTTTAATTCCACCTGATGTTAGGGATTGACATTATTGACTCCTCACTTAGAGCTCACTTCAGGCTCACTTCACCAACGTTTTCACGGTGATATTTTTACCAGATTAGACCAGCAGTTCACTACGCATAGTCAACCTCTTATCGTAATACAATTATAATATTACTTTTGTAAGGGAAAGAGATGGAGATACATCCGTAACATCACTGCAGGCCCTATTAGAATACCAGCGCTTCGACACTTATTTTTAAATGTCGCAGCATCGTGCTGAGATAAGAGCCTTTTGAAAAAAAAGCCAAAGAAAAAACAAAGTAAAATTAAAATATAAGCAGAAAGCTGCTTTTATTTTAATTTTACTTTGTTTTTTATTTTTTGTTTTAGTTTGATTTGTGATCTCCTGTTCGACTCTTAATAAATACTTTTTCTTTCTTTCTGTACATGTCCTAGCTCCATTTCTATCTCACACTAAATTAAAATAATACTGCCACAAGTGGTGGTGGTACAGTCACTGGTCGGATATACGAATAAATACCTACCTACCTATCGTAAAATTGCAACATACGGTAGATAAAAAACAAATAAAACCCAAAAAAAATGTTTGTACTCAATCATCCTAATGAAGAACAATCATCAATAAATCAACAAAGCTTTATGGGGCTATTACTCACGTTTTTAAGCCGTTTCCATCAAAATAATGAGTCCAATATTTTTCACTCAATCCGTTCGGGCATCATAACAAAACATTCAAATTTATTATAATAATAGAACGTGTTGCCAGCCTTAATTAGGTTTGTTCAAGTTATACTCAAGGTATATTGGCAAGAATTTCAATTTTGTTTGTTTGCTTAATGTGATCGAGAGATGATTGAGTGCTGGTATACGATGCAATCGATTTTATTCAAGCTGTGTGCTTTAATACACAATAAGAATCAATTAACTTCAGACGCAAAATTCCTTAAAATGTTTAACGTTTCCAGCGAATACTGAAAGCGGATGGACGCCCATTTAGGTTATTTTTGAACGAGTATTTATAGAAGCATTTCTCGATAATCTGCCATGATATTCCAAGAATAGTCTAATTGAAAAATTCTCAAATATCTTCTAAAACATTAATGTCGAAATACGATGAATACCGAAAACGCCACAAAAACTTCTGAAAACTAACTGACAGTATCGTTTTCATACTGCTTTTGTCAAGAACTGTAAAATAACCATAAAGAACATTTTTGCTGAGGAGCTGCGATAAAAAATCCGAGCGAAACTCGAAAACATTTAACTTCGCAACTTTTTGCGGACTTACACTTCTCGTTTTTTCGTACTTTTCACTCAGTTCCCATTGACCATAATACAGTCGAGGCTTCTAAAAGTTCCCCGCTGCCTAAGTTTAAAGTTACGAAGTATTTTAACTATGTATGGTAGTTGGAACGTCTTAAAGTAGTGCAAAAAAAGGAAGGAGATATATCTTCCTTGAATGTAGACGCAATAGAATATTGATGAGGCTTACGAGTCGAGGCGGTCGCTGTGCTGGGCTACTGTTTCGTTCATATGTACATATTTAGGTATTTTCTGTAATACCTAATGGGGTTGATGCAGATGGTTAGGTTGGATTCTGATATAGTTGAGAAATGGCTATAATAATACCAAGTTCTTAGGATAAGAGAGAGCAGCAGTGATAGCCTAGTAGTGTGACTGCCAAGTCATAGATTTCGAGTTCGAACCCAAAGCACGCACCTCTGACTTTTCGGATTCATGTACGTATTGTATAATTATCACTTGCTTCAAAAACGGTGAATGAAAACATCGTGAGGAAACCGGCATGCCTTTTTTTTTTTTTTTGAGGGTGGGACATTATCAAGGCGTGTCAGACTTTTACTGACTAAAACCCACCCGTGTTCTTTCCGTTGCCTGTGTGCCGGGGTCGCGATATCCCTTACATCATCCCTATCCCGGACAAACCCGCAACCCCGGCAGGCATTGGCCCTTCCGGACCCCGTCAGTTGGTGCTGACATCTCTTCGAGGCGCGCGTGGAACACAACGCGCCGTCGACCCGAGCCTGGTCCCTATCGGACGGCGAGCTACCCATTGCTCACCGTCCGCAAGCCCGCGCCTACGGTGGCCGGAAGTCGGCTCGCGACTCCCGACGCCCGGGGCATGCCTGAGAGATATTTCTCGACCGCATGTGAAACCAAGTTAGAGGCCTATGGGCGGCTTTAAATTTTGACATCAGGTTAGTCACTAACAACAAGAAAAGAGAAGAGAAGGATATAAGAGAGATATCGTTATAAAAATTACAGCACAGATAACATATACACTCACTGAAAACACCAGATCTGTTATTGATCCATTCCAGCACCCGAGGATATAATACTTCCTTAGAACTCCCGACCAACACATCTATAATTGGCTGAAGAACACTCGATGTAGATACAGACCGCACACCTTAAGCCTCGTTGGCAACGAACACTCTCAGTCCAAGATCTTATTTGATCTCACAAGAATAGATCGTCGTTCGATTCAACTGACTGAATCAGACTCGAACGTTTGAGCGCGTTCGATTGGACGTACAACATTGCCTCAATAGGGTCCGGTTACAATCTGAGTAGCCAATAGCCAACTTACATCATGTCAACGCGGCTTCATGTAGGTACTTTAGCTACAGTCCTACATCTTAGTTCTTATTTTTTCTTCCCTTGTCCCTGCACGAACTAAATAATTAGTACTCCAGACCGAATTTCCGCCAAGCCCACCAATCTCAGCGGAGACCAGTCTTTGGCGCGGGGAACAGTTCATATCGTAGTAAAAATATTAGCCAGTAATAGTACTACCATTACTGGCTAATATTTTTCGGGGCTCACTGCCCACAATAAGTCAAACAAGGTATTGAGGCATGTCCACTTGTGGAGGTTTGTAAATTGCAGGCTACGTATTATGTGCGAATAATGATTTATTAAGGCATCCACCGGATAGCTCAGTTAAGCAGCCGACAACCTCATAGGTTGAAGTGGTAGATGCCTTACAGAAAAAAAAAAATGTGCAAATAAATCCGGCACGTCCATCATAAATTCATAAGAAAGAAAAAAATAAAAGAAAGAAAATACATTTATTTAGCACAGACTAAAAAGCACACTATATATACAGTACATAAAAAAATTAATATTAATATTTAAAAAAAGTGTAAAGCAAATTACTGCGAGTCTGCATCACGGCTGCGCCAAAAAGGCCCAGTTCAGCAGGTAAGAGATTTGTATGAGGATTTCCCGACGGAAAAAATAAAGGACGAGAGGTTAAGTAGAAGTCCTACATAACCTCTCGTCCTCCCCAGACTGAGGGCATCCATTAAGATTCTCCAGACAATTTTAATGCACCCTATTTCGTATTAGGTGCGACCGGCACGCGGTCACATCCCGGTATGTGCGATAAAGTGCCGCATCGTTCACCTCTTCAGCACGACAAGAATGCAGCACTAAAAAGGACTTAAGTTCAAGATTGTGTGAATAAGTTATGAAAGTTTTTAATAAGAATAGTGGCGCGCAATTTAAGCTGCAACAGAAGTTAACAAACTGCCACAGTTTAAAACTTGAGGCCTATTGATTCAATACGATGCCAAAAGTGCAACTGATAGCATTTTTTTGTTAATCGGTCATTGCTAAACGATAAAAACTAAAATAAAGAAGATCAAACTAAAAATAAACAACACCAAATTCTCAATAATATTTATAAAATCATTTTGTTTCAGTTAAGTTCTCATTCAATTTTTACACTGCGACGAAAAACGCTCGATTTTCGCTCTGTTGAACATTCTTTCTAAAATTATTTGTAATGATATGGAGAACAATGATATTTCACTTAGGCTCTTGATGTCACGATAAGTGACAAAGGTACGGGACGATTTGGGTTAGCACAGTGACGACTCTATGCTGGCTGCGGTCTGATGAACACGTTTCTAACAATCTTTAATCTCTAAAAAAACCTACTGGCGTCCAAATTTCTTAAGGATTTAAGCTTCTGCCACTTTTTAAAGACAGTGCCATAAATGAAGTATATGATAATTCATTAATTTGATTTATTACTAAAACTAGTTGTGCGGTTACCCGCAAAAGTCTCGATTCCGTGAGAATATCGGGATAAACAGCACCTATGCCCTTATCCACGTCACGTCATTATCTACCAATGTGCCAAATTTAATCCAAATTCATTCTGCCGATCTAGCGTGAAAGCGTAACAACCAAACTCACTTTCGCATACATAATATTAAAAAAATACTATAATTATCAGCACCAGCAAATCTGTTTTATAGCAATGTTCAACAATATTTTAGCATAGTAAACTCTACCAAACTGTATGCCGCATTTAAATTTAAAAAATAAAACACGCTCCAAAAACTGCTAGTTAACAATAAAAACCATCAAGATAATAAAGTTCACAGTTCTGTTCGCCCCAGAAACGAAACGAAGTGTAAAGATAAGCTATTACCCAATGTAATCAAGAATCCATTCAATTAAAAAAAACAAAAGAGCGAATCATTTGTTACTTCCATTAACAGGAATACAGAAACGTCGATACGGTGGACAACTGGAAAGTCGGCTCCTATTAAATTTCATTCTGTTACAATTTCACCGTTGCTGTGAACGAAAATCAATCAGCCGTTGGACTACTAACCGACATTCGTTCTTCAATAAATACGACATGTAGCGGTTCTAGTAGATTTAAATCCTTTGCAAGGAATGTGGTCTTTTGGGACGGTAACGTAGACATGCAGTTGGTCCTTTGAACGTTTTAATCAAAATTGAGTGCGGACTAACAGAGAATGTGTTCTCTCTGTGCATATAAAATGGCTTCGGATGGTTTCCGCAAGGTGCAAGAGTGTAGCATGGAAGCTGAAAAGGTAAGTTAAATTGAAGGATACTTCAATAGTTGGAGAAAAAAGTTTGTGTGAGTCAGCACCAAAGCAAAACTGGAGTTTACTCCTTAATAGGATTGTCTTTGAACATGCAATAGGCAAAATGGGTAAATAGACAAATTTATAAAACAAAAAAAACGGCTGCAATATCTAGATCGAAGTGTGAAATAAGTATTATGTTTTTTTCAACATTTTAATCTGTGTTATTTACAAATAAAACAAGTTAACGCTTGTATAAATTTCACTCCCCATAAAATTTCCACACCGGGGGCCTTATATGGAATTCGAGTGTTAAGGAGTTAACTCCAAAAAGTATCAAAACACATAATTATGTCGAAATTTCGATGACGTAGACAGCAAAATAGCGTTCAACTTTCAACCTCCTGACAAGTATTATTATCAAAACTAACAAAGCAAAGCACTGTTCCAAAAATAATAACACAATTACCGATAGCTTGTAAAGGACCAATTAAATGTTAGAATATAACATTACTACAGTTGTTAGACCAAAAACATTGGCTATGTACCTACCTACACAGTTTTGAGGATTACTTCGGTACTTTCGAGAAAGTAGAAATCTATGACTTGAAATCTCAAAAGGATTTTGTAGGCTGACTTTAAACTGATAGTAATTTTGTTAAAGGTTTTAAAACACAAAATTATATTTCTGGTGCTGTACGCAGACAGAGTCGAGACTGTCTATAATTATATAAATGATCCATAGGACTAGTATTATTTTGTTCTATAAAAGCTATTTTGAAACAAGATAATACAATTTAGTTTATATGCATACTGTTTAAACATGTAATTCCACATTTTCAGAAGTAATTATCTACAGATGCTTAGTTCAAATGCGCACTGTCTAAACATGAAATTACACATTTACAGAAATAAACACATACGCTTAATTTTCATCGATAGACAACAAAATCAGAAGCTTCATGGGCAGGAACTCCAAAGTATAATTTCCGATTCAAATACCGCGAAATACACAGCCTGATTTCGAAATAATCTTAAATATTCATTGCATTCTGTCGTGAACACTCTCAACTAGCGCAGAGCGTAACCAGTTGGAAAATTCCTCAAGCGCTTAGCGCTCCTGTCGCAGCGCTGCAAAAGTACATTTATTTTATTCCCACTTTTTGTATCAAGCGTGTTGTTACGTAAGGGTGATTTACGAATGCACAATTCACTGTAAAAGCGACAGTGAAAAATGTACTACATTATATTGACTTCAGGAAACGATTGTTTTAAAACTGTAATGCTTTCATCCAAGAGTATTCGCCCACTCCTTGGTTTTCACCAGAAATGAAAATATAGTGGCCAGTTTAAGTCTAGCTGAGTTTTGTGGCGCTTATCTTTATTTTTGGGAACAAAGGAAGCTGTTCACCGCAAGAACGTAAAATTTCCTGAACAAACTATATAGTTTGTTCAGGAAATTTTACGTACGTTTACTATAATTTGATATTTAACGTACACTTGGAAAAACAAGGAAAAATGTGTGTAAGATGTGTGTCGAGGTGTTATCCTCTCGATCAATTGAATAAATTGAGGAAAGTTGGTTATTTATTGAAGATACTTACATGGACAAGCTACTTAGAGATACACATTTAATGGTCCTTTAACTGTTGATTATGATGGTCAAACTTTGCCTCTATTCCAATAAAAATGAGATGGATAAGTCAGTTTGCCATTCGATTTCATATTTAGGTACCGGCACTAAAAATTCTTTAGATGCTTGCTTTTGAAGCTCACACAAATACGTAGAAATTACTAGTAACAAACATTGATTGCCACTTTATGTTTCTACCGAAACAGACCCAACTTGACCGAACACAATACCAAACCACTACTCGAACGCTAAATCAAAATAGGCACACTATGAAATTCTGGTTGCACTATTGCAAATGCAGCCTGCACGAAATTGATCGATGCCGCACGGTGACCGCGGCTGCTGATTCATTTGTGCACCTGTGCCCTAGGAGTAGATATGCGACAGAGTCCAAGCTTCATTATGAACGCGATACGATAGGTAAACAACTAAAAGTCTAACTAAACTATCTGTGCGTGACGTAGGCGAAATATTATATAATCGCTGTGCTATATGGGTAGGTACAGCTCAGTAAAATCTTAGTATTTCGCTAGCTATTTTCATTTATATGTTCAGACACTAAACTTGTTTAATGGATATTGCATTTTAGATAAAATTAAGTGTTCGTAAAATTATAGTCACGAGCATCTCACTAGCCATTTTCATTTATTTAACAAGATACTTGTTTAATTTCATTTGGATGTTGCCATTTACTTTTTTGATTAAAACAAATGCGGTGTCTCTATTTCTTTATGATCTTAGAACTCTTGTGTCCACTCAGTAAGGTTTGCAAGCACTGCAATAGCCGTGCCATTTAGAAGTATACTTATCACACCGCAATTATTTATACTTTGGCCTCTGTTTCAATCTTACTCATGGCCCTGTACCGATACATAGGCGAGTGTATTACCCACCACGGGTCTACCTATGTATGCTTCTACATGTACCTATGCGTGGCCGTTACAGGACGTTGAACCGCATGAGCTAATTTGTCTTTGTGTGTGAGCTGCACTTGTCAATTTTGGATACTTCATTGTACGGTTGTTGTACTGAAGTAGATTTGGATAAATAAATAAATAATAAGTTTATTGTACAAAGATAAACAGATAAACTAAGTCATACAGTCTAAACATGATTGTACAAGTGGAGCTCAAAATCTGGTAGAACAGCTGGCTCCTGAACTAAGTAAAAAAATACTTGTATCTCAGGAGCCAGAAGGACGGAACAATTACTTAAAACTTGTTTTGCGTCGGTAGTTTCCATTTTGAATTTGTTTATTTATTGGGTCACAAATATTTAATTGCACGCTGAGGTCCTTCACTTCAGTGCTACACCAGATAGATAATTTTCACTGTGATTCACACATTTTCGTTACAGTCTTTTATTTAAATTCAAACCTGGTGAATATACTGTTTCACATTTTAATTTTTGTATACAGTGATGAGGGAGACAATATTTGTAAGGCTTTCCAGAAAAAGTTTAAGTGAATAAAAATAGTAAAAGAAAAGATAAGTGTTATCATACTGGGGCCTATTTAATAAAACCGACAAGCGACAATCCGACAATGTAACAATTTTGTAAGTTGTTTTGCTTTATTAAACACAACGTGTCGTGAAAATATTACAATTATGCCCTATTTAATAGGGCACAGATAGTGCGAAAAATTCGGCTGTCTTCGTGGGGTAGGCGTGTAGCAGTTAATAGCAGCGTACCAGAGCTCCGTTTAGATTCGAAAGTCTCGCTCTAAAATGTATTTAAATGTCAATAATTTCATGTCATATTTGTTATCGGCTAATTAAATATTACAGTAAAGCTTCGTGCAGACCAGCGCCATGCGACGGCGCGACGCGACTCGAACAATACAATTTCTAAGAAAACTTGACGGTATGACAATAACCGGTGTCGCGCCGCGCTGTCGCGTCGCGCTAGTTTGCACGATGCTTAACTCATCCCAGTCTATCCGTTTATGAAATACTATTACCCCTACGTAATATTATGAATGTGAAAGTAACTCTGCCTGTCTGAATATTACCTTTCTACGCCTTAGCGGCTGAACGAATTTGGGGCACACGGATGGACCATGACCTAGATTAGAACCTAGGATTTATTCAGGTAGTACGTTCCCATGGGATGATTTTCGACGAAAAAACTGGTATATTATAAACCATACAGCTTTCATACATAAAATTATACATGGCGCCTACCCAAGTACCAACATACTCGTAGTAATCAATTAGTAACCACCGAAGTTTGACTAACATCATGTATTGAGTATTACACAATATGAGCGGCTTAAATCAAATTCAAATTAATCTAGAGCCAGCATTAAGTACAGAGCAAAACAACAGCAAGACAATCAAATCCTTTGGATTTCTAGTTAATATTAACGTCCATTAGCTTTTGAGAAGGGTCACCGGTGGCCCCCACGAAGATTTGAATTTTTTATTAAATTTTCTCGAATACCCAAATCAAGATCAGATACGTCTCATTGTTGATTGTGGTGGCTTATTAATGATCCACAAATGATGATTCGTTTGGGTATGCGGACTTGGGGAGAGGAATTAAAGAAAAATTGAATTCTAAATAATACCATTTTTTTAATTCGTATGTCATATCGATTTTAAATTCATATATTGTTAAATATTGTATGCCCTAATGGGTAGTTTTTTGAGTTACCATAACCTAACTATAAGACCTACAGTATCACCAAAAATCACACTAATAAATACATTGACTCTGACTTCGACTAGGGAATGTATATTTTGAACGTTGGTAGAAACTACCTATGGAAAATGGGAAATGGTAGGTAATCCTACTTCAGATTGCTAGCACACCATATATTTTTACCGTTGAAGTATAGCCCAAATCTCGATCGAATTCTTTCTCGTAGTCCACAAAAGCTAAGCAGAGAGGCGGGTTATACTCCTCGGTCTTTTGTACAACCTATCGCAGCGCATGTATGTGGTCTACGGTGCTAAGGCCTTTACGGAATCTGGCTTATTCGGGAGGCTGCAAATCATCAAACCAGCACGCGAGACGGTTCGTGATGACTCTTAAAAACGGCTTGTAGACATGGTTCATAAGTGAGATGGGCCTATAATTCTTAAGCAGCGCTTTGTCGCCCTTTTTAAAGAAGAGTATCACCACACCTCTGTCGACTTGTGTCTGCCTGTGGCGTTAAAACGTCATACTCCAGGGTAAACCTTGGAGTATGACGGAATCAAACAGCTTCTGTGGGGCTTAAGGACGGATTTTCCACCGGCGGCTATTGTATAATAAAAAACCTATATATTTGATTTTATAAAAAAAAAAAATATAGGTTTTTTTTAATGCAAATTGACTATCCATTTATATAAATAAATTAAAAGTGAAAAATTATAGCTCTAGGCGGATCTATATTTGTGTTTATTTAAAGACAAAAGCTCTTTCGAAATATCTTTTGTTCAGTCGTCTTTTACGATAACTATGAGCCTAATGTGTATGTAGAATAGTAGATTACAATCATACATACATTATATCTATGCCTTTATTTTTACAGACAACTGGCAAAGTACTCGTAAATATGAAGAGTTTTTTTTAATATATGCCCAAGTAGCACCCGAAAAATGTACCCCATGCTTTACAAAAACACATAATATACTTTCATTTACATACAAAATAAGATAATAATAATATGATGATGGATCGTAGCGGAAATGAGAATACGGGAAACAATGTTATACATCTAATTATGTGCGAACATGTTTATTGTACATATTTTCTTTTATAAAGAGAGTATGTAAGGACTGTTATAATTTTTTGATTACGAGATGAAACTGACGTATACAATAGATAATCTGGCTATACCTACATCGAAAGCTTCAATCTACTTTGAGCCTTGTGTGTATTATATTGAAAATGTCAAATACTTTAGTTTGATTTACTGGTTCTCAAAATCTCTAAGATGTGTCATACGTTTCATTGCAGTGCGCTCGTCGGCCGTCGCCAGTGACAAAGGTTAAGGGATCTCGCGCTCTAGACGGCCACGATTGCCCATAGGTAATCTGGCTATACTTACATCGAAGGCTTCAATCTACTTTGAGCCTTGTGTGTATTATATTGAAAAAGTCAAAATACTTTAGTTTGATTTACTCGACACCTATTGGTTTCATACGGAACACAACCCTGCAGGCTGCTTGACGAAAGAAATAAGATCCTCGTTATAGTAGGCAGCATTACCCATTTATTTCATGAAATCTTTTGCAAGGAGCTCTACTACAATATAATAACGACGTCGAGCTTTATTCTACAAGTTAAAATTAAAATAGTTTCATGGACTCATTTTCGTCGCTGCGCCATTAGAGTCGACAGATTTAATCGTTAGTGTTATGTAATAGTACACTTCATACAATTTCAGCGACTACTCATGAACAGCTAGAACTAGTCACCCAGTAACAAAAGTACTCATTAGGTAAAGTGTTACAAACCGAGCTGGTTACTCCGAAACGGAACGCGAACGGTTTCATTTCGATTTCATTACGTTGCTCCATTTCCAAGCCGTGGTTTTATGAAATTATTGAAATGAGCTCCGGTATAAAAGCTGCATTGTAATGTGAAAATGTATTTTTTCGTTTTCTTGTTAGGAAGGAGAATGGTAATGGACTCAATCAGCTATGTATGGTAGATATGCTAAATGAAAATGTCGGTTGTAAAAATCTAGTTATAAATTTTCTTTAGGTTATTTTCTTTACTTGTATGATCAGACACTTAATATACGTACAGCGCACGGACTATAATATTTTACTAAAGAAATTAAAATTCAAAGGAAAGTTTAATGGCTCAGTATTTCATGAACAAAACATAATCATTCCTACTTAACGCTTTTGTCAATAACACCGAGTATGAAAACCATAAAGCTTCGTGCAGACCAGCGCGACGCGACGCCGCGACGCGACTCGAAAAATACAATTTCTAAGAAAACTTGACGGTATAACAATAACCGGTGTCGCGTCGCGCCACAAGTCGCGCTGGTCTGCACAAAGCTTAACAGTATCATTTTCATTCAAATATTTTCTACAGAACATACTTATTTGTTGAGACTTCGACCTACATGATTATAGGTAGATATATCATCAAGACGATTCAATTCATCAACATAATAATTTACTTCCCACGTTTCACTAACTACAGTCTACATTCTATAACTAAGCGCTGACCAATCTGTCTGCCAAGGCACACAGCCAGCCGCTTGCGGTTTGAGTCCCCGACAAACTGAGCTCACCCCGACGCCATTTGCTTTCGATCAGAATGAATGGTGATATATTATATTTGTCACCGTAAGATTGTTAGATTATAACTTTAAACTAACGGTAGTTTAAAGTTATAATCTATCATTTTACCACTGTTAGATTATATGCTGTCGAAAAATTGTCATCTGGGAAAATGGTTTAGGTTAGGTTAGAACTGTGACCAACCGCGCGTGAGCCGAGCGAGCGGATCGAGCGAAGCCAAGGCAGTGGCAGGCGAGCACTACTTCCAATTTGCACGGAGCTAGGCAGGCTATTTTGTATTAGCGCAAGGTGAGTTACTTCGCAAGCAAGTTTGATACAGGAATAGATTATAAATTATTCTAAAATAAATAGTTTGCAGCTCAAAATTTTTCGAAGATTTATAATGTAACGGAAATAATACCAATAGATTATAAACTAACGAAGTTCTTAATTATACGGTGACGTATTAATCTGTTTTTTGTTGTAGCAAAGCAAACAATCTTTCTCGTATTGTCATAAACTGTATAGGAACAGCTGGTTGAGCTGTTCTGTTGGTAAAAATAATAGCCAGTTAGCAAGGTGGCAGCCGATTTAACTACCCAGGGTGCGCCAGACAGTTTAATAATCTTCTTATATCTATATATATAAAAGAAAGTCGTGAAGTCGTGTTAGTTACACCACTTATAACTCAAGAACGGCTGAACCGATTTGGCTGAAAATTGGTGGGGAGGTAGCTTAGAACCAGGAGAAGGACATAGGATACTTTTTAGTAGGGTAGGTAGGGTAGGTAGGGTAGGTAGGGTAGGTAGGGTAGGTAGGGTAGGTAGGGTAGGTAGGGTAGGTAGGGTAGGTAGGGTAGGTAGGGTAGGTAGGGTAGGTAGGGTAGGTAGGGTAGGTAGGGTAGGTAGGGTAGGTAGGGTAGGTAGGGTAGGTAGGGTAGGTAGGGTAGGTAGGGTAGGTAGGGTAGGTAGGGTAGGTAGGGTAGGTAGGGTAGGTAGGGTAGGTAGGGTAGGTAGGGTAGGTAGGGTAGGTAGGGTAGGTAGGGTAGGTAGGGTAGGTAGGGTAGGTAGGGTAGGTAGGGTAGGTAGGGTAGGTAGGGTAGGTAGGGTAGGTAGGGTAGGTAGGGTAGGTAGGGTAGGTAGGGTAGGTAGGGTAGGTAGGGTAGGTAGGGTAGGTAGGGTAGGTAGGGTAGGTAGGGTAGGTAGGGTAGGTAGGGTAGGTAGGGTAGGTAGGGTAGGTAGGGTAGGTAGGGTAGGTAGGGTAGGTAGGGTAGGTAGGGTAGGTAGGGTAGGTAGGGTAGGTAGGGTAGGTAGGGTAGGTAGGGTAGGTAGGGTAGGTAGGGTAGGTAGGGTAGGTAGGGTAGGTAGGGTAGGTAGGGTAGGTAGGGTAGGTAGGGTAGGTAGGGTAGGTAGGGTAGGTAGGGTAGGTAGGGTAGGTAGGGTAGGTAGGGTAGGTAGGGTAGGTAGGGTAGGTAGGGTAGGTAGGGTAGGTAGGGTAGGTAGGGTAGGTAGGGTAGGTAGGGTAGGTAGGGTAGGTAGGGTAGGTAGGGTAGGTAGGGTAGGTAGGGTAGGTAGGGTAGGTAGGGTAGGTAGGGTAGGTAGGGTAGGTAGGGTAGGTAGGGTAGGTAGGGTAGGTAGGGTAGGTAGGGTAGGTAGGGTAGGTAGGGTAGGTAGGGTAGGTAGGGTAGGTAGGGTAGGTAGGGAGGGTAGGTAGGGTAGGCAGGTAGGTGCGCCGTAGATAAGTACTTAGTTCTACTCGAGCGAAGCCGGGGCGGGCAGCTAGTAAATAATAAAATCGTTTATGGACCAAGCAAAGAATTTTTACATTTCCTTAAAAGTAATACAAATAAACTTTTCCTAAAATTATTGTCATAAAGGAAACATAATTTTAACTTGTGGACTCCATACTAGGTCGATACTGTCTCATTGAGTCCTTGAGAGTATTTAACCATTTGAAATTTCAGGGTCAATACTGTATTGTATTTATTACACATTGTTTTAATTTTTTTATGTAAATACAAAATCAATAACAAAAAACTTAATAAATAAAACAAAATCGTCAGAAGCCCAAAAGTCTGACAACCATGTCTTACCAAGGGGTTGCCCAGTAACACGTTGTGGAAGTCAGATAGGCAGTCGCTCCATGTAAAAATTCTGGTATTCAACAGAGCTGCTTCCGGTTAGACTGGAAGCCGAACCCAACATAGTTGGGAAAAGGCTAAGCAGATTGTTAGCCAGTCATGGTTTACTTTTACATAAGCAACCTTCGAAGCTGACGTTACTTAACGTCGGTCAGTGCACCCTACTGGTCAGCTTGATCCGTGCACCTAGCTTCTGACGTTTCATAAGTGCCCTTGTAGGTTTATGTGAAATAAAATATATCGAATTTGAATTTGAATTTGAATCAGATAGATAATTATCCTACAGCTCGTGTTGACACTAAAGAAGAAGCAGAATAATAAGCAGAAGAAACAGTAACAATCCTGTACAGTACGACACAATTTAGACGTAGCATAAATTTGAAAATTTGCATTCATTCATTTCAATTTTACGACTGTATTTGGTTATATGACTTCACAAGTTATTGCGTTTGCGTAAAGATCATTTTCACCTAAAGCAGTAATAAGTATTGGTGATTTTAAGAGGCACTCAGTTCGGATGGTGATCGGTTTTACGAATTTTGCCGAATCCACATCTAATTTGTACGGTACTGTTAACAGACAATTTTAAGTTAGCGTGTGGTATCTAAAGCATCATCAGACATGCATCATATTATCGACACCTGATAAGAACCACATTGTATGTATTTTTGCTAGATTTACAGGAGAGTGAATCACAATTATATTTTTTGGTTTTGATATCGTCCTACTGCTTTTAAATAAAACACTATAAGTATTAAAGTAGACGTTTTATACATATTTTTTTGCGTTCTTTAAAAAGAAAATAGCCATTATTACGTACATTGAACAGAAACTTGTTTTCGGTCAAGTTACAATGTTAGAATTGATTATTTTAAAACAACAACATTGTATATATAGTTATGGTCGTGTGAGTACAATTAATTTTTATTTGTTCGTTATGAGTTTATTTTAATTCAATAACATGGTATTTATTTACATTTTTACATTGTTACTAAATCGATTATGATGGCAAAAGGCTTCTTGTTATTTGAAATACAATGTTATTAAGACACAACCGATTTATTTCGAATTTGGGGGCGTCGTTGGAAAGTGCGTTCAAAAATATTGTGGGTGTGTGAAAAGTATTTTTCAACTTACGGATCCGTTTGCGGAATATTAAGCTTTAAAGTGTTAATTTTTGTTAGAGTCAAGTGTCCCCCCTGCAAGCTAAATGGTTTTACTTGCATTTGTGAAAAAAATCACAGAAGTAGTATATAATTATAACTAAATTCAAAGGAAAACTATCACAGCTAAGTTGGCTGTCTAGGTAAACGAGTAAAAATCGACCAACTTAAGTTTGCAGTTTAAAAGACATTTTATCCCATACATTCCGTATGGGAGAACATGCTTTTCAACTACAATATTAGTTTGTTCTTGGGATAAATTAATCCCAACTACGGAACCCTTCATTATGCGTGATCCGACACGCACTTGGCCGGTTTTTTTTTTTTAATTAATTCATTTATAGTTAGAATACATTGCAAAATGAGTTACAATGTTGTTCTGATCAGCCGATCGATTCTGTAAAAATATCACCGTGAAACTTAGGTGAAGTGAGCTGTCAATAGTGCTAATCCCTAGCATCCTGCCGGTCAATTTGTGACAGTGGCAGCTCACTTCACGCTCACTTCACCTAAGTTTCACGTTGATATTTTTACAGAATCGATCGACTGGTGTCGATTATAGCACCTTCTTGAAACTGTACAACTTACAAGACTTTCCTACTCTAATATTTACCAACATTTTGGTGACTTTACTATACTCTGTACACGTACAAGCTGCGTAACAGTTTATTTTAAACACGTCTTCACGTCACCTGCCGTCTGCCAGTCTCGGCACACCGATATAGAATTTAATATTAACATGTGGGTTTCCCCGCACCTACGCAAGTGTTACTTAACTATCACTTATCATACAGTGACTGAATATGGAATGAGAACATGCTTCGTAACTTAGACGGAGTCAAAATTATTATGGCTAAGTAATAGATCTTTTTAGAGCAGTGGTGGCCCAGTAATAACGGCCGCGACTTACGAGTTCGTAAGTTCGATCCCTGACGTGCTTTCCTTTGTGTAAATTATTTCATCACCACTGCTCTCAAAACCGTGAAGGAAAACATGGTGTGGAAACCCACATGACCTAGAACCAAAAATTCAAAGACATGTGATATCTATCAACCCGCACTGGGCCCGCGTGGTGGATTTCGGCCCCTCACAGAAAGCACGCCTGTGTCCCAGCAGTGGGAACATTATAGGCTGATTTGCTATGAATTTGCATTTTGCGGATACACATGGCCGACATTGCATTGTATTGAAACAACACAACTGAAAGTGAAGACAGCTAGTTGCTTTTCAGTCTACGAGTACCAAATCAATATTATAACTCTCTATATTATTCTCTTGTGATTATAACTTATCTTAAGGGTACGCTAGTCGGTCATTCTTCCATACAAACATAGTATGGTGATTACTCGTTCGTTATTTCAATTTGTCTTGTCATTACCTAGCCCTGTACAGAAACAGAATTGAAAAAAAAATTGGTTTGGAAGTTATGAGCATCGAAACTTCCATATTTTAACACTAATTTTAACTCGTCTTTGGGCGTAAATAAATAACATATATAGTAATGGCAAAATGGAAAGCGGACAGGGATAGATAATTTATTCAAAATTCAAAATAATTTTATTTTGAGTAAATACATTCAGTAATTCTTCCATAATATATATACGCCCAAAGATATGTTCATGAAATTTTACGCGCTCGTTTTCGTTATAAATCATCGTTTTTCACTAAATAAATATATAAATAAAAACTAGATAAATAAATACTAAATAAATAAAACTAAATAAATAAATAATTAGACTAATTAGCATGCATATTGTCACGCCCACCAACGAGTTTGAGCCGCCGACTAGCGCACCCTTGATTCGTGAGTGTAATTTATCGAAACTAATAGTCGTACAACACTGAAAGATACCGAATAATTTTAAAAAAATGTCTTAGGATCAAACCTAAGCAGAATTATCTGTTCTCACGACTTAGTTAATAAAAAACATAATACGAAAATAACAGACTCAATCCACCACATAGATAAAACAAACAACACGACAAATGAAGGTTTTTAATCATAAATCTTTAATCCCACGTAATTATAGAGCAAAGGAATTAAAACATGACATTTACGGAACACAATTCGCAAACAAGCCTACAGTTCATGAAAGTGATTGTTATAATTGCCACAGGCAAATTACGTCATTACGCCAATATCATTTTACAGTTGGAAAACTGGGAAATACAAAATTAAACTCCTGGTTAGAGGGCGGAAAGTTTAAATCTGGATGGGCGAAGTTTTCGGGGGTGTTAACGTAAAGTTGTAATTTTGCACGGATTGTTCACAAGTATATCGCGGTTTGTATGTGTGACGTTCCTCAATGCTTTACATTTGCTCGCCACAAAGCCTTATCTTTTGTTACATTATGTGATATTACGCCTGTTTAATTTATGTGAGTTCTAATTCGCGTTTATGAAATCAATGTTGTAGTAAATTCAGTTCGTAACATTAATTAGAAATCTGTTATGCGTGGATGTGGAGGAAATTCACATGTTATTGTACCAGGGGACTATAAAATAGAGGAAGTAAAACAGCCATAAAATATCTTATCAGTTGACAAAGGAGGACAATGAAATATATGATTCCGAAACATCAATAAAGATGGAAGTCTGTCGAGGAGAAGTCGACGTGACTTGGTATGGCGCGCTACGAATAATGGTGACTTTCAAATTAGATTGCATAGCACACCCGGGATTCTCAAGGTGGTGCCAAGTATTTGCGTTTCAGGCTGTCTCGTATTTCGTTGCTGGAATTTTTATTTCATCGAAAGGGGTATCGGGAACTTTCCGGAATAGGTCGAGATATTTTCATATTGATCTGCTATAAGTTTTCTTATTTATTATAAGTTACCTACGTGAAAAGTGTGATGGTGTGAGTAATTGAGTATGACGAGGCACTGGTTGGTTCTAAGTAGGGCAATGACTAAGAGATTATTTTTGTAGGGAATAAAACATCTACATAAGTGAAATCTAGCTTTTTACATCCTTTTTATATTGAACCCATACTTATGTTTCACTGACTGATCAGGTTCGTAGGGGATGACACCAGCTATTGAACGATTAAATCGAATCTGTAGTTTTGCACATGAAAGCACCGATTCTATATTAATCATCATTAAAATAAAATATTATATTTTTCAAACTCATAGCTCCAATAATTGACGTCCAATATAACTCACATACCAATTCCTATTTCGTTTTGTCGTCCAAATAAAAGCCAAGCAACACATAAATGTGGACGTACGACCAAATCGCAATAAGCACTGGCGAGAGAGAGAAATATGGAACCATATTAACTCGTCGATTCGATTGCACAAACTCTTGCACAAACTTCTGCGCTACGATTAATGACCGCACAGTGAAATGGGAATGTCTTCAGCGTGATAAGTGATCCACGTAACGTGGCTTGAAGAAAGCCCAGATGCGAATGCATTTTAAAATTCCCATTTCAAATGTTTTCACCATATTTTAAATCTTTCTCTAATTTAAAACCTCTCAGAAGCATTCATTATTCATGACCAGAATAATATGTGAATAGAAAATAATACATAATAAAATATTCTTTTCATGTAGCGTTTTTGTAATCCCGTTTACACCTGTTATTAAATACACATCAAAAGAAATATTTATTTGATAGATTTTATCGAAAGTACAAAATCATATTCTAGTTTTTGGATCACTTCTGTAAATAAAATGATTGAGCGAACAAATCGTGAATTACATAGTGTGTATGAAGTTTGTTTGGTTACAACTTTCCTAAAACTAACTATTCAAACATTTTGTTGTTTTTGGACTATTTTCTCAAAGCAAAAGGAAAAGTGAAATTAAAGCTCAACATTTTAGGTACATTACTCATGACGATTAGGAACCTAAATGAAATTTTGAGCTACCCAGCTCACAGAAATGGACCCTTACGGAAAAATAAATGGACAGTGAATCTCATCTTAATTTTAGTTAATTATCTTTAATGAAAAAATCTCTGTTTCAGGGATCTGGGAAGTTGACAATACCGATCTGTTTTTGAAGATTGCATTTAACTTATTCCTAAAATAATTCTTTTGCTAATATAGAGGTCTCTTTACTAAATTACTTCTATGAAAAAAAGGCATTTTTTCCCAAGGCAGTCTAATGAGTAGGATGATTAAACGGTAATTCCACTTTTGATCGTTAATTTCAGTGATTCTTGGGAGACATAATGATTTGTCAGTAAAAGTTTATGGACGACGATGCTATTGTATGAAGATTATAACGCATCCGCCAAAAATCATATTATATTTTAGTGGCATGAGGAACAGGTGTAAAGTTCACTCATCCACCATCATAGAAAAAGAAAAATCCTCCAACCAGACGGGTGTTGTGCCTGGCGGGCAACTGCCCAGAGGATGAAGCTTGTATATATGTCCATCGCGCGGTAAACTCTAATTGCGCGATGCAGGATTTGTGTGACGTCAGGTCTTTGATGCGTAGTTTGCATGTGGCGATGTAGATGCCGCCACAATATCAAACTCCATCCCTCTTTTAACAACAATGTACATGATGATGTTCCAGTAGCATTGCAGGCTATAAATTTTTAACGGCCGATCAAACTGTCGAACAGAAAATCGATGGAGTACGAAACGTTTCCAATCCAACACTGTCGCTGACATTTAGTTTTACAACAAAAGATGGATTGTGGCTAACACCCTTGAATACCGTGTACCTTTAATAATTATGAGGAGGTTGAATGTAATTGTTCTTCGTCCATAAATAGAATGAAATATAATGAATGGCTTTAACAATGAAAAGTTTAAAAGGAACTGATGCAGTTGACAGGCAAGTTGAACTTGGGAAAAGGTTGTAAAAAATAACCAAAGAAGATCGTAAGACTAAATAGGAAACATAATACAGTCAAAACCGTTTATAACGACTTCGCTTTAAACGACGTACTGGTTATAACGACGAAATTTTGAGGACCCAGCAATTCTGTTTACTTAACATAGTTTTTGGTTATAACGACTATCAGCTAGAACAACCGTAATCCGACGGTCCCTTCGAATTCGTTATTTAAACGGTTTTGACTGTACAGTTCTAATGTAATTGAAAATATTTCGATAGATACCTACCCAAATAATCAAAGAAGATGGTAATGAGACTAGGACGAAACATAATACAGTTATAATCCAATATTCAGTCGATGTATAAAAGGCTGATGAAGCCAACAACTGCGACAATAGTCAACATAAACTTAAAATCGGCATTAATAAACATTTAACAACGTCTACAAGGGTTATAAACTCGAAATGTCTCGAGAATAAACTTCGGCCAATAAACACGAAATAATCCTTCAAGTTTGTTTTATTTGGAGGAATTAAAAATATTTAGTAGAAATAAGTAAAATGGTGGACGATTGTACCAGCTGCGACATTGCAATTTAGTTTTACAATTGGATGGTATCGCTTGTGGTTGCAAGCACGTTTTCTTAGTTCGCAGTTATCTTGCAGCTTTTTCTACAGGATGTCTTGTTTTTGGAATTGTGCTACACAAATGGAACTGGAATAGCTATGAGTATTCCTTAAATTTCTGGTTCCATTATTACCTATTACCGGTTTTGTACAACAATAATCCTTTGCTTTCAAGATCTATTTCTATTTTACGTTAAGTGACTTCTTCAGCTCTTTTTAGTCGAATAATCGAAGCGGACCTAATTTCCTTTTCAACATTATCCCCATAAATTCAGGTGGGAACCAGAAGTTAAGCAACACGTGATTGGCATTCGCATCCATCTAGTGCAGATCCAAGAAATTTAGCTCTTATACCATTGTCAGAAAGTACAATATCACTCTGAGAAAAAATGTCTAGATACTTTTAGTACAAAACCGAGTTGCAGGGTGAAACTAATCACTATAATTGAATTTTCTGCAGCGCGTTCGCCTCGTGCCTCGAATTCAGCTAATTCTATTTGCCGTTTTAGTTGCTAACTAACGCCTTTATTTTGCCCATGAGTGTAATTACCAACCAGTTTACTGTGATTTGATTCTGAATAATTTTAGTGTTTTGATATTTTGTATGTGAATGTTGCATTTTGCCAAATTTAAATTTACATGGTAAAAGGTTGTTAATAATATTTAATTCGCCATTCATGAATATTCACCACAAATATGCGCTTACATTAATTAAGCGTCACACAAATTAGTGGCCAGCGATAAAGATATGTTGACCAATAAATTGGGAATCACATCGCATAGCGTTATACATTTTAAAATTAATATATGTATCTATATGGTCGTCCGAAATAATAGGACAGTGGGCTGCAGATTCATTAGTGACTCAACTCATTATATTAATTTATCTACTCTCATATCGTAATATTCGAATTATAAACTTCAAAACGAGTTTATATTGACATACTTTATAAACACAATACCAAAATTTAAAAATAGAATCCTATATAACACTTTTTCTCTAAAAAATAATGCTATATTTTTTTTTTTTCTATTACTATACAGGGCAAATCCAAGAAGAAATTCCTAATATATTTAACCTCAAAATAGATACTAATCCCCGAATGAATCTTAAAGTCGTTACCATAATATCTTATAATCTATATCATATCTTAATATCATAATCTATAACTGTCTTATAAAACGACATATTTACAATATTTCTGAGATAAGTAAAATAATATGAAACACCAAGATATATTTTGTCATTTATTTAGATTTCTTTGCCAACATCAAATTGACACACCATACCATCACATCTCCTATTCTTCACATAATATAACTATTTATTTAATATTTTATTATTTAGGTTAAAAATAATTGGTAACCCTTAATTAACAGTAGATCTCCAACAAATCTATGCCAATCTATCTTTTAACAGACACAGCCACTAGAAACATTGTACCGCCATGAACGCCCGAACCAGAAGGCCGTTGCCGCGCCATTTTTGACATTTGAATCTTGCGGTGTTGCCAGTACTTGAAATTGAAACCTACTCGTAACACATGATTTGATTATCCTCTGAAAACCGTTGACTACCGTTTAATTTACGTCCAAGTGAATTATTTCCACTTCCATGAGGACTACAGAACACAGAACTACAGAACGCCAACCGCTACCATCATTACATACTTCTGTTGCTTCATTTGAAAAATGAAAATGAAATGAAAATGAAAATGAAAATGAAAAATGCTTTATTAATTATACAAGTAAAATTTAACAACTAGTGATTGGAGTCTCCTTTTAAGCAAAAAAGCCTGTGTTAGGAGACTCCGCTCTTCCAAAACTTAAAATATTAACATAAAATTACTTGTTTTAAGTGTTATAAAAACAGGCGATTTAAAATAAAAACAGACAATTAAAACTAGACAAGAAGCATGCAAATGTGTGAGTGAGAGTAGGGGTGTGTTACTGTGAGTATAAAGGTGTGTAAATTTGAATTTGAATGTTGAATGTGAGCATCGGTGTGTATGAAAGTTAAGTGATAGTGTGAGGGTTTGTTAAATTTAATGTAAAATACAGAGTGAGTGTAAGTGGCAATGAATGAATCAGACTGTATACGACAAGTACGAAAGATGAGAGCATTAAGTGTAAGGTTTTATTTTATTCCAGTAGCTTCTCCGTGTCATCATAAGTAAGTGGTTTTATCCAGTTATTTACTATTTTTTTACTGTCAGTTAATTGTTTATTGTATATGTAGATCTCTTTGTTAACTCGATTGTAAAGCTTTTTTTTTTTTTTTTTTTTGGATGGGAAATTATCAAATAACTTCTCCCGCTCTGGGTGGAGCGGGAGGGCGTGTCAGACTTTTACTGACTAAAACCCACCCGTGTTCCTTCCGTTGCCTGTGTGCCGAGGTCGCGATATCCCTTTCAGACAAACCCGCGACCCCGGCAGGCATTGGCCCTTCCGGACCCCGTCAGTTGGTGCTGACATCTCTTTGAGGCGCGCGTGGAACACAACGCGTCGTCGACTCGGGCCTGGTCCCTATCGGACGGCGAGCTACCCATTGCTCACCGTCCGCAAGCCCGCGCCTACGGTGGCCGGAAGTCGGCTCGCGACTCCCGACGCCCGGGGCGTCTCCTGCGGCGACTAGGGGCGCGAGGGGGCGCATTTTGCCTCTCCCTCGCGCGCTCCGCCTCCTCCTTCGCGAGCATTACTGCTTCGCAGAAGGAGGTGACGGCCTCCCATGCACTCTCGCTCCGGACCATGGCCTGAACCAGGGCCGGACGCGAGAGATCGCCGCCGCCGATCGCCTCCGTGAGGACACGGCGGTGCTCCGCCCAAGCTGGGCAGACCTCCACCGTATGCTCCACCGTGTCCTCCGGGCGATCCACACAGTGGTGACACCCGGGCGTTTCCTCCCGCTTTATTCTGAACAGGAACCTCCCGAAACAACCATGTCCGGTGAGGACCTGTGTCAGGCGGAAGGTGAGGACGCCGTGGCGCCTCTCTAGCCACTCCTCAAAGAGGGGACTTATCGCCACAATTGTGGCGTGCCCAAACTCGATTGTAAAGCTGAGCTGAGCGTTTGTCGTATTGAATCCGGGCGAACTTGGTTTTAGTTTTAGGAACTTCAACTATTATATCCTTTCTTCTTTTCAAGGTTAAGCTGGGATCAAATTTAAGAGTTTTATGTTTCCTGAACTCTTAAATTTGATCCCAGCTTAACCTTGAAAAGAAGAAAGGATATAATAGTTGAAGTTCATTTACGTTCACACATCTGGTTATACACGAACGCTTGCCACTTTCACCATCTTTCTATATTAAACAGATATATATACGTAGGATAAACTCTTGTTTTACTTTGCCTAGTATTTTGTTCATCCTTTTCGTCGTCTTTAATAAAACCTAGGCAGCGTTACCTCCTTCCAAATGGTAGAAATTAATTTTGGTCTTGTTTTAATATTTCAGTGGAACGAAAGGCTTGTAATAAACCTTCTAAACCACATAATGAAGGAGAAAAAGTATCAAGATATTAAAAGTAATGCTTTCAGTTCCTTAGTCATAAAACAGTGTTGATTAAATTTTTTGTCAAAATTATTACGGTAATTTTATTGTTTGATGGTAGGCAACCGTTTTATGGTATGCTGCTGAGTTTATATAGTAAGGTGGATTATTAAGAGGGTTAATCTTGTTTCTATAGGACTTAATGCAACTCTGTGTCTTGCATACTCTACAAACTAATCCTTCCCTTTTTTTATTTATTTATTTAAGGCGAATGCGTCAGCGTAGCCCGCCAAATTCAAAATTTCTTACGTTTTTCGCAGTTTTCAGGTCAGTATCAGGTTGTATGGTGATCTAAATATGATTCGCGGCCTCAAGAAATAAGGAACAGAAAAATAAGTAAAAAGGTAATGCTTATTTCTAAAGAAATCTCTTCCAGCATACCTGCAACAGGAAAGGAGATAAAATATATGTAGACAACGTGTGTGTAAAAAAGAAAAAAAACACAAAAAATAAAAACAAATATTTCATCTAAATATAAACATACAATAAGAGAATATACTTACAAACATACATGCTTCTAAAATAAATATCACTAAAACATATTATTATTCCTTTATTGCATTTTTATACATATTAATTACATTTTAAAATATTTTTATAAAAAAACCAAAAACAAAACATTTAAAAATTATTATTATGTAATTAATTTTATAGTACCTATAGTTTATATTTATATTTTGCCCTTAATTAATTATTACTGTCATGATATTCAGCAATTTACTGCTGTTATGGCATACTGTAATCATCATGTAGCCTAGAATTATTTATAATTACAAACAAGTCAACTTGTAAAACACCATTACTTTTCCCAAGGTGAAGATAGAAAGCCATCTAATTGTAGGTAGATTTTAAACGACAAGTTTTTAATTGAACCTCAAATAATTGTCATTTTGTCAATTTGTGTGTAATTATCATTTTGTGTTTTTGTTTTGTTAAATGGGGTCCTAAACATACAAAAAAGCCAAGTAATTGTGACCAACTTGGACGTAGCGCTCACCGGCCGCTACCGCGGTGCCTCTCGCTTCGCTCGCTCAGCTCGCGCGCGGTTTGTCGAAGTTCTAACCTAACCCATTTAGTCGGGGTGAACTAGCTTAGTTACTGCGACCAATTTACAGCAGTAGTATATATAACGAAATTAAAAGGAAAACTATTACAGCTAAGTAGGCTTTACAGGTTAACGAGTAATAATCGACCAACTTTCTGTTGAGAACGTGTTTTTCAACTACAAAGTTAAGTTTGCTCTTGGGATAAATTCATACCAACTACGGAACCTTTCCTTGTGCGTGGTCTGACACGCACTTGACCGGTTTTATTTTTTAATCACTTTATACCAAGACTGTTTTTCCATCCCCGACTTTGACCCTTAATCATCTTCAAGATAAAAGAGCGATGAAAAACTAGCTCTCTCAGTAATACCTTCAATAAATACCGAGCAAATCGAAAATGTGACTGGACTTAGATAAATGACAGAGCACTAGCAGAATACTAATGTGATAGTGGCGCACTATGTGCTAATGAGAATTGATTTTATATAGTGTAGTGTGGATATACGGTTGATTTACTCGAGTGTAGTGACAGAGGGTTAAATGGCGTGATCGATACGATTTTGAAGTAGGTGTGACTTAGAATTTTTGAAAGGGACATTGTTTTGTTACGATGAACCTTCGAAGGCAAAAATTGTGTAGGTAATGAATTTATAATTTATTTATTACACCGAAAATAATACAACGGATTACACATACATATAAGCTTATACTTGGGAGTATATAACATGGGAGCATCTCTCCCAGACCCCTCAAAATAGACAATAATCCATATTAGCCCAAAAGACGAGCAAAAAGATGCATCAATGAACCAATACAATTTATTTATTTATTATTACCACTTAAATGAGTGTGTGTCTATGTGTTTGTGTATGCGCGCGTAATTTTGTGTAAGTGTAGAGCAGTGACAGGTATTGGGGTGTTGGTAGTGTGAATACCTGCGTCTATTATTAAATATTGATCCTTTGCATATTGATGCCATGTGGAGCAGAGCCTATGTTCTTAAGAATCCGTAAAGACTTGTCAAAATGATAGATGGAAAATTGTTTTGTTCTCTCATCAGAATATAGGTACTGCAATTACAAATAGGGTTATCTCATAAGTTCATGAAACTTCGACGTTATTCATAAAAAATACCCATATTTTTTTGCCCGGGCCCTTTGATAATTATGTATACTGTAAATACAAGTGAGCTAAATTATAACAGAGAATCTTAAAAAACGCGAGTTCAATAAATGTAAAAATGTATATTTGAAAAAAAAAAATCCGGAAACCATATTTCCTACAAATAAAATAAAAAACAAAAATTTAAAAATAAATTCATCCCCAAAATGTTTAAAAAGTAAATCTGGGTGACCGAATATTCTGGAATGTAGCCCAGAATAAAACATTAATCTTAGTGCTATAACTGACAACGACAAGTGTACATCCTACGATTTTAACACCGAGCCACGAAATACTTCGTATGGATGTTCTGGTGCAACCTAGTTGACTAAAGTAGCTTAGCTAGACTAGCTAGTACTTTAGTCAAATTTAGTCAATCTTTAGTTTAATCTTTTTCTAATTATATTACAAACAGCATTATGAAGGTTGTTTATTTAATTTTAATTACATGGTCAATTAAAACAACTCGATTTAAATTACGTGATGTAATTTCAAGTGGTTTATTTTAGGTATTAGCTCTTAACTATTCAATTACTTGATTTGTGTTATCAAAGATCAATCAATACAACGTTTTTCTTAGCAGTTATAGCTCTCAAGAACAAACAAGAAACAAATTTCATAAATGAGTCGCTGTTCTTTAAAAATGGTTTACAAAAGGATATTCCATATCCGTAAGATATACCTGAATTGATAATGATGAAAAAACTATTTTAAGTAATTGAAGATATCATCATGGAGTTTGTACAGACTTTTATTTGTGTAATTCTATGGGTACAAGTAGTATTCATCTATGCTTTGAATGAAGGACTAGATATTGGTACGTAGTTTGATTATAATATTAAGCTTGTGAATCTAAAGTGCTCACGCCACAAAATAAGTATTTAAATGCTTTGTGGTGTGGGCATTTCACATCTGTTTAAATAAAATACAATAGACGAGGTACATTTAGTAACTTAATCCGCGTAACTGTTTTTAAAGAGTCATAAAGAACCCTGTAAGAAATCGACATGTGTTTCACCTCTCAACGAGGCATCCTCAGGAAGGCGATTGACTTGTTGCGAACTCGGACCCGACGTGTGGACACGTCAAGCGTCGACCGCAGTGAAAAAAAAAAACTTCGTAAATATACGTCGTCTATTGTATTTTATAATGGATTTCCGCAAAATGATAGTAGTACATACGTATATCGCAAGGATACGCTGAATGTATCACGTTTTTGTTTCAACACAATCAATATTTTCAGGTCTTAATGTCACGATATCTAACCAGACGGCGACTGCCTATAATTACGGGGTCCTCGTGGGTATAATCAATCCCGACAAATATTCACTCGAATCTTTTGAACAGGACCAGCCTATCTTCAAAGACTTTTACGAGGAATTCCTTTCATGGAAGGAAATTGAGCCGATTTCTAACCAAGAATGGCTCGTAATGAACAACTATGGTCTACTAGTAGATACTCAAGAGTCTATAATAAATAAAAAAACAAGTGCACGTAGCAAAAGGCGTTCTAAGAAACGTTTTATGCGCACTGTGAGTACAGGGGACATTTTAATCTCAGGCAAAAGCCATAGTGGGTTGGTTGGGCATGCGGCCATTATGATTACTGATTACTGGGTCTTAGAGATGGCTGGTGGTAGAAGATGGAAGAAAGGGATCAGGAACAATAACAGACAAATTTCCAAGGGTGATTGGTATGATAAGTACTGTTCTGAAACAACGACTGTGTACCGTTGTCCTGACAGTCATAAGGCTGAACAAGCTGCCTATTGGGCAGATCGCAATTACTATAACCATTACGGTGGTTCAGAGAAAAATATACAAGTTACTTATAAGGTAACTTCAGACTTCAAATCGACGGACCCAAGTTACAGTTCTAAGCTGGTCCTTCAGGCTTATTACTTTGGAACTAGGGGTGTGATAAGAGATGTGTCTAAACACGGATCGGTGATCGTTCCGACCAGTATACCAAGATATTTCATGTCACCTTATGGCTTGGAAAGAATTGGAAAATTTTAGTTGTATCTGAATGTGAACGTTGTTTTGTAGCATTTATTATTTTGACTGATAGTGTTTTCACAAAATGCGAATGCATCGCGGGTATGAGTTTTCAGGACGTTTGTTTTTATGACAATCGATACCTTAATTAAACAAATTAGTATCGTACCTCAAATAAGGTGTTGTTAATAAAATATATAGTTGTGGTTCTAATTTTAATACAACTTTCTTCCTCCGGACAGCGTTTGAACATATCACTCGCAAACATACTTTTGTACCTACGTATATGTAAAATGTCCAACATTGTATCGAAACGCAGACTGACAGAAAATTCTCACAAAATAGTTAGGTACAGTTCCATACAACAAACGAAAACATGCAGACCCATCGCGTCCGAATGGCAATCTCGAACTATATCGAAAGAATGCCAGTCTCGAGTGCGATTGCACTAGTTTTTTTTTACGGTGCAGTTTTTGGCCTCTGGTGGTAAGTGTGTGAGTGCCGATGGTGGAAGCGAGCTTCACCCGAAATCCTCAACCACAGAGGAACTGGCTATCTTACATTTGACTGCCAAAACACAACAATGCTGTTAACATTATTGTTATGGCGACAGACTTAGATAAGATGGTGGTAGCTAGCCAGGCGGACTTAGAACAAGCCCTACCACTAACCAAACCGAGCAGAAAGTTTTGCCCCCGCTGGGAATCGAATCTCTGGGTCTGAAACAGGTAGTCTTCTACTTAATATCCTTCCTTTGTGGTCACTTTTGTTATGTAACTCCTACCACAAAGGCGGTTGCTTTCTTTGGCACGTGTCTATATGCAAGCGCTTTTTCTCGCTGCATGGAGTTGACCTTCTGTAGCTATATCTATTTGGTGGTATCAGATAGGGTTGGACGAATTCGACGGTACTTAATCGAATGTCAGTCAACGTACGTCTGGCGTTTGATGTACTCGTTGTACACGTACTCGGCTTGACACGTGCTGTCGCGGTTCTTAGGTAAATATGTACATGTTTCTCTTTTGATGCGAATGACATCGTTTTACTGTTACTTTAAGAAATAAGGAAGCCATTGAATGCAGACGTGTAATTTGCTTTTGATTTTTAAAGTCGGTGAAGCAAAACTTGAAAACATGTTATTTTAGATTTTTGTATTTTAGTCCCCATTAAAGAAAATAACGATATGGTAGTAAGAAAAAAGATACACACATATAGAGTGAGGCTATGGGATAGCATCAGTCATTTTTAAAGGTTAATTTGAGTTGAAAAGCTTTTCGGTTGTCACTTTAGATCCACCACAGTATAATAAAGTAACAGTGTTATATCTTCATAGAAAACGGCCTAAACGACGCGCTTCGAAATCTCAGTGTATACCAGTACGCAACAGTCTCGAGTCCGCGACAGTTTAGTCGGGAGCACCTTTATCTACCGAGCACCGTAGGTAATTATTTCAAGGTCACTGGCGAGACGTCATACTGTTATTTTATTATACTGTGTATCCACGGAACACAGGACCAGTTTTATGTTAAGAACAAAAAAATTGCTAAATCTGTGTACTTACTTAGTTATCGCTGAGTTTATTTCATTATTCTTCTCGGTATAACCAAAATGCCAAAATGGTCTGTTAGATTTATAACAAAAAAAAAGTAAAATGTAAAGAGTTACACTATAGATATTCAGAATCTCCCAAAAAAATACTCGGTTTATTAGTACAGCCCGTCAAAAGTATTCTGCCCCCGATAGTAAAAAAGACGCATCTAACATTTTTTTCCAGATTGATGTAAAAATACAGGCAGATGCGCCTTTTTTTTCTGATTCCGGCAATTATACTATAACTCAAATCTGGAAAAAATGTTAGATGCGTCTTTTTTACCATCGGGGGCAGTATTATTGGAGTTTAGAGTTACTTAAAATCCAATAAAAAGTACAGAACACATGCCACATCCAACATTACCAGCCCGCTGCGATGAAACATCTATAAATCCGACAACGACGGAGTAAGACATCCAATTTTCTCTAAATCCAGAGTCCACTCGAGAACTCAGTAGTGATGAATAGAACGCTCAAGAAACAAATCGCTTTTGTGAGTTATTTTAGACTGGCTTAAGATGACCCTTCCAATGTTATTTACTTAATGGAAGCGCCTACTTTGTAAACCTTCGTTTTAGATTTTTTATGAGGATTTTTAGTACCTTAGATTTATACAAGCCGTGCGCCCGATGAGAATTACCATCGGCAAAAATTACGAGCTTCCATACAAACTTTCATCCCCTTCAGGTAATTAATTTTCAATAATCCTTCCCTAATGCACACTTTTGTAAAACAAAAATGAGTACCTTAAAGAACTTTTGTGCAGAATTTCATATTTATCTAGACTCAGTGGTTTAGGCTTTGCATTGTGTGTTAGTGAATGAATGAATTTAGGATTTTCATTAAGTAGATTTGAGCAAAAATAATACCTTCTATCAATGTTAAACCTTAGCTCGGGATCTTTTAACTCTACTACTGATTTTGACGCCAGCTGCCAATGTGAACCTCTCAATGACAGCTACGATAAACGTTCAAAGAGGAAATGCCTCATCGCTGTTCACAGGTTGTTGTTATTGACAGACAGGAGTAACTGCCCTATTTATCCTCAAAACTACACTAACATGCGTTTGCGTGTCGTGTCGACAAAAAAAACAGGTACTATTTGTTTCAATAAAATAGCTTTTGTAAATAAAATATTATTTTTTCGAGGTGTACAAGACATTTAAATAAAAAATCAAAATTAAACGAGATAAGTCCCTTCATACCATTTTTTAAAACAGCTTTTATTATTTTGCTAGATGAAGGTTTTTAGTCGACCTTTAGTTATTTTTTTATTAAACAGTACGTTTTGAAAAATGAGTAAAATAAAATTCTGGACAATATCCGCTGAATAAACATTTGGTGGCGCGAGAGATAAATATGAATGTGATGCCAATGAGGTAAGACTCTAATGGACATGTAGTGTTACATAATATGTGCGTTTTCAAAGCATGGATAAATTTTTAGCTTTTTTTTAAATTCTCGTAGTCTATTTTACATTGCACATTACAAAAGTAAAAACACTTAGCTAATTAAACATTCTTATCTCCAGGATATTACAAGGGTAGCCCAAGGGATTGAATGAGCCATAAAATTCCATCTGTAAATCAAAATACTCGTAATATTGAAAAATTGCTACTTTCCCAAAGGAAAAGTCAAACGGAAGGTAATCCCGAAATCTCACTTTTGTAAACAAAACAATAGGTTTAGCATTGTTTGATACGTAAGAGTATATAAGCGACTGCAATGGGGCCTCTATCAAACTGGGACCGGTGGCCCCGGTCGTCTGAGAACTCATAGGTCGTCAAAGAATTTAAAAGTGGTTATAACCAATTTAAAATTCTTAGTTATAACACTTAAAGAAAGGGTATCGGTAGAAAGACAAAACGGAAGAGTGATAAAAATGAATGTTTGACAAAAGGGTGTCAAACAGCCATCTTTAGCTGAATTTACTACGTTAAGAAGTTGACGTAATCGTCACAAACCCGCGATCGGATGGACGCAAACGAAGAATTTAATGATAAAAGTAATAAAACAGTTATGGCACCAGATAACGGATTTTACGAGCTTCTTACGAATTAATTTGTTCGCTGTTGCAGATTTGATTGGCAGAATTTAATGTATTACCTACCTATTTAATTTTTATTATAATCTACTGATGGAGATAAGCAAATATTCAATTAACGTAAACGAGGAGTCTGTTTAAAATGTTACGGTGTTGTAAAACATTTTTATGTGAATGAAATAAAAAATGCAGTATTTACAGAAGATTGTTTTTTACACCCTTTTTATATTTCCGTAAAATTAATAGACTGTAAAGATAAATCGTTGTCATAATTCTTATAATATCCGTCATTTATTACCTTTCAAAATCATCATTGAATGTTTGTTACTCAATCACGTAAATACGGCTAGGCATAAAGATAGTTTATAACCTGGATTAACATATAGGATACTTTTTATCCCGGGTAGTTCATTCCCGAAGCCGAAGCCGCTAGCAAAAGCTAGTACCTACATAATTATGTTACTCAAAACGAATCCTCTTTATGGACTATCCACATACTCAAATACAATTTCAACCAAAATAATAATACCACCTAAAATCTTACATCATTGGCATCGGGCGTGCAACGGAAATGGCGCCCAGACCTGAAGGGCCACGCACCCATTCATCATGGCCGGGGACTGTCTCCGGTCGCATGACCTCACCTGTGACCTCACGCGTGTATCACATGCTCCTGTAACTAATTAAATTGGATTTACAATAGGTATGTTTGTGAGAGGTAATACTGTGAAGCAATTATGTGACTAAGTGATGGTTAATCTGGAAAGCTTGGTATTGATTTTAAATGATTTAGTGTTTACTTTATTAAACTGACAGTGGTGTTTAATTGTCTTTTCATTAGTCGTTCAAGTATAATTTCCGTCCTTTATCCCGCTAAATGGATTATTTTACCTCGTTGGTCAAGTTGTCGCAAGCGCTACTACAACTGAGAATGCATTTTGAACATATTTTTATTTTTTGCATGTTCTCCCAGTAAGTTCAAGGGTCTTATACTTAAGGAACTCGCTTGATTTATGTGTAAAAGATAAGGATATCAATAAGCGTGATAGTTAAGTTAAGAAAGTTTAGTTTTTAATATTATTATGTATATATAACTCTAGCGTTTAATTAATTGTATTTATATTCCACAGTTAATCTGTGAACAGCGTTGTGGGCTACAACATTGTTCAAATGTTATTTGTATTTCTTTTACTATACTGTATATTGTAGCTTTTTGTTCTACAATGTTTTTTTTTTTTTTTTTTAAAGAGGTCTTGGGTTAGATTACCGGGTCGGTCAAAGTATTTTTTTTTCCTTCTGGAATTTCTTAGTAGCAGCTCAGAGTCTGGATTAGTGCCCGGTTCGTGGCAATTAGGTCGCCCCCTGTTACATGGCACTTAAACATAACTGGTGAAATGTGGGTGTACTATAGAGGCACCTCTGTCTAACCCATCGGGGAAAAGCAGGCGTGATATTATGTTATACCTAGTGTCTTTCGGGTGACCACTGAAAACCAGCGCTGTGCTGTGGGTCTCCATAGCACAGCATCATGCTGAGTGGAAGCCTTCTTGTCATGACGTGCCAGCAGCTGCCAACTATTTCTGTTTTGTGCTCGTTATTGTATTTAAATCTATTCTGTTTCATTTTCTTATTTTCTACTCGAGTTTATCATCTTTTTTTTTTATGTACGTGTTTCTGTGACAAATAAACTTATTTTTCTTTCTTTATATATAAGTCAGTAGCATGTTCCATCAGGCGAGATCCAGGTTAAGAGCTGGACTATCCCAATTAATATTATAAATGCGAAGGTGAGTTTGTTTCTTTGTTTATTTATTACACTTTCACGTTAAAACGGCTTAACAGATTTGGATGAAATTTGGCACTTGGATACACCATGACTTGGATTAGGACATAGGATACTTTTTATCCCGATACTCCCACGAGATCGAGACTTATGCGGGTGAAACCACGGGGCGCAGCTAGGTAACTCAATAAAATAAAATAAAAAATGTTTTCAGAACTGAGCGACTACATAATATGGTATATCAGTCTCCCTTTTTATCTTCAAAATGAAATCGCTTTCGAGGAAAAATATTTAGAATAAAATGGTTAAATTTCATGCACTGAATAAATAACATATTTAGGTACTTTAGTCATAGCCAACACGCCTAGACACCAAATCTGCAACGTCAAAACGAAATTCACCGCGTAAATGCCGTATGAGCACCTCTATAAAAGTTAAAAGCTTTTGTCGAAAAAAGTGCCGGGAATAAAATAAAAGTGGATGCAGTCCCTAAAAGCGGGGTACCAAATGCAGCGCCATGTACGAACATTGAACAGTTGTCGTGTCCCACGGGACTTTTGACCGGAGAAATATTTTCCAGGGTGTATACTTTTTGTGAGCATAATGTGGATAGCTTTTTTGCGAATATTTCTCGCGGTAGCTGCCAATTTTTCTGTGCTAGTGTTTACCGAGCGAAGTTTCTTAAAAGGTTGCAGTTTTCCGTGAATTTTAAACAAGATCCCGATCTTTATTTCTTGAGATGATTTTTATACCTACTTTGCTTTTTTTTTTTTTAATGCCCACCTTGTATGTATAACGCCTTAGGGCAGGTTCACTACCCAGAATCAGTCAGTAAACATCTGGAGCAGTCATTAGATTGCATGAACTCTAAAATCTTAAAATACAACATACATAGATATATTTAGGAACCTATTCCGTTTAACCATTCCTAAAGATTCATAAAAAACCTGTAAGAAATCGACACGTGTTTCACCTCTCAACGAGGCATCCTCAGGATGACGATTGACTTGTCACGTCCCGAACACGGCGTGATGCCACGCCGAGCGCCGGAGTACTAAATATATCTACGTCTATTGTATTTTATAATGGATTTCCATCACGCCTGAATCAATTAACTTCTAAGTCTTAAAACAACAGAATAATAACAAGAAAACTTAACAATTACTTCCACCTTCCTTACAATACACCTTCATTATTATTAAAACGATTCCTTTAACTTAACTCTAAGGAACAATTCTAGGAACTCAGCAGTATAAACACTTCGCCTAATTTAATGTATTCATAGGTCATCTCAGTTCTCAAGTAATAACAGTGGCTATGTGTATCTAGTGTGACGGTATTGTGTCCTTGTGAGCGGTCCAATATACGCCTAGTACTATGCCAGGTAATTATTACCTACGGCTTCGTATATGCACATTCTCGGCGGCGGCGTTGAGATTGAGAGGATAGGTCTTGTGGTCTTGATGACGTTGTTGGTGAATTAGATGCAATGCAAATGTTAATTAAATTGTGTGGAGGTTGATCTTGTTGTAGACTTATTGAAATGACATTATTAAAGCATGGTATAATCGCTTTTTAGACAAAGGTAAAAGCGTAGAAATAGAGTTTCATTCGAAGTGCTCGCCTGTGGGGTTGGTACTTGTACTCATTTCTTTATTTAACAGTTTATGTACAAACAGACAAGAAGAAAGGAACAGAAAAATACGTACAAAGGTGATGCTTATTTCGAAGGTAATCTCTTCTAGCATACCTGCGTTAGGAAAGTAGTTAAAGAGATGTAGACAACGTGTGTAAGAGTAGAAGAGAAAATAAAAACACTTAACGATTCACTAATTTAAATGTAAACATACAATATAAGAATATACTCAAATTAACATACATACTTCTAAAATGGCCTATTCTTGAGTAGGGATGGGTAATATGAGCGATGAATCATGAGTTGGTCCGTTCATTGGGGTT
The DNA here is from genome assembly GCA_914767755.1 of Agrochola circellaris. Taxonomy (NCBI): domain Eukaryota; kingdom Metazoa; phylum Arthropoda; class Insecta; order Lepidoptera; family Noctuidae; genus Agrochola; species Agrochola circellaris. Next base: position 5,438,843 of record OU611847.1, read on the forward strand.
CTTGTAGAGCTACAGCTCCGGTCAGTAAGTTATCACCTATATATAAATCTACATAGGAAATTTTGGTCACATGCTTTTTTTGCACCTAGTTTGCGCTTCCCATTGCGCTTACGCTCACATGCCGATCAGATAAGAGATCAATCTTCATTTAAGTGTACATAACTTATTCCTCCATTCCTTCCAGTTCTTCAGTTGTGTCTTAGCCTCCAATATAATGTTCTGTCAATAAGTTCGACCTGATGTTATCTCGGAAATCACTAGCTTGAAGCTCGCAAAGGTCTTCAACAACAACACTTAATTAATAACACAATAACAAAACATACTCAACGCAAATAACTCAAACGCACAGGACTCGTCAATGCTATTGACGGCCAAAGCACAGAATAAAAACGTCACGAGTGATTACGTTGAACAAAAGCAGATTTGTTCGCACGATATTCAGTTAATCCATGATTAATCCGACCACAGATGCGTGTGATGAGGGTCGGCGGTGTGACAGTGCGATAATTGTGATATTATGATACCCGCCGTTCTCTGATATACGCTTTGTCCTAGGGTTTAGAGAGCACGTTAAAATCATAGCGAAAGATTTGAGATTTAATAAGTGTGAGATATGTGGGTGCTGGTAATGTCGTTTTTATGTTTACTATGTCGGAAATACGTTACTGAGTCGACTAATCGGGACGCCAGCGCCGTCTAGTGGCGCTCTACAGAGTCTACATCATAACGCTCGGACCGGCTGGAGTTAAGCAGGCTTCATGGATGGCGGTCAAGCAGTGAAGACGTTGAGAAAATGTTTCGAATAGTTGTGTCGTGTACCTACAGTGTGTGAAATGCTAGTATGATTAATGTGATCGTAAATTATAATTTGATCTGAACTGCAAACGGTTTTTCTATCGCGCGATAAACAACACTACCCCACAGTACAGCGACAGTAGTTAAAATATGGCTGATAATAACGAAAGAGACACATACCCCACCTCCGTTGACGTGATGTTTACGCACTTAGCCTTGTATAAACTAAAAGAAAACAGTAGCGAAATCGTTATATAAGTACAAACTGGTTTAACATTCAACCCAAATTCAATCAACTAACCAAGTCAGTCTCTGCGCCCATCCCTTTGCACAAGTGCAAGATAAGCTATTTAATACCATTACAACATTTTAGTATTTTTTTAGTATTTGTATTACACAGTAGTGATAGCCTAGTGGTGTGACCGTCGGACTGCAAAATCACAGGTTTCCAGTTCGAACCCAAGGCACGCACCTCTGACTTTTCGGATTCATGTGCGTATTGTATAATCATCACTTGCTTCAAAAACGGTGAAGGAAAACATCGTGAGGAAACCGGCTTGCCTGAGAGATAGTTCTCGATGGCATGTAAAGCCAAGTCAGAGGCCCATGGGCGGCTTTAAAACTCTGACACCAGGTTAGTCACTAACCACACGAAAAAAGAAGAAGCTATTTAATCACCGATTAACGAATAACTTTATCCTTTATTTATTACGTTGCTTAAAGTTAAGTTAAGCTTGAACGTCAAAAAATGTATGGTAAAGCAGTGTATAATAATTACTTAACTTTAGATGTAAATAAGTAGTATCTATTCGTGAAATCACAGCGGGCCCTATTAGAATACCAGCGCTGCAACATTTATTTTTAAATGTAGCAGCATCATGCTGAGATAGGAGCATTTTCGCCTCGTAGAGGACTTTCTGCTTTTATTTTAATTTAACCTTATTTTTTTTTATGTTTCTGTGAGTGTGTTTAGTTTAATTTGTGATCTCCTATGTGAGTCCCAATAAATACTTTTTCTTTCTTTCTTTCTTTCTAAAGAAAAGAGTTAAAGGTTTAATAGAATAGCTAAAACAAAATGTAAAGAGCAATGAAACAAAAACAACAAACGCCACAGTTGTTGCTCGAATAGATAGGAAACGTGCCTCTATCGAGCGAAGCTTCGGCTTACGTGATATTGCAGAAGTAATCGCTAATTATTGAACAACCGGCACTAAGCTACCAGCTGAAGAGTCGAACTGGCGAACGACCGGTATCTTCCTAATGCGTACGAATCCAACCCGATTCAGAATTACCGTGAACCCACTATTGTTGTTAAACCCATTGCAAGCAAGTTACTCTTGTTCAAAACACAAGTCTAAGTAGACTTAAAATGTACGTTGCAAGTAAATTATGCTTTGATGTCGTGAATCTGCACCCTAATTGTGTAGCACACTATCAATCACAATCTGAATTATTTTGAAGGATATTGCTAATACATTTGCTTCACATGTTCAAAAAAAAATCTGCTCAACAACGAACAAAATGAATGACGTTGTTGAACTGTCAAATGAAAACTATGGCTACTGTAAGCGTGTTACCCCACTATTTGATAACCTGTATTCCCCGAACAAGACCTTCAATATATTCGATGTTTTCATCATTCGTTTGCTTATCGTCATGCGTTACCACGAAAGGTAGGCACTTAAGCTTCACCGTAGATGAGTGATAGCAAACACACATCCGTCCACAAAACGGCACACCTTTTTATTTCCACACCCCAATCCCCGAACAATCCCGACCGACAAAAAATCCGAATTCCTTCCGTAAAGACTAGGTTCAAAAAGAACCTTACTGCGAGAGTTCGTGTTCTGTAATAATTTCCACTTCAAATGTAGGCACAGTGGGCCAGTACACTCGCTTAGTTGAATAATTCAAAAATTCACGTTGGCCACTTGCGAAAACAAGTAGAGTAAACGCTAACTGTGCAGTTCGCGAAAAAAATACAACCGGAGGAGCGCAAAGCGTTGCCAGTTCATTATTCTGTTTGAATGTACCCCTTGCTTCTGTTCTTTTGGGGAATTAGGGTGCTCGTTATGATTTGAGTGGCGGACTTGGGGACTGTCTTGGTTCTTTTGTTTCGGCTGCTGATTGTGGCTAAAGTAATGATGCTGAATATTTTTGGGTAACAAGGTGACAGTGTAAGGAATGTGCCAAAGCCTAGGATTTTATTTAAAATTTTCTAAAAATAACTTCAAAAATTACTAAATTAGTACTAAGTATTAGTATATGTCGAGAAATAATTTGGCTGCCTTTAAATCAAAGCATCTAAAAACTAAATTATTCCGAAACAGAGTCCTGATTTATTGCAACAAAACGCAAAAGACAAGCCTTTGACAGGACTGCATGAAAAGGTCTTACCCGATCGACATAAAATAAATGGCTTAAGAGCGTTTATCCTAAAAGTTGGCAACGTCGCAAATAGCTGTCAAATATTTTTTCGTTTTGATTAATTTGGCAATATTACTGTTTGAAAATATGAAATGAAATTAACTAGCAAACTAAAAAAAAAAAAAATTATGAAATACAATAATTAATATCGTAACTCTGAATATTTAGTTTTAAATGTAAAAAAAGTATTCCAAATGCCTTTTTTACAGCAAAAACGGTCACAACATCAAATTCAATATTATAATAATTGCAATTCATTATTAATATTCTAGTTCGCTAGTTCGCCACATGACTTATTTCCATACCGTAATATTGCCAAATTAATCAAAACAGTGAAATATTTGACATCTATTTGCGACGTTGCCCACTTTCAGAATAAACTCTCTTAAATATAAATTAATACATCCATTCACAAAAACCTAGACTGAACATTAGAACAATCTCAGACCGTAATCACAATCAGTTTTCTGGCTCACAACACAATCAGCCGTACGTACCAAAGCACTTAAGATAAGAAAGTAATGAAATCTCGGGTAAGTGGATAATTAAACAACAGAACAAGTTTTGACATAACTCCCAGCGGCCTCATAAGGTAATGAGTTTGGAAGAGAAACCTCAGTTTGAAGTCTGAAGTCTGCCTGTTTTATCAACTACCATTATGAATTACGCTGCTTTAGTTGTAGGATGAGTGGGATTCCAAGTCCTGTCGTTTAATAACCACTCATCAGAAGTCTACTTTACTCAGATAGGCAAGTATCTGCCTAGTAACTAGGTGTAGATAATAACTGTTCAAATAAGTTATAGGATCAGGCGTTACTTTGCGAAAATCCATGATAGTAAAATTATGTATAAATATTTAATTTGAATAACTGTTCATCATACTCCTACCATTATTCCAATTTATTTGGAGTTAATCTTCGATACATCTGTGGCGGCATCTACATCGCCACATGCGAACTACGCATCAAAGACCTAACGTCACACAAAATCCTGACGTCACGACCGACGATCGACGATTGATTGATTGACCGACGATTGATGTCAGATGACATCAAGCCCAAAAGTCTGTAATGAAATGAAATGAAACGAAATAAAATGATTTATTCTGTAAATAGGATATCGGAATCACTGTTACACGTCATATAAAAAAAAAAAAAAAATAAGCTAGATGAGTTCGGCGTTTCCTATCTGCCTACTCTGAGAAGAAAGGTTGAAACAAACGCTCATCATCATAGGTTAAAGTCCATAATCTTGATCAGGCCTTATGAGGACCGTGTACATTATTTTCTGAAATGGTATTTTGAGGAAAGAACCACACATATTTGAGTGGACCAGTCAGTGCAAGCATTTATCAGTAATCGTATAGCTCAACTCAGAACTTAAGGAGCTCAACGAGTCGACCGAAAGAAAGACCATTCAGGTTGGCCGCATAACGTACTCAAACTGCCGAACCATCACGATAAAAGTAACGGAGAAAGAAAAGAAAAATAAAAGAAAAATAATCTTCTATCTTTACCAAAAATGAACTAAAGACCTCATAGCCTTTGCATAGTAGACCCTCCATATAATATATATATATATATACACTTAAACTTAGCTTAAGAATCTATTTATATAGCCAATTAGGCAATGAAAAACCTACCATTGGTAAAAAAAAACCAATTCGTTTTAGTCTATAGGAACCGAGCATTATTGATTGAATGTTTTCACTTTATATTGCTGAGAAAATTGTGGAAAGTAATATATAGTTAGACCGCGATTCTCTTAGCAAACGCGGTGGTTATCGTAAAATTATATTTCCACCAGTTCTTTGCAAGCTGTTTGGTAAAAGTTGAACTATAAAACGGTTACGAGGTCATGCATAATCTATGGCGCGTGCGCGAACTGCATCCTGAAATTGATACGTCACTAAATAATACATAGGAGAAAGATATAAAAGAAAATATTGTTGCAACACACTGCCTCGGTCTGTTTCTTGTTTAATTCAATCATAAAGTGGCTTTCAAAAAGTCAGTTAGTAATGCGAAAGGGGAAATATTGCAGAATGTACTTACAATAATTAAGGGTGGTCGCATCTGACGGAAGATGCGCCGCGTATGGTCGGTCGTGTAACGCCAGAATGGACTAGTAGATAATAAAACATTGAACCTTACACTCTCAACCGAGGCTGCGTTAGTGCGCCGAGCGTACTAACTGAAAGTCAATAAAGTTACGCCCGACGCATCTCTCGTCGGATGTGATACCACCCTAACAGTTTAGAAGCATCGCACGAAACCATGAAGTGGTTTTATTCGTAGCAGAAGTATATATAAAAATTATAATCTGTAATCTAAAACAGTCTTGCACTGTTTTAGATTACCGATTATAATTTTTATATTACAGAGACATGGGTGTTGGATGTTGACAACAAAACTGCTGAAAGTGTCGTGTGATACGGTAGTCCGCCTCAACCGTGTCGGAAACTCGGAAGCATGCCTTGACCTAGCTCTCTAGAGGTGCATTGTGTAACTAATAACATGTAGAATTTATTTTTTAATTCTGCCTTCTAGTCTTCCCACGTTTTAAAATTCTAGGCAAGATACTGGGACGATTAGGGCTACATATAAAGCTTCTAATATATCTTTACAGTATTTTTGCAAATTATGATGTAATTCGGGCAGCTTATCTTTTTAATTCTTAATGTTCTCTATTTTGTTACTTACTTTTGAAGTTTTATAGCCACTCACTCTTTTTATGGCAAAAATAATTGTCATACCAGGCTTTTACAAAAGTAGATTAGACTCAAATAATAATATGATTAAACATAATTATAATTAATGTTACAAAATATTGTAAAAGATAAAAGTGGATTTTCTTGCCTATTCTTCTCTATTTGAAAACTACCTTTTGGAAGGGGCGACTAGAATCAATTATCTCGTTCAAAAGTGCCTTTTATGTGCCTATTTAAAATAAATTCTTTGACTTTGATTGTTTGAAGCTAATAGAACCATTCATAATAATAATAATGATACAGATGTAAGATCAAATCAACGAGAACATTTTCAAATACTTAACAAAAAGTTCAAAGAACATGTTTTAAATAGAAATGAGCTACCTATATTAACAAAAAAATATCCGAATCTGTTATTCGAATAACTCGCATTGCCAGTGAAAAATAAAATACGAAAACCTTATGAGAATAAATGCAGGATTACCTCTCACGAAATGGTAAATTATAACAATAATGCCTTTCTCATCTAAGCACATAGCCAAATTCTGCAAAATCAACTTTAATTTGTAACCCATAAAGTACATTTTACAAAGTGTATTTTAAACGAGACACACTGGAATGACAATGTTTATTTTGAGAATATAACATTCCTTCAGTAAAAAAGTGCTCAACGGAAACTTTTTATTAGCTTATTTATTTGAGACTGAAACGAGCTTCTGCAATTTGTCGAGGTTTCTTGGCGATACTTTTTATTCTTATTCTCCTTTGATCGCAGAAACAAGGCAAAATGAATAAAAGGTATAATGTGGAGCCTTAGATATGCTCAAAAGCATAAGAAAACATTTGAGATATTTCTTGTATTTTATGTATTCACAGTTAGGTGCTTCCACATCGCAAAATTTATAAAGAGCGAAAATCGTAGCCACTATATTTCTGAGCGACTTGAAGGGCTACGCGCTTTCGTAGCAACAATCTCGTAGCAATTCGCAATTCTTCAGTTTATTTATCTCGCATATATCCACACTTGTCTGCCTCATTGATCTAGTGGTCGCAAGCGTACTGCTGAGCATGACAATTGGATTCCCAGCTAGGGCAGCGTTGCGAGTTTGTCCGAAAGGGATATCGCGACCCCGGCACACAGGCAACGGAAGGAACACGGGTGGGTTTTAGTTAGTAAAAGTCTGACACACCCTCCCGCTCCGCCCAGAGCGGGAGACGTTATTTGATAATGTCCCACCCTCAGAAAAAAAAAACTCGGGCACTGTTATTGGGTTTTTCCATCTGGAACTTCTCAGTAGCAGCCCGGAGCCTTGTTTTGGGCCCAGTTGATGGCAATAGGCTCTCCCCCTATTACATGGGACTTACACATAACTGGCAAAATGAGGATGTACTATAGGTACACCTCTGCCTAGCCCTTCGGCGAGTACAGGCGTCATGATATGTTATGTTTTCTCAAAAAATTCGTCAACAATCGGTCTTAGTTTCGTACGAATACAGTTATCAGTTTACCCTTTGATATTAGATAATAATCTTCGAGTCATTTCCAGTATCTAATGTAACGCCAGTTGTTGCCAAAGACTTTCAAAATATTTTGCAGTCTGAACTACAAACTTTCACTCGTGATCATAATTAATTATTTACAACGAATTATGTAGGAACATTCTGCGTAACAATCTCTATGCATATTTTGATCATTTCGACGCGTCAATTCCCACTATCCCTTACAGCACCATCCTTCCTTTTCTTACTCTAGAACCTGTCCCTTTCTTTAAATAGTTACGTGGACCGTGTAATGGGCAGCGCGATTGTAACGGACCTTTTGTTAAAGAGCAAAATTTTAAAAGTTTATAGTCGTAAATCTTGGACACCACGAGAAAGTTTTGTTTTAGTAAAGATAGTTGTAGTAGGTACAGTTCATTTGTTTTTCTTTTTTTCTGCTGTTGAATTTTGTTTCTTAGTATTTTCACTGCTTAAGGCACAGCAGCCGATCCATTCTGTAAACATCTCACCGTGAAGAGTGAGGTGAAGTGAGCATGAAGTGAGCTGTCAATAGTGTCAATTCCTAGCTTCAGCTGCAATGACAGCTCACATCAAGCTCACTTCACACAAGTTTTCACGGTGAGATGTTTGCAGAATAGCACGGCTGGTGTACTGTTAAATTAGTTGAATGGTTTTTACAATACGTTTAGCTTCAATGGCAATAGGCTCGTCCCCTATTACATGGGACTTAAAACATAACTGGCGAAATGTCGGTGTATTATAGGTCGACTTTGCCTAGCTCTTTGGCGAAAACAGCGTGATACACACACAAGACAAATCTTCTTTTTGAAGGTCACACAATAACCTTAATTACCCCTACACTATAGATCAAAATAGTCGGTATTTTGACGCCGATGAGAGTCAATGATTAATTTATTAGTTGCGTTACTATCTATGCTGATTGAGCTGTTAAGCAAATACATAGGTCGGTGGATTCTGAAGCGAGAGTATTCAGCTATTATTAATATAAGACCAAGTAATGTACATACAATATATAGATCTATGTATTGTATGTACATTCACTTTATGTGCGACAAAGAGTTTGCGAAACCTCCCACTAGCAAGTACCAATATTAGTCTTGAAATATAGTCTTTATTAACACTCATGAAATGATCATATTTACCTCTTTTCACATTATTTGTTTGCAGAAACTATTGCTGCGGTTACAAGTAATATTTTCTCAGGCTATCTTATTATTTTCTTATACAACACTCGAACAGTTTCATTTAAAAAGGTCTCACAAAAAAAAACAACTGACTTCCAAAAAAAAACATTACAAAGGGAAAAATAACTTTAACTTCAGAAGGCGGTGTCCTTGGTTTTGAATTTTCGAAATTAATGTTATTTTACACACTTCTACTTTTTAAAACGGTTAAAAAGAACACACAGGCTTGGTTATTAAAGTAATGAAGGTTAATAACCTTTCTGTTACATTTTAGCTCTTCCCTTGTTATAAGGAGCATCTTCAGCATAATAATGTTTAATTATTAATTAAGACGAAGGTTAAACCACGGAGTTTAAAATGTTTGCGGCAATGTTTGCGTGTAGATGATTATATGTCGAGTTCTTCGAACCCTGGATAACCACCAGAATATCCTGAAAAGGTTATGTAAAAGTATTTGTAACGTCTATACATTTATTATATATTAAAATCGCTTTTGGAGACTGTCCTACTGACAGCTTCATTACGGGTAGTCAGAATTCCAAAAGTCAACCAGTCTTACCAAAAGGGGTATATCGTGTTACCCAGTAACTGGGTTATGGAAGTCGGATAGGCAGTCGCTCCAAGTAATATTCTGGTATTCAGCTGCATCCAGTTCGACTAGAAGCCTTTTTTTCGTGGCTCTCCGTGAGACCATTGTTCTTTTAAACGTGGTTTTCATCATCATTGAGAGAATTTATTCTGGAAGGTTTATGTGTAATTGTGTATATTACATTAATGTTAAACTTACATTTAATAAAGAAATCACGATCCATACCGAAGTCTGATCGTAGTCGTAAACAGTACGGAGCAGGGGCGGGTTGCTAGTTCAGTTCAGAAAAAATCTTACAAGAAATACAATACTTACCAGTGTCTTTGTCAGTTACAAGTCTTTCCGTTTTTAGATAGCACTACCCTTGTTAGTCTTGGCCTAATACGGTACCACTATAAGTGACAGCGTCGTCCTATTTCCAGCCACAACAATTTCAAGCAGAAAACAACAAGTGCATTTTATTGTAAGGACGTGCTTTATCACATTGTCGGTGTAATTTTCTCTGTGGCCTTGCAATGCCGTACATGCAAGACTGAAGCTAAATCTGTCCGCAGTTACTGCATGTCGGCGCAAGTTGTCGGTGTGTGCCTGTACAGTGTCGGTGTACAGCGTTCTGTCGGTGTTCAGTGTCGGCCAAGTAGCCATTTAGTTAAGTTAATTAATCGCTAATTACACAGTGTATGTGTTCTTACTTCGCAGTTAATCGTCCTTAAAAGCAGTATTTCTGCATGCAACATTTTATTTTATTTAGAGAGCGATGCTTTAGAAAAAACACCTCCATTTGAATTTTGTAGTATCGTAGCAACGTGGTAGGTGAAAAATAGATGTATTGCAGACACAGACATTAAGTTAATGGGTTTGGGTCATTTTTTAAATCACTTATTTCCGAATTTAGCTACTACTTTCATGAACTTGGAACTGTGAAATTTTTACAAATGAGACTTTCCAATGGTAGTGTAGGGGCAATTTTTGTTTAGGTACCCGTGCGCTAGCAAAGCAAAGACATTATATTTTTTTATCATCATCTGCCTAGCCTTTTCCCACCTATGTTGGGGTCGGCTTCCAGTCTAACTGGATGCAGCTGAATACCAGTATTTTAAATGGAGCGACTGCCTATCCGACCTCCGCAACCCAGTTACTGGGTAACACAATACCCCTTGGTAGACTGGTTATCAGACTTTCGAGCTTCTGACGACCCATAACAACTGTCAAAGATATATAACTGACAGCCGGGACCAACTGCTTAACGTGCTTTCCGAGGCACGGAGGGGCCACACATATTGGAATATAATATATTATTTTATATTCCAATATAAAACCTCTGTGTAAATAATCGCAGTTCAGTGGTGCAACGAGTAGAGTGCGCTGACACTGTTTCTACAGATGTACGGATGGTGCGTTTGTAAGGAGCGCGTGTGAGTAGCAGCATTTATTTTGTTATCGTTTGTATTAAGAATGCACAGCAACATTCAATCAGTTTCAAAAAGATGTCTGAATAGACAAGGATTCATTTACGTAAACATAACACATATAACATCACGCTTATATTTCCCCGAAGGTTTAGGCGGTCGTTCACCTAATGTCTAAAACCTTTGTTCCTTAATATCGTATCAATTTGTAACCACAAAACATATTAAAAATTGATTACTTAATTGTTGTTGTCACAAGTTGTTGTCAATTAAATGAATTATTGTCGATAGATACATCTTTTTGAGGCAGCCTGTATATGCCGCCGTAGATATTAAAGATAGTATCGTTTGCATAAATAATTTATCAGTACATTAAGACCCTAATAACGCAATAGTTTTCGGTACATAATAATTACGTCGCCACAATAATAATCAAAACAAAACAGAAACGTACTCGTATTGTTTGAAACTTTTAATTCGTTGACTAACAGCAGTAACAACGGAATAGAAAGTTCTGAATACAACGATATGTTACAATCTAACTAATCCATGCAGTTGTTCAATGCGATATCTGAGCGGTGAGGTGCAGAGATTCTGAGTAACCAGCAGGTTAATTGCGTAACACTTGCAATACCTACCTTTCATTTTGAGAATTCGGCAACATTCATAAACCGAAGTATGAAAAGACGCGGTAGCTATGTCGCAGACAAATTGTATGATTCGTCATTTTACAAACGGCGCCGTCCGTTTACAAACGCTGGCGGTTTTGCAAAATGCCTAACATTTTGCAAAAACGTGAGCGTTTGCAAACGAATCATACAATCTGTCTACGACCGCTACATGAGCGAAGCTAAACGAACGAACTAGACAAAATCAAACTGGTTGCTAATTTAATTGTATAATTTATTATTTTTTATAACATTTGTTTTACATTTTGTGATTACTTGAACTCACACATTGAGTTATTAATAGGTATTTGTTATTAAAATGTTAGGAATATCGTATAATTTTACAATGTTTATAATTATTTATTTGTCATTGCTTCATTTTTCACCTATCGTGGAATGGTAGTCTTATTCCAGCTGCATCATCTTCACATATAATTATATAATTAATGTATACAAAATATTGTGAAAACATTTTAAAAGAGTAACGGTGGAGTTTCTTGCCCATTCTTCTCCATACGAAAACTACCTTTCGGAAGGGGTGACTAGAATCAATTTTATTTTTTGTAAATTATGACGTTCAAAAGTGCCTTTTATGTGCCTAATTGAAATAAATTATATGATTTTAACTTTGATTTCTTAGCTTCGTTTGGCTTCGTTCTCAGTGTGGTCTGCGCTTTAGGATTTCCTCTAAAATTCTTCGGATTGTAAAAGAAAATATGTGACGCAATTGGGGTGATGGATCGTCATATTAAAATCATGGGCTTTTTAACATTTGTTAGGCTATGGTAGTCTAGTATTAGTAGACTAGACTAAAATATCATTAGTTACGTACTAGGCAAATTTATAAGTTAAAACTGCTAGTAGTTTATTGCTCTAAAGTCTAAACACTGCCTCCTAATTGCAGCCTAAAGCTTAGCCATTGGATTGCACGCTATCCCAATTAGTACTGCAGATTTCTACACTTTGATTAAACGAATGGATATGTTACTGTAAATGTAACACTGCATTTATCAAAACTGTCAATGTCAAAATGCTTGAACAACTGTATAAAGTACTATGTTTAAAGTTACACTGTGGCAAAGTTATGAATTCATTCACACGCACGCGTTTATATTAAAAATGTCCGCTATAAATTCACGGATTACAAACTTTGTTGGTTGTTAAAATTTCGAACAAATAGTACGTCTATATTTTGTACGTTATGGTTGAGGAACCGGAATTTTATGTATAATGTAGCTGAAAACTAAATGGTGGGTTTTATTTTACGACTGCGGGACTCCAAATATACAATTAATGTACATAGGTTGGTACTTTTTTATCATCGTCGTATACGTACGGAAAAGGGGATTTACAAATACTGTAAAAAGGAAAAAAAACACCTTAACTACCCTCTTGGTCTTTTCGTGTTACTCCCTCTAACAGACTGCAATTTTGTTGGCATTCGCCGACACGAAGACGTTACTAACTATCTTGCTGACAACTGTATCCTCTGAGATAGTAATACAGTAGGCGCTCGGTAATCCGGCACCCATATTTTTTCGTCCATTCCAGATTATTGAAAACGCCTGAATGGATTTCTTTAAGAAATGTCAGCTAGTAAGAAATAATTTTAACATAGATTTGCAAAGTAAAAAATCTTTATACGGTTACGTAACTCGTAGAATCGGACTGGACTGCAGAACGACAACGATCACTGCGCGACCTCTGTAATCCGGCACTTTTGTATTAAACCGGATTAAGTAGGAGACGGATATCTATGGTAGGAGAGCTAAGTTAGAAAACGCCGGACTATTGGACGTGTCAGATAAGTGAGCGCGATTACCAAGCGCCTACTTCAATCCCTTAACTTTTCACTATAATGACATCTGAATCATCCTTTCAAGTCTGCTATTTTCAAAAATTGGTCAATATGAAAACCATTCTAAGACAACGCCATTGCCTTTGTTCCAAAAGTCCTCTAAATTAACTCCTAAATTAATAATACCGTGTCAGTGGTCACACGCCAAAAAGAAATGTAAAAATAGTGATTACGGAACATTTGACATCTTGTCATTAACATATTATGTCTTGGGGTACGAGATTACCAAATACGACTTTTGTTTTAATGGAGTGTCCGTGGCACCCATCGATGACCATAATGACGACTTGTAATTGGGTGATTACCAAAACTGTCCAAAGCAACCATTACGGTGTCAATAAAAGGCTAAAGGAGAGCAGTGGTGGCCCTGCAGTGGTAGCAGCCGCGACTTACGAGTAGTAGTTCTTGGAGTCACCACTGCTCTCAAAACGATGAAGGAAAACATCATGAGGAAACTGGCATGCCCGAAAACCAAAAACTTCGAAGACATGTGACATCTACCAACCCGCACTGGGCCCTCATGAGTTTTACGGCCACACAGAGAGGAGGCTATCCCAGCAGTGGGAACATTATAGGCTGATTATGCATGAAAGGCCAAACGGCCATCCTGGCGTAAGCAGACTAGAACCCCTATGTACCTATACTTTTTAAACCTAATCGTATAATTCCCTAAAGTACACCTAATTATTATCTCAACGGCGCGCGGCGGAGGCCTAGCTCATACACGGATCAAACCTAATTCCTGAGTCCATTGACCTTTAGGCCTGAGCTGATTTTACGCAAATATCCCGAACGAACGATCGATGATGGTCCAGATTTGTACGATGAACGTCATACAGAAGTTATGAAGCGAAACACGTTTATTTTTGGTTGTTATGAAAATCAATAATTATTATCTGTTGTGTTTAGCGGCCGAATAAATTACATACTGTGAATACTCATATTAATTGTCGTGTAGTTACTTTTTTTTTTAATGATACGCTTGTTTTACTTCGACTAATGACAACCAAGGAGGTACCTTATCAAGGATTTTATTTAAATTTCGCTTAGGCTTGCAAATAGAGCTGTTTATAGTAAAAATAGTATATTATGCAATTAGTGAATAAAGGACGGATTTAAAGCGAGGGCCATAGATGAATCACGAGCAAGTGAAGGATTCTAACGACTGAATCACGACCGTAGGGAGTTATTCATGATGATTGAATCACAAGCGTAGCGAGTTATTCAAGTGTTAGAATCCTGAGCTACGCGAGTGCTTCTTGGCCCTCGATATAAATCCGTTTTATTCAAGAGCTGCATACTATACTTTATACCATGACTACGAGAAAAAGAAAGATTTAAGCGAAAATAGACATTTAATGAAGAAAAAAGGAAGGTTGAATTAGTTAAAATGCACATTCAAATTGGAACAATTACTAAAATTAAGAGTATTTTTTTACTATTATTATTAGGATGGTCATCTTATGAAGCGATATTTATTTTCTGTGTATCGAGTATTTTTTCACAAGGAGGTTGTATAGCATTGAGACGGAGGTCAAATATATTGGTGTGTTCTAAATTCAAACACCAAAATAGTGATTAAAAGTGCTTTTTATTCACTGATTTCAGTGAATAAAATAAGCTTTTTAGAGGGGGAATGGTATAATAGTATATTATGCAATTAGTGAATAAAGGACGGATTTAAAACGAGGGCCTTAGATGAATCACGAGCAAGTGAAGGATTCTAACAATGGTAACATGATGATTGAATCACGAGCGTAGCGAGTTATTCAAGTGTTAGAATCCTGAGCGACGCGAGTAATTCATGGCCCTCGATATAAATCCGTTTTATTCAAGAGTTGCATACTATACTTTATACCATGACTACGAGAAAAAGAAAGATTTAAGCGAAAATAGACATTTAATGAAGAAAAAAGAAAGGTTGAATTAATTAAAATGCACATTAAAATTGGAACAATTACTAAAACTAAAAGTAATTTTCTTATTATTAAGTACTAATAATAATCAACTTGTGAAGTGATATTTGTTTCCTGTGTATCGAGTATGTTTTCGCAAGGAGGTTGTATAGCATTGAGATGGAGGTCGCATATAGATGTGTTCTAAATTCAAACACCAAAATAGTGATTAAAAGTTCTTTTTATTCACTGAAAACAGTGAATAAAATAAGCATTTTAGAGGGGGAATGGTATAAATAAAGAAATGAACATATTGGCACGTGAAAAATTATCGTTGTTCGTCAATGATTCTAGAATTTAAGTATAATAATAATTTACTTAGTTTGAATTTCCGCGCATTATTTGACAAAAGTACTATACACGCCTTGGCCGCAACCAGGCATTGATGGTCTCTCGTATGTGTGCCTCGGCCCAAATTTTCACGTTCGTCCATCAATCCCCCTCTTGCAGACCGCGGCAGTAATGTACTATAGTCTTAGAGACTTTATTTATATCTAATACTTACTTATTGTGTTTGCCGCATAAATTTTAACCAAAATGCTGTAGGATAGTTTCATTTTCGATAAAAAATCGAATGAAGTTACGTTACGTTTAATAAGTGCGTTCGTGCTAGGACGTCCTGTCAGTAAGGCAAATGTTGAAGTAGAAAACTGGTACTTGGTACTTAGTAGGTATGTTTTATTTATTGATACCCGTCTGATCACTGCTTCTATACTTATAAGGAATGATATTTTAATGATGCTGAAATCCAGAGCTGTAGGATAAAAAAGCTTCATTATCTTTTTCTCGAAAGAAAAGGTGTTGTTACTAGTTGTATGTCATATTTGTTATTCGCTGGCATCTGTTTTAATACAGAACTGTTTTGATATTGCGAAGGTCATGTTGCAATTTCGAACTTAAAATCATTCGCTCAGTGAGTTTTATAAATCGATTTTTGTTAAAACTTATTACTTTACTTTGCTTATAATTTTGTGCCCAACTTACCCCGGCCCAACAGCCAATACTTTGCCATAACTAAGGAAATGTAAAAAAAAAAAAAAAACTATATACATAGCCCTTTAACTTTCCAAATTTTACGGGCCATGCTATTTTTGTGTCCCACAGATTTAGATATCCCATAGCAACATTAACAACGGTAGGTCAACATTTCCGTTCAAGGTTAGATCTTTTTGATACTGTTCGATTTCCTGACATACAACTGAACCAAATTACAGCGTACAGTTTTATAAAGTGTCGGGATTTTTAAGGGGTGCTACGCCCTTGTTCCGTTTGCCAGTATCTGTTGAACAACTAAGCCGACCCGAAGCAATGACTACACATATTTGGCTTTATCGGCTTCCCTCTGAAGTGATAATAAATAAATAACTTAATTTCAATTTACATAACGTTTACGCCGCGCGTTCACTAACAACTTATTATTTTCAATCTGCCTAGCCTTTTCCCAACTAGGTTGGGTCAGCTTCCAGTCTAACCGGATTCAGCTGAATATCAGTATTTTACATGGAGCGACTGCCTATCTGACCTCCATAACCGGGTATATATATATACATAGTAACTGGGTAATACGATACCCCTTGGTAAGACTGGTTGTCAGACTTTCGGGCTTCTGCCGACCCGTAACGACTGTCAAAGATCCACGAATGACAGCCGGGACCAACGCGCAACGGCTTAACGTGCTTACCGAGGCACAGAGGAGCCTCGGTATGTAAAGATGGCCACCCAACCCCGGCAAGCGTAGCTTAACCTGATGGATCGACCCGTACCGCAGTTATTACTTAGCCATTTACTACTTACTGTTACATTATTACTTATTATTGTATTCTCTAAAATATAATTTACACCAAAACTCGCTTCATAAGCCTCAAAACACCGTGAAAAATAAAATCGATTCATACCTAATAATAAAGTGTTGCTATGTCAATAATTCACGAACTCGGCGACATTTTCAGAAACATTATGAGTCAAGGCACGTAAACTACGGAGCAAGTCTCACGGCCTATCAGCACTGTTAGCTTTAACTTAAAGTCCACGAAGCCAATGGTGCGCAACGAAAAATATTGTAGAAGAATTTTAAGGGCGGTTGTTACACCTTATTTTTAAATAAAACTGAGTTTGCTGGTCACAGTTCTGTAAGACTACTTATTCGATAAAAATCTAGGAATAACATAGAACTTTAATTAAGTAAATTGACGAGAACAACTTGAGCTATCAAAATAAACTTGATCGCAATGTAGTAAAAAGCATCTATGTGCCTTATATTATACTCTAGTTAATAATAATAATATTAATATTCTAGTTCGCTAGTTAGCCACATTTCCTATTTCCATACAGTAATATTGCCAAATTAATCAAAACAGCGAAATATTTGACATCTATTTGCGACGTTGCCCACTTTCAGAATAAACGCTCATGATGCAGTCTGTGCGCGCAGCTGTCATAAAAACTATTTGTTTGACGTTTTGACATATTGGTTATTATGTTAGGTTCTGTATGGTAGCTTGTATTTCCCCTTGGGTATAAGATAAATTATGTTTTCTAAAAAAAGTCACATGAAATAACATTTCCACAATTTTTTCGTTGTTTTTATCTACTCACACTGCTACTACAGCTTAACCTGCTAAAATCTACTGTAAAGCGGCTTTTAAAAATGTAACAATAACTCTCCAATGGTGGGGAATATCGGAAAACGAATAGAATCATTTCGAGTGTAATAATCCTAGATTTAAAGTATTGTAAGCCCTTTAATGCTTTGTCCCTCTGTTTGCAATATTACGGGCCAGAATAAAATGAAAATCTTTTTGAAAAGGGTTTTTAAATGTTATATTTTCAAAAAAAGGTTTTTTTAAAATAAATTATCTATATTTAAAAACTTATTCTTCTTCTTTTCGTGTGGTTAGTAACTAACCTGGTGTGAGAGCTTTAAAGCCTATGGGCCTCTGACTTGGCTTCACATATCGTCGAGAAATATATCTCAGGCATGCCGGCTTCCTCACGATGTTTTCCTTCACCATTTTTGAAGTAGGTATAAAGGGAGGGAGGGGGGGAGGGAGGGTAGGTAGGTAGGTGTATTATAAATTAAAAAGGCTCATGAATCCGAAAAGTCAGAGGTTCGGGCCTTGGGATCGAACTAAGACCTATGATCTGGCAGTCTGACGGTCACACCACTAGGCTATCACTGCTTATTTATGCTTATTTAAATACTACATAGGTTTTAACGAAACTCTAGGGGAGAATATGAATAGGTAAACATCTGGCAAAGAACTTAAATAAAAGTTTTAACTTAATTATGAGAAAAATATCGAACTCTCTCTCTATGATAAGTACTTGAAGATTAATCTATATATACATACAATACAAATAAATAAAATTGAAGTGTCTGTATGTAATATCAAAGTAACAGCTTTTTATAAATGCTTAAGAAAGTATATGTGGTCCCTACAACAAAAACACAAATTTAAAATTTTTTGTCTGTCCGTCTGTCTGTCAGTCTGTTTTTTCCGGCTAATCTCCGAAATGATTGGACCGATTTCGATGGGAGTTTCACTGGAAGATAGCTTTTGTTGTTAGAAGGAGTAACTTAGGCTGCTTTTGTTTTAGAAAATTTTTTTAAGTGCCGCGCAAAATTAATAAATTTAAACCCATGAAATATGTACATATCTATAATCTGGATCTATATAAATAAATAAAATTGAAGTGTCTGTTTGTAATACCAAAATAACAGCTTTTTACAAAATGCTTATGAAAGTATATACGGTAAATACAACAAAAACACTTTTTTTTAATAAGTTGTCTGTCTGTTTGTTTCGGCTAATCTCCGAAACGGCTGAACCGATTTTGACGGGACTTTCACTGGCCGCTATACCAATAAATAAAATTGAAGTATAGAAATCCAAGCGAACAAAGTCGCGGGTAACAGCTAGTAAGATACAATAAAAATATTTTTTTTTTTTTGGGATACTAACATTAGTGCCTGTACAAAAAGTACTTATTAAAATCGACTAGCGAACCTCAACCTCCTTCCTACCAACGCTGACAGGCAGTTTTACTACGCCATGATCTATTTTCAAAAATAAGAGGGAGAAGACAGATAATTTTTCTTTTTCCTTTTTTTTTAATCTATTGGTTCCGTTAGCAAAACACATGGCCAGCATTTTCAGTGACATAAAGTTAATAGTTTCCAACACATTGTCTACGAAAAAAATGCGGGAAGCAAAAGGGACGACGAAGTAACTTAGCACTCAGTATTGTTTTCTACTTAAAAGCTTTCGGGGATTACTTAAAAAGTTAAAGAAAGAAATTGAGTTGAATTAATTATTAATGCTTTGCTATGGGTTCCCCTTGTTTGTTTTTATATACTTAGCAGCTTTTATTTTTTTGCTGCGGATTTTTTCTAGAAGTGGCTGATTTTTTAGGATGCCTGCGAAATCTTTCGACCAAAACCGAGTTGAAGTTACCTAAACAATAACATAGGGATGTTGACTGGAAAAAAAAACAATTTAGTCCGTCAATCAGATATTAAAAATACGTGTGCGGTCGGGCAACCCCCGTCAGAAACGAAGTTCCTTCTCACGTATGATTTAAAACAAAAACAATTTTTTTGCAGCCGCATCTTGGATTAACATTTTGACCTCACTATCGGCTTTAGCACCCTCGAAAACTATGAAAACGACACCCATGACGAAAAATTTGAAAACAGAAACCCTCGAGTCACTCAGATCTTTTACATAATAATATATTCTAAACAGACCAGGAGACATAATCAACTTCTAGAGGGAAGTGAGCTGGTTGGAATAACCACCAACGGCCGGCATGGCTCACGCACAACGGTCCACCAGCACGTTTAGTATGACCACAATAGAAACTGGTCTGTCGACGGAAGTATAGATAAAATTACAGATAAACAATCACAATCTATCATTTTGTCTATTCTTCCTTCGACAAAACCCGTAGAGAACCCGTTTCTATGGTTGTCATGCTACGCGTGCTGAAAGACTAAATGCGGAAACCAAATTCTCTAACATAGAACCTGAAACGACCTGAAAAATCGCCCTTTACCTTTATTTACTAAGGGTAAATAAAAATACCTTTCTAAAAATAAATACTGACGCAACACTTTTAATTATAAAGGAGTAGACAGCGTTGTTACCGATTGTCACAGCTTTCATTACAGTTAGTGTTACAAAGAAAATACTCGGAGCGGGCGGCCTGTTTTAAGTAGTAGGGTAAACGGCCCTGTTAGCTGCGCTCTGATTTGAGTGGCGGATTTTGTTTTGTTTTTGTTTCACGTATACTGGCTGGTTTATTTTTTTAATGAATGCAATTTTATGTAGTTTGCTATGAATTTGTTGGCAGATTTTTATGCACTGTTGCTAAAGCTTTTTCAGCAGTTGTAGTTTTAAATGTAGGTTGTTTTCAACTAATGAATAGGGTGCTTACAACGCGTTGGACCGTATGTATTTTTTCTTCCGATTCAAACCTACATTTTTGTTCGCCGTCGGTTTATTTTTCCTAATGTCACTTTTTATCGCTACATCTAAGAACAGTCCTAACCACACAACAAACTCCTTACTTTCCTTAATTCCCCACTTAATCACGACTAAACTCCCACACAAAACACATTATAACTCCATAATTCAAGATTATGTAGTTTGATCTTACGCCAAACGGACCCACATGAAGATAGCCACATACAGTTAAACATTATGTTGCGACTAACATACGTCTGGCAGGGAATCAAATTGGAAACATTAACTTGGTGACAGTACATGCCTACGTTTGTAGAATATGCTTTATTGTTGGAGAACTTGTGATTGAGGGTTGGGACTTAAGTTGTGTGTGGATAGGTGTCGTGTTATCTGAGGGAGTTTGGTTGTAATCTTATGTCATAGTTATCATATATCATAAGCCTTATGTATGTATGTGCTATCTACTAACAAAAACAATAATTTACGAAACATGATGAGCACATCTCATTATGTTTATTATAAAGCTAAACTGTAGAATTTAACCTCATTACCGTTTTCGTTTATTTATTTAGAATCGTTGTAAAAACATCATAATTTTACTTCGTTTACCAACTTACTAAATCATACTTAGGTTTACTTAATATACTTTTTTCTTTCTTTCCAAGATTATCTTTCGTTATACATTACAACGTTTTTTTTGTTGAATCTTCAGGTTGAGGTTATAATTCAAATTTTCCTAAAAATTTAATCGTTTTCATGATAGGCTTATGAAAAAATCGTGGAACAATACGAACATACCCATAACGTTAAAAAAGGACGTACCTATATAAAATTTGGTCCATAGGTTCCAACAATATCAAATATTGGCCAAACTAAGCAGCAACAGTTACTTTTACCTCAAAACGAACGCCTCTTCCATATGTCGTGAGAAGGTACTAATTTAAACATTGCCTCCCAAGAGTACAGAAAAAGTACAGCCCGCCGGGGCCACACGAATACTGAGCATTTTTCCCTTAATTTGAAGAACTGCTAGTTATTTTCACTTACTTTCTCTCTGACAACGTGAGCTGAAATTGAAATGGTTTCAATCAACGTCTCTTGTAGCAATCAATTGTTGGAATCAAATATCGGTGTTGTTAATAAATAGCCCAGGGGTTCTTTCTTGCTTTTTGAAGCTTTTTTAAATGCCAGAAGCTTTCTGCTTTAATGAGCTAGTAACTTCATTTAAGGTACATCTATCGATACGTACAAATAAATAAAATTGAAGAGTCTGTTTGTAATGTCGTAATAGCAGCTTTTTACTAAATACATATGAATTTAGAAATGGGCCCGACTATTACTTTGGCCGACTAGGCCCAGCCGATCATTGCTTTCGGGTGAAATCGGTAATGTTCGTGACTACGCTTTCGGCTCGTAGGTGGCACGCGGCGCCGGGCAACCAGGCGGACTTGTTGGGACATGTTTTTGTTTACATTACAATTTTCTATCATTGTTTTCATGCGAGCCGGCGTTTCTTAGTGTTTTAATTTAAAACAAAGTTGAATTACGTAGTTGACACAGTTTAAATTAGTAGTGAAACTACTTTAATGAAATTATTTTCGTCATGTCAAAGAAGAAATCACGCATTGGACTTATTAATACGAGTAAAAATTGAGCCGACTAGTCGGCGGTTCTAGTCGACTATTCGCCTACTACAAATATAGCCGACTAGTCGGTTTTCCCGACTAATCGGCGACTAGTCGGTACATCACTAAATATGAATGTATATAACAATAACAATTTTACTTTAAATATCCGTCTGTTTGTCTGTTCCAGCTAATCTCCGAAACGGCTAGACCAATTTTGACAGGATTTTCACTGACAGATAGCTCAAATTCAAATTTCAAAGTCATTTATTCAAACTAGGCTGAGAATCAGCACTTTCTCTCACTACATATAGCTATATATAGCTGTAACTGGAAGTTATAAATGATAAACTAGGTCCATCCAGGTAAAATAAATAAACGGTTAATTACTAATAACAATAACAAAACCATGATCAGCAAGACGACCAGTCACCACAAGCAGCATCCGTTCACGAGCATAACGCAAAGACCAGCCATTATCCCCTTCGCCATATTTGAGGGAAGGAGACAACCCGACCCCCGACGCTACCGCACGCAGAGACATCTGAGGGAGCATGACGAACTTGCTGCCGGTTGCTCAGGCAAAAATAATAAGATCAATTGTCGAGGTCACTAGCTAACCACATATTGCAATATAACTCGCTGATGCTATAAGGAGTTAACTTTTATTTTAGATAAATAATTAGGGTCCACTCAGGCGAACCCTCGGGCAGCAGCTAGTAAAAAACAAAAATAAAATAAACAAATCTGAGCATACAATATTTTCTTTAAAAACCAAATAGAAAACAACAGTCATCCATTGTCTCTTCCACCTTACAATATCGAACTCTTTTACACAAATGCAAGTGGAGTAGCTACTAATTAAACGTCGTAGACATCGAACGTCTAGGTCCTAATGAACCTTGATGTCTCTAATTATTTCCAAGACGCGGAATTCTGCTTCACACAATGATTACAGAATATATTAGTACAGAAGGTTGGCTGTATGCAACCAGCGAAAACAGGCGAGCACACACATGGACACGTATGTCGTATAATCAGAAGTATAAATACAACTGTAGAAGATTCGATGGCGATTTTCTGGAAAAGAATTGATGTAAGTTTTATGATGTTACATAGTATTTTCGAAACGATACTGTTATGAAATAGGCCCGTTTTCAAAGTCACAATCGTTATTTTACGAGAAAATCGCTTTTAAATTTTGCATATAAGTGTTTGGTATTTTGCTAGTTACCGTACATACGGCGATTTCAAACTATGTCATGTCAAAGATACGCAGTGCCCATGTTATCACCATGTAGAAGTCGCTGTGGTACAATGGCATGCAAGTTACTGGCAAAAGTATTTTTGTGCAAGTGACTGGCATCTGTATTCTTTGCTTCAAACGAATGCCAGTTGCGAGTGCGTTTGGACTCACTGTAAATAAAGACAATGCAGTCTATAAATAAATAAATAGCTAAACGTAATACTTCATAGTAAGTACAAAATTAAAATCATACAATTAAATATACACATAAATATATTACAAACTTTGATTGCTCAGTACGTGAGCCATAAGGCAATGGTTCAGGTACTGACAAACGAAACTTTGCGAATTTCTTAAGAATGCCGCTCGAGCTAGCCTGAACCCTGCGCATCAGAAATAAGCATCGTTCTCGTATAGTAGCATAGCAATATAATCTATCTGCAATCGTCCTGGGCTTTCTATACCTATATATGATATCACACAGATTGTAATATAAGTACCAAATAATACTCTGTAAAGGGGCCAGCAGAAATACATTGGCTTATATCAAGAGCTTGCTAATGGCATTATTAACTTAGATAACATGGTATTTCTAATGAAACACCATGTTATTGCCGGATCATAATAATGAAAACTAATAGGCTTACCCAACTAATCCTTTTTTTTTTTTTTTGATGGTGGGATATTTAATTTAACCCAACTAATCCTGGATTGCAACTGGAATCTAAAGAGGTGCTACTGCCTATTCACTTTACTTATATCCAAAAATTCTTTCAGCAAGTTTTGAATACCAATATTTAGATTAAACTACACGATGAATTAATTTACTTTAGCGTATCAAAATAATGATGGATTAAATTAATTCATACAAGGCGCAGTTACAAATCTTAATATTAATTGAAGTAAAACCTAATATGAATATTAACTGTAAATAATCAAATGCACCTTTTGTGTTTCCAATGATTTGATTTAAATGCTTTAATTAAGTTTATGCAACTATTAAATGAATAGCATTGTGTAAAGTACCTACATGAGTTACATTTGTTTTAATATATAACCCTATTTAAATGTAAATGCTTTGTGAAGCCATAATTTTGGGGCCGAAAAACTAAACAGAATTTAAATGCTAGTCGACTACACAATATTGTTTTCATAAGTCGTGGCTGGACCTAAAGGCAAACAACAAGAACGAAATAATTTTGAATGTGGTGGGCACTGGCCTAAATTGGATTTACATGTACATATTACAGTTACTTTACTAACAAGATTGACTACGAATATAAAAACGAAATACTTACTTTGCATAAAAATCTGCTTGTGATTTGAGCTGTAGCCATCTTCATGACTTAAAGATAAGCCTTGTCTCGTCTTACTCGCCCCCTATTACATAGATGGGATTTAAATACAACTGGCGTAATGTCGGTAGTTTAGGCACACCTCTGCCTAATATTTGGTGGAATACAGGCATAATGTTATGTGTATGTTGTCTCATCATATACAAAATCGTTTAGATCGAAATTGATCAGGGGCAGATTTAGCCTCGTATAAGTAAATCACATTAGCAATTTTTAACAATGTGAGCATTCTAGTTTCTATGTTAAAATTACCTCTTATTGATTGACATTGAGATGACATTGCGACTAGATTTTGAACGTTTTCAAATACGGGAAAAAATGACCTTCAGGTTGACGTTTAGTGGAACTTGATCTGCTGACCTGCCATCTCTTAACTATCCTACAGTTTATATGTCGTTCTTCTTCTGAAATAATATGATAACATGGATTGTACATTGTAATGTGTAACATTGTCTGAAATAAAGATTGATTTGATTTGATATGCTATCTTAAAACGTCATTTTCTTGACCATCTCAATGTCGTCAGTACATCCAGCGATGGCCTGAAAACGCTTTCTTTTTTGCGAACAGGTCTGAAAAAAACAAAGATTATAACTTTATTTGCGTATAACATGACGAATAAAATGAAAAATTTAATGCAAAAAATAAATAATTGGGTTAGGAGTCCATAATACCTCGGCTCAAATTCACTCTTTATCTCGCTCGTGCACTACAGTACTGCTCGCGGACTGAGTGAGAGCGAGACTGAGTGGAGTGTTGGGCGGCTCCAAGGCGCCGATAGTTTAGATAACTTAATTTTACGGTAAAAATAAAAGTGTAAGGCGTCGGTGTTAGTTGTCGGTATTAGGCGTCGGTGTAAGGCATCGGTGTTAGGCGTCGATATTCGGCGTCGGCGTAAGGCGTCGGTATTAGGGGTCGGCGTAAGGCGTCGGTATTAGGCGTCGGTGTTAGGCGTCGGTGTTAAGCGTCGGCGCTAGGCTAACGTTATTCAGCAGGTCCAGAGAATACCACAAAATCTGTCTGCTGTTTTTATGAGTGTCTTTGCTTGAATTGTACTACTGAAAGCTGCTTACATGTTTTGACATCAGAAGTGCGTACTTGCTTACAATACCAACAATACAAAATGCAGCTAAAACGAAATGGCAGCGAGCATGTAAATTCAGTGCTAAATAAAGAGGTACCTACTCGTTGGAGCACGCTAGGAATGTCTGTTCAGCCGGAATGTTTAATAAATCAGTACTTTACTTGTTTTTCCGTCGGCTAGACGGTCGCCTCAAGATTGTGTGTAGGCATAAAGATATTCGCTACGTTTGTTTGTTACGTTACAATGTTGTTTTTCTTGGGATTCCTGTGTTTTGGGTGGCTTTTAAATTGACTGCAGTCGTAATTGAGTGTCAAACTTTGTTGCTGCTGGAATGTACAGATTTGATTATGACTCTTGCAATATGCAACTGAGTTGGGAAACTCTGGGAGTGGGTGGCAGAAATTGGAGTGGTCCATGCTAATGTCGGTCGCTAACTAGCTTTACTGGGTACACAAGGCTTTTACAATTTTGTCTCTGTAACAAGCAGAGAATTAACAACATTTACGGCATTATCATTATCAAAATAACAACAACCGCTACGTGTATGACCACGTGTAAACGAAGCTATAAAGGCACAGTATTATATTTTCATAGAAAACGCTCGAAAAGACGCGTTTCGAAATCTCAGTGTATATCAGTACGCAACAGTATCGAGTGCGCGGCAGTTACACACGGACGCGGAAGATTTATCTACCGAGCGGCTGTAGGTAATTATTTCAAGGTCACTGCCAAGATATAACACTGTTACTTATTTATACAATGCCAAAGGAATATCTGAGGATCGTATCAGGTGGCGTTCAGTAATTTCTGCCAACCCCATGGGAAAAAGGTATCAGATATAATGTGTAAATAATATACTTGCAGAAACTGTTTATTTTTTTATTTTTCGCATATTTATATTTTACTCTTCTTGGTCTCTCACACTATTATGTCTATTTTTTTTTCTAATTTCTCCTCCGCCGTCTGCTGGAAGAAATTTCTGTACTCTTTGTTCTCATAATTTGGGACTATCTTGATGATATATTTTTTGGGACTATTTTGATGACGATAAGAAATAGTTTTTATATCGCATGGCTTGACACAATCTTCTAGTTCTGTTTTATGTAATTCTTCATTTCTCGTTTGTTTTTTTTTTTTTTTCTCCGATTTTGATTGTATTCGCATCAAATGTTGTTGAGATTTGCTAATTTCTAACATATATGTGGAAGCTTGTTATTAGCAATTGTCCTCAAGCATATCATATAATTTAACGTTGATACGTTACATGTATGTTCTACACCAAAACATTGCCGGACTTCTAAATAAATCAGACTTATTAAATATTTGTATTCAAGAATTAGTGGAAAGTAAACAGAAAGTTGTGAACGTAATATGTATAACTGAGCATTTTATAATGTCAGGCCAAGAAAAATTATTATATATACCTAATTATAAGTTAGCGGCATGCTACGCTAGACTGAATAGAAAACGTGGTGGTGCCTGTATCCTAATAAGAGTCGGGCATGAGTATAAAGAACTACCTGACATTATGAAATACTCGATATCAGGAATTATAGAATGTTGTGCCGTTGAATTAACTTTACAAAAAATTATATTTATATGTATCTTAGATCTCATTCTAAAAAAAGTGTGTATCAAACCTTTCAAAAAAGTAATTTTATGTGGAGACTTTAATATAGATGTTTTAAACAGGAATAGAATGACGCTAGAATTTGAATGCTTTCTTAGGAGCTACAACCTCAAACTGGAAATCAATCAACCGACTCGATTTGTCAGTAATACTTGCTTAGACAATTTTGCACATAATTTAAAGAAAAACTACCGACATGAAGTCATCGATTTCGGATTATCTGATCACACAGCCCAAATAATGAAGATAAAGGTCAATAAAACCAGCCAAATAAAATCGTGGAGAACATTAAGACGAGATATAACTGAGGAAAATCTTATTAAATTTAGAACACATCTCCAAAGCCTATCGTTTTCTGATGTATACAGCACAGAAGATTCCAACAAAGCCTATGATAACTTTTTGGAAATGTTCCTAATTTTACATGATCTCTGTTTCCCTAACAAATTAGTGACTATTAGATCAGAAAAAAAATTAAAATGGGTTTCTCGGGGGATACGAATATGTAGCAAAAGGCAACGACAATTACTGTGGCAACAGAGGCTAAAACCAACTTGTGAAAATAAAAGGACATTTAATAATTACTCAAGGAGATTTAAGAAAATCATTAAACTAACCCAGAAAGCCCAGAATAATTACTTAATAAATAATTCCAACAATAAATCTAAAACTGCATGGCAAATTATTAATAACAATAAAACGGTAAGAGAACCCATTTCACAAATAAAAAAAGGAGACGAAATAATTTCAAACCCTCATATAATAGCTGAATCTTTCAATAATTTCTTCATTGACCAGATTTCGGGTATACCAAAACATACGTTAGGTGACTCAATTAACATAAATATCAACCCACTTTCAATATTTATGACCCCAGTTATTCCTCAAGATGTCACGCGTGTAATAAAAAATTTAAAAAATAAAAAGAGCTTTGGCTATGATGGCATTTCAACCACAGTTCTAAAATTTGTTTCTAATTGTATAGCTGCGCCCCTTGCTCATATCATTAACGTAAGCATATACTCTGGAGTATTTCCAGAAAGTCTAAAAACTGTAATAGTTAAACCGCTATATAAAAAAAATGATAAAGACGAAATGGCAAATTATAGACCAATTGCTCTAATTCCCATCTTCTCAAAGATCATAGAAAAAATTATCTATGAATCTTTCTACAATTTTCTAACAAAATACCACATACTATGTGATGAACAAAAAGGATTTAGAAAAAATAAAAACATCAACATGGCTATTTTCGACTTTCTCCATAAAATAATGCCAAAAGTAGACTCTAAAACACCTGTATGCGCAATATATGCCGATATGTCGAGGGCTTTTGACTGTGTGGATCACGATATTCTCCTAACCAAACTTCACGCCTACGGTATTCGTGGCAATGCCCTTAATTTAATAAAAACGTACCTAAAAGGTCGTAAACAATGTACGGAGATATCGAGCCTGTGCTTAAGATCTGGAAAGGAATTAAAATTTATATCGTCTTTAAGAGAAATAAAATATGGTGTCCCGCAGGGCAGTGTCCTCGGACCTTTATTATTTTTATTATATATAAATGACTTACCACTTCATATACTTCATCCTATGATATTATTTGCAGATGATAGCACGTCAATTGTTTCATGTATCGATAAAGAATCATATGTAAATGACATTAACAATACAATTAATAGTTTAATAAAATGGCTTGACAATGATAATCTAATTCTTAATCTACAAAAAACTAAAATCATGCACTTTTACCAACGATTATCTGCTGGAGATATGGATATAAACTACAATGGTCAAACTATAGAAAAAGTAAACAGTACAAAATTTTTGGGAATCATAATTGACAGCCAGTTAACTTGGAAGCCGCAAGCAGAAGATATATGTAAACGTTTAAGCACAGCCGCATTCATGTTGCATAATCT
This sequence comes from Agrochola circellaris, assembly GCA_914767755.1. Classification (NCBI taxonomy): domain Eukaryota; kingdom Metazoa; phylum Arthropoda; class Insecta; order Lepidoptera; family Noctuidae; genus Agrochola; species Agrochola circellaris. Next base: position 5,468,289 of record OU611847.1, read on the forward strand.
TTCGAAAAAAGTAAATTTACCGACAGTATTAGTTGCTTACCATGGTCTAGTAATTTCCATCTTAAGATTTGGTATAATATTTTGGGGTCACTGTAGTGAACGAGAAAGCATTTTCAAAGCGCAAAAGCGTTGCCTGAGAGCTATATTTAGTCTTAAAATAACAGACAGTTGCGTACCTATATTTAAGTCTCATAAATTATTAACCTTCCCATGCCTATATATCCTTGAATTAGCAATATTTGTTATAACAAATCGATGTCTATTTGCAACTTTAGTAGAAACTAGAAAACGAAGTACAGCTATGAGATCTCAATACCAGAATCTATTATACACGGGCGCATTTAAAACAAGTTTATTAAAAAGAAATGTTATATGTATGGCTCCTGTAATATTTAATAAAATACCTGACCAAATGAAAAACCTACCGCTGCATGAATTTAAAAAACGTTTCACAGAGTTTCTTGTGGACAAATGCTATTATTCTGTGCAGGATTTCTTAAATGATAAGTTTTTGTAATATCTTTAGTTTGTATCACATTTGCATGCTATATTAAGGCAGAGTGTACTCGGATCCTATTATATAATTTAACAACTTATTTTTATGTACCTACATTCTAAGCAAATAAAGACCTATTCTATTCTATTCTATTCTATTCGATATTTGTCTGTAAGCTTTCTGTAAAATAAAGTAAATAAATAAATAAATAATTATGAATAAGTCGTATCTGTATCTATTTTACTGTGTGTACATACATAATAAAATAATTATGAAACTTATGGCATTGTTCAGAGTCATACAATATACATATACAGCTGCTCTATGTAGGCACTGTACCTACATAGATATATCCAACACAACGTCATGTAGGTACATCATATTATTTGTGTATGAAAACCTCTAATCTCAGCAAGTCGGGCTCAGATGCGGGCACTATTGTTGCACCAACAAACTATTAACGTCTTCAGGCTAGGCACAACTATAACTTAATCTAGCTTCCCAAGCTTCCAGACTAGTTTGATAAGGAGAATATATAATTATACAAAAGTTGTCGGGAAAAGTCTCTTTAAGTAGTTGCAAACAGTTTAGTACTTAGCAGCATTCTGTGAAAGATTGGGCTCATAATATCGGGCTTAGACTAAGTTAGGTAAAGTTTTGAAAGAATTTTGGTTTTAGCCTGGATTAGCAACTTGACTATGAATGGTTGAATTTTGTGGGGAGGTTTTTGCTCGGCAAAGAATTGCCAAGAGTTAATAGAAAGGTATCACTACATATTATAAGACAAAGTCCCCCCGCCGCATCTGTCTGTCTGAACGCGATAAACTCAAAACTGAACCGCTTTTCATACGGTTTTCACCAATGAATGGAGTGATTCATGACGGTGGTGTATGTGTATAACAGTGCAAATTGGCTGAAATATGACGATGATTTTTGAAAATATTGGAAAAAGTCTTGCCGACTGGGAGCTTTACTGGCGTGCGTATAAACCGAGTTATATGAAAACAATGTATTACGAAATCAATACATTGTTTACCTGGATTAACACTTGGGGTACTTTTAACTCCAGTAGTACGTTCCCGTGGCATATTTTGCAACAACTACGCGTGCGAAGCGGCGGAAAAAAGCCAGTTTTATAAGTAACACATTTTATTTCCCAAAATAAACAAATTCGATCTTATGAATTCGCCATGAGATCGTCTTCGTCGATCGTCGGTCTTTGTGTCCTTTAACTTTCTCCAAAAGATTAATTTGCCGAGTATGGTTCGAAAACTACTTAATAACATATCTTAAATTCGTTCATTCCCAAGGCAACGCACAGCCTTAACCTCTAGGTCTAGGCGCATGAAATCTTGTACAAGAGTTCCTTTTATAACGATGTCCTTACATTCTGAACGAAGGATTTTTGAAAATTCATCTCCTTCTGGTTGGTACGGCTGTCATTATTGGATCTTTGACAGTCGTAACGGGTAATCAAAAGTCCGAAAGTCTGACAACTAGTCTGATCAAGGAGTATCGTGTTACCCAGTAACTGGGTTCTGGAGATCAAATAGGCAGTCGCTCCATGTAAAATACTGGTATTCATTTGTATCCGGTAAAACTGGTAGCCAACCCCAACATAGTTGGGAAAAGGCTAGGCAGATTGATTGATCTCCTAAAGGAGTTCAAATAGTGGATGAAAGTTTGAATAGATAAGTTACAAGGCATTTGATAAACACCACGTAACAAAACTACTTGACCGGGAACTTAACAAGTTCATTAGCAAGAGCAAGACTAACTTCTACATACATAATGATGCAGAATTTCAAGTGAACGCCAAGTAGGTACCGTTTCAACTATAGCGGTTTACGCAACTTTCAATAAAAACAAGTTTTCTTGAAGGTTTCTTGTAACTACTTGTTCTGTCATTAGTAAGTAATACATTATGTGCTTGTTGCCTCTAGCTGATATCAAACGCTTCACTCGAGTGAATGGTTCATTTATGTAAATATTAATTCTTACCCCAAGGAAAAAGGTATGTATGTATGTTCAACTGTTACCTCATAACGTCTAAACTACTGATCATAATTTGACAAATCATATAACCAGCGGACGACGCCAACAATACCTTCGTTGGCGTCGTCCGCTGGTTATATGCTTTGTGACGTCACATTAAATGGCGCCCTCTATAGGACATAAAGTCATGAGCGAAACGTATATCAAGTGAAACGGCTTAATTAGCACATTTCAAATTATTATAAGCGCAAAATAATAAAAATAAAAATAAAAGTTATAAAAACTAGAACCCAACTACGACACAAAAGTCAACTAACAAGGTAAAAACAAGATATCACATACAGTAGACAGTAGTAAACTTTTATTTTTAATTTCACCCCATATTCACGAAATACTTACAAAATTATCTAAGGAACGAACGTTCATCCACTCCTTTCATTTCAATTTTCAATCATTCGGAAGCCGAGTGAAGAATGCCGAATGAAAGACAAAAATCATCAAAAAGTGACGCGTCCGATATCGGAAAAAAATTACTCATGGTTGACGAGAGAATAGCTCATAGTGGTGAGAAGTTTAGGCAAACAGCTAGGTTTGTAGCAGGTTCACTGCCTAGGAATTTAGAGACCGCGGCGGTATGCAGGATGAAAAGTTAAGACAACAATTTACTATTAAACCTACAGTAGGTCTCCTAGATACTAACGTTAAAAAGAGTATTTCATCACAATGATTCAACGCCCCTCAAAACACTTTTTCAGTGATCTACGTAACAGTCCTAAAAATACACTCTATTTGAATTCTCGCATTCAGATGACGAACTAAAACATCATACAAATATCAACACAGTTAACTCACTCACATTTTAACTCACAAAATTTTTAAAGCAAAATGTATACCGAGGTGAAAGCTGGCAACGTGTTAAAACATCACATTGTACTATTTGTAGTCTATTCTTCTGTCCCACGGGTGTCGAGCTCACACTGAAAGCCTGAAAGGTCCTTGGCTAGACCTCGTTTACACCGAGTTTCGTTCACTGACGTCACAGACCAGGGGAATAACGAATACGTCAGTTTTGACGCCTGTTATGTGCTTTAAAGTTGGGGTTTAGTCATTAAAATGTATGTAAGTTTTACTGGTTGGGGTAAAATATATGGGTTTTGAGTAAGTATCAGGTAGGCATAGCAGCTTATATATATTACGGCTGTATCGTAGGTAAATAGATATTGTATTGTAGATATACAGGGTGGCAGGGACATGGACGCGAAAACTGTTACCATGGATTCAGTACGTGATTCTGAACCCCTGCGTTGTTTAACGCTGGTTATTTTTTTTAAATCTGCTGTTCCATACATTTTGACCGTATAGGTATTGCACTTTCGTATGAAACAGCAGATTTTTTGTAATAATAACCGACGAAAAATTTCAACGCAAGTTCAGAATCATGTACTGAATCCATGGTAAATAGTTTCGCGTCGAGCTCCCTGCCATTCTGTATATGTACCTATAGGTACATATGAACCCTGACAGGCGCTTTACTTAGTGTAAATTATTTCATCACCACTGCTCTCAAAACGGTGAAGGAAACCATGGTGAGGAAACCGGCATGTCCTAGAACCAAAAATTCGAAGACATGTGACATCTACCAACCCGCACTGGACCCGCGTGTTAGATTACAGCCCACTCCCTCTCGAAGAGAAAAGGCCTGTGACCCAGCAGTGGGAACATTATAGGCTGATTATGCTTATGTATATAACTCATACCAAAAATTATTGCTATTTATATTGTTCACAACCAAATTAATCCTTACTCGAAAATTAATAAGAAAAGCAATATCCTAGAATACACGCATCAGCTAACATCACACACAAACGAACAACAAATCCCACGAAAATTCACAAATCAACACGCACAGCTTAATCCGTTTTCCATCTACGCACGCAAGACATATAAACGAGTAAATTTTATTACACACATCATACACGGTGTTCGCATTATTCTCCTGAACAATACAATCTCTCCGAAATTACAGCGGAACACGCAAAGTGGCGCGGGATATATGAACGTAGCTCGCGACAATCCAAAGTATTCGCAAGTTCAGAGATAAAGCTATCTAGTGCGACCCACTTCCCTGTCTACCAAGGGAGGCAGGGGATTAGTTGATCTTCGTGTGGTCAATATTGTGTTTTGTTTTGGGTACCGTACGGCACCCCGGACGGCGTAGGAGATTTTTGCAGGAATTTGTACCTAGTTATTAATTCAAGGGTTACAGTTTGATTACGCTTCTTATTGCTAGAGCGCTGTCTAAACTACTTGCTGGTCAAGACGAAAACAGTTCTAAATGTTAGAATCAAGAAGTGACGGAAACAGTATTATTAAGTATGTAGTTGGATTTAAGTAGTCACCTGAAAATCGAAAATAACTGCCTTATTATCACAAAACCAGTTGATTTTCCTAACGCCAGATATTTTTATCCGGTATGTATGTATGTATATGTATGTTCATCTGTTACCTCATAACTTCTAAACTATTGATCATAATTTGACAAATGAGCTACTCGAAACGTCCGCTGGTTATCGGGTATGTGACGTCACATTAAATTCTAGAGGACATAAAGTCATGAAGTTACAAGTAAAAAATATGCCATGTTGGGTATCAAATGAAAGGGCTTGACGAGCACATTTACAAAAATATATTTTTATAACACCAAAAAAAAAAAAAAGTTATTAAAACTAAAACCCAACTACGACAAAAAAGTCACCTAAAAAGGTATACACAAGACATCACAGACAGAGTAATTAGAAATCCGGAGTCACACGTGTTGGGCATAAATCGAAAAGATTACGTGTGACTCCGGCTCCGACTCGGCTATGTCAATTATTTTTATTCCACGGATCAAAGATGTCCGACGATACAAAAATTAGCCCTTATTCTTGCAAATGTGATGTCACGAAAACTCATAGAACTGAATGATAAGAACAAAAATCACAGATACAAATGGTAGCCCTACCCCCGCATGTGTCCGCATAGAGTCGTCTTTTATCTTGAAAAGATAAAGAAGCAGAACACATATCTTTTTGTTATTTAGTTATTAAGTATATATTTTTGCCCGATTTCGGTATAGCATGAAGAAGTGTTATGATTCTGTCAGCGTCCTTATTGTAGAAACGATTTCTTTTATCGGATGGTATACCAATGTTCAGCGTGAACTTGTAATATCTACCAACAAAATTGTATTTTCAATTTAGTTACTAAATCACAATGTTGTAGGCGAAAGTGGTGGTACAGAATTATTTTTGGCGCAAATATATTAACTCACGCCTTTTTCTTTGGTGTAAGCAGAAAGGAGTATTTCAGGCGTGTTACAAACTTGTTCCGTTCGGCATGATTCGGCACAACACGAAAATCGAATATAATATTTTTATCACCTGGCCGTGCAGAATTTTGCCAACTCAAATGCGCAGCACGCCTAACACACACCTTTTGTTTCGTCCACGTTTATACTCTTAAACAGATACCACCGTTCCAGCAGTGGAACTTATGAGCGTGCATCCTAAAAGTTGGCAACGTCGCAAATAATTGTCAAATTTTTATCAGTTTTTATTAATAATAACTGAACTAAAATATGAATAATGAATTGCAATTATAACACTGAATCTTAAACTAAATATTCACTGTTACGATATGAATTATTGGATTTCAGAATCAATATTTTAGTTCACTATAAAACGATTTTTCATATTTCCATACAGTAATATTGCCAAATTAATCAAAACAGCGAAATATTTGACAGCTATATTTGCGACGTTGCCCAGTTTCAGAATGAACGCTCTTAACGCACAAAAAACCTAAGCCTATTCTTTCCCATGACTGGGTTTCCCAAATTTGTTTCTTTTCTTAAGCAACGGATTTGATAAATTAGACCAAAAAAGGGATAACGCTAATCCACACAGAAAAGGAACTTCCTAATCACCACGACAGAGGGTTAAAGGTCTAGTGCTTAAGACACTGTTACTAACAAGCCTCCCTAAATAATAGATTAAAGATAACGTTTCACTACGAACCTCATTTCTGTGGGTCATCGCCCATAGACAAGACCACAGCTTTAAGGGATGAAGGTTGCTCCCTCGAGTATGGACGGCGGTTAATATTTGTAGATAAAATTATCTGGGTGTTTCATTTACATCAAGATCCGTTTTAGTAGCGTTGGTTTAGGAACAATTTGATGTAGGTACTGTATTGCTAAAAGGGGTTGGGGTTCTGAATGTATTTCTTTATTTCCTTCGATCTCCCTGTTGGGTACTGTCTACGTCGCCGTAATTTCGGTTTCTGGGGCTAAACACCGTTTATTTACAAACATGTAGGTAACCATCTACAACTACTATCATAGACACAACTTTTTATAGCCCATTTGACAGTCACGTTTAACCACTATCTCCTGGGGGTAAATGATGACTTATTTTCTTTCGAGACCTGAAAACATGTTGTAGCTATCGGGAAACCCTGAATCTGGCAGGATGTTCTACGCTTAAGGCGACGATAACTGACTTTTAATGATTTTGTACTGAAGATCACATCTAAACGAATAGAAATAATGAAAATATATGTTAAATAAAAGCATTCTCATGGGTGAGTCCTATTACTGGCTGGACGTATGACGCGTTGCGTGAGCTCAGTACAGAACACGCAAATTAACCACTCAAGGTGACTGGCAAATATCGGTGTCATAAGGGCGAATGTCACCAATGAATCTGAATGTGATCCGAGAGCCAAGAGCTGTCAGTGTCATCATTGCTGTGGAATATTGACACTGACAGCTCTTGAACTCGGTTTAGATATGTGGAACGCGCTCAGTTTCATTGGAGAAATTTGTCCATAGTTTAACGCTAAATTAAATGAGCGTCTTTCCATGACGTTTTGAGAGCATGAATGGAACGTTTACTGAAATGAAATGAAATTGTTTATTCTGTAAATAGGATATTGGAATCACTTTTACACGTCAGCAGCTCAATCCCAAGCTTTTTATCTTCTTAATAATCTGAAATTTTATAGTACCCTTTTTTACAAAGTTTGGTTTTAATACAGCTTTTAAATCGTTAAATGGGTAAGTTTTGAATGTCAATGGGAAGTTTGTTGTAAAAGCGTACTATAGTAAAAACAAAAGCTTCACCACATCCCGTATATTCTCTCGCATACAAAACTTTATCGGCAACGACGTTTAACCTCATTACCCAATCGATCTACGCTTCGCAATCGACGCTTTCAATTAACAGTCGACGATTATTTTTAATCAAATTATCAGTAAATCCGTACAAATTAAACGAATCAGTATAAACCGTAGGCCACTACAAAGCTGGGCTGAGCGTAACCATTAAACCGCATGGTACGCAATGCATTCGCGAACATATTCATATTCATTACGGAAAATGAAGTGGGGACGATTCACCTGCTTGACGCAACGCCTGCATCATTTATGGCGGGGCGGGGTATTGTGATGGCAGTAGACATTAATTTTATCATAGAGAAATATCACTATAATCAAAATAATTTTAAATTGTATCCCGTTGATAAAGAAAGAAAGAAAGAGAGAAAGAAAGAAAAATATTTTATTTGGGACACGCACAGGAAATACAACCATAAAAAAAGAATATTAAAACTAACAAAATCATGAAAACAATAGCAATATAAAAAAAGAACATTAAAACAAAAAGCGAGCCTTTTTGGCCTAGCACAGGTCTTTTTTTTGTTTTCATGATTTTGTTAGTTTTAATGTTCTTTTTTATTGTTGTATTTCCTGTGCGTGTCCCAGATAAAATATTTTTCTTTCTTTCTTTCTTTCTTTCTTTCTCTCAGCATGATGCTATATAATTGGAAAAAAAAAGAACCCCGTCGCTGGTATTATTATAGGGTCCGCAGTGACGCCGCGGCCTATTACATGGGACTTAAACATAACTGGCAAAATGTGGATGTACTATCAGGTCACCTCTGCTTACTCTTTGGGGATAACAGGCATGAACGGGTGCTCTGTTCTGTTTATAATATTGTACCACTAGATTCTAAATCACCAGATTAAAGTGAGTCACTAAAAGAGCTACCTATGTTATTTTATTAGATTTCCGTAAATAAATCATAGCTCTTATCCTTATGATCAGTACGGAAATCCCAAGAGAAATGTTTGACCCCACAATGGTTAAAAATGGAGATGAGAGTTTCGTGTAGGTACAGATCCTTACTCATAACATGAATGCGAAAGTGAATTTGTTTATATGTATATAGGTATTACGCTTTCGCGGTAAAACGGCTGAACGATGAAATTTTGACAGGAGTAGACAGACCATGACCTAGGTTAGGACATAGGATACTTTTCATACATATATTTAACGCGGAGGAAGACGTGGGTAGCTAGTAGTGTATACAGGGTGGCAGGGACATCGACGCGAAGCACCATGGATTCAGTACATGAACCCCCCTGCGTTGAAAATTTACATTGATCATTAATTTAAAAAAATTGTGTTTTATATAAAAAAATATAAAGTGCAATACCAACGCGGTCAAAATATATGGACCAGCTGTTTTTTTTTTTAAATAACCTATGAAAAATTTCAATGCAGGGGGGCTCAGAATCATGTGTAACTAAATCCATGGTAACCGGCTTCGCGTCGATATCCCTGACACCCTGTATTATACACACTTAGGACGGGAATAGAAGAACCAAACAAAACACTGACGCATTCGATTTTGCGATCGACAATAGAATGCTCACGGGGGAAATCTCAAGCAATATTACCAACCTTAAGTTGTTCGATTTGACCGCGCAGGTAATAGCACTGTTTTTGTAGATAATAGTAATAGTAGATTGTTTACTTCCGCCTGATAAAGGTCCCAAGTTGACCCTTACTCCGCCCACAAGAAGATTGATTGGATATCCTAGTTTTAGGCAAACCTACGAAGTTAATCAATCTGTCCTCCATAAATCGGTAGGAAAGAGGTTAATGTTGGATTGACTACACTTATTGTTTTATTAGTTCGGGTCTTGGTAGTGTTTTTAGGGTTCTGTAGTCAACAAGGACCCTTTTTAGTTTCGCCATGTCCGTTTTTCTGTCCGCGGCTCAGCTCAGAGACTCTTGGTATTCCCCAAAACCACTATTAAGGGGACTACAGGACCTAAACGTGCCTAAACGCAAGTTTTATAATGCGTAAAAGTATATGATCCACTGCAGTATACAAAATCAGAAAAATATATGATATTCTTCAGGATATATGCTAGTATGATAGTGTGTTGAAAACATAATACAACTAATTTGATACGATAGAAAAAAATCATGAAGATACCTCAAAAAATTTCTTTTAACGATTAAAAATCATATTAATTTACATGCAATCATTCTGATTTTTTGTCAGATTATTCTACAAGCTACATATTAGCATAATAGTGTTTTAATTTTCCAGTCCAATCAATAGATTTTTTGTAAATCGCTAACTGCTTCATATTTTGCAATAAATTACCTGCGTCGTGTCATCGCGCTTCTCTTTCATTTCTATGCAGTCCGACAGTGACCGCGCTTTATAAATGTACAACAGCGTCAACATCATCTTCATACGCACTAAACAGCACACAACGTTAGTCAGTTTTCCAAGCGTGATAAAAATGTGAATGACGTCATATTGGCCGACATTTTTCACTGGCTAAATTAATTTCTGAGAATAGTCCCCCTCAGGTGTGATTCAACGAAATGGACGCCAGATATTCACGAGCATTTCTCACTAATTGCTCTGAGCCGCTCAATATGCTATGGCACGCAAAAAGAGACAAATTAATAAAAGAATGAATATTGATGTTTAAGTATCCACCGTAAGTAATTCTGATGGCGTCTTTTAATTTAAAATACGGAAGTTGCTTGCTTGAACACTGTATAACGTCTTTTTTTCTAAATAAATAAAGTTTACTTTAATAAAAGTGCTCGGTTATCTCCCCTTTTACGTTTTCCGGTTTCGTATTTGAAGCAATTGATTAATGTTTTAGAAATGGAATGACTTGATACCAAAAGTTGTTGGTTTTATTATTTTTCAGCGAATTGACAAATGAGTCGGTAAATTAAGTCAAAGTCAAAGTCAAGTCAAAGTCAAATCATTTATTTCAAATAGGCCCTTGTAAGGCACTTTTGAACGTCAAAGTTTACAAAAAATTGAATTGATTCTAGTCGCCCCTTCCAAAAGGTAGTTTTCGTATGGAGAAGAATGGACAAGAAACTCCAAGGTACTCTTTTAAAAAGTGTTACAATATTTTGTATATGTACAACGTACATTAGTTACATAATTATATGAAAAGACGATGCACCTAAAAAAAAAAAATATACGTTACTACAATAGGTAAAAAGAAGAATTAATAAAAATGAAGCAACGAAAGATAAATTAATTACTTATGTGATAGATGCATGGTTCTCACATATTTACAAACATTGTAAAACTAGATGATTTTCTTAAAATTTTACAATTAATAAGTCAGTGTGTGAGGAAGTAATCACAGAATGTAAAATCAATGTCATATAATAAAAATAATAATTCATACAAGTTAAATTAGCAACCAGTTTGATTTTGTCTAGATTCCAGATTATCCTATGGAGCAGGAGCAGCATGTTTCCAAGCATTCTTATCTTGGATATAATCCTCTAATTTGTAATATAAGTATGTGTAAGAGCAAACATACGAAGTGATTTTGTACGCACGATTGATTGCGCGATTACCAATGAACATTTTGGTAAAATAAGATTTTATTAAAGCATCATTAATAACATCTAATAAGCGGTGGTATTCCTAACATGGATTTATAATTGACGATAATTTATTGTCATATTTGTATCGATCATCACGATAAAATGCGAGGTGGAGCTGGATTAGCCATCTACACAGTATACTGTGACTTCTATACCGAATTTCAGATGTCAGATAGATAATAGAGGTAACAAAATGGCAACCGAAAATGGGCGATGAAGGCACCGCCGCAATGTGCCGAAGACATTACAAAAAAAAGCGGGGAATAATGGATAAGAATAGCTCAAGAGATAGAGCAATAATAGCGCGATTATGGGAAGACCAAAGAAATGGATAATAGTCATAAAAAGACAAAGCACTAAGTAACTTTTGAATTGCATTGCATGATAAGACATTATTTACGCGTAACGCGAATCACCTAGTTTGAAATCATCTACAAACGTTTCGGCCAGGCTATGGCCACATGGGTTCGGCCACATGGTTAAACTTATCAATTAAACTCCGTTTATGTATTAAACAAATAACGGCTAAATAACGACGGTTATTGTGTAATGTTATTGAAATGACTGCACTTTAGAATTATATTTTTAATGTAAATGATAAATAGATTATATTGCTTTGTACTTGTCGTAAAATAACGAAGATTATAATACGTTTATATTGAAATAATGAAAGGATGATAACCGTTATTTGTCTAAGGTATATATTACATGGAATAAAGGTATGTATCCTTTATGTTGCACCTGCCATGTGATGTTTTGTCTCTGCAACACCCTAAGGTTGACTAATAGAAAATGCATTAAGTCCGCCTTTGCACAGTATATTTTTATTTTTTGCATAAACTTTTAATAAAAATAAAAAAAATACGTGTGGCACTCGAGGACTGCCGCGGTAAAGCTATTGCATAGCATATATTCAAAAATAAGAAGATAATATTGTTGATTTAAAATATTTTTAAAAAAAAATACCCCTATACCCCCCCCCTAAATCGCAGAATTTACACAACCGTCAATGACGTCTGCCCTCACGCGTCTGCCCGCGTTCGGGTCGCGCACTCGGCGATCGCGCGTCATTGCCTATCCGGCCCCTCCACCCTCGTTCTGCGCGCCCGCCGTCGACTCATCGCAGGTCATTCTTATCGTTCTAACTTTTAAAATATTAGTCCAAATTATTTAGTGTAAAAGACAAATTTTATCTACATTAAATACCGAAAGCGATGAAGGTATTTATTTTGATACGAATTAACTAAATACTCTAAAATATGCAACTTAAAAAAAGTATTCAATTTAAATGTATTTATAGCTCACTATTTTGGCTATAATGGCTTCCACATAAAAGGTAGATATATGCTGTCGCGGACTTTTATTTAGAACTCTTTAAGACAAACAACCCCACAATACATTCTTTTCATGTAACTCCAGCGGTTTAGGCAGCGCACGCAAAGATAGATCTCAGAGGGCAGGATTTTTTCCGACTTACTGGATACTTATCGTTATATTATGGCTAAATCACATAAAATCTTTATAAATTGTAGCCTATGTGTTATTCTGATATATAAGCCACATTACTGTAAAGTTTCATTAAAATCCGTTCGGTAGTTTTTGCGTGAAAGAGTAACAAACATCCATCCATCCATCCTCACAAACTTTCGCGTCAGGTTTTTATTTTCGTTACGGAATTTCTACATTCGGTCGCCGCGCTCAGAGTCTCCGATAAAAGCTATGCAATAGCTTAAAAAACAATCTTCAAAACCGAACAACTTTTTTTAATTATATACAACGGGGAAGCTCTTAGCTTGAATCTCACCTGATGGTAAGTGATGATTAGGCCGAAGGTGGAAGCGAGCTTCAGCCGGAATCCTCAACCACGGAGAAAATGGCTATCTTTCCACTAACTTCAACAATGCTATTAACATTGTTGCTATAGCGACAGACTTAGATAAGATGGTGGTAGCTAGCCAGGCGGAGTGACCCTACCATCAACCAAACCGAGCAGAATAAGTTACCCCCACAGGGAATCGACCCCGGGACCTCTGGGTCTGAGACAGGTCTAACCAGTAGACCACAAAGGCGGTTAAACCAAGATTAACGCTTCCATAGTTCTAGAATACAATCCAAAACTGCTATCACTACCGAAACAAAACGCAATCATCAACAAAATCCCATGTTATCCACGGATAAACGAATTGTCAACAATATGTGACAGTTATCGTTGCGTGACATATTTTCTTTATTTTTCACTTTGAACGGGTCATCTCAGGGGACGGCGGCGGTGACAGGCCCGACTTATATCGTTACTAATCTAATTTGTTACTGTGTAGATAGTAGCCATTTTTGTTATTACTTGCCTTGTATTTGATTAGGATTACTACGATTACTACCTTAATTGGACCTATGATTTTTCTAATGCTTGCTGGTGATTCGATTATCTGAGAACTAAAGGCTTCAAGCGATTCAAAGGTGAATTTCATCAACAAAACTGAACGAGATCAGCACATCAAAACTGCGTTCAAAAGCTATCAGTGTCATCATTGTTGTAAAATTTTGACACTGACATTTCTTGAACGTGGTTTAGAAGTGCTGAACGCTTTCAATTTCAATGGTGAAATTCGCCCTTAGTTTACACGTGCTTGCAAATTTTGAACTCAATCGAATTACAGAATGTGGGTGACTAATCGAACTCAGTTAGTCAGGCAGGTGTGAAAATTAATAAAATGGTTCAAAATATTCATTGGGTAACTAAATTATATACCAAAAAATATGCCACACGTTCGAAAATGAAAAACACACACCACCTAGTTACCTAACCTATTAACTCGATGTTAGAAGTAGTACGCTCGATTAGCCCGACTCTCGACTTGCCCGACTTTCGCGACCGCTACCCGCCTCGGTCGCGGTTTGCCCGCAATTCATTTTACCGAAGCACTACGCGATAAGTACGTAAGAACGTGACTCGACTACAAGATCTGAGTTTACCTTTTCTGCTGAGAACATTAGGTGATTTTTTCTGTCTTAGGAATGAGCGCTATCATAAATACTTGGTGCTTTATTTTTTTGTTTGTTTATCGCTGGAAAGTGTTAAGTAAGATGGGTTTTGTTTATCGTGTTGTCTCTGTTTTTCTATAATGAAAGATGTCAGGGATCTTAGGCTGGTTTCACAGCTAGCCTGGAGACCTGTACGGGCCCGTCCGTACACGGGAGACCAATTCGCGTATCTGAACAACGTTCTAGCGCCTCACGTGTGTCTCCGTTCCGCTCCGTACGGAGCTCCCTGACATCTGCGAAACCAGCCTTATACTTACCTACTGCTTATAGTAACCGTGATGATGAGCATCTTCATTGGCAGCCTTGTTCTACCCACTGTACAGTTTAGACCTCCCTTTTGAGCCATGCTTGAGCACTCGTGTCGAGGCCTTCAAGTTCTCTGTTCTTAGATTTTTAATAATATTTGTATCTACTAAGATTTTAAACATAAGCATAATCGGCCTATAATGTTCCCACTGCTGGGACAAAGGCCTCCTCTCAGTGAAAGGGAGTGGGCCGTAATCCGCCACGTCGGCCCAGTGCGGGTTGGTATATCGGCTGGGCGCGATATACCAACCCGCACTGGGCACAAAGCTGCACAAGGGATCGCAAAGGAAATGAAGTCGCAAAAGCATGGGGTGCTTACATGCCGCGCGGCAAAAGCCGGCGGCAGTGCCGCCGGCATATTGTGTAGGAGCCATTATATTTCATCAAGGACTTTTGTTAAACTATCCACAAAGTTATTCGTTAAAGTCTTAAAAGATGTCGGGTTGTGTCTTCTAAAAGCTTATTAACTTTAATATTAAGGGATCTTAATGGTTCTTCATTAGCCACTAAAATTCATATTAGCGTAAAACGGGATCATTTAAAATTTATAATATAGCCGGCACCGCTTTAATCTTCGGGTTTAGGTAGAAATGAGACCAAAGTTTGGTATTAGTATTAGAACATCATGGTTTGAGCCTTATTCTAAGATTTTATTTTCATGTAATACCTACGTTTATGAAGCAATTCTAATTTATGATGTCCAGATAACTCACTTACTTTATTAAGTGCTGATAAACTTCACCATTCTTGTAACAAAACATCCGTTTTTAAATTTGTCGAACTGACCAACGAACAGAGCCAAACATCACTACGAACATTTTCACGATCATTGTAGCGAACGCTCTAGTCAACAGCCTGTCGCTGTTGACTATTTTAGTATTGTTATCCAAACTACATATAAATGCAGTTTCATTTCGATACGACAATTAGAAGTTGATGAATTACGTTGAAAGATTCCGCGACATAGATGTGAATGTGATTCCTAGAACCCCGAGATCTCTCTCTTGGGGATCGTTTTTGCGAAAACAAATAGCTTATTTGTGACATGCTATGTTTGCCCTACCTCACCGTGCATGAATTATTTTAATCGACTCTGGATTTTTAGTCTATACATCTAGTAGCATTCTCTTTTACTGGTCCTTTCGCTAGAATGCTCACTGGAACGCTCGCTAGAATGCTCGCTAAAACGCTCCCGTTTATTTTTCTGTAATATAACAGTCGCTAGAATTCTCATGTCTATCAGCACCATTAGGGTTCCGTACCCGAAGGGTGCCAAACGGAACTATATTATAGCTTGCCCAATTTGAAATGACGCGCCCCACTACCGCATTACCCATAGAAATCCGCATTACCGTGTGCGTAAATGCGGTAGTGGGGCGCGTTATTTCAGAGTGGACAAGCTTTACTAAACCTCCGATGTCCGTCTGTCTCTTAGTGGGCTGTATCTCATGAACCGTAATAGGTAGGCAGTTGAAATTTTCACAGATTGTGTCTTTCTATAGCAGTTATAACAACAAATAATAAATACATTTAAAAATTTAAGGGTGCTTACAAGAAACGTGATTTTTCGGCGTTTTTTGCTCGATCTTAATGCATGACTTCGTATGCGAGTCCGACTCGCTCTTGGCAGGTATTTTAAATATTCTTGGCTTTTTATTTTTTGACCATTCACGGCTATGCTATCGCGCTTTTGTTTTCATGCATACTTCTATATTAGAGAGAATACTTTTAGACTGTTAGTCCCGGCTCTCATTTGTAGATCTTTGACAGTTGTTACGGGTCGTCCGAAGCCTGAAAGTTTGACAACCAAGGGGTATCGTATTATCCATAAACTGGGTTGTGGAGGTCAGATAGGCAGTCGCTCCATGTAAAACACTGGTATTCAGCTGCATGAGGTTAAACTGGAAGCTAACGACAACATAGTTGGGAAAAGGCTAGGCAGATGATGACTTTTAGATAGTCCTGCGGCCAATACTAAACGAATTCAAAACACGTTTCGTTTCTGACAATCGTTTGCAGAAAACAGAGACTGGATGATGTTATACAGCCTATTATGTACGTTTAGAGCTAAACACATTTTGTAATTTGTTTTGCAAGCAGGCCTGATACTTCAACATTTTAAGACCCTACAATTCCTCAAATTGCTTAGCATGATCGTCCGTCATATCGAAAACACTGCAGCATTAATTTTGTAAAAAATATATGGTAAAGTTGAAGATAATGTTAAGTAGTATGTTTAAGGAAAACACGATTCCACAAAAAAAAAAAACAAAGTTACCTCCAAACCGAATAATAAACCGCTAATATTCAAAAAATACTTCAAATTAGATCATAAAACTTTGCATAACAACTGAACTAAACATAAACCATCAACGTAAAAAGATATTATCTAAACTATCGGCGCCTTGGAGCCTTCTCCCCGGCGCGTAGTTTCGCTCTCCCTCATTCCGCAAGCAGTAGTTTGCGAGCGAGATAAAGATTGAATTTGAGATGATTAATAACAGCAATCTTCATAGAAATAACAACACAATGAATTGTCAAAAACAAAAAAATGTTAACCAAGAAACTACTCAGTGCTCTCTAGATCCAATTAACTTAGTAATACTCGTTAAATGCTGAATCATGTACCTACAGTTATCCCTAAAAGTACTGAAGCTTTCAAATTCGCTTACATCATCCATCTTACATATATTGAAGGAACATTTTCCCTCTACACCTGAACAGAGACCAGATAGACTGTCTAGTCTATAAAACAAAAGACACCTATTTTTCTTTATATTCAAGAACTATGTTATTAGTATTACCCAAGATGGACACATTTAGATTTGTCATGATTATTGTGTGGCATTTGAAGGATATTGATGTCCTGATTCTTGACTAATATAGGTATAACAAATTGTAGATATGTAATTATGAATGTCCCCCTTTGCATATGGACCCACTCTTCGCTTTTTCTAATTCACAACACTCTTTTTTTATTTGTATGAAAATGAATGGTTTATGCACACGGACCACGATTTGCCGCAAATCAACCGTGCCACCGATACCTCCCACGTCGCAGACACAACGCAACCACCACCGAGGCCGCACACACGCTTTGTATGCACAAACCCTTTGCTATCACGAATTTCTATACCTTTCGTTGTGATTACGTTAAACTTTTATCAAAATTCGATAACTGTATGAGTGTATGAGAGTACCCAATTATCAACAGCCCGCTTGCATTTCCTGAAAAAGGTACCACTAGATAAATCGAAGACTATTCAAAATCAACTACATAATTTGCGTTCGCAATTTATTTGCCAAACATGTAAACAAACACGAGTTTTAGGAAAAACAACTGTAAGACTTACATTTAAGGTTCAGTTTGCGCTACAACTTCATATTTTTTATGACTTTTTCAACAGTACTAGTCAGTCTAATATCAACTTTATTTACACTTATATAAAGTTGACGTTTGTTTAGGTGGAAATAACATCAATGGAAACAAGGATTTAAATAGACCTTAGATACCAATAGTCAGCCGCGGACGCATTACCACTGATTGTTGCATTTCCTCTCTCATTGTACCTTAGAACAAATATTGTTCAACACAATTCCAAACAAATACCTTTTCCATTTATTACCGTTCGTTCCGTATCCGTTTACCTGGAAACTGTCCATAATAAAAACAATATAAACATTTTTCAACGCGAAGTAATTTCTCAAGCTAAGGATATCGGGTTCCCAAGATTGCTGTGTGATCTTTGAAGTCTGCTGGAGGGTTCTGATTTACTGGTCCCCCGAGGAAAGTCGGGAACACGAAGCCGAGATAAGTAATAACACCCCTATCATATTTTTATAGCACTTTTTGTATTACTGTTTTAAGTAAAAACGGAGATTTATAATGTATCGCAAGTTTTATGGTTGGTAAGGTCTGGTTTTATTTGAAGATGGAAGAAACAAAGGGATCTGTAAATTTATTACTAATATTTTAGGATTCAGCACGAGTTTAAAACAGAATACAAGAGTTGCTGTAGTATTATGAACCAATTAAAACCAACCAAAAAGAGAGACCAATTAAATTAGTTTATTTTCGGTTACACCATTGTTTAACAAAAATATATAGTCGCAAAACTTAAGCTATAAGGGCCTGATCACACGTACCACAACCACACAACAACCACAACCACACCACAACGACAACACGTGGTCGGGCGCTAATTATGTATGAAAATTAATAGTTTTACACACCGATTACATTTTGTCGTCAAAATCAACCTTGTCGGTGATACCGACCACGTCGCGTCGCAGACACAACGCAACCACCAGCGAGACCACGCACTATCGACCGGCCACATCGCAAACACATCATTGCGTCGACCATTTGATTTGATTTTGTATTTACAGCTACGCAACTGTAAAAAGCTGCAGCGACACTATTCACACGTAACCACTGCTTGCTCCCATTTTGTCGACGCGATGTAGTGTGAAACACATCACAGGTTTGCTTACTGTGCGTTTGCACTGGCGAAACATTCACAACAAAACATGTTGGAATCTCTATTTACTGTCAATTTTCCATACAATTTTTGACAGAACCTAGAGATTTCAACATGTTTTGTTGCGATATTTCGCCAGTGCAAACGCACAGTTAGGGCCCGTTCACAAGTATGTGCTACGTCTGTTTGTAAAAATGACACTGCTGAAACGATTGGATGAAACTTGGCATAGGTTTCTAGTAAACCCTAAAAAATTAATAATTTTTCTCAAAAACCGCAAACACTGCCACTTAAATATAACTTCCTTTGCAGTCACCCTGGTATTACAAATTTTACAAATTAAGACATTCTAACTCAACAACTCCACAAACAACACGATTGTCAATTCCAAACTTATTGCAGTTCATAATTGGACGTTGAAACTTTTGCAGTTAAGAACAGTACCTACGTTTGAACGACGTATTAAAGTATCCTCCCATAATATGGTGATGCCGGAGAGAAAAACCCGTGGGAATGGTGGAATTAAATGTACACTGAGCCACCCCACAAAGCTTGGACTTATTGGGGCCATTAATATGCAGTGGGAGCGTAAATTATTATAATGGCAAGTGTTGAATGTATATTTCTGTGTAGCAACCCCACACAGAAATATACATTCAACACTTGCTTTGTTATTTTTTTTATGGAAGTATATTAGAGTGTAGTTTTCTTCAGCACGCGACAGAAGAATAGACAAAATGACAGATTCATAATCGCAATCTATCATTTTGTCTATTCTTCCGTCGACAAAATCCGTTCCTATGGTGGTCATGCTACGCGTTCAGTTAATTTACCATGCTCACGTATAGTCTAAAATTGTGTTTTTTTGTATGTTGTCTGCTAAATAACTGTTTAGTGAATGAAAACTGCTGCCAAAGTGTTCATTTTCTTAAAAGAAAATTATCATTTAATCACATTTCTATAACTCTTACGTAATGAGGGGAGAAAGGAAAAAACCGACGTAACTAACTTTGCAACAAATTGTGCACTTTTAAATGAGTAAAAACCTGCAGTTGAAACGTTATTTCTGGAATCCTAACTGATATTATAACTGCGAAAGTGAGTTTGTTTATTACGCTGTCACACTAAAACGGCTAAATGGATTTGGATGAAATTTTGCACACATATATACCATGACCTGAGTAAGGACATAGGTTTTTCATTTTGAATCGCAGACGAAGTCATGGGCTAGTAAGTTAAATAATCTATTTTACCCGCTGTTCTCAAAGCCCGACAGTTACAGCCGTCATTATGTTTACGCACAATTTAAAGCGGAGCCACCCAGTAATGAATATCGCAGTAGAGATAAATGGATTTGGTGCCAATAGAACCGCTAGTCATTACCGACACTTTTATACAGCTTTTATGTAACTCTGCTATAATGTAACGCGGTTTTCATCCGTTTTTTATGCTCATAGAGCTTTTTGTGATAGTTATTTTAAAGTGGTCACCAGACTTAATGGTGTATGTGATCACGAGTACGTGTGCGATGAAGTCATGGGGCTTGGCTTAAGGTAAAAAAAAAAAAAAAAATGTGTTTATTATCTTAAATCTAGATACAATTAAGTTGCCGGGGCTTCCCAGAAAGTAATCCGAAGATACTTGTGATGGGATAAACCTCGCTCTTCCTCGATTAGTTCAACTGCTTCGTTGTGCTAATTAGGTATAGGTTACACATTTTTAAAAACCAATAAAAATTTAAAACTAATAAAAACAAACTAATAAGAAAAAAGAAAAAGAAAAATCAAAATGAATTAAATCGTTGGTGCGGTACGTTGTGACACTACTGCTAGATAAGATCACCATCACCTGCCTAGCCTGTTCCAAACTATGTTGAGGTCGGCTTCCAGTGTAACCGGATGCAGCTGAATATCAGTATTTTACATGGAGCGACTGCCTATCTGACCTCCACAAACCTGCTACTGGGTAACACGATATCCCTTGGTAGACTGGTTGTCAGACTTACGGGTTTCTGACGACCCATAACAACTGTCAAAGATCTACACAAATGACAGCTGGGACCAACGTCCCAGCTGTCATTTACTTACTTGGCTTACCGTGATTTCCGAGGCACGGAGGGGCCTTGGTATGTAAAGATGTTCACCCATCGATGTACCAACTCCGGCAAGCGTAGCTTAACCTGATCGATCATCCCGTGCGGCTGTTATTACTTATCCACGAGCTCCTCTTGAGATCTTACTTAATATTATATTGGATATTTTGAACAAAATAATAGAATAACGATCAAGTTAATTTTAGAATAGGTATTTTTATAAACTACAGAAATTACCAAACCTACCATGTGATTAAGTGCAATACTTAATCACATGGTAGGTTTGGGAATTTATATAGATATACATTAGAACCGTGATCCATTAGATTCATGTCATTCTCTCAATTTTAAGTACCGATAATCCGGTTATTTTAATTACTATAAATACTGTTTTAACAGAAATATTATGACCTTAAATATCAGTTACGCCTGAAGGAAGAAAATTATGACGTATATTTATTGTATCGCCTGCACGCCCACATCTCGAGACGTGTTCAAACTTACCACAGGGCAAAATTAATTACTCTGTAGCCTTTCTTTTGTTACCAATCTCGTGTCCGAATATAGGTGCCTACCTGTGGCCGAAAATAGCTCCTATTAATGTTTTCTTAAAATTACCGTATGGAGCATGTCCCGAGAGCCTTATTTATGGCTGGCTATTATTAACTAAGTCTCGCTATAGTTTAGGAGCGGGGTAGTATTCTGGGTACCTTGGGTACTACACCACCTACGTCATTGAGGTTTGCTGAGATTATTATTAAGGTATACTCGTATTCAGTATGAAAGATGTTGATTTGAGAATTGCGGTTTATTGTTAGATTTACCTTACATAATATTCTCTTTCTCTTCAACATGTGGGATCACAACATCTTAATGATAACGTGTTCTATACACGGTTCAAAATATTCTCTACTAGCATTTGCCAGCGGCTTCGCCCGCGTATTTATTTATTTAACACTTTAAGCACAAAAAGAATAAAGGCGGACAGTAATGCCATGGGCATTTACTACCATTCAACCTTTGAGTGATGCAGAGACAAACAGTGGTAATTGCAATATCGAAAATTGTGGAATAAATGTTTATTTAAATATAAGGATATACATATACCTATTAAAACTATATATATAATATAATATACCTCAATATAAGAACAATTATATACACATAAATACACGAATATACTAAAACAAATGGTAAGACAAACAATGGGAAAATATTACCGTAGTGATTGATACTGCCAGCTTCTTACGAATGTGCTTGGGAACTTTAACTTTAAAGTATAATCAGTTGGTAGCCATCCTGTTTTCTTGGGGAGTGCATTCCACAAGAGAGATAGACTGAACGAAATGACGATCGAATGGCGTATAACATAATTATGTATGTGTACCTTTTAATTAACAAACATGCATTCACAACAACATTCACATTTTTTTCCAATAAATGATAAAATAAAATAATATAATGTTTTAGAATAATAACTTAGTTAAAATTATAGATAACCAGCGGCTTCGCCCGCGTGATAGCTTTTTAAATTATAGCCTATAACCCTATCCCCTATTATAGCCTATTTCTAGCCTTATTATGGCCTCAGTGATGACTGATGATATAGCATTCTACTGGTGAAATAATTTTTAAAATCGGTCCAGTAGTTTTTGACTTTATTAATTACAAAACAATACAAATTCTTGCTCTATTCAATTTTATTTCAGTAACAATCTACATTGTTTTCGAAATTATCCAACATGAAATTTTTTTTATACACAAATATTACAAATAAACTAAGTTCAAATATTAAAAAAAAAAAAACATTCAATTCAATATAAAAATACCACGCAAACATAAATTATAAGACAATATGTCAAACAAATTCAAAATCAAAATAAACACATTAAGCACAATATAACCCATAGAAAAATAATGACACATGAGAATAGGACTATAAATCATCTAATGAATAGAGGCATTTTTCCAACTGGACTGCCTTGAGCCTTGCCTTGAATGAGCCTGTGTACAGTATGCTTTTTAACTCAAGCGGCAATTTAGTAACGAAATTCTATATAACACTAGTGTAGATTTAGACTTGTGTACCCTAGCTAGAAAGACCTTGTTACACACGCGGTAGACTATAAAAAACAGATATTCTCCACTTAAAACTAGGTACTCTCAGACAAGTAAAACTGCTTAAATGCCCACCAGCTCCTAGTCTATTACTATTAGGGAGGCTACATACACCCACGTAATATTTGCCAAATGAATTTTTTATAAAATGTGTCGGTGGTGAGCCGCTTATGCCCCGCCTACGCTGAGCAAACAATATAAAATTATATTTATATCAATGCGCAATGTAAATTCTACGGGTTTTGTATTTTAAAAGGTCGCAGTGAATAAATGTATTGCAAATAAAAAATGGCTGCCCTCTGGTAATACCAAGGGATCTTTATGTTTAGTTATGTTAAGGTATTCTATTGGGATCATCAAGTTATCATAAATAATAATTAATTGGTAGACGGTTGAAATTTTCGCAAATTGTGTATTTCTATTATATAACAACAAATAATATAAAGTTAAAAATTACAGGACTCCCTAATTTCCATTTTTTTTATTTGTGTACATCCCTATTCATGATAAAAGCCGCTCTAAAACCTAATTTTCTGCGTAAATCACATAGGTAAATCATTACAACTCGATTTTTATAACTGTGCACTTGGACCTGTCAAAATCGTAAGTTGTCAGTATTGAGTTCACCCGCACGATTATCGATTATCACTCCTCTGTGTCCCGACGCCTCTTATTACAGTCTACACAACACGTTTCGTTTCCACATTTATGAAAACAGGCGCACAGTTATAAAAATCGAGATACGCCCAAATATTATTTAGTATAAACAAGGTCCCATTGAAATAAATGGACAAATTTTAACACAGCGTTCAGTACGTCTGACCAAAGATATCCAAGTAAAAAAACACTGTTTAAAGTGATTTTAATTTGGACCAAGAATAATAAATGGCATTGGGTAACCAACCTTTTTAGTGTATTTTCGTTAGCTGATTTATTTTTCTTGTAGCTATCTAATGCGTTTTTCTTATTATTATTTTTACCATTGACCATTTCCGTGGCCTGAATGATTTATAAAATTTTGTCCATCTATTTGAATGGGACCATGGTATATTATATACTTCGCCAGGTATAGCATTCCGAAACACAGTGGTCACGTGGGTAACACAAGTCTACGTCATCACATCTGTGTTACCAGAAGTTTGTAATAATAACTCCCCAACCATCTTTATTACCTGTGCGAAACCGACAAAACAATGGGGTTTTAATGAAAAATTACGTTGGTTTATGTTTAAATTGAATTGTTTCGTTTGATTAGACACACGAAAAGACAATTTAAATGCTTTGTACATATTTTTTAACAAAATGGTGGCTGATAATCTTTCCTTAATCGTGTTGTGTTGAAATAAAGTGGCAACTGGATAGTGACGTAAGCATGTGTTAGTCCCGGTAATGCCAGACCTTGTTTTATTAGACCATGAATAGGACCTCATAAAGGTACCCGTTTAATATACCTACACGGCTACACCTCTAAATAAGTCCCACAATAAACGACACAAAACTTTACAATATAACACCGTAAATCCTGCAAGCAAGAATTCATAGTGAAAATGAACAACCCACGCTCCGTAGTCCGTAGAAGTTGGACGTTTTCAACTTTCTTATTAAAAATTCGGTTTGAAAACTTTCCGCGGTTAATAGAATTTTAACCGCTGCAATGATTAACTTACGGTCCGTAGTCCGTAGGTACAAGTACGTCTCGCCTTTTAGTTTCTGAATAGTTTCAGTCGGAATTCATTTTAAGAAGTACGTTTGGAATGATGAATGGGAGATAATTATGTTCTTTGAAAGAAGGTGGCTTGAAATATTCTTCAAAGTTTCTGTGTTTTGATTAGAGGAATGGTTTCGTGAGTCATAGTAGACGGTTCAATGTTTCTTGTGGCGAGTTTCTGGCGGTTGTTCTGTTACTGGTACGTACTTACAGTACGTAAATGAGGTTGCAAATACTTAGGCGTGTCCAAACTAAACCTTAGACCCACGTTTTTAAGACTGGACCAATTTTTTTATGAATCTGTGGCGGCATCTACATCGCCACATTCGAACTACGCATCAAAGACCTGACGTCACAGAACATCCTGACGTCACTCGAAATCCTACATCGCGCAATTAGAGTTTACCGCGCGGTGGACGCGGGTGGGTGCGGTGGATATATACAAGCTCCCAACTTCAACCTCTGGGTAGTTGCCCGTCCTACATGACACCCGTCTGGTCGGAGGATCCTCTCTTTTCTATGGTGGATGAGTGAACTTTACACCCTGTTCCTCATACCCCTAAAAACCTACTAATTTGCAGTCTTAATTTAAATCTCTACCTACCGGATAGAGTCGTAATAAGCACACAAGTCATTCACATAAAACTCTCCACAATTATCACTTCAATTATCTTTTTGCATGCACGTATTTCTGTGACAAATTTAAAAATTTTTTTTCTTTATTTCTTCTTTTCTTTACTTAAAACAAAGACCTTAAGCGAAACAGAAGAAAAACTGTGACTATCCAGTGAAAAATGTTAATTGATGCAATCTTAATGGGCACAGAACATTTACCGTTTCCTACACGCTTACCTTCGCTGCTAATTCGATATATCTACTAATAAATCGTGGCAAACAAATGTGCTTTAGAGCATATGGGCTAATTAGAGCACAGCCTTTTTTTTAATTAGCATGCAACGTGAGTAATGTACAGTTGGCAAAAGAGTTAAGTGTGGATGTGAGAAATAAACATCAGTACCTGGCCTCAATATGCATTATTGATCGAAGACTCCTTATAATCAGCCTATTTCCTACTGCTCGGACACAGACCCATCTTCGAGAGGGAGTGGGCTATGTCTACCACGCGGGCCCAGTGCGGGTTATAGATGGGGTGCGTGTGGTAGATGTCCCATGCCAGTTTCCTCACGATGTTTTCCTTCAGCATTTTGAGGGCACTACATACGCAATACTAATTGTGCAATTTATTTTTTATTTTTATTGCTTAACACATAGCAATACGCCAGTATTTCCCGAAGGGTTAAGCAGAGGTACTTTGGAGGTATAAACCTACGTGCACATTTCCCCAATTATGTTTAAGTTCCATATAGTAGGGGGCAAACTTATTTTCAATAACTAGGCATTTATCCAGGGCTTTTACTGAGCATTATTGAGCAATGATTGCTCGATAACTTTTGTAATAAAATAGAAGATACACCCACAGACAAAAAAAATATAAAAAGAGTAGATTTTTTTTTTTTTATTCGTTTCAATATAGACCTCATACATCGCTTTCCATCAAGCGAGTTCGAGGTCAAGAGCTGGCCCATAAGACAATATAAAAAATATGAAGTCTTAAACTTGCATATCTATCTCTTTTGCTGACTGTACATGAAGGATAGTTAGTGACGCAAAAAGGTTATTCCTGTGCGGCAGGATTTATGAAGGATAATTATTATGAGGGAATTAATTAGAAATATGTAATTAGCTTGGTAGACTGGGTTCTGAGAAGTGCGCTCTTGCGTAACGTTGTAGGTATTAATACGGATACTTCTTGTGTGTGTGCTAGGAGGTTGATACAGAGTTTATTCTAATGAGCTGATCACATTTAGCTAGGTAGTGGTTTTTCTAAGAAAAACTCATTCGAAATTCAAAACTCATTTATTCAAACTAGGCTGAGAATCAGCACTTTTTGAACGTCAAAATTACATAAGACAGTCCCCCAAAACGCCCACCCTTCACCACTTCCTAGTGCGTTGGCTGGGAAGAAGAAGTGGCGCAACAAACTCCTCATTGACGGCCTCGTTGGTCTTGTAGTCGCAAGCGCTGCTGCCGAGCATAAGGTCCTGGGTTCAATTCCCAGGTCTGGCAGGCCAGGTCATCATTTGATTATTGCTCGGCCTTTGTCCTGCAAAATAATAGGCTGGTATTACTATAATTATATAACATTCATGAAAAGTTCACACAAAGTTACTGCTCTCCGTCCTAAGTCTGAAGAGTGACGAATTCAAACCATGCCGTCATACCTCAGGCACCTACTTCACTCCAACACCCAACTATTTCTAGCGAACCGTCTACAAACTAAAACAAGTGAAACAAAACAAAACAAAAACAATAACTCAGCAAGTCAGCAAACACCGAAAAATCTTCTGTAATCTGATAAAGGGCCAACATTCGATGACGTCACCCTTTTGAAACGCCAAACAACATGTTGGTATAACAAAACAACACATCACGCCCCATTAACTCTCATTATACGTGTAATTAAACACGAAAGACAAATAAGATTGTGTTGCTCTTAAAAGATTCGCCAAATAAAATAAAAGATCTTGTGAAAATAGTCTTGTTAAGTTTGCTAAATGTTTTTGTTGTTGATAAAGGACGATAGTGGAGATCAAAATGTATTGAGAGTCGCTTAGAGATGTTTTCAAAATAAGGTCGTTTAATTCACTTGTTGAGACACATTGTAGGCCGGTCAGATACATACGGAATTCCGTCTCAAAATATCGATTCGGAATTTCGAAGGCAACAAAATTCCATACAAAGGCCTGCTACATACTATCGGAATTTCGAATCCGAGAACTGTACGTGTTCACCACTAGTACAATCATGTTTAATGTATGACTAAATTTATGTGTTTTCCTTGTAAAATAAACTTATTATTTATTTATAATTATGTATACCAAATGTAAAAAATCTGAATGTAGAACTGTATTAAAGTATTTTGTATGGATTTGCTGCCTTCGAAATTCCGAATCGATATTTTGAAACGGAATACCGTATGTATCTGGCCGGCCTTAAAGGGGGATTATACTAAAGTGGTGGCTAATAAAGATGTATGGCTAATTTATAAATGGTGTACACACGGCTACACATCAAGCTACACATTTTCAGTTTACGCTGATCTCGCATTGTATAGGATTTCCGTACAATGCGAGGTCAGCTTATGTGCACATAATAAAGATTCAAAATATTATTCAACATTTATGTTCATTTTAGTTGGTAACCACGGTAAGATACCTCTGGGAGGTCTAGTAAACTTAATACAAAAGGGTCTTCAGAGTACTTACTGGAAAACACGACAATGCACAACCTAAAATATTGAAAGAACCATGCAATTTCTCTACATTGTAATGCTTTAACCCCTTAACTCTTTTTATAAACTTTTCACTTTCCAATTTACCAACCACTTCACTTCACCATCCAGTCCTAAACCACGTTTAAAAATATCTGAAATTCATTATACATTACACGTCCCGTTAACAAAGTTACCAGAAGAAAAAAACCGCACTGCACTGCACTGCAGAACTTTCATAATGCAGGATAAAGTGTTCAAAGTTTAAGCTCGCTCACCTATCGCTATGCAAAGTGAATATTTAAGGGCCGTCGAGGGTCTGCAGCTGCATGCCGTGATAAAACTGAACAAGATGCTCGTAATTCTGATACTTAAGTGCTTGCTTGGTAAAGAATAAGAATTGGTTGGTTTAAGGAGGTTAAGGCAAGTGCATAGTGATTGTGTTTTGGTTAGAGCTAAGTTCTTGGCGTGTCTGAGCCAAAAAAATTGACGGACGAAAATTTTGTTTATTCAAATTGAGTCCACTTGTTGAAATCTGAAGTAATGTAATGTTATTATAAGATAACCAAAACTTATTCATTTCCGTCAATAAGTACGCAAAATTTTAAAGTTGAGTTTCATACCATAATTATCACTTTCTGTAACAGTGGTTTATATGTGTAAGTAGCTCATAAACTTACAAGTAATTCTTTTTAATCTAGTATACTCGTATACTAGACTTAAAAGATTTTTTTGTACGTTTTAAAAAATGACACTCATTTAGGTTAGGATATTATATTTTCATTTAATTAACTAATTTTAGGTATTAGTTGTTAGTTCTGTTTATTCAATTCTGAAAAAACCATCACTTACTTGTGTTTAAGTTGGTCTACAATAAACCTTTATCGATTTTATTTATGTCAATTTACTTAATACTCAAAACTTTCTATATAAAAAATAAAAAACTATTAAAAAAAGCACTACTAAGTGAAAAATTACTTTAATTTCGGAAGTCGGTGTCGGTTGGATCTGTATTTTAGTTTTTTGCCACCGACTTCCGAAATTAAAGTTATTTTTCTCTTTGTAGTGTTTTTTTTTTTGGAGTCGGTTTTTTTTTTTTGGAAAAAGTTTTATTTTATTGTTACTACTTGCTATGTAAACAACAGTGATACACGAGATCAAGATACACATCGTCGATTAAATACGCTATATCGTAGCTAACTTTAAAACTACCCAAACAATTCAATAAAATTTAAATGGTACCACTGCGCAAGGTCCCTTTACCAAATTTCAAGAATCAAGAATTTTCAAAACCGGGCCCGCAATTGACAAAAATATCGATAAATATAAATATTTAAAAAAAACATACGGACCAACTTAAAACTTAATCCTTTTCTGCAGTCAATTAAAAATATCATGTAAGTACCTAAATACATATGTTTTGTCAAAGTCACTCATTTAATTCCGTAATAACCCAATATGGCAACTTTGTCGTACTCACACGCAACGCACAGATGTAAACAGACCTTTATGTCTGTTACAACTTCTCAAGGATAACGACTGGCTCCTTGGGAGTTTCACATGTTTTGTCAACAACATCATATTATATTATTATTAAATGCAAAGTGATTTTATTGATCAAAGCTATAAAGAATAAATAACCAGGGTGAACGTGTAGAATAAATTGAAAGACGTTTATACTTAGTAAAACTTTTATCAGGATCATTTGTTTCGACTCGGGGACTTTATGTCTCAGTGACTCAGTGTTCGCTGATTGGAAGAAAATTGTTTCAAGGATTCATTTCGTCGTTATCATCATCAGCCGATAACAATCTACTGTTGGACTAGTAATATTCTGATGATTCTGTGGCGGCATCAAAATCGCGAAGTTTACTGTACGACTAGCATAATATATACAACGTCCTGACATCAATCGTCGCGCAGTAGCCCACCAGACACCGACCGTCTGGTCGATGGATCCTCTCTTTTTTAAAAAGGATGACTGAACTTTACACCCTGTTCCCCATCCTACTATAATAATACATAATATAAAATAAAATAATATTATAAATATGAAAGTTTGTGAAGATGGATGGAGGATGGATGTTTGTTACTCTTTCACGCAGAAACTACTGAACTGATTTGAATGAAATTTAGCACACAGATAGTTTATAACCTGAATTAACGCATAGGATACTTTTTATCTCGATATTCCCACGGGATCGAGATTTATGTGGGTGAAACCGCGGGGTGCTGCAAGTCCCTCTATAATTCTTAATTTATGTATACTTCTCGAAACACATGTTATTTAAATCGATCCTCGGGTACTCTTATTTTGCTGCTGCTAACCATCCCGCAAAGATCGGCCTGAGGACGTCCTATCCTACGCTTGCCAATTCCTGGTCACCACTCAAGTAAACAGTAGTAAAATTTGTTTCTGATATTATAGCTCTTCCCTTGTGTCATATAATGAATATCTGCATAAACGCAGGAATTTTTCCAAATAGCCTAAAAACAGTAATTATAAAACCTTTACATAAAAAAAATAGTAAAGAAGACATGTCAAACTATA
This sequence comes from Agrochola circellaris, assembly GCA_914767755.1. Taxonomy (NCBI): domain Eukaryota; kingdom Metazoa; phylum Arthropoda; class Insecta; order Lepidoptera; family Noctuidae; genus Agrochola; species Agrochola circellaris. The sequence continues at coordinate 5,499,177 of OU611847.1, forward strand.
GACCAGTTGCCCTTGTCTCGGTATTCTCCAAGATCTTTGAAAAAATAATATATGAATCAATTTTTTCATTTTTAGATAAATATAATATTCTTAGCGATGAGCAAAAGGGTTTCAGAAAGAATAAAAACATTAACATGGCGATATATGACTTAATACATAATGTAATGACGAATGTTGACAAAAAAACACCAGTTTGTGCTATATTTACTGACATGACCAAAGCCTTCGACTACGTTAATCATAATATCCTACTACAAAAACTTGACAGCTACGGCATTAGAGGAAATGTGTTGAGCCTTATAAAATCGTACCTTAGTAATCGTAAGCAACATACAGAAATCTCAAGAGTATGTTCTAGACGTAAATTGGAATTCAAATACCTATCTGATAGTAGAGAAGTCAAGTTCGGAGTTCCACAGGGGAGCGTCATTGCGGCTCCATTATTTCTTTTGTATATCAATGATCTTCCAAGAAAAGTGCAACAGCCGATGGTATTATACGCTGATGATAGCACAGCGATAGTAAAATGCGTGGAAAAAGCAAATTATGAAAAAGACATTAATGACACATTAAAATCAATCATTAATTGGCTAAACACTAATAATCTAATTATTAATTTACAAAAGACAAAGATAATGCATTTCTTTCAACGTTTGCGCCCAGAACCTTTAAAAATTGAATACAATGGCCAAAATATTGACAAAACAAATGTTGCTAAATTCTTAGGGATAGTAATTGACAGCCAATTATCTTGGAAACAGCAGGCAGAAGAAGTCTGCAAAAAATTAAGTAGAGGAGCTTATATTCTCTACAACCTGTCGAAAAAAGTTAATATTGACACCATCATTATAGCTTACCATGGTCTGGTTGCCTCTATCTTAAGATACGGAGTAATATTTTGGGGGAACTGCAGTGAACGAGAAAGGCTATTCAGAGCCCAAAAATATTGCATTAGATCAATGACCGGCATTCATTCAACAGACAGCTGTATTCCTATGTTTAAATCCCTAAAATTATTAACCTTTCCTTCGCTTTATATTCTGGAGGTAGCATTATTTGTTAAAGCAAATCGAAATCTTTTTGAAACAATGATAAATCATTCTTCAAGACAGGCATTACTGAGATCCCAATACAAAGGTCTATTACATACAGGCTGTTTCAAAACAGCATTATTACGAAAGAATATTATGCATATGGGACCAGTTATTTACAATAAAATACCTAATGACATTAAAAATGAAACATCTCATTCTTTCAAAAAGAAATTAACGAAACTACTAGTTGAAAAATGCTATTACGCTGTCAGTGAGTTTTTAAATGACAACACCCTATGACATTGCTCAATAATATTTCAATTTATTAAGTTCGATTCTAATTTTATATACTATGACTATTATTTTGCCGGTGAATTTAACTTTCAAGATCATAATGACATTAAAAACTGATTACCTGACATTTATTGATTAATATAGATTTGCAGTAATTATAATTTATGATAGTGCTTAATGTTGCATGCCATACGGTAGAATGTACTGGATCTTTTGTTTTTCTTTTTTAACACCATCAAAACTATGTTTTGTTACCTACATTCTTTGCAAATAAATGATTTCTGATTTCTGATTTCTGAAACGTCTACACGACAACTCACCGGTCATTGGTCGTAATGCACTTTGTCCTACTTAAGTATTTAAGTTACTGACTACAACAGATTTATTTGCATAAACGTCAAAGAGAATACTGGTAAATAAAAAGGTACCTACCAGAAAAATACAGAACAATGAAATTCAATACAATTAAAAAGAATAAATCAGAAAATATTTCGTTAACAATGTTCAAGTTTTTCTTCAACGGCACGTGCAATGACTTCTTAGTACTCCTTAGAATATACTTAAAAGTTAATTAAGAACAAAGCACGAACCTTAATGTAATTCATTATCAATTTTAAAGTCTTCATTGAATATCAAACACGTTGATTTAATTTACAACCTTCTTTTCAACTGTTATTTCTATTGCTTCGAAGTTTTTAATTTGCCAAAGTAGGTTCTCAGAAAGCCAGAAAAACAGAACATTTTATTTTCATACAGAATTTAATTAAAAAGCTGTGAATAGATTTCAATTAGAATGAACCCTGCAGGCTTTGAGACACCTCTTATAAGAAAATCTAGTACCATTTTAAAATAAAACGTAAGGAGAAATCTATAGCGGACCAGACAGTATCTGTAGTAATAATGACATTTATATTACCGCCATACCTTCCAATATTGACGTAAAACTATTAAAATATTTCTATCACAATCATCATTCCAACCACCACACTGTCAGTAATAATGACATTACTTGAATGTAATGTCATTATTACTGATAGTGTCTGATCCACTTATCAATTGAGGCAATGAAAAGCCAGAAAATGTACTTTGAAACCAGGATTACAGGAGCCCTGAGATATAAAAATATAATTGCGTAAGATAGCCTTTACCGTTTGAAGTGGTAATGAAATAAATGGTTCAGCAGCTTCAATATCAACAGGATTGTGCCGGAATAAAGCAGTTCATCGTGGACGTGGGACGACAGTGGCTCCTCTGACATCATCTGTCATCAGAAGACAGCCGCCACGCCATCGATACGAAGCTCTGCTAATCAGCCAGTGTCACTCTTATCCGTCCTCTTCGGTGCTTCCTAGTAACTTCGTGACGAAACTAGACGACGCCACGTGCTGCGCCGTTGAATATATTAACACACTTGCATAGCGACGGTCAAAGTGACACAGGATTCGAATATCTTTCGACCATTTCTGTCTGTAACCTTTAAGGACATAAACAAATATCTAAACACTTGGTTGTGTTTGATCAAGAGTAAGCTAATTTGAAAACAAAAACGAAAAAAAACATGATGTGTCCATCCAACCACAGATATTAAAAAAGCCTCCAATATTATCCTCTTGTATAAATCTTCTCAGTGCCTTACAGTTGAAGCTTCAGAAAATATTGACTGTATGCCATCAACCCGAGCTGTCTCACCCCCTTACTTCCCCTTTGTTAAACTTACTTACATCCTGACAACATTATTTTAAGACAAGCTTACCATCCCTAGGCCTTTCTCAACAATGATTTATCGAGCCCCGGGACGTATTTACTTCATACTTTATAAACTTCCCCTTATCCGTTATATCTTATTGGGGAATGTTCGGTGTGCATATTTGTGGACTAGTGAAGCCGATGTTTTGGCCTTATCTTTTGTTTAGGCCAGACGGATTAGGTTTTCGTATTTTATAGACGTGAATAGCGTTGAGCGATTTACGGTATACCGTTATTCAGATTCGGGTATTATCGAAAATGAATCTTTTCGAATCGATGAGATACTAGATTTATTGATTACTAAAATGTAAGAAAACGTTTTATATAAAAACTAACTTTTGCCCGCGGCTTTGCGCATGTGGTAAATTATACGCGGAAACGTACTAACGTAACACACACGCCGGTAACGCTGCCAGTCGGTATGCTTTTTTCCGACATCTTCAACAATCATCGTCATATTTCGGGGTATTCCTCGAAGCGCACCAACTTTGGAATGCACCAAATAAAGCGCACCAGAACTATTCTTCGTAAAAGCTTCATTATAAAAGCTTCATTTCATATAAATAAATAAATACAAAATCATATATGTATCGAAAATCAGGCGATATCTTGTTATATAAAATTACTATTTCATACAAACATATATAAAAATTTACTTGCCAACTTTGTATTCTCTCTCATTCTATCCAATATTCCTCTCACGCCACAACCAGACGATGATTTACACCAACCTTGGCATACATTACCGCTAAACTATGGAAACTAAAAACAGTGATAAATAGTCTTCCCAAACTTGCCTTTGACAATGTCAAAGCGTCTTGAAGGTTAAAACTGAGACGACAAACGCCGGCTCCACACGTTGGACCTAACATTGGCACCAACAATTGCCTAATGACGCGACGTGAGGATCGACGAAAAGAATTGGCTCTAGCATTGGTCAAAGCTATTTCGTTCACGTTCGACGAGTGACTTTAGGGCCAAAGTTGGTACCAACTTGACGGGCGTAAGACCTATTTGCGTCTAAGTTATAGGTATCGAGTTTACTTAGTAAAACTGGGTTAATGATATTGTTCCACCTGTATTTTGGAAGTCTGCCTCGTCCTAGAAGTTTTAATTGTAATATTTCTTGGTAAGCTGTTTTCCAAGGTTTTGTGCGTGTGATAAGTTATTTTTCTTTTTACTTACAAAATAAGGTGAGATTGTAAGTTGTAGGTATTTTTTTTACCCCACGAAATATTGTTTAGAAAATATCGGATATAAAAATATCACAAATCCGACAAATGCAGTATGAGACGATCCTGTACCCTAATTACGCAATACACGATTAATCAGAATCTGAATCGTTTTGAAACAGATTGCTAATCCATTGCTTCGTACCTTCGAAAAAAAAATCTGCTCAACAACGTAAATATCACAATGAATGTTGTTAACCTGTCAAATTGAAACAGATTAGTCGGAATTGTCAACGAAAATGTGTTGCGTAATTAGATAGCTGGAACAGTTGCAAAATAAATTAAAATATAGTTTAAAAAAAGTACTCTTCTTTTGTTCTTTGTAAAGTCTGGTAAAAACACGTCCCCAACTACCTTCTATATTTTAATGCCACTATCAAATCACCCCTCGAAAAATAAAACACTATCGTATGAATACCTCGGACAAAAACGTCCATTACTTATTTCCCTCGTTCTCTTAATGACGTCATTATCTCCAGAGGCTCCGTACGCGGTCACGTCCCCCCTTAATTCTGACTGTGACATCGTCTGAGTGACGTAGCGATGATAAATGACGTGAAAACCGTGACACTTTTATGCGACCGCGGAAATAAAGATGTCGGGGTGTTTTCGACCGCGTATTAATTTGCAGGGTTGCAGAGGTAGTGATGACAGGGTTAATTAGTTGGTATTTGAGTTTTTTCGATTAAAGTCTCTCTTTTGAATATAGTAATTTGTCTATTGTATTAATTGACGCCTATTTAAGTGCGAGTCACACCGATAAAATAAAAACAGGTGACGGTCAGATTTAAATGTGTACGTTTCGTTCGTGCCAACTTCACTTGTAAATAGAGTCCGCGCCACCACTCAAGTCCTATAGACGCGGCGCTAGTGTCTTTGTCATTGCATCAAATAGGGATGTTGACTGGGAAAAAAAAAACTATTTAGTCTATCAGTCAGATAATAAAAAAATATTAGACACGTATTTTTTACTTCATCTAAACCATTTTTCATTATTTGTGACGTAGCGAGCCCGGACTCGCTACATCACAAGTCAGTATAAAATCTACCGGCCAGTGACGTCAAGCTACATTTTAACGCATTGCCTACTCAATGTTGTGCCGTAATCTTTTGATAACGTGAAAAAAATACGTGTCCAACATTTTTTAATAATCTACCAAACGAACAACTTTTTTTTTTATCAACGTCCCTTTTGCATTTTTATATTTTTATTGATCCACATTTTGCCGCTGGACTTCGGTGGTGGCGTGGACTCTACGTACTTAGTTCGTACTAAAAATACATAACATACATACTTACCTTGGGAGTAGGTAGAAACTACAGAACGCCTACTCCGACCCTTACAGTCTCCTTTTGCATCGTTTACGTTCATACATCTCATACACGGACGCCGGTTGCGACTACTACGCACCGGACCTTCCTGAAGATCATCACCTATGGCCTTCTGGGGCGTCCCCCCCCAGTGTTTCCTCTCACATCTGTATAAATACCTTTTGTTAGTCGCCTTGCATTCATCCCCTCAACACGACCAAACCATCTAAGTAAAAGTCAAAGTCAAATCATTTATTTCAAATAGGCCCTTGTAAGGCACTTTTGAACGTCAAAGTTTACAAAAAAATTAATTGATTCTAGTCGCCCCTTCCTAAAGGTAGATTTCGTATGGAGAAGAATGGGCAAGAAACTCCACCGTTACTTTTTTTTAAAGCATACTCATTTTAAGCATACTCGTTTCAATTAAACTCAAAAAAAACTGACAAGTGCGTTGGACTACGCACAATGAAGGGTTCCGTAGTTGGGATGAATTTATCCCAAGATCAAACTTAACATTGTAGTTGAAAAACACGTTCTCCCATACATTCCAACTGCAAATGTAATTTTATACGCACAATATTGAGAGCTTTGCCATGTTATTTTAAGACTTCATATAGGTTTTCCTGTAATCTATGAGAAAAGAACCAATCTTGTACTTTTTCAAAACTTTAAGTTCAGTAGTTTCGGAGATAAGGGGGGGGGGGGGGCCTTATCTCGGAAACTACTGAACTTAAAGTTTTGAAAAAGTACAAGAATGGTTTAAATTTTCATCAATTTTCTTAAATATCTATAAAAGTATTTATATTAAAATAAAAAAATAAAAATGATCTTCGTCGCAACAAGCCCTTTCATTTGTTATGTCACACGGTACAGTTTGCAAAACTTTTTTTAAATGTTCTTATTTGTCCCCCAAAAGTGACCACGTTACGTACGTATACATCAAAATTCATTTATTTACGTTACACGTCCATGTTTGGGTCACAGGAATACATAAGTGTACCAAATTTCATCTTAATCGGTCGATTCGATTCGGAGGAAATTGGCTATGACAGACAGACAGGCACACGAGTGATCCTAATAATGCAAAAACCATAAGAAAAACGAAATTAAGTAAAATTATTGCAAGAAATATATTCTTAAATATAGAGAAAAGTTGTGCAAAATGTAACCCAGTAACCTCACATCGATGTAACATCACCTACATTTTACATGAGCCAGTAAAGGTAATTAACCTAATTTCTTCAAACATATTCCGTAGCCTTTACAAGTAAATATGTAATTAATCAGATTTTCTGTTCAAGGAGGCACGTCTGACCTTTGATTGATATGTTTCGAAAGGTATTTATTTTTTAATAAGCTCGTGGCTAATTAATAGCAGCTTTCTTGATATTAATTAGAAATGATTAAAGTAAATAAAGAGGACGGTTCATTGGCCGTGTGTTATCGACCTTATTTCTAGCGTCTTCCGTGAGGCTGGGGGCTGACTGTCTATAATGCCTGATTTAAGCTTCGTGCAGACCAGCGCGACGTGACAGCGCGACGCGACACCGGTTATTATTATACCGTCAAGTTTTCATAGAAATTGTATTGTTCGAGTCGCGTCGCGACGTCGCGTCGCGCTGATCTGCACGAAGCTTTACACGAAGCAAGTTTTTTTGCCTGTGGCAATTAAAGCAACAGATGACTTGCATCGTCTAAACTGCTTAAACGGTGTCACTTTTATTGTTACTTCAACTTAAAGTAAAGTAAAGCAAAATCCTTTATTTCAACATCTAAATTACATTATTGAGGTACTATTGGTATAAACTAGGCAGAACCTGTATCTTGGGCAACATTACTTATAAATATAAAATATTTTAGTCGAAATTGGCGACAGTTAAACTGGTTAGCCTATTCGAGACTGTTCTAATACAAAAAAAAACTAATTCAGGTAGGAAAACTAAAATAATTCTTATAGATAAAATATAATTAAGCATAAAATATAAAACTTGGTATAATTTCTATATTTCGCTGCTGTTCTGTATTATATGAGTGTGTGTGTGTGTGTGTGTGTGGGTGTGTGGGTGTGTGCCTCCGCAGTGTGTAAGTTGATTTTATTTGATTAAACTAAGGATTGTTTCAGTAGATGTGTAAGACTGTTCTAAGAGCCATAATTTCACTATGTGTTTCATCTGGGTGTAAGAGGAATTGTGTACTGAGTACTGAGTTTACCTTATTGTAGGTGGAAGTATCTCATATCATACTTAGGGTATGCTACAGGCAATTATATGGCACCATGTAAATCAGGCTTTAGAGTTTCGCTCTCTGAAAACAAAGATTGCTCTGTTGTCAACTGAAAAAATTGTTCTGACAGCAAGGTATTATTTTCGATCGCGACTGTTTCAGCGGGTTTTAAGTAACGTCATTTTTATACTTAAACCATTTTCATAACCTAAACAAAGCCATCCCAATATTCTCTACAATTGTCAAATAGGAAACTGGATTCAGTTTGTTATAGAAAATTTAGGTATGTACTTCTGAATCGATCTGACTTCGAACTGTCTCAACATTTCCAGACAAAAACTGTTTCAGTACAGTCTTTGTAGGTATAGATATTCACGAACACGCGCCCCACTCTTCTTCCTAAACGCGGTTACTGTAAACAATTACGATGCTGATAAGAGAAACCAGCTTAAGCTACGAGACATTGAACTTCTGCTTACCTCACAATCGTAGTGACTTCTCTAACACTACGTATCTAAACTCAACTTCTTTCCGTTCCGTTTACACACATACACACACACCACACCTACATCACAAACCAGACACACACCACATCTACATCACAAAACGCACACCACATCTACATCGCAGAACACACACACATAATCAGACTTCACTCACTTATTAAGTAAATATAAGTTAACATACCTTACAGTCCTAAGCAGTCTCTATTAAAAATGATTTGTGCTTCGTGTTCACCTAGGCTGGCGATCCTTAATACAGGCTACCATGTAACCTAGCTAGGACGCCAGATTCAATTCTGTTTATTGTACCTCTTTTTCTGATTATCCCTAAATTTAAAAAATATATTTATTGTAAAAGACTGTAGGTACCACACTATTTCTAATAAATAAATTATTAAAAAGAAGAGTGGGGCGCGTCTTCGTGGATGACACTATCTATACCTACAATAATTTTTAACCCATTGCTATTTTGGTATAATTATGGCACTCGAAAATATATGAAATTATTCGTATCGCGGAGTTATTTCATCGATATGTTTCGACCCCATGCATACCAATGTCCGCACTGCGTCCAAACATTCCATTCGATAACTCCACAGAGCATGGAATCTCTTCGTCGGCAGCGTCTAGAGATGTCAGTACATGCAAAGTTCGTGGCACGGAAAGTAGGTTGGCGCACAAAATCCGTCAAAACAAATGTCAAATTCTATTTTTCGGACGGATAAGAACACATCGCGAGTAAGGCCAACTGACAAATCGTCAATTCGGGCTCCAAACTAATCTTATGTCCGTAGGTGATACGGAGTAGGAAACGCCCGTAACTACGGATTTTGTGCTTAGGGAGTAGACCCCCAGGTGACGGACCGCCGTCAAATACGTACTATCAAAGAACTTCATATCTAAGCAGTTTGTAAACAAAATCCCGTGAACAGGATGACCACATCTGTTACCGGGGCGGTGCTATAGCCGCCGAGCGCTGCAAGCAGACATAGTCCTTATGGTGTATAGATATGAAATTCTTCGATGGTACGTAATTTTTGTCGTAATGCAAGTATACGGTGACACCTGAGGGTGACACGCTCGGTTTATATGGAAAGTGTTGACAATGACAGCGTCTATGAACGGCCGCCGAAGCGTTTCCGTGCTCTATGGATTCACCCAACCATAGAACAGTTCGATCGTTTAAAAAGACGAGACCAACTGATGAGTTAGATATGTCAATAGAACATTTATGGAAATCTATTGATAAATTAAAGCCCATCACAGACCTAAGTGTAATATATATATTAATATAAATCATAGCTGCATATTATTACGATCTATTTTCAAAAGCTTTGAGTGACAGCACACGAAGCTATTGATATATATATTTCTATGATGTCACCAACCTATACTGTAATTTTTATTTTTGCATAGGCCGCTAGGCCGACCATCAATTAAATGAAGACAAAATATAATTATATCATCATTCCGTGTGTGGTAGCTTGCTATAGTATAATATATATAATACAGCACAGTCTACTTATAATAACTTCTTTCAGACATTAGCAATAACATGCTTTTTAACAACGGAATACACTCATTTATTTCAGAATTTGCTATTAGTTTGTCTATACTAATATTATAAAGAGGTAAAATTTGTTTGTTTGTTTATAAGTTTGTATATAGGGGGTAATATCCAGAACTACTAGTCGAATTTAAAAATATATTTTTGCGTCGGATAGCCCAATTGTTAAGGAAGGTTATGGGCTATGTAACTTCACGCTACGACCCTAAGGAGCCGAGCAAAAAGAAAAAAGGTCTAAAAAACGATAACGTAGTAATAGCACGGGCGGGCGAGGGGATGCGACGCGGTGGGTCGGGGGCCGAAATTTCACGCGGACGAAGTCACAGGCAGAAGTTAGTTCTGAATAAATGTATTTTGTCTCTTTCTATCTTTCGTTTTGAAGACAAATCGTGCAAGAGCTTGCAGGAAAAGGGGCGGAGATATGCTCCAAACTCCAACACTGCAGTCTGGGACACAATTTAAAAAAAATCTTTTTACCTAGCCGTAAGAATCAGGAACAATGTAGGTGTGGTATAATTAAACTGGAGCAAGTAAGATCAAAGTAAAGTTTCCTGACCTTTAAGAATGGAGGGTGGTACCCTGCAGCATCAATCAATTATTTATAATTGTGTGGGTGGCTGGCTTTTCTACCCATTTGGGACAATGAGTAGGCGTTGACACCTTCCCAGGGCGGTTAAAAACTACTTAAAAAAAATCATTTAGTAGTAATAGAGCTTTAGAGGCATGAGGAACGGATTTAAAGTTCACTCATCCTCTATAGAAAAGAGAATCCTCCGACCAGACGGGTGTCGTGTCTGGTGGGTAACTGCCCGACGATTGATGTCGGGAAGTTATATATATGCTGATCGCGCGGTAAACGCTGCTGGCGCGATGCAGGATTTCGCGTGACGTCAGTGTGATGCGTAGTTTGCTTGTGGCGATGTAGATGCCGCCACAGAGCTTTCTTGGAGGGAAATATTCAACCAAAAATGCATTCCTAACACAAGTCTTTTCTTACTAAAAGAAAAAAACAGAAGCGACACCAATACTCACAACAATAAAACATTATGAAACTCATAATCATATTTCTCCGCTAAAAAATCGCGAGTACGCCATAAAACTCCTTTCTCTCCTTTATTTAAGGATTGCTTGCGCATCATAAATTCGTTAAACATTGAAGCACTTTCGGTACCATTTAGTTCTTAGCTCAGGACGAGTCCAATTTTCTGCCTCGTTATGCGTTAAAATTGCCATGCGATGGCCTCTTGGTGTGTTCTTGAGTTATGGTAGCGATATGTAAGATGTTTTGGGCGGGTTATCGGTTATCTTGGTCGTATGTTAGTGGGGGATAGCTGAGATTGATGCCTTTGGTAGCTGGTAAGAAATATTAGGACATGATAGCTGACAAGTTGTAAGAGAACCATCGGAAAAGATAAGCACATGATTTTCGCCGAACTACAAAGTTTTATGTAATTTAAGACCTAATAAGTCTGCTGGGAAAGACTATTTATTATGATTGTTACGTTTATAATTTGGCAAGTTTAGGTGAACGTCCACTGATCCAAACCGACCGCTATGCACGCATGCCGCGCAACGTATTAAACAGATTTGCCGATGTCATGCGTGAGCTGTATCCGATTTTTTTATTTAGTCTGAGTGTTTTTGTAGTTTTGTCATGGAGATTGCCGAAGATATTATTATTATCAGTTGTTAATTAGCATAATAAGAACATAAAACTAAATGTAGGTGGGTCCATGAAATAAGCTTGAAGCGATCTATTTTTGAAGAATATCATTCATTATTTGTTCCTGATTGACTTCATGATGAACAAAGATTTTTCATTACATTCACCAGTCCAGATTGAAATCTCACCTCAATTATATACAAAACAACACGTGCGGCAGTGAGCGATGCACGCGGTGAACTAATCTATGTGACGTCACCGGCACGCAACGCATTTCTTGTTCATTTATCCCGGGGCTCCGTGCGGGCGGTACCGAGAGTGGACGCAGTGCTATATTCATACAAATCAAACCAAAATCCGTTGTGTGCTGTGCGTGCGTTGCGGCCGGTGCGGACTTGTGGATGTTCACCTTACACACAAATGCAATAAACGCTCCAACAAGAGAATGGAAACCACTACGTCGAATAAAAAGCAAAAGCTACTTGCAACCAAGATCAAAAAAGTACACGATAACACGACGCTTAAGAAAACCCGCCAGGCAATCTCAAAAGAAGGATCCTACCCAACTTACGCAGAACAGTAATGTTTACCTCAACACTACATGTTAACTAGAACATTTCCTTTTACCCAAGAGAAAACGGTGTGAAAATACCAACGTAATATACAAACTTATGTATATAATATCCTGTTACGCAAAGCAAAGAGCGTCTTGCAACTAAGGCATGTAATTTTAATGATTAACTTGACGCCTACGCACCTGAGAGTCTTCCTCTTAGTACGTACTTGACTTGTTTTATGTTGCAAATCCCTACTGACTTCAGGATGGATTGCTTGGGTTTGTAGATAATTGTTTAGGAGACTAGAATGAGGAGCCTTTTTGGTAAAAGTATGGAGGACGGTTCCTAAAGTTTCAATTTAAAAAATATTGGTCAAGGACCTTGATTATTGTCCGTCTTCATCCTGTACCTGCTTGTATAATGTTCATTCATGTTACCCTCTTGTTCTCCATCTTTTTCCAGATAAAGTTTGTCCTCGATTCATGTACGCTTAAGATGCCACTAAATGCCAGTGGCCTTGAGTGGTTAGCATGCGTGCTGAGCTCACGCAACGCGTCGTTCGTCCAGCCAGTAATAGGACTCGCCCATCAAGGACCGCTGTCCAAAATTAGACTCATTATTAATTTATTGTACATAAAACAAAAGTTATTTAAGCAATTATACTAAAAGATTCATAATTAAATTATCTTTAAAATGGTGAAGGTTTTAGAAAAAGACGCTTGATAGTTTTTAGCTACGTTAGACATAACTTTACAAATAATTACACTTTGTAATGTTAACATAATCTAAAATATTCACACATTAAGTTATTAAAAAAATGGTCCCATTTAACTTTTTTTTTTTCCAAAACATCAACACTAGGTACTCGTTTAGACGTGATCTTCAGTATAAAATCCTTAAAAGTCGGTTATTGTCACCTAAATCGCTAAGTTATCCTCCATTTCCGAAGAAGGGAGAGGAGCTTGTGGTTAAGTAATAATTGCCGCACGGGTTAATCCATCAGGTTAAGCAACGCTTGCCGGGGTTGGTCTGTGGATGGGTGACCATCTTTACATACTGAGACTCCTCCGTGTCTCGGAAAGCACGTTAAGCCCTTGGTCTTGGCTGACATTCGTGGATCTTTGACAGTCAGAAGCCTGAAAGTCTGACACCAGTCTTACCTAGGGGTATCGTATTACCCAGTTGTGGTGTTGAGGTCATATAGGCAGTTGCTCCATGTAAAATACTGGTATTCAGCTGCATCCGGTTAGACTGGAAGTTGACCCCAATATAGTTGGGAAAAGGCTAGGCAGATGATGTCAGAATCGCATAACTATAAAAAATTAAATGTCAAATTGTAAAATGTTATGAATATGTAAAAAAAAAAACGTTTTCGTGGCCGCAAGCCCGATATACGGGTGCAGCATGTAAGGCCTGCCAGTGCTGCATGAAAGACCCGTCCAACCTGTTGGCTTTTGTAATACATGGTGTATATATAGAAGACTCTTTTGTTCTGCAATACCTAGAGTAAAGCCACCTATTATTATTCGTCAGACTATTTTCTACAGAATTTCACAAACCTTTTTTCGAATATCAATCAAGCCCATTATTTACTCCCAATTTTATTTAACAAGTACCTATTAGGAGTAGAACAAAGTCAAAGTAAATAACTAGGCGTCTCGACAGCTTAAATAAAAGATTTAATTACCAAGGTTCGAAACGACTGCACTGTAATTATGAAGAACGGGCTCTCATATTCACTCTTTTGTTTCTTTGTAATTAATCAAAATTGGAGTCGAAGTGGTTTTTAGGTACCTTTTGGGTGATTATATGAAGCCAGGTGTTTTTCAAATATTTTGAAGATTGGCTTTCAGTTTTAAAGAGTGGATAATTACAGGCTGTTGTTCTAGAGCTGCTCGAGATTTTAATCAATTAATAATAGACAGAAAAAAAGGCAAATACGTTTATTGGACACAGACTAAATCTACGGTTTCCTATAACAGCGGTGACCGAACACACAGCGGCCGCAACCGGCAAATGACGTCACTGAAATGTTGTTTATGAAAGTAAGTTGGTGTGTTTTCCTAGAGAGTGTTTTAGACACCGTAAAATCAAACCCCGCTGCGTAAAGATTTAAATCTCTAGATTTGCCCTCATCGTACTTAGTCACGCGAAAAAGAGTACATACTGAGAAGAGTGAGCTCACACATTTGATAAAATAGCGTTTCCTTATCAATCAAGTCAAGTCACTGCGACATTTTGTGTATCAGAGATGTCAAAACGCCATCATCTTTGAAGCGGCAAGGCGAATTTACAATACTTTGGTTCTAAATAAATTTTGTGTCAGAGGTGTTACGTCATTGTGTGTCAGACGTGTAAAAACGAAACAGAAACGCAACTATCTTTTGACGCGGTAGGGCGTATCTAACGATTTAAATCTTTGCCGCTCCCATCATTTCGTGACAGTCGTCACTGCGGCCGTTATATGTGGCCACCGCTCTTCTAGGAAACCGTAGCTTAAGACCCTCTTACACCACAAGTCACTAAAAAGTATTTAACACAAAACGCATTTAATTCACATCATTCTGTCTCTGTCATCTTCAAACAATTGACAGAAATGGACCAATAAAAAACCAAATACTTATCTCTAACAATACAATGTTGCATTCCTCACGGCTGCGCCTACTAGAACCAGTTCAGCAAAAATGCCAGACCTGTACCACTACTGACTAAAAAGATAGAGAATATTGACCATTACCAAGGGTGGAACATTTAAAGGCTGCTACCATAACTTTTAGGGACACCATGAGCTTAGCAAAAATATGTAGGTATAGGGTAAACACATCAGAAATAGAATCCTGAGTGCAGCGAGGGATTCAAAGTACGTCACTCGAGCTTAAAATTGTGTTGCTCCCGAGGTGAACACTACTTTTTATCACCCTCTATGAGAAAAAAAAACGTTTGCGATTCGACCCCCGTCAGGGACGAAGTTCCTTCTCATGCATGATTTAAAACAAAATGTTCGCAGCCGCTTGGATTTAAATTTTGACCTCACTATCGACTTTAGCACCCCTGAAAACTATGAAAACGACACCGATGAAGAAAAATTTGAATATTTTTGCAGCCGCCATCTTGGATTTTAATTTTCACCAAATTTACACTTTCTCTCTCTCTTGCCAGCCTGTTACTTGTTCATACAATGTTCGTAATTGATCTCTTTGGTAATTGCAACTTTTACTAACAATACGAGTATCCACATTCCAAATTCAATTCACTTTTGGTCCCTGCTTACGAAGAATAAACTAGCTCTTTTTGAATAGATGTGATAAAAACTCATTTTTATATTACGTTTTTTCACATTATCAGACTCTCAGGATTTAACTTCCTATTAATGCCATGCAAATCAGAACACGATCTCGACACTAAATGCGATAAAAATAAATAGAATTTCCACCACCACGTAGCTGTTAATCAAATTATTTTTCCATCAGTCTTTTTAGCTTGCAATTAATTGTTCGGCGACAAAATATTTTCGCCCCTCTAATGATTTTTTGACGAGGGTACCCGAATTTGTTTCGTGAAACAACTCTGATTTTAATGCTTTCGTTCGATAGACGATTTAATTTTGGGGTACCTCTAGTAATTAGTGCTTATGGTTTTTGTTCATATTATTATTCTGAAATTCAATTAATTTGAAGAGGTTCTCTAGATGAGAAGTGTCCATTGTTATTTTGGAATGTCACTAGGTAAATTACTGAGAATTTCAAATCTTTTCAAGATTGTTTTGAGATTGTGGAGGTTTTGAGACAGAATCATTTGAACTTTTTTTTTTACTGTTTTCTTTCCCGTTTTTTATTATAATACGAGGAGCTCGTGGCTAAGTAATAACAGCTGCACGGATCGATCGATCAGGTTAAGATACGCTTGCGGGGGTTGGTCCGTGGATGGGTCACCATCTTTACATACCGACACTCCTCCGTGCCTCGGAAAGCATGTTAAGCCGTTGGTCCCGGCTGTCATTCATGGATCTTTGACAGTCGATACGAGTCGTCAGAAGCCCGAAAGTCTGCCACCAGTCTTACCAAGGGGTATCGTATTACCCAGTTGTAGTGTTGAGGTCAGATAGGCAGTCACTCCATGTAAAATACTGGTATTCAGCTGCATCCGATTAGACTGGAAGCCGACCCCAACATAGTTGGGAAAGGCTAGGCAGATTGTTTTTTTTTTATTATAATACTAGCTGCACCCCGCGGTTTCACCCGCATAAATCTCAATCTCGTGGGAATATCAAGATAAAAAGTATCCTATGTCCCAACCCAAAATTTTATCCAAATCTGTCCAGCATTTTTAGCTTGAAAGCGTTACAAACAAACAAACTCACTTTCGCATTTATAATATTAGTTTGGATACAGAGTGCAAGGGAACGGTTACCATGAATTCACTACATGACTGTAGATTCGAAAAAATAATATTTTCTAGAAAAACGTTTTCTGAAATCGGACTTCTGAAAAAGTTACCATGAATTCAGCACATGATTCTCATGTGGTGAATTCATGGTAACTGTTTGCATGTCCATGTACCTAACCAATAATACTGTATTTGACTATGTACCACCGACTCATTACATGACACATATCTTCTGAAAAATAACACTTATGAAAAAAATAAGAACTTGTACCACTTGCTTTTAGAGATATATACTTGTGGCCCCGAAAAACAAAGTGCTCTAAAGAAGTAAACCCAACTAAACCCACTAAATAACTCAACCTAATTAGTGTAAAACAATACTGAGGGTCGTTTACTTGGGGTCTCTGCGTAGAAATAGATTCTATCAACTCAGGCAAAAACTACTACAACAGTGGCTTGGCTACAGTTAATTAATCTGGATTGTGATTCCAAGGATACACGTTTGTGCATAGAAAAATCGTTGGTCTCATATAGGATACTCATTTATCTTCTTGTTTGATCGTTTTTTGATTTAATATCATCAAGTTTATAATTTTTACGTATTATTGTTTACCTGCCAAGTAGAATTCTGACACATTTAGACCCCGAAATGTATCAGAATTCTACTTGCCCCAAGGTCACTTGCACCAGAAGAGGAATTAGTATTTGTGATAGAATTTAACGCAACATCTGTAATTTATGGGACCGTTCGAGTAGATAACTAAATCAAATCACTATCCATTCCAAGGTTGCCTGGAAGAGATCGCAGTAAGCGATAAGGCCGCCCATTGTATATTGTGTGTATTACTTTTTCATTATGTAATGTATAATCTGGTGTACAATAAAGTATATATAAATAAATAACTACTTGAACGGTCCCACAAATAACAGATGTTGTACGATGTTGATGTACTGACGTATTTCCCAGAATACCCGCCTAGAAATCTGTATTTTTTTAAGGTCATGAAGCTTTTGCAATTTATGAGTCTGTCTCTTTGTTTTTAAAACACGGTTCTTCATAAACCACGTATATTCTCATTCTCAATTCAAGAGCACTAGAAGATTGTTTCTGCTAAAGTATATTCACTGGTTGTCTGTGTATAAAGTATCGCACATGAATTCCAAATACCCTCGCAAGTCGCAACATTACTTAAAACTGCAATAAATACAAACTCAAGATATATAATATTACTTTCTAAGTTCTGACAAATGCATGATTACAGAGAAACCAACTTTAATGTTAATGGACTTTTTACTACTGATCCTCCCAGATTTGTTGACTTAATTTTCTAAGTAGATATGAAAATTTATTTCTATTACAATATTTAACACAACTATTTACACAAGGTACTAAATTAAATTACTAACTAACTATACAAATGAATACAAAAACAAAAGGACACTATTAGGCGTCGAAGTATCGCGCATCGCTGTCTTTCGGAAAATTGCCCAGAAAACTGTAACAGCATTGCCACGTTGAATGGCAATGCTAATTCTTTGGCCAAAAAATGCGCCAGCCCTCTGGACACGTGAAGTTTCGACCAGTCGGCGAGAAATTTCCATAAAACAGCTCAGTTTCGACCCCAAGCGGCTCAAAACTGTAGTTACCCATAACGTAATAATAATTTATTAATATTATTTTCTAAGTGCAAAAGCCCTTTAAAGTTTTCTAATCTAATCGGGAGACGCATAAAATAAAATAAAATTTAGTCTTAGGCAAGTAGTAAAGTAGCGTTTAACACTTTAGTTTTATGTTGAGTATAAAAATATTTTATATTTATAGAAAGTGGTAGTTGATATTTTATAGATTTTGATTTTATTTTTATTGATTCTTTCTTGAAACTGCCATAGCAAAAGGAATAAAATGAGGCGTTTTCTTCATGGAGGAAGGCGTGACTGTGTGTACTTATTGGTACTTCTAAGTAGCCCAATCGGATACTCTAATGCTAGTCTAATGTTACAGGTACTTTTCAATGATAACACATGATAACGAAATGCAATCTTACCTACACTCGATGCCGTGACTTATTACGGTTTTCGCCAATTCCTCGCTTTAAGGCGAAAGCGTCAAGGTAGCCCGCAAAATTCAAATTTTCTTAGGTTTTTTGCAATTTGCAGGTCAGTATCATGTTCTATGTTGATCTACATATGATTCACGGCCGTATCAAATGTTTAATTATATAATTATAATCATAAAAATGATAAATACAACTCTCTAAGTTCATGTAATCCCATTGAATGACTATTTCATGAATTGACATTTGACAATTATGCTAACTTATGGAGTTGTATTGCTGATTGTAATGATTATAATTATATAAAGCCATATTTTTACGGTCGCGAATTATATTTTAATCATCATGCAACCTGACACTGACCTGCAAAATGGAAAAAACTCAAGAAAATTTGAATCTCGCGGGCTACCTTAGCGCATCGGGGGATGCGCTAAGGTAGCCCGCGAGATTCAAATTTTGTTCAAGTGTTTGTTATTTTGTCAAGCAAGAATTAGCGGCAAAATAATATATATTATAATTCCCCATAATAATTGGCCTCGCTACAACATTATCACAAAAGTGTAAAAAAAAACTTATAAGAGTCGAATCATATCGAACCCAACAAAATTGAGAAAATCGATGGCGACTGATATAAACCTTCACACACCCTATAGATACACAACTTAACAACGTGTTAATATTTGAACAGTCCCAAACACATTGCAATAATCTGCGCTTAGTCCGACTAATCGCAACATAAATACGCAAAGACTGAACGTTGACACAATAATTATCCCAGTGACACTGGCCAGGCCTAGTGTTTACTACCTGCGGTCGTACTGTTCATGGTAAACAGTTCCTGTAGGTACATTCAACATACAGAGTGTGTACGTACGAACTCGACTTAGTGAATGTATAAACTGTCGATCGATTCTGTAAAAATATCAACGTCAAACTTAGGTGAAGTGAGCGTTTAGTGAGCTGTCACTGTCACAAATCGACCGGCAGGATGCTAGGGATAAGCTCTATTGACAGCTCACTTCACGCTCACTTCGCTTAAGTTTCACGGTGATATTTTTACAGTACACAACCTGCGAAATTGTGGCTTTACTGAATCTTGCCGTACAACATTGAAAATTGCCTTAAAACCTTGCCAATGCGGTTTACAAAGCCCTCTTTGTTACTCGCTTTCACAAATACTACGCACTATGAGCAGTCATCCACACTACTTACATAGAGGATTGGCTATAGGAATATAGCTCTTACTGACAGGAGAGAAGAAGAAAAATTCAACGGTTCCAAATTCCACAGAACAGGCGGATACGCAAATATTTTCAAGCGAAAGATGAAGCCATCTAAAGAAAAGAAAAAAAAGAAAGAAATATAATTTTGTTTGTCACAGAAACACGTGCCTAAAAAAAGATAATATACCCGCTCTGTAGCCGGTTTGATCAAATCGATATATAAATAAATACTGCGCTACAATCAATCTGCCTAGCCTTTTCCCAACTATGTTAGGGTCGGCTTCCAGTCTAACCGGATGCAGCTGGATACCAGTATTTTACATGGAGCGACTGCCTATCTGACCTCCACAACCCAGTAACTGGGTAATACGATACCCTTTTGATAAGACTGTGACTGGTTGTCAGACTTTCGGGCTTCTGACAACCCGTAACGACTGTCAAAGATCCACGAAAGACAGCCAGGACCAACGGCTTCACGTGCTATCCAAAGCACGGAGGAGAATAAATACTGCACTACAAATACCTTTATAATCCAGCTAATAACGATTGCGGCTGTGAATAAAATTCCGATGTAAATGAACAATCCTAATTTTGTATTTATCTATTAGGAAATGTTGGAGACGCTGTTTTGTTAGTAACTAATTAATTAGACTAGAATTATAATGCAAAAATCAATATTGCAACCATTTACCTACTATGCTACACACAGGACACAGCAATCAAACAACAATTAAATTCTTCAAATCAAATTATCAAATTAAATAGATATAGATATTATATTAGTTAGTTTTTTATTACTTAATTATAATTAAACTACTTTGAATAAAAAAGCCATTTTCAATAGGGTTCCTCCTATGGCTGAAACGAATCTATAAAAATAGACTCAATTAATTGATTTTTCGCAAGCGAGCTACAATGTTTTCAGGTTTCATTCAAAAAAAAAAACCTGTTTCTCCTGCATTAAATAAATTTTTGAAAACACCAGAATTAATCTCCAATAAATTATATATTGAATGGTATATAAATTAAGTAGCTTCTGTGTACTAGCAGGAGTGTAACAATAAAAACAGTTGCAGAAAGGAAGCAAAATAATTTTTTCGATCGCAAAGTACTCTCTAATGCTTCGCTTCATGAGTCTGCACTACTCGTTTTTCGGAACGACGAAATTTCAAAATAATTGTACTAGGAGTGCATAACCACTAACAACAGTGCAACGAATGGGGATCAAACTGACGCCAGAGACGTTGTTCCATTGTGGCTACCGTACCAACCTGCGGTTCCTGCGATAACCACGATAAGCTACAATGTGTCAGCTCCACCCGTTCGAACAATGTATTTGATAGTCCATTCAGTTTACGCATTCATTGGACGTGGGTATTTGATCGGAAGACGTGTACCTATCCTAGTTCACTGAATTTGAATTTATGAGTTGTATTTTACAGGGAGCGTTTATTACGGTCACAAACATAGAAAGAAAAAAAATGAAAAGTATACTTTATATATAGGTTTGAGGAGGAAAAGAGTAAAGTAAGGGATTTAGGCGTATCTCACCAATGGAACTGAACACGATCAGCATGTCCAGACCACGTTCAAGAGCTATCAGTGTAAATATTCCACAACAAAGAAGACGTACTGATTGCGTTCAGTTTCAATAGTCAAATTCGCCCTTAGACCATTGACTGACTTATCTCGCCTTATTTTCGTTGTCATCGATGTTCAGGATTATATCGAGGAATTGGGTGCTATACCCTTACCACGTTTAGACACTTAAGGCAGCTAACAATAAACATGGTGTAACCTAGTTATTCTTCTGCAGTCAAATCTTCAACATCTCTTGCATTTTAAACCAAACGCACACAGATAGGAGATGTCAAAAATATTAAAGTTTTTGAACTAGGTATACAATGCTGCCCATTTAAATTTTGTGAATGAGAGAACGTTGTAGACATAACAGACTGTAGATCGGTGGACCATTTAATATTTTGCTAAGTACCTGGTACTTGTTGATGGGCCTACACTGTCCTCTCATACCTTTTAACACTGTAACTTGGAAACATTGTAAAAACCATTTAATTTTAAAAGAGTAACCGTGGAGTTTCTTGCCGGCTCTTCTCCATAGGAAACGACCAATTGGAACCGTGCACCTAGCTTCTGACGTTTCATAAGTGCCCTTGTAGGTTTATGTGAAATAAAAATATTTTGAATTTGAATTTGAATTTGCATGGCCCTGTGAACGCTTAACTCATAAGCTTTTAGAAATAATAAACAGAATTCAAATCGAGCCAATAACATCGGAGATATGGCAAAAAATATAAAGCAAGGTCACAAACGCTACTCAAAAAACTTAACATGAAAAATGTTTAAGTTAATTTTCGATAATTTTTCATGAATATTCAGAATAAAGGCGGTCACATGCCCATGGACGGCATTGTATAATTCAAAAAATATAATATTGTTATTTTTTTTTTAAATATAACTTGCTGTTAGTGCAAATACATTTCTTCCTTGCATGCATATCAAACTATTTTGTTAACTGTAGCTCATCTTATACCTACATTTTTAAAAGCCGGAGATTTGCCAGAAACGTCATGAAGTTCACACACAGTCTAGTAATTTCCTGTTAACGTTCTCCTACTTCGTTTGCTATTGATAAACTGTGTACTGTGTAGATTGTCCAACTGCTATTGGGAGTCTAGTCGCTTAACCTGATGGATTAGTGGTCCCGTACACATCCATCTAACGTCGGCTTCTTGTTTGCATCAGCCATCAGTTGGCTTTGAGTCTCGGGAATTAGTAAATGACTCATGTATGTGTTGAATGAAGAATGGTCGAAATTGAGGAAATTCGGCAAAATTTTACATGGGTAGTCTCCAAAATGGTATCGAGCTATACAATGTGAAATTTAATTCGTTTGCATCCTCTTAAGGGGTCATTGTACTCATCATTATGAACAACTTTCACTACGGGGCCAACCCTAAATTGCGATAAAAAAATCAGCTGTTCCATACATTTATGTTCGCATAGTTCGTTATAATGGAGGGAACGGCAAACTTTTTTTTGGCGATTTCAGGGTTTGCGCCATATTGAAAGTTGTTCATAATGATGAGTACAATGACCCTTTAAGAGGATGCAAACAAATTAAATTTCACATTGTATATCTTCAAACTGACCAATTGAATGCTCCGAGATATCACAGTATAAAGATCATCATCATCATCATTTCAGCCGAAAGACGTCCACTGCTGGACATAGGCCTCCCCCAAACCGGTATTTGCCGTAATCGCCACGCTTGGCAGGTGGGTTGGCGATCGCAGTATAGTGTTAAAATGCATAGAGAACGCTGCTGCCCATTCTCTAATGAGTCCCTTAGTCGCCTTTTACGACAACCACGGGAAGAAATGGGATGGTACTATTATTATAGAACGGTATAAAGATGACCAGCACCTAACCTAGGCCATTTTTAAGGGTTCCATACCCGAAGGATGCTAAATGGAACCCTATTACTAAACCTCTATATCTCATGAACCGTAATAGGTAGACAGTTGACATTTTCAGCGATTGTGTACTTCTATTGCCGATATAACAACAAATAATAAAAATTAAATAAAGTTAATAAATAAATCAGAAAACACGTATTTTGTATGGGGACCCCCCATACAAGAAACGTATGGGGGGTTATTTCATATGGTACGGTGTCCGACTCCGACTCACACTTGGCCGGTTTTTTGCGTTTTATAATAATTATGTATTCATTTTAATATATTATATTATAATACGTGAAGCAAATCTTTGTACCCCTCTTTACGAAAATTACGCGGACGAAAGAGTATGAAATTTGGCACAGTTAAAGTTTTTATGGAGGAGATAAATTACATTAATAAAAAAACATTACACACACTACCATGCGTTCGACAGCGTTTGACACAAGATGGCTACCTTAGAATCATGACATTTAAATGAGTTATGGTCGAATTTCGACCTCTGGGCGACCTCTAGTTCTTTTTAATACGTTAATATTATACTAATATGTCTACTGTGGCTATAATGTCTGACCAAAAATGCTGGTAAAGGAGCACTTGGTTGCTAAACGAAGTAAGTACATAATAGAGTGCTCGCTACACGCTAAGCTTCTTCCTCATCACACTAAATTAGGCAATAACTTATGTGATTCGCATAATTTTTCCACTTTCACATGAAGGCTCATAAACTTGTAGCTCTTGTGTGTACTTCACCCAGTACCCATGTTCCTGCATACTCTTTTCAGATATAATTTTATATTTCAAAGGAGTCATTTCCTTATCTATTTGTCTATCAGTACGGCTTCCTGTACATGACGCCGGAGCCGCACCGGATTCGCACCGGCACCGGACCGCATGTTTGTGTGTACGACTGAATATCGTCCATGCGCCGTCACCGCCGACGCCTCCGCGCCGCCGCGTAGATTTTACATTTTCATTCTGAGATGTTCTGAATTTTTTTCATCTTGCGGTCCAGCTTTGCCGCTCCGGTGCGGCTCCAGTGCGGCTCCTGTGCGGCTCCAGTGCGGCTGCGGTGCGGCTCCGGCGTCATGGAGAAAATTCGCAAATATTTCGCAGAACCTGGTTAGTTAAAATGTTGTAAACTGAAGTAAGGTCATTAATAAAACCACATGTAAGCGAAATTTAAATTATTTCAATAGTAAAGTTGACTGTTTATTTAAATTAATTTAAAGCTGTTCGTATTTCAAGTTAGAACCTATTCGTCATAGACGAAGTCATATACCATTCTTTTTTAACTAAAAAAGGAATAGTCTATATTAAAGATGTCTACTTTTGTGTGAAAATATTTTTGAAGTAAAAACTTCTTTAGGCGCGTTGAGCGATTTTTGGTACGGGATAAACTTATGGATTCGCGTCACCGAAATGTTCGCGCCTTAGTGCTGTACTATAGAAGCGAGATGGCGCTAATACCAGTTTTAAGTTTTCACTTGTGTCAGCATTTCCCATAACTGCCTATTTTTTATCGTCTTTAAACATTTCAGCCATCGACTTCATATAAAAAACAGATTTAAATTGACTTGATATTTACTGAAATATTACTAAATTATCGTTTTAATAAGTTGATGGATGGCTATGTGACACTTCCAGTGACGCAAGGGCTGGTTTTTACCTTGGGCAGAGGCTAAGCTTTGCCATACAACGTGGCAATGCGGTCAGTCTCTTGGGTACATTACCAGTCGACAGCGATCCGGGTGAATTTTTCGAAGCTATATTTTAGCGTTTGAATAGTTTTAGTTAAGTTAGTATATAATTTTCCTATTTTTATTAATTAATTAGTTATAAGTTGTTAAGTACTCATGTAAATATTCAAATATATGTTCATTATAAAGAAAAAAAATAAGTTGATTTTTCTTAATAGCTTGATTACATCACCTGAAATTATTTATCAAAGCTAAATAATAACAGAAATCAGACTTCTAAACATCGCTTAATTTTGTTATTGACTATAGAAACAGAATGGCGACTGATTACTCTCAAATTGAATTTCAGTTTAATGAAACAATTAATACAAACGATAAATATAACAAAATGGCGGTTTGTTATAATATCAGTTATCAAATCAAATCAAATCAATTTATTTGTGAAACATAGGTTTTATGATAGATCTTAAGAACTAAATAGTGCGCTATGTCTTGTCAATTTTGACATACAAATATTTTTAGAGGAAACATGCGTAGTCAATTATCAACTATAAAAGAAAAAAAAAAAAGAACAATTTACATAATTAATTAAATAGTTGGTTTACACTAAATTTCAATATTAATTAACATTATCATTTAAAAAGTCTTCAATTTTATAACTTATCTCTTACGCTCTGACGCGTGCGTTCAACTTGAACGTGGAATTAATTGTAATAAAGTTAAAATAATATGCGCTGAGTACTGATTATTTTAACCGTTTTGAAGAGGCATTATTATGATTTAGTACCTGGTCGACCGTACTCTGCTCGGGTGAAAATAACTAATGCTCATTTAATAGTATAGGATAGCTCATACTAATTCCATGTATAGTACAAACTAATTCCATGCTGCCATGACAGTAGGTACTCACTAATTCCACGCTGCTATGTCATTATTCTAAGGTAGCCATCTTGTTCTAAACTTTGGGCGACCGAGCTCTGCTCGGGTGAAAATATGGAGAAAACGAATTTTCCCAGATATGAGACTTAGCTTTAGCCGTTTTCGAGAACGTGATTAAAAATATATACGTATAATATTATACACAATTATTGCTCATTTAATAATATAGGATTTAAAGGAGCGTTCATAATAATATTCCAAGTATTGTAGCTTATTTTTTAATAAAATCTACTGAGGGCTACTTCTATCAAAGTCCCGATACCTTTTCATACCCATGGAATAGAATTTGCGTCTGTCAGTTTTAGTATGGAAAACCTGTGATGTCTACCCAATATACTGATTATAATCTTGATATTTATCGATCGTTTACAGACGTCAGTGACGATCGATAATATCTGTTTAAAGCTGACAGCTCTTATTGATCCTTAAAACACAGGATATCGAGTGATCGTCAAACATCGAGCAAATCTGTAGGCACCTTAACACTGCCCGACCCGGGGATACCCACGATGATACGCTCTGCAGTAACACTTGCGATCGACTAACGAGTCAGCAAAAAGAAGTATTTAACATTACATAACTCCTGTAATCCCCAAAGGCTCAGGCAGAGATGTACCAGTGGTACACCTACTTTTCGCCAGTTATGTTTAGGTCCCATATGTATTTAATACTTCGAATCAAAACATAACGTTAATCCCACGTCGTATTTGACATCTGTTATTTCAGGAGAACATATATTACAGTATTATACGTAATGTGCAGTGGACAATATTTCAGGGGTCGCACACATTTTGTCAGCAGTTTGTTCCACACGGGAGAGTCGCGGCTATTCTAATACTGCTCGCTACTGGCTTGCTGAACAAACAATTTAGAATTCGATAACGTTTTCCGTTTTTCGTAAAGATTCATGAAATGTTTGAAAACTTTTATAGTGGATGCACAAAATATATTTTGTAACATGCATTGTTAATCCTAACTTAACTATATGTATAATATTTATAAATGCGAAAGTGAGTTCATTTGTTAAGCTTTCACGCTAAAACGGCTGAATAGTTTTGAATGAAATTTGGCACGTGGGTAGACCATGACCTGGAGAAGGACATAGAATATATTTTATCTCGATATTCCCACGGGATCGAGACTTATGCGGGTGAAACCGGGGGCCGCAAGTAGTATGATTTATATTACACAAAAAATATTTACATGCTGCTCATTGTGAAGTGAAATTAAATATTATAAATCCGAAAGTCTGTTTCTTTGTTTGTTATTTCCTTGTTTGCTAATCCTGGACCTATTCCTACGAAATTGGGCACAGAACTTTAGCACAACCCAGAGAATGATATAGGACATTTTTTTACTGGTTTTTTAGTCTTCTAAGTTGAGCTATTAAGGTTAAGGATACGATTACACGGGGAAAACCAGAAGCGGAAGCTGGTTTGACAATAAAGGCACGGTCACAAATACGTAATTATTATGTGTGAGTAATTTTATTTTTAATATTCAGCAAAATTCTCTCCCTGCCAAAATCGGGGTGGCCGCAAAGCGCTGCGGCTCGCTCGGTATGGCCCACCGTTCCGGGGCAATGGCCCACACGTTCAATATCACCGGAAAATTCACTTTATACTACAGCGATACGTGTAGGTATTCTTCACGTTTTCGTGTGTTAATTTTTTTTATGTGTTGACAATGGTATGTGGGGAGGCTTCGAAATGGTTTTGGGTGATTTTTTGTATGTTTTTTAGGGTTCCGTATGTCCAAATGAAAAAAAGGAACCCTTATAGGATCACCTGTGTGTCTGCTGGCTGGCTGCAGTCTGTCTGTCCGTCTGTCACAGCCAATTTGCTCCAAATCTACTTACCAATATAGTTGAAAATATGAATTTCTGTGATCCAAATACAGACGTGTAACGTAAATAAATGGATTTTGAATATGGGGGTCACTTTTCGGGGGCAAATTGGAAAATTAAAAAAGTTTTGCAGACTGTACCGTGTGTCATATCAAGTGAAAGGCTTTGTTGTGAGGATCCCAAATATTTTATTTTATAATTTTAAAATAAAAACTTTTAAAGATATTTAAGAAAATTGATGAAAAATTACCATAACCACCAAATTTTGAAAAAATTGCTGGTTATGGTTCTTTACTTAAAGAAAACAGAAAAACCTATAACAGCAGTTGGAATGTATGGGAGAAGATATTTTTCAACTACAATCATAACACCGATAAGTTCGATCTTGGCATAAAAAACATAGCTGATAACAACAGCTGATAGCTGAACATATTTATCGTAAGGAACCCACCAGGCGAGTTCAACTCGCACTTTTCCGGTTTTTTTATAGATAGGTTGTGCGAACCAGTAACAACCATGTGTTCATGCTCATGTCAAGTAACAACATTGTCAAGCCAAAGTGCCTATGTTATGAATTAGATCTTTAATATACAGTTAACTTAAAGATCTATTTCATAATCTTACATAGATAGTTTGGCCTGTCCACGTCGGTGATTATTAGTCTTCAAGAATAATTGTAACACCATCATGACTAGGTAACAGTGTCATTAGCAAAACAAGCAATAGACAATATTTGTCAAACTTTTATTTATTTTGAATATCGAATACGAGGCTTTTGGCTAATTTGGCTTAATTTTATGTTTTTTTTTTGTTTAGTTTGAGCAGAATAAACAATTTTTCATTCTTTTTTTTTATTTAAAAAAATATTTATATATTATGAAAGACTTATTATTTGAAACTAACAGTCGCTTCCATGAGGCAAATCTCTCAATATTCAGCCATTCAAATTTCCAAAACACTAAACAATCAGGGCATTAACAGGAACACGATTTAAATACAGTTCACGATAAAAATACAACATCCCACCCGATCGTACAGCGGACGAAATAAAAAAAAAAGGGTTTTCATTAAATATTTTCACGTAGCGGACTCGCCTGTATCATGATAAATGGGTTTGACTCTTAACAATGTTAGTTCATCCAAAATGTATTGAGTAAAACGTAGTCGTTGTAACTGAACTTTGAATGAACGTATATTTTCAGTAGGTCTCTTCTGGGGTAGGTAGTATCAAGGGTTAGACTTCCTATAAAACCTATTCCTTAAAAACCATTAACTTTTAAAAGTGTTACCGTGGAGTTTCTTGCCGGCTCTTCTCCATAGGAAACGACCAATTGGAACCGTGCACCTATCTTCTGACGTTTCATAAGTGCCCATGTAGGTTTATGTGAAGTAAAATATTGTGAATTTAATTGAATTGAATTATATAAAATCGTCACTTAGTTATGTGGGGTTTTTCTGATAGAATTTCGCAGTAGCAGCACGGATGATTTATTCCTGGTTGATAGGAATAGACTCGCCCTCTATATTTGGGACTTAACATAACAAGTCACACCAAGCTACACCTTTGCTTACCCTGTTAGGGAGAATAGGGTGGTGTTGTTTTGTTATTAATAAAACCCAACTAGACAGACGAATTAAAAATCTGGAGTCACACGTGTAGGTATTATAAATCGAACAGATTACGTGTGACTCCGGATTTTTTATTTGTGTGTATGTGATGTCTTGTTTATACCTTTTTAGATGACTTTTGGTCGTAGTTTGAGTTTTAGTTTTCTAACTTTTATTTTTATTTAAATTATTTTGGAGTTTTAATATATATTATTGAATTTAATGTGACGTCACACCTAATAACCAGCGGCCGATCAAGGCGCTTCTAACGATACCTCATTTGTCAAATTATGATCAGTCGTTTAGAAGTTATGGGGTAACAGATGAACATACATACATACCGGTCAAAATCATAACCCTCCTTTTTGCTTTGCCGTAGTCGGGTAAAAAGTAGGGATTACGTGCACGGGTGTTCGTATTTATTAGTACACAATGCCATTGTTCCCTCCAAATATTATTTCATAACTTTCACGTAGAAAAACAATTAGGCTACATACGTATTACCTAGAGAGACAATAATGTACCTTACTGTATCTATACAGAATAATAGGCTTTAATCTAAATAATATCATTAATATATATCATTAATTGTCTAGGGCGCATTATACTCTGACACGTGTAAGCATTATATTGTTGCCAAATAATGGTGACCAACTTACTCAGACTACGCAAGCTTTGTGCTGATTTGACCATAATAATCATAACATACCTACCTATATTTACACCTACATATCCATCACTCTATTGGGTTTTTCCTGATGGATTTTGTTCAGTAGCAGCACGGAGTCTGGATTAGTCCCTGGTTGATGGCAATAGACTCGCCACCTATTTTATGGGACTTAACATAACTGGTGTATAGGTATTCGTACCCCGTTATCCCGAGAGCAAGCGTGAAGTTATTTTATATTATCAAAAAGTAGATATTACGCACGCGTGCTTTTATAAAACTAGGTCAGCAAATAACAAGCGTATTTATTAGTTAGATTGTTCCTTACAAATATTATTTCATAACTTTCACCTATAGAAAATTAATTAGGCTACATTATTGTTAGTTATTGACGCAATAATGTGCCTTAATAGAACAATAGGCTTTTATCTAAACAATATCATGAAAAAAATTCTAGGGCGCATTATTCTCTGACACCTTTAAGCACTGTATTGTTACCAAGTAGTGTTGACCAGCTAACTCAGACTACGCAGGCATTGAGCTGATTCGAGCATCATAAACCAACTTGCCCAGACATAACATACACATTATGACGCCGCGTCGACCTCAAGGCATTAAACTGTTGTTGTTGTGTCTACTAGTTTCAGTTATCCTTTACACGTAAAACAAGTTGTAAAAACTAGTTCTAGTGTAGCGGCATCCACATCGCCACATGCGAACTACGCAACAGAGACCTGGCGAAACACAAAATCCTGCATCGCGCAAACAGGGTTTACCGCGTGATCAGCATATATATGTCGGAGCGCCGCCGGGCTCATAATCGTCGTCAGAAGGGTAATTATCGATTAAATCGTTCATTATTCAAATGTCTGTCTACTCCGCGGGCAAAGAAAAGGCGCGAGGTAAATGTAATCACTCTAATTAGAAGTCTACTTTAAACTTATAATCTACGCTTTTCTTAAATGAATTAAGAAAGACGTTACGAGTCCGCAGGTCGCGCTCAATCGAGCTCGTGATCCGAATGAAACTGACCTGATCCAGGCACCTCTGATGCTAAACACTTATCGTCTTAAAACGTTCCCACGAGAAAACCCAGCCGACCTCTGGCCACGTTCGACGCAATAAGGTTTACGTCGTCGCCTTTCATATCGGAAACAATAAAATTATCATGATTGAATATCAATAAGCTCTAAGCGCTAACAAAGACCCTTATGATCTTAAGAGCTAGACGAGGTCTGACTGACACCTTCATCTCACGCTGATAAGAACTGGACGACGTGTGAGTTGACACCATCGTCTCCCACCGATATAATATATAACTTACCCGACATCAATCGGTAGGCAGATGCCCACCAGACACGACACTCACTCCGACCAGACGGTCGTGGATCTTTCCTTTTCGGGCCCATTTATTTTTTAAATGTCGCAGCGTCATGCTGAGATATGAGCCTTTTGGCCTCGTACAGGACTGCTTTAAATTTAAATTTTACTTAGTTTTTTATTTTTGATTTATCTTTAGTGTGTTTTTAGTTTAATTTGTGATTTCCTGTGTGAGTCTCAATAAATACTTTTTCTTTATTTTTTTCTTTTCTATAGACTATGAGTGAACTTTACACCCTGTTCCTCATACCGCTATAGTAGGTATACAAACCTCCAGAAAACTTGTCAAAAGGGTGAAAAAAATAGTTATAAATACATGTCTTAAACAACGTCAATACATGTCTGAAACGACGTCTAAACATAGGTATATGATACATGTTTTACACGCGACATGTTTAATACGTATTAACAAGACTTGTTCAAAACAAGTATCACAACTTGCAAATAAAATCAGCAGTCCTATACATCATGTCGAGCTATTTAAACTTTTAAGTATGGAGAACCCTTTTTTTTCGCAATTTCAGGGTTGGTCCTGGTTAGACTCATAGCAATAAAAAAAAAATTACACTTTGTATAAGCACGGAAGTTTACCAGAAAAATAGCCATCTTTAAAAAAAAAACCTCCCTACGTCACCTGGGTGAGTGTAGTGCGGAGTGCCGCATGCAGGTGACATTGACACATGTGACGTAACATGAGTATCTAATATACGTGGCCGCGGCAAAACGGCTAATGGAAATGAGCCATTATAAATTATGTAGATAGGTGAAATATCGCTTCCCACATCCTCCTTTATATTTGATGTTTCATGTAAAAAAAAACTGTTATTTTCTCGGAAATTGTGTCAAACCTTTTTATTCCGTGACTGTGTTTAAAAATGTCCAATGTTTCCAAAAACAAAAATACTACTCGGAAATTGAGCACCAAATGTAAAATAAATATTACAGACAAAAGGCTACCAAGAAATATAACGTAGTATTAGTAGAATATGTCTTAGAAATGTAAAGGTACACTGTACCCACTCTGCGCATTAGTTAGACAAACACCAAATAACCTCTAAATGGAAACACTTACGGGCTTACTTAGTTGGTATACTCGATCTTTCCTGGAAAAAGACCTTTATTGGAGGACATTTTTTTTCTGATAGATGTAAGCGAAAGTCCCCGTCACGAGAAGCTATAAATGTTGTAAACAAAAACTTCTACTAAGTTACGTAGCGAAACAAATAATCCCAAATTCAATCAACTCAAGGTAACATACGTGTAATACGAAACTAACGAGCAATTTCACTTGGTCGGGTTATTTTTTAGCGATATAAAGCGCTGTCATCTAATGTTTTGTGGTACTGGAACTCAGACGCGTTCCTGTATATTCCTCCTTCCTGAATTTGGGATTATTTGTTATTGATTGAATTGTCGCTTCGTAACTTAGTAAAAGTTCTTTGTTTACAAAATGTATATTATTATTATTATTCATTTATTAAACAAGTTACAATGACTCATAGATACAATACATTACACATACAACAAACAATACTTACATTAACAATACAATACACAAAGCCCAATATGGTTGATTTTTATTATATTTACTTACAACTATGTTAGTGATACAATTACACAAATACACACAACAAAATAAATAACTGCTACAGCATTCCAGCTGAGATACGGGAGCAACGACTCACTATACAGCAGTCCAGCCTGTCAGCAATAACTCCCACGATGCTGTTGGAACTGGCTCGCACCCCGCGCACCAAGGACGCACATCTTTTACGCATTAATGCATAAAAGCAATCAACACGCAAATCCGCAAACATCCCTGATGCGCTACAGAAGCGAGGCAACCCCATCAACACCCTGAAAGCATTAATGTACTGCACGCGAAGGGCACTGTACGACCTTTGCGTAAAATGTACCCACAGGCCACAGGTGTAAAACGAGGAACAGAAGGCTCTAAAAAGTGTTTTTTTAACCTCCGTAGAAGCACGCTTAAACCTGCGGGCAATCATATTCGCTCTGACCGACAGCGCCCTCCGCTCTCTCTCAATATCGTCATCATCCTTAAGGCTAGTGGTCAAAACATGTCCAAGGTACTTGAATGAGTGCACTCTCGATAACGGTACCTACACTATTCACCATTACTGAAGGCACCGTTTCCGGACATTTTCCACCAGCCCCAAACACCATCACGACACTCTTTTGCACATTATACAACAGGCCATGAGCACTGGCGACAAAATGTATAGCTTCTCATGACGGGAACTTTAGAATCTCTGCTTATCAATTAGGGAAAAACAGGCGTGAACCTATGTTATATTATGTGTGATAGTGACAATAACACAAACCTAGCTACTGACTGGTAAGCAGTGTTAAATTTTTGCTGCAAACTCAACAAATATCGCGACGTAATTTTGCAACCAGCAATCGGTGATTTGAGCTACAAAGAGGTACTTAAATCAACTATACAAACTAGGTATTATCCGTAGGTACACAATATTACAAAATAAATTAATACAACGATGTTTGTTTTTAGGGTTCCATACGTCCCATTAAAAATCGATCTTATAGGATCACTCGTGTGTTTGTCTGCCTGTCAGAGCCAATTTGCTCTGATTCTAATGGACCGATTAAGTTGAAATTCGGCACAAATGTGAATTTTTGTGATCCAAACACATACGTGTAGGTAAAGTAAATTAATAAATTTTGGATGTTGTCATTTTGCGAGGTAAATAAGAAAATGAAAAAAAAAACTTGCAAATGATGGCTTACTGTGGGGGTCTCATGCATATTTTATAATTTTAAAATAAAGAGTTCTAAACTTATTTAAGAAAATATATGAAAATTTACCATTTCAAGCCTTATCTCCGAAAACACTGAGCGTAAAA
Organism: Agrochola circellaris; assembly: GCA_914767755.1. Classification (NCBI taxonomy): domain Eukaryota; kingdom Metazoa; phylum Arthropoda; class Insecta; order Lepidoptera; family Noctuidae; genus Agrochola; species Agrochola circellaris. The sequence continues at coordinate 5,533,474 of OU611847.1, forward strand.
AAAGAAAATACAGGAAAACCTGCAAGAATTCTATGGTTCTACGGTAAATCTCTCACTATTGTTCGTACAATGTAACATTTTCAGTTGGAATGTATAAGATATCATGTTTTTCGACTACAGTGTTAAGTTTGTTTCTGCGATAAATTCATCCCAACTACGGAACTCTTCATTGTACATGGTCCAACACGCACTTGGCGCGTTTTTTATTTTGCTCCTCTAGTTTTTCCAAGTGATATTCCAAGTGGTAATATTTTAGTAAAAATTTTGTCGCCGTGGGCAAACCCACTTTATAATGAAACATTTATTAACTCCGATAATATAATAAATCACACGTTATAATAGCAGCAATAAAAAAACTTGCAAAATATTTTATATTTCAATGACAAACACAGGAGGGCTTCTGAGCTCATCCTTGAAAAATCTCAACGATTTTTTCGCCGAATTTCTGAGTGGAAATCACGATGTCTCGGCCAAAGATGTCGATGGCCACTTAATATGATTAATTGTGCCCAAGTTTCTTGGTGGGGACACTTTATAACATCCTTTGTTGGGGATGAGCCTCGCAACTCCTCAGAACTCAGTGTTTGAGACAGGAGAAATTATTCTATTAAGAACTTTTTGATGGGAGAGATTTTCTATCATACTTTACAGTGACAGGCGTCCTTTGTAATGGAACGTTTAAGTTCTGTAATGCAAGTGATATTTGAAGAATGGTTTGCAATCTAAGGGCATGCAGTTGGAGCAGGTATGTGATCGCGAAATTGAGAACGTAGTCGATCGCATTGTTTCGATTAATGATTCGGAATACTTCGAATTTCGAATATCCAAGTTACATTATAGCCTATTTTTTTTATTTATTACAATGGATTAGCTCTTTGCCTGCAACTCACCTGATGATCAGGCCAAAGGTGGAAGCGAGCTTCAGCTCACCCACAAAGGAACTGGCTATCTTACCTCTAGCTGCCGAAACACAATAATGCTGTTAACATTATTGATATAGATGTGATAGATTATACTATGGCGATAGATTTAGATAAGATGGTGGTAGCTAACCAGGCGGACTTAGAACAAACCCTACCACTAACAAAATCGAGCAGAAAATGTTGCCCCCACTGGGAATCGAACCCAAGACCTCTGGGTCTGAGACATGTTGTCCAAGCACTAGACCACACAAGCGGTTTACTCTTAATACTCGCGAAACAGGAATAACTGCATATATATTTGACATTGCACGTTTATTTTTCCGCAGTCGTGCACCATCCAATCCGAAGTAACCAGACCTTTTTCATGTATTGTCTAGTCCTCGACAGTAACTAAGATATATTATATCTTGACACACTGCCAGACCGTTGACAAATAGGAAAACACGTTGTCAGCATATTTACATGAGGCCAAAGCCTTAAGCCAGTTGAAATATTACCATTCCGGCTTACCATGCTTTTAGTCGCATGTGTGGTTTGTAAGAGTTTATCATAACTTAGTCACATGACAGCCGAAATTAGGGTTAAGCGTGAGACTCGTGTTGTTTTGCCAATATGTGAGCCAGGTCGCACATAACGTCAGGCAACTGAAGGAACACGGGTGGGTTTCAGCCAGTAAGGTCTGACACGCCCTCCCGCTCCGCCCAGAGCGGGAGAAGTTATTTGATAATTTCCCACCCAAAACGAAAAGGTCGCACATAATTATGAGGCGAATTTATGGTTTGCTAGCGTTGTGATTTCCAGAGATCAATACTGCAATGACGGTTTTTTTTCTTTGGCCTGTTCTGGCCAATATTCGGCTAAAACAGTACTCCATCGGCCATCTCTACGTCTAGCCGGCTGCCGTTCCCAACATCACTTAAAAGCGTTTACACAGAAAGTGGGCAACGTCGCAAATAGCTGTCAAATATTTCGCTGTTTTGATTCATTTGGCAATATTACTGCATGGAATTAAGAAATATGCCTGAACTAAAATATTGATTAAGAAATGCAATAATTAATATCCTAACACCGAATATTTAGTTTTAAATGTAAAAAAAGTATTTGGAAACTTTCCAAAAACAGTTACAACATTCTAATTCACTAGTTAGCCATATTTCTTATTTCCATACAGTAATATTGCCAAATTTATCAAAACAGGTAAATATTAGGCATCGTTAGACGATGATAGATGTACTCGGAAACATGCAACACTAACCAAAGCCACTTGAGTAAACGTCATAACTTTTAATGACAACAACTCTCATCTACCACCATCAAACCACAAACGGTAATTAAATCCACACATACTTACCTATAAGATATACCTAACCTATACATACATTCAATTCAATTCATATACTGATTCCACAACAAGCTCGGTATCTCCCCGCAGGAAACGTACTGTATCGACTAGACGGCTATGTCGTTAAGACAAGTCCTTATCTACAAGTGTCTTACATAAGGGCTTACGGCTCGCGTACGCCTAATCCGTTATCGGCCGAACTCTACTCGTACAGTCGTTTGCACGTCAGTGGTAACACTGTGACCTTGAAATGGCCTGGCGTAGTAAGGAGTTTCAATACAATAAGAGGTCAGCTTATACTGGTTTTGTTACCACTGAAAACCGGTCGACTGCACGTCGTCGGCCGAACTTGGCCGATCGAACCAAACATATGTAAAAGAAAATGAGTGCGTACATAACTTCAACCGACATTGTCCGATGATGCCCGACAAGTATCTACTTGTCGGGCATCATCGGACAATGTCGGTTGCACAGCTCGGGTGCAGTACGCACTTACTTTCTTTTGCCGTTCGGTTTGAGCAGTGGTAGCCCAGTGGTAACGGCCGCGATTTACGAGTCGTAGATCGTAGGTTCGAACCCTGACAGGCGCTTTACTTTGTGTAAATTATTTCATCACCACTGCTCTCAAAACGGTGAAGGAAAACATCGTGAGGAAACCGGCATGTCCTTGAACCAAAAATTCGTAGACATGTGACATCTACCAACCCGCACTGGGCCCGCGTGGTGGATTAAGGCCCACTCCCTCTCACTTAGAGGAGGCCTGTGTCTCAGCAGTGGGAACTTTATAGGCTGATTTTGAAATGTTATGTTTGATTTGTTTGGCGTATGTCGTCAGCCGAATTCGGCCGATGACGTTCGAGTATAGTTCGGCCGATAACAGATTAGGTGTACGCCTCGCGTTACCCGATGTCTAATGACTTGATTTTCTGAGTCGTAAAAGCCGTATCTGAAGACGTTCGTTTGAATTCTGTGTTTTACTTACATAGAGTCTTGATACACTTGGGCCATATACTGCCCTGCTAAGCCGAAAGGCGCTATCTAACCTAAAACATTTTAAAAAACCACTCAGAAGTTCTTTATAACCTTATGTTTCCTTAACACGTTCAGACCGGCACCTCATGAGTAGGTACTTGGTATCCTACGGCGCAAATCTTCATATGGCCACCGGTGGTACATCACCGCCCCATGAACCAAAAGTCTTGCCGGGCGGGGTGCGCCACCGGTGGACACGGACAGGATTAGACAGGAATTATGCTTTCTCTCTCTTTCTAATAAGCTAATAATCGTAATATAAAGTAAAGAGTTTTGTCTCATAAATCAGAACCGCACGTGCCGCGCTGACGTAATAACGCCCGAGCAGTTTTGTGCATTTTTCGCGCCATAACACGACGTCGACGCGACGCATAGGTAATTAGCTGTGCGTGATTGTGTGTGCGAGTTTGTTTATGCCTATGTTTATTGTATAAAAGGATGTCAAATGAAGATAATAATCGTCCTATAAGGCCGGGATCGTGTCACAATTTTGGCAATGAGCAAAATGATCCGGTGGGGGAGGCATCCGATTTGCAGAGCGACGACGAGGTGTTCGTCGAGAATTCAGACGACTCCGTATTGGACCCGCATTATGAATTACCGTCTCATGATACCCGACGTCACAGATTGCTGATAACTTCCAATAGTTCTCTGCTTTGCTCTGCGTGTGAAAAACCAATGTGTTTGGATTGTTTCAATACTATTCATCTAAAATAATTTTCATTTTATACCATCCATAGTGGCATTTTATTTTATATTTTTTTCAATTTTGATTTAATTTTCTTATTATTACATTCTCTCAACGTAATTTATCACAAACGATTTGCATTTCGTACAATTTATGTCGTGATTATGTCAATTTTTTTTTAATAAATATAATTTTTCAATACTGATTTTTACTTACTTTTCTAAATTCTATCCACCTCCTGAGCTGCACTATGAAAATTTGTCTATTTTACTAGGCGGGGACGGTAAATACAACACTTTCCCTCAAAGCGGCGCGAATTTCTTAGTACATTGAAAGTATAGTGTGACGTGGCCACCGGTGGTACACCTCGCCGTGGCAGCAAATACTCCGTGCTCCACCGGTGGTACACGCCGGTCTGAACGTGTTAAATTACAATTTACAAAAAGTAAATTTTCTCAAAACTTACTCTGATTGAGATAGCGCCTTTCGGCTTAGCAGGGCAGTATAGCACTTAGTTTGGTTTAAGTGTTCTTGATGTTAAATCAATGATAGCCCTTTACGTGTTTTTTGGTGTGTCTTAAACTTGTTACGGTACATTAAGTCAAGCTTTTTATGCTATCGTGAATTTTAGGTATCGTGTATAAATGAATTGAATGATCATGAATTTATACTTGAATGATAGCAACGTGTTTCTGAAAACGACGCACTGTATATTGCTGCAAAATAATTGTGCCAAGGGCTCCAACAAATAAAAATCTTAAATTCACTCACTGAAAGACAGCGCACACTAAACCTGTCTACAAACACGAAATTTTGCGCAAGAGTTCCATAAACAACGAAAGTAAGCACTACGACGATGGCTATATTAAACTGAATTCAGTCAATTTGTTTCAGTCTTTAACCCAGGGCCGGATTATCCATAAGTAGTGAAGGCAACTGCTTAGGGGCCCCGCAACGGCTAGGGGCCCCGCAACGGCTAGGGGCCCCGGGCACCGATAAAAAAAAAGAAAACGTTTCATATGGTGAAAAATGTTCAAGCTTTGTATCCTAAAAGCCGATATTATTGTCTTGTTCTTGTTAGGGTTCCGTACCTCAAAAGGAAAAAACTGAACCCTTATAAGATCACTTCGTTGTCCGTCTGTCTGTCAGTCTGTCAAGTCAAGACCCTTTTTCTCAGGAACTCATTGAGGTAACAAGTTGGAATTAATATCAAATACGTAGATATACGGTCCCTTGGATCTCAGAAAATCAAGCTTCTAAGTCGACGCAATAAATAAATTATGCGACATATTTTAATACTCGTAAATAAATCAAAACAGGGTACTTCCCGTTGACCTAGAAAGCAAGCAAGAAGCAGCACAGACATTATCATATTTTAAATTATTATAGAATAATCGCACAGTTTCTTTCATTTGGTTTATTGTTTAAGGTGATGGCATATGACCTTCGTAATATAATAAAATAAATAAGAAAAAATATATTTTAGGAAGTAAGAAAAGGGTAAAGGGGCCCAGAGAATTGCAATCTTAATCTGGCCCTGATTTAACCCCTAGGGCGCATTTACGTCATCTTATTTTCTTCAAAACCCTCGCATTCAAATCCAGCAAAAATAATGTGTTATTTTCATATGTCTCTCACACTTTTAGTAGGTACCTACTCAAATCCAATTTATTTACAAACACTTCTTAAAGAAATCTTAAATCCATTACGTAGGTACACATACTCGTCTCGATTCGTTATCATGTCATTTCGAAAGCTCTTGTGTAACGCGATGAAACTCAGTTTCGTCAAAATTCAACGCAAACTAAACCGCGCCTCTTATGTTAATCTAGTACTTCGGCTAAAGCTGAACATTTCTTATTTATTCTCGCGTTTCTCAAACCACAAAAAACACTAAGTTGATTTAAAATGTATTAACGTCTTGGAATTTTCGCGTTTCGTCTCTGAAGCGGTTTACGAGAGCAGCATTATAAGGCTTTTTGTCGTAAGAACATTAGGTTTTAATGTGGTTTTTCAGTTCTTGAAACTTGATAAAATATGTACGTAACTGGGCCTGCAGTATCAACATAGATAGCGACCGCTTTACGACCAAATTCGAAGACGGTCAAAATTGTTTGACAAGCACGAAGAAATGTGCACGTGTTTGTCAAGCAATTTTGTCTCCATTAGGACTTTGCGACCGAATTCGGTCGTAAAGCGATCACTATCTATGTCGAGACTGCATTCCCTGTTATGTATGTGTGCAAGCCACGCTACCCGCGCGCATTCTACTGTATCGGCGAGTCCAACGCCGTGATAAACCGGTGCGTAGCAGCCTAGCTAGCGTTTCAGTTGTGTACTTTTTTTCCCGCACTTATCAGTACCATACATATCACAAATAGTTCAAACACAAAAAAGAAATGCTGTAATGTTATTTCGGTTCTATGAAGTAAAACATGAGACGTATTTTAAGGGTTACGTAGCTACCCGAAGGATGCCAAACGCAACCTTATTACTAAGCCTCCGCAGTCCGTCCGTCCGTCCGGCCGTCTGTCTGTCAGCGGGCTATCTTATAAACCGTAAAGACAGTTGAAATTTTCACATATTGTGTATTTCTATTGCCGCTATAACAACAAATAATAAAAATTAAATAATTAAAGGGTCCCGAGACAAATAAGTGTTTTTTTTTTATTAGTAAAAAACGTAGTGTTAAATAGTGTACGGTAGTGTGGTACTCTTCTCTGGAATCACGGACGCTTTTAACGTTTTGCATGGTTCTCACATGTATAACCTCAACATGAATGATGTAACCAATATTTTGTAACCATATCTTGATTTAAAAGAGTGTTCGTGGAGTTTCTTGCCCGTTCTTCTCCATAGGTACCTACTACACTTTGGAATGGGCATCTAGCTTCATCATTCTGACTGACCGACCCCTTGAAAATTCAAAAGTGCCTGTAATTGGTCTGTTTGAAATAAATGGTTTGAGTTCGTGTGCGAGTCCAACTCAAGCTTGGACAATATTTATTTTAATATATTTTTCTTCAATCTTAATGACTTACCGACTATCAATAACACTAATTGAATGATCTCTCACATGTCTCGTTTCCATGGTGTTATTGTAACACAAGCACGACAAGCTAAGGCCAATCACTTTTATATAATACCTACCGGGTACAAACTGGTAAACCGTAATTTGAAATATAACACTAATGACTCAGACCAAATATTAAACCAAGACATAGCGCTGTGAAAAATACAGTAAAGCATGCCAAAACTACACCATCGCTCTGCGAATATACGCTCACACGCACACATTTACAACCCTTTACAATTAAACTACACCTCACTAAGTGCACACATGTTTACGAAACCAGCCTCACGACACTGATGTCAGCGCTGTCTTAGTTTTTTATTTGGTCTGAGACTAATGAGCCGTCCATGCAATGTAACATGAAATGTTACACAACAACTAGGCTAATTTGTTTGAACTATCACTAAATTAGTTTTATTTAATAATACCTCAGGACATGTTGCCCCCTTGTCGCTACGTCACAATGTGCTAGCGACAGGTTTCGGGGGCCCATTATTGAGTGAGCAAATCACCCCCTGCCATTTTATCCGTGTATATCTTAACATTGATCAGGCAGGGGACATAGGCCTTCCATAGTTTTAGGTAACCAACCCACTATAGCCACCCAAACCCATAGCCCAATATTTTTTGTTTCTATGTTCTGCAATAGTCCTGCACCAACCGGGGGTTGTCCTTGGGTGCACTTGCAAGTGCATACAGGGATAATCGTCGGTTGGTGCCTCATTCCTCATTCCATTTAAAATTGTCTAAGGGGCCTCTGCGAGTTGGCTTCGGCCCCTCGTACGCCTTCCAAAGGACCGGGACCCTATGGTCCTGAGATTTGTTGACAAATTGAAAAAAAATAATAATAATAATATCATTTATTTCAGGCGACACAGGCCCATAGAAAAATACCTTAACCTAAACATACATATTAACTAACATAACAAACATATCATATTCACTCATATTTACTCATTTCATTTCATATTTATTAACTCTTTGTTATTATTTTATTTGCGTCACTACAGTTGTTACTTGGTATTAACTGGATTATTTTCACGTAAGTATTATGAAAATATCAGTTACTGTTTGTTTTGTCGACAAGCTCATAATTTCAGGGACCTTAGAACAATTTAAAATTAAATACATAGTTCACCGATAACTAATCACTAAAATCTTTTAATACACTGTCACACCTGTCAATACAAGATGGTTTAATTTGACTTCAGTATTACAACTGAAGTTAAATTAATAACAAATTTCCTACTCAAGTAGGAGATTAGTTATTTGTTGATAATGCTGGTTAGTTATTTGTTGGGGCTGTCTCGCATAGGGTACGAGAATAATGCTTAAAAGGAACAGCTAAAGCGCGGTCACTGTCGGAATGCACAGAAGAAAAAAAAAAGAAAGGGAAACAACGCAGGTAAATTATTGCAAATTATGAAGCAATTATCTATTTGCAAAAAAACTATAATACTGGTAATACTTTGATGGAGAATAATCTGACAGAAAATCAGAACAATTGCATGTATATTAAGATGATTTAAAATCGTTACAAGAAATGTTTAAAGGTATCTTCGTGATTAGTTTCTATCGTATCAAATTAGTTGTATTATGTTTTCCACACCCCATCTTACTAGTATATATCTATATAATATCCTGAAGAATATCGTGTACCAGCGTCAGACAGCACAAGTCTGGCATTAATGCTGAAATGAACCTTTTTGGCACAGCCGTGAGGCACACACCATTATTGTTAAAATATTATTATCACTTTTTTATTCTGTATTTTGTGTTTCACGAACTGTGTCAAAATAAACATTATTCTTTCTTTCTTTCTATATTTTTCTGATTTTGTTTTCTAAAGTGGATCATATACTTTTAGACATTATAAAACTTGCGTTTAGGATGGTCGTTTTGCGTGGATGTGACGCATATTTCCCCCAACATGCTTTTTTTTGTGTTTGTGTTCTATATTTGCGGCACGGTTACCTCAAATAAACGTACTTTCTTTTTCAGATTCAGAGATAGCATACTTAAAGCTCTTACCTTAGTACGGAAATAATCCAGACCCCGTATCTAAGTAAGCTGGACGCTATTTTTTTCGACGAGTTCACAGTTTTGACCGTCTATCTATACATATTTATATCTTTGATAAATCTAACATACGAAACTAATAGGTATTCATTACAAAGATACGTTAGTAACGTACAACCCAACTCCATGACTAGGAACACCGACAAAAATTTTGTCCAAATCCACTTCAAGAGATCCTTTGTGCTAATTTTCTCACCTAATTCCACTCAATACTGTCACAGATTAGGCCTAACAAATTGAGTGGTTGGCCTCGGGGACCATTACAAAAGTCGATTAGACTCGTAATGAATTAAATGGACTCACGAGATAAAGACTAGAACTTTAAGTAGGCTTTTGTGGCTAAGCGGCGATAATTTGTCAGTGATGGCGATATTTTTGAAATGTGAGTAGGTAAGGTTTAGTAAGTTTAGTCAATTTTGCGGTTTGTGTTAGAGATGGGTACCAGGAAGGTGATGATGATAAGGATACAGTGAAGTAAAGCACTTTATTCACGGTCCATCTGGCTGTACGTCCTGCCAAAGTCACGAACGATGCACGACGAAAAACAACAGTGAATAGTTTCGATGTACTTCGATAATTATTATTAGTTGCTTGCTGGATTTGCACGGCCATTTGCATCAAGCAAGCGATCGACCCCCATCACCGCGAACGTCGTGCAGATAGACATTAAATAACGAAGATGTACGTCCGAGCGAACGTACGTCGTGCGTGATGCTTGATCGTGTATATACTTACTGTACAGCAGATTCAACATTTATTAGAGCTTGTGTCCCAAGGTGACTGCACTTCAAAATGGATCGCGAAACACTTTGAAGATTTATTGAAAGATATAAGCCCCACACTTGTCTGTCTGGGAATGTCTCAAGTGCAAATCTATCAAATTCAAATCCTACATGATATTATTCATTTGGTATAATCTGCACTTTTATGATAATAAAATTACATCCAAAACCTTTTTCCATTTTTTGTCTATTCTTCTGCTGCTGACAATATCAGAAGAACTCCCATTCTTTGGCGTTTTGATAAAACTGGTGGCATTTAAATAACTAAAACACGTGCACTCATTTGATTTGTTCGATTACATCTAGTATGCTGGATGCGCGCACGATAGTGTGTATGCTACGTACTGTACCGCGGCCTTAAGTGGACGTACAGCTGGAATGTATCGTGAATAGGGTGCTTTAAGTGTAGACTGTAGATGTTAATTGTGTAGCTACCTGAATTTGTGCACATTTGAATTAAGTACCTATGTACAATAAGTAAGTAATAACGCACAGGTCGATCCATCACGTTAAGCTACGCTTGCCGCGGTCAGTCCGTGGATGGGTAACCATCTTAACATACCGAGACTCCTCCGTGCCTCGGAAAGCACGTTAAGCCGTTGGTCCTGGCTGTCATTCTTGAATCTTTGACAGTCGTTACGAGTCTTCAGAAGCCTGAAAGTTTGACAACAAGCCTTACTAGAGGATATGTGTGGTTGTGGAGGTCAGATAGGCAGTCGCTCCATGTAAAATATTGGTATTCAGCAGCATCTGGTTAGACTGGAACCGACCCTAACATAGTTGGGAAAAGGCTAGGCAGAAGATGATGACCTATGAGCAATAAATATCACCATGTTCCTGCCCTTGTTCCGTGTTACTTGGGGTCGGAATAACACGTTTTCTTAAAGTATGTATAATAATAAAGACTTCGTCAAATCTATTTGACGAAGTCTTTATTATTTGTGCCTCTGCTGGTGGACAATAATGTATGAGAGAATGTTTTTTTGTATTTTTATTCCAAAAAATCTTTACAGGGGTTCATTAATTAAATAATTAACCCCGTGTGCGCGAGTCCGACTCGCTCTTGACCGATTTTTTTATTTTAGTATCGTTCTCCTCCAATTTAATATGTCTATTCTTTTCTTGTTTCTTTCTCCACTAACCACACGAAAAAAAAAGATTGTGTCTATTGACGATGAATTTATACTTGTCAAAATTCGGGCTCAAACTGACCAATACCTTTTCTATTAAACTGCATAAATTAAACTTATAGAACAGCACCGCTGTATTCAAACCATTGCAAGCAACCCTACAAATAATTACTCTTCCCCATTTAGAACTTGAACAACAAAGGCTCCTCACAAACGAAGTAACTACGTAATAAAACTTAAATAGTATATAGTAAACTATTTATAGTTGTAGATAAGGCGACATCTCTTGTTTATCGTGTGCAGGAAGTCTTTAGCGTTGACGGGTAGGCAGTGGGGGGTGAGGGGCGGTTCGGGGGGAGGCTGGCCGGCGAATAACGTCGTTATGTGACGCTTTAGCATTTTATACACACTGCTGTGGCATTGAGCAAGCTGGTATATACTCGTAATGCATTTTGGACCACAATGTACGAAGTCGATGAAAAGTCAATAAATGAAATGAATGTCGCATGGAATTCTGTACTGCCAGCAGCAGGATCTACGGTTGAAATATTTTTACTTGTATTTTAATGCAGAAAATATTGAAATTCTAAAAAAGTCCTAGGTGGGGTAACCCTACCTAGGACTTCTTTTAGAATTAAACAATTAAAAAAAAAAAACGATTTAAAAAATTACTAAAATATTAATAAGTATATACATAAACTCACGCCTTCTTCCCATCGGGGTTGGCAAAACTACAGAACGCCACCATATACAATCCTTATATACTCCTTTTGCTAGGTTTACGTTCAATTGTTACAAACACTTATTGTAGGTATTGCACAATCTATTTGTTAAAAAATCTAGATCGAATCTAGCTAAATTTACTGTATATCTATAGACAGATATCCCATTTACCCATTTATCTAGCCTTGCCATTGCTCGTCGATGCTGGACTAGCTGGCCAACTGCAGGCGATCGCCACCACTCGGGATCGCTCGCTACGACTCGTCTCACTTCGGAACAGTGTCGGTTTTTCTGCACAAATCAAAGGCGCTCGCCTGCACTCGGCAATTAGGGCCAACATGTGGACAGCTCCACAAAAATTCGTGAACATTGGCATTCGGCATTGGTCTCTTTCGAATTTGACCAACATTTAGATCGTACCGTTGCCTACGCTCGCGTTGGCTGATGCTTGGCGAACATGTATTGCCGGCTTTACAATCACAAAATCCGCTAATCCACCACCCTGTATGTAACGCATCTGTAAGCCGCTAACGTCCAAGGAAGTACCGATAACAGTCTTGTTGGCCACTCGATAAGCTTTGTTAACAGAATACAAGCAACATATTAACGTGTATACTGGCAAACTAATTGCGATCAGCTCGTTAGCGCCTTGAAGTTCATTAACAACTTTGATGTACCGAATAATGGTGATGGGGTTATAGTGATAGACTAAGCTTGAGAAAATTACCTCTGTTCATACTAATAGTACCTTGGAACTATGTAAATACAGGTCAAGGACCTCGAAGACGCCCGTTCCCTCTGAACGGGCGTTTTCACCATATTTATTTACTAGCTGCGCCCCGCGGTTTCACCCGCGTAAGTCTCGATCCCGTGAGAATATCGGGATAAAAAGTATCCTATGTACCCAGGTCATCATCTACCCATGTGCCAAATTTCATCTGACGACCCGTAACAACTGTTAAAGACTTACAAATGACAGCCAGGACCAACGGTTTAACGTGCTTGCCGAGGTACCGAGGGGTCTTGGGATGTAAAGATGGTCACCCATCCATGGATCAACCGCGGCAAGCGTAGCTTAACCTGATCGATCGACCCATGTGGCTGTTATTATTGGCCACAAACCCTACCCTGACATTATCATGTATGTCTGGCCATGTTTAACAATAATAGAAACATATTAATTACTAGCTGATGAGACTTCGTCTGCGAACCAGCATGAAGAGTAACCTATGTCCTCCTCTAGGTCATAGTCTACCCATGTGCCAAATTTCATCTAAATCTGTGCAGCCGTTTTAGCGTGAAAGCGTAACAAACAAACTCAGTTTCGTTTTTATAATATTATAGTTAGGATTAAATATAAAACGGCCAAGAACAATTTATATTTGTTAGAGACAAAAAACTGTAGTCTGTTATAGTAGTGTTTATGTACAAATCAAATGAAAAAGATAATTTTAGTTTAGTTTTAACTGTGCTGTTGGTTGCCATATTTTGAGCAAGAACTTAACGTTCAAAAATCATACTAAATCAAGCGGACAATCAGCACTATAAGAGCGTCTGAATTTATAAAAGATAGTACCAAAAGATACCCTTCACCACTTCCTAGAACCCACAAAATTTATTTTTAATACCACAAATTGCGTGCAAATATTATAAAACGAGATTGATTACTGAACATGTTTCTGAAATCTGGGCCTTATTTCCTTGGAATTATTGCCACTACGACATTTTTCCATTATTTTCACGTGTAGCTTTTACATGAAAAGTCAAAGCTCTTCATCCCGGTAAATGACTTATTAATATACTTACTAAAACACCAAACGTATGTGCAGGAGTAGTTGAGCGATGGATAACGTTCCGCTTTGCAAATGTGGAGTGTTTGCGAACTCACGAACCGTGTTGGTAGCGTTTGCCCGAAGGAATACTTGCCATTAACTAGATCTGGCTGTATGAATGTAGCTCTGTGTCTGTTTGTTGGAGATGTTTTTAATACTGTTGGGATAGTTAAGATTAGTGGAGGATTCTCTAAAGAGGAGAATGATTTACAGTTAGATAATAAACGGCGATCTCAGTTTGTACTGAACTCTATTTTTTTTTAACGAGACATTTATGACCATTACGTGTTCTGGAAGGTTAATTAGTTAGGTTAGGAAAATTGCCACTGCTGGGTCACAGGCCTCTTCTCTACTACGCGGGCCCTGTGTGATAATTAAAGATTATCTCTAAATCAAAACCTAATTTTAATATTTACTTTTCTTTATTATTACGTTCTTAGCATATCTAGTGTATTTTGTACTTTTGCATGCCTTCTGGTTAAATATGCTAAGTCTAAGGCTGTTGCTAATTATATTTTTAAATCACCGTTTTATGTACCCATATTTGCAAAATAAATATCATAACTTATCTTTTATCTTCTATTTTCTCACATTTTGACAACCAAATTACATATCAAGAACGTGGCCTTATTCACTTACCAAACTGGCAAGCTACCAACCAAAATAAATGCGACCAAAACCGCGGGTGAAAGCTAGGCATTAAGACAAGACTACATAATAAAGTACTACCTTAAGAGCACAAAGCTTATGTTAGTACGAGCTGGAATTCTGAAGGAAAGTGGGTAGAAGGCATTCCGGTGAAGGATTTAAAGAAGAGAAAATGTTACGGAAAGATAACGTGAACTACCCGTATTCTCAAAGAGTTCATGACCTACTGAACTTAATTGTATGGTTAATTTCATTGGTTTTGTTGGATTTCAGACGAATGACAGATTGAGCGAAATTGGCTAAACTAAAAATTCGAAAATTCGTTAATATAAACTATGAGAAAATTCAGTCATGAATCGTATGTAACGATAGTCTAGGTCATAATATTGATAGAAATGTTTGATTTCAGCAAAAGCACACATGAGTCACCCACTAACACAAAGATGTAGCTATTTCACAAACTGACAACTGATAATCCTTACTAACACATTCTTCTCCTGTCGGTCGATTCTGTAAAAATATCAACGTGAAACTTAGGTGAAGTGAGCTATCACTGTCACAAATTGACCGGCAGGAAGCTAGGGATTAACACTATTGACAGCTCACTTCACCTAAGTTTCACGGTGATATTTTTACAGAATCGACCGGTCGTGGCGCTAATGACTTTCTTTCGTCACAACAACATAATACTATAAATTAATCTGTTTGTGTGGGAGTGGTATGCGTAATTATAAGTTTTAACAATTATAATTTTTCTTAATTTGTTTGTTTGTTTCAGTCCCGTACTAACACAACAAGATCTACATTGTGTTCAACTGTCTCAATCGAAAATTTCACTTGTGTATTCTGTTATTATTATTCTTTAATTTTTAAATTTTTGAGATTTATTTGTTTATTTTTTCTAATGGTTACTTGTTTTTCCAATGCACTTTAGACATTGGCAGAATAGCTGACATCGGCTTTGCTTGCCTTTAATTAAAATAGAATAGAATAGACAACTGATAGACATTTTAATAAATCTAGATCCAGAGAACATAAAACACTATCTTCACACTTCACAACACTTGAACAATAAACAAACAGCAATATCATCAAGCCATTCCATTCTCATTACCTGCCAATTACGTCAAAATCCCAACACCAAAAAGTAAATAATAAATCTACAAACTGTGCTAACACAGCACTTAAAAACACCCGCGTCTTAGCGCCTGCACTACTAACAAACTGGCGCAACTTTCCGTATGCAAAATGGATTTGCGCAGTTGAAATTATGACCATGAGTGCACCGCTTTAGATAATTGCAGCTAAACTTGTCTCCTAATGAGGGAACGTTCCTGTACTAGTGGCTCGTGTGATTTCGTTTATGCTAGTTTGTGTTATGTGTGTTGTTGTTATTTTGGTTACTTGAAATTGTTGGTTACGATTTTAAATGGTATCATCCCGGTAACAGTATAGGTACCTACCTATACGATTACCATAAGGGTTATTTTACTTTGTATCAATCAACTCAGCCTATTGCAGCCCACTGCGAGACTCACCCAAGCTGGGCCACAACACCCGATCTTCTGCCTTCCGTATCCAGTCTGTCCCAGCATCTACCTGTACATGAAGGCCAAAGAGACAAGATGACAGGCTTTTGTTTCCTGTGATTAACTTTATGACCATGAGTGCACCGCTTTAGATAATTGCAGCTAAACTTGTCTCCTAATGAGGGAACGTTCCTGTACGGCTCGTGTGATTTCGTTTATGTTAATTTGTGTTATGTGTGTAGTTGGTGTTTTGGCGTTTCTGCTTGGTGGGTATAAGAGAAACGAGTTAGGTTTGGTATTTTTTTTAAGACTATTCATCTTTTCGTTTTGAAGGTGAATTTGGCTTATACTGTTTAGGCCCATTAGGGCGTCATGACTATCTTTTAGATACTCTGCGCCTGTGGATATACATAATACCTTAAGGCCAAAGAGACAAGGCGATTAGCTTTTATTTTCTATATAGTGACTCGTGTGATTTCGTTTATGATAGTTTGTGTTATGTGTTTAGATTGGTGTTTTGGTGTTACTTGAAATGGTGTTTGTTAAGGAACAGTGTAACGTTGTGTTACAATGTGCCTTATGGTGAAATAGACAATTTGATCCTAAGCTAACGAATTAATGTATGTAAAGCATTGTATCACTATAATCTAATGTAATAACAAAATAACAGAAACGATTTTTAAGGCTACAAAAAACTAAATAATACTAAGGAAACATGCATAAGTGGCTACAGTAAGTGCCCCTAGAAATACCCGAAAGTGAGACATCTTTCATGAACGTCGATTTTTATATTGAGAGATATACTCGTACCTACTTACCTTATATCTCCTCATATGTACTGCATGGCCAGATGTACTTAATAAAAATCTTACATTCATTCACTGACACACAACGCATAGCCTAAATCGCTGGGTCTAAAAATATGCAAATTTGCACAAGGATTCCATATATATGTACGGTCTGAAGAGAGAGAACTGGGTAAGCGAGAAAACTCTGTAAATGAGTGTAATTACCAGGTCCCGTCAGTTTTACCCTCTAAAACCTCTATAAGTGACAAAGAGAAACCAGAAACCTGTATAAGAGAAAGAAGTTTCACACTCGTAACCTCCATAACTAAGACTGCTACTAGCCTGCACCGCTATAAGCGACAGTCGAGCGTAATATAACATCTGCCGTGCGATTCTGTAAACATCTCACCGTGATGACTTGGGTGAAGTGAGCTTGATGTGAGCTGTCATTGCACCTAAAGCTAGGGATTGACACTATGGACAGCTCACTTCATGCTCACTTCACCCAAGTTATCACGGTGAGATGTTTACAGAATAGCACGGCTGTTATTTATGACTCATTCTTTAATTTCGTGGAACTAACATTGTTTTTGTTCCGGTCAACCTTTCCCAACCATTTTTTTTTTTTTTTTTGTTCCGGGTTGGAAAATCCTCATGGATGTCCTCCGCCCTGGGGCGGGCGGAGGGGTCTGTCAGACTCTTACTGACTAAAAACCACCCCGGTGTTCCGACTCACACCTACGCCGGGGTCGCGGGAACGAAAGAATCTTCCGCAACCCCCGGCCGGTGCCGGCCCGCCACCGCGGGCCTCCTCTCGGATCAGGGGGGGGAGTGAGGTGTTTGACTCCCCCCGCGACGTCTCAGAGGGGCGCGCGTGGAACACTACGCGCCGCCACCTCGGGTCCTGATGAGTGGGGGGCGACGGACCTATTTAGGGGGGCTGGAAGAGGGCGTTGTCCGCCCTCCGCCGACGCCCGGTGCGCCTGCTGCGGGCCGGGTGAGTGGACGAGATCTCCCTCTCCCTTTCCGCAGCCTCCTTCTGCGAGACGATCGTCTCGCAGAAGGCGACCACCGCGGCACCAACCTTTCCCAACCAGCCTCAACCTCTATAAGTGAGGAAGGCCACACCTGTACCTCTATAAACTAGAAACTCAGTTAATGGGAAACCTCCATAAGCGAAAAAGAGATCGCGGACCCTTGGACTCTCGCTTATCCATGTTCATCTGTATATTTCAACGAACTCCTACTTTATTGAAACCTATATGCACTAGGCATATTATGTTACTGTAACATTTATATGAGAATGCTGATTTGGAGGTTATATGTTCACTTCTAAAACTGACTGTCAAGGCCTTTGTTATTTATTTATCAAACGTAGCCATGACAAAAACAATTTACAAGTTTCTTAGTAAGGTATCCATTCTAAGGTTGCCTGGAAGAGATCGCGGAAGGCAATAAGGTCGATTTTGTAGTGCTTAATTATTATTTTTTTGCTATGTATTTTTGTGGTGTACAATTAAGTATATATAAATAAATAAATAAGGTTTACAAGCTTTTATATCTGAACATCACGAGGACTAAAAGTCCATAAAAACAGTTGAAACTATTTTTCTGTGAGTTGGGACCTTGTTACTGTAATGTATATTTCAATTCGATGAAGCGGTTTCCGTAAATCAATACGGCTGACAAAACAATATTTTTAATAGCTCCTGAAATCGAGCACTTTTCACAACTCAAGTCCGAGTTGTGGTTGAAATTTTCGACATTTTCAGGGTTCTGCCCTGTTTGCGGTCAAAACTGTAACTGAAAAGTAATTCAGAGAACACTGAAAACGTTAAGCCACAAAACAACATTTGAAAAGTTTAATTTCATTCAAAAACCGCTGAACATTTCTGTAACATAATTCGTGATTTCGTCGGCAAACAATTTTCGTAGGTTTTGTGTACTTATGTAATATACAGGGTGACTTGTAATTTTACGTATTCCTTCCAGGACGTGGTAGTGCGACCCATTTACAACAATTAAGCACCCTCTAAAACCCAAGTGAACATTAAAGGGATTTCAAAAAATCTAATTTTTATGTATTTTTAGGGTTTTGTACCTCAAAAGGAAAAACGGGACGCTTATAGGATCACTCGTGTGTCTGTCTGTATGTCGGTCTGTCACAGCCAATTTGCTCCGAATCTAATTAACTGATTAAGTTGAAATTTGGTACACATATGTATTTCAGTAACCCAAACACGGACGTGTATCGTAAATTATCTAATTTTCAATATGGGATCACTTTTGGGGGACAAAGAAATTTTAAACGAACTGTACCTTGTGACATATCAAATGAAAGGGTTTATTGCGAGGATCTTAAATACCGTTTTTTAATAATTTTGAAATAAATTATTTGAAAAGTTATTTAAGAAAATAGATGAACATTTACCCCCCCTTATCTCCGAAACTACTAAGCCTAAAATTTTGAAAAAAATACAGAAAATAGTTCTATGGTTATAGATAACAGGAAAACCTATAAGAAGTACATGGTCTTAAAAACACATGGTAAATCACTCAATATTGTGCGTACGAACTTACTTTTGCAATTGGAATGTGTGGGGAACATGTTTTTCAACTACAATGTTAAGTTTGTTCTTGGGATAAATTCATTCCAACTACGGAACCCTTCATTGTGCGCGGTTCGACACGCACTTGGTCGGTTTTTTTGAAAATATCCCATAATTCGTCAGTAAATATCGCTTTTCTCCAAAATCTCAAATTTAATCTCCTTCATTGCCATTGGGTACCAAATACTCTAACAAATAACTTTAACATCGAAAGGTTTTTTAAAGTACTAGGTACCCAAAAGAATAGCAATGAAGGACATACAATATGAGACTTTGGACTCGCCAAGGCTTTATGGAGTGCTTAATTGTTCCAAATGGGTCACACTACCACGTCCTGGAAGGAATACGTCAAATTACACATCAACCTGTATAAAAGTATGTATATTTGATCCCAAACAAGTTGACCGTTATTTTTTAGGCCTAAAATAATAAAAAGGATATCATAATCGAGTCGCCTTACCCTACTTACATATCATCCTGTAGGCGTCACTGCTAACCATTGGTGTCTTTATCCATCTATCACCAAGCTAGCGAACTTATGACGGATCGGATAGTACAGTTGACCTCGTAACTGCCTAGTTACACTAAAGGAACCTTACTCCTATCAAAAAGCAGACACACACAAAAGCGCGCAAAAGCAGACTTTAAACATATCTAAAAGTACGTTTGCATTTGCAGCTGACTTAACACCAAAATACACCGTTATTTAAATCCAGTTGCGGTATTATATTAATATTCGTATCGATATTTCTGTCATATCGTGTTTATTGTTACGGTTGAATGGCTGTTGAACTGAATTAACTATTATTGAGCGTCACCGAGCGTAACGACGATTATGCGAAAGACAAATATGAAGCGCTCGAGCTCATTGACATCTATTCAATCAATTGAGTCGGTTGGCTCAAATGGTGATGTGATTTTGTTTTTGTTTCCATATTCTATGTAATTTGGTATTCAGGCGTCAATTGTTGGCATTGGCATATCTTGAATCCATATGATGTACAAAACAAAGAGTATAGAGTATTCTTTTATATTCTATTGGTTATTGTTTTAGATCATTTTTAGGGGTCTGTACCCGATGGGTGGCAACGGAAGCCTATTACTAAGCCTCCGCTGTCCTTCCGTCTGTCTGTCAGCGAGCTGTATCTCATGAACTGTAATAGGTAGGCATTTGAAATGTTCCCAGATTGTATATTTTTATTGCTGCTATAATAAAAAATATTTAATTTAATTTTTTATCCATACCAGAAATGTGTTTTTCCGGTGTTTTTTGCTAAATATTGTACGGAACCGTTCGTGTGCGAATCCAACTCGAACTTAGCCGGTTTTTAAACTGCTTGTAATGTCAACGAGGTAAACCTGAAGTGAATTTTCTTTATTCTAACAAAAAAATAAGAGCATTCTGCTGAATTCACGTTTTCTGTCTATTTGGAAAAAAGGAGGCATCTTAATAGGATCGAGCTTGTAGAAAGAGCGTATCTGTGACGTATGTAGGATATTTTTGGGCATCCTAAGTAAGCACTGCTGACGATATAGGTCCAGCAAGATCTAAACGCCACGAAAACTGCTGAATAGCAAAAGAATTGAGTTAGTAAAACGAGCTTATTTTTGACGTATAGAGGATATTTAGATAACCCTAGTAAGCAACAGCTGACTATAAAGATCCAGCAAGATCTAAACACCAACCGACCCGCCAGTGAACGGCCTTTTATTGTTTTCACCGACCATGACAAAACAAACTAATTAAGAAAATTCCTTGTCTAATTAATCACCCTACATTTCGCCAATAACTCAACGGTGGAGCAAAAACAAAATAAGTGAACGAACAAACAAACTAAGGGTGTATTAGCACTGTCTCTCTTTTCACAGGGGTAGTAAAAGGTAATTGAGGGTACCGCGCTATTTAATGGTGGAGGAGACGGGAAGCCTAGTTAGTGGCAGCAATCTTATTTAATGCGTTATTGCTCTGAAGTTAATACGATGGCGGAATAATGTTGATATTGTGGTGATAATGGTCTAAGCGGGAAAAGCCTACGTTTTAGGCGGATATCGCGATTTCCGAATGAGGAGGGACGAAAGTTCGTTGAGTTCAAATCCAGCCCATTCCACTCTTGTCGTAAATTCGTGGGGTAGTTGCGTAACGCACTAACAATCCTTTCATTTGACAATTCAACAACATTCATTGAATTATTTGCGTTGTCGAGCAAACTAATTTTTCAATTATGAATCAATGGATTAGGAATTTCCTTCGAAGTCCTTCGATTGTGATAGAAAGTGTATTACGTAATTTGGGACGTCAATGTCACAGTTTAAATAAGTAACAGTATTATATCTCAGCAGTGACCTTGAAATAATAACCTACGACCGCGGTATATAATGCTTCCGCGTCCGTGCGTAAACCTCATCACACACATTGAAGATAATATATATTATAGCCCTTAGAAATCCTTTAAGGTAAAATATATATTATCTTCAGTGTGGTGGTCCATTAAATTATAAGGTGAGCGATATGTCAAATATAATATATATTTTATATTATCTTCAAAGTGTCTGACGACTTTCACGGCCGCGCACTCGATACTGTTGCGTACTGATATACACCGAGATTTCGAAGCGCGTCGTTT
The DNA here is from genome assembly GCA_914767755.1 of Agrochola circellaris. Lineage (NCBI taxonomy): Eukaryota > Metazoa > Arthropoda > Insecta > Lepidoptera > Noctuidae > Agrochola > Agrochola circellaris. The sequence continues at coordinate 5,555,276 of OU611847.1, forward strand.
CGGCCGTTTTCTATGAAGATATAATACTGTTACCTATTTATACTTTGACAATGTGCCTGCATTTGGTTTGACAAAGAGTGACTGGAAGCTAGACGACTTAGGGGTGCTGTTGCTAAGCGGGTTGAGCAAGCGTACCGCTAACGCCGTCTCACTGCCTTAACGTTCTTGGCTGAGGTCTTAGCAGCTTTGATAGCCGCAAGTTTCAAATAGAAACATAACATCACGCCTGTAATCCCCGAAGGATTAGGCAGGGGTGTGTCTTTTGGGCACGCCACAATTGTGGCGATAAGTCCCCTCTTTGAGGAGTGGCTAGAGAGGCGCCACGGCGTCCTCACCTTCCGCCTGACACAGGTCCTCACCGGACATGGTTGTTTCGGGAGGTTCCTGTTCAGAATAAAGCGGGAGGAAACGCCCGGGTGTCACCACTGTGTGGATCGCCCGGAGGACACGGTGGAGCATACGGTGGAGGTCTGCCCAGCTTGGGCGGAGCACCGCCGTGTCCTCACGGAGGCGATCGGCGGCGGCGATCTCTCGCGTCCGGCCCTGGTTCAGGCCATGGTCCGGAGCGAGAGTGCATGGGAGGCCGTCACCTCCTTCTGCGAAGCAGTAATGCTCGCGAAGGAGGAGGCGGAGCGCGCGAGGGAGAGGCAAAATGCGCCCCCTCGCGCCCCTAGTCGCCGCAGGAGACGCCCCGGGCGTCGGGAGTCGCGAGCCGACTTCCGGCCACCGTAGGCGCGGGCTTGCGGACGGTGAGCAATGGGTAGCTCGCCGTCCGATAGGGACCAGGCCCGGGTCGACGGCGCGTTGTGTTCCACGCGCGCCTCAAAGAGATGTCAGCACCAAGTGACGGGGTCCGGAAGGGCCAATGCCTGCCGGGGTCGCGGGTTTGTCTGAAAGGGATATCGCGACCTCGGCACACAGGCAACGGAAGGAACACGGGTGGGTTTTAGTCAGTAAAAGTCTGACACGCCCTCCCGCTCCACCCAGAGCGGGAGAAGTTATTTGATAATTTCCCATCCTCAAAAAAAAAAAAAAAAAGGGGTGTGTCTTTAGTACATTAAGTCCCATGTAATAGGGGGCGAGCCTATTGCCATCAACCGGGCACAAATCCAGACTCCGGACTGCTACTTAGAAATTCCAGATGGAAAACCCAATAATACTTTGCCCGACCTGGGAATTGAACCCGGGACCTCATGCTCAGCAGTAGCGCTTTTAACTACTAGACCAACGACGCAGTCCAAATAGTTTCAAATAGATGTTTTTTATTTATGATATAAATACAGTCAGGTCACGGCTGAATTATTATATCGGACATTTTCTTAAGGCGACGATAACCGACTTTAAATGATTTTATACTGATGATCACGTCTAAACGAGTAGTGTTAATGATTTGGAAAAAATATATGTTAAATGAGAGCATTTTTTTAATAACTTAATATAGGAATGTTTTATATTATGTTTATATTACATAGTGAAATAAATTTGTAAAGTTATGTCTAACGCGGAAAAAAAAATGAGAATCACGCAAAATCACCATTTTAAAGATAATTTAATTGTTGATCTTTTAGTATACGCGTTTTATTAAAATACCTTTTGTTTTATGTATAATAAATTAATAATGCGTCTAATTTGGGACAACGCTCCTTGATGGGCGAGTCTTATTACTGGCTGGACGTACGACATGTTGCGTGAGCTTAGTACAGAACACGCAAGCTTACTACTCAAGGTCACTGGCAAATATCTGCGTCTTAATAATTCAGCTCAAAATATTTGTGTTAATGAACAAAACGGAGGTATGTAAAAATCACAGCCAGGCTAAAAAAAAAGCTGTGCCTAATTCCACCAAGTAATCAGTTATTCCAGTATTCCTGAACTTCAGAGGCTTATTGCGACTGAGTTATTAAAGTCAGTATAACGGCTAGCGCTGGCACTGTGCCCATCTTTCACCGCTGTGTAGCTATAAAAAGATATGCTTTAATAGAAAACAGGCGACGGTACTCGAGATATTCAGTGACCATTGGTTTAAAAGCAAGAGCTATTTAATTTCGTTTTATTCGGTTTGTCATCATAAAAGTAGACTGGAAATACTCACTGCTGAAGTGCTATACTGTAAAATTCACTTTTTTCACTCAAGTGACCGTACTCAATTTGAAAGGGATTTCATTTGTTTGTTTGGGACGAAGTTCTTTAACGCGGCTTGCGGTAGGAGTAAACTGGTAGAAATCGTCACGTAATGAAAAAGCGTTATGCCCGAAAAAGTCAGTTTCAAGTGTCAAAAGTTTTTCTTTTTGGTTTTTAATACAGAGCCATCTAGTATAATTGTATTGAGACCATACTAGATGACTCTGTCTCTCTCCCTCTCTCATAATATACAGCGAAGTTCCAACTGGGTGTCCCACGACACGTCCTAACTTTTTTAATAGATCTCTCAGCAAAGTCCGAATTACGAAGTGATGCTTACCCTGCGTTTACACCTAGGTGTGAACCAAGGTATAAAACAGGTATTTTACATGTTGATAAGTACTTGGTACTTGTTGACAGGCCACTGTCCTCCCATACCTACTAACACTGTATCTAATTTAGAAATATTATAAAAGTAAATTATTTTTAAAAGAGTAACCGTAGAGTTTCTGCCTGGTTCTTCTCCATATGAAACGACCAGTTGTAACGGTGCACTTTACTCCTGACGTTTTATAAGTGCCCGTGTAGGTTTATCCATATCTATACGTATGTAATAAAATAGAAACGAAGAATTTTTGTTTCGAATTAGCGCAAAAACGTCTGAACAGATCTGGACGAAATTTAGCACACAGATAGTTTATAACCTGGAATCCCAGTAGTAAGTTCCACGTGGGCGGAGCTAAGGTCAAAAGCTAGTGTGTAAGAAAATATTTCGATGTTGATATTTTTGTTTATCGTTTACACCAAAACAAGTTGTATACAAAACTTGTAGAAAACTACTCAAAAAGGTGAACAAAATAGTTAACAAAACATGTCTAAACCAACGTCAATACTTTTGACACATGTTTTATACAGGACATACATGTTGTTGACAAGTTTTTTACAAGACTTCTTGAAAACAAGTATCTCAACTTCTTCTAATATGAATAGTTAAAGTTTAACCGCTTCTTTGGTCTAGGGGTAAAACCACCTGTCTAAGACCCAGACGTCACGGGTTCGAATCCTAGCGGGGGCAACATTTTCTGCTCAGTTTGGTTAGTGGTGGATTGCTCTAAGTCCGCCTGGCTATTATAACTACCACTATCTTATCTTATCTAAGTCTGTCGCCATAATAACAATGTTAACAGCATTGTTGTGATTCGGCAGTTAGAGGTAAGGTAGCCAGTTTCTCTGTGGTTGAGGAATCTGAGTGAAGGTCGCTTCCACCTTCAGCCTGATCATCACTTACCATCAGAAGAAATGAAGGTCAAGAGCTACACAAGGCTTTTGAAAAAAAAAAACATAATGAACAATGTGAAAAAAAGTTCACCCACACTTTTGACGTAATTTCTTAGATGCCTTTTACGACATCTAAAAAAGGGAAGATGAAAAGGGTTTGCCTATTATCCCAAACGCCCTATTCTTCCTGGAATCAAAAAGTGTTTTACTGGAGCATAGTTTTCCCATAAAACTCATTGAAATAAACACAATATTTTAGTAGTCCAAGTAAGAATAAAAACCTTTGCCCGTATATTTGAACACCGTCTTTATAGCGTGACCAATAAAATGTGTCCCACATCTTGCTAACCGACATGTTATAAAATTGTTGGTGCATGTTCGGTAAACCCGAAACACTGGGTAACTGTGTCATGGTAGGTAATTACCGGAAAGACATTTTGGCAAATAAAATATTTACTAAAATTCGTACCTTTATAAGAAAAATAATTTTCTTTCCAGAAATAATAAGTACTTGTTAGATTTCGTTGTTAAACTAATATTTATATGACTGTAATACTTTTTTCATAGAAAATTATTACTTTAAGCTTTAGTACCTGGGTGACCGAGCTCTGCTCTGGTGAAAATAGAGAATGCTTATTTATTACTATAAGAAAGTACATACTAATTCCATGCTGCCATGATAGTGGGTAGTTACTAATTCCATGTTGCCATGATAGTAGGTACTTACTAATTCCATGCTGCCATGTCATTATTCTAAGGTAGCCATCTTGTTCTAAACTTTAAGCGAACGAGCTTTGCTTGGGTAAATAAGGAGAAAACAAATTTTCCCAGATATGAGATAACGTAGCCAGATCGATTTTTCGACCCTATATTGCAACTTTTATCGAAATCATTAGAGCCGTTTTCGAGAACGTGATAAAAAAAAAACAGCTGTTCCCTACATTATATCGAACTATGCGAACATAAATCTATGGAACAGCTGATTTTTTTTCGCGATTTCGGGGTTGGCCCCATAGTGAAAGTTGTTCATAATGATGAGTACAATGACCTTAAGAGGATGCAAACGAATTAAATGTCACATTGTATATAGGTACTTATATAAATTTAAACAAATATTGCTCGTTTAATAATAAAGGATTTCATTAATTCGTTCCTGCGCAATTTGTATGTCAAACTGGATCATTTTGAATTAAACAGATGTAATATCAATATTTATCATCTCAAATCTTATTATATTTTAACTAGGAATGGGTACCGATAGTTAAAACGCCGCGCAGAAATCTCGTAGAGGCTTCTACGTCTCTACGTGGTTTCGTAGAAGCAGTGCGCACGTAGGAGCCGCGCAAACCCAACTAAAGTTACTTTGATAAATCTAATTATTTAACATCACTTTATTTCTAAAATCCTTTAATCATGACGAAGTTCTGGTCTGTTCTCGAGCAATTTTAAACCAACTTCAATTTACTTTTCCGCTCAGTTTTTCTACAATCCCGAGATCAGTGCGGAAAATTAAATTATTTTGTTGAATAAAATATATACGGGCAATAAAAGATGATTAGACAATTGTAGACGAGAAAAATATACGAGCATAGTAATGAAAACCATATCTCTTGCTGCAAACAATTTTATAGGAGATTGCATGAAGAATTTTTATTATTTGACTTTAGTTATAAACGGATTTAGTACGAACATATATATATATACGTGTTCCTCTAAATTAAACAGCGTTATACAGGGTGTCAGGGACATCGACGCGAAAACCGTTACCTACCTTGGATTCAGTACATGACTCTGTATAATACGTGGAAAATTAGCGTCGATTATTAAAAAAAAAAACTGCTGTTTCATAGAAAAGAGCAATACCTACGCGGTCAAAATGTATGAAACAGCAGACTTTTTGTTTTAATAACCGGCACACATTTTCTTATTAAATTAAATTTCGACGTAGGGGTTCAGAATCATGTACTGAATCCATGGTATCAGTTTTCGCGTCCATGTCCCTGCCGCCCTGTATATTGAATTGAAAATTGTACACTAAGCAATTTTCTGTTCAGGAGTCGTGACCCGTCTTAGCTTTTGCTTCACTCGTTTTGTTTTTAAATCCTCTTAGAATGAAATGTTTGTGAACTCTGACTGTTTTTATATAGTACTAGCTTCTGCCCGCGACTTCGTTCTTGTGAAATTTCTTGTTTCCCCAAACCACCGCGTCGCATCGCATCCCCCACCCGCGCCATTACTTTGTTTTCGCTTAGCGTTCTCTCTGACTTTTTTCTTTTTTCTCGGCTCTTATCGTCATAGGTCATAGCGTGAATTTAAATAGCCTATAACGTTCCTCAAGATTGGCCTATCAAATTACAAAAATATTATTTCAAATCTGGCTGGTAGTTATAGTTGATATTAAGCGCATTCAAACAAAATACGAACTGTTCAGCCATATTATTTATTTGTTTATTTATGTACACACGATAAAATAGATACCGATACGATATTTACGAGTATAAGTATTGAGTACAAAGGTACTGCTTAATTCTTAAGAATTTTCTTCTAGCAGATCTACTAAAGGAGAAATTACAAAGAAATGTAGACAATAATAGTGAGTGAGAACAAAAAGAGAAAAATATGATTTATATTTTTTTTATGTTTTTGATCATATTTGTATATAGATAGTATCTTCTAATTAGTCTCACACCTAAATATGTTTGAATTTCCCACCATACGATTTTGGTTACAAATATTACCTACCACCTCTGTTTACGTACGCAGGTAACCAAACAACTAAAGGACACGAACCAACATTCGTCAATATGGTGTGCCATGATTAACTTGATAAAGAAAACAAATGCTGACAACAATACGTTAAGCATATTATTTTACTAGCTACATAAACAAACGATAAAGATTAAGACATTGCGCACACCAGAGACAAAACGATTTTGTATATCATATACATAAGAACTTTGAATACGAGACTGTTTTCTTGTGACTGTCCGCGTCTTCATTGTTTTTCATCAAAGTATAGACAAGAAACGAAGTAATAATAACAATAAGGAAACAAGGATACACTTATTAGATCCAGTAGTAGGAGTAAACGAGACAGAACTATATTTTCTCTACCTCCTTCGCATAATGACTGTCACGAATCACAGTACGATTTCCTTTGAAAGCATAACCTGACTACATTAGCTAGTATCCGTTTAAAAGTCTTTAATAACGTATTACTATCGTGTTACCTAGTAACTGGCTTGTGGAGGTCAGATAGGCAGTAGCTTCGTGTAAAATACTGGTATTCAGCTGTATCCGATTGGACTGGAAGCTGATCCCAACATAGTTGGGAAAAGACTGGGCAGATTGATTGACTCTATCCAGGTTGTTTTCGGTTGCGTTCGTGTGGTGCCGGACTTAAAGAATAGCACTGCCCTATTTCCTCCCGCGGGTGTCGTAAAAGACGACTAATGGACTTACTAGAGAATGGGCAGCAGCGTTTTCTATGCATTTTTAACACCATACTGCGATCGCCAACCCGCCTGCCAAGCGTGGCAATTATGGCGGGGCCCAAAAATTCGGTCGAAGTAGCGGTGCTTGGGGGAATGTTCAGCAGTGGATGTCTTTCGGCTGAAATGATGATGATGATGACGTTGTTTTCATAATAATGACAATCTGTGTAATTGATGGTGTTGAGTCTGCCCACACCCTTACGTAGAAATATACATACAGACAACACACGTCTTAGTGTATGTAATAAACCGTATATTCATAAAGCCGTATTACCCGAGACGATAAAAAGCATATTCTCAGCTATAATTTGAATGTATGTTATTATTTTTATTGCGTTTTCTTTTCTGAGATAAATCGTGTTACTTCGTCTTTGCGCTGCCGCTGCAAAATGATTCACAGCTCTTTTGAGTTAAGCTTCGTGCAGACCAGCGCGACGCGACAGCGCGACGCGACACCGGCTATTGTTATACAGTCAAGTTTTCTTAGAAATTGTATTGTTCGAGTCGCGTCGCGGCGTCGCGTCGCGCTGGTCTGCACGAAGCTTAACTCATAAAATTAATGGATGCAAAGGATGGATATGAATTTGGCTTATATTTTATTGTTACAGACCGTTCACTATAACTTGTCCCTTGCCGTCATCTTGGCAACATTGCTTGTCAAGCTTAGTTTCAATAGTAATAGAGTTCAAAATGGCGACTGACAGAACAGTGCTAGCAATCTCGTCACGGGACAAATTATGGATGAACAGCACCAGGGTTGTCATATAAGATAGTCATATTTACTTTTAATCTTTTAACCTATACTTAATATAAAGAGATAAAATTTGTGAGTTTGTACCTATGTAGGGGATAAACTGATCAGAAGGCCAATTCTCGTACTTAAAAAACGTTCACATTCAAGTCGCAATCTGTCAAACTTGTCAAAAATGTTGGTAAATTGATTGTATTTTTGATAGATTGCGAAAGAGATGCGAATGCGAACGATATTAAAAATGACAGGAATTGCTCCTATGATTTCAAAAATTATTTCACTAATGGAAAGCTGTAGTACAGCCGAGTTACACGCGGACGAAGTCACGGGCAGAAGCTAATAGGAAATAATAAGGATGTCCACGAGAAAAAAAATAGGTGAAGTACAATCAACCTCATGAACATGGCTAGGAGATCACTTTTGCGGTAAACTACGTATATTTATCTAAGGTAGCATCAAAAATCTACCTAGCCTTTTCCCAACTATGTTGGGATCGTCTTCCAGTCTAATCGGATGCAGCTGAATACCGGTATTTTACATGTAGGGATTGCCTATCTAACCTTCACAACCCAGTAACTAGGTAATACGATACCTCTTGGTAAGATTGGTTGTCAGAGTTTCGGGCTTCTGATGACCCGTAACGACTGTCAAAGATCCACGAATGAAAGCCTGGACCAACGGCTTAACGTCCTTTCGGAGTCTCGGTATGTAAAGATCCACGGACCAACCCCGGCAAGCATAGCTTAACCTTATAGATCGTCCCGTGGGGCTGTTATGACTTAGCCACGAGCTCCTCTTATCTAAGGTATGTATACATAAATTATTAAATATATGCACATTTTAATACCTACATAAATTGGGTTCTATGAATATATTATAGAAGTCTAACTTTTCAAAGAAAACAATAATATTGACTAGAATTTCATTTAAAGCTATTGAAACCGTAATTTTTACAAAACTCGTTAAAATGTAAAATACTTTTCCTTTGATCGGCAAAACCATCAGAAAATTATTATTTTCCATAAAATCATTTAATTAGTGATTGATTGATTAACGTTCATCAGAGTCTTTTTGGTCGATATCTGTACAAAAGCTGTCAAAGTTTGTTGCCAGTTCTTTAGTCAAACACCCTTCTCCAAACGCTAAAGTACGTGGTATAACAACCCCTATAACGATAGAGATAAGACAGAAAGTTCTGTGTACTATCTGGCAGATGTTATCGTTTTCTTCATGACAGATTGCCTGAAAGTTTTCATCAATTTTAAGTTACTTTCATCTGTTTATTCGCTCAATACTCCGTAGCTATAGAAAGTAAAATGTTTTTATTAGCTTGAACGGGTGGACCTAGAAAATCATTAAGATGGGTGTTTAGTTAGGTACAGCCGTTTTTATGCCTATTGATTTAAGGTTCCGTAAGTAAGTTGTCTTTGAAGAGTTAAGTGTTGATCCAGCAAAATTGAGTTGTGACGATTTTTTGGTCGGTGACTGGCACAAAATATAATGATCGTGCTTGTTCTTGTTTTTGGGTGTTTTTGGTTTAGATTCCTAGGACCTCATGATTTTTAGGCTCATACCAATACAGGAATACTTATTTGAAGGCAATACTCCAGTTCAATTATTTACTCAGACTCTGCCACTACTACTAGTCAATTAATAATGCAGTCGTTATCAATACTGTTTTGCTAAGCTTCTAAGCTTGGTCAAGATTTTCATAGGCCAATACTGTAGCTACCACGAACAATTCCGCAAGATTCTAGCGATTTTCTCCATAAAGATTTTATTATCGAAACCATACTATTAAGAAATAGGACTTCTTTCAGTTTTACAATTTATATTAAGTCACCTATGAAATCAGCGTTTTGTATGGAGAATTTTAAAGAAGTTGCATTTTCCATACTAACATTTTCTTAATTTATATAACAACCATGAACACTAATGTTTTAAAACTTTTATGCACTAATGTTTAAAAACTAAGATAACGTAATATGCCACTTAGATTAAGCGACAAAAATAAGTTTTGGCTAAGTTAAAACAAATAGTGGTAATTTATGCTAACAAAAGTCGTAGTCATTTTTAAGGTATTTTTTATGTTTAGAAAACTATAAGTAGGTAATAAGGTGTTTTTTACTATTGGTTATTATTCGATATAATAACAATTGATGAATATTTTAAATCATAGAAGTGACGAGGGAACCCAATAACGAGAAAAACATTTTTGAAGTTTACGTAAATGTAAGGTATTTATCCTCGTAACTGTACCTGTAATTATATTTTAATCGTCTTCAAACCCTTAACGTTATCAATTACAACCCAGAAACGCCGTAACTGCTATTTCTTGTAGGTACGCAATTTATATTACATAATACGAAAACAAAATATTCATATTTACATTTGGTGGCCAGCTTATACGGAACCCGCGTGTTTAGGAGCATAAAATATATTTGTTTGTTTATTTGAATCTTGCCGATGTCAGTACTTACTCTCTCCATGGTATAAGCACAGAATAGAACAGAAGGTTGGATCCAAACAACGAGCAAAAACGCAAGCACACACATAAACACGGTTTTCGTGCAGCAAGTGCAAGCGCACTCGTGACTGGCATTCGGTTGAGATAGCCATACATACGCGTCGATGGCCGTTTGTCGACCGCCACCGTCAATGGGACGTCAACGAGAACGATATGACGGTACCGTAGCAGCGTTACATACATTTACTATGGCCGTATGTCCACCGCACGTCCGTCACCCGAGCGCCAAGATCCCGGCCCCCGAATTTAAGAGTAGTTCGACGCGACTGCTAGAACTCGGCCCGAGATTGTGACAGGCCGATATACAGGCAATACAAAACACGTTTGATCTTGTCCACACACGTCGCCGTTCTTTTGTTTTGTCTATTATACATAACATATTTAACCGCCGTCACCGAAGCGTCACGTTCGGTTTGAATAATCTCGTTTCTCGTTGACGTGCCGTTGACGGTGGCGGTGGGTGGAAAAACGGCCTATGAGTGCGCACGCCTGTTTTCGTTATGGAGCCGACCTTCTGTGCAATTCTGTGCTTACTCTCTCCAAGGTAAATGCATATTTATTGTGTGTGCCTTGTATGTTCCCTAGCTTCGTTTATGGGGGTGAAGAGGTAATAAATCCGAAACACGTGAATTTGTTTGAATGGGTTTTTCAGGCTTTGAACTGAATGACTATACAGCTGAAACATAAATGTATATCAAGTTCTTTTAACTTACTCGTACATAACAGACAGATGTGTTGTGCCACTTCTTCTTCCCACTAGGACAGGACTGTCTTATGTAATTTTCATATTCAAAAAGTGTTGATCTCAGCCTGATTTGAATAAATGATTTTTTATTTTGATTTTGAATTGGCGACTTTTGAAATTAGCGCAGTGTTTTGTTTTGGAATTCGGTCCATTTATCTGAATAATTTAATACTGATGAAAACTGTCTTTCGGAGTAAGGAAAAGTGATTTTGGCCTATACAATGCTGCATTCAGCAAAATTAAAAAAAAATCTGATCAAAATCTGCTAATTGCCGGTCTGTGGGCAGAGAAAAGCATCCACCCTACCAAACAATTTACTTGAATATGTGAATACTAATCTCGGCAAACCAACTGTACATTGAAGACTCGCTATTCTTGAAGTATTTTTCAATGCACTCACCTCACTTCAGGTGAAGATTTATAGATGATTCCACCCTGGAGTGTAAATGTCTTAGTTTTCCACAAACGATCGAACAATTAATATCTTGTCGTGGTGTCCTGTTGTCTGCACGTTACAGGAAACGATGGACGCTACTGATATTGCCAAACTCGTAGCAGAATTCTTTACCGACTCCATTTAGATCGCTTTCGACACGCTAAGAAGACCTCATCAAAAAACAATAGACTATCGAACCGCCAATACCGAGACCATTTCCCCCCTCTAATCTCGAAGTCTCTGAATCTAAACATAATCTATGTTCCCACGGGGATCGAGACTCTTCATGAGTGTCAACCCTCGTCGAAGTATACAGCTTTAGTCGTGACGTCACGAGGTATGGCCGAGCGCTTACACCTTTTACCCCTGATATATGTGCCAATATCTAATGTGTCAATGGATCAAATATTATTTTACTACGGGTATATGTTTTTGCCTGATTAGATCTGTGTTGGTAGGGATGAAATTAGGTGGGTTAAGTAGATAAGCAACGCAAAAACGTTTAGACGGTGCAACTTTTATTGTTGCTTCAACTTATGGTTTGCCACAGGCCATTAAATCGCATCGTGTATGCCTAGGGCTGATTATACCCAAAAATACGCATGTTTTTTTTCTATTTTATTAGTTGATTAATGTATCTTTTACTTACTAAGAACACATTTTTTACGCCCCAATTCAATTTCAAACCTTATTAGACAATTCGTAAAGATTTATCTATTATTTTCAGTTATCTTCTAACACATTTATTACATCAATATCGAAGGCCTAAGCTACGTGATCTCGATGCGTTCAGGTCAAAAACTCGATAACAATTTCAAACTTGACGAATGATGCATTTAAAAAAGGATCGATTCAAAAAACACCAGGCACGCGGTTATTCTCATATTCTACGCACATCTGCGATCGTAAGGGTAAATTTTCTTTACACATATTTTAGAATCTACCACACGTAGTAAGCAAACCTTGGAATATATTGCCGCGATTCGATGCGATTTATTGCGGTTGAGAAAAAAGGAGTGTATTTGAAATCTTAGCTGTGTGAAGTGCGAGACTAGATATCTTTACGGGCCTCGTGTGGAGTGGGATTTATATTTATTTTCATGAAGCTCATATTGCAGGGTTTTTGTTTTTTTTACGGGTGTTGTTTTGGCGTGTCTTGCTTTATTGTCATCGGTGATATGTATTCGTGTTGGGAGTTTGTTGCGCCACTTCTTTTTCCCAGCTAAAGCACAAGAAAGTGGTGAGCGGGGGACTGTCTTATGTTATTTTGACGTTCGAAAGGTGCTGATTCTCAGCCTAGCTTGAATAAATGACTTTTGATTTGTGTTAAGGGAAACTTGGAAACGGTGTGTATGTCGTAGGATGATTTGATAATACGAATTTTCTCTCCTTAAAAGTCTCCTACATTATCAATGTTTGTCCCAGTTCCAGTTGGGAACTTTAAAATATTACCGCGCTTTGCTAAAGCTTTTCTACTTGACGACACCACTATATTATAAGTTTGTCCTGCATATATTTTCTAATGTTTTAAGAATGAATTTCATGATTTATTTTCATCCTCTGGGTTGTGTGTAATCTGATTTATGTTTTAACTGTGTTGAGCATCAAAATATATTCAACTGGCATTTTTTTATATCTCAATACGTGGCCAAGTTATGTGCGTTTTAAAGTCTATGCTAAACACATACACTCCCTTGCTATCATCTGACGTCACAAGAACGCCATTAGTTAAATTTCGAATAGTTTCGCTTGCAGTACAATGATCATTTTGCGTGACAAGGATAGAAGAATTATTTCAAAAGCGTGTAACTTTACCATTTACCCACCAATTTTTGAAGTGCAACTTCTTAGGCATTGTTTCGATAATCGGATGAGAATTGAGAGTGATATTTCAAGGACGCGTCACGTTTAGCCACAGTTCGTTCATTACATGAAAAAGAAGAAAGATAATATTACTCTTTCTATCTCTCTCTCTCTCTCTCTCTCACACAAAATCTCTCTTCTTTTTTCAAAGAAATTTCATTTCTATCTCGTGTAGGTAAGGTGCTGCAGGCGCAATTTTTTGTTTCACAAAAATATTTTTTTTTTAAAGCAGGGTACCTCCCATCTACAATAAGAAGGTCGTGTGCTGCCCTCCCAGTGCAGCACAGCAGGTCAGTAATCTTCTTGTTTCGATAAGCGATTGATAGCATTCTCTTTCATGCTAATAAGACTATAGACTACATAACCGCAATCCGTTTTACGTCCTGTTGCTGTGACGTAACTTGGGTAAAGCTTCGTGCAGACCAGCGCGACGCGACGCCGCGACGCGACTCGAACAATACAATTTCTAAGAAAACTTGACGGTATAACAATAACCGGTGTCGCGTCGCGCAACAAGTCGCGCTGGTCTGCACAAAGCTTAAGGTCTTTGTCCAGCAGTGTACAGCGACAGCTGAGTTGTTTGAGCTAACAGAGAGGTATTTGAAACCAAACTTAAAAGTAATTTATTCAAACTAGGCTGAGAATCTCTATTTTTTTAAACGTCAAAACCCCGTCCGTCCTTCATAGTGCCTTAGCCGCAAAAAAGTGGCGCAACAAACCCAAGTTTTTTGCGCCACTTTTTTCATCCATCAGATCAAATCTGTTTTAGACACTCATAGAAATGATGACATCGAAAAATTTTCAGCAAAAAACCAGGAGTTATAAATTCAATTTTATTGCAGCAAATAAAATATTCTAATTCAGAGCTCTTCCACGCTATTGTATCGATGACACGCGCCAATAAAGTAAAAATAGGTCAGCGGACTGCGAAGCGATATGTGCATGCAACACTGTGTTCCGAGTACGGAATCCGTTTTCCAATTATCTGCTATTTTGTCCGAGCCGAGCATTTTCGGAAGAGGAATCGTTGGCACTGTGCCAATTTTAAACACGGTGTCCTATTGTGTCAGCTGTTAAAGATATAGTGTTCCTGTCGAAAGGCTTATCTGCGAATAAAAAATTGGAAATGGAGGTTTAATTTTGTTTGTCAGCATCATCAACCTAGTTGCAACTTTAGCGAATAGAGTATTCGTTTGTACCATTTTATATACAAAATGACTTGTAATTTGACTTATTCCTTCCAAGACGTAAAAGTGTGATCCATTTGCACTGCAATTAAGCACCCCATAAATCCTAAACGAAAATTCATAGGATTTGAAAAAACCCTATTTTTAATGTTTTTATTTTTTTATTTTCCAGAATTCTTCACTAAATATCACTTTGCTCTAAACTCTCAAATTGAATGGTCTTCATTGCCTTTCCATGGGGTTCCTAATACTTTAACAGACATTTCGATTTATCCGAATTTTCTAAAACATAAAACAGTAAATAGTTGCAAATGGGTCACACTATCCCGTCGTGGAAGGATTACGTCAAATTTTAAGTCATCCTGTTTATAATATCAAGATTTCATTAACTAAGAAACTTAAGAATAAATACTAAAATATTGAGCGTAAAGGACTTGGAAGGAGTGCAGTACGGCTCTAAGGACCACACGACCTTAGGTGTTAGTAGAGACGCCTTCAAGTTTTCGAAAAGCTGCCCAAAACAACAACAAACTTGTCCAATCAATCTGCCAAGTATGCTGAATATTTGTCTATTCTCTCTCTCATTCTGATTTCTCACTATCTCTACACTAAACCTGGAACTTTTCGAGCATGCAGGCACATCATTTACCGATTGATAAAATAATCAACTTACCATGAATGCAACTCATCGTCATAAATCTCTGTAACTCTATTCACACCCCGTAAGCGCTAACGAGCGCAATAATAAACACATATCATTAGAGTATTCACACCTGATTTCACGGAGTTCTGTAATGTATGTATTACATAATCTAACTACCTTGATTAAGCGGTTAACGTCCACAGATCTCGCACATAACGTCTAATTACGAGACAGGCATTGTTATTATGTAAGGAAATTAACTATTAGTGGTACATCTCCGGAATAATGGGATTCAATTTTACAAATTGTCTGCTAAACAATTGACAATCATCATGGACTGTGGACAGATGGCTCGAGCAAGGATTAATTATAGAAGACCGTTGTCAATCACAGGAAATAAATTGAACTTAGACTAGCCTAGATGGTCTTTTCAAGCGTGTTCGACAATTATCTATTTTAACAACTTGAGGACTGTACCAACCAGCTACAGATGCGGATGGATATCTGGTAAGTAAGTATTTTTCACTGATTAACTGAACCTTGATAATAATAGGGTAATTACAATACGAACTAATATTATAAATGCGAAAGTGAGTTTGTTTGTTTATTACGTTTTCACTCTAAAGGGCTGAACGGATTTGGATGAAATTTGGCACATGAGTAGACCATGACCTGGGTTAGGATATGGGCTACTTTTTATCCTGCCGGTCGATTCTGTAAAAACATCACCGTGAAACTTAGGTGAAGTGAGCGTGAAGTTAGCTGTCAATAGTGTTAATCCCTAGCATCCTGCCGGTCAATTTGTGACAGTGACAGCTAACTTCACGCTCACTTCACCTAAGTTTCACGTTGATATTTTTACAGAATCGACCGACTGGTCCGCAGACGAAGTCGCGCCCAGCCGTGATAAATTGATGCCCATCACAGACGTAGCTAAGTGTACTAGCTTTTTATCTCGATATTCCCACGGGATCGAGACTTATGTGGGTGAAACCTCGAGGCGCAGCTAGTAATAAAATCAAAGCTGAGGTTCGATCTCGCAACTAATATAAATACTACTTTAATTACGGAAAGGGACGCCGTTGTAAAAAGCACGGTTTCTGTACGGCACGGCGTGTTAACCGCGCCGTAGAAAAATTGGGTGAGCTTGTATGTAGTGCCGCCGAGTCTATCAACAAGCTTCCATAGTGATCTATACAACACTGACGACCGTGCCTACACACGGCAAAATAACCGTGGCTTTTCACGGCATGAGAAACGTGTGTGTAGAAAGGGCCTAAGTACCTATATATAACCAACCATGAGCCCAACCATTGCACTGCCGCCCATTTGTTCCTATATGTAACCAGCGTTGGGGCTCTGTCTCGCATAGGGTCGCAGCATTAAGCTTCGTGCAGACCAGCGCGACGCGACGGCGCGACGCGACACGAACAATTACAATACAATTTCTAAGAAAACTTGACAGTATAACAATAACCGGTGTCGCGCCGCGCTGTCGCGTCGCGCTAGTCTGCACGAAGCTTTATGCTGAGCGATGGCCGTTTTGCGTGGATGTGACGCCTATTTTCCCCCAAATTGTTTATTTTTGTGTTTTGTTCTTTCTTTGCGTCATGTGTACCGCAAATAAACGTATTTTCTTTCTTTTCTTTCTTTCTTTGGCCGGCTCACCACTGCGTCTTCGACCGCCACAGAACGTATTCGCATATCATTCTCACCAAATTTCATTCAAATTGTTAGCCGTTTTGTTCTTCCTTTAAATCTTATTATTATACAGTCCACTATTATCAAGTTACCGGTGTTTTAGTCCTCGTACCACCTGGAGGATATACCCATTCCTTTCTAACTAGTGTGTCATTTTCACAAAATTATACAATAAAAGGATAACCAAAAAAATATATTTTGTTTAAAGTCTTTATGAATACTTCTTATAAATACAGTTGTACAATTATAATCAGTCTTCTCCTGGGACCATTTTGAAGGTAAAACGAAGATCTCCACAATTCCCCTTTGAGATTATTAAAGTTTTATATTTGCTGGTCGTACTGTAGTTGATTGCTTCCGTGTTTCTTTGCTCAGAAATGAGAACTTATTCCCCGAGTATTGTTTACTTTATATTAAATCTGGATCCGCTGTGGATTTCTTTACTTACGGTATTATGAAGAAATGTGGTCTTGATTCCGTTCTGATCTTATTCATTTATGTTTATGTATATAGGACATTGTTAAAAATGGCCTATGAATTAACAGGCATGAAACCTTTACAATAATTACTAAGTAGTTTGTTTAATAATTTACATTACAATTATTATTACTTTAGAACAGACACTTCTTAATTTCAAAAACTTAAATAAAGAGTAATTCACTTCGGTCCTATTCCCAAGCGCCATTATTTTTTGTTTCAATTTGACGTTTTTTTGCTCTCTCAACGCTTGATCTATGAATAAAGTTCTTAGTTACAAACAGAATAAAGCGATTGAAAGGGTTGTGTGAGACGAGCAACATCGACACTGTCAAATGTCAAAGTGTCATCTGTCAATTAATCGACTATCGATTAATTGACAGATGACACTTTGACATTTGGTAGTAATGACAGTGTCGTTATTTTGACACTCAAGAGTACATTTTTGTATTGGTCATAACTACAAATAAATAACTAGAAATAATGGTTCTGACTAGGTACCGAACAGCACATATGTAATGAAACGTTTAAAAATAATTAGTTAATGTTTCTATTGGCCTAATAATAACCCCAAAATCCGAGTGTTTTAGGTTTTTTACAATTCTCAGAAGTGTTCGTGATTTTAATTTAGTTTCAATCAAATAGATGCATTATTTAGAACCCAGAAAGTAAATTCACGTCTCTGTTGGTTCTTAGGCGAACGATGTATGGACACCGAACAATGTCCTTTCGAATTAAGATAATATGAAATATACAGGGTGTCCAGTAAATAGCACGACATACTGCAGGGGGTGATAGCTAGGGTCACTACCTATCAATACAACACAATATATGTTCAGCAAAATCTTACGGATTTACAGTATTACAAAATTTTCCGAAATACCGAAAAATCTCTAACTTGAAACAGATTTTTATTTTCTTCAAAACTTTCTTGTTTTTGATTTAAAAAAAACTTATAATGAGTAGAGTAACCTATTCACGAATAATTTGATGTAAAAAAAGTTCTAGAAAAGGATTTTTTCATTACGAGATACTTAAAAATCTCAGATTTTTCGATATTTCGGAAAATTTTGTAAAACTGTAAATCCGTAAGATTTTGCTGAACATATATTGTGTTGTATTGATAGGTAGTGACCCAAGCTATCACACCCTGCAGTATGTCGTGCTATTTACTGGACATCCTGTATAAACACAGTGTTCATTCTGAACTAAAGAAAAATATTAAGAAGGATTTTTCCTCTGAAAATATACAACATGTCTCGGAATTAAAGCACACAACCAAATACCCCAATTAGAATATTATGATAAAACCATAATACAAACCTTGTAGCAGTTACTTCTCTCCAGAAATAATGAATGTACAGTTTTGACTTCGTTACTATTTTATTATCCTATGTCCTAGATGACAAAACTCGATTCTGTAAACGATTCTGAACAAACTACTAGAGAAAACTCACCCCCTTGCACTGTCTTTTTACATTGCTAGGGGGTGGGGTTTCTCTGGAGCCCGACTGTACTACATCAATTCAGTTACACATTGTATTGTACCTACATGATGTTGTGACCCTATCCGACAAAAAAAATACTCAAAATAATGTAATGAAACATCCTTTTTCACAGTCTGTACTTGTGTCCGGTTATGAGTTCTTGCATGAAGACGCGGGTTTCCCGGTAAAGACAAGTACCGGTCGATTGGTGCGGGTAGAATAGCCCCGTATTAACCTATGCGCTCACTCTTAAAGAAACAGATAAAACATTGTAACCGCTTCTTTCTGTAGATCACCCTGCAGCGATCTGTACTGGAAAACCCGCTGCTTTATCAAGTTACCTACATGAGCTGAAACATATCTGACGATAATTATGGGTGTAGCTACATAACATCTCTGCCTTCTTCAAGGAATACCTGACATGTTATGTTGACAACAAGTACGTTTAGATTTTAAAAACACACAACACCAAACTCTACCATAAATACACATAACATACATTTGTATTATAACGTCGGGGGCCCAGCAACAATTCCTGGGAGACTAATCTGTGGCCGGATTACGCATTATTGTCGACTAGTGCGATTAAGTCCTGCACTATTCCAACGTTTGTTAGCTTCCATTCAAAGCCCGTAGCTGTCCGCAGGACTCAGGACTGACAGGTTTATGCTTTGAGGATACCATGAATGTACCAGAATCGTAATATTAGCTTAGAACTCAAGTGTTTTGACTGTTTGTTTGCCTGACTGTCTGTGTGTTCGTGCTTCGTTTACTTAGCATGAACAAAGAGACAAAAAAATCGAGACTCGATTTTTCTTACCGACAGACATGGCACACACAGCCATTGAAAATAAACATAAAATAGAGTTATCTTTAATAATAAAAATTAAACAGAACTTTCTTTAGAGAGAGTAGAAAAAAAGAGATTTACAGTGAAATATTCTAAAACCTGGCAAGAGAACTGTGATTTAGTGTGTGTATGGAGGGAATGAGGAACAGGGTGTAAAGTTCACTCATCCTCTTTAGATAAGGGAGGATCCTACGACCAGACGGGTGTCGTGTCTGGTAGGCAACTGCCCGACGATTGATGTCAGGAAGTTATATATGCATTGATCGCGCAAACAGATTTGATCATTGGATGCGTAGTTCGTATGGGGCGATGTAGATACCTCCACAAGTGAGTTAAAACAAAAATCATTTAGATCGGAAAATCGATCAATTCAATTAATCTTTATTTGAATCCATAACCTACACATAGGTGGTAAGTATAAATAAATAGAAACAATTATGGACCCTTTCGGGCACAGCAAATTTTTAAATAAGAAGGAGAGAGGAGGAGCGATTTATTTATTTATTTATTTTATACACCACAAAAATACATAACAAAAAATAATAATTATGCACTACAAAATATACAATGGGCGACCTTATCGCTTTCCGCGATCCCTTCCAGGCAACCTTAGAATGGACAGTGATTTGCCTGGACATAAAATGGGGCTGTCGTTGGTGCAAATAATACAATTTACTTTCTATGTATGATTTAATGATTCATCAATCGGCAGCGGCGTGCACACAGTTTTAAGACAGGGTAGGCAGAAAATTTTACTCACCAAAAATACTGCACGTTAGTTTTAGTTCGTCGTCTTGTCGATTGATGATGTAGGTAATTGCCAAATGCCAGCTCAAATATCCATAGATTGACTGATTTTATAGACATATCAATTTACGGATATTCGAAGTGGCCTTTCGGCGCGTTTGTTTGATGTTTTGTAATGTTTATGTGATTCGCAAAATTTAAATAAAAGCAGTGAAAAGATGGTGGTGTGAGTATACTATATAAGATTGTTTTATTTGTATATTAAATCTACACGCCTATCTTTCTGTAAGAATGTCTGCAATATGGAATCGTAAAAGTTGGGAAGGCGTTTTATTTCCTTAAGAAGGTTTTTTTCTATTGAAATCATGGAAAGATCTGTAAGTCGTTGCTGGCCTTGTGTATTTCTTAAGTAGGTGTGTATACGTTTTAGCGACGAGAATGACCTTTCGGTTGACGCACTGCTCGCGGGAACTGTAACAATTAATTTTGCCAAACGCAGCACTTCGGGAAAAACTGTATTTATGTTATTTTCGTAAAAATGTTCTATAATTTTGTAAATACTAAGGTTTTTGAATTCGGCAGATTTATAAACACATTTGAGCTCATTGATAAGGCGGTCTAAGTTAAAGTCGTATAATTTATAAACATTTACGAATTGCGATACTAGTTCAACCGGAAAATTGACATTATATTTATTGAAATTTTCACATGAAAGTAGTCCAAAAAATTTTAACTCTTTCAGATTTTTATACCGGTCGCGACATTCGTTGGATATATTGTCTATAATTTCAATAAAAATCCGCTTAAAATTGATTTTTGCGTCCACAACATTACGTTTTCGTTTTGGCGGCCCTGTGATAATTTTTACTTTTTCAAAAATTAATTCAAACCTAGATCTGAATGATTCTAAAAACGATTCAAACTCGTTAATTTTTTTAATGCAATAAGTTACATCTGACGTCTTTTTTTTCATAATTTCGTAAAGCACATCAGTTTCTGTGAATATTTCGTTAAACACATGGAGTAAAAACTGGAATTAAAAGTCTTTTAAATTGTGTAACAAACTTTACCTTTAGTTTGTATTAATTGCAAATCCGGTGTACCACGACCTATCTCGATAACTTGTTTTTTTTCACCGAAAGATAGTTTTGAAAACGCATCATGTTTTATTTTCACACACACCATCTGAACAAGTTTCACAGACAATATTATCCATTTTACACTTATTATCCACATTAAAATTCTAAATACCAGATAGCGTAGTCACAAACATAACACACATCAAACAATATGGCGATTATTGACTTTTGAAAATAAGTAGTAAAAAGATAAACATAATACGACAAAAAATTATGGTCATCTACTATAATAAAATTCAATGAAACAATGTTACTTTCTAAAATATTTGCATTGCATAGCAAACTTTCGTTCGGAAATGTTCGGTACGAGTCGTAATTTTTCGTGTTAGCTGTTTATAATACTACAAAAAGACACTGGCTTTTCATGCAGTTGTGTGCGTGATTTTTGTCATTGTGTGTCAGCAAAGCCCACGTAGCTATAGGAACGCACACACATTAAATCCGCATGACGACGACTTACCTAGAGAGCACAGTACACACTTATCACTAAGGGAATAATAGTTTGTGTCTTTTGCCGTGGCAATGGCGAGGCGCTGCTAGTGCAGCGCGAATCGATGATGCAAAATTACGTCTTAGTCTTAATGATACCACCGGCACTCGATAGGTGGAGCTGATTTATGTTTTTTTTTTTTATGTTGTTTTATTTATTGATAAAATAATATTAGATCTATTATCAGAACTAGGGTAGGCAGTGTCTTTCTGTCTTTATGGGCCGCACGCCACTGTCAATCGGTTTCCAAGATAAAACTTCACTAACAGTCACACAGAAAGACCTTACGTATGTAAGGACGACATGGTTCAAATCTTTCACGTCAACCTAGATATCCCACGCATTATTGTGGTAGGGCGAAGAACGTATTTGACATACATAATAGATACATATTAGAAATTAGTATCTTCGTCAAAACAAATCCCAACCTTATTGAAAAAATAACAATGGTACGAAATGTTCCAATTCATAGTCAGTACAAAAATTCTATGAGTAATTATAAATGTAAAACTGCATTAGTAAAAAAAAGTCTCCTGGGTATGGCTCCACGCATTTATAATAAAATTCCAGACGCCTTAAAAGAATTAAATTTTACACAATTAAAGAAAAAAGTTCATTTGTAAGAACAAATGAATTTTTTTCTTTAATTTTATATTAAGATAAATAATAATAATTTTATTGATAAATGTTATTTATACTATTTGACGAATACTTAAATGACGAATTAATTGAGAATTACAATTATTAATATTGACATTAAAACATTTTGATATTTTTATTACCTACTTTGACATAGTTTTTTTGACATTTTAATAATTCTTCATTTAGGTTAATTGGAGTATTAAATAATAAGCAAATGTTAAATTTATTTTCTAATGAATAACATAATTATGCATGATTTTCAAATATTTTTAGTAAATTTTAATTTGTAATCCTGTTAGATTGCACACAATATTTGTACGCCTACTGGCATAACATAGTGCTCTGTTCACCAAACTTAAGACCTGTATTTCTTTACCGATGTTAACAAATAAATAAAATAAAATAAGACAAATCTGTCAGTTGACTCACCTAGCCTCTTCCAAATTCATTCATGCAAATATTTGATCTGACGCCGCCCACCCTTTATTCAAAGGGCTGTCTATTCAAGTGTAAGATTGTACTAGATTTTGCTAAGATGGAGGTAGGTACTGATCACCAAGGCTCTCTTATTTTGAATAATATTTACAGTACTTTTAGACTCGAGCTTACAAAGGGACTGTCCCACGAGATTGATTCATAGAGTTTCTATTGAATTCGATGGCACGGCGAGTCCATTGCCGCGATTCTATCGCTCGTGGAGATGACGCCTTACTGATTAAATTGCACCAGTATTTTCTTTCAATAAAACCTTTTCAAACATACACGTTTTTCAAGAATGCATTGTTTTACAACTAGGTACCAACTTATGTTATTACGGGTCGACATTATGGCCGTGTCTTATTTAAAAACGTATACGCGATCGGTTGCGTGCATTTGTCACTTTTTGTTCGGAAAACCGGAAAGCGCCCTCTGTCGGCGCGACCACGTGTTCAGGTTCTCCGAACAAAAAGTTCGGACGTTCGCTTTTAAACAGGACACGAATCTAAATAGGTAATTAAAAAAAAAAAAAAAAAAATTGCAAGGCATTTGCATTGTAAGTCACAAAAAAACCATTTTCACCCCACCTTTCAATCAGAAACTGTTGAAATAAAGCGCTTTTCACACTACACCGCGATTTGTTTGAAAAATGTCCGCTTGTTAGCGAGGCGGGGTTATTTATAGAGGCACTAACAAGATAACCGCGGTAATGAGAAACGAAGCATCCCTTCGCACTTCGCTGCAGGTTTTTTTTACATTTTTCAATATCGCGCATAGAATTCTCGGGTAAATGGCTGCGGATAGAGATCGTCTGGTGTTTACTTAATTAAGGATGTGCATTTGTAGTGTTGGGGCTAAAAAGTGCCATTAGATGCAAAAGAAGTTCTAGCTTTAGGTGCATAAAAAACTTTACTTTTACAGCAGTCTGGACCACTTCATAATATTATAATTGAATGATCTTTTCAGGGTATGAACTATTCTTCTATGGCTCCTTTTGATTCGAGAAAAGAAGGAGCTATGAGAAAAGACACTGAAGACACAGACACACAAGATTTAATAAGAAATCTATAGAGGATCAGAACCAAAACGGCAGTGCTATTCTCTTTAAAAAAATCATTGAAAACTTAAAATGTAGGTACCGTTCGTTATCGCAAGGGCTGCAGCTGTCATCATTTTTGGCAGTACCTAGTAGAGGTGAAATAGCGCAGTAAGGTTCATCATCCCCGACGTTACTCAAAATTAAACAACATACTGGCTACTCATTGGTGATTTGAGTTTGTTACGCGTTAGCAGTGATAGCCTAGCGCTAGTGGGACTGTTCGATTGCCAAGTCATAGGTCTCAAATTCGTACCCCAGGCGCCACTTCTGACTTTTCGTATTGTATAATTATCACTTGTTTAAAAAACGGTGAAGGAAAACATCGTGAGGAAACCGGCATGCCTGAGAGATATTTCTCAACGGCATGTGTAGCCAAGTCAAAGGCCCATGGGCGGCATTAAAACTCTGACACCAGTACCCTAATTGCGTAATGCACGATCAATCAGAATCTGAATCGTTTTGAAACAGCTTGCTAATCCATTGCTTCAAAAGTTCGAAAATAAAATCTGTTCAACAACGTAAATAACGCAAAGAATGTTGTTGAACTGTCAAAATGAAACAGATTAGTCGTAATCGTCTACGAAAATGTGTTGCGTAATTAGATAGCAGGTTAGTCAGTAATCACACGAAAAAGAAAGATGCAAACGCGTTACTTTTGAGTAGCATCATGGCGACGGGCCTAATAATGCACAGTAATGTGAGTGCGTGAGTACGTGTTTATTTTACAGAATAGTAAGACTACAAAAGCCAGTAACATCAAAACAAACAATAAATATTATACAAAACAAGAAAGTGCGCTCAGCTATTTTGTTGTACCAGGCCAACATGCATAAAAGAAGGCTTGCGTTACACAACGCAGCACACAGCAAATGAAACCACATTACTGTGGTGACATTCGCTTTTTATTCCCTATTTTCTTCAGCATTATTTTCTGCATAAAGCTACACGTGTTTTCTATACGTATTTACTTTAAAGTCTTGTTGTTTCTATGTCGGCTTTGTCTCTGATACTTTTGTGAAGTGAATTCCAGTTGGGTGGAGAAAAATACAGGATGTTTGTTCTGTGTTTCTGAATCAACAGATGAAATTCATACGGACGTGTTTTGCAACAATACCGTATATACACGACCGTGTGTTTTTTTTTCCTTTTTTATCCGAAAGGTTCTTATCCTTATTTTACATGACAAGCCATTGCTAACCTACCTATTACTGATGATTTTGCTCACAGTCAAAGATTCATGGCTAGATTCGGCCTCAAACTGAGCCTATTTTTATGAACTCTTTACGTTCTATAGTAACTTTAGCAGTATATGGTAAAATCTGTTTCAGTTAAGCTAGAAATGTTATAAGACGTGATATAGTAAAGCTGCCATACAATATAACAAGAGATTAAAGCCGGATTTATATTACAGTGTTGTGTCGTGTCATGACGTCTTCTGACACAGTGTTAGCCAAACAAAACTCGTTGTGATTTGACGTAGTCCTGAACAAATACGTTTGATTGGTGTATCCCGCGTCCCGACATAACACGACACAGTAATGTGTTGGTGGCCTTAATACTTGACGGGACAATCCTAAGTAAAATCTATTTTTTTTAAAGACCGATGATATTTAACATGCTGCAATTGATTGCTAAGGCTGACGTCGCCAGTCGACATTAATTAATAAAAAAGTAGTTAAAGAACTCTACATAAAGAAAAAAGTAATTCATAAAAGTAATCCACTTTCTATGAACCTACAAAACAAACATTATCCGTCAAGAAAATGGTTATTTAGCTCACAAAGCAACATTTTAACACATGTAAACTTTACGCGACCGTAAAATTACTTTTTATCGTCCCAAAGGCATAAAGTTGAAATTCCAATAAAATAGATTTCCAGCGATATTATGACGACGTGTATTCGTTTAATTTCGCCATTTGTGTGGAGTTTACCCACCACGAGAGGCATTATAGGGGCCATACCAGGGTTTTATATGAAAAAATCAGCCATTCCTATTTCAAATTGCCACTTGTGAACGTCGCGAACGCTTGAAACCGGGGAGAAAGTTTAATATAATACAAACAAGAGGTGTTTAGTATACGTAGGCATAGAGATAAATACGTTTTGTTCATCCCGCTTTGTTTTCGTTAAAAGATTAATTCTTTCGATAAATATAACCGAATGGAAAGTCAATTTCCATTGATCTTTTTGTGTTCATTGTTATTTTGGATACGGTTTGGTAACAGTGTGATAGCACGGATTACAGAGAACCCACATTAGGTTAGACAACGCGACCCATATAAACTGCCGGGAATTTCGGAAAGAACATAATTTACTTATAATCCCAGCATTTTCTTTTACTTTTATAATAATAGTAGACCACTCAGTGTGACCTTGTAGAGATCTTAATCTTCTTTTCATTACAAAGTGTCATTGACTACTGGAGCTAACTCAAGAACTTCTAGATATTGCGTAGATACTAGACACAGTAGACACACATCGCGACCTTTTCGTGCCTCGGTGACTAAGACAGTATTAATTACGAAAGTCAGAAGACTGAAAGTTTCATATTAATCGGTCCAAACTTAGGATATTGGTATTGTCGGATAGTTAGATTGTGTTTGATAGTAGAGTACCTGTCTGCTCTATATATTTTGGACGCAGTTCCAAAATGTCCTGAGTACGATCTTAACCAGTTAATTCATAAGTTAAGACGCTGACAACAGCTAAACCGCGGTCACTGTCGAACTGCAAAAAGAACGAGAAGCGCGTCCCAACTAAAGCACTAGGAAGTGGTGAAGGGTGGGCGTTTTTGTGGGACTTCTTATGTAATTTTGACGTTCGAAAAGTGCTGATTCTCAGCCTAATTTGAATAAATGACTTTTGAATTTTGACACAACGCTTGTAATTTATTGCAAAATATGAAGCAATTATTGATTTATTTAAAAATGAGTTGAGTATGTAATCGAAAATAAAAAACAACCAAGTTCTGCATTCAAATAAGACGTTCTTGTTATTTGGATTAGAACTCGAAAAAAACTCGATAGTAATTAACGGAAAACTAACCTTTTACCTTGAAGGTAAAAGGTTAGTTTTCCGTTAATTACTATCGAGTTTTTTTTTCAAACGTCTTTTGGTAACAACCAAGTTCTGAGAAATATATTCAAGATTAACATTATATTTTTAACACCAAAAACACATTAATTTTACGCCACTAACATACATACAGATTGGGCATTTTTTTTATTTAAATTTTAGCGGTATGAGGAACAGGGTGTAAAGTTCACTAATCCACCATAGAATAGGGAGGATCCTCCGACCAGACGGGTGTCATGTCTGGCGGGCAATTGCCCAGAGGTTGAAGTCGTGAGCTTGTTTATTATGTCCACCGCGCGGTAAACTCTAATTGCGCGATGCAGGATTTGAGTGACGTCAGGATGTTGTGTGACGTCAAGTCTTTGATGCGTAGTTCGCATGTGGCGGTGTAGATGCCGCCACAAAATCAAGCCTGCACGCCGCATGTTTACTTTTACCGTTTGCCTGTTGTCAGTGCCTTAAAGTGAAAAGAAATGTACCTACCTACGAAATATTTTTATTTTTCAATGACACGAAAGGCAGGCTTGTTGTGCAAAAATACAGATTAGTTCGTCCCGGGAACGTTGATGTATGAAAAATTCAAGTTGATCTTTGCTTAAGCACAAAGCCCACTCACCGGCACGAACACGTTAAGTTAGGATGGGCACACACGGCGTCAGGGAATTTAAAACTACAAGTTTTACAGTAGGAAGTACTTAATTCAGCTGTTTCAGGTAAGACTGGAAGCCAACCCCAAGATAGTTGAGAAAAGGCTTGGTAGAAGTAGGCCCTTTTGGCATTATAATCATTGTTTTCTGTTTTTTTAAAGTTATAAGGTGTATTTTTATGCTGTAATGCCAATAAACACATTTTTCTTTCTTTCTTTCTTTCTAAGTAGATGAAGACAGTAGGAATTCTTAGTAACAGCACTGATGCCTAGATTTGTGCCTGGCTGATAGTAATGGGCTTAGCGTATTAAATCAAATAACTGGTGAAGTGTGAGTGCATACCACTGCCTATCATTTCGGGACATACTGGCTCGATTTTAATGATGTGTTAAATTTTTCTTCTTTTCGTGTGGTTAGTGACTATCCTGATATCATGGGCCTCTGACTTGGCTTCACATACCGTCGAGAAATTTCTCTCGGGCATGCCGGTTTCCTCACGATATTTACTTCACCGGTTTTGAAGTATGTGATAAATATATAATAGACACATGAATCCGAAAATTCAGAGGTGCGTGCCTTGGGTTCGAACTCGCTTATACCTATGACTTGGCAGTTCGACGGTCACACCACTAGGCTATCACTGGTATGTGTTGAATTTATTTTCATTATTAACTAGTTGCGCCCCGCGGTTTCACCCGCATTAGCCTCGATCCCGTAGGGATATCGAGATAAAAAGTATTTTATGTCCTAACCCAGGGTATGGTCTACCCATGTGCTAAATTTCATCCAAATCTGTTTTGCCGTTTTAATGTGAAAGCGTAACAAACAAACTCACTTTCGCGTTTACAATATTAGTTAAGATTAGGATGTCTTTATCGTCAGCACCTGCATGCACTCTTTTCATTCTGATGTTGTGATTTTCACTTAAACATTATTAACCTAGTTTTTCGTGATCTGACCTAAAGCATGGTAATTCTATTTTTTATGTTTCAGCCTACAGATAGTTTTTTTCAGCCCTTGTACTTTGTGGTTTCCGTACCCACCAATCACAGAAATCCCAGTGAAAATTAAAAAAGAACTGATTTTCATTCATTATAGGTACCGCAAAACCAAAAAAAGCCACAGTGAACCATCAGCTTAAAATGTAACCCAACATAAGCGGCCGACAACAGGTGTTATGTGATAATGACTAAACAGCCTTTGAATTTGTAATGAACGCAGTGAGTACGGGGTGGTGGGCGCCATGGGGCCTTTGTGACGTCACAGACTCGTAGCACAAAATATATAGGTACAGAAGGTCAGCTCCATAAGGACGAGATATAAACGCCCGCACACAAACACGTTTTACGAACAGCGAGAGCAAGCGCACTCGCGAAGTCGCGACTAGCATTCGACTGAGATACGGGATTAGTCCACTCGGCTTAATTTTGCCGTCTCAGTTACCAAATTTGGACAAGTGTATTAAGCAGGTAAGCTTCTTAAAAAGTTGCTTACATAGAATGAACGTTTCGCCACCTTTCATCTTTCAAAGAAGAAAGGTCGCGATATGCCCGTCTCTGTCGCACTTTAATATGCAGTTGGATATCAGTGACAGATTCAGTAACTAGTTCAGTTTACTTAAATAGGGCTCCTTCCTATAAAGACGACTATAGTCTGCGCGCAACTGCTAGTCACCACCTAAGGTATGTGAGCGATTCCACTAGGACCGATGCCTGCCGGGGTCGTGGGTAAGTCCCAAAAGGATACCATGGCATCTGGCAACGTACAGGCAACTGAAGGAACACGGGTGGGTTTTAGTTACTAAGAGTCTGACACGCCCTCCTGCTCCGCCTAGAGCGGGAGAAGTTATTTGATAACTTCCAACCCAAAAAAAAAAGGTGTGTCAGTCTCACCGCTCTCATACCCCAGGCGGTGACTAGCAGTCGCGCACGGACTATTATTCAGATGACTAAATTCAGCCACGTAGCCACGCCCTTTTAGATCGAGATCTCCATACCTACGCACGCGGCTATGTGTACGCGCGCTTGTGTTCGCTCGTTGTATGGACCCAACCTTCTGTTTCTATCTATTTTGTGCTCGCAACCTACTATGGAATTACAACAGTAATTTAATTGTGGGTAGGTAACGTACTTCGGGACACACTTGATTTTTCGCTGGAGGTACAAAGGTTTATCGATTAAATGTTGAAAATGTTATGGAAGGCGGTGAAAGGCAGTTTTTATTGTCGCCTGAAATTGTGCATGAAATTGGATGAGCAAAGTGGGATCTAAGTAAATACCACCTTCAGTGTCATCTTTTTCAGAAGGATTTTGGTATACTGTATGATGAAATATATCAAGTTAATAGCGAAGTATCTACCTTAAATTCGGTTTGAGAGATGTCATTGTGGTGTAGGATCTTAAAGTTCTCTTAAATCATGATCTGTGAAGATCACTGAGCCTAATAGAAGCCCTGAAATCCCTTCCTTTTTTATATCAAGAGTACTCGCGCAGAGGGGTCGTAGCTAATAACAGCCGAACGAGTCGAAGGTTAAGCTACGTTTGCCGCGGTCGGTTTGTGGATGGGTGATCATCCGTTACTTATCGAGACCTCTCCGCGCCTTGGAAAGCACGCTAAGCCGTTTGTCCGGGCTGTCATTCACAGATCTTTGCCAGTCGTGACGGGTAGTTAGAAGCCCAAAAGTCTGACAACCAGTCTTACCAAGGGGTATCGTGTTACCCAGTAGCTGAGTTGTGGAGGTCAGATAAGCAGTTGCTTCATGTTCGCTTCATGTAAAATACTGGTATTCAGCTGCATTCGGTTAGACTGGAAGCCGACCCCAACATAGTTGAGAAAAAGCTAGACAGATTGATATCCTATGCTATTAAATGAGCAATATTTGTATATACTCGTATATATATATTTGTAATCACGTTCTCGAAAGGGGCACTAACGGCTTTGATGAAAGTTGCAATATAGGGGTTTACGGGGGCGAATAATCGATCTAGCTAGATCTCATATCTGGGAAAATTCGTTTTCTCCGTATTTTCACCCGAGCAGAGCTCTGTCGCCCAAAGTTTAGAACGTAAGATGGCTACCTTAAAATAATGACATGGCAGCACGGAATCAGTAAGTACCTACTATCATGGCAACATGGAATTAGTATGTACTATAAATGGAATTGGTATGAACTATCCTATACTATTAAATGAGCATTCTCTATTTTCACTAGAGCAGAGCTCGGTCGATCAGGTACTGTTGCTAATACCTCAAAAAGTATTAACATGTACTTGATTTTCTGTCTCCATGATATTCAAAGTGCGTATCGTGACTCATGATAATACATTATAAAGATGATGTGTGTTACATCATTTACATAATGATTAATTTTCCATAGATTACGACGTGTTAGCAACGATGTTGTTCTCATAATGATTACACGACGTGCTGCTTGTTAATCAAATGTATTCATACTTGGTTAGGGTTAAGTAGGTACTTAAACAGGGTGGCAGGGACATCGCTCGAAAACTGTTACCATGGACTCGGTATGCGTTGCAATTTTTCGTCGGTATTTTTTTTTAAATCTGCTGTTTCATAGAAAAGTGCAATACCTACGCGGGCAAAATGTATGGAACAGCTGATTTTTTTAGGGTTCCGTACCTCAAAAGGAAAAACTGAAACCTTATAGGATCACTCGTGTGTCTGTCTGTCCATCTGTCACAGCCAGTTTGCTCCAAAATTCAAAATTCAAAAGAAAAGTGCTGATTCTCAGCCTAGTTTGAATAAATATTCAAACTAGGCTGAGAATCAGCACTTTTCAAACGTCAAAATTACATAAGACAGTCCTCCGAATCTAATTGACCGATTAAATTGAGATTTGGTGCACACATGTATTTCTGTGACCCAAACACGGACGTGTAACGTAAATAAATGAATTTTGAATATTGGAATTACTTTTGGGGGGCAAATAACAAAATAAAAACAAAACGTTTTGCATACTGAACCGTGTGACATATCAAATGAAAGGAGTTTTTGTAAGGATCTCTATTTTTTTTTTAAATCATTTTACACTAAATATATTTAAGAAAATTGATGAAAATTGAACCCCTTATCTCCGAAACTACTGAGACAAAATTTTTGAAAAAAATACAGATAATGGTTCTTTACTCATAGATTACAGGAAAACCTATAAGAAGTCTATGGTCAACATTGTGCGTACAAACTTACATTTGCAGTTGGAATGTATGGGACAACTTGTTTTTTAACTACAATGATAAGTATGTTCTTGGGATTAATTCATCCCAACTACGGAACCCTTCATTGTGCGTGGTCCGACACGCACTTGTTTTAAATAACCGACGACGAATTCCAACGCAGGTGGGTTCAGATTCATGTACTGAATCCATGGTAACAGTTTTCGCGTTGATGACCCTGCCACCCTATTGCCCTTTTAAACCCAAAAAAGTGAAAATACTTTCTTATTAAGAAAATCATATTCACCTATTTACAACATAACTAAATCAATCTGAATCATCAAAGCTCAAAGTCTAAAAGTAAAATTCAATTCATTATCGCCAAAATGAAGTTATAAAAGAGAAAGTGCAGGTACACAGCAAAATGAAGGCATTTCAAAATTGACGTTTCGCTTATTTTAATTTACATATTTTATATGTTGATGCCACCCAGCACGTAGTACTCGTAAATACGGGTTTACCAACGCCCACATTGAGAAAAAAATTACCGTAACTCATAGAGGGACAAGTTTTTCCATTTCCCCGAATAGCACACATCAGGTACCTACACCTCAAGCATACACGTCGGAATTCGATAGTGAACAGGGCCGAATTAGTTAGTACGAAGGAAGCCTGATAAATAACTAAATTAACCTATTGGATGGAATTTTTTGAAGCCTAGTTTTTAAGATATTATTTTTGTTTTCCTCTTATCAACTCGCGGAGTCTTTGACACCTTGTAACTGCATGATTTATTTGTATATCTCATATATTAAGTGAATTGTCTTGTGTTCTTTATGAGAATAAATTCTTTAAACCGAAGCCGTTTCGGAAAAGTTTCGGAGAGTTAAAATAGTGCACAAGGTAAGAATATTATAGAGGTCTTCTAGCTCAATAAAATACGGAAGGTACGTATTTTTCTTATTGTCGAATCTGAGGCTTTTGGCTACTTAGATCATTTGATTTTTATTTTGTATTGTGCGTCTTTGTGCAGAACAAACAATTCTTCTTCCTTTCTTGCTTTGCCGTGGGTTCATCCATTATTTGATTAAATTATTACTTATTTAATAATGTAAAATATTGGCATTCAGCTGCATCCGGATTAACTGGAAGCTGACCCCAATATAGTTGGGAAAAGGCTAGCCAGATGATAATGATATTTAGTTATGGCTTCCCAACGGAAAGCCAATCATTCGGAACGTGAAAGGTAGACTTTCATGCTCACACCGTTACCCAAAAATTTGCATCATGTCATGTACCTTAGCCAGACAGTTTTAGTATAAATTTCTGCTATTCCTTACTTTGCACCCATCTAAGCCACCAAATCCGACCCTGTATATTACTAGCGAGATGTCCTACCCAAGGGAGCAAAAACTATTTCTCGTAATATCGAATGTGCTATAAAACGCGATAGGAAAGCTATTGCTTATCTCAAAGCGTCCCGTGGGCGATTCACAGGACAATGTCACCCGACCTTGATGCCCCCAAATTATACACAGAGTTCTCTGTGTCAAGACACTGTGACGGGTTGACACCACTTGTGTAGGTTTTCAGAGGAAATGGAAACATGAAAGGTGAATGTATTGTCGTTGCTTAATTTGAATGTAAACGAATGAGACATTTTAATTTCTTCGTTAAAGGAAATTCTAAAAATTGCAGCGAGCCTAAGGCTGTTTGTTCTAAAAGTTGGCAACGCCGCAAAGAGCTGTCAAATACTTACCTGTTTTGATTAATTTGTCAATATTACTGTGTGGTAATATAAAATATCGCTCTTTATTTCACTAAATATTGATTATGAAATGCAATAATTAATAAAAAAATTATACAGTATTATCATCCTTTATCCAAACATAATTGTGCAAAAGATCATTTGATTTTCAAGGGCGAAATAATAGAATGGTCACTTGCAAAAAAGGGTTCAGAGGATGAGACTTTTACCCGCTGAAAACCTATCGATGGCCGTCTTCAAAAAATTATGCGAAAGGGTTCCGAGTTCTCCATTGAAACGCACCGGTGAGCATCTAAATTGTCTCTTCTGACACCCTTACTTTACTTAAAACAGCACGTGACTAAACATTACGCCTTCCTCCTCCCATCTAAAAATAGGTTAGTAAAACGAATTCTTATTACAACCAAGCCAATGTTTACATCAGTAATAGTCTAATAAATCCTGAAAGTACAAATATTTAAAGTTACGGGCACAACGTTATTACAAAATGTATGTTGTTTACATAAAGTGATGTTGGCCCTTGTAAAGAAGATAAAATATACGAAAAAAGAACTAGGTGTAAAAATATTTATGAGGACAAACGGTAGGATTACGATCGTTAGGCTTCAAATGGTCAACTTTATTCTCAGGACAAAACAGGGATTTACGAATAATCACACTGGTAACACCGCCTCACTAGGCCTTTATTTTTTTGTGTTGGCAATGTTACAAGTACAGGCATGTCGTTTCATGTTGTTTATAAATGTAGAGACAATGTTCATTGTCGCGTAACTTAATTCTTTCAGGTAGGCCTTATTCTATTTATTCACCGACATTATTCATGAAAAAACTGTGAGATTCTTTTGTCATACAAAGCATTTGATAAGCTCGACTTCAACTTAATTTTTACCCATTTTAAAATAAGTTTGAATTGCCAACGACAATTCAATAATTATTTTGATAATTATGACCTGATAATGCGTGAGTATCGTACAGCGTAAGTATAGCTTAGAGATATCTCTAAGCTATACTTACGCTGCTTTCGTTATAACTTAACCCGTGACGCATTTGGTGGCACTGAATTTTTACCCGACTACGGCGTAGCAAAAAGGAGGGTTATGATTTTGCCCGGTTTGTATGTATATTCATCTTCTAAACTACTTGTCATAATTTGACAAATGAGGTATCGTTAGAAGCGCCTTAATAGCGGGAAATATATATATAAATAAAATTAAAAATCTGGAGTAAGTACATCGAACGTAATCTGTTCGATTTAAGCCCTAACACATGTGACTCCGGATTTTTTATTTATCTGTCTGTGATGTCTTGTTTATACCTTTTTAGTTGGCTTTTTTTGTAGTCTTAGTTTCAATACTAGTAGATTTCAAAATGGCGGCTGACAGAACAGTTCTACCAATCACATGATTGCAAAATTCAGTGCTACCAATCGCGTCACGGGGCAAGTTATAATGAAAGCACTACGTAACGGAACATAGCATTTCGCCTGTATTCCGAAGAAATAGTCTCTGCCTACCCTAGATTATGCCAATACAAGCAAAGTATACACCCGGGTTCGACTCTATTGCCAACCGGGCATACACCTAGGCTCCAGGTTGTTACTGAGGAATTTCTAAAATAGATTTTTTTTATCAACATCGAATCACTCTTCATCATCTGCCTAGCCTTTTTCCAACTATATCAGGGTCGGCTTCCAGTCTAACCGGATATCAGCTGAATACCAGTATTTTACATGGGGCGACTCCCTATCGTACCCCCAGAACCCAGTTACTGGGTAATATGATACCCCTTGGTAAGACTGGTTGTCAGACTCTCGGGCTTCTGACGACCCGTAACGACTGTCAAAGATCCATGAATGACAGCCGGGACCAACGGCTTACCGTGCTTTCTGACGTACGGAGTGGTCTCGGTATGTAAAGATGGTCACCCACCAACAGCGGAAAGCGTAGCTTAACCTGATCGATCGACCCGAATACTTAGCTACACATCGAATCACTAATTTAAAAAAATATTTTTAAACATAGTAATTTTATATAAAGAAAAACCAACAGCAAGCCTTGAAAAGCTCACGTCTCCTTACTACGGAGTATCGGCTAGGTTTGGGCAAGTCCTTGTTGGCAATTTATTTTATTTTACGAGAGTAACTTGTGATAAGTGGTGTGGCACGTGATCCGACTGATCTATAGCGGTCCTCATCGACCGGTGACGGGACTTCATATTCTTAGGAGTTACAAGGGAATTGGCTTTAGAGGTTGAAAAAAAATCTACAGGCTTCCAAAAAAACCACTACATATTCAAAAATAACTTTAGTTTTGGAAGTAGGTGGCAAATAATTAAATTACAAAATCAAAGTCGCCGAATTCTTTTTTTTTTACCTTTTTATTTGTTACTTTTCAGTATACCATTAATTGTTATGTAAACAAAAGGGACAGAAAGACTTATAAAAAGATAACTCAAAAACTACCCAAGCAAAGTCCAATCGAGTCCTGTAACATAGCGTTATTGAGAAAAAAAAAATCGGTATGGGTCCTAATATATAAAATAAATTGCCAGATGTAATGAAAAATTATAAAATTAAAAACATTCAAAAGAAATTAGTGGCCTTCCTAATAATTGTTATTATTCGATTAATGTTTTTTTTATGGACAAAACTTGTTAATCAGCATCAAAATGTGTATAATAAATATAATTCATATTATCTTGAACATACGGACCTAATATACATTTATTTTTAATTAAAATTTTCAAATATTTTAAATAATTATTTTGGGCTTCTTCTACTAATAAATGACGTAAATTGGCCTAGTAAAAAAAAGTTCTTCGAATGCATAACCTCCTCCTTTTCTTGAACTCGATTAAAAGTAGAACTGTGGTAGCCTGCAATTCATCTTCATTGGCAACCTGGTTCCACCCACTGCTAAGTAAAGGCATCCTCCCATATGTGCCATGCTTCCCTGGTCTGTGCGAGTCTCCATCCTGGTCTTAGCTTCAATCTTCTGTATGTCATCTACCGAAACTGCACTAATATTAAAAAATCATCATATATGTTAGTCATCATGATTGTTGTTGAATGAATCACCTTCTTATATAAATGGCGTTCTGTGTTTGGGCCGCTTGTTTCATTTACAAAAACAAGTTAAATATCAAAGAAATATAATGAATGGCAAGTGTTTTATGAATAGGGAGGTTAATTAGTCTTGTGAAGGTTCATAAAGCTGTAGTCTGAACTCTGAAGATAGGACAAGCAATTAATAGTATTTATTTTGCGTGCGTTTCCTATACTATAATGATCAATATTTGTATATATATATATATATTTGTAATCATGTTCTCGAAAACGTCTCTAACGATTTCGATGAAAGTTGCAACATAGGGGTTTACGGGGGTGAAAACCCGATCTAGCTAGGTCTCTTAGCTGGGAAAATTTGTTCTTCGTATTTTCACCCGAGCAGATCTCGGTCGCCCAAAGTTTAGAACAACAATAATGACACCTTAGAATAATGACATGGCAGCATGGAATTAGTAAATACCTACTATTATGGCAGCATGGAATATATTATACTATTAAATGAGCATGCTCCATTTTCTCTACAGTAGAGGTCGGTCGCTCAATATTAACCTGAGTTTCTTTACAAAACTGAATGATACTGCACTGAGATCCCATGCGTTTATTTTGAAGTGCGAATTCACCCAGCCGCATTGCGTCATGTGAATCGTCCACTTACCTACAGTTTATAACTATCAGAGCAGTATAAATACATTTTGGCCCCGTTGGACTTCATAACTTCAGGCGGCTGCCTGGGGTCTAGATTCATGCCTGGTTAATAACATTAGGCTCGGCCCTTATAATATGGAAATACGGTTTTACAATTTTCACATCTGCCTATCTCTTGTAGTAATATCAGCATGATATTCTCTGATAAAAGGAAACAGTTATTTTTGTTTCTAAATCATGCACGTATTCATTACTCTACAAAAATCTCTAAACACTTCCAGAGATTCTTAAAAAGATAGACTTGTGTAAATAATAGACTGGTTAAACTCAGAAGAGTGTCATTAAACGCATGTAACAAAACCATAGCGCGATTCAGAAAAAGATACAACGCCATCTATCGAGCACGCAGGTAAACTTTACATATACTTTTTTGCATAATACTTTAATGTGGTCCGAATTTCCTGAAATTTCACAAGTGAACATCTATGTTTGTTTAATTTTAGGATTTTGAACCAATGGTAAATATGCTACATTTTAGGTCATGAGGAGGAACCTTTATGTAACCCTAAATCTTGTGAAGTCACCAAAACTATTCCTGTCATAAGTTATCTGGAGATCGAACAAACAATCAAGGTGTGTATTTATGATTCACCGTCCTAGATCGAAATGGAAATGCGCCTGTAATTTCACAAATCATTTTTAACATAGGAATAAAACACATATCTTGTCGACTTTTATTTAGCTTTCGGTAGTAACATTTATTTTTATTCGAGCCAAAAGCGTGTTTGCTCTCGTAGGTATGTATAAAATTTTCTTTAACATCAACTTTCGATGTGACAAAAATAATATATTGAGCAAATAATACAAAATGTTTGCCAAATGTTTGCAAAACTATAATGAGATGTTTGTTTTATTCGCGTTATTTGTTTACGCGGTGTTCCGACCAGAGTCATGATTGACGTAATACAGACTTAATAGCAGAAAGCACTGCATCTAAGAACAGACAGAACAGTCAGCCGTTGTTAAACAGATAGCCAATTCGCGTGATAAAAATGATTAAGTTAAGAGCGAACAGGGCCTGCGATTCTCCACACAAATGGATTCCCCCTTTTCTTCCTGAATAATACCTCTAGAGAAATTATTATTTTTCCATAAAATCAAGGTCTCCTGTAGACACGTCTCTGTTATTTCCTTTTTTTCAGCAACTTATTGGTAAAGAAAATATAACCCTCGAAAAATTACATAAATGCCCCATTTTTACCGCCGTGGCTACCATACAAATTCGAAAAGTTTTTAACATGAAAATGATAAGAACCTAGGCATACTCTTTCTTAAAATTTTAATGTAAAAAATAATTGAATCGGCTCAGTTTTCGAAGACAAAAGAGGGGAATAAGAAACGTCGATCTCGTCAAATTTTTTGTGATAGAATCGGTCTGAGCTGCAGCTGTCCCTATGGCACTCTACGGAGGCAGACTTGAGCTAAGACGACGGCAATAGTTTCTTCAAATACCTATTTTTCTAATTCCTCGCAGGCCCTGTTCCCTCTTAAGTGCAGTATCCAGTATCCAGAGTCAGTCTGCCTTAATTTTTCTTTCATCTTAAACAGTATTGCCTTGCTTATCCCATAATTTTTTGTTATTCACTAACCGGTAAATATAACTGCTTGAACTCA
The DNA here is from genome assembly GCA_914767755.1 of Agrochola circellaris. Lineage (NCBI taxonomy): Eukaryota > Metazoa > Arthropoda > Insecta > Lepidoptera > Noctuidae > Agrochola > Agrochola circellaris. The sequence continues at coordinate 5,594,480 of OU611847.1, forward strand.
AGCCTGCTATGACAGAATTGGGCCATAAAATCGACCACGCGGGCCCAGTGCGGGAGGGTGGATATCCTTTGTCTTTGAATGTTTGGCTCTAGAGGTCAAACCAGTTTCCTCACGAAGTTTATGAGCATGCCCAACTAGCAAAACAGTCGAATAATGAATGAGTTATTCGGCTATAGATCGAATAAATGTTGAGTAGTCGCTAAGAAGTAACCACAATGTGGTGTAAAAGCGTTTATTAGGACTGTTTTGCATTTTTCGCTTTTAAGTGCTTTACCCGTATCGTATAAACGTTTACTCGATATTCTTATAGTGCAGTTATTCAATAGTCATATAATAGCTACCATTTCTCGTTTATATCTATGTGAGTGCAGTAATAGCGCTATTAGAGTTGTCGATTCCCAAGTTTCATGTTTAAGAAGCTACTATATGGCTGCTACTCGACATTACTATTTTAGGGCAAATTCGTAAAAGCTGCCTATTTACTGAAAAGTAAATAGGCAGCTTTTACTTTCGAATATAAGTAATTAGGTATATTCAATACTTCCATATTTGTACAATATGTTCTAATAAGTCACACACAAAGTTCCGTTTCGACAAAAGGAATTAAATATTTATAAAATAATGGAATGATAGTGACGAAATAACTGATACAGAGCGACATTGTGGAATAACACAAAACTCTTTGCTTTTAACTGACAGAAATGACGATTTATATCAAATCGGCAACATTTACTCCATGATTTTGCTGCTTAATAGTAACGAAACAGCTTTAACTACATCAATGGTCATGGAAAGGCAGCAATATTGATATTACTACTCTAATTTGGTCCAGTTTTGCTTTTATTCGATAATTATTCGACAATTATGTTCCAACAGTCACACGACTTTCATAACACTATTAGCTGAATAATTTGCACCCAAATTGCGTTGAGTAAACGTTTACTCCCTTTTTATACGACTTATGACATCTACATGATTGAACTATGCTGAAACAGAAACGTCTCGACTATTATAGCACATGTTTTTGCCAGTTGGGTGGTTATCCAGGCAAGACGTTGATTCATATCGTAAAAAATATTGCTACACCAAGAAATTGCATTTACTAAGTTCAGATACAGCATCTGAACTTAGTAACAAACCTGTTTAGTACAGAGATTGCTCACCGTGATAGGTTTTATGGATACGAGCTGCAACTTAATAGTTTTATAGCAACTATAAAATAGAATATTGTGGGTTACTGAATGAAGAGGAAATTGTTTGGTGTTAATACACATTTCAGGTGTATGCTTAGCTTTCTATGACTATTTTCTGAGGCTTATGTAAAATGTTAAAGATAACTAAAGCTTTTGTCTCGTAGTACTTTATAGAGGTATGAGGAACAGGGTGCAAAGTTCACTCATCCTCCATAGAAAAGGGAGGATCTTCCGACCAGACGTATGTTGGGTCTGGTGGGCTAGGTACTGCACGATGATTGATATCGGGATTGTGTATATATGCTAGTTGCGCGGTAAACTCCCCTTGCGCGATGCAGAATTTTGCGTGATGTCAGTGTGTTCGCATGTAGCGATGTAGATGCCGCAATGAATTAAATTGTCGTATGATTTATTTTCACTAACACGACTAGCTGTGTATAATATCAATTATTCTCAAGTTATTCTATTATCATCATAGCTATGTAGCTTTATTATCATCCATCAATTTATAAACGTGTAAAAGAATGTTAAATCAAATTCAATCGTAGTACAGTTGTCGTCACGTAAAAAGAACGCTGACCGACATTGCAGGGGATGTGTCTGCGCACGGGTACAGTCGTCCTAAAGTACTAGGCTATTGTTTTATAATATAAGTGTTCTTGTTTTATTGTAGAATCATAATAGGTGCTTTATCAGCTACTTAGTACTATGGAATCGATAAATCGCTCAGGGCGCAGGTAAACGGCCAGCGTTCTTTTGACCTGTCGCTAAGATAACCGAGAACCGGCATGCCTGAGAGATATTTATCGACGGCATATGAAGCCAGATCAGAGGCCCATGGGTGGCTTTAAATCTCTGACACAGGTAATCACTAACCACACGAAAAGAAGAAGAGTTATTCAATTTTTTTATTCATTCTTCTTATCCTGAATTGGTTTCAGTTAAAGGAAACTCGTTGGCCATTATTAAATGCTTTTTACTTTATCAGGCTTAATTCAGTTTCGGCGTGACTCTTGACTAACTTCCACTCGATCCATTATTGGTCGAACTAAAAGTTCGCCGTTCACACAAACGGACCGATGTACAAGTACCTACCTACCTAATTTGAAATTCTTATTGCCTCTCACATTTGTGAATTAGATTGTGTTCGTAGATTAGTAATTCGAAGAATAATGCTGACTTTTTCTCTGGGGAGACATTTTTATTGTGAGATAAGCGATTTTGGTTCAAAGTATTCTATTCTAATGTAGTCCTTTGCTGAGAATGCTTTTCTAATCTGAGATATTTTTTTGTTCTGAATGGGCCTTCTCTTGACCTCGATCTCGCCGATGGAAAGCGATGGATGAGGTCTATGATGGATCGAGCGTGCCCAGAAGACGCCTGTTCACTCTTGCTTTGAAGGCAAACGGGTTATATGTGGAAGGGAAAACAGACGCTAGCAGAGAGTTAGACACTTTGGCTGTGCGCATTATAAATGCGGAGGAGAAGCGCTGAGTACGACTGGACGGGATATCAACCAAGTGCGGATGGTACCCTGCAGTACGCCTGGTAGTCCTGTGACAAAAGGGCGATGGTGGGATCAGGTTGTGGAGCTCCTGCGCACACTCTCCGAAGTACGTCTGTAGAAGACCGACAGGCAAGCAACATTACGCCGATGAGCCAGGCTGTGAAACCTAGGCACCAACGTTTCGTCGCCTATGAGCCTTCTTGCTCTGCGTTCCACCGATTCAAGTAAAGCAAGTTCTGATATGAAAAATGTTTCTAATTTATTCTAATCTTAATTCACGATAGGTTACGGTTGACATCAGTCTACAGATCAGAGTACCATCATTCACATTTAAAAGCAGTGATAACTGTTCCCAACTAGTGTAACTACTTGCTTCAGTCCTTCAGTACCTTCAATATTTTCCCCTCGTAAATTATTTTCAGGTGTTGAGGTCGCGAACCGAACTACTAGGTATACATATCAAAATACTCATAGTCAAATTCAGGTGAACGATAATACTTAGGTATATGCTACGTCGTTATTCAACACCTTGCAATGTCCTAGGGAACATTACTTTCTGAACTAATGAAGTGTCTGGAATAGTCAGTCCTTTAAAGTAAGCGGCGGCGGGCGCGACAAAGCGATTGATCACGTGCCCAGCCCTTCTGTTGAGAGTGCTCAGTCGAACAATTAGAACACGCTCTGTTGCGGGATTCTTTAAAATTCATCGTGAATTAAATTTTGCACGTTCAGACGAGTGTAGGGCTCTTGGGCTATTTCAAATTTTAGAATAATTTAGAAGTAGTTTTTTTTCAAAATGGGAGGCTAAAGTGTCAAGGCTTTATTAAGGCCAAGGTCAAAACAATTAACTGAATTTAGATGATTCTGCCAAAAAATATGAGTAGCGGGTGCTTACACCTTGTTTTGGATGAATGGAAGTTGTTGCATGCATTTGGTGAGATCTTATATGTAGGTATTAATGGCCTGTGAAGATAAATTAGTCAGCTTCCGTACAATGACAGTTGTCACTGTATCTTAAAAACTATCAGTTTTCATAAATCGCGACTTTCTACTAACTTTTTGTATCCATAAAATCATTAATGAGTGTTGTTTTTTTTTTGGCACGAAAGTTTAAAGGTCATCTCATTATAACCGCAATGCTTCCGAGCCGTCCACTATTTTGTATTGTCATCGTAAAACTTACTTTAATGCATTTGATTTAACATCCTAACTTGAATGATAAGTTATTTTCTGTGTCGGAACGGTGCTGTTATAAAGTTGCTATCAATGAAGACCTCAATCACAGCTAAATTAGGAAAAACTCTGTTCATTAAAACAAAGCCCACGCATCAGTAAATTGATAAGTTCAAAATTAAAAGCGTACGGTCCCTTGAGAGGTCATATTTCCACAGTGGCCGCAAGCAGTCATTAATTTCCCAAAAGATCGAGTAGCTAATTATAAAGGTTTATTCCTAACTGCCCCGCGAGGGACTCCATTGAAACAGCCTGTTCATTTTCTTACAATATTTTCTTTTACATTAAATTTACAAATGTAATAAATCGTTCGTCTTAAGAAAACGTTTGTTGGTTTGAAGTTGGAACCATTATTTTTGAATAACGTTTTAATTGTGTTGTGTGGTTTCCTTAAGAAAGTAACTCCTCCATGTTTATGTATCCTTAAATAAAAAGAAAAATAAATAAATTAAACATCAAAGTGATCTGTAAGCCATCTACAAGACGTAGAAAATTGTAAGTAGGTAGGTAGGTAGGTACACAATGTAATACTTAGATGTATGTGGACGAAATATACCTAACAGCATTTTAGTTATGCAAAACACAAGCGTTGCGATGCGTTGCGATGCGTTGCGTTGCGTTGCGTTGCGATGCGTTGCGTTGCGTTGCGTTGCGTTGCGTTGCGTTGCGTTGCGCTGCGTTGCGTTGTGTTGTGTTGTGTTGTGTTGTTTTGTTGTGTTGTTGTTATAAAACAAAGTCCTCCGCCACGTCTGTCTGTCTAAACGCGATAAACTCAAAAACTACCAAACGGATTTTCATACGGTTTTCACCAATGGACGGACTGATTCATGAGGAAGGATTAGGTGTATAATTCATTAAGATTTTGTGTAAATTGGCTGAAATATGACGATGATTGTTGAAGATGTCGGCGAAAATTATACCGACTGGGAACTTTACTGGCATGCGCCGCGTAACGGTTATACGAAAACAAAGTATATTTACTGAATTAATACATTGTTACCTAGATTAACAGAAAGGTTACTTTTAATCCCGATAGTACGTTCCCGTGGGATATTTTACGACATCCACGCGGCCAAAAAACCGGCCAAGTGCGTCCAAGACCACGCATAATGAAGGTTTTCTAGTTGAGATGAATTTATCCCAAGAATAAACTTGGGCCGTTTTCTCATTGGTTGGTGCGGTATCGTTTCGGTATACCGAAACGATTCCGTACTGCTTTAATTTTTTCTCATTGGTCGTTAAGCAGCAGTGCGGTAAGGTATGCTCTGTATACTGAAACGATACCGCACTGCTTTCATTTATGGACCTGTAGCCTAATTGCGCAATACACGATCAATCAGAATCTGAATCGTTTTGAAACAGATTGCTTAGCCATTGCTTCATAAGTTCGAAAAAAAATCTACTCAACAACGCAACGCAATGAATGTTGTTGAAAAATGTTGTCAAAATGAAACAGATTAGTCGTAATCGATTACGAAAATATGTTACGTAATTAGATAGTTGAAGTTTTATTTTCGGTATAATTTGTGCAGTACCGCTTAAAGCCTCGTGCAGACCAGCGCGACACGACGGCGCGACGCGACTCGAACAATACAATTTCTAAGAAAACTTTACGGAATAACAATAACCTGTGTCGCGTCGCGCTAGCCTGCACGAAGCTTAATTCATTGAAATATAGGCGCTCGGCACCGCTGACATACCGACCAGTGAGGAAAGGGCCTTAACATTGTAGTTGAACAACATGTTCCCCCATACATTCCAACTGCAAATGTACGTTTATACGCTCAGCAACGTTAAAACTATTTATTTTAAAATGTTAAAAAACACACACTGTATGTTAATATTTTTAGCTAATACTATTAACGAAAACATTCAAAACATTTCGTTTTGTATATCTCCGAGTACAAATTACGACATACACTGAAGACAATGAGTGTTAGCATGTAACTATGGCATGTAAGCATTTATCACTGTGACTGACAACCGATTAAGTAGCGCGGCTTATGTCACAAATTATACAGGGTATATGAGTGAACAGGAGCAAGATAAAGCCCAGCAGTGCTATTCTGTAACCATCTCACCGTGACAACTTAGGTGAAGTGAGCGTGGAGTGAGGTGTCATTCCACCTAATGCTAGAGATTGACACTATTGACAGCTCACTTCACCTAAGTTTTCACGGTGAGTTTTGTATTTACAGAATACATCGGCTGGCCACACTGGGACCGAAGCGAAGTTCGTTTGGCTTCGCTTATGTGTCTGTATCTCGTCTTACTTCGGTCCGCACCGCGAGCGATGTAGATCTGTGGACCATTTTATATTTTTCTAAGTACCTGGTACTTGTTGATAGGCCTACACTGTCGTCTCATACTTTTTTAGGTACACTGTAATTTGAAAACATTCTAAAAACTATTACTTTTAAAAGAGTAACCGTGGAGCTTCTTGCCGGCTCTTCTCCATAGGAAACGACCAATTGGAACCGTGCACCTAGCTTCTGACGTTTCATAAGTGCCCTTGTTTCGTTTCAATAAAATATTTTAAATCCTTTTTTTTTAGCTAGACCGAAGTATTTTTTTGAAGCTAAACAAACTCGCTTCCTTCCCAGTGTGGCAGTTGTGAAGAGATTAGTGAATGCATACCTACTTAATATCATCATCATCATCATTTCAGCCGAAAGACGTCCACGGCTGGAAATAGGCCTCTCCCAAATGGGGGGTTTGCCATAATCGCCACGCTTGGCAGGCGGGTTGGCGATCGCAGTATGGCGTTAAAATAGAGAACGCTACTACCCATTCTCTAGTGAGTCCCTTAGTCGCCTTTTACGACACCCACGGGAAGAAATGGGACTTCTTAATATAATAAATGCGAAAGTAACTCTGTCTGTCTTTTACCTTTTCACGCCTTAACGGCTGAACGGATTTCAATGAAAAGCACACAGGTAGACTATGATCTGAGTTAGGACGTAGGATACTTTTTATCCATTTATTATGAAGCCGCGGGCAAAATCTAGTATTTTATTTATTTTTTGCAGACAGTAGGTATCTTAACTTCTTCTTCGTGATTAGTTCGATTCTTGTTTCTTGGGCTCCTGGGATGCGGCTCCATTCGGATATATGGTATTACTAGTTTTGCGGAAACATTCAATAATGGTGGAGTGCTTGATGAGATCTGACTAGTTTGTTGTACAGATTCCAGGGGTATTTCCTTCCAACCTGTCCATAAATGTCTTATACTGCACCTTAAAACTTAAGATACAAAGTCCATTCACACTTCATAAATATTAAAACGAAATTCCTCTTTAAGACAAGGTAAAAAAAAAAACAAATGAATGAGTTATGACTTATGACTCGTCGAACAGCAGCCTGTATAAGGAAAAACTCATTTTAGTGTCAATGACATGACACCCACACATACAAAATATACCGACATGCATTTCGACGGCCAGTATTGACTGTCTGTGTTTGTTAGGTACTCCCCCTTATTCGCGACGGTTGATCAGACAGACACTATTTGTATTTCTTGAAAACAGAACCTGATTCAAAATCAAAAGAACGTTTAAAATCTTTTTCTATAAAAACCAAATTTACGGTGAAGTATGGTTATAACAATACCCGGATGTAGTTTTACGTATGAAGGTATTTTTGAGGAAAAATGCTTGTATTTGTATCGTAATATCGTATAGGTCAAACATGGCTCTATCTTTAACATTTTCCTTGTAACTGTAGTGTAAGTATGTTGCCATTCTTTTATATCAATCTGCAAACAGTGAATTAAAGAATAAGTCCAATATCAATTAGTTAATTGATGAACGGTGTCACTATCTCCTGATGAGTTTTAGTTCACTTATCTAGCGGATTGTTTCGTGGTCTATTTTTATTTTTTCTATAATATAGATACTCCCGCTATCCGGAAACTGCGGCCCACCCCAAAACAGAACTAGCCTGTTTTGTTGACACCCGTCTAATACTCAAATCAGTCACCTTCTAACCAATACAAAATTACACTTCAATATATCATATTTTGTTACATTGTCGTCTAAACGAAACATTTAGACCAATCAGGAACACCAAAAATTAAGCAGGAGTATCTTTGTAACCTACATCTCCAAAGCACCGAACGTACCGAGACACGAAAGAGTACGTTAGGTTCTCTGAAGACCATAGATATCCATTACCGTGTGGGGGTGTCCTACATACACTGTCTATTGACATAATCTACTCATTACAATGTGTAAGCGCGTGTATTTTACAGCTTACATACAGTATTTGAGTATTTTGAGTAGTTTATTGTGGACGCGTGTAGGGAGCGCAGGGGCGCGTGTGTGATCCTTGGCGGTAGCGGAGCAAAAAGAGCGCGTGTGCGGCGCGCTCGACGCAGACGCGTTGCGGGGCGTGAGGGCAGGCGCGGGGCGCCCCGTAGTGATGGGGAGTGCGGCGCAGGCGAACTATGGTCGCGTAGTGTTGGCGCGAACATACTCCGGGGCCGGTGAAGTCCAGCAGGGGAGCGTGGACGAGGAGACGTTGGCGACGAGGGCTTCCGTCGTCGTCGGAGCTGATCGTCGTCGTCGAAGCTGATGAAGTTGCGCCCTTGGCGCTGATGCAGAAGTACAGGTGCAGCGACGTGTGCCCACGATTCATGAAGTGAGTGGCAGTGCGGTGATGAGGACACCGAGTGGCTGGTGTGGTGATGGCATGTACGTGAACCAATATTGAGATGTTTTGATCCTTTTCATTAAATATTGTCTCTATTTTCTTTAAATGCGTCTTCATTGATTGCTTATAATGTTTGATGAGCATCCGGATCAGTCTAGTAAAGGGCAGAGGCGAGTGAGGGACCGCTTGATAGTGCCTCTGGTAGTCGAGATATCGGCGACGCGGGATATGCCGTCCTCTCCAGGATACAGTTTAGCAATGCGCCCCAGGCGCCAGCATAGTGGCGGCGTATTATCCTCCTGAATAAGGACTAGGTCACCAGTTGTCAACTTGGCCTTGTTCTCACGCCATTTATTTCTTGTTTGGAGCTCAGAGATGTACTCCCGTTGCCACCGTGTCCAAAATTGCTGTCGCATTTTTTCGATGGCTTCATATCTTGTGCGGCAGCGTGCGTTGTCATCGATGATTGGCGATGGCGGTGCGGTTAGTGGCCGGCCGATCAGGAAGTGTCCTGGGGAGAGAGGAAGGAAATCTGTAGGACAAGAAGAAAGTGGGGACAGGGGTCGGCTATTCATTATAGCCTCAACCTGCGCAAATAGCGTGGACAACTCTTCGAAAGTCAGATTAGTGTTGCCCATTACACGTTTGATTATATGCTTAGCCGATTTAATGCCGGCCTCCGACAGACCAGAAAAGTGAGGAGCGTAAGGTGGATGGAAATTGAAGTTAATTTGCATGTTTGCTGCAAGATCACTAATTCCTTTCGCGTTTGATTTTAGAAATTGACCTACTTCCTTGGCAGCTGCCACGAAATTACGCCCGTTGTCTGAAAATATCTCTAAGGGTTTTCCTCTACGTGAAATGAAGCGTTTTAAACATGAAATAAATGCGTCTTTAGAGAGGTCGCTAACGGCCTCCAAGTGCACACACTTGAACCTAAAGCAGATGAAGAGACATAAATAGCATTTGGATACGCGAGCACCACGACCTTTTTTATTAAGGATGTGAAAGGGCCCTGCGAAATCCATTCCGATAGACTGGAAGGGTGGAGCGGGAGTGACTCGCTCGGGAGGTAGATTGCCCATCATCGGTGTAAGAGTTTGCCCTTTGTGGCGGCGGCACACGACGCAAGAGCGCACGGTACTGCGGGAGAGCTGCCTGCCGTTGATCGGCCAGAAGGACTCTCGCACAGAGTACAGCAGTTGCTGTGGACCTGCGTGCAATAGGCGTTTGTGTTCCTGGCGAAAGATCAAAATGGTCATATGATGTTTAGAGTCTAAAATTATAGGATGTTTTTTATCGTGACTATAGCTGGAACGATCAAGCCTACCGCCTACTCTCATAACACCTTGCTCGTCGAGAAATGGGCTAAGAGCTGATATTTTACCCTTAAGTATGGATTCACGTTTTATTAGTTTGTTGTACTCTTCAGGGAATGATTGTTTTTGAGCCTCTTTGGCTAATAATGTTAATGAAGTGTTCATCTCTTGGACTGATAGAGGACCTCTTATAATGTTTTTGTCCTTCAGATATTGAATGTACCTTAGTACATATGCAAATATTCTCTTGATTTTGTTAAGAGTGGAGAAATCTTCAAATCGTATAATTGGTGACTTGCTTGCAGTTGTCACGAGTAGGACCTTCATCTCTGGTAAGTTGGTTTTACTTAGTTTATCTTGTGATGGCCAATGATTTCTATTCATGCTGAGGAAGGATGGGCCTGACCACCAGTCTTGTAGAGTGCGCAGCTTCTCTGCAGCGACGCCGCGGGAGATGTAGTCAGCCGGGTTGGCAGCAGTGGGCACGTGACGCCATGAAGAAAGGTTTGTATTTTCGCAGATTTCTACGACCTTGTTAGCAACAAAACTCTTCAGTTTGCTGGGAGTGCTGTTGAGCCATGCGAGTACAACACTGGAGTCACACCAGTGTGTGCACGTGGAAATAGGGTACCGCAAGGAGTCCAAAACAGTCTTCGTGAGATTTGCGGCAAGTAGAGCTCCAAGTAGCTCCAACTTTGGTATGGTAAGAGGCGGTTTAGTAGGCGCCACTCTTGATTTGGCACAGAGTAAATGGACTGCTACGTTACCTTCATTATCAGTAGATCGTAGGTATATGCATGCGCCATAAGCATGCATGGATGCATCACAGAAGGAGTGTAATTGAATTTCTTGTGGATTCTCACATAGAACTCTTCTTGGTATTGCCATTTCATTAAGCGACGGAAGGCTAGAAGTCATTTTCTGCCATTCCTTGCGTAGATCATCTGGGACTGGCTCATCCCAGTCCAATCCTCGCCGCCACAGCTGTTGCATAAGCATCTTCGGCTGGACAGTGGACGGTGACAGCAATCCGAGAGGATCAAAAATGCTGAAAGACGATGATAGTATTGCTCTTTTCGTAGTCTTCTCTGTAGATTCGGGGTTTGGAGCTTCAATGGTGAATTGAAGAGAGTCGGATCGCGGGCTCCAGCCCAAGCCAAGGGCACTGGATGCGTCACTCAAGCTTAACTTGCTCTGCAGGTCGACACTGGAGATGGGAAAGATGTCAGGGGCATTTGATCTGAATTTTCGGAGATTGAAGCAGCCGGATTTCAACATACCGGTGACTGCATTCAGTATGTGTAGTAGCTCTTCTTTAGTGTCAGCTCCTGTTAGTAGATCGTCGCAATAAAAATCCTTCTGAACTATTTTCTTGATCTGATCGTCGTGGCAGTCTTCTCCAAGTTGCCACAAGCATTTAGTGCTCAAGTAGCTTGCGCTGGCGAAGCCATAGGTGACGGTGTTGAGCCTAAGTGTTCTTATGGGGAGATTATCTTCTTCACGCCAAAGAATAAGCTGTAGATCTCTGTCTTCTTCGTGGACATCGACTTGACGAAAGAATTTATCGATATCTCCAGCTAATACGTACTTGTATAGACGAAATCGCAGCAGAATCGAGAACAAGGAGTCTTGTACCTTGGGGCCAATCATTTGGATGTCGTTTATGGAAACGCCAGTAGATGTCGCGGCGGAGCCGTCGAATACGACGCGCAGCTTGGTGGATTCGCTCTGCTCGCGCAGCACAGCGTGGTGGCACAGGTAGTGGCGCCGGCGCGGCGGCGGCGTCTGCTCTAGCTGAGTGCAGTGGCCCAGCGACAGGTATTCTGCTATAAATTCACAATAGGCTTGCTTGAGTTTCGGATTTTTGCGGAATTTTCGTTCTAAAGAAAATAATCTTTGCCTTGCTCTATGATAGGAGTCACCGAGAACCTCAGTAGACTCTTTAAGTGGAAGCTTCACAGAGAAATGTCCATTTTCTTGACGGGTAGTGTGTGTCTGAAAGTGCTGTTCACACATCTTCTCACTATCACTCAGGAGAGGCCTTTTTGGTAGCTCTTCTAGCTCCCAAAATCTGGCAAGTTGTTGATCAAAATTATTGTTTAAATGATTGTCATTTCTTGACAAATTGCACTGAATGATTCTAGGTACGCAGTTGGAAGGTATAGACATAGCGCCTGAAATTAGCCAGCCCAACTGGGAACTTCTCAAAAATGGCAAATTTGCTCCAAGTGATTGCTGCTCTCTTCCTATAATTTGCCAGAATAAATCGGCGCCAATCAGCATGTCTATTGGGCCTGAAGTGTTGAAGGAAGGATCGGCTAGTGGAGTTTTCGGCGGAATCTTGAAGTAGCTTAAATCAATGGTTGAACTTGGAATATTTGCTGTAAGCTCAGGTAGAACCGGGCATGCCAATGTGGTCTGGTAGTCTGTGTGGCGAGAATGTATGCGGACGACGCTTCTCTCTGCGATGAATCCACAGTGTGTATTGCCCATACCGGTTATCCTCGTAGTATTTGTTGGTATGGCAGGTAGGCCCAACTTCTCTTTCAACTCTCTAGTTATAAAGGTGGCCGCACTGCCGGAATCGAGAAGGCAACGCACTTTCTGGCATGCGTTGCTACTTGGATTTACCACATCAATAATGGCTGTAGATAGTAATACGAGATTATTTCGTTGTACCTGAGATGAGAAGTTAACTGAAACTTCAATGGTTGATTCAGGAACATCCGTGGCTTCAGCAATGGCAGGTTGCACAGGAACACTGCTTGCAGGCTGTGAAGTTATGTGAAGTAATGAATTATGCTTTCTGTTACATTTTCGACATGGTCCTTGAGGACAATCCTTGGCAACATGTCCTTTTTTGAGGCAATTAGGACATAGATTTAGGCGGTAAATCTCAGTTTTGCGTTCTTCTGGAGTTTTTGATAAAAATGTAGGACAATTGTAGATGCTGTGATCTCCACTGCAATAGTTGCAGACCCAAGTTGATTCTCCGTTAGGTTTGTCATTATTTGTATGAGCTTTTATACATGCTAAGGATGTGCAGGCGCGCTCCTGCTTATTGCTAGAATTGTGTTTCTTACTACTAGAAGTATTCTCTACAATGTTAGCACGATTTTGTAAGAATTTTATTAATTCGCTTAATTTGGGCATATTGTCATCATCCGGATTCCTATGTTCGTCCCATGCTCGTTTGGTAGTGAAATCAAGTTTGTGATACATAATTTGTACTATCAATGGGTCCCATTCGTCTGTGGACTGACCTAAACTTGACAGGGCTCTGAGATTTTTGTTGACACTATAAACCAACGCTCTAAGAGAACTTTCAGAATCACGGTGAGTGGGTTGTAGTTCAAATAAAATTAAATCTATGTGTTGAGTGATCAAATGTCTCTTGTTATTGTACCTCTGACACAGCAGGTCCCAAGCAACCGTGTAGTTTTTGTCTGAGACCGCTAGGTTAGTCAGAATGTTAGCTGCTTCACCGGTTAAATAAGAATTGAGATAATGGAATTTGTAAATAGGAAGTAATTGTGAGTTTTCATGAATTAGTGATTTAAAAGTATCTCTAAAGTCTAACCATTTAGAATAAGTGCCATCAAATTTTGCTATTTCTATTTTAGGTAATTTAAAATTCACACTGTTAGAATGCTCGCTCTGAGAATGATGATGGTATGGAAGTTGTTGAGATTCACTAGGGCATTGCCGCAGAATTGTTTCTGCCTCAGCAATCAATTCTATGAACTTAGAGTCCGTAGCGTCCCTCTCATCAATTTCAAGAGATATAGTTTCTATGGAAAGCTCATCGATTTGATCTTGTAGCACAACAAAGTTTTTAAATAAATCTCTGATCATCTCTAGTTTTAATTTAAGCTCATTTACTTGTGATTCTTTGTATTCAAATATGGGTACTGTCTTGATTTGCTCTAAGTAATTTTCAAATTTAGTTAGCCTACCACGGATACTGGCACGTTTAGCTTTTAGAGTTTTGATATCCATGGCGATAAATTAATCAATTAAACTACCTTGATAAAGACAGCACTGAATCACTAGTAAGTACAAAATAAATGGAAAGATCTTACGTTCCTCTTCGTCTGGCTATCGGTAGTTACCGGCACTCCCTCGGCGTCAGCGAAGCAACCACGCGCGGGCGCGGAGCTCGGGGCAGGAGGCCTAGGGCACGCGTGCGGCGACGGCGCCGGCACGACGCGCTCGATGATTTCCCGAAGTGATGACGGGCTCTGGCCACAAGGATGGGCACGGGCACCTCTTGCGCTGAAATAGTCGGCCCGAAGCGGGGTATATAACGTGCAACACAAGCGAAGGATAGTGCAACTAGGGAACGTGAGGACGTAAACAAACCACGCACAAGGCACAAAATTAAACACTCGTCAGTACCCCAAGAACAAATTAGAATAAAATAGCTATGTTGCAAACGAGCACAAATGCTGGCTAGCACATCCAACACGTGCGGGAGGGCTAGCGTAGGCAACACGATATTCACAATGAACAACACAAAATGGCGCACTGAGTAGTTTTCCAAGGTCACTGTTGTAGTTGCACAATTTAGTGTGGGGTATGGAAAATAGCCTACAACGAAATAGAATGGGTGACTGGAATAGTTGAATCGCAAAATAATAGCGTAGAATTGTAAGTAGGTACCTTACCTATAGGTATTTTTCCTAGCCACTTGTAGCTACCTATGCAATCGCACTATTGCACAGGGCTACAAATCAAGGGTATAGGTGGCAGGAATAAATATTTTAGTTGAATGAAATAGATACGCACAATGCACATGCATGCAATAGCTTTTCCTATCACTGTTGTAGTTGTCCCGCAATTACGCAGGCTATAGACTACAACGAGAGGGGTATAGGTAATAGGAAAATAGAAGAATGGAAACTTAGCTGGGTATTCACGGGCCGGCCACACGCAGGCAAGCCGCACTCGCAATTAGGTTTCTTGATTCACTACTTCGTAGGTATTTATTCTCGACACGCACGATGGTCGAGGCTCGCTGCTCGCAGACACGCCGAATGCACACGGTGGCGGGTGCACGAAGCTCGTGGATGCACGAAGTGGTAGAAGGCTTGGAATCTCGGGAGTCCGATGATTGCAGTTAGACGGTCGCCATTATGTAAGCGCGTGTATTTTACAGCTTACATACAGTATTTGAGTATTTTGAGTAGTTTATTGTGGACGCGTGTAGGGAGCGCAGGGGCGCGTGTGTGATCCTTGGCGGTAGCGGAGCAAAAAGAGCGCGTGTGCGGCGCGCTCGACGCAGACGCGTTGCGGGGCGTGAGGGCAGGCGCGGGGCGCCCCGTAGTGATGGGGAGTGCGGCGCAGGCGAACTATGGTCGCGTAGTGTTGGCGCGAACACAATGTTTTTTTTTAATGAGTTGTATTGCAATATGTAACTAGTGACCTCGACAATAGATCATATTATTTATTGTTATTAGTAATTAACTGTTTATTTATTTTACCTCGATGGTCCTAGTTTATCATTTATAACTTCCAGTTACAGCTTTATTTAAGCAGGCACGCCCTTTATGCCTGGAGGCTTTTATTAAGACGTTAAGTTTTGTTTACGTTTAGTTTTTATTTCTGCCCGAGTATAGTTCTCGATGATTTTGTTTGGTATATTGGCGTGTGCTAGCTAACATATGGATAATACTTTAAATTAGGTTAATTATGTTGAATATTATTATATAGTCATTTTTTTTTTTTCTAACTGAACAGACAGCTTTGCTGCTGGGGAGTTTGTTGCGCCACTTCTTCTTCCCAGCTAACGCACTAGGAAGTGGTGAAGGGTGGGCGTTTTGGGGGACTGTCTTATGTAATTTTGACGTTCGAAAAGTGCTGATTATCAGCCTAGTTTGAATAAATGACTTTTGAATTTTGAATTTTTGACACTGCCTACAGTTAGGTCACATTACTGGGATGAATTCAAAGTATTATTAGGAGAAAACATGGCAATGACGAAACTTTTCTCGGTTTGCTAAAAAATATGAATTAAAAGTAATAATTATGCATGCTTTGGAAGTTTACTAAATTACATTTTCAGAAAAACAAAACTTAGTATGTATTGAAATTAGAAAGAAAAAAAGAAAAATATTTTATTTGGGACATGCGCAGGAAATTCAAACAGTAAAAAAGGAACATTTAAAACTAACAAAATTAAATAAATTACTATTTGAAAGTCCGATTACGAGTTGTTCGGGGTTGGGATGAGATAAAGATAAACTAAGATTAAAGATATAAGAATATCAGACTAAAACACCCGTTATACCGTAGCACTGTGGTAGGATAGGAGCCTCGTACCTTCAATTACTAGGTACTTTTGCTCGGGCAAAGTTTTATTGGGTTTTACTATTAGGAATTTCTTAAAAAATAATGACACTTTCAGCCAACTTCCAAACTCGGAGTTTGTAAATTGGCCGTGTGATACCCCCGTGCCTCGGAAAGCACGTTAAGTCGATGGCCCTGCGCTGGACCTCTCTCCGGTCGTGTCGGATTGCCGTCCCATTGGACTATGAAAGATAGAGTAGAGAGAGAGCACCTGTGTCTGCGCACACACAGTCTGGAGGACTATTACTTTTGAACTGTAGCACTGTATAATGTGTTTATTCATTTTTACTTTTCTGGGCCCAAAATATCTAAATACTTTTTCTATTACCAACCATGTAATTTCATTAACTTTCCAAGTCGATAAAAATTCTAAAATACCTCACCTCGTATTTCATATTCCCATACATCAAAATGCTTGTAAAAAACAAAGCCAAACTGAAACCCACACAAACTGCGGTGAGTTATCTGCGAATCTATTTGAAGACATTCGCGCTTATTGTTTCCTTGACAAAAGGGCGGTGGTGTCAGTGGCAATTGATCACGTAGCTTCCCTTCCCTACGTCCGTTCCGATAATATTGGGCGCCGTACACATTCGATGTGGAAAACTCTGAGGTTTGGGAAAAGATTGTAACGTTTCAGAATTATTTCACGTCTGTGACTACTCAAACATCGAAGGTTTATGTTATGAATAGCCACAGACTGATGTCTGTATTTATGAACATTACTTCGCCGGTTGTTAATATTCAAAACTTATTCGAACATCGCTTTTTCAAGAATGACTAATGAGAAACTATAATTTTAGGTCTAAGTTTACCTAAAGTACTATAGACTCAGACTCTTATTATTTCAAGTCACCGGTAAATGATCACAACTCCAAACAAAATAAAAGAAGAGCTAAAAACGTAGAAACACAATAACAAAAAAGATTTTCCCCAATAAAGGGCCACAAAAGATCCTAACATTGAACGTTACGCTGCATTTTATTACAGCCAGTGTACACGGTCCGTTCGCCCGAACCGTTACGGCGCGTCAATTATCCGGAGTCGTTGTGACGGCTCGGATACGGATTGAATTAACGTCGAGAAAAAACGCTCCACCGCGTTATATTAAACCCAGCCAGTTGAGATCAAGCTAACCGATATTAAATGGTGGCTCAGGCTGTTTAATTAAAGATGTGGTTGAAGTTTTGCTTGGTGTGCTGAAAAAATACTGTAAGGCTGGTAGGACTACGGTCTACGAAGACAAATAATGAGGTTTACAAGTAGAACGATAGAGAGATAGTACCTCTCTTTCTTTTAAGCGTGATATTATTATGTATAATGTTGTTTGGGTCTCAGAATTGTTCCTTGAGGCAGTCCTTTTGTAGTAAAGTGATTCGTGCTTGAAAAAGTAATATCAGACGCTGATATTACGATGCATCATTAGGGAAAAGGTAGTTATTTATCTAGTGAGCTACCGAATGTGCTCCAAAATCCATTTCAGACGTTTTCGTCACGACTTGTCTCTACATACTCTGTCAAAAGCAAATCTAAGAATACTATTTTACACAATAAAATTAAAATTTGAAAATAAATCGGAACTTAAATAATTTCGAATGGCACGTAGCTTTTATTCGAATTTAGATTACAAAGATTTATAATATTTGAATATCAGAAACTAACAGGATTTCTGAACCCACAACCGACCAAGAAATTGTATGTTTTCCAGCCACAAGTTCACGCCTCCGTCACCCGAACTTTCATTTCCTGAAGGCAGAGCAAACATTTGTGGGTTAAGGCGAATATGCTCAGGTAGCGGTATTCAAAATTGTATTTTTTTTTTTGCAAATTTCAGCTCACTTATGTGCTCAGTATGTAGATGCCTATTACACGACAGTAACGACGAGAATGTATTTTCAGTAAAATCATCCATACAACTCTCGAAGTTAAAATTGAACTGAAATATCATGTTATCAACAAAAACAATTTCATGATGACATGATATTTCATTCATTCATGAGTTGTATATTCGTGAATTGCAAAAATCGTAAGAGAATTTCGTGGGCTAGCTTAGCACATCCCCCTTAACTTCGTGGTAACCGTCCTTTTTTTATAAACGGGACGACTTTTCTTATGGACTCGGTCACGACTTGGAACGACTGTTTGCAAACTGATTATCAGTTTTATCATTGTCTTCTCCTTATTATATTGATAGTTTTTGGGTTTATTCAAATTATTAATTTTATGTAAGTACTTCCCTTGGTCTTTATTTTCTTGTCTTTGGGTTTAATTGAGAATTCCTTGTCACGAAGTACATTATTTGAGAACCTGATAGTAATTTATGAAGTTGTTTTAGTTGTGTACCAGTATGTAAAGTTGATTTGTAACGATGAGGGTGGCAAAATCTGTCTAGATAAAACCCTTTTGTAACAAAATAGAAAAAACAAATTATATCTTACGACTTTCACCACAACTTTTAATGCTAATGTAAGAAGTGAATAAACAGTATCAAGAACACCCAGTACATATAAATCTTTGATAAAGTTAACCTTTTCTAAGAATATAATATTATGTTTCATCACAAACTTATGTATGCACACATCATGCAGAGCCGCGATCAGTGCCAAAACACTACTAGAAACCACGTTTGGCACAACTGCGGTGAGTTGCAAGTTTATAATATTGCTAGCTCATCTACCGAAACAACTGTTACCTCTTATATAAACAGAACACTTAAAACTTCACTGAACAGACAGGGAAATGGAGTCAAGTTGCCGTGTTATAGCCATTTTGGCTTATTGGTGATTCGCACGAATTTACTCGCTCGAAACGGGCGAATTGACACTTTTAAATAATATACTTTTTTCTTGAAGCGATTCGCACGAAGTTATCTTATTTGTAGGCGAATCTTTAACTCCAGAAATCGCTTCACCTACAATTAAACTAAATTCGTGCGAATCTCCAATAAGCCGCCATTTCACACAACTGTAAAAAATGACAGTTGTGATTTGAATATCCGTACAATTTAAGTTGGTTAGCAATGAAGTACAGCGGTTAAAATTGATCTTCCACTGTACCATCAAGGGAACAGCCAAGGGTACACAGGAAAACTAGCGCCTTTATCTTCCTGAAATAATAATCTTAGATATATTGTGTATTTTCATCCTTAACATCAGATCACAATATTTTTATATTTTTAGCATGAGTTCTAATTCATTGTCTCGACATTTTAGCGTAATTTTTGGTACAGTCCGTGGGTTCCATATGCTATAAACTCGGAAGGAACTTAGCATCGGCTTCTCGTGCATATTAATAATCGTCTCTTTCTAAATCGATTATTAGAAAATACATTGATAGTACAGGAGGATAGTCGAGGAGCTCGTGGAAAAGTAATAACAGCCGCGCGGGTCTATCCATCAGGTTAAGCTACGCTTGCCGGGGTTGGTCAGTGGATGGGTGACCATCTTTACATACTGAGATTACGATTATCGAGTTTACTTTCCGAGGCTCGGAAAGCACGTTAAGCCGTTGGTCCCGGCTGTCATTCGTGGATCTTTGACAATCGTTACGAGTCGTCAGAAGCCCGAAAGTCTGACACCAGTCTTACCAAAGGGTATCGTGTTACCCAGTTTCTGGGTTGTGGAGGTCAGATAGGCAGTCGCTCCATGTAAAATACTGGTATTCAGCTACTTCCGGTTAGACTGGAAGCCGACTCCAACATAGTTGGGGAAAGGCTAGGCAGATTGAATTGATATTGATAGTACAGTAAGCTGCACGTTAGTGGTAGCAAAACTAGTAAATATAAACTGACGTCTTAGTCTCTATTCAAACACCGTACTACGCTAAGCTAGGTCAAAGACCAATCCTTCTGCGAAAATATCATGTCGCAGAAGGAGACAGCGGAAAGGGAGAGGATTTCTAGTGCTCTCCCGGCCCGCAGCAGGCGCACCGGCCCCACAAAATGGGTCCAGAGACGGTGGACTCGGGACCACCGCCGCCCCCTGTCATATAAGAACCGAGGTGGTGGCGCGTAATGTACCACGCGCGCCTCTTAGACGTCGCGGGGGAGTCAAACACCTCACTCTCCCGCTTGACCTGCGGCTCTGCGGGCTGGCACCAGTCGGGAGCTGCGTTCAAGAGAGATTTAATGCCTCGTAGTTCCCGGTGTATATGTGCGCGGGAACACGGAGTGGTTTTAGTCAGAAGAAGTCTGACAGACCTCTCCGTCCGCGCCAGGACAGAGGACATCCATGAGGATATCCAAACAAAAAATAAGGTCAAAGTCCAAAATGTTACCACCGAAGTGCGATCTACTGTAGCTACTCTTTGTCCATTTGATAAAATGTAATCCTTTTCTAAATTACGCGAATAAACTTCTATTTCCCACTATCCTTTAACCCAACTAACGCTTGCAAAGATTTGTGCGCACTACCCTATCCTATCTTATACATGACCCAGTTAGACGTTGTAAACAAATGGTGGGGACTTTGCAGATGTATTGCTGTTTCTTCAGTATCAAATCAACTGTGGCAAACCTCATAGATACGTAATTTTCTTTTTACGAAAAAGATGTGATAGGTAAATTAGTAAATTAGTTAACTAAATAAGTGCGATACATGCGAAATTTACGAATTAGTGCGAAATATTGTGTTTTCAATTCTTTGCCACGAAATTTTGACGAAAAATCATTCTTCAATGAGGCACAGGATGAACTCTTAGATGGATACGTTCATTTCCATAGGCAGCTAGTAAATGTAGTTCAGCAAGAAACTCCTGTCGACGTCATACAGATTTCAGTGGTAACAAAATATAGCTACCCTAGATTTGCAAATGCTACTATCCCCTCCACAGCCCAGTTAACAATGTAGACGCTGAAAGATATTTTAGTATCTACAATATTGTCATAAACTACCGAAACCAAAGGAAACAGTAAAACCTTTTGCTTGTAATGAAAAAAAAACAATAGATAGGTATAATGATTATGCAAATAAATATGTGATTTTAAGTTTTGAGTTTGTATTTTGGCGAATATAACCGAAATTATGAATTTCATGCAAAATTTTGATACTTTATTTGGAAAATTTCGTTTTTTTTTATTTGCGTAATTTACGTAAACTACATAAACTCACGCCTTCTTCCCACGAGGGTAGTATACTCCTTTTGCCTCCTTTACGTTCATACATCAGCAGTGCTATTCTGTAACCATCTCACCGTGAAAACTTAGGTGAAGTGAGTGTGGAGTGAGCTGTCATTCCACTATTGACAGCTCACTTCACCCAAGTTTTCACGGTGAGATGTTTACAGAATAGCATCTCAGGTCATACACGCACGCCGGTTGAACCTCTACGCACTAGACCTTACTGAAGATCAGGACCAATAAGCTTACTATTTGTCCTGAAATACTACTATATATTTGTGTTACGTATTTTCATCTGCTTACGTATTTTTATAACTTCTGCGCATTAGTTTTGAGTACACTAAAAGATAAATTTCAGATGGAACAACATGAGTCAGTTCTATTTTCCGACTAGTCTTGAACTTCAATTATTAACCTTTCTTTCACTTTGAAATCTACCCCAGATCCAATCGGATCGGCTGTCTAGGAATCATTTAATGGTTGAATAGAAAAGTCGAATATAAAATTGAATGAAGTGCAGTTCCCTGTTCCTTGCTCTCGTTCCCAGCGAAGCCTCCAAGACAGTTGATAATTGATTTTGTAACAGTTTCAATAGAATGATTTTATTAGTATTCGGTAGTTGAATGAAGGAAAGGCGAGCTTAAATTTCATTAATCATTCCAATTCGAAGGATCTTTCAAGACTCACGAATGGATGAACATTTTAAAGAGCATATCGCTTTTAGATAACTAAATTATTTTTGATACAAATTCACTTGAATAAATAATATTGTGATTCAAATATGTAAATGGAAACTTGAATAATATCTGTCTGTAAATGTTAATAAATTCGTTTTGTTATTCTTTGTCTTCTCGTATTTTAGTACAATGCTAAGTAAGTATTGGGTAGAGACTGACTGATATATTTAAATTCTTGTCCTTGACATTCGTCTTGTAACTGTAGATTTTGTATATTTCATAACATTTCGATATCAGCTAGGCAATATAATAATTTAACGATGTACTTTTTATTTTTTTACCTTTATTGTTAATCAGGGAAAGGAGTTCATAGCCAAAATAATTAGTATAAATAATAAAATAAACTTTATTTCCAGCATCGCAATAACAACCATAAGAATAACAAATACTTATAAAGAAAAAATAAAATACAAAACATAACATCTCATGTCAAATAAGCATCAACAGTACATTACTGTCGCGGCCTGCAACAAGGGCACACAAGGACGATCGTGGGCCGAGGCGAAGCCGAGGCACACACATGTGAGTCCATCTATGCCTAATTGTGGCCAAGGCTTGTAGGTACTTTTCTCAAATAATGCGCGGAAATTCAAACTAAGTAAATTTATTATAAATTCCAGAATCAATGACGAATAACGATAATTTTTCACGCGCCATTATGTTCATTTGTTTCTTCTTTACTTTATACAGCTCCATTTGCAAAACAAATCGAAATTTAAATAATATCTTCGATAAGTTACCTCCTTGGTATAAGTGTTGAAGTAAAAAGTTTCTTCTATTTTTAAACAACACGACAGATATTATGATAGTGGACCGCCTGGGGGTTTTGACCTCGGATTTTTGTTACAGTGCACGATTTTTTTAAATCGAGGTGGGATTTGGTTTTTTATACTATACATTGCAATGTTTACTAATTTTCTTTATACCATTCCCCCTCTAAAAAGCTTATTTTATTCACTGGTTTCAGTGAATAAATCACTATTTTTGTGTTTGAATTTAAAACACATTTATATATGCGACCTCCATCTCAATGCTATACAACCTCCTTGCGAAAACATACTCGATACACAGGAAATAAATATCGCTTCACAAGTTGGTTATTATTAGTAATAATAATAAGAAAATTACTTTTAATTGTAGTAATTGTTCCAATTTTAATGTGCATTTTAATTAATTCAACCTTCCTTTTTTCTTCATTAAATGTCTATTGTCGCTTAAATCTTTCTTTTTCTCGTAGTCATGGTATAAATTATAGTATGCAACTCTTGAATAAAACGGATTTATATCGAGGGCCATGAATTACTCGCGTCGCTTAGGATTCTAACACTTGAATCACTCGCTACGCTCGTGATTCATCTATGGCCCTCGCTTTAAATCCGTCCTTTATTCACTAATTGCATAATAAACTATTTTGTGATTGATTTTTAGCATTGAAAATGCTTTTTCGATCGCTTCAGTAGGGTACCCGTTTTCAAGAAAAGTGCGACTGGGGGCTGGGGCCTCAATATCAAAAGATGCGTTACTGAAAGGGCTAAACATTCCATTCTGAATTTTTAAATTTCATTCCCTGTAACAGAAATCCGAGGTTTTCATGTTTTTAACCCTCCAGGCACTCCAGTATGAGTTTTCATTGTAATTTATTCGGCCACTTAACACGACAGATATGGATTTTTATACAAACACTGTCGGCCGGGCGCTCGCACGTATTCGACCAGTACAGAATTTTCGATTTATCTCTGAGAAGGTTGTCAAAATAATGCTCGAATTTCCAGCCATGTTTGAGAAAAATATCTTAACAATCAAGCCTTGACTGATGCAATTTATTTAATCCATTGTTGCGTTTTCCCTGGGGGCCAAATCTCACAAATTTTGAATTCAAAGTCACATGCAAAACTTTCCAAAAACAGTCACATACAACGTCTATTAGAAATGTGTGGTCGCGTTGATTATTCTTCGCGTTACGATGTTGGTCATGCCATGGCCAAAGTTGTTAAGTTTGGTGGTCTGTACCACACCCTTAAGCCTCGTGCAGACTACCGCGACGCGACTCTAAAGGTGTGTCCACATTGAGCGGCAAGAGCGCAGCAGCAACACTCAGCGTTTGCAGGACACATTTCTAAGAAAACTTCACGGTAGAACAATTAATGGTATATCGTCGCGCCGTCGCGTCGTACCAGTCTGCATGAGGCTTAAAATAGGACCACACCTATTTGATACATGCCGTATAGCACACACTTTTTAACACCCATCACTATCACTATCACTTCTAGGCCACTCATTAAGTACAATTTACACTAGCAAACGTGACAGCAAGGCCGTTCTATCTCGGATCGCGTGAAAGCGGCTCGAGTGGGTGCCACGTTTCATTAATCAGGCCAAGGGCTGATCCCATCCGGACTAATTGACGCTCTACTGATAGTCCAATAATGACTGTTCGCCCCTACATCGAATCCCGTCTAATCTACTGGCCAATACATTATGTATTAAACCGCTGAAATGAGTTTTAAATGAGAATCGACGTTTAGTGATGTGGAAATGGCGTGGACAGTTTGAATAAAATAATTTTGCAATTTTAATTTCTGCTATTTTAACAACGACATAGGTAAGGTACCACCTAACCTACTCTATTTTCTTTAGGTACAGAATTGTAATAAATTTATGTATATAAAAGAATCTCTTCAATCTTTCTAACTTGATGAAGCATCTCTCTTTCGATCAAGTAACAATATAAAGGTGTTTGTAAGTACAAAATAGACGCCCACGAGGAGGCATAAAAATAAAATAATAGATCGTTAATGACAGCATTGTTTACTACTGAAACGATGTTTAAACAGCGACCAGAAAATAAACTAGAATATTTTGAATATACTTTAGTGGTATGAGGAACAGGGTGTAAAGTTCACTCATCCACCATAGAAAAGGGAGGATCCTCCGACCAGACGGGTGTCGTGTCTGGCGGGCAACTGCCAAAAAGTTGATGTCGGATAGTCTTATAAATGTCTTTCGCGCGGTAAACTCTAATTGCGCGATGCAGGATTTGTGTGACGTCATGTTTTTGACGCGTAGTTCGTATGTGGCGGTGTAACCGCTACAATACGCACAACACAAAAATAAAGAGAGAAGCACTTAATTAAAAGCCACGGAAACTAGATTTATTTATAAGTATATATATTTCATGCATAAGTATTAGAGATCTCGCGCACTAGACGGCCACGACCACGACCAGTGGTCGCAGCGACCAGGTAAACTATAGAAACCGATTCGAATCGCGCACTTGGTCGCAACGGCCAACTAGCGGCAGACCATATAATACCACAAGACGGCCACGACTGGCCGGAGTCGTAGCCGTCTAGTGCGCGTGATCCCTTAAGCGATTTTCAAATAGTTTTAACACAAAACCACAAATGTAAATGTTCCTAGAAGAAGTAAAGGATGACATCCCTTCATGTTTTGCACGAGTTAATCCGAACTCGATATAAAACATTGATCTAAACATTGCAAATAACAGAACTATTATGTTCCATAATTTCATTATTGATGGTTGTCTCAGGCTTACATTTCTTAATAATAAGATGGGACGAAAGCAGAAGAATTTGATTTGTATTCCTTTTAGTAATAATTTAAAAAATTACTCATCATCATCATCATCATAATGTCAGCCGAAAGATGTCCACTGCTGGACATAGGCCTCCCCCAAGCACTGCCACTGCAACCAGTTCTGTGCTGCCCGCATCCAGCGGATTCCTGCGGCCTTCACAAAGTCATCGAAAATGACTCGCTTAAATTATTTTTTAATGACTGACGAGCTCTGATAGAATATCATGAAGACAGGGATCACTTAAATTATTTTATCACATTGTGGTGGTTTTCCTAAGAATTATGAAGGTTGGACAAAAGGCAGATGTTCTAAAATCTAAAACATCCAGAAACGGTCAAAAGGCATTGTGAATTTAAAATAATCGTATCTGTAAACATACCGACAGCTCCATGAACATCATCTGCCCAGCCTTTTCCCAACTATGTTGAGGTCAGCTTCCAGTCTAATCGGATGCAGCTGAATACCAGTATTTCACATGAAGCGATTGCCTATCTGACCTCCACAACCCAGCTAATGGGTAATAGGATACCTCTTGGTAAGACTGGTTGTCAGACTATCGGGCTACTGTCGACCAGTAAAAACTGTCAACGATCCACGAATGACAGCCGGAAGCAACGGCTTAACGTGCTTTACGACGTTCGGAGTGGTCTCGGTATGTAAAGATGGTCACCCATCCACGGACCAACCGCGGCAAGCATAGCTTAACCTGATCGATGGACCCGTCTGGCTGTTATTACTAAGCCACTTAGCCCCCAGCTCCATGAACAAAACCACTCAAATCAGGAAAAGACTAAGGACGAACTTTACAAATGAAACTGAACACGATCAGCACATTTAAAGTTCAAGAACTGTCGATGTCAATATTCCACTCTTGAACGCGGTTTAGATGTGTTGATTGCGTTCAATTTCATTGATAAAATTCGCCCTTAGAAGAGATAAAATCTGAAACACTTCCAGCATCTAAAATTTCTACAGTGACATCTTCGTCGAAGCATTGTGAATATTTGTCGCGTGGGTGTTCTCGGAATAGTGAATGGGGAACCTTGATTAATGTTCCCGAACGAAGGGAAATTCGGCCTAAATCAATTCACAACAATTTATAACTCCCTCGATTCCATTAAATTATAATTGTTGTTTTATATTGTTGAGATCGGAATAAGTTGGCAAAACGTCTTGTTTTTAATTGCTTATGAATAATTTATAATTGTGTGCACGTTGGTTAATGTTATTGATTGGTAGGTAAACATGTTGTTGTTTTTTGAGCGAATTTAGTTTTTGTAATGGTGTTTACGTCTTTATTGACTGTTATTGATATAGCTATCGTATTCTAATAAATTTTTCCAACCATTCAGCCTTTTTATAACATTTAATCAGTCCCACCCCACAGTCTTCCTAATGATCTTTTTCTCATTCGATATAGATACTTTTTGTTTAATTATAAACCAGAAGAGTCAGGCAAACGAAAGTAGACACTCCTATTATTTGCAAAGTTTTTAGATGGCAATGCTATACTAATATCAACCTCAATTTATATGTGTATGAGTGTGTTTTAGTTGTATGTGTTTTTAAATAAATAAATTTGCCAAAACAAGAAGGAGTGCTGTTGATGATATGTTGTGATCTTGATAAAGCATTTACTAACTCAAAAATTACAAAACATTGATTCTAATCTTTTCACGTGGAAGTTTTAGTATTCAGATTTTGATTATGGTAGTGAATATTAACCAAAATTATTAAAGAATATTGTTGTTTTTTTTATTCGAATTGCTGCATAATACCTAAAGTTGTATTTTTATTCAGACGATATAAACAGATTTTTCAAAATGTCAAGAAAGGTCTCTTTGATTTGGATCATAATAGGTAAAATACAATAGACGACGTATATTTAGTAACTTAATCCGCGTAACTGTTCTTAATGAGTCATAAAGAACCCTGTAAGAAATCGACACGTGTTTCACCTCTAAGTATCAAATTAGGTTATTCCAGATATGCCATACTAATTTTGGGATTGCTATGCTGATATTTTTCTAATTTGCCGCGCCTTTTCAGTCTCTACATTCGTTTGCCAGACTATCTTATTATATTACAATATAGTTGTTACCAGCAGCATTTCACCTGTCTGCTGTAGTAGTCCATCTAATGCTAGCTTTAATTTTAACAACAGACTTATGCTCTTAAGTAAACCCACCATTAGTTTCATCAATAACTTGCTTATAAACACCATTGGTACAACTAACCCGCAAGCCATAACATCTAAGTGAAAACCGTAAAATTTAACTATAAACTATGTAATAATAGCTTTTTAACCGCATTAAGGCTTTACGATCTACTTCACTTCGGGCCTACTCATTGTGTTCATATCTACTAACACTTTAATAAAATATTAGGCTAAGCCCGTATTAAAAATTGATGTGGCGTTTCAACGTGACTGTTTTACGTTCAAATATGAATATGAAAGTTTTGTGTTACCTACTTGCTTGGTAACAGCGGTTTTGATACATTAAAAATATTAATGATTGAGTGTTACGTAAGCATTCATCATTTTTATATGCTAAAAAAGAATTGTGAATGAGCTTCATCATGAATAATACTTTCTTTAAAAACCAAACTGTTCCGAATAATCCATTAAAGACTCATTAAAATTTATGTTCATCGAAAAAATGGGTAAATGGTAAATTGTGTAAAGTAGATCCTAATTCTAACTTCCTAACTTATAATATAAATGCAAAAGTGAGTTTGTTTTATGTTTATTTGTTTGTTTGTTACGCTTTCACGTCTGAACTACTCTACCGATCACCGAAACACAAAAGGACATTGAGTATTTTTATTCAGAAAAAAAGTGCTGTTCCCGAGGTATAGAAAACTGCGAGCCGTGGGCAAAAGCTAGTAACAAATATTTTTCTTTATGCAGTCCTCATATTTAAGTTTCGTGCAGACCAGCGCGACGCGACAGCGCGACGCGACACGGGCTATTGTTATACCGTCAAGTTTTCTTAGAAATTATATTGTTCGAGCGACGCGGCGTCGCGTCGCGCTGGTCTGCACAAAGCTTTATACCTAAGTAAACTGTTTTCCAACCGAGAAACTGACGTCAACACACACACAATTACTCTGATTTCCTGGTTTCATTCTCCACGCATTTTTACGATTACATAGCCTACTGACCCAACCCGTTAGCTATGTAAACCGAACATATCTCCCTATTATGCAGAAAGAGAATTCGGATAAAAACGACATCGTTACTGAGTTGATAACAAATGCTATCGCAGAGAAATATTACGCCAATATTACAGGAACCATTACCTGGGACGGGAAGCAGGAGAGCAGACAAAACGAATCGTGTGAAATGTTGGTTCCATGCCTATAACTGCTCCTACAATAGAAAATAGACTCAAACAGGTAGGTTATAGAGTTGGTTGTTAGATGTGGTGATTCGACGGTATTTAACGCGTATCACGCATTTGGATTGCCGCCTCTGCCCAGGTGGAAGCAGCGTGATCGATTGCCTCTTTGTCGTCTAAGGCTGATATTACGGAAAACATTTCTTCTGTGTTGTTGTGGCCCTTTGCCTTCCCCCTGTGGTATTTATATTGATGAATTGCAGCCGCAATTTTCTGACGCGTCAGAATGTTTTATTTCTGATAGCATTATTTTACCGGTATGTGGAACAAGTAAGGTTGTTTAAAACGATGCTTTTGTTCCTAACTTTGGTCTATCGATGGTTATCCTTTCTCCTAAACCAACCTATATTTTTTGACCGCTCCTGGCCGGATTAAAACAAAGTGTTTTATTCCTGCAATTTATCTATAAAGTCTCATAGAAGCGATTAAAATCAAGCCTTATAATGCTTCTTGGTTCGTTGCAGTCTTCGTATAGTCGAAGATTGCTAGGTATAAGCGATTCATCATGTTGAATATCTTAGTTCAATTTTATCGCAATTTTACTGACATACCTGCTCAACGCTCTGACGATGATAAGCATTTCAATCCGCCGCATTCGTCACATATTGAACGTAATCAGTCAACTGTGAGATCGTAAACCTCATTTTGTTGGTGATAATCGTTAATTTAATCATGTTGTTATCATAAAGAGCCAAGTTTTGTTCCAATTGTTGTTTTTATGGGATTCACGTGTTTTATTTAGTTATTCTATTTACCAGTTTTCCATTATTACAAATAATTCAAGGGCAAATTAATGTACCTAAAAATTGTTGAGTCTTGTGTTTCTCTTCTATTTCAAAACCTTAAAATCTAGTTCGCAGGTATAGTACCTACAGAAGTTTCTTTATTCCAAACAATTTTCAATCCAACTAACGTCACTAAGGGTTGATTTTGCAGCCGTCAGATAACTTGACACTTGACAGCATTTGTATATAAAATATGTCAATCTGTCAAAATTATTCTTCAGATAAAAAGTTATCTGACTAATGAAAAAATAGCCCTAAACGAAACAGGTCTTACCTGTCAACATA
Source organism: Agrochola circellaris (assembly GCA_914767755.1). NCBI lineage: Eukaryota > Metazoa > Arthropoda > Insecta > Lepidoptera > Noctuidae > Agrochola > Agrochola circellaris. The sequence goes on from OU611847.1 coordinate 5,624,652, forward strand.
GAGATTCTACTTCCTTGTTCCAAAATAAGGCATTTCTCGCCAATCCACAGAATTAGCGGTACGAGGTACCCCTGAAAGCTGAACACATTACACACAGACCCTCGTTTTAATCATTTATAGTAAGGAAACAGTGATGAGGTCGTCAGAACTGGTTCACAACTCCCCCCGCGCCCCTCTCCTCTAGCAGTGTGGCCGTTTCCTCAGCCCCAACTTTAATGGACATCATTTGGTAAATCACTGGTGTTCCCTTTAATTACGCATTCCAATCTTTCTTTTAAACTTCCCTCGTATTTTTGCCGTTAAACCTGTAAAGTATTCTCGTCCAGAAACTTTGGAATCACGATTTGTGTAAGCCAAACTCGGAAGTAGGTCCTTTATTTTTTAAATGGGACACAAATTGTTACTTACTCCTGGGGGCAAAGATAAATCTTCCAAGTTAAAGTTCGCAACAATAATATCAATTAACGAACAAAATATTGCTTTAAGAGGCTTACAACAGCTAAAGCGCGGTCACTGTCGGACTACATAGAAATGAAAGAGAAGCGCGATGACACGACGCAGGTAATGATTGGATTGTTGATGACATTAACGATTAACTATTGCAAAATATGAAGCAGTTAGCGATTTACAGAAAATCTATTGATTGGACTGGAAAATTAAAACACTATTATGCTAATATGTAGCTTGTAGAATAATCTGACAAAAAATCAGAATGATTGCATGTAAATTAATATGATTTTTAATCGTTAAAAGAAATTTTTAGAGGTATCTTCATGATTTTTTTCTATCGTATCAAATTAGTTGTATTATGTTTTCAACACACTATCACACTAGCATATATCCTGAAGAATATCATATATTTTTCTAAATTTTGTTTACTGCAGTGGATCATATTCTTTTAGGCGTTATAAAACTTGCGTTTAGGCACGTTTAGGTCCTGTAGTCCCCTTAAGAAATATTGCTGCGGCCGTATGTGCGTCTATCGTGACGAAGCTTCGCACATTGATACGATACACGCAGATGTGACCAACTATACTATTATCAGTTATCGTCGCGATAGTTTGGCCAGCGTAGCACTTATCGCCCGGGTGGTGGTACATAATAAACGTGGCGAAGCCGCTAATGTGACAACTGCATTAGCGCGATAACTTTTTAGCGAGCAAAACATACGAAGCTTCGGCTCGCATTGCTTTATCACGATAGACGCAGATGCGACCGCAGCATAAGAGATCTTCGTTAATTTTAAATGGGTTTTCGCAAAGCACCTAACGCCTGATTCAACTAACTTGGGCTCTCAGCTATCGAACCAAACTGTACTCTCCTATATAAATAAGTTGTGCCTCGGAGCACTGCCACTGAAACCGGCTGTTGACGAACTTAAATTGTGTTTCCGAACCGACTGGGTGTTTGCTTACGAGATGAGACCCGAAATAGAAAAGATATTTCCAAAAATATTTGTTAAAATAAATTTTGTTTGGAGAGAATTATTCACGTTTGTCCAGGAACCGTTTTTAATTGGTTTCCTTGAACATTTGTTGTTTCGGAACGAGATCATGAAAAAATATAGATCTGGTTCGTGTCTCGATACCCTAACAATTTGTACCTTGTATTTGTGCTTGATTCGACAAAAATCGTCCTATACCTTCATACAGACCCTAAAAAACAACCCATCCCGCCGTCGGTACACTGAACTAGTTTACTACATGAATGTAAGGAATACGCCCGAAATAAACACGAGCAAAGTGGAATAACGTGACGTGAAATGAAGGACGTAAAAACTGAAAAGCGTCCACCCATTGTTTCCGAGCTGACCGTGTTACACGTTGTTATTATTAAGGCGAGCTACGCCGCATTAAACATCAGAAAGTTACCCGTTATAACCTTTAGGCGAGTGTTCCGAAAATAAAGAATGTCAACGCTTCGGTCCGGGTCTCTTGAATATGTTAGGTGAAACGTAAAATTAAATTATTTAGATACTTCCACACCTCGCATTTCAGATTCTTTGGGACTTATCTCAGGGCTTTTGTATGGAGGTTTACCCGTTTTGCGTTTTGTAAATTAACTTCGAGAAATTTTGTGGACGCTATAAATCTGGGCAGGTATATTCGGTCCGGTAATGAAGCATTTTAGGCAAATAATTTTCGATGTAAAAGTTTTTGACTGTAACTACCTATTCGTATCATTTAAGGCAGGCAGCCTTACGGTAAACATGTACTTTTATCACACTGATATATAAGAGCAATATTATGATGCAATTTTTTTTCCATCTTTGTCGGTTTGGTGGACAGGCTGTCGATGTGTGTGTTTTTTTTACGATTTAGTACTCCGAATACATCAACGTGATGGACAGCAACATCTATTGCGATGGATAATCAGATGCCAGAAGGTAAACTGTACCTTAAGTCCAAATCTTACGAACTTGAAATTAAGCCAAGTCCAAAACCAACAAAAGAACAGCAAAAAGATTTAATACAGTAGTATCACTTGCATACAATTTCGTTATACGCAGTAAGCGGGGCAATATAAGGCGACATCTCACCACTAAACTATTGCTCAGTGCCCAGCAGCGAGGCAGTAACAAGCTGTTGATAAATTAAGTTGTCGACTCGACAACAGGGCGGGACTCGAAATTGCTCGATGCGGTTCTTGAGAAAGACTGCGCTTTTTACGGCTTATTTTATGTCGCTTTGTCACTTTTGTTGGGTATTTTTGGTGCTAGAGTTGTAATAGCACGCAAAGTTAAGTAGTGGAGCTGTCTTCAAAGTGCACTTTTCTCATCGCTTAAAGAGTTTTACACCTTTTTTAATAGCTTTATCGCCTTTTTCTAATCTTTACTTAAGGCAAAGCAGGAGTTGCTTAAACAAGCGATTAGAAACCCAAATCTCAACCCTTAGCTACAGAAAGTGATTTTTTATACCGTGTCATCTGGTTTTTAGGTAATGTCACATTACCTATTTAGCATAGTTACGATTACATCCATAGTTTTACTAAGAACACCGATAAAAAAACTGCTTTAACTTGCGGCAATCACGAAATCTACTAGGACTGCCTTATCTTCGCTGGGAAACATAGTAACTGCCAAGTGCCGAAGATTTTAAATAAGAAAAATACGGATCGTGCGCTCGCCATAATGTTCACCCCATTTCCCTAACTCCAACCCTGTATTCTATGTCCTCAGTTATCCACGACGGGGATATTGTTTCTGTACTGGCGAGCACTTAGAAAAATTACAATTACTCCAATGAAAAGAAGATTTGATATTGCCTCAGCCTTTATTGTTGTTTACCCCTGCTCCTTTCATAAATGATATTGTGTTATCTTGTCTGTAGTCTTTTAAGTATACAATTTCTAAGTATGTGATATGAAATATGTCTAATTTACGAATATATTGCTTATCACGCTAATAGTACTTTGGCATTACTTTGTGTAAATATTTTCATCACCACTGCTCTCAAAACAGTGAAAGAAAACGTCGTGAGGAAACCGGCATATCCTAGAACCAAAAATTCGAAGACACGTGACATCTACCAAACCGTACTGGCCTCGCTTGGTAGATTTCAGCCTACTCTCACAGAGAGGAGGCCTGTGTCCCAGCAGTGGGAACATTATAGGCTGATTATGCGAGTAAAAAAAATGCAAAATAAAAGTTAAATATTTAATAGAAGTGCGAGAGCAACTTTGAATTTAACAACTTTTATAGGGCAACTCAAAGTTCCTGAAAAACTTCAATTTATGATAAATTTTACCCGTACCGAAGGACCAAAGGAGGACCAAACAGCGACAGTTCTCCGAATTTAAAGTATGAAAGCTGCTAACGATACCCGGATTCACATGTCTCACTTCCTAAACTACTAGAGGAGTCAACAAGAATACTAATCAGCAACTATAATTACTTAGTATCGTCTTTAAAAAATAACCCTCCTTTTGGCTTCTCCGTAGTCGGGGAAAAAACTTCATGATTAATTTCAACATTATTTTATTAAAAATTCTATAAAGCAAAAAAAGAATCATCCGGGCAAAGCAGAAAGTTACAAATAAATCTTGCTTTGTAGAATGGCATATTTTATAATTAAGTACAAGGGAGTTTATTCTGAGCCCGAGGCGTTTGGCCGTATTTCCTTTTATACTGTCTGTTGCAGAAAAAATCACTGTTAAACAAAGAAATCTGAACAATGATAGTATAAGATAATGATAAAATGTTTTAGATGCTGTGTGACGTACGCTTGTTTTATCAAAGAGAATTTTATTTTGTTATTTTATTACCAATTATACTTTAGTTGGTAAGTTACATCCTATAGTTAGTTCCAAAATTATCTGATAAAGGTGTAAAGAAACCTTGTTCAGGTTAAATTCTTACGCAATCACTCACTAAAGAGAATTTGTAGGTAACACATTCATCTGTAATAAGGTGGTTCTGTGTTTAGAGGGTTTGGTTTCCGCACTTAGTCCTGGACCTCATCCTGGATTGTATTAAGGTGATTTAAATTTATATCTGGTGAGATGAAAAGTTACAATTTTATTATTGCTTAAATAACAGTATTCAATTTAATCGAAAATCCTTGACGTAAATTGAAATTATAAAATTAACCTCAATTGTCAATTGACAAACTTCCTTAAGGTGATTTAAAATTAGACTTCAGGTTCATGTATTCAAATGTACAAATCAAAGCCTGACTGGCACTACAAATTGGCATCCACAGATACGTTTTTATGATCCATTTGTTTACATTTTCATGGGATACTTTCGGAACAGACCATACGAACATTGCTTAGGCCTACACAGGCGACAAATTATTTTACATTTGCAGTTGGAATGTATGGGAAACATGTTTTTCAACTACAATGTTAAGTTTGTTCTTGGGACATTCCAACTACGGAACACATCATTGTGCGTAGTCCGACACGTACTTGGCCGGTTTTTACAAAATAAACCTTAACTTATCTTAACAAACCTTTCGGTTTTGTGCGATTTCTAATAGTTTCAGGGTACCATAACTACAAGATGTTTGTTTCCGATATTCCTATAATTAATTATAATATTATAGCAACAGTTCTGCCCCTTATTGTGTTACAAACGAAGGACTGTTAGTACCTAACAAGCTCGACCTACTTTAACTACAAATAACATATTCATATAGGAGATAACATTTCCTGAAATCTGCTACATAACTCATTCCAAACAAACAACGTTGCAATGTAAAACAAAATTAAACAGGAAAATAAATTACAAAACACTGCAAGCTTAATATTAATATTACCTGTAATACCAGATAACAAGAACACATACAATGATATCTGACGTTCGCAATATCAAATAAACATCACCCTGTTTAAAGATTCACCCTAACAAAGAATAATCAACTTAATCTCCTTCTAATATAGTAGTAAATTGAATGACGAATACGGGATGTATCACTTGCAATTCTATGTCGGAGCAATTGACTCAGGGTATTCCCTCCACATCCAATATTAATGTGCTAGCATATAGTGCGAAGCGACTGATTGCATGGGACTGTTCTGCGGTATCCATTTCCGTCTGAACACGATTGCAAATATGTGGCGGGAATGGTTTTCCGTCAATGGATGTGTTGGCGAAATAAATGCGGATTTGGTCGGGTTATGTATTGATCTGGTGGTATAGTTTGGGAGAAGTTATACGCGGGTTGGAGGTAGTATAAATAAGGTGAAGCTTGTAAAGTTCCGCACACTCTGAAAGGTTTCAGTCATGAAGAGTTGCTTGGTTGTTGCGCTGTTCCTCGTCGCTTCCGCGGTCGTGGCCTCGGCTGCAGACATAGGACATGCTGGTTGGTTTTAATTATTTATATAGAATTTTAATAGAAGCACCGTTCCTTAAGGTTTCGTAATATGTTTGTACTTTTTTTTTTTTATAACCTTGATGCTATTTGCAGCATATCATGCTGTAAGCTCGAAACGGTGAAGGAAAACATCGTGATGAAACTGGCACGTCCTAGAACCAAAAATTCGAAGACATGTGACATCTACCGACCCGCACTTCCCCTCCCTCTCAAAAAAGAGGAGGCCTGTGTTGGGACACAGGCCTCCTCTTTTTTTAAAGGGACTTCTGTGACAGTGGGAACATTATAGGCTGATTATGTATGTTATGGATGCTGTAAGGGACCTTTCACACGTACCACAACGCAGCGACAAAATTGTGCAAGCAGTGGTTACGTGTGAATAGTGTCGCTGCAACTTCTTGCAGTTGCGTTGTGGTTGCGTTGTCGCTAGTAGCAATGTGGCTGCATTGTGGCTAGTGTTTGCAGACATAGAGACGTTTGTGTTTGCGATGTGGCCGGCCGCTAGCGCGCGGTCTCTTTGGTGGTTGCGTAGTGGCTGCGACGTCGCCTTGATGTGATCGATGTCACCCACACGGTTGATTTTGACGGCCAAATGTGGTCCGTGTGAATAGACCATTCATTTTCATACAAATTAACGCCCGACCACGTGATGTGGTTGTGGTTGAAAAAATCTACGTATAAAAAACGGCCAATCATAAGCACCTACCTAAAATATGTTTGTAATTTCCACAGAGCCATCTCACATAATTCTAAAAAGAGAAACGATACAAGGACCTGCGTTCCCGAATCGCTGCGTGTTTTTCCAGTGCACTGCTAGCTGCAGGAATAGAGGATACAAGTCTGGCGGATACTGCACCATCAATGGATGCCAATGTCTGCGATAGTCACGTGTAATGTTAATAACAAACATTCGATACAATATCGATGGAATATTATTTAAGATATCTGTCCTGCTCGAATAAAATACGCTTGCTAAAGTGTATCTTGTTTATTTTTCTGAAATCAAACGAAACTTCTACATCAACAGAACTACGGATTTTAGTATCAAATAAAAAAATCGATTTTTGTAGAAACCTTTTTTTATAATTATGACAAAAAACATGTAACAAAATATGCAATTAAAGTCTTCCAACTCTCACCAACTCGTAAGGAAACATAAAATACGTTGGAATAACGGACGGATAGATCAACGGTGTAAGCACTGCCCAAACGCCTACGACACCCGGGCCTTAGTTAAAGCCTGAAACACCAGCAGTAGCTGAGGTTCGTCGACCAGCAGTAGCTGAGGTTCGTCGACCAGCATTAGCTGTGGTTCGTAGTCTGAGGATATCATATATGCAACATTGATGGTCTTTTTCGGGCCACCTTGAGGGTTATAGTAATTGTGTTCCTCCCAACAACCAGTTTGTTTTGCTACCGAACGGTCACGAAAACGACACTGTTCTTCCATCACGAAGTAAATAATACTTCGTGGTTTTCATCATAACAATCGCCCTTCAAAACTTGTCTTTTAGTATCTTTTATCGCTAAACGCTATTTCATGCCACCGCCTCCATCTTTAACACCCAGTGAGCAGAAATCATAACGGCCCCATGCCCATGGCAATGCTCCAAGGCCAGCAGTGCTATTCTGTAACCATCTCACCGTGAAAACTTAGGTGAAGTGAGCGTGGAGTGTCTGTGAGCGCTGTCATTCCACAGGGATTGACACTATTGACAGCTCACTCCACCCAAGTTTTCACGGTGAGATGTTTACAGAATAGCATGGCTGTTCCTGAGAACAAAACGTGCCCTATATGTACTATACGTAAAAATATATTTTGTAACGCTTATTGCTGGTTGCACTTATCTTTTTATGGAACAAAGACTCCTGTGTATTTACTATTATCCTATAGTTATTCATTATGAGCCATTCCTGGTAATTAATAGGCTGACTTCAGTTCAGTGAAATTTTAGAGGTGTAGGGATTGCAGGATGGAAACTTCCTCATCCTCCATAGAAAAGGGAGGATCCACCGACCAGATGAGTGCTGTGTCTTGTTGACTACTTAACTGCACAACGGTTATTGTCGGGTTTCTGTATATATGCTAATCGCACAGATAACTCTGTTAACGTGATGTAGGAATTGTAGGATACGTCAGTTTAGTTCATATGTGGCGTTATAGATGTCGACCTCGCGAACGAGAAAAGATTCAAAGATTCGTAAGTGGAATACATATTGTGGTATTCCTCTTACGAATCTTTGAATATTTTCTCGTTCCTTTCAAACAATTACACTGAATATTTTTCTGGATTGATTATTCCCATGTGGAGGACCCCGTGGCTGTAAGCGGTAGCCGTCTGGTTCAATACCGCGACATTCCAGCCTGAAAGCAATAAGTTGCGTGGCTTCATTTTAATGTTCATTAAGTTCCATTTTTAAATAAAAATTACTGTGCATGTACTTACGAGTACATACATAATTTAGCTTCACAAGATTTTCAGATGTGATCACACTGAAGTGACCCCACCACAGAAGATTTAGTTTTAAGCTTCGTGCAGACCAGCGCGACGCGACGCCGCGACGCGACTCGAACAATACAATTTCTAAGAAAACTTGACGGTATAACAATAGCCGGCGTCGCGTCGCGCTGTCGGTTCGCGCTGGTCTGCACGAAGCTTTACATGTTGGCCTTCCTCGAGATAAAAAAACGGAAAAACTAAACTCCTCGTAAAACACAGTTTCAAAGAATTGTGTCACATTTGGGACATTGACTTCTCATGTTTTTTTAAGCGATAACTGAAAAGAAAAACGTTACTTTGACTGTTGATATCACAAACCAAATACAATTAAAGAATTAAGAGCTTACACCTAAAAATAAACTACTTGAATTAAACACGTAAACTAAAAGTGTTGATTCGTTTTCTTCTGTCGGTAGACCCCGGTTAATAATAGATTTGTAATTTTCCATGTACCAGAAATCGCCAGGAGTGACTAAAATTTTGAATTGAATGAATAGAATAGACCCGTTTAGAATTTGCGGGCGCATTGCTCGCAGAACAGATGGCCGATGGGGCCGAAAGATTCTAAAGTGGTGACTGCGTACCGGAAGACCTCCGTTGGAAGGCCTCTTACAAGGTGTACCGATGACCTGGTGAAGGCCGCAGGAATCCGCTGGATGCGGGAAACACAAAACTGGTCGAAGCGGCAGTGCTTGGTTCGAGGCATATGTCCAGCAGTAGACATCTTTTGGCTGAAATTATGTATAGAATTTACTGATGCATTTACACACGGTCATAGGACAATTCTTCAGGTCCACCAGTCACAAAGAACCAATACTGTGTCACTGGCCGCACGCCAGTGGTAACAAAACCGGTATAAGCTGGCCTCTGATTCTATTGGATCTCCGTACTACGACAGGACACCTCAAGGTCAAAGTATTACCACGACGTGCCGTCGACTGTACCAAACCACGAACGCCGTTATGACGTCAGTAATGCAATAAAATGTCATTGTTATTCCTAACCCTTATTTGACTCACAACCATTTCCCTTCGAGAAAATTATAGAAGACATTTATATACACACTTATTCAAATTATGTCATAAAAAGCGGGTGTGAGTAGTGATGTACAAAATAATGATTCTGGTATACGTATACCGAAAAATGTATACCGAATAACGCTGTGAGACCAAGCGCTCGGACGTAACTATAAAAGGCCGGTGATTAAATTGGAGTTGATTTATTTTAATGGGATTTAACAACTTTAATCATTCTTTATACATTGTAATTAGAAAAATATTAGCTTCATTATTACGTAAAATACGGGAGTTAATATCCAAGGGCATACAACAAACTTTTATTTTTTTTGCACTAGAGGTGCAAAAAAAATATGTTTGTTGTAAGTATGCCCTGCAGTGCAGTGAAAATGGTGAAGTTCCACAAATCAAACGTTTCAATTTTGGTATCAATCGTGCGACTATAATCATCGTTTCAAATACAATTCTAGTGTTATCCTTGCACGTCACTAGCTCTGACCCAGAGTCCATTCTGTCCCAGCTAACATCACTATTTGGCGGTCGTTTTGGGTAATTCAGGGATCTTCGAATGCCCCAATAACTATAACAGTAAGAAAATGGCGAATTTAAGGATTACGTCAGAGGCGTGGAAGGATATATTGTAATTGTCTGCTCCCATTTCAAATTTTCTACATCACAAAATCTAGGTACATGTTTGCAAGTAGCAACAAGATGCTAGGAAGAATGGAAGTACATCATAATCAGCCTACAGCAATCCACTGCTGGACATAGCCCTCTCCAATTGCACGCCATTCAGCTCGATTCTCGGCAACTCTCATCCAGCTGCTACCTGCCGCCTTGCGAAGATCGTCGCTCCACCTAGCCTGAGGGCGTCCTACCTTACGTTTGCCGATTCACGGTCTCCATTCAAGAACACGTCTACCCCAACGGTCATCGGTTCTAGGGATAATATGGCCGGCCCATGATGAATGTACAGAACAGTTAAATACATGTGTATTTAATAAAAACTCTTACCTCTACACGTTAAATCTCACATTTGTATTTACTTCGCACTCACACAAATTCCTTTCGAGCGTCATTGCATATTGGTTTCTTTCAGTAATTCGGTTTCCATAATACAACACTAATAAAATTAGTATGCATGCCTAAGGACCCCAAAACAGGTCTCCAATAACACTTGAGATACTTATGGATACCGAAAATAGCTTCCGTTAAATTGTTTAAACAAATTAATTAAATTCTGAAGACTCTCAATCATCAAGTAGTTTGGATTGTGGGAGATTTGTATTTGCATTTCACGAGTAACCGCTAAGTTTATTACCTAGTTTAGTTTTGTTTCAAATGTTCTTATTTCTTACACGAGTATGTACTCGTACCTACGAAGAAATCAAAGTATATTTTCACAAGATTTTTTTTATTTACAGTCAATGTCAGAAATAATGTGATTTTAAACTATTACTAATTTAATTAATATTAGCACACTGCCGATAAACTGCCAAACTGTTGCAGTTTTTAAAAGAACAATGAAAGAACACTATCTTTCCACTTCGTCAGAGTTGCATATTTTGTATTTATGATTTTAAACTACATTATAATTAAATATACCATGTGAAAGGACAATGCAACCGATTGGCCCAAACATATGAAACCCAATGTGCATAATTGAAACCTATGCCAAACGTTAGTACTAATCATCCATGACAACTTTTACTATGGGGACAAATAAATCTATCCCAGTAAAAAAAATATGCAGGGTAAGAAATGTTTTAAAAAAGTGTCAATTTTTATATGACTTAATTATACTTATTATTTAGAAATAACTCTATATCTCATTATAAATGAACTGTTATATAGTTCTTATGAGAAATAAATATCTTTAATGAATGAATGAATGAATGAATGAATGAAATGCACCGATCCCAGCATGGTTTAACCAGACTCGATAAATCGAATGAACCCCAAGATTTGCACTAGCCCATGAAGCCTCATGTTTCATGGGACTTCAAAGGCTATTGCAAATCGAGGAGTAGACCGGGGGGCGCGGGTAATGGTAAGGAAGACCGTGCCCTTAGGATAAGGAAGGATTTGAGAGCCATACCGGATATGCATCCTAGAGTAAGCCTTGGAATAGTGGAGAGACGGGTGTTAATTATCTATGGATGGGCATCTTTTGCGACGTCGTCATTATCTTCACCGGTGAATTTTGAGACGGGGTTACGCTGGTTTCTCGGCTTTTTCCTATATTGCTGCTGAGCTGTGTTACATTTTGCTGTGTCTGTGTCTTCGTCAGAAGGCTCGCTGCTATCCGTTTCAGGTTTCTTGTAGATCTCGCTGGCGGCCTTCATGATCTTGTATCGGTCTGTAGCTTTGTCCATCCAAAAATTGTATTCCTTGTCGAAATAAGTCGAGTCCTGTTTGAGATTGTCGTTCCAAGTGTAAATAGGACGCCCTACTTTCTTGGATTTGGCCTTATATTGCATTGCTGCGTGTAAAAGGTGTGGTTTGCCGCGCCTGTGGACGTGTGCGAGAAAGCACATCCTGTGGTTCTTGATGCGTTTGGTTACTGTTTTCCCATCTAAGATTTCGTGCATCTTCTTTTGTCTAGGTTTATTTCTGGCGTGGTTAATCAGGTCTCTCATTATGACTCGCTCATACCTTCTCAGTCTAGACCTGTTAGCTTTGGTGAGTGCCGATACTTTCAATCCGTATATCATACAAGGTACGATCACCATTCGATACATGAGTCTGGCCAGTTTCCAGTCCATCTTTGAATTTATTATGAATGGTAATAGTGACTTTGCGTTTCTAGTGGCCTGTTCACACCGTTTTCTAACTGTGCTTCTCCTACTTAATGCAGATGTTATGTATGTGCCTAGGTATTTTATTTCGTCGACAGTATGTAGTTTTAATCCGTTCATGGACACGTAGGTCACTTTCTGTTTAGCTAATGGGTCTCTAATTAGAATTTTGGTTTTAGTTTCGTTTATTTGTAGGCCGACGCTACCTAGTAGGGGTTTAATATGGAATACAATTTTTTCTAACCCTTTTAAATCATCTGTAATGAAGATGAGGTCGTCCGCGAATGATAGCACCAGGGGGAGTGAGATTTCAAAGTCTTGGTCTAATTTGATTAAATGAGTTTCATCTTCGAGGGTTCTAAGGACCTCATCCATGACCAGTGTAAAGAGGCGGGGGGATAGCGGGCAACCCTGTTTGACTCCCTTTCCTTTGATAATCCAGCTGCTTTGCTGGCCACACCATTTGATGTGTGTTCGTTCATTCAAGCAAACTTTGATTATCCTGTTGGTTAGTCACTTGTTAGATCTTTGTATTAAAATGTCTCGCAATGCTTCGAGGCTGACGTTGTCAAAAGCTTTTTCTATATCCAGAGCGAGTACATAGACTCTTTTACCTGCGCGCCATTCTTCGTCAAGAACCCTTTTTAGTGTAAATATATGATCATCTGTTGATCTATTGTTTAAAAAAGCCGCTTGGTAGTTGCCCAATTCTTTTATTGTTTCGTCTAATTTTTTTAAAACGTAGGAGGCGTAGATTCTGTAGCCCGTATTGCAAACCGATATTCGTCGATAGTCATTTGCATCTTTAGGGCTGTTTTTTTTCGGAATTGGTACCTGCATTGTTTCTAGCCAGGTGTCGGGTGCTTCATTTTGTGTCCACGCTTTGTTCATGTGTTTGGTGACGGCTTCCTGTAATATTTCCGGCATCGCTTTGAAGAGCTCAATTACCACTTGGTCTGTTCCAGGCGCTGTCCCGTTCCGCATGCTGTTAATTATTTCCATTACGTCATCAAGCGTGGGTCCTTCATTTTGCGCGATAGATACCGGCTTTGTTATGGTAACCGTTGGTATAGGTAGGCCCTCGGAGTTTTTTAGGATTTGCTCCCATTTGGACATTGGTATATAAGCGTTTCTTTTCCGGCATTTTGTTGCTCGCTTGTTTTTCCTGTAAAATAGATAAAGTACCTGCATGCGTTTTGAGGGGTGTTTCTTCCCCAGTCCAGTGAAGAAGGCCCTGGATTCTTTGTTTTCGTCTTGAGTTTTAATCTTGTGAAGTATTGCCCGACATTCCTTTACACGATTATGTCTATTTGGGTTATCTAATTGTCTTCTTTGTAAGAATTTAGCCCTTTGGAGGTTAGCAAGAGCTATACGATGATCCCTAGAGTGACTCTGCTGAAAAATCAAGGTTTCCTGGACCGCCGCTTTTAATACTTCAGTTATGGTACACCAAGGTATTTCGACGCTTTTATCTGTTGAGTCTATTCCTACGTTTTCCAGTTTTTTGATTATGCAAGCTTGGTATTTTGTTTTGGTTGATTTGATGTTAAGAGCAGCATAGTAACATTGTTTGTAATTGAAATTAATGGGCTCTATTGTTGTCTCATTTTTTTGAGTCTTGCGTTTAGTATTTTCATCTTTGTTTATACACTTGTTCAACTTATTGTTTGTTCGACTTGTTCTTAACTGCCCCCAAATTATTTTATGGTCGGATATGGCCCTACCTGCCCATTCGCCTTTAATAAACTTAAAGAGTTTTTCTGTTGTCTGTGGTGTAATAATGTGATCCAATTGTGATTTCTGCTTGCCGTTTGACCATGTTATCCTGCATGATGATCTCGCTTTTGTTGTTTCTATTTGGAGTTTTTCCCTGTTGGCTATATCCATTAACATTTCTCCGTTGTAATTGGAGAAGTCGTGATGTAGATTTTGATGAATCAGCCCTTTGCGTTGGAAACTTATTGTATCTTGTCTACCAATGTGGGCGTTAAAGTCGCCTAGGATTATTAAAGTACATTTCCTTGGTTTTTGTCTAATCAGGTTAAGTACACCTGTGAAGGATCTGGTTGCTTTAGAGGTACAGCTGTTGATGTGAGAGTTAATTATATAAAGCGGAGCAGGTTTGTCACTTTCCCTACCAAAATTAAGAGTAATTGACATCACGTCGGTATCGAAGTTTCTGCTTATTATTTCAATTTGGGCATCCTTTCTTACTGCAATTGCAAGTCCTCGATGAGTTTTACCTGCGGTTCCAGATAGGTGCCATTCGTAGTGGATGGAGTTGTACGTTCCTAAGTTCATCCCTGTTTCTTGTAGGCAGGCTATGTGAATGCCCCTTTTTGAAAGTTCCGCGTCTATTTTATCTTTTTTGGCCGGTTTCGAGGCCCCGCGGACGTTCCAAGTTGCGATACGCAGGTCTGAGCAAGTGTACTTAGTCGCGGCACAAGGCTGGTTTCTAAGTATTGTGTAACCGGTATCGTCCGCGACTTCAACCGATAACGGTGTACCTAATGTTGGTGTTAATTGTTCACACGGTGTTAATGAGCTAGCTAGTTGTGGGCTATTCAGAAATCGGGGTTTTGTAGACAGCCCTTGTTCGTCTCTTTTGTTGCATTTTTTTCTACCGTTTCAGCATGTTGTGGTGTAATTACGTTGGTTCCTTCATGCGTTAGACTTTGCAGATTATTGTTGTATTGTTCTTCGGCGCTCACGACCCAGCTATCATAATGTTGATCTTTGTAAAGGATATGTATGTTTCCGGGTACTGGTTCGCCGGCAGGTGAGTACACCAGTGAGTTCTCACGATTAATATGAACATGCACATTTACGAGATAGAATTCAGCCGCGGCGATTAGGATATCTTCTCCTCCCCAGAACGTCTCGTTAAACTGCGCGGTTATGTAGTTGGTTACCATTTGTTCCTGAGAGAGCTTGCTGTTAGGAATAATGTCTTGAATGTTATTCCTAAGTGCTAGGCAAATTCTGGCGTCACCGCGGTTTTCCGAAACATACGTAGCTAGATCTCGGCGTATTGACATATGGCTAAAAGTTATCCCCATTAAGAGATTTAATTGATGGGCGATCGCACTAAACAGACAATTGCCGTCCTTTTGCATGGCCACTATTCTTACCATTGTAAAACTATTGTTTGGGAGTCAGAACCCCACGGTGCTGATGGCCGGAAGGGCAGATTTAGTTTCGAGACAGAGATACAAAAGTTTGACAGGGTCATGCGTTGACTGAGATTTATTAGATACCCTTTCTTTTTCTATAGAAATTTATCTTGTTGTGCAGTTTTTGTTTTTGTTGAATGGGCTTAAGCTTGATCACACATGTGCCTTTCTTCACAAAAACTCGGGTAAATTGTTCGACAGAAACACCACAAAAAAGAAGTTGCCTCAGACGCGGCTGTTTTATAGTGGCTAAAGAAGTTTCCAGATTGTTCCGAAATCAAAATCGACACTATTAATTATGTCAGAGTACATATACTATGTTACTTTATCTTGCCATTCTCCTTTTACTATATATTAAATATGTAGCTTAAGCATAAACGGTGTTTCTGTGCTTAGATTGCCACTAGCGGTGTTGAACCTCAATCTATCAAATACTATTCAGGACTTTGCCACCGACTCTTGGCCACGTAATTGAAATAAAGCCGGGAATTTAATTTAGTCCTCGTGATCGCTACACATACTAGAAACAATAAAAAAATAAAAAATAAGACGTTTTGGTATCTGGATCTATTGTTGGAGTTAAAGTTAACCATGCGTTTGAAATATGGAGATTTGATTTATTGACGGAGTGATTAGTAGAACACCCTGAAATACATGGAATGATCTCACCGGGTTATCCTTGTTACAGCTTTCCTGGTTCACACCTCACTTTTGCACTTTGTAGTTTATTTGTCGACACGTGAGTCACAGCCGCATTGAACAAACAAAACGCTGTTCGTCAATTTATTTTTTGACCGGCAGTTAACGCGTTGTAACTTGTGCGGGCGCAAGCTGCACGTTAATACAATGAAACAAAGGCACGGAGCGCTTGAGACGTCCTTCCGCGACGGCGTCCAGATCGACTGTCTTATGAGAAATAAATATCTTTAAACCTAAATAAATAATAGGTCCCACCTATGAAATCAGCGTTTTGTATGGATAATAACAACCATGAACACGAATGTTTTAAAACTTTTATGCACTAATGTTTAAAAACTAAGTTAACGAATATGCACTTAGATTAAGCGACAAAAATAAGTTTTGGCTAAGTTAAAACAAATAGTGGTAAAACATACCGTTAAAATGACTCCTCATTTTGTTAGCAGAAATGTCTGCTAACAAAGTGAGGAGTCATTTTTACGGTATGTTTTATGTTTATAAAACTATAAGTAATAAGGTTTGTATAGTAGTTTGTCAATTCTGAATACCCTCTCCTACATCCTATTTAGATGTTCTATTGTCCATATGTTTACTATTGGCGATATTTTAAATGTTTAAAACACAAAGCCTATAAGTAAGTGATATAAACATCGACACTTTTTCAAAACGTTTGTTACCCTGTATATTTTTTTTACTGGGATAGATTTATTTGTCCCCATAGTAAAAGTTGTTATGGATGATTAGTACTAACGTTTGGCATAGGTTTCAGTTATGCACAACAGGTTTCATTTTTTTGGGCCAGCGGTCAAAGGAAAAGTTGCATTGTCCTTTAATTCGTTTGCATCCTCTTAAGGGGTCATTGATCATTGATGATCAAAAACAAATCAGCTGTTTCCTTCATTATAACGAGCTATGCTAACATAAATGTATGGAACAGCTGATTTTTTTCGCGATTTCAGGGTTGGCCCCATAGTGAAAGTTGTTCATAATGATGAGTACAATTACCCCTTAAGAGGATACAAACGAATTAAATTTCACATTGTATATTATAAATGCAACATAGATGTAATTGTAAACTTTCTTCAAGAACGGAATCAGTATTTTCCTTTGTTCACCAAGGTATAAGGTGACAAGAAATAAGTTGGTATTGTTGTCGGAATGATTAATGTACTTTTCGGATCTCTTATAACTGCCTTTGAGCCGGTTCCGTAGTAGAAGGCCTGAAGCACGAGCTTGGAACAGTAGCTAGGGTTTGTTGACCTGAAGGCCGTAGGAAACAACTTATAAGTTACATGTATGGTCTTCTTAGCACCACCTCCCGGGTTGTAGTACTTGCGGTCAGCCCAACTCGCAGCCTGTAAAGCCACCGACCTGTCCTTATTACGATACACCGTTGTCCAATCAGAGGCGTGTTCATCGAACCACTTGTCCTTGGGAATCTGTCTGTTATTGTCCTTAATACCTTCCACATATCCACTGCCGCCAGGCATCTCTAACACCCAGTAATCAGAGGTCATAATTGCCGCGTGACCAAGTAACCCTCCGATGCCCCGACCGGAGATCAGGATGTCCCCTTTCTTCACGGTGTTAACAAAACGTCTCTTATTATCCGCTGTGCTACGCTTGCTAATTTTTCTTTGGAATAAAGACTCCTGAGTATCGCTCAGTATCCCGTAGTTGTTCATTATGAGCCAATCCTGGTAATGAATCGGCTGGCTGACGTTCAATGAAATATATTTCTGGTACAAATCTTTGAAGATGTTTGCCTCGTCCCGTTCGAACGATTCTAGTGAATATTTTTCGGGATTGATTATTCCCATGTGGACCCCGACGCTGTATGCGGTCGCCGTCTGGTTCGATACCGCGTCATTCGAACCTGAAAACAATAAATTGTGGACCGCCATTTTATTGTTCGTTCAGTTCCATTTTTGAAACAAAAAGGTGACGTATAAAGCGTATCGTTGCGATATATCATTTTCTTTGACAAGTATGCAGATGTGGTCACACTGACTTCAGTGACTAAAATATTTATATTATGTTTGGAGCGATTGCACTTGACCACAATAAACTTAAAATAAGTATTTTAGATACCCATCCAATAACTTTAGCCGAATAAAATAAAATAAAATCTTATACTTGGGGAATCCAAAAATTAATCAAAAAACAACTTACCATAATCAAGTTCTTCAGTTAAAGCTTGTGATCCTACTACCAACAGGACCACACAAGTACACATGTGTCGAAACTCCATTATGGCGTCTTCAATAATATGAATAATTACCTGGTCAACACTCCCATTTATATATGCCTAGTTAGGCAAGGTAAAGCTATGTGCAAAGTAAAGTACTGAAGATAAGGGGATGTCCTGCAGCCTTCCGTAACAAAGTTTCATAGAATTGTGACACAGAAACAGTATGGAAAATGATTTCATACGTAGGTATGTTTGTAGTAACAATATCATTTAATAATTTATTCATATATTTTCTCTGTGTTTCTGCAGTGAAATCAGAGGCAATTCCCGCTCGCTTTCCAATCTTAGTCTACAATCAATCTGCCTAGCTTTTTCCCAACTATGTTGGGGTCGGCTTCCAGTTTAACCGGATGCAGCTGAATACCAGTATTTTACATGGAGCTATATTACTCCACAACCCAGTAACTGGATAATACGATACCCCTTGGTATGACTGGTTGTCAGACTTTCGGGCCCCGTGACGTCTGCCAAAGATCCACGATTGACGGCTTGGACAAACGGCTTAACCTGCTTTCCGAGGCACGGAGGAGTCTCGGTATGTACAGATGATCACTCATCCACGGACCGACCCGTGTGGCTGTTATTGCTTAGCCACGAGCTCCTTTCAGCCTACATCTGTCAAAAATACGTATATTTTATCTACATCTTTGACAAGTTTTTGACATTGATTGTCGTTTTGAGATTTTAAACGTTTTAAATAGGAGCATTGGAGTTCAGCTATTTATTGCCCCTAAATTTAAGAGGCCAACCCAAAACAAAAGAAAAGTAATCTTCCTTAATATTAACGCCTTATTTCTAGCTGTTTTTGTGTTTGGAAAGATTCTGGGTCAAATAATTGATTCCATTTATATGACGTCAGTTGTCATGCCAGATTAGGCATTTCACAGTTGCTAAGCTGTGAAAAAAATCCCTAAATAAAGGAACAAGGAATATTCTAAATGGAATTTCCTCCCTACAGATTAGTCACTTAGGGACTTTTTGGACCTAGACTTTGTATTTTTATATCCACAACCGAATCATGAGAATAAGCATAGTATTTTGAATAATATTTTGAGAGCTATGTGCTTGAAATACTTTAAATTTCCACCAACTTAACCTTATTATTATCGAAGCCAAGGACTATTATTTATTACACGTGCACGTGTTACATGTACCCTCGCCGAACGGAGAATATTCATGGAATTTTGTTATTCAAATGCAATGCGTCAAACTAACTTAATTCACGTTTTTATAAAGAGAATTTCAGGTGGTTTAGGTACCTACATATAGTTTATGCATGTCACTAGTTTAAATCAATGATTCGATTTTTGATTTGTGTAGTGTTGTTAGTGCTGAGGTTTGGGGTTCCAGGTTCTAACGAGAAGATGATATATAGCGTCATTCTTAAACATATTTTCTTTCAGACGACAGCCAAATAAAATAACAATGATGCAGACATACTAATATTTTAGTAGAGTTTTTATGATCATTATTAACGTTTAAACACCCGTCTTGTTTTTGCAAAGAAATACATACTTTGACATTGGCATTTTCTTATAGATTTATTTTCCTATTTTATAGGTAGGTGTAAAAGCGCATGGAAAACTCATCGAGAATGGTATTTTTACACACCTGTTCAGCATTCAATCATTTTCTTTACCTCAGACACAAAAAATCGAACTAAAATAAAACAACAGTAGATACTAAAACAACAATACCTTGAAACAATTAAGCCTCATGTAGCAGATACGAGTATTTTTTATCCTTAGTATCAACGTCTTACGTGGGGAGTAAATAAATTAACACGAAGGATTGGCCAGACGAACGATTTGTGTCTGTAATTGCCAATAATAGTTAGCGACGGCGGGTGGCCGATTTTTCACGACTTGGGAAATGTATCCAGCTTTACTAGTATTGGAACGAAGTTCCTTACCGCGCGTTGTGAAAGGGGGCTAGACGGAAAAAATTCTCACGAAAAGTTGTAACGACACTTTTTGCTATAGTAAGCCATTGTAAGCTGTGCGGCGTGCGCATGTTTCTCTGTCTGTCTCTCTCTCTCTCTCTTCGAACTTCGTTCCATCCGGGTGTCCCTTGACACCTCTCAATTTTTTTTTTTCTCTTAACCTTCTTAAATTTTTTATTTTTTTTACTTTTTACCGATGTTACCAAATTTTCTATATTAGCGCTTATTACTAAGTAAGTTAGCATAATTGTCGAACTCATTGTTTTATGCATGTGGTGTTTACCTATAAGTAACTGATGCACTGTTATTTTACTTTTTAAATGTATTATGTGTTTCTATCAGTGTAATCAATTGTTGGTGAAACAAAAAAATAAATAAAAAAATAACCGATAGTTCAATGTGGAACTGATCGTTTTATTTACCATTTGTTTAATTTGGTTATACCTGAAATCAAGGAACAAGCTTCCCGCTATTTGAAGTAGGAACAAAAAAACTGTATCTCAATCTTGGTGAAGTATTATGACAGTCAACTATTAAGGGCCAATAAGACATACGCCCCAATTGGATTGGCATTAGAGTTGTCGATCTTCAATGGCGATCGGTTTCAGAAGAACCGACAATATGATGTGCTTATTCATCTATCTGTACCTACTGCTTTTAGAGAGTGACCAAGAGGGATATATAGGAACAGACAGAGACAGCCTCTTTGCACAGAGATTTCCATTTGTCTCTCTTTTTGTCATGTCTTTCTCCATATTATTTCTGTTCAGCCAGTCGTTCGTCTGCCCGCCCGCAAGTCGTATAAATATTCTCAGCGAAGAGCAGCCCAAAAGTTTATCTGCGTAAATGTAGGAAATGCTTCGTAACTGGCAAGTTCCCGCCCTAGGCGGACCGCCCTCAAATTAGATACTTACCTATTTGGCATTCAGTTAAGGTATTTAGTATTCTTCGGGAGCTCTTCGACAATCGCTCATGGGCACTTGATTATTTCGATAAACTTCTGTTTGAAGGTATGGGATAGTACATATTACTATTGATACTCATTTGTTTTCTGTTGCAATCTTGGTAGAAAATGGAATTAATGAAAATTAATTATGAAAACACGTAATAATTATATTTAGGTGTTTTCATTTTAATATATAAGGATATTATAATGTTTGAACAAAATTCACACAACAAATAATTGTGTTAATAACCATCATGAAGATTTTTAGTCCGTTTTTCGGTACTTAAAGCGTCATGCAGACCGGCGCGACGCAACAGCGCGACACGACTCTAACAAAAAAAAAGTAAGAAAACTTCATGGTAGAACAATTACCGGTGTAGCATCGCACGATAAGTCGCGCTAGTCTGCACGAGCGTTAAAAGCGGAATGAAATGGATTTTTCAAGATATACTGTCCCACTGCCTTTTTGCAAAAATTGCCGTCTTGCACATTATTTTTAAGGTCCATCAGTTCGCTAGCATTTTCAATAAATATTATCAAGTTTACTAACTTTATTTTCATTGATATAAACGTCTAAAAACACGCAATTTCCTCGGGTCCAAAAACACGAATTCTCATTAACAGCTCATATAATAACTCCCTAAGGATTAAAGCGCACATAAATTTTGCAGCAATAACAATACAACATTAACGGGGTACAGGTGCAGGCAAGCACATCAAGCACCGTGTGTACACGGTTGAAGCAGTAACGTTGTCGTATGCAAATTATTCACAGAAACTAAATGGAGGGTAATGGAAGGTATTACTAACATGCTGCGACTGCCAGCCAATCAGAATGCGAGTAACATCAACCAGCCAATCACGTACAAGATGGATGTTCGTAATTTAATATGGATGGTGGAACTAACGGATTATAATGTGTTTGTGGTGCATTGGGTCATTGGTATCTGGGGCTCAATTGAGATCCTATAGGTTAGATTTCTATAGTTGAGTTGAAAAATGTTAGTTGTGAAAAGGAATAGGTGTGACTTGTGAAAGGAATAGGACCACATTTAAACAATCATCATAATATCATCAGCAACAACATCATATCACGCCAATAGCAGAGGAGTTTACTACAACCATATTTTGCCTATATTTAAATCACATGTAATAATAGTATTGCTTATTCAAAAATCAGTCGTCAGCCTGTACCCATGGAGTCGCGAGCCGACTTCCGGCCACCGTAGGCGCGGGCTTGCGGACGGTGAGCAATGGGTAGCTCGCCGTCCGATAGGGACCAGGTCCGGGTCGACGCCGCGTTGTTCCACGCGCGCCTCAAAGAGATGTCAGCACCAACTGACGGGGTCCGGAAGGGCCAATGCCTGCCAGGGTTGCGAGTTTGCCCGAAAGGGATATCGCGACCCCGGCACACAGGCAACGGAAGGAATACGGGTGGGTTTTAGACAGTAAAAGTCTGACACACCCTCCCGCTCCGGGGAGCGGGAGAAGTTATTTGATAATTGCCTAACGTAGAAAAAAAAAAAAAAAAAAAAAAAATCTGCACCGATGCACTTGACATGGCTTCTCTTTCTATTCTCACAGGAATTGGAAGGTTGTTATTTTTTTATCGTTCTTAACAGACAGCTGTGCTGCTGGAGAGTTTGTTGCTCCACTTTTTCTTCTTCCCAGCTAAAGCACTACGATGTGGTGAAGAACGGGCGTTTTAGGGGACTAACTTATGTAATTTTGACGTTCAAAAAGTGCTGGTTCGCAGCCTAATTTGAATAAATTACTTTTGATGTTGATTTTGACTGTCACTAGGCTTTTGCGCTTTCAATTTCCTCTAGACGCATGCGATGCTGACACACAGATGAATAGCATGCATGTTAATGCGCTCAATGCGCTTCAATGCGCTCTCAAAAACCAACCAGAACAATTAATATCAATGATAGATCAATCTTTAAGAAACCCCATAACACACAACATCACACCGGTATAATTAACGAGGCAAGCAAAGTTGTATACTGACATTTCGCTGGTTTTAAATTCATACATGATATTGAACCGACAACCTTACTAGGCAGTCGCGTTGATGACGTTGAAGTCAGTCAATATCTATGATGATTCATAATTACTAATAGCATAAAATCTATTCAACACAAATCAAACAACACCTTATTAATCAAATTATATTTGAAAACTACGTATAAAAATCATTGATGCTATCTTCAACAACGCTGTTGGGTGAAGTACATCTGCATAAAGACCCTGCACAGGTACCGTGGGTAGTGCCTCGTAGTTGGCACAGCTCGTCACAGTCGAACTTGCATGTCCTCTTCTTTTTTATGGCTGCTTGTGACCCTGGAATCAAACAAAAAGAAAAGAATAATTAAAGGAACTTAAAATCATTCTACGAAAATAAAAATAATAAAAACTTAAAATCCAATGAAAATAAATCTATTATTTTCATTGGATTTTAAGTTTTTATACTCATCATTAGTTATAATATTAATTTGTATTATTAAAATCATCACAATAACATTTTATTGCTGTTTGTATGTAAAGGTGGAATTGGTTTTTTTTTTAACTCTTTTATATTGTAATGTTATTCATGAGTCAAATAATACTATTATTTATTCATTAAAATACAATTAGTAGACACGTAATGTTTCAAGTTTTAACGAATTAGGGACAAGACTGGCCAATAATGTATTCTAGGCTATCTTTACTAATATTATATAATAATGCTGAAGAGTTTGTTTTTTTGTTTAAACGTGCTAAGAGTCTTTGATCAACTGCCCCCAGCCCAGCCCCTATTCTTGAGGAAGATTATAGGCTATTTGTAATCACGCTTCGACCCTTAGGAGCAGGAAAGAAAAAATCAAAAAGAACGCTAAGTGAAAACGAAGTAATAGCCCGGGCGGGCGATGCGATGCGATGCGGTGAGTCGGGGGAACAAGAAATTTCACGTGGTCGAAGTCGCGCGTATAAGCTAGTCACCTAATATGGTCTTTATATACATATATTTTAAATACCTCGCAGAGATGAATTTTATTACAATGCAAGCACATTTGAAGTTTAAAGTTAACAACCGTAAAATTAAGGATGCAATAAACATAAATAGTTGTGCAGATATAATCAACACGATTTATTTACATTAGTTAGCGGGTTTGAGAACAAAGGAAAAGCGTAAAATACAAAATGGCCTCTTTTTAGGTTATTATCCTGCACAGTGTGGCTACCTATTACGTATTTCAGTAGTAACATGGATTGGTTGCTAAGTAATAACTACCTAATAAGAAATAAATCTCTGAAATGAAAAAGGACCATAATTCTCTGTTCCTATAAACAAAAACGTAAACTAATTTTACCTGTGATAGCTACTTTCATTGCGAGGGTCGACTATTCAAAGCTATGAGGTCTTTGCTTCATTACTGGTTAAGATACAAGAGACTTAATTTTAACCAATAACGGTCCGTAAATTATAGTAATCGGCCATAACTCTAACTTTGAAGTAATAGTGTTTATTTATAACAAGCTTTTGCCCGCAGCTTCACTCGCGTGGAAATCGAAAATTATCCCTCGGGAACGTAGATACCTACTATCAGGATATAAAGTCTCTGAGTTGCCTTGGGTAACCTCTAAACAGCCTCCGGACTCAGGTTGGCCGAAACAAGGCAAATCAGTTCAGGTGGAGATTCATAGACGAGTCCGCCTTGGAATGTAAATGTGGTGCTCTTCCACAAACGATGGCACACTTAATTTCATGTCCTGTGTGTCCTGTCAGCTGGACGCTACTGATGGTGCCAAAACCGTAGCCGAATTTTGAGCCGAGTCTATTTAGATTGCTATCGACACGCTAAGAAGAAGGATACAAAGTATCCCATGTCCTGACCCAGGTCATGTCTGTGAGCCAAAGGACCATGCGTCATTTTGGACCCAACTCTCAACAGTGATGAAACTTATGCCATGTGAAAGCTTTTGGGGTATTATTAATTTGTACTATGGCAGCTAAGTCTAAATCGAGCGCGAACGTGGTGTTTTGGAACATTAAAATAAGGTTAGGTTAGGATAGGTAGGTAGGGTAGGCAGGTAGGTAGGTATGTAGGTTAGACTCTCAACAAAGTAAGTAAGTTCAGGCAAAGTATAAAATACAATTTATTCCCTACTTTACCTAGGCATTCTATACACTACAGAAAGTTCAACCGGCAATGTGTGGAACATGGAAACATTATCGAAATCCGTTCAGCTGTTAAGGCATGAAAAGGCAACAAACATAGAACAGATTTAATTTCTCATTTAATTTATTATAAGCATAGATGTTACCTACTCGAAAGAAGTATTTGATTTTTTTTCTACTAATGTATTGTAACTAACTTATCCATCTAAAGAACTTAATTAAAGCAATGTGTAGAACATTTTGCCACTTTTGAGATCTGCATGTTTGATTGCAATCTTAGCATGATTTTGTTTATTTCCGTTAACTCTTGGTTGTTTTTATCAGACAGGACATACTGGGATCTCAGACCAAATAAAAAACCAAGACAGAGAGCTGCGAACAATACAGTAAAGCATGCCAAAACTACAAACATACACGCTCACACGCACACATTTACAACCTTTTACAACTACAATCAAACTACACCACACAAAGTGCACACATATTTACGAAACCGGCTTCACTTCACTGTTGACAGCGCTCTGTCTTGGTTTTTATTTCTGAGACCGGGATTAACATTTGTTCATACCGTAGATAGTATGAGTGTGACCAAAACCTGCCCGGGATTCCCCACACAGTTTGAACCTTCGAAGAGTAATTTATAAACAGGTAATCATAGAAACAGATGTTGCAACTACGTGCGCCATCGGGGAATGCACCGCGTGATAAAAAAAATATATATGATAAAGAATATGATACTATCAGGAAAACATCGGTAAGTAATTAATTACGCATAGACAGTTGAAGGACAAGTGATTAGCGTAGTGACACTAGTATGTGCACATCGGTACTTGTTATCTTCGACAATTAGTTCATGCAATAGCCAGTTACCAAAAAACAGGCAATTTTTAGGGTTCCCGGAGGGAAAACGGCCATACGAAATCCTATTACTAAGCCTCCGCTGTCCGTCCGTCTTTTTTCCATCCGCTGTTTTCACAGTTTGTTAGAGTTCCGTAGTAAACAAGGAACCCTTATAGTTTCGCCATGTCCGTCTGTCTGTCCGTCCGCGTTAGCTCAGAGACGGTTAGTACTACAAAGCTGTAATTTGGCATGGGTATACATATTAATCACGCCGCCGACAAAGAGGTGAAATAAAATCAAGAAAAATATTTTTTTTAGGGTACCTCCCCTGTAAAGTGGGGTGTTTTTTTTTCTCATCTAGCCCTTGGTGTGGGGTATCGTTAGAAAGGTCGTTCAAAAATATTGTAAGTTTGTGAAAACTATTTTTGGATTCAGGAATCCGTTTGCGAAATATTAAGCTTTTAAGTGCAAATTTTTGTTAGACTCAAATGTCCCCCCCTGCCAGCTAAATGGTTGTACTTGGATTTGTGAAAAAATTCACAGCAGTAGTATATATAACGAAGTTAAAAGGAAAACTATTACAGCTAAGTAGGCTGTACAGGTTTACGAGTAATAATCGACCAACTTAAATTTGCAGTTTGAAAAACATTATCTCCCATACATTCCTTATAGGAGAATATCTTTTTCAACTACAATGTTTAGTTTGTTGTTGGAATAAATTCATTCCAACTACGGAACCCTTCATTGTGCGTGGTCCGACGCGCACTTGGCCGGTTTTTTTTATACCTATAACGGTTACAACATCCAATTCAGTGTTATAATTGCAATGCATTATTAATATTCTAGTTAATTAGATAGCCATATTTCTTCATTCCATACAGTAATATTGCCAAATTAATCAAAACAGGTTAATATTTGACAGCTATTTGCGACGTTGCCAACTTTTTGGATGCATGCTCTTAATTCGGAATTAATTCTTTCCACTTATGTCAGCGTGGGCTTGTAAGGCTCTTTCTACCCATCCGCAGTGTGGATAGACCTCTAGTTGGCATTTGGGGCTACTATAGGTTTTTTTTATTGTTGATTTTTCCCACCTGAACGACAATTTTAGAAAAAAATAAGCAGTAGGCACTATTATACTTGATTTTTCTTTATATTTCTTTCCTTTGTTTGTTTGTGCGTACATTTAAATAATAAAGTCGCCAATATAAACTTTTACCAACATCAAGGCATTCTCTCTGCTTCGGTAACAAAGTCATACAAGATCGGATCTGAGGTGCAATTCCCGTAATTTTTAAGAACGGTCGCATTCACATCTCATTCGCAATCTGTGAAAAAAACAATCTATTCACCTACATTTTTGACAAGTTTGATAGATTGCAACTTGAACGTGAACGTTTTTAACCGACTTCCCAAAAAGGAGAAAGTTCTCAATTCGTTAGTTTTTTTTAATTATTTTTTTATGTTCGTATCTCATAACTCCGTCATTTTTAAGTACGTGAATTGACCTTCTGGTATTCCCAGCTAGTTAATCATTCATATAATTATTAAAGGTTGATAACCTATTAATTGTGCACGTATACATTTAACTAGTGACATATTGTTACGGTTTTTACCTTGGATTCGTCTGATAAAAAATTATAATAAAATAACATGAACTTGTTTAACTATATAGATACCTACGTTATAAACTAGGTATACTTGTCTAGGCTACTCATAACCGGTCTAACAAGACACCTGCCTTTTAATTCAGTTTCGTCCAAATTCCTTTGATATATTTTTTTAATCGTTTTTATTTATTTATTAAACACTTTAAGCACACAAATGTACAGAGGCGGACTTAATGCCGTAGGCATTTTCTACCAGTCAACCTTTGGGTGATGCAGAGATAAACAGTGGTAGGTGCAATATCGAAAATTGTGGAATTCAAAATTCAAAATTCAAAATTCAAAATTCAAAAGTCATTTATTCAAACTAGGCTGAGAATCAGCACTTTTCGAACTTCAAAATTACATAAGACAGTCCCCCAAAAACGCCCACCCTTCACCACTTCCTAGTGCTTAAGCTGGGAAGAAGAAGTGGCGCAACAAACTCCCCAGCAGCACAGCTGTCTGTTCAGTTAGAAAAACTTGATTCTATATAATAATGCTTTAATGCAAAAATAATTTACATAAGCACAAATTGCAATCAACTCATAAAATAAAAACATTTTAATGAGTAGATTATGTCAACAATAAATGAAAACAAAATTTAAAATAAATTGACTTACAGTCAAATAAAATAATCCAAACAATTATATGAGCTCATATAGTATCATGTAGTCTTTGATTCTAAAAACACTTGTTTGTTGCTTGGGGTACATTGGAGTAGCTTAATTAGTCCCAAGCCTTTTTGTCGTCTAAGTAATCTTTAACTTTATAGAAACCTTTTTGACATAGTTTCTGTTTAATAAATGATTTAAATTTATTGAGGCTCAGTTCTTTGACATGGCTTGGGAGTTTGTTGTAAAAACGTATACTTTGGCACTTAAATGAATTACTAATTTTTTGGAGCCTAGTCCTCGGCACAAGAAATAAATCTTTGTTTCTAGTATTTAAGCTATGAATGTCGCTGTGTTTAGAATATAGATTTATATTCTTTTTTACATGAATCAGGTTCTCATATACATATTGAGACGCGACCGTCATAATGTTTATTTCCTTAAATTTATCCCTCAGTGAATGCCTACAACTTAGGTTATAAATTGCTCGAATGGCACGTTTCTGCAGCACAAATATAGCCTGAAAGTCGGCCGCATTTCCCCACAACAAAATGCCATACGACATTACACTATGGAAATAACTAAAGTATACTAATCGAGCTGTTTCTACATCAGTCAAATGACGGATTTTATACACCGCGTAGGCTGCAGAGCTTAGCCGCTTCGACAATTTGGTTATATGAGGTCCCCACTGAAGCTTCGAATCCAAAGTAATACCTAAGAACACAGTGGTGTCCACAAGATCCAATTCTGTCCCATTTACTAGTACATTGGTTTTCACCTGCTTAACGTTAGGTGTCAGAAATCTAATACATTTAGTATTTTTCTCGTTCAAAAGTAAATTATTAACACTAAACCAATGCACAATTTTAGAGAGAGCATTATTTACATCGTCAATAACGGTCTGTTTTCGCTTAAGCTTAAATATAAGTGATGTGTCATCTGCAAATAACACTATTTCATGACTGTTCTTTATAAGGCAAGGTAGGTCATTAATATATACGAGAAATAAAAAAGGGCCAAGAATTGAGCCCTGCGGAACTCCCATAGTGACAAGCGAACCTGGGGATCGCTTGCCGTTAACGTCTACTCTTTGGATCCTATTATCCAAATAAGAAATAAGAAGATCCAAGGCAGTGTTTCTAACACCATAGTGATGCAATTTCCTGACCAATGTATCATGTGAAACACAATCGAAAGCCTTAGATAAGTCACAAAAAATACCTAGGGCATCATGTGACCTCTCCCAGGCCTCAAAAATATGTGAAAGAAGCTCAACACTTATAAATAATACACTTAGGAATAAATATATATTTAAATATAAGGATATACATATACCTATTAAACTATATATATAATACTATATAAATAAATACAAGAACAGATAAATACACGAATATACTAAAACAAACAAACAATGGGAAAACATTACCGTTGTGATGATACTGCCAGCTTCTAGTTTTTGATTTCTATGAACATTGCATGACTACTTAACTGGTCCTCCGCATACAGAAAAGGATATAGCATTAACCACCGCGCTTACCCGATAGCACACCATAGCTTAATCAGCCAATAATGTTCCCACTGCTGGGACACAGGCCTCCTCATTGTGAGAGGGAGAGGCCGTAATCCACCACGCGGGCCCAGTGCGGGTTGGTGGATGTCAAATGTTTTCGCATTTTTTATTCTAAGCTATGCCGGTTTGCTCGAGATGTTTTCCTTCACCGTTTTGAGAGCAGTGTTGATGGAATAATTTACACAAAGTAAAGTGCCTGCTTGGGTTCGAACCCACGACCTACAACTCGTAAAGTAGTGGCCGTTACCGCTGCTCTCTGCTTGCCCGATATGGTTTGATGAATTCAGACCAATATAAAGACGATTTTGAACAAAAATGCGCTTTTTAATAAACGGACTAACGCAATTTTGATACTCAGTTCTGTAAATGCTAGATTTTTGATAATCAAAAATATGAAACTACATTTTATTAAATGTCTTATTAAATGCTAATGTTTTATAAAATGACCCACCATGTATAACTAACTATACACGGAAAACAAATATTCTCGTCAAAATCAACTAAATCAGTCAAAACATGATAGGCAACATCGAAAATTTTTGAAAAGTGTCGAAAGTGACGTGGAGTACGCAGCAATGTCAAACCGCAGGGCTTGACAGTCAAAACATTACATTAGGGGCGGGGCTTAATAAGTTCTAGTCATAAACACGAAACTTAAATCTCGAAATAAGGACATTTTTATTGTTATCTCGCGTGAAAGAGTAGCCTCGGTTCGTGGCTTATGAGAAAACTGATAACGCTCGGGGCAGTCGTAATTTTCTTTTAATTTTCTCCTTTAAAGTTCTTAGTAGAGGTGGGCACCCATTACACCGTACTATATAAACCAACGAACCGGTTTGGTACATGTATGTAAAATATTGGGAGAAGTTATGGATACCGGCGGCGGCGCGTCGAATTTTATATTTTATTGGTGTTTTTCTTTTATTTCTGATAATTATGTTCATAGCACCTGCAGTGCTATTCTGTAACCATCTCACCGTGAAAACTTAGGTGAAGTGAGCGTGGAGTGAGCTGTTATTCCACAGGGATTGACACTATTGACAGCTCACTTCACCCAAGTTTTCACGGTGAGATGTTTACAGAATAGCATGGCTGTTCTCATTTCAATACCATTCAGACAATATAGTACTATGATACCAGTCTTACCAAGGGGTATCGTATTAGTAACTGGGTTGTGGAGGTCAGATAGACCGTCGAGTCCATGTGAAATACTGGTATTCAGCTGCATCCGGTTAGACAACATAGTGGTAAAAGGCCGGGGAGATGATAATGATGAATATCGTATAATTATAATATTTGAAACAGGAATTAGGTTCTAATACATTGAGTTACTACGATAGTGACTTTTGTCGTCGACGCGACGGTACGGTGTAGTGAGCATAAACCGTAAGTCGTAAAAGTTAAATAGGCACGAATATTTGAAGACATTAAAACGTTGCAGCTAATTATACCTACCGACGTTTTTTTCAGTACCATTGTGGTTCCTGGTAGCGAGTAGTTTTTAAAACTACTGTCGTGAATTTCATAGCAAACGACTTAATTAGAAAAAGGAGTAATGAAATGGTAGTTTTAGAACATTACTAACGAACCCAATAATAACCTTTTTTCAGTAACAGACATATCGCTATTGATGGTAGACAGTATAATTCTGTCTGTCATTGAATGTCGTCCCACAATTCCGTCCGTCCATAATCTCTGACAGATTATTGGGACCCCAAAACCATAGACAGACAGGTTAATTTATCTCCAGTATGCCAAATCTGGTGATAGATAGGTTATTGGGTTCGGCCGTAAGAGGCATTGGTACTCGTTGTTATAGATAAGTCAACAAGCCTCCAGATTGCATTCAGGTGCAATTCAACTACCTCCACGCTTAGCATGAAGAATAGACAAAAGACTGAAGAATAGACAAAATGACAGATTGTGATTGTTTATCTGTCATTTTGTCTATTCATCCGTTGACAAAACCCGTTTCTATTGTGGTCATGCTATGTGTGCTGCCATCCAACGTGACAACGCTGCCAGCCTTTTGGGCCTTTTTCCCACTGACAGCGATGCATACGAATTGTTTGATACCCAATGAGCTCTTGCCTTTTTTATATACTTTTGTACATAATATAAATATTTTAGTGTTTGGAGGTATGAGGAATCGGGTGTAAAGTTTATAAAAAAGGGAGGACCCTCCGACCAGACGAGTGTCGTGTCTGGCGGGCAACTGCCCAACGATTGATGTCGAGGAAGTTAATACATTCTGTTCGCGCGGTAAACTCTAATTGCGCGATGCAGGATATGTGTGACGTCAGGATTTATATGTGCCGTCAGGTCTTTGATGCGTAGTTTGCATGTGGCGATATAAATGCCGACACGAGTGTTAGATTGTATATTGTATTTAAATATATGTAAATAAATATTAAGAAAAAATGTAATCCTATCACTATCAATTCACTGACAGAACTAATTGATTACATAGTTGTCCATTATTTGTAATTTAAGATATTCCAAGAATTTCCATATTTTCCTGTAGAAGGTTTGATATTCTACGGATAAACCGCAAACAATATTGTTTGTAACAATGCTTCATTCAACCATATACGTCCAGCAGAGAAATATTTTCCTTATAGGACATAATTATTATCATTGAATCTTATACCGAGGTATTACGCGACGGCATGTGAAGCCAAGTCAGAGCTTTTAAAACTCTGTCACCAGGTTAGTCACTAACCACACGAAAAGAAGAAGATGTACCGAAGGACCACTAACCACACGAAAAGAAGAAGATGTACCGAGGTGCATAATGGTTGAGAACATTTTCTTCCAAATCTAACATACTAGAGAATACGTCAAGGAGAATTTCACAGAGAGCACCGTGTAACAGGATTCACCATCAGTCATCTTGACTGAGATGAATGTTTGCTGGTCAGTTGCTCGTGTGTAACACATACGTGATGCTATAGCATGTTCCAAAACAATCTGATTAAAATGTAAACAAATAAATCAAAAAACGTACCTGTGGTTGTCAATTTGTAGAGCCAATTAAAAAGTGTACGCTTGGATTTCATTATTTGAATACTCAAAATTTTTAATTGAAATAACCGTATAGATTGTTTTTCATTTGACAATTGAGGTTAATTTTATAACCTCAATTTTCATCGGTGGTTTTTGAATTACAATTTAATTATCTTTTTCAAACAATAGATTGTTGGAAAAAGCGGTGAGACATAAAATTGAAATGTTCTAAATACAGATGAATGTGTTATTAATTCCCTTTTGTGAGTCTTTGCTTTAGAATTTAACCTGAACAGATACTTTTGGAACTGACCTTATTAGTATGTAACATAAGCGGAAATTCTTCCAATTTTCGATAGTACAACACTGTTAAGCTGGACACTCACTAAGGTGAATATCATGAAGATTGTATGCCCCGTCTCGTGTCTCGCACGGAGATTGCCTGAGTGTGTTGGAAGCTATTAAGCTTCCAGAATTCGAGATCGAATTATTCAATTTTTACATTCAATTCTCCTATTAGTAGGTACTTTAGGTACGCACTTCGTTCTACTGGCTACATGTAAGCAACGTTATGGACACTTTCACGATAGTTCGACGTTTGTGTAATCTGTTTAGCTTTTGACAACTATGGGAGTTGCTCCAATCAGCAAAATAAATTTAAGTAATCTATTTTTAGTAGGTACTATAACGCTCCCCCTAAACACTATTAATCGTGTATTTTGGTACAATAAAATAAAATTGTTCTATGTTGTACAATTTATTTTTTCTCTGCTCAATGAAGAAGTCGTTTTAACTGTCAGATGTTTGTCTACGAATTGCTGACCATATTATACTTAAATTCTAACAGATTAATATATCAATGTTGAAATGTTGAAATTGATTAATATATTAATCAAACGATGTGCCCATGAGATTACGTATTTACGTACTTTTTAGTCCTGGATCATTTCATAGACCTAAACAATAAATATGATGAATGATGCAACTGTGCAATAAATTTTAACATGTATATCGTATTACGTTATCGTCCACATGGTTTTGTGACTTCAAGCCTTTTGGAATATAAATGAGTTTTTTATGGACAAAAAAAGGTGGTCTTGTAATCTACCTATCGTGAGGCTACTGAAACTTCAAATTAACTATGTATTGACAGAATTACCTACTTACACGTGTTCGTACTATAGAGATTACAGCCTACTTGGTGCTCGCATGCAACCTTCGCGAGTTTGTTATAAGTTGATGGCATAATTATGAGACAAAAACTTTTTCGATTTAAGAATATGAAAAACAATAGGATTTCAGCTTGAAGAGCTGACGGTGGATGTCATGATGTAAAATATTGTAGACTGAAATATAGGAATTAGTATTATTTTATCTCCAAAATATCCCTCACTGAACGACCTCTTTTGCAGTACCTACAGATATTTATTATGTACCAGTTTAATAGGTAGATAGCCTAAGAGCTATCTTATTATTTTCCTCAAGAACCTGTTTCAGTGGCTTTTAAATAATATTTATTTATTCATTTATTTAATACTTCAAGCACAGAAATTTACAAACGCGGACTTAATGCCATAGGCATTTTCTACCACTCAACCTTTGAGTGATGCGGAGACAAACAGTGGTAGGTGCAATTACGAAAAATTGAGTAATAAAAAAAGTAATATATAAAGATACACATATACCTATTACAAACTACAAATATAATATATAAGCCTAATTATATATAAATATAAGGACAATAATAAAGCATAATAATATAATATTATAGTCGTCGTTAATAAAACAACTGATGATCATAACCTAACGTACAAAAGTCAAGTTACAATTGCAGACTAAACAATAACTTAATGATAAAGATGAACTCAAACGCGATAAAAGTTACTGAACAACATGAAACAAAAGAGACAACACTGAGCCAGAACAATATGAACTCGTAAATCAGATAACAATTATTTCAGCAAGCAACACAAATTGTAAACTCAAAAATATATTTATATACTAACCTTGAATACTTAAACTTAATATCACAATAAAAATGATAAATAAACTAAAGAATTTCACTTTCATTTTCATAATTTATTTTACTTTTACAACAAAACACGAGTTATTCACTGTATATTTATTGCACATTGTCCAGTTTAGGATCGTTTATAATGTTTTTGATCACTGTATACCTACAGCTTCATCGAACTAATGAGACGATCGACTCATGCGCCGAGTGATGCCAACTTCAGTGCGCTAAAAAGCGCCGACTTGTGGCAAATGTCAGAAGGACGTTTGTATTAAAAATTGTCGCTTATTTGGAGCGGTGGAAAACTCGTTTTGAGAATAACGATAATGTATCTATAAAGTCAAGTTTATTGGATTTAATAATCAATATAGAAGGATTTTCTTTATGTTATATCAATAGTTCCACACCCAAATTACATACATTTATAAACACGCTCTTTCCCATCTTCGTTTATTCCCAAATTACTTCCAATTTATTATTGCCGGTCGATATCTACGAAAACACTGTTACCATTGAAGCATTAAGTAGATGTAGGCACTTAATACTGTTAAAGCTGACATAAACCATTGTCTTCTATTGTTTTTGGTCGTAATATTACCTAGGAACGATTGATAGACTTGGCAAAACTGTTACTTATCTGCCAGATAAAAAAGTAACCCATTTAAAATTGCTAGTTTATTGATTGGAGTTTCAATTCCCAGAAACATCAAGACTGTTTCTGGGAATTGAAACTCCAATCATATCCGCTTAGCATATCCTTTTGAAATTCGGTATTGACTACGTTGGGCAATACGTTGGTTCGAATTCACGCCAAACCGTGCTGTTTTTGAAGGTATTCGTTATGAGTCATAACTAATTCAGTGTTAAAGCAGTATAATATTATAAAACTGGAGGGGTCCCCACCCCATGTTACCTATTAGACCTATGACATTATTTAATAAGCAAAAAATACCGCATCTTTAAACGCGGGCTAGCTTCAACAGCATCTTGAAAATCCTAGCCGAAAAACACGATTGTTGTCAGTATTATAATTATAAATACTTTAAATTTCTTTTCAATTTGTTTAAGGAGTATTAAATACTCCTTAAACAAATAGTTAATATTTATTTTGTCAATCGCAGGCATTTCAATGACAAGATGAATTAAGACGAGATAAAAAAGGATGTCGATCGCCTATGGTCGGTCGTTTGACGTTTGTAAAAATTCAAAATCAATCCTAGTTTTCGCTTTTATTGTTAAATATAATAGTTTAAATAAAAGTTAAGAATCACGTATAGGAATTAAAAGCGGGTGTGATAATACGTGTATCCTATTTAGTGCGTATTTAATCAGTAACACGTAGATATCGCGTTCAATTCCCAGGCTATTTCAATGTTATTGCTTTTGGCGAGTCGCGACCAAATCCAGATTAGTTATCCACTAGTTTATATTACCGCACTAGTAGATAATATAAAGTGAAAAGCACGCGTTTTTAATACACTGCATTATGAACCTAAAAGCGGTTCGATAAGCGCCACTTTACGAGCAAGTGTGTTGAAAAAGTAATTTTTAGAACATTGTAGGAATTTTACAAAAACTGTAACAATAAAATTCATTTTTTTTATTCAACATTTTTATTTTAATAAAAAAATTAAACTTAAATTGAATTTATAAAAATATTGTACAGTTACGGGCGACAATATCTGACCAGTAACTTATTTATCAGACTCAGTCAGACTTAGATAATATCGTATCGAAGGCTCCTCTCTTCTTCTTCTATTAACTTGTACCCACTTTACTTACTCTATGTAATAATAACAACATCCAACTTGAAAGTGTTCTTCTTATAACATAGCATTAATTACTTATTCTATTTATAAGTTACATACAGATTACAGAATAACATAATTTATTTATTTTAGTAGCATTGGCATTTACCAAACCGACACCAGCCTCCAGCGTAATTGAGGCGGTGACACATTTGGTTGCAGTTCACTGTGTTGCAGGCGCGGGCCGAAGGTACAATCAGCTCCTCTGTTAGAAGACATAACAAGTTTTGTAGTGATGGAAAATGAAGACGAGATAGTAAAGGTGTTGAAAGACACAGATAAACATACAGAAATGTTACGAAAAGATAGTTTGTATGGGAGAGAGTAGATGGTACTTTGTTGAAACAGTCAATTATTGTTTTTCTTATGAAATATAAAATATCAACGGTTTATGATGCGAATTGGCTATGCATATAAATGCGAAACAAAGAAAATGTAAAACTAGTGTGACTCATACTTCTTTAAAAATAATTTTAAATTTTACCTTCATTTGTCCTTAAGATCACGTTAGATTCTTCATTTTCGTCGCCAGGTACTTCGTTTAGAGGATATGTATCTATAAAAAATACAAGGTTTTGTTATCATAGTTTAATGAATGGTCTGAAACTGCGGCTAGATACTTCTAAAACTCATAAAATAATTATAATACCTACCTAATTGAAGCAATTTAGAAACAATGATTAAAAAATGGCATATTATAAAAAGCTATCATTGCTTGTTTTGCAGTTATGAAAGTTAAAACAAAATGTGAACTTTTCCCGACCAAGAGATTACTCCAAAAATAAATATTGAATAGTAACCTTGTCTTTGTATTTTGTTGTAGCACTTGCAGCGACCATTGACACATCTGGCGTCCTCATAGCCACGACGGGTACACGTTCGGTTGCACCGTCTTAAATCGCAGATGCGTCCCGGGGCAAATTCTGAATATTCATCTACAGCATCTACTAAACAAATATGTTGACATAGTAAGTAGAGAAAGCAAGAAAAATAATTTAGTTCAAATGGCACAGGAGATAAATCAGACTTTTTTTTTCATATTCTGCATGGTACCTCTTCGGTTCATGAGTTATCCGAATATCAAAAAATATTTGGCCTAGGTCTTTTTTTTTTTTTTTTTGAGGATGGGAAATTATCAAATAACTTCTCCCGCTCTGGGTGGAGCGGGAGGGCGTGTCAGACTTTTACTGACTAAAACCCACCCGTGTTCCTTCCGTTGCCTGTGTGCCGAGGTCGCGATATCCCTTTCAGACAAACCCGCGACCCCGGCAGGTGGCCTAGGTCTTAAGGGTGAGACGTGAAAATTTATTCGCTGTTACAATGTATAATAGATATTCAAAAAGCTGAGTAAACGTACCAACCAAACATTTTATATTAGAAAGAAAATAGTTATATTACCTTCTGTTCCGAAGAAGTTGTCACACTTGCAGCGACCATTGACACAGACGCCACCGGAGAACTTGTGTCTGCGACACAATTGGTCACACGCCTGAATGTTGCAACCACGTTCAGTTTGATCCTCTGGCAAATCGGAGACAGGTAAGGATTCGTCAGAAACCTCTTCTATTTAAAAAACATAACGGTGTGTTAAGTAACAAGAACAGAAAGGAATAGTCTACAAATGAATAAACGCAATACTCGAATATTTTTGTCAAATCAATGAATAGTCTCAAGACTCTCAAGAGTCTTACCTTCTAGCAGGGAAAGAAATTTATTGCAGTAGCAGTTAGCTCCGAGACAGGCGCCGCCACGGAACTTCTTCTTACGACACAGTTGGTTGCACTTTTGGTTGTTGCAAGCTCTTGATGGAAC
Organism: Agrochola circellaris; assembly: GCA_914767755.1. Classification (NCBI taxonomy): domain Eukaryota; kingdom Metazoa; phylum Arthropoda; class Insecta; order Lepidoptera; family Noctuidae; genus Agrochola; species Agrochola circellaris. The sequence continues at coordinate 5,663,272 of OU611847.1, forward strand.
AGAGTCTTCTACGTTGGATTCAGAAACTGCGTGAATAATTACAAAGAAAATTAAAATTTTCCCCTATTATAGAAGAAAATAGAAAGCACGTATATTTAAAGAGTAGTGTTAGTAAGCATCAAAATGTTGAAATGTGATTTAAAATTGAGTTCTAACAACGAATATTATGTACCTTCTGTGTTAAGGAAATTGTCACACTTGCAGCGCCCATTGACACAAGCGCCACCGGGGAAGCCGAGTTCGAAACATTGTCGGGCGCACGCTCTGAAGTTACAATCGCCTGGTGAGGTAATTTCCGCAGGATCAGTCATTTCATCTGCAAGAAAAAGAGAGAAACCCTTCAGTGTTAAAAATGGCTTGTATGTATATGTAATAAAAATATAGATTTCGAGTCACTGAAAGGACTTGTGGTTGTAATTGTCTAATATTTATCTTCTTCCTCGGAAATATATTCTGAGTAAGATGCTATTCGATTTTAAAAGTAGGTATTTCTATTAGGTGCGAACTGAAAGCACGTTTGAAACGAAAGTCACTGATTCTTCTGTAACAAAATAAATTTGAATTAATGATACTTATAATACTTCTTCTGTTAATGCATTAACTTAATATATTTACCTTTAAGTGAAACCAAGTCTTCTAGGTCCGAGAGTGTGTTCTCAGAAATTACATCTGAAACAAATCAGTATAAAATCTATACGTACATCTACACACAAATAAATAAAATTAAAGTGTCTGTTTGTAATGTCAAAATAACAGCTTCTTACTAAATGTATATGAAAGTATATACGCCATATTCGCCACTTAAAGCTTCGTGCAGACTAGCGCGACGCGACAGCGCGACGCGACACCGGCTATTGTTATACCGTCAAGTTTTCTTAGAAATTGTAGGTATTGTTCGAGTCGCGTCGCGGTGTCGCGTCGCGCTGGTCTGCACAAAGCTTAATACAGACTACTTTAGTATTTTGAACAGTTCCAGTAGTTTTTGTAAAAAATATTCGGGATAATTGAGAATTATTTACAAAAAAATATTAAATTACCATCAGAGACATTGTCCGAAATGACAGACGCGTTGACAACGTACAGCGTCGCTAGGACGAAAATTATTTTTAAAAACATGACTTAATCCCTTTTTAAAGTTGTACTACTTCGATACTAACACTTTATGCTAATGATACGGGTTACTTCCTGTGAAGTCTTTTTATAGGGAGCGTTGCGACATCGGGACTTCACCTGTGCGGAAGGATCTTTTGTGAGTCATTAATCTACATATTTTCAGTCTGAAAGGTCTTTGTTGATAGAGTTAAACTGATAAGTAATTATTGAATTGCAAAATAAACATCGTAAACATTGATTTGTCAGAACTTTAGGAAGAGTTTCGCAGTACCTACCTATTAAACAGAAAGGCGTTGTCGTAAGGTGGGTCCTATCTCGTATTGCGATAATTACTTTGTGCTATTTCTTTCTTGACTGTCCCAGGTCATCATTGTGACCTGAGTTCACCCGTAATCTGCAATATTCAATAAAGTATTAGGTATTTGTAGGGTTCCGTACGTCCGAATGTAAAAACACACGAGTGATACGAGACGGCTTCCCATAAAGGATCACACTAGTGACCCTAAACCTAACCACGCTCTGACTATAAGTATAAAATGTTTGACCTTAAGGATTCCATTCTAGATATACCTTTATACTGTAATACACCTTTTCAGTGAGAAATTGTTTTAGCTAATAAAGTGCAGGTTCTTGCCATATCTGTACAATACAGCAGGGTAATTAATTATGTTTTGGATGTCATGCAATAATAATTATAAATTATAAATAAATTATATTAATGCTGTAAATGCGTCTAAATAACACTAAAGCAAAACCAACGAGGAATCTTGCTGATCATGGTTTTGTTATTGTTATCAGTAATTAACTGTTTATTTATTTTACCTCGATGGCCCTAATTTATCAATTACAGCTATATATATATCTATATATAAGCGGGCACGCTCTTTATGCCTGGAGGCTTTTATTTAGATACTAAGTTCTGTTTACGTTTAGCTTTTATTTCTGACTGAGTATAGTTCTCGATGATTTTGGTTGGTATATGCCATGTGCTAGCTGAAATATGGCTAATAATTTAAATTATGTTTTGTGTTGCGTAATTTAATTCATTTTGCATACTATTATATAGAACCTTTTTTTTCTAACTGAATAGACAGCTGTGCTGCTGGGGAGTTTGTTGCGCCACTTCTTCTTCCCAGCTAACGCACTAGGAAGTGGTGAAGGGTGGGCGTTTTGGGGGACTGTCTTGTGTAATTTTGACATTCGAAAAGTGCTGATTCTCCGCCTAGTTTGAATAAATGACTTTTGAATTTTGAACCAATTAATTTATATAAGAGTGTCTCCTAGGTGTTATTCTGATAAAACTATGGCAAACAAGGCCGTAGGCAGAGGGGGGGTCAAATACACTTTTGTTTTGTATTCAAAAACATGCTAAAAGTGGGCATTGTCATACCACTTTAAAAAGCTCACACAAGAAAGATTTTCCTGTGATTTGTACGTCATTTTTTCAAGTAAAATGTCTCGAAAACTAGGAGACGTAAAAAAGGGAAATATTCAACTGATCCTCTAAAAACTTATTGACCCCCTAATAATGTACGCTTTATTAAATTAATGAACCTCGTAAACTTTTTGGACTTCTAATGAAGCACGCTTTTTTAAATGAGAAATGTCGATCGTCAGTTTTTTTTAAGTATTGTGTTGCCACGGCACTCGCACTTGCTACCACTAGTCTAACAAGGTCTTCAGTAACTTAGAACTCATTTGAAGGTTTTTGTATAGGTCATCCTCGTCATCCAAAGATCATCATGACTTCAGTAGGTATCAGCCTATTTACACTGGTGACTTAGGTGACAGGTGCGGTCCGCCCCGGGCCCCCGGTCTTGGCGGGCCCCCAAAACTCTTATGCCCGTTTTCACCGACATCCCCTATACTACCATCTACGTATGAGAGCCTTAGCTTAAAAGCTCCCCCAAACTAGCCCCTACATTAAATTTCGTTTCACCATCATTTTTATCACTTAACTAGGGGACACATATCTATGTGACGGTTGTATACGATAATAGTGACTCATTCGTCTTTAAACTTATCGATACTTTGAAACAAGATGGTTTTTTATGAAATTCTCTAAAGTATACACTTTTATGGATACTGTTATTAATAAATCATGTTTTAATAGGAATATTAAATATTATTTCATTCATATTTTTAATTAATTTCATATTTTTTTGCTTATTTACTCTGTGTATACATAACGAAACCTCGCGTGTTATCTGTGGACTTATTTATATTTGACACTTCTTTCTTTTGTGACGTACTAGCGTGAGATGCGATTGTCTATTTGTTGTGAATTTGTACGCGCTTTTTTTTTTCGACTGCTCACTGATACCTTGTCTGCCACAGAGCCAACAAATGATTACCCGTAGCATAAATCCTCTATTAATAACTGATTTATTGGAGATATAGAATTTATTCTGAAATAATCATTAATATGCGAATACAATAAGGACAGAGGTTCCTCACAAGTGTATGGTTTACATTGATGGTTAGGTATCGACGTAGGTAAGTATCGTGGAACAAACAGAAAAAATACCACGGCAATATCTTTTTTTTTATTTTTTTTTATTCTTTATTGGTTACACATAAAACTACTACTAGTCAGGAAATTCTAAGATGAGTTTAATCTTTTCCAATAAATACAACACTGAAGATTTACACGGCCTATATCTCCGAAAAAAGTCAGTTTCTTGATATGTTTTTGGTCTACGGCTGTTATTTACGTTAAATACTGTAGAAACAGTTTCAAAAACTCCATAAATTCATATAAATCACTATTAATCTTCTTTGCTTGAGAGATCACTTACCTATGTGCCGGTTTATGGGTCCACATTTCGACCACCTAATTTTAGGGGACCTTTTAACGTTTAACTGACCCCTTACTGTTGGTGAAACAGAAACCACCTTCTAACAGCCCCCTAATCATTCTTAGGGGATCCCATAAACTTAGGGGATGTCGGTGAAAACGGGCATTAAACTTTTTAATAATATCCTAAACAAGATAAAAATATGTTCAGTAAGTAAAAGGCGGTTTGTAGTTGGGGGCACACACAGATATAGATAGAATCTATATCTGTGGGGGCACATGATAAATATAAAAATAAGATGCAAAAATTTTCCGACTCGCTCCACTCGCTCTTGCATCCTACATTTTCGGACTTTTCCAAATAGGTCGACAAAGTAATTCCTATTTCTTTATAAATGTTCAAAAGAAAATTATTATGTAGGGTGCAAAAAAAATTGAGCTCGCTTCGCTCGTTCTACCATCCGCTATTCCTCTGATGCTCTAGGTTTTCGGTTGCCGACAAAATAACTCGTATTTCTTTATCAATAGTCAAAAGAAAACATAACCTTTTCGAGGTAGCGAGCTAAATATTTCGACGTTCAATACTAGGCGTGGGTTTGGGCCCCCATTTAGTTTTGCCGCCCCAGGCTCCCGACATACTTAGTCCACAACTGCCTATTTACTTTACGTTAATTGGTCTGAACTTACAAACTTCTTCTAGCAAATATATCTTCCAATCAAAAGTTCATAGAACTAGAATTCGTTTAAAAGACAGGTAATAAACCACAATTTATAATGATAATGTCATGGAAACAATGAAAATGTTCTGTCGATCGATTCAGTGCGTGTCAGATGGCGCAATGAAGAGTTCCGTAGTTGCGATGAATTTATCTAAGTTTGTACGCACAGAGATGTTATTTGAAGACCACAGACTTCTCATCCCTGTAACCCATAAGTATGGAACAACTTTCTGTATTTTTTCATGTTTTCGGGTCAGTACTTTCGATTAAGGAGGTCAGTATTAGGGGTCAATATTAATCTATTTTCTTAAATAACTTGAAAACTATTTATTTTAAAATTATAAATATTTGATTTCATATGACACACGGTATAGATTGCAATTCTTTTTTGTTGTTTTTCTTGTTTGCCACCCAAAAGTGACCCCCATATTTAAAATTCATATAAAAATGTAACATATCCGTGTTTGGGTCACAATCAAATGTGAACCAAATTTCAACTTAATCGGTCCATTAAGATTCGAAATAAATTGGCTGTGACAGACGGACAGACAGACACATGAGTGATCCTATAAGGGTTCCGCATGAACATTCGGATGTATAGAACCCTACAAATACCTAATACTTTATAGAATATTGCAGATTGACTGGTGAACTCAGGTTACAAAGATGACCCGGGACAGCCAAGGAAGAAACGACAAAAAACCAAACAAAGTAACCATCGCAATAGGTGATAGGACCCACCTTACGACAACGCCTTTCTGTTCAATAGGTAGGTACTGCGAAACACTTCCTAAAGTTCTGACAAATCAATGTTTACAATGTTTATTTTGCAATCCAATAATTACTTATCAGTTTAACTCTATCAACAAAGACCTTCCGAGAAAATATGAAGATTAATTACTCACAAAAGATGTTTTCGCACTGGTGAAATCCCGATGTTGCAACGCTCCCTATAAAAAGGCTTCACAGGAAGTAAACTGTATCATTAGCATAAAGTGTTAGTATCGAAGTAGTAGGTACAACTTTCAAAAGATTGATATTATAGTTATACAAGTCATGTTTTCTAAACTAATTTTAGTCCTAGCGACGATGTGCGTTGTCAACGCGTCTGTGATTTCCGACAATTTCTTAGATGGTAACTAAATCTATTTTTGTAATAACGCTCAATATTCCCCTGTCATTTCTACAAGAATGCTGGAAAAGTTTAAAATATTAGTATTTTGAACTTTTCGAGCAGTTTTTGTTTTAAGTCGATAAGGCGTAAGTTGCGAAGTAACTAAAGAACCTGTATGTAATGAATATTCTTATAACAGACGATCCAGAGACCGATATTGCAAGCAATCCAAAAGGCTGTAACTACCGAGAATGCGACCAGCGTTGTCGCAGACTCAAGTTCCCCGGTGGCGTCTGTGTCAATGGTCGCTGCAAGTGTGACAACTTCCTCAATGCAGAAGGTATTTATGATTCTTGTGTCTGTATTGACCACTCTCATTCTACTATTCCATTCCGGGGTGACTCTATTTAGATTACCATCGATACGTTAAGAAGAAGATTCCACTATTTCCTCTCATCAGTGAAAACTTCATCAGTCAGCAGCTGTCCTCTCAAACGTGCTTCCTTATATACTTATTTATTTCTATTAATAGCTGCTACCATCGGTTTCGCCCGCGTAGGCCCTAATATTTTTTTCTTTTTCTAGAATTAGTTAAGTTAAGCTAAACTAAAACCTTTAATACTCCTTATAACAACAGCTATCTGCCAGTGTAAGTCCCGTCAAAATCGGTCCAGTCGTTTCGGATTTTAGCTGGTACAAACAAACAGACAGACAAAATTTTATATTATTGTTTTTTTTCTAAGTACCGTAAATATACTTTCATAATTTATGCATTAAGTAAAATGCTTCCACTTTTACTAATTGGTATGTCTTCTTCTCGAAACACAGAAGATACATAATATTTGCTATCAAAATTCCTTCTTCAGTTTTGAATAATTAATCAGAACTTTATTGATCAGAAATAGCTTTCAATCCTGATACCTACCTTGCACTTCGTAATTTGAAATTGAAAATGTAATTACGATTTCTATCTCATGCAGTTTCTGAAAACTTACCCTCCATCTTAGAAGATACTGTTTCATCAAGAAAATGCAACCATCAGGAATGCAACGCACAGTGCCGTAAACTCTTGTTTCGTGAAGGCGTCTGTATAGCCGGACGCTGCAGCTGTAATAACTATATTCCCATCCCAGAAGGTTATTATCAGTTTTTTTTTTATAAAATTTAATGTTTTAAACTAGCACGTACAAAAATCTATTTAGTCCGTCATCGTCAGTGAGATAATAAAAATATATTTGACACGTATTTTTTGCTTTATCATATTAATAAAAAACGCTTTAAATTTAGACAAGTCAGTATAAAATCTACCGGCCAGTGACGTCATGTCAAATTTTAACGCATTGCCTACACATATATGTGTAGGCAATGCGTTAAAATTTGATCACGTAAAAAAGAAAAAATACGTGTCCAATATTTTTTAATAATCTATCTGACGGACAAAAATACTTTTTTTTTTTGTCAAAATCCCTATTGTGAAGTATATGCGTCAATGGCAGTAATAGGAATTGGTTAAGTTTTTTCGATTTTTCTTATAGCGTTTTCTTCTTTGCAGATACCATGAACGACTTGGAGGAATCTATTTCACTAGATGATAACTTCCTTACCACGGAAGGTAAAACATATCACGCTCTTGGACCATGAAATGGACACAAAATAAATAGCTTTAATTCAATCATTAAAGCAGTGTTTGTAATGCTTAATTGGAACCTTGTTCTTCTAAATGATACTTATGGCAGCAAGTTTTTTTTTTTTTTTGTAGACTATTCCTAATTTAGGGTTATGAGGAACAGGGTGTAAAGTTCACTCATCCACCATAGAAAAGGCAGGATCCTCCGACCAGACGGGTGTCATGTCTGGAAGGCAACTGCCCAGAGGTTGAAGTCGGGAGCTTGTGTAATGTCCACCGCGCGGTAAACTCTAATTGCGCGATGCAGGATTTGAGTGACGTCAGGATGTTGAGTGAAGTCAGGTGTTTGATGCGTAGTTCGCATGTGGCGATGTGGATGCCGCCACACTATATTGTGTTCTTGTTACTTAACATACCCATATTGTTTTTTAATAGATGCGTTTTCTGACGAATCTTTACCTGTCTCCGATTTGTCAGAGGATCAAACTGAACGCGGTTGCAACATGCAGGCGTGTGACCAATTGTGTCGCAGACACAAGTTCTCCGGTGGCGCCTGTGTCAATGGTCGCTGCAAGTGTGACAAATTCTTCGGAACAGAAGGTAATATGAATTAACAATACAGATTTTGTACTGTACAAATAGGACTTCGCTATTTCAATATCCGTTAACATTGCACGACTTTATTTGTTCATGTTTTCTCTCGCTCTCCATTTACAAAGTAAACATTATTTTTTGGTAGTTGCTGTTGATGAATATTCAGAATTTACCCCGAGACGCGTCTGCAAGTTAACGAAATGCAATCGTACATGTACCCGTCGCGGCTATGAAGGCGCCACATGTGTCAATGGTCGCTGCAAGTGCTACAACAAAACACAAGCAGAAGGTTACTTTTCAATATCTATGCTGGAAAAAATGATTATACTTTGTTTTCAACGCTGTTCTCTTGATTATGAAAAAGTCTCATTTCAATTCTGTTTACAATGCCTTGCGGTAAACCCACGCTGTATCTTTTCATGAGTACCTACGTACTTACAGGAATAGGGTACAGTTTGTTGGTTGTTCAGATACTGCTCTGAACAACCAACAAACTGTACCCTATTCCTGTATTGTGTTACTTTAATAACTCACATATTTCACCGTTTTTATATGTAGATGTGATATCTGAAACACCATTGTCGGTCTCCGAATTGTCAGTGGATCAGACTGAACGCGGTTGCAACATGCAGGCGTGTGACCGATTATGTCGCAAACTCAAGTACCCCGTTGGCACCTGTGCCAATGGGCGCTGCAAGTGTTACCACCCCTTTGGGATAGAAGGTACTATTTTCCTAAATACTTAACAGTCTACTTTAAAAAAAGCTTTGAATATATTTTTTCTGGTCTCAGTCTTATTTATTTCAAGTCTCTTTAATCCCGCTAATTACCTTGTCAACATTATTTTATAGTAGATGCTGTGGATGAATATTCAAAATTAGCCACGCGACGCATTTGCAATTTAAGACGGTGCAACCAAACGTGTACGCGACGTGGCTATGAGGGCGCCAGATGTGTCAATGGTTGGTGCAAGTGCCACAACAAAATACAAAGACAAGGTGACTTCTAAATAGTATTGATTTGAAGAAAGTGACAGTAACACAGATATTAATGACAACGCTCCACAAAGACATTTTTTTCTAAAACTTGATATGTCGCTTTCTGCTTCTCACGTAGTCGTTAAGTATTATCAAACTAAAATTGTAATTCTTTTTGTTTTTGATAGATGCATCTCCACTAAACGATGTTACCAGCGACGAAAATGAAGAATCTAACAGCATCTTGGGGAAAACTGAAGGTAAAGTTTTGAATGAGTTTTGATGTACCTATTATTTTGAAAGGGGTATGAGTAGAGTCACAGTATTCTTACATTTTCTTTGGTTTTGTCAAGTGTTGAATTTGATGGTATAATAACAAGTACCTGGGCGACCGAACTCTGCTCTGATGAAAATAGAGAATGCCCATTTAATAGTATAGGAAAGTTCATACTAATTCCATGTATAGCATACTAATTCCTTTCTGCCATGATCGAAGGTAATTACTAATTCTATTCTGCCATGATCGAAGGTACATACTAATTCCATTGTGCCATGATAGTAGGAACTTACTCATTCCATGCTGCCATCTTATTATTCTAAGGTAGCCATCTTGTTCTAAACTTTGGGCAACCGGGCTCTGCTCGGATGAAAATACGAAGAGAATGAATGATCCCAGACATGAGACATAGCTAGATCGATTTTTGCCCCGTAAACCCCTATATTGCAAATTTCATCGAAATCGTTAGAGCCGTTTTCGAGAACGTGCGAACGAACAAATATTGCTCGTTTAATAGTATAGGATAATTTTAACGGAGTTATTGAACAAATTGCATCACATCTACGATACAAAAAAACAGCTCTCTAATTAATTTTTGAGTACATTTCTCTCTCTCTTCCAACAACTTTACTCTCTCTTCTACATGTTCCATCACTTACATTAACTGTCCGGATTTTTCATACAGAGGAGCTGGTTGTACCTTCGCCCAGAGCCTGTAACACGGCGACTTGCAACCAAATGTGTCGCCGCTTCAATTACGCCGGAGGGTGATGTCGGTTTGGTCAATGTCAATGCTACTAAAATTAATTCATTATTTTATTCTGTAACCTGTTTTGATAAGTATAATAAGTATTTTATTATTTCATATAGTAAGTGAAGTAGGTACAATTTTAAAGAAGACCTATAGAACATTCATACGATAGGACCTAAGTCTAATATAAATATGTGACCGGTTAAATATATTCGCCCGTGACTTTAATTATGTTTTTTTTAAGAATTTATTTTGTTAATTATAAAATATATATTGATAAAATTAAAAACATAAAAACCAAACAATGCATTTTATTGTGAAGTACTAGGTTTTAAAAGATAGATGAAGTAAGAAAGTCATGTTTTCTAAAACAATTTTCGTCCTTGCGACGGTGTGCGTTGTCAACGCGTCTGTGTTAACTGTCAATGTTTTTGAAGGTAAATAATTATTTTATTAATAAATTATTCTTAACACATTCAGGCTAGTTAGAAAATATCTTCAGTGTGAGTCGGACAACTTGACAACCAATACTCTCACTTAAATATAGTCTCATCTACAATACAGTCTACTTCGGAAAACCAAGCAGCATCTAATATTACTTCCACACTTAACCCCACTGATGGACACTTGGCTTAATCTCGCGCCTCCAGTTCTACCCGGCTAAGCCGTGGAAAACAAACGCAGAAACAAAAATAATAATAATAATACCAGCCCGTTACTGTCCCACTGCAGGGCAAAGAAAATAAAAACTTTTTTACAAAAGAAAACAACCGACTTCCAAATAAAATACTACTAAGTGAAAAATAACTTTAATTTCGAAAGTTTGTGTCTTCGGTTTTGAATTTTGGTTTAAGTCGGTGGCAAATAACGAAAATACAAAACCAAAGACATTGTCTTCCGAAATTTAAGTTATTTTTCACTTTGTAGTGTTTTTTGGAAGCCGGTTGTTTTTTTTTTTTTTGTAAAAAGTTTTTGGTCACTGTGTACAGCTTCATCGAAGTAATAAGACGATCAACTTATGCCGAGTGATGCTAACTTCAGTGATTTAATACAACCGACGTCCAAAAAACACTAAAAAGTGAAAAATTACTTTTATTTCGGTGTCTTTGGTTTTGTATTTTCGTTTTTTGCCACCGACTTAAACCAAAATTCAAAACCGAAGACACCGACTCCGAAATTCGAAAATAAAGTTATTTTTCACTTTTTGTGTTTTTTATTATAAATTTTCACAATTTAGTCGTGTTACCTACCCCACAATTAATTGGAATATCACTACCTACTATATAAATAACAGTGACAAAAACTGATTATAACATCATCCACATCATAAATTAACTCAAAAACTACTCTAGCAAAGTTAATAAAATTTATATGTGGCTACCGTGCAAGCTTCCTTTACCAAATGAAAAATATTTTTTATCATAAATGAACTCTAAAACTACTCTAGCAAAGTTAATAAAATTTATATGTGGCTACCGTGCAAGCTTAATTTACCAAATGAAAAATATATTTTTAAATCGATCCATAATTGACGAAAATATCGATGAACATACATAAAAAATATATATATATAAAATACATACAGTCGAACATAGAACCTCCTCCTTTTTGGAAGTCTGTTAAAAAGCGCCGCGTAGTGGTAAATTTCAGAAGGAAGTATTCAAAATTGACGCATTGGAGCGGCGTTTTGAAAATCGATTATGTAATAGTTACAAAATGTTTGTGGAAGGGTGACTTCTAATTTATTGCTGTAAGCATATCTAAATAACCATTTTTTTTTCAAAGCCCAGCCATGATGGAATCAATTAATAGGTCGGCACTAATGCAGTTTACATAAAAGAATGTATTCTATCGTTCTAATAAAACTATGATGAGCACAACAAAACGAACACAAAAAAATGCAGTTTAAATAGTCTGAGTTAACTATGTAATAAATAGACCACAAATTTAATAATCTTTCAAAACATTTAAGATTATCCAAACACTTCACCCGCCTAAAAGATAATAAATGATAAATCAAAATCTATGAAAGGTACTGTACTATCGAAGAACTTCATATCTAAGTAGTTTGAAAACAAAATCCCGTGAACACGATGACTATATCTGTTACCGCCCCGGTTCTATAACCGCTGAACGATGCAAGCAGAAATAGTACTTACGATGTATAGATATGAAGTTCTTCGATGGTACCTACTTATGAGAATTAACTAAACATAACATGCACGCCTGTATTCCACTAAGATTTTAGCCAAAGGTGTAAAGTAAACATAACTACAAATAGCAAAATCTGAGTACTGTTATGTTTAAATCATTTAAGTATAGAGTTGCTATAAACAGCTTAGAAATCCATACTCTGAAATCATCATTCTCCTACCCTTATCCCAATTTATTTCTGGTCGGCGCAACATGTCCCTTTCTTCCACACTTCTCTATTAGTCGTTATCTCGGTAGTCACCCCCTTTCTAGCCATATCATCTTTCACACAGTACATCCATCGTTTCTCTGGTCTTCCCCTACTCTTATAACCACCGACATTCACACTCAAAACTTTTCTCATGACATTTCCCTCGTTCCTGCGCATGCACATGCCCATACCGTGACAACCGAATTCCGCACAGCTTTTCAGACTTCCTCTCATGTACTCATTTCTTATTCTATCCATTCGTGTAACACCACACATCCCTTTTAGCATTCTCATCTCAGCTGCATGCAATTGCCTTTCCTTCATCTCTTTTGTGACCAGTCATTACTCTGAAATTCTACAAAAAAAATCATACGGTTTTGCACGACCTGGGGTCTGACTCAAGACCAAAACCGAGTAATCGGGAAACATATTTTTTTTTTAATCCGTTGAACTGAGAACATCCTGCTTTTTTGCAGTCGGTAAAAAATACCTAAAAGACTTTACATAATTCTTTAAACATTTGTTTTCTCAAAGAGGTACTTTACTGAATATTACAAGTGTCAAAGATGACCGGAACAACAGCCCTGAAAGACAACACACTTAATAAAGTAACCATCGCAACATGTGATAGGACCTACCTTTCGACAAACACTTTCTGTCTGGTGCTGTGAAACACTTCATAAAGTTCTGACAAATCAATGTTTACATGTTTATTTTGCAATCCAATAATTACTTATCAGTGTTACTCTTCCAACAAAGACCTTCGGGAATGAACATAGATTAATGACTCACAAAAGATCCTTTTCGCACTGGTGAAGTCCCGGTGTTGCAACGCTCCCTATAAAAATGCTCCACATGAAGCGACCTATATCATTAGCATGAAGTGATAGTATCGAAGTAGTACAAGTTTTAAAAGATATATGAAGAAAGAAAGTCATGTTTTCTAAAATAATTTTCGTCCTTGCGACGGTGTGCGTTGTCAACGCGTCTGTGTTAACTGTCAATGCTTTTGAAGGTAAATAATTATTTTATTAAATAACTTTTAATTGGTACAACTGTTGTAAAATTTGAAATAAGTTGTCCTGTTGTCTCGAATGAAATATCGCTTGTTGCGAAACAACTAAAATAGGTAATTTATTTTCTTCCATTAGATGATTCCGAATCCCAAGATTTGAGCAATCCAAAAGACTGCAACTTCCAAGAGTGTGATCAGCTGTGTCGCAGACTCAAGTTCCCCGGTGGCGCCTGTGTCAATGGTCGCTGCAAGTGTGATAACTTCCTCAATGCCAAAGGTATTTATGATATTCGGTATTGACCGTGCTTCATTATGGTGAAACTCTCATTCTCTCCTTCTCAATCTTTATTTTTTTCCCTCTTGTACTTGTTAATTATAGTACTTTTTAGTTTTAGATGAAACTGAAAACACACTCTCTGACCTAGAAGGCTCAGTTTTACAAAGAGGTAAATATAATTTCAAGTCTGCGCAACTACTAATTAGAACTTTGTAATTAATAACATCTTATTATTATAGATGATCCCGAGACAGAAGTTAAAGCAAATCTGAGCAGATGTATTCCTAAAGTATGCGACCTGTTATGCCGCTGGCTTAATAAGACCAATGGCTCTTGTGTCGATGGTCGCTGCAATTGTGCCAACTCCACCGTTGCAGAAGGTAATAAAAGATTCCTTTATTATTGAAATGTCCTTCAACAGTTTTAATTAGTTACTATATCAGTTAAAAATTCATTCACTTGCTTCCGCGTATCGAATCTATTATATGTTCCACTTAAGACATTAAGTTTCTGCAGCTACGAAATAAATTCTAATTTCACGTTAATTTTCATCATAGATGAGGCTGAAGTGGCAACGAGCCCAAAGAAATGTACCTTTAGAGCATGCTACTCGCAGTGTCGCAGCGGCAATGCCATCAGTGGCGCCTGTGTCAATGGTCGCTGCAAGTGTTCCAAGTCCAGCAATACAAAAGGTATATAAGACTCCGTTATTATTGAACCGACAGTCAACTACTTATCAGCGAATGTAAGGTTATTCATATTGTAATATATTTGCACATTTATAATTACGATTCTTTCCCAGGCGAAAAATCTGTCTCCAACTTAGAAGACTCAGTTCTACAACATGGTAACTACCGGGTACTAACCGTACTTTTAAGTAAATGCCTCTCCTAAAGAAGACTTTTTAAACGAATAAATTAATGACATTTCTCTTTCTTATAGATAATCCCGAATCCGAAGTTGAAATTAATTATTTTGCTTGCAGATGACATGACTGACCCAGCAGAATTTCTCTCACCAGGCTGTAACTCTATAGCGTGCGATCATCGATGTCTGAGTCTTGGCCACCCCGGTGGCGCTTGTGTTGATGGGCTCTGCAAGTGTGTCAATTTACTTAACACAGACGGTATATTTAAATTCGTTGTTAGAACCTCATTTTAAATTATAAGTCAACATTTTGTTGGTCGAAACTGCCCTTTCAAATATGGTTCCAACTTACTTTCCATTTTCACATCATTATTTTATTTTCTCTGATTCAATTTCTGAATCTAACGTAGAAGCTCTGTTCGATCAAGAGCTTGCATCAACAAAAAGTGCAACCAACTGTCTCGTAGGCAGAAGTTCCGTCAAGCAATTCTAGAAACAAAATAAATCTGATCTGCTTCATATTTTATTACCTGGCATATCTTCTTTTTCTTAAATATAGATTTTAAGAAACTGGTCAAGCCCTTTCCAAGCCTGCAGTTTTTCTTTTTTCTTGCAGATACCATGACCGACTCTGCCAAATCACTTCCACTATCCTCTTGTAACCCCATTGCGTGTGACGACCAATGTCGAAGAATCGGCTGGCACAGTGGTGTCTGTATCAATGGACAGTGCAAGTGTGGCTACTTCCTAAACACAGAAGGTATCTAATATTTGTTATCAAAAGTCAATCCACAATTACACAAAGACTTACTTACCTATGAGAAAACATTGATCCAGATCCTGTTGTGATTTTATTCTTTGTTGTGTTGTTGTTCATGTAATCTGATTTAAAAAATAACGCTGTAACCATATTAAAAAAAACTGACTTTTATTTGCATCCTATAATTATTTGAAACCCGGATTTTATTTATCGCCCGTAGTTCTAGCGGTAGTTAGTACCCGTAGAGCACGTTTGATGTGTGTGAATGATTAGTCGTCGTGTCCAAGGTAAGCTCTTTTGTGTGGTTGTTTTGAGAAGTGTCTATTTATTTTTTGATGCCTAGCCCAGTCGTACAATTCATTTCCTACTTAATTGTCAGAAGTACCTTTCAAACGTTATTCTACATTTAACTCAATATAATTACCAAACCTTTCTTAGATGCGATTACAGGAAATACTCTCTCCAACTTAGAAGATTCTATTTCACCAAGACGATGCACCTACCAAGCATGCAACGAACTGTGCCGTAGACACGAGTTCCCCAATGGCACCTGTGTCAATGGTCGCTGCAAGTGTGATAATTTCTTCGGAACAGAGGGTAATAAATACTCAACACTATCTTGTTCCTTACAAAAAAGATTTCTTGAAATGACACTTATTGCTTATTCAGCTATTTAAATATTCCTTCAAAATGCAAAACTTTGTCTGTTCTAATAGTGTCTTATTTATTTAATCTCCCTCTTTCATACATTGTCTCTAGTTCTCTATTTACCATGTTAACATTCTGTTTCGGTAGATGCTGTTGATGAATATTCAGAATTTGCCCCGAGACGCGTCTGCAGGTTAACGAAGTGCAATCGTAAATGTACCCGTCGTGGCTATGAAAGCGGCTCCTGTGTTGATGGTCGCTGCAAGTGCTTCAACAGTCTGCAGGAAAAAGGTAACTTTAAGTATTTATATTGGAATACTTTACTTGCAATGCTGTTCTCTTGGTCATGGTTCTCATTTCAATTCTGTGTACTGTGTGCCATATTTTCTTCTTTCTTCTTCAAACAGAAACTACACTTGCTGTTTGCCCTATTTCAATATTGTGTAACTTTAATAACTTAAACATTTACTAAATTTTGTATATGTAGATGAGATTTCTGAAACATCGCTACCAATCTCCGAATTGTCAGAGGATCAAACTGAACGCGGTTGCAACTTCCAAGCGTGCCAGCGATTATGCCGCAAACTCCCTTCCCCCGGTGGCTCCTGTTTCAAGGGTCGCTGCAAGTGCGACAACTTCTTCCGAACAGAAGGTAATTCAATATTACAATTTTCACTTGTATTGAAAATGTAATATTACCATTTTCCTGAATATTTAACTCTCTACTTAAAAAAAAAACTGGCCAAGTGCGTGTTGAACCACACACAATGAAGGGTTCCGTAGTTGGGATGAATTTATCCCAAGAACAAACTTAACATTGTAGTTGAAAAACATTTTCTCCCATACGGAATGTGTGAGATCATGTTTATCAAACTGCAAATTTAAGTTGGTCGGTTATTACTCGTTAACCTGTAAAGCCTAATTAGCTGTGATAGTTTTCCTTTTAATTTCGTTATATATACTACTGCTGTCAATTTTGTCACAAATCCACGTACAACCATTTTAGCTGACAGGGGGGGAACACTTGACTAACAAAAATTTGCGCTTTAAAGCTTAATATTTCGCAAACGGATTCCTGAATCCAAAAATAGTTTTCACAAACATGCAATATTTTTGAACGACCTTTCTAACGATATCCCACACCATGGGCTAGATGAGAAAAACACACCATGGGCTTTGTCGACGTGATTAATATGTATAGGTACCCATGCCAAATTACAGCTTTCTAGTATTAACCGTCTCTGAGCTAAGCCGCGGACAGACAGACGGACATTGCGAAACTATAAGGGTTCCTTATTTACTACGGAACTCTAAAAAGGTAAGATAGGTTTATTTACTCAGCTTTTTGAATATAACTTAATATATCTTGTGCATTTTCGCCCGCTAATTAGATAGATAGAATACTCTTTATTACCTTGTCAACATAATTTTTATTAGACGCTGCTGATGAATATTCAGAGTGAGCCACGACACGCATCTGCAATTTAAGGCAGTGCAACCGAACGTGTTCGCGTCGAATCTAAAACTCAGTGATTATTAGGATAATGAATTTTAAATTGTTAGTAAAATTGCCTTTGTCTCAGTTTTGTAGTTTCTTAATATTCATAAAAGTATTATAACAATACCTTGTATATTTTAAAAGATGCATCTCTATTAAGTGATGTAACCAGCGATGCAAATGAAGAATCTCTCGTTGTCTTAAGGCTCGTTCAGACCAGCGCGACGCGACACCGGTTATTGTTATACCGTCAAGTTTTCTTAGAAATTGTATTGTTCGAGTCGCGTCGCGGCGTCGCGTCGCGCTGGTCTGCACGAAACTTAAAGGACAAATGAATTGACATATTAATTTATTTTTAAAGGAGTATAAGTGAAAGTCTTACATTTTATTATAGTTTTTCCAAGCTTTGAATTATGTAGTACTTATAATAACATGAATTGTTCAAAAAACAGCTCTCATATTTAACATTTTAGGTTATTTATCCGGCTCTTTTAATAGATTCTGCTCACTCCACAACATTTTCTATCACTTGTATTATATGCCGTGTTTTTCCTTGCAGAGGAGCTGATAGTACCTTCGCCTAGCGCCTGCAACACAGTGAACTGCAACCAAATGTGTCACCGCCTCAATTACGCCGGAGGCTGGTGTCACTTAAATCAATGTCAGTGCTACTAAAATTAATTAACTATGTTATTCTATACCCTGTATTTTACTTATAAATAGAATTGTAAGATGAGTTAGTGAAGTAGTTACAAGTTTAAAGAAGAGCCATAGAACCTTCAATACGATATAACCTAAGTTTGACATAATAAATATTGTATCTGGTCAGATATTAACGCCTGCGACTGTATTAATAAATTTATTTATTTAATATCACAGTTTAATAATAAAATATATAATTTTTATTTATTCAAATAAAAAAAATTACAGTGCATTTTATTATTACAATTTATGGTAAATTCCTTCATTCGTACAATTTTGTGGTAATAACTTTTCATTGTTTTGACGTTACTGGTGCATTCCTCTCCCATTTTATTATTATTTGGCATTGTACTACCAGTTAGTAAACAAAAATAAATATTTAAAAAAAAAATTAAAAAAAATGTCACATTTTAATAATAGAATACATAATTTTAATTTATTCTTATAAAAAAAAATTACAGTGCATTTTATTATTACAATTTATGGTAAATTCCTTCATTCGTACAATTTTGTAGAAATAACTTTTCATTGTTTTGGCGTTACTGGTGCATTCCTCTCCCATTTTATTATTATTTGGCATTGTACTACCAGTTAGTAAACAAAAACAAATACTCCAAAATTTAAAGACTGTTCATTTTTGTTAATTTAAACTTTATTTCAAACTTCTAATTAAATCGAAAACAAAAATCAACAACAATTTTCCAAACAAATTGCGAATTTTCATTTCGGTTGATCGTGCGCTAAACGGAAAGCCACACTCTTTGTTAAAAACTTTCAAGGAACTTAAACTAAACAATAAAAATAAAAGTAAGACGACCGAAAGAAAAGAAATTCGTCTTGAAGCGTCAAAGAATAAGATGAATGAGAGGCAGGCGTTGAGTACCTTCTTAGTACTGCCAACGCCGAGCCGCCCAACAGCCGAGCCTGCCCTTTGAACAAGTCCTTACAATTAACTTGAAGAACAACATCTTCAGACTTGGTCGATTGTTATCTCAGAACTTTGGAGAAGTGGCCCGGTCGGAAGATCAAAGATTAAATAACAAATATGTGTACAGCCTGCTAACATTTCATTCGTTTTATTACCGTCGCCTCGTAAAGCTGAAATGTGGCTATGAATCAATCGAGAAATAAACACACTGAAATCGCAAATATGAACGTATATGACCTAAAGATTTTATTAATTGTATAGTATGATAATGAGATAGACTCACGATAGCATAAGTTTAAACCTTAGTGGTTTTTGATTGCTATCTATTATCTAATCCTGTGTTCTTTGTATATATGATAATTAAATAAAAAAAAAATAAAAAAAAAAAGTCAATTTTGCTAAATGTCAATTATCATGTTACCACACAAATGCAAAAAAAAACTTGTCGCATCGTCACAGCAGTCATCCAATAATATCGCTGCACTCTGTACCTTAAACAAAAACAAACATATCTTTATTATAAGCTTGTGGCTAAATAATAATATCACGGGTCGATACGCTTGCCGCGGTTGGTGCATGAGTGACCATCTGTACAGACCAAGGGCTTGACGTGCTCTCCGTGCCTCGGAGAGCACGTGAAGCCGTTGGTCCCGGCTGTCATTATCGCACCCCCCCCCGGTGCGAGACTGTCACTTATGCAAAAATTGCAATAATGAGTTAAATATGTAATAACTGTCCTAAAGCAATACAATATTGAGTGGTCATTATTAATTCAGTTTTGAGTTGAGCTCCACGATTACTGACAAATGCTTGCACTGACTGGACAGGTCCACTCAAATGTCTGTGGTTCTTTCCTCAAAAGACCATTTCAGACACTGATCCACATGGTCCTCATATGACTTGACCAAGATTATGTCTGGACTTTAAAAGAGACTACGACCTCTGAGTTTGTTTCGGCCTTTCTTCTCAGAGTAGTCACATAGGAAACACCGACCTCATCTAGCTTATTTTTAATATTTTTTTTATATGACGTGTAAAAGTGATTCCGATATCCTATTTACAGAATAAACAGTTTCATTTCATTTCATTTCATTTCATTTCAAAAGTAAGTTAAAAGTTGACGTTGTAGTAAAAGCTATTCATCTTTTCTAAATCTTGAAATATAATTATTTTTTTAAATGTCAAAGTTTTAAATGCTTCTCCTGAAAAATTGCATTTTTGCATAAGTGACAGTCTCGCACCGGGGATGCAATTTGTATATCTTTGACAGTTGTTACGGGTCGTCAGAAGCCCGAAAGTCTGACAACCAGTCTTACCAAGGTTGTGTTACCCACTAACTGATTTGTGGAGGTTAGATAGGCAGGTTCTATGAAAAATACTGATATTCAGCTGCATCCGGTTAGACTGGAAGCCGACCCCGACATAGTTGGAAAAAGGTTAGGCAGACGGTGATCTTTATAAATTGCCTTCCAAATAATCTAATTAACGAAACATCTTACGCAATTATCCCCAATCTTACGAAACTGACTCATCACGTTGATGCTACGTTATTGTATCTAAATATACGGTGAAAGCGACCTCGGTCAGTCGGCTATAATTTTCTATTTACGGCCTATAAAGGCTTTCATTTCTAGGCACTTGTTATTGGAAAAGCGTTCTTGACGTCCCCTGTGTATTCTCTTGCTGGTCGGGTAAATAAAACACTGATTTATACCATCGCTTTGAAGATGGAAAAATGTTCTATGTGGATTCTGTGCTGTGTATTTACGGGAAATTATATGCTTTGGTGGATTAATATACAGATAATATTGTTTATTACAGAGCAGTAGTGGTCCTGTGATAACGGCCCCGACTTACGAGCTGTAGGGTCGTGGGTTCGAACCCTGACAGGTGAGGGAATAGTTTCATTACCACTGCTCTCAAAACGGTGAAGGAAAACATCGTGAGGAAACCTGCATGTCCTAGAATCGAAAATTTGAAGACAAGTGACATCTACCAACCCGCGCTGGGCCCGCGTGGTAGATTACAGCAAAGCATGGAAGAGAGGAGGCCTGTGCCCAGCAGTGGGAACATTAAACGCTGATTATGCTTATGCTTTGCTATATTGATTATTACAGAATTTAAACCCTAGTTAGATCACTAGATAGATCACGACTGTATGTTATACTCATTATAAAAAAGGGAGAAAAAAATAATGAAATAGTATCCGTAGAGCAAGTGTAGGAATAGCATAATTTATTATTAGAGGCGAATATAAACAGCAGTCCACATTTACAGGCTGATAGGTAATTTTATTGAAAAACCTTCGTGTGATAAGAAATTAAATAGGACAGTAATTCAGAAAGGCGTGTCAAATGTGTAGAATACAATTTGATAGTTACTATCTTCCCATCACGATGAGTGTTCTGTGAAAACTTAGGAATAAACATACCTTCAAGTAAACAAGCTAGATAAGTAAGAAATCGAAGTAGCATTTCTGAATAGTCAATTGACATTGTGGTACCAATTAACACGCATTTTACAAGTTGATGTCGATCAATGTTTAGGTTCAAATACATGACCCTATTGCAATTTTTTAACACTATAACTAATGAGAATTGCACTGAGTTATTGAGTTTATTTTGCTGCGGGAAAGTTGTAGGAAAATAATAAAGTAATGAAAAGAAATGAAATTGTTTATTCTGTAAATAGGATACCCACTTTTACACGTTATATTAAAAATAAGCTAGATGAGGTCGACGTTTCCTATCTGACTACTCTGAGAAGAAAGGCCGAAAAAAACTCAGAGGTCACAGTCTATTTTAAAGTCCAGACATAATCTTGGTCAGGCCATATGAGGACCATGTAGATTAGTGTCTGAAATGGTCTTTTGAGGAAACAACCACACACAGTTTTGTGGAACTGTCCAGTCAATGCAAGCATTTGTCAGTAATCGTGTAGCTTAGTAGTCGTTAGCGTAGTTATAGCAACTGAGAACTTAAGGAGCTCAATTCTAAGTCCCGTACGACAAATCACTAAATATGTTTAGAGCTAAACTTATTTAAAACACCGTTCTGTCTCTGTCAAAAATCAATCTGCCTAGCTAGTCTAACCGGATGCAGCTGAATACATGAAGAATGAATATCTGACTTCCACAACCCAGTAACTGGGTAACACGATACCCCTTGGTAAGACTGGTTCTCAGACTTTTGGGTTTCTGACTACCCGTAACGACTGTCAAAGATTTAAGAATGACAGCCGGGACTTACGACTTAACTGCTTCACGAGTCAAGGAGGGGTCTCAATATGTAATGGATCCAACCACGAACCGGCCGCGGCAAGCGACTACCCGTGTGGCTGTTTTTATTTACCCACATTTAGAAATGCCAGAGCGCCTGGCTCTGGCATTTCCAAATGTGAGTAAATATTGGTGATGCATTGAGTTATACATAGAATGATGTTTTAAATTATTCAAGGCAATGGCACGTAAAATTAAAAGCTCGTACAGACCAGCGCTACGCGACGCCGCGCCGCGACTAGAACAATACAATTTCTAAGAAAACTTGACGGTATAACAATAACCGGTGTCGCGACGCGCTGTCGCGTCGCGCTGGTCTGCACGAAGCTTTAATCGGAGAGGCAACCGGTTGGAGAGTGGTAATCTGGGTCTTGAAGTGATACCGAACACCCCCGAAACCCCCGAATGGACCCCAAATGGACGGGGGCGGAGATATGTGAGGGGGGCAAAACATTTTCTTTTACATGGCATTCGAAATTTAAGCTTTAATTCTAAGTAAGGAATTGTATGTATGCCATCCGGTTTTGATACAATTCAGCCTCATTTTCGGTGAGAAATCATCGGTAAGGAGTTTCAAGAATTATATACAGTACAGCGTAAGACATTATTTTTTAGGGGTATGAGGAACAGGGTGTAAAGTTCACTCATCCACCATAGAAAAGGGAGGATCCTCCGACCAGACGGGTGTCATGTCTGGCGGGCAATTGCCCGGAGGTTGAAGTCGTGAGCTTGTATATATGTCCACCGCGCGGTAAACTCTAATTGCGCGATGCAGGATTTGAGTGACGTCAGGATGTTGTGTGACGTCAAGTCTTTGATGCGTAGTTCGCATGTGGCGGTGTAGATGCCGCCACAATTTCAATTGCAACGATGTTGGGGGGCGGCAATTTTTTTAAATGATATAAATAGGGTATAGACTTCAAACCAACCGCATTTCCAGCCGGATGCCTCGTCAAAAAAAATACATGCCCCCCCTTATTCCGCCCCCGTCCATTTGGGGTCCATTCGGACGGTACAGGGGGGTTCGGTATTACATCAAGACCCAGATTACCACTCGCCAAACGATTGCCTCTCCGATTAAATTTTACGTGCCATCACTAAAAACGTATTATGTGATTCGTGGTGCAAGAATTACTTTATAATTTTGCTACAAATCTTCTTGTTACCCGCAGCAAAATAAAGTCAACAACTCAGTGCAATTCTCATTAACATTCCGTGTTCATAATTCGTCTATCATTCTCACATTGTGTGTACCGAACAAGTTGTTCCGAACAAACTTAATTAACTCAGTTGCAATGTCTTCAGAATTTAGGCTCTTTCATTAAAACTTAAATTAATATGCGTCACGTATGGCTGTTTTGCGGTTGTTAAGAATACGATGTTATTTGAATTCTGTGTTGAAATGAGGTTTATTATACAGAGTTAGGGCTGTGGAATGAAAAGTGGTACAGTCACGAGTATAAACACATTCAGGTCGGCAATAATATCCGATTTTATGTTTCATACATTATTATCTGTCGTCAAGATGATGGCAAATATTATATGTGATCGTTTGCAGAAGGCATAATTATACAAGTGGCAGCACAAATAATATGTAATTCAAAGGATCACCAAAACTATCTGATGAGACAAACGTCGCCAAAATAAAGGATGCTGTATCGGGTTCTAAAAGATGTGTCACCTCTTAAAATGCATTAATTAATACGGAACATGTTTTGCAATATGAAAATGATCACTATATTTGCCAACATCTTGTCAGGATAAATCATGAAATCAGATATTTATGTTCAGGACTGTATCTACTAGGTACCTGAGTATTTACACTGTGGTGACACTATGATTTTTGGTGTCGGGACAACTATTGTGAAGATTTTGAGATGTTTAATGTTTCATTACAATCGATCCTTTGTTTCATCATTAATAAGGAGTGTAATTTTGAGGTCTGACAAACCATACTAACAAAGATGGTATAGTAGTTACGTCAGAAGACAAAGCCAAAAAAAAATCAATTTTGGCCCTTAAGTGTGTACTTGATCCTACCCCATTGTACCTTGAACCTACTTACCTAGGTATAATAACACAATCCTACGTACATAGCTACATATAAAACATAAAGAAAACGTTTGAAAATATGTGAAACACGGAGTTGTCGGCCCTCTCGAAATAGAAACGTCGCGGGTTCTCTCATGAATATTGATGCTCTGAAAAACCTACTTTCCGTTGAAAGCGCTGGTGTCTACGTAGTCGTAGAACTGCCGATAAAGACTGCAAAAGATACGAGTACTATTGTTATGTTAAACATTGATACACTTGCAAATGCAGCGAATAGTCTCTGGCTTGGATGATAGTGTCATTTCCCGTGGGAGGCTGAATGAAGGCTGTGTCCGTAGACATTGAAACTTACACAGTCATGTAATGATTATTTCGTACTAGGAAAATTTATGAAAGGAATTGACAAACACGATTTGTTTGTTTCCTTGACAGTAGCTAAAAAGATGAAGTAAAAACCTATGTACATACTTTTGCACACCCCCTCTCTTTTTACGCGACTGCCCAAAAAGGAGTGTAATGTTTTCAGGGTTGTATGTATGTTAGTTTCTACACACACATAGGCAATAATAGTTACCATATAACATAGATAAATAAAATTGTCATTGCAGTCGACCTCTTAGATTAAAAAGTGTTCCACACAACGACACAACGGTCCCCCGACAGCAATGATAATTTTATTTATTTTTTTAGTCAGCGAGTAAATGATTGACCTTTCAGGGACCTTGCAGGGACCTTGCAGGGACCTTGCAGGGACCTTGCAGGGACCTTGCAGGGCAGTTATGTTTTTTTTTTGTGTTTAAGAAGATGGAGAGCAGCATCATCTACAGTTTTGCCTGATACGGCGACGTTTTTGTGATAACATAGCATCATGCTTGTAAGCGACGGGTGTTCCAATAGTGCACGCACATTTCACCAGTCATGTAGAGTTGTGTTTTTTGTGATATTTCGGGCAGATATGACACCTAACGCACCTTACCTTACGTGATCTTTCCACACAAAATTAACACAGAAATAGGACACAAACCTTTACCCGCTTTCTTTTGAAATTTCTGTACATATGTATATACCTAAGTATCTAAGCTATGTACCTAAGTTTGTATGAGAATGGGACCTTCATCTGACGACTAAATGCAAAATCCTGTACATTTTCCCTCGAGTATTTGATGCAATACATGCATGCTGTCAGTTGGTTTTGCTTATTTCTCAAAGAGATACAACATTTGTATAGGTCAGAATAAAATATGAAACGTCGACTTTTCACGTATGGTCTGTTCCAATTGTATTTGATGAAAATGTAAACGAATGTATCAGAACAAATACCTGCGAATGCCAATTTGTAGACCCTCATCTTAATTAAATGCTTTGATTTATTGTCAAAGTCAAAGTCAAAGTCATTTATTTGCTATAAATGCGGTTACAAAGGTGTTAATAAATATGTATTCTTGTGCGATGACACATTTCGCCATATTTTGGCATGCAAATATTAATAGTAATGCTTATTTAAATAAGCAATTAACTAAAACTAAAGTTGAAAATATTGACTAAACATGAAATTATTTAAAGTAAATCAATCTTCAATTTACACAACAGAACTAAAGTAATAAAAAAAAATATTAATACATTTGGCACAATAAACTAAACCAAATTATAACTACAATCGCAGATTTTATATATTTTAAGTTTAGTCTACAATGCATTCCTGAAATGATAGGACCTACAAGAAGTTTTTTTTAGAAATTCACCTATTGAATAATAACTTTGTGAAATGAGCCATTTTTTTAGTACTACGCAAAATTTTCTGTAAGGAAGATCAGTTATAAAATTTGGAATTGAATTATAAATAAGTGGCGCCATATATACGCAACTGCGTCGGAATAGTTCGATCCTAGGGACAGGCATTTTTAATAAATATTGTGTGATTTTACGTTTATTTGTATTATTATTAAGTTCAAAAAGTGAATAATTTGTTTTTTTATTGATTGATTATTTGAATTCCTGAACCCGATGGTCTAATTTTAAATCACCATAAAGATGTTTTCCATTTGACAATTGAGATTAGTTTTAAACCTCAATTTTCGTCGATGAATTTTCAATTACAATTTAATAATGTTATTCAAACAATAATTCTTGGAAAAAGTTGTGAGATATTAAGTTGAAACCTTCTTAATACAGATAATTGTGTTTCTAATTCGCTTTCGCTTTAATGAGTGATTGAGTAAGCATGTATCCTGAAAAGGGTTTGTTTACACTATCATCTGATACTTTTGGAGCAGACTATACGCCACTATATTATACGCCACTTTTACCAACACCTTTGTGGGTTGTACATTGGAAAATTCATTGGCTGATTACGAATAACGACTGCGCTTTTACAAAATCACAGTGCAGCTTCATATTCAAAATACATGTCGAAACGTTGATAATAATTTTGAACATATTTACTATAAGTAAAGCCAGAGCCATTATATAGTGATATCTACATACACTCTATGAAATCTTAGTGCGACAATACACGCGTCTACTATGTTTACAACTTGTTCACACAGACCGATTGTTTGACTCGATTTGGGCTTGGCAAATGTAATCGATTTCCCCGCAAACCCCACCCTTTTACCTGGACCCTTCGTAAGTGCCACAATAGGGAAACACACCGCATAACAACTCATGTTTTAGTATATAGAATTACAAACTATTGAGAGAGAGATACCTTTAAGTGTGTTTGGAAACATTGATTTAAAATCAGTATCTCCAGATGCGGCTAGTTGATATGTAACATGTTGCGAATGCAATAGGCCATTTTTATGGCTTCTGGTTCCAGTGTGAGAGAGAGATGAAGCTATACAGGACGAATAGCACTATCCTTACTTCACAACAGAAATGTGAAGGTTTTAACACGTCATAGTAAAGCATAGCTGCAATAGCCCTGATCATAGCTGCAATAGCTGCCATTAACACCCACACTTTGTATATATCAACCAAGAATTAACACGTTCAGTGCCGGGAGCCCTCGTTGTGGGTTCACTTAGTCGTATATGGGATGCTGGGAACCCTCGCAGAGGGCTCATTTTAAATGAAGGTTTTTCTTAGCGGATACAGCATTATAAATCGTGACAATAAAATCTGATGTATATTTTTATAAGATTTATTAGTAATGCGTTGATTTTAAAATCCGTTTTTTTTCTAATTTTTAATTCACATTTACAAATTCACAATAACCTTTTCGGTTGGAATCGACGTATAGCGACAAGACCCCCTAAAAAAGCGAAAATACAATTTTGTATTTTATAACACGGTTTTAAACCTAATACCGTTGACCGTCCGCGATGGTTAAAGTAATGCTGGTAACCCTCCCGGAGGGTTCACTTCCAATATGTATGTAACGGCATGGCGTATGAGTTCTATGGAAAGTGGGTGGAGTCGAAAGTGTAAAGTACCTATTTTTGCCAATAAAAA
Organism: Agrochola circellaris; assembly: GCA_914767755.1. Taxonomy (NCBI): domain Eukaryota; kingdom Metazoa; phylum Arthropoda; class Insecta; order Lepidoptera; family Noctuidae; genus Agrochola; species Agrochola circellaris. Next base: position 5,691,122 of record OU611847.1, read on the forward strand.
TATACGAAGCTTTTTCCTGAAAATACAATTTTCCTGAATATTATACAAACATTTTATAACTTAACCACAATATAATGTACAACTATCGCACCTATGAATAATTTCACCTCAGTAAATTTAATTATAGGCAGCGTGCACGCCGCGGCAGGCAGCGAGCGGTTCATTTGTTAATGTCGTCGCAACGCGAGGCGCATTCCTAATTTACTACCGCAAAAAACTCGATCCAGCTCGGATAAATTCTGTTAGGGAAACAATAAGAGGGCAGTTTTACAGGGTGTCTGATCTGTGGGGTATTAAAGGAAAGTATGTACTTATATATTTGGTTTTGCCTGTAGTGGCTGCAGTGATGTAATGTTTTGGCTTCCACAAGACGTCTAAAGCAAGAAATAAAAAATAAAAAATGAAATTTTTTATGGGAAATGAAATCGGAAGTAAGTTTATGCAAATTCTATGTAAGTAGAGTACTTTGTACATGTTGAACTACTACAGAACCATTCCTGATAAGACGTTTTCATAGCAATAAATACAGATAAAGTAGAAACATTAAAAAAGCAACAAAATCAAGTCTGCAAGCAGACATGATAAAATCCTTAAACTATACGGTACAGTACAACACAACTAAGATGAAGCATAAATTTGAAAACTCCAATTTCAATTTTTCGAATGTATTTGGTTAAACGACTAAACGAGTTATTGCGTTTGCGTAAAGATCATTTTCACCTAAAGCAGTAATAAATATTGGTGATTTTGAAGTCGCACTCAGTTCAGATGGTGATCGGTTTTACGAATTTTGCCAATGCTACATTTAAGTTGTGTCGTACTGTACGTGCTGACCATGCATCAGCTAAGAACCGCACCGCCACTGGTACAGAAAACTTAAAAACATACCAACAAATAAGACTAAACACAAATAACGAAACTGAAATACATTACACAAACATTCCACATGCGCAAATTGAATGGAACTCGAAGCAAACTTGTGAATTTGATAGTACAAACATGGCACAAACATGGTGCACAAAGTTGTGCACACACCTTGCACAGGACACGTGTGGAACTAGCTGAATAATTCACCGACACATATTTGTGCAACGTAAACTATCAGAAGGTTCTATTCGGTCGGTATCGGAAGTAACTGAAGGAACCTCTGTTTGAGTCCGGCCGAACTCGGGAACATTGTGATATGCTCCGTGAGCTTGCCTCGAGATCATTTTGTGAAGATTCTCTTTGACTTTTTGTTTGAGAATTCTGGATATTTTTACTTTGGTGAATAATATTTTTACATGAGTATATCATTGCTTCGTATACGACCACGATGCGGTACTTATCCGTTATAGGTTGGCTTTGTTTCCCTCATTGTAGCTTCATGGGATTCAGAATCAATTGCATCATCATAGATGAAGTTTTTGAAAAGAATTAAAAGTAGCGAACACAATAAAACACAAAAAAAAGGTTAATTTCCTTATTTATTTATTGCTGAATACCGGCCTGTTGGCTGCAGACACAGTTCCGCCGGACTTCAGCGGTGGCGCGGACTCTAGGGGAGTCCGCGCCACCACTGAAGTCCGGTGGAAAATTGTGGAACTACATTTTTTTAAATGCAATGACATAGACACTAGCGCCGCGTCTATCGGACTTGAGCGGTGGCGCGGATTACAGCACCGAATCTTCATCTATTAAAAACCTAACTCACTGTCTACTAAAGAGCTCACAGACTTTTATAACATTCTCATTAGATGGTCACGCTATTTTCTGAAATTACCATACATTTTTTTTGCTTGAGTTTTACTAGTGATTACGTGAACGTTGCCAGGCATCTGACAAAAGTTGGCAGGAAGTGGAAACTTCCTTAACAAAAATGATCGTAGTCGTCTGAGTCAACGGATAAAGTCTTATGATGTGCCCGATGTCCTATCCTCAAAGGCAAATAGCAATCTGAGCGCAAATATTTCAATTCGCTCGAGCACCGACCGATAGCACAGAGGTTATTTCCTTTGTCGCTTTATCTACATATTGAGCCAACATTATCGTTTTATAATTCCTATCTCTGTGTGTAATAGTGGGTTTTAACGATAATAAATTATGTTTTTTTTAAACCTGGGAACTGCTGAAATCACTACAAAATAGAAACTATAAGGCCGCGTCCTATCCAAAGTGTTCGACGCGCGAACACGCGACCGTCGCGTTCATTTTGTTCGGCGAACCCGAAAGCGTGATCGCGCCAACAGAGGGTGCCTTCCGATTATCCAAACAAATGAGTGAAATATGAACGCGACGATCGCGTGTCCGCGCGACCGATCGATTTGGTTAGGACGCGGGGTAAGGGCTTCTGCAGACGACCGCCTGAGGTAAAAACTTTGGAATCGCATACGACGTTAATTCTAATACTCAATGGTAAGCAGGTGAAATCGAATTGATTAATTATTATAACTTTCAGGTGAATAATTGGGACCGAATAGTCTTCAAGCGTTTATAATTGAATCATCAATTCGAAGTACATCCCATGTCCAAAATAAAGTTTATTTTTGGAACAGAGTCTTCAAAACAAAGTCACACCGAAAACAGTACTGTTATTATCATACTGTTATCTACAACTTTATAATGAACTTTTATAATTGGCTCATTATTAACTTTCTTTGAGCAACTTTCTACTTTAGCGTCACTCACTTACTCATACTTTTAATATAAAAACATTACAAAGTGTTTGCAACAATTAGCGTCTATTATAAAACTAAGAAAAGAAAAACAAAAGAATGTAATTAACATTTGATTTATTCTGTTCTCCTTTAATTAAATAAAGGTCATGTTTCACACCAGACTTGATGTGGATGTCTGACACTGAAAATTGAATGTTGTGAGTTTGTCGGAGGCACAGTCAAACTTTACAGATCATCGGTCATCAGTATGAATTTCTTCTATGCAACATGAGGCTTTAGGGCCTAGAGGCTAGTGCAAATCTTGGGGTTCTTTCCATTTATCGAGTCTGATTAAACCACGCTGGGATCGGTGCATTTCTTTCATATTTTTGGTACTAACAGTACACCGCGCTATCGCATAAAGCTTCGTGCAGACAAGAGCGACGCGACAGCGCGACGCGACACCGGCTATTGTTATATCGTGAAGTTTTCTTAGAAATTGTATTGTTCGAGTAGCGTCGCGCCGTCGCGTTGCGCTGGTCTGCACGAGGCTTAAAGCTGACTTCTCACTATGAGATATATATTACAACTTGAGAAATAAATTAATATCGCTCACCGTACTTTTAAATGGAATCGTTTACACTGAGATGATGTAAGCTTGTAATTGCAAAAAAATATTTTGACTAATAAAACTACAAATTATTAATGTTCGGACTTTTTCCTTTAGTTGTGCTGTGAGACCTTGCTCCCTGCCTAATTTCATGATTCTAAGTCAACGGGAAGTACCCTGTAAGCTTTTGATTTATTTGCTAGTATCAAAATATGTCATATAAATAGCCGTATTTTTTTATTGCGTTTACTTAGAAGCTTGATTTTTTTAGAGCTCCAAAGGAACATAGATCTACGTATTTGATATTAATTTCAATTTGATACCTTTACGCGTTCTTGAGAAAATGGGTCTTGATAGACTGACGGACGGACAACGAAGTGATCCTATAAGGGTTCCGTTTTTCCTTTTGAGGTACAGAACCCTAATTAAGATACTTAAACCAAAAACTGTTTAGCAGGCACAAGATTACGAAATAACTGTACAAATAACATAATATTATCACAGTTCAGCCCTACCCTAAAGACTAACAAATAATATTTTAGAAACTAACTTTGTTTTCACAGGCACATGGGCCAGTGGAGAATTCACGAGTGGATTTTAATTATTTTAATTAATTTATAAAAGTTATTTTCAAACTCTTTCTCTTGGGACTTGGACAGTTTGACACATGTTAAAACAAATTCATAATGATCGAACGATTTCATTACTTAATTGGTAAGAAACAAGATTAGAAGTATAAAGTTTATCTTTTTCTTCTATGTTTATATTTATATAATTATAGTCGTGAGGGGTCATCAACATTAGGAGCTGAATAGAGTTCAATAAAGTAGACCATTCATCATTCATATAGTCAAAGTCAAAGTCAAACAATTTATTTCAATTAGGCACATAAGAGGCACTTTTGAACGTCAATTTTACACAAAATGGAATTGATTCTAGTCGCCCCTTCCAAAAGGTAGTTCTCGTATGGAGAAGAATGGGCAAGAAACTCCACCGTTACTCTTTTAAAATGTTTTTACAATATGTTGCATACATTAATTACCTATATAATTAGGTATATGTGAAGACGATGCATCTAGAATATGATTACTATAACACGATAGGTAAAAATAATGAAAAATGAAGCAATGACAGATTAAATAATTATGTGATAGATACATGGTGCTCACATACTTACAAACATTGCAAAATTATACGATATTTCTAACATTCAACAGTTCAAGTAATCACAGAATATAAAATCAGTGTTATAAAAATGAAATAAAATAACAAACTATATAATTAGTTATTAGAGTCACCACTGAAGTCCTTTTGACGCGGCGCTTAGTGTCTATGTTATTGCATCACATTGTATTTAAAAAAATGTAGTTCCTTAATTTTCCGCCGGCCTTCTTTCGTGGCGCGCACTCTACAATGATCTTTTGGCGCCTGAACGAAATTGACAAAGGGGCGTTGTTTGGAAACATTTGAAAAATTGTCACAGAAATTATATGGAATAAACAAGATGGCGGCTATGGTACTGATTTACCGCGCAACCAAAAGATCTTTGTACAGCTATATATAATACCTAAAACGTTTTTTTTATAAAAATGGCTAGTGTCAACGACCTTGTTTTTGTCTGTACTGTTATTTAAAAATCCGTCCTTTTTAATGAAAATACATTTTGCAAGATATGTGCTACGGCAGACATTTTATTTATATCAATTCACAAACCGATGACATATAAATCAAGCTTTAACATCCTACAAACACAATGCATTCATTAAATGAATATCACGATCGCAACCGAATTAATATTTGCATTGTAATTTGCAAACAACTCATTTTACACATTGCAGTGTGTCAAAATTAGTGTCCGACCGAAAATGGATTTTCAGTCGAAAACAAAAAGGAAGCTTCGGTCGGGCTTTAGTCTTATTTTCGGCCGAAAACAAAAATGATTTAGACATAAAAAATATGAAAATTTTCGCTGTACACTGAAATCTTGTTTGGTTTTTTTTTACATCAAGGGAGAATGACCAAAGGCTTTAAAAGAAATAAAACACGATAGCCGAACGTCAACTGATATTGCCCAGCTTTACGAAGTGGGCTGAATGACGCGATTCCCTAACTTCTGATTTTAAGGTTGGCCGAAGCTTCAGTTGGTTTATGGCCGAAAACCAAAATATGGCCGGATCATGGTTTTATGGCCGAAAATTGCCGAAAACGAAAACGGAACTTCGGTCGGTCACAAGTAAAAATATGTATTTCCGTCGATGTTACTGTTTTCATAGCTCTTTCATACTTTAGCAACCAGTCCATACCTTTCCATAATATTGTTATAATATAAAGTAAAACTTAATGTCTCTTTAACGCAAAATTAATATTACCTACTGCTTGAGTTATAATTATAACCATTGAAACAAAACACGACTCCCAGGAAGCTGCCAGACATTTTATAGTGAGCATACACAAAACATTTCTTTGCAAAACTTTTTAATTTTGCAGTTTTATACATTCACGGGATTACACGATTAAACACGAACTCAAACCTAATAATCGGAAAGAGTCGAGAGAGAGAGAGAAGGTGGAGAGGTCGAAGGTAAGGTAGGCTAATAAGTTGTCAATGATAAATCAATACAATGTTGCATACGTTTATCCAAACTATTTGATACTGAACTCCTTGGAATTATGTAAAGCTCATTAAATAGGTACTAGTTATTTCTGAAAACCTATACGAAAAAAGTGACAGCAAAGAGTACTATAATATATCGGAGGTAATCTATGTCTATGTGAAACAGTTATCATAATTTTCATGAACGTCATCTTGGACGCGTTCGGATAAAATCGTGGGTCCGAGTGTTTCCGATGTCGATTCCGAACGCTAAGGTTACTATCGCTACGCTAAAACAATTGTTGCTAGGTTACGGTTGCTAGACCTGCAATTGGTCGACTTTGGGTAGTCACTCTGCTGTCAAGTTTATAGTTCTGGCTCTCAGGTTAGCTAACCGTTAATATTGCATGAAAGTGGAATAATTACATATTAAGTATTATCAAGCGATCCTAACCCAACACGCCTGTCAAACACTCAATGACAAAGATATAAAATACTTATGACTTTCCGTACGGATGCACGAGTATATCCGATTAAACCCGATTTGTATTACAAGTGGCAAGTAGCTCATCAATTAAAGTCCGTGACTGTACATACTTAGCTGGTGCCTTATCCCTTTTGTGAATCGTACGTAAATTAATCAAACACCTATAGGATATGAATATGTAGACACCTGTCTAGGAATCTACTCAGCAAACACAAATTACATTTGTCAGATCATATAATATTGATGCATATCGTCTTACGCGGCCCAATTGTGTCTACGTATCTATAATTCATACACTATTGTACTCGTGAAGACTTCATTTCGTCACGATAATTGATTGAGTTGTACATAATCATCGTATAATGTGACATCTCGTATTATTCTGAATATTGTTGACACTAAGGATATTGTTTGATAGATTATATGGAACGGAGGGAAACAATGAAAATTCTTAGCGTTCATTCGGGCCTGGACTAAGACAATTTCTTCCTCTTCTTGCAAACACGCGCCAAGCACTTGTTCACAGTAAAAAAAACAACAGAATGAACCACACTTAAGTAGTTAATGCTTATGGCATTATGTCCGCCTTTGTACTTGTCTTGTTTGTGTGCTTTAAGTATTATGGTTTAAGAACGTTATATCTCAAAAAGAATTACATTCACTTATATGAGAAAAAACTTATTTCTAATTAGTATACATTAGGCGACGCGCGAAAATTTTTAAATCCGCTAAAATGTGTTTCTTTTGAGACTTTTTGAAAGTAATCATGGATTTTTGATCTTTTACATTCCGAGGCAATTTATTGTAAAGCTGTGCTCGTTCATACAGAATAGAAGGTACTCCTGCCGTAGTTTGTATTAAATAAATAAATACTGTTTTGGTGTACATAAACTGTTTTACGAATATGCGGCATTCTGCTTAGAGGAGCTCGTAGCTAATTAATAAAAACCGCACGGGTCGATGCATCAAATCAATCAAGTCAAAAATGTTTATTTGCTAGAAAATACATACAAATTCAAGGAAAGATCTTAATTCCTAAAAGTCTTTGTATTCTGCCTGCAAGCAAGCATGCAAATTATTTACTTTCGTCTATTTATGTAATTATTATCATGCAATTATTATTATTACAATTATTCTAAACTCAATTATTCATTTTCATTCAATAGTACTGTATACCTCGGGGTTAAGCTATGCTTACTGGGGTTGGTTCGTGGATGGGTGATCATCTTTACATACCAAGACTCCTCCGTGCCTCGGAAAGCACGTAAAGTCGTTGGTCCCGGCTGTCATTCGTGGTTCTTTGATAGGCGGTCGTCAGAAGCCCGAAAGTCTGACAACCATAGTCTTACCAAGACTATGGTTGGGAGGCAGGTCAGGCAGGGTATTACCCTGTAAGTGGGTTGTGGAGGTCAGATAGGCAGTCGCTCCATGTAAAATACTGGTATTCAGCTGCATCCGGTTACAATGGAAGCCGACCCCAACATAGATTGATTTTGGCATTCTGCCTATTACTAATACCTATTGAACTACCCTGCCAGCTGGATTAAAAAACCTTCACAATTCAAATATCAGCATGCAACAATACGATCAACAATTTACCTAACAAATTCCACTGTGCATTTTATCAACGCTTCATTTAATCGAGTTTGCCAGTTCAAAACAAAATGCGTGTAGCTGTAATTTGAAACAGACGCACAGTTTTTATTTTCACTGCTTTTTTTTTTGTTCCATCAAAAACGTACCTAGTATAAATTGATGGATATAACTATGTATGAACTTCTGTTTGCGAAGTTATTTTATCACTAGCTGTTGCCGGAAACTTCGCCTGCTTTTTTGTTGTATTTTATAATTTTTAGAAAGTAAGAAAGAAAGAAAAATAAGTTTATTTGTGACAGACACATGCATAAAAAATAAAAAACTCGAGTAGAACAGTAAAAAATACACAATAGATTTAAATATAACCACGAGCTCAAAACAGAAATAGTCGGCAGCTGCTGGCACGTTTTAGGGTTCCGTACCTCCGACTGAGAGACGGAACCCTTTATAGTATCACTCGTGTGTCTGTCTGCCTGTCTGTCCGTCTGTCACAGCCGTTTTACTCCGAATCTAATGGACCGATTACGTCGAAATTTGGTACACATATGAATTTCTGTGAAACAAACATGGACGTGTAACATAAATAAATGAATTTTGAACATGGAGGTCACTCTTAGGTGGCAAATAGGTAAGAAAAAAAAATATAAACTTTTTCCAAATTGTTCCGTGTGACATATCAAATGAGAGGATCTCAATTTTTATTTTTTTATAATTTTGAAACTTTAAGAAAAAAGATCTCCAAAACGACGGACCCAAATATTTTGAAAAATATACAGACTAGGTATAGTTCTATACTTATAGATTACAGGAAAACCTATAAGAAGTCTATGGTCTTGAAATAACATGGTAAATCTCTCAATATTGTGCGTACAAACTTATATTTGCAGTCGAAGTGTGTGAGAGACTATATTTTCAAATTACATTATTATTAAGCTTGTTCTAAATTCATCATCCCGACTCTGGACACTTCATTGAGCGTGGTCCAACACGCAGTTTCTCAGTTTTAAAACACAAATATCCAAGATGAAGATTAGACTATCTCCTTCTCTAACTACCAGGCTACCTGCCCATAACAATCGGTTCAATGGTTTGGGTGTGAAAAAGTAAGACAGACAGACAGACAACTTTCGTATTAATAATATTAAATATGGATAGAAAACACATGCGCAATAAAAACAATCAAACTTGGCCAAATATACTGAACGAAAATCCTATTTGAACGCAAGACCAATGTTTTCCATGTTATTCAGCCTAATATTTTTCCAAATGCCCTTTAAAATGCTAGCTCTACAAAACAATTTTTCATAAACATACCGTAGGAACCCAGTTCTACGTTAATTTCTATAGATTTGGTTCCCGCCCTTCGCAATTAACGCTCGCAAATAATAATTAATTTGCCGGCGCGACGCCGTGAAATGAGTTCCGACCGGGCTAGACTTAGATTACAGCCAGAATACTTGAAGCGTACCTAAGTATCAGGTTTTAATACGTAAACGGTTTTTGTATACAAACAAGCAAGCTTCAGCCAGCCACTTCACCCTCGTGATATCTTTATAAATTATAGCCTATGTTTCTAGCATTCTACTGGTAAAAGATTTTTTTAAATCTGTCCAGTCGTTTTTGAGTTTATTTATTACAAACAAAAATTCATTAAAAACAAATATTTTATATTTTTAATAATAGTGTATACATACTCCATTTTAAATAAGATTAAACATTTAAATAAACCTTTTTTACAGTCCGTTCAACCGATTCTGACTTCTATGCCGTAGGCATAAGGATGACATTAAAAGCATAAAAGTGGTTACAATACCTATTTCAAATAGAATATAGATTAGTACGAATAAAGGACATCGCTCATTATAACAGCACTCGGTCGATTCTGTAGAAATATCTACGTGAAACTTAGGTGAAGTGAGCTGTCACTGTCACAAATCGACGGGCAGGTTGCTAGGGATTAACACTATTGACAGCTCACTTCACGCTCACTTCACCTAAGTTTCACGGTGATATTTTTACAGAATCGACCGGCACCTCTCCCACACGGCAAATAACTTGTCATTCAAGTTAGGACTTTAAATCAAAACTTTTAAAGTCTATTTTACAATGGCTATACAGAATAGTGGACGGCCCGCAGGCCGCTCACTGCCCGTCACACGTAAAATAAACTTTAATGCATTTAATTTTAAAATCCTAACTTCAATGACAAGTTACAACCCGGGCGCAATAACTTGACACCTGGCTCGAAACTCGAAACCCCTCCCGCTAACCCGCGCGAGGTCCTGAAGGACGAGAGCGGGGCCTCGCGCGGATTAGCGGGAGGTGAGTCGAGTTTCGAGCCAGGTGTCAAGTAATTGCGCCCGGGTTGTATTTGCCGTGTCGGAGCGGTGCTGTCATAATTAACGATGTCCATAAGAATTATTAGTGTTTATCTAAGAGATAACAAAATGGTGAGGAGTAATACAAAGAGTTCGTTTTCACAGTGGTTTCACACCTAGTTTCTGAAACGCTGTCAGATTGTCATAATTGACACAAATGATTTGATTGGCTCTTGGTTTGTCAGTCAGCACATCAGTTTGGCAATCGCATTTTTTTTGTCGTGATTGCCTTATCAGAAACCGTATACCTATTGTCTCATAAGTATCCTGCGCACTAGAAGGCCACGACCACGACAAATAGTCACAGCGACCAGGGAAACTATAGAAACCGATACGAATAGTGCACTTGGCCGCAACGGCCAAATAGCCGCAGACCATACAATACCACTAGACGGCCACGACTGGCCGGAGTCGTGGCCGTCTAGTGCGCGAGCAAAATGGACGACAAGACAAACCCTTTCTCACCTGGAATCTTAAATCTTACAATCCCGAATGCGCCATCACCTTAAAACTTCTGAACAAATCCTAGGCTATATTAAGCGCGCCTATCTCCGATAACCGTTACCATTACGATAAGATTAGAGGGAACGTTAAAAGAAATTATTAGCTATTACGAACAAACTGTCGGTTAGTTAATCTACCACAGATGTTCAGCCACTTTGCTGGTTGCCCTGGTTCGGAAAAAGTCAAGTGGTTCAAAGAATGAACGTAACGTTTGATTTTTATTTTGTGTTTAAGTTTTAGATTTAGATGACAATAATTTATGTTGGCTTATTAAGATTTGTTTTTAGAAACTAAAGCGGTCTGTTAGACGGGCTGCCGCTGAAAACTAGCGCTGTAGCTCTGTCTCGTCACATTACACACAGTCGTATTGTAGTAGTGTCACAGCATTATGCTGAGCCATGGCCGTTTTTCGTGATGTGACTCATATTTACCCCCAACTTGTTTTTATTGTTTGTGTCCTTTATTTTCTCTTTATGCATCATGTTTAGTGCAAATAAACGTATTTTCTTTAATTCTTTTAAAACGCCTCAAGGTTCTAAACTAATATTCATTGTCTAATATATAAAAAAGTGTACAGATAATAAATAAGAAATGATTCATCAGTTCTTTGTCCTGCAGTTACAAAAGCCATATTAGCAAATATTAGTCATATTCAGACAGCTGTACTGAGGGAAGTTCCCAGCCCACTATCCGTAGGTAGACTCTCAAGGACAAGAGAAAGAACTAACACTAACATGTGTGTGGTGGACTCATAGGATCTTAGTATCGGGACTTTCCGTACGCAAAATACGAGCTTTGAACATGGAGTTGCGGATATTACCTATTACTATCGGGAATTTATGATATGCACATGATGCGGACATCGCCTTGCCATAACCAAAAAATTGGTCAACCGTACAATATTTAATACTACGGTTTTACTTTGGTAAAAAAAAAACACGTTTCTTGTTTTGGGACCCCTTTTAATTTTTACCTTTATTTTATTTTTATTATTTGTTGTTATAGCGGCAGTAGAAATACTCGCTCTGTAAAAACCAACCGTCTACCTGTTAGTGTGCCTGAGATACACCCTGCTGACAGACAGACGGACAGACGGACAGCGGAGGCTTAGTAATAGGGTTCCGTTTAGCTCCCTTCGGATACGGAACTCTAAATATTACCCAACAGATCTGTCACTCAGACGTAAAAGAAGACTTGAAATATACAACAGCAATTTTAAAATTTACTTTTGCACAGATTAGATTACATATCATAACATAACGCCCTGTTTCCCCGAAGGGTTGGGCAGAAGCGTACCATCAAAGAAGTTCATATCTAACCAGTTTCAAAACAAAATCCCGTGAACACAATGACCACATCTGTTACCGGCCCGGGTGGTATAGCCGCCGAGCGCTGCAAGCAAGAATAGTTCTTACGGTGGTTAGATATGAACTTCTTCGATAGTACCTACCTATAGTACACCCACATTTCGCCAGTTATGTTAGACTAGATAACCTCGCCTGGAATTACCTTCATAATTTTTACAGCAACTTCAAGGAAGACCTAAGAGCTAAATACCGCATAAGTTGCCAGTGTACAAGATAAAGGTAGAAAAAGTGTTGTAATCATTCTTACTTTCTGAGCCGAGATACCTGGCCCGGAGAGACGAGATCATTAATCTGCTGCGGAGGCAAGGTCGGCCCTTATGACGGCATGTCGTTTTTGCTCGGCTTTTTCTTATGAATAACTGTTGATGTGGAAGAAATTGGTATGATTGTGGAGCCAATTATCCAGTGTCTGTGTATGTCGTTTGAAATAAAACAAACAATCTAATCACACAATTTTATGAAACACAAAACTTACATTTAGTATCATTACTACGCATTACGCCTTAAATAGAAATTAATAATAAATACATAACATACCATCACGCCTGTATTCGCCAAAGGGTTGAGCAGTGGTGTCCCTGTAGTACACCCACATTTCGCCAGTTATTATGTTTAAGTTTTAGTAATAGGGGGCGAGCGTATTGCTATCAACCGGGCCCAAATCCAGCCTCCGGGCTGCCATTGAGAAATTTAAGATGATTACAAAACACGACATTAAAAAACTAGACATTTGTGCAATAATTATATTGTGGGTAGCTTAAAAAAAAGTAATTTCAAAAACTAAAATCCAACTACTGAAAAATCACGCCCTAAAAAGTATGAAACAAGAAAATATTTCAGACTGAAATCAAGACTTAGGTTTAAAAATGGTTAAGGTAAAGCCGTGGTCGCATGCCTGCACACCTACAAAATTATAATGGCATGCGACGAACGGCGTTACCTTGATCATTTAAAATTAAGTTTAAGAAAACTGTAACTGTAAGTCTTGATTTCAGTCTGAAATATTTTCTTGTTTCGTACTTTTTAGATCACTTTTATTTTTTCGTAGTCGGGTAACAGTTATTTTAAACTTAATTTTTATTTATAATATGTATTGACACAAAATCAGTATCAACAACACAAAGCCCTAACTTGGATCATAGGCGCCATGTGAGATTTGTATTGGGTGTGAAGCACTGACAAAGTTTTTGGGATTTACATTCGCCCCTTGTGTAATTGAGCACACCGCAAAGGAATGCACACGACGTGTCGATACAATGCTTTATAATAAATGGGATTTCAAATGATTCAGGAGGCGTGAATAGCCCTGGAACAACGAAAAATAAAGATTGGTTGATTTTATGTACCATCGAAGAAGTTCATATCTAACCACCGTAAGGACTATTCTTGCTTGCAGCGCTCGGTGACTATAGAACCGGGGCGGTAACAGATGTGGTCATCGTGTTCACGGGATTTTGTTTTGAAACTGGTTAGATATGCACTTCTTTGATGGTACCAATGTCGCAGGCAGATTGTTTGATTCATCATTAAGCTTTGTGCAGACTAGCGCGACGCGACACCGGTTATTGTTATACCGTGAAGTTTTCTTAGAAATCGTATTGTTTGAGTAGCGTAGCGCCCGTCGCGTCGCGCTAATCTGCACGGGCCTTTATACTTACGGCGCCGTCCGTTTACAATCGCTCGTAGTCATGAAATATGCCGAAGGTAAATTGGAAACTCGTTCAATTGCTATAATTTCGACTTTGTTTGTTATTATAGGTTCTAAGCCAGGGCACCCCGACCAAATGGGTTAGGTTGGGTTAGAAATGTGACCAACCGCGTGCGAGCCAAACAAGTGCTGCGGCAGCGGCCGGCGAGCGCTTTAAGAAATAGAACTAAAATACTTCAATTTGCCGCGGTATTTTGTAAACGACGTTTAAATTGTCTCTATAGTGACAACGTCATTTACATTTTGCCTTCGAGATATTTCATAACTGCGAGCGTTTTTAAACGGATGACGCCGTTTGTAAAAAGCGAAATGGGATGTATATAATATTCTTTAGCAGCATTTGAATGGAAACACGAGGTATGGGTTTAGCTAAAACCATTGTAAATTTGATATAATGGTAATAGGGTTCCGTTTGGTAGGTACCTTTTGGGTACGGTTCAAGTGTTGCTACATATTGACGTGCAATTAACCTTATGTACTATGTAAAGAATAATATATCGTGCTTACTTACTGCGTGCAATATGTTGGATTTCGTATTTCCTTCGTGGGGTGGTTTTCTTTCGGCGTTTGCCTTCGACAAATTTACGCCGATACGTCTTAAGAGGTTCTTTATATTCATCCACGTATGTGTTAACGTAGAAAGTCAGGACACTGTTATTCTCGTCATCAGAAGAAATAAAGTTACCGTATACTATCACCACCAGCACCACTGCCATAAGGACAACCACTAGGAGTTTCATTTAAATATTTTATTTTGTTTTTAATATATGACTTTCTTTTACCGGAACGAGATATAGAATGATGTCAGTTCATGAACTTGAATTAATTGTGATGAATAGAGTCTAATATTTATATTATTTCTAATATAAATATTGTCACAATACGCATTCTATGAGTCTAGCGATCACAATTAAAATACTCGTCACTTTAGGTCATGGCATTATACAATATGTAAAAAACCCTATCCGATCCGTAAGGGCACAAAGGTACTGCAATAATATTACCAAAAAGTTTAGGGGTATGAGGAACAGGGTGTAAAGTTCACTCATCCCCCATAGAAAAGGGAGGATCCTCCGACCAGACGGGTGTCATGTTTGGCGGGCAATTGCCCAGAGGTTGAAGTCGTGAGCTTGTATTTGTCCACCGCGCGGTAAATTCTGATTGCGCGATGCAGGATTTGAGTGACGACAGGATGTTGTGTGACGTCAGGTCTTTGATGCGTAGTTTGCATGTGGCGATGTAGATGCCGCCACAAAGTAATAAAAAATCTCATCATTATTCAAAATTCAAAAAAGTTATTGCTATTTAAAATTCACATTTTTAGTCCCAAAATTACCCCAAATCCATTAAAAATTTGTAAATTTTCATAAGTTATGACTTGTAGACAACCGCTAAACGACGGCTGCCCGCGCCCCATGTATTAAACGCGGTAATATTCTCCATTGAAAAAAAAATGTGGCGAATTTTTTTAATTTTTTTTTCTGAAAATTACCACATATGTATAGACTCTCAGTACGATACCTTACAACACCCCCACGGATCAGACAGGATATTTTTACATGTTGTATATACATTGTGACGGACGGGTGTGATCCCTGGACGCGAAGTGTTCAAGAAGGGTGAAGGGTTTATCCCGGTTTGAGGATAGGTCTCTCCCGGTCCAGGCGGCGCTAACGTCCTACACCGATAAGTTCCGGGTATCTTCGTGAATTCAGCTGGCGGCTATGTCCTGAAGTCTTGACGGAATGGGGTTTCTTGACGTAGAAATGATAAGTCTTCATAAGAGTTCAATAACCATGGGTCTACTGTCTAATTGAAATCCGTTGTTTCGGCCGAAATTTCGGGCTCTTCGTACTCCGTCTCACTTATTGACATACCGTAAGTAAGACGGAGAACGAAGGGCCCGTAACTTGGCTCGTAACTACGGCTGTCGCTTAGGGAGAAGACCCCCAGTTGTGGCTCCAGTTTGAAGTATTTTTGCCTTGATTACACGTAACGAGTGACGGTGCCATGCTTACGCCTACTGAGAATTCGGCAGCGTACTCGCCACTGAACTCGGTAGGTGTTGTCAAGACGTTAGAGTGCCTCATTTTAAGGCAGGTCTTATCGTTTTGGCCTTGTATTTCATAGAAAACTGATCGTATGGCAAATGTTTAGTTATTACATTTATGTGTATTAACAGTAAAATGTATATTTGTGGTCCGTGGCTAAGTAATAACAGCCGCACGGGTCGATCCATTAGGTTAAGCTACGCTTGCCCGGGTTGGTCCAAGGATGGGATGTTTTGTCTATCGTAGATAGAAAACTTTGGTCTTGCGTGCAAGCAGGATTTTGTTTGGTCAAGTTTGACTGTTACACCGTTTTATTGCGCGTGTGTTCTCTATTCATAAGAAAGAAAGAAAGAAAATACGTTTATTTGCGGTACACATGACGCAAAGAAAGAACAAAACACAAAAATAAACAATTTAATATTATAAATACGAAAGTTCTAAAGGAAGAAGTTAAGGAGCTCGTGGCTAAGTAATAACTGCCTCACGGGTCAATACGTCAGGTTAAGCTACGCTTGCCGGGGTTGGCCTGTGGATGGGTGACCATCTTTAATACCGAGACTCCTCAATGCCTCGGAAAGCACGTTAAGCCGTTGGTCCCGGCTATCATTCGTGGATCTTTGACAGTCGGTATGGGTCGTCAGAAGCCCAAAAGTCGGACAACCAGTTTTAGGGGTATCGTATTACCCAGTTACATGGTTGTGGAGTTCAGATAGGCAGTCGCTCCATGTAAAATACTGGTATTCAGCTGCATCCGGTTAGACTGGAAGTCGACCCCAACATAGTTGGGAAAAGGCTAGGCAGATTGATTGAGTAAAATGCATATTTTCAATAAAACACAAAAATAATCCAATAAAAATGTCTTAGCTTAAAAATATATTTATTTCAATCTCAACATATGGTTAGTAGAAACATTTTCAGGATATTTTTGTCCAAAAACTAAGATGGATAAAATACTGTTTTTTTAAGTAGGTAAATCGTCAAAGTAACTAAACCTTGACGCATCGAAAATGTATGTTGTTATTTAGAACACAAGCACCTGGTGGTCCCTAAACACATGCCATATTTGTAACCAAGCAAACGGCAAACGTTGTAACAATCAGCGTTAAAGCAGATCCTCGAAACAATTGGGACGTAAATGCCGTTTTTAGGAGCCGAAACAATTTCTGAAACAAAAAAAAAAAAAAAAAAATTGTATCGGATATAGTCCTAAACGTAACACATGGTTAAGGCTAGCAGAAAGAAGACATCCTTGACTCTGTGGTCTATGAATGTACGAGGAACATCGAAGTTTGGAACTTGTCTGCCCACCCTACATAATAATTCAAGTTTTCTGTCATCCTTCACCTCATTTCCACATCAGCACGCAGCATGACCACAATAGAAACGCGTTTTGTCGACGGAAGAATAGACTAAATGACAGATAAATAATCACATCATCATCATCTATTATTTTGTCTATTCTTCCGTCGACAAAACCCTTAAAAAACCCGTTTCTATGGTAGTCATGCTATGCGTGCAGATGCCTCCACCCAAGTAGATAATCCATCTGGCTGCAATTGAAGCCAATACTTCAATAATAATTTAAAAATACAGTAAATAGTGTAAGTAACATCCTTGTCAAAAGATAAATTTTGTTCACGGGTAAGTTATTTACCCTGTCAAGTATGGTCACTGCTCCCGTAAACCTCTAAAAATAGAAAGCAATAATAAAGTCAGAACTGGAAAAAAATTGCTCGTAACTTACCGGCTGCAGGCTCTTCTACTGCATAAGCCCCTGGTGGTTCTTGCGGGGAACCAACCTTCGGTTCGTCTTCTGCACCAAATACGCCTGCTGGAGCTTCTTTGGCGAATACACCCTGGGGACCACCAGCCTCTTGTCCAGCATAACCAGCCACTACTTCAGATTTAGTTTCGTAAACACCACACTCTTCATTGGATGGAATATCATCGCCGCGTGCTACCAGCACCAAAGCACTTACCAAAACGACCGGGAATTTCATTCTGATATAGGTACAACTGTCTTTTACCTGAACGAGTATGAGAGAACGATATGAAGTATTGTAATTACGAATCGTTTCAATGTAGCATTTATACTGAATGGTTGTGATGATAATGGTTGTGGTGGCAATGACACTCATGATAAGGATTAAAACCCCCGATATTCCAGTACCTAACCTACTTGATGCAAGATGATGGATCATAGATATTGTATTGAAAAGTTGTTGAAGATTATTAGCTTCTTTTATGGTTCCGTACGTAAAAGGTGCCAACGGTGCAAAGCCTACGCTGTCTGTCTGGCTTTTTGTTTGCCACAGGGATGTATATTTAGAATCAAAATAACTAGCTAGTTGAAGCTTTCACAGAATACGTCGTGTAACCGATGTTATTGAGTCCACTATAATAGTGAATAACTTAATAACATACATGTAAAAGTGAGTTTATTTGTTTATAACGCTTTTACGCTTAAACGGCTGAACTGAT
The DNA here is from genome assembly GCA_914767755.1 of Agrochola circellaris. Taxonomy (NCBI): domain Eukaryota; kingdom Metazoa; phylum Arthropoda; class Insecta; order Lepidoptera; family Noctuidae; genus Agrochola; species Agrochola circellaris. The sequence goes on from OU611847.1 coordinate 5,709,533, forward strand.
TTGAACGAAATTTGGCACTACAGTATAATGGTACAATAAGACATTCCCACCTGAGAACATTTCTTCAATAGTGGAGGCATCACAGGTTCGTTGAATCCCAAACACTGAGTTGAAATTACACATGTGCATTGTGCATATATCCTTTCCCTTCAAACCGGAATACTGAACTAACTGCTTATTAACGGTAGAAATAGGTATGATGGTATGGTCCCGTTGACACCATTTACGTACGGAGCCCTAAAAGAAGCTTCAGATAATAGAGTTGACATTTCAGTACGCAATGCACCATCATGTAGGCCATCCAACTAGCTACATGCAATCACTGATAATACATATTCTAATAAGGTTAATGCCTATGTTGGCTACCATTCAGTATAAATACCTATTACGATATACATAAATGTATAATTTCAACCATTACAAGTAACAAGTCATATTTCTGATTATTTATTTGGGATCGACGACCTTCTTCTTCTTCTTTTCGTGTGGTTAGTGAATAACCAGCAAGGTCTTAATGCCGCCCATGGGCCTCTGACTTGGATTCACATGCCATCGACAAATATCTCTCAGGCATGCCGGTTTCCTCGTGATGTTTTCCTTCACCGTTTTTGAAGCAAGTGATAATTATACAATACGCACATAAATCCGAAAAGTCAGAGGTGCGTGCCTTGTGTTCGAACTCGAGACCTATGACTTGGCAGTCTGACGGTCACACCACTAGGCTATCACTGCTATAATTTATTGACGACCGCATTTATTATAGATACTTGAATGAAAAAAAAACATCAAATTATATTTTTTATCATAAGTCGATATCGATACTGAGGAGCTCGTGGCTATGTAATAACAGCCGCACGGGTCGATCCATCAGGTTAAGTTACGCTTGCCGCTGTAGGTCTGTGGATGGGTGACCATCTTTACATACCGAGACTCTTCGTGCCTCGGAAAACACGTTATGCCGTTGGTCCTGGTTGGCATTCGTGGATCTTTGACAGTCGTTACAGGTCGTCAGAACCCCGAAAGTCTGATAACCAGTCTTAGCAAGGGGTATCGTGTTATCCAGTAACTGGATTGTGGAGGTCAGATAGGCAGTCGCTCCATGTAAAATACTGATATTCAGCTGCATCCGGTTAGGCTGGAAGCCGACCCCAACATAGTTGAGAAAAGGCTAGGCAGATATCGACACCAAAATTCAAGTTATTTATTCAAACTAGGCTGAGAATCAGCCTTTTCGAATGTCAAAATTACATAAGACAGGCCCCCAAAATTGCCCACCCTTCACCACTTCCTAGTCCTTAAGCTGGGAAGAATAAGTGGCGCAACAAACTCCACAGCAGCACAACTGTCTGTTCAGTTGGAAAAACTTGATTCTATATAATAGTACTTATGCAAAAATTATTTACATTACCACAAATTGCAATACAACTCATAAAATAAAAACATTTTAATGAGTCGATTACGAGTATGTCAATAATAAATGAAAATAAAATTAAAATAAATTAATAAAAGACTTTATTATTATTATTTTTACATCTCATGACGTAAAAATAATACGAAAATAACGTTAATATTTAACAAAGTACCAACCACAAAGTACTACAAACTGCCCCTTTGTACTTGTTTAAATAACTTGTAAAACTTTTTTGCGAGGCCCCCTCTGGCGCGAGGCCGTCGACAATCGCCGACGACGTCGCAGACACCTAACGGCGCCACTATCCATTTGGCAAACAGAATGCCAGACGGTATAGGCTTTGTTATAGTCCATCAACTTGTACCAAATAGGTACTTGAAATATGGGAGGATTAAATCCTTATCTTGAGTATCATCGCCACCACCATCATTATCATAACAACCATTCAGTATAAATACTACATTAAAACGATTCATAGTTACAATCAAAAGTTCATATTATAACTCGTTCTGGAAAAAGAAAGTCGTATTTCGAAATGAAATTCCTGGTCGTTTTTGTAAGTGCCTTGGTGCTGGTAGCACGCGGCAATGATACTCCATCCGATGAAGAGGATGGTGTTTATGAACTGAAATCTGAAGTAGTGGCTGGTTATGCAGGACAAGAGGCTGGTGGTCTCCAGGGTGTATTCGCCGACGAAGCTCCAGCAGCCGTATTTCGTGCTGAAGAAGAACCGAGGATTGGTTCCCCACAAGAACCACAAAGGGTTTATGCAGCAGAAGAGCCAGCAGCCGGTAAGTAGCCACCACTAAATTGTTTTCCTGTTCTGACTTTCTTGTTTCTTTCTATTTTTGTGTTTCGGGAGCAATAATCATACTTGACTGTATAAATCATATACCCGTGAAAAGTCACGATAAAAATAATTAAATATGTATATATACGTTGGTAAACGTTTTTTTACAAGTATCTTACTTTCAGCTTATCTCAACTACTACGAGTATTTTATAGTTTGTTTTTATTTATTTTTTATTTTTGTATGTTTGTTTTTTTTGTAATCGATAAACTCAAAAAATACTTAACCGATTTAAAAAACCGTTTAACCCTTAGAAAGCTACATTATCAGAGAGTAACATAGGCGTATTTTTTTTTTTTTTAATTAGTGATCCCTGCGTAAATAACAATAATGTAACCCAAGTTATCAAAGATTTGCCTATAAAAATCATTAATTGGCGTGCGCTGCGAAAACTATTGATGATACATAACATAATGTACTATATGTTTATAGTACTCATCATTATCCTCAAAAAAGTTCACGAGGCTATAATATATCTAGCTAAGTCACAATAACCCTTTTGTGTTCAAATTAGACAATTAAAACACGGGTATAATCTAAAAATTATGTTTTTTTTTTATTGGATGATATTAATTCATCCAACTAAATAGTTTCATAATCAAGGTTGATTATAATCATGATATGACCTTTAGGATACGAGCAAAAGTAAAAAGTTAGAAAGAACGCTTAGCGAAAACGAAGCAACAGCGCAAGTGGGCGATGCGATGGAACAAGACATTTCACGCAGACGAAGTCGTCGAAGTGGCTGAGATACAGCTAGAATGATTAGCCATTAGATGAAGGCAACTAAAAGAGAAATGAGGTGGAGGATGACAGAAAATATCTTTTCCTTGTACATTGATAGACCGCAGCGTCAAATGTCAAGGTCATCTCTTTTTGTTCCTAGATCATGTGTCTCATTTACTTGTGGTCGGCCTGCAAGGGTTATATCAGATAAAAAATAAATATTATATTCTCTTGTTTCAGAACCCGTTCCGGCTCTTAAAACTGGCGTTTACATTCCAATTGTTTCGAGGGTCTGCACTAACGCTGCATGTGCCAACGTTTGCCATCGGCTTGGCTTCAGATATGGCATCTGTGTATCCCTTAACTCATGTTGGTGCTACAACTAATAACACATTCTTTGATACTTCAAGGTAATAAATGATTTGGAAACTGTAAAACATGACTGCTTTTCAACCCTCCTATTTTGGAAGACACCTATTTTCGACTATGTTGGAAGATATTATTTTACTAACGATTAAATTATGTTTTTGGATAAACTACAATGTGAATGTTTCTTGTTTTTAATAATATAAATGTTGTGATTGAAATAAAAGAGTTTTCCAGCATATTTTTTATTTTTATTTTCCATTGAAATTATGCATTTTGTTTTTATTAACTAACCAGACATTTTTTGTGGAATGGTGGGTTGACTCAGAGAAGCTCGTGGCTAAGTAATAACAGCTGCACGGGTCGATCCATCAGGTTAAGCTATGCTTGCCTGGGTTGGTCTGTGGATGGGTGACCATCTTTACACACCGAAACTCCTCCGTGCCTCGGTAAGCACGTTAAGCCGTTGGTCCCGGCTGTCATTCGTGGAACTTTGGCAGTCGTTACAGGTCGTCAGAAGCCCGAAAGTCTAACAACCAGTCTTACCAAGGGGTGTCGTATTACCCAGTGACTGGGTTGTAGAGGTCAGATAGGTAGTCGCTCCATGTAAAATCCTGGTATTCAACTGCATCCGGTTAGACTGGAATCCGACCCCAATATAGTTGGGACAAGGCTAGACAGATTGAATTGTGGGTTGAGTCTTTAAGTAGTTGGTAACCAAATGAATATCACAATCAGGGCGGCATAAGGGCTTGCCACTGCTGCTTCCTTTCCTGCTAACTTGTCTCTATGTCAGTATGTCGTCCCTGAAAGGAGTATGATTTTTGTTATGTTAATAACCAGCAAACATGCAGGGAGCCCTACCTGGCGGTCAGGCATTACCGCCCCCTGAGAACATTTCTGCAATATAGTTACGTTATTCTAGCATACATTCTTACAACAAGTCTGTTTTTTTCCTCGTAAGTTTGTTGAAAAACGTCGTATGAAACGCGTGTGCATTGACCCACTCGGCTAAATTATCGTGCTCGCCTGTGGCTCGCGCGAATAATACCGCCTTGTGGGTAATGGGTGACCAACACAGCACACTTCTATCATAATGTACTATTAATTTAGAGTTATTTTCATAGCCAAAAGTAAGAAATTTTTGTGACGGTTTAGTTCGGTGTACAAGAGAATCGGCACCAGTATCCACGAAATGGGTCTACAAGGAAACCTAACCCTATATGCAGATGACACGTGTCTATTTTACTTTGGCAATCTATTGAGACAATGGACCGACAACCTGAACTGTGGTGGCTGGGGCAATTAAGATGCGGGAGGCGGAAGACAGGGTGTTGTGGCGCACCCTAAGAGAGGCCTATGTCCAGCAGACAATATATAATTTCAACCACTACAAACAAAAATTCATATTTATGATTTAATTTTTGATCAACGACCGCAATATTGTACTTATCACACAACACCACAATCTTATAATCACAAAGTTAATATTTTTCCATTGTTTGTCCTATTTGTTTTAGTATATTCGTATATTTATTTTTTTATGCTTATATTTTGTATATAATCATATTTATTATATTTATAGTTTGTAATAGGTATCCGTGTATCTTTATATATATATTTTTTTTATTCCTAAATTTTTCGTAATTGCACCTACCACTGTTTGTCTCTGCATCACCCAATGGTTGACTGGTAGAAAATGCCTAAGGTAGTCTGCCGCTGTAGGTACATTTCTATGCTTGAAGTAATAAATAAATAAATATTGTACTTAATTGAAGTATGAGTTTGGAAAATCTGTTTTTTTTTTTAATACGTGGTGGATCTCAATATAATCACGATAAAACAAAACAAAAAAACAGATTTTCTAAATTCATACTTCGAGTAACAACAACACGTGCGGTCCTCGACCCCAAAAAATCATCAATTTATTTTTTAACATGTTTAGACATCGATCTTCGATTTCAGCTTCTCATCGATCACTTTCGTCCAGTATAAGGAACTCTTGTACAAAAGATGCTTCTAAGTAACAATGGAGGAGCAGTGGACGCTGTGCGCAGTCTGTCAGTGAATTTAAGATTTTTAGGTGTTCTATTGACCGAGCGAGCGAAGCGAGTGAAGCGTCTCTGCTTCAAATTTGACAAAATTTGCTTTCCTCTGTCAGTTTGTTGGTACTCCTCTACAGGTCGTATTTTACAACCGATCTGGACGAAACTTGGTATACAGGTTTTACGACTTTATAGATTTTTTGGCATCGGGGATTTTTGAATGGAGGGGACTTCCTCTAATCTTATGCCGTAATCTTTTTGGTTTCAGTGTTTTGTTAGGCTCAAAACTTCGATAGCAGGTGGTGGGGCACAACAGACAGGAATTGAATTGAATGACTTTAGAATAGTAACTAAGTATGCATTATGTATTAAACTCACCATTCGTCTGGCACTAAAACGTACCTTTAATGAAAATATACAAAAACCTTATATTCTACTTAGGTTATAAAAATCTTAAATTCATTCACTGACGGACAACGCACATCCCAAACCGCCCCAGACCGGGTCGAGAAGCATGAAATTTTGCACAAACTCAAACTCAAAGCATTTATTTCAATTAAACCATTTACAGGCACTTTTGAATTATCAAGGAATCGGCCAGTCAAAAATATGAAGCTAGTTGCCCATTTCAAAGCTTAGTAGGTACCTATGGAGAAGAACGGGCAAGAAACTCCACGGACACTCTTTTAAATTAAATAAATTGTTACGAAGTATTGGTTACATCGTTCATGTTTAAATTATACATGTGAGAACAATTTAGAAAGAAGCGTCCGTAATAAAAAGATAAAACAAAGAACAATTCAAAAATTTAAATCTGTCATGGCCGCTAAGAGTTGACCAGTCCCAACTGACGGCGCCCGTTCACGAACATGGCGCATGGAACAAAAGTCCCTCATATAGCAAAAGTGAGCACTATGGAAGGATTCTTGAAAATTCAATAAAAGGGGTTTATTTATTTAATACTTTAAGCACACAAATATACAGAAGCGGACTTAACGTCATAGGCAAACAGGGGAAGGGGATCAAATATGAATTAAAATATAAGAAAGTTTGTCATTTTTGCCGATGGGAAATGCCATCGGGCACACTGCTTGTAAATAATACCTTAATCCTATTTTGAAAAACTCTTTTATTTGAATCACAACAGTTTTATTTTGTAACCACGAAAAATTTACATTCACATTTAGGGCTTCCATTACGTAATTACGTAATTACGCAATTACGTAATTACGGACTCATTTTAAAGTATTTTCAATTCCGTAACTGAAGATGTCAATTCCGTACTTACGTAATTATTGGTATCATAAATCAATCAAAATAATTAACCAATAAAAAAGTATTAAGTATACGTACCATATTATAGTTATAATGTGGCAACACTATACGATATAAGTACATCGAAATGCCGCTGAATATTTCACGAAATCATCTTCGGATGATATACGAATGTTTATAGTCGAACTATTGGAACGGTTGAAATATAATTCTACACAAAATGTACAAATTCACAACCACAACCGAGTACATCGGACGCAATTGCCACCAGTGACGATGATGACGAGGAGTTAACAATCGCACAACAGTTGGACAAAGAAATAAACAAAGTGACTGTAAATAAACTAATTTCAACAGTAAACACAGATCTCCATTCCACAGTGCCGGATTAACCACGTAGCAAGAGTATCAAATGCTACGGGCCCCGCGTAAAAGGGGACCCCGCGTATCCAAACAGGCCCACTTCCGCATGAGCGTAATTTTTTGAGTGAATCTTATTAATATTGAATTTACTTGATGTCACAAAAACGTGATATGTAATTTTTTTTCCGACTAAGTCAATGCACGTCAGACAATCGATAATACAATTGTTAACATATTTTTAAAAGTTGATGGCAAATATACATAATGAGTAAGTATTGTTTTTTTTACCACTATACTGAGCAGATCAAGGGCCCCTCGATAAAATTTGCTACGGGCCCCGCGCTTGCTTAATCCGGCACTGCCATTCCATTATTAGGGTAGAAATGTGTATTTACGACAGCGCTGGCGGCGGTCGCGAAGTGTTTTTGACTGCAGCGTATAATTATTTGCTTTCGATAACGCCTACAAGTGTCGAAGACTCGAAGCCGAGCGAGCCTCATCATCAGCCGGATATTTTTGAAATAAACTTAGAAGTTCCCTGAGTGACAAAACTTTAAATGCTTTGTCATTTATGAGATCACATTTTCAAGAACGAAAATTATATTCGGGACGAAAAAATATGGTTTGACTTTCACTTAACTGATGTGATGTACCTATAATGATAAGTTCCTGAATAAATATTTTTTTGTTTAAATATTGTGTTCATTTCGATAATTCCTTGAATTTAAGATAGTAAATGATAATTGTAAAAATTTTAGATACTCTATGTACAATATTTACCAAAACAATAGTCGATTTAAAAAAAAAATGAAAAATTACGTAATTACGTAATTACGGAATTGGAGAAAAAAGTTGCGTAATTAGTTACGTAATTGACATTTCCGTAATTTTGGAAGCCCTATTCACATTGTTTTTGGTTAAACATAGTCCAAGAGCTAGGATGGATCAAAAGCCGAATTTAGTACAGTTCCAAATCGTTTGTTACAAAGACGGATCTAGAAAGACATTTATGTATTTAAAAATAGCACTGGCAGGTAGTGGTGGACACACACACGCCTTTTGGATAGCCGAGCAGATTGCAAAGGGACAAACACGCAGAGTTGGTACAGGCCCTCGAAAGAATTGGGATGTAAAAGGGTTCTGGAAAAAGAGAAAATAATATTTAGATTATAACCTTACCACAATACAAGATGAATTGATGATTATTGTGCGTAATCGCGTGTGTGAAAGTCCTTATTAAGGGTCTGTGTTTCCCGATAATATGAGAGTTTGAAGTCTCGAGTGAAAAGTTTACTAGTAGGCAAGCGTGCAGCTTCGTTAACCGCATCATCAGTAACCATTAAGTCAGATACGATGGTATAAAGGCTTTAAACTTATTTTTCCATAAGAAGTCTTCCATCTTCAAAAAATTATTCCTATTTTGTGCGCATTCAATCTATGTACTCCTAATACTCCTTTAACATTTTCAGATATTAAGTTGGTGAAAATAAAGAAAACTTTTCGCCTCAGTTCCCTCTTCTCAATCTTTTTAGCTGTTTCGTCAGCCACCATACTCAAAATTCTAAATACAAAAGTCATCTATTCAAATTAGGCTGAGAATCAGCACTTTTCGAACGTCAAAATTACATAAGACAGTCCCCCAAAACGCTCACCCTTCACTGCTTCCTAGTGCTTTAGCTGGAAACAAGAAGTGGCGCAACAAACTCCCCAGCAGCACAGATGTCTGTTCAGTTAAAATGAGTCTATATAACAGTATGCAAAATATTTTACATTACGCAACACAAACCATGATTTAAATTATAAATTACAGCCATATGTCGTCAAAAACTTCGAGAATTATACTCAGGCAGAAAATATAATAAACGTAAACAGAACTTAATATCTAAATAAAAGCCTCCAGGCATAAAAGGCGTGCTTGCTTACATAAAGCTGTAACTGGAAGTTATAAATGATAAACTAGGACCATCGAGGTAAAATAACAGTTGCTTCATTACTTTCCAGTTTTTCAAACGGGCGCACAATTTTTTTGAACAAATAAAATCCATAAATGATATAAGATCACCAATCCATTCTGGATCACCATTCCATAATTATGTCATACTAATTTGGTAGAAAAGACAGAAAAGGAAAAAAAAATGTGATTACTTACCAGCTGCAAAAGCCCGTTGTTCTGGCCCCGCACCATCAACCTCTGGTTCATATACTGCTACAACTTCTTCGGCGAAAGCATCCTGGAGTCCTTCACCAACGGTCTCTTGCCCGGCATCAAGAACAGCATAACCAACCTTATCTTCCAAGTCTTTGGATGGAGCAGCCTTACCCTGTGCTACCAGCACCAAGGCGCTTACGAAGACAAGCAGGAGTTTCATTTTGAAATGAGACTTTCTCTTACCAGAACGAATAACGAAATGAACTATTACTTGTATTGATTGCAATTATAAATCGTTTTAAATTTTGTTTTATACTGAAAACCAACTACTTACGTTTTATTTGTATAATGATAGTGGTGGTGCACACAAGATTGTGATTAAAACCCTTGAAGAAGTTGGTCAAGATCCATCATGAAAATATCGACTCTATCACCCGAAGATAGAGCCTGGAATGTAACTTGCTGTTTCTTGTTTGTAAAACTTGGTAAGTTCAATAATTGTTTACTGTTATGTCGATGAATCAATTCTTTATGTAGCTCTTTGTGTCCTAATACAATTTTTTTTTTTTGTTTAATATCAAAGTAACTGACCCAAAAGACGTTGTCCTGTCCAAATTTCAATAGTTGATACAAAAATCCCATGGAAAAAAGGAAATTTAATTTTTCCAGAATTTTAAATTTATCTGGGAATCTTTTTCAAGTTTTATTTCCATAAAAACCTTTATCGGACTATTACGAACATTTTAAAACAAAATATCCAAATCGGACCAGCCGTTCTCAAGTGATGCGCTTACCAACGAACAGCATTTCATTTTTATTTCTACAGAGTATATTTTTCAGCGCAACAAAATAGGGGTTGATGTCTGTAGTTAGGGACATGTCGTAACTATTATTCGATTGATATGCATGGGTCGCAACAGCCACTAACGACTTCCCAAGAGAGAGCCTATTCTTAACGAGTGTCGTCGGTACACGACGCCGAAAAAATAAAATCAGAAATACTGTATTTTATGACTGAACCAACTCTAAAGCAGTATTATTTTAATCTTACTTCAGTGAGACAAAGAGATGGAGCTATACGTCCTGGAGAACTTAGTCTCTTTCCCACACTAAAGTAATGTGGCGGCATCTACACCGCCACATGCGAACTACGCATCAAAGACCTGACGTCACACAACATCCTGACGTCACTCAAATCCTGCATCGCGCAATTAGAGTTTACCGCGCGGTGGACATATATACAAGCTCACGACTTCAACCTCTGGGCAATTGCCCGCCAGACATGACACCCGTCTGGTCGGAGGATCCTCCCTTTTCTATGGGGGATGAGTGAACTTTACACCCTGTTCCTCATACTCCTAAATTGGTGACCCCGAGTATGAACGTCAACGCAGCCTTCGTGCAACTACTTCAGCGTGACGTCATCATCATCATCATCGCTCCCGCAAGCTTTCGTGAGGCGAGTCACACAGCCAGCCAGCACCCACGGCTTCAACGGGTATCCTGACCACCAGCATGCAGCGAACGCGCATTCCTGGTCATCACCCTCAGCCTCATCAGCAACCTTGGCACAGCACCTGCACTTTCGGCCGGTCTCACAAGCAGAGCCCATTCTACCCTCTCCTGGTCGACGCCAGCAGCCAGCCACAACCCAGCGCTGTACCACATCCGACCCACTGGATCAAGACGCAGCGCCACCCCGACTCACTGGGGAATCACCGCAAGCACCGTAGACAGTTCCGACTCACCGCGAACTATGCGGCAGACAGTTCCGACTCACCGCGAACTATGCGGCACCCGGTTCCGACTCACTGGAACCACAGCTGGTACCTACTGTGAAGCATCGCAAGATACAAGACTTAGCCCACTATCGACCTCCGGTCTCCGGAGGGGAGTGATGTGGCGGCATCTACACCGCCACATGCGAACTACGCATCAAAGACCTGACGTCACACAACATCCTGACGTCACTCAAATCCTGCATCGCGCAATTAGAGTTTACCGCGCGGTGGACATATATACAAGCTCACGACTTCAACCTCTGGGCAATTGCCCGCCAGACATGACACCCGTCTGGTAGGAGGATCCTCCCTTTTCTATGGGGGATGAGTGAACTTTACACCCTGTTCCTCATTCCCCTAAAGTAATATTAAAATAATACTCCATTCGTTGTGGCGGTAGGCGTGTAAACCAACATTACTGAGTTATGAACAATAGAAGTTCACAACCACTTAGAAAAACCTTCGTAACAAACATACCTACAGATGGACAAAGTAGTTTCACCATAAGATTTCAGTTCTGACCTCTATTTTGTGGAATCCTAAAAAGCACTATGGTAGTGATACTAGGGTCCTGAAGGGTAACTGAGAAATTGGAGCAATATGCAAATTTATTTATCTTAAATTCACGGACAGACTACGCACAGCCTAAAAGAAAATTTAGAAGCTAAGAAAAAAAAAAATTGTCACAAAAATCCTATTATAATGAAGGTGAGTTCTAAAGAAGGATTTTTGACAATTCAGCAGTGTTGGCCCAGTTGTAGCGGTCATGGGTTCGAACCTAGGCAGGCACTTTACTTTGTGTAAATAATTTAATCACCAGTGCTCTCAAAACGGTGAGGGAAAACATCGTGAGGAAACCGGCATATTCTAAAACCAAAAATTTCGAGGACGTGTGACATCCACCAACCCGCACTGGGCTCGCGTGGTGGATTACAGCCCACTCCCTCTCGAAGAGAGGTGGCCTGTGCCCCAGCAGTGGGACCATTATAGACTGATTATGGGGGTAAAGAGGTTAAATAGGGGATGAAACTTTGTATGGTAATTCGTCATTATTGCCAATGCGAACACGGTTTGTATACTGATATAAACATGCATATTCAACAAATTACTTAGTTACAAAGGTATTAATTAAACGCTATGAATTGTGATATATTATTTTCCCTATTTGTTGTTTACAACGTTATTAATGCATTTACAATGTAATAAACGTTACGGTTCAACAGACAAAAAATTAAATTCATAAATTAAATTCACAAATTAAATTATAGTTAAAGCTTTGCAGTGCCGCTATTAATACCGGACTTGTAGTCTGTCTGGGAACGTTAAAACCTTTTTTTTTGTTAATTAATTACTCGATTGACGTCAATCATTTTATTTTATAAAATATTTACCTGATTTGTGCTTTATAGATTCACATGATGCATTATTTGAACCTTTTTAGGGTTCCGTACCAACGGATGCCAACGGGACCCTATTACTAAGGCTCCATATTACTATGACTTAGGACCCCGCTGTCTGTCCGTCCGTCCATCTGTCAGGGCTGTATCTTTTGAACCATAATAGGTAGACGCTTGAAATTAACAACAAAATAAAGTTAACAATCAAAGGACGGTCCGTTTGATTGTTAACTTTGTTTTTTTTTTACACCTTATAAGATGTTTTTTTCAAAAGCATTAAAAAAAATATTAGTATTAAATTTTGTACGGTGGTACGGAACCATTCGTGTGCGAGTCCGAATCGCACTTGGCCGCTTTTTTATTAATTTTATACTTCTTTACTAATACTATGACAATATTTTTTGCCTAGTTTGACCTAAGTCAGAAAAATGCAATATTGGGCGTCAAATGCAAACCGAAGTCCCAAATATTGCAGATTATTTTGATTTATCCGAGTTTATTTTTCCCAGCTATTAGTATCTGTTTCAATAAATATACATTATTTGAGTTATGATCCAACGGATTCATGATAGAACGGCGTGGATTTCAAAACAAATTAATGTTTCAAACGTGTGTTTACGGAGAGCCGGAGAAATTTTAATTACATCGGAATACGCCAATTTTCCGAAATTGTTTGTGGAATGGAAAATTAGTACATTTTGAGTTTGGTATTTTCAATCCTACCTTGAATCCGGTATTTATTACCTTTACTTACTAATAATTATAAAACCTATTAAAAGGCGAGCTAATGCTTATTTACGGTAACATAATGGAGTGATTGTGAATAATCGTAGATACATGAATTGAAAAACGAACAGTAGATCGTAAATTATTGGAATCGGGCAACAGTTATCCATTTTAATCAATTGCCTTCACCTGACCTACTCGACCCTAGCTTTGGAAATCGATGTCTAATCTCGTCAACCTCACGATTGAAGGACAGGCTATCAATTATCCCTAAAACGATACAAATGCGTACTGAAAACCTTTCCCTAACGGATATTTGTTCTCGATTAGACACATTAATTAGTGTACGAGAGCAACCAAGGATTGATGAAGTGGAATTCATTTAAAACGATTTGATTTCAGCCCAGAGCTCTATGAGTTTAGTGGTGGACAATATATTTTAGCCTGTAATCGATTGTGTGATATCGATATACTTAATTCAATTTTTTTTAAAGAATTCTTTCTCTGATAGCAGCTATAGATTGTAATCGATAGAGGCAGTTATTTTAGGTACTACACAGTAATTTCAAAGTTATTTTATCTCTAAGAGCAGCAACCCAATAGCAACCATAATGTAACGACGATAGAGATCACTATGATTTTGACAGTGATAAAAAATCACGGGTAGAATAACTGTGAAAAGACTGTAATCTGACCAGCCACTACTGGTGAGAAATGTCATTAAACCACTAGATAAGTAAAATGCAATCAGCGAAAATGGCTGCAATATAATTCGAACCGGGGAAAATTCAAGAACAAGATTTCTTTCAAAACGCGAGCAATGGACCGAAGTGACACAAATACCAAACACTTAATGTTAGGTAAAAAAATCGCAATAAATTATTCAGAATTGATTCAGATGCTTTATTCCATAGTCCCCACTCTAGACCCACCGACAAACAAGATAAACAAAATGAAGTAACCCAGTCTTCAGATCCACTGTAAATATTTTATCTATTAAGCTAAGCAGATTTTTCATTTAAAATGTATCGCTTTTAAATGTTTCTATTTAACTTCAATATTTATTTTGTTAACTTCAGATTTGCAGAAATACGATTTAAATGAAAGTTTATATTTGCGTAGATTATAGGGATCTTGTGCATTATAGTTTCGTTTAGTTGTTTATTGAAGATTTGAAACTTGTAATGGTGTTTGGGGATTGCTAACACTGAACATAGAGCTCAAAAATTTAGGTACCTAAGCTTTGTTTTTGCTATTGATGGGAGGTTGGTCGTAAATATGACTAATTGGTGCCTCGCTTGGATGTCAAGAGGTCTCAAGAACCAAATCCTCAAGTTGCACATGAGAAATACATGAAATATTTCAGTGCCTATTTAAATGTAGCAATCAACAAGCGTTCAAGTGTTCCATGTAACACTGATAGCGCAGTTCAACATTTTCCTGTTTTGAAATTTTGTAACACTTCAGTAGGTGTATTAGATTCTATATTTACTCCATATAACAATCGTGAACGCCAGGCAACACGTAAAAACAAAGAACAAGACAGGAGTTTATTCTACGAGGGGTGCAAACAAAAACAATCTACATCACAAACTGCAATATTTGTGAAGTATGAACTTCGCAGACGTGAGAACTCGACTGTCAACCCCGTATAGTAATTAAGGGTGATATTAATACAGAACTACTGAGCGCATGCCGCGGCGGGGCGGCGGAGGTATTCCGATATTGCGAAGCCGTATCGGTGATCGCTCAAGTGATACGGAATATTCGACATAGCTCAGAGATCATTATATTCGCTTTCTTTGTTCATTATTATGTGTCACGAATAAAAGACCAGTGTTTATCTTTGTATATAGTGCTTGGGCTTATCTCGGGTGCCGTTCTTTAAGTAAACAACTTTAGTGAAACTGCCTACTTGCTTGAATAAGAGAGCGATATTGTTTTGTGTTGTGTAGCTCCTTTGTTTGCATTTATGTCGTTAATTAAACTTATGTGTGGTCGCAGCTAAGCACTTAAGCTGATATCACACGCTTTACTTGTTGATCATTTTTGCCTTTGATTCGGTATCTTTCACCAAACACAAAATGAATGAAAAGTGAAAAATTATTGTCATTGGTGAACCGATGCAACGATGTTGGATTTCGACACTCGACATCTTTCACTCGCCTACCAAATGAAAGAAAAACTAAAAAAAATAATGAGCAGATGAATGTTCAGTCCTATACACACTATACACATAAAGTTGTCGGTGTGGTGTGATCGTGGAATGAAACACAAATTAACAAGGGTAGCGTCAGCTTTAGACATTTTTCTCAGAAGCTTTATTCCTTTGACATTCGAAACTTACCCATTAAACGATTTAAAAACTGTATTAAAACCAAACTTTGTAAAAAAGGGTACTATAAAATTTCAGATTATTTAGAAGATAAAAAAGCTTGGGATTGAGCTGCTCGCTCTGCTAAGCCTTGTGAAAACCATAAAACTTGACATTTTGCTTATTCATCACAATAAACCAGTTTTATATAAATATTGACATTGTTGAAAATTATATTCAAACTGCACACGATTACTTTGTAAAGTATCATATTATTTTAATTATTGTGAATGTGAGGACTATGTGGATATTTTATTTTTATGTTTTCTCTTTCATTTATTTTTTCTTTCTCATTTAGTTTTAATGATGGTCTGGCAGTTTGAGTAGTTGATGCGGCCTAGACAAATATCCTTTCTTTGGTATTGTTCGTCGAGTTGAGCTCCTTCAGTTTTGAGTTGAGCTCCACGATTACTGACAAATGCTTGCACTGACTGGACAGGTCCACTCAAATCTGTGTGGTTCTTTCCTCAAAAGACCATTTCAGACACTGATCCACATGGTCCTCACATGACTTGACCAAGATTATGTCTGGACTTTAAAAGAGACTACGACCTCTGAGTTTGTTTCGGCCTTTCTTCTCAGAGTAGTCACATAGGAAACACCGACCTCATCTAGCTTATTTTTAATATATTTTTTTTTATATGACGTGTAAAAGTGATTCCGATATCCTATTTACAGAATAAACAATTTCATTTCATTTCATTTCATTTCATTTCATTTGCATTGCAGTAACAATTGTTTAGTCTGGGCATTCCACTGTAATCAAGTGCCGGGCTCATAATACGTAATTATATGCAAACATGCTGACTGCCGAATATTTTAACGAACGGAAACAAGCCTCACCCAGGACACAGCTTAGCTGGTAATAACGATTCAAGTAATCCAAAAATATGGACAATAACGTCACCTCATAAATAAAATAACGCGTGAGTTATGAACAAGTGGAAAATTCAGAGTTTATGATATCCGAAAATTGAGATCTAGATTTATGTTTGCAGTTGTTTTTAGTACCAGTTTCAACTATACTAATATTCTCGGTTATGTACCTACACCATTGCATGAAAACGGACAATTGTTTTGATTTAGACTATACTTATGACAATTATGTATGTGCTTTACCTGCCGTGGTCTTCTACACATTCCCTGCCTAAGTAGAAGGGTGTTGGAGGGCAGACGCACGGACCTTGCAGCTGTAATTTTGTGAACTAAGTTTTTTACTGCAGTTGTTATCTTTATTATCATTGTTGCTAGTCATGTTGTGTGATTACGCTTTGGGTGATAATCTGTTCGAAACCTACTCGTATAATGTGAATCTAGTGATATACTGTGATTGTTACCTGTTGTAGTTGCCTTGTAATAAATAGTTTATCTTTTTTATCAATCCCTCTATATAAATGTTAGTTTTTACTGATCATGTCTCAAGTGGTTGTCTGAACAACAGAATCAGCGCTATTGTCTATTATTATTCGTGTTCAAAGTTTGAATTGCGTTTTCATGACCAAGGACAAAATAAAACGTGTTTAGGACTCCGCCAGTCGTTTTTAAATGCAAAGCGTGTTCAGTCGTCGCTAATTGTATTTAAATAATTAGCAATCAGCCATTGTGATGATCATTTTAATTAGGGCGTTTTGTTCGAATTTATTTATTTTGTTGAGCAATTATGAGTAGCTTGTTGTTTCTAAAGAAGAATCTTTTCAGCGTCATTACTGGACTGCCCAAAAAACGTGTGTGTTTTACTTAATTCACTTATGTAATGTAGTAGCTTTGTAATGTGTGAATATTTTGTATTTTTGATGTGTAATTTTTCCTCTCGCTTTCCTGTAATCTAAATCTAAATTTAAAAAAATCGAAATAATCTAATCTGTGGGAGTGATTTCGTGGAAAGGGACGGAAGTGTGTCACAGGAAGCCGTAGAAGCGCGCGCTATTTGACTTGACCAATGAGCGCGCGCGGTGCTAGACTTGGCCGACAGAAACGATTTGGGCGAAGCCCCGCCCCTTTAATGTTGCTTACTACCTTAATTAAGCCACGTGCAGACTGGCGCGACGCGACACCGGTAATTCTTCTACCGTGTAGCTTTCAGAAATTGTTTTGTTAGAGTCACATCGCGCTGTCGCGTCGCGCTAGTCTGCACGAGGCTTTAGTGTTGCTTATTACCAAGGTGAGAAGGTAGATATTACACATCATAATATGCGACTACTGTAGGGTCACTCATTTTTTTCTTTAGGTAGGTAGGTGTTTTTTTGGAAAACAGTTCAGTCTTTTAAAAAACTATGAAAGAAGTTTGGTGGCTGCTCTTTTTGCCCATTTCAATAATGTCCATGGTGGACGTTTAGTAAGATCAACATAAATTAAAGGCTATCCCCAGGATGTACACACACGGGTACAGTCCGCTGACAAACCTTCCAACTGCTGATCAAACACTCGAAAACCACTTCGATCACCTACTCCCGCTATAAATAACATGAATGGGCTGGCAAATTTACGTGCTGGCTGCTAAAATAGCGATTTCATAGAATGGGGGAGTAGATACCTATACCTACCCACTACATATGTCTGAACCCGGGCAATATAATGACGTGCATGTCAACCTGTCTAGACAATGTGATGTTGTGAAATTGATATTGAATATTATCTATCGTTGTATCGTCTAAATGTTCCCGCCGACAAGCGCAACGCGACTCTAGTAGAACGATTTCTATGAAAACTTCATGGAAATTGTTTTAACAGAATCGTGTCGCACTGTCGCGTCGCGCCTGTCTGAGGGAGCCGTTTCTACAAAGACTGATACCGAATTTAAAAGGACAATACTATAATAAGTCCTTTCATAACAAAAACACATACCTAGTCCATTAGAACTTCAAAGCGCAACTAAGTAATACACTATTTCAGTTGCGATATGAAGATCCAACTACCATAAAACAGAAAATAACAAGAATTATTCAAAACAGGACCACAGAAAAAGCCCTCACATCTTTGTCTATAAGTCTTGCACACAAGCGAATAAATATCTCTCACATGAAGCTGACAGATAAACGGGTATCGAGGGCCGATAGTACCCTAATAAATAAAATGCGAGAAAAATCGCTGGAAAGACGAGAACCCTTCCCCAGGGAGTGCAGTGGCCGAGGTATTTACATACATAATCATGACCTCTTGGGGCTGACTGCGACCCTGGTACCTACCCTACGAGGCGACCGTTTACGACCAACCAATGTCACTTTTAAACATTTTACGACCTTTCTATAGTTACGACCGCTGACGTTTTAGATTTTAAAATGTTGTTTTATGGGAGATAAAATTATTTTTCTACTATATATTAATTCACTGTAGCTTTTTCAGTTATACAAGAGTCAAGACTGAAAACCCTGAAATAAAGTTCTGAAACAAGTAATTAGGCTTAGTATGTCGGTCGGTATATTATAGTTTTAGACATAAAGCTGTTGAAAAACAAAATATCATAAGGCGATCTTATAAGGGGCTGTACAGACTGTAAACTATGTGAACTAGATTGTTAGTAGACTTTGCAGTTAAACAAACATGTAAACAACGCTTCAAGTAAAATAAAAAAATAAAAAAAACGTGATTAGCGTACTGCAAGACAAACACACAGCAAAACTAGAGATTTTTGCAGTAAAAGCCTGTATTCTCCTAATTTCTGACTATCCTACTCGTAGATAGCAGTTTATAGTTCGTACGGGTAAAATTCGACAGAAATTATTATAAATGTCGTGTAAAAGGGAGTGAGTAGAATACCGCTAACCGAGCAAATATAGAAATATATTTAAAAATATACTAATGAAAAAACCTCTAGGAATATAAAAAAGGTATAATTAAATTGTATGTTAAAACCAAATTTTCTACACTCTATGTGAAAGAGCCCTAACAGAGATTTCGGCAAGGTAGTGCCCACACAGCCATCGGAAATTACATTTTTAATCTCCTCTCGCACGCGTTACCTCGATTGGGGTTTGAGGGTTATTACCTCAGGAGGTCAACCACACTATAGTGCACTGAAAATACTGAAGAGGAGTATGTAGCTAAATGAGAAATCTTTTTTTTTCCAACTATGCTTAATAATTGACTGCCTCCTTGGAGCATGAGGTCCTGGGTTCGATTCCCAGGTCGGACAATGTGATATTCAGTGTTTCCATCTGGAATTTCTCAGTAGCAGACCGGAGTCTGGATTTGTGCCCGGTTGATGGCAATACCTAGGCTCGCCTCCTATTACATGGGACTTAAACATAACTGGCGACATGTGGGTGTACTATAGGTACACCTCTGCCTCTCCCTTCGCGGTTTACAGGCGTGATGTTATATGCTTTGTGTAATATTAATACAACATGTGACTGTAAACATGGCATATCGAGTTTAAGAAAAAATTGGGCTCTGCTAAGGGTCGCCTCTGTCGCTAAGTAAAACTATTACCCGGTTTCTGAATTAAGAATTTGAAGTTGAATAATTGTCAAACTTTACTGACAATTATTGTAAAAAAAAAGAATTACGCAGGCTTTCACCTTAAGTAATGCTAAACTTAAGGTGAAAGCCCGCGTAATTCTTTTTTTTTTTTTTACAATAATCGTCAGAAAATATGAACTTTGATTGAATCACCAAAGTAAAGTTCTCAACTTAAAATTCTCAATTCAGAAACCGATCTCTCAGTAACACAAACCCTCTTTTTAAAGCTCGATGTATTTATAAGTCAGAAATATGAGGTTATCTTGTTTAGGATGTTGATGGGGCTTCCGCGCTTCGCAAATGTTCGCGGAAGCCCGTGTTGATGATTTTCATGCCATTATGAGGAGAAGAACAGCGTCAATAATGGGTAGGTTGCGCGGAAGCTCCAATAGCATCCTGAACACATTATTAGACAAAGTGGACAGTCCCTTTATGAGGCACTGGGTACGGAGGCACGTGCCAACGTGTGTTGGGCCACGTCAATTTTAATCGTTTTTAGTTTGTAAAAGTTTACTAACATAGTTTTTAAGTCATTGTTACTAATACTATATGGATTGTGTGTACTTGTATGTGTAGTCCGAATTAAAGAATATATTATATTATTATAGTCTGACCTATCACTTTGATAGTCACGGGGCCGTTCGGTCGTTCAATTAAAAGATCTACAGCAGGCTTTGCTATCTATTTACATAACCACCATGACCAGTCAAGCAATACAGGCTTTGACAACGCGGAGGTAGTGGAGATCAGAGAAGCATTCGCTCTATGTAAAATCCTTGTATTTCGCTGAGTCCGGTTAGACTGGAAGACGACCGCAGATGACGATAACCATGACTCCTACCCTTATTCGGTGGAGTTTTTATCATTATCATCCACACCCCAACTATACCCACTGCTAGGCACTGGCCTCTCTATTCTTGCGCCAATCCCTACGCTCCTTTGCCAGTCGCATGCGCATCGGTTCAACCCGTGATGGTAACAATGTTGTCCACCCATCTCGCCCTCTGACGACCGAGACCTCGTCTTCCTATCCTTGGACACCAGTCGATCACAGTGCTCCACCTGTCATCACTGCGCCTTGCCAGGTGTCTCCATTGTCATTGTGGGTCTATTTTAAGTACTTATAGGTTACCTTCAACTACTAACCACCCAAAAGGGTGCCATCGAAGAAGTTCATATCTAACCACCGTAAGGACTATTCTTGCTTGCAGCGCTCGGCGACTATAGAACCGGGCCTGTAACAGCTGTGGTCATCGTGTTCACGGGAATTTGTTTTGAAACTGGTTCGATATGAACTTCTTTGATGGTACGTGTACTGTCCATTGTGCAAACTAGGTAAGTATCTAGTAAAAGAATTGAGCATTGTAGTTATAGAAGTCTATAACTACAATGCTCAATTCTTTTGCAACTACGAAAAGAAAAATACTAGAGCGAACAATAGTGGCTTTTTGTGGGCCGCTGGCGCTCTCTACCAACGCGCAGTTGAACTAATGGCTCATTCATACATAAATAAGAGATCGAACAAAGGTCCTAGCTTTTTTGTGGCAGCCGAATGTTCGAGAAAATAAGCTAGCACCTGTACAAGAACTGTTCTGTATTTACGTAGTGATTTTTTTTATTGAAAATGTTTCTGATGTTTTATATAGGATACTTTTTAGGGTTCCGTACCCAAAGGGTGCCAAACGGAACCCTATTACGCAGCTTCCGCTGTCCGTCAGTCTGTATCGTAGTAGGCAGACAGTTGTGTGTATTTCTATTACCGCTATAACAACAATTAAGAAACATGTTTTTTTCGGAACCCTTCGAGTGTGAGACCCACTCACACTTGGCCAGTTTTTACGTGGTATGTAAAATACTTTTTGACATTAGCTGCTCATGTTTATCGCCCATCCATCATTACCATCATCATCAGTAGCCTGACTTCGCCCACTGCTGAGCATGAGCTGTTCATGACCCTAATTTGCTTTTCATACGTCCCGGTTGCCGGATAGCCGGTGCCGGGTACACGGCGGTTAATTGTATGGGCATAAACGTTATCTGTACATGTGAGGCTGGTTTCACATAGCCGCCGGGTAACCGGCAACCGGGACGTATGAGAAAGCACTTCCTTTTGTAGCTGGGACAGGTGGCCCGATCTTTCTAAGACTAGAAATCAAACGAAGCATAGCTAGGCATGTAAATAGAGTAGTATAAACACGTAAATAAAGGTTATTTACCTATTAGTCATGTCACATGAAAAATAGGTGCAGGCTGTGATAACCTTACCACAGTGACCACAGTAAGTATTTATTATTAGCTTTAAATATTATTAATTATCATGTCGCCATGTTAGGTTTGTTTTGGCATTACTTATTAATCCTGTTAATTGGCCGTTAATATATTTTCCTTAAGCAAAATTAATAAATAACTTCCTGTCCGCTAAAAATAACATTCCTACTTCAAACATTTAGTTACAAACTATGCAAGTAATTTTTACTTTACCTACTTCTTTTATTTTGATTTGAGCTTAACCCTCCGAAACTTGACAAAACGATATTCACAAGACGAAGCGCAATATCCAGAACTGGGATGAGTGCACGTCTTTGTGTGAGCGCGGTACTTCCCCGGCCGAACCCAGTCACTAAAGTACATTAGTATGAGTCAACCTTATCATGGTAGCTGGTAGCAACTAGTTTACTATACAGGCTGGCAAGGACATCGACGCGAAGCCTGTTGCCAAGGATTCAGTACATGATTCTAAAACCCCTGCGTTGAAATTTTTCGCCGGTTATTTAAAAAAAAACCAGCTGTTCCATACATTTTGACCGCGTAGGTATTGCACTTTTCTATGAAACAGCAATTTTTTTGATGTGAAACATCTATAGCCGCACGTAAAAACGATTTCTGGCGTGGCGACGCATGCCGTGGCGACGCTTCGTCACGCTATATGACATATTTAGTTCCTATCACAATCTGTTCTTTTCTGCATATTACTTTTACAAAATAATGTCGATGTTTCACATCTGCCAGGCGTCCCGTGACGGCTCACATTTTTTTTTTAATTACGGACGAAAATTTTCAACGCATGGGCGTTCAGAATCATGTACTGAATCCATAATAACAGTTTTCGCATCGATGTCCCTGACACCCTGTATACTTACTATAGTTGACTTTAAAGTATCTTTGATCTTGATTTAGTACAAGTAGGCACTTTTTGAGGTTACAAGCTGGCAAGTGGCAGGTGAATCATCACAATCATAATATGTACACGTAAAAAAAATACAGTTTGACAAAATAAATATTATATCTACAAAAGTGTGGGTGAGCACTGCTCTCCTAGCTAGGTTATAAAAACCTGTGTTAAGGAGAAGCAGTCCGGTCCCCTAAGGTACAATGACGTAAAGTTACATAGTGCTTGTGATGTCACTGTTACAATTTTGGAGTATTGCGATGGACAAGATACGTTTTATTAAAAGTGAAATAAAATAATTTTAATTTTAAGGTAAATAAATGTATGTGTGTGGGTGAATACTTAAGTAAATTTTCCATAATTTTGCCCATTGCATATTGACTTGGAATTCATTACCCAAAAATACAACACAAACTCGAAGTTTTCATAATTATTAATTATTTCTCTACTACTTTATTCTTAGGTACTTACACGAGTTCAGATAGTAATACTAGCAACCATGAATAATTTTACGAAGAACGCGTTGCGGCGATAACTTTAAATATAACAAAGCTTTATGCAACAATGTTGATTTAGCTTACATCAGTGATAAAAAATAACTCCCTCTTATCAAATTGGCCATGTTTTTTAAATTATTTAGCAAACCATTTCCAGCCCTATTTCAAAGCTACAAAGTATGTATTTGCTTAAGTGAGTAAAAAAATGCTATAGTTTCCGGCCCATTTGAGGAGGGAACTATGTGTAATTAAAGAGCTGCGACGTATAAATAGGGGGTCTCACTGAAGTTATTTGTCACTTACTCAGCAGTCTCGGGTCACTTATCGTTTTGTAACCTTTCGTGAATTATCAATTAACTCACAATGAAATTCTTACTGGTAGTGTTTGTGATTAGTGCAATGCTTATGGCAGCAAACGCAAAGGTTTCACTTAAACATTTACTGGAGGTGTACGAAATGGCGCAAAACAGCGTAGGTGAGTGAAAATACACATTTCATTAACACGTAGTTTAATTTGTTTTTTAATAAGTGTGATGATGACCCAGTGGTTAAGGCCTCACCTCTCATGCACGAGGTTGTGGGTTCAAATCCGGGCAAGTACCAATGTGACTTTTTCAATTTATATGTAGTTTCTGAATTTATCTTGAAAATTACTGACATCGGTGAAGGAAAACACCGTGAAGAAACCTGGACTTTATAGTTAATATAAGTCTGAAATCGCCAACCCGTCTTGAGCAAGCGTGGTGATCAATGCTCGTGCCTTCTCTAAATGAGAAGAGGCCTTTGCCCTGCAGTGGGACAGTAACAGGCTGGTATTATTATTTAATAAGTGGTTTTCACAACTACTGGAAGTTCAAAATCATCATACTTTTACCTTGAATGTTGAAATAAATGATTTTTAATTTTTAACTGCTTTGTTGTGATTTATGTTATGGGTAGAAGCCGTGAAGTATCTTTTTACACGACTGCCCAAAACTGGAGTGTATTGTTTTCAAGGTTCATGTATGTACCATCAAAGAAGTTCATATCTAACCAGTTTGAAAACAAAATCCCGCGAACACGATGACCACAGCTGTTACCGGCCCGGTGTTATAGTCGCCGAGCGCTGCAACCAAGAATAGTCCTTACGGTGATTAGATATGAACTTCTTCGATGGTATGTGTAGCTATGTAAGTTTCTTTAATTCCACCATAATTTTTGTCTCTTGTGTTGAAAATTATTTTATTTATCTGCTTATTTTTAAGTATTTTTTACTACTACTTTTTAACTACTCACGTGACAGCTGACTTTAAGTATTTTGTTCTCTTGAATAGGTATAGATTAAACCATAATATGGTATTTTTAGCAGAAATATGTTTTTTACCCACCTAGTTATAAGTGGCAAACGACGCGCGAACCCTCTCAACACCAAGGAGCAAATGTGTGGCCAATCCTAGAGCCATCGTTTTTCGATCCATTTTAAGGACATCAATTGTAATAACGTTTTTTGTTTCAGAGGACACCGTGATGGTGGCAAAGCAGGCTCTATACATACCAATGACTTTGAAAGAATGCACCAACGACGTTTGTAACGTAATTTGTAAATCCCTCGGTTTCGATCATGGCGTATGTGTCTCTTCTACTACGTGTCATTGTTCCAATTAGCCGTAGTCATTGATAACTATAACCATATTTTGTCACCATTTTCATAAGTTATTACTGTAATAATTGTGTTTCTTTTTAAATACTAGCTCTTAGTCTATCTACACAGGGTGTTCGTATTTGAAATCACTGACATTTTTTCTTTTCGAATTCAATTCATGAGTATTTACACCACTGATAAGATGCTAATTATATCATATAAGGACACCTTGTGAAGATATTGATATTATCGTGATTTTTGCTCGGTGAATGACGTTTTGATCATATCAGGAATATTTTGTGCTACGTTCGTATTTTATCACACGCCGTACTTGTCATGTACATTAGTCCTTTAGGTTATGTCTAGCATAAGTTTAATGTATGTGATGTGGCTGTGCTTTTTAAAATAAATTGATTAATATTCCCACCTTGTTTTGGTCATGAATTTTGAATATTATAATACATTTAATATTAATAATGAATTTTATTTACTCTTTTTATCTGTAAATTCTACCCGTCTTGTAACAAAACAAGCATTTAGCCCCAGCTTAAACCTTAGAGCCAGTTTTTCTAATTTCGTACTCTATTCCGACTAAGGTAAAGTTCTTAATACAAAACTCATGTCGTCTCATGGGTTTAAGTGAGTGTACCATAGTCTGTGCTTAGACTAAACTATAAACTTGAACATTTTGATTAGCTATTATTATTCCAGTCGGCCGTCGGCCAGTTACAACGATTAACATGAGTTTGGCAGTCTGTTACATCATTTTTGTGTTCAAAAATATAAATCCATTTTTGTAGTGTCAAAGTCAAAGTCAAATCATTTATTTCAAATAGGCCCTTGTAAGGCACTTTTGAACGTCAAAGTTTACAAAAAATTGAATTGATTCTAGTCGCCCCTTCCAAAAGGTAGTTTTCGTATGGAGAAGAATGGGCAAGAAACTCCACCGTTACTCTTTTAAAAAGTGGATCTTTGACAGTCGTTACGGGTTGTCAGAAGCCCGAAAGTCTGACAACCAGTTTTACCAAGGGTAACACTGTTTCACAAACAGGGTAAACAGTTTCTGATGGGGTGTGGAGGTCAGATAGGCAGTCGCTCCATGTTAAATACTGGTATTCAGCTACACCCGGTTAGACTGGAAGCCAACCCCAACATAGTTGGGAAAAGGCTAGGCAGATTTATTGATTTTTGGTATGTTGCAACAGTCAGGTTGTGTAAGTCAGATGGGATCCACTCTGAATGCACTTCTGATACAAATAAGACACCCACTGTTTACTTATTCACAAGTACACTAGTACTCTCTTACCAAGCATGAAGGCTCCGAAGACAGGCGCAATCCCATTCTGGTGGAATAATTTCTATGCAAAATTCATGGAAATTGTTCAAGCGGAGTCGGGTTGCGCCTGTCTGCGGCAGGACTAAAGGTACAGTCGAGCTCACTTCGGTGGTAACAGTTTAACTTTGAGCTGGGTTAGCAGAGTAAGTACCTATGGTGTTTCAATAGAATGAGAGGCCAGATTTACAGGTTTTGTTACCACTGACCTGCGGCCCACTTAAGAACAGGTTAATTCAAATAACGCAACACTTGAAACTAATTTGTACAAAAACGAGAAATACAAAAAAAACCCTCTTCATATCTAGAAAAGGGCCAATGTACAGTTTGGGCCAAACTTTATGAGTTCTCCGAAGTTGTACGCGAGTGGACTAAACAGTTTATTAATAACTAATTATATAATATTTTTTATAGTAATACTTTATGTCTACCTACAGCATTGATTTGTTATAAATCACAAAAATATTAGCTATTAATGTACTTTTAGGCCACTTGCGGTACCTACTACCTGAGCTCATAAAGTTTGGCGCATACTGTAGTTTCGAGAGCTTATGTGCGTTGCAAACGTTACTATTACCATCGGAGCAGTTCATATCTAACCACCGTAAGGACTATTCTTGCTTGCAGCGGTCGGCGACTATAGAACCGGGCCGGTAACAGATGTGGTCATCATGTTCACGGGATTTTGTTTTGCAACTGGTTAGATATGAACTTCTTTGATGGTACCTAGGTAGGTAGTAGGTACATCACTAGCTTGCATATCACATGTTGATAGAATTGCTCATAGGCATTTCCTGTTGGATGTAAGTAAGACAAATAGGTCACCTTATCACCCCCTTTTGCTGCTGGTCTTTCATGGTGTACCTACCTATATTAATTAGCCAAGTCATTGCTGTCTCTGAAAGACCAAAGATCCTGATCCTGAGTGCAGAACGAAGTCAGAATTGAATAGCTTGTTTCTTCTGGGTAGTGTATTGGGATATTATGAGGAAAATTTAACTTCAATCACCCCCTATTTATTAGACACAGCGTGATTGAAGGTTAACACACACATTTTCTAGTGGAAGACAGGATGACCCGCTAGAAGTTGAACAAAGCTGCCAAGAAGGCAGAGATGATGATGATGACGAGCATAGCCTTACGATTGAAGTGTTCGAAAATGAACACATGGAAGAAATTAACGAATCGGGTCAGTCCAGTCCATTTATTAAACCATTTAGCTATGTTTCAGAAGATCAGAATGTGTCTGTGTCAAAGAGTGACGTCCCTCCGACGTTACAAGATTTGTAACGTCGGAGGCACGTCACTCTATATATTTGTGTGTGCAGGAATGTGTGTAAGAGGGAGACTACACAGCAATGATTTCTATACTCTTATAATTATTGTGTCATTTGTGTCCTATACAGTTACTTTAAGTTCAATACAATCTTTAATAATAACGTAACGCGCGCACAGTTCGATGGCTAGCTTTGCTCAAGTTCTGGGCGACTCAGCTGCAACCAGCGGTTGGTACCCATCTGATGAAGGCGGACCGGAAAAGGTAGCTCTTGCGAATATAGATAATCATGCTGAATTATTTTCTAGTGGAAGACAGGATGACCCGCAGCCTAATTACGTAATGCACGATCAATAATAAATTGAAACAGATTGCTAGTCCATTGCTTCATAAGTTCGAAAAAAAAATTGAGCAGATTTTTTTTTCGAACTTATGAAGCAATGGACTAGCAATCTGTTTCAATTTACTATTGATCGTGCAATACGTAATTAGGCTGCTGCTTTATACAAGTTAATAAATTAGAAACTTTTCAAATTAGGATATAATTGTTTGTCTTCTTTTATATCATTTATTTTATAGTCATGTCAATGACGTTTAGATGTAAACATCATACAGATTAGTGCATTAACTTAGAGTAATTTGTTATATTATATTAATGCATTGTTGCACTCGAAGGGTTCCATACCACCGTAAGGAAAAAATATTATGAGCAAAAAACGCCAAAAAAAACATGTTTCTTTTATGGGGACTCCCTTAAGTTTTTGTATCTAGGAATATCTCGAATCCAAAACATGGCGAGAAAATGTATAATTCGTGATTTTGCAAATTGAATTTTAACTTTGAGCGGACTTCGGTGCGTTCGCAAAAATGTTTTGTGAATACTTAATTATTTGATTGGCTATTCATTGGAACTCATCCAGGTTTATTAAGTTTGCGTGTCTATCTACGCAATTAACGTAAGTATTTTATTCATTTACTTAATGAAAAATGGAGAGCTGTTAATACTGTGATTAATTACCGACCTAAGCTGAAATGAGCGTAGTTAACTATACATATCTATTACTAGCTTCTGCCCGCGACTTCGCTCGCGTGGAAGTCCTAAGATTCACAATAAAGCTTCGTCAAGTTTTCTTAGAAATTGTATTGTTCGAGTCGCGTCGCGGCGTCGCGTCGCGCTGATCTGCTTACAGCCACATTTTTATAAACCTCACTCGGGCCCCGCCCGACTCACCGCGTATTAGTTTTATGCCTTGGATGGCGGCTAGTAGCCACAGGATAACTCGGTTAAGTAGTCACGACCTCAAAGGTGAACGTCGACACGAAAATTAGAAAAAAAAAAAGCTCTGATTTTTCGTCTTTTTACTAAATGAAATGAAATGAAATTGTTTATTCTGTAAATAGGATATCGGAATCACTTTTACACGTCATATAAAAAAATATTAAAAATAAGCTAGATGAGGTCGGTGTTTCCTATGACTACTCTGAGAAGAAAGGCCGAGACAAACTCAGAGGTCGTAGTCTCTTTTAAAGTCCAGACATAATCTTGGTCAAGTCATACTCGGCTCCTAAGGCTCTTAGCGTGATGTTAAATAGCCTAAAACCTTCCTCACGCATCACTCCATCCATCCATTGGTGACAATCTTATGAAAATCCGTTCGGTAGTTTATGAGTTTATCGCGGTCAGACAGACAGACGCGGCGCGGCGCGGCGGGGCGACTTTATTTTATAAAATGTAGTGAATGTAGTGATAGTGATTATAGTTTCTTCTTCTACACTACTGCGACCGGCTGAATTTTTGGTTTCAGTAGTAGATAATGAACCCGGCTAAAGGCTATGTAGGTAATAGGTAGCAGCAGTGCTATTCTATAACCATCTCACCGTGAAAACTTAGGTGAAGTGAGCGTGGAGTGAGCTGTCATTCCACAGGGATTGACACTATTGACAGCTCACTTCACCCAGGTTTTCACGGTGAGATGTTTACAGAATAGCATGGCTGGTAACGAGATATACCTACCTACTTAAATACTACCTAATTACATAATATATTACCTATTTTGTTATAGAATCACCCACTATGTAATGTTTTTGTGAGCGTGCCTGTGCGTGTGTGTAATGCAGTTTATGGCCGGGGAATCCCCTTGAATATAAATCTACCGATTGCCAATTCACCTAAATCTAATATAATAGTCAACCTTTTGACCGGTACAGACACAAATACGTGGGTAACGAGCTAATTTTGTGCCACGGCAGTTTGTGCCCACACAGGACTCTGTCATGGCTAAAAGACAAAGACTTTGACATTCCGAAGCTGGACACAATTTGACTTAAGTCAATCAAATGGTTTATAGGTATTTTATAATTTGATTCAATGGTCGCATCCTTGATAAAACCAAACTTATAAAGGCTACTGCCGACAGGCGCGACAAGACTTTTGTGGAACAATTTCTATGAAAACTTCACGGAAAGCTAGCCTTAATGGTTTTCAACAAGTAGGTACAGGTACCTACCGTAGGTAGGTTGGTTTCTTAGAAGCTGTTGGCCATTAGGTATACCCTATAGTTATCTAGGTCTACCTATAATGGCCAAGAAGTTCTACGATAGGTACCAACAAAGAAATTCATATCTAACCAGTTTGAAAACAAAATCCCGTGAACACGATGACCACATCTGTTACCGGCCCGGTTCTATAGCCGTCCCTCGCTGCAAGCAAGAATAGTCCTTACAATGGTAAGTTATGAACTTCTTTGATGGTACGTGTTCATCATAATAATACGTATTATGAATCGTAAGACCCGCTTTGGTCTTGAGGCCCCGAACCCCGTTCAAACATAATTATATGTCAAAATAAAGGATCAGAATTGATATTTCAAGGCCTTCAAACATATTTATGTAGATACCTAGGTACCTATGCGTATACCAGCGACCAAACATCTGTCGAAATAAAGGAACAAAACCGGCCAACTAACCCAATGACTTTAGCGCTTGATCGAGCTCCCAGGACCCAGGTCGCGAATTAAGCTTCGTTCAGACAAGCGCGACGCGACAACGCAACGCGACACTGGTTATTGTTATACCGTGAAGTTTTCTTAGAAATTGTATTGTTCGAGTCGCGTCGCGCCGTCGCGTCGCGCTGAACTGCACGAGCCTTTATGCTAAGTTTCTTTACTTCAACTCCCTCTATGTAGTATTTGTTCTCAAGCACTTTTTATTACGATTAACTGCATTTTAAAAGCATTTTGTTTAATTTGCACCATTCTACAAGTCTGTTGATGTCGTCCGCATTTTGGAGTCTAAGCTACTCTCAATTGGCTTCGTTATCTTTAAATCGTCCGCAAACAAATAAACATGGGAGTGTTTGAATTTGAAGCACTCAGTTACGTCATTGATGAAAACATTAAAAAGAATCGGCCCCAAATGCGATCCTTGCGCAATTCCAGAGGTTACTCCAAAGGTCCGTATGTCACTGCAGGGATCCAGCGTCAGGTATATTTGCCTGACACATGGTGAGTTGGACTCCCATTTGGTGCAACCTTGAGACGCACACCGCCTTTTGTATGTTTCACAATTTTAAAGTGTGTTAGCCAATAGTCATCACAATGTCTTTATTTTCTTCTTTATTTTATTTTATTGTATATTGGCACCTTATAGCTATATTCAAGTATTTCGTTATTATTTAATCGTGTTTTTGTATTTTATGCTGTCTTTTGTGTGCACCAAATAAACGATTTATCTATCTATCTAGCTACTAGATCTTTCAGAGAAATGACCATTCTCTACCTTTTTTGATTTTCTCTAGTATTATCTTTCTAGGTAAGATTTAAACCACCCTATCAGCGTTCCACCCACACCCAGTTGAGCCAATTTATTAATAAGAAGGCAGTGATCTACTTTATCGATC
The DNA here is from genome assembly GCA_914767755.1 of Agrochola circellaris. NCBI lineage: Eukaryota > Metazoa > Arthropoda > Insecta > Lepidoptera > Noctuidae > Agrochola > Agrochola circellaris. Next base: position 5,741,248 of record OU611847.1, read on the forward strand.
GATCTCTAATAGCCAGCCACATTCATACTCAAAACTTTCCTCACGACTTTTTCCTCGTTATGTAATACCTTCCTCGTGATGAAGAAGATTCCGAGTCTACTACGGTTGTACCGCAGTAGACTCGGAATCTTCTTCATCAGTGTCTGTACATAATATTTATGATACAATACAATACAAAATAGTTTATTGTGTAAATAATTACATTTTAAACGTGTTTGGAGCCTCCTTTTAAGCAAACAATGCCGGTATTAGAAGGCTCCGCTGTTCACATCATAGCCGTACACCCATACTAACTAAGTTAATATAGTGTACTGTGACCTTAAGGGTAATTATGCAATGAAAGTACATTTTTCCGTATTTAGTTTAAGTTATATTCTCTAATATTAAGAAAATAAAAATCTATAAGTAAGTAAAGTTGCAATTAAATTTTTTCAAATATGAAAATCCGTTCAGTAGTTTTTGAGTGTATCTCGTTCAGACAGACAGACGCGACGGGGCGATTTTGTTTTATATAATGTAGTGATTATAGTTTCTTCTTAGTCCTACACTACAGCGACCGGCTGAATTTATGTTTCAGTAGCACATAATGAACCCGGCTAAAGGCTATGTAGTCGTAGGTAATATGTAGCTGGCAACGAGATATACCTACCTACTTAACTAGTACCTATTACGAATTACTTATTTTTATTTTATAGAATCACCCACTAAGTAATGTCGTTGTGTGTGTGCATATCTGACCAAGCGAACGAAGCGTCTCTGCTTCAAGTCTGGCAAAATTTGCATTTGTGTGCGGCAATTTGTTGGTACTCCTCCACAGGTCGTATTTTACAACCGATCTGGACGAAACTTCGTATACAGGTTTTAAGACTTTATAGATTTGTTTTTGTAGTCGGGGATTTTTGTTTACAGTATTTCCTCGTAAAAGGGGCTAAAAGGAGGCTACTGAATATCTACGCCTTATGAGATCCGATTTCAATGGTTCTGTTTTTATTTAAAAAGTAAGTAGGTACTTTAAGTCTCATCGTTGGTTAGTCAAAAATTAGTGAAGATCTGATAAGGATCTTCGGCGTGATGAGCGGAAAGTGAGTAATTTACTGCATTTTGAGGACCTACCTCAAAATGCAGTAAATTACTCACTTTTAGATTTCTATTAGTGGAATCGGCCGTTTAACTTACTAGATAAGGATTGATGGAGCACCTTGGGACCACCTTCTCATCACAAAACTAGAGAATTGTGAAAATAATTTTCACAATTCTTTAAAACGTTTTACAATAAAGTCACTAGATGGCGCCGTACACTACTGTGCGCTGTGCACCGCTAGATCGCGCTGTCGTTGTCTCGCTCGCCAAAATGGTTACGTTATGTCCCGTCGAACATGTTGAGTGACTGATTTTTTTTAGGTGTAAAGTAGCAGATAGTACTAGTTGGTTAGTAGTGGGTTAGTTTATTTCTGTTTAATTGTCGTCTTACCACCAGGGCCGGATTTAAGGCAGGGCAACAGGGGCCATGGCCCCGGGCCTCCACAAAATTGGGGCCTCCACAATTAGATTTTTTTTGATATAAAAAAAAGTTTAGTTTGTCCAATACGCTAAATTTACCGTTTTGCATAAAACGATTATCAAAAAGAACAATTTATAAAAATCTTCTCTTAGAAAATACTCGAAAATTCAGAGCTACATTTCCAAATGTTGAAATTACGTTGAATGTACTTGATGTTGATGGCGTCGAACTGCACTGGAGAGTGCTCATTTTCTTAAATGAAATTAAAAAAATAGACTTCGGACTAAAATGACACAGAACCGGCTATGAAAGTTATCCCTACTTAGTATTGAAAGTGATTCACTCCGGGAACTGGATTTCACCGAAATTATCAATGATTTTTCGACGAAAAAACCCCCAAAATTCCATTCGCCTAACATTTATCTTTTTTTCTTTTGTCTATGTTTAGTAGGTACCTATTATGTATAAATGATTGAAAATTATGTTTTTTTTTTCGTCTGGTCCAAAAACACAATCTGTGCCTCCACTTCTTGGTTGCCCCAGGGCCTCCACACCTTTAAATCCGGCCCTGCTTACCACCATATATACCTATGCTTTTTAATAACCTACAGCCATACACGGGTCTTTTTTTTAAAGTTTGATAGGTACCTATATTTATCATAGGATTTTAAACTGACATGGTTATTTTCACCACTAAAGTTATTTAAAACGGGATATTTACCGTGTTTAAATATCCCGTTTTAAATAACTTGAGTGGTACTTACATTAATTGTTGCAAAAAAGTTTGTTCTCGCGAGGTCTCTACTGTTCGCAGAACTACTAGTTAGTTTATGGCCGGGGAATCCCCTTGAATGGAAACCTAACGATTGCTGTATAAGCTACCTATATCTAATATAAGATTCAACCAATGAGTAAAGAAACAGAACAGAGGGCAAGCTATTTTGGTAGGGTTGACACAGGAGGATAAAAATAATAAAAACAAAATGTTAATCAACTTTTTATTTGTAACTGTCTATGCATCAACCAATCTGCTGCCTAGCCTTTTCCCAACTATTTTGGGGTCGGCTTCAAGTCCAACCGGATGCAGCTGTATACCAGTATTTTACATGGAGTGACTGCCTATCTGACTTCCCCCCGCCACCCCGCATGCGGAAACAAATTTAGTTGTGGTTTCAAGCTCGCTACAAACATTGAATGACATGACAAAAAATCACAAAATGGCTGACAGATGTCATCACAAAATTAAAATTTTCGTAATTATTCACCTAAAAAATGCTCAAATCACAGTTTAATCGATACCCAAATAAAATAACGAAAAGTAATATGAATGTAGTTGCAGCATCAAACTGCATAGGTACCTAGATTTTGTTATCATCAAGTTTTTTAATTGCCCCCCACTATGGAAACAAATGTAAGTAAAGACGTATTTACAGCACAGAACAGGCAGGTGCACAGGTTTTTTTTTTTTTTTTTATAGTACAGTTTGTACACACTACATATTATGTTTTACTCATTTCAAAACGTGAAACAAAAACGCAACGCGTATGCGCAGCCCTGAGCGATGCAACTGACTACAGCAAGCAGCAAGCAACTGACCGAGCCGGGAGCCCGGTATGAACCGGGTTCTCTTCGTACGCGATGAAGCCGCCACCAGTTGCATGCACACACGCGCCTCAAGCATGAGGCGCGTGTTTTAGTGTACTGTAAGGTTTTATGCGATAAGCAACCTTATATTGTACAGTCTGTTAAGAAAACAGCCACGGCTACATTCGAACATTCTAACAATTTGTATTGAAATAAAAAAGGAATGTGATTTTTGTTTCATTCTCATCTGTCGTTGTTCTGTCCTCCTCCCCTCCTCACGCTCTCACTCACACTCACAAATACATCGAGTAACGTTCCTCCAACGTTACAGTACCTATCATAGCGCGGTTGTATGAAGCTTACCCTCTGTCCGTTACTCTGTGATTCAACCTTTTGAACGCTACGGCCAATATACTAGCATTACATACATTGAAGGAACATAAACAAACATTTTGAATCTACAATTTCGACTCTATATGAATAGCTTTATGGTAGTCATTGGCAAAGCTCCACATCAAAGATTAACTGTACTATGCATGTTTATTAATAACAAATTAAAAATCTCTTTGAGGCTCGAATATGGTCACAATTTGCGGTCTGTTCTCGTGCAAGTCAGTCGTACGTGTCATTTATCAAGATGAAGTTCGTGTTGGTGGTTATTTGTGCCATGATCTTGGTTGTATCGTCTAACTTGATCTCACTAGACCATGTGCTAAGGGCTTATGATATTTCCAACAACGAAATTGGTACTGGTAAGTGGCATCATGTGAATGGTAATAATAATGTTTTAAGTGTGCCTAAGCAAATTGTGTTTTGTGTGTGTAATTAGTTAGGTAAATAGGTATATTTTCGTGTTGAGTTATGCCGTTTTATTAGAGAGTTTGCTGCGCTGTTTTCTGTTTCCGGTTGGGAAGAAAAAACGGCGGGAAATAATTTGGAAGGTCTTCTTCTTTTTCGTGTGGTTAACGACTAACCTGGTGTCAGAGTCTTCATGTCGTAAATGGGCCTCTAACATGGCTTCACATGCTGTCGAGAACTATCTCTCAGGCAAACGGTTTCATCACGATGTTTTCTTTCACCGTTGTTCAAGCAAGTGATAAAAAAGAAAGGGAAGAGGGGGAGGTAGGGGGAAAGGTTTATTATGGCGTTCTTGTTTAAGGTCTTTCTTGAAAAATTGATAACTACATTAAAAAATATATAAGTAATTCAAATTACAGCCTTGTTTAATCAATAGCATCCCCTTTTCAAAATGACAGTCAAATTAGGTAGGTATGTACCTATGGGTATGGGTATAATTATGTACCTACACACAGCGCAGCACAGATTCTTTATCTACCGATGTTCTCTTATTGCTGGGTCAAATGGCACTTGGCTCAATATTTTATTGATAAAATAATAGCACAGTCAAATCTTTATTTATTGGGTAGAATGTGTAAATAAGTGTTATATACATAGAAAAAAAAAAACAGGTTCTATCAGGACTAAGTATGTGCTAAAAAACTTAAAATCCGCCCTAAGACGACCCATTGACCAAAACTTATTCTTAAGTCTGTCCTGTCCTGTCTGATGACTGGTAATGGTGACATAGTAATGTATCTATCTATTCGCTGAATAAAGCCTCGTGCAGACTATCGCGACGTGACGGCGCGACACGACTCGAACAATACAACTTCTAAGAAAACTTCACGGTACAACAATAACCGGTGTCGCGTCGCGCTAGCTCTGCACGAAGCTAGAAAGTCCTATGGCAGGATGCGGCGCGAATGATGAAAACATAACATAATATCACGCCTGTATTCCCTGGAGGGTTAGACAGACGTGCACCTATAGTAGGTGCACCCACATATCGCCAGTTATGTGTTATGATGAAAAGGATAATAATATTGTTGTTTCTTTCTTTCAGGAGAAAGTTCGGTGAAGGAGGCGTATGAGGCTGTATTCATACCGATGACAGTGCGGTCCTGCACAAGCGGTTCCTGCAACTTCTGGTGTAAATTCTTCGGCTACAGCTATGGAACGTGCATTTCTCCGGATACGTGTCAGTGCTACAGATAAACTGTGTTCCAAATTCAAGTTCTTCTCTCGTAATTCCTCCCAGTCTAAACCTAGCTTAGGTATAATGTGTTTTGGTTTTTAGTTATGAATAAATGTTTGTGACCAATTCTTATTTTGATGTTTTATTTGTATTAGGTCCATAAGTAGGTACAATTCTTCCACATTAATCACTTTCACACTTTTCATAATTCTGTTGCCTTTTTCCCAATTTATTTGAGTAAGTACCCACGTTGTTTCAATAGAATGAGCAGCCAGATTTATGGATTTTTTACCACTGAACTTGCGGCCCAATGAATAACAAGTTAATTCAAAAAACGCAAAACCTGAAACTATAATTTGTACGGAATCGAGAAATACAAAAACGTCCTTCCGTATTTCAAGCAAAACCCTCTTCATATCTAGAAAACGGCCAATGTAGGTATGTACCATCGAAGAAGTTTATATCTAACCACCGTAAGGACTATTCTTGCTTGCATCGCTCGGCCGCTATAGAACCGGGCCGGTAACAGATGTGGTCATCGTGTTCACGGGATTTTGTTTTGAAACTGATTAGATATGAACTTCTTTGATGGTACAGTTCCGGCCAAACTTTATGAGCTTTCGGAAGTTGTACGCGAGTGGCCTAAAAAGTTTATTAATAGCTAATTACATTTTTATAGTAAGTACGTTATGTCTACCTACAGCATTGATTTGTTATAAATCACAAAAATATTAGCTATTAATATACTTTTAGGCCACTTGCGGTACCTACAACTTCCGAGAGCTCATAAAGTTTGGGGCGTACTGTAGGTACCTATGTAGTTTCGAGACTTTTTATGCGTTGCAAACGTTACTATTAGCAACGCATATAAACGCCCTCGCGGGGGGCTCATTTTTAATGTAGGTTTTTCTTTGCGAATACAGCATTATACCGTGAAAATATGTATATTTTAACAAGATTTATGCGTTGGTTGTAAAATCCAAGCTTTTATTTTTTGTTCACCGTTACAAACTTTCCCAAAAAAATTGTAAGGCCGGAAACTGCGTATAGTGACAAGAAAACACTATTTTACTTCGTTTTACAGTGTTTTATAACACGGTTTTAAACCTAACGCCGTTGACTGTCCGCTATGGTTAACTTTAGCGCAAACGTAATGCTGGTAACCCACCCGGGGGGTTCGCTTCCAATATGTATGTATCGCCATACTTACATATTGGAAGTGAACCCCCTGGGTGAACACTTTCGACTCCACCCACTTTTCATAGAACTTATACAGTTCTATCAAAAGTGTTAGAGCTACAGTTTGTTTGTAATAGAGCCTATAACAATAGTAATTAGATCCAGATTAGCCAAAGTAGGTACCTACATAAATCATTGATAATTTTAATCAGGTATACCAGGCGAGAAAATCCTTTAGTGTTACCGAACGAGGAAAATGTCGCGAGGAAAGTAAGGCTATAAAAGTAGGGGAAGAACCATAGAAATATCAAAATCAATGGGAAGAACGAAGAAACAATGGATGGACTGTGTGAAAGATGATATCGCTAGAAAGGGGGTGACTACTGAGATGAAGACTAACAGAGAAGTATGGAAGAAAAAGACATGTTGGCCCCAAATATATTGGGAAAAGGGCAAGAGAATTATGAAAAGTATGATGCTGGACTGTGTGAAAGAAGGGTGGATCTAGGATTTATTTCTGGGAGGGGCACATGGGACAGACAGTTTCGTGTCTCCCATATCTTAATTGCACTATGCTGTTTTTAAGATTAATTATTTTTCTATGAAGATATAGTATCCTACTTTTTCAACGTTCATCATTGAAGCAATTTCTTGATAGATATGCATTCAGGCCAGTCCATTCAGATGATTCGATTTTATTTTACAATTTCAATACAATTTCTAAGAAAACTTCACAGTATAACAATAACCGTTGTCGCGTCGCGCTAGTCTGCATAAAGCTTAAATTGGGAAAAGGGCAAGAGAATGTCGAAAAGTGTGAAAGTGTGATAGTGATTAATGTGAAAGAAGTGTACCTACTTATAGATCTAATACAAATAAAACTTCAAAATTAGATCAGAAACATATATTTAAAAAAACACACAAATAAAAAGCCAGTGTTAACTAAAACACATTATAAGCTAGGTTAAGACTGAGGGGCATTACGAAAGAATAACTTGAATTTGGAGCACAGTTTATCCGTAGCACAGACACGCATCCAAAGCGCACGTTCCATAGCTGTAGCCGGAGAACTGACACCAGAAGTTGCAGAGGCTGCTTGAGCAGGACCGCAGTGTCATCGGTATCAATAGAGCCTCATGCGCCACCTTCACGGAATTTTCTCCTGAAAAAAAGAAACAACAATATTAGTATCCTTGTCATCATAACACTTAACTGGCGATATGTGGGTGTACTATCGAAGAACTTCATATCTAAGCAGTTTAAAAACAAAATCCCGTGAACACGATGACCACATCTGTTACCGCCCCGGTTCTATAGCGGCCGAGCGCTGCAAGCAGAAATAGTCCTTACGGTGTATAGATATGAACTTCTTCGATGGTACCTACTATAGGTGCACGTCTGTCTAACCCTCCTGGGAATACAGGCGTGATATTATGTTATGTTTTCATAATTCGCGCCGCATCCTGCCATAGGACTTTCTAGCTTCGTACAGAGCTAGCGCGACGCGACACCGGTTATTGTTATACCGTAAAGTTTTCTTAGAAATTTTATTGTTCGAGTCGTGTCGCGCCGTCGCGTCGCGCTAGTCTGCACGAGGCTTTATTCAGCCAATAGGTAGATAGATACATTGCTGCGTCACCATCACCAGTCATCAGACAGGACAGACTTAAGAATACGTTTTGGTCGATGGGTCGTTTAGGGCGGATTTTAAGTTTTTTAGCACATAGTATTGATGGAACCTGTTTTTTATATTTCCATGTTTCGGCAGTTAAAGGTAAGATAACCAGTTCCTCTGTCGTTGATGATTCCGGGTGAAGCTAGCATCGCCCTTCGGCCTGATCATCACTTACCATCAGGTGAGATACAGGCTAAGAGCTTCCCCGTTACAGATTTTTTTTTTATGCGAAAAAAAAAGTGCCATTTGACCCAGCCATAAGAGAACACCGGTAGATAAAAAAACTGTGCTGCGCTGTGTGTAGGTGCATAATTATACCCATGCCCATATGGGGTTGCCAGGTGTCCGGCTTTTTACAATCGTGTCAAAATATAAACAAGTCGGGCCTGTCCGGCTTTTGTCAGGCTTTTGGTCAACCCCGCCCCGCCAAAGGATGCCTGATTTTTGATTGTTTTAATTACTTTCAATGTGATCAAGAAGGCTGTTTATTGAATGTTTTAGTTACCTACTTTCAATGTGAAGACGTTACAAATAGAACACAATGTGATTCATAATTATGAGAAGAGTAAGTCTCCAATTAATAATATACAAAAATAAAAGTTTTTTTTTTTTTTCTTTTAAAAACCAGTTTCAGGCTTTCGGGGGAAAGTGTCCGGCTAAATATGAATCTGTGTCCGGCTTTTCTATTTTTGGTCCTGGCAGTGGCGACCCCATCCATAGGTACATAATTCGAATGTGATTTTTTAAAAGGGGATGTTATTAATTAAATCAGGCTGTAAGTTGAATTATGATTTTCTTAAATGTAGTTATCACTTTTTCAAGAAAGACCCTAAACAAGAATTCCCTATAGACCTTATCCCCCTACATCCCCCTCATCCCTTTCCTTTTTATCACTTGCTTAAAAAACTTTGAAAGAAAACATCGTGAGGAAACCGGCGTTTCTGAGAGATAGTTCTCAAAGGCATGCGGCATGTGAAGCCAAGTCAGAGATAAAAACTCTGACACCAGGTTAGTCATTAACCACACGAAAAAGAAGAAGACCTTTCAAATAATTTCCCGCCGTTTTTCTTCCCAGCCGGAAACAGAAAACAGCGCAGCAAACGCCCTAATAAGACGGTATAACTCATCCCGAAAATATACCTATTTACCGAACTAATTACACACACAAAACACAATTTGCTTAGGCACACTTTAAAACATTATTATTACACATTCACATGATGCCACTTACCAGTACCAATTTCGTTGTTGGAAATATCATAAGCCCTTAGCAGATCGTCTAGTGAAATCCTACGAGATGATATAACCAAGATCATGGCACAAATAACCACCAATACGAACTTCATCTTGATAAATGACACGACTGACTTGCACGGGAACAGACCGCAAATTGTGACCATATTCGAGGAGTCTCAAGGGGATTTTTTATTTATTAAGAATAGAGCTTTGCCAATGTCTACCGTAAAGCTATCCACATAGAGTCGGAATTGTAGAATCAAAATGTTTTTTTATGTTCCTTCACTGTATATGTGGCTAGTATAACAGCCGTTGCGTTCAAAAGGTTGAAGTATATTATTATTAGTCCTTTAGGCCAAATTTTAGGCTAACTTTGTATTAATTGAAAAACCGTTTTTTTTTCATTTAACGTGTAGGGTATGGACATGGAAGTATGTTAAAATGTATCCTACCACGAAAAGTTCACCCACGCGTGTACATTTTTTTAAGAAAACATGTTTTTGAATTTCACTTGGTAGAAATTTGTATGGAGTAGGTATTTGTCGAAGAGATGAGGTATTACAAGTAGGTTAGACAATTAAACAAATTCGTCCACGGAAATTTCGATAAAAATAAAATTACGAATTTTTTTAATTGCAATTCGAGTGAAAATATTAACAGCAGTTTTTTTGCACGAAATTACCTAATTAAATATTTTAATACGCTATCCAACCAAATTAAACATAAATTGCGCAAGATATTAACCAAAGTTTTTTTGCAATAGTGGTTCAGGGAAAAATGTAACAGAGTTTTTTTGTTTAACTTTTATTTATAGAGTCTATCTCACTTAATTACAAGAAAATTAAACACATTAAAGCAAACCGTAACATTTTTTTAAATTATACTTCAATAATGCATACGGTAATTTTAGTACAAATTTTTTTAATTTTAAATAGCAATAACTTTTTTATTTTCAATATTAATAAAAATATATTACTTTTGGTAATGTTATTGCAGTACCTATGTGCTCCCCCATTTCGGATAGGAACAGGGGTATTTTACGTATGGTATACTAAGTAACTTATATTATAATCATAATAATATTAGTGTAAAACAAAAACTTCTCTTCACATTCTATAGGCAAAAAGTAACATACAAAAAACGCTTTGATAAACTCTGAGTTTTTCTTAGAAACCAAGTAACAAATCATAAGCTAAATATTTTAGTGTCACCTATCGGACTCCTGGACTCCGATAACACAAGTATTTTTATAGCCGTCGCGTTTCTTGCACATTCAAATAGGCACTTGAGTTACCATACCCCATCAGAATTTATAAACAAACTGGCGAAGGCCCACGCGACAGGCAACCATCAATATATCAAATGATAAAATGATTCTGTTAGTAGATTTTTACAAACAATTTTAAGCTTCGTGCAGACTAGCGCGACGCGACAGCGCGGCGCGACACCGGTTATTGTTATACCGTCAAGTTTTCTTAGAAATTGTATTGTTCGTGTCGCGTAGCGCCGTCGCGACGCGCTGGTCTGCACGAAGCTTTAAACGTCAATCATTTTAAAAACTAGATGAGGTCGGCGTTTCCTACTTGACTACCTAATCTGAGAAGATAGGCCCAACCAAATTCAGAGGTCGAGGTCATAGACTCACAGTCTCTTTTAAAGTCCACACATAATCTTGGTCAGACCATGTAGATTGGTATCTCCATTACAATCCCCTAAAATGTTATTCCGATCACAGACACTTCATTTTGCCCAATTCTCTTCAGAATCTTTTGTGCCGACATTAATTAGCACACAATGCTAAAATAATTAAATGTTAAAATTAAGCGTCATTCATCGGATCTTAATTAAGTCCCGACATTGAATTCAGATTGAATTTTCAGTTGACGTTGTATGACAATCGGTATGTTAAGTCTTCGATGTCCACAAATTCGTGGTGCCATACCTAGGTAATAAGTCGGAGTTGTATACAAAAGTTGGTCAAATTAAAATAGCTAGCACAACTTCATAGACGTAATGTGTGTCGATGTTGATATCTAAACAGGATAAAACAAAAAGAAATGATATCATTTTTTTTTTGGCGTCGTCGACCGCTGGTAGTGTTGAATTAGCTGAGGTATGAGATTAAAAACCTGTTTTTTTTTTTGTTTTTTGTTGTCCGTGTTTGTATATCGACACCCGTCTCTGTGAAGTTTACACAAAAAAACAGATATTTCATGTGCCTACGCTACCAGAGGTCGGTGACCCCAAACAAAAACGGCTGATTGGTGATTCGCAATCGATTTCTGGAATTGTCGATTCACCTACAAATAAATTAACTTCGTACGAATCGCCTCAACATACATCCATAATCAGCAGCCTATAACGTTCCCACTGCTGGGACACAAGCCTCCTCTCGGTGAGAGGGCGTGGTCCGTAATCCACCACGCGGGCCCAGTACGGGTTGGTAGATGTCACATGTCTTCGAATTTTGGTTCTAGGACATGCCGGTTTCCTCACGATATTTTCCATCACCGTTTTGAGAGCAGTGGTGATGAAATAAATAACACAAAGTAAAGCGCCTGCCTGGGTCCGAACTCAGGACCAACAACTCGTAAGTCGGGGTCGTTACCACTGGTCCAACACTGCTCGAAATAATACTATTTAAAAGTGTCGATTAGCCCGTTTCGGGCGATTAAATTCATGCGAATCACCAATAAGCCAAAAAATCATGAATTATTTTGTACAGGTATGTTTGTTTTATTAACAATAATTAACATCACGTCTGTGGAGTTCTGCTAGCTATTTTACTGTGACCTTGCATAAACAACTATGCATAAAAATAATATAAGTACAGATATTATTTTTCTGTTAGAAACTAGAGATGATGTCAACTTAATAATTAGCTTATTAAACTTAGGTATCATCGCCGATACCTACATAGGTATACCCTATACCTACCGTACCTAACGGGAACCGCATTGGTTTAATGAAAGTCAAAAGAAAAATATTTGGTATAGTTCGATTCAAACTTAATGTTGGCTCGGAAGTTAGCCACTCGCTGCGCAGTACCACACGACCACACCCCGCTGATACAAGAATTCTTTACTGCGCAGCGACTCGTCTCATGTTCCGAGCCGCCATTAAATTTGAATCGGGCTGTACCTAAAGTTAGTTAACATCGTTCATCTGTTGTAACTTGTAGGCACTAACTGTACCTACTTACATATTGATTGTTATATACTTATAGGTACCTATGTACGATATTGCGTTGTATCTTATTGTATAGTTTATTCCAGGGGAAGAACTGATATCTTTGTGTGTCAATGTTCTGAGAAGGAAAACAAACAAAACACTAGATAATACTATCATCCTCTCTGCAGGGACGGAGCTACCACCGTATCAGGCATATCATTATTCGTAAAATATTATCCAATATTCTTATTGGGAGAGTTACGAGTGATAACGTATTGAACCGCACTTCTGACTTTTCGGATTCAAGTGCGTCAATATCAATCAATATGCCTTTTCCCAACTATGCTAGGGTCGGCTTCCAATCTAACCGGATGCAGCTGAATACCGTATTTTACATGGACCGACTGCCTATCTCACCTCCACAACCCAGTAACTGGGTAATACAATACCCCTTGGTAAGAATGGTTGTCAGGCTTTCGGGATTCTGACCTGTAACGACTGTCAAAGAGTCACGAATGACATCCGGAACCAATGGCTTAACGTGCTTTCCGAGGCAAGTTAAGATGGTCACCCATCCACAGACCAACCCCGGCAAGCGTAGCTTAACCTAATGGATCGAACCGCGCGGCTGTTATTACTTAGCCACGAGCTCCTCGAGCTTTTCTGATTCATGTGCGTATTGTATAATTATCACTAGCTTCCAAAAGGGAGAAGGCAAACATCGTGAGGATACCAGCATGCCTGAGAGATATTTCTCGACGCATGTGAAGCCAAGTCAGAGGTCCATGGGTGGTTTTAAAACTCTGACACCAGGTTAGTCACTCACGACCACACGAAAAGAAGAAGACCTGTTGAAAATATGAACCTTAACGTAATTTGTTTACAAAGGCTACATACTCGTACAAGCTACAGATGCGGTCCAATTCTCCAACTGCAAAACATCGAAAATCCAACTGCTCCTATTTTCTAGCTCATTTCGCTCGCACTTTCATTCTCTTGGTAAAATCAACAAGTGCTTTTTTGTTCAACTTTTTTCAGCAGTCCCGAAAAAAATATGAACAGGGTGTCATTCGATTCGGAATAGCATGTAGGAAGATGATTTTGGAAAAAAAAAAAAATCCACTCGCAAAAATTGCAAAAATTATAAATAATTTCCTGAAAAAAAAAGTTGGTTCGGTTTGTTGCTTAATATCTTAAAAACTTATTAAGATTTTTGAAATCTAAAAAAAGATTCAAAAAGAGAAGGAAATTTCCTAAAAGAATCCCAGCTCCTGGAACTGTAGGACCAATATTTATAATTTTCCCAGAGGGGTGAAAATACGGCCGAAAACAGGTACTCTGGCATGCACCAGCCATGCCCATTTCGGAAACTTTAACAATAAAAATCATTTAAACATAAATTAAAAAATTCTGACACTTACTGGATAGATGAACGATGAATAATGCGCCGGCAAAATAAAAAATTGCGATTTTTCAATTATAAGTACCTATATGCATTTATATTTTTTTGCTGCTTGAACATGAACATTGCAAGTGGGATAATTGTTAAACTATAAATCTGAGATATTTTTCCTTCCTTGAAAGGCTTCAGAATAGAACCAGTTGAAAAGATTAAATATCGTAATTAGGCAACTAATTACGATATTTAAAGATTAAATATCGTAATTAGTTGCAAAATTAAAAACTTCATTTAATCATTGTTTTTTTTTTATATTCTTATTGGTTTGGTACGTTGCAAGGAGCATGACGGTCGTTTTTTATAGAAACGGCAGTGGTGTTGGTAAGCCGGTAATAAAGGGTGAGTCTTTGAACAATCTTATTGGCGTTAACTTTCTGCTTTTTAAACATGCTTTAATAAATAGCGAATGCTCATTAAATACAGTCGTAAATAATAGTTATGAATTGTGGCATCAAATGTTGGGCCATATTGGCAAATCAAAATGTATGGAAATAGAAACAAACTATTTATTTAGTTATTATTAGCCTATAACTAGTATGTTTGGTGTCCTGTTACTTTGTCACTGTTAGTGCAAGTTGGTGATTAATAAATAAATAAATAAATTTTCTGTATTGTAAAATTGATAATATTATACCAAGCGACAAATTGTGTGAAGCTTGTATTTTTGGAAAACAAGGATGTTTGCCATTTAACAAATCAAAACAAACGATTTGAGACGAACGTCTCTATTTAAAGTGCACACAGATGTCTGCGGACCGGTCACTCCTTCGTCTATTGATGGCAAAAAATATTTTGTGATTTATATGGATGGCTACAGATGTTTTTATTAAGTTTCGGTGTTATGTCGCAAAAAGCGAAGCTCGTTTTTGCCTGAAAATTGTTAACTTATATTGTGATAATGGCCCCTCCAATGTGTATTCAATGATATAAAAGAGTTCTGTGCGCGGATAGATATTAGCTATCACTAAACAGTGCAACACACTCCGGCTTTGAATGGTATTGCCGAACGTATGATAAGAACAATAACAGAACCGAGTCGTACAATGGTACAAGGGTCTAAATTAGATCATTCGTTCTGGGGTGAGGCTGTGTTATAACACACCGTATGAGTTATGGCATAACACTAAGCCACAACTGAAGAAGGTATTTAATTTTTTTTAAGTATACTGTTTATTTTGTTAATAGGTAAAAGTAATAAATCGAAATTTGATAATAAATCGTCAAAGCGAATTTTCGTTGGTTATGAACCAAATGGATAGGTGTGGGTTGTGGTAGAGGAAACAGTTTGTTGGAGTCAGAGAGCAGATTTTTTTTTTCGAACTTACGAAGCAATGGATTAGCAATCTGTTTCAAAACGATTCAGATTCTGATTGATCGTGTATCAATCAGAATCTGAATCGTTTTGAAACAGATTTTCTGCTCAACAACGTAAATAACACAATGAATGTTGTTGACCTGTCAAATTGAAACAGATTAGTCCGAATTGTCAACGAAAATGTGTTGCGTAATTAGATAGCTGATTTATTATAATGAAACGTTTGCACTTTTCGCAAGGATTGCAAGTTTTAGACTAATATTCGATTTAGCGAATCAATTTAATTTGTTTGTTCACCATATGGATGTAAAAATTGTATTTTTGAATGGGAAACTGAACGAGGAAATCTTTATTACTAGGTATTCCCGATGATATCCCGGCTGCGAGTAATATGATTTGCAAATTAAATAAGTCATTATATTGATTAAAACAGTATGCACGCTGTTGGTTCCAAATGTTTGAGCAAGCTTTGATAAAAAAGGGGTTTTTCAATACTTATCATTGAACCGGTGCATTTACATTTTAATGCTTTATGTTTTACTTTATGTGGACGGTCTTGTGATTATAAATACTATGAATAGTTTTAAAACATACATAATGAACAGTTTTAAGATGGTAGACTGAAAAGAGATCAAATGTTTTCTGGGAATCAAAATAACCAAGTTTGAAAACAAAGTTACTTTGGATCAAGAAATTTACATACATAAAAACAATTCTTGAGAAGTTTAACATGAGTTACTGTAATTCTGTCACTACACGTTGGTATTGTTGATCGAAGACTACACCGCTTGAAAGTAAACGAGATTACGAAGCATTAAATTCGTGTGAAATAACAAGTGCCACTTGTAGAAATCTTATTGGGTCACTCGACCTGAAAGTTTTCTGTTTTTCTGTTAACATCTTAAGTCGATATGCAACCAAAAGCAACCATTAATTATGGTCACACTTAAAAAGGGCCTTGCGTTATTTAAAGGGAACCATAAATTTAACTTTTACACGAAATTATTACAAAAACATTCTAAGTGGTTTTGTTGATTCTGACTGGGGTAGTAACGAAATAGATAGAAAAAGTACTAAGTACGGGTTATTTGTTTAAATTATTTGTTCAATGCACAATATGCTGGCAAACAAAGAGGTAGAAAACAGTGGCAAGGTCATCTACTGAAGCGGAGCACATGGCTCTAACGGCTATATATGAAGCAGAAGCATTGTGATGATCCTAATGAACTGTACAACGTGTTTTTGCCATGTATTGTACAGAATTTAACTCAACATTTAAACCAAAGCAGATCTCAGTTAATGGTTCTGCAACTTTCAGTGAATGGGCAACTAAAGGGATATTTAAGAGTAGAATCAATCTCTTTGAACTGTACGAACAAAGAAATGATAATAAAAGTAAAGAATTTTATCAATATGTTAAGAACTATTCCTATATATTTAAACAAGTTTGTAGCTAAGCTAATTGTCGATATTTAAGCTCAAAAATTAAAATTTGTCAAAATAAAATAAAAACTACTTGGGAAATTATAAACAATGAGACTGGAAGAGACAGAAAGCGTAATAGTGACTACAGCTCTAATATTAATAATACAGTTATTAAAAAAGATTTAGAAGTTGCCACAGTTTTTGAAAATTTCTTAATTTCTTTTGAAGATATTCCAGTCTCAACCGCTAAATCTTTAAATTCTTCACCCACTGTTGCCGAGTCCCTACTGAAAGAAAATGTTGATATTTGTAACCATGAGTTTAATTTCAACCATGTTAGTGCTTGAGATATTATTAAAACTTTCAATACTCTCAATGTTAAAAAAAACTACTGATCGATGGGGAAATTCCGTAGAGGTTACAAAATGCGTAATCAACACTGTAGCGCCTGAATTAGCAATTCTTTATAAATGTATTGGTTGTGGTGTAATTCCTGATATAATTAAGAGTAGTAAAATAATACCTTTGTTTAAATCGGGCAGCATATCAGACCCCACGAACTTTAGACCTATTTCTGTGCTTCCCACCTTTAGTAAAATATTTGAAAAATTGATGCTAGATCAATTATTATTGCAAAGACATTTTAACAAGCATAAGTTATTAAACAGTAAGCAACTCGGTTTCACAAGGGGTCGCTCGACTTCCGACGCTGGTGTTGAGCTTCTTTCACATATTTTTGAGGTCTGGGAGAGGTCTCATGATGCCCTAGGTATTTTTTGTAACTTATCTAAGGCTTTCGATTGTGTTTCTCATAGTACATTGGTCAGGAAATTGCATCACTTTGGTGTTAGAAACACTGCCTTGGATCTTCTTATTTCTTATTTGGATAATAGGATCCAAAGAGTGGACGTTAACGGCAAGCGATCCCCGGGTTCGCTTGTCACTATGGGAGTTCCCCAGGGCTCAATTCTTTTTTATTTCTCGTATATATTAATGACCTACCTTGCCTTATAAAGAACAGTCATGAAATAGTTTTATTTGCAGATGACACGTCACTTATATTTAAGCTTAAGCGCCAACAGACCGTTATTGACGATGTAAATAATGCTCAAAAAAAAAATGTAATTCATTTAAGTGCCAACAAACTCCCAAGCCATGTCAAAGAACTGAGCCTCAATAAATTTAAATCATTTATTAAACTGAAACTGTGTCAAAAAGGTTTTTATAAAGTTAAAGATTATTTAGACGACAAAAAGGCTAGAAAAGCAACATACAAGTGTTTTAGAATTAAAGACTACATGATACTATATGAGCTCATATAATTCTTTGGGTTATTTTTATTTTGTTTTCATTTATTGTTGACATCTACTCAGTAAAATGTTTTTATTTTATGAGTTGATTGCAATTTATGGTAATGTAAATATTTTTTTAATTTAAAGCACTATTAAATAGAATCAAGTTTTTCCAACTGAACAGACAGCTGGGCTGCTGGGGAGTTTGTTACGCCACTTCTTCCCAATTTAAGCACTAGGAAGTGGTGAAGGGTGGCTGTTTTTGGGGGACTGTCTTATGTAATTATAAAATTTGAATAAATGACTTTTTTTTTTTTATTATTCAGTAAAAGAAACTGTGGTTAAAGTCATTAGTAACAAGTATTTGGCATCGCGATTCCAGATTCTATTTGTATTTATGAGGATAATAATGGATGCATAAGCATCGCAAATAATCCTACTAGTCACAAAAGATCTAAACACATTGATATCACCTAAGTATAATTTTTGTAGAGAACAGGTTGAGAAAAATGTGATTAAAATGTTTATGTTTCTACAGATAACCAGCTGGCTGATATCCTGACAAAATCATTACCCGTAGTGCGTTTAACAGAGATGAGAAGGAAACTCGGGGTGACGTTGTAATTACATATATGCAACGTTACGTGATCAAATAAATTATAAGGATATTATATCCAGTTATTATGGATAAATTAACAAAAACAAAAATTGCTGACGTGGCTCAAAAGGCTGCCCAACTTAAATGGGACTGGGCAGGACATGTCTGCCGCATGCCGGACAAACTGTGGGCCCAAATAGCACAGAACTGGTGCCCTGAGACAGTGAGGCGGGGTCGCGGCAGACCACGTAGGAGATGGCGGGACGAGCTGGATAGGTTCCGTGAAAACTGGAAGGAGGACGCACGGGTTCGCGAAGGATGGAAGAAGTGGAGGGAGGCCTTTGCCCAGGAGTGGGACAGGGTAGGCTAATAAATAAATAAAAATAATGGATAAATTGACTGATGATGGTCTGATTAGGTTTTTCTGGGTTTCCCTAATCCTGCGCAACGAATGTTGGACCATGATGATTGTATTCCCAGAGAGAGAGAAAGGTGTATGATTTTGTAATTGTGTACAGATGATGCAACAAACAATCACTATAGACACGAATTTTTGAAGAGATGTGTAAGGTTAGGAGGATACCTTCAATTTAGCCCGGAAAATGCAAAATTTCTGACGGTTTTTCCAAATTGTAGAGGTTTTTTGCGTTGTATGATGCGGCAATTATGATAAAATAATTACTTAATTATAATCATTTACGCTATCAATATAGCTCTAGAAATGTATATTTACTGCAAACCGTCATATTTTCACGAAATAGTCTTATTTCGAGGGTAAAGAAGATGATTGGTGCGTTAGGCGGCTTTCGTAGAGTTACTGCAAACGTAGTTAACCACACCTTCTTTAGGATCAAATCTGAGTTCGGTGGCAAAGAGAATTTAACGCCACAAAATTACATGTCATGTTTCAATAGACAAAATGACAGATTGTGATTGTTTAACTGTCATTTTGTCTATTCTTCCGTCGACAAAACTCGTTTCTACGGTGTTCATGCTACGCGTACAGGTGGTATAAAGGTAGGGTGAAAGTATTAAATTAAAACAACAAGTAAGTAATCTAGTAATCAATGTTTTATTTTCTTTCTAGATACACCGGCGACTGGTTCAGTCTCGTATTCTATTTCAACGCGAGCCTTCTTCTTCTGAGGTATCCTTACATCCATGTCCTGCAAGCAAATACAAGTTAGCAATATACCAACAATGAGTGGCCGATGAGTGTGCCCGTATCTAGAGTACTACAAGGATCCGTTGTGGGATTGTTAGAACCAGACGGCGGCATTAGTTCCGATTTTGGTCACGCACCAAAGGAACCTTGTATCGTTGTGGCTCAGTGGTGCGCATTTTATGGCAGGCAGGTACGAAACTTTTAGCATCAAGGATCGGTTATGTCGCAACTGCTCAATGTTGCATCGCGCTTCGACGACTCTCACGTAAAAAAATTGAGTAACCTTCCGAAAACCGACCACATCATCCATATCAATCGCCGATGCTAAAAGTATCGAAATGAAATGAAATTGTTTATTCTGTAAATAGGATATCGGAATCACTTTTACACGTCATATAAAAAATATTAAAAATAAGGTAGATGGGGTCGGTGTTTCCTATCTGACTACTCTGAGAAGAAAGGCCGAAACAAACTCAGAGGTCGTAGTCTCTTTTAAAGTCCAGACATAATCTTGGTCAAGTCATATGAGGACCATGTGGATTAGTGTCTGAAATGGTATTTTGAGGAAAGAACCACACAGATTTGAGTGGACCTGTCCAGTCAGTGCAAGCATTTGTCAGTAATCGTGGAGCTCAACTCAAAACTGAAGGAGCTCAACTCGACGAACAATACCAAAGAAAGGATATTTGGGTAGGCCGCATCAACTACTCAAACTGCCAGACCATCATTAAAACTAACTGAGAAAGAAAAAATAAATGAAAGAGAAAAAATAAAAGTATCGGGTCTACAGTATGCCTTTTAAGACTTTTGTCCAACTGTGGACTGCCATAGGCTGATTATTATGAAATTACCTCAATGTCCGATGTATCCGACTCGAAGTCGCTGCCAACAGCCGCACTTTCTTTCTTTCCTGAGTCAGAGTCCTGGAAAAATTTATAATTTTTTGAATTTTTGACGTGACAACGTCTTAAATTAGGTTGCGGCTCGGAGTCACTCATGAAAAAGTGTAACGCCCGCTCACGTCTGTTACGATGAGTCACCGCCGATAAAAAGACGTTGTCACGTAAAATCTTCGCCCGTAAAACCGACTTTACAGGCAACCATTTTTTTACACTCCACAAATCGTACATAATCGAATACTTATTTATTATGAAGGACGTTAGAATATGGAATAAAAGGATAATAAGTAAGTATAATCGTGTGACGCATTCTGAGCAAAATTGTACACAGGTAAAAGGCATACTATTCCTCATGCCAACATGATAGAGAAGACAAAGGGTATGATTAAGCATCAGTTAATGTCAAGTAGAATGTCCCAAAAAAAAAGCAAGGCAGTCAGAAGATATTTTATAAAAGAGCAGGAGCGAGCAGCTCGAAACAGAAAATTTCGGAGACTCAGCGGAGGCCTACGCCAAAGTGACGACTTCTACCAGCGATAAAAAGATTTAACCGAGTGGAAAAACTGCATGTAACTTTGGTGATAGAAATAAAGGCTTTTTAGGGTTCCGTAGTCAGCGAGGAACCCTTATAGTACCATCTGACCGTCCGTAAAAAATCACAGCACTAGTATATATAACGAAATTAAAAGGAAAACTATCACAGCTTAGTAGGCTATACAAGTTATCGACCAACTTACATTTGCAGTTGAAAAAACATGGTCTCCCATACATTCCGTATCGGAGAAAATGTTTTTCAACTACAATGTTAAGTTTGTTCTTGGGCTAATTTCATCCCATCTACGGAAGCCTTTATTGTGCGTGGTCTGACACGCACTTGGCCAGTTTTTTTTTATTTTGCCAGGATACAAGAGCCAACTCACCTCATCACTGTCCATATCGCTGTCACCTTCAACAAACTCATCAGCCTGTTCTACTGTCCTCTCCAACTCCATTTCAAGTTCTGGTTCCATCTCCCTCTCTGCTTCTTCTTCCTCTTCATCTTCTTTCTCACTCTCGCTGGATATCTCTTCCGCTTTGAGCGCTGAGTCGAACGCCATTTGTGGGAAGTTGTAGATATCATTGTACTAGAAATAAGGACATCAAATAACTATTAATATTTAATTATTGTAGTGAAAACTTCTATAGGCGCGTTGAGCGATTTTTGGTAGGGGTAAACTTAAGGATTCGCGTACTGCTGGGTTATAGAATGTAGATGGCGCTTATAACAGTTTTAAGTTTTCACTTCTGTTTTTCAAAATACAAGTTTTTGACGGCAATAGCAGTTAAAAACTTGAAAGAAGGGTGGAAAAAGCTGAAAACTTCCGAATAATAGTTTCTTCTTTTTATCTTTATTGCCACTATTAAACATAACGACATTGCACTCACATTATGCTTGTCTCTTTCACAAGTGTGAATTCGAAGTAACCAATATTTTTGTTTTTTTTTTTCGCTCTGACTAACTAAAGGGACAATGGATGTAGAGGACTACTTATAAGTACAAACATCATCAGAAATTTTATCCATGTGGAAAAGAAGCCTTATATTGACTAACTTGACAAGTGACTATTTGGATGTTTTACCTCTCTTAAGGGGAATGCGAAAAGGACCTCGTGAAATTAAAAAAATCTTATGTTTTATTGCAATTTGCAAGTCAGAGTCAGGTTTTATGTTGATTCGCGACCAACTGTAACAAATATGTATTCACAGAATTATAATCGTAAGAATCATCAATACAACTGTCCCAGTTAGAATTGGCCTCAAATGTCATGATTTCATGAAATAGTTATTTAATAGGGTAATATGAACTTAGAGAGTTGTATTGATGATTTTTGATTATCATTCTGTTAACACATATTTTTTATGGACGCAAATCATATTTTGACCAACTTACAACGTGATTCTGACCTGCAAATTGTAAAAAACGTAATAAAATTTAAATGCTACCCTTTTTTTGTGTAGGAAACTATCAAATAACTTCTCCCGCTACGGGCGGAGCGGGAGGGCGTGTCAGACTCTTACTGACTAAAACCCACCCGTGTTCCTTCAGTTGCCTGTACGTTGCCAGGGGCCACGGTATCCCTTTCGGACTTTCCGGCGAATGCAGGCTATCCTGACGCTTTCGCCTTAACTTTTAATCATAACCCTCTTCACTACATTAGATTGTGACATCATGATGTAGTTATACTTACGGTGCCCTTCTTCAATCTCTCAAGCAGTTGTTTCTCTATAGCATTGTCTATTCTTGCCGCAACTAAGGCCTTCTCCTCCCTTCTCCTTTCACGTCTCTCTATCTTGCGCTGTATTGGGACTAATTCTTTCCTGTAATGTGTAAAAAGTTTCAGTCATTATTTTATGATTATTTCAAGTAGAAAGACCTTACGGGTATTCCTATGATTTACATAGCATGTGCCTGTATCACATAAAATATAATGAGATTTCGAACAGTACCCTAATTACGTAATACACGATCAATCAGAATCTGAATCGTTTTGAAACAGATTGCTAACCCATTGCTTCATACGTTCGAAAAAAAAATCTGCTCAACAACGTAAATAACACAATGAATGTTGTTGACCTGTCAAATTGAAACAGAGTAGTCGGAATTGTCAACGAAAACGTGTTGCGTAACTAGATAGCAGGTTTAACATTTTGGCCCTCCGCGAAAAAGACACAGTAGTTAAACAAGTACCATGAGATACACAATATTGAGAGATTTACCATGTTATTTTAAGACCAAAGACTTCTTATATATATGGGTTTTCCTGTAATCTATGAGTAAAGAACCGTTCTCTGGATTTTTTCCAAAATTTTAGGTTCAATGGTTTCGGAGATAAGGGTCAATTTTCATACATTTTCTTGAATATCTTCAAAAGGATTTTAAAATTATAAAAAAAAAATATTTGAGATACAACTAACCTTTTCATTTCATATGTCACACGGAACAGTTAGCAAAATTTTATTTTTCGTATTTGCCCCCCAAAAGTGAGTTGTTTACGTTACGCGTCACATATGTGTACCAAATTTCTAATTAATCCATTTGATTCGGAGCAAATTGGCTGTGACAGACAGACAGAAAGACACACGAGTGATCCTATAAGGATTCCTTTTTTTCCTTTTGAGGTACGGAACCCTAAATACATTTTGTATGCACATGTATCTATATAATTTTTTTTTTTAATCTATAATTTGGCTTCTCAAGCCTTTAGCAGATGCATTCTGTGCTTCTTGGCGATTAGAGTACGGTCTGCCAGTGAGGACTAACCCTCTTCTTATTACTTGACTAAATCAAGCTGTGTCCCATGTGTGCTGTCTTTTCTGTCAACGGTGTTGCAGTGGTTTGATCAGTACAGAAGCCAAGCTGTTGAAGTCCTTTTTATTATGCACTTTGTAAAGTTTTGTTCTGTGCATTAATACAGTAATAAGAAAGATATTGATCTCTTCCTTTATTGTATTAATTTTGAGACAATTTGTAACTCAAACATTTCGGAAAACGAGCATTTGTTATGTTTTTCAATAATATAAAATCATTTAAATAAAGAATACTTACACTCTTCTCAATTTAAGTTTTCTCATCCGTATAAGATATTGTGTTATTTTGACAAATCTCTGCTTGCATTTTGCTTTGATAAAACCAGGCCAGAATAATAGATTCTCATTGATTTGATATATTGCCTTCTCAAAGTTTCTTGATAGTTTCACTTTCTCCCACTGCTTTGCTGGAAACATTACTCTGAAAATAAAACAATATTTTAATGTTTCTTTTTTGTTTTTCACAATTTTTGTTCCATACTTTTATAGCAGTTTACATCAAATCACGACAAGGTTTGTCACATAAATAAATATTTTACCTACTGGAATTATACAGGGTGGCAGGGGCATCGACGCGAAAACTGATACCATGGATTCAGCAAAGATTTAAATCGTAGATTTGCCCTCACTGTACTAAGTCACACGAAAAATCGTCCGTAATGAGAGGAGCGAGCTCACACATTAACGATGACGTTTCCATGACAACCAAGTCAAGTCTCTGCTACACTGTCCGTCTCAGAGGTGTCAAAACGGAACAGAAACGCGACCATCTTTTGACGCAGCAGGGCAAATCTATGATTGAAATCTTTAGGATTCAGTATATATATGATTCTGAACACCCCTGCAGTGAAATTTTTTCGTCAGCTATTTAAAAAAAGATCTGCTGTTCCATACATTTTGACCGCATAGATATTGCACTTTTCTATGAAACAGCTTTTTTTTTAAATAACTGATGAAAAATTTCAATGCTTCCTGCATTGAAATGTTTCATCAGTTATTCAGTTCAGAATTATGTACTGAATCCATGGTATCAGTTTTCGCGTCATGTCCCTGCCACCCTGTATAAATAACAATGTGCCATATTAACCATGAGAGAGATATCGATTTCTTTTAAGTTGGTTCACTCTATATTATGATCATAGAAGTAACAAAAACAATTACCTATCCCACCAGACAGATTGCCTATGCTGCCATTGGGAAATCAATCACTAGTAGTAATTAGGCTGGTATGAGGAGTCTTATCAAAAGGGGTATTGTATTAACCAGTTACTGGGTTGTGGAAGTTATATAGGCAGTCGCCATGTAAAATACTGGTATTCAGCTCAGCTACATCCGGTTAGACTGGCAGCCGACCATAACATAGTTTGGGAAAAGGCTAGGCAGATTGATATTAGGCTGGAATGGTAAGTCTTCTTAAAACTTTCTACACCTGAATGCTTCTACTACCCTACAGAAAGGACCTATTTATATAATAAACAACTAGGTACATCAAATAAACTATACCTTTCAGCAGTCTTCATGAACAAATAAATAATACCATTCTCCTCCCTAATTGTCGCATATTTACTGTTTGCAAGCGGGCAAGACGCCCTGCTGCATAGACCTGTTAGGTTGAACTCATTACGGCAAAACTGCTGAGTTTTTGTCCTGAAAAGTTAATCACAAACATTATTGGTAAATTACCTAACAAATGAACATTACTTTATTCATACTAGTTGTAAATACTCACGTTACTTTGTGTGAACAATGTGTTTTGTTGATAATGGCCCACACAACCTATAAACAATAGTTACCAAATCAATAAATGAACTTGTTAGAAGCGAAACAAATGTGTCCAGTTATATAGATTACTTACGTCATCGTGCTGCATTTTATCTTATATTTGTAACTTTACAAACTATTTTAAATAAATCACATGGGCACACACAACATAACCTCAAGCCCAATACATTAACGAAATGACAGATTCTTTGTGACATTTGAAAAAGTGTTGCCAAGATCCAAACCATCAGCTAATCTACACAAACGGAAGACCCTCAGCAAGCGTTGAAAATCAACACCTATCGTTATGATCAACGCCATCGGGCGTTTTTATAATTTCTTCATAACACCACGCCTGTTAACCCCGAAGGTTTAGTCAAAAGTGTACTTATATCGGGTGTAAAAAGACACTTTCCGAAGCCGAAAGCCACATATTCTACCCATTATTTGCATCATTTATTTCCACTAGACCATACCTGGGAATCCACTGGTTCTGGAGATATTGAAGGTCAAAGTCGCATTTTTTTTTTTACTTTTTCACGAAAATGAATTCTATGCGATAATACGAAACTTTTTTCCAAACAAACATTACCTGAATTTTAGATTTATCTTAACAGATTACGCATTTGAAGTTACAAAAACGCAATGAACAACAAGTACCTACCTACGTAGCGTAGGGGCGGAGCTTAACTAACACTGAATCCGTTCATTCAAGCGTGGGTTCGCGTTACATTGCGCGCAATAAAAACTTGTTTTTTTTTATTAGAAAAAAAAAAATTACGGTTCCCAGCAATAATTTTTGCGCAAAGCTACTTAGCTATACGTACAGTATGCGTAGTTTACGGCTTTGTGATGTGTCTTTTTACACCCTGTAGAAACACGACGGGGCGAGCCTATTGCCATCAACCGGGCACAAATCCAGATTCCGGGCTGCTACTGTGAAATTCTTGATGGGAAAAACCAGTACTACTTTGCCCGACGAACTAAACCGAGGACCTCATGCTCAGCTGTAGCACTTGGGACCACTAGACCAACAAGGCCGTCAGTCATTAAATTATTTCTAACGCGACTATAATATTAGCGTGGTCCGTGGACGTGCATTAGAACAGGGAAGTAAAATGTAAGGAAATATATATTATGAAGACGCCTTTCCATCCACGATAACATGCATGTATTTCCATACTATTATGGTCCTGGCCGTGGTAGTCCACGATAATATCGTCACGTTAGAAATTATAAAAGCCCACATTGTTTAACCGTTAAGTAACTCTAACTGAGTTACTGGTTTGACTTCGTAATGGGATAATTACGAAGTAAATAATCTGCAAAACAATATTATGAATGGTATTAATGGGTTTTGAAATGAATGGTTAAACTTTTCGATTGTGTACATGCTTCTTTATACTTTTTTTTTGCTGTTTTTGTGTGGTAGTTTTTGAACGAAAAAAATGTTTTATCTGTATTTCACTTTCAACATTAATCGATTCGATTCGATTAATAATTCGATTAATTTTTGTTGTAATTGTTATCGTTTATAAATAATATTTGAATACACACATGCACATGCATTATGAAGCGGCTAAATGTTAATAAAATTCATAAAATTAACGTCGTCGGCTACGTCTTATTAATAATATTTATCTGTTTTGATTAATTTGACAATATTACTGTATGGAAATATGAAAAGTGGCTAACTAGTGAACTAAAATACTGATTATCAATATTTTTAATATTATAACTAATATTATATCATAATTAAGATCATAACACTGAATATTTAGTTTTTGACGTAAAAAAAGTATTTGGTAATTTTCCAATTGCCTTTTTTACACCTAAAACGGTTACAACATCAAATTCAGTGTTATGTTTACAAATAAAGAATATTGATTGATTGATTGTATTTTCTCCCGAAATCGATTACAATTCATAAATCGATTCCAATGTGCCATGTGCATCACTATATCTAATTCTATTTTTTCAGTTTGAAATCTTATGTCGGTTATTTTGGTGTTCTGCTTTTGTTTACGTTAGTTTTCTAAACTGCTTAGGTTGCATATTGCTAAAATGTCGATTGCACTTGATTTTCATGCCTACTTTTGCTAATATTTATATCATATTAGGAAGACGTAGATAAATAATGATAGAAAATGAGTGACAATATAAAAGTAGTTGTCAAAGTTAGACCTCTAATTTCGCGTGAATTAGAAGATAAACTTTCGTACCAGTGGCGGGTCAAGAATGACACGCTCTATCAACTCGATCAAAATGGAAAAGATCTCGGGCAATCTTTCACATTCGGTGAGTGAAACTTTCATAACCCTTAATTAATTGTGTGCGAATCTATTGTGATTCAAATGAGTGCAGAATAGATACGTCACAGAATCGAAGGCTAACGCACTATACGAATACTAATCGGGGAAAATGGTTTTTCAGACAGAGTTTATGACAAGGAAACGAAGACTTCGGATGTGTACGATGACATTGCGAAGCCGATCGTGCAAGCCGCTACGGCTGGCTTCAACGGCACTATATTCGCGTACGGACAGACGTCTTCAGGCAAGACGTATACTATGACCGGTACAGACAGATCTCCTGGAATCATTCCACTGGCAGTTATCAACTTATTTGAGATTATCAGAAACGTGCCTGACCGAGACTTTTTAGTGAGGTAATAAGATTCTCTATTTACCCAAAGCTTTCTCTTTAAGCCACTGCACACTGAAAGTGTCTTAATACCTAAGGGGTATTAAGACACTTTCAATGTCTAGTGGCTTATTTATAATCATCATCAATTCAACCGAGGACGTCCACTGCAGGATATATTCCTCCCCCAAGCACTGCCATTTCGACCGGTTCTGCGCTTCCCACATCCTGCGGATTCCTGCTAATTATTAATAATGCACAGCAATTTTTTCAATATTGTGTCTACTTCACGGACAGTTAACATGCTAAATGATGATACATAGAACTCTTGTCTCCACAAGCATTCTAATAATATTATTGTATGATAGTATTCCTAAGTTAGACCATGTTTCCTAAATTAGTCATTGTTGTAGGTTATCTATCTTAGCAAAATTTCATAGTATTTTTGAGATTACTTAGGTTTTTTGATAACTTGAATAGCTTTTGTGAAACCAGGCGCCCTACTATGATGTTTGAAAGACATCATTGTTCTAGTGTAAGAGAGAGATGGAGCTATACAGGGCTCATAGCATTTATTCCTTTTTTCACAATGGAATAGTAATAATGCCTTTAAGACATCATAGTATGGCCCCAGGGTAATGTTTAAATGAATATTAAATCATAAATGATTTTATTTCTGTAAGTAGTTTTGAACAAACACTTTTAAACATCATTCATATTTTAAAAACTAGATAAGGTCAGCATTTTCTATCCGACTACTCTGAGAGAAGGAACAAACTCAGATTCTCTTTTACAGCCTGACATAATCTTGGTCAGATCATGTGAGGACCATGTAGATTAGTGTCTGAAATGGTCAATTGGGTGTGATTTATGTGTTGTTTTGAAATCTATCTAGGGCTAGCTAGAGTATGGTTAAGTGTTTAAGGCTAGTAACACCCCAATAGCGTTGGAAGGTCTCCCACAAGGTGGACCAAATTACCTTGTGAAGGCCGCAGGAATCCACTGGATGCGGGAAGCACAGAACCGGTCGAAGTGGTGGTGCTTGGAGGAGGCCTATAACCAGTAGTGGAAGTTTTTCGACTGAATAAGGATGGTGATGACACCCTATTTTGCCCAACACACAATATAACATTATACTTGCAAAACCTCTTTTCAGAGTTTCTTACATAGAAATCTACAATGAGACAGTGAAAGATCTGCTAAATGTTGAAAAGGACAACATAAAGATTCATGAATCATTACAAGGAATCAAGGTGGATGCCACTGAGAAAGTCACATCTTCACCTGAAGAAGTTCTTGAAGCTATGAAGGAGGTATGACTATTCAATTTCACTATTATAGTAGAGAGAGTTGTGGTCAGGGTCACCGTCCATCTGTAGAGGTCCAGCCTTTTTCCCCCTGTCTGTGACTTAGTTGTGACTTTTTTAAGTTGAATGAGCTATGAAAAAGAGGTTTAAATAGTAAATTAGTCTTTTTGCAAATTTTCGACTTTTTCTCAGGAATCTTCAAATTTTGTAATGATAATCCTACATGTGTGTGGCAATTTACACATTGTCTATTCATTGTTTATTGCTTGCTAATACTTTCACCTTTCAGCCATTTGATGCAAGTGACTCACTCAAGTCTTGCCAGATCCTGCTTTCTAATTAGTTTTTAAATAGCTTTTCAAATCAAGAGAACGGTTTTTCTGAATAATGCATAAACACTTTCGTGTACATTTACAGGGTGAGGCAAATAGGCAGAAGGGCGCCACAAATATGAATGAACAAAGTAGCAGGTCCCACTCCATATTCCAAATAGTGAGTATTCATACAGAGCATGTGATTGTGAGTCTATTGCTGCCTGTCTTCCAAAGCCAGGTTCTTTGTGCAATTTTTTTTTAACTTAAACTTCGTAGTAATAATCCCCCATCATGCAGGAACATATGACTGTATTTTATTGCCCGTTCTCCATACGACAAGTACCTTTTGGAAGAGGGGACTATAATCAATTATATTTTTTTGTACATTTTGACGTTCAAAAGTGCCTTACAAGGGCCCATTTGAAATAAATTATTTGATTTTATTTAAATTCACAGTCAAACACATCACATCTGTGTTGCATAAAGATAAACATAAAATATCTACTCAAACACTTAACATATTACCATGCCTATGCATATTATCATCTTGTAATTTTATTATGATAATGAGCTGTTTATTTCAAACTTAGTACATCCATAATAAGTTAGTTGAGCATATAAGTTTTTTTTGTGTACTTGAGTAACTTTGTGTGGGACTTGAATTTGGCATTCAACCTTAATTATGCACCTCTTTTGGACATAGTGTGATGTAAGAAGATACACCTACACTAAAGCAATTTATTTACTTTAAGAGTACAGAAATAGGTTTTGGAAGCATACTATTAATAGACTATTATGTTACAAGTACTTACCATGTTAACACATGAGGAAAAAAAATACTTACGAGTCATACGAGTGACAAAAACCATAGTTTCAAAAATAGAGAAAAATCAATAGCTTATAGACAAGGAAATGTTTTCCTCTAATTTAAAAACTAGGTATGTTTATTTAATAATATGTTGGAGAAATTTTTGAACAGGATCTTTTTC
Organism: Agrochola circellaris; assembly: GCA_914767755.1. NCBI lineage: Eukaryota > Metazoa > Arthropoda > Insecta > Lepidoptera > Noctuidae > Agrochola > Agrochola circellaris. Next base: position 5,772,144 of record OU611847.1, read on the forward strand.
ATAGAATTGGTATAAAATTAATTAATCAATTTAGTCTTACCATACATGGGTCAGTTCTACTAGTTTATAGGTAGTTGTATGTTTTATAACTAGAAATATGTAGATTGTATTATAAGGGAAACGCGGTCACGTGGTCGTTGGCGTTCATTCTATACTAACATATTCCTCTGTTTTTCTCCCTGTTTAATGATACTAGTTCAAATATTTTGTTACGATATAATGTATATCTACATACCACTGCCATGTCCCCATGTTTAGTTTTTGGCGTAATCTTTACAAGGTGGCAGGGACATCGAAGGGCAAACTGTAGCCATGAATCCGGCACATGTTTGTAGACTTTTTGAAGTGAAACTTCTATATAGACGGGGGGGGACTATTAGGAATTTTTCTGTCACGAAAAAGTGTTACGACCGCGTGGAGGTGGTATACGATATATATCGCGTGGTGAGAAGTGGCAGCGGCGGAGGGAGAGAAAGGCTGGCGTCGACGGAGAGAGGGCACAAGGGAACGTGCCCCCCGAAACGGTTTAAGTAAAATAAATTCGAATCATCTGAATGGACTGGGCTGAATGCATATCTATCAAGACATTGCTTCAATGATGAACGCTGAAGAAGTAGGATACTATATCTTTATAGAAAAAGAATTAATCCTAAAACAGCATATAGTGCAATTAAGATATGGGAGACACGGACACACTTATCTGTCTGGCCCATGGGGCACATGGGTCAGACAGAAATAGATCCTGGATCCGCCCTTGTGCGTAACACATTTTCGTAAATGATTACGACTAATCTGTTTCATTTTGACAGTTCAACAACATTCATTGAGTTATTTATGTTGTTGAGCAGTTTTTTTTTTTTCGAACTTTTGAAGCAATAGATTAGCAATCTGTTTCAAAACGATTCAGTTTGTGATTGATCGTGTATTACGTAATTATTAGAGTACTGCAGTGCTATTCTGTAACCATCTCACCGTGAAAACTTAGGTGAAGTGAGCGTGGAGTGAGCTGTCATTCCACCTAATGCTAGAGATTGACAGCTCACTCCAGGCTCACTTCACCTAAGTTTTCACGGTGAGATGGTTACAGAATAGCACTGCTGGTCATACGCACTGGTTACGAGTACATGCCCCACTTTAATCTTAATTTCAAAATTCTCCTTACAGATAATAGAATCTCGTGAACACATCGAAGGTGAGGAGGAACCGGGTTGCGTGAACGTGTCCCAACTGAACCTAGTTGACTTAGCCGGGTCGGAGCGCAGCGGTCAGACTGGCGCCACCGGCATACGATTCAAAGAAGGCACGCATATCAACAAGTCGCTGTCGGCGCTCGCTCTTGTTATCAAACAGCTTTCCGAAGATCCTAACAAGTATGTATCCTGGGAAACATTATAATATTACACCTGTTTTACCTGAAGCAGTAGTCATGATGTGTATATGTCGTAGGATGATTTGATAATTCGAATTTTTGTGAAAACCCTATGGATATTGCGACAACACGGATAGTTAGAAAATGGTGAAAACATTTATAGAAGCATCTTGGAAGTAGCGTTCGCCGGCTGCTGCCGCGTCACCGGTCGCTTCACTCGCTCGGCTCGCGCGCGGTTGGTCACAATTCTAACGTATTTCAACCAAGTTGCTCGCAGAAATGTTTACACCACATTTTCTTATTATCCGTGTTTTCGCAAAATCCCTAGGGTTTTCGTAAAAATTCAAATGATTAAATCATCCTACGACATATAGAACACACACCAGTTTTGTTTAAATCTAGCGATATTTTTGATTTTGACATCATCTATAGAAAAATACGTGACGGAAGTAAGGCGTACTTACGCATGCAATGCGAATTACGCTATAGCTTGTCCACTCTGAAATGATGCGCCCCACTACCGCATTTCACGCACTTAGTAATGTGGTAGTGGGGCGCGTCGTTTCAGAGTGGACAAGCTATACGTAATTATGGCGTGATATGTTGCAGGTACGGATCGGCTAGACCAATGATATGAAGGGCGAGTTTATTGCCATAATCCGGGCACAAATTCGTCAGTTAATGATAAATTCCCATTATAAATACCAATGAAGGTTAACTCATTATGGTATACCTTATGATTTCAGGTTTGCAAACTACCGTGACAGCAAACTGACCCGTATACTACAAAACTCGCTCGGTGGTAACGCGAAGACGAGTATCATCTGCGCGATCACGCCCGCGGCTATCGAAGAAACTATATCCACTTTGCAGTAAGTTATTTTCTTTTTTAACACGCTTTTATTAGGTCGACCTGTATGTATGTAACTATGTAATCAAATCTAAGAAAACTAATTTAACCATCTTCTAAAGATCGTAGCGTTATGAAAATTGGCAGTTGTATATGATTTTGATGACAATACAATAACATGGTACTGTCGAGCTGATCTGATGATGGAGCCGGAAGATATGAACTGGAACTTCATGATGGATGATCGTATCATAGCCGTGTTTGGACTTGTTAGAAAGGTCTTGTAATGAACTTTGACCACGATTAGGTTTCAAGGTCTGAATACAATAATATGGTACTGTCGAGCTGATCTGATGATGGAGCCGGAAGATATGAAATGGAACTTATAGGTGCACGTAAAAGCATGTTTTTTAGTGTTTTTTAAACTATTAATTTTATTTAACATTATAATACTAGCTTTTGCGTACGGCCTTGCCCGCGTGGATGTTGGAAACATCTACGGGAACGTACTACTGGGATTAAAAGTATGTGTTAATCCAGGTTATAAACTATCTGCGTGCCAAATTACATCCAAACCCGTTCGGCCGTTTCGCGCCAATCCGCAACATACATCCAGACAAACGGCCAAAAATTCTAAAAACTATATTTTTTGCATCAGACTCGTTACCACACCCCATAACATTTTTTTCAATTCAGGGTGTTAACGAAGTTGCGAGCCATAGCTTAGGGGTAGGTTCAGTATCGATAAAGGATCACCCTAATTTAGTACCTACTAACTTTAAGTAGCAATCGTTTAGAATTAAAATTATTTTATTTGTTTAAATGCTTTAATTACTTTCATTGAGTTCGGTAGTAGGTAGGTAACTCTAGGAAATTATTCATTAGCATTTAAATAAATATTCAAGTTTTGATTTCGTTAGTATTTTATTATATGTATAGATAACATAACGCCAGTAATTCCAGAAAGGTAAGACAGAAGTCACCCACATTTTCATCTGTTATCTTTGTTCTGGTTTAAATTCATAAATAAAATGTTTGTATTTCTAATAGGTTCGCGAACCGAGCCAAAGCAATAAAGAACAAGCCGGAAGTGAATGCCGTGGCCACAGCTGACTCCACCATGATCCAGCGCCTCACTAAACAGATGTGCAAGCTGCAAGCGCAGTTGGAGAGCAAGAAGAATATTGAGGTTCGTCTATTATTATTACTTATTTATTTACTTTATTCTTCAAAAAAATTACATCTAGGAACACAAGTTGTGACTGATAATATTAGAGTAGATCAAGAGACAGATTCAAAATTACGCGTAACAATACCTGACCAATAGACCTGAGCGACGCGAGTAATTCATGGCCCTCGATATAAATTCGTTTTATTCAAGAGTTGCATACTATACTTTATACCATGACTACGAGAAAAAGAAAGATTTAAGCGAAAATTGAAGAAAAAAAGGAAGGTTGAATTAAATAAAATGCACATTAAAATTGGAACAATTACTAAAATTCAAAGTAATTTTCTTATTATTACTAATAATAATCAACTTATCAAGCGATATTTATTTCCTGTGTATCGAGTATGTTTTCGCAAGGAGGTTGTATAGCATTGAGATGGAGGTCGCATATATAGATGTGTTCTAAATTCAAACACCAAAATAGTGATTAAAGTGCTTTTTATTCAATGAAAACAGTGAATAAAGTAAGCTTTTTAGAGGGGAAATGGTATAAAATAATTATGGTTGATTATTAGGTATGTAATCCCGGTAGTACGTTGCCGTGGCTCAGACCAAATAAATAAAAAGTCCGTTCCGTATAATGTACAAGCAAAAAACGTCTTTAATTTTTAACTTTATTTTATTATTTATTGTTATAGCGGTAATACAAATACACAATCTGTGAACATTTCAACTGTCTACCTGTTATGGGTTCATGAGATACAGCCCGCTGATAGACAGACTGACAGTGGAGGCTTAGTAATAGGGTTCCGTTTGGCAGTTACATAACTTTACCCCAAGTATGTAGTCCCTGAAGGGATACCTCGACTGTTATCTTTAAGTCCCATGTGAAGGTGCGAGCCATCACGATCGCGCACCGTGTAGCTTTTATGTCATCGATATAAGGTTTAAATTGCAATGATTGACGCGCGTTTGCGAAATGCGTGAAATACTGAATTCGATTACCTACCTTCTTCAAATACATATGTGTCGGTGAGGGAACGTCTCTCTCAATATCATCAGCCATTATTTTAACGGCATGTATTTAATGCGGCAACTAAGTAAAATGAATATAGGTTTTAAAAAAAAATAGAGTGGGTACCATATATAATGGGTTGGCAGCTAATAAGGAGTATCGTAATAAGTAATAGGTAGCATATTAATATATCAGTAATAAGCTCCGTTTTAATTTAAACTAGCATCAAGTTTTTCTTTTGGGAACAGAATTAATATTAATATCTAAGCGGAAACTAAATGGCGAAAATGAAATAGAAAATGGGCATTCATAAATAATATATTATTATTGTATTATTAGGGCAGGTTTAGATTTTCTATATAATCTAGTCGTTTCTGGTCTGGGTCACAGTTTTAACCTTACCTAACCATTAAAAAAAAAAAAATAACCTACTCTAACTAGACTGGTAATATATTATCTTTGCCACCCTACTAACATTATTAGTCGCCAAGTCATTATTTATAGCTCCTCGCCTAATATTTTATTTGACTGGTATAGTTTATTTGCTACCTAAACGCAGCTGCTAGTTTTTAGTTTTTATAACACCTTTAATTTTGAACCTTACGTAATATAATAGTCGCGAAAATATTTAATCGCTGGCAAGTTATTTTATTTGTTGCAAACATTTAGTCGACTTTTAAGTTATTAGTCACTCAGAAAATAATAAGCTTATTTTAACTACTGTGGGCGTACTATGGGTAGTGTTGATAATTGCATAGTAGAAAAACCGTTTGCAGTTAAGATCAAATACGTTGATCTTAACTGCAAACCGTTTTTCTGCTTGACTGCCACCGACAGCTCTGCGCGTGAGACTGCCGAGCGGCGCTAGGCGGCGCGGGCGCCCCGATTAGTCAAATCAGTGTCGTATTACCAACATATGTGTATCTCTCTATAACGTGTATCGCTATAACTGAATTATGTTTTATTGCAGCAAGTCAACTACAAATTACAGAGCAAGATACAGAACTTACAAAAGCTCATATTGAACGGGTTTGCTCAAAGACGCAGCGTGGATTTTCTAAGTGGCACAAGACGAAAGCTTCAACCCCCGAGACGAATAACAATATCTACGTTAGACTCTATACCAGATGACGAGCCCGTTGTCAGTATACCCAAGTTTTGTACACCTAGTTTGAAGTATAAGTAAGTGGATTATTTTTATTGTTTTTGTAGCAACAATTTTTCTGATGGATATAGCAAGTTTTAGTGTAACCAACCGGGATTGTGATGTCAGTGCTTTAAAAGATTTTCAGCCAATGACCTGCTAAGAATGTTTTTTTAAAATGAATTTTGAACTTAACGAGTGTCGTGAAATGTACGTTCGGCATATTCAGCTTCAATTTGAGAAGTGGTACTTCACTTAATCTCAGGAGCACGGGTCGATCTATAGGTTAAGCTACGCTTGCCGAGGTTGGTCTGTGGATGTCTGACATCTTTACATACCGAGACTCCTCCGTGCCTCGGAAAGCACGTTAAGCCGTTGGTCCCGGCTGTCATGCTTGAATCTTTGACAGTCGTTACGGGTCGTCAGAACCCCGAAAGTCTGACAACCAGTCTTACCAAGGGGTATCGTATTACCCAGTTACTGGGTTGTTGAGGTCAGATAGGCAGTCGCTCTGGTATTCAGATGTATCCGGTTAGACTGGAAGCCGACCTCAATATAGTTGGGAAAAGGCTAGGCAGATTGACTTCACTTAATCTTAGGGTGAAGGGTGGGCGTTTTGTGGGACTGTCTTGTGTAATTTTGACGTTCGAAAAGTGCTCATTCTCAGCCTAGTTTGAATAAATGACTTTGTAGGTATTAGTCCACCAAATAAAAGTCTTTATGTACACCAGAACGTGTATTAGCAATAGTATCAAGAATAGGACGGTTACAGAGAGAGAAACACGTTAACACTACAGAAGGAAGATAGAAAGACGAAAGAATATTTTTTAACAAGATGTGAGAAAGCTAAACAGATAGAATTAGGGAGAAAACAGAATACTTTAAGCTTGACGGGCGCGCGAAATTAAACAGTTTTAGAACAAGCGAGCGCGCGAGTGCCTTGCGCAGCGGCGAACAATAGACTGGCGCGTGAGCATGTAACAAACCGAACGGAGCGCGCGGCGCGGCGGAGACGGCCGAGTATGCACGATTGTACTCGGGTCGCTTCGTAGTGTGGCGGCGATGCCGCTACAACTTTGATTATGATTTTTCAAATTCACGTTATATCAGCAGTGCTATCGCTTACCGTATTATGGACTATAAGCACAGATTAATACAGATGGTTTACTGCGCAAAATCATTTTTAAAATAAAAAGCGACTCTTGCTACGACACCATAAAGTGCAATTTAGGTTGCACAGCGCTGAATGGTTACAATTATATTCACCTAGAAGTTGCCTCTCTTTCTATCGCGTAGCTCTTATATCTTTTGATTCTGACTCCGTTACGCTCACTGAATTGGCCCGACAAGACAGGCCCGCCGCGTACTTGTAGCTTCATATCTAAAATGCGGAGTGCGCCTTGTGTAGTATTCTGTGCTATAAGGTCAACACTGACGTAACCGTAATAATATGAGTTTAAAGATTATTTATTTATTCTAAAAGAACATACATTGTTCGCTTAGCGAATATATACATAACTATGTAAGGTAAGTGTAGCCCAGTAGCAAATAGTAATATGTGACCTTTTACAGCCCAAATTCGATAGTGAAGCCCGACTTCCTGCCGCCCCGCGCCTCGCCCAGCTCGCTGCCGGCCGTGCCCGAGGAGCCGGCGCGCCTGCGCACGCCGCCGCCCGTACGCACCGTGTTCTTCAGCAACGAGGTCATTGATCTTGGTCAGTAATGGGCTACTTTTATTTTTGGTTATATTTTACTTCCATTTAATACTAGGAGTAGAATAACTATTACTTATACAACGTCTTTTAAAATGGATTAGCGAAACTCTATGGACGTGGTAGGCATCTAATAGTAAGAAAAACAACAAAAATTAATTTCTAAAATGATAACTTCAAGTAACTATCCGCGACCTGTAATTAGTGGTTGCCTTAATATTATTGGAGTTTACTCCTAAAGAATTGGCCCCCGTTATGGAAATTTTATGTGTGAAATTTATACAAGCGTTAACTCAAAAGCGTTACGTTTTCCTGCGCAATGTACCAGCAAAGAAGTTCATATCTAACCAGTTTCTAAACAAAATCCCGTGAACACGATGACCACATCTGTTACCGGCCTGGTGCTATAGCTGCCGAGCGCTGCAAGCAAGAATAGCCCTTACAGTGGTTAGATATGAACTTCTTCGATGGTACATAGCGTTCACCTTTCACTTTGAAATCATGAATGTGTAAAGGGTAAATAACCCCCCCCCCCCCCCCTGTATACAGGGGGTAGGGTTTTTGTTTTTTAACAGATGCGTCTATTTAACCTTTTTGCCTATTGCATATTCAAAGACAATCGTATTAAGAAGTAAACTCCAGTCGTGCATCGAAGCCACACATACTTTTTATTTTAGATAATCGTGAGGAATAAATACAAATCTCCACTCCTTCCACCAATTAATTTTCAAAAGGTATTAACGTGTTGGTTCCTTATTTCATTACAACATTTCCTATAACTTAGAAAGATTACCCCATAATTTACTCTCATGCCTTTAAAACTATGGTGACCAAGGCGTGAAATAACTCTATTCATTTATATTTCACAGACAGCGATGACGATGACTCGACGCGAGACGACCCACAAACATGCTCGCCTATTCATAAATGCTATGGTAATTATTTATTCAAAACCAACATCGATTATTATATAATTTCATGTAGTGTACTGAAGTTTTGGTGTATTTATTGAATACTTCACGCAAATGCACAGAGGGGCTCAAAGTGTTGTGCCAAAGGTTGACTGGTAGAAAATGGCATCATTTTCTACCAGTCAACCTTTGGCACAGATAAATCATTTAAATAAAAACCGACTCTTGCTACGACATAATAAAGTGCAATTCAGGTCGCGCAGCGCTCATAACCTACAGTTATATTCACCTAGAAGTTGCCTCTCTTTCTATCCCGTAACTCTTATATCTTCTGACTACGTTACTCGTGGCTAAGTAATAATTGCCGCACGCGTCTATCAATCAGGTTAAGCTACGCTTGCCGGAGTTTGTCTGTGGATGGGTGGCCATCTTTACATACCGAGACCCCTCCGTGCCTCGGAAAGCACGTTACGCCGTTGGTCCCGGTTGTCTTTCTTGAATCTTTGACAGTCGTTACGGGTCGTCAGAAGCCCGAAAGTCTGTCAAGCAGTCTTACGAACGGGTATCGTATTACCCAGTAACTGGGTTGTGGAGGTCAGATAGGCAGTCGCTCCATGTAAAATACTGGTATTCAGCGGCATCTGGTTAGACTGGAAGCCGACCCCAATATAGTTGGGAAAAGGCTAGGCAAATTGATTGATGTTACTGAATTCGACAAGTCGAACACGCTGCGTGCCTACCTGTAGCTGCACACCTAAAACGCGCAGTGTCCCATCTGTATTCATGTGTGCCTTTGGGTGATGCAAACACAATCAGTTTTAGGTGTAATTACGAAGTTTCGATTTCAGCCAAAAGTAGAATAGGAGCCGAATTTTCGGTTTCGGCTGAGATCGTGTTTCGGTCGGACACTAATTTTATGTTTTATTATTATAACTAGCTGCCCGCCCCGGCTTCGCTCGAGTAGCACTAAGTATTTATCTACGGCGCACCCTACCTACCTACCCTACCTACCTGCCTACCCTACCTACGCTACCCTACCTACCCTACCTACCTACCTACCCTACCTGCCTACCCTACCTACCCTACCCTACCTACCCTACCCTACCCTACCTACCCTACGTACCCTACCTACCCTACCTTTTCATTGTTTTTAAGATGTATTCTGCTATTCGAGGCGGAGACAAATCCAACGAATCAAAAACCATGAAAATTGGTCCAGCAGATCTCGAGTTATAAGTGTTGTAACAAACACGACTTTCTTTTATATATATAGATAACGACATAACGTTTTTTTCAGGTGCAACAAAAACGCCACCATGCATACTAAGGCGAAATGCGAAGGAAGCTGAGAGGAATCTGAAAGGTATTATTGAACTCACTGAACGAGAGAAGATGTATTCTCCTAATGTGGTAAGTTATCACTTATCAGTCACGACACAATACACATCTCTAAAGCCTCATATTCGTGGGTAACCACTACCCATGTACAATTACCAGTTATAATGTTTTTAACCATTTATTTTTTTAATCTTAATTTTGTTTTCTTTTTAATTTTGTTAATAAAGAACTTCTACTAAGTTACGTAGCGAATTCAATCAACAACAAATAATCACAAATTCAATAAACTCAAAGTAACATACGTGTTCATCTAAAGTCTCCGTCATGAAAATCTATAAATTTTGTAAATAAAGAACTTCTATAAGTTACGTAGCGAAGCCTATAATCCCAAATTCAATCAACTCGAAAGTAACACGTGTAATACGAAACTAACGAGCAATTTCCTTTGGTCGGGTTATATTTTAGCGATATAAAGCGCTGTCATGTAAACTGTAATGTTTTGTGGTAATTGAACGTGGTACTACAAATTAAAATTGCTCGTTAGTTTCGTATTAAACGTGTTACTTTGAGTTGATTGAATTTGGGATTATAGGTTTCGCTACGTAACTTAATAGAAGTTCTTTATTTAAAGAAAGAAAGAAAGAATAATGTTTATTTGGACACAGTTCGTGAAACACAAAAAACAAAAAAAGTGAAAATAATATTTTAACAACAATAGTGTGTGCCTCACGGCTGCGCCAAAAAGGTTCATTTCAGCATTAATGCCCGACAGGTGCTGTCTGACGCTGGTTTTCTAATGAACCTATAAGTAGGGACAAGTGACGGTGAGTACAAAACAGTTTCAACAACAAAAAAAAACATTACAAACATTTACAAAGTTTATAGCTTCTCATGACGGGGACTTTAGATGAATATTAAACTTACATACAATAAAGGAATGTCGATGTTTTGTCAAGTTGTAAAAACCATGTGCAGCAGTGGCAGGTCGCTAGTGTATAACAATTCTTAAAAATTTCAGGTTGAATATATAGAAAAATTAGAGCATAATACGACTGTGATAGCGGAATTGCAAGACCAAATTGAACTTATGAGCAAACAGAGCAAAGAAAAAGATATAGAAGTGGAACATTTCAAAAGTATAATTAAACAGACTGAAGAAGCTATAAAAAGTTTAACCTCCAGTAAGGTAAGCATATTATATTACTAGAAAACTACTACAAAAAAAAACTATTTCAAGTTATTTGATACTTGATTCAGTCAGCAGCAATCCAACAGCAACCTTATTGCATCGAAAATAAAGATCATTGTAATTTTGAAAAACTTGTCAGTGGCAGCAACCCAACAGCAACCTTATTACAAGGAGAATAAAGATCACTTTGATTTTGAAAGTGATGCAAAATCAGAGGTAAAATAACTGTGAAAGGACAGAACCCACTTCACTGAAGTGGGTTCCATCGGCTACAGAACTTAATAGAGAGAAATCTAGCATAGACTAAGGCCCTGTATATATCGTACAATCCTTTCACAGTTATCTCTGAAAGCAACCCATCTGCAACCTTATTGCTAGGAAAATAAAGATCACTTTGATTTTGACAGTGATGCAAAATCAGAGGTAAATTAACTGAAAAATTTGTAAACAAAAGTTGCAAGCGCTAAAGTAAGTGAGAGTATATTTCTGCCGCCAGGGAGTGCTACTGTGTTCCGGTTTTTTTTGTAGGGTATGCAATGCATAGCCTACAAACCGTAATTACACCGGCATGCATACTATAGATGGCCGGTGTAATTACAGGCACATGAGACATGAGACGTTTTTTTGTGGGAAATTATCAAATAACTTCTCCCGCTCTTCGTGTCAGACTTACTGACTAAAACCCACCCGTGTTCCTTTAGTTGCCTGTACGTTGCCAGGGGTCACGGTATCCCTTTCGAACTTGCCCGCGAACGACCTAACTACATGTGGACAGTCGGCCTGTCAGCCAACCAAAATTATAAAAAAAAACTTTATTTAGGTATAACTAGTAACGACAAACTTTATTATTTACTTAGGCACTTATTCGTGCCAAGTTTCAAGTTTATAAGCCCAAGGAATAAGATTTTTCATATAGCCGAATTCTCCGCTTTTAAGGGTCGATTTTCGATAAATCATTTCTTAGTACAACCCCTTTGTTATAAACTACAACTACTGCCCAAAATTCAAGTTTCTATCTTTAGCAGCTTGGGCTGTGTGAGTCTTATGAACACCCCCTGTTCTCTGTTCTTTTATAAATATTAATCTTCTGGTTTCGTAGAGCGAGCTACAATCCCTGTGTAACAACTACAATACTAAGCTGACTGACGCAGAAGTAAGTTACGAGACTCTCAGGAATAAAGCGAAGCTTAGAGAGGAAGAACTGTTGTCTTTACTGGAAGAACTAACAGCGAGGACAAGGAAACCTGAAGAGATTGGTAAGTTTAGACTAAGGCCCGCGTTACTTATGACTCGTTTAAAGCCTTTTGATTGGTTGAAACTAGTTTTAAGTAATGCTTGAGTCTTGAGTGAGGTTCTGTAATATGGGCCTTAGACACTGTTACACTTATGCAATGAAAGTATTGTTTACTTCAAGATTTGTTTTTTTTTTTAAACATACCCGAAACACGACTAGCTTTCGCAATGTCCACAGAGTAGTTAATTAACTAAAATACAATTTACAAAAAAGAAACAAATTTTCGATAGACTTAACTAACTAGCTAGGAATTCAGAATCTTAGATCGTTTACATTACTTTGCAACTTACTAAACTATCCTTACGTAGTCTTTAAGTTTTTTAGGTGACCGTTTGTAATAAAACCGGCCAAGTGCGTGTCGGACCACGCACAATGAAGGGTTCCGTAGTTGGGATGAATTTATCCCAAGAACAAACTTAACATTGTATTTATAAAACATGTTCTCCCATATCTCCCAGTCTTCGAGTTAGGTTCTGTAATACGGGCCTAAGATCCTAAGACTGTTTTCAAATATTTGCTTTCTGAAATATTATTATTATTTTTTGTATTATTTTCTTATTATTTATAAACTTTATTTTAATTAATAGGAAAAGTGATGCCCCGCACGTTAGACAAGGAGATACACTTCATGGATATTTCTAAAGATATTTCTCTTGTCAATAGTGACAATGAAAGCATAATCAATACAAATGATGATGAATCTGACCATATGAACGAATTACTCGCTGACACACAATCAGAATTGAACTTAAGAAACCAAACCCTCATAGAGTTAGAGGCCAATATCTTTGCCCAGCAACAAAAGATATGCTCGATAGAAGCTCTTAACAAAAATCTCCAAGAAGAAGTAATGACTTTCAAAGAAAAACTCTCATTAATGGACAATGAGAATTCTCTCCTGAAATCTACAATTGATACGCTACATTCGACTATTAGAGACCAAAAAGATAATTTACAAACCGCGAAAAATGACATAGACTCCTATAATAGTCTTATACAAGAGTTGCAAATAAAAATAATACAAGAAGAAAAACTACCAACCATCAACATTGACGACAACGCGCTTGAAAATATGATTGCTGATGAAGAGAAATTTATTGCTAGCAACGAAAACATGAAAAACATCATTCACTCTCTTAAAATCGCCCTTGACACGCGTAGTAAAGAAATAGAAAAATTAAGAACATCAGCACAAATGAACAGCGACGTAACACACGAAAATTTAACACTAACTCAACAGCTTGAATCTAAAACAAAAGAGGTAGATAGCTTGAATAAGAAACTAAACGAAAATATAACAATTATCAATAAACTAATGCATGAAAAGGATGTTCTTAAAACTGTCGAACAAGAACTTTCTGAAAAACTGGCAATTTCTGAATATAAAACTAGTGAACTTGAAAAGACGAATAGAGAAATCTTTACTTCCGCTGAAAGACTGAAAGAAGAAAATGACAAGCTTATACAGTTGTTGGAACAAATGGAGAATATGACAGAAAAAATTGCTGAATTAAAAACAGAAATAAGCGAAAAAGATGATCTGATATCTTCTCTCGAGAAAGAAGATAAAGAATCAAAAGACTATTTGCTTAATGCTAAAGCCGCCGTCCTCAAATCACAACTGATACTCAATACTTTGTCCGGTAACATGCAAGAAGTGCCAGAAATGATTGACAACTTTGTAAATGTATTTAACATGTTGAGTAGTAGTATGAATACGTTAGAAAATGTTGCCAGTAATGTTGTCAAACAAAAAGAAGAAACCTCAAAGAATAACAATGATTTGAAAATGATGTTAGAAGTACTTACTTTAAAACATAATTCAGAAATAAAAGAACTTCAAGAACAAATAGAAATCCTTAGTACCAATGATAGTAGTAAAAGCCAAGAAAATGTAACTTTAAGTCAGATGAACGCTGAATTCGAAATAACCCGCAATAAGTTACATTCTAAAATTTCAGAAAATGAGAGTCTGGAAGCTTCTCTAAAACAAGCTGCAGAAAATATAGAAACATGCAATCAAAAAATATCCGAATTACTTGTTAGGAACAATTTCCTTGAAGATCTTACGACGAGGCTATCGGAAAAAGGACGCATGCTACAAGAAAAGACTTCAGAGTTTATTGTCACTAATGAACAACTTACCAAATCAATCCAAGAGCGAGATGAGTTATTAAATAGCGTCTTTAAAAAAATAACTGAATTTACGATTAATTATAACATCCAAAACGATATAAGGGGAGAAGTAGGTAATGACTGTAGTAAAATTCACGAACGCATTCTTTTAACATTGGACAAAATAGGAAGTCACATCACGTTTATCAGCTCGAAAAACGATGATGATGATGATGATGAAAATATCAAAGTAAATGAAATATTATTAGAAGCCAAGCAAGAAATAGTTGAATTAACACGACAGAATCTCAGTCTCATGGAACAACTATCTCTGGTTGAAAGTAAGCACAGTGAATTGTCATTTAAATTAACAAAAAACCAGGATGACAATAAACAACTAAATAAAGAATTATCAATGAGTCAACGAATCCTAGAAAGCCTACAGGTAGAACTTAAAATAAAGGTTGATGAACTAACAAGCATGGAAGACAAAGTTAATGACTGGAAAGAACAATTTAAAAGTATAGATTGTGTAATGAAACAGCAGATGGATGATTTAAAATTGGAAAACGATAAACTTAAAACTACCATTGCAGGAGTTCGACATAAACCTGAATCCAACTCAATAATAACTTACGAACACAAAGACTCTTATGATATTGATAATCAAGATCTATCTGATATAAAACATATCCCTGATAGCAATACGTGTGGTGATCTATCTTCTCCTCCTAGCCTATTAACGATATGCTGTAACAAAATAGTGGATTCCATACAACCTAAGGAGATTGAATCTAACACTACAACTACAAATTCTAATGAATTTTCTGATAATATTGAACAAAATTACATAGTCGAATGCAAATGTAATGAACTCTCCTCAGAGTTGGAAGCCTTTAGAAAAGAAAACTTTGAAATCACTGAGCTCTTAGAACAATTTAAAGCTGTGAACCAATTTCTTATTCAAGAACAAGAACAAGCACGCAGTGAAATACAGCTTCTAGTTGCACCTGCGCACGAATTGCAGAAAAAGATTATAAATCATAAAACAAGCCTGTCGATCTTAACAGCTACTACCACCGCCGAAAATAGAGCTTTAAAATCACAGGTTAAAGGACTACAACATCACCACAGCCGCTTTCACAACGTGTGCCAAAGAGATATACCTGATTTTAAGAAGCAATTGCGTGAACTAATGACTTTGTTGAGAGGGGATCCGTCTATAGCCGATCAACAAAACGCCAGTTTTAAAAGATATTCATTACCAGATGTACTAGACAGTAGTACTGCTCTTCCTAACTTTAAAAACGAATCTACTTTAGACGGGGATCTATTGATGCTCGATACAAATATTACAATGACTACAGCTGCAGATAACACTCTGACAGCTCATGACCAAACTTGTTTAGATGTAACTCAGTTCTACAATGAAGCTTCTTGCCAAACAAATGAGTTGAATCAAATCGAAATTCTAAGTCATGACATAAACTTGTTTGAGAGATTAAATATCTTGAAAGATGAAAACGTTAAACTACGCGACTTAGTAAATAAATACGCTGAATTTAAACAATCTATGACGGACGCACAAATTAGCCCCATCAAGAAAATTAATGAGTGTGATAAATGTAAAAAGCAAGCAGAGTTAGTACACGCACAGGAAGAACTACATGACGAATTAAAATCACTTTCTCAAGAATTGCTGGACGTGAAATCACAAAAAGCTGAAATTGAGAAAAATTATAACAATCTGATGTTAGAAACACCCTCAACTGATCTTCTTATTAAGAAATTGAATAATTTAGAAAAAGATTACAACATTAAAATTCAGGAAATTACTAATGTTAAAAATACGCTTAGCATTAAGGCTGAACAACTAAAAAGCTTACAAGACGAAAACGATTCGTTATCTACACAAGTAATGGAAAACATATCCGAAGCCGATGACTTGAATAAAGAGTTAGACAGTATGAAAAAAATCAATACTGATCTATTAGAGAAATGCAGCAAGTTAGAAGAATCAGTTAAGGAGTTGAGTGATAAACAGCTTTCTGACAGCTGTTCCGAGTGTCTATCGAAAGACGAACTTATAAAAACGATGGAACTAAGACTAACAAAAACTCATACAAAACTAAACAGAAGTCTAAGCGACTCTGATTCCTCATCGAGGTATAACAAGATCTGCACGCTGCAAAGTGAATTAGATGCAGGTAGAGAAGATTGTAAGGAGATTACTGAAGATGTAGTCACTATTAAAAATCATTTAGACCGCAGCAATCTCTCAATGGATTTAGATGATAGTATGGGAGAATCCAACATGTATGCGTTTACTAAGGACTATGAAATTAAGAGCCCTCAGTCGAACAAATGTAGTATGCCTGATATTCCTGAAGAACACCCCATGGATATCTACAAAATTGACAAAAATGACTGTTTTAATTACTACGCTGAAAAAACAGGCGTAGGTAATGAAAATATCAATCGTGATATCAAAATTATCGATCTCATGAAAACGTTTTACGAACACCTAATAACTAAACACGGTAACGAAGTAGAGAATTTAACAAATAAATTAAAAGATTATGATGAAACTAAGAGCCAATTACAAAATCAAATCAGTAACTTAAAAGAAAAACATTCTCAAGTAACCATAGAATTGGAACAGAAAGATCAAAATTATAGCGCTGTTGTAAATGCTTTATCGCAAATTAAAAATAATATTAATAGCTTAAACCAAGAGATTATTACTTTCACTGATGTAGACGTAACTAAACTCATAAATATGTACAAAAACAATTTCTTTAAAGTCTTAGACAGTAAATTAGGTTTGTCCAGTATGAAGATTATCGAAACTCTTATCGATAACATTGTAAACAAGCATCAAACTGATTTGACCGGATTTATGGAGCAATACACCAAGTTACAAGCGCACATGGAGAGTGTAACTACGGAGTTAAGTTCTGTCAACGAAAACTTAGAACACATGAAGGGCCAATTGTCTGCCAAAGAAGAAGAATACAATGTGCTCAAGAAACAGAAAGAGAGAATCCAAGAGATAAGCAACGCAGTCACGTTAGACATAGTCAAGAAAGACAAAGAATTAACTGAAACAATTAGCAATGTTTATAAGGAACTAATCGAACTAAATGTAGTTAAAAATCAAGATATTGATTTGACATTGCCAGCTAACGCTAATATTGGTCTGTTATTTGAGCACGTCATTACCCTACACAAAAACAGCATTAGCACCGATATAGAAAAGGAGAAAGAAAATCTTGCCTTAGAAGTAAAGAATACAAAACTAATAATAGAAGAAACACAAAAAGAAATACAGGAACTTCAATCAAGTAGTCAAAACTTACAAGAAATTAATAACGCTGTTACCGTTGATTTAGTGGACAAAGATAACCAACTACAAGCCCAAAGTGCATTTTATAAAGATTTGAATGAAATATACGAAAGCAAAGTTAAAGAAAATAAAGCAAATGTTGATCTCATAGAAAAGTTATCAGAAGAAGTAAAATTATTGAAAAGTACCGTCGATGAGAAAGAAAAGACTATTGCAAAACTTGAACTGGAAATCGATACACAAAATAAATGCAAACTAAAAGAATTCACTGAAATGATTGAAAGTGTAAAAGTAATGCAAGATGACATTGCACGCTTGAAAGCAATGAATGATGTCATAGTTAAAGAAAAGGATTCATACTCTAATGAATTGCTAAAGTCTGGTGAGACTATTAAACAGAATAACAAAGAAATGGATAAGATGACTTCAGATATTTTAGTGCTGAGAGAATCTGTACGAGAGAATGGTATTGTAATAGAAAATTTGAATGTAGAAACCAAGAATTTATTGAAACAGAATATAGAGTTAAAGGAGAAATTCGAAGATAAATGTAGAGAATGCTCTAGACTGGAGACTAATATTAAAACGCATGAGAAGACCGCCGAGATTCAGACCAGAATGATAATGAGGTGAGTTTTCTATAATTATATTGGTCTCTTTTGTATTCTGGTTGCTTTCGAGTTTTCTTGCACCTTAGGGGAACTTTTCATGTACTCAGGTAAAAAGACCTTGTGTTAATCTAAGAGATACTCTATCTGGATGCCGAATATCATCCAAATCCCTTCAGCCGTTTCGGTGTGGTTGACGTGCAAACTTATAATATTAGTAAAAAAACAAAAAGAAAAGTAATTGCATTGACACACGTGACGTCCACAGTTGCCTACCCGATTGTAGCTTCAATCAAAGCCATCTTAACTCGTCACAAACAGGTCTCAATAAAACTCCTTTGGCATGTTCTTTGGCTTGTTTTTTTTTTTTGTATATCATGGCAACATCTGTAAATAAATAGTTGCCATGGTAACCAGTCAATAATATTTAAAGCTTTCCCATGTCGTCAGGCATTTATACAAACAGAATCATATGTTTTTTGTCACAATTAATTTAATTTATTAATAATAACACCAGTTTAAGAATCAGTATAGAAAT
The DNA here is from genome assembly GCA_914767755.1 of Agrochola circellaris. Lineage (NCBI taxonomy): Eukaryota > Metazoa > Arthropoda > Insecta > Lepidoptera > Noctuidae > Agrochola > Agrochola circellaris. The sequence continues at coordinate 5,790,744 of OU611847.1, forward strand.
GCCTCCGAATTTCGGGTAAGCATTACCCTTTACCTACTGCTTTCGTGTTGACTGGAATTAATTTGTTACAATAGTTAGCAAGTCCTTTGGGTGTTAGTAAAATTAGTATAGTCTCGTCTTGGTCTTGAACTTGTAGCTTGGCAGTTACGAGATAGTGACAGAGATACTGCTTAGACAAAGCACGTGATAACAAAAGGTCTGATTTTCTTGGATATAGTATATCCAAGAAAATCAGACCTTTTGTTTTCACGTGCTTTTAATTTTGCAAAATTATATTAATAATTTTGCAATTAATTTGTTTACACATGTATTAAATATGTAAATAAATTAATTGCCTAGTTGATGTAGTGGTCGGAAGCGAGATTGCATGCCACCTTCGGTTTTAACGCTAGGTCGGGCAAACTGCTACTTTGTTTATCAATTAGGAATTTCTGACTAAGAGCCCAGTCTGGATTTGTAGGCGGTTGATGACAATAAGCTGGCTTTTATATTGGATTTAACGGGGGAAATGCAGATGTACACACTCCCAACCCTTTAGAGTAAACAAATAAATACGTGATGGATAATAAATGGTTTTATGTAAATGAATGACGTGATGGTTAATAAAAGGTTATATGTAAATGAATTTCAGGCTAGAGAAACAAAAGAATGACGACGACAAGACTATTAGTGAGAAGACCAAACAGTTAGAAGAGTTTAAACACAAGGCCTCCCTGCATTGTGACAGCAGTGAAATCGAGCTGTTGAAGAAGACTAACGAAACTTTAGAGGTATTTTTGAGTTTGTTATCTATACATATTATACATTGAAGCTTCTATGTGACCGTGTTGTTCTACTAAACTACGCAACGGATTTTGATACGGTTTTCACCATCATTAGAGAATTTATTCCGGAAGGTTTATGTGTATAAAGTAAATCATACTTACATAAAATAAAGAACCAATGTTTTGTGAATATAAATCGATTGGTATTAGAACAGTCGGTCGATTCTGTAAAAAGATCAACGTGAAACTTAGGTGGAGTGAGCGTGAAGTGAGCTGTCACTGTCACATCGATTTGTGACAGTGACAGCTCACTTCACGCTCACTCCACCTAAGTTTCACGGAGATATTTTTACAGAATCGATCGGCTGGTGCCAATGGGCCCAAAAAGTTCTAGTGTTGCGACCGCGTACCGGAACGCTTAGAGTGGATAAACCGATGACTCTGTGAAGGTTGCGGGAATCCACTTCATTCAGGCAGGACCGGCCGTTGTGTCGAAGCTTTGTCCTTATGTCCAGCCGTGGTTTGTGTGATGATAGTTTGGACGTCGATTGACTGAATTTCGGCGGCTATAGCAACGGATGTACACTTATTTACTAACCTCATTTACAAACATCTCTATCGCACTGAGGTTAACTGTTAGAGAACGCAATACTGGGTTAAGCAAGGCCAGGCGCACTCCGCATTTTAGGTATGAAGCTACAAGTACGCGGTAGGCTTGACAGTGGGCGTAACGTAGCCAGAAGATATAAAGAGCTACGCGATAGAAAGAAAGGCAACTTCTAGGTGAACATAACTGTAGGTAATTAGCACTATGTGACCTGAATTACACTTTATTTGGTCGTAGCAAGAGTCGCTATTTATTTAAATGATTTTACGGAGTGAATCTTCTGTAATTCTACTATTATGTATTCTGTGGTTCAGCTCGCCTTTGTACTCAAAACACAAGGTGTCCTTATAATGTTAAAACTTTGTTTTTGTAATGTATGTGTACAATAAAGTATAATCGTTTGTTTTGCAGGCACGAGTGGCTGAGCTTGAAGAGCTAGCGGGTAAATCTCGCCCGTCCATCGACGCTCTCTCCGACTTGTCCCGACGAAGACGGCAGAGCCTGCACGACTCCAAGCGCTTGTTCGGCGAAGATAAACATGAGTTTGGAGGTAAGGAATAACGTAAAAGCGATCTCTGATATACAAAATCTGTTTATTCATGTTTACGGTTTTACATACAAAGTAAGCTGCGCATACGATTCACCATTCCCCGCCGTGATAAACTCACGATTAAAACTAGTTTTTCGGGCAAATCCGAAAAAACGGGTATGTCTAAACCGTATTCAGCACTATGAAGATTTGTCAAGAAAGTAGAGAAAAAAATATGAACAACAAAGCATTATAATATGTGAACAGTTTGAAAGTAGTTCCTAATTTTTCAGATCACAACAGCGTGGAAGCCATGTTTGAGTCTCGGCAGAAACCCGACGACCTCTTCATGGACGTCGACGAGGATATATCCAACAGAAGCAGTCCCATTATGAGACACAGCAAGGGGTACATTCATATAAAATATATTTATGATAACATATTATGCTTTCTTCACAAAATAACTTTCATTATGTGTTTGTATTGTTTCAGACGTGACAGCTTGTCCCTTTCAAAGACTGATCAGGTAGGAATAATAATATATAATAAATAATAATAATATTATAATAAAATATTGACAATTATAATTAAACGTCCATCAGTACTTCAATTAAATTTAATGTCAGCAATATGTATTGTGGTGAACGCTATGTACCTTAGCGGGTTACAGTGCTTCACTTATCGTCGGTGCGTAGCGTACGTACGCGTCGCTCGGTACCAGCATCACGCAACACGCAACACGCTCAATAATTTCATAGCGCGTCGATCGATCGACGTACGGGTTCCCATACAAAACTGCGATGCGATGCGTTACGACGCCACATCGCAGGTTTTTAGAGTAGCTTTGTTTTTTAGGAGCTCGCAGATTTTTGCAATGCGATGCGAATTCGCAGTTTTGTGTGGGAGCCCTATGGCATGCGGACGCGCTCGACAGACGGTCCTCGTACGCTGTGCGGAGTATCGTGGGCATACGTACAGTATAAATTTACATATAAATGACGAACGTGACCGACGTACGCATCGACTGTCGGTGAAGCACTGTAACCGGCCTTAATTATCAAGTGTCCATTCGTTATTAGGATTTTTTCTAGCATAAGTGTAAAGTATGTCATGTTGCTGTACTCTTTTAAATAAATACATAAGTATCTCAACAGTTTCCTATCATTAATTTATTTTCATTTAAGGACGAGGAGGCCCCATCTCGACCGAGCAGCGTTGTAGCGACGCGTCGACGAAGGCAGAGCATTCACGATCTGCACAGAAGTGTGCTGCGTCACACACCGTCACCCGGTAACTTAAACAAACTTTTATAAACATTTATACAGGTGTAACAAGACCCATCACATAGCCATTATCTACGCACTCTGAACAAAAAATTAAGTAACATTGAGTAAACATTATTGCTGGGAACTGACGTGTTTACGGCACCGTGCAATGTAACGCACGCAAACATGGCGCTTATGTGTGCATGTAACGTTACAGGAGTTGTGGGGGTATTTAAAATTACCTGTGGAACTTTGACCTTCAATATCTCCTTAACCAGAAGTTTTCCAAGAATGGTCCCGGACCAAATTATGATCACAATGATGGAGAGTATAAGTGACTCTGGGCTTCGTTATGCGTCTTTTTGCTCCCGTTTTATCCTCATTGACCGGAAAAAATATATAATAATACCCGAAGGCTATTATAGAAAGAAAGAAAGAAAGAAAATGTGTTTATTCTGCACAAACTAAACGCACATTACAAAAAAAAAAAAAACAATACCACTTTACAAATTAGCCAAAAGCCTCGTATCCATTATTGACACAGAAAAGCACGTCTCATTATGGTACATCTAGTTATAATATTTTACTCTCACGAAGCGACGCGCGCTTTACTTGTGTTTACCAAGCCGAGACAATGGCGAAGTCGGAAGTGTGAGTGTTATGTACTTACCTTACTCGTCTTCACGCACACATTCACAGCGTGTTGGTACACTTGGTTACCACAAGTAAACCGCACGTCGCCGATATAAATACTGTTTAAGAAAGAGACTCAATATATGAGTGACAGAGCTCTACAAACTTGAACTTTTTCAAAAACGCGGATGTTTTTTAGTGGCTTGTAGTCAAATTAATTCAACAATAGTAAAAATATTTATTTTTAAAGTATTTTAATATCGACTAAATGGGAAATTCAGTTCAATTCTTTTTCTTGTTGTGTTTCTCTATAAATTTTCTAATTGGTAACTTGAATGATTGTCTTTGAATCGGACAGCAAAGAATGGTCAGCAACATAACATATTATTAATTTTGCGACCATTGAAGCTACATTGATAATTCCGATTTTACTAAAAGTAATCGTCAAATTCCTTCATCCAAAATGCTTCGGCTGCATTCAACAAATTCATGTATATTTGATATGTTGAGTTTAACTTTCAGGTCTAGACCAATCGAACAGGATACTTGATGAATTCAACCATTCGAAGCCTTCTGACACTTCGGGTGATGCCGTCAGGTTCGTTATAAACCATTTTAATACTATTTACATACACAAAGAACAACGCTTTTAATTCTTGGAGGACTGCTGCACACTTGTCGAGCAAAAATATCGACTTTGCGTGTGTTGAAATAATGTTTAAAATAAATAAACTTCCACTTGTACGTGAAACAACTTATCCATTGACAAAGGATTCCACATTATATTCCTACCACTGAGAGAATGCGTTTCTGACCGTAAAACACGTACTATTTTGTACTCGGCGGTCTGCAAACCTTACACAATTATTTTACCTCTGATTTTGCTTTATCGTTTGTGCTTGAAGAGCAAGGTTACATGCCCAGTTTGTCATCAGTAAAGTCATTCTGGTCAGAATGACGGGAGAATGATCGTCTAACCCATGGAATGAAGAACTGATGGGCCATACTGATGAAAATTTAATATTTTAAATAATTTTCGTCAATCACTGTGTAGTATGAAATTCTGATGGAAAACTGATCATGTAACCCGCTTGTTGTCATTCTCGCGTCAATCACCGTCCGCGACAAATGGAGCACGACGTGTCACGCGACACATCGTGCACGCCGCACGCGCCACTGCCGCCGCCACCCCTAATTGAAATAGAAAAAGATTTTATATTTAAATTGGAGTACTTGCCCGTTTTATGGAATAAAAGGACATAAATTAATACTTCCCATATATGTCTCGACAATAGATTGACTGATGGCAGCAGGTGGCCTTATTGCCAAGTACTTCAAATCTTTAATATTTATTCCTGTAGCAAGATATCGTAAAGTGACAGCTAATCTTTCTTCGGCCGTTATCGCTTTCCTCATACAGTCGATCCATTCTGTAAACATCTCACCGTGAAGTGAGCATGAAGTGAGCTGTCCATTGTGTCAATCCCTGGCTTTAAGTCCAATGACAGCTCACATCAAGCTCACTTCACCCAAGTTATCACGGTGAGATGTTTACAGAATAGCACGGCTGGTATCTTTTCTTTTTTCTTCTTAGATATGCCTTGACCATTTGCAACAAATGATCGTAGCAGGTTTCTTTTATCCGATAGTAATTTTCAGTCTTCTTCTTCCTCGTGTTCGCGTATTGCATTTCATAAATTTAGATGCGTGTAATGGTCTCTTCTTGGTAGCCAGCTTCTAACTTTCTTTTAATACATTTTTTAATAGTAAAGCGATAATTATCATAGCACAGGCTTTTTTTTCTTTATAACATCAATGGTTGTGCAGGTTACTGATAAATTAATGACTGTCGTCTCTCTCTCTGTCGTCCTAGACGGCAACTGACTTAATTTTTATCAGTCTGTTGTCAGTTTGGACTGGCCGTGTAACTCTTCCATCATTCCATCAGTTTCTCATCATTCCTATCAAGGACCAGAATGATGACCACACTGATGCCAAACTGAGCGTCTAACCTTGCTCTAAGACTGCTATCAGATGTACAATAACTGTGAAAGGACTGTGCCTAACCGACAGGTGTCAGTAACGCATTATCTCATCGGAAGGCGTGTAATACTGTTTAATTTTTTTTATATGTTGACTAATTTTACAGTGAAGTGTCCCATCTGCGCGAGCGCTTAGCCTTCTGTCAACAAGAGTTAGAAGATCTGAAAGAGAAATACAGGGAGCTGGACGAGGAGTGTGAGACGTGCGCCGAGTACCTGCGAGAAAGAGACGAGCAGTGCGCGCGGCTTAAGAAAGAGAAGGCAACGCTGCAGGTAAGATAATTATTATGTAGCTAGTTGGTGCCAAGAGGAAAAGTACCTTCTCTTTTTCGCACTGAACAAACGCCTTTTAGTTCACCTAATGACTTTCGTACATAACATACCATGACGCCTGTATTCCCCGATGGGTTAGGCAGGGGTGTACCTATGGAGTCGAGAGCCGACTTCCGGCCACCGTAGGCGCGGGCCTGCGGACGGTGAGCAATGGGTAGCTCACCGTCCGATAAGAACCAGGCCCGGGTCGACGGCGCGTTGTGTTCCACGCGCGCCTCAAAGAGGTGTCAGCACCAACTGACGGGGTCCGGAAGGGCCAAAAGTCCCATGTAAGCCTAGATACGCACGGGCGATTACATTACGCGAAGATTTTTTTTCGTGCACTTGACCTTCAACTCTCTGTAATAGCCGAGCCTTAAGAATCCAACAGAGCGCATCCCAGCATGTAAAGAAATAAAGAAAACACTGTTGGATTTTGAACTCTCGGCGCTAAGCAGATAGTTACGAAGTACGCGAAAAAAAAATTGCCCGTGCCACCAAGGCTAATAATAGAGGGAGAGCCTATTGCAATCTACAAGGCATAGATCCAGACTTTGGTTGCTACTGATGAATTAATAGTTAGTACAAGTTTACTTCGTTGGAGTTGTCCTCGCAAGCGCAACGGCTAAAGTGTAAGTCCTCAGTAGCAGCCCGAAGTCGGAATTTGTGCCAAGTTTATAGCAATAGGCTCACCCCCTTTGTAAATAAGTTGACTTAACTTTGAAAATCTACTTCATTACAGGCAACAGTGTCAGATCTCAAGGAGAAACTGCAGTCGTGCAGTCCCAATCAAAGTCAGCTGATCGTTACGAAACCGAGCGTCGCTCACGTCGGCGTTAACACTGACGAAGGTAAGAGGAATTGACGTTATACAACGTATAATTGATATGCCATAAATCTAGGGTATTAATGAGACCATGACCAAAGAATCAACTGGCAAAAATATTTTTGTTTTTTCATAGTTCGTGCAAAATAATTCGACAGTCACAATTATTCATGTAAAACACCCTCACGTAAAATACAAAAAAAACTGACTATTTTTGTCCATAAAAAAAATATGACCAAGTCGCATTTTCTTAGCTTTAAAAATATCAAACCAAAATAAATGTCATTATTGTTACCAGATTGGACCAACCTACATTCAGTGGTTGTGGACCGCATGTCGTTTGACGCTGAGGTCGAGAAGAACAAGAAACTTACCAAGGCCATCGAAGAGTTACGGTTCAAGAAACAAGACTTGAAGAACACACTCGCCAAGATGCAGAAGGCATTGGAAAAGAATAGTAGTCGCAGGTGTTTATAATTGCTTAATGCTTAGTGTTGTTTGTCGTAGGGTGGAACCCAGGCAGGCGAAACGCTATAATTTATACTAGCTACTTACTTTGCCCTCGGCTTCGCCCGCGTCGATGTCGGAAAATATCCCACGGGAACGTACCTACTACCGGGATTACATGCCTAATAGCCGAGGAATAGGTCATTGACTCCTACCGCTGCGCCTGCGTTGCCGTCAACCATAATTATTTTATTACGCGTAATTTTTAATCTGTGATATCTTTCAAAGTATTGATTTTAACGATATGATGTCAAGGCATATTTTAATCTAAATTAGATGCCCAATTTAAATAACATATTCACCCGTCGATAGCTTCCGAAATAACAATGAACGTCTTCTAACATCTTTGGCAAATACATGGGTGACCGTATTTTTGCAGTTACACAGCTGCACAACGGAGCATATTAATAATTATGCTTAAAAGAAGTCCCTTATTTACAAAAAAATTACGTATAGTGACAGCTAGCTGTCAAATTCTTAGAACCTGGGTAGTAGCGACATCTTAAGTGGGCAAGTGGCAGTTTTGATCCCCATTGAAAAGTTGCATTTACCACACAGAATAACTGTAAGGGGTCTGCGGCTCTTGTAATAAAATGAATAAATCTATGACTTCATTTTTATATAACCTTTTGTAAACAGGGAACTCGACTCGGCGCGGCATGAACTTCAAGCGTGCAAGCAAGAGCTGTTACAACTGAGACAGAAGTACAAGGAACTGGACGAAGAGTGCGAGACGTGCGCTCAGTACTTACGAGAGAAGGACGAACAGTGTCGCAGGCTCAAGGAGGCTAAGACTGCGCTAGAGGTACGTAGTCTTCGCCTAATTCTTTATTTTATAATCGACCATGAATTTGCTAAAGGAGCATGCGCTAAGGCAACCCGCAAAGTAAAAAAAAAAGTCGTTTTCTTTTTTTGCAATTTTTGAGGTCAGTCTCAGGTTGTATGGTGATTAAAATATGATTCGCGACTACAGTCGCGTAGTCGCAAATGTTTATTTCCAGAATTATAATCATTACAATTATCAGTACAACTCTCTAAAGTTCAAATTTCCCCATTGAATGACTATTGCATGAAATCATTACATTTGAGGCCAGTTCTAAATTAGAGTATTGTATTGATTATTTTATTGAGTAAGAAAATTTTAATTTCGCGGGCTATACTGGCGCTTTCGCCACAATATAATAACGTTGCAGTATTATATCTCGGCATTGACCATGAAGTTTTATTACCTACGGCCGGTATATAAACGTTTCGTTGCGTATTGATATACACTGAGAGTCCGAAGCGCGTCTTTTCGGCCGTTTTCTATAAAGCCATAATACTGTTACTTATTTATACTGTGCTTTCGCCTTTACTTTTTAGTTTTGATAAAAACGCCCAGTAAATTAAAGTTCCACTAAGGTAACTTTTATTCGTATTCATAGCTAAAAAGTACATTCTGTTTTAAACTTTAAAATCAAAGCAATAGGTAATAAATGTAATTTGAAATGTCTCTAGAAACTCATTATCATTCTCCTGCCCTTATCCCAATTTATTTCTGGTCGGCGCAACATGTCCCTTTCTTCCATACTTCTCTATTAGTCGTCATCTCGGTAGTCACCCCCTTTCTAGCCATATCATCTTCCACACAGTCCATCCATCGTTTCTTTGCTCTTCCCCTACTCTTATAACCACCGACATTCACACTCAAAACTTTTCTCATGACATTTTCCTCATTCCTGCGCATGCACATGCCCATACCGTGACAACCGAATTCCGCACAGCTTTTCAGACTTCCTCTCATGTACTCATTTTTTATTCTATCCATTCGTGTAACACCACACATCCCTTTTACACATGCAAATGTCTCTAGAAAAGAAACTATGGAGGTTTTATGTTCGAAACTTAGCTACGGCTTCACGGCTTCATATTAGTGTCACTGGTGGAAAGTTATAAATACAAGTTTTGTTTTTTGTAGTTTTTAATACTACAAAAAACAAAACTTGTATTTATAACTTTCCATTAGTGACACTAATATGAAGCCGTGCGTATCACGGCGGCTAAAAAGATATCATTTTAAAAACGCTCACACACACTTATAATCAGAAAAAAACTTAAATTGCATATCCATTTACATTTAAAAATTGCTTTGGCCTTACAGGGTTTATATCAGCCATGCTATTCTGTAAACATCTCACCGTGAAAACTTGGGTGAAGTGAGCTGTCAATAGTGTCAATCCCTGTGGAATGACAGCTCACTCCACGCTCACTTCACCTAAGTTTTCACGGTGAGATGGTTACAGAATAACAATACAGGTGCTGGACTCTTAAAACTGTAATTCTAAACCATCAACTCTTTTATCACATGAGAGCAATAATTATATGAATACTTATTTTATTCCTTCAGACTCAACTGCACGAGTTCCAAGGCGAACACAACGCGAAGTCGCACTCGACTCGCAAGAAGCGTCAGAGTGTACACGACCAGAACCGATCCGCCGTTGTCGATGTCAAGGACGCCTGTACGGAGACTTGTGACGGTAAGCAATTGTCTTTAGATACATGCTGTACCCCTACAGAAAATTGTAGCGACACCTACCTTTAGAGATAGACTGCGAACGACAAGTCGCCAATAGATGGCGCCATGGAATCCTACATCGCGCAAGCGAAGTTTGCGTATACTAGGTGGTAATATGAAATAGGGCAGTATTAGTAAGAGCAGATACTTTAACCGTTGCCAACTACTACAAGTTTTGGAACTATTTATATACTTTCTGAGACTATCTTGGACATTACTGACATCGGTGAAGGAAAACACCGTGAGGAAACCTGGAATTATAGTTAATATAAGTTTGAAATCACCTACCCGTCTTGAGCAAGCGTGAGGCCTTTGCCCTGCAGTGGGACAGTAACAGGCTGGTATTAAATGTATATTAGCTTTCAGGGATTTTGTAAGCAATAAAAAAAACTGCAGTTCCTATACCTACTTAAATAACATCAATTTAGGTGGACGAATTTTAAACAAAAAATTAAGATAAGAAAAAAAGAAAAATGTTTATTTGGACTCAGTTCGTGAAACACAAAATACAAAAAGTGAAGAAAAAAAAACATTTTTTTTAACAACAATAGTGTGAAGATAAACTAAGTGAAAGTGTTGTATTAAGATAAAATTATATTTGTTACAACATTCACAGATCTCCTAAGTTACCAAGTGGAGCGCGATGGCAGCGTCCGGCCTATCTCGGAAGATAAGCAGGCGAAAGAAATGAAGCATTTGAAATTGGTAAGTAGTAATTTCGTGGTTCAGTTTGATCTGTTGAAAAAATTGAGTAAAACTAAGTAAGACGATTAATGGAACTAGTGGAATCTTGAATTGTCATGACAATGTCGTACTGACGCTACTCACTTTAGCTACCATACACACATCTCAATCAAAGAAAGTAGCCACAGTTTGTTTTGTGAACCTGATAAATAATATAGAACAATTATGATCAGGTTGTTGAGAAGCTCTCGCAACAGAAGACGTTCTTGGAACAGCAGCTGGTGAGCGTGTCGGCCATGCAGGCGCCGCATCCCATGTACGTCGCGACCGGCAGCGCTATTGTACAGGTACGGAATAAACTATATAAATCGAGTCTTTCTAGTTTACAGTTACTGATTGGCAGTGTCACTATTACTAAGCACTTATTCAGCATGTTTACACGCAAGAGACAAGTACTAAGTATTAGTTAGTTACTGAACTCGTGTAAACAATTTTTTTTTAAAGATATATAATACTTTCTTTAAAAAAATCATAATAAATATTTCTATTTATGGCCCCTTTCAGAACCAGCAACTAACCGACGTGATGAAAGAAAACCAAAAACTAAAGAAAATAAATGCAAAACTGGTCAACATTTGCAAGAAGAGGGGCAAAGACTCCAACAGAGAAAACGAAGACCCTGCTGACCGGGGCTGAATGTTATTTACGTCATTTTTTAATTAATTCGAACAAGTAGTTACATTTTGTTTGACAAATGCACAAATTAGACGGGTAATGTAATGACATAATAATCGTAATAAGCTGGGCTTGTGTTACGTAATACTCATGATACATTGTGTTATTTTAGTAGTGTGGAAATTATTCTATATTTTTGGCATGTTTATTTAAATGTTATTCGCGTAAGTAGGTTCGGAAGCTTTACTCGTTTTTGTATCTCCATTTCCCCAATATTTACGTAAAGATAACTTTAAAATGGAGATGCTATTTACGACTAAATGCTTGTCTGCCCTATGTGATTTGTATGGGCACTCATTTCGAGATAAAAATGCGGCTACTAGTAACGATATAAAAACTTCAAATTCATGTGACCTAGTGTGAACTGGCTGTTTCTAGTAATTTCGTTATAAGAACAAATTCATTAAAGCCGGTATCATCCAAATTAAGACTGAATGTTGTAACGACATCGACATTCCAAAAGCATTTAATAACGGAACTGCGCAAGAGTTGCTTAACAGTTTTGTGTTCAATCAAATCTATTTTTATCAATTAGAATTTAATTTAATTTGTTTTTCTTTTTTCAAATGTTTCATTATAATTTTTTAATATATTTCATTTTTGCGCGACACGATATGTTGATTCGAAGTTAGGCAACTTTGCGCTGACAGTTCCGAAAGGGAATGATCAAAATGTGATTGTCTGATTCTAAAGCGAACGTTGTGAGTATGGTGCCATTGTAGATAGTAATTAGCGAATCCTAATTATTCTCATAGTTATATTGAATGTGGTACAATATAGTATTATTAGGGTGTACTTAAAATGTTTGTGCCTAAAAGTATTTAGTGATATTAGTTGTGAGAATGCAGAAAATATTTATTATAACATTTGTATCCGTCTGTAAATAATTTAGTTATACGCACGCTCACGTGTTTTACTAAAAGATTGGCGGGAACTGAAATCTTACTTTGCGTCCATCGTGCATCTCATGTCTTGCACAGTGTGTATCTCCATACGAAGGGGAAAAGTCCACCAAGTATTTATTTCAGTTGGATCATCACTGGTCCGCCGTTTTTATTTTTTATGTCTGGCTAGCAAAGCTGTCGTCGATAAGCTATTTGTTCCGCCAATCGCACAAATGACTAACTTTGCATGTAAGTGATTCGTCCATTAATAAAATTATAATGCACAATTACTCAAAGAGAATTTCTACATATTACTATTAAACTACTAATATTCTTCGAATATTATTTTAAAGCAATTTAATTCACTGTTAATCTTCTGATACTGATGGTACCAATACAAAATAAATGTTTGATTATTATAATTTGTGTTTTCATTAAAACCACAGCTTTTCATGGTGGGAGAATTTTATCACATAATAAACGCGCACGAAATTGCGTAACCATATCCTTCCAGTACCTATGGCACTGAAACGTGGACGTTCACAATGGGCCTCATTAGAAGGCTGAAATTCAGGAAGAGGGCTATGTTTGGAGTTTCCGTACGTGATCGAATCAAAAATGAAGAGACCCGTAGGGAGAACCAAGATAACCGATATAGCCCGAATATGTTAATTTGCATTAATATTCTGAAACAGTCACACATACAATCACAATGGAACTTGAGTATACAGGGTGTCAGGGACATCGACGCTAAGCCGGTTACCATGGGGTCAGTACATGATTCTGAACCCCCCTGCGTTGAAATTTCTCGCCGGTTGTTTTAAAAAAATTCAGCTGTTTCATAGAAAAGTGCAATACCTACGCGGTCAAAATGTATGGAGCAGCTGTTTTTTTTTTTAATAACCGACGAAAAATTTCAACGCTGCGGCTCAGAATCATGTCCTGAATCCCTGGTAACCGGCTTCGCGTCGATGTCCCTGACACCCTGTTTATGATTTATAGGATCTTTTTCTTTCCATGTACAAGACAGTTACGTAATTGTAACATTTTCGCTAGTTTATTTTTTTTAATATTGTCTTTTTTTAAAGATTATTTAAATAAAATTAAGATTACTCGGCTTTTATATGTAAAATCAAAGATAGTTAATTGACTCAGGCGTGACTTTGCGGAAATCCATTATAAAATACAATAGACGACGTATCTGTAGTAACCTCATCCGCTTAACTGTTCTTAAAGAGTCATAAAGAACCCTGTAAGAAATCGACACGTGTTTCACCTCAACGAGGCATCCTCAGGATGATGATTGACTTTTTGCGAACCCGGAACCCGGGTCTGTCGGGTGTATCCCACTATTTCTATTACGTATTTCTATTGATAGAAATACTGGGCCTGATTCAGACTGATTGTCCCACTATTTCTATTGCTGTCGGCTGCGACAAAAAAAACGCTGCATCACCTCTTATGACGGCGTCACATAGAAACTATTAATTTTGAATACCGAGAAGTCGTGTTTTAATTTTTAATCTATTCATTAAAAGTGGTAAACTTTTCAAATAACATAACTGCGTTTTTTTGTCGCAATAGAAATAATGGAATATAATTTGTAAAAAACGCTGGTCCCACTTTTTCTATTTTGTATTTCCATGGAAATAGTGGGATACACGTGTCGAGAGCAGGGTGAGCTACTTCGGTTTTTTTTTTTTTTAGGTAGGGCATCTCGTAGCTGACCTCTGAGGTCATGACTACTTAACCGGTCAATCCTGTGGCTGCCTTAAGCTTCTACACTTAAAAGCCTCCGGCCAGGGGCAAAACTATGCTAATTAAAACTAGGCGAACGCTCGCTAAGGGCACCCCCTGTGGGGTACGAACCTCGGCTTAGGGCGTTCGCTGGGGGAAGGACAGCAAGAGGGACAGGCTGGATCAAAGATATATCATGATTATTAATCGGGGAATTTAAAGCTACAGGCTCAGCTGCGACGCGGGCTGGCGCATCGTCGAGCAAGGGTCGGGGGGGGAGCTACTTCGCCTGACAATCCCACTTATATAGGACTACTACTCGGCCTACCTCGGCTAGGATCGTTATCAGCGCGATAAGGGGCTGTGAACAGTCGCAACAAAGGTGACCTTGGAATACTTGTATTTAATTCGTTCACTGTTGAACGAATTAAATACAAGTATTCTAGTAGAACGCAGGAACACATTATTGGGTAAATTAAACAATTTTTGTTTTTATTTGATAAAAAGTTTATTTTAGTGTTAAGTGTTACACATACACGAATATAACACCGAACACATATTGATGAGGCCTATGCCCAATAAAAGACTATGACATTTATATTCCTTTCGGGTTGCGTGAAATCACCACGCTTTTGTAGCACTACAACCCCATTTTGAGTTTTTCGTAAATATCTCAAAAACTAGACGTCCCAGGTCAAAGATAAAGAAATTTTCATCTCCCCCTTATGGCTCCTACACATGCCGCCGGCTTTTGCCGAGCGTCACGTGCCCCCAGCTTTTGCGCCTCAATTTCCTTTGCGATCCTTTGTGAGGCAGCGCCGCGGCTTGCCCGGCGGCAGGGCCGGCGACTACAATTTAATTGACCTTGACCGTGACCTAGGTCAAAAATTATTGAAACCCTGGTTTCAGAACGGCAAACTTATATACAGACTAGTTCGCGTCACATAAGTTGACGCAAATTGAGCACGGTTTTGGTGGGCCATGGGCATGCACTGTGCCACAAAAGCGTGATAATTTCCGGCAACCAGTGTCTCGATTTGAACACGGAAGGGAAATATGCGGTTACGACAGGCGGAGTAAAAAATGCAAGACATTGAGATTCGACTAAAGTCGATAAAATACATATAAAAGTACTTATCAATTACTCGTTGGTTACAGTATCACCATTCAATTTATCACTTTTCAAGTTTTCACCGTTTAACGTATCACTTTCCAAATTAACGCTAGTTTTCTCCTTCATAAGGAGTTCTATCTTCGACGGAAGTTCTTTTAGTAACTCTTCAGTCTTTTCTGCTTGTGGTTTGGATAGGTTAGCTTTCTTCTGTACTTGGTCAGCGAATGTGGTTCTACCAGCAACCTTTGCGACGTCTGCAGCGAGACTGAGGTGATCTTGCTTGTGGGACTTTGCGAGCTCTTGTGCAGCTTGAGACAGATTGCCCGTGGCCATGTGGCTGGAACATAAATAGAAAAATTTACAAAGACGAACAAATAATACAGTGCTTTCATGTGTTTTAGATCTTCCACATATACATTTGGATCGCTTTATCGATGGTTCAAAGGGTGGTAGGCAGTCAGTCACTAGTTTTTAAACACGAAACATTTTACTTTTGCAAATAACTGTGGCACACTAATATTCAACAGCATCTGTCAGCTGACTTCAACATAGCAAGGAATGAAGTAAAACAGTCTGAACAGAATATTATGTTATTTCTAGATCAATATAACATGGTAGGAACTAATAATAATAATTTATTTCATAAGCCTAATACAATAAGGATAGAAAAAACGTATTAAAAATGCATAATGTCCTTACATAACTTATATCCTTAAATAGGCTAAGTATAAGCACGTTGTGTGAAACTCCTGTCACCCAAACTAGGACATGTCCTGTATCTTAGGTGACAGCGTTCCTTCCTGCCCTCCACATTTGTGAAGCCCAACTTTATATTGCATTACACAAAGACAATAATTATAATCTAAGTTTTAAGATAAAAATAAAAAATAAATACAATACAAGCATAACCACCTTAATTTATCTCTGCACTAGTATGTGTGGAGAAGTGAGTGTAGTATATGGGTGAGAGTAGTGTTAGGGTAAGTGTAGTGTGAGAGTGTATTGGTAAGTTGCGGATGCATGCCTTTGAGTTGCGTATGGTGTGAATGCAATGACTTAACCAGTGTTGCTATCCAGCAAATCCTCAGTTTCCTTATAGGTTATAGAAGTAAGCACGTCATATTACTCTTCAAATATATTATAACAAAGCATAAACAAACGAATACTTACAGTACGGCTGCCACGGCCATTTGACCGCTTTTAGAGAGTTCAATCGCCCACTTCCCCAAAATTTCTTCAGCCACACTGTTCATGTATCTATGAACATTTATATTATAAAGCATTAATTGGGTCGGTATAAAGCAAATATTTTGATTATACTTTTCGATAACAATAAAGCCCATTGATTGATTCTTGAGAATCAACAGTTACGCAACATTGTTGCTGCAAATTCAATTCAACATAAACTTGTTGCTGAAACTATGTTGTGCAGGAATATGTGCTTCAATATTCATAATATATTTGCGGTTTGTTCTAAAAGTATCAGATCAAAATGTTAACAAATGAATCAGAAAACGTACGAGTGGACGCCAATTTGTAGTGCCTCTTACAAATTAAGAAATTTTAATTTTATATCACCATAAAGATGTTTTACATTTGACAATTGAGGTTTTTGAAAAATTGAGGGTTTATAACCTCAATAGGGTTTGAAGACAAAAAATATTTTTTTATCCCTCATGTCGATTTAAAAAATATTGGACTCGGTATTTTTTTTTTTTTCGTCATCAAAAGTTACGGCAATACATTGAGTTAAAATGTGGCATGACGACACACCTTGGTTGATTTGATACTTAGTTGTGATGTGACGTAGCGAGCGAGCTCCCCAACTTTAATGCATTCTATCTAAGTATTTTTTATTAATATGATAAAGCAAAACATACGTCTAATATTTTTTTATTGACTGACGTACTAAATAGTTTTTTTTTTTTTTTCTAACTTTCATCCCTATTACCGTCGATGATTTTAAATTACAATTTAGTTTTATATAACAATTTTTTTTTTTTAAGTGGTCAGTTTAAAAGATGAAACCTTTAATACACATGAATGTGTTGCTAATTTCCTTTATTGAGTGATTGCGTAAGAATCTAACCAGAACAGGGTATCATCAAATACTTTTAGGAACAGCCTGTACAATGGTTTTAATGGAGATAGTATTTATATTCACCTGATCCGACATAGAATATAAGCTTCTTTGAAAAGTTTTCCTTCGCAAAGAGCTTCGACAGCGCCCACCACGTCGTGCATACTCAGCAAGATGGCAGCTTTGCGGTACGTCGGACCACCATAATGTCTGTTTTCTTCACAAAAAAAAAAAATACATTACATAACTTAATATTAAAACAGCATTAAAAACAAAACATCTATTTCGCAAGATTTTGCCTAAGATCAAACATTATCTTCCGTACCATAAAGCCTAGATTCCTCGCTTCTAGCCACCAGCCGATCAATTTGTGCTAAATAGAGTTGAGTTGCGTCTTTCCAATATCTGCAAGCAAATAAGTTACACTTGAATACACAATCTTATATAATCATACATGTATTGACGATTAATCAAGTATTTTAGCGTTATCTAAACTATTATTTTACAGAGGGAAAATTGTTGGTTTATTTCTTTGTGAAAGTTAATCTTTGGAAGTACTGAAGTTATTATCATTGCCGAGTGCCATAGGGTAGGTTTTATAAACATAAATATGTTTGAAATTTTGCATGGAATAAATAGCTTTATTTCTATTTTTAAACCACGAGAGCGAAGTCGCGGGCATAAGCTATACACAAGCTTCCGCCCGTGACTTCGATATCTAAGTTAAGAATAATGGTGGATGATTTTAAACTTACTTGAAAGACACGCACGGCGCCATACTAAGCAGGAAGGGGCACAGCATATCGCGTTCGCTCGCGAACTGTATCATAGTGTCGATGTGTCCGCGGAAGATCAACAGCATTATACACGCCTCCGGGTGGTAATAGTGATTCATATGGCTATCCACTGCAAAAAAAAAAACATTATTTGGAATATTTTCATAACATAAAGAACTTCTAAACGAATTTCAACTGTAGCCACATTGGTTACTGGCTTACAATATTAAAATTGTCTATGGCCGAAATAACGCGAGATAAAAACTTTAACGTAGGGTCCACGCCGCCACTGAAGTCCGGCGGAAAAGTTGTGGAACTACATTTTTTTTAATGCAATTTGGTGCAATGACATAGACACTAGCGCCGCGTCTAACGGACTTGAGTGATGGTGCGGACTTATCTGAAGCTGGGAACAAATTATCGGACGCGTCCGTGAGCCGCGGCTGAGAGTCGCGGCTTATTTGCATCTGGATAGTACATTTAGCACTACACTGTGCAAACTATCGGTCGTTATTCGCGGACGTGAACTTGGGCCGTCCTTGAGCGTTTGGACGTCTGACAGAAATCTGGCCGGCTGGAGCTGGGAACAACGTGCATACTCATCGGTCGCGAATGTCAGCCGCGGCTCAGCTTAACTCACAGGCTGTTTCGTAAAGAACAAAATATTAAATGATAAAAATACTCACTCTCCAAATCCAAAAACTCGTTAACCTCCTTGATGCTACCAAAAATCTTTAGGAAATCTAATTGGATTTCTTGTTCACCTTCCTTTTTTTCAGATTCTGTATTTAGTGCCTTTCCTTCGGTACGAGCCTTGGTATCTACTATTTCTTGTTCACTAGTACTTTCAGTAACATCTTTTTCATCAACTGTAGAAAGACTAGGATGATCTCCCTTTTCTTTAATAATAATATTATCCCCTTTATCATCTACTACAGTCTCAGTTTTGGCAACAGTAACATTGTGTGTACTATCCCCTTTCTCTCCAGTAGAGTCAATCTTCTGCAAGTACATTTGCAGCATCTTCCTCGGCGCTTGCAACTTACACGAATCATTTATTTGTTTGAACATTATCGGCAATAAGAACTTTTTGGGTGGTTTCGATGTTTTGCTAGATAATTCCATAGTTATTGCGACGTTTTCTTGTTCTTCGCCGGAGGAACTTTCGTCGTTTTCTGGTTCCTGTGCTCCCTTCTTGGGTGCCTTCTTTGCTCCTCTCCTGCGTGATTTCTTTTTCCCTATTTTATACGCGGCGTCTGTTGGCAAGATTACGGTTATTTTATTAGAAAATGACGTCATATTACATTAGATAATGATGTTCGGAAAAATCTCTACAATTAATCATGTTATTTATCTATACATAACTACTAATGAGTATAAAAGTTCCATTCAGCGTTTCATGACTACCGATTACACATATATTGAAAACTATAGTTCGACCAAGGTCGCTGTACCGCGCCAGGTACAGGTATGTGCGGCGAAGCGGGGGGCGGGACGTGAGCGGTGACGAATGAGCGGCCTGCACTGCCCCTCCGTCTCACCGCGGTACAGCGATCTCTGTCAAACTATAACTATTATTATTGACTATACAACCTTAGTTTTTGTTTACCCTAAACCTCTTAAGTATTCATTATTATGAAGAACTTTCACTATGGGAACAACGCTGAAATCACGAAAAAAAAATCAGCTGTTTGCTGTTGTTGTGTATTTCGACGAGATATACGAACATAAATGACCGAAATCGCTGTACCGCGGCGAGATGGAGGGGCAGTGCAGGCCGCTCATTCGTCCCCGCTCACGTCCCGCCCCCCGCTTCGCCGCGCATACCTTAGGCGCGGCACAGCGGCCTCGGTGCTGCCGATAACATCGACAGCCCTATCGATATTGTTACTATTTTATGAAGACACGATATCCTTTTATTATTGGCGTGCAACACTGGTTTCACTACAACAATAAATCCATACGAAAGATTAACCATCTTGAGGCCTCAAAGCTTACACATACCAGTATAATTCTCAGGCTTATGTTGGTAGATGTCCCACAGTCGCAGACAGAACTCTCCTCCGCCCGATAACACGTGGTGCGGTAACTGCGGCTGTGTGACCCAACACACGCCCAGCGACAAGAACGAGTGCCCGCCGAATACCGATATACATTCCCCTGTTGATATATCCCATACCTGTGGGGAAACAGACAGGACATCTTAAACAGGTTAAACAGAGTGATAAAGGTTGAGTTTTTCAACAAGGGTTACTATGACAGCTAGCAGCTATGCCAATCGTGAGAGATAGGAGGAGATTTACGCCCGTTTTTTGGAACAAAAATTATCGTCACAGCATCTTACGCCCCGCGCGCTTTTGACAACAGGGATGATGCCTGGCTAAAAAAAATTAAATTCTAATTAGTCCGTCAGTCAGATAATAAAAAAATATTAGACACGTATTTTTTGCTTTATCATATTAATAAAAAATTACTTAGATAAAACGCATTTTAAGTTGGGGAGTGGGGGTCGCTACGTCACTAGTTTGTATAAAATCTACATACTCGTGACGTCACGGCACATTTCACCTCAATGTATCGCCGTAATCTTTAGATTACGTAAAAAAAGAAAAAATACGTGTCCAATGTTTTTTTATAAATTCAAAGACGGACTAAAAAAAAATTTTTGTCAACATCCCTATTTGTTAGCAAATTTTTGTGTTGATTTTCGTTCCAGAAACCGGGCATTAGTTACTTCATTTTTAAAGTGTACAAAACCTACGTACAATAATAAAAAAAATGTTTTCTATAAAAGAAGCAGAAAAGGTAAAGTCGTTTATTATTGGAGCAGCTTATCAGTCTCACTACTTTAGTATTATTTGTGTTACTTCCATAATTATCTATCACTCACCCTAATAGCAGAGTCCTGTGAGGAGGTTAGCAGTAGTCCATCGCGATGCGGGTTCCAAGCCGTTTGTAACACCGGCCTTGTATGACCAGCCAGCGTCTTCCATGTAGTCAACTGACGCGTCCCATCTGATATCATAATGAAATGAAATGAAATTAACTCTGTACAGTATTTTTATGACGAAGCGACGCGCGCTTTACTTGAGGTTACCGAGTGTAAAACACGCTGTGAATGTGTGTGTAAGCGCAGGAGCTCTCAGTACCGTCCAAGATGCGGGTGAAGTGTGTGAGTGTGAGTTTTACGTGTTAACGCTACTCGTCTTCACGCTCACATTCAGAGCGTGTTTGCACACAAAAATACATGGTATGGTTCTCCGACTAAACAACAGCTGCGTACAGTTACAGCAGCCATAACTGGGCACGGGTCATTTAACCAACACCTCTTTGTCATAGGAGACAGACAGCCCTCTGTGCAGGGCCTGTGCCCTGCATGGAGGAAGACGAGACTGCAGTTTATGTGCTTCTAAACTGCCCGATGGTACAGTATTTTTATCTCATAAAGTGACGCGCTCTTTACTTGTGATAACCTACTTCGCTATTGTCTCTGACTAAATAAAACAGATTGTGATTGATCGTGTGTTACTCATTAAGGCTAAGCGTATGCTGAGACGCAGGTGACGTGACGCAGCACAGCACAGCACAGTACAGATTTTGCAGGGTAGGGCAGGCGAGGCAGAAATAGGCCGCGAACGTATGCTGCGATGCTGCTACACAGACACATTTGCATCCTAGCTAGTACAAATATCAGACGGCTGTGCTGCGTTACCAGCGTCTCAGCAAAAAAAACAAGTGAAGTCGCGCACGCGTCGCGCAGAAATCTGTGCCGGCTCTACAACGAGACGCAGAGCAGAATAGACACATGTCTGCGTCCCACGTGCCTACGCCGCAGCGTACCATCAAAGAAGTTCATATCTAACCAGTTTCAAAACAAAATCCCGTGAACACGATGACCACATCTGTTACCGGCCCGGTGCTATAGCTGCCGAGCGCTGCAAGCAAGAATAGTCCTTACGGTGGTTAGATATGAGCTTCTTCGATGGTACGTAGCTGTCAGTACATTAATTCATTACGAAAACTGCTCTGCCCTGCGCTGCGTGGACTTGCATCACCTGCGTCTCGGCATACGGTTAGCTTTAGGCTGCTGAACAGGCTAGTGTGAAATATTGTAGAGATACAAGTACCTTTTTCATTGGTCCCGTACTCCAATATATGAACAATGGAATCCTTATCCATAGAGGTGACTACTATGAGGTTCTTGTATGGCGACTCTTCACTTGAATTCGACGTCTGCTGGGGATGCCACTCCATCGAGTGTATCAGTTTACTGCGACACAAAATAAACAATAAAAGAATAAGCCAGTGGGGAGCAGAGCGCAGCAGAGTACAACATTATGACATTGAAAAATAAACTTTATTTTCAGTGTATTTAAATGCAAACAAGAACGCACGAGGACGACCGAATAGCCGTTTGATATCTGCGCCGATGTTCGTATAACTTTGCACTTTATGACGCTGATTATAAAGTGTATTTTTCAATATCATCGTCAATCTCGAACATTTCCAAAATTAAGTGATACAAGTTGAGGACGGATGGACGTTGGAACGCGCATTCGACGACTTCAGATGACTGTACTCCACACTATATAAAGCTCATTTTTTGTATATATAATAAATAAATAAATAAATAAATAAATAAAATTATATTAATTTCTGTAAGTAAATCTTTTACACGTAAATTTATTGGTCAATATATTATAACGGCGATGGCGCAGATCTCTGAGGAGTCCTGCAAAAACGAACTCACAGGTCATGGTTTCTTTTAAAGTCCAAACATTAATTTTTAAGGCATGTAAGTCGTAACAATACAGGGCAATACCTGGAAGGGCTTTTTGAAGAAAGAGCCACTGCCGCTTTGATTGCTGGTCGCTGTTCAGTCAACCTAGCCTTTTCCCAACTATGTTGGAGCCGGCTTCCAGTCTAAACGAATGCAGCTGAATACCTTTTTAGTATCTGACCTCCACAACCCAGTTACTGGATAACACGATACCCCTTGGTAAGGTGTTTCTGGCGCTGTTATTATTGCCTTATTTCGGAGTGAGATGTTGAACTCACCTGAACACAAAAGCAGCAGCGATAAGAGTATGCGGCTTGCGCGGCGTCAGCAACGCGACGGCGCCCTGCGTGGAGCCGACCAGCATGCCGCGGGGCGTCCAGCTCACTGAACATATGCTCCAACACTGGCCTTCTAGAGTTATGTCTATTTGCTCAGGATCTGCAGGATAA
This sequence comes from Agrochola circellaris, assembly GCA_914767755.1. Classification (NCBI taxonomy): domain Eukaryota; kingdom Metazoa; phylum Arthropoda; class Insecta; order Lepidoptera; family Noctuidae; genus Agrochola; species Agrochola circellaris. The sequence continues at coordinate 5,814,025 of OU611847.1, forward strand.
GGACAGTTTGTTAGGATCTTGATGTATGTTAATTCTTCTTGCGAACTATACAGGGCTATAATCATCACGTCGAAATTGGTCGCAGTGACAAAATGAGGGCACTCCGTCAGCTATGAACCGGTTTCATATAACAGCATTACGGTATATAGCTACATCCCTAGGAATATAACTATGTCACGGTAATAACTATCTTATTGCGATATATATATTAGTTAAGACTAGCTTCTGCCCACGAATTCAACCGCGTGGACGAAACATAGAGCAGTGGTGGTTGTTATGTTTTTTTTTGTAATGTGCGTTTGGTTTGTGCAGAAACACTTTTTCTTTCTTTTCTTTCTTTTTCTTTCTGGTGGCCCAGTGGGAAACGCGGCTTACAAGTTCTAGGTCGTAGGTCGAAGACAGACAGGTACTTTACTTTGTGTAAATTATTTCATCACCACTGTTCTTAAACGGTGAAGAAAAACACCGTGAGGAAACCGACATGTACTAGAAATAAAAATTGAAAGACATGGGACATCTACCAACCCGCATTGGGGCCGCGTGGTGGATTACGGCCCACTCTCTCTCACAGAGAGGAAGCCTGTGTCCAAGCAGTGGGAACGTTATAGGCTGATTATTAATGAAACATATCCTATGGCAAGTATAGTTTTCTATTAAAAAATAATTAAAAAAACAATTTTACTTTATAATAGTAGTAAACGAACGTATTTACCTTCAGTAATAGCATTAGTGTGATACACGACTAGTTTGTTGCCGCCACTGGCATACAAATCCATGCCTTCTCCCCAAGAGAGCGAGTATACTCCTTGAGTCAGCGCGGGATTCAGCACGCGAGCCGGCATCTCGTGTTTACCGCCAGTTTCTAACAAGCCCACCTGTAAGACAACCACGTTTATTATACTAGATTATTCAGTTAGGTGATAAAGCAGTGTCTTATGTCACGGGCGCTATTTTCAAGGCGGATTCAAGGTCACCCAAGATGAAGAGACCTTTATCCCGAGGAAAATACTCTACTTTTCAGACGTTCTGTGAGGTAATGAAAATCAAAATTATTTTCGTTTTTTAATTTGTAAAAGTTTTGTAAAATCGCCCAGAAGCACAGAAGCTACCTGCTAACTGCTAGCGAGCTACACAGGCTTTGTAGAGCGACTTTCTTGGGAAGCCATGGCCTCGCATTACAGAATGACGTGGGAATTAGCCATTCCTCGTCGCTTAAGCAGCCTCTACAGAGAAAGCAATGATACTTACTCTAGATTCCCCAGTACCGTAGGCCAATAAGTTCTCCCTAGTGGGATGCCAGGCCACAGTCAGCACTTTGCCCTGCACGTTCTGCCAGTAGGAGGTCACGCGAGAACGTGTTAGCCTTTTCTCGTCTTCAGCTAATGTGGTGCTTTCTAGAATACGGACCGCGCCGTCGCCTACGCTTACTGCGACTCTGGGAAAGATAGTCTTGTTGTAGTGGCTTAACACATAAAACAAATGTTCACTAAATATTATCATAGAAAAATGTATTATTTATTGTAGAGAAGCTCTTTCTTTTTATTTGAAATCGACGCGAATTATTAAAGATTAGCTCATACGGCGTGGAGGCTATTATAGTTATTGTAATGCCCCCAAATAAATTAGGCTATTAGCACTATTATGAACGCTTTCGGAATGTCAAGGTCAACCAGTCAGATTGCACAAGGTACAACACTAGCACAATTATCATACACTCTGAAGCTGCAGAATAATAATGCGATTCTAAACGCGTTTGGAACACACATTCAATCAGTCAGGATCCTACCCGGCACAATGCCAACTGCCTAGAAGTATCTATAAGCTTCTTTTTCCTACAACCTTAGGCTGCAAGCATTAATCAAATAAACCTGTAAGAACTACTAATCAATGTAAAAGAACACTTACTTCCCAGCATCATACGGACAAGGTGCCACCGTATACACAGACCCTCCACAAGTCGCATGGACACCAAGCACCTTCTTAGTCCTCACACAGTATCGTATAATGTTGCGGTCCTGCCCAACTGACCATACTGACCAATCTTCTGAAGGTACCGTTGACTCATTTTGTATGCGAGGTGCGTTCGTTTTGACACAGTACAAACCACGTTTGTGTTTTTGGTGGAGCATCTGCCATTCTAGTTTGTTTTTACTGTGAAAGAAGTTACAGTAGTGCTACATCATTACTGATAATTAAGGGGAAAAAATGGCAATTGTAAGCATTTCAGATGGACATCAAATTATACATTTCCAGTTTATGCTGCTCTCGCATTGTATAGGATTTCTGTACAATGCGAGGTCAGCGTATACTGGAAATGTATAGCTTCATGTATAGCCGTGTGTACATAAAGGTTTTATAGCACACGAGGGACTTGCAAAGTATGCATTATTAATTACATGGTGTAGGTACAATGAATTGTTGGGTGAATCGCTGCTCTCCTAGCTACATCACTGAGTAATCTGTATTTAGGGAGAGACAGTTTCGACTCCCACATTGAAGTATCACAACGCATTATCATATTATGTGAATACATATATTTAAACAAGTATGAAAGAGAAAGAGTGAGTTTGGAGGTTCAAGTGGCCTCCATACTCACTCTTTCTGTTTCGGTAATTTCTTTTGATGCCAACAAAAGTAAAAGCGTTTTAGTATGAAAGTAATAACAACACACCTGTCAATCTTCTGTGGGTTTATCTCCAGTAGTTGACTCCTACCATCACACACAATAATTGAATCAGGTTTGTACCAAAGTACTGAAGTTACAAAGGCACTTTTGGAGGTTTTTGGAGGAATGGGTATGGCACATGATCCCACTAGCTTACCAGTCTCGGACCAAATTCGAACTCCTCTGAAAATATTAAATTTTAATTAAAATTATTGCTTAATTTTTATGCCAATATAATTCAAACTATAGTGTAGTTACTGTTTTCATATTACCAAACTATACTTAGTAAGCTTTATAAGCATATTCAGCTTAGTTGGTAGTCTATTTTATTCTGTTTGTAGTTGATTCCTCAATCATTACACAATTACAACTTTGAAATAAACATACCCAAATTTTCCAACTGAAGCAAGGAGGAGCTTGTGACTAGATTTGTCAAGATTTGAGTCTATTTTAACACACTTTACTGTACTCGCTGCAATTGCATGGGCGCTTTCAGCCTGGGATGCAACACTTTCAGGCCGGGATTGAGAACTTTCAGGCTGGGATGGACCACTTTCTACCTCAGTCAGAGCAGACTGGGCATCAGCACCAACCTCAACATGAGTTTTATCCAATGCGTCAACCAATGCCTCAATACTTGGCTCAGTTTCATTCTTCCTTCTCAATATCTCTGCCTTCAGTTTCAGGCAGTCAGCCAAATAGTCAGTATCATCAGCATTCTCTTTTTTTACTTTCACCAGTATATCTTCTGGTTCATACTTTTTGTGACCAAATTCATCCGGTTCATGGTCTTTGTAAATATCAAACATGTCGTCCTCCTGCACTATAGATTCATCAAAACTGTCTTCTGGAAGGGTTTTACCAATTCCAGATTGTTCTAGAGCATTTGTTTCCTGTTCACCTTCACTCCTTATTGCTGCTAGCCTTTTATCAAGGAATGATTTGTTTTCTTTGGATGATTTCTTGACAATCATTTCATATTGAGGGCACCAGCTTATATTCATTACTATATCATCTTGGCCTCTGACTTTGTATACTATTTTTCCTTTACCTGTGAACAGTTCACGGGTGTCACATATATTAAGTTCAATATTTATTAAATACTTGACAAATGCAAAATAACAAATTACCATGCAGATCCACAAGGAGAACCACACCCTGTTTGGTACCCACAGCAACTTGCAGTGGTGTATGTTGAGAGCAAGCCATACAGGTGGGTTTGAATCCCCTCAGAAAAAAGGAGTATACCTTTGTAATATTAGAGGTTAAGTCCCACTTTACTATGTTACTTGCCCCAACCGATACAGCAATTGTTTCATTACTATAACCAATACCAATGAGTTCCTGAAATCAAATTGATTGCAAATTAGGTGATTGATGGAAGCTGTTGTAGTAATGAAAGAAAGAAAGAAAGAAAAATAAGTTAAAGTAAGTAATTACTTTTTTTTATAATACATCTTCATGAATGTTGCATTCATTTTTTTTTTACGGCTGTGTTTTTTATTCCCATTTATGATTGACCCAACCTTTTCGCACTGTGACAATATAATATAACAATAATAACCAATAATATATATTCCAATTAATTTAAATCCATCTAATTTTATCCTTATTGACTTAACTATTTGAAATCTTATAACTAATCGTTATAAGATTTCAAATATTGTATCACCAGTAATGGTGAAACATGTAGACCTTTTCGTAATGTATGAACATGTTTCAGACAAATAAATTAAATGTTGCAAATGATATGAATAAGCATTGTAGAAATAATTGAATGCTTCCAGTCAACAGCAATGCGGAGGAATAATATAATATTTTTGAAAAAAAATAAAAAATTGATGTACTTAATAAACTAGTTTTATCATGCTTACAAAACATAACTGGAAATAATTATTCTTTGTTTCATGCAGAAAGTAATAAAATGTGGTTGACACTTCACTTGATTCAAAGGTTGGCTTGTTCTCTGGATCAACAATTAGCAAATCATATTTTATGTGACAACGCTGATGTTTTCAACTTTGTTGCCTAAATGTGGTTGTTTTAATTAACCTTTGTAATTATTTGTTGTTAAGTGTTATAAAGGACAATGCAACTTTTCCTTTGAACGCTGGCCCAAAAAAAAGAAACCTGTTGTGCATAACTGAAACCTATACCAAACGTTAGTACTAATCATCCATGACAACTTTTACTATGGGGACAAATAAATCTATCCCAGTAAAAAAAATATACATGGAACAAACGTTTTGAAAAAGTGTCGATGTTTATATCATAGGTAGGTTATACTTATAGGTTTTGTTTGTTTTAAACATTTTAAATATCGCCAATTGTAAACAATTATGGACAATAGAACATCTAAATAGGATGTAGGATAGGGTATTCAGAATTGACAAACTACTATACAAACCTTATTAAAATACCGTAAAAATGACTCCTCATTTTGTTGGCAGAAATGACCACTATTTGTTTTAACTTAGCCAAAACTTATTTTTGTCGCTTAATCTAAGTGGCATATTCGTCAACTTAGTTTTTAAACATTAGTGCATAAAAGTTTTAGAACATTCGTGTTCATGGTTGTTATTATCCATACAAAACGCTGATTTCATAGGTGGGGAACTATTATTTATTTATTTAGGTTTAAAGATATTTATTTCTCATAAGAACTATATAACAGTTAATTTATAATGAGATACAGAGTTATTTCTAAATAATAAGTATAATTAAGTCATAAAAATCGACTCTTTTTTAAAACATTTCTTACCCTGCATATTTTTTTTACTAGGATAGATTTATTTGGCCCCATAGTAAAAGTTGTCATGGATGATTAGTACTAACGTTTGGCATAGGTTTCAATTATGCACATTGGGTTTCATATTTTTGGGCCAATCGGTTGCATTGTCCTTTGTAAGAGTTTGTCATGCTCATAATTTAATACTAGATATAACAATACTTACTTCATGTTCGGTTTTGTGAACATCATGGCAATGAGTCTCTTTGATTTTAACCCTATTGTTAACAGTTTCTAGAACCCATTGTTTAACAGTACCATCTAAACTGCCAGTGAGAAAGTACCTTTTTTCTGACCATTCCGGCGAAATGTCCACTGCAATAATCCTGAATAAGGAAAAAAGAATTGCATTCAAATACAAGCAAAAACTCGTTTTTTTTTTAGGTAGCCAGCACCTTATTATTACAACATGTACTTACTTATCGGAATTTCCACAGAAAAACACGTGAGCCTGGTATTTTTCCTTTGTTGCTATAATACCAACATCTGCTGTAAGGGGTTCCAAAACACAAAGAGTTTTATTTGGTCCTCCATAAATGAGCCAGCCATCAGTACTTACAGTCATAATAGAAGGAAGGAACCAATTAGGTGACGGTAATAGTATTGTTTCGTCCATGGTTAAAATAAATCAAACGTAACGTTTCGGCAAGATTAACACTACTCGCCACCCGGCAAATTAAAAATATTTTCACCCGCGCTGGCTAAATTTCACTTTCTGACAGTTGATTTGAAGAAGGCATCATAGACTATATTCTATTTATAAGTGGTATGTATCTATGGTATACCTCAAATAGTCACCACCGGTCACTAGGAGGATCTTAGACGATCAATATGCGTTGTTCAGACCGAAACGGTAGCAATGGCGCACAGTGGAACGAATGTATGAGAGAGGAATCACGTATTTTTATAGATAAATTTTATTTTTTTATTTTTTTTAATGTAAATATTGGCTCAAGTGTACTTTATGGACCGCGTGCGTCTTCATGTAGAACGGTAAGAACTTATGATGATAGAAATAGGAGCCCGCGAATATGAATAATTCTAATGATTATAATTCTGAAAATACAAATCTGTTATAGTCGCGAATCATATTTTGATCAAGATACACCCTGACACTGACCTGCAAATTTCAAAAAAAATGTAAGCCGTCACGGGACGCCTGGCAGATGTGAAACATCGACATTATTTTGTAAAAGTAATATGCAGAAAAGAACAGATTGTGATAGGAACTAAATATGTCATAATGATAAAATAAAATATTACGATTTTTTTTCCAGATAACGATGTCTATTTATTGAATAAACATTTATTTTCATTAAATACAAAAATTTTGTCGATTACGCATGGCAGCGCGTCGCCACACCGTACACACTACTGCATATAGAATAGACTGTATATATATATACCATCATATAGCGTGGCGACGCGTCGCCACGGTAGAAATCGGTTTTACGTGGGGCTATAGATGTTTCACATCAAAAATTTTAAGTTGTCGGGCTACAACTGCGGATCTACCATAGAAATATAAAAAACAGTCGAGAGATGTCGTGGAACATCCGGTTGAAACGAAGTTCCTTTCGCTTTTGCATACTTGGCGAATGAGAACTACAAGTGCGTTTCATTAAATAGTTCCTTTGCCGTAATATTACTTCCAGTGTTAAACTTTAACAACGGACGTAGGGCTATCTTATTTAACATATACCTACCTATCTACGAAGCTCACAAATTACTTATCTATGATAGTGTAATACCCGGATGCCCCGTATGAGGTAGCGCCGTAGTGTATTCGTGTTCATCATACACACAGGTAGGTACTTTATAACATACTGAAAGTCCTACAACAGTGGAGCCAGTAGCGGATTCAGGGTGAGGCTAAGGGGCTCACAAGCCCCTCCCAAAGCGTCTGAGTTCTTCCGTGACAAATCTTAAAGTGAACTTGATATTATTCTAAATAAACTTTTTAGCAAGAATTGTCATCCGAACGAAGTAAACAACTTCGTTAAAACCAGCGGGGTCCAGCAGCCTCTCCCAAACGACAATCCTGCCAACATTACGGGATAAACTATTTGATGAAACGCATTTTATACTGCTGGCTCATAGAGTAGTGCTGCTGACATAGGGACTAGTTATACTATTAGGTGGGTATTACACTATCAATTATCTAGGATCACAGATGTCTGAGTCACATTTATATGATAATGTAATACAAACATATGAATCAAATCGTCTTTGATCAAAGATTTTTGACATTTGTTGTTAGATAGGATCAAAGAAACGGGTCTTGCCATATTGAATATTATATACTGAATTTTACATTTATTTTCATAATTTCCTGATACAAAATCCGTCCATAAAATTATGTGTTTTTGCCTTTTCAGTTTTGCTACTGCCATATTCTAAGTTGACGGGTTTATTGACGATTAAAACGTAAGCACAACGAAATTTTGGCGTAAGTTCACAATACGCTTTGGAATTCTAAGATTATTTGTTGACAACACTGCTGTACTAAAAAAAAATCAAACTGCTGCCGGGCAGCCGGGAATTCATTGTTTTGTGGCTTCATTAGTGTTCTAAGTTCTATTTGTTATATTGTTTGCCGGAAGGCTTCAGTATTTTGTTTTAATCGACGATTGCAACCACATCTGTCAAAAAAATAGGATCCTAGATAATTGATAATGTAATACACAGATATGATCCTAGACGTCAAATATGTAGGATCAAAGATAGGATCCTAGATTATTGATAGTGTAATACCCCCTTAGTACTCCGTTGAAAAGCCTAATGTCCCGTTCTTAAAATATAATAACAATACTGTCATAATTATTTACATTTTGTGTTGTTTCATGTGTTTGTCATCCATCTGTCAGCTGTCGTTTTTTAGTTAAAAGTTGAGTTTGTTTGGTAGAGTTACTGCAATTTACTGCCTTGCATTCGTTATTCTTATTAAATATTGAAAGAAAAGTATCTGCAAATTGTTGAAAACAACTTTGTTCACCATATAGCTAAATCCCAATCATGGCTCATTACAAGGGAGCAGCGTCTGAGGCTGGCAGAGCCATGCACCTCATGAAGAAACGAGAGAAAGCTCAGCAAGAAATAGAATTACGGAAAAAGAAAATAGAAGAAGATTTAAAGATGGTAAACATTGAGAATAAGTTTGCTACACACTACGATGCTGTAGAGCAACAACTGAAAAGTTCCACAATTGGTCTGGTGACCCTTGACGAAATGAAGGCAAAACAAGAACACATAGTTAGGGAGAGAGAGAAAAAGTTGGCACAGAAAAAAGCTGAGAAAGAAAAAGAGAGGCAGAAGGAGATTGAAGCTAAACAAGCCCAGAAGAACAAACAGAAGAGACAGGTTAGTCATGTTTCTTGATATTTATTGTTTTTTATTACACTTCAACTTCTTCTATCAAATCATTGGTTCCTGTAGGTGTTTCCAGAGGAAACAGGTTCATGTATTGAAATACAATGCAGGAATTATTGTTATCCCCATTCATAGAACCTTGGGTGTGTTCATACTTATAAATTTAATTTCAAAGCTCGTAAGTTTAAATGAAAAATTGTTTTTTTTTTAACCAGGTCTGAATAATTGATATTCTGAGCAGCTTTTAGGCAACAGGATTTGTATAGTCTTTCAAACTTTACTTATACAAGCTATGTTACCGCATGTACTTGTGTTTTTAGATTCAAGCATTGTCGTTTGACATGAATGATGAAAATGAAGAAGAAGATGAACAAGAGAATTCATCTTCAGAAGAAGAAGTAGCTGAGGAATCTTCTGGAGATGAGAAACCCCCTTTTGATGATAAGAGCTGGAGGGACAAAGAAGAACCGGTATGCCACAAACTTATTTTTACTACAGTACCAATATTACAAATAAGTGTCTGTTTGTAATGATAAAATAACAACAATGCAAAAGAAAGTACAGTAATACCCCGCTTTATGCGAGAGATGTATTCTGGACAAAATCGCATTAAGCGAAATTCGGGTATAAGGGGGTATGATGAAATATCAAGCCAAATATTTATTTGGCTTGATATTTCATCATACCTCCTTTCATTTGCAATAAAAGCACTTTAATTATTTAATTAAAGTGGTTTTATTGCAAAAATGAAACAGAATCAGCCTACAATTTTTACAGAAAAGTTTTTATTTATTTATCCTTGGCGAAATTTGAAATTCCTAACGGGGCGGGGGTAAATAAATAAAATAAAATTATAGAATTCCACGCAGACTAAGTCGTGTTATCCAATAAAATACTTTAAACATTAAATATTACCAGTAAAGTATAATATCAAGGGTATATAAAAATAATAGATTGTTTGCCTAGGGAGCAAACAAATATTTTTAAGGCGGGAGTGTTTCGTAGAATTCTGAGCCCAGTGAAGGATTCAAAGTACGTCACTCGAGCTTAAAATAGTGTAGCTCCCGAGGTGAACACACTACTTTTTATCACCCTCTATGATAAAAAAAAATGTGTGCGGTCCGACCCCCGTCAGGATCGAAGTTCCTTCTCACGTATGATTTAAAGGAAAAACTAAATTTTCGCAGCCGCCATCTTGGATTTACATTTTGTCCTCACCATCGGCTTTAGCACCCTCGAAAACTATGAATACGAGACCCATTACGAAAATTTTTAAAACTTTGGCAGCCACCATCTTGGATTTACATTTTGACTTCACTATCGGCTATAGCACCCTCGAAAACGATGAAAAAGACACCTATATTGGGTATAGTTTAAGTTCAAGACTTGTAAACTCTGTACAAATAAATAAATTCAAAACGTCTACCGGGCGTCTGCGCGTTAGCGTTGGCGCCTCTTACACTTCCTAAAGGTTCAGGACCTCGACAGTCCCGGGAAAGGTCAAAGACAAAAATAAAAATAATTAACATACCTTCATATATTGCAGCTATTCAAGAAAATAAAAAAGAATCCAGATGTAGACACATCTTTCTTACCGGACAGAGAAAGAGAGGAGGCTGACCTTAAATTACGAGAGGAACTGCGGCTAGAGTGGGTGATGACACAAGCAAGCCTCAAAGATGAACCCATTGCAGTTACCTTCAGTTACTGGGATGGTTCAGGGCATAGAAGAAATGTTACTTTGAAAAAAGGTATGAATTATTTTGTTAGTGTTTGCATCCCTTTTTTTTTTGAGGTTGGGAAATTATCACATAACTTCTCCCGTTCTGGGCGGAGCGGGAGGGCGTGTCAGACTTTTACTGACACGCCACGACTACTTTTACTTCCGTTGCCTGTGTGCCGGGGTCGCGTTATCCCTTTCGGACAAACGGCAGGCATTGGCCCTTCCGGCGCGCGTGGAACACAACGCGCCGTCGACTCGGGCCTGGTCCCTATCGGACGGCGAGCTACCCATTGCTCACCGTCCGCAAGCCCGCGCCTACGGTGGCCGGAAGTCGGCTCGGGATTCCCGACGCCCGGGGCGTCTCCTGCGGCGATTAGGGGCGCGAGGGCGCGAATCCTGCCTCTCCCTCGCGCGTTTCGCCTCGTCCTTCGCGAGCATTACTGCTTCGCAGAAGGAATTGATGGCCTCCCATGCACTCTCGCTCCGGACCATGGCCTGAACCAGGGCCGGACGCGAGAGATCGCCGCCGCCGATCGCCTCCGTGAGGACACGGCGGTGCCCCGCCCAAGCCGGGCAGACCTCCACCGTATGCTCCACCGTGTGTTTGCATCCCTAACATGCATTACAACTTTTATGAAACTTATGTATCATAAAATAACATGCATAATTATCTACTTTAAATGCACAACTCATCATATTGTTTTTTAGTTTAATGTTACTGATGCATGTATATGGAGTAGTTATCCTATTATGTAATATGTGTGTATGTTTTCAGGTAATTCCATATATCAATTCCTTCAAAGATGCCTAGACACACTGCGGCCAGAATTCAGTGAACTAAAAACAGTATCTGCTGACCAGCTTATGTACGTGAAAGAAGATCTCATACTACCTCATCATTACACATTCTATGATTTTATAGTTACTAAGGTAAGTAACACGGAACAAAGGTTCCAAAACTATGAATGGATCAAAAGAGGCAAGCAGAGCAGAAGATTTTCTGTTAACACTGAAATTTACACTTTACTGTCAGTGTTATAAAGTGCAAAATTGTGCAATGATTTTTGTTACACAGCATGTATTGCCCTTTACGACATTGACAACAAGGTTTAAGAGCGTTTATTCTGAAAGTTGGCAACGTCGTAAATAGCTGTCAAATATTTACCTGTTTTGATTAATTTGGAATTAATACTGTATGGAAATAAGAAATGCGGCTAACTAAGTTACTAGAATATTGATTATGTTATGCAATTGTAACATTGAATTTGATGTTGTACCTGTTTTAGGCGCAAAAAAAGCATTTGGAAACTTTCCAAATGCTTTTTTTACGCCTAATATTAAATATTCGGTGTTCCAATATTAATTATTGCATATCATAATCAATATTCTAGTAACTTAGTTAGCCACATTTCTTATTTCCATACAGTATTAATTCCAAATTAATCAAAACAGGTAGGTAAATATTTGACAGCTATTTACGACGTTGCCCACATTCAGAATAAACGCACTTAAGTATTGATTGTCAAAAAAAAAGTCATAGTCCTATTTTGACTATGAACAGCTCTACTTGGGCCTTCATAATAAACTATAATAAATTATTTTATTTTAATTCCAGGCAAGGGGAAAAAGTGGACCGTTATTCCAGTTTGATGCTTCTGATGACGTCAGACTCGTGAACGACGCCACCCAAGAAAAACAAGACTCGCACGCAGGCAAAGTATTATTAAGGTATGCAGTTTTTGTTCTTGTAATAGATGTTAGATAATATTGTATGTGTCCTTCAAAGCTTAGTTCTGTTCGACATTAGCACCAATCCAAACTGAAATTTTAAATGTGTTTTTAGTATTTATATTTGTAGTGTCCATGGATTTTCTTGCCTGTTCTTCTCCATAGAGATTTACTTTTTGGAATGGGCAACTAGACTCAAGGCTCTGAGTAACTGTCAATCAGTTACTCGGAAAATTTAGCTCCATGACCATTCAAAAATGCCTGTAAATGGTTCAATTAATTTGGTTTTAGTTCATTGTTGTCTTTTTAATATTTTTTTATTATTATTGTCTCCTCTCAATTGGAGCACCAAGATATAAGGTGAAGAGATAAGATGGCATCTTATCTCTTCACCACCCTTGGTTGACTGGTAGAGAATGCCTAACGCATTAAGTCCGCCTTTGTACCTTATTGTGTGCGAGAAGTTTTAAGTTATTATTTTTTTAACCTGCTTTTTCATTATTTTTTGGTCAGGTACTTTATTTCATTTAAAGAAAACATTATTTTTTTCAGATCCTGGTATGAAAGAAACAAACATATCTTCCCTGCATCAAGATGGGAACCTTACGACCCAACAAAGACTTACTCCAAATACACAATAAAAGGAAAATGAAACAGGAGCTAATGATAAAATTAACTTATTAAGCAATCTTTTAGACAATGTTGTAAATGCAATAATACCAACGAATTAAATAAAATACGTGTTATTGTAGTAAAAAATAACTTTTTAATAATTATTCCATTATTTTATGCTGCCCCTATTCCTATTTCATAGTATTTATACTAATTCTGGCGTTGTTTCGCTAAAACAAAATTAACTTATTTTTAGTAGATACATTTTTATATACAAGGTGCTAGGGATATTGACGCGAAAACTATTACCACGGGTTCAGTAAATGATTCTGAACTGCGTTGAAATTTTTCATCGGTATTTTTTTTAAATCAGATATTTCATAGAAAAGTGCAATACCTACGCGGTCAAAATGTAAGGAACAGAAGATTATTTTTTTTAAACCGACGAAAAATTTCAACGCAGGGGTGTTCAGAATCATGTACTAAACGCATGGTAACAGTTTTTGCGTCGAAGTCCCTGCCACCCTGTATGTAGGTACACACAGCTTCATCAACTAGGTACGCTGGCAAAAGTTATTCAAATTTGACATAGCTGAAAATAATCGACCAACTTAAATTTGCAGTTTGAAATACATGTTCTCCCATACATTCCATATGGGGAACATGTTTTCCAACTACAATGTTTAGTTTGTTCTTGGGATATATTCATCCCATCTACGGAATCCTTCATTGTCCGGTTTTTATTTTTACAAAAACATTTGTCTGCTTTCTTATTTTATTTTGCCAAGTTTCACAAAAAAGAACAATAATGTTTGTAATGTCAAAACGCAAATTGATTAGGTACCTACATAATAGCATTTTTATCTAAGTGCATAATGTTACAAAATTTTGTAAAAATTAGAAATAACTTGAATAAAATAACTTGATGAGAATCGTAGTTCATAAAATGAATGCATATCTACCCTCAAATTATAACAACAGACAATGGATCTAAAATGCTAATATTTCGAATTTTAATTAGAATGAAGTGCTGGTCATCTACGCAAAACTAACCTGCTTGACCGTCACGCCTGCAATATGCCCTATGCAACAGAGCATAAATAATTGGATAAATATATACATTTTTTCTGTGGCTTACCACAGTTTTTATTTTTATTATGGACCGGAAAAAAAACAAATACTTAATTAGATAACAATTATACATTTATTTCCAATTAAGACTCTAGTCCTAACACCAACATAGAAAAAATATACAATAATAACAACAACATTATTTAAGAACAACTAACAATTTTTTCTATTTGTTGCCATCTCTGTCTCTCCAGTTTATCCAGAAACTGTTGTATCGTATCACTGGCACTTATTGCCTCCTTGGGAGGCGGTGCATTTCTTTGAAAGTGTATTATGGCGGCCAAAAGATTCCAAATCGTAAACTCTGGCCATAGTACGTCTGTGAAGTATAAGACAGTGTTGGAAACCTGCAAGAAAGAAGAAGAAAATAAATTGTAGGTTCTTGGACAAAATAATCATCGAATAAAAATATTCATCTTTCAGGCTCTGCCCCACCGCCGACGAGGAAGCGACTAACTATCAACGATTTTCTCAGTCAGGAAACTTACAAAAGATTACAGGCACCGCCGGCGAGTACCTACTCGTTTGCCCCAATGACAATAGCAATAGTTATTATAGTTATCAAAGAGAGTACTCGCTCAGCGACGCTCGCCTGGCGGGCAGAAAACTCGATGAGAGACTCACGCTTGGAAAGAAAGATAAATCACTCGTCATCGTACCACATTGCCATCTTGTTTTTAGTTGCTAGCTCTACTACTGTGGCTCTAATCGCTTCTTGTTAATCACTGGCGGTGGGGCAGGTCGCTTCAACTGCGCTGCCATTACCTACTCATTTTATTTATGTGCGTCAGAACGTTTGAAGCTTGGTATAACTACTTAAGGGGCCGTACACGAAAACGACTGATTTTGATAAAAAGTGAAAAGGGTTTAAATCAAAATTGTTTGTGATTTGAAAAGTCGAGTTCTTAGTCTTACGTTTTGCTGGTGGGTTGCAGAGATTTTTCATATAATTTAAGTATTCATTGAAAATCAATAATATTCGCAACACGTTTTCAGAAAAATGACGCGAGACTGACGTTTGATCATTGCTTTACAAGAAACTACTTTTGATTTTGAACATTAAAAATATCATTAACATCATTATTGGTAGGGAATGGAGGAATGCATAATTATGACCACCTTAGGTACGTTCCTAAACCAATGTTTCGTTATATTTGCCTATATTCTCCAGGATAGGTTACACTATTGCACAGAATACATTTTATTTGCACTCAATATTTTTCCATTCCTAATCTCGTGACGATTTTGTGTCACGAGTAAGGGGAAGCCCACAATTTCATCATCAGATTTCCCTTTTTCTTCAGGTTAAGCGTGCTGCCCCTGTCCCATGTCACCTGGTGTTGGCGCAACACGTTTCCAATATCACTACTGCCCAATTATAATAACAAATTATTATTCCAGTAACCAAACACAAGGTTCTTTTTATTATAAAAATTCCCTTGGATTTCTTACCTGCCACAACATAAAGTCTGATAGTCTCACTTCCCCTGATGTCCTCACAAGGAGCTCAGCTTCCCCAAGTTCTAATGTTTTTGATACCAGCTGATCATCAATGTCTTGTGGTGCTATTTCATTGTTTCTCACTCCATCCACTATATGAGAGGCTGCTCGGCTGATTTCATCTCTTCCTGAAAACATTACATATTACTAGAATTAGTTTTATTTATATAGAAAATATTTTTCGTATATATTATATATTTTTAGTATGTAAAGTGTATTGATATTGAGAGATTCATCATTCTCCTGCCAGTTTATATTGACATAAAAAAGGTGAAAAAAAAAATACATAAAAAAACAAGGGACTTCCTTGTACTACTTTGTAGTAAGTTGTTTTATTCTTTATAAAAAGTTTTTATTTTTCAATTTTTATTTGTGGTACCTACCCCACACACATTCGAATACCTACCTACCTATACATTCTAATAATAACAGTGACAGGAAGTTATCGTCATATCATCCACATATACTAAATGAGAAAAAATACGTATTATTTAAGCTAACACAAAAACTATCCCAGCTAAGTTAATAAAATGAATATGGGTCCAACTTGAGAGCATACCCTTTCATACACAAAAATATTTTTTTAAATCTGCCCACAATTATTATTGACAGAGAAGTCTTTTTTGGAAGTTGGTTAAAAATGGGCGATCACTGTCATGCAGTAATACTTTTTATATATTTTTAGCATAAATAATATAATTTATGTACCTGTATATGCATACGCAATGTTGAGTCGCAGCCTATTGTTATGTCTGGTTTCTAGCATAGCTTTTGACACTTGTCCTCTTAAATCTTCTGGTAACAGGGAAAGTCTGCCAGCAACATGAATTCTTACACCCCAGTCATTGATTTGATCACTATTATGAAAACAAAAATGTTTTATAGGTTGATCAATCAATGTTATTCTCGAGTAAACCTTGTTTGGAACAAAATCTGCACACTTGGCAAATGAGAGCTACAGTTTTTTTTTTTAACATATTGACTGTCACAACACTTTTGTTGTGCAACAAAAGTGTTTCTTAATGTTCCTTAAACTTCATTCAAACCGGGTGCCTGATGACACCTCTCGACGGTTTCTTTATTTTCATAGTGCTCAATAAACAAAAAGATGTTTTTTTTTTTCAAAGCAAATTAGAAATCATGAATCATTTCTGGAATGCACTTAGAATTTACTATAACTAATAAGAGCAAATAAATGAAAATTATAGAATATAAAATTAAAACATACATTTCTTCTATCAATCTCTGAAATTTGTCTCTAGCCAAATCCATAAGGCCATCAACTTCCTCTTTACTTCTTTTAAAGTTTTCTATACTGAATGCGTAGACTGTTACTTCAGGTATTCCTAGATCTAGACACCACTGAAAACAAAATAGAATACTAAAATTACTTTCTCATTAAACATTCATATGCGAGAACATGGATCCACGCAAGACACAATGGCTTTTTTATTGTTTCTGTAATTACTGGCATACGAACGGTTAATATAGGGGCACCTGAATCAAAATGTTTTTGTGTTGAAAAATGAAAAAAAGCCAAGTTCCTTTTAAGTGTAAAAGACACTTAGCTTTTGTTGCCAAAAAGTAATTGAAATATTTGGACTTTGACGAGTGAATAATATGGTAAATGTTGAAGGAGGAGGCCAATGGCTTTCACAGGGCACAGAGGTGGAAAGAGATAGATAAACATCATCTGTGGCTCTTCCCAGCAACATATTGTGTTTATAAACTTCTATAAAGATTACAGATAGCCCTACAAACCTTGAAGTGCAATAAAATCTACCAAAACGTAAAATTAGTCACTACAACTCACCTTTAAAGTTTCAGATAACTTGTCAAAGCCTTTATAATGACCAGCACTGTTGCCCACACTGTTCTTCTTCGCATAACGACGATTCCCATCCATAATAAATGCTATATGCTGCGGAACACGACCGCTCTTCACCACTTTAATGCAAAATAGTTGAAAGAAAGAAACACAGTTCTCTTTGACCCAAGACATGGCTATTCTTCAGAGATATTTAGATTGTCGACCCAAAATAAATTGGCATAAGGGAAGGAGAATGATATTTTAGATTGTGACCACGTATATCGATTCAATGTACTTATTTGGTAATAAATAAGAGGAACAAACGACTAAAACCACGTCAGAACTGCACACTTGTGCACACTGCAAATATTCCTTATCTGTTAATGTGAATAATGTACTACTGATGTTTATTTAAAAATATAAAAGTATCAATGTAATTAACAAGGTACGGTGTTTAATTTACATGTATTACATTAAACTATATATATAATATACATATACATTAAACTTTGAATGCATAATTAATTTGTTTCTGTATCGATGCTGGCAGTATCAAAGGCAACTGCAAAATGTTGACGTTACCTATGTCAAAGTCACGATTTTTCGATAAGTTCGAAGGAGTGACGTCAGATCTTAATTGACAGAACTGCAGCGCTACCAACTGAACTGAACTAAGCCTTGCCATGCAACAGACGACAAATAATTTGACGACGTAAGCGTCTTCCAAACACCGATTTTATTAGGCTGTGGCTATTTTTAGTATTTTTGATAATTGAAAATTGACAGCACATTGACAGATCGTGTGTTTGTGGTTCCAAAAATCCAAATCGCCGGGATCACAATCACAAATTATTTGTTGGAAACTCTCGTCAATAGAATCGAAATAACTACATATTATGAGTAATATATTTAAGCTTAAACTGAGTGCTTTAGGCCATCCTAATCCAGGAGATTTCAACTGTGAAGGTAAATATTAAGTTACAAGTCTTAATTCCATTTCGTACCCTAGGTACGCGTCGGTCATTTTAAATTCTATCTTATTTTACAGATGAAAAGGAATACAGGAGTGTGATTCTGTGGCTTGAGGATCAAAAGATCAGACATTACAAAATAGAAGAGCGAGATGGTCTAAGAAATATAGAGAAGGACGGTTGGAAGGAAGCTTTTAACACTTACCAACGAGATTTGGTTAGCCCTGTTGCCGAGGGCACTCCTAACGAACAATTAAACTGGATACTATCATATGCAGTAAGACTAGAGTATGCAGATAATGGTATGTGATGTGATTCATACTTCTTTTTGTTATGGTCATTCTGAGCTATTGTAAAACAAGTTTGTGATCCAATATTGTCACATGGCGTGGCCTAACATAGTGTTTGTATTACACTATGTGGTTTCTTTTATCTAAACATATTATACATTTGTGAAGAACTTGCATAGTTGGACGTAGTTAAGCAGAAAGGATCCAACCCACACTATGGGCGAAAATAAGTTTAAATGTATACCAAAAACACTCTTTGTAGTTAAAACTTTAATATCACAAAAACAATCCCAACACATCATGTCATTATGACCATACGTTACCAGGTCATACAACTTAAAACTTGAATATCTCAAAACTAACTCTGTGTGGGTTGGATCCTTTCTGTTTACCTACGTCCAGTTATTAGTTTGATTGATGACTCATCTCTTGCACAATTCTGTTTTCAGTTGATAAATATAAGAATGCAAAAGTGGAAAAAACAAAACAAGCTACACCCAATGTTGTGTCTTCCAATCCTCTGGATAACCTTGATTGTAAGTATAGAAATTATTTTGCTTGTAATTGGTTTTTTGTTTCAAAGATGTATTTATAATACTTTTTTTTTTGTTAACAGTTTCAAGTCCAGCATTCAAGGCAGGTGTAGAAAGAATTTCAACATTAGCTGGGGTTGGACCACACCCAGACCCTAAGTTTCGGTTGTCAGCCCTAGCCAAAATACTTAAAACTACACCACACCCTGATCCACCTGCAACTGAGGTGAACCTCATCCAGCAACCTTCTGATGTCCTGAAGCTACTGTTTGTTCAAGACCTGCGAGACTTGCAAACCAAGATCAACGAGGCTTTGGTTGCAGTCCAAACTGTTACTGCTGATCCACGGACTGACACTACCCTTGGAAGGGTTGGGAGATAAATTGTTAAGAACATCAATAGGGCATCTCATAAATAAAACAATCTAGTCTGTTACATTCACTAAATAAAAAATAATCTATAACATAATTTTTTTCTTGTAACTGCATTATTGAAGATGCCCAGGTAACATACTGTACATCGCTGCATTTACTTACTGTGAATTTCACAAGATCTTTTCAGATAAATCTATGATAATACAAACATCTATTTTGAAAAATTCAAGACTGTATTTTTTTTTTTTTCTGAAGCTAATGCAGTGAGATGTATAGAGACAACTCCAAGTGAACTGATTTGTAAACTATTTATATCATTAAATAAAACAATAACTTTAATACCTTAGTTTAATTCTGTCATTAAATTAACAATTTTTTTTACGTACTCCTAAGTGTACATTTTTGGTACAGTAAACAACAGCATGGTCACTACCTACAAAGATAAACAAAAATGCACATATTCATAAAAACCTTGAACCTAAAAATGCAAAACACTTGTATACATTAACTGAGCTACGGATCAGTTAACAAAGTATAACAAATATATTACTATAAAGATTCAATGCATTCCACCGCCTTTCTCGAGCATTTGTGCGAACCTATTGGTGATGAGTAGTGAAACATCTATAAACCTCTCGACACAGTTTGTAATGCAGGTTTCTGTGCGAGAATCCAGTTTTGCTCCAGGTTTGTCCACACATTTGTCCCAGCAAAAGTCGTTGAATTCATGGATCTGGAATTAAGAGGCAGATAAATAAACGCTAGTGCACGAGCATTCATAAAAATTGGTAGGACGGTCGCCGCACGGAAGCATTTTTGGCACTAATTTATACAAGAAACGAAACGTAGAAAAATGTATGGGGTCTGGGGACCGCTGCACCTTTTCAAATATGTAAATTTGAAAGCATTAAATAGACACCTAAGTGTATTGCATGAATTTATATGAATGATGCAATGGTACAAAATGTATTTACCTGTGCATGGAACTGAGCCTTCTGTTTTTCTGCAAGGAGAAAGTCTTGCAGTTCAGAGTCTGCACCCTTAGGACTTGGATAGTCTGATGATAAGTCATTCATTGTTGATTTTAAATTTTCAGACTTATTTTCTCCAAGTAAATTAACTTCAGTCTAGTTTGAGGTTATACTTCTTTCTTGCGTTTCGATTATACTGATTGTAATTATATTCTACTCAACTCAATCTGACAAGTTACTTAACTTCAAAGTGATACACGGCAAAAATTAAACGCAACTTTTTTTTTTTTTATTGGCACTTTGGTTTTCGAGATATTTCCGGGTATCTATCAAGTTTAGGCTCGCCGGTGTTACTGGGCCTTCAATCAGGCTGAAAATACTGTGTTAGTAGTACTACTTCTATAGACTCTACGAAGTATGATGGGTTAAGAAACGCTTGAGAAAGAAAGTTTGAGAATCAGGAGAATGTAGAATGCAAGAACGAGTGAAGCGAGCTCAAAAATTTAAGTACACCGTCACTGAACCTAACCATTCAGCGGCGGTGTGTTTAATTTTTTCTTTTATTTGTCTTAGGCAAAAATATTTGCAACCTATGTTATGTTTTGCTAAGGCCTCCAACTACAAACTCCCACTGAACATATTTTTGCCTTGTTTAGGATTTTATTGAAAAGTACTTCCCGAGATTTGGGGGCGCCACTGGGCCGGGGGCCCGGAGCATTGTATAGTAGTCTATGCCCGGAGCGGTTCACCCCTTCGTCCGCACAGTGGCTGCTTTGTTGACAAAGTTGCTAAAACGAATGTCAAAAAAATAAATAAGTGTAGGTATGAGTCCAAATAAAACGAATACATTGTAACCTATACAACAGCCTGTATATTGTTATTATAATATTTTTCACATTAATAATTCACAAGGAATGTTTTCCAATAAAATTAAGTAGTTTATCGTTGAGCATTTTACGAGCGTTACCAGCAAACACATATTGGCACGCATTCAGGGCTAATCTTGCAGTTTGTGATGAAGTTAGAGAAAATGTGTTGACACATATTTGGTATTCTCGTGATAGAGACGTTGCGAAAACACCTTTGTCGTCCGTCTGTGGAAATAAAAACACATTTATAAATATGTAGGTACCTATTGGTAGTATAGAACGCCTCACTTAAGATTCATCTATCACTACATATCGAGGGTTCACGGGCTATTTGCATTAAGCGTCATTTTTGGAACTTTACCTACAGGAGAGCATTTCAAAATTTAATTTTTAGAGAAAAAAATCATTGTTAAAAAATATCAATATTTTTACGAAAACGTGGCCTATGTTGTTTTCCTATATAAAATCCGCACAATAATAGTCTAGTTTTTTTTTTTAATAAAGCTGTTTTTACAGATTTTGCCATCCATGAAGACGCGCCCACTGCGCGATTATTGTACTGTGTAAAATGTACCTACTATAATAAGGAGCGGACCGGAGTGGCGCGTCTTCGTGGATGGCACTTTCATACTAGAAATAAATGTCGCTTGGTACAAAATTACCTCAAATCAGTTTTATTTAGAAACAGGCTAAATGATTCAAGCGCCATACTTAAACTGTTAATTATAGGTTCAGGAGAAAGGATTTAAGCGACGGTGTTGTTTTATTGTAAGGCTAAATGTTGTAACAACTATCGCGATAATAAAATAGAATCAGGCTATTCAGCATAAGCACCTGAAGTACCTATCATAGAGTAGTTGCAGATCAAAATTATTTATGTACCACTTTACACTAAAAGTGAATGGTTTGAAATAAGATGCAGGATAAACAGCTAAATGTTTTAAGCAGGTGAAAAGGGGGAATTCGTTTATGTAAAAAATCTTATTCTTTGTGTTTATAAACTTGATACTTGCCACGAATACGTTCTTACTAGATAAATAAAGAAAGTTTGACATTATTATTTTTCAAAAAAAGAAAGTTAATACTAAAACCCTACTACGACAAAAAAGGCCACTAAAAGGTATAAAAAATAATCAAAACATCGGGAAAGGACGTAATCCACGCAGGCGAAGTGCTAGTTATAAATAAATCCATGCTAAGGACCCATAGCCTAGGAGAGGGATTTTAATACATGGGCTGGTTGCAAAAATAATAATGCGAGATATTTTCGGGCAGATATTTTCTCAGTATAAAAAGCTAGCAAGGAGGAGCTCGTGGCTAAGTAATAACAGCCGCACGGGTCCATCCATCCGTGCATCGGAATGTGCGTTAAGCCTTTGGTCCCGACTGTCATTCGTGGATCTTTGACAGTCGTTATGGGTCGTCAGAAGCCCGAAACTGCCCACCAAGTCTGACAACCAAGGGGTATCATATTACCCAGTTACTGGGTTGTGGAGGTGAGATAGGCAGTCGCTCCATGTAAACTATTGGTATTCAGCTGCATCCGGTTAGACTGGAAGTTCCAAGTCCCAACATAGTTGGGAAAAAGCGTGGCAAATATATATTTTCCAGCACAAGTATTTTCTCAGATACTTCTACCATATTCTTTACTTACACATATTATAACGGGTACTTCAGCATCATAAAGAAGTTTGAAGTGGTGAGAATCATAATCTGGTGTTGACTTGGTATTAACATTACTTGTGAGGCACACCTCTGGAAAAAAGTATAAAGGCAATGATGAAAACATGAACAAAAAATTGTACTTACATGTAAAAATAAGAAATAAATATACAGAGTGAGATTGGTTTCAATTGACAAAAATTTATTTAATACTTACCAACTGGTATTTTTAGCTTACAGAGGGTTGACCATGTTTCTTCAGTTCCACCATATTTGGGATGAATACAAGTGCCATGTCCAAGCCTATTTGGTTTGAATTTTAGCATTTCAAGTATTTCTTCTGGGTTGCAAACTTCACCACAATGTAGTGTTACCTGAAATAAAATAACACAGAAAGTTTAAAACTACCTTCCTTCCTGGTCCTAGAATTACCTACCATCGACACTAATATTTTTAAGAGAAAAGATTTTCATTTTTGTTTGTAATGAATAAACTCAAAAACAACTGGAGCAATTTCACCAGTAGAATGATATATTATCACTAAGTAACATAGGCTATAATTTATAAAGATATCACGCAGGCGAAGCCGCTGGCAGAAGCTAGTAATATAGGTAAATGCAAAAGTTTGTTCGTTGGTTTGTCTTCCACACTTATACAGAGAAATTGATGGTCTTGATTTTATGCATAGAGATAGTTGATGAAAAATGCACGGATCCTGTGGTTTAGACCATGGGAGGAAAGCTCACTCAGATAAAAGAACACTATCTTTCCACTTCGTCATAGTTGCATAAAAAATGCAACTATGACGAAGTGGAAAGATATTTTTGATATTTTTTTATATTATTTTTTGATTTTTATTGTATTTATTATTTTATACTAAGTACATTATAATTAAGTATATATATTTGGTGATATTTATTTTAGTAGTATGTATGTAATTTTATTCTCATAATCTATGTTTATAGTTAATATTATAGTTAAATTAGTGAATAATTAGGTGTTTTTATTTTATGTATTTTATTTTCTCTTCTACTCTTACACACGTTGTCTACATCTCTTAAACTACTTTCCTATCGCAGGTATGCTGGAAGAGATTTCTTTAGAAATAAGCATCACCTTTGTACGTATTTTTCTGTTCCTTTTTTTCTTGTCTGTTTATATGTGTGTACATAAACCGTTAAATAAATAAATAAATAAATAAAAGCTAATTGTAAATATAATAATTCTCACTTTCAGGCCTGCTTCCTTCGCCAGCAGCAGTGCCGGTACAAAACTCTTGAACATCCCTGCCATAGGATCACCACTTAATTCAATACCCACAACCACATCTGGATATTTTTTGTAGCTCTCAATAGCCAGCATAGCTATTTCTTCTGCCTCAGAAATTGGCGATTTTCTATTGATAGAAATTATGAGGCAGGTCAGCATAGAGAGATGTAGAGAAGATTTCCTGTAATCGAAAATTGTTTCTTATATTTTGAACTAGCTGCTGCCTGTGGCTTCGTCCCTAATTCTTTTTCTAAACTTTTTAAGTTACTCCTTATAACTTCGGCTATCTGCCTGTGAAAGTGCCGTCAAAATCGGTCCAGCCGTTTCGGAGATTAGCCGGTACAAACAGACAGAAAAAAAAAGAAAAGTTTTTTATTATAAGTACTGTTTATATTTTCTTAAGCATTTAGTAAGAAACTGTTATTTTGACATTACAAACAGATACTTCTATTTTTATTTATTTGTATAAATTACAATAGCATAGTGATTGATAAATTCTTTGACATTAAAAAAATATCCATGATGATTTATCAGACAGACACTTATTTAACTAGATTTTACTCACTGTATAGCCTGAACAATGGTTTCAATATACTGCAATTTGGTCATGTGTGGGGTGTCCCGTGGTGTACTTCTGAGTTCAAGGTAACAACAGCCATCATCTTGAAACTCTTGAAGAGTCAGACTGGTGGCCAGCTCTAATGCTTTAGGAGTACTTGTTAAGGAATGTGCAATGTTGAACACATGGAAACAACTGTGGATAAAATGAGTTAGTTGTAAAAATTACTTGTAAGTAATATTGTAAAAAAATATAAAAAGTTATAATATTTACGTTTTATGTTGGTTGCTTATTTCTCATAAATACAATAATAGGTATGTAAATTTACTACTGACAGAAAACTTCTTTATCTGCAGTTAACAATAAAATATGTTTTAAATATAGCTTTGCCCCACAGTTTCACCCGCATAAGTCTTGATCCCATGGGAATATTGAATAAAAAGTATTATATGTCCTTACCCAGGTCATGGTCTACCCATGTGCCAAAATTTTATCCAAATCCGTTCAGCCGTTTTAGCATGAAAGCGTAACAAACAAAAACAAACTCACTTTCGCATTTTTAATATTAGTTAGGATATTTAAATCAACTTGATGCTGTTTATTTAAATTGGGTATATTTACATGCACAACATATTTTATGGGTGACTCTTATATATTTTTAGATTAGATACACATTTGCAATGCTAAGCCTAGAGGAAATATACAGAGGTAACTGCGCTAACCTCAGCTACTCAGATATGCACATTAAGAAGAATCAAATATCTGATTTTATAGGCAGCGTAGGTCCATTATGCAGACAACTTTTAGGATTACGGTGGTTTAGGGGTATCTCAGACTTATGTTGTGATACCAACATAGATTAGTCAACCAAAATGTGCGCAATGTATTAATATAGTACGATGTTACCTACACAGTGCCAATGGTGGAGAATATTAAATGCCTATTACACTTACTCAGAAAGGTTTCTAGAGTCCCCGGCGCCGATTTGAAATTCATCAAAGAAAGCATTCGTTTTGTCTTCGAGACCAGAATCAGCGTGATATCTCTTTAGTTCTAGCATCGTAGCTGGGCTCAAAGAACCGTTCAAATGAGCATGCAACTCCTAAAATGCAAAATTATTAAGATCAATAAATATTACGAAGAAAACAATCTTGTTTTCAAAAATTACGCGAAATACTTACTACTTTGGGCAATTCCACAAAGAAAGTGTCGGTGTTCATTGTGTTTTTAAATAAAATATCAAGCGAAACTTTCCAAACTGCAATAGTATTCTCAAGTATTTCTTCAAAACAAGGAAAACTGTCAGTCAAAAATAAGATCATAGTTATCTTTGGAAATGATCAATTAACCAATCATGAGTTTCTACCTTATCAATATAGTGTGCTATTGGTTGAGGTTTTTTTTTGTTTCTGTCACCTTTGACCAATAGAATTATATTTCGTGAAAAAAAATGAAAATTATCTATGCGCAAACATGGCAGAGAAGTAGTTCTACAAAGACACTTATTCGAATCATGAATTCTAAAAAGATTAGAACCAAATCATTTTCGATCTCTGCGAAAAAACTGTCAATGTCAACTGATAACATTGTTACTGATACGGTATTTCTGTTGTTGATTTGATATGAAGTTGTGTTGGTTACTTATGAACTGCATGATAACTAGGTATTAAAGTGATGTTTCAATTAATAATTATACTATTCTATTCAGTTTTTAATTTTTATTTAGTTGAGAGTGAACCGAATGTCCCTATAGTAATTACGACGTGGTGGTTCGCCAATTCTACCGTAAAAGGTAAACAAACTTTAATAATTTATTATGTACCTAATTATAATTTCTTACGAGGTTCTATTAGGAGGAAAAATATTCTTGATGTTTCGTCCAGTATTTCCTGTAAAAAGTTTTTTGGTTTTACTCTATCACCCTCGTCGACTTATTTGGATTAGGTATATTGCAGCACATCTACATGTTTTAGAGAATATTATTTATTATATTTGTTGCAGCCTGGGAGGTTCTTAAAGAAGGAGGTACAGCATTAGATGCTATAGAACAAGGCGCGTCAGTATGTGAAGTTCAGCAATGTGATGGGACGGTAGGGTATGGAGGAAGTCCTGATGAGAACAGTGAGACAACACTGGACGCTCTTATTATGGATGGGTAATTACTTTTACACATACATTGCAATGAAGTAAAGTTACAGTAAAATCTATAAGCATTCATTTTGCTAAAGAAATAATAAATAAGTCAGCAAAATGACAACACAATAAACACATATTTTAAATAAAAAATGTGCGTAGAATGTCTCATAAAAATGATTAACACATAAATCTGTTCTATGAGTGTGTTTAATTTATTTTGTGAATTATTTACTTTTTTTACTATTTATTTTTTATTGGAACTTGCACACATACACAAGAAGTTAAATACATAAATTATTGTAATATTTTTGTTTTCATTTGAAATTCATGGTCTTTTTCTTTCCTGCTATGGTAACTCTGATAATTTCCTTACTACTACATATTATTAAATTTTTAGGAAAACTATGAATGTGGGTGCTGTAGGAGCCCTCCGAAGGATAAAAAGCGCAATATCAGTAGCACGCCATGTTCTAGAGCACACAAAACATTCGTTCCTAGCTGGTGAACTGGCAACACAGTTTGCTGTTCAGATGGGCTTCCAAGAGGAGTCTCTTTCTACTACGGAATCTAAACAACTATGGTTAAAATGGCACAATCAGAACCACTGCCAACCTAACTTTTGGATGGTAAGGTATTTTAAAAATCTTATGGTATACAGATACTCATTTAGTTTTAGCTAAATCATAAAATAATAAATAAAACTATTAGATTTCTGTAAAAATGATGACAATTTTCATAATTTCATTGATTTTAAAGTACCTATCTGCTTAGATAAACATAACTACATTCCATTTATCTAATCTCAGGGTGTCAAGCCAGATCCCAGCAAATACTGTGGTCCTTATCATCAAATTAAGAAGAACAAAGATATACATCCTGAAGTACAGATGATAGTGGACAAATATAATCATGATACAATTGGAATGGTTGCTGTGGACAGCAACAGCGACGTAGCAGCCGGCACTTCGACCAATGGCGCTAAATACAAGATACCTGGGTATAAAATAAACTGTTGACTGTTATGATGATTATTTGATGTGTTAGATCAAAACAGTTTTAGATCGATTAATTTAAAAGCACGCGCCACTCCACTTTTTCTATACAAATACTGGAACAAGCAGTAGAAGGACGCGCGATTTTAACCGACCAAACCATGCTGTGACCAGCCATGCTATTCTGTAAACATCTCACCGTGAAAACTTGGGTGAAGTGAGCTGTCAATAGTGTCAATCCCTGTGGAATGACAGCTCACTCCACGCTCACTTCACCTAAGTTGTCACGGTGAGATGGTTACAGAATAGCACTGCTGATGTCTGTTAGATGATCTATACTTAAACTTGTTCTCAGAAAACTGTAATAAAGTATTACAGTTTTCTGAGAACAAGTTTAAGTATAGATCATCTAGAACAACTTTTCGGGAAAGAACAACTTTTGGTGGATCACTTTATCAATAACTAACAATTATTTGCATAGCAACCGACTTTAGATTTTTTTATTGAATTCTTTGATTGCATTTATACAGGAGAGTTGGCGACTCTCCGATTCCCGGAGCAGGCGCATACGCAGACAATGAAGTAGGAGGTGCCGCGGCTACTGGCGATGGCGATATCATGCTCCGGTTTTTGCCAAGGTAAGCGAACATTTAAAAAAGGAAGAAATATGGCATACTTAATTAATATTTTTTGATTATGCCTTAAACCATCCTTTCATGCATAATTATTTTCTATACCAAATAGGAGTGGACGTCTTTCGGCTGATGATGATACAAAATAGGTTCGATGTTTCACATCTGCCAGGAGTCCCGCGTTGGATAATTTTATTTTTTCTACGACCTTTTCTCGGCCCTAAGTCAATATGGACCAATCTCGCCCGCCTATAGGCGTCAAGCTTGACCCCCTATGATTGTAATAATAATTATGTATTTTCAGCTTTTTAGCAGTTGAAGAAATGCGTCGTGGAGCTTCACCTACGGAAGCTGCGCAAACGGCGATCAAAAGAATAGCAGCACACTACCCTGATTTCATGGGAGCTGTAATAGCTTTAACAAAAGCAGGGCAATATGGAGCTGCCTGCCATGGAATCCCAACATTTCCATTTGTTGTACAAGATAAAACCCGAGACTTGTTTGATGTTGTTACTATTAAATGTTGATTTTCATATTAATTATGTTTCTTGTAAATAATTTTATTACACACTGCGTCGTAGCTAGGGTCATATGTGCCTCTGGCAAGATTTGATTTTTGCGCGTCCCAATACCTAGTATAATTTTTTGGAAGAGAAACGACACAATAAGTTTGAAAGTGTAAGTAATTTAAATTATGTGTTAATATATAATTTAAATACTATAAATTAAGCATACCTAACAATATTTCTTATTAGTTGGAAAGGAAACAATACAAAACGAGTATGTTCATTTACGCATTATTAAATCTCTTAAAAATGTACCTACTTTTTGGGCTTTTTTTGGGGTCAATTTGTTCTTATTCTGGTCGGCTATCAATCAATATCAATACTTTTTACAATGTCATACTCAACTCAATCATTAGGTATTAGGTACTCAATCGAAAATTTTAGCAAACCCGCAACCCCCCTCGGATAGATAGGGTTTGTTTAGTCAATTCGTAGGAATAGAAATAAAAGTCTGCTTATTTAAAATCTTGTTTATTTCATAAGACCGTTTATTCTGAAAGTGGGCAACGCATAGACATCATATTTATATTTCTATCTCAATGGGGCAACGTCGCAAATAAATGTCACTTAATTTGCTGTTTTGATTAGAATGAACTAGCGAACTAGAATATTAATGTTTCACCCATATGGTGGGATATCATATTTTTGTAGTGGAGCCAGTATGGCCGCTTCATCCTTGCATTTTTTTGCGTGCTTGTTGCTCCAGAGGCGGCCGGCTGTGGGTTTGCAAAGTGCACCTTCCTGAAGGTTGCGCCCTGTTAGCCGCCCGTCTGACTAGCTCCTAGCTACGACACTGATTATACACCCTATTATAGTGGTCCGTGGTCTAAGCTAAGTTATTATATGAAACTTTACTCGTACCTACAGTTATTTTTGTGTATTATATTGTCACACAGTGTTGTACAAAAAAAAACGTCAACGAGTTCTTATCTCAAGGTAGTATTGGGGTATTTATTGTCGTTACAAAACTTTAGGTTATGACGTCAAGAAATCGTAAAAAATATTATAGCAAAACTACCAGGTGTCAATAAAAAAAAAAAAAAAAAACCATAGACAAACAATGCTGGCCAGGCCCGGAACGAAACAAAAGTTAAAAACGCAAGTTCTTCGGCCATTTTGTGTTTGACTGTCTCACTGCGCTCACTGTTCAACGTAAGTTTTATTTTATTGCTTTCTGAGTGATATTTTATTGAATTGAGTTTTACTTTGTTTCCCATATTGTAATCCATCACCAAATACATACTTATTTCAATAATAATCTCGGTTTTATATTGTGTAGTGTTCTAAAGTGTACGAAACTCCCACGTGGTTTCAGATTTTCAATTTTCATGATGAGAGCTAAACCTTATTTCATTCGTGGTATCTACCATAGTGTTTACACGGTGATGGCCATAACGCGTCTGATTATCAAAGAAAAAAAAGGCTTATTTTGTGCTGACTAAAGACCACGCGACTAATTTATAACCTTATCTACAGAATGGCGGACGCTGCTCCAGCCGGTGGACGTGGCGGTTTTCGCGGCGGCTTTGGGTCTCGTGGTGGCGATAGAGGCCGTGGTGGTCCTCGTGGCCGTGGACGCGGTCGTGGTCGCGGCCGTGGACGCGGCAAGGAAGACCAGAAGGAGTGGGTGCCCGTAACCAAGCTGGGCCGTCTAGTACGCGAGGGAAAGATCGACAAACTCGAGAGCATCTACCTGTTCTCTCTGCCCATCAAAGAGTTCGAGATCATCGACTTCTTCCTCGGCCCCTCTCTCAATGATGAGGTCCTCAAGATCATGCCGGTACAGAAGCAGACCCGTGCCGGTCAGCGTACGCGTTTCAAGGCCTTCGTGGCCATCGGAGACAACAATGGACATATTGGTCTGGGTGTGAAGTGCAGCAAGGAAGTCGCCACCGCCATCCGTGGTGCCATCATCCTTGCAAAACTGTCTGTCCTGCCAGTCCGCAGAGGTTACTGGGGTAACAAGATCGGCAAGCCCCACACTGTTCCCTGCAAGGTAACTTTTATTTCTAACCAGTTGCAATCAGCCTACCAACCTATTGATATAATTTTAATGATGATACTGATAATCATTTCATTCGTGGTATCCCCTGAGGTTTTCCAGTGAAGTTCGTTAACGCGTCTGATTTATGCTACTCAAAACCCTTTGAGAATCATATTATGATTTTGATTTTAAATATTTTTGTTTTGTACTTTCAGGTCACCGGAAAGTGTGGTTCCGTCACCGTGAGGTTGATCCCTGCTCCTCGTGGTACCGGTATTGTGTCGGCTCCAGTCCCCAAGAAGCTGCTTCAGATGGCTGGTGTCCAGGACTGCTACACTTCAGCTCGTGGCTCCACTGGCACCCTTGGAAACTTCGCTAAGGCCACTTATGCGGCTATTGCCAAGACCTATGCCTACCTTACTCCTGACTTGTGGAGGGACATCCCACTAACCAAGTCGCCTTACTCCGAGTTCAAAGCCTAAAGACGGTTTTGTTAAACTGAAATAAATGTGACTTTACCATCTTATTTATGTAATTTTATTTTTTAACCTTACAATTTATTTAACTATGTAAATCTTTTCAGTTCCTGACCTTCATTCAATATTTAAATTAAAACAAAGGTTCATCAAAAGGAACAAGTGCCATATTACACTTCTTTAATACTCCTCTACACTTTACGATAGTACAAGTACAGTTTTGACTCTATTCACCGCACTGCCCTGTTCAATAAAATTTTCCTCTTTATGGGGTTATCTTTTGCTGCTGAAATATCGAATCAAAACAGCCTTTATAACTCTACTCTTGATGGTAGGTAATACCTACTAAGTCAATTTGGCCTACAGACAGGCTTCATAAATTACAACTATATCATTGCAGCACAGTGGTTACACCAGCATGTCTCAAGTTTGATTAAAAGGTCGGCTTCACTGTGTGAAACTAGAAATGTCAATACCAATTGATTTTTGGTAGAGGCAGTAGTAGGTACACATTTATTTATCTATTTGTGTGAAGGGAAAAGGGAGATGGGTATTAAAACAATATTTTACATTTTGCTAAAATCTTTTACTTCTTTCTCAAATACGTCTATTGTGTGATCACATACTTTTTCTAAGTCTTTCAAACCTCTTTTCAGTATTTCTAGGGCTGGTGTTTCTTTTGATTGTATCCTGAAGTGCATTTTAGATTCGGCTGGATGTGGTACTGTGTAGCCACAGAAATCTACATCCTCACTGTAGACAAAGTCATAGAATTAATTAATTTTACAGAGAATAATAGGCCGTAGTTAAGCAGAAAGAATCCAACCCACACTATCGGCGAAAATGAGTTATGTATACCAAAACACTGTAGTCAAAACTTTAATATCACAAAAACAATCCCAACGCATCATGTCATTATGACCATACATTACCAACCTGTATGTATTGCAGGTCATACAATCACATAACACGATCTGATCTTAAAACTTGAATATCTCAAAACTAACTGTGTGGGTTGGATCCTTTCTGTTTAACTACGTCCATATTGCCCAGTGTTTGATCCTTCTCCACTCCATATTGGAGTTTCATAGAAATACAAGAGGAATATTAAAATGTAGTAAATTGCTGAAAATAGTAAAGTACAACATGGGTTCATAAAAATACTTACTATCTGTTGATAATACATTTTAAGGCATTTCCTAAAGTGTGACTCTCATTTTGAAATACATAGGTTCTGCATGTTGGGCCCGAGTCCTCATCCCCTGCAAGCTGAAATATTTATATGAATAAGTTATTAAAAAAATTGCAAAATGTTAAGAGGCAGACACTTTCATGATAGATAAATAACTATTGTAGGTTTTGTACCATAAAACCAGGTTTTAGATACAATAATAAATTTGATTGTTGTGTGTAGAGGTTATGTTGTCATGTGGTAGTATTTACAATGTTATATGTTTGATAACTTTGAACTAAGTAATTATAAAAAAAAATGAATTTGGAAGAAAATATTAAACAAAGGGAAATTTACCTCTGATATCTTCATTTTTCTGGCTTTTTATATATACGCAATATTTCCTGAAAGAATTATCAATTATCTGCTTGTATGAAAAGTAGCAGTAAGGTAACAATAGCTAATAGGTACAGAATTAGTTCATCAATATATTCAATAACATAACCATAGTTCTTGTTAAATTAAAGCACACAGAAAAATATACTTTTGATGGTGAATGTTTACAATTTTAAATTTGACAGTTTCTAATCAGTCCTTTGATGCTGTCAATGTCATTCTGACAGTAAAAAAAAAAAAACTGAACAGTAGCTAGTCTTTCAAGGTTAAAGTTTCCCATTCAAAGCCCGACAATTGAAATCATAAAACCACTGAGTACTTATAATATACTGAACAATTAAAACGAAATAACGTTGCGACTGCTTTGTTTTAACTGAAAATAAAACTTGTTTTTTATTCAAGAGATGTTTTTATTATAACCATAAATGACAAATCATATACAGGTACAATAAACAATGTAAGGGGGGTATTACACTATCAAATATCTAGGATCCTTTAGAGGATCCTATCTTTTATCCTACATATTTGACGTCGAGAATCTTAGCTGTGTATTACATAATCATATATCTAGGATCCTACTTTTTTGTCATAATGTGGTTGCAACCGTCTATTAAAACAAAATAACTGTTTAAAATGTTACAATAAAATTCCTCCCCACATACTTCAACTGAATGAGACGAAATTCAAGTCTTGTATAAAACGCACACTATGCAGGCAGGCATATTATAAGTTGGGGGATTACATCACTGATAAAAATGCTTGGCTCAATGCTAGTCCTGCTCCACAACCACAACTAATTGATTAACATCTGAAAATACTGTTGGAGCTGCTGAAGATTTTAAGACCATCTTTGCATTGTATAAAGTCAATCTCCTTTGTATTATATAATTCCAGAGCACAGGTGTGAGTACTATGTACTAAAGAGCTACCATTTACCGGGTAATACTTTTTTTTATTGACTTGAATGTGCCCTGGCGGCTGTGAGTATGTCATGCTCACTCAAATGTCTCGCTGATGGTGGCGCGTGTGTTGGATCATTTAGCTCCCTTCAAAATGGTTGAGCTGAATGGTGCTGATCCATACGTCATGTTCGTGAACGGGCGCCGTCAGTTGGGACTGGTCAACTCTTAGCGGCCATGGCTGATTTTTAATTTTTTAATTGTTCTTTGTTTTTATCTTTGTATTACGGACGCTTCTAACGTGCACGTCTTTCTACATTGTTCTCACATGTATAATTTCAACATGAATGATGTAACCAATACTTTGTAACAATTTATTTTATTTAAAAGAGTGTCCGTGGAGTTTCTTGCCCGTTCTTCTCCATAGGTACCTACTACGCTTTGGAATGGGCAACTAACTTCATATTTTTGACTGACCGATTCCTTGACAATTCAAAAGTGCCTGTAATGGTTTAATTGAAATAAATTATTTGAGTTTGAGTTTGAGTTTGAATACTTAAGCCTTTCGGCACACAATATAACAAATAGAACTTAGAACACTAATGAAGCCAAAACAATGAATTCCCGGCTGCTCGGCAGCGCAGCAGCTTTTTTTTTTTTTAGTACCGCAGTGCTGCCAACAAATAATTTTAGAATTCCACTAAGCATATTGTGAACTTACGCCAAAATATTCTTGTGCTTACTTTTTATCCGTCAATTTAGAATGTGGCAGTATCAAAACTGAAAAGGCAAAACCACATCATTTTATGGACGGATTTTGTATCAAGAAATTATGAAAATAAATGTGAAAATTCAGTATATAATATTCAATATGGCAAGACCTGTTTCTATGATCCTATCTAACAACAAATGTCAAAAATCTTTGATCAAAGGCGATTTGATGTAAATGTTTGTATTACATTATCATATAAATATGACTCAGAGATCTGTGATCCTAGATATTTGATAGTGTAATACCCCCCTAAAACTAATGACTTACTGGCTAACTGTAGGTACATAAAGAATAATAAAATAAAACTATAATCAAATGAAAGAATCACGAATAATACAACCCAATGAACGTGAAAAATAACTATAAACATATTTGGTGCGCCTACACTGCAGGGGCATGGTCACGTCTTCTGTCGATCGATCAGGAGCGACCTCGTCCTGGTGTCTCTCTTAGGGGGGTATTACACTATCAATTATCTAGGATCCTACATAGGATCCTATCTTTGATCCTACATATTTGTCGTCTAGGATCATATCTGTGTATTACATTATCAATTATCTAGGATCCTATTTTTTTGACAGATGTGGTTGCAATCGTCGATTAAAACAAAATACTGAAGCCTTTCGGCAAACAATATAACAAATAGAACTTAGAACACTAATGAAACCACAAAACAATGAATTCCCGGCTGCCCGGCAGCAGTTTGTTTTTTTTTAGTACAGCAGTGTTGCCAACAAATAATTTTAGAATTCCAAAGCGTATTGTGAACTTACGCCAAAATTTCGTTGTGCTTACGTTTTATCCGTCAATAAACCCGTCAACTTAGAATATGGCAGTAGCAAAACTGAAAAGGCAAAAACACATAATTTTATGGACGGATTTTGTATCAGGAAATTATGAAAATAAATGTAAAATTCAGTATATTAGAATATTCAATATGGCAAGACCCGTTTCTTTGATCCTATCTAACAACAAATGTCAAAAATCTTTGATCAAAGACGATTTGATTCATATGTTTGTATTACATTATCATATAAATGTGACTCAGAGATCTGTGATCCTAGATAATTGATAGTGTAATACCCACCATAGTCTGGTCTTAGATCTTTCTGGCTTGAGTTACTCTACCAGCAGAGCCCCAAGATCATTGAGACGCGCAAGTCCCACCACGACGACAACGTGGAGACACCTTCGGGGGGGAACTTTTTTTTTTTTTTTGTTCCGGTGTTGAAAATCCTCATGGATGTCCTCCGCCCTGGGGCGGGCGGAGGGGTCTGTCAGACTCTTACTGACTAAAAACCACCCCGGTGTTCCGACTCACACCTACGCCGGGGGTCGCGGGAACGAAAGAATCTTCCGCAACCCCCGGCCGGTGCCGGCCCGCCACCGCGGGCCTCCTCTCGGGTCAGGGGGGGGAGTGAGGTGTTTGACTCCTCCCGCGACGTCTCAGAGTACTCACTACGCGCCGCCACCTCGGGTCCTGATGAGTGGGGGGCGACGGACTCCGTCCTTCGCCCCTGGACCCGTTTAGGGGGGCCGGAAGAGGGCGTTGTCCGCCCTCCGCCGACGCCCGGTGCGCCTGCTGCGGGCCGGGTGAGTGGACGAGATCTCCCTCTCCCTTTCCGCAGCCTCCTTCTGCGAGACGACTGTCTCGCAGAAGGCGACCACCGCGTCCCAGGACTCGGCGCCGCCGACCATAGCGTTCACTACGGCCGGCAGCGACAAGTCAGTGCCTACTCCTGAGATGAGGGCACGGCGCGGCTCCTCCCAAGCGGCACACTCTGCCAGCGTGTGCCGCGCCGTGTCCTCCCGGCAGTCGACGCAGTGGTGACACCGGGCGTCCGGCTCCCTGTTTATGCGACACAGGTACTTCTCGAAGCAACCGTGCCCCGAGAGCACCTGCGTCACCCGAAACGACAGGGAGCCGTGCCTCCTCCCGAGCCAGCGCTCGAGCACCGGCCGGACCGCCTCGACGACGTCGAGGCCGGCGGGGAACCTAACTTAACCTAATTGGTCGCAGTGCCTTAATAGTTAGGTATATTACTAGATCGTGCTCGTATCATAGTTATATTCCTAGTACGTGGACAGTTATGAACCACCGTCATATAACTATATTACGGTGTATTCTATTATTGGTTCACTACCCTGCCAAATCCTTTGCTCTGCACTCGTACGTAGTTTGCTTTGGAAATGACGAGCATAATATATACTAATACAGAGAATGTCTGTGTTGAAATGCATTCTGCTTTTTAGTGTAATGAGCACAAAGCGGTCCAGCACAGACTATAGATGTCTGTGGTAATATACCTACAGTGTGGCATTACGCGATCGGGTTTGGACCAAATACTGCTCAGACATGGGAAGTACTTCTAAATGGTTCCTTTCATTAAAAAATCGATCCCAGGGTTCATAAGTTTACCATAAAAAAATAAAAAAAATGGGTCGTAGTGGTACTTTGGGTCTAGTGATACTATGGTTGTCCAAGAAGCTGAAATTAACAGAAATTTTTAAGTAGGCAAAGGATCAATGTAGAACCTGCAATAGAAAGGAGACATGTTATAACCTACCTACCTTTCAAGAAGTAGTTCTACATTAACAGCTCAACGGTATCAAAGCTTTGTTTAAATGATTTGTCCTTACAAATAATTTTGACAAAACTGCGGTGCTGCCACTGCGCCAGCGTCAACCTAACGTTAGGTGTAATGAAGTGCTTATAACATCCGAAGTAATTTACCTTTATAACCTTTGTCTCTGTGTTTAATTTTATCTCAACATTGCGTTTTGCGAGTGATCTTTCTCGGGTAAATTAAACTTTGCGGGCGGCCATTATGTCGGTGTTGTCATACCTAGTAATGTTCCAACATTGTCTCAGAATTAATATGGAATACTGAAACAAGTGAGATATTGAAGACATTATTTTATTCCCTCCGTACCAAAACGTTGGGTGTCGTCATAACATTGATAATTAGGCTCAGGTCCTTTCTTTTGCCTTTGTAAATACTCATGGACATCCTCCCCCCGAGACGGGCGGAGGGGTCTGTCTGACTAAAACTATTTGGTGTTTCTCAACTACTTTTGACTGGGGTGCTGGAAGTCTTGCACAGTTTGTCAGGCTGCTCCGGTCAGGTATAGGCCGTATACAGTTGACATTTCCTCTAGAAAGGCGCGCGCGGAACAAGGAAAGGCGCGGAACAAGGAAAGGCACGGAACAGGACGTCGCCACCGCGCCGCCGTCTTTATGATTGGATCCCTACATACCCATATTAATCAATTGTGGCTGACTGATCACTGAATGCGGCGGAGAACCAACGGACTCGAAGTAAAAGTTAAGAATTGTTTGCGTTGTTTAAAGTTATGGCTGATTGTCAAAAGATTACAATACAGTAAAACCCGCTTATTACAGGTTTTCGGGGAAAAAGTTCTTTCTCCAACCCTGGTGAACCCAGGGTCATAATAGAGTAGGTTTTTTTATTGAAACGGTAGATGCGAAATTGCGGAGGCCTAAGTTCGTCATTTCAAGTGTTCCGGTTGATAATTTTCATGTTCAATTGTTTTAGTTTCGTAAAGGCGAGCGGTAACTTCATGGACGTGATGGTGCGCGGCGCGGGACACATGGTGCCCGAAGATAAGCCGCGTGCCGCCAAGCAGATCATCGACATGTTCATCAACAAGTTTAAATAAACTAATTTGTACTAAAATTATTCCATAAATCCACCATGTTTATAAGCTGACTTGACTTAAGACGTTTGTGAAACTTTTTGTCAATAAAGTACTTAAGTGTGACATATAATTTTTTTGGTGATGTATTTTTAACGTCTGCTGAAATAAAGAGAGCTTTTATAAATAAAGGTGAGTTTTAGAGAGAGAATTTCAAGCCGGCCATGAGCTTGATAGTAGAGAAAAAATCACTTAACTGTATAGTATTGTACATAAGGCTGAAATTAAGTTAAGGACATTTATAAATATGGCTCAAACTACGTAGGTATACAAGATTGTTGTATAGAATTACAAATGTTTAAATGTAATGAAGAACAGTATTTGATTGTTCCGAACATGTAAAAACTGATATGGATTAAGATTTATGATACTTAGTTACATATCAAATGAAAGGGCTATATATAAATAAATACTTAAAAAAATATTTAACAAAAGTTATGAAAATTCCCCCACCCCCCCTTATTTCCGAATCTACTGAGCCTAAAATACTGAAAGAAGAACCAAGGTAACCGACAAAGCCCGAAGAATTGCCAAATTTAAGTGGCAATGGGCAAGGTACATAGCTCGCAGAACAGATGGCCGATGGGGCCGAAAGGTTCTTGAGTGGCCGCCGCGTACCGGAAGACGTACCGTTGGAAGGCCCCCCACAAGATGGACCGCAGGAATCCGCTGGATGCCGGAAGTACAGAATCGGTCCAAATGGCGGTGCTTGGGGGGGGGGGGGGGGGGGGCTATGTCCAGCTGTGGACGTCTTTAGGCTGAAATGATGTTGATCATACCAAACTCGAATCTAAAACTTTAAAAACATATAATCGCTCGCTCGCCAGTCACCCAGGCGGTTCAGCAAAGAATAAGAAGATGTAATTTTGTCTTAAATTGTAAATAGTAGGTAGAAAGGAAATACATACCATTTAAGAAGGTAAATAATACAAAAGACAAGCTCGTCGCTCGTCAGTTTATCTATCGTATTTAAAAATGTAATCATGAATTTGTGTAAAATGATACAAGTACTCACCATACGATTCATTTTTGCAAAATATCAACGCGTGCTCCCGTTACTCACTATCGTATTGCACTTTTCTATGAAACAACTTTTTTTTAAATAATTGACGAACAATTTAAATTTCCTCTGCATTGAAGTTCAGAATCATGTACTGAATCCATGGTAAAAGTTTTCGCGTCGATGTCCCTGCCACCCTTTACAGACTAGCTGTCGCCCGCAGCTTTGCCCGCGGCTTCGCCCGCGGCTGCGCCCGCGGCTTCGCCCGCGTGGAAGTCGGAAATTTATCATCCCGCGGTAACGTACTACCGGAATATAAAGTATCCTATGTCTTAATCCAGGTTATAAACAATCTGTGTGCCAAATTTCATGCAAATCTATTCAGCCGTTTTTGCATGATTAACAAACATGCAAACATACTAACTTTCACATTTATAATATTAGTAGTGGTGTGTGTGTGTGTAATGTATATATCTATATATATAGTAGGATTACATGGAACTTGTTTTGCTCATTGCTCAAATACATCCAATAAACACAGGAACCCAAACGTAGGTATCCAGAAGGACTTAAAAGAATACTAATAAGATAAAGAACTAAAACAAAGAACATGATGAGTAAGGGTCACCTCTGTTTCCCGCAAGCCGATCTTATTGTATTTTCGAAGTGAAACGACCAGGGAGTTTGTAGGTACTGTAGGTACCTAGTTTACTATTGGAGCTTCGAACTACAAAAGGGGTTCTTGCAGTATTTTTTAAATCTCTGTTCATGACAGCGGTTGTCTTCTGTAGGATCTCCATTTCCTTCCTCCTTTCTCTCTTTTGTATAACTTTACGTTGGTACCTGCCGGTCGAATCCATTAGGTATAACCAGGAGTACCTAGGGATAAAGTATTCATGGTTTTCTTTGACATTGATAATACAAAAGTTTTGTTTACCTATAAGTTTTATGCAAGTGCCACTGCGGATTTTGATTACTTCCATAAATTCCTTAATGGGCCGGGCCGGTATTGCAGTGTCACATCGGTGCGGCACTACGCTTCTTTCAACATCTTACGTTTTATCAGACTAAATAAAATTAAAATAGTGTTTAAAAATCTCTGAAATTTATTGCCAGGGTTGTAAGAAAAATATTTTTTGGAAGTCGTAAAGGGGTTAAGAGCATTTATTCTGAAAGTGGGCAACGTTTGTCGTCGTAGGCAAATTCAAATTTATTGCATTGCTGATTCTAGTGATTATAATTCTGTAAAGCCATATTTGTTACGGTCGCGAATCATATTTTAAGATACAACCTGACACTGACCTGCAATTTTCAAAAAAACGTAAGCAAAATTTGAATTTCGCGGGCTACCTTAGCGCATCCCCCTTATGAAATGCAGGAGTTTACAAGTGAAGTTAAGTATACTGCAGAAGCGTTTTGAGACTAGCTTTTCTCTGTCGACGTCTGAGACGTTCGAAAAGTACCGGTGTTCTTTATTCGAATTAGTTTTCCGCTAAAACGGAATGTGGACTAGAGAGCGTAAAGCGCGCCAATTTTCCCGCCGTTTTTACATTGCTTGCAGAACTGGGTAAATGCATTGGGAACAGCTCAACGCAGGACTGGACTTGTGTTAGTTTTCACAGTTTCTTTATAAAAGTCAACCAAAAGCCACTTACTACAAGGACTAAGCGGTTCTGCTTTCCTGGTTCAGTCATCTTCACCAAGACTGCGCTTGCACTGGATTCTAATTTATTAATTTCTGAGGCTAAAATTAATTTCTTGAAACAGTTTTGCGGATAACTTTGATTTTCGGCAAGTAACATCTACCTCTTATTTTTCTTACAATACCGAGAATCTGTGACCATATTTTTTTTCTATCAGTTTGCTGTTCTTTGGAACGAGACGTCTGATATGCGC
Organism: Agrochola circellaris; assembly: GCA_914767755.1. Classification (NCBI taxonomy): domain Eukaryota; kingdom Metazoa; phylum Arthropoda; class Insecta; order Lepidoptera; family Noctuidae; genus Agrochola; species Agrochola circellaris. Next base: position 5,855,486 of record OU611847.1, read on the forward strand.
AAAGAACATTCCTCACATTTTGTTTGTTATATCTTCGCATACAAAATTTGCAAGTCACTTCATTCAGTTTACTCGACATCGTAAAACTTAAGGGCTGACTCATAAACGTGGTTATGGGTTATAGGCGACATTATTAACTTAGACGTCTTGAGTGAGGGTTTCGTCTTAACATCCCTAAATAACTTGAATTCCAAGTTGTCTTATGGAGGTGGTTTACCTCTCGCGGTTGTTTTAATTAAAATGAGTACATGGGTATGAAGACAGACCATTTTTTTTATTTATTTAGTCTTTGGTATGGCCCATAAAGTGTTTTGTTACGAGATTAACATCTAAAAGCTTTCGGAGACGGCATAACTTCGGTGGCCGATTTTTTGTAGGAGCTAAATGAAACAGTTCTGATCAAATGTATCAACGTACACGTCCTACAAAACTTACCTAAGTAATAGAAAAAACTGACTTAGTTTAGTAATAGTAACTAAACTAAGTCAGGTACTCCTGACATGTAGTTTGCACGTTACTTGTTTACTAAGTGGCTCATTGAGCCAACTTATTTTGTTGGCACACGCTCACCGGGGCCACTCTAATTAGACTGTATGACACGATAATACGTTTGCCTTAAAAAAAATTGCATTCTGTATGACAAGCTTTTAATTGTTTAAAGTGTTGTTAGGTATTACAAAAAATCGGCCAAGTGCGTGTCGGACCACGTACAATGAAGGGTTCCATAGTTGGGATGTATTTATTCCAAAAACAAACTTAACTTAGTAGTTGAGAAACATGTTCTCCCATACACGTTACACGTTCCATACGTCAACGTTCTCCAACTGCAAATGTAAGTTTGTAATAGCAAAAAAATATGTTTTTATGTGATAAAACTTAAATTATAAATTTCCGGTTTCCTGGCTTTCATGATTCTAGGTCAACGGGAAGTACCCTGTAGGTTTTGATTTATTTGCGAGTATCAAAATATGTCACATAAATGGCCGTACTTTTTAATTGAGTTGACTTTACACGCTTTATTTTTAGAGCTCCGGGGGAACATAAATCTACGTATTTGATATTAATTTCAATTTGATAGCTCCTCGCGTTCCTGAGAAAATGGGTCTTGACAGACTGACTGACGCACAACGAAGTGATCCTATAAGGGTTCCGTTTTTTCCATTTGAGGTACGGAGCCTTAAGAACGTTCGTAGGCCCTACAAGAAGTCTATGCCGTGTGCGAGAGCGCTAAGTCTGACATATTCAAAGTAATAAACTGTTAGGTACCGTCATTAAACTTAAAGTTCTACTTGAAACGTTAATGTTTCTTTTGTAATAAAATCTTCATTAACATAGTTTATTGTATATACTGTTTCATTATGATCTTCTAGAAAATAAAAAATAAATGCTGTTCGTTGGTAAGCGCGCAGCACTTGAAAACGGCTGGATTGATTTGGCTATTTTTTGTTTTAAAATGTTCGTAATGGTCTGGTAATTAGGTTCTTTCCTGACGGAAAGAAAAAATTGAAAACTTTCCCGGAAAAATTTAAAACTCGGGAAAACTGAACGTCCTTTTTTGTACGAGTATGTATCTTTGAACTTCGTTCCAACAGTCCCACGAACTTTTTCGACTTTAAAAAAATTCCTGGTAGCCCCTATCCGAATTTAAAGTCAACGTCAAATAATTAATTTTAATTAGGCACATGAAAGGCACACGTCAAAATTTACAAAAGAAAAAAAATGGTTCTAGTCGCCCCTTCCAAATGGTAGTTTTCATTCCACCGTTGTTACTCTTTTAAAATGTTTTACAATATTTTGTATACTAATAAATTAACAATCTCGTGTTTTGTTATATTTCCATAACTATTTTAGCACTTTATTATTGTACTGCCGCATAGTATATTAAATAAACTAAGTCGGGTATTCCTGACATGTAGTTTGCACATTACTTGTTTACTAAGTGGCTCATTGAGCCAACTTACATCGTATTTTGATGGCACACGCTCACCGGGGCCATTCTAATTAGGCTGTGTGACACTATAATATGTTTGCCTTAAAAAAATGCATTATGAATGACAAGTTATTAATTGAAAAAGTGTTGTTAGGTATTGTAAAAAAAACCGGCCAAGTGCGTGTCGGATCACGCACAAAGAAGGGTTCCGTAGTTGGGATGAAAAACAAACTTAAGATTGTAGTTGAACAAGTGAAATTATATTAAAAATTAAAAAAAAACCCTCGACACAAACATTTCTTTATTTCTCTTTCCTACTTCACCACAAGACCCTGTTCATCATCTATCTATAACCTATTCATTAAGACCATTCCAATGAGCCCAAACACGATACCTGCCAGGCTATTCTGTAAATATCTCACCGTGAAAACTTGGGTGAAGTGAGATGTCAATAGTGTCAATCCCTGTGGAATGACAGCACACTCCACGTTCACTTCACCTAAGTTTTCACGGTGAGATGGTTACAGAATAGCACTGCTGTGCTATAAGTTGATAAGGGAGTAGGGTATCCTGCAAATTCCAGGTGATGCTGCAGCATCAGTTCAAGGTTATGATCTAATATCATTGAAGTAACAGAATACCAAATTTCAAATCGATCAGACCTATGGGAGACGCTCACATCAGTAGAAAAGAGCTGATAATCTCCAAACGGCTGAACCGATTTTGATAAAACATGTCTGAAAACCATCGCTAGAAGAAACCTGCTTTCAAATAAACAAAACTGCATTCTTATCGGTTCACCCGTTTAAGAGTCACAGTGCCACAGTCAGACACACACGTAGCGGGAAACTCAAACCACCCAAATTTTTACGTTGGGGGTTAAAACATGTTCTCCCATACATCGATATACGTCCTGGTCAATTCACCAACTAGAAATGTAAGTTTGTAATCGCAGTAAAAAATGTGTTAAAACTACAAATTAACGATTTTCGGTCTTTTTCCTTTACTTGTGCTGTGAGACCTTGCTTCTTGTCAAATTTCATGATTCTAGTCCAGGTCGTTATACGGGAAGTACCCTGTAGGTTTTGATTTATTTGCTAATATCAAAATATGTCGCATAAATGGTCGTATTTTTTTATTGAGTTGACTATGTACCTTGATTTTTTTTAGAAGTCCAAATTCAATTCAATTCAATTTTATTCAGGAACAATTTACATTGTGTTATACATACATAAAAAATAAAATAAAAACACGTTCATTAAAACGATAGAATACATTCATGCACAATAAATTATAGAAAAAAAAAACAAAAACAAAGGACCGTAGGTGGTTATTACTTATAACCACCTACGGTCCTTTGTTTTTGTTTGTGTCAAGATATGTAATTGATAAATACCTAAATGCTGGCAAAAAGTATTCTCATGATGATAATAATTTATAAAGTGCGTTGATGACGTCAGAATGATTCGTAAGTACGGTACTTGGTACACCATGCAGAGGCAATTTATTATGTTGGTCCTTCGAAATTTGAAATAATTTCCACTGTCTGTGATTAAAATCATCAAGTTTTTTTCTCCATGGCTTAGAACTACACTCGAGAGCAATGAATCCGGGTCACTTAAAGAATGTTAAAAATCTCGGAAACTAAAAATGATAGGTTAATGCAATAAATTGTATTTAATAGACAATGTAATACTCCTTAAATGAAAGTAAAAAAAATATGAGTCACCATACATTTTATTAACACAAAATTACATAAAGAAAAAAACTGCTGATCTCTCCTTAAAACAAAAATAGGAAACATGAAATTTTTGAACTTTATTACGATTTTCTTGAATTTTAATACTTCGTATTGCCTCCTCGTGCTTCCATTACTGCGTTTACGCGGTTTGGCATGCTGTACACCAAGTTCCTTATACGATTTTGGGGAATATTCTCCCATTCCTCTGTGAGAGCAATTTTGAGCTCACGAAGCGTGATTGGGGGAGGGTTTCGTTGTTTTACGCATCTGCCTAGCTCGTCCCAAGCATGCTCGATCGGGTTGATATCCGGGCTGCGCGCTGGCCACTCCATACGAGTAATGTTCATCTCTTGAATGTAGTCATTCACAATCCTACCTGTATGAGGTCGGGCATTGTCATGCATAAATATAGCATCCTCACCTAAATTGACCATAAATGGACCAACGTGATCATTGAGGATTTCTTCCACATATCTTACGCTAGTTAAAGAGCCGTTTTCTATGATCACCAGCTCTGTGCGACTTTCAGAAGAAATTCCGGCCCACACAAGTACAGACCCACCACCGTAGGCTACTTTTTCTTCGATGCATGCTTGCTTGAATCTTTCCCCTGGTCTTCGATACACTCTGTGTCTTCCATCGTGCTTGTAGAGCATAAATTTTGATTCGTCGGAGAACATAACTTTTGACCAATCTTCAATACTCCAATTTACGTGGCTCTGGGCATATCTTAGTCTTGAAATACGATGCCCACGCTCCAGTTTAGGGCCGTTTGCAGGTCTAAGGGGTTTTAAGTTAGATTCAGCAAGCCGACGTCTTACTGTCCATGCACTTGGGTTACTTCCTCCGAGGCGTCGAAACTGATTTGTGAGTTCAGTTCCTGTGAGAAAGCGATTTCGAAGCATGGTGTTCACCAAGTATCGGTCTTCTCGTGCTGTGGTACACCTGGTTCTGCCCGTTCCTGGTCTGCGTAGGTTAGAACCAGTTTCTTCGTAACGTCGGAGAACTCTTTGTACTGTTGACAGCGACACACCGACAGTCCTGGCTGTATCGTGCTGACTCCGGCCGGTTTCCAGCATTGTAAGTATTCTGGTGCATTCTTCAGGCGTAAGCGACATAATTTCAGCTTGAATAATGAATATAGAGCACTATCAACATGGTTTATGTACCCACATAAATGACAGATTACAAACAAAAGCAAAACCAAATGTTGTAATTTCGTAGTTCCATCTTCGAAAGTGGCCCTTTTTCAAATTTGATTTTTTTATGATATAACTTTACAATAACTAAGAAGTTTTAATACCTTCATTTAAGGAGTATTACATTGTCTATTAAATACAATTTATTGCATTAACCTAGCATTTTTAGTTTTCCGAGATTTTTAGGATTCTTTAAGTGACCCGGATTCATTGCTCTCGAGTGTATATTAGTCATGTACGAATATACCTTGACTTCTTTAGCTACTATCTATAGGTACATAACAACTCTGTATGCTAAACAAACTTGAATACGCTGTAGTCACCGTCATGATTTTAATTCATCTAAAAAATTCATTCATTGCTAAATACCGCTGTAATTATTTGCAATAATTATACTTTGTATTTGTTGAAGTTGCAATAACACGCAACCTATTGTGATCTTATGAGGTGCAAATTATCTGATTCTTTATAAAGAAAGAAAGAAAGTAAGAAAAAAAAGAAAGAAAGAAAAAAGAAAGAAAGAAAAAACAAAAGAAAGAAAGAAATAAAGAAAAATGCATTACAGCAGAAAAATACACCTTAAATCTATAAAAAACAGAAAACCATGATTATAATGCCATATGGGCTTCCGCTCAGCATAATGTCAGATGACAACACAAAGTACCACCCGACACTGATTTTCAGATGCAACCCACGAGTGCCATACGCTAGAATAATAAACACACAGGGAAGTGTGTATCCGTTTTAATAAATACAAAAAGCATGCGCATGGACATGGGCCTCTCCAAATGCACGCCATTCAGCTCGATTCTCGGCAACTCTCATCCCGCTGCTAGTTACCAGATACCCTGCGAAGTTGTCTTTAACCGCCTCTGTGGTCTAGTAGTTAGATAGAACACCTGTCTCAGACCTTCGAGTTCGATTCCCAGTGGGGGCAAAGTTTTCTGCTCGGTTTGGTTGGTTATAGGGCTTATTCTAAGTCTGCCTGGCTAGTTAAGTACCAAAGAAGCTTTTAAACACTAAAAGTACGAGCTACGTATGTTTCTATAACACAATAATTGACCTATTAGATATATTTTGACGTTGATAGACAGAGCAGTCATGGTGGCCCATTGGTAACGACCCCGACTTACAAGTTGTAGGTCATGGGTTCGCACCGGGACAGGCTCTTTACTTTGTGTAAATAATTTATTTACCACTGCTCTCAAAACGGTAACGGAAAACATCGTGAGGAAACCGGCATGTCCTAGAACCAAAAATTTGAAGACATGTGACATCTACCAACCCGTACTGGGCCCGCAAGGTAGATTACAGCCCATCCCCTCTCGAAGAGAGGAGGGCTGTGTCCCAGCAGTGGAAACATTATAGGCTGATTGTGCCGGCTAACGCACGACATTTTTACATTTTAAAGAGATCCACATCGTTTTCTAGATCCATTCATACTAGATTCGTACCTATATAGTTTTGTGACTCAATGCCAGTATTAATAATAAATTCCTAACGTATGTATGTACTGCGGCGACCGCAATGGTTTGCGACACCTGCCCCATTTGATTGTGTAACCCGCCACACAGCGGCTGCCAACATTTCTATGCATCGCAATGAAGTTGCTAGGTTTTCTGAAGGCTGCTCGAAATAGTGCTAACCTTGGAACAAGGACTTTATTTTGTTAGAGAGAAACATACACGATATTTGTTATTTATTTTACAGTTTACGTACATACACACATACGCAAGAAGAAAGGGACATACGTACAAAGGTGATGCTTATTTAAAGAATATCTCTTCTAGCATAGCTGTGATAGCACGCGTAGCATGACCACCATAGAAACGAGTTTTGTCGACGGAAGAATAGACAAAGTGACAGTTAAACAATCACAATCTGTCATTTTGTCTATTCTGCCATCGACAAAACCCGTTTCTACGGTGGTCATGTTACGCGTGCTGGAGAATAGATAGAATACTCTTACGCACGGTCGTAGAGACCGTGCGTAAGAGTAGATCTCTTTCTATCTATCCTCTTCCTATAGTAGAACGGAAAATAAAATACATTTAAAACTTAATTAAATAAAACATAGAAAATATCTACTAAGATACATACATTTATTCTAAATACTAGCTGTTGCCTGCGACTTCGTCTGCGATCCAGGATGAAACGTAGCCTATGTCCTACTCCAGGTCATGGTCTACCCATGTGCCAAAAAAATTCATTCAAATCCTTTCTAGCGTGAAAGCGTGAAAGCGTAACAAATAAATAAACAAACTCACTTTCGCATTTATAATATTAGTTAGGATAAAATAAATATCACTAATTGGAGCAGAGGTCACAATAACACGTCTATGTACTTGAGATGACATGACAATGCTCGTTGCCGCCAAGACCGTCGAAGTGACATCATGCTAGAACACAGATGAAAAAAAAAAAACACGTTTTTGTAAAGTTAGCACCCATTTCCAAAAAGAAATTAATGCTGAAAATATCAGCAATTTCCAAAAAGAAAATATTGATTATGGTTTATATGACAGTAAGCAACTATTTGATTAAATTATCACTCATAATGAGTGTTAATTCGAGTCTTTGTATTTCGAGAGAGGAGTAAAAACAATAAAAATAATTAAATCCGTTCTGGGCTGCTATTGAGAAATTCCTGATAGAAAAACCCAATAACACTGCCCGACCTGCGATTAGACCGCAGCAATAGCGCTTGCGACGAAGAGATAAACGAGAAGATTTAAAACTATTTAAAAAAATAGAATCCGCAAGATGAGGCACTCAGAGGAGGTTAGCTTAGCTTAGACTCAGACTAATAAAAACTAGTGAGAACCAGTATTGAGGTAACATGTTATTTTGTAATTTTTGTTAAAAAAAATCAGCGCACCGTGCAACCTTGTAAAATATGTAGGAAGATTGTAGATTGTATTATTTATTAATTTTAAAAAAACCTTAAAAACACGTAGGTTTTTTATTTTTTTTTGTTACCCTATTTTATACACATGCTGTGGACTCTTGTAATTGAAGGGGCACACGGAAAGAACCTTTTGTATTATTGTATCTGTGTATTCTTTGCTGGAGATCTCAAATAAATAAACATAATCCACTTTTGATGTCCTCTGTTAAATGCCGAGGAAAAAAAAAGCCGGCGAAGTGCGTGTCGGACCACGCGCAATGAAAGGTTCCGTAGTTGGGATGAATTTATCCCAAGAACTAACTTAACATTGTAGTTGAAAAACATGTTCGCCCATACCGAATGTATTGGAGATAATATTTTTTAAACTGCAAATTTTAAGTTGGTCGATTATTACTCGTTAACCTGTAAATCCTACTTAGCTGTGATAGTTTTCCTTTTAATTTCGTTATATATACTACTACTGTAAATTTTTTCACAAATCCAAGTACAACCTTCAGCTTTCTAGTACTAAGAGTCTCTGAGCTAAGCCGCGGACAGACAGACAGACAGACGGATATGGCTAAACTATAAGGGTTCCTTGTTTACTACGGAATCCTAAAAACAAAGGTATGTTTTTGATATCAAAATTAGGTTTAGGTCATTTAACTTAGCTAGCCTAGCTATCAAGAAGATAGACAATAGCATCCATATACTCCAAGACTTGAGGAGCTCATGGCTAAGTAATAACTGCCGCACGGGTCGATCCATCAGGTTAAGCTACGCTTGCCGGGGTTGGTCTGTGGATGGGTGACCATCTTTACATACCGACACTCCTCCGTGCCTCGGTTAGCACGTTAAGCCGTTTGGTCCCGGCTGTCATTCGTGGATCTTTGACAGTCGTTACGGGTCGACAGAAGCCCGAAAGTCTGACAACCAGTTTTACCAAGGGGTATCGTATTACCCAGTTACTGGGTTGTGGAGGTCAGATTGGCAGTCGCTCCATGTAAAATACTGGTATCCAGCTGCATCTGGTTAGACTGGAAGCCGACCCCCATCATAGTTGGGAAAAGGCTAGGCAGATTGATTGATACTTCAAGACACAATTAGCTGAATATTTAATCGCAGGTAACACCCTTCCTAAAAACTAAATTAATTGGATGGGTGTATCATAAATATATATAGTGAGGATTGTGACGGACTTTATATATTTATAATTTACTAGCTGCGCCCTGCGGTTTCACCCGTAAAGTCTCGATCCCGTGTGAATATCGGGATAAAAAGTATCCTATGTCCTAATCCAGGTCATGGTCTATCCATGTGCCAAATTTTATCCAAATCTGTTCAGCCGTTTTAGCGTGAAACCGTAACAAGCAAATAACCAAACTCACTTTCGCATTTATAATTTCAGTTAAGGCATCATTATCATGTAAGTGAGCTTGTGTCTTTTTTGAGAATAAACGTCTTTAAACCAATTTTTTTATCATGAACATACGGGGATTTCGTTTCATACCAATACTGTAAAAGACACATACATATGATTCGTATACGAACTTAACATGTCGTGTCGAATGCATCTTTGTTTACCTCAAACAGTTTTAATTAATAGATACAACTGATTAGTCGCCTATTAATCAGTTTTATATAACTGCAATTAAACTAAAAACTCTTATTTACAAATACGCAGTATTTATTCATTAAAACGCCTGTGAAGACGTGTCTATGTAAATACGTAAAGAATTCGCATTATTAAAGAAATTATAAGTACCTACATATAATTCATATCAAACCAAATTAGTGATGGAATATTGTTACCAACTCATTACCTATCGGTATACCTACTTGTATACAGATATATCAAGTGATAAGAGAAGCCTCTTCCCTCGTATAATTTAACGAATAATTTAGTGTAAAAAACTTACAAAAATCAATTACCATAGAGTTTAATTAATTATTATATACGATTACCGATGCTTCGAAACGACCCGGTATGACTTGACATGTGTGTTTGTGTTGTTTTTATTCAAACAACTTGTATAATTCCATATTTAAAACTGTTACGCATTATGGCATTGACCGCATGTGTACAAGTTTTTTTTTTTGCCAGTTGCCTTATATCTTGCCGGCTTGCAATGTCCTGTTGTAGTCTCGCATTTTGATTACAAACCTCATCGAATGTGGCTGAGTATTGAGTGGCACGTGCAAGTGTTGTGATTAAAAAATGATTTTGTTATTAGTATTTGTAGTTCTAGTGTTAGCGTTGTTAATATCGTGGATTACTTTGGTTAGGGAAAGCCATCGGTTTAACGTGCAAGGGCCAACGCCCTTGCCCCTGGTGGGAAATGCTCATTTGTTTGTTGTTAAATCTACAGGTATGATTTATTAACTTTTTTTTTTACAGTAAAAAACAAAGAAATATTAAATATTTTGTTTATATAGGGTGGCAGAGACATCGACGCGAAGCCGGTTACCATGGATTCAGTACATGATTTTGAAATACCATTCGTTGAAATATTTCGTAGGTTATAAAAAAAAAATGCGTTTTCATAGACGAAAAATTTCAACGCAAGGGGGCTCAGAATCATGTACTGAATCCAAGGTAACCGGCTTCGCGTCGATGTCCCTGACAGCCTATATAAACAAAATATTTAATATATTTTTGTATATTTTCACCGATACAAAACAGACCAATACAAAAATCTCATAGAAAAAAGGACGTTTTTCCCGGAATTGCAACATTTCCGGGAATCTTTTGCAATTTTTCTTTCCGTAAAAAACATTTTAAAACAAAGAATAGCTAAATCAGTCCAGCCTTTCTCAAGTGATGCCCTTACCAGCATTTCATTTTTTCTTTATTGATTATGAAGCACTATTGTCACCAAATATGTGTAGGTACCTACAATGTTTTAATTGATTGAATTTGGCATTGATTTATATCATACCAAGGTATGATATGAATCAATTCAATTCCAAATTCAAAATAAGTAAATAAACGATCTTGTATCTTGGTATAGAATTAAAAAAAAAATCTTGCTTTATTCACATAAATTCATAATTCAGTATCAATAAAAACATCTAACGCCAGACGCTATTATTTTTATTAAACATATTATTATTATAAATGAAAATTGTTTATGAAAGCGTTGCGAAGTTTAATAAACTTGTTTCAAGAAGGATATATTTATTGTAAATTGAAAAAAAAAATTGGAACATAAAACATTTTAAGTTCGCCATTGGCAAAACAGGTAACCCTTAAAACCTGTTGCCAAAATCCGCATAGTTAGACCAAGTAACCTGTGTGTGTGAGCTGCTATACTTAACTCATTCAACACACCTTTAATGCCCGATGACATTGACTAGACATATAGGAACGTAAGATAAAGAGTGTTCGTGGCTAATTTAAAAAAGCCGCACGCCGCAATATCTTCAAGGTTAAGCAACGCTTGCCGAGGTTGGTCCGTGGATGGGTGACCATCCGTTACATACCGACAACCCTCCGATCCTCGGAAAGCACGTTAAGTAGTTGGTCCCAGTTGTTCTTTTTAGATCTTTGACAGTCTTAACAAATAGTCGGAAATCCAAAAGTCTGACAACTACTTAATCCTACTAAGGGGTATATTGTTACCCGGTAACTGGGTTGTGGAGGTCAGATAGGTAGTCGCTCCATGTAAAATACTGGTATTCAGCTGCATCCGGTTAGACTGGAAGCCGACCCTAACATCAAAAAATGTCGCATAAAAATGGTCGTATTTTTTTATTGCGTTGAACTTAGAAGCTGCATTTTTTTAGAGCTCTAAGGGACCGTAATCCTACGTATTTGATATTAATTTCAACTTGATGCCTCCACGGGTTCCTGAGAAAAAGGGTCTTGACAGACAGCCAGACGGATAACGAAGTGAACCTATAAGGGTTCTGTTTTTTCCTTTTGAGGTACGGAATCCTAAAAATATGCGATTTGATTGTTCCTATAGATATGTCATTTCCGTGAAAAGATGCTCATTATCTATCTCACCTACTCAATCCACTTAAATATTAATTATACCTTATGTACAGCTGTAAATGGCCTCTAATAGTCAGCAATTACTGAAGTATAATTAGTATAAATTGGAATGACGATTTTGTATGCCATTTGTTGCATTTCGTGTGTTCGTTTATAATATTTACTTCATAAAATATATGTTTTGTACCTATATACATCATTATTTTATCTGGGTTCATTCGTTATCATTAGCCTTTATTTCGGTTAATTTGGGGTCGATGAACAGTGTCTTCATCTTCTTCCAAGATACCCTTTCTAGCCATATCATCATCGTTTCTAGTATTCTTCATTATCTGACCTATTCGTAACGTGGTCGAGGCTTTTTATCAAACAGCAAAAACATCTTCTTTCAAACAACAATAGCAAAAAATAGGCCGTGTATAGAGTGCCACTAGCGGTACTCTATCCCTATCGGATAAAATGCCGCTAGCGGCATAATAGTGGCGCTGCCTCAACCCGGCTAAAGTGCCATAAGCATTGCATCGCCATTGTCACTGTCACTTGTTATTTTGTTTCATTATTGAGTCTAATTTGCTGTAAAACACCACATTCCCAAAACATTACATTCTCTTGTCCCTTTTTTTTTTAGGAGGCTGGGAGGGCGTTTCAGACTCTTACTGACTAAAACCCACCCGTGTTCCTTCAGTTACCTGTACGTTGCTAGGGGCCACGGTATCCCTTTCGGACTTTCCCGCGACCCCGGCAGGCACCAGTACTAGCGGAACCCGTAAACGGACCGTAGTTACATGAGCGAACCTAAATGAACTTAGCTTCATCCCCAGTGTGGCCTGCGCTCAAGAGGGCGCCTAAAGGTCCACTAGCGCCACTCTTTAAAAAAAAAATTATCTCGTGACTGAGAAGGAATTATGAATAACGGCTAGTAAGGACCCTCGGTAAGTGTGTCTAGAATTTTCTAATACCTTTTATAAAGTTTCATATTGAGACACGGCGCAACAAAATACGATCTAGAGGAATGTGGCCGCTTTTCTTTAGATCGTATTTTGTTGCTTCGTTTCTCAATATAAAGCTTTATAAAAGATTTTTTTTTTTTTAAAGAGTGGCGCTAGTGGACCTTTAGGCGCCCTCTTTAAACATGCGATAAAGAACTTCGTTCCAAAAGGAAAAAGAATAAATATTCTACTTTTTCTGTGACAAACAATGCAAAAACCATGATATAAGTATGTATGATCAATACACGTGCCAAAACTGCGGTAAAAACTAAAAACATGGGTAAGTTCTAATCTTGTTTTGGTTCATGTCAGTCATGACCGTGACACAAATAATTTGCCAAATACGATTACGTGGCCCTCATAAGGTAGTAGGTGAACCATTCCGAAAAAATTGCACCAAAGGAAAAAGTACTGTCACAAACATTTACAAACAATTTACAAGACATTCATTCAGTCAATTGTTGCTATTTTAACTGATTAAAAATTAAAAATAAGAAGCAAAACAGGCAATTTTAGCGTGTCACACCTCCTGTCGCTAACTTTAACTAACCGATGTTCATGGTTTTTTAAAACCTCAGCGTTTTTTTTTAGGTTCAACAGAAAACGGAGATTTTTTTAAATTATCACATTACTTTTATAAACAAATCTTATTGTATTACAATAAAATTCTTGAAATAATGATAATCAAATTAGCACCAATGTGGACATTCCACTTTAGTCACTACGCTGTTTTATTTGCTTTCAATAGTACAAAACTACCAAAACAATTTATTTTATTATCAAGGTAACATTATTATGTTACATCAGCCATTTCTTTTTACCCATCAGGCAACCGTGACGCGGCCCGGTAATCGGTGACGCAAAACGTACGAACTACAGGTAGTCAAATAAGAAGTCCACTATAGTCACAATTATAACGTGATACTGGGAAGTTCTTAAAACATTCTTTCATTTGCGAATTATACTTTATATATCTGCGTGTGTAATGAAATAATGATTCCCTTTAAAAGAACAAAGAATATTGGTTTTGTCGTAATTACTGTTAGTAAAGCGGGAGTTCGTCACGTCCAAAGTTAACAATTAATGGATTTAGTTATGTCGGAGCTATTACACTGTTCGAAAAAAGACGATTTCACTTTTCCCTTATCTCCTTTTCGATAGGCCAATGACCTATCACTTCCCCCTACCCAATTGTAACCCTGTACTCTCGACAAGTTATCATTTTCCTAACACAGTGGTGCCGATTCTCTTGTCACAAATGCCTCTAAACTAGACTAAAAAAAAACACTAAAATTTAGTTTATTCCTGTCAAACGACGATTGCCCATTCTGAAATAGACTAAAGTGACACAACTTAACTATATTTTAGTTTGATAGCATTATTACTGAGTTTTTAATTGAGTGAAAATGGCAATTTTGCTATTCTGAATTTGACGTTTTTCACCTAAAATTTTGATTGTAAAAACCAAACCAGATTAACCTGACAATTACAATACAATTACCTGGTAATTACATTGAGAATTTTTAATCGCAATTAAAAAGGTGTGGGATAAAATAAGTTGTCATGACATTCACACCAACATCTCGACTTCACGTGCTAAAATAGTACTGTATTTATTTTTTCTTTTGCTTATATCTCGAAAATGGTGCGTCCTATCACAAAAATAATGAAAATTTCGAACCCCGCCGAATGCCGCCGTCGTAGGTAATATAAATAACATATAATATTAATTTATAATTATTTTTTCATATTTTCCATACAAAAAGTGAAAAATTCCATATAAAACACGTCGAGGATGCACACCCTGCGCGCTGCTATAAATGCTAAATAGGCAAGTAACTGCGAACAACTTGTATATATGTAGCGCTCGCCGGCCGCTAGCAATAAGTTTTTAAAGGTCACTTATCATATTCACTTAAATATTTCCGTTTTACTATTGGAATATTGCATATTGCCTACCCGTTCTTGGCGTGAATATCATATACATAGAAAATGGCGTTCCGTAATCAGGTGCGACGCGACACCAGTAATTGTTCTACCGTGAAGTTTTCTTAGAAATTGTTTTATAAGAGTCGCGTCGCGCCATTTTGCAAAAAGTACGAGAAATACTAAGCGAATTCGCGGCCAGTAGTTGTCTCTTTAGTAGTTACTACAGTAATTGGCCGCACAGTCGCTTTGTCTGTTTCTAGAGAGTGGTCACTTTTGTGAGGCTAACGCTCAGTCCAATTCTCTAAGTCTATGGTCAATTAGGATATCGGTATTCGGTATTTTCCTAAACAAAAACTAGTAAACTAACTAATGAGCGCTGGTTATAATTTTTTGTGGACTATTGACTGCTCCTAATGACGAAATTGATATAAACAGATATTTTTTTTGTCATTCTGTGTAGTTTTTGTCTTCACGAAACTGACTGATTTAATCAGATAGATTACGAAGGTTGCATATTCTTGATATAATTACGTCAGGTAGTTGCCTTGTAGGTAACTCACGGAAGGCATACTGCACATGTAGGTAGGCATTGCTTCAAAGACATTTAAATATCATTGATTCTTTAGTTCCGGAAATATAGGTAAAGCAGAATGTCAAGGCGGATATAAAAATTTTGTGCATTGGTCCGAAAATTAGACGTACTCGTATTAATGTAAGTTTCGCGTGTTATTAATAGATATTACTTTTTTGTTACAGAGTTCTTGAACTTGATTCAAAGACTATCAGTGAAGTACGGGCTTGTGTTCCGGGTACATTTTTTCTCTACTCCATACGTGGTGATCTGCCATTCAAAATATGCTGAGGTGAGTTGCACAAACATTAAGATAGGTATATTACATAACATAATATTACGCCTGTATTCCCCGGAAGGTACGGCAGAGGTGTACACATTTCGCTAGTGATGTTTCAAGTCTCATTTAATAGGGGGCGAGCCTATTGCCATCAACCGGGCACTAATCCAGACTCCGGGCTGCTACCGAGAAATTTTAGATGGAAAAAATAAATAACACTGCCTGACCTGGGAATCGAACCCAGGACCTCATGCTCAGGCTCAGTAGCGCGAGCGACCACTAGATTAAGGCGGCAGTCAAGATAATACAGGAAATAAGAAAAGTGCAATACCTACGCGGTCAGAATGTATGGAACAGCTGATTTTTTTCTCGCCATTTCTGGGTTGGTCCCATAGTAAAAGTTGTTCATAATGATGAGAAAGTCACGTGTTTAACGTTACTTAAACACGTGACTTTTCTCATCATTATGAACAACTTTTCTGTAACTTTTCTCACTAATTACCAGTCACCCTATATACAGGGCGCAGGGACGTCGACGCGAAAACTGATACCATGGATTCAGTACGTGATTCTGAACCCCCTGCGTTGAAATTTTCCAACGGTTATTCTAAAAAACAGCTGTTACATAGAAAAGTGCAATACCTACGCGGTCAGAATGTATGGAACAACTGTTTTTTTTTTAAATAACCGATGAAAATTTTCAACGCGCTGGTGTTCAGAATCATGTACTGAATCCATGGTTTCAGTTTTCGCGTCGATGTCCCTGCCACCCTGTATACGTAGTCATTATCTATGCCATGAGGAATAGTATTTAGGTATGTGAAGAAGAATGGAATTCGTTTGAAGTTTGGAATCACTCGTTGAGCTACAAGAACCAAGTTTTCATCAAAATATAAGTTTTTAAGAATAAATATACAAGGATTTTATCTACAGATTAATTAAAAATAAATATTCAGGCAGGCATCCTTTAGCCAATGTGACCATAAATATGCTCAGCTAATAAATAAGATTTAATTAGTTATACCTATTATTCAAATGTGTTTTTCAATTCGTATTATTTAAAAACTGAATTAAAAATAATTAATCACCAGAACAAGAAATAAAAAAGTAGTTTTATTATTATGACGTAAACGTTAGCGCGCGCGCAAATGTTAATTTATTATCGAAAGAAATATTGCTAAAACCGGATAAAAGACACGTGTATAAAACACTTCGGTGACTCGAAATAGATATTGACAAGAAATTTTGCAGATTTGATGCATTGGAAACGAATATAACAGAATACTGAACTCGTTTTAGGGTTCCATACCTCAAAAGGAGAAAACGGAAATGTTATAGGATCACTCGTGTGTCTGTCTATCCGTCTGTCACAGCCAATTTGCTCCGAATCTAATGGACCGGTAAAGTTGAAATTTGGTATACATATATATTTCTGTGACCCAAATACGGACCTGTAATGTAAATAAATGAATTTTGAATATTCAAAATTCACTTAAACACAAATAAAAAAATGAAAATACAAACTGCAACATATCAAATGAAAGGGCTTGTTGCGAAGATTTCAAATATATATTTTCTATTATTTAAAAATAAATGCATATATAGTTATTTAAGAAAATAAAAGAAAATTTACCTCCCCTTATCTCCGAAACTACTGAGTCTTAAATATTGAAAAAAATACAGAGAATGGTTCTTTACTCATAGATTACAGGAAACCCTATAAGAAGTCTATGGTCTTAAAATAACATTGTAAATCTCTCAATATTGTGCGTACATACTTACATTTGCAATTTATGGGAGAACATGTTTTTCAACTACAATGTTACGTTTGTTCTTGGGATAAATTAATTCCAACTACGGAACCCTTCATTGTGCGTGGTCCGACCCGCACTTGGTCGGTTTTTTTATGGTAGGTACATCATATGGATTCAAGATATAAATGTAGAAATTTTGCATAGGGTGGCACATAACGCGTTCTCATGGCCAATGCCGGGATACACAAGGCTAGTTTTTGAAGCTAGGCTAGTAAGTTAGCAAGCTAGTAACTCTGGCTACGTGTATACAGAACTAGCTTCATTTCTACGCTACAATACGGCCGATATAACTTGGCAGGTCTGAACATAGGCACTAAGAACTTTCGCGCATGTTCTCTCACTCACACTCGCCTCATGTCACCATTTGGTTCCTAAAAAATGTTATTGCGCAGCCTTCTGCGCGAAGTTCGGAACTGCCAAGTTATATCGGCCGTATTGTACTAAGCTGTAAGCTGGCGACTCAAGCTACTATAGTTTAATAGGATGGGGTTCTATTTTTGAGCTAGTAGCACCGATTTTACCATCCCGGCTTTTGTAGGTACCTACTAGCCTCGTGTGACCGGCGAAGATAATAAATACCCAATCAGATAATTTTACTCTAGGAACTAAGTCACCGCAATGCTATTGGCTTTAAATTCACTAGCATCGTGTAAACACCTCTAGCATGGTCTTCTTCTTCTTTTCGTATGGTTAGTGACTAACCTGGTGTCTTTTAAAGCCGCCCATGGACCTCTGACTTGGCTTCACATCCGTCGAGAAATATCTCTCAGGCATATCGGTTTCCTCACGATGTTTTCTAGCATGGTGCCAAGTCAAGATAGTTAGTTAGGCAGGATATTAATTACTTGCTTGCTATCCTAGCTTAAAAAAAACTAGCCTCGTGTAAGCCGGTCATCAAAGAGCAGGTTTACCTACATATACGTGTGGAATTAACAGTCTCATGTCATTTTACAAGAATATCTTGATTTACCGGAAAACATCGACGCATAGGTAATATTTACCTGAAAACATTAACATTTTTATCTACACCCATGCTATAAATTCTCTATAAAACTTTCTGAAACAATTAACTTATTGCCAACATTAAAACAACCAGTGTCATAGTAATCATAATATCATCCAAACGAGTGTTATAATGCTGTACATACTAAATTTCATTATGCAACTCATTTGCTTTTTCGATCCCTTCCTTACTCATCAAACAGCCACATTCTCACTACTCAATTCGTGGTATCTTTATGAATTTCAAAAAAAGAACATTGTCATGCACGCGCGTTTCACTACCACAGCGCCGTAATTTAAAAAAAAAAAATATTCCGAGTACATCAGGATCTGCCAACATTCAACAAGCAAATATTCAAGTGCATTTCAATAAATGTACGATCCAAAATGTAAAATAATTATTACAATAAATAATTCTATTATTAACTATACTTACATAGTTTGTTTGTATTACATACTCAGCAATAAAACTTTCCAGGAATTTACATAGAGTTCTTACAACACTGTACAACACCCTATGGTTTCAGAACCCTTTACAAGACTTTATCTACACCCATGATATGAATCCTCTAATTCATATCGTGGGTGTAGATAAAGTTTTGTATGCAACTGTACATAATTAGGTATTAAAATACTCATGTGATAATATAATCATCCACATTCGTGTTTTAATGCCCCTTATTATACAACAGTTGCATAAATAACTATTATTATCACCTTGCAAAATAAAAGTCGAATGACATTGTGACGTAAATTAAACCACAAGGTGACCTGCACACCTATAACGTTGTATGTTTGGGAGATCTTATTGGAATGTAGGCAAACAGTAAAAAAATTGCAAGATTTCGAGCAAATTGAGGAAAAGTAAGCTTAATAAAATATATTAAGGGGGATGCGCTACGGTAGCCCGCGAAATTCAAATTTTCATACATTTTTGCAATTTGCAGGTTGTATCTCGATTAAAATATGATTTGCGATAGCAAATATGGCTTTAGAGAATTAGAGGCATTGCAATCAGCAATAAAACTCTTTATGTGAGAATAATCCTACAATGTCATGATTTCATGAAATACGAGTAGTAATTCAATATGATAATATGAACTTGAGTTGTATTGCTGATTTTTATGATTATAATTCTATAAATAAACATTTGATATGGCCATGAATCATAGTTAGATCAACATACAACCTGCAAATTGCAAAAAACGTTACGGTTACCCTTTTTTTTTTTTTTTTTTTTTTTTTGAGGTTGGGAAATTATCAAATAATTTCTCCCGCTCTGGGCGGAGCGGGAGGGCATGTCAGACTTTTACTGACTAAAACCCACCCGTGTTCCTTCCGTTGCCTGTGTGCCGGGGTCGCGATATCCCTTTCGGACAAACTCGCAACCCCGGCAGGCATTGGCCTTTCCGGACCCCGTCAGTTGGTGCTGACATCTCTTTGAGGCGCGCACACAACGCGCCGACGACCCGGGCCTGCAGTGCTATTCTGTAACCATCTCACCGTGAAAACTTAGGTGAAGAGTGAGCTGTCATTCCACAGGGATTGACACTATTGACAGCTCACTTCACCCAAGTTTTCACGGTGAGATGTTTACAGAATAGCATGGCTGGTCCCTATCGGACGGCGAGGTACCCATTGCTCACCGTCCGCAAGCCCGCGCCTACAGTTACCCTGACGCGTTCGCCTTAAAAATGGCAAGAAAATTTGATAAAATTCGGCAAATATTGACCCGTTGCCTTTTATTACCAATGACTTACAATGCCAGGATAAGGTATGTTTTTACCGTACCAAGTCATAGGCTTATGGGCGGCATAAAACTGGTTAGTCACTACCACACGAAATAGGAAGAAGGACCGTGCAATGGGTAATCTAAAGATTTTTCTACAAAATTTGTGTTATTTCTAAAATTATTTTTTTATAGCTATCAAAAAAATGTATCTTACCAGAATTTACATCATAGAATGGAAACAAAATGCAGTGGTTTACCTCAATTCATAGGGACGTTTTCCTTGCCAAGGATGAACAAGTCGCAATTGTTTAAAAAAACCTTTTTAGGAGATTTTTGTGGAAAGCAATGTGCATTGCATACAAGGAACTTACCTTGATTAACTTTGTGAATGCTATAATCGGAATTTCGATTAAGGATGCCGCGTACAGGCGCGACGCGACTCTAGTAGAACCATTTATTTGTATGAAAACTTCATGGTTAATTGATCTACAAGAAATGTGTCGCATCGTCGCGGCGCGCCTGGTAGCGGGACCTTTTAAAGTTGAGTAGTTTTTAATTATTTAATTGGTCGGAATAAGGAAAAATAATTACACACGAGTACAAGGTCGCGGTAATGTGCAAAATCATGTGTCATGCTGATGACGTTCCGCACTACTTAATTTTCAAAGGTCACATCCAAATAGCAGTTTTTTTGAACATTTACATTTTAATGGTTTTCACAATTATTTTATTTTGATTGTTATTGTCGATTTGGAATACATCGTTTTTGTCTATAGGTAAAATGTTAATATAGATGGGTTGTTACGTATGTAAATAAGTAAGAAATACAACTACCTATTTTAAATTGCAAGATTTGTTTTTTTGCAGCGGCCTACTTTTGTGTGCACAGCGAAATCCATTGAGTGCCTTCCATATTATGTGTCACGGCAGGTCGTGTCCGAGTGGCAGATGTTCCAGCACGCGTAGCATGACCGCCATAGAAACGAGTTTTGTCAACGGAAGAATAGACAAAGTGACAGTTAAACAATCACAATCTGTCATTTTGTCTATTCTGCCGTCGACAAAACCCGTTTCTACTGTGTTCATGCTACGCGTGCTGGGGATTAACAAAGGCGGGGTTTAATATATTTGGGGTGGTGGTGGGTACTGTTCTTCCCACAGCTTACTTTACACCTTGAGTAGGTACTTATTGAACAATGATAATTGTAATTTAGAAAGTTATTTATCTGAATTGTTTCAGCCGCTAGTGTCGAGCACGGAGCACATAACGAAAGGCAGGTCATACAGCTTCCTGACGTGCTGGCTCGGTCAAGGTCTGCTCACTGCCACGGGTAAGAACAAATTCACTTCTAGTTAAATTAGTACTAGTATGTTTAATTGTACCTTATAAGTTGCAAGTGCATAATTACTTAGATAAAATCGCGGAATGAAAAAGTTCACGAGACTTGATATTTTTTTACTAGTGCCATTAAAACAAGTCATAACTTGGTTTACTTCTTTGTGCTCATTATGCGGAACAGACTTAGAAATTGCTTAACGTTTTCAAATCGCGAGTACCTAATAAATGTGAGCAGTTGGATGGGATAATATAAGCAATAATATCCTTAAACTCTTTAAGAGTTTTTTGGTACCTACGCCCCTTAAAGCATATATTTCGAATGTGTCTTTCCGAAGGAATTTTACCTAGTTACCTAGAAAAATGCAGTTGTAATCCCCATCTTTAAATCTGGAAAAAAACACTTAATTATGTAATAAAAATAAAAGAATAATATTTTTTTTATACTTATAGAAATTATTTTTTTTTGTAATAACACTTTATTTTATATTTTAATATATAATTTTTTCTTAAATATACCTAATTTACCACCGAAAACATCAAGGTCGCAACTGTGAAACAATCATTGCATCTTCTGAGGATATAGGAAAGGGGCTAACAAACTTATGATCTTGGGCATCATGTTGGGTAGAGCTGTACCTATAGTACACTCACATTTCGCGAGTTATTGGTGAAATAGGGGCGAGCCTATTGCCACCAACCAGGTACAAATCTTGACTCCGGGTTGCTACTGAGAAATTCGCGATGGAAAACTCAATAGTACTTTGCCCAACCTGGGAATCGAACCCAGGACCTTACCTCATAATAGATATATCGTTAGCAAATAATATACTTTTATGCTTTTATATTTTTATGATGTCATTTTTAAATATAAGAAATAATATTGGGCCTAGCAAGCTTCCTTGTGGAACGCCATATTTATTATGTTTATATTCCGTGTCATATTTTTACTTTTGGTAATTTTGTTGATAATGACACGTTGTTGTCTATTACTCAAATAGGACGATATCCATTGAAGTGCCAGCAGGGGCCCTAATCCCGATAGCGTCTAACTTATTTAGCAATATGTCGTGTCACACCAGATCGAAGGATTACGATAAATCAAAGAAAAGACCCGTAGTCAGATGATGTGTGATTGTGTAAGTATTGCTTTCACAAGAGAGAAAAGAGTGTACCTACCCAATAAAATCCCTGTTTTATCAAATAAATAAGTTAGTGAGTTTGCTCATTGAATATGTAGGTATTACCTACAATAAAAAATCTGTAAAAAGATGTATGTAAATGACAGTATGTTAACACAACCTTAAGCCTTGACAACAAACATAATTCTTTCTTTCTTTATGTGGGAGTTGCGCGAGGAGGCGAAACGCCGGGGCGTAACTCCGCTGCCGCGGGAAATCGCGGCACAGCGGACAGAGCTCCGGCGGGATCTCATGGCGGCATGGAGAGTACGATTGTCGTAACCCAGCACTGGGCACGCCGCAATGGTGGCGATAAGTCCCCTCTTTGAGGAGTGGCTAGAGAGGCACCACGGCGTCCTCACCTTCCACCTGACGCAGGTCCTCACCGGACATGGTTGTTTCGGGAGGTTCCTGTTCAGGATAAAGCGGGAGGAAACGCCCGGGTGTCACCACTGTGTGGATCACCCGGAGGACACGGTGGAGCATACGGTGGAGGTCTGCCCAGCTTGGGCGGAGCACCGCCGTGTCCTCACGGAGGCGATCGGCGGCGGCGATCTCTCGCGTCCGGCCCTGGTTCAGGCCATGGTCCGGAGCGAGAGTGCATGGGAGGCTGTCACCTCCTTCTGCGAAGCAGCAATGCTCGCGAAGGAGGAGGCGGAGCGCGCGAGGGAGAGGCAAAATGCACGCCCTCGCGCCCCTAGTCGCCGCAGGAGACGCCCCGGGCGTCGGGAGTCGAGAGCCGACTTCCGGCCACCGTAGGCGCGGGCTTGCGGACGGTGAGCAATGGGTAGCTCGCCGTCCGATAGGGACCAGGCCCGGGTCGACGGCGCGTTGTGTTCCACGCGCGCCTCAAAGAGATGTCAGCACCAACTCACGGGGTCCGGAAGGGCCAATGCCTGCCGGGGTTGCGGGTTTGTCTGAAAGGGATATCGCGACCGCGGCACACAGGCAACGGAAGGAACACGGGTGGGTTTTAGTCAAAAAAAGTCTGACACGCCCTCCCGCTCCACCCAGAGCGGGAGAAGTTATTTGATAATTTCCCACACCCAAAAACAAAAAAAAAAAAAGCCTTGACAAAGTGACGTCAGGGATAGCTATTATGGAAAACTCAAAGATGTATTTGATTGACAAACAATACCGAAAAAGTGGTTGTAGAAACTCGAAACGCTTTGAAAGCGATTTTCACTTGTCTACGGCCAAAGGTACCTACAGTGTTATTTAATCATGCATTTGTTCTAGGTCAAAGATGGAAGACTCACCGAAAATTCCTGACCCCGGCCTTCCACTTCAATATTCTCCAGAACTTCCTGCCAGTATTTTGCAAGAACCAGCGCATCCTGACGGAGAAACTACGAGGAATGGCCGATGGTCGCCCGGTTGACATGTTCCCTATTATCGCGTTAGCAGCCCTTGATAATGTTACAGGTAATTTTTCACGATAAAAATATTCACCAGTCTGTCAGTGTTTTGAGTTACATATATTTAATTGAAATAAAATAATCATGCACAAATCGTATATGAATAGTAAAAAGTAATAAAAAAGTATATGAATACTTACACCCGTACCCTAATTGCGTTATGCACGATCAATCAGAATCTGAATTGTTTTGAAACAGATTGCTAATCCGTTGCTTCATAAGTTCGAAAAAATATCTGCTCAACAACGTAAATAACGCAATGAATGTTTTTGAACTGTCAAAATGAAACAGATTAGTCGTAATTGTTTAGGAAAATATGTTATGTAATTCAGCTATCTAATTACGCAACACATTTTCGTTGACAATTTTTCGAACGTACGAATCAATGGATTAGCAATCTGTTTCAAAACGATTCATATTCTGATTGATCGTGTATTACGTAATTAGGGTACAGAATTGAGTATTTAGAAATTTACAATTAAAAGCTTTGAAAAAGAATTTGAATAGGCTATTTATTTTTCTAGAATCGATTATGGGCGTATGCATGAATGCCCAAAGACACAGCGAGTCTGAATACGTGAAATCCATCGAAGAGTAAGTGTACTTAATCTTAATGACTTTTGCAGCATCCAAGAATAATAAAAAAACATTAAATAATTTATTACAAAAGTGACATAAAAAACAGTACTCACAGCTGTCACATATAAATCAATTTGAATGATTACAACATCCAGGTTCATTAAACGTAATCAATTTATTTAATTATTTAAGCATGCACTTAACGCCATGGAAATTTTCTTTCAGTCAACGTTTAGTTCATTTAGAGACGAACAACGGTAGGTGCAAAAAAAAAACAATTATCAATTATTTTTATTTATAGATTGTCCGCAATTGTGACGATGAGGATGCAGATACCATTCTTCGGAGAAGACGCCATCTTTAATTTGTTGCCTTACAAGACGAAGCAAGACAAGGCTTTGAAGGTTTTACACGGACAGACTAACAAAGTGATCGATGCGAGACGAGAAGAATTGAAGAAGGCTAATATAACTTCTCTTAATGAGAACAGTGATATTGGTAAGTTTACTGATGATACTGAGAAAAACCAATTGGAAGAATCAATAACCATCGATTGAAGACTGTGCTTTGAATTCAAATCAATCGTAGCATGTAGAATATGCTATCTCCTGGGGTTAAGTTCTAGAGGTTACAGTACGGTGAATTTTTATTTACAAAATATTGATTGCCCACTTCGATAGACTGGAACTACACTCTAACACTGTTTGTCAACCGCACCGTGAACGGGACGTCAACGAGAAACGAGATCACGCGGCCATAGTAAATGTACTGTCGCTACTTCGGTGTCGTCATCTCGTTCTCGTTGACGTCCCGTTCACGGTGCAGTGGACAAACAGCTTAACAGTGTGTAATAAACGTCATTAGCCGCAACAAGCTCACAAAAACTGCTTCAGCACTGGCCCCACTTTCTGTATGAAGTCTATAATTTTTAGGCGTTTGTACCTCCTTCGTTTCATAATATTAAAACTCATTTTTACTCTTTGAGCGAACGCAGGATGATAAACAGTTACAATATTTTAATACTTTTGATTTATTTCATAACCAGCTGCTTCGTTATGAGATATTAGTGCTTTAATGGGCCACTTATTTCCTGGGTTAAAGTCTTTTCAGAGACATAATTTTTTTTTTAACTGTAATGGTAACCAATAATAGGTATTTTCTTCTTCGTTGTCTTGAACTGTTTTAAATACCTAATCATTTTTTCTTGTTTTGGCGTATTTCTTATTCAGCTTTACTAGAAAAATCTCATTTTACTTCTCTCTTTGGTTTCTAACAATAATTTCTCTTTCGTTATTAGGTTTATTTTAAGAAGTTAATAACCATAATCAGCCTATCATGTTCCCCCTGCTGGGACACAGGGCACCTCTCTGTGAGAAGAACTGGGCCATAATCCACCACGCGGGCCCAGTGCGGGTTGGTGGATGTCACATGTCTTTGAAATTTTTTCCTTCACCGTTTTGAAAGTAGTTATTTCATTAATATTTGTTATGAAAGGTATAAAGAACAAGCACGCGTTTTTGGACCTGTTGCTGTTGGCTGAAATCGACGGCAAAAAGATTGATGACGAAAGTGTGAGGGAGGAGGTCGACACATTCATGTTTGAGGTGAGCTGATTTCATACACACAAGTTGTATTACCTACTACTTCATTTGTAAGATTAGCATTCACGACAGATTTTTGTGGGAAATATTGTCTGTTGTCACCATTACCAAAGAATAATAACTATTACTACCGTTACCATGCTGTGCGATCCGCCCCAGATTTCGGTAAAGCAATGTGTGATGATGTGTTCATTATAATCAGTAAATTTCCAGTGAATATATATTTTGTACCTATTTATTTAATCTTTAACAGATGAGCTTATAGTTCTTCACATGTGACTGATTTATTGATCAACTCAACTTAAGGACCACTACCTATAAAAGGTATTAAAAAATTTACTTAAGAAACTTTAATAGGTGCTTTAGGACCATCGAACTGAATAACTTTTACTATGCGAACAACTTAGACATCGCGAAAAAAAATCAGTTGTTCCCTATTAAAGTTTAGTAGCTACCGTTCTAAACTGTCTGGGACAGCTGCTTTTTTTTTGGTCTTTTAAAATTTCGTAGTTGGTCCCATAGTAAAATTTATTTAGTTCGATGGTCTAAAGCACCTCTTAAATTTTCTAAAGTTAATTTTTTAACAACTTATATATAAGAATAAACTAATATTCCCAGTTCCCACTTCTGGGACACAGGCCTCCTCTCGGTGAGAGTGGTCGTAATCCACCACGCGGGCCCAGTGCGGTTTGGTAGATGTCACATGATTTCAAATTTACATAATACTTATTGCATTATTATAATAAAATCAAGATCATGATCAAAACCAGGCAAGAAATTGATCAGACGTCAGAATATTTTGAATATAAGAACTATTGGCTCCGTACTGGTGTATGTTTCAGGGACACAAGTTGTAGAATAGACTAGAATAAGGGTGTTGCCTTTATTTGAAGGACCTTTTAAGCCATGTAATACTATAATTTGGTTCGAACTATTTTACTAGTTACTAGTTAATCAAGAATTTGAATATGGAGTTTAGAAGCGACTTCTACTACGCTTGAACTACGACCGTTTCACATTGTTCGGAAACCCTGATCAGTTATAAGGTTGTTAGAAAGATACAGTATCAAGTTAGAAATACTTTGTAACAATATCATTATTATCTTTGTATGTCTACTCTAAACCAACAAAATAAGCAACAGTGACTTTTCTTACAATTTTCCATACCTAGTGAGCATGAATACCTTTTAGACTATTCTGAACCACCACCACAGTATAATAAAGTAACAGTATTATGTCTCGGCAGTGACCTTGAAATAAATTACCTACGGCCGCTCGATAGATAAACCTCCCGCGTACTGCGTTGCGTACTGATATACTCTGAGATTTCGAAGCGCGTCGTTTCGGTCGTTTTCTATGAAGATATAATACTGTTACTTATTTATACTGTTCCAACACACACTAACCGCACATTGTGCGCTTTCATAATTTCTAACGTGACGATATTATCGTGGACGTTCACGGTAGGGAAGTAAAATATATGGAAATACGTGCACTTTATAACGTTATCGTGGAAGGTTTAAAAGCGTCTTCATATATTTCTATACATTTTACTTCCCTGCTGTGTTACCACGGACATCCACGATAATAATATTGTCACGTTAGAAATTATAATAACGCCCATTATGTCAGTTGAGCGATGATTTCCAATGTCTTTTACGTTTCTTTTTTAGTCCATTAAAAAGGTACACACGGCTACATATCAAGCTATACATTTCCAGTATAAGTTGATCTCGCATTGTATAGGATTTCCGTACAATGAGAGTTCAGCTTATACTGGAAATGTATAGCTTGATATGTAGCCGTGTCTACCTAAGCTCAGGTCAGCACTAGAATTTTCCTAGCCATATTACAGAAATTGACACCCTATATAGATAGAAAAAAAAAAGAAAATACGTTTATTTGCGGTAAACATGACGGAAAGAAAGAACAAAAAAGAAAAAAAAAAGTTGAGGGAAAATATGCATCACATCCATGAAAAACGGCTATCGCTCAGCATAATGCTGCGATCCTATCCATATCCCCACCATCCCTATCCCTATAAATTTTCCGTGTGACAGCTGTTTCATACAACTGTCAAAACATGACAGCTGTGATTTGAATATACCAACAATTTAAGTTGGTAGTCAATTTGCTTAACAATTCATTTCCCTGACTACAATGCAACTGTTTCTACAGGGTCACGACACAACGACTTCAGGCATCGCGTACACTCTCCACTGTCTATCAAAACGCAGAGATGTCCAAGAGAAAATCTACGAGGAACTTAAGACTATTTTCGGTAGTGAAATGAGCAGAGACCCGACTTATCAGTAAGTTTAATTAATTAATTCTCTTCTCTCTTAGTTTAGCCTAGTTTTAACAAAGACTAGCAAAAGTTTCAGGTGGGTTCATATTTGGTAAGAGTAGACAGACTGGTTTGTTCCTACATTTTGTCTTATTAAAATAACGCCCTGATGTCGAAACTGCCTGGTAATTAGGTTTAACGGAATGGTAGAAAGTAAAGTCTCTATAATTTATTTATTGAATAGGCTCTAAAATAATGTACACCACTTATTACTTTATAATTTGTTAATTGCAAACTTAAGTCAACGGGACGTCAACGAGAAACGAGATTACGTGGCCATTGTAAATGTACTGTCACTAATTCGGCGTCGTCATCTGGTTCTCGTTGACGGGACGTCGTTCACGGTGCGGTGGACAAACGGCCTAAGCGCCCCATTACTTACAGCACAGCTTGCATTACATTATGCGCAGATAATAACACAATTAATTAATTTAAACAATCAATACACACTTTTAATCAATTTAGCTATATAGTAATTTATAGCTAAATTGATTACAACAACATAGATAAAATTAAATTAAATTTTATTTTTGATTGATAGTGTAATTTGAACCGAAAAGTATATTGTTACCCGTTTAGTATTTTATTGCGAATTGCTGGTCAGACATGAAAAGGCAATTCTTGACTTTTGATTTATTTATCAGTAGTATATGAGTAATCCGATTAATCTGATGTTATCGGTGTCTATAAGCATATCTTGAGATATTAATTACCTTATTATGTAACAGTAGTTGCGCTGGCAATGAATTGACGTTTAGATTTCAAGATATTCAACCACAATTATTATAATTACATGCTAGATTCACTCCTATATTTAATTAGCACGTTTTTATCCTCGTTTTCTCATAAACCATTATCATAAATTAATACTACTGTT
Source organism: Agrochola circellaris (assembly GCA_914767755.1). Classification (NCBI taxonomy): domain Eukaryota; kingdom Metazoa; phylum Arthropoda; class Insecta; order Lepidoptera; family Noctuidae; genus Agrochola; species Agrochola circellaris. The sequence continues at coordinate 5,884,896 of OU611847.1, forward strand.
TTGCATTCTCATCATGACTGTTGTTTTTTTTATAAAAAAATAAAGTTTATAAAAATATCTATCGCAGATACATGATCCATAAAAAATATAACTTAAAAAACTATAATTAAATAAAAAGAAATACAATAAAAAAATAAACAATAAAGCTTCGTGCAGACCAGCGCGACGCGACACCGGTTATTGTTATACCGTCAAGTTTTCTTAGAAATTGTATTGTTCGAGTCGCGTCGCGGCGTCGCGTCGCGCTGGTCTGCACGAAGCTTTATGGGAAAAATATATATAAAATGAATGAAACACTAAATTCATGTATAACAATGGGTTATACTTAAAGTAAAATATTTTTTTTTAAAGGTAGACGAGATACCTATTTGTATTGCAAATCTTTATTGTGAGGTCTTCAAACAATAGGAAGTAAATAATTGTCGCCAAATTTAATTATTAGTAATTTTATGTTATGTCTTATGAGTTAAGACAAATCTTATTCATAGAATTTTATTAGATTTATTTAATTTATTGCTAAGTGGTTTTATGAGAGCCAAAGGGCATTTAAAGTGATTTGTTTATCTATACAAATAAATAAAATTGAAGTGTCTGTTTGTAATGTAAAAATAACAGCTTTTACTAAGTGAATATGAAAGTATATAAGGTACATATAATAAAAAATATAAAAAACTGTCTATCTGTCTGTTTGCACTGACTAATCTCCGAAACAGCTGGACCGATCCTGACGGAATTTTCACGAGTAGGTAGCTAATGTTGTAAGGAGTAACTTTTAATAGAATTTAGAAAAAGACATAGCGAAACAGCTAGTTTAACATAAGATATTTAAAACGCAGTAAGCGATAAGGCTGCCTATTGTATATTTTGTAGTGTATTACTTTTTCTTTATGTAATGTATAATCTGGTGTACAATATATAAATAAATATGTATGACTTATCCCATTATCTGTGATAAGTCATAAATATCTAAATCTTTAGTGCTAGTATAATTATTTGCAGGCCATAGCATAGCATACCATATCACATTTAAATATAAGCACACAACCTTGTTTATTAAAATTACAATTTATTTCTATTAATGTTCAAATAATGGTTGAACAAGTTTAATGGCAAGATCACTTAAGGTCAAGGATTGATTCAAAATATATTTTGAGCAGTGAATTGAATAGATATAAAAATAATGGTATGTTGTAAATGTCAAGAATATACAAAATAAAAGTCTGCAACACCACACACCGAAATTGCGTAGCAAGTTAAGAAAAATGTTATTAGATTTAAAACTTGTAATGTGTACTTAGTTATTTATTTTACTTATTATTTTGCATCTCATTTTATGCTACACGGGTTGACGTCATCACGTCAAAGCCGGCTGTTGGTGGAAACCGGCGCTGTGACTCTGACTCACAAACGTTCACATCATTATGCTGAGCATTGGTCATTTTGCGTGGATGCGACACATATTTTTCCCAACCTTTGTTTATCTGTTCTTGTCCTTGAGTTATATATCTTACCGCAAATAAACGTACCTATTATCTTTATTTCTTTAACTAATTTCTTGCTTCGTATCAAAACATAAAGCCCGACCACAGCCTTTTGGATAATCTTTAAAAGTTCTACCTACCAACTTAACTTGTCAGCACCATTTCCATATAAAATTGACAAAGTCCATACAGCTGTGATTCTTCATGCTTCAAAACTGCACCAGATTTACGTAACCCCAAAAGTTTTGCAGATAGAAGTTCTCATTCATAATAGCTACCTAGAGATTTAGAATCAAACAACTATCATTATGGCAGGAATTTGGCAAAGCTCTCTAAAGACACTTTAAACTTGGCCGGCAAAGTTGGGTTGCAGGCGACAATACTGAGCGCACCGAACACCTAGAAACTGCGAACTTACTCTTCATTCCTGCACTGGTGTGTTAAACTCAGTTAAACTAACAATCTGCTATGCAAATGGTTCTATTTCGAGATAGAATTAAAGTAATTAAAGTGCACTTTGTCAGATAAATAGATTAGTAGCGGGTATGCTGACTATGCTGTTTCTATTGGTTGGTCTGTTGGTTTTTTCTGTGTGGGGTTCTTAAAGGGATCTACTAAGGTCCCCGTTACGAGAAGCTATAAATTTTGTAAACAAAGAACTTCTACTTAGTTACGTAGCGGAACAAATAATCCCAAATTTAATCGACTCAAAGTAACGTACGTGTAATACGAAACTAACGACCAATTTCACTTGGTCGGGTTATAGTTTAGCGATATAAATTGCTAATGTTTTGTGGTACCACAAAACTAAGTACCACAAAATATTAGACGACAGCGCTTAACAAGTAATAAATTTGGGAATATTTGTTTCGCTACGTAACTTAGTAGAAGTTCTTTGTTAACAAAATGTATAGCTTCTCGTGACAGAGACTTTAGTGTGGCCGTTTCTCTAATATCTACTAAACATTTTAACAGCGAATCAATTTCCCCCCTTAAGACCTAGGCTAAATATTTTTTTTTATTCGGATAGTTCATGACCTAAAGAGGTGCCATAAAGAATATGAATTAAAAATATCGACAAATTAAAAAGTTATGCCACAACGCGAAATTCCGCGGGTGGTTGGTGGTTGTATAATACGCAATAACATTTTAATGGCAGTATAATCAAATACTATAAGTACCTGCACCCCAATTGCGTAACAAACTTAAAATTACGATTGATCGCAATTGGTTTCATTTTGTCAGTTCGCCCACGTTCATTGCGTTATTTACGTTGTTGAGCAGACGAATTTTTCAAACCTATGAAGTAATGGATTAGTCATATTCTTCAAAACGCTCGGATTGTGATTGAAAATATGTTACGTAATTAGGTTGCTGGTTGGAAACTTCTTCTCATGGACACCATGGTCAGGATGTCTGCTATCAAATTACGCAACACATTTTTGTAAACACAGTTTTGCAAACTATAGTTTTGTAATTTAGAAGCATTTTAATTTTTTTTGTAAATGTGAGTACCATGGAGCCGTTTATTATGTTACTAAGATGTATGTTGACTTGAAAGAGCATGACAGTTGAGAGTATGTCATGCTCACTTAAATGTATCGCTGATAGTGGATCATTCGGATCCCTACAAAATGGTTGAGCTGGGTGATGCTGATCCACGCGTCATATTCGTGAACGGGCGCCGTCAGTTGAGACTGCCAGGGTTTATTTTTAATCTTATATTTTAAATTGTTTTGATTATTTTTTGTACATTCTTCTCACATATAGAAGCTACAAGAATAATGTACCCAGGATATTGTAATTTCTATATTTAAAAGAGTGTCCTTGGAGTTTCATGCCCGTTCTTCTCCATAAAGATCTACGTTTTGGAATGGGCAACTAGCTTCAACTTTCGGACTAGCTGACCGACTATTTGACAATTCAAAAGTGCCTGTAAATGGTTTAATCGAAATAAATGCTTTGAGTTTGAGTAAACGATTACGACTAATCTGTTTCATTTTGACAGTTCAACAACATTCATTGCGTTATTTACGTTGTTGAGCAGATTTTTTTTTCGAACATATGAAGCAATGGATTAGCAATCTGTTTCATAACAATTCAGATTCTGATTGATCGCGTATTACGCAATTAGGATACTGGCCGGTAGGACAAGGTTACTATGTCCATTAAAACAGTTTTTCTACTAAACAAGACAATCGTTTTTCTGCATATACCTAATTATTACCAAATTATGAACGAACTAAAATGGACATACCTGCGAATTTTATAATTTTTCGTTGAAAAGCAACGTTGGCTGTATCTGGGGCAATAAAAACATGAACAAGATTCAAGCTTACGGGCCGAAATAAGTCTTAAAAAAAAACATGAAAAAGAGAAAGATTCATTCCACAGCATAGTATGATGTTTTGTATATAACCAATGCTGAAACGGAGCGAAGTGGGCAAGACTCGAGCCTTACAGACTCTGAATTTGTATCTATTTTTATTACTTAGTACTTTTAAAGATAATTTTTAATTAGTGACTCTGGTACTAAAAAAAGTTAATTCAGGACGTACTTGGAAGTAAAGCCTGCTCAAGTTCTGTTACTTTTATTTTAAATCTTTACGTCTTGTTGTTTAGTGAGCTTCATCAAATGAAGTATTTGGAGCTGGTCATCAAGGAGTCGATGAGGCTGTTCCCACCAGTGCCACTCATCGAAAGAAGAATGATGAAGGACTGTGGTAAGTAGCTACACTCTTCATAAACCCTACGTCCCTTAACTCATCAACATCATCATGATCAAAATCATCATTACATCATCATCATCACCACCATCATCATCATCATCATCATCATTCATCATCTGAATTTTGCAGTCCAGTGCTTATTGTAATCGCATGAAGAAAATCATTTGCACTTCTTATTTACTTACAATACTAATCAAAATTGGTTGGATTGTATGTAATTACATAGTAAAACATATATGACTGTAAACCGGTTTCATATATTTACGTAAGTGTTCTTATGAATTTTATTATTTGTATTAAAAAAAAGTCGAGGCTGAAGGTGACTTTTACACAGACCCATGTTTGCTGGTTTTAGTTACAATTGCTGGCTGATTATTTAAAACTTCATTTATGATTTAAGCTGAGATGTTTTAGAACAACTCCAACATTTTTTTATGCAGCGTGTATCAAAAATGTGTGGTCATATTTAAGGGTGTTTTTATGCAGCGTGTATCAAAAATGTGTGGTCATATTTAAGGGTGTGGTATAGACCAGCATTGCTATTCTGTAACCATCTCACCGTGAAAACTTAGGTGAAGTGAGCGTGGAGTGAGCTGTCATTCCACAGGGATTTGAGGGATTGACACTATTGACAGCTCACTCCACCCAAGTTTTCACGGTGAGATGTTTACAGAATAATAATAATAATAATACCCCACCGCCGTATCTCTACGTTGACGTCGTGGTGGGGCTTGCGCGCTCCAAACTTTAGGTCTGTGCCGGTAGAGTTTACTTTGCCGGAACGGGTCTAGGATGAGGAGCCAGACCAAGAGAGATACAGAAACCCGCAGGGCAGCTTGTGGCGAGCTGTTGGGCAGTAGCGACCCCACGGACCCTATCTCCCGGGAGAAATCTTGTTCCTCATCTCTGGCTTGCCTTTATTGGCCGGCTGGAGTGAACACTGACGAGGAACAGAGCTCCCACCTCATTCTTGCCTTAATTGGCTGGTTTGAGTGGAGATTCGCAAGAGCAAACGTGCTCGGAGGAAGGAAGTATTCCAGTAAGTGCTCGTAGGGATCTTGACCATCTTCCGGGCTCTGGGATTGTTCTGAAAGCCGTGGAATACCTCTCCACTCCTCAAGCACCTCAGGACATGTTGCCCCCTTGTCGCTACGTCACAATGTGCTAGCGACAGTTTTCGGGGGCCCATTATTGAGTGTGCAAGTCACCCCCTGCCATTTAATCCGTGTATATCTTAACATTGATCAGGCAGGGGACATAGGCCTTCCATAGTTTTAGGTAACCAACCCACTATAGCCACCCAAACCCATAGCCCAATATTTTTTGTTTCTATGTTCTGCAATAGTCCTGCACCAACCGGGGGTTGTCCTTGGGTGCACTTGCAAGTGCATACAGGGATAATCGTCGGTTGGTGCCTCATTTCATTAAAACTCCTAACGGGCCTCTGCGAGTTGGCTTCGGCTCCTCGTACGCCTTCCAAAGGTCCGGGACCCCAAAGTACCGAGAATAGTTAAAAACTAAAAATAATAATAATAAAATTTATTTGCCACAAAAACAAAAATACAGATGAAATAGGTACTACACATTATATAATCTAGTTCTATGTTAAATCTAAACTCAAGTATTATAACCCTGCCTCTTAAACTAGGTAACCCTGTATCTTAAGAGACTTGTCAAATTGAAACAGATTAGTCGGAATTGTCAACGAAAATGTGTTGCGTAATTAGATAGCTGGGATGTTGCGGATATTTGCGGAGCTTCCGCATTTAATTCGACCTCCCCATCCGCGTCCGCAGTAATCAATGCGGAGCTCATGCGGATGCAGGTGTGGTTGGAAAAGGATAAATATAAGTAAAATCATAATCAACAAAATGGAAATTATAGTCCTTCAAATCATCAATATAGCTTTAAATCGTCTTTTTCATGATATAATCTTAAATCCATCAAACATATACAATTTCGACAGCTATATAGATTTTTAAATGATTATAATTTAGTAATTATTTTATTTTAATTGCCGAGAGTTGAATTATGATCAACATACAACGAAACAGCGCTGCAATCTGCAAAAAACCGTAAGAAATTTTGAACTTCGCCTTGCCGCCTTGACGGATTCCTTAAAAAAACTTCAGATCCGCATTTGCATCCGCGTCCGCAGATGTGAGCCACCAAAAATCCGCATCCGCGGATGTAAAAAAATCCGCATCCGCGGATGTAAAAAAATCTACATCCGCAACATCCCTGGATTCACGTGTGTCACGTGGATTGTTTTAGTCGGAAAAGGTGTTACGTATCACGTTTTTGTGACATCAAGTCAATTCAATATACCTACCACATCTTAATAAGTACCACTCAAAAAATTACACGAGGGTTTGGATACGCGGGGCCCGTAGCATTGGTACTCTTTCTACCTGGTTAATCCGGCACTTTTTGATGGTCTGTACCACACTCTTGACCACTCATTTTCACTCACTGTATATTTTCCTACAACATTGTTGTATTCAACGGCAAAACATATTAACTGATAATGACGACCCTTTAATCCGATACCATTAGTGTTTGATACACAATAATAATACAAACATCATTGTTATGTAACCTCTAACCGGTATTACATTAGCTACAATGTAGTCTTGAGTGATGTTGACCAGGCAGCGTAGTTATAGTCCTAAGTATTTGCATGTGTTTTTACAGTAACTACATGTATGTCGTTTAGATCATGGTGGATATAAATAAAAAATGTATACAGTTGAGCTCCTTAAGTTCTGAGTTGAGCTGCACGATAACTGACAAATGCTTGCACTGACTGGACAGGTCCACTCAAATCTGTGTGGTTCTCTTCTCAAAAGACCATTTTAGACACTAATCTACATGGTCCTTATACCAAGATTATGTCTGGACTTTAACAGAGACTGTGACCTCTGAGTCTGTTTTCGGCCTTTCTCCTCAGAGTAGTCAGATAGGAAACGCCAAACTCATCTAGCTTATTTTTTGTCGTGTAAAAGTGATCCTATTTACATAATAAACAGTTTCATTTCATTGTATTGTAACCTGGTTAAGTGGGCCTTGGATATGTGACAAACCTCTACTACTGATAATTACATTGAGGTCCTAAAAGTTTTGCATTGAAATACTTCTGTAACTGGGAATAATTAAACCTTTATAACTAAAAATGCATATTGTTAGATATTTCGAGTTTTAGCCTCTATAACTGGGAGTTACTTCAATAACCTGCATAAGTAAGATAATAATTATTCATTTATCATTTTGAATATTAGTCTGGACAGGTTACGTACACCTTTTTATATAACAAAATATTGACCCTATCCCAAATCTAGGTGCAAAGTTTAAAAAATAATCTTGGCCCTACTAACTATGTACAGTACAACTATTTTCTTAATGTCCCTCGGCAAACTTCGTGTTTCGTCAGTCGTCGGATTTCTATCAGTTGTCCTTTGCAACGAAGGATTCTGTACTACCTACATATTGTTATAATGTGTTGTTATAGCGACCACAGGACTACAGTCAGGGTCAGAGGCTCATGGGCGGCATAAATTCATATAACTCTGACACCAGCTTAGTCACTAAACACACGAAAAAAAAAGTACACACTCTGTGAAAATTTCAAGTGTCTGCCTATTACGGTTGAAAAGATACAGCCCTGTGACAGACGGACAGACATTCAGCGGAGCCTTAGTAACAATAATAATTGTCTCAACTGTATCAATCGAAGAATTTTATTTGTTTTTTTTTTAACTTTCTTTTCTTTTTTTATCATGCACACTTGTTTTTCCAACTCACTTTATATATTGGCAGAATAGTCGACATCGGCTTTGCTTGCTATTTATTAAAATTAGAATAGAATAATAATGGTCCTAAAAAGCTGAACTTGTAAAGTGCCATATCAACGACCGCGTATTGTACACACAATACGGCCGATGAATTTTGATAGATCTGAACATAGGCTCTCCGAACTTTCGCACATGTTCTCTCACTCACACTCGCCTCATGTCACTATTATTGGTCCCTAAATTTTTTTATTGCGCAGCGTTCTGCGCAAAGCTCGGACCGGCCATGATGCATCGGCCGTATTGTAGTTAGACTAACGAATTTTCTTCATTCCAGAGGTGGGAGGACTGAAACTAGTAAAAGGCACATCAGTTGTAATCAACATCTACCAGATCCAACGCCAGCCCGATCTATATGACGAGCCCTTGGAGTTCCGTCCGGAAAGGTTTGAGGCGCCACTGAAGAATGCCTTCAGTTGGCTGGCATTCAGTGCTGGGCCTAGGAACTGTATTGGTAAGTTTGTGACAAATTTTCCAAGCAAAAAAAGAAATGTTCATTTGTAATTGTATAGGTTTCCCAATCAATCTGCCTAGCCTTTTCCCAACTATGTAGGGGTCGGCTTCCAGTCTAACCGAATGCTGTTGAATACCAGTATTTTACATGGAGCGACTGCCTATCTGACCTCCACAACCCAGTTACTGGGTAATACGCTACTCCTTGGTAAGACTGGTTGTCAGACTTTTGGGCTTCTGACGACTCGTAACGACTGCCAAAGATCCAAGAATGACAGCTGAGACCAACGGCTTAACGTGCTTTCCGAGGCACACGGGTCTTGGTCTGTTAAGATGGTCACTCATCCACGGACTGACTGCGGCAAGCTTAGCTTAATCTGATCTATTGACCCGTGCGGCCTTCATTACTTAGCCACTAGCCATCCAACAATATAAAAAACCTGATGCTCATTATCAGGTGTTTATTGTGCAAGTGGTTGCTATCTGATCTCCGCAATCGGTATACCAAAGAGGAGTTCTTAAGCCAGATGGTTCATTCATTATCAGTCATATTTGGTTTCACAATAGATTGGAGTACACACAATACAACAATAGTGACCTATTAAAACATTAACTGTTATAGTCAGTTCATACATTATGTTTTGGTCACGTGGTTCCATTCAATTCAACTCTTCCAAATGGGTAAAATTAGAGCGCATTTAGCATTTAATGTAATTTATTATTTTTAATCAACTCTTTTGAAAAATACATACAAGTTTCACTTTGAAACTTGTAGCTTGTGCAAACATTTTCACAATGAAATAAAAATATTGCAAAGAAATAAAAATATTGTAAACGCATTTTTTCAACATTTTTTTTCTTTGTTATTTTCTTTCAAACATTACTTCTATTCTTCCTCAGGTCAAAAGTTTGCGATGATGGAACTCAAAATCACAATCTCAGAGATTGTCAAGAACTTCTTCATATTGCCAGCAGCTCAAGAGCCTGAACTAAGTGCAGACCTCGTGTTGAGATCCAAGAACGGAGTAAATTTAAAGTTTTTGCCAAGAAAATAATGTGATATTTTGATGACACTGGAAATGCCGGATGACATTGTGAATTAGTATTAGAATAGGATATAATATATTTTCGTACTTATGAATCAAGTTAGTAAATTTTTTATTGGGAAGGAATAAAATGTTATAAGTTTAAAGATATTTTGTGATCATTTCAATCATCATCACTCCTGAAAATTACTATACAACATGTAAAAAAAACCATGTGATCCGTGAGGGTGTTGTTAAGGTATCGTACTGAGAGTCTATTTATGTGGAAACAACCAGGAAAAAAAAAAAAAATCTGCATTTTTTTTCAATGGGGAATTTTACCGGATATTGGGCGCGGGCGAACATCGTTTAGCGGGTGTCTACAAGTCATAACTTATGACCCCTGTCAAAACTTGCTAATTTTGGTACTAAAAATGTGAATTTACTATACATTTTTATTTTCAATAATAATAAGTTTTTTTTTTGTTACTTTTTGGTACTTAATGTTATTGCTTAAGTGCCCCTTTCGAATCGGACAGGGTTTTTTTCCATATTGTATTTCCCATGCGAAAAAGCGAAATAAGTCAGCTTTCATTCAAGGAGTTTAGTAAAACAAGTCGGGACCAACATTCTATCCATAGGGATGTAGACAAAAAAATATATTTTTTGTCCGTCATGTAGATTATTAAAAAATATTGGACACGTATTTTTTCTTTTTTTACGTAGTCAAAAGATTACGGCAATACATTGAGCAGGCAATGCGTTAATATGTGGCATAACGTCACTGGCCGGTAGATTTTATACTGTCTTGTGACGTAGCGAGCCCCAACTTTAATGCGTTTTATCCATTTTTATTATTATGATAAAGCAAAAAATACATGTCAAATTTTTTTAATTATCTGACTTTTTTTCCCCTTGTCAACATCCCTATTGAGATTCCCTTCTGAATTACTTCGATTGCACACAAAACAACCGAATGGCGTGTGGAGTACTTTGCGATCGTAACGAATCTTTCGATCGAAATTAGTTTCGCTTCGAACCACCGCACGATCATGCGCTAGTGTCGGATTCATGAGTATGAATCGGCATTTAATTCGAATCGAATTCGATTGATTCAGAACTCGAAGCTGTCGGGAGTAAGGTCCCAGATATTCTATATTTACTGGTTTCTCCAATAGACGAACTGCCCACTGCGCGAGGAATAACAATTCTCTGTGATTGCATGCCGATTGTAACTTTTTAGGGTGTTGGTTGGGTACTTCGGGAGACTATCTACGAAACTGTTATGCCAGGATATTCAATTTCCTTGTCGGAAAGGTTTACTACATACTTGAATTGGGAAGGCACGTGTATTCTTAGTGAAATCGTGATGACTTTGCTCGCAAAATTGAAGACGTGACCTTAGTGTCTATATGTATACCTTCTTCCTTAACTTCAATAGTTGGCTTCAAAATAAACGTCATTAAAAATTATGCCTTATGTGCCCACATCTGAGTAGGATTAATACTAAACTATTTGTATATATTATGATATTATAAATGCGAAAGTGAGTTGGTTTGTTTGTCACGCTTTCACGCTAAAATGGCTGAACAGATTTGGATGAAATTCGGCACATGGGTAGATCAGAACCTGGATTAGGACATAGGATTTTTTATCATAGGATTTTTTATCCCAATATTCCCACGGGATCGAGACTTATGCGGATGAAACCGTGGGGCGCAGCTTGTATACAATATTTTTTATATTACTGCTAAATATAATATACAGTGCAAAGTCTAAGGCTAAGCGGAACAGGTAAAGTAAAATTACAGAGTACATTTTTTCGATAGGTAAACAGTTAAAAAAAAAAACGGTGTTTTTCCTTAATTTGCTGCAAACTATGTTTATACTATAAACCAGGGATCACCAAGCCGATTTCCAGCCACCGTAGGCGCGGGCTTGCGGACGGTGAACGATGGGTAGCTCGCCGTCCGATTAGGACCAGGCCCGGGTCGACGGAGCGTTGTGTTCCACGCGCGCCTCAAAGAGATGTCAGCACCAACTGACGGGGTCCTTCATGCCTGCCGGGGCTGCGAGTTGTCCGAAAGGGATATCGTGGTCGGTGGTCCGGATCCGGACCGAGGTCCGCCATTTGTTGACTCCTGCTGTAAACGCTATAAGTACTTGCTATATTATCTTCGTTGAATGTCTGTCAATGGACTGACAAATGACAACCTATACTTTGTTTGGTTCGCAGTTTTATTGTATGATCTCTAAACATATCATTACAGACTCAACCTCTAATTGTACCTAATAGCACTCTATTCAGTAAAAATCATGCTGAAAACACAGATTAAACCATTTAGAAACCGATTATTAAAGTTTAAAAAAAAGTTCCTATTACCTTTTCCGTTAAAATACCTACTATGCTACTAGGCATTTAAAAAAAATTAGGCGTTTGAAACCAGCAACACTGAGTAGGCCCTAGCTAGACAAGGATGTACTAAGAAATCTTAACAAATTAAAACGAACCATATGTGTAGGTAATGTAACCGAAGATCCTAACTATCTTAACAAATATTATAAATGGAAAAGTGAGTTTGTTTGTTTGTTACGCTTTCACGACTAAACGGATTTGGATGAAATTTGGCACATGGGTAGACCATGACCTTGATTGAGACATAGGATACTTTTTATCCCGATATTTACACGGGATCAAGACTTGACTTGACGGTGAAACCGCGGGGCGCAGCTAGTTTCGTATAAAAACCTCGCTAATTTAATTTATCGACCTTCTATGTACTAGTATTTAAATTGTCACGGATCTAATTTTTTTTGAGTGAACTTTGTACCATAACATGTTGGTTTAGTTATGCATAGGTAAATATTAGTACAGTTGCATAGTAGTTTTGAAATGGCAGCGTAGTCTAGAAGAAAATGCATCGAACATGCAACGAAAATACAACGAAAATGCAAAAAAAGTGCAACAAAAATGCAACGAAAGTGCAACGAAAATGCAACGAAAATGCAACGAAAATGCAACGAAAATGCAACGAAAATGCAACGAAAATGCAACGAAAATGCAACGAAAATGCAACGAAAATGCAACTAATCTCGCGACAATCTAAGAAGCCCGATTTGACGTTTCTCTTTATTTGCCGCGATAACTTTGTATGAACGTCTACGTAAGAAATCGAAAAATCGAATTCACAATCCTTATTAATTACTATGTTAACCATACAGTATAACAATGAGTATCATTTGTAAGCACCAAGTTTCTGTTTATATTGGAAAAGTGCACTCGAAAACATAAATTAATCGTTGATTAATATTCCGACAGGACGTTATTACAATGTCATGTCTTTGGGTTCGTTGCCGTAGTGTTGTGGCCGTTTAAGCCGATGTTCTACTAGAAAAGAGAGAAACGTATAATTACTGTATTATTAAATGTTTAAACTTATAAAAACAAAATCTGATCACATATATTTTTAGCTTTATTTTGATATTTAATAGATCAATATAGAAAATGGTTTGGTTAAAAAGGCCGGAGTCGGTGGCCTTATATTCTTTTTATTTTATTTATTCTCGTGTCCTTGTGTGTAGACCGCGAAAATGTCTTACCTCAGCATATATCAGTCATTTAGCCGCATGCGCCATAGTTTACCACACTTTGATTAGGTACTTCACAACTTCATACATCTACTCCACCTGCGGGATAATTGCGTAACACTCTTACAGTAGCAATGGCTCTCATTTTGACAGTTCAACAACATCCATTGCGTTATTTACGTTGTTGAGCAGACAACTTTTTCGAACATATGAAGCAATGCATTAGCAATATCCTTCAAAATTATTCAAAGTTTGATTGATGCAATTAGGGTGTTATTTTAAATCACCTTGTTATCAAAGTTTCAGGTTGTAGTTACGTCAAGACACCTGTAATCTGTACCCATCAAAGTTGAGCCTTTATCAAACAATGGCACTTCGCAAACTAATTTCGATTTAGTTTGCAGAGGATCAATCCGTGGGTGGACGCTCTTCGAGGAAAACAGCGCCATGTTTCGGTTTGAGAAGACATTTTGGGTCGCTCTTAACTGAATCCCTTGTTATGTTATTATTCAATGACTATATTGTATTCGCGTCTTGTAGCCAATGAATTTGAGATTATCTGTGATTCTAAAATGAATATTTCATACGATTCATTTCAATTAATAAACCTACGTATTTTGCTTTTATGTAGGTACAGCATTCGACAATATTTAATACTGTGCTATTATAAACTATATACTTACCTACTATGCTGTGCTGCTTGAGAGTTGACTTGTCCTTGTCATTGCAATTAGCAATTATAAATACCGAAGACATGTCCCATTTATACAATTTAATAATGGATGATAACGAGAAACTCAACAATTCTTGTATACATAGTTTGCATCCACATTGATAAATTCACTTGCACAGTAGAACAACGTAATGTAGATATTCGTATTCCGCGCGTGACGCGCCGGCGAAGAGACGACGACGTGCGGACACGCGCAGGAATCTGATAAAATATCGCCAGTTTTAAAATGATATTTTTGGTCCTTTTGTTCGGCATTTTTAAAATGATATTTTTGGTCCTTTTGTTCGGCATTTTGAACGTGAATGGTTTGAAAACTGGTGTTTTATGAAAGTTTTGCCGATTTCTCTTTGGTTGCAGTTTTCAAAGCAGTTTGGGATTTACGCGTTCAATGAAAGTTCCATGGTCTTAGCGTTGGATTGTTGGTTGAAAAATCCCACGGTTTTCTTAACCAGCTTATACGTGTTGACTAGTGGTTGTAAGATGTAACAGAACCATGAGCTAATCGGCTAGTTTTATACTGTCTTCAGTATAAAACTAGCCGATTAGCTCATGGTTCTGTATGTGTGTGCTGAATATGTGCTGAAACCAAATCCTACCAATCTTTCTGATTCCAGCATTCCTAATGAGTGATTTTCGGCTTACGAGTTTTTTTAATTAGTTTTTTCAAATAAAAAAGTGTCTGTCTGTGTGACCGTTAGTTCTTCTAAACTAAATTTGGTATATTTTATATTAAAATTATATTAATAGAGAAATCTTGATGTTATGTCAAGTCGCAAACACAGTGCAAAGCAGGGTCGCGTCGCTAGTTACGCTTATGCAAAACTAGTTTTTGCCCGCGGCTTCACCCGCGTGTACTTCAGAAAATATCCCACGGGAGGAATAATTCCGTAATACATTGTTTTCATATAACTCTATTAGTTGACACGGCCCACGCCAGTAAAGCTTCCAGTCGGCATACATTTTTCCGACATCTTCAACAATAATCGTTATATTTCAGCCAATTTACACAAAACCTTAATGAATTATACACCTAACTTTTCCTCATGAATCACTCCGTCCATTGGTGAAAACCGTTTGAGATCCGTTCGGTAGTTTTTGAGTTTATCGCGTTCAGACAGACAGACGCGGCGGGGGGACTTCGTTTTATAATATGTATGTAGTGACTACGAAAGTAAAGAAGATAAGGTAAGTTTGCAGAATATGAGTAGTTGAGTCAAGTTACATACCCGCATGGGAGCTATCGCCAAGATAACGTGTGGGTTTGCTCATCATGAGAAACTTTGGCGGCATGCAAACTTAAAATTATCGTAGCAGTGTGTGACACTGACTTGTTATCATTAGGAAGGCAGACGTGTGTAAAACTGTTATTATCTCAACAGAGTATGAAACTAGAACAATAAGATGAATGCATGATCGCGTGGCTTGATGACATCATCATTGTCTTTCAGATAAACGCCGTTCCCAGTACAATGGAAAAAAATGGTACCTGTACCATCACGCCACCACACCACGTTCGAAATGTGGTTTTGCATTTTATCTATAAATCTTTTAGTAGCCGAAGGTGTCGTAATCTCTTTTTTATTTTATTATTTTGACATCGAATTATAATATCGACTGTGGCAGCACTGTCAAAGATAATTATTTGTAACAAACGTTTAAATGTATATTCATTATGGCAACTGAATGTATTATTTTACTTTGGCAACACTTAGAAATAACGGTTATATTATCGTTATTTCTGGGTGGGGCAAAAGTCATTTTATATGGTAAAATGTAGTGCTGAGCCAGTCGTTGTTTGATAGTGAAATAGTACAGTTGTGCGGAATGAAGCTTTGTGCAGACCAGCGCGAGTTGTCGCGTGACGCGACACCGGTTATTGTTATACCGTCAAGTTTTCTTAGAAATTGTATTGTTCGAGTCGCGTCGCGGCGTCGCGTCGCGCTGGTCTGCACGAAGCTTGAAAGTCTTAGCAAGAAAAGAGTGTTTCATTACCTATACCTACAGGATGACTTGTAATTTGACGTATTCCTTCAAGGACGTGATATTTTTACCCATTTGCAACAATTAAGCACCCCATAAACCCTAGGCAAAAATTGATGGGATTCGAGAAAACCCAATTATATTGTATTTTTGAAAATTTCCCAGAATTCGTCACTAAATATCACTTTTCTTTAAACTCTCAAATTGAATGGCTTTCATTGCAATTCCATTGGGTACCTAATACTTTAATAAACTTTTCGATTTAACACACAATTTTCTAAAACATCAAACAGTACAAAAATAAAGAAAGAAGTTTATTAACCATTTTCAAAAAACATATACGTACTTGAACTTTGGACCACTGTTCCAAAAACGGTGAAGGAACCGGCATGTCCTAGAACCAAAAAATTCAAAGACATGTGACATCTACCAACCGGCACTGGGCCCGCGTGGTGGATTGTAGCCAAGGCTACAAGGAGGCCTGTGTCCCAGCAGTGGGAACATTATAGGCTGATTTATGATGACAAGTGGATAAGGTTTCAAAGTACTTTTTATCTTGGAAAATAATTAAAGTAAACTTTAACTCCTAGCAAAACTATAATAATATGAAATGTAAATGCCACTGTCATTTATTTTACTTGTTCAACCTAAACAGTTCTCACCATAAACCCGCTCCCAAAACTTTGGCGTGGCTGTTATGGAATCCGAGGGAATATTTACCTAGTGCAGAGTATTCTCTCTAGCGAAATATGAGTTTTATGAAGGACGAGTTTGGAAGGGTTTTTATACAGCTGTACAATTTTAATATGAATGATTTGTGTTATTAACCGACTCAAAAAAGGAGGAGGTTCTATGTCCGTCTGTATGTTTTTTAGGGTTCCGTACCTCAAAAGGAAAAACGGAACACTTTTAGGATCAGTTCGTTGTCCATCTGGCCATCCGTTCACCCGTATGTCATGACCCTTTTTCTCAAGAACGCGTGGAGGTATCTAGTTGAAATAAATGTCTAATACGTAGGTCTACGGTTCCCTGGAGCTCTAAAAAAATCAAGCTTCCAAGTCGTAATAAAAAAATACGGCCATTTATGCGACATATTTTGATACTCGCAAATTAATCAAAACCTTATTATACTTTCCGTTATCTTGACATTTGGAAAGAAGTAAGGTCTCACAGCACAAGTATAGGTATAAGTCTGGAAATAGTTTTTTCATCATTTTTTCTGTGAATGAGTGCGTACAAAAAAAAAAAAAAGACTACAAACAAAAAGAATAACTTTACTTTCGGAAGTCGTTGGCAAAAAAGAAAGTTGCAAAACTAAAGACTTACGAAATTAAAGTACTTTGTTAATGTTTTCACTAAGTCTTGAAGTGTATAAAACGAAAAATAAATCTGTTGATCGTGCACTGATTGGACTCCGACCCATCGACCTTAGTCGTAAAAACTGTTTGTTAATATTTTTCGCGAAACGAGCCAGACAGGTAACGTTTTTTATTATCTCAATGTCAGATGCATTTGAAAGTTGAATTTGCGAAAATACACGAACCAGTTTAAAAACTGGTTTAAAAATCAAAACAAGACATTATGTCACGGGGTCGATATCTACGTAATATTTCTTAATACACAAGGTATTTATGGTGATTTAATGAATTTGCGTAATTATCTAATACTACCTTATGCCCGCGGCTTTATCCACGTGGAATTCGAAAATTATCCCAAGGAAAAGAACTAAGGGATAAAAAGTATCCTATGTAGTTACTAACCCAGGTCATGGTCTACTTGTATGCCAAATTTCATCGAAATGAGAAAAAGTGAAAGCGTAACAATTAAACAAACAAACTCATTTTCGCGTTTATAAGATTTGTTAGGATTGTAGCCCTTGTAGAAATCAAATTAATCACAATTCTTTTGCGAAAAATATTTTTTTTACCAGATTAAAGTGTTCCTTTAAAATGTAAAACACAATGAACACCGCAGGATGTCATTTATCTATCGGCGGCGGCGATCTCTCGCGTCCGGCCCTGGTTCAGGCCATGGTCCGGAGCGAGAGTGCATGGGAGGCCGTCACCTCCTTCTGCGAAGCAGTAATGCTCGCGAAGGAGGAGGCGGAGCGCGCGAGGGAGAGGCAAAATGCGCCCCCTCGCGCCCCTAGTCGCCGCAGGAGACGCCCCGGGCGTCGGGAGTCGCGAGCCGACTTCCGGCCACCGTAGGCGCGGGCTTGCGGACGGTGAGCAATGGGTAGCTCGCCGTCCGATAGGGACCAGGCCCGGGTCGACGGCGCGTTGTGTTCCACGCGCGCCTCAAAGAGATGTCAGCACCAACTGACGGGGTCCGGAAGGGCCAATGCCTGCCGGGGTTGCGGGTTTGTCTGAAAGGGATATCGCGACCTCGGCACACAGGCAACGGAAGGAACACGGGTGGGTTTTAGTCAGTAAAAGTCTGACACGCCCTCCCGCTCCACCCAGAGCGGGAGAAGTTATTTGATAATTTGCCATCCTCAAAAAAAAAAAAAAAAAAAGGATGTCATTTATCTGCAGATTAATTTGAAATTTGGAATAGTTGAAATTTGTCATCTTTTTTAAACGTTTTATGAATAAGTCCTGGTCGACTGAGCTCAGCTCGGGTGAAAATAGAGAATGCTCATTTAATAGTATAGGATAGTTCATACTAAATCAAATCAAATCAAATCTTTTTATTGTGGACATAGGTTATACAGACAGATGTTAGGTAAATTACAGTTCCATTATGTCCTGCCTAATAGGCATACAATAATTATGTCATCATGCAGTATAAAACAATTCTAAATTCAATTTCAATTCTATTATTCTAATTCCATGGATAGTACATACTAATTCCATGATGCCATGATAGTAGGTAGGCTTACCGATTCCATGCTACCATGATAGTAGGTACTTACTAATTCCATGCTGCCATGTCATTACTCTAAGGTAGCCACCTTGTTCTAAACTTTGGGCGACCGAGTTCTGGTCGGGTGAAAATACGGAGAAAATAAATTTTCCCAGATATGAGACCTAGCTAGATTGATTTTTCGCCCCCGTAAACTCCTATATTGTAATTTTCATTGAAATCGATAGAGCCGTTTCCGAGAACGTGATTACAAATATAATATATATATAATATACAAATATTGCTCATTTTATAGTATAGGATCTTTATAGGATAGGATAATTAATCGGCGATCAAAATTGCGTTTCTATATCGTCGATTAATCATAAAAACTTGTTTCAAATACTGTGAATTGTGATGCAATATTCATAATTAAATAAGGCGTAGGTGTAGCGTTCTATAATTAAAAAGAGATACATAAGATATTAACAGGGGTTTTAGGATTTAAACTAGAACGTAAGTACCTATCCTTGTCGACAAATTCAGACAAATTTAAAGTAAATTATTTTCCAGAAACACGGTACAAAAGATGTTCATACATTTAAGAATAGCACATTAATTGCGTAACACAATCACAATCTGAATGATTTTGAAGGATATTGCTAATCCATTGCTTCATATGTTCGAAAAAGAAAATCAGCTCAACAATGCAAATAACGCAACGAATGTTGTTGAACTGTCAAAATGAAAGCCATTGGAACTGTAAGTGTGTTACCCAATTATCCCGTAGGTCTCTGCTGCGCTCTGTCTTGAACTGTACCTACAATACGTAACAATGCTGTAAAGAAAGTCACGATTATTCTATGACGCCCCTAAAAGGTCACAATAACTTACACTTAAACTTTGAGCAAGCGCCAGTTTGACTTATGCTCGAAAGTGCCTTAGTTTTTATCTAGAGGCCCTAGTACGTACGCGCAACTTAACCTAAATTTGAACGATTTTTTGCAACAAAATACAACTATCCTACAGAATTTGGTTTAAAATTTTGTTACAAGCACGATTAGTATCATCCATAGATATGAATCAAGTCTTAAAACTATGTTAAAATTATGGTGCGAAACGAGTATTTTCAATTTTATAATAGGTAGATTGAATTTACGTTACGTTTACTCCGCACGTTTGTGTTAACCCCACAGTTCCATCTGGTGTAACAGAGTAAATACACTATTTCAGCGTAATTTTCCATCTGATCTGGCTAGCCTCTCCCTTAGGGCCCCAGCGACGATGCCCTAAACCGAGACCACAGGGGGTGCCCTAAGCGTGTAGTCGCTTAGTTTATAAGTTGAATGTCCTGGCTGGAGGCCTTCATTTATTAAGGCACTTACAGGATGCCCGGTTAAGCGACCGACAACCTCCTAGGTTGACCGAGGAGATGCCATTAAAAAAAAAACCGGTCAAGTGCGAGTCTGACCACGCACAATGAAGGGTTCCGTAATTGGGATGAACTTGTCACTAAAACAAAAACATTGTAGTTGAAAAACATGTTCTCCTATACATCGATATACGTAATGGTCAATTCTCCAACTGCAAATGGAAGAGGTAACCGCAAAAAAAAATGTGTTATAAACTACAAATTAACGATTTTCGGACTTTTTCCTTTATATGTGCTCTGAGACCTTGCTTCTTGTCAAATTTCATGATTCTAGGTGAACGGGAAGTACCCAAGGTTTTGATTTATTTGCAAGTACCAACACACGTCGCATAAATTGTAAAATTTTTTGTTGCGTTTACTTAGAAGCTTTATATTTTTAGAGCTCCAAGGGATCATCATAGACTTACAGTACATCTATTTTCTTAGTGTCCCTCGTAAACTTCGTGTTTCGTTTTTCTCTTCGTCTTCTTACTCTTTTTCAAAAGAGTATTAACAACTCTATATACTTCCAGTACAAAGGGCAACCGAGAGAAATCCGACGACTGACGAAACACGAAGTTTGCCGAGGGATATTAAGGAAATACTTGTACTGTGCGTATTTGATATTAATTTCAACTTGATACCTCCACGCGTTCCTGAGAAAAAGGGGTCACAGACGGACATCGAAGTAATCCTATATAGGTACCGTTTTTCCTTATGAGGTACGGAACCCTAAAAAGTAATTTCCCATTCTGTTGACAAAAGCCAGCCAGAGCGGACATTCTATTGATATTCCTAGCTATATCACGTCACATAGAATCTTAAAGATATTATTTTAAGCGTCCGAAGACCATAAAACCATAAGGACCATTTTATGACAACGATCTTGGTTAGGTTTAACATCGCTACTGTAATGTGCTTTGAGAAACGCTTACATTTTATAGGTGTAATAAAGATAATGATATTTCGCAAATGGCTTTAAGTACTATTATTATTTTACATGGATTTTATTGAATGTACCTAAAGATGGTTCAAAGAGAATCACGTCGTAGAATAATGCAGAAAAGTGGGTTGGTTACTGAGAACTTAGAACGTTATAACACTGACGATTTGTCAGTGTGTTTCAAGCGAGGCGATTTGTGAACGTACTCTCTGCGGGTACGAAACGAGGTAGTCGCGACTGCGCGACGTGTTCTCCGCGTTTTTACAATATTGTACACTCGCTTGTCTCATTCCTCTTGTACAATCACGTGAATCACTCTCGTTCCGCAAACACGGCGAATACGTTGCGTACAAGTGGCGTGCTAGCGACGCACGAGCGCTTGAAAAAAATCGCCTCGCTGGAATCACGCTCGCAAATCGCCAGTGTGATTTTTGTTGTAATCTTTATAGAACCATTGTTGTAATTTTTGTAGAACCATTGTTTTTTTAAATGTTTTATATTATTTGTTATTGTTTTTTTGTGTTTTATTGATGATTTAAATCAAATAATAAGTTTTTACCTGCCCTTTCCTTCTTAATAATTTCATCCAACTAACATTATTAAAACAAATAAGTAACAGAAATACCAGTTGCACCGTTTAAACGTTCATAATAATTATAGACTGTTATATTAAACTAAAACAAAGAGAGGACGTGAGGTGAAACGTTGGATACCCAAATTAAAAGGTCTCCAATGCAAAATTTAAGATTAATGACCTCTCTATATTAACGTTCAGTGAGGTAAAATGGCCGTCGCAGACAATATTCATTTAGCTTGCTTGCCTGAATTTTACATCGCCCACGGAACGGGCAAATGAAAAATGCGCTCAAGATTGTCTAGAATTCCTCGCCTAAAATTACTGTTCAGAATATGTTTGAAATTGTACTTACCTAGGCAGAATTGAAGAATTGTAAACATTTGAAGAAGGTAGATATTTTCGGGACTTAAATCGTTTATTGTTTACGTAGGTACTTACCCTATACATTTATTGAGAAATTCCAAGAAAGAAAACACGATTCCTATTTACTTGGAACTAAACGTTACTCATCAATCATAAAATTATTTTTAATCTAAGTAGGTATATAGTCTCCACCTAAATACTTCAATCCAAAAAACAGCAAATATTTTCCAATTATTACGAAAATAAAGTCATATCTTCATCGGATTTAGCCTTTTATTTATTCTTCGACAAACGCAAGGTCCGTCTGCGTGTGCATTTAATACAACCTTTTCTTTCTTTAAAAGCAAAAACATTGTTAGCATAATTTAATAATAAACACATTTTAATTTTGTCCAGCTTTTTGTAGTATATTGTTAGCTTATACAAGAACAACAGTTTCCTGGAAGCTTTCCAGTTTACACTAGCTTTAATTATTTCTTGGCTGTGAAAAAAAATAAAGGTTTTATGCAGATTTTCTTAACACAACATCACGCCCAAAGGGTTAGGCAGAGATGTACCTATAGTACACCTACATTTAGCCAGTTATGTTTGAGTCCCATGTAATAGGGGGCGAGCCTATTGCTATCAACCGGGTACAAATCCAGAGTCCGGGCTGCTACTGAGAAATTCCAGATGGAAAACCCAATAACAGTTTGCCCAACCTGGGAATTGAACCCGGGACCTCATGCTCAGCAGTAGCGCTTGCGACCACTAGACCAACGAAGCAGTTTTTCATATTATTATTTAATTTCTTTTCAGATCGATCCCCTTCAAACAGTTTTAAAGATGTAACAAGAATCTTTCTTCTTGTAATTCTTCAAGTGATTCTTTAATTTGTTATTTTAACAGAACATAATTCTGAGAAGCAGGTATTCTTCTCACCGGCACTTCAATTAGCGCATGATTTTCTCCTCAATTAATTTTCAAATCGGTCAAAAGCGGACCGAAGGACCAAAAAGGTTTGTCCTTGAATTTCAAGCACTTGTTAAGTGAGCAACGACCTCCTCTTGCGACCCTTATCAAGTGCAGACAGCTTGTGTGATGTATTTAAGACAAATGTTTGGTACCGGGTTTTAATTTAATTCGTGTTTTGTTGCCCACAGTCCCATAATTAGATCTAGTTATTTTATTGCGTTGTATAAGTGTAATTCGTACATAAATTTGTGCTTGGAGTGGTTGGGGGTGGTTTATTAAATCCACACCGCCTCTGTCATGGTCTAGTGGTTAGACCACCTGTCTCAGACCCAGAGATCTCGGGTTCGATTCCCATTGTAGGCAAATTATTCTGCTCGGTTTAGTTGGTGGTAGGGCTCGATCTAAGTCCACCTGGTTAGTTAACACCATTTTATCAAAGTCTGACGCCATAAAAACAATGTTAACTGCTTTAATTGTTGTGTTTCGGCAGTTAGAGGTAAGAAAGCCAATCCCGCTGTGCAGGCCAAGAGCTTCCCCGATGTGTATAAAAAAAAACATTTGGCAATAGTTCTAACGTTCCATGTGGTTCCCAGCGTAGAGAGCAGCCACACTTTTTTTTTGTTTACTGTGTGAAAATCCTCTTGGATGTCCTCAGTCCTGGGGCGGACGTAGGGGTCTGTCAGACTTCTACTGAATAAAACCACCCCGTGTTCCCTCGCACACTCGCACCAGGGGTTACGGGGGAACTTAAAAAGGAAACCACATCTACCCCAACCAAGAATATCGTAAGGTGGTCGAAGGACCATGAGAAATTAAGGTATTTCGCGAAGAAAAAATCACCACTTATTTATATCACCAAAGCTTCTGCCAAAGAAGTGGTGAATTTCGGCCTATGTATTTGTATGTCCTATGTGTGTAGGGCTACTATACTAGTGCATAGGTTTAGGCCGTTTCCTTTTAGTTATCTTGTACATCTCCTACATAAATTTGAGACAGAATTTGATTTTATTACATATATGGCTTGGAATCACATATTACTTGATATTCCTGAGTTAATTAATAACTAATATTCCGCGATACCTTACTATTACCACAGGTAATTTCGCAGAAATTAAATCGAATCACCGATCTATACCGTGTACGTGTAGATACCTAGTTTCTACGTCACTGATTGAGAATCCTATAATTGCTTAATAAGTTAATAAGCCGGCTGATAGGATGAGCAGTCTCGTAGGTAATGTACGTGTAACTAGATTATTGAGCAAGCGAATGTTATGTTGTTATTAATGCTCAGCTATTAATTTTGTGGAACCGGAAGTTTAGGACCGACTTCTGTACTATCAGGGTTGGGTTCAAAGCCTTTAAAGTCAATAATAACAAACTTTTTGTAAAGTATTTAAACGCTTTAGTTTTCAAACAGTTTTACTACTTTGTCTTAAATTCACACTAACATTATAAAAAGCGGGAAAAGGAAAAACCGGGAAAAAGGAAAAGCCCGTTCCTGTCTTAATATACAATATAATTATTGAAACTGGCACACAGGTAGATCATGACCTAGGTTCGAACATAGGATCATTTTAATCCCGGCAGTAGAATAATGTTCGACATCCACGCGAGCGAAGCCGCGGGCAAAAGCTAGTGTGTCTATAAGTCTGTTGAAGACTTAAAAAGAAGCTACCTGGTCCTTATGTAAATTAATTGATTAAATAAAACTGGCGCGCGGAACTAAGGACCGCTCTACAAAAATGCATAACATTACGTAGACTCTACCCACCCGGGTAAAGTTAAGGTACAGAAAGATATTACATTATCCGGGGCAGGATTTCATGTAAATGAGATCCCGGCTTACCCAGTAGTTCGGAAGTTGGTGACGTTAAAACCATACATCAGTGTCGCAGGTAAATGCGGGAAACTAAAATTTGGGTAGCAACTTTTACTTCGTAGAATTTCCTGAAGAAGTATTTTTGCAAAGATACTCTGACATTTTGAGAAGTTGGTGTGCCATTAATTTGAGAGTTTTGTTACTTATACATATTAGATTAAGTATTCTTTTTGAATTAAAATTCTTGTATTTTTGTTGGCAACCCATGTTCCGTTTGCGTACGCGATGGCCTTATAGGCACTGTGTTGTACTGGAGGTTGTAAATTGGACAGATCAAAGCTTGTGGCCTTTATTGTAGATAGCTGACAGGTGTTTCGGGTCTGACTGTTTGTGCATGTGGAAGTCTGCAAACACACAGATGAAGCAAGAGATTTTTTTCTGAGAGCTTTTATTTATTTATTTCAGTCTTTAATGCGTTTATTAAGAATTCTCATGAATTAAAGCGATAAATGATGGTAAATTAAAAATAATATTTAGGTTTTATACAAATACTTTTACACGTCAATAGGTAATATTTTAAAGAGTAAGTGAGGTCGGTGTTTCCTATCCGACTTCTCTGAGAAGAAACATGGAAACAAACTTAGAGTTATTCCCAGTTAGGGATTATATGTTATGTAGATAGCGACCCCTAGTATCTATATCTAGATACGTTAAACGTTTGATTTATGTCTTTACCGTGTATTTTTTGTTCAAAGCTCGTGGATTATTTATGGTACAGCTATTATCTATAATCCCTTTTGCTTTCGCTCGACAGGTGGATCACCGGCATAATGAAAACGGCGCCAACCTTGCTTTTCTCATAAACATCAATTAAAAAATCGTCACGGATATTTCTTTTACATTGTTTTCTCTCATTATTATTGTTTCTCTAGCGGGACAGTATTCGTCTTAAAAGTTCTTTATGTAAATCAATAAATAATAAAATAAAATGTAAAGAACTTATTACATTTTATTTTATTATTTATTGACTTATTGGTTACACAATGGGTTGTCATAGAAATTAACATTGTTTTTATAGTTAATATGTACACTACATTCCAGCATTGTAAGCTACTGGTGCCCGATGAAGGTTTTTGAGAAAATACCACGCAGGTCACCACTATTAAAATAAGTTTTTAGATTATTACCGACCCGTGTGAGAGCAAATACCACAAACAAAAATGATCAAATAATCTTAAAGAAAATGTATTTGGAGTAACAATTGCACCTCCATAAATATTCTCTTAAACATCTTCGCAGGGCCACCTACCTTCAAATCACATACAAAACTTATTGACAATTCGATAAATATTTAAAACAAATTCACTTTCCGTGAACGTCTGTTTTACCGCATAGATCTTCTAAACTGCAATGGATTTTCATACGGTTTTCACTATCACTTAGAAAATGATTCCGAAAGTTTTGTATGTATAATATATCAATATTAAACTTAAAAATAATAAAGAAATCTCGAAGTTTTGTCATGTCGTAAAAACCGTGCGAAACGGGGACGGGCCAGCTTTTGAATCCATTAAAGTCATTTATAATGACTTTAATGGATTCATTATAACAGCTGATGCATATAATTCCAGCAGCATCATGATGTTATTAAAAGTTTAATATTACTTTTATTTTCTTGACATGAAGAAGATTTATTACAAAGTTTTAGTGCAACGTCAGCTGATGTATTAATCGTCTTTCTAATAAAATTTATATAAAAGTCTTTTTTATAAAATAAATGACTAAAATGATTGTCGAAACTTTTTAGGTAAAATATCGACTTGCTACAAAATCTGTTTTACTTACTATGAGCTGAGACGAGAATCCTAATATGGATGTGTGGTCTTACACAAACGGATAGAATAAAAAATGAGTATTGTTCATAAGAGGAAGTCTGAAAGTGGCACCGGTGATCGAAAAGTTAAAATCGATTGTCATGGTATCGGGTGGCATGTAAAGTGGAGGAATGAAGAAAATGTCGTGAGGAAAGCTTTGAGTATGGATGTCGATGGCTATAAGAGTAGGGGTAGACCAAACAAACGATGGATGGACTGTGTGGAAGATGATATGGCTAGAAAGGGACTGACTACCGAGATGACGACTAATAGAGAAGTGTGGAAGAAAGGGACATGTTGCGCCGACCACAAATAAATTGGGATAAGGGCAGGAGAATAATGATGATGAAGTAGATAATAACTAGGTTTTTCAATTTTAGAACCCTGAGTATGGATTTGTGCCCGGTAATGACAATAGGCTCACACGCATAACCGGCTAATGCTGGTGTACCTACCTACTATCTCTGCCTAGCCCCTTGGGGAATACAAGCATAACTTAGTTCATGTAACTGAATCCGGCTTACTTTGCAACATACACTGATAAAAAGTAGCACTAATTTTACTTGAACAAACGACATTTATCATTGTGGACGACAATACAATTATGCATGTTACAAGTAATTTAAACTGGCGGTCGGACACCCGACCGGTTACACAAAAGCATGAAAAACTGGCTTTGCACTTGTCGGGAAATGTGAGCTGTACTACTAGGTATGTGAAGGATATATAGAGGTGGTGATTAGTATTTAGTACTTACATACATTCGCAAATAAATACTATTATATTATTAGTAAATTCTCCCTTTTTGTTTGTTTCAAGAAAAAACACAACCATAAAACAAAAGTATGAATTGCGGTGGTTTGCGAACGGCCTCACTAGATAGTTTTCGGACGTCCTCCCCCCTAAGTTTGATAGTTACCTACCCTGAGAAGAACAGTCGTTCTATTCTGTTAACATCTCACCGTGAAAACTTGGGTGAAGTGAGCTTGATGTGAGCTGTCATTGCACCTAAAGCTACGGACAGCTCACTTCATGCTCACTTCACCTCACTCTTCACGGTGAGATGTCTACAGAATGTATAGACTGGTCTCTAAAGAAGGTTGACGGTTTGGTGAAGAGTAATGAAGCTAACTTAGGAAGTCTATTTGAAGCTCATGGACTAAGATATACATACATTACGGGAATGCTTAGACACTATATGCAACCCAAACCACAGATTAATACTGATGATTCATTCCGCAGAATCATTTAACTAAAAAGCGACTCTTGCCAAGACACAATAAAGTGCAATTCAGGTCGCACAGCGTTAATTCATATATTCAATTCAATTCAATGTTAAATATTCACCTAAAAGTTGCCTCTCTTCTATCGCGTAACTCTTAGGTCTTCTGACTATGTTACACTCACTGAATAAGCCCAACAAGTCGAGCCCGCCACCGCCACGTAAAGAAGGAAAGAAAAATATTTTATTTGGGACACGCACAGGAAATAGTATAAGTAATAATAAAAATAAATTATAAAATAAAAAACAAAAAGGAGCATTTAAAAACAGAACAATAACGACCTGTGCGAGGCCAAAAAGGCTCCTATCTCAGCATAATGCGACGATATTTAAAAAAAGAAATACCGCAGCGCTGGTATTCTGATAGGGTCCAACGTACGTACTTGTAGCTTCATACCTAAAATGCGGAGTGAATCATCTATCTGTGCCCTAACATAGATCGCAGCACAGGCGGCATCACACTACGATTCATATTCATTGTTAGGGCCCATAATGTCAACAAAACAATAGAAAATAGATCTGGAAAAACCCTCATTGTTTCATCCCTGTTTATAAAACCGGCGCTTTTCCATTGACTGCGCCATTGCACGGGATCGCAGTAAATCCCTACTGAATAATGCACCGTTCACCATTGTTAGTTTGTGTTTTATTTCTTCTACCGTATTAAAGGTGGATAGCTCGTGGTGGTAGTTCATTTACTTAAAGACTACGCAGAAACGTAATTACTAAAGATAGGTTAATTTGTTTTTCTGTGGCGGTTTTCAATCTAAGTAATGAAAGTTTAATGTTTTACAAGTCTTACACTACGAAGCAGTTTGTTGCTGACCTTTTTCTAAGAATATCTTTAATTATTGTTAAAAATACCCAAGTTGTAGGGAACTAAAAACGGATCGTTAGATACAAACTAGAAAGAAAGAAAGAAAGAAAAATAAGTTTATTTGTCACAGAAACACGTGCATAAAAAAAAAGATGATAAACTCGAGAAAAAAATAAGAAAATGAAACAGAATAGATTTAAATACAATAACGAGCACAAAACAGAAATATTCGGCAGCTGCTAGCACGTCATGACTGTGACAAGAAGGCTTCCACTCAGCATGATGCTGTGCTATGGAGACCCACAGCACAGCACTGATTTTCAGTGGTCACCCGAAAGAGACGTACGGAGACCAAGTCAGGTTTAATGAATTTTACATAAATATACAATAAAACAAATAGTACATAAAATAGTCAATATACAACCAATAGTATGAATACTTAAAATGATTAAATAACATATAAATAATTATCCGCAGGCATCACCGTGCGTGCATAAAACATGTACCCACCTAAAACACCATTATACCAATACCTACAAAAATATTAAGTGTTTTGTCTAACTACACATACGTACATATACTTATACCTTTTTCACGTATAATTACGCGCATGGATACTTTCTAATGACTACAAAACCGCTTCAATGAAAAATAGGTTTATTTAACTCAACGTTTGTTGATTACTTCTCGTACATTTGAAGCCGGCTGACTGCCAGCTCTCCCAGTAGAATTTCGGAACAATTTATACTCGTGAAGGATTGTTATTATTCCGGGCAAAATTTGTACCGCTGAGCTTATCTTTTGACGAGCCATGTGTGAACACCACCAGAAGAAACATATTTCATGAGGCATTTCCATAAACGAGCTGAATTTATTCCTACAAAACGCTGTGTCTCTCGAATATAAAAAGCCATAAATTCAAGGAGAATTATTTCGCTCGAATTACAATTTTGTGTCTTCTACATCATGAAAGTACGTAATTAGATGATTTTCGTCGGCTGTAAAGGTACAATTTTGAGATTTCTCGTCCGTTGTTTCGCGAATTTCGAACAATTCTCATTATCGGGGCCGGATATCCTTTTGTTCAATTAACGAAATTCCAAACACTGCTTCTTAATTAGTATTGGTGGCATTGTCTCTAATTGTTTCTATTGGTCCTTGGGTTCGATTGTGGAGTTTCTTGCTCGTTCTTCTCCATAGGTACCTACTACTCTTTGGAATAGGCAACTAGCTTCGTCTTTCTGACTGACCGACCCCTTGACAGTTCAAAAGTGCCTGTAATTGGTTTATTTGAAATAAATGCTTTGAGTTTGAGTTTTGTAGCCTTGTAATATTGTTTTTTTCAGCTATTTAGCCGAAGCCTTATTAAAGTTTTACAAAGCGAAAAGAATGAATTCGCTTTCTTTTCTACAATTACTTATTTATTAGGGACCTATTAGTAGGCAATTTATCAAAATAAAAATACAACTTTGTAAAAAACTTCACGTTCGAATGCTCTTTAATTAGTTCAAGAGTATTTGTACTTGAAAGTTGAAGGTGACCATTGGATTTAAAAAAAACCTTTCTTTATTTGGCTATGAAAAATGGTCAATACACCTTTGACTGTACTTAGTCAAGCTTTTGTGATTGGTCAACCTTAGTTCGTTAATTAACAGTACCTATAATACCTCAAATTGCTAAGCTCCTCCAATGATTCTCCGTTATATACAATTTTGAAATAATTATTTGGTAAAGTTGAGGATTAATATTAAGTACTAAGTTTGACGAAAACACGATTCCATAAAAAAATTCGTTACTTTAAGTTATCTTTTTAAGTTACCTCCAAACCGAACAATAAACTGGTATTAAAAAAATACTTCGAATTATATCATGAAACTTTGCAGAAGAACTGAAGCAGATACCAAGTTTTTTTGTTTTTTTTATACCATTTTTTTTGTTACCATTTTTTTTATTTACCATTGTTATTGCCGTAGCAATAAATTACCTAAATCATTGGTGCCTTGGAGCTTTCTCCCCAAGCTTCTTGGAGCTTTTTTTGGCGTGCGAGCCAGATAAGGAGTAAATTTGAGCGGAGGTATTATGTGGTGTGGTTAAAAGGCTAAAGGCACAGTGAAGAAGGCCACTACAAGGCAGGGTTAACAATTATTATGCTGAAAATTTCAGCTGAACTGACCATCTGTACGATCCGAAGTGGTTTAAACTTCAGATTCAGTTTAGGCCCTTCAAATACAGTGTTTAGTGAAACTTTAATTAATTCAACTGGACCCTAATAATTTCCAAGTGGCTGGATACGCTGTGGACGTTCTTGTTAACGATCTGAAGTACCTTATGTAAGGGTCGAAGTTTGAGAATAGAAACTGATTAGTCAATACTTCTGGGCCACATACAGTTAACATGAATCTAAAAATTCTAAACGACTTCGAAGTGCCAATACTTCCGATCAGAAAATTTTCGAGAACTTCTCTTTTTGATCGTTTTGAATCGATCACAGAACCGGTCGAAGTGGCGGTGCTTGGGGGAGGTCTATGTCCAACAGAGGACGTCTTTCGGCTGAAATGAACGTTTTTAATTTAAAGGTCAAATGTGCGTGTTCTAGTAAAACCTCTTCACTACATTTTTAATTGCAAGTATTGCTACATCTTACAACAGAATGTAGTCTAACTAAATCAACGTGTCTATGGCATTATCCCTAACTTCTACGGGGCACGTGTTGACTTCGACAGTTAGAAGTCATTGCCAGTTCGATTAATCAATTTAACTTGTCAAGAATGTTTGTTTTGGTTTGAATTGTTTTCAAGAAAAAAATAAAAAAATTGTGTCAATTATTGACTTCCCCAGTTAGAAGTAATAATTGTTACTACTCCGTCGAAAAGTAGATTAAATACTAGGATTTTATTTAGGCCCCACGAAATCCTAAAACTTATTCTATCTAATTTTGTATTTCTCGCCTTAAGGCGAGGACTGATAGGTCTCTTGAGGGATGCTAGTGATTTATTAGTTTCTATTTTTAGCCCTCGTAAAGATTTAGCCGATAGACTTAGTCAAAATGTCTTTGGCTTCACTTAAAATAGAATCCTCTTACCTACTTAATGACTTCATGAAATATTAGTCACAAGGGAACGTCGTCCAAGGACACAAAAAATTAAATTATTTATTCATCTAACGTCGTGGTTTCTTTGATACGATTCTAAACATTATTAATTCCGTTTCAAAGGACCATATTAACTAATATGCCGGAGGCTTATAAATGCTTAATTTAAGATAAACATTGATCCATACGTCATCACAAGACATTTTTATAAATTACCGGAGTATTCGGAACCTTTGGAACGAACTTTTGATATTGGGATTTTCTTTAGAAATTTCCAATAACAGTCCGGAGTCAAGATTTGATTCATCTAACGTCGTGGTTTCTTTGATACGATTTTAAACATTATTAATTCCGTTTCAAAGGACCAAATTAACTAATATCTTCTATCGGAGTCTTATAAATGCTTAATTTTGGATAAACATTGATCCATCATCATCACAAGACATTTTTATAAATTACCGGAGTATTCGGAACCTTTGGAACGAACTTTTGTTACTGGGATTTTCTTTAGAAATTTCCAATAACAGTCCGGAGTCAAGATTTGTGTCCAGGCCATAAATCTCAAATAAAAAATCTAAATAATTCTCAACAAAAAAAGGGGGACAAAAACTAGGGAACATCCTATTTTACAATCAATTTGCCTAGCATTTTCCCAACTATGTTGGGGTCGGCTTCCAGTCTAACCGGATGCAGCTGAATATCTGTATTTGATATGGAGCGACTACTTAGCTGACCTCCACAACCCAGAAACTGGGTAATACGATACCTCTTGGTAAGACTGGTTGTCAGACTTTGAGGCTTCTGACGACCCGTAACGACTGTCAAAGATCCACGAGTGACAGCGGGACCAACGGCTTAACGTGCTTTCCGAGGCACGGAGGAGTCTTGGTACGTAAAGATGGTCACCCATCTACGGATCAACCCCGGCAACCGTAGTTTAACCTGATGGATCGACCCGTGCGGCTATTATTACTTAGACACGAACACCCTACTTTACATGGGACTTAAATATGACTGGCAGTTTGCGGTTGTGCCGTCTCTGGCTTCCCCTTCGGGAAATACAGTCGTGACGCTGTTTCATGTGAGTGCTGAAATGGAAGATTTTCATTTTAATGCGGACGTGTTTGGAGTGCCAAACGATCGGACCCAAATAGCTTAATGTAAGTAAGACAATTTCCAAAACAAAGAGGATTATCGAATCCAATTATTAATTAGCTTGGGGATTCTAGTTGAAGCCGTTAGGCTCGGGTAGGTATGTTAAAGGGCTTTAGGACCAAATCCCTTAACACCCGGTTAAATCTGGTAAAGGGAAACAATTTGATAGGATAGTGTTTGGGCAGGCTCGATCAAGTGGGAATATTCAGTGTATGATTAACTGAGATTTTGATAAAGCAGTTTAGCTGTTCGGATTATGTTTAGAGGTCTATTATGGCCATATTACCATTTATTTCTCCTTTTTGATCTTGTTGCGCACCTACTCCGTACTATTGTAGTCGACATATCGAGTTTAGAAACGCTACCCTTGGCGTCGTTTGAAAGTCTATACGCCGCACAACAAGTTGACACTGGAGCAGGGACCGAAAACCTTTATAAATTTCGGTACAGGTATAGAAAGAAAGAAAGAAAAATAAATTTATTTGTCACAGAAACACGTGCATAAAAAAAAAAAGATGAAAAACGTATCGAACTAATCGACTCATGCCGACGGCACGTGTAAGATAAATATGTTATTTCGGTAACCGGTATAAATACTGGTTGTATTAAATTTAAAGTTACCTTTAAAAATACAAATTCAATGTTTACAACATTAATTTTTTTTCAGGTACCGAAAAAAAACACGTATTGATCATACCGGTTTCACTCTCTGCACTGGAGTACTGTTATTAATTCAACTGACAACCAACCGGTATGCTAGAGAGACATTTCTTGACGGCATGTGAAGCCAAGTCAAGCCCATAGGCGGCATAAAAACTCGTACACCAGGTAAGTCACTAACCACACGAAAAAGAACAAGAACTGATAATCAAGCCTCATTAATAAAAACTCAGACATTCTCAACCTTCAGGTTAATTCCAGGCCATAGTGCAAGCATAGACAACTTTTATTGCTACTTAAAATTTGATATCTACATTTTATTCCAACAAAATCCTAGCGGGGGCAGTAACATTGCCAACGTAGCTACGACACGGGCTATTATTAAAGTACTATTCAACCCCTGTCTGAGGCCAGCTCCGCCATTTTAATAGGAGCCGTCATTATCCGTGGCAGGGCCTAATGAACGCTCTCGTGGTAGTGCCAAATGAAACGCCGTGCCCTCTCCACCACTTATGTTATTCTATTTACTTCTGAAAGAATATTTTAATAAGATAATTTTTGTAAGGAGCTTTCATCAGTGAAGAAAATTGGCATTTTAACATGTTTGTTGGTGAAATAATTTTTAGCATAATTTGTTTTTAATATTACTTAAGTACATTTTAAATAGACTACATATGTGTATTTATAATCAAGGCTGTCTTTTTCAGATGATTGATAGTGACATGAATTTATCAGAAAACGTGAAATATTTTTTAACATTTTACGTAAAATGCTAGCCTAACTTTTAGCTTACATACATAATTATACAAATATTTATTGTATGTCAATAAACGGTTATTGTCGTTCGATGTCGGACAAAAATGTGGCGAGAGCAAAAACGCCAGAAGAATATGTAGACAAAATTACAGATTGTGATTGATTATCTGTCATTTTGTCTATTCTTCCGTCGACAAAACCCTATCTATAGTTGTCATGCTAAGCGTGCAGGTGTAAATAAGAAAAAAAAAAATCATACATCCCCCCCCGTACATAATCCATGACGGAAAATTTTGAAACCTCCTCCCTGGGAAATTAGAAAAAACGTGGGATTACCTATAATTCAAGACAATCAAACAATATTCCTGAAAGAAAAAGGTGTTTTTATAGAAATCATACCATCTCCTCCGGGCTTTGTCCGAGTTTTTATAGAACATTCAAGGTCAAGTTAGAATGCATGTTCAGTTTAATTAAGTGAAGGTTTCATACTTGTAAAGTCAGGGAAATTAATTGTTTAGTAAATTCACCATTAACTTAAATTGTCCATATCTTAAAATAAAATCACAACTGTCATTCTTGGGCAAATTGGCGTAGTGTGTCAATTTGATAAACAATTAATTTACCTCACTGTACCTATATGTACAATTTCAATTCAATCTGTCTAGCCTTTTCCCAACAATGTTTGGGTCGGTTTCCAGTCTAACCGGATGCAGCTGAATACCAGTATTTTACATGGAGCGACTACCCATCAGACCTCCACAACCCAGTCACTGAGTAACACGATACCCCTTGGTAAGAGTGGTTGTCAGACTTTTGTGCTCCCGTAATGACTGTCAAAGATCTACGATTGACAGCCGGGGCCAACGGCTTAACGTGCTTTCCGAGACACGGAGGGGTCTCGATACGTAATGGATGGTCACCCATCCACGACCCGACCGCAGCAAGCGTAGCTTAACCTTCGATCGACACGTATGGCTGCCATGAGCCCCTCTAAAATTTCAAGTACCTACTAAAATTAAATCAAACATTCAAACGAAATCTTTCAGTAAATCTAGGGTTATTTCGTGCCAATTTAGCTTAGCGTCGGAAATAAATCCCCATTGATCCACGAATAAGGATTTAGAGACCGGTCCCATTCACCGATCAGCTTTGAAAATACGAAACAGTAGCGTTCACCATTTTTAGTTCCAATCATTTTATTTAGAACCAAAGATTTCAATCGTAGATTCGCCCTGCCATGCCGCTTCAAAGGTGGTTGCGTTTCTATTTCGTTTTGACATCTTGATTGTCATGGGAATGCCATTATTATTGTGTCAGCTCACTCTTCTCAGTATGATCACTTTTTCGCGCGACTTAGTACGGTGACGGCAAATCTAACGATTTAAATCTTCTTTTAGAACCTAATCTAGTGGAGGCACCCTCTTGAACCCAAAATGCCTGGGCCTGTACCCGAAAGCTGCTAAGTGACAAGGGTGAGTTAAATTAAATCGGGCACGTGTTATCGAAGGGCTAGTTAGCTTTGGGATTATCGGGGCCATTTTATGTAGGCTTGAGTGTTTTTCTTGTGTTTTGCAAAGTGTTATCGGGTTTTCTATCTAGAATTTTTCAGTAGCAGCCCGAAGTCTAGATTTGTGCCCGGTTGATGGCAATAGGCTCAGCCCCTTTTACATGGGACTTAAATATAACAGGCAAGGGTGTACTATACTGCCCTGCTAAGCCAAAAGGCGCTATCTCTGAGATACGCCCTTTTAGGTTTTTTTATACCATTCAATAGCTATAACAATTCCGCATCCAATGCTATAACCCAAATACTGCTATCTAACTTAAAACATTAAAATAAATAAATCAGAAGTTTTTAAATCCTTGTGTTTCCTTAAATTTAAATTTACAAAATGTAATTTTTTTCAAAACTTACTCCCATTAAGATAGCGCCTTTCGGCTTAGCAGGGCAGTATAGGTGGTGTCCTAACCTTTCGGGGAAACAAAGCGTGATGTTATGTTATGGGTTTTTCTTTTTTAATGTGAGTTGAACAAAATAGTAAGTAGATAAGTACAATATTTTCTTATAATGCAAAAATATGTTTACTGTATCTGTTTTATTTTTTACGGGTTCCTTTATCGACACTGACTCACCCTGAAGTTATGGCACGCAATTACTTTAACACCCTCAGTGCTATTCTGTAACCATCTCACCGTGAAAACTTAGGTGAAGTGAGCGTGGAGTGAGCTGTCATTCTACAGGGATTGACACTATTGACAGCTCACTTCACCCAAGTTTTCACGGTGAGATGTTTACAGAATAGCATGGCCTGTAAAGGTTATAAACTACATAAACAAACATACATACATATTTACTATAAATATGTATATATTTATTTATTTATATAATCATTATTCATCTTCTCATTCCGTCTTTCACCATTCGTTGATGACATCTGCGGTTACGCCTACAGTTTTATTAATCTTCGAGACTTCCACCATTATTGAATATATTAGAGATTGTTTGTAATGAAAATCTACCGGAACTTGGAGCCACTTCGGAATAACTTCTTTGACATTCCTCTTGAAGGTAGTGAGCGTACCAATTTATTCAAACTGTCCAATGCTTTCTATGGTTGGGCACTTGGCTATCTCGCTCTGAAAGATGAAATATTTTGATTCCGTTTTCTAAAGTAAATTAAATGGATTTAAAAGTGTTTGCTTTGTTTAATTGATCCTCTAAAAACTTGTTGACCTTTTAATTATGGAAACTCTTTTTAAATAATGAACCTCTAAACTTTTTTGCGTTTCTAATAATGCAATTTTTTAAATTATAAGCTTCATTTTAATTTTCTGGCCTTTTCTTACAGTTGATCGCAGTAACTAAGTTAGGGTACCCCGACCAAACAGGTTAAGTAAGATTGAAACTTTCTCCAACTTAAATCCAAGTTGGGCGAAGTTACTTCGCTATTTAGAATTTTTAGGATCTCAAACGTTTAACTGAGGTTCACAAAAGGAGGCACAATCATAAGTAAATATTAGAATATTCAATAATATAAAAATATTATTGAATACTCGCTCTACGAGCATTATCAGTCTATAATGTTCCCACTGCTGGGCCACAGGCCTCCTCTCGGTGAGGAGGCGTGGGCCGTAATCCACCACGCAGGCCCAATGCGGGTTTGTAGATGTCACATATCTTTGAGTTTTTGGTTTTAGTACATGCCCGGTTTCCTCACGATGTTTTCCTTCACCGTTTTGAGAGTAGTGGTGGGTTTTTAAGTAAAATGGAAAATATTCGAGGTCGTTTAAAATTACTCTCTTGATAATGTGATGGTTGAAGTATTGCGATGGTAGATTTAGTTTTAGTCTCTGAATTCACTGAACATTTTATTGAATAAAAATAAATGCTCGGGTTAAGTGTTTTCGGCCTTTTAGCCGTAACTTCCATATTTAAATGAACGATGTTTTAGTGGAAATAACATTTATTTATTTTCGCTCTCTATTTTTTTTCGTGGAAAAGTAATAAAAATGTTTCCGAATGAATTTTAGTGGGTTCATTTTTATTTCAATACTAGGTGGCAGACGTTCTTGTTCAAACCACAATTCATATAAAAATCTCGTACAAAGAAGGGAAGTTCAGTTTTCCCTAATTTGAAAATTTTTGGGGAAATTATTCAATTTTTATTTCCATAAAAACCTAATTCGGATTACAAACATTTTAAAACAAAAATAGCCAAATCGGTCCAGCTGTTAACATAATGCGCTTATCAACGAACAGTACACACATTGCGGGCCCTGTCAGAATACCAGCGCTACGACATTTATTATTAAATGTCGCAGCATCGTGCTGAGATAGGAGCCTTTTGGCCGCGCACAGGACTTCCTGCTTTTATTTTAATTTTACCATGTTTTTATTTTTATTGTTTTTTTTCTATTTGTTTCAATGAGTGTGTTTAACTTTTAATTTGAGATCTCCGTGCTTGTCTCAATAAATACTTTTTCTTTCTTTCTTTTCAGCATTTCATTTTTATTTATATTATTATAACCAAATATGACACATCTTATAAACAATATACAATCTTACACTAAATTAAATGACTAACTAACTATTCAAATAAATAAAAAAACAAAATTTTATTTATATAGATACTTGTAAGTTCTGGTTATCCATTAGTCTAACTTTCAAAATCCACAACGAAGTTTAAAATTAAAGTTGCTAAAGTTGCTGAAGACTGAAGGAGAAGTCGTTAATACTTATTACCATTAATTACCGGAATTAGTAAGAGTCATTAAGTGGCACCTTAATCTGATGCCTCCGGAATTAATGACCAAACATTTTTGTCTTCCCGGATGTTAATTCCGTTTTGAAATAATTTATTTTGTTCCCGTCCAGCACTTGATCCGTGAGGAAAATTATGGGTGTGGCAGTTCTGGGATAATAGGAGACAGATTATCTTTTCGAGAATTTGGAAGTTTTGGAAAATAATTGGCTTTGGCCAATTTCCTGGCACGGGAAAACAAGGCAAGTTTGTTATTGGATGAAGACGAAACCTTTGCCATTTTTAGGCTTCCTTACTTAAAGGGTGCCAACTCGACTTTATTACTAAGGCCCCGCTGTCCGTCCGTCTGTCACAGGGCTGATCTTTTGAACCGTAGTAGATCGACACTTGAAATTTTCAGTGTGTGTACCTAATACCTACTACTATGGCAGCTATATCAACAAATAATAATTATGTAGTAATACTAGCTTTCGCCCGCGGCTTCGTCCGCGTGGAGGTTGGAAATTATCCCATGGGAATGTACTACCGGGATAAAAAATATCCTATATATTAAACCAGGTTATAAACTATCTGTGTGCCGAATTTAATCCAAATCCGTTCAGACGTTTTTGCGTGATTGAGTAACAAACATCCAAACTCACACATTTATAATATAAGTTAGGATTAAATATTGAACGGTGGTACGGAATCCTTGGTGTGTGGACTCACACTTGGCCCCTTTTTTGTAACGCAAATAAATAAGAGAAAGTATTTTTAATACCTACCTAATTGATAAATTAGGTATCAAAGTAATTAAGTTAATGACGTGGTTTTAAACTAGTAAATTACGTAGATAAAATAATTTAATCTTGAATAATGTGCCTACCCATTCATTTAAAGAATTAACGTGATTAATTAACTTCATTAACAAAGTATGAATAACTTTACTTTATGAGATTTTGTTTGACGTCATTGCATAGTTAATACATTGTAGTAGGATACTTAGGTCATATTTAAGACAATCCTAAGTTATTATTAAAGTTTTTGTTTGACCAGGTAATGCTCAAATGATTGACCATTTACATTGTACAAAAAGCTACATCTGTCTGTAATAAATTAAGTAGATTTAAAATCTGTTTTTTTATAAACATAATTCTGTTTACTTATACCTAATGAATGAGTAAACAACATAATCTGATAACAATTTGTTTTAAGGCTCCGTGCACGAAAAAAACCTCTTCCGTCAATAACTTATCTAATTGTAAGAAACCATTAAATAATTGAAAAAAAAAAAAGTGTTTATTTACAGAAATATACTTTACACTGACACATGTTACCTCTGCCAAACTGCAAAGCAGTTTGTTGGCAGACGTAGCTCCTTTTTTTGTTATGTACATTTAAAAAAAAATCACATAAATGTAA
Organism: Agrochola circellaris; assembly: GCA_914767755.1. NCBI lineage: Eukaryota > Metazoa > Arthropoda > Insecta > Lepidoptera > Noctuidae > Agrochola > Agrochola circellaris. Next base: position 5,924,945 of record OU611847.1, read on the forward strand.
ACTACTATTCCTTCATTTCTTAAATTTAAAAACAGACATACAATTGAAACATTAAGTCTGTGTGTGTATAACAGTACAGTTTACGTGGTGCTAAACCATTCGTGTCAGTCACAGCAACTGTTAATACATAGTTGCATCACTTTTGCGCTCTCGAAAATATGGTTTATTTCACCTTTGATTTACTTAATGAAGATATTGTATAATAATAAAATAACATTTTGATTTTATTTAAGGATAGCTGAAGACTGAAGTGTGATTTTTAAATTTCTTGATATGGTTTGCTAAATAGTAGGAAAAAATCCATTACTGTCAATAAAGAAGGTTTATAAAAAATGGTTTCACAACATTATTTTTCTGTTATATTTTGTACTGAAGTTGGTTCAGTCACATGCAAATAAACCATATGATGATGTTAATGATATGATTTAAAAAAACTATAACAATCAAAACTCGAATTTTGACCTTTGGGCGACCACCGCCCAGAGGTCGAAATTCGACCATAATTCATTTAAATGTCATGATTCTAAGGTAGCCATCTTGTGTCAAACGCATGGTAGTGTGTGTAATGTTTTTTTTATTAATTTAATTTATATCTAATGTAGGTATATTAATTATATAAAAATATTAGCTTTCTGCACTCCTCCATAAAAACTTTAGCTGTGCCAAATTTCATACTCCTCCGTCCGCGTAATTTACGTAAAAAGGGGTAAGTAAGTACAAAGTTTTTATTTCACGTATTATTATAATAATAATAAGCTCCACCCTCTTATTAGCCAAGACTCCATTAATCTAAATTAATATTACAAAGAGAAAATATTTGCTTTTTTGTATTTTTGTTTGTTACGCTTTGACGCTAAAACGCTAAACGGATTTGGATGAAATTTGGCACATGGGTAGACCATAACCTGGGTTAGGCCATAAGATATTCTGATATTCCCACGGCATCGGGACTTAAGCGGGTGAAACCGCGGGGCGTAGCTAGTTACAAATAATTACACAAAACGATATACTTCACGACCAAAACTTGCGTTATCCCAACTTTCTGCAAGGTCAGCATTATCTTAACGGGTTATTTCTGCGGCTACAAGATAATGAATGGAAATTGTTAACAAAATTAGTTGGTGGGAGCTGCTTTATCAAGCATCGGGGGGAGTCACGACGCAATCAAAGTTCGGCGCCTCCACCATCTTATCCGAGTCATCGGTGTTAAACGGTAATTACCTTCGTTAGATGTTGGTGGGATATTTCGCTATGGATTTTAATGATGGGTTTGTTTTTTTATATTTCAGACCAAATAATTTGGTCTGAGTTTTATATGTACAAAATAAAATTCGTACCGCTCTGTGTAGTGTAGGAGACATCATTGACAAAACTCAAGACCTCGGATTCTGATTTCAATTATCATTGTGTTAGTTCAGGGCTTCCCTAATTGTGCGTCTCGACGCCCTGGGGCGTCGCGAGGCGATTGTCCTGTGACTCCAGCCGCTCCAATATGACAACAGCTTGAATCTTGAGCTCAGATTCTCATGAAGATCGTGCCATCATTACTGCAGCATTGAGGGCTCTATTAACATTTGCGACATCGTACTTGTGCGAAACAGGCTTTTCTGCAGTTGCAGCAATAAAGAACAAATACAGGTAGCAAATAAATGTTATTTGGAGTTAAGTCACTTGTTACTAGGCAAGAACTACACACTGGTTGGCTAGAAGGGGGGAGGGGGTCGCAAAAAAAAGTTTGGGAAGCCCTGTGTTAGTTGAAGAACTGCCTACTAGTATTCTACTTTTGTGTAACTAACAGTAATACAAGTAGGTATTTTTTCGGATTGACTCGGTACCTACCCTTACTTTAACATTGATATATAATACTAAAGAGTGACAGTCTGTTGGTTACATATATCACAGACGAATACTGATGGTTCACTCCGATTAATCATTTAAATAAAAAACCGGCCAAGTGCGTGTCGGATCACGCACAATGAAGGGTTCCGTGGTTGGGATGAATTTATCCCAAGAACAAACTTAACATTGTAGTTGAAAAACATGTTCTCCCATACGGAATGTATGGGAGACTCGTCTACTACTTAGTTCTGATAGTTTTCCTTTTAATTTCGTTATACCGCGTACCGTGTACTGCTGTGAATTTTTTCACAAATCCAGGTACAAGCTGGCACGGGGGGAGATACTTGACTCTAACAAAAAATTTCAGTTAAAAGCTTAATATTTCGCCAACGGTACCCTGAATCCAATAATGGTTTACACAAACTCACAATATTTTTAACGATTCCCGAGCGATTTACAAAAAATCTATTGATTGGACTGGAAAATTAAAACACTATTATGCTAATATGTAGCTTGTAGAATAATCTGACAAAAAATCAGAATGATTGCATGTAAATTAATATGATTTTTAATCGTTAAAAGAAATTCTAAGAGGTATCTTCATGATTTTTTTCTATCGTATCAAATTTGTTGTATTATGTTTTCAACACACTATCAAACTAGCATATATCCTGAAGAATATCATATATTTTTCTGATTTTGTTTACTGCAGTGGATCATATTCTTTTAGGCATTATAAAACTTGCGTTTAGGCACGTTTAGGTCCTGTAGTCCCCTTAAAACCGTGTCTGAGAATACCATTTTATTTGAGAATCTTCTCGTCGGAACATTCTTCCCGTACAATGGTAGGTCGGTACCTATTCTGTACAGATAACAGAAACTTATCTAAAATCTCATCAATGTAATTTTTGTCAAGGGCCTAATATATTTCTTCTGAAACGTGAAGGCTTTACCGCTCGTCCTTTATTCTTTACATTCAATAAAGTTTAAGCTTTATTCAAATTTTATCACCGTTCTTAGATTTTCGCCATTTCATTAACATTTAGATTCTAAAGTCACTTTGCAGAGCCCATAAAGAAACATTACCATAAGACCAGAATCATGAATTTAAGACAGGTACAATGTTTAATTATTGAAACCTCGATAGCTTTTGTGAATTAAACTTGAATCTTCCAGCGTTTGTCGTATTCTGTCGTGCAGAAGGACGACCTAAAGTCTTTCTTTCTTTGTTATTATACTATACAAACCACCTTTTGATTTATTTACCTATTGATATTCTACGGCACATGTATTTAACTCAATTTTTATATATTCTGTAGCACTGTTTACCTCCGTAAAGCATACTTTTAATTATCTCTTGATTGTTTTAGCATCCAAATCAATTTCATATTATTAACTTTCCCTTTTGTAAAAAAAATTAAAATATTTATATTCTGACGTTTTCATCTTAAGCTGACATCTGTCTAATTTACTTTTCTAAACCATAGACAGAACACACCATAGATACTACACACACACACTATCACACTACATACTTCACTCTATCTTCTTCCAGATCTCTCATAAAGCTGGTGAACACACTTAACCTTCGCAATAAGCCCGGCAGGTCTAAGATTTCTCCTCTGTAAGTTTACTATGCAAAGCGATGAGGTCTATGACCAGCGTTGGGGCTCTGTCTCGCATAGGGTCGCAGCATTATGCTGAGCGATGGCCGTTTTGCGTGGATGTGACGCATATTTTCCCCCAAATTGTTTATTTTTGTGTTTTGTTCTTTCTTTGCGTCATGTGTACCGCAAATAAACGTATTTTCTTTCTTTCTTTTCTTTCTATGCTTCATTATTGGTAAAGATACAAGAGTCTTAATTTTAACCGATAACGGTCCAGTTATAGGGATCGGCTATAAGTTTATAGTAAGCCACCCAGTAGTAATCCTTCACTGAGCAATGAATATTAGACGCAATACAAAGCAGTCGCTTGATTAATGCTGAGCACCGCATTACTTAAGATATTCAAGGTTTGCATATTCATAACTTGCTTACTAAACTTATATTTAAGTGAGATGAGGTGTTCTTTAATGTAACTTTAAGTTTGTTGCGTGGCTACTTAGAATAGGCCTTAGTTTGTCTTGTTTACACGAAAAACATTGTAATTCTAGTGTCCTATAACATTGCTCCAAACAATACTCAATTATTACTGCATGACCTTATAATTAAATGGTTGCTCTATGCGAGTTTCAAGTTTTCCTACGAAGCTTTGTTTTTAACCTGTATGTAACCCCGGTAGGGCAGACTGTGAAATCTAACTGAAATAAACCAAGAAAAAGTATTCAGTGTAGAATAATTATTATCTACGATATTAACACACAAAAACAGTATAAAAAATAAAAATGAATATCTTGTAAAATCGTACATCTTTCTTTCTTTCTACTTTCTTCTTTCTTTCGTTCTAAAAATACAACGACAAAAGTTACAACATATTTCAAGTTAAGGCCCGTGCAGACCAGCGCGACGCGACGGTTCGACGCGACTCGAACAATACGATTTCTAAGAAAACTTCACGGTATAACAATAACCTATGTCGCGTCGCGCTGTCGCGTCGCTTTAGTCTGCACAAAGCTTTATTGGTTTGTCCCCGCCTGCAATACCAAATTTCTTTGCAGTTGTGTTTTTACAGTCGGGTTTTTTGTTTTTTTAATTATTTTGTTTTATTGCAAGCTTTTTAGTTTTTAATATAAATATATATATGGTATTGACTTATTACTAGCTTTTATTTGATACCAATATTGTTGCTTACAACAAATAAGGGAAGGGAAGGATAAAAAAAAAGAAATATTATTTGAAAAAACTCCCATTTTTGTATTTACAGATGCGATATATAAATATTATATAGCAGGCATGTTAGACCCTCAATTAAGAAGAATCTAACGGCACCATCATTACGTTAAAATCCATCGAGTCGTTTAGGGTGCAGAGCGTGCCAAAAAAATAGAGACATACATACAGACTCTAGAAATACCTTAACCTCTTTTTGCAGTCGGGTCGTGAATAAGATAAATAAATAATTTATTTTGGACCAAACACTTGCATACATTTTATAAACCTACCAGCGTGGCGTTAGTTCCGATTTTGGCCACCAGCTTCAGCCTTGTAGCGCTATACGAGTAGGTACAAGATTTACAAGTTATACAAGATGCGATCAGTGAAAGTGTTGTGTAGAAGAAGAAGAACAACAAAAAATTAAATTAGATTTAACTGTGTCGATGTGCCTTTTTGTGAACATTCGCTGCCAAACGTTGCGGTCACCATTCCTAACTGCGTGCAGACGAAAGTTAGGTTCAAATTGTGGTATCTTTTTGAAGATGTAGTATTTTGTTTTTCCAAAATAATATTAGTTATTTGACATAAAAAAGTACACAAATACTGTGTGACAATTCATTTAAGCGTGGAAATAGTCTGTACTCTAATTGCAAAATACACGATCAATCAGAATCTGAATCGTTTTGAAACAGATTGCTAATGTATTGCTTCACAACTTCGAAAAACAAATCTGCTCAACAACGTAAATAACGCAATGAATGTTGTTGAACTGTCAAAATGAAACAAATAAGTTGTAATCGTTTACGAAAATATTTAGAATAATTTAGAAAATAAATGATCATCTATCTGTCCATTGTAATATTATGATAGATTACAAATTAGTAATGTGCACTTTTGTAAAAATAAACTAGACTTGTGAATGTACAATTTAATTTGAGAATAAGAAACGGGGCGAAGAAATGAAATTATAATAAATATCAGTAAGTATTGACATTATCGCACAACTATCCATCACCATGAAAATCGTAATAGTTTACAAATCCTATAATGAATACATTGTCAAAAAACAAAACCATAACGGATGTTGTATTCCATCTGTATTTAATGTTGTCGAAATAAGCTTTAAAAAGTTGCCTACTTGCATTTGAAATGAGGGTAGAAAAACAAAAACCGTTCAGCGGCCAACGGTACATACAAATTCAATAGAGGCGGAAAACTATGTAATTTTCTAAGTGAACACAGCGGCAACGTGCTTACCGAGCTCTACCAGGCTTTATTAAATTTAGACTGAACAGAAATTCTGGAAGGACGCGTCTTAGGGCCTAGTGTCAGCGATAAGCGATGCTGACAGCGGCAAATTGTTATAATAATAGTAGTTTATGAAACTGTTGCATAAAAGGGGCTATAAAACACGAGGGTGAGTTAAAATCTTAGCTTTAGGCAAGTGTTATAATAATATCATACGACATCCCCCTGGGTAACCCTTGTTGCAAAAGTTTAATAACCTACTATTATTATTTTCCAATCTGGAGTTTCGGAATTCGTCCAATATATTCATGAATTGGGAACATAATGGGATGGGCATTTGGTTTTGGGTGGATGCGGCTCCATGCTGAATTTTAATTGTATATTCTCATGTCTGTAACCTACTAACACTAGAACTTAAGTAAAATTGTTACTAACCCTATGGACTCCGGTCTGAAATAAAAACTTTCTATTCTATTCTATTCTATAATAGCGTTCTTGATTTTTCAAACACGTTTGAGTATTTCACAAAAAAAAGAAAAAAGAAAGAAAAGAAAGAAAAATTGTTTATTCTGCACAAAATAAACGCAGATTTAAAAAAAAATACTTACAATACACATTTAAAAATTAGCCAAAAGCCTCGTATGCAATATTCAAAACTAATAAAAGTTTGACAAATTTTGTTGTAGTTTGAACAATTTACTATTGCAATTGCATAAAAATTATGATGATGATAAAATGGAACTACGTAAGTTTAGTAGTTTATGAACCTGTTTTTTAATACCTACTTACGTGGAGTTTCATACACTACTTTATTTAAACTCATGCAGTTTGATCAAAAACACAATAAATAATATCGTATTATGTCCCCCCCTCCCTGGGTTGGAAAATATATTAATCGAAATCATGTACAAAGAGTATTTATTACACATTTATTGCAAAAATATTTATGTCATATACGGGTGTATACAGGATGCCTATATTAGCATCTGGAAAAAATTGGGTATAATAGAAGAGCGAAGAAAAAGCCGGAGTAGAAATTTTGCAATTTTCTTCACATAAAAATATCACTATAACTTAAAAAGTGGTGTGATAATTAACTTTTCGTAAGAAATACAGACGGAAATGTCTTAAATCAGATGATTCAATCAATTCTATGTGCGGAAATTATTTGCAACGCAACATCAGAACATAAAATTCACACTATCGCATCACTAAACCATAGACAATTTCGAGCAGTCATTGTTGTTTAGATCTTTGGCAAATTTGAAAAAAATATTGATTATATACAATATTATAATACGAATCCCCACTTCATTCCCACACACCGCTCCAACTATAAGTCCCTCTTATGTGTACGTACACAACTAACTGTGGAACTCCTAGCTGTACCTACGTACGTATAGTTATGAGCTCCCCTGTAATAGCCCTAAGTGAGTGTAAACGACGGGTCTAATAGTGGGGTGTTTTTTATGTTAGCAGTTATGCACATTACATGGGAGCCATACCGCGCCCGGGTGAGGCGTTAGTCAAATAAATTATTTGTTTGTGTGCGCTTATGTGTCGTAGCGATATTAAGTTTTTATTAAGTATGTGCGTGTTGGCATTCACAGCTTATTAGAGCCAGTATTTATGTTGAGTCCTGCTGAAAAGTCAGTCCAAAGTTAGTCTCGGTGTAGGTTATATGCAGTTTTCAAGAATTTTGCATTCCATTTATTCCTTACTCTAGTTGCGCCACGCGGTTTCACTCGCGTAAGTCGCGATCCCGTGGGAATATCATCCAGGTTATGGTCTTTTTACGTGAAAGCGTAACAAACAAACAATATACAACTAAAAGCATGTGGTATATGAAACCATATTTTTTTTGGGTTTGAAATTATCATATTAGTTCTCCCGCTTTGGGTGGAGCGGGAGAGCGTGTCATACTCTTACTGACTAAAACCCACCCGTGTTCCTTCAGTTGCCTGTACGTAGCCAGGGAGCACAGTATCCCCTTTTGGTCTTTCCCGCGACCCCGGCAGGCATCGGTCCTAGCAGACTCCTTCAGTTGTGCTGACATCTCTTTGAGGCACGCGTGGAATACAACGTGCCGTCGACCCGGGCCTGGGGGCCTACTCCCTAAGCGAAATCCGTAAGTGATAAGGAGAGCGAAGCGCCCGTAACGATGGCCAAAACTACGGATTTCACTTAGGGAGTAGGCTCCTGGTCCGTACCAGACGGCGAGCTACCCATTGCTCACCGTCCGCAAGCCCGCGTGGTATATGAAGCCTGAGTGTATATTAATAATATAATAATAAGTTTATTTCAATAAATGTTTACTTTTAATAATACACATTTATGTGTATAGGCTACATTTTCTAGTAACAAATTAATTAGACATCTGTAGCCGAACTAGGCGAAAGCCTGTATTTCGGCTATCAGCGCCAAAAAACCCCTTACACATATTAAATGTGGCTAACATATTTTGCAGTTGCTTTGAAAATGTGCATGAAAGAGTATCACTATCGCTTACATTACCGCTGTCAGTCGAACCCTATCTCAAGTTAAACAGATGTATGTACGTATCTATTAGGGAAGTATTACCTCGGCAACATGACGGTAATACGTTTGGTGACGTTTTCATTTACGAAATAAATAGCGGTGGTACGTGGTACGCATACCACTCGACGAGGTAAAGTATGTACTCGTATTCTGGTGGAGGTGTGCAAGTCACGAGAATTTGGAGTGACTTCATGACGTGTGTCGGTGTCAGGATTGGTTAGAGTTGACTTTCTTTTAAGGGTAGACTAGACAAGCTTTTGTTTTGTAAGTGCGTTGCAGTAAAACTTGCTAACCCACAGTTTAATACAAACTAAGCACGCTTGCATCACAAATCATAATTTTTTAACGATAAATGGATTTCAAACATGGCGCTTATTCATTCAATTGTTTGTTGTTGATAGAGAAAGATGTTCTCAATAGGTTTAGCGCGAAACTTATTTAGTGATTTGTGATGCAAGCGGGTCGTCAGAAGCCCGGAAGTCTGACTACCAGTCTTACCAAGGGGTATCGTAATACCTAGATACTGGGTTGTGTGCAGGTCAGATAGGCAGTCGCTCCATGTGAAATACTGGTATTCAGTTGCATTCGGTTAGACTGGAAGCCAAAACCAACATATTTGGAACATTTTGGTCTTAGAATATAAATATGAAATAGATTTGACCTCAGGTAGTTGGCATCAGTTATGAGTAATTTTGCATTCTTTTGGTGAGGATAAAAAGCTTCCCACAGAGTTAACTGAAACAGTTGGAAGTAGTTTTGCAAAAAGATATAAAAAAAATATATATACACCTACTTAGTTAGGTATGTGTAATTTATACACAAGCATACAATCATTTTCGAGTTTTCGTACTTGTCATGTTAATTTTTGAGATTAATTTGCAAAGTTAAAGTTTATTAGACGTCTAGTCTGATGCATGATCAAATAACCCCTTTCGCCCCCATATTTAATCTACACACCTACACAAACAAATAAAATAGAAGTGTCTGTTTGTAATGTCAAAATGACAGCTTTTTATTAAATGAAGATATACAGAAAAAAAGGTCAGCTGTTCCCTACATTTTGACGAGCTTTGTGAACATAAGTGTAGGGAACAGCAAATCTTTTTTCGCGATTTCAGGGTTGTTCCTATAGTGAAAGTTGTTCATAATGATGAGTACAATGACCCTTTAAGAGGGTGCCTCTTTCACCTTGTATACGGTATTTATAACAAAAAAACATTTTTTTAAAATTTTGTCTATCTGTTTGTTCCGGCTAATCCCCGCGTCCATTTATTTTAGAAAAAGAATAAGGCTAAGATATCACGGAGCAATTTTCACCCCCACACGCCGCGGTGGCGGGACCGCTCACACTCGTACGAACACGTAGCACATGGAAATTTAGATATTAAATTTCACGACGCGGTTTAAAGCTCGTGCAGACCAGCGCGACGCGACCGCGCGACGCGTCTCCAACAATACCATTCCTAAGAAAACTTCACGGTATATCAATGACCGGTGTAGCGTCGCGCTGTCGCGTCCCGCTAGTCTGCACGAAGCTTTATGCTTGCGCGATTGTTTGCGGGTCCCGCTGCACCCGCTATTGCGGCAGGCGCGGGTGATAATCGCTCTATGAGATCTTAGCCTAAGGGTCCACGCGGGCGAAGCCGCGGGCAGCAGCTACTTCGCATATAAATATTAACAAGCTCAAATAAGTTAATTTCTAACTTCGGAATATAATTTGTAACTGCGGTATTTCTGCTGGGTAATATAGTGGATGAAAACTTTATGTAAATTTTGTTCAGCACAGTGACATCGAAAAGTTTAAATATTTAAATTAACTCGTTGAAATATATTAGAGCTGCCTTTATTACACATTGTAACACTGTGGTTATATTGAAAACTGCTCTCCAGCCGATTCTTATATATGATACTTAGCTGATTCAATTATGTATGCAAAGCAAGTATTAGTACCTTCTGCTAAAAAACTCTAATGACGTGTAGGGTTTTTACCCAAAGCACACACAGATCGTAAAGCGTCGTGCTGACGCGCACGACGCTACACCGGTAAGGCCACGTTCGCACGGACGTAAAAATATCGCGGCGAGATTTTATCGTGCACTGAATTATCAACTCTCGGCTCGGCAGCGTTGAAAATCATCGCCCGTGCGTACCTGGGCTTATTGTTCTACCGTGAAGTTTTCTTACAAATTGTTTTGTTAGAGTCGCGTCGCGCTGTCACGTCGCGCCAGTTTGTACGAGGCTTAAGTCAAACCGAACTGAGGTATCATTTTTGTATGTGGCGTTATTTCTCATCAGTATTATCTTGCCCTCATCTCATCCCAATTTATCTGTGGTCGGCGCGACATTATCTTCTTGTGTCTTACTTCTGTATTAGTCATCGTCTCAACAGTTACCCCCTTTCTAGCTATATCATCTTTTACACAGTCTATCCATCGGGTCTTTGGTCTTATAGCCCATCCACATTTATACTCAAAACTTTCCTCACTCCTCCGCATCACATGCCCGTACCACCACAACCGATTTCCACAGAACTTTTCAGGTACCCGGTGCCACTTTGACACTTCCTCTTCCTTGGGGCGCAATTTATATAGTATTTAAATATGATTTTTAAACAGTCTTATCTTGTAGTTAAAACCCGCCTGTTAAAAATACCGGGTCGCAGGGACATCGACGCGAAAACTGTTATCATGGATTCAGTACGTGATTTTGAACTCCCCTGTGTTGAAATTTTCGTCGGTTATAAAGAAAAAACTACTGTTCCATACATTTTGACCGCATAGGTTTTGCACTTTTCTATGAAACAGCAGATTTTTTTAAATAACCGACATAAAATTTCAACGCTTGTGGGTTCAGAGATCATGTACTGAATCCATGGTAAAAGTTTTCGCTTCGATGTCCAGGGTGGCAGCACTCTGTATAATTTCAAACCTTTACCAGTGAACACTAACAGGAAAGTCCTGCCGAGCTAATTTGTGATTCTAATACCTAATCTTAACTAATAAAACAGAAGGAATATTTATTTTAACGTCTCTTAACAACACCTGAGGAGGGAACCAAGTTTAATTACTTTTAAACTTTCTTTAATTAATTTAATGAATTTGCATAATGCGGTCCGGCAGCTTCCAACTACGAAGATTAAGGTAACAACTTGTGACAATAAGCTTTAAATTTCGAAAATGTAAACGAAATTTTGATGTAACGAAAGAGTGTGACATGAAAATATGAAAAGCGGTGCTAGTACTAGACTAGGCATACTAGAAAATCCAAAAAAAAAACCACGCAGTGAGACTGCCCCACACCAGAATCTCGGTAGAGAACCGTAATTTCCACAATAATATTGATATCCTGCTGCACCGCATTATCGAACGATGATGATGAATAGCAGCATCATATAAAAATATTTTTATTTAATTCAATTTTTTTTATCTAATCATTCAATCAATTCAATTCAATCAATCAACCATTCAATTTTTTTTTTTTTTTTTATCTTGACGGAAAAACTCTGTGAGGAAAAGATATCTGGTTATGACACGTCACATCCATTAACACGCATTGGATCCATATGGTGAATAAAAGGCACATTACCTTTCACAGAGAAGGATACCAGATAACGTAGTTCTTACAGCAAAGGAATATTACAGGCCGATTAAGTTATGGCCTGGAATTCGAAAAAGCCCCACGGTAAATATGTTTCCTGCCTTCGCAAAATTCTTGTCACTCTTAAATAATATGCGAGAAACGCTGATTTCCACCGTAAACCAGTTTACTCAAAAGCTTGAAGAAAGCGCCAACTCAAGTTATAACGTTTATGAATCGCAAAGTGACAAGAAGATTTATGATTTTATACTTTTTTTTTGCAATTTTATCGCGCGCTGACGTGGATTGATGCAGCCAAGCTCATAAGCGAGATGAAACTGTTTCATATTCATGTCGGTCTATTTTTGGCCTTATTTTTGACACCCTTTTATCTTCACATATTCAATGACGTTGCAAGTGTTGGGTTGAATATTGAGATTTTGTACCGGGACTGGCAAAGCCTCGGTAAAATGGAATTTTGAGAATTTGATTAGCGTACGTCTGGTTGCCACTACGTATGTGTGTGTCTGTTGCCATTACGTATGTGTGTGTCTATCTTGCTGTCCTCATGTCAAACTGTTTGTTCTGACATAGAATTTGACGCAGAAAATAAACGATTTTTATTGTGTGTGAAAAATCCCATTCCATATTTTCGAAGATAGTTATTATTTATGTATTTTCAAAGTACTTTATTCGCATATGAATTATTTCTGACGAAACATGTTTCAGGTAAAATTGAACTTGCAAAATACTTTACACAGAATAATCTTAAACACTTAACGTCTCAAGAGTTCGTTAAAAAGCTTAGACAGACTTAACGTTTTAAAATTCAGCTTGTTTCGAGTGAGATTAAGTAAACACGAGCTAATGGAGCTCCCGAGCTAAGAGACTCGAGTGCCCTCTAACGAGTGACAATAAACATTAAATTATATTGTTCGCATTCGCATTCAAATTCGTGTCGCGAACTTGGATGAATGTGCGAATCCAGACATTAGGGTAAGTGACGTTATCTACATTTGAAATGGATACGCTTTTGTGTTAATGTACACATTTACATTTGTATCGAATTGAGCGAATTGTAAATAAATGTATGTATTCTATTCTATTCTTGCTCTTTCATTTTGCATTATTTTTCTAACCTAACAATGGCGTCGCGTTGTGTTGGTGAAATTGAATGTTCAAATTGAATTAAATGTCGCGCGATATTGAAGAATAATAGCATTCGAAATATCAATTTAGTCACGTCTTATCCTCAATAAAGGTAAAGTAACTTAAAACATTATTTGAGTTGGACTCCAACAATTGGCATTTAAAGAATTTCCAGCTAACACTTACAGACAAAACAATCTACCCACTGAAATTCCTCCCACGCCCATCTTTGCTTTTATTTCGGTCTATTCAATTACTTGGCACTACAGACCGCAGTAGGCGAGTATCTTCGCGTCCCGCCCCACGTGCCACAAGGTTTGTATAGCGGCATGCTTATGACAAGGGTACCAACCCTTGAATCAACTTCTAGGAAATATTAGACACTTCGGTACTTCCCAAAGTTTCAGACGTCTTTCAATCTCGGATATAACCACCTTCAAATATTTGGTAAAATTATTAGAAGTATCAGAGAGTTCGTGGAATTTGCTTGAGTTTGATTGTCTATTGTTTTTTGTTGGCTTTTTGGTTTTTAAATTACATAGTACTGAATTGCGATAATGATACAAGGATGCATATTTCTAATGCCAACCATCTTGTCTGTTAATTGATAGAATCGTCAAAGTCCACCCTGACACGCGATTGCCTATAAAAAAATAAACACTTTAATGAAACCAACAATGCAGATGGATAATTACAATTGTTTCTCTTGTTTATATTATTTAATGGAACGTATTTATCCTATCATAAGTACCGAATCTCTTCACAGAGAAAAGCTTGTTCTCCTTTTCGAATCGATGGTAAACCATGTATTATATGAAACGAGTTGGACCCAGTAGGTGGTTATCATATTCTAAGAACTTAGAATGTCAGAAAGTTATGACTGCCGTATCATGGGGTCATTCAATCTTGTTATATAACGTTAATTTTAGCCACGCCGCTCTAGAGGGTGTTCGGAACAACATGAATTATGAATATTCATCAAACAATTAGAACTGGGGAGTAAGATTATGTTACTTACTTAAGCTGTTAATGAGGATTATCTTTGTTGTGATTGTTGCGTGAAACCTGTTACCTACCAGATAAGGTACATTTTGCTTGCACGATTATTCAGTGTTATATTATTTCTATTGTTATATTAATGTCATAAACAGAAATAACTTCTATAAAATGTGTGTTATACGCGGTGTGCCAGCCAAGATTATGAGTGAAGGTACTAAGGTAAACGACTACTTTCTTATTTTTTCAGGTCTATGGCGAACATTTTCCATTTTCCTCATTTTCACAAAAATATTAGTGCCCAGGAGCATAGGTGCTTTTCAACAAAAATAAATTCTACATTTGAAGACCCGAAGCCAGGTCATTCGCAAAAATATATAAACAAACGTAAAAGTATAGTTCAAATTGTAGTTTGTTTAGCATCAGAAAAAAAAACAATAAAACGAAGACGAAGACCCGAAGAGAGGTCATTCACAAAATTATATAAATAAACGTAAAAATATAGTTCAAATTGTAGTTTGTTTAGCATCAGAAAAAAAAAACAATAAAAATTCAATCAGTTCGTCAGAAATATTTGTAGTCACCATTCTTGGAAAAAGGATTGGTGGTCGCGGTAGGTATATCGACGCTAACAATAAAAATGGTTGCCTATTCTTAGATCGACGAAAAACATATAATAATTTTCTGTATCAGTTTTCCTAGTCTCACGAGCTCTCTGCTTATGAAACTTGCACAGATGGCGGTGACGTAGATATTAATTGATCTCGCGTGCTGTGACTGTACTAATTATTTACTGTTAAGGCTAATGAGATCTGTAATCACACGCTAGATGTTTGATGCTATGTTTACTTATGTAGTGTACGTAGGTCATATTTCAGGGTGCATTTGTATCTTCATTTGAATGGCGTAGAAATTTGGTAGTCAGATATCTGTTCGGGTTGTTACTGAAAAATCCTTAAGGAGCTCAGTGACATTTTGTCCGACATGGGGATCGAGCCCAGCAGGCTTAGCACGAGCACCGTTTTGTCGACGGAAGAGTAAACAAGAATGACGTTCCGTGTAGACAGTACGACGGCACCAAAGTAGAAAGAGTCAACTTCACTTTTTACAAAATTCACTCTTTAACGTAATTCGACTCTGAATTGTTTGTGTTGTCATAGGTTTTTTTTTCTGTTTGGTTCTCAATTTTTACTGATATTTTATTCAACAATTAAACACACCTACAACAATTTTTCAGGTGTCGACGAACCTTATTTTGTAACAAAAAAAAAATTACAGTAATATTGGCCTTAACCATTTCTTTATGCCCTATTAACTAAATTATGTAAAATAGGATCGCAGTTTTGCGTTCAAAACGCTCGCCTTCAAAATCACGATTTTGTAGATAACTTTGTGGCCGTCGAGTAGAAGGATTTCTGTAATGGCGTCCATAGACGCGCGCGACGTGCTTGACAAGCACGGGATTTTTTCGTGCTTGTCAAGCAATTTTGACCGTCGAGGGACGCCATTAGGACTTTGCGACCGACGTTGCGCTATACGACCGAATTCGGTCGTATAGCGATCGCTATCAATGTCGAGACTGCCGCCCCTGCACTTTGCAACCGAATTCGGTCGTAAAGCGATCGCTATCTACGTCGAGACTGCTGACCCAGGAGCCCACGGTTAACAGTCACGCTTACGACCAGCAGACCAGATATAATTTAGCTGTACAGACAATGAAACCATACATTTGCATTGTCATTCCTAATGATGAATGCTTACAGTAACTCGTGAACAAAGCTGATTGCACACGGGATGTAAATGGTAATACCACGCATTATCATGTAGATTGGCTTATTGGCGTGACGTCATTACCATGTCCGTGTTACTGGTTGCTATGCATCATTTATTTTGACAGGTTGTGTTAGGGGTTCGTTGTCGGTACAACGACGACCAATCGGTAATCGATTGGTCGCAGTTTGGAGGTACCTTTTAAATCTCCACGAGTTTTAGACCGAGATCTGCAGTTCTAACTCAACTATAACTACTCGATAATATGACAGCTGACAATTTTGTCGCGATTCCGATGTTGGCCCCATGGAGAAAGTTGTTTAATTTGATTACCCTTAAATATGACTTCACATTTCTGATACACTCTGTATAAACGTTACTTAGCCCGTACTTTGGCTTTACTGTCACTGTCTACAAGTGTAAGACAGAGATGTGATTATGACTTAGTTGATGCACAAGCTAAGTTACGTTTAAAGATCTCGGCCTTAGTTCGCACCGTGTTACTTAAGTACCTATTCGTTTGTTTAGTGCATCTTATGCATACAGTCTCTTTACCAACTCCTATCAGGAACAAAAGACAGATAGGGTTAAAAATAAAATCAAGGGTAGAATATAAAAAGTTTCTACAAAAAAAAAAAAACCCAGTTGCCTCTTTGGTATATTTTAGTTTTGGCCGACGACTTACGAAATTAAAGTTATTTTTCACGTTTTTTTTTTTTGGTTTTTCTCTTTTTATTTGCGATACCTACCCCACAAATTCTACCCAAGCAAAGTTAATAAAATTAAATGGGACCACCACTGAAATATGACCTACTAAATAAAAAAGAATCATCAAAATCAATTCATAATTGGCGAAGTACTCGCCTCCTCCGTTGCAAATAATAAATAATAAGAGTAAGCAAACAATTTTCACAAATTTTAGTTCTACAATATTTTTCTTCGTTGCTGGAACAGCAAACAACATATTATTGTAAATAAACTTTTTACATATTTTTTCATTTGAACGACAAACATTTTTGTGTGCACATGTTTGCCGGCTACTTTATTTGCAAACGAAAATATTTATAATACGCTAGGGAATAAATAGAATTCCATACATTCATATGAATTAATACAAATATTTTTGCAGGCAGACTAAAAATTACGATCATTTTTATTTAATATTTGTATTTATTTCAGGTTCATTAGATAACCAACAGCAGCCGTCTGGCATTAATGCTGAAGTTGACCTTTTTGGTGCAGCCGTGAGGCACACACTGTTGTTGTAAAAACATTTCACTTGTTTTTGGGATTTTTGTTTTAAATTTTTGTTGCCAAATATTTATGTCATACTTTCTTTTTTTCGGTGTGTTTTTTGGGATTCAGTCCAGTCTTCTGTGGCGAAGCCTGAATCCTGAGAATCGTCGACGATCGACTTGTAGACTCCTATACTTGTATACTTTTTCATTTGGTTCACGAATGAAATTAATTTGATTATTCTAAAAGTAACAATGGTGCTCGTGACTAAATGATAACAGCGGTTGCCGAGGTCAGTTCGTGGATGGGTGACCATCTATTACATATATCGAGACCCTTCCGTGCCTCGGAAAGTACGTTAAGCCGTTGGTTCCGGCTATCATTCAACTATCTTTGATAGTCGTTACGGTTAGTCAGAACCCCAAGTCTGACAACCATGGCAGTCTTACCAAGGGGTATCGTGTTACTTAGTAACTGGGTTGTGGAGGTCAGATAGGCAGTCGCTCCATGTAAAATATTGGTAATCAGCTGTGGCCGGTTAGACTGAAACCCGACACTAACATATTTGGGAAAAGGCTACGCAGATTGATTCTAAAAGTAGCAATAACTATGGGAAGAAAGAATACCAATATAATTCGAATACGAATAAGATTCTCAATCAATATTCTAAGAAACGTAGAGAAAATTCAATATTGAGAGAATCCAATGTAATATTGGCACATAGAATAAATTATTCGATTCATTTTGCGCTCGCAAATTGTTCTAGACTGTACCTGGTCCAGAGTTGCCACGAGAGAAAATTAAAAAAACAAACATTTTTGTAAAAACATAAATTTATATTATTGCGAAAAATTTACTTCGTTTTGCACATTGAAAATAGATAGATAGCGGAAAGAAATAATGATTTGGAGTGTATTCTTTTCAAATGTAGCTCCTTGAAATAACAGCTTTATGTAGGTACAGCTTTGAAGCTTTCTGTCGTTGTTATACCTATATGATTTTCCTGAGACCCAAGATATATAGACTAACTGTCTAACTTGGGGTTCACTGTAAAATAATATATTGTAACCGTAGGTAATATTTTAAGCTAATCATTTCGATGATCTTGTGAAGGCCGCAGGAATCCAGCAGTGAACGAAAAAACAGAAAGAAAGACATTTTATTTCGGACACGCAGAAATACAAACAGTAGGTACCTAAAATAAAAAAATTTAAAAAGGAGCAATTACAACTAACAAAATTAACACATTTTTGGAATAAACGAAAACAAAAATAATAATAACGACCTGTGCGAGGCCAAGAAACGCCTCTATCTCAGCATAATGCTGCGATATCTAAAAAATAAATATCGCAGCGCTGGTATTCTGATAGGGCGAGATTACAAAATAAATAAAACAATAACTTATCATAAAAAATAATAAAAATATGAATGAAAACCGCAACTATGTACAGTAAAGAATCGACTCACGACTACCCGGGTCACTCCCGACGACGTTCGAACATCACTTGTCAATGGTATAGACTATTATCTATGCAGGTGTATGACAAGTGAAGGGATATTGGCGCACTGGTACTACTTAGCCTGTGGCGCACATATTGTAAACGTACTCTGTGGTACAATTTCAAACCTTTTTCTCCAATTCAATACGATTTCAAGTCATTATTCTGTGGAAGCGAAATCGCAAACGACGCTCAGCATTCGAAGTGCGCTTATGTAAAGTTTCGCGTAATTATACGCAATATGGAACATTAAGATCCACACATCGTCGTTGCGCGTGCAAAACTCGCTATGTGTTATTTCGCGATTTTTGGTTTTTTATGCAGTTTGAATCGTTATTTCAATACACACATACTGTAAAAACAGCTAGGTGATAAATGCAATATTTAAAGAGTTACGAATACAAACACAATACATCGAAAGTTCCATATAAACACGCTAAATATGTATTAAAGTAAAAGTAAATTATTTGAATACTCTGGGTATTTTTTTTGAGAAAATCAGTTTTTTGCGTCTCCTGTAAAGTGTGTAAAAAATACAGCGATTATGGAAAGCGCAGCGACGACATATTATTATACATATACTTATTATTGCACGCACTTTTGTTTTTTATGTTGTCTTTTGTTGCGTGTGTCTTTTGGTGAGTGCCGTAGCGACGTAGCGTATTCGTTTTGGTCCTACAACAGTGGAATCAACATTACGGCATAGGAACTATTTGTTGAAACGCACTCTATATATGCATTCGGCTGTCAATGTATTTAGCAAATTGGTGGACGTCTATCGGCTGAAATGATGATGATGATGACTCAATTTGATGTTAACCTGTGAACCTGCTTACTATGTATTAACTGGAAAATAAAATATTTTCGATTTTCTCTTTAGATACCTACGACGAGGACTGTTACTACAGTTCGTTACAAACAGTTATATTTTATCAAAAATATTTTTCATAATATTCTGAACTCTGTTCAGCCATAGTGAATTGTTCACGTGTACTTCGCGCAAGTTAGTTGAATATAAGTCGTTTATCAAGTGCAAAGATTAATTGCTATAAACTTATTAGCACTCGAACTAAGCTGGCAAACTTTTGTAATTTATTCCTACAAAATTATTTCTTCGAATTCGAACACCAAATTGCTTGCAAAACAATTCTGTTGCCAATATTGCAGGCTCTAAATTCTACGAGCATCTAGGATGAATATAAGCTTGGTTTACAAGATATATATTTTCGCCCATCAGGTTTCTGAAGGATCCATCAGATTTGCTACATGCGCCTTATAGAAGTAAATGGGCTCCTCCATTCAATACAACCCGATATGACAAGATGCTATTACCGGCCGAATATGCATGCACGGGAAAGGGATACGGCTAAGGCCCTTTGTACATGGCACGGTTTCTTTACGGTACGGCGTATAAACCGCGCAGTAGAAACAACGTGTCCGTCAACAAGCTTCCATAGTGATCCATACAACACTGACGTCCGTGCCTACACACGGCGTATAAGACGCGCCGTAGAAAAAGTGTGTCTGACAACAAGCTTCCATAGTAATCCATACAACACTGACGTCCGTGCCTACACACGGCGTATAAACCGCGCCGTAGAAAAAGCTTGTCTGTCAACAAGCTTCCATAGCTATCCATACAACTTTGGCGACCATGCCTTCACACGGCGTATAAACCGCGCAACAGAAAAAGCGTGTCTGACAACAAGCTTCTATAGTGATCCATACAACACTGACGTCCGTGCCTACACACGGCGTATAAACCGTGCCGTAGAAAAACCGTGTCCGACAACAAGCTTCCATAGTGAGCCATACAACACTGACGATCGTGCCTTCACACGGCGTATAAACCGCGCAACAGAAAAATCGTGTCTGACAACAAGCTTCCATAGTGATCCATACAACACTGACGACCATGCCTTCACACGGCGTATAAACCGCGCAACAGAAAAATCGTGTCTGACAACAAGCTTCCATAGTGATCCATACAACACTGACGTCCGTGCCTACACACGGCGTATAAACCGCGCCGTAGAAAAAGCGTTTTTGACAACAAGCTTCCATAGTGATCCATTATACAACACTGACGACCTTGCCTACACACGGCGTATTTACCGCGCCGTAGAAAAACCGTGTCTGTCAATAAGCTTGCATAGTTATCTATACAACACTGACGTCCGTGCCTACACACGGCGTATATACCGCGCCGTAGAAGAAGCGTGTCTGTCAACAAGAATGAACCGTAGTCTTTCACGGCAAGAAAAACGTGTGTGTACAACTAGCCTACGGCGGATTGACGGGATAAGGCTTGCTTCTTGACCTATTTTGTGATTTAAATTCAAGCTTGAAAGACATCAATGGGTGGTAATATTTAAAAAAAAACCTATCATCTTGTATTTTCCGACGACAGACATGTTCTCAGGCACAATGACAGGAATAATTCAATTTCATTTATTAGGTAAATAGCGACAAGTAATTCAAAGTCAAATCATTTATTTCAAATAGGCAAATAAATTAACAAAAAATATATAATTGATTCTAGTCGCCCCTTCCAATAGGTAGTTTCGTATGGAGAAGTATGGGCAAGGAACTCCACCGTTACTCTTTTAAAAATGTTTTACAATATTTGGTATACATTAATTATTATATAAAAACATATGTGAAGATGATTAGAATAAAATTATTACATCACAGTATAGAATTAGTAATGAAGCAATGACAGATAAATTAATTATGTCCTGCTGCTCACATATTTACAAACATTGTAAGAGTAGACGATTTTCCTAAAAAAAATACAATGAATAAGTCAATTTATATGACGAAACCAAATGAAAAGTGTGTCTAAGTGTTTAATTTGTCCTAACAACCAATGACATGCATTTTGATGAACGGGCGCTCTCATTCGTCCTCAGAGCATTCGACTATTGAAATGCTAAAGAGCAAACGCGAAATAATTGAGGAAATCAGACAATGTAAATGTTAGTAGATGGGATGAAGGGAAATGGAAGAATACACGAGGGAACAGATGGATGAATAGAACTGTGTCAAAGAATGATCATGACACCGACTGGATGTGAGGGATGTTTGCCGACGATCTTACTTCAACGTTCATTGTGATGAGTGTTGATATTTCGAATGGTTTTTAAGTGTTTGTCAGTGTTTCTGAACACAAGGGAGGAGGACGAGATGCTTTATGTTCGTGTTAAACATCATCACGAGCGGTTTTTACCGGTTTTTAATTGTTATGTAGTTATGTATTTTTCTGAACATTAGCAACAGTAGGTATATGTACGGCTTAAGGTAAGTATATTGGAGCATACCTACATGCATTTCAGTCAAGCAAAAGTTTGATTAGTTTTTGCACCCAATTAACCACGATGGCCGCCATGGCCCACACACAATGGGCCCACCTGAAGGAAACCAAATTCCTATCATAGAACATAAAGAGCACCCAATGAAATTTTAACGACATCCAAAAGAAACGTAAAAACATACCAATAATTCATTCAAACCATTTACACCCCACATAACAGAACTAAGTAATAAATAATAAGGACCAACTCAGTCTAATTGATACTAACCCAGAAGTTGTTGAATTGAAATTCCGAAGTTGGAGTGATTACGACGGTTCAACATAAGGATGGCTTGAAGACTGACGGCATTCGCTGACCCTTCAAAACTTTAGCTATTACGAAGGTATCAGATCTCTCACCACTTTCCAACTTGATATTAGAAATGTTGAATTGAAGTTTTGATGATATAAATGGTGCTGGCGGAATTTTGTAGATATTCGGCATTCGATTATACCCGTAGTTGAAAATGTTTGGATGGCATTGACATTTATTCGTCTCTTTTGGTTCCTATATCCGACTACCATACATTTAACATGCTGGTTTAGTTTAGGCCTTCCTAGAATAGAAGGTTAGGTACTAGTCTAGACGTCAAAACTGTACATTGAATAGTTTTGAAATTGTTACGAGGCGTGGGAACGAGTCTGGTGCCGAAAAAATTGTTTTTTTTCCGTTTTTCTGTATTTCTGGATGTATGTTCCGGATTAGCGCAAGAAAGGCAAAACAGATTTGGATGAAATGAATTGAATTTGATGAATGGCACATAGATAATTTGTAATCTGGATGACCACATAGGGTACTTTAATCCAGGTAGTACCAACGTCCCCGAGGGATATTTTCCGACATCCACGCAGGCGAAACCGCGTTTAAAAAAATAGTTTTTTAAAAATAAATGCGATGTTGACGTACATTTAAAGATTTAAAGATGTAGGTACTTTGCATTTCAGGATTATAGAAGCATCTTAGTGTATTTTCTATATTACAGAATCATTGTCATCTGCCGAACCTTTTCCCAATTATGTTGGGTTCGGCTTCCAGTCTAACCGGATGCAGCTCAATACCAGTATTTTACATGGAGCGACTGCCTATCTGATCCCCACAACGCAGGTACTGGGTAATATGATACTCGGCTTCGTTTCGGGCTTCTGGCAATCCGTAAGGATTGAATAATAGTATTTTATGAAACTGTTGCATAATGAGGGGTATTAATACCTAGTTATGTGCAGTTTCATACACTACTTTATCTACTGTCATACATTGGGATTGAACCTACTAAATAAAAGATTTAAGTTAAAGATCAAGAATACAAAATTCCCACGAAATTCAGTACAACTTCACGTATGAATGGCGCCTGCACCCAGCACATCACCGCGCATGCGCGGTGCTGCTGTCCCCCGCTAACGTTCCATTACAAAAGTTGATGGAAACTCCTTGGTGATATTAACTTCTTGGATTTGCCCTGTATCGTAATAGAAAAAAAATTTTTTATAGCATTCTTTTGTTAGAGAAAAAGTGTTATAATATGATTCTATTTTTAAATTTCAGTATTGTGTTTATAAAGTATGTCAATATAAATTCGTTTTGAAGTTTATAATTCGAATATTACGATATGAGAGTAGATAAAACTTATTTATTACAGAATCAATGGCCCAATATTAAACTTACTGTTTTTTTGGTTTTGTTCTTAATATGATCAGTATACCAATAATAAAATGAAGACCTAAGAATAATAAAAATAAGAGACATTCACTGAAATAATTTACGAAGTTATTAGTTTAAAACTGATGTAAGCCGCAAATAAAGTATAAAGTTCATGAACCGTATTAAATATCATCCAATATGCTATTGGCAGTAATAACTAACTTTATAATTACAAAACCATTTTAATGAGCTAAACTTTTCGGCTTCGTACCAAAGGACCAACTTTTATCAGCTTAGGATTTAGGAGTTCAATTTCAACAGTCATATTTATTGCAGGTATATTTTGTGTATACTATTTATATAGTTTTATATAATCGTTTGACAAATCTTAAATAAAATACAGGGTGGTATGGGCATTGACGCACCGCCTGTTACCATGGATTCAGTACATATCAGTCAGTTATTTAAAAAAAAGAACCTGCTTTTTACTACAAAAGTGACCTACGCGGTCAAAATGTATGGAACAGCGAATTTTTTTTTAATAACCGACGAAAATTTTTATCGTAGGGGGGCCAGAATCATATACCCAATCTATGGTAACAGACCACCTTGTATACAAGCTAACACTAAAATATATATATATATCATGTAGGATATAAAAATGAGAAGAGCTCATTAGGCATAAAAAAATTCGTCCGCATCGCTGTCAATGAGTGTGCTGTCAGTGCCCAAAAGGCTGGCAGCTGATTCTTTGGCCTAAAAATAGGCCAACTCTCTGGTCATGTGAAGAGTCGACCAACCGCTTGGCGATGTCCCGAAATACTCGATCAGCTCTCGGACCCCTTGTTTTAACCCTAAACGGCTCAAACAATTTGTGCTTAAAAAACCTGTAGATATAAATAAATCAACAATATTTGTATCGATACTAAATAAAGCTATGTGGTGTGAGCAAGATATTTTCTATGTTGTTACGTTGTGTCGCCTTTCCACTTGAGTTTTATACAATTTTCCGAGAACTTATAAATTGTATCGGGATAGTCCCGCTGTTTTCCCGATAGTAAATAAGTTTCTCGTAGTTGCGCACATTCAACTACTAACAAGCTTTATATCTTTTTGTAAGGTTGCTTTTGAATTTTTTTGCAAATAACAAGGTTTTTTCTTTCTTTTCGTCTTCTTCTTCTTTTCGAGTCGATGGTAAAACATGTATTATATTAAACGGGTTAAGCCCAGTAGGTGGCCACGCCAATCGCGGCATAATTTTTTAGGTTCTCAGAAGTGCCGTGTGTGGACACTTTTTACACTCCAGCATATGGGATATGGTTTGGTCAAGAGCACCGCATTCGCACTGGGTATCGGCGGGATTTATTATTCCCCAGTTTGCTAGATTGTGCTTGCAGCGGCCTACTTGGGTCAACAGTCGATTAATTGCTTTGCATATAGGCCACTGCAGGTCACGTCCAGGTGGCAGATGCTCCTAGGGCTGAACTAAGTCCAATGGCGGGTGTTGTCTTTCCCATAGGTCTCTTCTCATCTTAGGTGGTTGGACTTTTCGTCAAGTGTGGCGCTCTTTTAGTCTCGCCTATATTACTCTCTATTTACAGTAAGACCATCATCATTCTCCAACCCTTGTCCCAATTCATTTGGGTTTGGCGCAACATGTCTTTTTTCTTCCATACTTCTCTATTAGTCGTCATGTCTGTAGTCACCTCCTTTTTAGATTTTAGCCATATCATCTTTCACACAGTCCATCCTTCGTTTCTTTGGTCTTCCCCTACTCATAAAGCCATCCACGTTTATACTCAAAACTTTCTTCACGACATTTTCCTCAATCCTCCGCATCACATGCCCCGACATCCGCACAAGTTTTCAGTCACCGGTGCCACTTTCAGACTTCCTCTTTTAGGGGCACGAGGAACAGGGTGTAAAGTTCACTCATCCACCATAGAAAAGGGAGGATCCTCCGACCAGACGGGTGTCATGTCTGGCGGGCAACTGCCCAGAGGTTGAAGTCGGGAGCTTGTATATATGACCACCGCGCGGTAAACTCTAATTGCGCGATGCAGGATTTGAGTGACGTCAGGATGTTGTGTGACGTCAGGTCTTTGATGCGTAGTTCGCATGTGGCGATGTAGATGCCGCCACACTCTTCTGTACTCATTTCTTATTCTATACAGAAAGACCATGATAGCTAAAATATGAAAAAGAACAAATCTTTAAAAAAAAATCCTTAAATCTTATAACACCCGAATGATTCCCATCGATTGGCGTTCTTTATACAGAAACTACACAATAAAATGGCTGCCGAATGTTTTCCTTCCCGCGAATAAACATGGAGTCTAATATCGCTAAAAGCCCGCGCCGTGGTCCGTCGTCACGCGCCGGGCCCGAACTTTCAATATTCGTAAAAGGCCGCGACTATTTCGATAGGCGATGCCAACTATTTTCTTTTTATTCGGTTCAATTAAAATAAATGTGGAAATTATTGGAAATGAGAGAGTGTGTCTTTTTAGGATTTCAGAAAAGCTTGCTTATTGTCTATCTATAGTTTCGATAGAGACACTTCAATTTTATTTAGATTCTATACAAATAATTAAATTTGAAATGTCTATTTGTAATGTCAAAATAACAACTTTTTACTATATGCTTAAGAAAGTATATTACTAACAAAATAACATTTTAAAAATGTTTGTTTTTCTGATTGTTCCGGCTAATCTCCGAAACGGCTGGACCGATTTTGACGGGACTTTTACTGACCGATAGCTGATTTTAGAAAAATAATTAGAGTCGACGCGGGCGAAGCCGCGGGCTTAGTAATATAATAATTAGTAAGCTATAAAAATGAATTAATTATATAATAATATTTTCTTTGGTATACCTACCTATATATTTTCAAATCTATAACAACATGAGACAAAATTGTAATTAGATTAGCAGTGTGTTGCAAAAAAAACAATAAAAGGCACCTAGCTATATTACGCTTCAATTGCTGGTACTAAAACACATATTCAGACCTCAGGCGTCTCAGGCGTCCGGAAGGGCCAATGCCTGCCGGGGTTGCGGGTTTGTCTGAAAGGGATATCGCGACCTCGGCACACAGGCAACGGAAGGAACACGGGTGGGTTTTAGTCAGTAAAAGTCTGACACGCCCTCCCGCTCCACCCAGAGCGGGAGAAGTTATTTGTTAATTTCCCACCCTCAAAAAAAAAAAAAAAAAAGGCGTCTCAGAAATTCCCATTTAACTAAGCAAATATTTTTTAGGTGCGTACTGAAGGACCAGGGATTAAATGTTAAGTATTTATAAGTAAACGTCAAGCACAAAATTGAAATTTATTTAACTAAGGACCGTATTTATCTGAGCGTTCACAAAAGGCTGCGTAATTAGAATAGTTAATTATACAGCTATAGTTATATTTACTAGACAAAATCAAACTGGTTGCTAATTTAATTGTTTAATTTATTATGTTTTTGACATTGATTTTACATTCTGTGATTACTTTGCCTCACACACTGACTTATTAGTTCTATTTTCGACAATTTGCGACATATTTTGATAATTGCAAATAAATCAAAACCAGTACTTCCAGTTGACCTTGACTTATGAATAGTAGAATAGAAAATGAAATGAAATAATTAATGAATTTAAATAAATTAAAAATTACAAATAATGGAATCATCACGGACCGCTTCGGGGTCTATGGGGGGGGTGTTAAGAACAAGAGATGTCGGAAAAAACCTTTCCTAATACATTTTGCGGTGCTTCAATGTCGCTCTTCCCTTCGTCAATTTATTAGTTTCCTTTTGTGGTAAGTACTTAATAAATTTTTTAGGAGGGAACTCACCTTATCCCCTCAGAAATATCGTTGTGCATTCATCATCAGTTATTAAAGATTCATACATTTTCTTAAAATTTCCCCACATAAGTGAAGACGAAGAACTAAAATACAATAACACAAAACGAGAGTTTCAATATTCGTAATGGTGGCTCGCGTGCGGCCATCACTTACGACCATACCCTTGACAATCATCACGAATCACATCAATGTCATCGGCTCACTGATTACCTACACTCCATTTTGTTCGGAAGCTCGTGCACATAATTGCCAAAGAGAAAATAATATGTAAGTATAGGAAAACTGTGGGCTAATGTCAGGGTTGTTGTGGTATTAATAATGAGTATAGGTTTCAGAAGGTTCAGTTGTACAGTTGCTTATTATTGTAGAGAAGAATAGAGAATGAGTATGTTGCGAAGTTAATAGTCAGGAAGGAGTAAAAAAACAAAAAACAAAATCTTGCAGTGGGACGACATAAACTCCTAAAACAATTACTGTTACAATTTTTTGATCATAGTATCTTGGCAAAAGCGGGCGGGCGCTCGTAACCTTGTATCCAGCCGTCACAAGATTAGTGGGGAAACAGTGTTGAAAGGGTTACCCACATCTAGTTTTTTTTGCCCGGCACGTCTGTGTGCCTGTGGTTGAGGTTGCTGCCTTAACGTGATTCCTTCAAATCGTCTTACTTTCTCGAAATAGTCTTATAATTATGGAGTACCTAAATATAATTTCGGGAGCTATATTGATGTTTTAAATGATTGAATACGTATTGAATTTTGATCAACATACAACGTAAAACAGCATGGCTTATTTTAATGTATTTAAATCTTTGAATTTGTTTATTATCTTTTCATTGCGGACACTTTTAACGTGCACGTCTTTCTATATTGTTCTCACATGTATAATTTCAACATGAATGATGTAACCAATATTTTGTAAGAATATTTTGATTTAACAGTGTCCGTGGAGTTTTTTGCCCGTTCTTCTCCATAGGAACCTACTACGCTTTGGAATGGGCAACTAGCTTCATCTTTCTGACTGACCGACCCCTTGACAATTCAAAAGTGCCTGTAATTGGTTTATTTGAAATAAATACTTTTGAGTTTGAGTTTGAGCACTGTAATTTGCAAAAAACGTAGGAAATATTTAATTTCATGGGCTACACAGATGGATCCGCCTTAAGTGATTACTGGATAGTTCCTACATTTTGGTTCATTCGAGAAGTTAGAAGTGGATCTTCTGTGCTTACTTTTTCATAGCTTTGCATTATTTAAATAGGGAAAACCCTCAATGTCAGGGTTGTTGAGAGGTGGGAAGAAAGTCGGGACGACTCGGTTGTTAGTAGACAACCCTTTTGCAGTCTTTGCATAATTGCAACGTTAAGAAACCTAAGAAGCAAAGGTTAATATCACGGCAGTAAGTATGTAGTTGTGTGTTTTAGAAATGTTGTGTTCCGCTTAACCTCTTCCATTCTTTAAATTTGGTTAGGGTATATTACTTATAATTTTCACTAATTATGTTTTTAAGAATAGCAGTGAATTGCTAGCTCACCCGCATTCATTAATACCATTACCAATCACGAGAATTAACCCCCCAACCACCTATGTAAATATTTTGGAAAAGATGTTGCGCCTGAAAATTACTTGATCATTACAGATGTCCATTCTCAAAGTAAAATATTTTTTTACGCCTGTCAAATCATTTGATTTGTGTGGGACGAGTAGCAGGTGCCAATTTACATATTTTTCTTAAATTAGAATAGGTTTCATTGAAGTGCAAATAGGCACATTCATTTTGAATGGCATTCCCGATACGTCTTTCTTTGTGATATACAGGGTGATTGGAAGATGGGTGCAAAGCTTTAAGGCGAAGATAGTACAGACAATTTAGAACCATTTAAGCCATGGTTGTCTTAGACGAAGTCTTACCAAATATTTTAAACCAAATTTTTAAGTTTTTTTTCGGAAATTCTCAAAATTTAATGTAAACTGCATAATTATGGCCAAATTGAATGATAAATGAATTCATTTTTTATTTATTTAATTAAAGTAATGTGTAAGCAATCAAGCAAAACATGTTTTAGGCTTCTGTGTCATTAGACATTTTTTTTACAGACATTTAAAGCTCAGAAAAAATAAAAAAAATTGTACAATACGTCTTTTAAACCTTATTAAAAAAAAAAAAAAATGGTAAGACTTCGTCTAAGACAACCATGGCTTAAATGGTTCTAAATTGTCTATACTATCTTCACCTTAAAGCTTTGCACCCATCTTCCAATCACCCTGTATAACAAATATGAGTTATTATTGTTGTAGCTATTTATAGGCTGATAAGTAAGGCTATTCAGATGTTCATTTTTACATGAAACGCCTGCAACGTATTTGAAGTTTGATTAAGTTTATAATATAAACAAACAAAAAACTGAAATTTAATTAATGTATTCACTGTTTTAAAAATGTGGAGTATGTAGAACGAGAAGAATGCATTTAATGAAAAGATTTATTTGCATAGCAAACATGGCTAAAAATAAAATATTTTGAGCTTTTTGAGAGAAATAGTAGAGTTGTATATTAAACTAGACACAAGTACTCATTCATGTTAAACCTTCAGCACAAAACGTGGATGTACAAGTTATATGCTGAGGGCACATACCAGGAATTTATGGCTTAAGGGAGCTCACAACTTTGATTCGGAAACCGAATACCTACTGTACCATATTGAATTCCGCGGGCTTGTCAAACATTTCTCATGTAAAAGCTTTGCAGTTCAAATTAAATACTGTTTTTCGGGTACGACCAAAGCTGAAAAGCTCAACTCTAATAATAATTTGTAATAATAAACTTTCAAGAGTTCATGAATATAGGTATTTTGTAGTCTTTGCTGACTATTGACTAGATCATCAATAAAAGAACTTTGGCTGGATTGGTGTTAACTAATAAAACTTTTGTACCATTAAACTCAATTTGTATTTCATTTAAAATTCAAAGAACAAACTTTTAATCTCATTAAAATGGTCAAGTCATATATCAGCCTTTAGCTTTCAATAATACTACAATACTTTGCAGGGACGTACCTAAGACCCTTCGGTAACCGCAACACATGTTATGGTATCTAAATCATGCAACATTTTAGACATAAGTACTGCCCACTTTAGTCATTAGCAAAGTTTGGAGTGTACATTGTACGTGAAATTTGTAGTGGCCAATTAGTTATTAGGGGCCAAAGTTGGCTCTGAAAAACCCTAGGGATAGATAGAACAATGTGCCGTAGGACATCAATTTGGAATTAGCTTTTATGTTTGTTAATACATATTTCCGAAACCGGCATTTCTGGGTTCCTGATTTGAAGGATATGAGTCAAATTAAAGCCACATGAGATAGTACGCTTCAAATTTTATGGCGGCTCTGAAGTGCGCTACTCGCTGCGCAGTACCGTCTTCATACCCCCGCTGTCACGTGAATTTATTACTGCGCAGCGACTCGCCTCGTGTTCAGAGCCGCCATAAAGTTTGAAGAGGACTGTACCTATTTTGTGTCTTTGGTGTAGTGTCCATACCGCAATGTTAATAAAAAATTAACAGTCTTTTCTGCACCATCTTAAAATCTTTTCAGTATTCAATTTTTGACCACTCCTTTTCATCTTTAGCATTCTTAACAGCTTTCCCAAAAGTCCCACAACACAGAAGAAAATAAATAGGTTACAATTACAGTAACCGACCCTCCTTTATCACGTCGACCAAAAACTATCACACAACACAACATCGGAATACAGAAAAGAAAGAATGCGTGACCCTAGCTAGTTTCTATAAATTCTCGTGAAGGTGTGATTGGCAGGGAGAAATGGCCGCGGCCCCATTGGGCTGAGAATGAATTACGTTGCCGATTTTTCTGACGAAAACCTTCGAAATTCACGTAAGTATGGCCGACCTGATATATTGTTTCTTGTATTGGAAAATTGCCCTTGGGAACCGGGGAATAGATAGCGCGTTTTGAATTCATGGTGGTATACCTGTATTTTTTTAAGGTTAAGTTACGCTTGCCGCGGTCGGTTAGTGGATGGGTGACCATCCATTACCTACACACTGACAACCCTTCATGCCTCGGGAAAAAGGCTAGGCAGATCGGCAATGTTTTTTATGGCAAATATTATAAAATACAATATCCGTAGATATATTTAGAAATATATTTCGTTTAACTATTCCTAAAGAGTCATAAAAAACCCTGTAAGAAATCGACACGTATTTCAGTTCTCAACGAGGCATCCTCAGGATGACGATTGACTTGTCGCGAACCTGAACGTAGAGTCTGGCGCTAGGCGTGGCAACACGCGTTCGTTCACAGGGTTTTTTTATGACTCTTTAGGAATAGTTAATCGGAATAGGTCACTAAATATATCTACGTCTATTGTATTTTATAATGGATTTCCGCAAGGTCCTGAATCAATTGACTATGGCAAATAATATACTTGAACAGTTTTGAGAAGAGAGACCCATAGAGAAATAAGTGTCCGAAATACTGTGCACATTAGAATTTCCGTCATCTGCGATTATATGATTTCGTGTCATGATCATCATTCATGTCTCATTTCAGCCGAAAGACGTCCACTGCTGGACATAGGCCTCCCCCGAATGGGGGGGTTTGCCATAATCACTACGCTAGGCAGGCGTATTGGCGATCGCAGTATGATGTTAAAATGCATAGAGAACGCTGCTGCCCATTCTCTAGTAAGTCTCTTAGTCCCCTTTTACGACACCCACGGGAAGAAATGGGATGGTTCTATTCTTTACGTCCGGCACCACATGGAACATGGTGTCGTGTGGGTTCAAACAATTAAATTAGATGGCCACATCGTTATTTATTTACACGTAATGTGGTAACCTTAAGCGATTTACCTATATCATTAAAATAATGTGTAACCCTTTAAGCTTTGATACCCGTTTAAGCAACGGGATTGCCTATTATGATATCCACCAGGTCTTACCTAATGACTTGGACAATTAATTCTCGTTAGTCAAAACCGTCCTTAAGTTTATAAATGACCTTGATTGGCAAATACTTTTGGTGGTAGGGCTTGTTCTATGTCCGTCTGGCTAGCTACCACCATCACAAACTCAAACTCAAAGCATTTATTTCAATTAAACCATTACAGGCACTTTTGAATTGTCAAGCAATCGGTCAGTCAAAAATATGAAGCTAGTTGCCCATTCCAAAGCGTAGTAGGTACCTATGGAGAAGAACGGGCAAGAAACTCCACGGTCACTCTTTTAAATCAAATAAATTGTTACAAAGTATTAGTTACATCATTCATGTTGAAATTATACATGTGAGAACAATGTAGAAAGACGTGCACGTTAGAAGCGTCCGTAATACAAAGCCGCTAAGAGTTGACCAGTCCCAACTGACGGCGCCCGTTCACGAACATGACGCATGGATCACCACCATTCAGCTCAACCATTTTGAAGGGAGCTAAATGATCCAACACACGCGCCACCATCAGCGAGACATCTGAGTGAGCATGACATACTCACAGCCGCCAGGGCACATTCAAGTCAATAAAAGACGTATTACCCGGGAAATGGTAGCTCTTTAGTACATAGTACTCACACCTGTGCTCTGCAATTATATAATATAATGGAGATTGATTTTATACAATGCAAAGATGGTCTTAAAGTCTTCAGCAGCTCCAACAGTATTTTTAAATGATAATCAATTAGTTGTGGTTGTGGAGCAGGACCAGCATTGCTAAGTCTGACGCCATAACAACAATTTTAATAGCATTGTTGTGTTTCGGCAGTTAGAGGTAAGATAGCCAGTTCCTCTTTGGTTGAGGATTCCGGGTGAAACTCGCTTCCACCTTCAGTCTGATCATCACTTACCATTAACTAAGATGCACGCCGAGAGCTCCCGCAGAGGCAAAAAGAAAAAATATACTACTTTGGCATATTGTTATTCGAATATTAATTGGAGGATTTAAACATTTATTTGTCTAGCCAAAATGCCAAGGACACAGAAGAGTATTTTAAAGGGCAACGGGTAAAATATTCATCAAGAATAATCCTTTAATTATTTTACGCCCCAAATTGGATTCTATTGTTTCAAGAAGTTTACTTTTTATTAAACCATCAACAATTTTAGGGTTCCGTACGTGCGAATGAAAAAACGGAAATCGTATAGGATCATTTGTATGTGTGTTTGTCTGTCCACCTGTCACGACTTATTTGATCCGAATTAACTGGACCAATTAAGTTGTTTGGTACACGTATGAGTTTTTTGCTTTTTACACGAACTAAAAATTATAATATAATTAAATTGGCTCTTGTTTAGCTGTGTGTACTTTAAATTAATTTATACAAAGCGCTCCTCGCTTTTTGATTTTAATTATTGGATATAAAAGAAGTGACAAGTTTCATAATTATTTTAGGCTTTGGTTCCATCATCAGATCCTCGATACCATGTGAAATATATTGGACTCGTCAAACCGAATCATACGAGCCAAAACTCGAGGGGTTTACTAGAAGCCGCTGAAGAGTTCCACTATGCACCTCCTGGCTCCATCATCAGACCCTCGACACTAAGTGAAATATATTGGACTCGTCAAACCGAATCATACGAGCCAAAACTCGAGGGGTTTACTAGAAGCCGCTGAAGAGTTCCACTATTGCTGGCTCCATCATCAGATCAGCTCCATGATACTAAATTATTGTATTGTCATCGGTCGTTGAAACATTTGTTAATCGAACGTCTTGAAGTTGGTGAAAATTACGTTGAAAGATTCCGTTACATAGATAGATAGATACAGGTCAAGCTAATAAAATCGTATTAATTAAACGACAAAATCAGGTAATGCTGCACACGCTAAACGTATTGAATACGACTATTACCTTTTAGACTTTGGAAACACCATTCCAAGATGACAGAAACGTCCAAATTCCCACGGAAACAGTCCCATTCAGTGTTAATTCGAGCTCTTATCAGTCGGCTACATTCGGAACTCCCATTTACAGGGCCGAAGACCAATTACTTTGGTAATTGGAATAGGTAGCTTTTGTAGACTAGTGTCGGGCGTCCGACAAATATTATCGGTTCCAATTCAATTATGTCGTAGGCGGTGTTGCAAGCTCAGGGGTAGATGTGTAGCGTCCTTTGTTTGTGTAACAGTGGAATTGGAATTGTACATGTTCATTTGGTAAGATAAGGATAGAGTTAATCGTATTATGTCTGTTTTGGGGGTCTTAGCTTAGGATTAGGCTTCGATGACGTTATTAACAAAATTAAGATGTATCTAATAAATAATATACAATTTGAGTTTGATTTTAGCGATGTTTACTAGCAGTAGTTCATCATAGCATCCTTTCAGACGTATTCAAGCTATTAATCTGGCTATCTTATCATTCTTGTCAGATCAGGAAGTTTGTTTTTTCATAATTTTCAAACAAATCTTACTTTCACGGCGGGGGCAATCTAAATAACAAAAAACACACACCATTGACGATCTTCCTAAAAAATGTTTATGCATAAAAGATGCAATATCGCTGATCTATGCAAAGTCCAGGTCACAAAGCTTGTTTGTTAGAGCTAGGTGAGATTCTGTACCGAACATCATTTACAATTCAGATCTGACGTCCCAACTGGACAATAAGAATAAAAAGTGGGGCCGTCTCTGGCCGGCCCTGGCCGCCTCTGGCCGCCCCCGGCCCGCCACGTCGGTCTGCAAACAACCAAGTCTTGCGGCAAGAATGCAAAGATTGCGCAAGTTCGTTAGTTGTCAGGCAGTTGGCACGGAATAGTGTTAAATAAATCCTAGAAAGAATTTAATTTTGTCGAAGGGAACTCGGTGTTTGCAAATCCGATTTGGAATTTAAACCGTTAGGTAGCAACTGACCTGAAAGGCTGTAGGTATGCTAGTCGATGATGTATTTCTTCTTTTCGGTTTCTAACAAAAAATAAGTGTTCTAACTTCGCCCTTCGCCGCGTAATGTGTTCATGACTAAGAGCTCCGTTCGTCTTCAAATCTATTCGGGCAAATCTGAAATAAATACCATAAAACCGTAAACATTCATAGATATTCAGAAGGCTTGTAACCCTAGTAAGCACTTGCGGCATTGAAACACCATCAACACCATACCTTACACCTTATAGATGATTCAGCAAGATGGATACACCGAACATGCGAACCAAGTTTATATTCATAATATGCATCCGCGCGCCATGAATACCGAGGCGGATTGATCAGAGATTTTGTACGGCGTAACATTTTATGGTGATGGGCCTCGTGTGGGACGTGGGGATATATCTCGTAAACCAGAAGATTGTGAGGAATAACGCTGAATAAGCTGCGAGCGATTTATGTGTTTCAAAGTGTGAGTTAAAGTTATAATATGTGGAGTTTCTTGCCGGCTCTTCTCCCTTTGAAACGACCAATTAGAACTGTGCACCTAGCTTTTGACGTTTTATAAGTGCCCATGTAGGTTTATGTGAAATAAAGTTGTTTTGATTTGAATACGATTATATAGAAGAGATAGGTAGAAAGTTTAAGTACCATATCCAGCATTACTGCTCTCTGCGTCGAATTTCTATTAGCTTAACACTATTAATATATATATATTTATATATTTTCCATCTATTTAGAGAGAAGCAGGTCTAATGGTCATTCTACGGTGGTTTTTCGCGGATTAAGTTACTAAATATACGTCGTTTATTGTATTTTTTTTTGGTCATTCCATTAAAGTAGTAATTTTCGTTTGAAATCCTCTGTAAAGATGTAAGGTTTGCTATAGCTATCTTGGTTTCTTGTAGAAATCTGTGTAAAGAAAAGTTATGTTCCATTTATGATGATCGATAAAATAGCTCGAAACCCGTTATGTAACAAAGAACTATATCTGCCTATTTACTAGTAGTTCTGCGAACAGTACAGAAAACTTTTTTGCAACCATTGATATTTGTTTTTTGTTTTTAAAAACATGGCAAATATTTCGTTTTAAATAACTCTAGTAGTGAAAATAACCATGCCAGTGTAAAATACTATATAATTAATATACCATTCCTACTTTAAAAAAAACCGACTGTGGCTGTAGGTTATTTATTTATTTATTTTATTTGGGATAAAAAACACAAACACAGCATTAACAAAAAGTAGTTGTATTACAGTCGAAACAAATATATTAAAAGCATATGTTGGCAAGACGATAAATAAACAGAAATAAATGAACCTAACCTAACCAACTACTATTAGTTAAACATGAGACTTTACTTTTGAAGCTAGTTTACACCTAACAAAAGTTTCACACAAAATGTTCGATGGGACCTAACCATTTGACGACAGCGTCATCTAGTGGCCTTATTGTAAAACGTTTTAGAGAATTCTGAAAATAATTTTTAAAATTCTCTAGATTTGTGATTAGATCCTAGGTGTTCCATCAATCCCTACCTAGTAATTAAAGAGCCGATTCCACTGGTAAAAATCGAAAACTGAGCAATTTACTGCATTTTGAGGAGTTATTCTGCTCATTACGCCGAAGATCCTCATCAGATCTTCAGCAAATTTAAAGTAAAATCCTTTCAAATAAAAAAGAACCACTGAAATCGGATCTCATAAGGCGGAGATATCCAGTAGCCCCCATTTTGCTCCTTTTTGTCGGAACTTTGTACTCCTCCAATCAAAAATCCCTGACGATAAAAAAAAACTATAAAGTCATAAAATCTGTATACCAAGTTTTGTCCATTTCGGTTGTAAAATACGACCTCTAGAGGAGTACCAACAAACTGACGCACGAAAGCAAATTTCGGCAGACTTGAAGCGGAGACGCTTCGCTCGCTCGGTCAATTAAGTATCAAATTGTCTATATAATCACAGAAGCTAGCGTACTCTATTTCAGTGCTACCAAATATTGGGGCTCCATTTAGGCTCGATAAAAGCTTCCAAACAAATGCCTTGAAAGGGTATTAGAGTCCCCCCAAGCCCGTGTTTAGCGCCTTAAGCCATATAAGTAACATTGCTTTTATTTTCCCACTCCATTCGTAATGGCATAAATAAATAACGGATCCTTGTTTTATTTAAAAGCGTTCTTATATTGAGCTTGATGTCTGCTTTAGTAAACGTACGTTCTAGATCTTACTATAAACATAGTTATTAAATAGTAAAATCGTTATTTGAAGGCTCCTCCTGTCATGTTATTTTTATAACCTTTGAGCATGTAATTAGTACTGTACTATGTATCCTTTAAATTGTGGATTTGTTAAATAAACATACCTATGTATGTAGTGAAAGTGTATGAGGTTGAAAATTAGAATATTTTAACAGCTTTTCTGTTCTGAGCTACTATTGTGAGAGTGGATTATTAATAATACCTTTATTTTTTATAGACAAAATAATTAATTTATTATCTTTTCGCCTTATTAATATCAATTGTTTTTTTTTACCCGTTAATTTATAATGACGTTTGTTTGTGTTTATCTTTTCTATATTCATTACGTAAGTGCAATCCTATTACAACGGGTTGCCAGATAGATTGGCTGGTGGCCAATCTATCTAACATAGATTACGAGTATATTCACCATTGATTGGTCTGCTGGTTGGTTTGGTGTAGGTACAATAAAGCATCTTGTATCAATCTAAGCTGATTTGAATGTGTAGTCGTATTTAACCCACACATGCACACAAACTTGTGAACTCAAGTACCTATGACGTCCCAGATCTGCTAGTTTGAATACAGCAATCGAATACGACACAATAGTTGGTCACTAGCCGTTGCTCGCGTCCAGTTTTTTGCTCGCGTCATTCGCGTAGTTTTATGATCATCCTAATCTTCGTTATTGTTTATAAAACGTGTCTAGTTGTAGTAAATTTATTTAAAAAAAAAATACAGTAGACGATGTATATTTAGTAACGTAATCCGCTTAACAGTTCTTAAAGGGTCATAAAGAACCCTGTAAGAAATAGACACGTGTTTCACCTCTCAACTAGGCATCCTCAGGATAACGATTGACTTGTTGCGAACCCGGCCACGACGTGTTACTACGTCAAGCGGCGTCAGGCGGCGTGGCTTACACTGTGCTCGGCGCTTGACGTAGCAAACGTAGCATTTGCAGTTGGAGAATTATTAACCGTGGCGTAGGTATATCGATGTCCTGCCGGGGTCGCGGGTTTGTCTGAAAGGGATATCGCGACCTCGGCACACAGGCAACGGAAGGAACACGGGTGGGTTTTAGTCAGTAAAAGTCTGACACGCCCTCCCGCTCCACCCAGAGCGGGAGAAGTTATTTGATAATTTCCCATCCAAAAAAAAAAAAAAAGGTATATCGATGTATAGGACAAAATGTTTTTCAACAACAATGTTAAGTTTGTTTTTGGGATAAATTCATCCCAAGTACCGAACGCTACATTGTGCATGGTCCGACACGCACTTGACCGGTTTTGTTGAACTGTACGCTTAGCATAACCACAATAGAAACGGGTTTTGTCGACAGAATAATAGACGAAAGGACAGATAAACAATCACAATCTGTCATTTTGTCTACTCTTCCGTCGACAAAACTCTTAGAAAACTCGTTTCTATGGCTGTCATGCCACGCGTGCTGTGAACAGTATTTTAGAGTGAAAAACAGTATAATATATCTACTGTTTTTAACAGTAGGGATGGCAAGTGGCAACCCTTGTAACAACCCACACTGTTACTAACTTTATAAAAACATCATCTAAATAAATACGACCCAGTTGAACATTATTTACTTTAGTTATTCAGTAAACAGAAGCTTGTTTGTCACAAAATATGATTACACAAACATAAACCTTTTCGTCTTGTTCTCCCGTCCCTTGTGGCAACGTTTCTATTCTATTACCTACACAGCTCAAAAGCTTTGTCCAGGATTCTTCAAACTGTTACGTTGTTTGATTGAATAGTCAGAGAAGTAGAGTCCTGTGTTTATATAATATTACAGTCTGAACATCTGTATCTACCATTTGTTTACCTATAATGTTCTACAAATAAAAATATTTGATTTTATTTCAACGACTGATAAATAAGGGTGATGGAAAATATCTGTTATAATGAGTTATAAATGGAATAAAGTAGTGTTGGCAGACGTCCCATTTCCGGGACGTCCCGTATTTCAGGCATAATTTTAAACGGGGATCTGTCCAGGATTTGTCCCGTATTTAAATCTCATTTGATTTATAATTAAGAAATCTTTCGCACTACGGTTTGTTAACATTGAGACGTGGAAGGAAATAAAGAAAGAAGAACGGTTTTACAAGAATTAAATCCCTAACATTTTTCTAATTATATCGTTTATCTTCAGTATCTCTAGTTCCAATTGCTTTGTGGAAAGGATTTTTTCGCAGATGGTATTGAAATGGACTAGTGCGCAACAAATTTACCCCCGTTTTGATAAAGAGTGAATTAATGACAATTTTCAACAAAAACTGTAACTGCATTTAATTTTACAAATATATTAAATCAAATAAAGATATATTGAAACGTATACGATCTTCTTTAAAATATAAGTAGCAATAAATAAATAAAAATAAGAACGTGAAATAAATGTGTTTCATTTGTCCCGGGAAAAAATGAGAAATCCCGTTTTTTTTTACCAAATTGAGCGTTTGTCAAATAAAAATGTGGAAGCCCTAGAATAAAGCCAAGTTTTGATCGTAGCGCTTTACGTTTTTATATATGTCGGAAATACTTTACTGAGTTGATTAATAGGGACGCCAGCGCCGCCTCGCGCCGGTGCTCGACAGAGTATACGACATGACGCTCGGATCAGCCGCCGGCAGGGGCTTAGCAGAGCAGACTTCATGGGTGGCGGTCAATCGGTGAAGACGTTTAGAAACTGTCGCGCGTTTCGAATAGTTCGGTCGTGTACTTACAGTGTGTCAAATGCTAGTATGATTAATGTTATCGTAAATTATAATTTGATCTGAATTGCAACGGATTTTCTATTGCGCTATAACCAACACTACCCATTAGTACGCCCACAGTAGTTAAAATATGTCTGATAACGGAAGAGACCCTCCTCCGATATAAATATTCTAAGAAAATACATTAAAATAACAACAGTTGTAATTTATTTTCATATTTTATTAATCTTAATATAAATACGCTTATAAAATTATAACCAACTTTGGCCTTGTTAAAAATGTTGTAGCCAAGGTTATTGTTATGGGTTTGTCTGAAAGGGATATCGCGACCTCGGCACACAGGCAACGGAAGGAACACGGGTGGGTTTTAGTCAGTAAAAGTCTGACACGCCCTCCCGCTCCACCCAGAGCGGGAGAAGTTATTTGATAATTTCCCATCCTCAAAAAAAAAAAAAAAAGAAAAGGTTATTGTTATATATGTATATCGCAAATAAGAGTAGTTCATTACCACCTAATTTTATAAAATAAAATAAAATATGTCAGCCATACCGTTAAAAAGGCACCACAAGTAATAAAAACGTAACGTAAACTTATTTGATATCCTTAAACACAAAATTGTAAGGTCCCTTTATGTAATTAAGAGCTTGTTGAACTGTTTTCGGCGGAGGCCCAAACCATTCCACTTGAAAGTTTTCTATTAGTCTTGCCACAAATGTGTCCATTTCCAGTTCAGCTATGCGACGGCCTGGGGGTGAGAAAACAACATTTAATGCCATAATTAAGGTACGATTCCGTAACCGACCGCAGGCGGCAGCAGCAGGCGACGTGTCGTCGCGACACGACTGGTTTCTATGTAACCGAAGTGTCGCTAGCTACGGTAGGTATTTCATAGAAATTATCCGCTGCTGCCGTCTGCGGTCGGCTATGAAATGGTGCCTTAAGCGCTTGATTTAGAGTGTGGCTCGAGTAATTCGATATTTCTCAATATCTTATCATGCAATGGTTACACTGATACTCGTATGTATCTTGGTAATGAAAGTTTAGAAGTATGGTAAAATTGTCTTTTGGAATCATTACAAAAAATCAGTAAGGAATTGTAGTAGAATAGAGACATCTATTATGTAGTCTCGTAAAAACTCGAAAATGGCTCGACAGATTTGAATTGAATATGATAGTTTTTTTTTTCGCGTGGTACGATGTACACTGGGTCCTCAAGTGTAAAATAAAATGCATAAATTTTTTGGGAATTATGCACGCATACACCCTTCAATTCACACAAATCATAACCTTCCATTTACTATAGATTTAAATTAATTTAATACTTACCTATGCAGCTACGGACTCCAAAACCAAAGGGTGCATATACAAACGGATGCGTATTCCCGTAATAAAGAGGGTCATCTTTGTTTGCCAACCATCTCTCTGGGATGTACTCATCAGCTCTGGGGTAGTTCTTTTCCATCAACGACATTTCTTGGTGAGCGAAGACGACATCAACCTGAAATATATCGCGTTAAAATAGAGCAATATTTTATTGACTGATAGTAAATCCTGAAGTCGATATGTATACAATCATCAGAGCCGTTGAATTTTTTTTGTGAACTTATTTCGATCGGTTCTATGCTTCTCGACGATTCGTGCGGCCTTCACAAAGTCATCGTTCCGAACCGGTTGAAGTGGTGGTGCTTGGGGGAGGCCTATATCCAGCAGACCTATGTCCTTTCGGGCTGAAATGATGCTGATGATGTGGTAGTGTTCAGTAGTGCGGTGTGAAATCTGACAATCAGTTCCGGGTAGCATGGCTACTCTTAAATCTATGATTAATTATATCACATACAGAGTAGCCCATTGTTGCTTTGTTTTTCTTTGTCTCGAAGAAGTCCGAGATGAGCCAGACGGAGTTTAATTTGTTCCTAATCAAAAGAAATCTGAACGAAACTACAAAGATTGTTTGCAAGTGTGGTATGATAATCAACATATTTCACTTACATCTTTCGGCACCTCGTAACCCAATAAATTGTACTCCTTCGAGGTCTTTCTTGCATTCCCTGACACTACGGGCATCATTCTGATCGACTCTTTGATGCAAGCCCTGAGATATGGTCTTTTCTCCGAGTTCGACATTATTTCCTCTCTTAGTTTGTCTTGTTTCTCTGGATTACTAGCCAGAAGGTAGAGAGTTGCTGTTACTGTGTTTGCAGCCTGAAAAACATCATAATTATTAATTATTCAGAACAATTCTGCGATTCAGACTAAGTGTTAAAATATTTTTTTATTTCATAGAAAGATGTATATTTTGTAATAAAAGGTTTAAAGGTACAAAGTTGGACTGTATTACACCAATTTTGTCCATTGGTTTGACTAAAAGTATTTTGTTCTTTGTCAATGATATGCTTACCGTATCAACACCAGCAAATAACATATCACTGGCCATGACGTGGGCCGCTTCTTCATTGATATCCAACAATTTCTCTAAAACTCCCTTCTCGGTTGTAGATTTGTTCTTTAGGTTATCCTTTCCCTTTTTGATGAAGTATTTTGTTAAACTGAAATCATAAAATGTACTGTACACCAATTTCTTCTAGTAGATTATTCGTGGTGGGTAAAGAGTTGACAGTTTGAAAAGATTCCAATCAATTCAGGCTATAAAAGATGGGAACAAATAGTTCATATTGGTCTAACAGTTCTCTCAGGAAATTTTCAGGACCCTATGAGGTGCCCGACTAAAATCAATGATCTTAAATAAGAAGACGATGGAAGTTGTTTGAATTACGAAATTCGCTATTGAAAAGATTAACTTTTTTTGCAACTTACTTTTCATGGTGCTCATACAACTTCATAGCTCTCTTGTACAATGGAGTGGAGAACCATCTCCACAGGCTTGGTTTGAAGTCTATTTCGTTAGCTGTAACAAATAGGTCGTGGACGCACTGGATCAACTGCCACTCTGGCGAGTCTGCGGGCAAGTTGGGATCGAAGCAGTTTAAGCGGCAGCCAAGAGCGACTGTGCCGATGGATTCCAGCGCCCATAAGTTCATTTCCTTGTCGAAGTCATTCTTGATCATGTTCTTTTCATCACGGTTGGCTCTCATTCTGAAAAATTAGGTGATTTTATTTTTTAGTTAAAGTCAAGAAAATTTTCACTGCAGCGATCATCGCTTATTATGCTAAGCATTCTCATAGATCGTCTGAATGATGATCGTTACAGATTTGCTAAGATCCCATAACGCTTCAAAAATGGATTTATTTAATTTATTTATGCACAAGTTGCATAAATAAATAAATAAACAGTGGGGTATTATTATTATTGATGACAATTACAATTAATACTCTTGTCGAGTAATGGGACCTTTAACGACCTATACGGAAATAAATGGCTGATAATCTCAAAACAAAACAAAAAATATCGGCTGTTAAATATCTTCTATATGAAGCGTTCTACAGTCCACACGGAACAAAATAAAAGAGATCCTTTATTTTGCCGGGAATTTAATTAATAAATAGAGAGAAGGGGAAGCATTTGCCTTTTGGCAGTAATGGATGCTTCTCATTATTTCGCTTAATCTCATCCTCGTCTGATTGAACTCGATGTAGATAAGGTGATTCTATTAGATCTTCTATTAATATAGCGTTCTATTCAATGCTTATTTCTGTAAGGAGGTAGAAATTAATAGTCTGTAGTTTATATTATATGAGAGACATTGACTAAATTGGCTGTTCAATCCTACAACCCCCTCTTATCTTAAAGAACGATTCAAGTTCCTTTATGACACACATAATAGATATCTGTACACAATTTAAGGATAGGATAGTTCAGGGTGCACAGAAGTGTGTGTTTTTAGGGTTCCGTACCTCAACAGGAAAAAACGGAACCCTTATAGGATCACTCGTGTGTCTGTCTGTTTGTCCGTCTGTCACTCCACATTTGCTCCGAATCTAATTGACCGATTAAGTTCAAAACATT
This sequence comes from Agrochola circellaris, assembly GCA_914767755.1. Lineage (NCBI taxonomy): Eukaryota > Metazoa > Arthropoda > Insecta > Lepidoptera > Noctuidae > Agrochola > Agrochola circellaris. The sequence goes on from OU611847.1 coordinate 5,969,255, forward strand.
ATGGTACACATATGTATTTCTGTGACCCGAACACGGACGTGTAACATAAATAAATGAATTTTGAATATTGGGACACTTTTGGGGGGAAAAAATAAAATAAAAATAAATGTTTTGCGAACCTGTACCGACTGTGACATATCAAATGAAAGGGCTTATTGTGACGATCTCAAATACATTTTTTTTAATCATATTAAAATAAATACTTTTAAAGATATTTAAGAAAAGAGATGTAAATTGACCATTCCCCCCCTTATATCCGAAACTACTGATGCTATTTTTTTTTTTTAAATACAGTGTCGGCGCATCATATATGCGCGTGATTTACTGCGGGGAACGCGCGGGGTCTCGGGGTACCGAACCCGCTACCAACGCCCGCTGCGCGCCCGCCACTCCACTCAGCTCACAGACGCGCTCCACTACGGGCATTACTTTCACTGTCTTCCATAAAAGTTGTACATGTTAATTGTGGTATTACACCTATTAATACAGTCCACTACTCTTTCATTTGTAAATCCCGATTGAGCCCATTCAATGGTCCTTCGATTGCGCAAAAATAATACCGGTTTTGCCGTAATTAACGCCGTCAACGCTATCGGTCGTCGTGTTAACCTGTGCGGACTTTGACCGCTCGCGAGCACCACGCGGTACGACCACGAAGAAAGGACAAAGGAGTCGTTCCCGAGGCAGCCTGCATCGTCATCGTGGGAGCTGATGTCATTCTTTGGGAGTATAATACTGTATTTGAGTGAGTCCGTTCCAATTAGTTATTTTTCTGCTTCTTTTACTTGCCGAAAATCGTTGATTCATCTTCCTATCTTTCAGCTTTCATAAAGTGTTGCAGTATTAGAACATTCATAGTGTTTTATATGACACTGCTGTTAAAATCCGCATAATTTCTATCGAAAACGCTTGGTCATTAGCTAATTCGCATTACGTTAACGCATGTTGAGTCGTTGACCTTGAAACTAATTCTCGATCCCTTTCACTAACGAACAGCTGTTTTGCAGTTTTTTATCTATTAAGTACATTAGCATCAGTGCGTCCAGCTGTTATTTAACTTTACAATGACAGACAGTTTAAAAACATTAATAAAGAAGCGTAGTTCAATAAAATCGAAGCTTACTATTTACAGCAACTATTTAAACTTAGTAAAAAGTAGTTCCGCAATATCTGAGTTGCAACGTTTGGATTTAGAGGAGCGTTTTAATAAATTCGAAAGCTTACACACCGAATTTGATGCCTTACAGACACAGATTGAAGTGCTTTCCGATGACGACGAGCTTGCGTTGGCTGAGCGTGAGGACTTTGACCGCCAGTTTTTCAACCACGTGGCACTCACGCGCAGCCTGCTCGGTGTCTCGGCCAACGGTGCTGCGTCGGAGGCGGGCTTCAGAGATGCTGACTCAGGTGCACATGTTTCATTTAGGAATTCTTTTGTTCGTTTGCCTAAAATAGATTTGCCACATTTCGATGGGAACTACCAATGCTGGCTTGAGTTTAGGGATACCTTTGGGTCATTGATTCACGACAATACTAGCATAAGTGACATTAACAAGTTCCACTACCTGCGAGCTTCACTCCAGGGAAATGCGGCTTTAATTATTAAAAATATTGATTTTAAAGCCGATCATTATGTTCTTGCGTGGGACCTGTTGTGCGAACGTTATAATAACAACCGACTTCTAGTGAAAAATCATTTTCAAGCTTTACTTGAAGTCGAACCCATTAGTAAAGAATCAAGTGTATCCATCAGAAACCTTGTTGATATTATTAATAAAAATGTAAGGGCACTAACTTCATTAAAAAAGCCCACTCAATATTGGGACGACATTATTATTTATTTTATGGTTAGAAAATTAGATTTAACAACAAGTCATGACTGGGAAGAGCATAGAAACAATACTTTTAAAGATGATCCTACTTTAACACAGTTTTGTTCGTTTTTAAGCAGGAAAGCGGACTGGTTAGAATCGGTGGAATCAAACCTTAGTTCTTCTGAAACGAATGCTATAGTCGCCTTAAATAATAGTCATTCAAATAAAACTGATACTAAACATAATCAAACAAATACAAAATTAGAAAATATAAATAAAAACAGAAAATGTCCACTTTGCTCCCAAGCACATACATTATTTAAATGTGAAACTTTTAGAAACTTATCAATAGAAAATCGCATACAAAAAGCAATTGAATTTAATGTTTGTATTAATTGCTTACGCTTTGGACATAATTCTAAGAAATGCAGGTTTTCACATTGCAAATATTGCAAAACAAAGCACAATACGCTTTTGCATTTGGAAAGTAACGAGCCCAAACTTGTTTCCAATCCTTTGCCTTCTGCCATGCCTTCTGCACTGCCTTCTGCTTCGCCTTCTTCAAATGTTGTGCTTTCAGCCAATTCCATGCAGCTTGCTACTTCTGCGCATGTTTTACTGTCCACAGCTATGGTGAACGTGACTGGCGTGTCGGGTAAGAAGTACACTGCGCGCCTACTGCTGGACAACGGTAGTACGGCGAACTTTGTTACGCAGAGCTTATCAGAGAAACTGGGTTTGTTACGACGCGGTACGAGCACCAAGGTAACGGGTATTAATAATCACATATCCACCAGTACACAGTCTTGCAACTTCACAATAGAGTCTTTATGCTGTGCCTTTACTGCAGATATCGAGTGTCACATTTTGCCTGAAATCACAAGGGTTCTACCGTCTTCATTCGTGCATATCAATCACGTCCCTATTCCTTCAGGTCTTAAGCTAGCAGACCCGAACTTTAACGTTCCGTCGGTCGTAGACATCCTGGTAGGGGCTGAAGTTTTCTGGAATGTCTTAGGTAGCAAAACGATAGACTTAGGGAAAAACCTACCTAAATTATGCGAGACCAAATTAGGATGGTTAGTTTCAGGTAGTATTTCGCACCAATCATGTTTTTCCGCTAATCATTTTTGCCATCACTCCAATGTCACTCCCGACCTCACTCAATTTTGGGAGCTTGACAACGTCGCTTCAAAACATTCACTCTCACTTGAGGAGAGAATGTGTGAGCAGTATTTTGCTCAAACCACCGTTCGTAATGATAGTGGGGGATTCGTCGTCACTATGCCTTTAAGAGGGGATCCTAGTACATTAGGTCATTCTTTTACTAATGCTAGAAATCGTTTTTTTTCCCTTGAACGGCGATTTAAACGCGATCCATCATTTCATAAAAAATATAATGAGTTCATGAGTGAATATGAGCGCCTAGGTCATATGACGTTAGACTCAGACTGTGCTCCTTCTCCAGAAAACTCCATGACTAAATATTATATTCCACATCATGGAGTCATTCGTAGTTCTAGCACCACTACTCAACTACGCGTAGTATTCGACGCATCAGCTTCCACTAGTTCGGGCGTGTCGCTTAACGACATTCAGATGGTCGGTCCCGTAGTTCAAGACGATCTGTTTTCCATTCTAACACGTTTTCGTCAGCATAGGTACGTGGTCTCAGGTGATGTGGAGAAAATGTACAGGGCCATAGAGTTAAATACTGACCAACGACCTCTTCAAAAAATAATTTTCAGGTTTGAACCTTCGGAACCTCTTAGGACATTCACTTTAAATACGGTTACTTACGGTACTGCTTCTGCACCCTATTTAGCCACTAAGTGTCTTGTAAGTCTGGCTGATAACATTGAGGACAGTCGTGCCCAATGTGCCATTCGACGCGACTTCTACGTCGATGACTTTCTTAGTGGAGGGGATACCATATCTGAAGCTGTTGACATCTCTAAAAAGGTACATGCAAAATTTAATTTACGTAAATGGCGATCAAATAATTCACAAATTCTCAAAGAAATAACACATAATAACAAGTTACATAATACTTTACATTTTTCTGACCAAAGTCCAAACTCATCTCAATCTAAGACTTTAGGTCTCAACTGGGTTTGTGACTCTGATACACTTACTTATACTATAAATATAACCTCCACTACTAAGGTCACCAAACGTCATGTCCTCTCTATTATCAGTCAGATCTTTGACCCACTAGGCCTCGTAGGTCCGTGTGTCGTCGAAGCAAAGATAATTATGCAGCTTCTATGGCGAGATAAGTATGACTGGGATGACGAAGTATCGCACGAAGTCAGAAACCTTTGGTCAACATTTGAAGGCACAATAACAGCATTAAACAACTTAAAAATTCCTCGTTGGGTTTTGCGTGAAGACTCTATTACGCATGAAGTACACGTCTTTACCGATGCGTCCGAAAGGGCGTATGGCGCTTGTGTGTATATTCGGTCTTCTAACGGCAGTGGATCCATTGGCGTACAACTTCTAGTCTCTAGAAATCGTGTAGCGCCCATCAAACCAACGACGATACCAAGGCTTGAACTTTGTGGAGCTTTGTTAGGTGCAAGGCTGTGTACTAAGGTTCAAGAATCGCTTACCATGCCCATTCATAAATGTAGATTCTGGTGCGACTCAACCATAGTCCTGGGTTGGCTCTCTAGTCCTTCAAATCAATTAAAACCTTTTGTCAGAAACAGAGTCAATGAGATACAGGAAAGTACATGTGGTCATACCTGGAGCTACGTACCGTCGAAGGACAACCCGGCGGATCTTGTTTCCCGTGGTCTCAGGGCCGACATTATCATAGACACACCTCTGTGGTGGTCTGGACCCTCATTTTTACAGCATAGTGAAAATGAGTGGCCCATTATGCCAAACAACGGGAAGGATAGTCTGCCGGAAGTAGTGACTCATTTCATTGGTAGTGATAGTGACAATCATTCATTTATTAGTAACCATTCAGACGTAACCATTCATTCATCAATCATTCATGATTTATTAGTAAAGTATTCTACCTTAACAAAAATACAAAATATATTGACATATGTACAACGCTTTATTTACAATGTAAAAAATATAAATAAAATGCATGGTAATTTTTCAAAAACAGAACTAGAAAATTCATTAACTTTAATTATACATTATGCACAGCTTGAAATGTTTTCAGAAGAGTATAATTTGTTAAAATCTGGACAAAAATTACCACGCAAAAGTAGATTGCTTCCTCTGACACCGTTCATTGACAATCACAACCTCATTCGCGTGGGCGGAAGGCTTGATAACTCCCCCTACGATTATAGTGTGAAACATCCCGTTGTTTTATGCAGTAAGCACACACTTACAAAACTCTTATTTCAAATGCAACATTTAAAGCTTGTTCATGCTGGTCCACAGTTGTTATTGTCACATATACGACAAACTTATTGGCCTCTAGGTGGCAGAAACTTGTCTAGATTTGTCGTGAGTAAATGTCTTAAGTGTTTCAGACATAAGGCTCAGAACGTACAGCCTATAATGGGTCAACTACCTAACTCAAGAACAAACCTTGAGTTTCCATTTTTACACAGCTATGTGGACTATGCTGGGCCAGTATTGGTGGCCAATCGTAAAGGCCGAGGATGCAAACTTACAAAATCCTATATGTGCATCTTCGTTTGCTCGGCAGTGAAAGCTGTACATTTGGAGCTCGTCACCGACCTCACCACTGAAGCCTACATGGCCGCTCTAAATCGTTTCGTGGCGCGTCGTGGCAAGCCTCGAAGCATCACGTCCGATAACGGGACTAATTTTGTAGGCGCATCAAATGAGATGTGTAGGTTCTTGCAATCATCTAATGTTGCATCTGAAATGGCGCAGCAAGGTATCGAATTTATTTTCACGCCTGCATACAGCCCTCATTTCAATTCATTGGCTGAAGCTGCTGTAAAATCATGTAAGCATCATTTAAAACGTATACTGCATCTTACTCATTTCACCTTCGAGGAGATGGCTACCTGTCTCACTCATATAGAGGCGGTTCTTAATTCACGCCCTCTTACTCCACTTTCTTCAGACCCTAACGATTTTTCGGCACTCACTCCCTTTCACTTCCTAATTGGACGGCCATTTTTATCAGTACCACATCCTCAGGTGACTGAAGCCAACATCACGCAGATGGATCGCTGGAAGAGAATCCAGTACATCAGACAGCATTTCTGGCAACGGTTTCATAACGAGTATACTTCTCTGCTGCAGGCAAAATCCAAGTGGTTCCGTTCCAGAGGTGAAGTGCAGCCGGGGTCCTTAGTCCTGATAAAGGACAAAACAACGCCACCTCTGCTCTGGTCCCTGGGCCGGGTCACGAAGACCTACCCCGGCGTAGACGGGGTTACGAGAGTGGCCGAACTGAAGACGAAGCGGGGCACCATTCGTCGTGCCTTCAACTGCATCTGCCCCCTTCCAGTCGAAAATTGAAGACTTCTCTTCAACCCGGGGAATATGTCGGCGCATCATATATGCGCGTGATTTACTGCGGGGAACGCGCGGGGTCTCGGGGTACCGAACCCGCTACCAACGCCCGCTGCGCGCCCGCCACTCCACTCAGCTCACAGACGCGCTCCACTACGGGCATTACTTTCACTGTCTTCCATAAAAGTTGTACATGTTAATTGTGGTATTACACCTATTAATACAGTCCACTACTCTTTCATTTGTAAATCCCGATTGAGCCCATTCAACAGTGTATCGTTCTATACTTATAGATTACAGGAAAACCTATAAGAAGTCTATGGTCATAAAATAACATGGTAAATCACTCAATATTGTGCATAAAATCCTACATTTGCAGTTTGAATGTATGGGGGAACATGTTTTTCAACTACAATGTTAAGTTTGTTCTTGGGATAAATTTCATTCATCCCAACTACGGAACCCTTCATTGTGCGTGGTACGACACACAATTGGCCGGTTATAAAAAAAAAAAATAAGCAACCGTGTGAGGGATTGTCATTCGTATGGTGGCACTGATGATTGCGACTCCGTTGAACCAGACACTCCAAAGCAAACTTTGTTTCTCTTGTAAAAAGTAAGGACAAATGGAATGTTAGCTTTGATTCCTTAAGAAAAACCAAGATTTAAAAAACTTGGGTCAGAAGAAATTAATAAAATATTGAAATGTTTAGGCTCCTTACCTTGCTATCATGTCCTGTGCCACCTCATCAAGTACTGAGGCGTATAGTTTGATCGTCTTAGGTTGTAACATCACTGGGTTGACTGTTGAGCGGAACTCTTTCCATATCTCGCCGTGGCTAGAAAAAAGGGTTAAGAATATTTGAATGCACAACTAACTACGTGTATGGTTAGTTTAACATTTTTTCTTGGGTATTTGTATGCATGTAGGGTTACCTAATGATCTCTGCACAAACAATACAATTTCTCTTTATAATTAAAAGATAGTATTTGGCGTTATAATTATAGAAAAAATCTTTACACATCTATCATGGATGCTAGAACTAAAATTATATTCTTCAGTTTGGTATTTACCTACACATAGGCTTGTGAAAATGCACCCTGGGGCCTTACTATGACGTGTTAAAACCATCACTTTTCCGTTGTGAAATAAGGATAGTGCTATTCGTATTGTACAGTTCCATCTCTCTCTCACACTGGAACAATGATTGCTTTAACAAGTCATAGTACAGCCCCTGTTCAGTATTCACAAGTTCTCCAACAAGCCACCTTTATGTAGACAGTGGCTTCACTTCTCTCAATTACTTCATTTGAACATTTTACGTCCACAGTCGCAAAACAGAAGATATTAACTAAAGTAGACAAACTCAATCTCTGTCTTTTATTTATAAAGCACAATTTGACGTGTCTTATATCTTTAACTCTGGTGGTCAAAGGCCCATCGTCAGAGCAGTTGTGATGAAATAATTTACACAATTACAAATATTAGTGTCATGCTGTATGCATGCATGTCTGTGACATGCTGGCTACTCGTTGGTGATTTAGTTTGTAACTGGTTACTTTTGAGTAGTATCGAGGACGATGGGCCATAAGGTTAAGGAGGATCCGTGTGTGTCTGGATTGAGGAGCCATGTCTCATATCGGAACGAGGTTACTACCAATATTTAGTAGTAAATTAGCCGATTTTGTAGGCCGGATCCTGTAATTTGTAGTAAACCCCTTAAAAAGTTATACGACGTTAAAGGTGGCTCCTCAATCCTGACGTCTGGATTGAGGAGCCACCTTAGAACCCGAAAACTAGCCAACGGATATTTTTGATCATTTTTTAGGATTTAACAGTACTTATGCGTAATCTCTACAAAAAAAATGGGGTTTGTACGGTCGAATTTGAGATAGCTACAACGTTTAGATTTTTCATAAAAAAACATAAATTTCACCGCGCTGTATGTCGGAAAGTTATCAACCAATTACAACATATTTTTAGTATGATTTAGTAGTAAATGTGCTCGAATTTGTACAATAAAAATAAAATGGAAAAGCTATATAATTTCGGTAACACAACACATTTTATGTGGCTCCTCAATCCTGACGGTCTATAGAAATGATATGTACGTAGCTACTAAAGTAGTTGATCAACTCGGATAACAATAACACCAATATTTAGTAGAAATTTCTACTAAATATTGGCGTAATCCAACATCCTGCGCATTCAGTATTTCAAAAGATATTAATAAAATAAACATTCCTTAACAAATTAGTGAATAGGGTGACCATAAATAATTCAAAGAAGACCATTGTTTGAAATAAGTAGTTTTATTTGCTTATAAATCATTCTACAAGTACGATTACCTACGTGTAACTTATGTAATTGTGGTTTTAGATTATTTGAAATACTAGCTGCGCCCCGTGGACCCACCTTCATAAGTCTCGATTCCGTGGGAATAGCGGGATGAACAGTATTCTATGTCCTTACCCAGGTTATGCTCTACCCATGTGCTAAATTTCATTCAAATCTGTTCGGCCGATATAGCGTAACAAACAAACAAACTCACTTTCGCATTTATAATATTACCTATATAGTTAGGATATTTATGTAATGAACCTAATGAAATGAAATTCAGTAATCGGTGATGAATTTTATGATACTTATTTTATACAAACTTATGTTTAGTTTGATTATTTAAACAATATTTTAGTTCCTGATGTATCGATAGATGGCGTTGTACATTTAGCACTCTCCGCTGAATCGCGGTGATAGGAATCTCCGCAGAAACATGACCTCTTCGTGTATAGTAAAATAAATTGTCTTCGTCAAAGTTTTTATTCATACGTTATGATTTTAAATTCATTATTGTTTCGCTGTTATTTTTACAACATTATTGCTATAGTAACGTAAAGAAAGTAATAGACAAGCATTAGATTAGAAAAAAAATCGGTTAGACATAAATGATACAAACTCCATTAAAATAGTATTATTAGTAGTATTTTAATACAAAATTTACAATTCATTGTAACCGCACAAAGGATCGCAAAGCAAATGAAGGCACAAAAGCCGGGGGTACGTGCCGCGCGGGAAAATGCGGCAGCCATGCCGCCGGCATAGTGTGTAGGAATCATAACAGGCGCCTCTAAATTTTTTAGTACCTACTATACAAACGGGTTATAAACAAAATCAATCAATCTGCCTAGCCTCTTCCCAATTATGTTGGGGTTGGCTGCCAGTCTAACCGGATGCAGCTGAATACCTGTATTTTACATGGAACGACGTGGAGTATTTTACAACCGGGTTGAATACCTAATTAATAAATAAAATAACAATACATATATCCCGCCTTACACCGACGCCTATAACACCGACGCCTTACGCCGACGCCTTACGCTGACGCCTTACGCCGACGCCTTACGCCGACGCCTTACGCCGATGCCTTACGCCGACGCCTATAACACCGATGCCTTACGCCAACGCCTATAACACCGACGCCTTACGCCGACGCCTTACGCCGACGCCTAACGCCGACGCCTAACGCCGACGCCTAACGCCGACGCCTATAACACTGACGCCTTACGCCGACGCCTATAACACCGACGCCTTACGCCGACGCCTATAACTCCGACGCCTTACGCCGACGCCTAACGCCGAAGCCTAACGCCGACGCCTATAACACCGAAGCCTATAACACCGACGCCTATAACACCGATGCCTATAACACCGACGCCTATAACACCGGCGCCTTACGCCGACGCCTATAACACCGACGCCTTACGCTGACGCCTATCGCCGACGCCTATAACACCGACGCCTATAACACCGACGCCTATAACACCGACGCCTTACGCCGACGCCTAACGCCGACACCTATAACACCGACGCCTATAACACCGACGCCTATAACACCGACGCCTATAACACTGACGCCTATAACACCGACGCCTTACGCCGACGCCTATAACACCGACGCCTTTTACACCGACGCCTTACGTCGACGCCTATAACACCGACGCCTTACGCCAACGCCTATAACACCGACGCCTATAACACCGACGCCTTACGCCGACGCCTTACGCCGACGCCTATAACACCGACGCCTTACGCCGACGCCTATAACACCGACGCCAATAACACCGGCGCCTATAACACCGACGCCTTACGCCGACGCCTAACGCCGACGCCTATAGCACCGACGCCTTACGCCGACGCCTATAACACCGACGCCTAGAACACCGACGCCTTACGCCGACGCCTATAAAACCGACGCCTATAACACCGACGCCTTACGCCGACGCCTATCGCTGACGCCTATAACACCAACGCCTATAACACCGACGCCTATAACACCGACGCCTTACGCCGACGCCTTACGCCGACGCCTTACGCCGACGCCTTACGCCGACGCCTTACGCCGACGCCTTACGCCAACGCCTATAACACCGGCGCCTATAACACCGACGCCTATAACACCGACGCCTATAACTCCGACGCCTATAACACCGACGCCTATAACACCGACGCCTATAACACCGACGCCTTACGCCGACGCCTAACGCCGACGCCTATAACACCGACGCCTATAACACCGACGCCTTACGCCGACGCCTTACGCTGACGCCTTACGCCGACGCCTTACGCCGACGCCTTACGCCGACGCCTAACGCCGACGCCTATAGCACCGACGCCTTACGCCGACGCCTATAACACCGACGCCTAGAACACCGACGCCTTACGCCGACGCCTATAAAACCGACGCCTTACGCCGACGCCTATAACACCGACGCCTATAACACCGACGCCTATAACACCGACGCCTTACGCCGACGCCTTACGCCGACGCCTATAACACCGGCGCCTATAACAACGACGCCTTACGCCGACGCCTAACGCCGACGCCTATAGCACCGACGCCTTACGCCGACGCCTATAACACCGACGCCTAGAACACCGACGCCTTACGCCGACGCCTATAACACCGACGCCTATAACACCGACGCCTATAACACCGTTGCCTTACGCCGACGCCTAACGCCGACGCCTATAACACCGACGCCTTACGCCGACGCCTAACGCCGACGCCTATAGCACCGACGCCTTACGCCGACGCCTATAACACCGACGCTTAGAACACCGACGCCTTACGCCGACGCCTATAACACCGACGCCTATAACACCGACGCCTTACGCCGACGCCTATAACACCGACGCCTTACGCCGACGCCTATAACACCGACGCCTTACGCCGACGCCTATAACACCGACGCCTTACGCCGACGCCTATAACACCGACGCCTTACGCCAACGCCTATAACACCGACGCCTATAACACCGACGCCTTACGCCGGCGCCTAACGCCGACGCCTACAGCATCGACGCCTTACGCCGACGCCTATAACACCGACGCCTAGAACACCGACGCCTTACGCCGACGCCTATAACACCGACGCCTATAACACCGACGCCTATAACACCGACGCCTATAACACCGACGCCTTACGCCGACGCCTATAACACCGATGCCTATAACACCGACGCCTTACGCCGACGCCTAACGCCGACGCCTATAGCACCGACGCCTTACGCCGACGCCTATAACACCGACGCCTAGAACACCGACGCCTCACGCCGACGCCTATAACACCGACGCCTATAACACCGACGCCTTACGCCGACGCCTTAGGCCGACGCCTATAACAACGACGCCTATACACCGACGCTTATAACACCGACGCCTTACACCGACGCCTTACACCGACGCCTATAACACCGACGCCTATAACACCGACGCCTATAACACCGACGCCTATAACACCGACGCCTATAACACCGACGTCTTACGCCGACGCCTAACGCCGACGCCTATAACACCGACGCCTATAACACCGACGCCTACAACACCGACGCCTATAACACCGACGCCTATAACACCGACGCCTTACGCCAACGCCTAACGCCGACGCCTATAGCACCGACGCCTTACGCCGACGCCTATAACACCGACGCCTAGAACACCGACGCCTTACGCCGACGCCTATAACACCGACGCCTTACGCCGACGCCTATAACACCGACGCCTATAACACCGACGCCTATAACACCGACGCCTTACGCCGACGCCTTACGCCGACGCCTATAACACCGGCGCCTATAACAACGACGCCTTACGCCGACGCCTAACGCCGACGCCTATAGCACCGACGCCTATAACACCGACGCCTTACGCCGACGCCTTACGCCGACGCCTATAACACCGACGCCTATAACACCGACGCCTATAACACCGACGCCTTACGCCGACGCCTTACGCCGACGCCTTACGCCGACGCCTATAACACCGACGCCTGACGCCGACGCCTATAACACCGACGTCTTACGCCGACGCCTTACGCCGACGCCTTACGCCGACGCCTTACGCCGACGCCTTACGCCGACGCCTTACGCCGACGCCTTACGCCGACGCCTATAACACCGACGCCTATAACACCGACGCCTATAACACCGACGCCTATAACACCGACGCCTATAACACCGACGCCTTACGCCGACGCCTATAACACCGACGCTTTACGCCGACGCCTATAACACCGACGCCTTACGCCGACGCCTATAACACCGACGCCTATAACACTGACGCCTTACGCCGACGCCTATAACACCGACGCCTTACGCCGACGCCTTACGCCGACGCCTTACGCCGACGCCTATAACACCGACGCCTATAACACCGACGCCTATAACACCGACGCCTATAAAACCAACGCCTATAACACCGACGCCTTACGCCGACGCCTATAACACCGACGCCTTACGCCGACGCCTATAACACCGACGCCTTACGCCGACGCCTATAACAACGACGCCTTACGCCGACGCCTATAACACCGACGCCTTACGCCGACGCCTATAACACCGACGCCTATAACACCGACGCCTTACGCCGACGCCTATCGCCGACGCCTATAACACCGACGCCTATAACACCGACGCCTATAACACCGACGCCTATAACACCGACGCCTATAACACCGACGCCTATAACACCGACGCCTATAACACCGACGCCTATAACACTGACGCCTATAACACCGACGCCTTACGCCGACGCCTATAACACCGACGCCTTACGCCGACGCCCATAACACCGACGCCTTACGCCGACGCCTATGACACCGACGCCTTACGCCGACGCCTTACGCCGACGCCTTACGCCGACGCCTTACGCCGACGCCTTACGCCGACGCCTTACGCCGACGCCTTACGCCGACGCCTTACGCCGACGCCTTACGCCGACGCCTTACGCCGACGCCTATAACACCGGCGCCTATAACACCGTTGCCTTACGCCGACGCCTAACGCCGACGCCTATAGCACCGACGCCTTACGCCGACGCCTATAACACCGACGCCTTACGCCGACGCCTAACGCCGACGCCTATAGCACCGACGCCTTACGCCGACGCCTATAACACCGACGCCTTACGCCGACGCCTATAACACCGACGCCTATAACACCGACGCCTATAACACCGACGCCTTACGCCGACGCTTTACGCCGACGCCTATAACACCGGCGCCTATAACAACGACGCCTTACGCCGACGCCTAACGCCGACGCCTATAGCACCGACGCCTATAACACCGACGCCTTACGCCGACGCCTTACGCCGACGCCTTACGCCGACGCCTTACGCCGACGCCTATAACACCGACGCCTATAACACCGACGCCTATAACACCGACGCCTTACGCCGACGCCTTACGCCGACGCCTATAACACCGGCGCCTATAACAACGACGCCTTACGCCGACGCCTAACGCCGACGCCTATAGCACCGACGCCTATAACACCGACGCCTTACGCCGACGCCTTACGCCGACGCCTTACGCCGACGCCTATAACACCGACGCCTATAACACCGACGCCTATAACACCGACGCCTATAACACCGACGCCTTACGCCGACGCCTATAACACCGACGCTTTACGCCGACGCCTATAACACCGACGCCTTACGCCGACGCCTATAACACCGACGCCTATAACACTGACGCCTTACGCCGACGCCTATAACACCGACGCCTTACGCCGACGCCTTACGCCGACGCCTTACGCCGACGCCTATAACACCGACGCCTATAACACCGACGCCTATAACACCGACGCCTATAAAACCAACGCCTATAACACCGACGCCTTACGCCGACGCCTATAACACCGACGCCTTACGCCGACGCCTATAACACCGACGCCTTACGCCGACGCCTATAACAACGACGCCTTACGCCGACGCCTATAACACCGACGCCTTACGCCGACGCCTATAACACCGACGTCTATAACACCGACGCCTTACGCCGACGCCTATCGCCGACGCCTATAACACCGACGCCTATAACACCGACGCCTATAACACCGACGTCTATAACACCGACGCCTATAACACCGACGCCTTACGCCGACGCCTAACGCCGACGCCTATAACACCGACGCCTATAACACCGACGCCTATAACACCGACGCCTATAACACCGACGCCTATAACACCGACGCCTATAACACTGACGCCTATAACACTGACGCCTTACGCCGACGCCTATAACACCGACGCCTTACGCCGACGCCCATAACACCGACGCCTTACGCCGACGCCTATAACACCGACGCCTTACGCCGACGCCTTACGCCGACGCCTTACGCCGACGCCTTACGCCGACGCCTTACGCCGACGCCTTACGCCGACGCCTATAACACCGGCGCCTATAACACCGTTGCCTTACGCCGACGCCTAACGCCGACGCCTATAGCACCGACGCCTTACGCCGACGCCTATAACACCGACGCCTTACGCCGACGCCTAACGCCGACGCCTATAGCACCGACGCCTTACGCCGACGCCTATAACACCGACGCCTAGAACACCGACGCCTTACGCCGACGCCTATAACACCGACGCCTATAACACCGACGCCTATAACACCGACGCCTTAGGCCGACGCCTATAACAACGACGCCTATACACCGACGCTTATAACACCGACGCCTTACGCCGACGCCTATAACACCGACGCCTATAACACCGACGCCTATAACACCGACGCCTATAACACCGACGCCTATAACACCGACGCCTTACGCCGACGCCTAACGCCGACGCCTATAACACCGACGCCTACAACACCGACGCCTATAACACTGACGCCTATAACACCGACGCCTTACGCCGACGCCTATAACACCGACGCCTTACGCCGACGCCTATAACACCGACGCCTTACGCCGACGCCTATAACACCGACGCCTTACGCCAACGCCTATAACACCGACGCCTATAACACCGACGCCTTACGCCGACGCCTTACGCCGACGCCTATAACACCGACGCCTTACGCCTACGCCTATAACACCGACGCCTCAACCATACAAAAATGTATTTACAGAATTATTATCATTAGAATCATAAAACATCTCTCTAAGTTAGATTTGTTCCATTGAATGACTTTTTCATTAAATCATGACATTTGAGACAAGATACCCTCACACTGACCTGATAAATTGCAAAAAACTAACGAAAATTTGAATTTCGCGGGCTACCACTGCGGTTCCTGCAGCGCGTCGGGGATGTTCGCCGACGCCCGTGTCGACTGTTTCTACACGACGCAAAGAAGTGCAGATCTCTGGGGCGCAGGCTCCGGACTACCTCCAACACCATCCTCAGCGTATTTGCGAACAGGTTTGATTGTCAGTACATTAATCATTGTTTTAAGATTAATATAATGAAAAACAAACAAATGACTCAGAGGCAAGCGTTTTAATAATTATTTTGTCATTCTAATTTTATTTATATTATTTATTTAATTATTTATTTACTTATTTATTTATATATACTTTATTGTACACCACAAAAATACATAACAAGAAATAATAATTATGCACTACAAAATATACAATGGGCGACCTTATCGCTTTCTGCGATCTCTTCCAAGCAACCTTAGAATGGACAGTGATTTGCCTAATTAATTATTTTTATATATCTTTAATAGTGATTGGAATCTTGTACAACATATTTAATATGATCCTAAATGGGTTGAAACAAATGATTTTTGAATTTGAATTTTGAATTTAGCCTGATGTGTCAATACATCTGCCTACTCACTCAGAAATAAGCCCAGTTGCGTGAAAGTCAATCCCTTTGCTTTTCCTATAATCTTTTCTGTAGTGTTCCAGGGACTGAAATCCGGGCCGGACGGGCATCCAGTTTTCACTTCGTAAAATCTGTAATAAATTTTAATTATTTTGAATGCATGGGTATAGTTTCTCATTTTGCATTATAGGCACAGAGATCTATATTAACCCGAATCCTTATCCTATACCTTATCTTTATTGACGAAAACAGAGTGTTATTTTAACGTGTATCTGTGTCTCTCTCTGCGCCATCGTAGCTCCCAAACGACTGAACCGAGTTTTGATTATTTTGTTTTGTTTGAAAGGTGACTTGATCGAGAGTGTTCTTAGTTATGATTAAAAAAAATCAGCATAGTCGATGAATGGATGTGAGCATTTTGCATAGGTCTGGCAGAGTTGAAATTTGGTATGCAGTTACTTCAATGATATTAGAAGAACATAGTAATCTTGAAATGATGCTCGCCAGTATTTGATTTGTTTTAACTGGCCCTAATACAATCTAGATAATTCAATTGAAATAAAAAAATTGAGTTATGCGCAGTTCGACCCCATGCCACTGTTTCGTGAAAACGTTTGGTGAAATAGTAAAAAATTTCTTTAACGATGTTATTTAATATTTACGACAACAAACAAAAAAATATGTTTGTTGCATTCCTGAGTTCTGAGCAGATTTACGGTCGAGACGACATCTTAAATTTGCAACAAATTTTCTTAATGTTTCTGATACTGCCGTTGTTATTGTATTTACTCGGCATTAGATTTTTGAGGTTCATTGCATTGCTTATGATGCAAGCTTTCTTCTATTCGGATTTTTTAAATTTCTGAGCAGATGTACGGCCGTTATGAGTCTTTATAAGAAATTATTTTGCTATTGTCAACTTCTTGAGTATTTTTGCCCCTATTTTACGAAATATTTTTGTTGTATCTCTTAAGGTCCTGGTAGTCCTTTGTCAAATCTTGCGAACGACAATAGAATCACCGTTCTAGCTGAACACATTTTTGCACTATAAGATTTGGAATTTCGACATATAGTGAAAAATTGAGGGTCGCGCGCATACACCTGGTCTCGCAATGTGACGTCATAGGCAAATTATATCCTGGCACAAAATTATTATAAATATGACCTATCTTTTGCGTGCTCAACCATAACTCTAGCACTATAAGTCTTGTAGTTATTACCGATTAAAATCTTATATGTTTTTGACGGTCAGAAATATTGAACTTACTACCAGTACGGCAGTACTTCGAGCGAAAAAACGTATTCACGTTAAAATATAAACATATAGTATTTAGGTATCTCTTTTTTACGAAAAAGTTCCTTTTGTAATTATTTTAATACTCTTTTAATTTCATAACTCTTTCGTATTATCACTGAACAATATACAACTAAATAGCTGAATATTTAATATATTTTTGGAATACTTGCACTGTTTTAATATAACTTTGATAAAAAATGAGTTTGGGTACTTACATGCGCTGTGCTTTCAGGATCACTTAAGAATACCATAGGAGGTTTGCCGAACAAGCCATCTAACCTAATGATTGGCCCATATGTATCAATTAGTTTCGAGATGGTTGCAGGGTCCTCTATTTTGGCAAAATCACCTGTAAAACAATTATAAAATGTCTTAAAGTTTGTCAAAACACTTAAAAGTAAAACACAAATGCAAGTAGTGTGGCCAAGACTTTGATGCTATATCCGCAGTTAATTATGAAACTCTTTAGTCAAAGTAAAGGCATTCTGTAAGAACATGAAGGTTTATCCATAAAAAAAGAGCTGAAACGATAAAATACCATCATCATTAAGCCAGGAGCCTGCTTCGGGACGTATACATCTCTAATCATACGTCATTTCATTCGATCTCCTGCCACTATCATCTCATCAAGCCATCCAGCGAACATCATCGATCCGACCAGTCTAAGGGCGTCCAAGTTCAAACTCTACGTTTGTGAGGTCTTCAATCAAGACCACGTCAACCCCAAAGGTCATCGGTTCTTCAACCTATTATTTTAGACATCACCACCATCATCTGCTTCCTTTTCTCGAATACGTTGGCGTCGGCTTTCAGTATAAACGATGCAGCTGAAGTTCCAGCGTTTTACCTGAGCTACTCCCTATCTGACCTCTACCACTTTGTAACACGATACTCCTTTGGCAAGACTGGACATCACCATAATTACAATACGGCCGATTTAACTTGGCAGTTCCGAACTTCGCGCAGAAGGCTGCGCAATAACACTTTTTAGAAAACAAATGGTGACATGAGGCGAGTGTGAGTGAGAGAGCATGCGCGAAAGTTCATAGTGCCTATGTTCAGACCTGCCAAGTTATATCGGCCGTATTGTAACAGTTTGCGGCTCGCAATAGATCTGTATAGTACATAACTCACCTCCAAGTATGAAATGATGCAGTTGCCCAATGATGGGCAAAGATGAAGGTCCGGGTATCTCTTTCCATGGCTTTACGTTTTCTGCGTTAACAGCAGTGCTTGTCACTGCCACAGTTCTGAAATCGATCGAAATAGAAGTAGGTATATTCTTGTCTAGAATCTATAAGAATGAATGGTATAAACTCAAGGCATTTATTTACAGGCACTTTTAACATGTCAAGGAGTCGTTCAGTCAGAAATATGAAGCTAGTTACCCATACCAAGCGTAGTAGGTACCTATGGAGAAGAACGGGCAAGAAACTCCATGGACACTCTTTTAAATAATATTGTCACATAATATTAGTTTGGTACATCATTCATTTTGAATTGATAATTAAATGTGAGAATGACATAAAAAAAGACGTACAAGAATATCTCATGCCATAGTAATCACTTTAGACAGTCAACAAGGTGAACTAATCCCCATTGACAATCCCCATCAATGCAGACGTCAATGGGGAATCCATTGATTTCTCCTTTAATGGGGATTAGTGGAATAACCCATACCGGGGCTGCTATTGAGTGCCGGACCGACATTTAAGACCCCGATATATGCCAGTGGCCTTGAGTGGTTAGCTTGCGTGTTCTGTGCTGAGCTCACGCGTACGTGCGTCCAGGCGGTAATAGGACTCTCCCATCAAGGAGCGCTGTCCCAAATCAGACGCATTATTAATTTATTAAACATAAATCAAAAGGTATTTTAATAAAACACGTATACTAAAAGATAAATAATTAAATTATCTTAAATTGGTGAAGGTTTCAGTAAAATACCCTTGATAGTTTTTGCGTGATTCTCAGTTTTTTATCCGCGTTAGACATAACTTTACAAATTAATTACAATGTGTAATATAGACATAATCTAAAATATGCACAGATTAAGTTATTAATAAAATGTTCTTAATTATCATATATTTTTTTCAAAACATTAACACTACTCGTAAAATCATTAAAAGTCGCTTAGCGTCGCCTAAGTGTCGGAATCATAAAGCAATTTTATTACGCAAAAAAAATGAAATGATACTGTATCTACTCTACAGAGCATCTTTGCATACACATCGTGACTAGGCAAAAATTATGTAGTCTGTCTCGTAATCTAGTAGACACAAATAATAATAACACTATCTGCAAACATTTATACAAAACCAGATAAGACGGTGAGAATGTTGTTATTAAAGTTTGTTCTGTAACTACTTGACAGATTATACCTTTGTTATACAATTGATATTTTATTTTGTTACAAATAGTGATTATAATTTGTTTTTAGGATTCCGTACCGCCAAAAGGAACCCTATTACTAAGCCTCCGCTGTCTGTCCGTCCGTCTGTCTGTCAGCGGGCTGTATCTCATGAACCGTAACAGTTGAAATCACAGATTGTGTATTTCTATTGCCGCTATAACAATAAATAATACAAATTAAATAAAGTTAAAAATTATAGGGGGTCATGCAAGAAACGTTTTTTTTCGGCGTTTTTTGCTAAATGTTGTACGTTGGTACGGAACCCTTCATGTGCGAGTCCGACTCGCACTTGGCCGGTTATTTTTTACGAAATGAAATCAATTAACCAGCTGACCACTGCACACTTGAATTTCGGCTAATCACATTAATAATCTTTTTGACTTTGACTTAAACATCTAAAAACAAACGAGCACTTTTCACTTATTCGTAGAATCATAATTCTTTTGCTGGCCTATCCCAATTTATTTGGGGTCCGGCATGGCGTAGCATGGCTTCTAATAATTTTGGATTTTATTAATGCTAACAAAAAATATTGACATCAGTTTATCCATTTATTTAGCGTTGGAAAGCCTCAATCAAGGTGGTCCGATGACCTTGTGAAGGCCATAGGAATCCACTGGATACGGAAAGCACAGAATCGGTCGAAGTGGTGGTGCTTGGGGGAGGCCTATGTCCAGCAGTGGACGTCTTTCGGCTGAAATGATGATCGATTTATCTTAAGACGGATTAACAGTAGTTTTATTTATTTTGTTATACCCTAGTGGGACTTATATAAGCCCGTAAGTGTGTCCGTGGCATCACAGCGGACCCTATCAGAATAATTTGCTGCGGTATATATATTTTTTTATTTTACTATTTCAGCATTATGCTGATATAGAAGGTATTTTGACCACGCACAGGTAGTTACTATTTTTTAATTTTGAAATATATGTTAATTTTGTTAGTTTTAAATGCTCCTTTTTACGGTTTCTATTACGTGTTCGTGTCCCAAATAAAATATTTTTCTTTCTTTCAACAGATAGAGCGTCAGCGTAGATTTCATTTTATAAATAAAACCACTTACCTTATACATTCCTTTTTAATTGCCACTAAATTGAACAGCGGCTTGAACTTTGTCGTCTGCATGTTGTTATTATTAATCACACAATAATACTAAACACTATCACACACGGATGTTGTTATCAATTCAGGTGTACTTGAAAACAAAAGATAGCACTGATCGTCATCAGTATCTCTAAATATATCTAAGTATAGTATATTTTTCCTTACTCGTCCTATTTTGTAAACAAACACATTGCGAAAACCAAGGCGTGAACTGTGATGGTCTTTGCATGAACAACACAAAATGTTTGGGATTGACGATTTCAACTCATTAATGTTCTCGATTCGAGAAAGAGTCTATCAGTTTTAATAGTTTGGTTTTGAAATAATATTGTATCTACAAACTATACGAACGTCGAAGAACAGCGAGGAAGCGTCTGTCTCTCATTAGATTCATCCGTGTTGAACTTGTTATTGAACGACTTTGACCTTCGCTAAATTACATAACAAGCATCAAATCGTTTGATAAATACAAGGTTGCTATACTTTCAAATAACAGTCTTATCCAGTTGCAATAAAGACGGATTTTGATAGATGACTGAATAGTACATTTTGTATTTGGTGTTTTTGTTGACGCCAGTAGGTATAACGACATTGATTATACCCCGATACCTATTACTGAGATACCTGTATTGAAAACACA
This sequence comes from Agrochola circellaris, assembly GCA_914767755.1. NCBI lineage: Eukaryota > Metazoa > Arthropoda > Insecta > Lepidoptera > Noctuidae > Agrochola > Agrochola circellaris. The sequence goes on from OU611847.1 coordinate 5,991,114, forward strand.
GCACTAAGCTGAATGAATTCTATTTTGGTTAAATAATATTAATCAGTACTGCAGAAATGAAAGACCTGTCTAAGTTAATTTATTATATCTATTAGATTATTTCCATGTTTCCACGGTGCTGCTATAAATACATTAAAACGGGGCAAACTGGTTGGTCACGACTGCAGAGCGTGGGGTCCTGGGTTCGGCTCCCAGGTAGCCGGTAGGGCAGAGTGGCATTGGGTTTTACCGTACTGCTCGTGATCTCTCCCCGGGCGTGTCGAATTATCGTTGCATCGGAGTATGAGGCTAAGGGAAGAAGGAGTGCACTTGTTATAGAGCCTGCACTTGTGTTTGCGTATAGAGCCTGACCACCGTCGCAGTCACCAAAATCAGTGAGTGCGCCTTCAAAATCACCAATATGTATTACTGCTTTAGGTGAAAATGATCTTTACGCAAACGCAATAAATTGTTAAGTAATATAGCCAAATACATTCGTAAAATTTAAATTAGTGTATGCAAATTTTCAAAATTATGCTACATCTAAGTTGTGACGTACTGTACCGCCTACTCTCGAGAGATAGTCACGTTTTTCTATCTTCTATCTACCGACTGGGCTACGGGCAGTTGCCGCCTGCAGTTAGGTTCGGAATCATGACTGCAGCGACATGACGCCGCGACGTGTTGCCGACATGACGTTGACAGTTGCCTCCTGCGGTCGGGTAGGGAATGGTACCTTTATTATTAAAAAACTAGCTCCGGCCGAAATTGTATGATATATAATGTAGCTTCAGCCATTCAACTAACAGACGACTCGTGTTGTGGCAGAGTTGGTTTTTTGTTCTTGAGTTTGGAAAACTGGTGCATCATTATTAAAACACATTACCGAAGGTGTAGGTATTCTGTCTGATTAGTTATTTATTTATTTATTAATAGGTTGGCCTGCAACTGTTTACACATAACATTTCATTTAAAAGTACACGATATACATTTATAGGTGCAATAATTATTTACAGGCCAACACCACATGCACTAGGTATATATATATAAAAAAAAAACAATTAAGCTAAGCTAATCTGGTCTAACAATATATAACACCAATCAAAATTCAAATTAAATTAATGTAAAATTAAAACAACAAAAAAAAGTGCTTGAAATAAAATAAAAAATATCACATAAATTGGTATTAGAGTAGCTAATTAATAATAAACCAAATCAAATTAAAATTAAATATTTGGTTAACAAATTAAAAATTAAAAATTCGTCTCGTGTGTGGCAGAGTTGGTTTTTTTTGTTGTTGAGTTTGGAAAACTCGTGCATCATTGTTGACACAAATTACCGAAGGTGTAGGTATTCGGTCTGATATTATTGAGTTAATGAACATAAATTATTGGATGGAAATTAATTACCTAAGATATTTATGTTCATATGTTAACTATTTTTTATACTTTTTTTATTAACCTTTGTTGTCCCACTGTTGGGCAAAGGTCTACCCCAACTTTTGTTAACTTACTCTATATTTATAGATTCTTTAACATTGACCATACAGGAGGGGTTAATTTTTTAAATAAAACGTTCAAAATAAATACTGCACGCGTAGCATGACCACCGTAGAAACGGGTTTTGTCGACGGAAGAATAGACAAACTGACAGATTGTGATTGCTTATCTGTCATTTTGTTTATTCTTCCGTCGACAAAATCCGTTTCTACGGTGGTCATGCTACGCGTGCTGGTGGTTAGAGTTTTTTTTTTCAAATGCGTCATATCAATTTATATCGAAGTAAATAGGTACCTACACTGTAACAATTCCACGAAATCTTCTGAAGAGTTATTTCAATGTTTTCGTAACAAGATTCGCTGTCCGTCAGAGGCAGTCTGTAGAGGGATTTAAGGGCCGGGACTCTCACTCAGGGCGTACTCTTATTATGTTGCGTAATATACAGAGTGCCCGAGACATCGACGCGAAAACTGTTAGGTACCATGGATTAGTCAGTACATGATTCTGAACGGGGGGAAATCAGCTGTTTCATAGAAAAGTGCAAGACCTACGCGGTTAAAATGTATGGAACAGCTGTTTTTTAAAACCTGTTGGAGGTTTAAAATGGTTTAAAAACGTAATTTAAATAAAAACTTTATTACAAAACAAAACAACTGACTTCCAAAAATTACACTATAAATAAAGTGAAAAATTGCTGTATTTTCGTTTTTTTTACCGACTTCCGAAGTTAAAGTTGTTTCACTTTGAAATGTTTTTTGGAAGTCTTGTTTTTTTTTTATTATAAGAAAGTTGCTATTTAATTTTTTTTTGTTGTGGTACCTACCCCACACCAATTCGTATTCCACTACTTGCTATTTAAATAACAGTGACAGGAAGTTAGTATAACAGTATCAACATACACTAAACCACAGATAAGAATAGGACCAAATTTGTATGGGACCACCTCAGGAAAAAACCCTTTCAAACAAAAACAGAATTATTAAAATCGGTTTATAACGACAGCAGTTATGCTCAAACATATTAAAATATATACATAAATACACAAACGGATTAAGAACCTCCTCCTTTTTTGAAGTAGGTTCAAATAATGTAAAACAATGTGTTGAAAACACCCTATTTAACATCCTTAAATACGAAATTGTAAGGTCCTTTGAGATAATTTAGAGACGCCTTCTGTATCTTCGGTGGGGGCCCGAACCATTCCACTTGGAAGTTTTCTATTAGCCTCGCCACAAAAGTATCCATTTCTAGTTCAGCTATACGACGACCTGGAGACGACAAAATACAAATATAAGTATACTCGCGACTGAATATAAGGGTGTGAGGTCCAACCAAGTAAACAATCTGTGTGCCTAGCAATAGATACGCGTCAACGCATGTATTTTCATTCGTGCGTAGGGTCTAGTTTTGAGCAGGCTTCATCTCTTCTAGGAATATTTGCAATATAACACACCAAATATCTCTTTTGTTTTTTTTCTTCAATTACCTATACAACTACGGACTCCGAAGCCAAATGGTTGATGGGCAAACGGATTGGCATTCCCGTAGTAAAGTGGATCATCTTTACTGGCTAGCCATCGCTCCGGGATGTACTCTCGTGGCTTGGGGAAGTTTTCATCCATCAGGGACATGTCTCGGTGGGCGAATAAAACCTGCATCTGAAATGGTAAGCCAAGCAAAATTTGAAGCAACGAGTGCTATGTCGTAACCGATACAAGAACAGCCAATACAACAGTCGTTTATTTATTCATTAATTATAGTAAACCTATTTGTTAAAGTATTGAATTGCAAGATATGAATAAGCAGAGAGAAAGAGATGGTAACAAGGTTTCAACAGACGGGTATTTTATATTTATATTTCATTTGAAATCTTTAAATAATATTTTATAATTACATCTATAGGTATCTTATATCCCAAAACATTATATTCCTTTGATGTCTTCCGGACATTTCCCGATACTACTGGCATTATTCTTATCGATTCTTTAACACAAGCCCTCAGATATGGTCTTCGTTCTGAGTTTGACATTATCTCCTCCCTTAGCTTGACTTGTTTGTCCGGATGTTTAGCCAGCAGGTAGAGGGTTGCTGTTACTGTGTTGGCGGCCTGAATAGAATAAAATAAGTTTTTTTGTCAAAGATTCATGTATTAGTAAGCTGCTTATTTTTCTCTATCAAATTCTATCAAAGTTGTGCGTACCGTATCTACACCAGCAAATAACATATCACTGGCCATAATATGAGCCACTTCTTCGTTGACTTCTAAGAGTTTTGCTAAAACGCTTTTCTCGTTATCAGATTTTTTCTTGAGCTGTTCCTTCCCTTTTTGAATGAAGTGTTTTGTTAAACTGGAATCAAGAATAATGTCACATAATTTGAATATTGTTTATAAACAAGTTGTTTTGTTTATCTATTAAATTATTTAATACAAGGAGATAAAAGTAGGGGGATTTAAATTGACTTTAAACTTACTTTTCATGGTGCTCATACAACTTCATAGCTTTCTTGAACATTGGCGTCGAAAACCATCTCCAAAAATTTGCCTTGAAATCCAATTCATTGGATATAAGGAACAGGTCGTGAACGCACTGGATCAACTGCAACTCTGGAGAGTCTGCGGGCAATTTGGGATCGAAGCAGTTCAGGCGGCAGCCAAGAGCGACTGTGCCGATAGATTCCAGCGCCCATAAGTTCATTTCCTTATCGAAGTCATTACTAATCATGTTCTTTTCGTCACGGTTGACTTTCATCCTGCAATTGATTTTGTTTATATATAAAAAGATGTTTTAATGCCAATTTCTTGTCGTTCGTAGCTTACCGTTTGATCATGTCCTGAGCTACTTCATCAAGTACTGTGGCATACTGTTTAATCGTCTTCGGTTGTAACATCACTGGGTTCACTGTTGAGCGGAACTCTTTCCACAGCTCACCGTGACTGGTAAACAAAGATTTTTTTCTCATTAATTAATTTTCAATCATTATCTTGATCTGGGATAACAATCATGCTGTTTCTGATGCTTAATCTTTTTTGTTTATTTACACGTGTAGCTATTTCAACTTACTCAGTTACAAGGCCTGTGGCGTGAAAAGAGAGGCCCTTATTTTTCTTAAATTCTTTTCTATAGTATTCAAGGCTCTGGAATCCAGGACGGAAGGGCAAAGAATTTTCACTGCGTAATATCTGAAAATATACCTTGAGATGTCATGGAGGAAATAAATCAAATCAAAGTATTTTCTCCTATATCTAGTTCTCTATACTTATTATCATGGTTTCGTTTCGATTTTACTCCACGTAAAACAAAAAAGGAAGTAAATCTACTTACGTGTTCTGAACATTTAGGATCACTAAGTAAAATCATAGGAGCCTGGAAAAGCATTCCATCTAGTCTAACGATTGGCCCATACGACTCAAATAGTCTCATGATGCCTTCAGCTTCTTCGATGTCTTCCAAATTACCTGAATACAAAAATCAATAAATGCAAAGTTTCTTTTGCTATTTAAATAGGTTAACGATCCACCTGATGGGAAGTCAATTTTAAAGACTTTCGAAGTTAATCCTGCGCAAATAATTGCACAGATGCTTATAGAAAACTGTAATGGCGGTGACTTTTCCAAATTATTTTAAAAGGTGGTTTTCCTACATACTACTTTTATTCCAAATACACTCCCGGGCCTCCTGAATCGCGTTACCCTGATAATTTTTGTTTAAAGGTATCTTTTTAAATAAGTGTAGGACAAATAAAAAAAAATCGTTTAAAAGCCATCACTCACGACTATCACTCTCGATGGTAAATTCTTTGGACGGCAGAACGGCTTACCTGAAGTTGCGTACTTACGTTTCGCTGCCAGACTGAAGAAGTTCCACAGCTTGCGCGGCTACTTTAGGTGATATACCGAAATGATGGCCAATATGTCGGTTTCAAAACAGTATAAAAGCTTTTTCTCTGACTTATCATTATCTTGATGTTTTAGGCCTATAACCATAAATATGCACTGTAGCTCGATTTAGGACTCCGGGAGTGTATTACTCACCTCCAGCCATAAAATGGTGCATTTGCCCAATGATGGGCAGAGACGACGGTCCGGGAATCTCTTTCCATGACTTCAAAGTGGCCTCTGGCTTTACAGCAGCGCTTGCGACTGCTACCGTTCTGAAAACAAAAATCATCTTATAGAAAATCCTAGCTGTTATAATTTTTTTCAATGTGAAATCGTTTTATTATCATTTAAGTCCTTCACGACCGCGAAATGTTAAAGTGCACTTTATTTTTCGACTTATTAACCCCGTACGTTTCATGCTCAATGAGCGTGCAAATTCTTAATATTTTAGAATAGATATTTAAACTCATCACTTTAAACATAAGTTTCTAAGAGTCATATTGTGAAAACAGCATATGACAGAGCTGACTGTACCAAGAGTGAAAAGACACGTCAACACTCTGAAATCTATACTCCTATTGAGCTCCTTAAATTCTGAGTTGAGCTGCATGGTCACTGACGAATGCGTGCACTGACTGGACAGGTCCACTCAATCTGTGTGGTTCTTTCCTCAAAAGACCATTTTTAGACACCAATCTACATGATCTTCACATGATCTGACCAAGATTAAGTCTGGACTTTAAAAGAGACAGTGACCTCTGAGTTTGTTTCGGCCTTTCTTCTCGGAGTAGTCAGATAGGAAACGCCGACCTCATCTAGTTTAAAAATAATATGTTTGACGTGTAAAAGTGTTTAGTACAACCTATTTACAGAAATAAAAATCATTTATCATTTATACATTCTGCTTAAGTAACTTTGAGAAAAATGTTCTTGTTGGAAATAGGAAACAAACCACTTTTATTTTTTTTATTGGAATCCTCGGTTAAGACGAACCGCTCGTTGGCATTAATTCCATACTAACGTATCCCTCTATTTTCTCACTAGTTAATTATACTAGTCTGAATATTTCTTACGATATAACGCATAATGTATCACTGCAGTGTCCCTTTTTTTTTTTTTTTGAGGGTGGGAAATTATCAAATAACTTCTCCCGCTCTGGGTGGAGCGGGAGGGCGTGTCAGACTTTTACTGACTAAAACCCACCCGTGTTCCTTCCGTTGCCTGTGTGCCGAGGTCGCGATATCCCTTTCAGACAAACCCGCAACCCTGGCAGGCATTGGCCCTTCCGGACCCCGTCAGTTGGTGCTGACATCTCTTTGAGGCGCGCGTGGAACACAACGCGCCGTCGACCCGGGATCACTGCAGTGTCCCTAGATTTTGCTTTTTGGTGTGACACATACGTGAGTCCATCAATGCCTAATTGCGGCCTAATACTTTTCTTAAGTAATGCGCGGGAATTCGAACTTAGTAAATTAATTATAAATTCCAGAATCAAAATTCCAAAAATTCTAAATTCAAGGGCACTTATGAAACGTCAGAAGCAAGGTGCACGGTTCCATGACGAACAACGATGATTTTTCTCTCGCCATTATGTTTATTTGTTTCTTCTTTACTATAAACAGCTCTATTTGCAAACCAAATCGAAATTTAAATAAAATCTTTGTTTTACTATGTAACTTATTTAAAATTCGATTTTATTTAAATTTCGATTTGGTCCTTGGTTGCCATGTGTTGAAGTAAAAAGTTCGTTTAATATTTAAATAACACGATAGATATGAGTTTTCTTAGTGATTTATTTGGCCGCTAAACACGACGTAGGTATATGGATTTTCGGCAAGTACAGCAATTTCAATTTATCTCGAAGAAGGTTGTCGAAATAATGCTCGAATTTCCAAGCATGTTTCAGAAAAACATCTATAAGGTGATTTTAAATTAGAATTTCGGGTTGAAGTGTTCAAATTATCAAATCAAAGCACTCAATTCGTAAGTATAATTACAAATTAGCATCCACGGATACTTACGTTCACTGAACCATTTGTTTACATTTTAATCAGATACTTATCGAACAGACCAAAACATCAATATCTATTTAGAAAAATAGAAACGGTGTTAATAAGTCCAAAAATTTAACTTACCTGATAAATTCCCTGTTAATTGCCACTAAATTGTACAGCCGATTGAACTTAGTCGTCTGCATGTTGATGTTGTTATGACACAATAACACGATTCCGCCGTTTGTGTTGTTATCACAACGCGCGTGTCTAATTCAGAACTAGTGATAGCACCGGTATAGGAACTATGTCTACCTAACTACGTAAATATTGGATAAACATAGGTTTTATTGGCCTAACATTTTATAATACAACGCGCGGAGATGCGACCAAAGCCCATTGAAAGATCTTATCGTCAATAGCTACATTAAAAATTTTATATATATATAATTTTTTTTAAATAAAGTTACCCAATTGGTGATACTTTATCCACATTAAAATCTAGCCTATTAGCTAATAAGTAATTTAAATATGACAAGTAACTATAAAATTAAGAAGTCGTCCATTAACGTCGTTCTTATTACCTACTTTTACTATGATGACCAAAAAATCTGTCCCGGCAAAAAAAGACCAGCACGGAGCACCCTAATAGGGCTGATGCCTGAGTTAAAAAAATGAAATCCTATTTAATCCGTCAGTCAGATAATAAAAAAATATTAGACTCGTATTTTTTGCTTGATCATATGAATAAATAATTACTTAGATAAAACGCATTTTAAGTTGGGCAGTGGGAGTCGCTGCGTCACTAGTATGTATAAAATCTACATACTAGTGACGTCACGCCACTTTTCACCTGAATGTATCGCCGTAATCTTTAGATTACGTAAAAAAATGAAAAATACGAGTCCAATATTTTTTATAATCTCAAAGACGGACTAAAAACATTTTTTTTGTCATCCCCTATACCCCTATTATATGTCTAGCCCTATTATATTACAGTTTCAATCACAATCCGAGAGTGTTCAAGGATATTTCTAATCCATTGCTTCATAGTTTAATAAATTCGTCTGCTCAGCAACGTAAATAAGGTAATGAACGTGACTGAACTGTCAAAATGAAAGAAAATGCGATCAATTGTCATTTTTTCTGTGTGTTACGAAATTACCCCGTAGATCTAATGACCGTATCTTTTCTTTGCCGTGACAGGTTTTTTTCAACCTCGTAAAAGTTGTTATTGACGATATGATTTATCCATTGGTCACATCTTTGGTTTTTTGAACTTATTTTCAGTGGGGAAAAGTTGCATTAAGCTTCGTACAAACAAGAGCGACGCGACACCGGCTATTGTTATACCGTGAAGTTTTCTTAGAAATTGTGGTATTGTTCGAGTCGCGACGCGCCGTCGCGTCGCGCTGGTCTGCACGAGCCTTTATCCTTTCTTTACAGCCTTCTTCATATCTATGTAAATAGTCATAGGTATTATTTAAAAACACTAGATATAATATTAAAAAAAATCACGATTGCACAATTTAATGTAGATAATGTTTATTTGAGATCGTGTTTAAATGAGGTCGTGTTTCATTCGTTTACATGTCATTAATAAAAAATAATAATATCGCTGAACGAGTGGTTTGAAACGTTGACGAATCTTTTTAAAAGAAACACAACATATCAAACAAACAATAAATATTATCAACATCATTATTATGGTCTACTTGCACGTGGCTCAACTATTTTTTTCAAGTTCGATACAAAATATAGCAGAAAAGTAATGTTGATAAAACCTTTTTTTTAAACCCATTCTATAATGTTTTTTTTTCTATCGTTTAGCAAACCATTTCAAGAAATTATTGTTCGGTGCAATATTTGCAACCGAACAGCTCAGCACTTTTGCCTGCGTGCATTTCCATAAATGCATGTATCACAACTATTACCAGTTAGTACATATTCGGATACCAACCGTGTAACTCAAACCAAACCAAATCAAACCATCTTAGTGCTAATTTAGCTTAGATTTACCACTAAATATATTTAACCAATATTCAATATAACTTTTAAAACCATATTAATTCGTATCATTAAACCAGTCTAATATAATACCAAATCAACCAAATATCAACCAACTCAGAAGTTAGTGCTAAACCAAGCAGGCATTAAACTTTACATGGTCCTTCGAGCATTAAGGGCCTCGGTTCGCGAAGTACAGTGAAGTGTTTGTGCGCCGGGACCTTGCAACCAGTGTTTTGTATTTTACCAGTTTATAGGGAAGTAGATAGGCAGTGAGATCAATTTTGAAGAAAGTGAGCAGCTGTCGCGTAAGGAGAATATAAGGTCAGACCAAACCATTTTATATACATTATTTTCACTTGCGTATATAAATTACCGTGGGAATAATGGAACAGTTAGCAGTCAGCCAAACCGAGATTTACGACTCCTTGGTGAAGCTTCTAACTAACATCAAGAAAGACGGAGCTGAACGAAAAACCATAGATTACTGCAAACGGAAGTTGGAGATATTAGAAAATTATTGGAGAGAATATCAACGCAACCATAGGAAGTGCTGTGAACTTGCTGAATTTGACCATGTGTATTTTATAAAAAATTGTTTTGATAAGGCGGAGGAAGTCTATTTGTCGATCAAGCAGATAATTACCAAAACCATGGAGAACTTGTTGTTAAAACAGCAAGAATCTCACCAGCCACCGGCACAGGCAGGGACTTCGAAGCAAGCAGAGGGTTCGTCTCATTCACAGGCGCCGCAACACCAACGTAAAGATACGCGAGTTCCAAATGAAGACAGTAAACTAGAAGGCATGATAAAAAAGCAGACTATCAACTTTAGAGCTTTCATGAGAACAGTAGCTACCATACAAATCGACCAACTACAGAACAAGTGGGAGTTTGACGATGCATTAAAGTCCCTTCAAAGTCGTTGGGCTATTATCGATAGTCTGCACTGGGATATAGAAGCTGAAAACGGAGATGAGGATGTCTGGTACCAAGATGAATTCAACAGATATGAGAAAATGTATAACGATTTGAAGAAAACCATCAACTCGAAAATGTGGTCTGTATCTCATCGTGACAAATCTACTCCACAGATGGATATTCCAACATTCCAAGGCAACTATCACCAATGGACGTCGTTTAAAGACTTATTCTCAGAAGCCATCCACAAAAACCCATCATTATCAAACGCTCAAAAAATGCAGTTTTTAAAAAGCAAGGTAGTAGGAGAAGCAGAGCGTCTGATCCACCATCTTCAGATTAGCTCAGAGAATTACGAGGTATGCTGGGAAATACTGAACCACAGATATGGCAACAGTAGACTTATTTTCACGTCTCACGTAAACATACTACTGAACATTCCTAGTATGCAACAACAATCCATCGGGGCGATCAAAAAACTGCATGACGTGACCAAAGAATGTCTCCACGCAATTCAAAACCTAGGAGTAGATATCACCACCTGGGATCCACTGTTGAGTTGCTGTACGCTTTCCACGGCCAGCCGGGCGGAGCCTCACCACAGACAGGAGTCTGTGACGACTACAACCGATTCAACCAGAGTGCATAGTGAAGTGCAACCGCGAAAACAGAGTACTGCTGACCATCAGCAAAGTGAGAGAGAGTCGATAGGTTTAAGTGCATATTTCGCGAGACGGTGGCCCAGTGCTATGCGTAGTGCGGGTAAAAAGGAAAGGGCTACGTTGCCTAAAGTGCGAAAAGAACGTGTGCTTACAGTTGAAGACTCATTAGTGTAAAGAATTTATGTTTATTAAGGAAAACCCTAATTTATACTTTGCTTACCATTTTATAATACTTTTACTTTGTTTACCATTTTATAATACTTTTACTTTTGTTTACCATTTTATAATAATTTTACTTTTGTTTACCATTTCATAATTACTTTACTTTCTTTACCATTTGACTTGTATTATTATTTAACTAAGGTGATTTGATGATTACTTTAGTCTTTTCTTATCTCATCTTGTGCTCGGGAATATGTTCGGTGCAATATTTGCAACCGAACAGCTCAGCACTTTTGCCTGCGTGCATTTCCATAAATGCATGTATCACAACTATTACCAGTTAGTACATATTCGGATACCAACCGTGTAACTCAAACCAAACCAAATCAAACCATCTTAGTGCTAATTTAGCTTAGATTTACCACTAAATATATTTAACCAATATTCAATATAACTTTTAAAACCATATTAATTCGTATCATTAAACCAGTCTAATATAATACCAAATCAACCAAATATCAACCAACTCAGAAGTTAGTGCTAAACCAAGCAGGCATTAAACTTTACAATTATATTATTTAAACATTCCGTCAAAAATCAATATCACACGCCTTCAGCTAACCCTGAAATAGAATAAAAAAATTATTTATGATAATCAAATATGAAATATGACAAATATGATATTGATGATCATCTTAATTAAATAAGTCGCAATAAACTATATTTTCGAGAGCGCAACAATGATGAAAATATTAACAGTCGATTGAGCATGAAGTGAGCTGTCCATAGTGTCAATCCCTAGCTTTAGGTGCAATGACAGCTCACATCAAGCTCACTTCACCCAAGTTATCACGGTGAGATGTTTACAGAATAGCACGGTAGGTCTGGCTCGAATGGTTTAGTGCCGTGAAAACTGTAGGTACTAGCAGAAAAAAAAAAATGGAATTGTTTATTTTGTGAGTTTTATTTACTAAGTTATAAATCTTAATAAACTAACGTGTGCCAAATTTGATCCAAATCCGTTCAGTAGTTTTTGCGTGAAAGAAAAAACAAACATCCATCCATCCATCCATTTATCCATCCTAACAAAGTTTTATTTATTTATTTATTATAGGGCACCAACAGCATATACATTCAACAATTGGATTAAAAATAATAATTAGGAAAGGTTGTTAGTCCTTTTTTTTTCCTTATCGGATGGCGAGGTACCCATTGCTCTCCGCCCGCAAGCCCGCGCCTACGGTGGCCGTAAATCGGCTCGGGATTCCCGACGCCTAGGGCGTCTCCTGGCGGCTAGAGTCGTGAGGGCGCGAAATTTGCCTCTCCCTCACGCGCTACGCCTCCTCCTTCGCGAGCATTACTGCTTCGCAGGAGTAGGTGACGGCTTCCCATGCCCTCTCGCTCTGTACCATGGCCTGGACCAGAGCTGGACGCAAGGTTGCTAGTCCTTACATAACATTTAAGGAATAACAACATTGGACAGAAGCTGCTTATAAACTAAAAGTAAGATTAATAACTTTAAACAAAGCTTCAACAAATGAAATACGACTGAATACAAATTAATTAAGGGGATGAACACAACATAACACACATAATTCAAATTCAAATACATAATTCTACTTTAGGATAAATTATGAAGCTAAATGATAATAAAGAAGCTGGTTATAATTTAAAAGTAGAATTTAAACAAAGATTCAACAAATAAGAAGGAAAAGACGGGTTGTGTAAGACGTTCAAGAGGAGACATAAAATCCGAGTGTGCCTGCGAAGGCGGATTGGGAGCCACTCGAGTTCCTTGCGAAGATGAGAAACATGGTTATACTATCGTAGACCGAAAACAAAGCGACTGCACTAGTTTTGCAATCGCTCAAGCTTGTTTAATAGCTCCTCAGTAGCATCCAGGTAGCAGGCGTCGGCATAATCTATAATCGGCTGAATAAGTGCCAAAGAAATTTTTGTCTTCAAGGGACATTGAAGGCTTTTCAACAACTGAAAGGATAAATGTACCTTTCGACTGACCTCATTGACCTGAGCACGTTACGAAAGATTGGTGTCAATAATGACGCCTAGATCTTTGGCGGATATTTCGTGTTATAATATGAGCTACGTATGGTATTCCGAAATACCGCTCACTGAAAGGACGGTTTTCCGATAACACTCTACTCCGACGGTTAGTTGAACGAAAAAATAATTGGCCGATGAAACGTTTCGCCGAAAATATTATTTATCGACGGTTGGTAGTCCGAATGAATCCTTCGCCGATAATATACCGTCATAATACTGTGATGCAGATTTACAGAATTATAATAAGAGTGAAAATACATGTTCTGTGGGTTAGTGTTGTCAGTTGATAATGTGTAAAGGTACCATTCCGTCCCGACTGCAGGCAGCAACTGCACACGACGTGTCGTCGCGACACGTCGCTGCGTCATGTCGCTGAAGTCATGATGCCGAACCCGACCGCAGGCGGCAGCAGCCCGTATTCCAGTCGGTAGATAGAAGATAGAAAAACGTGTTATAGCTCGAGCGTTGGTAGCACTACTGGTCTGCGGTCGGACTGCAACTGCTGCAAGTGTGGCCTAACACTCGCCTGTAGCTGCCAACGACGTGTCGCTAGCTACGGAAGGTATTTCATAGAAATTCATAGAAACCAGTCGTCGTCGACTGATTATCAGGTTGACTGTAGAATCCTGTGGAATGTGAGTAGGAGAAAATGTTCATTACAAAGTCGAACAAAGCCGATCTTAGCAGAATGTCTCTGACTAAAACCCTTATGTACCAATATTGAACGGTTGCTGTATTTTGGATCTTCCTATGATTCTCTTCTCTAAGTTTTTTTGTGTGCGTTTCAAACGTAAGTAGCTGCTGGGAACCTCCCTCTAGTACCTACCTTAAATTCATTTTTTTTAGAATTATATAATCATCGGGACAATCTACTCAGTCATTAACGGTCAGGCACGAGTGACCGCAGTCCGGCAGGCCTGACCGTTAATGACTGAGTAACATCACTAAAGTCACGAGAAGCTATAAATTTTGTAAATAAAGAACTTCTACTAAGTTACGTAGCGACAATTCAACCAACAACAAATAATCCCAAATTCTATCAACTCAAAGTAACATACGTGTAATACGAAACTAACGAGCAATTTCACGTGGTCGGGTTATATTTTAGCGGTATAAAGCGCTGCCGTCTAATGTTTTGTGGTACTGGAACGTGTCTGACTCATGGGACGTAAACATTTGGGCCGCCATTTGTAATTTATGCCTTAACTTACCGAGATAAGAGTTATATTGCAATGACTTACTATTGCGAAACCCTGAATGTGTGTTTACAAAAGTTATAGCTTCTCGTGACGGGGACTTTATAGTCAAACTGATAAGAAACCAATAACTACAATCCGTTTCACGTTGTTTTAAAACCCCATTACGCGAGAGTAAGCAAACTTAAAAATGGGAGGACCTGCTGCAGCGTCAATGGTATTTTTTTTTACTTAATAAAAACAGATTTGGTTACCTCGAACTGTAATTAGGTTATATAATTAGTTTTTTTTTCATAAAATCGTTAAATAATATGCTTTGACGACATTGACGACCTTAACTGGAATTGAATCATTTGAGTGCATTATCAAAACATTTTCTTTTTATTACGATTTCGTTTTGACTTCATAAAAAAAATCTACTATCTTCAATTATAAATTGGTTAAGTTTATTGCGATTAATATACGTTACAATACCGGGGTCTAAAAAAAACTATCTCCTTTCTGTCGATGTTTTTCAATCGTTATTTAGTCATCATAAGTCATTTATTCATTTGTTTAACATAGGTACAATAACTATACACGGTGGAGCATACGGTGGAGGTGGGCTTAAGCCCTCCGGCGCTGGTTCAGGCGTGGGAAGCCGTCACCTCCTTCTGCGAAGCAGTAATGCTCGCGAAGGAGGAGGCGGAACGCGTGAGGGAGAGGCAAGTTTCGCGCCCTCACGCCCCTAGCCGCCGCAGGAGACGCCCTGGGCGTCGGGAATCGCAGGCCGATTCCCGGCCACTGTAGGCGCGGGCTTGCGGACGCTTAGCAAAGGTTAGCTCGCCGTCCAATAAGGAAGGACCAGGCCCGGGTCGACGGCGCGTGCTCCACGCGCACCTCAAAGAGATGTCAGCACAACAGAAGGGGCCTGCTAGGACCGATGCCTGGCAGGGTCGCGGGAAATTCCGAAAGGGATACCGTGGCCCCTGGCAACGGTAGGGCAACTGAAGGAACACGGGTGGGTTTTAGTCAGTAAGAGTCTGACATGTCCTCCCGCTCCGCCCAGAGCGGGAGAAGTTATTTGATAATTTCCCACCATAAATTTAAAAAAAAAAGGTACAATAACTATGGTATCATATAACGATAGTAAAAAGTGTGCTATGTTATGTTCTTATGTATGTTCTTGTGTTTTTAATGCACTTCTCTAACACGGCAAATGTGGGTGCGCAATGTGGAATACTATGAGTATATCAGCATTTTGTAGGTTTGATTGTTTGTTTTCATTTTGTAAATGTCGCAACCTCAGAACAATGTCGCAACACATTATGTAATTGTCTTTGGCCTCTGACCCTGACAGCAGGGAATAGATAAAATTTGTCAAACTTTTCTGTTGTCAATAATGGATACGAGGCTTTTGGCTCATCTGTAAAGTGGTATTGTTTTTTTTTTTTTTTTTTGTAATATGCGTTTGGTTTGTGCAGAATAAACACCTTTTCTTTCTTTTTCTTTTCTTTCTATATTCAAAATGATGATCTAACCGGAATGCTTCGAAACCGCAACTGCAGAGCGTGGGGTCTTGCGTTCAATTTTCGACGATATTGGGTTTTTCCATTTGGAATTTCTCAGTAGCAGCCTGGAGTTTCAGAGTCGGTAGTTTGATACCACCTTGCCTCAGAAAGCACGAGAAGCCGTTGGTCCTGCGCCTGATCTCTCCCCAGTCGCGTCGAATTGCCAACTCATCGGACTATGACAGTAAGGAAATAGGTGCGCAAACACAGGTGCACCCCGCACCCGTGTTTGCAGACATACTTGTGCCCTAAAGTTAATATCTCCCACGTATTTAGCTAATCTCCGTTAAGAAGAGGCTCCCTAAATTGTATGTTTTGCAATACTATTTTTAAAACAGTCACGCATACAATCAAAACGCAACTTCAGAATATGATCTTTTTCTTTCCATGTAAAATACAGTTACGTAATTGTAACATTTTCACTCGATTATTTTTTTATTCGAAAATCATGTATTTAAATAAAATCAAGATTACAGGCTTTTATGTCTAAAATAAGTATGCACAGTAAGAAAATATAGTTTATTATCCAGCCACAAGATATTTTTCTCTAGATAAATTATTACTTTAGTTATAAATGAAATAAGAATTGAGACTTGCACCATTTAGTTCCGTGCTCGAATATGATTAAAGAGCGCACGCGATAAGATTCACCGTGACCGAAATTCGGTCGGGAGGAAGGCAGAGATGAAACAAAATCTAATATACATAGGAACTATAAAATGATTTAATTTAAAGTACGCACAAGATACAAAATTCCAATAATTATAATTACTAAATTATAACAAAACGTAATACCTCGACAAAATATAAACAAAGCTGTTTTATATCATAACATTATATCCTAAACATAATAAGTCAAAGACAATGTTGTTGTTTTTTTATAATCAACCGAAATGGCGACTTAACTGTGATAACAATACTGTTATCTACGAGTATACCTACACTATTTATTACTGTGAAATGATAAAGTTGCTGGAGAGTGTAAAAACAAAAGAGGTCCTAGAACCGTTCATTCGACCGTTCTAAAATAGAGATGTAAAAAAGTAATTTAAATAAAAACTTTTTTAATTTGACCAAATTTATATGTAACCTCAAGATTAAACCCGTACAAACATTTAAAAAAAACCGGCCATGTGCGTGTCGTACCACACACAATGAAGGGTTCCGTAGTTGGGATGAATTTATCCCAAGAATAAACTTAACATTGTAGTTGAAAAACATGTTCTCCGATACGGAATGTATGGGAGATCATGTTTTAAAACTGAAAATTTAAGTTGTTCGATTATTACTCGTTAACCTGTAAAGCCTACTTAGCTGTGATAGTTTTCCTTTTAACTTTGTCATATATACTACTGCTGCGATTTTTTTCACAAATCCAAGTAGGTACATTTAGCTGGCAGGTGGGGGGGACTCCTGACTCTAACAAAAATTTGCACTTTAAAGCTTAATATTTCGCAAACAGATTCCTGAATTAAAAATGATTTTGCCATACCCACAATATTTTTGAACGACCTTTCCAACGACATCTCACACTATGGGATGGACGAGAAAAAAGAAAACCATCCCCACTGAGTAAAAATAAAATAATAAAATTTTTACCAATTTGTCGGTGTGATTAATATGTATACCCATGCCAAATTACAGGTTTCAAGTACTAACCGTCTCTGAGCTAAGCCGCGGACAGACAGACGAACATGGCAACACTATAAGGGTTCCTTTTTTACTACGGAACCCTAAAAATCGTTTCGTATACAAAACTCAAACTTAAAGCATTTATTTCAAACTAGCTTTTGCCCGCGACTTCGTCCGCGTTTCCGTCGTTTTTCGTAAAAAAAGTACCATATGTCCTTCGTCACGGTTCAGTGGTTTTGATGTAACAGACAGATTAACTTTCGTATTTTAGTAGGGAAATATAATAATGTCAATCCACAATACTGTTGAAAAATATCGCAATAAGGAACCGCAGAATATTATTATTAATAGCTGTGCCCGCGACTCCGTCAGCGTGTAACTCCTTGTATGTTATTAAGTTAATGTATTGGTAATATTGTTTAGATCACTTTCACATGAGGCTTAAGTACCTATAGAACGAAAATACTTCAGCGCAAAGCTTCCGGGTAAACTATGTTGAAAGTTGACCCGTCCGGAACGTGATCATAAAGATTTCTAGAACTGCTAACCCGGGAAAGAGCGACATATAACTGACCATGCGAGAAACAACTGACACCGAGATCTACTCCAGCAACACGAAAAGTCTGCCCTTGAGCCTTATTAATTGTCATTGCATAACACACCGATACCGGGAATTGCGTTCTTTTAAATTGGAATGGAAAATTATTTGGTATTATGGGAATTCTGGGAATAAAGACGGTCTCTCCTGCACCGCAGCCTGTTAAAATTTGAGCCTCGATTACATTTTGTTGCAACTATCAATTATTGTCTGTCAATAAGGTCGAACGCTCTGAATGCATCAACAGCCAAATATTGAATGATGAAGCTCGCGCTCGGACCTCCCGCTTTTTTATACCCTGCCGCCACGACCCGCGTCGAGCGCGGCAACCGTTACACAAAAATAATCCTTATGGCATGATTCAGTATTCACGCGCGACGGCGCGATGGCTTATTAGCGTATTTCATGTATAAGTTTGGTGTTTCTATACCGATTACTATGATTCTTTTTTTATTGAATAGGTAATAATATTAACTTCTTTTAATTAGGGATGAGTGAGAGTATTATAAACGTAAGAGTAAACAAATATAATCAGAAAGCTCCGAACTGCTAAGCTATCGGGAGTTACACGTGTTATTGTGAGTCAACCATAAAAGATAGACATATGCTGTTGTTGGATATTTTTTAGATAATTTTATGTAGAATATTTCCGTCATAAATGATTTCTATGTAGCTTTAACTATTAAGGCTTCACACGCGACGGAAGCTTAAAAAATGGAGCAACTTCTCCCGTTTTCCCTTCACTGCTCTGCTCCTATTGATTGTAGCGTGATGAAAAGTATACTATAACCTCCCCAGGAGTATGAAGAATAATTGTACCAAGTTTCGTTAAAATCCGTCGAGTAGTTTTTGTTTCTATAAGGAACATACAGACAGACAGACAGACAGACAGATAGACAGACAGACAAAAATTTTACTGATTGCATTTTTGGCATCAGTATCGATCACTAATTACCCCCTGATAGTTATTTTGAAAATATATTTCATGTACAGAATTGACCTCTCTACAGATTTATTATAAGTATAGATAGATAAACCATTTACAGGCACTTTTGAATTGTCAAGGGGTCGGTCAGTCAGAAA
Organism: Agrochola circellaris; assembly: GCA_914767755.1. Classification (NCBI taxonomy): domain Eukaryota; kingdom Metazoa; phylum Arthropoda; class Insecta; order Lepidoptera; family Noctuidae; genus Agrochola; species Agrochola circellaris. Next base: position 6,010,338 of record OU611847.1, read on the forward strand.
GATGAAGCTAGTTGCCCATTCCAAAGCGTAGTAGGTTCCTATGGAGAAGAACGGGCAAGAAACTCCACGGACACTCTTTTAAATCAAAAATATTCTAACAAAATATTGGTTACATCATTCATGTTGAAATGATACATGTGAGAACAATGTAGAAAGACGTGCACGTTAAAAGCGTCCGCAAATGAAAAGATAATAAACAAATTCAAAAATTTTAATACATTAAAATAAAACTTTTATATATTAAAATAAGCTAAGAGATGACCAGTCCCTACTGACGGCGCCCGTTCACGAACATGACGCATGGATCAGCACCATTCAGCTCAACCATTTTAAGGGAACTTAATGATCCAACACACACGCCACCACCAGCGAGACATTTGAGTGAGCATGACATACTCTCAGCCACCAGGGCTCATTCAAGTCAATGAAAGACTTACCCAGTAAATGGTAGTTTTGTAGAAGGTAATGGTCACAGTGCGAAGAAGTTATACTCAGCATATATTTTTATTTTTTAAGTAACCTAGTTTGGAAGGGCCTGGTGTCTGTGATACATTTAATTTCGTTAATGTTTTACTCGATGTTTTTGAGAAACTAGTATTTTTTCTGAAATAAAAAAATATGTATTTATTTATTATTTATTAAAATATATACTGACGCATTAAGAATCTCCTCCTTTTTTGAAGTCGGTAAAATAAGTAGTTGAAAACACCTTATTTAACATCCTTAAATACGAAATTGTAAGGTCCTTTGATATAATTAAGCGACGCCTGTTCTATCTTCGGTGGGGGCCCGAACCATTCCACTTGGAAGTTTTCTATTAGCCTCGCCACAAATGTATCCATTTCTAGTTCAGCTATGCGACGACCTGGAGAGGAAATAATCACAATAAGTTGGGATTGAATATCAGGATGTGTGGTCCAACCAAGTAAACAATCTGTATGCCTAGCGATGCGTACGCGTCAACGCATACATTATCATGCGTTGCGTTCTAGTTATGAGCTGGCTTCGTCTCTTCTAGAAATATTTGCAATTAAATATTGCTATATACGCCAAATACCTCTTTAGATTTTTTTCTTCAATTACCTATACAACTACGGACTCCGAAGCCAAATGGTTGATGGGCAAACGGATTGGCATTCCCGTAGTAAAGTGGATCATCTTTACTGGCTAACCACCGCTCTGGGATGTACTCTCGAGGCCTGGGGAAGTTTTTCTCCATCAGGGACATGTCTCGGTGGGCGAATACAACCTGCATCTGAAATGGTAAGCCAAGCATAATTTAAAGAAACGAAGAAGAATTGTCGTTTTTATAATAAATATAGGAAACCTATTTGTTAAAGTATTGAATTCTAAAATATGAATGAACTAGCTTCTGCCCGCGATTTCGTCCGCGAGCCTATAGCCTTGATTAAGAATTGTTCTGATAATTTCGGAGATTAAATGGTAAAATTTGTTTGTTTGTTTATAATTTTGTATGTAGGGGTACATACAAAATTATAAACAAACAAACAAATTTTACCTCTTTATAATATTAATATTATATATATATATAAGTATAGATAAGCAGAGGAAAAGTGATAGTTACAACTCAAGCTTTCAATAGCCAGGAAATAATTTATTACCTTTAAAATATTACAAACTTACATCTTTAGGTATCCTATAGCCCAAAACATTATATTCCTTTGATGTCTTCCGGACATTTGCCGATGCTACCGGCATTATTCTCACCGATTCTTTGACACAAGCCCTCAGGTATGGTCTTCGATCTGATTTTGACATTATCTCCTCCCTTAGCTTGGCTTGTTTGTCTGGGTGTTTAGCCAGAAGATAGAGGGTTGCTGTTACTGTGTTGGCGGCCTGAGTTAAATGAAAAAGTTTCAAAGATTATGAGTAGTCAAAGATTAATAAGCTCTTTATTTTTCTCTATCAAACTGTATCATAGTTGTGCGTACCGTATCTACACCAGCAAACAACATATCACTTGCCATAATATGAGCCACTTCTTCGTTGATATCTAATAGTTTTGCTAAAACGCTTTTCTCGTTATCAGATTTTTTCTTGAGCTGTTCCTTTCCCTTTTTAATGAAGTGTTTTGTTAAACTAGAACCAAGAACAATGTGACATAGTTTAATATTTTTTATTAAGTTATTATGAGAAAAAAAGTGAAAGAGGAGCTTGTGGCTAAGTAATAACTGCCGCACGGATCTATCCATCAGTCTAAGCCACGCTTGCCGGGTTTGGTCTGTGGATGATTGACCATCTTTACAAACCGAGACTACTCCGTGCCTCGGAAAGCACGTTAAGCCGTTGGTCCCGGCTGTCATTCGTGGATCTTTGCAATCGTTACGGGTCGTCAGAAGCCCGAAAGCCTGACAACCAGTCTAACCAAGGGGTATCGTATTACACAGTTACTGGGTTGTGGAGGTCAGATAGGCAGTCGCTCCATGTAAAATACTGGCATTCAGCTGCATCCGGTTGGACTGGAAGCTGACCCCAATATAGTAGGGAAAAGGCTAGGCAGATTGATTGAGAAAAAAAATTGGAGGAATAAAATTGACATTGAACTTACTTTTCATGATGCTCATACAACTTCATAGCTTTTTTGTACAATGGAGTTGAGAACCATCTCCACAGGTTTGGTTTGAAGTCTATTTCGTTAGCTGTAATAAACAAGTCGTGGACGCACTGGATCAACTGCCACTCTGGCGAGTCTGCGGGCAATTTGGGATCGAAGCAGTTTAGGCGGCAGCCAAGAGCGACTGTGCCGATAGATTCCAGCGCCCATAAGTTCATTTCCTTATCAAAGTCTTTACTAATCATGTTCTTTTCGTCACGGTTAGCTTTCATCCTGCAATCAAATTTGTTAATTAAAAAAAAAACATTTAAAGCCAATTTCTTGTCGTTCATAACTTACCTTTTGACCATGTCCTGAGCTACTTCATCAAGTACTGCGGCGTACTGTTTGATCGTCTTCGGTTGTAACATCACAGGGTTCACAGTTGAGCGGAACTCTTTCCATAGCTCTCCGTGGCTGGAAGCAAAGAATTATAGGTTTTTCTTACTTAATTAATTTTCAATCATTATCTTGATCTGGGATTGTTAAAAGTGCTGTTTCTGATCTGATCTTTTTTGTTGATCAACACGTATCGTTATTTCAACTTACTCAGTTATAAGGCCGGTGGCGTGAAATGTATGACCTTTGTTTTTCTTAAGTTCTTTTCTATAGTGTTCAAGGCTCTGGAATCCAGGACGGACGGGTAACGAATTTTCACTGCGTAATATCTGTAAATATGCTTTGAGATGTAATGGAGGAAATGGATATTCTAATTCAAAGTTGTTTCTTTTATATTTAGTTCTTTGTTAATCAGCTATCTCACGATTTTACTCCTCGTAAAGCAAAACAGTAAGTAAACTTACGTGTTCTGAACATTCAGGGTCATAAAGTAGAACCATAGGCTCCCGGCCTAACATCCCATCGAATCTAACGATAGGCCCATACGCCTCATATAGTTTCATGGTGCCTTCAACTTGTTCGATGCCTTGAAACTGACCTAAATGAAAGGTTTGAAATAAATAAAATGTTTCTTTCGCTATCCAAATAAGTCAATGGTCCGTCTGATGGGAAGTAGATAATGATGCTGATTCTCTAATCACAAATGCCTCTAAACTAGACTAAAAATCACCAAAATGTAGTTTATATCTGTCAAACCACGACTTCCCGTTCTGAAATAGACTAAAGTGATACAAATTAACTATATTTTAGTTTGACAGCACTAAGATGGCACTGAGTTATTAATTTAGTGAAAATGCCAATTTTGCTATTCTGAATACAATTAGTTATCATGAACTAAAATTCACACCAACACCTCGACTTCAAGTGCAAAAACAGTACTGTATCGTTTTTTATTCTCTTTTGCTTATATCTCGAAAATGGTGTGTCCTATCGCAAAAATAATGTAAATTTCGACCCCCTTTATAAAACCCATAAATCGCTAAAACTAGGTATGTAGGTAATATTTTCACATCAAATCACGGGGTAGGGCAAACAAGTACCACGTGGATTTTCGATTATCAAATTCGATTTTAATTGCGTCAAAATTATTTTTGAATTTAGAGAATCTTATTTGCAAGATTCTCATAACCAAAAGTAAGGAATTTTAGTGATAGTTTAGTTAGTTTGGTTCGGTGTACAAGAGAGTCGGCACAACTGTCGAGGTTACAAGCGAAGTTGATGGGGCATAAAGGTAAAAAAGTGGCGAATGTTAAAGACTTAAAATGCCTGTGCAAATTAACCTTTAAAGCGGAGCATAGAAATACTTGTTACAGAAAATAGTAATGGCGGTAACCTTTCCCGGTCGAATACTTTTCAAAACAGGTCTTCTTATAGTAGGTTTGTTCTAAATATAGCTCACCTCCAAGTATAAAATGGTGCATTTGCCCAATGATGGGCAAAGACGGTGGTCCGGGAATCTCTTGCCATGACTTCAAGTTGGCATCTGGCTTTACAGCAGCGCCTGCTACCGCTACCGATCTGAAAACAACATTCATCTTATTGAAAATCTTAGCTTTAATAGTTTCTGTTTGGATGTTTCTCCTTTAGCAAAGTTATCATTTTTTTCTAAAGTACCTATGTACCTACCTAAAATCATTTTGTTATCGTAATTCGTAACTCATGTACAAACACGAGCCGATAGAGTGCATTTTATTTTATACTAGCTTTCGCCCGCGACTTCGCCCGCGTGGAAGTCGGAAATTATCCCACGGGAACGTGCTACCGGAATATAAAGTATCCTATATGTTAATCCAGGTTATAAACTATCTGTGTGCCAAATTGTATCTAAGTCTGTTATGCCGTTTTTGCGTGATTGAGTAATAAACATCCAAACATACAAAATTTCACATTTATAATAATATACAGGGTAACAGTAAGGGACATCGACGCGAAAACTGATACCATGGATTCAGTACGTGATTCGGAACATCACTGCGTTGAAATTTTTCGTCGGTTATTTTAAAAAAATCTGCTGTTCCATACATTTTGACCGCGTAGGTATTGCAGTTTTCTATGCCACAGATTTTTTTTTTCGTTTAATAACCGACGAAAAATTTCAACGCAGGGGGTTCGGAATCATGTACTAAATCCATGGTATCAGTTTTCGCGTCAATGTCCCTGCCACCCTGTATACAATGTGAAATTTAAGTCACGTCGTATATATTATCTTCACTTCACTTTAACTATGGGGCCAACACTGAAATCGCGAAAAAAAATCAGCTGTTACATACATTTATGTTTGCATAGCTCGTTATAATGTAGGGAACAGCTGATTTTTTTTTCACGATTTCAGGGTTGGGCCCATAGTGAAAGTTGTTCATAATGATGAGTACAATGACCCCTTAAGAGGATGCAAACGAATTAAATTTCACATTGTATACGGGGTGGATTTTTGAGATGGGGCAGTAAAGACAGCTACCTTAATCGTTGTCGCTAGAAGAAAACGGTCTTAGGAGACTGTCCTTAATTTTTTGAGACATTTTGCTCTGCCTTCACAGCTTTTGAAAAAATTGTACCTACAGTCGGCACGAAAATGGGCTATTTTCAAAGTAACTTTTTTTATACCAATCGATCCTGTATCTTATAAGGATCAAATAAATCGCAAAAAACTTTTCTCTATCTTTTCTTTATCTCTATCTATATATATCTATCTATCTATATATATACATATCTATATATATATATCTATATATATATATAGTAGGATAGACGTCAATGTTATCGATAATATTAACAATGTGCACAATTAGAGTGCACATTGACAAGTACACGAAATCTGACCTTGAGCTTCTCGGATAGTACCTACCTACTATTTTTATTTTCTGAGATATGTTATCTAAAGATTACCTGACACGGCAATTTTTGAGATATACATAATCATAATCGGATATCCCTACCCTTTAGGTCCCGTTTTCAATATGCTAGTCAAGAAGAAATTTTTATAACATGATTCTACAAAAAAAATGTTATGTCTGTGGGTGCTAACTTAGACAAACGTCAAAATAATAGCGACTAACTAGACATAATAGTTATACTGGGGCTGCATTATCCCGATAACGCCAATTATACATCGCGCGCTTTCTGTCGCTAGTGAGACGTCGAGCGGTGTGCGAGAGAGAGCGCGCGAAGTTTAGTTCGCCTTATGGCGATAATGTGACCCCAGCATTAGACGTAAAAATTTTGTTGCTACGAGTATGTAGCATCAGATACGGAAGAGACCAGTTTTGCAATTGACTTGTGCAATAATGAAGATTGCCCATCTGCAGGGGCAACTATGGTACTGGAGAATTTAGACATTTACAAATAGACGGATCTAAATTTATTGAAAGAATAAAATCAAATAGGTCATAGTAATTTGATAGTCGCTATAGGAGAAACGGTTGGTTTCATGGGATGTTCCGATACACTCTACAATTTTATAAACAAATGTGTATAAACAGCAGTCGTTTTGAAAAGCTTCAAAGGTACCCATTTTTAAGCAAATCTATTAAATACATCTTGTAACATTTCTACTTGTATTAAATGTACATAGATAGATAGATAGAATATTCTTTATTATGTACCGTCGAAGAATTTCATATCTATACACCGTAAGGACTATTTCTACTTGCAGCGCTCGGCAGCTATAGCACCGCGCCGGTAACAGATGTGGTCATCGTATACAGGATTTTGTTTTCAAACTACTTAGATGTGAAGTTGTTCGATAGTACACCATACAAATTAGATAAATAAATTTAGAAATTGTACATAGGGTGACACAATGGGCGGTCTTGTCGCTAATAGCGATCTTTTACAGACAACCTTTGGATGGATTAAAGAGAGAAGGAGAGACATATACTGCAGGTAGTCAGTGGTGTACCATTTACATACACAATAAATACGTAAAGCATAAACTTATCCACATAAATATATATATATATATATAAAATAATAAACATGAAACAAGAGCAAGGAAAAATTGTAGTTGAAAAACATGTTCTCCCATGCAAATTTAAGTTGGTCGATAATTATTCGTTAACATGTAAAGCCTACTTAGCTGTGGTAGTTTTCTTTTTAACTTCGTTATATATACTACTGCTGTGATTTTTTTTACAAATACAAGTACAACCATTTAGCTGGCAGGGAGACACACGACTGTAACAAAAATTTCGCAAACGGATCCCCGAATTGAAAAATGGTTTTCTAACAACCACAATATTTTTTAAACGTCCTTTCCAACGATACCCCAAATCATAGGATAGACGAAAAAAATACATCCCTCTTTACGTATACAAGACGTAACCTTAGAAAAAAAAAAAAAAACCACTTTGTCAGTGTGATTAATATGTATACCCATGCCAAATTACAGCTTTCTAGTACTAACAGTCTCTGAGCTAAGCCGTGGACAGACAGATAGATAGATGGACTTGGCGAAACTATATCGGTTCCTTGTTTACTACGGAACCTCTAAAAGACGCCACATACAGAAGCCACTTGTAATAATGATATTTACATCGATCCTACTCTAGCATATAAACACAAATTGATTAATTATTCGTCGAACAGGAACCCCTACATAACAAACATGATATTTCATTTGTACATTGAAAGTGAGGTTCGGATGATGTTCGGTGGAGTTAATATACCTAACCTAGCATAACCTCAAATACCCAAAATTATGGTGCTTAATAAACCAAAAATAACACTCACCTGATAAATTCCTTATTTATTGCCACTAAATTGAACAACGGCTTGAACTTTGTCGTCTGCATATTGGTGTTGTTGATTACACAATAACACAATCAGCCGTTTGTGTTGTTATCACAACACGCGTACCTCCAGCAGAACTAGAGATAACACTGACACATCACTGATATACACTGTTGATTAAACGTAGCTTTATTTTTGTTAACACAGCCTCTATATCTACGATAATAGAGTATTCGATATTATTTAAAATCACTATAACATCAAATCGTTTCGTTTGTTTACATTTCATTCATTCAATAAATGAATATCGCGGAACGAGTGGTTTGAATCTACCTATTTCATTGGTGGATCAGTAGACTATCAAACTGTGAATGATCTGCCGAGACTAGCATACTATGTGTGTTTATAAACGCGTTTGACCTTCATTATTATTAACCTAGCTCCGGCACGAAATCGTTTGATAAATATAATGTAGCTTCAGCCAGTCAAATAACAGTCGTATCGTGTTGAGGCAGAGTCGGTTTTTGGTAGTTGGCTGTTTGTGGTTGATTATTGAAAACTCTTGTATCATTGTTGAGGTGAAATTATCAAAGGTGTAGATATAGTAGATTGATTGGTTGAGTGGCTATTTGTTAATTAAACGTTGTAAACAATTGTGGTTAATTAAATAATTACTAAAAGTCCATTTATTTCCCATTTTTAGGGTTCCGTACGTCTGAATGAAAAAACGGCACCCTTATAGGATCACTCGTGTGTGTCACTGTGTCACTGTGATCACTGTCTGTCCGTTTGTCACAGACAATTTGCTCCAAATATAATGGACCGATTAAGATTGAAATTTGGTGCACATAATTGTATTTCTGTGACTCAAACACGGACGTGTAACGTAAATAAACGAATTTTGAATATGGGGTCACATATGGGTGGTAAACAAGAAAAAAAAAACTGTACCATGTGATATATTAAATGAAAGGGCGAGGGTCTAAATTAAAAAAAAAAAAATTTCAATAAAAAGTTTTATACTTAGTTATTTAAGAAAATAGATGAAAATTTACCACCATATCTATCCCTTTATCTCCGAAATTACAGAGCCAAATATTTCGAAAATAGTTCTACTTATAGATTACAGGAAAACCTATAAGAAGTACAGACTTAGTAGACTTATTTCAATGTTGTCAGAACAAGATTCGCTGTTCGTCATAGGCAGTCTGTAGAGGGCATACAGAGGGCCGGGGCCCTCAGGACGCACTCCTATTAAGCTGAGGGCTATCGAAAAAGGTACCTATATTGGATGACCGTTTCAAGTTTAAAACGTAGATGTGGCGCCATCTGTAGGTTGATTGTTGATTGTGTTACTTCTTCGAAAAGCGTTGAATACATCGTTGCTACCTACCTTCTTTTGTTTTTAAACCAGATGTCCTATTTCATCTATTTCCGTGGCGGTTGTTACAAATAGTAGTTTAAATGCAAAAATAAGCAACAGGCTTCAACCTAATTTTGCCCCTGTGTCTTGTTTCTTGGAAAGTTTGAAGAGTTTTGCTTTTAAAATGTTGTCAAAACCAAAACATTTGCACATACTTTTCGACTCAAAAAGCAATAACTTAATGTCGTAGGTCAGGTGAAACTCCTTATATGCGTCGTAGGATGATTTGATAATTCGAATTTTCGCGAAAAATAAATCTTTTCACCACTGTCTAATTATCCGTGTTTTCGCAATATCCCTAGGGTAACCCGTAGGATGGAGGGGGAGGGGGTAGGAGGCTCCAATCACTAGTTGTTAAGGTATTTACTTGTAAAAATATTAAACAATTTTTTCATTTTCATTTTTTCATTCCTAGGTTTTTCGCGAAAATTCGAATATTATCAAATCATCCCACGATATAATTTATAAACTAGATTTAATTTTAAAACATTGAGTAAACGGTCTCATCTCAAGCTAAAAGGTGTCATGTTAAATAATGTTAAGTCATAACTCTAAAACACGAAGACCATAAAATATTCATCCTAATATTCATGATCAAAATCTTAGGTCTAGCCTTGTTTTTAGCAAAAACGAATGCAAAATATCTTGACACGAACAATATTTTCAACTAAAAGTAAGTAGGCAACTGTCTACTTTGTTAACTTATAAAATATTCATTTTTTCGTCTTGTACAAATGACACGACAATCCACTTTGAACTTCATCATAGAAATATTTTTCATAAATATAATCTAAGCTAACATTTATTTTTGAGTGGCGACACAAAGGAAAATTGCTTTTGTCTACTTGGGTTTTAAATCCAAGGAAATTTGTAAAAAAAAAACAGGTTACTCGTACATATTATGTATATATGAGATAGTGGTGCCGATTCTCTTGTACACCGAACTAAACTAACTAAACTATCACTAAAATTCTTAACTTTTGGTTATGAGAATCTCAGTGCTATTTTTCAAATACAATTCTCTAAACTAAAAAATATTTTGACACACCTAAAATCAGTGCAGCCTCGACGTGTTTTATATGGAATTTTTCACTTTTTGTATGGAAAATATGAAAAATCGCGATTAAAAATTGTCAGGTTTAGTCTGGTTTGGTTTTTTACAATCAAAATTTTAGGTGAGAAAACGTCAAATTCTCAATAGCAAAATTGCTAAACACTAAACTAAAAACTCAGTACTATCTTAGTGCTGTCAAACTAAAATATAGTTAAGTTGAGTCAATTTAGTCTATTTCAGAATGGGAAATCGTCGTTTGACAGGAATAAACAAAATTTTTGTCATTTTTAGTTTAGTTTAGAGGCATTTGTGACAAGAAAATCGGCACCAATGTCTTGTATAACTTGATTTTTATAACAGTGTGCTTGGAGCTGTCAAAATCGTAGGTTGTTAGTATTGAATTCACCCGCCCGGTTACCTCCTCAGTGCCCCGACGGCTCTTAATACGGTCTACACAACTCGTGTCGTCTCCACAGTTAGTCTTATTATTCGTTAATTTGTTATTGTTATTATTTAAACCTCATACACTGTAAAATTTTGACGTTGACAGGCACACAGTTATAAAAATCGGTTTAAAAAGATAAGTAGACTGAATTTATGTTTCTTTTGCTACATATTAACTTAATCCTGCCCTTAGGTACCCCATACACCTTATCCTGTTATCTTGATAACTGTAGAAAATTAACTGGAAAGTATTCCTTAATGGTTCATCTATTTGTACAATATTGTTAAACAGTTTATTATTCCGTGTATCAGTATTTTATTTATACATCCTGTTGAATCCACTCTATTCTACAAGATACGCGAAAATAAAATAAATGTCCCAAAACAATGACAAATTATGGTCATCACTCACGAAAGGAACACTCGCTGGACCAACAAAGTCGAAAAATAGGGCAACCATTAATTAGAGTAATCCGGAAGTACAAAATAATTTCCGAAGTAAATCTGGTATATTTATTATCTTCAATGTTTTGTGGGAACGCTGTACCCGAAAGTTGAAAGGAAAACTGAACTTTTGTTGCGGTAATTTAATTGAATGAGCTGAAAGTATCACTTGGTTTTCAAATGCGTATCTCATATAGATTTTTATTTGTTTCTTTTTAGAAACTAGGAGAACTGGTGGAGTCAGGATTAAATAACACGAATATTTTATGTATCTAGGTATAAATAATCAATAGATAGGTACTTTATTTATAGTAACCTCTCCCCGGACCCTTAATTACAACCGTTACTGATAGTAATTAAGGTAAATGAATTGTCTTTTTGCTGAAAAGTGTTGCAATTGAAAACATCCAACAAAATGAAGAAGAATGTTCGAGTGAGAGTGTGATTAGGTGGTTCATATATTGGCCATTTTTTGCTTTCAGTTTATCAAGAGTAAACGTCGAGGAAAAGAAACAAGTTACAACCAAAGCAATCAAAAATAACAAAAACAAAATTAATCATCAGGCTTACAAGTTTTCAGCATTGATTAAACTTATGCTGATCCAAATACCTATTTTGTAAGTTCAAACAAGTGGCAAACATTATGATTTATGACTTGTTTTTGGGCGCGGAAATTGAGTTTAAACTTGTTAGAGCGACCGAATTCGCAGTGTTCCCCGTGTCAAGCACACTTCGTTAACTAGAAAATTTTATTACTCCAAATTCACCCTTATAAATTCATCACGGAGCGAATTATTCGCGCAAGAAATGTTTTCGTGGTAGATAGGGGTAAGAAATGGGGGGTAAAAGGACAAAAGGTTTAGATTTCTACTTTTGGAAGGTTGATTATGTTCTTACTGGTCTGACTATAATAGTCTCTCATCAGTTCCGTCGGTCTAGCTGACCCTAATTTTCTTTGCTAATTAATTTCGTCAGTTGTATCATTTTCTCAGGACTCGTGGCGTAATTATTTTATTTACCTGATTGGCCGCCATTTTTTCTAGTTCCAGTAGGTAACTTTCTGAACCTATAATGTGTGTTAAAGCATTTTTCTATTGGTAGTATAATTAATATTATCACTCCTGTTTTGGACAGTCGTGTAAAAATAAAGAAGCGTATATGTGTATGGAATATATTGGTTACAGTGATAGCCTAGTGGTGTGACCGTCGGACTGCCAAGTCATAGGTGTCGAGTTCGAACCCAAGGCACCCATCTCTGACTTTTCGGATTAAAAGTGCGTACCTATTGTATAATTATAACATGCTTAAAAACGGTGAACGAAGTGCAGGTCCCTAATCCCGACTCCCGAGTCTCTAACTTATCTAGCAATATATCGTGTGACACCAGATCGAAGGCTTTCGATAAATCTTCTTATTGCTTTCGATTTATCGATCGATAATGCGCCAATCCAACAAGGGCGCCAAAACTATGGTAAAGATTTAAGGAAATCGTGTCGCCTTTGAACATAATAAATATAGGCTTGGGAAAGGGCGGGACGCCCGCGTCCCCGCTACGCGAAGTAAAACTTCAAAAATAAAGGATTTTTCCATAACAAATGGTCTCATCGAGTTCCTGGAAAAATTCAACTGCGCCCGCTCGCAACCCGCTCACACCGCTTGATGACCAATGCTAATCAGTGCTGTGCGTCTCATTTATTGCAGAGTTGCGATGCGCTGGGCGGTGCACTTGTCTGTCACGCTTGAATCGCCCCCTGAAGCTGGCGCCCGGGGTACTGGCCCCGGTTTGCCCCCACCCCTAGATCCGAAGCTGAAACAGCCCAAAAATAAACTCGGGACAGGTAATTTAGCTGCAGAGTAATTTTGTCAACATGCGCCTACATTGTACCAGGAAGTCATAAACCGTAGGGTATTTTTACGACAGTTTAGTACTAGTGGGAGCACGAGATAACGACGTAACTCGCGACGCGTGGAAGCAAAGTTTTAACGAGCCCTCTCTGATAACAAGTAGAAATAAACGCCAACTCGCGGAAATGTTATCTAGTTAGCACCTTTTTGATGTTTCAGCTTTGGAAGTGCAATGTTCTTTTTTAGGGTTCCGTATCCGAAGGGTGCCTAACGGAACCCAATTACTAAGCCTTCGCTGTATCTCATGAACCGTAATAGGTAGACAGTTAAAATTTTCACAAATTGTGTATTTCTACTGCCGCAAGTTAAAAATTAAAGATGGGCTTAACGTGCTTTTCGAGGCACGGAGGAGTCTCGGCATGTAAAGATGGTCACCCATCCACGGACCAACCCCGGCAAGCGTAGCTTAACCTGATGGACCGACCCCTGCGGCTGTTACTACTTAGCCACGAGCTCCTCTAAGAGAAGGTGTATGCCAACATCAAAGTGGCCACGCTGTGCTTCTTCAACTGCGACTAATGTATAAGGTCCAGGTTTGTTTATTCGAACATCCATTGTTTCAAGCTTCGCTTCAATAAAAAACGCAGTGTCAGCAAAACATACATGGGAATATTGTAACGTGCTCCATACACAGATAAAACAGAATGCACTACAGCATATTACATCACTCGTAAACACATTTTCCACAGTAAGTACCTTCACGTCTACAGGAAATAAACAGGTAGAGAGCATTCAGATCTCATGTTTCCTTCACGAATGGTTTGTTCAAGCCTCGCTGCACTCAATCCTAAGATCTAAGACGAAGGACATTTAATGCTGTGTAGAGCTGTGGTATTCCAGCGGATTTAGGTACTGTAGCTGTGAACTCCTCACTAATGTGTTTACATTTAGTAAACTGCATGCCGTCTTAGATTCCGACAGTTTTATAAACGGTATTATACATTTGCGGTGATAAACATATCACATCATCACATTACATCACGTATTCCCAAAGGGTTAGGCAGAGGTAGCTATAGTAGACCAACATTTAGCCAGTTATGTTTAAGTCCCTTGTAACAAGGGGCGAGCCTATTGCCTTCAACCGGGCACAAATCCAGATTCCGCGCTGCTACTGAGAAATTTCAGATGGAAAAACCCAATAAAGCTTTACCTGACCCGGGAATTCACTGAAAACAGTGAATAAAAAGCACTTTTAATCACTATTTTGGTGTTTGAATTTAGAACATACCAATATATTTGACCTCTATCTCAATGCTATACAACCTCCTTGTGAAAAAAACTCGATACACAGGAAATAAATATCGCTTCACAAGGTGACCACCCTAATTATAATAATTAGAAAATTACTCTTAAATTTTAGTAATTGTCCAATTTTAATGTGCATTTTAATTAATTTAAACTTCCTTTTTCCTTCATTAAATGTCTATTTTCGCTTTCTTTTTCTCGTAGTCATGGTATAAAGTATAGTATGCAATTCTTGAATAAAACGGATTTATATCGAGGGCCATTAATCACTCGCGTCGCTCAGGATTCTCGGACTGCGTTTTAACGGATTTATGTCCTGAGCAGTCAGCAACACTACCAACTCAGCTGACAATGTTTGTCTGCCAACTTGGCTGGCGATGTTTGCCCGCTTTGCTGACAATGTTTGTCTGCTAAGTTGGTATTGGAAATGTTTTTCTCATATAAAATCGCGAGTGCTTGAGTTACCCTCCATTGTTCCCACAAAACCTATCACTTAAACTTTTTCAAAATAAGTTTATTTGCGTAAAATAATAAATTGGCTCCCAAACTTTTTCGTACATAGATTTATAAGCGTAACTACGCAGTTGGCTCGGCAACAAATAAACATTGAAAGCAATTAATTCAAGTACTGAGTCAAGTAATGTTTTCAGGAGTAATTTAGTGGAAAAACATTTTAATTCTGATTTTTTGTTAGAGTACATTGGCAATATTTGTATTGTGATAGTAATGGAACATAAAAAAAAATGTACTCTCAGTTTAGTTGGTATTAGGTAGGTACCTACACAACCTACCTAATTAAATATTTCTGTTTTTTTTCTCTGATATTTCTGGTTTTAGTTCATTGTGGAATAGACTCGTCTCAACCTGCCAAGTTAGACACGAAATATTTATGTGAAGTAAGTTTAATAGTTCTTCGCTTCCATCCGTTCTATTTATTCCCTTGATGGCAATCCAAAAGATTCATATCTTCTTTTATAATATTTCACGTAAGATTCTTTATAGGTTTTGAAATGCAGAAATCTCTAGATTTTCTTGTTACCATACTGAAATATGGAGATATGAATTTAGTGGAACACAGGTCTCAGGGGAAATTTAAACCGTGAATCTGAGTTTTTCGATAGAAATACAAAGTTTGGATTATATGGTCTTGTAAAGGTTAATCTGCTTCTGAAAACTATTTTTTAAGTACATTACTAGAATACCTTTATTCGTTTATTGATCATTCCCAAAGGTCTAACCAAAGAACGTAGGTCAATACTGTTGGCTTTTTAAAGTAGCTTATTTCGAAGTGGCCTACCTTTAAGATTAGTCTCTGAAAGTCTCGTATAGGTAAGGATAGAAAGATTCATACATACACATCCAGGCGTAGAGGTGTGATCCCTCCCATTAAGAGTCTATAATTACTCAAATTGCTTAGTATGATCTTCTGTTATATCGAAAATACTGCAGCATTAATTGTGAAATAAATATACAGGATGGCAGGGACATCGACGCGAAGCCGGTTACCATGGATTCAGTAGGTACATGATTCTGAGCCCCTCTGCGTTGAAATTTTTCGCCGGTTATTAAAAAAAAAATCAGCTGTTTCATAGAAAAGTGCAATACTTACGCGGTCAAAATGTATGCAACAGCTGATTTTTTTTTTAATAACCGACGAAAAATTTCAACGCAGCGGGGCTCAGAATCATGTCCTGAATCCATGGTAACCGGCTTCGCGTCGATGTCCCTGACATCCTGTATGATAAAGTTAAGGATTAATGTTGACGTGTTCTATATTTGACGAAAATATGATTCCATAAAATTTTCTCGACCGAAAAAAAATTAAAGGTTACCTCCAAACCGAACAATAAACCGCTTTATAACGTTAATGTTTTATTTTCACCGTAAAAAGAAATTACCACCTATCAGCGCCTTGGAGCCTTTTCCCCGCTACTCTGTCTCGCTCTCACTCAGTCCGCGAACTACAGTTTGCGAGCGAGATAAAGGGTGAATTTGAGCTGATGTATTATGGACTCTTAACGGGCAGTCTTGATTGTATTTAATATTACTCAGTGGTCCTTCTGGCATAGCCTGTGTTAAACAGGTACATGTGCCCATTTTCTATGATTAGACCATGCCGAAAGCCCAAGACACAAGCCGTGCACATTGAACTAGAATTTAGGTAGAATACATACCTAGTTTTCGCAAACACGTTCATTTTACTATCTGTCCAAGTCAGCTTAAATCTAAACGAGCCTTTATCCCCACATGTTGGAGCCAGTAAGTAAACATCGTTTGCTGCAGTGCTGACCGAACGTCTTAAATAACAACTTAGATCTGCTATCGCTACATTGTGTTAGAGAAACCACAAGTGGCATTAGGTGTGTTTTTTGGGAATTAGGGAATTAATCTTGTGGGATACAATGTAAGGTTTCGTTATAGAGTTGACATTTCCCGTAGTGTCAATCTAGCCATATATGTCCGGGATTCATCAAATAACATGCAAATAACGTTAGCTTTTATTGAAATTCAATCTTATATCCATAATACAGGTAACATACTATAAAAAAGTCAAATAATAAAACACAAACTTTGATTCTACAACTAAAACACATTTAAACCACCTACAGAATGAAAATTGCATCTTTTTATACAGGATATCTCGGATATACCTACCAATATCAAATATCAGATATTTTGATATTTATTATAAATATCGGATTTTTGCGAAACCTGTTTCGTTATGATCATGTCCACAACGCAGGAAAACAGTATTTAAGGGAAACATCACAATTTAAAGACAAGTATTTGTATATTTTATAAGTTAAGTTCAACTTTTGGATTTGCTATGGGGTAGTCGGGTATCATAACTTATGATAAATGTAGAATACATAATCTGTTGAAGAGCCTATTGCAATTGAAATATAGCAAGCGACACAATACCGTTCATTGCTCCACAGCATAGCACGATAGCACCATAGCACCATAGCACCATAGCACCATAGCACCATAGCACCATAGCACCTTGCTTTATTTTCTGAAATCGCCAATAGGTACGCAGCGGCATATGTACCTCAGTGACAGATTAGGTTAATGAACTCTTTAATCTGAAAAACACGATTTATTTGCTAATAATACCAGCCTTTTACTGTCCCACCAGGGTAAAACCCTCTTCTCATACCGAAAAGGCACGAACATAGCACGAATCACCACGCATGCTCAAGAAGGATTGACGATTTCAGACTATTAACTATATACGTCCAGCCATGCTATTCTGTAAACATCTCACCGTGAAAACTTGGGTGAAGTGAGCTGTCAATCCCTGTGGAATGACAGCTCACTCCACGCTCACTTCACCTATGTTTTCACGGTGAGATGGTTACAAAATAGCACTGCTGATGTAGTCACGATGTTTCTTCTTTTGTTCCTTCGCCGATGTCAGTAATGTCTAAAATAAATTCAGAAAACATATATGAATTGAAATATTCTCATTGGTATTTGCCTGGATTTGAAGACACAACCTCGATTATTTGCAAAAAAAATCTTAAACACAGTCTTAATTCGCTATTGTAACAGGTTAATATAATTATTTCAAGTTCAGAACATACCCAGTATCTACATAATTGTTACAACCTTACCCTCAATCTTGAGTTACAGCTCGTACATTGCGGGGATCATGTTATCATTCGTCGCACTAATAGCATTAGAAACTTCTCGCGGAAACAGCATAACTTTTGTTATGTTGTTACCGAGTTTCGAGGTCAATGGCGAAAAGTAAGCTACGTTACTGTTGCTGAAAATGTTGGCATTGAAAAATAGAATAGAAACTGCTTAGATTTAAAACCGTTAATAAACATTGTCAACATTTTAAAATTACAATTTTGTACGAGTAGGTCGGTATAATTACTGTTGCCTATACTGTTATTATTGATGCTAGTTACATAATTTTTAGGAACTTCTTTTCCTATAAAATATTTGTCTCGCCATGGACTGGCTGTATGCCAGTCCATGGCGAGACATGTAGATCATAACCCTATTATTAAAACCATTATTGTACCATGTTTAATGCAAATAAATATATTCTATTCTATAATAACGTTTTTTTTTAATATCTTTGGGAGTAATGATTCTTGTACGTACGGAACACAAGGTGTACATGCGTCTGGAGCAACTTGGGCCTATAAATACAATTAATTTTAAGTGGGGAAATGCTCATGGTTTTCCTTATCTCTGGAAAGGTTATGTTAGACTCTTATACTCCAATTATAACCATACATTTCTATCGAGCTGCAAATATCCATACTGCCCCCGATAGTAAAAGGACGTATCTATTTTTTTTTTCAAAATTGAGTTAAACATAAAGGAAAAAGAGAAAGGAGAAAAGGACCTATTTACCACTTGCGTCTTTCCAGTTTCGTACACCACTTCTTTCATAAGACGTATGTGGTTGATGCGTTTTATTTTCCTGGGGAACGAAATCATATATCAATCAATACTTAATTTTTAAAAAAGACGCAAGTGTCACTTCCGTTTATAAATAAATGTTGATTATGTACTATTAAAGTGAGTCTGATTTAATACTTAAATTAACCACCAATTTTTATTATACATCAATATTAAAACTATTTACATGTGGGTACAAACAACTTATAACTAAATAATTAATAAAAGTAGCAAAATTATATACTAACTTAACTAAAACTACTAACTCATCGTCTCTTAATTTAGTATAACATTTTAGTATACTAAATTAAGAGGCGATATGGGCCGAAAAATGGTACATTCACAGAAGAACAGGCGCAGAACCAACAGCGTTATGTACTATCCAAGACTTCACACCACCAACTTTCAAACTCCGGACTGCTACTTAGAAACTGCAAATGGAAAAACTCAAACACACTTTGCTCAAACCGGGAATCGAACCCAATACCCCACGCTCAGCAGTCGCGCTTGCAACCACGGGACCAACGAGGCAGCTAAATGCTTATATCATTGATGTAAATCAAGGATTCGCCCTCACCATACTTACGTCGCGCGAAAAGTGTCACTCCTAAAAGGAGCGACCTCGCTCATTTCGAACATCATTTCCTCATTCGTCACAGTTCGTGACACATCGGAGTAACTTTCTCGTTTTTAATACACACAGCTGTACAAATATGCCTTCTTGTGCCTTCAGGAAATGTTCCAACAACTCCAAAAATTCAAACAAAGCTAAAGGTATTACTTTTCACGCGTAAGTAATTTTTTTCAAATTTATTACGATTTCTAAAACAAATATTATGACGGATGATGACATATAACAAAAATTTCGTTCCCATGACAAAGAACGATAGGGTAGTGTAGCGTTGAGAAAAAAAGTTTAAAAGAATTTAGGAAGTATGGAGGTTACATTATAATTTTAAAATATTTTAAACGCCGGATTTTTTTAATATCCTTTTTTTTATATTAACTTTTCTTTGTGTTTTCCAATACAAAATACAACTACCAACGAATCCCCCTTCCACACCTATCATAAATAAGCCTTTTGGATTCGAAGGAATTCCGAACCAGTTTAATCATGTGACAAGCATCAAGCATGATAGCTACTTCTAAATGACATTCAGGATGTTTGAATGTTGTTTTTAGATGTGATGGTTGTTTTAGATCACAACCTAGTAAATTGGCTGCATTTATGTTAGCCGCACAGTCATCAAAAGTTATGGCAACAATATCAAGCCCCACATGGTAGCATTCACTGAAACATGTTTTCAATAAATTTTTCCGAATTTCAGCTGATAGTCCGTTAACTAAAAAATACGCCACTGGGATTTTCCAGCTTTCGTTCATGCATACTAATACATACGCCTTGTTTTTTTTTGAGGATGGTATATTTATCGAATAAAGGCTCGTGCAGACCAGCGCGACGCGACACGAACAATACAATTTCTAAGAAAACGTCACGGTATAACAATAACCGATGTCGCGTCGCGCTGTCGCGTCGCTCTGGTCTGCACGAAGCTTAACTTCTCCCGCTCTGGGCAGAGCGGAATGGTGTGTCAGACTTTTACTGACTAAAACCCACCCGTGTTCCTTCCATTGCCTGTGTGCCGGGGTCGCGATATCCCTTTCAGACAAACTCGCAATCGTGGCAGGCATTGGCCCTTCCGGACCCCGTCAGTTGGTGCTGACATCTCTGTGAAGCGCGCGTGGAACACAACGCGCCATCGACCCGGGCCTGGTCCCTATCAGACGGCGAGCTACCCATTGCTCACCGTCCGCAAGCCCGCACCTACGGAGGCCGGAAGTCTGCTCGTGACTCCACTCCAGGACGTGAGCGGGGCGTCTCCTGCGGTGACTAGGGGCGCGAGGGCGCGAATCTTGCCTCTCCCTCGCGCGCTCCGCCTCCTCCTTCGCGAGCATTACTGCTTCGCAGAAGGAAGTGACGGCCTCCCATGCACTCTCGCTCCGGACCATGGCCTGAACCAGGGCCGGACGCGAGAGATCGCCACCGCCGATCGCCTCCGTGAGGACATGGCGGTGCCCCGCCCAAGTTTGATGGCGAAGAGCCATCTCGTCAGCAATTAACGTGCACAATATTCGCTGACCACTATTTTTATTTTATTTTTTTCTAAAACTCCTAGCGCTTGCTTATTTAAGCCAGGATCACCCGAACTGTTCTCGTACCATTTTCCTATGACGCGAGGGTGTGGCAAAGATCCATTAAATATTTTTCTGATATATTTATAGGCAGCTACAGAGTAATGTGCAGAGTGACTGCAAATTTTCTCAACACTGGTGTATATTTTTGGCGATAGCAGTTTTTCTTGTTTTTTTAATCAGCCTGTTAATAAACTCTATCTCTTCTGCTTTTAAATTCAATTCAATTATAATACCATTGATAAAGACTATAAAATCAAACATTTTATTAGTTCAAAACAACCTCCTTTTAAAGTTTTTTTGAACCCTTTTTAAAACGAGTATGCTGACGGTACAACGACAATCCTCTACGTCATTGTGTGACAGATGACAATTTAAGCGGCAAATTAATGCGGTCATCTTTTAATGGACGTATCTTTCGATGTAAATCGATGGCTTATATGCTATAGTTAAACTTTAATAGTTCATTTAATAGAGTGCATTATTTGCAGCAGTAAAACTTACTGCGGACCAAATCAAAACTTATGCGTGTCTGATTTGCTGGTATGACTGAACTTTTCCAATACTTATAATTTAGATATATCTTAGTAGGTAAGTTCAGATTATTGCAAACACATCTTCTATTGTAAAGTTTATCCCTAATGATCAATAAGTTTTGGATTTAATGTAAGAAATAGGTTTGAGAGAAGAAGTTTTGACACTGAAAAACGATCTTATAGTTTGATTTATAAGGTTGTTTATATACCTACCTTGTGAGGGTTTGCAGATTGCATGTGTACAGCGTCTAATGGCTTCCAGGACTTAAGAAACGCTGGAATCGAAGACAGCCATGTTGCTATTCTTCCACGCATCTCTAATCTCTGCTCTAATCTTCTCTATCTATAATTTCTAAATATTATAAATCAAAGTTGCTTTTGGCGTTTGTCTGTATGTCAGCGTTGTTCTTCTAAAATACGCAACGGATTTTGATGAGGTTTTCAGCATCATTTAGGGAATGTATTTCGGAAGGTTTATATACAGGATGGCAGGGACATCGACGCGAAAACTGTTACCATAGATTCAGTACGTGATTCTGAACAGCGTTGAAATTTTTCGTCGGTTATTTTTTAAAAAATCTGCTGTTCCTTACATTTGACCGCGTAGGTATAGATAGCACTTTTATATGAAATAGAAGTTTTTTTTTTAAATAACTGACGAAATATTTCAATGCATGGCGGTTCAAAATCATGTACTGAATCCTTGGTAAAAGTGTTTGCGTTAATGTCCCTGCCACCCTGTATATAATTATTTTATATTAAAAGTAAACGTAGTACTGAAACTTGACATTTTGTCAAGCCGTGAAAAAGGCACTTTTTGAGCAATGACTAACCCGTAACAGATAGATAAAACTTATTTTCTACTGGATTGTATATATCTCAACAAAATCAACGGAGAAGTACGCGATAGCATATGTCTATCTACTAAGGATGACCCACAGTAACCATTTTAATCTTTCAGAATTTCATTAAAATAATATTGTTATTTCCGAAGAAATTTTGACCAGTATATTAATAATCCTTATCCGATAAAGTATGTTATTAAAATAGGCCATTTAATTAAAATTAAAATATGCCTGGATATTACATCATTTAAATGAATACTACCTATAAAAGCTATAACATATTAATCTATATATATAAAAGAAAGTCGTGAAATCGTGTTAGTTACACCACTTATAACTCAAGAACGGCTGAACCGATTTGGCTGAAAATTGGTGGGGAGGTAGCTTAGAACCAGGAGACGGACATAGGATACTTTTTAGTAGGGTAGGTAGGGTAGGTAGAGTAGGTAGGGTAGGTAGGGTAGGTAGGGTAGGTAGGGTAGGTAGGGTAGGTAGGGTAGGTTCTGTAGGTAGGGTAGGTAGGGTAGGTAGGGTAGGTAGAGTAGGTAGGGTAGGTAGGGTAGGTAGGGTAGGTAGGGTAGGTAGGGTAGGTTCTGTAGGTAGGGTAGGTAGGGTAGGTAGGGTAGGTAGGGTAGGTAGGGTAGGTAGGGTAGGTAGGGTAGGTAGGGTAGGTAGGGTAGGTAGGGTAGGTAGGGTAGGTAGGGTAGGTAGGGTAGGTAGGGTAGGTAGGGTAGGTAGGGTAGGTAGGGTAGGTAGGGTAGGTAGGGTAGGTAGGGTAGGTAGGGTAGGTAGGGTAGGTAGGGTAGGTAGGGTAGGTAGGGTAGGTAGGGTAGGTAGGGTAGGTAGGGTAGGTAGGGTAGGTAGGGTAGGTAGGGTAGGTAGGGTAGGTAGGGTAGGTAGGGTAGGTAGGGTAGGTAGGGTAGGTAGGGTAGGTAGGGTAGGTAGGGTAGGTAGGGTAGGTAGGGTAGGTAGGGTAGGTAGGGTAGGTAGGGTAGGTAGGGTAGGTAGGGTAGGTAGGGTAGGTAGGGTAGGTAGGGTAGGTAGGGTAGGTAGGGTAGGTAGGGTAGGTAGGGTCGGTAGGGTAGGTAGGGTCGGTAGGGTAGGTAGGGTAGGTAGGGTAGGTAGGGTAGGTAGGGTAGGTAGGGTAGGCAGGTAGGTGCGCCGTAGATACGTACTTAGTGCTACTCGAGCGAAGCCGGGGCGGGCAGCTAGTAAATATATAAATAATTATGGCTGACGCGGCGGTGGCGCCATGACTGACAGGGGTCCTTTCCTCGGGAAAATATTAAAAATGAAAATCATAATATAATAATAATTTTTTGCAAAACTTTTAATAATAATGCTGTAAACATAATATTTGTTCCGGTCGCGAATTTGTTTTTTTGTTTTGTTTAGCAAAATATTGCCTGCTAATTGCAAAAAACGTCAGAACCTACCGATAATACTACCTATAAACCATTCTATAATATCTATTCATATTATAAATTAAAGTCGCTTTTCATGTCTGTTTTTGTGACCGCGTTGTTCTTCGCTACGCGATAAGGGCTTCACCATCATTTAGAAAATTAACATTTAACTTAGATAAAGCACTGAAAGCTCGATGTTTTGACATGGCGGGTCGCTAGTTTACTTATAGGCTGTTACCACTATTGCTGTGTTGTTCGAAGCCGTTAGCCCAGTCAGAACTAATACACAATAGCTTAAGAGGAAAAGCGGTCACGTGGCCGTTGGCGTTCATTATATACTAGTCCAAATATTTTTTTATGATATAATGTATGTCTACCAATGCCATGTCCCCGCATGAAATGAACGTCAACGATTTCGTGACCACGTTTCCTCCTAAGTAGGTAAGTGCTTTAGGTAGTTATTTTTCTTCATATCACTAAGACTCTAAAGTATCCGTCAATACTTCACGATGAACAGCAAGATACAACGTAGTCTGAAACAAAATGAGTGCTTTTAGCCAGTAATGGACATACCTACAGCTAGCACGTGAAAGCTTTCACTTCAAAACCACGAAGTAGTAAATGGAAGGCTAATTTTATATTAACGTGTAAAATTGTTTGTAAAAACCTACTTATAGCAATAAAAATCATTTATCATAAACCACTGTGGCGGCATCTACATCGCCACATCAAAGACCTGACGTCACACAACATCTTGACGTCACGTTACCGCGCGGTGGACATAATATACAAGCTCACGACTTCAAACTCTGGGCAATTGCCCGCCAGACATGACACCCGTCTGGTCGGAGGATCCTCCCTTTTCTATGGTGGATGAGTGAACTTTACACCCTGTTCCTCACACCCCCTAAACCACAACTAAATGTTATAAGGGCAGATCCACACGCGCACGAACCGTGTTCACTACGTGCCTCGAACGGCTATGGAGGCGTCACATGCTGCGAGCGTACGTGCATGTCACGAACAGGTTACGCGCAGTTCGCGAGCATTCATTAGTGTGAATAATTTCACAACTATAGTATGGACGGGTTGGTGAATAGTTCGCGAAACCACGAACATGTGCCCGTCGCGCGTCGTCGTGAATATTTGCACGCGAACTACTCATGTGTGGACAAACGTGCCCATACTATGATTCCTAAGATGCACGCGAACTGCGCTGTTCGTGCGCGTGCGCGGGTGTGGATCCGCTCTTATAAAGCGCAGCCGCACTTCGCTTTCTGTCGGTCGGTCAATCGGTTACAGAGTACCTAGTATCTATCAATCACTCGCCCAAATCACTGCAGAAGTATGACTATCACAGCCACTGACAGCCAGCACGCAACTACGCTAAGTATTGTTCTTTGATTATCAAACTCGCTGCTTTGTGTCAGAAGTTATTGAGGTCGAAATAAGTTGGACAATCTTTAACCTTGCGCTAGATGACGAAAATAATTCTGTAAAATTATCTGGTGAATGAGAAAACATTACGATAATAATGCTCTTTTCATTTCTCTGTCAGTTGCTTTTACCTTCCATTTGTTCCATACTCCGTGTTCAAAACTAAAACATTTTTCTCACACGGTATGACCAAGAGAAACGGATTATACTTTACTGTCTTCAAAGAAAGTTCCAGAAAGACGTGAAGGAGTTAATGGCTCTTTTATTTTTCCGCAGCTTCTCTAAAATGGGGCAGTTAATTGTGAGAAATGGTTTTGAAACACCACGTAGACGATGTAACAATGTTATATAGTAGGTATTGTAATGTTTTTGTCTTTTGAATTTACCACTTTGCAGAGAATTTCGAGCGGTACGGTAGTATTTCAATGGTTTATCGTAACTATCTAATTAACTTCCTCTGATAAATGATTTTGTTGACTTACTTAACTCGCTTTCCTGGAAGGGTTCGGTTTGTGTACTAAAAATAGAATAATAATAGAATCAACAGCCAGTCAGTAAAAAAGCAAAAAAATTACAGCCTAAAAGGTTTAGGCTCAAATAATAACAATGCTTCATAATCGTTGTCATAGTAAAGTATCATATACAGGGTGATTTATACGTAAGACTTACTTAATCTGGTCATAGATCCACACAAATAAAACGTGCGAATCCCTACAAAAAAGAACACTTCATGAAAATACTTTGAAAGCTGAATATCATATGCGTACTTAGGGATGACACTGATAAGTATTCAATCCGCGTAAAGCCTTAGGCTGTTAGTGTCCAAATTGCCTGTTTATGAACCCAAAGCTCAATGTTATTGAAAAAGTTCTCAGGGTTCGTCCTGAAAATCTTTTAAGGTAGGTACTCGTGATTCTAATACTTAATTTTTGACGATGGTACTGATGTAAAAATTATATATTAAGTATTTATATATATTTTGAAGAATCATAGGAAGTCTAATGCAAGTGGCACTTCTCGTGACCCAAGATCTGGCCTTGCCTTGGCCAGAGGCGAAGCATTGCCTTACAACGTGGCAATGCCGCCATTCTTTTGGGGTACATAACCAGTCGACAGCGATGCGGAGGAATTTACTTTGTTGTAAGGTTTACTTAAGTTAGGATATTTTATTGTTGTTTAATGAGTAGCTTTAGTAAAGTTGTTATTTGGCATATAAATCCTAATTAATTAAATTCTCGGATGCAAGTAGATTTTCTTTCTTGAATTTTTGTAGGTAGGAAAAATGACTTGCTGAAAGGCTGAATTTTGATGAAGATTTTTACAGTCTAGCTAGCGATACAGGACTATGATGGGTTGCAAAGCAATTTTTGACTTGATTTTTCAGCTAGAAAACTGTTCTTTTTCCCGAAAACTTTTTATAACAGCTACTCTATCATTTTGACTCGAAAACGTCTTTTAGTAATGTTTTTCAGGTCACAGTCATAAAGCGCTATAAGGTTCTTTTAGCGCGTGGCTAAAATCGGATCTAACGCCGCCATCTTGTTTTAGCGCGCGGTTAAAATCGGAAATAACGCCGTCATCTTGTCCTAGCGCGTGGCTAAAATTGGAAATACCGCCGCCATCTTATTTTTTTAATACATTTCACAAAACAATTGCGCAAATGTTTACCAACAGTGCCCCCCGTGTCAACGTCATTCGAGTGCCAAGAGGTCCTTGTAGCAGTGTAGAGTCCGCGTCACCACCGGCGGAAAATAGTGGAACTACATAAAAAAAATTGGAAATGCAATTTGATGCAATGACACGTTATCAAAAGGACTTTAGTGGTGGCGCGGACTCTATCTACATGACTGAATATCGTGATCAACCACAATCCCTTTATACGTCCACGCAATCACTGTCCATTCCAAGGTTGCCTGGAAGAGATTGTCTGTTTTTTTGTGTAATTATTTTTTTTTGCTATGTATTTTCTGGTGTACAATAAATTATATAAATATATAGACCGCTTGAATCCTCACTGTCTAAACGTCTCATTTCATTTCAACCCTCACGTCGCCGGGGTATTAAACACGTTCTCAAAGCATTACATCCCCGTAGTCACATTTATAACATTTTTTATTAACGTGCGGTGAGGATGTTACACAAGTTTACAGCCTCCTGAAATGGAGATTTAGTTGAAAAAGCTATATGTTTTGTAAATATTTTAGAGTTAGGTTAGAAGTATAAACTTTGTTACCTATGTCTACTTTCGATCGAAGACGAGGATCCACGCGCGCGGAGGTGGCTGTTAACACGACTTTTTAATACTTTGGCAATAAAAGTTCATCCAAATAAAAAAAATCGGTTCATTCTAATATTATAAATTCGAAAGTGAGTTTGTTTGTTTATGTTACGCTTTCACGCTAAAACGGCTGAACGGATTTGGATGAACTTTGGCACAGGGGTAGAACTTCGCGGGCTTGCGGACGGTGAGCAATGGTTAGCTCGCCGTCCGATAGGAACCAGGCCCAGGTCGACGGCGCGTTGTGTTCCACGCGCGCCTCAAAGAGATGTCAGCACCCAACTGACGGGGTCCGGAAGGGCCAATGCCTGCCGGGGTTGCGAGTTTGTCCGAAAGGGATATCGCGACCCCGGCACACAGGCAACGGAAGGAACACGGGTGGGTTTTAGTCAGTAAAAGTCTGACACGCCCTCCCGCTCCGCCCAGAGCGGGAGAAGAAAAAAAGGGTTTGACCTTGACCTGGAGAAGGACATAGGCTACTTTTCATCCTGGATCACAGAGGAAGTCGCTGGCAACAGCTAGTAACCTAGGTATATAATAAAAATTAAATGCTGTCCGTTGGTAAACGTATCACTTGAAAACGATTGTTCTGATTAGGTTATTTTAAAATGTTTACAAACATTTTAAAATAACCTAATCACATAATTTGTGAATATTACAAGTAATATTTCGAATTAAGTTTATAAGGAAATAAAAATTCGAAAGATTTCCCGGAAAATGTTCAAATTCGGGAAAACTTTTAACGATGGGATTTTTGTATCAACAATTATTTATTTTATTTTTTATGTACACACAGTAAAATACATAGAGATATCTACGACATAATAAATTTGAGTACAAAGGTACTGCTTATTTCTTAAGAAATTTCTTCCAGCAGACCTGCGTAAGGAGAAATAACGATAATTATTTGGACAGGACAACGTCTGTCGGGTCAGCTAGTAGGTAAGATACTCACAATACAAGTACCTACATACATAAAGCGTCTATTTCACGCTAATAGAATCCCTTTCAAAGCAAACTTCACCCTCATATGGAATAGTTAGGAACTGTTCCAAATTGTTTCGCCGTATCTCATCAGTTGCTAAGATAATAGTCCAGATTTACGGCGTACTTAGCGTGGCAAATGTATAGGATTAGCATTACAAATTAGACCTGTTCTGCTGCTAGTACTTTGTGAATCCTTTTTAACTGTAGATAAATTGAAACTGTGACGGTATCTGTTTTATACCCTTGAGTTATGGGGGATTATTTTGTGAAATAAACGGTGGAAAAGGGTTAACAGTTTAAGTTTGTTTTTTTGTTGTATGTGTAGAGGGAACATTATTTTCATTAGGCATCTAATTTTTTTTATGTCATATTTGCTGCTTCCAAGGAGCGAGCTCGTGGCTAAGTAATAACAGCCGTACGGGTTGATCCATCAGGTTAAGCTACGCTTGCCGGGGTTGGTCCGTGTATGGGTGACCATCTTTACATGCCGAGGTTCCTCCGTGCCTCGGAAAGCACATTATGCCGTTGGTCCCGGTTGTCATTCGTGGCACACGTGACCTTTGACAGTCGTTACGGGTCTACAGAAGCCCGAAAATGACAACCAGTCTTATTAAGTATTACCCAGTTACTGGATTGTGGAGGGCAGATAAGTAGTCACTCCATGTAAAATACTGGTATTCAGGTGCATCCGGTTAGACTGGAAGCCGACCCCAACATAGTTGAGAAAGGCAGCTTTTTCCCGCAAGATTGATTTGCTGCTTTCAAGTATAGTAATTATAGTTCAAAACCGTTCAACTATCGATAATGTATAAATATTAAGTAACGAAATTAAAATTAGAATAATTAAAACATACCTACCGTATTCAGGCATTTATGTGAATACTGACCAACCAAACCAAATCTAGGTACCCGTATATCGACTTTTTTCATTAATTTCTCTTACTTTTTCGGGTTCCTCTGTCAATCACTCTTTAGTGACCCTCAATACAAAATTGGGCATGAATGACATTAATGAGGCTGAGTTCTATTTTGGGTGGAGGTCCACTCCATTTTTTACGGCCCAGTAATGTTTTCACATCTCGCCAGAGATTACAAAAATAGCGAACGGTGATGTCGGTTATTAATATTTATATCTACATAAGGACCATGCCTATACCTTATTAACATATGGAAGTGTTGCCGAAATTAAATAAATTTCCATATGAAATTGCTATCATAAAGTCGTTACTTCAATTGGATAGACTTTATAGGGTCTCTGTTTAGAAACAAAGAAAAGTGGGTTTACTTGTCACAGAAACACGGGCACATAAAAATATAACTAAGATAATTGGATTAAAGAAACAACACACATCTATATAATCATACAATAGAAATAGTCGGCAGCTGCTCGTCGTGACTGTGACAAGAGCAACACTGGACTGTCTTCAAATTGAGGGTTTCTAAAGAACTCACATTTACATGTTTACAACACAAAAAGAAAACAACGCCATTATAAAAAATAAAAATAAAATATCAGACAGCCAAGGCCCATAGTGTTAGTTACAAAAAGCTTAAAAAGTATGTTCGTAGGTACAGAAATAAAATTGGAAAATAATGTCGATTCATCAACCCGCACCTCTCAAATGTAGATTGATGAATCGTTTAAACACAGCCGCGGCCTATCTGCTTTCATTTTCAGTATGCGGTTGCACACTACTCCCCTGCACATTTTTCAAGGGGTCTACCCTTTATAGCAGAACTTTTTATGTCATAATATTATTTTGCATAACAGCGCATAGCATAAACTTCATTTCGCAGAAAATCGTTTGGCATACATTCATTTATAATACATTAAAAACGCATAATTTTGTAAGTCAGAATCATCTTTAGGCATAAATTTCATATCCATAATAATTAAAAAGTAGAACCATCATATTGCAGAAAGTTCACTGTCAGAATCGTCTTTTGGCATACATACATTTCATATCGATATAATCATTAAAAGGCAGAACTATCATATCTCAGAAAGTTTACAGTTAGAATCATCTTTTGGCATACTTTTCATATCCATAATAATTGAAAGACTCATCTATCACATTACGGAAAATATGATGAAATATGATGGAGCATGCAAATATGCATAAAAGCACACACCATGCATGTATGCATCAAGCATGTAGAATGCAAACATGCAAAAAAGCATACACCATGCATGCAGCATGCAAGCAAACATGCAGCATGCAAGCAAGCATGCAACATGCAGCAGGCATGGTTTCTGTCACGGCTTCGGCGCTGCAGGGCTCCGGCGGTCCCACGCAAGCTTCTAGTCGCAGATGGTTGTAACGGTCACCTCAGCAGCTTCGGCTTGCTGGCCGGCAAAGCCGGCCAGCCTCAGCCGCGGCGGCGAGCGTTAGAACCACCTGCTCCTCAGCTCGCGGGCCGCCTCGCCCCTCCGCGCCTACGCGGGCTTAAATTACACTCTAGGGGTAGGGCAGACAAGACTACGTGCAGTCGGTTTTGCAGCGATTCGGTTCTGTCACTTCACTAACTTTTGTAGTACAACATATTGACTTTTTAAGACAATATTTTAATTTTAATTTAAGGTTAATAATATGATTACATTTTATAGAAATGACAATAATTATGCCTAATAAAATTATTCCAAATGAAATTCTGCCATCTTCTTAATATGCCAAGTCAAATTATTCCAAATAATCGTCGCTCTAAATAAACGTTATGTGAAACGAAATTATGCGAAATTAAGCTTTGCCAAAAGTAATTATGCCAAATAAAATTCTGCCATCTTAAAAGTATGCCTTTGTAAATTCGGACATATAAACATTCGGCCAAACAATAATTATATTAAATGATTTTTATGCCATATATAATAGGTCTTTACCTATGAAATTGCCGTTTTGTATGAAAAAATTTAAACGAATTTTTTTCATGTATTTTTTATTTGTATTAATCGAAGTAATCACCCATGCAATCAATGCATCTTTGCCAACGCAGTGGCAGTTTATTGATGCCCTTCTTAAAGAAATCAGCTGGACGGGAGGCAACAAATTCTTCAAAGGCATTTTGTACTGCCTCTCGGGTATTGAATTTTTTTCCCGCCAAGAAGTTATCCAAATTCTGGAAAAAGTAGTAGTCTGTAGGCGCAAGGTCTGGTGAGTAGGGCGGATGACGGAGAGCTTCCAACCCCAGTTCTTGCAACTTGGAGACCGTCTGCTGTGCAGTATGAGGTCGCGCGTTGTCGTGCCGTAGCAGCGGAGACGAGCGATTGACCAATGCTGGTTGGAGATGTGCCAGCTTCTCCATCATTGTGTTCAGTTCTTCACAGTACACATCTGCAGTAATGCTCACCCCGTTTGTTAAGAAGCTGTGATGAATCACATCGGCGCTAGACCAGCAAACAGTGACCATCACTTTTCTAGGGGTAAGTTTTCGTTTAGGGCATTGTTTAGGTGCTGAACCAGGATCCAACCAACTTGCTGAGCGCTTGCGGTTATCAAACAGAATCCATTTTTCATCGCAGGTAACAATGCGGTTCAAAATTCCTTCATTTGTGTGTCTGTTGAGCAGTGCAAGGCATGTCTCGACGCGTACTTTGCGCTGGCGATCATTGAGTTCGTGGGGCACCCATTTGTCAAGCGTTTTTAAATTGCCAATTTGACGCAAATGGATCAATATTGTTTTGACGGTAACGTCGAAAGCTGCTGCTAATTCAGCCGTAGATTGTGTACCATCAGCTTCCACAATCGCCTTTAATTCGTCATTGTCGTCTTCGGACGACCGCGAGGTTCATTTTTCAGCTCGAAATTTCCAGAACGGAAGCGAGCAAACCAATAACAGGTGGTGCGTTGGTTTGTAGTGTTAGCTCCGTAAACGTCGTTGATGTTGCGTGCCGCTTGTGCCGCGTTGCTGCCACGACGGTACTCATATTCCATAATTACTCGAATTTTTAACGTATCCATGATGACGAAAAAGATTGAAAGGCGATGAAAATGTAACACTAATCAATAAACAAATGACTACTTTTGGAAAAAAAAAACATGTTGTTAAAATAAAATTAATTTGAAATTAGAATTCTTAGCCACACAAAAATTATTTTGATTTGAAATGGCCAGTACTGCAGGACGGCAATTTCATAGGTAAAGACCTAATATATTCGTTTAAAGAATATTATGCCAAGTGTGTTATGCCAAATAAATTTCGGAGCATCAAAATTCTGCCAGATAGAAGGAACCCTTTTTCAAGACTGACGCGGTTTTCTTCCGCATAATTGCATAGAAATCATCTATATGCGCGTCAGCAAACATGCCTGAAACACTACAAGAACGCGGAAGAACGCGAATTTGTCAAACTTTTCTGTGTTAATAATGGATACGAGGCTTTTGGCTAATTTGTAAAGTGGTATTGTTTTGTTTCTTTTTTTGTAATGTGCGTTTAGTTTGTGCAGAATAAACGCTTTTTCTTTCTTTCTTTTCTTTCGAAAGCCGCAACAGTGCCCTGAAAACATGGGCGTATCCGGGGGGGGGCAGGGAGGGGCAGCTGCTGTACCTATATTGTATGCCTAAGTACTGTTGTCGATAAAAGTTATGTGTACTGTCACGTTAAGACTTACTTTACAATTACAGTATCAATCAAGAGTACAGTACAGTTTATTATGTATTAATTTTAGTAAAAATCGCGCTGCGCGGCCTTTCGTGTTGTACCTATCATACATCACCGACTTTAAAAAGGAGGAGGTTCTATATTTGGCTGTTTTTTTTTTTGTTTACAATGTTCATTGATATTTTTGTCGATTGTGGACCAATCTTGAAAATGCTTTTTTCATTTGAATAAAAAATCATTCAAAATCGGTCCGCATTTGACAAAAATATCGAAAAATATAATTATAAAAAAAAAACATTCAGGCGAAAATAGAACCTCCTCCTTTTTTGAAGTCGGTTAAAAATACGCGAACGCAGCAGTAATATCAAACTATGTAAAACATGTGCAGGGGGAAATTTCTGATTTGCCACCCCCCCCCCCCCCTGGGCCAAAAGCTGGGAACGCCCATGCCTCAAAATGTTGTTGTATTGTACTAGGAGGGCATCGAGGATACTTTGTGTGGACTTAACCCATATACCACTCGTGTAGAAGCTTTGACAGTACGCTTCAAAAAGTGTCAAATTACATAAAGGTTTTTTTTATATTCAATTTTGACTAGGATTTTATTCCTTCTGTTACAAATCCATTTCTTACATTTAAAACCAAAATTTATTGAATATGAGGGGTAAACTTTTCAAATCGAAGAAATGTGTTTGTAATAAACTGAACTTAGCTAAGCAGAATAGATATCTAGCATTAAAAGTATTGTCAAAGTTCAATATTACCTGCGATTTAAAAACGCGTAAGTTTGGAATTTGTCTGCAGTAAGTTTTACTGCTAAACCTAAGCCACTCTATTAAATTAACTATCACAGTTTGACTGTAACATATAAGCATTTTATAAATTTTCTATCTTCTTTTGTATTGGCACGTGAAATGTGGTTTGTTCATGCGTCGTTTGAAAGGATGAGCCGGTCTGTAAACCATTATTCGTCTGTTCATGGTGGGCCCGTGCATGCATGCTTTCGAAACGGAACGGCTGCGCAAATGTCTCTTGCTGACCCGGTCCAAAAGTTGGTCGAACAGCCCGTGGGGGTCATAAATCAAAATGTTTGTCTTGGAAATAACCGGTCAAGTGCGTGTCAGACCATGCGCAAGGAAGGGTTCCGTAGTTGGTATGAATTTATCCCAAATACATACACTGTAGTTGAAAAACATGTTCTCCCATACATTCCAACTGCAAATGTAAGTTTGTACGCACAATATTGAGAGATTTACCATGTTATTTCAAGACCATAGACTTCTTATATGTTTTCCTGTAATCTATGAGTAAAGACTGAGCCTAACATTTTGAAAATAAATACAGATAATGGTTATCTGTATTTATTTTCAAAATGTTAGGCTCATATTTTCTTAAATATATTTATATTTATTTATTTAAAATAAATGAGATACTCGCAATAAGCCATTTGATTTGATATATCACACGGCACAGTTTGCAAAACTTTTTTTTTTTTTTCTTGTTTGCCCGCACAAAGTGACCCTATATTTGTTTAAATTATGTGGTCGATGATTTTGGTGCACGGTAAAACTCTAATGAGTTTATGTTTGCATCAACTTATTATGTATATGTAAGTACTGAATGAATGAATAAATAAATAAATAATAATAATAATAATCATTTAAAATTCAAAATATGTGTTCCAAACAACTTAATTGGTCCATTAGATTCGGAGCAAATTGGATGTGATAGACGGACAGACAGACACACCAGTGATGCTATAAGGGTTCCGATTTTTGCTTTTAGGTACGGAACCCTAAGAATTGGCGTAAAGACCATCTAATCACATGCTCACTCGATTATTCTTTTTCATTTTGTTAGACTTTTTCAGATCAACACTTTTCAGGAAAGAAACAATTAATTTCACTTAATTACCATCGTCACTTTTACCATAGTTCCTACCTATTAGTAGAGTATTTATACCTATCTAAATAACACGTGTTATTTAATCCTGATAATCATAATCATAATCATAACCAGTTCAAAGAGTTAAAAAAAAAAAAAAAAACATTTAAGATAGGTAATTGAAAACCAATTGAATTTCAACGAGCTGCAAGTATTGCTTACTTTCAGCTCATTCAATTAAATTAACGTTACAAAAGTTCCGTTTTACTTTCAAGATTCGGGTACAAAGTTCCTACAAAACATTGACGCTATTAAATATACCAGATTTACTTCGGAAGTTATTTTGTACTTTCGTTTTACTCAAATTAATGGTTGCCCTATTTTTCGACTTTGTTGGTCCAGAGAGTGTTCCTTTCGTGAGTGATGACCATAATTTGTCATTGTTTTGGGACATTTATTTTATTATCGCGGTATTTTATCTTGTAGAATAGAGTGGATTCAAGCGGGTGTAATTATAAAATGTACTGATACACGGAATAATATACTGTACAAATAGATGAACAATTAAGGAATAAATTCCAGTCGATTTTCCACAGTAAATTGAAACAAGAGCAGGATTAAGACGACATAAAGCAAAAGAAACATCAATTTTGTCTACTATTTCTTTTGAAATTAGTAAACTATTTTATTTACTAATTTCCATGTTATTAAGAACGAAGTAGATAAAAGCAATTTGCCAGTGTTCTCCACTTAAAATAAATGTAAGCGTGGATTATATTTTATGAAAAAGATTTCTATGATGAAGTTCAAAGTGCATTGTCATGTCATTTGTACATAAAAATGAATATTTTATAAGTTAATAAAGTAGACCTTTGTCTACTTACTTTTAGTTGAAAATATTGTTCGTGTCAAGATATTTCGCATTCGTTTTAGCTAAAACAAGGCTAGACCTAAGATCTTCATTAAATATGACTTCGAGCGTACGACATGAATGGTTGAACATTTTAAGGTCTCCGTGTTTTTGAGTTATGACTTAACATTATTTAACATGACACCTTTTAGCTTGTGATGACACCGTTTACTCAATGTTTTAAAATTAAATCTAGTTATTTCTGAAGTCAAAGTTTCACCTGACCTAACTCAAAGTTATGGCTTTTGACAAAACTTTCGAAGCAAAACACGAAGGCATCAAGGTTTTCCAAGAAACAAGACATTGGAGATGGCAAAATTAGGTTGAACCTTATTATATTAAAACTACAATAAATATTTAACGCTATTCACTGAAATAGATGAAACAGAACATGTGGATGAAAAACAAAAGAAGGTAGGTAGCAGAGAAGTATAAAATACTTTTTGAAGAAGTAACACATTCAACCTACTGATGGGGTCACCTAATATTCCTTTTTGGGTAGCCTACAGAATAATAGGAGTGCGCCCTAAGGGTCCTGTGCAGGCTGTCTATGACGGACAGCGAATCTTGTTAAAAATATTGAAATAGGTCATCAGATCATTTCTTGGAAATGTAACAGTGTATTTACTTAGATATTACTTGAAGTGGTGTATTTTAAAATTTACCTATATCAGAAAAAAAAAGCGAAAGGGCTCGGAGTTCACGAGGGTCTGTCACTACAGACCCTCGTGAACTCCGAGCCCTTTCGCTTTTTTTTTTTTTTTTTCTTTAGAGGTCCCACTGGACCTCTTTTGATTCTTATCCAAAAGCTCTCAAAATACTCTTACATTAATATAACATGGGAAATAAGTAAATGGACTTTCAGTACTACTATTATTTTCATTAATATTTTCAACGTTTTAATGTTAAACAATCTACACCTTTGATAATTTCACGTTAATAGTGATACACGAGTTTTCAAAACTTAACAAACAGCCAACTACCAAAAACCGACTCTGCCTCAACACGATACGACTGTTATTTGAATGACTGTAGCTACATTATACATTTATGTATCAAATGATTTCGTCCGGAGCTTGTTTAATGATACTGAAGGTCTCGGCAGATCATTCGTAGCTCGGTCGTCTACCGATCCACCAATGAAATAGATTAAAATCACGATTAACTGCGATATTCATTTGTTATTTGAATGAAATGTAATCGAATGAAACATGATTTGAAGATATAGTGATTTTAAATAATATCTCATACTCTATTTACGTGGCTAAAGGATGTTATTGATGTAAACAAAGATAAAAGATATAACCTACGTTTAACCAACAGAGTATACCAGTGACCCATCAGTGATATTTTTAATTCTGCAACCCGCTGATTGTGTTATTGTGTCATCAACAACATCAGCATGCAGACGACAAAGTTCAAGTTGCTGTTCAATTTAAAGAAAATTAATAAAGAATTTATCAGGTAAGTCTTATTTTTGGTTTATTAAACACCATATTTGGGTATTTGTAGTCATGCTAGGTAAGGTATATTATCATTATCATATTTGACTCCACCTAATCTGAACCTAAATTTTATTCATTCGATCCTATACTATCAAAAGGGCAATATTTGTATATTATATACATATAATATGCATATATTTGTAATCACGTTCTCGAAAACGGCTCTAACGATTTCGATGAAAGTTGCAATATACGGGGGCGAAAAATCGATCTAGCTAAGTCTCATATCTGGGAAAATTCGTTGTCTCCGTATTTTCACCCAAGCAGAGCTCGGTCACCCAAAGTTTAGAACAAGATGGCTTGACCTTAGAATAATGACATGGCAGCATGAATTTAGTAAGTACTTAACTATCATGGCAGCATGGAATTAGTAAGTATTTACTATCATGATATTAGGAATTAGTATGTACTATACATGGATTAGTATGAACTTTCCTATACTATTAAATGAGCATTCTCTATTTTCACCAGAGCAGAGCTCGCCCGCCCAGGTACTGTAAATAACGTATCAACAGATATTGTAATTTATTACAGTTCGGCCGTCGAGAGAATGCGTTCTTGACACCTGTCAGTTTCATACTAACGAATATGTGTTTTGCGAATTTGATGGAGTGTCAGAAATACATTCTCTCGACGGTCGGATATGGTTTCCTGTTCATTAGAGAGTAGATTGGATGTAAATAACATTGAAACAAGCG
Organism: Agrochola circellaris; assembly: GCA_914767755.1. Classification (NCBI taxonomy): domain Eukaryota; kingdom Metazoa; phylum Arthropoda; class Insecta; order Lepidoptera; family Noctuidae; genus Agrochola; species Agrochola circellaris. The sequence continues at coordinate 6,048,291 of OU611847.1, forward strand.
GCTGCTGTATCTTGCATATCGTATTTTTTTTAATAGTGCAGAGAAGTAAACTGTAGGTACTTTTAAATCTTTGAAGCTTTCAGAACGACTTCAACTGTTGAAAATGTGGTTTCATAAATGTATGTCAACACATACATTTGTGAAACCACATTTTGGAGCGCATGGGAACAACTCTAGAAACCAGCCATTTTTTCATAGCGACAGTCCAATTACTATGACCTATTTGACTTTATTCATGAGTTTAGATCTGTCAATTGATAAATGTCTAGATTGTGCAGTGCCAATGATGTCACTAGTAAGCTACCGCCTCTCCCTGTGGAGCCCCTGCGGTTAGACAATCTTTTTTTTGTCAATTGCAAAAATGGTCTCTTCCTTAACTGTTGCTATATAACAACTTAAATAAATTACTACGTCTAATTATTGTGTGAGACAAACACGACAAAATACCGACTACCTCGTAGTCGGTATTTTTGTCGTGTTTGTCTAAATTTTACAGCCATATATGTACATACCATATATTTTGTTGAATGATGTTATAATAATATTGTTTTTGACTGGCATAATGTAAAAAAAGGATGTCTGATAATGGTGAAATGAAACATATCCATGCCAGGTGCTCTTTAGATAAAATTTATCGGTAAGAAAATTATTAAAAAAACAAAAACACATAACTGAAAAGAGAAAAACCAGCCAAGTGCGTGTTGGATCACGCACAATGAAGGGTTCCGTTGTTGGGATGAATTTATCGCAAGAATAAACTTAACTTTGTAGTTAGCCCATACATTCCATATGACAAACAATGGGAAAACATTAACGTTGTGATGATATTGCCAGCTTCTTACGAATGTGCTCGCGAACTTTAACTAAATACTACTAGTTTTACTAGACTTTTCTTAGATTATAATGCTTGTTTTTCTCTTTTCAGTTACGTGTTTTTGCAGTCGGGTTTTTGTGTTTTTTAATAATTTTCTTTATATCAAGCTTTTTAGTTTTATTAATATATATATATATATATATATATTTGGAATTGACTCATTACTAGCTTTTATTTGATACCAATATTGATGGAATTGATTTAAAAAAGCTATCCCTCCCTTTTTTGTATTTGCAGATGCAATATATTAATATTATATAGCCTATGTCACTCCCACAATTTAATCTAACGACACCCCATATGTTAAAATCCATCAGGCTGTTTAGTCTACAGAGCGTGCCAAAGAAATAGACATACATACTCTCGAAAAACATTACCCTCCTTCTGGGGCAGTTGGGTAAAAATAATAGGTACTGTCAGACAAGCAAGAGTCTCATGGTCAGATTTGGTATGCTTGTCCAATAATAATGATATGCACGCTCATTGTGCACGTTGTTAACCTTATCGATGTCATTGACGTTTATACAAAATAAAAAATACAATTTGAAAAACCACCGACTTAAACAAAATCTCTAAAAAGTTAACAATGATTTACCCTTTAAGGGGACTACAGGACCTAAACGTGCCTAAACGCAAGTTTTATAATGCATAAAAGAATATGATCCACTGCAGTAAACAAAATCAGAAAAATATATGATATTCTTCAGGATATATGCTAGTATGATAGTGTGTTGAAAACATAATACAACTAATTTGATACGATAGAAAAAAATCATGAAGATACCTCTAAAAATTTCTTTTAACGATTAAAAATCATATTAATTTACATGCAATCATCCTGATTTTTTGTCAGATTATTCTACAAGCTACATATTAGCATAATAGTGTTTTAATTTTCCAGTCCAATCAATAGATTTTCTGTAAATCGCTAACTGCTTCATATTTTGCAATAAATTACCTGCGTCGTGTCATCGCGCTTCTCTTTCATTTCTATGCAGTCCGACAGTGACCGCGCTTTAGCTGTTGTAAGCCTCTTAAAGTTTAATATAACTTACAGGAAATATTTTGATCCAACAGTCGCCGCGACGTCGCGTCGGGGGACGGCTAATGAAAATAGGAAGGCAGCTATCGTTTCTACAATAGCATACATTCATGTTGCTGGGTAGAAGCCTTGTCTTTTGGGCGTTTTCATTTGCCATCCCCCGACGCGACGACGCTTGGATCAAAATATTAATCGCACAGCTGTAGACGCGCGATTTACTCATTTATTCTCATTTCATTTTCATCAGGTCACCGTCTATCTGTAAACTAATTATTGAGAATTCCATCGAGCCCAACCTGAGCTGTAAGTTGGTGAGGGAGTTGGGTATCCTGCAAATTCCAGATGATGCTGCAGTATCAGTTCAAGGTTACTATGTTCTTTTAATGTCTATTTCAGAACCAATCTACATGAATCGGACAAATATTATGTCTGGACTTTAAAAGAGACTGTGACCTCTGCGATCGTTTCGCCCTTTCTTCTCAGAGTAGTCAGATAGGAAACGCCGACCTCATCATGTCTTGAAAAATATGATTGACGTGTAGAGGTGCTTGTCTTGTGCTTGTGTAAAATTTGAAACTTTTAACCACCTCAACAACATAACAACACTAACAACATTACAACACAACTCTCTTTAACAACATTAAATTATCTGTTTTTCTCCAAATGCCGTTAGCTGACTACCACCAAACACTTTTCATTCTACTATTCACTATATTATTGTAGCAATATACAGCCGGAATGAAAATAACTAGTTTTCGCCGGTGTCGGCGTCTGCGTCTCTTTATATACTTGTCACATCGATGCCATACAGTACCACAGATACTAAAGGCATAGACAAGTAACTGATGTTACGTCGGATTCAGACACGCGGATTACATATATTTTACACTTCACTGTAATTCACACACCCATTTATTTTATTTTTTTATTATATTTTTTTTATTCTGTATATATCCGTGACATCACTGCGGGCCCTATCAGAATACCAGCGCTGCGACATTTTAATTTTTTTAATGTCGCGGCATCATGCTGAGATAGGAGCCTTTTGGCCTCGTACGGGACTTCATTCTAATTTTGTTACTTTGGTTTTTATTTATGTTTAGTGTGTTTTAGTTTAATGTGTGATTTCCTGTGCGAGTCTCAATAAATACTTTTTCTTTCTTTCTTTCTTCTTTCTTGTACAAACCTACTTACAGAAATAAAATCATTTATCATTGAAGTAACAGAATACCAAATTTCAATTCGATCGGACCTGTGGAAAATTACATCAACAAGAAAAGAGCTGATAATCTTCAAACGGCTGAACAATTTTTCTTAATCTTAGCTAAGCCTTATCGGCTATTATTAATCTGGATGCATGCCTTACTGCGTACTATGGTATAGTTGAATGCCATCTGCGATACGGAGTTATCTTTTGGGGCAACTCAACAGAAAAAGAAACTGCATTTAAGGCACAAAAAAGATGCATACGGTCTATTTTTAATTTGCAAAATACTGATAGCTGCGTGCCATATTTTAAACAATATAAATTATTAACCCTGCCATGTTTGTACATTTTAGATATGACAGTGTTCGTAAAATTAAACCCGCTGACGTATTTCCACGGAATAGGCGTGACAATTGTCTGTGTATCCCTAGTGCTAGAACAACTCTGATGCGCAAGAGTGTCTGCTGCATGGCACCAGTGATATATAACAAAATACCAAGTTGCTGGAAGGACTATAATTTGACATTATTTAAAAAAGGCTTAGAAATTATTTAGTAGACAAAGTTTATTATAGGGTTGAAGATTTTTTATTGGAGAAAGAAGTTGTTTGACTATTTTATATATTGTATTTAAATAACTATTAGAAATTGTGACATTAATTTTATTATTGACTGATTATTTTTATTAATGAATTATGAATTAGAATATTATTATGTATTATTAGGAAATATGTATTTTAATTGTACCTAAGCTCTTTACTTTTGCAAGCCTTGTAATTGGAAAAAAATATGGCTGTTTCTGTATTTATATTATGTAACACCTTGACGTGTAGCCGTATTTGCAAAATAAAATATCTTTATCTAAGGACACTCAATCAAGTCAACTTTATAAAAAAAAGAAAAAATTTACCAGTTCATCCGTTTGGGAGCTACGATGCCACAGACAGATACACAGATACGCATGTTATACATGCGCTTACTGGGTTTGTTTCGGGGGTTAAAAATGCACTTTATCGGTTCGTGTTTGTACATGAGTTACGATTGCAAAACGATTTTAGGTAGGTAGGGTACATTAGATAAAAAAGATAACGTAGCTAGCTGTAAAAACTATGATTTTGAATAAGATGAATGTTGTTTTCAGAACGGTAGCGGCAGCAAACGTTGCTGTAAAGCAAGATGCCAACTTGAAGTCATGGAAAGAGATTCCCGGACCGTCGTCTTTGCCCATCATTGGGCAAATGCACCATTTTATGCCTGGAGGTGAATTATATTTGGAACGAACCTGGCAGTAGAAAACCTGTTTTGAAAAGTATTCGTCCGGGAAATGTTACCGTTAATTTACACAGGAAACTTTAAGATTGGCCATTTTTACCTCTTTAAATACCCCAACAACGTCGCTTGTACCCTGGGCAGTAACATCCCACCAGGCGGGCCGTTGACTTATTTAAATAGCGTAAAACATTATATTTATATGAAATTTTTCATTTAGGTCAGCTTCAAGGCATCGAACAGGTTGAAGGCACCATGAAACTATTTGAGTTATATGGGCCAATTGTAAGATTCGATGGAATGTTCGGCCAGCCGCCTATGGTTCTACTTAATGACCCAGAATGTTCAGAACACGTAAGTAGATTTACTTAATTTTTCATTTTATCTGGAGTAAAATCTATAGACAAAACTTTAAAAAAGAACTAACTACAAGAGAAAAAGAATAGCATTTGAATAATCATTTCCTACATTACATGTCAAAGCATATTTCCAGATATTACGCAGTGAAAATTCGTTACCCTTCCGTCCGGGATTCGAGAGCCTTGAACACTATAGAAGTAAATTTAAGAAAAGCAAAGGCCAAACTTATCGCGCCACAGGCCTAATAACTGAGTAAGTTGAAATAACTACACATGCTAATCAACAAAAAGATTAGTTATAAATAATAGCATGTTTATAATCCCGATCAACAGGGTTCTCTTTTTTTTCTGTATTGATAAGAATTGAAGTTCTTAGTAATTGATTACAATCTAGCCTAATTTACTAATAAGTAATTTGATTCTAAATTAATATTTTACGAGATAGATTATGTTTTATCTAAGAATAATGTCAATTTGCACTTTTACACAAAGTCAATTTCGTAGCACTTTCTTAGGGTTTGATAATTGATAAAAACACTTTGTTCATGTGTTACATGTATAGCACAGCATTATTACTATTTATTATTAATTCACTGTTTACACACTACACTAACTCAAATGGTTTAGGTCTCTTTAGCCTACGCACTATGTCTGTGTTGTCTAGCAGCTGCAGATGAATTGTCTCGACATTCACATGTCGGTGGAGTCTGCGTTCGTGGGCTTCAGCAAATTTTAAAGTACAGGATTGGGCCTAACACACTTCCTTGTGGTACCCCAGATTTTATAGTTTTTAGCTCGGAGCATCCTCTCGCCTTATTCTAAAAGAATGAATGTAAATAAATTAAATTTAAAAAATCTATTTATGTTCTTCCAGCCAAGGTGAGCTGTGGAAAGAGTTCCGCTCAACAGTGAACCCTGTGATGTTACAACCGAAGACGATCAAACAGTACGCCGCAATACTTGATGAAGTAGCACAAGACATGGTCAAAAGGTAAGTTACATACAACAAGAAACTGGCATTTATTTATTTATTTTTTAATTAATTATAACAATTCCAGGATGAAAGCCAACCGTGACGAAAAGAACATGATTAGTAACGACTTCGATAAGGAAATGAACTTATGGGCGCTGGAATCTATCGGCACAGTTGCTCTCGGCTGCCGCCTAAACTGCTTCGATCCCAAATTGCCCCTAGACTCGCCAGAATGGCAGTTAATCCAGTGCGTCCACGACCTTTTTATTACAGCTAACGAAATAGATTTCAAACCAAACCTGTGGAGATGGTTCTCGACTCCATTGTACAAGAAAGCTATGAAATTGTATGAGCATCATGAAAAGTAAGTTCAATGTCGATTTAGGTAATTCCTCCTACTTTTTGTCTCCTTTAATTAAATAACATAATCAAAAATATTGAACCATTTGTAAATTATGACACATTATTATTGATTCCAGTTTAACAATACATTTCATTCAAAAAGGAAAGGAACAGCTCAAGAATAAATCTGAGAACGAAAAAAGCGTTTTAGAAAAACTGTTAGAAATCAACGAAGAAGTGGCTCATATTATGGCTAGTGATATGTTGTTAGGTGGTGTAGATACGGTACGCATAACTTGCACACAATTTGATAGAGAAAATTGAATAGCTTACTGAAAATTTATTTTATATTAATATGATAATGATAATCTTTGAAACTTTTTCATTTAACTCAGGCCGCCAACACAGTAACAGCAACCCTCTATTTTCTGGCTAAACACCCAGACAGACAAACCAAGCTAAGGGAAGAGATAATGTCAAACTCAGAACGTAGACCATACCTAAGGGCTTGTATCAAAGAATCGTTGAGAATAATGCCAGTAGTATCCGGAAATATGAGGAAGACATCAAAGGAATATAATGTTTTGGGCTATAATATACCTAAAGATGTAAGTTTATAATATTTTTAAGAATTTCAAATTATTTCCCGGCTGTTGAAAGCTTGTTACTATCTCTTTCCTTCTGCTTATTCGTTCATATTTTGCAATTCAATACTTTAATTTAACAAATAGGTTTACTATAATTATTATCAAAACGACTGTTCTTGCCTCGGTTAAGAAATAGTACACGTTTCTTTAAATTGTGCTTGGCTTACTATTTCAGATGCAGGTTGTATTCACCCATCGAGATATGTCCTTGATGGACGAAAACTACCCCAAGCCTCGAGAGTACATCCCAGAGCGGTGGTTAGCCAATAAAGATGACCCACTTTACTACGGGAATGCCAATCCGTTTGCACATCTACCATTTGGGTTCGGAGTCCGTAGTTGCATTGGTAAATAACATAATTCCGATTAGATTAGAATTCGGATTACATTGCAATGTTTATTTGAAAAGGAGGCGTAAATATTTCTAGAAGAGACGAAGCCAGCTCAAAACAAGAACCGATGCACGAATGAAAAAAACCAAATCTATCCATCTGAATCCATGCATTGACGCGTATCTATCGCTAGGCACACATATTGTTTATTTGGTTTGACCTCACACCCTTATATTCAATCAATCAATCTCAATCAATCTGCCTACCCTTTTCCTAACTTTGTTGGGGTCGGCTTCCAGTCTAACCGGCTTAACTGAATACCAGTATTTTACATGGAACGACTGCCTATCTGACGTCCACAACCCAATAACTGGGTAATACGATACCCCTTGGTAAGATTGGTTGTCAGACTTTCGGGCTTCTGACTACCCGTAACGACTGTCAAAGATCTAAGAATGAGAGCCGGGACCAACGGCTTAACGTGCTTTCCGAAGCACGGAGAAATCTCTTTATGTAAAGATGGTCACCCATCCACGGAACAACCCTGGCAAGCGTAGCTTAACCTGATCGATCGACCCGTGCGGATGTTATTATTTAGCCACGAGCTCCTCGACATCCTTATATTCAATCGCGAATTATATTTGTATCTTTTCCTCTCCAGGTCGTCGCATAGCTGAACTAGAAATGGATACATTTGTGGCGAGGTTAATTGAAAACTTCCAAGTGGAATGGTTTGGGCCCGCACCGAAGATACAACAGGCGGGTCTCAATTATATCAAGGGACCTTTCAATTTCGTATTTAAGGATGTAAAATGAGGTGTTGAAAACCTTTATCCTGACTTCACAAAAGCATTCGATTACGTATATCACAAAATTACATTTTCACGTTTTAATTACTATTTTAGAAAGGAGTTCCCGAGGAACTGTTCTAGGACTTCTTTTGTTTTAATACTCTACAGCAAGTTTATCATTCCACTATAATAAATAGCAAAGGTAACAGTATTGTAACTGTAGTGTGTCACAGTAAAGTACAAACAGTAAAAGTAGCAATTTTGATTATAAATGTATGAAACTTTTTGGATTAAAAAAAAGCGTAGTTTTGGTTTTGTTTGTTGGCATCGAATTCAATGACGAACTTCATCGACAACTGGATTAAAAACCTATTATTGAACTCTAAAAAGTTTTAAGCTAAGTAACAAAATTGATATGCGACAATATCGCGGGCGTCTTTTACAAAATGAAAAAGAATTGCGTAAATCGGCCCAGTAATCAGAGAGAAATCGTTGTTTTTTTTATTAAAAACATTTTTAACCACCTCTTTTTTGAAGTCGGTTAAAAATAAACAAACTCCATTATCAGTTATTGGTTTAATAAGATTCTTAGTTTCAAGTGGTGAATAGTTATTGTTATGTTTAGGAGATAATGTTAACACAACATAAGCATAACATGACGGCTTATTTCCCCGAGGGGCTGGGCAGAGGTATACCTGTAGCAGGTACACCCAAATTCCGCCAGTTATGTTTAAGTCCCATGTAATAGGGGCGAGCCTATTGCCATCGACCGGCCACAAATCTAGCCTCCGGGCTGCTACTGAGAAATTCCAGATACAAAAACCTAATAACACTGCCTGACCCGGGAATCCAACTCATGGTCAGCAGTAGGCTTGCGATCACTTGAAGGATAATGTTACGATTTAATAATATAAGTATATTTATGATTTGTACCTATATGCAATGCATTATCATCTTTTAGTACCATTATAATTATTGAAATGTTATAGGTATCATTATTATGCGTTATGCGCATTAATTAAATAATTTTATAGATGTTGTTTGGTTTTTACGTAATTATCCTACCGACTGAATTTCGGTCACGGCTGCCAATCTAAATGGAGATTAGCCAAGTGTGCAGGAGTTTAGAAGGCTATTTATAGAGGTCCCTTTTACCTCGATTGTAGTTGGCACATTCTCATGTTGAGAAATATTATGTCATTAATGACGTCATGCTCCCTAGCAACCCCATCACTTGTCTTTCCATTTATAAGTTTATAATACTTTTGTACCCAATATGTACTCAATTAGTATATACTTTAAAAAAAAGTACCTGCGGAAAAATAAAACGCCATTAACTTCTTTTTGGAACTTTCTTTAAAGACTGTAAAACATAATGAGTGAGAAAAATTTTGTAGTTTCGATCACGGAGTATAGAAGAAATGGAACGTTACTGCACCAAATTAATGCAATAGACAGAGCGATGAAAAGAGCATATTATTATAATTATTATTATTCATTTATTAAACAAGTTACAATGACTCATAGATACAATACATTACACATACAACAAACAATACTTACATTAAAAATACAATACACAAAGCCCAATATGGTTGATTTTTATTATATTTACTTACAACTATGTTAGAAATAATAAATAATGTCTGAATGTAATAATGTCTTTCGTTCACATGATACAATTATTCACAATAATTGTATTTCTCGTCACCTAGCAGTAGTCTTGTATATCTACGCGGTGATTTTTTTACGAGTTGTGGGAACGAGTCTGATGCCGAAAATATTGTTTTGAGAATTTTGCCAGTTTGTCTGGATGTATGTTCCGGATTGGCGCAAAAACTACTGAAAGGATTTGAATGACATTTGGCACACAGATAGTTTATAACCTGGATTAAAATATAGGGTACTTTACATACCGGTAGTATGTCCCCTGGGATATTTTCCGACATCCACGCGGGCGAAGCCGCGGGCGAAAGCTAGTTCTGTATAAGTCATATTTAATCGTCTCACGGTTTTCAAGTAAAAAATCAAGCAAAACGTGACTCACAAACAACCGCCAGGCAGCTAAATGACTACGCCATACATCACGCTAAGTACGAATATTAGATGGCATTACGCTTTCAGGGAAACCTAAAAGCTTTCTTCACTTTGGCTTCTCTATTAAGACCTTCTCAGTGCCTTAAATAGGCTGTTTTAGTAGAACAAGTAAATTATTTTACTACCGTATACAATCTGGTAATTGTTTCTTTGAAGTTTGATTTATCCAACACCCAAGCTGCGTGTAAATACAACTTTAGTAAACAGTATGCTAAGTTATTGTATATGGCCTGTAGGTACTCACGTCATGAAAAAGCTAAGAATATATTTTCTTAATAAAAAATATTTCTTGACATTCGAAAGAATGTCAAAGAAACCCCTTGTTTTCAACGCCTCTAAATATTTAAAGAACTACGCTCTCCATTATAAAAATATTAAAAAACAATATGAAGGTAGCGAAATTGTTTGTTGATTAAAGTATTCGAAAAATCATTGTAGACTAAGGAAATGAGGGTCAGTTTGTAAGTAGGTAAGTAATGAATCATTTATTCAGGAAGGATTCTGAATTATATTAGACCTTTGTTTGCTATACAATTTATATAAAAGTTACACAATGTAGAGAAATACTTCTTGAAATAAAATATATTTTACTAAAGAATATATCATTGAAGTCTACTCCTATAAAATTCGGAATTTGTGATATCTATTCTGGTCTAAGTAGTACTAGAGCAAGAGCCCGCGACGGCCAGACCTTCGTTATTTTATAAAAGCTGAAAGTTTCTCTGTGTACGTCTCCAACATAGGTAAGAACGACCCGCGACTATAGAGTTTCGATTGTGGTTACTTGGGCAGGTAACAGGTAGTAAAGGTGTATAAAATAGTACCTTAAATTCGTTAAAGTATAAAGTTCAATTTTTTTATTTTTTCTCCATAATATCATTTAGAAATCACGTCATCCATTGCCGGACACTTTTTACAGTTGCTACCCCCTGCCGGACACCCCTAAACTTTAATAAATTTTAATTATACTTTCGTTATAGTATAAAAGCTAAATTCTATATATGTTACTTAGGGACTAATAAAAATATGTTACCTCAATAGCCAGACAGTTTTAATGGTTTTTACATCTTGCCAGACACCTTGAAAGCCTGCTGTAGGTGTGAGCGCGAGGTAGCAACTGTTCAAGCGGGTGCGAGTGAGATAGAGTGCTTAGTCTATTGCGATCTTTTATTGCGCATCAGCTGTCATTTATCGATGAAGTATCTGGGACTAGTCCTCGACAGCCGGTGGAACTTCGTGGAGCATTTCCGACGTTTGGCTCCCAGACTGGAGCGGGCCGGGGCTGCCTTGAAGCGGCTACTGCCCAATCTAGGGGGTCCAAACGGCTCCTGCCGGAGGCTCTATGCGGGGGTCGTGCGGTCCATGGCCCTTTACGGGGCACCGGTGTGGGCGCGCTCTTTCAGGCTGCGGCCAGCCCGCCGGTTGAACGCGTCCCAAAGGGTCATGGCCATCCGGATGGTCCGGGGATACCGCACGGTCTCCGGTGAGGCGGCGAGCCTCCTTGCCGGATTGCCGCCATGGGATCTGGAGGCAAAAGTCCTCGCGCACATTTGGGAGTGGCGCGAGGAGGCGAAACGCCTGGGTGTAACTCCGCTGCCGCGAGAAATCACGGCACAGCGGACAGAGCTCCGGCGGGATCTCATGGCATCATGGAGAGTGCGATTGTCGTAACCCCGTGCTGGGCACGCCACAGTTGCGGCGATAAGTCCCCTCTTTGAGGAGTGGCTTGAGAGGCGCCCCGGCGTCCTCACCTTCCGCCTGACGCAGGTCCTCACCGGACACTGTTGTTTCGGGAGGTTCCTGTTCCGCATAAGGCGGGAGGAAACGCCCGGGTGTCACTCTGTGTGGATCGCCCGGAGGACACGGTGGAGCATACGGTGGAGGTCTGCCCGGCTTGGGCGGGGCACCGCCGTGTCCTTGTGGAGGCGATCGGTGGCAGTGGTCTCTCTCGTCCGGCCCTGGTACAGGCCATGGTACGGAGCGAGAGGGCGTGGGAAGCCGTCACCTACTTCTGCGAAGCAGTAATGCTCGCGAAGGAGGAGACGGAGCGCGTGAGGGAGAGGCAAATGTCGCGCCCTCACGCTCCTAGCCGCCGCAGGAGACGCTCTGGGCGTCGGGAATCGCAGGCCGATTCTCGGCCACCGTAGGCGCGGGCTTGCGGACGGTGAGCAATGGGTAGCTCGCCGTCCGATAAGGACCAGGCCCGGGTCGACGGCGCGTTGTGTTCCACGCGCGCCTCAAAGAGATGTCAGCACAACCGAAGGGGTCCGCTAGGACTGATGCCTGCCGGGGTCGCGGGAAAGTCCGAAAGGGATACCGTGGCCCCTGGCAATGTACAGGCAACTGAAGGAACACGGGTGGGTTTTAGTCAGTAAGAGTCTGACACGCCCTCCCGCTCCGCCCAGAGCGGGAGAAGTTATTTGATAATTTCCCACAATCAAAAAAAAAAAAGCTATCATTTATGGGGTATTGTGTATTATGTATTGAACTATTATCTATTATGCGTACAACCAACGTTTAACATTTGATATTTGTGCAGTTTTTTTGTGAAATATAATTGAAATTTTAGTAAAAAGTGTTATCATGGGAGATACGTTCATTTGTTTCGTTTGTAAAAAAAAGTGAGTGTAAAGTAATATTGTTCTCGGAGGAATCGTTGAAAAAATGTCGAACTGTTTTGGAAATTCGAAAAAAACATAACCTAAAATATAAAGACATTATTTTATTTTTTTATTGGATATCTTAAAAGATCGCAATAGACTAAGCACTCTATCTCACTCGCACCCGCTTGAACAGTTGCTACCTCGCGCTCGCACCTACAGCAGGCTTTCAAGGTGTCTGGCAAGATGTAAAAACCATTAAAACTGTCTGGCTATTGAGGTAACTTATTTTTATTAGTCCCTAAGTATCATATATAAAATTTAGCTTTTATACTATAACGAAAGTATAATTAAAATTTATTAAAGTTTAGGGGTGTCCGGCAGGGGGTAGCAACTGTAAAAAGTGTCCGGCAATGGATGACGTGATTCCTAAATGATATTCTGGAGAAAATATAAAAAAATTGAACTTTATACTTTAAAGAATTTAAGGTACCATTTTATACACCTTTACTACCTGTTATCTGCCAAAGTAACCACAATCGAAACTCTATAGTCGCGGGTCGTTCTTACCTATGTTGGAGACGTCCACAGAGAAAGTTTCAGCTTTTATAAAATAACGAAGGTCTGGCCGTCGCGGGCTCTTGGTCTATACGTACACACAGATGCGGCTGAAGAAATTCTGCAATTTTCATGAAGCGTACCACGTGACTGTCACAACCCAACCAATAGGAAATATCTTATTCAGTACTCGGTTATCATATTATTGTAGTCTAAATCAGACATTTCAACACCACGACTGTTCGTGACAACTGCCGCTTTAGAAACATATATAATCGAATAGTAGAAATCTGCATAGACTAAGTCATTGTGACATAGCTTTTCTATGGCTGGATGGAACTCCCATTGATTCCACGTGGTCTACTAAGAACGTTATACGTAGACTGATTTGATCTGCAGTCGCAGTAAAATGGTTGAAGCCGTGATATAGTTATATCCTTAGGCTAGTAGGCTGTCGGAGCCCTAAGTTTGTTACTGAGATCAATTTCGACGCAACGCGCGCCGGCCGCTCCCGCGGCGTCGCTCGCTTCGCTCGCTCGGCTTGTGCATATTTGGTAACAGTAATTCTAACCTAACATATTTGGTCGGAGTGCCCTAATAGTTACATTACTAATTCGTGCTCGTATCATAGTTATATTCCTAGTATAAGACAGTTATGAATCGCTGAATGGACTATATAACGGTATATAGCTATATCCCTAAATATTATTTTTATTTTTATTTTTATTAGGTATTTCATTTGACTTTTATACCTATAGCTTATTTTCTTTTAAATTTTGTGAATGAGAGAACGTTGTAGACATAACAGACCGTAGATCTGTGGACCATTGAATATTTTACTAAGTACCTGGTACTTGTTGATGGGCCTACACTGTCCTCTCATACCTTTTAACACTGTAACTTGGAAACATTGTAAAAACCATTTACTTTTAAAAGAGTAACCGTGGAGTTTCTTGCCGGCTCTTCTCCATAGGAAACGACCAATTGGAACCGTGCACCTAGTTTCTGACGTTTCATAAGTGCCCTTGTAGGTTTATGTGAAATAAAAATATTTAGAATTTGAATTGAATTTGAATATCCTTAGGTATATAACTATATCACGGCGTTAACCATCTTACTGCGACAGATAAATGCCCAGTTACTGAAATGAAAATAAGTAGAAAAATTAGCTAACAAATGGTCCAGCGCGCGTAAAGTACTGTGATTGGTTGACTGAATTATCAAAAGCCAATCGGACTTCACCCGGTTTCTGAATCGGATAATTATCGATTCAGAAACCGGGTGTTAGTGTGGTCACTATCTTCTCGGATACAAAATCGAACTCCTTTTGATAACGCTCCGTAGTGTTAGCAGATACTTACCCATTGAATACGCCAGAAACATGATTTTCTTTGAAAAACAAAGTTCATTATATCCTAACAAAGTATAATACAATAGTCGAAGTTGAATACTGTTTAAAAGAAATCTTGTTTCGTTGTCGGGAGTCCGTATTTTTTCTCAACAAATGCAATTTTAGAAGCTTATCAAAGTTTGTCTGTTGCCTTTTTGCAGGTAACTTGAAAGTTACTACTAACAAGTAGGTATGTTTATCAGAAAACAAGGATGGGGTTAAAAAAAACCGGCCAAGTGCGTGTCGGACCACGCACAATGAAAGGTTCCGTAGTTGGGAAAAAATTATCTCAAGAACAAACTTAACATTATAGTTGAAAAACATATTCCCCCACACATTCCAATTGGAAAAGTAAGTTCGTACGCACAATATTGAGTGATTTACCATGTGTTTTTAAGACCATGTACTCTTATAGGTTTTCCTGTTATGTATAAGCATAGAACTATTTTCAGTATTTTTTTCAAAATTTTAGGCTTAGTAGTTTCGGAGATAAGGGAATGGTACATTTTCATCTATTTTCTTAAATAACTTTAAAAATAATTTATTATAAAATTATAAAAAAGGTATTTAAGATCTTTGCAATAAACCATTTCATTTGATATGTCACACGGTACAGATCGCAAAACTTTTTTTTTTAATTTTCTTGTTTGCCGCCCAAAAGTGACCCCATATTGGAAATTAATTTATTTACGATACACGTCCGTGTTTTGGGTCACTGAAATACATATGTGTATCAAATTTCAACTTAATCGGTTTATTAGATTCGGAGCAAATTGGCTGTGACAGACGGACAGATAGACACACACGAGTTAGACCTTTTGAGGTACGGAACCCTAAAAATGTTTTTGCTGTTACGGGACAGCAAAAATAGGTAAAATAGGACAACAGTATATCCTAGTTGATATTTCGGGTAAATTAGGAATAAAGAGAGCAGTGGTCGCCCAGTGGTAACGGCCGTGACTGACGAGTTGTAGGTCCCAGCTTCGAACAAAAACAGGCAGTTTACGTTGTGTAAATTATTTCATCACCATTGCTCTCAAAACGGTGAAAAAAACATCGTGAGGAAACCGATATGTCCTAAAACCAAAAGTCGAAGACATGTGACATCTACCAACCCGTACTGGGCCCGCGTGGTGGATACGGCCCACTCCGTCTCACTGAGAGGAGGCCTGTGTCTCAGCAGTGGGAACATTATAGGCTGATTATGCTAATTTCGTTAGACTTTCGCCATTCGCACCGTTCACGGAGAGAGTTACCTCAAAATAAGAAAGAACAAACACAATCATTGTAATTATACAGTGTGAAATTTAATTTAACTTTCACTATGGGGCTAAACCAGATATCGCAAAAAAAAAATCAGCTGTTCCCTACATTATAAGGAGCTATGCGATATATGCAATATGCAACAGCTGATTTTTTTTCGCGATTTCGGGGATGGCCCCATAGTGTGAGTTGTTCATAATGATGAGTACAATGACCCCTTAAGAAAATGCAAACTAATTAAATTTGACATTGTATAAGCGACTACTGCTGAACATAGGCCTGCCAGGCTTTCGTGTAGGTGTCACCTAGCGTTAGTGAAAAAAAGTATATACTTAAGGTTTTGTTATTAGCAGGAGCAAATTAACTACGTTGTTACTTGATGCCGTTTAAGACACCGACGTCAAAAAGGTAGTAAAGTTAAAGACAGTAAAGGTGGTACTGAAAGCTTGACTTTAATTTAGCGATAAAAACAAGTCCGATAAAAATAACTTTTCTCACTTTAACATAATCTTAAAGCTTCCATGCCATTTCTTAGTATTAAAGCTATACACAACCGTAGTACTTACCAAGACCAGTACTTAATTGGCCCATCTACAATGTTCACAGATAACCGCAGAACTGAGGTCTTATAGCTATGTATAAGTTAGGTACTGAGATACCAAATTAAATTACTGTCAATTGGTTTGATCTTGAATTCAGACTGTATTTAGTAGAAATCATTTAATGAATATTTGATTTGGAAATTAGTGAAAGTTTAGGGGCATGAGGAACAGGGTGTAAAGTTCACTCATCCACCATAGAAAAGGGAGGATCCTCCGACCAGACGGGTGTCATGTCTGGCGGGCAACTGCCCAGAGGTTGAAGTCGGCCGCTTGTATATATGTCCACCGCGCGGTAAACTATAATTGCGCGATGCAGGATTTGAGTGACGTCAGGATGATGTGTGACGTCAGGTCTTTGATGTGTAGTTCGCATGTGGCGGTGTAGATGCCGCCACAAAAGTACGCCTAAAGTGGTGATGTTGTTCAGAAAGGTCAGGTGCGTAGTACTCGCAACCGGCGTGCGTGTATGACCAGATGTATGAACGTAAACGAGACGAAAGAGTATGTAATGTACTTGCTATGCTAGCAGGTGGCTTTCTATAGTTAGCTGCCTATCCCCATAAGAAGAAGGCGTTGAGCAGTGATAGCCTAGTGGTGTGACCGCTCGCCTGCCAAGTCTCCTATGACTTCTCGAGTTTGAACCCACGGCACGCAACTCTGACTTTTCGGATTCATGTGCGTATTGTATAATTATCACTTGCTTCAAACACGGTGAAGGAAAATGTCGTGAGGAAACCGGCAAGCTTGAGAGATATTTATCGACGGCATGTGAAGCCAAGTCAGAGGCCCATGGGCGGCTTTAAAACTCTGAGACCAGGTTATTCACTAACCACACGAAAAGAAGAAGAGGAAGAATGCGTAAGTTTATGTTTGTATGTAAGTAGGCATAAAGTCTTAACGGAATCCTTGAAGACGAAAAAATATTGTTAAAAGCTTAAAAATGTTGTCTGTACATCCAGGGCTTCAACAAATTCGTCTTTGGAAATAAATCCCGACAACATCAAGTAAGCTTTTGATATTTCGTTACAAGATATTATGGCAGATAAACAAGAAGTAAAACTCCTTTCAAACAGACAACTGACACGCTCTTTATATGAGCAAAAAATCAACCCCTTTTCCTTAAAGTGATCGTATTACTTACATATTACATACGAAGTTTTGACGTGTTGTCGGCTTGTCAGTCGCACGCAACAACCGTAAAAGTAAGTAAACATGTTGAATTATATCTTTCATAAACCTTTTCTTTGAAGATAAAAAATGCAGTACATTTGGCGAGATTTGAGGCTTTGTTATGATGTAAGCGGTTGTTAGAGGATGTTTTGTTGTATGATGGATTGAAAGACGAAACTGTCTTGTTTTTTGTAATGTGCGTTTTGTTTCTGCAGAATAAACTATTTTTCTTTTCGTTGATCGTTAGTTTGACCTTTTTTCTTGAACGAAGGTGGAACGTAGCCTTACCGGAGTGTAATTCCCGTATTTTTAAGAACGTTCGAATTCTAATCCCAGTCTCAATCTCATCTCAAAAATAACTAAAATTCCCCTACAATTTTGACAACATTGATTGTCACTGAGATGAGTTGACACTAGATTTTAAACGTTTTTAATGACGAGAATTGGCCTTCAGGTACCCGATTACGGTTCATGCACAGGAAAAGTATCTAGTAACCTATTCAATTATTATTATTTTTTTAAATTTATTTAATTATATAACGTACACATTATTTGGTGAAGATTTCCATCTATAAGAGCAATATCATCAGGAGGCCGTCAGCGCTATCTCTGCTATCATATCACGCCCGTAATACCGCGATTTAGCGAAGTCTATAGGGAAAGAAAAATGTTAACTAACCTAACAGAAAAAAATATTAACATACACACATACATACATTCACTCCTTCTTCCCACGAGGGGGTAGGCAGAAACTACAGAGTACCTGCTAAGATTCTTAGATACTCCTTTTGCCTCGTTTACGTTCATACATCAGAGGGTCTAGTGTGAGTTTTGTTTAACCATCTCGATTTTACGCATCGACCGCGTTCGGCGCTCCGATTGGCCCATCACCAGTGAAGGCCAGTGAAGGGCCAATCAGAACGCCGAACGCGGTCGATGCGTAAAATCGAGACGGTTAAACAAAACTCACACTAGACCCTCTGGTCATACACGCACGCCGGTTGCGAGTGCTACGCACTTGACCTTCTTGAAGAACATCACCAACAAGGTTAAACCACACATTTGTTAAACAAACGTTAAACCACAAGGGACACTTTATATTAACAGAAACCATTGAATGCTTAAAGTTCATAACTAAATCTATGTTCTTGTTCGAGTATTGAATTATGAATGCCCTCAAACACGAGTTGTTTGATTTGAAACCGGTTCAAACTGAGGAATCAGCAGAGTTACAGTCATGTGTAGAATGTTCAACGAACCGGTGATAGCGGGCCGTCGACGAGGGTACTAACGTTGAAAACATTGGAAAAAGGTGTTAGAATTTTTGGGATAGTTTTCGCGTCACTGCTCGCTCTGTTTTGTCGATTGTGACAAAAAAGGGTGATTTGATTTACGAATTCGCAGTTCTTTGTTGTCAATGGGTACCAGCAGAGCGTTACGAAGTGCGCATACCGTATTGCTGTGATAGAAAATGAATTTGAAGCGTAGTTTTTTTTTATTCACGAGTCTCACTTCTAACCAATAGGAACACTAGGCCCGAAAATGTTTTAAGAAAAAACGCGTCATGTGTTTAAGTAATATATCTAGTGCTGCCATTACGCTATTTCAATAATAATTGTCTTACATCGTAAGTATTCGAAACACGTAGGGACCCTTTACTTTATTTTGGGCAAGCAATAGCAATAATTATACAGGGTGATTGGAAGATGGGTGCAAAACTTTAAGGCGAAGATAGTACAGACAATTTAGAACCATTTAAGCCATGGTTGTCTTAGACGAAGTCTTACCAAATATTTTTAACCAAATTTTTAAGTTTTTTTTCGAGCACATAAAGTATTCTTTTAAGCAAAAATTTTGTGTTTTGTTAGACTGCCTAAAATTTAAAATTTCTCCCTCGAATTGGTTTGTAGGTCCTAATTTAAATAAATATACCTCAAAAGAAAGAGCGATTATCAAGCATGTCTTCAAAAAGGTTTGAACAAAAAAAGCACCCTCCGTTTTATTTAAAGATAAGGTTTAAAAGACGTATTGTACAATTTTTTTATTTTTTCTGAGCTTTAAATATCTGTAAAAAAAATGTCTAATGACACAGAAGCCTAAAACATGTTTTGCTTGGTTGCTTACACATTACTTTAATTAAATAAATAAAAAAATAATTCATTTATCATTCAATTTGGCCATAATTATGCAGTTTACATTAAATTTTGAGAATTTCCGAAAAAAAACTTAAAAATTTGGTTAAAAAAATTTGGTAAGACTTCGTCTAAGACAACCATGGCTTTAAATGGTTCTAAATTGTCTATACTATCTTCACCTTAAAGCTTTGCACCCATCTTCCAATCACCCTGTATAATTCCTAAGTGAAATTGTATCTTTTTAAACATTGTTAAAAGTTTCGTTATTCATTATTATTTTTGTTGTATATACAGGGTGTTTGGCGCATGGACCGACACAATTTTTTCAGGAATTTGGGAGGTCATTAGCTAGGTTCTACCCATACACCCTTTGTCCCAAATGTCACGGTTGGTTACATATGATTATTTTTTTAAAATGAAAAAAATTCCCAAAATGTGTCTTTTAATTTGAAATAACTTTTTTGTTTGTGGGTGTAGTGGCACAAAACAAATTTTGTTGCATTCTCCAAAGTCTTTTAAATCTAAAACATCTTTGTTTTATACAACTGGTTTCAAGAAAATTCCTTACAGGCTTCCAAAGTTAATTTTTTTATTTAATGAATGAAATTTTACAACTTCTAAATTAATTATAAAAAAAACTAAAAGCCAGCCAGTGTATGGGTAGAACCTAGCTAATGACCTCCCAAATCCCTGAAAAAATTGTGTCGGTCCATGCGCCAAACACCCTGTATAGATATAAACTAGACAGAAACTAGATAGATAAATACAAATACACTTAAAAAATTACATATAGGTATATGTGTTGAAATTTTACAAAGGGTGACGACACAATGGGCGGACTTTTAAAGATAACCTTTGGATGGGTTAAGGGAGATATAGAGACAATACTGAAGGTGGTCTGGTGTAACGGTATATACTTTAATAATTAAAAAAATATTTTATGTTTTCTGCGTTTGAGTTCGTACGAGTTCTTGCGATTTATTTGCATTAGCTTTTGCAACAATTTTTTTGCTAAGCTTGTAAAAACTTCAGACAGCTTCCTTTTATTAATATTATCTTCTAGGTACCTACATAATTAAATGTTGAAACTAAATACATTTTATTTTTAAAGATATATAGAAACATTTTTCTTTTAAAACTTTTGATTAGACCTAACCGCCTAACGCCAATGAAATCCTAAAAAATAAATGAAATCCTTGCACGCTTGTAAAGCAGTAAGTTTCAAGTAAATGAAAATATTAATTCAAGCCGAATAACTGTATAATAAGGATTTTCTTGTAAGTGAGCCGGAGTTTAGTTATTATTGAATATATTTGAAGAAACTAAGATGTCACTGTGTTGAGAGGCGAGAAAATAATTTGAAGTTAAAAAGTTGAAAAATTCTGTTTACGTCACTAGTTAGCTGAAAGCTGATATTCACGGTACATCAACAGTATTGTCCGCACTTATAAATAGCGAAAAACAACCGCCAATAGCAGTCCATAGCTTTACATTTCCGTCTCCAATCACTCGCCATCCAGTACCCTAACTGCGTAGCACAGTTTCAATCACTATTTGAATAATTTAAAAGAATCCATTACTTCATATTATGTTCGAAAAAAATTACTGCTCATCATAAAGAACCCTGTAAGAAATCGACACGTGTTTCATCTCTCAACGAGGCATCCTCAGGATGACGATTGACTTATTGGGAACTCGGACACGATGTGTTGTCACGTCAAGCGCCGAACGCAGTGTGAGCCACATTAACAACTTGCTTTAAAATGTATTAAAAAATTGTAACAGTCTTATCCATTTCATATATAATTCCTGTAAGAGTTCATTAGGAGTATCTAAAGGGTTATGGGCTGCAATGCTGTGCATTCATAAGATAATGGCTGTAGCTGGAGGCTGTTTAATTGCATCGCTGACTATGACTGTATTGTTGGCTCTACAATGGTCGATGCTGTTTTGTTTGTTATTGTGGGGATGAAAGGGCTGGAAGAATAGAATAGAATAGAATATCTTTATGTTGCATACAATATTGTACTTAAAATTAAATATAAATAGTTCCATACTTACTTTATTCTGCATGTAAAAAATTATATTAAGGAGATTATCTAACACAAAATATAGTAATATGTCTTGGACGTGACCAATAAAGAGTTTAACAAATAACATACTTAGTTAATTGATTCAGGCGTGACTTTGCGGAAATCCATTATAAAATACAATAGACGACGTATGTTTAGTAACTTAATCCGCAGCTCACACTGCGCTCGACGCTTGACGTGTCCACACGTCGGGTCCGAGTTCGCAACAAGTCAATTGCCTTCCTGAAGATGCCTCATTGAGTGGTAAAACACGTGTCGATTTCTTACAGGGTTCTTTATTTATTTATTTATTTATTCATCTTTAACTCAGGTACATTACTCATAATTTGTTAGTATTACTTAAACTATGTTAGTATAATTAATTAAGAAAAACATAAACTCTTTATGACCCTTAAAGAACAGTTACGCGGATTAAGTTACTAAATATACGTCGTCTATTGTATATTAAATAACATGCTTATCATCTCGCTTGAAATCCCCGATGGTTTAGGCAGAGGTGAAGGATAGCGCCAACATGCATATTTCGCCAGTTACGTTTGAGTCCTACGTAATAAATGGCGAGTCTATTGCCATCGCGCATCGGCCGGGCATGAACCCAGACTCCGGGCTACTACTAATTTCAGATGGAAAAATCCAATCTCCAATCAAATCCCGTTCCGGGAATCGAACCCAGGACCTCATGCTCAGCATAACAAACAAGCAAACATTTATAGAAATAGGCAAGGAAGACCTAAAGGAAGGCGTTCTGTAAATTTTTGGGATAATTATTAAAGGCAAAATGACAAAATGATGTTTTTGACGCAAACCCTGCTTAATAATTTGGCGTCTGGAAGGACTTATTTCATAATTCATCCATCCATTACACGAAGAACTACTTTCTTGAGCAGCTTATGAAGCTATGAGATGTCGTTATATAAGGAGTCTCATCGTAAGAATTGAGCTACCTACGCTAAAAGAGTTTAAAAAAAAGTATAACAAACAAAAATAAGGTACCTACATATAAGTTGCAGATTTGATTATGTAGGTCATGTAGGTAAGAGCTATAAAACTGAGGTTAATCTGGAGTATTGATGTTGTTTTGATCAACCAATAACAACATACTGCTAACACTTCAGATTTTAAGCTTGCATAATTATCCCATCTTTGTCTTAAAAACGTAATTGTTTTACAATTATATAACCCATTACAGAAAGAACCTAATACATTACGGTGCACGGCGGTTAGCACCAAGTTCTCTTAAACGTTCCGAAGATAAATAGTAGCTTGCACACTGTCGTTAATTGCGTCTGGCAGAGCACATGGGCTTAAGTGCTGCACAAATGTTGTTTTTTATCATAGCTGCTAACTAATGAGTTTGCAGTTGTGCACTTTGAAGATTAATTTGGCTGTTTTTTATTTTTATTTTTCATTCCTGATGGAAATCAAGACGTGTAGCGATGATGCGCGACCCTTAATCTATATTAGATAAGATTGCGTGGTTAGTCAATTTTCAGGATAGCTGCACCCTAATTGCGTAACACACGATCAATCAAAATCAATCATTTCGACAGTTCAACAACACTGATTGCGTTTTTTAGGTACGTTGTTGAGCAGACAAATTTTTCGAACATATGAGGCAATAGATTAGCAATTTCCTTCAAAATTATTCAGATTATGATTGATCGTGTGTTATGCAATTAGGGTGCTGATGTGATTTTGCTTAATATAAATGTACATAATAAAGACCTACTTACTCCAGCAGGTATTATTTATCATTGAATTTCAAGAGATAATGCCAAAATATTATTAAAATACTTAAATAAATTAAATATTAGACGAAGAAGAAGAAAAAGAAGAAAATAATAAAAATGCAATTGCCAGAATACATAAATAATATAATATAAACACAACAAATAAGCGCTTTTCCTCCTCTATATAATTGTTTCATTAATTTTAAGCTTACCAACCGTTTTACCAACATTATGGAATGCGATAAAGAATTTTCTACACTTTTCTGTAAGTTGGATTGTGACTTTTTTTGCAGGATTTGTTCTCCAGAATTAAAATATTTCTTTGAAAATAAGCGACACAACTAAATATTGATTGCGCTCAAGTTTTGGTTTACTTTACGAATATTTAGTAAAAAATCAAAATCACAGTCGAATCATAACATATTTGAAACATCATTCTGCCTTTGTCATTTTCAAATGATCGACAGATTGTCGTTTAGTGCGTGTGCGTTTATACTGAAAGTAGGCAACGTCGCAAATAGCTGTCAAATTTTGGAAATAAATTTCTCTATTGAAATAAGAAATATGGCTAACTAGTGAACGAGAATACTGATCATGAATTGCAATTCTAGCACTGAATTAGATGTTGTAACCGGTTTAGGTGTAAAAAAGGCATTTGGAAAGTTTACAAATACTTTTTTTACATCTAATAAATATTCGGTGTTACAATATTAATTATTGCATTTCTTAATCAATATTTTAGTTAACTTGTTAGCCATATTTCTTATTTTCATACAGTAATATTGCCAAATTAATCAAAACAGCGAAATATTTGACAGCTATTTGCGACGTTGCCCACTTTCTGAATAAACGCTCTTAACGTACCTATTTAGGCGCTGAGCAGACGATGGACAATTTGGAATCGTATGCAAATTCCGGCATTTTGGATGGAAATCTAACGCGCACGTGTCCTACGTGATTCTAAATTGTCCATCGTCTGCTCAGCGCCTTATTACGGCCCATTCACGACTTCGGTCTTAGCGGCGAGCGGCGCGGCAGGCGGGGCGGCGGCGGCAAGCGGTGCGTTTTACACGCCACGTACCATCAGTAGCGGCTAGCGACAGCGGCCGCGGTGGACGTATTTAGGTAGTCAGAACGTGCTCAAAATTATGGCTATAATTTTTTGTTTATAAGTTCGCCGCCGAGTCCGTCACACCTACACCGCTATCCGCGCCGCTCTGTTTCGTGGCGTCGCACTCATTCGCTTGTACTTTTGATCTCGCCGCTCCCCGCACCGCGCGCCGCTGCAGCGATTCGCTCGGACAAAACCGCGCGCGTTTTCGATATAAGCGGCGACTCGTGGCGTGCTTTAAACATTTTCATACTTTTCTTCTTACCGCTCGCCGCCCCGCGCTTAGCTGCTGCTCACCGCGGCAAGGTCGTAAATGAGGACTTAGTGATTCGTGGTGCAAGCGGGCTTTGTTCTGAACTGCGTTAAAAAATTTGTATTCGTTATCCACTATAATAAAAAGGTAAAAAAGAGGTAGGTTCTAAAAGAACATAACATAACAACACGCCTTGTTTCCCAGAGGTGTACTTATAGGACACCTATATTTCGCCAGTTATGTTTTTAAGTCCCATGTAATAGGGGGCGAGCCTATTGCCATCGATCGGGCAAACCGGACCGGGAGATCATCTTGGGTTCCATAAAGGTAAACGGGCACGACTGAAGTAAAGGCTACACTATTAACAGCGTACTGTCAGTCGTTCTATACATTAGTCCGTGGGTCAACTACACGCAGAGGGCATGCAGCGTCCTGCGCGTACAATACAACAATGCATTCAGGGTGTTGATGGGGTTGCCGCGCTACTGCAGTGCTTCCGGCATGTTCGCAGAGGCGAGAATAGATGGCTTTCACGCCATCATGCGCAAGCGTTGCGCTTCCATTATGCGCAGGGTACGCGCCAGCCCCAACAGCATCCTGAAAACTATAGCTGATAGGTGGGACAGCCCCATACTGGGACATTGGATACGCCTACATGCCACTGTGGCGTATTAATGAATAGTTTGTGTTGTTTTTCTGGTAAATGTAAGTACTAAGACTAGTTTCTAAGTCGTGTGTATACTAACCAAATGACTACTTATCTGTCTGAAATAAAAGATATAAATTTTAAATTTTTTTAAACTAAAATTTAAATGTAATTTACTGCTAAGCACTAGTTATACAATTGAAGTGTTAAATCCACTACATTATGCGGGTACACACGGATGTTATCCGAGTCTGTGGAGCTTTTTATAAATGCCTGGTCACGTCTCTAGTGCGGTTGGAAAATGTATTATAATGATATGCGAACGTTTTCTGCAAACTGTTTTATTTGTATGGGATTTGGATAAGTACCTAGGTTTTTGTTTAAATCGGTTGTTTTGTGTTTATTTAGAACTATATGGTATTAAAGAGGCCAGCTCAATGACATTCTTGTCCTGGTCCTGTAAAAATAACCAGAGGATTTTTTATTGGTTGTAAAAGGGTGAAAGACTGCTGTTCGCGTTATAAGGGTGACTACGCGACCCATTACATTACATATTGTAATATACATAGTGAACTAAGCGTTTACTTTGTAAATTACAATATTGATTATAACCTACGACCTCACACTAGCAGTCTAGGGAGACTGCTAGGCTAGTGTGACCAATATGTACCTAAGGTATTACCTAAACCGACTGTTAGTACGGCCACGTAGTACGTAGCAGTCTACGTGGGCGATAAATAACGGTCAGTTTGGGTATAACTATCGTTAGGCAGGCACTATAAAAATATGTAACATTTTTAGAGGCCCGGTATTCCATAAATGGAATTCCATAGAGCATAAAAATTTCATAAATATAACCACAGCAATATTTAGATTGAAAATTGTTACATAGCTTCGATAAATAAATTCATATTGAATGCGTTCATTTCTGCAGCAGTAAAACTCATCGATATGCCTTTTGTTGGTATTTTCATCGAAAACGAGTGGATGGATTAAATATGAAATAAATACTGTTACACCGCTCCGGCTGATCGGCTTAGTTTTGAATACAATAGTGGCAATTTCCATCAGATTTGAAAGCATTAGCTCCTAGCGGTAGATTCCATGCAGTTTCAAAGGGCTATAGTCTGTGCAGTGGATGACCACATAATGGCCACATAATGCCAGAGCGGCTATTAGCTCTCTCTGTAACTACTCTACGTTTACGCTGATGGTTAAAGTTATTGTAAATTTTCATAATGACAGCATTATGTTTCGCATATAAATACAAAGTGGTCATGGCAGTATTTGCTCTCTTCTTCTTTTCGTGTGGTTGATGTCAGAGTTTTAAAGCCGCCCATGGGCCTCTGACTTGGCGTCACATGCCATCGAGAAATAACTCTCAGGCATGTCGGTTTCCTCACGATGTTTTCCTTCACCGTTTTGAAGCAAGTGATAAGTATACAATACGCACATAAATCCGAAAAGTCAGAGGCCTTGGGTTCGAACTTGAGACCTATGATTTGGCAGTCCGACGGTCACACCATTAGGAATTATCGCTAATAGCTGTAAATGTTTTGTGTAGTAGTATTAATTAGTACCTATGTCCGATGCATGTTAAATGTAGTCTTGCGCCTATTTATTTATTTATTTATTAAAACTTTTCACACTCAAAAAAGTACAAAGGCGGACTTAATGCCTTAGGCATTCTCTACCAGTCAACCAAGGGTGGTGAAGAGATTAGATGGCAGGTGCTCTAATTGAGAGGAACAAAGAAAAAAAATATTCTAATGACTTATAACTAAAATAGATACAACAATACATAAATAGATTACAAACTACATACCCATACATACATACATATTTACTATAATATATACCTATATTAAATATATATACAAATATACGAAATCAAGGGAGAGGGGTGTTGAGATGACTCTACTCTATTTATTTTGAAAATAACTCCACAGTTTCCGCTTAAATGCATACCGACTGGTGGCCGTCCTGATATCAAGAGGAAGCGCATTCCAAAGAAGAATGGACTGAATATGAAAGGAAGAATGAACAAAGTCAGAAGTATGAGAAGGGCAGAGAAGGAGAAGATTGTTAGAAGAACGCAGATTCTTAGTGTGAGAAGAACATAGATATTGGAAGTGAGACACAAGATAAGAAGGAGGAGTGGGAGAGTTGAGAAGGGAGAAAAGCGTGGTCAAAGCGCGTAAACTTCTCCTTTGGCGAATGGACATCCATTTGAGCTCAGATCTATAGCTAGACACATGGTCATATTTTCTGAGGTTGAAAATAAACCGGATACAATTGTTGAGCAGTCTGTCGAGCTTATCCAGCAAAATCGCATTCAAGTCAAAGTAGCACACGTCACCATAGTCGACGATAGGGAAAATCAAAGTCTGCACAAGCATAGTTTTCGTCTTAGCAGGCAAAAAGTTTCTCAGACGATACAGGGATCGCAGAGTACCGTTGACCCTTTGACTAACACTAGAGACCTGGCGTTGCCAGCTAAGTGTCGAGTCAAGATGCAAACCGAGATCTTTCACCGTAGGGGTAATAGGTATGACGGTATCATTAAAAATAAGAGGAGGAAGAGAGCTAAGTGCCACCCTACCCATCATGCGCGAGCTTCCAATTACAATGGCCTGACATTTAGAGGGGTTTACTGACACCCCAAAACTGTCAGACCACTTTTTGATGGCATCTAAATCTCGGTTTACATCTGCTATAGCGTCCGATAAACCCTCAACCCGCCCAGCTGTATATAATTGAAGATCATCGGCATAAAGATGATACGAACACCGAAGACAGTGAGTTATAAAATTAATGAAGATGGAGAATAACAATGGAGAAAGAATACCGCCTTGAGGAACACCAGCATCCAGGTCGCGCCAACTCGATGAGCTCTCATCAACGCGAACCGACTGCTGACGTCCCCGAAGATAAGACGAGAACCATTCCAGAGCCTCGGACGAAACCATAAGATGAGAGAGGATAGAAAGGAGAATATCGTGGCTGACGGCGTTAAAGGCATTGGAGAAATCAATTAATACCAAAACGGTAACCTTGGTATCCTCCATCGCTTCTCTAACGTCACCACGACTTATTTCTCGCGCCGACGAAACGATCCGTTTCGTCGGCGCGAGAAATAAGCAATAAATCTTATAGTCGTATGATGTATGGGATCGTATTTATTTGGAGAGCTAAGCCTCCATAAATCACCATAGACGTGAGAGTTTTATGCAACCTCCTTTGAATATACTACACTTATTGAGTAAATTTTTTTTTAGACTGGTTGGTGGGTGGTGGGACTGGTTTTGGTATTTGTCAATAAATTGACGTCCTAGTGTCCCCAGGTTAGAAAAATGAAGGTATTCCACTCAGAGCACTGATTTCAACAGCACTTGTCCGAAACGCACCTGAGCACTTTCACTTACCGCACTGACACAAAACTTTTATAAGTGCGGTTCGGTGGAATAGTTTATTTTTATTATTATTGTCCTTGATCGGCACCTGCATACAGTTTGTAGTGATATGACGTATGTATTCTTTGTTCAGGACATTACCAATTATAACATATCGTTACGACAGGTGTCACTGAATTTTCAATAGAAAATTCTCAAAGTTGGTCACAGGAATCTGGAATTCTGTCTGGGCCGGGTAATAGGCTCGTCTACTATTACATGAAAATTCAACTATAATTGCTGAAACGTATGTGTACAATACATCTCCAGTTTTCCCCTTTGCGCTTCAGTAAAATACTTCCGTGATTTTGTGTTAGGACAGCAATAAAGCTCGTACAGACCAGCGCGACGCGACGCCGCGCCGCGACACGAACAATACAATTTCTAAGAAAACTTGACGGGATAACAATAACCGATGTCGCGTCACGCTGTCGCGTCGCGCTGGTCTGCACGAAGCTTTATTAAATGTTACAATACCTATAATAGGTTAAAATAACTAGATTTAATTTTTACTTGCGATACACGACCAATTGGAATACGAAAAAATTTCTAACTGTACACTGGGACAGGTCCAAGTAGATTCAGTCACTTCATGTTTCTCTTGGCACACTGAGACTTTTCCGAAGGCGACATCGTATAAAATATATTTGCCGCCATTTATCCACTTCAATATTCTGCGAAATGTTTTTTCAGTTTACTACATAGATGAGTAGTGTTACATAAGTGCGTAGCAAGCTTATGCTATTCAGTTTAAAAGCTTTATTTTGAGAGAATTGTGTAGTGTACCGAATTATATTTCACAGACTAGTTAAAAATGTTTTATTTGTTAGTTACTCGATTCGCTGAATCGTACATATTTTGACATTTGTATGGGGGCTAACTCGAATGAGAGGATCGTGGCTAAATCATAACAGCCGTACAGGTTAATCGATGGTTAAGCTACGCTTGCCGCGGTCAGTTTGGGGATGTGTGTCCTCCATTACATATCGAGACCCCTCCGTGCTTCGAAAAGCACGTTAACCCGTTGGTCCCGGTGTCATTCGTAGATCTATGTCTGTCTTTACGGGTAGTAGAGGCCTAAAAGTCTGACAAGCAGTCTTACCAAGGCGTACCCAGTAACTAGGTCATGGAAGTCAGATAGGCAGTCGCTCCATCTAAAATACTGGTATACTGGTGCTTCCGGTTAAACTGGAAGCCGACCCCAACATAGTTGGGAAAAGGCTAGGCAGATTAATTGAATGAAGGCCTTATTCGAGTTAGCCCCACACAAAACCACCTGATAAATACGAGTAAATAATCTACGAATTATAATAGAAAAGCCATTAATATTATATTCAATTATGAACCTGTATCAAATTAAAAACCTCTTTATTTCTTTTAGAGCTCGTTACATAAATATAACCTCATCACAGGAAATTACTAAAAAAATATTTATTTATTTATTCATCTTTAATTCAAGCACATTACCCATAATTTTGTTAGTATTACTGAAACACTGTTACACCTATTGCACAAAGACAAACATTAACGCCTCATTACGTAATGCATCATTAACACTAATGACTTCATTAATTTCTTCAAAGAACTTAGAATTGAGTCTAATGTTGCTTTCTGCAACAAGTTAAAACAAGTTAATGGAAGATTAGTATTTAATGACACCTTTAAAGTTAAGAAACGAACTTTAACTTTAATTATGACACAAACAATGATATAAGGGCAGACTATACCAAAAGCGCTTCAAAGCTTACATGATCAAAACAATTTTTTTGTTTTTAATCTCCAGTTTCAATGTATTCCTGTATAAACTTGGTTTTAATTAATTTCAACACGGCAAAAATATTTCGCTTGCTTTTTATATGAAGGAAGGGTTTTAGGGATGAATTTTAAATTTGTTTTCATGTGGTCAGTGTTATTTTGTACAAGTGATTATTAAAACGAATGTTTACCGTGAGACGTTTTTGTTATAATTTTAATATGAAATAGCAATATCCCTGGTGGATGGGTTATTTATTTTTGAAGCGGTTTTTATTTTAAAAGCTTCTTTAGGTATACGTGCTCTGGGTAATATGGTAGGCATTCATTGGTACAATTTATATTAGCATAATCAGCCTATAATGTTTCCACTGCTGGGACACAGGCCTCCTCTCAGAACGAGGGCGTAGGCCGTTATCCACCACGCGGGCCCAGTGCGGGTTGGTGGGGTCACATATCTTCGAATTTTTGGTTCTAGGACATGCCGTTTTTCTCACTGAAGCGTTGTGAGAGGTCTCAACTGTAAATAGTCGAGTGATGATATTTTAATCACAATTAGTAAGTTCCTAACCACATCACTAAAAATGTGGTACAACACTGCTTTTGTATAGATACTTTGACATTTCATCTGCGACCAGCTATTCTAGCAGACCATCCTCTAATTTATATGCGATGTGCTCCAAATCTAGGGGCTCTTCGTACGGGCTGAGGGACCCCTTATCTAATTCTGCTAGCTACCTTATGCTGATGCGTAGCTATGCTGCACGCTACCTATGCACGCTACCGAGGTCTTAAGTAGGCCTGCCTTAACTTAGGCCTACCGCCGCAAGCTACCTGCGGAGCCTGAGCTGATAGGCCCTCCACGTGCTAGCGACGCTCGCTACTACCGATCTTACCAAAGGCCGTCCGGCCTATTGCCGAGCATATGCTGAGTAGGCCCCAAGTCTGCCACGTGCTACCAAGGACGAAGTAACCAATATTTTGTACGAATACTTTGATTTAAAAGAGTGTCCGTGGAGTTTCTTGCCCGTTCTTCTCCATAGGAACCTACTACACTTTGGAATGGGCAACTAGCTTCATCTTTCTTACTGACCGACCCCTTGACAATTCAAAAGTGCCTGTAATTGGTTTATTTGAAATAAATGCTTTGAGTTTGAGTTTGAAGGAAGGTACCCTTCCTAAAATATATGTGCGAGTGCTCAGTAACTCAGTGTTCAAGTGACCTTACCCACGACCTAGCCGAGTGTTCTACTACCTAAATATATGTATTAACCTATCCGGCTGTTTCAA
Organism: Agrochola circellaris; assembly: GCA_914767755.1. Classification (NCBI taxonomy): domain Eukaryota; kingdom Metazoa; phylum Arthropoda; class Insecta; order Lepidoptera; family Noctuidae; genus Agrochola; species Agrochola circellaris. Next base: position 6,080,268 of record OU611847.1, read on the forward strand.
TTATTGTCTACGTTAACTACTACCTCTCAGTCGACGGCCAGCGCAGCGTACCCTGCGCAGCCCTAGCCGTTACAGTGGCGCCCAACACTAACTAGCCTACCATTTTTTTTTTTTTTTTTTTTTTGTTCCGGGGTGGAAAATCCTCATGGATGTCCTCCGCCCTGGGGCGGGCGGAGGGGTCTGTCAGACTCTTACTGACTAAAAACCACCCCGGTGTTCCGACTCACACCTACGCCGGGGGTCGCGGGAACGAAAGAATCTTCCGCAACCCCCGGCCGGTGCCGGCCCGCCACCGCGGGCCTCCTCTCGGGTCAGGGGGGGGAGTGAGGTGTTTGACTCCCCCCGCGACGTCTCAGAGGGGCGCGCGTGGAACACTACGCGCCGCCACCTCGGGTCCTGATGTGTGGGGGGCGACGGACGTCCCCGAGTCCGTCGCCCCTGGACCCATTTAGGGGGGCCGGAAGAGGGCGTTATCCGCCCTCCGCCGACGCCCGGTGCGCCTGCTGCGGGCCGGGTGAGTGGACGAGATCTCCCTCTCCCTTTCCGCAGCCTCCTTCTGCGAGACGACCGTCTCGCAGAAGGCGACCACCGCGTCGCACTAGCCTACCAAACCTAACACGCTGACCTGACTGAGCCCTCGCACACATTTCTCGCTACACATTCTAGCGGTGTAGATGTTTTCATTCACCGTTTTGAGAGCAGTGGTGATGAAATAATTTACACAAATTAAAGCGCCTGTCAAGGTTCGAACCTACGACCTACTGTACCTCATAAGTCGCAGCCGTTACCACTGGGGCACTACTACTCATAGGGGGATGCCAGGCAGCCATAGTGATTTAGGCCTTGAGTGCCCACATGTAAGACCGAATGTTAATGTTAGTATGCACCACAAATCATCTTTTGATAAAAGAAAATAATTGAAAAATACTGGAGATTCCAAATTATAAGGTTTTTTTAATGCGCCATACAAAAAATGTTAAAAAGTTAATGCAAACTCTACATACGTAACATATTATAGCCAATATAGGAGAATCGCCAGAGTCAGTATTCATGGTCAGAAACGTCGATTTTTTATAGCAAAATACACGCGAAATCTAGATGCAAAAGCAAGTAAGGCACAGAGTACGTTGGATTCACAGATGTATTGAAGCAAGGATTGACATTTCTATTGTCAAGCAAGTGTCAAGTTTCAGTGTTGCCATTACATAAACGAAGTATCGATCGGTGCAGTAGATCATTTTTCGGTTATTTAATATTTTGTTCATCGTTGTTTATAAATGTATATAATAAGTACTAACATAAAACATATTGTACCTTCTTTACACAAAAGAACAAATAAATAAATACAAATATGTGCAAATGCTTATGTTAATGTTTTGCAACAAATCTATATTTTTTCGCGAATATTAAATTGGCAACCTAGCAAATGTCAGTTTATTTCGTTGTAAATGTTGTAATGTTTAAGTATTCTTTATTTTTTCAAAAATGTTTCTTACTTGTATCGCGTCGTGAATAGAAGAGTTAGTTACGTAAAATTTACATAAGATTTTTAAATAAAACAGCTTTCTTGGGCATTCCATGGCCTAAAATCGGCATTCCCCTTTATATGATTGGTGACGAATTCCCAGGCTATGATTAGCCTTATCAAGTAAGGTAAGGTATGTAAGGATCTGTTTCACAATATCGGGATAGGCTCTATCTAACAGATATGAGAAAACCCGAACATTATGCTGTATGAAATAATCTGGCGACTAATAATAAGCAGACTCAATTGCCATTGACCTAGCAGGGTCTTGTCTTGTTCCAACAAACCTAAAATGTGTCAATGCTCTTGTTATATATATGTGTTCTTATAACGGATGCGTGGCCGATTAACACGGTGCTTCAACAATAACATTCGACAGTTTTCCTCATTTTTGTTATGTTAACCAAATTGAGTTGGTTTAACAGCAGACAATCATTGTATCACGTTGGAAATAATTACATAACGAGATTAATAATGTGTGATAACCAGTCTTACCAAAGGATATCATATGTTATCCAGGAATTGGGTTGTGGAGGTGAGATAGGCAGTCGCTCCATGTCAAATACAGCTGCATCCGGTTAGACTGGAAGCCGACTCCAACATAGCCCAACTATGTTGGGGTCGGCTTCCAGTACAACCGGATGCATCCAAAAGGCTAGGCAGATTGATCTAAAAGGCTAGGCAGATTGATTGAACCAGTCTTACCAAAGGGTATTCTGGTACCCAGTAGATAGGTTGTGGAGGTCAGATAGGCAGTCGCTCCATCTATAAAACTGGTATACAGCAGCATTCGTTTAGACTGGAAACCGACCCCAACAGACGTTGGAAAAAGGCTAGGCAGATTTATTGATTTTTATTATGTTTGTAGGTAGTTATTTTTCTTTAATATCAGTCTATAATAAGCAATGTTACACGTGATTCTACTTGATTGCTTAGCTCTAAGTCGGTAGAGAGATGCTCGGTGATGAAGCAATAACGTTGACTACTAATACTCGCGGGATATGCAACGACACGCGTTGAAGTTACGTGTTGAATATAAGGGGTTGGAATACTTATGAAGTAGGAGTAGGTACTTAGTTTCGACGTACGTTATGAAAGTGCCCCATCGTACGTTATGATACAGCACTTAAACGTAACGTACTATAACAGTAAGTAAGGTAGGCATTATAACGTAAAATCTAGAGGCTTCCCACTTTATTTACGAACAAGTTGAGAAGATTCTTCATCTCAAAGTCCTCCTTCAAATCAGAGAAAATCAGAGTTGATTGGTGGCAGCCAAACGATCTTTAGCACAAATTCCTCTTCCTCTGATTATAACTTCTACTAAGTATATGGCGGCAACTACATCGCCACATGCGAACAACGCATCAAAGAACTGACGACACAAAAATCCTGACATCACACAAGGCCTGCATCGCGCAATTAGAGTTTACTGTGCGAATGACATCGATCGTTGGGCAGTTGCACGCCAGGCACCACACCCGTCTGGTCGGACGATCCTCCCTTTTCTATAGAGGATGAGTGAACTTTACACCTTGTTCCTTATACCTCTAAAAGTACTACTAAATAAGATTAGGAGAATGATACAATTTATTCAACGGAATTACATCCCTGTTCAAACTGTTTATTCTTCCCGTCACTTGTCCCTAAAGGTTCATTAGAAAACCAGCGTCAGACAGCATCTGTCTAACATTAATGCTGAAATAAACCTTTTTGGCGCAGCCGTGAGGCACACACTATTGTTGTTAAGACATTATTTCACTTTTTTATTTTGTTATTTGTATTTTGTGTTTCACGAACTGTGTTCTTATTATTCTTTCTTTCATTCTTCAAACCAGAAACATTCGTATTAGACAAGCTATATCTCTTTACATTTCTCAAATACTATGAGCCGTAAAGCTCAAAAGCTTGCTAGACAAGACAAGAGAAACCGCGCTGATATAAAGCAATAACGTGTCGCCACACAGTGTTTCCGTTTCAGCAAACTGTCTGGGCAAAAGTTTTCGCGATACATGACGTTTATTGCATACGTATATTTATAGTGCAATTTTGCTATTATTTTGTAACAGCTGTCTCGTTTTATAACTTTTTCAATCGAAATACCTTAATAAAGTATATTCTATTAATATACTTTATTAAGGTCTGTAGATTGGAATATCACAGCCTTTTTTTTACACGTATCGATAATGTCGTACAGATTCCAGTCTCCGATTCTGTTCGAAACACCATGAAAATTTTTACCGGTTGGAGTGGGAACATCGGTATTCGCTGCCGGATCATAATAAGAAGACATCTCCACTAAAAAAGTTCTGTATATTTCCATAACGACACCTTTCCTTACAAGTTGAAGGTCAAGAAGGCCATCTTAAAAAAACTTGAACCTAAACAAGTAAAATGAAGAGACTTTGATTCGGTTCAAGTTCTTGTGTTTTTACATTATGGTTATTTGATTCAGGCGTGACCTTCTGGAAATCCAGTATAAAATACAATAGACGTAGATATGTTTAGCTTAGAGTCATAAAAAAACCGAACACGGCATGGACCGAGCAGGAATCCTATATAAGTGAGGTAGTCGGGCATTATGGCTTACGCTGCGTCCGACGCTCGACGTGGCTACACACCGTGTTCAGGTTCGCGATAAGTCAATCGTCATCCTGAGGATGCCTCGTTGAGAGGTGAAACACGTGTCGATTTCTTACAGGGTTTTTTATGACTCTTTAGAAATATTTAAGCGGAATAGCTAAATATATTTACGTCTATTGTATTTTCTTATATTGTGTGCCTTTATCTGGGTAAATTTTATGTTTCGTTATGGACTGAATTATTTTGTCCAGCCAGCTAGTTTTCAGAGCCCACAGTGCGTCGTCACTAATTCGCGAGCAGTGTGCTCTGGCACGCGGGCTACGCACACACATTAATGAGCATAGTTCGTGGAACTACCGCCGAATATTAATCTTTTTTATACCTGAAGGCAGGATGAAATGCCGTCGTCTTTAGGTTTAATTTTATCACCCACGAAAGTAATTACGATTATGGAACGCGAGGGGACGCAGTGTTAAGATATTTTGTTGGTCAAGCCAAGTAGTGTGACGGCCAGACTGCCAAGTTATAGGTCTCGAGTTCGCACCCTAGGCACGCACGCACCTGACTTTTCGGATTCATGTGCGTATTGTATAATTATCACTTGCTTCAAAAACGGTGAACGAAAACATCGTGAGGAAACCGGCATGCCTGAGAGATAGTTCTCGACGACATGTGAAGCTAAGTCTAATGCCCATGGGCGGCTTTTAAAACTCTGACACCAGGTTAGTCACTAACCACCCGAATAGAAGAAGAAGATTGTTCACTGTTTTAGTGCACTATAGAGAAATATTTGAGGAGCTTGTGGCTAAGTAATATAAGAGCCGCACGGGGCGATCGACCAGGTTAAGCTACGCTTGCCGCGGTTTGTCCGTGGATGAGTGACCATCTTTACATACAAAGACCCCTCCGTGCCTCGGAAAGCACGTTAAGCCGTTGGTCCTGGCTGTCATTTGTAGATCTTTGACAGTTGTTAAGGGTCGTCAGAAGTCTAACAACCAGTCTTACCAAAGGGTATCGTGTTACCTAGTAACTGGATTGTGGAGGTCAGATAGGCAGTAGTTCCATGTAAAATACTGGTATTCAGCTGCATCCGGTTAGACTGGAAGCCAACCCCAACATAGTTGGGAAAAGGCTAAACAGATGATGATAGAGTAATATTTCATATTGTAATTCAGTCATATTGACAGATATTTGCGACGTTGCTGACATCTTAACTCGTATCAACGCGAGGGTAGAACTATATTGTCGCTATTTCATCACATCCTATAGGCACCTGTCCCATCGCCGACAGTGAAACGACTAGCTATATACGATTTTCTCACTCAAGAAACGTGCAAAAGATTGTAGGTCCCGTGTAAGTAAAAGAGACACATATATTAATAGTTGATCGCTGACTGTTCACACCACCGATGAGTACTTGTTTGTTGCAGCAACAAGAGCTATCTCAAGAGAGTACTCACTCAGCGACGCTCGCTTGGCGGCAGAACACTCGCTGAGATACTCAAGCTTGGTATATACGCATACCAGCGAGTTATCGCTCGTCACCGTTAAGGCTCGTGCAGACCAGCGCGACGCAACGGCGCGATTGGACTCGAAAAATACAATTTCAAAGAAAACTTCACGGTATAACAATAACCAGTGTCGCGTCGCGCTGGTCTGCACGAAGCTCCAGCGCACTCGCTGGATATTGCTCGCCAACTTGTTTTTAGGGTTCCGTAGTAAACAAGAAACCCTTATAGTTTCGACATGTCCGTCTGTCTGTCCGCGGCTTAGCTCAGAGACTCTTTGTACTAGAAAGCTGTAATTTGGCATGGGTATACATATTAAATCACGCCGACAAAGTGGTAAAACAATTTTTTTAGCGTACCTCCCGTACATATAATGTGGGGACGTTTTTTTTTCTCATATATCCCATGGTGTGGGGTGTCGTTGGAAAGGTCGTTCAAACCATTTTTGGATTCAGGGATCCGTTTGCGAAATATTAAGCTTTAAAGTGCAAAGTAACTAGTTTTAGTTAATCGCTGGCGGTAACACAGGTGCCTTACCTACACACTAAATATATCGTCGACTAGATATGACTATATGTATAGATAGCAACTACTTAATCTACCCGGATTGGGCAGTCGATGTGTCCACGTGAGGCTTACGTAATTATCTCGGCTTTGAATACACTGAACTGTACATCCATTTAGGTACAAATACCTATTCGTAAATGTAACACAATTTAAATAAACTATGCAAGGTTGTCGAGTTTCAGATGGAGCTTCAATACCTAAAACAGTAGTTCTAAGACCCGGACTACACCAAAGTGGAGATGGGCGGAGATGTGCGAAGCGGAGAGGAGAGGAGATGCTTAACAGCTAGGGTGTATCCACCGAAGCTGTACGGAGATGCGAACTGCGTAGACCGGAGCAGAGATGTGTTCTGGTTAGAGCGGAGCTGAGCTGTTTGCGGTGAGTGTTGGATATTGACATGAACGTACGGGTGCGGCGATTTGTGGACAACTCTATAACATCTCCGTTTTATTCGCGCTAAGCAAATATGAGACATCTCCTCTCCTCTGCTCAACCGTATCCGCGGAAGCTAAGCGAAGACGTGATATGTAAATAACGAAATCCTATTGGTTGTTTTCAACAAATCTCCTTTCGTCTCGTCTCCGTTTTGGTAGAGTTCAGGTTTTAAGATTTGCTATTAACATAGGCGAACATTTGAATTATGAGATACTATAATGAAAAGTGGTCAAAGAATTTATCAACGTTTGGAGTTTTTTGAATAGTACTATTCATTTTGAATCGTGATTTTATGAAAAATGCCTGAATTAAATGACATGTTTTTTGCACGAGAAAATCCTAAATAAGTAAAATAATTTCCAATCTAGTTTTCTAACAAATCATATTATTATATCAACAAAAGAACCGAAAAAGGGATCGAAAAGATATCTTTCATGTAAGTAAAAGAATATTTTGATCTGTGACTTGCTACCCTTTTCCAATAATTGAATCAGTTAGACCAATCCTCTGGATCTACATAAATAAATGTTAAGATTTGCTGAAGACTATTGATGTACTAGTTTTCTGGAATAGATTTATTTGGAGCAGAAATTGTACTGGCAGTTTCAGAGATAATTCAACAGATGAATAGGGTTAGGTAACCTTCCTCAAAATACTAAGCATATTTATAAATCGAATCAGAAATTAAGAGATCCGCAGGAGAACCAAGATAATCGACATGGCGCGAAAAATTGCCAAACTTAAGTGGCAGTGGGCATGGCACATTGCTCGCAGAACAGATGGCCGATGGGGCCGAAAGGTTCTGGAGCGTCGACCGCGTACCGGAAGACGTAGCGTTTGGAAGGTCTCCCACAAGGTGGACCGATGATCTTGTGAAGGCGGAAGGAATCAGCTGGCAGCACAAAATCGGCCGAAGTGGCGTTGTTTCGGGGAGGCCTATGTCCAGCAGTGGACGTCTTTAGGCTGAAATGATGGTGAATGATGACATAATTATTATAAATTAAAGTCGCTTTTCGTGACTATCCCGCGTTGTTCTTCTAAATTGCGCAACGGATTTTACTGCGATTTTTACCAAATAAGCCGTTTCACCGGTTTCAGTATGTACACTAATATAAACTTAAATTAATAAAGAAATCTCGATATTTGTCAAGTCATAAAAAACCGTACCGTTCGCTACAAGTAAATAATTATATTCTCTGTTCTTGTTCATTTAATGAGAATGAAGTAGACCGATAATATTTTTTCATATCTAATAAGATGTTTAAATACCTTGTTTGGTAGTAGGGGAGTAAGTTTTCTGTTACGATTTGTTTCAGTAAATATTCTTGTAATTATTAGGGACCTTTTTGGAAACAAAAATACAAACGATGGAGGGTACCGTGGGACACCCGGAGTTCCTATCGCTTTAGCACCCAGGGCGTTTTTTTGTTACGTAACATATGTAGTGTCGTAACAGTCAAAATGTTACACTTTTTTTGGTCTTGCTCTCATTCGCCAATTGTGCAGACCTGCGATAAGGAACTTCGTACCAATAAGCTGACATAAATTGTGAAAACATTAAAAGAAAAAGAAAAAACAGTGGATACGGACCAAATACCACAGCAAAAAACCCAATACGTTTGATAAAAGGCTCGTGCAGATCAGCGCGACGCGACGGCGCGACGCGACTCGATTTCTAAGAAAACTTCACTGTATAACAATAACCGGTGTCGTGTCGCGCTGTCGCGTCGCGCTAGTTTGCACGATGCTAAAGGGAGGTTTATTCAGCGGTAATTTAATAAGTAGCGGACCAGATACTATCAGTAGTAATGACATCAATATAAGGTAGTCATTCCTTCTAATATTGACGTAAGATTTTTTTTTTTTTTTTTTTTTGTATTTATTATTTTATACTAAGTACATTATAATTAAGTATATATATTTTAGTGATATTTATTTTAGTAGTATGTATGTAAGTTTATTCTCATAATCTATGTTTATAGTTAATATTATAGTTAAATTAGTGAATAATTAGGTGTTTTTATTTTATGTATTTTATTTTCTCTTCTACTCTTACAGACGTCTACATCTCTTTAACTACTTTCCTATCGCAGGTATGCTGGAAGAGATTTCTTTAGAAATAAGCATCACCTTTGTACGTATTTTTCTGTTCCTTTTTTTCTTGTCTGTTTATATGTGTGTACATAAACCGTTAAATAAATAAAATAAAATAAATAAATAAATAAAATATTTAATATCACATCATCATTCCAACCATGTGGTGGTTGGAATAATGATGTGATATAAATATTTGTCAGTAATAATGACATTACTTGAACCTAATGTCATTATAACTGATAGTGTCTGGTCCATTAGAGGCTAGAGCTTTGACGTCATAGGCTCACATTAACAAAACCAGCCTCATATTAGTCAGCCTGTTCTCGGACTTCTAATAAATCCTCTCACAACCTAATTAGAACTAGTGTGAGCTTATTTAATTAGCCGTCAGCCATAAATATCAGGCTCAGTTGGCTGTAATTTTAGTATTTTAGGTACTTGAGTATATTGTTTAATCATATAAAATATGATATATGTCATGTGTAAATTAAATTATTATGTGCGAATAGAGTCAGACGAAGACTAGCCTCTGCGATACAGTTCAGACTAGGTCGAGTCTAGGATAGGTAGATGATTAGTTACTGATTAGAAAGTATTAGTTACTGAATAAAACAAGATTTAGCTGCTACCTTCTGCTACTTTCGTTTTTATGAAACTTTTTGTATAAAAGTAATTTTCAGGTCGATCCATTAAGTTTTCGAATTATGGACACAAAAACGACGCCATTTGGAATCGCCATTTTGAATTCCGTAATTCCGACGTCGGATTCGTGATCAGCGACCCCAAAAACCCCCGAGTACGAGGTTTCAGGTTGATCAACTAGGTTTTTGAATTATGGTCGCAAAGTGTGCAACGGCTCAACGTGTGTACCTATTGCTTGTGTATTATAACCCAACATGTTACATTAATTGATTCTAAAGAATTGACGAACAAAACTTCAAACAGTTTTAAATAAATAAAACTGAAGTCTGTAGATATTCAATCAATCAGTGTGGCCTTCAATCATAGCCCACTCCATGATTCAAGCTCTTCTAACATGTAAAACACTAATCATAACAGACTCGCAACACACCCATTAATCATAACAATCAAAACTCGTCACTACGATGTGAACAGTAACAACGCCATAACGCTGTTGTGACTGTAAACAGAATTAATTGCTTGTACGGCAGATGTGCTCCTAATTTATGGCGTGTTCCGGACAATTACTGCTCTACTAATTACTTTGAACGTGGAAATACACACGTGTACGATTCAGCCCGTAGACCTTCACTTTAAAACACGATCTTTTCTTCTTGCATAGTATTGGCATGTGATGTGATTTACCAAGCGAGATGCAGAATCTTCTCGGAATACTCTTTAACCTACACCAATATATATCAAAGATAATGATATTACGGACACATAGAGCTTTTAAACTTTGGCTTATAAGGGTATAACATACAGGCAGACTGTCGTCTGCATCGTTGCAGGTACACATAACCTCCGGTAGGTACTTTCTTACTGTAGGGAATCGAACCCAACACTTTGTATGCAATCTGCATGAGCAGGCGGCGTGATCAACGCGTTATCGGCAAGTTAAGGCGCGGCGCGACGGCAACACGGCTCGGCCCGATGACCACTCGCTTCCACTGACTCCTCCACAACGGATGATACTCCTCTCTAACTCAATTTATTCATCGTTTATCCGGTAAAGTTTATATTTGTTAATAAGAACGGTAATAAACCATTGCTCCTAAAATACAGTCCACTTTCATTCCTCCCCGAGCTAACATTAACTTTCGATAAGGTCAAAGAACCGCCTTGCTTTTCTTAGGCGACAACTGAAGCACACCTATATAACCAGTAATAAATGATTGCACTTGATAATATTCTCGAGTATTCCCACATCTCACTTTGTTCCTTTGCATAGCTTACTATAGTATTGTAAAATAAATGACCCACGAGCCACTACAAAGCTCTGTAAACTACAAATCAGATAAAGATGAATGATCACCCTCGTTTCGACTAAACTAAATGGGAACTTTTCTCATCAAATTATGTGTTGGGATGAGATTAAAGTTATTTCAGTGGATTTTGTAATGTTTTGCTTTAAATTTGGGAAATATTTTAATTAGAACTTTGCTTAATTTATTTCATACTAGCGGTTGCCCGCGACTTCTTCTGTAGTCCAGGATGTAAAGTAGCCTATGTCCTTCAGCACGCGTGGCATGACTACCATAGAAACGGGTTTTCTGTACGGGTTTTGTCGACGGAAGAATAGACAGAAAGACGGATTGTGATTGTTTATCTGTCATTTTATCTATTCTTCGATCGAGAAAACCCTTTTCTATTGTGGTCATGTTAAGCGTGCTGGTATCAGGATCTATCAACTCTCATAACGATCCGTTCAGCCGTTTTCGCGTGATTGAGTAACAGTAACGTAATTGTACCTTTTTTTTTGACGTTGGGATATTATCAAATAACTGCTCCCGCTCTAGGCGGAGGGTATGTCAGACTTTTGCTGACTAAAACCCACCCGTGTTCCTTCCGTTGCCTGTGTGCCAGGGCCACGATATCCCTTTCGGACAAACTCTCAACCCTGGCAGGAACGTAATTGTACTTTAGCTTTAAGTCATTTTTACACTTTAAAACATTATGGAATGCAAATAAAGATATGTATATTACAAAAAAATATTCAAACATACAAATTTTTACATTTATTAGGTAGGGTAGGGGTGATGATTCTCTAACTAAACTATAACAGTAATTACAAACTCAGAAATAGTCGCGACCTAGGTGAGCTATAATTACGCTTGTAGGTACGATGGTACAGCCGTGCTATTCTGTAAACATCTCACCGTGATAACTTGGGTGAAGTGAGCTTGAAGTGAGCTGTCACTGTCACAAATCGGCCGGCAGGATGCTAGGGATTTCTCACTTTACCTAAGTTTCACGGTGATATTTTTACAGAATCGATCTGCTGGTGTCTGCTCCTTGTGTCAGTTGTCACCTAGCATTATACTGAGCAGCAGTGCGATTCTGTAACCATCTCACCGTGAAAACCTAGGGGAAGTGAGCGTGGAGTGAGCTGTCAGTGTCACCCCACCCGATACTAGGGATGACCAAGCATTACATTTACAATCATAATCGAGATTTTAATTAAATTTTTATGCTAATTCTATTGATCAATTTATATTAAGTATTCTAAAGCTAGTATTTAAGTGTCTAAACATTACTATTAAGGGGGGTTTTAAATAAAATAGCAAAACCGATAATCAGTCAAAAACTCAATTTTGTATTAATCAATTTTCTCGCTAGACTAGTCCTTAATATAAATAGCCGGTGGCGCGAGCGCGTTACGCACGTTGGTACCTACCTACAATAAATAAAATAAAACATACATATCTACACGTTGCTGCAGCTGCCACTTACTAAAGAAAATGGTTTGTTATTATGAACCCATTCTTAACTGATTATACAAACGGAAACGAGTGCTAATAGTGTGTAATGAAACCCCACACAAACTACCTATGTGGGAAGTCAGGAACCAACCTAAACGATGTTGTCATTTAAATAAAAACACGTGCAGATTGTATGTAGCTACCTACCGATTTGCCAATAATTAAATAATATTCATCAAATCATTACAAAATTCAACGGTTCAACAGCCGACACTTACAGCGCGCGTACCGGCTCACTTCAACACGCTAAAGCGGTAAGAATCGCGCTTGCGCGTTAGGCAGTCACTATCACATTGGGTTATTTTTGACTTAATAAGTACCTACCTACTTATTTAACTTGTAACGCGTCACGTATGCGCACTAAATACCAACGTCCAATGAGTACCTACAATGTTTTATTGTAGATAGATAGGTAAGTACATTAAGTACACGTTGCCAATAATAAAATAATATTCATTAATCATAACCATCAAAAAACTGACACTTGTAGCGCGCGCACAGACGCTCACTCAGTGTGTCCGCTTACGTTTTTGGTTTTTCCCCAGTTTTTAATGAATTATCCCTAAAACACCCTAAAAAAATCCTTGATTAAGGGACCATGATGAAAATAAATAATAACAAATCATTCTAAATATTTAATACCATTAAATGCTATTTATTTGCATCATCGTAAGACATTTTTGCAACCATGTTCTATTATCATTTTTGCAATGAAACATATACCTACCTACAAAACTTTCATTAACTGACGAGATTACAAAACATTCATTATGAATCGAGTGAGACGAAACAAACTAACTCTAGGTACTTATAATGCGACTTAGTTCCGATGTCGCCTTTAGCCACGGTAATAGTACAATTAACGTGGTAAACTAAAATTAGACCAATTACATTCATTAAGAGTTTGAGGGAATCACCTTTCAAGTTCAATTTTTACCCGAAATTCCTTAAATCCCTGTCAAAATAAAATATCCCTAAACCGTGCTTAACATTTTTCCCTAAAAAAGTGAGAAATCCCTAAAAGTGGAAACACTGAGCTCACTTCCACCTCGCCGAACCGTTGCCAAGGAGACCCCTGGGTGGTTACCGTGGTTACGGGCGAGTTTTTTTTTTTTTTTTTTCCTCGTTGACGGCCATGTCCATAGGCCTATTCGTATTCACAGATGATAATTTGTACTTATCTATTTTTAAATGTCTATATCATACCGTTTTTGTACATTTTAAAAGACAGTTTATTGCCTACATTTGGTTTTCAATAATTAAACTGTTTTTTAAATGAAATAGGTACTTACTAGTTATTTAACCTGTAGTTATGTAACGCGTTACGCATGCGCAGTCAGAACATACCTATATTTATTAAAATACAATACCAATAAGTACAGCTGCTACAAAGCGCCTTTTCGTAGTTTGCGCATAGTTACTTACATTGTTTGTTTTATTAAAGAACCTATAGTCAGCTGATGACTTGAATGCAATCAAACTCTTAGCGTGCTGGGATGCGCTTTAAATCGCATCTATACGATTTGTGTAGGTATTTATCTAATCATATAAAAATTTAAAAGGATGTGTGATAAGTAGGTACCTAATATTTTATTGTACGTCCTTTACTAAACGTTACCAATAATAAAATAATATTCAAGAAATCTTAACCAACATCATAAATTAATACTAAGTTCAACTGACACAGCGCGCGCATAGGGAGCACTGCACCTCGCCGAAGTGAAGTGTGGGTGGTTCCCATGGTTACGTGAATCGGGTGAAGTGAACTATCTCACGTCGCGCATGCGCGCCAGGTGCTGCATAGATATAACACACGAAGTGAAGTACGGTTGCCTTGGCAACAGAATCGGGTGAACATTCTGCAAACATCTCACCGTGAAGAGTGAGGTGACGTGAGCATGAAGTGAGCTGTCCATAATGTCAATTCCTAGCTTTAGGTGCAATGACAGCTCACATCAAGCTCACTTCGCCCAAGTTATCACGGTGAGATGTTTACAGAATGTTTATCACGCGCGATATCACACTAAGGTTCTTTTGTTTCCGTCATTGGGGGCCCATGTCCATAAGCTTATTTGTATTCACAGACAAATTTATTAGTACCCATTTATTTCAATGCTTTTAGACCTACATTTTGTACGGAACAACAAATGGATATCAATATACTTGAAAGGTGAGATTGAGCAACTTCATAAAATTTGCGAATCACTCTTGCAAACAAGAAAAATTAAAATTAATATGTATATGTATTTATTTATTTATTTAATTAAGAAGTGCATGTGAGTTTATTTTAAGCTGATAAAATTATGTGTGTTTATGTCACTATGTCTATGTCTCATAGATGTAAATCGATGGTCTGTCTGGCATCCAATTCTCCAGCCGCAGGTCTGCTGGAAAAACAGTCTAATGATAAATCTTTATGTATTTTACTTTATGAGGTGTTTAGTGTGTACATAAATAAATGGAATTTATTCATTTGCATCACATCAAATCAATTTGCTAATACATTTTTGCTACATTTTTCTTGATGCCGGGAACGGAGCGCTGTCGGGTGTGTGGACTGCACGCCACCACCGCTGGAAATAATGGTAAGCATATATTACTATTTGATTTATTTCATTCCTACACTCATCCGAGTATATTTTTTACAATCAATTGAACCACTTGAAATAATATTGTGATTATCATCAGTATAGTAATGTAGTACTTTCAATAAGTATTATACCGGTTTGATTTACTTATAATACTCATTTCACTCAATCATTTTGAGTACAATGAGTTGCAACATTTATTAATTCCATGCTCCAATTTATTTGCTCCACAATATGTATGTTTATCAAAAAAAGTGTGTGAAATAATGAATTCTTACCAGGATTGATGTGATCAAATTAAGTAGAGGCGGTGTTCCTTTATTGTCTTCAGTTCATAAGGTATTACTAAGCAACTGCCGAGTCGAATGGGCTGGGGCTCATCTGCTAAGAGATAGAATATTTATCAGATTAATAATATTCACTTTTTTTATATTCTTGCCTATTCTTTTAGTCAACTTTCCAGTTTTCCATAACTTGTGCCTTCAGTTCAACAGTGACGATTTGGAGACGTTCTTGGCCGGCGCCAAGAACGTCTCCAAATCGTCACTGTGTGACGGTCGCGGCCTAAACTTTTACCTATTATTATCACCAAGCTAACTTGATACTTGGCATACTTACCTGACTGACCCCCACTCGTTCTTGCAAAGTTTGCCATCACACTGAAGATCTAGTTCACTAATTCTAGAATTGTGGAGTTGAGGCATCGCCACGGCGCTACAATCCGCGCCAAAATTTTGTTTTTAATAATTTTAGAAAGACTTTTACCAGCACATGCCAACATTATGTCATATTACTATCACATTCACGATTACACACTAATAATTATTGTCACTGATAAACTAATTCAAAGTAGGTACTAAATTCAAACTTTCATTTGTTTATTTGTGTTTAGATTTTGAAAGTTTGAAACTTTACAAAATATTATACAGTACAGTTTTGATACAGCAGGACATGCCACCATAGACACCACAGACTAAATAAAGTAACGTACACACATTTCCACCACAGATGATGAAGTACATCTTTATAAATGGATGATGAAATATAATAATTACTAATGTAGAGTGCAAACATTGGCGCATATCAGATAAATATATAATAATTATAAAATAATAGAATTGACAAGAACGTGATGTGTATCAGTGCGATCATGGAATGTCAATGTAGGAATGCAATAAAGCAGCGCGCGAAATTCAAATTTTCTTGAAAAAAAAAAATTATAAATCGTAGACAAGACGCGCAGATTCGCGCTCTTTTGTAAAATTTCGCAGACCGCAGTGAAAAGTGCAAAAATGAGGTAAGTACAAGTACATTTTAAAATGTTCATATAAATATGATGTCTTAAAGTTTTTAAATTGGTAGGTAAATACTAAGACGTAGGTACATAAATTATTCTAGAAGTAATTGCAGTGGCATTCATCTATAATTTGTTATTTGTAGCTCATCCCACTCTCGCCAAGCCACCGAGGCTCAGTTTGCAGCGCTAGTAGACGCACTGCAACAAGACCCCGAAGTGGCCCGTGGGCATTTAAAAACGGCAAATGCCAGAACAAAGGTAAAAAGATTCTGGGACAGGGTGGTTCCCACTCTAAACAGTTTAGGCGGGGCCACAAAAAAAAAAAAATTAAATATTTGTCAATATTTCTTGCAGTTTTTTCATGGGATAAGAAATTAAATATTTAATAGAAAAAACACAGACTTCCCATATCTTCAGAAATAACCAATGTTGCCAGATGAAATAAGTTAATCGATTAATCGAATTCATAATAATACAAGATATTAATTTCTTGTATAGATATTTTTTTTTTTTTTTTTTTTTTAAATAAGTAATGTTTACCCAGTGACATATCAACGTTTCTAAACAAGTCGTAAAAATAAATTCATTGAATTGATCAAGTATCGATCATCATATTTTCATATACAGGCAATAAAGTGGAACTCATGTCATTGTCAGACAGATCAAATCGCACCTTTGGTAGAACAAGGGCATAATTGTCATAAATTGCCAAACGAATGTCTTTGTCCCTCCAGTTCAAAGGGCCTTTTTAAAGCATTTCTGCATATTTAAGTCATTTTGGCAATTTATGACAATTATGCCCTTGTTCTACCAAAGGTGCGAAATGTCAAACGAACATCATCATTAGCTTTGTTTGGCTATGAGTTTGCGTTATTGGGTATTTTCTGTAGTGCTTTCGTGTGCTGTAATTATTATTCGATTAGTATTCATAATACACCAAAAAGAAGACGAAGGCATTCTTTCAGTTATCCAGCAATGGGTTGCACCTCAAGTGGTAAGTAGTTTATTTCATTAAAAGTTCACATTTTGCTGTACCTTACTTCATTATTATTCTTATAACACTATAATATCTCTCATAATTGAAACAATAAATTCAACACAAGATTTACTGGATGGTTTGACTATCAGTTAAACCCTAAGACGACCCACTGACCGAAAAGTTCTGTTAGTTAAAAGACTACACGCAGCCACAAAATCTTTACATACTGAAGGTTTTATATTAATATCAGGCATTGAGCAATTTAGTTAAGCAACAATAGGATAATTGACATTGTATGAAAGCTTATCAATATAGTAATCTTAATGTAATCACAAATATACTCCGCTAATGAGTTTGGCTTGCTTCGGTTTTCTAATCACTGTCTTCTTCTTACTGTTGTTTGTACCAGTGCTTTGTGCCACAAATACAATGTTCTAGCCGTCTCACTACCATGTTATATATTATTTCTTTCCGAGAACTGTACGTAACAAACTATCGTTATTGTTGTAGGTCAACAGTTTTCATCACATTTGCCAAAGATGCAGGGTCTTAAATTCTTTAGGTGTGGATGAACCGCTTTCATCTTCAACAACTGGACATCGTCAAGTGTGTGTCAACTGTGGATGTTCAGTGTTACGTGCAAGATCTAATTTATTGCGTACACACACTGAACGAGAAAGAAGGATTCATACAGTTATTTGTGAATGGATCTTGCCTAGTACTGTAAGTGTTTATTGGGCTCTGTTGCTTTTTATTATTTTATGTACAACTATATGGTAATGTCATATAATCAGGCAGTGTAAATAAATAACAAATGATCACTTTGACCTTGTATAATATCATTACTGTATTCTCCGAAGAGATAGGGCAGAGGAGCGTAGTACACTTGCATTCTGCATGTTAAATTCTTTCTCAGAAAAAGGCTTATTATAAAATTATTGTTCCAGATATCGCTCTCATTTGTCACAGTTGCTGGGTGTGAGCTGATAGAAATGCCCATCATTTTGTATCTGCACCATCTGTATTTATGAAACAAGTGAGCACGAGGAATTGATTTCACAGTCTACACCAAGGCCCGAGTGAAGCTATAGTGTTACCAGACTATATAAGAGCTGTAGAAACGAAATCTCACTGTTTTATTGAAGGTTGCCAGAGAAAAGAGAGGAATAGAGTTCCTGTTACAACTAGGAAAATGTTGTTAGATCGTTATAACTTCTATATCCCAAAAAACAATAGATTATGCAATCACCATATCGCACCCCCAGTGCGAGACTGTCACTTATGCAAAAATGCAATTTTTCAGGAGAAGCATTTAAAACTGACATTTAAAAAAAAAAATATTTCAAGATTTAGACAAGATGAATAATAGCTTTTACTACAACGTCAACTTTTAACTTACCTACTTTTGAATAAAAAATGACCACTCAATATTGTATTGCTTTAGGACAGTTATTACATATTTAACTCATTATTGCAATTTTTGCCTAAGTGACAGTCTCGCACCGGGGGTGCGATAGATTATAAATGAAGTGCCTCAATTAGGTACTACAAAAGTCATCGGGCCCTATTGGGTTGACAGCATATTTGATGAAGTTGACAACCGGCGATTCCAATGAAAGAATATCACTATAATAATATAACTCTTGATGGATATGTATCTGAAGCTCAACACTTAATGTATGAATATTTTGTACCTAGGTATTTTCGACTTAACCATATAAATCGCCAGGAAATTGTTGATAGAACCTTGTGATACCACATGGTTTATTTGGAAGCCATAATGGAGAAAATAAACCTATTATAATGTGGGTTGCTGTTGTCACGTAATGTCCATAATATTAAATATTATTTAATACCACCTGTAAGTACAGTTTTTAGACGACATTCTAATAGTTTATGATGTGGTGGACGATCAATAAATAAATAAAAGAGAAGGTGTTTTTAATTCATACTCCATCTGCTTTTTATAATTATATCAAACCTCTAGAATTTAGTTGGACGGCGTCTGAGTCCTCAATGTGTTAATGTCCTACAGACAATAAATTCTGTTATATTCTAGTCTAGTCTATAATAAAGACTAATAATTCTTTCTTATAATATAACGTGAGAGCTTGGTGTAAGAATAATTTTAAGAAGCAGCAACGTTGTTCTTGGACTTACCAATAACACCCTATATTTTTTTTCTACCATCGAGAAGTAAACTTTTTCGTTTATTTGAAATGGTATTTTAAATATCTAAATTAATTAATGCAGTAATTGTTACTGTAACGTCAGGCCCAACTTTCTATGAACTTTCGCCCGTCTCCTTTTGCATGCATCCCTTAAATTATTTATTTATTTAAACCCGTTTAATATATTTCTTACTTTCTTTTATTATGCTGGGAGACTGATTATTCCAATGTTTTATTATGCTGGCTACATTTTCGCGCTATCGCCAACTATACATCGCGCGCTCTCTGTTGCTAGGTGACAAGCGCTGTGTGAGAGAGAGCGCGCGAAGTTTAGTTCGCCATAACGCGACCATGGTGCCGATTCTATTGTCACAAATGCCTCTAAACTAAACTAAATATCACTAAAATTTAGTTTGTATTCTTAATACTTGTCCTTGAACGCAACATGCCATGTGCGATTTAAAAAATACTGTAATAAAATAATGCCTTATGTATCTAAGTCGACTCCTAGATAGCGTGTAAAACTACTGTCTCTGGCAATTGGTGAGTCGCTGATGCTGCAATCTGTTGAAAAACTGGAGGAAAAAAAAATTGCCAGCTCAATAGTCAGACTTAGGGAGGTGTCATTTATTTGTATGGGATTGGGAATCTGTACGTAGTATTATATTATCTGTGTCTGTGGTATGTAACCCTCAATCTACTTGCGCATCGTCAACAGCAACCAACACCATCTACAGCCATGCTATTCTGTAAAAATATCACCGTGAAAACTTGGGTGAAGTGAGCTGTCAATAGTGTCAATCCCTGTGGAATGACAGCTCACTCCACGCTCACTTCACCTAAGTTTTCACGGTTAGATGGTTACAGAATAGCACTGCAGGTATTGAAAGCAACTAGTATAACACCCGCCGTGAAGACCTACTGTCGCAATCTACATAACAGACTTACTAGCGCCATCTATCAACTCATAACGAAATTTGAAAATTTGAATTTCGCGCGCTGCTTTAGTGCATTCCTACATTGACATTCCATGATCGCACTGATACACATCACGTTCTTGTCAATTCTATTATTTTATATATATTTATCTGATATGCGCCAATGTTTGTACTCTACATTAGTAATTATTATATTTCATCATCCATTTATAAAGATGTACTTCATCATCTGTGGTGGAAATGTGTGTGTGTGTACGTTACTTTATTTAGTCTGTGGTGTCTATGGTGGCATGACCTGCTGTATCAAAACTATATAATATTTTCTAAAGTTTCAAACTTTCAAAATCTAAACACAAATAAACAAATGAAAGTTTGAATTTAGTACCTACTTTGAATTAGTTTATCAGTGACAATAATTATTAGTGTGTAATCGTGAATGTGATAGTTTATATGACATAATGTTGGCATGTGCTGGTAAAAGTCTTTCTAAAATTATTAAAAACAAAATTTTCGCGCGGATTGTAGCGCCGTGGCGGTGCCTCAACTCCACAATTCTAGAATTAGTGAACTAGATCTTCAGTCCGATGGTAAACTTTGCAAGAACGAGTGGGGGTCAGTCAGGTAAGTATGCCAAGTATCTAGTTAGCATGGTGATAATAATAGGTAAAAGTTTAGGCCGCGACCGTCACACAGTCACTCACCGTCTCACCGTCGTCAGTCAGTCGTCACTGTTGAACTGAAGGCACAAGTTATGGAAAACTGGAAAGTTGACTAAAAGAATAGGCACACATATATAAAACAAGTGAATATTATTAATCTGATAAATATTCTATCTCTTAGCAGATGAGCCCCAGCCCATTCGACTCGGCAGTTGCTTAGTAATACCTTATGAACTGAAGACAATAAAGGAACACCGCCTCTACTTAATTTGATCACATCAATTCTGGTAAGATTTCATAATTTCACACACTTTTTTTGATAAACATACATATTGTGGAGCAAATAAATTGGAGCATGGAATTAATAAATGTTGCAACTCATTGTACTCAAAATGATTGAGTGAAATGAGTATGTATTATAAGTAAATCAAACCGCTATACATACTTATTGAAAGTACTACATTACTATACTGATGATAATCACAATATTATTTCAAGTGGTTCAATTGATTGTAAAAAATATACTCGGATGAGTGTAAGAATGAAATAAATCAAATAGTAATATATGCTTACCATTATTTCCAGCGGTGGTGGCGTGCAGTCCACACACCTGACAGCGCTCCGTTCCTGGCACCAAGAAACATGTAGCAAAAATGTATTAGCAAATTGATTTGATGTGATGCAAACGAATAAATTCTATTTATTTATGTACGAACTAAACACCTCATAAAGTAAAATACATAAAGATTTATCATTAGACTGTTTTTCCAGCAGACCTGTGGCTGGAGAATTGGATGACAGGCAGAGCATCGATTTACATCTATGAGACAGAGACATAGTGTGTAAAACAGTACCTAAGCAGGAAAACTTAAATTAGACTACAGACACATAATTTTACCAGCTTAAAATAAATGCACATACACTTCTTAAATAAATAAATACATACATACCTATATTAATTTAATTTTTTCTTGTTTGCAAGAGTGATTTGCAATTTGTGCGTACATGTAATATTTATGTTACAAGGTTTGTATCTTGTACTGTGGTTTAGCTAACAATCTAGATGATGGGATATTACTACCTATGATGTGCTTTTAACGTATTATGTATAAAGGTAAGCGAACACTGAATACCTACGTGCCTAGCACAAATTTTATGAAGTTGCTCAATCTCACCTTTCAAGTATATTGATATCCATTTGTTGTTTCGAAAACAAAATGTAGGTTTAAAAGCATTGAAATAAATGGGTACTAATAAATTATTGTCTGTGAATACGAATAGGCTTATGGACATGGGCCCCCAATGACGGAAACAAAAGAACCTTAGTGTGATATCGCGCGTGATAAACATTCTGTAAACATCTCACCGTGATAACTTGGGCGAAGTGAGCTTGATGTGAGCTGTCATTGCACCTAAAGCTAGGAATTGACATTATGGACAGCTCACTTCATGCTCACGTCACCTCACTCTTCACGGTGAGATGTTTGCAGAATGTTCACCCGATTCTGTTGCCAAGGCAACCGTACTTCACTTCGTGTGTTATATCTATGCAGCACCTGGCGCGCATGCGCGACGTGAGATAGTTCACTTCACCCGATTCACGTAACCATGGGAACCACCCACACTTCACTTCGGCGAGGTGCAGTGCTCCCTATGCGCGCGCTGTGTCAGTTGAACTTAGTATTAATTTATGATGTTGGTTAAGATTTCTTGAATATTATTTTATTATTGGTAACGTTTAGTAAAGGACGTACAATAAAATATTAGGTACCTACTTATCACACATCCTTTTAAATTTTTATATGATTAGATAAATACCTACACAAATCGTATAGATGCGATTTAAAGCGCATCCCAGCACGCTAAGAGTTTGATTGCATTCAAGTCATCAGCTGACTATAGGTTCTTTAATAAAACAAACAATGTAAGTAACTATGCGCAAACTACGAAAAGGCGCTTTGTAGCAGCTGTACTTATTGGTATTGTATTTTAATAAATATAGACCTATGTTCTGACTGCGCATGCGTAACGCGTTACATAACTACAGGTTAAATAACTAGTAAGTACCTATTTCATTTAAAAAACAGTTTAATTATTGAAAACCAAATGTAGGCAATAAACTGTCTTTTAAAATGTACAAAAACGGTATGATATAGACATTTAAAAATAGATAAGTACAAATTATCATCTGTGAATACGAATAGGCCTATGGACATGGCCGTCAACGAGGAAAAAAAAAAAAAAAAACTCGCCCGTAACCACGGTAACCACCCAGGGGTCTCCTTGGCAACGGTTCGGCGAGGTGGAAGTGAGCTCAGTGTTTCCACTTTTAGGGATTTCTCACTTTTTTAGGGAAAAATGTTAAGCACGGTTTAGGGATATTTTATTTTGACAGGGATTTAAGGAATTTCGGGTAAAAATTGAACTTGAAAGGTGATTCCCTCAAACTCTTAATGAATGTAATTGGTCTAATTTTAGTTTACCACGTTAATTGTACTATTACCGTGGCTAAAGGCGACATCGGAACTAAGTCGCATTATAAGTACCTAGAGTTAGTTTGTTTCGTCTCACTCGATTCATAATGAATGTTTTGTAATCTCGTCAGTTAATGAAAGTTTTGTAGGTAGGTATATGTTACATTGCAAAAATGATAATAGAACATGGTTGCAAAAATGTCTTACGATGATGCAAATAAATAGCATTTAATGGTATTAAATATTTAGAATGATTTGTTATTATTTATTTTCATCATGGTCCCTTAATCAAGGATTTTTTTAGGGTGTTTTAGGGATAATTCATTAAAAACTGGGGAAAAACCAAAAACGTAAGCGGACACACTGAGTGAGCGTCTGTGCGCGCGCTACAAGTGTCAGTTTTTTGATGGTTATGATTAATGAATATTATTTTATTATTGGCAACGTGTACTTAATGTACTTACCTATCTATCTACAATAAAACATTGTAAGTACTCATTGGACGTTGGTATTTAGGCGCATACGTGACGCGTTACAAGTTAAATAAGTAGGTAGGTACTTATTAAGTCAAAAATAACCCAATGTGATAGTGACTGCCTAACGCGCAAGCGCTATTCTTACCGCTTTAGCGTGTTGAAGTGAGCCGGTACGCGCGCTGTAAGTGTCGGCTGTTGAACCGTTGAATTTTGTAATGATTTGATGAATATTATTTAATTATCGGCAAATCGGTAGGTAGCTACATACAATCTGCACGTCTTTTTATTTAAATGACAACATCGTTTAGGTTGGATCCTGACTTCCCACATAGGTAGTTTGCGTGGGGTTTCATTACACACTATTAGCACTCGTTTCCGTTTGTATAATCAGTTAAGAATGGGTTCATAATAACAAACCATTTTCTTTAGTAAGTGGCAGCTGCAGCAACGTGTAGATATGTATGTTTTATTTTATTTATTGTAGGTAGGTACCAACGTGCGTAACGCGCTCGCGCCACCGGCTATTTATATTAAGGACTAGTCTAGCGAGAAAATTGATTAATACAAAATTGAGCTTCTGACTGATTATCGGTTTTGCTATTTTATTTAAAACCCCCCTTAATAGTAATGTTTAGACACTTAAATACTAGCTTTAGAATACTTAATATAAATTGATCAATAGAATTAGCATAAAAATTTAATTAAAATCTCGATTATGATTGCAAATGTAATGCTTGGTCAATCCCTAGCATCAGTGAGATGACACTGACAGCTCACTCCACGCAAGTTTTCACGGTGATATTTTTACAGTGACTTACAGAATCGACATCCTGAGGTCGCCTTTGGCATTATAAGAGTTGTTTTCTTTCTTTTTTTAATATCTTTTTTGTTTTAATGCCAATATATGCATATTTCTTTCTTTTCCCTTTTTATGATGTATTTATTTAATAATAGGAAATAGCGTAGGGAATTTGCATGAATTAATTGGTTGCATGCCTTGCAAGTAATGAGCTTTTCTTGCTAATTCGTTATTAACATGGCAGTACTTGGTAATACATAAATCTGTGCAAAAAAAAAAAAAACAGTAACATGGTAAGGTATGATTTGTACGTTCTCTAAGGAAATATAAATGAACTAAGTGAGTAAATATGCCAAAGTAAAAACAAAGTATCCATAACGTGATAAAATTTGAGGAGTCCCATTACTTTTGATAGGTCGTAACCCTTTATTTGATTTGCCAAGTTTATGCAGAGCCCTCACGACTTTGGGGTGTTTTGCTATAAAATCTCACATCTGTATAATTTTCACTTGCTTTTAGAGAGGATAAACAGAAGCGTCTTAAATTGACTTTCAAGAATAACCATTGATGAGATTGCTAAAGAGAAATACTTCTCAGCAATCCTTTTGAATATAGAGTGTACATTTTGGTAAATGTTAATATAAAGGAAAATAAACCACGGTTAGAGGCATTTTATCTCCACCAATTATTTAATAACAATTTTTGGGTGAAAGAGATAGGTACTTATCATTTCAGAGATTAATTCTCGTAACCAAATTCTACGCCAATTCAATTAAGATTGTAAAGCTACAGTTACCTAGGATTCCGTGATATTATAACAGCCGTCATGAAAATCTGACATTTTCACGAGTATTGAGGTGTCAAACAGCTCTGTTTTTGGATAGGTACACGTTATTGTGTGAACGTTGTCCGCTTTGGTCTCGTTCCAACTTTCACTTACCAAAACTTTAGAAGAAGAGGTTGAAAAGAGTCTCCGTATTCACCAACAAAACACATTTCCACAATAGAAAAACGTTCACGATAACACGCCAAAATCTTTGAAAGAAACCTACCAATATGGTAACGCGCATTTCAATGTCGCTTTCAGACTTGTAACCGACATGAGCACATTTCAAGCCGCAAAGCGACAGTTTCACCCCAACACGCGCGGATTGGTGTCACACAAATGTACGGCTAGAACGCGAAAAAGGCTTAACGAGAAATGTTTTCAAACACGCGAACAAGAATTTAGAAAGAAATACGCTTAGTAAGGTAACAGTTCTTTATTTTAATACAATGCCAGTTTTTTTACACGATTATGAGAAAATACGGCTTCGTTATGCCTCTTTGAAGAAAAAGGTCACACTTGAAACAGATGTGGTACAATATTTCTTGAGGAAAATAAACGTTATTTTTCGAATTTTGTATGTTTTCTGTAAACACTCAGTCTACAATGTCAAAACAAACAATAATTTATTTTCAGCTAGTGTGTCAACAAAGATGTCGAAATCTAATATTTTCTTATCATCGATAAAAGGTACACGGTAGCTGAAACGTCTCCGAAATGGCAAAGCAAATATTTGGCAAACAAGATATCGAAACATTCGTCCAATGACATGGCATTTTTTTGTGGCAATAGTTACAATTTATTGAATTTCAAAGGATTGCCGCGGCAGCACTACATATTCCCGACACGAATGTACAAAGAGACGCCTCGGGCTTATGTTTTGATTGCGCGAGAGAAAATATACCTTAGATTTCACGGATTTATGTTTCTTCAAACCTTTATCACAATGGAAATTAGGTATGAGAAGGCCAAAACGATAAAGGTGATCACTCATTTCAACAGGTAGCTAATTATTAAAATACCTTTTGAAATGATTGATCATCTTTATCTTTCTTAATGCCTGACAGCTTGTAAATAATCGTTCGTGACTTATTCAGCGGCATATAAGTTATGTATCCATAACTTATTTACATACCGAATTTGTGTAAATGAATCCAGTACCTGAAAAGCTTGTCAGCTTTTCAGGTACTGGATTCATTTACACAAATATGACGCAAATATTGTTTTTAAACTGTATTCATAATTTATTTCGATTTTCTATTGACGAGGTATATCTACGGATAAATCAGCAATAACAAACGAGAATGCGGCCCAAAACGCGGCACAATCCACCACATCTTTCATATTCTGAACATTCATTGTATCACCTTCACTATGATGGTACCAAAAGTACCGCTCATTTTCATTCAGTAGTGATGCCCCGGGTATTCCCTGTCCAACGAATATAACGATATCAGATCCAGGGGATGCACTGTATGTCAGTTTGTTTATGGGTGCAAATTGCTTTAGCACTTCTTTAACGATACAACGTGCTTTTGGAGACCCAGCCATTTCTAATCCTAAAGGCTTGAAAGTCCCTTCATCGGATTCCATTATGAAATTAATATTATCTAGTTCATTCTTATGCTTCTTTAAATATGCTTGAGCTCCAACCAAGCCAGGTTCTTCGGCAGTCCATAAAATTGCTCGGATGGTCCTTTTAGGTTTCAGTTTTAGAATATTTAGTACAACTGGAACAAACCAGCTTATCATCATGCCGCCACCATCATCCATCGCACCTTGTCCTACATCCCAACTGTCTATATGACCAGATACGATGACTTGTTTCTCAGGATGTAATCTACCTTTTAGATCTACTAATGTATTCCGAGATTTCTTTGTATCAGATGTATATGACATGTTTATGTGTAGAACGATGGTTTCACCAGCATTTTGTAATCTTCTCAGTAAGTCTGCATCTTCTAAAGTAATCGCAGCTGTTGGTATTTTTGGGATATTATCTTCGTAAGACTGGTGTCCTGTGTGTGGAGTATATATTGAAAAGGGGGTGATGCTCCTAACTAGAGTCGCTACAGCACCTTTCTTAGCTGCTTTTGAAGCACATTGAGTTCTATAAACGACGGTGTTGCCATAAGTTACATAATGTTCGTCAAATACTACGATTTTTCCTTCAATGGATTTCCTATCAGTTTTGTCAAGTTCATCAAAACTGTTTATTACTATTGCTTCAGTGGTGATGCCTTCTGGTGGTGTGCTTACACTAGAACCAAGTCCTAGAATAGCAATGTTTTTGGCTTGAGGTTGTATCATTTTCGCAGATTCATGTACACGTACCCAGTGTGGCACCTGAAAATATTAAGAAAAATATTATTAACTCTGAGCAAGTACGACAATTTAAATTAACTGGAAGAGTACCAGTAGGAGTATAAGTTATACACCAAGATAGGAAATTGGACATAATTTTTGATACAGCTTTGAAGTGGCAATATCCTGGTACGTGTCCGGTTCAGCTTAATCTTAATACGTTATACGGCTTTGGGAGTAGAAAATTAACATATTTCTTTAACATATTTTAAGACTGGTTCATTTTAAATATTCTAGACTGTATTACTTAAACGAGTTAAGTAGTTATATGTATGTTAGCTAAACATATTGTATAACGAGTAATCAATTAATAACTTGAAGCTAATAGACCAGCATAGTTCTAGAGATTACTTTACAGAGAAAATAAGTAGATGATCCAACAAAAATGTGTAACATTCAAACATGGAGCACCTACTAATGATAGTGGCGATCTTGTTCACGATAATATTAATTAAAGGTTATCTAATTCAGTAAAGTACAGTAGGGGTAGTAGTATTATATTCGGTTCCCACCTATGAAATGGGCGTTTTTTTTTCTCACAAATAGAGAACCTCGTCACTTCTATGATTTAAAATATTCATCAATTGCTTGGTATTATATCGAATAATGACCATCATTGACTACCAATAGTAAAAAAACCTTATTACTTATAGTTTTCTAAACATAAAAAAATACCTTAAAAAAGACTCCTCATTTTGTTAGCAGAAATGACCACTATTTGTTTTAACTTAGCCAAAACTTATTTTTGTCGCTTAATCTAAGTGGCATATTACCTTATCTTAGTTTTTAAACATTAGTGCATAAAAGTTTTAAAACATTAGAGTTCATGGTTGTTATATAAATTAAGAAAATGTTAGTATGAAAAATGCAACTTCTTTAAAATTCTCCATACAAAACGCTGATTTCATAATAGTAATAATTTACCTCTAATTCCTCAGTTGTGACATCATTTAGACCATTATGTTTTGTTAGGTTTATCATATGATCTATAGACCTTTCTAAGACTTCCGTGCCTGATGGACGAGCGCCGAATGTGTCAATGAATTCTGTATATCTGAAAGTAAAAATAATATTGAAATTATGCGAATATATTGAAAAGATAGTTGCAAAAATTTTATGACTGGATTCACAAATATTTTAAACGTTTATAAACTCAGTGTTATGTGTCTGACCAAGATTATGTCTGGACTTTAAAAGAGACTGTGACCTCTGAGTTTGTTTCGGCCTTTCTTCTCGGAGTAGTCAGATAAGAAACGCCGACCTCATCTAGTTTAAAAATAATATGTTTGACGTGTAAAAGTGTTTTGTACAACCTATTTACAGAAATAAAAATCATTTATCATTTATGTCATCTATGAAAAATGTGATACTCAATCGAAACTACATGGTAACTATGTTCTGTTTTATATTTCCTGTTATTTCATAAATGGAATAATATGTAACTGTTAAAATTAATTCTATTACAATATTAGCTTACTCTTGATACATCGTACGTCCAAAACTCGTTCTAACCTCTTCCATGATACGCTTCGTCACATTTTTATATGATGCTATTTCTTCAAGTAACCCTGCATCTAGTTCACACTCATCATCATATCGATTAATAACAAAACTTGCATCAACTATCACTGTAGTTATTGCACTTAAAATAATAATTATTTTTAATAAGATCTCCATAGTTAACTGTGCCACAGTCGGCTCAATACTAACGAGGAAGTTATCATCGCCGGTTGAACTGATGTCAACATAAGTAAATTCTACTGTGAATAGTTTGATAATTATGTGTGTTCAACTATTATATTGTTATTTATTTGTGGGCGAGTTGTCAACCGGTTGTTAAATGGTACAATGAATGATTTGGTGATACATTTTAGTGATAATTGTGTTGTAGGTATTGTTGTTTTTTTTATCAATCTAGGTATAGTTAGGAATAAATGTACGTCGTGTGTTACATAATTGATGTACATCATTATTTAACTTTGTGTAAAGTTGTTTTAGTTTATGTTTACTTGTAAAAATATTTTATGTACTTAGGGATAAATTGTGTTTCTTTACTGCATGCTATTAGCAACGTCCTTACTGATAGAAGATAGTTATGAGGAAAAGATGTTGTTTATTTTAATTAATAACAATTATCTGCTCGCACGCGTCCACAGTTGGACATTTGTGTTTCTAAATTAGTAAGACACGTAGAAATCTTCTTTCTTATATCTATGGTAAGCCACCACGCGGGCCAAGGCCATGTCTTCGATTTTATGTTTTCCTAGGACATGACGGTTTCCTCATGATGGTTTCCTTCACCGTTTTCAGACTAGTGGTGATAGAATATAAATTAGTCAAAGTAAATTACCTTTCTGGGATCGAAGTCGAACCCACGCCCTATGACACGTAAGTCGGGGCCGTTACCACCACGCCACTCAGAGAAATGAATATTCTTACTGTAGCCTCACAATATATTTTTGAAAACCTATTGTATGTACACAAAAATATATCAAATTTTAAGAAAATGTCCGATATTCATAGTTTAAATACCAGGAACAAACACAACCTTGCTGTACATCGCACACGTCTCCACAGAGTAGGCAACTCGTTCATGGGTCAATGTATACGCTTTTACAACAAACTTCCCATTGACATTCGAAACTTACCCATTAAACGATTTAAAAAC
The DNA here is from genome assembly GCA_914767755.1 of Agrochola circellaris. Taxonomy (NCBI): domain Eukaryota; kingdom Metazoa; phylum Arthropoda; class Insecta; order Lepidoptera; family Noctuidae; genus Agrochola; species Agrochola circellaris. Next base: position 6,110,665 of record OU611847.1, read on the forward strand.
TGTATTAAAACCAAACTTTGTAAAAAAGGGTACTATAAAATTTCAGATTATTTAGAAGATAAAAAAGCTTGGGATTGAGCTGCTCGCTCTGCTAAGCCTTGTGAAAACCATAAAACTTGACATTTTGCTTATTCATCACAATAAACCAGTTTTATATAAATATTGACATTGTTGAAAATTATATTCAAACTGCACACGATTACTTTGTAAAGTATCATATTATTTTAATTATTGTGAATGTGAGGACTATGTGGATATTTTATTTTTATGTTTTCTCTTTCATTTATTTTTTCTATCTCATTTAGTTTTAATGATGGTCTGGCAGTTTGAGTAGCTGATGCGGCCTAGACAAATATCCTTTCTTTGGTATTGTTCGTCGAGTTGAGCTCCACGATTACTGACAAATGCTTGCACTGACTGGACAGGTCCACTCAAATCTGTGTGGTTCTTTCCTCAAAAGACCATTTCAGACACTGATCCACATGGTCCTCATATGACTTGACCAAGATTATGTCTGGACTTTAAAAGAGACTACGACCTCTGAGTTTGTTTCGGCCTTTCTTCTCAGAGTAGTCACATAGGAAACACCGACCTCATGTAGCTTATTTTTTTTTTTTTTTTTTTTTATATGACGTGTAAGAGTTATTCCGATATCCTATTTGCAGAATAAACAATTTCATTTCATTTCATTTCATTTCATTTCCACTACTACTCAAGCTCATGGGAAAATCAAAATATTCAATATCATAAAACTTACTTAAGAAACTTCAGAACACTGTGGAACACCATTAAGATACACGCGACGTAAAATCATATGTAGCAAAAATAGAAGTGATATTTTATAGATTTCATATCACGTACTCTAAAATTTCGTTCGAATCCGCTGTGGACGCGTGACAAAGATGACATTCAATATTATTCTAATATGAGATCTGAATATCTATCAAATGATTTTTTATCTGAATAATAATTCTGTGAAGAACATTCTATATTAAGAATGTTTGTCTACGGTTCATCATCAAAATGATAATTAACATAACATCACGCCTGTAAACCCCTAAGCGGTAGGCAGAGATGAACCTATAGTAAACCCACATTTTGCTAGTTTAAGTCCCATGTAATAGGTGGCGAGCCTATTGCAATCAACCGGTCAGAAATCCAGACTTCGGGCTGCTACTGTGAAATTCCAATTATACTGCTGGCCTGGGAATCGAACCCAGGACCTCATGCTCCTGCCGGGGTTGCGGGTTTGTCCGAAAGGGATATCGCGACCCCGGCAGACAGGCAACGGAAAGAACACGGGTGGGTTTTAGTCAGTAAAAGTCTGACACGCCCTCCCGCTCCGCCCAGAGCGGGAGAAGTTATTTGATAATTTCCCACCCTAGAAAAAAAAAAAAAAAAGGACCTCATGCTCAGTAGTAGCGCTTGCGACCACTGAACAAACGACCAATGAGGCACTCAATAATAATTATGTCACGACATATTGTAGACGAGAAGTTATAATTAACTAAAAACAGGTAACTGATACCAGCTTTGCTAAGTAGTATATTATGTAACCTGTCAAGTTATGATTTTAGCGCCAGGGCCATAAACCACAAAACTTTACAATTACAATTTACAGGTTACAAATTTGTAAATAATAAATAAATAAATAAAAAATTCAAAAAATAAGTTACATAATTGTAACGGAAATACCTTACTGTTAATTGTAGTCACAATTTATGCATAGCCCTCATGCTTTGTGTTACGCTTTTAAAAATTCGAAAAAGGAATTATATATAGATTGTAAATTGTAATTTCAGTGTTACACAATTTTTTCTATAATTTAATAATTTTGTAGAATTGTAGACTTGTAAAGTTTTATGCTACAGGGCCCAGATCATGATGTGATAATGTCATTGTCGTTTGCGGAAACATCGCCGCATTTCTTACGAAACCAAAGTTCTAGATAATTTTAGTGCCGTAATTAAAGAAAAATTCTACTGTAAATACAGCTGCGTTTCTTGTGTGAAGCAAGTTGCCTGTACGTTGCCAGGGGCCAAAGTAAGATTTTATAATTAGACCGAATCTGAATAAATTTTTATACTGTAATAAATGCACCAATGCGTTGTAAAATTCATTTATGCACTGAAACCTGTTTTACTGCATTACAAATAACAAACTACATCAATGCACTTAAAAGCACCTCAAAATTATTAAGCTCACTTCGTCAAACACACAAACAGAATTAATTACCCCGAACCGAGTGAGTAACTAAGTAGGTGCGTCATCAAATTGAATTTTATTCAATCAACTCAAACTTAGGAGCTTCAGCGGGTTATAACTCAATTTCTCGCACAAGAGCAGGGAAGATTGTTAATAAGTAGGTAGGTATATAGAGACATTTACCTCGTGGCCATGGGCTACACGCTCAAGCGACACGTTTCTTGCGACAGCGACAGCGACTGCGGAGAAAACAAATGAAAGAAGTTGTTAAGAGCATGCCGGAAATAGGCGAAGCGCGCGCGCATTTCTTGACTCAAGTCGCATCGTTCGAGGCCATGAACGAGTTCTAAGGCCGCATCTTAATGCTGGGGCTACATTGTCGCGTTATCGTGAACATCACTCTCTGTTGCTCAGCGAGACGTCGAGTGGTGTGCGAGAGACAGCGCGCGAAGTTTAGTTCGCGATAACGCGGCAATGTAGCCCCATGATATCCAAAAGCGAACGTCGCGCGAGTACGCGATCGCCGCCTTCTTTTATACCAGAGACCTTAGTGTGAGTTTCTTTTAACTATCTCGACTTTACGCATCAACTGCGTTCGGCACTCCGATTGGCCAATAGCGCGGCCAATATCGCGGTCGATGCGTAAAGTCGAGATGGTCAAATGAAACTCACGCTAGGGCCTCTGTATGACACAGGTACTCGCGCGATAAATCGTCATTCAGGTAAACGATTGCGTAATCGCATATTCGCGCGACAGTCGCTGTCACTAAGTTAGCAGTGGCAGGTGGTTTACTTAGCCGGATATAGTGACTGGCTTTAGGCTGTGCCTGCATTGATAAACAGTAGTTTGGATTAGCTAATCATCACTTAAGTCCGCTTACTCCACTGATCACTAAGCGCGTCCAGCGCTGAACATATTTAAGCCATCAGCGTTCTGTCTCTGTTATTTTCAAACAGGTTGCTGGTATTTTAAATACCTACGTTTATCTCTAAACGCATTTACTGATTTGTGGTGCAAGCGGGCCTAAATCTATGCTATTTGTAAAAACATCTTTCGGAAATTGAAAATTATGTGTCAGCAGCATCTCAACGTTTAAGATATTTAATATAGTACTACAGCCATGCTATTCTGTAAACATCTCACCGTGAAAACTTGGGTGAAGTGAGCTGTCAATAGTGTCAATCCCTGTGGAATGACAGCTCACTCCACGCTCACTTCACCCAAGCTTTCACGGTGAGATGGTTACAGAATAGCACTGCAGGTCTGTCTGCATTCGGTAGCACATCAGCAATCAAAGCACTGCTATTTTGCTAGCTGGCAAATCTTTTCATCGCGGCTTGAGTATTTTTCACTCATTGCGGTCTGAATAAAAATAATAAATTAAGAATAAGCTATTAAGTTTCCCAGAAATTGCCCCCTGTACAGTGTACATGTAGCTCGAACCTGGATGCGTGGGTGCAGAATTGGGCACTCTCCTGTACTTATCAGCTGGCTCCCGAGCACTAAAGTTTGAACTGAAATAGTTCATAGTACGCTAACTTTCTGGGTATTTTCCGCGGTTTGAGGGAGTGCTCTCGTTATGTTCCTTGTGTGTGCTATGTTTGTACAAATATTATTAAGTAAATTCTTGGGGAACTAGTGAATAAGGATCGGATGTTTGATCTGAATGTATGAAAGCTTTTTATTAATACGAGAGTAAGTACCTTTTTGGCGTTGACCCAGTTTTTAAATTAGTTTTTCAAAGCTCCTTTTATAATATTATATTTAACCAATTCTGGATTTTTTTGTAACTGTTTAAGTTGATAAGTTTTTTTGAATAAGCGGATTACAAAGAGTTTTCTAAATGGAATGATAAATGTCGAAATATTACCTACAAAAAATAGCCAACCTTAAAATACTTTTCACAAAAACCTACAACTCTATAATTAAAATAAAATGACAAGGACATGGACATTGAACGTACAACATTTATGTAAGTAAAATTATCACTTTGAATAATGTCATTAAGGGTAGTACATCCATCGACGGCAGTCTTACCAAGGGGGGTGTCATATTACCCAGTTACTGGGTTGTGGAGGTCAGATAGGCAGTCGCTCCATGTAAAATACTGATATTCAGCTGCATTCGGTAACACTTACCTTACCTTACTACCATAGTTGGGAAAAGGCTAGGTAGATTGTTTGACAGAGAGTTCTTATTTCTGTGGACGACGGTGACCTGTTACATGCACTACATTATACCTTTCTAAGACAAACTTACTCTATATGTAGTCTAAATGACCAAGAAGAGAACCGCAGAAGACGTTCTTAATCTTCTGCAATAGAAAAAGTCAATATACTCATATTATAAGCTGCAACTTAAACGATTACTGAAAACAAAAGGAGGGCAGCATTCTAGGGCATTCTTTCAGACTTAAGAAGGAACTTAATGCTCTGAACAAACTGTTTGCTGGACTCTTAACTCACTGTCAACGGTGCATTGCGTTAAGTTTCTGTGTTGATTTTGTATTTATGGAGTAAGGACTTAATACCTATGCTGGCACGTTATTTATGATGAATACTAATAAGTAATTGGTTTTAGTTCCTTGTGATGATGTGATGAAAAAAAATTAAATTAAAAAGTGTTTCTTCACAGTTTTTTTTTAACAATATCTCTGCCAAACTGCAAAGCAGTTTGTTAGTGCACGCAGCTCCTTTTGCTACATTTATACATAATTTATAATTAACACTTTTTCACCTAAACGTACCTACGCTATCTATGCATTCCTTAAATTTTATCCTGCAGGTTTTAAAACAGACATACAAGTTTTTTAAATAAAAAAAGGCACAGTGGTTAAAGCCTCGGCTCGGGTTCTAATCGGGGTAAGTACTAATGTGACCTTCTCAGCTCATATGTAGTTTTTAAGTTTATTTTGGCCATCGCAATGACATCGGTGAAAGAAAACATTGTGAGGCAACCTGGAATTTTCTATACTATAATATATATTATTTTATTCTAATATTATAAAGAGGTAAAATTTGTTTGTTTGTAAGTTTTTACATATTATATCCCACCTTATATCCTATTCTTATATCCTTTCTTGTATCCCACTAAATTCCTGTTGGGTTGCTTAAGTTTCAATTCTCTAGAAGTAAGACGGTCGCGCGATCAGATGACTGTAATATTTAAAATTCTTAGGGGGATTATTGATGTTCCTGATCTGCATAACGAAATCTGCAATCTATTTGTCCCAGACAATTACTGTCGAGGCAGGAAACACCGCTTACTGGCTGTTCCAACTTGCCGTACTGTTGCACACTCCAAGTCACCTATTCCTCGGACATTAGCCGCTATTAACGCTCTCCTGAACTCAAACACAGATATTGATATGTTTGCGGATGAATGGAAGATGATGCTGTCAGAATGTTTGTATTTTTGTGAGAAGAATGCATGACTGTGTTAAATAAATTATGTTTAAATAGTGTAATTGGCTTCGGCCGTTCTATTTAAATAAATCAATAAATAATAAATGTAGGGGATAATGTCCGGAACTACCAGCCGGATTTGAAAACTTCTTTTGCATTGTATAGTCCAATTCTTGAGGAAGGACTTATCGTAAGCTCGCGGACGAAGTCGCGGACAGAGGCTAGAAGTCTTCGTGTGGTTAGTGACTAACCTGGTGTCAGAGTTTTAGAGCCGCCCATGGGCCTTTGACTTAGCTTCACATGCGGTCGAGAAATATTTCTCGACGGCAGGCACCGTTTTTGTTTTTAAAGCAAGTGATAATTATACAATACGCACAAGAATCCGAAAAGTCAGCGTGCGTGTCTTGGGTTCGAACTCGAGACCTATGACTTGCATAGTGATCAATGCGCCTTCTCTGCGTGAGAAAAGCCATGACAAGGATAGTAAAAGGCTCGTAATATGATTGTTGTTTTAGTTCTTTACTGGCCACTTTTTACATAATATTATGGAATGAGCATTGATCATCGCGCTCATTGCGTGGTGGTCATCGAATTTTAGGTGTAATAATTGATTTTCTGATTAGAATCGCAAATTAGATCAATGGTAGAGTTATGTTTATAATTGAAACACAAAATCTTTTTACTTTATTTACTGTATCTTCCATATGTTACCCTCAAAGCAGGTATGAAACTAAAACCTATAAAACTGTACTTATATTATTGTGAAAAGCAAAAATACAAAAAAAAAACCTACTGTCTCTGTTTCGTTGACGTGCCAGTACTAAATCAAGTCAATGAATATTAAAGGAATACTCTACTATCTCACTAAATTATAAACGTGAAGTTGTTTTCATAAGAAACGTGACTTTGAAAAGATTTCTGGCAGATTTTTTCTCTTATTATTTTCATTGAAAACCAAAGTTCATGGTTGAATGTCATCGTGCGTGTCGTCTGTGCTGTGGCTCTCCATAAACAGCATCATGCTGAGTGGAAGCCTTCTTGTCACAGTCATGACGTGCCAGCAGCTGCCGACTATTTCTGTTTTGTGCTCGTTATTGTATTTAAATCTATTGTGTTGTATTTTCTTGTTCTACTCGAGTTTATTATCTGTTTTTATGCACCTGTTTGTGTGACAAATAAACTTATTTTTCTTTCTTTCTTTTGTGTCTTTTTCGTGCTTAATATAACTTAACATAACATCACACCTGTATACCCAGAAGAGTTCGGCAGAGGTGTGCTGTACCCAGATTTCGCCAGTTATGTTTAAGTCACACGTAATAGGGGGCGAGCCTATTGCCATCAACCGGGCACAAATCCAGACCCCGGGCTGCTACTGAGAAATTCAAGATGGAAAACCCAACAACACTTTCCCCGACCCGGGACCTAATACTCAGCAGTAGCACTTGGTACCACTAGATCAAAGACACAAAGGTTATAAACAATGTCACATGACATTGTTTATAACCATGTTTGCGAAGAATAACCACAAAGAGATCTATCATATCCAACAGTGGAGGAGTTAAATTCTTTGGAAAGCCTCGCACAAAGTGAACCGATGTCCTTGTGAAGATCGTCGGAATCAGTTCGATGTGAAAAGCTCAGAACCGGTTGAATTGGCGATGTTTGATGAGGCCTATGTCCAGCAGTGGATTTCTTTCGGCTGAAATGAAGATAATGATTAAATTCCTTAGTAAATATTATAGTACAAATCCAGTTCTATTTTTGTTACACGACTGCCCATAAAAGGAGTGTTCTGTCTTTAAATTTGTTGAATGACGTTTGTCCAGTAGTATTAAAACAGGCTCTCAGTCTACTCAAGATAGGTAAAGTTGGAACCAAATATTTTGACAGTCAAATCGATAAAATCTTGTAAATTCTGAAGTAAATGCTAAATATTTTCAGTCCAAATATGTTGTAGATGTAAGAAATCAAGAAGTTCTACATCAGAATATCGTATATTAAACATACATAAAGAAGTTTTGATAATTTCAAAAACTTTTGACTCGTACAAACATGTACATTAGGCTGAAAACTTCATGAAAGAGGATCAACATTAATATGAAAGTTATCAAACTTGACTTAAGTTTATTTTGCGATAAATACGTGTAAGCGATGATAAGTACCAAAGTATATATTCAGAAGTTTCTTGAAAGTCTCGTTAGATATTATACTTTAATCTTAAAGTCTTGTATAATCAATTAGGTATGAGATAAGACTGCCTACACATTTAATTTCAACTCGGCTTCTTAATGGCTTTTGTGAAAGAGACAGCACAATTTTGCAAATATAATAAAGGTAGGTACTACGGCAACCGCTGGAGATTGAGTAGTAAATACACAATCGCGTGGGAGATCCGGTTTAAACTTCGAATGGCGCGGAATATCAGTTCGAAATACGAATCGCTTCAAGGCTTGTGCAGACCAGCGCGACGCGACGGCGCGACGCGACTCGAACAATACAATTTCTAAGAAAACTTCACGGTATAACAATAACCTGTGTCGCGTCGCGCTAGTCTGAATACAGCTTCATGCGTTGATTGGCTGCAGTTTCATTCGTGTGTTCTTTATTGGGTGCCGATACATCGGGGTTCGACCAACTGATGCTTTTAGTATTAGTTTTGCAATAGAGCAGACGTGTGTGACAAATTTCCGTGAGTTCTACTGCTGAGTAGCATAAATTGGTTGTTTGCTTCTAAAAGCAGTTATATTGGATATATAGTTAATGGGATTCTCACCCCACGTCGGGAAAAGTCTTATTGGGTTTGCATTTGGAATTTCTCAGTTACAGCCCGGAGTTGTGAAGTTAGTGGTGTGAAGCCAACGTGCCACGGAAAGCATGTAAAGCTGTTGATCCTGCGCCTGATCTCTCTCCCGATCGTGTCCGATTGCCGTCCCATCAGAGAATGAGAGTTATGAAACAGAGAGTGCGTTTGCGCATACACTTGTGCACTATAATATCTACTGCGTACCTGGCTGATCGGCGTTGAGATTGGCCGTTGTGACCGAGATTTTTTTATGTTATGCTTTACACAGCACATACTTAATATTGGTTTTAGTGATCACGGTACGTTCTTGGACGTTAGAGCAAATTAAATTAGGTACACAAGGTAGATAGTTGTGCTATGCGTATATTCGATTCCAAAACGTAAGATGTTACATTATACGTAACAAGCAACTTAAATATTTATAGGATCGGAAAAACCTGTCGCGTCAAGTACCCGGGACGCTTGAAGCGAAGCGGGGGCGTCAACAACGCGAAACTAAACGCGCATATCTGCGCGACTACAGCGGTCGCGTAGTGTGTAAGGTGCCATAGATAAACACGAGCAGCGTCCTGTGACTGACGCTCCCGTTTCGCAGTCGCTTTGGTCGCGCAGGTTTGAACGAAGCTTAACTAAATCCTATAAAAACCTATTGACCTTCTAATGGTGTGGGATTTTTTAATTAATTAACTCTAAAAACGTTTTAGCCTTCTGACGATGCATGCTTTTTGTAATATTTGAGCCCTTTTAATTTTTCTAAACTTTTCTCACAGTTGCGTTGCAGAAACTAACCTAGGGCACCCCGATCAAATAGTTAGTACTGTGACGAACAGCGGGCGAGCTGAGTGAGCGAAGCGAGCAGTGCCACGGCAGCGGCCGGAAAGCTCTACATCCAAATTGGTGGCAGTTACTTGACTATTTAGTATTTTTAAGACCAAAAAATAAGAATTAGTTGAGGTTCACAAAAAGAGACGCATTAATTATATTAGAGTGTTCAATAATATTTTTAGAATTAAATACATGCCAAAACTTAATCAAACATAAGTCCTTAACATTCCATGTTAAGGGGTAATCTATGTTCAAAGTACACCGCTGTGTTCCGATTACCAAACTGAGTGGATTTGTTTCGAAACAAAAAACTTGGAGCTCCATTTCGGTAGGTATAGGAGATCAATCTGACAAGTTTGTTCTTGTTCCGAAGTTGGGTGATAGAAAGGTGTATTTGTTGATAAGGTCGGGTGTCAATAGCGGGTTTGTTGTGGACGGAAATTGGAGATGGTTGGTTTAGTTATTGATTGTGTTTGATCCTATTTGTTGTTGTGTAGAATCTCGCCGATAATTTGGACTATGGCTAAAATGAAATTGGGAGCCTTGGTCGATGTTTCTTCAAAAAACGTACTCTCATTGTGCTCAGTTGATGAGTTAGGTAACTTTGATATCGGTTAAAAATTTATTCATTGCACCATCTGTAGTTATAATAATACTAGTCGTCCAGACCATATTTCGGCCATGGCGGCCAATCTCAACGGAGACTAGCCTTCGGCGCGGGAGATATTATAGAGCACAAGTGTGTGCGCAGACGCAGGTGTACTCTCTTTTCCCTCACTCTCATAGTCCGAGAGACGGCTCATATTCCGACATGACCGCAGAGAGATCAGGTGCAAGACCAACGGCTTAACGCGTTACTAAGAAATTCTTAATGGAAAAACACAATAACATTTTTCCCGATTTGGTAATCGAACCCAAGACCTCACGTTCAGTAGACGCGCTTGCGACCACGAGACCAACGGGGCAGTCAGGGCAGTCAGTTATCTGAAGTAGAAGAGAAGAAAGGGAAGAAGAAGAAAGAGGTGTGGAAGAAAAAAACATGTTGTGCCGACCCCAAATAAATTGGTATATGCCCAGGAGAATGATGATGTTGGTTAAAGGTATTCATCTCATCATCCGCCGAGCCAGCTTCCAGTCTTACTGGTATTCAGCTGCATTTGGTGAGCCTGGAAGACGACCCCAACATAGTTGGGAAAAGGCTACGCAGATGAGTTGAATAACTTTGATGTTTGTACCTAATTTGTTGCATTTAGGTCGAACATATTGGCATTTATTTGCTCCTTATCAACTCTCGTATCTACACCATTGGCACGTGAGGCACTTCACCCAAACAACAGTGTAAAAACGAATCAGGTAACTTAGCTTAATTAAAAGGCTAGGATACCTACTATTTAATTCACCCGAGTTACGTAACGTATTGACAACTATCATGCAAAATTCTGACTAGGGAATACTACTAACACTAGGCTATCCAAGCCTACAAATGCCAGAATTAAGTGTGTTTCATCACTTGTTTATAGCCAATTAACATAACACTCAGAGTTAATTAAAAACAGTATTGAAACTTACCTAAAGAGTATGTCCCCTAAAATTTTGCCGAATGAAATTGGTTTCCGAGAATTAATAACCCGGACATTTTCCTCTAGAGTAAAGAATGATATTACTAAAAGCTCCAAGCTTACATTAAGGAATTACAGAGGTAGATTTACATTTTCATTACGGGCATGGTGGTACCGCTCGACGCTCGTACGCAGCCGCTGCTAATGGCAAATGTGCACTTATGAGAATGGCTTTTATCACAAGTTTTGGTAATAAGGATTTTGATTGGATAAGGTCGTTTTTTTTTAAAGATTTCGAGCTCACTTTGGGGTGCATATTACTGTAATTATTCTGATGCCAGGAATGGGTAATTACGTCAATAAAAAGAAACAGTATATAATGGGACTTGCACAGGATAATTACACAAACTGAATGTTAACACAAACACAAAAAACAACCAACTTCCAAAAATTGCTAGATGATTGATTATTTCAAAACTATCCAGACACTATACAGATCCAAAGGCACCAACTTCCGAAATCAAAGTTATATTTCACATTGTAGTATTTTTTTTGGATTACGGGTGATTTTTTATTTCATTTTTTAGTTATTGTGTAAGTACCATAACTAAAAAGTGAAAACTAACTCAAAAACTATCCAAGAAAAGTTAATAAAAATAATTGGGACCACCGCACAAGCTTCCTCTACCAAATGAAACGAATTGTCAAAATCGGTCCACAATAATTGACGAAAATATCGATAAACATAACAACATATAAAAAATATATAATTATAATAATACATTCAAACGAGCATACAACCTCCTCCTTTTTTGAAGTGGGTTAAAAACAATAGGCATCGTGGGACACCGGGTTGGAAGTTCCCTTCGCTTCGCTGTCGTGACAGTCAAAATGTTACACTATTTTCGGTCTAGCTCTCATTCGCCAATTGTGCAGAGTAGAACGTGCGATAAGGAATTTCGTTCCAAAACTAACAATAGTCTTGTACGAGGCCTACTGGCACGAAGGACCTAGTGGTCCTTCAGCATAGTGCTGAGACATTTAAACAGTGCAACGGTTGGGGCTTGCTGTTAAGCTATAATATACATTGGTATATTATAGCTTAACAGCAAGCCCCAACCGTAAAATGACACAACAATGATCCCAATACTTATAGAGGCTGTAAGACCTTCTTATTGACAATTCAATAAGAAGGTCTTACAGCCTCTATAAGTATTGGGATCATTAAGACACGGCAATACATTATTTTTTTAATAATAAAATCTCACATTTATGAGACATTCTTAAAAATAAATTCACTGATCATTATTCTAAGCTGGTGCAGTGTGGCCTTAGATAAAAACGAAATGTTTGTATATGTCTCAAATACTGACTGCCTCGTTGGTCTAGTGGTCGAAAGCGTTACTGCTGAGCGTGGGGTCCTGGGTTCGATTCCCGGGTCGGGTAAAGTGTTATTGTTTTTCCATCTGGAATTTCTCAGTAGCAGTTGTGTCTATTACATGGGACTTAAACATAACTGGCAAAAGGTGGGTGTACTATAGGTACACCTCTGTCTGACCCTTCGGGGTAAACAGGCGTGATGTTATCTACCTATTGTTAAGATAAGTCTCAAACATACCTATCTTTATCTACCTCTATCTTTAAAAATAACCATAACCAATGTATAGATATGGTTATTTTTTTATTTTTTTTATTACTTATAACTAAACTCTTTTCAAATATGAGATTCTCTTTTATACTTACTGCGCCATATTTATTTAAATAAAGAAATCTTTTATATTTATTAGCTTTTCTTTATAATCCAAACTAAGGCACGCCATGATATTAATTTACTGAGCCGCATAAAGACAAATTGATCTTAACGAACAATACACTTAAAATTCAATTACTAATTTAATTAAGAAACTACAAAGAACAGACAAAAAACGACCTTATTGAAAGAAACATCTGACGAATGTCATTTACAAACGAGACTCTTAAATAAAAGAAAAGATTAGAAACAGCAAAGACGGATTTAGGGAATCAATAACGACTATTATTCTTCTATACAATGACTTAGGAGTGACCCTTTAGCCCTTTAACCGATATTGAATTTTGCCGAAGAATTTTAGGAATTTTTCGTTATATTCGGGGAAACATTCGACAAAAGATACGAGGCTTTTCAATGTAAGGGGCTGGTCCAATGTCAATATGTGAGAATTTATGGGCATTCGTATTACTAGAAGAGCCGTGTATTCGATCTATGTTGAGCAATAAATATCTGCGAACCGCTGTTTTAGGTGGCGGTATATACAATGTGGTTATTTATTGTGTATGGATTTTCGAGAACTGCCAAAGAATATTACAGAACGTGCAGCATGCGTGTACGACACCCCAATTGCGTAACACACTTTCTTCTTTTCTTCACAATCCAAAGGATTTTGAGAGAAATTCCTAATATTTCATAAATTTGTTTGTAAAACTCGTCAGCTCGACAACGTAAATAACGCAATGAATGTTGTCGAATTGTCAAAATTAAAGGTGTTGTAATTTTAGTGTGTTACGCAATTACCTCCCTGATGAAGGTTGACGAAGCAAACCGGAGTATGCAAGGATCGCAACTAGGCAGTGTTCTGTGCTTTCTGTCTACCCACATGGTAAAAAATATATATCGTCGTCTTAGAGTGAAAACCTCTTATATGCGAAAAACTGGTGGGCAACTGGGAATTTATATTATGTTGCGAGGTTTTTTTTTCCAAAAATGTAATAAAATAAAAAGTCAAAGTTCCATTCCAGAGCTTTTCACTCTAAGGCGACGATATGTGGTATACATGTATATATATATATATGTATTACAGAACTACTTATGAACGTTTATCCTAAAAGTTGGCAACGTCGCAAATAGCTGTCAAATATTTACCTGTTTTGATTAATTTGACAATATTACTGTATGAAAATATGAAATGTGGCTAACTAGTGAACTAAAATATTGATTATGAAATGCCATAATAATTAATATTGCCACATGCTTTTTTTACACCAAAAACGTTTACAGCATCAAATTCATTGTTATAATTTGCAATACATTACTAATATTCTTTCTAATCGGAACGCGCAACAGTTTCTAAAAGTCTTCACTGCTTGACCACCACCCACGATTTCTGCTTAGCTCCGGCCGGTCCGAGCGTTATGTTGTAGACTCTGTCGAGCGCCGATAGGCGGCGCTGGTGGTCCGAGTAGTCAACTCATTAACGTATTTCCGACATATAGAAAAAAATGCCCCGATAAGGACCTCGAGCCTGACACCTTCTTCAAGTAATTGTAAAAGCACTGATTTGGTTTTTACGTTAGCACTAAGTAAAAGTTAAAAAAATTTACGGTAAAGACCTGATGTTTATCTTCGCAATTCTTCATAAATTCACTGTCCAGAGTGCTTTTAGGACTATTTTAAGTAGCCATTATGGCACATTTCCAGCGGCGATTTATGGAGGTTAAAAAAACCTCACATTATTTTATGGTCAGCTGTTTTATGGAGCCATATTCGTTTGACAATTTTATGCGCGGTCCTTTTGTATGTTTACCTAGGTAGGTTTGTATGTAGTAACGTGAAGTTGACTGACTGTGATTAACTGATAGACGCACAGTCTAAAGCATAAACCGCCAAAAACACTTGATAGACATGATTAGAGAGAGACTTTGACGTCTGAGTTTGTTTCAGTGTTTCTTCTTAGAGTACCTAGTCGGCTAGGACCGACCTCATCTAGTTTAAAACTATTAATATAATTTATTTGATTTTTTAAAGAAATGTTTCTAAGGGGTTAAGTGTTCTGTTCTAAGAAAGGCCTTTTCGAAATTGTTAAACAACCGGGTTAAGCGAAAGGTTGAAGTTTATAAGAGAATCACCAACCACCAACCATCGGGGTCACCAATTTAGAGGTATGAAGAACAGGGTGTAAAGATCCTCTGACCAGACGGGTGTTGTGTCTGGCGGGCAACTGCCCAACGATGAAGTCGGGACGTCGCGACGCCCCCGCAAGGGGGCGTGGCGAGCGGGGTCGGGGCATCGCCCCTCGCCCGCGGAGGCCATACAGTGGCCCGCTAAAACGGGCCCCTCAATATTGGTGCCTAAATCGGCTTCCCAACGATTGATGTCGGGGAAGTTATATATATGGTGTTCGCGCGGTAAACTCTAATTGCACGATGCAGGATTTGTGTGACGTCAGGTATTTTATGCGTAGTTCGCATGTGGAGATGTAGAGGCCGCCACAAGCTACCTACATAGTCGACATAAGTGTAAATGGTCCGATATCGATAAGGTTTGCTACTTAATTACAAAGTGCTATAAATCAGTCAACAAAAAAAAATGAATCCTATGAATATGGCCCTTTTCCGTACCAATTTGAACCGTACATGGACCTTTTTGGTCGGAATTTCTGGTCTAGTTAAGCTAAATGGTAATTTATGGCAAGTACCTAGTGCATAGAGTTTTCCTTTTACAGGTAGGTAATGAGATTTTATGATTTAACGGCGGTGTCATTTGTCAGATGTTTTCTTTTGTGCTATTGAGTAACGGATTTTCTTTAGTAACTTTTCAGTAGTGCCTATTTGTCTGCAAGTATTTTGTGTATTTTGTTTTTGTATTTTGTATTTTGAGATATCCTGTTACCCATAGCTTCATATTATAACGTTTACAATAACGTTTAAAATAGTCCACTGCCTTTCACTCAAAGCAATAAATAATATTTGCAAAACAAGTATGTATCGTTTACGTTGATATTCCGACTAAATACCGTCGTGGTAACCATTTTTTTCATAAAAGTGAGTGCTTTCTTCCTAACTGCACTGAAAGAATCTCAACTAGATTAAATGTCTGAAACCTCTTTCCTGAATTAAGTTTTATAACTTGCAGTTCCTTAAAAATGGGTTTCACGTTTCAAAGTCAAAACCAATAGATACTTAAGTACCTACATGAGTAAATGAGGTGCTAAAATTTTATGAGCCAATTTTCTATCTGGCAAAGGCATTTTCATATTCAGCCTTCTTGCTTCTAAAGTTAATGAGAAAAGTTAAATTGATCGTTTCAATCAATCTTCTAAATAAATGAATGCAATCCTTTTTTATAGCTAACGTTTAGAAGCTTTATTTTTTTCGCCTTCTTAGATTTGTATCAATTTTGAACTACAGAAAATTAAATTAGCATTTTTAAGGTTTTTTTGTAAATGAGTTTATCGAGTGGCGATTAGAGTGAAAAATTGAAGAAGTTTTAAAACACTTGTGTTAAAGAGAAAAGGGAGCTTATCGGGTTATGTGAGAATAGAGTGAAATGAGCACTTTAATCTTTTGTTAACTTTAATTAATACAACTTTAGAAACAAGTAAGTTACTTTGATAAAAGTAATGGAGCTTTAGATTGTTGTTGCCAACTTTAATGTATCTGTTAATTTTATTGTCAGACAAAAACTACTTGCAAGTTTGCAGAGAAAACTGTCAGACAAGTCATATAAGATAGGTATCAGCTCTAGAAACAATAAAATAAGATCTTATCCTAACTCAAATGACCCTATTTTAAAAGACTATAAATTCGTAGAGTCGCTATTCAGCTTTAAACATATTTTAAGTAAGAACAACGCTGTTCTTACTTAAAATATTTTTAAAGTTGAAATCGCTTTGTTATCAAGGAGTTGTTATCAAAAGGTGAGAAAAGAATGGGAATACCTTTCTGTGAAGACCTGATACTATCGTTAATTTGAAGTTTCCAGTTAAGATGGTTTAAGTTAAAATACTTTCTTGCTGATTTACATTATTATTGTGTCTAGAGTGCTTTTTTGTGAGAAAAACAATGTTGTATTGAAAATTTGTTCTTAAAGAAATCGTGACTTTACTTTTTTGTTTATAGGTATGGAATGGAAGGCAGGTGTGCAGGCGCCGCTTTGGTAAAAGGAAAGATATTACTTATATACATATTGTATTAGCAGTAGAAATTGACGTTTCTCATCTGCCTAGCCTTTTCCCAGCTACTCGTATGTTGGACAGTTGAATACCAGTATTCTACATGGAGCGACTGCCTATCTCTACCTCCGCAACCCAGTTACTGGATAATACCCGCTGGTAAGACTGTATGGCAGTAAAACGTGATGTTAAATATTTTAAATTTGTTCATAACACACACACAATGTCAATAACACCTACATATTTTTTTCCTTCATTTTCCAATTTATGTGACTACCTACGTTTATTTTATTCTCGCTCATGACCGTATCACGCAAACAAACCACCAGGATTTTTATTGCGTTCTGTTACACCCTGCATCTGCACCCTTTTCGGCTTACTCATCAGTCTACTCTGCATTCCTGCTGCTGACGCAGCAACCTCTCATTCCACTCTCCCCTTTCTCGCAGTCCAGCACGCCAGTCGTCTTCCAACCTTCCTACCGTGCACTTGTAACTTGCTCTCGTGTAATATTTAAATATACCTTTTATTTTAGCCAAGTGGTTTTCCTTTTTTAAAAACCTAAATCGGAACCCGGTTATAACATTGGTGGCAGCGTAAAAGGGATTGAAAAATCCTTGGAATCCTCTGAAGAGTGCTAAAAAGTGCTATAAAGTGCCAAAAAGTGCCAAAAGTGACAAGTGCCAAAAGTGAGAGTGCTTAAGTGCCTCAAACGCCGCAAAGACGACTCACCCCACCGGTAAAACCCGGTACTGACCTATTTCAAGGTCACTCCACTCCGCTCCAGTTCCAGCACCAGTTCCAGCTCCAACAAAAACATGAAGAAAATGTGCATAATAATACTGTGAGTTGTGAACATTTTCCCATAATAATAAAGTGATCCAAGTTCAACTTATAAATAACTTACAACAGCTTATCTTGAACATTCCAATCCATACAACCTATCAACGGATGTTATGACTCGTCGCCCGTCGCAGTTCCAGCCTCAACACAGAGCATAAGCGATAAGACTTCTTAGTATATACTGATTGTCAACCGGAGTCTAATAATCTTACTTCCAGACTTGTTATAATTTACTAATCTTATTCTTTTATTATAAAACTTTCTTTCACTATTGTCAACCATGGCAACCAAAGATTCGAAGAACTTGAAAGAGGAATCTAAAGACGGAATACCTTTAAATGTAATCCTAAAATTCATTAAACCCTTTGATGGTAGCCGAGAAAAATTAAATGCATTTTTAAACAACTGCGATAATGCAATTTCCCTAGCTTCCTCTTATCAAGTTGACATCGTCTTCAAATATATCATCAGCCAATTGGACGGCAAAGCTGAAATTGCATGTTCAATTAAGGAATTTGATTCTTGGGCATCCCTTAAAGATTTCCTCCAAAAACAATTTGGAGAGCGTAAACATTACGCTCATCTTCTTGCAGAGCTCCAGGATTGCAGGCAGAGCGCCCAGGAGAATGTTAACCAATTCTCACTTAGAATAGAAACCTGTCTGTCTCAATTACTTACAGAAATTTCCATATCCAGTCACAAAAAGAGTGAAATTCTTGGTAGAGTAGCTGCAATGGAGGATCTTGCTCTCCACACATTCACGATGGGTCTTACCCCTCGCATAGCTAACATTGTTAGGTGCAGGGACCCGAAAAATCTTAATGACGCAATAAACTACGCGATTTCCGAAGAAAAACTGCAACAATACTCCTACAAACAAAATCTTGCAGCGAAGTCATTGCGTCACAATGATTCAAATAATAAGTCAAATAAACCCACTAATTCTAATAATAATCAACCTCAAAAACCTGCCCCTAATCAAACCTCCTCAAATGATCCGTTCTGCAGATATTGCAAAAAATCTGGGCATATTCTAGAAAAATGCCTACTCCGCGAATTTAATAACAAAAAATTCAATCAAAATAAACCTTCCACTTCAAACGCGCAACCGAGCACTTCTACCTTTAAACCCAATATTAACGTCGTTACCGAAGTAGAAGGTCACGATACTGTTGACAACAATTTAAACTAAAAAACGTCCCGAATAGGCGTCGCACGGGACAGATAAATTCCATAATAGACGACGTCAAAACTCAAATAATGACCCATGGACAGGGTAACCAGCCCCTAACTCAAGGTCATCCCATTAGAGTCAAGCAACAGGGTAACCAGCCCCAAATCGTAGATTCTAAACCCTTAAAAACTCATGAAGTCAAGCAACAGGGTAACCAGCCCCAAACCGTAGACTCCAAATCCTTAAATACTCATAGAATCAAGCAACAGGGTAACCAGCCCCAAATCGTAGATTCCAAACCCTTAAAAACTCATGAAGTCAAGCAACAGGGTAACCAGCCCCAAACCGTAGACATCATCCAGAATCCTGAAAATAAAAAACATGTTAATAAAGAAATATACGAATTCACATCTAATATACCAAATAAATACTTACCTTATATAAAAGTGAATTCTCCCGTATCATCCAACGATCTATCCTTCCTCGTCGATACTGGCGCATCTATAAGTATAATAAAGAAATCAGCCATCGACATTATGCCCGTAATCAACGAATCGATTACATTCAAAATCAAAGGTATCGATTCAACCAATGATAATCCTCTATGTACATTAGGACAAATCCCTATAACTATGTATACTCACGATGAACCTCATACTGATTGTAAACATCTAACACATATATTCAACCTAGTCGACGAATTAAACCTACCTTACGATGGTATCGTTGGCAACGACTTATTCAATTCCATGAGTGGTCAAATTAAATATGACGAAAGTATATTGCATTTAAAAAACATGAATCTTAAAATACATTTCAATGATCCCGTCTATACTATTGCACCGCGCAGCGAAACTATAATTGAATGTACTGTAGCGAATCCAGACATCAGAGAAGGCTTAATAGTCGACCAACATATATCAAAAAATCTACTAATAGCAAACTGTATGGTTCAAGTTAAGAATAACAACCGTGTTAATATTTCCATTGTTAACACCTCAGAAGAACCTGCAACCATTAAGTCTGATCTGAAATTACGTTTAAATCCATTTGAACTGCAAGCTTCAGTCTTTATCGGTACAATCGCCGAACCCCATATTCATGAACGCACAGAAGAAGTTTTAAAACAGCTCCGTGTGTCCCACCTTAACTCAGAAGAAACTGAGGCATTATATTCTGTCTGCTCTCAGTTTTCAGACATTTTCCACCTACCCGACGATCAATTAACCTGCACTGATGCAATAGAACATAAAATTAAAACTACTTCCGACAGTCCAATTCATGTTAAAACATATAGATTTCCCGAATGCCATAAAAAAGAAGTAGACTCCCAAGTACAAAAAATGTTAAACCAAGGAATAATAAAACCTTCCATGTCTCCTTGGTCCTCACCAATTTGGGTAGTACCCAAGAAGCTTGATGCTTCCGGCCAAAGAAAATGGCGCGTTGTAATCGATTACCGTAAACTTAACGACGTGACCATCGGCGACTCCTACCCTATCCCAAACATAGCTGAGATTCTAGACCAATTAGGCAAGTGCAAATACTTCAGCACGTTAGACCTAGCATCCGGTTTCCACCAAATAAATATGTCCCCTGATGATTCTCCCAAAACAGCATTTTCAGTTCCAACAGGGCACTACGAATTTACGCGTATGCCATTTGGACTGAAAAATGCACCATCCACCTTTCAGAGATTAATGAACTCCGCTTTATCTGGTCTCCAAGGCATCCAATGCTTCGTATATCTTGATGACATCGTCATCTACTCATTTGATATCCCTTCTCACGTGAATGACCTAATTAACGTATTTTCTAGACTCCGTCAATTCAGTTTAAAACTCCAACCAGATAAGTGCGAATTTCTACGAAAAGAAGTCTCATATCTAGGCCATGTCATTACTGACAAAGGCGTAAAACCAAACCCTGAAAAATTAAGAGCCGTTCATGAATTTCCCATACCAAAAACTCCCAAAGACATCAAATCATTTCTTGGTTTTGTCTCTTATTATCGTAGATTTATTTCTAACTTTTCAAGCATTGCAAAACCTCTAACAAATCTGCTGAAAAAGAACGTAGAGTTCGTATGGTCAAACGAACATCAGTTATCATTTGAAACCCTAAAAAACAAGTTAACTACCGCTCCGTTGTTATCCTATCCTGACTTCTCCAAGCCATTCCTTCTCAGCTGTGATGCATCTAACTATGCGATCAGCGCTATCCTTTCCCAAGGCAAAATAGGCGAAGATAAGCCTATTGCCTATGCTTCCCGAACACTCAACAAAAATGAGTGCAATTATAGCACAACTGAAAAAGAATTACTCGCAATTCTTTTTGGCTGTAAAACCTTCCGTCCATACCTCTATGGCAGAAAGTTCACCATAATTACTGACCATCGTCCCTTACGTTGGTTATTCAATCACTCTGACCCCAGTAGCAAACTCCAGAGATGGAGGTTGAAATTGGAGGAATATGAGTATGAAATAGTATATCGAAAAGGAAAACTAAATAATGCCGCTGATGCATTATCCCGCTATCCTATAACCAAATCTGTCAATCCTATAAATCCTATACCTGGTACTTCTAATAAGAACCTAAATTCACCTGATCATGAGGAAACATCGAATACTGATGTCTTCCCAGCTGTTCCTCCTGACGATTTAATCCAACTTGAAGATCTCGTAGATCCCCTTATCCAACCTACAAGCTTACCAGAACTAGGCAATCTTGATGACCTAGATAATATAATAAATGATTGTCCAAACCCAACATCACCTCTTGATGTCCCGAGCCCTAGTAGCTCCACCACTCCAGATGGTAATTACTCAGAATTCCTTAAAACCACTTCTAAGGATTTTAATCCTAACGTAACTATAATAGAACATAACGAAAGCTTATCAAAAACTGATAAAAGATATGTTATCATACCTACATCTATAGACATGGATGAATCCATTCCATATACCCAAGAGATCATATCTAATATTCCTAATTTGAACGAATTTTCCTTACTAGAAAGAACATTACATTCTTTCCTTAAATATGAATTAGAAAATAAAATTTACTATTTCATTTTTACCAAGGTCAATCACTTTGATACCTGTACATATGAAGATATCTACAAATGTCTTAAATCCATAAGAAACGAGTTGATTGTCAATCTGATAGGTCAAAGTAACCCCGAAATAGCTATATCAGACTTCAATAACCCTTTCGATAGTCATCAGTATATCAAACTATACAATATGATCCTATATTTATTTCATAATTCGGAAATGACTATACACATTTATAAAAATACTATAATCTACCCATCACTAAGTGAAGTTCCTAAAATCATGAAAGAAAACCATGACCTACCTATAGCCGGTCACTTAGGTTCTAGTAGGATGCTGAAACGTATCCAAGAAAAATATTACTGGAAAAATATGCGAGCAGACGTCGAAAACTACGTAAAGAAATGCGCGCAATGCCAAATTAATAAAGCCCTTAGAAGAACCAATCGCGCTCCTATGCAAATCACATCTCTTTCCATACGCCCTTTTGAACGCGTAGCTTTTGATATCGTAGGACCACTACCAGAAGCTGGTAACGATAAATATAAATATATCCTAACCCTCCAAGATGACCTTACCAAATTCTCAGCCGCTTATCCAATCACTAACACTACTGCTGAAGAAACATGTGAATGTTTGGTCCATTTCATTACATTATTTGGAATACCCAAAACAATCCTAACAGACCAAGGGACCAATTTCACGGCCGAGCTATTTAAACAAACGTGTAACTTATTAAAAATCAAACAATTATGGTCCACCCCGTATCACCCTCAGACTCAGGGTGCTCTCGAGAGAAGTCATTCTACCTTAAAAGAATACCTAAAATCTTATGTAAATGAGCAACAAAATAACTGGCACCGCTTTGTGTACACAGCTATGCTTGCGTATAATACGGCCATCCATTCAACCACTCATTTTGCTCCCTATGAACTTGTATTTGGAAATAAACCATACATACCAAATTCCATTTACGAAGAAACAGCAGGCGCTACTTACCCTGAATACGTCCGTATACTCCAAAATAGACTTAAATACTGCCGAGCAAAAGCAATAGAATATATACAAAAATCAAAGATAAACTCCAAAACTTATTACGATACTCACACAAGGCCAATTAAATATAAAGTCGGCGATCTAGTTTATCTTAAAAATCATTTACGCCTTAGAAAAGCTCTTTCACCTATATGGAAAGGCCCGTTCAAAATTGTGAAAATTCATGGATATAACACTGCGTCACTCTTAATAAATAGACGTCATGTCAAACACCATTTTGACGAAATGAAATTAGCTACTAGTAATGAACCTTAGATAATATACCTATAACTTAGCTAATTTAAATTAACTTTCCTTCCAGAATTGGTTACATTTATCCTACCCTGGCGTCAAACGGTCAAGGATATATCCAGCCAGCATCAGACGACGCAGGCATATATTTTGACCCCATTGGCTCTCTAAAAATAACCGATGATACTCTAGATATTATCGTTCCCATAGATATCTCTTTCATCCAACCACATTTGGATAATATAAGGGATATCCTAAGAACTTCTCAAGTTTTATGTAATCAAAGTAATGCATATTATGAAGGCGAATGTCACTATTTGTTCCAACCATTGTCATCCCGCTATTCGGATATAATTAGAGACTTTGAATCTATTTCCTACCTTATACCCAAATCTTATAAAAGATCAGCCTGGTTTGGTGGAATCGGCTCAGTAATCAAACAATTGTTCGGTAACATGGACCAAAGTGATGCCGAAAAATATAGTAATGCTGTTAAAACCTTAGAAAATGATCAAACCAAACTGGCAACCCTCATGAAAGAAAACATGATGGTTACAACATCCACACTATTGTCCCTAAAAGAAGTCATTGATAAAATTAATGCAAATGAAGTTAGTCTAAGTTATGCTATTGATACCTTGAATCAGGAAATGGTGAATTTGACACTAATTTCCGATAAACTATTAATGAGATCTAAAATATCGGGATTGTCGAATATTTTAGAAAGTAGCTTATTAACCTTATCATTTAAGTTAGAAGATATTAATAATGCTATCATGTTTAGTAAGTCTAATATACTATATCCATCTATTATTACCCCTAAGCAACTGTTTTCAGATCTTGTGGATAATTATAGATTTCTTCCTAGCTCTAAGCAATTACCTGTACCCTTAACCCTAGATAATATCCATATTTTAGTAAATGTATCTGATATATCCAGTTATTATGCAAATAACAAAATAATATTTGTAATACAAATGCCTTTAGTAAACACTAAAGAATTCGACTTGTATCATACTATACCTTATCCTACTGCCCTTAAAACAATAAACAATACATTGTATTCTACAATAATACCATCAACTAAATATTTGGGCATAACTAAAGATAAATCGTCCTATTGTAAATTAAATTCACTTAATACCTGTAAAGTTATAAATACACAATATTATATTTGTGAAATTCCTAACACATACTCCACATCAGCCGTACCAATATGTGAAACTGAGGTTATTTCAAAAGCTCTGACTTCCGTCCCACCTCTTTGCAAAACTGAATTTGTTAATGGTAATTTTGAAACCTTTCATAAACTACATAACAACCAATGGATATACATGATTAGTCTAAATTATAAAATTACGATAGAATGCAATAATCAAGATCTATCTGAATCTTCTATTTCCGGTACTGGTATACTAACTATACCAGACAATTGTATTGCTTATTGCAACGACAATAAGTTAATACCTAAACATAACATTGAAATAAAAATAAAACCGATAGTACTGCATTTTGAATTAATTAACGACACATGTTGTAGTCCTATTACTTATTTAAAAGACAATATTAAAGTCCCTTACGTTAACTTAAAAAACATAAATAATTTGGATTCTCTTTTCTCAAATTATAATAAAGTAACTGATCAAATCAAAACAAATCTTAATGGAGTTATTGAAAAACCTCATATTGTCCTTTACGGTAACTATTATTCCTATACTACTGTTATTATAAGTCTAATTATAATCTTAGTTATTTCCTATAAATTGTATCGTTATTATAAGTTAGTTAAGACTTCCAAATGTAACCCTATACCCGATACTCCCATAGAATTGGCATCCATAGATGTTGAAGATATTCCTGCTCCTAGACTCCGAGTAACCTAAAATCCTGGAAAAACTTACCTCTCCTTCCGGCGTCAACTTACCTTCCACCCGTAAGTTTCCTCCAAATCGGGGGGCTGTTACACCCTGCATCTGCACCCTTTTCGGCTTACTCATCAGTCTACTCTGCATTCCTGCTGCTGACGCAGCAACCTCTCATTCCACTCTCCCCTTTCTCGCAGTCCAGCACGCCAGTCGTCTTCCAACCTTCCTACCGTGCACTTGTAACTTGCTCTCGTGTAATATTTAAATATACCTTTTATTTTAGCCAAGTGGTTTTCCTTTTTTAAAAACCTAAATCGGAACCCGGTTATAACAGTTCGATTGACACAATCGATTTTCATACATAAAAAAGATACCTTATACTAAAACAGTTGACCTGGTTAACTCGTCGGGTTCGAGTTATGCTCCAATAGTTATCGGAAAACATTTAGCACTTTCCACATGCCGCTCACGTCGCTTTTCAGCTTAATGTGCTCGGCTTCATTTATACCGTCAGTTGATATCAGAATTGACAGAAAGCGAGTACAGTTAAAATAAATATTTTCATGGTATCGACGGAGATGGCGGGATAAGCTGGACTCTTTCAACAAGATCTGGTCTTTAACAGCTTTAAGCAGAGAGAAGTGGAAAGAGAGGTCTTTGCCCTGCCGGCAAAGCATGACATCACTTAGCTTATAATTATAATTTGATTAATTAATTTAATTAACAAGCACCAAGTCAAGCCATCGCGTAATTTAATATGAAATGTTCACTTTGTCGCAGTTTTAACTGCAACAAATAACTGGTTATTTTATGTTAATTTCAATTTTTCAGTAGCATAATACTTAGTCATTCTGAGGATACTAGCACTAGCAGGAACACAACACACACGCAGAAATCGTGAAATAAAACTGCGACAAAGTGAACATTTCATATTAAATTACGCGATGGCTTGACTTGGTGCTTATTAATTTTAAATACATTTCCCACAAAAACGCGGCTAGAGCAAATAAAATACATGAAAAATATCCCTTGAAAACGTGAAAGAATAACCCATCGTATAAACAGTTGTCACATTTCGGTGTGACAGGCGTCGATATAATCCGTACCGAAGTTTCGAAGGATAGCGGTAATGGCGTTGCTTATTATTTGACGACACTCGCATTGGTACGATAGCGCTGTATCGCTACTTTTCACTGCGATGACCTTCTCTATATATCATGAATTATATGATATTATGAAGTTGTAAGCTGCAACATATCTTGGTATTTTAAGCAAAAAACATTTTGTTTAAAAGCTACCGAAACTTGTGTCGTTAATAATGTCGGTAAGTGTATTTTAAAACTAAAATCTTTTCATAAATGTAAAACAGACAGTAAGTATAACTAAATAATACTAATCATATAAATCATCCTACAACTTGTAACCCAAACCCACATAAAGATACCAGCAAGTCTATCTAAGTTTTCAAACATAAAATGGCTCAGAAATTCCGAACTTTGCCTAAACCAATTAAAGGATAGACAGATGCCTGTCGAAAGAGAAAGTCGAAATTGATTGAATATGTTAAAAAAACCCGTTATCGTGAACTTTTAATTTATTCGATTTACATGGCTTGAGATACCAATTACATAAATCAAAGTATATATATATATTTTTTTTTTTTGGTGATGTATATGTACTACAAGGTGAAGTTTATTTATTTGAATATACATATTTACAAATGGTATGCTTATTTTAGTTTGTAAATAGTTTTAGTTAAGTTAGTATATAATTTTGCTACTTGTATGAATTAATTAGTTATAAGTTGTTTGTACCCCCCAGTATATATAATAAATACAAACATAATAACACATAAATGAATAATAACAATTAAATACAATTTTTCTCACAAAAATATAGGCACATAACCATTACATTGGCGAATTTACTATCGAACAGATATCAGCAGTGCTATTCTGTAACCATCTCACCGTGAAAACTTAGGTGAAGTGAGCGTGGAGTGAGCGGTCATTCCACCTAAAGCTAGAGATTGACACTATTGACAGCTCACTTCACCTAAGTCTTCACGGTGAGTTTTTTATTTACAGAATACCTCGGCAGGTAACAGGCTGGGTATTAACGCAGATTTTATAAGCCTACTTGGTTCATTATAATTTCAAGATTTTCTCTTTTATCTGCCTGCTTTGCAAAAACAATAGCAAAAAAATATAATAATAATGTACAGTGATTAAAGTTTAGTGGGATCATGAGTTACTCTTAAATTTTCCTAATCCTCAGAGTATTTATTTCCATCGTCTACAGCCAGGCTGAAGTGGGAGAAGGCCGGCCACGTCGCACGAATGCACCATAGGAGATGGGTAAAGATCGTCACTCACAACACGCTCGCGCCAGGCTTCTACAGGAGATTGTTTTTCCCATGACTTTTATTTCCCCCCCACATTAGAGTATTATATATTTGGGCGGTAAGAAAACATCTACTAAGGCGAACAGTATTTTTTTAATGTTATAAGTACGTACAACTTTTATATGATGTAACGACTGATATTTCACCAATGTGAAAGTAAAAAGGGTGTAAATTCAAACGTACGTAAGTCCCGTGGGTTGTCGATATCGTAAAACAAGGTCTCATTTTACGGCTGTCGTCTTGACTATTTTCAGGACATACTCGTAAAATGGCTATTTGTTATAAAAAACTCTTTATTTTTTCATGATCAAGGATCACCATAAAAAATCCAGGACTAGCTGACAAAGATAAACACTTGGTCTAGTGTCAGTAAATATCGCGAAAAAAATATCTGCTTTTCCCTACATTTCGACGAGATAGACGAACATAAATGTAGGGAGCAGCTGATTTTTTTTTCGCGATTTCCGCGTTGTTCCCGTAGTGAAAGTTGTTCATAATAATGAGTACAATGACCCCTTAAGAGGTTTGGTGTAAACAAAAACTAAGGTTGTATAAAAATCTCGTGTCACAGTGTTTGTAACAAAACTCCTCCGAAACGGCTCGACCGATTCTTATGAAATTTTGTGTGTATATTTAATAGGTCTGAGAATAGGACGTACCTACATTATTTTTCATACCCCTAAGTGATAAGGGTGCTCCACCCCAAAAAAATATTTTTTGTTTTTGGACAATATTTTTTTTGTTGTTGTAATAAATTTGCTGTTTGGTTGCACCCACCAGCCAGTTTTTCATACATGTGCGTCGAAAAAATTAAAATGGCGGCACCGAATAGGAAGTAGCGCTGTTTTGCCATCTTGTTTTTCAATACATTTCACAAATGTGTAACAGCTAGCACGAAAACATGCTTGTAGCTCTCTACAATTTTAATAATTGATTAATTTCAAGAGCGTTTTGAATGCGGCAGTAAATCTCCCAAAGACACATAACAAAAAAACACAAATAATAAGTCTACTTACTTCTGTTTTTCTTCGTAGCGCTGATCCCGAAGCCAAGCAAGGAATAAAAAATGAACGCGATATTATCGCTTAAATACCCGATAATGACGGAATGTGTCGCAATTTTAGCTTTATTCCCAAATCAAAATATCTTTTGAGTATTCCCGAAACCAAATAATAAACAATAACAATATTAAGTAGGTAATACTTTATGGTTATCTAAGTGGCATTGATAACACTAGCACCTTTGACCTTGCAGACCTATGAAATTCCAAGAAAAGGCGTTCCCAAAACAATAAAAATATAGTTTATGAAAAACTAATAAGTAATAGAATATATTTACCAAATCATCTGAACTTTAATTACTTATCCTTAAAGAACTCGCGAATGCTCGCAAATCTTAAACAATTATTTCTCTGAGGAACTCGCCTCGTGCAGACTAGTGCGACGAGACAGCGCGACGCGACTCTAGTAATACAATTTCACAATAGAACAATTACAGCTGTCGCGTTGCGCTGGTCTGCACGAGGCTTTAGTCGTCAACAGAGTATTACTTACCAAAGGCAAGAGGTAGGTAGTAAAAGTAAGTACTTACGGATAGGATAGCCAATGAAATCCCCAATGTGTCGAGTTTTATATCATAATTTTTGCGTGTTCGTTTTTCTGACTGTGCATCTTCAGAATGACTAAGGAATAATATAGATAGTATATTCTTTATTATGTAGGTACACCATAAAAATTACAGATATATAAATGTAAACATTTTACTAAGCATTTTGAAATTTTTTTAAGCTCCTGCGAAAATTGAATTAGACATAAAAGAACTAGACTTACCTTGTTCGTTCAGAGCAATTTTACCGAATTTGAAATACCTTACACACAAAGACGCCACTATACTGCCCTGCTAAGCCGAAAGGCGGTATCTCTGAGATACGCCCTTTTAGTTTTTTTTTATAGCATTCAATAGCTATAATAATTTCGCATCTAATGGTATAAGCCACATACCGCTATCTAACTTAAAACATTTAAAAAAAACACTCAGAAGTTCTTTATATCCTTATGTTTCTTTAAATTACAATTTACTAAAAGTCAATATTCTCAAAACTTACTCCGATTGAGATACCGCCTTTCGGCTTAGCAGGGCAGTATACTAGAGCAAATAAAATACAATTAATATCCCTTGAAAACGAGAAAGAATAACCCATCGTAAAGTTGTCACATTTTGGTGTGAGAGGCGTCGATATAATCCGTACCGAAGTTTCGAAAGATAGCGGTAATGGCATTGCTTATTATTTGACGACACTCGCATCAGAAGGATAGCGCTGCATCACTACTTTTCACTTTGATGACCTTCTCTCGATATTCTTGAAAATATAATGTTTCATTTCCCATTTTTACGGTGCATTTGTGTCTCGGGTTTTTCGATAACTTACTTTTATTAATGATTGTAGGATATTGTGAAATTGCAAGCAACAGGTATCTCGGTGTTTTAAGCACAAGACTTTTGTACCAATAAGTTTTAACTGCTTATAAGCTGCCGAAAGTAATGTAGTTTAAAATGAAAGTGTATCTTTGATCTAAAATCTTCTCATAAAAGTAAAACAGACAGTAAGTATAACTTATAAAGGAAACTTCTGACAACGATAACCAATTAATGAACATTTTAAAAGTAAATTATTATCGACTAAATCATCCTAAAACTTGTAAGCCAAGCCCACATAAAGATACCAGCAAGTCTATCTAAGTTTTCAAACAAAAAAGGGCTCGGAAAGTCCGAACTTTGACTAAACCAATTTAAGAATAGACAAGTCAGACTCGGCAGTTTAGGTTCCTAAGCAGATGCCTGTCGAAATTGATTGATGTGAAAAAACAGTTTTCTTGAACTTATAATGTAATTAGGTTATTATCGTAGATTTTAGGAGCATACTTGGTTCATTATCATTTCAAGATTTTGTGTTTTATCTACCTGCTTTGTAAAAACAATAGCAGAGGAATATAAATGCTAAAACAGCTATTAAAGTTTAGTGGAATTATGTGTTATTCTTAGGTTTTCCTACTCCTCACAGTATCTATTTCAATTATCTATAGCCAGGCAAGAGTGGGAGTGAGCCGGCCACGTCCTACAAGTGCACCCGGGGAGACGCGCAAAGATCGTCACTCACATGGAGCCTGAGGGGGACATTGCCGTTTAGTTAGACCGCGGTGAAGGAGGTGTGAAGGTGGTCTAATCATGTTTGCGGGGCCAACATGGCCAGAAATCGCGCAAAAATCAGAGAGATTTGGAAGGAAAAAGGATAGACAGATCGAATGGACATAGGTCCATTCGATCGCACGCCATTCAACTTGATCCTCAGCCATTGAAAGGTCTATTTATAAACTTTGCTTAAAGTTAAGTAATGATTAGCGACTGTTTAAAACCGTACGTTTTTGACGTTCAAACGTGTCTAAACTTTAAGCAAAGGGATTACCTACCTATTCAGTTGGAATTGCGAAGCATTATTGGTTTACAATGAATGAATTTGTTAAAAACGTAAAATAACGAGTAAGTATGTAGTAGTTATTTGTGACATACTATGTTTGCCCTACCTCACCGTGAATTAATTATTTTAATCGACTCTGGGTGTTTTTGTAGCATCCTCCTTTCGCTTTATTTGTTCACCTGAGAGTTACTGTTATTTGAGCTTAGAGTTAGCGAGCACTGTTGACTTTTTAGCGTGTCGTGCTAACAAAAAGTTCTTTGCTTTCCCCGTGTCAGATTAGATATTTTTGTTGCAGAGATAAAGGGAAAATGACGTGTTAGGTGCGTGGCAAGGAGATGTTTAAGTACGTGGGTATATCATACCTTTTTCAACATTGTGACCTATTAATAAGGTACCTACTACCTTTTTGTAAAGTAACCTTCAAAATTTTAATCTGCCAGAAAAATCTTAGATCGTAAGACTCTAAAATAAGCTTTTACTCATTATTTTACGTCGATACTGTTGAACCTATAGTTATTTAATGAAGAAACTGTTTCACAGCTTTTGCAATTTTCCTTAAGTATTCTACATTATTATACCGAAGCGATTTTTTGTGACTTTTACCTTAGATATCTTGTTCCAAGGAGAAATACCTATCATAAAATAAATATGATGTTGTAGATCTTCTTTTGAAACTTAATTTTGTTGATACATAAATGTCCTTTTTTTTTTGGGTGGGATATTATCATTATCCCTTTCGGACTTTCCCGCGACCCCAGCAGCCATAGGTCCTAGCGGACCCCGTCAGTTGTGCTGACATCTCTTTGAGGCGCGCGTGGAACACAACGCGCCGTCGACCCTTTGATACATATGTCTACAGCCTAAAAGCATGTTGACGTGGTCAAGTTAAAGGATACGGGTTCTATTGTGATTACGGTCAAACGAGCTATGGTTACGTGATCTACCTGGTAATAACAGAGGTTGCAGACATTAACAGGTGGCTAGTTTACTAGTTATCAATTACTTAAATAAAATAAACAATTAATCATAAAACATCTGTGTAAGATTTATAGATCAATCTGTGATAAAATTATCTTTTACAAAGCATCGGTGAGAAAGCCTTGGTCAAATAGATTCTGGTGAGATTCCATGAAGCGTAAGAAACAGGTCAAGTGAAGAAATAATCTGATGACATGGAGCCAGCGGGCAATGTAGTGACAAAGGCTAGCTGGTCTTTGTAACTGTACAATGTATCATTAAAAATATGAAAAAAGATAAGCCATGTTTATAAAATGTATTGCAAAAAGTTGCATGAAAAAATAAAAAAAAGTTAAGTAGGTTCCGTAGTTTCCTCTAAAATGTAAAGGAGAATGGGCAAAAATGTATGGGACTTGGGACCACCCTCCAATAGCAATAAGATGTATGTCATTGGATAGGTCTTTTTAATAGAAACAACTTTTGTTATGACAGCTTTGTTGTCACAGTTGTCCATTCAGAAATAAAAGACTCATAAGTTACAATATTACATAAATATTTTCTTTCTTTTTTCAAGAAAGGGTAATAATGAATATATTATTGGGGTATAAAATAACAACACTTATACTTATTTAACTATTTATTGTTATAAATACAATGTTATAAATACATAAAACTACAAGATCTCTAGTCTGATATTTAGGATACGCGTGACCTAGGGATCATCGATTATGACGTCATTTAAAAACATTGCTGGTGCAGTAAACCCTTCATAAATCGCATACCCTAAATACCAGATTATTGAGACAATATGGGCACATGTGCCCATCGTTCGCCTTCCCGATAAACATGAACAATAATGTTCGACAATGTTGTTGCCTTCATTTGCTATCAAAATATAACAATAATATATTTTTTGCCTTACATGACGGGATTGGATACGACCACGTAGAAGCCACGCGTTTTCTTGTATACCGTAATTGGGCAAATCTTCTAATTGGTTTTCTCTGTATGTTTCTATTAGATATAAGCCATTCTGCAGATGTTCGCTACAATAACTTCGCGCAAGTTTTAATTGGTATGTACCCAAGGCTAGTACTATTATTTGATCCTCAGTGAGCCTTGGGAAGTTTTCTAGCTGGTTTGCTTCAATTCGTTGGAAATCTGCCCTCCGGTGATTCAATCGTTTTCGATCTACATATGAGTACAAAAGATTTGGAGTATCGACCTTGCGTCTGATATGATTTAAAAATTCTTCTGCATGGGCGTTGTCTTCGATGGGCACGTGGAAGTGGTTTATAATCCCTGCAGCAATTTTAAAATCGGCGAACATATTAGGCAGCGCCCTATTAAAATATTTTTGCCGCAGAAGTTTAAAATCACGTTTAAATCGACCGTTTACCACTTCCACTACCCATCGACACATTGTTACAGCGCGCGCTTCGTTCGCTTGTTCGGTGGTGAGTTGTGTCTCTCGACGATCTTTAGTTGGTGGCACATAATATTCGTAGCCACATGCTTCTATGGATTCCAACCCATCCCTAAATCCACGGTCCAAGATGAAGACGTCATTTTCTCGTAATAAAATATGTAAAGGGTTTTCTTCGCTGGTCATGATATCGTGCATGATTTGTGCGTCAGTTTTGGTGGCAGCGAATGGTCCTATAACATCAATTATATAGCCATCTGAGGCAACAATTAAAAACGGTTTCAACAGGTTTTGGTATTTATGTAAACTGTATGACAGTCTTTGAAATAGAAAGTTGCTGCTTTTGTTTATATAAATGTAAGTTCCATCACATATCAATATTATTTTGCTATTTTCTTCATTCCCAAATAGGTTTTTTGGAATTGTTAGGTTTCTTGCCAGAATGTCATCCCTGTTTATATGATCAATACCCAAGTGTTGTGTAACATATTCATTTGTTAAGCATTCACGCGCTATTTTTAAATATCTTTCGAACTTTCTTCTCGACATATTAAATAATGTTGAAAGGCGTTTATTTGAATCCCCCGTGCGAAGTTTAATTAATAGTGCGGCTAACGTGGTTCTTGGGTCACTACATCTC
Source organism: Agrochola circellaris (assembly GCA_914767755.1). Taxonomy (NCBI): domain Eukaryota; kingdom Metazoa; phylum Arthropoda; class Insecta; order Lepidoptera; family Noctuidae; genus Agrochola; species Agrochola circellaris. The sequence goes on from OU611847.1 coordinate 6,144,516, forward strand.
TCACCCAGTGAAGGAGTTTCATCTAAAATAGCATTGAATTGTTCATTGTTGAGACCAACCCAAAAATGCATTTCTTCGTTCGTTAGCGTTCCGCGAACACTAAAATCGAATCTTGAACCACGGCGAATCGATGCTCGTAAAATGTCACAAATATGACTAAACTGGGCTGCTGTGAAATCGTGAGATGTATTGCAGAAATCAGGCAGCTCATCCCAGGTATTGCCTTCAAGGTGCTCTCTACACACTCTAGCTTCACCTGGTATGTACAGTTTATATTCACAGAAGACGTGGACTGTAATAGCCTCTGGTATTCGGTGTCGAGTACCATTAACACAATTATTGAAAATACAATGCCTGTGGTTATTTGGCGCTCTTTTGTACTCAGGAACATGAAGTATGTGGACATTTTGTTCATTGTCTTGAGGAGCTTCTGGCACTTCAGCTGCAACAGGCGGTCTTCCAGCATTTATACTTCTCTGCCAGCATCTATGGCACACGCTCCTAGTGTTGTTGAATATCACCTGATAATAATAAAAAAAAAATATTATTAAACAGTATGCACAATATCAACACTTAAAGAGCTTGTACATATTATATTTTATGAGGTAAAAAGTATCTAGGAGTGGTCAAATAGAAGTTTGTACTAGTGGTATTACACTGTCGTCATGGGTATTACACGAGTGATATATCTACTTTTATGACTGGCCCGTAGGCGTAGTGATTTTCACAACGGTCTTCTGCGCCAAGGGTCATGGGTTCAATTCTCACATGGCATTTATTTCCAAATAATTGTGTACAGTCTGGGTGTTTTCTATATACAGTTAAAACCGTTTACGACGACATCGTTTAAAACAACATACCGGTTATATTGACCAAAATGAAAGGTCCCGACTGAATGCCATATGATCGCCTTATAAAAAATACTGCTTTTTACGACATTGCTTATTACGACATATCTCATTTAGCGACCTTATTTAACCAATATTTTCGGAGAATTGTATCTGTTAGAACGACCAGTTTTATTGTAAACAATTTGAATAGGCAACGGTGTCCACATCTGGTCAGTGGCTATTAAGATCGTAAAAGTAAACAAAAACATGTCGAGTTTAGGGTCTTTTGTAATTCTCAGAAACAAAATACACGTGCAAGCAATAAAATCAAAGTCCGCTTTCTCATATCTGTTCAGTCAGTTTGTTACTTATCTGTACACAAGACGCACCAAAGCATATTTTTGAGTTAATTGTGAATCTTTGAACATGTCGAAAAGAAAAAGAAAACAAATCGATATCGAAGAAAAATCGCGTATTATATCAAAGCTAAAGAGCGGAATTTCAAACAAAGACTTGGCCAAGGAATATGGTGTATCACACTCTACACACTTCTCTTGTACCTCAAAAATATCACCGGTTGTTACGACTATCGGTTTTTACGACCGAATATGAGTAGTCCCTTCGATGTCGCTATAACAGATTTTGACTGTATAATATGTATTTACAAAAAAGTTAATAAGTATTATATCAGTTGTCTAGCACCCATAGTACCTATAAGCTCTGCTTAGTTTGGGGCTAGAAGGCGCTGTGCTAGTTGGCCCAGCATTTATTATTATTATATTTATTTTCTAAAAAAGTACATTACCTATTTTATGTAATGCACACCCGGGACAACAACCCGAACGAGAAAATGACTAAATAATGCGATTAGGTCAAACAAACAAATGCATTTTATAACAAAAAAAAAGATGAATGAGAAGACACTCACCTCCAAAACTGCATGTTGTTGTATGAAAGCAGCAACTTCTGGTTGTGTTCTTGGGAGATTATCTGTCAGAGTATGTCGCTGATATCTGCCACGATAAAGGCCTCGCCTACACATAACACAGTTTCGAAAATCTTCCATAACTATTATCCGATCGAGGTGCAATTCAAAAGTCCGTTGTGATAGCCAGTTCAAACAGAGTTCGCAAGGATAAATCAGTGTCCAAAAATAATGCTTAGGTCGATGTCGTAAAAAGAAGCGTAATACGGAAACAAACAATAATTCACGCACAATAGCAACGAACGACTGACGACGTGACGTTTTTTTACCTGCTTCGCTGCAAGCGCACCGGCGGCTCCACGAAACCGTTTTGGAGGGGAGGGGCACCCCGCACCATTCCCAAGCGCTTGATCAGGCGCGAGGACGAGTTAGTTTGTAAAATAAAGCATTATCATAAAACAAATGTATGTTTACTAGGTGGTAGGACTTTGTGCAAAGTCCACCTGGGTCGGTACCACCGGCTTGTCTATTTCTGCCGCCAAGCAGTAGTGTTCGCACTGCTGTGTTCCGGTTTGAAGGGCAAGTTAGCCAGCGTAATTACAGGCACATGAGACGTATCATCTTAAAGTCTCAGGGTGGGCAACGCATTCTGCTGTCCCATTATAATGCATCGTATAACTAATGGAATAGTAGGTGCTATAGGCGACGGTGACCATTTACCATCAGGTGGCCCGTCTGCTTGTTTGCTCACTTTCGTAGCATAAAAAAATAAAAATAAAAAAAAATGTAAAAAAGCGCTTTTTCCAATATATTTTTATCAAAACTTGTATGTCATATACCTCTGAATGGACAACTGTTTTATTACTAGTTACACAAAATTGTCCTTTAATCAATTACTACATTTACTTGTCACTACTTTAACTTATCTCTATTTAAATTACATGAACACTACAAAAACGTAAGACAGTTCCTCAGTACGCGCACGCGCCTATCCAAAGCTCGCTCTGAATCACATCTGCCGCTTCAAGTACTGCGCCAGCCGCACCGAGACTCTGCCGAAGTAATACGTATAGCTATACGTATTGCTTGCGTTTTGTAGCATCCATATGATGACCACTCCGACACGGCCATCCTGCGAGACACACGACCTCGTGTGTTCACTCTGTAAGACAAAGTTCGAGAAGTATTACCCGCTCGGCCAACTCTGACCCCAAGAAGAATATTATTCTTCTTTTCAAGGAGTTCTTTTAACAATCACATAACCCAAGTATGAACTAAAGACAACCATTAAGCCCTTAACACAATTTTCCAATTAACTCTCAATCTCTTAAAGAAAGCTTTGACAATTGATAAAAATCTATGACCTTTTAATCACAAAACAATGAAATAGCTAATAGCCTTGCATTCACAACTCGACCATCGCGTCATGGCCCAGGAAATCGCAATTTCCACACCCCGCGCATTCCCACCTGGAATCGCCTCACGGTTTTCCTCAAAACCAACCTCCACCAAGGCAACCGCACTCCGCCTACTCACGGACTACAAAAGTAGATACCGATTTCTCTTAAGCTACGGCTACGGAGTACCATTGGCAAACTTATCTCAACAGAATGCAAGCTATTCAACCACTTGGGATCCTGATTGTCCCTCACCATCTGAACTCTGTTCAACAATAGACTCGTCAAAGTTTCCTTGATCACTAGGCATCTTTCTCAGTTTATCATGGGCATACTTGTAAGTTCGTCTCGAATTCAAACTTTGTAGAGTATATCGATCACCATCTAAAATCTCTATTACTTTAAAAGGACCTCGAAATTTCGGATCCAACTTTGTTTGATTTCGTTCCTCGTTCTCAATCAACACAAAATCACCTACAGAGAATTTATTTAACTTTGCCTTATTTTTGTCAAACCTTTGTTTATCATAAGTAGCCGCTTTTTCTATGTTATGCACGGCGTTATCTCTGACAGATTGTAAGTCCACTTCAATTTCTACGTCATCGCAAGTCATTAAAGTTAGCGGTCGTGCTACCTTACCTATCAGTAACTCAAGTGGACTAGCCCCTGTGATTCGGTTATGAGTACAGTTAATTGCCAGCTGTACGTCACTTAGAGCATCTTGCCACGATTTGTCGTCAGAAGTCTCTACTGCAGTAAGCATTGATTTTAAAACACTCATTATACGTTCAACTTGTCCATTCGCACGCGGAGAACCTGTAGCTATTAAATGTAAGTTAATGTTTGAGCTTTCGCAAAAGTTTCTAAACTCTGTGCTAGCGAAACAACGGCCTTGATCTGCTATTATTCGCGAAGGCGTACCAAACAAAGCTATACTTTGCTTAATAGCCCTAATACTATTACCAGTATCGATGCGTGTAGAGTGCTGCAGCAAAACATACTTAGTAAACGCATCAATTAAAACAAACACGTATTCTTTTGAATCTCTTTTACCGCTAAGTTTACCGGTAGCATCTACATGAATTGTATGCCACGGAGAGGATACTTTAGGTATTGGATGTAACTGAGCCTGCACTTTTCCGGAATGAGATTTTGCAACTTTGCAAGTCACACAGTTGTCTACAAAATTCTTTACGTAACGTGACATGCCTTCAAACCAATAGTGTTCATAAACCTTTTCCAAAGTTTTATCATAACCAAGATGAATAATAGAATTATGAATGTTATTGATAACTGACCATTTCAGGGCACGCGGTACAATTGGTAAACATTTAGTACGTCCATTTCTTTGTATCTTTCGGTACAGGATACCCGATCTTACTTCATAAGTATTTGCAACATCGTGATCCATCTGACCGTTATTTAATTTTACAATTAAATCTGAAATTTCTTTATCGCGTTGTTGTTCGGCCTGAAGCCAGTTTGGAGAAAGCTCTGTTAATTCAATACGCTTTTGTTCTACTTTGAATTTTGAGTGCTCTTGTTGATGGCTAATATGGTTACGCGATAAGAAATCAACGTGCGTCATGTTTTTACCAGAGTTATAAACAACATCAAAATCAAACGACTGAAGGAATGCCCACCAACGATGTACACGTGGAGTTAAGTCGACCTTTTTCTTAGAACACTTTAACGAGTTACAATCCGTTACTACTATAAACTTTCGGCCGTGTAAGTAGTGGCGGAAGTGTTTAATCGCGTTGACGACAGCAAGCGTTTCAAGTTCATATGAGTGGTATCGCGACTCCGCCGCCGAAGTTCGTTTACTGTAATAAGAAACTACTCGTCGTTTGCCTTCTAAGACTTGGAATAATATTGCGCCATATCCGTCGGCACTGGCATCCGTGTGAAGCTCGGTAGGGTATTGTGGGTCAAATATCATAAGGACTGGTTCATTAGTTATTATGGTAATAACGTTTTGACGAATATGTTCATGACTTTCTGTCCATTGAAAGGGAACTTTTTCTGATGTAAGCTTATATAAAGGTCCCATGATTTGTGAAAATTTTGGGATAAATTGGCGGAAGTATGTTGCGAGCCCTATGAACTGTCTTAATTGTGCTATTGTTTGAGGTGGCACTAAAGCAGTGAGTGATTCAACTTTGCGTTTATTAGGTTTGATTTCACCTGCTTGAACATCATAACCTAGGAACTCTAGTTTTGTCTTTAAGAAAGAACACTTCTTATAATTCATGGAGAACCCTGCATTTGTTAAAGTTTCAAGTACTTTTTGAAGTCGCTCTATTCCTTGTTCTATAGTTTCCGACATAATTAAAATGTCATCAGCGTAAACTATCACATAAGAATGTACTAAATCTCCGAGAGCTTTAGTAATGGCTCGCTGAAATACAGACATCGCATTGCGTAAGCCGAAAGGCATAGAAAGATATTCATACTGTCCATCTGGTGTTATAAAAGCTGTACGTTCGATAGACTCGTCATCTTTTATTGGAATTAAGTGAAATCCACTAGCACAATCTAACTTTGTGAAGTAGTGAGCGCCTTTTAGTCGGGAAATTAAGTCAGAAATTATTGGTAATGGAAAACGGTCCGGCATAGTGTTACTATTTAACTCACGATAGTCAATACACATTCGGTCTGATCCATCTTGCTTCTTAACTAGCAAAGCTGGACTTGCAAATGGCGAACAACTAGGTCTGATAATATTTGCACGCAACAAATCATCAACTTTTTTTCGCATAATTTCGCGTTCGTCAGGACTAAGTCTGTACGGTCGTCTTTGTACTGTCTTGTTTGGGTCCACTAGTCGAATTTTAAGCTCACCCGTATTAACTCTCGTTTTTGGCATTTCTGTAGTAAAATATTCTGAAAAATCTTTTAGTATAGAAACTAATTCACACTTCTTATCAAGCGGTATATCTGTGTCTATTTCTCGAAAGTCATTTGAGGTCTCGTTACTCAAAGCGATACTGTTCACATGTAAACATGGCTTCGTAACCGACAACTGAGAAGCTGACATGTTTATAACAAAGCCCTGATTCAAAATCTCACGACCAAGCAATATATCACTACTCATGTAAACATCAGGCAAGACGTGAAATAAAATCTCTATAGTGTAGGTACACAACTCAACAGAACAAAGGATTTGTTCGGTACTGAATATTGCTCCTTGACCAATACCTGTTAGTTTGGTTGTATTACAAATTCTTTTTCCAGAAAACTTTGAGGCCACACATTCTTTCATTAGCGAACATTCAGCACCCGAATCAAAGTAAAAATCGTACAACACACCTTGATGATTAAGTTTTCCAGCAGGTGGCTCAACCACACAGTTGTTCACGCGCCGCTCTGCTAGCCCTGCACCGCCTCGCGTTGCGCTGACGTTGCCGCTGCCGCTGCTGCTGCTGGCCGGGCACCGGGATGCTATGTGACCCGCTGCGCCACACTTGTAGCAGATGATGTTGCCCGATGTCGTATGTTGAGGGCCACTTCTCTTAATTGGTGTCGTTGTAGATGACTGTGACTGTATTTTCAAGTCTAATTTCTTCAGTCTGCACTCAGTTTGTTTATGTCCCAGTTTGCCACAGTAAAAACATTTCAAATTTGTCGTGGAAGAAAATTTTTCTCGCTTATTGTCCGCATTGATATTTTTAGATTCAAACGATGTATCCACCTTCCGTTTAAGGTATGAAAATGCCTGAAGCTCATGCTGTAATTTTTGGCGATCTTTGATTTCAGTTGTGAAAGCAAGTCGTTGTAAACGAGAATCAAACCGCGATATGTGAGCAAAAATCGTCGATACTGCGATTTCTTCGATCGTACAATTTTTCCACTTGTTTGTAAGTGACGTAATGAGGCGACTAGCGTATGCAGCTAAACTTTCGCCGTCTTTTTGTTTATCATTGTGAAGATTTATAAGAGTTGCAGTCGTCGTCTCAGTGCTGATAAAACGGGCAGTGAATAATAACTTGAAATCATGCCATGTCATACCTTGGTACGATATCTGCGATAACCATGTTGAAGCAATACCTTTTAGCGCCTTACTTATTGCAACAATTAGTGGTCCACCTTCAAGTGGGTTTTCTCCGAAGCACAATTCAACGGTAGTGCACCACGAACGGGGGTCACTGTCTGCTTTTTCTGGGTCGAACTCTGGGAGGCTCATAATTTTATTGGTGCTCGTAGATGGCATTTTTAACGCTTCGATTAATGCCTTCATGTTCTGATTTTGAACTTCAAGTAGTAGTCGTAAATCACTTTCACGAGCAGAGTCATATTCCGGTCTCGATCCCGCTTCTGATGTCGGATCAGGACGCCGATCTTGATCTTCCATTATTATTATTAAATTAAACCACAAATATTGTCTGTCACTTAACTACTTTTATTACTAGTTACACAAAATTGTCCTTTAATCAATTACTACATTTACTTGTCACTACTTTAACTTATCTCTATTTAAATTACATGAACACTACAAAAACGTAAGACAGTTCCTCAGTACGCGCACGCGCCTATCCAAAGCTCGCTCTGAATCACATCTGCCGCTTCAAGTACTGCGCCAGCCGCACCGAGACTCTGCCGAAGCAACGTATAGATTTTTAACGCTTCGATTAATGCCTTCATGTTCTGATTTTGAACTTCAAGTAGTAGTCGTAAATCACTTTCACGAGCAGAGTCATATTCCGGTCTCGATCCCACTTCTGATGTCGGATCAGGACGCCGATCTTGATCTTCCATTATTATTATTAAATTAAACCACAAATATTGTCTGTCACTTAACTACTTTTATTACTAGTTACACAAAATTGTCCTTTAATCAATTACTACATTTACTTGTCACTACTTTAACTTATCTCTATTTAAATTACATGAACACTACAAAAACGTAAGACAGTTCCTCAGTACGCGCACGCGCCTATCCAAAGCTCGCTCTGAATCACATCTGCCGCTTCAAGTACTGCGCCAGCCGCACCGAGACTCTGCCGAAGTAATACGTATAGCTATACGTATTGCTTGCGTTTTGTAGCATCCATATGATGACCACTCCGACACGGCCATCCTGCGAGACACACGACCTCGTGTGTTCACTCTGTAAGACAAAGTTCGAGAAGTATTACCCGCTCGGCCAACTCTGACCCCAAGAAGAATATTATTCTTCTTTTCAAGGAGTTCTTTTAACAATCACATAACCCAAGTATGAACTAAAGACAACCATTAAGCCCTTAACACAATTTTCCAATTAACTCTCAATCTCTTAAAGAAAGCTTTGACAATTGATAAAAATCTATGACCTTTTAATCACAAAACAATGAAATAGCTAATAGCCTTGCATTCACAACTCGACCATCACGTCATGGCCCAGGAAATCGCAATTTCCACACCCCGCGCATTCCCACCTGGAATCGCCTCACGGTTTTCCTCAAAACCAACCTCCACCAAGGCAACCGCACTCCGCCTACTCACGGACTACAAAAGTAGATACCGATTTCTCTTAAGCTACGGCTACGGAGTACCATTGGCAAACTTATCTCAACAGAATGCAAGCTATTCAACCACTTGGGATCCTGATTGTCCCTCACCATCTGAACTCTGTTCAACAATAGACTCGTCAAAGTTTCCTTGATCACTAGGCATCTTTCTCAGTTTATCATGGGCATACTTGTAAGTTCGTCTCGAATTCAAACTTTGTAGAGTATATCGATCACCATCTAAAATCTCTATTACTTTAAAAGGACCTCGAAATTTCGGATCCAACTTTGTTTGATTTCGTTCCTCGTTCTCAATCAACACAAAATCACCTACAGAGAATTTATTTAACTTTGCCTTATTTTTGTCAAACCTTTGTTTATCATAAGTAGCCGCTTTTTCTATGTTATGCACGGCGTTATCTCTGACAGATTGTAAGTCCACTTCAATTTCTACGTCATCGCAAGTCATTAAAGTTAGCGGTCGTGCTACCTTACCTATCAGTAACTCAAGTGGACTAGCCCCTGTGATTCGGTTATGAGTACAGTTAATTGCCAGCTGTACGTCACTTAGAGCATCTTGCCACGATTTGTCGTCAGAAGTCTCTACTGCAGTAAGCATTGATTTTAAAACACTCATTATACGTTCAACTTGTCCATTCGCACGCGGAGAACCTGTAGCTATTAAATGTAAGTTAATGTTTGAGCTTTCGCAAAAGTTTCTAAACTCTGTGCTAGCGAAACAACGGCCTTGATCTGCTATTATTCGCGAAGGCGTACCAAACAAAGCTATACTTTGCTTAATAGCCCTAATACTATTACCAGTATCGATGCGTGTAGAGTGCTGCAGCAAAACATACTTAGTAAACGCATCAATTAAAACAAACACGTATTCTTTTGAATCTCTTTTACCGCTAAGTTTACCGGTAGCATCTACATGAATTGTATGCCACGGAGAGGATACTTTAGGTATTGGATGTAACTGAGCCTGCACTTTTCCGGAATGAGATTTTGCAACTTTGCAAGTCACACAGTTGTCTACAAAATTCTTTACGTAACGTGACATGCCTTCAAACCAATAGTGTTCATAAACCTTTTCCAAAGTTTTATCATAACCAAGATGAATAATAGAATTATGAATGTTATTGATAACTGACCATTTCAGGGCACGCGGTACAATTGGTAAACATTTAGTACGTCCATTTCTTTGTATCTTTCGGTACAGGATACCCGATCTTACTTCATAAGTATTTGCAACATCGTGATCCATCTGACCGTTATTTAATTTTACAATTAAATCTGAAATTTCTTTATCGCGTTGTTGTTCGGCCTGAAGCCAGTTTGGAGAAAGCTCTGTTAATTCAATACGCTTTTGTTCTACTTTGAATTTTGAGTGCTCTTGTTGATGGCTAATATGGTTACGCGATAAGAAATCAACGTGCGTCATGTTTTTACCAGAGTTATAAACAACATCAAAATCAAACGACTGAAGGAATGCCCACCAACGATGTACACGTGGAGTTAAGTCGACCTTTTTCTTAGAACACTTTAACGAGTTACAATCCGTTACTACTATAAACTTTCGGCCGTGTAAGTAGTGGCGGAAGTGTTTAATCGCGTTGACGACAGCAAGCGTTTCAAGTTCATATGAGTGGTATCGCGACTCCGCCGCCGAAGTTCGTTTACTGTAATAAGAAACTACTCGTCGTTTGCCTTCTAAGACTTGGAATAATATTGCGCCATATCCGTCGGCACTGGCATCTGTGTGAAGCTCGGTAGGGTATTGTGGGTCAAATATCATAAGGACTGGTTCATTAGTTATTATGGTAATAACGTTTTGACGAATATGTTCATGACTTTCTGTCCATTGAAAGGGAACTTTTTCTGATGTAAGCTTATATAAAGGTCCCATGATTTGTGAAAATTTTGGGATAAATTGGCGGAAGTATGTTGCGAGCCCTATGAACTGTCTTAATTGTGCTATTGTTTGAGGTGGCACTAAAGCAGTGAGTGATTCAACTTTGCGTTTATTAGGTTTGATTTCACCTGCTTGAACATCATAACCTAGGAACTCTAGTTTTGTCTTTAAGAAAGAACACTTCTTATAATTCATGGAGAACCCTGCATTTGTTAAAGTTTCAAGTACTTTTTGAAGTCGCTCTATTCCTTGTTCTATAGTTTCCGACATAATTAAAATGTCATCAGCGTAAACTATCACATAAGAATGTACTAAATCTCCGAGAGCTTTAGTAATGGCTCGCTGAAATACAGACATCGCATTGCGTAAGCCGAAAGGCATAGAAAGATATTCATACTGTCCATCTGGTGTTATAAAAGCTGTACGTTCGATAGACTCGTCATCTTTTATTGGAATTAAGTGAAATCCACTAGCACAATCTAACTTTGTGAAGTAGTGAGCGCCTTTTAGTCGGGAAATTAAGTCAGAAATTATTGGTAATGGAAAACGGTCCGGCATAGTGTTACTATTTAACTCACGATAGTCAATACACATTCGGTCTGATCCATCTTGCTTCTTAACTAGCAAAGCTGGACTTGCAAATGGCGAACAACTAGGTCTGATAATATTTGCACGCAACAAATCATCAACTTTTTTTCGCATAATTTCGCGTTCGTCAGGACTAAGTCTGTACGGTCGTCTTTGTACTGTCTTGTTTGGGTCCACTAGTCGAATTTTAAGCTCACCCGTATTAACTCTCGTTTTTGGCATTTCTGTAGTAAAATATTCTGAAAAATCTTTTAGTATAGAAACTAATTCACACTTCTTATCAAGCGGTATATCTGTGTCTATTTCTCGAAAGTCATTTGAGGTCTCGTTACTCAAAGCGATACTGTTCACATGTAAACATGGCTTCGTAACCGACAACTGAGAAGCTGACATGTTTATAACAAAGCCCTGATTCAAAATCTCACGACCAAGCAATATATCACTACTCATGTAAACATCAGGCAAGACGTGAAATAAAATCTCTATAGTGTAGGTACACAACTCAACAGAACAAAGGATTTGTTCGGTACTGAATATTGCTCCTTGACCAATACCTGTTAGTTTGGTTGTATTACAAATTCTTTTTCCAGAAAACTTTGAGGCCACACATTCTTTCATTAGCGAACATTCAGCACCCGAATCAAAGTAAAAATCGTACAACACACCTTGATGATTAAGTTTTCCAGCAGGTGGCTCAACCACACAGTTGTTCACGCGCCGCTCTGCTAGCCCTGCACCGCCTCGCGTTGCGCTGACGTTGCCGCTGCCGCTGCTGCTGCTGGCCGGGCACCGGGATGCTATGTGACCCGCTGCGCCACACTTGTAGCAGATGATGTTGCCCGATGTCGTATGTTGAGGGCCACTTCTCTTAATTGGTGTCGTTGTAGATGACTGTGACTGTATTTTCAAGTCTAATTTCTTCAGTCTGCACTCAGTTTGTTTATGTCCCAGTTTGCCACAGTAAAAACATTTCAAATTTGTCGTGGAAGAAAATTTTTCTCGCTTATTGTCCGCATTGATATTTTTAGATTCAAACGATGTATCCACCTTCCGTTTAAGGTATGAAAATGCCTGAAGCTCATGCTGTAATTTTTGGCGATCTTTGATTTCAGTTGTGAAAGCAAGTCGTTGTAAACGAGAATCAAACCGCGATATGTGAGCAAAAATCGTCGATACTGCGATTTCTTCGATCGTACAATTTTTCCACTTGTTTGTAAGTGACGTAATGAGGCGACTAGCGTATGCAGCTAAACTTTCGCCGTCTTTTTGTTTATCATTGTGAAGATTTATAAGAGTTGCAGTCGTCGTCTCAGTGCTGATAAAACGGGCAGTGAATAATAACTTGAAATCATGCCATGTCATACCTTGGTACGATATCTGCGATAACCATGTTGAAGCAATACCTTTTAGCGCCTTACTTATTGCAACAATTAGTGGTCCACCTTCAAGTGGGTTTTCTCCGAAGCACAATTCAACGGTAGTGCACCACGAACGGGGGTCACTGTCTGCTTTTTCTGGGTCGAACTCTGGGAGGCTCATAATTTTATTGGTGCTCGTAGATGGCATTTTTAACGCTTCGATTAATGCCTTCATGTTCTGATTTTGAACTTCAAGTAGTAGTCGTAAATCACTTTCACGAGCAGAGTCATATTCCGGTCTCGATCCCGCTTCTGATGTCGGATCAGGACGCCGATCTTGATCTTCCATTATTATTATTAAATTAAACCACAAATATTGTCTGTCACTTAACTACTTTTATTACTAGTTACACAAAATTGTCCTTTAATCAATTACTACATTTACTTGTCACTACTTTAACTTATCTCTATTTAAATTACATGAACACTACAAAAACGTAAGACAGTTCCTCAGTACGCGCACGCGCCTATCCAAAGCTCGCTCTGAATCACATCTGCCGCTTCAAGTACTGCGCCAGCCGCACCGAGACTCTGCCGAAGTAATACGTATAGCTAGGAAAACGATTTGTTTCTAATTGACTAAGAACTTAAATTGTCCATAATAGCACATTGCGTGAAATGGGTATAACACGGCCAATTGACGTAGCGTGTCAATTTGATACACAATTAACTTCCCTAACTTTAGCTACCAAACAGACAGAAACAGAGTCAAAACCAGAAAGATATTATAGACGCAAAAACGTTAAGATCAAGTTTTTAATTGAGACGCAAACGTTCTTCAACACTGTAAGGAGTAACAAATCCATTATTCTTCAGACTGTTCCGGAATTCCGATAGGAAGCAACCGAGCAATATTGCTCCGTATTAATCCCTAATATTGCGTATTAAACATCTTACAAATTGCCCGATGAAATTTAGAAATCATTCCTGATTGGATTCTTATTGATTGATGGATACTCGTAGTTGGGGTAATTGGTGAAACATTATCATTTGGTTTAAATATGTAGGTTTTTATTTTTATTAGGTATTTCATTTATCTTTTATATAGATTATTTTCTTTTAAATTTTGTGAATGAGAGAACGTTGTATACATAACAGACTGTAGATCTGCGGACCATTTAATATTTTGCTAAGTACCTGGTACTTGTTGATGGGCCTACACTGTCCTCTCATACCTTTTAACACTATAACTTGGAAACATTGTAAAAACCATTTACTTCTAAAAGAGTAACCGTGGAGTTTCTTGCCGGTTCTTCTCCATAGGAAACGACCAATTGGAACCGTGCACCTAGCTTCTGACGTTTCATAAGTGCCCTTGTAGGTTTATGTGATTTTTTTTTTTTTTTTTTTAAACGTGCATTCTTTTTGTGTTTCCAATATGCGAAATTTTTACATTTGTAACTAAATGGTATAGTCTAATTAAAACCAATGTTATAGTTATTCTCGAGTATTACGTAAGTTCTAAGTGGTTCGTAACTTGGAAATCACGTTCAAGTGAATGTAGTCACGTTGAGTGTATCGGACGAGTCTTATTGCACTTGACCCACTTGTACATAACTGAATAGTCTGGGGACAGTTGGAACCTTATTCTAGTGTCTTTAAAGGCACACAAAACGTTGTCGTCTTACAACTAAGTAGGTAGGTACTCCAAAGAATACTAATATTGGGCAGTAACAAAACTTTTTGTAGTTTAGAATTCTGCCGATCGTTGAAAAAGATCAACGTGAAACTTAGGTGAAGTGAGCGTGAAGTGAGCTGTCACTGTCACAGATCGACCGGCAGGATGCTAGGGATTAACACTATTGACAGCTCATTTCACACTCACTTCACCTTAGTTTCACGGTGACATTTTTATATAATCGACCGACTGTAACACTACCGCCTACTAGCTGCTAACCATTTTGTTTTCCAACAGAAGTTGGACACAGAAAATAGAATGCTAGTTCAAAGACTGGTCTCCCTAGAGGTTTTTGAAATAGTTCGCGCCGCTTCACCGCCACACAGCGAGAAATGGACGAACATTTTTACACCGGTCATTCCTGCTGTATATTCTACAAAGGGTCAAGAGGTTTAAAGCACTTTTCCGGTAGACAAAACACAAACCAACGTATCTATTGTAAATACTATAGAATAAAGTCGAACTAATGGAACGGATCCGTTGTTTAATCAAAGGGTTTTAAGCTTTTCCAATTAACTAAGCAATTTACTGGGACAGGTTCGGTTTAGTGACGAGAAAATGAGATCGATGCTGGATTTTTAATTAAATTGATGGCTGGGTGTCAGTGTTTCGTGGGCGTTTTAAATGTTAGCTATTAATGGCGATTTAGGTAAATTTAATTCGATAATTTTAATACAGGGTTAATAAAGTAAAATTAGATGTAGCATTTTGAAAATTCTCAATTATTCATTTCAATTTTACGAATGTATCGAGTTATTGCGCTTGCGTACAGATCATTTTCACATAAAGCAGTAATAAAGATTGGTGATTTTGAAGGCGTACTCAGTTCGGATAGTGATCGGTTTTACGAATTTTGCCGATGCTACATCTAAGTTGTGTCGTACTGTATTAGCGTGTTTTTATGGACACACTGTCGCAGACCTAGGCTTTTACAGACAAACGAACAAACAGTGATCCCAAGGTATTATATCGAATCAAGGAAACCTTGCTTTTTACAAAATACTGAACTCGAAAGCAGTCTTAGAAAGTTCTATCTCTTATTCCTTGATCTAATTTTTAGCGCCAAGACAGATGTTCTACGTGCTGCAAGACGACGTTTAACAAACGAAGTCGATTTCCTGGAATAAGTGCCCCGATTCGGGACAATCGTGTTTCGTGAAATCGTGATAAACCTCCTCTGGCTAGAGAAAGCGGGCCATTCTTTTGGCCCGGGCCATCGGTCCGTCGGTCCACAAAGCGATCGCCGAGTGGCTACTTTGATTGCATTGCGGTCGCTATCGAGCCCTGAATTTTTATTGAAATTGTTGTGGAGAAATGTTGGATTTTGTCTAAATCCGGCCTGGTTTATTTTTGGGGATTATCTGCTGGCTGTAATTGATTTTATTGGATTGGTATTCTGCTTAGTAAGTTCAGTTAGTGCTGTCTGTTAAAAACATGAGGCTTTTTTTATTTTGGCTCTCCGCTTGCGATTTGTGAAACTAACTGCTTAAACAATTACCTACTGTAGGTATTATTATTATTTTATACCTTTATGTAACTTAAAATTAAAATGGAATCATTTTGTAGGAATTTTAACAAATATATTTATCACTCTCCATTATCCCATTGCATATAAATACTATCTCCGATACCATGCACATCTGAATCTGATAGTGTATTGACTTACAGTAATGGTATTCAGTACAAACAGAGCCTGTTTGTTGTATACCTACCTACACACATAATACACTGTCTACAATCACTGTAGGTAGTTAATTATGTGCTGATTGTCTGTCTGCGCTGATCGACTGGGATGTTGTTTTAGTACCTATTCAACTTCTGAACATAGGTAGGTACATAGATGTTTCAGTGTTAAGATTGATGGGAAACGATAGGTAAGCATTGATGACATAGTGTAATGAGAAATTGTATAGGTAGGTACCTAGTTTTAGTATATCTTAAGAATAATAGGCAATCATAACATGAAGAAGTTGGTATACTAGGTGTCAAACCTTGCTTAGATATAAGCTTTACGGTTTCCTGTTATGTTTTACTTTTAAAAGATTCTGCGATCGCTAAACCTTGTATCGAAACGAAGTTATTAAGGCAGTACTCTTTCAGACCACTGTACAGAACATTGTAGAGATCGTATAATTAAAAAATGCACGCCCTTCTACAAACATTTGAAATGTGTATGCAACAAGCAATGGAGGGGCGAGCAATTATAAATTAGACAATTTACCTAAAAATGGGAAGGCTTACGTACTTACATCGCTGGACCACGCTAGACTATTGAATAATGAAAAAATCTCTACGTCAGCATCAGAAAACAAATTAGTCAAATCAGTCGTCTTCCTGTTATTGCCAAATCGTCACGATAACAATATTAATCATTCTTGTTTTCGTTCAATTAAGTGTATTTGGAGTTGTAATCTAGTTAAAGTTCGTTGTAATGTAATTAATCATTCTGTAAGTTATTACTGTACTGTGTAATGAGGATTTATTACGGACGGTTGACCTTTAGATTTGTTTCTGTTGGTAACAGGAGAAATTTGTTCCATGGTGGTAGACAGAAACTACAGAACGCTATCGATAACGATATGCTACGATCCTTACATACTGCTTCTACGTCCATAGAAAGAAAGAAAGAAAGAAAGAAAGAAAGAAAGAAAGAAAAAAAGAAAGTAAGAAAGAAAGAAAGAAAGAAAGAAAAAAAGAAAGAAAGAAAGAAAGAATAATGTTTATTTGGACACAGTTCGTGAAACACAAACTACAAAATAAAAAAAAGTGAAAATAATATTTTAACAAGAATAGTGTGTGCCGCACGGCTGCGCCAAAACGTTTCATTTCAGCATTAATGCCAGACAGGTGCTGTCTGACGCTGGTTTACAACATACAAGTGGTGGTGGTGGTGGTGTGGTGGTAGTGGTTTCATACAAGTGGTCATACACGTACGCCGGTTGCGAGTACTACGCAACTGAACTTTCTAAAGATTATCACCATAAGGTCATATGTCCCGGCGTTTCCACCCACATCTGTCTTGTAAATACCTTTTGTTTGTTCTATTAGTTTGGCATTAATTGTGCTATTCACGGCTAAGCCCCATTTCCAAATGACTTATTGATCGGTGTTGAGGCCAAACACGTGTGTCTTCGCTAAATCGAAGCGTATTTTTGGAACAAACCGCGTGTTGCTTAGATAAAGTGGTGTCAGAAGTTGTCACCGAGGAGGCTGCGTCTCGAAACAATTTTATCAAATACGTTGAAAATAAAATATGTTGTATTTTTCACACGAACAAACTTGTGTCTCGTATTCGAGACTCGCGCGCATGCACGCAGTTGTCCTTGTGACGTAGCTGCGAATCGAATTGAAATCGTCGTCGTGTGAACGAATAAAATTGAATCGTATAGTCGCCTCCTAAACGTAACGTTAGGTATTCCCGAAACCAAATAAAAACAATAACAACGCGGCATCTAAACGGTATATCTACGCGGCATTGATAACACTGGCACCTTGCACCTCATAAATTCGCAGGAAAGAAGTTCACGAATCAATAAATAATAATATAAGTCTTGATAAAAACTGATATCACCTCCTACTTCTGTTATTTTGTTTATAATATCGGATATATAAGCAAAAACATTGTTGTCTTTGATTCGACTTGTTCACTGAGCGTTTAGCCGAGAGGAACTACTGCCATAGTCTGTACTTCCTGAAAGCTATAACCTGGGAGTCTTCAAATTGAGAGCGAAGGTTACTTTCAGGCAAGCCTTCGACTGTATTATCCTTTAACATCAGGTGAGATAGTAGACAAGGGCCAGCATACTGCATTGTTCAGATTTTTTCATCATGATCATCATCGCGATGCCATTGTTCCATGCTACTTGTGGTCGGCACAACACGTCTTTTTTCTTCCCTGTCAGCAGTATCTGTATCATTAACTTCTTTCTCTGTTATATCATTCCTCAGACAATCTGTTTATCCTTTCTTTAATATTCCTTCTCCTCTCTATCATACATACGCACATACACTCACGCCTTCTTCCCATGGAGATAGACAGAAACTTCAGACTGCCACCTGTTACGAACCTTACATACTCCTTTTGCCTCGTTTACGTTCACATATCTACGCCGGTTGTACTACGCACCTTACCTTTCTGAAGAATTTCACCAATAAGGTATATAATTATGTTCTCCCAGGGCGTCCCCTCCCAGCTTTTCTACTCACATCTGCCTTGTACTGCCTTTAGCCACCCATCTTACCTTACCTTACCTTACCTTTTAGCCTTTACCTACCTTTTTGTTAGTCGCCATCTAAGATACTCTTTTAAATTTTTGTCACTACATCTTCTTTTTAACCGCTCCGTTGCCTTATCACATAATTCCTCAGCCTATCAGAGAGCCGGGTGATCTGTAACTCAGGATCCTCCTACCTCAGACACCTATTTAAGATTGTGCATTTTATTAACCAGTGCCTCTAATATGATGTTGAGATATATAAATATTTAAGATTATGATTATTATGATTATCATTCATAGTCATACATGCTTCGCAAGTAACGCATTTCCGTCATTTATTCTACTTTTGCCACACCCAACATTCATTTCATTATATAAGCGTAAGCACCAGAACACCATTGTGAACAGCCAGTCGAGTCTTTCTATTAATCTACATTTATACTTATTTAACGTTCATTAAATCCCATGAGTTTCATCCCTGACTGAAGAAGAAATTAATAATAATAATTGTTTTTTTATTCAGCAACCAAAGACAAGAAATGTTCCGGTTCGTGACTCTAGCAATTTTGATGGTAGGAGTGTTTGTGGTCATCGCTGGTCCAATCACGCGAACCTGCACTGAAACGACGGGCCCAGTATATTAAATATCTGTAGTATCATCATCCCTTATAACTTTATCCTGATTTATTTTTGGATTTTATTTCTGCTTCTTCCAAATATCTCTATCAGCCATCATCCTGCCTAGCTACATCATTTTTCACGCATTCTATCCATCATTTCTTTTCGTTTTCTTTTTTTTAAGGCATCTATATTCATACTCAAAACTTTCTTTATGACATATTCCTAATTTCCCCGCATCATTATATTATGCCCATTCCTGCCTACCAATCCAGTACCCGGCTATTAAAATGGCATACTTATTATTAAAAGTGAGTCGGCTATGCGGATCGTTGTCTCTGTCACTTGTTTGAAAACCTCAGTGAAAATACCACGTGCCATTTCAACGACCGTTTTGCGCGGAAATTAAATAATTATAAATTCCATGTACAATATGTTCATTTGTTTCTTCTTTACTTTAAATAGCTCTATTTGCAGGCTAAATCGAAATTCAAATAAAATAAATGATAATTTACTTCTATTTTTGCCATATGTATAAGTAAAAAGATCGTTCCATTTTTAAATAACACGACGGATATGAGTTTTCATAGTAATTAAATTGGCCGTTAAATACGACAGATAGGAATTTTCATTGTTACATTATTACCGGTCGCCTTCTCGCTCGTATTTGACCTACAGCATATTCGATTTATCTCGAAGAAGGTTGTCAAAATAATTCTCGAAAGCATGTTTAAGAAAAAGTATTTTCACAGGTATTTTACATCACTGTCAAAATCACAGTGATCTTTGTTGTTGTTATAATAAGGTTGCTGTTGGGTTCCTGTCACTGACAAGTCTGTCAAAATAGCAGTGATCTTTATTCTCGTTACAATAAGATTGGTTTTAGGTTGCGGCAGTCCGAGGTAAAATAATTCCCAAAGGATGTATACGGCAAAAGCCCACAAGCCCGTCTGATCCAATGACGACGGTGCTGTCGGCGAACAAAGAATGACAAACCTTGTGACTTTTCAAAGTAGTTTCTATACTT
Source organism: Agrochola circellaris (assembly GCA_914767755.1). NCBI lineage: Eukaryota > Metazoa > Arthropoda > Insecta > Lepidoptera > Noctuidae > Agrochola > Agrochola circellaris. Next base: position 6,164,618 of record OU611847.1, read on the forward strand.
CCACTTTCAGCCACCGGGTCAGATCAATTTGTGGCATAATACCTAATCTTACTGATGACGATAAGATTGAGTAGAATCGTGTTACCCGGTAACTGGGTTGTAGAGGTCAGATAGGCAGTCGCTCCATGTAAAATACTGGTTTTCAACTGCATCTAGTTGGAATAAATCTGACCACAACATAGTTTAGAAAAGTCAGGTAGATGATGATGGATGATGAATGATGATTGACAATAATAACATTTATTTACAAACTGTTTTATCTATTGCCAGAGAGGAGAAATCACAGAGACGTGCCGCGAGGTTGGACAAATTGGGAAGAGTCACATCAACAGAACTGAAACGACTATCCGTGGAGCGGGATCCATCTATATTAATGACCCTGGACTCAGGGTTCAAGTTGGGAATAGACAAATTGTTTATGGAAACAATGTTGTTTCTGATTTTGATCAGAAATTTTTTGACGATGTCTTTGGTGTTACCAAAGACAAAAAAAAACTAATCTGAATCTAATAGTTTCTAATTTATGATAATTTTACAGGTACTGAATAAAATTATATTCCTTGTACTAGTTTGTCTTATCAAATGAAAGATCCATAGTTAAATTATCATACAGAGTCAAATTAAATTCGTTAGCGAAACTCCGCTGACGTGTTGGGTATCGATATCTAAATAAGTTAACATGAAAAAGAATACAATAGACGTAGATATATTTAGTAACCTATTCCGCTTGCGCTGACGACGTGTTGTCACGCCGAGCTCCAGCGTGGCAACACGCCATGTTCGGGTTCGCGACAAGTAAATCGTCATCCCGAGGCTGCCTCGTTGAGAGGTGACACACGTGTCGATTTGTTACAGGGTTTTTTTATGACTCTTTAGGAATAGTTAAACGGAATAGGTTACTAAATAGGTATATCTACGTCAATTGTACTTTATAATGGATTACCGCAAGGTCAACCCTGAATCAATTAACTATGAAAATAAATTAAGATGATAAGTTTTTTTTTTAGGGGTCATCAGCCGCAAGTAGAGTAGTAGTAGTAAAAAAAATCTGTTTCCTTGTATAAACTTCACAGACGTGATGAGTAAACAGACCCGATAAAATAAAAAGAAAACAGATTTCCTTAACTCATACTTCAAGTACCCAACATAATAAACCCGCGATCGTTGACCCCAAAAAAAAAACATTAATCATTTTTATTTTGTGTTGTTTAGTTATCGATACCTAAGTATCAAGTCTGCGAAGTTTCGCTAACTTATTTAATTAGACCTTGTATGCATGTATACTCCATTTGATATAAGATTAGACATTTAAGTAAACCTTTCTTACAGTCCGTTCAACCGATTTTGACAATTGTAACCAATTTCTTGCTTTTAATGCCATCCTTATGCCTACGATATAGAAGTCAAAATCGGTTGAAAGGACTGTAAAAAAGGTTGGTTTGTTTAGTTTTATCTTATTTCAAATGGAGTATAGTTACTACCACTCTGATTAAAATGGCTGGCAGAATCAGGGGTTGTTGGAAAGATCTCCAATTGCTATTCCGTTCTATCGATAACAATAGAATTCCAACGCATTTCAAAGAGTACCTATTGAAGTTTAATTTAGGGTATTTCCATCTTTTTTTCTCTAATTAATTAAGAAACGGACGGAAATAATATTACAGCTATCAATTTTAGTTGAACTAACATCTCCATACGTTAGTATGTAGCCAATATATTATCAGCTGCTCATAATCTTGCAGTCCAAACACAACCCTAAAAATACACCTTTATCAATGCTTGCACGAATTTTCTCCACCTGTGCGTCATCGGCCTATGTGTGACGTCACGAAACGCAACCTGGTGACACACCGTCATCTTTGTAACGGCTGTGCACCTATTGTTTGAAGGCCAAGGTTCGAGTGTAATACTGCTAATGGACAACCCTACCCTGTTGGAATACTATACTATCAGTTCTCACTTGGTTCTCGATTTTGGTATGCCAGTATTTGTAAGAAATTGGGTTGCGTAGGCAGCATTGAATTTCTATGGCTGGTCGATGAGAATTATAATCTTGAAAAATAAATCGACACTATTTTCATGGGGATTATGGCATACCATTTTCCCGTGATTTTTAATTTTTTTTAAAGTGCCTGTGTTTTTAAACGCGTCATAATCAGCCCATAACGTTCCCACTGCTGGGATGCTGTAATCCACCACGCGGACCCAGTGCGGGTTGGTAGATGACACATGTCTTCCAATTTTTGGTTCTAGGACATGCCGGTTTCCTCACGATATTTTCCTTCACCGTTTTGAGAGCAGCGGTGATGAAAACATTTAGTTACACAAAGTAAAGCGCACTCGAGAACTCGTAAGTCGCGGCCGTTACCACTGGGCCACCACTGTTCTTAAGCGCTTAGCCACTGACAATTGCTTCGTTAAGTCAAGGGTCTTGAACGAAGACAAAAAAGTACAATTTATATAAAATAAACCTTGGCAATAGGCTCGCCCCCCATTACGTGGGCCTTGTAACATAAATGGTGAAATATGGGTGTACATAGGCACAACTCTTTTTTTTTGAGGGTTGGAAATTTTCAAATAACTTCTCCCGCTCTGGGCGGAGTGGGAGGGTGTGTCAGACTTTTACTGACTAAAACCCACCCGTGTTCCTTCCGTTGCCTGTGTGCCGGGATCGCGATATCCCTTTCGGACAAACTCACAACCCTGGCAAGCATTGGCCCTTACGGACCCCGTCAGTTGGTGCTGACATCTCTTTGAGGCGCGCGTGGAACATAACACGCCGTCGTCCCTATCGGACGGCGAGCTACCCATTGCTCACCGTCCGCAAGCCCGTGCCTACGGTGGCCGGAAGTCGGCTCGCGACTCTCGACGCCCGGGGTGTCTCCTGCGGCGACTAGGGGCGCGAGGGCGCGAATCCTGCCTCTCCCTCGCGCGCTCCGCCTCCTCCTTCGCGAGCATTACTGCTTCGCAGAAGGAAGTGACGGCCTCCCATGCACTCTCGCTCCGGACCATGGCCAGAACCAGGGCCGGACGCGAGAGATCGCCGCCGCCGATCGCCTCCGTGAGGACACGGCGGTGCCCCGCCCAAGCCGGGCAGACCTCCACCGTATGCTCCACCGTGTCCTCCGGGCGATCCACACAGTGGTGACACCAGTAGGCACACCTCTGCCTAACCCTTTGCCGATTACAGGCATAATGTTGTGTTATAGGTGTAATCCCTTTAAATAGGTACATTGATAAAATGTTCTTTGAATTGAATCCCACTATTGAATCATGACACCTTTCGAACTGTCGCCATTTGTAAATTCACCTTGAAGATTTACGCCCGTGAATAATTTAATCAGTAGGACGGCTTTTAAGTCGCAAATCCTCTTAAATTACTTTCTAGACGCGATAAAGTCCGAAAATACTCGTTTATTTATGCAGCAGCCAGCTGAATTCAGTTGCGAAAGGTTTTTTTAGGATAAAAGGAGTTGTTGACTGAACGGATTACCAACTGATTGTGATGGTCTTAAAATTACTACTGAATAAAATAAATACAATTTAGTCGGTCTCATTAGGCAAGGTGGCTTGTATTTTTTTTTAATATGATGCTTGACAAATGGCTGTCACGGGCTACTTAGACATTTTTATTCCAAATTGTTTTTCTAAGGATTCATTTTATACCAAAAACGTTCAGAATTTTCTATACGAGTTAATTCAACTGTGTAACAATACTTTCAATTAAGCTCCCTAAACAATCTCTGAACTGTTTTTTTAAGTAACAATAAGACCTTTATAATTTACAACTTTTATTTTGCCTTAGAGGATTTTCATGAACTTTAGTGCAATTTATCTCCCATAGCTTTTTTACCTGCATCCCATTGCGTAACACACTTTCTTTCACAATACGATGGATTTCGAAATAAATTTTTAATCAATTGCTTCATATGTTTGAAAAATTCGTCTACTCGACAACGTAAATAACGCAATGAACGTTATCGAATTGTCCAAATTAAAGGCATTGCAATTGTTAGTGTAATACGCGATTACCCCGCTGATTAATTTGTCCCCTTAGTAACACAAAAACGTATTTCGATTTTGATAAATTTTGAGTTAAGTATACAATCTATCAAAAATTACATGTTCTATTTAGACACAAAGATGCGTATCTCGATGACACTTAATTTATAAAATGGTGGTTGACATACGTATGGTAAAACTGAAACAAGCACAGAAGCTTATCTGAAGATACGTGAGTGTATTACTAACAATATATATTAAAACAGAAATTTACCTAAAGATACGTCTGTGTGTTACTTAAATGTTAAACGATGAATGCACACACAAACAAAGCGGCATGTGCGTACGCTTTTGTTGTTTGGCGTGTCAGTAGCACGCTGTAATTTATAATAATAATAATAATATGTTGTTTATGCGTTTTTTACTTATAATATCATTGGGTAAAACAATAATGTATCTAAATTATCTTCAAAATTATTTAGTGTAACAAAAACGTATCTCAAAACGTTTTAACCAACGTCATTGCGGGTTTGAACTTGCATGCATGACTTACGAGATAAAAACCAAAGAAACTGAGGTAAAGAATCCAAAGTACTTTAATAACAAGAATACATGCTACTTTAGTTTTTGGTATTTTAAAAAGAATAAACGTGATTTAGGTGGGCATAGAGTAGGTTAGTGTTGTAGTATTTTGTATATTCTATGTACACTTGTGTTTCGTTATATTGTATTCTCTTAATTACCATAACAAATATCTTTAAAGAATAAAACGTTAGGTTTTATTCTTTAAAGATATTTGTTATATAATTGTATCTAATTTTAAATTAATATATTATTTTACAAAAAACGTTAGCAACACAAAACGTATCTAGAACCTTATTCCAAACAATTGAATTTTAAATATATAAATAAAGCCTTTAACAATAATTAGTTAATTGCTTTGCAGCTCTAAATAAGACTTTAAACATATTTTAAGCTTTAAATGCAAACATATTTTAAGCTTTGAAAGGTAGTAATAATATTCACATTATTGTATAGTGTCGCGCGATTTTTAATCTGTTTTATCCGTTTTCTCAAATTGCACAAAATCGAGATACGTTTTCGTGTTAATAAGGGGACGAATTTAGACATACTTTGTGACCCAATTTAGTCTCTATTCAGCGAAAGGGAGAGATTAATCGACATATTTGCGGTTACCTCCCTGTGAAATACCCCGTAAGAGATATTTTCACTGAAAATTAGTACCGGTACTAAATTGTACCTTACTTTCGTGTAATATGTGATAATATGCTGTGTGGTATTTTGGGTGTGAATCATGATGTTATAAAGCCTTTGAAGGGATGGTGTGTGGTGTCTCTTTAGGGAAACGTTTGCATATTCTAATATTGGCGTCTGATGTGTCTATTGTGTGGCATTTATGTCCAGCTGGTAACTATAATAAGCTAATGATGATGTCTATTGCGTCACTGTAGTCCATTGCTGGATATACCCACGTTCTCTCTGACGTTTCAAAAGTATGCTGATGCGTATATATAATATTACATTATCAAAATAAAATTTCAAAGAAAAAGTAAGCTTTTATGTTATCAATATTAGGTACTTACTTGGTTTCGCATTAAAGGTCTTCGGCTGTTATCGAGTTTATTTGATTTATTTTCTAGCAATGGCTAGATAAAAATAATAACTATTGATGTACTTGTGGACGATACAAGCATACAATATTCCTTGCCAGTATGAACTCAAAGGTCGAACCAGTAGTAAGGGTCAAAGGTGCAGATCGCGTGTATTACCCAAGGTCACGGCATTCATGTGTTATCGTTATCGCCACCCCATCAACAAATCAGTCTCGATTCTCTACAAATACGGCCTAAACTAAGAACGGTAGTTAATTACGCGTTTTTTTTGGTTATTCTTGGACAAAAAAGTTTTCGTATTTTGTTACGGTCACGCATGCTCCATGGTTTATGGTTTCCGAATTATAATTACCATAAGAAACGGTCGTAAGGAAATATTTACTTAATCACCTTGTTTGGGGAATTGGAGGTTATTGATGGGTATGTGGGTCATTGTATTTATGTTTTTTCGCACTTAGTCTTACTCATGGTCTGGCAGTTTGAGTAATTTACGCGGCCTTCTCAAATATGCAGGTCCACTCAATCTGTGGTTCTTTCCTCAAAAGACCATTTCAGACACCAATGTACATGGTCTTCACATGATCTGACCAAGATTATGTCTGGACTTTAAAAGATACTGTGACCTCTGAGTCTTTCTTCTCCGAGTAGTCAGATAGGAAACGCCGACCTCATCTAGTTTTTAAAATATTATTGTATAAGTGTTTGTACAAACCTATTTACAGAAATAAAATCATTTCGTCATTTCATTAGTTCTGTAATTACCTACTATTACTCCACTATTAGGTTTTCCAGAGACGTGGTGGTATTTTATGATCTCTCCAAGGTCATCTTCTTGTTCCTTTTTAGGAAGACGTAGGTCCTACCTAGTTTTAATACTCGCACGTGTTGTAGGCTAACAGAGAACATACAAAGCATCAGTAATAATTATTTTTATTCGACTCTGAAGCTAATCCTTAAATTTTGTTTTTAAACCATATGTACCAAGTGTAATCCGGGAATCTGTAGTAAAGAATAAAGATCTGTGTTCGACACGATTCTGCAAAGAGCATTTGGCACGTAATTTTAACATCAAAGGTAGGAACTGCTTACGGGCACGAATATTGCAAGCGCTGCGGTGTCGCCGCGAATGCCGCCCATGGGCATGTGACTGCCCGTATTCGTCTGAATATTAATGTATTTTTTTTCGAAAATTAACTTTAAAAGGGGCGGTTTATTTTTAATATTTTGCATATTATTAAATTTCAATTTTTTGAGTAGCGGTTGTGTACCTTTGTTTATTAAAGGCTTAATTAAGCTTTTAGAAATAATAAACAAACAATACAGAATCCAAATCGAGACAATAACATTCTGTATTGTTTGTTTATTATTTCTAAAAGCTTAATTAAGCTTTTAATAAACAGAATCCAAATCGAGCCAATAACATCGGACATATGGCAAAAAATGTAAAGTAAGATCACAAACGCTACTCAAAAAATTAAAATTGAATAACATGAAAAATATTAAAGATAAACCCCCCCTTTTAAAGTTAATTTTCGAAAAACAATAAACATGAATATTCAGAAAAATATGAGCAGTCACATGCCCATACGCGGCATTGTATATATAGTAGTAAACGGGTTACTGCGTGGTTAAATCTTGTATAATACAGGGCGGACTATCTCGAGGTAAGGCTCGGGATAAATGTGAGTGAAATTGCCGGTGGAATTTCATGAGCGTAATGCTGATCTAGGCAAAACCGAAGACCTGCAATTTCGCGCAGATTTGTCTCGATAACCATATCTGTGGGTAATTATTATTAGCAGAACTATATAGGGTAAATGCAATATCAACTGCTCTGTTAATCAACCAATATATACACACCTTAACGAAAATTTTGTTATCATCGCCTACATCTTGAAATAAATGGAAAAATAATTGGGCATGATAAGCTAATGTACTCAAATTGTTTCAACAAAGACTCGAGAGCATTGACATTACTTTAGGTTATTAAGTTTTGACTAAATTAAAACAAAGAAAGGCACTTATTTTAAGTAAAATGTTGAGTGGAACTTATTCTTGTCATTGTGTGTTGAGTTGATGAACTTTAAGGATTATCGTTTGTCATTTAAATCAGGACGCCTGTTACTATGCATAGTTTTGAGACTAAGATTATTATAATTTGAATGTATTAACGCATTCAAAGACACTGAACTAGACACAATAGAAGTCTAATTGTTCGCCTATGGGCGTTTAGTGTCCCGGTGTTAATACCGTCACAGAATCGTACAGAAGGCGCACTCCGCATTTTAGGTATAAAACTACAAGTACGCGGCTCGTCTTGTCGGGCCAATTCAGTGAGCGTAACGTTGTCAAAAGATATAAGAGTTACGCGATAGAAAGAGAGGCAACTTCTAGGTGAATACAACTGGCGCTGTGCGACCTGAATTGCACTTTATTGTGTCGTAGCAAGAGTCGCTATCTGTATTCATCTTTGATGCCGTGTGGGTGTCAAATAAATTATAGTTTATTTAGACGTGTTGATGATAAGAAACACGTACTTATGTTGTTAGAATGCGTTCGCACCATTTCTTAATACTTAACGGTCACGTTGGTCCGGGAAAGGGTTTCCGTAATCTTATTTTGTCTAAAAATTGTTCTTTATATTGCACTTGTGTCTCAGATGCTAGTTTGCTGCAGTCAGTGTCAATAAAAGTTGCAATAATACCGCAGTTGCAGTTAAAGTGCAGTGTTTCCATTCCACAGTGGGTCATAAATATGAGGTAGACATCCGTTGGCTTTTGAGATTAAAATTGTCTTCTAGAAAATGTGAAATTGTCGGTACAAGGTTTGTGAGAATAAGTCGTGTTGTTGACGATTATTTGTCCACTGTGTTTCAAATGAATCTATATTATATATAAAATAATATTATCAAAAGAGCAGATTTGATTATTTGTATGTTTGTTTGTTTGTAATAGATTAATTCAAAAATAATAAACGAATTTAAAAAAATCTATCACATATAGAACGCTATATAATCAGCGAGTAATATGGTCATTTATTATCATGAGTATTTTATTTAAAAAAAAAATTGAGATCCCTGCTAAAATTGCAATAATGTAATCCAAGGTACCTATGAAAAATTTACCTAAAAAAGTCATTATTTGGCGTGCGCTGCGAAAACTATTGATGATATATAAAATAATGTACTACATGTTTATAGTACTCATCATTACCCACAAAAAATCCGCAAGGTTATAAGTCTAACTATTATAGTTAATTTACAATACCCGTATTTTGTTCACATTAGTCAATCAAAACACGGGTAGAATCGAAAGATGCTGATATTCGTATCATAATATTAATCCTTATCCAATTAAATAGTTTCATAATCAAGGTTGATTATCATCACGCTATGACCCACCCTTAGGAGTCGCGAAAAGCTAAAACGAAGTAACAGTGCAGGCGGGCGATGGGAAGGGACACGAAAATTCACGCGGACGAATTCGAGGGCAAAAGTTAGTATTTAATAAAAAATAAAACAATCATTGACAGACAATGCACAGCCGCTGTGACTACACGTATGAACTTTTGCAACAAAAGTGAGCACTCATGAAGGATTTTTGAAGATTCATAACCTAAAAGGGTTAAATGGGGATGAAGTGAACTAAAGTCCCCGTTACGAGAAGCTATAATTTTTGTAAACAAAGAACTTCTACTAAGTTACGTAGTGAAACAAATAATCCCACATTCAATCAACACAAAGTAACATACGTGTAATACGAAACTAGCGAGCAATTTCACTTGGTCGGGTTATATATGTACAATCACGAGCGCTAATATGTATCCACTTAGCAAAATTCAAAAGCGATTTTCTCATGGAATAACGACTACAACTTTGAGATAAGAACTATTTCATATTAGTGTGGGTTCCAAAATAATATATTCGTTACAACATACAATTACAATCAACACAGTAGGAGAAAATCACTTTTCAAAATTTCTAAGTGTATACATATTACTGCTCGTGACTGTATTGACGAATCAGTACCATAAAACATTAGAAGACAGCGCTATATATTGCTAAAATATAACCAGACCAAATGAAATTGCTCGTTAGTTTCGTGTTACACGTATGTTACTTTGAGTTGATTGAATTTGGGATTATTTGTTGTTGATTGAATTGTCGCTATGTAACTTAGTAGACGTTCTTTATTTATAAAATTTATAGTTTCTCGTGGCGGGGACTTTAGTGAGTCAGAAATTATGCAAAACTCTTACGGTCAACAACACCCCTTGTAATTTGACTACCGATACTAAAAACCATTATTGAAACCAACAAATATCGCGCCTATCAAAAATACCTTATCACCTTTGTAAAATGAAGCCAATTAATTTCAGTAGCCTATTATTATCGAAGCTTAATTTTCGACCTTTCTAGTTAATAGTCCAACCGATATACAACCTCCTTAGGTGTGTATTTAAGCGGCTGACCTCTGTCCTCTTGAGAAGAGGTCTGCGACCTCTATCCCTTGTTAATGAATAATGAAACAGAAAATGATACGTGTTGGAATACAGCTACAGTCACATACATATTCATGTAGTATCTTATTTGAGGATGAATATTCAAGGTATCTTGGCATTCAAATAATCTTATATGTTATGAATGAGATGTATGGATACTTTATAAATCGGAAAATAGCTGGTTTATAATTACTTTTGTCTATGTAAAAGTGAGATAATCTTGATTAAGAGGGTTAGGAGGGGAAAACTTTAAGCAAACGACATAGTTTGCTTACAGTTTTCTGTGGAAAAATATTCAAGTGATTCTGAACGAGACCAAATTTTCCTTCTCAAATATTTTGTAGCCTTTTCTTATCAAAACTAAAGGGTACTGTTCAATTTACATAAAACCTGATTCGTAAAAACCTTTGCAAATTGTACAAACTACTCAAATTGGAGTGAGCCTTTTTACAAACTAGTTTGCCCTTTTTCGGGGAATCAAAGGAGTGTTGTCGTCACAAAGGCAAGGTATATTTTCTATTATCGGAGGCTGTGACCATAAAACGGATCATATCGGATCCAATTTGACGCACAAACATTTGACAAACGTGACTATGGCCCGATGTGCTTAGTGCTCGCAAAATTGGATCCGTGAGTGGATTTTTGGACAGAGACATTACAGATTCTTTTCGGGTGTTACATATTTTTACTATACCGTTTACTACGTCACGTCTTTCTAAAGTATCAGTATCGTCAGCTAAACATGCTCTATCTGTAAACAAACAATAGCATATTTTAGGACCTTCGATTTTAGCTAGCCTTTATAAATTCAAGCTAGAACAAGACTACTAAAATGAAAACATTATGTAGCTCTTCGTTATCGAATACAAAATAAGACCTAGCCTATTTAATTTATCTGACAATATTTGTAAAAAAAAAACATAATTGACATATTTCTACGACAAATAAACTATGAAAAATCTTGTCAGATTGAAGAGTTAACGGATTGTCGCCTATCACCTGTCACTTGTCGGTTTTTTAAATAGCCTCTGCTTATATAATAACTTAAAACAATTGACAAAATAATTGTTGAACATTCTGTATTATTATTGTCTATAATTTGTATGAAGTTCCACATTAATTGTGGCTGCTGTATTAATCGGATCATTAAGCAAGCCAGACTTAATACTTAACAAAATGGCGGCTGTAATGTCCCGTCGCGAGTGACATATGGTCGCCGCCAGTAAGTGGGACATGCGGTGGACATGAGCTATCGCGACACTGAGTGCAAATGTTAAATGCAGCGAGAGTTGAGCGCCAGCGTTGTCATGACAACCAGATGACGTTTGATTAAGTGGTTTTACGCTTTGGCCTTGATGTTATGTCACTTTAAATTTAAAACTATTCTTATGTAACTAAGGGCTATATATTTTATCTGAGGAATATATTGCGGGCTGACAGCTTTTGTATAGAAAATAATATATCAAACTGTCTTACATAATATTAATATGATGTTCGTTAAACTTGATATTATACTTAATCTGTTATTAAACGGCGACGGTAACGAATCTCTATGAATGTCGTGAGAGGCTTCTAAGAGATTATACTAGATAGATTACATGAAATAGGTAGGTACCTTTTCTACGAGTAATTCTTGCACTTGAGAGATTTGCGTACTATACTCGCTCGATACAGACCTCATCCATCGCTTTTCTACGGGCGAGATCGTGGTCAATAGCCCTGGTCTTTTTTCATTCTGCAATAAAAAAATGCAACGGGCATTCGGAACAGCTGTTATGCATTTTTCAAATCATTTTCTTTATGGCTTTTAATTTAATCGAAAAAACAAGAAAATGGAAAGCTTTTATTGTTATCATCTCCATCAGGTAATCTAATCGAAACTAAGACTGTTTTTCCACAAAATTTACAAGCTAAAACAAAATCGAAACGATAAATTAACATTTCAATGTTTTATCTCAATGTAAACCGCAGTCGGTACGTAAGACCTACCTGCAGCTGTACGTAAGTGCAGTCGACGTCGCAACACAAATGCTGTTAACATCACTAGTATGTACATGCTGTTAGGTACGTCTGAGTACTGTCTGAGTGAGATTGAACCACGCTACAAGGCTACACGCCTACATGTCTGGCGAAGGTGATCGGAGAGTCGTGTTTTGTCTTCTTTTTATACCAAACGCGATTCTCGATTGTCGAGTTGGAATGAAACGATGCATATTGAGTGAAGAAAAGAAAATGAAGTTAGGTTTATTTGTCACAAAAACACGTGTATATAACAAGATAATTAACTCGAATAATAAAGACAAAATACATAACAGCACGCCTGTATTCCTCGAGGAGTTCGGCAGAGGTGTACCTATAGTGCACCCACATTACGTCAGTTATGTTAAGTCCCATGTAATAGGGGGCGAGCCTATTGCCATCAATCAGGCACAAATCCAGACGCCGAAAAAAAAAGTAAAACAAAATAGATCAATAATCACGAACGCAGAACAGAAATAGTCAGCAGCTGCACATGTACATGCTGCACGTGACTGTGGTAAGAGGGCTTCCACTCAGCATTATGCTGTGCTATGGAGGACCCACAACACAGCGCTGACATAAGTGATCGTCCGAAAATGACGTCCAGAATTGAACAAGCGAACATTTTCATAGTTTGCGGGTACAGTTAAAAGAAAACGTTTATTCTTCTCATAGTGCCTTCAACTGGGATATTAGCGTTCCAAAATCGATTATTGTTTTATCACAAGAAAGAGAGAAAAAAAAATCTTTAAAAAGTTTAATTGAAAATTCGTTTCGGAACGGGCAACTAGCTTCAACTTTCTGAATGAGTGACCGACTCCTCGATGGTTCAAAAGTGCCTGATAATGGAAATAAATGCTTTGACTTGACTTTTACTGAAGTAAAAAAATCAAACCTTTACTAAAGTAAATAAATGGAATAAAAAATCATGGAGCGTATCAGCAATCGAGTAATCAGCGTAGCTGTGGTGTAGCTACGGCGTAGCATTGATATCATCGCGTATGCTACGGCGTAGCAGTCATGCAATCCTTTTTTTTTGTACACTAGCTTTCGCCAGTGGATTCGTCCGCGTGGATGCCCAAAATTATCTCAGGGGAACGAACCACCGGGATATATCCTATGTCCTAATGACCATGACCGGTCATGGTTTATCCGTGTGTCAAATATCCAAATTCGTTCAACCGTTTAGAGTCTATATTACCTCATATTGCCTAGCATGATCCTTTGTAATATAGAAAATACTGCAGACTTAATTTTGAAATAAATATATTATAAAGTTGAGGATTAACTATGTTTGACGAAAACATGATTCCATGAAATTTTCTCGATACAAAAAAAAACCAAAGTTACCTCCAAAACGAACAATAAACCGCTGTTACAAAAATACTTCTAATTAGATCATGAAACTTTGCATAATAACGTAACTAAAGTAAATAACATGTTTTTTTTTAATTACCATTATTTACGCCGTGAAAAGAAATTAACTGAACTATTAGCGCCTTGAAACCTCTGTCCTCGCCGCTCAGTCTCGCTCTTACTCAGTCGTCGAGCAGTATCGTGCGAGCGAGATAAGGAGTGAATTTAAGCTGAGGTATTATGGGCTCTTAAGGCACGAAAAGGTAAGAGACAGAGTTACTTTAGCATTTATAATATTAGTAGGGAAACATTTACATGACGATAGCAATGTGTGAACTATTATGTCTTTAATAACTACGAAAATCCTAAACATTTATTAGCTAACAGATGAAAAAGAGAACCTGCTTATTAACTAACAGATGAAAAGATTCTTATTGTTATGACATTTATTTATTTTTGTGTTTAATCTTAGCCACAAGATTTAATAATATTTGCGGAGAATTCAAACGAATGCCTTTTAGAATTTAAATTCGGCTGAGATTTTGATTATGTAAAATGGTTTTAGATAAGAATCGCGGTTTATATTTAAGATAAAACCGGGCGGTAATAAAGAAAGCTTTTCTTCTATGAGACATTTTTATATCGAATCTCCGTCCGACTGAAATCGTGGTCCGTTGTCTACACTAATAGTATAAAGGGAAAAGATTTTTATTTTTGTTTGTAATGAATAAACTCAAAAACTACTGGACTGACTTAAAAAATTCTCACACCAGGGGGTTGCTATATTATCACTGAGTAACATAGGCTATAATTTATAAAAAAATCCAAATTCAAATAAATTCAAATTCAAATATTTTATTTCTCATAAACCTACAAGGGCACATATGAAACGTTAGAAGCTAGGTGCACGGTACCAATTGGTCGTTTCCTATAGAGAAGAGCCGGCAAGAGACTCCACGGTTACTCTGTTAGAACTAAATGGTTTTTACAATGTTTTCAAATTACAGTGGGCGGAGCCACTGGCTACATCCCGCGGGCGAAGCCGCTGGCGGAAGCTAGTATTAAATAAAGAATGCATTTATCTTGGCCTTAAGGTACCTATATTGTCTTTACGATATAGCAGACATAATTTTTTTATCCTTGATCGATTGGCATCGTGTAGAAAAAGCGAGAATGTTCGTTTTACTTGTTAACGGTTCCATTTTCTTTGTCAATTAAAAAATAGTAATAACTTCAACAGTTAGGTTTCCCTGAATATGGTATTCTGATAGATTATAGTGTCGCACGTAAGAGACTACTGTAATTAATTAATATGAGCTAATGATGATTGATTGATTATGAATTTGAAGTATTTAATTTGTGGTGAGGGTGTATTTATTCGTTGAATTTATTTGAATCTATTTGTGTGTGATTTAAAGTTTTCGTATATGGGTTATGTGGACCTGTTTTTTTTTTTTTTTTTTTTTTTTTTTAATAAATATAGGTGCTACTGACAGCCTCGTTAGTCTAGTGGTCGATTTCCAGGTCGGGCAAAGTATGATTGGGTTTTTACCATAAGGAATTACTCAATCGCAGCCCAGATTTTAAATTTGTGCCCAGTTGATAGCAATAGCCTCGTCCCCTATTACAAAGGACTTAAACGTAGCTGGCGAAAAGTGGCTGTACTATAAGTACTCCTCTAGTATTCAGCTGCATTCGATTACCCTGGAAGCCGACCCCAATATAGTTGGGAAAAGTCTGGGCAGATGATGATGACTATTAGTACTTCTCTGCCAAACACTTCGAGGATTACAGGCGTGATGTTAAGTTATAAGAAAAGTAATCAATACGTTTGCATCATATTAAATCACGTAGCAGTTGGCTGTGGTCAGGGTCGCACATTACGGACTGAAATAGACTAACCTTGTTGAACTGCCATTATATCTGAACAATCTTGTACCCCCTTCAAGGTGACAGCCATTTTGTTTTACGAGTTTATTGTAAGATTTGAGGTCGTGGATTATTTATTTAAAAGATTTGAACCGGTAGAAATAAGATGGAAAAATATGTTGGTATATTTGTCAAATTATAGTACTCGTATTCTTGCATTAAATATTAATGTTATTCATAAATGTCTTGAGAACGATGAGCAGTTCATTTCTTTTTTTTAAACAATAATCAGGGATTAATGCATAATCGCTCAAGTAGATTTAGTGATCGCATTATTAAAATTAATTGATAGTTTTTTGTTTTGATCATTCGATATTAATACTTTAGTATCACGATTACGGATAGAACCCTAGTCTCGTTTGCTGTTCCAAACAATATCACTTTGATATTGTTTTGTACAGTGTGAGTATTTTTTATTTATACTATTTTGATTAAGCGTTATACAGGCCGGTAGCTCGGTTGTCGCCCGTTTGCTGACTTATGTTTCGTAACCGCACAAAAACTCGTTCAAACTACTCAAAATCATAAGGTTATAATGTTCCCACTGCTGGGACGCCGGCCTCCTCTCTTCTAGAGGGAATGGGCTGTAATCTACTACGCGGGCCCAATGCAGGTTCAAACTAAGTATAGGATAATCAGGCTATCATTTTCCCACTACTTCGACTCAGGCAAGACGACCCACTGACCCAGGCCTTCTCTCTGTGAGAGGGACTGGGCTGTACTCCACCACGCGGGCCCAGTGCGGGTTGGTGGATGTCACATGTCTTCGATTTTTCGGTTGTAGGACGTGCCGGTTTCCTCACGGTATTTTCCTTCACCGTTTTGAGAGCAGTGGTAATGAAAAAAATTACACAAAGTAAAGCGCCTACTTGCTTTCAAACCCACGTAAGTCGGGGCCGATACCTCTAGCCCACCACTGCTCTCTACTACCTCAAGCTAAGTAGATCAGATACCTTTTATTGCAATTCACACATTTTAAAGATATTACAATAAGACTGGTAGGTACAGCACGTAGTACACCTGTCTCACAACCTGAAAAGTATTTCAGACCAACGTTATTTACTCCCATGTAGGTACTTTTACAGGCGAATGTACAAAACATACATTGAATAATTCATGGCGGCGCCACCGTCGCTTTGTGGGTGTAATTCAGTTAGGCCACGCGAGACTGGGTCAAGACACTTGAATTTACACTGTAGGGCTTTTGTTATTAATTAGACCCTAATTTGTTTGTATTGCTAAAGAATGGAAATTTAATTTGGGTGAGAAATTTTTGGCCTGCGCATGTTTGTTGGTAAGTGGGTGGGCGTTTTAAAAACTCGTACATTGTTTACACGTATAAGGGCCTTGTAACACTGGCGATTTGCAAGCGTGTTTTCAGCAAAGCGATTGTTTAACGCTGCGTGTGTGCAATGAGTGCGATTGACATAAGTGTACAAGAAAGAGCGATACAAGCGAGTGTACAATATTGTGAAGACGCGGATAACATGTCACGCAGTCGCAGCTAGCCCGCTTTGTACCCGCGGAGAGCACGTTCACAAATCTCTCCGCTGGAGACACGCTGGCAAATCATCAGTGTGATTACAGGCAAACAACCTATGCAGGAGTCAAAAGAGTAGTCAGATATCAAACAAAGTAACAAAGCCCGTTCCTTTACCGTATGTCATGATTATCAGACTGTATATAATGCCATCAAGAAGCATTCATGAGTAATTTAAATGAAATTGCGTTAAATTACTGCGTTACTGACAAAATGCGCGATGAAAATTTAATGAATGAAAACAAGTGCTGTTACAATTCGGTAGAACAACGTCATTATTTATTCACACGTTTACAAGCGAAATATTAATTTTAATACATTAACACTACAGATGAACGTTAACAGGACAAACTGACGTGCAATCTCCATAAAATTAATACACAGCAATTTTACTGTGAAAGCCGACAAATGCTTTGTTTAAAAGCATAAGCTGTGTACATTTGATGAAGGGATGTCGCAAGTTCGTAGTGTAGAAACTGTTCATTAAATTATGGCAATAACCTAACTTATAAATTATAAATGCGAAAGTGAGTTTATAATAAACATAGTTTTATTTTATTTTTTTGTTTGTTTTTTACGCTTTCACGCTAAAATGGCTTGACAAGTTTGGATGTGGCTCATGAGTAGACCATGACCTGGATTATTACATAGGATACTTTCTATCCTGTTATTCCCACGGGATCGAGACTTATGCGGGTGAAACCACAGGGCGCAGCTAGTACATAATAAAGAAAAGCCATGACATTACTTACTTTGATTCGAAATCCTAGATTATTAAAACGGTATTAGGTACGTACCCATTCAAATTACCTACAAAGCTGCACTGTTCACTATAATAAAATAACAGCAGTGCTATTCTGTAACCATCTCACCGTGAAAACTTAGGTGAAGTGAGCGTGGAGTGAGCTGTCATTCCACAGGGATTGATACTATTGACAGCTCACTTCACCCAAGTTTTCACGGTGAGATGTTTACAGAATAGCATGGCAGGATTATGTCTCGGCAGTGACCTTGAAACACTGTGGCGTACTCGAGACTGTTGCGTACTGCCGGTTGATTCTGTAAAAATATCAAAGTGAAAGTGAGCGTGAAGTGAGCTGTCACTGTCACAAATTGACCGGCAGTTTGCTAGGGATTAGCATTATTGACAGCTCACTTCACGCTCACTTCACCTAAGTTTCACGGTGATATTTTTACAGAATCGACCGGCAGGTATACACTGAGATTTCGAAGCGCATCGTTTCGGCCGTTTTCTATGAATACGTAATACTGTTACTTATTTATACTGTGCCACTGTACAATGCTCACCAATCAATTAGCAAGTTCATTTATTCCAATCATAATAGCATTGTAGATGATCTGACCTGCACCCTAATTGCTTTACATACTGTCTATCACAATCCCAAGGGTTTTAAAGGAAATTACACTGCCTCATATGTTTGAAAAATTCGTGTGCTCAACAACATAAGTAACGCAATGAATATTGTTGAACTGTCAAAATGATCGTCATTGTCAGTTAGTTAAAATAGTGTGTTACACAATAATTAGTCCGCTGATCAACCTGATTTAAACTGTTGTTAATGCTCTGAGCACAGCTTGACGTATTTTTCAACTAAAATGCAAAGAAACTTCCAGGCAAGGTGTTTTTAAGGAAATGCTAACAATAGACTCAACAATTTACTTCTATTCTTTATTCTTAAAAAAGATACGAGTACCTAAACAATAATGACAACGCAACACATGCAAAAATGTAATGTCGCAACACATTATGTAGGTAATTGTCTTTGGCCTCAGACCCTGTCAGCAGGGAATAGATCAAATTTGTCAACCTTTTCTGTTGTCAATAATGGATACGAGGCTTTTGGCTCATCTGTAAAGTGGTATTGTTTTGTTTTTTTTTTTGGTAATGTGCGTTTGGTTTGTGCAGAATAAACACTTTTTCCTTTTTTCTTTACCTTCCGAATGCGACTTCTAAAAAAAGTTTTGTAGCATCCCTAACTCGAAGCAGCCGAGAAGTACCAAAGAAAAAACGTCGGCCAGTGAATAATGCATGAACATTTACTGGTGGGAGTGAATCATTTTAACGCTGAGCTGCGTTTGGGAGGCCTGCTAATAATTCAGTCTGAATCATAGTGTTAGAGACGGAATAAGTGGCTCTGTTTGAGTGGGTTATTCTGTTTAGAAATGTACTTACTATTATTTGACCAAATTACGTAACATACCACTGACGAACTGAACAACCTTAGTTTTTGTTTACCATAAATCTCTTAAGGGGTCATTGTACTCATTATTATGAACAACTTTCTCTATGGGACCAACGCTGAAATCGTGAAAAAAAAATCTGCTATTCCCTACATTTATGTTCGTACATCTCGTCGAAATGTAGTGAACAGCATATATTTTTTTTCGTTGTATGGGTACAAATCTTGGTTGGTATGATCAGTTTAAACAAAGGATACTTTTTATTCTGGTAGTACGTTTCCGTCGCATAATTTCCAACCTCCAAGCGGGCGGAGCCGCGAGCAAAAGCTAGCATAAAATATTTTATATAAAAATAAAGTCTTACCTAATGGCGCAGACAACCAGACAATTCCAGGGTTAATGAATGTAATTTCACCTAAGTCTCTGAAAATAATTCAATTGTAAACGGTTACGCCAAATCAAATTAATCCAAATCCGAATAATTTATTAAATTATTTGGTCGAACCCAATATGTAATTCATTTTCAATTTTACCTAATCAGATATTCAGCTTTGGTCACTGCACTCGCCCATTATTCGCCGCACAACCGGTTTTCGTCCCAGTGAATTTAACCCGTAATCTGCAACATGGTTTTGCTGCGCGTATATTAATGGTTACCCGTATCTACGTCAGTGCATATAAATTGTAGTATCATAAAATGTAAAGCAGGAACGGGTTATTAGTGCAGATGGACGTGCTTGGAATGAGAGCATTTGCAAATTTGCTGTTCTATTGAAATACAGATGCATTATTTGTGGTTAGGGGATTTATAATTCAACTTGTATAATAATTGGGATACCTAACCTACATGAAACAATTTTTTTTTTTTTTGATGGTTGGAAATTATCAAATAACTTCTCGAGGATGGAGGATGTGTTAGACTTTTACTGACTAAAACCCACCCGTGTTCCTTCCATTGCCTGTGTGCCGGGGTCGCGATATCCCTTTCGGACAAACTCGCAACCCTGGCAGGCATTGGCCCTTATGGACCCCGTCAGTTGGTGCTGACATCCTGCGGCGACTAGGGGCGCAAGGGCGCGAATCTTGCCTCTCCCTCGCGCGCTCCGCCTCCTCCTTTGAGAGCATTACTGCTTCGCAGAATGAAGTGACGGCCTCCCATGCACTCTGGCTCCGGACCATGGCCTGAACCAGGGCCAACCGCGAGAGATCACCGCCGCCGATCGCCTCCGTGAGGACACGGCGGTGCCCGTCCCAAGCCGGGCAGACCTCCACAGTATGCTCCACGGTGTGCTCCGGGCGATCCACACAGTGGTGACACCCGGGCGTTTCCTCCTGCCTTATGCGGAACAGGAACCTTCCGAAACAGCCGTGTCCGGTGAGGACCTGCGACATGAAAGAGTCTAAAGTTACGTTGATAGCCATCGGGTTCTGAGTTACGTATTTATTTTTTGTGAAAAAGAAAAACTTGAAACGCTGTATACGGTAGCTTCCGGTTCGCTGCTGCTTTCCAATCTCTTTGCGTAATCAATATTTTATTTGGAAAAATATTCGCAATTTCTGAAACCTAACCAACATATTCCGATCTAGCCAATCCCTCTCAACTCCTTTTTTACTGTTTCGAAATTCAACGCTGCGACAGCTTCTATACAGCCGGTACGTTTCCATCAAACTTAAAAACTGCAATATTGGAAGTCGAAACCAATATCGGGACTTATATAGAACGGTTCGCGAATAAAGCCGACGATCAATTTCGAATATACTTCACGTACTCCGGCCACGTGATTCGCAGAGCAATGCAGTGGCGTGCATCGCAACTATAGGTACATTCCCAATTTTCGATACTCACGCTCCAAAACTTTTGATTAGTTGCGAATTTCGAAGAAAATTTCTGCAACGCTCTTAATTAAACCGCGTTTGTTTCGAACTTCTTTTTGTGGACTGTCTACTTAAGAAATTGAATTTCGCCAATTTTGAATGAACTTTAAAATGGTGAAATGAGAAATGGTTTATGTTTTTGATCAGTAGCAGCTATTAAATGATTGCTAACAAAAATTAAGTACTTACGTACTTACTCATCTAATATTTTAATATACTCTAAAATTCTCGATAACGCACCAATACTAATACACGAAAAAAAAAACATCTATCATATAAATTGTTGCATCATGGCATAGGTACTTCCGAGAAACCATTGAGTTAAGTATTCACGTAGAAGGTTCCACTACTTGTAAACTCCTCTTCTAAGAAGTGAAACATGTCTATATAATAAAAACGAAATGTTGTTAGTTGTTAAGTGCATCACTTGAGAACGGCTGGACTGATTTGGCTAACTTTGGTTTAAAAATGTTCGCAATAGTACTAATCAGGCACTTAAAAAAAAAAAAATTAAGAAGTTACCGGGAAAATTGGAAAATTCGGGAAAAGACTGAAGTGATCTCTTTCTACAGATATAAATTTTACAAGACGTCTTCCGGGTCAGCTAGATAAAAGATAAATAAACTTAACAGGAAAGCGCCCACGTTTTGATGAAGGAAATTGCTTTTTTAATTTTGAGGTGACCAAAGCAGAAGATTATATTTAGATTATTAATTCAGTAATAGTCGCAAACTTGCAAACATAAAATAAATTAACAAAATAATGGTTTAGATTTAAATTAAATAAAACATCAAGTTTACAACTATCAGAATCTTACCTACACATTATTTTAAACAGGTACCGTACACTGCAAACATATTTTTCTAAAAGTATCATTATTAACTCGTAGCTCAGTTATCGAAAGTCGTTCTCAAGTTGAACAACATGCAACCCCAGTTTCAATATCCGGGCTTTATCAAAGTTTGCTCGAATCCTCGCCTCCCGGACAATATCCGACACTTGAGAATTAAACGAAAGCGGTCGTTTATTCTGGCTTGAAATGTATTTTTAATAGAATATTGTACACTGTTTGGATTAAATGATTTTCTGAATATTTAAATGACCGCATAAATGACCTATTTCAAGCCAGCCGATCGTGAGATCGAGATCGACCCGGGAGGTTGATCGGACGTTACGCTTGCCAAGGTCGGTTTGTCGATGGGTGACCTTCCATTACATATCGAGACCCCTCCGTGCCTCCGAAAGCCCACTAAGCCGTTGGTCCTGGCTGTCAGTCGTAGACCTTTGACAGTCGTACGGGTAGTCATCAGCCCAAAAGACTGACTTGACCAGACCAAGAGCTGACTGACCTGACTTATCTTACCAAGGGGTATCGTGTTCGCCAGTAACTGGGTTGTAGAGGTCAGATAGGCAATCACTCCATGTAAAATACTGGTATTCAGCTGCATTGGGTTAGATTGGAAGCCGACTCCGACATAGTTGGGAAAAGGCTAGGCAGATTTATTTGAAGGCCCGAGCGAAACTAACGTTAGTTTCGTTTTACATTTCTCACCATACAATAAACGCTTATAGTTTAAAAGTGACAACGAAGTAAAGACGCTAAGCATTTGAATTCTGTTAGGTCAACTTGGGTTAGTGGTATTTAAATACTAAATTTACGGCAAACAGAAATGTAACTGTTCCAAGTGTTGTGTTCGTGACGAAAATTGTAAAAGTATTTTATTGCATGTCAATAAAACACCTATGTTACAATTTTAGTTTTTAGTATTTGTCTCAGTACTTCAGTACATAAACAGTATCTGGTCGACCAAGCTCGGCTCGGGTGAAAATAGAGAATGCTAGTTCATCCTAATTCCATGTATAGTACATACTAATTCTATGCGGTCATGATAGTACATGTTCATGGATACATGTTTTATGTTTTATGCGTGCGTGCATAAAACATAAAACATGTATCGGATAATTATTTATATGTTATTTAATCATTTTAAGTATTCATACTATTGGTTGTATATTGACAGTATATTTTATGTACTATTTGTTTTATTTTATATTTATGTAAAATTCATTAAAGCTGACTTGGTCTGCGTACGTCTCTTTCGGGTGACCACTGAAAATCAGCGCTATGCTGTGGGTCTCCATAGCACAGCATCATGCTGAGTGGAAGCCTTCTTGTCACAGTCATGACGTGCCAGCAGCTGCCGACTATTTCTGTTTTGTGCTCGTTATTGTATTTATATCTATTCTGTTTCATTTTCTTATTTTCTACTCGAGTTTATCATCTTTTTTTTTATGCACGTGTTTCTGTGACAAATAAACTTATTTTTCTTTTCTTTCTTTTCTTTCCTTCTTTCTTTCTACATACTAATTTCATGTTGCCATGATAGTAGATACTTACTAATTCCATGCTGTCATGATAGTAGGTACATACTATAATTCCATGCTGCCATGGTAGTAGATACTTACTAATTCCATGCTGCCATGTCATTATTCTAAGGAAGCCATCTTGTGCTAAACTTTAGGCGACCGAGCTCTGCTCGGGTGAAAATACGGAGATGATGAATTTTTCCAGATATGAGACCTAGTTAGATCGATTTTTTACCCCCGTAAACCCCTATATTACAACTTTCATCGAAACCTACATACATACAAATATTGCTCATTTAATAGTATAGTTATGATTTATGTACGTACAAGCCGTGCGCCCGATGGGTTCCAATTAGTAAAACTTACGGACGTCCAAAGAAACTTCAAACATCCTTTCTTAGGGCTCACATTTCTTATAAAAGGAACTCTTGTGCAAAATTGCATGCTTCCAGCGGCTTAGGCTGACTATGCGTTGTGTGACAGGGAACGGAATGGAGGTAGGTTTTGAAAAAACAAAAACCAAAAAAAAAATGATAGTGCGAAGATTCTTATCCAATAAATTGGTTTGTAAACACCTTTTCAAATTGTATTTTTCAAGACATTACCAAAGCTAATGCCAATTATCTCTCTTTTGATTGTTAGGAAAATGACTACCTAGGAATTTTGACTCACCATATTGAAGCGATCTTAGTCAGAGGTATTTTGACGATGCATTGTCAGCATTCCCGGGGCATACAACAAGAGAACAAGAGAATGCCCCGAGTTTACACCGATGTGTGAATACAGAGTATTTCTTATATTATACAAATCTTTTTTACAAAACGAGTAACTCTCTATACAGGTTTTGACAATGGACATTAGTCGTATAGTACCCAAAAGAAGTGCCACCCGGTCATAAAAAAACTGGATTTTTACGGGAAATTACTTCCTGAACTTTGTTTAGTAAAGGAAAACTTACGATTGAGGCTGTCATTTAGCTTTTTATCAGAGTACCTGGATGCAAGTGAAGCCGCGGACTACAGCTTGTCTAAACTAATACTATAAAGAGGTAATGTTTGTAAGTTTGGATGTAGGAGATATTCTGGAAGTACCTACTGATCTGGATTATATGAAAATTTGTTTCCTTAAGAGCGTGCATTCTGAAAGTGGGCAACATCGCAAATATTTGTCATATTGCGAGCTCGTGGCTAAATAATAACAGCCGCACATTTCGATCCATCAGGTTTAGATATGCTTGACGGGTTGTTCCATAGGTGGGTGACCCTTTTTACATACCAAGACTCTTTACTCCGTGCTTCGGAAAGCACATTAAGCTGTTGGTACCGGCTGTCATGTGGATCTTTGACAGTCGTTACGGGTCGTCAGAAGTCCGAAACTCTGACAACCATTCTTACCAAGAGGTATCGTATTACCCAGTTACTGGGTTGTGGAGGTCAGATAGGCAGTCGCTCCATGTAAAATACTGGTATTCAGCTGCATCCGGTTAGACTGGAAGCTGACCTCAACATAGTTGGGAAAAGGCTAGGGAGATTGATTGATTGAATTTGGCAATATTACTGAATGGAAATATGAAACATGCCTAACTAGTGAACTAAAATATTGATTATGAAATGCAATAATTAATATCGTAACATCGAATATTTACTTTTAGATGTAAAAAAAGTTGGAAACTTTCCAATTGCATTTTTTGCACCTAAAACGGTTACAACATCAAATTCAGTTATATAATAATTGCAATTCATTATTAATATTCTAGTTCACCAGTTAGCGATATTTCATATTTCCATGCAGTAATATTGGCAACTTAATCAAAACAGGTAGGTAAATATTTGACAGCTATTTGCGCCGTTGCCAACTTTTAGAATGAACCCAGTATAGTTGATTACCGCGCGGGCGAAGTCACGAGCCGAAGCTAGCTTCGTATAATATGCAAAATGGATAGATACGGTCTATTGCGCTCCGTGACGTTTATTGATACCGAACATTTTCATACAAAATATATCCCAAGCAAAGATGAATGACGTCATTTAAACGTCGATGGATTTTTTACATTTCCCGGACGCGATTGATTCGATTTGTGCTCGTAACTCAGACAATGCTTCCTTTATGAATGCAAATTGAGCTATGTATTGGCGTTCCTATCATATTTTGTGCTGTACCTACTTAGGTATAATTCAAAATGCAAGTTTTCTTCTTGACTCCGACTGACTGAGCAGGTTTTTTTCTTGACTTCGAATACTTCTTTTTCGAATCTTTCTTTTTAACACGCTTTTATTAGGTCGACCTGTATGTATGTAACTATGTAATCAAATCTAAGAAAACTAATTTAACCATCTTCTAAAGATCGTAGCGTTATGAAAATTGGCAGTTGTATGTGATTTTGATGACAATACAATAACATGGTACTGTCGAGCTGATCTGATGATGGAGCCGGAAGATATGAACTGGAACTTCATGGTGGATGATCGTATCATAGCCGTGTTTGGATTTGTTAGAAAGGTCTTGTAATGAACGTTGACCATGATTAGGTTTCAAGGTCTGATGATGAAGCCGGAAGATAGGCACTAGCATTCCATGATGAAATATCGTATCATAGCCGTGTTTGGACTTGTTAGAAAGGTCTTGTAAAGGTGCACGTAAAAGCGTGTTTTTTAGTTTTTTTTAAACTATTTTTTTATTTTTATTTATGAGTCTAATAGGAGGGTTTAACAATGTGCGAAGATGGATCGAATTTAGTTTTCCAAGAACTGAAATGTTATTATTTTGGAGAGCCGCACTGACATTCTCTGCCGGCAAAAACCAACTTAACATTTTCAATAAAGAAGTCGGTTAAATATCATCATCACCTTGTCTATGAACTTCATCAGTCAGATTCCTGAAAAGCTTTGAGATTTTCATTTAGGCGTTAAATAATAAAATAACTCGATCCTTGAATAAACCGACTTCAATATGGAAATCCGTAAATATTCTTACACGTTGCCTAAAAGGGAGTGTAATGTTTTCAGGGTTCATGTACACCATAACTTTTAAATCGATAGAATCCTTACATCATCCCCAGTGACATAGGCTATAATTTTGAAAAAAATCTAAATGTCGGCAGTATTTCTCCATATTTAAATTAAAAATCAATCGA
This sequence comes from Agrochola circellaris, assembly GCA_914767755.1. Classification (NCBI taxonomy): domain Eukaryota; kingdom Metazoa; phylum Arthropoda; class Insecta; order Lepidoptera; family Noctuidae; genus Agrochola; species Agrochola circellaris. The sequence continues at coordinate 6,191,175 of OU611847.1, forward strand.
AGGGTTTTAAAATAAAAATAAAACTTGTCACTAAAATGTACAAAAAAAAAAAAAAAAATTAAGTCACAACGGCCCTGCCAAAAAATTAACTAAAAAGTTACTAACAAGTTGTATTATTTAATCTGTATATACAAAGCGAAAGGTCACTCATTTACGCGAGTAAATGAGTGACCTTTCGCTTTGTATGACTAAAAAGATAAATAAAATTGTCATTGAGGTCGGGGGACCTCTTAGATTAATAAGTGTTTCACACAACGACACAACGGCAGTCGTGTTTTTTTTTACTCTTGGTGAGTAAACCAACTTTTCGAAAAAAAAATAACAAAAGTCATTTATTCAAACTAGGCTGAGAATCAGCACTTTTCGAACGTCAAAATTACATTACAACCAAGTGACTGAAACGAAAATTCTAATGGTACATTGTCATGTCTCTGTACTTTTTCCCTGTATAAGCGGGATTCCCCATTTACCTGATATAAGCAATCGCCCCCATTTAAATCACGCGAGCAACCCCAACGATTACGAATAACAAATTATTCTCAATTATTCCGTGTCCCATCATGAAATATGCGCATACATTTCAGAATTTACGACCTGAACTATGTATATGAGAAAACGTATAACTCATCAAACACGAGCATTAAAACTCCTATTTGTCAACGTCCTCTTTAATATCAGCAAGCAATTTTCCAAGAGGATTGTGACCTTTGCATTTCTCAGCCGAGTGCATAACTTGTTCTATTTTCTAACAATAACCACCCTTATTGAGACCAAGATAAGGAAGATTTTACTGTGGTGGTGTTGAGCAAAACGTTTCACGGCCACTGCACTGCCTGGGCGGTCAGCGTGCTAATCAATACCCAAGGAACAGATGCTTTGGCTTATAAATTATACGCGGATTATCACAAGGGATCGTTTGTCAGTCGATTAGCTCTGGTTTATTTTCAGATTGTCGAGATAAATAGCTGTGTTACATAGTTTTATAAATGAAAAATGATTTTATTTCTGTAAGTAAGTTTGTGCTTCGCTTTTGAGATGACAATGTTGTATTTTTGACATGTTATTGTAAATCTATTGTATTTTTTTTAAATTGGAATTGATTTTTTTTTAATGACAGCAGTTCATATTTTTATTGACCAATTTATTTAATGACTACTTTGACATTGATATTGTATCTTTAATGAATAATGATGAAATGTAATTTTGATGAATGTTATCACGGTTTATGCACCATCTCTTTCTACCAATTTGTACGCCACGATATGCGGCTGAACATGTTAGAACTTTTCGTATCCTGTTATTATCCTGCATGCAATGTATCATGTACACCATGTTTAAACAAATAAAATTTACATACTTACTTACTTACTATTATATTACCTGAAAAATAAATTATGTTTTAAAACTATATGAGTAAGGAGTTTCCTATCCGACTTCTCTGAGGAGAAAGACCGAAACAAACTCAGAGGTTTTAAAGTCTAAACTTAATCTTGGTGTCTTACCAAGATTAAGTTTGGACTTTAAAACCTCTGAGTTTGTTTGTTGTGAGGAACATTTACATATATTGGTGTCTGAAATGGTGTTTTGAGGAAAGAACCCCACCGAATTGAGTGGACCTGTCCAGACAGTGCATATATTTGTCAGTAGGCAATCGTGTGTGATTTAGTAAGGAGCAACCTATTAATAGGTGGGTAAAAAATTATGTCTCGACGTGTACCTCGCAAAACGGTGGTCAAATAGACAAATAGCCTGGAAAATTGATTATTTAAGGATATTTTTATTTTAAGTCTGTTACTTAATGCTTCATAAAGCGTCAGCAATTTCAAGGAACCTTTTCCGGCTAGTCACCTCTAGTTAACCAACAGCTTTCTGTGTGGTGTGCATTTCATAGCATTTAATTGTGCGTAAGAGTGATCTCATTTCTATATGAGCTATATACATACATATATGATAGTGAGTGACCCAGTTTCCTCTAGTCAACTTGTTATGCATGGAAACTGTCGAATTAGAATGATTGAATGATTGTAGTAAAATATTTAAAGCTTATTATACAATGCCACCCATGGGCATGTGACCGCCGGTATTTTTCTGAATATTCATGAAAAATTATCGATGATAAAACTCGGCCATTCTTGGTCCGTCGGTCCATTTGGTCCAAGGAACCGAAGGAACGTTTAGTTGAGTTTTTGTTATAGCTGATTTGAACAAGATTCTTATCGATTTATGTTTGTTTTTTATTGTAATTTAATTTTAGAAGAGATATTTTGTCATATCCTATATATAAAAAACGACTAAACAAATTGGCCTACATATGTAATTCACGCGGCCATTCACGTGATTTCTTAGGGACGACCACTGCAGGGTTAAGGCTTTTGTTTTAGGATGCTACCCATTCCTAACTATTTTGAAAAGTGAGCATGAGGAAATGAAATGAAATAGTTTTTTCTGTAAATAGGATATTGGAGTCACTTTTACATGTACAATAAAAAAAAATAGCTAGATGAGTTCGGCGTTTCCTATCTGACTACTCTGAGAAGAAAGGCCGAAACAGACTCAGAGGTCACAGTCTTTTTTAAAGTCCAAACATAATCTTGGTCAGGCCATATGAGGACCATGTAGATTGGTATCTGAAATGGTCTTTTGAGAAAAGAACCACACAGATTTCAGTGGACCTGTCCAGTCAGTGCAAGAATTTGTGAGTAATTGTGGAGCTCAACTTAGAACATAAGGAGCTCAACTTGACGAACAATACCAAAGAAAGGACATTTGGGTAGGCCGCATAAACTACTCAAACTGCCAGACCATCATTAAAACTAACTGAGAAAGAAAAAAAAAAAAAAAAGAAAAAATATCCACATAGTCTTTTCATTCACAATAATTAAAAAATATAATATTTTACAAAGTGATCGTGTCATTTTGTATGTAATATTCAACAATATCAATGTTTAAATAAAACTGGTATATTTTGATGATTTTACTGAATAATTTTAATGTCAAGTTTTGTGGAAAGATCACCAAAGAGCTGCATTCCATCTCATGCTAGAGATTGACCGTATTCACAGCTCACTTCCACCTCACTTCACCTAAGTTTTACAGAATAGACGGGCTGTTCAAGAGTATTTTTCCCTTAACAACATTACCTTCGTTCCCATCTCGTTTAATATTGCTAAGTGATTGATAATGATACCGCAGAAGGCCATTCCAACGTAATAATGAGCCGAAAACAATTAAGTTAATAACATACGGCCTGTTATTATAATCCACTTTAGAGACCCACCCTGTTTAGACGAATTGAACACTTATCGATTTCATAAATGCGTTTTCCGAATATCCATAATTTATTAGGTGCCTACTGTATTTTGTGATCCGTTGAATGGTAAACCAAACTAGTTTGAACCAATGACGGGGATTTTCATGTTGATTTAAAACAGGACCCTGTCGAATACCAATTCCTTCGCCAATCCGCACCTTTTGGTCAATTTGGGATAAGATTTTTTCACAAATGTTTTTGCTCTAGTCACTTATTGCTTAAGCATTCGTTTTGTAAGATGATCGGTCACACAATAACGGCTCTCTATATACAGAGTGTTTTTTGACACTGAAAATGACAGATTTGAAGGCCCTTAAAATATGAGAGTAGGTACCTATAGTATGTCTTTGACCTTGTCCTTAAGGGCTCATTAGAAAACCAGCGTCAGACAGCATCTAATCATCATCATTAAATGAACCTTTTTGGCGCAGCCATGAGGCACAACCTATTATTGCTATAGACATATTTTCACTTTTTATGTTGTTATTATGTGTTTCACGAACTGTGTCTACATAAACAGAATTCTTTCTTTCTTTCTTATTGAGAAAGTCAGTTTTGATTCAGAAGTTTTGGGTGCGAGAAGCCCTGATTTCACTAATGAAACTGAACGCGATCAGCATTTCTAAAACGCGTTCAAGAGCTGTCAGTGTCAAAATTGTTATGGAATATTGAACACTGACAGCTCTTGAACGCGTTTAGATGTGCTAAACGCGTTCAATTTCATTGGTGAAATCCGCACTTACTCTTCAAGGTTGGCAAGAAAATTATGAGTAAACAAAACACGTTCGTTTACGTTAGCAGAGTTTTCCTCTGCAAATTGTAACCAAATAATAAAGGGCAAATTATTGTGCCGGAGTAAGGCAATTTACCAGTCTGTCTTTTAATTAACTCCACGGTACAATTTATTTGGGATCAGACAAGAATATGTCTCGTTAGCAAGTATATATATAAACTGGCATTGCAAGAAACTAAAGAAACAAGAAATTACATAATTGGACCTCATCAGTCTTATGGTTGCGATTCCTGTGGCGAAGGAAGGTTCTAAGTTGTGTTAACAAGTAGCAGATAGATACTCGACGGCTATGACGTAGTAGTTGCTTAGTTATTCCTAAATTACTTTCAAATATTGTCATTAATACCTAAATTATATTCTTTGTATTTATTTTCCCATAATAAGTCATTTATTTGATTTTTATAACAATAATTTAGTATTTCATAACTTATTGGGTAGATAACTGACAGTTGATTTGAATATGGCGGTTATGTGTATAAAAAGACAGACAAATCATTTTTAACATGCATTATATTGTGAACTAGTGATAAGGACGTTACTCTGCCCAAATACAGACTTTAATTGTGTAAAACCTGCTACTGAGTATCAGTTGCTAGTAAAGTTTGACGAAGTGAGCGCCATGTATCTATTACATAATTAATTTATCTGTCCTTGCTTCATTTTTGATTCTTTTTACCTATTGTGGTATCAGAGCGACAGCAATGGTGGCCCAGTGGTAACGGCCGCGACTTACGAGTTATCGGTCGTAGGATCGAAACCAGACAGGCGCTTTAGTTTGTGTAAATTATTTCATCACCACTGCTCTCAAAACGGTGAACGAAAACATCGTTAGGCAGCATGTCCTAGAACCAAAAATTCGAAGACATTTGACATCTACCAATCCGTACTGGGCCCGCGTGCTGGATTACGGTCCACTGCCTCTCACCGAGAGGAGGCCTGTGTCCCGGCAGTGGGAACATTATAGGCTGATTATAGTTATGATATTGTGGTATAGTGATTTTATTGTATCCCAACATCGCCTTCACATATAATTATATAATTAATATTTACAAAGTATTTTAAAAGAGTAGCTATGGAATTTCATGCTCATTCTTCTGTATACGAAACTACCTTTTGGAAGGGGCAACTAGAAACAATTATATTTTCTTGTACATTTTTGCGTTTAAGTGCAGACGTGCGTTTCATCAAATAGCTCCTATGCTGCCATATTGGCTTCAGTGTTAAACTTTAACAACAGACCAATTAGGTATCACCGTAGCGTATTCCTGTTCGTCTTATAACAGTGGCGACATTACGGCATATCTATTTGATGAAATAAACTCTAAATGCCTATTTGAAATTATTGATTTGACTTTGAAGTAAGGAGGCCTTGCATTTATTTTAGTTGCATTACCCATTCATGGACTCAGGGAAGGTAAACACAGCTTGACTTCTGAGAATAATAGATTTTTCGCCTGTGTCTATATAAAGTACTCCTTAAGTCAATAATATCAATAGGTCATCATAACACAATACTAGAAAGTTAATTTCGAGTAGGTATCGAAAATTGCATCATTTAAAACCAAGAAAAAAAGCTAAAAAACAAAATTGCTACTCATAAGGTATTTATTCGATGCACCAAACTTTACCCTATCCCTGAACTGAATGAAAAAAGCTGTTGAGTAAATTGAATATCTTACCAGAGTCTTCAGTAAATTCGTTGTGTCTTAAAGTAACATCGGCGCGTGGGCAAAACCGCGGGTACAGCTAGTAACAATATATCTACTTTAAATTCATTCATTCATTCATTCACTGACGCACTCTAACAGGTAACAGACAATGCACAGCCTAACCAGCTGGTCTAGAAGTATGACATTTTTGCACAAGAGTTCCTTACGAAGCTAAGTACTAAAAGAGGGTTTTTTCAAAATTGTCAATGGGAAATCCGATCTGGCGCAAGACATGTTACATTATAACACGTCAATAAAACCATCTAGATAGTAAAATAAAAATAAAAAAATGTTTATTTCAATTTCATAGGGCATTAAGATACATATTATTGGAGATCACCTTTTAAGCAAGGAATTGCTTGTGTTAGGAGACTCCGCGCTTCCACTTGTCATTATCTTATGCAATTGAAACGTGAACAATGTAAACATGCAAAACTAAAAATAAATGGGTAACTTAAAATTATACAAAATAAATGAATGAATGACCAAATGATTTGCAAATGAATGAGCATTATGCATAGAAAAGGGCCAGATCGCGCGTGTAATTGTGATATGTGTAAGAATGGGTGAGGGTGTGTATTTAGTTCTCCTATCCTAATAAATATCCTGTACAATTTTAGATATAATACGAAAGTGTGTTTGTTTCTTTATTTGTTTGCTTGCTTGTTACGCATTCACGCAAAAACGGCTGAACAAAATCTGGATGAAACTTTGGCATTCTGATAGACCATGTCCTGGGTTAGGACTCAGGATAATTCCGTCCCGACTCTACCACGGGTCGAGACTCGAGACCTATGCGGGTGAGGACGGAAGGTGCAGCTAGAATAAGTTTAGGTGTAAGTGCAAGTTCAAGTGTAGGTGTAGGTTAGCCCTGCGACCATGTCTTGGGATCGGAAGAAGCCGAATAATCTTCGTGCACTAACCATGCACACAACAACTGAATGTAAAGAGTTTGGTTATTGAAGTGTACTTACAATAGATTCAACATCATCGTAGGTTTTAGTCTTAAGCCAATCGGTTACAACTTTTTTACAGTCTCGGAGCTTCATAGAGTATATACGCAGTTCTTTATTCAGCAAGTTGTATAGGTAAGAAGATAGTACCTATTATTTATCTTCAAGTTCAAACGGCTGAGGAACTTTGTACTTGACCTGGTAAACGTAGTATCCTTGAGAATTATGATAGGGCAGTTACAGTGGCCTTGGGGAGCAACGTAAATTACTTTTGACATTCAACGCGTTCTCGATTACTACGAGTATAGTGGTCGATTTAATATTACAGGGAACTATCGACGATATTGATATCGTAATAACAGATAGGTACATTTGATTGCCTCTTTGGTCTAGTGGTCGCAAGCTGTACTTCTCAGCATGAGGTCCTGGATTTAATTCCCAGGTCGGGCAAAAAGTCGTTGTGTTTTTCCATCTAGAATTTCACAGTAGCAGCCTGTAGTCTGGAATTGTGCCCGTTTGATGGCAATAGACTCGCCCCTATCATGGGACTTAAACATGTTGCGAAATGTGGTAGTACTATAGGTACACTTCTGCCTAACCCTTTGGGGATTAGAAGCATGACGTTATTTTATGTTTATCTAATGACGAAGGAATTGAGTCATTTTTTTAAAATAACCGATGAAAAATTTCAACGCAGGGAGTTCAGAATCATGTACTGAATCCATGGTAACGGTTTTCGCGTCGATGTCCCTGACACCCTGTATACACCCTGATACACAAAGTCACGCCTTGTTCCCATGGGGTAGCTAGAAAGGACAGAACACCACCTGCTACGAGCCTTAGATACTCCTTTTGCCTCGTTTACGTTCATACATCTGGTCATACACGCACGCCGGTTGCGAGCACTTGACCTTTCTGAAGAACATCACTAATAAGGTCACTCTAATTATGTTCTTCTTTGGCGTCCCCGGTAGGTTAATAAGTATAATATCTATTTAGTTATAAAATGCCCAACGATGTAAAAGATTGCATGTCCATAAATCATGAGGAATAAAACCTAAAAGGTAATTCTAGATTGAAAAATGCTCGCTGTGGTAACAATTTATTACAACATTAAAATTAATCGCCGCTGAAAATACTTCCCCTCGAGGTCTATTATACTAAATTTGAGGATTAAAGGAATTTCAGTCATTAAGTAGACTACCAATTTGTGCGCAAAATTAAGAACTGTAGGTAATAATCATAAATGTCATAAAGCGCAATTCACGTTTTATTTTATTAAGCCAAGAGGGTTAGGGTGCTTTCACTGGCGAGTTTCTTAGAAGTAAATTTTCATTGGAAAATTGTAGCTGAGATATTAATGTATTGAAAACTTTGCCTAAGTTTTCAATAATGTAGTAAGTATAATAAACTTGGGCGGGGTTGCGATTTGTCCGAAAGGGATATCGTGGCCCCAGCACACAGGCAACGGAAGGAACACGGGTGGGTTTAAGTCAGTAAAAGTCTGACACGGCCTTCCGCTCCGCCCAGAGCGGGAGAAGTTATTTGATAATTTCCCACCCAAAAAAAAGGTAGTATAATTAAACGTTGAAAATTACAGCTTCCTGCAAGAGAGTTTGTCATTTATTCATTCATTATATTGAAAACCATTTATTTCTTTATTTTGCATCTCCAACCAAAGATATTCACAATACACGACATTACTGCGTTTTCAGTTTTAGAGTACCTACATAATAATAGTACCTTGTGGTTGCTGTAACAATATAAGTATCAGTGTGAACACACTGCTCTCGACGCTTGACGTATCCACACGTCAGGTTCGAGTTCGCAACAAGTCAATCGCCATCCTGAGGATGCCTCGTTGAGAGGTGAAACACGTGTAGATTTCTTACAGGGTTCTTTATGACTCTTTATGAACAGTTACGCGGATTAGGTTACTTAATATACGTCATCTATTGTATTTTATAAAGATAATAGTTAATATTTTATGTATCTGTGGCATATTATATATCTACTGATATTATATCAGAAGTCCCTACATAAGCTTAGCATAAGCATAATCAGCCTATAATGTTCCTACTGCTGGGACACAGGCCTCCTCTCGATGAGAGGGAGTGGGCCGTAATCCACCACGCGGGCCATTGATAGATGTCACATGTCTTCGAATTTTTGGTTCTAGGACATGCCGGTTTCCTCATGATGTTTTCCTTCACCGTTTTGAGAGCAGTGGTGATGAAATAATTTACACAAGTTAAACGCCTGTCTGGGTTCGAACCTACGACCGATAACTCGTAAGTCGCGGGCGTTACCACTGGGCCACCACTGCTCTCTCTAAGTCCTTACTAAGTGCTCTCTAAGTATCTTAATCTCTACGTATCCTATTAATCTTCGATTATTTTAAACTTGCTAAGGCTCTTTCACCGTTGTTTACAACAACAGCCAATGGGGAAGTTCGCAGAGCCCCAACATTTTCACAGATGTCAAATTCAATGAGGCATAAGACCACTCAGAGTTGGCCTGAGTAACCCAATTGTCTTCCATTTTAATTTTCGAGCCGACTTCTGAAATGAAATTACAAAGTTCTTTATTTGGCTTTGTAAATTGAATTATCAGGGAAATGATTACAACTTTTTCCTGAATACAGAAGTTTGTTTCAGTTATCTTTTGGGGAATAAGGGAAAAATTGTTTTTTCCTTAACAGCCTGTTGATTTCAAGTATAACAAAATTATTATAAGTTTGCGCACTTGTTTACGTTAAAGACTTTCACCACTTTTTTAAGTTAAACAAGTTTTCTTGTTTTAGATTGAGAATTTGTTTTCGTATGTTCAAGTGTTTTCCTACGGGACTTACCCCGTATTTATTTAGTTTGAAGTCAAAATTGTAATATTCAAAGTTTAGTTATAGCGTATATAGAAATATACTACCGTATATAGAAATGGCATGTTGCAATCGAAGCTCTAATAATTCCTATTTTGTGGGAATATTACACAGCAATATAATGAATGCGCCTCTTTTAGTGAACTTCAAATAATTTTTATTAACAGCTTTTATTTAACTTCACTTGTATGTATGTCCTGGACTATTACAATCAATATTTCACCCATTTCCACTGAAGCTATCGGGCTGAAATTTAAAATACGTGTTTGGTTCTCGTGACAATGCATGAACAAAGACTTAAAAAAAAAAAAAATTAAAAGCTTTTATTTTACTGTCCTAAAAATACTAAATAGCCAGAAAGGTAACTGCGACTAACTTGGATGTAGCGGTTGGTCACAGTTCTAAACTAACCTAACCTGTTTGGTTGGGGTACCCTAACTTAGTTACTGCGAGCAATTGTGAGAAAAAGCTAGAAAGTTAAAAGTGCATTTTTTTTTAGAAATTCATTCATTTAGAAAAGTGTCCATCATTAGAACGTCAGTAAGTTTTTATACGATTAGTTAAATATTTCCCTATAAGTATAAATTAATAATCAAATGCCCAGCATCGATAAAGAAACGTAATTTATTTTCATTATCGTTCAATTTTTCATAGAAGTTCTGCTAATAGCTATACAATGTGAAATTTAATTCGTTTGCATCCTCTTAAGGAGTCATTGTACTCATCATTATGAACAACTTTCACTATGAGGCCAAACCTGAAATCGCGAAAAAAAAATTCAGCTGTTCCCTACATTATAACGAGCTATGCGAACATAAATGTATGGAACAGCTGATTTTTTAAATTTCACATTGTATAGAAACTTTTAAATGGTAAAAAAATGAAGAGTCTTAAAACCAAATTCAATAAGTTTCGTAGTGAGATAGTTGAATTATTAAAATCAAACTGCTTTGCACTATTACCACGTTGATTATGACGTGTTGCTTTGTATTTAATATTATTGAAATAAACATACAGTAATATGTAAATGTTAATGTCAATGTCAATGTACAGTCGTTATTCAGAAGCCCGAAAGTCTGCAACCAGTCTTACCAAGGGGTATCGTGTTACCCAGTTGCTGGGTTGTGGAGGTTAGATAGGCAGTCGCTCCATGTAAAATACTGGTATTCAGCTGCATCCGGTTAGACTGCAAGCTGACCCCAGCATAGTTGGGAAAAGGCTAGGCAGACAGACACAGTAATATGTAAATGGTGGAAGCCTATATATGAAACAAGGCTGCCAATAATGATGATGACCATGTAAATACCCAAATTTTGTTACATTTCAGTAGCCAAAAATATTAAAAGAATTTGAAGTAGGTAGCTAACCGTTCCCCAAAGGGTCTGTAAGATCAAGGGAAGTGAATGAGTTCACCCTCAACGCACTGTATATTATATCCAGAGGTCTATAATACTCTTTTATTACAAAAATCTCAAGGACACGTTTCCTCAAAGATCTTGAAAAAATCCGCGAGGCCCTTTAGGAAATCCGGTTGCAAAAAAATTCAGGATTGAAATATAAGGATAAAGAATTCCTATGGCGATATTTTATAATATATTACCGAAATAATGTAGTAATGTTTATATTGTATCATACATATATAAACTCAAGCCTTCTTCCCAAGGGGGTAGACAGAAAGTACAGTTTTTTTTTTTTTTTTTTTTTTTTCTCTGATATAAATAAATAATAATAATAATAATAAATAATAATAAAACGCCAACAAGTACGATCCTTACTATACTCCGTTTGCTTCGTTTACGTTCATGCAAATGTAGTAATTGTACACACGGTTACACATAAAGCTATACATTTCCGGTATAAGCTGACCTAGCATTGTACGGAAATCCTATACAATGCGAGACCAGCATAAACTGGAAAAGTATTAAGTAAAAAATAAGTAAAGTAGCTTGATGTGTAGCCGTGCGTACTTTATAAAGTGCGATTTATTTTATAAATTGCCAGCTGTGACAAAAAAAATACTTTTTACACTGATCATACCAACCAAGATTTCTACCTATATAGACTAGATTTTATATTAAGAAAAACACTTTTATAAATAATTAGCTTTTGCCTGCAACTTTGTCAGCGTTTACCGGGATACAAAGTCATCCTATTTCTTAACCCAGGTCATGGTCTACCCATGTGCCAAATTGCATCCAAATCCGTTCAGTCGTTTTAGCGTGAAAGCGTAACAAACAAACTCACTTTCGCATTTATAAAATAATTTAGGATGAATTTCCACTGTCAAACGTAGCTAGTACATTTTAAGGGTACCCTCTACCCTAATTACGTAATACACGATCAATCAGAATCTGAACGGTTTTGAAACAGATTCCTAATCCATTGCTTCATAAGTTTGAAAAAAAAAAAAATGCGTAAATAACGCAATGAATGTTGTTGAACTGTCAAAATGAAACAGATTAGTCGTAATCGTTTACGAAAATTTGTTACGTAATTAGAGAGCAGAATACTTTTTATTTCAAACTACCTTGCATCCGCTAAGTATCGATCCTCTACAGACTTTACTTTACTCCAAATGACTTTTGTCCACAACCGTACCCATTATTCCACTTTCCAGCCCCACATTACACTGAACTCATATCATAAAACTAATCATACTAGTAACACGATTAAGTTATTACAGTACCCATTGTGCGGTTATGACTGGCATTAAACACGCACTTTCAAGAATAAATGACAGGCTTTTAATATGTTAATAGCTCCATTTCGGTACAGTAATGTAATAAACGGTGATATTCTTGGCTGTTTTACTTGTGAATTTGTGAGTGGTATATGTAGTCTACTTATTATAGCATTAACAGTACCTGGGCGACGGAGCTCTGCTCTGTTGAAAATAGACAATGTACTATTCTATAGGATAGTTCATACTTATTCAATGTGTAGTAAATACTAATTCCATGCTGCCATGTTATTATTCTAAGGTAGCCATCTTGTTTTCAACTTTGGGCGACCGAGCTCTGCTCGGGTGAAAATACGAAGAAAACTTTTCCCAAATATAAGACCTAGCTAAACCGATTTTTCACCCCCATAAACCCCTATATTGCAACTTTCATCGAAATAGTTATAGCCGTTTTTAAGAACGTGATTACAAATATATTCAGGGTGTTTGGTACTTCTAAAATCAGTTTGTGTGCTCAATTTGTTTAAAAAAAAATTGGCGACCAAATTATTTTTGCGGGATTGTTGGTGTCATTTGCCAGCATTCAATTATTCTTTTATTTTTAAAATTAATTTAAAAGTTGAAATTTTTCGTACCTTATTACAATTTTAAGACTTAGAAGCACAATTTTTTTTTTTAAACCGACCGTACTGTAAATGTCATTACCAATAGCGTCAAAAATTATTGCGTTCTATTACAATCACAAACAAGAAACACATTACTTACTTGTGACGACATTTCGGGTAATTATATATAAAAAAAAAAAAATCTTAATTACCTACCGTGACAACTAAGACAATGACGCTCCCAATCCCTAAGAAAATTGTGTCGGTCCTTCTACCAAACACCCTGTATACAGGTTGGGTAAAAAATCGTGGATCAAACGAAACAGGGCGATAGTTGGGATTATTTGCAGTATATTATATACTCCGGCCACCATAAAGAGGGGCGTGCGGGCGGCGAAATTGGGGCTGTATCGTCGCTTGAGCAGTCAGGCCCTAAGAGGCACGCAGTGTACCATGCGAGGCTTTATGAAAGGACGTGCGGTCGTGGGATCGGCCGCACTGGGTGATGGGGCCCACTAGGTATGGCGGGCTGATACCAGTCGGGGGTTTGGCGAATGTACAAATATCTCCCGGGCCCCCGACACATGGTAGTAGTAGGAACAGTGGGGTTTTAGTACATAGGGGTCAGACATAACCCTCCGTTCCGTTCTCGGAGACGGTGGGTATCCATGAGGATATACCCACAGAAAAATAAAATATATATCGGGACAGGTCGCTAGTTTATATCTAAGTTAATATGGATTGTTGCTCTTTTCGGTGTCATCTTGACTTACAGCTAGTGAAGGTTTATGTATGAAACTTTTAGGTATGAACACTAATCGTTAGTATTTTATAATCAACATTACGGTTTATTTATAACGTTAGCGACCCACCCCTGCTGCGCATGAAGAAATCATGCGCAGCACGTCTTGACAGAACATCGTGATTTCTTTATTAGTTTCTTTATTAGTAAGTTCAAAGTTAATGTATTATGCACATAAACCTTCCGAAATAAATTCTCTAAGGCTGGTTTCCAAGTAGTTCGGACCCGTACCTGTCAAAAAATGGAGGAACCCCTTTAATTTTGAACTTTCATTTATTTTGATTAAATTTTGTTTGTGTGTCTCTGTTCCGGGAGACCCGTACGGGCCGCCCGTATGGGTCTCCCAGAACGGAGACACAAGTCAGGCGCTAGAACATTGTTTCACAGCGATGCGGTCCGTACGCGACCCGCTCCGGGTAGAGCCCGTACAACGTATCGTACTACTCTCTCGTTTCAGAGAATTGCGGGCGCTAGCCGTACGGGTCTCCGGAATACGGACGGCCCATACGAGTCTCCCGGACAACTATGAAACCAACATTGGGGATGGTGAAAACCGCCGTTGCGAAGTTTAGAAGAACAACGCGGTCCTTCAGACAGACACGAATAGTGACTTTAATTTATAATTTGTATAGATTTTTCAGTTAGTCAGGAACGTATCTTCATATATATTTCTTTGCGCGTTTATACTTAGTTTGGGTTAGTTAGGTCAGTTAAAGTTTTTCTCCGTGAAACGTCGACTTGCAGTTCGCTTTTCCGAGTTGCAAGTCTACTGCTGAAAAACTTAAGGGGTTGTCAATAAGTATATATAAAACTTAAAGTAGTAAAAACGTCTACCTAGCTCAAGAGTTTCACCAGTCAGTGAAAAAATCGGATTGAGGATAAACCTTGTAGGTGATCGTTAAAAAAATATTAAATTTAACTAAAAACATGCAAAAAGCACTGCCGTATTTTGATAACTTTAACCAAGTCACCTTTACTTAAATAAAAATAACAAAGAACAGAGAAGAAAGTGAAAGAACAGGTATTTTCCGTATTCCATTACCTACACTATTATTTTCTTTTATTCAACTTTTTAGGCTTCCATACTCAAAATGTGCCAACGGGACCTTATTACTAAGGCTACGCTGTTCGTCTATCTGTCACAGGGCTGTACCTCTTGATCCTTAATTCGTAGACAGTTGAAATTTTCCCAGAGTATGTACTACTATAGCTACTATAACAAAATTTAATCAAAATAAACTAAAGTTAAAAATGAAAGAGTTGCCCCAATTATTTTGGCGTTTATGTTTAAAGCCTTAAAAAAAGATGTAGTGTTAAATACGATGATACGGAGCCCTATTTGTACAAGCATGACTCGCACTTGGTCAGTTTTTAACCTACAGGAGAGGGGTAATTTGTACCCATTATCCTTTTTGATGAAAAACATTTTTCGCGAACGAAATGCGATGCCAATTCCCAACAGCGCGCGAGTTCGCAACGATTCTGAATGCAGCTAATGAGCAGCTTCAAGTTACGTACGCGTATTCAGTTACAGTTTAAAATGTTTATACAATTCTTCAGTGTATATTTCTGAAGTACAAAAAAACATAATATAGGTATGTGTGTATGGTGGTAAATAAATAGGCGCTGTCTTTTGGTCTTCTTTAATCTTTTCTGGTCTTATGGTCTGCATTCCTTCCTTTCAACTGTCCATATCACGACAAACGTACACTGCATTCATACTTTTAAAGATGCCTTTGGCTACTTATTCTGGCTGACTTTGAATTCATGAGCAATTTATTGCGGATAATATTTTTTTTTGTTGACCACATACTAAATTAAAAAATTAAAAATCCGACTGCAAAATCACATAACTGAAAAGAGAAAAAGTATTGCAGTCGGGTTTTAGATTTTTAAAATCATTTTACACCTTTTAGTGTCCCGGCACAATCTTATGAACAAAAACTGATCCGACACAAACATGGCCCATTTTTACGCTATCAAAAACTTTTTAAACCAATTTATTGTTCCTAATTAAATTTAAATATATAAGTTACATATATTTTTGTAATACCCTTTTAATTTCCTTTATTTTGATACCCTACTCGATAGGTTTGGTTATTTTTTTTTATTAACATATTAATATTTTGCGCCAAAAATCCGCAACACCTATTTATGGATACCTAGGTTTTTAAGACGATACCTTAACTGGCGAAATCCATCCAGCCGTTTGGAAGATACGAGGATATAAAGAAATTTACAAATATACATAGAAAGAAAGAAAGAAAAAGTATTTATTGAGACTCGCACAGGTAATCACACATTAAACTAAAAACGCACTAAACATTAATAAAAAACAAAGTAACATTAAAATTTAAAGAATTAAGTCTCGTACGAGTCCAAAAGGCTCCTAACTCAGCATGATGCTGCGACATTAAAAAAAATGAAAATGTCGCAGCGCTGGTATTCTGATAGGGCCCGCAGTGACATACATACGCACGAAAAACATAACCCTTCCTTGGCGGGCGGGTAAAAAGAATGTTATAGATGAGTGCTATAACCCTCTGAAACATGGTCTATAATGCAGGCTGTATTTCCGGAAGGCATTTAAAATAAATACCTAGTACTGCAGTGCTATTCTGTAACCATCTCACCGTGAAAACTTAGGTGACGTGAGCGTGGAGTGAGCTGTCATTCCACAGAGATTGACACTATTGACAGCTAACTTCACCCAAGTTTTCACGGTGAGATGTTTACAAAATAGCATGGCTGCTTCGAGTACGTCACCTGGTTTTTTATTTCAATTAACACGACACATCGGTAGGTAACGACTGGCAATGAGTTTAATGGGAAAAATTGTAGCACTTGCTTTAACGGCACGTAATTATACTTAATGGTTCGCTTACGTTCGTAAACGTAGGGAACGTTATTTGTGTGGTTCAGAGGCAAATAAGCTGATGGTACTTGGTTAAAATGGTTGGTGGTGGTGTATTACCATCTTAAAGGACTCGGCGATGAAATGTCTCATGTGTTTAAAATAATACCAGCTAAATAGCAACGCTATTTCAATCAAGGTAAAATAATATTGTTTGATTTTTTTAATATTTATGTTTTGTTTCTGGACTTTGACGGTTCAGCAGAGGTTCAAGCTTGTGCTGCTCTCCACAACACAAATCACGGTCATACAAAAAGCAGAAAATCATAAGTGGGACTAAGCCGGACACGTTTGCCGTGTGTCGGACGAGTCAAGGGACAAATTTACTACCATGTCAGTCGCAGAAAACGTCCGTTGACATCGAGGCAGACCCAGAAGACGATAGCAAGACGAGGTTGATGCCTACAGACAGGATTAGTCCACACTAGCTCAAGGCAGAGAGGAGTGGAAAGGAGAAAGGAAGACCCTTGCCCTGCAGGGGGACAAAAAAGCCAAAAAAAAAAAAAACATTTCGAAATCGAACAAAATCTCAGCCACGAAATTAAAATATTTTTTTTCTTCTCAAATGAGAGTCATGCCACACCTTGATTCGAGCTTCATATGCATAAAAAATATATAAATTATAATCTCGGTACCTACCTATACTTACGTAGATGTCTGCAATACATTTTTTTTAATTTTCTAGCAAAATTGACGAAGAATGTGGTAATAATATACATTATTACATTTGCCTACCTGCTCAAAGCTCGACTGAATATTATGATTGATTTGAAGTGGGACCTACCTAGAATCCTTAAAGACCCAAGTACATACAATTAATCAAAACAGACATTCGTCTAGAGTAGAAAAACTTGATTCTAGTGTCAAAATATTTACCATGGAGACAAATTGGTTGCTATAATAGATGTTTTTTTCTTTGCAAAAGAAAATTGCTATAATTTATTTCTGTGTTTTGGTTTTCGATTTACTCTGTTATGATTCATATTGCGATCACATGAGATTTCAATTTTGTCAGTACCTAGGTGACGAAAACAAAAAAAAAAAAACTTTAGTTGTAGAAATTGTATTTATGTTGTATGTATAAGCAGAATTCAGCGCCAGTAGATGGTTGAGCTGCTCAAATGAGTACCTATCTCTGAAATTCAAAATAAGTACCTATTCTGAATTTGAAATCATCGTTTGAAGTCGTAATCATAATTCAAATTCAAAGGGAATATATGTGATTATTTTCCTTGGAAATTGATAAAAAATTGCAAACAGATTTATATCACCTCGTCTCACAGCAACAGAAATAGATCACACCATTCAATTCAAATCGTTTTGCTTTGAACAAACACTTTGTATCAGCAGTTATCGTTCAATAGATCCCTTAGGAAATCAGTGTAATGTTCCACACAATACTATCAACCGCCATCTTTATAGGCTAGGAGCTGACACTTAAATAGAGTGTTGATAGTCGCATCATTAATCTTTGCTGGACCCGGCTCATTTACTATTTGACTGCGTAGACTAGTCACCATAGATCTTCTTTTGTTAAACCTTATCAATGGCGAAAGGGTATATTTAAAGAATGAGGCCGGGGACAGGATCAGCCCAAGTTCGGCTCGATCAATTTTAGATTAATTTCGTAGCTAGCTATATTTAGGGAGGGACGTGGTTTATTAAAGTCCTGGCAGGGATTGAGTAACTTTACCGTAAGGTTGTGTAAAGGTCAGATTTTTGTTTGATAAGGTAGGTGACATAATTAGCAGGTAGTCCTTCTGGTACATGAATCCTGATGTGCATTAAATTTATTTCGCAGAAACAAGAAACGGAGAGAGAGGAAAAATAGGTAAAATCGTAGGATTTTTTCTGTAAGTGTACAATTATCTGACATAAAATATCTCCGTAATTTACAATAGGAGGAACTCGTGGCTAACTAATAACAGCCGCACGGGTCGATCCATCAGGATAAGCTACGCTTGCCGGGGTTGGTCCGTGGATGGGTGACCATCTTTACAAACCGAGTTTTCCCCTGTGCCTCAGAAAGCACGTTACGCCGTTGGTCCCGGCTCTCATTCGTGGATCTTTGACAGTCGTTACGGGTCGTCAGAAGCCCGAAAGTCTGACAAACAGTGTTACCAAGGGGTATCGTATTACCCAGTTACTGGGTAGTGGAGCTCGGATAGGCAGTCGCTCCAAGTAAAATACTGGTATTCAGCTGCATCCGGTTAGACTGGAAGCCGACCCCAACATAGTTGGGAAAAGGCTAGGCAGATTCATTGACTTTACAATACTAGAGCCCGTAGCTTATGAAATGGTTAACTAACTTATTAAAAGACAACCAATAAATTAATCATATCAAACGTTTATTTTCTAGAAATACATGTGTCTGGACTCTTGTGTCTCATAAAAGATGATATCAACGGTAATGTTTTCCCATTGTTTGTCTTATTTGTTTTAATATATTCGTGTATTTATGTGTATTTATCTGTTCTTGTATTT
The DNA here is from genome assembly GCA_914767755.1 of Agrochola circellaris. Taxonomy (NCBI): domain Eukaryota; kingdom Metazoa; phylum Arthropoda; class Insecta; order Lepidoptera; family Noctuidae; genus Agrochola; species Agrochola circellaris. Next base: position 6,210,303 of record OU611847.1, read on the forward strand.
ATTTATATAGTATTATATATATAGGTTAATAGGTATATGTATATCCTTATATTTAAATAAATATTTATTCCACAATTTTCGATAATGCACCTACCACTGTTTATCTCTGCATCACCCAAAGGTTGACTGGTAGAAAATGCCTATGGCATTAAGTCCGCCTCTGTACATTGTGTGCTTAAAGTGTTAAATAAATAAATATTAAAATGTCACGTCATGATGATATCTCGAACAAAATGTCATTAAGATTCTCTACTAGCATGATATAATTATCGTTGGTTTCAAATATCAAACCAAACCTGGATAATTAATTTGTTTGACCTAGATAAGTACGGTAGCTTTAAATTAATTACGTCACAATAATGAGGTTAGTATTTAGTGTCAGACCGTAACTGGCGACGATGTTGATTCAAGGTTGAAAGTTTAGACTAAGACCCAGTTCAGTTGTAAATTAGAGTACCTACCTATGTAGGTAAGAAAAGGTAGTTATACAGTACTTACTAAGTAACTGTTTATAAATATATGGGTATATGTATATAAGATACATTTGGACGAAAAGGGAACTAAGAACTGACAAACATAAGTGGCAATGGGCAGGGCACATTGTTCGCATAACAGACGGCCAATGGGGCCACAATTTTCTGGAATGGTGACTGCGTACCGAAAGACGCAGCGTTGGAACGCCACAAGGTGGACCTTGTGAAGGCTGCAGGAATCCGCTGGATGCGGGAAGCACAGAACCGGTTGAAGTGCCGGTGCTTGGGGGAGGCCTATGTCCAGCAGTGGACGTCTTTCGGCTGAAATGATGGACGAAAAAGTGGGAAATAAATTAATTTCTGTCATATAAATTGTATCAATATGATATTGAATAAAACAGCTTAACTTAGCAAAACTTCATCTCCTTAAAATTTAAAGCTTTCGATCAAGTGCTTTTCATCTTTTTTTAAATTTTCATTCAGATTATAATAGGAATAAAGAATCAGCTTTTCCTTAATTACAGAAAGAAAAAACCAAAGCAAAAATTTTGGCAGTTTTAGAAAGAATCCATTTTTCTCTTAGCTAGTAAGTCACTATAAATTCCAATTTTAACTGAATATAATTTGAAATTGAAAATGAAATAACTTGATTAAAACTGAAAATGTAAACATTCGGAATAAGTTAAAAAACGTTTAATTTGAATCTATTGGTGTCTCTACTAAAGGTTCAATTAGGATCTACAGTGGAAAGTATTGGCTTAGCATTTCAAATAATTTAAGTTCTAGCGCCTTAAAACTGTCTCGAAGTTTGCACATAAAAAATCCGAAACGGATCATGAAACGGTGCTATTGCTCCTAACTCCTATCCTACAATACAGCGTAACTAACCAACATGAAACTTTATACTAAGAAATACATCTCAATTACCAATCTCCCTTCCAGCTAAAGACGGTGTTAATCAAAGGTTCAGTTTCTCATACAATGGATTGGCGGCGTTATCGCGTGACGTCATCTTTTCTATTGTCGTATCGGATTTACAAGGCGTCTTAATTCTTCGAGGTCGAATATTGTTCCGCTTAATCTTTCAGTTATAAATCTGCTATGTACGAAAATGAAATTGTTACCTAATCAAAATGTTGGAAGTAATAAAACTTGTCCAGCTTCACCCGAATTTTAATTTCTCTTTTTACTTTTTTATCTGCGTCGGAAAAGAGAATATGCTTTGTTTGAAAAATATGTCCGCTACGTGTCTGCAATTACAGTTCAGAGTTGTGAGTAGCTGGTACTAGTACCTAGCTTACTATTAATTGTTTTTTAATTTTCACCCTCATTTTGTGTCATTTTTTGGAATCGTTTCTTCAACTCCTTTATTTTCATACCCCAAATGGTCATGGACCTAAAATATTTTTTTTTCAAATCATTTCTTTTTGATGTCTAAAGTCCTGCCGTTTTCATGTTATTTAAAGAAAACCTAGCCTAGAACCATCGCGCGACCTAGACGAATCGAAAAATACCTCATGTATTAAAATCTATCTAGCCGTTAGGATGCTTCGTGGTTATAAAGATAGAAATATACGTACATAGATCATAATCACCATCAGCCTACAGTAGTCCACTGGTGGACATAAGCCTCTCCAATTGCACGCCATTCAGCTCGATTCTCGGCAACTCTTATACAGCTGCTATCAGCCACCCTCCGAAGATCGTCGCTCCACCTAGCCTGAGGGCGTCCTACCTTACGGTTGTCGATTCGCAATCTCCACTCAAGAATACGTCTACCCCAGCGGTCATCGGTTGGTCATGGCCGGCCCATTGCCACTTCAAATTGCTGTGAGCGATGTCGATAAAGGTTGTCTGTTGGATTACCTCATTCCGTATTCTGTCCCTCAGAGATATTCCAAGCATAAGTCATTCCATAGCTCGCTGAGCAGCCTTGAATTTATGAACCAGTCGTAACGTAAGTGTCCATATTTCGACTTCGTAAGTCGTAATAGGTCGGGAGTACCGAGTTGAAACTGATTTGTCAAAAATCAAATGTCCACCAGCGTCGATTTTGGCCCCATTGTGTGCCATAGAGGTAAAACTCGCACTACAAGTGTAAAACTTCATGTGCTCTTGACTCTCGACTGTATCTACAAATCTACAAATCATACTTTTCTCATCCTCCCTATAACAACTTGCCTCCCCCCTAGGCCATTGGCTGGCGACGCCCTTGGTAATAGTCATACATAGATACGCGTGAAAAGTTAACCCTGTCTTTGCTGTCCCGCAGTCAGGGTTCTGTCTGTACCAGGAAACGTGCTCAATATTCCGTTTGTTGGACTATTGTTTACTGTGATTAGAAAAGTATAGGTATCTGAGTGAGTGGAAGCAACTCATTATTGATTATCAAGCGCGCTCGCTTTTAATTATACCTTTTGTCTGTTTGTGAAAATCGATACCGTTTATACCTATATTGCCTTTTAGAACTGTGAATGCAAAGCGTTCGGTCATTTATTCGGGAAATACAGATAGTTTATTTTGTAGTTTTAACTTCGGTGCAAAAGCTTTGAGTAAAATGGCAACATTTGCCGTTTACCGCCCGTTTATTAAGATCGTTATGGAAACTATGTACTAGTAACAAAAGAATTTCTGGATGCTCTTTGCAAAGAAAAGACCAGTCTAAATGTGAACTAAGCAAAAAGTGAAGGGTATAGACAGAATCGTCGTCCAGCACGCGTAGCATGATAACTGTAGAAATGGGTTTTCTACGGGTTTTGTCGACAGAAGAATAGACAAAATGACAGATTGTGATTTTTTATCTGTTATTTTGTCTATTCTTCCGTCGACAAAACCCGTTTCTATTGTGGTCATGCTAAGCGTGCTGCTTGAAAAGTAATAAAACTAAATTGCTGCACACTTGATTAAGCCATTTCATTGTTTTTTTCTCAATTTTAAAACTATCTGTGAATAGTAAGTACGTTCATGGATAGCAAATCGCCATCCTACGTAAATTTGCCGTTTAATAGCCATTTCATACAACTGTCAAAGAATGCCCGTTGTGGTTTGAATTATTATTATTTAATTTCCGTGACCTTACAATATCGACTTGTCTTTGACTCAAGCAAATTCTTTGTATACTGTAGTGATATTTTCTGAGATCCATGGATTTTTAGGGGTTATGAGGAACAGGGTGTAAAGTTCACTCATCCCCCATAGAAAAGGGAGGATCCTCCGACCAGACGGGTTTCATGTCTGGCGGGCAATTGCCCAGAGGTTGAAGTCGTGAGCTTGTATATATGTCCACCGCGCGGTAAACTCTAATTGCGCGATGCAGGATTTGAGTGACGTCAGGATGTTGTGTGACGTCAAGTCTTTTGATGCGTAGTTCGCTTGTGGCGGTGTAGATGCCGCCACATCACTCCCCTCCGGAGACCGGAGGTCGATAGTGGGCTGAGTCTTGTATCTTGCGATGCTTCACAGTACCAGCTGTGGTTCCAGTGAGTCGGAACCGGGTGCCGCATAGTTCGCGGTGAGTCGGAACTGTCTGCCGCATAGTTCGCGGTGAGTCGGAACTGTCTGCGGTGCTTGCGGTGATTCCCCAGTGAGTCGGGGTGGCGCTGCGTCTTGATCCAGTGGGTCGGATGTGGTACAGCGCTGGGTTGTGGCTGGCTGCTGGCGTCGACCAGGAGAGGGTAGAATGGGCTCTGCTTGTGAGACCGGCCGAAAGTGCAGGTGCTGTGCCAAGGTTGCTGATGAGGCTGAGGGTGATGACCAGGAATGCGCGTTCGCTGCATGCTGGTGGTCAGGATACCCGTTGAAGCCGTGGGTGCTGGCTGGCTGTGTGACTCGCCTCACGAAAGCTTGCGGGAGTGACGATGATGATGACGTCACGCTGAAGTAGTTGCACGAAGGCTGCGTTGACGTTCATGCTCGGGGTCACCAATTTAGGGGTTATGAGGAACAGGGTGTAAAGTTCACTCATCCCCCATAGAAAAGGGAGGATCCTCCGACCAGACGGGTTTCATGTCTGGCGGGCAATTGCCCAGAGGTTGAAGTCGTGAGCTTGTATATATGTCCACCGCGCGGTAAACTCTAATTGCGCGATGCAGGATTTGAGTGACGTCAGGATGTTGTGTGACGTCAAGTCTTTTGATGCGTAGTTCGCTTGTGGCGGTGTAGATGCCGCCACAGATTTATACCACTTAATGAAACTCTGTACATAACAGTACATTAGGGTATTCCTTTATTTCTTTTATTTTCCGCAATGTTAAGCACGTCACTTGCAAACGACGCAAAGAAAATAGATGTCGTTTTGCGGTCTCTTGCATAATATTTCTCAGTTTGCGCCAAGAATAGTTTAGACGGATTTTATATTGAAAATTGAGTTCGATTATCATGCTTCCTATGGATTTTATTTTATTTTTGCGCAGTGGTATTAAGATCTTTTTTTAGTACAGTATTAGAGTTACAATAAGATAATTAATATTAAATTAATTTAATATGATAGCAGAAAATTTTTCTGATTTGTTCATGAGCCACTAAAGTGAGGTTTGGAGAGAAAATTTGAAATTGGATTAATTATTCTATTCTTTAATTGATTATTATAGAGCTATATGAACTTGGCAACTCTATAAATATAAAGCGTCCTTAAGGGGGTTTATTCTGAAAGTGGGCAACGTCGAAAATAGATGTCAAATATTTCGCTGTATTGATTGATTTAGCAATATTACTCTATGGAAATAAGAAAGGTGGCTAACTAGCGAACCAGAATATTAATAATGAATTGCAATTATAACACTGAATTTGGAAAGACTCGATTTTTTTTTTACATCTAAAACTAAATACTCTGTGGTACGATTTAGCTCACTAGTTAGCCACATTTCATATTTCCATACAGTAATATTGCCAAATTAATCAAAACAGGTAAATATTTGACAGCTGTTTGCGACGTTGTCAACTTTTAGGATAAAGTAACGGTCTTAACGTCTCTACTTACTTATTGGAAAAACTGTTTATTTTCTTTTTGCGTTCCGTTTATTTTGTATCTGCTGGCATTTCCCTTGGGGGCTGTGCGGCTGCACTTGTGGATACTTACGGGTTATGAAGATAACAGTTTTGTCCTGTAAAATACTGTTTTAAGATAAAAGCTTAATACGTCCCTTAGCGGTCCAAAGCGAGTGTACCTGCCACTCCGATAATACACTGCGCGGATTTGACAAAATAAAACTAGCTTCATATTTCTGACTGACCGGCTCCTTGACAATTTAAAAGTGCTTGTAAGTGGTTTAATTGTAATAAATGCTTTGAGATTGAACTTAAATTTTTTATTTTGTTGTCCCGAAAATGTCCGTATTATGAATATTATTAAGGTGGCATTATTAATGTACGATATCCTATCAATATATTGCACGTTCTTTTTTGTTTTTATGTGTTATAAATAATTTTAAAATCTCCTTGTAATAAGATGGTTAAAATTATTGATTGCATGGATCTTTTCCTAAAGGCGACGTTCTATTCATTTAAGGATTACACTAATAAATAGATGGATATAATTAAGAAATCAAAATAATTCACGTTTTATTTTATTTCAAAAGATCGCTTTTATTTTTTATTAAAATAATTCCGAAAAGTAATAATTGAGTGAGACAGAACGGGACAGAGCGGTGGGCAGAGAAGGACCGAACGCTTAAGGTCGCTCGCTACGGGAAGGGCCTTAAAGAAACAGTATTAAGTAGAAGTACCCAGCCTAAGCACTCCCTGTCTGAAATTAATTGTTAAAAACGAAAAAAAACACGTTATTTATAATAGTCATTGGCGTGTCTCATCGTTGCAAACTTCAAAATCATAATCGTGATAGAAGTCGCGGTACGTTTTGGCTCCTATTTGTCAAACACACATTTATTTACGCCCATAACACTCCCAGCCTTAGGCAACCATACAACAAGGGCCATGTAGAAGTGAAAACTTGGAATTTCATAACAAGCTTTCATCTTTTCCTAACAATGTTTCAAGCAAGTCTTGGAGTTTTCAAACTTTCCTAAGAATAATGTGTAATTACCTCTGAAGTTTCGATACATTAACTGAAACTTTTGAACTTACCGACCGCTAAATGTTTATGAACGTTCGAACACAAATTATGATAATCACTGACCAGTGACACGAGACCCGCTACCTGATGGAGATTGGTAGGACATAGAGGTCATCTTAAGTGGATGTATTAAGCAGGTGCTTAGTCACACGTGGTGTACCTACAATATTTAGAAAATGTTCTTGAAGCTTTGTTGCGAGTTTGAATGTAGGTGTAACAAGGTTGTTATTACAAGGTGTAAGGGAAAAAATATTACTTTGACGGTTTTTCTTTTAGTGCATTTAGCAGCTATTTTGTACGACCTCAAAAGAGGGCTTATTGACGTAGTTCTTAATTCATAAACTCTTCAACACAATGATTAAAAGCAGACACAGGTAACTTTTAATACTGGTTGTAGGTAGAACGAAGACTTACAATTATTCTTATTGGGAAAATCACACCTACAATAAAAACTTAGTGTGATTTCAAGCACTTTGTTGCAAAGAATCACTCAAAGAAAAAAACTTATTAACTTAAATTTATGCTAGCCTACAATTCGAAATTAGGTAAACTTTTCTGTACCGATGCATAACTCTCATATGTTATCTATAACACCTAAAAGCAGTGCAGGAAGAGAGGTGCTTCAAACATGTCGAAATTTTGCGTTTACGTTCATTAAAACGAACAACGACTGTTTCGGAAACTTTTTGTTTCGCAGCTTTTTTTTACTGAATATTTTAAGATATAATTGAAACAGAGTGCTCCTAAAAAATCGTATCGAATCTCAAAGGAATTACTGTAATTATGCAGACTAACCTATTTTGTTGGTGATTGGTTTTCTGCGTTAAAGGCAGACTTGATTCAGAGACCAGTAAATGCAAACGCGGAGGAAGATTTTCTAGTAAATAAGGGGTACAAACACCTAATATTAAAAAAAAAGAAAGAAAGAAAGAAAGAAAAATATTTTATTTGGGACTAACAAAAAACTTTAGGAAAAAACTCTTCAAAGTCAAAGTACGACCACCACCAACAGCACCTACTATGCTATCTCTCCACCATCTTTTGTTGACAGGTAGAGAATGCCTAAGGCATTAAGTCCGCCTTTGTACCTTTATTGTACCCAAAGATTAATTAATTAATAAAGTCAAACTCTAAACTTTTTGTCTTAAATACCAGGTCGCCCAGAGAAATAAATGCTTTGAATTTGAGTTTGAGTTTTAAGATATTAACAAAAAACTATAACAATCATAACTGGTGGTCGCCCAGAGGTCGAAATTCGACCATAATTCATTGAAATGTCATGATTCTAAGGTGTCAAACGCATGGTAGTGTGTGTAATGTTTTTTTTTATTAATTTAATTTATTTCTAATGTATATTATATAAAAATATTAGCTTTCTGCACTCCTTCTCCATATAAAGTTTAACTGTGCCAAATTTCATACTCCTCCGTCCGCGTAATTTTCGTAATAAGGGGTACAAAGTTTTTGCTTCACGTATTAATATACTAATATATAGACACACGTACCAGACCACCCGTTTTTATTCATTCGCTGTTACATTAATTAACTGACTTCAGAAAAGGAGGAGGTTCTCGGTTCGTCGGAATCTTTATTTTTATCTCTTTACAATCAAACCCTACAAACCTTTTAGCATAGTATCATCTACGAAACGTTGCCACTAAACATCTAGGACCCTTCCATTTCCTTCGTCATTTGTATCGGAAATGAAACTATCGATATTTGGCGAAACAGTTTGTTCATTTATTGTATCAGGCCTAACCTTATTAGCAACGAGGATTGGGGCTTGTGATAGCGCCTAAAAGGGTCCTGTATTCGTTTGTATTGCGTTTGTACTCTGTATTGAACGTTCTATATGATTCTAGAATAAGATTGAAGTTTGTAAGTTGGTACCTACATACCGATGTTGATAAACATTCAGAACTTTTGTCTACTGTTTCCCAAGTCTTTTTTTATCGGGATCACCATTTGAAATTATCTCTTCTGTGTATGGTTCAAAAGTGTGTTCGTTTTTGTTTTTTATTTTTATTGGCGCGTCTTGAAAGCTCTGTTCTGCCAAAATCTTATCAAAAGCATTTTATTTTCAACACTTTTCCCAGTAGGTTTTTAGTCCACATAGAATGACTGTGAAGTGTGAACCCGACTGAATTACTAATATTTCAGGGCTATAATCAGTAGCTACAGACTTCTTGCGAAAAATCCATGTTCTGTTAATAAATCCATTATTCTTCAGCTCCATTCATTCTGAAATCATGGCACAACAGTGTACTTCTTTCAAACAATATTAAATTAGCAGGAAATGTGGTAGCCAAACATATTGTAAGTCTTTCCTCAGTGTACCTATGTTAGCTTTTCAGTTCCGAGTCATTACAAACAGTTGCCTGAAATGGGCGACGTTCAAATGATGACAAGCTAAATGGTTTTGCATCAGTGCGCATGGTTGGAGGTGAATTAGAATCCTCTCAAGTGTTGTTATAATATTTTGGTAGCGAATTTCGGTATGCTAGGAAGATTTGAATGTTTATTTAATGTTCTTTGTGAAAAATCTGGCGGTTTTTTTTAAGTTTTTCTGTACCAAACGCTAGCAGTTATGTCACACATTCAAAAAGTGCTTGGGCCCATTGAGTTACTTCAAAGTCTAATCAGTGCAATGGGTTGGATTCGACCACTCGCTTGCCAGTTCATCACTTTCTTCTTCTTATTCGGCCTCGCCTTTTCCCGTTACGTGGCATTGGCTTTCCTATTCATGCGACGCTATTTATTTCGGTCTTGTGCATAATCTTTCGTAAGTCCCAACTCCTTCATGTCCTTTTGGATCTTCGTCATCTATGTGGTTTGAGGTCTTCCCCTTCCTCTCTTCTTTGTAGTCATGGAAAGGCACTTTTTCACGACATGGTCACTGAAGTACATGACGGTACCAGCTTAGTCTGGACTCTTCTACTTTAGCCGCTATTTCGGCAACCTTCAAGGTCCCTCTAAAGTGTTCGTTGCGGACCTTGTCTTTAAGCGTGACTCCTCATCGTAGAATACGCATTTCTGTCTTGTGGAGTTTTTGTTCGTGGGCCTTTGCAGTTTAAATATTCACGTGGAAATTAAAGTTGTGAACGAAACAATTAAACCTGTGACCTAGCGCAAGTCGCACGGTGTCACTGCATTTGATCTTACCGATCAATCAATCTGTCTAGCCTTTTCCCAACTATGTTGGGGTCGGCTTCCAGTCTAACCGGATGCAACTGAATATAAGTATTTTACATGGAGTGACTGAATATCTGACCTCCACAACCCAGTAACTGGATAATACGATACCCCTTGGTAAGACTGGTTGTCTTACCAAGGAGTATCGTGAGTTTCGGGCTTCTGGCGACCCGTAACGACTGTCAAAGATCCACAAATGACAGCCGAGACCAACGGCTTTACGTGATTTCCGAAGTGCGGAGGAATCTCGGTATGTAAAGATGGTCACCCATCCTCGGACTAACCCCGGCAAGTGTAGCTTAACCTGATTGATCGACCCAAGCGGCTGTTATTACTTAGCCACGAACTCCTCTGATCCTGATCTTACCAATCACTTTTTTTTTTTGGAATACCTGTGGAATGATGACATGCTGTCGTTATGATAATGGTTTATCCAGCGTCCTTCGCTGAACTATACTATGTTACATTACAATTGCACCCAACTAGTACTATCCATGAACTAATATTCGGGCAGAAATCATTAAACGTTTTAAAGAAAATAACCATTATTTTACATCAGCCCTCAAGCTGCGGTGGTTTACTAAGAACTAAATGAGTTTTAATTAATGTCTGAAGAAGGTTTTAAAATGATTAATATCGTAAAAGGTATTACGGTTTTCCCATTTTTGTTATTAATTATTATATTTTTACCTTAACATTTACCTAAACTAAGATTGATGATAGAATAAAGTTTTAAAGGGATCTTGTTTAGGTAGCATTTTCAGTAACACGGGACAAACTTTACTGATAGATAGTGGTGTCAATGGCTCTCCTCTCGATAACTTAGGGAGAAAGTATTGGTAGAGCTGTGGTTATACAGTAAGGATTTAGCGGGTTCTTCAACTGTCTCTGACTTCATGTAGCCTTTACGCCTGGCGATACTCAATTGTAAAGTCAAAAACACAACTGAGTATCGCCAAAAACACAACTGTCACTCTCTGACAGTTGTATGAAATGGCTATAACACGAGATTTTGTCGCAGGGTGTCTATTTGATAAACAGTTAATTTTCAGACTGTTCATCCGACTCATTCAGTGCAATCAGCTTTGCTACTGCCACAGATCATGCTGAAAGTAAGGTTCCTCACTTGGCAATATTTTAACCATATTTATTTGTTTTCCATATTATTATTGTCCATGCAGAACGAAAGAAAAAGAAACAGGAGAAACTTGGTCCTTCTTGAACTTCTTGATGTGAGTGATTTGGAACTTATCCAGAAGAACAGACTTAGTGGAGACTAAGTCTGTTCTGCTAGTTAAGTTCCAAATCGATTTCGCTGAACGAAAGAAAAATAAACAGGAGCAAAATAAGGCTTATTTAGGTCATTACGGGTGTCATTGCGTTTCTTCTCCTTTTTACGGTAATGTCGATTAATCTACATTTGATAGCTCAGGCACATTTTCCTACGTTTGCTTATAATATGACAGGGGCATGCCAAGAGATTTCACCTTACATATCCATTCTACAAATGTATTATGACCGCAATAAAAGCTAAAATAAAACTTGGCCCGATGTGTGTGCCTTGGAACTTATCCAGCAGAACAGACTTAGTCTCCTTTCCACTACAAATCATTGAATGCATTTAGTGTTAAACGTATTTAAAATTATTATGGTTCCATTTCTGTCAAACGTTTGAAGTTGGCGGATACGGAATGATGTTTTAAATGGTTCCCTATCCATTTGCATAGAATTATAAGACATAATAAAACATAGCATACAATTGTTTATCCTAATTATATTTACGCATAAAAGCTTACGCATAATTTTTTAAGCATAAGTTCACTACTCATAATATTGTTCTAGCATAACGTAAATATCATTATGTGTAAATAAATCTAAAGCATAGATTTATTTACACATAATGATATTTACATATAAAGTTCTTTGGAATAAAAATAATCAATCCTCATATAACTCATATAAAGACAAACATGTTCGCCGCTCAGGGGCGGCCCAAGGGCCACCCCCGCCGCACCATAACCTAATCCAATAGAGTAATTCCCAAATTATAATAAACAATGTTTATGTTTTTGGCTTATGATTAATAGACGAATAAATATTATGCCTTAAAAATGTATGCAACTCCAAATTAGCCCAAAACATAATTATGTCAACATAAACTATATGTCAAAATCAATTTTGGCAAAGTATTATTATACCAAAAAAAAATATGCCAAAGATTATTAGAAAGAAAAAAAACATTATGCGAAAAGAAGGGATCCCATTTTAAATACGCTATATGCATTTAGCGATTGGTGAGAGATATAGGCTATTATGTACCTATATAACCCTAGACCGAAAGCTACAAAAAAAAAAAACAGTCGAGAGCTGTTGTAGGACACCCGGTTGGAACAAACTTCTTTTCGTTTTTGGTAAAAATGTTACACTTTTAGGGTTCCGTACCTGAAGGGTGCCAAACGGAACCCTAATACTAAGTTGCCGCTGTCCATCCGTCCGTCCGTCTGTCTGTCAACGGGTTGTATCTCATGAACTGTAACAGCGAGACAGTTGAAATTTTTATTTGCCTTGTAATACTATTGCATATCCGACATGGGTAGACTTTTTTACGTTTGAATTGATGTACACAATAAAAATATGCAATAAAAATATCTTTATCTTTTATTGTCACAAATTATTTCTGTCCTTACTCTCATTTGCAAAGTAGGGTTGTGTGTAGTCAACGTTATGGAACTAATTCGTTCCAAAATTGTTTTTTTTCCATCGCTTGCAATGTAGCCTTGTCTTTATAGAAACACGATGTATCTTTTTAGATAGCAGATAAAATCAGGTACCGGAGCTAGCCACTCGAAATATGGGATTGGATGGCTCTCTCTCGAATAACATCGAAAACTCCTTGACTACAAAATCTATTATCGCAAATCTTTGGAATAAAATGTTAGCCTTTAAGGGATGGTTTCATAAAAGTGCCTGTAAGTGAAAATGTTTAGATTTGGGATTATGCAAAACTTTAACTTAACCAAACTTAAGCAATCTTAAATACTTTTAAATCCATTGTGATTTTATTAACAAAACATTGTAATTTAAAAATAATGTACTTAAACTTTTATTTCAGTATAAAAACTAAATAACATAAAAACTTCCAAGTTTTTGCTGAAATCTCAAACAAACTTAACATATCTTTTAAAAAGTTTAAGAACAACTTAAAATACGGAATCCAAAAAATACTTTTCGCAAGCACATTTTTTGCAGGGACGTTTCGTGAAGAATTTAAATAAATTCGAATTTGGAAGCTACAAAGAGAATGCGTGATAAAATAAATGAAGCGTAAATAAATAAAGGGCTATCTCTGTCTCGTTCTTGCACGATACAATTTAGGATCGGGTCTTATCGGGTAAAGCCAATACAGGACAAACGGAGTTACACGCTCAAATTGATAACTACGACAGAAGTAGTGTTGAGGAGAATATACATATGCCTATAAAAAATTACTTTCTTAAGATTCCGTCAATCTCAGAAAGTCAGTTTTTTTACTTTTTATGTAATTGTAACAAAAAACCTAACAGAATCGGTGAGGCTTTATCTAGACTTAAGAGGGCGCCTAAAGGTCCACTAGCGCCACTCTTTAAAAAAAATATTATCTCGTGACTGAGAAGGAATTATGAATAACGGCTAGACAGGACCCTCGGTAAGTGTGTCTAGAATTTTCTAATACCTATTACAAAGCTTTATATTGAGACACGAAGCAACAAAATACGATCTAAAGAAAAGCGGCCACATTCCTCTAGATCGTATTTTGTTGCTCCGTGTCTCAATATGAAACTTTTTTAAAGGTATTAGAAAATTCTAGACACACTTTACCGAGGGTCCTGTCTAGCCGTTATTCATAATTCCTTCTCAGTCACGAGATAATATTTTTTTTAAAGAGTGGCGCTAGTGGACCTTTAGGCGCCCTCTTAATAAAAGGTTTGTAATCATCATTCTCCTACCCTTATCTCAATTTATTTCTGGCCGGCGCAACATGTCCCTTTCTTCCACACTTCTCTATTAGTCGTCATCTCGGTAGTCACCCCCTTTCTAGCCATATCATCTTTCACACAGTCCATCCACCGTTTCTTTGGTCTTCCCCTACTCTTATATCCATCGACATACTCAAAACTTTTCTTACGACATTTTCCTCATTCTTCCGCATCACATGGACCATGACAACCTATTTCCGCACAACTTTTCAGTCCCCGGCACGGTGCCACTTTCAGACTCATTAATATATATTATATAGATTAAATATAATATATATTAAAGACTTCATTTTACGCCACACAAAATAAGTCATCAATCAAAGTAGCTGTTCCCGTGTTTTTTTAAAAACATTCGCTTTCTAATCTCCGTTTCAATTTGTCAATAAACAACCATTTTATCTATATTTTTGACAAGTTCTTGACATTGATTGTCGCTTAGATGAGATTGCGACTTGAATTCGAAGGTCTTTTAATTACGAGGATTAGTTAATATAAACAAATCGACGTCGTTAAAAGATATCCATCCACAGATAGATCACCCGTCTTTCCACTAGTTCATTGCGGATTCTCCTAACACAGGCTTATTTGCTTAAAAGGAGGCTTGTAAAAATAATAAACCATTTTTTAAATTTTTTTTCATTGCCTACTCTAGGATGAATATCCGATGTGGCTCGCAAATCCTTCCATATCCTAAGGGCACGTCTTCCCTACCATTACCGCGCCCCCCGGTCTACTCCTTGATATGCAATGGTCTCTGTAAAACCATGTATATTTATTTCCAAGTTGAAAAGTATCTGTGTAATGAACAACATGGTTTCAGAGCAAAAAGATCAGTAAATACTAACCTTCTTACCCTAGTAGATTACATATCTAAACGATTAGACCGTGGGAGTCAGGTCGATGTCTTGTACTTTGACTTCCGGAAAGCGTTTGATAGGGTCAATAATGATATTCTGCTGGCAAAGCTATGTGCCATCGGATTTCCCCCAGGGCTGTTACAGCTCCTCGCTGACTATCTTCGCGATCGTCAGCAGTTTGTCAGACTGGGCCTTTATGAATCCCAGCCCTATCATACGCGTTCCGGAGTCAGTCAAGGATCAATTCTGGGACCGCTTCTCTTCTTGATAATGATTAATGATCTTCCTTCAGTTATTCATCACGCCAGAAGTTTATTATACGCAGATGATTTAAAACTCTTTTCCGAAATTAATTCTGAAGTCGATAGTCTGGCACTGCAGCGTGATATTGAGGCGATAGTGGAGTGGGGTGTGAAGAACAAAATGGAATTTAACTCTTCCAAATGCTTCGTCATGAGTTTTACTCGAGCACGAAACCCTATCACCTTTACTTATAAACTGAATGGTAGCGCTATTAATAGAACATCTGGAATGAAGGATCTAGGTGTCACATTTGACAACAAGCTAACGTTTCATGATCACATGGCAACGGTAGCAAATGATTCATTTAGGCGATTAGGTTTCGTTCTGCGCAATGCTAAAGATTTTAGCAACACCAGCGCTATTAAATCTATTTTTAATGTACTGGTTCGTACCAAACTGGAGTCCAGTGCATGCGTCTGGAACCCGCACGAAAAGAAGTACACTTTACTCTTAGAAAAGGTACAAAAAGCTTATCTTAGGTATCTATATAAACGTTTGAATGGATATTATCCTTTTATGTATCCCTCGAACTTTCTTTTAGGCTGTTTAGGTTATAACTCTCTTGAGGTTAGAAGAAAAAATGACCAAATTATTAATATGTGTAAGATCCTTCAAGGAAAAACAGATGCTCCTGAATTGCATGACGAACTGTCCCGTCTTTTTGCTCCCATGAACTATAACCGTAGCAGGAGGCACAGATTATTCGCCGTGCCTTGGAGTCGAACCGTCGCTCGAGCCCAGTCTCCTGTCCCTCGCACGCTCTCTGCGCTCAACGCTCTCTTGGACGCTAAGCCTCACTGTGATGTGTTCGCGGATGAATGGAAGAAGATCTTGTCAACATGTCTGGAGTATTGTGAGATGAGCGTATGACTGTCGAGTAGCTGTATTCTTTTGTTATATAGTGTGATGTGTCTTTAACTAATGTAATTGGCCTTTGGCCGTTTTATGTTAAAGTAAAAATAAATAAATAAATGAAATATGAGGCTCCAGGGGCTAGTGCAAATCTTTGGGTTCATTCGATTAATCGAGTTTGGTCAAACCACGCTGGGGTCAATGTATTTAATTCATTTAATACGAGAATTTTTGATTTACATGACATTTTGTATGGAGCAGCAATCAAAATTATCACCTGAAGTCCCTTTCACAGTTATCTACCTAAAGGGTCCTTTAAGGTACGATACTGATCCAAGTCTCAGAGGCTTACTCCAATGATTTACACCGGTATAAAGGCCGTTTTCAGTCTGACTGAATTTATGACTAGTTCACATAAGCCTGTGATCGGCCCGTTCACACCTGAACGGTTTTTGGGAACCTCGTTACAGAGGTTTATAGTAGTTTGCGAAATGCTGGCGAATTTATTGTCTGTAAGGGTTATATTGATTTGGGTATTTCAGAAATAGTTTCGTTTGAAAAGGTTTTATAGAACGAGCAGACATTTTTTGTAAACAAATATTTAAGAAAGGCAAAGAAAAACTTATGGATACAATAGGCAATTGTCAAAATATTCGACAGCATTAAAAAAAAACGTTCAAACATGGCAAGTTACAACTCGCAATATTTCTCGTTCATAATAATGTAGCTACGCTGTCTACGCCGTAGTAGCGTGTGCTACGGCTTAGCCAATATACTATCAGTTCAGCTACGCCGTAGCAACAGTACTTAAATTCTGGCAGGCATAATTTATTGTAGCCTCAACACGTAGGTAATGCAATTAATTCACTCACCTTCAAAATTGTATGATTTATAACAAACTGTTTTAAACATTACATAAAGAAAAGTAATAAAAAGCAAAACGTAACCAATCATAACAATACGAAATTGTGTCGAAACAACAGCGCGCCGTTTTGAAGCTGAAAATCAATAGTAATTTATATTCCACTGAAATAAATAATTGAAAAGCAATTTGTGTCGAATCTCCAACGGTGTCGGTGGGAGGTTATTGACATCCCTGAAACCGCATGCTGGGGTTATTTATTCATTTCATTCTGTTGTGACGTTCCCTTTTAACTTCCCGGTTGCTGACGTAGTTAATTAGGGGTTAAGTTCTTCTTTTTTTTGGATGAAAATGCAAAACTACCTTTTTAAAAAAAGGTACTGTTTTAAAAATGTCAAAGTCAAATCATTTATTTCAAATAGGCACAAGACACTTTAGCACCCCCCCCCCCCCCCCCCCCCCTTTGGCACTTTTATGTAAGGCACTTTTGAACGTCAAAGTTTACAAAAATTGATTGTAGTCGCCCCTTCCAAAAGGTAGTTTTCGTATGGAGAAGAATGGGAAATAAACTCCATCGTTACTTACGTATATGTAGGTACATTAGTTACATAATTATATGTGAAGACGATGCACCTAAAAAAAAAATACGTTACCACACACATAGGTAAAAAGAAGAATTCATAAAAATGAAGCAACAAAAAATAAATAAATTACTTATGTGATAGACACATATACATTCGTATTGGATACAGATACATTCGTATTAAGGCTCCTACAAACAGGCGCGACACGCGACGCGACTCAAAGACACCGCACGTCGCGCGACGTGCGGTGTCTTTGTGTCGCGTCGCGTGTCGCGCCTGTTTGTAAAAGCCTTTATACTGAGAATGTGTGATACTGGTTAGCCATTAGCCGGCTTAAGTGCAAAGTGCATGAGCTGTACCTGATTCAATTTATATTGTGAAACACTTTGGAGCTGGAATGAAACATCTTGCAAGATTGGTCGAAAAATTAATCTAACCTACACTGCCCTGCTAAGCCGAAAGGCGCTATCTCAAGCGGCGTAAGTTTTGAGAAAATTGACTTTTTGTAAATTGTAATTTAAGGAAACATAAGGATAAAAACATCTTCTTAGTGGTTTTTTTTAATGTTTTAAGTTAGATAGCGCTATTTGGCTGATACCATTAGATGCGAAATTGTTATAGCTATTGAATGGTATAAAAAAAACTAAAAGGCCGTGTCTCAGAGATAGCACCTTTCGGCTTAGCAGGGCAGTACAGTTCTTAGAATATTGAAAGAAATAAGTACGTACATAGTGCTCAAGTTAAGGCTCGTGCAGACCAGCGCGACGCGACAGCGCGACGCGACTCGAAAAATACAATTTCTAAGAAAACTTCACGGTATAACAATAGCCGGTGTCGCGCCGCGCTGTCGCGTTGCGCTTGTCTGTACGAAGCTTTACATTTACTAATCATAACCGACAATTAAGAAGGTACACGTATTAAAATCTACAGACATCTAATTTTTTCTTTACTTTTTATTTTGATAAAATCTTAAATACAATTCAACACTAAAATATTTGTAAGTATTATGTACAAGGATAAAAGAAAAAAAAAGGACAAGTTGAGTCGGTGACGAAAGCCAAAAAATCTAATAACGAAATGCGAATAACTACATGAAATCATTAGGTATCACGAATTCATTCAAATGGAAACTATTCTGCCGGATTTTGTTTTGTCTGAACTTAATTAATTGTTCGACCGTTGTCGGCGTTTGATAGTTCAGTCAAATGAAATAAATGAAATTGTTCATGTGGAACCGATTTCATTAGGTTTATTTTATTCGGTTGCTTTTGGACCTTTTACGCGCCACGCACACTATGCGACAGTTCGACGACAAGACGCTGACCTGTTGCATGCGACTGTCATCGGGTGTGCGCGTGCACCGTGGGTCTAAACGCTGCGATAAGTAGCGAGAGCCTTTGATTCTTCTAGCCTGTCGGAGCAGACTCTGCAGCTCGACGTGTGAGCGGTCAAGTGCGCGGATCTTTTAATAAAATTTACGAAAATTGTTGGTCGGTGCCTGTCGTTGCGTCTAGTCGCCGAGCCCTCGCAGTCGCATGTCGCATAGTCTGCGCAACAAGTCCTATAGTTACACGTAGTGAAAATTTATTAAGTGACTCACTCTCATCGGTATTAATTGATTAGACCAATTTTCATTGATAACAAAACTATCAGTTACTTGTTGATAAAAGGAACCGAACAAAACAAACCCAGAATTTTGAAATTGGAATGAAAACTCCAGAATTTCCACATTACTAGTCTATTGACCTAAAACAACACTTCCACACACACACACATACACACTCACACACCTACATAAACATGACGTTTATCCAACACACATTAGCAAATGAAAGTAAAAGATTGATCGGCCGCATTAGCAAAGCAATGGGATGATTAAATCGGATAATCACGCTATTAAGTGCTGATAACGAAGCCTTAAGCCGAGTAAGTTGTGTTCTACTTGTTTGTACTCGGTTTGTTAGGAAGGTAAATTAACAGAATGAATGTTAGATTTTGCGAGCTAGCTAATTTAGCAGCCTACAATTGTAGTTAAAAAATATCAGTTTAATAATAAGATTTTACAACCATTTTCCACCATTGGGGATTATCTACCATCAGTGTGTTTAATATTTTCATATTATACTGATATAATTCCCGGAATTTTAAGAAAGTTCGCATCTCGGTCTCATCTTCTGCATACCCTTTTCCCCACTATGTTGGGGTCGGCTTCAAGTCTAAGTGGATGCAGCTGAATACCAGTATTTTGCTTGGAGTGACTGCCCATCTGACCTCCACAACCCAGTTTACTGGATAACACGGTACACATTGGTAAGACTGGTTGTCAGACTGTCGGGCTTCTGACGACCCGTAACGACTGTCAAAAATCTATGAATGACAGCCGAGACCAACAACTAAACGTGCTTTCCGAGGCTCGGAGGAGTCTCGGTATGTAATAGAAGGTATGTATCTGTTAAAAATACCTAATTTACCTAAATTTTTGACATAAATTGTCGCTAACCTGAAATTGTGGCAAGATTTTGAAATGCGGGAATTGGTCTTTAGTTTACTGCAGGGCTTATCAACACAGAAAACCGGCCAAAAATCAAGTCGTACTCACACACGTACCACCGTACAATATTAAACACTACAATGTTTTTTTAAATACTTTAGTAAAAAATAACACGTTTCTTGTTTATGGAACCCCTTTAATTATTAATCTTATTTTATTTTTATTTTTTGTTATACCGGCAATATAAATAAACAATCTGTGGAAATGTCAACTGTCAACCTATTACGATTCATGACATACAGCTCGCTGACAGACAAACGGACGGACAGCGGAGGCTTAGTAATAGGGTTCCGATTGTTACCCCTCGGGTTCGAAACCAAAAAGGGGTAAATAATTAAAAACTAAATAAATAAAACAAAATAAATAGACCAAAATAAATAAAACAAAATAAATAAATTAAATAACATGCAAATTTGCTACCCCACCAACGAGTTCGAGCCGTCGACTAGTGAAACCTTAAGAAGGGACTTTATAGGATGCTCGAAAACTTCGGTAGCTTCAGACCATAAAACAGTACAAAATATTGTTGTGTATAAACTTTGCAACACTCGACTTACTTTTCAGAGTAGAAAATTGTTTGAACACAGGTGTGTTATGTATGAGGAATATTTTACGTGCACAAGTATAATTTTTTTCTATTTTAGCATTTTATCGTGTATTTTTCGCATGTTTTTTTTTCTCAGCGCACATATTTCGTAGATTTATGTCTTTTGCCAACAGGAAACCCTGCTCTTACTCCTAACCTACACTCTGTGTCCCAAAACATGCATTCAAAGTGTCCTCGCTGCCACCGATGATGCCGTGGAAGTAGCGAAGTTTAGGGCCAACAAAAAAATTTGAACGACTAAGAACAAAACCAGTAAACTTCTTGACTTCCTTTTTAGTTTTACAGAATTTTCACAGTTTTTGTATTTCCACAACATATGACTTATTCAATGCCATCATCATCTAAACTATCTAAACTGATAATACAAAGCAATTTTTTTGTGTAACAAACAAACACATAAAAATCAAATATTTTCTATATTTGATTTTTTGTGTTTGTTTGTTACGCTTTCACGCTAAAACGGCTGAACGGATTTTGATGAAATTTGGCACATGGTTAGACCAAGACCTGAGTACACGACATGACATACTGTACTTACACTTTTTATCCCAATATTCCCACGGGACCGAGACGTATGCGGGTGAAACCGCGGGGTGCAGTCAATTATTAAAAATCACACAAAAATCAACTAACTTTTCATTTCTGAATTCAAAAATAAGGTCACAGAAGGACGTGTAAAGTCTCCAATAGCCATTTTTACGTAAAAGTTATTGCCATAAATCATAAAGTTATTCAACGGAGTCCGATCCACGAGATAGGCACTTAAACTTAGTTTAATGTAGTATTCAGTGCAAGTTGAGCTAAGTTGGCTCCGAGTTTCAGCCAGATAAGGGCACTGCCATAATACGGTAATGGGACTTTGGTGTACGCAGATGTAAGAGTATGTGGGGCAAACTGAGATTTGATGACATCAAACTTATAGATACCTATTACAAATACACGATTACATGTTTTAGTTTTATCAGTTTAAAAAGGTGGTAAGTCTGGCACGCAGCTGACCCATTGTGTTTTTCTAATCTGTTCACTTAGAAACTTAATCATGAAACCTCACAAAGTTCCAGAGAGAACTCACTTTTGGCATCTCGACACCATTCTAGTTTTGATGCGATGATTAAAGGATAACACTACCTACTGCAGGTAGTCATTAGTTCAGAATTTCAGTTTGGGTTCTATTCGGTTCACATCAATCTTCCTGTTTCATCTGCTTCATCATTTTCACCTGTATCCATCGATCAATTGTTGGAAATAGTCCTATATTTCGTTGCTACAGTCTAAAATGTATTGTGCTCGACAAAGCACAATACAGTTTAAATCGGCGTGAATACGGATATCCGCATCTTTTCAGCTGATATAACAACGTCTTAGACATTTTCAATAATCTAGCCTAACTTATTAATGGAAGTTAGTTATATCAACTAATTAATTCCTCCTATTTCCAACACATTGGTTATTAACTCATTAGCAGTGAACGGTTTGAATTAAAAGGGTATCGAAATTGGAGTAATTTCAATTGATAAAATATGTATTTAATGTTCAAAATTGATATTTGTTTTTGGGCTTGGATTTTTGGGATTGCATAGTGAAAATAAAAAAATTGTGACTTAATTGGATACCTATTTGATTCATTTTTGTTTTCGTTTTTTTGTATCATTGCCGAAGTGACATTACGAATTCTGCGTACAGAAATTGAATATGGTTCTGACGTGGGAATCCAAATTATGGGGTCAATTTGTTTTAATATCATAACTTGCATTATTCACCTCTACGGTTATATAGTTTCGGATGCAACCTCATGATACCGCAAAGTCGCAAGTCGAACAGATTTGAAAAAACTCGAAACAAACATCAGCTTCCTGTAGCAACACCCTAACCACAGGAATGCGAGCTGTAGTTCAAGCATTTGATAGTTCTTCAGCTTTCTAGCTCACTTTAATAGCTGTTGTGACTACATTGTAACTGCAACTTTTAGTTCGCTTTCATCCGAGACGTTTTCATACTTCGAGTACTTCGGAAGCGTTTATTACAGGAATTTACTCATTTGCGTTGAGCGGTCTAATGGGCGAAGTTTGTTTATGCTAATACTATCGATATTGTTGTTGAATACTTTTAACATAAGAGCTTTGTGTTGTTGTTTAAACTAGGGGCTTTAATATTACTTTATAGAGGGTTCTAGCGGCAGTAGCGTAGTTGTTTTGTTTAGTTTCATCAATACTTATATTCAGTAGCTGCTGCTGTGCTTCATTGGTCCCAGAAAGCCTTCAACAACCAACCAATAACCCGTTTTGCGTCCTACTGCTCCAGTATCATGTGCGATACTATGTATTATTCCTTGTGTACCTAATCTTTTTTTATCAATAATCAAAACTAAGATTTTTTTAAAGTTATTTTAAATAATCATGAATAATTTTTATACTTTTTATATCCAAACCATAATTATCTTTTAGTCTCGCCATCAGATTACGCTGTAGGAGTTTTTACGAGAATCCCCCTTACGTTAGCTAATGGCGACGATGTACAAGATTGAATTTCACAAACGAAGTATTATATTGCAAAAATGTTGTACAAAAAGGCTTTTTTGTTAAACCTTGTATAGGCGATAAATTAGATACGTTGACAAAGGGTAAAAGGAAAGTTCGAACAGTTTTGTTGCTGAAAATTTTGAATAAAATAGCTGCCTAGATTTTTTCAGGTCATCGGCTGACAAAAAGATCTATGGCTCGGTGGAAATTCCTTAGAGACAAAACTAGGAAAATGTTGACATGACCACCGACGGTCAAATTTAGCACAAGTGCCTAAATTACAGTTGCCAAAAATACTTTACTATATCAAAAAGCAACATTCATTTGATTTTCACTGATAACATTGTACTTAGGTACAAAGTAAAATAAATATGACCTATCTTTTGCGTACTCAATCATATTTACTCTAGCGATAAAAGTCTTGTAGTCATTAGCGATTGAAATCTTACATGTCTTTGACAGTCAGAAATATTGAACTTACTAGGTACCAGTAGATACTTATTGCCATTTATTAAAAATAGAATAGAATAGAACGTCAAAAAAAAATCCTTTATGGCTAATAGCGGGAAACCATTTTCTTGTCTCTTGCAACCGTCACGAAAATTCTCCCAGACTTGGGACCATTTGTCATTTTCTTTCGTCACCTGAATTGCCCCTACTTTTCGCATCAAAAGACACATCACAGGGTGTCTTAAATTCTTCAAAACGTTACAAAGGCGTAAACGGGACACTAGGTACGATTCAGTGAGTGGTTCTAATGAGGGCCCGAGGGCTACGTCTGCGCCATTAGTCGCGGCGTTTCCTTTAGACGGTCCAGTAAATATTTGCCAAGATATCGTTGGACAAGTCACTGTTTCAAAATAGACTTAAATGTGTAGGAAGAGAGTGTGAATTGGGTTGCTGGTGGAGTGTTTTAGATAAAACATTAGCAATATGTGAGCTGGGTTTTGATTTACTGTGTTTGTAAAAAAAAAAACCCTACTTTATATTATTGAACATTCATAGTTGAATCATCTATAGTGGGATGGACCGCAAACGTCGGAAAATATTCCGGTATTAAGTTCTGTTTACGTTTTGAGTTTTTATTTTCGCTTGAGTATTGATTTCGATTGTTTTGTTGGTATATTGGCGTGTGCTAGCTATCATTATGGCAAATAATTTTATTTACTGTTTCGTGTTGAGTAATGTAAATTAAGTTTTTTTTTCTTACTGAACAGACAGCAGTGCTGCTGGCGAAATTGTTGCGCCACTTCTTCTTCTCAGCTAGAGTACTAGGAAGTGGTGAAGGGTGGGCTTTGGGGGACTGTCTTATGTAATTTTTTCGAATAAATGACTTTTAAATTTGAATTTGAATAAACGCACTATGTAAAAATGCATTATAGATGTTGAGATAAAACTAAGAAGTTATAGTTCCACGATAGTTTTACGAACAAAGCTAGTTCGATCATTCGTTTTAATGTAAGTGCTCCAACACGTCACACACAATGACACTTGACACTTTAATATATATTATAATTATTTTATTCAAAAACCCTCATGCATGACTTAGCAGTAATTTAACAATAAATTAAAATGTTCTTCTCTCTAGAGCCGCAACCCTTCCCTTCTTCTTGGACTCTGTTTCTGGTGCCGATGGGCCACTATTTTATATATTTTATAAAAATATTTAAAAACGTAATAAAAGAAATAAAATCTTCATAAGTTTAACTACATTTTCTTCACGTCTGGCTGCACATATCCTTCTGATTATATTATATTTAAAGGACCTGCTCGTAAATTTAATAACAATAAAACCTTTTTGTATTTATTATTTAATTCTCAGATGGGTTTCGTGTGTCAATGTCTGGCTGTGAACTCTTAAAGGTCGCACCTGAAGGTCAGAACGCTGTGGACAGTCATCGACAAATTTGTAGGCATGATGGTGCGGTACGATTTCGTTTATTTTCCATAATACATGGTTTAAGGGATATCAACGCGCAGAATATTACCATGAATTCAGTACATCATGATTCTAGACCCACCAGCGATTAAATTACTCGTTGGATATTAAACAAAAACTGCTGCTGCACACATTTTGAACGTGTAGGTATTGCATTTTTGTATGAAACCGACGAAAAATTTCTTCGCTGGGGGCTGGAATCATGACCTGAATTCATGATAGCAGTTTGCGCGTCGTTGCCTCTTACACCCTTTATAATACCTGATTTAAGCTTCGTGCAGACCAACGCGACGCGACAGCGCGACGCGACACCGGTTATTGTTATACCGTCAAGTTTTCTTAGAAATTGTATTGTTCGAGTCGCGTCGCGGCGTCGCGTCGCGCTGGTCTGCACGAAGCTTTAAGATGTTTACAGAGTACAAAAAACTTTTTACCTATAAATGGTCTACCTAAAGATTTGGCAAAATTTCAACACGCTTTGAGCCAGTTGCGGGCTTAAAAAACCTCGTTGTTTTTCTGTTATTTTATCATATAATCAAAAGTCAAAAGTCATTTATTCAAACTAGGCTGAGAATCAGCACTTTTCGAACGTCAAAATTACATAAGACAGTCCCCCAAAACGCCCACCCTTCACCACGACGAAAAATATTAATAAAGGAAGAGCTCATTGGGCATCAAAAAATTCGTCGGCATCGCTGTCAGTGGGAAAAGTGCCCAAAAGGCTGGCAGCATTGCCACGTTGGATGGCAATGCTGATTCTTTGACCTAAAAATTGGCCAGCCCTCTGGTCACGTGGAGATATATATATATATTTATATGGATAAGTTTATGCTTTATGTATTTATTGTGTATGTAAATGGTACACCACTGACTACCTGCAGTATTGTCTCTCCTTCTCACTTTAATCCATCCAAAGGTTGTCTGTAAAAGATCGCTATTAGCGATAAGACCGCCCATTCTGTCACCCTATGTAAAATTTCTAAATTAATTTCTGTTATTTGTATGGTGTGCCTAATAAAGAATATTCTATCTATAGTTTAGTTCTGTTTTTTCAGTAAATACAGACTTTGTCGTTCCGTGTAAAAGCGCAGACATTATCGTTTGAAACCTGGTTAAAATGGCGAAAGTTATACTGGAATGAAACTATTATTTCAACTATGCCTCAGAGCTCCACGGTTGTAGTTAATTAATTTAAAATTTCATTAACTACGACTGCGGTGCAATTTAGTTGAAATGTGACTCAAATCCCTCTCACTTTAAATCATGTGCTTCAATAATGTAGGTACAGTCGACAAAAAGTAGTACTTTTACCACTTTTTGATTGAAGTTCGTTAGCGTTATGTAACAATAAGCCCTGATCACTAGCATAAAATTGAATCGGACAATAAATGACGAAATCCTGTATTTTTCATGTATTGCAGATTGGTCAAGTTTATCTTAAATGACGTGACGGAACTGATTGCGTCATTCCATTTTGGCAATATTTTCAATTGCTAGAAACGCATTGTCAAAACTGATACATACACCATTTTTTTTGCTGACAGTACCTAGGTAGTGTAAGTCGGCGGGACGCCTTAATTAACACATTTCTCTTGCAGACTTCCTTAATATGACGTCTTAAGTTATACATTTACACATACGACCTTTTGCTTCGAGTTGTTGGTTTATGTAAGATTCGTGCATGCTGTTTAATATCGTGTCGGTACATATTTACTCCGCAATTTGTTTTGAATGTGACTGGCTACCTTTTCCCAACAATATTGGGGTCAGCTTCCAGTCTAACCCGATGCACCTGAATACCAGTATTTTACATGGAGCGTTACAGTTACTGGGGTAACTGGGTTGTAGAGTTCAGATAGGTAGTCACTCCATGTTACCCCAGTAACTCAGCCCAGCATAGTTAGCAAAAGGCAGGGAGATGATGAGACCGCCATTGGCATGCAACCTTTCTTAAAATTCCGGGAATTGCCTCACTGATGGTAAATAGTCCCCAATGGTGACACGATACCCTTGATAAGACTGGTCAAGTTAGTCTTTTGGGCTGCTGACTACTAGTAATGACTGTAAAAGATCTACGAATGACAGCCAGGACCAACGGCTTAATGTGATTTCCGAGTCACGATATGTAATGAATGGTCACCCATTCACGAACCGACCGCGACGAGCATAGCTTAACCTTCGATCGCCCAGTGAGGCCCTTATAATTAAGCTTACGTACTTTTCTCTCCGTAAACTTACTTATATTTCTCGCTCTGACTTAATAAGTACCTAAACGAGCAGTTCCTTTCATAAATCCAGTGATATCACAAAAATAGTTGACTTAGGTACTTTCCTAACTTCTTTATGATTGTTATAAATTCTTAACAAGCTTGACTGTGCGAAAAAACTTTAACTTATTCTTTGACTTAGCACAGCAGAATTAACTTAGAAAGTTTCCCATAATAAACGACTTTTTAAGCGAAAAAGTCACAGATTGCTCAAGCTGAATTATTGATGACCTGTCCCGGGAGTGAATAATTTCTTTAGATATTAACAGAAAGAACTAAGAGAGTAAAAGAAGCGTAGTGTACTTTATTAATAATAAAAAAACGCGCAACTGCGACTCGAAGTGGCACACGAAGGGTTCTGTATCACCGTACAATATTTAACACTAACAGTATGGATAATAAAAATATAGTAAAGTTGTAAGTTAAAGGGCGTTCTTTAATTTATAACTTTATTATATTTTTATTATGTGTTGTTATCTACTACTATTTTAATAATAAATTTAATAATTATTTTAATCATGAAGGTAACTATTATTTTAATAATGAATGTATGTATCTATTATTTTAATAATGAATGTATGTATCTATTATTTTAATAATGAATGTAACTATTATTTTAATAATGAATGTATCTATTATTTTAATAATGAATGTAACTATTATTTTAATAATTAATGTAACTATTATTTTAATAATAAATGAAACTGTTATTTTGCTATTTTAATTATAACTTTTTGTTTGTCTAGTAAATTCTAATGATGTGATTGCATAACATGCAGAACCTACTGATTGGTAGAAGACACTGGCCCCTGTAACACAGGTGTTTTACTTAGCGCAGGAGTCAGGGCTTCACTTTGTTTGCACACATTTTTTATGCCAATAAAAATATATTTTTTAGTTATATTATTTGTTATAGCAGCCACAGTAGTACACACTCTGTGATTTCAAGTTTCTACCTTTTACGGTTCAAATGATACAGCCCTGTGATGGACGGACAGTAAGGCGGACGGATGGATGGATGGACTGCGGAGTCTTAGTAATAGGGTCCCATTGGCGCCCTTTGGGTACGGAACCCTAAAAAGGAACTCATTTGAAATTAAAACGATATCAACAGTTTCAACATTCAATTTATTAGACGTTTAATATATCGGAATTTCATTATAACGTTTTTTTTTAATTTGCTTCATGTCTATATATACAGAGTTTGTTTACACTTAAGGGCGGTTTACATCACCCAATAAAAATCCCTTTTCTAACTATTTACAAGCAGTAAAACAAGCTTCGTTTCAGCATCTATAAATATACATTTATGTTATTTTTATATACAAAATATTTCTTTAGATCTAACGTTTACATTATTTACAAATAATTTTAGATCAAATAACTTTTCGATTGAACAACAGAGGCTTTAAAAGTTCTCTTTTGATTTCATAATGTTTTAAAAACCGCGGTGGTATTTAAAAGTTTTCTCTTTGACAATTCAGTTTTGAATTGTTCGTTTACACTTTCTGTTTGTCCTTTTTGTTATTAACAAGCTTTATTTATAGTTTTCATGTTTTTTAAAGTGACGTCCAAGGAGTTACAATTTAAGCTTCGTTCAGACCAGCGCGACGCGACAGCGCGACGCGACACCGGCTATTGTTATACCGTCAAGTTTTCTTAGCAATTGTATTGTTCGAGTCGCGGCGCGGCGTCGCGTCGCGCTGGTCTGCACGAAGCTTTATATTTTACTTCAGTATACTGCACTGCTAATTTAAATATCTAATTAAAACACGCAAGTTTTTCTAAATATCTCTGACCTAATCCTTTAGAAAATATAATCATATAATATACTCTCTTGTCGGACTTTAAAATTGTATACAAAATTTAAATATTTTATTTCACATAAACCTATGTACATAGGCACTAATGAGAAGTCAGAAGCACGGTTACTTTTCTAAAAAATGATTGGGTTTTAACAATATTTTGAAATTACAGTGTCAATATTAAGAGTAGGGTAAGATCAATGAAACGGTGGATGGACTGTGTGGAAGATGATATGGCTAGAAAGGGGGTGACTACCGAGATGACGACTGATAGAGAAGTATGGAAGAAAGGGACATGTTGCGCCGACCTCAAATAAATTAAGATAATGGCCAGAGAATGATGATCGTGACAGTGTTAATATTAATCGAATGAAGGTAAGATCGAAAGTAGACAATACTAAAACGTCACTTTAAAGAAACACAGCATTAAATAATAGGTACTTACACTAGTTTAAAAAAAAAATTGTCGGTTATACATATTTTACAAATTGATATCTTACTTGATACGCACTGAACAATATTTATTGTACTCTCGATTACATGGAAGAACGGCTAAATGACACGTCATACAAACATTAATTATCGTCTTTTGTCCTTGTCCGATGGTATAGAGAATGAAAGAGACCGAAATATATATATATATTAAATAATAATCTTATTTGACCACATCTGGAAAGTAGTAACAGTGACATTATTTCACACTTTTCTCGCCGGAATTATGTTTGATAATATCCTTACATTTTGTTCATCATTCAGCCTAGTTATTTAAACTAATTCAAATCAATAGGAATTTTTATAGTATTTTATGTTGTTAGTTTATTTGAAGTAAATAAACCACAGTTATTCAGTCAGTTGTTAATAGAGAGCTTTCTTACAAAATGGCCGGTCCGAACTTTGCGAAGAAGGCTCCGCAAACACATTTTTTGGGAACCAAATGGTGACATGAGGCGAGTGTGAGTGAGAGAACATGCGCGAAAATTCGGAGAGCCTATGTTCAGACCGGTCATGGTTCATCGGCCGTATGTTTATAAAATATGCATATTTTATAAACGCAGCTTCGAGCCAAATTCTCGTAAAAGAGAATGCGAAAAATAATGTTTCTTTATGCTTCGAAAAGGCAGCTGGTAATCTGCAAAATAAAACGTCCACAAAAGAATTCGCTTTGTAACTTTTTATTTCATATAACATTAAACACGCAATGCATTTTTCCACGCAACACTCACGTTTGTTTTTATTATCGCTGGCTGCATACTTTCATTTGCATAATTACCTTTTAAATAATAACTGCACTGGTATTTTTAACTCTGCAATTATATTTCTTTATTACGCGAAAGTACTCAAAGCATTTTAATGACTGATGCCACGATTAATGAAACCAGTTATTGGATTCAAGCAATGATATAAAACATTATAAGTACTGACAAAACTTCAAGGAAAGCACGCAAATAAAACATTGGTTTACTTAATAAATAAAACTTACATTTGAAAAGGACCTACACGTTTGTATGTATTGGTCCATTTAACATGAAAGTTTTGTTTTGAAACGGGTTTACATATGTATACATACAAATTGAACGTATGTTTTTAGTGATGGCTCAGCTTTCGATTTTTTTAGCTTTATTTCTTCGTCTCCTCGCTTCATATCTAAATTTTCGGAGGATAGGACCAAAAACTAACACATAACGGATTCTAGAAGTTTTGAGACAAACCCTTTGGTTGTTATCAGTCGACCCGATCTTCGATGCGTTGTTAGTAATTCAGGCTTCAGTCTGAATACTAAAGATCTGATATGTAAGAAGTAACATATTGTTAGGAGTAAATAGGTCAAAGATAATGTGTGTCTCCAAAGATGGAGGCTTTAATACAAAGGTGATTAGATCCTAGATCTTATCATAATTCTAAAGCTTTGTTCGTTTAAATAAGGTCTGGAAACCACCCTCATTGATATTCATAACTAGGGTTCTTAAGTCTTAAAAACGACACGATAAATAAATGTCTTATACATTTTCTGGGCGCAAAGGCTGGCGTCGGCGTCACACTGAAATATTTATTATCCTTTTACGTTGTTTCGGAAAACCGTTTACTTGGGGACAGAAGACATAGTACCTAAAGTCTTTGCCTCGGAACAAAAAATGTAATAGTTTATAGCTTGTACATGTACACAATGTAGTTTTTTTTGACAACTCAAAGGTATTGCTTAGAGCAAAACCAAAAATCTCTGAAATTATAATATGGCATTTAAATGTGCCTCTGTACATTTGTCTGCTTGAATTATAAAATAAATAAATGAACCCAATGCCAGACCGTACCGACATAGAAAAAGACTGACACTGACTAAACTTTTCAAACGCCCCGAACGCGTTCAAATCGCGGGCCTTAATCTTCGGAGCTTATGATACCCCAATTTTTGCTTCTAGACGGTTGGAAAGTTATTTCATAACCTGATATTGATGACGTGTCAAAAAGCTTTCACAGTAAACAAAAACTTTGCTATAGTAAAAGAGACGAGAAACGTCGTCAGAGTTCATGAAGGCTAGCATCGGTGTCACTTTCTGCCCCTCCTAAGAGGAGCGTGGACTCGCAGGGCTGCGAGTGACGCGGCTGTGGCTCCGAAGGGTGGAGGGGCGGCAGTAGTCACAGCTCGATGGGGGCCGCACCCTTCCATGTTACGCCGGCTCGGAGGAGGTGGTACAGTCGGAGGACGCACCATATGCAGAGGCACTGTCGGAAAGAATGAGGTGGTAAGTTGGTATTTATAAGCTGAACAAATGAATTGATGCGCTACACACTTAACCGACAAAGTGTTTAGCTTTCAAAACATTATCTATTCGAAAAAATACCTTAATGTGTGTCCAAACTATAGGGGATTGTTATATATTTATTTGTTTTGGTTACAAAGAGGGTTGGCCGGTGTCGTCCTAATTCCTCGACTGTGACCATTATTCGATTTTCAGATTAAATGATGATGAACATTTATGCCCTAATCATGTCCAGCCAATTCATATTTCAAACTACCCTTGATTTATTTAAACTAGATTTAAGATAATAAAATAAATATTTTATTTGTAGTTCCGGTTGCATTTTCGGTGAATGATTGCGACGATAAGTGAAATATTACAAATCATTCCGTTCATTCGGTCAATGTGATCAGATGAGTGTTAGGAGTGGGATACCTTATTTTTGACTACTGGACATAACCATGGAGGTCACCATATTATTTATTTATTTGTTCTTCCCCCACTTCATGGGGGAAGCACAAAATCGGTCGAAGTGGCGGTGCTTGGGGGAGGCCATGTTCAGCAGTGGACATCTTTTGGCTGAAATGATGATGGCACTTCAATGACTAACTCAGTTTTTTGTTTATTTATTTAAACTCATCGTTTTAGTTAGGGTATGCATGTATGGCACTCTGATCGTGGTTCTATTCATAGTTTCCAAAAAAAAAACGCTCATTTTATCATACTGTTCTTAAAAGAAGCAAGGCGATATATCATTAGGTCCAAAATTACCCATTTCTGCTCACTATGAAATTTCTCCACTACCGAAGTAGTCAACTTAAATGGACGAATAGTTTGTAGGAGTAGCCATTTGATATCCAAGGCAAGATAAATAATAATGGTCTGGAAACACCTAGTATACCTAGTGTCCAATTTGAAGTTTAGTAAATACACACATTAGTTCTTATTTGTTCAGTTAATAGTGGCTAAGTGACTATTTAAAGAACTTTCAGAATTGTTTTAGAACTGGCTGGTTTGAACAAAATTCAAGATTAATATTGTTAACGCTTCTGACATTTTGTTAGACATATCAATTTTATTGGATGACATCGCACGTTGTATACTATTTTATGTTTTTTTTTCTATGCTAGCCTACACTGTCCCACTGCTGAGCAAAGGCCTCGCCCAAATTCTGCCAAGCATCCTTTTCCAGGGTCAATGTAATATGTTATCACTTTTAAAATAAATTACTTATGTACCGATATCATTTATTTTATTTCCCCTTTTCAACATTAAGAAAAGAAGTATCTTCAAACTTTATTAATAGATCGCATTTTACGTAACGACAAAACTTCAGCTTATGACCCTTAAAAACTTCTTGCATAAAAGCACAACGGAAGACCATCTCAAAAAATCCGTTGTTAAGAAAGTCCGAACAAAGTAGAGCGACGGCCTTGTTAAAAATGTGCAGTCTTTCCTTCACAAAATGTAGCAATATTTACAAAAATAGGTTGATTGTACACCGGAGCTGTAGACCCAACGTCAGGTGAAAATAGTGAAAAATAAGCTTGAACATTTAAAAAGCATATTTTCTGCCAAGGGGGGTTTTGTTCAAGCATACAATAGTGCTCGTTGCTTTATTTTGGGGTCACGTCCCGCGTTGACTTATGCCATATACGTCGCACAAAAGAAATGTCAAGACTTGGATGAAACCTAACCTGGATACTGTTCAACAAAACTTTGCAGCGTTGACTTTTGAATTTCACATGATTTCTGTGCCTTTTGTTGGGGCGTATGTGTGTGTCATGTGGGAAAAGAAATGGGTGAAACCTACCCAGAAATGTGTTATTTAATATACTAGCATTTTCCGGTGGCTTTGCCAGTGTAGGTGACGGAAATTATCCCAGGGGAACGTACTACCGGGCTAAGCTAAAAAGTTTTATGTCTTAATCCTAACCCAGGTCCTGGTCTATCCGTGTGCCAAATTTCATCCAAATCCGTTCAGCCAAAAGGCGTGACAAGGTAACAGACAGACATATAGAGTTGTTTTATTATGTGTAGGTATTGTGAAAGTTTTATAACTTCAATAATAATTGTACGTTTTATGGGGAGCATAAAGTGCTTTAACAATACTACTTCACTTGGAAAACAGTCATGCCACAAGATGCTACCGAACAGGGTATAGTGCACTTACGATGTATATAATGTTTTCTATTGGATATATTGTACCAATATACCTATCTAACAGAACATTTTTGTTCCCATTCCCACGTCGGACCCGATTGGCCGGAGTCGAAATGTCTCAGGGTTGAGTTGTCGATGTCTAATTGTCGGGGTTGCTTTGTCGGGGTCGAGTTATCGGTGTACAGTTATCGTGGTCGATTTGTCAGGGTCGAGTTGTCGGGGTCGAGTGGTCGGGGTCGAGTTGTCTTAGGGTTGAATTGCCACGAGGTCTAGTTGTCCGGGTCGAGTTGTCCGGGTTGAGTTGTCTTGAGGTCGAGTTAACGTAGAATCATTGCACCTACTGGGCAGGTTTGTATTGAGTGAAAAGCCAAAATATTTTATACTTACATTTAATAGTATCCGTGGTATTAAGAATGATATTTCGGCTTTGCATATTGAGTCGAATTGCTGTAACAAAAGAAAGAGTGAAAGTTAGTATTAAAAAAAACGAGGTTGAATAAGCATATTTCCAATCTATACAAGGCCAGAACGCAGCCATAGGAAACTGCTCGCGTGTACATTGTAATACTATTTTATAATCTGTGATTACAATGTATACACGTATAATAGTTTGTAACGTGGACGCTCGCGTCTTGGTTCCAAACTATACTAAATTAGTAACGCCTGACAAGAGTTTCAAAGACATAGTTTAATAAAATAAAAAAATGTGAACTGGGTGAAATGGGTTAGGTCAGGTGAGACCTGTGACCAACAGCGCGCGAGCCGAGCAAGCGAAGCGAGCGGTGATGTGACGGTGGCCGGCGACCGCTACTTCCAAGTTGCTCACAGCCAGGCAGGCTATTTAGTATTAGCGCAAACAATTTGGATACCAGTTCACAATTTGTCGCAATCTATATACGATTAGTCCATATACGTACTGGCACTGTATATTATGGAATAAGGTAGCTAATTAGGTCACTACGAAGAATACGCGAGTGTTTGCGTACTATTCTTGTATAGATTGGAAGACCTTATAATTTATAGTTACGCGATTCGTTTCACACCCTTACATTCTGGCCTTGTACACAATGGAAAGACGCGTCGAATAATACTCTCAAAAAACTAGGCTTTTATTTGAATTTTAAGGTTCCTGTAGAAATAAATATAATGGGGATTGTGGCAGGATATCCGGACAGAAATGACAACAAAGACAAAAATGTCGAGAAACCCTTTGGACATAAAGGGTGTAACAATCAATATTAGGTTAGACACTGTCATCCCAATTTCAGACGACGGGCAGTTTTTATAATCCCATAAAAAAATAACAGGCGAGGTCAACGACCGCTACAAATAATCCCTTTATTTTGCTGTCTTTACTTGGTTATAAAAAGCTTTGGGCACATTTATGTACGAACAGTGAATGAAAAACATTAATAAAAACCGCCTGCGGGATTACGCTTAGCTACTCATTTAAAATAATAGTAGTTTATGAAACTGTTGCATAATGAGGGATATTATTTTTATTAATACCTAGTTGTGTGCAGTTTCATACACTACTTTATCTACTCTCATACATTGGGTTTGAACCTACTAAATAAAATATCAAAGTTAAAGATCAAGAATATAACATTTCCACGAAATTCAGTACAACTGCACGTATGAATGGCGCTTGCACCCCAACACATCACCGCGCATGCGCTAGAGCGGTACTGCTGTTCCCCGTAACGTTCCATTACAAAAGTTGATGGAAACTCCTTGGTGATATTAACTTCTTGGATATGGCCTGTATGGTAATAGAAAAAAAAATGTTTTACAGCATTATTTTGTTAGAGAAAAAGTGCTAAAACATGATTCTATTTTTAATTTCGGTATTGTGTTTATAAAATATGTCAATATAAACTCGTTTTGAAGTTTATAATTCGAATATTACGATATGAGAGTAGAAAAACACAAAAAAAATATTGTTAGTTATTATTTAACACTAGTTGGTTAGTTTTATAAGGGAAGATAAATCAAAGAGATGGTCTATCTGATAGAAAGTAGTCACTAACTCTATTTATTTTAACAGCAAAGCTGCTAAAATAAATGGTTTTACGTCGTAGTCTATTACAAGATACTCTGCATACAATATTTATAGTATTTTAAGTACATAAGTAGTTTTTAGAATTTTATAGCCATTAGTGTCGTAAATTCACTTAGCTCGTGTTAGCATAGTTAAAATAGGGATGCCGTAGTGACTCATTTTCTTCAAGCTGGCGTTAGCTTGATCGAAAATAAGCCATTACCGCGTCCTAGATAGAGGTTTATCGATCAAAATGAATTTGGCACCAGTTATCAAGCTGCCTAGCCTTTTCTCAATTATGTTAGGGTTGGCTTCCAGTCTAACCGGATGAAGGCTGAGTACAGTATTTTACATGGAGCGACTGCCTATCTGACCTCCACAACCCAGTTACTGGTAACACGATACTCCTTGGTAAGACTGGTTGTCAGACTTTTTGGGCATCTGACTACCCGTAACGACTGTGAAAGATCTACGAATGACACGCTCCGAGCTTGCTTGCTTTTTTGAACGTGCTTTCCGAGGCACGGAGGGGTCTTGATATGTAATGGAACGTGTGTATTTTTGTTATTTTTTATTCATCCACGAACCGCGGCAATTGTAGCTTAACCTGCAATCGAGCCACGCAGCTATTATCTTTTAGTGACGAGCTCCTCCCATTTTGTACCTCTTATACAACAAGTCCCGGAATTAATACACACACAATTTTTTTACTATTATTGTGTAAAAAAATTGTTTATTTATTAAATTACATATTATACTGATTGTGGGAGAAAATTGTGGTCACAATATTACAAATCTACGCACGCACCCAGACAAGGGTCTAGGGCACTTCGTCCATTTTGGTTTGTTTTGACAGCGGAAGTGTGACAGGAATTTACATAGTTTAAATTACTTTTGGGATAAAAAAATACTTATATTATAAATATCAAAATAGCCCGGGGAAGTTACGCCAAATTTAAGGCTAACTTTGGATTAATTTAAAACAGCGTTTTTTTTTTCATTTAACGTTTAGGGACAAGGGAGTATGTTAAAATTTATACCGCGAAAAGTTCACCCCCACCACGTGTACGTTTTTTTTAAGAAAACTTCGAAAACATTTCAATTTTACGTGGTAGAAAAAAATATTAACAAATATGTTTGTATGGAGTGTTTGTCGAAGAGATTAGGTAAGTATCACAACTAGGTAAAAAAAAAAAAACATTTTCATCCACGGAAATTTCCTTAGAACTAAAATTACGACTTTTTTTTATTGGTACTTCAAGCAAAAGTATTAACAGCAGTTTTTTTGCATAAAATTACTTGATTAAATATTTTAATACGCAATTTAGCTTGGACATTTTAGCTTGAGTACAAATTAAAAAATTCGTAAATATATTTTTATTAAAATTTCCGTTTGTTTAGTTTTACCAATTTTTTACATAATATAATCAAAATTTTCCTGTTACCTATTTTGCCTCAATTTTTATTCACAAAAATACGTTTTTGTTTTTTTATACCTTGATGCGGTTCTGGACAATGTTTAATTTTGTAATATTATTTGAAGAGCTACGTTCAAGAACACGATTCAAGAAAAAAATCGCTGTTTGAATTTAGTGCAGGTTCTAAACCTAATTTCCCCGGCCTAAAAATCGATTTAGTAAACGATTCTGAACAAACTACTTTCATAATGTGCATTAATTTAGTTACACATTGTATATTGCATTATTTACTCTGACAACGTTAATGCATTGGTAAATGGGTATCTACAAATGGTAATAACTTCGTTAGTGAATTTATTGGCACATTAACTGTTGTGTGGCAGTATTA
This sequence comes from Agrochola circellaris, assembly GCA_914767755.1. Taxonomy (NCBI): domain Eukaryota; kingdom Metazoa; phylum Arthropoda; class Insecta; order Lepidoptera; family Noctuidae; genus Agrochola; species Agrochola circellaris. Next base: position 6,247,948 of record OU611847.1, read on the forward strand.
ATTAATTAAGTGCCTATAACATTTGCCAATGTTATGACGTCATGAGTTTTTGTTTATGTTGTTGCAGCTATACATATACACTCGAGAGCAATGAATCCGGGTCACTTAAAGAATCCTAAAAATCTCGGAAACTAAAAATGCTAGGTTAATGCAATAAATTGTATTTAATAGACAATGTAATACTCCTTAAATGAAGGTATTAAAACTTCTTAGTTATTGTAAAGTTATATCATAAAAAAATCAAATTTGAAAAAGGGCCACTTTCGACGATGGAACTACGAAATTACAGCATTTGGTTTTGCTTTTGTTTGTAATCTGTCATTTATGTGGGTACATAAACCATGTTGATAGTGCTCTATATTCATTATTCAAGCTGAAATTATGTCGCTTACGCCTGAAGAATGCACCAGAATACTTACAATGCTGGAAACCGGCCGGAGTCAGCGCGATACAGCCAGGACTGTCGGTGTGTCGCTGTCAACAGTACAAAGAGTTCTCCGACGTTACGAAGAAACTGGTTCTAACCTACGCAGACCAGGAACGGGCAGAACCAGGTGTACCACAGCACGAGAAGACCGATACTTGGTGAACACCATGCTTCGAAATCGCTTTCTCACAGGAACTGAACTCACAAATCAGTTTCGAGGCCTCGGAGGAAGTAACCCAAGTGCATGGACAGTAAGACGTCGGCTTGCTGAATCTAACTTAAAACCCCTTAGACCTGCAAACGGCCCTAAACTGGAGCGTGGGCATCGTATTTCAAGACTAAGATATGCCCAGAGCCACGTAAATTGGAGTATTGAAGATTGGTCAAAAGTTATGTTCTCCGACGAATCAAAATTTATGCTCTACAAGCACGATGGAAGACACAGAGTGTATCGAAGACCAGGGGAAAGATTCAAGCAAGCATGCATCGAAGAAAAAGTAGCCTACGGTGGTGGGTCTGTACTTGTGTGGGCCGGAATTTCTTCTGAAAGTCGCACAGAGCTGGTGATCATAGAAAACGGCTCTTTAACTAGCGTAAGATATGTGGAAGAAATCCTCAATGATCACGTTGGTCCATTTATGGTCAATTTAGGTGAGGATGCTATATTTATGCATGACAATGCCCGACCTCATACAGGTAGGATTGTGAATGACTACCTTCAAGAGATGAACATTACTCGTATGGAGTGGCCAGCGCGCAGCCCGGATATCAACCCGATCGAGCATGCTTGGGACGAGCTAGGCAGATGCGTAAAACAACGAAACCCTCCCCCAATCACGCTTCGTGAGCTCAAAATTGCTCTCACAGAGGAATGGGAGAATATTCCCCAAAATCGTATAAGGAACTTGGTGTACAGCATGCCAAACCGCGTAAACGCAGTAATGGAAGCACGAGGAGGCAATACGAAGTATTAAAATTCAAGAAAATCGTAATAAAGTTCAAAAATTTCATGTTTCCTATTTTTGTTTTAAGGAGAGATCAGCAGTTTTTTTCTTTATGTAATTTTGTGTTAATAAAATGTATGGTGACTCATATTTTTTTTACTTTCATTTAAGGAGTATTACATTGTCTATTAAATACAATTTATTGCATTAACCTATCATTTTTAGTTTCCGAGATTTTTAACATTCTTTAAGTGACCCGGATTCATTGCTCTCGAGTGTAGTTATACAAGTAAGTGGGTAGATATAATAATAATGCAGGGCAAAGGCCTCTTCTCATACAGAGAAGGCACGAGCATTGATTACCACGCTTGGTCAAGGCAGATTTTCGATTTCGTTCTATTTTTGTCAACAATATACTTATTGTAATAAATTGTGCATAAATAAATAAATCCTATACTATTAAACGAGCAATATTTGTATATATATATATTTGTAATCACGTTCTCGTAAACGGCTCTAACGATTTAAAAAAGAAAGAAAGTATTTAAGGGTAGATCGATTCGATCGATAGCTAGGTCTCATATCTGGGAAAATACATTTTCTCCGATTTCACCCGAGCAGAGCTCGGTCGCCCAAAGTTTAGAACAAGATGGCTACCTTAGAATAATAACATGGCGGCATGGAATTAGTAAGTAGGTACCTACTGTCATGGCAGCAAGCAAATCGATCTAGCTAAGTCTCATATTTGGGAAAATTCGTTTTCTCCATATTAAAATAATACCTACTACGGAAGGTAGATACTAAGTACAAATTAAGTAATAATAATGTTGAACTTAAAAATACATCTTACCAAACAGCACAAAAAAACATAAAGCAGTAACAGTGAGAAACGCGTGAACGCGTGTGTTTGTGTGTGTGAGTGTTAGTGTGTGAGTAGCAGTGTGAGTGTGTTTGTGTAGTAGTGTGTTTAAAGTAGTAAATGACGAAATGTGGGTGTACTATTCGGCCTAACCTGTTCGCCACTAGGTCCAAGTCATTAAAAGGGTTCGGAAACTAAGCTGGATTTTCAAAACATTCAGACATATTATTCCAAAAAATGCTACAAATACCGGAGACCCATTTAGAAATCTATTGAACGATATATTTATCGTTTGAATGCAGTCTGTCTTAGTGTATTGCATCCCTATTTGGGGACAGCAGCTAAATCCAAATTTATTGAAGTGAAACGAGTGCAACGAGGCCTAATAAAAATAATGTATTTTCAAAGCATTAGATATTCCACTTAGAGACTTTATCAGATAAATTGATTTGCTTTCGGTGAGAAAACTTTTCATAATTCATACAGTTTTTAACCATTCCGTACTCGACCGCAGGTGGCAACGGCAAAGCGTCACGGCGTCATGTCGCTGCAGTCATGATGCCGAAACCGACCGCAGGCGACAACTGCCCATATTCCAGTCGGTAGATAGAAGATAGAATAACATGTTATCGCTCGAGCGTTGGCGGCACTACTGGTCTGCGGTTAGGCTACACGTGTCGTCTGTCGCTCGCAGCTGCAAACGACGTGTCGCTAGCTACGGAAGGTATTTCATAGAAACCAGTCGTGTCGCGGCAACACGTCGCATGCAGTTGCCGCCTGCGGCTAAGGAATGGTACCCTTATGATACCGCTATCTTATCAACGATTACACAAACAAAACCAGGGTTTTTAGCAGGCAATACGAGAAACGGTCATCTCAACTCTACCATGTAGTAGGTACAAAGCTTGTTAAAGAAAAAAAACGACTTTTATTTGTAACCCGTTCGTTATATAGGTGTGACGTCATGTTATGGTTGAAGTAGTAATATTATTCCGGCAAAAAATTTACGTAAGAAAATAATAATCACGCATGAATGAAATCCATTCTAACTTAAATTGCTTGTCGTACACAATTCTTGTTCATACAACTACGCATTCACTGCTTTTTCGTATTGACTGATAGATTTGTGGAGAAGTAAAACTTTCTAGATTTTTCTATTTCCTCCGTTGGTATTGGAAAGCAATACAATTTATCCGGAATTGGTTTGTATTTTTTTTTTATGTTCGTAGTAGGTAGTGGTTATTTTCCATTACTATTCCTAGATAGATACGGTGTAAGAGATGAGATATACAAAAAAAAAAGAAGTATTTCACGTGATAATACTCACAGGGAAGAGCGGAAAGCTGGGAAGTACTTTGCCCAGTTTTATTTACCATTTAAAAATAGTTTGAATTTACGTTTCCTACGTTTACTCCGCGTTCCTGCAATGCCCCGATTATACTTGGGATAATTTCGTTCATTTGGTGATTGGTGCAATGCTTTTTAAAGTTTATACAAAATGAAAATACCAGATTTTCATTTAGTATAAACTTTCGATTGCTAGATCGGTTTTAGAAAAACTAATACCAACTTCAGAAATGTTTGATCACTTAGCTCTATTTCGTTAATGATTTAGCCCTCTCAAGAACGTACCCAGAATCTGTGTATTTTTGCGATATGGGAGAAAAGAAAAACTAACCAACTTAACGACAAAAAAAAGCCTTTTCAATAACAATTCTTGAAGAATATTAACTTCCCCAGAATCTTATATGTATAGAGGTAATGAAGCTTACATCAACGAAGCGTTACTTATACATTTACTAAAAGCTTTTGTTAAGTAAATTGGAACCGCTAGGAGTCTCGGTTATGTATTCAGTGAGAAAATGATTATTATTGAACAAAGAGGATTTCAATTGGGTCTAGCAAATATGCTTGAAAGCATAAGCCCTAATTTGAACCACTGCGTATGTGGTGAAGACTTAAAATATAGGGAAATGAAAGTGGAAACAGATCAATTACAAATTTTCAAATACTACAAAACTAAATAAACGACAATGTTCTGAAACTGTTTAACAGATAATTTTTAGAATATTTATTTGAAAATACAACTGAGAAAAGGACTCCCCCACTGTGTGTTGCCTTCTCCAGCCAATCTGAAATAAACGCCTTTTGGCCTAGGTAGATGTGGTGGCATCGGGCTATCGTGTTCTAGGCCTCCCTCGGCGACGACGCTAACGCCCTTCTTCTGGCTCCCACTACGTAATGACTCTAGCCCATCTATCCTGATGCATCTAATTTTTCGGTTAAAATTTATTCAACAAGTGGAATAAGTCTTAGAAATAAGTAAATATTATGTGCAAAACGAGTATTTTAAATTTTATTTTTTTCCTTGTTTATGTTACGTTTACTCTGCGCGTTCGTGTTAGACCCACTGATCAGAAACTAGATCCGACTGTTTAACTAGGAGTTCCTAACTTGGAGATCAGAGCCATTATACCGGTTAATCACGAGATGAATCTCAAGCCTGCGCACTGACACTCTAAGTAAACTGGAGGCTCGAACTAACTAAAAACTGTGCTTAGCACTATTGCTGGCGAGTTTGTAAAGTGAACGACGAAGTTTTGACTTAGGTAATTGAGTTATTAGAGTAGAGATGATTTTGTTTGATAAACGAAACTTGGCGATTAAACGAGATATATTTTCAAAGGAATACATTATTAGGATGGCCAGTAAGGTTTTGGTCACCCTTAAAATGGCATTAAATATAAAGTGCTGGGGATAAAGGTAGATTAGGCACTTATCATTTTATATCAATTTAAATTTTTAACAACTCTTGAAATTGGCTTTTCTGTTGAAATTGTCTGTAAAAAATATTGACAAGCCTTGAAAGAAGATTTCTCACTTAAATTCTAGTATATATATAATAAATAACCATGTAGAAAGAAAACAGTTAAAGAGAGAAAATGTACTTACTTAGGTAACGAAAAACGAAAACAAGTCACATCATTTATCAAAACTAAGCCATTGTTGGGTGCAATGTAACTGTGCTTCCAAATTTAAAATTGCACGAGCGTTCGAAAATCGAATGCCAGAACGAATAATAAACGAAACAATATGCCACATGCAGGCAACACATACGTCAAAATACAAACGTGACACCGGACTGGCTCGAATCCAAAAAGAGAAAGAAAGTAGTACTGGCATAATAGAATGACGTGAAAAAGGTCCAATCCTGTACGTTTAAGAACTGAGAGAGTAATTTTGGGACAGTGTTTGTAGGACTAAATTATACCACCATACATAATTGATTCTATTTGGAGGGTCTTGGCCTTGACAGTGTCTGTCTGTGAACGGCGGTAACCAGTTGAGGTAGGTAACAGGTTTTTGTAAGGATGTCTAGTACCCACCCTAGAAACGTTCACACAATTTCGCATGCATAATTTACGTCGGCAAGGTAGGAGCGAATACATTCCGGCCACATGCATATAATTTACTCGCACGTTCGCACCACACATGCCAGAGTCATGACGTGATACTCGTTAAGCCTCTTTGCGTGTAACACGCACCTTTAAGCCAGACTTGCTTAGTTGCCATTTGATGGCAAAGCCTCTTTGTGTTTGGATAAATAAAATACCAGCATAGCTATTCACAACTATTCAATACGCTTCCATACCAAATCAGTGCCGGATTAAGCAAGCGCGGGGCCCGTAGCAAATTTTATAGACGGGCCCTTGATCTGCTATGGGTTCTTATGTATAAAGTGGTAAAAAAAGAACAATACTCAATACGTCGATTTGCAATCAACTTTTAGAAATTGTATTACCCATATTCTGACGTCTTAGTCGGCAAAGGTAGTACGTATCACGTTTTTGAGACATCAAGAAAATTAAATATACCACTTCTTAATAAGTTTCACTCAAAAAATTATGCTCAGGCGGAGGTGGGGCCCGGGTTTGAATACGCGGGGCCCCCTTTAGCGCGGGGCCCGTAGCAATTGCTACTCTTGCTACGTGGTTAATCCGGCACTGTACCAAATCGAACATCAATCAATGTTATCGAAGGAATGCTCTAAACGCTCTGTTCACGAATACAATATCTGTTTTTTTTTTCAGTTTTAGTCAAATAGACGACCGCTATTCTTCCGATTACTATTAAGTTACCATTCCGTATCCGACCGCAGGAGGCACCTGCAGGCGACATGTCGCCGCGATACGACTAGTTTCTATGAAATACCTTCCGTAGCTAGCGACACGTCGTTGGCAGCTACGGGCGAGAGTTAGGCGACACGTTTAGCCCGACCGCAGACCAGTAGTGCTGCCAACGCTCGAGCCATTACACGTTTTTCTATCTTCTATCTACCGACTGGAATACGGGCTGCTAGCGGTGCAGTCGGGTTCAGAATCATGACTGCAGCGTCATGACGCCGCAACGTGACGCCGCGACATGACGCCGCTATACGTCGCGTGCAGTTGCTGCCTGCGGTCGGGTATGGATACCCTTAGCTGTCGAGGATAGGTCAAATCAGGTAATTAAAATGTGTAATATTCAACACGACTAAAAACTTTCGACACGATTTAAAACAAAGAACTACTACTACAACCTTGACTGAAACCAACTTCAAAACTGTTGGTGTTACTCGCATTCAACAAAAAAAAAAAAAAAAACTGAAGCTCCTATTTGTTTCTCTATATATGATTTCAAAAATGGAATGCGCAAATTCGAACATCCCTTTCAGTTTTTTACTGTGACCACGGTACCGTACGTAAGCTTGTTTTTGCAAGCCGTATAGTGGTATTTCTGTCCGAATGCATGAAAATAAAACCGTACGTGACGCTGTCAAAATAAAAGATTAAAAGGTAAAAGGAAACGGGGCTCGTTACCTGTGGTCATGTGATCGTTGCTCAACACACGCTTGAAACAAAGGATATTTCAACCGGCTTTGTTTTTTATGTATTACCGAAGTTGAGTGGGTTTGCCTCTTTGATCTGTGGATGCGCCGCAATTAATATGTGTTGTGGTAATGTTCGTGCTCTCTATTACATCCATTCGTTGAAAGATGTCTGCTGAAGCTTGCGTAAGTATCTGCATTATCAATGATGACCGAAAGACTCCAAAGCAACTCTTATTGTAATAAGATACATAGTGAAAAACTAATAGCAATTGTTTGCCAGCACGCGAACCTGACAACCATAGAAACGGGTTTTCTACGGGTTTTGGCGACGCAAGAATAGACAAAATGACAGATTGTGATTTTTTATCTGCCATTTTGTCTATTCTTCCGTAGACAAAACCCGTTTCTATCGTGGTCATGCTAAGCATGCAGGTTATAACTATAAAATGACGTCTGTGATTCTCTAGCAGGCCACGATAATTTGTCATGTTCAATTAAATTCTCAAGAAAACCACTTGTTGGACATTTAACCTTGCGCAAGACTCTAAAATTTAGGAGCAGACAGCGTACTAATTAAAATACGTATTTTAGAATACAACACACCTAGCTTCATTTATGACTTCAAGAGTCTAATGAAACCACTATTTTACTTCTAACTAATTTAAAGACCTGTTTTACACGAGCACTAATTAATTGGCAACAAATTACTTTATATACAGCATGCATTTAAAAAATATTACAGTTTTTGCACTGTGCATTTTTCACAGTGCTACTCGCTACGCCGTAGGCCGTAGCACGTAGCTACATTTCAAAAATCTTATTTGAGTGTAATTTCTTTGTCATTGATTTATTTATATTAAAATAATTTTTTGGTATCGACAAACATCGTTTTTCGGGTTTCGTACGTCCAAATGAAAATACGGAACCCTTATATGGTCGCTCGTGTGTCTGTCTGGCTGGCTATCTGACCGTCTGTCACAGCCAATTTGCTCCGAATCTACTGACATATCAAATGAAAGAGCTTATTGTGAGTATCTAATTGTTTTAAATAATTTTAAAATAAATACTTTTAAAGATATTTAAGAAAATTTGTGAAAATTAACCCTTATCGCCGAAACGAGCCAGAAATTTGAAAGAAATACAGAATATAGTTCGAAGAAGCCTATGGTCTTAAAATAACAATGTTATTGTACCAATATTGTCCGTACAAACTTTCATTTGCAGTTGGAATGTATTGGAGAACATGTTTTTCAACTACAATGTTAAGTTTGTCCTTGGGATAAATTCTTCCAAACTACGGGCCCCCTGTATTGGCTAGTTTTTTGCATTATTATGCGGAAAATATCAATCAATCTGCCTAGCCTTACCAACTATTTTGGAGTCGGCTTTTAGTCTAACCGGATGCAGCTGAATACTTGATTTATACGGAGCGACTGCCTATCTGACCTCCACAACCCAGATATTGGGTAGACTGGTAGTCAGACTTTTGAACTTCTGACGACCCGTAACGGCTGTCAAAGATCTACGAATGACAGCCGGGATCAACAGCTTAACGTGCTTTCCGAGGCAAGAAGATGTCTCAATAAGTGATGGATGATCATCCATCCGCAAACTGACCGCGGCAGATATACAAGGTGTTCCTTTTGAGATCCCATAACCCTAGAGTATTAGTGAGATCATGTCAAAGAATCAACTGGTATTTGATTTATTATCCATATGTTTTTATATTCAAAATAATTCGACAAAGTTAAAATTATTTATGTAAAAACACCCTTACTTGAAATATAAAAAAAATTGGTTCATAAAAAAAAATTACAACGTCGCATTTTATCAGCTTTAAAAACGAATGATTGGTTTGAATGAAAATGATTTACTCGTTCTTATCAATGAAACTTAGATACACCATCTACCATCCGATCCTATCGTCCTTACCTAGCAACACAAGATAGTGTTAATTTGTGTTAAAAAAATATATGCCAGTTGATTCTTTGACATGGTCTCAATAACACCTTGATGGGATATCAAAAGAAACACCTTGTATAATACGAGCGTTACGTCCAGCACTGGGTTAATACCCACATTAGGAAATAAGTATCTACTAACACTAGTTTCATAAGTTTTACAATACTAATATTCTATGGATTTTTAAGTCTGAATTAAAAAGTTTTTTATTTTTATTTATAATACATTTATTTACCTCTTCCTCTCACACTGGACAAACTGCATAATTTTAAAGCATGATAAACGTCAAAGATATACCTTGTATACAACCTGTTACACAGAAACTCAGTACTACATCAGTATAACAAACTTGGCACCAAATAGCAAGGGACCTTATTTAGTGTGGCAACAAACAAAGCACAAATTATATGAATTTGCATTACCCGCCCGTTTACTTAGCGGATTGGACGCGCTGTGTTGCTATGCGGTACAATGAATTTATTAATTGGAATGGCAACATTATTTTATTCTGTTTGATTTACTTAGTTCCGAAGATGCGATGAGTTTGATGTTGGAACTTTGGTTTGCTATGTATTGGATAAAGAATGTAGTTTATCGTTTAATTTCTTATTTATAGTTAGGTAATTAAAACGTTACAATCAAAGATTTCAATCGTAGATTTGCCCTTTCGCGTCAAAAAATGGTCGTATTTCTGTTTCGTTTTGACACCACTGAGACAGACAGTATCGCAGAGACTTGACTTGGTTGTCCTGGATACGCCATTGTTAATGTGTGAGCTCGCTCCTCTCATTATGGACGACTTTTTGTGCGACTTAGTACAGTGGGGGCAAATCTACGATTTAAATCTTTGGTTACAAACCAATTACATTAATTAACATAGAAACATAAAAAGATTAATGTTGTCAATTTTGTTGTTTATAATTTAATTAAAGCTAACATGGAACAGTGGATTTCCTAGCATACATTCTCTCACAGAACAACAGACATACGCATATTTTTATTCTATTCATCCGCAAACACATTATATTCAGGGTTGGCAGGCAGAAGGGCGTCGAGCCTCTTCAAAGTATGACCTGGGATTTCTGAATCTGCTATACAGTAACATGTCAGGCGTTTACTAAAAGGAGATTCCATTTTTTCTTCGGGGATTTGGCCCATCAAAAAATGTGGCATTTATTAATGAAACTTTGTTCCTTATGTTCTACAGATAACCGAGGTATTTATAATTATACTTCGTTTAACGGGAATACTGAGAATTACGATCATAACCTAGTGACCTTATTTAGTGTGGTAACAAACAAAGGACAAATTATATGTATTTGCATTAACTGACCGTTTACTTAGCGGATTGGACGCGCTGTGTTGCTATGCGGTACAACGAATTGATTAATTAGAATGGCAACTTTATTTTATTCTGTTTCAGTTAGTTAGCTTCGACGATACGCATGTTGAAAGCTTGGTTTGTTTTTTTCACATAGCATTGTATTATAATGTTGTTTATCATTTAGTTTCTAGCTCTCTGAAACAGCCGCCATTGTAGTAACATGTAATTTTATTGTATGGCGATAATTGATTAATGTTTCATTATGAAGTTGCAGCGTAGTGTCTATGAGGAGGCAGTGATACAGAACAAGTTAATGAAATATTAGATTTAGGTAATTATGTAGTAAAACTCTTCATAAAGAAGTTTTCCCATCTAGAGACTTTTCAATGAAAATAGACCATATGCCAGTCGTGTTTAAATTCAAAATTAAATAAAAACACAGTAGTGCACTGCAGTTCCGCGTGTTTCAAAATCAACCTTGTTTAGAACACAATCCTTCAATAGTACTCTGTGATCAACAAATTGTTGCACTGTCGTTCCTTTGTTACCTTGTTTGTGCTCTGCGACAGACGATGTATGGCACCGTTGATTGTTGCCTGCAGCATTGAATGTATTACGTTCTGGCTGACGGAAATGTACGGCAAGAGGTGGTTTGCAGAGTGATCAGAATGCATCGTTAGATAAAGATAATTGTTTTATTAACTGATTTGGAACCTGGTTTATTTGATTAAATTTGTACAAAATAAAGGGTCCGTTGCGCGTCCATTTTAACAAATCACCAAGCATTTTTGCATAGTCGACTGTTGTTAGAAAAATAAAAAGTGAATTTACCATTTTTTTTTTAATTCCCTTGGTTTTTCGACTAGGGCAATTAATATTACAGGCTGAAACGAAGTGAGCGAGAATTGGCAGGACTTACTATGATCACTATCATCTGATTCAATAGCAGAATAGGTTAGCATCAAACCTTCATTTTCATTTTTAACCGTTTAAAAACAGAGTTTCTTTTTTACTTTTCAGCATGATATCACCAAAGTCGTTTTGAATGCAAATATCACTTTGCGCGTAATATAAGCATGATATAAAATCATTATTGCTCAGTGCTCGGGCGGGCAATATTGCGTCCGGATACGGTTCGCTCCAACGACCTGCCGTTACCGCATCACAAATGTGTTATTGCAGAAAGAGTTTTATGCTCGGAAATGCATGCAGTCATCCGTTGTAAGTATAAGACGATATACGCAATGAATATTTTTGTACCTATATAATATTTATGTATTTATTTAACAAACGTTTCTAAATTTAAATGTTAATTTCGCTATCTCAACGTACCAATTTCATTAGGTAGTAATTTCAGTAGGGGTCGAGTTTCTACTTAAAATTAAATTTTCTAGTACTTATTTATGTGAGAACTCAGCTAATAAGGATCAAATGGTAACTGTTTAATATGTGATTATTTACTTTGACCCTCATAGCGTTAATTATAATGAACAGTACTTATAAGTTGTAGGATACAACGTATCTTCAGCGTAACACTATGGAAAAACATACTACAATGTTGGAATCAAATCTTACTCACTTTAAGTACTCGTATATATGAGTATGTGTTGTAAAAACCAAGAAACGGCCATGACTAATTCATTTGCCAAAGATTATGTTAGATCAAGCACGAATCACTTGTGAATGTTTGGGAAAAATGATTGCCATAACTAGGAACACTTAAGAGTGGACATCTTATTTTGCGAGTGGCTAGTGGCTAACCTGGTGTCAACGTTTTTATGCCGCCCATGGACCTCTGACTTGGCTTCATATGCCGTCGAGAAAAATCTCTCGAGCGGTTTCCTCAGGATGTTTTTCTTCACCGATTTTGTATACAATACGCACATGAATCCAAACAGTCACAGATGCGTGCCTTGGGTTCGAACTCGAGACATATGACTTGGCAGTCTGAAGGTCACATAACTACTGCTATTGGATCTGTAAACCCCAGAAAAAAGTAAAAATGCCGGGTATGAAGAATGCTTACCTTGTTAACATGATCTCTAAGAATATTGGAGTAAACCATGGCCATCGCTTCCAACGCCATGAAGGTCATGCAGCCGACGACCCACGGCACTAGAAATGCCACGTTTTCCTGTGAAAGACATAGCTATTTAATACATTGTGCTCTTCTATTTCATATTATAGCGGTGTTTATCTGTGGACTGCACGGGATGTGGTTCCCGTGTTAAATACTGTATTTCGCTTGTGTTCTAACCTTGCTTTGACCTTCGACTTCTTCTTTTCGTGTGGTTAGTGACTAACCTGATGTCAGAGTTTTTTTAAAGCCGCCCATGGGCCTCTGACTTGGCTTCATATGTCGAGAAATATCTCTCAGGCGAGCCGGTTTCCTCACGATGTTTTCCTTCACCGTTTTTCTACTAAATTACACCTTATCATGAAGTAAGTAAATTTTTATTACTTAAATGAAAAATTTGTGTGGCGTACGGTAACTTACAAACATTAGCTCATACGCTTTGCACATACACACAAAGTACAATGATTATATTGAATGTTTGTACTTTGTATTTTTACTATATTACCCATATTACGAATTAAACGAGGGGTAGTTTACCCCTCATTTAATTCGTCCTGGCAATCTTATTAAAACCCCCAGTAAAGTGTTTCTAGGTACAAAAATACATTTATTTTCTTTTTTACGAGAGCTAGCGTCTTGAAACTGGCATTTTAGGGACGCATAAAATAATGTAATAGAATGTCGTAGAGGTTGAAATAGAACTGGTTTGATTACACTTATTAAGTTAAAGGCCCCGAGATTGTTTTGGGTCCAAAATAAATATCAAGAGGTTTTATTTTTGTTAACGTAGTTATTTTAGCAAAGTTATTTCTAGGAACGATACTAAATATTTAGAGAACGGGCGGAGGGACCTCTCTAAATAGGCCTTTTTAGAAATGCAGGTGCGAGGACATCACGCTTTGTCTCCCCTAGAGTTAGGCAGAGGTGTACCTATTATAGTACACCCACATTTCGCTAGTTATGTTTAAGTCCCATGTAATAAAGGGCGAGACTATTGCCACCATTGGACAAAAATTCCAGACTCAGGGCTGAAACTGAAAAATTCTAGATGGAAAAGTCGAATAACACTTTGCCCTATCTTGGAATCGGACCCAGGACCTCACGCTCAGGAGTAGCTCTCGCGACCACTAGACCAAGGAGGCAGCCGTGTGGGAGAACTTTGTGGAATACTGAATTTGTTTATTAAATAACACGTTTAAGTTTTATAATTTTATTTTATGGCAGAGGTTATACGGGCAGATAGCCTAGTGCGAATTAAAATCCTGGAATTCATCGATTTATCCATACTAATATTATAAATTCGGAAGTAACTCTATCTGTCTGTTACGGCTCAACTGGATAAAGTTTGACACATAGTTGACCATAACCTGGGTTAGGACATTAGGATAATTTTTATCCCAGTAGTTTGTTCCCGTTGGATAATTTGCTACCTCCATGATGCCCCGGAAAAAGTCAGTTTAGAATAAGATGAAGTTACAGGATTCTCATTTTCTAGTGCAGTTTTGTTTGTTAGTGTCGCAAGATATTGTAAATTGTCTTTGGTCTCTGGTCCTGACATCAAACAATAGACAACATTTATCAATTTTTTATTCGTTTTGAATATTGAATACGAGGCTTTAGGCTAATTTTTAAATGTGTATTATAAGTAATTTCTTTGTAATGTGCGTTTAGTTTGTGCAGAATAAACAATTTTTCTTTCTTCTTCTTCTTTCTTTCTTTCTTTACGTCACTAATTCGTGACGTGGTCATGGTTAGCTAATCAGAAGGGAGGCTAACTAACGATGGATGTATTTATACGATCATTTGTGAATGCCCTTTTTTAGCAGATTAAAATAGTATCAGACCTTATGTATTTAAATGCATGAATACAGAAAAAAAAAAAAAAAAGAATTTCAAAGGGCATTACGATACATTATTATTGGAGATCACCTTTTAACCAAGGAATTGCTTGTGTTAGGATACTCCGCGCTTCCACTTGTCATTATCTTATGCAATTGAAACGTAGACAATGTAAACATGCAAAACTAAAAATAAATGGGTAACTTAAAATTATTCAAAATGAAATGAATGACCAAATGATTTGCAAATGAATGAGCATTATGCATAGAAAAGGGCCAGATTGCGCGTGTAATTGTGATATGTGTAAGAATGGGTGAGGGTGTGAAGAGTGAGGGTGTGTAGTGTGTGTGTTATAATGAGCATAATTATATTTACTCACTTTATAAATACCATAGAAGAGGAATATGCTGAGTACGATCATGAACATCTGTGTTCCTATTATCGCAAAATATGCTATCTGTACACCTGAAACAAATAGAGAACAGTTTTAGTAGAATATTCAGAAAAATATGCATTTTAGTATTCACTGGGATAGTTGCTAGTCATAATTTTTTGTCACAGTGGACATTGATAATTGATTTAAGAGTCAGTTAATTGTTGAAATCATTTTGATTAATTTCCTGAGATTCAAACAATATTTATGTCAATTAAATTGTTAGGAAAAAAATCACCTAGAGAATTTATTTTGCGATCAATGTCCACAATTTAATATCCTGTGCACGGCGTGGCTTAGTTTTAGCATAAATCATATCGTTTCTATTTTTAACTTTAATGTCAAAAATGTTTTAGATTTAAATGTCAACTTAATCATAATATCGTTTCTATTTTTAACTTTAATGTCAAGAATGTTTTAGTTTTAAATGTCAACTTAAATCAAATCTTGCCTGACATGTGCGCTTTTATAATTTTTAACGTGGCGCTATTATCGTGGACGTCTACGTCCACGTCACGGCATCATGATAATACAGGGAAGTAAAATGTATGGAAATATTTGAAGACGGTTTTAAATTTCCGTTCAACACAAAATTCCAACGTGCACGAATTTCCATACACTTTGTGAACGTTGACGTCCACAATAATATCGTCACGTTAGAAATTATTAGAGTGACATTATGATTAAAAAAATATTTGAGTATAATAACTCAGAACAAATAAAAACCAAGATAAAGCGCTGCAAACAATACAGTGAAGAATGTCAAAACTACACCTCTGTGCATACACGCTCACACGAACACATTTACAACCATTTACAATGAAACTACACCTTAATAAATGCACAAATGTTTACGAAACCGGCTTCACTTCACCGTTGACAGCTCTATGTCTTGGGTTTTTTATTTGGTCTGAGTATAATAACCATAAATTGCAGACGTATTTCCATGGTATTAGCAGTATCGTAATGGCAAGTCTTTATGTCACATTACCTTCTTAAAATGAGACATGTCATTAGATTACTCACATCATTTTTGTCGCTACGCAAGATTTTTGCAGGGTAAGGAAAAAGGCACGTTATATGTTTTAATTTTTCAAATTATGCGTGGGGACGTACGTGTATGCTTTAGTATAAAAAAGTTGATATTTTATTAAAAAAATCTTGTACAAGGAAATGTGACTGAATGCAATGTTCAGTTCTTAGCAAATAAAGTCTGTGAATATAACCATTACAAATGTTACGTACTTTCAGATAATGTCGACTGTACAAGTTCCTATAATTAATAGGTACATTAAAGAAACTATGATTTAAAGACCGTACAGACCAGCGCGACGCGACGGCACGACGCGACTCGAACAACACAATTTCTTAGAAAACTTCACGGTGTAACAATTACCGGTGACGCGTCGTGCTGTCGCGTCGCGCTGGTCTGCACGAAGCTTTAATCATTTATTTCTTTTCACTTCAAGATACAAACATCTGAGTGGTCCTGGCTCTTTTACTAGGAGTTTCTGTATCACAAGAGCCAGTCAGAAATTGGCTCAGTCTTTAGGTACTTTACCTACTCAAAGAATTCTCACACTTAAAAATAGTGCCATCAAGAAACCCAACCGCCCAAATACATAGACAGATGTCGGTCCCTTACATGATGGATGTTCAGATATATTCCGACCCAAGTAGCTGAGGGGACAAACGAATTGACGCATGAGCTACCCTTCAAGGGTAACGTAACCCTTAAGGAGCTCCAACGTTGAATAGATGGGAGTATTTTGGCGAAAAGGTGCATTGTGTGAAAGAAAAATATGGTGGAGTTACAAGGGTAGAAGTTATAGGGCTGGCTTTCAATTGTAAATGTCATTATGAATAATGGCCGCGATTTATGAGTTTGTAGGTCGTAGGTTCGAACCCAGATATGCGGTTTACTATGTGTAAATTATTTCATCACCACTCCTCTAAAAACGGTGAAGGAAAACATCGTGAGGAAACCGGTATGACCTAGAACCAAAAATTCGAAGTTATGTAACTGACATTTACCAACCCGCACTGGGCCCGCGTGGTGGATTACCGCATACTGCCCTCAACTTCGGCCTACTCTCCTCTCAATGAGAGGAGGCTCGTGACCTAACAGTGGGAACATTATATGGTGATTATGTATTATGAAGATGTCGGAAATACTTCACGGATTTAACTAATCGGGGTGCACGCGCCGACTAGCAGCGCTCGACAGAGTCTACTACATAACGCTCGACCGGGGATAAGTAGACTTGATCGGTGGGGGTCAAGCAGTGAACACATTAAGAAACCGTTGCGCGTTCCTTATAGTTGTGTTGTGTACCTACAGTGTGTATTGCTAATTGATCGTAAATTATAATTTGATCTGAATGGCTATCAGTTTTATCTATTGAGCAATAACCTACACTACCCATAGTACACCCACAGTAGTTAAAATATGGCTGATGATAACGAGAGAAACGTACCTTCTCCGTCAAATAGATGTTTTCGATATGGAGTTACCTAATGGAAAAAAACATAATGATGCCTGTTTGCTTCGAGGGAGAAGGCTCACATTTCGCCAATTTGGTATAATATTATTACTAGCGACCCGCTCCTGCTTCGCACGGTTTTTACGTCTTGACAAAACAGCAAGATTTCTTTATTATTTAAGTTGAAATATGAATGTATTATAATTATAAACCTTTCGGTGTAGATTCTCTAAATAAAGCAAATTATTTTAAAAAAACCGACTGCAAAAATACATCATTGAAAAGAGAAAAACAAGCATTATTGTTATATATTGAACTTTTTTTTTTGTAAGCTATTGCAGACAAACCAATAATCTGAATTAAGCTTCGTGCAGACCAGCGCGACGCGACAGCGCGACGCGACAGCGCGACGCGAAAGCGCGACGCGACAGCGCGACGCGACACCGGTTATTGTTATACCGTCAAGATTTCTTAGAAATTGTATTGTTCTTGTCGCGGCGCGGCGTCGCGTCGCGCTGGTCTGAACGAGCTTTTATGGTGTAACTTTTGTTTTTTTTTTAACTTTATTTCAAGTATTTTAGTTTATTTGTGTATTTGGAATTGACTCCATACTAGCTTTTATTTGATACCAATATTGTTTTAATTTATTAAAAAAAAACTTTTTATCCCTTTTTTGTTTTTGCAGTTTATAGCCATATGTAACTCCCACAATTCTATCTGTCAACCCGTTTAGACTATAGAGCGTGAAATTGAAATACATAGGTACATATTATATTCTCTCGAAAAACATTACCCTCCTTCCGGGGTAGTCGGGTAATGATGGTGAAAGTTGCATCAAAATCCGTTGTGCGGTTTAGAAGAACAACGCGGTCACACAGACAGACATGAAAAGTGACTTTATTTTAATGATTGTTATGATAAATGAATGATTAATGCAGGCAATATTTTTAATTATAGATATTTACACACCTGTTCAACTAGGGTATGGCTTACAGAACTTTTGTTATAATTAGCTATCTTGTTACGTAACATATTTTCGTAAATAATTACGACTAATCTGTTTCATTTTGACAGTTCAACAACATTCATTGCGTTACTTACGTTGCTGAGCAGATTTTTTTTAGAACTTTTTAAGAAATGAAATGAAATTGTTTATTCTGTAAATAGGATATCGGAATCACTTTTACACGTCATATAAAAAAATATTAAAAATAAGCTAGATGGGGTCGGTGTTTCCTATCTGACTACTCCGAGAAGAAAGGCCGAAACAAACTCAAGCAATGGATTAGCAATCTGTTTCAAAACGATTCAGATTCTGATTGATCGTGTATTACGCAATTAGGTTACTGGTATAATTCATACAGAAACTCACGCCTCCTTACCATGGTGGTAGGCAGAAACTACAGAACGCCACCTGCTACGAACCTTATTATGAAATAACTTCTCCCGCTCTGGGTGGAGCAGGAGGACATGTCAGACTCTTACTGACTAAAACCCACCCATGTTCCTACAGTTGCCTGTACGTTCCCAGGGGCCACGGTATCCCTTTCGGAGTTTCCCGCGACCCCAGCAGGAATTTCTTTTGCCTTTTTTACGTTCATAAGTCCAGTCATACACGCATGCCAGTTGTGAGTACTACGCACCTGACAGTTCTGAAGAACATCGCCAATAACACCACTATATGTAGGTATCACTTCATGTTATAGCCATATTCAAGCAAATAAATGATGAATGAATTTTATGGTATATATACATAGAGATATAGTAGTCCCACGAAATAGAGGTGATCCTACAATTTGAAAGTCGTGTCAGCAGACGCCAAAACGTCAAAGAAATAGTTAAATGACAGCTGTGCGCACAGATTGCATTAAGTCTGCGGCGCTTGAGTCGTCGACGGAACGAAATGTTGCCATTTTAAATATTATATTTACATTTAGGACGTATATACATTTAGGACTAAGTATTGTATTTATTTCAGATTTCTTATTTTGTTATTTCACTATTCTCACTGTTATTTCACTAAATGCTGCACCAGTTGACGTTATCACATCAACGCTGGCTGTCGCTGAATACCAGCGCTGGGGCTCTCTCTCGCATAGAATCGCAGCATTATGCTGAGCGATGGCCGTTTGCGTGGATCTGACGCATGTTTGCAACCCCAAGTTGTTATTTTCGTGTTTTGTTCTTTCTTTGCGTCATGTTTACCGCAAATAAACGTATTTTCTTTATTTTCTTTTCTTTCAAATAAGTCTTTTTATTATGTAGGTAGGTACCCAGTAATAGTTTTGAATTATCTAGCTCTTGAATCTAGTTACTCAAGGTCTTATAAACGTCGTCGTCTTTGCCAGACCTTGGTACTCCAACTAGACTAACAGAAAGACAACCTTCTTAAAGTAGGTAGGTAGAACTGGGTAAGTTAACCGAATATCTATTGCGATCCAATTTGTACAGATTTATATTATCTGTGAGTTTGTGAACTATTATGTACTAACTATTGTCCGCGACTTCGTCTGTGATGCAGGGTGAAAAGTAGCCTAAGTCCTTCTCTAGGTCATCGTGCCAAAATTTCATCCAAATTCATTTTAGCTTGAAAGTGTAACAAACAATGAAACATACAAACAAACTCAGTTTCGCATTTATAAAATTAATTTGGATTATAATATGTATTAATGTGATTATGTAATATGTATTACAGGTTTGTAATAATTATTATTATTACATTTTGAATAAAATAATAATTATTATTATTACATTTTGAATAAAATAATAATTATTATTTATAAATTTATTATTATTATTAAATTTTGAAGTCAGGGTGAATTTTGATTTTAATTTTTACTAAAAACCGAAAAGAGCTTTGAAAATTGAAATCCAAAACCTTTTTAAAGAAACAAAAATAAAAAAGCTATTATTTAAAGCCATAAAAGTGAAGTTGCGATAAAAATTCTGCTCATGCCTGAGAAACATATTGCTTGGTTAGGTTGCCAGAAATATCTGGTGCATTTCATGCAGGATAATTTAGCATAATCAGAGTTGTTTGCGCGCCATCAGCTGGCAAATGCTTCGCTGAGTCGGCAAGTGCCTTGGACGGGTTTCAAAATTTGAGCGAGCCGTCATAAAAATGTATGTTTACGGAAAGTTTTTAATAATTTATTTACCTAGTTACTACAACACACCACCACAAGATTCTGGTAAATATTTTAATTATTCGAGTTCGAGTTTGAATCTATGAAATCTATTCAGCAATGCAGTGGTGAACAATGAATTATATTTTAAGATTAGTTGGGTAAAAGGATACACAATTTATGGATCGAAAAAACTTCAAAAAACCCTTACTAGAAAATTAAACCTTAACATTATTTTGTTTACTGTATCTCTTCCAAACGATTCCCTAAACGCTCCGATCATCTAAACGTACAAAATAAATTCTAATCGGCGTCCTAGAAACAGACACTTATAGACTATAGCCTCGAAAAAGCCCCTAGAGTTCAAAGCAATCGCATCGGCTACAATTGTCACGTAATCGATTGAAGTGAACAAACAAATCTGGTCAAAATCGATTAAGTACATCGATATCCACAAGGGAGTTTGCTTGATACGGTTGTTACATTGCACGAACACGCGTCGATCATTGCAACGTATGACTTATAACAATGATATAGAAGTCATAGGATGCGCGCTCGTAATATGCCAGGACATATTCCTAGAATCCTGCAAACCGTCACCGTGAATTGGAATCGAATTTGAGTTCACTATAACTCAATAGGAATAAGGGTTCTACGCCAAGTAAGGTGCGACGGAGATACGATGCATTGTCCCGTTATAAGGCTGCTCTGTGAATGGATTTTGTAAAATGGAAATAGAAAAATCATAATTTCATTAAAACTATTAATTGGACTCAGCTGTGTGAAATGGAAATGCCAGATGTCAGACGCATTAAAAAGTGACGCTGCATGAATGAAATAAGTACGGCGATTGAAACTGAATCTGGGGGGCAATTGCGTTGCTTTTCTATTTTTTAACGAGGCAATATTATTGTTGACGTCGACATGTTATCGTCACGATAACACAGAGAAGTAAAATGTATGGAATTATATGAAGACGCTTTTTTCCGTCCACGATAACGTTATAACGTGCAGGTATTCCCATACATTTGATGAACGATAATATCGTCTCGTTAGAAATTATAAATGCTCACAATGTCACTTTGATAATTCAACAAAATTAATTACGTTATTCGTTCGAATTTTTGAAACATGAAGCAATGGATTAGGAATTTCTTTCGGATTGTGATTGAAGTGTCTTACGCATTGGGGTGTTGGCTTGCTCTATTCGTGATGCTGATTTAAGAGCATAAAATCATTTCACTCATGTTTTAATCGAACACTCAGCGAAAATTTCGGTTGTTCACCAAAATATGAGCCAGTTCGCGTTCAGATCTCATTAAAGACACCACGTCCTCAAACCCATTATCATTACACCATACATAGTTATATACAATAAGTAAAAAAAACCTGTTATTATAGAAAATATAAAAGTTAAGTTGTAGCTATTTAAAACTCACATTTTTAATACCAAAATTACCCCCAATTCATTAAAAATTTGCAAATTTTTAACAGGGATCGTAAGTTAAGACTTGTAGACACCTGCTAAATGACCGCTGCCCGCGCCCCATGTACATTAAGTACATAGGGCGCGGGTGCGGTGCACGGGACGCGGTAAAATTCCTCATTGAAAAAAAATTAGTCGGTTTTTTTTATTTTTATTTAGACATATACAAATAGACTCTCAGTACGATACTTAACAACACCCTCACGTATCGGACGGGGTTTTTTTACGTAGTATTTAGTTTACCATTTTTTACCATTTCTTGTAACTAAGTGTTATAGTGATTGAATATAGCAATTTTCCTTGTAATGCTAGACTTTACCTTTTACCTTATATACCGTATCCTATCAATACGACAAAGGTGTTAGTTCCTTATCGCCGAGCTCTACTTTCTCCAACTTATTTAATAGAATACCTGAAACATTTTTGTGCAGAATAACTCAGTAAGTAATTCGGTTCTCGATTAGGCAACCAGCTGTATATAGATCAGTAATTGGCCTAAAATTGTTCACGTGTAAACACGAATCCGACACGTCGAATATTGGTTAATTTAGTTTCTGATTTTATCTCTTATCTGTCATCTTCAAATAATTGACAGAAACAGAGCGAAGTTTAAAATAGGTACGTTTAGTGCCAAACTTATTTAATGATTTGTGATTGAAGTAAGCTTTAGTATTGTATTATCTTTTAAGGAACATTCCCGCGATTGTCTCGCAAAAGAATTTTATCCGTAAAATCCATCTAATTCCCGCGAATGTTCGCAAAGGACTCAATCATTCGGATTGATACGTTAGTTCAGTTCGCCTTACATTTTTATTATTTTCCCTTCAGATTCCGCCGATCGACTGCCAATCACGCGTCTATTACTGTTTGCTTATTCCTGTAGAATATTGACTAGATTTTTTATTGAGAAACTGGGGTAATATTTATGTGTTCAATGAATTGAACGTGCACGATGGTTATCGTTTTATCGTATTTTGCAACAGTGTTAGTTGCAACCGGCGTGCGTGTATGGCCAGTACAAACGAATCAAAAGGAGTATTTAAGGATTGTAGGAGGTGTCGTTCTATGGTATCGGTCCCTTGGGAAGTCCCCAGGTGAGTTCACGTAACCATTGCTGTCGCAATAAATTAATAGCGCCACTAAAGCAATAGAACAATTTAGGGAGCGTGCACACTACTGTAACTGAAATGGTATGGAACCAAACTAACTTGGGACAAAAATGGTTGTTTACATCAAGAGCAAGCTTTCAGAACTCAACTGTTGGTAGACGTTTTCAAAGCTGTAGAAGATGAGAGCAAAGCCTATTTTTATCATCCAACTATTAAACCTCTTATTCTACAGTCGGGACATAAAACTTTACTGCCCCTGCGGTCTTTTATACAAAGATATTTGACATAATCCACTTACTCCGTACGAACGAGCGTAAAGTTATGACATAAAAAGTTTATTAAAGTTAGTTTTCCTGGAAGATATTAAAATTAAACGAAGTTTACGTAACACCCAGCAGAGTCTTGGAATATAAAATTAAAAGTAGTCACCTTGTTGGCAGAGTGAAGCATACTCTGAACGTTAAAATATTGGCCCAAGAAGGGTAAATCTATAAGAGAGTTTATTTTCCAGGAACTTACCCTTTAGACAGTTTTATATATAATTACGTCTTTCCATGAATGATACAGTAGCAGTAAGCGCGTTTAATTTTTTTTTTTTAATAATATTAGATTAAAATCACCGTTTTTTTCAAATAGGGCCAAATTAAATTAGCTAGCGAAACTCCACAGACGTGATGTTCTTGACGTGGTGGTTCTTTCCAGAAATATTGTTTGTTGATTAACCTTTTTTTAATAAAATATGTACCAATAGTTCGTTAGCCATTTCGTCTGTATCGCTCTAACCGAGCACACCTTCTAACTGTAAATATTGTAATTAAATGTTATTTTAAACTAAATCACTGCTGTTCATATTTGACTAGATATCGATACCCATCACGTCTGCGGAATTTGGCTAGCTAATTTTATTTTTTTCACCTGTAAAAGATAATCTTTACAGTTTATCTGGAAGGGTCGATAAATTATTCAACGTAACACCTTGATTAAACAAAAACTGACGATGTTATGAACGTCTATTGTTGCTACTCTCACCTTTAAAACCTTCGCAATTAAAAAGTGACAACAGTAACAAGGGTCGATATAGGTTCAACACTATCACTAAAGTTTTATTAGGCAATAGATAAATTATGGACGCTTTTAGAGAGAGAGAGAGAGAGATAGTCGTGAATATAGAATATATACCGATGTGAACTGGATAGGCCACTCCAAACTCTTTTGTAGATTCCATCACATTTGTTTATAGTAACGATATTAGAAGATGCAAAAACATGAACATTAAGAATTTTAACATTATTTTTAATATAAATTATCGCCATTTTAATTGCCAACAAATCGTCAATGTAATTGTAATGCAAATAATAACATTCTAAGGATTTTAAACAATTTGCAAAAAAAAAAATTAATTACTCAAACCGATGGCGATGCACGCCTAGCCTTCTAACCCTCTTTGCGTATAATGTCGTCTGTTCCAGGTACATAAGTAGTTAGTTTCAGTTGTAATATCCCCAAAAAATTCAACTCCGGCCACAATCTGCAACTTGAAACTCTATACTCAAAAAGCAATAAACCCGTTAATAGTCTGTATTCAAAACGCGTTAACCCTACACTCGTCCTTAAACAACGGAAGAGGTATGTGACACGCGTCCTCCATTACAACAATTGTTTGTATTTCTCTCAGCCTAGTCTTTGAAAACGATTGTTAATCATTGCAATTTGGTCTTTTGTTACATAAAAACCGTTTGATCAAAGAGTCAATCCAACCTAAAAATCAACTAAAGGACCCACCTTATCAGTCATGAATAATTTGTTTATAACTCGTCAATAACATAATTATTGCATATAAAGTTCCATCATTGGGAATTACAAACACAAATTCCAATAAAACCCTCATCTCGCCAAGTCCAGCTACAAACCGCTACATTCTACCCTTTAATTCAAAAACCAATAAACCCGTAAATAGTCCGTATCCAAAACGCATTAACCCTCCACTCGTCCTTAAACAACGGGAGAGGTATGTGACACGCGTCCTCCATTACAACAATTGTTCGCATTTCTCCAAGCCTGGCTTCATAATGAGAATTCTTCACCTTTCATTCTGCCCAGGTAAAGTCTAGGCACTTTCTATTTGTATTTTCATTGCTGTTTGCTGAATTTTATTTTATTTGTATTTATTTCTTATTTTCAGGAATTTTAGGGGTAAGAGAGAAGTTATTTATAAGTGTTTTTCTGTTATTTTACTAGTTTATAGTCTTGCCTGGCTTTTGGTGTATTTTATTTCATAGTATTATTGTTGCGTGGAATAAATATTGTGTACGAATTATATTGTAGGCAGGAGGTCTAGCTTGATAAGAAAGACTGAGCGCCAGCATCCATACATTATTTATGAATGCATCAACACTCGCCAGAAGTTATCTGCAGGTACTGCTTTTTATTTAAAGATAAATAATTTATTTTTCTCTGGTCCTTCGGAACGTGACTCTTGAGCATGTTCATAAAAATTACTTTGAACGAAATTTTAAGTTCGCCATGAAATAACGACGCCAGCGAATATATATTTCCTTCATTCACAACAAGCTAGTCGAGTGCACAATACAGAAATTCCGAGATTTCAGTGAAAAATGTTGTAATAATATTTTAAGTACAGTCGTACAGAAAAGGCTTTCGCTGTAGAAACTCTGAAGTTTTGCTAAGGACCGTGTCGCGAGATGGACGGAGTTACATCCGGAGACGAATGACCCAACATTGTGTCACAGAATAAAAAAAGGTTGGCTCCATACAACGAGCGAAAAATCACGCACACATAGATACGCTTCACGTACAGCGAGTACAAGTGCACTCACAACTGGCATTCGACCGAGATCGCCATACGTACACTTCTATGTATGCGTCCGCCTGTTTTCGGTCGTTGTATGGCACGGACCTTCTGTACCATTCTGTGACTGTGCGGTACTGCTTTTTATACGTCCGTGGACTGTTTCGCGGATGTCCACTATTCTTTATAGCGTTATAAAGAGAGGATTAACATCCTCTTCGCTTTTTATGGATGCAATTTTGGGGTTATATGAATGTGCCTCTGAGCTCTCAATGTGGAGAGCTTTTTCTTTTACGTGCTTCTGTCTGCAATCTTACTTGCTTGAAATAAGTGAGTTTTTTATTGCTTGCTTTTCTCTCCTAATCAGGGTGGCATACTCAATGTCTAGAATTTTATATAAATACTGAAGTTTGCTTTACTGTTAAGTGGAATAGGGATGAAGCCTGGTTAAAAAAATTGAAATTCTAATTAGTCCGTCAGTCAGATAATAAATAAATATTAGACACGTACTTATTTTTTGCTTTACCATATTAATAACAAAATACTTAGATAAAACGCATTTTAAGTTGGGGAGTGGGGGTCGCTACGTCACAAGTAAGTATAAAATCTACATACTCGTGACGTCATGCCACATTTTAACTCAATGTATCGCCGTAATCTTTAGATTATTTAAAAAAAGCCCCTTTCTCTAACTGTAATTTTTCTTCGTCAAATTTACATCTACAACGTTTGTACGTTGTAGATGTAAATTTGATTTCATGTTTGTAAATCCTCAAAAGCCCTCAATCCTCCTCTACGCAAGGTCACATTACGAAAACCTTAACAAAATCAGACCAATGATTTACGAGATTAGTACGAGTAAAGGCCCGGATACACCTCATTTTTATGTACCACTCTAATATCCTCCGTACACGAAGCTTAGGCGGTAATGTAAGATAAGATGAATAAGAAATTCCCTCTGAAAAGGTTCCTTTGTATAATTCATTTGTGGGTACATAAGTACATGGTGCTGCATAAGTAGGGTCAAAGTCTTTTTGTACGAACAGTCTCGTCTACCGACATGAACCCTAATACCCTGTGTATTAGGGTTCATGTCGGTTGCTTAAAGTAATGCATTTCATTATAGTATGGGGCTTGAGTTTATGTTCAAGGAAGACTGAGCTTCAAGAAATGGGCTGACTTTCGGTTTCAAAATTTTCAACTAATGTCACATTTGCATTTGTATCGCTGAATATATCCCAGAACTTAGAACGGTCAAAGCTGAAATTGCTATTAAATGCATAGTCTTAAATAGGATTAAATCGGTGATATATGTGTCAAATTATACATCAATATTAAACTATTTACAAGTGGGTACAAACAACTTATAACTAATTAATTAATAAAAGTAGCAAAATTATATACTAACTTTACTTAAATTTAATTGCTATTAAATTGAGCACAATTTAATTGCAATTTCATCTTTGACCGTAGCGATATCATCTTACATAGCAATGTAAGGTAATATTTAAGGACAAGCAATTTTAACTCTACCTCAAAGCATGCTAATTTAAAGATATTAAGTTTAATTGCATTGGTTTTACATATGGCACCGTATAATTATGAACTTCGTTAGTTTATAATCTATCCGTATTATGTCCGCCGAAAATTTGTGAACTGCAACAAACCATGTACAATTTAACTCATTGTTTTTTGATAGTTAGTAGTTATCCATGGGAGACCGACAAATTGTGAACTGTGGATCCATTCTGTAAACATCTCACTGTGAAGAGTGAGGTGAAGTGAGCATGAAGTGAGCTGTCCATAGTGTCAATCCCTAGCTTTAGGTGCAATGACAGCTCACATCAAGCTCACTTCACCCAAGTTATCACGGTGAGATGTTTGCAAAATACCACGGCTGGTATCAAACTTGCTTGCGACGTAACTCACCTTGCACTAATATTAAATAGCCTGCCTAGCTGCGAGCAACTTGGAAATAGCGCTCACCACCCGCTGCTGCAGCATGAGCGGTGAAAAACCGAGCGTCTCGCTCGGCTCGCGCGTGGTTGGTCTCAGTTCTAATCTAACCCAGTTCACAATTTTTTGACGGTTTATAATCTAACGGAAATAATACCGATACATTAGAAATAATACCGATACATACAAAGTAACGGTTCTCACAATCTTATGGTGACATATATCAAAATGCACCCGACACACGAGTGAATAGTGTGTTTCAACGAATTTTTGTTAACAACTAGGAACGAAAAAATACATTAAAATATACGTATAGGCACGGCTCCTATACAATGTGAAATTGAGCTGTTCCATACATTTATGTTCGCATAGCTCGTTATAATGTAGGGAACAGCTGATTCTTTTTTCGCGATTTCAGTGTTGGCCCCATAGTGAAAATTGCTCATAATGATGAGTACAATGACCCCTTAAGAGGATGCAAACGAATTAAATTTCACATTGTATAAGAACGACCTAATAGCCGTTCTGTTGTCTGAAAGGACTACGGCTCAGTCTTCATTAAACTGTTATGAGGAACCAACTCCCAACACAAACATATTCAGCTTAGTTGTAGAGATTATGCAAATTCGTAAACCCCGCAACGGTCGCCTTTGTTAAGTAAAACCACAGTCAATAGATCGATCGCAGTAGCATCACTTTGAAGAAACGGTCGACTTGGCTGTCACACTCTGATGCACGTCACTTCATCAAAATGCAATTTGAATCGAGTTGCGATGAAGTTCGAACACAGTGGAGCAACTAGTTACTGTAAGTCGCTCAATCAATATTGACCAATGAGATTTCAGCAACTGGTGCCCTCTATTTTACCCCATGTGGCTTTTATGTTATTTATAGCCGACAATCTGGCAATTTAGATCGATCATAAGTTTTCCATCAGCAAAGTGGCTGAAAAATTGCGTAAATACATTTAAATATTGTTTTACTTCAGAAAAAAAATACTAAATTTATAGTAATCATAATTAATAAAAAAAAAATCTTACTTATATCTGTCGTCTAATATCACTTTTTTTTCCAACACTTCTTAATAAGGTGTGCTTAGAACATACCACATCGGAGCGAGAGCACTGAAGTGGATTTTTCTCAGGAGTGACACTACTGTTCTGTCAATTTACTGTGTTAAAATGCAAACAAGGTGTCTATATGTGTCTCGAATCCTCAGCTATTGACCTTTATGAACCAAAGTATGAGTCTTCGTGAAACCCTGCCTACATGCCTCGCATGGGTTTCGTTTGAAACGCAATATCTTTAATATTAACAGAATATGAACCCCTTATTTATTAAATAAGCGACACGTGTATTTGGATGGTGGGTTAGAAAATACTTTTCGTGCAAGTTAAGTGCGTTGATATGCTTCAAAATAATCGTTCCTACTACGTGTATTTAAAGGAACTACTTATTACATCTACTCGATTTCCCTTTTTTTTACATTCATATAATCATTTAGAGTTTGCCGTTGTTTCATTAAAAAAAAACTGGTATTTAGCTGCATTCGGTTAGACTGGAAGCTGATCGCAACATTTTTGGGAAACGACTAAAGCAGATGATCGTTCAAAGGTTTTTATGATACAAAAATAGTAATCCCTTGATTATGAGAGATTTTATGTCGTCATATTCACGTAATGTGGCGTCATGTGACGCCTAGACGGGGGGAAGGCGCCATGACACAGTAAAATGTATAGTCTGTACCAAAAGTAATTGATAAAGTGTAAACAAATCCTGTTCAGGTTAAATTCTTACACAATCACTCACTAAAGGGAATTATTAACAGATTCATCTGTATTTAGAAGCTTCCAACTATATCTCACCACATTTTCCAACAATTCATGTTGAATAACATAATTCAATTGTAATCGAAAAATTACACAAATTGTGGTTATAAAATTAACCTTAATTGTTAAATGAAATACATAAGCTAATTCAAAATTTGAATTTCGGGTTAAAGTATTTAAATGATCAAATAAAACCACTCAATTTGTAAGTGACACTACATATTGGGATTCACAGGTACATTTCTGATTTGTTTACATTTTCATCAGATACTATTGAAACAGATCATAATATGTTGTCGCACCTTTACAACCACATGACTTGCTCCATCCTTAATTACGAGACTTGAGACCTTTCGTAATCCTTAAACAAACAAAACATAAACTAAATAACATGTATAAGACACAAATCCTGTCCACAATCTCTATTACAAAACAAGGAAACATTTAACTTAATCAACTCTGGACTTTGCACCAAATGACTCCTGAGGTACAGAGAAAACCGACTGGAAAAGACTGAGATTTCTAAAATTCAAAGAATAGTAGAAATATGTATTTGTTTATAAGTGTACATTGTTGAAAATTGAGCTCCCTGTGGTTAATAAGCTGCACTTAACCGTAACTATAAGGAATTTATGGTTTTACAAGAAGAGTGACAGTTCATAGGTTAATAGTGCCAGAAAGATGTGTACCTCTCTATTATTCATCACCATCTTCCTACCCTTTTCTTTTTCCACTCTCCCCCTATTATTGTTTGTGTTTTTTTTGTTTGCAAAATTTTGGTTTGACCTTAATTATAGTTGCTTGAATTGATTCAATCTGCCTAGCCTTTTCTCAACTATGTTAGGGTCGGCTTCCAGTCTAACAGGATTCAGCTGAATACCAGTATTTTACATGGAGCGACTACCTATCTGACCTCCACAACCCAGTAACTGGGTAATACAATACCCATTGGGAAGACTGTTTGTCAGACTTTCGGGCTACAGACTACCCGTAACCTCTGTCAAAGATCCACGAATAACAGCCGGGACCAACGGCTTAACGTGCTTTCCGAGCCACGAAGGAGTCTCGGTATGTAAAGATGGTCACCCATCCACGGACCAACACTGGCAAGCATAGCTTAACCTGATGGATCGATCCGTGCGGCTGTTATTACGTAGCCTCGAGCTCCTCTTTGAATTGGTTGCACTTCACCAATTGAAACACCTTAAAAATGGGGCAAACCAATTAGCGGACGCGTCCTTCCTGCTTGCTGAACCATTACCAATAACCAAAAGAGATTTGGTGGTCATATACTGGAAGCTTACTTTGTATTATAAATAAATAAATAAAAATGCCAAACACAAACTATTTAAGGATTAAAAACTTTTATTAACTCCAGTGGTGTTAATAGCTAGGAGACGCCCCGGGCGTCGGGAGTCGAGAGCCGACTTCCGGCCACCGTAGGCGCGGGCTTGCGGACGGTGAGCAATGGGTAGCTCGCCGTCCGATAGGGACCAGGCCCGGGTCGACGGCGCGTTGTGTTCCACGCGCGCCTCAAAGAGATGTCAGCACCAACTGACGGGGTCCGGAAGTGCCAATGCCTGCCGGGGTTGCGGGTTTGTCTGAAAGGGATATCGCGACCTCGGCACACAGGCAACGGAAGGAACACGGGTGGGTTTTAGTCAGTAAAAGTCTGACACGCCCTCCCGCTCCACCCAGAGCGGGAGAAGTTATTTGATAATTTCCCATCCTCAAAAAAAAAAAAAAAAAGTGGTGTTAATAGCTCAAGATGAAGAATAAAAGTGAAAACCGGGTCTGTTATTATTTCTAATTAAATTTATCTACCCTCCACTTTCACAGTTCTCTATCGCTCGGCAATTTCCTCATAATCAAGGGAATTATGAACACCACCGGGACCCGACGCTTTTTAATATAACCATGTTTACATCCATTTCACATAAACTTGTTTCGCTGAAGGCTAATTTTAAAATGTACAGCCTTCCTTCGCATGTAGAGCTTATTACTTTATTATATTAGACATTTCATCATTTAGCTTTCTCGAATTTTTGGTAACGTTGAAATGGGGCATATTACTTTGGCTCTCAGTTGTTTGTTTCTATTTTAAGATAATAATACGTAGAATTTATTTACTTACACTTTTGCTATTTTCTTGTGGTTTAAGAGCGTTTATTCTGAAAGTTGGCAACATCGCAAATAGATGTCAAATATATCTATTTTGATTAACTTGGCCATATTAATGTATGGAAATATGAAACGTGGCTAACTAGCAAACAAGAATATTAATAATGAATTGCAATTATAACACTGAATTAGATGTTGTAACCTTTTTAGGTGTCAAAAAGGCATTTCGAAAGTTTGCAAATACTTTTTTTACATCTAAAAGTAAATATTAACTATTGCATTTCATAATCAATATTTTAGTTAGCCAGATTTCATATTTCCATACAGTAATATTGCCAAATTAATCTAAACAAAAAATATTTGACAGCCATTTGTAACGGTGTCAACTTTTAGGATAAAAGTTCTTGTTAGTTCTTGTCGTTTTAGAATGTCTTGTTGATTGTATATATTATTATGTGGAATTTAATACATACCTAATCGTTAATCTAATTTCTACTAGACTTTATATTTGCTGGTTTAGTTATTTGCATTTATTGATTTAAGTGGAAGCTCATCGCTGGAGCTTGACAAAGTGATAATGGGACATCCAGACAACTTTGACAATGAAAGTTTTTGCAATGACAGCGAGTGAATGGTGGACTTTAAATCTATTTGGTGTGTGGAAGCCTGGGTAGATAATAACACCAACGTTATGGTTTTATGATTTATTTCGGATATATCTATAGGGCCTCTAAAACCTTTACAGTTGCGACAACTAACAGAATATTTTACAAATCTCTTAATTTTCAATTAAGATAAAGATTAGGTATTCGAAAATGGATGATTAAAAGTACAATTCAGAACTCAACTGAATTACGACAGGCTGTAAAGCGATGTTCCGTTACCTCCAACAAAAGAGGTTGCGTTCGCATTAATAAATAAAAGATGTCTGCCGGCGCTACGTCACCGCCACTGAAACGGATAATGTAAGGTATGTTCAGTGTTGTATCGTTTTATATTCATAGGATTCGCGAACGTTGAGATAAATGTCAGTGATATGTTGTAAGAAGGCACGTGTAAAAAGATGATTTATATGCGTTAGTTTCTTACCTTGTAACTAGATAAACAGTTAGTAAAATATAGTAAACGAGTGAGCAGACACTGTCATGTGTTAAAAAACCAGTGATGAAAGTCTTAAAGTGATAATTCGTGTGTTAATAAATGATAGTTCCGACTATACACCGTGACATTTTAGTCGTCTTACACAAGCACTGCCCACTTCATGTATCCAATGTCTACTAAATATTCATTAAAAAAAATATATATAATAACGTGACATTAGTCGTCTTACAAAGCGCGACTCGATGTACCCGACATAAAATACCTCTCAATTAAAAAATTATTACATTTATTTTTTATTTTTATTAAAGTTTAGTAGTCATTAGATACATGAAGTGGGCTGCTTTTAAAGTAAGGCGATTGCTGCTATTTCTCATCTACTTTTTGAAACATAAATTATTACTGAAACCGGCCTTAAAACACAAGGAAAAACGAATCAGGCAAGTTATTAGGAAGAGTCATAAATGTGTTCAGTCTCAAGGCAATAATATTATTAGAATTATTGTGAATGTGAGGACTATCTGGATCTTTTTTTTTCCCTCTTTTCAGTTTATAATGGTCTGGCAGCTTGAGTACTTTATGCGGTCTACTCCAATGTAATTTCTTTGGTATTTTTTGTCGAGTTGTTGAGTTCCATAAGTTCTATCCGCCCCTAAGAAGACCCACTGACCCTAAACTGAGCTCCACAGTTACTGACAAATGCTTGCACTGACTGGACAGGTCCACTCAAATCTGTGTGGTTATTTCCTCAAAACACCATTTCAGACACTAATTTACATGGTCTGACCAAGATTTATGTCTGGAATTTAAAAGAGATTGAACCTCTGCGTTTTTTTTCGGCCTAACTTCTCAGAGTAGTAGAGATAGGAAACGCCGACCTCATCTAGCTTATTTTTTAATATGACGTGTAAATGTGATTCTGATATCCTATTTAAAGAATAAACAATTTCATTTCATTATAATAGGGAAATGGTACAATAACCGATTAGGGCTCTAATTTTACTATCTATTAACAATACAGGAAAACCTATCCTTAATATCTCATTAGTATTTGTACCTAAACCATTGTAATTAATCTATCAAACACAAAGCATTATCACACAAAATATCATTGTTAAGAGGCTTAAAACCGTGAAATGCTGTGACACTAAACATACATGCTCTATCCTAGAAAAGCATCGATAAATAATTACATCGCACTATGCTTAATGGCATTCGGAGTTATAGTGTTGGACGAATTCTAATGCGATTCTCAATAATCGAATTTTCTGCTTGAATGGAGCTATTGGCACTATTCAGTAGTTTGAAGCTTTGAAGCGAGGATATGAGTTGGATTGCAAAGAGGCGGGGTTGTGAGCAGGAAGGGACTAAGCGATTGGCTATCTGCGCTTAGAACCGTAGATTTAAATTGTTTATGGTTCGATTATTTGTAGAACAAAACATTTTCACTTTTTAGTGTTCGAATATTGATAATACAAATAAATAGGTGCTAACCAATAAAATAAAAATGAAAAATAGTTATACTTAATAAATAGAACCTAAAGTAAATGTAGGATTATCAATTATTTAACTCACATTTTATTAATTACATTGAATTCCTATTCTTTTTAATTATTATTACATTCAAAATAATTTTTAAATTGTACATTTATGCAGTTTTGGTTATTCGTGTTAAATCTACTTAATAAAAAAAAAATATTCATTCAAAATTCTAAAGTCGTTTATTCAAACTAGGCTGAGAATTAGCATTTTTCGAACGTCAAAATTACATAAGAGAGTCAAAACACCCACCCTTCACCACTTCCTAGTGTTTTAGCTGGGAAGAAGAAGTGGTGTAACAAACTCCCCAGCAGCACAGCTGTCTATTCAGTTAGAAAAAATTGATTCTATGCAATAGTATGCAAAATAATTTACATTACGCAACACAAACATTTATTCATTCATTGACAGGATAGACACCTCACAGCCTAAACGGCTGGGTCTAGAAGAATGAAACTTTGCACAAGAGTTACTTTTATAATTAAAGTGAGCACAAAGGAAGCTTTTGAAAAAACTCATCCCCTAAAGGGTTAAAATAGGGGATGAAAGTTTATATGGAAGTTCGTAATCTTTACCCACAGGAAATCTCATTTAACGCACAGCTTGTATTTGAATAGCTTTTTAAACTCATCAATTAGTCATTTTTGACATGGTATTATGACTCTTCGTCGTTTCGTGCGGTTAGTGACTAACCTGGTGTCAGAGATGTAAAACCGCCCATGGGCCTCTGACTAGGCTTCACATGCCGTCGAGAAATATCTCTCAAGCATGCCGGTTTCCTCACGATGTTTTCCTTCACCATTTTTGAGGCAATAAGCACATGAATCCGAGAAGCCACAGGTGCGTGCCTTGGGTTCGAACTCAAGACCTATGACTTGGCAGTCCGACGGTATTACTGCTGGTATTACGAGTTTAGTAGCCGGATTGGAGATCGAAGTTTTTTTTTATAACTGTCAGAAATACGCTGCTACCTATCCCCTTGACGTAGGTACCTACTTATTAGGTACCCTTATCCATCTTCATAAACACACGAGACGTAAGACTTTATAATAAATCTACCTAATCTTCAATTATGTATCTAGCCTTGTTTATGTTTCAGACCCTTCGAAGATAACTGACAAGAATATCTAGCTTATATTCGCAGTTGCTAATACTATCATTTATATTCCAAGTATGCCTGAAAATGCCGAACTTGCGGACTGCCTAAACAAACTGCCTACAACTAAAACTAACAAGGCGAAGTTATAGTGTAACTAAAACTTACTTTATGCGGTGGGTCAAGTCATATAATAAGAATATATAGAAGTGAAACACAGCGAGTGTTTCACCTAAAATCAGTTTCTCCAATGCCTTCAGTTTCGGGGTATTCAAAATATTGACCATCGATAGGATTGTATAATTCGTTTTTGATGTGTAACATCTTTCCTCTCACTTTTCTGCTATATGTGGGAGTGATTTCAAAGAAAAGGGACGGAAGTTTGTAACAGGAAGCCGGGGTAACGCGCGATTAATGATTTATTTTATTTGACTGTAAGTCAATTTATTTTAAATATTGTTTTCATTTATTGTTGACATAATCTACTCATTAAAATGTTTTTATTTTATGAGTTGATTGCAATTTGTGCTTATGTAAATTATTTTTGCATTAAAGCATTATTATATAGAATCAAGTTTTTCTAACTGAACAGACAGCTGTGCTGCTGGGGAGTTTGTTGCGCCACTTCTTCTTCCCAGCTTAAGCACTAGGAAGTGGTGAAGGGTGGGCGTTTTTGGGGGACTGTCTTATGTAATTTTGACGTTCGAAAAGTGCTGATTCTCAGCCTAGTTTGAATAAATGACTTTTGAATTTTGAATTTTGAATTTTGACCAATGAGCGCGCGCGGTGCTGTAGTTGGCCGTCAGATGGTACCAACTTATTTTCCAAGAGGTTGGAAACAGGATGACGATGATGATGATTTATATTGTTTATATTATATACACTTCAGCCAAGATGTCAGATGTTACACATCATAATTATGTGACTACTGTAACGCTCGCTTGTTGTTTTGTTGTTGTTGGTTGTGTTGTTCTACGCTCTTTCATCGACAAACATTTCGATAATATTGTTAACCCCCTGTTGTGGTTTAAGCGAGCATCAGATCATTATTTTGGCGGATTATTTTGATGGCGTAGGTGGAAAGTAACGATAGAAAAATTAATAGTTTTGCAAATTGACTACCAATTAAAATTGATCGTATATTCCAATCACAACTTCATCAATGAAATGGCTGTAAGACGGCAAACTGACAAAGGGTCAATTTGCTGGACTATTTTATTTTCATGACTACAAGAGTTACGCCTCTATTCATTTTAAATTACGTAATTGTTTTATAGTGTAAATTTTGGTGAACAATACAGAACATTCTATCCACCCATCTCTATCTATCTATCGATGGTTAAGCTATACATTTTCACTGAATAAGCGTATCACAGTATTCGGACGGAATAAAAGAGATTAATGTCCCGTGCTGCCTTATTGTCCGAGGCGGGCATGACATTAAACGTTTCAAAAAAAAAAAACAAGGATTCAGTTCCTGATCGACAATATCACGCCTATATACCACGCAGGTGAAGGCAGAAGTATACTGTGACAGAAAGCGACGCTATTTATTCAGTACCCAATAACAGTGTCGCATAATTTTACTAATGGGCAGAGATCCAAACCTCGTTTTCCCACTTAGGATTTCCTTACCAGCAATGTCACTCTGAACCTGAACAGAATAATTATAAAATTTAAAAATCTAAAGTCATTTTGTTCAAACTAGTCTGAGAATCAGCACTTTTCGAACGTCAAAATTACATAAGACAGTCCCCCAAAAACGCCCACCCTTCACTACTTCCTAGTGCTTAAGCTAGGAAAAAGAAGTGGCGCAACAAACTCCCCAGCAGCACAGCTGTCTGTTCAGTTGGACAAACTTGATTCTATACTTTATGCAAAAATAGTTTAAATTACCACAAATTACAATATATGTCAAATTCTTTCAAATGATTATTTTAGAACCTTCTCATAATATCAAAGTTATGATCGTGACCAATAGTACGAAGAATCTAGCAATGTAGCAAATATATAAACGCACACACAAATACCTTCACCTTATTTACCTACGTTAACTCACACATGCACTCAAGCGCACAACTCTTGATATTCAAGCTTCCACAGTTTAAAATAAATAAGGTATTATTTTATATTGCCGTTCATATTCAGGTTACGTGTGCAAGAATGAGAGTTGCGTTATTCATTTAGAATTCTCTTTACAGTAATACTAGATACCGGGGTGCGGCTGACCTGGCTTGCACGTGTTTGTATTGCATTTTCGTGCATGCTCTAACGTGGGGTAATGAGAATAATATTTGAAGCACCCGTTGTAAAACTGGTTGAACTCGGGCGGAAAATTTTCTTTTTATGAATCGTTGCTTGCCTTAATCCCCAGAGATGAGCAGAGTGCGAGATTTTTCGCGTAAAAAATTCTGCTGGATTTATCCAAAAGTATGTACAAGGTTTATTTTTAATTTTGATCTTTAACACTCCAGTACACGTGTACCTGCAGTGCTATTCTGTAACCATCTCACCGTGAAAACTTAGGTGAAGTGAGCGTGGAGTGAGCTGTCATTCCACATGGATTGACACAATTGACAGCTCACTTCACCCAAATTTTCACGGTGAGATGTTTACAGAATAGCATGGCTGTTTGGGACCTTTGTGCTCACTAGTTCGTTAAGCAGTTCCTTTGCAGGAACACGCCAGTGCTCGCGCGCTCTACATATTATGTAGAACTGTTTTGTGTAAAGATTTTACAGGGATGGTAAAAAGTAAATAAATAAAAAAATACTTCAATGTCATAATGAAAACAAACTTTACTAAGAAACTAACACAAACAAACTATAACTGACTTCTTGAGAATTTTGAGAAAAATCAATTATTTTTGGCATCAAACCTTCTAACGTTCGTCCTCCTTTTTTACTCGCTCATATCCTCTACTCGGTCTTCATCATTTTTACAACAGTCAGGACATTGAAGAACCTGAAGTTGACGACTATTCCACTTGTTACAGGTGTGACATTTTTTCTGGTGTACTTATTGCGAACAAGTGACATAACAAGTGACAGTGATATTAAGTGACATTTTTGTCGGAGGTGTCCCCGCCAACAAAAATGTCGCGCGAGTGCTCGCGTGTTCTACTATTGTAGAATTTTAGGTATGACGCGAAATTTCGCAAGGACGCTAATAGTGATCACCAATGAGTAATAGAGCAATACCATGAGTGTGTTCGTTAGGTATCCACAATACATGTTTAAATTCCACGAAATGCATGCGTGTTCTACAAAAGTAGAACGCGACTAATGGAGTGTTATAACAAAAGACGTATTTTATTCTAGCACTTCGTTTTCAGGTCTTGTTGATTGATCCGGCTTTTGCAATCAACTGGTGCCATACAATTATATAATTTTATTTCAACCAATACACTGTAAGAGGAACCTTTCATAACTAACCAAGTTTCTTAGAATAACCTCTTTAATTAATAGACAAAAGAGCAATCGATCTCATCATCATCATATTAGCCAAAAGATCACTGCTGATCATAGGCCCCCCCAAGCACCGCCACATGGACCGGTTCTGTGCTTCCCGGATCCAGCGGATTCCTGCGGCCTTCACAAGGTCATCGGTCAAGGTCATCGTCCATCGGTGTGGGAGGCCTTCCAACGCTACGTCTTTCGGTACGCGCAATTAATCTACTACTTGTATTTAATTGTTTCACCGTTCTCGTTTTTTGCTTTTTATACCTAGATCTAAAATCATTTCATTTTATATTAATCCATAATCGTAAGGGATGCCACATCCCTTACAATTTCGGATAGCAAAACATCTGATGAAATTCAACACTGAAAATGTGCTGAATTATTACAAAAAATAGTTTTTAGCAGGATGGCATTTCGGGTAAACAACGAGTTTACCCGAAATGAATTGGACAAGCGATTCGGTCGCATTCACAATTTTAACGCTCATACATGTTTGACTTGTTGCGCTCAATATTTGGAGTGTGTGTGCTAAATTTGCAAAGAGAGCAAACGTACTACATATTATACCGGTATCAATAGTACAGGTACTACTCTGATACCGGTATCATACCAAGGCCAATGGTACCGGTATTTTAAGCCCTGCTTGAAACACATCTTATTGATAGCGGGAAAAGCAGATGGCAAGGCGTTTCCACTCTTTTGCCTCCCTTGCCAAATTCTCGATCGTTTTGATGACGCACATTTTAGAGACGTATATCTTGGCCGATCTATCATTTATCGTATCACATTTATGTATCGTTTCATTATAAAGAATGAGTCAGGTAAAATTTGAGCGTTTATGGATAGTAAATTCTAGCAATAACAGGACTTAGTATGTTAGCGATCGTAAACTTGATCGATTAATGTGTTTTGTTGCCTGAACAGCATTTCTGTTATGGTAGGTACAACACGAATCAATGGGTTCAAGACAACGGAATTTTGCCGAAGGAAATATGTCTACAAATTAGTAGTTGAGCTTGTTGGTAGTAAACGAAAAACAATTTTATCTACTCTCATATTGTAATATTCGAATTATAAACTTCAAAACGAGTTTATATTGACATACTTTATAAACACAATACCGAAATTTAAAAATAGAATCGTATATAACACTTTTTCTCTAACAAAATAACGCTATAAAACTTATTTTAAGCTATTGCATAGCTTTTATCGGAGACTCTGAGCGCGGCGACCGAATGTAGAAATTCCGTAACGAAAAAAAAAACCTGACGCGAAAGTTTGTGAGGATGGATGGATGGATGTTTGTTACTCTTTCACGCAAAAACTACCGAATGGATTTTAATGAAACTTTACAGTAATGTGGCTTATATATCAGAATAACACATAGGCTACAATTTATAAAGATTTTATGTGATTTAGCCATAATATAACGATAAGTATCCAGTAAGTCGGAAAAAATCCTGCCCTCTGAGATCTATCTTTGCGTGCGCTGCCTAAACCGCTGGAGTTACATGAAAAGAATGTATTGTGGGGTTGTTTGTCTTAAAGAGTTCTAAATAAAAGTCCGCGACAGCATATATCTACCTTTTATGTGGAAGCCATTATAGCCAAAATAGTGAGCTATAAATACATTTAAATTGAATACTTTTTTAAGTTGCATATTTTAGAGTATTTAGTTAATTCGTATCAAAATAAATACCTTCATCGCTTTCGGTATTTAATGTAGATAAAATTTGTCTTTTACACTAAGTAATTTGGACTAATATTTTAAAAGTTAGAACGATAAGAATGACCTGCGATGAGTCGACGGCGGGCGCGCAGAACGAGGGTGGAGGGGCGGGATAGGCAATGACGCGCGTGCGCGACCCGAACGCGGGCAGACGCGTGAGGGCAGACGTCATTGACGGTTGTGTAAATTCTGCGATTTAGGGGGGGGGTATAGGGGTATTTTTTAAAAAAAATATTTTAAATCAACAATATTATCTTCTTATTTTTGAATATATGCTATGCAATAGCTTTACCGCGGCAGTCCTCGAGTGCCACACGTATTTTTTTTTTTCTATTACGATACAGGGCAAATCCAAGAAGTTAATATCACCAAGGAGTTTCCATCACCTTTTGTAATGGAACGTTAGCGGGG
The DNA here is from genome assembly GCA_914767755.1 of Agrochola circellaris. Classification (NCBI taxonomy): domain Eukaryota; kingdom Metazoa; phylum Arthropoda; class Insecta; order Lepidoptera; family Noctuidae; genus Agrochola; species Agrochola circellaris. Next base: position 6,288,935 of record OU611847.1, read on the forward strand.
GACAGCAGCACCGCTCTAGCGCATGCGCGGTGATGTGCTGGGTGCAGGCGCCATTCATACGTTTTGTTGAATTTCGTGGGAATTTTTTATTCTTGATTTATAACTTCGAACTTTTATTTAGTAGGTTGAATCCCAATGTATCAGAGTAGATAAAGTAGTGTATGAAACTGCACATAACTAGGTATACACTCGTGTGATACTATTAAAAACCTCGCCTAACGTGTTTTAATACCCCTCCTTAGGTATCAGTTTCATAAACTACTATTATGACTTTACAGTATGGTTTATAATTCGTTAATTGCTACCATGGTCACTAGTCAGTAGCTCAGATAGTTACGTTGGGATATTATATGTTACCTCTAGATCTTGTTTTGATGTGGACCTTTCACTATGACATAATTTATGTCAGTCTTGTGGTTCTTTCTAGTTTAAGCCATCGGACTTATAATTTATTATTTTAAGCCATAAGCCCGATGGGGCGTTACATTCGCAACTTTTCAGGACCCTTAGCGGATGAGTTTCCAAATTACGATGATACCACTAACTTTAACTAATAAACAGAAGTCCAATTACCAACTTCCCCTTTAAAAAAATAACAGGGTTATTTATAAGATATGAAAGTACGTAACTTTCATATTTTAAGAATGACCCTCTAAATGAATTTAAGATTTTTATTAAGCAGTACCCTTTGCTCAGTATTATTTTATCAGCTTTAGAGGCTAAACTATTATTCAAAAAAATAATAGTGTTGATTACCAAATTATGTAACCACGTACATACTTAATAAGCTTTTCAAAATGTTTAACTAGTAAAGCATATTAGTTTAACACGTCCAATTAGTTCTGGTTAATGCACAGTAAATATGAAATTATTGTGGTGTTGATATTCTACATTATTATTTATGTAATTCTGCCATGTTTGCGGAGTTCGTATTCGATTACCTGTCGAGTGCGGTTTCCAACCGAATGTACCTAATTGGTTATTTGATTAATAAAACATTCCGAGGATAGTAATTTATTTTATAAATACGTGGATGACGTGCCTGTGTTTCTGAATAAAACCCTTGAATTTAATCACTTTCGAATAACATGAATATTATTATTTTTATATCAGCCACAAGTCGACTTGATACTGATAAGAAAAAGTATTATTTGATTACAGATAGACAACCGTGTTGCAAGAGATACATATGTGTAAAAAGCCAAAACATATTAACATCAATCCTATATTCGCCTAAGAGGCAGGCAGATTTGTATCGTGCTTAAATTAGTAGTTGAGCTTGTTGGTAGTAAACGAAAAACAATTTTATCTAGTCTCATATCGTAATATTCGAACTATAAACTTCAAAACGAGTTTATATTGACATACTTTATAAACACAATACCGAAATTTAAAAATTGAATCGTATTATAACACTTTTTCTCTAACAAAATAATGCTATAAAACTATTTGTTTTCTATAACGATACAGGGCAAATCCAAGATCCACATTTCATTCGAAAACGGGGTGAACCTATTGACCTCAAACCCTGTCCCTAACTACTTAAATCAACATGACGAAAATCTAAGTAAACATCATATACAACGTGTAGCAAAAACCCTATCCAATCGGTGAGGATGTTGCTCAGTATCGTACTTAGAGTCTACAAGTTATGCAAATTCTCAAGAAAAAAGAAAAAAAAAGCCCGCGTTTTTTTTTCAATGGGGCTCTGTACCGGTTTATTACATGGGGCGCGTAAAGATGGTTACTCGTCCACGGACCAACCCCGGCAAGCGTAGCTTAACCTCATGGAACGACCCGTGCTGCTGTTATTACTTAGCCACGAGCTCCTCTAAAACTGGTAAACATCATATACATAAGATAGTTAATTGATTCAGGCGTAACTTTGCGGAAATCCATTATAAAATACAATGGACGACGTATATTTAGTAACTTAATCCGCGTAACTGTTCTTAATGAGTCATAAAGAACCCTGTAAGAAATCGACACGTGTTTCACCTCTCAACGAGGCATCCTCAGGAAGGCGATTGACTTGTTGCGAACTCGGACCCGACGTGTGGACACGTCAAGCGTCGAGCGCAGTGCATTAAGAACAGTTACGCGGATTAAGTTACTAAATACACGTCGTCTATTATATTTTATCATATACATAGTATAAAAATAAAATTGATTTTCGTGCCTATTTGGGTGACCGCATAAATTTTCTAAACTTCACAGTGGATTTTGATGCGGATTTCACCATAATTTAGAGCGTTCATTCCGGAAGGTTTATGTGTAGGTTTCATTTATTTACTCAGATCATTCATTTAAGGCGAAAGCGTCAAGGCAGCCCGCGAAATTCAAATTTTCTTACGTTTTTTGCAAATTGCAGGTCAGTACCATGTTCTATGTTGACCTAAATATGATTCGCGGCCTTATCAAATGTTTAATTATAGAATTATAATCATAAAAATTATCAATACAGCTCTCTAAGCACATGTAATCCCATTGAATGACTATTTCATGAAATCATGACATTTGACAATTATGCTGACTTATGGAGTTGTATTGCTGATTTTAATGATTATAATTATGTAAAGTCATATTTGTTACGGTCGCGAATCATATTTTAATAAACATAAAACCTGACACTGATCTGCAAAATGCAAAAAACTAAAGAAAATTTGAATCTCGCGGGCTACCTTAGCGCAACCCCCTTAAATAGCCCAGAAATCTCGATGTTTTGTCATGTCACATCGGTACATTCTACATATTTCCATTCTATTAATTTCTTAGTAACAGCCCTGAGTTTGGAAGTTGGCAGTGTGTTACCCCCGTGCCTCAGAATGCACATTAAGCCGTCGGTCCTGCGCCTGATCTCTCTGGTCGTGTCAGATTCCCGTCCAATCCGACCATGAGAGTGAGGGAAGAGAGAGTGCACATGTGTCTGCGCACTCACTTGTACATCTTATTATCTTCCGCGCCGAAGGCTGGTCTCCGCTGAGATTGGTCGCCATGGCCGAAATACGGTCTGGAGGACAAATACATTCTACCCGTGCGAAGCAAGGACGGGTCGCTAGTATGAAATAAGAATGCATTTTATTACGAATAACAGTAAGAAAAACCAACAGTGCATTCATAAAGCCGGGTGCTCACTATCGTTATAACAACTTCCCCTTCGTTAACCTCAACGCCTCCACAGTGCGCTGTGGCCCACTTACCGCACCCAACTACGAGAAAATGTAGGAAAGATTTCTCTTTTTATTTTTATAGCTAATGTTATTGTAGATATTGTAGGCATTTTTATCACTATATTTGGGAACTTTCTTAGCTCTAGGATGCGGGTTCAAAGTGCGGTGTTTCAATCCTACAAAATGTCACATTTTAAATGGATGTATTTTTTAAAGATTTATTTATGGGTGAAGGTAAATGAAGAAAGAAAGAAAATAAGTTTATTTGCGCCTATTTTTAACTACGAGTATCTGGATTTAAAATGATACGAAATGTTTGCACAATATGAATACTGAACAAGGGCATCGCGACCAAAGCTCGTTCCTTGGCTGTGCAAGATAAGATCTTTCAGTTACAGGCTTGTATTAAAACAACACAACATAACATCACGCCTGTAATTCCGCGAAGGGATAGGCAGAGCTGTGCCTATACACACCCACATTTCTCCAGTTATGTTTAAGTCCCATGTAATAGGGGGCGAGCCTATTGCCATCAACAAATCCAGACTCCGGGGTGCTACTGATAAATCCCTGATGGAAAATCCCTATACCTACCACTTTACCCCGACCTGGGAATGGAACCCAGGACCTCATGCTCAGCAGTACCGCTTGCGACCACTTGATCAACGAGATAGTTACTGAGGCTGTTATTATTATTACTAATGAGGAGCAAGATAATGTAGGTATCCCTCATCTTTGCACAAGTAAACGGAAAACACAAGAAAATACGTAAGGCAAAACCTGTCACCGTAAACGAATAAACTGCCAGAACCCAAATATAAAGATCATGATAAATCAATACTTAGGAATCTCGCCAACCTGAAAGCATCCACATTTATTATTTCATCCACAACACATTTGAAACTTATTCCTGTTGGTCAATTCTGTAAAAATATCAACGTGAAACTTAGGTGATTTGAGCGTGAAGTCAGCTGTCACTGTCACAAATCGACTGGCAGGATGCTAGGGACTAACACTATTTACTTTTCACTTCACGCTCACTTCACCTAAGTTTCACGGTGATATTTTTACAGAATCGACCGGCTGTTATTCCAAGTCACGTCGACGGTGAAATTCCCAACGAAATAATGTCAAAAGAAAACTATAGCGCATTTCCTTAGCCAGGTATATATCGCTAAGAAATATGACGACATTTATCATCTGGTTAACATACATTGCTCGTTCGGATCGCAATAAGCGGCAACAGAATCACACGAATGTATAAATGTATATCGTACCGAATTGTAGCATGAATAATACGTCGATATTTCTTGGTAATAACGACCTTGGTATCAATGTTTACATTATGGTCGGCGTTTGTATTGATATATGAGGAAGGCGGTGTTGCTATATCTAATAAAAACGTCAGTTTTTTTGTTATGTATTTTTTTCGTGTTTTGGGCTTTATTCGAAGACACGCTTTTTTATTTTGGCTTAGTGTTTGTGTTAAGGACACAAGCACTTTTGGCTTGTCGCTTGTCGACTTGAGGCTTGTGGCTAAATGATAACAGCCGCACAGGTCAATCGTAGGTTAAGCAACGCTTGCCGTGTTTATTTCGTGGATAGGTCATGCATTACATATCGAGACCCCTCCGTGGCTCGGAAAGCACGTGAAGCCGTTGATTCCGGCTGTTATTTGTAGATCTTTAACAGTCGGAAGCCCAAAAGACTGACAACCGGTCTTACCAAGGGGTAACATAACGTACCCAGTAACTGGGTTGTGGAAGTCAGATAGGCACTCACTTCATGTAAATACTGGTATTCAGCTGCATCCGGTTAGACTGGAAGCCGACCCCAACATAGTTGGGAAAAGGCTAGGTAGATTTGATTGATTTTTTGTGTCCTTTATCCGTGTTCCGTGTAAGAACCACTAGCCATCAATTATGATTAACATCACTTCTGGTATCTTTGTTTGGGTTGATAAAATAAAATATATAAACTAATTAAGGAACAGATGTTTCAGCTGTCCTTTTTGCACCATGAACAGTCTTGAGTCTCTGGTTCAAAGTTAAGTTGAAAGTGTTGAGCAGAATTATAGATATATAGATAAATCGTTTATTTGGTGCACACAAAAGACAGCATAAAATACAAAAACACGATTAAATAATAACTAAATACATGAATATAGCTATAAGGTGCCAATATACAAAAAAAAAAAAAAAGAAGAAAATAAAGACATTTTGATGACTATTGGCTAAGACACTTTAAAATAGTGAAACATACAAAGTGCGGTGTGCGTCTCAAGGTTGCACCAAATGGGAGTCCAACTCAGCATGTGTCAGGCAAATATACCTGACGCTGATATTCTGCTGGATCCCTACAGTGACATACGGACGTCGAGCAGTTGAGATAATAATAAATAAGCGAATTATTGGTGTCGTGAAAAGTGAAATGTGCAGAATGAAATATATATATGATGATATCTTTAAACTGATATAATTACTATCCAATGGGAAATTCCTTTAAGATTGAACATTATAGTTTTCTATGTCAAGGCCCACATTCAATTCACACAACTCTAAAAAGAAGAATAAAATAAATAAGAGTAATAAAAGTAGTCAAAGCATCGGTTCTCGTCCACTTTCACAACTTTTAAATGAAGAACAATCACTTAAGTAAATAGCACTCGATATTCCCACGAACCCCATCCGAAATCTCAGATACGTTAATGAATAATTCCCAACAATTAATATCCAAGAGGGAGCGGAGGGAATCTTTCATAATTGACTCGTTCAGTAATTTCGCTTTCATTCACTCATTTTTATACGAACGAAATTGTTTCCTCTTTTGTTCAACGATCCTACGTACGTACCTACTTCGGGTTTTCCGAATATTGCCGAAAGAAATCTTTGGGCACTTCTCATGATTTGAATATTAATGAATCGATATCTTTAAAGGTTCATTTTGTATGTTGGGGATGAATTTGAAGATCTTTTAAAGAGAAGGTGGCTGTATTGGGTGGTTAAATGAGGAAATTGGGGTTTTAAGTGATTCTAAGTATAGTCTCTTTGTGAAAAAATCATTCGATAAAAGGTTCCTTTTCCAGTTCTTTCATTTTGTAATAGAAAATTTTCTTTAAAAGGAAAGTAAATTTCCGCGAAGTACGTGTAAGTTTCCCAGGATTTAAATTGTCTTTCTGTCTTAACTTGTGTGAAAACAATTTAGAAATCGTGGAAATACGTAGGTACGGCATGTATTATTAAATTAGTTCATTAGTTAATTATGGAACGGGTAAAATGTAGACGTAGCAGAGGCGTAGCGCATTAACAACCTCATTCTAATCGACTTCCCTAAGGACGATCGGAAGAACAACTTCACCTATTACCAATGAAAAATAGAACAATCAGTAGTGTCTACAATTTGCCACATAATATTATATATATATTATATTACAGATATTTAATCCATATTCAAAAAACAAAATACGTCTATTCTTAGCTTTGAATTCGAGAAACAACAAATTGTTCTAAATAACCGCCACGATGTGATAATCGCGAACTAAAAATTCATACAACAGCGATCACGTCATGACGTCACTTACGGTCACGTGACATGGCTTGATATGGACGACAGTACTGCTATCTATTGGGTTATGGCGACAGACATAGAAACATGCGTTAGCGAGAACGAGATATAGGAATTTCACTTGATAAATTCATTTTAATCGATTCGATGTATTCCAAGAATAATATAAAAATTATTAGTAATATTTTAAATTGAGTTTACTTCTGTAAAACATAAAATTTATATTTTGTGTATTGATAGTATATCTTTGGTTCCGCTACTTGACGACAAATGGTGTTAAATTCAGTAAAGTAAAGGATTGATTGTTATTTCTGCGTATTTAATTCATTTTGACGTAATTTTCTGGCAACATAAAGAACTGAACAATTTCTTCCTCGGCTTCCCACCTATAAAGAGACCTAGGTAGGTACTATTATTTGCAGACGATGTTCGTCTAAACCTAAAGTAACCTTAACAAGACCCCTGAGCTAGCGGGTCTAATAAAATATATCTATTATTAGTCCCATCTGTTAGAACAAACACTTTTATGGACATATGATTTATAACAACATTATAAATAAATAAATAAAAATCTTTATTGCAAACTTTCCTTTTTTTTAATTTTTTTTTTATGGATCTTGTGTCCAAAAAAATATACGATAAAAAATATATAATATTGGCATTTAAGTGTATGTGTATGTGTTGTGTCTGTTTATGGGGGTGTGTGTGTGTGTGTGTGTGTATGCGTTTGTGTTTTGTTTTTATTATTTAGTATATAATATTTATTATATTAGTTTCGCTTTGTTATTTATAGCCAACACACACTTATAACTTTATTGTAATTTCTAGTTCATTCACCTGTAAAATAAGGACAGGTACGGTTGCCAAGATTTTATTTTGTATGTATCCAGTAATCTGAAAACAAAGTTATCTGAGATTTAAGATACAATTTTTTTTCCGATGACAAGAAGTTGTTCAACCGTGGCATTCTTTTTGTAATGTCTGTTTGTGGAGTTTATTGTTTAGGAGTAAGTAAAATCATATTATTTTACTGCTTCATGGTTGAATTGGAACGTTTTTGGATTGAACTCTCAGTACTACAATGGTTTATCTTTGCTAGCAACCTGCTTCATACGGGTGCAGTGTACTGATATGGCGACATGTTAAAACATCGGGATTTCTGTGCTATATCTAAGGTAAATTACTAACTTCGTACGCGTAAAACTTGTTTTAACATAAAATATATCTTACAGCTGTGCCGTGTGTGTGTGTCGCTTCGCGTTGTTCCTGACTTGTCTTCTTTTTGCTCTGCTCCTATTGGATATAGCGTGGTGTTAAAATTTAACACAGGTTATTTAATAACCTTCATCAAGAATGGGCTATCAAATGCAAAAAAAAAAAACAAATCCGACATATAGTTGCAGATATTAGCGCATTCAAACAAACAAACAAACTCAGCTTTATTAATGACCGACTGAGCTAAGCGTCTCTGCTGCAAAATTTGCTTTCCTGTGTCAGTTTGATCGTACTACAGTCGGTCGATTCTGTAAAAAGATCAACATGAAACTTAGGTGAATTGATCGTGAAGTGAGCTGTCACTGTCACAAATCGACCGGCAGGATGCTAGGGATTAACACTATTGACAGCTCACTTCACCTAAGTTTCACGGTGATATTTTTACAGAATCGATCGGCAGGTCGTATTTTACAACCGATCTGGACGAAACTGGTATACAGGTTTTACGCCCTAATATATTTTTTATGTCGTTGGGGATTTTTGATTGGAGGGGTACTTCCTCCAAAACGGGGCCACTGGATATCTCTGCCATAAGGGATCCGATTTCGATGGTTCTTTTTTTATTTGAAAGGTCGTAACTTTAAGTTGGTCCTCGCGCAGAATTAAAGCTCGTACAGACCAGCGCGACGCGACGCTGCGCCGCGACACCGGTTATTGTTATACCGTCAAGTTTTCTTAGAAATTGTATTGTTCGAGTCGCGTCGCGCCGTCGCGTCGCGCTGGTCTGAACGAGTCTTTACTTGTACTAGTAGGTATAGACAAACCTTCCGGAATAAATTCTCTAAAGGATTGTGTATAGTTTAGAAGACCTAAGCGGTGGTCACACAGATAGACACGACCACCACTCAAGTCCATTTGACGCGGCGCTAGTGTCGATGTTATTGCATCACATTGCATTTAAAAAATGTAGTTTCACCATTTTCCGCCAGCCTTCTTTCGTGGTGCGCTCTCTATGTAGGTATAAACAGATAAAATATGAATTCTTTGAGGTTTTCCTTATTTTCTTAAAGTAATTGCTTAAATCCTTCAAGTTAGATTTCGATCCATTTTTATTGTATGTAGGAAAAACCGAATAAAATAAAAGACCGTGTTTCAATCTCTTATGAAACGAAAGAATAGTCTCGTTTTTCCGATTCGAGACAATCGCCTCGCTTCTTTCGAGGACTGATTGATTACACTCGGAGAAATCGCTACGTTACTGGAGTAAATAATTTACGAGGAATCTGGCTTATTTCATAGTATTTTATCCTCAAGCCATTCAAGGCCTGATTTATCAAAGAACTGATTATTTATGCCCATCTTTTGAACTCCATAGCTCCGGTTATGATTCACAAGAAAAATAGTTCTTTTACGGTTTCAAAATTACCTTCTACTTTGTTGAAAATGCACGAATATTTTTACTGTAGGGTGTGCAGTGATCACTTTATGTAAATTGTTACAAATACTTTATGATTCTAGACGAATCAAGAACTCTTTTAAAATAGGAGCGTGAGTTTCAACAATATTCCTTCTATGACACCCAGATGACAATTCAAGACGATCTCATTATAATAAAATGGAAGTAAGGCACGGGACATATATACACAAGTGGCGAGGGGCGCGGGCGCGGCGCGGACGTGACGACGGTGTGGCGCGGGCGATGCGCCGCCCGTTTCATATTTCATACCAAATGTATAGAAACGACGTGGCGCGGAACATACATACAACGCTCGCGCCTCACCGTCGCCTCACCCGCGCCACGCCTCTTATGTATGTTCTGCGCCGAGTCGTTCCTATACATTTGGTATGAAATATGAAACGGGCGGCGCATCGCCCGCGCCACACCGTCGTCACGCCCGCGCCAGTCGCCATTTGTGTATGTCCCGCGCCTAAGTGAATAGATCTTATAGAAAATACTAAATTAATTCATTACATTTAGATTAATTAATAAATTAGGTAATTACATTTATTCCAAGCCCATTCCTTATCAGTCTCTTAGAGCACAAAAAGATGTCTAGACTATTGTGAGATAAGTAGTATTTGTAACCTTTACCTACAACCTAGGACCTTCACCTACAATAAACGAATAAATCAAGTTTGAAACCACGTGTTTAAGTTAGATTCCCAATGGGACTACCAGAATTGAATAACAAGTTATATACTTATAAAAATTTGGGCTTTTGGAGAGGTTTTTTTTTGCTATATGGGCCCGCTCTTGACCTCGATCCCACCTGATGAAAAGCGATATATGAGCTTTATAATGGAACGAGCGTGCCAGAAGATGCCTGTTCACTCTTGCTTTGAAGGCTGACGGGTTTGCGTGAAAGGGAACACAGACGCTGGCAGAGAGATCCACTACTCCATTTTGTATATATTTTCTGTCCACAGCTAGTTTACAGGTTCATCAAAATTTATCATTATCATGATCATTAACACGTTGAGTGCCGGGAGCTCTCCCGGAGGGTTCACCTAGTCGTATATGGGATGCCGGGAGCACTCGCGGAGGTCTCATTTTAAATGTAGGTTTTTCTTAGCGAATACAGCATTATAAACCGTGAAAATAATACGGTTTTATACCTAATGCCGTTGACCGTCCGCGATGGTTAATTTTAGCGCAAACGTAATGCCGATAACCCTCCTGGAGGGTTCACTTCCAATATGTATAGCGGCATGGCGTACCTATGAGTTCTATGAAAAGTGGGTGGACTCGAAAGTATTAATCTTTTAAACCAAAGTTTAACTCAATGTAGAACTCCAAAAAATTATAGAAGATTGATGTCGTTCTGTTAAAAAGTCTCTTACCCAACAGATACAATTTGTGGAGACAGAGATATACTCACTCATAATAATATTATTATTAAATTAGAAAGAGGCATCGTGTTTCCGATCCCAAATAGAACCCATCGTACCATCCCAAATATAACATTGGGAAAGTTTGTGGAAAAAGATAATCAGAATCCAATTTATCCTTCGTTATTTTTATATCAACATGCGAATATCATATTCCCTTTAGCTGTAATAGAACGAAATCCGAAATAATATTTTGATACCCAACTAATTACTATGATCTGTTTTTGTAACGAGTCACGCAAACGTTATACTCAATTATCTGTGTATAAGTACCTATTTGTATTTTCTGTTTTTTTTTTCGTCAATTTTATTTCAAGATCATTTAAGAGGAGAAAGATATATTTCGTTTTGAATATGATGAATGTGGAAGGAAATTTTTTTTTGTTTGTTTTCAGGAAAAACACCTATTACTGTATGGTTCACAGAAAAAAAAAATCAAGTAAAAAATTAACATTATTAGAGTAGGGAAAGACCAAAGAAACAAATCAAATCAAATCTTTTTATTGTGGGCATAAGTTATACAGACAGATGTTAGGTAAATTACAGTTCCATTATGTACTGCCTAATAGGCATACAATAATTATGTCAACATGCAGTATAAAACAATTCTTAGGTATCACATATAAAGCAATTCTTACAAAATAACAATTAGGTGTATGTTGACAGATTGTAGTAAGTATTAAACGATGGATGGACTGCATGAAAGATAATAATAACTCCAACTAAATTGGGTTTACGGCAAGACAATCAATCTGCCTAGCCTTTTTCCAACTATGGGCTCCCATACAAAATCGCATTGCAAAAATCTGCAAGCTCCTAAAAAACAAAGCTCCTCTAAAAACCTGCGATACGACGTCGTATCGCATTGCATCGCAGTTTTGTGTGCGAGCCCTATGTTGAGGTCGGCTTCCAGTCTAACTGGATGCAGCTGAATACAAGCATTTTACATGGCGCGACTGCCTATCTGACCTCCACAACCCAGTAATTGGGTAATACTCTCATTTGCTGCCTGCTTGTCACACACAGCGATTTCTACACGCGAATTTCGACAGACCGGTGTGCTGAGCGGAATGGCTCGTAGCGAGTACCCTGTCACACACTGGGAGTTCTTGCTGCGAATGCCTAATAGCAGTGAGTATTTGCTGCGTGTGACCGAGGTTTAAAAGACTGGTTGTCAGACTCTCGGGCTTCTGACGATCTGTAACGACTGTCAAAAATCCACGAATGACAGCCGGAACCAACGGCTTTACGTGTTTTCCGAGGCACGGAGGAGTCTCTGTATGTAAAGGTGGTCACCCATTCACGCGTAGCTTAACCTGATGGATCGACCCATGCAGCTGTTATTACTTAGCCACGAGCTCCTCATGGATAAGGGCAAGATAATGATTATACAAAAGAGAAAATATAATGTAACATATTAATTGAAAGCGACTTTCAGTTACATTAGAACAATAGTTATAGGGACAAACAGTCTTTTTCGTTAGGTCAATATTCACATTTTTAGGGTTCCGTACCTCAAAAGGACAAGACGAATATAGGATATAGGATCGGATCATTCGTGTGTCTGTCTGTCTGTCCGTCTGTCATAGCCAATTTGCTCCGAGTCTAATGGACCGATTAAGTTGAAATTTGGTACACATAATTTGGTCACAATATGGTATTTCTTGGACTCAAACACGGACGTGTAACGTAAATAAATTAATTTTGAATATGGGGTCACAACTACGGGGGACAAATAAAAAATTAAAAAAAATCGTTTTAATCTGTACCGTGTGACATAATAATATCAAATGAAAAGGCTTGTCGCGACGATCTCAATTTCTTTTTTAATAGTATATATAGTATACTTACGTTTAAAGATATTTAAGAAAATAGCTGAAAATTAACCATCCCCTTACCTTGGAAACTACTGAACCAAAAATTTTGAAAAAGTTACAAAGAATGGTTCTTTACTCATAGATTACAGGAAAACCTATAAGAAATCTATGGTCCTAAAATAACATGTAAATCTCTCAATATTGTGCGTACAAACTTACATTTGCAGTTAGAATGTATGGGAGAACATGTTTTTCACCTACAATGTTAAGTTTGTATTTGGGATAAATTCATCCCAACTACGGAACCCTTCATTGTGCGTGGTCCGACACGCTCTTGGCTGGTTTGTTTCTTATTTACTTTCGATTTACTGTTCCTAATAACAAGAGAGATATTATTATGATCCTAAAATAATAAATTGGTTTCGATCCTTAGTTAAAAGTCCACCTGTACAATAATAGATAGGTATTGAGTTCTATAGGTGATCTATCATTAGGTCAATAATAATTGGTCCTTGTCGATAACGACTTTACTGTGAAACAATCGTGTTATGTTTTTAGAGAGTTTTTTGTTTTTCACGAATTTTGTTTTTGTTTGATCTGACGTGAAAATATACCAGCTTTCGTATATTTGTAAAACCGGCGATACATCAGGTATCGGCGGTATTTGTGAGGAGGAAATTGTTATGTTTTTTTTTTGTACTGAAACTTTGACAGCTGAGGTCACGTTCACTGATGTCACGGCCAGAGGCGTATTTTTTTTCGTGTTTGATATGACGCTACGCCCACGGTCGGTTAATTTTATCAAGTCAAAACAGACACAACCATATACCCGTGTAAATTTACGTTACTAAGAATCCACGTGATCCAGTGTCGTATTGCACTCACTTAAATTTTTCTAGTATCCAGGCAATTTTTTTTTTTTATATATTTCGCGCGTATGTGCGTGCGACGATTCGCCTGGACGTTACTTCTCTATACGGCCACTCGTGAGTGTCACAGTACTCACGGTAATACAGGAAAACAAACTCATTTGACATGATGGTCCGCTTGTGAACGGTACCGGCTATCGACGGACCGTCATATTACAGGTACCTTGACTTGTATTTTTGCGGCAGTCCAGCTTTAGGCCAGGTATTATTTCGATGAAAATTTGTAGTGCCATTTTCAGAATGTCAACTTCATCTCAGTGTTCGTGAAAGTGTTAAGTTGCTCTACTTTTATTGGATCATCACGAAGTTTCAGATAATATGTATCATCGCTATCATCACTATCATTATCATCATCATAAAATAGAATAGGTCATGCTCTGGCAAAATTAAATAGAAAGAAAAGAAAGAAAGAAAAATAAGTTTATTTTTCACAGAAACACGTGCATAAAAAAAGATAATAATCTCGAAAAAAATAAAATTAAAAAAAACAGTATAAATAGTTCGCATAGCAGGGTTGACTGCAAAGTGTTTCAAAAAAAGGTACTCGTTATACCTAAAAATTATGTTCATACTATGTACCTTAAGCCTGATTTACATGGTGCGATTTAATTACCTGTAGCATACCGTAAGGCGAAGCAACAATAAAAGTTTTACCGTATAAACAGTGTTTATACCATACAAGTCCTTTATTATTTCAATTGTATGTATGCCACAACCAAGAAACTTGCATGGTGTAAGAGAAACTTTACGGGAAAAAATCAACAGTAATTGACCGTCAACATTAATTGAGTATCACTCAACATGTTTTTTTTACAAAGTGTATTATTGTTAAAGAAACTTTTGCCCAATTTTTTTTCACTTATCTAATAGGTTTTCTTTGTTAGTTAGGCCGTTGTTAGTTCAAAGTAACAAAGTTACGGAGACATTATTGCTTTATATTTATATTTTTTTTGGTGTCTCTATGTTGTCATGTAATAATAAAAATGATATTTCAAAATTATACCAGTTTTTCTTAAATACAGGGTGTAACAAGCAAGACCGTGGGAGTTTAAGTTAAGAAAGAACATTTAAAACTTGTTTTCGTACAAAAACAAAAAAGTTGTAACTTTGACCTTCAATATCTCCATAACCAGAAGGTTCCCAGATATGATCAAATACAAAAAAAAAACATAATAACGGGAAGAACAAGTGGCTCTGGGCTTCGTTAAGTGTATTTTTACAGCGATAAAGCGACATTTTTATGATGAAGATACGATTTTTATAGTTTTACATACCGTTGAAGATAAAATCGTCGTAAATATCGTATTTTAGTTACCGTGTATCTTACGGTCAGTATCAATATCGAAAAGATGCAAATTCGGATAAAAGAACATTAACCTATCGAAAAGACGGTTGTCGTTTGTTTATTTTTTGGTCGAATGCTTTAGTTATCGGTAAAAAAACTATTTAATATCAATATTAATTACAGTAAAGGAATTTTAGAACAATCGGAAATGGTACGTTTGCTACGTACATAAGAACAGCCATGCTATTCTGTAAACATCTCACCGTGAAAACTTGGGTGAAGTGAGCTGTCAATAGTGTCAATCCCTGTGGAATGACAGCTCACTCCACGCTCACTTTACCTAAGTTTTCACGGTGAGATAGTTACAGAATAGCACTGCTGACTTCAGACCATAGAACATGAGTGGGTTAAGTATGTACCATCGAAGAAGTTCATATCTAACCACCGTAAGGACTATTCTTGCTTGCAGCGCTCGGCAGCCGGGCCGGTAACAGATGTGGTCATCGTGTTCACGGGATTTTGTTTTGAAACTGGTTAGATATGAACTTCTTTGATGGTACGTCCTTCCTAAATATGGTCTCTAGCAATATTTATCGTTCTGTACTGAATAGATAGTAGTGTGTACTTACCATAATAAACGTCATCAAGTTCCTTGTACCTCTTGGCATTGATACCAATTCTCCAACTGTACAACAGCACCACTAATATTGATATATTCTGAAACAAGAGAGAACACAGAGTTAATTTATTGAATCTTCCTAATATTACCTACTCTTAAAAATAAATAAAAATAAAATACAAAAAGTTTATTGCAGTAACATGTACAACTTTTACAGTAAATCTTACATAGGGATCTCCTTTGTAAAGATATACCTGTGCTAGGAGGCCCCGCTCTTCAATGACAAATTATAAAATGGTAAAAGTGGTGTACTAAAACATAACTTAAACAAAAAGAAAATAAAAAAGTAAAGAAATAAATAAAAATAAACAAAAATAGTATGTGTGTGTATGTGTAGGTGGGGGGTGGTGTTTGTGTGTTTGTCTTAACAATCTTTACTCTTACGGATGCGCTAACCTAGCCCGTGAAATAAAAAAATTCTTATGTTTTTTTTGGAATTTGCCGGTCAGTGTAGGTTCAACTTCGCAGAGTACCCTGAGCCTTCGCCTTAAGTACGAGTCATTCATACGTGACACAGGCAGATAAACACTAAAGTTTTTTTTTCTAATTTACCGGAAAAAACGCTGAGAAAAAAAATTGGGCATGATTGCACAAACACATTTTCTTAAGTTAGGCGTGGTTAAATAAGATCGATGACTCACTCACTCTTGCAAGGTAGCGTTGTAGCGTAGTGCTGACATTTATGTCTATTCTTACTTCATTGTATTAGGAATGACGTTATATTCCATCCCACAATAATCGTAAAATAATTCTGTAACAAAGGTCACAGAACATTTCTGCTGTTTATTGCCTACCGTTGCCAAACACTACGTCTAGTATATCTGGAAATTTAATCAAGATTCTACTGTTAAACCGATATTCAAGTTCACATAAGATAGAACCACTTAGACTTGGTTCTAGAATCGAATGCTTGAAAATAAGTGAACAAATATAGCTTCCATTCCTCTCAAATGGATGGGGGTAATAAAAGAAGTATATAGGAGGTAAGTACATTATTTTATCTCCCCATTTGAGGAGGGAATAGGTAATAACGGGGTTTTAGTATAGTGAGCTGTCTGTTCGGGTACTATGCTAATGTTTGTGGCTATATATTGTATTACGATCAATAGCCAGTATACTCGTAATTAGCTTCTGCCCACGATTCGATTTGATCCATACTTCCAGGGACACCCTGTATATATTTATATTTAATTAACAAGTAACTCAATATTTTAGTAACAATATTTCTTAACAACTATGTTACTAAACTTAATCTAATACTGCCTTACGGTTGTGGCGGCATCTACATCGCCATATGCAAACTACGCATCAAAGAACTGACGTCACTCAAATCCGGCATCGCGCAATTAGAGTTTACCGCGCGATGGACATATATACAAGCTCCTGACTTCAACCTCTGGGCAATTGCCCACCAGACATGACACCCGTATGGTCGGAGGATCCTCCCTTTTCTATAGTGAATGAGTGAACTTTACACCCTGTTCCTCATACCCCTAAAGTTATGAAAATCACTACTACAAGATCAACACCGATGTGGAAAGCTTGCAGCAGAGATTCACACACAAACAGTCCAGTCTGCTCGCGATACACTGCAGTATAATGTTCGGGCTGGCCCGCACCCGGCACACCAGGGAAGCGCATCTTTTTCGCATCGTAGCGTAGAAGCAATCGACACAAGCATCAGGAAACATCCCTGATGCGCTACAGAAGCGGAACAGCCCCAACAATACCCGGAACGCATTATTGTATTGAACGCGAAGAGCGGTTTGCAATTTTTGAGTATAAACTACAGGTTGCACGTGCAATATGCAGTAATAAGGTTCTTATAACTTAGTGTTCTTTCTGCCTTTTTTATTTTTGCTCGGCTTTTAAGGGTCGTAGCGTGATGACGTAGCCTTCTCAAAAATTGAGCTAACTAAAATTATTATTTCAAATCCGATTGGCCGTTCCAGAGATACTCCTCAGCTTTATTACATTCTAAGTAGGTATTTATTTATTTTATTTTATTTTATTCTATTAGTATAGATAGTAGGTATTGTTTATAATTTTTGACCTTCCATAGTCGCTGCCAAGAATTAGGTCAAACAATCTTACCAAAACTCGGAAAAACTGTTATTGGGCTTTTCCGTCATAAAAATCAACGATTGACAGATCGTATTTCACAAGAGAATGCTGTCACTTTAGAATCATTTAGTCTCTGACAACCATTGGAATGACTCAATTTTTTATGAGCATCCAATGGCCAAAGAACAAGTTATTCTCTGTCTGATCCAAGGTATAATCAACTGCTGGTAACGTTGCGGCAAAGATTAATACAGATGGAACATTCCGCAAAAATATTTAAATAAAACGCAACTCTTGTTGCAACACAATAAAGTGCAATTAATTCAGGTTGCACAGCGTTAATTACCTACAATTGTATTTATCTAGAAGTTGCCTCTCTTTCTATCGTATAACTCATAGATCTTCCGACTACGTTACACTTACTGAATTGGCCCAGCAAGACGGGCCCGCCGCGTACTTGTAGCTTCATACCTAAACTGCGGAGTGTCCCATCTGTATTCATCTGTGCTTGTGGGTACTTACCTATCATCAAAATAACAATCCGCCTAACAAACATTATCATTATACCAATTTCCCATTGACCATTCATTAGTAGGTAGTGGTCATAAGGACGTCAGCTACACCATTCACGATCTTATATGACGACACTTACTTTCATTTATATACAGTTATTGCTCCACAGGACGTCGCCCAAATGAATACGATAATTCCCAAAATAATGAACATAAATAACGTTCAGAATAACGATACCTCATAATTTATGATTGCTTTGTTCAGCAGCGGTTCGAAACTGCCATTATATTTAATCGGCTGATTCAGCGACATTATAAGCTTGTTATTAAACAAAAGTTACGCAAAATTGTTGCAGTAACGTGTTTTTGTGTTGATGGAAACATTTGTCTATACGCATAGTAGGCCGCCCACAGTGGTAATACTAAGACTTTGAACTGGCCTAGCGTGGTCCAAAATTCAATAGAATAAATGGCCAGCTTTGGTTTTGCTACCACTGCGACCTATGTCGACCGATGTGCGACCTAAGCCGTACCAATCTCTAAATGCAGTGAAGTTTTTTTTATTTTTTTGAGTTTGGGGAATTATCAAATAATTTCTCCCGCTCGGGGCGGAGCGGGAGGGTGTGTCAAACTAAAACCCCCCGTGTTCTTTCCGTTGCCTGTGTGCCGGGGTCGCGATATCCCTTTCGGACAAACTCGCTACCCTGGCAGGCATTGGCCCTTACGGACCCCGTATGTTGGTGCTGACATCTCTTTGAGGCGCGCGTGGAACACAACGCGCCGTCGACCCCCCCTGGTCCCTATCGGACGGCGAGCTACCCATTGCTCACCGTTCGATGCAGTGTTGCCTAAAAACATGTTTTCAGCAACACAAAAACATGTCGCTCAACAATCTCAAACTCAAACCATTTATTTAAATTAAACTAATTACAAGCACTTTTGAATTGTCAAGGAGTCGGTCAGTCAGAAAGATGAAGCTTGTTGCCCATTCCAAAGCGTAGTAGGTCCCTATGGAGAAGAACGGGCAAGAAACTCCACGGACACTCTTGTTTGCCACCGGCTTTATACTCATAACACATAACACAATGTTTTCAACTATTGTTTTGTATTGTATCAATATTTTATGTTGTATCATTAAAACAAAAATAGTCAATGGAAAGATTCTTATCAGGCCGTCAATGAATATAGGTTTACTCCATTGATATTTTAATGATGGCGTTTGGTCTACCCTTTAGTTAATTAAAAGTAGCGTATCGTTATTCGGTGGTAGCTATATTTTTATAATTGAGGCTTATTTTATCAAGCATAGAAATGGAGGGAAAAGTCCAAATAAAACAGTCGTAAATAATTATTTGAAAATCTATCACAATAATTAATAGTACTTGTACTCTGATTTATTAATTGGCCCCAAGTGTTCGTAACTACTAGTTTAGCGTGCAATTCTAACGTCACCAGCACGAAGTTCAGAGATGACATCTGTTGGCTCGATGTTATATAAACTTCGCCAATACCCACGACTTGTACCTACGAAGCTAAACTAAGTTGAACGTGTGGACTTGCGATCGGAAGATTCACAACTCTGTTTTCGCGTTTACTTGAAATTGATATGAATTAGTTGTTCTTCCTATTTCATTTATATCATAATAAGTCATGTATGATAAATATTTTCCTTTATTTCTGAAAGTATTACCAGAATTCTAATCTTTTCCTTCTTTTTGAGCACATCTCAGTAATCTCTGGTGTATTCAAATTTTGATTTTAAAATACACTTTGCAACCAAAAATTGTGTTGACTGAAGGGCTTTCGACTGCAGGCAGCAACTGCACGCGACGTGTCGCGGCGTCATATCGTGGTGACACGTTGCGGCGTCATGTCGCTGCAGTCATGATTCCGAACCCGACCGCAGGCGGCAGCAGCCCGTATTCTAGTCGGTAGATAGAATATAGAAAAACGTGTTATCGCTCGAGCGTTGGCGGCACTACTGGTCTGCGGTTGGGCTGCACGTGTCGCCTGTCACTCGCCCGTAGCTGAAAACGACGTGCCGCTAGCTACGGAAGGTATTTCATAGAAACCAGTCGTGTCGCGTCGACACGTCGCCTGCAGTTGGCTTCTGCGTTCGGATACGGAATGGTACCTTAACCGAGTAAACGATATTCTATTGTTTCAAATTGAAAAGAAAACACTGACATTAATTTAAAACTCTGAATAATAATACTCAATGAATAATAATTAGTTAACTGAAGATTATTTTAATAATCATTAAGACCTTCAAAAAAAGCAACAAGAGTTGACAAGTTTCTTAAAATTTTCAAACGGACTCATTTTCGAAGATGAAAAGAAATGTTTATAATGCTCATCAATAATTTTAATCATTTCACAAAAGCTTTAATTAAAAAAGTATCTACCTGCTCAAAAACAAATAACTGTAATTAAACATTGCCGGATTTTAATCAGCGTTGATAAATGCGGATTTACACTTGGCTGTAAATATTCTCGACAACAGTAACTGCGAGAAGATGAGCCATTGGTATACAGAATTGTAAATAAAAAACCAGCCAAGTGCATGTCGGACCACGCAAATTGAAGGTTCCTATAGTTTTCCTTTTAATTCCGTTATATCGGGTGTAAAAAGACACTTTCCGAAGCCGAAAGCCACATATTCTACCCATTATTTGCATCATTTTTTTCCACTAGACCATACCTGGGAATCCACTGGTTCTGGAGATATTGAAGGTCAAAGTCGCATTTTTTTTTTAACTTTTTCACGAAAATGAATTCTATGCGATAATACGAAACTTTTTTCCAAACAAACATTACCTGAATTTTAGATTTATCTTAACAGATTACGCATTTGAAGTTACAAAAACGCAATGAACAACAAGTACCTACGTACGTAGCGTAGGGGCGGAGCTTAACTAACACTGAATCCGTTCATTCAAGCGTGGGTTCGCGTTACATTGTGCGCAATAAAAACTTGTTTTTTTTTATTAAAAAAAAAAAAAATACGGTTCCCAGCAATAATTTTTGCGCAAAGCTACTTAGCTATACGTACAGTATGCGTAGTTAACGGCTTTGTGATGTGTCTTTTAACACCCTGTATATACTACTGCTGTGATTTTTTTCACAAATCCTAGTACTTACAACTATTTAGCTGGCAGGGACGACGACACTTGACTCTAACAAAAATGTTCAGTTAAAAGCTTAATATTTCGCAAACAGATCCCTTAATCCAAAAATGGTTTTGGACAAGCTCACAATATTTTTGAACGACCTTTTCAACAATACCCCATACCAAGGGGTAGATGAGAAAAAAAAAATATCCCCACTTTACGTGTAGGGGAGGTCCTTAAAATTTTTTTTTCTTGATTTTATTTTACCACTTTGTCGGCGTAATTAAAATGTATACATATGCCAAATTACAGCTTACAACACTTCAAAAGTATCTCAAAATATATGGTTTATTACCATATATTTTGAGATACTTTTGAAGTGGTTTTAGCAAATCTTATGAGTCATCTATACTTATAATAAATCTGTAGAGAGGTCAATTCTGTACATAAAATATATCTATCTATACTTATAATAAATCTGTAGAGAGGTCAATTCTGTACATAAAATATATTTTCAAAATAACTATCAGGGGGTAATTAGTGATCGATACTGATGCTAAAAATGCAATCAGTAAAATTTTTGTCTGTCTGTCTGTCTGTCTGTCTGTCTGTCTGTCTGTCTGTATGTTCCTTATAGAAACAAAAACTACTCGACGGATTTTAACGAAACTTGGTACAATTATTCTTCATACTCCTGGGGAGGTTATAGTATACTTTTCATCACGCTACAATCAATAGGAGCAGAGCAGTGAAGGGAAATGATGGGAAAACGGGAGAAGTTGCTCCATTTTTTAAGCTTCCGTCGCGTGTGAAGCCTTAGTGGTTAAAGCTACATAGAAATCATTTATGACGGAAATGTTCTACATAAAATTATCAAAAAAATATCCCATTTCAGTATATGTCTATCTTTTATGGTTGACTCACAATAACACGTGTAACTCCCGATAGCTTAGCAGTTCGGAGCTTTCTGATTATATTAGTTTACTCTTACGTTTATAATACTCTCACTCATCCCTAATTATAAGAAGTTAATATTTTTACCTATTCAATAAAAAAAGAATCATAGTAATCGGTATAGAAACACCAAACTTATACATGAAATACGCTAATAAGCCATCGCGCCGTCGCGCGTGAATACTGAATCATGCCATAAGGATTATTTTTGTGTAACGGTTGCCGCGCTCGACGCGGGTCGTGGCGGTAGGGTATAAAAAGGCAGGAGGTCCGGGAGCGCGAGATTCAATATTTGGCTGTTGATGCGTTCAGAGCGTTCGACCTTATTGACAGACAAAACCGTGCTTATCAGCGCGACTTTTAGTCTTTAAATAGTTTATTTGAATTTCTTTTGTTGTTATTTTATAAAATAGGTATTAGTTGTTTTGGTAGTGTTTAAATATTCGTTCAAATTATTACAAATTATTAATAGTTTGCATTTTATTTCTTTTTAGGTGAAGTAGTAGTAGAAGTAGAAGTAGTACGCATAGATTTTTAGATACCGATAGGTAATTTTGGTTAATTTATGTTCAATTTTATTTTTGTATTAAGTAGGTAAAATTGTAGATACTGTTATAAATTACAGTAGTTATAGGTATTTATTTTTAAGTGAAGTAGGTATAGGTAGATAGTATTGCACAGACGTTTCAGCTTTATTTTTATTTCTTTTTTTGTTGTAAGTTGTACATATTTCTGGGTATAATTCTATTAGAATATTTTAGGTTAAATAGGCACTTAGATTTTAAGTGTAAGGTAGCTATAGTTAGGACCTCTAACGTAGGTTATTTTGTTAGGTAACTGACAGCCTTTCCGTTACCGTCGATTAAAAATAAAATACACAATGCCACCTAAAAAAACGATTATCTTTATCTCGAACTTCGAGTAAAGCTAAGAGAATGAGAATTACGCGTTCTCAAGAATCGGCAGAGGAAAGAGCACATCGGTTAAACTCTATGAGAGTTAGTGCCTCAACTTCTCGAGCCAATGAAAGCTCTCCAGAGAGAGAGATGCGATTAGCAGCTGACAGAGCGAGACGAGCTACATCACGGGCGTCTCAAAACTCTTCTCAACGAGAGCTAAGGCGTACCATTGACCGAGAACAACATGCGTTATCCCGAGAAGCTGAAACTGCTTTAATAATAATATTCTGCGGTTCCTTATTGCGATATTTTTCAACAGTATTGTGGATTGACATATTATATTTCCCTACTAAAATACGAAAGTTAATCTGTCTGTTACATCAAAACCACTGAACCGTGGGGAAGGACATATGGTACTTTTTTACGAAAAACGACGAAAACGCGGACGAAGTCGCGGGCAAAAGCTAGTGACAAATAATTTAATCAACTGAAAAACTCTATTAAAATTTAAAGATGGCAGAAACTGATGCAAGCGTCATCGTAGTTTCTAAGTACGATGCTAAATCTGGGTCAATATGCTGGCCACTGTACATCGCTTGATGAACGTTTAAGCTGTTAGAAGTAATTAATAAGCAGTTACAAAACTAATTAACACACACACAACATAACCCTTCATAAAACATGTTTTGTACTTTGTAACTCCAGCAACACTGACCCAATTTCGATGTGGTTTCGTTTATTATACTCGTGTATGGATGCGAACCTCCCTACACGCCAGCTGACGCACAGCATTCCCAAATATCGTGTAACTTTTTCACGACTTGGTCTGGTCATTCTATAATATTAAACCTTTCACGCTGTTACCAATTTATACGAAACAAAGTGGGCTGTGGTTTGTGTACATGTTAGTTTTGTTTGAGGATGAGTTTGGTAGGTCCATGTTTACTATGGCTTTTGTAAATCTTTAGAGGAATCTGAGCTAGGGTTTTATAAGACTGCGATGACCGCCACATAGCGTTCGAAATGTACCGTCGAATGACGTCTCTGAAACGTTATTTATGAAAAAAAGTTGGTGTGTTTCCTTAGAGAGTTAAAAAAAACTTAAAGTCAAACTTCGGTAAAATCATTTCCATGACGACCGTCACTGCGGCCGTTAAGTGGCGGCCACCGCTTTCCTAGGAAACCGTAGTTTATTTTATGTGCCGCCGTGGTTTTTCTTTTTCTATCACTGTTTCTACAAGCCGGAAACAGCGGTAACAGAATAGAATGTTTGAAAAAAGCGTTTTGAAATTCATGCAAGCCTTTAAGCGACAACTTTGAGATAGTCGTACAGAGAGTAACGATTTAGCGAGTAGTCTCAATTCTCAATTCTTTATTGCGTACCATAATGTATACAGTTGGTGGGAAAAACAGTTACATCAGTCTCAATTATGGACCCTGTCGGGCACAGCATAGATAAAAGTAGGAGAGAGGAGGAAGAACGCTTGGCATTTAATAAGTCAAACTATGAGTTTATATATGTATTTATTAAAAATATTAGTAATGTTGTAAACTAATTACTTTTAAAAATATTTATTATTGTTTTATATATGTACTTATTATTAATATTATTAGTCCTATACTATTAAATGAGTAATATTTGTATATACCCCGTGACATGTTAGTCGTCTTACAAAAGCAGACCACTTCATGTATCCAATGACTACTAAACAATAATAAAAAAAAATATATATATTATATATACATCGTGTCATTTTAGTCCTCTTACAAACGGCCACTCAATGTGCCGGACATCCCGATAAAATACCTCTAAGAACAATAAAATATGTTACAATATATACATTTTTTTTTTTAAATAAATATTTAGTAGTCATTGGATACATGAAGTGGGCTGCTTTTGTAAGACGACAAAAATTTCACGGTGTATATATAATTATGTATATATATTTGTAACCACGTTCTCGAAAACGGCTTTAACGATTTCGTTGATATAGGGGTTTACGGAGGCGAAATCTAACTAGGTTTCTTATCTGTGAAAATTCGTTTCTCTCCGTATTTTCACCCGAGCAGAGCTCGGTCGCCCAAAGCTTAGAACAAGATACCTTAGAATAAATAATGACATTGCAGCATGGAATTAGTAAGTACCTACTATCATGGCAGCATGGAATTAGTATGTACTACACATGGAATTAGTATGAACTATCCTATACTACTAAATGAGTATTCTCTATTTTCACCGGAGCACTTACACAATCAGATAAACTTTTTGAAGTGCAACCTCGTATAAGCGGCAATTCATTAATTGGACGAGAATTGAGAGTGAAATTTCAAGCTTGAACGTGTCACGTATCGACACATTTAGTTACATGAGAGAGAAGAAAGATATAACTCTCTCTATCTCTGTCTCTCACACAAAATCTCTCTTATCTCATTTTAATTTAATTTTATGATTTTAATTTTATTTTATTTCAAATGTACAACATAATAATATGATCTTAAATTGATTAATTATATTAGATTTTATTTTAATTTTAAATTATTCTTTATGTTTAAGACATCACTTTTTTCACGTGTACAGTGCTGCACATGATATTTTTCTGGGTGGAGAAGGAGAAAAAGTGGAGTGGTATTATAAAACATTTAACAACAATTTTATTTATAAAACAGGAATTGTGCCAACGAAAAGCATTTTTAATTATTTAAATCACGCCCGTCATTCACGACGCCCTCAAATCAAATAAAAAGATGCCCCAAATAAAAATAAAAATTGTTCTTGTTGTTCTTTTGTTTTTAATTAGTGACGGAGAGTAAATGTCCTATAACGAAGCGGAAGCGGGGAAAAGCCTTTTCAAAGGTTGGACAGTTACAAGGAAATCTGAATGGGCTCGAAACGTTGTCAATTAATATTTTTATCTTGACATAGGATGGCATTTTCCTTTCAAAAAGGCTTTTTGGGTTAACTTTACAAATCTTTTAATGTCACCAGAAATGGTGTCACGGACTCATTAAAATGTAGGTAATTAATTGGTTTAAAAAGAAGCAAAAGTTAAACTGAAAGATATCAACTTTTACTTCAGAGAAAATAATTTTTATAACAGAGAGCTGTTATGAAAATTATTTATTGAGAGATAAATTATTTATTGATTTTTTGTTCTTATAAGAGTATAAGGTGCTCGTTGCTAAGTAATAACAGCCGCACAGGTCTATCGCTACTCTTGCTGAGGTCGGTCCGTGGATTGGGTGATGAGCCTAGGCAGATGATCAAGTTACAATAATAAGAATGATGCATGCATAATTATGATAGAAAACCTAGAATTGGGGTTATTTCAAGGCTATCTAAGTTATGCCCAATCTATTTTCCTTTCAAGACACAAAAGAAAAAGCAATTTACCGAATGAAATAATTGTACTCCAATGTAATGTTTCAATCGCAAGACTGGACTAAGACAAATTGGTTTCGCAGCTTAAACTTGCGCTAATAAGTTGTTTGCGTGAACTTTCGGGACTAAGTTAATAACTTGGAATAAGACTAGGTTGCTAGTTTCGACCGAGAAGCGGCGGAAGTTTTTGTAAAATATAAGCAAATTATTATTGTTTTTGATAAAATCAGAAGGAAGACAATTGAAGAAATAATTGTGTTCATTGTCCAGTCAAATAATTCCGATGTATGGGTTGCATAAAAAATTATAATGGATATTAAGAGGTGCATGGAGGTACATAAGTAAACGATTATATTTGGGTGGTAGGTTTTCACTCAGATTTTCCGTTCTTGTGAAAATAATTCCGGATCTGTTTCTTTATAATTATGCAATTTATTTCTGAAATTAATTTTGTAAATGTATCCGCGTCTCAGGAAAAATTATTGTGTAAAGGTCTGATTTACAAAGTGCGATTTATTTGCCAGTGGCTTACAATTAAGTTGAAGCAATAATATTATAGCAATATTATAGCAATAATATAAAACTTGCACCGTCGAAACAGTGTTTAGACGATGCAAGTCATTTGTCGCTTCAATAGGGTTGATGACTGAGGAAAAAAAATCTATTTAGTCCGTCAGTCAGATAATAAAAAAATATTAGACACGCATTTTTTTTGCTTTATCATAATTAATAAAAAATGGTTTAGATAAAAAGCATTAAAGTTGGGGAATGGGGGCTCTCTACGTCACAAGTCAGTATAAAATCTACCGGGGAGTGACGTCATGCTACATTTTAACTCGAAAGTATTGCCGTAATCTTTCGATTACTACAAAAAAAAATAAAAAATAAGTATCCAATATTTTTTAATAATCTATCTGACAGACAAAAAAAAGTGTTTTGTCAACATCCCTATTTATTGTATGCCACGGCAAGGAGCTTGTATCGTGTAAATAGATCGTAAGGCAACTCCTAACACATCAATACGTTAAGGGGACTACAGGACCTAAACGTGCCTAAACGCAAGTTTTATAATGCCTAAAAGAATATGATCCACTGCAGTAAACAAAATCAGAAAAATATATGATATTCTTCAGGATATATGCTAGTATGATAGTGTGTTGAAAACATAATACAACTAATTTGATACGATAGAAAAAAATCATGAAGATACCTCTAAAAATTTCTTTTAACGATTAAAAATCATATTAATTTACATGCAATCATTCTGATTTTTTGTCAGATTATTCTACAAGCTACATATTAGCATAATAGTGTTTTAATTTTCCAGTTCAATCAATAGATTTTTTGTAAATCGCTAACTGCTTCATATTTTGCAATAAATTACCGGCGTCGTGTCATCGCGCTTCTCTTTCATTTCTATGCAGTCCGACAGTGACCGCGCTTTAGCTGTTGTAAGCCTCTTAATACATATTTATATACTGGCTCAATCTTGTTTAT
Source organism: Agrochola circellaris (assembly GCA_914767755.1). Classification (NCBI taxonomy): domain Eukaryota; kingdom Metazoa; phylum Arthropoda; class Insecta; order Lepidoptera; family Noctuidae; genus Agrochola; species Agrochola circellaris. The sequence goes on from OU611847.1 coordinate 6,316,898, forward strand.
ATCTATCATGTCACAGGGGTTGAGGTTTCAATAATCGACCTTGACATTTTCCGTGAGTGCCGTGTAACTGAGAGGAACAATAACCTGTGAGAGCAACACGCTTAACTCAATTATTTAGAATGTGGTGGTGCTGAGAAAACGGCAACGCTGTTACAGGCTATTAGATTAATTTTGTCGGTTATTTATTAATACGATACCTATAAGATGAAATTACTTGTTTTTACATTTTGGAAAGCTATATGCTACTTATAATCAGCCTAAAATGTTCCCACTGCTGGAATAGAGGTCTCCTATCTTCAAGAGGGAGTGGGGTATAATCTACCACGGGGGCTCAGTGCGGTTATGTTATATCTTATCTATACTCGTATCTAAAGAGGGAAAATTTGTTTGTTTGTAAGTTTGTATGTAAGGGGTAATCTCCGGAACTACCCGTCGCATATGAAAAATTATTTACCAGCGTCAGACAGCACCTGTCTGGCATTAATGCTGAAATGAACCTTTTTGGCGCAGTCTTGAGGCACACACTATTGTTGTTAAAATATTATTTTCACTTTTTTATTTTTTGTGTTTCACGAACTGTGTCCAAATAAACATTATTCTTTCTTTCTTTTTCTTTCTATTTTTGCATTTTACAGCACAATTCTTGAGGAAGGTTATATTTTAGGCTTTGGACGAAGTCGCGGGCAGAAGCTAGTAGCTAATAAAAGTAAATTGTAACGCAACATCGAATGTTGCTGTATTGATTTAATAAAATTATACATTTTATATACCTAGTTTGTATGTACATTTGCAAAAGCAAATCTAAAATCAAGCAATCTATCTTTATAGAAAATATCAGGTCAATGACAAGGTTTTTAATTTAAAAAATATCAAGGTTCCAAACATATGTAACGTCTACAATGCCAGAAAAGAAATGATTCGACTTTCATTCTTTTTTTTTGAGCCGTTTTTGTCCCTCTGCTGGACAAAGGCCTCCTTACTCTCTTTCCACCTCTCTCTGTCCAGAGCTGCCATGGTCCAATCTTTATTAAAGTAGTCCAGCTCATCGTGCCATCTTCGTCTGGGCCTGCCGAGATGTCTTCTGCCGTTATGCGGGACCCACTGGGTTGTAAGTTTGGCCCATTGATCGTCTGACATGCGGCATATGTGTTCAGCCCAATTCCAACTAAGCGTGGCAGCTTTCCGATTGACATTAGTGATGGAACGGATTGTTATGTTCTTAATCCAGTCAACAAGTTTAATACCAATAATACTCCGTTCCATAGCTCTCTGGCAAACCCTGAGCGTGGACCTCTGCTGAATTGTCCAAGACTATGTTCATTATTAATTGTTAATTATTGCTTACATAATTCTTGACGACATTATCATTCTCCTGTCCCTATCCAATTAATTTGTGGTCGGCGCAACAAGTATTCCTCGTCTATACTTCTCTATTAGTCGTCACCCCCTTTCTAGCCATATCATCTTTCACGCAGACCATCCATCGTTTTTTTGGTTCCTCTACTCGTGACGTGAATACAAGGTGGCAGAGACATCGATCAAACTGTAACCATGAACAAAAAAAACTGCTGTTTCATAGAAAAGTTCAATACCTTCGCGGTCAAAATGTAAGGAACAACATTTTTTAAATAACCGACGAAATATTTCAATGGGGTTCAGAATCATGTAAGTACTGAATCCATGGTAACAACAATCGCGTCGATAGAATAGAGGATGGTAGAATTCGTGACGACATTATCAAATAATTGTTTCCATCACAAAAGTTGGTACTACATTAAACAAAACACAAACGTTACAGTGTTAGAAACTAAGTTCCCACATCGTGCTCATAGTTGTGTGGCTAACCGCAATTCTGAGCGGGGAACTGTAACGTCTTCTGTGGTTACCCGCGCCCTTTAACCGTGCAGAGTGTGTGAGACCTTAGTCGTGTTTATTGTTTTTGTAAATGTTATGCTGGTTTTTGTAAGATTACCTTGCACATATAAGCAGGTCACAGTTGTCTTTGAATACTGCAAGTCTTAAGATATACTATATAACTTTTTTATTCGTTAGATAGATTGATAAACCATCCACGTTTTGTTAAGAATTCATGTTTCTGTGAATACCGGTATTTTACATAGATCGACTGGCCATCAGACCTCCACAACCTCCCAGTAACTGATACCCCTTGGTAAGACTGTTTGTCAGACTTTCGGGCTTCTGACGACCCGTAACGACTGTCAAAGATCCACGAATGACAGCCGGGACCAACGGCTTATCGTGTTTTCCGAGGCACGGAGGAGTCTCGGTATGTAAATATGGTCACCCATCCACAGACCAACCCCGGCAAGCGTTGCTTAACCTGATGGATCGACTCGGGCCCACTCGCTATCTTACCCACATGCACCATGTATATCATCAATTCATCATAAATATGGCTTTCTCTGACGCCATCTTATCAATCATTCACAGCTACGAGTATCTCGTTAACCACAATGCCATCACCCATGACGCAAACACTTGGTCCCAAACAACGTGTTTATAACTAAAAACAATTATTATCGTGCCGTCACCAAATAACACGCGCCGACCTTAATATCTCACGTTGCATTCGACAGAGCCAATTCAAATTCACCCACTTTTGGCTACGTTCCAGCGGAATTTTGCTTTGAACACGTTTCACAAATAATATTATTGCTGCCCAAATACTGTGTATCAAATTCAAATTAGTTATTGAAACGATGAAACCACAGTTAGCAGTGTCGAGGATTTCTTAAAATAGAATTCTCTCATGCCAACACGAATTCTAGGACAATATCGCGACAAAAAATATTACCTATCCTGTGTTAGCAATTTAGTTTCCAAAAATGTAAACAAATATTTGTTTTTGGAAAAATTACTTTAACGCTGACGGACACTTATTAACGCCCACAGGCAAACTTCTATTGTGTCTCGATCAGTGTCCTTCAACCGATTTATAATAAAAAAGCTACACATAAAGTTCAGTTTGCCATCTTTTTTAAGATTTATCAATTTTAGTAGTCATCCTGAATTCAACTTAATTTACAATTTCTTCCTTCCGACAGCGGTTTCGTCCGCGTGATATCTATATAAATTGTCCAGTAGTTTTTGGGTTTATTTAGTCATTATAAACAAAAATACAAATCTGTTCTCTTTATAATATTAATGTAGATAAAATTAACGGATGGATATAAGGATTGAAGGGTGGGCGTTTTGAGGGACTGTCTTATGTAATTTTGACGTTCGAAAAGTGCTGATTATCAGCCTAGTTTGAATAAATGACTTTTGAATTTTGAATTTTTGATTCAAATGCGTCCGTTAAATGGAATAAATATGTCAACAAAGTTAAGTGGCTGGGCTACCTACACATAAAATGACTTGTATAGGTGATCATAGGTAACTATTGCCACTGAAGAAGCTTATCTAGTGCCCCAACGCATTTCGGAAACCAATGATTAACATTGTTTTACTTCGATTCTGCGAAAACGTCGAGTATCCCGATCAAACCTAACGAGCTAAAGCAACAATCTACGATGAAAAGCCGATCTTATCTGTTTCCAGAAAAAAGCAATAATGCTGAACGAATTTCACACACTATCGCCACCATTGAAAATTATCTTTTATGAAATGCCAGTGATATCAATTACTCAATTGTTTGATATTGTGAGCGTACACCTTTGGTAGCAAAATGCCATTTCATTATGCACAGGTTACACCGCGAGCTTAGCTAACTTTTTCTTTTTTTTTTACTTGCGTTTCATTTCATTTATTTGCATACCATAATGTGTATAAAAAGATGTTACATGAGGCTTAAAGCCAAAGTACAGTTATGAACCCTGTAAGGGCACAGCAACATAAGTATTAAATTACAATTCAAATGCAATTTTTTATGCTTACCTAACTGCTTAACTAACGTACAGTTAATTGTTAAGACCTCCTACGTCGATTTGCCGTGATAGCATGGCATATTGATTAGAAGGGTTTTAATATCTAAAAAGAGGTCTGTATGGCTTTAAAGCTATTTCATACAACTGCCAAATGTGTTCGTCGTGATTTGAATATATGATGGTTAATGTGCTTAATAATGTTTTTTTCTGATTTTACACTCAAAAAAGTAGGCTTACCACTTTTCACACTTATGACCTTTGTTTGAAAAGTGGTCAACCACCAACTTTCCCGACTGCACATAGTTTAGCATGAAACCAGTTATGCGAGATAAAATACTTAGAGTTCATATAAAAACGAAAGGTATGCGTAAAGGCAGAAGGGCGATAGAGTTAGTTTGCTTAGCTGAAATTGTCGGGTTAGCTAACCCCACGAACCCCATAGTCCCTGAAGTAAAAGCCAGCTCGAATAATATCTTAACTATTACGAGTAAGTTCGTCGACTGAAATATGAAAAGAGGTTCTTGTCAAGTTTTTTTTTTTCTGTTTGCAGTATTGCAGTCAACCCATGAGGTTGTCGGCTCCTTAACCTTACCTTAATAAATTTAGACCTCCACTTTTGTGAATTATGCTTAACCGAGCTTAGTTAGCTTAGGTCACGGTGTGACCTGCGCTTTATAGCTATCAATATTTTGTATCAAATTGAATTTACTGGTATTGTCAACATCGAGTTATGTGAAGCGAGAAAACTGGCAATCCTCGTCGACGTCCAATAATATATTATGAATATTTTGCTGTACGTGTTACGCGAATGGCGATTACGCCTCGTCATATGTTTTCAGTGAGGATTAATTTTGTGTTTTAATTTACTTATGGGCTTTTTCAGTAATTAATTGTTTGTGGGATTTTTTATATGGTCTGCTCGTTTCGATGTGTTCTTCTACGATTGATATACCTAGAAATGGAAACACGTGTAAATTCTTCTTTTAAAACATTGAAGTTCGCGATGTTTTTTGAGAAACAATATTATAAATTTACGTGTCGTATAGTAAAAGTTAATTTTGAAACATTTTCTATGAGTAGTTCCAAGCAAAGTACTTTCAGATAGACTGAAAAGTCGTTTTAAAACTCTGAAGGATAATTGCTTAATACTTCTTCTGGGTGAGATTGATTGATTTTGCAAGGACGAGGGACAGTCAGTGTTACAGTCTATAAACCGACATTGTGATTAAGCATTTTCATAAAATACAAACACAAAAGTATTTTGGCAGTACCTACCTAACTGTACTGAAAACATGTAGGTGAACGTTCAAAAGTTAGATGCATATTATTTAAAAATGTGCTAAAATAAGTACCAAATATTCTGCAAGTATTGTATGTTTATTCAGCACTCGATGAATTCAAACCTCGTCGATACCTCTCACCTAAGATGGCATGTGAGCACCTCTCGGCTTCCCAGATATTACACTTGCCATCTATTACTGAGGAAAACATTCTCAGGAACCTGCACGTCGCATAATATTATGAATTTCTTGGAACTTTCTATTTTTTAAACGTATATTTTTATTATACTTCGCAAGACTTTTTTCATAATTATGCTACGAGAATGTTTAAAGTTTTCTACTTCTTGTTGGGTTTTATTTTCTACTTACTCTTTGCAAGTGTATTTAAAAAAAGCTGCATTATTGTAGAAAATTTGATTGGCTTCATTTATGATTGTATTTTCATTATTTTTCACATATAATATCAATGTTATCTATGTACATGTACGATCAGAGAAATTACTTCTTGAGCAAACTGGCAACCTACATGAATTTGCCGTGTTAAAGGTATTTCATATAACTTTCAAAGGTGATTTGAATATACGGACATTTAACGTTGGTAGTCAATTTGCTTTGCACAATTTCCCTGACTTAACATAGGCGTTGTTACTTTTATATGTTTTGTTTTAACAGTTAAATAGACCGCCATTTGTTTATCATTACTTCCAGTAATTCAGCAAGTCTGCCCACTTTTTATAAAACATTAAAGACTATCACATAAGCGTTAATATTACGAAAAATAATTACAACTTCGCGTCAACACATGCGATCCCTAATGGCGAGTGTATGTAAATATGACTACTGACTAATTAATCCGAGCACGAAGGTTTTATCAAAATTGTGGAAATGTTTGCAGTGTAGCTTTATTTTTCGTATGGCATGAAAATATTCTTTATGCTTCTTTTAAATAGGTCATCATGTAATGCAGTAGACAGTCTGCTTACATGGGTTTTAATTAAGGAAGTGTATAAAGTGCCGCTATTTGCGGCATAATAGTGGCACTGCCTCAACCCGGCTAAAGTGCCGTAAGCATTGCATTGTCATTGCCACTGTCACTTGTTATTTTGTTTGATTATTGAGGATAGTTCGCCGTCCTTTGTATTGATTGATCGTATTTGTTTTAGATATTTTATATCAAAAGTCACTATAATTACTGAATTTACGAAAAATTTAGTAGCAAATGAAAATGGCTGAAAGGTAGGTTAGGTTAGAACTGTGACCAAAAAATGTTCAGGGTTCGCTTAAGTACAAGAGAACATAATGTTTTGGGAATGTGGTGTTTTACAGCAAACTAACCTCAACAATCAAACAAAATAACAAGTGACAGTGACTCAGTGGCATTGACAATTGCAATGTAATGCTTACGGCATTGTAGCCGGGCCGAGGCAGCTAATATTAATGGCCAATATTATGCCGCTAGCGGCTCTATACACTGCCTTTAATTAATTAATTGCATGCAAGAAAGGTCTACAAAGTCGAGAACATGAAAGAGTATAGAATATTAAAAACTTCGGATCACACACTAACATAGGGTAGGGTGGTATAAGATGGCGTGGTCGATAAGATTGCGTGTAACGAATCACACACACGTTAATCGACACCATTGTGAAACACGTTGCCAGCTTCAGTCGTGTTTTGATTGCTTTGCATTCTGGTTTGCCCTTCATTTTGACAGCTTATCTACGTTCATTGCGTTATTTACGTTGCTTACCAGACTTTTGTTAAGCAGATGAAGGATTACAAATTTTCTTCATAACCTCGGCTTGTCATTGAAAGTTTGTTATGCAATTAGGTTGCTGGTGTGTTCAAAGCCCTCTGATCTAATTTATGATATTTTTCTAGTAAAACTGATAAAAATACTGTAGGCATTAGAATGTTTTGCTGATCATTTTACTTGTGCTTATCTTTGAAATTTCTACGTAACTTTTAAAGAGATGGCAGTAGTATCATTGATATAATCTACAGTACGACACAACTTAGATTTACGAATGTATTTGGTTACATGACTTCACAAGTTATTGCGTTTGCGTAAAGATCATTTTCACCTAAAGCAGTACTCGTAATAAATATTGGTGATTTTGAAGGTGCACTCAGTTCGGACGGTCATCGTTTTTACGAATTTTGCCGAAGCTACATCTCAGTCGTGTCGTACTGTACCCCCAAACACACACACACACAAACCAAATCAGAAATAACCTCTGCTTCAAATGCCTCCATTTGAAGCAGAGGTTATTTCACAGTTCGATTCCTAACTAATTGCCGTCTGTTAAATCGTGTGCGATCACTGGTTTATGTTCGCAATCCATTGCGTACCGACTAAACTTGGTCGTCATTAACCCCGACGTCTGCGCGTAATGAATAGCGTTCCAAATGCTGCAGATTTACGTTAACGATAGGCGCCAACCCCACGTGCACTGAGAGCCTTGTTATAGCTTTTCAAGCGGGTAAAGATCTACTCTACTTACGTAAATGTAGTTTCTATAGGCTTTTTAATGTCTACTGCAAGCGGTTAAGAGTTTTCAATATATTGGATGGCTTTTATGAAACATTAAACGTTGTCTTTATTGAAGTCATAGCCACACCTGATATTTGAAATGAGGGTATTTTAGTTTTAGTGGTAGGGTTGTCAATTCTGTTCGTAATAGTTACGAACAAAATCGTCAGACTTAATTACTACTTATCGTAGTGTATTCTTTCTTCAATGGCTATATAAGATTTTTTTTAAAATTGAAACTATAGTTATACAACCTTAGTTTTTGTTTACCCTAAACCTCTTAAGGGGTCATTGTACTCATCATTATGAATAACTTTCACTATGGGACCGACGCGGAAATCGCGAAAAAAAAATCAGCTGTTCCCTACATTTCGACGAGTTATACGAACATAAATGTAGGGAACAGCAGATTTTTTTTTCGCGATTTTAGCGTTGGTCCTGTAATGTATATAGATACACTTATGATTTGTTTCGAGCGCATACGTCACAAGGTGCGGGCTGAATGGGGATCAGTCGATGCCGAACCGCCAGCCTGCAAGCACGTGGTGGTGCGTAGGCGAGTCAAATACCATTTTAATATTGCGTAGCTATACTAGCTACTACAGTCCCATAGTGAAAGTTGTTTAAAAAAAAAGCGTGTTTAGGTCATTCTACATAACATAAGTCCCCAATAGGGTAAGTATAGGTTTCACTCAAGAAAACTGAATAAATAACTTAATTTAAATATAATGATTCTAGTCCTAAATTATGTTCAATTTGATAACTTAGACTGTGTAGTCTAAGTTATCGAATTTACGATCGAATTTACGATGCGCCGACCATTTCGCAGAAAATCCATGCCACAGCTGTAAGCCGCTGTGTAGCGGCTTACAGCTGTGGCATTGGCATTTGGGGGAGGCGGAGGTAGCGTTTCAAATGCCCGGAAAACCTCGCCTTAAGTTACTACCATGTGTTACCACTTACTTACATTGATTTATCTTGCCTTAATCCCAATCTCTAGTGAGCGATGTTACCAACTGAGAACAAACTTGTGAGTTCCGATGTACTTAGTTAAAATTGTTACCAAGTTCCTGTAACTGATACTGTGAACTATACAGATAAATAACTGCTAGATACAAGGGAGGAATCCCTAGAGTTATGTGTCAAATACATGAGGTGAATGTTGTAGCGTTGTTATAATCATGAAACTGATCTAGTTTTGTATTAATTTAAAATCTTTTACTAGTTGGAAACGTAAGTTTAATTATCATCCTAACTAATTTATTATAAATTCGAAAGTGAGTTTGTTTTATTGTTACGTTTTCACGCTAAAACGGCTGAACGGATCTGAATTTGGCACATGGGTAGACCATAACCAGGAGAAGTATATAGGCTACTTTTCATCCTGTATCGCAGATGAAGTCGCGGGCAACTTCTAGTAGTCTACATAGCAAGGCGTCTTGTCTTTACTAAGGCAAGTACTAGGACATATGAATTTTGGCAAATAATTATGGAAAGAATTTCTTTAGTTACGAAAATTGAAACCCTTCTCTACCTCATCTTTCTTTTATATCATAACTATAAAGAAACATTTTATTTCATATCTTCGATAAAGACGCTTCGAGATCAAACCAAGTTCACACAAGAGATGTGTATGAAATAGGTCGTGAAATAAAACTAACAAATAATATTATCCTTGTATGTAGCAATCAATCTTCTGGTTTATATACCGAATAAGTTTTGATATGTTTCGCTCGTAGTGTTCGCGAATATTTTCGAAAATCGATTGCTGAAGTTTGGTTGGCCGTACAGCCGAGCAACAAAATGATAGGCAATTACTACAAATTCGTATTTTGTGTCAGTTTTTTTTGACACTGGGTGGCAATCGGGCTGACCTCATCAGCATAAGCGCCATACGACCTCTGACCATCGTAAGGATTCCTGTACACGACGCCGGAGCCGCGCCGGTCCGGACCGCATATTTGTGTATACGAATGAATATCGCTGCACAACCACCGCACTGCTGCCGTACCGGCGCCGGACCGCAAGATGAAAAAAGTTTAGAATATCTAAGAATGGGTGTAAAATCTACGCGGCTGGTGCCACTCGGTGCGGCTCCGGCGTCATGCACAGGAAGCCTAAGAGGTAATTGCGCTAATGGATATCTCTAATATCAGAAACATCCCAGGTACGTTGCAAACAGAGACAAAGCTAAAACGTCTCATATATGCTTGTAATTACACCAACATTCACAGTCCTAACTGTGAAGGAAAACATCGTGAGGAAATCGGCATGTCCTAGAACAAAAAAATCGAAGACATGTGACGTCTAACAAGCCGCACTGGGCCCTCGTGGTGGATTACGGCCCACTTCCTCTCGCAGAGTGGAGGACGTTTTCCCAGCAGTGGGACCATTATAGGCAGATTAGGTATGCTTATGCCATAGTCCCACACGCTTCAAACTAAAACACAGCAGTGCTGGAAATAAACGTGGGCACTTGGGCAGTACATCGCTGCATAGCGCCTTTACCAAAAGCACTTCTGTACTGCCTTTATAGGTTTATTTCAGTAGAAAAATTAAATTATAATGTTTGCGATTTTAGTACAAAGCAATGCCTATGTACGAGTAGGTTACTAACGACAAACTCATTTGCTCGGATTGAATAATCTGTTTTTTTTGGTACTTTTACAACAATTCGTTATATAATATTTACCGTTTAGTTTAGGTACCGTTTATAAAAACAAAAACATAAATTTCGTAAACGTCTTTTTTAATAAACTGTTATTCCTATAAAGGAGAAAAATGGATACGTTTTATGAATGTTATTTTTAATACACATATACATAACCCAAACCCTATAAAATTGCTTTAGGAAACTTGATTCTAAATTGCTTAACAGGAATTTATTTAACACAGCATTTTTCGTACATATCTATATTTTATTTCCGAATAGAAGTATCTGTACAACATACAACAACACCGATACATACAAAACAACCCAACTAAGTAACCAACCAATATACACCAATACATACAATGCCTTTTTTTTTTTTTGAGGTTGAGAAATTATCAAATAACTTGTCCTGCTCTGGGCGGAGCGGGAGGGTGTGTCAGACTTTTACTGACTAAAACCCACCCGTGTTCCTTCCGTTGCCTGTGTGCCGGGGTCGCGATATCCCTTTCGGACAAACTCGCAACCCTGGCAGGCATTGGCCCTTACGGACCCCGTCAGTTGGTGCTGACATCGCTTTGAGGCGCGCGTGGCACACAACGCGCCGTCAACCCGGGCCAGCCATGCTATTCTGTAAACATCTCACCGTAAAAACTTGGGTGAAGTGAGCTGTCAATAGTGTCAATCCCTGTGGAATGACAGCTCACTCCACGCTCACTTCACCTAAGATTTCACGGTGAGATGGTTACAGAATAGCACTGCTGGTCCCTATCGGACGGCGAGCACCCATTGCTCACCGTCCGCAAGCCCGCGACTACGGTGGCCGGAAGTCGGCTAGCAATTCCCGACGCCCGGGGCGTCTCCTGCGGTGACTACGGGCGAAGGGCGCAAATCTTGCCTCTCCCTAACTAAGCAACCAACCAATATACATCAATACATACAATTCCTATGTTATAATTATTATAGTGACCGACCGAAGCACCGTTTTCCTTTTCGGCCATGTTCGGCCAAAAAATCATGATTCGGCCAAATTTTCGTTTTCGGCCACAAACCGGCCGAAGCTTCGGCCAAACCGAAAATCAAAAGCTCGTGAATGGTCGCGCGTCATTTGGCCTACTTCGTAAATCTCGGCAATAGCATCAATATAACAAAAATAAAAAAACAAAATTCAAAGTCATTTATTCAATATAGGCTGAGAATCAGCAGTTTTCGAACGTCAAAATTACATAAGACAGTCCCCCAAAAACGCCCACCCTTTACCACTTCCTAGTGCTTAAGCTGGGAAGAAGAAGTGGCGCTACAAACTCCCCAGCAGCACAATGAATCAATACAACAAGAAATACACGAAATTTTGTATCCTCTAATGGAATTATCGTGTTTTATTTCTTTTAAAGCCTATTTGCTCTTTCTCATCCTAGGCGTAAAAAAACAAACAAGATTTTAGTGTACAATGGATATATTAATATTTTCTAATGTCTAAATCATTTCCGTTTTCGGCCGAAAATAAGACTAAAGCCTTCTTTTTCGTTTTCGGCTGAAAATCCATTTTCGGTCGGACACTAGTCACATATAATTCTCAATCACATGTTATCTAGAGCAGTCAACGTCAGACCCTAAACACACAAAATATCTCCAAACAATTACAGTTATCGTCACTCCCCGAACATGTTTCAAAGCTGCCATGACTCAAATCAAAAGGTTACGTTACGATAAGTAACTCATCTCACGTACGATCCTATATTATGACTCCTTCGTAAATAGCAGACACGTTCACCGGCCTTAGGAAAGCAACAGGCTGATTAGGGTCGCTTATGTGTAGCAATGGAAATATTTCTTACTTCTGAAGAATTAATATCAAGTAAGCTCTGGGGATGTGGAATAATCTTTAGTTGTTGTAGAGAAACAACTGAAATAGAGTATTTGAAATGTTCGAAAGTAAATTGTTATTAGGGATCTCAGACTACCAGATTCTCAAAATTGATTCTCAAAACCGCACATTCTCTAAATACCAGATTCGCAATATAACCGAAGTACAGGTAAATGAAAAATCGTTTCAGGTAATAAGTTTAATATGTAAATAGTTTCTTCTCGATCAGAAAGTGAAAATATAATAATGTGGATTAAAACATACTTTCATCATTCGGATTTCGATCAAATTTGGTACCCAGGTAGACCATGACCTGGGTTCATGACCTGGGACATAGAATACTTTTTTATTCCGTTTTTTTCTATCGTGAGATAATTTTCGACCTCCACGCGGGCAAAGCCGCGGGTAAAAGCTTGTACTTTATAATGTTGCGATAGCCTAGCCGTCTTAGCACTTTGTACTTCTTCGAATTGTAGCACTCGACCCGCGCTTCAAATGCGTAATATTTACCCTTTACATCTAAATTAAACTTTATAGGTGCATTTTGTACAGTCTCAGCCAAAACACGTTCGTCATTTTAAGTTCTAATTTTATCTGCTCATTGCACTATAGAATCTGCTTTACCGACTCAACGTATTGCGACGTAATGTTTTGCTACCGCAGAATGACATCCATCTTTAAATGTCAGACCGAATTAAAAAAGTCTGACCATTAAATAATAATAAAAACGATTTATGTTTCATAAAATGGCCAGGCCATTAAAAACGTTTTAGATTGATTTCAACTTGACATTTATCTATTTGGATATTTGTTAAGAAGTAACTAAATTAAGTTTTCTATGCAATAGGCTGCTCAGTGCCGTAGCTTCGACTGGTACTATGTGTCTCAACCAGGGCTTGAAATAACGGTATTTGTGGGAACCGGTCCCATTGACCTTGGTGTGATACCGGTACCAGAGTAGTACCTGTACTATTGGTACCGGTACCAGACATAGTACCCGTATTTTTGGTGTTTCTAATCAGTATCGGCACTGTACCGGTACCAAACAAACATTTCCGTAAGTAAGAGTGAGAAAACAGATAGTAAGTAAAAAGGATAGTTAATAAACATTAAAAAAATAACTTCAAGTATGCCAACCGTACGAGGTTCCTCATTCATTAATAGGAGATTTGTGGTACGCACCGGGTACCTGAATTTGGTACAGATACTTGTTAGGTGGAGTACCGGTACCCGTCTGGAACCGATACATGTCTGGAACCGGACATGGCAAGAACCGCTAAGTACCGATACAGAACCTGTACTATCCTAGCGGTTCCAAGCCCCGGTCCCAACTTGATAAAAGAAAGAATTTGAAACTGACGAAGGTATAAAAGACTGCACGTCAAATCCTCATCTATACATATTATAAAACAAAGTCGCTTTTCGCGTTTATCTGTATGTCCGCGTTATTCTTCTAAACCACGCAACAGATTTTGATGAGGTTTTCACCATCATTTAGAGAATTAATTTGGAAAGGTTTATGTGTATAATACATTAATATTAAAGTTACGTTTACCTAAGAAATCTCGATGTTTTGTCAAGTCGTAAAAACCGTGCGTAGCAGGAGCGGGTTACTAGTTTCACATAAGTCTATATTTAAACATACATACATAAAGTCACACATTTTCCCCAAGGGGGTAAACAGAAACAACAGAACGCCATCTGCTACGACCCTTACACACACACTCATACACATACACTCATTTATATTTAGACATGTCCTATAAAAATAGCAGGCACGTTCGCGGAGGCCAAAGTAAAAGCAACAAGCTGATTACACCGTCACACGTCACAATGGGTACGTGCGTTTCTTTGCTCTGCGGCATATAATATTAAGAGCGTTTATTCTGAAAGTGGGCAACGCCGCAAATAGATGTCAAATATTCCGCTGTTTTGATTAATTTGGCAATATGAGGTATATTATAAAAATTTACCTGCTTTGATTAATTTGGCAATATTACTATATGGAAATAAGAAATGTGGCTAACTAGCGAACTAGAATATTGATTATGAAATGCAACAATCAATATCGTAACACCGAATATTTAGTTTTAGATGTAAAAAAAGTATTTGGAATCCTTCCAATTGCCTTTTTTATACCTAAAACGGGTACAACATCAAATTCAATGTTATAATTGCAATTCATTATTAATAATCTAGTTTGCTAGTTAGCCACATTTCTAATTTCCATACAGTAATATTGCCAAATTAATCAAAACAGGTATATTTTTGACAACTATTGGCGACGTTGCCAAGTTTTAGGATAGACGCTCTTAAGACTGTAACGGTTCCGGGGTCGCCGGAAATTCCGAAAGGGATACCGTGGCCCCTGGCTATGTACAGGCAACTGAAGGAACACGGGTGGGTTTTAGTCAGTAAGAGTCTGACACGCCCTTCCGCTCCCCGAGGATCATTGGACTTTACATCCTGTACCTCATACCTCTAAAATACTATGAGGCGGTCTGTTTATTTGTAGGTGAATTGTTTTAGCGTGTAGGCGCTAGAATCAGCATTTTGATTAGAATTTCGACTGTCTTATGGCCCGTGCAGACCAGCGCGACGCGACGGCGCGATGCGACACGAACAATACAATTTCTAAGAAAACTTCACGGTACAACAATAACCGGCGTCGCGTTGCGCTGTCGCGTCGGTCTAGTCTGTACGAAACTTTAGTTGTTCTGTTTTCATAGTAAGCGTTGTTATTTTGATATTGGTTAAAATAAATTGTTTTACAGAGAAAAGTATACTTACTATAATTCTTTATTCTTTTCATCGACGCAGTTTTATTAAAGACGTGATGCGGCTATTAATGCGACTAAAAACTTATCATAAACATAACATCACGCCTGTAGTCATAGCAGGGGAAAAAAAAAAAAAACAAAAAAAAATGTCTGCCAAAAACTTGCAAGTACCTACATACAGGCGACCCAGGAAAAGTGTTAAGACTTCCTCGTTTTAGAATCGTTACATCTACTTAAGTCACGGTGTCCCAAAACAACATTTATATTCCAAAAATACGAGTACCTACATATATTATGACGGATAGCTACAACTCGATTATTAAAAAAAACTCGAAGATCAAATGAAACGAAATTGCTGACAATTTTCAAATCCAGTTTGCGTAGTAACACGATTTCGTAAAACCGGATAAACCGTCGAGTACACGGAAAAAAGAAAAGGGCAAAATTACACGGAGTAATAAGAACAAGTCATGATCGTCTTTTGTTTTGTAGCTACATAAGTCTCTCACCGAGGTAAGATTTTCGAGGTATTTTATAGCACGATTCTGCTTGCGTAAACTAATATAACATTACACACTTGTCCTGCAATTAACTCTTTGGTCTAGTAGTCGATTGCGCTACGAATCGCGCACTTGGTCGCAACGGTCAACTAGCCGCAGACCATACAATACCATGAAAGAGGTCTCTTAAATAACTTTTTTAAACTAACGCCACCGCTCGTACTATTGTTAAGGGTTCAAAAAATCAATAAATCTTCCTTACTTATCACAAAACGCAATTTTTGTCTGTTCGTCAATGCGCTTCGAACTCAAGATCCTTGTTTTATTTCATGCATGGATAATAGTTATATCAGTACTTTGATTTAGTGTCATCATGTTAGTTCCCTCTGCCTCGGTGGTCTAGTTGTCGCAAGTACTACTGCTTAGCATGAGGTCTTTGGTTTGATTCCCGGGTCGGGCAAAGTGGTATTGGGTTTTTCCATCAGGAATTTCTCAGTAGCAGCCCGGAGTCTGGATTTGTACCCGATTGTTAGCAATAGGGTCTGTATTAAATGGGACTTACACATAACTGGTGCAATGTGGGTGTACTAGTTGGTGTTATTGGGTTTTTCATTTAGTATTTCTTAGTTATGATTAAGTTCCATGTTAAGTACATGGGGGGCGAGCTTATTGTTATCAACCGAGCACAAATCCAGGACACTACTGGGAAATTTCTAGTGGAAAACCCAATTAAACTTTGCCCCGCTCTGAAAATCAAACCAAAGACCTAATGCTAAGCAGTAGTAATTGCGAGAACTAGACCTCCGAGGCAGAGGGAACTAACAGGATGACACTAAATCAAAATACTAATATAACTATTATCCATGCATGAAAATAAAACAAGGATCTTGAGTTTGAAGCGCATTGACGAACAGACAAAAATTGCGTTTTGTGATAAGTAAGGAAGATTTATGATTTTTTGAACCCTTAACAATAGTACGAGCGGTGGCGATAGTTTGAACAAGTTATTTAAGAGACCTCTTGCATTGTATGGTCTGCGGCTAGTTGGCCGTTGCGACCAAGTGCGCGATTCGTATCGGTTTCTATAGTTTAGGTACCTGGTCGCTGCGACCACTGGTCGTGGTCGTGGTCGTCAGTGGCGGATTTGCGCTAAGGCCCAGTAGGCCCGGGCCTAGGGCGGCCAGATATTAGGGGCGGCCAATCTTGACAAAAAATTCACTGATGATAACAAGAAATAACTCAAAGTACCTATATATTCTAAACGTTCGCGCATATTATGGCGGGCTGCACTGCACCGCATCGTATAACAATAATAACTTAAAACCATTTAAAAATATGTCGAAATAACTAATTGACACGCGTCATAGAATTTCGCGGCGCCAACCCGACTCATAGTTAACTTTTCTGAACCGATTTCGATATAAGTTGGCAACAAAGTAAATTCATTATGTACTCAATGATGAGTGCTGAGAAAGGGGCGGCTGGTACTTCATGGCCTGGGGTCTAGGGCGGCGACGATTGCAAAACCGCCACTGGTGGGTCGTAGCCATCTAGTGAGCGAGATCCCGTATACTGGGTGAAAATCATACCAAGGAAGCTTCCAGAAGATTGATGTAGTTTAGTGGATAAGTGCGAATAAATATCACTGTCGTTATCCCCCAGTGGTTGCGTAATGCATTAAGCCAAGTTTTGTACTCAGGTTAAGAGGATCCTCACCCTCGGGGGTCGTAAGTTTCGTTCATTGTAACAAATGGTGAATGAATATAGGACTGAAGGAACATTGAACTGTTAACCTACTAAGCACATGTTTTAAGTTAACAGGTTATAAAATAACTACTTTCATTGTGTATCTACTGTTTGATTTTATATTACAATAGCTGCAGCCCGCGGCTTCGCCCGCGTTGACCTTAATACATTTTCTAAAAGAAAAGAAATTCACAGAATTAGAATCAATGATAACTCTTCCTAAGTTAGATTTGTTCCATTGAATGACTTTTTCATGAAATCATGACATTTGAGAACAGATCTAGAATCATCAAAGGCACACACAGTGCCGGCAGCCCGGACCGCCAGCTTTTTCCGCGCGGCACTCCTATGTGCGGCAAGCCGGGCACACCGCGGCTTGCCCGGCGGCAAGGCAAGGCAGGCTTGTGTGTCGAGGAGCCTTTAATGACTCTAAAATTATAAATACATATCTGTTATAGTCGCGAATCATATTTTGATCAAGATACCACTTGACACTGACCTGCAAATTGCAAAAAAACGTAAGAAAATTTGAATTTTGCGGGCTACCTTCGCGGATTCACCTTGAAGGAGGTTGAATACTGTACTCACCAGGGTATAGAGGGCGCTAGCGTAGGCAGCGTGTTTGACGTGCAGCGTCCGACAGCATGACAGCGATGTGTCCTGCTCGTGTGCACTCCACGCTTTCATCTGTTGACAACAATACAATACTACATTCAATATGACATACTTTAGTGTACTCGAAAAACTAAAACAAAATTTGAAATAAAATTTTGAAATTG
This sequence comes from Agrochola circellaris, assembly GCA_914767755.1. Classification (NCBI taxonomy): domain Eukaryota; kingdom Metazoa; phylum Arthropoda; class Insecta; order Lepidoptera; family Noctuidae; genus Agrochola; species Agrochola circellaris. Next base: position 6,334,920 of record OU611847.1, read on the forward strand.
GTATATGTATTGGCATTCTAAAGGCAACAAACGTTTTATTATTATGTAGGTATAATATCACTTTTAAGGAAAATGCAGAATATTTCGGAAAATTATATTATATTTTTTTATTTATTTTTTTTATTTATAGAAATTTATAATCGCAATGCGTATGTCAGTCCCATCGTACCCTAAATACACATTAGTCATATCTGGGATTATTAGTATTAATATGGTCAACACCAGAACCGAGAAAACCTAACCAATGACGACAAAAGTGACGTTTCTATTAAATGTTTGATCTTAGGCGGAATTTCCCGAAGACTAAGCATGGCTTATGTTTTGTAAAATATTCTAAGAAGGTACCTGAAATATCAAGTTAAACAAATAAGTTGCAGCATCTTACTTTCTAATAATAACTAGGTAACCGCTAGCACCAATTTCATTTTTAAGGTTAAAGAGGTATTAACGTACAGTTCACTCATCACTCAATTGGGAGGATCTTCCGACCAGACGGGTCTTATGCCTGGTGGGCAACTGCCCGACGTCGCGCGGTAAACGCTACTTGCGCGATGCCGGATTTTGTGTGACATCCGTGTGATACGTAGTTCACATGTGGCGATGTAGATGCCGACACAAGGTCGATATGGTGGCGGATGTCGCTTTGTATTCATCTTTCGGTCATTAGACGGCCCGTATCCAACTGTAGCTACTTATACGCGGATATTTCCGGATTTATATAAAGACAATTAATACTGTTGAGGCGTTCTTTTTTAATTAAGTTAATTAAACGATCACCTACGTACACTCCGTAAAATGGATTAACTGTTATAAAAGAAAAGTTCTTGAAAGAAGAAACCGTAACGGAAAACGATTCGTAAATTGCCTCACTAGATAAATTAATGGTTTGGCGAAGGTTGAGACAGTGAGTTGGACAAAAAAGTCTTAGGAGCGTTTTTTAAGGCAATCTTTGGAATGATATACACTGAAAACACTCACTCAATGGCTGGCAAACAAAAGTTACGAAGAAATCGAGTCAATTCTACATACGATCACATAATCCGAGAGATACATTCTACAAAGACAAATACACACACACAGACACACAAACCCTATGCGCACAAAATTACTTTGTTATTTTGTTTATTTTATTTTCGTCAATTTGTTTTTTGTTTTGGTAAATTCATTTTTGTTGTAATTTTGATTTAAATTTTAATGTTTATTTTAATTTGGATTTTAATTCTTATTAATTTTCTAATTGTGATTCTGATTTTAATTTGATTTTGATTTAGATTTAATTTTGTTTTGTTTAATGGTAAATTTCTCTCTTATGTATTGTTAATATAAACCGGAAGAACGTATAAGTAAGTTTTTGAAATAAGTTTTTTTTTTTTTTACCTTCTTTTATTGGAAAATGTTTTAGATACTAAATAAAATTAAATAAAGACTTTTTTGCGAATTTTGTCACTAACGTTTTCTACGTTAAAGTGACAAAATTCCCAAAAAAGTATATTCCCAATAAGCTAAAGCACAAAAAAAAATTGCAATGGCGCTATGTTTTACATAACAACACAACATAATGATGTTCAAAAGACTTAACGCTACAAAATGTTTCATATCAATAAATAGCACTATTGACAGTGACAGCTAAACCACAAAACCGCGACCAGTCTGCACAATGTCCGTTCCAAGTAAAACGGGACCAAAAAATATTTCACCCGGAAATTGTTGAATCATTCGACATAATAATGTCTATCTTATAGGTTCATTAGAAAACCAGCGTCAGACAGCACCTGTTTGGCATTAATGCTGCAATGAACCTTTTTGGCGCAGCCGTGAGGCACACACTGTTATTGTTAAATAGTATTTTCACTTTTTTATTTTTTGTGTTTTGTGTTTCACGAACTGTGTCCAAATAAACATTATTCATTCTTTTTCTTTTCTTTCTTTTTATCAAACCCGGAACAGAATGCAACGGACAAACGAGGACAGATAGAATTCCGATAGAAATCAATTATGTTCAGCTATTTTTATTTCATTTGACAACCGAGAAACCCTTTTCGACCCCCTTGAACGCATTTAGCACACTTCGGTATGTAATACTGAAAAACGAATTCTTTCTAACTTCTTTTGTTTTTTTTATGTGGAATTTACGTTCACTTGCTGCATGTGATGCGTCATTCAATAATATGCGAAACCGAGTTTCCGTTTAGTTACTTTTTTGTGTCGCTTACGATACTTTTTTGTTTTGCTTTCACCGTATTGAGCGATGGGTGTAAGACTGGTTTCTGAATGCATAGTCTCTAGTCAATCAGATACCTAATATGATACGAAAATGTGCTCAGAAATTTATTTAAAAACCCAATTTGGTAACTTCTAATTCGAACGATACAATTTTTGTTATTTTTTAATTTAATTTAGGAGATGTTTTTTTGAGTATTGAGTATGCTCATTACTATAGTCAAGGCTTTTCCAATTCTCTTGAGATCAGTCTGAAAAATTATATTTAACTTGCTGATCGGACAGATGTTGTCTTGTTTCCCAAAACTCAATCGCAGTGCCACTTACCGGGTCCAATTGTGAATCAAAACCAACCGGGCGACCCAATCAAACAAAATAAAAAATAAAACAGAATCGGTCCAGTCTTATAGGAGGAGTTCAGTGACATACACACATACGGTAAAGAATGGATAACCTTGAAATAGCATATAATAAACATTATGACGGTTAAAAAAAAATATCCTTGGTAAAAAAAGTTTGTTAAATATCTTAGGTACTACTTGGGATATTTTTTATTTTTTTTAGATCGGCTAAAAAATTGTACGTGGGACTTAAATTCAACAAGATAGTAAAGAACGATCTAAATAAAAAAAATCTAAGGATTCCGTTCCAACTGATTTCCGCTCAAAGCAAATCCAAAAAAGAAATGTAAAAAATCTTGACTTACACCTGACTCATCTATAAATCAATTGAGAACTAAAACTGCGAAAGTTTTTCTTAGCAAAGTGTTTGCTTTACCTGAAGAAGCCCAAAAGTTTTATTTGGTAACCGACTGTGTATATTTTCTTTATTTTCCTTGTAAAAGGCCCGTTGGGAGTTAGCTAACTGGAGTTTTAGTGAGTTTAAAAATAAAATTACGGTTAGCTCACACTTCAGTGTAGGCTGTGTCAAAATATTAAATGAATTACTATTTCCTTTAGGACAGAATAATGTGATACCACTCTTTACTTTCAAAGGTTGACTGGTAGAAAATGCTTATGGCATTAAGTCCGCTTTCAATAAACAATTACTGTGAACATTGAAAATGTTTTTAATATTACCAATGCAAGATACTGATCTTCTGTTAATGTTGGAAATATTGGCAATACCCTGTGTGCCAATACAGGGTATCATTCATAATTTTATAGTTTCATAGGAGAGCCACCAAAGAAGAAAAAAGAAAACAACAAAACAGGAACACAATAACACAAAACTAAAACAAAAAACACATAAAACCACAAAAACAAACGTACAAAAAAAACATACAGTTGAATTGGGAACCTCCTCCTTGTTTCGAAGTCTGTAGAAGATTACTTCCGAACGGCAGTTAAGTAAAACGATTCGTTATGTGACATTGTAATATAAAGAATCGTTTGCCTACTATTCGTATCTACATAGTACAAAAAGTACCCGTCATAGTTTCAAAGCATGCATAGTTTCGTACCAACTTCAGGAAAACTCAGTAAGTTTTTCTTAATTCAATGAAAGTATGATTTGAGTACCTAAAATAATCAATTAATAATTGAGTAATTTATCAATACTATCCCGAAATCTGGACCTAACAAAATATTTTCTTTTATCTCTTCTCCATTTCAGACTCCTACTGAGTCTAGATTTCGGTAGAGATTTATCTTTCAATCAAGTCAGAAAGTCAGGAAATTTAACAAAAATCTGGGATAAGTTTTCGGTAACCACAGCCGTTTGTCTCCGTTTGTCACGTCTCCACTAACTTTTCTGTCTAATTGTAGGTACTTACTCTCACCCAGCTCACGAGCCAACTAGGCCCCTGAGGGAAAATGGAAGACGCAGACGTTAGCATCTGAAATAAGACTTCACACACAGGCAAACCCGCCGGTCACAGCTAGTTAGTAAATAAGCATAAATCCGCTTTTTTTGGAATATTCTTTTTCCCTCGTTTGATACTTTTTTGCTGAAAGCGCGCCAAACCTTTGCATGAGCTTGATAACAATGCGACTTTCAGTTCCCGTTCCTGTTAGAGCCTTTGACGCTTTCATATGTAAAGTTCACGCTTTATTCCGTGACGGTATAGTTAGGAATATAAGTATTAATAGCGTTATTGATGTCTGCAAAAGGTCACAGAATTTTCGTTGAATAATAAATTGAGGATAAATATTTTACGTATTTTGGTCAGATGACGCTCGATATAACCCTTTGATATCAAGTCGCATGTGGTGAAGAGCGATATCAAAATAATCAATCTGCCTAGCCTTTTCCCAACTATTTTGTGGTCGGCTTCTAGTCTAATCTCTGATCTCCACAACCCAGTTACTGGGTAACACAATACCCCTTGGTAAGTCTAGTTGTCAGACTTTCGGGCTTCTGACGACCCCTAACGACTGCCAAAGATCCACGAATGACAGCCGGGACCAACGGCTTTCCGTGCTTTCCGAGTCACGGATCAAAATAGCTGAGGAGTATTCATTTTTAGTCACAATTTTTAATTCATAAGAAACGAAAAAGTCAGCAGCTATTAACACTCTCACCGCCACGCATATATACAGGTTTCCAAAGCAGTAGGCCATGTGGACGGCGCGCCGCCCACCCTATTTCTTTCGCAACTCGCCACGCTTAATTTAGGAAATATTTTGCGGCACGCCACGTGGCACGCCGGCGGGACACGCTGTAAACTTTATCTGCAGGCCGTGTGGTCTGCTGTGACCCGACGAATTCATATCGATTTTTTGGCGTTGGCTTACCCGATATGGAGTCAAAAACCACTGTATCGAAGAGAGTATTACAAAACTGACCTATGAAAAAAAAAACGAGGAAAATCGGAGTCTATTGCCATGACCGTTCAGTTGTTAATGGATTAACAAAAACTAGTTTCCAAAGAAGACATTTATTCATATTTGACTCAAAAACCTGAAACCTTACATTAAAAAGAATTATTAAATCTGCTTACTAGAATAATATCAATTTGTCGTCAGACGATGACGAAGTTTCATCGTAACTTGATTCCAATTGCGATGAACCTTGTGGCAACGATGGTAGATAGTCGGTTTCGGAATCCGACATGTTGAGGGCGCGTAAGAAAAAGCGCGTGAAAACCCTTTAGCAGCAGGCTACGTGGGCGGCGCGCGGCCAACTGACGTAAATACACTGATGGCCTGCGTGATTGAATATTGACAGTTAATAACGGATAAAAATGCAAAAGTTTAGCCGCGAAATTTGTGGGGCGCCGGCCGCCCACATGGCCTGCCGAAACAAATTAAAAAATCAACAATAGCTTGCTGCACTATATATTTCGTGGGCGGCCGGCGTACCACATGGCGGTGAGAGTGTTAAACATCATCTGCTGATACCGTTTGTTAATACATTCATTTTAATCTTAACATTCTGAACTGAACAAGCAAAGCTCATACTAAGTTATACGCTGAAATCTCTAAGTTTTAAAATCAAAATATCTTGTATAATAATAATCTCCAATCTACCTACGCGTGTTTAAAACGTAGGTATGTATAAACATACACACATGTATATACACGCCTTATTCTTAAGTGGGTAAGCAGAAACTTCAGAACGCCCTTCGTTACGATCCTTACATACTCCTTTGGCCTCGTTTACGTTCATACATCTGGTCACACACGCACGCCGGTTGCGAGTGCTACGCACCCTGACCTTTCTGAATAACATCACCAATCAGATCACTACGTCCTTCTAGGGCGTCCCCTCCCAGCATTTCCACTCACATTTTCCTTGTTAATACATTTTGTTAGTCGTCTTTCATTCATTCTCTCAACATTATAATAATAATAAATATAATAAAATCGTTTATTTATAAAAAGGGGCACATTTACAAAAAGTAACTTAATCATTAAAATAGAGCACAGTTGCTTATTTGCCTGAACTAGGTTGAACCTGTGTTTCAGGCTAGGAAGAGCATAAATACTTAATGTAATAAATTAACAGTGAGTATAAAGTATAAACTTAATTAAAATTAGGTAAATAAAAGTAAAATAGCATGTAAGCGGTTCTATTTGCAGACAACAAGTAGATCTTCTGTCTGCCCATAATCTATGGTTAGTAAATATTGAACTATATTTTATTTACAGCTAAAGTAATTTAATTTATACATACTTAGTTTCCCATTTAATCTATTGTACAAGAATGGGCCTAAGAATGTATAAAATCTTTCTACAAAGACATGTTTTGAGGTTGCATTAGATGTGCATATTATATCATTCCGTCTCTTGTTAGTATTGTCAGCAATATAGGTAAGCATGGTGTGCTGTTTTAATACTAAGTGCATAATGAAAAGTTGGCGAACAGTCAGCACGTTGCAGGATTTATATAGCAGATCTGTGGGAAAGAAAAAGGGATGGAAGTTTGCTACCTTTAAAATTGCTCTCTGAGCTCTTTCAAGAGGAAGTAGATAGGTTTTTGGTGCGCCACCCCATGAAGTGATGCAGTATTGAATAATAGTGACATAGGGCCAAATAGACTTGTGTGATTAATTTTGAATCTGCAAACGTTCGCAATTTTTTTTAAACATATATTAATTTGCGCACTCTTTTAACTATTACCGAACCAACTAAGCATACTCTTTTAAATATTTGTCACTATATCTTTTAAACCGCGCCGTTGCCTTATCACATCATGAGTAGCTATGCATGTAAGTATATAACATCCGATAAGCCTAAACGTTTCACCTATTTACTCAAATGACATGTCGTTACAATCGTATGGTTCCACAGAGTATCATAGCACGTGGCGACAGACATCCAAGATGGCGGCTGTAATCTTATTTCGTTTCACAACGAAAATGTTCTACTTTGAGTTGAGTATCAAGAGAATTGATGGTGAAGTAGAATTAATAGCAGGTACTTACGTAGGATTTACGCCTAAGATTAGTAGAGGAAAAAGAAGAAGTGACAACAATCTAACTTCTTCTTGTTCAAAATATTTCAACACCAAAGCCCCATTTACAGGATGCAAGTATCTTACCTGTGGCATACAATAAAATTGATGCAACAAAATAATTAAATCGCGCCGTGTATATCAGAAAGTTAAGGTACAGACCCCAAGGATTGAGGTACAGACCTTAAAGCTTGGTTTACACAGCGCGATTTCATTCTTTTTAATTTTCAACATTTGGGGACAGGCAAGTTAAGGTACAAACTTTAAGGGGCCAAAAATGTAGAAAAACATCCACTAAAATAATAGTCTATGGATCTTTAACTTTCTGTTTAAATGTTACAATGTTTTCAAAGAAAGACAAATACAAAAAAAACCCATAAAAAATATATTCTCTTTCTTAAAATAAAAACCAAACACTGGAATTCGGCGGTTTATTGTTATAAAGTTCTTCTATTACAAGATAACACAGATGAAACGACTTTAACTGAAGTTTCAGAGATCCTTTTTTTTAAATGAAGGCGCCCATTTTTTGTGACTGTTTCTCTTACCTCAAAATAATTTGCAAATGAGGTGTGCTGAAGATAATTTAAGAGAGATGAAAGTATTTCAGACGAAAATATTTATTTTGGGACCTTATTTTAGACCCTTCTCATTTAATATTACTGCAGTCTTCACCAAAAGAATTTTCCGAAGTTGCTCTTTATTAGTCACTCGCATAAATGCTGGAAAAACACACCCACATACACCAAATGTATTAACTAACATTCCATATTACAAATGCTGTCAAAAGTATGCAAATATACTCCCATGTGAGTGGATTTGCGTATTTTCTGTAAAATAATGTTAACGGAAGAACTATTGTATTTTATGCCTGAAACGCAATGACCCATGAAATGTATCCTTTTCATATTATTATAAAGATAGAGAAGGTTCTCATCATATGTTGATGAAAACACATTTCTAAAAAATCTTATAACCTTCCGCAGAAAACCACACAATTAGAAATGCACATTTTGCTATGTTATCTACATGGCGTAGCCTGCAAACTTGTTTGGTAGGTATGTGCTTTCCAAGCGATCTGCCAATTCATTTTTTTTCTTAGCTGAATTCTAACCAAAACTCATAATATTTGGAATCATCGATATGACGAAGAAAAATAATTATTTTTGTAAATATATCTATCGCGGGAAACACTTAGTGTATCGAAATAATTATTTTCCTGAAATAACGTATGAATGTTTAGTCATCACGTAAGCACTCCACGCGAGTGTTACGTAATCAGGCAGGTACTGAATCAAATTATTTCAACTTTTGCTAGATTATTTTCAGTATAACAACAAGTCCGCCAGTACACTTAAGTATTTTTAAGCAATTAGTGTTATGAATAAATAAAGAAGACTCTAGATTGGAATTTGTGAGAGATGGCCCAGAATAGAATAAATTGCTTTGTAATAATGATAAAGATAATTTCCAAATATTAGACAAAGTCCTTGGTGAATAACAACCACGGTAGATACTGTTTTGTGCCAAATTGTTTATGATTAAGAACAATGGTAAATGTTGATTAAACAGACTGGTAATAATTAATTAGACTTCTCGGTTAGACCTTACTATAAACAAGCTGCAGAACCTAACAACTAATATTGGGTTCCCACCTATGAAATTGGCGTTTTTTTTCTCACAAATAGAGAACCTCGTCACTTCTATGATTTAAAATATTTATCAATTGCTTGGCATTATATCGAATAATGACCATCATAGACTAGAACTACCAATAGTAAAATAACCTTATTACTTATAGTTTTCTAAACATAAAAAATACCTTAAAAATTACTCCTCATTTTGTTAGCAGAAATAACCACTATTTGTTTTATCTTAACCAAAACTTATTTTTGTCGCTTAATCTAAGTGGCATAATACGTAATCTTAGTTTTTAAACATAAGTGCATAAAAGATTTAAAACATTAGTGGTCATGTTTGTTATATAAATTAAGAAAATGTTAGTTTGAAAAATGCAACTTCTTTAAAATTCTCCATACAAAACGCTGATTTTATAATAGACCTAATATATTACATATTTCCTTAGCACCAAAATGATTTTGAATTCTCAAGAACGGTAGGTATACATAAAAGATAACATAATTCCGGCTGAAAAAACTCAATAACACTTTGCCCGACTTGGGAATCAAACCCAGAACCTCATGCTCAGTAGTAGCTCTCGCAACCACTAGACCAAGGAGGGAGGCGGTAGGTATAATTATGGGAAAAATTAATGTAATAATCTTTTCAACAAAAATAATTTTAGCAATAAAATCTGTACTAAGCTCAAATTAAAAAATATGTAAAGAAAGAATGAATGGCCCCAGAGGAAACGCCACGCTTTCATCCAACATTTCAAAGTGAATAATTTATCACAATATTCTAATAAATGTACCAGACAAGGCTTTAAAATTATTACGCCTTGAAAGCTTTATTTTTTTTTGTAAGATTGAGAACATTAAAATCATTAAAAATGCCGAAGCACTTTGTGTTATATCATAATTCTGAGAATTTTTGATGAATGAGACAAAAATATTAAGAGTATTTTAGGGCCTTTTCTTCACTGTGTTATAATTACTTCGGGATGAAAATGGATAAAATATTTTTGTGTTTTTAGATTATATGAAAAGTCAAATCTATTAAGTATCAGTCAAACAGATCGATTATGTGTGATGAACGACGGTCGAAGGAGTCGATCAGAAGCTGTCAGCAAATCATCATCATCATTTCGGCCGAAAGACGTTCACTGCTGGACATAGGTCTTCCGCAAGCACCGGCACTTCAACTGGTTCTTTGTTTCTCGCATCCAGCGGCAGCTGTCAGCAAATACTCGATTCCTAATATTAATTAAATTGCGTTGAAATCACAATTTAATTAAGAGGTCGAAATTCGACCATAATTCATTTAAATGAATAAATCTTGTGTAAAACGCATGGTAGTGTGTGTAATGTTTTTTTTTAAATAATTTAATTTATTTTTAACGTATATTATATAAAAAATATTAGCTTTCTGCACTCCTTCTCCATATAAACTTTAACTGTGCCAAATTTCATACTCCTCCGTCCACGTATTTTCGTAGAAAGAGGTACAAAGTTTTTGCTTCACGTAATAATATAATAACAATTAGGAATGGAATCGAAAACTTTACCGTTAAATAAAACCTAAACAGTAAATTTTATTTTGTTACCAATTTTTAAAGTTGAAAGACTTTATAAACTTCAACTTTAATCTTTACACAATCAATCTGCCTAGCCTTTTCCCAACTATGTTGAGGTCGGTTTCCAGTCTAACTGGATGCAGCTGAATACCAGTATTTTACATGGACCGACTGCCTATCTGACCTCCACAACCCAGTACAGTAACTAGGTAATATGATACCCCTTGGTAAGACTGGTTGGTAGACTTTCGGGCTTCTGACGACCCGTTACGACTGTCAATAATTCACGAATGACAGCCGGTACCAACGTCTTAACGTACTTTCCGAGACGCAAGTGTCTCGGTGTGCAAAGATGGTCACCCATCCACGGACCAACCCCGGCAAGCGTAATTTAACCTGATGGATCGACCCGTGCGGCTGTTGTTACTTAGCCACGAGGCCCTCACATATAAATCACACACATACAAATACATATAGTGATCTTTAGACAAATAAATTAATTTTAACAGAGAAAGGTTTTTGATAAATCACATAAGCCTGAAATTGCCAACCTGTCTTGAGCACGCCTGGTGATCAATGCTCGTGCCATCTCAATATGAGAAGTAGCCTTTGCCTTGCAGTGGGAAAATAATAGACTAAGGTATTTATTTTATGTTATAGATCAAATACGCCAATGTAATAACATCCAAATGTAACAACTACTTCAACTCTTCATTAGTGGCTTTTGTGATAAGGCACCACATATTTTACCAATATCACGTAGGTATTTGATGGACCATCAAGCGCTGGTGATTATTGAATTCTGTGTAATTAAAGTTTTTACACAGCGAAATAGAGGTAGATAGTCTGAAAGTGGCAGCGGTGACGAAAAAGTTTTATGGGAATTGGTTGTCATGGTATAGGCATGTGATGCGAAGGAATGAGGAAAATGTCGTGGTTATGCACTGTGTGAAAGATGATATGGCTTGGCTAAGATGACGACTAATAGAGAAGTATGGAAGAAAAAGATATGTTTCGCCGACCCTAATAAATTGGGATTACGGGAATGATAATGACACATTAGTCCACATTGTTCACACGTCATAGCCATTTGCTATGCCATACATAAAATACTGGCCAGTGTTATTTAGTAATCCATCAAAGCCGTCAAAACGTGCACCTATGATGGCTATAGTGCACTTATATGAAAATTTTACTCGTCCCCAATGCCTCGGGTAACAAATGAGTTTTGACATTAATTCTGCCACTTGCTTGTGTGTTTTTTAAAGTCTATTAGAAAACTCACAAGAAATAGAAAAGTAAAATTTTGTTTTAGAATAGAATAGAATATGTTTATTTTTAATGTAAGTATAGAGGTTAATTGTTGCAAAATAATGTTTCGTTCCAGGTAAATTCTACCATTACGCATGCATTTGCTTGTTTTTAATTTTTTATCGTGACATTGATAACGCAACTTGGGGTGTTCACGGGTAAAACTTAATAATATTGAAATACGATACGAGAAAGCATATTATAATATTAAGAGTTCCTAATTGAGAAAGAATTGTTAAGCTAGTCAATATATATACTTATATTATTTTTTGTACTTAGGTCATTGTGTAATATTTTAAAATTGTATTCAATTATTTAGTTATAAATTGAATGTTTTACTTTCATTTGAATGTTTATCTTTTGCATGCCTACGTGGTAAAATATGGCTGAACTCTTATATTTTTTGTCATCATTTGCTGTGACACATATCTGCAAAATAAAATTATCTTTATCTTATCTTATCTTTATGTGGACGTCAATTATGTATATTTTAAAGAGCGACCCTTTACTATAATCAATGCATCGTCAAATGGTCTTTGTTTAATTTATGACAGTATTTGGGCTATGAGGAAGTGCCCTATCTTATTACAATACATGTCATGCTCGGATCGTGTCCATTCATGAGTACGATTATAAATGAGACCAGCCATGCTATTCTGTAAACATCACACCGTGAAAACTTGGGTGAAGTGAGCTGTCAATAGTGTCAATCCCTGTGGAATGACAGCTCACTCCACGCTCACTTCACCTAAGTTTTCACGGTGAGATGGTTACAGAATAGCGACCAATATATTGATGGCGTATAGCTGGGTTTAGATTTTCATACGAAATTTTCAAGTCTAAACTGAAGATAGTTGGAGGGACAGTTGCCATAATCATTAATCTTATCCTATACTATTAAATGAGCAATATTTTTTGTGTATTTCATCATTTCAGCTGAAAGACATCCACTATATATATATATATTTATATATATATATATATATTATTTGTAATCACGTTCTCGAAAACGGCTATAACGATTTCGATGAAAGTTGCAATATAGGGGCTTGTTTACGCGGGCGAAAATCGATCTAGGTAGGTCTCGTATCTGGGAAAAACCGACGAAAATTTCAGCGCTGGTGGATCTTGAATCATGTACTGAATTCATGATAATAGCCTGACATATACCTAAGGTTGGCGAATGCATTGAGATGTTGGCAGCCTTGTAGAGTACATACGAGTATAGGTAATAATTTTATGTTTTTTCTTTTTATCGATATCGATAACACATATTCAAATGACAGTTAGAAACAGTTATCATAATGGTTTATCGTATTATTTTAGATACCTACGACAGTAATGAAGCCACTGAATGAACCGTTCATTATTATTAAGCTTTATTGTTTAACAAAATATTTTAATTCCATTAGCTTGGTCGTAATAATATGATTAGTACCGTGAATAACATTCAAATTAGAGTTAATACGGTGAAGCTTTTAGCTGATAACTTTTAAAAAAACCTCTTCGATCCGTAAAGGGCTAATAGGTACTGCATTAACATTACCAAAAAGTATTAAAAATCTTATTATGATTGAAAATATAAAAGTTATTGCTATTTAAAGTTCTTAATTTTCTTGTCAGACGCTCCCTGAATGACGGCCGCCCGCGCCCCATGTAACCGACGAAATTCCCCATTGAAAAAAAAAGTTGGAGGATTTTTTTCTTTATTTTTCCTGAGAAAAACTCTCAGTACGATACTTAACAACTCAGGCCCTCAAAGACAGGACAGGGATTATTTTACATAAAAAAAAAGAAAGAAAATACGTTTATTTGCGGTACACATGACGCAAAGAAAGAACAAAACACAAAAATAAACAATTTGTGTTTTTGTGTGTGATTTGTGTTGTAAATTAATTATGACGGTTGATTCATTTAGTGTAATGTGTAGAGGATATCTACAAATTACACTAAATAAATTAAAAAATAATGGTAATTCAAATTAATAATCATATCATTCCGTTTTTTTTTCTCTTTGCTGTTTTGCTCAGTTTCCTGATAATCTATATACTGGACTGAACATAGCAAAGGGGGGAATAGATTACTTATTCAGTCAAGTAAATGCGTAAATAAATCAATTTAGAAAATTAGGCAACCACCTGTGGGGTCCGTTTAATTAAAATTATATATTATAATTTTCAGTTAATACAAGCAAATGTGTTCGTAGCAATAATGTCAACAAAATGAGATTGAAAAAAAACAAGACTGCCTCTACTAATAAAACAAACGAATAATAATTTATATTCGTCCCATTTTGTGATGATGATTCGCTTCGATACTTCTATCGTTAATATTTCAAGTTCGATATAACTTCACAATTTATTGGAAACAAAGTTTCGAGACGAAACACGTTGATTGTATAATTAACTTTATTGATTTTACTTCTTGAACATAGCTTCTAAACATCACACCTGTCAACGGTTTGACCCTCAAACTATTCAAGTTGATAACTAATAATTTTATTTCTTACAACTAATTTTAAAGGTAAATACGTAAAAACTTGAGTAAACACTACCTTTGACTGTGTGATGTATCTTCAACAGTTGTCAGGTCACTTACTATCATGTTATAACAAAGTTTATAATCACATTTTATTTGTTTACTTTCGTGTTAAATATTCGTTCGGAGAGCGCGACGCAGCGTGCCTCTTGCGACGCCGACGCGAGTACACTGGCACTTCTACGTTGTAGGCCCGTAGACACCGCTACGAAAGTGCTACGCCGCTACGCTCGTAGCACATAAAGTTTTCTTTTTTACTGTACCTACGTTCAGTTTTGCGTGTCGCCTTACTTTGCAGTTTTATTTTTGTAACTTTATTCTATAGTTTTTGTTCGTTAGCAATTTATGATAGTTTTCTACTTTTCTTTTGTACAGAGAATGAATGCCAATGCCAAATCAATATAAACTCACTTCACCTTTTAGTTTAAATATTTAGTTAGGAAAGCTAACGACCCATGTAGCTAGAATCATGTTCCTCGATTCTGAGAATGAGTATAATTTATGAGAAAACGGTAATGTTACGTAAGTAGGTAACTACATCATTTTGCTGAACAATTTATTACTACAAAAACTTAGCAACCTCTTTAATAAAATGTTTAAGTATTATAACAAACAATTCTAGCCAGTATAAAAAGTTCCGTCTATAATAAGAGAAAAACTGCCTTTCTCGCTTCCGCATTAAAACCGCTGACATACAGATAAATCTATGAAGCTGCATTTTGCATGTTATTAAATGCCGAGGAGAGTAGACTCAACTGTGTCGACTTTACGTAGAAAAGTTAACGATAAAATGTAAATCAGTTACCCAACATGTGAGTAGAATTTTATCGGAAATAGGCATTTAAAACGAGATTGTATTAATAACACTGCCTGCCTGCCTCATTGGTCTAGTGGTCAAAAGCGCTACTGCTGTGCATGAAGTCCTGCGTTCAATTCCCGAGTTCAGAAAATGGGGTCCTCATTTAACATCCCTTTCAGGACGGTTAAGTTCAGCAGCATATGCTGTGAAAAAAATCCGTCAATTTACTGATGTAGGTACCACGAGGCTAGTCTGTTTTAGTTACTTTCATAGTATTATGTCGTAATGTATTCTACTATGGGGGCGGGCTATTGACATCGAGTCTATTTTTATTCTGCAGAAAAGAGCTATCAGATTCATATATGGCTTCCGCAGGCGCGACTCTCTAAGGGAACTGTTTAAAGATATGACGGTACCATGTCAATATATCTATGAAAACATTATGTATGTAAGAAAAAATCTACATCTTTTTAGTAAAAGAGATGCAAGACACAATAGGGACTGGTCATCTCTTAGCTGCCACGACTTATAATATTTTTTATTTTTCTATTACGGCGCTTTTCACGTTTTGCATCGTTCTCACATGTGTAACTTTAACATGAATGATGTAACCAATATTTTGTAACCATATCATGATTTAAAATAGTGTCCGTAGAGTTTCTTGCAAGTGCGTCTGTTGATCATTAGTCCATGGGTTTGATTCTCAGGTCAAGCACAGTGTTATTGGATTTTCCCATTAGGAATTTCTCAGTAGCCGCACGAAGTCTAGATTTGTACCCGGTCAATTTGGTACATGGGACTTGAGCATAATTAATTGAAAATACACAACACAACACAACTGGCGAAATGTGGGTGTACTATAGGTACACCTCTGCCCACCCCTTCGGGGAAAACAGGCGTAATGTTGTACGTATGTTTATGTACATTATGTGTATAATTGAAAATTGTGTGTATTTTCACCGCTTCCCCTTTAAAAAATACAGTCGTGCTTTTATTTTACGTTATTCTAATATTATTAAAATAAAATATACGAGTATGAAATTAAAGGAAATTGATGTTGCTATTGGTTTGAGGAATCGTAAAAATGGCAGATGGGTATTCCTCCCCCGAGAGTTGCGAGGGTTAAATGGGTCGTTGCGGGTGTTTGTAGGGTTAGCAAATGAATTTATATAAATAAAGTGTAGGTATTCGTTATTTTTAAGGTAAAATATCAGGTTTTTTTTGGATGCAGAAATGCAATGGTGCTAGTGAAACTAATACATGAAAAGTAAACTTCATATACATTCTACAACTGTATACTCCATAGGTAGGTAGGTAGTTAAATAGAGATAAACAAATCGTAAAAAAGGTTCTTATAGATGACACTTTCTTGTCTAAAAATACGATAAAACCAAATAAAATTTATTTTACATTTTTACAATAGTTTCCTCTTTTATTAATGTATGTTAAACTTTATCAGTTATTCTTAAACTACTCTTCGTAGATGTAACTGCTTGAACACAATTTTTTTGTTAGATTTTTAATTATAATATAATATTTTGTAATCTGTCTATTTTATAGAGCCCAAACTCTAAACGTCAACGAATTATAACGTTGCTAAATTGAAGAGTACAACTGTGACGTAGCATGACAACTGAAGTGACAGGTATTACGTTTAGTCGGTTACTTGACAGCTGTCTCGTCACGTGATTCTTTTTGTTTACCTTTATTTAACTTCCTAAACCTATGGAGTATAGGTAACTTAGGAATATCTGTGTTTTAGAACTATTATAACAAACTCAATTTATGATTTAACTAAGGTCTACATCACGTCCCGGAATTAACGCACATAATACATACACTGAATTAACACTATGCATTCAATGTTTATTTATTAAATATGTTATACTGATTGTGGAAGAAATTTGTGGTCACATTACAAATCTACGGACGCACACAGTCGCACACATATAAGGGCCTAGCGTAGTAAGTACCTCGTCCATTTTGGTTTGTTTTAACTGTACAGCGGAAGTGTGGCTGTAATTTAGGTAGTTTAAATTACTTTTGGGATAAAAAATTGCCTATATTAAAAATGACAGAAATCGATTCAGTAAACGATTCTGAACAACCACTTTCATAATGTAACTGTACTTTCATTGTATAATTTATTAAATTGTATGATGGGAGGGCAAGAAACTCACTATAGATAGTGCCATCCATGGTATAATAATATACTTCGCCATATATAGCAATCCGAGACACAGTGGTCACGTGGGTGACACAAGTCTACGTTAACTTAACTGTGTTACCAAAAATTTGTAATAATAACTCCCCAACCACCTTTTTTACCTGTGCGAATCCTTTAAAACAATGAGGTTTTAATTAACAATTACGTTGTTTTTATGTTTAAATTGAATTGTTTCGTTTGATTAGACAAACGAAACGACAAGTTAAATGCTTTGTATATATATTTTTAACAGATGACTGAAAATATTTCCTTAATTCGTGTTTTGTTGGAATGAAGTGGCAACTGGATAGTGACGTATGCATGTGTCACTCCTGGAACGCCAGACCTTGTTTTATTAGACCATGGTGCCATCCACGAAGACGCGCCCCACTCCGCTCCTCGCCATACTTAAGTACAACTTACAGTACAGTAATCGCCGAGTGGGCAGCGTCTTTGTGGATCTGTACCTATCTGTACCTCTGATCAATACCTAATAAAATATGATAGTCGAAGTTGTAGAAAGTTGTTACTTTTAGTAAATAAAAGTAACATTTTAATCTCCTTTTATCAGACCCATATCTGAAATTAGTATGCAGGAGAGGTTTTGATCTTAAAGTTTTTTTTCGATTAAGCACAAAGATTGCCAACTTGATTACTTTTTAAATACGCTCGCATCCTTCGATACCTATATTCATTTCGTGATGTGAATCTGTATTGGATAAAATAAGTTTTAGTTTTTTTTTTTATATTAGATTTTTGTTATAATTTTTAAATAGAGATTGCTTATTTTGTTTTTGGTAAATTTTCTTTTTGATTACTTATTTTGCTTGAAGAAAAACATAGCCAAGTTTTTTTTTTTGCTATATCCTATTTAGTAGATATTAATAGGTACGCATTATAATTTTAGTACAGACAAATAATAAATATATTACTGCAAATGAACCTTCTTTAAAAAAATGTAAAATAGGGATCTAGTACCTACAGAAAAAAATCTGCTGATTCGACATTATTTTGTACCCAAAGCCCAGCACATAAAACGGCTTTTAATTAAATTGGCATCTGTTTACAACATTAGTACAACCCTGTTACTCGCGAATACCACGGCGCAGTTCACAGACAACTGAGCATCCGACATTTTTCTCCAATTCCATTGCTCAGCAAACCGGGGGCAAGAGTTAAACGAAATAAATTGCTCAAAGCGTATTTCGGTTATTTATACGTGGCAGATCACGTTTTAATTTATCGTTCCAATACGCATTTACAATCAACCACACATACACATAAGCTTGAAATCTTCAAACCAAAACAACCTTGATCATAAAAGCTTTACAGGCCATATTCCCTTGTATGTTTTGCCAATGAGTAAAGCTTAAGTGTCGTGTTGTACAAACATCAGTTCTCAAGAAAATTACAATTACTTGAGACACGCATCTGTACGCGAGATCCTCTCAATGTTCACTAAAATCAACTAAGACTTCTGTACCAGAATCATTTGCATTATGGAAATAGGTAGATCGGAATAGCTGTCAACGTGTCTTAGCTCTAGTGCAACAAAAACATTATCTGATATATCTACTCTATAATCACTTTGTCGAAAGACAGATGGGCAAAAATGTCATCCGAAAAACCGATACAAATATGGACACATCCATAAAATCTGTCCATTCCGATAAAACTTTCGCCCCATTATAGTGAGGACCAGGTCTTAACCCCCATTATAACTGTGACGTTAAAATAATGGAGTATGAACATTCATTTCACTTGTCAGGTCCAACGTATTAAGTGCTTTGAACCTGACCTTTGGCTCTAAAGTTGTAAATCCCCTCGAGTCGGAAATGCTGGATAACTTTTCGTACAGTCCTCAGTTTTGTTAGGTTGTTAGCCAAAAATGTTTTAATGAATGAAATTATTTTACAAAAAGGTTGCTGAATAAAATTGGCTACTACTATGCCAAATAACTATGAGTTTGAAATGCTTTGGAGTGAAGAAATTTTGCACATGAGTAGACCATGACCTGGGTAAGGACATAGGATACTTTTCAGACCTATACTGGTAAAACCGCGGGGCACAAATAGTACTTTAAAATATTTTACGATTTTTTTGGTTAAAAGTGTTTTTGTTCGTTTTAAGGCTCGTGCAGATCAGCGCGACGCGACGGCGCGACGCGACTCGAACAATACAATTTCTAAGAAAACTTCACGGTATAACAATAACCTGTGTCGCGTCGCGCTGTCGCGACGCGTTTGTCTGAACGAAGCTTTATGTGTTTCAAAAGTAATTAATTTGACACATAAATAAAATTGTTTACAAAAAAATACTCCATTTAATACGTAAGTTATTGCAGGAATTTGGCAAAAAAAAATGAATAATGGGATTACATTAAAAGATTTTTAAATATTCTTCCTTGTACAACAATGTAGGTACTTAATGAGATTAATGTCGCTTTCAACTCCAAAGCTTCATTTTGATAGAACATTTTGTTTCCTCGGAAATAAAATTACATAATTATAATTTCCATGAATAATTTAAAGGCCTCATGTAGGTGTAGACACAGGTTCTTCGTCAGGGATTATGAAGTTTGACACAAAGCTTTCATAAATTAGAACGTAGACTTTACATTAACAAAACGGATAAAACCCAACATTTCAATGAAAACAATAGGATATTTTCAGTAGCATTAAAACTTTATTAGTAGATAATTATTAGTTACTTGGTGCGCCCCGCGATTTCACCCGCGTAAGGAATAACGGGATAAAAAGTATCGGTATAAAAAATCTCTTTTTGTTTTTGGGAAGTTTAAGTTTCTTTGAAAAAATGTCCCAAATGAAACGGTCAAAAAACGGCGATTTTTATTTATAAAAATAAAAATAAATTACCTCTTCTTCTCATCTCATCATCATCATTATTATCTTTGATATTATTTTCATTTCTCTATCTTGATTATTGACGACGCTAGCCGCACTTTTCTTCAAATCGGTTTACTGAAGTGATCGAAAAAGCATTTTCAATGCTAAAATCACGAACCCATTGTCTTCTTAGCAAATGGCAGTTACATAAAATCACCGATGGCTAGTAGTAATCAACACTGTCAAAATGGAATACAAAGAACCATTATTAAGACCTTCAAAATCTGTACCTATTTATACTTTGAGGGACACAAAAATTGCCAATATGCGTTATAACAATAAAAATTCTATTGTGTCTCGTTCAGTGCCCTTGAAGCCATTAATTAAAATCTTTCCTAAATCCTTGGAACTAGGTCCTGTCTATCGACCAGTAACTCGAGCAATACCGATCTTTTATTCATTTCCCAGAATTTGAAATAGGAGAAGTGTTCCGCCTCCTTAATGTACAAACGAATATAAATTCGAAAGATGTTTTCTATCAAGAATATTGTTCCAGTCACGATTTGAGGAAATCTCGATTCAAGTGGAGTTCGCTTTTGTAGGTTACGTAGGAATCGAATAAACAGCCTTATGAAATATTTATAGTGTGCGGCGAACCTTCGGTCGGTTATCGGCATTAAGCGCCGTATTCATTAGGAACTGTCCGTCTCGTGGTCGCAAGTGTGACTTCTGAGCGTAGGGTCCTGGATTCAATTCAATACAATAAAATATCTCTTGCGTATTTAACTAATCTCCGTTGTGTTTGGCCGCCGTGACCGGACTTCGGTTGGGAGGATATTATTATGTCGTTTATTATCATTTCGAACATATAAAATACATTTTTAAATATTTCTTAAAAAACTATATAAAAATATCAATATTGTTGCAGCAACATGTTTATGTATTGTGAGCAACGTATCGCTGGCAACAGAGAATGTCGCAATGTGGCTGGAAACATGCGCTCATGTTCCGTATTCATGATAAATAGAGGAAGCGCAACATTGCTGCCAGCAAGATTTGTTGTTGCGGGTAAATGTTTCGCAACTTCTCTTAAATTTTGTTTCCAATGAACACACGGCTTTGTTCGTGTTGGCGAAGTTTGTATAGTAGAGTTGTAAAGTTTACAAACATTGGAACTTCTCTAGGTTATCTGTTCGATGTGTGTATAGAGATCGCTTTTCTGAACAAGAATTAAAGACTCGTTTGGCAGATCGTTAGCGTGAAATGAGGTGATCAGTTTTTCAGTGGCTTTATACAGGGTGGAATTTTTGAAACTTCACCTGGAGGGAAAGTACTCTAAATACCCTTTTCTTTTGATTCATTTTAAATAAGTTAAGATTTTATTGTTTTCCTTTAATTTAATTTATAATGATTGTTAGAGAGATTTGATCATTATGATTGACCCTATCGATTGATGCCATAAAAGTACAGGATGTTATTTTTTCGGATTGTAGCCTCTTCGGTTCACGAGTGCTGCAAGCGAATTTTCGAAAATCTTATAATGCAGATTTGTTTCTTTAAAAAAATAAAGGAATGCTTCCTTTGAGTAAAATTTGCTATCTCTAGTATTTATAGTACTTCCCCTACCGGTGAGGTTTAAAAATTCCACCTTGTGTATATTCAAAATCAATTTTACAATAAAATCGTATCTCTTCTTTTTGTTCCTACCTTTGTACAGCAGTGCTATTCTGTAACCATCTCACAGCGAAAACTTAGGTGAAGTGAGCGTGGAGTGAGCTGTCATTCCACAGGGATTGACACTATTGACAGCTCACTTCCCCCAAGTTTTCACGGTGAGATGTTTACAGAATAGCATGGCTGGTAATGCTGGTGCATGCTCGTTCCTATTTAAAACAGAACAATAAATTACCGTGCTTGCTGTCTGCGTTGATGATTTCTGACCATCAAGTCTATAAACTCTCATGAAACCTTTCCTTTTATGGATTGGTTGATAGCCAACAAAGGCTCCCTCCGAATAAAAAGAAGGTAACAATAATTACCTGCCTACCTAAATCAAGATTGTTTTGAATAAAAAACTAAATTGCGTCCTTTCTTTTTAACTAACCAATCGGGAAGGAAGAAATAAATCTTAGATGAATAATTAAATTACTAATACAAACTTTGCGCCAAAATAAAAGTAAGTTTTAGATTAATTACTACAAGTTTAGACGTTTGCCAATTAGTGAAATTCCTTGAAATAATTACGGAGATTAATTTAGAGCAATTAATAGTTTAAATTACAAATAAATAATTAATATGCCTAGGCCTGACAGAAGTTCATTTAATGTTTTATTATTATGATGAATAGTTCTTTATTGTTGTTATTTCATTTAATTTTTAATCAATTATTTTGTTAGTTATTTCATCCACTCAGACTGCGTTGGTCTAGTTAATTCCCGGGTCGGGCAGTGTTATTTTTTGTCGGTTTTTCCATCTGGAATTTCTCAGTAGCAACCCGGAGTCTGGATTTGTGCCCGGTTGATGGCAATAGGCTCGCCCCCTATGACATGGGACTTAAACATAACTGGCGAAATGTGGGGGTAGGTAATAGGTACCATCGAAGAACTTCATGTCTACCTATACATCGTAAGGACTATTCTTGCTTGCAGCGCTCGGCGACTACAGAACCGGGGCGGTAACAAATGTGGTCATCGTGTTCACGGGATTTTGTTTTCAAACTGCTTAGATATGAAGTTCTCCGATACTACACCTCTGCTTAACCCTTCGAGGATTACAGGCGTGATGTTATGTATGTATTAATAGTACTTTATTATTGTTATTTCCTTTAATTTATTATCAACTAGCCGTTGTCCGCGACTTCGTCTGCGATCCAGGATGAAATGTTCTTTTGCGGGTCATGGTCTACCCATCTGCCAAATTTCATCCAAATCCGTTCAGCCGTTTTAGTGTGAAAGCGTAACAAACAAATAAACAAACTGACTTTCACATTTATAATAATATTAGTTAGGATTTCCTCTTCTCATTCCTTTTTATTATCTTTATAGATATTGTACATAATAAAGAGTATTCTATTCTAATCTATTTAATTATTTTGATCGTGATGTCGTCAATTTTCATTAAGAATTAAGAAGTTCTGTGAAAAGTATAATTTCTTCTTAATGAGGGAAACAATTAAATTGTAGTAGGAACATTAATAAATCTTCTTTTACTTCCTAGGATTATCCTGGCTAGTGGCCAAGACTTGGTTTTTTGCTATCCGGTTTTCCCCCCGAATTAACTAATCTTTAACAGCTTTATGGTAATGTGATTTCAAATGATTTCTTTGTCAATTTTCATCGCACCTTTTTTGTCGAAGTTTTGTATAACTAATTACAAAACGAGTATAATAAAGCATGAATAACGGAATGACTTGGCCAGCTGCTTACCTGATGCTAAACTAGAAATCAGAGATGCTGCTGGGTAGATGAAATAGGTATAGTCGACGTATAAAGCCTCTTGCACACTGACGCGACGCGACGGCGCGAGGCGACACCGGTAATTGTTCTACCGTGAAGTTTTCTTAGAAATCGTTTTGTTTGAATCGCGTCGCGCCGTCGTATCGCGCAAGTCTGCACCAGGCTTTCAAAGCAAACTCATGCTTTGAAGGCGTCACGGGTCATACGGAACGAGCGGTCCCGGAAGATGCCCGTTCACTCGAATAGGCATCTTCGAGGCCCACTCATTCCATCGTAGACCTCATCCATTGCATTCCACCAGAGACACGAGATCGAGGTCAAGAGCTGGCCCATATCACAATAACAAAATAAAAAATCTCGAAATCACTTTACTACAATACTTGTGATGACAATTCCCATTTTTTTTTAACTAATGTTGAAACTATCTGTCACTTACACAAAAATTTACCTTAACGGTTTATGGCGACCGTGCAAGTGACATTAAAGGCTCGTTCAGACCAGCACAACGCGACTCGAACAATACAATTTCTAAGAAAATTTCACGGTATAACAATAACCGTTGTCGCATCGCGCTGTCGCGTCGCGCTAGTCTGCACAGAGCTTAAAACTTAGGGTGATAAATTATGAGGCCGACGATACTTATAGTGCTACCTCGATAAGTGCTTACCTAATTAATGCCATAAATATAGTTTCTTTTCCCAAAGAATTCTTTCATAGAGCCTGTTAGTTTGTAAAATAGGCCTGAATATTTTAGAAGGCACATAATTGCTTTTCAAGTAAATATGCAAATTGTGTCTGCATTTCAAAACAATCCTCTCTCAAAAATCAACGTAGAAAGCATTGTTTTTGAACTAAACAATCACATTATCTTAGTAAACGAAGTAGCTCAATAATTACACTTCAACAAAATTCAAAATTGAGTGTTGAAAAAGATAAGCTTAACGCTCCACTGCAGTAAGATAAATATATTCTTTAATCTCCGCTGCGCCAAGTCAGCATTCGGTGTCGGCATTCGGCTGTCGGAATTCGGCTTTTGGCTCTCGGCCTCGGTGAGGCGATATCAATTAAAACGCTGAAGGCACACCCGTATAACTTCTTATCGTTCGCCGCCTGGCGTCTATGAACAAAAGAAACGTTGTCTATATTTCTATATTCTGACACTGCAGCTACAATTGTAACTCGAATCATTATCATTTGGTTTATTACGTTTTTTGTTTTTTATTTATTATTCTATTCTTTTCATTTCTTTTATATTGATTATTTTCTATTTAGTTAAATAAACTTAATAATAATTTGAAACCCAAAATGTAAAATCCAATTAATTTTAAAAGAGCTTGGAGACTTCTCCGTAGAAAACAACCAATTGGAACCGTGCCCCTAGCTTTTGACATTTCATAAGTGCCCATGTAGGTTTATGTGAAATAAATATTTTGAATTATGAAACGTGAGAAAGTTTGATGTTATCACGTTGGTGAAGAAGTTTTTCA
Organism: Agrochola circellaris; assembly: GCA_914767755.1. Taxonomy (NCBI): domain Eukaryota; kingdom Metazoa; phylum Arthropoda; class Insecta; order Lepidoptera; family Noctuidae; genus Agrochola; species Agrochola circellaris. The sequence continues at coordinate 6,359,874 of OU611847.1, forward strand.
GTTTTAGAGTACATAATATTATAGCATTGTTAAAAATTCAAATAGGAAAACCCTGCCTATCTCTTATTAATTGTCATGACCAATAATTTTTCATTTCACAGGCCTAAAAACTTATCATTCCTTTACAAATAAAAAATAATGTGCATTTACAGACTGGCGGGCAATTCGCATCATCATAATTTTCCTGCCCTTATTTATTTGGAGTCAGTGCAAAATGTCTTTTTCTTCCATACTTCTATTAGTCATCATCTCGGTAGTCACTCCCTTATCATCTTTCACACAGTCCAGCTATCATTTCCTTTGTCTTCCTCTACTGTTAAAACTTTCCTGACACAATAATGCAAAAATAATTATTGTAGTTTTAGCTATAAAACTCTTCGCGGGGAAGTCCGAAAGGGATACCGTGACCCCTAGCAATGTACAGGCAACTGAAGGAACACGGGTGAATTTTAGTCAGTAAGAGTCTGACACGCCCTCCCGCTCCGCCCAGAGCGGGAGAAGTTATTTGATAATTTACCACCATAAAAAAAAAAGGTATATAACTCGTAGTAGGATTCTCAGAATTCACGTAAAGCTCAAATAAAAGTCACTCAGGAGCAATATTACCGTCGGAAAGTCGGAACGAAATGGCGATGCTATGATTAAATCTCCAATATTGGACAATTGCACGAGACTGTGGTCGGAAATAAAACATAATAGGTTAGCCGCTGTTCCACCCGTGTGGAACTAACTTCTCGCCTTTCCGGGATGAAGTATAACCTATTTTCGAAGCTAGACAGGGAATTAGGTGGATAGAAAACTTACTAAGGAACTAAAATGTCAATACTTTTTATAGATTTCTAGAAGATAAATTTATTTTAGACAGAATTTAAGTAAGTTTTAGCTTTGTTTTTCTTGGTTACCGTCATAATAAATCTTTTGATTCCATTCTTATTATTCTACACTATTAAATGAGCAATAATTGTATATTATATTTGGAACCAAGTTCTCGAAAACAGCTCTACCGATTTCGATGAAAGTTGCAATTTTGGGGTTAACGAGGGCGAATAATCGATCTAGCTAGGTATCATATCTGGGAAAATACGTTTTCTCTCTTTTCACCCGAGCACAGCTCGGTGGCCTAGGTACTAATATCATAATCGGCCTATATATAAGTTAGTAACAGGCCTACTCTTGGTAAGAAGGCCGTCGACGTGAATTCCACACTAAGTCTCTTCCACAAACGGCTATGAATCTCACAATAATTAAAAGGAAGCCTAAAATGGGTGGAATTCATTCCCGGAGATAAAATAGGATAATGGAGTAGCTGAGCCAGTTGGAATTTTAATACCTAATTACAACAATTTCTTATTAAAAAAAAGTAATTGCTTGAAATGATAGGATTTTTGCAAGACTTTTAAGGTGCGGAGATGATAATATAAATCCTTAAGGAGTTTGCCTATAGTCTGCAAAAGTTATCTACGAGAGTTAAGGTGCGGCATCCGCGTATTTACCAGAAAGCATAGTGTAGGTAGGGTCCCAGAAGGTTAATATATTATTTTAATTATTGTGAATGTGAGGACTATGTGGATATTTTTATTATTTTTCTTTTTTTTCCCCTATGAGTAGTTAGTTTTGATGATGGTCTCAGTTTGAGTAGTTTATGCGGCCTTCCCAAATGTCCTTTCTTTGGTACATGTTCGTCGAGTTGAGCTCCACGATTACTGACAAATGCTTACACTGACTGTACAGGTCCACTCAAATTTGTGTGTCAAAAGACCATTTCAGACACTAGTCTACATGGTCCTCATATGGCCTGACCAAGATTATTTCTGAACTTTAAAAGAGACTGTGACCTCTGAGTTTGTTTCGGCCGTTCTTCTCAGAGTAGTCAGATAGGAAACACCGACCTCATTTAGCTAATTTTTAATATTTTTTAATATGACGTGTAAAAGTGATTCCCGTAATTTTTAAGATCGTTTGCATTCGCACCTCATTCGCAATCTGTCAAAAATACAATCTATTTACCAACATTTTTGACAAGTTTGACATATTGCGACTTGAATGTGAACGGTTTTTAAGTACGAGAAGTGGCCTTCTGTACTCTCTTTAAATTTGATCGTGCGTTGACCCGCGTTAAGGCGTGTTACATGTGAACTCAGCCTAACTGCTGTTCCGTCCATTAGAAACGTCATTCAAAGGTCACAGAGGAAGTTTCACTAACAACAATCATTAGTTAACTAATATTCTGTTGAAGGTTCTACGCAGCGCTACACAGTGCACGCCTGCCTGAAGTTTTCTATGTCGTATCTCATGAGACTTTTTTCAGGTCGACGGTCCACGTGCCAGAATGCGATGTGATGATACTTTTTCTTCATCAGGACAGATGGATGTCCCGGTTTAAGATTAAACACAAATTCTTCGAAAACAAGCAACGCTCATTATTTTATTATACAACGTGACATCTCGGCTGTATTTCCTGAAAAGGAAGGTGTTGTATAATACCGAAACTGAAATTTTCGACAGTTATGTTTAAGATACTACCTACCTGCAACCTTTTGGAAGGGACAACTAGAATCAATAGGGATGTTGACTGGAGAAAAAGAAAAAATATTTTTAGCCCGTCACTCAGATTATTAAAAAAATATTAGGCACGTACTCGTATTTTTTGCTTTATCATATTAATAAAAAATGGTTTAGATAAAACGCATTAAAGTTGGGAAGTGGGGGCTCGGTACATCACAAGTCAGTATAAAATCTACCGGGGAGTGACGTCATGCCACATTTTAACTCAATGTATTGCCGTAATCTTTTGAATACGTAAAAAAAGAAAAAAAAATACGTGTCCAGTATTTTTTAAAAACATAAAGAACGGACAAAAAAAAAATCTTGTAAATTTTGACGTTCAAATATTCCCTATATTGCCCTGTCTATTTGAAATAAATGATTTAACTTTGACTTATGATATCCTATGTTTTAGGGGACAAGCCCAAGCCCGACCTGGGAATGAACCCATGAGCTCAGCAGGCGTACTTGCGATCACTAGACCAATGGGACAAACTTTATTTATTACAATCTATAAATCAATTTGAAGAAACAGAACTTAAGCCATACGCTTAGTACAAGACAGGCTAATTCCAAAAAATACGTTTCCATATTTAGATACTTTCTTGAAATTTATGAGGGAAAAGCCCCAGTTTCCTTGAGTTTTTCTCGCTTCCACAGTGGCAACGACCAGAGGTGGCCTTTGGAATAACCAACATATTTTCACCCACAAAGGAGCTTTGGAGCTTTGAATCGGTGAAAATACGAGTTGAATTTGTTCTATATATCCAAAGGAAAAATGTCTGTCCGCAGATTTATAATGCGGGAGTTGGTGAAAAGTTTTTAGTTACTGTTAGACACAATGCCCTTAATAGTAAATTGGTTTGTTTATATTTGAGTCTAATCTAGCACTGCCTATAATATCCAATATTTGACGTTGCAAAATCTAAGTTTATGTTGTATCTGAATAAACCATTTTTTATTCTTAAACACTTTTGTTTAGCTTTTATTGATAGAAAAATCAACTGAAGTCATCTTCTGCATCAACAGTCTCTGGCAAAATTATGATAGTATTACATGTGTCGATGATAGGTAGCTAGGTTCTTAAGATATAGAAATCCTTAACCTACCTACACGTTTTAACATAAACTAAAAGACATGTTACAAATGCCTAGAAATAATCTAATTTATTTCAAAAACCTTCGTTTAAAACAGAGTAACTAAGTTAAATCAAAATATCGTAAAATAGACCCGTTTGGCGGTGTTTTAAAACTAAAACAGCGGAACTCCGAAGTAAATAAAAGTTAAACTGTGCTTACTCCGACAAGGTTGCTCCAACTAATTACTGGAGCTCTAAAATTCCGAATCTAGGTTTTCGGTTTGCGAGTGAAAAAAGAGAGCAGTGATGGCCCCGTAATAATGGCCACGACTTACGAGTTGTTGGTCGAGGGTTCGAACCCAGACAAGTGATTTCCTTTGTGTAAATAGTTTCATCACCTTTGCTCTCAAAACGGTGAAGCCAAACATCGTGAGGAAACCGGCATGTGCTAGAACCAAAAATTCGAAGACATGTGACATTTACCAACCCGCACTTGACTCACGTGGTAGATTACAGCCCACTACCTCTCAAAGAGAGGAAGCCTGTGTCCCAGCAGTGGGAACATTATAGGCAGATTATGCTATATGCTATGAATGAGAAAATAAATGTAAAGAAAGACAGAAAGAAAGAATAATGTTTATTTGGACACAGTTCGTGAAACACAAAAAACAAAAAAAATAAAAGAGTGAAAATTTTATTTTAACAATAATAGTGTGTGCCTCACGGCTGCGCCATGTACCTACACTGAAGTTGCACTTTACCGGTTTTAAAACAGTTTAGCGGTTTAAGGCAAACCTATTTTGTAAAAAGTCATAAACGGATAAGAGAAGACATGATGAGCCAACATCAAATAAATTTAAATATGGAGAAAAATATGTTAATATTGGCCATTAGCATAATTTTATCCTCATTATTACTAGCTTATCCCGCGACTTCGTCCGCGTGAAATTTCTTGTCCCCCGTCCCACCGCGTCGCATCGCATCGCCCACTCGCGCTATTACTTCGTTTTCGTTTAGCGTTCTTTTGGACTTTTTTCTTTTTGCTCAGCTCCTTAGGGTCGTGGCGTGATATTAAATAGCCTACCTTCCTTAGTTATGCTATCAAATGCAAAAAAAAAACTAATCCGAGTGGTAGTTCTCCAGATTAGCACGATCAACCAAACAAAAAAAAAACTCTTCAGCTTTAATACTACTATTTATTTGATTTTGGCGCATTGCGCTCGACGCTTGACGTGTTCAAACGTCGGATCCCAGTTCGCAACAAGTCAATCGCCTTCCTGAGGATGCCTCGTTGAGAGGTGAAACACGTGTCGATTTCTTACGTCGGTTCTTTATGACTCATTAAGAACAGTTACGCGGATTAAGTTACTAAATATACGTCGTCTATTGTATACTACATCTCTATTCACCACCTTCTTAGTATTCGCCCCTTTTTGTTCAAAAGGGATGAATCCCATAATTATTATTTATTTATTACTATTATTTAACACTTTAAGCACAAAAATGTACAGAGGTGGACTTAATGCCATAGGCATTTTCTACCAGTCAACCTTTGGGTGATGCAGAGATAAACAGTGGTAGGTGCAAAATCGAAAATTGTGGAATACATATTTATTTAAATATAAGGACATACATATACCTACCTATTAACCTATAAATATATAATATAACTATAATAAATACAAGAACAGATAAATACACGAATACACTAAAACAAATAAGACAAACAATGGGAAAATATTACCGTTGTGATGATACTGTCAGCTTCTTACGAATGTGCTCGCGAACTTTAAAGGATAATCGGTTGGTTGTCATCCCGATTTCTTGAGGGAGCACATTCCACAGAGAGATAGACTGAACGAAGAAGGAAGAGTGAATGAAGTCAGTGCCGTGAGCGGGATATTGAAGAAGACGCATTTTTGAATTATTATTATCATTTTTCACACAATCTACCCATCATTTACTTGGTTGCTGCTCAACCTCTTGAATAAGAAATAATTTATTATATTTTCCCTAGTAGTCTTTTACGACAACCCCACGTAAAACGTTGCTCCTATTTCTTGCTTAGTCAGAACATTAAAAACCACTTACAAACGTTGCTGTTTCATAATCAAGACGATTACATCTGCAACTGAAAATAACCCTTCCGATGAATATCCAAGTCCCATCAACTCTTTACAATGATCACTAAAATCAGCCAGTCAATCTGCCTAACCTTTTCCCAACTATGTTAGGGTCGGCTTCCAGTCTCACTGGATGCAGCTGAATACCAGTATTTTACATGGAGCGACTGCCTATCTGACCTCCACAATCCAGTTACTGAGTATTACGATACCCCTTGGTAAGACTGGTTGTCAGACTTTCGGGCTTCTGACTACCCGTAACCTCTGTCAAAGATCCAAGAATGACGGCCGGGACCAACGGCTTAACGTGCTTTCCGAGGCACAGAAGAGTCTCGTGTCTAATGGATGGTCACCCATCAACGAACCGTCCGCGGCAAGAGTAGCTTAAGCTTCGTTCGACCACTGCAGCTGTAATTATTTATGTATCCCACCAAAATTCTCTATACTTCAACTTTCAAACATTATCCTTCAATCTTTGTAGTTTTCTTTTACTGTCGTAGATAAGACTTTACGGTCCGCTTCGAAGACAAATGTGGCTTCCAGTTAGATACTATTAGGTGGTTCCGTATCCCATTATGGATTCCTTGTTGTTACACTACGTACAACTGTCTATGAAGATGGTGGACATTAAAGATAAGGCGTGGAGGTCATATTTATCTTTTTGCGAGATATGGTTAATGGGGAGAAGTGAAATGGATTATGATAGTGTGTAGTCAAATTATGGTTGGAATATTTGCGTCTAAAAAGGAATTACCTGAGTAACAACTTAATAAATATTTTACCTCTTACTTTTCTTAAGATAAATCAGATTTATGCAAAATTAGGTATGACTAGCTGTGCCTTGCGGTTTCAACAACAGAAGTCTTGATCCCGTGTGAATATCAGGATAATTAGTATACTATCTCCTAGCCCAGGTCATGGTCTACCCATGGACCATATTTCATCCAAATCCGTATAGCCGTTTAGCGTAAAAGCGAAACAAACAAACAAACATTCAAAACATCAAATCTTTTTTCTTTATGATATTGTTGACACGTCATAATATCCCACCGTGTAATATCTTGTTTGGGTTCGTTCGATGCGCCTCGACTAGAGGGGCGTTCTTGTCATATTCTAGAGCTTTTTGAACTCGATAATTTATTTTTTAAATAAATACAAGCGTGGTTAATTGTAAAGAAACTCTAAGTGTTTCATCGACTGATAAGAAAAAAATTAGTTTCACACCGATATGGGTTAGAAGGAAAACTAGTACATTTTAACAATAGTATTTTCCTGTGTTCGTTATTAATCCGATGACCTCATCGCCCAGTGGTCATCATCGTAAATGTGATTACAAGTGTTAATAATAATAATGGATTAATAAGTATCTACTGGAAAAAGTATGCCCACGAAAAGTTATAGAGTGAAGACTTTGGCACCCAAATTCTATCCTAGAATTGTTATAGTTTTACATTATTTCCTGTGGCTGTGGTGTTTTATATTGAACTCTTTATATAGTTTTATCTACACCCACGCTATAAATCCTATAAAAAAGTTTCTGAAACAGTTCGTTTATTGCCAACATTAAAACAACCAGTGTGCCGACATTTAAACAACCATAATATCATCCAAACGAGTGTAATAATAACTCAAACTCAAACTCAAAGCATTTATTTCAAATAAACCAATTACAGGCACTTTTGAATTGTCAAGGGGGTCGGTCATGGGCACGCCACAATTGTGGCGATAAGTCCCCTCTTTGAGGAGTGGCTAGAGAGGCGCCACGGCGTCCTCACCTTCCGCCTGACACAGGTCCTCACCGGACATGGTTGTTTCGGGAGGTTCCTGTTCAGAATAAAGCGGGAGGAAACGCCCGGGTGTCACCACTGTGTGGATCGCCCGGAGGACACGGTGGAGCATACGGTGGAGGTCTGCCCAGCTTGGGCGGAGCACCGCCGTGTCCTCACGGAGGCGATCGGCGGCGGCGATCTCTCGCGTCCGGCCCTGGTTCAGGCCATGGTCCGGAGCGAGAGTGCATGGGAGGCCGTCACCTCCTTCTGCGAAGCAGTAATGCTCGCGAAGGAGGAGGCGGAGCGCGCGAGGGAGAGGCAAAATGCGCCCCCTCGCGCCCCTAGTCGCCGCAGGAGACGCCCCGGGCGTCGGGAGTCGAGAGCCGACTTCCGGCCACCGTAGGCGCGGGCTTGCGGACGGTGAGCAATGGGTAGCTCGCCGTCCGATAGGGACCAGGCCCGGGTCGACGGCGCGTTGTGTTCCACGCGCGCCTCAAAGAGATGTCAGCACCAACTGACGGGGTCCGGAAGGGCCAATGCCTGCCGGGGTTGCGGGTTTGTCTGAAAGGGATATCGCGACCTCGGCACACAGGCAACGGAAGGAACACGGGTGGGTTTTAGTCAGTAAAAGTCTGACACGCCCTCCCGCTCCACCCAGAGCGGGAGAAGTTATTTGATAATTTCCCATCCAAAAAAAAAAAAAAAAAAAAAGGGGGTCGGTCAGTCAGAAAGATGAAGCTAGATGCCCATTCCAAAGCGTAGTAGGTACCTATGGAGAAGAACGGGCAAGAAACTCCACGGACACTCTTTTAAAACATGATATGGTTACAAAATATTGGTTAAATCATTCATGTTGAAGTTATACATGTGAGAACGATGCAAAACATGAAAAGCGTCCGTAACAGAAAAAAAAAAAAAAAAAACAATCCAAAAAATTAAATTAAATTAAAATAAGCCGTGGCAGCTAAGAGATGACCAGTCCCTACTGACGGCGCCCGTTCACGAACATGACGCATGGATTAGCACCATTCAGCTCAACCATTTTGAAGGGAGCTAAATGATCCAACACACGCGCCACCGTCAGCGAGACATTAGAGTGAGCATGACATACTCTCAGCCGCCATGACACATTCAAGTCAATGAAAGACATACCCTGCACCTATTGGTAGCTTTATAGTCGGTACATAGCACTCACACATGTTCTATGCAATTATACAATGCTAAGAGATTGAATCTTCAGCAGCTCCAATTGTATTTTCAAATGCTAATCAATTAGTTTATGCGCCCTTGTGGAGCAGGACCAGCGTTGGGCCAAGCATTTTTATCAGCAATATAATCTGCCAATTTATAATATGCTTGGCTGCATAGTGTGCGTTTAATATAAGATTTAAATTTCGTTTCATTCAGTTGAAGTATGTGGGGAGGTATTTTATTGTAACACTTTAAACAGTACCCCATGAAAGATGAGTCCACTTTAGCCAGCCTGAAACCCGGTTGAACTAATTGGTCCCTATTCCTAGTAATATAATTGTGTCTTGCACCTCTTTTACTAAAAAGATGTAGATTTTTCCTTACGTACATAATGTTTTCATAGATATATTGACAAGGTACAGTCATGATGTTAATATTTTTAAACAGTTCCCTTAAAGAGTCGCGCCTGCGGAGGCCATATATGGCTCTGATGGCTCTTTTCTGCAGAATAAAAATAGACTCGATGTCTGCAGCCCGTCCCCATAGTAGAATACCGTACGACATAATACTATGAAAGTAGCTAAAATAGACTAGCCTCGCGGTACCTACATCTGTAAATTGACGGATTTTTCTCACAGCATATGCTGCTGAACTTAATCGTCCTGAAAGGGATGTTAAATGAGGACCCCATTGAAGCCTTGAGTCAAGCGTGATCCCTAGGAAAACAGTTTTATCGACAAATTCTAGTTTCTCTTGATTCAATACTATCTCACAATTACTACTTTTGACATTAGGCAACGAAAATCTTATGCACTTAGTTTTTTTCCCATTTAATACTAAATTATTAGCAGTGAACCAATTTAGGACCTGCTGTAGGGCGTTATTTACGTCGTCAAGATTTGATGCACGTCTATTAATTTTAAAAATTAAGGAAGTATCGTCAGCAAATAACACCATTTGTGGTTGAGTTTTTAACAAATGGGGTAGATCATTAATATAAACTAAAAAGAGGAAAGGACCCAATATTGATCCTTGTGGTACACCCATTTTTACTTTTAAACCGATTGAATTGACACCATTTATTTGAACTTGCTGTTGTCTATCATTTAAATAAGATTTTACTAAACTGAGCGCAAGTTTTCCAAGTCCGTAATACTCAAGTTTTAAGATTAAGGTTTCGTGGTCGACGCAGTCAAATGCTTTGGAGAGGTCACAAAAAATTCCTATGGCGTCTTGGGCCTCTTCCCACGCCGTAAATATGTGTTTTAATAAGGTGACACCGGCGTCAGTCGTACAACGTCCCTTGGTGAAACCATACTGTTGATCATGTAAGATTTTATTGGTGTTAAAATGATTGAGCATTTGATTAAGCATTAACTTTTCAAACACCTTGCTTAAAACTGGCAACACGGATACGGGTCTATAATTATTGGTGTCTTTACTGTCCCCGGATTTGAAAAGTGGTATTACTTTACTATATTTCATTAGATCAGGGAAGACTCCTTGATCCACACACAAATTAAATATTAAGGCTAAGTACGGCGCTATAGTCTCAATAATGGAGGTACAAACTTTGATTGACATTCCCCATATATCTTCGGTTAATTTGATCTTGATTTGCTTGAAAGCTTTTATTAATGTTATGGGGTTTATATGCTTGAATTTAAATTCAATCGGGCAGGATGAAACGTTTGCTCTTAATAAATCAATAGAACGCGAGGGCGACGAATGTAAGGTTTCAGTAGTTTTAATTGGCATACTGGTAAAGAAATTTACAAATTCTTGAGCAACTTCTTTGTTAGTGCTTATAAGACCCCGTGAAGTTTCTAGTGTGAAATCATTATTATGTCTTTTATTCCTGTTTGTTTCGTCATTGATAATTTTCCAAACCGTCTTTATTTTATTATCGGCTGATTTGATCTTGTTGCTAATGTACAGTAAGCGGTCATAATTGCAGTAGCACGCTAAGGATTACATTGCTTAGAACACGCGTAGGCCGAACCTACGTCTGTGTGCGGTACCTACAGCTGTGTGCTTAAGTGATGTTCACAAACTGGCGTCGACCGAAACAAAAAACATACCGTCGCTTTCACACCCAAGAGTTCGTAATTACGTGTGACCTTGGTAGGTTCATAATATGATTGCTAAAATTCACGACCAATTATTAAGGTCCAATAGCTGATAGTGTACCGTATCGGATTGTGAGACACATAGGTCGGGGTTCCAATCTCGAGATGAGGTTTTTATTTTTCTTTTCAACAATAATCTTCATCTGTTCTTTTATTATTAGATAAATATAATTAATATTATATTATTATTCTCGTTTATTAAAACGAAAATAATAATGTAATAATTACTATATTGTTATTGAATTATGGGGTTAAGAATAAAAATGTTCAATGAGTGATTACAAAATGTTTATTCGATGTAATTATAAGAAGTATAAATAATTAAACTGCTAGTTAAAACAGTTCATTTTCTCATAAAGAACAATTGATTTATTGAAGTAAAGTAGCTAATCAATGAAATATGACAATAGGCTTAAAATAGGTATTGTATCTTAGTAATATAATAATATTGTGCTTTAATTACTCTGTGTGTGGGTAACATACCACAAATTTAGCAAATCTACCCACGTAAATATAACAAGTGCGGACTCGTTGTCACAATACAATTAAATTACTCAGTAATACTACTTTTATTCTACTGCGAGTGAGTTCGTTCTATTTCAAACTTCAAAGTTAACAAAGGACTTATTGAGGTTATAGCTTAAGTATTCATTTTCATTACGAAAAGAAGATTGAAACTAAACCTCAAAATAATTCTTATTACGGTTAACAATATAACTTAAATATTACTAAAACCAATATTTGTATTTTATAACTTAATACTTGGTATAACCCCCATTATTATCAATGCAATTAAGTAATCGTTGACGCATGGATCCCACAATATTGAAGCATATATCTGTTCCCCTTAGATTTTCCCATATTTCCATGCAATGCAACTTCAACTGCTCATCAGATCGCTCATTCCGTGCTTCCCATCGCTGTATCATCAAACCCCATAGGTTTTCTATGGGGTTGAGGTCAGGAGATCGTGCTGGCCAAGGAATAACTTTTATGTCCGGGTGTTTATTAAACCACTCACGCACAGTGCTCGCCCGATGAATTGGGCAATTGTCCTGGACAAAAGTTATCTCCTTAAACTCATCAGCAGGGTAAACGTTGCGCACAGTGGGTAACATGACATCACTTAATACGTCAACGTAAGTCCAGCTGTTGGCGCGAGGAGGAATATATTCAAGTTCCCCTGGCCCTGCTGCACTCATCCACCCCCACATGTTAACTGTGATTCGACCTGATTCTGTATTGGGGACTATGTTTTCTTCACACCATTGTGTATTATTCTTACGCCATAAATGAAGTCTCCCTTTTTGGCTGGATTTAAATGTCTTTTCGTCTGAAAATATAGTCGTGTCCCAGTTGAAGTCTAAGTATTCGCGGGAAAAACGTAAACGTTCTTGTTTATGTTTTTCCGTCAAATATGGTTTTTGAGCTGGTTTTCGATGATGTAAACCTTCTGCGTGGAGTACACGGCGAACGGTTCGTAAAGACGTGTCGAATAATTCGGCAAAACGTCTTGTCGGTATGAAACCACTTGTTTCATATTCGCTGACCATGTGCTGTCGCTGCGCCTCTTTTATGAGCTGGGGTCTTCCGCTTCGCTTTCGACTGGCAAGGCTACCCTCTTCCTCATGTCTTTTCACCCACCGACTCACAGTATTTCTCTAAAACTAAAAAGGAGTAGTGTTAGGCTATTTAGCAAAATACTAGTAGATTAAAACGTTTAAAAAAAATAACTACTAGGATCAGGAGTTAGGTATACTTTAATTAGATGTTTGATAAAATAATTAAATCATAATACTCACACTCAGTCCGGTTTCATCAGATATTTGTGATATTTTAAGTCCGCTTTTACGCAGCGCAATAATATTCGCTTTCATTTCAATATTTATATTTGCTTGCATTTCGAAATGAACTTTAACACCGCTAATATATTAAATACACGTCACTAACCCACAATAACAACCAACCAACAACGTTCTATTTAGTCGCGGTGAATGAGTCGTAAGTTAACTGCATCTGTCTACCTTAATATCATTGTTTATTTAGGTTTCTGTGGGTATAATCATAAAGTTTTACGAGTTAAGTGAACAAGACGAACGTTACAAGGAACTAGACGAGTGATTTTTAAAACTTAAAAAAAACTATCACCGCGCGTGAGATTTGAACCCGCGACTCGCTACACATGAACGCGCCAACCCAAACTCGATAACCGATTAGCTATCATGCCATACACCAGAATGTTTGAATTTATGAACTACAATAATTTGTAAACTAATGAGAGTGTGTGTGTCTATAGTATAGAAATGACTTATTATAAGAAGGTCGTAAGTTAAAGCGAAGTGTCAATCTATTCGTTTGTGAGGTTGCTACTGCACTTATGACCGCTACTGTACATGGCTTTAGCTACCTTGCAGGTATTTTTAAAAGTTTTAGAGTAAGTAGCAACGTATTTATTAAAAGTTTCAGAGTTAATATAAGGCTTAAGGCCATACAGCTCAAACAATTTTTCCCTACTTTTCCTAATACCCTTAGTCGCCCAGTCACTGAACAAAAAATTTGGGCAAATCGTTTTAGTTTTCTTCTTTAGAGTATTATTGAACTCGGTGCGCACTACCGAAAAGAATTCCTCATATAATTCATTTACATTTATTATAATATGACCCGGTATACTTAACTTGCCAATTAAGTTATTATTAAATCTACTTAAATTGCTGGTTGTTATTTGTCTAGATTGTATCTGAATTCTTTGTAATGGTGTGTTGGACTTGAAAGCAACGGTTTGACCGCTGTGATCAGAAGGGAGATAATTTACAATGGCTTTGTCTAAGTAGTTGCAGCAACAAAAAACATTATCAATACATGTAGCTGTATTTGTAGTTATACGGGTTGGTTCTGAAAACACATTTGACAAATTGAATGATTGAAAGAGACTTAATAATCGGCTGCTATTTGAACTATTTTCTAAGATATTAATATTGAAGTCACCACAGATAATCAGTGATTTTTTACCCGTTGCAAGTTTTACTAGAACATCTTCCATTACTGACTCAAATGTGGAGTAGTTTTGATAATTTGGGGGTCTGTAAACGCACACTATAACATACTTATCTAGCTCAACACAGGACAATTCAACGTTATGTTCAACCGACAGATCAACTATATCTTTACGAGTCTTAGATTTAATAGAATTTTTAACTAAGATTAGTGAACCCCCACGTTGCATAGACTTTCGGTTAAAACAACTGCCCACACTATAATTTTTATAATTAATTAGCATCTCATAATCTTTTAACCAATGTTCAGTCAAACAAATAATTTCAAACATAGTTTTTTCTAAAAATTATTCAATCTCTAATTGTTTGGAAGAAAAACCTTGAATATTTTGATGGAATAATGTCAAGGTATTCTGCTTAGACTTTTTTTTACAATTAACTATTTGAGAGCAAGAGCAAGCACCTTGATCTTGGTAGGTATAACTATAGTGTTACCAGTATCTTCTGTTGTCTTACTATCTAGTTTAAATTAATATCCAGAGTGAGCCCCAACACTCCCATGACATCACCAGGCAATGAGATCCTACTACTTGTGGACCCCACATTATGACAGGAATTTTCCATAGTGACACATGGATCCTCCTTCGTACAATTATTGTAAACGTGTATAGCACTTGGGCTACAGTTACTGGTGGCCACCTGTACATTAGAATTATTACTAATAATTGAGGTGTTAATTATAGTACTACACTTCGATATACTACTTATGTCTGAGTTAATATAAGCTAATAGCCTCGCTATTTTAAGTCTAAACCTAATGGGCAGATACACTGTATTCCTTGTCGATTTCAATTTATCAACAAAATTGTTGGTGTCAAAAAATATAAGTTTGTCACTGTAGTGACTTACTAGGAACTGTATATGCTTATTAAGCATACGTATATAATTGTTTTTTCTATTTGATAACCTTTCAAAATAGGGAAAAGCACACAAAATTATTTTATTACAATTTATCTTTAAAATCTCAGTAACACTGTCAGTGATATCTTCTTTATTGACTTGGGAATATTGGTATTAGAATCATATTGATTTCTAGTAATTGATGTCATTATTTCTTTGAAGGAAATCCCAGGTAAACAATAGTTTTGAGTAGAAAAACTCAAGTTATTACTAACTAATTTCCCTAACCCTCTTCCTATACTATCTGAAAACATAACTGACTGATAGCAAACTTGACTACTACAAGAGGAAATACTACTAGCTACTGACTGTACCACTTGAGAAAATTCTTGCACAATATCAGGTATATCTTGGTTGAGGATACAGTCTTGAGACAAACTCTCAGTCTGGGACGGGTCCTCCGTTGCCTCAGGCGGCTGGACAGCATCAGGGTTTGAAACCTTCTGACAAGTACACTGACACATAACTAACTCATTAGCAGCAAGAATATGTTCTTTGATTTGATTCTGAGAGCCCACATATTTAATAAAAAGGGAACTAAGTCTGCCCTCGAGTACCTGTATGTCGGATTGTAAACGCTGTGTATCAATTTCATTAATGTTATTACAACATTTCATAATGCAACTCCTTTGCTTTTTCGATCCCTTCCTTACTCATCAAACAGCCATATTCTCACTACTCAATTTGTAGTATCTTTATGAATCTCAAAAAAAGATCATTGTCACGCATGCGCGTTTTACTACCACAGCACCGTAATAAAAAAAAAACTTATACATTGTTTGTATTAGATACTCAGAAATTAAACGTTCCATGAACTTACATAGAGTTCTTACATCACTGTACAACCCTATGGTTTCAGAACTTTTTATAGAAGATTCATATCATGGGTGTAGTTAGTCTTGTATGAAACTGTACATAATTAGCTATTAAAACACTCGTGTGATAAACCCACATTCGTTTTTTAATACCCCTTATTATACAACAGTTGCATAAATAACTATTAATTTTCATAAAGAGGTATAAATAGCATTTAGCCGTACTAAAGTATTTCTATAGACATACCCAGTAAAAGTTATATTAGTATTAAGTATAAGCATAAGCTGAGGTGAGGTCGGATGTACCTGCCAAACCCGCCACCACTGTCGCTCAGGGCTTCCCGTGAAATTTTGGGACGGGAGAAGTTCCTTTCAATCGTCTCGACGAGACGGGCTCAATGAGTACTGCCTCTTAGGGCAGCCCCTGGCCCCTGACCCCTGGCCCCTGCCCCTTGGGTCTCACCTTAAGGGGTCAATTTCTATAGCCCAAAATGTATCGGAACTAGGTGGCGAGTACTTTAGTCAAGAAATTATGCTTTTCCATTACAATGAGGCAATTTGGTCGACGGTTTTGGGCCCGCATCGTTTCAGAACCAAAATCCCAGAGATTTGGGACACAGGAATAGTTCCTAAATATCCCTTTAGGAAAATTAATTGAAAAATTATTACTAGGCCGTTGTGTTTGGGATCGTTGGATTCGAGTAGCTCTCTTATCATGTTCACGAGCGTTTTTGACTCGTTTTTGTCCGTGATATTTTGTCGTGTAACTTGAGGAACAGGGTGTAAGGTTCACTCATCCCCCGTAGAAAAGGGAGGATCCTCCGACCAGACGGGTGTTATGTCTGGCGGGCAACTGCCCAGAAGTTGAAGTCGGGAGCTTGTATATATGTCCACCGCGCGGTAAACTCTAATTGCGCGATGCAGGATTTGAGTGACGTCAGGATGTTGTGTGACGTCAGCTCTTTGATGCGTAGTTCGCATGTGGCGATGTAGATGCCGCCACATAACCATAATATTAGTTTCCATTATTCCAAGTAAAGAAAACATTTCATAACGCGACAAATACAATATAAAAACAAACATTGTACCTATATACAAACACAACACACAAGCACACACACCTCTTGAATATTTGTCCTACCTATTTTCCAACAGAAAATCCATAAACTGAAGTGAAATATAAAATTATAATACGTAAGTATAAGATACAACATAATTTGAGCTGTACCTATCTATTTATTATTGAAATTAAGACAGCTAACCATTATGAAAATAAAATTAGTCAAAAGAAAGCGAGGTCAAGAGCCCAAGCCGCAATTAAAAAAAAAACAAGCGGGTCTCGGGAGTATTACTAGTGAAAACATAATACAAACCGTTTCTTGAAGTTTTTCCATTCTTCATTACGTTTCGGGAGTTGTTTGTGCTTATAATTACACTTTTTATTCTTCACAATAAAATTGCCAGGTAAAGTCTGTCGGTTTCCTATTGTTACAACTTTTCTTTGTTTTTTTGTTTACTTAAAATGCTAATGAAACTTTTTTTTTATGAGAGCAGATTTTAAACTGGTATATTATCTTGAAGGTCCTCTTCGCGCTCTTGTTAGTGGTAAGTTGAACTAGAGATGTCACTAAAGCCAGTAGACAATGACACTGTTGATTGGGTCCGTCAGTGCTTTGAAAAGTAGAGGCTATGCATCAGCATGACTGACTGAATGAATGACGTCAGATAAAGTTTGTCGTAAGATTTCTATGGACCAATATTACTTATTAAATTAGCTTAGAAATTTTATTAAAATTTTATTTTGTATTGAATTGTAAAATGACATACCGTAATTCAATTTACATACATTCATAAACTCATGCGTTATTCCCATGGGGGTGGGGAGAAACTACAGAACGCCACCTGCTACCATCTTTACATACTTCTTTTGCCTCGTTTACGTTCATACATCTGCAGTGCTATTCTGTAACCATCTCACCGTGAAAACTTAGGTGAAGTGAGCGTGGAGTGAGCTGTTATTCCATAGGGATTGACACTATTGACAGCTCACTTCACCCAAGTTGTCACGGTGAGATGTTTACAGAATAGCATGGCTGGTCATACATGCACGCCGGTTGTGAGTTTTAATGTAATTTGATTACTAATAATAACCTGGCATGATATATTTCGTTTTTTTTTACTACCTATGTTGTAATACCATTTGACTTATATAATGACTAAATCTGTGTTAAGGAGCTCGTGGCTAAGTAATAACAGCCGCACGAGCCGATTGATCAGGTTAAGCTACGCTTGCCGCGATTGGTCCGTGGATGGGTGACCATCTTTACATATCGAGATTCCTCCGTGCTTTGGAAAGCACGATAAGCCGTTAGTCCTGGCTGTCATTCTTGGATCTTTGACAGTCGTTACGGGTCGTCAGAAGCCCGAAAGTCTGGCAACTAGTCTTACCAAGGGGTATCGTATTACCCAGTTACTAGGTTGTGGAGGTCTGATAGGCAGTCGCTCCATGTAAAATACTGCTATATTCAGCTGCAATCAGTTAGAATGGAAGGCGACCCCAATATATGTAGTTAGGAAAAGGCTAGGCAGATTGATTTGTTTAATACTGCTAGATGACTTCAAGATGTCCAATTAAGGACGTCTTGAAGTCATCTAGCCATAGAATTATCGTATTGTGTTTTGATAAGTCTGTGGTCATTAAATGAACATAAAATAATGTTGTGAGTTTGTGGACATTAATAATTTAATGTCCACAAACTCAACAGCAAACCAACATTGTGTTTTGCAGCGCCCTGACAGAGTTCATGTATAAAAACTAACAGTAATATAATATTGTAAAATGTGTGATGTGCGTCATCATCATGTCCACTGCTAGACATAGGCCTCCCCCGAGCACCGCCACTACACCCTGTTCTGTGCTCCCCGCATCCAGCTGATTCCTGCGGCCTTCACAAGGTCATCGGTCCACACTGTGTGAGGCCTTCCAACGCTACGTATTGCATCCTAGTAATGATAATTTTAATATACCCTCTATCTCACACTCAACCAATCGCAGGCTCCTGATGTGGCCCTATTCACAAAAGTAAGACGGTCTCAACAACACTCACTGACCTTCAGACGTCACCTAACAAAGTACATTGCTGTTCTTGGCACAATTTGATTGAGGTAGGTATGTTTAAACTGCAAATGACTTTTTATTTATTTTGTAAAGAGTCTTATATTTCTTGTGTTATTAAGTAAAATGGTAGCTAGGATATTGTAGTAAAACATAGGTCTTCTTCTTTTTGTGCGATCTGTGACTAACCTGGTGTCAGAGTTTTAAAGCCACCCATGGGCCTTTGACTTGGCTTCACATGCCGTCAAGAAATATTTCTCAGGCATGGCCGGTTTCCTCACGATGTTTTCCTTTACCGTTTTTGAAGCAAGTGATAATTGTACAATATGCACATGAATCCGAAAAGTCGGAGGTGCGTACCTTGGGTTCGAACTCGCGACCTATGAGTTGGCAGTCTGACGGTCACATTACTAGGCTCTCACTGCTCTTCAAACATACCTATGTCAAAAAGCCTATGATACGACCATAATACAGTCCTATCAAAAAAGAGTATCGTTCTTTATTAAAAAATATCATAATAATTAGGTAGCTTGACAAAGTCTAATGATATAATTTCCTACTTAACGGCCTGCCGCGATACAATAATAAAATTTCGTGTGAAATTATAGATGGGAACGATTTGTCCGCAAATTCATTAAAACATTTTATTTACAAGCGCACGGCCTACATTTTGATGGCTGTAATTTTTTTACATTTTCAATTAACAAATTCGAGAAGTTTTACATTATTCATTGACTTTCAATATTGAGGTTTCCCATTAGGATGACATATTTAATTGAAGTCACTAGGATACATTGATTTAAAGATATTAATATTTGACAAAAAATAACCAATCGTCGCATACTGATAAAAATCTAAAAAGATTATTATGTCATTTTGCATGCTCATGTCGATGATTGATTAGAAAATATTGTTTCATCAAAACATAAGCAGCCTCTTTCCTACTTATTTTAATATAGTTTTCTTTTTCACAAAAAGTTACATCATCATTCTTTAGTCTCATAAAAATCAGTTTCTACCTTACACGCTCGATACAACATTTTGTCGGGAAGCTTACTTGTTTTATTTTTATTACAACGGCTGAGACACGATAACATAATTTAAGACCTTTATCGAAAGGTGGATCGCTACGCAAAAGAAAATTCTCTTTTGCTGTAGCATAGAAAATATCTTTATAATATACCGTATCCCGTTTACCGTTCCCAAGAGCTCGAACCTAAAAGAAAATGAACCGTAGATAAAGGATTCACGCTCATTGATTTAAGGACACTTCTAGAAAAATTGAGTGGAACATTTCCAAAATACAAATTGATTGAAGAATATTTCGTAGGTTTTTACGCCTCTGTCTCTTTTATTTGAGTATGATTTCGTACTATACTGAGGAAAATTTATTTAATAGGATTTCAATTTATTTGATGCCTACTGGAGATGCATATGATTGTTTTATCTAAAAATAAAAGAATATACCTCGTTTTAACTATAGTTTAATACCACAAAACTAAAATCAACACAGCTTCTTTTTGTTATAATTTGATTATTGCAAAAGAAAAAAAACTTATCGAGGAATATCAACAGAGAGATCAGCGATAATATAAGCAACGGCTGTCCATAATGCAGCTCCAAGATCAAGGTTCTCTGTAGTTTCAACATTCATAGTATCTCCTTCAGTGTGGTGGAACCAGAAATATTTCGCATCGTCATTGTAAAGACTAGCTCCAGGTATACCATTACCGGTAAATATAGCAATATCAGATCCTGGCGCAGCACTTTCTATAAGAGTCGACGCATTAATTGATTGGAAAAGCTTCAACACTTCCGCCAGAATACAGCGCGTTTTGTGGTTGCCACCGACAGCCAGTCCCAAAGGAGCGAATGTTCCTTCATCAGATTCCATTATAAAGTTAATGTTGTGGGTCTCATTTCTATGCGCTTTCTCATATGCACGTGCACCTACCAGACCAAGTTCTTCAGCTGTCCAAAATATGGCTCTGATGGTTCGCTTTGGGATCAAATTCAATCGCTTTAGAATCACTGGAGCTGCCCAGCTGATGAAAAGGCCACCTCCGTCGTCCATAGCTCCTTGGCCAACATCCCAGCTGTCGATATGTCCTGATACTATGACAAGCTTTTCCGGGTCTTTTGATCCTTTCAAATCAACAAGTGTGTTCCTTGATGTCTTAGTTTGTAGTGTTGAATACATTAGAATATGTAGTTTGACTTTCTCACCTCGGTTATTTATTCTTGTGATCAAATCAGCATCTTCTAAAGTTATTGCTGCCGTTGGGATAGGTTCAACACCATCACTGTAGGTTTGAGAACCTGTATGTGGGGCGTTAATTGAAAAGGGAGTAATAGACCTCACCAAAGATGCAATGGCTCCTTTAGCTGATGCTTTACTTGCTCCTTGTGTCCTATATATCACAGTTTCACCGTAAGTCGTAAAAATCGGCACGAAAAGAACAATTTTGCCCTTGATCTGTTCGGCTGGTGTATTATCCAACTGTGTAAAATTGGATATTACTACCACTTCAGCTGAAAGTCCATTTATAGGTGTGCTGACACTGTGACCGAGACCCAAGACCGCCATCTTCTTGAATCTTGGTTCCAGCATAGTAATTTCTTCTGCGCCTCTTTCCCAACGCGGAACCTGAAACCAAATAACTTGTTCAGAATCATAATTCTACCATACCTAATGTCAGCTGTGAAGTTACCTTTTATAAACAAACTATCTTCGCCCCGCAGTTTCACCCGCATAAATCTTGATCCCGAGGGAATATCGGGATAAAAAGTATATTTTGTCCTAACCCAGGTCATGGTCTACCCATGTGCCAAATTTCATCCAAATCCGTTCAGCCGTTTTAGCGTGAATGCGTAACAAACAAACAAACCATCAAACAAACTCACGTTCGCATTTATAATAAATATAGGATAGGATATAGGATAGTGAAACGGAATAATTCTACCTGATTGTACATAGAAAAAGAAGATACATATGAGCATAATTACACTTAAATTACAAAACGATAAATTAATTTTATATTGGTACAATATTGCAAATGAATCGCATTTATGTAACTCACCTCAACTTCTTCAGTAATAACATCATTTAAACCTTCATTACGAGACAAATCGATCATGTGATCAATAGCTTTTTCAAGAACTTTTGTTCCCGACGGCCGCGCACCAAACTTGTCCACGAATTTCGCCAATCTGTAATTACAAAGTATCATATTAAACCACAAACAGTACCTTACCACAATCAAATCACGGCTAACATCTTTCTTGCTTCAGTCCATACATGCTTGAACACTTACTCATCATAAGTTTTGCCTTTAAAATCACCGTCGAGAACATATCTCAGAATCTCATCCTTAACATTTTCGTAGGCCCATATCTCTTTAATCAATTCATCCCCGAGCGTATCCTGGCATGTATTTGTATTTTTGTCCAGAACCTTGGCTTCATTCGCAACGATAACAAAAAGGGTTACGAATACAATCCGATCGAAATTCATTTTTCTTCCAATGTCTCTGAGACACTGAGATGTTTCGATAAAACGAGAACTCTTTTGTAGTATATCTATCTTAGTATCTTATCGAATTGATGGTCGAATGTCTAAGATGTCTATACGATTACTTATATCTACGTTTGATAGACATTTAATACTCAAGAGGCTTGAGAGTATTTCTTGTGGATTTTGTTGATATCTTATCAAACTGTGTGTAAAATTTCAATTGTACGCTTTCCACTTGATAGTATCATTTTGGATCATAGTATTACCTAAGTGCTAAGATGTAATAGATAGTAAATACGAATTATTAGTTATTTTCGATCGTATGCTATATTCGTTAACGGATCAATGCGGCTCCTATGACTCTTCTGTTTATTTTGTTATTGATTGTTTGATATCACACATAAAAGCAGTTACAATTTGTATTGAAATTAAAAAGTGTTATTACAGAACGTCAAGAACATAAAAAGGTAATATGACACGCGTAAAAATCGTAATAAAGACTATTAACAGTAACCTTAGAAGAAAGCAAGTAATATTACACCACACTGTAAAACCAAGGCCACATATTAATGAAGAATAATTCAAATAATAACTACTTCAGGAAATATTTTAGACGAGACTAAACGACGAGAATAAATTAAAACAGTACCTAATAGTAAAATAACTTCCAAAATTGTATTAAATAAAAAACATTTAAGAGAAGAAACAAAAATATATATAATTTTGCTAAAATTAATATAGTAACGCCAAAAACAAAACATAGGGACATAATAGGGGTAAATATTATTATATCGTAAAATAAATCGGACTAGTATCATTAACCAGGCACCAGGGAAAACAGAGGAATACAGTTAGTAAGGAATGAACGTCAACGAGCACATCACCGCGTTTCCTCTTAAGTTCAATGTCATAAAAATAAAGATTGCTACAATTTACACCTGACTTTTGTCTACAAATGTCATGACAGTATCATCACCATGCACGCCATTTCTGTTTAATTCCATGCCATACTAGTTTTTCACTTCTTTCCAATCATCTTAAATGAACCAGTAAGTAATATAAATGGTGTAATAGATCTCTTAGTGAAGTCGTATAAAGATTCAATTTAACAGCGCACCAATATTAAAGTACTACAATACTCACTCATCATAGATCTTCCCTTTGAACGCTCCCGAGACTGTGTAGTCTATTACTTTCTTGGCTACGGCTTCATAAGATGCAATTTCTTTTACCAAAGTACCAAGATCACAATCATTGGAATTAAAAACTTTCCTTGTTCTTTTCACACACTTTGATTCGTATAGTAGGACCAACAGCAAGAAAACGAATGATTTTGTAAACATTGCACTGTGTTATGTACGTCTGCTGTTGGTAACTGTCCATAAACAAGTAGAGTGGAATACGGATAGAGAACACCGAGAACAATTGGATAGGACTCTAAATAAGGCGGTCAAGTGTGAGTGCGACATAATCGTGGAAATGTGCATTGTTACTAGGTAATGTAGTGTGTTTGATTTGATTTTTGATTGGAGAATTTGAACTCATTAGTGATTTCAGTCTCGAGGTTAGATGAATTAAAGTGAGAGTGTTTTTTAATGGATTGTTAGGATAAGTTTACTTGATTTCATTAGGTTATAATCTGGTATGATCAGTTCATGATTAGAAACGTGGTTTACTCTAATTGTCCTAGCATAATACTCGTTTATCAGAAAAGTGAATAGATAAGATGGTTAAAATCAAAATCGAAAGTTATTTATTCAAATTAGGCTGGGAATCAGCAAAATTACATAAGACATTACCCGCCCGCGTTTTTCACCACTTCCTAGTGCTTCACCTAGTTAGTAACCTAATAAATAAGGTTACTAACTAGGTGAAGCACTAGGAAGTTCCTGATTGACCGAGTGAGCGAAGCGAGCGAGTCTCTGCTTAAAGTCTGGCACAATTTACTTTCGTGTGTCAGTTTGTTTGTACGCCTTCCTCTACACCCGATCGATTCTGTAAAAATATCACCGTGAAACTTAGGTGAAGTGAGCGTGAAGTGAGCTGTAAATAGTGTTAATCCCTAGCATCCTGCCGGTCGATATGTGACACTGACAGCTCACTTTACGCTCACTTCACTTATGTTTCACGTTGATCTTTTTACAGAATCGACCGACAGGTCTTATTTTACAACTGATGTGGATGAAACACAGGTTTTACGACTTTATAGATTTTTTTTTGTCGTCAGGGATTTTTGATTGGAGGGGTACTTCCTCCAAAAAGTGGCAAAAAGGAGGCTACTGGATGTCTCCGCCATAAGAGATACGATTTCGATGTTTTTTTTTAAATTTGAACCTTTTAAAACCATAACCCTTAACAACTAGGTAGGGATTGATCGAGCACCTGGGACCACCTTCTCATCACAAAACAAGAGAATTCTGAAAATAATTTTAACTAAAATTGTAATACGGGATATTTACTATGTTTTTTTGTTTTTAAAAACATCTACCACAAAAAATAGTGGTAGGTATATCACTCTGTTGGAATAAAGTTTGTGCTCGCGAGGTCTGCTGTTTGCAGAACTACTTGTAGAAGTATAGTTTTAAGACAGGTAAATCAGAAGGTAATTAATACATCGTAACATAACAATACTCATGAATCATCTATATATAATAGTTGTTACATCAGACTCCCTACCGACCAAAATACCAAAATAGAGACACATTTATTACCATTCTATTTCATAAATGGGTTAATAAGTTTCTTAATATCAGTCATTTCATCGACTCATTGTCTCTCGCACAATGAGGGCCGCACAAAACACCGACGGGACTGATCCATTCATGATAATAGACGCCTTATTTAAGGAACAATAGTTCTATTAAGAATGAGATAGTTAGGACCTGAACCAGACTGTTTATTAGGACATCCTGATACATTATTCATTTAGTCTTTGGAAGGGTTAGGTACAGTGAGTTTGTCTTTACTTGCCATATTTAGTAAACAATAGGAATGGCGTACGGAGATTTCGATTTTGATTTTGGTTACTGTTCTGTTCACATGGATAATTCAAAGCAGTGTTTGACGTAATCAATATCGTATGTGTTTTAAATAGAAATAATGGCGTTCATCTTTAACATAATGACGATGTGTGATTTTTTACCAAAAAGGAATAGTCAGGAAAAATACACAGTAGTCTTTGTTGTTTGTTTTGTTTACTGAAATACGTTTACCGTGTATAAGGTTGTTATTAGTAATGCTGAGTTAGCCTTTTGTTATTAGTGGCACAAATTCGAAACAATACTTAATTATTTTTTGGTTTCTGATAAATTAAAACTGCGTCCAATTTTGTGATTGCCGTGGACGTTAGCTATGGAGCAAATGAATTGCAATTTACTTCAAAGATAATTGATGTGAATAATCAAAAAGTATCTACTTGACGAATTTTTGCAAACTAAAAAACTGAAAATATTTGAAAAACGTAGGTAGGTCTCTCTTAATTTTAAATTCCACCATAGCGAACGTTTAAAGCCGAAATGAATAATTTATCATATGGTACGAAACGAATAATTTTAAAAGGTACCAAAAAAGCAATTTAAATCCATCAGGCGTCACAATAGCCATTTTTACCGTCATTCGGTACCAACGAAATATTATGAATAGTGCACATCCGTTAGTGACCAATCACAATCTATGTCAATCGAGCGTATTGTACAGCGAACCAACTGCGATGACGTATGAATCCACGTAATTTTCGCTTCTGTGAATACCGATTCACATTTGTGGCAGAATATTTAAGGTTATACGGATGAGGAAAACCCTGACTCCTAAGTTACAAGATCACCTAGTTGAGGAGTCAGGATTTACCTCATCCGTATGACCTTTAGTTAACCAAGTTATGGATCCTAAGTCTTAAGCAATGTCTAAGGTTTCCGTATTATTATTATTTTTTGGAACGAAGTTCCTTATCGCGCGTTGTGAAAGGGGGCTAGACGGAAAAAACGACACTTTTTGCTATAGTAAGCTATTGTAAGCTGTGCGGCGTGCGCATGTTTCTCTGTCTGTCTCTCTCTCTCTTCGAACTTCGTTCCATCCGGGTGTCCCTTGACACCTCTCAATTTTTTTTTAAATTTAGTATATAGTAATTGCGACATAGTCGTTGTATTTGAAACTATTGAATCGTCGACAGAATGTATAATTTTACTTATTATGTAACTGTTTGTGGTGTTGCGAGCGTTGCATTTTGCGGATAGTATTATTCAATGCGCGAGTTTAAACCCAAGGATATAAACGTACAAGTTTATGACGTTCCTGCGGCTTCGCTCACGTGACTGTGTAATCTTTTGACGTTATAGGTAAGTCAATGGAAAGAGAAACGTAAAGTCACAGTTTGGAAGTAATTAACCCAGCGACGGTGTTTTTAGGGTTCCGTAGCCAAATGGAAAAACGTAACGTTTATAATTTCGAGCTGGCTGTGTGTCCGTCCTTATGGCACAGCCACTTAACTGAGAAACTATTGGAACTGTAGACATGAAATTTTGAAGAAAGGTGTATTCTTGTTAATGTGTTTTCTCTGTATGAAGCTGAATTAATACTTTTTATGTTTTCAGCTTTAAATAGTATGTCTGGGGTAATTGATTGCAACGAGTAGTGGCACAGGCAGCCATGCTGTTTGAGAAATGAGTTAACTGAAAAAGAGAGGTCTACAAAATTTATTAACAGTCACCTTCAAAAAGATGCGTCTCGAATTTGCGTTTCATTATATATACAGTATTAATATGTAGCTATGATTAGGTATGTGTGATATATTTTGTGATTACACATTGGTACAAAAATATGGAACAAAGATTGTAGATAATTAAATCAACATCATTTTGTACTGTGCTTGAATGTCCCTCAAATCATTAGTATAGTTTATTGAATATTTGCAAAATAGTATTTATGTATGTATTGAAAAGGGTAGATGCTCCCTTGTCTGGTTAGTTATCAAAAGTGTCTGTTTTCGTCTCTTAAGAAATAATTACATCTAGAACTTAATAATAATTTTATTTACATAATACCAGAAGAATTCAAATTGAAATAAATCTCAAAATTGTGATTGTAACGGATACATCTAGTAATTTTCTTTTCAAGCCAGTAATGTAACATCTTTCTTTTTTCTTATTTTTTTTGTCAGCATGAATTTATTAATATATTACTTTAATTTAAAACTTACTATCGTATATATTATGTATAAGAATGTAAAGAAAAAAAAAATAGAAAATAAAACAAAGGGAAGAGCTCATTGGGTATCAAAAAATTCGTCCGCATCGCTGTCTCTGTCTCAAATATCAAATAATTTATTAAAACTTTTTAACCTATCGAGCCCAGATTTACATGAACTTCTCAATACTCCTTCCTCACAAAATAACCTCAATATTGTAACTAAGTTAGCTTAATCTTGCTGTTGAATTTGTGTTAATTCCTACACTTAATTAGTGGTCATAAATCATGTTTGTAGGCTCACACACGTTTCTACATGCCAGCTACATGCCCTACATTGATTTACTCAATAATTAATATGGAGTACCTACTCAGGCACGCTCATTATTTCGAAATATTATATTTGTAAGTACCTTTTTTTTTTTTTTTTTTGAGGATGGGAAATTATCAAATAACTTCTCCCGCTCTGGGTGGAGCGGGAGGGCGTGTCAGACTTTTACTGACTAAAACCCACCCGTGTTCCTTCCGTTGCCTGTGTGCCGAGGTCGCGATATCCCTTTCAGACAAACCCGCGACCCCGGCAGGCATTGGCCCTTCCGGACCCCGTCAGTTGGTGCTGACATCTCTTTGAGGCGCGCGTGGAACACAACGCGCCGTCGACCCGGGCCTGGTCCCTATCGGACGGCGAGCTACCCATTGCTCACCGTCCGCAAGCCCGCGCCTACGGTGGCCGGAAGTCGGCTCGCGACTCCCGACGCCCGGGGCGTCTCCTGCGGCGACTAGGGGCGCGAGGGGGCGCATTTTGCCTCTCCCTCGCGCGCTCCGCCTCCTCCTTCGCGAGCATTACTGCTTCGCAGAAGGAGGTGACGGCCTCCCATGCACTCTCGCTCCGGACCATGGCCTGAACCAGGGCCGGACGCGAGAGATCGCCGCCGCCGATCGCCTCCGTGAGGACACGGCGGTGCTCCGCCCAAGCTGGGCAGACCTCCACCGTATGCTCCACCGTGTCCTCCGGGCGATCCACACAGTGGTGACACCCGGGCGTTTCCTCCCGCTTTATTCTGAACAGGAACCTCCCGAAACAACCATGTCCGGTGAGGACCTGTGTCAGGCGGAAGGTGAGGACGCCGTGGCGCCTCTCTAGCCACTCCTCAAAGAGGGGACTTATCGCCACAATTGTGGCGTGCCCAATTATATTTGTACCTACTGTGTTTATCGACCCTACATTGACTTAGACGTTATTGTCATTTACAGTCAGATATTTAAAAAAAAACACATTTACACACTGTGCCAATTCGGAATTGTGAAAGAACAACTATCGAAGGCAACAAGAACAAAGAAAACAAGTGACAAAGAGTGACGGTTAAGATTTGAATATATGGACAATTTAAGTTGGTAGCCATATGATAAACAATTAATTTACCTAATAAATTCAGTTTTCTCACTTCATAGAATCCCATAAACAAACACCATAAACAACACAGAGGGAAAAAAAAACCGGGCCTAACCTGCGTTGAATTTTGTATTGCAAACGACAATCGCACAACCACTGCGCAAATCTGGGCGTGAAATGATAAGAATAAGAAAGGAGATACTTTTAATATATCCTTCCAAAGAAACTCTGAAGACATTATGAGTCTACTAATTACCCCAACAAGAAGATACAAGACCCATTACACACAAACAAAGTTGTTTTTCCAAGAAAAATAATCCTTATACAAAATGTTGGTGTAGATAAGTTTTTATAACTAACTTAAGTTTGATAAAAGAAGGGATGAAAACACGATGTTTACGAAACTTTTGAGGGAGTTCAGACCTCAAGGGAGTTCAAAAGAAACGAGCTTTGAGAAAGCGAAATATTTTCAGTAATTTTTTCTTAATTTTTTTTTCTGTTTTTAACCTTTGACGGTGGTTGGCACACTGGCTAGTAAGTGTGGCAGAATTGCTTCCACGCTACAAGTTGTGGGTTCGATTCCCACTTACAACAAATATTTTATGTCTACGTAGACAATATCGGGTACACAATAGAATCTATCTTTAAAAACATCCACTATTTATAATTTCGTAATAACAAAATGCAAAAGCTTTTCCTACTACAAAACGAACCAGTTAATATGCACTATCAAGATTTTTCCTGAAAAACGTAAAACGCTTTACATTTTCTTGCAACATTTACAAAGTCACGAAAATACCATTTAGGCGATGCACACACAGATAAAAACTAGATAATTTTCCTCAGTAATTATCTTGAAATTCCAGCTGTGAAATAATGTTTTAATAAGTGAAATAATAATTTAAGAATAAACGTTGTGTTTGTACAGTTTTCGTTTAATTATGCTATTAATTAGCTGTTTTTATTGGCAATAGCAATGGGTATTGATCAATTTCATACATTACAAAGAAAGAAAATAAAATTTATTTGACCCAGATTAAGGCAAACATTAAAATAACACAAAAAACCTAGTTATACTACCACTAGCTACGCCCCGCGGTTTCACCCGCGTAAGTCTTGATTTCGTGAGAATATTGGGATAAAATGTATTCTATATCATAATCCAGGTCATGATCTACCCATGTGCTAAATTTCATTCAAATCCGTTCAGCCGTTTTAACGTGAGATCGTAATAAACAAACACACTTTCGCATTTAGTATTAAGTTACGATTATTGTGGTTTTATTATTTTGATTTGAATTTGAATTTAATCTTGATTTTTTATTTTATTTGTAAATGTATATGCCTATTCTATTATGAGTCTATGTTACTCGAATTAAATAATTTGAATTTGAATTACTTACTTTATTTTTCTGAAACTTAGGTATCTGCTATCAAATACGCCTAGCTATAAAGCTGTCGAAAAGCTATGAAATGGAATTGGTGACTTTATCGACACACAATTCGAAATACAAATACCGTTCCTAAATTGGCTTATCCTTCAAGGCTGGCTAGTACTAGTAGTAGTAGTCTTTCACAACTTACAATATACTAGACTTTTTCCAGGTCATTCTACAATATTCATTTCATAGTTAGGTAGGATTCCAGCTGGAATCAGAGCAGGGGATGTCTCGCTTTCTCATTTCAGAAGGCACGTTTAACCATTGGTCCCGGCTGTCATTTGTAGATCTTTGAGAGAGTTCAGAAGCCCGAAAGTCTGTCTTGACTTGAAGTCCGTTATACTGGAAGCTGAAACCAAGAAATGTAGTAGGAAAGGCTAGGTAGCTGATTTGTCCAGCTCGAATCGTACCTAACTAGGTAGGATTCGAGCTGGACAAAACAAATAACTAGTGGTCCACATTAGACCTGGATCAAAAGAGCTAGAAGTCATGGGGAGAGGCCTTTGCCCAGCAAATGATGCAGTCTACCAGTAACAGAAACAGTTGCTAGGTACTTCAGACTCTTGTTGAAATACCTCAAAATCTTGGCATCAGAGTATAAAGCAGAGACAACAAATTAATTCACGACCCATTAGAAACAAAATGCCTATAATCCTCCAACAGTCAACTCAGCCTATCACAGTTCACTGCTGGGCATGGGCGTCTCCCAGGCTGCACCACAACAGTCTGTCCAAACTACTTTCTTAAGGACGTCGGTTCATCTAAGTGGGGGCCGTCCCACACTACGCTTGCCGATACGCGGTCACACTCCAGGACTCGTCCACTGCACCGGCCATCGGTCCTTCGACAAACATTGCCAGCCCATTGCAATTACAGTTTGCTTATTCTGCAAGCTATGACATATATCCTTGATCCGTCCAATGCTTGTAACATGGCGCCTTTCATTCGATTTATTGTACGGCCTGTTCTACTAAATCGCCCTCTTCGTTTCGGCAAATATTTGCACTGGCTCCATATATTGACACGCCTGCCCTGAAGGCTGCCTTTCCACCAGTGCACCGTAGATGTGCGAGTTTACTAAGCGGTGAAGCTAAGCTACCAAACTATGTGTCAATTTCCATCAGAGCTAAGTCTGGTGAAGCGGAACGGCTAAGATGTGATACGAAAAGTCGCTTATCGCGTAGGTACGTAAAAAACCAAGAAATTTGAATGACGTATACAACCATTAGTAAGCCATTGCAATGTAACTCATCTCATTGTGATAAAGTATAAATCATCATGGTTTTACTTCATTCAAATATGATCGGATACGTAGAACCCTTTTCTACCAGAGCTAAGCCAAGCTATGTTGTGAACATCTAATGATGATTCACTGCGATTAGCATTTATATCGACCCCGAAAATATTAGTCTGGCAGCGAACACAACACAAGTCTGGTCGGAGCATCCTCTCTTTTCCATGGAGGGTGAGGTACTTTCCACCCTGTTCCTCGTACCAAACACATCCATCGCTATCCAGCTTAGCATATCTCTGGTGGAGAACCAGCCTAATGTAGGTACAGTTCTAGTTTGCACAATCGTAGTCGGTTCTGTGTAGGTACAATACTGACGTCAATTGGTAAGAGGTAGGTACGTAGGCGTGTCTGCGTTTGTGCGCTATCGAGCCCATGGTTACTTACTTAGCTAAAGGTTGCGGCTAAAGTTTACTTTGGTTTGATATTTAGATATTTTATTATAATGCTTTCTATATAAAAGTATACTTTTTTTTTGCTTTACATGTACCTGTGGCAAATGAAATTAGATAGCGCGAAACTACGCAGATGTGATGGGCAGGCCAACTCTTTCCAAATTGGCACTCTGGGTATGTGCCCAGGGTCCCGCGATCGTTAGAAGCCCCTCCTAGTTTCTATCAGATCAAAATTCAAAAAATTCAAAATATTTTTATATCACATAAACCTATAAGGGCACTTATGAAACGTCAGAAGCTAGGTGCACGGTTCCAATTGGTCGTTTCCTATGGATAAGAGCCGGCAAGAAACTCCACGGTTACTCTTTTAAAAGTAAATGGTTTTTACAATGTTTCCAAGTTACAGTGTTAAAAGGTATGAGAGGACAGTGTAGGCCCATCAACAAGTACCAGGTACTTAGCAAAATATTAAATGGTCCACAGATCTACAGTCTGTTATGTCTACAACGTTCTCTCATTCACAAAATTTAAAAGAAAATAATCGATATAAAAGACAAATGAAATACCTAATAAAAATCACCAAATCATAACCGATATTTATTACCGAAAAACAAATTCATTTAGAAAAATCAAATGATAATGACTTACTACAATACTTACTTGCTTATTAGCTTTTGCATGCAAAATCAGGCTTTCCAATTTCTGCATGTTTAGATAAAAAATATATATAAATACAATTTAATGGTATACTAATAGCCCAGTCTATAACAATATCAAACATCGCAAATGCGAATTTAACTAAGATTCTTTTATATATTGTTAGGTCCCTGAGAGTAGTTTATACCCAAGTTTGCAACCCTGAAAACCTAATATTATAAAGAGGCAAAATTTACGGAACTACCAGTCGGATTTGAAATAGTAGTTTATAAAACTGTTGCATAATGAGGGGTATTAAAATACGTGTGTGTGTTTATAACCGAGCCGTAGGCGAGGTGTTTAATAGTATCACACGAGTGTTTTAATACCTAGTTATGTGCAGTTTCATACACTACTTTATCTACTCTCATACATTGGGATTGAACCTACTATAAATAATTCCCACGAAACTCAGTACAACTTCACTTAAGAATGGCGCCTGCACCCAGCACATCACCGCGCATGCGCTAGAGCGGCGCTGCTGTCCCCCGCTAACGTTCCATTACAAAAGTTATGGAAACTCCTTGGTGATATAAATTTCTTGGATTTGGTCTGTATCGTAATTTAAAAAAAAATGTTTTATAGCATCATTTTGTTATAGAAAAAGTGTTATAATATGATTCTATTTTTAAATTTCGGTATTGTGTTTATAAAGTATGTCAATATAAACTCGTTTTGAAGTTTATAATTCGAATATTACGATATGAGAGTAGATAAAATTATTTTTGCATTGGATAGCCCAATTCGGACGAAGTCGCGGGCAGAAGCTAGTTGGTGAATAATTTAAGAAGTTTGCTTATTGACTTTTATCTACATATGGGCCCCGTGCGTGATCCTTATGTGCCCAGGACCTCCAATAAGTTAAAGACGGCCCTGGTGACGGGTATCGATATCTAATGATGAGAACAATAAAAAAGATTTTTTGAGCTCATTATTTCAAGTTACTTCATTAACAGCGGCCGTTCACCCCGCAGCCAGCTACAGTTAGAGTGAGGTCTCATTAGTGTGTTGCGTTGCGTCGTCGCAGCATTAAAGCTGGTGAACATCGCGTGCGACGACACAACGCATAATGTGGCATCATTATGCGTTGTGCACGCGACGTTTCAACGGATCGACGAATGAGAGACGAAGCGGGGGGAAGGTGATGCGCTGCGCTGTCGGAGCTCCGGTGCGACGGTGGACAGTGTTCCACTACTAGAGGGGCAAACTAGGACAAACAAGCAAACTCGCAACAAAATGCAGGTGTGGCATACAATGCGTTGATCCATTGCGACAACGCAACGTCACGCACTAATGAGGCCTCACTCTTACTTGAAATACCTATTAATTTTTTAATTTTTTATTCTCGTTAGTTTTCAACCGATCACGTTTGCGGAGTGTCGCTAGCTTATTTAATTTGATCCTGTATATGTATTGCAAAACTAAGGCCGCTTCCTCATTGGTGCGGTATCGTTTCGGTATGCCGAATCGATACTGCACTGCTTTAATTTTTCCTCATTGATCGGCAAGCAGCACGCCAAGCTTACCGACAGCCTATATTTAAATGATACCATACTATAATTGAAATATAGGCACTCGGTAAGCTTTCGATACCGAGTTTATCGAGCATGCTGTAAAACGCGTCACGTGGGCATACCGCACTGGATGAATTTACCGAGACACGGTAAACTAAAACAATCCCGCCCCGCTCCCGTCTATACCTAGCCAATCAGGAAACGCTCATTGAAATATAGGAGCTCGGTAAGCTTTCGTTAGCGAGTATACCGAGCATGTTGATCCCGTACCGCTGACGTACCGAGCAATGAGAAAAGGGCCTTAGTCTATAAAATATCGACTTGGTGTCTGTTCTTCTTCACATTGATAGGTAGTACGAAAATTAAATATAGAGTTTTAAATAGCTACATGATCTTCTTAGAGAATTGCCACCGTACATGCTCCAGCTAATGTATAATTTATGTTAAGGAACTAAAGACATGTTGTCTCCCGAGACTGTCTAATGCTAATAAGATGTCCTGTATGCTAATAACATCAAGATGTGACCATACAACCTAAATTACATCAGGTGTGAGCAAGGCAAAGTTTTTAAGTGAATACCTAGTTGACGCACTAGAAGCCTGCGCGATGTAAGGCATTAATATAGTGAAAAAAAAAGCTGCAGTAGATCACCAAGGATTAAAAGAAACACCAGGAACTATTTAGACTTATATGAATTAAAATCCACCGACTTTAATTTTTATAACGGATGTTTTGCATGGCCCAAATGGATAGATCATGTAGTCATAAAAATTAATTGTTTGCCAAATTGACAAACAACTTAAAATTGCCCGTGTATTCAAATCACAACTGTCATTCTTTGACAGTTGCATAAAATGGCTATAACCTGTCAAATAAATGTAGTGTGTCAATTTGATAAATAATTACCCAGAGTCAGCGCAGATAATTGTATGTGTATAATATAATACTAACCAACGAAATACTTACAATTGTATAATACTAACCAACGAGCCCACAAATCCCAATAATTTCAATGGCAACTGACGTGGTAGCGATCATATTCAAGGATACTGCTTTCAATGCTAATTCCTCTAAATGTACAGCTAAGTATACATTAACTCAGACAGTAGTGTTACTCGAGTGATGTATAAACACGTTGAATTATGCCTGAGAGGGTGATAGCTTTAAATGCACTTCCTTCAACTGTTGGTTCTGTATATTTACTACTCTAGTTGTTAAATGAGCTCTGTTGCCACGGTGTAACGTTACGTTTAGCTCTGGGTAAGAGTTAAACGTAGGTCACAACAAAACAAATATATAAAGAGATAAGATTAAAGGTTAAAGGTAAGGACCTTAAGGGTCAGATTCACAGGACGTGGAATGCTCGGGATAGGCGGGAGGTAGGATCAGGCAGACGGGCATACAGGCAGACAGACAGGTGACAGTTTATAAAGAAAATGTCAGAATATAAAAAAAAATTTTTTTTACAAAAGATAAAGATAATAGTATAAAATAAGTTTTGGGTGCTAAAACAATCAAAGATAATTAAAAGTATGATTTTCAGAGGTAACAGTGTTAAAAAAAATATATAAAAAGTTTTTTTTTTTTTGAGTTTCATGAGTGTCCTAGAATTTCAATAGGTAAATAGGTTAAAAGGTAGTTTGTTTAGTATAATAACATATAAATAGACTACCACAACAGAATACCACAACGATCCTCGAGATGTAAAAAACATTACTTAATGGGATAAGAGTAATACTAGTACTGTTAGGAAATCATTTCAAAGAAGCTAGATACTTTAAAAATCGTCCCGAATCATAAATTATGTCGCTTACATGACTGAGAAAGGATACGTATTTTTTATTATTTTGTTTTCAAAATAAGTGTGAATCACCGATTTGTACTTTATAATCTGATAAATAAATCATCAATCACCACATTATATTAGAAAGATTTAGCAGAGATTTATTTATTGGCTAAAAAATTACAGTAACGTTTCAAGCCGCCTACAATTATACATTATTTAATTTGAAAGTGTGAATATTAAATGAAAGATCTAATGAATGAAAGCTTGATTTATTTGTTCAACACAGGTACATACATTTGGTCTTCAGTACCAATTAAGTTGACAGTTAACTCTCTATATTAAATTTATCTAAAACGTACCAACCTACTTACGTTCTATGAACGATCTAAGGCAGAATATTATAAAAAAGTAAATTTACCAAAGCTTTTTTACGCGACACGGGCTATGATAACATAATAGACTGAACAAACTCTCGGATGAAGACCCTTTATCAGCCGTATACCATATTCTATAAAAGGCTACGAAATAATTCTGAATAAACTGATATAATCAGCAATATTCCTCACGGGTCGACACCACGATACGATCTATTACCCCTCCAACAATAGTGGTCATATCCATTGTTATAATCTTTAGTGTTAACGGTATCCCTCATTTAATAGCATAATGCTATCAATGCTCTGACCCAAGAGGTTGAAGTTAACATTAAAGTTATCAGACCGTAAATTCGTTTGAATAGAACCTGCGTAAATGAAAGGATTATGTTTCATTTGAATTTCTAAATAATTAAATATTCATAGGCAGTGTATGAAAATTTTGGATTAAACAACGCTTCAATTACAGAAGGGATCAATTTAAATGGAATATTCTATACGTTGATCACGTATTGGTTCAATGAGTAGCGTAATACCTACGGATTATGGTAATTAAAAGCAAATAACCTGTGGGATATCGTTGGGAGGCTGTGAACGCTTAACGTGCCTTTGATGAGACTGTTTTCGGGTAACAGAGTATAGGAAAGTAACGAATTTGGTAAGGAAGTAATCTCATTTCTTTTTGCTGTTTTCGTGTGATTAGTTACTAACCTGGTGTCAGAGTTTTAAAGCCGCCCATGGGCCTCTGACTTAGCTTCACATGCCGTCGAGAAATATCTTTCACGTGCGCTATAATTGTAACACTTTTTTTTTTTTTTTTGAGGATGGGAAATTATCAAATAACTTCTCCCGCTCTGGGTGGAGCGGGAGGGCGTGTCAGACTTTTACTGACTAAAACCCACCCGTGTTCCTTCCGTTGCCTGTGTGCCGAGGTCGCGATATCCCTTTCAGACAAACCCGCAACCCCGGCAGGCATTGGCCCTTCCGGACCCCGTCAGTTGGTGCTGACATCTCTTTGAGGCGCGCGTGGAACACAACGCGCCGTCGACCCGGGCCTGGTCCCTATCGGACGCCGAGCTACCCATTGCTCACCGTCCGATAATTGTAACACTTAAGGGAAGATTAGCTTAAGGCTACTGAATAAACAGACAGGGTTCAGAAAAGAGAAGCTTAATCCTAAAACGAATTTACCTACCTACGGACCATATACGTTTCTAGAAGGCCTTTGATCCCCGAGGAGCTCGTGGCTAAGTAATAACTGCCGCACGGGTCGATCCATAGGTTAAGCTACGCTTGCCGGGGTTGGTCTGTGGATGGGTGACCATCTTTACATACCGAGACTCCTCCATGCCTCGGATAGCACGTTAAGCCGTTGATCCCGGCTGTCATTTGTGGATCTTTGACAGTCGTTACGGGTCGTCAGAAGCCCGAAAGTCTGGCAACCCAAGTGGTATCGTATTACCCAGTTACTAGGTTGTGGAGGTCAGATACGCTCCATGTGAAATACTGGTATCCACCTGCATCCGCTTAGACTGCAAGCCGACCCCAACATAGTTGGGAAAAGACTAGGCAGATTGATTGAAGGCCTTTATTCCCCATATAATATATATTAATCCTAATTTTGATTTTAATTTTAATTTTAATTTTGGTCGAAGTTTGAATTTTTATTTTGATTTTAATTTGAATTCATGTTATTTTTAATTTTTATGTGTTATTATATATTTTTTAAATCGTGTTTTGTATGGATCATGTGGTATGCAATAAAGATTTTTATAACTATATTGATAATTTCATCATTTTAAATTATAGCATCCATAACTTGCATAATTAATATAATGGATGCGAAAGTAACTCTGTTTGTCTGTTAAGTTTTCACGCCTTTACGGCTAAACGGATTTCGATGAGATCGGCACACTGAAAGAGCATGACCTGGGTTAGGCTAAAGATCACTTCTTATCCTAGTAGTAAGTTCCCGTGCGATGATTACCGACCTCCATGCGAGCGAAGCCACAGGCAAAATTTAGTTTCAAAATATTTGCAACATATTTAAGATGCCTCTGACGTCCTCACCAACCTTTTGAAGTGAAGATAATTTTATTAGTTTTTCAATATATCAAACGTAGACTGATAGAAATGAAAAAAAAAAAACGGAAACTGAAAAAAAAAATGATGATGATAATGACCATTCAGTCATCGATGGGTGGTTCAATGAGTTGGGTGGGTTGGTGGGTTGAATGGGTGTTTGGTTAGGTGGGATTAAAATGGGTTTGGTTGCTATGGGTTCTCAGTTTCAGTTAATCCATTTTATTTTAAACATTTATTTACCTAAGAATGACTTTTATAGTGGCGAAGACAGCCAAGTGATTGATGTAGTTTTAATTTGTTGGTAAATAAGGTGATCAATCAATATAATTAATTGATTAACCCTCGGATGGGTCGTGGTTAAACGTAACTGAGTTGAAGATCTGTGTTACACTTTTCCTTATTTTTTGTAATAGTTCAAATTCAGCTTAATTAATAAATAAAATAATAAGATCTTACATGCCTTTTTTAACCCACTTCTAAAAGGAGGAGGAGGTTATCAATTTGGATTGGAAAAGTTATTAAATTACTTAAATTTAGGAAGTCGGTGGCAAATAACGAAAATAAAAAACCAAAGACACCGGCCGACTTCCGAAATTTAAGTTATATTTCACTTTGTAGTGTTTTTTGAAGTCGGTAATTTATTTTTGTAAAAAAGTTTTTGTATTTTAGTCATTGTTAGTTTGCTTCTACGGAGATAAATATATTAGACAACTATAGGATATTTCCTTTTTCTTTTCTTAAAAAAACACGCAGTTGTTGCGTCCTGTAGCCTATGTCTATCTCTGCATTTATCACCAAGTAGACGAAGACCTTTGTGTTACATACCAAGCAAATATTTTTCCAGTATTTAATATTGAGTTAACATAAGTTATCAATATCATCATTAAAGACACGAACAATCTCATCGACTTGCTAAATTATATTTTATTTTATATTTCAACAAACCACGTACTGCTTAGTCGAATTTAAGCACCATTTTCTAAAACCAACACCGTTTTCCCGCGTTTTCCAAGCGAGTTGATAGTAAATAGCGACCACTAAATCGCGCTCTTTTGTTTCCAGCGCAAATTCAATTCCGCTCAATGACGTCACAAACAAAACTGTCACAATAGAAACGGGAGTTATTTTGTTAGTGTCCGTCGTTTGTGATCATGGACTGTAGTTTACTGTAACGACCCTGTATTTGAGAGTTAAAGGGAACATGATATTTCGGGAAATCTAAAGGTTAAAGGCAATTTAGAATCACTGATGCCTAAGGCCTGAGGTCACAAGTAGTATTTCAAACTTCAAAGGTTTTGGGAAGATGCCTAAGTACTCTGTTCGTGCGTGATCGGCCAGTGATATTGTGCTTGATTTTGATTTTGGCCACTGTTCGTGAACAAAATCCATCACAGTTGATATGGCGGACTTTAAGTCAATAACAATATCTTTCTGACTTTCTAGTTATCTTATTGACGTCGAAGACGAGGAATTCACAACGGAATGGTCACATAATGTTTTGTCTCATCAAACAGCAATTATGACTAGAAAACATGAACTTCAGCTAAAAAAATATTCATTAATTTATTACCTTTGCCTGCTATATGTACTTACAACTATGAAAATGGAACAGTCAATATTTTGTGTGATATAAAATCAAGTTGATTGGACACCGGAGGCGATAAAATTGCCGGCGATACGAGAATATTGTGAATTTATGACAATATTGTGAGCAATTTTATTCATGCAGGTATCGTTTTGATACCTAGTACAGACATCTTCGTAGGGTAGCTGGTACCAGCTCGGTGAGAGTAGCAGAGAATCGAGCTAAATGGCGTGCTATTGGAGAATCCTATGTCCAGCAGAGGACTGCAGCTTCAGGCTGATGACAATGCTTGTTAATTTTATATTGAATGCAGCAAAGAACAGTTTCCAAAAGGGATGATAATGCAGTATAGGTAAGCAGTGAATAAAATAAAGAAGACGACGTCGCACCTGGTGAGTAATTTGTGACTTGATATGTCTCGGACGGTTACCAATACGTGACGTTGGAGTTTCCCCATAATTAGGTATGTGCCAAATACTGCCGTCAGAATCGTCACAAAATCTTATTATAATCCTTTACCCACGTTTACACCCAACAAGTAACATGTATCATACATCTATTCAAGTTGTTTCAGACATGTGTTGTTAACTATTTACCTTTTTGACAAGTTTTCCACAAGTTTTGTATACTTACAACTAGTCTTTACAACTTGTTTCAGGTGTAAACAATAAAAGGAATTCGTAGACACAACATGTAAAATACATGCACCGCGTGTAATTTACACCAAGGTGTAATTAGATGTAATTACACCAAGTGTAATTTACGCGAATTAGGGCCTGCACACACTGGCGGATGGCAGGGGGGGACTATCGAGGGGGATTTCTATATCCGCCAGCGCACACCGACAAGAAAAATCCTGTGCAATACCGCGAGCGTTTACCAACCTCCAGCGCATACCTGCGCATACCGGCACATACCGGCGCATACCGGTGCATACCGCCGCGGTATCCTCCAGCGTGCTCTTCGATGCTCCAGAGAAAACTGCGCTGCGATGCTCCAAGGACGATAACGAGCATTGAAATACATACCTTATTTCGATTGATAAGTATTAAATTCAATTGATAAATTTAAAATCCTCTGATTAAAGACCTGCGCACACTGGCGGTAGGCACCCGCCAGTGTGCGCAGGTCTTTAATCTCTGGCGTTCCCAGCTAAGTACTTTCGGAGGATAGCAAAAGGAGTTTTACCACGTGCATAAGAAACAGTTTTCTTCCCAAAAACTTGAAGCAATCAATCATACCATACGCAATTCAATACGACCTCAATACGTACGCGCACGTATCGTTCCCACCTGCTTCACAATCAATATGATAATGCATAGGGACCGACAACTTGTTCTTATTATAACAAGCACTATATTGACCCATTTCCTACACTACAGTGTAACGATGTTTGCTTTCCGACTCAGAGTGTGCTGTTTATTTTTGCACTGCGCTGTATTTATTTTTCTTTTTTGTAAAATGTTGGTAGTATGGGTACACCATCTTGATTCGTGTTTATTTAGTAACTTGTTAGTAGAAGCAGTAATTTAAAGAAGGTTTTCTACAAACACAGTTAGTTAATTGGTTGGTTTTTATGAAGGTATTTACAATGGAGGTTATTCAAATGCCTTTATGTAAGTGTAACATAATACATCATCCCGCTATTTTCAAAATGAAAAATTTATCTGAAATTTGTCCAATCTGAAAATCAAACCTATTAGAAATTTCGCTTTTCTGAATAAACTATGTTTGAAGATTCGTTGCAGATTCAAAAGATTTAATAATGCGTTGGTTTATTCAACCATCCTTCTGAGAATTAATAGAATTCGCTTTACTTTAAATCTTAGAACCTCAGTGAATAGAGTTCGCACAGATGAATTTTGGGCCAAATATGTTTGAACTTTTTGCCATCGATACGCTAAAAAGAAGTACAGTAGGCGTTCGTTAACCCAGCACGCATATTTTTTCGCTAATCGCTGATTATCGGAAACGCCTTATTATTGGATTTCTATAGAAAATGTCAGCTAGCTAGTAAGAAATAATATGAACACAGTTTTGCAAAGTAAAAAATCTACGTTTTTTGTTTTACTTTACGTAATAATACCTACTCCTAGAACCGGACCGGACTGCAGAACGACAACGAACAATGCGGGCACTCTGCAATCTTTTGTATTAAACCTGGCGGATTACAAAGTAGGAGAAATAAGTTAGGAAACGCCAGACTAGTGGACATGTCCGATTACCGAGCGTCTACTGTACCATCAAAGAAGTTCATATCTAACCAGTTTCAAAACAAAATCCCGTGAACACCATTATCATATCTGTGACCAGCCTGGTGCTATAGCCGCCGAGCGCTGCAAGCAAGAATAGTCCTTACGGTGGTTAGAGAACTTCTTCGATGGTACGTACCTTCGGAATTCAATCCTACAAATACCAAGAGGGTTGTACCAATAAACTAGCTGGAGCAGTCAGTTCCGCTACCTTGCATTCTTGCATCCTTCGCTGCCCCACATACCTGCGGACTGTCGGAGTACGAAGCTTCGTTAGTTACAGTTCGTTTACTCGTTAAGGGTAGCTCTAGACCGCAAACCGCATCTTAATATCTAACGTATTGTAACACCGAAAATTTCAAACTAGCAACACCGACTGTGCGTGGTGTTTTGAGTAATCAACTAATCACACCTGTAATCAAAACTTATGAAACACTACAATTTATTTGCTCAGTACCTACGAAACCTAATTGACCCTATTGAACCTTTTTTTTTTTTTTTGAGCCTATTTGTCGAACTTTTCTGTTGTCAATAATGGATACGAGGCTTTTGGCTCATCTGTAAAGTGGTATAGTTTTTTTTTTTTTTGTAATGTTCGTTTGGTTTGTGCAGAATAAACACTTTATCTTTCTTTCTTTTTTCTTTCTACGATAATATGCTCCCATTAGACGTTCTACCTATTTAATTAGACTGATGGGCTATATAGCTATTACGCTATATCACCATCATCAAATCCTGCAACAGTCCACTGCTGGAGAATTCTTTAACTAGGATGCAAGTTTACAGTTTCATTATAGCTTGAAATTTGTCGACGAAAACTACAGTTTCCCAGAATAGCGGTGGCCGCCACAAAACGGTCGCAGTGA
Organism: Agrochola circellaris; assembly: GCA_914767755.1. Taxonomy (NCBI): domain Eukaryota; kingdom Metazoa; phylum Arthropoda; class Insecta; order Lepidoptera; family Noctuidae; genus Agrochola; species Agrochola circellaris. The sequence goes on from OU611847.1 coordinate 6,402,963, forward strand.
CAGCTGTCATAAAAATGATGGCGGCAGGGTTTGACTTTTGTCAAAAAATCCTCTCTAGGAACATAGACCTACTTAATTTCATAAATAACGTTTCAATCACGTAATTCGCCGGTAAATTGCGGAAACAGTATATGGCGACCACCGCTCTTCTAGTATACCATAGCTTATGTATACTATGTTACTACTGTAAAAACTTTCACTATGGGACCAACGCCGAAATCGCGAAAAAAAATCTGCTGTTCCCTACATTTATGTTCGTATATCTCGTCAAAATGTAGGGAACAGCTGATTATTTTTTCGTGATTTCGGCATTTGTCCCGTAGTGAAAGTTGTTCATAATAATGAGCACAATGAACCCATAAGAGGTTTAGGGTAAACAAAAACTAAGGTTGTATAAGTTCCACTCATATTTTAGTGGAATGTGTCCGGAACGAGGTTGAGAGGAGTAAATATTTCATTGAAAACGGTTTTAATTCTATTAATGTTGGCATGTATCAGTATCCTAGCTGCTCCCTTGTCCAGGACAGCCAAAAAATTATACAAAATTGTAAACTTTGGTATTAAGCCTAGGTAGTTATAGAATGCCCCTATGAGGGTGACATGGTCATACTGATCAAACCATCTATAAACCAATAAAGATTTAAAAAAAAACATATATGACCGTAATGCAAATGTCAACCATTTTCGAGTAATTTTACATAATAATTTGAAATGAATTAAATAAAAATATAAAATGTCATCCCCTTAATGGATTGCCGACATATTACCCTGTAAATCGGTTTGTGCCTCAGCATATGCACGTTTTACCCGCTCTCCCTAGGCTATATCCAGCTGACATTGCTGACGCTCGATTTGATTCGCACACGTGTAGTAACCCCCAAGGTTACATCTAGAACCGAGTCACTAGCCACTACCATAGATTAAACTAGATTAATACTCGATCAAGTGATAAGAAAGAGTATTTAATCAGATTGTGGAATTAAGTTTGGCGACCAGAAACAATATTGGTCGTTACATAGATAATAGCTCGTAAATAAGTTGATTATGTATATCTACTTAATCTGTGCACACTTAATAATCAATCTACCTAGCCTTTTCCCAACTGTGTTGGGGTCGGCTTCCAGTCTAACCGGATGCAGCTGAATACCAGTACGTTACATGGAGCGACTGCCTATTTGGCTCCACAACCCAGTTAGTGGGTAACACGATACCCCTTGGTAAAACTGGTTGTCAGACTTTCGGGCTTTTGACGACCCGTAACGACTGTCAAAGATCCACAAATCACAACCGGGACCAACGGCTTAACGTTCTTTCCGAGGCACGGAGGAGTCTCGGTATGTAAAGATTGTCACCCATCCACGGACCAACCCCGGCAAGCGTAGCTTAACCTGATGGATCGACCCGTGCGGCTGTTATTACTTAGCCACGAGCGCCTCTATGCACACTTAATAATAACGAACATAATTAACTTTGGCGTAATCGTAGATGGTAATCCCTTTTTTTTTTTTTTTTTTTTATCTCTGAGAAATGCGTTACGCATCCCCGGCTCGTGGGGGACGAGTCGGGGTATGTGGGACTCCTGTGTAAATACAGTATACCCACTAAAACTCAGCGGTGCTCACGCATCGCCGTGATGGGAGGGCCATGGGAAACCGGCTCAGCTTTTACATCCACAGCCCTCCCGGCGCATGCCCGCCTAGCTGGCGGGCCCCACATGCCCCCCACCGATCAGGTGGGGCGGCGTGTGGCTGCGGGAATGGCCGGGAGCACCTGGCCATTCCCGTCCGGCACTGGTGGAGGCCTGTGCGATGCAAGCGAGGGTGCCCCCTAACCCCTAGATTAAGTGCCATCCAACAATCTGTTTCATTTTGACAGTTCAACATTGCGTTATTTACGTTGTTGAGCAGACAAAATTTTCGAACATATAAAGCAATAGATTAGCAATATCCTTCAAAATGATTCAGATTATGATTGATAGTGTGGTACGTAGTTAGGATGCTGAATTTGATTTGGTAGGTAGGCACTTGTTGATCAAAAGCGTTTTGTCATTTTAGATTATCTTGCATAATCATAGTATAATATTATATACATTATTATAATTTTTACCGCACTATTGCATTAGTTAATAAAACCTATAATGATATTTAGATAAATAAATAATATTTATTTTATTTTATTATCTTCAGTGTCTTGTTTATTCCATTAGTCTCCATTAGTCAATTGAAATCATGCAAAACAACGTGTTCGTTATATATCTATCTTGAAATTGTTAATTTGGCATAGAGTAAAATTCAACATAATGTCCCGAAATTCAACGTTACTATAAGAAATTACATTTGACCTACAAAGTCCACAAATATATCATCTCCTGTCTTATTCCCACAGCGCTTTGCGACCGACTTTTTTGCATAAGTAAATAAACTGGAACCGAGTTAGTTTCCGCATTGCATTCCGTTCACTCACTGAAACGTCTGACTATGAAATATTACTTCAATTTATTCGTGTCCCGCCCTTTAGGGTTGCGTACATATTCAGGGCTACGTGAGTTCTTGTGTGTCATTATTATTTCCTGCAATGATTTGGGAAGGAAATTGTGTTTGGGTGCTATTCAAAGGTAAGGTAAAGAGATCTTTGAGAAATTTCTATAGCCTTTGATGTTAGCTTAAGTCGCAAATGCTACTTTTCTTGCCACTGCCTCAGACGTGTAATCTTGAAGGTATTAGTTTCTGTAAAATACTGAGGGGATACTTTGCAAATAATAGGGATGACGACTAAATTTTTTTTTCATCTTTCAAGTATTTTATTAAAAAATATTGGACACGTATTTTTTTTCTTTTTTTTTGCGTAATTCATTGATTTCGGCGATATATTGAGTTCTAATGTGGCATGACGTCACCGCTTATGTAGATTTTATACTTAGTTGTGACGTAACCCCCACTCCCCAACTTTAATGCGTTTTATCTAAGTCATATTGTATTAATATGATGAACTAAAAATACATGTCTAATATTTTTTTATCAGCTGACAGACGCACTTACTCTTTTTTTTAAACCCAGGCATTATCTCTGTTATAATATTATTATCTAAAAGAACTTTTCAATTCTAATCTAGTAATCTTCTGAATTACCTACATGATATATATATATATTTTTCCAAACTTACCTGCTCTTGACCTCGATCTCGCCTGGTGCAAAGCGCTGGATAAAGTTTACGATGGACCGAGCAAGCCCAGAAGATGTCTATTCACTCTAGCTTTAAAGACGGGTTATTCGTGAAGGGGAGCGCAGACGCTGGCAGAGTTCCATTCCCAAAGACTTGATAAATAAATAAGTTGAAAAAACAACCTACGACAATTCTCTTTATCTTAAAGACTACCGAATCAATTACGAAAACCACAAACTATAAAACACAACAGCAAAACCAAATTATTCAAGCCACAATGCTGGATAAAGCAAAAAAAAGTAGACCTACTTCACTAGAATTTAAACTTGAACAGGGTGCTCCGAACGTGATCGAAATATTTCAAGCAGGGTCTACACAGTCGCGAGCCGTAAATTAACTTAATTACTACTGGGTAATTACCGTTGTCTGATGTATTCAGTAGCAAATTTTCCTCTGCGGCTTTATTATTTCAGTTGTTTTGTCTATATTCACTTGTTTTCAAAGGGTTTTATGTGAAGTTGTGTATGATTGGTTGAATGTTGGTTGATGTTTTTTTTCTTATTTGGGTCACTGTTTTAGCGTTTTATGATAACTTAATTTTGATGTTTGTTGTATCAAATAGCGCTCCCGACTCGTAATTAAACAAGGGGCCTACCACCACCTCTAAAGCAGTATTATTTATTTATTTATTTATCGATAGGTGAACCAACAGCTATAACAAATGGATAACAGTTGAAAATGAAACATACAGCCAATTACAGGTTCTCACGGATAAAAACATAATAAGTATTAGAAATCTTAGGATCACTAACAAGCACGATAAAATAGATAAAGTATGTATACATAATACATACACATATATATATATATATATATATACATACACACACATATATATATATATATATATATATATATACATACATGAATAAGGTAATTATTGTAATCTTACTTCGGTGGGGGAAAGAGATGGAGCTATACGTCCTGTAGAGCTTCATCTCTTTCCCACACTAAAGTTATATTCAAATAATACTGCTTTAGAGGTGATGGTAGGCACCGTGATAGTTCTGCCGGGGTTGCGGGTTTGTCCGAAAGGGATATCGCGACCCCGGCACACAGGCAACGGAAGGAACACGGGTGGGTTTTAGTCAGTAAAAGTCTGACACGCCCTCCCGCTCCGCATAGAGCGGGAGAAGTTATTTGATAATGTCCCACCCTCAAAAAAAAAAAAAATGCCCCGTGATAGTTGTGTTTTAGCTACGAGGTATCCAATTGTGCTTATTTATTTTCATTTAGCAAGTTTATTTTGAATTCTAGTGAGTAGTAAATTAATCATTCGTTGTTTCGTAAATTAATGTAGTTGTAAGGACGAAAGGAAAATCCTTTCTCTAATCAAGCTACATAACAATATTTCAAGCACCAAGCTTTTAAGTAAATGTAAAAACTTCTATTTTCTACTCTTCTATATAAAAATGTGACCACTATTAAAAAAAAAAAAACTATCATCTTAACAACAGACAACCATCTCATTAAAAACCTCAACGTTGAAGTTCCTTTAAGACGTTGTCATTTTATTCCGTCGGTGAGCCTTCCAATACTTGGCTGCTATAAAAACCGAGATTATCTTTTCCTGTAATTTTCTCTCACCGAGCCACAGCATAGGTAGGCCCAGAAGGCCCGCTCCATACAACGAGTGAAAACGCACGCACACACAGACACGCTTTACATACACCGAGTGCAAGCGCACTCGCGACTGGGATTCGTTTGACTTCTATTTTCTATTCTTCTATAAAAACTGCGACCACTTTAAAAAAAAAACTATCAGCTCGACAATAGCCTCAACCATCGCATTAAAACCATGAAGTTGAAATTCCTCTAAGAAGTTGTCATATTATTCCGTCGGTGAGCCTTCCATTAATTGGCTTCAACGAGTGAAAACGTACGCACACATAGACACCCTTTACGTACACCGAGTGCAAGCGCACTCGCGACTGGGATTTGTTTGACTTCTATTTTCTATTCTTCTATACAAAATGCGACCACTTTAAAAAAAAAACTATCAGCTCGACAATAGCCTCAACCATCGCATTAAAAACCATGACGTTGAAATTCCTCTAAGAAGTTGTCATATTATTCCGTCGGTGAGCCTTCCATTAATAATGCATGTTCAACTGTTACTGTTACAATTATAAGCATACATGCATGATGAAATTGCAATGCCCTAACAGGGCCACTATGTTCTAAGAACTGATATCCTCTGTTAAGAACTTTATTTATGTACACATAGTTAGCAATAAAGAATTTGAATTTGAATTTGAATTTGGCTTCAACGAGTGAAAACGTACGCACACATAGACACCCTTTACGTACACCGAGTGCAAGCGCACTCGCGACTGGCATTTGTTTGAGATCATCGTACGTTCTCATCTGTGTGAGTGTTTTCGCTCATTGCATCTAGTCGGCCTTCTGTACCATTCTGTTTTGTGCCCGAGCCATACCGAGACCAACAATAAAACTGTCGTTAGACCGGGAACCGGGAATAAAGTCACGGCAAGCGATGCAGAGCGGTAAAGTTAGGAGTAGGTACCTATAATATATTGCAAGTGCAAGTACGTGTTCACTTTTTATAAGTGTATTTCGGATGATATCGCTATTAGGCTCCCGCTGACAGGCTCGACATGACGGCGCGACGCGACACCAGTAGAAAAATTTCCGTGAAGTGTTCATATAAATTGTCCTTTAAATGCACGGTAGTGTTATTTTGAAAGGGAATAGATAGTGGATCTGTGTCTGCGCGCACACTTGTGCACTCTACTATGATTGTATCGATATTCGCAACAAAATTTGTTATGTAGTACCCAGAACAACAATATGCCGTGGGGTGCGCGCAAGACCTTTTCTGCAGTAAGTTCTTGTCGTACGAACGCCTTACCAATCAATACAACAGATCTTCGAAGACATCGATTTCTTTTCTGTCTCTGCTCAAAAATATAGTAGTCTTATCTACAAAATAGTTTTAGATTAAATAGTTAGTTTAATATTTACTCATTCTTTCTCCCTCTCTCTTTCTCTGTTGTTTGCATGCCTGTCTATGTTTAAGTTCACTTCTCTGGTTAAAAAAAAAATAAGATTTTATTTATGCTTTAGTTTACAAAAAGGGTTTCTTGTTCTAACAGCTTAGAATAGCGCACTGTTAGATATAACTTTTAATATGTTGTGGAAAATGTCGTAGGTTATATATTTGTAACTCTTGTATATATTTATAACTTAGTATTTGATTTTAATGTTCTGTTTATTTTCCTGAACAAATAAAATAAAATGAAAAACAAAAAATAATATCTAACGCGCCGATGGCTAGTCTCCAGGTCTCCGCTGAGATTGACTGTCATGGCCGAAATTCGGTCTGGAGGACTACTTATTGTATTATTTTGTGATGCATGAGTATTACAACATGTTTAGTGAAGAATTGTTCAATTGCGTTTTGGACCTTTTTCAACTAGAATCTCTAGATGTACGTTCAAATAGCCTTTTTTGTTTGTTTGGGTAATTATCTAATAATTTCTCCCGCTCTGGGTGGAGCGGGAGGGCGTGTCAGACTTTTACTGACTAAAACCCTCCCGTGTTCCTTCCGTTGCCTGTGTGCCGGGTCCACGATATCCCATTCGGACAACTCGCAACCGCGGCAGGACGTTCAGTTGGCCTAGCAGGAACTATTCTTTTATCGACAATACAGCTATCCTACAGCATTTTGGTTTAAATTTATGCGACAGGCGCAATAATCCTACTTTTTGTGCCTATCGCATACATTAATATACGTATATATAACCCACAGATATGAATAAAGGCCTTTTAAGCGATATCGCCGAGATATACCGCATGACTTTTTTTACCGTCTCGAAAAAAATAGGGTATAATAGGTGAACGGAGTAGAAGCCTATGGCATAGAAATTTTAATGTTTTAATTTTTTTCAATAACCTAGAATGAAATTGATTTATCGATAAATACCAAGCATATAAAGTGAACTTTTCATTCCAGAACATTAAAAATAGAAAATAAAAAAGAACCCTACCCTCATACGCACCCTATTAGATGCGCGGAATTTATCATGATATATGATGGATAGTTTTCATGTTTTTTTAAGGATATGTGGAACTTTTTTTTTTTTAATTTTTTTATTGAAAAACATTAAAATTTCTATGCCATAGGCTTCTACTCCGTTCACCTATTATACCCTACTTTTTTCGAGACGGTAAAAAAAGTCATGCGGTATACAGTGTGAAACGAGTATTTTCAATTCAAAAGTCGTTCGAATTATCGTTTGGTACGCGTTTGTTCTAGGCTCATAGCTCAGTTAGAGCTGCCTTGTTTAAACAAGTGCACAAAATATCACTACGAAGTATTAATTTCCAGAAAAGACAAAGCACCATAAACGAGCTATGTTAATAATATACATAGGTCACGTCAAAAAAGGTCTGCTCTGAGACAAAACTTAGCACAGTACGACACAACTTAGATGTAGCATCGGCAAAATTCGTAAAACCGATCACCATCCGAACAAGGTGCGTCTTCAAAATCACCAATCTTTATTACTACTTTAGGTGAAAATGAACTTTACGGTTACGCAATAACTTGTACAGTCATATAGTCAAATATATTAGTAAAATTGAAATGAATGAATGAAAATGTTCACATTTATGCTACATCTAAAGCTTCGTGCAGACCAGCGCGATGCGACGCCGCGACGCAACTCGAACAATACAATTTCTAAGAAAACCTGAGGGTATAACAATAACCGGTGTCGCGTCGCTCTGGTCTTCACGAAGCTTAAGTTGTTTAGTACTGTTCCTCTATCGTACTGCATAAGCATAATCAACCTATAATGTTCCCACTGCTGAGAGGGCTGTAATCTTCTACGACGGTCCAGTGCAGGTCTATGGTGTACCATAGACCCACAAACTCCCAATTTTTTTTGACAGCTCTCTACATAGTATCCGTGCTGTCAAACTTTTTGACAGCACGGATACTCTGTCGAGATACACCTATTTCGATGGGACCTTAAATTACAAACAATATTAAAGACTTTGAGTCATAAATAAATTGTTATGTTGCTTTTAAGAGCGAAAATATTATACAGCGGTCATAAATGTGCTCCCAAGATATACTTGAACTTATACTCTTAAACCGACTTATCTTGAACCGTAAAATAACTATTTGATGGTCGACATTTGAAACCATCTTGTTTTATGAAATGTGAAATTTTATACCGCTTCGTAAGGTTGGGAATAGACATCTTACCTACTCTTTGGTAGATAAATTTTATTTTACTGCGAGCGACATACATGTTGTAAGGATCGAGAATTCGTCCATCCGTCTGTCATAGGGCTGTATCTTTTGAACCACATTAGGTAGATAGTTGAAATTTTCACAGAGTGTATACTACAATGGCTGCTATACCAAAAAATTATAAAAATAAATTTAAAAGAAACTTGTTTTTTTACTAAACTAATTAAAAAATATATGTAGGAAGTGTTAAATATTGGACGGTGGTACAAAACCCTTCGTGTGCGACTCGCACTTGGCTGCTTTTATCAGAACCCAAACAAATTAGGTAAAGTAAAACATTCAGGCGTACTTGCACCACATCACTACAATGAGTTTAGCGCTAAACGAATTTAAAACATCGTTCTGTTTCAAAGAAAAGAAAGAAAGAAAACGTATTTATTGAGACTCGCACAGGAGCTCACAAATTAAACTTAGCACACATAAATAAACATAAATAAAAACAAAGTAAAATGAAAATAAAAGCAGAAAGTCCTTTACGAGGCCATAAGGCCAAGGTTTCAGTCAATCGTTTAAAGATGACAGAGATATATTTAAATATCATTTTATGCACACAAAATTATTTATTGATGTCAATACCTAGGTTAATAGGTTAAATCGATTTTGAATTAGGTATTTTGCAAAATTTTTTTTTGGTTTGTAAAATGTCTGTGTTTAGTGCCAAAGTATCAACAAGAAAGAAAAATCTATCTGAAAGTACATTCGTGTGCTTGAAGTTTTAAATAAACAATTAGGACTTCATTGTATCACTTACATTTTCTCGTTGTAGAAGTTAATGATTGACTTATTAATTAATTTCAAACTCCTCTAGCAACTTATGCTAAGTCAAAGACAAACGATTTATTTCAATTAGGCACATAAAAGGCACTCGTCTTCTAGTCGCCCCTTCCAAAAGATAGTTTTCGTACGGAGAAGAATGAGCAAGAAACTCCACCGTGACTCTTTTAAACTGTTTTTACAATGTTTTCTATACATTTATTATATAATTTGTGATGCATCTATTTAATTGATACACAATTTAAACAGCCACCATTTTATGTCAATGGCACATAAAATATTATTTTCACTTTTTTATTTTTTGTTTTTGTGTTTCACGAACTGTGTCCAAATAAACATTATTCTTTCTTTCTTTCTTTCAATGAAGTTCAGAATGGCAACAGCCGCAAGGCTTGATCGAAGGTTAAGCTACGCTTGCCGCGGTCGATTCGTGGATGGGTGGCCATCCATTACATATCAGACCCCTCCGTGCCTTGGAAAGCACGTTAAGCTGTTGGTCCCGGCTGTCGGCGGCAGCACATAACGGCCGCATTGACAGCTGTCATAAAAATGATAGCCACGAGGTTTGACTTTACGGTGTCAAAAACCGTTCTCTATGAAAACACACCAACTTACTTTCAGTGCCGTCATTTGCCGGTCAATTGCAGACGCTATTTACCGGCCACCGCTCTTTTAGGAAAGTGAATCATTACTTAACAGATAAACAAGGAACACTTCTTGGTCATGCTTAGCCGCTAAAAATTTTACGTGCGCCAATCAAAAGGAAAAAGCCACATGCTTGAAGAATGGACACTACCAAGGGATGTAATGTTATCCATAGATTCTTCATAAGCTGAACATAAAGGTAGGTTTCAGTGCCCGTAACAAGTGGGATATGTGAAATATATGAGGATATTTTGTATTTATAAAAAATGTATGTAACGTAAACGAAGTGACAGAGTAGGTATGTAAGCATCAGTAGCAGGTAGCATTCGGAAGCGTCTGCCTACCGCCACCATGGGAAAAGGCGTGAGGTTTGTATCTAGGTACTAGTAGTTCTGCGAACAGTAGACCTCGCGAGCACAAAGTTTTTAATATTGTTAATATTCCATTTTTGGTAACTTTAGTAGTGAAAATAACCATGTCAGTTTAAAATTCTATAATTAATATACCTATCTAACTTAAAAAAAAAACCCGAATGCGGCTATAGGTTACTAAAAAAAAACGGCCAAGTGCGTGTCGGATCACACACAATGAAGGGTTCCGTAGTTGGGATGAATTTATCGCAAGAACAAACTTAACTTTGTAGTTGAAAAACATGTTCTCCCATATATTGCGTATCGGAGAACATGTTTTTGCAACCGCAAATTAAAGTTGGTCAATTATTACTCGTTAACTTGTAAAGCCTAATTAGCTGTGATATTTTTCCTTTTAATGTCGTTAAATATATGTAGGTACTACTGCCGTGAATTTTTTCACATATCCAAAACCAATGTTGCCAGAGACGCTTCGTTCGCTTGGCTCGCTCGGTCAATTATATATTTTTCTCTGGTTTTTTATTTATTTAGACGTCTTACATTTTTTTTTTTATTCTAATGTAAAGCCACGCTGCATAAGTAAACAAAATTATTTCAACATGCATAAATGATTTTATGACTAACAAACTTCGATCAATAATGATCGAAGCTAACGAAGGATTCGATATGTATATGTCGCAGAATGATTTGATCGAATCTCATAAGGCGGAGATGCCCAGTACCCCCTTTAGGCCCCTTTTTGAAGGAAGTACCCCTCTAATCAAGCAACTTGGTTGAAATAGGTTAGGTTAGAACTGTGACCTTTTTTTTTTTTTTCCGTGGTGGAAAATCCTCATGGATGTCCTCCACCCTGGGGCGGGTCTGTCAGACTCTTACTGACTAAAAACCACCCCGGTGTTCCAACTCACACCTACGCCGGGGGTAGTGGGAACGAAAGAATCTTCCGCAACCCCCGGCTGGTGCTCACCACCGCGGGCCTCCTCGGGTCAGGGGGGAGTGAGGTGTTTAACTCGCCCCGTGACGTCTTAGAGGGGCGCGCGTGGAACACTACGCGCCGCCACCTCGGGTCCTGATGAGTGGGGGGCGACGGACGTCCCCGAGTCTGTCGCCCCTGGACCCATTTAGAACCGTGACCTAACCTTACCTATTTCAACCAAGTTGCTCGCAGAAATGTTTCACCATTTTCTAATTATCCGTATTTTCGCAATTTATCTACGGTTTTTGCGAAAATTCGGATTATTAAATCATCTTACAACATACACAATCCGAAAAGGAATCCTTTAGAATAAAAACAAGGCTTGTCACAACATACAAGATATTTATAATTCCATTTGTTTTGGAAGACAACGGATGCCATCGCTTTTGATCCTCCATAAAAACCTTGAAACAAAAGCTTTGAAAATGGATTATCTAAAGCCAGGAAATGGTAACCTTTTGTGAGTATACATATTTCTGTGTTGTTATGATCAATCAAGCTGATCTATAGGATAAAAGAAAAGGGTAGATGGGTATTTGTCATCCCTGCCCATGCGAAATTGAAAACTTTTGTGAATTTTATTTATTTTGCGTCTTTGTCTTTTTGTCACCACTGATAATATCTAACGCACCTCTGCCTGCGTTAAAGACATGAAGTCATGTATTTTTATATCGAAGATTTATCTTGTGCACAATGAATAATTGTCGAATTTTGACCATGAAAATAAAACAAAAAAATTCCGTAATATTGTTTTTTTTTTTTATTTTTTTTTTAAATGGGGTATATTTCCTAACCTGGATTTCAAACTAGAATTGATAAAATATTAGAAGCTAAAACTGTACTAATACTTTAAAAATGTGTTAGCTTATTTAATAATCATTTGAATTTTATGTTTGGTAGGATAGTTTAAGATCATACTAATTCCAAGCTGCCATGTTATTGTTCTAGCCATCTTTAACCATAAACAAAAGAGTGTACCGCGTGTGTTCAACGCATGGTAGTGTCTGTAATATTAAAAAAAAAAAAAAAAAAAAAAAAAAAAAAAAAAAAAAAAAAAAAAAAAAAAAGAATAACTTTCTGCACTACTTCTCCAAACTTTAGCTGTGCCAAATTTCATACTCCTCCTGCATAATTTTCGTAAAAAGGGGTAAACAAAGTTTTTGCTTCACGTATTAATATAGATATGAATGGGCACATCAACACGACTTTTTTAATAAGACTTTCAGCCTCCTTTATGAAACAGCATCTCTCAGAAATTCCAATCAGGTTACCTTTATTTGCGAATTGCGCACTATTTCACCCAAGCAATCGCAAACATTGTATGAAACGTAAACACAATAACATCTCACCGACAACTCATTTCCTCGAACGCAGAACGGGAAGTGTCTGCAAATATTTACCTGTATTTAGGTAACATGAAACGCGCGCCACAATGACGTACCTAATCCACGTCAATGGGACACCTAATATCCTGTGGAAAGACGCTTTGTGAAGCTTTGCTTACAATGCTGCGGTCGAGGTCGATGGTACGGAAAACTTCGCACCTTTCTAGGTAGGTACGGTCAATCTCAAAAAGATGTATTAGTACATCGACGAGAATTCATTTATTTGTTTACAGTCTTAACATCAACAAGTACCTAATCGATTTTATTATTATTTTCTACACATATTTCACGGCACATCTAAAGATTTTACGACGCCAAACTTACAGAGTTCATTTTAGAACGATCTTGACAGCTGTCAAATTGACGTAACCTCGGGTACCTACTGAGGCGACCGCCCGCCAAAAAGGAAAAATATGGGAAGAATGAAAGATCGGAGAGATCGATCGAAGCCGGCATTGATTTAAGGCGACTGTGATATTAGTGATCATTGTGACTACCCTTGCAGTGCATCAAGTTGATTGATTTGCGCTCGCGCCTCACGTAGGTACTCGTACTATAGAACGTCGTTTACATTATTGTTCATTCTCTAATGACAATGTGATCAATGACTTGTGATTATTCAGAATATTATTGACTTTCATTTACTTTTCTCCTCGCCCGCATACCGACACATAAGAGACAGTAAGACCTCTTCTGATAAAGACGACGTAATGCCTTATAACAAATAGTTATAAGGCATTGCGTCGTCATGTTTTTTTTTAAATTTAAGTATTTACTCAGACACACTATAAAACTGATTTACATTCGTTATGTCCTCGTAATATAAAGTCCAGTTGAAAACCAGCGTGAGGCATTAATTGCTGAACTGGGTCTATTTGACGGAACCGTGAGGCACACAATACTGTTATACCTAATTACTTACTTACGATTTTTCGTTTTCTGTCTATAATGTGTGCCTAATAAACCTAGGTATATTTTCTTTCTTTCTTCCTTTCTTTCTTTATCTTTGTTCCATAATATTAGCCTCAAATCATATTCTTAATATTGTAGCTATTTACCTAAATATTTTTGAGCCAGACTGTACCTTACTTTTGTTGAGGAGAAAATATTTCAATTTGTCTTAATCTATTGCGATTGACGCAATGAATCAAGTTTTGGATGCGTGGCTTTAAGTTGTATCAGTATGAGTAAAAAGTGCTCCACTAAAAATGTGTCTTCCTGAACAGTCATCGGCTCTACGGCAAATATGGCTGGTCAGATGATAGGTACATAAATCTAATACAAAAATCAATCTATTCGGTCATTTTCATGTTCTCCTTTGATTCCAGACTCAGGAGTCTGAAATCAACGACTTCCGGCCACCGTAGGCGCGGGCTTGCGGACGGTGAGCAATGGGTAGCTCGCCGTCCGATAGGGACCAGGCCCGGGTCGACGGCGCGTTGTGTTCCACGCGCGCCTCAAAAAGATGTCAGCACCAACTGACGGGGTCCGGAAGGGCCAATGCCTGGGGTTGCGAGTTTGTCCGAAAGGGATATTGCGACCCCGGCACACAGGCAACGGAAGGAACACGGGTGAGTTTTAGTCAGTAAAAGTCTGACACACCCTCCCGCTCCGCCCAGAGCAGGAGAAGTTATTTGATAATTTCCCACCCAAAAAAAAATACAAAAGGGGGTCTGAAATCAAAGGAATCACAAAGACCGAAGACAGGATGTTAAACTGTCGCCATTGAGGAGGATGAAAACCTATTCTAGAATAAATTATTATGAGTTTTTTTAATTATATTTAGATAAAATTAAAATTTCAAACGCTAAGTACTTAGTTTATTATTTAAAAAAAAATATTAATTGAATAAAACATTAAAAAGTTAGTCAAGTTCATTGACATAGGTAAATATAATATGCGTTTAACGAAATGAAACTAATATAATTTAAATATAATAATAATTGTTACGCGTTCACAAGTTTTGCCTTATTATAAGCTATTGTGATTCAATTTTATTTTATCAATTTACTCAGGTATTTCAAAAGAATCTGACCATTCAAATAAAATACATTACCCTCTTTCTGAGGCAGTCGGGTAACTAAAAAAGAATCTGAATTTAAGCGATCTTTTTTAATTTCATTTTATGGATATCATTATTGGCATAAAAAAGCAAACATACAAGCAAACTTTTAAAACTATAGGTAGGTACTCTAGATACATACCTATTTGTGATTTCCCAAGTCAAATTCAAAAATCATTTATTCAAACTAGGCTGAGAACCAGCACTTTTCGAACATCAAAATTAAATAAGACAGTCCCCCAAAAACGCCCACCCTTCACCAGTTCCTAGTGCTTAAGCTGGGAAAAGGCAGGCGCAATAAACTCCCCAGCAGCACAGCTTCTATATAATAGTAGTCAAGCAAAAATAATTTACATTACCACAAATTGCAATACAACTTATAAAATAAAAATATTTTAATGAGTAGATAGATTATCTCAATTACAAATGAAAATAAAATTAAAATAAATTTACTTATATTCAAATAAAGTAAACTAAAAAATTATATGGGCACCTATAATATAATAACGCTTTTAAGATGCTGTTGGGGCTGCCGTGGCGCTGCAGCGCGTCCGGCATGTTTGCTGAAGCGCGGCTTTCAAGCCAGCATGCGCAAGAAAGCCTACTCCTTGCTGCACCGTCTACGAAGCAGCAGCAACAGCATCCTAAATGCTATTGCTGCCCGTTTTGACTGTCCTTTCCAAAATATGTGGATAAGGAGCCATAGGCATAAGTTAGATATAGATACTAACAATACTAACATATTTTTCGGTACAATTCTGTTACTAACACACTAACACACTATTATGATTTTATGTTCTTGTTGCCAAGTATGGAGATTTTCCTCTGAAATAAATATATGATAATAATAGTGTCACGTAGTCTTTGATTCTATAAAAGTCGTGCCGCTTAATCTACAAGGCCTCTTCGTTTGTACTTGCGAGGCTTTAATAGAACTTTATAATCAACTTATACATAAGCTGTATATTAATTCTACCACATAAATCACTTTCCCTTACAATAACTATTGTACCTCACAATACGTAGATCATAAATCAGAAACTATTGTAAACTGTCTTATGTTAATCTTCTGCTAGATCCAGCCAACAAATGAATTGTCTGCGTTATCTTATATTTGGTGGTGTGCCAATGCTTTGAGAAAGTTTAGTGAATAGAAAACTGAATACTACATAGATGTTTTATTTAAATTTTATTTCTTTTTTTTTTTTTTTTTTTTGTTATTATTTTATTATTAAGAATTTATTTAATACTTTTTGCTGTGCCCTACAGGGTCCGTAATTGTACCTTAGCTCTAGCCATTATAACACCTGTATACTTACATTATGGAATGCAAATAAAGATATGAATATGAATATGAAATACCTAACCGCTTAGTTCTAACCTCTTTATTATCTTACATTGTGTATCAGAAATGTATGGTCATATTTTTTTTTTCACGAGTTGTGTTCTCTACTTTTTACCATTGATTGTGAGAAAAGAAATAGTAGTATAGTATTTATATTTATTTGTCGTAGTTGTAGTATTTATATGACCGCCTCGTTGGTCTAGTGGTCACAAGCGCTACTGCTGAGCATGAGGTCCTGGGTTCGATTCCCAGGTCGGGCAGAGTATTATTGGGTTTTTCCAATAGGAATTTTTCAATAGCAGCCCGGAGTTTGGAATTGTGCCCGGTTGATGGCAATAGGCTCACCCCCTATTTCATGGGACTTAAAAACATAACTGGCGAAATGTGGGTTTACTAAAGGTACACCTCTGCTCAACCCTTCGGGGAAACAAGGCGTGATGTTATGTTATTTATATGTATCACATTTTTGGTGGTAACAAATTTTCTACCATAATTGCTGCTTCAGAACGAAATGATTCCGAAGTCAATGGTATTCAGTGTCTCATTTTCTTCAAAATTAAAATTAAAAAAACCACGATAACAGATTGAAAAGAACCAAACTAAAGTTGGCGGGATATTTTTATTTAATTTAATTGTATGGCTTCTATGGAATAGCTCCATCTAGCCAGCCAGTAGGTATTTTCAGTACGTTTCATTTATTTTTTGTACATAGTCTGTATAGTTCGTGCTTGTTCGAAATTCAAAATGTTTTTATTATATTGTGAGTAAAAGATAGTTTTATTCACTGTTATCGATGAATAAAATGTCCTTTTTCGAGTGGCAATGGTAAAATAGTATATTATGCAATTAGTGAATAAAGGACGGATTTAAAGCGAGGGCCATAGATGAATTACGAGCAAGTGAAGGATTCTAACGACTACTAATTCATGATGATTGAATCACGAGCATAGCGAGTGATTCAAGTGTTAGAATCCTGAACGACGCGAGTGATTCATGGCCTTCGATATAAATTCGTTTTATTCATGAGTTGCATACTATACTTTATACCATGACTACGAGAAAAAGAAAGATTTAAGCAAAAATAGACATTTAATTAAGAAAAACCGGCCAAGTGCGTGTCGGACCACGCACAATGAAGGATTCCGTAGTTGGGATAAATTTATCCCAATAACAAACTTAACATTGTAGTTGAAAAACATGTTCTCCCATAAGGAATGTATGGGAGATCTGTTTTTCAAACTGCAAATTTAAGTTGGTCGATTATTACTCGTAAACCTGTAAAGCCTATCAGGTGTAACCTGTAAAGCTGTGATAGTTTTCCTTTTAATTTCGTTATACTACTGTGAATTTTTACAGATTTCCAAAACCAACTATTTAGCTGGCAGGTAGGGTGGGACACTTGACTCTAACAAAAAAAATCAGTTAAAAGCTTAATATTTTGCAATCGGATCCCTGAATCCAAAAATGGTTTTCACAAAGTCACAATATTTTTGAACGACCTTTCTAACGATACCCCACAACATGGGGTAGATGAGGTAAAAAAAAAACATTCCCACGTTACGTGTAGGGGAGGTACCCTAAAAAAATATATTTTACTTGATTTTATTTTACCACTTTGTCGGCATGATTAATATGTATACCCATGCCAAATTACAGTTTTGTAGTATTAACGGTCTCTGAGCTAAGCTGCAGACAGACAGACGGACATGGCGAAACTATAAGGGTTCCTGGTTTACTACGGAACCCTAAAAAGGAAGGTTAAATTAATTAAAATGTACATTACAACTGAAACAATTACTTAAATTAAGAGTAATTTTCTTATTATTTTTATTAGGATGGTCAACTTGTGAAGCGCTATATATTTCCTGTGTATCGAGTATTTTTTCGCAAGGAGGTTGTATAGCATTTAGATGGAGGTCGAATATATTGGTGTGTTCTAAATTCAAACACCAAAATAGTGATTAAAAGAGCTTTTTATTCACTGTTTTCAGTGAATAAAATAAGCTTTTTAGAGGGGAATGGTATAAAAATTATTAGCTATGACCACACATTTTTATACACACTGTATACGACTTACCTACGCCCGTTTTTCACTTACATTTGGTCACACCTAAATGTAATGCCTAATAGAAGCGTACGTTGAGTTTTCAAACTTTTCAACTCTCGGCGCACTTTATACGCTTATGCTTACGTTTTTATAAGACAACACATTTAGGTGTCGCTTAGTGTAGTGAAAACGGGTATTAAATTTCCTGAAGTAACTCCTATTTATTTATTTGTCTTGTTTTGACATAACACGCCCAAAGGCCAAATGAGTTGTCGTTTTATTTTTCATACTTACAATATTTTCATCGAAACTTTCTCCCTTTTAAAACCCTGTTAAAAAACCAACTGTCGTGGGGCACTCTAAATTCGTACTGACTTTGTTCCGAATACAAAAAAAAAGAAACAAAAAGCACGGTGTTCCACGTTCAAACGCGGCTCGGTCAGTGGATGACATGAGTCGTAACAAGCCTTTATCCAGCCAGTCGAAACATGTCACGTAGCTGGCCACTAACATCCAATCACCTGTAAAGTCTGTTTTTTATCTGTTGCTAGCTTTTGCTACGATCGATTAAAAACTTCTTTAACACGTTGGATTTATTTCAACCCAATAATCTTTCAAACATGTTCAGTGGTTTTAACTGAGTGTTGCCTATTAGCCAAGTCAGTTAGCCACCAAAAAATACTGACTGACTACTGAAAAACACCTAGGTAATTATGTCACTGAGTAGTCGTCGTACTCTCTTTTAATATTTTCCAGATTTCCGTTAAGATATATCCCTTTATATCTTTGAACTAAGTAAGTATTCAGCCAAGAAAATCAAGTTACCCAAGCAAGAAAAGAAACAACCACAAAATCCTATGTAATTTTCTTGCATAACATTTCCTGCTTCACAAAAACTAAAAGAACAAAGGTCTACAACAATCTTATAAAAAGTTAATCTCGCTTTAAAGCTTGTATTTTTCTCTGAAGCGTTCTCACCGGGTATCATTTAGTCTGCCTCTACCTACTGGTTCTATCTCTCTGCGTAATATCGCCAGGTTGCTCAAAGCAAAGGAATCTGCATTCCGAACTACTGTTGAATGCCATCCGTGCTTGATCATTTACTTTGAAACAAGGACGTAAAGGTAAATGTATTGCATTCTTTGATGGATGGTTATATGCGGAGATGAAGCAAACTGAAATTGAATAGTGTTTTGAGGGTAAAATATTTAGACGCTGTGTATCTTCGATAATACTGAACTAATGTCCCCGTCACGAGAAGCTATACATTTTGTAAATAAAGAACTTCTACTCAGTTACATAGCGACAATTCAATCAACAACAAATAATCCCAAATTCAATGAACTCAAAGTAACATAAGTACCCTATGTGTAATACGAAACTAATAAGTAATTTCACTTGGTCGGGTTATATTTTAGCGATATAAAGCGTTGTCGTCTAATGTTTTGTGGTACTGAATGCGTCTGAGTTCCAGTCATCAAGGTTGGGATTATTTGTTTCGCATAGCTTCCCGTGACGGGAAGTTTAGGCTTGGTATTTGATGAATCTGTTTTATTTTTCTTAATAATCTGAAAACCGATACGTCCGCCATGCAATGTCTGTTCTAGACTTAATTTCTAAAAACTCGCGTGCGACGGCGCGATGAGCAGAGGCTGGCGCAGCGGCATGGCTACAGTAAGTCCCGCCGTGCGCCACCTGGCGGTGGCGGGGCCGTGATATTTTTTTAATAATGATGCATTACGTTCCATCGCATTACCTACATTAAGTAGGTAGGTACACCACATAACCTACTAAAAAGATGTGATGCGGAGGAATATCGAAAATGTCATGAAGAAAGATAACATAAATACCAGAAAATACCGAATAGAGACCCTAGTGGCTTGGAACTTCATTCCTTTTTCCTTTGAACCAGTTGCATTAGATAGATGCTCTCAAATATATGAAATAAAACTAATTTACTGTAATCCATAGGCAGTTTAATTAGCCAGGAACGGTCAAAAACTGTTACGTACACTAGGTAGATTGCGGCAATCAGAAAACCAGCTATAGTCGGACAATAGAAATAGTGAGGATGAAATGGATTAATTATAAACCAAACTCGAAAAAATAATCCCCTCAGTTCCTGTCAAAAACCGTAGCGATGTGTCACTATCGTAGTGATGTTACATAATCATTCAGGTGGACGATGTGTTAATCACCACACAGTTTTTATCTACCCTTATTACAAACTCAGGCCCTAATAAAGAAAACTTCAGAGATAATTCAGAACTGCTCCCAAGATTGTTCAAGGCTACATAGAAACATATGTGGTAGGTACTTCTACATTTTGCACCGCAGCGTCCTCGAACTTGCGACACTTAGCAACACGACTCGTGACAACACTTGGCAACTGGCACGTGTGTCGACCGCAATGATAGGTATAGTCGATCTCGTTATTGCTTTGCCACTTCTGACAACAATTTCCAGTAAATATAAACATCACTAAGGTTGAAACAATCTAACCATAGTTTGACCGAAACCACTGTACCTCGCCTTAGATATGTGCGCGGCGTGACGGGGGGGGATGTGCAGGCCGCTCATTTGTCGACGCTCACGGTATCCCGCCCCCCGCCTCGCCACACATTCCTAAGGCGCAGTACAGTGGTTCCGGTCAAACTATATCACATCACATTATACAAATAGACCTTTGAACGTAAGTAATTACGAGACGAATATTACACTATACCATCTGCTTCATTCAGACCCGTATCATCATATTAACGATTTGTTTTGGAAAATCTAGCGGTTTGGCCGGGCGACGCCGGGCACGAACAGTTAGTCGACAATAATTATGAAAGTACATAAAAACAACATGGCAGAGAATATAGGTAAGTATAAGAAGGTTGTGTATTAAGCATTATTCGCTCATAAAGGTACAATTCCGTAGACGACTGCAGGCGGCAACTGCAAGCGACGTGTCGCCGCGACACGACTGGTTTCTATGTATCCGTATTTATTTCTATGAAGGCGATATGTCGCTAGCTACGGAAGGTATTTCATAGAAACCAGTCATGTCGCGGCGACACGCCTGCGGTCGGCTACGGAATGGTACCTTAAGTAGTAATTATTCTACAATGAGTTAGTACAAATCAATCATGTTAACAGACACTTTTACTTTAGTACGCACAGTACCGAAAGTAATAAGATGAATGAGGTGCCAACGTGATCTATCACGACAGACCAAGAAACAAACTAACAACTTCTTACATATTGTACAATCATTACTTCTTGTTTGAAAGAACGGTTACTCTACGAACTCAATTTATTTCCTTAGCAATAGGTTTCAGCAGTGCTATTATGTAACCATCTCACCGTGAAAACTTAGGTGAAGTGAGCGTGGAGTGAGCTGTCAATAGTGTCAATCTCTAGCATTAGGTGGAATGACAGCTCACTCCACGCTCACTTCACCTAAGTTTACACGGTGAGATGGTTACAGAATAGCACTGCAGAGGGTCTAGTGTGCGTTTCGTTTAACCATCTCGATTTTACGCATCGCTGATTGGCCCTTCACTGGCCTTCACTGGTGATGGGCCAATCGGAGCGCCGAACGCGGTCGATGCGTAAAATCGTGATGGTTAAACAAAACTCACACTAGACCCTCAGATCTCCGATTGTACTGTTGTGTGTATGTCCCTCATTTAAACTAATACTCTGTAGAGTATTAGTTTAAATGAGGGACATACCTACTCTAAGGAGGTGTAGTACCGACTCACGAAAATGAACAACTTCTACAATGGAACGCACCCTGAAATTGCGAAAAAAATGCAGCTGCATACATTTATGTTCGCGTAACTCAACAAATGTAGGGAAAAGCAGTTTTTTTTAAATTTTAGATTTTCATGAATACCTTCCTACTTCACTCTCTTGAAGTATGTCCCTCGTTTAACCTAACATCCTGTAGATCCCAGTATAACGAACACAAGACCTCGTTAGTTGTTTCCTCTACATGGAATATCCCATGAAAAAAAGCTAATCCTGTTTGTATTATAGATATCTTCTTATTATTATTATTTATTTTGTTGTTTTTTTTGTTTTGTTTTGTTTGTTGCTTTTTTTTTTGTTTTTTTTTTTTTTTTTTATTGTTCCTAGATAAAACCAAACCAGTTTTAGTTAAGTTTTTTTTTTTAACAGCTTGTGTGTGTTTTTAACCATTTAAGCATCTCTATCATAGCAAGTACCTACCTACCGATAAACTTATGGTGTTATCTTACCAGTCTGTTGCCAATATTTCACATCTCTACTAATACCATACGAACATAAAATAAAGGCAGAATTATGGGAAAAAGAGCTACCTGGCTTTTGTCAAGGCTTAGGAAAGTGTCTTGTGTAGGCAATAGTCTGGTCTTTAAGGCTGGACAAAACTTGATTAAGTGTTGGGAGGTACCTTTACATTATTATTAAAAGAGTAACCGTGGAGTTTCTTGCCGGCTCTTCTGCCTAAGAAATGACTAATTGAAACCGTACACCTAGCGTCTGACATTTCATAAATGCCCATGTAGGTTTATGGGACATAAAATATTTTGAATTTGAATTGTTTGCATGAATCTTTAAATTGGTGAAGGTTTCAGTAAAATACGCTTGATAAACATAATCTATAAAGTAATTAAGAAAATACTCTAATTTAACATATATTTTTTACAAATCATTAACATTAGGTACTCGTTTAGATAATCTTCAGTATAAAATCATTAAAAGTCGGTTAACTTAAGCGCTCTTCTTCTTCTTTTCGTGTGGTTAGTGACTTAACCTGGTGTCAGAGTTTTAAAGCCACCCATGGGCCTCTGACTTGGCTTCACTGGCGTCGAGAAATATCTCTCAGGCGTGCCGGTTTCCTCACGATGTGCACGTGCGTTCTCGTATGTGTGATGTGTGTGTACTTATGCGCTTGCACATAAAGAAAAACTGGCCAAATGCAAGTCGGACTCGCACACATAGGGTTCCGTACCACCGTACACAATGTAGAAAAAAAGCGGAAAAAAATACGGTTTTTGTACAAATCTCTTTAATTTTTAACTTTATTTTATTTTTATTTTGTTACGCGGCAATAAATTCGACTGCCTACCTATTATGGTTCATGAGATACAGGCCGCTGACAGACAGCCGGACGGATGGGCGGACGGACAGCGGAGGCTTAGTAATAGGGTAGTTTAGAACCCTTCGAGTACGGAACCCTAAAAAGCTAAAAGATGGTAGGTAGGCGCTGCTTTCCGAAGATCATCATGCAGCAATCTGTACCTAAAGTGAGTTGACCTCGAAAACCCGCTTCTTTTTGCAAGCACCCTATGCGAACAAAGTCGCACGTAATTACAAGTTTCTTAGAAATATTCATAGATGAATAAATAAGTAATAATTTTATAAAAGACTAAAAGTTATTTCAATATAATTTATTTCTCTCTTAATTAAGTGAAACTCTGTCCTCTAATTAAATTATACATTAAAACCTCAAAATTGTAACTGAAATTAATTCATTTTGTATGCTCCGTTAACTTGAAAAGCGAGTTAAATGTAAAACAGTTGCATGCACTCGAGTTGTTCTATCTTTAACTTTTAAAGGCTAGCATTTGTTTAATAATAAGTAGGTACATACAGCCTTTATGTATCAGAAGTGGTCATCGTATTAGTGGTTCAGCAGCTTCAATATCATCAGGATTGTGCCGGAACATAGCAGTTTGACGTGGCTGTGGTACGACTGCATCTGCTCTGCCATCATCAGAAGACAGCCGCCTCGCAACCATCGATACGATGCTCTGCTAGAGTGACAGACAAGACTCCAGCGCATACCGGCGCATACCGGCGCATACCAGTGCATACCGCCGCGGTATCTTCCAGCGTGCTCTTCGATGCTCCAGAGAAAACTGCGCTGCGATGCTCGAAGTTCGATCACCGAGCATTGAAATATACCTTATTTCGATTGGATAATATTAAATTCAATTGATTCATTTAAAATTCTCTCCGACCTTTTTTGTGATTACAGTAACTTCGTAATAAAATGTAAATATTTCAGTTCTTCTTCTTCTTTTCGCGTGGTAAGTATTATGTAAGTTCATTATTAATGTTTTATATACTACACCTAAACCAACCGGAAAAAAAAATTACAATTATTTATTTATTAAAACTTTTCACACTCAAAAAAGTACAAAGGCGGACCTAATGCCTTAGGCATTCTCTACCAGTCAACCAAGGGTGGTGAAGAGATTAGATGGCAGGTGCTCTATTTGAGAGAAACAAAGAAAATATTTTAATTATGATGGTCTTTCTTTTTCGTGTGGTTAGTAACCTAACTAACCTAACCTAGAGTCAGAGTTTTTTAAAGCCGCCCATGGGCCTCTGACTTGGCTTCACATGCCGTCGAGAAATATCTCTTAGGCATGCCGGCTTCCTGACGATGTCTTCCTTCACCATTTTTGAAGCAAGTGATAATTTTACAATACGCACATGAATCCGAAAAGTCAGAGGTGCATATTTCATAAATAATACCGTATTATACCCATACCGTAACGGAATAAATGCTCTAACTAGTGTAGTTCAGAAAATCTAAGCCATCACACAAACAGACACGAAAACCGACATTGTTTTGTAGTATATAGATAAACATAATATTTACATAACTAAGCAATTTAAAAAATTCTGAAGAAGAAATTATCAGGTACTTACCTACAAACATTTTAAGGTGCCATTCCGTAGCCGACCGCAGGCGGCAACTGCAAGCGACGTGTCGCCGTGACACGACTGGTTTCTATGAAATACTTTCCTTAGCTAGCGACACGTCGTTTGCAGCTACGGGAGAGCGACAGACGACATGTGTAGCCTGACCGCAGACCAGTAGTGCCGCCAACGCTCGAGCGATAACACGTTTTTCTATCTTCTAACTACCGACTGGAATACGGGCTGCTGCCGCCTGCGGTCGGGTTCAGAATCATAACTGCAGCGACATGACGCGGTTACACGTCTTGGTATGGTAGGTACCTTTAGCAAAATAATAGTAGGTAACTTTAAGGTACCATTCCAAACCCGACCGCAGGCGGCAACTGCAAGCGACGTGTCGCCGCGACACGACTGGTTTCTATAAATTTCTATGAAATATCTTCCGTAGCTAGCAACATGTCGTTTGCAGTTACGGGCGAGCGATCACGACACGTGTAGCCCGACCGCAGAGCAGTATTAGCGGCCAACGCTTGAGCGATAACATGTTTTTCTATCTTCTATCTACCGATTGGAATACGGGCTGCTGCCGTCTGCGGTCGGGTTCGGATTCATAACTGCAGCGGCATGACGCGACGACACTTCTTGGTATTGTATCTTTAGCAAAACAATGGTATGTAACTTTAAGGTACTATTCCGTACCCGACCGCAGGCGGCAACTGCAAGCGAAGTGTCGCCGCAACACGACTGGTTTCTATGAATTTCTATGAAATACCTTCCGTAGCTAGCGACACGTCGTTTGCAGTTACGGGCGAGCGATCACGACACGTGTAGCCCGACCGCAGAGCAGTAGAGCCGCCAACGCTTGAGCGATAACATGTTTTTCTATCTTCTATCTACCGACTGGAATGCGGGCTTCCGCCTGCGGTCGGGTTCGAAATCATGACTGCAGTGACATGACGCGGTTACACGTCTTGGTATGGTAGGTACCTTTAGCAAAATAATAGTAGGTAACTTTAAGGTACCATTCCAAACCCGACCGCAGACGGCAACTGCAAGCGACGTGTCGCCCCAACACGACTGGTTTCTATAAACTATGAAATATCTTCCGTAGCTAGCAACATGTCGTTTGCAGTTACGGGCGAGCGATCACGACACGTGTAGCCCGACCGCAGAGCAGTATAGCGGCCAACGCTTGAGCGATAACATGTTTTTCTATCTTCTATCTACCGACTAGAATACGGGCTGCTGCCGCCTGCGGTCGGGTTCGGATTCATAACTGCAGCGGCATGACGCGGCGATACTTCTTGGTATGGTATCTTTAGCAAAACAATGGTATGTAACTTTAAGGTACTATTCCGAACCCGACCGCAGACGGCAACTGCAAGCCACGTGTCGCCGCGATACGACTGGTTTCTATAAATTTCTATGAAATACCTTCCGTAGCTAGCGACACGTCGTTTGCAGTTACGGGCGAGCGACAGACGACACATGTACCCCGACCGCAGAGCAATAGTACCGTCAACGTTCGAGGGATAACATGTTTTTCTATCTTCTATCTACCGACTGGAATGCGGGCTGCCGCCTGCGGTCGGGTCCGGAATCATGACTCCAGCGACATGACGCGGCAACATGTCACCTGCAGTTGCTGCCTGCGGTCAAGTACGGAATGGTACCTTTACGTAGCTTCCACTAAAGTCTAGTGACCTGCGAAACATTGTACATGACAGGCAGTCGGGGCGGTTCGTATTTATTAAATATCATTATGATGATGTAACTGTTAGTGACGGTTGGAGTGTCTGCTGCAGCTCTCGACACTACTAATATTTACTGAATAAATATTGGTCGACATGAAAGTTGTTTACATTCTTTAGCGTGAAAATATATGACCTCCTTGTTATAATACAATATTATAAGCTCACGCCTTTTTCCCATGGGGGTAGGTAGAAACTACAGTACGCCATCTGCTACGATACTTACATAGGTACTCTTTTTGGTTCGTTTACGTTCCTAATCTGCTTATTAAGTTTTAAAAACCGGCCAAGTGCGTGTCGGACCACGCACAATAAAGGGTTCTGTAGTTCGGATGAATTCATCCCAAGAACAAAATTAACATTGTAGTTGAAAAACATTTTCTTCCATACGGAATTTATGGGAGATCATGTTTTTCAAACTGCAAATTTAAGTTGGTCTATTATTACTCATTAACCTGTGATAGCTTTCGTTTTAATTTCGGAATACTGCTGTGATTTTTTTCACAAATCCAAGTATAACCATTTAGCTGGCAGGGAGAGGACACTCGACTCTAAAAAAAATTTGCACTTTAAAGCTTAATATTTCCCTAAGGGATCCCTGAATTGAAAAATGATTTTCACCCTCCCGCAATATTTTTTTATATTATTTTTCCTTTAGCTGTGAAGTTTTTTTCGATTGTCTCCTGTTTTTCCTTTTCATACACACTATGGGAAAGACTAGAAAAAAAAATCCCGACTTTACATGAACTCTAAAAAAAAATATTTTTCTTGATTTTATCTACCACTTTGTCGGCGTGATTAATATGTATACCCTTGCCAAATAACAGCTTTCTAGTACTAACCGTCTTCGCGCTAAGCCGCGGACATACAGACAGACAGACAGATGGACATGGCGACACTATAAGGGTTCCTTGTTTACTACGAAACCCTAAAAATGGCCTATTTATCATGTATAAACTACTGTACTGGTGGTAATTTTATTTGTTCCGATACCGCGCTGCTTGCCGCGCCACCATAAGTCGTGGCCAAACTCTTACGGTCATCGCTATATCAAAGGTTATGACTGTACTGTACTGTGCGGTAGACTATTATTGAAATAAAATAAGCTTTCATTTGTTTGTGGCAACTTTAATTGTACACAGTAACACTATAATTAGCATATCCGCACGCCAATTGCGAACCACACTTTCAATCACAACCCGAAGGATTTTGAAGAAAATTGCTAAATTATTGCTTCACTGTTATTCCGCTTATCCACGGGTATGAGGAACAGGGTGTAAAGTTCACTCATCCACCATAGAAAAGGGGGGATCCTCCGACCAGACGGAGGTCATGTATGCCGGGCAATTGCCCAGAGGTTGAAGTCGTGTGCTTGTATATTTGTCCACCGCGCGGTAAACTCTAATTGCGCGATGCAGGATTTGAGTGACGTCAGGATGTTGTGTGACGTCAGGTCTTTGATGCGTAGTTCGCATGTGGCGATGTAGATGCCGCCACACACCCTAAGGTGAAATACTCGGAAATGTATGTCCGAGAATTCACCCTATGCCCATAAATTCCGTTTATCTAACTAGGCCCAGGGTGAATGCTCGGAAATAAATGAAATTGTTTATTCTGTAAATAGGATATCAGAATCACTTTTACATGTCATATAAAAAAATTATTAAAAATAAGCTAGATGAGGTCGGTGTTTCCTATCTGACTACTCTGAGAAGAAAGGCCGAAACAAACTCAGAGGTCGTAGTCTCTTTTAACCAATCCAGACATAATCTTGGTCAAGTCATATGAGAACCATGTAGATTAGTGTCTGAAATGGTCTTTTGACACACAAATTTGAGTGGACCTGTACAGTCAGTGCAAGCATGTGTCAGTAATAGTGGAGCTCAACTCAGAACTTAAGTAGCTCAACTCTAACATATACGTTTCCGAGTATCTACCTTAGGGTGGATTTTTGGGGTGGATAAACGGAATAACCCCTTAATAATATTTCAAAAATTCGTCTGCTCGACTAAATACATGGCGACTGAATGCTGTTGAATTGTCAAAATAAAAGTAATTCCCATTTGAAGTGTGTTATGAAATTACCCCACAGGTTCATCATTTACCAAGGACCGTTAGTCACCCTTTTTTTTTTTTTTTTTTTGAGGATGGGAAATTATCAAATAACTTCTCCCGCTCTGGGTGGAGCGGGAGGGCGTGTCAGACTTTTACTGACTAAAACCCACCCGTGTTCCTTCCGTTGCCTGTGTGCCGAGGTCGCGATATCCCTTTCAGACAAACCCGCAACCCCGGCAGGCATTGGCCCTTCCGGACCCCGTCAGTTGGTGCTGACATCTCTTTGAGGCGCGCGTGGAACACAACGCGCCGTCGACCCGGGCCTGGTCCCTATCGGACGGCTAGCTACCCATTGCTCACCGTCCGCAAGCCCGCGCCTACGGTGGCCGGAAGTCGGCTCGCGACTCCCGACGCCCGGGACCGTTAAACACCCAAAGAATGATAATTACCTACACAGAACAAACGGTAAGTACGGAAATACGAAAAAAAATATCCCAACGACGTTGTAGTTCTCATGAATATTCAGATCAAAACAAAAATATGAAAGACCTACAACCGGCCCGGTTTGTTATCCAGCACTTAGACAAAATCGTTTGTGTGCGAAAATTAAAATTCAACGTTTTGTAGTACTTTGGAAGGTCAGAAGAACAAAGGGATGGGAATGAGATTCGTCTGCGATAATAGATTCCATTCCGTGTTCTTGTTATCAAGGCAGCTGACATTTGTTGAAATTGTGTTTTGTTTTCCATATTTATTTAATTATTTGAGTTAGGAACAGTCGGGGAAATTAATTGTAAAAAATTGACACTTCAGTTTGCCGTCTCATAGTCATTCCATTCAACTGTCAAAAATATAAAGTTGTGATTTTAATATACAGACATATAATCCGTGAAGCCCGTGTCATTTTCATGCCATTATGAGGAAAAGAACAGCGGCAATAATGGGTAGGTTGCGCGGAAGCTCCAATTGCATCCTGAACACTTTATTCGACAAAGTAGACAGTCCCTTTATGAGGCACTGGGTACGGAGGCACGTGCCAACGTGTGTTGGGCCACGTCAATTTTAATAGTTTTTAGTTTGTAAACGTTTACTAACATAGTTTTTAAGTCATTGTTACTAATACTATATGGATTGTGTGTACTTGTATGTGTAGTCCGAATTAAAGAATATATATTATTATTATATAATAATTTTCCCTCTCCCGACTAACTTTCCCTCCTTACTAACACATTCCTCTCCTGAACCGCTCGTGGCGATGATAACTTTCATCCGTCACAGTTACATTAATTTATAATTTATTCTGTTTGTGTGGTATACGTATATTTGATGTTCTAACAATTATAATATTTATTAATTTTTTGTTTGTTTCAGTCCCGTACTAACCAACAAGATCTACATTGTGTTCAACTGTATCAATCGATGAATTTTACTTGTGTCTTCAGTTGTTGTTTTTTTCTTTTAATTATTGATTAATCTTCTTTTTTTTTTTGGTCTTGCACACTTGTTTTTCCTTTGCACTTTAGACATTGGCATCGGCTTTGTTTGCCATTTAATAAAAATAGAATAGAATATAATAATTTACCTGACTTTATTTGGATTTTTTATTAGAGGCCATTGCGTTGCCAATACCTAGTGCCGCAATGGCCATGTCCAACGGTGATGACTTTTGTCTTGCCTTTGGAACTGTAATTTTCTATGCATTTTAAACTTTAAGGTTCATCAGGATGATCGAATATGCTTGAGAGCGTGCGTTCTGAAATTGCAAATAGATATCAAATATTTCGCGGTTTTGATTAATTTGGAATTTTACTGTATGGAAATATGAAATTAGTGAACTAAAATATTGATTATAAAATGCAATAATTAATATCGTAACACCGAATATTTATTTTTAGATGTAAAAAAGGAATTTGAAAACTTTCCAAATGCCTTTTTTACACCCAAAACGTTTACAACATCAAATTCAGTATTATTATTGCAATTCATTATTAATATTATTGTTCACTAGTTAGCGATATTTCCAAATGAATCAAAACAGGTAAATACTAGACAGCTATTTGCGACGTTGCCAACTTTTAGAATGAACGCTCTTTAATAATCAAAATTAAACACCTTTTTAGTTTTTACATCAATTTATTGTATAAGGCCCAAAGCCCTTGCTTTATCCAACCAATCAGAACGCGCCACGTAGCTACCGCCGAGTACTCGACTGCCAGAGAAACCAGTCCTGCCATGTAGAACCCTGAAGTTGTCCATGATCATGACCGTTCCTTTGAAACAAAATATTACATTGGTATTGGTATGCTATCATAAAAGCTTAGCTTTGACGAGTGGGATTCAATGGTCATGTTGAGTCCAGCATGGGCCATGTTCTTACATATAATAATACTAGCCTGTTACTGTCTCTCTGCAAGGCAAAGGCCTCTTCTCATACAGAGAAGGCACGAGCATTAATCACCATACTTCCTCGAAGCAGATTGGATGTTCTTACATGATAGTTCCTAATACACTGGTAGAATTGTAGCAAGTTCAAACGCTGTATACTGCAACTTCATTGTTACATTGAGTGTTACTATAGCACCTGCAGTGCTATTCTGTAACCATCTCACCGTGAAAACTTAGGTGAAGTGAGCGTGGAGTGAGCTGTCATTCCACAGGGATTGACACTATTGACAGCTCACTTCACCCAAGTTTTCACGGTGAGATGTTTACAGAATAGCATGGCAGGTTTTCTTATTTTTTACTCTAAGATTTAAATCGTTAGATTCGCCTATGCCGTACTTAGGTCGCGCGAAAAGGTGTTATTACTGAGAAGAATGAGCACATCCTGCATTGAACGATGGATACGATTTTCAGTATGAATGAGCGAGACAATAAATCAAATGTCTTTGTCAACGAAACAGAAATAATATGACCGTCTTTTGAAGGGGTTGAACGAATCTAACGATATAAATCTTATGATTGAGTTAGATAGATGAACAATTTTTACCTGGTCTCAGTTTAAACCTCCACTGGTTGCTTGGGTCTTGGTAGTATTTTGCTAGGCTTCTCAAAGAGCGATAGTATAACCTGCACTCTTCAGTGTTGCTAAAGGCCATTGCAGCACGATCATACACGTTGAATCTAAAACAATGAGGGAGTTATTAGAACCTTAATATTGTTGTAGTAGGATATTGTTGTATAATTGTTGGAGGATTTTTTAAGAACCTACAATCAAGTAGGTAGGTGGTAAAGTAAACATTGGACGACGTTCTAAAAAGAGTTGAGTAACATCCAATTTAAGAGAAAACTTTATCATTTACTATCTTCCGCCAGCGGCTTGGCCCACGTGATATCTTTATAAATAATAGCCTGTTACTTAGTGATAATATAGCATTCTACTGGTGAAAGAATTATTAACATCGGTCCTGTAGTTTTTGGGTTTATTCATTACAAACATACAAAATATTTAAAAACTTCTCCCTATAATATTAGTTTAGATAGATAACTATCATCTGTTACAACATATTACCTACTTCAAACCTCACCCAAATGACTAAGTTCTGAAGCAAATTAATTAGTTTTATTTAACCTGTACCTACAGAACAGCTCTATTTTATCGATATATATATATATTGTGCGTCCATGTTTCTATATTTGCTGTAGATTTCTTTATTTTTTAACCTTTCTTCTAAAAAAGGAGAAGGTTCTCAATTCAGATGTTTTTTTTAAATTTATCTATGTTCGGGCATAACTCCGTCATTTATAATTATATGGATTAACAAAATTATTATTTTTTTGTTTGAAAAAATTTGCGCTCGAGGTGATCCCATATAAATTTTATTAACTTTGCTTGGGTACTTTTTGAGTTAGCTTCAATAATACGTATTGTTCCATTTAGTGTAGGTCCTAATAATGTAGTAAAAAAGGACCAATTTTGAAACAAAACAGAAAGGGTTCTTACCTTATCTGTACCAGCTCTTGTGTCTCATTATGTACTTTTATAACAGGTGCAGAGTAAGTGTGATGATGTCCATCTTCTATGTATTCTGCTTCTAAATTGAATGTAGAAAGGAACTTGAAATCTTCTGGATTCTCCTTCTTTAACTCTTGTGCGCCGAAGAATCCATCTACTAGAATTGTTTCGCCACCTGTCCCATTTTTATGTTCTAAGCAGTGTAGGATTTGTAGGCTAAAAAATAAAAACACTTAAAAAAAAAACTATGGGACGTTTTATGAAGTTTTAGTTAGTTGTTTGAGTCTTATTTTTTAAGCTAAGCTCGTCAGATTATAATATTATATTTATAACAAACTGTACGCTAAAAACCATTTCAACTAATAAAAATAAAACCATCACCATGTGGTTAAGTCGCGCAAGTAAGCATTCTAAAACATTTTTCCATTTAAGAAAAAAATAAAAAATCGTAGAAAAAATAAGGCACAAATTTGTTTAATTTGCACAGATTTGCTTATAAATCAAACGATGTGTGGCAGGGCAACGGATTTCAAGAATTTATTTTCCATTTGTACTATTGGGACGAGACATTCGCGGCAAAGAGGCCGGCATTACTCTGGCAGAGTACTGTTAGGGCCTGCCCCCACACTGGCGACATGGTAGGGCACGGCACACTGTGGATCGAAAAAATGCTCTCGATGACAATGAAGCTTAAATTTTTAAGTGTCGGTTTTTTTATTGAAATGGTTTCTAATAGCCAATATTATGTATAAATATATCAGGATACAATATGGTAGGCAAATTGGCAAATGATATTTAAAAAAAAAAAAGTATTATAGCCTTTTTTCGATCCATAGTACGGAAGGGGATTTTTATGCGACGAATAAGAATATAACTTAATAATATGATAATAATATTGAAATTTCAATGATAATGCCCAAGGATGTCGCAGCATCGATGCTGAATGCGCTTGCATATGGTGATGCCGAACGATCGTCTCGTGCCGTGCCGCCAGTGGGCGCAGGCCCTTACAGAAACGGAAGGTGAATGCTTGAACAACCGTAAACGTAATCGCTAAACAGAATTTGAAAGCGACTAACAAACGAAAGCTTTTTCGAAAATACCCTGAAATAATAATGACAGAAGAGATCCCTATTATAGTGGGGCACAAATAGGCTCTTGCAAAAATAACTAGTTTCATCATTACCATTATAATGCTTTATTTAGGCACTCGTTTGATTTGCAAATCGTACTAATAATAATAAATAATATAATAATAAAAAATATAATATATAAAAATAATAATATTATATTATATTATTTATATAGGTATAATATTATAAATATGAAAGTTTGTATTTTTGGATGGTTGTTATTCAATCACGCAAAAACGGCTGAACTATCTGTTTGGCAAGTTTCATCCAAATAGGATGAAACTTGCCAAACAGATAGTTTATAATCTGGATTAACACATAGGACACTTTTTATCCTTCCCGCGGGACATTTTCCGACATCCACGCAGGCGAAGCCGCGAGCAAAAGCTAGTTGAGAATAAATTGTGTTCCATGCTTCAATTAATTGTTGTCGAATACATGACCAACAGTTCGGGTCGGCCACTTAACGATATTGATTCCTACGTAATTGTTATAATACTTTATTCGTGTTTTTTGTTGGAAATCTTTTTCATCGAGTGGTTTTTAGGGGGTTCGTTACGAAGTTGGGGATTGGAAGGAAATTTGTTAAAAGTATTTTTTTTATTAAATTGTTATTCATTGAATGTGACTTTTTTTTTCAATACCTTGAGTTGACTGAAAAATGTAAATTACTTTAACCGATGACCGATAAAGCCCCCCCGCCCCTTTTGTAACGTTTTAACTGTTAAGCCCCGCGGTTTGACATTGACGCGCGCGCCACGTCAAGTTCGAAATTTAAAAAAAAAACAGTGTTACCTATATATTTTTGAATTATTTAGTATTAGTTGACGAGAATTGCGTTAGGCCATAGAGTGAAACTGCCCACAGACGATATTAGTCTTTATTTAACTGTAAAAATAGAGATCTAAGCCGCGTGAGTCGGCCGTCGCTTATAAGCGACAGCGGTCGGGTCCCTTCGTGTCCCTTATAAGCGACGCCTTTTTTTTTTTTTTTTTTGAGGGTGGGAAATTATCAAATAACTTCTCCCGCTCTGGGTGGAGCGGGAGGGCGTGTCAGACTTTTACTGACTGAAACCCACCCGTGTTCCTTCCGTTGCCTGTGTGCCGAGGTCGCGATATCCCTTTCAGACAAACCCGCAACCCCGGCAGGCATTGGCCCTTCCGGACCCCGTCAGTTGGTGCTGACATCTCTTTGAGGCGCGCGTGGAACACAACGCGCCGTCGACCCGGGCCTGGTCCCTATCGGACGGCGAGCTACCCATTGCTCACCGTCCGCAAGCCCGCGCCTACGGTGGCCGGAAGTCGGCTCGCGACTCCCGACGCCCGGGGCGTCTCCTGCGGCGACTAGGGGCGCGAGGGGGCGCATTTTGCCTCTCCCTCGCGCGCTCCGCCTCCTCCTTCGCGAGCATTACTGCTTCGCAGAAGGAGGTGACGGCCTCCCATGCACTCTCGCTCCGGACCATGGCCTGAACCAGGGCCGGACGCGAGAGATCGCCGCCGCCGATCGCCTCCGTGAGGACACGGCGGTGCTCCGCCCAAGCTGGGCAGACCTCCACCGTATGCTCCACCGTGTCCTCCGGGCGATCCACACAGTGGTGACACCCGGGCGTTTCCTCCCGTTTTATCCTGAGCGACGCCTGGCCTGACGATAAGCGACGCCTGGGGCTTTAACGGTACGAATGTGTATCGTGTAGTACTGTAAAGGTTGTCTGCAAAAGGCGACCTTATGTCATACAGGCTGGTAAGAAAATAACTCTGGTTGCATTCGATCATTCAAGCGAACTTATAATTATCTTTAAAATTATTATTATTAGTGATATATTAGGCGCCTAGAAGTTAACACATTTCCTTAGAATAAACGCAATAAATATAATATTTTGTTACTAGCTTTTGTCCGCGGCCTTGCCCGCGTGAATGTCGAAAAATATCACACGGGAACGTGCTACCGAGATTAAAAATATCCTATGTCCTAACCCAGGTAATGGTCTACCCATGAGCCAAATTTCATCCAAATCCGCTTAGCCGTTTTCGCGTGAAAGCGTAACAAACAAACAAACTCACTTTCGCACTTATAATATGTATTAGTAAGGATAGTTATTAAAATTTAACGCCCCCGCATAATATTGCTCTACTAAATAATTTTTAGTTTTGTAACTCCTAGCACTTCTCTAGTGCTACAGAAGGTACCCAAGTAGGTACAAAATTAGTTTATGGATGACTAGCTTCTGCCCGCGACTACGTCCGTGAACCTATAACTTTTCTCAAGAATTGGGCTATGCAATGCAAAAAGAATTTTTCAAATCCCACTGGTAGTTCCGGAAATAACCCTCTACATACAAACTTTTTGTATGGAAGTTTATAGATATCCTTTATGGATTATATCAGTTTTTAAAAACTAGGAGTTACAAACTAAAAATTAGTTACCTACCTAATGTGAAGCTTTCGATGTGCTTTTTCGGCTACCTTTCAAATATTAAAAATAAATTCTTTAAGAACGTCAAAATCAACTGGTTTAACTGGAGTGCTATAATAATAAATAATAATAATTGCTTTATTTTCAGGCAACTAAGGCCCATAGACATAATACACAAATTAATCATAGATAATTATATACTAATACATAATAAAAATAATAAAAAAAACATCTCTGCAAAATCTAGTTAGTACGTTGGGTCGGCGACGTATTATTGCATGTGTGACGTGTTGTTGCTATGTGTCGTAGAACTAGACCCTAATTACGTAATACACGATCAATCAGAATCTGAATCGTTTTGAAACAGATTGCTAATCCATTGCATCGTACGTTCGAAAAAAAAATCTGCTCAACAACGTAAATAACACAATGAATGTTGTTGACTTGTCAAATTGAAACAGATTAGTCGGAATTGTTAACGAAAATGTGTTGCGTAATTAGATAGCTGTTCTTACCCAGCTGCTTCAGTGAAGTACGTATTATCATTATGAGCAGCTAAAGGCAGGTTGGTATATGCTGTGTCTGCATGGTCTGCCCTGGTGGTGAACTGCCACATTCCGCCGAAGATCGTATGCTGGACGCCTCCGAGCGCTTTACAGACTACCTCTGTTGCTTCTAAGGATACACCGACCTGCAACAAACATGTTTTATTGAAATAAATCTAAGTACAGGTTAACCAGAAAATGTATGCGCTTCGGTAATCTTCGTGTTTTCGAATTTGCACGAACGTCGCACCTAAGAGTAACACCCACAAAGCGCCGCGCTTTTTAGTAGGTTGTGCACCTACCATTGGGCGTTTGTGTATCTAGTTTTCTCTCTGTCAGGTTACCTACTCCGGTCGCAGATTGAGTTTATTGGAATTGCATAATGTGTGTGTTAATCTACAATTTTGTAATCATGGTAAAAATAAATAGGCAAGCATCTACTTTCATGATTCAGCAACAGCTATATATTAGACTGGTAACGGCCGCGACTTACGAGTTGTAGGTTCGAACCCAGACAAGCGCTTTACTTATTAAATAGAGAGTAAAGAAACTTATTAATAGAGTAAATTATTTCATCACTACTGCTCTCAAAACGGTGAAGGAAAACATCGTGAGGAAACCGGCATGTCCTAAAGCCAAAAATTCGAAGACATGTGACATCTACCAACATGTACTGGGCCCGTGTGGTGGATTACGGCCCACTCCCAGAGGAGGCCTGTGGCCCAGCAGTAGGGAACATTATAGGCTGATTGAGACTTGAGACTTTATTAGATCTCAACATCGCGTGTTCGTATTTCCGAAGATATACGATGATTTCCGAAGTGCATACTTTTCTGGTCTGTTGGTAGTATGAATACTACGGATAAAATACGACGAGTCAACGTCATCCTTCTTTTGAGATCAATTTTGAGGCCATATCTTCTTCTTCATACATCTCTCTCTATCTAGAAGCCATCCTATCAACTTGTCACCTTTCATCTAGATAGATGGTTATATCATCACACCACCCATTCATATTCAAAACTTATAGAATATTTTATCATTCTCCTCATTTAGATCTATTCGGTATACTTAATTTCTGTTAATGAACTAATTTGCTACGATTACCCTTTAAATAGTAACTCGTGTTTATTGTATAGGTCCAGTTCACATGGCTGAACTAACTAGTTTTGAATTAATTAAATTACAGCGTAATAACAGTGCTTTGTAAGCTGAATGCACCGTCACAAATGTAATAAATTAACTGAAAGGTTTGTTAAATTTTATGAATTAAAACGTATGTAATTATTTTTCATCAATGAACACTAACTTGTGTGACAGTACTTTCTATAATAATGCACTTAGAAGAAAATGATTAGTAGGTACATTGATACTAAAATACAATAGACGATAAGTAAATTTAGTAACCCAATCCGCTTAAATGTTCTTAAAGAGTTATAAAGAACCCTGTAAGAAATCGACACGTGTCACCTCACCACGAGGCATGCTCAGGATGACGATTGACTTTTGCGAACTCGGACACGACGTGTTGCTACGTCTACTATTTATATTATATACTATTTATATTATATACTATTTATATTATATACTATTTATACTCTAAAGGATTACTGCTCGGTCCACCTCGGCTAGGACCGTTATCAGCGCGATATGGGGCTGTGAACAATCGTAGCAAAGGTGACCTTGGAATACTCGTATTTAATTCGTTCAACTGTGTAACGTTTCTTGTATATTCTTTTTAAATAATTTTTTCAACTAACTATTCGTCGTCTAATGTGTTTTTTATTGGATTTCCGCAGAGTCACGCCTGATTCAATAAACTACATTGATAATATTGATTACAAAACTAAAGACATTCTTAATTAATTAATCCCAAAGGAATTGCTTTGCTATCGACTGCAGAATAATATTCGAACCTATTTAATTAAAATGTCT
The DNA here is from genome assembly GCA_914767755.1 of Agrochola circellaris. Taxonomy (NCBI): domain Eukaryota; kingdom Metazoa; phylum Arthropoda; class Insecta; order Lepidoptera; family Noctuidae; genus Agrochola; species Agrochola circellaris. Next base: position 6,441,544 of record OU611847.1, read on the forward strand.
GCTAACAGCCACCGATAGTTGAACGAAATTTCTAATTAACAGCAACAATACAATTAATTATCAAATCAGCAACATATATTTCCTTACCCCTTCTATCAACGCGACGCCATAGTCAAGGAGTGACTGAAACACTCGCTTTGCTCCCTCCACAGACGATAGAAACTCCTCCACGGGTACTTTAGGAATTTTATTGTCTATTGGTCCATGCCACAGTATATGCTTGAGTTTTCGACTTTCCTTCCACGTTTTGTAGTCGAATTTTGATAGAAATTCGGCTGTGTATGTCGATTTGTGGTTGTCGCTCCCTGAAAATGAAGGTAATTTTTCTGTGAATTACTTACAGAAATTGTTGGAAAGAATTAAAAAAAAAATTGATGAACGATACGAACAGTTTTAAGATTCTATTCCATTTTTACTTATTTTTTTATCTGTATTCGGTAGACTGGAACTAAAACTAATTCAATTCAGCCATAGTTAATGAATTGGTATGTTTATGTTACGTTGAATTTCTATGAATTTTAATAAATGAACACCACAGAAAAAAAGGTTCTACAAAAAATGTTGATATCTAATTAATCCAACTTTTCAATTTCCAGTGGTTCTTTTGAAATTGCTTAAGGTACTATTGCGAGATCTATAATAATTATGCCAAAGATTGTAGGTTAATACCGTGTTTGTATTACCCTTACCTTTGGATAAATAAATAAATAAGAAAGAAAGAAAGAAAATATATTTATTTTACACAGAATAAACAACAAAAAAACTACTTACATGTAACTTCAATTTTTGTCTTATCATTTTCAAAAGTAAGAACAGTAACATCAGGTATGTCTAGAATATGATGAACTCTTTGGAAGGTATCTGAATGGTAGCAAGACGAGCACCTGAAACAGTTTTCAGGTTATATTGATAACTAGCTGCTGTCCGCGGCTTCGCCCGCGTGGACCCTAATCCTTTTTCTTTTTCTAAAATAAAAGAAACTTAAGTTACTCCTTATAACATCAGCTATCTGCCAGTGAATGTCCCGTCAAAATTGGTCCAGCCCTTTCGGAGATTAGCCGGATCAAACAGACAGACAATTTTCTTTTGTTATATGTACCGTTTATACTATCATATGCAAAAAGCTGCTATTTTGATATTACAAACAGACACTTCAATATTAGATGAATAGATATGAGACCAGTCGATCCATTCTGTAAACATCTCACAGTGAAGAGTGAGGTGAAGTGAGCTTGAAGTGAGCTGTCCATAGTGTCAATCCCTAGCTTTAGGTGCAATGACAGCTCACATCGAGCTCACTTCACCCAAGTTATCACGGTGAGACGTTTACAGAATAGCACGGCAGCACCGTGAAAACTTAGGTGAAGTGAGCGTGGAGTGAGCTGTCATTCCACAGGGATTGACACTATTGACAGCTCACTTGACCCAAGTTTTCACGGTGAGATGTTTACAGAATAGCATGGCAGACCCGAAGTGCCTACCGTCGAGTTCGAACCCTTTCGTAAAACAAGTGAATGAATTACTGTAGATTGCATTCTATTCTTTTTAGAACCATGTGTATGTAGGTACTTGCTCAAAGTACATACACATGGTTCTAAAGAGAACAGAATTTGAGTTAGTTGCCTCAATGTTTATTCGACACTACTGGAGTTCTAAAAGCATTCAATTTGAGGGCTTCTGCTGGAAATAGATTCGTTTGAGATCCAATCGACGTAAATGGTTTAGTAAACTATTAACTCGGAATCTTGAATTCTGTCGGAATTGGGGCAGCAGATCATTAACGGCTTGCCTGATAAAGCTTGCAATAAGATAACAAATACATAAAGGGCAAATAAACAAATAAACGAATGAACCAGTAAAGTACAATTCTGACTAAACAACCTTGCGTTAAGACTAAATAAAAATAAAAATAATACGTCGTATGAGATAGGTCGCCCAGGAACGGTACAGATTTTTTTTCCAGCTACTTTCGTAAATAATCATTATCTGCCTAGCCTTTTCCCAACTATGTTGGGGTCGGCTTCCAGTCTAACCGGATGCAGCTGAATACTAGTATTTTACATGGAGCAAATGCCTATCTGACCTCCACAACCCAGTTACTGGGTAATACGACACGCTTTAGTAAGACTGGTTGTCATACTTTTGAGCGTCTTACTACCCGTAACAACTGTCAAAAATCGGGAGCGACATAACGGGATAAAATTTAAAACAGTTCCTATTCAAAAGAGATCTCATTAATTCTGGCTCATTGTTACCTGCAATGGTCTCTAAGCCAACAGTCTTCAAATCTGATTGACTTTCCATCTCCAAAGCTAACGTCGAGGGCTCTGTCCACTGCGATCACTCCTTCGAAGGCTGCGCAAATAAAACTTGTTAATGAAATCGCACCAATCGAGAGCCAGGAACATTCAGTTTGATCTGACGAATTGGATTTTTAACCAGCAATGGTCGAATTCGATTTCATAACCAACATCTGCACGCGTAGCACAAAAACCATAGAGCGAAACCGTTTTGTCGACGCAAGAATAGACAAAATGATAGATTGTGATTACTTATCTGTCATTTTGTCTATTCTTCCGTTGACAAAACCCGTTTCTTTTGTAGTCATGCTAAGCGTGCAGGGTTGAATTGATGTAGGTAATGATGGAAATGAAAAACTGAATTATTTTTTAAGTATTTGTGAGTAATCAGGTCAACGCAAAGAAAAGAGTAAAATGTCAGTTTAAATCTGAAATAAAAAATGGCAATCAAAATTTATGGGTTAGTAATATTTGGAAATCTCACTGTTGACGATAAATAATAGATGACTAAAGATAATGAAAGAAGAAACAAAATGCAATTTTGGTGCATTCAGTGTACTTATAACATAGTTCAGTTCTGATATAAAACAATGTTTAAATAAACCTTAATGATAGAATATAAAAGCACTACTATTACGTAGATTCTTGAACAAATATCATTGCCGGCGTACGGTAGGTAGTAATGGAAATCGGATTCATTTTCATTGTAACAATTGAAATGGATTCACTAGTAATGGTTTTCGTATTCCACAACAGTAGAACGTGGACCAATTAATGGATTGTAATTAAATTAAAACACTTTCTCACTGTTTACTTTGTTTTAAGTGTTTGTAATGAAAATAGTGCCTAGCGTTTATATTATTACCCTTATTCAGATTTTATAAATGCGAAAGTAACTGTCTGTCTGTATGTTTGTTACCTTTTCACGATTTAACGGATTTGTTTCAATTCGGCAACCTGATCGACCATGACCTGCACAGCTATTCACAACCGTTCGATTCGCTATCGGATTCGATTGTTAAGGTTCGTTTAGGGAGAACGCTACAAAGTGGTAGCTTTTATGGTAAAAAACCGGCCAAGTGCGTGTCGGGCTACGTGCAATGAAGGGTTCCGTAGTTGGGATGAATTTATCCCAAGAACAAACTTAATATTGTAGTTGAAAAACATGTTCTCCCACACATTCGCACAATATTGAGACATTTACCATGTTATTTTAAGACCATAGACTTTTTATAAGCTTTCAGTATTTTTTTCAAAATTTTAAGCTCAGTAGTTTCGCAGGGGGGAATGGTCAATTTTCATACATTTTCTTAAATATATTTAAAAGTTTTAATTTTGAAATTATGAAAAAAAAGTATTTGTGATCCTCGCAATAGGCCCCTTTCATATGAAATGTTACACGGTACAGTTTGCAAAACTTTTTCTCTTTTTTTTTCTTATTTGCCCCCTAACTTCATACTCCATATTCAAAATTCATTTATTTACATTACACGTCCGTGTTTGGGTCACAGAAATACATATGTGTACCAAAAGACAATGCAACCGATTGGCCCAAAAATATGAAACCCAATGTGCATAATTGAAACCTATGCCAAACGTTAGTCCTAATCATCCATAACAACTTTTACTATGGGGCCAAATAAATCTATCCTAGTAAAAAAAATTCGCGGGGTAAGAAATGTTTAAAAAAAGTGTCGATTTTTATATGACTTAATTATACTGATTATTTAGAAATAACTCTGTATCTCATTATAAATGAACTGTTATATAGTTCTATATGGGAAATAAATATCTTAAAACCTAAATAAATAATAGGTGGACCTATGAAATCAGCGTTTTGTATGGATACAACCATGAACACGAATGTTTTAAAACTTTTATGCACTTATGTTTAAAAACTAAGTTAACGAATATGCCACTTAGATTAAGCGACAAAAATAAGTTTTGGCTAAGTTAAAACAAATAGCAGAAATGACCAATTTCTGCCAACAAAATGAGGAGTCATTTTTAAGGTATTTTTTATGTTTATAAAACTATAAGTAATAAGGTTTGGTATAAGTAATAAGGTTTGTATAGTAATGACGTCGACCGGTGCAACATACAATGAGATATTCAAATAATTAAAAATAAATAGATAAACAATTGAATTATAAATGTGTAATACAATACAATATCAAAAAAAAAAGTTTAAAACAAACAAAACCTAGTGATATAAACATCGACACTTTTTCAAAACGTTTGTTACCCTGTATATTTTTTTTACTGGGATAGATTTATTTGTCCCCATAGTAAAAGTTGTCATGGATGATTAGTACTAACGTTTGGCATAGGTTTCAGTTATGCACAACAGGTTTAATTTTTTTGGGCCAGCGGTCAAAGGAAAAGTTGCATTGTCCTTTCAACTTAATCAGTCCATTCGATTCGGAGCAAATTGGCTGTGACAGGCGGACAGACAGACACCCAGCCAGCCAGACACACGGGTGAACCCAAAAGATAATGAGGAATAATTATGAAATAGATGGGAGTGAATGATAGCGTGACAGTTGACAGGGGAGACTTTTAAAAGAGTAACCGTGGAGTTTCTTGCCGGCTCTTCTCAATAGGAAACGAGCAATTGGTACCGAGGACCTAGCTTCTGACGTTTCATAAGTGCCCTTGTTGGTTTATGTGAAATAAAATATTTTGAATTTTGAGTGCATAAGAAAATGTATTGCGCCGACCACAAGTGACATGGGACAGGGCGGGAAGATGATGATGATGACGTATTTTTATCTGATTTAAAAGCTTTTGTTTACCCGTGATAGTTGTCGTCATTATAGCCTCTATATCTAATAACTCTACACAAACACTTTTCTAAGCTCAGTTTTGATTATTTAAGCCAATCTTCAAATTAACATGAACAACATAAATTTATGTGGTTGGTACTGTAGAGGTTATGTCCGATTGAATTTAAGAACCGACCTTCACGAATATTTTTTATAGATGGCATGCATAAAAATTAGTTAAATATTGTACTACAGATGCCGCGAATAGTAGTAGTTAGTAGCGAATAGTCGAGTCGACAATTATTCGCCGAATGTCGAATAATAGACACTATCTTGAGCTCCTTAAATTCTGAGTTGAGCTGCACAGTCACTGACAAATGCGTGCACTGACTTTAAAAGAGACTGTGACCTCTGAGTTTGTTTCGGCCATTCTTCTCGGAGTAGTCAGATAGGAAACGCCGACTTCATCTAGTTTAAAAATAATATGATTGACGTGTAAAAGTGTTTTGTACAACCTACTTACAGAAATAAAAATCATTTATCTATTATTCGGTATTCGATGAATAACAAAAAAAAAACGAGTAATGCCGAATAATACCGAATAATAGCGAGTATTCAAGCATCTCTAATTCATACTATAAATATCATATTTAGAATAAAATTGAGACTGGGCTGGAAGAGCTGACAGAGCCCGCGTCATAAAGTAAAATAAGTAGATTAATTTTATTGGAACAATAATTATGCAATTAATATGATAAAATACGTCTTTCATTTAATTAATAATCCCGATAAGTAATATAAGGGCGCGGAACCACTAAAGGTAGTACTTACTTTCATTCACCATATTGTATCTTTTTAGTTTTCACTAGAACACAAGTAAAATCACTATCTAACCACACCGAAGTTTCAATTTTGACTACAACTTAAACTGATATTGCTTGGATGTTATCATTTACAGTTACCCGGATGGTCAAAGTTGAATGACTACTATCGCTGAGATAACTTAACTGTACCTACTGCAAACTTGTTATAATATCATACTAGGATATCTGTTGTAAGTGTGGTGTAACAGTGTGGCCTACCTTTGGAGGGCGTGTCAGACTCTTACTGACTAAAAACCCACCCGTGTTCCTTCAGTTGCCTGTACATTGCCAGGGGCCACGGTATCCCTTTCGGACTTTCCCGCGACCTCGGCAGGCATCGGTCCTAGCGGACCCCTTCCGTTGTGCTGACATCTCTTTGAGGCGCGCGTGGAACACAACGCGCCGTCGACCCGGGCCTGGTCCTTATCGGACGGCGAGCTACCCATTGCTCACCGTCCGCAAGCCCGCGCCTACGGTGGCCGGGAATCGGCCTGCGATTCCCGACGCCCAGGGCGTCTCCTGCGGTGGCTAGGGGCGTGAGGGCGCGAAATTTGCCTCTCCCTCTCGTGCTCCGTCTCCTCCTTCGCGAGCATTACTGCTTCGCAGAAGGAGGTGACGGCTTCCCACGCCCTCTCGCTCCGTACCATGGCCTGGACCAGGGCCAGACGCGAGAGATCACTGCCGCCGATCGCCTCCAAGGACACGGCGGTGCCCCGCCCAAGCCGGGCAGACCTCGACCGTGTCCTCCTACCTTATGGTATAATAATATACTTCGCTTGGTATAGCATTCCGAGACTCAGTGGTCACGTGGGCGACACAAGTCTACGTCATCACATCTGTGTTACCAGAAGTTTGTAATAATAACTCCCCAACCACCTTTATTACCTGTGCGAATCCGATAAAACAATGAGGTTTTAATTAACAATTACGATGGTTTATGTTTAAATTGAATTGTTTCGTTTGATTAGACAAACGAAACGACAATTTAAATGCGTGTTTTGTTGCAATAAAGTTGGCAACTGGATTGTGACAAGCATGTGTCACTCCCGGAATGCCGGACCTTGTTTTATTAGACCAAGGTCTACCTCAATCCAGCAATGTCATTATCGTCAACTTTCTGCCCATGTCCCATTGTTACTTGGGCTTAGCGCAACACGTTTTCTAATTTTCTTCTTCTCCACTCTCCCCTCCGCTTTCATTCGCTCCCTTCTATTTCATATAATTCCTCACACAATCCATCCGTCTTTTCTCATTCCAGCAATGAGTTTTTCTTAAGCGTATCCTGCTTGCAAAAATTAAGTGTAAATGAACATGCCAGATGAAAATAAATGGGTGCCTATCAAAACACAATCACGCATATTGATTTTACTGGTACTTTTCAAAGTCCACTAATAAAGCAAAACCCTATAGATACTAAATTGTCTTTTATCTCTTTACATTCCAACCCAACATAAATTCTGGATAAATAAGAACGAGTTTCTGTCACAGACACATTTAATACTCTATTGTAACGCGGATGATATGATAAGTCAAATGTTGATAATTGTTCCCACATCGCGCCCCAGGGAACGTAACACGATACGGTTCATATTCGTAAATGTAGGTAGGTATAATTGATTTTGCTACTAATTTGTTTGAAGCACACACTTCTGTAGGCGTTTACAGTAGCCGATACGATTTGTCGTTGGCGGGCGTGTTTAAGGGTTTTATTTTAGCATGTCTCAATCACCTTCTATTAAATTGGATTTTCGTCGGCACTAGGATACTACTCCTGAACATTGCCCACTGTAAAGTCAGGGAATTAAATGTTAAACAACCAGACTAAAGTCCAGCCACATAAAAAGGACGTTCAAATGCGCGAGCGCGACGGCAATACATTTGTGCGCGAGCGATAGAGATAAGTAATTAAGGGTCATTGTACGAAATACTTTCTGCTTCGCGACCGGACTTTACCAACTAAAATTGTCCGTATTTCAAATCACACATATCATTCTTTGACAGTTTTATGAAATGGCTATAACATGGTAAATTGAGACCGGGTGTCAATTTACTGATAATAATTAATTTTAGTGACTGTACCAACCATGACGATAAAAAGTCACCACGCTTGAAAAACTGACGATGCTTAGTTGTGTACTGAGCAGTTGAAATAGCTCTTGTGACAGATGTTTGTTTGGACAAAACCCTGAAGTCATATATCTAGCTGTTGCGTGAAGATGAAGCTGTTGTTGCTTGCCTGCTGGCTTGTTTTCTCTCTCTCTCTCTTTCAATGTCTTCTGTTTCTTTCACACAATCCCATAGATAGGTAACCAAGAAAATCCACAAACATAAAAATACTACAACCTACTTTGAAAATAATATCTAATAGGTAGTCTGATCCTAAATTCCTACCGTACCGTACACTGTAAAACAGTCTTCACACATTTAAAGCATCCCACTCACTCAAATCCGTTCCCCGTCGCCTCGGGCGCTTTGAACTTCAATTGTTATTACAATTTATTAACTTAATTATTTTCTGTTCATTGTGATTTCCATTGTTATGAGCTTTGTTATGAGTTCTGTTTTGTTGTTGTTTTTGTACTGTCAAATCATGAGACTCTTTGATTAAAATAATAATAAAGTCGCTCGCTCACTAAATTAAGCCGATTTATATAACTCTGTTTCAGAATTATTTGTATACACCGTGAAATTTTAGTCGTATTACAAAATAAAAATATACACCGTGACATTTTAGTCGTCTTACAAAGGGCCACTCAATGTACCCGACATAAAATACCTCTAGGAGCAATTAATGATAATAACGTTTAGTAGTCATTGGATACATGAAGTGGGCTGCTTTTGTAAGGTGACATCAAATCACGATATACAGGGTCAAATTGAATTAGCTAGCGAAACCCCGCAGACGTGACGGATATCGATAACTTAACATGACTAAACAAAAAGAAATTAATTTGATGAGATTTTTTTTGGGTTTATTCCGTGCTTAGTGTATTCACTTGAAATAACAGTTTGAAAGAAAAAACAGTTTTCTTTGTGAAAACTTCTCAGACGTGATTGGTATCGATATCTAAATACGATATAACAAAAAATAATACAGATTTTCACAACCCATACTTCAAGTAACAACACCACAAGCAATCGTTGACACAAAAAAAAAAACTTTTATTTTGTTTTGTTTAGCTAATTTAATTTCACCCTGTATACATCACATAGTACAAATAAACACTAGGCTTTAGCTACGTTTTCCGACCAATACAGGCACTCTAGAAAAAAATAAGAAGCTACCTACACCTATTACTTAATCTAGATTTATTTGCCGATCTACACATCAAGCCGACAGTCGCCGGAAATACGATAGCCCCTAGCACTTAGAACCGGCTATCCTTTATCCTATCCCCTTTTATCGCTATCTGTTTACCAAGTCACGTACAGTTCCATCCCCTTTTAACTAGAAATGGGGGAATTTAATTTAATTTTCATGTATCGACATGTCGTTACTAGTATTAGGTACTTATACGGTTGGGGACTTCTATTAGTATGTATAGGAAAGCTTAGGAATCTAGATTATTACTAAAGCTATAGTCCACTCTGAAATGACGCGCCACACTAAGTACCGCATTTATGCACACGGTAATGCAGATTTCTATGGGTAATGCGGTAAGGCGCGTCATTTCAGAGTGGAAAAGCTATAAGTACTCAACTATTAGGCTTGATGCAGAAATAAAAATCCAACCATAGAAGAAAAACTATCTACTTACTTCATCTCCACTAATCTTATTGTGTTCTTAAATAAACCGGACAACATTATTTCAAAAACGTTACGCGTATTATTAATTATTAGGTATTATACAGGGTGTAAAAAAACACATCACAAAGCCGTCAACTACGCATACTGTACGTATAGCTAAGTAGCTTTGCGCAAAAATTATTGTTGGGAACCGTAATTTTTTTTTTTTTAATAAAAATAAACAAGTTTTTATTGCGCGCAATGTAACGCGAACCCACGCTTGAATGAACGGATTCAGTGTTAGTTAAGCTCCGCCCCTACGCTACGTAGGTAGGTACTTGTTGTTCATTGCGTTTTTGTAACTTCAAATGCGTAATCTGTTAAGATAAATCTAAAATTCAGGTAATGTTTGTTTGGAAAAAAGTTTCGTATTATCGCATAGAATTCATTTTCGTGAAAAATTTTAAAAAAAAAATGCGACTTTGACCTTCAATATCTCCAGAACCAGTGGATTCCCAGGTATGGTCTAGCGGAAAAAAATGATGCAAATAATGGGTAGAATATGTGGCTTTCGGCTTCGGAAAGTGTCTTTTTACACCCGATATATCAATATTTCACGTGTGATTCGATTAATCATATTCCCAAACCACGACTTTTTAATCCAATATTTATTATGACTTGGCTCGAAAAATATAATTAAATCTGATTTTCATTTTGCTAAGCGGAATCTCTTGACGGCAGCGAATTCGTATGATATTTTATCATAACCGCTGTTGTACTCACAAGATTCAATAGGTCTACGCGATTAGGGGCTCGAAATTTATTCAAGAAGAACATTGTACTTTCTTCGTAGTCTTCTTTTTGAAAATACATTTTGATTCCGACACCTTGTATTATGTGGTCTTTGAATTACTTAGACCTGTAAGCTGTTTTTAGATATGTATCAGCAATATTCTTACAATGTTTCGATCAATGGGTCTGTCCTGAAGAATGCCTAAATGGACCAGTCGAAAGACGATTAAATGAAAAATCGTGCAAATTCCCTATTCAAATACTTTGGTTGATTGGCAAAAAAGAAAAGGTGGTGATGATGACAGACAGCTTACATTTAACTAACAAAGTTTGTACATCACTATGATCGAAACATTCTTTCATTTCTTCAGAATCTCCTAAAAACTCCACTACATTACTTTTGATTTACCTAAATAAATACGAGCACGCGTAGCATAACCACGACCACGAGCCACGAGTTTTGTCGACGGAAGAATAGACAAAATGACAGATAAACAATCACAATCTCTCATTTTGTCTTTTCTTTCGCCGGTAAATCACGATAAGTGAAGAATATTGTTTTTATTTAGCAAGTAACAATACAAAAAGATATCTACGGAACACATTCATCTTACAGAGTAGGTACCTATCAACAATGACTCTTAGAGAGGAGTGGAAATGGAGGCCGGTCGTCATCTGAATTGTAAATGTTATTATTTTCAAACAAGCAGTACAAACACCCTACCTCCCTGTCAGTCAAGGTCAATATCATCGGCTAGATAATTGCTGAGCCCTTATATTGTCTTCCAGGAATGATACTTGGCCGTTGTGGGAAAGTCCGAAAGGGATACCGCAGCCCCTGGCAACGTACAGGCAAGTGAAGGAACACGGGTAGATTTTAGTCAGGAAGAGTCTGAGACGCCCACCCGCTCCGCCAGAGCGGGAGAAGTTATTTGATTATTTCCCACCCAGAAAAAAAAGGGATTATACTTGAAGCATGTTCGCACAATAATGAATTCTGTAATATAATAAAATAATAATACATATATTTCTATACTAATTAAAGAGGTAAAATTTGTTGTTTTTAGTTTGTATATGGGGGTAATCTCCAGAACTTCCATTTGGATTTGAAAAAATATTTTTGTATTGGATAGCCCTTTTTTTTTTTTTTTTTTGAGGGTGGGTAATTATCAAATAGCTTCTCCCGCTCTGGGCGGATCGGGAGAAGTGCGTGTCAGACTCAAACTGACTAAAACCCACCCGTGTTCCTTCAGTTGCCTGTACATTGCCAGGGGTCACGGTATCCTTTTCGGAGTTTCCCGTGACCCCGGCAGGCAGCCTAGATAATTCTTGAGGAAGGTTATAGGCTATCTAACAGCCCGCTACGACCCTTAGGACCCGAGCAAAGTCAGAAAGAATACTAAGAGAAAACGAAGTAATAGCACGGGCGGGCGATGGTATGCGACGCGATGGGTCGGGTGTCGAAATTTCACGCGGACGAAGTCGCGGGCAGAAGCTAGTAGTAGAAGATGAAATTTATTTTCTCGATTTTCGATTTACTGAAATCATTTTCATCTTTTTTCTTTCATTTTTCTCATACACCCGATGCCTATCTAGATCTTCAAAAGACATAGGCATATTAGTGGACCGTTGAAATCATCCACGAACCGACAATTGACAAACGTAGGCAAACTCCAAATTCCACAACATAATATCACGGACCTAACCCCCAACCTCTTAAACGGTATTAATAAACCCCTTACGTAGCTATTTACAATCGAGGGGCTGAGGTTTCCCTGACACGGACAGGCTCCATTCGCCTTGAAGGGTTAAAAGTGTAACCGATACATGATATTTGAACTAACTTAAAAGGGTACGCTCTGTTGCCTCTCAATTTCCTCCGGCAAACAAAGCTTTATTATGTTTGGTTGGGTCTCCAAATCACTAGATATACTTGATGCAAAGTGTACTGAAAATGTTACGTATTTGAGTAGGTATTTGCTTTTCTAGTTTCGTTGGTTTGAATTTTGTTAGGGAATGTTTGCGGATTATTTTCAGAGGTTTGGTGTTGTTTTAAGCCGGTCTATAGATAGTTCATGTTAAGCATAGAGCGATCGGAAGATTTTTGTATTTCAACAGATCTGAAAAAGTTTTTCAATAAAATAACAGATTTTTACACATTTTATGCGTCAGAAATCAATAAAGATTGAGGTCAGCAGAGCTTGCAGTCTCATTTGAGTAATACAATTAGTATACAAATTCATTCTTTATTTTTTCTCCGGTCACCATGAGCTATTATTATCTCGGATTACGCTGCAGTATACATATGATTAGCTACTCAGCAGGTTACGCGCTAGCTGTTCGAATTATTTTATTTTAATTTCATCTCAAATAAAAGCTCTTGTGTTCTACAATGTATCTTGACAACACTGTGTTCAGACAAAAGTTCATGTTTAGTGTAGAGCGATCGGAAGCTTTTTGTATTTCAACAGATCTGGAAAAGTTTACAGGTTTTCAATTTATTCACATTTTATGCGTCAAAAAACAATGAAGATTGAGGTCAGCAGAGCTTGTGACTACAAGCTCTGCTGACCTCAATCTTCATTGTTTTTTTGAAACTATTTGTGTCTCTATCTCAAATGAGACTTCATTTGAGATAGAGACACAAATAGTTTACAAATTCAATCTTTTTCTTTTCTCCGATCAGCATATAGCTCACGAGATTCACGTCACGGATCACGGTCTCGAATAAGCCAGTCAGCAGCGTGGTAATGCTAAAATTAGGGATGATGACGATTTTTTTTTAAATCTGTCTTGGAGATATTAAAAAATATTGGACGCGTATTTTTTCACTTTTACGTAATCTAAAGATTACGGCGATACATTGAGTTTAAATGTGCCACGACGTTACGAGTATGTAGATTTTATACTTCCTACTTGTGTCGTAAAAACCCCCACTCCCCAACTTAAAATGCGTTATATCAAAGTATTTTGTTATTAATATGATACAGCAAAAAATACGTGTCTAATATTTTTATATTATCTGACTGACGGACTAATTAGAATTTCTTTTTTATTACCCAGGCATCATCCCTATTGCGTAACTCACATAAAATGACAATTGATCGCAATGGGTTTCATTTTGACAGTTCATCCACGTTCATTGCACTTTTTACGTTGTTGAGCAGACGATTTTTTTCAAACCAATGAGGCAATGGATTAATAATATCCTTCAAAACTCTCAAATTGTGATTGAAAGGGTGGTACGCAATTGCAGAAAAAAATTACAAAAAATACATAAAAGTATTTGAAACAAAAAGTGTTACAGTACTTGAAATAGGATAAGTTAGGTTGGTCGACGGCGATTTCCCCGAAGGCTCAGAACAAAAGTAGTTTCTTTCAAATTAGTCTCCAGAGCATCTGGCGTGTTTTACTTACTTTTGACCGCCTTTCCTCAATGTTCGATGTCGTTTTACTGTTTTCCAAGACTTTTGAAATGTTCCCAGAGCTATAAAATAAATCAGCGGCTTTTTATTAGGTACTACCATCACAAAAATGACGTATTGGCTGCGCCCCGTGGTTTCAACCGCATGTCTCGATTCTATAAGAATATCGGGATAAAAAGTATCATATGTCCTAATCCAGATCATGGTCTACCTGGACTAAGTTTGGTATAAATCCGCGTAAAATAAAGGGGCAATCTACCCAGTATTCATTGGTTAAGAAATTTGTGAAAAAAACTTGGTGGATACGAACTTAGACCACAGTATAACTGTGCTTAGACTGTCGCTTACTGTGGGCTTGAAACGGCCGCTTTGGCAAAACCATATTATGATAATATTATGAATCACACAAACTGTCACAACCTGTCAATTCATAAAATCATCTGCGTTCAATTCATATTACCCAATTCATCTGTTTGTCAGTTGTTTAATATAATGAACTAACATTTAAACTGTAGAAATAAAAATATAAAATCTCATTTGATTAATAAAAACTGTTAAGAAAAATTTACCGGTAAAATTACGGTCTTCATTTTTTTCATGCGGCAATATTTACACCAAACATGATTCTGATATGAATTGAATTGATTAAGATTCAGCTAAAATATGTGTCACCATAGAGGAATTGCCGGGAATTATGAAAATGAATTGCTTTTAGAGGAATTGCCCCTCCTGATAAAAGGAAGACGCGAGAAAAGTAGTAGGTTTCTAAAAGAATCAGAAAATGTTGTAACTTATCTAAGTTAGGTAATAAAATTATTGTCATTTATAATAAATTATTGAAAGATCAAATAATGATTGATCTTCCAACGTTATTACTAATGAATACCTATCGCAAAAATGTAATATAGGTGCTTAATTGGATTAAATTAATCAGTAATTTTCATGGCTAAATGGGAAATTTGATAGCCCTGGAACAGTGCCAAAGAGCTTTCCAATTAACAGAGAGTTAAGTGAATGAAATTCTGAAGAGTATGTTTTCAAGATAAATGAATATTCGCTCAATCATTTTTTTACATATTAAAATTTTTACCTGAAAAAGTTTGTCTTCAATTTTATCATAATAATCGTTTGCTAATTTTATTTTATTTCATAACTATATAGGAACCCGCCCCTGCTTAGCACGGTTTTACGACTTAACAAAACATCAAAATTTCTTTATAGGTATATGTAAGTTCAATATTAGAGGAGCTCGTGGCTAAGTAATAACAGCCGCACAGGTCGATCCATCAGGTTAAGCTACGCTTGCCGGGGTTGGTCCATGGATGGGTGACCATCTTTACATACCGAGACTCCTCTGTGCCTCGAAAAACACGTTAAGCCGTTGGTCCCGGCTGTCATTCATAGATCTTTGACAGTCGTTACGGGTTTACGGTTACGGGACGAAAGTCTGATAACCAGTCTTACCCAGTTACTGGGTTGTGGAGGTCAGACAGGCAGTCACTCCATATAAAATACTGGTATTCAGCTGCATCCGGTTAGACTGGAAGCCGACCGCAGCAGAGTTAGGAAAGGCTAGGCAGATTGATTGATGTAAGTTCCTTATATTAAAAAAAAACGATTTTCACCAAAATAGCTGCTACAATAAAACAAAGTCCCCCGTTACGTCTGTCTGTCTGAACGCAATAAACTCATAAACTACCGAACAGATATTCATACGGTTTTCACCAATAGACGGAGTGATTCATGAGGAAGGTTTAAATGTAAAATTAATTAATTAAGGTTTTGTGTAAATTGTCCAAAATATGACGATGTTTTTTGAAGATGTCGTTAGCGTGCGCCGCGTAAATATTGGATGAAATTTGGCACACAGATATTTTATAAACTGTACCCTAATTGAGTAATACATGATCAATCAGAATCTGAATCGTTAAGAAATAGATTACTAATACCATTGCTTCATAAGACCAAAAAAAAATCTGCTCATCATAAATAACGCAATAAATGTTGTTGAACTGTCAAAATGAAACAGATTAGTCCTAATCATTTACGAAAATGTGTTACGTAATTAGATAGTTGGATTAACACATAGGGTACTTTAAATCCTGGTACTTAGTACCTTCCCGTGGGATATTTTCCGCCGACATCCACGAGGGCAAAGCTGCGGACAAAGCTAGTACAAACTAAAAAGCTTCCAAATATAAAGAATTATCAAATTCGTAATTTTTTCACATAAACATCACTTTTTGAAGATGTGAGTTTCTGCACGTCGGGCGTCACAGTTGAAAGTTTATTTTCAGCTAAAAATATACAGTGGAACCGCAATACATTTTTAGGAGCATAAAATTAACGTTGCAGTCGGTTTTATGGTTGACTCATTTTAAATGGTAGTTAATGTTGCAGTGTAAATGTTGGTAAATGTATTTAAAATTAACTGGAAATAATTTACAAAGTTTGTGCTCCAAGAATCTTGATGTAAAATATTTGTTTTTGCATATAACGATAAGATACTAAATACATTTAAGTAAATTACCTACTATGCAGCCTTTGCCGGGTTTAAAAACTATTATATTATGTGTTAAGGCATTTGGCGGGTTTAAAAGTATCATACGTGTTGAGGCATTTGGCACGTAGATACTATATAACTTTTTTTTTAAAGGGAAATTATCAAATACTTCTTCCGCTCTGGGCAGAGCGGGAGGGCGTGTCAGACTTTCACTGACTAAAACTGTTCCTTCCGTTGCCTGTATGCCAGGGCCACGATATCCCTTTCGGACAAACTCCCAAACCTTGGCAGGCATTGACCCTAACGGACTCCGTCATTTGGTGCTGAAATCTCTTTGAGGCGCGCGTGGAACACAACGCGCCGTTGACCCGAGCCTGGTCCTTATTGGACGGCGAGCTACCCATCGCTCACCGTCAGCAAGCCCGCGCCTACGGTGGCCGGAAGTCGGCTTGCGACTCCCGGCGCCCGGGGCGTCTCCTGCGGCGACTAGGGGCGCGAATCTTGGCTCTCCCTCACGCGTTCCGCCTCCTCGCGAGCATTACTGCTTCGCAGAAGGAAGTGACGGCCTCCCATGCACTCTCGCTCTAAACCATGGCCTGAACCAGGGCCGGACGCGACAGATTGCCGCCGCCGATCGACTCCGTGAGGACACGGCAGTGCTCCGCCCAAGCCGGGCAGACCGTATGTTCCACCGTGTCCTCCGGGCGATCCACACAGTGGTGACAACCGGGTGTTCCCGCCTGCGTCAGGCGGAAGGTGAGGACGCCGTGGTGCCACTCTAGCCACTCCTCAAAGAGGTGACTTATCGCCTCAATCGTAGCGTGCCCAGCGCTGGATTGCGACAATCGCACTCTCCATGCCGCCATGAGATCCCGCCGGAGCTCCGTCCGCTGAGATACTTTAGCCTGGAGTTATAAACTATCTGTGTGCTAAATTTCATCCAAATCCGTTCAACTGTTTTTTTGTAACAAACATCCAAACATACAAACATTCACATTTATAAGTAGGTAATGATCACGCAAAAGCCGAAACTTGGAATTTAAAATAAAACCTAGCACAGGCTACAGTTGCAAACACTTCATTTGTGATCTACAAACATTTAAAGTTACTTTATTTTAGCAATCTCGATATTTACAAGAACCTTTTAAGACTTTTATTCACGCCGTTTACAAGAAACAATCAGATCTCAGACATTCAAAATAATCTTTTATAAAAAAAACCCGGCCAAGTGCGTGTCGGACCACGCACAATGAAGGGCTCCGTAGTTGGGATGAATTTATACCCAATACAAACTTAACATTGTAGTTGAAGCCGGTTAACTTAAAGAAGATCAACCGATTTAAAAAAAATTACTGTTTAAAATTATAAGGCTGGCGCGGACATGCAGTATGCGCAGCGATGTCAATTACACCGCGTGTAAGTATTTAAACATTATTTTACCTTACTCTAAAAGCGCTACAAACAAAACTCTCAAAATCTAGAACCATCCGCCATTTCTGTAAAAAAAAACGCGATGACCATTAATGAAAGTCTACCCACTTTTCTCTGAAATCAGTAAGGAATGTTCCTTCATTAAGCCCGTCAGTCTTTCCTCGCGATGTTTTTTCACAGATGAAGATAGATGGTGGCCCTTAAACAGGATTCAAGGCAAAAACATAAGAATATATTAACGGAGTTTTCTCTTCTTTGCTTAGTTCGCGCCCGCAGCCATGTTGATTTTTGAAAACATCGCCTGTATAATACATATATTGCATTTGTTGGGTAAGCAATTGCAACAATCAGCAGTAATATATTGATAAATGCAAGTGTTCTGTGTTTAAGTTGGCGTTATACCTAATTGAACATCGTTTTTAGGGTTCCGTACCTCAAAAGGAAAAAACGGAACCCTTATAGGATCACTCGTGTGTCTGGCTGACTGGCTGGATGTTCCTTTGCAGACTGTACATTACTCTACTACCTATAATATAGGAAATCACGTTATTTTTTCTGTTTATGGGACAAAAAAAAACCGATCTTCAATTATTTATAACGCTAACTTACACACAAAACTATAGCATTTATCAATTGCTGCTGATTGTTGTAATTGCTTACCCACCAAATACAACATCTTAAAAAAACCGACCAAGTGCGTGTCGGACTACGCACAATAAATGGTTCCGTAGTTGAGTTGAGATGAATTTATCCCAAAAGATTGTAGTTGAAAAACATGTTCCCCATACATTCCAACTGCAAATGTAAGTTTGTACGCACAATGTAAGTTTGTACTGTACTGTGTAATCAGGATTTATTAGCGACCTTTCGATTCGTTTCCGTTAGTAACAGGCGAGGTATTCTAGACAAAATCAAACTGGTTGCTAATAAAATAAAATAATTTGATTTGTTATTTTTTTATTTCACTGATATTATACTAAAACTTTTATGTTAATCCGTGTCTGTACCTACTAACACTAGATGTTAAGTAAAATTGTTACTAACCCTATGGACTGTCCGAAATAAAATTATTCTATTCTATTACATTATGTGATTACTTGAACTTATTTCTACTTACTTATTAGTATTACTTGTTAAAATCTTAGGAATAACGTATAATTTTACAATGTTTGTTGTTTGTATGTGAGCACCATGATCTATCACATAATTAAATTTATCTGTCATTGTTTCATTTTTTGAATAGGTTTCGTTTTTAGGGTTCCGTAACTCAAAAGGAAAAAACGGAACCTTATAGCATCACTTGTGTGTCTGGCTGGCTGGCTGAATGCTCGTCTGTCCGTCTGTTACAGCCAATTTGCTCCGAACCTAATGGACCGATTTATTTGAAATTTAGTACACATATCTATTTTTGTGACCCAAACACGGACGTGTAACGTATTAAATGAATTTTGAATATGGGGATTACTTTTGGGGGGCAAATAACAAAATAAAAATAAAACGTTTTGCATACTGAACCGTGTGACATATCAAATGAAAAGGGTTGTTGCGAGGATCTCAATTTTTTTTTAAATAATTTTAAACAAAATTCTTATAAAGATATTTAAGAAAATAGATAAAAATAGACCCTTATCTCCGAATTTACTGATCCTAAAATTTTGAATAAATACAGAGAATAGTTATATGCTTATAGATTACAGGAAAACCTATAAGAAGTCTATGGTCATGAAATAACATGGTAAGTCACTCAATATTGTGCGTATAAACTTACATTTGCAGTTGGAATGTATGGGGGAACATGTTTTTCAACTACAATGTTAAGTTTATTCTTGGGATACATTTTATTCATCCCAACTACTGAACCCTTCATTGTGCGTGGTCAGACACGCACTTGGCCTTTTTAAAATTATACGATCTCTACAATGAGTAGTCTGAAAGAGTTTTCCCGCATGCCGTAATAACTACGTTTGATAAAAGATTTGGTGATCGCAGAATCTTTTACTATCAACACATAATGGGAAAGCGTAAAGCTTATTTGTATTAAAGCCGGTCAACGGTTTTCCAACTATGCCAACTCTTTTAGGATTGTCTGTTATTCCAAAGACAAAGAAGTACTAAAACTAGGTACCTACCTATACAATTTCTCATTACCCTATGTCATCAATGCCCGACTTATCGTGTCCCATCAAATTTAACACCGAAACGTAATGATACCCAGTAGTGTCGTGTTCCATGTACCTAAGTTCAGAGGTTGAATAGGTACTAAAACAACATCCCAGTCGATCAGCGGAGACAGACAATCAGCACATAATTAATACCTACAGTGATTGTAGACAGTGTATTATGTGTGTAGGTAGGTATAAAACAAACAGGCTGTATTTGTACTGAATACCATTACTGTAAGTCAATACACTATCAGATTCAGATGTGTATGGTATTGGAGATAGTAATTATATGCAATGGGATTATTTATGGTGATTATTTATAAATATATTATGTCGGCGCCAGGCCAGGGCGAGAACCACCGACGCCTAAACATCGCCTGAAGTATATTTTCTAAACATGATTATAACTCACGTGATTTACTTTGAAAAATTCATCATTATTGGATTTGGAGTAAACCTGTCATCATAAATCTCATAATGTTATGAAAGAAAGAAAGATTGAAAGAAAGAAAGAAAATACGTTTACTGGCGGGTACACATGACGTTATTTTGGTTAAGTTTTGTCAATTATTTAAAATTATGAAACGGTCATTTGTTCCTTTCCCACAGCACTCTATAGCCATAAATCTAAAATCTTTATTACCTCCCGTATCGTTTTTGTAAACTTCAGTTTTTAGAAATGCTTAGGCGAGGCGGGCGTTCATTATTTGCCGCTGAACGTGGTCACGGAACGAGGGCGGGTGGTATAGAGCCCTAATCCAAAAGGCGAAGGGTTTGGAATTTTTACATTCAATGTTTGGGAAGCGATACAGTTGCAAGATATTCTATTTTTGGCACGTGTGCCATACGAGACGAACTATAAGCTGACATGGTTGTGACTGCCGATCGTCCGAGCTCCGTGAACTCACGAACGACTTTTGATTTCTTCTCACATTAACGTAACTAAAACTAAGTTTGTTAATTCATGTAAGACTTTATGACTAAATTAAAATTTTCCATCTTACTTGTGCGTGTTACTGTCGCCTACACAAGAGTTTTTCCTGAAAACCTGATACATGACATGAAAACTCATAGAAAACCGCTCAAGCCATCTCCCATTACGACATATTTGCTAAATTTCCTACAAAATTATTCTATTTTGATTTTAAGTTACAAAAGGGTATAAAATAATAAAGAAGTACCTACTTTAAGTAAACGGCAATTAATTTTACTCTGAGAATTAATATAGAGCAATCGTAGTTAGTTTCACAAATCTCCAGCTGAGAGCCAAAAATAGCCTCATGTTTTAAACAGACAGAACTGACTGAACTTAGATAAGTAGAATACTAATCCAATAAAATCAATCACGGCCAGCAGACAATCCACAAAAATAAACCAGGCCGGATTTAGACAAAATCCCTCATTTCTCCACAACAATTTCAATAAAAATTCAGGGTTCGATAGCGACCGCAATGCAATCAAAGTGGCCACTCGGCGACCCGATGGACCGACGCGACGGCCCGATGGCCCGGGCCAAAACAATGGTCCGCTTTCTCAAGCCGGAGGAGGTTTATCGCGATTTCACGAAACACGAGTGTCCCGAATCGGGGCACTTATTCCAGAAAATTGACTTCGTTTGTTAAACGTCGACGTTCAGCACGTAAAACATCTGTCTTGGCGCAAAAAATTCGATCAAGGAATATAAGATAGAAAATTCTAAGAATGCTTTCGAGTTTAGTATTTTTTGGTGAGTTTTAGTGAAAAGCGGGGCTCAAGGTATCTGCCGAATCAAGATATGATTCGACAGATACCTTGGGATCACTAGATAGTTCGTTTGTCTGTAGAATCTTAGGTCTCCCAAAGTGTGTTCATACAACCACGCTACTATCTATGGACCTCAAGATTTATTCAAAGAGTCCTGGAGGACTTAATTTTATTTTACGAACCCCGTATTGAATTGCCCTAAATCACCATTAATAGCTTACATTTAAAACGCCCACGAAACAGTGACGCCAACCATCAATTTAATTAAAAATCCAGCATCGATCTCATTTTCTCGTCACTAAACCGAACCTGTCCTAGTAAATTGCTTACTTAATTGGAAAAGCTTAAAACCCTTTGATTAAACAACGGATCCGTTCCATTAGTTCGACTTTATTCTATATTCTTTACAGTAGATACGTTGGTTTGTGTTTTATCTACCGGAAAAGTGCTTTAAACCTCTTGACCCTTTGTAGAATATGCAGCTGGAATGGCCGGTGTAAATGTTCGGCTATTTGTCGCTATGAGGCGGCGCAGCGGCACGAATTGTTTCAAAAACCTGGGAGGCTAGTATTTGAACTAGCATTATATTTGGTGTGTCTGACTTCTGTTGGAAAACAATATGGTTGGCATATAGTAAGCGGTAGTGTTCTAGGATTCTAAACTACAAAAAGTTTTGTAACTGCCCAAAGTTTTCTTTGGGATACCTACCTACTTAGTTGTACCAAGACGACAACAGTGTGTATACCTTTAAAGAGACTGGAATAAGGTTCAAAATATACAATTCTATTAAATGTAAATATTCTATCAGAGTATAGTATCTTTTCTCAGAATGTTCAGTTATGTGCAAGTGGGTCAAGTGCAATCAAATTTGTCCAATACACTTCAACGTAACCACATTAACATGAACGTGACTTCGAAGTCGCGTATCACTTAGAACTTACGTAACACTCAAGCATAACTATGAAATTAGTTTAATTACACTGTGCCAACAATACCAACACCCCACAAAAACAACAACAACAATGAAAAAGTTTTTGGTATTACTTACGGGACCCCAAAAAGAATGCACGATCAACCAATCATCCAACTTCTATAAGAATTCAATCAGGAATACCGATTCGTAAATACATTGCTCATTGGGCAATATTTAAGAATATAAGGGATTGATACGGAGCAATATTGTTCGATTGGTTCCTTTCGGAATTCCGGAACAGTCATCGTGAAGAATAATGGTTTTGTTTTTCCTTACAGATTTCTAGAGGAGTGTGTCTCTGTCGCAATTAAGTTACTCGACCTTATAGGTTTTGCCTCTATAATATCCTTTCTGTCTGTTTGGTAGGTAAAGTCAATCAATCTGCCTAGCCTTTTCCCAACTATGTTGGGGTCAGTTTTCAGTCTAACCGAATGCAGCACCTGTATTTTAAATGGAGTGACTGCCTATCTGACCTCCACATCCCAGTAACTGAGTAATACGATATACGGTAAGACTGGTTGTCAGACTTTCGGGCTTCTGACGACCCGTAACGACTGTCAAAGATCCACGAATGACAGCCGGGACCAACGGCTTAACTTGCTTTCCGAAGCATGGAGAAGTCTCAGTATGGAAAGATGGTCAACCATCCACGGACCAACTCCAGCAAGCGTAACTTAACCTGATGGATCGACCCATGCGGCTGTTATTACGTAGCCATGAGCTCCTCCTTTTTTGGTAGGTAAAGTCAGGGAAGTTAATTGTGTATGAAATTGACACGCTACGTCAATTGGCCATGTTGTAACCATTTAATATAATGTTACTTAAATAAATGGACAATTT
Organism: Agrochola circellaris; assembly: GCA_914767755.1. Lineage (NCBI taxonomy): Eukaryota > Metazoa > Arthropoda > Insecta > Lepidoptera > Noctuidae > Agrochola > Agrochola circellaris. The sequence goes on from OU611847.1 coordinate 6,465,068, forward strand.
AAGATCTTAGTCAATTTGAAACATTTCATTTTCCGAACTTTACATTTTAGAGGAAATTACGGAACCGATTTCCACAATTATTTTATGCAACTTTTTGCAATTTTCTTTTATTTTAAGAAAATATAATTTTATACTTTCTCCTGTGTCCTACAGGGTCCGTCATTGTACCTTAGCTTTAAGCCATTGTAACACCTTTAAACATTATGGAATGTAAAATATAAAGATTATTATGAGTATGAATTGGGCCAAAAAGAAAATTATTTTCGAAGAAAATAATATTATGCCGAATTGTACATTGTGATATTGCAAAACCTCGAAGTGTTAAAATGAGACTTAACAACGCTTTATTTAAGGTATTTTATCATTTATTGAGTACAAGAAATTACATATTTTTCTAATGTTAACTGTCTGATGGTTGGACAAGATACCCTTTTACCAACGCCAACGTCGGCGTCGGTAAAAGGGTATCGCGTCAAACTTGGATATTATGTAATTTTGCCACACTATGCTAGATGGCGTCAGTGAGACATTTGATCACAGTTTTTCAATTACATTTCTTCTGATAACGTCTCTTTAATAGGTATCTCTTGGATCGTAATTTTAAGGTTTTGGACCTTTAAAGGAAAACGGAACCTTAAGGCCGCTTGTATACGTCCGTTTTTTTCACCGGACAATGGAACGTCTTTTTTACCGGATTCGCGGTGGTGTATGGTTTATAATGAATGTGTGCACATGCATCGGACGCCGGACCGGTGGCCAACTCATAAAAACATGAAAAACACGGTTCGTGTTCCGATGGAAAAAACGTGCGTCTACTAGCGGCCTTATAAGATCACTTTGATGTCCGTCTGTCACAGAGGTTTCTCTCGAGATTTACCAAAGTATGCTACGTAGGAATTTGATTTTGGCATAGATATACTCGTAGTACTTGACTGCCTCGTTGGTCTTGTGGTCGCAAACCCTACGCATGAGGTCCTTGGTTCGATTCCCGAGTCGGGCATAGTGTTATTGGGTTTTTCCATCTGGGATTGCTCAGTTAGCAGCCCGGAGTCTGGATTAGTGCCCGGTTGATGGCAGTAGGGATCCACACGCAAAGCTCAGCGCAGATGTCGCCAGCGGCGGGATGGCCGCTGTCAAATCATTTTCGCTTTGTTTACATCAGTGATTTTTGCAATTTTTTGTGTTGAAACCGATCCACCATCGTAATTGCTAACATATATTGTACCAGCACGCGTAGCATAACGGTTTCTATGTCTACAAAGAATAGACACAGCTCTTTCTATACAAAGTGACATTTTGTTTCTCAATTTTTGACATCCCATCGTAGAAATCCTTCTACAATCTGTCATTTTGTCTTTCGTTTCTAACAATCTTTGTCAAGGTCCTTTTTTATGTAGACTATTTCAGAAGAAACTCTCCACGGCCACAAAGTATAAACGGTTATCTACAAAATCATGATTTTACAGGAGAGCATTTAAACACAAAACTGATAATTAATAGAAGAACAAAGCTATCTTCTCATATTTTACATCATTTCGTTAATAGGGAATATTACCAAGGAAACAGTTAAGGCCAATATTACTGAAATATTTTTTTGTTCTAAAATACGGTTCTTCGACACTGAGAAAAATTGTTGTAGTTGTCTATATACAAGTGACTTAATATCAGTAAAAATTGAGAATCAAACAGAAAAATAAATCCTATGACAAAACAAAGAAACCGGAGTCGAATTATGTAAAAGAGTGAATTTCGTAAAAAGTGCAGTTGACTCTTTCTACTTTGCTGATATCGTACTGTCTACACGGAACGTCAGTTTAGTCTTCTCTACCGTCGACAAAACGGTGTTCATGCTACGCGTGGAAGCTTAAATAATTGAAAGACGAACTAAACAAACGAGCAAGGATTACTGGAGATATTATTAAGAGGTAGTCTTCTATCTAATACAATATTTTTTATCAGTGCTAGGCTCTAGATTTGGATATATTTTTAGTTGTAACGTGTTGTTTGTTTGTTACGGTTTCACGCTAAAACGACTAAACAGATTAAGATGAAATTCGGCACATGGGTAGACCATGACCTGGATTAGGATATAGGATTACTTTTATCTCAATATACTTACGCGATCGAGACTTATGCGGGTGAATCCGCGGGGCACAACTAGTAGCTCAATATTTTCAAAGAAAAGACAGTTTCCCTCTTACCTCCTAGATTTCTAAAGCAGTTTTTGTTTTGATAGGGTTATTATTATATTATTGAGCCATATTTTTGCAAGTTAATTTGCGACATCCTTAACTCTAATACATTTGATCTACTGTTTAAGCAAGTACTTACAAACTAATGAATGTAACGATAGTATCTATAGCTAGCTATCGATATGTAGATGATCACACATACAGTCCACTCAAACTATTTGTCAAGTTAGTTGAAATTAAATCTTCGCGACAAACACACGTCTATTTTTTCTAAAACTCCTATCAAACCAAATACAACCTTATTGCTATAAACATATGGTCCTAAATCGAACCGGATTCAAGTCATCGACCGACCCCAGGTGCGACCGAGCGCCGTGAGTGAGAACAATAGCATTCCTGAGCGATAAGGATTTTTCTGAGAAATGGTTATGAACTTATTAGTGAATACAAATAAATAGACTATATTACGTGCTACGAAGTTATAAAAACTCATAATTACGGTGAACTTACCTGCAAATAGTGATAATTGTGTTTCTTGTGGAGTGAAACAAATATAACAATGGAAGATCTGATTATGTATCAGAATGAGCTACTGGAAAACTTAAGAAAAACTGAAATAAACTATAAGAAATCGCCGAAAGACAGAATAAAACGACCTTACTTACAAACTAGGTTGGATTTATTAGAGGAATTGTGGAAGGAGTTCAAGGAGGGTCACAAGTGTATTATTATAAAAGTTGCTGATGAGGAAAGAGAAGATCCCTACTTTGAGAAAGATATTTATGAGGTATTTGAAGAAACATACATAAACTACAAATCAACATTAAGAGAAGCTCTTCAGCCTTTTTTAGAAGAATCAAAATTTCAACCTGCTTTATCTCAATCCTCTTCAATTAACGACGTGCAAGACATCAAGAATCGAGGAATTAGGTTGCCCAATATACAGATACCCACATTCACGGGAAAATACGAGGAGTGGCAACCATTCTACGACCTGTTCCGTACTTTAATTCACGACAATGAACATTTATCACGTGTACAGAAGCTGCATTACCTAAAAAGCAATTTATCTGGAGAACCTGAGGTACTGTTACGTAACTTTTCTATAACAGATGCAAATTATGATGAGGCCTGGAACCAATTAATAAAACGTTACAATAATACGAGGTTCAACAGCAACGCCATTATGAAGATTTTATTTACGCAAAAACCTGTGCAGACGGAGTCGGCTAGTTTAATTAAACAACTAGTAGACACAACTTCGACATGTTTGAAGGCGTTGAAGAACATGGGTATGCAGACTGATACCTGGGATATGGTAACTACCTACTTAGTTGTATCGAAGTTAGATTCTGATTCTATAAAGTTGTGGGAACAACAAATCAGTGCAACATATAATAACGATCTACCCACTTGGTCGGAATTAAGGAATTTTCTAGAAGCAAGGTTCAGAGCTTTAGAAATGATAGAAAGTACTAAGGTTAAAACGGTGCAACCCAAACCAGTAGCTAAACCCAAGGTTTTCCATTCAAATGTTACCAGCAACGATGAAAAGAGGCCCGAAGTAAAATGTGCTTTGTGTAGTGGTGACCACTACATCTATTCCTGCAAGAAATTTGGAGATAAGTCGCCAAATGAAAGACAAGAATTTATACAGACGAACAAGTTATGCTTCAATTGCTTGGCGCCTACACACCCTGTGAGCAAGTGTCGACAGTCATCGTGTTGTAGAAAGTGTGGACGGCGGCATCACACCCTTTTGCATTTCGAGAGAGGACAGCAGAACGAGAAACCGAAGGAAAGTGAAACTTCAACTACAGGTATAGCGAACGGTAAATCTACAGGTACGCCTATTTCTGTATCTAATAATGAGCATATTGTAACCAACTTTTCTAGTGAACATATACAATCAAACAGTGTCCTATTAGCTACTGCTAATGTGTTAGTAGATAGTAGGAATGGTTGCAAATACGTTGTGAGAGCTTTGTTAGACCAAGGGTCACAAGCTTCGTTTGTTACAGAGGCAACAGTACAATTATTGAATCTTAATCGTAAATCCGTGAGTGGTTGGGTGTCAGGTGTGGGAGAGAGGCAAACGAGAATCAAACACAGGGTTACACTTTGCGTCAAATCATGTCACAATCCCAATGCGTCAGTGCGAGTAGAGGCATATGTATTGCGTTCACTAACAACAATGCTACCCACCACTAATCTAGGTATTCCTGAGTGGTCAGATTTAAAAGAGTTGGAGCTGGCTGACCCAGGATTTGCAACACCAGGGAGAATAGACATTCTTCTTGGAGCTGAGGTGTACAGCGACGTCTTGTTAGACGGCGTTATCAAGCATCCTATGAATAATCTTTTGGCACAAAACACAATTCTAGGTTGGGTTATTTCAGGAAGGTTGTCACGAGAATGCATTTCAGCAGAAAAGAACTTCACCAGTCTGCATGTTCAGCTTAAAGAAGATGAGATGCTTAAGTTATTTTGGGAGTTAGAAAACGAGCCAAACACCATACAGAAGAGGTTGTCAAAAGAAGAAGAAAGATGTGAAGAGTATTACGAGGCTACAACGATCAGAGATAAGGAAGGAAGATATGTGGTAAGATTGCCATTCAGAAACAATAACTCAGAAGGTCAAGCTGATGGATTGAGGGAAATAGCTGCCAAAAGGTTTGAGTTCCTAGAGAAGAAATTCGCAAAAAATTGTAAGTTTCATGAAGATTACAGTAAGGTTATGAAAGAATACATTAATCTTAATCACATGATTGAAATGGAGTCTGCAGATATTAATAATTCTAAAGCGGTGTATTTACCTCACCATGGCGTAGTAAGAGAAGATAAGGATACGACGAAACTTCGAGTGGTTTTTGACGCTTCGTGTAAGGGCATCAATCATGTTTCCTTGAACGACAATTTGCTTGTGGGTCCTAAGCTGCAACAGGACTTACGCCACATACTTATGAGATGGAGGACACACAAAATCTGCATTACGGCAGATATCATAAAAATGTATAGAATGGTGCGTGTAGCAGAGGAAGACACAGACTATCAAAGGTTATTATGGAGACCAACAACAACTGAGAAAATTAAACATTACAAATTGGTGAGATTGACCTTTGGTACCGCATGTGCACCATACCTTGCAGTGAAATCATTACAGAGATTAGCGGATGATGAGAAATCAACACTTCCAGCTGCTGCTAAAATAACAAAAACAGATTTCTATATGGATGATCTATTGTCAGGATGTGACACAGAAGATGAAGCTGTTAGTATTTACAATGACATGAACAAACTACTGAACTTAGGCGGCTTCGAGTTACAAAAATGGAGTAGTAATAATGAGAACGTATTAAAATATATGGGTATAAATAAAAGAGATGATCATGAACTACCTCTTAAGGTCAATAGTTTAGTTAAAGTACTAGGAGTGAATTGGAATCGAGACGCTGACAGCTTTGTATATTCCCTCAACTTACCAGAAACAAAGGAACTGATGACTAAACGACGTGTTCTTTCTGATGTTGCTAAATTGTATGATCCTCTAGGGTGGATAGCTCCTGTTGTTGTCATAGCAAAAATGATGATACAGAAGTTATGGAAAATAGGACTAGGATGGGACGACACTATAAGTGGAGAGCTACTAGCAGAATGGTTACACTTCAGGGAAAATTTAGCTCACATTAAACATATTTCTATACCAAGATGGTTACAATGTTCCCACAGATCTACAGTTGAGTTGCACGTCTTCGCAGACGCTTCGCAGGCGGCATATGGGGCAGCAGTGTATATTCGAGTAGTCGAGGGAGACAGAGTCTACGTTAATTTAATATCAGCAAAAACAAAAGTTGCTCCTATTATGAAACAATTATCTATTCCGAAGTTAGAACTCTGCGGTGCTACACTAGCAGCGAAACTGATTTTCGAGACAGCGCAAGTAATGAACATAGCTAAGGAAAATTTACACGCATGGACAGACTCGACTATAGTTCTAGCTTGGTTAAAGGGTGGGGCGAGTCGATGGAACACATTCGTCAGCAATCGAGTCTCTGAGATATTGAACATTCTAGCTTATGAGCAATGGGGTCATGTGACTACAGACACCAACCCAGCTGATTGCGCCTCAAGAGGCTTACAGGCCTCAGAGTTGATAAATAACTTACTGTGGTGGAATGGTCCAGCTTGGTTGGCTGCACTAAACCTTAACATGAACTTAGTTGATGTCGACGATACACAAGAAGAAGAGAAAGCCAAAGTTTTTACTGCTTTATTAAATACTGAAGAGGAATTAATTTGGACTAAGTTCTCTGATTTACAGAAAATGTTGAGAGTAATTTCATATTGTAGAAGATGGTTAAATGTAAAGTTACATAAACACAACGTTAAATATAATAATACATTCATAACAACACAAGAAATGAATGAAACTCTAAATAATTGCATTAAACAAATTCAAGGTATAGAATTTAATCAAGAAATAAAGCAGTTAAAATCTCAAGGCGGTGTTCTCAGAAGGAGCAAACTACGCAATCTTTGTCCCATTATAGATGATAATGGTATTTTAAGAGTTGGCGGACGTATTCAACAGTCGCAAGCTGCGTACGACACAAGGCATCCTATAATTTTACCTGCTAAGAGTCATCTTAGTAGACTAATAATTAGAGATGCCCATCAGAACACAATGCATGGTGGACCACAAGTAATGCTAAATTACTTGAGGTCGAAGTACTGGATACTGCGAGCGAAAGATCAAGCAAAGGGACATTACCGAGAATGTACAACTTGTATTAGATATGCAAAAAACAATGCGGTACAGTTGATGGGCCAACTACCAGAGGTACGAGTAAAACCCAGCAAACCTTTTAGATCAGCTGGTGTAGATTATGCAGGACCCATTAATATCAGATTTTCACCAGGCAGAGGAGCTAAATCTTATAAGGGCTATATTTGTCTCTTCATTTGCATGGCAACACGTGCTGTACACCTGGAAGCTGTCACAGACCTGACTTCTAAGGGATTCATCGCTGCTTTCAGGCGCTTTACTGCCAGACGAGGACATTGTCATGACCTTTTCAGTGACAATGGCACTAATTTTGTGGGAGCAGACAAGCAGCTAAGAGATATGTTTGACAAGGCTAAGTCTTCTATTCCTAGTGAGATAGCAGAGTTGTTAACTATCGAACGTACTACATGGCATTTTATCCCTCCACATGCGCCTAATTTTGGGGGTTTGTGGGAGGCTGGGGTCCGCAGTACAAAAACACATCTCACAAAAGTAATTGGAAATAGTACACTCACCTACGAGGAACTAACCACTGTGTTAGCTCAATTTGAATCTTGTTTAAATTCGCGACCTATTTCGGTTTTAAGTGATGACCCTAATGACCCTCTGCCCCTGACACCAGGTCACTTTCTGGTTGGCGAACCTCTATTAAACCTATCAGATGAGAATTATACACCTTGTAAACATATCACTAATCTTGAACGATGGAGGTTAGTTCAAAAAATGGTCAACGATTTCTGGAAAAGATGGTATAAAGAATATCTTGTCAATCTTAATAAAATATATAAATGGAACACAAAACAACTTCAGCCAGAAATCGATGACATAGTTATCCTAAAAGATGATAATATTCCACCTAGTAAGTGGATATTAGGAAGAGTAATTCAAAAACATGTTGGTCCCGATAATCTTACTCGAGTTGTATCAATTAGATGTAAGAACAGTGTTTTAAAACGTCCTGTGAATAAAATAAGTATCTTAACTAAACAAACTTAGGATTAGTGCTAACTACTCTTTGTAAAACTAATATAGTGTGTACCTAATTATTAAAACTAACTACTTATTATAACTAAGAAACATAAAAAACTTATAACTTACCGAAAACCTTGTGTCCATTACTTACCTAATAATGATGTGTTAAAACAATGTTTACAAAATTTTATGTAAACGTAAATGTTATGTGAACTAGGTAGGTACTTTCCTTTTACTAATAAATTCTTGATTGATTAGTGTTAAAAGTATTAGATAAGTGACTTATCAAAGCAGCTGTGTAAAGTATGATTCCGACCCTTGCATAGTTATAGGTATATGTAGTAACTTGTAAACCTTACCTTTGCAGTGATATTATTATGTGTAGTGTTGTGGATATTGCTTATGAACTAGTTAATTATAGTTTTGTAAAACTTACCTTATCACCTCAAGTTAGATGTCATAATTAATTGTTACTTTAAAATTGTAGTTGCTATACCTATTATTTTGTAAATTCATATTAAAGAACTGCGTTCTTTGGGGGGCGGAATGTTTAAGCAAGTACTTACAAACTAATGAATGTAACGATAGTATCTATAGCTAGCTATCGATATGTAGATGATCACACATACAGTCCACTCAAACTATTTGTCAAGTTAGTTGAAATTAAATCTTCGCGACAAACACACGTCTATTTTTTCTAAAACTCCTATCAAACCAAATACAACCTTATTGCTATAAACATCTACAGTTTATTAATTTCGCTCAAAACTGTACATACATAATGACCATTATTTGGGCGTGCGAATCGGTCTTGGCCGGTTTTTTTTTTTGTTGCTCGCTTGTTTTGAGTGTAAGCATGTGTAAGTAATAATAACCTGGCGAGCTTCGTCTTCTGAGCCGAGTCTTGTCGCCTCTCGAGTATCGACAGTCGAGAAAATCGTCTTGTGTAAATAACCCTTATTACAGTGGACTCGATTACCGAGCGTGTTCATCATTTGTTTTAAGTGTTTCGGCGTCAGGTGTCTTTAACTCGATAAGTTTATGAATTATCGCCCACTTAAGCGTTTTGTTACATTTTTTATTATCAATGAGCTACTAAACTGCGCAATTTAAAGTTAAAACGACTTAGATCTCTCGTAAATAAGAGAGTCTAGGCATAATTGGTCTACGAACCAAGAGCGATAGATACCGATACGGTTTTGATATTTGTTTAGGGATACCTCATCTATATTGTTGTGCAAAGGGGCATCAAAATCTGATCAATTTTTAGAAAAATATATAATATAGGGTTGGGCAGAAGTGCAGAAGTGAAGAGGTCTGCTAGGACCGATGCCTGCCGGGGTCGCGGGAAAGTCCGAAAGCAATGACGTGGCCTCTGGCAACGTACAGGCAACTGAAGGAACACGGGTGGGTTTTAGTCAGTAAGAGTCTGACATGCCCTACCGCTCCGCTCAGAGCGGGAGAAGTTATTTAATAATTTCCCACACAAAACAAAAAAAAAGGGTTGGACAGAGGTGTACCTATTGTACACCCACATTTTGCCACTTCGGTTGATGGAAATTAGTTATGTTGTAGTTCCGTGGATTATATAAGGCGAGCGATCCATGGGACTAAAACATTACTATTGCCATCAACCGGGCACAAATCCAGACTCCCGGTTGCTAATGAGAAATTCTAGATAGAAAAACCCAATAACACTGCCCGACCTGGGAATCGAACCCAGGACCTCATGCTCAGCAGTAGCGCTTGCGACCACTAGACCAACGAGGCAGTTCAAGACCATAAAAATACACCGTTTTAACTACCGGATAACATTCTAAGCAGAATATTCTTAACTTTTTTATAAATATTTGTATCTGCTCGAGCTTGTGGCTAAGTAATAACAGCTGCATGGGTCGATCCATCAGGTAAAGCTACGCTTGCCGAGGTTGGTCCGTGGGTGGGACTCCTCCGTGTCTCGGAAAGCACGTTGAGCCGTTAGTCCCGGCTGACATTCGTGGATCTTTGACAGTCGTTACGAGTCGTCAGAAGCCCGAAAGTCTGGCAACCCAAGGGGTATCGTATTACCCAGTTACTGGGTTGTGGAGGTCAGATAGGCAGTCGCTCCATGTAAAATACTGGTATTCAGCTGCATCCGGTTATACTGGAAGCCGACCCCAACATAGTTGGCAGAAGTTGGGAAAAGACTTGGCAGATTGATCTGAAAAAAATTAAGTGGTCTGCAAGAAAATGCGCAATTAATACAATAACTTTTTTGATTCAAACCGACCAACAGTGTTTAGAGTAAGTACCTACTAGAAATGTCACAAATTGCAAAATACTTTTCATTGCTAAACCAGCACTAGCAATGAATATTTTGTTAGAAGCCAAGCCAACGTTTGAAGTAACTTTCACTGCCCTGGTCAAATAGGATTTAAGTAGATACCTACTACGTATGCCACGCACGGTACATGCTAGCTACTAAGTATTACATATAATATGCGCTTTAAATTCTCTTAATGGTATCTCACTAAAAAGCCCGACAAATACAATATTGTATCAACATAGATAGAAAATAAGATTTTCTGAAAGCCTTTGAAGATTGACCTCTTTAACCCTTAGAAAACGTCCTACTATTTACTCCAAACAAAGAGAACCCAACTAAAAATACGACCCGAGAATAATCTGGAACAGCAAACAGTGTCGAGTTTCCACAAAAAGGCAGTAAAAGTTTCAGCCGTCGTCACACTAATCATGTTCGGCTAAAAAAGGGTCGGGGGCAGCTGCCGACCAATTTGTCAAGTTGTCGCCTTATCTCAGATACGGTCCAAAGGATAAAGTCACAGGTGAATTTAACGTTTTTAGGGCTCCGTACCTCAAAAGGAAAAAAACCAGTCAAGTGCGAATCGGACTCACACAAGAAGAGTTCCGTAACACCGTACAATATTTAGCAAAAAACGCCGCCCCCGCCCTTAATTTTTAACTTTATTTTATTATTTGTTGTTATAGCGGCAATAGAAATACACAATCTGTGAAAATTTCAACAGTCTACCTATTACGGTACCTATACTGCCCGGTTACAGACAGACGGACAGCGGTGGCTTAGTAATAGGGTTCCGTTTGGCACCCTTCAGATACGGAACCCTAAAAACATAACCCCTATAGGATTAATTCGTTGTCCGTCTGTCTGTCTGTTTGTCTGACTATCTGTCAAGACCCTTTTTCTCAGGAACGCGTGGAGGTATCAAGTTGAAATTAATATCAAATACGTAGGTCTACGATCCCTTGGACCTCAAAATATAATCAAGCTTCTAAGTCAAAGTAATAAAAAATACGGACATATTTTGATACATGCTAATACTAATACTCGATAATAAATCAAAACCTACTTACCTACTTCCCGTCAACTTAGAATCATGGGCAAGAAGTAAGATCTCACAGCACTAGTAGGGAAATGTCCAAAAATCGTGAATTTTTAGATAAATGACATTAAAAAAAAAAAACTAAGACGAACTGGCATATACAAGTGCATCGTTCGTACGTGCATATCGATCGTTAAGTTTTATTTTTGGAATATATTCATTCCAACTATTCCATAGTGCGTAAATAACCCTTCATTGTGCGTGGTCCGACAAGAAGAAACTACGAGTAAATCACCGAATTCATGGTTAAAAAATCTGCTACCAGATTCGCTTTTTGACAGTTACGGGTACCTAAGTTCCTACTGTATTATCTTAAGGTTTTTTGACCAACCTAAGTATGTATTATATTATTTAACAGTTACTATTGACCAATGTAGGTAACTCACCCAGACAAGAATGTTGAACCATTTATTCCAGCCGAAATTCAGAGCTTGATTGACTGTTAAAGTCATACACAAAACATAGGTAGACATATAAAAGCATAAAAGCTTCTGCAGACAGGCACGACGCGACAGCGCGACACGACTCTAGTGAAACAATTTCTATGAAAACTTCGAGGAAACTGTTTAAGTAGAGTCGCGTCGTACCTGACTGCGCGAGCCTTAATATTGTGTTGAATTCCAGTTGGAAAAAAACACGTAGTTTATTTCTACTTTCCTTGATAAAAGGGCCTTATTTGCCTTATTATATATATAGATATAAATAATATATAATTATTTTATATATATATTATGGTGTACCTGTAGATGGGTAGGTATCGTAATATAAACATTTCTGAATCTAACTTACAGAAACCAAAAGAATCACGATCGCCTATATTTCGCCTGCTTCGTATAATTTAAGACACGTGTAAGGAAAATCCCCAAAAAAAGGAAAGGGGCGAGTAATACGAATAAATATTTAAGTACATATTATGCTAATGTTTGTTACCTTAATAATTTGTAGGAAATAATGTAAACGGAAACTCTTATTTTGTCCTACTTAACATACTCGTAATATTATTGTTTGTTTCTTGAGTCTAAAGAAGGCTTACATTAACATCGTTTTGTTGCGGTTTGAGGCCAGAGCCTGGTTTTTAAGGTTCCATACCCGAAGGGTACCAAATGGAACCTTATTAATATAGCCAATGTCCGGGAATCGGCCTGCAATTCCCGACGCCCAGGGCGTTTCCTGCGGCTACTAGGGGCGTGAGGGCGCGAAATTTGCCTCTCCCTCATGCGTTCAGCCTGCTCCTTCGCGATCATTACTGCTTCGCAGAAGGAGGTGACGGTCTTCCATGCCCTCTCACTCCGTACCATGGCCTGGACCAGGGCCGGACGCCACCACCAACCGCCTCCACGATGAGATGGTGATGCTCCGCCCAAGCCGGGCAGACCTTCACCGTATGCTCCACCGTGTCCTTCGAGCGATCCACATAATGATGACACCCGGGTGTTTCCTCCCGCCTTATCCGGAACAGGAACCTCCCGAAACGACCTGCGTCAGGCGGAAGGAGAGGACGCCGTGGCGTCTCTCTAGCCACTCCTCAAAGAGGGCACTTATCGCTGTATTTGTGGCGTGCCCAGCACTGGGTGCAACAGTCGCAGTCTCCATGACGCCATGAGATCCCGCCGGAGCTCTATCCGCTGTGCCGCGATTTCTCGCGGCAGTGGAGTAACGCCCCGGCGTTTCACCTCCTCGCGCCACTCCCAAATGTGTGCGAGGACTCTTGCCTCCAGAACCTTCACCGGCCCTTACTATTGAAACTGGGACACACAACTCTACTTGGCGGCAGAAGTAGTTCTAGGTATGATGCCTTCATAACATCTAGATTTTAAAACTCATAAGATTCGAAAATTCATCTATCATCCAGACCAAATCTATCTCGTAGTACCCACACGACGATTCTATGTTTAAGACGCAGATATATGCCAGTGACCTTGAGTGGTTAGCTTGCGAGTTCTGTACTGAGCTCACGCAAAGCGTCGTACGTCCAGCCAGTAATAGGACTCGCCCATCAAGGAACGCTGTCCAAAATTAGACGCATTATTAATTTATTATATATAAAGCAAGGGGTATTTTAATAAAACACGTAGGTATACTAAAAGATCAATAATTCAATTATCTTTAAAATGGTGAAAGTTTAAAAAAAAATACGCTTGATAGATATTGTTTGATTTCCCGTTTTTTTTAAATATAACTTTGCAAATTAATTTCACTATGTAATATAAACATAATTTAAAATATTCATATACCTATTAAGTTATTAAAAAAATGCTCTAATTTAACATATTTTTTTCCAAATCATTAACACTACTCGTTTAGACGTGATTTTCAGTATAAAATCATTAAAAGTCGGTTATCGTCGCCTTAAGTATTTAAAAAGCTTGGTTTATTCAGAAATCATAAACCAAGAACTATTCTGCTGAAAAATAGGGGACTTCAATATTAAAATGAAGTTTTTTTTTTATAACAAAACCTCATTAATAAGTAATATGTTCAGCAAACTTTATGCAACGGATGGAAAATCGAAGTGTACCAACCCTGCATAGAAATGCAGTGTAAACCGGGATGGACCAGATGTTAATTTGAATTTATTATGAATAAATAATGCATGAGCAGCCAATCAGAAACTGAATAGTAATTAGTTTTAATAATTATGCAAGTCTTGTTTTTGGACGAGGAAATCTGTAATTTTTTACAGAAAATATAAGTCAGACGTCTCTATGCATTTTTTGTCATTTGATCATGTTTGCTTATCGTACGAAATCATCATCAATCATCAATGGCCATCACAATGTCTTTATTTTCTTCTTTATTTTATTTTTTTGTATATTGGCACCTTTTAGCTTTATTCATGTATTTAGCTATTATTTAATCGTGTTTTTGTATTTTGTGCTGTCTTTTGTGTGCACCAAATACATGATTTATCTATCTATCTATCGATCTATCATCATCATCATTTCAGGCTTAAGACGTACACTGCTGGATACAGGCCTCCCCCTAGCACCGCGACTTCAACCGGTTCTGTGCTTTCCGCAGAAGAGTCGTTGGTTGGATACTATAAAGAGAGCCGTTTGGGTTTACCATCTTGGCGAAAGGATAAGTCAGCTAGACTTTGCTTTACCAGAAGTCTAGCTACCCAGGGTGCGCAGGGCGTTTAGAGTCACAGTACGATTTATGTTAAAGCCGCTCGGGGAGGCTTCTTTCATGCACCCCACAATATATAACGTTTAATTACATTATCTTACACAGAGGAAAATCTCTTTTCTCAAACATGCATCGAGCATTATTTTGACAACCTTCATCGAGATAAATCGAACTCGCTGTACTGGCCGAATACATGCGAGCGGCCGGCCGGCAATATTTGTATGAAAATCCTTATCTTTCCTCTTTAGCGGCCAAATAAATTACTATGAAAACTCACCGCTATGTAATTTAAAAATGGAACGACTTTTTACTTCAAAACATGGCAACCAAGGAAACTTGTCAAAGATTTTATTTAATTTCGATTTGGTTTGCAAATAGAGCGGTTAAATGTAAAGAAGAAACAAAGACAAATTGTCGATGTCCGTCATTGATTCTGGAATATATAATTAATTTAGTTAGTTTGAATTTCCCCGCATTATTTGAGAAAAGTACTAATAAGGTTTGGCCACAACCAGGCACTGATGGACTCACTTATATATGCCTCGGCTTCGCTTCGGCCCATATTTTCACGATCGTCCCTCAATGCCCCTGTTGCAGGCCGCGACAGTAATGTACTATTATTTCTATTTTATTTACACGTAAACCTGCAGAAAACACCCATTATCTGACTACATTAAAACACCCTATGGGATAAAAGCGTTAAAAATCACATCCCTGTGTCGTAAAAAGAAAATGGCGGCTAAGTGTTTTTTATTTCAGTCTGTAATGGCGTCTGACATAAGGGAATAGGCTTTTAACTCGTGAGCACGTGAAATGTGACTGACACACAGTTAATTGAACGGTTTTCTCTTAGCTTTGTGAATTATATAAAAGCTGTGGGTTTCTGCTATTTAAATACCTACGAGCATGTAGGTACTTAAATATTCGTCTGTTACCTATCCCAAATATAGGGTCTAATTAAATCAGATGGGTATTAAGTACGTTTCAGCCATAGGTATACAAAGAAAAAACATAAAAAAGCACCAAAAATGCAAACTAATAAGGCAGCAGAAGTTTGATTTGCCTCAACTCTCAAACTTGATAATTATATTCCTGTTTTAAGTCATCATAAATATTTTCTGCAAAGCAGTCGAATTGACTTGGTGTAAATGATCTAAATATAGGATGTTTATAAAAAACAAGTTTTTGTTACGGCGAAACTTCACACACTTATTGGGTAAAAGCTGCATTTTACCCAATAAGTGTGTGAAGTTTCGCCGACCAATCAAAAAGACCCTGAATTTTAATTAAATATTCTTATTTATTGTACAAATATAAAGTTAAAAAGTATGTACAAAGGCAAGCTTAAAGCTTCGTGCAGACCAGCGCGACGCGACAGCACCACGCGACACCGGCTATTGTTATACCGTCAAGTTTTCACAGAAATTGTATTGTTCGAGTCGCGTCGCGGCGTTGCGTCGCGCTGGTCTGCACGAAGCTTAACCCAGCATCTAAATTGCGTAGCACATTTTCTATCACGAGCCGTAGGATTTTGAAGGGAATTAAACCATTGCTTCATATATTTGAAAATTTCGTCTGCAAGTCAACGAAAATAACGTACCTAATGAATTTTATTGAATGGCATTGCATTGTGTGTTACTCAATTACAACGCAGAATATGTACGGTTTTACAACATGAATTGCTCTTGTAGGAACTTCTCTAGCGCGTGGTAGAGATGCGGCCGCACGCCGACTAAGCTGTGGTCTTCATCAGTGTAGCTCTGGAGATAAAGATTAAATATTAATAAGTTGTCAAAACCAATAGAAACATGTCAAGTCAGCGAAAAAGGTCGATTAGGTAAGTGCTCGGCAACACGACGCCACCGCGCCGCCGCCACGCTTCTAAGCTGTGTATATGCAACGTTGCCAACACGCTACCTCGCTACCGCGCCGCCGCCACGGATTGTAGATTGATATGTCAAAATCAAGTGGCGACGGCTCAGTCTACATCGTTACGCAGCGCGTTGACGGTGCGGTAGCGGCGCGGCGACGGTGTCGTGTCGCCGAGCACTAACACTTCAGGTTTTATATCTTAACTAGCTATTGCCCGCGACTTTGTCTGCGATCCCGGATGAAAAGTAACCTATGTCCTTCTCCAGGTCTTGGTGTACACATATGCCAAATTTCATCTAAATCCAGTTAGCCGTATTAACGTGAAAGCGTAACAAATAAACAAACTCACTTTCACGTTTGTAATATTAGTTACGATTATTGAGCTAAATATTTACCTAAAATCGGAGCTGAAGTAAAATTAAAAGAATATTAACTCTTAGCTATGATACGAGTAATTAGGACATGCTGAAATAGCTGCTTGTATCGAATAATTTTGTGTCAATTTAGATATGTGTAGTAAGAGAGCTGTCCACCTACCTGAATACATTCTGTTTCAAAAATATATTAATTAAAAAGGTCAGTACAAATCACTGACCTTTTTAAACCTAAAAACCTAACCTAACCTAAAACCTTTTTCTTTTCTTTTTGTCTTCAGGTTTGCGAAAAGCTCGGACAATTGCAATGACACCACCTACGGCCACCTACTGCCTACGGAAGTTGGTCTCTTATCGTGTCGATGGCAAAAATAACACGCAATATATATATGTTCTTAGTTTTTTGATGTTTGGTAAATGTTCAATATTCGCAGAATCACAGTATAAAGAAGAATGCACACTAAATATTCGGCTAAATAAAAGGCTCGTAAGGTGACTGAGAAAACGCAATATTTTCTCATTTTTGCATTCAATCGCGATAATAATGCAGTGGTATACAATGTTCCCAGATACCATCGACTTTGTTCAACTCTGGCACCAAAATTGACTCAAATTAAAGAAACAAATACGAACTTCAGCAACACATAAGGGCTACCTCCTCAATACCTGCAGTATATCAAGTTAAAGCGTCGATCCCAAGGGCGCTCTGCTGAGCCAGCGAATGTTCTAGAGCCCATTATCTATATAAACGATCGGATATTTCCTCGCACATTACTTCTCCATGTTGAGTGGTCTACAGCTACCTTCAGAATAGCTTTGGGTTTGTGCGTTCTTCTAATGTTATACGGCAGAGGTTGAATGGGTTGGCCATTTATTATTTGCTAGGCGTCGTAGCGTGTTACGGCGACTAATAAACATAGCACAGCATAATCAGCCTAAAACGTTCCCACTGGTGGGACTCAAGCCTCTTCTCTGTGTGTATGGTGGGTTATAAGATGCAGCACTATCTGAGCTGCTCGCCCCGTCCCGCTGCCAGTGTCTGTCTCAGCGTTGGCGAAACCTTGGCGTCATCGCCGTCAACCTTTGGAAAGCGTACGAGGGGCCGAAGCCAACTCGCAGAGGCCCGTTAGACGTTTCTAATTAAATGAAGCACCAACTGACAATTGTCCCTGTTCGCACTATGCTAGTGCACTCAAGGACAACCCCCGGTCGCTGCAAGACTATTGCAGGATTTGGAATCAAAGAAAGAGGTGGGAGCTCTGTTCCTCGTCAGTGTTCACTCCAGCTAGCCAATAAAGGCAAGCCAGAGGTGAGGAAAAAGACTTCTCCCGGGAGATAGGGTCCGTGGGGTCGCTACTGCCCAACAGCTCGCCACATGCTGCCCTGCGGGTTTATGTTTCTCTCTTGGTCTGGCTCACCCTAGACCTGTTTCGGCAAAATAAACTCTACCGCCACAGACCCAGAATTAGGAGCGCGCAAGCCCCACCACGACGTCAACGTAGAGATGCGGTGGTGGGGTTATTATTATTATAAATCACCACGCGGCTCAGTGCAGAATGAACATGTTGTCTTATACGACGGGCTGGTTGATCTGCCCGCAATACTTTGCTCAGTATGGCCATCATTTCACTATCTCCAATTTCTTTCAATCTGGATTCAGTCTTAGAAAGGACCAAAGGATCCTTGACCTAAAATTTGACCCTCAATTGAATAAAATCTTGAACTCACCATCTGAGTGAATTGAACATTTTGCCTCTGCAGCATCCGTGACAGTGACATAGCGTGCTGGTAGTGCACGTTGTCGTCTTCGGTGCCGTGGATCAAGAAGTAGCTCTTGTCACGAAGAGATTCCGTCTGAAAACAAAAAAACAAATCATTAAAGGACTATTAGTACATTTTTCAATGGAAATTTTCCTTATAATGCCGACATTTGAAAACACTGGTGTAAATTGATATGGAGCATACTTCTGGTTTCTTATTTAAGACTTAAGTTGAGAACTTGTGAAACTCTAGTTTAGCATTACTGGTAATTGTTTCGAAGTAGCCCGTGAAATATTTAATTGTGATTTTGGCTGGCTAATTTAGAAAGAAGAGAGAAAATACGTTTATTTGCGGTACACATGACGCAAGGAAAGAACAAAACAAAGTAAGTTTTGTTTTTTGTAAGTGTATTAATTACTAACATAGTTTGTAAGAATTTTGTTACTAACACTTATGAGTCTTGTTGCTCGAAATAAACGATTATTATTATTATTATTATTTTTCCATTTGTCAACAAATCTCGGGACCATAGGGTCCCGGTCCTTTGGAAGGCGTACGAGGGGCCGAAGCCAACTCGCAGAGGCCCCTTAGACAATTTTAAATGGAATGAGGAATGAGGCACCAACCGACGATTATCCCTGTATGCACTTGCAAGTGCACCCAAGGACAACCCCCGGTTGGTGCAGGACTATTGCAGAACATAGAAACAAAAAATATTGGGCTATGGGTTTGGGTGGCTATAGTGGGTTGGTTACCTAAAACTATGGAAGGCCTATGTCCCCTGCCTGATTAATGTTAAGATATACACGGATAAAATGGCAGGGGGTGACTTGCACACTCAATAATGGGCCCCAACAACTGTCGCTAGCACATTGTGACGTAGCGACAAGGGGGCAACATGTCCTGAGGTGCTTGAGGAGTGGAGAGGTATTTCACGGCTTTCAGAACAATCCCAGAGCCCGGAAGATGGTCAAGTTCCCTACGAGCACTTACTGGAATACTTCCTTCCTCCGAGCACGTTTGCTCTTGCGAATCTCCACTCAAACCAGCCAATTAAGGCAAGAATGAGGTAGGAGCTCTGTTCCTCGTCAGTGTTCACTCCAGCCGGCCAATAAAGGCAAGCCAGAGATGAGGAACAAGATTTCTCCCGGGAGATAGGGTCTGTGGGGTCGCTACTGCCCAACAGCTCGCCACAAGCTGCCCTGCGGGTTTCTGTATCTCTCTTGGTCTGGCTCCTCATCCTAGACCTGTTCCGGCAAAGTAAACTCTACCGGCACAGACCTAAAGTTTGGAGCGCGCAAGCCCCACCACGACGTCAACGTAGAGATACGGCGGTGGGGACGTAGAGATACGGCGGTGGGGTTATTATTATTATTATTAAAACACAAAAATAAACAATTTGGGGGCCATTGCTCAGCATAATGCAGCGACCCTATGCGAGACAGAGCCCCAGCGCTGGTTTTCAGTGACAGCCGACGTTGACGTGATGACGTCAACCGGTGCAGCATATAGTGAAATAACAAAATAAGACAAAAATAAAATGAATAAATACAATACTTAGTCCTAAATGTTTATATAAAATATAATATTTAAAATGGTAACATTTCGTACCATCGGCGACTCATGCGCCGCAGGCTTAATGCAGTCTGTGCGTGCAGCTGTCATAAAAACTATTTGTTTGACGTTTTGACATATTGGTTAATAAGTACTGGTACTTTGAAGCAATCACCTTAATAATGCTAATGCGTATATGACAATTTCTCAACTTCAAAGTCTCTTTTGAGGAACCCGGTGCTAACAAAATTAAATTCAGAATTAAGATGACTGTCATACGATCAGAATATTGGAATCAATATAGAACCACCAGTTAATTTATTTTAGGCTCTGCAAAAAGACCGAACAGAAAAAGAAAGCATTAATATGAAACTTACCACTTGTTCAGTGAGAAGTGATGACGCTGCGTAGTCTGCCTCGTTTTCTGTCGGCAGGCCCATGTAACGTTCAGTGTAGATTGTATCTAAAATCAAACAATCATGTTTTACACTGCTTTGAATAATGAGTATCTATATCATCGATGAATAACCATAATCAGTCATAAGTTAGTTCGGGATGCACTAAAAGATATTCAAATACGTTTGACCAATGGCCAATGACCTGGTCAGTCAGCCCTTTTACCAACTACTAACTGTCAAATCTTTTCACCAAGATTTTTCTCATGGTGTCCTGTGAGAGAAGACGAATTATTGTTGGCAAAGACGCTGAAAACTGACTGGTTCAAAAGACCTTACCGTAGAATCTCCAGTCGACAATTGGAGCGACGGCGGCCGCGCACTTGAAAACGTCGCCGCCCTCAGCGAGCGCCTTTGTGGCCACGTACCCGCCGTACGACCAGCCCCAGATGCATGTGCGTGTGCCATCTATCCAGGAAAGATTGTCTTGCAAGAACCTGGGAAAAGAATTTGGGATAGGAGGATTTGAGATATTTGCAAGGAACTAGTAGTAGATCTCATGGGCATAAAGTTTGCTCCAGTATTTCACCCACCCAAATTGTATAATTCTGCGTTTCAGTTTGAAGGGTATGGGTGCCGACGAAATTAATACATAAGGATCAGGCTTTCATTTAACCTTGTCTGAAAGGTTGGCAAATCCAGGGATGTTACTGGCGATGAATGACGTAACAACAACATCTATTAAGTGACTTAGGGCAAATTTTTCAAACGTCATATTTATAAACTTTATCTGAGGAATAAATTTTGCGCTTTAACAGCTTTTGTATAACAAGAACGTCAAACTGTCAGAATTTTTCTTCAAATAAAAGTTATACAAAACCATTTCCTCTTTTGTGAAGATATTATGTTTTTTTTTTAAACAGTTCGGTGCAAAACTTGACGAAGTTCCTGTTTAAGTTGAGGGATTCATTTCTTTATAACTTGCGTCTGTAAGATCTTCATTTCAACTTACTTCGTAATAGTGATCTGGTCTTCAACCTCAACAGTTCCGAGCTTCCCGTTCAAAGCGAACATGCTGGCAACTCCTTTAAGTCCAGAGCCTCGTCCATCGATGTGAGCGACAGCTATATCCCAGCGACTGACGAGGGAACTGCCCCAGTCAAGCGACCATCTCTTTGTTACCAATGCTGTGTCGGGTCCACCGTACCTGGAAATTGGGAATGAACGTAAAAATAATGACGATATTGAATATGATTAGAAATTGGCGATTTTGAGTGCGCGACATTTGGCGTATATTTGTTTGTACCTAGCATATTTGGTGTCACTTAAATTGATTTATTTAGGTTTTTAAATAATGATCTAAACTCGGAAGTTATTAATTGTGTGTACGCCAAAATTACAAATCAGCGGCATGAATCATCCGTTGAGCCACAGAAGTTCATACCCATCAATCTTACTAAAAAGTTGACTAATGTTCTTCGTTGCTCTTTGCAATGATTTTATGAACGTACTAATTTAAAGGTGAAAGATACTCACACATAAACGAGCAGAGGCAAATTGGTCCTAGTAGCATAGTCCGCTGGCGCCTGTATGAGTACATCAGCAGGCGGTAGGTCCGCGCTGACGGTCACGGCGAGGCGGATTGTGGTGGGCAACACGCGGTTGGTAGTGATGGAGGACAGCTCCGCGTTGTCGTCCCACACATGGACCAGAGCTCCGTTCTGGGACAAACATTATTTGGTTAAAAAGAAGATATTTCCTAATAGGATGAAACTCCTTACTCAGGGTGTTTATTAGTCTAGTTCCTTTTACTATGACTGTTTTTTTTTGGGTGGTAAATTATCAAATAACTTCTCCCGCTCTGGGTGGAGTGGGAGGGCGTGTCAGACTTTTACTGACTAAAACTCACCCGCGTTCCTTCCGTTGTCAGAGTGCCACGATATCCCTTTCGGACAACTCGCAACCCCGGCAGGCATTGGCCCTAGCGGACACCCCATCTCTTTGAGGCGTGTCGACACAACGCGCTGTCGACGTCTTACCGATGTCTTATCGGACGGCGAGCTACCCATTGCTCACCGTCCGCAAGCCCGCGCCTACGGTGGCCGGAAATCGGCTTGCGTCTCCCGATGCCCGGGGCGTCTCCTGTGGTTTTGCTATAACTAAGGCCTCCTCTTTGTGATAAAATAGGACCACTCTATTTTTTCTCGATATAAAGGACCCATCACGCAGGTTGCGTGTGCGTGCAGGTTGGTGAGCATCACGTGTTTTCGATCTATTGTCAAACCGCATATCAACGGCTGTAATAATTTACTTGTTCATTTTACCATAGAATCACAACCGCTAACATGAGAATTCATGACAGATGCGACTCATTCAACAGCTGACTGCAACAATAAAGTTAATACTCACGGTGGTAAAAATGAAGACTTGCGGCACTCCAGGACCAGCACAGTTGATGGTAATTCTGTCACCAGCGCTGTTGAGGGTAGCTTCATTGAAGAGGCACTCGCCTCCGTCCTCCCGCTGGATGCCGCAAGTGAAGCATGCGACCGTACCGGCGCTGTTCACTGTGTAGATGTGTTGTTCCGCCGCGTCTACCACGCTGGTCGCTTTGTACCAGCTGGAAGAGTGAAATTATATTTTACTATTAGGACAAATTCATTTGCTGTAAGTAAAGGCTTTCTTCAAATAATTGAAATTAAACCCTTGGCAAATAGTATTACGCCACCCTTGGCATTATTTAGTACCTACGGATGGGATGGTTCATTCCGATAAACAATTTTAATCCTTTTTTGGAAAATGTGAAGGTATATTCCTGCTTTAACTGCCATCAACATTGCCATCGTAAAAATTTATGTTTTGTTTGGTTTGGTTGTTTTTTATTTGGGATCCACTTAGTGGTGTTTTGCATATTGCTGCTCCGACACTAAATCATACCTCAGTAATCGTAAACAGTATACAGAAATAAATAGAATTTTCCCTAAGACGAAGAGTGAAAGAAAATACCGATACGAAGAACGAATAATAAAATATGGTGTACCACAGGGCAGCGTCCTTGGGCCACCCCTTTTCTTAACTTATATCAACGATTTGCCACGACATGTTGATAATCCAATGGTGTTATTTGCTGATGACAGCACCGCGGTAGTAAAATGTAAACATCCAAATAGCTATGAACAGGACATAAATAAAACCCTGGAAGACATCATACATTGGCTTGACAAAAACAACTTGATGATAAACTTAGCAAAAACTAACATAATGCACTTCCATCAACGCACAAATTTAAAAGAAGTATCGGTACACTACAATAAACAAAAAATTGGCCAAGTTAAAGTAGCTAAATTTTAAGGGATTTACATTGACAGGCAACTAAATTGGCAACCACGAGTAGAGGAAATTTGCAAAAGGATGAATACAGCGGCATAATGTCCTTACAAAGTTGTCCAAGAAAGTTGACATTCAAACTACATTAGTAGCTTATCATGGTCTGGTTGCATCAGTTCTAAGATTTGGTATTATCTTCTGGGGCAATTGCAGCTCAAGGGAGTACATGTTCAAGGCGCAAAAACGTTGCATTAGAGCGATGTGTGGTTTGAAGACCACCGACAGTTGCGAACCAAAGTTTAAGTCCCTAAAAGTGCTCACATTTCCGTCATTGTATATTCTGGAAATGGCCATGTTTGAAAAGGCCAATAAAAACCATTTTCCGACGATGACAGAAACTAGAAAACGACCTGTCAGAAATCAATACAAAAATTTATTACAAATCGAGTCCTGTAACACAGCATTAATGTGGAAAAGTGTTATTTGTATGGGTCCTACAATATACAATAAATTGCCAGATGTAATGAAAAACGATACAATTAAAATTTTTAAAAAGAAATTAGTAGCCTTCTTAACAGCAAAATGTTATTATTCGATAAATGATTTTTTAATGGACAAAACTTTTTAATCAGCAATGTGTAATATAAATATAATTATTATTATCTTGAACATTATGTAATACATTAATTTTTAATTTTATTCTAAAGTAACATTTTAATTTGACTTTTTTCAATATTATTTAATGTACTCGTATATGTATAATTGCAATAATTAACTGTGACATCTTAATTTGTAACAATTTTTATAATTTTTGCGTGCCTATTTCCAGGCAGAATGTACATGGCTCACTCTTTCCTATTCCACCTGTATTTTAATGTAACCTACATTCATTGCAAATAAATGATTTGATTTGATTTGATTTGACATGCGACAGATGTGACCAGCCCAGTTCCACTTTAGGCCAGTAACTGTGCGGCCGGCGTCCGGTATTTGTGTTTTGAACGAAGTATAGAGTTCCTAATGCGGTCTGTGAGTTTGACACCTATTATGCTTCGCTCCATAGCCCGTTGGTAGACTCCAAGTGCGTACTTTTGACGCTTTGTCAGAGACCATGTTTGCGCTCCGTAGGTGAGGGTGGGAGCAATGCACAAGTCCATGAGCTTTCGTTTTAGTGAAAGTGAGAGTGTTCCTTTCATGAGATGTTTCATCGACCAATAGTTCTTCCAGGCGTTTTCGGGTTTATATCTTTCTGGTTTCAAATGACATATTAATAATTATTATGTATATTGAATAGTATACTAACATGACGTTATCGGAGTTCCAGCCTAAGATCTCTAGCACGGTGTGTGCTGTGTTGACGCGGTTCTGTAGGGCCCACACGGTGCCAGTAGTAGGTTGTGACGCTTGAACTATTTGCTTGTACAGCACTCCATCAACAAGCTGAAAATATGTATTTTGATATATTATATGCTAGCTTTTGCCTGCGGCTCTACCCAGGTGGAGGTCGGAAAAAGCCTATTATACCATATATGGCTCAAATTTTATGGTGATTGGTTATATTGGAGTATAACAATCTCGTATTCTAACATCCATTTTTATAATATGTACTTATACAGGATGTCAGGGACATCGACGCGAAGCCGGTTACCATGGGGTCAGGACATGATTCTGAAGCCCCCTGCATTTAAATTTTTCGTCGGTTATTAAAAAAAAAATGTGCTGTTTCATAGAAAAGTGCAATACCTACGCGGTCAAAATGTATGGAGCAGCTGTTTTTTTTTCTAATCAAAAGGTAAATATTTGACAGCTATTTGCGACGTTGCACGTTGCCAACTTTTAGAATGAACGCTCTTATGGGCTGTTTTTTTGTTTTGGATTAAATCTATAATTTTACCGGTGCGCAAGTATTGAATTGCATTTTGTTTCATTTGTTTTTTGTTTACCAATTGCCTGTTGAATTGAAAACACCCACCTGTCCCTGTACGGAGTTGAAAATGGAACATCACGACATCTGTTGTTCGACGCACGAAGTGACACTGACCACAAAATGGATGTAATGCTATACAATCGTAGTGAGATGGCGTGAGTAGTACTTTAGTATTATTTTCTCGAGTAATTACGTTATTCATAAAAACGAAAACATGTGTTTGGTTCAAATACTAACCTGTGGTAAGATAGTGATGAAAGCAGTGCCTGCCTCGTTGAAGAATAAGGGAACTTTGTCAATCCAGCCGTTGGGTTCAGAGTAAGAGAAGATCTGGAAATAATGATATGATATGACATGACTTAAGTTTTGTATAATACATCGATGTTTTTATTGGTACTCAAAGAAAGAAAACCCGTGAATTAACTACTGAATGTATGTAGGTACTTTTCGGGATTTCAAGCGTGTTGGCACGAAGTTTTTAATTTGATTGTATCTCAAGTGATAAGTAGGTAAGTAAGGTAATATTGTCACATTTACTGTAACTACTATCTTTGAATGCGAGACGCGGAACATGACGCGAATCGGTTTAATTGAAGTACTGCGGTTTCACTACTATGGTTTCGCGGCGTAGGTGTGCTACCGGCGTCAGCACGTTACAATCAGCAGCTCGAAATAGAGCCCCCAAAAATCCAAGTCTTTACTATAATGACTTATAGTTCAGGACTTACCACCGAGCAAGTTGTTTGTCCAGCGGTGCACAACTGTACACTCATCTGAGTTTGTACTCTGTTCGCCCACACCACAGCAATAGACAAGTTCGTCACGAATTTCACTGTCTTCAATATGGGGCTGAAATTAGTCAAAGTAACAAAATGAAGGAAAAATATTGGGTGATGAACATAACAGAATGTAAAAAGAAAGCGTTTATACTTAGGTACACCAAGAACTAAAACAGGAGAGTAACCTTTAAGCTATTCAAATATTTCTTCGTGCTGGTTTGGAACCAACAACTAACCGCTCAGCCATTGCGCCAATCTTGTCGTCAACTTGTAAGGGTTACTCTAGGTGCCAAACGTAATCAATACTGATATTTCTGCCATCTGGATTTGGCCAGAGATCATTAAATAATTAATGAGAAAAGAATAAGTGATACTAAAGAATAGAGGCAGAACAAAGTAAATAAAGAAAAAAAGGCAGCAACCTTCTTTGATTCTTATTTTTTTTCAGATCTCAAACAATACTTACTGGTCAGCAGGAGCTGCGTAGACATTGAGGACGTTGGTATTAACGTCGAGCAAGGTCACTGACACCGTAGGGTTGAGTGTACCGGACTGAAAAGAGGTAGAAGCCAACTTTTAGCCATGAAGAGAATTATGACTAATATATCCCAGAACTGAACAGTTTACTTGCCCGTGAAAGCGAACCTTGAAACAAGTATGGATATTTAAGATTGGAAAAAAATATGCCGCACTTTATCAGAAAAGAAAGTGTGGATTTTTTTACCTTAGGGTATCGGATCTCATGGTGATGAGTGTACTGGTAGCTGACAGACCCAGGAACACCGTAGTGAGGAACGTTCATCTTTCTCACATCGGTGTCATCGAACGACGCGAACGCCATCTTAGCGCCGTCGTTTGAGAACCAGATGGCGTTGTTTGAGCTGAAGACTTCCTCTGTAAAAAAATATTACAATAAACTTAATTAAGTGTATGTAGGGATCTAGTTACACGGGAAATACATGTTTGCGCGAATTATTCTTACATCCGTTTTTTTTCAATAGCGTTCAAAAAAAAAACTAAATAATGTAAAACTGAATTATTGCACATTATGAAAGTAGTTTGTACAGAATCGTTTACCTCAAGCAGCAAAAGTGTAATAACCTTTTCGGTCTTTATATTTTCGATCCGTTTGGGACTGAAATCCTCGGGCCGTGTGGTCCGAGTGCTCATGGTTTGTTCTAAGAAATATACAAAAAGCTGGTTGACAGTTCCCATAGCCCAAGGACTGGCTTTTACCTTGGCCAAGGATAAGTTATAGCATTGTTATACAAGGTGGCCATGCCGCACTCTCTGAAAAATTCCTCCACATCGCTGTCGACTGGTAATGTTCCCAATTACCAGTCGACAGCGATGCGGAGCCCGGAGGAATTTTTCAACGAAATATTTTAGTTTACTAGTTTATATTTTATTTATTATTTTGTTTATATTTTAGTTTAGTTTTAGTTACGTTAAAATATTATATTTTAAAACATTTAAAAAAAGTAATAGTTTACTGAATCGATTTCTGTCCATTTTGTATCCCAGAAATAATGAAATCTCCGTAAATTACAGTCACAATTCCGCTGTACAGTCAAAACAAACCAAAATGGACGAAGTACCTACACCCTGATACTTACGTGAGCGACTGTGTGCATTACACAATCTACACGATTTGTAATGTGACCACAATCAGTTTAACTAATGTTATAAATAAACAATGTTTTAAAAATAATTGTAAAAATAAGTATTATGATTATCACATTATAATTATTCTAATTGGGGTGTTTGGTGGTGTGCGTTAATTCCGTTGACATGTTGTTTATATACATAAATTATAAATTAAAGCCGGTTTTTCGTGTCTGTCTGTGAGACCGCGTTTTAATTCTAAACTACACAACGGATCTTGTTGTGGTTTTCACGATCATTTAGATTTATTTTTCCAAAAGTTTTATATGTATACTTAATACATTCATATTTAACTTAGTTAGGTACATATAATAAAGAAATCTCGATGTTTTGACAATTCGTAAAAACTGTGCGAAGCAGGGGCGGATCGCTGGATCGCTAGTCAATAATATTTTAATTTCAACTGATAAACTTGTGATGAAAAGAACACAAACCTTCATATACCCAATCCGGGATACCGTGATAGATCACGTCCAACTGCCCAGTCGTCGTGATTTGACGAGGAAGACTGGTCAGGTCGTTCTGGTAGTAAATGTTGTTCGAATAAACGAAGGCCAGGGCAGTTCCTGAGGGGCCCCACACGAAGTTCTGGAGGTAAGCTATGTCATCACTCTTTCCGGGAGTGATTCCGAAAGGACTGACGTTGACCGTGTTACCAGTGTAGATGTTCACGGCTGTGTAGCGAGCGAGGAAACTATGTCTGTATACCTGGAAGTTGTAGAAGAGGGTTAAAAGTTTGGTATCTCAAACATTTAAAAAAATAATATGCGTGAAGCGATTCAGAAATGAAATAAGGCATTGAAAGCAATAAAAATTATCAAAGAATATAATGTTATTTTATTTTAGTAGGTAATAATTTTAATTCCATGTTAAAATTTAAACTTACTGGTTCGACACTGTATGCCAAGATGACTTCATTACCATCAGCAGACAACTGAATCACTCTCGATGACTGTTGCAGAACCTGTAACACATAAAAGATACAATCACACATTTTACAAAGGTAAGTAGAACCTATCGTAAGTAGGTACGGCAGGTTTGAAGACGTCTAAAGTCACGTTTAGACTATCGTGCCAAGCGAACATTTTGTTTTTGAGCAAATGTTTACTGTTCAGCCGATACAGTTCGCTCAAACCAGAAAACATCTGTTTTTACTAAAACCAAAAAATGAACTGTAGTTCTAAACAAAAGGTCGTACTGAACAGTTCGCTGATGCAGCTGCGTTTTCATTCTCACTCAGTAGATATGGACGATCATGATGTTGATTTGCTTTTGGCTAAGGAAGCGTTTGGTACTTTAGTATAAACTAAATGTATACGGAAAAAAATGTGAAAGTGGGTGTTTTTTTTACAGATAATGATGAAATGCCAATATTTTATTCTGAGTGCTTATTCCGAAAATTTTGGTTTTCGTTTTCAAGTAATTGCAAATATTTTTGTTGATTCTACTCCATGTACGGGTAGAATATACAAAAAGATCGGACACCAACCGAGCACGTCCAACTTCGAGCAAATGCACGGAGCAACCGTTCGCTCGCCGGTGCTTTCGTTTCAATTGAATAAATGAGCGAGCGAACGAATCGATACCGAGTGAAATTATTGTATAAAAAAGAAAGTGGATTGCCGGCTTGCTCTATCACTGTCTATGGTGCAGTGGTTTTATTGGAATCAAGAATACCCTACCACCTAAGCTCTGTCTGAGTCTACTACTGGGTAATCAACTAGTCCGAACACAAACTTAAAACGAATATTTTACCAACCTGCGAGGTGCTGTTAGAAATTAGTGGTATGATACTATTAGTGTCGACATCATAGAGCACTAGGTCGCCAACACTGTTCCGGAACAACATCTCGCCTCCTGCAAGTAAACGTTGCAAATGATGATTTAATAAAAGCCCAGCCCCAAACGTGGGATACACCACCAAATATGCGGCTAGACATCCAATTTACTGCCAAAGACGATCCTCGTATCCTTGTGGACTCGGCAGGAATACGTTACGACTTAGGAAACACTAGCTGCGCCCCGCGGTTTCACACGCATAAGTTTTGATCCCGTGGGAATATCGGGATGAAAGTATCTTATGTCCTAATCTAGGTCATGGTCCATGTGCTAAATTTCAACCAAAACTGTTTAGCCGTTTTAGCGTGAAACAAACAAACAAAACTTTCACCTTCGCATTTATAATATTAGTTAGGATAAGTTAGGATACCTGCTGACCATGTTGCGTTGAAGGAAGACGGTGAAAAGGTCCCTTTGATAAAGTCCTCTAAATCTAGCGGGGCAGGTGGTTCAGCAGTAGTCGGCGGAGCTGCCGTAGTTGCATCCGTCGGGTCTACCGGAGTTGTAGGCTCTACAGTAGAATCACTAGCAGTCGTTTGATCTGCCGTAGTTGTAGGGTCTACAGTAGAATCACTAGCAGTCGTTTGATCTGCCGTAGTTGTAGGGTCTACAGTAGAATCACTAGCAGTCGTTTGATCTGCCGTAGTTGTAGGGTCTACAGTAGAATCACTAGCAGTCGTTTGATCTGCCGTAGTTGTAGGGTCTACAGTAGAATCACTAGCAGTCGTTTGATCTGCCGTAGTTGTAGGGTCTACAGTAGAATCACTAACAGTCGTTTGATCTGCCGTAGTTGTAGGGTCTACAGTAGAATCACTAGCAGTCGTTTGATCTGCCGTAGTTGTAGGGTCTACAGTAGAATCACTAGCAGTCGTTTGATCTGCCGTAGTTGGATCTTCCGGAGTTGTAAGCTCTTCAATTGAATCACTAGAAGTAGTTTCATCTGCTGTAGTTGGACCTTCCGGACTTGTAGGCTCTCCAGGGGATTCACTAGCAGTCGTTGGAGCAGCCGTAGTGGTCGTGGTTACAACAGGCTCAGCATCGCCACCTGACAGGACAACGATCAGAGCAACAACCCCTCCAAGTACTGCCAACATCGCGACGGTTCCTATTAAGTACCATATTGTCTTATTACGTGGGGTTGTTATCAGAGCCTGAAAATATATATTCGAAAGTCAATGAAATCGTACATCCAGGATTTTTATCAAGAAACATTTCTTCTAATTGTATAAGTTTTTATAACGTTAATCCTGGTAATTTCAAAATAACCAGAAAGACCGCAGATGGCGTTTAAGGCGATTGATGTTATTCTAGGGTTAATTCTCACCTGGTTATCATTGTTTCCCAGCTCCAAACTGGTGCTGCTGTCCTGAGCCATCTTCTTTAGGGTGTAACTGTGAACAAAATGGTCTTACTGTGCTATTTTTAAGCAAATAAACTTTAGATGTATTATTGCCATCTTATTACTGTCCCACTGCCAGGCAAAGGGTGTGGAATTGGCTAACTAGTATGTGGATACTTATCTCTTTTATTGACGGTACCTAGGAAACATTTTGGAATTACCACGTTATTGGTCAATGTTCGGACGCCTGGATTAATTGCCTATTTTTCACGCTCTAAACGATTACTAATAAATACTTTTTATTTTTATAGCTATTCACAACCATTCAATACGCTTCCGTGCCGAAGCGAACATCAATCAATGATATCGAAGGAGTAGGTACTTCTGAAACCCGAAAGTTTATAGTCAGTTCAAAATACTCGTAATTGATGACCGCTATTTTCCCAATAGCTGTATTTGCTGTCGGGAAAAAGGCAAATCAGGTAAGCCTGTCGAATGCTTGTGAATAATAAGCTGTTCAGCATCGGACATTCTTGAACATAAATATTAAGTGCCCGCAACGATTTAATGTTTAGACAAATATTTAAGCAGGCTTACCTACGTATAAGTTAGGTATAAACGGTAATTATTCATTTATCATTAAATTCAATAATAATTATGACGACTTGAGCTATTTTAATCTTTTGTTATCATTGTGATAACGATATGTAAAAAAATTATAAAATTACTAGCTGCGCCCCGCTTTTTCAACCGCATAAGACTCGATTCCGTGGGAATATCGGGATAAAAAGTATTCCATGTCCTAACCCAGGTTATAATCTACACATGTGCCAAATAAAATCCAAATCCGATCAACCGTTTTAGCGTAAAAGCGTAACAAACAAACTCACTTTCGCATTTATAATATTAAATTAGGATTTTGACGGCTTAGGAAATAATCCTATTGTCTCCTGAATATTGTGATTAGGGTAATACATATATTTTGACCTTTCATTCGATCAGAGTGCAGAGTGATAAATTTTAAGCCAGCAAATATCATACACTATCTAAAGTTAAAAATTAAAGGGCACCCATACAATACACTATTGAATTTGAAAAAAAAAATCTTTCTTAGCCTAGCAAGTCATTGTCTAGAACTCATTGAGTAAAGTACAAATATAAATATATTTTTAAAATAGTGGACCGTAAAAGTTGTCAAATTTAGACCATTTTATTTTGGAAACCCTAAAAATGTACTGTTAAATATTATAGGGTACCTAGTACGGAACCATTCGTGGGCGAGTCCGACTCGCACTTGGCCTATATTTTAGTTCTGGTAGGTTTATGAAAATACATAATACAATACATATAATAATAAAAATCTCAAAGATTTTAAAAATATTTCCTAATGATATCGTGAATTACAAAGTTATTTCTGCAGTTGCAGAAAATCGCCCATATTTAAATAAAATACCTTACGAATCGACGATTTTAATATTTTTTGATTATATACAGTATAATAATAATGGTACAGGTTATACAGAAGTTTCAAATTCCCAACTTGTTTAGTTGTTGTGATAGAGCTCGTACAAAAATGATCTAAAACTAACAACTTTTACAGCCCCCTTCATCATTCAGCCTTCTTCATCTTTGAAGGAAAGAAAAAAATCATGTTTATACTCTACTAGATGAGTTCTAGAGAATGATACTCCACACGCCAGGGTAAAAAAAAATATTTTTTCAAAATAAACCCAAAAAAATATGATAAGGTACGGATAAGACTACGTTAGAATTTTTTTCAAGAACGCAAGTTTTAACGCAAATGAGATGATGACTCATAAAATGAACGACGAAGACCAGTGGTGAATGACAAACATTAAATATTTTACCTACTATTAAATAGTATCTAATCATTATCTGTTGACCGGAATGTATATACGATAAGGAAAACTCAGGGAGCCCCCTTTTCAATATCTCCAGGGATGTGCCGTAAGAGACTTTTTACAGGAAAATGTTGGCATTGGTATTTTAAGAGGATTTGAAGTCACGATGTGCTGCTGTTGAACACTGGGGTGGTTTTAGTAAGGTAAGAATAACCGTTTTGGGAAAGCTATAATAACGAATCTTATCCGAGAAGACCAAGCAGCTTTCGAAGATTTCGCCTTGCGAGTTATCTTTGGCTGTAGAAATATTGAGTATGTTATTAAGCGGTTTCTGAATTTTTAAGAAATTTAGGACGAAGAGTCATGTAGGTAATGTACAACGGGCACTTTACAATCGAAGCTTCAAAAGGTATTGTCAGTATGTAATAAGTTTATATATTCGGGGAAGTATTCCCCAGGGACTTGGTTTAACGAGCACGTCAAGTACTTAAAGGTCAAAAGGTCGTAAATTTTTTGGTAACCGTAGGGTTAACAAAAATTTTACGACCTTTTTATTTCGACCTTTGGATTAGTGATCTATTACCGTGGTTTCAATATTACACTAAAATAAGTCGTTGAACACACCGTCAAAACAACTCAGTATCCTTTTAAGAAAAGATTATTCAAATTTACTCACCACGTTCCAGTCGATAAAAATAAAAATTAATTTTGGACCGGCGACGTTGGCCGAATCCCTGCCACACTGCATATTTTAGCATGGTTAGAAATATTATCATAATCAACCAATCGATAAAGATAATCTTAGCATTTATCTAATGATTAATGAGATATACGTAGCTATATTTAAATGCAAATAACAGTAATTTAGTTTGTTAATTAGACATCGAATTAATTATGCACTATCAAAATACCAAAATATGCATGCAAATGTGCACTAAAAAAGGGCGAAATATGCACAATTAAAATACTATTTAATAATAGAATTAACGTTTATTTTCAGAATATATTTAGGTATATTAATAAGTTGTAATTCTTGTGACAATTAGTTTTCTAGACAGAACTTGAAATTTGGCGTCATTTCTACAGAAACCTCTTCAGGCAGAATTTGGTCGGTACCATTGATAAATGCGTTAACTTTCTTTATTCCTTCAATACCCGGGTTTTTATAAAGAACAGGATTTAATTTTAATTTGAATAAGCACTATCAGTGAAAAAGTACTAAGATATGCAATAACGCTTTAATGCAATAGCGTTTCATGCATTTGCTTATGTAAACATGCAAATGAAAAATACAATTATAGATATGCGCTTTCTCCCATACCTACATGTACACATACGATTGCGTAACAAACTTTCAATCAAGATTCGAGAAATTTTGCAGGAGATTCCTATTCGATTGCTTAATTTGTTTGAAAAAATCGTCTGCTCAATAACATAATTATCGTAATGAATATTGTTAAACTGTTAAAATTAAAGGCGTTGTACGTGTGATACGCAATTAACCTGCTGGTATTTAACACTACAACAGTAGTGCTATTCTGTAAAAATCTCACCGTGAAAACTTAGGTGAAGTGAGCTGTCAATAGTGTCAATCCCTAGCTTTGGGTGCAATGACAGCTCACATCAAGCTCACTTCACCCAAGTTATCACGGTGACATGTTTACAGAATAGCACAGCAGAAGTCGCACGACTTGCCAGGGGGCTGTTAGGCGCAGTATCCTAGGAGTACGAATTTTGAACTGTATAACGAACACAATACTGCCAGCCAAATCAATGATGTTACCGCTTATCAGATGAGGTGTAAGATAAAAGAATCACAGAATGGGTCCCACCCATAGACCGTTAGAAGAAAACATGGCTGAAGATAGCGAGACGTAGGTAATAGATACCTACAGCAAGCACTGGCCCCAATTAGCAGAAAACAAGTGTGAGGAAAAGGGAGAGAGAGGAGGTATTGGGACGAAACAGGATAGCTAGAAAAAAAGGACGAAGTAAAAAAAAACCATTATTTACCGAAACCGAAATAACCTCTCTCACTTAGACATATTAGAGATATTTCTCGACGGCATGTGAAGGCAAGTCAGAGGCCCAAGGGCAGCTTTAAAACTCTGACACCAGGCTAGACACTAACCACACGAAAAGAAGAAGATGAACAATACACTGATCTGGAAATTATACCACTACGGAATTTGTGAACAAGTTGCTGATCTTGTTCTTTCCTATCTATCAAACAGGCAGCAAAAAGTAAACGTTACCGGGTGATGTTCTCGGGGTCTCTAGTTAATTAGACATCGAATTATGGGCGTGCCTCAAGGTTCAATTCTTGGCCCTTTCCTATTTCTAGTCTAAATTAATTACCTTTCGTACGTGACGGCAAACTTATCTAAACTAATATTAAAAAGAGAAAAACTTCGATTTTTTGTATGTTTTTATATTTGTATGTTGAAACTTAAAAACGAATGGACCGTTTGCGAAATATTAAGCTTTTAACTGCAAATTTTTGTTAGAGTCCCCCCTACCAGCTAAATGGTTGTACTTTGATTTGTGAAAAAATTCACAGCAGTAGTATATATAACGAAATTAAAAGGAAAACTACCACAGCTAAGTAGACTGTATAGGTTAACGGGCAATAATCAACCAACTTAAATTTGCAGTTTGAAAAACATGTTCTCCCATGCATTCCGTATGGGAGAACATGTTTTTCAAACTACAATGTTAAGATTATTCTTGGAATAAATTCATCCCAACTACGAAACCCTTCATTGTGAGTGATCCGACATGCACTTGGCAGGTTTTTCTGCTTTATTAATGGGTCAAGGCATCGGAGTTCTCCTTATTTGGGAATTAATTTCTAATATCGATGGGAAAGTGTCTAGTCTGGAGACGAGTTCTATAGGGCCGTATAGGGTGGAGTTCTCCCTAAGGGGGGAAACGACCTTAACACTAATATTAACATAATTAGGAAAAACTAAAATTTTATCAGCCTATGGGCAATTTAGGAACAGTCACACAGTAACGTGCCAAATGACGTCACATCATGACCGCGATAGAAACGGAAGTTTGAACTACATTATAGTAGAAAATTGTTGGAATTTCATGCTTTTTTGGCAACAAGCAAGAGATGAACATTTATCTTTTAATAGGTACTTTTCCTGGGGTTATATATATTACTCAATTTTATTTATTTAGTGAAAATACATACATGCATATTCCCTATTAGCTAAGATGGGGGTACCTATTGAATGAGTTATATTCAGCCAAATTTGTACAGAGAAAAACCATAAAATGTACAAAAAAATTAAGACTAAGGCACAAGGGTTGAATTGGTTCTAACTCTCCAACTAGGTAAATTCGAGAGTAAAACTCTCGAATTCACCTAGTCCTAGTCATCATATTTTCTGTGAAGAAGTCGAATTAACCAACAAGTGTGTGAAGTTTCGTCTGTCAATCAAAAAGACCCTGAATTTCAAATAAATATTCTTATTTATTACACATAAAAATACAAAAATAATGTTACAAAGTATGTACAAAGGTGAGCTTAATCCAGCATCCAATTGCGTAACACACTCTATATCAACAATCCGAAGGATTTTAAAGGAAATTCTTAAATCATTGGTTCATATATTCGAAAACTTCGTCTACTCGTCAATGAAAATAACGCAACGAATGTCGTTGAATTGGCAAATTCAATTATGGCATTGCATTGTGTGTTACTCAATTACCACGCAGAATATGTACGGTTTTACAACATGAATTGCTCTTGTAGGAACTTCTCTAGCGCGTGGTAGAGATGCGGCCGCACGCCGACTAAGCTGTGGTCTTCATCTGTGTAGCTCTGGAAACAAAGATTAGATATGAATAAATTGTCAAATCCAGTCAGCGAAAAAAGTCGATTAGTTAACACTTTAGTTTTTATATCTTAATTATTGAGCTAAATATTTAATTAAAATCGGAGCAAAAGTAAAATTAAAAGAATATTAACTCTTAGCTATGATATCATTTTATGAGTCATTTTGTGTCAATTTAGACAGTGTAAAAGTAGCAGTGTTAAGCGACTTTTATCGCTGAATATACCTGAATACATTTTGTTTCAAAAATATAGAATGAAAAAAGCTAGCAACTGCCCGCAACTTTGTCCGTGAGCCAATAACCTTTCTTAAGAATTGGGCTATTCAATGCAAAAAGAAGTTTTCAAATCCGACTGGCAGTTCCGGAGATTACCCCTACATACAAACTTACAAACAAATTTTACCTCTTTATAATATTTACTAAGTATAAATATAGTAAATTTGTGTTTTCCAGTTTGCGAAAAGCTCTGACACAATGATTTTAGTAAATTCTTAAGCGCCTATGGAAGTTGGTAAATACATAAGACAGTATTCATTATTCCCAGATTGCACACTAAATATTCGGCTAAACCTAACAGCAAAGGCTCGTAAGTAAAGTGGACTAAGAAGACGTAATAATTTATTTTGCATTAGATCGCGTTAATAATGCAGTGGTATATAATGTTCACAGATACCATCGATTGTTTTTCTCCGTATCCTCACGTCTTTTCATCTTGTCGTATTTCTGCCCGAGTATAGTTCTCGATGATTTTGTTTGGTATATTGGCGTGTGCTAGCTAACATATGGATTATTATCCATATGTTAGCTAGCACACGCCAATATTTATTATATTTATTATTTAAATTAGGTTAAATTATGTTGAATACTATTATATAGAGTCATTTTTCTTTCTTATGTAATTTTGACGTTCGAAAAGTGCTGATTATCAGCCTAGTTTGAATAAATGACTTTTGAATTTGAATTTGTCTTATATGTCATCGTTATGAGCCGACGCGACAGGCTGGTTGGTCTGCCCGCAATACTTTACTCAGTATGGCCACCATTCCGCTATCTCTTCCAGCAATCGTTCAAGTCAAGGTATTTCTTCCAATTTTCATGGATTCAGTCTTAGAAAGGACCAAAGGACCCTTGACCTAAAATTTGACCCTCAATTGAATAAAATCTTGAACTCACCATCTGAGTGAATTGAACATTTTGCCTCTGCAGCATCCGTGACAGCGACATAGCGTGCTGGTAGTGCACGTTGTCGTCTTCGGTGCCGTGGATCAAGAAGTAGCTCTTGTCACGAAGAGACTCCGTCTGAAAACAAATATACAAATCATTAAAGGACCACTCTTAATATTTTTTTAATGGTTTCCTAAGGGCTCATGTAGATGGCACCGCAGCCGAGCCGCCACCGATTCGCGTAACCATGTAGTCTGAGCCGCCGCCGCGCCGCCGCCGTTTGGTTCTTCATATCACTCTACAATATGCGAGGCGGGGCAGCGGTGGTGCGGCAGTGGGTCGGCAACGATGCATATACATACACAGCTTAGAGGAGCGACAGACGCTTGGTGGCGGCGGCGCAGCGACGGCATCGTCTCCCTGAACCCTTATTCGGCATTTGAATAGACTGGTGTAAATTGGTATGGGGTTTAGTTGTATTCACAATTAAGATGTCATAAGAACACTTACTAACACACTAACATTATAAAGGTAAATTATTACATTAAAAAGTATTCTTTACTAACACTACTGTATTGTGGTTTATTAATAAAGGTATATTATTATTCTTGCGACCCGCTCCTTCTTTGCACGGTTTTTACGACTTTACAAAACGTCGAAATTTCTTAGTCATATGTTACTTTAATAGTAACGTATTATACACATAAACCTTCCGGAATAAATTCTCTAAACGATGGTGAAGACCTCATGAAAATCTGTTGCGTGGTTTAGAAGACCGACGTGCTCATGCAGACAGACGCGAAAAGGGACTTTAATTATAATATGCATAGATTCTATGACACCTTATCAGAATAGTGGAATCAACATAGAACAGAGTCCCTACAAAAAGACCGAACTAAAATCGAAGGCACGTATGAAACTTTCATATATGTATATTATGAAACTTACCACTTGTTCAGTGAGAAGTGATGAAGCTGCGTAATCTGCCGCGTTTTCCGTCGGCAGGCCCATGTAACGTTCAGTATATATTGTGTCTGTAAACAATCATTTTTTACTCTCAGTACTCTAAAGAATGAGTATATCATTGAAGAATAACCACTTATCAGTCTTAACCCTGGATCACAAACCATTCGTCAATATGACGACGCGTACGTTGTGCATTTAGTGTTTTAATTAGATTCCGACTTCCGCCATCATTGCCGTTTCTAATACCTACTTGATTCGCATCATTAGGGTGCGTTTCCACTGAAGCGGAGACGTACGGAGCTGAGCGCAGACGTGCAGGAATCGTCCAATCACAGACGAGACGAGAGACGCGATGAAGATTTCAACCATTGTGATTGCACGTCTCCGCTCAGCTTCGCTCGTCTCCGCTTCAGTGGAAACGCACCCTTAGTGACCCACAATAACTCATTACAGATGCACTTTTTTTAGATCGGGATATATTGTATGATCGTCGTAAAATCTCAAACTAATTTCGCAACGAATCATAGCGGGTATCCTGAAAATTGTAGATCAGGAAGGTTGTAGTCAAAACGTTCACAGAACTCGCAACGCGTGCAGCTGTTAAAAACGTCGTATGACCATGAACTTCTGCAAGGGCTGAAAAAAGAGGTTTGCAGGGAGCCTATTGTGTCTATGAGCAATCATTGTTCAATGTAGGTTTTTCTAAAACAGATTATATTATCGGATAAAAAGAAAACTAAGACTGCTAATTAAGGTCGTATTGTGTCATAAATAAAGTTGATTAAATAAAAATTTATGTTTTAATCCGTTGTAAAAACGAATGCTTAGTGATAACGTTAGTCGAAATTAAGGATAGTGAGCTAGGGTTAAGTTAGTTTGACGAGATACTCGGGGTTCGGGAGGTTCGAGTTAGTTTAACTCTGATACCAGGTTAACCACTAATCACACGAAAAAGAAGAAGAAGTTAGTTCGAGATACATTAAAATATACTCAAATCGATCAATCGTTTGACACATTCTGGTCCCCTCTATCAAGTACTGGCTGGCAAATCTTTCCATCAATTCTAGATTTATTTTCATGGACTCAGTTTAAAAGATGCTGCTTATCTGACGAGACAGGAAAACTTTGTGACTGGTTCAAAAGACTTTACCGTAGAACCTCCAGTCGACAACCGGAGCGACGGCGGCCGCGCACTTGAAGACGTCGCCGCCCTCAGCGAGCGCCTTTGTGGCCACGTACCCGCCGTACGACCAGCCCCAGATGCATGTGCGTGTGCCATCTATCCAGGAAAGATTGTCTTGCAAGAACCTGGGAAAAGAATTTGGGATAGGAGGATTTGAGATATTTGCAAGGAACTAGTAGTAGATCTCATGGGTATAAAGTTTGCACCAGTATTTCACCCACCCAAATCGTGTAATTCTGTGTGTCAGTTTGAAGGGTATGGGTGCCGACGAACTTAATACATAAGGATCAGGCTTTCATTCAATCTTGTCTAAAAGGTTGGCAAATCCATGGAAGTTACTGGCGATGAATGACGTTACAAAAACATCTAATAAGTGGCTTAGACTACTAAAAACCGTTATTAAGATTCCTCTTTTCCGAAGATTTAATGATGTTTTATTTAATTAGTTTGATGCAAAACCAGACGAGGTTCTTGCTTTAGTCGAGGTTTCACTTCTTTGTAATTTGCGTCTGTAAAAACTACCTTTCAACTTACTTCGTAATAGTGATCTGGTCTTCAACCTCAACAGTTCCGAGCTTCCCGTTCAAAGCGAACATGCTGGCAACTCCTTTAAGTCCAGAGCCTCGTCCATCGATGTGAGCGACAGCTATATCCCAGCGACTGACGAGGGAACTGCCCCAGTCAAGCGACCACCTCTTTGTTACTAATGCCGTGTCGGGCCCACCGTACCTGGAAATTGGGAATGAACGTGAAAAATAATGACGAAATTGAAGATGATGATTAGAAAATAATTATCTAGACTCGGAAGTTATTATTGGTGTGTACGCCAAAATTACAAATCAGCGCCTACAATCATCCGTTGACCCACAGAAGTACATACCAACCTTACAAAAAAGCTGATAAACCTTCTTCGCTGCTCTTTGGAATGATTGTATAAGTGTACTAATTTAAAGACGAAAGATACTCACACATAAACGAGCAGAGGCAAATTGGTCCTAGTAGCATAGTCCGCTGGCGCCTGTATGAGTACATCAGCGGGCGGCAATTCCTCGCTGACGGTCACGGCGAGGCGGATTGTGGCGGGCAACACGCGGTTAGTGGTGATGGAGGACAGCTGCGCATTGTCGTTCCACACACGGACCAGAGCGCCGTTCTGGAACAAAATAAAAAGAATATAGTTCTGAATAGGATGAACCTCCTAGTTGGGAATCCAACACAACACCTTGCACGCGGTCTGCACGCGCAGGCATCGTGATCAGCGCGTCATCGGTATAGCTGAGGTGAGGCGTGACCGCGACACGGTTCGGCCCGATGTCTACTCGCTTCCACGGACTCCACTGCGCCGGACGATATTCCTCACTTATTTTATTGTTTGTCCGAGACAGTTCATAATTTGTTATAAGCACGGCATTAAACCATTGCCTAAAAATACAGTCCACTCTTTTATTGCTCATCCTTACTCAGGGTGTTTATTGGTCTAGTTCCTTCTGCTATGACTTAGGCCTCCTCTTAGTGATAAAAATGGGATCCATCACAGAGGTTGTGTGTGCGTGCAGGTTGGTAAACATCACGTGTTTTCGATTTTTTTGCTTCAATGGCACGGTGGTTAGCTCAAGATGTTTTGTTTCAGTCAATTTTGGAAAGGCTTATCAATTTGATATATTATGAATCCGCATATCAACGTCTGTAATAATTTACATATTAATTTTGCCGTATTATCACAAACGCTAACATGAGATTTCATGACAGATGCGACTCATTCAACAGCTGACTGCGACAATAATGTTAATACTCACGGTGGTGAAAATGAAGACTTGCGGCACACCAGGACCAGCACAGTTGATGGTAATTCTGTCACCAGCGTTGTTGAGGGTAGCTTCATTGAAGAGGCATTCGCCTCCGTCCTCCCGCTGGATGTCGCAAGTGAAGCATGCGACCGTACCAGCGCTGTTCACTGTGTAGATGTGTTGTTCCGCTGCGTCAACGACGCTTGTCGCTTTATACCAGCTGGAAGAGATAAATTATGTAGTAATACGTAATTTATTATTAAGAACAAATTCATTTGCGGTAAGTAGGAGCTTTCCTCAAATAATTGAAAAATCTAAAGTCTTTAGGAATCATTTTGATAATGTTTAAATTACAAGCCTTGGTAAATAATATTGTACGGATGGCTCATCCCGAAAAACAATTTTAATCCTTTGTTGGAAAATATGAAGGTATAATCCTGGTTTAAATGCCAGCAACATTGTCATCGTAAAAAAATATTGTAACCTATGATTTACGTGTACCAGATTATTGAGGTATTCTGTGTGAATTATAACAATTACATATTAATAATTATTATGTATATTGAATAGTATACTAACATGACATTATCGGAGTTCCAACCTAAGATCTCTAGTACGGTGTGTGCTGTGTTGACGCGGTTCTGTAGGGCCCACACGGTGCCAGTAGTAGGTTGTGACGCTTGAACTATTTGCTTGTACAGCACTCCATCAACAAGCTGAAAATATATATTTTGATATATTATATGCTAGCTTTTCCTGCGGCTCCATCCGGGTGGAGGTTAAAAAAAAACAATTTAATAAAAATCTTCTCCATTAAAAAATATATATCCCCTCAATATATATATCCTGAATTTATGGTGATCGGTCAAAATTTATAGGAGTTTATCAATATCATATCAACATCCATTTTATATATTGCTTTGCTTTTTTTTTTTGTTTTGCAATTGCGTGTTAAACTGAAAACACCCACCCGTCCCTGTCCCTATACGGAGTTGAAAATGGAACATCACGACATCTGTTGATCAATACGCAAAGTGACACAGCTCAAAATGATGTAACGCTATAGAATCGTAG
Source organism: Agrochola circellaris (assembly GCA_914767755.1). Lineage (NCBI taxonomy): Eukaryota > Metazoa > Arthropoda > Insecta > Lepidoptera > Noctuidae > Agrochola > Agrochola circellaris. Next base: position 6,508,265 of record OU611847.1, read on the forward strand.
TGAGATGGCGTTAGTAGTCTCTTCTTTTCAATCGCTCTCTAACTGCTGAGAATAGTGACTCCGTATCAAATTGTCAACAGTCTTTTTCCATCTGTTACGATCAGTGGCCTGGTGGAGTGCGGCGCTGGTAGGTATCGTCAAGTCGACTACCTTTTTGGGCTTCGGCCGAGAATTTTTCGAGTCACCATTAGACGTTCCATGTTATTGGTACCTCTGCGAGCAGTATGGCCGAAGTATCTCACGACACGTTGCAAGCAGGTTAAAGACAGATGTTGGTGTTAGTAGTACTTTAGTTTTATTTCCTCGAGTAACTACGCTTTTCATAAAAGAACACACAAGTGTTTTTGTTTGAATACTAACCTGTGGTAAGATAGTGATGAAAGCAGTGCCTGCCTCGTTAAAGAATAAGGGAACTTTGTCGATCCAGCCGTTGGGTTCAGAATAAGAGAAGATCTGGAAATAATGATATGATATGACTTTATTTTTTTATATATAATATCGGTGTTTTTATTGGTACTCAAAGAAAGATCCCTTGAAATAACGAGGTACTGAATGTATGTACTTTTCGGAATCTCAAGCGTGTTGGCACGAAGTTTTTAATTTCATTGTATCTCAAGTGAAAAATAAGATAATAATTATTGTCACATTTACTGTAACTTTTTACAAAGAAGCTGATTTTATAACAATCAGCATTTTGCAATTAACAGCTCGAAATAGAGCCCCTCAAGAATCCAAGTCTTTACTATAATATGACTTAATGGTTCAGAACTTACCACCGAGCAAGTTGCTTGTCCAGCGGTGCACAACTGCACACTCATCTGAGTTTGTACTCTATTCGTCCACACCACAGCAATAGACAAGTTCGTCACGAATTTCACAGTCTTCAGTATGGGGCTGAAATTTGTCAATGCAACAAATATGGAGGTGAATGAAATAACAATTTGGGTGCTATTGTCATATTTAACAAATAAAATAAAAGTTCTAGATGCACCGAAATTAAAGTTTTGTTCATTTTGTAGTGACCAATTCGGTTGAGTTTTATTGGAAAAAGTTTTTATAGATTTTTTATTTTAGTTGTGATTGGTACTCCATAAAATTACGTGTATCACTGACCACTACACTGATTACTATTAAATCATCAACATAAATGACGTGGATTAAAGACATAATAATGGAGCTAACTCATAAACTGCATAAGGAAACTTATTAAAATTTATATGGGACCACCACGCGGGCTTTCTCTACCAAATGAATTAATCACGTACTCTGCCCAGTGATTATGGAGAAATCGAGGTTATGAAAAATAAACTTGCCGAATTTATTTATAATAACAATTGCTTGCTGCACTTGCTTAACCTACTCCTTTTTTAAGTCGGTTAGATTTTTTTTAAATAAATTTACACATACACCAAGAACCGGAAGTCATACAAATATTTTTCCGTGCGGGTATTGAAACTACAACCAATTACTGAGTCAATACGCCAATCTTGTCACAAAGTTGTAAGGGTTAATAATGAAAGTGCCAATCATGATCAATACCAACATTTTGACATCTGCATCTAGCCAGAGATCATTTAAATAAATGAAAAACGAAATAAAGGCAAAAACAATTAAAGATAGAAAAGCAACCTCTCTTTCATTCTTCTTTTTTCTAGATCTTAAACAATACTTACTGGTCAGCAGGAGCTGCATAGACATTGAGCACATTGGTATTAACGTCGAGCAAGGTCACCGACACCGCAGGGTTGACTGTACCGGACTGAAAAGAGGTAGATGCCAACTTAAGTTTTATAGAATATATTTATTTGCTTTAAAACATGGTACATTAAAGTCTTATAGTATAGCAATGATCTTACATGTTTCGCCAAAGACTGACATACAAATATTTAAACATGTTAAATTTATAAATTTTATACAACACTTCTAAGAACAAGGTTATTAGGGTTTCGTATCTATTTGAACACTTAACAATAATAAATGGGTACATAAAGTAATTTAGTTAAAACTCATTATCTTATCTTATATTAAAATTTATCTGTTACATTTTTATTAAAAAATTCTTTTACACCATAAAAACAATTTCCAATAAGCCATCAAGTATTTTAGAGGGAGTTCCTTTATTTTATTTCTATTGAAATATTATTGAAGATTTTAATTGCTGTGATAAAGCTATTTTCTATGACATAATGTGCTTTGATGTGAAGGAATTCTTAGCCGTGTTGGGTCCGGACGGGTATATTTTGAATGCAAGTCATACCTAATAAAAAATTTAGTATTCTTTCACAAATACACCAGCCGTGCTATTCTGTAAACATCTCACCGTGATAACTTGGGTGAAGCGAGCTTGATGTGAGCTGTCATTGCACCTAAAGCTACGGATCGACACTATGACAGCTCACTTCATGCTCACTTCACCCCACTCTTCACGGTGAGATGTTTACAGAATGGATCGACTGATTGTATTATGAGAAGACCTTTTAGCCATGAAGAGAATAGTACTAATACTTCCCAGAGCTGAACAGTTTACTTGCCCGTGAAAGCGAACCTTGAAACATGTATGGAGATCTAAGATTGGAAAAAGAAATGCCCTCCTTTTCCATCCTCTATCAGAAAATAAAGTACGCCTACCTTAGGGTATCGGATCTCGTGGTGATGAGTGTACTGGTGGCTGACAGACCCAGGAACACCGTAGTGAGGAACGTTCATCTTTCTCACATCGGTGTCATCGAACGACGCGTACGCCATCTTAGCGCCGTCCCTTGAGAACCAGATGGCGTTGTTTGAGCTGAAGACTTCCTCTGTAAAACAATAATTACAATAAACTTAATTAAGTGTATGTAGGGATCTAGTTACACGGGAAATATAATGTTTGCTCAAATTATATTTATAAGTACATCAGTTTATTTAGCATACACGATACTAAAACAGTGTTAAAAAAAAACAATTTAATGTGTAACTGAATTAATGCACGTTATGAAAGTAGTTTGTCCAGAATCGTAAATATAATAAAATTTTCGTTAATTATATTTTTGATCCGTTTGGGGTTGAAACCCGTCACTATCATTTAGAAAATGTATTCTGAAAGGTTTATGTGTATAATACATCTATATTTAACTCCGGTAAATATTATTATAACAAAGAAATCTCGATGTCTTGTCAAGTCGCAAACACCGCGCGAAGCCAGTCAATAATATTTTAATTTCAACTGATAAACTTGTGATGAAAAGAACACAAACCTTCATATACCCAATCCGGGATACCGTGGAAGATCACGTCCAACTGCCCAGTGGTCGTGATTTGACGAGGAAGACTGTTCAGATCGTCCTGGTAGTAAATGTTGTTCGAATAGACGAAGGCCAGGGCAGTTCCTGAGGGGCCCCACACGAAGTTCTGGAGGTAAACTGGGTCTGAATTCATTTCGAAAGAATTGACCGTGATGTTAACCGTGTCACCATTGTAGATGTTCACGGCTGCGTAGCGAGCGAGGAAGCTGTGTCTGTATTCCTGTAAGTAATTGAATAGGGTTAAAAGTTGTTTAGGTCATGAATTCTGGTGTCTCAAACATTTAAAAAATCATTATAATGCGTGAAGCGATTCAGAAATTAAATTAGGCATTGAAAGCAATAAAAATACCTGAGAATTATAACGTAACTTTATTTTAGAAGGAGAAAAAAGATTTTAATTCCATGTTAAAATTTAAACTTACTGGTTCGACATTGTATGCCATGATGACTTCATTACCATCAGCAGACAACTGAACCACCCTCGATGACTGTTGCAGAACCTGTAAAACATAAGGTGCAAGATACAATCACACATTTTACGAAGATAAGTATAATAGTACCTATCAGTACGGCAGGGTTAAACACATCAAAGGTATGATGCCGGACAACCCTACACGCGGCAGTGCTGCCCCGGCATTGCTGTCGCGTCGTTACTGGTCCGCATACATTTTCTATAGGTTTAAATGCGATTACATTCCGAATATGGCAGCAATGCTGCGCATCATTGCTGCGACGTCACGGCTGCACGGTAGTGTCGCCCTGCCGCCGCGGCTGACCAGTAGTGTGGGCGTTCATCAGAGCGATAACACGTAAATGTTGACGACTGCGGAGTAGTAAACCACGAACAGCAGTGCCACGCCGTGATGCTCGGAATCACACGGCAGACAGCAATGCCGCGTGCGGCGTTGTTCGGAATCATACCTTAAAGCCCCGTTTTCACTACCCTACCGAACAAACATTTTATTTTGAGCAAATGTTTGCTATTTAGCCGATGTTCGCTCAAAACAGAAAACATGTTTTCACTACAACGAGAAAACAAAAACTAGTTCTAAACAAAAGCTCATACTGAACAGTTCGCTGGCGCAGCTGCGTTTTTATTCTCACTTGGTAGATAAGCATGACCATGACGTTGATCTGCTTTTGCCTTTTGCTTCTGCTTTTGTGCAGCGTTTGTCATAATTGGAACTTTACTATAAAAAAGGAAATTAAAAAGGCGGTATTGGCTGTAATTGTTTTTTAACCAGAGTGGAGAAGACATGCCAATATATTAACGGAGATAATTGCTCGTTCCGAAGATGAAGGACATGGGCGTACTCAGCTTTTAGCCCAAGGGAGCAAATCAGAAATTTCTTAAGGTTCTCAAATGTCTTGATTTAATGAAAAAATTATTAAATGTAAAAATTAATGTTTAATATACATATTGCAATTGTAAAGTAAATTTTCTAAATCCAGGGGAGGCAACTTCCCTCCCCTGCCCCCCCCCCCCCCCCCCCCTTGGGTACGCCCATGATGATGGAGGTTTTCATTTTCAATTATTTGCAAGAAAAATTTTGATTCCACTCCATGTTCGCGTAGAATATACAAAAATATCGGACACCAACCGAGCACCTCCAACGTTGAATGCACAGACCGTTCGCTCACCGGTGACGTCGTTTTCACTGAGTGAATAAGCAACCCAGTAATCGTTCACCGAATCCAACCGACTATCACTGAACAAACATGTTCGATCGCTCAAATGTTTTCATTTACCGCGCGAATAAACGCTTGCTCTTGAGCGAGCAAGGTGTAAACTGTAAACTGTTCAGAACGCTAAGTTAAAACGCAGCTTAAGAAAATCTATTGACGAAATCATCGAAATTTTTTCCCAGCCAGCCCTCAGACTTTTAGATTTATGAGACTGAATTTATTTACTTTTTTTTTTAAACAAGTGTGTTGCCAGTTTGCTGCTGCGCAGTGGTTTTATTGGAACCATGCTCACCCTACCACCTCTATCTGAGTCAACCATTGAGAAGTCAACTTGTCCGAACACAAACTAAAAACATAATATATATTCAACCAACCTGCGAGGTGCTGTTATAAATGAGTAGTGTGATACTATTAGTATCAACATCGTAGAGCACCAGGTCGCCATCACTGTTCCGGAACAACATCTCGCCTCCTGCAAGTAAACGTTGTAAATGATGATATAAAAAAAATAAACCCAGCCCCAAGCCCGGGTAAACCACCAAAAATGGGGCTTGAATTCCAACTGACTGACAAAGACGATCCTTGTATCTTCGTGGACTCGGCAAGAACGACAGTCAACGATAAAATAAATCGTCATGTCATAGTGGGAACAGTGCCTGAACCAGCTAGATACAGGAGACCCGACAAAAATACATTTCGACTTATTAAACATACCTGCTGACCATGATGCGTTGAAGGGAGACGGTGAAAAGGCCCCTTCGATTAAGTCATCTAAATCTAGGGGAACAGATGGTGGAGGTTCCGTAGTTGTAGGCTCTTCAGTAGAACCAGTGACAGTCGTTTGATCTTCCGGAGTTGTAGGCTCTTCAGTAGAATCAGTAGCAGTAGTTTCATCTACCGTGGTTGAATCTTCCGGAGTTGTAGGCTCTCCAGTGGATTCAGTAGTAGTCGTTGGAGCAGCCGTAGTGGTCGTGGTTACAACAGGCTCAGCATCGTTGCCTGACAGGACTACGATCAGGGCAACAACCCCTCCAAGTACTGCCAACAACGCGACGGTTCCAATAATGTACCATAATGTCTTGTTACGTGTGGTTGTGACCAGAGCCTGAAAATATATACTCGAGAATCAATTAAATCGAACATATTTCTTCCAATTGTATCAATTTTTATACCCGTTGATCCTGGTAATTTCAAAATAACCAGAAAAACCGACCGCAGACGGTGTCAAAGGTGATCGATGATACTCGTATTCTAGGGTTCATTCTCACCTGGTTATCACTGGTTCCTAAATCCAAAGTGGTGGTGCTGTCCTGAGCCATCTTCTTTAGGGTGTAACTGTGAACAAAATGGTCTCACTGTGAGATAGCTATATACTGGGTGTTAAAGAAATTGCGTGCCAAAGCTTAGGGGTAGGTTCAGTATCGATAAAGGAATCCAGGAAAAAAGAACGCAAGATCAACCTAATTTAGTACCTACTAACTTAAAATAGCAATCGTTTAGTATTAAAATTATTTGATTTGTATAAATGCTTTAATTACTTACTTTCATTGCGTTCAATAGTATAGGTAGGTAACTCTAGGAAATTATTAATAAGCATTTAAACAAAATAAAAACTTATTTTAATCAATTCTAAATGATTGCTATTTAGTTAGTAGGTACTACATTAGGTTCATCTTATGATAATTTTCGATTTTTTTTAAACCTTTTTTAAAGGTATTTTTTTTTTTTACGGGTTCCTTTGTCGACTCTAAACTCACCCTGAAGCTATGGCACGCAATTTCTTTAACACCCTGTATTTTTAAACAAATAAACAATAAATAATTTTAGCCTATTACTGTACCACTGCAAGGCTATAGCCTCTTTTCATACAGAGAAGGCACGAGCATTGATAACCACGCTTGCTCAAGACGGGTTGGCGATTTCAGACTTATGTTATAAATAAGTCACCGATGTCAGCAATGTCCAAGATACACTCACACATTTGAATTGAAAATTTAAGGCAGACCAACAGGGGCCATGACACCCCCGGGCCTCCACAAAATTGGGGCCTCCACATTTGATTTTTTTTTATAAAAAAAAGTTTCATTGGTTCAATACGCTAAATTTACCGTTTTGCATAAAATCGATTATCAAAAAGATCAATATAATGGAAATCTTCTATAAGCAAATACTCGAAAATTCAGAGCTACATTTCCAAATGTTGAAATAACGTTGGAAATCAAGTACATTCTCAACGTAATTTCAATATTTGGAGTGATGATGGCGTCGAACTGCACTGGAGAATGCTCATTTTCGAAGATGAAATTATAAAAAATAGACTTCGGACTATAATGACACAGAACCGCCTATGAAAGTTATCACTACTTAGTATTGAACGTGATTTACTCTGAGAACTGGATTTCACTGAAATTATCAATGATTATTCGACGAAAAAGTTCACTAAGTTTCATTCGCCAAACATTTATCTTTTTTTCTCTTGTATATTTTTAGTACCTATTATGCATAAATGATTGAAAACTATGTTTTTTTTTCGTCTGGTCCAATAACAAAATCGGTGCCTCCACTTCTAGGTTGCCCCAGGGCCTCCATACCTTTAAATCCGGCCCTGTATGAGCGCTTATCCTAAAAGTTGGCAACGTCGCAAATAACTGTCAATTATTTACCTGTTTGGATTAATTTGGCAATATTACTGTAAAGAAATATTAAATGTGGCTAACTAGTGAACTAAATTATTGATTATGAAATGCAATTATTAAATATCGTAGCACCGAACATTTAGTTTTAGATGTAAAAAAAGTATTTAGAAACTTTCCAAATGCCTTTTTTACACCTAAAACGGTCACAATATCAAATTCAGTGTTATAATTGCGACGTTGCCCACATTCAAAATAAACGCTCTCAAGGGTATGCTAGTCGGTCATTCTTCCATACAAACGTAGTATTGTGATTACTGGCCGTATAACGGTGTTACGTTCAAAACTAAAAATTATATAAATTTGTCTTGTCATTATCCAGTAGTTTTTTCATAATATCTATACGCCCAAAGGTCTGTTCATGAAATTCTACCCGAGCATTTTAGTTATAAATCATCGTCTATTTCACTAACACTAAATTAATGCATAAATAAATAAAAACTAGATAAATAAATAGTATTTAATATGTAGTATTTATTTACGTGACTAATATGCATACTAATTAGTATGCATATTAGTCACGCCCACCAACGAGTTCGAGCCGTCGATTAGTGTACCCTTAATGTATTGTTGATCGAAGGTTTAGACAAATATTTAGGCAGGCACAAAATTTCCTACGCTTAAGTTAGGTATAAATGTTTATTATGTCTCATTATATTCTATATTACTTATGACGGACTTGAGTTACCTATCTTAATCTTTTGTAATCGTTGTGATACCGATATGAAAAAAATTTATAACATTATTTTGATGGCTTAGGAAATAATCCTATTGTCTGCTGAATATGGTGATTAGATCACAGTACAGAGTGATAAATTTTAAAACTTTATTCAGGAATGCAAGTTTTAACGCCAATAAATGCACTCATGAAACATGAAATAAGCGACGAATACCAGTGGCGAATGCCAAACATAAAATATTTTACCTACTATTAAATAGCTATCTAATCATTATCTGTTAAACAGAATGTATATAAGATAACCTCTTTTCAATATCTCCAGGGATGTGCCGTAACTGGCTTTTTACAGGAATATTCTGGAATTGGTATTTTAAGAGGATTTGAAGCCACGATGTGTTGCTGTTGAACACTGTGGTGGTTTCATTATGGTTAGAATTCTATAGTAACGGGTCTTATCCGAGAATCTTTCGGAGAAGGACTATCTTTCGAAGATTTCACTTTGCGAGTTACCTTTGGATGTAGAAATATTAAAAGTATGTTATCACCCCGGCTTCTGAATTTCCAAAAAAAGTATAAAAATAAAAAAAACAATAAGGCCGAAGTCTAATAATGTATAACGGGCACTATACAATCGAATCTTCGAAAGATATTTTCAGTATCTAATAATAATATATTCCAGGATGTATTCCACAGGGACTTGGTTTAACGAGCACATCAAGTAGTTAAAAACAAAAGAACGTATTTTTTTTGATAATCCTACGGATTTGGGATCTACTTACGTGCTTTCAATTTATCACCATAATCACCAAGACGTTGAACACACCGTCAAAACAACTCAATATCCTTTTAAGAAAAGATAATTAAAATTTACTCACCACGTTCCAGATGATAAAAATTAAAATTAATTTTGGACCGGCGGCGTTTGCCGAATCCCTGCCACACTAAATATTTTAACGTGGTTACAAAAATATTATCTTAATCAACCAATCGATAAAAATAATCTTAGCATTAATCTGATGATAAATAACACTGCAGATAACAATAATTATAATATTTAAAACACAATCTATTAAAGAAGACTTTACATTTATGGTTTTGACATGTCCATGATTATAAAACCATGTGGGCCGAATGATGTCCTAGTTAGGGGTTTGAATTTTGAAATCAATATTGTTACCGCATATCGGATGAGCTGTAAGCTAAACGAAACACAGAATAGGTGCCCCATCCATAGAACGCTACACGAAAACATGGCTGAAGATAGCAAAACGTAGGTAATTGACACCTACAGAAAGCACTTAGCAAATAGCAGAAGTGTGAGGAAAGGGGAGAGGGAGCAGCCATTGAGACAACAATATAAGATAGACAGAAAAAACCGATGGAGTAAGAAGAAACATAATTTTCCGTCATTTCCTTTTTTTACTAAACGGCTTTTTGCAAGTCTGAAACAACCTTTAAAGAAAATAAACTGTATCGAACAATACACTCATACATCTGGAAATTACTCCACTGCGGAATTCGTGGACAAGCTGCTTATCTTGTTCTTTCCTGTCTATCAAACAGGCAGTAAAAAGTAAACGGTAATGGGGCGACGACATTACCGTTTACTTTGACCTCGAGGTCTCTAGTTAAGCTGGGCGTGCCTCGAGGTTCAATTCTTGGCCCTTTCCTATTTCTAGTCTAAATGAATGACCTTCCGTATGTGATGGCTAGCTTATTGGATATAATTCTATTCGCTGAAGACATTTCTATTATTTTTTAAATAGATGAAAATAGATGCGGATGTAAGACATCCGTATCGTTTTTCATCATGCCAACCTCATACATCACACTCAACATCATGCCATAGTCCCACTGTTCTTTTGAAATGGTCTAATCATTTTTTACTTAACGCGAACAAAACTAAGTGTCTTACGTTTTCACTACCAAATGTACCACAAGTGGGTCCAAATTTAAATCTTGATTGCAAAACAGTAGATGTTATTAGGGAAACTGTATTTCTAGGTATTACCATTGATCTAAAATAGCAGTGGGGCGCCCACATTAGAACTTCAGCGGCTTCTGTTAGATTAAGTTTAGCTGCATATTATGTAGTAAGAACAGTACCTACGCTTTGGAATGCAACTAGCTTCATCTTTCTGACTGACTGAATCCTTGACAGATGAAAAGTGCCTATAATTGGTTTATTTTAAATAAATGCTTTGAGTTTGAGTATAATAACACAGTTGACTAATATAGCAACATCTAGGTATGTATACTTTGCTTATTTCCACAGTATTATGTCTTACGGCATTTTGCTGTGTGACACCTGACGTAGATTAATATGTATTATACAATTGTAACTTCAACTCTTCTTTAGTGGCTTTTGTGGACATAAAATAAGATATCCATTCCGGTTTGTTAGAGTTGTAAAGAAAATCTTGTCATTTGGTTTAAATAGGTTTTATTTACTTTATATATGTTTTCCTTTTCTTTTATAAAGATTATTTTTTATTTTGTGAATATCTTGACAACTTTCTCTTTTGTAAATACCTAGTATTTGTTGATAAACCTACACTCTCCTCCCATACCTATTAACATAGTAATTTGAAAACGATCATAAAAACCAATTATTGTTAAAAGAGTAACCGTGGAGTTTCTTGTACTCCTCCACAGCATATAATTTTTTTAATTGGAATTTATGGAATCACAGCTTTACACCAAATTTGGGTGATTATCAAGAATTACCCGAACACAATACACAACTGATATGTTGAAGCCGTTCACAGTCACACAAAATGTTCGATGGGACCTAAACATTTGGCGAGTGACAACGCCAACGCGATCTAGCGGTACACGGTAGCGCCATCTAGTGACCTTATTGTAAAACGTTTTAGAGAATTATGAAAATTATTTTCCGAATTCTCTAGTTTTGAATAAGAAGGTGGTCCCAGGTGCTCCATCAATTCTTACTTAGTTAAAAGGGCCAATTCCACTGGTAAAAATCTAAAAGCGAGCACACCGATGATACTCATCAGATCTTCACCAAATTTGTATGAGAGCAACTTAAAGTTTTAAAAAAGAACCAAGTTTCGTCCTGATCGGTTGTAAAATACGACCAGTACCAGTACCAACAAATTGACATACAAAAGCAAATTTTGCCAGACTTGCAGCAGAGACTCTTCACTCGCTCGGTTATAAATAAAATACCGTATTGTAGAAAACACATTTATTATACCTATTAGATATTTTGTACTAGAAGTACTTAAAATATTTACAAACGAAATCAATATAACCATGATTCATTGAAACTATACAAACAGCGAACTATTTATTTATATAATTATGTCAGATGTTACTGTTTTACATAAATAGGTAGGTACTTGAATATCAATATCTACATAATATGCACTGAAAACCCTGTTTCATACTATTAACATTGGCAACTTTAAGTAACTTCACAATACTCAAAATACTTCAATTAAAATTATTTACATGACTCATAAAATATAAAATTTTATTAAAATTATTGCGCTAGTAAATAGGTAACTCTGTAATTACATAGTTATCGTATTTTTTATCTCATCGCGTCTCCTTAAAAAATAATAATTTATTATTAATATTTTAGACCAACTGTATTTGGGAAAATCTTAAAACAAATTGAAAAATATATAATATTTCTAGGTTTTTAACATTTTGTTCATAGCCTTCACGCTTACAATAATAAATTATTATTATAATTATTAGAAAAGGCAATCTTGAAAATTCGAGGAATACACAAATATACATATAATATGAGAAACAGCATTGGGTAACTCGGAACATCCAACCCAATCATGAAATCCTCGATATGGTAAAATAGATTAACTAGACTGAGGTCGAATCAATATCCATTAAATTAATCGGAATTTTGCGATGGTTCCAAAATTTTTGAATACAGAAGATGATACAATAGAAGGTATTCAGAAATTTGGGATTTTCATAGTAAATATACATATGTAAATACCTCTAAACGGCAATTTGCTCCTCTATTGTTCTTTGCATTTATCTTTATTTTTTCATCAAAATATCAGAATTTACCTACACGGTAGAGGTATCACTGAGCAAAACGTTGATAATTTTAATTATTTTTATTAAGTGGGATATTACAACATGTGCTCTTGTAGGAACTTCTCTAGCGCGTGGTAGAGATGCGGCCGCACGCCTACTAAGCCGTGGTCTTCGTCTGTGTAACTCTGAAAATAAGAAAAACAGTTTTCGTTTATTGTTATACCTTGTTATCTGCTGTCAGTCTGACCGCGAACCTTCTACCTCAGTCTAAGGGATCTCGCGCACTAAACGACCACGACAGGTCGCAGCAACCTACAGAACCCGATACGAATCTCGCACTTAGTCGCAACGGCCAACTAGCCGCACACCATACAAACCCACTAGACGGCCATGACTGGCCGGAGTCGTACGCGTCTAGTGCGCGAGATCCCTTAGTCACTATTCCGGTATCATCTTCGACCATTGTTTGTCTTCAAGCAAGTTTTTTAGCTCCGGGCTTAGTCTAACGCCCGTATTAAGCTTCGTGCAGACCAGCGCGACGCGACGCCGCGACGCGACTCGAACAATACAATTTCTAAGAAAACTTGACGGTATAACAATAACCGGTGTCGCGTCGCGCGACAAGTCGCGCTGGTCTGCACAAAGCTTTACAGAATCTCACTTAAGACTCAAGCATTACTTAAAACTAGTTTCAACCAATCAATAGTATTAACGAGTTTTAAGTAATGCTTGAGTTTTGAGTAAGGTTCTGTAATAAGGGCCTAAGTGTGATCTAAGTTATGCTCAAGGCTACATTTCTATATATTGCCTCAATGGAAATGCTAATGCCAACCGTTCTAATATAAAAGCTTATTTCAATACATCTATGAATGCAGTTGGCAATACTAAAAAAGTTAAGGACAGACCGTTTTCCAGTAGCTACAACGGTAAAGGTACATTCCCTTAGTGTCCTATCTCAAAAATCCAGCCTGTATAATAATGAGCTCACCATTTGCGTGAAGTAGACATCTCGTCTCTGCAGCAGCCGTGACAGTAACATAGCGTGCTGGTAGTGCACGTTGTCGTCTGCGGTGCCGTGGATCAAGAAGTAGCTCTTGTTACGTAGGTTCTCCGCCTAAGGAATAACAGAATGATTAAGACCAGGCACTCTAAAGACGATTTCCACGCAAGCTCTGCCCCCACGCACTCCGCTACTCACTATGCGGTAAACGCTAACACATCAGTAATAAAGTTGAATATCGCGTGCGCTCTTTGATCGTGTTCGAGCACGGAACTAAATGGCGTAAATCTCAATTCTTATTTCGTTTATAACTAAACTAATAATTGATCTAGAGAAAAAATATCTTGTGGTTGGATAATAAACTATATTATTTTACTGTGAATACTAATTTTTTAGATATAAAAGCCCAGTTTTTGATTTTATTTAAATAATCCTTTAAAAAAGACATGATTTTCGAATAAAAAATGAATCGAGCGAAAATGTTACAATTACGTAACTGTCTTGTACATGGAAAGAAAAAGATCCAATAAATCATATACTAAAGTTCCAGTTTGATTGTATGCGTGACTGTTTCAGAATATTAATGCAAATTAACATACAATTTAGGGAGCCTCCTCTTAAAATTGTATGACATTTTATGTTTATCATTAATATTGTCATGCTCTAGCATACGTACCACTTGTTCAGTAAGAAGTGACGACACTGCGTAACCTTCAGCGTTTAATGACGGCAGTCCCATGTAACGTTCAGTATAGATTGTATCTGTAACCAAAAAATTACGGCCAATATTTAAAAAAAAAAACATCTTTGGGATATTGACAGGTTAAGACTGAGCATGTTGCACTTTGGACATTATCTCAAATTTCGCATTTCCTGCTTTCTCAAAGTCTCCTGGAATTTTTCTCAGCTTTAGCGAGCAAAGGTTTAGGTTGGTTCTATTACACATTACTGGAAGGCATAAAGAAGAAAATTATAAATCTCAGCTTATAGTTCCTATCATATAAATCTTAGTTTAATCGTCATAACCAGACCATCCTTGACAGTTAGTCCATCTACCAACTACTGATTGGCAAATCGATTCACCACGGCATTAGTTGAAACAAAATGCAAAGAAGATTCAAAAATTGATCATTCCATGGATACTAACCATAGAACCTCCAGTCCACAACAGGAGCGACAGCAGCTGCACACCTGAAGACGTCACCGCCCTCAGCGAGCGCCTTACTAGCCGCATACCCACCATACGACCAGCCCCAGATGCACGTCCGGTTTCCGTCTATCCAGGATAGGTTGTTTTGTAAATATCTGGAATAAAAGTAGGGAGCATTTAAAAAAGTAAAATTGTAGTGAACTTGAGAAGAAGTTCATCAATTAAATAACTAATACCTAATCTCGCTACTATTCATAATTTGCGGGCAGTATCTACTTGTGTCTAATTGAAGAGTATTCATGCACGGGGATACTACGTTTATATAACGTATCGATTAAGTAACGTGCTCTATGCTCTAATGTAAGCTTACCCTTACCATAGAGCATTTATAAAAACCTCGTAATCTTATAATTTTTAGGGTTCCGTACCTCAAAAGAAAAAAACAGAACTTATAGGATCACTTGTTGTCCGTCTGTCTGTCTATCAAGACCCTTTTTCTCAGGAACGCGTGGAGGTATCAAGTCAAATGAAATTCATATCAAATACTCAGGCTACTCTACTGTTCCTTAGAGTTGTGAAAAAATCAAACTTCTAACCCAACGCAATCAAAAGATACAGCCGATTAAAGTGCAAATTTTCGACACTCGCAAGGGAATCAAAACCTACAGGGTACTTCCCGTGAACTCAAAATCTTGAAATTTGCGAAGCAACGTCTTATAGTAAAGATGAAGGAAAAATTGCGGAAAGCATAAATTTTTAGTTACACTTGTTTTTAGTTTTAATAATTTAAAACTTACTACCCCTTTCCTTTACTTATATACCTACAGGTTTGTACGGAACCCTCGGTGCGCAAGTCCGACTCGCACTTGGCCGGTTTTTTTATTTTGTAAAACCCCTTTGCTTATGATTAAAACAACTTGCTCCAGTCTTTAACACCGCCGCCGGCCTTGCCGCAGGAGCCGCCAAACAAAGGAGTGCCGCTCGGGAAAACCCAACGGTCCGTGCAGACGGCACTGTGTATGGTAGGGTAAAGGCTCGCGCAAACTGGCGCGATGCGACACCGGTGATTGTTCACCAGTAAAGTTTTCTAAGAAATTGTTTTGTTAGAGTCCCGTTACACCAGTCTGCACGAGGCTTTAAGTGGATCTGGTTTTGACGGGGTTACATAAAGATTACTGGTGTTTATAGAACTAGAAATTCAAACTTACTTAGTAACATTAATTTGATCTTCAATCTCAACTGTTCCTAGCTTCCTGTTCAAAGCGAACATGTTGGTGACCCCTCTAAGTCCAGAGCCGCGTCCGTCGATGTGAGCGATGGCAATACCCCAGCGGCTGACGAGGGAACTACCCCAGTCGAGTGACCATTGCTTTGTCACTAGAGCTGTGTCTGGACCACCATACCTGGAAAAAAATTATGTGAGTAAACACAAACTCACTCAACAAAAACACTAAACCATTTACAGACACCTACGGATGGTCAAGGAGTTGGTCAGTCAGAAAAATTCAGCTAGCGGCTCATTCGAAACACTAGTAGGTTTCTATGTAGAAAAAGATGATAATAAGTCAACAAAAAATACATAGTGCATTTTGGCTTGATATTATCACAGAAAAAGATCAGTTCACAACAGGCCAAGGATTAAAGGCGTACCACGTATGGTACGCCTTTAATCCTTAAAGCAATAAAGAACTGCCGCAGATACTCACACATAGACCAGTAGCGGCACATTAGTCCTATTGGCATAGTCTGCCGGTGCCTGAATGTGTACATCAGCGGCCGGCAGCCCCACGCTGACGGGCACGGCCACGCGGATGGTGGCGGGCAGCTCGCGGTTGCTCGTGATGGCGGTCAGCTCCGCGCTGTCGTCCCACACGCGAACCAAGGAACCGTTCTGGAACATACATTATTGAAATCATCATTAAGAAAATTCACAAGATTCTTGTACCGTTCTTGCCCTTGTTTTAATCTTTACATTTAAAGCCAAAACTTGTTAGGCCATTTCAAAACAGACACTAAGTGAAACCGGATCCAGACCGGCTGAGCAGACTCGCTAATGCCGCAGCAGGACACTGGGTCAGTGAATGTGAACGCGCGTGGCATTTCACCGCCGCACGACAGACCAAGCACAATTCATGGTGACTCTGTCATCCCAGACACTTAACACCGTACTCCCGATGGATGGTACTAGCCGGGTACCGTGACTGATTGTGGATAATAAGAAGCATCTACTGCCATTGTCTCTTATTTGTGATCCCCTAAGACGCGGGACATACACAAGTGGCGAGTGGCACGAGCGTAGCGTGGGCGTTGCGCCGCCCGTTTGATGTTTCATGTAAAATTTATGGGAACGACGTGGCGCGGAACATATGTACACAACGCCCGCGTCACACCGTCGCCACGCCCGTGCCTCTCGCCACTTGTGTATGTCCTGCGCCTAAGGATCCTAAAAGAATCCACCTTTAACCAACAGTTTACAGCGATATCAGAATTAACACTCACGGTAGCGTAAATGAAGATTTGTGGCACATTAGGACCAGCACAGTTGATGGTGATTCTGTCACCAGCGTTACTGAGGGTAGCTTCATTGTAGAGGCACTTGCCTCCGTCCTCCCTCTGGATGCCGCAAGTGAAGCATGTAACCTCAGCAGAAGGGTTCACCGTGTAGATGTGTTGTTCCGCTGAGTCTTCTTTGCTTGTGGCTTTGTACCAGCTGGAAGAGATAAATTATTCATGAGAATTGTTGAATAACTTTGCAATGAGCCCGGGTTTCTGTCAACTACTCCTAAAATCAGAAATCAGAAGTTTTCACGAATTAGGTGCTTTGGAGTATTTTATATTCCTCATTATGATCTAGTGGGATATTTAAGGTTACATAAACTGATTTTTGTTTATTTAAAGTAGACGTCAAGCAATATTTTCCAGTCTTACCTTGATGACATAATGAAGCAAGGATTTCTACTATCAATCTACCATCATTATCATTAAAAAATGATTTTTATTACATCGTTTATTGTATAATTTATAAATTATAAATAATATTTATTGCATAATTTATAAATTATAAATAATATTTATACTAACATGACGTTATCGGAGTTCCAGGATAAGATCTCAAGCACAGTGTGTGCTGTGTCAACGCGGTTCAGATGTTTCCACACAGCTGTACCGGTAGTAGGTTGCGACGCTTCCACTATTTGCTTGTACAGCACTCCATCAACAAGCTGAAAAGGTATTAAACAATAATTATTAGAGACCCTAGCATAATTTTAATAGAGGCAAGTTAGAGAGGTAAGTCGTTAAAAAATATAACCTTATTAACTGAGTTTCGAAGAAAAGCTGCTGTTATTTTGCTTCACAGTTTTTTTTATTAATTATAAATATTTTAATATAAACTTGACAGAAGAGAATTTGGAATGCCATACTATTTAAGATTTCACGACATCTGTCGGTAAATGCAAGAATTGACACCGAGCGCGCAAGCTGAAAGTGTAGTTCAAGGAATCGAAGCGAGATGGCGTTGTTTGCTCTTTAATTTTAGTTGTTCCTTATGAAGCTACCAAAGCTACGAATAATAAAAGTATTATTCGTAGTACCAAGGCATATTATATGTACAAATTGCTCAAAATGTTTCGCGTACTTACAGAAGGTAAAATGGTGATGAAAGCAGTGCCAGAATCGTTGAAGAAGAACGGAATATTGTCGATCCAGCCGTTGGGTTCATCGTAAGTGAAGATCTGTATTATAAAAAATATATGGGGTTTCAATATTTAAACAAACAAAAATACAAGACTATGTTCAGTCTTGTATTTTGACTAAGTAGTATCTACTAAATAACTACCTATTGAAAATTTCGGTACAGATTATTTAGATTGTAGCTTGTAGGTAGTACCTAGTTACGTATATTATAGTTGCAAAGTTAGTTTTATTCTCATCATTAATAAATAAAAAAAACATTCATGCAATTAATATTTCAGGAGGAACTTACCAGAGAGCAAGTTTCTTGTCCAGCAGTGCACAGCTGTACTCTCATCTGAGTTTGTACTCTGTTTGTCCACACAAGAGCAATAGACAAGTTTGTCACAAATTTCACTGTCTTAATAATGGGCCTGAAAACAACAAATTAAATTACTTTAGTCCAAGAAAAATTTTAAACACAGCTACACAGACTTATCAGTCATAGCTTGCAAAAAAACATTAATAAAATAACTAGTAACAAATGAAGAAGAGTTTCATTAACTTGATTTGTCTTGAAAATATACAAATAGAAAGTTTTATTCAATTACTGACAAAATTTTAAATCATCAAGAGAAATACGTCTATACAGTCTTCTAAAACCAGTCAAAGATTTTCCGAAACAGAAAAAGGGCTATAATGATTAGCCAAAGAAATAAAGAAAGATATAAGTAATGATTTAACACTCTCAGTGCCGCAGACACGCCCCGCGTGTTTTTGTAAACTTTATAAATTGATATGGCCCGGATATATACAGAGTTAAGCTACGTGCAGACCAGCGCGACGCGACAGCGCGACGCGACACTGGCTATTGTTATACCGTCAAGTTTTCTTAGAAATTGTATTGTTCGAGTCGCGTCGCGGCGTCGCGTCGCGCTGGTCTGCACGAAGCTTTATTTGTTATATGTGGGCAATCCATTATGGGAATGTAGGAGAGTTCATTTACAACCAAAAGTCCCCTTTTGACTTCTATACAAATATCAACAATTTTCGAGTCATATATTTACGACATTTCATATACTTATTTCATTAAGTAATTTTAAAACATAAAATGTCAAATGACTCGAAAATGGTTATAACTCTGTATATATTATAGTTAAAGTAGGTACAAAAATAACGTCATGATGCAGAGCCGCCAACCCGCGAGGCATGTTTGTCACGATATGTAGGTATGCGGTACCCTAAAAGACTTTTATGTAAATAGAGGTGACAATGTAAGTTTAAACACTCAAACACTTACTGGTCGAGGTCAGCGGGAGCGGTGTAGATGTTGGGGAGAACGGTGCCGGTGGCGTCTGATACGTCCACTAGAGTGACTGACACCGTTGGATTGGGAGTACCAGACTGAAACGAAATAAGTTAAGATTATTAAATAATTATGTATTGGTAAGCAGTTTTGGCAAAAAATTATAAAGGTACTAGATATAAGATGATACTAGAGGTAACAAGGTAAGCTGCGGAATTATCAGAATCATTGGACATCATAATTTCAATCGAAAAACATCCACAGCGGGACAGCGGCCACCCCCAAGCACCAACTCTTCGACCGGTTCTGTGGTTCTCACCTCCTTCCAACGCTACATCCTCCGGTACGCGGTCGCCACTCCAAAACCTTTCGGCCCCATCGACCATATCGATACCTCTGGGCTCAAAGGGCGTATAGCACAAAACATGTTTTGTGCTATACGCCCTTTGAGCCCAGAGGTATCGATATGTTCTGCAAGCAATGTGCCCTTCTCACTGCCACTTAAGTTTGACAATTCTTCGAGCTATGTCGGTTACCTAGGTTCTCCTCCGGATCTCGTGATTCATTGGAAATATTGAAAATAGAGCAAGTGAATGACGATTCATTTTATAAATGCTCATTACAAGTAACGGTGAAAGATTAAATAACACATTATTGGCTTATCTAGATTAAGTTATCCTTAAGATTGAGTTCGTATAGAGTAAAGACAACTTAATATTAAACAGCTTCTACATACTATAGACTTATTAAGATCATTAAGTGGATCATTAGATTGTGATTAACTGAACATTATAATTAGTACTTATTATTATGTTCAGCTAATCACAATCATAACGAACGATCATAGTGACGTTATACCTAAACTCTAACCACAACCAATAGCATGAAATCATGATAAAATAAAGAAAAGTAATCGATTGATTTCCTTATGTCCACAACGTCGCTTAGGCAAAAAACAAATGAGCACAGAAAATTCAGCACGCACAGAACACTTTGTTTACTAACAAAATGTACAGGAGCCAGAAGTCAATTTTACTAACAGAAATAGGCCCACAGTTATTCTTGAATTGCAGTCTGTATTATGTAAACAATCTAAAGAGACAAATTACTAGTGTGCTGAAACGCTGTGATATTCTAGCTACTCATTGGTGATTTGAGTTTGTATCACGTTACTATGGAGAAGAACCGTGGACGATGGGCCTTAACTAAAAGGTGCTACTGAAAATACAATTCGTATTGCAGTTCTAGGCTGACACATATAAGCAAACTACTCGCTACGAAGAAAGTAATTTCCAATAATGAATGAAATCGAATTTACGACCTCTTGTACTGGTATTCGTGTATACAACCAGTTACCGCCAGCTATTAAGCAATTAAATGGAAAAATGGTTAAAACAATATTTAAAAAGTTGTTAATTGATTTATGGTAATGTATTTTATAATCCACATGAGTTTTTTGAGAAAAAATAATGTTCATATGTTATTTATTTGCCTTGCAATACTGTTGTATATATCCGACATGGGTTGACAGTCGAGCCAATTTTTTTAACGTTTAAAATAAGAACTGATGTGCACAGATAAGCAATTAATATATTCTTTATCTTTTTATCTATATCTAGCTTGCCAGTCTGTAGGAGGTTTGCCGCTTTTTCATACAGTTAACCTTCGTTAAGAGTATTTTCAGTGGTAAAAGTGCTTTCCATTATATGGGAACAGAATCAATAACTAATTCCGCTCAGCTATCAATCGTCACGTTCTGAACAATAGACTTGTGTCGAGGGCTCGTGTTATGTACCGTGTTATTGAGATGACGAGGGGGAACGGCTTTGAGAAAATGACAGAAGAAAATTCCGGGAAAGATTGAAAATGTTGCCATAGGAATTATTTGGATAGTGTTTATCTCTCGTCAATCTTATCGTCCAAATTCCAATAAAACATATTGGAATTTTGTACGTTGTTAACGCATCATTTTCTCATGGATTAAAACAATGTTTTGTTAGGCATTCTACAATTAATCCTAAATCATAAAAATCCTATTGAATTAAAACGTCGTATTTATACGACTCAGAACCTATGTTCGTTATTTATTTCATTGCTCGACTTGAAAATATCATAAATCGACAAATCGACGATTTCTCTATTTATGAGCTGGGCGATGGAGGCACGGCAATTGATATAAAACCAAGCGGTTAAGTACTCTCGAGCTAAACTCGAGAATGTTATCATTAATTTTCAATAAGAGTCTAATTCGATTCTATTCAGAACTCTGAGATGTCTGAATAAGGACTTCAAATAATAATCAAATAATTACAGGGTGTTAAAGAAGTTGCGTGCCATAGCTTAGGGCTAGGTTCAGTATCGTTAAAGGAAAACAGCAAAAAAAAAAATTGCAAGGGCAACCTAATATAGTACCTACTAACTTAAAATAGCAATCGTTTAGAATTAAGATGATTTTATTTGTTTAAATGTTTTAATTACTTACTTTCACTACGTTCGATAGTAGGTAGGTAACTCTAGGAAATTATTAATTAGCATTTAAACAAAATAAAAACTTATTTTAAGCAAATTTTTAATCAATTCTAAACGATTACTATTTAATTAGTAGGTTATTATTTTCATTATGTTCATCTTATGATAATTATCGTTTATTTTTTATTTTTTACGACTTCCTTTATCGACTCTGAACTTACCCTGAAGATCTTACGCAATTTCTTTAACATCCTGCATATTACTTAGGGCGTTTGTCCAGGGAGAGGCAAAATGCGCCCCCTCGCGCCCCTAGTCGCCGCAGGAGACGCCCCGGGCGTCGGGAGTCGCGAGCCGACTTCCGGCCACCGTAGGCGCGGGCTTGCGGACGGTGAGCAATGGGTAGCTCGCCGTCCGATAGGGACCAGGCCCGGGTCGACGGCGCGTTGTGTTCCACGCGCGCCTCAAAGAGATGTCAGCACCAACTGACGGGGTCCGGAAGGGCCAATGCCTGCCGGGGTTGCGGGTTTGTCTGAAAGGGATATCGCGACCTCGGCACACAGGCAACGGAAGGAACACGGGTGGGTTTTAGTCAGTAAAAGTCTGACACGCCCTCCCGCTCCACCCAGAGCGGGAGAAGTTATTTGATAATTTCCCATCCTCAAAAAAAAAAAAAAAAAAAAGGGCGTTTGTCCACCGCCGCCGTCACCGGGATATCATGAGATCGAGATGACGGCGCCGAAGTAGCGAGTCTGGGTCTGTGACCGATTGACGGCTAATAGGCTCGCGTCTATTACAAAATGGATTAAATCACTGGTGGTGAAAAGTGAGCTATTTTCTTACTCTATAAAGTATACGTCGCTTTTTAATGTATACTTTAATAACATTCTCTTTTCTATAATAAATCATAGGAACAAGAATAATAAAACTACAAAACATTGTTCTTTAATTTCTCTCATTTGTGAAGTTTCTATTTTGTTTGTAAATAAAATAGCTATCGCCACATGCGTGCGAATCGCTATAGTCAAAAATATTAAACAGGAAAGGCTTAAGACCTTTGCCCTGCTTTAGTGAGGCAACTTATTAGGCGAATAATTTAGTGAACACCTTCACGGCGTACTAGTAACAATCGCGATAACGAAACCATAGTGACTTCTAATTCGACGCCATTGCCACCTAGTTGCAAAACGGGTACTAAAACTCGGTCTTAGCGCGTCGTAGATGATATTTTTTGTTTTTGAAATAATAATAATTAAGAAGACCTACGACTCGTACGAGACCTAAGACTACGACTCACATACATGGCTCATGAGGGTGCTGGAGTTGTACAAGATAGATCCAACTCTACACACTTGCCTTGAGTCATTTATGGGGCAATGGAGGACGGTCCTCCGCTACCCTGGGTGTCGAATGATGAGCGTGTATGGATTAAACGGGAAATATTTCAGGGCGATAGTTTGAGTTCACTTTGGTACTGCTTAGCCCTGAATCCTCTAAGCACACTGCTGGAGGAGTCAGGTAAAGGCTATGTTGTTGTTAGTTGAAGAGAGGTGGTCACGTCCTATCTCACCTCCTCTACATGGATGTCTTGAAACTCTTTACCCCCCACAAATAGCGACTGATGGCGATACTGAAGGTAACCGAAACATTCAGTAGCGCCATCAGAATAGAATTTGGTGTGGACAAATGTGCATTCATGCATATAAAGCGATGTGAGATTATGGAATCCGAGGGAATTCAACGTTCGGATTTAGATCCCTCTTCTCATCCGAAAGCTACAAGTATTTGGGTATGTCGGAAGCGTTAGGCATCAACGTTGCTGACATGAAGCAATCGTTTATGAAGCGCTTCTTTGATCGCCTGAAGAAGGAATTAAATAGTCTTCTTTTGGATCATGCCAGTTTTGATGTACTGTTTCGGCATACTCAAATGGACTCAGACCGAACTCGACGCCGAACGTCGCTCGACGTCGATAGGAGGGTTTGTACACTGCTGGTCAGCCGTCAAACCGGATGCATCAAACACGTTCAACGGTGATGAGACTAAATCCGATCTCGATACGGCTCACATCGTAACTCCTCACTATGCGAGCCGTATCGAGATCAGAGCCATCTGAGATTAGAGCCTGTCTCTGCAGCCCTAACCACCGGTAGCTTGGACCCTGCTCCCGACACCGGCGGACGTCAATTTTTTATATTTTAAATGATTTTTATATTTTAAGAAATATTTAAACATGTATTAGATAAGAAAGGAAATTAAATAAACAAAATAATAAATAAAACCTTCCCGTCCGAGGTCCAGCAGTATTTAATTTTGTTACACTTTCTTAGTTCTCGTGCATGATAAAAAGCTTCCTTGCGTTTACAGTCAAGTTTTCGGGCAAGTAGATAGGATTATTATAATGGAATCTTGGATTGTTACACTGCAGGCGAATGTTCCCGGTGACGGAATACTTTTTTATTTTTTTAAACGTTCGTTGCGCGAACTTTTGTTATGCAACGAACATTCATTCGAGAAACGAACATTCGTTCGCGAGTAACTCTTTAGAAGTTACTAGCCACGCGGCAAATGAAAGGATAATTTGGCGCGTGACGAAAAGTTAAACTAATGCCGCCATTTTACTTTCTCTGTACATTTCACAAAACCATTGGACTAAATGGTTACTAACAGCGCCACCCTGTCAATGTCATTTGAGCGCCAAAAAATCCTTGTAGCAGTGTAGATCATTTGTATTTTGTGTTTGGATTCCTACACGCTCACCAAATTGTTCGTTGCGCGAATGCATGTAAAAACATATCGCAAACCGAATGTTGAATGAACACCATTACCAAAAGAACAAAAGCTTAAAAAAGAAACTTCTTATTTTCAAACAATGTCAACATTCAAGACTCGAACTCGACGTTTGCTCCAATTTTAAAATCTCCGCATTATGACGAACGTGTCATATCTCTCGAATATCGGCATTGCGAGGCCTCGATCTCCGGTGGTCCCACTGGGAGTAACGCCAGACGCGTCCGATATACACTTTCACTAGTATCGCGAGCTGCCTCGACAAACGTTGTCTTGTCCAATAATTCATTCAAAATTCCCATAGAAAATGTACTTTCAATTTTCTCGAATTTTGCAACTTTTAATTTTTTTTTATATGAGAACCTAATTCAGTCTAATATAAACATTTTAAAACAAAAAAAAAACCGAATCGGTTCAACTGTTCTGAAGTTTTGCGCTTACCAACGAACAATTTTTTATTTTTATTATACACAAGATAGATGTTTTAAAGGGATGTTGTTATTCATTTGCGATAAACAGGCAAACCAGACCAGCGCGACATGACATCGCGACGTGACTAACAAAACAATTTACAACAATAACAACAACATCCGATAGACCAATGACAATGACCGATGTAGAACAATTACCGGTGTCGAAGTCGCGCTAGTATGCAACACACGTTGAAACAAATTCGCCTAGTGTTGTTTTCAAGATTTCATGTTCCATTGCATACATTTGGACGTTTTATTTGTGTCAGGCACATTTCATG
Source organism: Agrochola circellaris (assembly GCA_914767755.1). Classification (NCBI taxonomy): domain Eukaryota; kingdom Metazoa; phylum Arthropoda; class Insecta; order Lepidoptera; family Noctuidae; genus Agrochola; species Agrochola circellaris. The sequence continues at coordinate 6,533,771 of OU611847.1, forward strand.
TAACGTTCTACCAATCTGTATCCCGCATTAGGTAAGCATAATCAGCCTATCGTTCCCTCTGCTGGGACACAGGACTCCTCTCTGTGAGAGGGAGTGGGCAGCCACCACAAAGGCCCAGATGGTAGATGTCTCATGTCTTCGAACTTTAGGAAATGCCTGTTTCCTCACGATGTTTTCCATCACTGTTACGAGAGCAGTGCTGATGAAAAAAAGTGAAGTACAACTCGTATTTCGGGCCACCACTGCTCCCAGCAAAAATATCGGCGAACCAAATTTAGTTTTAAAAAATTGCTAAATTCTACTGGATATATGAAGCTAGCGTCTGCTGGTTAATCATAGTATCCTTACTAATGTGAGAAATGTAAAAGTAAGATTGTTTGTTTGTCCTGCTTTCATGTCTAAACCAACACGGTTGCTACGCCTCGTGAAAATTGGCAACTTATAGTAAATTCTTAAAACTCTTGTCACTTAATTTAGGTATTGAAAATAAAATTAGAAATTATAATTAGAAATATTTGTACGCCGTTGACGGCAAGACATAGCGCTCATTTATTAATATTGACATCTGTATTTTTGTTTACCTATGTTCTACAAATAAAATATTTGAATTTGAATTTGAATTTTTAAGATGTGCTAAAATATTTAAGCTTATACGAGAAAAACTGTCTGTGTAATATTTTCTTATTCTTAATTGGTCATGCCAAAATAATACACAGTCACGTGTGCGAAGCCAGCTAATTAGCACAGCAAGTTTCCAAAATGTATACCTATCTAATTGTTACATATAAGGTCATACATTGTTCTACGGTAGCTTCTTATGAAATAGGTACTGCTGACTCTGTCAGTTACTTCCATCCCACATTCTAAACCATTTCAACGACTCAAAATCAAATATTAAAGTAGAATCCAATTCCCCTTAACACAAGAGCGGGTGACGCAATTAACCGAAGGAATTGAGTTTACCGAGACTATGTGCAGTAGAACTTCTGGCTTCAATAGTTCATTATAACTTGCGACGCTTGTTGGAGTTTCTAATGATTAAGGTGATGCACTTTCCCAAACTTGGCTTGGGGCGTGAATAAATCTTGTGTTTGCCTTGGAAGTTATAGTGGGAGAACTAGGTGATATAGTTTATGTGAGGATAATTTAGTTGGGAGTTTGGATGTGCTAGGGTTCCCACGTCTGAAGGTAATAAAAGTAGTGTTTTAGCTCTTCGTCTTCGCCAGATAGAAATTAATCATGGATTTCTTTATCACCATAAATAATTATTTCGTTTGATTGACAAAATACGAAATTTAATTTTCTTGTTAATTTTGACGTTCATGTATGTGCCTATTTAAAATAAATGATTTGACTTTGACTTGAAAAGAAAACGATTAGCATCTTACTCCTAGATTTCAAGAACCATTCAGTAGATTGTTTACTGTGTCGATATTTTGTACCTACAACTTGGACTCCCATTATTTACATACCAGTGGATGTTTTAAAATTAATAAGATTTGGTGGTTTAAAAAATTACTAATTATAGACTCGTCTAGGAGGACGCATTACGTTGCTAAATTACGAACAAAAATTTGGTCAAATTAAGTGAATAGGTTTCAATCTCCAAATTAATAATTAGGTTAAGAGGCTTACAACAGCTAAAGCGCGGTCACTGTCGGACTGCATAGAAATGAAAGAGAAGCGCGATAACACGACGCAGGTAATTTTATGCAAAATATGAAGCAGTTAGCGATTTACAAAAAAATTATTGATTGGACTGGAAAATTAAAACACTATTATGCTAATATGTAGCTTGTAGAATAATCTGACAAAAAATCAGAATGATTGCATGTAAATTAATATGATTTTTAATCGTTAAAAGAAATTTTTAGAGGTATCTTCATGATTTTTTTCTATCGTATCAAATTAGTTGTATTATGTTTTCAACACACTATCATACTAGCATATATCCTGAAGAATATCATATATTTTTCTGATTTTGTTTACTGCAGTGGATCATATACTTTTACGCATTATAAAACTTGCGTTTAGGCACGTTTAGGTCCTGTAGTCCCCTTAAGTTGAGAACTTATCACAAAAAAACTCCAAAAAAACGCATCTCTCTCTACTAATGGATTTCATTCATTCATTCACTCATTTGTAATTGACATTTATGAACGAAAGTACCACGCGTAGACGTGCCCTAAAACAGCAAGAACTTACTATACAGGGTGGCAGGGCGACGCGAAGCCTATTAGCATGGATTCAGTACATGATTCTGAAACCGCAGTTTTTTTTATAACCGACGAAAAATTTTATCGCAGAGATAAAATTTTTCGTCGGTTATAAAAAAAACTGCTGTTCGAAACATTTTATCCGTGTAGGTGCAATTATCTATGAAAACACTTTTTTTTAAATAGCCATCGATAATTTTCAACGCAGGGATGTTCAGAATCATGTACTGAATCCATCCACAAAGTGTCAGGGACATTGACGCGAGAACTGTTAAAGTTTTCGCGTCGATGTCCCTGACACTTTGTATACAGCCAAGGATGTGCCAATTTTCGTAAACTAATCGTAGATGGCGGTAATTTTATAAAGAAAACGTTAATTTCGTGTAATTGCTATACCTAATATCAATTTCGCAATCAAGAAACCGTTTACTGTTTGGAATACAATTAAACAGTATCACTTATCTTTCTGTCAAGTGGAATCGATCTAGGTTAATCTGATAAGGTACTGTTTACTAAGACTTATACATCATTAAATGATTACACAAGTCAACTTCAGTAATCTTCTTCTTTCTTTTTCGAGTGGTTAGTGACTAACCACTCGTCACTAGTTCTTTAAATTATTTTATGACGTCAATGGTAATTTTTTTTTTAAATAAATTAATATTTTCAGAAAAGTGTGTATCTCTTACCTTGGGGTAACGGATCTCATGATGTTGCGTGTACTGGTAGTTGGCAGACCCGGGCACACCATAGTGAGGAACCTTCATAGTCCTGACGCCGGTGTCATCGAACGTCACGTACGCCATCTTGTTTCCGTCTTTTGAAAAGTAGATAGCGTTGCTCGAGCCGAACACTTCCTCTGTAAAGATTTAGTAAGACTGTTAGCGATTTGTTATAGGCTCACAAAAAAACCTGCCAGGTTAGAAAAGTTTCAATTCACTGAGAATGGTTGTCAAAAGTGGTGAACCAATTTTATGCGTATTATAGAAAACGTCATGAGGAAAGTTTTGAGTATGAATTTAGATGGCTTTAAGAGTAGGAGGAGACCAAAGAAACGAGGGATGGACTGAGTGAAAGATGATGTGGTTGGAAGAGGACGACTACCGAGATTTAAACGAAGAAAAACACATGTTGCGCCGGCGCCGAGCCCAAATAAATTGGGATAGGATAAGGACAAAAAATGATGATAGTGACTAAACTATGTACATCCCAAGTAACGAAGAAATATTTAATCTTAAGCTGCTATATATTCTATCATAACCGCTCTCTAGAGACCAAAATAGCTGGTTAGATAGTACAAATACTTTTGTCAATACGGCATATTTTTACTACTACTTCAATTTTATCGAAAGCCTCTTTATGTAATGGATAAGCATGCATCTCGTTTAATTTCCCTTGAGAGTGAATGAGAGAGCTCAGCTAGATAGTCGAAACTCAGAGGAAACTACCGACTAGTAACTTTGCCTTATGATGAAAATAATAATATTGGAGTACGGTTCTCTACTACAGTTAAGTAAATATTTAGATGATTTTACAATAAACACGATTATTTATCGGTTTATGTACACACGTATAAACAGACAAGAAGAAAGGAACAGAAAAATACGTACAAAGGTGATGCTTATTTCTAAAGCAAACTCTTCCAGCATACCTGCGATAGGAAAGTAGTTAAAGAGACTACTTAACGGGAGATGATATTCGATAGAAAAGAATCAGTAAGATTTAGATTTTTACTTAGGTATAACGAAAGATTCCTACAATTCAACATTTCTTACGTATTTGGCTAATTGCAGAGCATTTTAGGTATCATGTTGATCAAAATTCAATACAGCAGTTATGATAAACTTAATCAATATACAACAAAAAAACCGTGGCCATTCGCAAAAAAACGAAATAAATTTTGAATTTCGCGAGCTATGTTGACGGATCCCCCTTAATTACGAACCTTCATAGACCCAATCCGGGATGCCATGATAGATCACATTCAACTTTCCAGTCGTCGTAATCTGTCGTGGAGTATTGGTCAGACCGTCCTGGTAGTAAATGTTGTTCAAGTAGACGAAGGCCAGAGCAGTTCCTGAGGGTCCCCAGACGAAGTTCTGGAGAAAGGCTTCATCAGCCTCGATGCCCGAGGGAATGATGTCAACACTGCTTCCAGTTACGATGTTAATGGCTGCGTAGCGGGCGAGGAAACTGTATCTGTATACCTGGAAATAGAGGAAATTGTATCTGTATACCTGGAAATAGAGGTTTCTATTAATTAAGAGCAAATAGCTTTAATTGATTATGAAATGCAATAATTAATATCGTTACACCGAATATTTCGTTTTAGATGTAAAAAATTGCAATTAACTATAACACTGAATTTGATGTTGTAACCGTTTTAGGTGTAAAAAAAAGCTTTTAGAAAGTTTCCAAAAACTTCTTTTACCAACATATATAACTAAATATTCGGTGTTGCGATATTAATTATTGCATTTCATAATCAATATATTAGTTCACTAATTAGCCATATTTCATATTTCCATACAGTAATTTGCCAAATTAATCGAAAGAGCGAAATATTTGACATCTATTTGCGGCGTTGCCCACTTGCAGAATGCACACTCTTATAATTCAAATTATACTAATGCCCGTTTTCACTAACACAAGGCGGTCCCTAAATTAATGCCTAAATAAAAAGTGCATTGTTGGATTATCAACTTTCGGCGCTGAACCGAGCGTTGAAAATCCAATAGCGCGCTTTTTAACAATTAAATCACCGATGAATACTGATGGGTCACTCCGCAAAACCATTTAAATGAAAAGCGACTCTTGCTACGACACAATAGAGTACAATTCAGGTTTGCATAGCGCTATTTACCTACAGTTATATTCACCTAGAAGTTGCCTCTCTATCTATCGCGTCACTCTTATATATCTTCTGACTACGTGGGGCCAATTCAGTGAGTGTATCACTGAATTGGCCCAACAAGTCGAGCTCGCCGTGTACTTGTAGCTTCATACCTAAAATGTGGAGTGTACGATCTGTATTCATTTATGCCTAAATGGATGATGCATTACGTGACTCATACTATAGAAAAAACAAGAAAAAATTATAAATGATGAACATTATGATAAAATAACATGTTTAAATAAAGTGCCAATTAAATGAAATAAGTCAATGGGACTTAACATGGATTTCAATTGGCGTGACAAAATGTGGTTTTATTTTATGAAACGCAATAAATGCAATTTGCTTTAATAAAACAATGTAATGCTAGGTAAAAGGGAGATCGTTGGATGAAATTTTTATAAGCAAATGCGAATGCTTAACACTAACATTTTTTTGAAAACAGAACCATATTAATTCGATATTTAAAATCATTCATTTTTTCAGACTTCGAGCGTAGCTAGTTGGAACACAAAAAGCTGAAAATAAGACGTCGAGTAAACCATAAAGTGAGTTTTATAGTCCTATTTAAGTGACGTAGACTTTATGAGATATGCAGTCAGGGGTAAAAGTAAGCACCATTTACCTTACAACTTACAAGGTTATAACTTCAGGCGAACGACTTTTTAAACAGTTTGAAACTTCAAGTAGGTACCTAATATATTTTCTTAATGTCGCTAAGAAAGATTCTACAACAGAATGAAATGTAAGCTTAATTCTTCTCTGTGAAAAATGTTGAAAATGTTTCACACAGGGTGAAATTGAATCGAGCCTTTTGTTAAACTACAGTCACTGAAAATCAAACTGATACACTACGCTAACTTGCAGTATAAAGCTGCGTCCAGATATGTTCTTTTGTCCGTACCGTACCTCCATTTCGAATCAGCGCGGCAGCGTCGCGAACCAAACACTCAGGACGCCGTATCGTATCGCCTTTGAACGGGGCAAAAAAACCGACTCGCGATGGATCGGAGCGTACATGTATCCGTATCGAGACGCCGTACCACCGTACCGTACCGAACGGGCGTCCAAACAAGCGTTCTTGTATCGCGACGCTGCACGCTGATTCAAAACGGAGGTACGGTACGGACAAAAGAACATGTCTTTTAATAGGCATTTTATGCAACGGTTAAATAATGCGAGCACCGAGAACAAACTACGGTAGAAGGACTGTCGTTTAAGAGGGAACAAAACTCTATAATCAATTACCGTTAGTTTTAATAATAAGCAAAATCTCTTCTAACTTTTAAATGAAATGAAATGAAATTTATTTATTTGCCAGATTAGAGGTACTTGTATAATAATATGGTAAAATAATGTTAGTCTCACTATATTCGACTTATCAGCCGTGCAAATATTTATGACGGTTGAGGTTTTTAATAGTATCGCACTAGTGTTTTAATACCTAGTTATGTGCAGTTTCATACACTACTTTATCTACTCTCATACATTGGGATTGAACCTACTAAATAAAAGATCAAAGTTAAAGGATCAAGAATAAAAAATTCCAACGAAATTCGGTACAACAAAACGTATAAATGGCACCTGCACCCAGCACATCACCGCGCATGCGCTAGAGCGGTGCTGCAGTCCCCCGCTAACGTTCCATTACAAAAGTTGATGGGAACTCCTTGGTGATATTAACTTCTTGGATTTGCCCTGTATCGTAATAGAAAAAGAATTGTTTTATAGCATTATTTTGTTAGAGAAAAAGTGTTATAATATGATTCTATTTTTAAATTTCGGTATTGTGTTTATAAAGTATGTCAATATAAACTCGTTTTGAAGTTTATAATTCGAATATTACGATATGAGAGTAGATAAAAGTCATACTTATGACACAGTGCTTGTGAAAGAAGTCTAGTGTAGTAGTTAGGTACTAAGCCATAGATGGCATACAATAAGGACAGGTGCCTACGTAGACCAAGACAAATACTAATAGCAATATACGTATTGAAATTTATGGCAGCTATAATGCCTAAATGGTTAAACTGTCTAATATATCCTCCGTTATCGCATTAATAATTTAGGAAAGTTACGACCAGTCAAGTTATATCTAACAGGTCCGTTTATGATTATTTCTGCGAACTAATAGGTTTGGTCAATATTTTAATGAAAAGACGTTGGTAGTATGGTACGTAAGCACCTTAGCCCAGTCAATAATAACAACAACAAGCATCGCAAACGCGTATGCAACTACGTTTTTTTTATTTGTTGTTAGTTCCCCTGAGAGTACTTTATACATATGTTTGCAGTTTTTTTTAAACCACAATTTCGCAGTTTTTTCAGCACTATGAGAGTAGTTTTCAGAGTTGCAAACGTGGGTATAATGAGAGCAGTTTATACTATAAACTACTCTCAGGCGACCTAACAACATAATAAAAAAATCTGCGACGTTTGCCTTTTTTGTATCGATAAAGTCTGGGGTACCTAAGTTCTAGGGTGCATTGAAATTCCTTACGGCCAGAATCACCGGCGGACGGCACGTGATAAAAATTTAGTTCGGAGTATTTTCAAAAGCTCACAGTCACTTCCAATGTAACAAAGTTTACCAAAGTATAACAAAAATTCAATTGTCAAATTGGGTCAATTTGCTGAACAGTAACTGGGTCAGTCAATGCAGTGCAGACACGGCTGGTAAAACTTCAGCTCTTGTGTACTTTACTTAACAGTAACTTAAAGTGCACAAACTTGTTATCTACTTAGTTAGTATAACACTTGTTCCCGAGGTGACTTGAATGCACTAGGGAAATTATGGGTTCTAGTTTTTTAGCAATAAGTTAAGTTAAAGTAAATTACTTTAGTTTGTTTATTCATAGGTACTTTTTGTGCGAAAGGGGGTGTAAGTATGGAAGAAAAAATCAAGTGGTGGGGACAACCCCAAATAAATAAGAATAAAGGCAAGATAATGATGATTATGGATGAGGTGCTGTTTCGTAATTTAAATTAAGAGATGAAAAAAAAATACAATAGACGACATATATTTAGTAACTAATCCACTTAACTGTTCTTAAAGAGTCATAAAGAACCCTGTATGAAATCGACACGTGTTTCACCTCTCAACGAGGCATCTTCAGGATGGCGATTGACTTGTTGCGAACTCGAACGCGACGGGTGGACACGTCAAGCGTCGAGAGCAGTGTGTGAACACTGCTCTCACACGGTTCTTTATGACTCTTTAAGAATACTTAAGGGGATTATGTTACTAAATAGACATCGTCTATTTTATTTTATAATGGATTTCCGAAAAGCCACGCCTGAATAAATTAAATAAATTAAGAGATGGTTGAAAAATACGGAAAGTTGGCATCTAATTGTGTAGTGTTGTGGATTGTAGACGACTAAAAATTTATTTCTAGGTGTTTTATTTTTGCTCAAATCTATATACCTTTATTCTATATATAATTTTTGTTTTTTCTTACTAGTGTCCAATAATTTAGGAGTATTCAAAGTAGTTTATTGGTGAGCTGCAGGAATATACTCGCCTGAAACGTGCAAAGCACCAAAAAAAAAAAAAAAAATTGTCGATTCGTAAGACGTTATTTGTAGGAAAATCGGTTTCTGGAGTAGTTGATTCGCCTACAGATAAATTAACAAGAAAAAAATACCTACAAATAATTAGTCGAGCGATAGGTTTAACGTAGAAGAAGACGTTTCTGTACAAATTGAATTTGGTTTTGCATTCGATTCGCCCGTTCCGGGCGAGTAAGTTCGTGCGAATCGCCAATAAGCCGTCAAAGTAAATCTTTATGAAGCGATCTACCTAGCTGCCGCTTTTCACTCTTGGGAGTTAAGTGTCAAATGCAAAACCAAATTCAATTTGTACAGAAACGTCTTCTTCTACGTTAAACCTATCGCTCGACTTATTATTTGTTTTTTTATATTGTAACATTAATAATAAGTGTAATATTCAAAGACAGTAGAGGGTTTTTTGTTAAAATGTTTTTAGAAGGCTATTTGCCATACCTAATTTAAATAATGATGTGCAACATTATTTAAATTAGGTATGGCAAATAGCCTTCTAAAAACATTTTAACAAAAATCGATATCAAAAACAAAGATAAGATTACATCTCAAAAAAATATATTTTAATCGGTTAATGTTCCAATTACTGCCGCTAAAAGTGAAAGGTGGCGCCACCGGTTTATTTACGGAACGTGCTTTAGTATGAAAACAGGACATTATTTTAGTATTACGTATTTCTGACGACATTACCATAAATGTTTACCTTTTTATATGACTCTGCACAATATGACAAGCAATTTGCAAAGTGTAATGGGGGCTGCGAAATGCGACCACCACATTCGGTGAAAAATATTCAATATTTTCCAATGTGGGACTAAAATATTGAATAATTACTTGGTTTCAATTTAATATCACATGTATTTTTTATTTTATTTTGTGTGCTCTTGTTATAAAAATAATACCATAATTGTTATAATAGGCTTGTATAAAATATAACAATTATTTTATTACTTGGTTTTAGTTTAATATTACAAATATTTTATTGTTATTCTGTGTTACCATATTGTCTTGATGGGCTTGTTTAAAAAATTACAATTACTTAATTTCAAATACTACATACCTACTTACATTGGTACGAAATAAATGGTAATGGTAAATATTGTTTGTTTTGCCATCCCATTTAAAAAAAAAGGTTCTTTTAACAATACCTACTTATACATAATTGTTATCTTTTTGTTACCTTTGAAAGATAAAGAAGAATCTGGGTTTATGATCATACGAGTACAAGCTCAATGGTAAATAAAACTCGTCGAATACCATGCCATTTTTAAAGTCGGTTAAGTACTTACCGGTGCCACATTGTATGCCAAGATGACTTCAGAACCATCGGGTGATAGCTGCATCACCCTCGATGACTGTTGCAAAATCTGTAATACATAGAAGATATTAGAAAATCATACACTTTACACAACGAAGCGTCGTGAATTCGTGACGAAACCCCTAGTGATGTTGACTGGGAAAAAAAAAAGAATTTAGTCCGACTGTCAGATAAAAAAAAAATTTATACGTATTATTTGCTTTAAAATATTTAAAAAAAATGGTTCAGATAAAACAATTTAGGAGCTCGTGGCTAAGTAATAACTGCCGCACGGGTCGATCCATCAGGTTAAGCTACGCTTGCCGGGGTTGGTCTGTGGATGGGTGACCATCTTTACAGAATCCTCCATGCTTCGGATAGCACGTTAAGCCGTTGGTCCCGGCTGTCATTCGTGGATCTTTGACAGTCGTTACGGGTTGTCAGAAGCCCGAAAGTCTGACAACCAGTCTTACCAAGGGATATCGTATGACTCGGTAACTGGGATGTGGAGGTCAGACTAGCAGTATAAAATACTGGTATTCAGATGCATCTAGTTAGACTGGAAGGAACATAGTTGGGAAAATGCTACGCTGATGATTTATATAAGACGTTACTTTTGAGTAGCGTCGTGGACGATGGTCCTTTATCGTCACCCTTTGATATATGTCTTCATAGAGTGTCGCGCTGCAAAAGAACTAAAACAAACAAGCCGCCAACTTTGTTTGCCAAAAATTATAGCCGGGACGAACCTGCTTTCCAAGGCACGTAGGGGTCTCGAGATGTACCATCGAAGAAGTTCACATCTAACCTCCGTAAGGACTATTTTTCAGTAGTCATCGTGTTCACGGGATTTCGTTTTGAAACTGGTTAGATATGAACTTCTATGATGGTACCTAATGAATGATCAGCCCATCTTACAAAAGTAAGTATAATAGTTATCAAGACCAAGAACATAATTTGAAGAGCCTATCAATCTAGGTTAAGGTTTTCGAGTAGATAATGTAGGCACCTCGTTAAAATTAGACATTCAAATGAATGCTAAGTTACAACTGTACGTACCTGCATTTTGAGTACATATTCTGGCCATCGAGAACATGCGTTCCTGACATCTGTCAGTAGGACACGTAAAGGGACTATTCATAGTCTGTGGTACTCAGTGTTTGCAGTTCTATCACAATTTTTTACCTACGATTTTGCATCACAATGATCTTTAATATCTTTGCTAAGACTGCTGTCAGATGTAAAATAACTATGAAAGGACTGGATAAAACCAGAGAGCTAAACCTTTTCATAGTAACGACTTCTAAAATTCTATTTACTGAGGCAAGCATTGCCATGAACTTTTTCCGCAAACGTTTGGTAAGTGCCTTCAGACAAGTGCTTTTAAAATTTGATTTATGGGTATGAATTTCTTCAGAAATTGATGTAGGTATATTATGTGGGGAAATTCCGTAAATATTTTCCTCTTTTATTAAATTAATCATTGTAAACGTCGTAACTCTCTCTGTTTGTACCTACTCTTAAAATAATGTGAGGGAAGAAACAGGCTCAGACCAAATAAAAAACCAAGACAAAGCGCTGCGAACAATAAAGTGAAGCATGCCAAAACTACACCGCCGCTCTATGCATACACGCTCACACGCACACATTTACAACCTTTTACAATGACACTAAAATCAAACTACACAACACAAAGTGCACACATATTAACGAAACCGGCTTCACCACAGTGTTGATAGCGCGCTTGGTTTTTTATTTGGTCTGAGCATACAGGGTATAACATCGATGAATTCAGTACTACTGAATTCATGGTACATGGTGGGTCTAGAATCATGGAGATACTGAATCAGTACCTACAGGATTCTAAACCCGCAAAATGTTAAAGTTTCCGTCGGTTATAGAAAAAAAAACCTACTTTTACATACATTTTTAACCGTGTAGGTTTAGCACTTTTGTATGAAACAGCTGTTTATTTTTTATAACCGATGAAAAATTTCTACTCAGCGGGAACTTGGAATCATCTGCTGAATTCATGGGTAAAAGTTTGCATGTCGCTGTCCCTCAACCTACCCAAGCGAAAACTTTTCCCATTGAAGATGTTCTTCACGATTAGCTATTAACAAAAGGCAAATAAAATAACATGTACCCAATCATTATAAATTAATAGATATCATCACATTTATTTGCGATAGAAACGAAACAATGATCAATACAGTATACAAAATAATGTATTTGAAGTGCAACGTCAATTATTTATACACGTGTTAATTCTATGTTAAAATGACGTACATATTGTCTGAAGGCCAATTCTTGTACTTAAAAAGGTTAAATTCAAGTTGGAATATCATTTCAGTGACCATCAGTGTCAAAATCTTGACAAAAATTATAAATTATAGGTTTTTCAGCCAGATTGAGACAAACATTACAAAGCGAGGCTTATTGGTTGATTCACACGAATTTACTCGCTCGAAATGGGCGAATCGATACTTTTGAATAAGATTATTGTTTTCTTGCGATTCGCACGAATTTAATTTATTCCTGGGTGAATCAACGAACTCTAAAAATACGTATTAGGCAATTGGCACATTTTTAAGGCAAACTTTTCAGCATTCAATTCATAATGTGTGAATTAACCAATAAGCCGAATACGTTCTTAAAAATACGGGAATTGCCCCTCAGTTTATCTTCACTTTACAAATACGTACAGTACGACACAACTTAGATGTAGCATCGGCAAAATTCGTAAAACCGATCATCATCCGAACTGAGTGCGCATTCAAAATCATCAATCTGTATTACTGCTATAAGTGACAATGGTCTTTACGCAAACGCAATTACTTGCACAGCTATATAACCAAATACATTCGTAAAATTGAAATGAATGAATGCAATTTTTCAAATTTATTCTACATCTTAATTGTGTCGTACTGTACGTTACTTTGGAATCAGGAATTTATGCTACATCTAACTTGTGTCACACTGTACGTCACTTTGGGATCAGCCATGCAATTCCGTAAACATCTCACCGTGAAAACTTGGGTGAAGTGAGCTGTCAATAGTGTCAATCCCTGTGGAATGACAGCTCACTCCACGCTCACTTACGATTATTCCAACTAATGCTAGAGATCGACAATAATTAACAGCTCACTTCACCTAAGTCTTCACGGTGAGTTTTTTATTTACAGAATGCGTCGGCAGGAATTTCCTAGCCAGGGATATTGACCTTAGATTTAATGCCGATTCAAAAAACAGTTATTTTTTTAAATAATATGCTGTTACGTATGTAATTAAAGCAGCCGGATGCAGATAATAATAATTTATTCTAAACTCTGTTTAATTTAGATATTAATCTGTTAAGTATAAAAGTTTATATTCGACAAAACATAAAAACGAACACAAAGTTAATTTTAATTTGTTGCTTCTCCGTGTCAATACAACGTAATAACGTGTTTTTGTTTCGCCATAGCTCAGGTGTAATACCTATACCTATCAATCACAATAGATAAGTCAATCTGCCTAGCCTTTATTCAATAATTTTGGGGTCGGCTTCCAGTATAAACGGATGCAGCTCAATACACGTATTTTACATGGAGCGACTGCCTATCTGAGCTCCACAATCCAGTTACTGGGTAACACGATACCCCTTGGTAAGACTGGTTGTCAGACTTTTGGGCTTCCGACTACCCTTAATGTCTGTCAAAGATATACGAATGACAGACGGGACCAACGGCCTTAAAATGCTTACCGAAACACGGAGGTGCACCCATCGACGAACCGACCGCGGTAAGCGTAGTTTGACTTTCGATTCACCCGTGCAACTATTATCATTAAGACACGGGCCTCTCCTACTGCGTAATAGCAAACAGTGGCAAGACTAAATAAACTATAAAGTACCTAAAACAATAAATCTTGACAATGAACATAATAATAATTCATTAGACAGCAGTCTCCCCATTAAAATAAGATTAATCAGTATACAAGTGTAAATTACATACTCTTAACTACTTTAAGTAGTTAGCTTCCATATTTTTGTACCTACAGTATTTTTAATTTATCTCACGAAGCGACGCGCGCTTTAAGCTTTGTGCAGACTAGCGCGACGCGACAGCGCAAAGCGACACCGGTTATTGTTATACTGTCAAGTTTCTCAGAAATTGTATTGTTCGAGTCGCGTCGCGTCGTCGCGTCGCGCTGGTCTGAACGAGCCTTTAAGCTTTGTGCAGACCAGCGCGACTTGTCGCGCGACGCGACACCGGTTATTGTTATACCGTCAAGTTTTCTTAGAAATTGTATTGTTCGAGTCGCGTCGCGGCGTCGCGTCGCGCTGGTCTGCACGAAGCTTTACTTGTGGTACACACACGTACACGCACACTTCCGACTTCGCTATTGTCTCGGACGGTACTGAGAGCTCCTGCGCTTACACATTTAGAGGTATAAGGAACCGGGTGTAAAGTTCACTCATCCTCTATAGAAAACGGAGGATCCTCCGACCAGACGAATGCTGTGTCTGGCGGGCAACTGCTCAAAGGTTGAAGTCGGGAGCTTATATATATATGTCGATCGCGCAGTAAACTCTAATTGCGCGATGCAGAATTTGTGTGACATCAGGTGTTTGATGCGTAGTTCGCATGTGGCGATGTAGATGCCGCCACACACATAAATTCACAGCGTGTTTGGACACTTTGTAACAACAAGTAAAGCGCACGTCGCTTCGTGAGATAAAGATAGTTAACAGGATTAAAGAGAAACGAAATAAATGTTTTCTTTACATTTCAGCAAAGAAAATGTCACTCCAAAGAATGAAGGCCTTTGTTCTTGTCGTGTCGGAAAAGGCGTCTTAGGGATTATGTCAAGGGGATGTTCAGCAGCATCCTTTGGGTAGGTACGAACTTATCAAGTATTCAATACTAATGAAAGTCTCTCCATTTATAGTTAACCTTGACCATTTTACAGACTGATAATCTATATATACTTTATCTATATCTATGCATATTCTAAATTAAAAGTCGCTTTTCGTGTCACCCATAGGTTCTGTGGCCACGATGTTCTTCTAAACTACGCAGTGGTATTTGATGCAGGTTTCACCATGTTTTTGAGAATTTATTCAGTGAGGTTATTATGTAAAATACAGTATTAGTAAACTTAGATATAGCATAGAATTCTCAATGTTTGGACAAGTCGTCATATAGACTAGACTGCACCTGTGCTAAGCAAGGCAGGAACTCAGTAAATAATAAGTCAATTTTGACGTCATCATCATTAATATAAAAAAAAGCTAATAAAATATCAGACTGTACGTAATATACCTGACCATTTATTTCAGCCCTTACGATTATGAGCCTAAGACCGACTTTGGCCAATCGTTATTACGAGTACTGTCACTTTTGCACAACTGTCAAACTACAAGTAAGTATGTTATAGGGACGGGAGTAAGTGCCAAGTAAATGTATCATTCCGTAGCCGACCGCAGGCGGCAACTGCAAGCGACGTGTCGCCGTGACACGACTGGTTTCTATGAAATACTTTCCTTAGCTAGCGACACGTCGTTTGTAGCTACTGGCGAGTAGTGGCGAGTGACAGACACGTGTAGCCCGACCGCAGACCAGTAGTGCCGCCAACGCTCGAGCGATAACACGTTTTTGTATCTTCTATCTACCGACTGGAATACGGACAGCTGCCGCCTGCGGTCGGATTCGGAATCACGACTGTAGCGACATGACACGGCGGCACGTCGCCTGCAGTTGCCGCCTGCGGTCGGGTACGGAATGCAGTACCTTAACGTTTATAGATCTCGGCCTTAGAGCCTTATGCCCACTCTACACTCGCGGCGCGAACGCCCGCGATAGCCGTGAAACACGAGTGTAGATAGTTTCGCTCCTTCGCGCCGTTCCTCGGTCGGTATCGGTTTTTTGTCCCGCGACAAAGGGTTACTCGCTTGGTTCACAGCGTGCGAACGCGAACGCCTCTACACCCGCAGCTTTGCACAGTAGCGCACGAGTTGCAGTCGGGAGTGGTGCTGCGTGATTTTTTAATAAGCATAGTATTTTTATAAGGATTTTCGTCATCCATCATCTTCTGTTTCTCCATCTCTTTATTATTAGTTTGTTATTTTTAATACAAAGATAATTGTCGTACACTACAGGACATAACGTCACAGCAGCCGCAACAACTAAATCGTCGTCCATTTTCGCGAACGAATGCGAAACTTTGCGAGTGTGGACGAACACGTTTTTACGTGAAGTTCATGGCGCGAACCGAACCGCGGCGTCAATTCACAGCAAGACTCGCACGCGAGTGTAGAGCGGGCTTTACTGACAAGTAACTGGCAGAGAGAGAAAAGACTACGGAGGAATTTTAATTTTATTTTCACTCCTCTCGATCTAATGACAATAAGAAGCACTCTAAGGCCTTTTGTACATGGCACGGTTTCTTTACGGTACGGCGTATAAACCGCGCCGTAGAAAACACGTGTCGGTCAAGAAGCTTCCATAGTGATCCATACAACACTGACGACCGGAGAATAAACCGTATAAGTTTTTCACGGCAAAAAAAACACGTGTGTGTACAATTCATTTTTAAAGTTCTGAACCATTGGGCTATTGATAATATTATAGAAAAACTAAATCAACCAACCTGCGAGGAGTTATGAATGAGTTGTGTGGTGCTATCAGTGTCGACATCATAGAGCACCAGGTCGCCATTGCTGTTCCGGAACATCACTTCGCTTCCTGCAATTAAACGTTAATGATGAAGATATTATAAGATTGTACACGATAGCACTGTTTTCCTGGGTACAGTTAACCTCAAAGGTGATGAAGATATCTCCGTTTTTTTGTTTTTGTACACCACAAAGCTTTTTCGCTTTTCTTGGCAAAAAATGGTGTGGGTTTATTAAAAACTTTGTTTTTAGTATTATTGTTGTACCTAAGTATCACTTGTGACGGTACCTATCAATAACTTTTAAAGACCGCTCGATCCTTTGATCCTCTTCTACTAGATCCCTTGAAGTGGCAAAGTTAATATAACAGTTTTACTTTCGGCACTGTCAAATCAATGTCATTCCGTTTATTGCAAACATGATGTACAGAGGTTGGAATAAAATTAAAAGTTACAAACATGCACCCGTTGAGTATACCTACTGCAAAACAAAATAAATTGCATTACAATACAACACATTACAAACGTGATATTTTTTTCAGGCATGTGACAATTAAGTTAAAACAATTGATTCACTTTTTATGCTGCCCGTACTCGTATGTTTTCCGATTTGCAATAAAAATTGGTGCAACACACGGTATGTTTGGTATCGTTAGATGTTGGCCAATGAACCGATTTATGTCGGAAATCGTAATTTACTTGCATTAACTATGTTCTCCGTAATTTTTTGCATGCATTTTTGTAAATGAATTAAACCGATCAAAATAGAAACGTAAAAGAAATAGTGGTGGCTATTTATAAATCTTAGTGAGAGTTTTTATTACGACTATAAAGTAGATATTTACATTAATAGCCAGTAAGTATAAGTAGATTAATCAGGAATCTGTGATGTAATGTAATTGTTAAATACATTACACTAATTACATAACGTTCGCTGCACTGCGCATATAAGCGAATTTTGTTGATATTGGTGCCGATTCTCTTGTCACAAATGCCTCTAAACTAAACAAAAAATCACTAAAATTTAGTTTATTCCTGTCAAACGACAATTTCCCATTCTGAAATAGACTTAAGTGACACAACTTAACTATATTTTAGTTTGACAGGACTAAGATAGTAGAGATAAACTACGATAACATGGCGCCCCTCCACTTTACTGTTTCAATGGGTCTAGTGACTAGACTCAAAATCCTCGGATTCCTCGGATTTATTTTTGTTTGATGGTGGTCTCAGTACGCACACAATGCGTTGTGAGTCTTGGTGGCACTTTGTAAATACATTTCACAAATACTTTCAACCGTGTAGAACTTTGTACCGTGTTTTTCACCTAAAATTTTGATTGTAAGAAACTAAAACAGACTAAAACTGACAATTTTTTATATATATATATATAGATAAAATAAGTTGTCATGAACTAAAATTCACACCAACATCTCGACTTCACGTGCAAAAACAGTACTGTATTTATTTTTTCTTTTGCTTATATCTCGAAAATGGTGAGTCCTATCGCAAAAATAATGAAAATTTCGACCCCCTTCATGAAACCCAGAAATCCCTAAAACTCAACTTGTAGGCAATATTTTTTCATATTTTCCATATAAAAATTGAAAAATTCCTTAAAAAACACGTCGAAGCTGCACAACATGCGCGCCTCTGGCTCTAAAAAAATGACTGGTTAGGGCAACGGGTACCACGTGGATTCGCGATTGTAAAATTCGATTTTAGTTGTGTCAAAATAATTTTTTAATTTAGAGAATTTTATTTGCAGAATAGCTCTAAGATTCTCATAGCCAAAAGTAAGGAATTTTAGTGACAGTTTAGTTAGTTTCGTTCGGTGTAACTACAAGAGAATCGGCACCATTGTTGACATCGCAATGCCAAATGTGTAAAAGTGAAAGTAGGTAGGTAAGTACCTATACTTAACTTAACCTTAAGTAAAAGTTTGCTAGCTCCACGTTAATTCAATAACCAGAAAAAAATTACGCGTTCGCTTTGATGATCCGTGCAAAATGAAGGTTTTTTATTTCTAGAATTAGGAAATTCCGCAGAAAACATTTTTTTCCACAACAACACACTTACTTTTAAAACCTTTTAAAACCCGTCTAAAAACTGAATGACTTGAATGAGAAAAGTCCGAAATAAAATACACCAAACCACTTAGTTTTAAAACCTTTTATAGCCTAACTAAAAACTGAAACGAACATGAATATGGGCTTCCTCTCTAAACTCAAAGACAAAAATAGGCCAACCCATTCACGAAGCATCTCATTCAAACCGACCGGAACTCCCAGAAGCCGAACTTCCTTATAAAATATGTTTTCCGTGTTCTCATTTCAACAGGTTTTTAAATTATGTATGTGCATTCATTTGTTACCTCTGCGTGTATCTTGGTCAATAAAAGAACCAGTTCTGAGCCACTCATGCATAGTTTTGACTGCACTGCATTATAAATCTATGAATGAGTTCAACAGAAAAAACAAAACACTAACGGTAAATAATGCATGTTGACTGGTTCCAGAACTTCTTTTTAGTGCACGTTAACGTGTTTTCGATAAGATCATAATATCACGCCTTGCGGCCCTAAAGGGATGGGCAGAGGAGTGCCTAATAGTACACCAACATTGTGCCAGTTATGTTTTAGTCCCATATAATAGGGGGTGAGCCTATTGCCATCAACTAGATACAAATCCAGACTCCGGGCTACCACTTTGAAATTCCTGATGGAAAACTCGGTAACTCTTTGCCCGACCCGGGAATCGAACCCAGGACCTCATGCTTAACAGCAGCGCTTGTGACCACTAGATCAACGAGGCAGTGTTTTCGAAAACCTTCGTAAGACTCATTGAGTAGGTAGCGGTACTAAAAATTAAAAAAAAGATGTACGGTATCGCCTTAAAAATTTAGAATTTTCGTACAATTTTGTAGTTTACTTTAACTTATATGTAGATGCATATCTAGTTGAAAATTTGCATAATATATATATCTTCATGGAACTGTTGCATCTTACTGGCTGGATGATTAGACAATAACGTTGACTTTTATCCATATGTTCGTGTCAAAGTTATAATAAAATAGAACACTCTTTAATAAGTACACGTTATAAATTAACAGATGTTATGTAATATAGAAATTTTACATAGGGCGACACAATGGGCGGTCTTATAGTTAAGAGTGATATTTTAAAGACAACCTTTGGTCCATGTTAAGGTTGTCTTTAAAGAGCTTTAAGCTTTTATAGAGAGAACGAGAGACAATACTGCAGGTTGTCTATGGTGTAAAGATAGATACGTTTGTTAAACCTACATGTTGCAAGCTATACTAATTTGTATTTGGAATAGGTAAAAGCTATCAGTTTGCCATATAATTACACTAAGAGCACTAATCGGGTGGCACGGCAGTGCCCCCGCCAAGTCGTGCAAAACAAACACAAAGGCACAGCCGTACCATCTTTTCTCGAAGCCATTCAGGACATTTTCAACGCTTCACTTGTCTTGTATAGTAATTAGTGATAATTGTATTAGCTTAATAATTTGGCCCGTTGTTGTGAGGTGCGTATTTAGTTTTAAAATGTGACAAACCATTACACAGGTAACGTTCAAGTATATCTCCCACAGAAGAGTAGGGAAACATTTTAAAACTATATCAATCAATCTACCTAACGTTTTCCCAACCATTTTGCGGTCAGCTTCCAGCCTAAGCGGATGCAGCTGAATATTTACTTGGAGTGACTGCCTATCTGACCTCCACAACCCAGTTACTAGGTAATACAAAACTCTTTTGTAAAACTAGTTGTCAGACTTTCGGGCTTCTGACGACCCGTAACGACTGTCAAAGATCCATGAATGACAGCCGGGAACAACGGTTTAACGTGCTTTCCGAAACACTTTTCGGTTTGTGAAGACGAGATCACCCATCCTCGGACCGACCGCGGTAAGCGTAGCTTAACCTGATTGATCGACCCATGTGACTGTTATTACTTAGCTACCAGTTTACCTATATACCTAATCACACTAAGAGCACTAATTCACTTGTCTGGTATTGGTGATTAGCGATAATAGAGATGAGGACAAAAAGTTTTTTTTTTGTCCTTCATGGAGATTATTAAAAAATATTGGACACGTATTTTTTCTTTTTTTACGTAATCTAAAGATTACGGCGATACATTGAGTTAAAATGTGCCATGACGTCACGAGTATGTAGATTTTATACAAGACTTACTTGTGACGTAGCGAACCCCACTCCCCAACTTAAAATGTGTTTTATCTAAGTATTTTTTTATTAATATGATAAAGCAAAAAATACGTGTCTAATATTTTTTTATTCTCTGACTGACGGACTAATTAGAATTTGACTTTTTTTTACCTAGGCATTATCCCTATTGTATTAGCTCATCAAGAGGATTTTGGTTGCATTACACATTTCAGTTTTAAAATGTGACAAATTATAAAATAGGTGAAGCTTATATCCTCCATAGAAGACTGGATAAACATTTTAAAACCATACAGCGGAGAGAAAAAAGCAATCTTACAATATCCAACTTTGGAAAACCTACAAGTTATCTGCCGACAAACTCGCCCGTCCCAGAACCTCTTAACTTTTAACAAAGGAAAGTTTGTCCAAGTCCGATTTGTATTTTTGTTACTTATTCGTGCTTGACCAACCTTTTTCTTACATCTTAGACTTAAATAAATACTTTATGAGCTCTGAGTTCTGTCCCACGGGCATATTTGAACATTTCGCCTACCTCTATGTTATTTACCTCTGAAACTTCAAGTATTTATGTATGAAATAACTTTTCTTGTTCTTTTTCGCGTGGTTTGTGACTAATCTGGTGTCAAAATTTGAGAATCATTCACAGTTCTAGCTGTTAAACAATGAATATATTGTTTTGCTTCACAGATCATAAAATTATAAATTGAGAGAAACCTAACAAAGTACTGGCGTGAATCCACACTGTATTGTGTAGATATTATTATATTTGCAATATTAACTTAACTTGTGTGGAAAAAATTAAGTTTTTCTTTATTATTTTTTAGAGCATCCTGCGTTTAAATGGCGTCTTACGATTGGTTTAAAATATCGACTTTACAAGCAGCAGTTTTGCTTCAATTAGACGGGCTATTCTTTTTCTGTCGTGTGGTTAGTGAATAACCTACAGTGCTATTCTGTAACCATCTCACCGTGAAAACTTAGGTGAAGTGAGCTTGGAGTGAGCTGTCATTCCACAGGGATTGACACTATTGACAGCTCACTTCACCCAAGTTTTCACGGTGAGATGTTTACAGAATAGCATGGCTGGTGTCAGAGTTTTTATGCCACCCATGGGCCTCTCACTTGGCTTTACATGCCTCGCCGTCGAGAAATATTGCTCAGGCATGCCGGTTTTTAAAGCTAGTCGTAAGTATACATATAATAATAATAAATTACTATTTACAATATTAAATAAACTATTTTTGCTTGCTTCGCTGGTTTCTTAATTTGGGCCAGAAGTTCAATGGCATATTGAAAAAAAACAGAATAAAGTTAATGAATTTAAATATAAACATTCATGCTTCCGAAAACCTTGGTTTTTTATTCGTGTTTTTTGGTATAGAATGGCGCTAAAACTATTAAAAGCGAAGGATTAAGCTTCGTACAGACCAGCGCGACGCGACACCGGCTATTGTTATACCGTCAAGTTTTCTTAGAAATTGTATTGTTCGAGTCGCAGCGCGGCGTCGCGTCGCGCTGGTCTGCACGATTACTACGCGTCACCTCGTATGCAATGCGTCTTGTGGATACCCCAGTATTCCCAGTCCCACCACATACGGAGAAAACTGTAAGGTGACTCCTTCAGCTAATAATACTCAAAGAGTCAGTCACACAGTATTAAATTATCTTATTGACCTAAGCTTACTCGCGGGGATGTACCTACACAATGTACATTCCCGCGAGGCAAGCCAACGGCGTCCATGAAAAAACATTTCATATAAACTAAAGGCACATTAGGTATTCCCTAACCTACCACGTATGTATGTTATGTTTGAATTGATGATTACGCCTGACACCAAGTTAGTCACTTACCACACGAAAAAGAAAGAAGAATTAGGTACGATGGCTGTTCCAACATAGATATTTAATTGGCGAACTAACCTTAAGAATCTTTGGTTTAAACTTCGGATTTACATAACAATGGATATTTTATTCTTAAATCCATTAACCACGTAACGCAATCAAGAATTTGGGCAATTCTCGTCATTATCCCCTACACGGCAGACATGTTGCTTATGTAATACAAAAAACTGCACGCAACGTTTACCGATCAAGTTGTTATGCACAATTTTATAATATTGAAATCCAACCAGTTTTGTAACCGACGGGTTTAAGGGTAACTTCGAGAGAAAAGATATACAAAGGAAGATATGTTATAGTCATCATCGTTAGCCTTCAGCAGTTCACTGCTGGACATAGGCCTCTCAAATTGCACGCCATTTAGCTCGATTCTCGGCAACTCTCATCCAGTTGCTACCAGCCACCCTGCGAAGATCGTCGCTCCACCTAGCCTGAGGGCGTCCGACCTTACGTTTGCCGATTCGCGGTCTCCACTCAAGAACACGTCTACCCCAGCGGTCATCGGTTCTACGGCCAATATGGCCGGCCCATTGCCACTTCAGCTTGCTTATTCTGTGAGCTATGTCGACAACTTTCGTTTTCTGTTACGTCATTCGGGATTCTATCCCTCATTATTCCAATCATAGCTCGCTCAGTGAGTAATGGATGCTTGATTTTATGGGACAGCCGTACCGTGAGTGTCCATGTTTCGGCTCCGTAAGTAATAACAGGCAGGACGCACTGATTGAAGACTTTAGTCTTTAGGCTCTGTGGAATACGCGACGGAGCTTCCCAAACCAGCTGAAGACATGTAGGTACATTAAGTATTTTATGGTGGGTGATATTTCGTGGTCATTTACCTTACTACGGCTTGATTTTATGAATTTAAAAGAGAGGGTTTTACCGAACACTTCGGGACACAGCTTGACCAAAATATTTCAGCACTGCGTTTAAAGGTCCACTTGAATATAAATAACAAAATAATCTGTTTTGATAGTTATATTTTTTGCACCACTTTACTTGTTTTTGACACTCATGATCATGACATATTTTTCGGTGGAGATAATAATCACCGGTAAAAGTGGGAGTTTTATGTTACATCTGACAGCTTGTTTCAAGCCTCTAAAATGCCAAACAAAAGATTGCCTCTCCAACACCGTAAAAGCAAAAACACACCTGTAGACACCTGTAGAATAATTTCCGTGAAGTTTTCATAGAAATCGTTCCACCAGAGTCGAGTTGCGCCTTATGTCGAAAAAGTATTATTTGATATTTCAACAGTATGCCAATGTTATGATAGGACACAGCCCCGGAGCATCATAAAGATCTATTCTACTCGTTGACGATAACTTTCAGCGAAACTTTCCCCAACTGATGTATTTCCTTTTATATCGTTTCCTTAAAGGTAGCGAAAATATGGTATAAAATATCTAAAACTTAACATAATTTAGTTATGGTTGCTTCCTCTTTCACCTTTTAGTACCTATTTGAATGGGTTTATTCACCACAGATTCCGTAGCCGCAAAACAAATGGAACGCGATATATCTATAATATAATTGTGTTGGTTTTCCTTCTTGAGGCCTGCATTAAATATATTGTTCGAAACTATATTGTCACACTAAATCATCGTTTCAATTATCTACATCTATGTACCTATTCTTGTTCCAAGTGTGGTCGCTTGTGTATTTGAATCGAGCTGCTCACAATATACCATTAACTTTTGTCCAAAATAATGGACAAGCGGAAAGGGTGCCGTAGCTAAATCCTCACAACAATCTATCAAAAAGGACAATCATCAAAACAAATGAAGGTTCAATAATCATACCTGTAGACCAAGTGGCATTGAAGGTAGGCGGCGAATATATCCCGTCAATAATCTCCTCCAATTCCAGTGGAGAAGGTGGTGGGTCCGTTATCGGTGGTTTAGTAGTTGTCGATGGAGCAGCTGTGGTCGGAGGCGCCGTAGTCGGGTCAGCCAGAACTCCAGGAGTCGTGAGCCCTTCCATGGACTCAATTGGCTGGGCGACGCCATTATCGCCTCCTGACAGGACGACGACCAGAGTGACCACCACTCCGAGTGCTACCAACATGGCGACTGTTCCGATTAGGTATCCTAGTGTCTTCTTGCGTTTGGTTGCGACCAGAACCTGAAAGTTTATATTGAGTTTAGTAAAGGCAGTTCATTTTGGACAGCAAAGATAAATTAACTTTTTTAAATCTCCTATAAAATCTCTAATGATGTTAATTTGACTATCAATGGACACAGACTAGCACTAATAACATTGACATTCATATTCTAATATACTTAATGCAAATAATACTGTTCTTATTACCTATTTCAGCACTAGTGAAATCCGTGCAAAACGGTGTACGTAACCCGTATAAAAACTTTTTACAAAAAAAAAGTACAACCGACTTCCACAAAAAAACACTACAAAGTGAAAAATAACTTTAATTTCGGAAGTCGGTGGTAAAAAGTGAAAATTCAAAACTAAAGACACCGACTTCCGAAATTAAAGTTATTTTTCACTTTGTAGTGTTTTTTTGTGGAAGTCGGTTGTACTTTTTTTTTGTAAAAAGTTTTTATTTTTCACTTTTTAGTTGTGGTACCTACCCCACACAAATTGGAATACCACTACACTGCTATGTAAAAAACAGTGAAAGGAAGTTATCATCATGTCATACCCTTTCATACAAAAAAAACCAGCTAACCAGCCAGTTTTGTTCATGTAACCGAATATCTCATCAGAACAAAACGTTGTAAGTGCCCTTGAACATTTTTTTTTTCGAAATAGTTTTTATAACCTTTGTAGTGAGTACAGGCGTGATAATATGTTGTGTGATGGCGTAAACAATGCTTAGATATGCTATAGCAACAATTGCGGTTAATCTGCTGTTATTTATTGAAGAGTTCCCCCGATTTCTACAAGATCCCATCATCAGATATTGAAATGGTGATAATGGGACCACACGGGAAGCACAAGCTTTCAAATAAAAAAAGAATCATGAAAATCGGTTCACTCAGTCGCAAGTTACGAGGTAACAAACATAAAAAAAAAAAAAAAAAAATACAGTCGAATTGAGAACCTCCTCCTTTTTTTGAAGTCGGTTAAAAATTGGCATTAATGTCAAAACAAAAGAACTGCTTCGCTACCGTACAAAATATCTTGCAATGACGATTATATAGAATCAAGTTAATGTAACTAGGAAGCCAGAGATACATAATAATTTACAAGCCTACGACAGATCGATTTGAAGGTAAACAAGCATCAGTTGCTGACGTAGAGTGCTCCAGGATCTTGCAAAAAAAATATCACATTATGATCAATTATTATTTTCAACTGATCACTAAACTTGACAACCGAAATTTTATATAAGTATAAGTTCTCTAAATTATTGTTTACAGTAATTAACTTTTGCAAAACAAAGATTTCTTGATCGTACATTGAAATGATTTATGTTTTGACGTTGTAACACACTGAGTAAACACAAAGTTATATTGTATACACCTATTATATTAATTAATAGTCATATATTAAAATATCTAAATGAGATACATGGTTAGCAACCGGGTTTTCCTTAAAAATATGGCAAATAACGGGTAAAGTAAATACGTAGGTTGGTTATCTTGGTAACTTTACTAGTATTTTCAAATAATAACATGTTATTTGAATGTGATTATAGAAAAAGGGAATATCTTTTGAAACCTGGCTAGGTGAAAAATAATTAAAAGAATAATTCTCACAACAAATATAACATAAATAAACGAAAAATACGCACATTACTTTCGGCCTACACTGCACTGCAATCCAAAATCACTTAAGATTTATAAAATACACTTGAGGACACAACAACCCATAATCCTTAATATTTTGACAAAACAATATTGCAATTAATTATATTCACGAAACAGCGGCCATTCCGCTCACTGAACAAAAGTGGAATGGACTCGACCGCGAATGTGGACCTTGATTAGGTTTTTTACATGCAAGTTACTCCACCGGGGTTATCGAAGGTTATCTGCAGCTCGTTCAACATTTAGCATCAATTACGTATAGGTTACGCCTCATTGTAGTAGGTAATGGCGGTTAATTTATAATTTATTTTCATGTTTATTCTATGGTTAATTTTAGATAGCTCTAACTGCAGCCCGTGCTAATGAGAACAACTGAATTCAGCTAGATTATGTTCTTACGAAACAGCTTGCAGGTTCTTCTATGCAGTTTCTATTACAAAATAGTGCTATAAAGAAACTTTTTTTTTAATGGGCCTTTTTAAGCCTCAAGCAGACTGGCGCGACGCGACACCGGTAATTGTTCTACCGTGAAGTTTTCTTAAAAATTGTTTTGGTAGAGTTGTGTCTTTCTTCCTTACCAGATAATGTTTGTAATCGAAACAAAACGGTTTGCTCTATTATTTAAGAAATTGTAGCCGAATTTATTATGAAAGGTCTCTTTAGATCGTATTTATGATACCGGCCACATGTGTCTGTATCTAATTCTTGTTTCATTATGCCGTAGGTATCTACCTGTTTATAGACAATATTAAACTTTGCTTCATTGAAGGGTGTTGGGGGACTGTCATATGTAATTTTGACGTTCGAAAAGTGCTGATTCTCAGCCTAGTTTAAATAAATGACTTTTGAATTTTAAATGTGAAATTTGAATCAAGAATTTGAATTTTGAATATTGGATTCTGAATTTTAATTTTAATTTTTAATTTTAATTTTGAATATTGGATTCTGAATTTGAATTTGAATTTTTAATTTTAATTTTGAATTGGAATTTTGTATTTATTCAAGTTTAGACTGCCTTGTTGGTCTAGTGGTCGCAAACACTACTGCTGATCATGAGGTCCTGGGTTCGACAAAGTGTTATTGGGTTTTTCCATCTGGAATTTCTCAGTAGCAGCGCGGAGTCTGGATTTGTGCCCGGTTGATAGCAATAGGCTCGCCCCCTTACATGGGACTTAAACATAACTGGCGAAATGTGGGTGTACTATAGGTAGGTACGCCTCTGTCTGACCCTTCGGGGATTACAGGCGTGATGTTATGTCATGAAAATTTTCAGCCTCATAGGGCTCATAAAGAGAACATTGTTCATTGGACAGTTTGTGAAGAGGTTCCTCTCAAGATGCCTCATCACCGTTACCTTTGATCTTACTTTTTTTTTTATCAAACCCCGTTTTTATTAGGGTTCCGTACCCGAAGAGTGCCAAACGGAACCCTATTACTAAGCCATCTCATGAACCGTAATAGGTAAATAGTTGAAATCACAGATTGTGTATTTCTGTTGCTACTGCATTAACAAACAATAAAAATAAAATAAAGTTAAAAATTAAAGGGGGGGGGGGTTCCACAAGAAACGTGTTTTTATTTGCGTTTTTTGCTAAATATTGTATGTATTGTAGTGGTGGTGGTGCGAATCCGACTCGCACTTGGCCGGTTTTATTATTAATATTATACTTCTGTTTCAAAATGAATTCCAGTTTTGAATAATTATGGTTATTATAATGTATTTTTTTATATTATATAAAAAAACCCCCTTTAAAATTCCTTTTATTTATATTTTTCCAGTTACTCTAAATCCAGCTATTTCTAAATGCAAAGTATTTCACAGAAATTGTTTTTTTTGTGTTGATGACCTTACAGCTCGGTCGTTTATTATTTTAATAAATATTTTTATAAAAATATTAGACAATTGATGAGTCAGGAAGTCATGTACTCATGAATTAATTCGTTTTAATTTTTTATAATTATAGACTTATTCATTAATTCGTATAAATAATTTTGTAATAATTATATGAATTTATTAGTAACTTATAACAAAATTTATCTCCGTGAAATACTTTCGAGATGTAGAATTTATGGTGGTGTAATGTACGAGGGGATTTTTCTTTATCTTTAGTGAGTTGTTTTTTTATTGCAGTTACAATGACATTATAGTTTATTAAAGTGTATGCGGCAGGTAATTATGTTATTAATGATGTACATACTAACGACTTTTTAATTTGACGCACAGGTGTTTTTTTCTCTAATTCATACCACATTATGTCGACAATAAAATACACATAACTTTCCAATCATTTAGCAAATCTGAGAACACTCTCAATCTGAGTTTACATGAAAGTAATTAACCAAGATTGGTAAAAGTGAACACCATGATTTTTTGTCAGAATTACGTAAATATTGTGAAAATATTTTGAGAAGCAATTGGTTAGGTTAAATAGATGTTCCCAAGAAATTTTTATTTAAAACGCTCGTAACAGAAAAATAAGAAAAATGCTCTCAGCGCAGCAAAAAGGAGGAGGTTCTCAAGTCGACGCGTGTACTTATTTTTATGTTGGTATCTTCTTCTTTTCGTGCGGTTCGTGACTAATCTGGTGTCAGAGTTTTAAAGCCGCCCATGGGCCATGTCATCGAGAAATATCTCTCAGGCATGCTGGTTTCCTAATAATGTTTTCCTTCACCGTTTTTGAAGCAAGTGATGAAGTATGACCACGCAAAACTTTTTACAGAGTAAAGCTTTGTGCAGACCAGCGCGACGCGACAGCGCGACGCGACACCGGTTATTGTTATACCGTGAAGTTTTCTTAGAAATTGTATTGTTCTTGTCGCGTCGCCGTCGCGCCGTCGCGTCGCGCTGATCTGCACGGGCTTTTATTCGATTTTGATGATTCTTTTTTTTATCATTTAATCTGTATCTAGGTACCTAAAACTGCTTTGTTTTAGCTTGCTGATTAGACCAGGGTAGAAGCCTTTAAAAATAATAAAAAGTGAAAAAAAATAATAGTAGGATGAAACCCATTAGAAAAGGAGGGGAATATTATACATGGATACAGATAACAACATAACACATCGGAAACCGCGCAAAACGGGATCTCTAAATAACTTGTCTGATATGACAAAATATGACGACGAAAAAACAATATTTGATACCACAATGTTGAGCATACCAGACAGTCTACATAACTATAGTGACAATGACATGGTAAAGGACCTAAATGAACAAATAAATTCACTTAACATGCAACTAATGAGTGCTCATCAAGAAATAGACGACTTAAATAACGAGAATTTCCGTTTAAAAACAGATCTACAAAAATCTTTGAAGACCGTCGAAACCTGTAAAAAGATATGCTTAACGCCTGATAGGAAAAATGGCTCACCATCATCAGCTCGCAAAAAAAGCTCTACGCATCAAAACATTCCAACGATTATCTCAAATAATGAGCCCAAGATTAGAGACACTCCTTACAAAAAAACAAAAATGCTTCATAAAGCAACCCAAACATCTAATATGACTAGCGATAAACTGACACAAACTAAACAAAAATTGACAACAACTTCACAAGTGTGTAATATTGCCTGCGAAAATGTATCAGGAGCTATGTATGTTCCAAAACATAAAAATAGATTATCTGTAATAAGTAGCAATTGCACAAAGGGAACGCTGCCTCTAATCGAAGAAACCTTCTCAAAACATTTTAAATTTTGTCATCATGTACTGCCAGAAATTACCACAACAAGTTTCCTGAACTCTATTGAATATAAATTAAAAGATTTCACGATGAACGATTACTGCCTGTTTTTCATTGGAGAAAATGATCTGAGCAATGGAGACTATTTGAATATACTTGACAACTTAAAAAACTCGATGAAAAAGGTCAACCATACAAACATCATTATCTGCGCTCCGACTTACAAAAGAGGTGCTTTAATCCACAATTATAAAGTCGAGTTATTTAATAACCTACTATGTTTAGACATAAAAAACAATCAATACGCGTATTTTTTTGATAGCAATCGCACCCTATCACTTGAAATGTTTTCCAGTAGTACAGGAAAATTGAACAAATATGGATGGAGGAACATTTTTGAACAGATCATGTCCAACATATTGATAGACTACAAATTATTCTGCTCTCAAGACGATCTGACAAACGACAATATTGTCCAAACGCTGCCATTCTCAAATGGCATGATTGAAGACAAATCAACAACATCACAAGACACTGCTCATACTGACACGTCAGACAACAGTGTTTTTTTTCGTCTATAATAGTTTAAAGATTCTTCATCAGAACATTGCTGGGCTATTAAATAAATCTGACATGCTTACTGTTCACCTGCAAGAATTATCTCAGCAGAAAAGAGACATAGATATAATTTGTATCACTGAACACTTCGTAATGGCCGGACATGAGAAATTATTGAATATAACGAACTACAAGTTAGGAGCAATTTATTCAAGACCATCTCAGAAACGAGGAGGTGCATGTATTTTACTTAAAAGTTGTATTGAATACAGAGAGGTTTTGGATGTCTCTCGTCATTCCATACCTAATGTTATTGAATGTTGCGGCATAGAACTTACGAACCAAAGTGTAATTATTATTTGTATTTATAGGCCACCAAAGTTAAATAATTTAAATGTTTTTTATGAAAAGTTAGAGTTTATTTTGAAGAAGCTATGTTCAAAATCTGATGGGAAAATAGTCATGTGTGGGGACTTCAATATAGATACGCTTAAAAGAAATAACCTGACACTGGACTTTGAATACTTTCTTTTGGGCTACAATCTCAAACTGGAACTGCGACAGCCCACCAGGCTGGCCAGTAGTACTTGTTTGGATAATTTTGCATGTAACTCTAAATTAAAATGTAAATCCGAAGTATTAGACTTTGCATTGTCTGATCACACTGCTCAGCTATTAGAAATTAAGGTTATAAAATCCTATAGAATAAATTCCTGGCGGATTAAGAAACGCGACCTATCGAGTGAAAATATGGCTAGATTCAAAAACTTTCTAAAATGTCTCTCTTTCTCTGAAATCTACCAAACCGAAAACGCTAATGAAGCATACGATTATTTTCTGGAGCATTTTCGCATGCTGTACGATCTTTGCTTTCCTTACAAATTAATAACAGTTAACTCTAATAAGAATATTAAATGGGTTTCCAATGGCATCCGCGTGTGTAGTAGAAAACAAAGACACTTACTATGGAAGTACAGACGCGAGCCATCAAATTGTAATAAAAATAAATTCAGAAATTACTCGCGCAGGTTTCGGAAAATTATTAAATTGACGCAAAGAGCACAAAATAATTATTTAATTAACACCTCAAGCAATAAATCGAAAGCATCATGGCAGGTTATAGATAACAAAACCCAAATCACTGAGCCTATTTCCCAAATTAAAGTTCAAAATACTACCATTACTAACCCGACAGATATCGCAAACGCTTTTAACAACTACTTTATTGACCAGACACAAAATAACATGACGAAACCACCGGACACTGCGAACTTGACAAGTAACCCGAAATCAATGTTTATGCATCCAGTAGTACCGCAAGATATTATGAGAGCGATACAATCATTAAAAAATAAAAGTAGCACTGGATATGATGGTATATCAACAAAGGTTGTAAAATTCGTATCAGGCGACATCGCCTTGCATTTGTGTCATATAGTTAACTTATGTATCAGTACAGGAGTATTTCCGGATAGTTTAAAAACAGCTATAGTGAAGCCACTTTTAAAAAAAAACAATAAAGAAGATCTTGCAAATTATAGACCAATTGCTTTAATACCCATTTTTTCAAAGGTTATAGAAAAACTAATTTATGACTCGGTTAATAACTTCTTAACCAAATATAATATTTTAAGTGCGGAACAAAAGGGTTTCAGAAAAAATAAAGGTATAAATACGGCTGTTTACGATTTGATAAATGTCATATTGCAAAATGTGGATAAAAAAATACCAGTTTGCGCAATTTTTACGGACATGACGAGGGCTTTTGATTGTGTTGATCACGAAATTCTTACAAAAAAGCTAGACATCATAGGCATCAGAGGAAATGTACTTAATCTCTTAAAATCATACCTTAATAATCGTAAGCAGCACACAGAAATATTTAGAATATGTCTAAAAACTAAGCGCGAAGAAAAATATTTATCTAAGGCTAGAATTATTAGGTTTGGCGTACCACAGGGTAGTGTGCTGGGCCCTTTATTGTTTTTGCTGTATATAAATGATTTACCTCGCCACATTGAACATCCTATGGTCTTATTCGCTGACGATAGTACTGCCTTGATTAAATGTATTGACAAAAAAACATATGAATATGACATAAATGATACTTTACTAAACATTATACGCTGGCTTGACCAAAATAATTTAATGATTAATTTAACAAAGACTAATGTAATGCATTTTTATCAACGGATTCCACCAGGAATCTTGCATTTACACTATAATGGACAAAAAGTTGACCAAGTATTAGTTGCAAAATTCCTTGGCATTATGATAGATAGCCAATTAACTTGGAAGCCACAAGCAGAAGAAGTTTGCAAAAAACTTAGTGCAGATGCGTATGTACTCTTTAATTTGTCTAAAAAAGTAAATATGGCCACAAGGTTAATTGCATACCATGGGTTAGTCGCGTCGATTTTGAGATTCGGCATAATATTTTGGGGAAATTGTAGTCTGAAGGATAGGGTGTTCAAGGCTCAAAAACGCTGTATAAGGGCTATGTGCAATTTAATAGTAACAGATAGCTGCGTACCTATTTTTAAGTCCCTAAAATTACTAACGTTCCCATCTCTTTATATCTTGGAGGTGGCTGTTTTTGTTAAATTGAACATGCATCTTTTTAATAAAGTGTCTGAAAATAGGAACCGGCCAATCAGGAGGCAGTATAAAAATTTGTTAATTGTTAGTGGTTCCGATACCGCCCTATTAAAGAAAAATATAATATGTATGGGTCCGATCATATTTAACAAAATACCCGATGTAATAAAAAATGAGACAGTTCCACGTTTCAAAAAGAATTTGACAGATCTACTAATTATTAAGTGTTATTACTCAATTGGCGAATTTTTGACCGATAAGAATTTAAATTGATAATATGACATCTCTGTACTCTTGACTTTTACTAAAACTTTAATTTTTAATTTAAATGTATTGACTCAAACTTGACGAAATTATAATCCCATTTTATTAAACTTGACATTTTATGTTGTATTGCCTAATTTATTTTTTTTTCTGAATTTCATCTTGACATGTTAACTTGTACCTATTGATTTGATTGAATTTGTTAATAATATTTGTAAACTGTTTGCATGCCTTAGTTAAGGTAGTTAGTATAAGGATCATTTTAACCTTAACACCTGTAACCTGTACCTACTTTCTGTGCAAATAAAGAACTATTCTATTCTATTCTATTCTATTATAAAAATGAAAGGAAAAATAATTTACGGGCGATCTGAGGTCGGGAAGGGGATGGGGGTGAGTTTTTAAGGGTAAAAAACGGTTTTTCTTGATTTCCGGCAAAACTAAAAGTCCTATCGAAAAAAGTCAAATGGCAAAGTTGTAGGTAATAAAAAGATCAAAAACTTTTGTATTTACACTTTTTTCACATAACCTCAAAAAGTATGTGAAAAATTCAAAAAACCAAGTTTTTGGTTTTTTATTTTTATCTTTTACAATTTTTTTTTTTTTTGAACGAAATTTGGTGAAAACTTACCTTTTTATGTCCCAAATACGCTGTAATTTATTTGATTAAAAATATTTATTTTTTCACCTTATTTTGAATTAATATCGAAAAAACACCCTAATTTTCAATCGAAAATTCACCCGTCAAAATATCAGCTTTTTTCAAAAAGTTGGTATGGTTTCTGTTCGTTGAAATCTCTACTTTCCGATGGTGAAAAAAAATATATGTTACTACAGTAAATCTTCTCAGAAAATGCAAAAAATAAAAAAAAACTAGAATTCGAAAAATTATTTTTAATTATTATAAATAATTTTGAGCTATTTATTAAAATTTACACTTTAATTACTCGAAAAACGTTAGATTACATGTGACATTGATAACAAAAAAATTGCAAATAAAAATATACTACTATAATTAACAAACAAATAAGTTAATAAAATTAATATTTAATAAGACATCTACAATATTTGGAGAAAGTTGTCGAATCTTCTTTAAATTATATGCGTAGATGCCTATTTATAACTATTTTAAGATAAATTATATATACCTGAGTAGATATACCTGAGTGACCTACGAAAAATTGTAGCCCATCAAAAGGTATTTCGTGGAGAAGTGGGGAAGGGGCTAGGCGGGTCTGGGTCTTACTACATACATACCTACTATTATATACTATATATTTCGTAGCAGCTGTTACAACCGTTAGCCTAACCTAATATTGTAATGAATAACGTAATCAGAATCACATTACATTTATATTTATATATAATGAGATTTTCTATGACATAAATGTAATAAGCATTAAATAAATCAACTTTTTAATTGAAACAAATTGCAACAATCACATTTTTTAGATGAAATTATTTATAATAATTTAAAAAAAACTTTCGAATTCGAGTTTTTTTTTAATTTTTAGCTTTTTCTGAGAAGATTTGCTGTAGTAACATATATTTTTTTTTTCACCATAGGTTTCTTCTTCAATATTGGAGCAATTTTCAGAACCATGACAGTTAGAACATAAATTTGTGCATTTTAAACCATGTTTTCGGCAACCACATTTTAAACAGTTATATCCAGTTTCACAGCTGCAGCAAATAGTTTTGAGCAATATTTCCGGAATTAATTCTTTTTGTGTAAATTTGTGTATTTAGAAATATATTTGAAATATTTTTTTTTTTCATGGGATTAACTAAATTTTTTTGTGCAAAATTAAGGAGATTTTTTTTTTTTATCTTGTACTAAAATATCATTTAATTTCAATCTTTAGGTTATGTTACGTTAAGCATACTATTTTTTAAAGAAAATATTACGATTTTTATGTTTGAGTTGATTGATACAGATAAAAATAGAGATAGTATTTACCTTCCTATGCAGATTCGAAAAGTTTTTTTATTTTTTTAAGTAAACTTGTCACAATTATCTTCAAGAAACTCAGCGTGCACGTGTATTTTTATAAACGATGTTGTATACTGTACTGTATTTCGAATACTGGTTAGGCTAACGGTTGTAACAGCTGCTACGAAATATATAGTATATAATAGTAGGTATGTATGTAGTAAGACCCAGACCCGCCTTCCCCACTTCTCCACGAAATACCTTTTGATGGGCTACAATTTTTCGTAGGTCACTCAGGTATATCTACTCAGGTATATATAATTTATCTTAAAATAGTTATAAATAGGCATCTACGCATATAATTTAAAGAAGATTCGACAACTTTCTCCAAATATTGTAGATGTCTTATTAAATATTAATTTTATTAATTTATTTGTTTGTTAATTATAGTAGTATATTTCTATTTGCAATTTTTATGTTATCAATGTCACATGTAATCTAACGTTTTTCGAGTAATTAAAGTGTAAATTTTAATAAATAGCTCAAAATTATTTATAATAATGAAAAATAATTTTTTGAATTCTAGTTTTTTTTTGATTTTTTGCATTTTTTGAGAAGATTTACTGTAGTAACATATATATTTTTTTTTCACCATCGGAAAGTAGAGATTTCAACGAACAGAAACCATACCAACTTTTTGAAAAAAGCTGATATTTTGACGGGTGAATTTTCGATTGAAAATTAGGGTGTTTTTTCGATATTAATTCAAAATAAGGTGAAAAAATAAATATTTTTAATCAAATAAATTACAGCGTATTTGGGACATAAAAAGGTAAGTTTTCACCAAATTTCGTTCAAAAAAAAAAAAATTTGTAAAAGATAAAAATAAAAAACCAAAAACTTGGTTTTTTGAATTTTTCACATACTTTTTGAGGTTATATGAAAAAAGTGTAAATACAAAAGTTTTTGATCTTTTTATTACCTACAACTTTGCCATTTGACTTTTTTCGATAGGACTTTTAGTTTTGTCGGAAATCGAGAAACACCGTTTTTTACCCTTAAAAACTCACCCCCATCCCCTTCCCGACCTCAGATCGCCCGTAAATTATTTTTCCTTTCATTTTTATAATATTCCCCTCCTTTTCTAATGGGTTTCATCCTACTATTATTTTTTTTGGTTTTAAAAATTATCGACCCTGGTCTAGATGTTCATCTTCAAATTACGAATAGAATCAAGTGTAAGCGTGCGTTTCCATTGAGACGTCGGAGTAGAAAGGAAATGTGCAGGACTCGACCAATCACATTGGTTGAAATCCATATCGCGTCTCTCATCTCAGTGGAAACCCATCCTTATATCTACACCACAAATCAACTTATTCTAAACATCACTCCGTCTCTGTCATCTTCAAACGATTGACAGAAACAGAGCGGTGTTTAACTTCGTTTAGCGTGAAATGTACCGGCCGTCGAGAGAATGCGTTCTTGACACCTATCAGTTTCATACTAACGAATATGTGTTTTGCGAATTTGATCCTTATTACTACTAGAAATTATTCAAGTGTCAGGTATGCATTCTCTCGACGGCCGGACTGTAGTGATTGGTGGTGCAATCAGACACCTCTCACCTGGTCACTGGTTCCCATCTCCAGAGTGGAGTTGCTGTTGTCTTGCGCCATCTTGATTGGGAAGTAACTGTGAACAAAGTAAACACACTGTTAATTGATTTATTTTCCAGCAAATTATTATGAAATACTTTATTTTAAAACTTCTTCGCTCTTTGAGTTTTGTTGGAATATTACAAAAACCCCAGTGTTAACAGATTAAAATAATTACACGATTCAATCACTCGATTATCACAATCGATCTTTCACTCATTCGATCATTCGTTAATGTCGGTCCTTCAAATGTTTTCTACAATTATATAAATCGGAACGTCAAACAGTTCACACATCTTTTCTTTCCTCCTACGACCTATTTCCCACAGGTTATGGGCCCAGGCTACGTAGTAATACAGTGTTAAGATTATATTAGTGTGCAAAAATAATCAACTGTTAGTTCGTTAAAAATAATTTGAAAATGGAGTCGCGAAGTAAAAGAAATATTCAACAGTTTAACGGGGAACGATATAGCACGTGGAAATTTCGTGTTAGATCACTTTTAGGAGAATTGCAAGTGTTGTGTGTGGTTGATGAACGACCGCCATCAGAACCAGATGAAGAGTGGAAAAAGAAAAATATGCTGGCAAAAGGTACGATAGTGGAATATTTAGGCGCTGCATTTTTGAATTTTGCAAAAGGTGCTGCTACGGCAAAATCTATAATGGATGATTTGGATAAAATTTACGAAAGGAGGAGTTTAGCTACACAATTGGCACTGCGAAAACAATTATTAAATTTAAAATTGCAACCGGATGTGACGTTATTCCAGCACTTCAATAACTTTGACAATATAATTACGGAACTAATTTCAGCTGGTGCAAAGTTAGATGAGATGGACAAAGTATCACATTTATTGTTAACCTTACCTACTTCCTACGACGGCGTTATAACAGCATTAGAAACGTTAGGAGAAGAACAATTAAATCTAGCATTTGTTAAGACACGTCTTTTAGATCACGAAGTGAAATTAAAAGCTGATACTACAACCGAACTGAAAGTGTTATATACATCTACGAAGAAATTTACATCAAAACCTGGATTTGATAAGAAAAAGTTCCGTGACAGTACTCGATATAAGAAGAAGCCCCAGCCTGGAAACTCAATGCATAAGATTTCGAAGCTATATTGTGATCATTGCGGTCGACGAAATCATGTCAAGAAGGATTGCCATTATTATAAGAAAATTCAGCAAGATAGCGGTGGTAGCAGCCAGACACCATCCGCAAATACAATGCAGATTTCAGGCAATGATGAGGACAGTTTCGCTTTTATGTTTACAACATGTAAGTTACTTCATTCGCATCTTAATTCTACTAATGATACAATAACTTTTCTTTTAGATTCGGGCGCAACTGACCACATTGTAAATACAAAGGAATTTTTCTCTTCATACTCTGAGTTACCCACTCCGCTAAAAATTGGGGTAGCTAAGAACAGCACTAACATTCCCGCATTTGGTAAAGGACAAATAAATGTTAATAGTAATCTAGGTTTTCAAGGATCAATCGATAATATTCTATATTCACCAGATGTTCCATATAATTTACTATCGGTAAATCGTATTCAAGAAGCAGGTATGTCGGTTATTTTTAACAATAATAAAGTTCATATTTACAAAAACAACAAATGCTTAATGTCCGGTATAAGTAGTAATAACCTTTTTAAGTTACATTTTAAAGTACGGTCGAATCTGCGATCTCAATGTAATTTAAATTTATCTGAGACTTCTAAACCTTATGATTTATGGCACAAACGTCTCGGTCATTTGAATAAACAAAAATTTAATATTTTGAAAGACCTAATTGAGGATAATCATATTATCAATGATGTCATTCCTAGTGATGAGTTATGTGAGTCTTGTATATTTGGTAAACAATCACGACTACCCTTTGCTAAGTCAAAAGTGAAATCCAATAACAACAGACCACTTTTTATTGTTCATTCTGATGTTTGCGGTCCTATAACACCACCTACATTTGATGATAAAAATTATTTTACTATTTTTGTTGATGATTTTACTCATTATACAGTCACATATTTAATGCATTCTAAGTCAGAAGTATTTAAATGTTTTAAGGATTTTGTGGCTAAGAGTGAGAACTTACTTAATTCTAAGATTGTTAATCTATATTGTGATAATGGCCGAGAATATCTTTCTAACGAGTTCAAAGAATTTTGTGTTGAAAAGGGAATAATGTATCATTTAACGGTACCTTACACTCCACAGCAAAATGGTGTATCAGAGAGGATGAATCGTACGTTAACCGAAATGGCTCGAACATTGGTTACAAGTGCGAAATTAGATAAAATATTTTGGGGTGAAGCTGTTTTAACAGCAACTTATTTGACTAATATTCTACCCACTAAAGCTCTGATAAATAAAACACCATACGAAATGTGGCATGGTAAGAAACCGAAAATAAATCATTTAAAAATGTTTGGCTGTACTGCATACGCTCATAATAAAACTAGAAAAAGTAAATTCGATCAAAAATCTCATAAGTCAATATTAGTTGGTTACGATGCAAATGGTTATAGATTATTTCATGTTGAAAATAGTGAAGTATTCATAGCTCGTGATGTCATATTCGATGAGTTGAATTTTACACAATCGCGACCAACAAGTAGCAGTAGCGACAACATTGTGATTCCCACAAAAATTAGTAAGCTCGACAATGATTCGGCAAAACTAATAGAAAGTCAATCTCAAGATTCTTTGAATGAAAATTCGTCATTAGGAAATCAACCTAATAATTTAAGGCGAAGCGAAAGAATTCTCAATTTACCCCCGAAAAATTATAAACAGATGCATGATCCTGATTTATTTTTGTCATTAATTACTTTACAATCATTGCCATCCTCATTTAAGAATATATTTGATAGACATGATTCTGATAAATGGTTAAAAGCTGTACAGAGTGAAATTGAGTCACTTCGAAGCAACCAAACGTGGACTTTAGTAGAAAAACCTAAAGATATCAATATAATAAGTTGCAAATGGGTATTTACTATTAAAAACAATGAATTAGGTGAACCCGTACGATATAAGGCTCGCTTGGTTGCTCGAGGTTTTACTCAAGAGTACTTGCAGGATTATAATGAAACTTTCGCGCCAGTAGCTCGGATCACTACATTTAGATTCATGTTAGCTTTAGCTAATCAATTTGATTTACATGTACATCATATGGATGTTAAAACGGCATTCCTTAATGGAATACTAAAAGAAAATATTTATATGGAGGTACCAGAAGGCATTTTAGCTAAAGATAATCAGGTGTGCAAACTAAACAAAACATTGTATGGCCTAAAGCAGTCGTCCAGATGTTGGTTCGAACGTCTGGATCTCGTTCTTAAAGATATGGGTTTTAAAAATTCTGAAGTAGATCCTTGTTTATATGTGTTAGATAAAAATGGTATAGATAAAAATGTTTATATAGTATTGTACGTCGATGATTTGATAATTTCCACTAAAAGTATTGATACATTACAAGTTTATAAGAACAGTCTTATGCAAAAATTTGAAATGTCTGATTTAAAAGAAATAAAGTTATTCCTTGGTATCAGAATCGAAAGGTCAAGAAATACTATCTCATTGGACCAATCTACATACCTACAGAATGTTTTAAATAGATTTTCTATGAGTGATTGCAATCCTTCTCAGTCACCTTTACCTTGTAAATTAAATTATTTGACTTTAAATTCTGACACATACTATGACGCACCCTGTAGAAATGCAATTGGGTGTCTTATGTATGCAATGCTTTGTACACGGCCAGATATTTGTGCTGCTATAAGTATATTGAGTAGATACCAATCTAAAAATAATGAAGAATTGTGGAAATACTTAAAACATCTTTTGCGGTACATAAAAGGTACAGTCGGTATAAAATTAACTTATCGTAAAAGTGATTATAAGGAATTAATTACTGGCTATGCAGATTCTGATTGGGGAGGCGATGAAAACGACAGAAAAAGTACAACAGGCTATTTATTCAAAGCTTTTGATAATTGTACAATTTCTTGGAACACTCGAAAACAAAATACTGTCGCCGTCTCTTCAACGGAAGCTGAGTACATGGCTTTGTTTGAGGCTGTAAAAGAAGCAGTCTGGATTAAATCACTACTAAATAGCATTTTAATTCAAATAAAAGAGCCTATTATAATATACGAAGACAACAATAGTTGCATTTGTATCGCAAATAATCCTACAAACCATAAAAAATCTAAACACATAGACATAAAATACCATTTCATTAGGGAACAAATCGCTAATAAAATAATAAAACTAGAATTTATTTCCACAGGAAATCAACTAGCTGATATTTTTACGAAAGCGATTCCTTCCAAAAGGTTTCTAGACTTAAGACACAGTTTAAATTTGTATTAAACTTTAATTTGTAAGATTTATTTCATCTGATTTTGAAGTGAATATTAAAATAAGATTAAACATTAACTTAATCAACATTTTGATTGTTATGTTATAATAAATAAGTATTAATTATTCTATTAGGTACACAAACAGTAGTTTACTTTTGTTAAGTGATTGAAATGAGCTCTATTTTTCTGTATACTTGTATTTTTGAGGGGGACTGTTGGAATATTACAAAAACCCCAGTGTTAACAGATTAAAATAATTACACGATTCAATCACTCGATTATCACAATCGATCTTTCACTCATTCGATCATTCGTTAATGTCGGTCCTTCAAATGTTTTCTACAATTATATAAATCGGAACGTCAAACAGTTCACACATCTTTTCTTTCCTCCTACGACCTATTTCCCACAAGTTTTTTCGGAGTGTTTTTCATAGAGTAGGAATCACCTACGTCATCCATTTTTAATAAAAAAAAATGGTTGCCTGTAAAGTCGGTTTTACGGGCGAAGATTTAACGTGATAACGTCTTTTTATCGGCGGTGACTCATCGTAACAGACGTGAGCGGGCATTACACTTTTTCATGAGTGACTCCGAGCCGCAACCTAATTTAAGACGTTGTCACGTCAAAAACAATTACTTGTAAAAGTGCTACTTTAAACCTATTTACAAAAATAACAATAAATAAGTAGTGCCAGAAATATATGAACGGTTAAAGGAAAATTTTGAGGGCCTCAATACATTTGCAATTCATAGAATTTAGTTATTAATATAATTACAAAGCATGGATTTTCCTCTCCATTCTATGTCCGAATAAACTTTGGACTGAATACGAATATAAAATGTTATTAAAATTAAGTCAGAATTACGTCAGTGGTATTGTTTCATACAATATAGTTTCATTTTAATACTTATGCTGAATATCACAGTCGTTACGGGCTTCAGAAGCCCAAAAGTCTGTCAACCAGTCTTGCCAAGGGGTATCATGTTACCCAGTTACTGGGTTGTGGAAGTCAGCTAAGCAGTCGATCCATGTACACTGGTATTCACACTGGTATTCAGCTGCATCCGGTTAGACTGGAAGCCGACCCCAACATAGTTGGGAAAAGGCTAATCTAGGAAAACGACTCATATTCAGTATAACTTTCGAATTACTTTTACTGCAAGTAATTGCAAGTATTTCGTGAAAATATGAGGATTTGCAGCAAAAACAGGGTGGCAGAGACATCGACGCGCTAATACCTGTTACCATGAACTCAGTACAATGATTCTGAAATCCCCGTTGAAATGTTTCACCGGTTATTTTGAAAAAAATTACTATTCCATAAATTTTGACCGCGTAGATACATACACTACACTTTGCTTTGAAACAGCAGTTACATTTTTTGATAACTAACAAAATATTCTACGCTAGGGGGTCAAGAATCATGTTCTGAATTCGTGGTTTCAGTTTGTGCGTCGCATCGCCCTGCCATTCTGTATAACTTCGAGAACTATAAATTAATGACTAGCTGCGGCCCGCGGTTTCA
Source organism: Agrochola circellaris (assembly GCA_914767755.1). Taxonomy (NCBI): domain Eukaryota; kingdom Metazoa; phylum Arthropoda; class Insecta; order Lepidoptera; family Noctuidae; genus Agrochola; species Agrochola circellaris. The sequence goes on from OU611847.1 coordinate 6,576,884, forward strand.
CCCGCATAAGTCTCGATCCCGTAGGAATATTGGGATAAAAAGCATCCTATGTCCTAATCCAGATCATGGTCTATCCATGTGCCAAATTTCATCCAAATCAGTTCAGCCGTTTTAGCGTGAAAGCGTAACAAACAAATAAACAAACTCACTTTCGAAAAATCTTAATTGCCGCGTAAATTATTTTGATAAACATACAATGCAAAACAGCACGTTATTCGAAAAAGACGTAGGATTTTATTTACGGCCTGAAGCAAGGAATCCAAATACAATTTAAACCAAATGCATTCAGCAGTATTTTGGTCTGGAAACTTTAGAGAAACTAAACTCATTTCCTTGAGACAGTGAAGGACGTAAAGTTTATATTGCACTCAGGCACCTAGATTGCAGCTCAAGCTAGATGGATAAGTAATGCGGATGTTACCAGCTTAGAATTTTAAATACAATCTACAAACGAGTTTAATCTAATTCCTAGGTACAGTTAAAAATAAATATCTAGGCTAGACACAGGCATGTAATGAAGCACATCATAATCAGCCTATCATGTTCCCACTGCTGGGACACAGGCTTCCTCTCTGTGAGAGGGAGTGGGCCGTAATCCACCACGCGGGCTCAGTGCGGGTTGGTAGATGTCACATGTCTTCGAATTTTTGGTTCTAGGACATGCCGGTTTCCTCACGATGTTTTCCTTCACCGTTTTGAGAGCAGTGCTGATGAAATAATTTATACCAAGTAAAGCGCCTGCCTGGGTTCGAACCTACGACCATACACAACTCGTAAGTCGCAGCCGGTACCAATGGGCCACCATTGCTCAATGAAGTACAGGTGGGCGTAATATAGGATATATCTTAACGAATGGGCGAAACTTCATTATTTACAAGAAAAACAAAACGATTTCCAAAGTCAACATTTTAAATAGGTACCGTAAAGGCTTTACTCCTAACGTTAAAGAATGCAACCTCCGCGAGTTCAGAAGGCCAATTCTTGTACTTAAAAAACGTTCACATTCAAGTCGCAATCTGCCAAACTTGTAAAAAAAATTGGTAAGTATATTGATTGTATTTTTGACAGATTGCGAATGAGTAGCGAATGCGAACGTTCTAAAAAATTGAAATGGGCAATTCCCATTTCAATTTTTAAGAACGTTCTGATAAATCAAAAACTTTAAATCTTAATCCGCGTATTATAATCGTTATTGTTTTGTCTTATAGAAACGAGTTATACCAGATTAAAATAAACCGGCCAAGTGCGTGTCGGTGCACGCACAAAGAAGAGTTCTGTACTTGGGATAAATTTATCCCAAAAACTGAAGTTGAAAAATATGTTCTCCCATACATCGATATACGTCACGGTCCATTCTCCAACTGCAATGAATGTACGTTGGTAAGAAAAATAATAAAAAAATATGTGATAAAACTACAAACTAACGATTATCGAACTTTTTCCGTTAGTTACTTGTGCTGTGAGACCTTGCAGCCAAATTTCATGGATCTAGGTCCACAGCGAAGGGTGGGTAGGAAGTATCGACAGAGTACTTCCCGTTGACCTAGAATCATGAAATTTATTTGCGGGTATCGAAATAATTATGTCACATAAATGACTATTATTTTTTATTGAGTTTACTTAGAAGCTTGATTTTTGGGACCATAGATTATTTGATCTTAATTTCAACTTGATACCTCTACGCGTTGCGCAGTAGATAGGTCTTGACAGACTGACGGACGGACAACGAAGTGATCCTATAAGAGTACCATTTTTTCGTCTTGCGGTATGGAACCCTAAAAATAGTTGTTATAAAATTATTTCAACTAATCTACTTGTAATCAGTTCAGCAGTAGATTTACTTGCATTTAAGAAAGTATGCACCTTGATAGGACTTGTGTGCCAAAAAATTAGGCACGTCTGGACCAGCGATGCTCTACAATACATCAGTGGTCAGTAAAACCTATGGATACTGGCCATCTGCGATATCAGAGGCTCGAGCTTTGCTATCCCAGAAACAAAACTAAGCCTTTGGAGAAACTTTCTAGTTTGAGATCCGATTTTCTACTTTTTCAATTTTCTGCTACTGACCCTAATTGCGTAATACACGATCAATCAGAATCTGAATCGTTTTGAAACAGATTGCTAATCCATTGCTTCATATGTTCGACAAAGAATCTGCTCAACAACGTAAATAACGCAATTAATGTTGTTGAACTGTCAAAATGAAACAGATTAGTCGTAATTGTTTACGTAATTGGTTAGCTCTACTGCAATAATCTTTCTTTCAGCTTAGTATGGTGATTTTATCCATATTCAAGAAAGGATACCTAAAACTTGATGAAGGTCTTCACAAATTATCTCATAATCAATAGAGTTGAGTCAAAATACACAAGAAGGTAAGCGTCGAGGGCAAATGACGAATGGCTTCGTCAGAATATCAGCCATAGGCTTGCCAGCTTTGGTCGTCACACTTTACTTTTTCCTGTGAAAGTCATACCTCATTGGGTATGAATAAAGTGCACTCTACATATATGACTTTGTAAGACACAAGCATGTCGTAAATAAAATACCTATTAATCATCATCACCAGTAAAACTGAAAGTCAAATAAAATCAAATAATTTATTTCAATTTAAGCGCATAAAAGGCACTTTTGAACGTCAAAATTAACAAAAACGGTCCAAAGGGTAGTTTTCGCATGGAGAAGAATGGCAAGAAACTCCACCGCTACTCTTTTAAAATATTTTGTTTACATTGATCGAATGATAAATAATAATTTGATGTAAATAATATAACAATGATAATAATTTGATGTGTATAATTCTATAAAATAATAATAATTTGACGTAAATATTTGCATGCTTAATGGCAAAATATGGCTGATCTTTGTACTTTACTAACACCTATTGATGTATCATCTACTCATATTTACAAAAATAAAAATTATTCTATTCTATTCTATTCAAAAAATTCCGGTCGGTTCTCTGTAAAAATTCCAATGCCCTATGAAGTTCAATAATCTTAAAACACAATTTATTTTCCTTCCCCTAAAATTCGATATTGCGTTCTCGCATCAGCGGGCGTCGAGATTTGATATTTATTACCTTTGCGCTAGTTCTCGATGTAGCATTGGCTCGAATAGCTTTTCTTTTAAAATGTTTGAAAAAAATTATTGCTTTACTTTTCTATAAAAAATGTTCGCATAATTTGCAAAATTAAAATCTTGTTTTAACCAGGACTAAAAGTTCGAAGATAATAATTTGTAATATCCATCAACTTGCACTGGGCCGTGTGCTAGATTATGGTCCTTAGACACTCTCACAAAGAGTATGCCCGTGTCCGAGCACTGGGAACAGTAAAGGCTGATTATACTTATGCCTATAGGTACCTACGAGGTCTGATAATAGTCATCAAGTCCTTTTAATAACTCTAAATTAATCATGAATCAAGCTGTATACAATGCAAAATCTATTCCGACTCCCAAGCGATGTGTAGGATGTGAAAGAAACACATGCTTTTTTTATATTTCAGGTCAATGTTCATAAAATTAGAATCAAGACTTCAGGCAAATCCCTACTTTGGGGCTCACCGTCTAATCTGTTCTTGTACAATCTGATTATTAATAAATGAATTTTAAATTTGAATTGCCTTTGCTAGCGTTTATATATAATTATTTATATATTATATAATACATTAAGGAACAACCAACTAGCTACATAACTACAGAATCTAGTGGACGGTTACTAATACAGGGTAAATGGTTATACGTGGGCAATCCATTAAGAGAATGTAGGAGAGGTCATTTACAAACAAATGACCCCTTTTGACTCTTATGCAAATGTCAACAATTTTCGAGTCATTAGGCATTTCATATTTTTATTTCATACATGGCAATTCAAAATATATATACATAATCTTAGATCTAATATACAACTAACACTAAAATATATAAATTATAAACAAGTATAAAGAGGAAAGTAGTTAATAAAGGAAGAGCTCATTGGACATCAAAAAATTTTTCGGCGTCGCTGTCAGTGGGAAAAGTGCCTAAAAGGCTGGCAGCATTGCCACGTTGGATGGCAATGCTGATTCTTTTACATTTTCATACATTATAAAACATAAAATGTCAAATTACTCGAAAATGGTTGACATTGGCATAGAGGTCACCAGGGGTCATTTGATTGCAAATTTTCTCACCTACATCCCCTTAACGGATCGCCAACGTGTAACCAATAATCCAGTATATGCATAGCTTTTCTCAAACGACAACTCGCACTGTTCGATTGGAGCTACAATAATAACATGGTCTGCCGTAGATGCCTGAGGAAATATTTCACAAGAACCTAGTTTATGCACATGTCGAAGTTGTCTTCGTTGTTCACGCTGCTCGGGGAGGCTCTTCTTGTGCACCCAGTACGAGAAGAGCCCTGGTAATAGCTGGTACTCGGTAACGCAGAGTCCAGTTAGCCAATCTTTTTACCATGATGATTCCCTACGGTCCCCCCCCAGGACCATCACCAAAGGCACTTTTCAGAGCCACCACATGAAACAGAAGCTATTACCCATTTTACAAAGTGAATACCTAATCAGCGGTCAAGGTATTTGAATTATACACCAAGATTGCTAACCACGCTGCTCGGGGAGGTTCTTCCCGTGGTTCCAGTACGAGAAGATCCCTGGTTATATCACTTGCCTAAAAAACGGTGAAGCAAATCGTGAGGAAACCGGCATGCCTGAGAGATATTTCTCGACGGCATGTGAAGCCAAATCAGAGGCCCAAGAGCGGCTCTAAAACTCTGACATCAGCCGGTCGATTCTGTAAAAATCTCACCGTGAAAACTTAGGTGAAGTGAGCTTAAAGTGAGCTGTAATTTCTAGGGATTGACACTATTGACAGCTCAGTTCACCCAAGTTTTCACGGTGAGATTTTTACAGAATAGCACGGCAGGTTAGTCACTAACTGCACGAAAAGAAGAAGACCAAGATCGACCTGAATCTATTTACAGTCCCATTTCTTTTACTACAAGACGTGCAACGGAACACCGACCACCTCAATGACCGTCACTTGTCCCAAAAGGTTCATTAGAAAATCAGCGTCAGACAGCACCTGTCTGGCATTAATGCTGAAATGAACCTTTTTGGCGCAGCCGTGAGGCACACACTATTATTGTTAGAACATTCCTTTAAAAAAAATATTTTATTATTTGTATTTTGTGTTTCATGAAATGTGTCCAAAAAAACTTTATTCATTTATGGCGGCATCTACGTCGCCCCATACGAACTACGCATCAAAGACAAAACATCCTAACGTCACACAATTCCTGCATCGCGCAATTAGAGTTTACCGCGCGATGGACATTACAAGCTCCCGACTTCAACCTCTGGGCAGTTGCCCGCCAGACACGACACCCGTCTGGTCCGAGGATCCTCCCTTTTCTATGGTGGATGAGTGAACTTTACACCTTGTTCTTCACACCCCTAAGCATCCTTTCTCCTTTTGTAAATATTCCAATAATTTACTCACCACGATCCAGATTAAAAAACAAACAAAATATGAATCGGCCGTAACCGAATCCCCGCCGCACTGAACATTTAACCATAAGATTGTTATTATCAACTAATTCATAATGATAAATACAAGCACTACAAAATATATTATAAAGAAAAAAGATTTTTTTTTTGTATGTTTTTTTGTAATGATTTTCTAGTAAGTATAAGCACAATGTTCCATTAATTTATCATTGAAATTGTGATGTTCGATTTATGTATTATTTATCTACTACAAGTTAACAATTTAACTACCTTTTTTACTACAATTTTTTTAAGTAAAATAAGTTATTTGACATGATTTCCCAATTACTGATAGGTAGATAATTCAGATCAATAAAATTGTTGTTTGTTTGTACCTATATAGGCTGAAGGTTAAAAAAAAAAAAGGCATTCCCGTATTTTAAGAACATTCCCTTTCTCATTTCAGTCTCAATCTATCGAAATTGTATAGGGATTTTGGTATTGAATGTCCCTGAGAAGGGATTGGATTTTGAACGTTTTTAATTACAGGAATCGGCCTCTTGAGTGGATCACAGAGGTGCATGCCTCTATAAAAATGACTTGGTAGCCTCAGCAGCATGCTGCGTCTAAATTATTTTATTAGACCCGCAGAGCATCGGCAGCCAGTTCTGTTTCGAATTTGGAACATTATTTTCCACCAAACAATTTTCGAAATTCAAAGCCATGTGGAAAACCACTCTACATAAGTCCTTCAACCTGTACATTTATTGAAACTTCAAATTCCGAATTGAATTCTCCCGGCGATTGAATTTATTCAAACGATTTTGAACGTCGAATTATTCTGTGTATATTCTGATTTCGATTTTCCTGTCAGCAAATCGAATTCCATCATATTTCTAACCCTCAATTACTGTCCGTAATTTGACGAAGCCCCAATTTTTCCAATAAACCATCATTCTATAATTTCTATCCCGTTGGATCTAATTGGCTTGTCATTTCCTCTTCACTCACGGCTCGACCACTTTCATCGCGATTCGTTCGCGCTGACTGGAATTAATAATTTTATGTGCTCATATAACGTAACACGAATACGTACACTTTCTATTACATCGATTACGTTGTGCATAAGAATCGATGCTAATAAATGTTGTTGCCGTTACTCGGATAAAGTAGGGATCGATTGTTGACATAGATAATTCTCAAAGACAATATAAATATAGTAAGTAGTCCTCGGATAAAGTAGGAATCGATTGTTCGCAGAGATACATAGTTGTCAAAGACAATAAGAACGTTTAACAAAATCGTGTTGTTTTTGTCACGACTGTACTGAGTTCTATTGATACTTTTATCTGTACATATTACTCCATTGGAAAAGGTAGTTAACTAAATGTAAACAAAAAAAAAAACCACGTGACGAGAGAGCTCTCAAATTAACTGACTAAAACGTAATACCGGTCACTTCAGCTGTCATGCTACGTCACAGTTATACTCTTAAATTTAGTAACGTTATAATTCATTGACGTTTAGAGAACCTGTCTTTTTGGGCTCTTTACAATAAACAGATTACAATTTATATTACTTATATTATTATCATAAATCTAACAAAACAATTGTGCTCAAGCAGTTACATCTACAAAGTGAGAATAAACCTCCTAACTAATATTACAAATTTTAATGCGAAAGTGAGTTTGTTACGCTCTACCACTAAAACGCCTGAACAAATTTGGATGAAGACCATGACCTGAATAGGATACTTTTTATCCCGAAATTTCCACGGGATCGAGACTTATGCAGGTGAAACCGCGGGGCGCAGCTAGAACATTAATAAAAGAGGAAATTTTCGTACAACTCGAAAATAAACTTTTATTTGGCTATAACGTATTTTTAAACAAGAAAGTGTCATCTATAAAAAGAAAAAACCCTTTTTGCGATTTATTTACCTTTACCTAAACCAATGGAGTATAAAACCGTTGTGCGTACTTTACAAAACAGTTACTGTAAATTTATCGTTTTGGTTAAAATACTTGTGTCTATGATTCATGAAGGTGATTCCCCGATTGTATGTGTCATCAATTCATAATCAACTTTGTAAACATATTTTACGTGTATCATCTTTGTGTATTTTCCATCTTTACATAACGAGACTCCTCCGTACCTCGGAAAACACGTTAAGCCGGCTGTCATTCGAGGATCTTTGACAGGCGTTGCGGGTCGTCAGAAGAACGAAAATCTAACAACCAGTCGTACCAAGGGCCTAGTATTACCTAGTTATTGGGTTGTAGAGGTCAGATCGGCAGTCACTCCATGTAAAATACTGAAATTCAGCTGCATCCGGTTAGACTGGAAGCCAAGCCCAACATAGTTGGGAAAACGGGCACCACTTTTCTTGAAAACGGGTACCCTTTTTTTTTGGGTGGGAAATTATCAAATAACTTCTCCCGCACTGGGCGGAGCAGGAGGGCGTGTCAGACTCTTACTGACTAAAACCCACCCGTGTTCAAAGGAACACGGGTGCCTGTACGTTGCCAGGTGCCACGGTATCCCTTTCGGACTTTCCCGCGACCGCGGCATGCATCGGTCCTAGCAGACCCCTTCAGTTGTGCTGACATCTCTTTGAGGCGCGCGTGGGACACAACGCGCCGTCGACCCGGGCCCGGACCTTATCGGACGGCGAGCTACCCATTGCATTATGCAATGGTCCCCCCCCCAGTCGCACTTTTCTTGAAAACGAGTACCCTAGTGATGCAACCCCCCCCCCCCCTGCTGCTGCTGAGGTCGATTTGCGACTGAGCCTAAGTAAGCATTTTCACAAGTGCTTTGTATCAAGTGCAAAAAGGCGAATAGAACCATAACCTTCGTAGACAGTTGAAACTATTGTCATTTTATTTCTAAATTTTCGAGACGGCAATAAAGTTAAATAGCTTTTAATGGAGTTGGTCAACTATTAACTTTACTGGTATACCTAGACCGTGTACGATTTTGGAGAAATTCTAACATTTATGCCCGTTTTCAGTAACTGTGTCTGCGTATTGTTGGGCTACACTAAAAACGCACTGTTGGATTTTCGACGCTCAGCTCAGCGGCGAAAGTTGAAAATCCAACAGCGTACTTTTATTGGCAATCATGCATTTACATGTCATTAAATTCAGTTTTAGACAAAGATTCAGACCTGAAAAGCCCTTGGAATATGATGATATAATTATATTAAATAAAGCTACCTTATCTATACTAATTTACTAATACAAATAATTTAGAAAGAGGTAACATTTTTTTGTTTGTAAGTTTGTATGTAGGGATAATCTCAGGAACTACCAGTCGGATTGGAAAAAAAAATGCATTGGATATTCTTGAGGAAGGTTATAAGCTTGCAGACGAAATCGCGGGCAGAAGCTAGTACTAAATAAATAGATAAATAAAAATAAAATAATTATTAGGAACGTTTCAGTACGTGCGTGATAATAGCTGAACTTATAATAATAAAAGATTTTTTTTAAATTAAAATAACTTAGTTCAATATCATACCACTTACCACAAAATTAGGCGACTCCATAATGAACAATAATAAACGTAAACAAAACACACTTTCTTTCTAGATCTAACTTTCCTCGAAGAATCTCTCATAAAAACCACCTCTACGCAGTTTTATAAAATATTTGCGTATTATAGAGTGATTCTAACGTTACTTATTATCAATATGTTGTATCCTTGTATTGTTCTACAGTTAACTGATACTATCTTCTTGAGAACTGTTCTGACAATGCGTTTATCTCAACACCATGTTTCAGTAATCTAAGTTACAAGTGTCCCTTATCTCGAATATCTAATGACACATCGTTGTTTTATTGAGCTGCAAATCTCTAACCATTTTCTTTAACGCTTATACACGTACCCCGCGTCCTAACCAAAAGTAGTCGTCGCGCGAATACGCGATCGTGCCAAGCCTGAGCGACCACAACGCGGGACGCGGCACCGAAGCGGGAGCGTCTACCGCGCGGCGGACGCTGCTCGTTTTTATTATACGGCACTCCGCTTAGGTTTGGACGTCTTGACGATTGTGTCTGGACGTATTAAAGGCTAGACAGATTTATATTGCCAACTGAAGTGCGCGGCGTGTCTCGAATGTGCCTCGCAAACATTTGTCGGTTTGGTCCTAACTTAAGCGCGGCAGAAATGTGTCCTGCAAACGTCGCGTGTTGCTGCCTCGTTCTTGTATGGACGCACCTTAACAAATATGGGTTTGAATTATAATCATTACGTAGAATCATCAATACAACTCCTTATGTTAGAATAATCCTAAAATGTCATGATTTCATAAAATAGTCATTCAATAGGATTATATGAATTAAGAGAGTTAAATTAATGATTTTTATGATTATAACTCTATAAATAAATATTTGATACGGCCGCGAATCTTATTTAGATCAACATACAACCTGATACTGATCTGCAAGTCGCCAAATCGTAAGAAAATTTGAATTTCGCGGGCTACCCTGGCGCTTTAGCCTTACGGAAAACCGAAAGGCTCATCCCCCCTCTGTCGGCGCGACCACGCGTTCCGGTTCACCGAACAAAAACTGACATAATGCACGCTTTTTGGACTTAGACACTATCCTTCCTTATGTCTATATTATGTTCGTGATTTTACGAGTCAAGCCATTTTGCGTTTTTTTTTTTTACCTACGTTTATTCGTCTTTTGGTCTCCTGCTAAATAACGTCTCTCGTATCTTATGCGAGATTAAAGTAAATGAAAGACGTAATCCAGAAACATACCTATTATTTTGTTGACATGAAAGATTTGGAATATCTACTTCTTGATTTTTTTTTAGTTTCCTGCAAGAACTGCTCATCATAGAGTACATTTTCTAAAATCGCAAACATCGAACAAGGAAAAAAAATAAAAGTACTCTGCTCTTTCTCCTTATTGACATCAATAGCTCCATTAATATACGAAAAGGTCTCATCTTCATTGAAATGTCTCCAACTTGTTTATTTAGTGAAGTCATTAGGAGTGGAATCAGTCTTAATTCACTTCGCGCCATCCAGACAAAAACCTTGTGCTCAATTCATTGCCATTGACCTGAGTTGATGAAATCTAATTTTGTCGTTCTTATTGGATTTGGAACTAGTTGATTCGATTTCTTATTCGCTCTACTAGTATTCTTAGGACCATGCGTTTTGGGCGAGCGTTGCATCCTTATTCAATTATAAATGCGACAGGAAATTGGCCTGTTACTTTTTAATGCCTAAACCAGTGATTTTCTCAGTAGCAGCCGGAATTTAGATTTGTGCCCGGAGGAGTCTGAATTTGTGCCCGGAGTCTGAATTTGTGTCCGGTTGATGGCAGTACGCTCACCATTAAATGAGACTTAAACATAACTGGTCAAAGAGGCGGTGTACTATAGGTACACCTCTGCATTACCCTTCAAAAAAGACAGCGGCGTGGTGATATTCTCCTACTGAACCGATCGTTATAAACATGGGATCTGGAGAAGGACATAAAGGCTTTTAAGGCGACGATAGCCGACTTTTAATGATTTTATATTTCAATTTACCAACATTTTTGACAAGTTTGACAGATTGCGACTAGAATGTGAACGTTTTTTAACTACGAGAATTGGGCTTCAGGTGTCAGAGTTTTTTATTTATTATTATTTATTTATTTATTTATTTATTTATTCATTCATTCAGTACTTACATATACATAATAAGTTGATGCAAACATAAACTCATTAGAGTTTTACCGTGCATTAAAGCCGCCTATGGGTCCAGACCCATAGAACCCCATAGATTATAGCCATGAACAATAGATACCTACTGAAGGGGAAAATGCGTTCATTATGCGCTCGCACGAACTTAATTACCAAACTGTTATCTTTGACACAACGTTACTGACACGCTCTTCAACCCCGAAGAGATACACTGTTTGTCCACCATACCGTAAACGGGACGTCGGAACGAAAAACGAGATTACACGGACATAGTAAATGTACTGTCGCTACTTGGACGTCGTCGGTCGACGTTCACGGTGCGGTGGACTTAATGTTAAGTCGAGGAAATTAAGTAATTGCTTTGAAAATTGACTAAGTATTCAAATCATAACACTGTAATTTTTTCGCAGTTATATGAAATGGCTTAATCACGGCAAATTGGTACGTAACCTAGTCATTTTGCCAATAAGTACCAACAGTAAGTACAACTAGTTGACGGCTGGACCGGAGTTATAGTCTTCGTGTGAAAGAAGAGTCTCCTCTCCCCAGACTGAGAGCAAGTTCACCTTGCAAAAATCGATAAATCCCCAAGATAATTTTATTAACCCAGCTACCACCACTGGCGCCTGGTATTATAATATTAGCATTAAATATGATAAAGTAATTTGCAGTATATAATCCGCTTAAGTTCCCGCAAATACCTCTGGAATTCATAAATGAATTAGGTCAGTTCCCACTAGAAAATAATGAGTTAATGTGACTAGCGCGACTCTCATGAGGACTGCTTTCCTGGTAATTATTTTCTCGCGCGCAAAAGTTATTAAATTAGACCTACTGAAACTTTTACACTGCATTTCTAGTGAATGGAATATTTTTGTGGTGTATAACCTTGTTTGAAACAGGGTATTAGGTATCTACTTAAATTCGACTTGGGAAATTTTTCTAAATAAATATACCTATATATTCTTCTTTTTTCCCATATAAAGATGCACTAACTGCAATACTGACCTATGCTTTTTTTACCAACCTTAGACGCTGTGCAGTGGTCATCAGGAAGAAAGAAAGTTGGACTTACTTCCTTACTTATTTTAAAACTAGCTGCTGCCCGCGTGGACCCTAATTATTTTTCTAAAACAAAAGTAGTCTAAGTTACTCCTTATAACATCAGCTATCTGTCAGTGAAAATCGCCCCAGTCCCGTCAAAATCGGTTCAGCCGTTTCGGAGATTAGCCGGAACAAACAGACAGACAGGAATACCGACGAAAAAACAAAAGTTTTTTAAATATAAGTACCGTATATATTTTCATATTATTATGCATTTAGTGAAAAGCTGTTATTTTGACATTACAAACAGACCCTTCAATTTTATTTATTGCTGACCACCGTAGAGACGGGTTTTTTTGACGGAAGAATAGACAAAATGACAGATAAACAATCACAATCTGCCATTTTGTCTATCCTTCCGTCGAAAAAACCCGTTTCTACGGTGGTCATGCTATGCGTGCTTGTATAGATGTATAGATAGAAGAAGTATAGATATAGATCATTGGTTTAATTTTTTTCATGATATGTATGTTTATATATGTACCTATATGTATAGACAATATCACTATCTCCCTGCTCTGAGAGGACTATAAGATTCAGACGTAATAACACTCATAAAACCCTATCATTCCATTATTTCTACTATTATTTAAGAAATATCAGACTGCTCATCACCGCTACAAACCCTATCAGGTACTCTCTATACTATGTCTATTGTTACTTAAAAATTTAAACTCCTCATCTCCGCTGTCTCGTATTATGTGTTATCGAGGACACAGGCGCCTGACTACTTTTCGACCTTATTGCTTAAGCAATAAGGTCGAAAAGTTGTCAAAAGTTGTCACATAGCAGCTCCTAGATACATGTCACAGCCTCTCTGGTGATCTCGAGAGACCGTATGAATGTTAGATACGTCACTACCGCCGGAAAGTAGCGCAGACGTAGTCGCGGAGAACGGACGAATAACAAACAAAACCTTTCTCTCTCAAAGATCGCTCTCATTTTGAAATAGTACACTTTGAGTCGAATAGAACGCTTAAATATTTTACTAACTTGCAGGATAAAATGGATCTAGTAGTTTGGGTTTACTATTTCTAAATCTATTTCAAACACAGTCGGTCGTAAATATGATTTCAAAACAGACATATGTAAGTACTTACTTACATTAAGTAGGAAGTAGGTATACCTACCATAGGTATAAAATCGACACCAGCAATGAACACAACGCTAACTTGAAAAGTCGGTTTTACATCTGCATTTAAAAGAAAAAATGTGATAACTTTTTTATTAATATATAGAGTGAAGATAAAAATAAAGAGAACTGACGATACAAGGAATGTCGTTATTTAATTTCTTTATTAATTGTTAGTTTTGAATTTAACCCGAGTTAGCAGCGTATACACTAAAAAACCGATAAATTAATGTGCAATCAATTAGGCCAACTCAAAGTTAGCGTACTATTATGGAATGTCAAAAGGTGAGAATGCTATATATTACATTAAATTCATATTAATTGCCAAACTATATCTAAAATTAAAAATATAAATTCTTTACAATATTAACAACAACAAAAAAGCAATACTAATAGCTTAAACCGCCATGTAATAGTACTCGTAAGAGTGTGCTTACTTTCGGCTAAGTCCTGCCTTTTTTGTTACAAACATTCACATTACACTAGGTTAACTAGAGATAGCGTAATGTATGTCGCGCGATTGCATAAATTATATTCACTTAGCGTGATGTAAAATTTGTAACTTCGTTGTTTTTTGCAATTTCTATATCATTATTTTGGTAATAATTGAAAGTCAATACTATAAACAATTTGGCATTACAAACGCAAATTGCCCCAAATTCAAGCTAGCGTAGTGTAAATTGCTGGTGTCGAAATGTGACTTAACTGGTTTTTGGTACTAAAGAATAAGCCTTCTGAGTTTAGAACAAGTTCCAATAATATTTCTGCTCTGTAAACAAATACAGACTTTGTAATTCCTAATGATCTAGACAATTTATAATTACATTTCTTAAATTAAAAGTACTGCAGGTATTTTCTGATAACATTATTGATACGCTGCAAGAAAGTTTAGTTTACATGAGATATTTACATAATAATTAATGTATCGTAACATACATATAAATATAAACTAAAGGAACACGTAACTAATGATTATAGTAAATAGAGCGTGAAGACAAAATATATTATCCTCATTTCCGGTCGAATATGGGACAAGTGGCAACAACAGAACAAAACAATCTAACACATGAATAATAAGTAGAGATGCCGCGAATAGTTTGGTAAAGTGAATAGTTGAATATCGATTAATCGCCATTCCCTATGGCGAATAGTCGAATACTCGCCATTATTACTCGACATAAAAAAAGTAATATAAAAAAAAGTTTATTTATTCTCAAATAATAATATAGTTTAAGCTTCGTACAGACAAGCGCGACGCGACAGCGCGGCGCGACACGGGCTATTGTTATACCGTGAAGTTTTCTTAGAAATTGTATTGTTCGAGTCGCGTCGCGCCGTCGCGTCCGCTGGTCTGCACGAGCCTTTATTTTAGCAAAGAAACAAATAATCTTGACTAAGGTAGGTACTTAAAATCGGTAAAAAACTTCAACAACATTTACTCGAAAAGGAAAATGTAGGCAATACACCGCTACAGTAAATTCTTGTCACCCAGTGAACACACAGCTTTACGTTTCCCGTCGCTTTGACAAAGTAATATTAATTCCGTAGAAAAGAAGATTAATACTATTGTAATCTTCTTCGCGCGTCGACAAATAAAGCAATTTGTTCGCTCGGCTTAATCTATTTTTCGTGGGGAAGAATCTGGCATGGAAATAGTCTAGAGTCTCGAGTATTTTAGCACCGACAGACAATACAGTAATAAGATACTCTCCTGGTTGTGTAAAGATTGTGTTTTCCATTGGTTTACATTGTGTAAAGATACTTGACAGGATCATTGCTTTTACGTGTTTGTTTTTTTATACGAAACTATAAACACAGAAAATGCTTAAGTCAACAAAGAATACGAATCAAATCAAAATAATTTATTTACATAAAATGTGGTAAGTGACACAGGTGCACGTGGTGGCTGAAAATGAAAAGAAGAAAGAAAGAAAAATAAGTTTATTTGTCACAGAAACACGTGCATAAAACAAAAGATAATAAAGTCCAGTAGAATAAAAAAATAAAACACAAAATAAACCATAAAATAAAAGTTTTTTGCAATTTGGAGGTCAGTATCATGTTCTATATTGATATAAATATGATTCGCGGCCGTATTAAATGTTTATTTATAGAATTATAATCATAAAAATGATCAACACAACTCTCTAAGTTCATGTTATCCCATTGATATACGATTTCATGAAATCATGACATTCGACAATTATACTAACTTATGGAGTTGTATTGCTGATTGTTATGATTATAATTATGTAAAGCCATATTTGTTAGGGTCGCGAATCATATTTTAATAAACATAAAACCTGACATTGACGTGCAAAATGCAAAAAACTAAAGAAATTTTGAATCTCGCGGGCTACCTTAGCGCATCCCCCTTAACGAGCACAAAACAGAAATAGTCGGCAGCTGCTGGCACGTCATGACTGTGACAAGAAGGCTCCCACTCAGCATGCTGTGCTATAGGGATCCACAGCACAGCGCTGATTTTCAGTGGTCACCCGAAAAAGACGTACGGAAACCTAGTCAGGTTTAATGAATATAAAATAAAATAAATGGTAATTATAATATAACGCTACTATAAAACCAATTATATGGAACAGCACTACATTTACTACACATTACATACATACTTACATGCATACTATTATGAAATCTTCTCAAAGTTTCACTCGTTATTTTACGAGAAAATCGCTTCTGAATTTTGCGTAACTGTAAGGTATTTATGATCGTGACTGTACCTACCTATGAGCCGATTTTCTAATGACCGTTAGTTATCGTCAAGATGATGTGGGCATACAACAAGAGCAATTGATCTGGACGTAAGACGATACTTTTGACCCTAATCTTATTATACATGCATCTCAACACTATACAATATGTAGGTCCAACTAGAAAATGGCCAGCTTTAGCATTAAGCTTCGTGCAGACCAGCGCGACGCGACACCGGTTATTGTTATACCGTCAAATTTTCTTCGAAATTGTATTATTCGTGTCGCGGCGCGGCGTCGCGTCGCGCTGGTCTGTACGAGCTTTTAATCCTTGTGTCAAGTATACGCCTGCAGTCTGTTCCAAAAGTATATAATGAAAATGAAAACAAGTGTTCAGCGTACCTGTGGATATCAATTTCTAGTGTCACTTACAAATTAAATGCTAAGATTTGATTATTTGAATATATAACCTGAAATTTTAATTTTAACTAATCCTAAACGATAAAGAAAAGAAAATTATTTAGCACAGACAAAAAGGCACGCAACACAAAACAACATAATTACACTGTTAGACTATTTTGTTAACCTTTCTGACAATTTTTCTACAAGAACTTTATACAACAAATTTTTACAACTTGTTTTAGGTGTAAACGAAACTAGTAAGCACAACAATCACAACATGTATATGTTTTATACTTTGGCGTAAAAGCGGGGTAAGATCATTGTACATACCAATCCATAAGAAACACGAACATGAAAACACACTCCCACTGTGTTTCATTAAGAGCTATATCTATCGACACCACGACGCCTACTGAATTTATTTAGTGACACTGTAAGTGTTATATTGTTTTCGACAAGTTCTTGTAAATACTTGTATCAAAGATACATGAACATTGTTTCAGACATGTATTGTTGACTGTTTAGTTCACCTTTTTGACATTATTACAAGTTTTCTACAAGTTTTTTGTACACATCTAATCTTTACAACTTGTTTTAGGTGTAGACAATAAACAAAACTAGTAGTCACAACATGTTTTGTTTTTTGTCTACACCTAAAACAAGTTGTAAAGATTAGATACAAAACTAGTAACAAACACACAACAAAACTAGTAGTCACAACATCTGCCGGGGTTGCGAGTTTGTCCGAAAGGGATATCGCGACCCGGGCACACAGGCAACGGAAGGAACACGGGTGGGTTTTAGTCAGTAAAAGTCTGACACGCCCTCCCGCTCCGCCCAGAGCGGGAGAAGTTATTTGATAATTTCCCACCCTCAAAAAATAAATTAAATAAAAATAGTCACAACATGTAGGATACAGTCATGTTGTATACTTTGGTGTAAACGCGATATAGGAACATTGTAAGTACGAGAACAGGCGGTAGGTATATGAACGTTGTCGTGCGGATGTCATTCCATTACAAACAAGAACATGAAAACACACTTCCACTGTGTTTCAATAAAGGAAACTATGTCCATTAAAACCAAACTGAGTTTATTCAGTTACATTATCACAGTAAATCGGATCCGACCTGCCGGGTTCTTAACTCCGGATCTTATTGAATTATCAACACTGGGTATTATTCACGTCCCAAATTGAACCCGAGACCTCAGGGATAACTTCGGGCTCATACATAATTCGTTGATATCTTGTTTGGTCCCTAGTCAAATTTATGACAAATGACATGCATTTATCAGAATTTCGACAAAACTGGAATGTAGAAAAATATATTGTAATTCATACCAAAAATATGACCGACGACGACTTTAATAGAAAGAAATATTGTAATAGAAACTGACGAAAAAAGAAACTAAATATTTTTTCACAAACGGTCACATAGGTACGCACATTAGAGAGTCCAAGCAACGCCCTTCATATCCACATTTTCAATAAACGATTTCGTCAAAACCGAGAGGATCTCGCAATCCATAACATCATAATCGAAGTTGATTTCAACACTAGACGAGCTGGCTTTTCGTAGTACCCAGTTTCAATAGAATAAGAGGCCCATTTATACTGGTACTTATTGATACTACTGACGCGTGGCCGACTGTATACAACATGTCCCAGAATAACAAACACCCCAATAAGAATAGTATGTTATAATCATAATACATACACCGAATTGTGGTCACATTACAAATCTACGCACGCACAGAAGTATAAGGGTCTAGCGTAGTAGGTACTACGTCCATTTTGGTTTGTCTTAACTGTACAGCGGAAATGTGACTGTAATTTACGTAGTTTTAATTATTTTTGGGATAAAAATTATGTATATTAAAATCTAGTGATATTTTTATAAATTATAGCCTATGTTACTCAGTGATAATATAGCATTCTACTGGTGAAAGCATTTTTTTATCGGTCCAGTAGTTGGTGAGTTTATTCATTACAAAATAATCAAATTTTTTAGATGACAGAAATCGATTCAGTAAACGATTCAAAACAAACTACTTTCATTTTCATTCAGTTAGACATTGTTTATGTATTCCGGCAAGAGTAACTTGACGTAATTTGAGAAAATTCAATTTTGTCTTCACACAGGACAGAACCCATCTGTGAGGCACGCAACATAATAGAAATTTAGTAATTAGGTTCCCTCATCAGCGTAACCGGTGAAGCACAAAATTAGTTTAGGTGCCTTTACTTGGTATAATTTTATCTGATTGCAAAACCTCTGAGGTATTCCAGTGTCGTGTCGTTTGTCGAACATTTCACCCGAAGTCTTCTAATCTTGATTAAAATGGATTTCACTTTCGAATCCAATGCTTGAGATTTCGGCGTCTACTTTGTTTTTAACGAACCAATTAATCAAAACGCCTCGTGTTGATGTTTTAATGGTTACCAATTAATTAAATTGAAGCGATTCTAATCGCTCTTTAGTGAATGTGTTATGGATTTTTCTTTGAAAGAGTTTTTATGGTCTCGTTTTATCTCGTGGACATGCATAGTTTTTATGATAACTACAATACTCGTGTTTCTTTAATATATTCATTGATATTAGGTACCTATGTGATTGCTATGATGAATAGTTTTGAAGAAACAATATTATCTAGTATTCAAATCATCAGTTTTTTTTTAAATATATAATATAAACTTACAACTAGCACGAATATTTTGATAACCCTTGCCTGCACAACTTGCCGTATGTCGCAACATGTCGGTACCTATGTCAAACATCAGATTTATGATTTATTTTTAAACATGGCTTGACAAATAGAATCAATTTGCAGTAACTCAGAGCTAAAAGGAAATAGCAATGTTTTCGAGTGTCGACGTTGTTTTCTTGCATTTGTTTTTACGTCCATCATTATGATTTGCGTTGACAGTGTTATGAAAATGTAATGGGCTGTGAAGCGACGATGTAAAGATGTCGAGGAAAGACTGTTGTGTTTATTTTTTATACAGAAAAAAATCGAAGATTTTTTTGTGAAGATAGTAAACGGCCGATATTTTGACAGTCGTGTATCTTGATTAGGTATTCATGATGCTTCATTATATAATTTAAGAATCACACTTTTGTGATTGCAGTAGGTACCTTTATAATACTTTACAAGGCATTTGCTCGAAAAGAGCGTTATCCAAGCAGCCCATTTGTGCGGAAAGTGTCACTTTTTTCACTAGTGCTTTTTACTTTTCTGTTTTTTTTTCATTCTTACTCGGTCGTTTATATCATTTATATGTATACGTCAGCCAATATGCCAGATGTTACACATCATACGCGACTGCTGCCATGCTATTCTGTAAACATCTCACCGTGAAAACTTGGGTGAAGTGAGCGTGGAGTGAGCTGTCATTCCACAGGGATTGACACTATTGACAGCTCACTCCACGCTCACTTCACCTAAGTTTTCACGGTGAGATGGTTACAGAATAGCACTGCTGTAACGCTCGCTCGTTTTTTGTATTTCCTCACACAATGCATTGTAAAACGTTGTATGATATACGTGCGTAAGATCATTTCCGACTCGTGTCGGCTCGTCGGAAATCACCTACTTTCCGCACTTGCAGCATAAATAACTATTCCACTTCTTTAGGCCAATTCCTGAGCCCTGTCATGCGTCCTTACTGTTACTACTATAGAAAACATCGTAGGTTACGTTTTAACCATGTTCCTGCTCTTGCACGGAAAGAAAACTAAATATAACTACTTCCGTTTATTCTTTTTGTGGTTTACAGAACCCTAAAAATACTATAATATGGTAAATTTACAAAAAAAAAATCTTAATCTGAAGACGACAAATTTAATGGCCTGTGATAACAACAAATTAATTTACAAATACAGCAAAAATTTGTTTATTTATTTATATAGTTATTGAACACTACAAAAAAAACAAACACTACAAAATATACAAATGGTGCCCTTATCGCTTTCCGCGACACAAACGCATACATACACACTACAACAATACAACACACACTACAAAACAATTATCCCCAAATACAAAACAGATTTTTTCATTTCTGGTGGTGATTTTTATTTCCGTGTGATTTAAGGACTTAATCACCAAATATTTCTCTTAAGTCGTGACATAGAGTTCAACCGAAGCCACCCGAGATAAAAATCTGTGAGACATTACCGAACATTATGCTAATTTCCCGAACATCTCCGACATAAACGAAGAAATTGTATCAGCTACCGTTAACACATCATTTAACCGCCTTCATTGACGTGAAACTCATTTGACACACGTCATTGGTCGCGGCTAACAGCGCCATTCATTCGTCATTCGAACGTGCGCCTGCGTCTAATTAAATACCAGCCGTGCTTCTGCAAACATGTCACCGTGATAACTTGGGTGAAGTGAGCTTGATGTGAGCTGTCATTGCACCTAAAGCTAGGGATTGACACTATGGACAGCTCACTTCATGCTCACTTCACCTCAGTCTTCACGGTGAGATGTTTACAGAATGGATCGACTGATATCGTGCTTCATACATAATCTTATGAGTATGTTTAATTATCATCAGTTCAGCTGAAGCCGTCTACTGTTGGAAATAGGCCTCTCCTAAGCGTCCCTACATGTGTGCATCTCGCATCTACCGGATTTGGGCATCCTTCACCAGATTATCGGTCCCTTGAGACCGAAAGTCTGTCAACCAGTCTTACCAAGGGATATCGTGTTAACCAGTAGCCGGATTGTTGTGGAGGTCAGATAGGCAGTCGCTCCATGTAAAATAGTGGTATTCAGCTGCATTCGATTAGACTGGAAGCCAACTCCAATAAAGTTAGGAAAAGGCTGGTGATGAACAATTCATAATCATCATTTCACCTGGAAGACGACCACTGCTGGACACAGGCCTCCCTAGGATCTTCCTAGATCCCTATGATTATGTTGATAAACAATTTACTCTATCAGCTAATTAAGTGGGTTTTTTTTTATATCGATGTCTAAATCGTAAGGCTCTGCATGGAGGAGTTGGAGAAGATGTTGGCCACTTTTTGCCAATAATTTCTTTAAGTATTGCTGCATCATGGTAGCCTGTAGAACAATTTAATTATTTTTTATCAATTGAAGAAATTGATTCCAGTTTAACAGCAGCTAGTAAAAATACCTTTTGTTCTTCAACAATTTAATGACTGTGTACGATAAACAGCTGTCACGTTCCAGTTCTTTCTTATATATTCCTGACAGAACAATAAACATGTAACAATGTCTTGTTTTATAAACAACATGTTTATAATGTAGAACGTAACAACAAATGAAAAAGTCAACCTTCACACGTAACTCTTAAGTAACAGACATTCTTAATCTGCATGCGAACAGCGAAGTATCTACCATCAACAGATTTGCCACTTTAAAGTTTGAAGGATAGAGTCGATATTCCATTGTAGAGTGGTATTCAATGAGTAATTTAGTGCAGTTCTGTACTATCAACCTGTTGACTATTAAAGGTATTCAGTCGGAATGCCTTAACTGGAGCACAAAGGAATTGTATAGAGTTTGGCTTGGAGGGGATTTCCTAGTACCGTCTAATACAAACCGACTAGTGGAACTTGTTTTGAATTTTACGCCGACGGCTACTACGCCTTTGTGGTGGGTTATTGGTATTTATGGAGCAGTGGTGGCCCAGTGGTCACGGCCCCGACACTCTTAGATCGTGGGTTCGAACCCAGGCTGGCGCTTTAAATTGTGTAAATAATTTCATCATCAATGCTCTCAAAACGGTGAAGGAAATCATCGTGAGGAAACCGGCAAGTCCTAGAATCAAACATTCGAAGACGTGTCATCTACCAACCCGCAATGGGCCCGCGTGGTAGATTACAGCCAACTCCCTCTCGAAGAGAGCAGGCCTGTGTCCCAGCAGTCGGAACATTATAGGCTGATTTTTTTATCTGTGGGGGCACGATTAGCAATTTAGTTAAATATTATTTTTATTTATTTATTTATTTAAGGACAACCAACAAAGCATACACCAAAAATACATGTTAAAATACACATACTAGTATTACATTTTGTAGTGTAGCCTTAATTAAAGGCTGCCACGGCATGCATTGAATATAGGAGTAGGAAATGTAGTTACAAAACAGTTACAAAAAAAAGAATAAAGTTACAAAACAAAACATTGTTCTTTTACTTATTTCGATAGACATAAGCAAATAAAAAAAAATAAAAAAAATACAATATAAAATTTTCACTTTTATCGTAATACCCTAAGCAATACAGCCTTGAACTTGTGCAAAGAGTAAGACATATCAATATCTACGCTGGGTGAGCGTGGCAGGCGACAAAATTGGATCTGCATTCTGTTCATGGTGGAAAAATGACCCAGATTGGTTTTAAAGCCCTTAGCGCGGAGCAACCGATATCTAGACCCACGAGGAAGTTTGTAAGGCGCATTAAGATTTATTTGACTCAGCAACCGCGGACAATCAAAATGAGTGTTCATTATTTTGTATAAGAACAGATGATCCAGAAACATACGGCGATTTTCCAGACTCATAAGTTTGAAATGTTTCAAGCGTGAGCTGTAGCTAGTTAGATTTTTCGCCATATTGAAGTGATATGACAAGTGCCAAAGAAATCTTTTCTGCACTGACTCCAAACGATGTTTATATATCTCGTAGAATGGAGTCCAAACTATGCTGCAATATTCTAAGCCTGATCTGACTATCGAGTTAAAGATTGCAATTTTAGTTGAGGCGTGCTTAAAATCTTTACAGTTACGCAGAATGAAACCCAACATCTTAAACCCTTTAGTAGCAATTTTATCAACGTGAATATTATATTATTGTTACTATAATGTTATTAGTCTGTAAGCCTTCCGAAAACAAATAAATAAATAAATAGATTAGTATATGCTATCTTACGTTATAGCTAATCGTGTGGTTTGAACTTGTAATTTTTTGTAGATAATAATTTGAGGTGGGTAAATCAAAAGAAGTAGATGGGGTTCTATAATATCTGCTTACACCCAGGGGAAAAAGGGTGTGTTATGAAATGTAAATGACTTAATGTTATTATTACCTATGTCATTGTACTTTTGATATGATTTTTGCACGTAGCAATATTTTTTGTATGGACATATAACTAAAAAAAAACTAAAATATAATAATTTAAATAATTTTAAAGGTTTCCTTGTAGCAAGAAAGTTAAGAATATTTCTGACAAAGCCACAAAAGCATACCTTACAGGAAACTTATAATGCCCACTTAAACTTAAATAATTATGAGAATGTATAAATAACTTATAATTATGAGCTATTTAGAACACGTCAAAGCAAAAGCCCTTTTCCTCGACTTTGTCCTATAAATAGTAACAGACACAACATTAGATTCATTATTACTCCAGTAAATTATTGATTTTATCTACACATGTCGTTTCCCATCGCGATGGATGGACTGTGTGAAAGATATGGCTAGAAAGAAGATTACTTCTGAGATGGCGACTAATAGAGAAGTATGGAGAAAAAGACATGTTGCCCCAATCCGGAATGTCTTGCCCATAAAAACTTACCTCTCCTTTTTTTCTGGGGCAATCGGGTAAAAAAAAGAAAATTACGTTGTTTATTCACCATCCTGCTACTTAAAGGTATCTGTCATGACGTAATAGTAGAATTGACGTAACCGTTTGTTTGTGCTGCAACACTTGTAACTGTCATTGGTATGCATGACAGCAGTTTAGATTGTGTGTAACGTGCTTTTACTCACAGCACAGTTTTGGACAACAATGCATTTGTTTGTCGAATATAAATCCATCAACTGGATGAAAGATTTTGGGTTTTTCAAAATTCAAAAGTCATTTATTCAAACTAGGCTGAGAAACAGCACTTTTCGAACGTCAAAATTACATAAATCAAAAAGAATAAAATCAACCTACTTAAAGTTACAAAATGGTTACAAATAAGTCAACAATATCGACACAGCCCTAATAAAATCTAGGCAGATTGTCTCTTTCCCAACTATCTTGTGGTCGGCTTCCAGACTAACCGGATGCAGCTGAATATTATCGGCACATCTCTACTACTACCCTTCCAATAGGGATAACGATAAAATTTTTTTTTAGACCGTCATGGAGATTATAAAAAAATATTGGAAACGTATTTTTTATTTTTTTACTTAGATTACGGCGATACATTGAGTTAAAATGTGCTATGAGGTCACGAGTATGTAGATTTTATACTTACTTGTGGCGTTGCGACCCCCACTCCCCCGACTTAAAATGCGTATTATCTAAGTAAAGCAAAAAATACGTGTTTAATTTTTTTTTATTATCTGATTGACGGACTTATTAGAATTTCGTTTTTTTTACCGAGGCATCATCCCTATTATATCTGTTAATGTTCGTTTATCCTCGGCCGAAAGTTACGGAAGTTATAAAACTGGGCCCCGGAAAATGAAATAAAATCCTAGTGTGGGAACCCGGAAAGTTAAATAAACAGTCGGAAATACGGACTATATACTATTCATAAACCACTAGTAACCAGTGAGTTGTTATTAACTAGTTATCCGTCTTCGTATATCATAACATTTTAACAAATTCACGGAAAATCGGTAATAATGTAATATAAGACGTCCCATTATTTGGATAACTTTTAGTAAATGACATAGGTAGCTGATATTTACGCGCATTTTGCACTATGTATACTATACGAACAACACGATCTGTGGTTTCACAGCAATACGATAATCATAACTGTACGTCGTCCTCAAACCGCATCAAAGTAGGTCCCAGACGAATGAGATCAAACAGAACCAAACCAAAACACGTCCAGGTTCATGGGCTGTCCCCTGTTAGTGCGTCATACAATGTTAAAGGTAGAGATCGTCTTATTTAAAATTGCACGCTCCTCCACTAAAATATCTATACAAACATCTCAGAGCAAATAAAACCAAGACATAGCGCTATCAACAGTGACTTGAGGCAGGTTTCGTAAACATTTGTGCACTTAGTGAGGTGTAGTTTGACGGTAAATGTGTGCGTGCGAGCGTCTTTGCACAGAGCGGAGATTTAGTTTAGGCATACTTCACTGTATTGTTCAGAGCGCTGTCTTGGTTTTTTATTTGGTCTGAGACAAACATTTGAAATGTGTACATGCACAACCAGTGGAGAGGCAAGCATTTTTAAATATCTACAGACTACAATGCTGCAAGGTTCTTTTGGCGCGTGGCAAAAATCGGAACTAACGCCGCCATCTTGTTTTGTCAACACATTTTCTTTGTCCCCCTGTCAATGTCATTCAGGCGCCAAAAGATCCTTGTGGCTCTCTACGTGCACTTTGCACTGTACAAACAACACGGAGTCTGTGGTTTCACAGCAATACGATAATCAAAGCTGTCCGTCGTCCTCAAACCACATCAAAGTGGGTTCCAGACGAATGAGTTCAAACCAAAATGTTCATCTGTATAACATGGGTTGTCCCCTGTCGGTGCGTCATACGATGCTAAAAGGTACACAGATAGCGAATTGTAGGAAATTAACGGAAGTATACAACATTAGGATGGAGGAATCCCCCGCTTCAGGTATGATGACGTCATGATAGAAAACTCAATACTGGGCAACTCGCTCGTACAGATGCATGATGAACAAAGTAAGGGAAATAATATTATAAAAACTGATTTTATTTTTATATAAGAAATTGTAAATACGTTTACTTACATTGATAGAAAGATAAACAAGTATTGTAGTTAGTATCAAAACAAAAGGTAAGTTGACGACGCGTTAAGCTTCGTGCAGACAAGGGCGACGCGACAGCGCGACGCGACACCGGCTATTGTTATACCGTGAAGTTTTCTTAGAAATTGTATTGTTCGAGTCGCGTCGCGCCGTTGCGTCGCGCTGGTCAGCACGAGCCTTTATAGTTTGCCAAGGCTGAAAACGCTTTTACAAATACTATTTTGACATAAATGACCATGATATGGCTAAATATCGCTGTCACATAGAGCGATTGCCATTATCCACACCAATATCAAAAGGATAATGTTACCCAGTTACTCGGTTTGGAAGTCAGATAGACAGTCGCTCTAGGTAAAGTACTGGTATTCAGCTACATCTGTTTAGACTGGAAGCTGACCCCTACATACCTAGCTGGGAAAAGGCAGATGATGACGATCGAAAGAATCCCATAGTACCTACTTACCTAAATTATCTTTAGTTTGCTCGGTTCCTATAAACAAAATTGTTTTGCTTACCAATGGTAGCATTTTTATTGCCAAACTGGGATATAAAAAGTTTCATATTTATACCTGTGAAAGCTACTTCCTTATGACAGGGTCTACTATGCAAAGCTATGAGGTCTTTGCTTCATTATTGGTAGATACAAGAGTCTTAATTTTAACCAAAACGGTCCGTAAATTATAGGAATCGGCCGTTTATGAAAGTTCACACGGTGAAGCTATGACACGGCGAAGTACTATTTGATATTTTACATTAAAATGTTGGGATCACATGGCAACATCTTGCTGTTCATACAGTTTTAACTAAACTGCATAAACGTTCCTTATAATGTCGTATGAATACAAAATTTTACACTCACGTCGCTCGTCGTTTCAAAATGGTAATAAAATAATAAGAAATTATTTTATATTACTAAAATGTTTGTACAAATGTAAGCGATCGTTCATTATTTACATATTTTATGTTAAGTTACTACACACATTCATAACAACTTATTAACGTATGCGTATTTAATGCCGACTTAACATCGAAAATAGTCATGCGTAAAAAATATTCAATGTTTTATTTAGCTAGAGTAAGTTCACACCTAAACGATGATTTTTGAGTAGAGAAGCTGAAAATCTTTTCTTATAGACTTTCTGTAGTGTGACAAATGGTTTGAAATCATTTCGATTTTTCAAATGTAAGCAGTAGGCTACCTAGGTTTATGGCAAAACTTTTTTCAAATTCAAAAGTCATTTATTCAAACTAGGCTGAGAATCAGCACTTTTCGAACGTCAAAATTACATAAGACAGTCCCCCAAAAACGCCCACCCTTCACCACTTCCTAGTGCTTAAGCTGGGAAGAAGAAGTGGCGCAACAAACTCCCCAACAGCACAGCTGTCTGTTCAGTTGGAAAAACTTGATTCTATATAATAATGCTTTAAATGCAAAAATAATTTACATTACCACAAATTGCAATCAACTCATAAAATAAAAACATTTGAATGAGTAGTTTTGCCATTAGACATCGTTTAATGATAATTTATCTTCAAATACCTACTTGAAGCTAACATGAAAGTCTTCTGACCCATGCTGTCCCAGTTAAAATGAACTTTTTACGACAGTAAATCCATTACAAAAATAGTAAAAAACAAAGAAAACATTCGGGACAAAGGATTTAGTTCGAAAACACTAAAACTTGGATATATGAAAAGTTTTTTATTATTTGTTTTGCATCACCCACGACTTTTCCTGATTTAAATAGCCGTAGCAGTGTCTATGTTTTATGGTCTATTATTAGTAAACTTTCCTTTGTTCTGTTTGCTTGTCCTGAAAAATAAAACATATAAAGGCTGTGAAAACAACAGATATGGCTGAACCTGTGTCTGTATCTAACATTAATCTTCAAGAGTGTTAAGTTTCAATAATAACAATATTGTTGTGGTTCCACCGTTGTTTCTAAGTGCATTTAACGATCAAACGTTTAGTTGATTTAAGGGGACTACAGGACCTAAACGTGCCTAAACGCAAGTTTTATAATGCCTAAAAGAATATGATCCACTGCAGTAAACAAAATCAGAAAAATATATGATATTCTTCAGGATATATGCTAGTATGATAGTGTGTTGAAAACATAATACAACTAATTTGATACGAAAGAAAAAAATCATGAAGATACCTCTAAAAATTTCTTTTAACGATTAAAAATCATATTAATTTACATGCAATCATTCTGATTTTTTGTCAGATTATTCT
This sequence comes from Agrochola circellaris, assembly GCA_914767755.1. Taxonomy (NCBI): domain Eukaryota; kingdom Metazoa; phylum Arthropoda; class Insecta; order Lepidoptera; family Noctuidae; genus Agrochola; species Agrochola circellaris. The sequence continues at coordinate 6,605,387 of OU611847.1, forward strand.
ACAAGCTACATATTAGCATAATAGTGTTTTAATTTTCCAGTCCAATCAATAGATTTCTGTAAATCGCTAACTGCTTCATATTTTGCAATAAATTACCTGCGTCGTGTCATCGCGCTTCTCTTTCATTTCTATGCAGTCCGACAGTGACCGCGCTTTAGCTGTTGTAAGCCTCTTAAGAGACACTCGTTATTGTGGGATAATCGTTGTATTATAAGTCAAGATGTATTTCAACAATGCTCTTTTACCCAAGGTGTTACTTAACGGGAACACAGCGTTCTGTTGAGTTACATTGTCAATCAAAGGGAAAAAAAATGTGGCTTTGAGTTAGTGTTACTAATCGGTAATTTTTTTCCCAATGGGTAACAGTGTAACACAAAATGGTGTAACTCAACGGGAACAAAGGAAATCAATCAGCCTAGCATTTTCCCAACAATGTTAGGGCCGGCTTCCAGTCTAACCGGATGCAGCTGAATACCAGTATTTTACATGGAGCGATTGCCTTTTTTTTTTTTTTTTTTTTTTTTTTTTTTTCGCTGAGAAATGCTTTATGCATCCCCGGCTCGTGGGGGACGAGTCGGGGTATGTGGGACTCCTGTGTAAAATACAGTATACCCACTAAAACTCAGCGGTGCTCCCGCATCGCCGTGATGGGAGGGCCATGGGAATCCGGCTCAGCCTTTACGTCCACAGCCCTCCCGGCGCATGCCCGCCTAGCTGGCGGGCCCCACAGGCCCCCCACCTGCGTGGTGGGGGGCTACGGGAATGGCCGGGAGCACCTGGCCATTCCCGTCCGGCACTGGTGGAGGCCTGTGCGATGCAGGTGAGGGTGCCCCCGCACCCGTTGCCTGCTGGCCTCCACCTGGGAGGAGGAGTCGGAGATGACCGTCGAACTGACGTCTCCTTCGACCCCTCCTCCGCCTACGGAGCGGTGCCGCGTCGGGATCGTCCTCCCGCACGCGCTCCGCCGCCTCCTTCTGGGACATGACGTGCTCGCAGAAGGAGGCGACCGCCGCCCAGGACCCCTCGTCCCTCAGCATGGCGCCCACCACGCCGGGGAGCGAGAGGTCCAACCCGATCGCCGCGACGAGACTGCGGCGCGGCTCGGACCACGACGGGCACACCTCGAGAGTGTGCTGCGCCGTGTCCTCCGCCGCGCCACAGTCGTGGCACGACGGCGTCTCCTCCCGTCCGATCCGATGCAGGTACGATCCGAAACAACCGTGTCCGGACAGCACCTGCACCAGGCGGAACGAGAGGAACCCGTGCGGCCGCTCGAGCCAGTCCCGCAGGACCGGCCCGATCGCGTCGAGGGTTCGGCGGCCGAAGACCGCGGAGGCGAGGTCCGTCGTCCAGTGGACGACGATGGCGTCCCTCGCCTCCCGCCGGACGGCCTCCCGCTGTTCCGGGGCGAAGGGCTGACCCGCCGCCCTCCGCCCCGCCTTCCACTCGTACACTCTGGCGAGCACCCACGCCTCGAGTTCCCAAGGAGGGGTGCTGGCCAGAGCGCACGCCCCGGCGAAGCTCACTGTGCGGTGAGCCCGCGCCACCCGCTGGGCTATCGCCCTTTGAGGTGCCCGCAAGGCCGCGGCGTTCTCTCGTCTGTGGAGAGACTCCTCCCAGATGGGGGCCCCGTAGAGGGCCATGCTCCTCAAGATGCCGGCGTAGAGTTGCCGGCATCGAGCGCTGGGCCCCCCCAAGTTCGGGAGGAGCCACGAGAGAGCGCCCGCGGTCTATGGAGCGATTGCCTATCTGAACCCAACAACCCAGTAACTGGGTAATACGATACACCTGGGTAAAACTAGTTGTCACATTTTTGGGCTTCTGGCGACCCGTAACGACTGTCAAAGATCCACAAATGACAGCCGGGACCAACGGCTTAAAGCTCGTACAGACCAGCGCGACGCGACGCCGCGCCGCGACACGAACAATACAATTTCTAAGAAAACTTGACGGTATAGCAATAACCGGTGTCGCGTCGCGCTGTCGCGTCGCGCTGGTCTGCACGAAGCTTTAATGTGCTTTCCTAGACACGGAGGAGTTTCGGTATGTAAAGATGATCGCTCATCCACGAACCAACCCCGGTAAGCGTAGCTTAACTTGTTGGATCGACCCGTCCGGTTGTTATTACTTTGCAACAACCTCCTCGAAAACGTCACGCCAATCAACGTTTGAATAATAACAGCAAGACATAAATGATCAAATTTATTCCGCGTCCTAATTAAAAGTGATCGTTTGAACTTTTTGTTCGGTGAACATGAACGCGTGGTCGCGGCGTCAGAAGGCGCTTTTTGGTTTTCCGAACAAAAAGTGACATATGCACGTGATCGATCGCGTATTCGCGCGGCGATCGCTTCGCGGCGCGGCGCGAAGCAATCGCCGCGACACAGGCTATTGTTATCCCGTGAAGTTTTCTTAGAAATTGTATTGTTCGAGTCGCGTCGCGCTGGTCTGCACGAGCCTTAAAGCGTCGTGCAGAAAAGCGCGACGCGACACTGGTAATTGTTCTACCGTGGAGTTTTCTAAGAAATTGTATTGTTCGAGTCGCGTCGCACTAGTCTGCACTAGGCTTTAGGCTGATATTTTCACGACAGACGTACAAACTTATGATAATTTTTAATCTATCAAAGTAACCAACCATTGTAATCGTAAATTCTTTGTCTTATCTGGACCATTATCTTGGCTCGACCTTTGGCTTAGATGTCTGTCAACCTTAGTCATCCGAATATCCACAGCATTAAAGATGTAGCTACATAGTTCATTGAAATAATGAGTTCATTAAAAAAGCCTCTACTTGCAATAGGTGCTTTAGGGAGTGACCACACTTATTGACTCCGAATCAGCTTGAGCCGGTCAGAAAGAGCTTTATGTCCATGCAATAAAAGCAAAAGTTTGATGGTTACTCATTCCGGTTCGAACGACACGACTAGACACAATGTCGAAGTTAACCGCTCCCGTAGACAGGCGCGACGCGACGCGACAGCGCGACGCGACGTTGGTAGAACAAATTTTCATAGAAATTGCTCCGTCAGAGTCGCGTCGCGCCTGTCAGCGAGAGCCTTAATGCGAAAATTGTGGTGATAGGTGACTGTGCGTCGTTGAGACAAGTGTGTTCACTACCTAAAACGCCAAGCGCTTCCTAGGTCCTAGGGCGTCAGTAATGGAGTCGCGAGCCGACTTCCGGCCACCGTAGGCGCGGGCTTGCGGACGGTGAGCAATGGGTAGCTCGCCGTCCGATAGGGACCAGGCCCGGGTCGACGGCGCGTTGTGTTCCACGCGCGCCTCAAAGAGATGTCAGCACCAACTGACGGGGTCCGGAAGGGCCAATGCCTGCCGGGGTTGCGGGTTTGTCTGAAAGGGATATCGCGACCTCGGCACACAGGCAACGGAAGGAACACGGGTGGGTTTTAGTCAGTAAAAGTCTGACACGCCCTCCCGCTCCACCCAGAGCGGGAGAAGTTATTTGATAATTTCCCATCCTCAAAAAAAAAAAAAAAAAAAGAAAAGGGCGTCAGTAATACACCACGGTGGTGGTGTATTACAACTTTCTGGTTAATATTGTAACCACTTTATATGAGCCATTCTTATTTACCTTCTCCATTGTTCTTCTTCGCTTCGACAGAGCGGTCGTGGTCAGGATTTCTGTCCAATCACGCTCGCAGTGCTTTCAACCGCGGATTTAATTTGATTGGTCCACCTCATCGGTGACCTCCCTGGCATATTACCTTTTACTCTGCCCTGCACCACTATACGCTCTATGGAGTCATTCTATCGCTTCGAGACATGACCAAAGAACTTCAGTATTCGAGACTACTAGTGCTGTACTAGTGCTGAAAAGGCTGTTTGATGCCGAGTTCTTGGAGCATGGACATGTTTGAACTTTAGCACTTATTTACGTACTTCGTGTCAATACCAGAGAAAAATAACTTCTAAGTCTCTAGCATGTCCACTACATCCCAATGTCGTGACCACTTTATTTCATTGTACGCCAACACGCACATTTCACTAAGTAATAACAAAGCGGCTTGAAGGCAAGTGATTTTACTGATTACGAAACATTTGTCCTACATTAAAATGTCCCTGGTTGCCCTTGGCTTTTGCGTACACACGGTCCTAAAACACGATGACATACTGTCATGCAAATGTAATAAAAGACAACTTGTACGTACCTATAGATACGTACCTCAGAACGCACGTTAAGCCGTTGGTCCCAGCTGTCATTCGTGGATCTTTGACAGTCGTTACGGGTCGTCAGAAGCCGGAAGTCTGACAACCAGTCTTACCAAGGGGTATCGTATTACCCACTAACTAGGTTGTGCAGGACAGATAGGCTCGCTCCATATAAAATACTGGTATTCAGCTGCATCCGGTTAGACTGAAAGCCGACCCCAACATAGTTGGGACAAGGCAGATAATGATGCCGATTCTCTTGTCACAAATGCCTCTAAACTAAACTAAAAATCACTAAAATTTAGTTTATTCCTGTCAAACGACGATTTCCTATTCTGAAATAGACTAAAGTGACACAACTTAACTATAGTTTGTTTGACAGCGCTAAGATAGTACTGAGTTTTTAGTTTAGTGAAAATGGCAATTTTGCTATTCTGAATATGACGTTTTTCACCTAAAATTTTGGTTGTAAAAGACCAAATCAGACTAAACCTGACAAATTTTAATCGCGATTAAAATGGTGTGGTATAAAATAAGTTGTTATGAACTAAAATTCACACCAACATCTCGACTTCACGTGCAAAAACAGTACTGTATTTATTTTTTCTTTTGCTTATATCTCGAAAATGGTGCGTCCTATCGCAAAAATAATGAAAATTTCGACCCCCTTTATAAAATCCTTAAACACCTAACACTCAACACGTAGGTAATATTTTTTTCATATTTTCCATACAAAAAAATAAAAATTCCATATAAAGCACGTCGAGGCTACACCACATACGCACCTCCGGCTCTAAAAAAAATCACCGGTTAGGGCAAACCACGGGTACCTCGTGGATTCACGATTGTCAAATTCTATTTTAGTTGTGTCAAAATTATTTTTTAGTTTAGAGAATTTTATTTGCAGAATAGCTCTAAGATTCTCATAGCCAAAAGTAAGTAATTTTAGTCTTAGTTTAAGTTAGTTTAGTTCGGTGTACAAGAGAATCGGCACCAATGTGTAATCTATCGCTTATCAATTTATGATCTTCTGGACGATGATCTTTAATAAGCAAAATAAACTACTTGAAATTATTTAGAGACAAGTTTTTACCTTTCATCGATATTTGAGCGCTAGGTATCGCTGGATAGCAGGAGCCACAGGAAATAATTAATGACTACTAGTTACTGTGACCAATGCGTTTACCAGCCTAATATTTTACTTACAGCTACGACTGAGAATCGCAGCAATAGCAACAGAAGTAATATTTTACTCACAGCGGCTGCGCGAATGGCAGCAGTAGAAATAACAGTATACAGACAAAACTGCTGTTTCATAGAAAAGTGCAATACCTACGCGGTCAAAATAGCGGTTTTTAATAGCCGACCGAAAATTTCAATACAGGGGTGTGCAGAATGATGTACTGAATTCATGGTATCAGTTTTCGCGTCGATGTCCCTGCCACCCTTTATACGGTGGTTCATGGGTTGCAGTGAACTGAGTTTAAATTGCAACTACTAATCTCAGTGACATATAATAATTATGTATGTGGAAGACGTGAGGTTTAAACTCAATTCGTAATTCATAAAAAGATACATAATACAAACATAACATCACGCCTGTATTCCTCGAAGGGTCAGGCAGAGGTGCACCTATAGTACACCCACATTTCGCCAGTTATGTTTAAGTCCCATGTAATAGGGGGCGAGCCTATTGCCATCAACCGGGCACAAATCCAGACTCCAGGCTGCTACTGAGGCGGACGGTGAGCAATGGGTAGCTCGCCGTCCGATAGGGACCAGGCCAGGGTCGACGCACGGCGCGTTGTGTTCCACGCGCGCCTCAAAGAGATGTCAGCACCAACTGACGGGGTCCGGAAGGGCCAATGTCTGCCGGGGTTGCGAGTTTGTCCGAAAGGGATATTTCGACCCCGGCACACAGGCAACGGAAGGAACACGGGTGGGTTTTAGTCAGTAAAAGTCTGACACGCCCTCCCGCTCCGCCCAGAGCGGGAGAAGATATTTGATAATTTCCCAACCTCAAAAAAAAAGGCTGCTACTGAGAAATTCCTGATGGAAAAACCCAAGACCTGGGAATAGAACACAGGACTCATGCTCATGCGCACTTGTGACCACTAGATCAACGAGGCAATATAACAAAAATGTAAAGCAAAATTATTACGAAGATTGTGAAAGTTAAAACATTGGTTCAAACAAAACCACACTGACGAGAAAATAATTAGTAATTAGCCACGTTGTTCGATAACGTCCGGGTCTACGAGATATACGAAACAATTCCAAGTAACTCCGATGAATGAACCCTTATCAATCACACAAAACTTTGGTCATATCAGTGTGACATAATAATGAACTAACTCAGTGTTATCAATCTCTCCCACAAGAGGAGTCAGCGACTAATATAGTAACGGAAACTGGGTTCTTAAGTCATTAATATTATCACTTGGATCTAAGATACGTCGTACTTTAATAATGATTTATCTTTGTTAATCTGCATGTAGTTATTTTAAATAGACATAATTAAGTGTTGATTAGTATGAATGTTCTACGTATGCAAAATGTTTTGACATTTATAATACTAGTAGTCCTGCGAGCAGTAACAGTCTGCATTTTGAGGAGCTATTCTGCTCATCACGCCGAAGATCCTCATCAGATCTTCACCAAATTTTTATGAGACCAAGTTAAAGTTACGACCTTTCAAATAAAAAAGAACCATCAAAATCAGATCTCATAGGTGGAAATATCCAGTAGCCCCCTTTTGCCCCTTTTTCGAGGAAGTCCAATCAAAAATCCCCGACGATAAAAAAAAACTATAAAGTCATAAAACCTGTAGGTATACCAAGTTTCGTCCAGATCGGTTGTAAAATACGACTTGTAGAGGAGTACCAACAAAGTGACACACGAAAGCAAATTTTGCCAGACTTGAAGCAGAGACGCTACGCTCGCTCGGTTAATTAAATGCAAATTCATGATACCTTCTAAGATAGGTTAGACGCAAACCAGTAGTCGAGAAGAACAATAATTAGATAACTAACGAAACTAAATAAGAATTGTCATATAGGTGCGTAGAAATACTTATAGATAAACTGTTAAGATTAGTGATGATTTTCTACCTCTTGATAAAATTTATTGAAGCAATCTTGTATGGCATATCACGTCCAAAGTAATACATAAACGTTCACTGCTGAGTGAACTTTTTTGTATTGCTTTGGACATGATAAAAACAATCAAACAATAAATAAAAATGGTCTATAATTAGTACAAGTTCATCTACTACTTTCTCACTTCTTCTAAAAACATAGACATCAACGATACCAAATCAACCCGGATATCTGGCTACATCAGGAACTATACAATAATAAAGCCATAGGATGAATAAATTGACCGCGCTCTCACTAATGATCGCGTGATTTCATTCGTGTATCAAGTGCTGCTTTCTTGTCGAGTGCACTTTGTAGCCGCACACGTAATTAATTTGATTACATATTTTTACACATAGTTCACAGGGATTCGCGCGCTAGACGGCCATGACTCTGGCCAGTCGTGGCTGCCTTGTGGTATTATATGGTGTGTGGCTAGTTGGCCGTTGCGACCAAGTCGCGATTCGTACTGGTCGCGGTTGTGGCCGTGGCCATAAAGTGCGCGAGACTCGCGCACTTAGTCGCAACGGCCAACTAGGCGCACACCATACCATACAACTAGACGACTCCGGCCAGTCGTGGCCGTTTAGTGTGCGAGATCACTTACAGTCATATAATTTTACCTCTGATTTTGGATCGCAGTGATCTTTATTCTCGTTGATTTAAGGTAAGGTCTGTCCGAGGTAAAATATCTGTGAAAGGACTGTACGACCATCCGTGAATGGCCAACTGTATGAACGGAGTCTACATTCTGTAGTGTCTGCATACCCCATGGGAACTCACGCCAGATTATGAGTATGTGTGTGTAGGACTGTACCGTTACGGTTCTAAAGCATACGTCATACTCGCCATTTAGCAGACTGAATGAAAGTCCTGAAAAACATCATAGCATAACAAAATTTGGACTATAATGCTTATGGCAAGGCAAAACGCAATCAAGCGTGGAATCCATGTTTGATTCTTCTTCGTATAAGAAAAGACTTTTGCCATATACTCCTTCTCCCAAGGTTAGCTCCTGGTTTCCCAAGATACAGGCATTCTTTGCCTAGTTACCTTCTCACAGCTTCAATCATATATTCAAATCATCATACAACAATTTTGTACGGAAGCCATTTCTATTTACTTTTATATCATGTTACTTTGTTTTGCTATTGTGTGTAATGTGATGTTATTGGATCAGTAAACTATTTATTTATTCAGAACCAATACCTTTATTGTATAGACCGATCTACTTATCGGTTACGATAAATCCTTTCACAGTCTCCTTTGGCACTGAATCCGTATCATTCCTTCAAATCTCATTTTAATCAACCATATTGCCACCCGCATAAGAAATCCTACAATATATGGACTGAATCTCAGAGGCGTTTCCCAAAGGAATTCCTCGAAAAATCTGATGCCAAAAGGCTTGTATACGTATATTTATAAGAAACCATCTCAAGGGCTCAAATCAGATAGATCTTTTTGAAATGGAGTAACGATATATCGAAATAGTTGTTTGTATACAATAACATTACGAGCGAAATTGTTGTTTGTATATACTAGCCTTGACACGCAGTTATAAACGCGACAAATGTTGAAATTGAAAGTCGTTTAGACATATTTGTTACCAAGCTATTAGTCTGCAAAATAACAACCTATATAGAGTTTTGCCGTTAAAACCAGCCAAACAGATCAGAAAGATCAATTTCACATCTATAAAACATAAGTGGTGAATGAATGAATGATCATTAATTAATTCATTCACCACTTATGTTTTGTTGTGATGTTATTCGTTCGCAAATACTGTTAACTGCTTCCCGACGTATTGACAGCTCGGCAAAGTATAGCGTGTAGCGTGTTCTGTATCTAGCCGATCCAACCACGGTATCACGCGCGCTATTCACGGCAATATGATTTAAGAATCATTCACAGTTCCAGCTGTTAAACAATGAATATATTTTGCTTCACAGATCATAAAATTATAAGTTGAGAGAAACTTAACAAGGTACTGGCGTGAAACGACCACACTGTATTGTGGTGATATTATTAAACATTATTGTACTTGCAACGCAGTTAGCGTTGTGTGGGAAATATTTAGTTTTTCTTGTACCTAACAATTTTATTTGCAGAGCATCCAGCATTTCAAATGGCGTCATACCATTAGCATACAATATTGACTTTACAAGCAGCAGCTTTGCTTCAAGTAGAGTGCCATTCTTTATTTTTCATGTGGTTAGTGACTTACCTGGTCTCAGAGTTTTTATGCCGTACAATGGCCTCTGACTTGGCTTCATATGCCGTCGAGAATTATCTCTACGGCATGCCGGTTTCCTCACGATGTTTTCCTTCACCGTTTTTGAAGCAAGTGATAATTACACACTACGCACATGAATCCGAAAAGTCAGAGGTGCGTACCTTGGGGTCGAACTCGAGACTTGGCAGTCGGACGGTCACACCACTAGGCTACTGCTGTTAGTAGACGGTTATAATCTGATGATACCATTCACTATAGTCAACACCACGTTTGCCTGATACTTCATCTCGCGGTGGAAAAGCCGTGTCGAGAAAGTTCTGCCAACAGTTGAGTAATGATTAAACGTTTTTACAAACATTGACAGGTGTTCACGGCAGTAATTATAGCGGTTCCAACACGAATTTAACTTAATTACTAATTCTCCTTAAGAACTGTAAGCGCCACACGCGACACCGTCATTGAAATAAAACGAAACGTTACGGTTTTCACGCGATAGCATAGCAACGGGAAAAACCGTCGCCTTCGTACGGAATAATTTATACCGTTAATTCGTACTTGGATTCGTCTTTGATCCTTTAATGTAATTTCGACCTACTTTTTGATGTTGTCCTCTGTTCTGGAAACACTTTGGATGTCGTTACTATGTATAAGACTGATAAAATGTTTGCTAGGTCCACTTGAATTATTTTTCTCTCATTAAGTTTATTTTATTTTATTTAGATCAAGTTAGATATGTCGTAAGATGATTTGATAATTCAAATTTTTGTGAAAACCTTAGGGATATTGCGAAATCACGGATAATGAGACAATGGTGAAAACATTTCTGCGGCAGATTGTATGATTCGTCATTTTGGACTGGGTGAAATAGGTTAGGTCAAGTTAGAACTGCGACCAACCGCGCGCGAGCTGAGCGTGCGAAGCGAGCGGCAGCGGCCGGCGAGCGCTAATTCCAAGTTGCATTCCCGGGTTGGGCAAAGCGTTATTGGGTTTTCGATCTGGAATTTCTCAGTGGCAGCCCGAAGTCTGGATTTGTGCCCGGTTGATGGTAATAGGCACGTCCTCTATTACACGGGACTGAAACATTACTGGCGAAATGTGGGTGAACTATAGGTACACCTCTGCCTAACTCTTCGGGGAATTACAAGCGTGATGTTATGTATTATAGCAGTCTAGATGCCAGTTGCTTTCTTACAGTCCGTGGTAATAATGGCTTGTAGTCAAATAGACCGTACCTACTCAGGATGCCTAGCGAACTGAGACAATAATGATCATCAAAATTAATATAGGATGCAAAAAGTGGCAAAAAGTATCGACATTATATCGCATAGATATTAGAAAAATATATATATCGATTTCAATATTATTGAAAAAAAACATCGATATATATCGACAAAAGGGAAATTTTCAAAATAATAATTGTTCTTTATGAAATTCTATTGTTTGTGTTTTATTCATATAAATACCAAACATGGAACATCATTTCACAATGACCAACCAGTTGATGTCCAAAAAGGCTCGACTGCCTGTTCACAATGGTGTGCTGGTGCCCACGCTTGGGAAGTGAATGCTAGGTGTGGCAAAATAAGCATAAAAGTAGAATAAATGGTGAGGAAATGCGTTAGAAGCATGTGTGGTGTGACTATGAATGATAGGTTGAAGAATGATGTGATAAGACAACGGTGTGACTAGTGACAGAAATTGAAAAGGGTATGCTGAGATGGTTTGGTCATGTTGAGAGGATGAATGAAAGGCGACTAACAAGATGTATTTACAAGGCCGATGTGACTGGAAACGCCGGGACGACGCCTAGAAAGAAAAGGCGCGTAGTACTCGCAACCGGCGTGCGTGGTATGTACGTAAACGAGTCAAAAGGAGTATTTAAGGATCGTAGCAGATGCCGTTCTGTATTTTCTGCCTACCTCCATGGGGACAAGGTGTCAGTTATGTATGGACAAATGAATCTTCTTTTTGACGGCTCTGAATCCCGGCGGTTTTAGTCAGTGGCTACAACGGTGATGCTATTGGAAGTATATCGTATTTGATACGTTTTCGATACTTGATATTTTATATCGATATATTGATGTATCGTTTTTATAGATATCGCCAGTAAATATCGATGTATCGATACATCGATATTATCAAGCCACTTAAGGGGGATGCGCTAAGGTAGCCCGCGAGATTCAAATTTTCTTGAGTTTTTTTCTATTTTGCAGGTCAGTGTCAGGTTGTATGTTGATTAAAATATAATTCGCGACCGTAACAAATATGGCTTTACATAATTATAATCATTACAATCAGCAATACAACTCCATATGTTAGCATAATTGTCAAATGTCATAATTTCATGAAATAGTCATTCAATGGGATTACAAGAACTTAGAGAGTTGTATTGACCATTTTTATGATTATAATTCTATAATTAAACATTTGATACGGCCGCGAATCAAATTTAGATCAACATAGAACATGATACTGACCTGCAAACTGCAAAAAACGTAAGAAAATTTGAATTTTGCGGGCTACATTGACGCTTTCACCTCAATCTGTTCTTGTAAAGAAGAATGTGCCAACTAAGGACCTCTTTCTCATTCATAGTGTGTTTACGAACTAAGTATAATGCCAGGGTCTTGCTATAGAATCTTGTCGTGATCTTATTAGTAAAGACAGAAGTATTTCCTCGTATTCATTAAAATGCTGGCAAACAGCTATGATTATTGTTGAGATTTATTATCATTCATCTTATAATCTAGTGTATTTGCATATAACACGGGGACATAATGACGCTAATAAAGATAAGCTGACAAAAGTTAATCTATCCGAGACTTCATACTTAATTGTTTTATTACACTGTTTTGTGACTATATACCCCATTATGACCTCCTTTGTCCCCAAGACTGGATATAAAGATCCTATAGGAATCGGGGTGGTATACGAAACTCAAACTGCGATATATTGTTAGTAAGATATTTATTAGAATCAAGCCACTTTTTATCTTATATACTGTTCTAAATATGAAATATGTTTAACTCATAATAAGCTATTAACGTATTAATCGGGATTCACAACCGGTGGGGGCAAGCTTCCTTCGGGGGGCGTAGAGTGACCAATGGGGGGGCGCGGCGGCTCTAATAATAAAGTATAGATTTATACAATTTTATGTTCTCGGTATTAGAATTTTATTGTATGAAGATTTCTGTTTGAATGATCAAAAGAAAATCTAACCTTAACTAAAATTTGGAATTTTCGATCTCACTTTCGCTCGCTTTACATGCTTATGCTTTTCTGCTTATGTTGACAAAGTAACTCAGGGCGTAGGGATTTTAAAAGACAGTTAGAGGGGCGCGTATGTAAAAGGTTGAGAACCCATTAAATCTTCGCGGAGGCTGGTTAGCAAAGCCACCCAGGTTAAAACCTCTTCATCATACCGGCTTATACTATACTTGGCCATAATAATAATATGGTGGAAATTCTTGTGAAAAACAGGATTTTTGAAGTGGAATCTTCTTTAGGCGCGTTGAGCGATTTTTGGTAGGTGGTAAACGTATGGATTCGCATCACCGACATGCTCACGCCGTAGTGCTCTACTATAGAATATAGATGGCGCTAATACCAGTTTTAAGTTTTCACTTCTGACGGCAGTTCCCATAACTGCCATTTTTTTTTTTCTTGTTGTCACACTGGTAATTTTTCTACACCATTCACTTATTTATTAGTGCGGTGAAAAAATATCGAAATGCATTTTGTAGATAAGTACAATTCATATTATACATTTTTATTATGTGCAATATGAGATATCGTAAGAAAAACAACACAACTAGCGAAATGTGGGTGTACATGCTAAGGCACACTTCTGCCTAACCCTTCGAGGAATTACGGGCGTGATGTTATGTTATGTTTATGTCTATGGTAAGAATAGTTTAAAAAAATGCTTCAAACTTTATTCATTAGTCACCATCGCTGAAAATATCCAGTAGAGTTTAAAAAATCCTAGAATAGACAAAATTTTCTAGATAATATATCAAAGTAGAAAAAAAAAGTAAAAGTATTATGTATGTATTTAAGTATAATATATATTATTTTATATATTATTATAAACATATATACATATTATATATATTCTTTTTTTTTTATTGTATTATTTGTTTTTTTAAATATATATTTTTTAATTTTTTATTATATGTGTTTTTTTTTCTCTTCTACTCTTACACACGGTGTCTACATCTCTTTTTATCCTCTGTCCTATAGCAGGCATGCTGGAAGAGATTTCTTTAGAAATAAAAATCACCTCTATAATTATTTCTCTGTTCCTTTCTTCTAGTCCGTGTGTATATATAAATAGTTAAATAAATAAATAGAATTAAAAAAATATGTCGAATTTAATGTTTAAATAAGCAGTTGGACGGTACCTTTGTCGTCTTCTCTCTTTATGTATTTTCCTCTATTATTATGTGTTTTGTGTCTACATGAATAAATACATAATATTATTTGAAACGAAATTGGTTCAAGATAACATTTTCATCGAATCTCCGTCGGAAAATCCTTATTTCTATAAAATGGAAACTTATTTTCCTCGCGGTGAGGCCAAGGGTAATGCCAATCGGGACAGATGTCCACAGCAGGTTGCGGAGACCGTCCACTCAAGTGGAAGGACCCTCGAGTGAGGCCACGTGAACTTACCTTGTACCGTCTTCACCGTACTACCTCCATTTTAGACAAGGTCAAATTAAATTATTTATTGAAACCCTGCAGATGTGATGTAGTATCGAGCTATCTTAACATGGTAAAACGCAAAAAAAAGATAAAAAAAAAAATTTCTTGGGTTTACGGTCTCTTTTAATTTAGTTACTTAAAACAACTACCAGTTTAAAAAAAAAAAAATTATAAACGTCTCACACTTGATCTAAACACTATAAAACAAATACTTGTAGTAACAAAAAATCATCTATCTTTATTAAATAGTTTTTTCATGTTTATAAAAACTAAGAATAAGAAATAACTTTCATGTTCTTAGTTTTTATAAACATGAAAAATCAAATTGTACAACTAATATGGTTAACCATATTAATGTCATACAAGAATCGAACCCGCGGCATCTAGAACAGAATCACTCACTCACTGCACCAATCCAAAACATGATTCTCAAGGGTCGTCTTTACCCGGGGGTGCAAGGGGTGCGTAGCACCCGAGCGCAGGGTCTTAGGGGGCGCAAGCCGATCGCCTTATACCTACACATACGATGCATACGAAATCACAATTTAAAAAAAACTTAACAAATATTCATTATTCCTATAAAAATATAAACACCAATATTGTTTACAAAAAATACGTCTCATGCAGCTTTCGGCACATTCGAAATAAAAATACAAATACGCCGTAGTATCTACAAGAAACTAATTGTGTCAACAAAAATGTAATGGTAGTGATTTTATTTGTATTTTGTTACACACTGGCGGACTAAGGGGGCAGGTGTGGTCAGCCCTTCGATCCTTAGAAATATTTTTTAATCACATCCCAAACAAAGCCAAAATATATTCAGCAAGTTAAGGGGACTACAGGACCTAAACGTGCCTAAACGCAAGTTTTATAAATGATATTCTTCAGGATATATGCTAGTATGATAGTGTGTTGAAAACATAATACAACTAATTTGATACGATAGAAAAAAATCATAAAGATACCTCTAAAAATTTCTTTTAACGATTAAAAATCATATTAATTTACATGCAATCATTCTGATTTTTTGTCAGATTATTCTACAAGCTACATATTAGCATAATAGTGTTTTAATTTTCCAGTCCAATCAATAGATTTTCTGTAAATCGCTAACTGCTTCATATTTTGCAATAAATTACCTGCGTCGTGTCATCCCGCTTCTCTTTCATTTCTATGCAGTCCGACAGTGACCGCGCTTTAGCTGTTGTAAGCCTCTTAAAGGCAGTCTTTGTTCCTACGTATGCTAAATATAAATGTAACTTTCGAGCTCGTTTCGCTCGCTCTAGCATCCTACATTTTATTTTACTCACTTTTATGTGAGAGTCGGCAAAATAACTCATATTTATGTATGAATAGTCAAAAGAAAACCGTACTACGGGGTGGGGTGTTCGAGCTCACTTCACTCGCTCTTGCATCCTTCGTTCTCAAACTCAAACGTAAATTTAACCTATGCAATTTTTTTCGATTCTTGTATCCTCTATTCGTTTAATACTCCAAGTTTACCGATAAGTCGACAAAGTATCTCCTATTTTTGTGTGAATGGTCAAAAGAAAACCTAACCTTTTCGAAGTAATATGCAAAAATGTAGAGGTTTTGCTCTTATACTTTACGTTTTTCAAAATTTTCTGCATACCTGGGCGGGAGGCCCCCGTTTAGTTTGCCGCCCCGGGCCCCTGATAGGCTTAGTCCGCCACTGGCGTTAAAATAACCATTAAATTTGTGAAAGCCGTAGTAAGTGACCGTAAGTAACGTGGCATAAGTACCTACTTATTTTGTATTTGTATTGAAAAAAGTTATAGTATCTATGTTATAGTTATATAATTCGTGTAGTGAAATGTTAATTTTGTGCAAGGAGTTTGTGTAAAATTCTTGTTTTGTGGAAATTAATTTAATGTTGCCAAGCCAGAAAAATTGATTTTGATGTTTGAAAATGTAGGTACACACAGCTACATATCAAGCTATACATTTCCAGTACAAGCTGACCTCGGATTGTATAGGATTTCCGTACAATGCGAAGTAATTTTATTGTAGAGTAAGTATTACCTATATAAAAAATAAAATTAACATTTTTTTTCGTTGGCAAAGCCAAAATATGTTCAGTAAGTTAAAGGCAGTCTTTGTTGGGGGCCGTACGCTAAATATGAATGTAATTTTCAAGCTCGTGTCGCTCGCTCTAGCGCAGGCAAATTTTCGCACCGCGGCGCCCATATCGATAAGACGGCCCTAATTCCCAAGTCGGTCAGTTCATTTAGAAGTCCATGTTCAGTAGCCATTTCCGGTCCGATAGATGAAGGCGAATCTCTGGGGTCCTATCTAGCCCCTTTAAATGGGGTAACTAGAATACTACAAAAGGACTATGGCTAGAATTAATTCAGTCTCTGTTATTGTTACAGTGAGCAGTTTGGTTTGTGGAGACTACTAAGCCGGTAATTTTTAGTTAAGTTTCTAAGCACGATACGATGGTATGATTAACTAGGGTACTCGTCAATTACGTTGATTGGAGCAGTTCGGAAATATCAATGAATTTATGATTGTTTACGTTCATACTTAGGTGTAGGTATGTTTATGAACAATACCCGTATTTCGCATTCTAATCTCAGTCTCAATTTAAATTTAATTCGTTTGCATCCTCTTAAGGGGTGATTGTACTCATCATTATAAACAACTTTCACTATAGGGACAACCCTGAAATCGCGAATAAAACGAATTAAATTTCACTTTGTATAATTTTCCTTCATGTTTAACAAGCACCATGTATCTATTACTTAATTTATCTGTCGTTGCTTCATTGTTAATTCCTTTTACCTATTATTATCCTTTTTACCTACAATATAGTAATATTATTCTAGATGCAGCGTCTTCGCATATATTTATATAATTAATGTACCTATACAAAATATAGTAAAACATTTTAAAAGAGTAATGGTGGAGTTTCTTGTCCATTCTTCTCCATACGAAAACTACCTTTCGGAAGGAGCGACTAGAATCAATTCAATTTTTTTGTAAATTTTGACGTCAAAAGTGCCTTTGCCTTTTTAAAATAAATTATTTGATTTTGACTTTGACAAGTTTTTGACATTGATTATCGCTGAGATGACATTGAAAATACATATTGAACGTTTTTAAGGTTCCGTACCCGAAGGGTGCCAAACGGAATCCTATTACTAAGCCTCCGCTGTCCGTCCGTCCGTCTGTCTGTCAGCGGGCTGTATCTCATGAACCGTAATAGGTAAAAAGTTGAAATTTTCACAGATTATGTATTTTTATTGCCGCTATAACAACAAATAGTAAAAATAGAATAAAAAAATAAATTTAATAAAGCGGGTCCCCATACAAGAAACGTGTTTATTTCGGTGTTTTTTGTACGATCTTAATACGGAATGGAATCACGGGAACTGGCCTACAGACACCTGAATATTGAAAAACGGCCCATAATGAAATAAAAACATTGATTGATCGTGTATTACATAATTAGGGTACAGATCTGCATCTCAATTGCGTAACTTGCTTACTCATAATATAATTCCCATCGTTTTGAAGAAGATTCGTAATCATTCCATTGATAAATCATGTTTGTTTATTGAGCTGACGAATTTTTAAAGCAATGAATCGTATTGTTATTTACTAGAGCATTGTGATTATGTGTGTTACGCAATTACGCTACTGTTTGTTGATTTTAGAGGTCGCTACAATGCGCCTGCGACCGTGAGGTCCTGTGTTCGATCCGTTGTCGGACATACCGCTGTTGAGGTTTTCCATTAAGACCTTGTCAGTAACAGATAAGTCTGGATCGGTGTTTATTGGCAATAGTCTCGCCCCTTATTTATGAGACTTACCTACAATATAACTGGCAAAATATTAATTAAGTTTCATAATTTATGAATACTAACCCTTTCGACTGTTTCGTTGTGGAACCTACCCCACACAAATTCGAATACCACTACCTGCTAAGTAAATTACAGTGACAGGAAGTTATTGTAACATCATCCACATGGACTAAGTGGGAAAGATTCGTATTATTGAAGCTAACTCAAAAACTACCCAAGGTACATTGGACCACCGCGCAAGCTTCCTTTACAATATGAAAAATAATTTTCAAAATCGGTCCACAATTGACGAAAATATTGATGAAAATACATTTAAAAAAAAGTATTCATAATAAATGTATTTTAATAGAACCTCCTACTTTTTAAATCGGTTAAATAGACTAATAAATCAAGAAAATGATTAAAAGTACAATAATTTATTTCGATTAGGCACTTTTGAACTACAAAAAATTTAACTGATTCTAATCGCCCATGTATAATTAGGTATGTTCGTACCCTTAAAAGTTATAGTTACTCATTTATGATTTCCACACGTAAGCAGACTGCTATGGCCTATGATAGAGAACAGTGAAAGTGTATTGGCATTATAACTGCACTAGGCGAACTGATTGCAACATGTTATTAGGGCTATGGTGGATTGGGAATTGCAATCTTATCCTCATTGCCTGAGAAGATAATTTAAATTGACTTTAAAGATAAGTGTTCTATCAGATTGGCACAAAACATCGAAGAATATTTTTTTTTACAATTAGAATAAGAATAAGAATAATTTATTGGTCCATTGTTACAAAATATATTAATTAATAACCGACTTCTAAAAAAAACACTACAAAGTGTTCCAAAAAAAAAAAACACTAATAAAAGTAGGTGTCCTAGGTTTAAAATTGTTCCTTTTTTTTAAAGTTTTTTTTTTTTTCTGTTTCCTCCACACACCATTTAGAATACTTACCACTATCTGCTATGTAAATAACAGTGACAGGAAATTATTATAACATCATCCATATAGACTCAGTGCGAAAAATACGTATTAGAGAAGGTAAGGTCGTCTTAGGGGCAGATAAAAATACCCAAGCAAAGTTTAAAAAAAAAATATTGAGACCATCGCGCAAGCTCCTCTACCGAATGAATAAAGAAAATCTAAATCAGTCCACAATTAACGAAATATCGATAGACTATTTTTTTAATTGGTAGTTAACCACATAAAAGATAACAAAATATAGTAGAAAAATAATGTATTTGAAATTGTAATTAAACTAAATAATTAACTACTTGGCCACACACTTTTGAATAACTGAACAGAAACTTAACGACCTAAAGCCAAGAGTTCAGAGTTGTCTCATTAAACTTAACATTAAACTCAGTAGGTCAGGTACTGATCAAGCCTCAACTTGGCCCTAGGGCCAAAACTTTCCGACTGTGTAGGTACGGTCTTACTTTAATAGTCTGTGTAAAATTTATGACAGTTTAGTTATTAACCCTGGCCTTGCATAGCTCAGACACCATGTACCATTGTTAGTTAGGTACACGAACACAGAATTATTATCCTCGTTCACACATAAAATGCACTTAAGGCGACGTTAATCTACTTTTAATGATTTTATACTGAAGATCACGTCTAAACGAGTAGTGTTAATGATTTAACGCTACTAATTTATTATTAACACTACTAATTTATTAGAGCATTTTCTTAATTACTTAATATATGAATATTTTAGATTATGTTTATATTACATAGTGAAATTAATTTGTAAAATTATGTCTAACACGGATAAAAACTGAGAATCACGCAAAATCTATCAAGCGTATTTTTCTGAAACTTTCACCATTTTAAAGATAATTTAATTATTGATATTTTATTACACATGTTTAATTAAAATACAATTTGTTTTATGTATAATAAATTAATAATGCGTTTAATTTGGGACAGCGCTCCTTGATGGGCGAGTCCTATTACTGGCTGGACGTACGACGCGTTGCGTGAGCTCAGTACAGAACACGCAAGCTAACCACTCAAGGTCACTGGCATATATCTGCGTCTTAATATGATGAACTTGAAACGGTAACTTGTAAAAGACACTTGTTTATTTTGTTTAAAAATACTACATATAAAATACAGATAACTTTTAATTAAATTACTGTCTGAGAAACTTACCTTCGTTCAAGTATTGTATTCTTCACGTAGTTTTAAGACTATTCTCGTATAGTTCATTTACGTTAAAAACAATTCAACTAACTTTCTAAACAAGTTTTACTCATCAAAACACTTATCAATTAATTAGAAACATATGTTACACTCCACTTAATAATACTTCTTCACAAATACTTTAATTTTTCACTTGGAAAACTGCGAAGAAAAGTTTTCGAGAGCAATTAGCGAAACCGAATTTCCATAGCGCTCTGGTTAAATCATAAATTCATCAATTGTTTACAACTGCGGCCCGAAGAATGGGCACAGCAGGCTTAAATGCACACATATTTGTAAACATAAACATTTGGCATGTTTATAAAGTAGACGCACGCCATTGTACAAAACAAAACATTTGGCCCAAGAGTGTAGCGCGATCGACGAATGGCGGCAAGCGACTGCCGCGCGCGCTATGTCTAGCTAGCGGTCCAGTAAACAGGCAAGTTCACTTGCTCTAACTTATGGTGAAGAAAGTTATATAATATACGTAAATAGTATGTTTATGTAATGCTGACCGTACCCGCGTGTGGGGTAAATAGAGCTTGAAGTTCTAATATCGCTTTCTGTTCGGTGACAAAGTTAGTAAATTTCACATAAAATAAGTGTTTTTCGTTTAAATAAAAACATATAACGTTAATTAATTTATGAACAGTCATATCTAAGCTTAGTTAACAATATAGTGATGACAAATGTTGTAGTGATGTGTAGTGTGTTAACAATGTTAACATTCAAATAAATTATAATTTTTCCGCCATTCTGCACACTCAATTATCTACTTACTTACTATAGAAGTATATTATATATAATCCAATTATACATGTTCCCGTTTGTGGATATTATTTTTTAATCGTTTTGTTAAAAACTCATAAATGATCTATTTTTAGGATAACAACGTACCGTTATACTCTACAACTTATTAGTCACTACATTAGGTAAGTATGTACTTACTTTATTGACGTATGATTTGTATGATGAATGGGATGCTTGCTCCCCTAACATGTTTGCAAATGAAATTGGGTGGTAATTAAATGTTTTAATTTTCCTTAGTTATTCGAATTAACCTATAATTTTATAATGTACGTGTTTCTGTGACAAATAAAACTATTTTTAACCGCCTTCCAAAAAGGAGGAGGTTCTATGTTCTTTTTTTTTTTTTTTTTTTGTTATATGTGTGTCCACCAATTTCTCCGTCAATTGTCGACCGATTTTGAAAATTCAACTTTATTTATTTATTTAAACTTTTCACACTCAAAAAGTACAAAGGTGGACTTAATGCCTAAGGCATTCTCTACCAGTCAACCAAGGGACGGTGCTCTATTTGAGAGGAATAAAGGAAAAATTAAAAAATACATTCTAATGCATTATAACTAAAATAGGTATAACAATACATAAATAGGTTACAAACTACATACACATACACATACACATACATATTTACTATAATATATACCTATTATATATATATACATATATACAAATTCAAGGGAAACAAATAGAGTAGAGTCATCTCAACTCCTCTCGAGTTGAGATGACTCTACTCTATGTATTTGTTTTTCAAATTTTGAAGTCCCAAACTACTCTAAAGTGCCAACCAATCATTTTAATCATTTTGCACAAAAAGTTGACCACAATGAAAGGATAAACGTGACCTTGATGTGTCACACACAATAAATATATTCCGTTCCCTGTGTGCCGGGGTCGTGATATCCCTTTCGGACAAACTCGCAACCCCGGCAATACTTTTTACCCTAGTAATACGTTCTCGTGTGATAATTACCGACCTCCTAGCGAGCGAGAATAAGCTAGTAGGTATTTTATTAAATAGTAACTTTAGCCCGTGACTTTGTCTGCGTGTATTTCGTAAAATACAATAGACGATGTACATTTAGTAACCTAATCCGCGTAACTGTTCTTAAAGAGTCATAAAGAACCCTGTAATAAATCGACACGTGTTTCATCTCTATTTCTTATTTCATGATTTTTGAAACAAAACACCCTTCTTCAGGGGGCGTACCACCATCTCTAAAGCAGTGTTATTTTAATATTAATTTAGTGTGGGAAAGAGATAAAGCTCTACAGGACGTAGAGCTCCATCTCTTTCCCCCACTGAAGTAAGATTAAAATAATACTGCTTTAGAGGTGGTGGTAGGTCCCCAGGTCCCAGGGTGGCTAGCTATCAGTCAAATTTCAAAACGGTCAGTTCAATGGTTTAGGTGTGAAAAGGTAACATGCAGAGTTACTTTCTTATTCAAATATTCATAAGTACGGATGGATAAAATTGATATACTTAAACAATTTTGTATCAATCCAATATTTCAGATTCGAATTCGCATACGATCCGTAAATTCAAAGCAAAGTCATTAGTGGCTATTAGAAAAAGATATGGGCAAGTTACTTTCCTCGGCCGCGATACTGAACGCAGCACGAGCGTGGTAGAATATTCATGGTATGCTAACGAATGTAGAACAGTTACTGTACAAGGTATGAAGTGCCATCGAAGGTAATTCTAATGGAACTATTTATGGGATAGAATTAATGCTGTATCGTATTTAAAAACCGAAAATTTCGTTTTCATTTCTCTGCAATTTTCTACAGAAATATCCACTTTAGGCCATTTGACGTTACGGTAAAAAAAAAATTGCCTTTTACGGCAAATCAATAAATAATTAATCAGAGAAAATGCATCGTTTGATTTGAGATAAAATGGTTAAATTTAAAGATCTAAGGATTGACCCTTTATTGATTTATTTTTTTCCAAATAAAAACGGAATAAAAAACAAAAAAAATAAAAATATTTTCGGGCAAAAATGCAAACCAAGTCGAATTTCGTTATCATTTTCAGTCAAAAAATTATCCGTTTTCGATCGGTCTAAGTAGTATTTCTCCCCTTTTTTCTCGGCAGGCGACTTAATTCCCCTATAAGTTTTTACAGAATAGGCTGGAACATTAGTGTGTCTGTTTGTTAGGTACATCTTGAAGCCTCAACCACTGAACCAAGTTCAAAGGTAGAGACGAGAAGGATATTGAATACTTTTAATCCCCACAAATTAATAATTCCAGTAGAACGCTGCTGAAACCGCGGGCAACAGCTATACTAATATTATAAAGAGGTAAACTTTGTTTGTTTGTTTGTTAGTTTGTATGTAGGGGTTAATCTCCGGAACTGCCAGTCGGATTTGAAAAATTCTTTTTGCATTGGATAGCCCAATTCTCGAGGAAGGTTATAGGCTATGTAAAATCACGCCTACGACCCTTATGAGCCGAGCAAAAAGAAAAAATGACAGAAAGAACGCTAAGCAAAGACGTAGTAAAGGCGTGGGCGGGCGGTGGCATGCGACGCGGACGAAGTCGCGAGCAAAAGCTAGTAGGATATAAATGCTTGTGCACATTTAACTGTCTATCTAAATCTAAATCTAAACAATATAATACATATTATAAAGAGGAAAGATTAGATTTTTTGTAAGTATGTTTGTTACGCTTTCACGCTAAAATGGCTGAACGGATTTGGATAAAATTTTGCAGATGGGTAGACCATAACCTGGGTTGGGACATAGGATACTTTTTATCCCGATATTCTCACGGGATCGAGACTGATGCGGGTGAAACCGCGGGGAGCAACCAGTTTGCTAATATTTATAAAAAGAGAAAAAATGGCGAATAGTTCAGACAACAATGGTATGTTTGATCGATTTCTGTAATTTAACAAAAGCATGTTTAGTAAGCATGTATGTAGGTACGGCATATGTGTTATTTAGAGATTATAATCTAAGATTGAAACTTAGGTACCCATAGATACCTATAACTTATGATTTATAACTATGTCTTAGTCATAAAGTCTTTAGTCTTAAGTCATAAATCATACGTAAGTAATTTATTGATTTGTGACACACATAATATGAGATTCTTTCCCTCCGTATAAAAACGTCCTTAAAGCTAATGATCCTAATAGCAAAACGACCTATAATCAAAACGACACTTTAGCAAACTGTCCCATTAGCAAATCGTCCTACGAGCAAATCTGCCTATTAGCAGAACGACCTATTTTTGTAAAGTACAGTACTTAATGCTGGAAATCGCTATTGGATTTTATCATCATGGATTATTTTGGCATAATTATTTGAAGGGCACCATTGAAACGAAACATAAAGGACAAATGAGGCCGCGAGAGCAAGAACGGCCTACTACTAATTAGTCTTATTGAGATAATCAAAGAAAATGAATATTATTTTTAATTAAAGAAATATGTTACTAACGCCATCTTTTGGTGGCTTGAAAAATCAATGTTAGGCCATTTTGTTTTTTTTTAAGATTTTTGACAGAGATAATAAACTAACAAATGTTTTATAAAATGTACATAATTAGACCGTTTTTACGCTCGCGGCCTCAAATTATTTAGTATTTTATGACACCGAAATGGAAATTATTTGGAGTTTTGGATATAGAGATTGGAACAATGTGTGGCATTACTGGCATTAAACAGCAAAGATTGCTGTAGTCACTGGTCAATAGGTATGATGTTAATTGAATGCCTTAAATTTACAGGTTTACTATACCTACATACACTCACAATATATTTCATATACCTATTGTATTGTAAGTGTAACAGATTTTAAGAGAAGCTCGCGGCCTCAATGTATCGCCGTAATCTTTATATTACCTAAAAAAAGAAAAAATACGTGTCCAATATTTTTTAATAATCTCTATGAAGGACTAAAAAAAATTTTTTCCTCATTCCTATTATCGCTAATCACCAATATCAGACAAGAGAATTAGTGCTCTTAGTGTGATTATATAGGTAAACCGGTAGCTAAGTAGTAACAGTCACATGGGTCGATCAATCAGGTTAAGCTACGCTTGCCGCGGTCGGTCCGTGGATGAGTGATCTCATAATTACATACCGATGCCCCCCGTGTTTCGGAAAGCACGCTAAGCCGTTGTTGGTCCCGGCCGTCATTCGTGGATCTTTGACAGGCGTTACGGGTCGTCTGAAGCCCGGTCTGACAGACTGTCTTACCAAGGGGTATCGTATTACTGGGTTGTGGAGGTCAGATAGGCAGTCGCTCCAAGTAAAATACGGTATTTAGCTGCTTCCGGTAAGACTGGAAGCCGACCCCAACATAGTTGGGAAAAGGCTAGGCAGATTGATTGTATTGTAAGTGTATGTTAGTATCGTACCTATTTTCTGAACTGAATGAGAAAACTCTTGTGTACATTACCGGTCGACAGCGATTCGAAGGAATATTTCGACGCCATTTTTAGTAATTTATTTATTATTTATGTATACACAGTAAAATAGCTACAGATATGACATAATCATAATTATGAGTACGAAGGTACTGCTTATTTCTTAAGAAATTTCTTCCAGCAGACCTGCGAAAGGAGAAATTAGAAAGAAATGTAGACAATAGTGTGAACAAGAAGAGAAAAATATTATAAATATGCGCGTCATGTTCGTGAACGGGCCATCAGTTGGTCATCACTTATCTGCCAGGGCTAAGTTTTAATCTTATATTTTGAATTGTTTTGATAATTTTTTGTACATTGTTCTCACATATAGAAGCAACAAGAATAATGTACCCAAGATTTTGTAATTTTCTATATTTAAAAGAGTGTCCTTGGAGTTTCTTGCCCGTTCTTCTCCATAAAGATTTACGTTTTGGAACTGGGCAACTAGCTTCAACTTTCTGACTAACTGACGGACTATTTGACAGTTCGAGTGCCTGTAAATGGTTTTAATTTAAAAAAATATGAAAAGTAAAAAATGGTTTAAAATTTATGTTTTGAGTTTGAGTTTAAAAACTAAAATATTGAAATGAACCTACAGGTATAACGTAATAAATTAACATAATTATACTTAAATAAATACATAAAGCATAAATTTATATTTTTATTAAATTAATTAATTAAGTATAGTTTATTTAACTAGGTAGGTAGGTACATTTATTTCATTTTGACTGTCTCGATGGTCTAGTTAGCGGTCGCAACCGCTACTGCTGAGCATGAGATCCTGGGTTCAATTCCCAGGTCAGGCAAAGTATTATTGGGTTTTTCAACAAGAATTTCTCAGTGGCAGCCCGGAGTCAGGGTTTGTGCCCGGTTGATGGTAAAAGGCTCGCCCATATTACATGGAACTTAAAACTGGCGTAAAATTGACTTAGGTCCAGGCCAAAGATGTAATAAATATATCTAGATAGACAGACAGACAAAGCTGTGCACTCGTCGAAAAAAAATTGCGTCCAACTGTTGGCCGCTATTTCGCTGCGCACCATGACAGCACAATGACGTGTCGCGAGTGTAACACGTAGCTGTCACGCACACCAGCATAACAAAGTTGGCTTGTTTGTTTTAGTTCTTTTGCAGCGCGACAGTCTATCTAGACATAAATAATCCAAGGCAAGAAAGAGAAAGATTTTTTTTTGTTGAAACTTGCACAGGAGATCAGAAATTAGACATAACACATTATTTTAAACATTTATAAATGTTCATAATTTTAACATGTTGTATCATCTAAGCAAGATGGTTTGATGATGTTGAGAGGATAAATCAAAGGCACCTCACAAAAGTTATTCACAAGGCAGAAGTGAATGGCAACGCTGGGGACGCCCTAGAAGGACACCTTATTGGTGATGGCTTCAGAAAGGGCAGGACCCTTTTTTTTTTCTTTTTTTTTTTTTTTTTTGAGGATGGGAAATTATCAAATAACTTCTCCCGCTCTGGGCGGAGCGGGAGGGCGTGTCAGACTTTTACTGACTAAAACCCACCCGTGTTCCTTCCGTTGCCTGTGTGCCGGGGTCGCGATATCCCTTTCAGACAAACCCGCAACCCCGGCAAAGGTCAGGACCCTACCATGAACATTTAAAATACTTGCTAAGTACATGACAGGTCAACTTGTCAGGTTAACCTTTTCTATTTGTACCTTGAGCATTTCTGTCTGACCTACAAGGTATCAAGTTCAGACCGAGACCGAGACATTATCGTTGACCGGTGCACAATATTATCGCAATATTACCGATTTTACGGTTTTAATGACCTAGATAAAATTAATTTATTATCAGTATAAAATGATCAAAAGATTTAAAATAAAACTATGTTTCGTAGCAAAAAAATTTACTTAACATGATTATGACGTTGGAGACTCTTTTAGATAATTAATAAAGGAAAGTACCTACTTGAAAAACTTAACAAAGTTATTGCTATTTTCGAACGACTTGCAACCGGCGCGCGTGTATGACCTGCTAATTGCGTATCAATTCGAGAGTTTTGAAGGATATTGATAATCCATTGCTTCATAAGTTTGAAAGATTCGTCTGCTCAACAACGGTAATAACGGAATGAACTGTCAAAATGAAACCGCGTGATATATTGTCATGTGTGCTACGCAACTACCCCGCAGATGAATCTGTATGAACGATAACGAAACAAAAGGAGTCGGTATGCAAGGATGGAAGCAGGTGGCGTTCTATAGTTCCTGTCTACCCCCATGGGGAACAGGCGTGAGTTTACGTATGTATGTATTATAACATTTTTTTTTTTTGAGCTTGGGAAATTATCAAATAACTTCACCCGCTCTGGGCGGAGCGGGAGGGCGTGTCAGATTTTTACTGACTAAAACCCACCCGTGTTCCTTCCGTTGCCTGTG
The DNA here is from genome assembly GCA_914767755.1 of Agrochola circellaris. Lineage (NCBI taxonomy): Eukaryota > Metazoa > Arthropoda > Insecta > Lepidoptera > Noctuidae > Agrochola > Agrochola circellaris. The sequence continues at coordinate 6,633,291 of OU611847.1, forward strand.
TGCCGGGGCCACGATATCCCTTTCGGACAAACTCGCAACCCTGGCAGATGTATGTATTATACCTACGTTTGCAGTCTTAAGACGCGGTTTACTTTTTTGAAACCAAAGTTATTCAAATTAAATTAATTATTTTTATGGAAGTTTCTTCTCTCAGCACGCTTAGCATGACCACAATAAAACGGGTTTTGTCGACGGAAGAATAGAAAAAATGACAGATAACAATCACAATCTCTCATTTTCTCTATTCTTCCGTCGACAAAAACCGTAGAAGACCCGTTTCTATGGTTGTCATGCTACGCGTGCTGGTATAGGTACATTTATGTCATTCAACGTTCCATTTAAATAATGATATTTTCCAGGTAAAATTCAAAAGAAATTTATCCAAACTAGGCTGAGAATCAGCACTCTTCGAACGTCAAAATTACTATAAGACAGTCCCCCAAAACGCCCACCCTTCACCACTTCCTAGTGCTTTAGCTGGGAATAAGAAGTGGCGCAACAAACTCCCCAGCAGCACTGCTGACTGTTCAGTTAGAAAAAAACTTGATTCTATATAATAGTATGCAAAATAATTTACATTACTCAACACAAAACAGTACTTAAATAAAATTATTTGCCATAATGACAGCTACCACACGCCAATATACCAACAAAACAATAGAAGTCTATACTCGAGCGAAAATAAAAACTCAAAACGTAAACAGAACTTAATACCGGAATAAAAGCCTCCAGGCATAAAGGGCGTGCCTGCTTACATATAGCTAATAAAGCTGTAACTAACTAAATGATTTACGGAGAGGTACAAGGTAAGTTATCAAATTTATTTTCCTTGAACCAGTTGATTTGTTCCGCGTCTGAACAATTTCCGTATTCATCTCCCCTCTGATTTTGCATCCGCTACGGCCAAACATTTCTATGAACAATTTAAAAATTTTAAGCTTTCCAATACCTAATTTGCGAGGCGATAACAAGCCGCGAAGGAAAATTTTTGGTAATAATATTTTCATGGTTTTTTTTTTTGGTATTTTGATGCTAATTGAAAGAAAAAGAAAGAAAGAATAATGTTTATTTGGACACAGCTCGTGAAACACAAAATACAAAATAAAAAAAAGTGAACAAAAAAAAAAAAAAAACAACAACAATTGCGAAAAATCATAATGAAATATAATAAAGGGAAAATTTTGATACATGTTTTTTATTTTCTCGGAACACGAAAGAGTTTTTGTAAGGTTTTTTTTTATAATAAAGGGCTCAAGTCGATTTAAGTAGGTACCTACTCAAATAACGAGTGACTTGGCCACTTATTTGGCAAATAAATTCCACTCAATATTTAGTATTATGAAATTTTCTTCTTCTTCTTCGTCGTTCCCTCAATGCCGAGGATCGCGACCACATAAAAAAAAAACAGTTTGTTATTTTCCCACTGCAGGGCAAAAGCCTCTTCTCATACAGAGAAGGCACGAGCAGTGACCACCACGCTTGCTCAAGACGGGTTGGTGATTTCAGACTTATATTAACTAAGTCCAGGTTTCCTCACGATATTTTCCTTCACCGATGTCAGTAATGTCCAACATAAACTCAGAAGGTACATATGAATTGAAAAAGTCACATTGTTACTTGCCGGATTTGAACCCACAACCTCGTGCATGAGAGGCGAGGCCTTAACCACTGAGCCATCACGGCTCGATAAATATAGAATCTCGATTATTGAGCAAAATATTTAGGTAATTAAAATCGGATCAGAAGTAATGTTAGCTGTTACAAATTATATGAAAATCTATAAGGCAGTTTATCGAATTATTTTGTGTAAATTTTTGATGATAATAATATTATTTAAAAAATATCAATGTTGTTGGACTTTGTTGCTGACCGTACCTAACTATAAACGAGTTTAGTGAAAATGACAAAATATGTTAATTTACATCACCCTAAAAAAGCCGTATAATATCGGGAACCAGTCCGTTTGTCAAAAAATCAAACGTTTATCCTCTAGTTAAAGTAAAGTCTATTTATAGCCTTGATCCCAATTAATGCTATTTCTACTTCGACAAACATCAACTTTATACTAGTTTCAATAAAGTTGATTTTAGACTGACTAGTACTGTTGAAAAAGTCATAAAGTACCTATATAAAAATTGTAGCGCAAAGTGATCCTTATGAGTAGGCATTACAGTTGTTTTACCTAAAAATCGTGATTGTTTACATGTTTGGCAAATAAATTGCGAACGCAGATTAGGTATGTTTTTTTCCTTCGGTTTCCTCACAAAATGAGCTTTTCCTTTTTTCAGCGTATTTCACTTACAAAAACGATTCCCTGTCAGTCACATGATTGAATACTACATGAACTGAGAACAGTTGTAGACATATATTATGTATTTAAATACCAACATTTACCTACTACGAGTACCTACTTAGAATTATATTAGGTGGTACGGTCTTACTTACCAACATTTACCTAGTACATACAGTTGTATTAGGTGGGTAGGAACTCCTAGATCTGTGCCACATCGGTCACACGCAACCCAAACGCCTTTCACTGCGGAAATAAGGGAAGTTGCACATTATTAGATTAAATTACGTCTGTAATTGATAGTCTAGTGCAGGGCTGTCCAGACTACGGCCCACGGGCCGCATGCGGCCCGCGACGCATGTTTTAAAGTGTAAATCAGTTTAAAGTGTCAATTAATCAGAAAATTCTTTTGGACATAATAGTTTGGATAATAAAATTCTTTGTCAAATACCTACCATATAAAATTTAAGTATAGATCATCACTGTCAGATAAGTCACTTCTTGATGCAATGCGTCTGGCAACAACGAATGTTGACGTTGATATCGATATGATTGTTAAAGATAAATTAACGAAGAACCAATAAACGTATAAAGAAATTATTACCCTGTATTTTTTTTACTTGAAAACTGAAATACTGAAAAGCTTTTGTAGTAAATTTAATTAGGTAGCCCGCGAAGGTATGTAGTTTGGACAGCCCTGGTCTAGTGGGTGAAGTGGCTTTGGTTTTAATTATACTTACACGTAGAATAGATAAGTACGACGAATATACTTGCATGATACTTCCTAGAGTCGGTGAAAATTTTATTTTTTTGCAATTACTGCTGCAGCTACCCATGGTCAAATAAAACAAGGTCTGGCATTCCAGGAGTGAGACATGCTTACGTCACTATCCAGTTGCCACTTTATATACTATACTATATATACTATATTAGAATACCTACTTATCGATCGTTACACTATGCAAGTACTTACAATGAAATTGTGTAAAGGATATGCAAAAAGCTGAAAATTAGTCACGTCTCGGTCAAATAGACGCTCTATTGCAAAATAAAATAGCCAAACATTATAAAACTTATTAAATGGATGCAGCGCTGACAGCAACTCATTGTCTTCTCTACCCCTTGACCCACTTGTCTTGCTACAAGACACGAGTCACGATATTTCGCTGTCATTCGAACAAAGGGTGTAAAGTTATGTCGTGTTAGTGTTGTGTGCACTAGACAATGATTTCTACCTACCTACATAACGTTATACCTAGGTATAACGTTATGTAGGTAGGCAGAACTTATCCACCAAATCACTCTTAAAAAAAAAAGTGCTCTTGCTTTGGTGGATAAGTTTATATAGTAATAGTACTAAAATCAATCATCATCATTAAATGGCCTGCCTAGCTGCGAGCAACTTGGAAGTAGCAGTTGGTCACAGTTCTAACCTAACTTTACCCATTTCATCCAGTTCACAATTTTTCGACAGTATAAAATCCAACGGATAATTCTGCCCTCGTAATAGTAAATGCAGTACTTGCAAAATGACGATTTCGAGAAAAACGCGGTAAAGTGTTTTTTTTTAATCTCTACTTTAACTGATATAAAACTCATATGTTTTGTTACGGAAAAGGTACATAAAAATACAAAGTATTGTTTAGTTTAGTTTTGAAGTTAATTTTTCTCATGTAGGTCTTTAGAAACTCGAATACTGCACTTATACCTTGTGTCTCTATTGGTAATACATCAAAGTAGTGAAGTGAAGTGCAGTACTCGTGTTTGTTACTGCATTTGTATCTAGGAAATAAATTGACTGCACTAAGCACTAGCAAAGTTATTTCCTGAATATATGTATAATAAAATGCATAATGCAGTGTAAAAACGAGTTGTTAAACATTATATCGAGAAAAAAAAGGAAAAACATGATTAATTGTGAAAATCTTTTTATTTTATAATTTAATCAGTCTTTGTTGGGACATAGGGAACTTAATAAAATATATTTGTACTGGGTACGGCGCATAACTAAAATTATAGAAAATATATATTTAGCAATACCTATTATATGAACAAAATTATCATCATGTTTATTACATGTGATTTAGTAACATAAAATAAATGAGATCATTCTTCATTCGCTTTCGCCTTAAATTCTTTAAACGGAACACTGGGAATCTAAAAAATATTTAAATAGTGGCACTGTAATAGTCTTTTAGTAGTAATTAATTAAAATCCTTTTCATCACATTCTTCTACTTCTAAACTCTTCACAAGATCAGTCGAAGGATCATTGACGTGGAGGTTTTGCCAAAACGGTAATCTGTTTTGTGGTATTATTTTGGACACTGTAGAAAGAATACGATAGATATAGATTTCCTTGCTTCTGTTATACCCCTTGGAAGAACGTTTTTGAAGGGATCAGGAATTGACAATGACTTTAAGTATTTAACTTTTAGGAACTCAATTTCGTGTAATATTCCATCTTACTCTGTCTTCACAAACAAGTTCATTTTATTTCTGTGTACCTACCTAAAACAATATTTTTTAAATATACTCTGTTTGTGCTCTTTTTAAGTCTATGTTGAGATGAATGATCCATAATTATTTGCAGAAGTCAGAAACTTCCATAGCTTTTACTGTGACTTTCCCTGAATTAGCTAACTGCACACAATCAACGAAATCAGAAAAATCATACACCTTTCCTGCTTTTTGTAATTGGTTTTCTTGGTGGTGAAAGCTGTCAGCCGACATATTATAAGTGTGTCATGGTTCTAAATATTTTATTTAAATAGTTTCAGAACCGTTTTTTACTAAGTTATAATGCAGTAAGTACCAAGTTATAATGCAGTATTTACATGAATACTGCATTATAACTTGGTACTAAATACGTGATTACTGCGTTTTAATCTGGTGTATGCTCATTCCTGCATTCATACTAACAATATCAGACAATTTCACGCGAAATGCTGCATTTTTCCTTATTATTTCACCATGTTCTAGCCAAACAAAAAAAAATACTGCGTATAGCTTAAAGTCTCCAGATGTTATTTTTGACAAAAACAGAAAATCTAAAAAATGTCGATTACTGCATTTGCTACTACGAGGGCAGAATTATACTATGAGTGTCTGCGTTAAATCCGCCTTTTCATTGCAAACAAATGCGGCTGCAGTACCAACCGATGTGTTGCAGCTGGGTTCGGACGGACTATTACTGCTTTAAACTATTCGCAAGCTAATGCAGCACAAACTATGGGTGTCTGTGTTGCATCCTCCTTTGTATTTACGCTTCCCGGATTTTCACGACCTTTGATACTAGAGCCACCCCGAACCGACGACAGAAAACACTAATAGCAAACCCGATGGCGGAGATTTCAGACCATTGACAGTTTTCAATAACATCGTGTTTTTGATCGATTATTCTTTGAAAGATCCTGACTTCAGCGCACACACGCAAGTATAAAGAAAATAAAATACTTAAACCTTGAAAACTACTTAAATAGGAACGACTCATACTCAACTTGACAGCACCTGTCAAAATCAAGAATAAATAAAAGTGTCAAAGTCATTCGTTAAACAAAAATATTGCAAAATTTTTGCGAATAAGTATTTAATAAACAAATCTATGTGACAATAAGTTATTTACAATGTCATCAACAGAAAATGCTCGTCCTCGGGACTGCCTGTCCTGCAGAATCGTGGGGGCTGTCGGTATGATCGGCATTGGAGGTTATCTCGCGAACGTTGCCTGCAAAAATAAAAGTCTACCCGGGAAATATGGACTGTCTGTACTATCCTTTGGTAATTATCACTTCTTTATACATAATCACATAAACGTAACATAACGCCTGTATTCCCCAAAGGGTTAGACAGAGGTGTACTTTTAATTCTTGTAAGTATCAAAAAATTTGTTACCCATTTCCTGCATAATAGTAACAGTTACTTCCCTACGTTTTAAGTGTCAGGCAAAGGATAGCAATGTTTTTTGAATTTATGTATAACATTGAAACATAGTCATAGTTGCATATTAAAATGTTAATTATATGCCTGTTATATAATATTCAAAATTATACTTAATACAAATTCATAATAAAGAGACTTTCGTACTAAATCAGTAGGTACAATACTGTTTTTCTTCCCCTTATTAATATTATTTTAAGGTTGCCCGAGACAATACATTACACATAAAATTTTCACAATAAAATACATAGTCGTCCCAATTCAGATAAAAAGAAGCTTCCCATTTCTATTTGTTTATGAACCGATTCTATATTTATAATCTTTTTCTTCCAGGTTTCATCTGCTTGGGAGTAGCGAGGTATAAACAAACATTCCCTTTCAATAAAAATGAAGAATTCAAGTCGAAGATGTGAATAATTGTTATTGTACAAAAGTATGTAAAATTTTTATTTAGGCCTGCTTGGTAGACAAATCTCTAAATATGTATACCACTAAACATATTTTAAACATTGCTCTGTTGCTGTTAATCATTTGAAAATGAAGACAGAATGATGAATTATTATGTTTAATGCTAAATGCCTTTAGTGATTGATTTGTGGAGCAAGTGGGCCTTAGTATGTAAGTTGTATAAATGTTGTGTAATTAAAAATCTAGTTAGTTCTAAGTTATGTAGTAAATATAAGTATGAACGAATAAACCATTGTTTAAAACAATCATTTATTTAATTCCACCATATTGAGCGTTTGTATAATACTAGAGTATATAAAACTTAATACAAAGTTACATTTTGTTATGAATTTTTTGTAATCATCGAAACAACGCCATCTGTGTATTGACTATGATATCACTTCTAGTTTTAGTATTCTATCTAACTCTTCAGTAATCTAGTTTTAGAAATTATGCACAGATGGCGCTTAGTGAAAAAAGGTTGAGTTTACACCTATTTTTTGGCAAAAATATTTTTTTGCTCAGAACAAATAGCCCAGACTTTATTTACAAAAAGTTGCAAAATAATAAAATGACCGATAGCCGCGATACGCGTTTGATAAAATAGTGGTAGGTACCTAGTCACGATAAGAGCACTGCTTTTATTCTATTAAGTACTAAAATAATATTAGGTTACGGTACCTACTTACTCAAATCCCCTCTATACGGATGAATGAAATGATGTCATACACAAGTAGGTACCTACAACTTACATAAGTACCTAATTATTTCCAATGCCCGTTTTCACCAAAAATTGGTGACACTTAAAGGATTGCCTAAATAAAATGACACTGTTGGATTTTCAACTCTCGATGCTAAGCAGAGCGTTGAAAATCATTGGCATTCATTCAAGTGTCACTAAGTGTTAGTGAAAACGGTCATATCATAAGTTCATACTTATGTTCGAAATTGCAGGTTACATTATAATCGAGTAGGTAATAAATTGATCAGTGGAATACAGCATCGTATGCGACAGATCTGTCGGTCGATTCTGTAAAAAGATCAACGTGAAACTTAGGTGAAGTAAGCGTGAAGTGAGCTGTCACTGTCACTGTCACAAATCGACCGGCAGGATGCTAGGGATTAACACTAATGACAGCTCACTTCACCTAAAGTTCACGGTGATATTTTTACAGAATCGACCGGCTGTAGATACTTAGGTACCTACTATCGAAGAACTCAATACTCATTTTTTTATTGCATTCATTATGTATTACATAGATGGTATAATTAGTAAGAGAGCAATATGGACCCTGTCGGGCACAGCAAAATAAGGAGAGAGGAAGAAGGCTAAGCAGTAATTCAATATTATCAGATGTTTTTAATTGGGTGTATAATTATGTATATATTGAACTAAGAACTTCATATCTAATATAAAATTTCCCATTGTCATGAAATCAAGATCTGATGATGAGATCCTGGAGAAATCTAGGGGACTCTTTAATTATTATAGGCACACCTATAGCGATTTGGGTATTTTTAAAGTAACTCGCGCAGTCGCTCTCGGAAAGCATCATTTGGTGAAGTGGAACTGACGATGAAGACCACAGATGGCCACCGAAACTGCTCTATAATAAGTATTTCACAGGTTGCGATTCGATTACTTTAATATGGTTGCCAAACAATTTATACTCGTCAAAATGCATATGGAGAACTGGAGCTGATGGTGAAGTACCAGGAGAACTGCTCAACGATTAACGACCCTATATAGGGAAAAGCAATATTTTGTAAAAGTTGATGAGTGGTTGACATTAGGCTAAATCAAAAAGGCAAAAAGCGAGAAATAAAAACTTTTTTACAAGTGTTTTTTGCAAGTCAGTTGTTTTTCTTTTTTGTATAAAAGTTTTGTCCATCTAAATTACAAACTGACCGACTAAAAAGCGAGATATAAAAACTTTACTACTAGTGTTTTTTTGGAAGTCAGTAGGTAGTTTTTTTTTGCAAAAAAGTTTTTTCGTTCTAAATTACAAATTGACCCACTAAAAAGTGAGAAACAAAAACTTTTATATTTTTTTCCATCATGGCTATTGCTGATGCAATGTCACTTTGTCTAGGCCCTCTGGTTCGTTGACTTCTACCACTCTTGTTTATGTATGTATCTATTTATCACATAATTGTGCTTTAACGTTGGCATCACGAAGAGAATAATCAAGGTGGTCGGCCTACAAGGGTGACTCTATCTAACACTCGGATTCTAAATTGAGAATTTGAAGTTGAGAACTTGTCAAACTCTTCTATAGCACTACTTAAGGTGAAAGCCCACGAAATACATTTTAAAAGATTATTAATTTCACGGGCTACATTACAAGAATCACCTTATGATACCAAGTATTTGACAAGTTCTCAATTCAGAAACCCGGTGTAAAGCTCTCTGCTACAATTAAAAGTTAAAGGTTGCGGCTAACAGTGAACTTAGCTTCGCAGGTTAATTTAAGTATCTACTTACCTGCGTAATGTTAATTACTGACTTAATGAAGTCTTAACTTTCTATCAAGGAGATAGTCAACACGTGCCTTACCTTAAAGTGCTATTTTACCAAACTTAATTTAGAACCTCCATAGAAGATTGTAGGTAGGCATACGCTCGCACAACCCCTTTTTAGGGTAACGGAATCCTTTTACTAAGTCTCCTCTGTCCGTCTGTCTGTCAGCGGGCTAAATCTCAAGAACAGTAATAGGTGGTTGAAATTTTCACAGATTGTTTATTTCTATTGCCGCAATAAACAACAAATAATAAAACTGAAGAAAAGTAAAAAAATTAAGGGGGTTCCCATACAAGAAACATGTTTTTATTACTAAAGTAATCCTACTTAAGTATTTAAAATTTTGCTGTGGCCGACAGGGTCTATAATTGTTTCATTTTATTTATTCCTACCACCTGTATGTGTACATTATGGATAGCAATAAAGACCTGACCTCACACATCCTGACGTCACTCAAATCCTGCATCGCGCAATTAGAGTTTACCGCGCGGTGGACATATATACAAGCTCCCGACTTCAACCTCTGGGCAGTTGCCTGCCAGACATGACACCCGTCTGGTCGGAGGATCCTCCCTTTTCTAAAGTATGAAAAAAAATGTACAGTTAAATATTGTACGGTAATTCGGAACCCTTCATGTGCTATTCTGACTCGCATTTGACCGGTTTTTCTTCTAACGTTTATTTTTGGAATAAACTTAATTGTTAGTAGGGCTGTCTAAAACTCATGGAACTAGGTACATTCATTAGTTTACACGACTAACCTTTACTAAAATAAAAATCATGTCATGTGCAATTTTAAAAAGCTTTTCCTAATACATAGGTACTGTTAGTGCGTAGCGGAACCTATATATGGCGGGCGATAAGAAAATAAGTTGCAATAAGTTGCAATAAGTATTAAATTTTCTTTATTTCTTGCAAAAGGACGAGTTCATTTTTACACGCCTATAGCCGCGTTTTCACTACCCCGCCGAGCGAACATTTGTTCAGAGCAAATTTTTGCTGTTCTGGTGATGTTCGTTCAAAACAGAAAACATCTGTTTTCACTACAACGCGAAAACGAATGCTCGCTCGCTGTGACGTCGTTTTTAATGAAAATTTGAGCGAACGATCATTCGTTCGCCCAGTCCAACCGATCATCACTGAACAAACGCTTGCTCGCTCAGAATTGTTAGTAGCTATACGTCCTGTAGAGCTTCATCTCTTTCCCCCACTGAAGTAAGATTAAAATAATACTGGTTTAGAGGTGGTGGTAGGCCCCCTGAACGATAAGTGAAAACGCAGCTAACACATAACTGTGGTTTGTTGAAAAAAATCGCAGCATATCCAATTTTGAAAACGAATTCTTAATTCGCTTGAGTAATTGAATGCAACCAGAGTTATTTTCCTACCAGCATGCATGATGTAAGGTTTTAGCAGACAACCTAGGTAAGTTGTCTGCTAAAAAAGGAATTCAGGTAGCTAAATTCCTTTTTTCATGATTTCAGAGAGGTAAGGTTTCCATGGATTTCAAAATATCATCGCAAAGTTCATTATACAACGTTGACCCACTTCAGAGTCACTCCATTAATTCATATATGTGTTGGTTTGCAAAAGTACGCAAACATCCGCTTTCCGGAACAATTATGATCGGGCTTTGTGATAGAGAAACCAATATCCATTTATTGATCGATATACCTCGCCGAAGTGCCTCGTTGTTTAGTGCTCGCAAGCGCTACTGCTGAGCATGAAGGTTCTGGATGCGATTCCCAAGTCGGGCAAAGTGTTATTGGGTTTTTCCATTTCGAATTTCTCAGTAGCAGTCTGGATTCGTGCCTGGTTGATGGCGATAGGCTCGCCCCCACTGGCGAAATGTGGGTACACCTACACCACCTAAACCAACCTCTTTTTCTTTTTTTTCCGGATTGGAATATCTTCTTAGATGTCCTCCGCCCTGGGGCGGGCGGAGGGGTCTGTCAGACTCTTACTGACTAAAAACCACCCCGGTGTTCCAACTCACACCTACGTCGAGAGTCGCGGGAACGTAAGAATCTTCCGCAACCCCGACGTCTAGGACATCACATCAGGACCCGAGGTGGCGGCGCGCGTGGAACAATACGCGCCGCCACCTCGGGTCCTGATGTGAGGGGGGCGACGGACGTCCCCGAATCCGTCGCCCCTGCTCCTTTTTTTTTTTTTTTTTTTTGTTCCGGGGTGGAAAATCCTCATGGATGTCCTCCGCCCTGGGGCGGGCGGAGGGGTCTGTCAGACTCTTACTGACTAAAAACCACCCCGGTGTTCCGACTCACACCTACGCCGGGGGTCGCGGGAACGAAAGAATCTTCCGCAACCCCCGGCCGGTGCCGGCCCGCCACCGCGGGCCTCCTCTCGGGTCAGGGGGGGGAGTGAGGTGTTTGACTCCCCCCGCGACGTCTCAGAGGGGCGCGCGTGGAACACTACGCGCCGCCACCTCGGGTCCTGATGTGTGGGGGGCGACGGACGTCCCCGAGTCCGTCGCCCCTGGACCCATTTAGGGGGGCCGGAAGAGGGCGTTGTCCGCCCTCCGCCGACGCCCGGTGCGCCTGCTGCGGGCCGGGTGAGTGGACGAGATCTCCCTCTCCCTTTCCGCAGCCTCCTTCTGCGAGACGACCGTCTCGCAGAAGGCGACCACCGCGTCCCAGGACTCGGCGCCGCCGACCATAGCGTTCACTACGGCCAGCAGCGACAAGTCACTGCCTACTCCTGAGATGAGGGCACGGCGCGGCTCCTCCCAAGCGGCACACTCTGCCAGCGTGTGCCGCGCCGTGGCCTCCCGGCAGTCGACGCAGTGGTGACACCGGGCGTCCGGCTCCCTGTTTATGCGACACAGGTACTTCCCGAAGCAACCATGCCCCGAGAGCACCTGCGTCACCCGAAACGACAGGGAGCCGTGCCTCCTCCCGAGCCAGCGGTCGAGCACCGGCCGGACCGCCTCGACGACGTCGAGGCCGGCGGTAGGGCGCGAAAGCCTGTCCCGCCATTCCGCCACCAGGACCTCGCGAAGCTGAGACCGATGCAGCTCCACGTGTCGCTGCATCGGTCGCTCGCCCCGCGCCCGCGCTTCCTCGCGCCACCGATACGATGACGCGAGTACTTTCGCCTCCAGGTCCCAGGGCGGGGATCCGGCCAGTGCACAAGCCGCCTCGTAGGCCCCTGCTCCTAACCTAACCTGACCCTTCAGGCAATAGAGGCGTGATGTTATGTTAGTAATGAACCACCACTAATGGTACACGGAATGATATTTTACCGTACCCGCATGCGGTTTCCCGCAAGACAGCGAGAGAGGATCGCTTTGTGGTTTGAAATTGAAAATTTACCTCAAATGCTTCAAGTCTTCAAGTCACAATAGACCGCAGATGCTTCGGTCTCAAATCGTATCGTCAAAACCAAAGATTGAATTGCATATATTTACAAATTTTACGAAGCTGCGGCGGAACGGAAAATCCTCGCCGTGAGTTTGGTCCCTAATCGAAATAAAAACGAAACAAATTCCATGAATATTAACACCGTCAACGTCAATTTTCATAGATATGCAAATACTTTTACCAGTTACTCTCTATTTATACCTACCTACTATCTCATCCGATGAAGCTTGAGCTCCATCCATCGCTCCTTTTGTTCACTATTGTTTCCATCAATGAGAGTACAAAACCAGTAATGAGTGAGGTACAGCAACCAATGAATCCCCTCTCGGGCTAATGCGGCGCGAACAGCATTAGAATTCTGAACGCGGAGCCGCTGTGATAAATAAAGATACCGGTCCTATCACTCAAGCTTAGCCTTGTTGATATTGTTGAGACTATAAAGTACGTTAATTTGTTTTGGTTGACTGAGCTTGCAATGGAGAAAAGAAATCAGTGACTTTAGTTGCAGGTTGACCGTTGACTCTGTCACATGATTTTGGTCCTGTGAAATACGAATGCAATATCGCGATCATGTAATCTTGTTTCTCCAGGAGCTTTGATTTGTGTTACCTACATAAGTTAACCTAAAATTGTGCCTAGAACCACAGATGAATACAGACGGGACATTCCCCAGTTAAGGTATGAAGCTACAAGTACGCGGTCAGCTCGACTTGTTGGGCCAATTCAGTGAGCAGGAATAACGTAAACAGAAAATATAAGAGTTACGCGATAGAAAGTGAGGCAACTTCTAGGTGAATATAACTGCTGGTAATTAGCGCTGCGCGACCTGAATAGCACTTTTATTTTGTCGTAACAAGAGCCGCTTTTTAGGGTTCCATAGCCAAATGGCAAAAAACGGAACCCTTATGGATTCGTCATGTCTGTCTGTCTGTCCGTCCGTATGTCACAGCCACTTTTTTCCGAAACTATAAGAACTATGCTACTGAAACTTGGTAAGTAGATGTATTCTGTGAACCGCATTAAGATTTTCACACAAAATTAGAAAAAAAACAATAAATTTTGGGGGTTTCCCATACTTAGAACTGAAACTCATCAAACCCATACGTGTGGGGTATCTATGGATAGGTCTTCAAAAATGATATTGAGGTTTCTAATATCTTTTTTCTAAACTGAATAGTTTGCGCGAGAGACACTTCAAAAGTGGTAAAATGTGTGTAACCTGTAACTTCTAAAATAAGAGAATGATAAAACTAAAAAAAATATATGATGTACATTACCATGTAAACTTCTACTGAAAATTGGTTTGAACGAGATCTAGTAAGTAGTTTTTTTTAATACGTCATAAATTGTAAACATCGATCAAAGTTACAACGAACTACAAGAACTTTTATATTATGTTACTTGCTGCAACGGAACCCTTCATGGGCGAGTTCGACTCGCACTTGGCCGCTTTTTATTTAAATGATTTTGCGAAGTATCCCGTCTGTATTAATCTGTGCCAGAAGATAAATCATATCGCAGTAGGTAGGAACATCACCAAAGAGCTTTAAAGGAACCAAGTCCTCAAGTCCTAGACCAACAGTTATTTTATACGCCCTCTTTTATTCCACACAACATAATTTTCTTCCCAAATCCTTTTCACACCATGCCATACACACAAATCGCACCACAAAAAGTAATGGTAACTCATTGGCCTTCCATCCCAGGATTAAATAAGAGAAATTACGTTACCGCAGCTTTCATGTCATGAATGGGCACTCAGGCTATTCAGCGGGACTGGGCGCTTACGTAATGACGTAATTATTCTTCAGCCCACTATTTTTAGGGGGTGTGTAGAAATAATTGGGACGAATGTGAATTGGAGAAAAGGAAAGTTAATTTGGGCAGGCGATGACGTGAAAAAAAAAAAAGAAAAAAAAATTGTTTATACAAACGCGGTCTTAATGCACAGACTACATTAAGACCGCGGCGCGTGAGTCGCCGACGGTATGAAATGTTACCATTTTAAATATTATATTTTATATAAACATTTAGGACTAAGTATTGTATTTATTCATTTAATTTTTGTCTTATTTTGTTATTTCACTATAATATATGCTGCATCGGTTGACGTCATCACGTCAACGCCGACTGTCGCTGAAAACCAGCGCTGGGGCTCTGTCTCGCATAGGGTCGCAGCATTATGCTGAGCGATGGCCGTTTTGTGTGGATGTGACGCATATTTCCCCCCCAAATTGTTTATTTTCGTGTTTTGTTCTTGCTTTGCGTCATGTGTACCGCAAATAAACGTATTTTCTTTCTTTCTTTTTTCTTATACTGCACAAACAAAACACACATTACGAAACAATTACACGAAATGACAGTTCATACAAAGTAGCCAAAAGCAGTAGAAGTTTGACAACGACGACGACGTGCTACCTAAAAAAACTACCGAACCATAACCAATTATGGTTCGGTAGTTTTCTAGGTAACATATTAGGTGAAGAACACTTCTCTTCTGTAAAGTCAACTGCATATCAATGGTATCCATTTGATATGGACAGCACCGTTATGTCCTAGTAGATAGGGCGATTTTCCTAGTGCAAGTGGTACTGTAACTGTAACTATATGAACAGAATGGCTGGGACATTCGCGCGCAACCTGTTACCATGGATTCAGTACATGATTTTGAACTGCGTAGAAATTATTTAAAGGTTATTAACAAAAAATTGCTATTCCATACATTTTCATTTTTTTTATTTTTTTTTATTTGGTACATTTTTTTTTTGGTATTGCACTTATCTATTATGAAACAGCAGATTTTTTGGAGTTTACTCCTTAAGAATCGATTTTCATATAAGGGCCTTACTTTTAATATTTAAAAATATTGTGGTAACGTCTGAAATTTTATGAGGAGTGACATTTATACAAGCGTTAACTTTATGTATTTTTATTCGTAAATAACACGGAAAAAAACATTTTAAGTACTTACTTATTTTATTACACTTTGACCTACTTATATTTTTTTTTTTAACAGGTTCCTTTATTTACCCTCTTTGCCTATTATAATACAAAGACAATCGTATTAAGGAGTAAACTCCAGTCGTGGGTCGGAGCTGACAAACACACTTTTTTTTTAATAACCGGCGAAAAATTCTACGCTAAGGAATCTAGAATCATGTACTGAATATAAAAAATAATTATTTTTCCATCGTTATTTTTTAATAAAGTTTTAAATTCATTGTGAAGTTTTATTAGAATAAAATTTCAAAAATAATAATGACGATTTGGGATTAATCAAAATGAGTAGGGGATAAATAAAATACCTAAAATTGTTCTAATTCAATTAAAAGGAATGTAGAATAAATTAGTTGAGGGGTCAAAAATTGAAAATAAGTTACTTATCATTTTCAATTGAGGTTTTTTTTACCTTATCCCTGCCACCCTGTAGATATTAATGTGAAACGGATACATGACTAGACAGCGCACCACCAAAACCTCTGATAATAGAAACATGACATTCAAAGGTGTAAATATTTAGTGAGGATTTATAGAGAAGCGGGGAATTTACGTATTTATGCTAATGCAGAAGCGAAAGCCTCCATGTGAAATATTAATGCCAGCCTGTAACTGTCCCACCCACAGGACATAAAACTTGTCCCACGAGCAGTGCGAAAGGTTATTTTGATACAGAAAACGCACGAGCATTGGTCATCACGCTTGCTGCGCACGCTGCTAAAAACATCTTGGCGATTTGTGACCATTTAGTCCAAGTTTTTAACTGATTTAAAATATAAAAAAAGAAAAAAAAAAACAGAAAAATATTTTTTTTTACCAAGAACGAAAAACGAAAAACACAACCAAAGAAACGAAATTAAAGTTATTTTTCACTTCGTAGTGTTTTTTTAAGTCGGTTTTTATTTGTTTGCTAAATAGGTACCTTTGTTTTTTTTTTCACTTGTTTATGAAATGAAATGAAATCTTTTTATTCCCAGATATAAAATCCACATATTATAACTACAAGTTATAATAATTACACACATATGTAGATAAATAATACAATAACATAAATATAACACACCAGCCAGCCCAAGATTAAAGTATTGTGCCCGGTAATTATCACGGTGATTACCGGTGGCAGTAGGTACTCCAGCGCATTTGTACCACCTCTTCGAAGCAACTCTGTGTAATATGCAGGTAAGTGCCTGCAGTGCTATTCTGTAACCATCTCACCGTGAAAACTTAGGTGAAGTGAGCGTGGAGTGAGCTGTCATTCCACCTAATGCTAGAGATTGACACTATTGACAGCTCATTTCACCTAAGTCTTCACGGTGAGTTTTTTATTTACAGAATACGTCGGCTGGTAAAACAAAAGCAGTGAGTACGGTTGCGCTGCACCTGACCGGCAGCCGGTCGATTCTGTAAAAATATCACCGTGAAACTTAGGTGAAGTGAGCTGTCAGTGTCAATAGTGCTAATCCCTAGCATCCTGCCGGTCGATTTGTGACAGTGACAGCTCATTTCACGCTCACTTCACCTAAGTTTCACGTTGATATTTTTACAGAATCGACCGACTGTTCTCCATTTATTATAGCACTAGCTGCGCCCCACCGTTTGACCACTTTAGATTACTTATAACCTATAAGAAGTCTATGGTCTTAAAATAACATGGTAAATCACTCAATTGAGCGAGTTTGTGCGTACAAACTTATATTTGCAGTTGGAATGTATTGGGGAACATGTTTTTGAACTACAATGTTAAGTTTGTTCCTGGGATAAATTCATCGTAACTACGGTGGAATAAGAAACGTATGGAAATAAGAAATGTGGCTAACTAGGGAACTAGAATATTAATAATAAATTACAATTGCAACATTGAATTTGCTGATGTACCCGTTTTAGGTGGAAAAAAGGTATTTGGAAAGTTTCCAAAACCTTTTTTAACATCTAACTAAATATTCTGTGTTACGATATGAATTATTGCATTTAGGTTTAAAGAACTTTATTTCTCATAAGAACTTAACAGTTCGCTTACAATGAGATACTTAGTGATTATAATTATGTAGTACATTAGTTAGTTACCTCCAGGGTGTTGGAGACATTATATTAGTGATTATAACTAGTAGGTACCATTAATATTAGTTACTTCTAGGGTGTTGGAGACATATTATTATTAATTGATTTCTATAAAAGGAATCGGATGTTTGCATTCTAAGACACAGATTCATAATCAATATTCTAGTTCGCTAGTTAGCCACATTTCTTATTTCCATATAGTAATATTGCCAAATTAATCAAAACAACGAAATATTTGACATCTACATATTCGTATTTGCGACGTTGCCCACTTTCAGAATAAACGCTCTTAATATTTATTTTATTTCTAAAAGCTAACCATTGCCTCCTTACTCTCATAATATTCCATTTCGTTTTCATCTTCTACGTCGAGTAGCTATGTTTGTTGGTAGGCATTTACTTATCTTGAAATATAATAAAGTGCAATGAAGCCAAGGTGATACAGTCCGTTCCGTTTAATATTCTGTTTACGACTGTTTACTGTTTAGCAGAATATTTCTTGCAGCATAGCTCTTGACTTTTTTATACTGTTGTGTTAAATGTTAAAGAACGATAATAGAAATTACTCTATTATCGTTCTTTAACATTTAAGTATAACTACAACTATACCATCCCTTTTTGAACATCGCGGAAAAAAGGAATAAGTACCTAAACGACAGCAAATAATTGTTAAAGAAAATAAAGAAAATCAAAAGTGTCGCGATGATCAAAATGTTACACTTTTTTCAGCGTCCGTGCGTAACCGCCGGGCACTCGATACTGTTGCGTAGTTACTGATACTCTATGAAGATATAATACTGTTACTTATTTATACTGTGACAATGCGCACAATACTTTTGTCCACGGCAAATAGTTGAGTATATCAAAGCTATAACTCAACGCTGTAGGTAATATTAATGGCTTACCTCAAGCATTGACGTGAAGTGCACTGCATCAGGGTATTTCTTATGAAATTCACTTAACCTGACGTTACTTCACACGTACCTACACAGTCGATCTCATTAGGACTCGCGACGCAGGAACATTGAAATCGCGAAAAAAATATCAACTGTTCCATACTTTTACGTTCGCATAGCTCGTTATAATGAAGGGAACTGCTGATTTTTTTTTCGCGATTTCAAGGTTGGCCCCATAGTGAAAGTTGTTCATAATGATGAGTACAATAACCCCTTAAAAGGATGCAAACGAATTAAATTTCACATTGTATATAGGTAGGTACTACTGCCGTGAATCCTCCTCTTTAAAATAAAAATATTGGTTACATCATTCATATTGAAATTTGTGAGAACAAAGTATAAAGACGCACGTTAAAAAATCATAATAAGCCGTGGCAGCTAAGAGATGACCAATCCCTACTGACGGCGCCCGTTCACGAACATGACGCATGGATCAGCACCGTTCAGCTCAACCATTTTGAAGGGTGAAACAACCAACACTACCACCAGCGAGACATTTGAGTGAACATGACATACTCACAGCCGCCAGGGCACATTCAAGCCAATGAAAGAAGTACCCAGTAAATGGTTTTTTAGAAGGTAGGTACATGTTCACAGTGCTCACACTCAATAAGGAGCCTTTTGACGTCGTACAGACCTTTTTTTCTACTAAAGTTTCTGATTTTAATTTAATTTTACTTTGTTTTTAGGGTTCCTTAGCCAAATGGCTAAAAACGGAACCCTTATGGATTCGTCATATCTGTCACTCTTGCTGTTCGCTCTTTGCTGTCTGTCCGTCTGTATGTCACAGCCACTTTTTTCCGAAACTATAAGAACTATGCTGTTGAAACTTGGTAAGTAGATGTATTCTGTGAACCGCATTAAGATTTTCACACAAAAATAGAAAAAAAACAATAAATTTTGGGGGTCCCCATACTTAGAACTGAAACTCAAAGATTTTTTCAAACCCATACGTATAGGGTATCTATGGATAGGTCTTCAAAAATGATATTTAGGTTTCTAATTTTTTTTTTTCTAAACTGAATAGTTTGCGCGAGAGACACTTCCAAAGTGGTAAAATGTGTGTGTCCCCCCATGTAACTTCTAAAATAAGAGAATGATAAAACAAAAAAAAATATATGATGTACATTACCATGTAAACTTCCACCGAAAATTGGTTTGAACGAGATCTAGTAAGATTTTTTTTTTTTATACGTCATCATTCGTAAACATCGATCAAAGTTACAACGAACTACAAGAACTTTTATATTATGTTTCTTGCTGCTACGAAACCCTTCATGGGCGAGTCCGACTCGCACTTGGCCGCTTTTTGAGTGTGTTTTAGTTTAATTTGTTTCTTCCGTTCTTTCAATTATACAATTCTAATTTAGAGATTGAATTTATACAATGCAAAGATAGTTTTTGCAATCTTCAGTAGCTCCAAAAATATTTAACAATATTTTTTTAACGTATAGTTGTAGATGATTGAAAAACAGTTTATCGTCGACGAAGGCAAAATGGCTTCAGGGTTTTTAAACCTGATTCTGAAGATAAAACTCAAAACACAAAGCGGGCGCGGATCGGGACGGGAGTACGGCGGTCTTGTATATATTGTAATTCCTTTTATTTTATGGATGTCAGCACACGAAAAGCATGCCCGGCTCCCGCTCCCGACCCGCTCCGAGCCCGACCCGCTCCGCGCCCGACCTGCTCCGCGCCCGTCCGGCGTCCTGCTCCGCGCCCGACCCGATCCGCGTCCGACCCGCGCACGCTCTTTGCTGTGTTGTGTGTATGTTCTTTCCGCTTTGTGTGTGTTTTGAGCTTTAACCATTTTTTTATATAAGCAAAAGTAAGTTCATGATAGTTTTTTTACTAGGAAACGAATAGCGCTGTTATTGAGGACTTTTGTTTTACAAGCCAGTACCCTAATTACGCAATACACGATCAATCAGAATCTGAATCGTTTTGAAACAGATTTTCGAACGTACGAAGCAATGGATTATGCTTCGTACGTTCGAAAAAAAAATCTGCTCAACAACGTAAATATAAATATTAATGTTGTTGACCTGTCAAATTGAAACAGATTAGTCGGAATTGTCAACGAAAATGTTTTGCGTAATTAGATAACTGGGTTGGATTGTTGAAACGATGGAATATTTGTACGGCGGATGGCGAACATCTTACAAATAGGTTTTCGTGTGCGCCTGTTAAATTAATTTAAGTTATTAAACAAACAGTGTTTTGAAGGAGTTTTGATGGTTCAACTTTGTTATAGCTTCAAATTATTTAAGCAAACATCAATTAAATTACTTCATAAATAAGGCATAGTATCTATGTACAACCCTTATATTGATTGATGAAAAGTATTGTTTGTTTTTCCTCAATACCAAAGATTAATACAGATGCGACACTCCGCAAAATCATTAAAGAAAAAAAGTGAATACGTTTATTTGCTGTAAACATGACGCAAAGAAAGAACAGAAAACAATTAAAAAATAATAAGTTGGGGGAAAATATACGTAAATAAAAAGCTACTCTTGCTGCGACACGATAAAGTGCAATTCTGGTCGCACAGCGCTAATTACCTACAGTTATATTCACCTAGAAGTTGCCTCTCTTTCTATCGACTCTCGACTCCTAGATCATCTGACTACGTTATACTCACTGAATTGGCCCAGCAAGACGGGCCCGCCGCGTACTTGGAGCTTTATACCTAAAATGCGGAGTGTCCCATCTGTATTAATCTGTGTCAACGCTCAATAGGTACTCACTACTTTTTTTTTTTTTTTTTTGATGGTGGGATATTATCAAATAACTTCTCCCGCTCTGGGCGGAGCGGGAGGGCGTGTCAGACTTTTACTGACTAAAACCCACCCGTGTTCCTTCCGTTGCCTGTGTGCCGGGGTCGCGATATCCCTTTCGGACAAACCCGCAACCCCGGCAGGCATTGGCCCTTCCGGACCCCGTCAGTTGGTGCTGACATCTCTTTGAGGCGCGCGTGGAACACAACGCGCCGTCGACCCGGGCCTGGTCCCTATCGGACGGCGAGCTACCCATTGCTCACCGTCCGCAAGCCCGCGCCTACGGTGGCCGGAAGTCCCGGGGCGTCTCCTGCGGTGACTAGGGGTGCGAGGGCGCGACTCTTGCCTCTCCCTCGCGCGCTCCGCCTCCTCCTTCGCGAGCATTACTGCTTCGCAGAAGGAGGTAACGGCCTCCCATGCACTCTCGCTCCGGACCATGGCCTGAACCAGTGCCGGACGCGAGAGATCGCCGCCGCCGATCGCCTCCGTGAGGACACGGCGGTGCTCCGCCCAAGCTGGGCAGACCTCCACCGTATGCTCCACCGTGTCCTCCGGGCGATCCACACAGTGGTGACACCCGGGCGTTTCCTCCCGCTTTATCCTGAACAGGAACCTCCCGAAACAACCATGTCCGGTGAGGACCTGCGTCAGGCGGAAGGTGAGGACGCCGTGGCGCCTCTCTAGCCACTCCTCAAAGAGGGGACTTATCGCCACAATTGTGGCGTGCCCAAGGGACTCACTACTGAATTGTCATCTTACTACTAGTTTGATCTGTATTCACAGATTTTGAAAAAAATTAAGTACAGTGAAAGTTTTCACAAGTAGGTAACTTAAACATTTTCATTTAGATATGAAATTACATGTCCTACAAAAGTTACATTCTTAAATTAAGTGGAAAAAGACTATACTCGATTTCTAGGTACTTAGTAGGTATCTACTATTGAACTGTGTGTTCTAGGAATGAAGTAAACTTTGTCCTCCTCATCCAATTAATTAACCCTTTCTTACTACGTATGATGTCAAAAACCGGCCAAGTGCGTGTTGGACCACGCACTATGAAGGGTTTCGTAGTTGGGATGAATTTATCCCAAGAATAAACTTAACATTGTAGTTGAAAAACATGTTCTCTTATACATTCCAACTGCAAATGTCAGTTTGTACGCACAATATTGAGAGATTTACCATGTTATTTTAAGACCATTTGCATGCAGACTTCTTATAGGTTTTCCTGTAATCTATGAGTAAAGAACCATTCAATATTTTTGGCTCAGTAGTTTCGGAGATAATGGGGAGGGAATGGTCTTCTTGATTTTCTTAAATATCTTTAAAATATTTATTTTAAAATATATTTTTTTAATTATTTTTAAAAAATATTTGAGATCCTCACAACAATACCCCCATATTCAAAATTCATTTATTTACGTTACACGTTTTTGTTTGAGTCACATAAATTCATAATTATGTGTACCAAATTATTTTCAACTAAATTGGTGCAGTAGATTCGGAGCAAATTGGCTGTGACAGACGGACAGCCAGACAGACCGACGGACAGACACACGAGTGATCCTATAAGGGTTCCGTTTTTTCCTTTTGAGGTACGGAACTCTAAAAATAAATAAATTCAATATGAAAAGGACCACAACAAAATAATATTAGGTAAATGATTGGCTTCGACAACATCATGACGTCAAAATTGGATCAAACCTAAAACGCGTCCTAAATTCTTTTACCGCCTATTACATCATGATAAGTTGTGACACGTTACTTTCAGAACATACAGTAACTTAGTTTCCCCAGTCAAGTTATTTTATGAGTGCGTGCGTGAAATAGTAAAACCCATTTAAGTAGTGTCAATATTATGTTCGTAACGTGGATGTAAAAAAAAAATACTTTAAAAAAACTCAGTTCGAATTTGAAAGGCGTTCGAATTTGAAAGGCATTCGAATTTCACCTTAGCATTTTTCTTAATTTACCCATCAGTATGGAAATGTATTTGCAGTTGAACATAGTACGATAACTTCGACGCAATAAAGTCAACATCGCGACACAGATCACGGCGTGTCGTCGGGGTAAACAAGTAGGTTTAATGATAAGAAGAGACCGACGCCGCCAACCAGTCGCGCGCGCCCGCCCGCCCAACGCACGTGTATAAAGTTGCAACAGATAACAACAAATAGTTTCAATTCATCCTTATGGGTGAGTCAGCTCTTTTTTTAAAGAAAAATTCGAACTTTTATTTTTATGTCACGCGAAATATGGAACGTGTTCGAATTTCAAATTAGTTTTTTTTTTTGTTTTCCATGTTTTTTTATTCATTTGAATTTTTCTTCAGTGCTTTTCATTTGTTTCCATAGAAGTATATTTGTTTGTAATTTCATTTAATTAAGTTTTTGGACGTGGCAATTAATTTTTACGATGTTTTGTGCGTGAATGGATTGATGAGTGACGCGTGTTATTAGTTCGCTATCTCCATAATGTAATGGGATCATTTCACTTTGTAAATGTGTCCCTACATACCTAAGTTTGCTTTTAGAAAATAATTTTTACACTTAATTTTCATGGAATGTTTTCGTATTTAAGTTTTTTTGAGTATTTTTTTCTCCAACTCGTGTGTCAATTCAAATATATTCTGAACAATAATAACTCACATACATTGGAATCTCTATAAGTTTCTAGCCACAAATAATAATCCCTGATTACCTTTATTGTGTTAGGCAGCTGTGCCATTTTCCGGACTGAGATTTGCGTTGCCTTTACTTACGCTACGTAAATAGATCTGAATATAATATGAGGGAGAGAAGACGCGTGGCAATTGACACGTCCGCATTGTTTACTAGCTTTTAACATTATTATGTGTAACGATTTATCTAGTCACATAACATATTAATCTTCTCATAATATTAATAAAACTTTTTAACCAAAAGTAATAAATTGAACCGTTCTAAAAAAAGAAATTCTGGTCCTTATGGGATCTAAAGACCAGATTTTCATTTTACAACTTTTAACAGTCTCCAGTCGTTGGAAAACAGTAAAAATGTAGTTTTCCACTGTAACGTGTATAATCTATGCACGGCATACACAATGGATCGATGTAACACTATTGTACGTAGCTAATTTCGTTATCTACAGATAAGCAGTGGGCTGAGAGGCGGGACTATGAGACACCATTGGAGTACGTGTATAAAAACATGGAGAAAGAATCAACTACGAAGGTTGTAGAGGCGATGTCTGAGGCAAGGGTCGGAGTGTCATCATGGGAGGTCCATGGGAACGTGTGGAGTGCTGCTGTGGGCGCTGTCATTGGTGCCGGGACTGTGCTGCTGATTGCTGCTGTGATCCTCATGTGGAGGAAGCCAAGGAGGCAGGAGCTTCCTCTGTTGGCGCCGATGGACGTTGCGCATAGTGTAAGTAGTTTTTTTTTCGTCTTGTATTTGGTGTACCTACCTCATGGCTCTATTACTCACATATGTGGTTTTGATTGGCGGTTTTTTTATATGGTTTTATATGAGGTATTAGGTAACTACCATGGAATAAAAAAGTACTAAGGTAGGTACTTATTTATCCTATGGTATTACAGGGTGTAACAATTATATAATTCTGAGTTGAGCTGCACGGTCACTGACAAATGCGTGCACTGACTGGACAGGTCCACTCAATCTGTGTGGTTCTTTCCTCAAAATACCATTTTTAGACACCCATCTACATGATCTGACCAAGATTATGTCTGGACTTTAAAAGAGACTGTGACCTCTGAGTTTGTTTTGGCCTTTCTTCTCGGAGTAGTCAGATAGGAAACGCCGACCTCATCTAGTTTAAAAATAATATGATTGACGTGTAAAAGTGTTTTATACAACCTATTTACAGAAATAAAAATGATTTAATCATATTATGTGGTTTTGATTGGCGGTTTTTTTATATGGTTTTATATGAGGTATTAGGTAACTACCATGGAATAAAAAAGTACTAAGGTAGGTACTTATTTATCCTATGGTATTACAGGATGTTACAATTACATAAATATGATATTTGTAAGGAATCAAAAAAAGCTTTTTTCTTTTATTTATCTATTTAAACTCCCGGATAAGAGCGTACGTATCAAATTGACAAAATTCACTGAAGTTGGTCAGCACAATTTGCATCATAGATAATAAGAAATAAGTTTTTCTTAATTTTTCTATGGTTTTCATAAAAGGACCTGGACGTGCATACATCTTTTGATGAGTTTTCTGTTTTGCCAAAAAGGCTTATTTACCTTTCAAGGTTCTGTTCTTTGATTATTTATATGTCTAGATAGAGTGTCACGGTGCTAAAGAACTAAAACAAACAACCCAACTTTTTTATGCTGGTGTGCGTGACAGCTACGTGTTACACTCACGACACGTCATTATGCTGTCATTGTGCGCAGCGAAATAGCGGCTTTCTTTTCTAGTGTGCGTGCATTTTACAGACAACAGCTGGACGCAATTTTTTTTCAACGAGTTCACAGCTTTGTCTGTCTATCTAGACATATTTATATCTTTGGTTCTGTTATTTAATAGTCTTGAAAGAAAATAACATTCCCTGCAATAAATAAAGGTACCTGGAAGCCTCGCCTCAGCAATACTGCATAAAACATTGATCGTAAACTGCATTTTCTAACTAGAACAGAGTGGATTTAAAGATTTCTTTGCTTCCATTTATTTGCTGTACAATAAGAAAGAATAAAAGTCACCTGATTCTTAGTAAGTAGATACTTGATTGCAGACTTCGCTTGTATAAACACAACAACTGAGAAATTGCTACCTTCTTGGAACTGCGTCCAATTAGAGAGATGATAATGATACGTACTAAACATAACCCTCTGATCCTTAATCTATTGTCCTCTGTATGACTTGTGCGGGCACTTAGAGTCGTTACTTGGGACTTGTTGATCACTCTTAATCAACAGGTATAAATTTGATCCCTCTGCGTAAAAAATATGGCAGGTTAAGACATTTTGTTGGTGGTGGTATGTTTGATTGCTTTTTGGGTGACGTCTCTGTGTGTGGGGATTGGTGACTACATTATTACATTGGGTTTTAAAAACAAATGTGTTTACACCTGTAAGTGATAATAATAAATAAATAATATTGTAAAATCCGGTCCTAATTCTTGTCAAGCTGTTGATTAGTATCTTGGCTGTCAAATCTATGTTAGCGGTTGACCGAAATGCCAACATCAATGAGGGTTTGCTTGAAAATTCACGCTAACAGTTGGCGCCACTTTGACAAGAGGTCTTCCATTTCGACAATGAATGTAAACTATATAATGAAGTTCATCATTCGTTTCATTCATTCGTTTATCATTCAGTCACGTCTAAAGAAAATATAGGCGCTTTGACAGTTTTGACAGTTGCCCTGACCTTAGCGTCTCAGTGCTGCCACCTAGTAATGATTATGATGAGTGATTTCAGAAAATCCTCATTTAAATCACATGACATGAGATTTTGACAACTTAAAAATTTCATCAGCATTCTCCTGCCCATATCCTAATTTCTCCGGCCTCTTCTTTCTTCAGCCCCATTCTAGCCATAATTATCGTCTTTCACATAGTCCAACCAAACTTTCTTTGGTCTTCCACTACTCTTATAATTATCTCCATACTCAACTTACCTCACGACTTTTTCTTCATTTCTCCGCATCACATGTGACCTGACATAAAAAAATATGTTATCTTTAAATCCCTTTCAATTATTTTTAGAACAGCTCTGAGAAGTCCACCGGTCCCTATAAATACGTTAAGGGTTGTAAATATAAAAATAACTTTGCACGTCTTCAAAGACTTTTATAGGAACATAAAAATGTTTTCATATTTAGCAAAATATTTCTGTTACCAAAAGGAAACACGGGGATGAGTGGGATGAGCTTGGAGCTTTGGAACATATTTTAGATGAAGGTATTATAAAGGTATACTTTTGCGATGTGTAACATCTTTCCTTTCGCTTTCCTGCATCAAAATCAAAATAAATCTATATAATCAAATAGGTGGGAGTGATTTCGTGAAAAGCGACGGAAGTGTGTAACAGGAAGCGCGCGCGGTATTTGAGTTGACCGTTAGATGGTACCAACCCATTTTTTGAGAGGCTGTAAACGGGATGATGATTATGATGATCACGATAACGATGACGATGATAGTGACGGTGACGATGATGAATATTGTTTATATCAAAACTAATATTATAAAGAGAAAATATTTGAGTTTTTGTATGTTTGTTTGTTACGCTTTCACGCTAAAACGGCTGACCGTATTTGGATGAAATTTGGCACATGGGTAGACCATGACTTGGGTTAGGACATAGAATACCCATTTTTATTATATTTTGATCCCGATATTCGCACGGTATCGAGACTTATGCGGGTGAAACCGCGGGGCGCAGCTTGTCAAATGTACGTCAGCCAAGATGTCAGATGTTACACATCATAATGCGACTACTGTAAGGCTCGCTTGTTTAAAAAAAAACTCTAAAGTCTGTATTTTTGTTTTATTTATTTCATTTTGAAAAGACTTATTTCGTAGGTAATTGTAAACGGTTTTGGGATCCATGAAGTAGGTATTATGGCGAGGTAATTGGGCTAAATGCGTTAGCTGCGAATGCGTGTGCTTATGTTTTCGAATGTTTTGGTTATTGCTTTTGGGAACCCCCCTGCCAACTTTTGTAGTAATCGTAAAATAAAGCCCATAAAAGGCTGATTTTAAAAACACCAGAAAGCTTTTATCAGCCGAATTTTTACGATGATTCGACAGCATCTATATCTATAGAAAAATCTATTACGCATGAGTCGTATAAACATCTGTAGTCCAAACAATTACTTTATACCTAATCTGATCCAATTTACGCGGCTACGTGTTTTGTTCTACAAAGAGTTCCCACGTCAACAAATGGACGGTACGTGCCGCTGCACCGTTTAGCTTCTCTATAATAACTTTACGAAGACGTCTCGAAGGACCAAGTTCGCTGTACTTTAATTTTGTTTTGACTTTTACACTTTTACAGCTTTATCGTCAATATGAAGTCATTGCCAACCTACTCGTATCATGTGCTCCGACCTTTATATTAAGTTCTTCTTCTTTTTTTCGTGTGGTTAGTGACTAACCAGCTATCTAATTGCGTAACACATCTTTCGTAAATGATTAAGACTAATCTGTTTCATTTTGACAGTTCATTCATTGCGTTATGTTATTGAGCAGATTTTTTTTTCGAACTTATGAAGGAATGGATTAGCAATCTGTTTCAAAATGATTCAGATTGTGTATTACGTAACTAGGGTACAGCAGTGCTATTCTGTAACCATCTCACCGTGAAAACTTAGGTGAAGTGAGCTGTCATTCCACAGGGATTGACACTATTGACAGCTCACTTCACCCAAGTTTTCACGGTGAGATGTTTACAGAATAGCGTGGCTGGTGTCAGAGTTTTAAAGCCGCCGATGGGTCTCTGACTTGGCTATACATATAAAGCTGTAGTGTGTGTCTAGTGTAATGTCTTGGTTATATTAAGTTGTGTATCTCGGCTTAATATCTGTGCCTTAATTAAAGTGAGTCACACGAAAATAAGCAATTTCCTAAGTTTTCCTATGCTAGGTTTCTGTTCCAATTTAATGCGTTTGAGATTATAACTATTTTGTACAAAGGGACAGCCGCCTAGTAAACCGCAATGAAGTTAGCAAAAAGGCCTCGTTACAAAAAGTTAAACACTTTTCAATTATGTTCCCTAAACTGATTTTTAGGCCAGCTTGAACAACCATTAAACACGATTTTAAGGTATTACACGATAAGTAAGGAACGGAAACTCACGACCGTCGTCTTCTTAAGCAATAACCATTGTAATTCTATAAGGAAGAAGGACCACTATTATCACTGTCGTACTAATAACATCTTATGGGGTCACATATCCCCCGCCATGCTTGTTAGTTTATGGCAATATCCCTTGGCCTCCCGCGGGGTTTCATTGGCCTGTTGCATCTTGATAATGATGTTATATTTTCAATCTTGTGATATTTTCGTATCATTTTTATCACGTTACGCTGTAATGGCGTATCATATTAACTTGACGTATTGCAAAAAAAAGGTCTCAACGAAAACTTTTTGTTTATATTAAATTTATAGGTATACATAAGTACTCGTCGTAGTATAAAACAAAGTCGCTTTTCATGTCTGTCTGTGTGACCGCGTTGTTCTTCTAAACTACGCAACGGATTTTGGTGCGGTTTTCAGAATCATTTAGAGAATTTATGTTGGAAGGTTTATGTGTATAATACATTTATAATAAACTTACATAAATTATAAATTAATCTCGATGTCGTTAAAACTCTGCGAAACAGGGGCCGGTCGGTAGTAAGATAATTGAATAGCAATATAATAACAGTACCTACGAGTACCTCCCTAAGAAATAGGTTCATGTTATCATTGATAAAAAAAAAAAAACTGAAAAACTAAAAAACTGTCCTCCGGACCTTAAATAATGAGTAGGTACGTATGACTTCCTTTTCATGAAAAATTTTGAAGTTACAAATCCATATAGGGGAATCAATATCGAATCGGTAAGTTAATTCGGAACACATTTGGCTTCGAATCGATATCACGTGGTATAAGCAGTCAATCTTGCACACTTCCTTGATTAAACACCCGACGTTATGACTCGCACATAGCTGTCACTGTGTAGGAGCAATGGCGCCATATAATGTTGTTTTGTTGTCTACGAGTATATTCAGTCTTCTTGACTCAATTCTGCCAGTAATTAAAAACAGTTATTTCAGATCTAGGCTGGTCCTTCGATCCATTTTTTACCGTAGACGTTAAAATCAGGGTTTTAAATTCCCAACTATGAAGCTTTTGCCTATCTATCCTTGGAAACATTTTATCCTTCAATCTTTTCATGGTCATTTACCAATTAAGTAGTGAAAGGCACATAATAATAAACATAAAATCCAGCACAATCATAAAATATTACTTACCTATCCGAAATGTCATCAGGTGTAACCTGAACCAACAAGAAAATAATTGAAAATGCTTAAAACAAAACCCAACGAGTCCACAAAGCCCTTGTATTTAAACTCACAAGGTCATCAACACAAAAATTCATCCATTACTCGCTCCAACCTGAAATTTGACGTCATAAGCTACGTCATAACTTTGTAAATTTCGCTTTTCCTGTTAAATTATGTTTTATTGGATCCTCGTGTTTGAGTTTTGATATTTCCGCCATATTGACACGTTCATATTCCAAGTTCTGAAGGAGGTCGTGGCTAAGTAATAATAGCCGCACGGGTCGATCAATCAGGTTAAGTTATTCTTGCCGGGCTCGGTCCGTGGATGGGTGACCAAGACCATCTTTACATACCGAGACTCCTCCGTGCCTCGGAATGCACGTTAAGCCGTTGGTCTCGGCTGTCATTCGTGGATCTTTGACAGTCGTTACGAGTCGTCAGAAGCCCGAAAGTCTGACAACCAGTCTTAACAAGGGGTATCGTGTTACCCAGTACCTGGGCTGTGGAGGTCAGATAGGCAGTCGCTCCATGTAAAATACTGGTATTCAGCTGCATCTGGACGACTGGAAGCCGACACCAACATAGTTCGGAAAAGGCTAGGCAGATTTTTAATATTCCAAGTTCTGAAGGCCGAAAGTTATGCCTTGGTCATAATAGTAACAATAGAGGAACTAAAAATTCTAGTCACCTTTAACGGCCTATTCCTATAATTTACGGACCATTATCGGTTAAAATTAAGACGCGTATCTTTACCAATAATGAGGCAGAGGCTTTCAATAATAGATTCTCGCATATGGAGTAACTATCACAGGTGAAATTAGCTTACGAATCTATTTATATGCCCAGTTTGGCAATAAAAAAGTTACCATTGGTAAGGGAAACGATTCGTTATTGTTTATAGGAACGAAGCATAAATCTCATACTGTCCTTATTTCTTAAAGGTGTATTGTTGAGACAGAAACACAAGTCTGTCTGTTTGTTTAGTTCTCGTATCACTCTCCAATTCTCGACTGATTATAATGCTGTTTACGCTGTGAAAAATTCTCAGTATCAATTAAAAATTAATACGTTCATAATAATGGGATATTCGTTAATGGAGTTCCGTGTAAAAACATTTTTTCTTGGAATTGAAGTTCATTAACTTACACTATAATATATAGTGTCCCAAGCTTGAATAAATTATTTCAAGGACCAAACGTAATACAAAAGCGTAAATTAAAATACGTAAGTGTTACCAAAGGGTATATCGTGTTACTCAGTAAATGGTTGTGGAGGTCAGACTGAACTAAAATACAGGTATTTAGCTGCATCAGGAAAGACTGGAAGCTGACCCCGACGTAGTTGGGAAAAGGCTAAGTGTTAATACGTAAGTGTTATCCGGTAGTCGATCTAATACTTAGCCTCAGATATAATTCCTAGCCTTCTAAACCCATTTAAATTAGATGCGCAGTCGAGGAACCAATTTGATTACTTCCCGACTGAATACAATGTTCCTATTTCTGTTAAGACACAATACGAGGTACGGATACTGAAATATGATTATCGATAAACCATATTTCCGTAGCTTTCCATCTCTATTTCAATTGCAGATGTAGGTATTGGCATAATTATAAACTTCGTATAGACGGATACTCACCGATAAGGAAGGTTTTGTTTTCGAAAATTTATTCAACATAGGTATGCGGTATAGGTACCTACCCATCGTTCTTATGATATAATTTAAAAATGACCCCGAATTGTCAATCAACACTCCACTTTAAGATGTTCTTGAAAGCATTTCTGTTCTTCTCAAATCAAGAAAAAAAAGTAGATTTTTATGTAAATTTTATTTTATTAATTTTTTTTTTTAATTTATAATGTTATATTTAACTTTTAGAACAACAAAGATATTTATTTGCAGGAAGTTAATTCCTTCTTTATTATTCATTATTGGTTGAGGTGAGACTTACACATAATCACCCTATAATGTTCCCCACTGCTGGGACAAAGGCCACTTCTCTGCGAAAGGATGTGGGCCGTAATTCAACACGCAGGCAATGCGGGTTGGTGGATGTCAAATGTCTTCGATTTTTTGGTTCTAGAACATGCCGGTTTCCTCACGATGTTTTCCTTCACCGTTTTGAGAGCAGTGGTGATGAAATAATTCACACAAAGTAAAGCGCCTGTCAGGGTACGAACCTATGACCAACAACTCTTAAATCGCGGCCGTTACCACTGAGCTACCACTGCTACTATGCTGGGGACTTAAGGCGACGATAACCGACTTTTAATGATTTTATACTGAAGATCACGTCTAAACGAGTAGTGTTAATGATTTGGAAAAAAATATATTGTTATGTTAAATAGAGCATTTTCTTAATAAATTAATATAGGAATATTTTAGATGTGAAATTAATTTGTAAAGATATGTCTAACGCGGATAAAAAACTGAGAATCACGCAAAATCTATCAAACGTATTGTTCTGAAAACTTCACCATTTTAAAGATAATTTAATTATTGATTGTTTAGTATAGGTATTTTATTAAAATACCTTTTTTATGTATAATAAATGAATAATGCGTCTAATTTGGGACAGCTCTCCTTAATGGGCGAGTCCTATTACTGGCTGGACGTACGACGCGTTGCGTGAGCTCAGTACAGAACACGCAAGCTAACCACTCAAGGACACTGGCATATATCTGAGTATTAAATCGAGTAGCATAGCGCTTGAGAATTTGGTCTTTAGAGACTGAAGTAACTCTTTTCTTGCCCTTAATCGAATTAATTTGGGGTTGGCGCAAAATTCTTCGACACTTCTCTATGTGTCGTCATCTCCAGTACCCACGCACTTTTGTAGCCACAATAACCATTTTTTCCACAGTCTATCCATCGTTTGTTTCGTCTATAAAAACCGAAGATACTCAACACACGAAAATGAACATACGAGTAGTCGAGTCTTTAAGCAATCCATATATACCCTTCTCAAACCTAAGACTTTTTCCCCACTTGAAAGAGAAAGCCCTCTGTCAGAGCCTTCACAGCACACACGCCCGAAAGAACTTCATGTCAAAAAGGTTAATTAACTCCAAAGGACTAAGCACCCTGTTTACCCGCACAAGTATTTACTTCTCATTAAAAATAGAGCCACTGAAATAACGCAGGCCAAAAGTGGCTTTGTTATATTCTATTTTTAGCCTCCTTTAATTAGACGTGGACGGATACTTATGACACCTTCGCATAGAAAACGTGTCTTTGTTAATTAAAGCATGTTTGTTCTTGGTAGGAGGGGTTCGTGGCTAAATAATAACAGCCACATGGGTCGATCGAAGGTTAAGGTATGCTTGCCGCGGTCGGTTCATGGATGGGTGAAGACCCCTCCGTGCCTCGAAAAGCACGTTAAGCTGTTGGTCCCGGCTGTCAATCGTTGTTCTTTGACAGTCGTTATGGGTAGTCAGACTTCAGAAACCCAAAAGTCTACCAGTCTTACCAAGGGTATACCCCTTGGTAAGACTGGTAGACTTTTGGGTTGGTGTTACCCAGTAACTGGGCGGTGGAGTTCAGATAAGCAGTCGCTCCATTTAAAATACTGGTATTCAGCTGCATCTGGTTAGACTGGAAGCTGTCACCAACATAGTTGGGAAAAGGCTAGGCAGATTGACTATCCTTTAATTAGACGTGGACGGATACTTAAAGTTATGACACCCACGGACAGAAAACGTGTCTTTGTTGATTAAAGTCGTAGTAATCATAAGTGAAACCTAAGGGTTAGGGTGTAATCAATGTTGAACCGAAGCGGTCAAATAGAGGACGCTTTTGAGTTAAACCATAGGTTTTAACTAGGGATGTAACGATTCCGATTCCGATGCCGATACATCGGCCGATATATCGGCATCGCCGATTTTATATAACCTCAAACAACTGTTTGATATCTCAAACAGTTCAAAACGCGGCTAAAACGACGACGCACGCCCAACATTGTCGCAAGCGCATGCTTAGCGACATGTCAGCACGGGAGACGCAGTGTTTGCAGTTTGCTGAGCGTTGGCTGAGCGATGTATTGCTTCGTGCCTGTTTCACGTCACTACTATTCGTGATTCTGTTTATTCACACAGTGACTTAACGCACTATTAAACAGTAAAAAACATATAAACCCCCGAGGTACATACTTCATTATTTATTTGATTTATTATCTACTTAGCCATCGATATCGGTATCGGTACCGATATCGCCGATTATTTACTAGAATAATCGGTATCGGTATCGTGTCAGGAAAATTATGTATCGATACATCCCTAGTTTTAAATTAGTTCATAGACTAATAGCTAGATTATGACTAAGTATAGTGATGAGTCTGAGAGTTGCACGACATTGACGATTCTTGATTTGATGATTTCTTGTAATTTGTGAGTAAAATCCAGTAGAACTGAGTTTAATTTTAAATACATGCACAATATTAAGTGATGCTCAGGCATGAATATTATTTTTGAATTTAGATTTATGCCCATTTTCGCTAACACTAGGCGACACGGAAATGTTAAGCGCACTGTTGAATTTTCACGGCTCGGCTCAGTGATGAGAGTTAAACATTCGACAGTCAGTTTTATTAAGCATTTGGTACTTATAGATCTCGCGTACCGTTACATAAAAGGGGCATTCGATTCGTGGTACGTAAGGCCACACATCAATATCGCTTAGGTACTCAAAAATCCAGCCACTAATCAACATGAATTTGAACATGCCAATACTGCAAAATACCATTACGTTCCCATACTTTGGTAAGTACTGATATTCTTAAATGTAAAATAGAAATCAGTATTGTTAATAATCTAACCATAGATATAAGTTTCTATGAATGTAGCTGTCGGTTTTCAATTCCACAAACTAGTCACACAGTTCGCTCTGCGTTAAAGCTTCCGCAGCCAGGCGCAACGTGACATCGGTAGAACCATTTCCGCGAAGTTTTCATATAGAAATGGCGTCGCGGTCAGGCGTCGCGCCCGTCGGCCTCAGCCTTTATAAAATATAGCACGTGGCTATTCTATTTGTACCCTCCAATATCTGTCTTATCAATTTCCCATTATATTTTTCACGGTGTATTTGTTCTGATCGTATTTATTTGTTCTTCGGTTTATCCTTTATCCAATCATATTAAAACCAGTGAAGGTATGCGGTACTGCTCCATAAATATTGGATTGTTTCGCGGTAACGAAGAAATATTATCTGAAATTGAATTTGTGTTTTGTTTATGTAAAATGTATTGTTATCTTGATGATTACCTCGCGTTTACACCATATGAAATAAGTATTCTACTACTGTGGTCTACTGTTTTCGTTTGTCATAATTATACAGAGTGGAGGGAGATCGACGCAAAAACTGTTACCATGGATTCAGTATGTGATTTTGAACTCCTCGCGTTGAAAATGTTCGTCGGTATAAAAAAAAATCTGCTGTTCCATACATTTTGACCGCGTAAGTATTGCACTTTTCTATGAAACAGCAGATTTTGTTTTAATCACTGACGATCAATTTCAACGCGGGGGATTCAGAGTCATGAACTGAATCCATGGTAAAAGTTTTCGTCAATGTTCCTCCCACCTAAAACAAGATGTAAAGACTTTTGTATACAAAAACTAGTAGAAAACTTGACAAAAATATCAAAATTGTTAACGAGACATGTTTGAAACAACGTTAATACATGTATGATACCTACATGTCTTATACATGACATGTTTTTGACAAGTTTATCACAATACTTGTCACACATAATCTTATTTATATATGGGTGTAAACGCACGTTCAGAACTTAGAAGTACATTGTGCTTCCTGGTAAACTGACAAGTCCACACAATTAATACCTACTTGAAATCCCGTTGTTATGAAGTTATTACCCACTAGAAAGCTTTTACAGAGGCATATTGCATCTAAAGTGTTCCCCGTACTGAAAGATCACCGCGCTGTATTCAGCCAACAGTAGCTTTTATCCAAGCGATTTCAGACAATTAGAAAAACCAGCCCGTAGTTTTGGATTCTAAAATCACATCCAATTCCAAAATTAGAAGGCCAATTCCCGTATTCAAATTCGTAACGTTTAAAATGTAGTCACAAATCTCTATTTCATCGCACCAACAATCAACGTTAATGTCAAAAATGTAGGTAAATTATGAATATAGTTCACACCTAGTTTTAATAATATAGTATGGTTCACACTAATTTCATGAAAATTAGAGGTATATTTGACATAGTTTGACTGAATCGATTCACTGACTGATTCGAACGTTCTTAAGAGCGTTTATCCTAAAAGTTGGCAACGTCGCAAATAGCTGTCAAATATTTACCTGTTTTGATTAATTTGGCATTATTACTGTATGGAAATAAGAAATGTGGCTAACTAGCGAACTAGAATTTTAATAATGAATTGCAATTATAAGACTGAATTTGACGTAGTAACCGTTTTAGGTGTAAAAGAGGCATTTGGAAAGTTTCCAAATACTTTTTTTACATCTAAATCTAAATATTTGGTGTTACGATATTAATTATTGCATTGCATAATCAATATTCTAGTTCGCTAGTAGTTCTTATTTCTATACAGTAATATTGTCAAATTAATCAAAACAGGGAAATATTTGACAACTATTTGAGACGTTGCCCACTTTCAGAATAAACGCTCTTACGGGGAATTCATATTATGTTACGTTTTTTTGCAATTTGCAGGTCAGCGTCACGTTATATGTTGATTGAAATATTATTCGCGACCGTAACATATATGGTTTTACAGAATTATAATAATTAGATAGAATCAATCAGTCATAATTTCATGAATAAGTTCAATAGTGATCAAATGAACTTATTGATGATTTTAATTATATCTATAAATAAATATTTGAAAAGGCCGCTCATCATATTTAGATCAAAATAGGACCTGACCTTTAAATTGCAAAAAAACTTTAGATTTGAATTTCACGGGTTAACTTGACGCTGGCGCCGTAAATAAGTATACGTTTCTACTTAGACTTTCAGAGTATAAATAAAACCATGTAACCATGATTAAAATGCGTGATTCATGTTCTAGATTCTCAGAAGAAAGACGATGCTGTGACTTGAAAACTTGAATGACTATGTAAATAAATATTAATATGTATGAATCAACCGTGCGTAAAGCCTGTAGCACAGGTATCTTGTGTTTCTTACCTTGAGCCTGCTTTTTAAATCTAGGTACATAAATAAAAATTCTTTCAATTGTGTTAATCCCTAGTATCCTGCCGGTCGATTTGTAACAGTGACAGCTCACTTCACCTAAGTTTCACGTTGATATTTTTACAGAATCGACCGAATGTTCGTTGGTAATAGCATCACTTGAGAACGGATTTGGACCGATTTGGTTATTTTTTGTTTTCATAATGTTCAGTCTGAATGTCATAGTCTGAATTAAGCTTTCTAGGAAGAAAAAATTCCCGGAAAATTTTCAAATTCGGGTTACCTGAACACCCTTTTTTTAACTCAGGACCACAGTACAACGTCTGTCGGGTCAGCTAGTATTTAAATAAATGTCATGCATTATTAGATTTTCGGGTAGAACATTGACGAGTACTCTTTAAAGCTACAGAAGTTTTTCTACTTACAATGTAACCCAACGCTATGAAAGGGTAAAGCTACGGGGTTTCATAGAAGAGCCGTGGCCGCTACAGTAGTGACATCGACATCGTTCGACGATGTCACTGTAACGTTATTTATGAAAGTAAGTTGGTCTGTTTTCCTAGAGAGCGTTTTTGACACCATAAAGACAAACCCCGCTGCCCAAAGATTTAAATCGGTAGACTTGCACGTCACGCGGAAAGGTGACCATACTGAGAAGAGTGATCTCACACATTATTAATAAGCATTTCGATGACAATCAAAGTCAAGTCACTGCGTCTTTGTGTCAGAGGTTTCAAAACGAAACAGAAACGTGACTATCGTGTGACGCGGTAGGGCGAATCTAACGATTAAAATCTTTACCGCTGCCATCATGTTCACTGCGGCCGTTATGTGGCAGCGATGTCTCTTCTAGAAAACCGTAGCTATAGAATAAAATAGAATAGAAAAGCCTATGTTCACACGGCGTTGATCAGTAACAATAATTGTGGGATTACTTGCTAATTTCATACTGCATTTTTTCAAAGATATTCAGAATAGTGGGATGTTGACGTATGACACGGCGCCGTACTGTAAGATATTTTACCGTAAAATACCTTACAGTAAGGCGCCGTGTTAATGGCTACTTTTACTCAGTTGATTTCAAAAGGTAAATGAATCTTTTTCTAAAGCTTTTGATTCGCAAAAGCTCCATCTCTCGGTTTTCTTGGTAAACTAAAAAGCCACAAGGCTTTTAGCATCTCGATATCTTCTACTGAAAGGAGTCTCACCTTGAAACGTACGTTCCAAACCGTTGCTGGGAATTCTGGACAGATGGCGTTAGTAGTAAGAAAATAATTTGAAAGTGGTTCACCGACCATGTGGTAGTTAGGTATAGGATATAGGTATTATGGATTTTAAAACTAGACTTAGGCTCTGTTAGCATTTCCAACTATTTGGGATAGTCATTATGCAATTTAGTTTTACTTTTAGAATATCTCACAGTACCTACTAACGAAATACAATGGCTTTTTTATAGAAAAGCAGCAACCCGCACTGCTTCGCATGGGTGCAATGGCGACATGTCAAACAATCGAGATTGCTGTGCTAAATCTAAATTAAACATGAATGTTTTTTACACATAAACTTTCCGGAATAAATTCTCTAAATGATAGTGAAAATCGTATCAAAATCCATTGAGTAGTTTAGAAGAACAGAGCGGGCAAACAGACAGATACGTAGAGCACTTTAATTTATAATATGTACCTATAGAAGTATTACGTAGCATACCTATTTGTTTTAAACGATTTAAAAAAGGGTTCTCAATTCGAAAGTTAAAAAAAGGAATAAAGTGAAGCAATAGCTTTAAATGTTGTTTTATAATGTCTGTTTACTTTATATATTGAAAGAATAAGCCAAGTCGTTGCTCTGTAATCAAGAGAATTTATTTAATTAAATACAATGGTTAGACCATAACATAAACACAAATAACTTCTTGTTCACTAACTTACTAATTACAGATTAATTACATACCTGTAATCAAGAGAAAGAACATTTAAAGCTATTGCTTCACTTTATTCCTTATTAGCATAGAATTATTAATAGGTTTCAGTAATGACGTTTAATAAGTCATTTAAAAATACTCATTGTTTCATAGTCAATCCAGAATTTCTATACCACAAACAATATAGGGTAGTATTAATAGGAAAAGTAATATTCTGAATGCATGGAGTTTATAAGCGGGAAATTCAAATGAAGGTTTTAATGATCTTCATTTACATATATAATAATAAAATTTGAATACCACTACCATATATTTATTTAATTCTTGTAGTTCCCGGTCATCTGCCTTATTAACGGATCGTCAGTCTAACGGCTTCGGGCTGCTAGCTACACTACCTACCCGGCTTTTTTCTTTTTTTTTTTGTTGTTGTAAATTATCAAATAACTTCTCCCGCTCTGGGCGGAGCGGGAGGGCGTGTCAGACTCTTACTGACTAAAACCCATCCGTGTTCCTTCAGTTGCCTGTATATTGCCAGGGGCCACGGTATCCCTTTCGGACTTTCCCGCGACCCCGGCAGGCATCGGTCCTAGCGGACCCCTTCCGTTGTGCTGACATTTCTTTGAGGCGCGCGTGGAACACAACGCGCCGTCGACCCGGGCCTGGTCCTTATCGGCTGGTGAAAATTTTTACTCACACTACCCGACCTAGGGATCGAATCGAGGACTCCACGTTTCGCAGTCGCACTTGCTACCACTAATCCATAAGTGACTTATATTTCCCTTAATTACGTACTTATCAAAACATTATTTTATTTTTCTACTAGCTTTTCACCGCGGCTTCGCCCGCGCGGATGTCGGAAAATATCCCACGGGAACGTATACTACAGAGTATAAATAAACCCTTTGTTAATCCAGGTTACAAACTATCTATGTACCAAATTTCATTCAAATTCGTTCAGCCGTTTTTGCGCCAATCCAGAACATACGAGCACATCTAGACAAACAGACAATTTTTTTGGTTACAATTTTATTATATGTAACAAGATCAGTACTCATTTAAATATACTTTGGGCTAAAAACGAATTATCGTAATAATAATATTACGACTCCATTTTCGTTGAAAGCACTCTCAATTATGTTGGGCCCTTTTAATGGGCATCCGCTACCAACGATAATAACTTACTACATCTGAAAATTGACTTATACAATGCGAACCTTAATCAAAATAGAACCTTATCTTTTTTTAATGAAAGCTCATAATCGCCTGTGTTGTCTACTGATTAGAGCCGTGGAGTACTAATTGGTAGGTACATACGTAGAACATATGTATCCTACTTGTGCACTTGACCTACAAAGCGTTATCCAAGCGATTTTTAATTAACTTTGCCAATATGGGAGATTCGCATTTGTGTTTTGCATATTTGCGGTCAACTGCATTTTTGTAAAAACTCCACAGATTTTATAAAAATGCAGTCGAGCAACCTGGCCTTTCCGTACCCAAGGACCACGCCACAATGGTCCTTGGGTACGGAAAGGCCAGGTTTAGGAACACTAGACTTTCACAAAGTACTTGTCGCAAACTATTGAGAAAGTACGGAATCCCTTTAGTTATTACAAGGTTCTAGCCTCGACTTCGTTCGCGCGTTTCTTGTACCCCCGAGACACCCCGTCGCATCGCATCGCCTGCCCGCGTTATATTTTCGTTTCCACTTAGCGTTCTTTCTTACTTTGCTCGGCTCCTAAGAGTCCTAGCGTGATTGTAAATAGCCTATAGCCTTCCTCAAGAATTGGGCTATCAATTATTGCAAAAATAATTGTTCAAATCCGACTGGTAATTCAAATAAACCAACTCTTCAGCTTCATTATATTAGTATAGATTATATTCGGCAATTAAAAATAATTACCTACCCAAATTAAATTAATTTAGGACATCAATCTAATTCATTCTCAACTTAGGTCAAGAAAAGTAGACCTACTTCACAACCGAACCTAACTAAAACTGAAAAACTATTTACAATAAGAAACTTCAAATCTCAAAGCCAGTTTTGAAACGTCATATATATAACTGTAATAAAATAGGTACTAAAATAGAAAAAACTGTTTACAAGAAAAAAGTACAAATTCTAGAACATTTTATAATGTTTATGTGTAGTCAGTATTACCCGATAATTTGTTAGGTATCAACGAAAATAATTATCTATGGACATACCAGAAAATATTCTAATGAAGTCAAATCTGATATTATTTTTAACGAACTTAGTGTCTACGCCGTAGCAGTAGCTTCTGAGCGTAGCACTAATAGGCGTCCTCTACGCGAGGTTGCTACGTCATAACGTCACCTGCGAGGACTAACGAGCTATACATATCCACATAATAGTAAAAATATTATGAGTTTCAATAATATTCTTTTTTAATAATACGAGAAAATGTTGAAATGATTCCAAACCTGATATTATTTTCAACGAACCATCTTAGTGTCTACGCCCGCCGTAGCTGTAGCTCCTAAGCGTAGCTCACGTAGCTTTAATAGCTGTCGTCTACGTAAGCTTGCTGAAGTTAAACTATTTCACGAAGTCCTGTTAGTTATTGCAATTTAAACCTTATGATTAACGCCATAACGGCGACAAGACAGGACTTCGTGAAATATTATAACTTTACGTCATAACGTCGTCGGCGCGGACGGACTAGCTATACATCGCTATTGACATCGTGGAATACATCAGAACCAAGACCAAGTGGACCTTGAGAGTAGAGAAGTTGGAGTCGCGCCATAACATAAACTTCAAGTCGTTTGTGGTGCGGGTTCCAACTCAGTACCTAGAAACCTTCATGAAAGAAGAGTTTTCGCCGAAAGGTGTGGCGTACCGACGATTTCGTGGAAGGTTACGCGACACCACGCAGCGCAACATGACGCCGACACAGTCA
Source organism: Agrochola circellaris (assembly GCA_914767755.1). NCBI lineage: Eukaryota > Metazoa > Arthropoda > Insecta > Lepidoptera > Noctuidae > Agrochola > Agrochola circellaris. The sequence continues at coordinate 6,675,682 of OU611847.1, forward strand.
TCACTTCGTGTACAATAATGACTTGTTGTAATTATAATAAAAATATATGTATGTTTAGGTTAAGGTATTTATTTATGGGCCTGCGTCGCCTGAATTAAATGGATTATTATTATTTTTACGTCTCTTGACATTTCTCGGGACCCTAGGGTCCCGGACCTTTAGAAGGCGTACGAGGGGCCAAAGCCAACTCGCAGAGGCCCGTTAGACGTTTTTAATGAAATGAGGCACCAACCGACGATTATCCCTGTATGTACTATGCAAGTGCACCCAAGGACAACCCCCGGTTGGTGTAGGACTATTGCAGGATATGTAAACAAAGATATTGGACTATGGGTTTGGGTGGCTTAAGTTGACTGGTGACCTGGGACTATGGAAGGACTATGGCCCCTGCCTGATCAATGTTTTATAAGTACACGGATAAAATGGCAGGGGGTGACTTGCACACTCAATAATGGGCCCCTGAAAACTGTCGCTAGCACATAGTGACGTAGCGACAAGGGGGCAACACGTCCTGAGGTGCTTGAGGAGTGGAGAGGTATTCCACGGCTTTCAGAACAATCCCAGAGCCCGGAAGATGGTCAAGATCCCTACGAGCACTTACTGAAATACTTCCTTCCTCCGAGCACGTTTGCTCTTGCGAATCTCCACTCAAGCCGGCCAATTAAGGCAAGAATGAGGTGGGAGCTCTGTTCCTCGTCAGTGTTCACTCCAGCCGGCCAATAAAGGCAAGCCAGAGATGAGGAACAAGATTTCTCCCGGGAGATAGGGTCCGTGGGGTCGCTACTGCCCAACAGCTCGCCACATGCTGCCCTGCATCTGTATCTCTCTTGGTCTGACTCCTCATCCTAGACCTGTTCCGGCAAAGTAAACTCTACCGGCACAGACCTAGAGTTTGGAGTGCGCAAGCCCCACCACGATGTCAACGTAGAGATACGGCGGTGGGGTTATTATTATTATTATTATTTTTACGTCTCTTGACATTTCTCGGGACCCTGGGGTCCCGGACCTTTAGAAGGCGTACGAGGGGCCAAAGCCAACTCGCAGAGGCCCGTCAGACGTTTTTAATGAAATGAGGCACCAACCGACGATTATCCCTATTATTATTATTATACGTATCTATAGTAAATAATACTATACGTTTTAATAGGTGATTGTATTTTGCTCTAATACTTATATAAATAAATATTTATATTGCTGTTCGGTTGAAATGATGATGATGATTATAAGATTTTATGGTGTACGTAATAAAGAATATTCTATCTACAAAGAGGTAAAACTGTTTATTGATTCGTCAGAGGTACGCTCTCGAAGTCCTGAGCGGATTACAGAAATCATTTCAATTATTATTATTGAAAGCTATATTTTGCCTTAAGGTATGTTCCTTCCACGTGAACGAAGTCGCGGGTAGAAGCTAGTATAAACAGAATAACAATTTTATTCTAATGAAACTTACTTCAATGAAAATCGCGAATTATTATAACCATCACTATTTGCTATTAAGCGTGTAATTACTTAATTTTTAAGTTTATTTAAACTAATATTATAAAGAGAAAAGATTAGATTTTTTGTATGTTTGTTTGTAATGAATAAACTCAAAAACGACTGGACCGATTGAAAAAACTCTTTCACCTGTTGAATGCTATATTATCACTGAGTAACATAGGTTATAATTTATAAAGATATCACGCGGTTGTCAGAAAGGGGAATGAAGACTATATAAGACAGAAAGAAAGAAAGAATAATGTTTATTTGGACACAGTTCGTGACACCCAAAATATTAAAAAAAAAAATATATTTTAACAACAATAGTGTGTGCCTCACGGCTGCGCCAAAAAGGTACATTTCAGCATTAATGCCAGACAGATGCTGTCTGACGCTGGTTTTCTAAAGAACCTATAAGTGACGGTGAGTACAAAACAGTTTCAACTTACCTGATACATGACATGTTTTATACTTATAAATAACAAAAACAAAAAAAAATATATGAAAACAACAGGAACTGTCCAAGCAAAACGTGTTCGTAGCGATTAGTTAAACTCCACAAATCTTAACTTATGTTTGATGACCTACTTTTCGTCTAGAATCGTTGTTCGTTCGTGATAGTAGTCTTTTAAGTCACAATAAAAACCATTGATATAGAACATGTGATACATTGAAATAGGTTAAAAAATCAAGGAATTTTTTTAGTACAATTTATGATTCTGTTATCATTATATTTTAGGTAAAAGTAAATAAGTTTTCATCTAGAAATACTGAGATAGTTTTGAATAAGAATTAAATCGATGATTAATTTAATATAATGCTACATTTTCCGACACTGGGGAAGCTGCTGGCGAAACCTTGTCTTAAATATTTAAGAAACTACAGTCTCAAGTTAACAAATTATATGTCAAAGTCAAATCATTTATTTCAAATAGGCACTATTGAATGTCAAAGTTAAAAAAAAAAAAATATTCTAGTTGCCCCGTCCAAAAGGTAGTTTTCGTAAGGAGAAGAATGGGCAAAAACTCCACAGTTACTCTTTTAAAAAAAATTAAAATATTTTGTATATGTAGGTACATTAGTTACATAATTATATGTGAAGACGATGCACCTAAAAAAAAATACTATACCACAATAGGTAGAAAGAAGAATTAAAAATGAAGCAACGAAAGATAAATTAATTACTTATGTGATAGATACATGGTTCTCACATATGTATTTTCTTGTGTACTAAGTACTTTATTTAAACCTTTAAGCATCCAAGGGTCCGGAGCGAGAGTGCATGGGAGGCCGTCACCTCCTTCTGCGAAGCAGTAATGCTCGCGAAGGAGGAGGCGGAGCGCGCGAGGGAGAGGCAAAATGCGCCCCCTCGCGCCCCTAGTCGCCGCAGCAGACGCCCCGGGCGTCGGGAGTCGCGAGCCGACTTCCGGCCACCGTAGGCGCGGGCTTGCGGTCGGTGAGCAATGGGTAGCTCGCCGTCCGATAGGGACCAGGCCCGGGTCGACGGCGCGTTGTGTTCCACGCGCGCCTCAAAGAGATGTCAGCACCAACTGACGGGGTCCGGAAGGGCCAATGCCTGCCGGGGTTGCGGGTTTGTCTGAAAGGGATATCGCGACCTCGGCACACAGGCAACGGAAGGAACACGGGTGGGTTTTAGTCAGTAAAAGTCTGACACGCCCTCCCGCTCCACCCAGAGCGGGAGAAGTTATTTGATAATTTCCCATCCTCAATAAAAAGCATCCAAGGTAATACCTGTTCGAGGTAAATGTAATTTTAACCCTTTTCCGGATTATGTTACCCAGTTTTCATCCATGTTCACCATAAAGTAACGAATATTCTGACTTTTAAATGATCTGCAATACCCAGCAGTTTGTATTTTTTATCTGTGTTACCCAGTAACTGGGTTGTTGAGGTCAGATAGGACGTCGCCAAAATACTGATATTCAGCTACATCCGGTTGGACTGGAAAAGGCTAGGCAGATTGATTGATTGAAATGATTTGCAATAGAATTATTTTTCCTTATTAAAATGCACAAAATAAAAAATATTTTCACATTTTTGTATTTACTCTCAAGATTTAACTTTAGATTCACACCACGTAGAAAACTAAACAGCTGTAACGAAATGAAGACGTTGAATTCAATTCAAAAGAAATGTAACAAACTTTGACTTTGTAAAATCTAAAGAACTTGAATGTTCTGAATGAACTCTCACAAAAGTGAACTTGAAACAAGATACTATCGCGATGGTTCAAATGCCTTCTTTTTCTATTACCTTTACGCGCAATAAATGATAACGAATAACCACCAATGTACTACGCTACCAATTCCAATGACTATAATTTGTGTGATAATATTATTCATTATGCTCGTAGCGTTCGTAGCACAAACTGCTACGCTTCTACGACACCCGTAGCAGATTCGTAGCACGTTGTCAAATAAAATTTTCACTGTATAAACTTTAAGGAGGTATCATGTAGCTTCAAGTCTGTACCTTTCGGATAAACGCAACACACGCATTTATAGGATATCACCCCGTAAATGAGTTTTGGGGCTCGTCAAGCGGGGAGGGGCGGGGCACGGCGTCGCGGGTGTGAAGGGGGCGCGGCGCTGCTTACGTCACTCTGATCGATGCAGCACTTGTTGCCGCGTTCAACAGGCATCAAATATCTAAATACAATCGCAACAGGCGAACTCTTCGCACTCTTGTTATCCTGGTAGCTGAGATTCTTGATTTCAGTTTTGTTTGAGGAAAACTGAAGAAAATGTGTCGATAGTTATTGGATCAGCATATTGTTTTATTGATAACGTATGTAGTGATTATCAAGGTTGGACAAAATGTTTTGTAATATTGGAGAAAAATGTCGATAGTAAACTACTCGTAAATGCGAGGCTCGTGTCACCGCGAATTAAAAGGATTGAGTGCCTTTATATCCATTTTCACAAGAACGGTAGTGTAAGACTTTTGCTAGACATATTTTTCTTGACACTCACTGCCATGAATAAAACTAATTTTCAAAATTAATAAACTTTCTGTTCCCAAAGTTTCAATCGCAAATATCAACCACAAAGTAAATTAATTTAAGATAACATTAAAGTAGGTACTCATACTTCAAAATAAAGTAAGCAACGATAACATTAATCGGAAGCCCGCAGGTGTTCGTATTTGATAACTTAAGTAATACTCAAATTAATTAGCAGCATCGTTATGAACGGAAATGTTCTGAACCGCGGCTTGGTTATATTGTTCACTGCAAATTGGAAAGGTGCTAAGCTAAATTATTAAGCTTTACGTACGAATATCCGTTGGTTTTACTGCTTGGTAATTCTCGGTAGCGAGGTTAGTTGTGCTCTGTATTTCGGAATAGGTTCGTTGAAACGTGAGCGTTAACCCTTTTATTGTACACAATCTGGAAATTCATTTTATTAAAGAAACCTAAGCTTTCCTAAACTTTTGGACATAAAAATCTGGACTGATGGAAGAACTGAATACTCTCGAAGAGTATTAAAGGTATTATGACCTCATTGTTATCAATTAAACACTTCATAAGTATGTATATTAAGTAACTGTTCCATTGCTGCCCAAGGACACGATCCTCACTGATGCTAACACTAATCATTAAACTTAAAATATTATGGGACAACCCAGCAATACTTAATATTCTTAATTGATTACACACGCACTGTATTTATCTTTGTACACTTGTATTTATAAATAGTGACAAATGTTACTTACTCTCATTTCCGTCGAATATTTGTGTGCCCTTTACATGGTCAATATGTACGTAGGTTCAGCAATGATGCCCTTTACTTTGGTCCTTCGAGCCGAATACATTGGTTATCAAAATGTAGGTAGGTTCAGCAATGGAAAAACGCCTTTACTCAGCGCGAATGCCTATCCGATCCAATTACGGCGTAACCCCGATGCCATATAAGATATCAATCAGTGAAGCTCTATCATTTGTTTAGTTTACGTCGCGTGGCAGCGTGCCTTTGGTATATATCAAGCTATAGCTTAGGAATGGACATACACCTCACTGCATCAATATAACCAGCAAATAATAACACAAATAACTCAATAACCGACAGAAGAGGACACAATAATGATTAGTTCTCTGGAAGTTTAAAATGTTAAGCAATTTAATTATTTCGTTTTAATTCCGCCAACAACAAGATCCACAACTGGATCTTGTTGTTGGCATCGTTGAATCAGCACCGCCCTTCCGCTCGGTAAAATATGCACATGCTGAAGGTGCGAAACCATACTATACATGTGTTTCGCCCCTCCTCATCAGGATGAGAGTAAACTGTCGACAAGTCAATAAGACTTTTCAACCGTTTACTGTCATAAATTTCTGCAAGATAACGCCTGATCCCATAACTTATCTCTGGAAATTTTAAGGAAGGAAAGAAAAGAATTACAAGATCTATGGATTAAAGATACCTCCGAAATATATAATAACCCGTTATCAACATTACTGAAGACAATCACTGTCAATCGCTGCGCACATGAGCAATCTTAAAGCCCACACCGATACAAGAACACCAGACAATTTTCAAAACTTAAAAAGCCTTCATTGATGTCACTCAGCTGAAAGTCACGTTGAAATTCGTGCGAAATGATATTAAACTGTCATTTAGGTAGTACATACCTAGTTTGTGTTATACAATGCCGTCATCCCGTATTTTTCTGAATATTTATGAAAAATTATCGAAAATTAACTTTAAAAGGGTGGGGTCTATCTTTCATATTTTTAAACTTAACTCAAGCTTTTAGAAATAATAAACAGAATCCAAATCGAGCCAATAGCATCGGGGATATGGCAAAAAATGTAAAGCAAGGTCACAAACGCTACACACAAAATTGAACTTGAATAACATGAAAAATATTAAAGATGGACCCCCTCTTCTAAAGTAAATTTTTGAGTATTTTTCATGAATATTCTGAAAAATACGGGTGGTCATGCGCATGGGCGGCATTGTATATAAAATATCCCACAGTTCTGTCCGCCTAGCAGTTATGTTACCATTTATAATGGCTGCCAACTTGACATGGACTGTTCTTTTGTAAAATTGTTGCGAACAATATTTTTTAAGGTTTTACTGTACTGTCTTTGCGTAGAACACTGTTAATTAAAAATGCTACTGCTATTGACTTCCTTATGGTTCCATAGATGGTCGCGGGAAAGTCCGAAAGGGATACCGTGGCCCCTGGCAATGTACAGGCAACTGAAGGAACACTGGTGGGTTTTAGTCAGTAAGAGTCTCACACGCCCTCCTGCTCCGCCCAGACCGAGAGAAGTTATTTGATAACATACCAGACTCAAAAAAAAAAAATGCTTCCATAGACAGAGCGGTTGATTTCTGTCCCAAAGGTCGAGGGTTCAAATCCCGCACAGGCAGTGATCCCTACAGGTTTGGGTCTCTTGATGCATGCATGACAACTGTTTCTATTAACTAACTAACGATTGCGAAACAATCTTAGTATGAGGTAAACTGCAAAAGAAAATCAAGTATCCTCTAAGTATAATATTTCCTGAAATATAACACAGCGAAATTCGAAAATAGATCATGAATTTTTTTGGTTCTAAGGTTTCAGTTTTTCAAGTCATAGTCTGTATATTCCCAGTTTCATTTACAAAGCAAATATTTGCAGAGCTAAGTAGGTATATAACAATCATACCACTCTAAAGCATTAATACAGTAAGCGTTTTAGGACTCACTCTTTTCAACGTGAGTAGACTCAGAAACACGATATAAAATGTCCTGATTTACATTCAGTAGTAACAACTGAATTTAAATAGAACATTTCATAAGCTTTAATCTAAATAATTGCTACAAACATCATTAATAAATAAATAATTAAATTACCGTCATCACTGAGCTGCATCCTGCATACTCTTGTATATCATTCAATGAATTGGATGATACCGCAACGGTTGGTATACGGGCTGGATAAACCGATCAATTAAAAACTGTGAACAGCTTTAACTAAATATTTAAGTTTAAATTTTTGCCACAACCCAGTTACTGGGTAACACGATACCCTTTGGTAAGACTGGTTGTGAGACTTTTGTGCTTCGAACTACCCGTAATGACTGTCAAAGATCTTTGGATGGCAGCCAAGACCAATGGCTTTACATGATTTCCAAGGCATGGAGGCATCTCGGTATGTAATCGATGTCACCCATCCATGAACCGTCCCCGACAAGCATAGCTCATCCTTCAATCGATCCATGCGGCTGTTATTACTTAGCCACGGGCCCATCGAAACGAATAAAAACCCACCACTAACTGAAAGCACGGAAGTTTCAAGTCCGTAGTCTCAAAATTGAAACAGCGGCTCGTAATGTGCTTGCTCAGGGAGGCTCGGTCAATAAAGGCTCGATTGTAACATACACACGTTTGTTTGTTTGTTCGTTTGTGAGTTATGTGCCTTAGTGCTAGTAGTACGAGGCGTAGTAAGCCGGTGGTGTTTTGATGACCCTCGGTTTTTGGGATACCAACTTCCTTTACAATATAATGATTTTTTAATCGGGCTTCATGTATCCGTGGGCGTGATACTCTTTAAAACTAAAAGCTATTATAGTCCAGCTAGTTTTCTAAATTGATCTTAACTAATATAATTGGCCGATGGCAGTTTTATGTAAAAGTAAAATTAATAAATTGCTATACCCCAGGACGAGGTGTTTTAATGGCGCTAAAAAATTGCTAATAGGGATATTATTACGGGTAGTCGTGACAGCGAAATCAATAAACGTGCCAGTAGGAAAAGCTACGCTGTTACTCTCTGCCAGCGAAAGCTACGCTGTTACTCTCTGCCAGCGAAAGCTACGCTGTTACTCTCTGCCAGCGACTGTGTTCCCTTACACTTATAACCTGTTTGCCTTCAAAGCAAGAGTGAACAGGCGTCTTCTGGGCACGCTCGTTCTATCATAGATTCATCAGGCGAGATCGGGGTCTAGAGCAGGCCCATTCTGTAATTAAAAAAAAAAAAAATGATGTATCAAAAAGTCGAACAAGGCCTCATGTTACCACTTTGACATTTACCTACCTAAATGCAATCTAGGCTCCGTGTGTATATAAGCCAGTGTTACTTCACTTCTCCAGTCATCCATCATATTTCGGTATTTGAAAAAAAAAAAAAAACCGTGCAAATACCACACACCACAGGTTTTCAACTCATTTTTGTCACTTTAAGGTAACAAAGAATTGAATTGAAAAGGTCTGTCAATCCATCATTTGCAAGCCCTATCAGTAAATTGTTTCGATAGTGAACTTATCAGAATATTTGGACGCACGTGTCACAAAATATTACTTCGTATTTTTAGAACTGCAAGAGGATACTTTAAAACCTAGTAAGTAATATATATTCTAGTATTTCATTTGAAATTTGTTTGAAGATTACAAGAAGTTTGGATTTATCCTTCGTACGTCCTGAAGTTTTGTCCCACATTCCAATTTTTTTTAGTTTGTCCCATTGCACTATTGAAGTTGTGCTTCGTCCCAAATTACAAGTACTTTAAAGGTACAGTCAACAAAAAAAATATGTATATAAAACTTACCTATGACTAACTCGATCAATTCTCAATCGCACTTTACACACACTTTAACCATGTGACGATTGAGTTGAATGCACTGTGCATCACGGGAGCTCGCATGAAGCCCCTTTTGCTGATAACGGAAAGTAATGCTATTGGCCAAATGAGTCAATACAAGAAAGCAAACAAAGGACGCAAAAAAAAGGGGTGGACATTTTTAACTGCTTTTCTAAACAGATTCCAGTGACGTCAGCTGTATACGTATAACTTGGTCACTAAGAGCGGCTAAAGAAACCCTCTTGTAAAGGAGAATGCGCAGCTCCCATACAAATTTACCCCAGCTCCGGCGCAAAAGTTACCTATCTCAGATTATTGTACATTTTATGTGTATCAAGTATCAATATGTGTGATGTCTGCAGTGGCAGTCAAACATAGAAAAAAATTGCTTTGAATATCCTTCCAGGCGCGTATTTTTCATTCGACCATATTAACAAATATTGAGTAAAATATAAAATATTGGATATAGATTTACGAATGTTAGGCATTTGCCTTGATTTTTACTTTCAGGAATATCATATCGTATCATAAAGGGTATCCAATAATAATAAAATAATATTTTAAATCCGATTATTTTTTTAAGCCTTACAAAGGCAGACATAAAGCTAAAATAGCTTTATTTTTTAGTCGACCAGGACAGTTATAGAGCGTAACAAGTGCAGGCGGTACAGTAAAAGATACCTATTCTAGGTATTTTAAAAGATCCTAATAGCAAGGCTTGTAGAAAAGATAGGTTCACAAGAGGCGGCCGTTGCCAAACCTACAAGCATGCCCCTGAAAGTAAAATCAAGGCAATATGCCTAACATATTCGTGAATCAATAGCCACTATTACATATTTTACTCGATATTTGTTAAAATGGTCGAATGAAAAATAAGCGCCTGGAAGGATATTCAAAGCATTTTTTCCCTATGTTTGACTGCCACTGCAGACATCACACATATTGATACTTGATACACATAAAATGTACAATAATCTGAGATAGGTAACTTTTCCGCCGGAGCTGGGGCTTTTTTGCGCATTCTCCTTTTGAGCGGTTATTTTAAATAGTTGATTGATGTTAAATATTTAATAATACGTAATCCTTTTTTGCCGATTGTACAAAAAAGTAAGTTAGGCATATACAAAAAAATGTGGGCACTAGAATGAATATAAAATAGGACGACGCGGGAATAAAATAATTAAAATTATATTTTGGGACGAAGGACGCATATTATTTGGGACGACCCAGGATTTTTTTATGTAGGACAAAACTCAGTGGGCCAAACGAAGATAAATCGAAGTTTGACCGATGAATCTACCTATATAAATAAAACTACTTATTTCTTTTTCGTGTGGTTAGTGACTAACCTGGTGTCAGAGTTTTTATGCCGCCCATGAACCTCTGACTTGGCGTCACATGCCGTTGAGAAATATCTCTCAGGCATGCCGGTTTTCTCTCAATGTTTTCCTTCATAAAACTACTCATCGACTTTAATACTCCGTAGAACTCAATTCCAAGTTAATCAGTATAACATTGTGGGTGTGTAAGGTATGCAGATTAGATAATAATATTCTTTATATAATTCGTCCTTATGACATCCACGGTAGTTAACGTGTCGTCAGTTTATAGCTGTAGCAGATGGCACATCATCATAAAGATTTAATAGCGCAAAACAGCAGACATTATTTAAACAGGATTCCTATTCTTATTCTTTACTAGCTGCTGTCCGCGGCTTGGCCCGCGTAGACCCTATATATTTTTCTAAAATAAAAGTAGCCTTAGTTATTCCCTATAACATCGGCTATCTGCCAGTGAAAGTCCCGTCTAAATCGGTCCAGCCGTTTCGGAAATTAGCTGTAACAAACAGCAAGAAAGACAACATTTTTAAAATTAGATTTTTTGTTATATATACCGTATAAACTTTCATATGCATTCAGTAAAAAGCTGTTATTTTGACATTACAAACAGATATCGAACATTACAATTTTATTTATTTGTATCTACACATAAATTACAAAAACAATATTGTAACATTATCACGACAGCTTATGTTGTTTTTCTAATTAGTATTAGTCAATGCCTCATTGAAATTGTAGCTTTATTTTCCCATTACTAACAAAACAGTTGACCTGTTGACACGTTCAATGTTTTCTAAACGCGCTCGTCTCGTCGTGAACACCTACTCAAACACTTGTTAGGTACATCAACACGAGAAGCCGCAGTTTCAGAGCGGCGAGTAATTTACAAAGTTTGGTATAACGCCACTCAGCTGGAAGTCAAACATATGAAGCATAGCACCGTAGCAAGCAAGTGCGGAGATTCATGGTTTTACTGTTTTTAATTGCTATGTTCATCTCATTAGTAAACTGAATTTAAGCTGCGTTTCGTGTGTATCTTCGTGTGTGTCATGAAAGAAAGAAAGAAAAAGTCATGTGTGTAGTCATGTGGCAGCAGGTATCAATTATGTGGCAGCAGGTAGTGGCTTATTTTTTGTACTCTGTTATTACTTTTCATATGACAAATGACTAGCACAAGACTTGTAAGGGTTAAAGTTTAGAAACGTGTCGCCTCGATAGGGGGGGACGGAGTCGGCGAGTAGGCGGGGGGGGGGGGGGGGGTTAAATCCCCGCTACCCCCCCAGCGGAGATACATAGATATTTTTTAAACGTTTTTTTAATATGACATAAATCTCATAAAAAGGCTGATAAATAAAATGTAGAGGGAGGTGAAAGGGAGGAGATAGGAAGAAAGCAATTAATCCTCCCACCCACCAGTTCACAGGAGATACATTTTCAGGGTCAATGTCAAACGTCTCGAAGGTCGAGGTCAAATAAAAAAAAAATAAGGATATGGTAAATATAACATTTTTTTAAATAAGGCGTAGTCGACGGAGCCTCGCTTCGCGGGGCTCCTGTTTCTGTATACACGGTTTAAAGGAACCTAACACGAAAGAGATGACGGAGGAACCTAACCTGTCCGAGTCGAGGTGCCCCAAGGCCCGACTTCGCTTCGCTCGCTCTTGCATCCGTACATAAATAGATTTTTATGAAAATTACCTAAAAAAAATACTTTTTATAATTTTTTAAATGCGTCTCCGGCAAAACCAAATTGTTATGGAGGGTTCAGGAGACCCTCTAGAATCCCGAAATAACCTCACATTCTTTCTACCGAGGCGGCACGTTTCGAAACCCAACCCTTTATAACTTCCTACATTGCAAAAGAAAGGTTCTAGTTTTCAAAACTTCGTAGTATACAAACAGATCCTGCAAGCTCTGCTAAACGCCATTTACCATCATCACTTTCATCTAGAGATGAGGTCCATGATTGCCACTTTTGCAACTACGCATAACTCACGCCATACCTCTATACATTACCTAGCAACGTTTCATTTCGCCCCAAACTTGGCACAACCTGTGAATCTTCTATAGTGACCCTGCTATTCAATTTGACATACATAATTAATTACCTGACGTATAATAATTACCCTACCTCAGTTTGAAACTTGAATAGCACCCAGCAAGATGTATAGCCATAGAATCGTAGATAGTGAATCAAGTATTCTGTTAGAAAGGAGCCGATTAAACAATTTAAACATTCCCTTGGACGACGGTACGGTACATTGGAGTTTACTCGCTGAGAACAATAGGAATAATCCACTAAATAGGTAGCTGTAGAAGTTCCATTAAAAAATAGTGGTGTTAACAAAAGAAACGCATAAATAAAGTAAAAAATCTCTTCGCTCCCTTTCTCGTCTCTCTCTCTCTCTCTCTCTTTGCGAAGTCTTATCCCATTTCATTTGGGGTCGGCTCTTCTCGTCTTCTGCAATTTATGTTACCACAATGATTGACCCTTGTATAGTTGCAACTTCAAATTGAGAGAATTCGTCCTTTTTTTGTGCTAGGATTTGTTATAGGTAATATGCGTCGCTGCGCTATCCAAAATCGCTATGTGTTTTTTACACATGTTACAGGAGACGCAAAAAACTGATTTTCTCAAAAAATACTCAGAGTATTCAAATAATTTACTTTTATTTTAATACATATTTAGCGTGTTTATAATGGAACTTTCGATGTATGAATGTCACATAGCTACATTCCGTAACTCTTTAAATATTGCATTTATCACATAGCTGTTTTTACAGTATGAGTGTATTAAAATAACTATACAAACTGCATAAAAAACCGAAAATCACGAAATAACACATAGCATCTTGTGCACGCGCAATGACGATGTGCTCTAATCGATCAAAATGTACGATTAAATAAGAACCAGGAAGGCAATTCTCGCGCATCTCACATTCGTTATTGTCGCTCGATTCGAACTTTTCCCTCGTGAAAATCATGTTTTCGCTCGTGAAAATGGAGTAGAGCTATTCTCGCCATGTCGATTCGACGATTTCTCGCAGGAAAGCACGCGACATGCCATAATTTACATGCGACATGCAAAGAGTGGTCGGGACCAGTCGATACGTTCATGACGTCATGTCGACCTTCGTACCAACGTCAAACAGTTGTTGTGTCATTCATGATTAGTCAATGTGGAAGAAAATAATAAATGTTTTTTTTACAAAATGTGTTACATGAGTTCATAAACATCTCAGAAACGCTGCGATCGCCACACCAAGGAAAAACACACGAAGAAAACTTCACGCCTTCGTCAAAGTTGTCAAGCAGTGGATCTTGTGCGGCGTCGATTAATAAGACACACATCTGAGATATAGAAGCGGTAGGCTTCTAAAACCAGTCAAATGGACGAAGACGGCTTTACTCTGTTTGACGGCAAGAGAAGGCGATCGCGGGGCAGCCACAATAAATACCGTACCACCACTCCTGCAACCGAGGATTTTTGAGTTACAGTGCTCACCATCCTCATGCATATTTCCCGGTGTTACCCACAAACATTGAGAGAGAAGGAGCCAAGGTCTTATCAGTGCAGCAGCAAGGGATTTGCTGAAGCTGTCGTGGATGAAGTCGAGCTGTACTACAAATTTTAAGTCCTTCATCCTCGAGGTTCCCGCGCTGCAAAAGGCTATCGTCCATAGCCCATAATTTTGCCAGGCAGGTGTTGCATGAAGATGTTACAGGGAACTATGACCAAACCTAAGTATTGTGTGATAATAATTATGTTGTTGTGGTATAAACCCAAGTCTAATTAGTCTGTGATATATTTATGTAAAGGGTGACAAAAGTCACACTTGAATTATAATATAGCTATTATGATTTTATTACCACAGGTCCAAAAACATGATGTAGAATTTCAAAAGCATTTCAAACAATAAAGATTTCAAACATGTATAATTGTTTTTCAATATGAAACTCAAACTATCAAAAATACTACACTTAAATAATATAAAATCACTAGTTTACACGATTAGTCGGCGTCATAATATATGTGGCGCGCTGTTTAGTAGCCAGCTTAGGAATCGCCGGATCATTACACCTCTTGCTCAAAGTCTTCATGAATCTCGACAGACGTTGTCCAGGACTTTCACCCCAAAATAATTAAATTCGTGTTGTGACGAGACTCTTCCGCTTGACCCTCAGGGAGGAAATTGGTTTTTGCAAGGATTAACAATATTTTCAGACTTTGTTGATTAATGTAGCCGTAACACGTTGATACAGCTGCGTCGTTGGAACGGTAGGACGCAGGAGCCATTATGAGAGCATTCTGAGAGCCCGTGATTCAGTCCGGTCTTTACGACAATCACGTTTCCTCTTCTCCATCTTGATAAACCTTGATGTTATTTCGGTATTCATCAGTTTACTCAGTTTAATCATTAGCAGAAATTCTGTTTTATTTGATTACTTTATTATGACGTGACTAAAATCGTTGACATTGACAAATCAGCATCAGCCATGCATTCCGTTGTACCAAATACAAAGGAGAGTTTATTTAAATATTCATCTATATCTTTCTATACTATTAATAAAGCTGAAGAGTTTGTTTCTTTTTTTGTTTGAAGGCGCTAATCTCTGAAACTACCCGTCTGATTTGAGAATATGCTTTTTGCATTTGATAGTCTAATACTTGAGGAAGAACATCATTAACATCACGCTTCGACCCTTAGGAGCCAAGCCAAAAGAAAAAGTCAGAAAGAAGGCTAAGCGAAAACGAAGTAAGGGGAGGCACAGCTTGTGCCAATTTTACGCGGACAAAGGCGGGGGCAGAAGCCAGTAATTAAATAAAAATTGAGTTACGCAATCAATAATGAATATTTTTTTGATAAATGTTTATGAGATACGTATAAAATGGTGCTCGAAACATTTGTTTCACTTTAAAATAATTTTTCAAGATTGTCGACTCCTTAACCAGTCAAATGGACTCGGAGGGTTTTACTCTGGTTGAGGGCAAGTAGGTTTGATCGTGACGCAGCCACAACAAACGCGGTACTGCTCCTGGAAGCGAGGATTTTCGAGCCGCAGTGCCCCACCTTGCTCCTGTACATTTCCCGGTTTGATCTACAGACATCGATAGAAAACGAGCTAAGGTCTAATCAGTGCCGAAGGAAGGACGATGCAGTCGAACGAGATTTTAATTCTGACATCCTCTAGGTTCACGCGCTGCCCAGAATTTTGGCCGGCTGGAGATGTTACAGAAAAGAATGACCAAAACTAAATTTCCATGTGTGGTGTGATAATAATATGCGTTTGTTGTTTATAATTGGTTGTATACTGAATTTTCAGAGTCTGTAAGGTATTTATGTAAAGGTTATTTTGTCACTAGAATAAAATTATATACCTACGCACCTATTATCATTGTACCACCAACATGATGCAGTATTTAATAAGTATTTCAAACAATATAGATTTCTAATGTTTTTATATATTTTTTTTCAATACAAACTTATATATCTAAAATAAATACTATACGTAAACAATACATTATAATTATCACAAGTTTACACGAATAGTCGGCGTCCTGTATCGCACGCTGTCCGTGAGCTTAGGAAACGCTGGACCATGTTCCTTCTCGACCAAATTATTTATCAATTTCGAAAGATGTTAGTGCGGTACTTTGACCACAAATAAATTTGAATTCGTGTTGTGACGACGTGAAATTTGTTTTCGCTAGGATTTCCCAACTATCTTTTGGGCCTTTATAAAGTATTATAATCGGGACACGTAGGTACAGCAGCGTTGATGGAGCAGCAGGACGGTCTAGTTGTTGCAGTACCACCACTTGTTACGACAACCATACGTCCTCTTCTTCTTCTTTTTCTCCATCTTGATAAGTCTTGATCTTATTGTGGTAGTCATCAGTTCACTTATAAATAATATCATTGGCAGGCATCCTGTTTTTATTTAATTACTTAATTTATGTAGAGATAAAGAGATAATCAATGTAAATAAACAGAAATTATGACCTTAATAATTTGACGTGACAAATGACATGACACATTAAGCATCAGCCATGCATTCCGTTGTAGGAGAACTTATTTTAATGTTAATAATAAAATAAAAATGGAGTACCGAAATCAATAATGATGATGGTATTCATAAATGTTTATGAAATACATACGTATAAAATGTTGCTCAAAACCTTATAGATATACGCTTAAAAGTATTTTTTAATAAACTATAAGAAGTACATCTACGGTATCGTTTAAAACGTAGCATCATTTTGTGGAATGGATCACTTCACGCGACGTATAATGACAACATTTTTAGGGTTCCGTACCTCAAAAGGAAAAAACGGAACTATTATAGGATCACTCGTGTGTCTGTCTGTCCGTCTGACACAGCCGATTTGCTCCGAATCTAATATACCAATTTAATTGAAATTTGGTACACACATGAATTTTTGTGACCCAAACACGGACGTGTAACGTAAATAAATGAAATTTGAATATGGGGGTAACTTTTCGGGAGCAAATTGGAAAAAAAATAAAGTTTTGTAAACTATATCGTGTGACAGATCAAATGAAAGGGCTTGTTGTGAAGATCTCATTTATATAAACTTTAAAAAAATAAGAATATAGATGAATATTGCCCATAATATGCCCCCCCTTATCTCCGAAACTACAAGGCCTAAAATTATGAAAAATATACAGAGAATGGTTCTTTACTCATAGATTACAGGAAAACCTATAAGTCTATGGTCTTAAAAAAACATGGTAAATCACTCAATATTGTGCATACAAGCTTACATTTGCAGTTGGAATGTATTCCCATACCAAACATGTTTTTCAACTACAATGTTAAGTTTGTTCTTGGGATAAATTTATCCCAACTACGGAACCCTTCGTTGTGCGTGGCCCGACACGCACTTGGCCGGAATCTGGATAATGTCACCATTTTATAAGCGACATAGGAAGTCGAGCGGCAATACGAATGCGACTTGAACGAGTGAAAACGCGAGAATTGGCCTCCAGTAAACAGTTAGGTCAATAAAGCATTGAATTGAAATTGAATTATCTGTTGGAAGAAACCTTTATGTGTGTATCTTGAAAATCGAATGTAAAGGAAAATGGGTAAACTTGCATAGACAGAGGTCCAATGACGTACGGCTATTACCTATACCTGTTTGATATTTAATCTGCTTTCAAACCACTGCAATTCCTCATTGCATTTTGCAACACCATAGAGATGTTTTTGTATCTTTCGACGCCATTATGTGAGATAAATTGCTATCCAAGCTGGTCGTACAGACTTTCTGTAGCTCTTTAGCTGTGTAAAAATATTGTGAAATAATTTAAGATGGATTTTAGTTTCGTAGTGGATATAATGGGCACAGGACATGGCAGGGATTTAGGGTTTTTAATATAATATAAGAAGTTAAGAAGAAGTTAATAAGATGCATT
Organism: Agrochola circellaris; assembly: GCA_914767755.1. Lineage (NCBI taxonomy): Eukaryota > Metazoa > Arthropoda > Insecta > Lepidoptera > Noctuidae > Agrochola > Agrochola circellaris. The sequence goes on from OU611847.1 coordinate 6,693,543, forward strand.
TATAGATATTGTGAAAAAGAAATTTAAATTTATTATTATTACATACCTAAATAAGAACGAATTTAACAAAAATCCAAACTTGAATGGTCAGTCAAATAAAAATAACAAGACCATCAGCACCATAATAGATTAAATTCATGCCAATTTGAACAAACACTACGTACCTACCTTACTATGTATGAGATGTAGGTAACCTCATAGGTCACCTTATACCTAGGACGGACACTCACCCCTGCCAAAATACAGTATCCGAAACGACTAATATTATCAAGACAGTCTTATTCTCCAAAGTAAACGTGGACGTTTCTTAATTAACCATTCTCTTTACCGGGCACAGCTGAATTAAGCATTCCCTATTACAAACGTGAATTGGATCTCTTTCCTTTGCATTGTACGTACAATGGTAAGCTGTTAATGCGTTGGAAGAGGCCTGAGTGCACAATAATAAGGTTCTTCAGAGATATATTATATTGGGTCCCCACCTATGAAATTGGCGTTTTTTTCTCACAAATAGAGAACCTTGTCACTTCTATGAATTAAAATATTCATCGATTGCTTGGTATTATATCGAGTAATGACCATCATAGACAACTACCAATAGTAAAAAAACCTTTTTACTTATAGTTTATAAACATAAAAAATACCTTAAAAATGACTCCTCATTTTGTTAGCAGAAATGACCACTATTTGTTTTAATTTAGCCAAAACTTATTTTTGTCGCTTAACCTAGTGGCATATTACGTTATCTTAGTTTTTAAACATTAGCGCATAAAAGTTTTAAAACATTAGTGTTCATGGTTGTTATATAAATTAAGAAAATGTTAGTATGAAAAAAGCAACTTCTTTAAAATTCTCCATACAAAACGCTGATTTCATAGGTGGGGACCTAATATTGTTTAGTTCGTTTTTAAAGCTCTTATCAAAAACTTACAAAATAGCTTCGAAGTATGGCGATGACTTCTTCTTTTCATCTTGCAATCGGCTTCTGAATCCTTTAGCAGATGCTTGTTATATGTCAAAACGTCAAACAAATAGTTTTTATGACAGCTGCGCGCACAGACTGCATTAAGACTGCGGCACGTGAGTCGCCGACGGTATGAAATGTTACCATTTTAAATATTATACTTTAAATAAATATTTAGGACTAAGTATTGTATTTATTCATTTTATTTTTGTCTTATTTTGTTATTTCACTATATGCTGCACCGGTTGACGCCATCACGTCAACGCCGGCTGTCGCTGAAAACCAGCGCTGGGACTCTGTCTCGCATAGGGTCGCAGCATTATGCTGAGCGATGGCCGTTTTGCGTAGATGTGACGCATATTTTCCGTAACATATGAACATACATACATACATGTATGTATGTTCATATGTTACACGATGCCATACCGGTCAAAATCATAACCCTCCTTTTTGCTTCGCCGTAGTCGGGTAAACATTGACGAACTACCTTACACACGTTCATCCTCTATTTAACCTCTTTAGGGGATGAATTTTTAACTTCTAAACCCAGTGGATTAGGCTGTGCGTTATCTGTCAGCGAATGAACGTAAGGTTTTTAAATTCTACACTTCACAATTGAACAATTTCGAATTCGCTCTCTTCTTTTTAATTCAGTAGGCAACATGATAATCCAAATCCATAACGAAAAAGACATTGTCTGAACTAATTAATACATCAGTAAACTCTGACAACTCAAAGTTTCCAACAAATCTATCATAATCATTTATAATTCATCAAACCGCCAGTTAGTTATTTGTTCGAAGTCGGCCATTTTGGCGGAATATCCAATATACCTTCCGGATATATTATACGCGACGTTTGTGGTGGAAAATTTTCAATTTTACCCAAAACACGTGCAAAGAGTTATGGTACGGTTAATTGGATCGGTTCAAACGACATGAAAAGCTAACTGAAATTCCAATTTGTTTTTGTATTGATTTTGACAACGTGATGTAGCTGTCGCGTGTAATTACTTCCTTATACGAGTACCCAACAGTAACTCGTGCCTTCCTACCTTCGCTAGTGACGGGACTTAAGTATTATTGGAGCGCCCTTGGCAGTCAATCTTACTACAAACCTTTCTGAGTAGCTAATCCCTCACGGCGCACAGTGGGCCCATACTGAAAATTAGTGGACTTAGGCAACAAAGTTCCAATATTGATGCGACTTTTTTTTATATGACGTGTTATGATATTCTTGATAACTTTGGCGTGAGATTTTCTCGTATTGCTTGTACCATGCGAGTATCTTGTAAGAATTATAAAGATATTGGAAAATGTGCCTACATATATTCTAGATCAGCCATGCTATTCTGTAAACATCTCACCGTGAAAACTTGGGTGAAGTGAGCTGTCAATAGTGTCAATCCCTGGGGAATGACAGCTCACTCCACGCTCACTTCACCTAAGTTTTCACGGTGAGATGGTTACAGAATAGCACTGCAGTTGTTGTAGTTTGCGCATTGATGTATTACACCGTGTATTAGTAACAAATATTCGAATATATTATTCCTTCAGATAATAGCCCCCAAGAGTCAAATCCAAATAATTTATATTCTCTTCACTAACAATGGTATCTTATAATTTAGACAACCTTGAAAAACTATGTGACACTAGTTTGTGAGAGACTGGTTTCTGCAGTAGGAATACCTGTATAGCAGATAAGCAGTGTCCCACCACATGGTATGTAGTTAAACATAATCAGTTAATTCGTAAATGTGAAGGGATAGGGTATATTATAGGCTCAGAGATTTCGAAAAGAGAAGTAAATGCAAAAAAAACAAAAAGAGAAGTAAATGCAAAAAAAAAATACGTGAACTTTTAAGTGTCGAGAATTTAGAGGGATCGACTATGAGACTATGACAGTCAAAGTCTAAGTAAATGTACTCTCTGATCAGTCAGCCTTGCTACCTTGCTGAGTACCTAGTTAATCTTTCGACACAAGCTTTTCTCGTAAAGCTTTTGTCTATACCAGAAAATAATAATAAAATGTTAAAGGGGTATTATATCACGAGTATATCGTTATATTATCAATGAAGCACAAAATCGATCATGCTCATTCACGTTGGCGTGGAAATATTCAATGCCTTCCGGATATAGATAAGTACTTGGCGGTTGAAAATTGTCAATTTCCGTCAAGCCACGTGCAATGATGGTTAAATCTTTATTTGAATGGAATAAAAGACTTATTACCTACTGATTTTGGCTCAGGGTTCCAAATATATGTGTCGACAGAATTTATTTTTTCCTTTGCTTTCTTTTCTGTATCTTATCCAACCTAGAGCTTAATTATCAAAATTCATAATCCAAGCTGAGCTCATAAGTTCACTTCTAAGGATTTCATCAGAACGTTGCAAAAGAAATACTCCTTAATAAATTGGTAACAGTTACCAAAATCGCAAATACCATTAAAATTTTTAAAGCAACGAAGTAACAAGTATGTTAGGAAATCATTGAATATTGAATATTGCCTTTCCGATATTACAATGTGTGGTTTTTACTGCTGAAATATGTCAAACGGAAACTATCCAGCCAATTGATAAAGGTTTATTTCAGATGAGGTTTCGACAATATTTCATTTGCATAAAATTATGGTTTACTGCAGTTTAATCCGCGCGACAACCCCACTAGCCGCGCAGTTAAATTAATTATCCCTTCCAGTACCAAGTCGGTGAAAACAATATGTTGATACCGATTTGCTTTTGAGAAAATACTCTACCGAGTATGAGTTAGATTATCTTTTTTAACACTCACTTTTTCACCTACGTCTGGGTCTCTTGTAGGATAGTCATAAGTCTCAGGAGCTCAGCCACTAATACATTGTATTATATTCTATATTATTTACTTTCTATTAATAAAATAGTAAAGAAGATTTTTTGTCCGTGTTTTATTTCATAGTCTACAATATTTTTCCCACAATATTGAATCAATGTGTGTAGCCACAAAACATATTACACACAAATTTTTGGCCGCGGCATCGCCCGCGTTTTTGTCGGAAATAATCCATCCCACGGGAACGTACCTACTACCTGGATTAAAAGTACCCTATGTGTTGATCTAGGTTATAAAACTATCTGTGTCCCTATCATCCAAATCCGCTCACATATTTTTGCGCCAATCCCGAATATACATCCAGACAAACAAACGGACTAAAATTCTAAGAACGATATTTTCGGTACCTATCAGACTTGTCCCCACACGTCGCAGCATTTTTTTTTTTTCAAAAACTGTCTGTATGCAGTTTTGACTTCTATTACTGTTTAATTATAAAGATTGTGTATGTAATATTGTATTTACACATTGATACAGTATTATGGAAAACAAATTGTAGACATTCAAACGAATTCTTGTCTTTTTTTTTTGTTTTTTAGTTTATCTGTATCTACGTATTTTCAAGTCGCGACGCCCCCAGCTCTAGTCTCCTTCTCTCAAACAAATATTACTTTTACGGCCAGTTTAACTTAAGTTAAACTCCTTTACGGTTTTTATCCTCGCAAAGCAGTTAACAGTTTCCTCGGGGTATAGTTATTACTTGAATTTAGTTCTTGTGTTTTTATTTCTTAATCACTTCTTATTCTCATATAATGAAACTGTTATAATTATGATGATGATTGGTTTAGTATGCCCGGGATACACGAGGCTAGTTTTCAAACCTAGGATAGCAAGCTAGAACCTCTGTATTATATTCTGGCTTGCCACAAGCTAGTGCTGTTTACAAGATGCTAGTAAAGCTGTAAGCCAATAGCGTTGCGGTGATTTATTACTTGAATTTAGATTAGATTTAGTCCGTAGAGTAAAATGATCCGATTGGGTACTATCTTCGCCGGCCACATGAGGCTAGTAAAATCGCTTGTGGGGACTGCTCAAAAATAGAACCCCATCTTATTAAACTATCCTGGCTTGAGACGCTAGCCTACTAGATTCCTCACAAGCTAACTGGCCTAGAAATTAAGCTAGTTCTGTATACACGAAGCCAGACGTTACGTTATTTTTTAGTAGCCATTTTGGTAAGTTTTTACTCAATTTTTTTTGTGGTTAGTAATCTTTACAAATGCTCATTCCCAATTTGATAAAACCGGCCAAGTGCGTGTCGGACCACGCACAATGAAGGGTTCCGTAGTTGGATGAATTTATCGCAAGAACAAACTTAACTTTGCAGTTGAAAAACATGTGCATACGGAATGAATGGGAGAACATGCTTTTTCATTATATTATTTTACCACTTTGTCGGCGTGATTAATATGTATACCCATGCTAAATAACAGCTTTCTAGTACAAAGACTCTCTGAGCTAAGCCGCGGACTTACAGATCAACAGACAGACGGATATGGCGAAACTATAAGGATTCCTTGTTTACTACGGAACCCTAAAAATGGTTCATCTAAACCTTGCCGGATTCCCAAAATGACGGCCATTCAATTAATCCATATTACTAACATAATTATAATGCATGATGAATGATTAATTTGATTATCATTTATAATGGTGATTAGTAAATTCTCATTGTCAATTAATAATTGCCATTTCAGAGCAGAAAGCAGTGGTAGCCCATTGGTAACGGTCCCGATTTACGAGTTGTAGGTCGTGGGTTCGAACAAAGCCGGGTGCTTTACTTTGTGTAAATAATTTCATCACCACTGCTCTCAAAACGGCGAAGGAAAACATCGTGAGGAAACCGGCATGTCCTAGAATCAAAAAATCAAAACAACTCACACCGGGCCCGCGTGGTAGATTACAGACCACTCCCTCTCGAAGAGAGGAAGACTGTGTACCAACAGTATCTACCTACATTATAATTATGCTGATTATGTTATTGCCATTTCAAAATAAACAAACGCAATTCATCTACAAACATTGGCAAACCTTCTAAAGAAAACGAATTGAAACCAGCATTTTTACTCATAAGTGTCATTCTCATCTCAAAAAAGATTACGATAGATGACGTATATTTAGTAACTTAATCCGTGTAACTGTTCTTAAAGATTCATAAAGAACCCAGTAAGAGTCGAGCGCAGCGCTGCGCTCGACGCTTGACGTGTCCACACGTCAGGACCGAGGTCCTCGTTGAGAGGTGAAACACGTGTCGATTTCTTACAGGGTTCTTTATGACTCTTTAAGAACAGTTACGCGGATTAAGTTACTAAATATACGTCGTCTATTGTATTTTATAATGGATTTCCGCAAAGTCACGCCTGTATCAATTAACTTTCTCATCTCAACTTAAAACCCTCAATTTTAATTCAATAACTCTCGTCATTACTCACAAACCCTTTTTCCTAGAACTCCCAAAACTAAGCTAAACCAGTTTGACATAATCGATGGCAACTATTGATTGCGTCTCAAGTGCCCTTCAAGCAATTAAGCTGGTTAAAAAGACATTGTATTGTTAGATACGGTACGTCTTCGCGACTTGTGACCGCCGCGATAGATGTCCGAAGTCTGAGTCTACCGTCCTTACCTGTTGCTTGAACCTCGAGAAAGTGACGCGGCTGAAATGCGCCACCGCCCTGTGTTGCCAGAAATGTGAACTTTCCCAAATTATTTGGAAGTTTTGGTTAAAGAAAAACGGTGTCCTCAAGTAAAGGGTAAAAAAAAAATGACCTATGTTTGTTAAAGATGTCATCTCGTTGTCGTGAAATTCTGTTGGCCTACCATTTTGGGCACTTGTTTATTTACCGCCTAAGCCTAAGATAATTATACAGTCGAAGTGCAACTCAACGACGATTACTATGTACTTATTTTTTTATGGTCGTGATTTAGCGAGATTACTTGTTTTAAACTCACACCTACAAATAAGTGCGTATTCTGCTTCTTGCGGTTGTTTAGACCTATCCACTCTAACAGTAGCCTGACTGACACAATACTGTTTTAATTAATGACCTTTATAGTTAAGGAAAGTACCGCCTATTATCTAAGACTAAGCCGTTTAAAACATACCCACATGAGTACGCCCACTACTGAATAATTCCTTACATATATGTCCACATAATGACTAACAATTAGTCTAAATCCTGCATATGGGCACTGACCTGAAAGCCCCCATTATACGGGTGGGTACATTTGAAACTATACTACTCGACGTCACTGATGTGGGTGATTCTACGTTTGAGGGCTGGCAACACCAGCCCGGGCGGAGGCAGTGTGCGCGAGCCGTCAGCCGCGCCGACCGCTCCCCGACAACCCTAGTCATAAGTGACAACAGACTCTATATCACACCTCTAATTAGTTATACGTGTTTAAAAAAAAACTTGTGGTTTTCTTCAATTTGATTGCACAGTGCTCAAATCGTGTTCTAGGTAGCGGAAGTAGTTTTATTTTGATTTTTGCTGAGTTTTGAAACTAAGTGCAACGCGTGTTTTTTAAATATTAGTCAGGTGTTTTACGTCGTACAAAAAATTCGCGGTCGATTCTTTAAAAAGTTTATTTGTTATGAGTTTAATAAAACCATGTTTGTCATCATAAATTATGGAGATAATTTGTCAAATTTCTTCGTGTTCGCTCGCGAGTCTGCGCATATTTACATATTTATAGAAATTTACATATTTACTCAAAGTGTTAGAGCATGTCGCTCTGTGAACTACAGTGTTTGGTTGCTTTTAATAATTTAAAACTTTCCAGAAGAAGATAAAATAATAAATAACAAAGCAAAACGAAATATATAATCATAATTGCTAAAAAAAACTCATCTTCTTTATTACTACTGATCGTATATATAGATAGATAGCTAAAAAGCTACGTTAAGTATTTAATCCAATTTTCGAACCTCCAAAACAAAAGAAAATATTCCTAATTAATCCCTCAAAGCCTTCGCCACAAACTCATTCATACTTGAAACATAATCACAGCATCAGCAACTCGAGAATTTAAATAAATTCGCAATCTCCGCGATTATAACCCTCAAGGGAGCAGTACAGACGCAACAGTTAGTTCATAATCTTGCCCCGAGTTTTATCACGGCCATTCCCATTACCCGTGTATGAACAGACCTCTTTCACAAGTCTCTCTCTCTCTCTTTCTCTCTCTCTCTCTCTCTCTCTCCAGTCTCCTTCTTATTTAAAATTAAAAAGTACTACCGTTATTTTTTTTAATGGCAATTCCACTACTTACGTAAAAGGATGCAAGTATTGCTCGTTTCGTATGTACGAGTACGTACGTAAGACCTCGCATTTGCTGAAAGTAATTAAAATGCTGTCAGAGAATAATTGGAGTTATGATACCCCGCAGAAACATCTTCTTATTACGTGTGTGTGCTGAGAGAGAGGCTTTTAATTACTTTTGATAATGTTTACCGAATGATAAGCGGATGAGGATGTAAATCTCGTTAGTAAATAGATTCTATTTCTGGCGCCCAACACGGGGCCAAAGTTGATCGATGTCCTTGACTCAAACCTTTACTAAATAAGTAAAGAAAAGCAATTACACGAGACGGGGAGGTATTATTTATTTATTTATTTATTAAAACTTTTCACACTCAAAAAAGTACAAAGGCGGACTTAATGCCTATTGCCTATTGCCTATTGTGTATTACGTTCACAAAATGTCAATGTGAAATCAATATAGTTCACAAGACATGTATCGAAGCGGGCCTGTCACTTTGTACTTTCGTATTAAATTACTGTAACTTGGCCCTTGAGCTGTTTTTATGTACATAGATGAAAAATCGAATTACAAAATCCATTTCGCAGTTCTAATTGACTAGCAGCACATCCAATCCATCAGAACTTGGGATTTGTTTTTTAACTTTCGATATTAATTTCTGCTGTGGTTATACGCGGTAGAATTTGTAGAGAGAAACGAAATATGGATTTTCCGCGAATAGCTTTCGGTCAGGACTGCGCATTGATTAGAAGCGGGAGTAAACAAACACCCACCAAGTCGTGGAATTACTACGAAACGTAGTAGCTCTTACTACGGGTATTAAATAAGATGGTGTAAGAAGGTCCACTCTTAAAACTTCATAACTTCACGTCAGACTTACAATAAAATTCATTTAAGGGCGGATTTTTCCAACGTCAGATATCTTTAACTGAGGAATAATGTTGAACTGTTGATAGGTTTTCCATATAAAAACAGTCAGACTGACAATTTTACTATACCTACGGATAAAATATATCTGACTTTTGTAAAATCAGCTCTAAGTTATATTAAATCTTTAACACCGATTACTAATAGTACGAGATATTTTTGCAATTACGTCGCCGTGAAGTGAAAACCTCGTAAAGACCAATTTATTGTTTATTTTTGCGTAGAAAATCTCCTATTGTAGGCATTTAGAACATTTACGTGTAATATTGTGTACATTTTTGTGTTGTTTCTGTTTTTATTTTGTTCTGTTCCTTAGTTAATAAAAAAAATAAAAATAAACAAACGTGCAGACATTGATGATAACGAGAATCTCGAGAACCGTCAATGTCGGCCATTTTTCAGATAGTTTTTATCTTCCTCTGTAAAATTACATTTATTGCAATCGGGAGGTTTTCACTGCACGGCGACGATATGTGCGTGTGAGGTCATTATCGAGTATATTATAAAGTTGGCCTTCTATGCACGTTTCTGTTTGATCAATTGTGCGGTGTCTCGGCGCCCACGCAGGACAAAGGCTGTCTACGACCCCGGTAACGCCGGTGACAAGCCGTCTATTACGAAATCAATTAAAAATATTAAGCATAATTCCATTTAATCGTTCAGTTTTATCTTTTTGATATAATTGCTTTTGGTAGATACTTATTTAATCCTTTTGAAGTAAATTGGGAGGGTTTTTCAAAGCATTTTCAATGGAATTGACAATGTTTTTGTTTATTAAAACATGGTTTAATTAACAACTTGACTAAAGCCCGTATTTTTTATGTTTAAATTATAGACACGTTAACAAAATTGTAATTGATTGCGTTTTGTCAAATTGAGTCAAGTGACAATCTTTGGTGATTAAAATTTAAATACTCGCAGCGTACAATTAACTTGTCCAGTTCTTTCTTGTTCGTGTGGTTAGTAACTAACCTGCCGTGCTATTCTGTAAACATCTCACCGTGATAACTTGGGTGAAGTGAGCTTGATGTGAGCTGTCATTGCACCTAATGCTAGGGATTGACACTATGGACAGCTCACTTCATGCTCACTTCACCTCACTCTTCACGGTGAGTTGTTTACAGAATCGATCGACAGAGTTTTTAACTTTCAGGCACGATATTTTCCTTCACCGTTTTTGAAACAAGTGATAATTATACAATATGCACATGAATCCGAGAAGTCAGAGGTTCAAACTCGAGACCTATGTAGTCCGACGGTCACAACACTAGGCTATCACTGCTGAATATAATGATTAAAACATGAACACTGCATGTACATGCATTTGCAGTAATAAGTGTCTTGTGCATGTGTGCAATGCTCGAGTCACATCTAGCTATTGAATACTGGAGACGTGTTAACCTCTGATCTATCGATTGAAACACATAAAAATGAAACTATCTCAATATACGTAGTTTTTCCTCCAGTATACCTTCCATTATTACCTCACATTTATTATCAAAGGCTACTTCGTAACTGCAATAAATTATCTCTAGGTACTCGGTTGGCGGGTAGTTTGCGGTCTGCACCGTGCGCTACTGCGAACAAAACGCGATCCGTCATAGCTTTTAATTAAAGTAATAAGCTTTCTTACACTGCGTTTTGTTCGCTCGGCTTACTGGCGTTAATTTGTGGTTCTTTCGAGTTTTGTAAGCCACATGATTCTTGAGTAGATTTGACACCTTTTGGTGAAATTTTTGATTCAAATAGTTAAAGAATTTTGTAGAGCATTTCATATATTTTTCTGAAAACGGTTACTTGAATTATTTTAAAGGCTAGGAAAAGGGGTTGACTCTTTATTTGAGTATATTATCGATTGCGGTAACCAAACGATTAAGTAAATTGGTTGGTTACTAACCAGATGAAAAAAGCACCAAAAAAAAAAACATAACAACAAATTAAAAACTTAACTAAAGTTTTTAATTTTAATATTTTTTATTTGTGTCATATTGATGTAAATATTACTTACTTTGTGACAATACTGAACAAACTAACGACTACATAAATTATGAAGAGCCCGACGCCACAATTTATTTATAAACTAGTTTTAGTCCGCGTGGAGGTCGGAAATAATCCCACGGGAACTACCGGGATATAAAGAATCCTATGTGTTAATCCTGGTTATAAACTATCTATGTGCCTTTCGTCCAAATCCGTTCAACCGTTTTTGCATGATTGAGAAACAAATATCCAAACATACAAACTTTCACGTTTATAATATTATTATATTCGATGACCCGGTGAACTTCGTACCACGTGAGACAAAGTGTAGCTTTTCTCGATTATTCGGCTGTTCCTTTAGGTTTTTCCAATTTATTTTCCTAAACCAGCCCAGTATAGAGGCGCACAAACAAAAAAAAAAAACCGTCGAGCCATTTTCCAGCGTTTGCGAGACTAATGCACGGATTTTTATATTTATATACAGGCTGGCAGGGACATCGACTGATACCATGGATTTGGTACATGATTCTGAACCTCCCTGCGTTGAAATTTATCAACAGTTTTTTTTTATATGGAGCAGCAGATTTTTTTTTATAACCGACGAATTTATTCAACGCAGGGGTTCAGAATCATGTACTGAATCCATGGTATCAGTTTTCGCGTCGATGTCCCTGCCACCCTGTATATAATAGATAGTAGAAATAAGAATAGTAGTATAGTAGGATATCTATTCTCCACCTAATCATAATTTAATTCCCCAGCTGTGCAAACAAAAACTATAACCAACAACGAAATAAACAGTAATAAATCTTAGTACCTATGTGTGTTAATGGCCTAGTCGTAAGTGAATAGTGATGGTACCAGTGTGAACAGAACAATGAGTGGGTTAGGCCCGCCTGGCGTTTGGGCCGCACAGAAAAGGCTGGAATCTTGGGCCCGGGCCGCAAGGGAGAGGACTTCGAGTGCCAGTAGCGGTCAGAGCCATAATTCTACTGACAGCTTCGGCGATGACAAGTCACATGGCAGTCTTAATGTAAGTGGTAAACTGTAGTAGAACATTCCCTGAGGGAATATTATTACACAGTGTTTTACAATTTCACTAACCAGTGGCCGCGGTTTCATCCTAATTAAAGGGTTGCTCTAGTGGTCGCAAGTGGCCCTGGATTCGATTCCAAGGGCTAGATGTTATTGGGTTTTTCCATCAGGAATTTCTCTGCCCGGAGTCTGGATTTGTGCACGGTTGATGGCAATAGGCTCGCCCCTTATTACATGTGTTTTAGACGTAACTGGCGATATGTGGGTGTACCTCTGCCCAACTCTTCGGGAAAGAGGCGCGAAGCTATGTACCTATAGGGTATCCTATGTGTTAATAGAAGATTATGCTTATGATTATGTTTAATGCTAAACTTTACTGTTATCATAAAAAAATTCTATCATTATTTAAATTGCGGGTATACTTACGTAATTTCATTCTGCACATTTCACTTTTCACAACACCAATAATTCGCTTATTTATTATCTCATCTGCTCGACGTCCGTATGTCACTGCAGGGATCCAGCAAAATATCAGCGTCAGGTATATTTGCCTGATACATGCTGAGTTGGACTCCCATTTGGTGCAACCTTGAGACGCAAACCGCACTTTGTATGTTTCACTATTTTAAAGTGTCTTAGCCAATAGTCATCACAATGTCTTTATTTTCTTCATTATATAATTTTTTTGTATGTTGGCACCTTTATAGCTATATTCATGTATTTAGTTATTATTTAATCGTGTTTTTGTATTTTGTGCTGTCTATTGTGTGCACCAAATAAACGATTTATCTATCTATCTATCTGTGTACCTTTCATCCCAATCCATTGCGTTGTATGCGCGTAATCTATACATACACTCGAGAGCAATGAATCCGGGTCACTTAAAGAATCCTAAAAATCTCGGAAACTAAAAATGCTAGGTTAATGCAATAAATTGTATTTAATAGACAATGTAATACTCCTTAAATGAAGGTATTAAAACTTCTTAGTTATTGTAAAGTTATATCATAAAAAAATCAAATTTGAAAAAGGGCCACTTTCGAAGATGGAACTACGAAATTACAGCATTTGGTTTTGCTTTTGTTTGTAATCTGTCATTTATGTGGGTACATAAACCATGTTGATAGTGCTCTATATTCATTATTCAAGCTGAAATTATGTCGCTTACGCCTGAAGAATGCACCAGAATACTTACAATGCTGGAAACCGGCCGGAGTCAGCGCGATACAGCCAGGACTGTCGGTGTGTCGCTGTCAACAGTACAAAGAGTTCTCCGACGTTACGAAGAAACTGGTTCTAACCTACGCAGACCAGGAACGGGCAGAACCAGGTGTACCACAGCACGAGAAGACCGATACTTGGTGAACACCATGCTTCGAAATCGCTTTCTCACAGGAACTGAACTCACAAATCAGTTTCGACGCCTCGGAGGAAGTAACCCAAGTGCATGGACAGTAAGACGTCGGCTTGCTGAATCTAACTTAAAACCCCTTAGACCTGCAAACGGCCCTAAACTGGAGCGTGGGCATCGTATTTCAAGACTAAGATATGCCCAGAGCCACGTAAATTGGAGTATTGAAGATTGGTCAAAAGTTATGTTCTCCGACGAATCAAAATTTATGCTCTACAAGCACGATGGAAGACACAGAGTGTATCGAAGACCAGGGGAAAGATTCAAGCAAGCATGCATCGAAGAAAAAGTAGCCTACGGTGGTGGGTCTGTACTTGTGTGGGCCGGAATTTCTTCTGAAAGTCGCACAGAGCTGGTGATCATAGAAAACGGCTCTTTAACTAGCGTAAGATATGTGGAAGAAATCCTCAATGATCACGTTGGTCCATTTATGGTCAATTTAGGTGAGGATGCTATATTTATGCATGACAATGCCCGACCTCATACAGGTAGGATTGTGAATGACTACCTTCAAGAGATGAACATTACTCGTATGGAGTGGCCAGCGCGCAGCCCGGATATCAACCCGATCGAGCATGCTTGGGACGAGCTAGGCAGATGCGTAAAACAACGAAACCCTCCCCCAATCACGCTTCGTGAGCTCAAAATTGCTCTCACAGAGGAATGGGAGAATATTCCCCAAAATCGTATAAGGAACTTGGTGTACAGCATGCCAAACCGCGTAAACGCAGTAATGGAAGCACGAGGAGGCAATACGAAGTATTAAAATTCAAGAAAATCGTAATAAAGTTCAAAAATTTCATGTTTCCTATTTTTGTTTTAAGGAGAGATCAGCAGTTTTTTTCTTTATGTTAATAAAATGTATGGTGACTCATATTTTTTTTACTTTCATTTAAGGAGTATTACATTGTCTATTAAATACAATTTATTGCATTAACCTATCATTTTTAGTTTCCGAGATTTTTAACATTCTTTAAGTGACCCGGATTCATTGCTCTCGAGTGTATTATAAAACAAAGTCGCTTTTCGCATTTGTCTGTATGTCCGCGTTGTTCTTCTAAACCACGCAACAGATTTTGATGAGGTTTTCACCATCGTTTAGAGAATTTATTCCGGAAGGTTTATGTGTATAATACGCTAATATTAAAGTTACGTTTACCTAAGAAATCTCGATGTTTTGTCAAGTCGTAACAACCGTGCGAAGCAGGAGCGGGTCCTTACTTTACTAACAAATATCTGCGCAAACTTTTACACCTTCAATACAAGACTTTGATATAATTTTATTATCAATCAATATTGCTTCATTGTTTAACATAATCTCCATTCTTGCTAAGTGCTGCAATTGTGTGCTGCTTCTTTTCAATTATCACGGAAAACTTCTAAGTTCAAGACAATCACGGAGTTCCAGACCTGCTTAAGAAATAATATTGTCTATGGATACAACTTTTACCTTGCAAGAGACCGAAGTTTAAAAGCTTTTCATAGTTTTCTTGATAATAATCATTTATTCATTACTCAACAAAGTCCCATCCATGGGAAAACTTATTAGTTTTAGTTAGTTTTGTGGGGGAGAGGGAAGTTAAAGGAATTACAAAAATCATTTATTTCAATCCGTATATGATCATATGTTGTATATTTGAAATCAAATTAAATTAATATTATTTATATTATTAATTAAATAATATAAATAAAATTTATATTTTTTTATTATTTTTATTATTGAGTAAATACAGGTTTTTGGAAAATGTGCATCAAATATACAAAAATATCTAAATATTTTGAAAAGATCAAAGGTTAAGCTACTTTTGCCACGGTCATTATTAGAAAGAAAAGAAAGAAAATACGTTTATTTGCGGTACACATGACGCAAAGAAAGAACAAAACACAAAAATAAACAATTTGGGGGAAAATATGCGTCACATCCACGCAAAACGGCCATCGCTCAGCATAATGCTGCGACCCTATGCGAGACAGAGCCCCAACGCTGGCTGGCTGGCTGGATTATTCGTGATCAAACCCCTCCTTGTCTCTGCAAACACGTTAAGCCGTTGGTCCCGGCTGTCATTCAATCTTTGACGGTTGTTACGGTTAGTCAGAAGCAAATGCAAAAGTCTGACCAGCCTTACCAAACGGTATCGTGTTACCCAGTAACTGGGTTGTGGAGGTCAGATAGGCAGTCGCTTCATGTAAAAAAACTGGTATTCAACTGCATCCGGTTAGACTGGAAGCCGACTTAAATATGTAGGACTAGGGAGGTAGAATATTCTACTAAGATGTAGTTAGCGGGATATTATATCATATCTGTGATCATAGATCTATGAATCATAGATATGATGAAATTGTAAAATAGACATCATTATTATGGGTATATCGTTACCCTATCATAAATCTAGGATCTTATATATTATCATATACCTATCTACCAAGCTCACAAATTACCCATAATATGTATATTTTACAATTTAATTATATCTACGACTCATAGATCTATGATTAAAGATACGATAGTGTAATATCCCCCTCAGAAACGATTTACACCTCCCAAGCTTGTTCATTTAGGTATTTATTTATTTACTGAAATTGTAATTGAGCTGAGAGAAAGTTTTTTGTGTTCTATTCAAGCGAGGGCAAAGTTTTTCAAGTTCACAATCCATATCATACAAATGGGTTCCAAAAATGAAATATGATCGTCATGATTCTATGCCTCTTCACAGTTTTCTTGATAACAAAAATCATTTTCTCAAACATGCTTGGAAATTCGAGCATTATTTTGACAACCTTATTCGAGATAAATCGAAAATGCTGTACTGGTCAAATACATGCGACCGGCCGGCAATGTTAGTACGAAAATCCATATCTGTCGAGTTTAGCGGCCGAATAAATTACTATGAAAACTCTATATCTGTCGTGTTATTTAAAAATAGAATGAAATTTGTACGTCGACACATGGCAACCAAGGAGATAACATATCAAAGATTTAATTTATAATTTCGATTTGGTTTGCAAATGAACATATTGGCGCGTAAAAACTTATGGTTGTTCGTCATTGATTCTGGAATTTATAATTAATTTACTAAGTTTGAATTTCCGCGAATTATTTTAGAAAAGTACTATACAAGCCTTGGCTGCAACCAGGCATTGATGGACTCACGTATGTGTGCCTCGGCTTCCCCTTGGTCCACATTTTCACGATCGTCCAACGATGCCCGCGGCGCGGATTGCAGGCCGCGACAGTAATATACTATTAGTTAACAATGTCTTAAGTCAGTAGGAAGTTAATGAGATTTTGATTCCGTTAAGATTTTTAATTGAACATCATTACATAAAGCCTGTATTCCCAGAAGGGTTAGGCAGAGGTGTGCCAATAGTACATCCACATTTCGCCAGAAATGGTCAAGTCCCGTGTAATACGCTAGCCTTTTTAATTGAGCTGTTTGCTCGTGCCTTTGATCGCGTGAACCCTAATTCTTTTTCTAAAATAAAAGTAGCCTAAGTTACTCCTTATAAAATCAGCTATCTGCCAGTTTAAGTCAAGTGAAAATCGGTCCAGCCATTTTGGGGATTAGCCGGAACAAACAGACAGTCATACAATTTTTTTTTTGTTATATGTAGGAATGTATGTATAAAGTAAAACGCTGTTTTTAAACATTACACACAAAAAGAAAGACACTTAAACTTTATTAATTTGTATGTATGTATAAATATACATACAGTTATACCAATCATACAAAGCTAATACAAGATTTTCACAACTGCGAAGTCGGAATTGATTAATACCTCCAAGCTTGTTCATTTATTTATTTGTTGGAGTTTTATTCGAGTCGAGAGCAAAGTTTTTCTTTTTGTGAATCCATATCATCATTCAAATTGTTTCTATGAAATATGATAGCAATAGCTGCCTGAATTGAGTGTAAAGTCCGTTTTTATTCGGAGAGAAAAGCGAGCTTTGATCGATCACCACGCTTGCTCGCTGTGTGCTGGCTATTTCAGATCATACAATGAAGGCTTACATACAATGTTTGTCATCTCAGTAAAGTAAAGTAAAGCTCCTAGATTGAATAAAATAATACCTACGTCGTGATAATGGATGGATTGCGTGAGGAATTATATGAAAGAAGAAGGGAGTGAATGAAAGCGTGATGGTTGACAGGGAAAAATTTAAGAAGAAAATGTGTGCGCTGACCCCACGTAACATGGTACAAGGGCATGGAGATGATGGTCCACTTAAGACTCGACTAAGATATTATTTGGACTTTAAAAGAGATTTTGACTCCTGAGTTTGCATTTTCACTTTAAAAAAATTAAGCTAGATGGAACTTAGAATAAAGATGGCGCTAATACCAGTTTTAAATTTTCGCTTCTGTCCGTCCCCATGATTTTTTAAATATGTCGTGTAATAGTGATTCCGATATCCTATTTACAGAGTAAAATATTTCATTTCATGAGTACCTAAGTGATAACACATTAAAAAGCCACACTAGTGTCTCACTCTTCGTCATGTTTTGACCCCACAAACCATGCTGAGATATGGTTATCAACACCACAAAAAAAAATACTATCATGTAAGACTTGTTTAAGTAATACAATTCAAATCTAACCTTATTAATGATCAATCAATATGAATGAATGACAAGTATAAGATTACATTTTATTCCTTCAGTTGTATAAGAGATGGCAAATGTAATAAAAATACGCTCGAGTACGCAATGAACATAATAAATTCTTTAATGGTATTCAACGATACGAAATCAATACATGTACCGATTCGTAGTTATTGAGGCGTTCATTATGTCGTCGTAGATAATAAAGATTCCGTGGAAATAACTAGTATTTTCCTAACTAGGTAGGTAATCATTAATAATGTTACTTACCTACTTGGTATATTGATGGCTGATGTGGTTTGCCCCGAAGTTTCGTTTCATTTCAGTCGTTGACTGATAGATAGATAAATCGTTTATTTGGTGCACACAAAAAACAGCACAAAATACAAAAACACGATTAAATAATAGCTAAATACATGAATATAAGGTGCCAATATACAAAAAAATAAAAATAAAGACATTGTGATGACTATTGGCTAAACCACTTTAAAATAGAAAGAAAGACAAGAGTAGACTGAAATGTAATGTTTATCGATAGACGATTAATTCTTTGATTTTCAATCAAATAAATAAAGAGAATACATTTGCTTGCGGCTAACATGACGCAATGAAAGAACACGAAAAGAACAAGCTGCGGGAAGTTGGGAGAAAATATGCGTGACATCCACGCAAAACGGTCGCGTCGCCGTAAATGCTCTTGACAAGCGATTATACAATGTGAAATTAAATTCGTTTGCATCCTCTTAAGGGGTCATTGTACTCATCATTATGAACAACTTTCACTATGGGGCCAACTCTGAAATTGCGAAAAAAAAATCTGCTGTTCCCTACGTTATAACGAGCTATGCGAACATAAATGTATGGAACAGCTGATTTTTTTTTAGTAGTAGTAAAAGTTGTTCATAATGATGAGTACAATGACTACTTAAGAGGATACAAACGAATTAAACTTTACATAGTATTTAAAAAAAAAATGTAGTTTCTCATCTTTACAACAAATTGATCACCAATTCGTGTACCTAACAAGATTGGTTTATTAATACCCATGCCTCCTACGAAAAATCACTATGACGGTGATTAGGAAGCTCATTTTTTAGCAGTGGATTTTAAACATCCACTGTTGAAAATAGACTTTCTATTGGGCTTTGTTAAAGGCAGACTTTATCATGAGAAGTATATTTTCACCAACTTCTGTAGCATTCAGCGTATCATTACTTTATCTCGCTTCAATTAACAAAAGTGTCATCGAAAACGTCAACAGTCAACACGAAATAGCAGTACCTAGGTATCTGAAATTCCGAATATCAAAAACCGCGCAGAGTTCCCCGAGTGCCCGTCAACAGGACGTGTTTTGACGGGCACTGCCGCGGGCAAGCCACTAGTTCGAAAAACAAGCGCCTAGCTTATTATTTTTACAATTCAAGAGTTCGAAATAACGAGGGGTCTCTTTCAGTGAAACGAAAAATGAATTCTGGCCTATCGTGAATTCGTGATGTGTATTACATTTTTCGTTTTCTTGTTTATCTCGATGGACTGTGCGTATTTTTTTAATATAAAGCTAGCTGAGGTGCCTTGTGTCTTATATAAAAGATCTCCCAGGAAAATTATGTGCTTCGGCAATCATCGTCTATGTTCGGAAATACGAACGCGTGATGAGATCTAATATATAATAAAGTGCAACCGGAATAGGTAACTCGCTAATACAAAGTGTGGCAGTATAAAACATGGAAGCTTTTCCTCTATGAGGAACTCCATCTTAGAGGAAAAGCTTCTATGTTTTGTTAATTCTGGGGCCCGACGTTTGTACTAATTCGGAAACACGAAGATTAGCGAAGCGCATACCGTTTCTTGTAAAATTGTACCTACCTTGGCTTGTGTCTTATGTTTATTCTTTTTTTTCTATTACGATACAGGGCTAATCCAAGAAGTTAATATCACCAAGTCAAAGTCAAAGTCAAATCATTTATTTCAAATAGGCCCTTGTAAGGCACTTTTGAACGTCAAAGTTTACAAAAAAATTGAATTGATTCTAGTCGCCCCTTCCAAAAGCTAGTTTTCGTATGGAGAAGAATGGGCAAGAAACTCCACCGTTACTCTTTTAAGGAGTTTCCATCATCTTTTGTAATCAAACGTTAGCGGCGGACAGCAGCACCACTGTAGCGCATGCGCAGTGATGTGCTGGGTGCAGGCGCCATTCATACGTTTTGTTGTACTGAATTTCATGGGATTTTTTTTATTCTTGATCTTTAACTTTGATCTTTTATTTAGTAGATACAATCCCAGTGTATGAGAGTAGATAAAGTAGTGTATGAAACTGCTCATAACTAGGTATTAAAACATTCGTGTGATACACACTCGTATTTTAATACCCCTCATTATGCAACAGTTTCATAAACTACTATTACAATGCATTTGCTCGAAAAGAGCGTTTTCCAAGTTTCACTAATGCTTTTTACTTTCTGTTTTATTTTTATTTTTAACCCTGTCGTCAGCAAAGAATATTTATTATTTGAGAAAAGTTTTATAAATTAGGTGATGACGATGATGATGACGATGACGATAGCGACTGCGATGACGATGACGATGGCTATGGCAATTGCGATGGTGATGACGATATTGATGGCAATGGCGATGGCGATGACGATGGTCAAAGACAAAGTCAAAGTCGAAAAGTCTAAGTCAATAAAAGTCAAAGTCAAAGTCATAGTCATGAATGTTGATTATATAATTTATATACGTCAGCCAATATGTCGGATGTTACACATTATATGCGACTACTGTACTGTTCGCTCGTTTTTTTTAAATTTCCTCGCACAATGCATAGTAAAACATTGTATGATACACGAGCGTAAGATGATTTCCGACTCGTGTCGACTTATACACTCGTCGAAAATCACCTACTTTTGCGCACTTGTAGCATAAATAACTATTGAATTGTCTAGGAGACGGTCAGTTATCCACAAAGTTGAAGCTAGTAGTTGCCTGTTCCAAAGCGTATCTTATGGACAAAAAAGGCAAGAACTCCATGAACACTCAGATGTGATAAAGATATCGGAAAAACCGATAAGTACTGTGCTTGAGGGAATATAAAAATAAAGTAGGTTCCTGGGGTTCACTTAAGTATGATAAAGTTATAGCAAATGTGTCAAGTAAAAATATTAAAGTAGGATTTTAAAACACCTGGGACTAGGGTATTTTGTTTGTAACTTGCCTAATTGTAGGTAAAACAAAAAAGGTGAATTTACATTAAACAATGCGCCGTCATCGAAATTGAAACGCCAATTAAAAATTCATGAAGGGTCAAAGGCAATGAGTAACTGTAGCCATAACGCACAAGTGCTTCGGTTTAATCACTATTTCGAGTTGGCACTAAAATTTCAATATGGCTACTACAACGATGCTCGCAGCAGGCGTCCCTTTCGCTAAAAATATAGAAACAGAAGAACCACTCCAATCCACAAAAACTCAACCATTCAACACGTAAAAGGGACCTAAAGGCTGACAATTCATAATAAAGTATTAAATCTAGGTATTTCCAAGGTAGATGTGAGTGGAAACGCTGGGAGAGGACGCCCTAGGAGGACATATAATGACCTTATTGGTGATGTTCTTCAGAAAGGTCATGTGCGTAGTACTCGCAACCGGCGTGCGTATATGGCCAGATGTATGAAACCATGCAAAAGGAGTGTGTAAGGATCGTTGCTGGTAGCGTACTGTAGTTTCTGCCTACCTCCATGAGGAGAACGCGTGAGTTTATGGCATATATCTAGGTATGAAAAATTGTAGTTTGCGCAGTTTTGATGCCTAGATTGGTCAAAGGTCTCAAGATAGAATAAATTACAAATCTTTTATGCTTTTAGAGGTATGCGGAACAGGGTGTAAAAGTTCACTCATTCTCATTAGAAAAGGGAAGATCCTCCAACCAGACGGGTGTCGTGTCTGGCGTGCAACTGCCCAACGCTTTATGTCGGTTAGTCTTATACAGAGTGGCAGGGACATCTACGCGAAAACTGATATTCAGTCAAATTCTGTAAAAAAAAAATTAGAATGAATGTTTGCGTCGATATCCTTGCCACTCTGTATATGTCGTTCGCACGGTAATCTTTAATTGCGCGATGCAGGATTTGTGTCACGACAGGATTTTGTGTGACGTCAGGTCTTTGATGAGGAGTTCGCATGTGGCGATGTAGATGTCGCCACATGCTTATATCACTAATAAGGTCTTGAGTGATGTGTTTATCTATTATTTAGTCAAGAAGCCACTTCATCAAGCAATATAGGAGAAGGATGGCCAGCATGGTTATCCTGTGCGCTATTTAAGCCCATGAAGCCATCTGTAAATTGTTGTGGTATTGCCACATGAGCATTCATTACTCGGTTATTGAAAGACCAATTTCCAAAAAACCCATCAGTTTCAGCAGAGAATTTTGTACGATCTATTATAATAATTCTTTTTCGTGAGGTTAGTGACACACACATCACAGATTTAAAATTACGCGCAGCAAAATAATTATGGCTGACGACGCGCGGCGTGGCGCCATGACTGACAGGGGTTAGTGACCTTTCCTCGGCTATTCTTTTCTTTTTCATACGATTAGTGACTAACACGGTGTCAGAGTTTTAAAGCCGCCCATGGGCCTCTGACTTGGCTTCACATGCCGTCGAGAAATATCTTTCAGGCATACCGGTTTCCTCACGATGTTTTCCTTCACCGATCTTGAAGCAAGTGATAATTATACAATACGCACATGAATCCGGGTTCGAACTCGACACCCATGACTTAACAGTCTGACGGTCACACCACTAGGCTATCACGTCTATCTATAATGTTTATGGGATCATTTCCGTTGCATAGGTATTCGTTCAAAGGTTTCCTATTGATTTTTTGTAGAGCTTCTGAATCTTTTTGTATAGTGGTTGTTATAATTGAATATTGTTCGTGAGTACGGCTCGCAATTGTTTACTTTGTGTCTGTATTCATACGTATGGGCTTGGATGTAAATAAAGGCCGCACTATATCATACTGGTATTACGAAAGAGACTTTGGGATTTGCGTAAAAACGGCTTATAAGATTGGTATTTAAATTTATTATTCAGCTGTTTTGAAAGTTTGGGACTAAGGCCGGTCCTGATTCTGTAAATGGATATAATGGCTTGATATTTATTATTTAAATGGCACAAAATCAAAATCACTATTAATGTTGATATTGTTGGAAAAAGGTACCTGCATACACCTACTTAGATTGATTTTACTGGAGCAAAACATATACCGACTTATTTTTCTGTAATTAAATTAATGTAAGCCGGACTGTTTTTGGGCTCGAATGCAGCCCTTATTCATGAACTCATCATGTGACGAGGTCGAGTGTTGAACTGTAGGTATTGATTAGATGTTTAAGGTGTCATAATCCTGCACCTTTACACACCAATCAATCTGCTTATGCTTCGAGTCTAATCAGATGCAGCTAAATACCAATATTTTATATAGAGCGACTGCCTATCTCACCTCCAGACCCAGTCACTGGGTAACACGATACACCTTGGTAAGACTGGTTGTCTTACCAAGGGGTATCGTGAACTTCTGACTGGAATGAATGTCGAAGATTTACGAATGACAGCCGGGAGCAATTACTTAAGAGCATAGAGCAATTATAAACAGAAAGTGGGCAACGACGCAAATAGCTATCAAACATTTCGCTGTTTTGATTAATTAGGCAATATTACTGTATGGAAATAAGATATATCGCTAACTAGTGAACTAAAATATTGATGAATAAATGCAATAATTAATATCGTAACACCGAATATTTAGTTTTAGATGTAATAAAAGTATTTGGAACCTTTCCAAATGCCTTTTTGCATCTAAAACGGTTGTGACATCATATTCAGTATTATAATTGCAATTCATTATTAATATTCTAATTCATTAGCTATCCATATTTCTTATTTCCATACAGTAATACCGTAATTTAAGATTTAATCGATCTGTTATTACTTAACCACGAGCCCCTCCACCTTTACACACCACCATGGGCGATGGTTACACTATTTATGGTGGCACACTCCTTAGGTGATAGACGGTATGTATTTCACTCTCTTTTCTCATTTGCAACGGAATGCGGGAGTGAAACCCCATGGAGTTAGTAGTGTTCCAAGGGAAATTGCTGTGCATAATTTATTATTTACAAAGGTTCGGACGTAAAATGAATAAATATGTAAAGAGGTGCAATGTTTGAAGTGGAAAATTCCTCTTTGAATAGTGATAGTGTACGGTTTCATGACCCAAAATATGTGAACATCCAAGCAATATAATCATCATCACATCTATATATATAAAAGAAAGTCGTGAAGTCGTGTTAGTTACACCACTTATAACTCAAGAACGGCTGAACCGATTTGGCTGAAAATTGGTGGGGAGGTAGCTTAGAACCAGGAGAAGGACATAGGATACTTTTTAGTAGGGTAGGTAGGGTAGGTAGGGTAGGTAGGGTAGGTAGGGTAGGTAGGGTAGGTAGGGTAGGTAGGGTAGGTAGGGTAGGTAGGGTAGGTAGGGTAGGTAGGGTAGGTAGGGTAGGTAGGGTAGGTAGGGTAGGTAGGGTAGGTAGGGTAGGTAGGGTAGGTAGGGTAGGTAGGGTAGGTAGGGTAGGTAGGGTAGGTAGGGTAGGTAGGGTAGGTAGGGTAGGTAGGGTAGGTAGGGTAGGTAGGGTAGGTAGGGTAGGTAGGGTAGGTAGGGTAGGTAGGGTAGGTAGGGTAGGTAGGGTAGGTAGGGTAGGTAGGGTAGGTAGGGTAGGTAGGGTAGGTAGGGTAGGTAGGGTAGGTAGGGTAGGTAGGGTAGGTAGGGTAGGTAGGGTAGGTAGGGTAGGTAGGGTAGGTAGGGTAGGTAGGGTAGGTAGGGTAGGTAGGGTAGGTAGGGTAGGTAGGGTAGGTAGGGTAGGTAGGGTAGGTAGGGTAGGTAGGGTAGGTAGGGTAGGTAGGGTAGGTAGGGTAGGTAGGGTAGGTAGGGTAGGTAGGGTAGGTAGGGTAGGTAGGGTAGGTAGGGTAGGTAGGGTAGGTAGGGTAGGTAGGGTAGGTAGGGTAGGTAGGGTAGGTAGGGTAGGTAGGGTAGGTAGGGTAGGTAGGGTAGGTAGGGTAGGTAGGGTAGGTAGGGTAGGTAGGGTAGGTAGGGTAGGTAGGGTAGGTAGGGTAGGTAGGGTAGGTAGGGTAGGTAGGGTAGGTAGGGTAGGTAGGGTAGGTAGGGTAGGTAGGGTAGGTAGGGTAGGTAGGGTAGGTAGGGTAGGTAGGGTAGGTAGGGTAGGTAGGGTAGGTAGGGTAGGTAGGGTAGGTAGGGTAGGTAGGGTAGGTAGGGTACGTAGGGTAGGTAGGGTAGGTAGGGTAGGTAGGGTAGGTAGGGTAGGTAGGGTAGGTAGGGTAGGTAGGGTAGGTAGGGTAGGTAGGGTAGGTAGGGTAGGTAGGGTAGGTAGGGTAGGTAGGGTAGGTAGGGTAGGTAGGGTAGGTAGGGTAGGTAGGGTAGGTAGGGTAGGTAGGGTAGGTAGGGTAGGTAGGGTAGGTAGGGTAGGCAGGTAGGTAGGGTAGGTAGTGTAGGTAGGGTAGGCAGATAGGTAGGGTAGGTAGTGTAGGTAGGGTAGGTAGGGTAGGCAGGTAGGTGGGCCATAGATAAGTACTTAGTGCTACTCGAGCGAAGCCGGGGCGGGCAGCTAGTAATAAATAAAGCTACCGAACATAACCGTTTTTATTTTTTGTAAAAAGTTTTTACATACATAAATTCACGTCTGCTTCCCAGGGGGTAGGCAGAAACTCAGAACGCCGGCTGCTACGATCCTTACATACTCCTTTTGCTTCGTTAAAGTAAAAGTTACTCATTCTTTTTTACAATGTTCTCGAAAAGAGCGTTTTCCAAGCAGCCAAATTGTGCGGAAAGTGTCACTTTTATTCACTAGTGCTTTTTCCTTTTCTGTATTTTGGCAATGGCGATGGCGATAACTATGGTCAAAGTCAAAGTCAGTCTAAGTCAAATCAGACAAAGTCAAAGTCAGAGACAAAGTCAAAGGTAAAAAGTCGAAGTCAGTCAAAGTAAAAGTGAACGTCAAAGTTAAAAAGTCGAGGTCAGTCAAAGTCAACGTCAAAGTGATGGTGATGACGATGATGATGATGAATATTGTTTATATCATTAATATACGTCAACCAAGATATCAGATGTTACATGACACATCATATTATGCGCTCGTTTTTTTTATTTCCTCGCACAATGCATAGTAAAACGTTGTTTGATACACGTGCGTAAGATGACAAGTGTCGACTTATAGACTCGCTCGTTTCGCTCGCTCGGGAATGAAAATGCCACTCGTCAGCAATCAACTACTTTCCGCACTTGTAGCATAAATAACTATTGCTTCTCTGGATGCTAATGCAGGTGCCTGTAAAACACATACATTTTTGTGGGGATGTGTGTGTATACTATATGAAGATAAATATATTATCTTCAACATAATCAATCTGGATTATTCTTCCCCCTCGTGTCGTGTCGATGGCTCGACAGTGGATTAGATTTTCTTGGCTCAAAACCTTGCCACTTTCACGTCATCGTCGGTGGCAAAGTTTCAGCGCAAAGGTCATGTAGGCTGCATTTTCTAGCCTCAGTGCCCCAAAAAAAATGCAGCGATCTGGATTAAAAACTCAATTAAGCTTACTCAAGAAAAGTTAATCAAATTGATATGGTGCCATCGCGTGGGCGCCTTCGACCAAATGAAAAATAATCAAGTAAATGGGCCACTGAGAAATCGGTGGACATACCTAAATACTTGAAAAAAAAATTTGTCGAATGCAAAACCTTCCTACTTTTTTTTAAGTTAGTTAAAAACGAATAAAAACTCCCAACAGTTATTCAATCTTATTTTTGTTAACAAATTAAAAAAGCTACTAAACTAATTTCATTAAAACATAACCTGACCTCTAATATTCTCGCCTTCTCATTTAATTTTACTTGTCACGATGAATGGGCCGCCTTAAAGGGAAAAGTTAATTGAATTATTCTCCCTTAAATCATTTAGAAAAAGGCAAACAAACAACAGTGATTAGCTTGGAAAAAGCTTCTGAGAAAAACCGACGCCATTTTGGATAAACAACGACTAATTAAATATTGTAATTATTCTTTTCAATTTGTTTTTGCTTGGATCGAGGAGCTAGTGGCTAAGTAATAACAGCCGCACGGGTTGATCCATCAGGTTGTAGCTTAACCTGATGGATCAATCCTGATGGAATCCGATCAGCAATTTCATATTTTTTATGACTTTTTAACAGTACCAGTCGGTCTAAAATCAACTTTATTTACACTTGCATAAAGTTGATGTTTTTCTAGATGGAAAATTCGTGTATGTTTACATGTTTGGCTAATAAATTGCGAACACAGAGTAGAGATAGCGGCACTAAAGGCTTCTGACTGTCCGCAAAGCACCTTTTCTAAGAAAGACTGATCTTACTTAGAGTAGCTTTCCCCTCTTGGGGCAAGGAGAAAAGAGGAAAGCTTTCAAGCTAGAGCAGCAGTTGGTACTATAAAATTTTTATTAATTAAGACTTATGGTTTAAAACGATCATGGCAAACAGGCTTTCCAAGGGGTATCGTATTACCCAGTTTAGCCCCCGCCGTTACTTGGCAAGTATCGTAGATGCGCAAAAATCTTTTTCGCTTGTTTTTCATAACAGAAATGTTCACAAATATACTCTTTTTGTTATGGAAACCTTCTATCAAAAACTTGAACTCACAGAATTTTTACGCTGAAGTCAACAGCGTTCGATAGAATTGATTTTTGAATTATAACGTTAAAATAGCAATTTGTCTCTGGTACGTCGGTAAATATTAGATCAATCAGCTGCTTGTCAACCTTGGCTGATAGATCGCGACCGGGGCAAATGTTTTTAGGTGTCATATTTTCTGTAAGTGAACTCGCCAATATTGTCGACCGTATATTTACTTGCACTGTCGTTATCTGCTTACTTCCTGATGGAGTTTGAAACAATTTAGTTAACACATAACTTAACATCACGTATGTATTCTGGAAGGATTAGGCAAAGGTCTACCTATAGTAGACCCAAACCCCATTTACATATGTAGTTCGTAACATGATAAAAGTGATTCTATTATTAATGTGTTATCACACCTTTACTAACTTCGCCTGTAATGCCCGGGATACACGAAGCTAGGATAGCAAGCTAGAACCTCTGTATTCTATCCTGGCTTGGCACAAGCTAGTGCTATTTACACGATGCTATTAAAGCTTTAAGCTAATAGCATTGCGGTGACTTAGTCCTTAGAGAAATGATCCGATTGGGTACTACCGTCGCCGGCCACACGAGGCCCGGATAGTGAAACCAGTGGTGGGGGCCCCTACTAGCTCAAAAATTAGAATCCCATCCTATTAAACTATCCTAACTTGAGACCCTCGCTTACTGACTTTATCACTAGCTTTACTAGCCTAGAAATTAACCTAATTCTGTATTCCTACACGAAGCCAGGGTTACTAGTTTGCTAGGTTTAAAAAATAGACTCGTGTATCCCGGGCATAACTTCATATAACTTAGTAAAGTACTACAAAACTTATATGTAGCATCGGCAAAATTCGTAAAACCTATCACCATCCGAACTGAGTGCGCCTTTTAAATCACCAATCTTCATTATTGCTTTAGGTGCAAAAATATCTTTACGAAAACGCAATAACTTGCAACCAAATACATTCGTAAAATTGAAATTAACTAATAAAAATTTTCAAATTCACAAATTCTATGTTGTGTCGTACTGTATGAAAATCGAACAACTTCATTTAATAGATTCACTCACTATTAATAGATTCCACTGCAGTAAACTATTGGAAGGGAACATATTTGTAGAGTAAATAAATCAATAAAATGCACGTAGCTTTTTGCATGTAGTTCTATTATTTGACCTATAAGGCCTTTTAGGTCAGGAAGTACAAGGACACCTGTTGCTTGGCTCCTCTATCTAAAAACTTTTGCTTACATCATCTTCCTGCCCTTGTTCAATGTTACGTGGGGTCGACGCAACACGTTTTTATCTTCAATTCTCCCCTCTCAACCATTACGCTATCCTTCACTCCCTTTTCTTTCATATCATTTCTCACACCACCTATCCATTTCTTCTTTAGCCTTCCTCTTCCTCTCCATACATCAACATTTATACTCATCTCTCTTTAAGTCACATACGTATCTCCTCATCACATGCCCAACGATCCAAACCAAACAAACCAAACGACCTTGCCAAACGATTTCGTTTCAACTTTTCTGTCACTGGCGCCACTTTTGCCTACCCACCTACATAGCCTACCTACCCTACCTACATACCCTACCTACCCTACCTACATACCCTACCTACATACCCTACCTACCTTACCCTACCTACCCCACCTACTTACCTACCTTCCCTACCTACCTACCTACCTCCCTGCCTACCCTACCTACCCTACCTACCTACCTACCTACATACCTACCTACCTATTGAAATAACTACTATCGTGAATTCATGCAAGCCTAGTACTTTTTGTTAGTTAGGATTTAACGACAGCTAGGACCAGTTTGTATGGGAAAATAAAATTGTTGTTTTTATTATTTTCCTCGCAATTTTTCCGTATTTTCTCACCATTTAAACTTACCCTGGACTTCCACAAATATTTCAATACCAAAATTAGCCAAAGCGGGCCAGCCGTTCTCGAGTTTTAGCGAGACTAACGTACAGCTATATATATAGATAGATAGATAAAAAAGTAGATCCAGCATGGGAAAGTATGGGGAACAGGATCCAAAATGATCTCCTTAAATTAATTTCTTGTAGTAATAAACTGCTTTATATATCAGAGCTGTCTAACCATAGCCTCACGAAATTTTTCATTAGCGTAGTTGCTTTAAACTACACCGGTTTTATTTTATATCTGTGGGAACTCCAATAGACCTAGAAAAAATGCTAGATTAACCCACAATGCATAGATATAAGCCTCGAATACCTCGCAGGTAGAAATGAGCATCAAAATAATATAATCTGTGGACTACTAAACATAAAATGGTCGTTTCAGGAAGTTATAAAGTGCGATATTGCGTATAAGAAAATTCTAAGGTAAAACCGAGGATATTCCAACGGAGGTCGGGTTTTATACACTTTACACTGCGTTGCAAGAAGAATATTATACTTACTTAAGCCTCTTACATTTTTATTTCGCCAGACAAAGAAGATTATTATTTTTCTTTTGAAAAACGCGTGCGCGTGTTTTATGAAAAGAAGAAAAATATAAGTGCCTAGGTTATTATTAAGAGTTAGTTTTACACAGAGTTAGTATACATTGTAGCAGCAAATCTATTTTCACGCCTTCCCCGTAAGATCTCGGCCGAATATTTTTTTATATTTGGATATATCATGACCTAAAGACATGACCTAAATATACCGTATTTAATGTTTTTCTGCTCGCTTTGGTTGGTGGTAGGGCTTGTTCTAAGTCCGCCTGGCTAGCTACCACCATCTTATCGAAGTCTGTCGCCATAACAACAATGTTCACAGCAATGTTTCTCTGTGGTTGAGGATTCCGGGTGAAGCTGGCTTCCACCTTCGGCCTGATCATCACTTACCATCAGGTGAGATACAGGCCAAGAGCTTCGCCGATGAGTTTTTTTTTTTTTATTGAATTTATAGTCTAAAATTCGAAATTTCGCAAGTATTCTGGTATCAATAGGATGAGGAGCCAGACCAAGAGAGATACAGAAACCCGCAGGGCAGCATGTGGCGAGCTGTTGGGCAGTAGCGACCCCACAGACCCTATCTCCCGGGAGAAATCTTGTTCCTCATCTCTGGCTTGCCTTTATTGGCCGGCTGGAGTGAACACTGACGAGGAACAGAGCTCCCACCTCATTCTTGCCTTAATTGGCCGGCTTGAGTGGAGATTCGCAAGAGCAAACGTGCTCGGAGGAAGGAAGTATTTCAGTAAGTGCTCGTAGGGATCTTGACCATCTTCCGGGCTCTGGGATTGTTCTGAAAGCCGTGGAATACCTCTCCACTCCTCAAGCACCTCAGGACGTGATGCCCCCTTGTCGCTACGTCACTATGTGCTAGCGACAGTTTCCGGGGGCCCATTATTGAGTGTGCAAGTCACCCCCTGCCATTTTATCCGTGTACATATAAGACATTGATCAAGCAGGGGCCATAGTCCTTCCATAGTTCCAGGTCACCAGTCAACTTTAGCCACCCAAACCCATAGTCCAATATCTTTGTTTCCATTTCCTGCAATAGTCCTACGCCAACCGGGGGTTGTCCTTGGGTGCACTTGCATAGTGCACACAGGGATAATCGTCGGTTGGTGCCTCTTTTCATTAAAACGCCTAACGGGCCTCTGCGAGTTGGCTTCGGCCCCTCGTACGCCTTCCAAAGGTCCGGGACCCCAGGGTCCCGAGAAATGTCAAAGACCAATAATAAATAATAATAATGCTAAAGTCTTGAAGTAAATTATTTGGTCGGTACTGAATTAATAATAGGTAAATATTATTATTTCTTTGATGTTCATTAATGTATTGAAATATACCAAAATGTTATTTACAAAGCTCCTAATGGGTATAGGAAGTATATCAATGCTATGTATTAGTAAGTAATTACTTTTAGGAACAACTTGTATCAATTCAAACATATTCCTCCACCACTTTTATTTTAAGGACGGTCAGATCGGTCACCGATGTTCGCTCGTAATGCTGCGGCCACATTGTCGCGATCACTTCGCGCACTCTCTCTCGCACTCCGCTCGACGCGCGCCGCCATGCGACGTCTCGCTATTAACAGAGAGCGCGCGATGTGTAGTTCGATTTATCGCGACAATGTGGCCGCAGCATTAAGAGCGAACATCGGTGACCGATCTGACCATCCTTAAAATAAAAGTGGTAGTATTAGTACCTATATCGCTTATAATTTAGTTTGTTGTAATTTACTTGTTTCATTTTAATTAAGTACTTAATTTGGCTCAGTCGCAAAATGACCGCTTCGCAAAATGCCTCTCGTACGCAAAATGTCAATTTCTCAGAATGTCTCGTTCGCAAAATGGCCCTTTCGAAAAATCTTTATTTCTCAGAATATCTCCTTCGCAAAATGTCCCTTTTTCCAATACACATTCAAACCTTGGTCGCAAAATGACCACTTCTCTAAATTATGCTGTCGATGATTTTGGTACACTGTAAAACTCCAATGAGTTATGTTTGCATCACCTTAAATGTACTTACGTACCTACCTACCTATAAATGTATGTGTGTGTGAATAAATAATAGCAAACTGTGTTTCTTTAATTTATTTTACCAGGTAGACCGTTTTCATTTTTCATTAAATGTTTTACGGATGTAATACTCATATTTATTTCTAGTTTGCTCGACTAGTTCCGAAATCCAACAGCGGCCTTAGTCATGAACTCATCTCGCGGCAAGTTCGAGGATCGAATTCAAATTCGACTAGTAACAGGCAATAGTTACTGATACAAATTATCAGTCCGTATAAACATTGCACACAAACACAAGCAGACAGACGCGACGCGACTGTGCGACGCGATTCTGGTAAAACAACTTCCATGGAGTTTTAATAGAAATTTTTCTACTGTATATGATAGTTAATTGATTCAGGCTTGACTTTGCGGAAATCCATTATAAAATGCAATAGACGACGTATATTTAGTAATTTAATCCGCGTAACTGTTCTTAAAGAGTTATACAGAACCCTGTAAGAAATCGACACGTGTTTCACCTCTCAACGAGGCATCCTCAGGAAGGCGATTGACTTGTTGCGAAGTGGCTCACACGGCGCTCGACGCTTGACGTGTCCACACGTCGGGTCCGAGTTCGCAACAAGTCAATCGCCTTCCTGAGGATGCCTCGTTGAGAGGTGAAACACGTGTCGATTTCTTACAGGGTTCTTTATGAATCTTTAAGAACAGTTACGCGGATTCAATTACAAAATATACGTCATATGATGCCAAAGCTCCAAAATCGTTACCCAAAAACTTTCCTTTTACTTTCTGCTACTTATTTCAGTGTTTATAGGGCCTATTATTGTCGACAGGAGATGCTGATTCCCAAGGAACAATGCCGCGTGCAGCCCATGACCGCTGAAGGTAGGGCTGCCAGCTCTCTGCCCCACGCGCGGCTAGCCAGGACTCCCTCCATATCCTCGCAGAGCAGCCTTGACAGCGGTACTTCTAGAGCCACCGTGAGTTCAATCAAATTGTCATCAATATTTTTATTTTATTTACAGAATAATAATAATTAAAATCATCAATACAACTCTCTAAGTTCAATAAACTATTGAATTACTTTTTCATGAAATCATGACATTTGAGACCAATTTTAACTTATAGAGATCTAAGTTAGAATTGGTATTGATGATTCTTATGGTTATAGATCTCGAGTTCGAACCCAAGGTCCGAACCCACCTCTGACTATTCGAATTCATAGAGAATTATCACTATTGCTTCAAAAATGGTGACCATCGTGAGGAAACCGGAGTACCATACGAATACCTGAGAGATATTTCTCGATGGCATGTGAAGCCAAATCAGAGGCCCATGGAAACAGCTGTTCCCTACATTTCGACGAAATAGATATGCGAACATAAATGTAGGGAACAGCAGATTTTTTTTTTCGCGATTTCAGCTTTGGTCTCATAGTGAAAGTTGTTCATAATAATGAGTACAATGAGTCTTTAACCGTTAAAGGCCTGATAAACAACTAATTAACGTGCTAATTGACGTGCTTGAGGGTCACCCAGGGCTTTACCGGTTAAGAGGTTCAGGGTAAACAAAAACTAAGGTTGTATAAATAAATATTTTTTTATAGTCGCGAATCAAACTTAGATCAACATACAATCTGATACTGACATGGAGACGGCAAAAAAACGTAAAAAAAATATATTTTCGCGGACTACCTTTGCACATCCACCTTAACGTATGTCATTCTATAAGTACCTGGTCATTCTGAATATGCTCTCGATTTTATCACCTGCTGCTGAAATCGAGTACCAACCTATGTGTTAGGAGATAGAAAAATAAATAATACATCGTACGGAAGCAACTATTTTTCCGAACGTGTTTAAAATAGGGATAATATCCTACTGTTTTAAGGCGTATGATAACTACAATCAGTCAGGATTTCCCGGATACCATCCTGACTCTTTGAACCGATTGAACGTGTCAAACGCTCCGAATGAGTTCGAAATAGCACTTTAAAGTCTACAGTTTAGAATATGGCAATTTTCGCTTCTATACGACGTCATATTTATTTTCCTTCTGGACTTACAATGTTCAATTTGCAAAATGTTGAATTCGCAAAATGTTGAATTCTCAAAATGTTGAATCCTAAAATGTTGACAGTCAAGCTATGTAAGCAAAGGTAAATAAGCTATGAGGCATACCAATATTTTATCTCTCTTAAATTGGTACCTATTGCTAACAAAAAGGACGATGCCTGTAGATAGAGTATTATACAGAATGGGTAAAAAATCGTGGCTCAAACGAAACAGCGATAGTTGGGGTTATTCGGGTTTCAAGTTAGGGCTCTGCCACAGAGATATTTTTTACTACAAATAACCCCAACTATCGCCCTGTTTCGTTTGTAGCACGATTTTTTACCCACCCTGTATATATACGGTATACATCACATGTAAATTGGCACCATCGACTGAAATCGGGTAATACTTTCCAAGGAAAACGGGGTATTTTTTTTGTGTCCTTTTTCTTACTATCCGTGGACATTCAGTCATTTTTATGACGTAGGTACTATAATGATGTCTTGCTCGGTATGCGTCCTGTGACACTTCCTTATATATAAGAAGCAACAGCTAATTTTACCCGATTAAATCCTAGAATTTTGAGTTTTAGCCTGCGTAATCCTTTTTTATCCATTAGGTGGTTTGCCAGGATATTTTGGTGGCAAGTTATTGTTTTTGTACACGACTCTATATAGCTTTTTATTTCTTCTTTGACAGTCGGTATTTTCAGAACATGGTGTAGAGCTTCATTTGTTACAAATCATGCGGTGTTTGGGATTGTTCTTAGAATCTTGTTCTAAAATCGCAGTATGATCTCTGTTAGAGTGTGATGCTGTTTCTGTAAATTGGGTCTCAGTTCTTGGTTAACAATGGGTCCAGACAAAAACTTAGCATACGCGAAAGAGATAGAGAAATTATATTTCTTTCTCACTAGTAAGTGAGAAAGAACTTACTACAGAATCTAGTGTGTCCTGCTCACAATTTTATTACCTATTTAGTAACTTGAATATAGCTTATACTCTGTCTACGACGCTGTCATTTTGTGATGCAATTTTAATCACCATTTATTTACGACTCCAACTTTTTCTCAAGTAGAGGCCATATTTTTTCAGATTCTATTTATACGTGTCACAGAAACAGCAAATATCGAGTATTAGAATAAACATTAAACCCATATGTGTTTATACATAGAGCTGCAATCTGCTGCATTCATAATCAGCTCTAAAACGTTCCGCCTTTCCAATTTACGTTGTGGTTGCCTCGCTAAGCCGCTGTAGGCCCTAATAAATGAGATGCCATTTGCTACTGTATATAGTTCCGTGTTTACAATTTTAGAACTTTCATGAATAAGTTCCGGTTAATTAATATGAGAAATTCAGTTTTTTTAGGAAGTGTATAGAGTACTGCTAGCGGCACTTTATCCCTGTCGGATATAGTGCCGCTATTTGCGGCATAATAGTGGCGCTGCCTCGGCCCGGCTAAAGATACGTAAGCATTGCATTGTCATTGTCACTGTCACTTGTTATTTTGTTTGATTGTTGAGCTTAGTTCGCTGCCCTTTGTATTGATTGATCGTATTTGTTTTGATAGGTAATTATATCAAAAGATGAGTTTATTTTTGACGAGAGGCTAATGTTAATTTCTTTCATCTATAGCCGGTTAAACTTAAGTGTAGCCATAAACCCCTTTGCTTAGCAAATGAAAATGGCTGAAAGGTAGGTTAAGTTAGGTTAGAACTGTGACCACACGGCAGCGGCCGGCGATTGCCAGGGTCCGTTTAGGCACAAAAGAATGTAATGTTTTGGGAATATGATATTTTAGAGCGAACTAACCTCAACAATCAAACAAAACAACAAGTGACAGTGACTCAATGACAGTGACAATGACAATGCAATGCTTACGGCACTTTAGCCGGGCCGAGGCAGCGCTACTATTATGCCGCTAGTGGCACTTTATAGGGATAGATATACATAGCTATAAAATAAAACTGAATTGAAAGAGCGGCCGTAAAGACCAGCCACGCTATTCTGTAAACATCTCACCGTGAAAACTTGGGAGATGGTTACAGAATAGCACTGCAGATTACGTCTATTATTTTTAATTGTAAAGGCGTTGGATACGTTTGCTAATCTAAAGGGCCAGGTACCTACGGGTTTTTAAGTTTTACATATACCGTCACTAATTATGATTTAAGTCAACATTTTCATCATAGTCACGATGTACGCTCTGCATATTGTTATTGTAAAATACAGTTTATACCAAATCAAACAACCATACCTTGATACGGGAGTTTCATTGAAGAGCATTGAAGCTCACAAATAACCTTGGACACTAGGCACTAAGGACGAGATTGGTAATTTATGTCACTTAGCAGGTTCTTTGACTTTAATTATGTTCTAGCCAAAGATTTCAATCGTAGATTTGCCTTTCCGCGTCAAAAGATGGTCGCTTTCTGTTTCGTGTTGACACCTCTGAGACAGACAGTGTCGCAGAGACTTGACTTGGTTGTCATGGAAACGCCATTGTTAATGTGTGAGCTCACTCCTGTCATTATGGACGATTTTTCGTGCGATTTAGTACAGTGAGGGCAAATCTACGATTTAAATCTTTGGTTCTAGCCTCTATCTTGCACTTTTAGTTTGACAGTTGTGCGACAGTGAAAGTAAATTTAAGAGTACTTCAAGGTGTTCCCTTACCGGGAGCAGTCGCGGCCTGCAATGTAGCCTTTACCCCCGACCTAGCCGTGTTACTTCTACCTATTAAATTATAATGTATTAACCTATCCTGCTGGTTTCAATTATCTCTCTACACTACCTAGCAGTTGACGGCATGCTGGGTATACTTGCAAAGCCCTAGCCGTTACAGTGGAATCTTGGATTGTTACATTACAGGCAAATGCTGACATGATATTTTTTCTCACACAAACTTGAACTCATTTCGCCCTCGAGTTGAATTTTACGAGACGCCGTATCATATTAAATATTACAAATTCAATTAGGGTTTTTGTGAAATTTCACTTCAATAGTTGGCGCCACTTTGACAAGAGGTCTTCCATTTTGACAATGAATATAATAAATATGATAACGTGCGTAATTCGTTTCATTCATTCGTTCATCATTCAGTCGTAACTAAACAAAATATTAGCGCTTTGACACTTTTGACAGGTGCCCGGACCTGACGTCTCGATGCTGCTCCTACTGAACGTCATTTCAGAAAATCCTCATTAACTATTAATTGTCAACAAATAGCATGCAATATAAGCTACCATATAGCAGCCGATGACATCTCCAAGGCAACCCAGAGTAACTATCTGACTGGAGATGTCACAGACTACAATAATGCATGACTCAATCAATCAACTCAGTCTGCCAACATTTTACACTCGACATATCACAAATCACGAGATCACACTAACCGCATAACAAACCAGTTTATTAATTATAATAAATTATAATGATTTGCTTATCCTATGCTAATACAGGTCACTCAAATATGCTACAGTATATATATTTCAATAAGCCAACCACGACACATTCGGAATTAATCATGAGGCCTTGGGCTACTGTGAAAACTATACCAAACAATGTTTAGTTTTAGTTATTCTGTTGAATATACTCATGACGTTCGTCAGAGGCCTGCTTTTGTAGAGAGGTTATGAAAATAGAGGTTTGATCAAAATTTTCGAAGCTTTATGGTTATTAACAATAAGAAAGCTGAGGCGATAAGTGGGTACTTGAATGTAAAGTTTTGGAAATTAATTAGGTACCAACTTAAATCGACCGGATATTCAAATCACAACTGTAATTCTGTGACAGTTGTATGAGATGGCTATAACACGACAAATTGACGTAGGGTATCAATTAGTTTAAAAAATAATTTCCCTAACTACGTCCGAGGCAACCTGGACAGTCAACGCCACAAGCTACCAGGGGCGCAGCTAACCAATAACCCGATTCCTGTCGGCTTCCCTTAGGAAATTATGACAGTCAGTAGTTCTCAGCAGTGTTTAATAATAACAC
Organism: Agrochola circellaris; assembly: GCA_914767755.1. Taxonomy (NCBI): domain Eukaryota; kingdom Metazoa; phylum Arthropoda; class Insecta; order Lepidoptera; family Noctuidae; genus Agrochola; species Agrochola circellaris. The sequence goes on from OU611847.1 coordinate 6,731,901, forward strand.
TGAATGTATTATTTAATACTTACACCATAAAATTAAAGTATTACAAAACCCTAACCTACATTAAAAAAATTGTCTTTATATTCCAACGAAAACAAAACATTTAAAGTGCGCGCCAATTTTGCTCTAGTGCCTCCAGTATAACTCGTTGTCCGCCCGGGTTATGAAAACTTAAATTTCTATACAAAATAATCTCGTCATGACGTCACTTCAGGTCACGTGACACGCTGTTTTTTGAGGCAATAGTAAGCCGTAAAAAGTCGAGTTATGATAGGTACAGTGTAGGAATCCATTCGCTGAATTTCGTAAGCGTTCGGTTTGGTTCGGGACGGGGCCGGGGGGAGGGACAAGCTCCACGCTCCACGCACGCAATAATTTTAAATGTTTGTTGACGAATGACGTAAATAGTTAATAGAATTTATAACCTTTAATTTTGTTGATACTTGTAGATAATTAGCATTTTGTTCGTTGTATTCATATAAGTTATTAGTGTAGTATTAGTGTAACAATTAGTATTGGATAATCGTGAGTTTGTTGTGAAATTGTGCGTTCGCCGTCGTTGTAATTAGGAATTTGTGGTAAGTCGATAGATTAGCAAGTTGAAATTACTTTTTTAGAGTAGATTTGAAAAGTTATTAGTAGGGTGGCGGCATTAATAGTTTTAGATTGTTGTGTGACAGATTATTTGCTTCGTGAGGAAACATGCTTTTCAAGGTTAAGTTTTGAAAATAAGAAACACATAATTAGGCTAGGTCGTGCTCGACCAGATATGACTATAAACTACAAACGACGTGATGGGTTGGAATGTTTCCCTTTACGATAAATATCAATCTGGTAGTTGGACTGGTAGTTGTAAATTAAATAAGATGTTTTGTTTTCCATGTTTACTTTTCTCAAATTCTAGTAGTTTATGGAATAAAGGGGGTTTTACAGATATTAATAATCTGACGAATTCATCAAAAAAACATGTGCAGACTGAAAAGCATATTCGTAGCTGTTTAGATTTACATGACTTCGGGAATAGTAGGATAGAACCATTTTTCACTAATTCGCTTGAAACTCATAATAGGAAAGTAGCTCGAAATAATAATAAAACAAATAATAATAATTTAATAATAATAATTTAATGAAACGGTTTATCGACACCGTTATTTTGTTAGGTAAACAAGAAGTAGCTTTTCGCGGCCACGATGAACGTCCGAATTCTGATAACCGCGGTAACTATATTGAAACCTTGTTATATCTGAGCAAGTATGACACCGTATTGGACTCTCATTTGGAACTATGTTCTTCAGTTCAGAACCCCGTGTTTTCTGGTCTTTCAAGTGATATTCAAAATGATTTAATACATAGGTAGTATTGCATCCGTTTTACGAGACCACATTAGAATCGAGATAGATAAAGCTCCATTTCTGTCTGTAATGATTGACGAAACTCCCGATGTCAGTCATAGGGAGCAATTGACTGTAATTTTTCGATATTTATCTGAAACTGGAATCGAAGAACGATTCCTAGGTTTTTACGATGTTAGCGGAAGTCGAACTGCTGAAGTTTTATACAAACAGTTGTTATAAATACTTGACCAGGATCGTTGTAGGAATAAGTTAGTTGGTCAGTCTTACGACGGCGCGGCAGATTTTTTTTATTTTTGTTTTTTTTTTTTTTGTTTTTGCTCCGGCTTACCTTTCTCATAAACTCACCCTTCGCCACTGCAAGCTACTGGTTAAAAAATGAGACTTGGCAATCTATCAATCTGTGATCATAGTTCACAGAAGCTTTTCACAATATTGCCCACACTGTTTTCTGATATCGAGTCTAACATACCAGTGAGTCATTCCTGCTTCATTTACCGTATAAAGCGGTGAGCTTTCACACTCCTGATAATAAAGTTATTACATTTCACGAGCGTACCTACTACAATCATTGCAGTTTAAACTTTATGTCGGTGTCATAAGTACTGTTTCAAATGTCGCGTTCTTGAGTAACCGTTGCGTGAATATACGTCACCAACGCAATTTAAAAGTTCAATAGTCACTGTATCAAAGGGGAAGTGACATCGGCATTTTTATGTTATCCTATCATTTGGACGACAATAGGAAACTTTAGCGGCACGCTTGAAAATCTACGTCATTTCGTCCAATTTAGATAACAAACACGTTAAATAAAGTGCACAGTAATCTATCATTGGAATGCAACTAAAATGAAATGTTTATCCTATTGATATTTGATTTAATACGCAAAATGCAAAGTACAGTTTATGAGCAAATTAATGAGCAAATCTACAAAACGTTAAATGTAATAAAAAAACGAATTTATAAACGTTTTTCTTTCTTTCTTTTCTTTATCTATAAAGCTTGCAACTCCTTTTTATATTAATTTCACCCCCTTTTCTCATTAAATACGGCAGAAAAGTTGAATTAGTTAAAAACCGGCCAAGTGCGAGTCGGCCTCGCACACGAAGGGTTCCGTAACACCGTACAATATTTAGCAAATAAATGAAAATACTAAACTAATAATATTATCATTTTCATCTTAAATTTTAAAAATCGCAAAGATAAATTATTGTATTTCATAATGATACTATGAATTACAAAGTTATTTATTGCAGTTGCAAAAAATTGCCCTTATTTCTACGAATAATTATTCGTAGCCTTATTTAAATAACATACCTAATGAATCGATGTTTTTAGTATTTGTTGATTATATACAGTATATGATACATAATATACAGAAGTTGATACCTAACTTGCATAGTTGTTGCGATAGAGCTCGTACAAAAATGGTCTAAAACTGACAACATTTACGGCCTCCTATTTCTTCATTTTTGAAGATAAAAATTATATTTCTACCTACTCTACTCGATGAGCTCAAAATACCAAGATTAATTTATAGATTGATGTGATTAGATTGTATAAAAATGTATTATTTTTGACTTTATTTAATTTTTATTTTTTGTTGTTATGGCGGCGATAGAAATACACAATCTGTGAAAATTTCAACTGTCTACCTGTTACCGTTCATGAGATACAGCCTGCTGACAGACAGACGGACGGACAGCGGAGGCTTAGTAATAGGGCTCCGTTTGGCACCCTTCGGGTACTGAACCCTAAAAAGGCATTTTGCTTTAAAAGGATGAATGACGTTCTCCCCTAATCCAGGTGAACTCTGCTTAAAAGTTTTTTTTATTTAATCACCTTGACTAAGGTTTCATTATTCGTTCAAGCAGAAAAATATTGAAGTTATTTTAATAATACCGCGGTTACTTCATTCTGCGGCTTTACCATTAGTGGTAGGTATTATTTTGCGTGATTATTATTTCGTAAAATTAGATTTTAATACCTTACCTACCTTATCTTACTAACCTTACCTTGTACCTAAGCTCCTTCAGGTTCATGGAATTCGTAATTAATAGAGTATTGTTACTAAGTAGACCAATAAATGGAGGAGCCGTCAGCGTTAATTGATACTACATCGATCCTAATTCAATTAATAATAGAGATATCTACATCTATAACATTTCATAATTATTTGATTCAGACTAGTATTTCTGTGTAGTCTGTGATTCAGACCTGGCAGCCAAGGAAAGCAGTCCTGGGTGCGATGCTCGAATAAGACAAAGTGTATGAATGGACGTACGAGTAGGGCGAATAGGCCACAGAACAGATAAAACCTCTTTTATCTGTTCTGTGGAATAGGCAATATTCTTGACTCCTATTACATGAGACTGTAAAAATACTGGAAAAATGTTGGTGTACCTACTTTAGGAGACCGACAGAAAATGGGTTTTTTTCGGCCGAGAACGAGACCGAGATTCGGCCTGATTTGCCGAAAACGATTTTTTTTTTGTGGTTTATCGGTATGTATTTCTTTGGTAAAAATAAATAATACTGAAATGAAATGCAGTGTTAATGTTTTAATTTATAATACTTTTTATTTTTTAACCGTTTCAACTTTATACTTTTCTCAAAGACATAACTATTGATAAATAATCATCAAACAATCTGTTTTGAGAAAAAGCATTTTTTTCTGCTTTTTCACAGTTATTGTACTTTAACAAACCAGCCATCGAGAGAATGCGTTCTTGACACCTATCAGTTTCATACTAACGTATATGTTTTTTGCGAATTTGATCCTTATTACTACTAGAAATTGTCCAACTGACAGGTGTCAGGAACGCATTCTCTCGACGGCTGGACTGTAGTTGTTAGAACTATCGATTTTCTATGACTAAATGAAGAAAGTATCAACGATATTCGGTCGGACTCTAGCGTGCTTAACCTTTTTTTTTTTTTTTGAGGGTGGGAAATTATCAAATAACTTCTCCCGCTCTTGGCGGAGCTGGAGGGCGTGTCAGACTTTTACTGACTAAAACCCACCCGTGTTCCTTCCGTTGCCTGTGTGCCGGGGTCGCGATATCCCTTTCGGACATACCCGCAACCCCGGCAGGCATTGGCCCTTCCGGACCCCGTCAGTTGGTGCTGACATCTCTTTGAGGCGCGCGTGGAACACAACGCGCCGTCGACCCGGGAGTGTGCTTACCCCTACCACCTCTTTCGGGGTACACAGGTAACTAGCAGCCATAAACTTCTCTCATGTAAACTCAAATTGAACTTTCCCCGAATTTGTTCTAACTAGTTTTTAAAACAACTACTCACTAGTTTCCGGAACATTCGAAATTAAATTCGACAAACTGGCAGAGAGATGTAGTCGGGAAATGAACATAAAGGTAGGTACATACGGTTTATCAATTATACCTCTACAACGACGTCCTATTTAAAAGCGATCGTTGCGCGAATAGGCGATCGGTCGCGTGCATTATGTCACTTTTTATTCGGAGAATCGAAAAGCGCCCTCTGTAGGCGCGACCACGCATTCAGGTTCACTGAACAAAAACTTCGAACGATCATGAATTATTAGCATGTAGCTGGCGACAATTTAATAATAATAATAATAATAATAATAAATTTTATTCGAGTTTAAAGTAAAATTATGATTTAGATTATTTACAATCGAGGAAAATTAAATTCTAACTGTAATGTAGACCTGCCTGATCTAGGTTTATGAAAAACCTGTGTTTCAGGCCATCAATTTACATCAAACATTTAAAAAGAAGACAACAATAGGTTTTTTAATAAGCTAAATTAAAAAGAAGACATGATATTTTCAATGACTTAAAGAGTCAACATTAATTAGGGTATATTATTTTAAAACTAGATTACTTAAGATATATTATGTTTAAATAAATTAACAAATAATATTAAAGAAGTTAAAGTGGACACTGTTATTAATTAGGTAAAGGAAGAGACTTAATATACAGTAGATAGATAGAGCTATTATTTTAAAATTTCTAGTAGTTTTTCCGTGTCTGCGTAATTGAGTTTTGACAAATATTCCTGTACTAATAAGTTACACCTATTATAACTTAAACTATAAATCTTTAGCACTCTGTTAAACTGGTTATACAAGTAGGGCCCTAAAAATAAATAAAAACGATTAGCAAAAGCATGTTTAGTCTGAGAGTTAGCACAAACCAAATCTTTTCTTCTCTTATCTGAAGGTACTGGGTTAAAATAGAGTTCAGTGTGTTGGAATAAAACTACATTCAAAACGAATAATTGACGTACTGTTTGCACCTTACATGCCATATAAAGCTGGTGTGTAGGAAATCTAAATGGGCGAAAAGTAGCAACCTTTAAAACTGCTCTTTGGGCGCGTTCTAGGTGGAGTAAAATTGATTTAGCGGCCCCACCCCAGGAAGTTATGCAGTAGGTAATAATAGATTGACACAACGCCAAATAAACCTGCCTAATTAATTTACAGTCGGCAATGTTACGTAAATTTTTAAAAATGTATATTAGTTTACGTACTCTGGTGCATAATAAATCGATGTGTTTGCGGAAATTCAGGTTTGTGTCAATCGTGACGCCTAGATATTTGATATGATCGGTTTTAGCTAAAGTGGGACAAGTGCATGCAATGTCAGCATAATGTAAATTACAATTGTTATGCGCTTGAATGTTTAGATTAGTAAGCGTTGGATTAGTGTTTCTCATTGTAAATAATAGGTACTTGGTTTTATCTGTATTTAAAGTTAAGAGATTTTTATGAAGCCAATTAGACACAGTATTAAAACCATTCTGTGCTACCTCATAGACCTCGGCCTTTGATTCAGCTGCAAACAGTAGAGCTGTGTCATCCGCATATGACATAATTACACCCTTTTGGAGTTTCAAATTGCACAGGTCATTTATATAGATTAAAAACAAAGTAGGACCCAAAATACTGCCTTGTGGGATTCCATAACAGCTATTTTTAAGTTCAGAACTCATCCATTGACCTATTTTTACACACTGAAGGCGGTCGGTAAGGTAATCAGATAATAGTTGCAATTGTATTCCCCGTATTCCCAGCATTTCCCGCTTGTTTTTAAGCAAAGTACAGGAAATTGTGTCAAAAGCCTTGGCAAGGTCTAAAAATATCCCTATGGTATGCATGCCGTTATCCAAGTTTGTGCTTATAAAATTTGTCAGATGGTGAACAGCTTGACTTGTTGATCTTTTAGGCCTAAAACCAAATTGATGATCAGAGAGTAATTTACTACTTCCAAGATAGTTTACTAATCTGCTGTTTATAATTTTTTCCAAAATCTTTGAGAGGCCTGTTAAAACTGAAATTGGTCTGTAGTTATTTAAACAATTTTTGTCTCCAGCTTTAAACACAGGGGTGACTACGGCTTTTTTAAGCAATTTAGGAAATATTCCTTTTGTTAAACATAACTGAAAAATGTGAGTCAAAGGAGGGGCAATGACGTATTTAAATCTTTTGAGTATGCTATTAGGTATGTCGTCACAACCTACGGCACAAATTTCCTTTAATCCATCTATTATACTTACAACCTCATTAAGATCAGTATCTAATAAGACAAAAGAGTTTCGTGCTGCATATGTATTAGTTTTGCTTTGAATGGAAAAGCATCTATTAGATAATAGGTTTTTTTCTGCTAAGTTTTTTCCTACGTTAATGAAGAAGTTGTTAGCTTTATTTGCTGCTTCGATTGGGATTAGCTCAGAAGATAAAAGATCAAGCGCCCTTTCCGGAATTTAACTCTCTAGTGTGTTTTTAAAATTTCAAGGTTTGTTTCTCGTGGAGAAATCTATCTTCGCAGATACCCTGCGTCTGGGCAGAAGCCCACGATATAAGTACTCCTGCTGTGATAGGTTTGGGAGCGTAAGATTCAGTCGGAATTACGCTCCTCACCCCCGACAGATCTCTAATAATATCAAGCCATTTAACCACTATCGTCAAACATTTTACTGCAAGTGAATGGGGCCGAATTTCGCCTCGTTTATAATAACAAAAATACCAGTTAGGTACTTGAAATTCAGTACGGTTGAGAAAAACAAAACAAAGGTTCAAACAGACTCGGTTGAATTTATTCCTTTGAACAATTCCGCAGACAAAACTGACTGCACACTAACCTCATTTGCAGTAAAGTACTTATTCATTTAATATCGCAGGTTAACTTCCATACCAAGGTACCTATAAATAATAGTGATGAAAACCGAGGTGCCTTGTCAGTAGTACCTACGTCACATGCTAGGTCAATTGACGTGAAGCGTTGCCACAGCGTGATTACAGAGCGATGCGGTATACTTTTATCGATGTTCCTATAGATTATGAGCTTGCATTAAAACTAAGTATAGTGAATAGTGAGAGATGAATATTGATGATAACCAAGGTATTTGAAGCGTGTCACCTGCCAGGTCAGTTGATGTGACGTATAACCACAGCGTGACGACAGAACGGTGCCTTTAATTTGTGTACATATTACTATAGAATATACACTTGCAACTTGCATATAAATAATAGTGATGAGCACGCAAGCGAATTCTCAGTAGCAAGTCATCTGCCAGGTCAGTTGACGTGAAATATACAGTGTGAAGACAAACAGATGCGGTAGCGGTATGGATGTGTAGTTGTAGCCTATAGAATATAGACTTGCATATACTAAACCTAGATAATTATATTGCTATGAAATCCGAGGAGTGTTGTCTGTAGCGTGTCACCTGCCAGGTCAATTGACGTGAAGCGTAGCCACAGCGTGAATACAGAGTGATGCGGTATACTTGTGTAGATTCACCGATAGAATATAGGCTTGCATATAAAGCTATAGATAATAGTGATGAAAACCGAGGCGTCTTGTCCGTAGCATGTCACCTGCCAAGCCAGTTGACGTGAAGCTTAACTACAGCGTGAATACAGAGCGATGCGTTTACTTGTGTAGGTATAACTATAGAATATGATCTTGCGTTTAAGCTAGGTGTACCTGTGCATAATAATGAGTGATGAAAACCAAAGCATCTTGTCTGTAGCGTGTCACCTGCCAGGTCAGTTAACGTTAAGCGTTTGACCTCCTTAAGTTCTGAGTTAAGCTACACCATTACTCACAAATCTTGCACTGACTGGACAGGCCCACTCAAATCTGTGGTTCTTTCCTCAAAATACCATTTCAGACACTAATCTCATGGTCCTCACATGATCTGCCCAAGATTTTGTCAGGACTTAAAAGGGACTTTGATCCCTTATTTGTTTCGCCATTTCTTCTCAGGGGTAGTCATCAGATATGCAATGACGACTGCAACTAGCGTATTAATTTTTATATGACATGTAAAAGTGATTCCGATATCCTATTTACAGAATAAACAATTTTATTTCATTTTAATAGGAAACGCGGTCCCGTGGTCGTTGGTGTTCGTTCTATACTGACGTATTCCTCAATTTTCTGACGTATTCTGGTTAATGATACTAGCCCAAATATTTTTGTATGATATAATGTATAGCTACCACTGCACCCACGTCCCCATGATTTGGTTTTTAGCGTTTAGATATATTTTATTTTCTAAAATTAATTTATTACGCAAAAAGACACCACAGGGACATGGTGACGTGACCGCGTTTCGTCTTAAGCGTAGTCACAGCGTGAAGATAGAATGATGCTTGTATTACTATAAAATCTGGGCTTCCATTAAAACTAAATATAGATAATAGTGATGAAAATCTAAGTGTTTTGTCAGTAGCGTGTCACCTGCCAGGTCAGTTGACGTAAAGTATACCGTGTGAAGACAGACAGATGCGGTAGCGGTATAGATGTGTAGATGTACCCTATAGAACAGTGTTACTCAAAGTGTGCTCCGCGGAACCCCTGGCCTCCGCAAAGCCTCTGGTTCATTGTAACCAGTATTTTTGCGAAGCCCCCACGGGCTTCGCAAAAATACTGGTTACAATGAACCAGTATTTTCGCAAAGCCCCCACAGAGCGGAGTCTAGCTTCCTCAAGAACTAATTTTAGATTTGGTGGCATATGCTTCATCGCTGTTTTTTCAGACTTTTGTGCACTGCAATCCCGATTGTTTTAAATATTGTGTGGAGATTATAGCAGTTAACATAAAAGACTACTGCTCGATACAAAAGTGAGATGGTTATCTCGGTGTAAATCTTTAACAAGGCTATTTGAACTTAGACCGGAGTTACAAACTGTGCGAAACAGGAGTCTCAACTCAAACTAAGCAGCTATAAAACAAAATACCGCAATAGAGTGGATGCCGAGACCGACATGCGACATCAACTCTCTTCAATGAAGCCTAACATCAAACAATTGATGAAAAGGAAAAATCTATTTTCAATTATGATTAATAATGAAGAATACACATAAAACCAAGTTTTGATTATTTTAGGGCTCCGTCAAATATTTCGTTTTCCAAAAGGGCTCCGTCGTCAAAAAAAATTGAGAACCGCTGCTATAGAATATAGACTTGCATATTATACTAAAGCTAGATAATATATAGCTTTGAAATCCGAGGAGTGTTGTCTGTAGCGTGTCACCTGCCAGGTCAATTGACGTGAAGCGTAGCCACAGCGTGAATACAGAATGATGCGGTATTGTACTTGTGTAAATGCACCGATAGAATACAGGCTTGCATATAAAGCTATAGATAATAGTGATGAAAACCGAGACGTCTTGTCCGTAGCATGTCACCTGCCAAGCCAGTTGACGTGAAGCGTAGCCACAGCGTGAACACGGAGCGATGCGGTATTGTACTTGTGTAAATGCACCTTTAGAATATACACTTTCATAATAAAGATGTACTATTGTAGTGTTGAAAACCGAGGCGTCAGTCACGTGTCACTTGCCTAGTCCGCTGACGTGAAGTATTATAGATATAGACAAATCTCCATTTATGACATACACAAGCTTTATGAATAAGTAATCTATCTTCTATATAAATAAAACCGGCCAAGTGTGTGTCGGACCACGCAAAATGAAGGTTTCCGTAGTTGGCAATGCAGTTTGAAAAACATGATCTCCCATACATTCCGTATGGGAGGTCATGTTTTTCAAACTGCAAATTTAAGTTGGTCGATTGTTACTCGTTAACCTGTAAAGCCTACTTAGCTCTGATAGTTTTCCTTTTAATTTCGTTATATATACTACTGCTGTGAATTTTTTCACAAATCCAAGTACAACCATTTAGCCTGCAGATGGGGGGGGCACTTGACTCTAACAAAAATTAGCACTTTAAAGCTTAATATTTCGCAAACGGATTCCTGAATTGCAAAATGATTTTCACACACCCACAATATTTTTAAACGAACTTTCGCTAAATGTGTTGCCAAGCGCAAAACTCGAGAACGGCTGGACCAATAATGAAGCATTTTTTTTTTAATTCCTTGATGTTTGAGGAATGTTCTTGTGAACAAAAAATTTGAAAAATTGCCCGGAAAAACGTGAAAACCCCAATTTTCTTTTTCCAATACACAAGAATATAAACTGTTCTAAAACCAAAACAAACAAAGGACGTCTAGGTAGGTAAGTATGTAGGTAAGTAGGTATAGGTCGGGTAGGTAAGTAGGTATAGGTCGGATAGGTAGGTAGGTAAGTGTGTAATTAGGTAGATAGGTAGGTATGTAAGTAGATAAATACCTCAATAATCTCATAACTGTCTGATAATTAAATCACAACGAATAGGAACCAAAGTATCTGCTAATTGTACATCTCAGTCTACCTTACAATTTGTCGAAGTAATTATGTTGGTCTGTATTAGACACACACACTCGTAACGACTTCCAATTCAAACTCGGTAAACCCTTAAGGTGTAAACAAGCTACTTCTTGAGCTTCTTAGAAAGCACTCACATTGAGGTCGAGTTTTTACTTTATTTTCTGGGAAAAAAAAATCGTGGGAATAACCTCACTCATTGTTACAGGAAATTAAGAGCGTTTATTCTGAAAGTGGGCAACGTCGCAAATTGATGTCAAATATTTCGCTGTTTTGATTAATTTCGCAATATTACTGTATGGAACTATGAAATGTGGCTAACTAGGGAACTAGAATATTAATAATAAATTACAATTACAACATTGAATTTGATGTTGTAACCGTTTTAGGTGTAAAAAAGCATTTGGAAAGTTTCCAAATACTTTTTTTTACATCTAAAACGAAATATTCGGTGTTACGATATTAATTATTGCATTTCAAAATCAATATTTTGTTTCACTAGTTAGCTACATTTCATATTTTCATACAGTAATATTGCCAAATTAAACAAAACAGGTAAATATTTGACGGCTTTTGCCGTCTTTTAGGATAAGCGCTCTTATGGCTCCTACACACTCCTCCGGCATGGCCGCCGGCTTTTGCCGCGCGGCACGTACCCCCGGCTTTTGCGCCTTCATTTCCTTTGCGATCCTTTGTGCGGCAGGGCCGGCGGCAATGCCGGCAGCCATGCCGCCGGCATAGTGTGTAGGAACTATTAAGTTAGTACATACGTGGAATAATTGTTTAAGACATGATGTAGCTATAGATACAGTGCAATGATTGGTAACACATACAAGTATACTAAAGTCATACGGTCACGCCTTCTTCCCATGGACAGAAACTACAGAACACAGCATGCTACGATCCTTACATACTTCTTTTGACGTTCATATCTGGTCACGGCACAGGTTAATACAGATGGGACACTCCGCACTCTAGGTATGAAGCTACAAGTACGAGGCGGGTCCGTCTTGCCGGACCAATTCAGTGAATGTAACGTAGTCAGAAGATCTAAGAGTCACGCGATAGAAATAGAGGCAACTTCTAGGTGAATATAACTGTAGGTGATTAGCGCTGGGCGACCTGAATTGCACTGTATTGTGTCGTAGCAAGAGTCGCTTTTTATTTAAATGATTTTGCGGAGTGTCCCATCTGTACTAATCTGTGCCTATACTGACTTCTGCTTGGTCAAAAATCTAATCAGTTTTTCTGCTGCTGATGTTAGCTGTCGTGCACAGACTAAGTAGTACAGTACGACAAAACTTAGATATAGCATCGGCAAAATTCGTAAAACCGATCACCATCTAAACAACTGAATGGGCCTTCAAAATTAATCTGTGGTCACGCATACAAGTACGCCGGTTGCGAGTAATATGCACCTGACCAATACCTACGCGTTCAAAATGTATGGAACAGCAGATTTTTTTTTAATAACCGTCGTTATATTCAACGCAGTGGGCTTCGGAATCACGTACTGAATTCATGGTAAATTAATGTGGTTTTCGCGTCGATGTCCCTGCCACCCTGTATGTCCTTCTAGGGCGTCGGGTCCCGGCGTTTGGCTCACATCCGGCTTCTAAATACCTTTTGTTAGTGGCCTTTTATTCATCCTCTCAACATGACATTTCATTGGTAAGTAAAATTTATCAGATACTGACGTATCTGATAAATTTTACTTACCAATGAAATGTCATGTTGAGAGGATGAATAAAAGGCCACTATAGGTACTGACGTACCTGCTGCTGTTATTTGAACAAAATTCAATAAATATTGCAAGTCGATCTCCGCCAGATAAAATGCATTTTCCTCGAATTTCCCACGACTCGAATCACACATACCTGAAACAAATATTTTCTAAGCCCTGCTTTGTCGCTGCAAAATCCAATACCACGCGAAAGAATTTGACTAAACAGTACGAAATCTTTCAGCTGTCGCCTTCAATGCGCCACCTTTTACCCTTTTCTTTTACCTTTTTGTACCGAAATAGAAAGTGTTCAATTCCTTTTATGACTGCCTAATTCACCAAAGACTTCACGTCGAGTTCGCGATTGTAATAACAGATAAAGTCTAACTCCGCATTTAAAAGAAAAGCAATCATGACTTGCACGCGATGTGTACGAACTATCGATGCCAACGTTTTTTAATGCTTTCAGTGTTTCAGGGAAATTTTCACCTACGACCGAATGATTTTACTACTGAAAATACTCGTCTCGCACAAATCATATTTCTATGTTCATAGTTTTAACTTTTTTTTCTTTATTCGTATCTATGTTCAATACAACTATTTTCTTAATGTGCCTCGGCAAACTTCGTGTTTCGTCAGTCGTCGGAATTCTATCAGTTGCCCTTTGCACTTGGTGCTTGTACGTAATGACTCCTACCGCTGCGCCCGCGTTGCCGTCAACCATAATTACCAAATGCAAGTTGCTTAATTAAATGGAAATATGTTTAAAACAAAATAAATTCAAAACTGTTGATTGATAATGTATTTTATAATCTGCATGAGTTTTTTGAGAAAAAATGTTTACTTAATTTTTTTTTTTTTTTTTTTGTAATCTATTATTCTATTTGTAATTTAAAATTTATTTGCCTTTGAATACTATTGCATATCCGACATTGGTAGACTAATGGGCCTAATTTTTTTTACGTTTAAATAAAGAACTGGTGTACACAGCTATGCAATAAATATGTCTATGTCTTTAAATTAATGTGCTGTTCGCGTTCACTTTCATTGGTGAAATTCGCCCCTGGTGAGGAACAAGATTCTGAAAAAGTCGAATAAAAATTGGCTCTGCGGAACAAAAGCGTAGGTAAATAAAAAGGGAATATTGAAGCAAAGTATCAAAGGAGACACTCGTTTGCCAACGCGCTGCGTTTTCCGGAAAAATATGAGGTTATAAAGATTCCTTGTGCATTTTTTTTATGAAAAACTTGGGAAAACTGACTGACCAAGACGTGATGAAGCGCTGTCCATGCAACAATTATTATGAGCTGATAAAATAAATGTAGAACGTGTCATAAACACGTACGAATATAGATGAAATATGTTTATGGGTAAGTTCATAATCTTTACTAAACCATAGACAGAGCGTTTTCAATAGCCACGAATGGTAATAGGGAAAATTGACTAGAGAGAAAAAAAACCATTTAGTTCGTTAGTCATATAGTAAAAAAATTTAAACACGTATTTTTAGCTTTATCATATTAATAAAACGCATTAAGTTTCCAGTGGGGCTCGCTACGTCATAATTCAGTATAAAATCTACCGGAGAGTGACATCATGGCACATTTTAACTAAATGTATTGCCGTAATCTTAAGATTACGTAAAAAAAGAAAAAAAATGTGTCCAATATTTTTAAATAATCTATGTGATGGACAGAATAAATGTTTTTTTCATCATCCTTATTGAAATGAACGGTCTATGCAACGAACATATTATAGGAATTGATTTACTAACACATAAAGAACTAGTATTTTTATTAATCAAAGACAGCAAGGCATAAACTTGAACATCGCATTCATTAAAGTTCCTAGTTTTCCCAAGAATAACGGTCCAAAGGCTTACCGCCTTATCCCCGGTCGGTAATCTTATTAGTGATCTCAAAGTGATGTTATTAGTACTACAAAAGGGGATGCTGGATCCCATCACATTAATGGATACCATTAAGACACCCTTGAGAAAGGATAGGGTAGACCTCGTGGTCTAATCCATAATTAAAACGACCCTATTTACGATGTATGAGCCCTTTTGCGTCATTTCCCTGGACTCATAAAACTTTTGAGAGAGCAGTGGCGGCCCAGTGTTAACGGCTGTGACTTACCTACAAGTAGTAAGTAGGTCATGGGTTCGAACCCCAGAGAGGCAGTTTACCTTGTGTAAATTATTTCATCAGCACTGCTCTCAAAAATGGTGAAGGAAGACATCGTGAGGAAACCGGCATGTCCTAGAACCGAAAATTCGAAGACATGTGACATCTATCAACCCGCACCGGGTCCGCGTGGTGGCTTATGGCCCACTCCCTCTCACAGCGAGGAGGCCTGTGTCCCAGCGGTGGAAACATTATAAGCTGATTATACCTACATAAAATTTTATTTCGTCTCGTTACTGTGCTCAAAGCTAAATATGGTCTTCTAAATCTTTGGTAAAAAGACTCCAGTCACAAGGTTGTTAGCGCAACTAACTGCCCTGAGTTCGACGGAAGGACTTAAGTGACGTTATTCGCAGAGGATGTTTGCACACAATATTCTTTTTACTAAACTAGACTTTAGTTTAAAGTATTATCATTTGAAAAATTATAGGGACATGTCCGTTTCCTCGCGATGTTTTCCTTCACCGTTTTGAGAGCAGTGATGAAGAAATAATATACACAAAATAAAGCGCCAGACAGAGTTCGAACCTTCGAGCTACAACTCGTAAATCGCGGCTGTTATCATTGATCCTTCACTGCTGCTTAGATATATAAACGCTGCTTAAAGTTAAGTAATAATTAGCGCCTGTTTAAACATACATTTTTGACGTTTAAACGTCTCTTAACTTTAAGCAACGTTTATGAATAAGAGGGTAAATAAATGTCTTTGGTCAGTAGGTACCAATTTAGCGAAATGAGAGATTATCCAAATGATCCAGCCGACACCCAGTGCGAATGTGGCGCTCGTTCTGACCAAACCACATGCCCAGACTGTTGGAGTGTCCA
Source organism: Agrochola circellaris (assembly GCA_914767755.1). Lineage (NCBI taxonomy): Eukaryota > Metazoa > Arthropoda > Insecta > Lepidoptera > Noctuidae > Agrochola > Agrochola circellaris. The sequence continues at coordinate 6,747,687 of OU611847.1, forward strand.
AAGTACCTTTATATCAGAGCTTCTAAAGACCTAAAACACGCCACTAATGCCACGATTGACGTGACCACCTACTAGGCTCAACTCATTTAAAACTCTTGTATCATACTTTTTAGAACGAGATTTTTCAGTAGTCATGTTTTAGTTTTTGAACTTACTTTTTATTTAAATTATTTTGGGGTTATAATTTCGTGAGTATTTGCGTAGCAGATTTACCGAACATGGCATTATTTAAAAAAAAACATGAATTTATGTCCTCTAGAGGGCGCCATATTGAATTTAATGTGACGTCTAACCAGCGGACGATCAAGACGCTTTCAATGTTATCCCTATCCCATGTCCATGTATCCCATCCCTATCCAATGTTATCTAGTTTGACAAAGAGAAGAAGTTAAGAGGTGACCGATGAACATACATACATACCGGTCAAAATCATAACCCTCCTTTTTGCTTCGCCGTAGTCGGGTAAAAAGAAGTTCCAATTGGAATGTAAATATTCTCAACCGTTATATTTTGGAGTCATTCTGAAATTCTTCTATATTTTCTCCCCTTCCTCATCCAATTTCTCAAGCCACAAGGTGTCTGCAATAAACTGCTAAACAGAAATATATCTTCCCGTTAAGTAACAGTTTCCATTAGTACAATCGACGGTTTCAAAGCCACATTCTATCCCACTTCGGAACACCTTCAGGCATAATAATAAAATCTAAGTGAAGGCTATACTTTTGTCCGGTCACGTAACTGTGAGGTGGCTATAAATTTTCATCGAATCTGGTCGATATATGCGTCTTGAGAGTTGGGTTAGTGAATTACTTACGTTGTTATAGCTAGGTAACTTATTAATACTACGGAAAATAATCAAATCTTTTTTTTATAACGCCGCCCACTATTTTATTTCCAACTAATGATACTCTCTTGCATCTAATCATCTCTCGACCTTGATGGCTGTGATCTAGTTTGAGTTCAAATGGCGTTACTTTTCATTTCTAATTTTGCAGCTACAGATATTACATTCTTATTTTGGGGTTATTCCACTAATCCCCATTGACAATCCCCATCAATGGGCATTTGTAAACTTTTCTTCCACAAATCCCCTTTGACGCATAATGGCGATTTGAGAAAAAAAGGTCATAAAACGAATAGTTTCCTACCTGATTAATGACCTGTCAATGTATCGTACTGCCACATATTTAGGTCAATATCAGCCGGTCGATTCTGTAAAAATATCACCGTGAAACTTAGGTGAAGTGAGCGTGAAGTGAGCTATCAATAGTGTTAATAGCATCCTGCCGGTCGATTTGTGACAGTGACAGCTCACTTCACGCTCATTTCACCTAAGTTTCACGTTGATATTTTTACAGAATCGACCGACGGATTATAATGTAACTGTAATCGGACATTTTAATTTTAGCTCGGAATCGAAGTGCTGCATGTACATGACGAACACCGTGGAACCGCACCGTGGCACCGTGGCTTTATTCGACGTATTGTGTCTTCATTATTGTCATGTATCCATCAAAGGTCTTGTGCATAGAATTATGGTTTATGTGATCGATGATGGTAACAACAACAAGGGCAGGATTTTACAGCCCAAATGACATGAGTTCACGTTTATCGTATTGAGAAATAAATACTTCACCAGGTGGACGTGGAATTCAATAACAATTTAGGTATTTAGGGGATGAAAGTATTATGAATATAGGTAGATAAACTCCAACACTGAACGATCGAATAAAATCTGTTTGAAACAATAATTCAATTGTTTCATTAAAAAAACTGTAATTTTTTCTTCCGTTACCTGGATAGTACAGTAGGATAGTACAGTAAGATAGTACAGTAGGATAATGCAGTAGGATAGTACAGTAGGATAGTACAGTAGGATAGTACAGTAGGATAGTGCAGTAGAATAGTACAGTAGGATAGTACAGTAGGATAGTGCAGTAGTAGTATAAGGAGGGTAAGAAATATTGCGTATACGGAATATTACGGAGTGTAGGTACCACTAACATATTTTATCTAGGATGCTTAGGTACCTATGCAATACTGCGTATATGCAAAATTACGTACCCTTGGCACCGCGATCACAACTGCTACAACGCTGCTGCAACTGCTCACTCCTGTACATTCAACAATCACGTTAACTGTATTATTATTATATTGTTTCATTAAAAAAATGATTTTGTACAGTTTTTGTACAGAGTTGGTCCAATAAGAGTAGGGGAAGATCAAAGTAACGATGGGAGAACTGTGTGAAAGATGATATAGCAAAAAGGGGGTGACTACCGAGATAACGACTAATAGAGAAATATGGAAGAAAAAGACATGTTGTGCCGATTCCAAATAAATTGGGATAAGACCAGGAGAATGATAATGATGAGGTACAGAGTTGGTCCTATGGGAATATTGGTTCTATGGGAATAGTTGTCCATATTCAAAGGTATTTTCACCCCCTAAAAGATTGCCAATGAATTGAAAATCAGACTGTATAACAACTACTTCAAATTAACTACCCTCAGAACCAGAAACGTCACATTAACACCTAAATAATTTGGTTTTAAAGCTGCACCTGAAAGGCAAAAATAAATCACAAAAGCTCTCTGGATTACAAAGAAAAAATATAACTATCATAATATTTTACAATACCGGCAGAAATTTGAATAGGTTTCAAAGGTACGACTGGTAACAAAGTGTGATATAACGGGGCAGAGGTGTGCGTAAAAATGTATGAATAATAAAGTGAAAGGAATGTACCAAGGATCATTGCCCGTCGGAGTCGGACGGATGAATTTTAGATTAGAGGTGAGAAATAAAATTATGCCAGTTATGAGGACCCATTGAATACTTACTACGTAATCACGACTGTATTTCCCCGAAGAGTTAGGCAGAGGCGTATCTATTAGTAGACCCACATTTCGCCAATTAATGTCTAAGTCCCATGTAATAGGGGGCGAGCCTATTGCCATCAATCGGGCACAAGTCCAGATTCCGGGCTGCTACTGAGAAATTCCAGATGGAAAACTCAAACACTTTGCCCAAACCAGGAAACCCGGAACCTCATGCTCAGCAGTATCACTTGCGTCCACTAGAACCACGAGGCGGTCGTAGTAGGCGGCGGCGGTCGGCAGAGTCCAACTACGTATTACTACGTAGGTCTTTCCTATAAATTATATGGTAATCTGTGGCAATGGCCCCCTTTTTTTTCTTTTTTTTTTTGGTTGGGTAATGTTCAAATAATTTCTCCCACTCTGGGCGGAGCGGGAGGGCGGGTCAGACTCTTACTGAATAAAACCCACCCGTGCTCCTTCAGTTACCTGTATGTTGCCAGGGGCCACGGTATCCTTTTCGGACTTTCCTGCGACCCCGGCAGGTATCGGTCCTAGCAAACCCCGTCAGTTGTGCTGACATTTCTTTGAGGCGCGCGTGGAACACAACGCGCCGTCGACCCGGGCCTGGTCCTTATCGGACGGCGAGCTACCCATTGCTCACCGTCCGCAAGCCCGCGCCTAAGGTGTCATTTTTATGCTGTGTGACATTTTTATACTCTTTGGCATCTCAAATAAAACACTACATAAAAGTAATCTTAGTCAATTTTGAATCAAACCTTAGGCTAAGTAATAACAGCCGCACGGGTCAATCCATCAGGTTAAGCTACGCTTGCCGCAGTTAATCCGTGGATGGGTGATCATCTTTACATACCAAGAAGTGCCTCGGAAAGCACGTTAAACCTCATTGGTCCCAGCTGTCATTTGTAGATCTTTAACAGTTGTTAAAGGTTTTCAGAAGACCGAAAGTCTGACAACCAGTCTTACCTAGGCGTATCGTGTTACCCAGTCATTGAGTTGTGGAGGTTAGATAGGCCGTCACTCCATGTAAAATAGTGGTATCCAGTTACATCCGGTTAGACTGGAAGCCAACCCCGACATAGTTGGGAAAAGGCTTGGCAGATGATGAATTTTGAATCGAGCATCTGCAAAATTACTAAATCACTAATCGCAAAAGCTAAACATAAACAAGTTTAAGTTAGCGCTCATTTTTAATCGTCATTTTAGAATTTTAAGTTTTTCCTACGTATTTTTCACACAGAAACTGACAAAGGAATTTTTTTATTTTGGATGAAAGAAATCTGATGATTGCAAAATCAGCTCTTAATACAAATCATCATTATCATCATTTATTTCGTACAAATCTACGAAAAACGACGAGTCTCAGAAAATAATCTCCCTCTTTCTTTCTTTCTCTCTCTCTCTCTCTCTCTCTCTCTCTCCCTCTTTCACTCTCTCTTACCCTCTTTCTCTCTCTCTCCCTCTTTCACTCTCTCTCACCCTCTTTCTCCCTTTCTCTCCCTCTTTCGCTCTCTCCCTCTTTCACTCTCTTTCTCCCTCTTTCTCTCTCTCTCTCCCTCTTTCTCTCTTTCTCTCTCTCCCTTTTTCTCTCTCTCTTTCTCTATCTCTTTCTCTCTCCTTCTTTCGCTCTCTTCCTCTCTCCTTCTTTCTGTCTCCCTTTTTCTCCCTTTCTCGGTCTCTCCCTCTTTCTCTATCTTTATCTCTCTTTCTCTCTCTCTCTCTCTCTTTCTCTCTTTGTTTCTCTTTGTCTCTGTTTCTCTCTCTTCCTCTCTCCTTCTTTCTGTCTCCCTTTTTCTCCATTTCTCTATCTCTCCCTCTTTCTCTCTCTCAATCTATATCCTACTGCACTATCCTACTGCACTATCCTACTGAAGAATCCTACTGCACTATCCTACTGAAGAATCCTACTGCACTATCCACTACTTTATCAATTTATGATATAGCTTTGTTCGATGTTGCAAACACAACCTATTAAGGTTCAGGTTACGGTTGTATAGTACTTAATAATTCCACAAAGATATAAATTTATTATAAATAGGATCCTCTTATAGTCTGCAGGACTTACATAAAACAATACAAACTGGAGAACTGAGAATTCTCATTAGGTAGGTATACTTTTTCTCAGTATCAACCACTTTCATACAACACTGAAGCCTCACTAACAAGGCTCGGTAATGAATTTTTAAAACAAAATCGAGTTCCAAGTTTGAATTTCGTTCTTCGACATTCATTTCAAAGTTTTGTAAAGAAAAAAAAAGGACTGCCAGAAAGAACTATGGGAGAAAGATAACCTTTAAAGTTTTAAACTTTTTACGTGAAGTGAAAACGCATGAATAATAGAGTTGACACTTGCCACAGAGGTGCTTGGGGTACACATGGGGAGAATAAATTAAAGCTTCGTGCAGGTCAGCGCAACGCGACACCGGTTATTGTTATACCGTGAAGTTTTCTTAGAAATTGTATTGTTCGAGTCGCGTCGCGCCGTCGCGTCGCGCCGTCGCGTCGCGCTGGTCTGCACGAGCCTTAAGAAGGGAGATGGCGACAAGTGGGGTATTCCATCGCATTCTAATACTTATACAACTTACTGATCGATACGATAGAATTAGAACTTCACACAAGTTTTTATCAAGTTAATTAGACGGTGAATAAAAAAACTTCAAGGCGTAGAAAAGTAAATCTTAATTGGGTATTGTTGGAATATTAACGAGGAATAACAAGCTTTATTTCTGTATATTTCGAATAATATATTGGCAATTATTTTTTAAGATTCTTGTTTTAACAAAATATTTCTCGTTCAGGTATTTTAGGGAATAACTTCATATTGTAATGATACTACATAATATGATGTAGTGAAAAATTAATTGGTTTATTTCATTTCAGAGCCACCGCGGGTCTTCCCCAGCAATACGCACATTCGCTCCCGATGGTCGGACGCTGGAAGCGGGGGCTAGCGGCGTCCCCCGCTCTCCCTCACCCCTCCGCGCCGCTTCGCTCGACGTACGCGCTGCGCCGCTAGCGCATGGCTCTCTGGCTTCTTTGGCTGATACACCGACACCTTCAAGTCCAAGGCACGCACCACCAAGGTGTCTTTCGCCGCTTTTGATGCCGCCAAGGTATGTACTAACGATAAGTAATCAGAATTGAAAAAAAAAAAAGTATTACCAAATGTCAAAGCTGCTCGATTCTAAATATCACCACTGAGAAAACAGCTGGCAAGAAAATTCATAGATAAGATAAATTGTACCGTCGTCTTTAAGGGTCGGAATCAGAAAATCGTGTTTAAATTTTGGATAAATTTATATAGAAAACTGAAAGTAGTAACCATGAAATAAAACGGCTCGCTAGCTCAAGAGTTTCACCAGTCAGTGAAAATATCGGATTGAGGATAAACCGTGCAGATGATCGTTAAAAATACAAACGCTAAAAACGTGCAAAAAGCACGGCCGTATTTTGATAAATTATTAGAAGTCACGTAAACTTAAATAAAGACAACAAAGAACTGTGAACCCACTGTTCGGATATTTTCTGAATTATCACGGTCACAAAAAACATTGACTTGACATAGAAAATTCAGAAAATTTCCGGACATTTTACGCAAAAAAGAAGTTAACTTATCCAAAACCCATAACACGATTTCCTGGTACTGATCCCTAACCTACCTGGCCTATTAATTTGTATAACCTACAATTTTAATTAGGAGCCGCATCCTAATTAAAATTGTAGGTTATACAAATTAAGAGGCCATTCAAATGTTTTCTTTGAAAGCTGTCTAAACTTTAATTAGGTATTTCTAACGTCAATCTCCCAAAATCTTAACTAACTCTAAATCTAGATCATACTCGTAATATCAAATCCTGAAAGCTTAAAATGTCAAGTTTCATACTTAGACAGTGAAGTATTGATTTAGTTTGAAACCTATTAATTATTCAAACTGCTTGGACTTGGCCTTATAACTTCTGATTTCAGTAATTATTCTTTCATGATGAATGAAGTTGGCTTTCATTAAGATTACTGGGGAACATGACGCCAACACAAAAAATCTCTGGAAAATACCATGTAGTTTCGGTCAGCCCCAGGATCGAAGTGGGAATTTCGTGACGAAAAAAGCACTTTTCTTATACTCACGTAAGACGTCATGTTTTAAAAATGTTAGCCTGGCAAAATATTAAGTAGTATGATTCTGAACAACGCTGCACGCAGCAGTGCTGCCGCAGCAGTGCTGCTGCGTCACTACTGGTCCACATAGGTTTATAAGAGATTACATTTCGAACACGGCAAAAATGCTGCTCGACATTGCTGCGCCACATTGCTGCCGTGCTCGGAATGAAATCTCATATAAACCTATAGAAAATGTATGGGGACCAGTAGTGGCGCGGCAGCACTGCTGCGTGCAGCGTTGTTCGGAATAATACCTTATAGGGGCTGAAAGTCCAAAGTGCGATGGCTGTAGAGTGCTACAAGAATCTTTTGGCGCCTGAAAGACAATAACGATGGGGCGTTGTTAGTAAACAGTTGTGAAATTGTCACAGAAATAGTTTTGACAAAACAAGATGGCGGTGTTAGTTCCGATTTTGGCCACGCACCAAAAGAAATTTGTAGCGTTGTACTAGTGTGATAGGGGCAATTTTAATGCACTCTGCAATTGAAACTGAGAACCTGCATGAAAAGGATTGTTCCTATGTGCCACTAGGTACCTATAGGAATGCTACCTCAGAATATGCACAGTGAACTTCATGACTCGATACCTTACTCTCATTGTTACTCCTACAAGGAAACTACGTACCTACTATGTGACACCTTTCGCGAATGCAAAATGACTTTGACATAAGCTTTATTGGCAGTGTACCTTGAAAATTAACTTAGTATGCGAGATTGCAAGTTATAATAATGAAGTAGATACGTAAACCCAAGAGTTACGTACTTATACAGCGAACTTGTGAATATCGTCCGGCATGTGGAACATGTATGATTATGCCGAGACTTAAACAAGGTGTAAATTAATCATTATTATTATTATCTTACACAAGTTTATTATATTTAAGTATTCATATACACATTGCAGTATAAAACTGATTTACATCCGTCACCTCACACTTCAGGTCTAGTTGAAAACCAGCGTCAGGCACTAGTTGTCTGGATTTTTTGCTGAATTGGGCCTATTTGGCGCAGCCGCTATGCACACAATCAATCTGCCTAGCCTTTTCCCAACTATTTTGGGGTCGGCTTCCAGTCTAACCGGATGCAGCTGGATATCCGTATTTTACATGGAGTGACTGCCTATCTGACCTCCACAACCCTGTAACTGGGTAATACGATACCCCTTGGTAAGTCTGGTTGTCAGACTTTCAGCCTTCTGACGACCCGTAAGGACTGTCAAAGATCCACGAATGACAGCCGGGACCAACGGCTTAACGTGCTATCCGAGGCACGGAGGAGTCTCTGTATGTAAAGATGGTCACCCATCCACAGACCAACCCCGGCCAGCGTAGCTTAACCTGACGGATCGGCCCATGCGGCCGTTATTACTTAGCCACGAGGTCCTCGCCGCGAGGCACACATTCCTGCTAATATCTTACAACGCACTTTACACACTTTTTATTCGTTTTCATTGTTTTTTTTAAATTTTGTTTTTCCTTGTAGTACAATATGTTGTGTTGCCTTATAATATGTGGTCAATAAATGCATTTTCTTTCTTTTCTTACTTTCATTTAAATGGATTAACTGAGAACCTGAAAGGCATCGCTCATTGTTATTAACAACTTTGACTATAGGAACTGCCTTGTTGGTCTTGAGGTCGCAAACGCTACTACTAAGCATGAGATCCTGGGTTCCATTCCCAGGTCGGGCAAACTGTTATTGGGATTTTCTATCTGGAATTTCTCAGTAGCAGCCCTGAATCTGAATTTGTGCCCGGTTGATGGCAATAGGCTCGCCCCCTCTTACACTGGACCTAAACATAACTGGCGAAATGTAGCTATAGTACACCCGTACTATAGGTACAGCTCTGCCCAACCCTTGGGGGAAACAAGGCGTTATATTATGTTACTATAGGACCAACGCTAAACATGCGAAAAAAAATTGCTTCTCAATACATTTACGAGTATGTTCACATCAGTCGACAAAATCTAAGGAACAGTCGGTCGAATCTGTAAAAAGATCAACGTGAAACTTAGGTGAAGTTAGCGTGAAGTAAGCTGTCACTGTCACAAATCGACCGGCAGGATGCTAGGGATTAACACTATTGACAGCTCACTTCACCTAAGTTTCACGGTTATATTTTTACAGAATCGATCGGCAATTCGTTATTTTTGCTATTTCAGGATTGGCTCCGTAATGAAAGTTGTTTATAATGATGAGATGAGAACAATCACCAGTTATTTCAATAACACTTTGCCTTATAGGTCATAATGTAAAGTGCACTTTGAACCTTACTCAAGTGACCTCACACAGTTCGAAACCAAACTCAATTTTTATAGGTAATCGTCGCTAATTCATACCTCGACACCTCGAATGCAGCCGCCTGCATAATACTTAACTAGTTTTGTTCAGTATACAAATAAGACCTCTAATTAAAGTGTTTCCTTTCATTAACTAAGTGAAATCAGCTCTCTAATCTCGTCTTCACGCATCTCTTAAACATGCAGACTCAATTATTCCACGTTAGCGCTTCGTTCATCAATTATTAAGTAAAGTATCACGCTTGAGCATGTGCGCTTCGATGTAAAGTTCACCTTTGACCTTTGGCTCTGAGACTAAAAGCTTCGCCACTTCGTTTCGGCAGTTACAACTCACGATAGGGTCTGAAATGACCTTCCAAATTGAGCACTGACTTTCCTTGCTTGCTTGTAATTATTTTGAGTGGCGTTCTGTTTTGTTTTGCCTGCAAATTTTACTAGCTTTGCGCACAGTTTTTCTCATAATCAACCTATATCGTATATCCCCCTGGTGGGATACAGTCCTCCTCTCTATGAGAGGGACAGGGTAATAATCCACCACGTGGGCCCAGTACGGGTTGGTAGAAGTCACATGTCTTCGAATTCCTACCTCACTAACATTGTTCCTTCACTGAGTGCATTGGTGATGAAATAAATTACACAAAGTGCCTGCCTGGGTTCGGAACCTCGACTGACGACTCGTAAGTCGGGGCCGGAACCAGTGCTCCAGTTCACTAGTTTCGCTCGGTCAAAATATAAAAGCCTAGGTATATCTGTGAATAAAAAAACATTGTAAATCGGATAGCGGTGTGCGAGTTAAAAGCGCACTAATGGACGGACTGACAAAGCGACGTTACGTTTTATGTATGTGCCTATAATGCTATGGAAGTTATAGTTAGGCAATTTATGAATAAAAGATGGCCACGTGAGTCCCCATATAGGTCAAGCCAACGCTCTTCATTAGTGGCGAAAGGGTCGATTCTTTAGTTGATGATAGTGCCTACTTATCAAGTGGAATGATAGTTTTATCATCATCATTACACATCTGTCTTTACAACAAGAATGCTTCATATTCAAATGATATCTTGATACTTAAAATAGTAAACCATAAGTCTGAAAATATGTGTCGTTCGTTCGAAAGCTCGACTTCTTTGTCTAGAAATAAAAGAACAAATAAGGACCTTAATACAGTACAACTTATGGAAAGGGGTCTGCTCCATCTTCTTACTAAAATTGCCATTAACATGGAACAAGGGCCTCATATAAGGACGTGCCCTTATTTGAAGTCATACACACACACTATCAATTCCCACAGAGCTTTTCCCTAATGTATGTAAAACGTTTTATCCTACCCCAAACGCAATTCCACTTACAACGTAGAGTCTTGAAGATTGCTGTTTAAGAGAAAACTATTTCCTATTTCCTCTCTGAGGACTGAGGCTACGGTTTGAGCCGCTCAAAGCGATAAACTGGTTGAGAGGAATACAGAATTACGTATTCACTGGTTGAATTCTCTCTAGGTTATCGATACACGGTATTTATAGCTTAATAGCTTTAATAGCTTCTGCCCGCGAATTCTTATTGTAATATAAAATATATACTACAGTATTGCCGAGTGTCAGTTTCAGTGTTCTCATTAGTGAAACAATGTTTGGAATTGGATCCGGAGTTCCGAAGATTACCCACTACATACAAACTCACAAGTTTACCCTTTATTATATTTGTATATATATACCCGTAACAGACCGGAACAACCACTGTATTGGGTTATAGTGATTCGGGATTCCGTAAAATCACAATTCGGAATATCTCTAGCGCGGAATAACAGAAACTCGAATAGCTAACGAACGGCTGCACTAATAACCCCAGCCTAAAACTACTAAGTGCTTTCATATTTTTTGCTTTATTCCTTTTATATTAGCTGTAAGAATATTTTAAAAAAAATTGTTACAAAAAAAAAACAACCGGCTTCCAAAATAAACACTACAAAGTGAAAAATAACTTAAATTTCGGAAGTCGGTGGCAATAAACGAAAATTCAAAACCAAAGAGAGAAGTCGGGGGACCTCCGAAATTTAAAGTTATTTTTCACTTTGTAGTGTTTTTTTTGGAAGTCGGTTGTTTTTTTTGTAAAAAGTTTTTATTTTTCACTTTTTAGTTGTGGACCCCACACAAATTCGAATACCACTACCAGGTACGTAAATAACATTGACAGGAAGTTATCATCATATCATCCACATATACTAATTGGGAAAAATACGTATTATTGAAGCATACTCAAAAACTATCCAAGCAAATTTAATAAAATTTATATGGGACTAACTTGAGAGCATACCCTTTCACCTAAAAAAATAATTTTCAAAATCGGTCCACAATTTACGGAGAAATCGGTGGACATACATAACAAAAAATAAAAACATACGGAGGAGGTATGTTTGGTTTTTGGAAGTCGGTTAAAAAGGAAGAAAAGAAGTAACAGCGTTCTTGATGGTTCCTAAACCACTCGACAAAGGCTCGGACTTCTGCTGACTTCTGCGGACTTCGTCTGTTTCTTCTTTTTCAATTAATTAACGGGAACTCTCTTGGCTAGGTCTCGTCAGATTGAAAGCGGTGGAGAAATCTAAGGTAGCTTTTAAGCAAACAGATATTACAGACGTAAAGGGGCATAAAATAGTCAGAACCATATTCTCTGTTCGTCCAACTAGCGGAATGTCGAGCCACTAGCGAAGATCCGTTCTGAGATCCGTTGTTGTATTTGAGTTGGGCAAAGAGCTCACTGTGTATTCCGGCCGTTGAGTTCCGGTGATGCAGTTCAAGCCAATCCCGGCTGCTAACTGAATTAAACAGTCCGAAAATGGGAAAAGAGGATGTATTTTGAAATCATACGGGACTGGCGATATAGCTCTGATCACTAAATTATTATTTACTAGCTTCTGCCCGCGACTTCGTTCACGTCGAAGTCGTAATACACCACAGTATACTACAATAACAGCCACATTTTTATAAAACTTCCCTATATATTACCTACGTTTGTAGTTTTGTACGCAACAGCAAAAATATACAGAGAGTCAGGACTGGTGAGGCAGGAGCAAGAGACGTACAGTTAGTTGTCCGTGTGAGAAGCAGCTTGTCCTGAGGTCGACACCTGCAGCCTCCACAGGAAACTGCAGAAATTGGAAGGCGTAACTGTGGGGAATTAGTGGTATACGCTGTATAAACACTTTCTCGCCAACGCTACAACCTGTTAGAATTATTGCCTCGATGACGTTTCTTTGCAAAGACACGACTTTAAGCCGCGTTCCATTACACAGCTTCGGTGGAGTTAAGATCCGAAAAAGCATAATCGGGACACCGACCTTCAGCTGAATGATGTACGCCAAAAGTCCACTTGCCGTTAGCGAATTCAGAAATTCTACAGGGTAACGTGTGGCATCATCTTGCTCCACAACAGATATTTTTTTAAGACCTTAAAGTAGGATAACATTAAGAGGAAACGGGATCACGCGTTTATTCCATACAAACGGCGCCGTCCATTGTATTTGGTTTATTTTGTGTTATGTATTTTTGTGGTGTACAATAAAGTATTAAAAAAAAATACATAATAAACGTATTCCTCTGTTTACAATACACTACGGTCGTCGAGAGAATGAAAGAAAGAAAAGAAAGAAAGAAAAATAAGTTTATTTCTCCCAGAAACACGTGCATAAAAATAAAGATGATAAACTCGAGTAAATATTAAGAAAAAGAAACAGAATAGATTTAAATACAATAACGAGCACAAAACAGAAATAGTCAGCAGCTGCTGGCACGTCATGACTGTGACAAGAAGGCTTCCACTCAGCATGATGCTGTGCTGTGGAATGCGTTCTTGACACCTGTCCGTTTCATACTAACGAATATGTGTTTTGCCAATTTGATCCTTATTAGTACTAGATATTGTCCAACTGACAGGTGTCAGGAACGCATTCTCTCGACGGCAGGACTGTAGAGCAAATATTTTTATACGATACAATCTATAAGTAACGGCCATGTTCATATATTTAGTTTGTTGCCCCATTATTTTTTTCTCCTAAAATTAAGCTAAATACGCCATAAAACAAATCATAGGGACATGGCTGTGGTAGATATAGATTATATTGTAAAAAATATTTACTCTTGTATCAGAAAACAGACGAATACGTTAGTTTGTATTGAATGAACGCCAATGGCCACGTCACTGCGTTTCCTCATTTATTTACAAAATATAGCAGAAGCCTTAGAAGAAAGGACACAGTATAATTCGGAGTACCTACCCGTGTATCTGTTTTAAGTCCAATTTCATAAAGTAGCGCGAGCACATCTGTCGTCCGTCTCTCGTGATTAACGATAAACGCCGCAGATGTTCGACGGTACTTTGTATACTATGTACCATCGAAGAACTTCATATCTAAACACCGTAAGGACTATTACTGCTTGCAGCGCTCGGCAGCTATAGAACTAGGGTGGTAACAGATGTGGTTATCGCGTTCACGGGATTTTGTTTTCAATCTGCTTAGATATGAAATTCTTCGATAGTACTTGTTTTTGTATTACTTTGGTAACACCCAACAAATCTTAGTCTCCTAAAAAATAATAACAACATAACATCACGCCTTGTTCCCGAAGGGTTATGTGTAGGTATATATATGTCAGTGAGTGTGTGTGCGTGTGTATGTGCGTCCAGTAATTTAACTTAACTTGGTATTAATTTAATATTTTCACACGGAGGAACTTGATTATATGCAATTTGTAAGATACTATCACGATTACACAAAGTTTCTGATAACCTTTAAAGATTGTTATGGTTTTACCAAAGATCATGCGATGACTATATGTAAACACGTTTCAAGCATTTAAAACCTTAACTGTAATGCTGCAGTTCAAAAATCTTTTTTGTCTGCAGTGGCACGTAGGGATTAAAAACCAGTTCGCTTCAGAACTTTCAACGAAACAATCAATGTTGAATGCAAAAACAATTCACTACCACTACTGCATAGGATTTCCAAAAACCAGTTTGAAGTTTAGCTCGTAACTTCAAACTACTTTCAGAGCCCACTTACATGTATGTAGGTACTTACTCACCTACTAGTAAACTTCATGCCTAGTTTGCACTATGTGAGTTCTCTGTAGTAAACGAGTCTGCAAGTTCTAATAGGTAGATTAAATTGCACTGAAGTGTAAACAAGTATCGTTGCTAGGATAAAAGAAAATTGCTACAGTGCAGTTGCTTGTTATCTGGCGAGTAAATCGTATTGCTTGCACAGACTTGCACTAACAATGAATAGTGCTAATTATTGCACGTTAGGTACTGGTTAATTGTATAAAGTTAGTCGATGTACAAAGTCTTTGCTTTACTGGGAACGACTGAGCAATTATCGGTTATTATAGAAGCTATCTGACTTTGAACGCAAATACTATGGGTCGTTTATATTATTCGAGTAACATAGAGTCCGCACCATCACTGAAGTCCATTTGACGCGGCGCTAGTGTCTACATGTCATTGCATCACAATGCATAAAAGTTAATGTAGTTCCACAATTTTCCGCACGCCTTCATTCGTGGCACGCACTCTACCTAATATACCTATCTAAATAAAGTCAACGTCACGAGAATCTATATTTTTTTTTTCTCAACTATTGGTATATTATTTGTTGCTTGTAAAATTTTACTCGCTAAACTTTCCAGTTTGATGTCTCGTTAATCGGTTTATACAAATAATATAGTAAAATTAATTAAATAAAATTTCTTTATCGAGAAATAAACTCCTTAATTTTGACTTTAACATACCTTTACTTACTTTAGGGTTTTGTCTTAACAGATCTATTTTATTAAATACTTTTGGGACTACATATTTTGAAGTTCTTTCCCCATAATAATTTGTTACCTTCGTTTCAATCAGTTTTTTCTCTCTTACACCTCTTGTATTATATATATATATATATAATATATGTTTTTTTTTAGACCAAAGAACTCGCGACGGGGACTTTAGCTAAATCGATTTCGTATCTTGAAATGCAAGAGAAAAACTATCAGGGATTCTTTTATTTATGTAGTGTCAAAATAATGCTTACATATTTTTTTTGCTAATTAATCATGTGTACGTCTATACTAATATTATAATAATTATAGAGAGGTAAAATTTGTTTGTTTGTAAGTAGGTAATCTCCGAAACGAAAGATAAAAAAACACTGGTAGAAAGCTACATTATTCCTGAATGCTATAGGCTATAGATTATAAAGATATCACGCGGGCGAAGCCGCTAGCGGAAGCTAGTAAAATATATATTAATGCATACTTACAAAGTGTCACGTAACTGTGAATCAATGTGCCTCGTCCCGTCCGACATAAATTGTGACAAACTCAATTTTAGCACCCTCCGCGAGAGTGCGCTATTCAGTCAACCCGCCCTGATTGGACGCCTACAAAATCAGCCCCCTTCCCCCTCTAAATATTGTGCCACATAAATAAGAATTCTGTAAGAGTTAATTAGTTAAAATTCCCCGACTCAACTTCGAAAAATGTTACAAAAAAATGTATGGCGAAGCAAAGACCCGCCTGTTAATTTAAAAATATGGCATTATGATAACGTTTTTTTGTTACTATTCTCTAACAAACTTATTTAATTTGTTGGCATTATTACCTACTTACATTTTTGTAAGTAGGTAGGATACTGTTTAGAAGTGTGTATAAACAACGTATTCCTATTGATATCCTATAACTTCAGGATATTAATGAGACCATGTCAAAGAATCAACTGGCATAATTAAGTATGAATTATGTTTTTTTTTTCTTTTTAATTTTTACTACAAATAATTCGACAAAGTCACGATTATTTATGTAAAACACACTTACGTAATACGATAAAAAAAAAAAAAAACTGACTATTTCTCTCTATAAAAAAATGAAACAGGCGCATTTTCTTAGCTTTAAATATAAAATGATTGCTTTGAATGAAAATGATTTACTCGTACTTATCAACGAAACTTAGATACACATATCGAGAGTCTAGTGTCATGTTATCTTCAAAACTATGTATTTTTGGAACACTTGTTCTAGGACTTTTTGTATTATTTTAACTTATAGCATTACCTTAGAGTTATGGCATATCAAAAGGAACATGTTGTATAAGAAGGTACATAATATATATAATAAACGGATTCTAAAAATACTTGTGTCATTGTTGGTTTGTTTTAGTTATCGAAACGTGTTTGCTGACGCAAGTACGTAACCTACCTAGGTATTATTACCACATAGGTAGGTATAGGTAATATTTACCCACTTGCGTCAGCAACCATGTTTAGACAAAAATAAATTAATAGTTTAAAAAACACGCTTTTACGTGCACATGCTAGTGCCTATCTTCCGGCTTCATCATCAGACCTTGAAACCTAATCATGGTCAACGTTCATTACAAGACCTTTCTAACAAGTCCAAACACGGCTATGATACGATCATCCATCATGAAGTTCCAGTTCACATCTTCCTGCTCCATCATCAGATCAGCTCGACAGTACCATGTTATTGTATTGTCATCAAAATCACATACAACTGCCAATTTTCATAACGCTACGATCTTTAGAAGATGGTTAAATTAGTTTTCTTAGATTTGATTACATAGTTACATACATACAGGTCGACCTAATAAAAGCGTGTTAACAAAAAAAATGGCATCTCATCATTTTATTGCGTGTGTTGTAGTATAAACGAATACACGAAAACGACAGCGGACACATTGCTTGACCCCATTCATTGGAGAGGATAGTTAAATCGACGTTGACGGAAGAAAATAAATTATGTCATTGCCTGAAACACGCATATACCTATTACTTCAAAAAACGTAATAGAGTCATTCGACTGAAAAACTTTTTTTTACTACGGTGATTTCCCGACTTATTTCGTTGCCGCTCCAGTAGTTTTCCATTGAATTCATTTTCGTCTCCACGCTCTACGGTAGTTACCCTTCCAGAAAGAAGTGATTTCGAGAGTTTATATAATGAATAGCAGTAGGTACCATCAAAGAAGTTCATATCTAACCAGTTTCAAAACAAAATCCCGTGAACACGATGACCACGTCTGTTACCGGCCCGGTGATATAGCCGCCGAGCGCTGCAAGCAAGAATAGTCCTTACGGTGGTTAGATATGAACTTCTTCGATGGTACCTACTAAAATTGAGCCAACGCTGATGATTTATTCACAAGGAATCAATAAAAGAATGATTCTACTTGTCTGTATTACTGAATCAATCCATATAAAAGCGCAGGATAGATAGCCTTTACCAGAAGTGATCATTGTATTAGTCGTTCAGCAGCTTCAATATCATCAGGATTGTGCTGATTTGTATCGGAATATCAGTTCGTCGTGGACGTAGTACACATAGATTACACTATTAAGCTCGCTGTAGTGAATAGGTATATGCTCCTTGTTATAAAGGAGTTACGACAAAGGGGGGGGGTTCCCAAAGAGTAGAAAGTCTGTGTCGTCAGAAGACAGCCGGCACGCAACCATCAATGCGACGGACGCTCTGCTAGAGTGACGATCACCAGCCAGTGTCACTCTTATCCGACCTTTTCAGTGATTCCAGTAACTTTGTAACAAAATGAGGTGGCGCCACTTGCTGCGCCCTCGCATACAAACAGTAGATCTACAACATGCTGTGCATGTGCAATTGTGCACCTTTACAAAAAAGTTTTTTCTGATAATTATGGCTTCCATAGGAAGAGTTGTCCATTAGGTATGGCGCAAATAAGCCTTTGGCAAAATCGTCAGCCTATAAAGATCTGTATATGTATATGAACCGAGACAGTACAAGCATACACCATATATATACGGTAACTTATAACCCCTTGCCGTATTGCCCACGTCTCACATTTACCGATGACGGCATTATATTCCATCCGAAAGGGACGTGCCAATTGCCTTTTATTGCGCCTTTCCAACCTGTAGCGTTCCTTGTAAGAATTGTTTCGGAAATATAACGTGTATTCCTCAAAGGAGCAGGCAGGGGTGTTGTCAGTTTTTCACAAGACTGTCAATGTCCCATGCTTTTTTATAGAAATGCCATTAAACGAGAATTAGCCCTGTACCCTAATTACGCAATACACGATCAATCAGAATCTGAATCGTTTTAAAACAGATTGCTAATCCATTGCTTCGTACGTTCAAAAAAAAAATCTGCTCAACAACGTAATATCACAATGAATGTTGTTGACCTGTCAAATTGAAACAGATTAGTCGGAATAGTAGCTGTTATTGTCTTTAGAATAGAATAGAATAGAATAGAATAGAATAGAATAGAATAGAAAGTTTTTATTTCAGACCGGACACCGGACCGTTTTTATTTCTTGACCTAATTAAAAGTTCCAAATGAAAAAATAAACCGGTCAAGTGCGAGTCGGACTTGCAATATTTAGCGCCGAAAAAAACGCGTTTCACGTATGGGTTAATTTTTAACTTTGTTTTATTTTTATTATCTGTTGTTATAGCGGTAATAGAAGTACATAATCTGTGAACATTTTAAGTGTCTACCTATTAAGGTTCATGAGAGACAGCCCGCTCACAGACAGATGGACGGACGCACAGTAGAGGCTTAGTAATAGGGTTCCGTTTGGCACCATTCGGGTACGGAACCCACAACAACAATTCAACCATACAAGGATATTTTGGCGCGTGGCCAAAATCGGAACTAACGCGGCCATCTTGTTTTATCAATACAATTTCTGTGACAAATTCACAAATGTTTACTAACAACGCCCCTCTGTCAATGTCACTAGCAATATAATAAAACTTACGTTCTGAAACTGTCACCATTCACTCAAATAATGTGACTTATCCCAGTTCCCACTATTATCACAGTATCATAAAGTAACAGTATTTTATCTCGGCAGTGACCTAGAAATAATTACATACGGCCGCTCGGTAGATAGACCTTCCGCGTCCGAGCGTAACTGCCGCGCACTCAACACTGTTGCGTAGATACTGATATACATTGAGATTTCAAAGCGCGCCGTTTCGACCGTCTTCTATCCAAATTAATACTGTTACTTATTTATACTGTCATATTATGAAGCATCTCATGAACAAGAACGTAGTAGATGGATGAGTAGAAACTAATTGAGCGACCCTATTCAACTGGATACATCGGTAGATTCATGTTTCAGATCCGTTTGATCAGCAAATAGCATCAAATTGATATGTGGTAACGTTCACTGCTCAGAGTTCACACATCATTACTTAGATATCTGTTCAACGTGAAGTACCTAGGTATCTATTAGGTAATATACAGTTAACACTTTCGACACCACCCACTTTTCATAGAACTCATACGCCATGCCGCCATACCTATTGGAAGTGACTCCTCCGGGAGGGTTGCCGGTATTACGTTTGCGCTAAAGTTAACTATCGCACACGGTCAATGGCATTATCCATTTAAATGCTTGGATTTTAAAACCAACGCATGTACTACTGCATCATGCTGAGTGGAAGCCTTCTTGTCACAGTCATGACGTGCCAGCAGCTGCCGAATATTTCAATTTTGTGCTTGTTATTGTATTTAATTCTATTGTGTTTTATTTTCTTATTTTCTACTGAGTTTATCATCTTTTTTTATGCACGTGTTTCTGTGACAAATAAACTTATTTTTCTTTCTTTCTTTTCTTTTATCTTTCTTTCTTTCTTACTAATAAATCTTGTTAAAATAGATGGTGTCAGGGACATTGACGCGAAGCCTGTTACCATGGATTCAGTCCATGATTCTGAAAACCCCTGCGTTGAAATTATACGTAGGTTATTAAAAAAAAAAAACAGCTGTTCCATACATTTTGACCGCGTAGGTATTGCACTTTTCTATGAAACAGTTGTTTTTTTTTTCTTAATCGGCGTACTTTAACTTTTAAAGCTGTCATTAAATACCAATCTTCGATTAACTTGTTGCAGAAAGCACTGACAAAAACTAGTTTTTAATGGAAATAAATTAAATCATTAGCGTTAATGATCCATTACATAATGGAGTATTAATAAGTTTGTCTTTGTGCTACTTTGAAAAGCTCATCGTTCAATACTTACTTACGTTTGCACGCGAAACAACGAACAATCAAGGAGGACAAGTAGTCTGGATTATTTACATAATCAGCATGTGACCTATTTAACCCACTCTACAGAGCCAAAAACCAAACCCTTTTCTCGCTAAACGTAGGTTTAAAAAAACATTGAATTTGTTAAATCACTTTCCGCCCGGATCTCGCGTGAAAAGTTCGCGGGAAATTCTCGTTCACTAACGAGAATTTCTGTATAAACTACAAGATTAATGGGAATAACGGTGAAGTAATATTTACTTCATGCGAATAACCGATTTGATGTAGTATAGGTTTTACTGCATTTTTACTGAATTTCGTAATACTCAGTGAAAATGATATCATCATATTCTTATTAGTATTAAATATTTTAAAAGCATATAATAATAAATAATAATATCAGCCTATTATTGTCCCACTGCTGGGCAAAGGCCTCTTCTCATACAGAGAAGGCACGATCATTAATCACCAAGCTTGCTCAAGACAGGTTGGCGATTTCAGACTTATATTAACTATAAGTTTCTAAGTTATAAATTTTTTTTCTTGTCTGTTTATATGTGTGTACATAAACCGTTAAATAAATAAATAAGTCCAGGTTTCCTCACTGTGTTTTCTTTCGCCGATGTCAATAATGTCCAAGATAAACTCAGAAAGTACTTATGAATTAAAAAAGTCACATTGGTACTCGCCCGGATCTGAACCCACAGCTTCGTGCATGAGAGGCGAGATACAAGATACAAGATATTTATTTTGTAAAACATGAGTGTAGAATTATACAGGTCTTAAAAATAATAGGAGGTAGCTACATGTTTTGCCAATCATGGCGTACAAAATTAGTCGCACTAAGACAACTATTACAAAATGATAATTATAAAATCGTCAATAATAAATTAAAACAATGACAAACAAAGAAAAACAAAAAAAAAACATAGGATTAAATTAAAATGTCAACAATTTAAATTCAATATAAGTAAAATACAGATTAGAAAAAATAATAACAAAGGTACACATTCCAAATTTCAATTGCAGAAGATTATCATTTAAAAAGTCATCTACGCTGTAATAGCACTTTTCCAGTAAAAACCCCTGAACGGACTTTTTAAATTTGGTTAAAGGTAAACATTTAACAGCATCAGGTATTTTATTATAGATAATGGGTGCCCTACCAAAGAAGCTCTTTTTCAGTAAGGCAGTTTTACACTTGATTGGACACAACAAATTCTGATATTGAGAACGAATTGGGGTTCTTTTCACGTCTGAAAATTTCTGAAAAAATTGCGGATTTGCTTTTACGAAAAGTGCAGTTTCTAAAATGTACAAAGATGGTAAAGTTAGAATTTTTGATTTTCTAAAGTAATGTATGCAACTATCCGTTGTTCTTAGACCAAACATTGCTCGTATACATCTTTTTTGCATCCTGAATATAAGTTCTTTATTACGACCATCACGACATGCATAAAAGCATAGCAGAAAAAAATTGGAAGACCTTTCAGTAAAGAAATATCTACAGTCACGATCGCTACCTACTTTTTGGCCTTCATAACAAGGATGTTGCGGATTCCGATTTCTTAACATCCGCGGATGTGAATGCGGATGTGGATTTTTGAAGGCTCACATTCGCGGATGTGGATGTTTAAGATCTTATATAAATATAGTATATAACCGGTGTAACATAATGGCATTTACCTGGCGATTTTAATTTAACAAGCTGAGCTAAGACTAATATAAAGATTTCCCAATAAACAATTATTTACACACAATGGTCACTGTATTACAATAACACTCAAAATATCTATCTATACGATATGTACCTAATCCACAGCGCAAACAAACACGTAATGATTTATTTACAAGAAACAAATGACGCACCACAACAAACGCGACGGATCTTGTCACCAATTTTTTCGCTCCCATTGGTCATTATCACTTGCGAAACGGCACGCGCTATTCGCCGGCCCTATTAGTGTATTTGAATGTCTGCACACATTTTTGCACCCTTATGAAACTATCACCATTTGCTAAAACGTCATATGAACGCAATTTATAGTCTAGGAAACTCTCTACAAAGCATTATATTTGATTTAATAAAACTGTAGTACTCGAACTTGTGCAGGTGGAAAAGGGCAAAGGTCAGATGGCCGTCGCTTCGTGTAAAATACAGAAATGCTTCCGCGTCCGGCTTGACTGGAAACCGCCACCAACGTAGTTGGAAAAGGAATAGGCCAGTGGTTCCTAAACTTTTCAATATTGTTACCCCTGTGGACTATTAGGAAAACGAATTTTACGCCGACGTTAAAATGTTATCAATACAAACGATACAAGCAAATACAAATTAATATCTTTAACCAATATTTTGTAACCATATCATGTTTTAAAAGAGTGTCCGTGGAGTTTCTTGCCCGTTCTTCTCCATAGGTACCTACTACGCTTTGGAATGGGCATCTAGCTTCATCTTTCTGACTGACCGACCCCCTTGACAATTCAAAAGTGCCTGTAATTGGTTTATTTGAAATAAATGCTTTGAGTTTGAGTTTATTAATCACAAATTGCACATTAGTCTTACAATTTTAACATAATATTTTATATACAAACAATGAATTACTTAAGTAAAAATTATTAGTGTGATGGTTGGTATTGTTTTGCATTCACTTTTTTTTAAGACGACGCGACGGCTTGCAGCTGGACGGAGATGCCACGTGCTGACGTACGGTACTTACTGCGCGGCGATCTACATTTTTTTTATTTTTAGTTAGGTAGTTCTTCCTTACCCCCACAGAATAGCTCATTTACCCCCGCGGGGGTCATGATGGAATGACGGATGAAAATGTCCGTAAACGCTATCTACCGTACTCCCATTATTTCCATTCAGTGAATATCGGTTAAAATATTGATGTTATGTATGTATTTTCCCGTTCACTCGCTCGCTATATAACTGCGATGAATGACGTGACCTAGTTACCTGTGTTTCGGATAGGTTGCGTAGGTATATATACCTACCTATATATCTAGATTACAATAAACCCTCTTTCACACTCACCGGTTACCCGGCCTTGGTTACCCAGTGGAGAGAAATGAATGTAAGAAAGCTTCCACATGTTCGACAATTTATCACATTTTTACACAAATTCGCCAATATACTCGGCGTCCACAACCTGGCTGGAGTCTGTGTAAAGTACTTTAGGTGTGATAGATATATATCCCGAGAGATATATCCATAGAGATATACAAGGTGTCAGGGACATCGAAGCGAAGCCGGTTACCATGGATTCAGTACATGATTCTGGGCCCCCCTGCGTTGAAATTTAACGTCGGTTATTTTAATAAAAACAGCTGCTCCATACATTTTGACCGCGTAGGTATTGCACTTTTCTATGAATTTTTTTTAAATAACCGTAGAAAAATTTCAACGCAGGGGTGTTCAGAATCATGTACTAACCCCATGGTAACCGGCTTCGCGTCGATGTCCTGTATATTATAGAGAGGGATATAGCTATATCACGGCTTCAACCATCTTACTGCGACATGTCCATACGGTAAGCATTCAAAAGCCAGTGTTATAATAAATAGAGTAGGTAGGTATGTTATCCGGTTATTCACAAAAACAGTGCTTAATGGAACGCCCTTGCCAAAGAAAATTCATAGTCGCACTTATTGTTACGCTCGACCTCAAAATTACCAATACTTTACCTTACATTGACGATGGCGCAGTGACGGAGCCCATTCGCCATTCAGTGGCCAACTACTGCTAAGTAGTTTTCCAAACATAAAAAAGATTATGTAACAGCTTATTATTGTCCCACTGCAGAGTAATAGCCTCTTCTCATACAGAGAAGGCAAGAGAATTAATCACCACGTTAGCTTAATGGGGGTTGGGGATTTCAAATGCGTGTTATTTTCAAATGGGTATCTAGGCTCGCGGGTGTCGACACACCTTTATGTCGAACGATGTGTAGGTACGGAGATATAATTTTACTGGAACCTTTATGTAGTTCCTTGTAATTGAAAACGGTGTGGTGATCAAAGAGTAGGTACCTGTCCCATTCATAGATTGTTATGTTAATTTTACGCATAATGGATAATTATCTAAGTAGTTTTAGGGGTATGAGGAACAGGGTGTAAATTTCACTCATCCACCATAGAATAGGGAGGATCCTCCGACCAGACGGGTGTCATGTCTGGCGGGCAACTGCCCAGAGGTTGAAGTCGGGAGCTTCTATATAAATGTCGACCGCGCGGTGAACTCTAATTGCGCGATGCAGGATTTGAGTGACGTCAGGATGTTGTGTGACGTCAGGTCTTTGATGTGGTGATGTAGATGCCGCCACATAGTTATTAAAGTTTGTTGTGCTCATGAAAGGCAGTGGATCAAGGCAGTTCATCATCTGCCTAGCTTTTTCCCAACTATGTTGGGGTCGGCTTCCAGTCTAACCGGATGCAGCTGAATACCAATATTTTACATGGAGCGACTGCCTGTCTGACCTCGGCAACTTAGTTACTAGGTAACACGATACCCCTTGGTAATACTGGTTGTTAGACTTTTGGGCTTCTAACTACCCGTAACGACTGCCAAAGATCTACAAATGACAACCGGGACTAACGGCTTAAAACGTGCTTTCCGAAGCACAAAGAGGTAAAGAGGAGAGAGGAGGATAAAGGCAGTTATAACACAGATATTCCAGTGCTAGAAAGAGAGACGGAGCTATGCATGTCCGATACCTCCATCCCTTTTCGCAACGGAATCATGTTGGCATTTTAATACATTCAACAATGATCGACTTTAATTGAGTAAGAATAAAGTTGATTTCAGAATGAATAGCACTATTGAAAAAGTCATAAAAATGTTGATGTAGTTGATGAAGCACAGATTAGTACAGATGGTTCACTCTGCAAAATCATTTACTTAAATAAAAAGCGACTCTTGCTACGACACAATAAAATGCAATTCTGGTCGCACAGCGCTAATTACCTACACTTTTATTCACCTAGAAGTTGCCTCTCTTTCTATATTGTCGTATCCTATTATCGTCTAACTCTTTAGATCTTCTGACTACGTTACACTCAAGGGCGTCGCCAAGGGGGCCAAATGTGGCAACTGCTCCCCCTAGAGGTTCAAAACAATTTTGTCAAATACAAGGCATTTTAATGTAAAGAAACTACATAATCTATAAAGCCAATTTTGTGTATTTGGTTGACTTCTATTAGATTTTTTAAAGTTCAAAATCTCCTAAATGAGGTCTAATCCGGAGTCCGGGGACGCAATACCTAATAGGTATTATGACTGGTTTCAGCTCTACAGTTCTAAATAGTTTTGGGAAAAACGACCCGAAAGGTCCGTTTCCAATCCATACATTGAAAATGGAAATGATTATTTTTCTCAGTTCTTATTCGGACTATCGAGTTGAAAATTTGTCAAAAAAATTATGTCCACCAGCGTCGATTTTCGCCCCATTGTGCGCCGTATGATGCTCTATAAGTGTAAAGCTCTTGACTGTATCTATAAATCATACTTTCCTATCCTCCATGTATCAACCAAGGGCGTCGTCAGCCGATGGTCCAGGGTCCTGGACCATCGGCTGGCGACGCCCTTGGTTACACTAACTGAGTTGAGTTAGCCCAACAAGCCGAGCCCGCCGCGGACTTGTAGCTTCATACCTAAAATGCGGCACTCCGCATCTGTGGTTATGATTAAAGTCAGTTTGAAAAGGATTTTTAAGGTAGTAATTTGGTCGGTAGTCATGAATAATTTAAATTCCTAAAGGCCAAATTACCAAACGCAGTCAAGTTTTAATGAAAACGCACTCAGACTAGTCATCCAAACAAAGAAAGGGGCATATTTTGAACATACAGAACAGCAGTTCTGTTCACAACAGTGCCTAAGTAAGTAGCAACTTACTTAGGCACTGTACATTACATACATTTACCTACCTACAGGCTACTTACCTTATACGAGTAGTATTTACCTTCATAAATCCTCTGAATCACAATTTGCTGTTAGGCGCTGTATTCGCTACCCATTACTGTTACGTCCATTATACTCATTGGATCTTATAACGAGTAGGTAGTCACGTTTTCTTCCTGTATGCGTTGGTCTTTTGCTGTTCGGAGTGATTTTAACTTTTAATAATTTTTAGGGTTCCTCAAAAGGAAAAAACGGAACCCTTGGATGACTCGTGTGTCTGTCTGTCCGTCTGTCACAGCCAATTTGCTCCGAATCTAATGGACCGATTAAGTTGAAATTTGGTACACATATGTATTTCTGTGACCCAAACACGGACGTGACGACCAAATAAGAAAATAAAAAAGAGGTTTTGCAAACTGTACCATGTGACATATCAAATTAAAGGGCTTATTGCGAGGAGCTCAAATATTTTGTTTTCATAATTTTAAATTGAATACTATTAAAGATATAAGATGAAAATTATAGGCTCAGTAGTGTCTGAGATAAGGGGGGGGCCTAATCCCAGACACTACTGAGCCCAAAATTTTGAAAAAAATACAGAGAATGGTTGTTTACTCATACTAGATTACAGGAAAATCTATAAGAAGTCTATGTTCTTAAATTAACATGGTAAATCTTTCAATATTGTGCGTACAAACTTGCATTTGCAGTTGGTATGTATGGGAGAACATGTTTTTCAACTACAATATTAAGTTTGTTCTTGGGACAACTTCATCCCAACTACGGAACCCTTCATTGTGCGTAGTCCGACACGGACTTGGCCGGTTTTTTAAATGTTAAAAGAATGGATGTAGACAGAGTATAACCTTTTAAATTATGAAGTAACTAGGTACCTACACTACCTACCCTTATACGTACCACAACTTATACTTATGTAGACCGCTACGTATTAATATGTCAGTATACTAACACAGCAAAGCCATGCCAAGTGTCACAGCTCCGGCCTCTGGTCACCGAGACCCAGGCACGGTATAATTATTCTGAGAAACTAGGTAACACCCGGGCTAGCTTAGTTTAGAAACCGCTATCTTGACATCTGATATGGATAAAGTAACTTATGCAACAGCCATGTTGAACCAGTTTTCTGCATAATAATTATGAATTCAGATTTGTGTTGCCCACACTGGTGGGACACAGGCCTCCTCTCTTTGAGAGAGAGTGGGCTGTAATCTACCACGCGGGCCCGGTGTGGGTGGGTAGACGTCACATGTCTTCGATTTTTTTCCTCACGTTGTTTTTCTCAAACACCCTCTATATAGACTTAGCACGAGATATAATAGGTACGAAACTAAGTACGAAAATATGTTATACCTATTGTAGCAAAAACCTCGACAGCCATTTAGTAGGTAAACACAAAAACAAAAAATAAGTAGTGTACCTACCTAAGTGCATTTTAATGCACAATGTTGAAGCTGCTGATCGCGGCTAGCCTCAAACGGCAAACCCATCTCTAGACTTTAATAGAGAACAAAAGCCGGTTTGCACCTACATTCTAGTAGGAGGAACTTATGTATATAGCTTCGTGCAGACTAGCGCGATGCGACAGCGCGACGCGACACCGGTTATTGCTACACCATGAAGTTTTCTTAGAAATTGTATTGTTCGAGTCGCGCCGCGCTGCCGCGTCGCGCTAGTCTGATTTTTTTTTCCTTGTATAAAGTATTCACAGTGGATGATCCTTTACTCGTATTCTCGTTTCAATCTAGCTAATACGAGTACTTAAGTAATTTTAAGATAACTTAAACAGCTAAGCAACTATAAAATTAAGTTATAAGTTCTTTCTTCTTCACTTTATGTTAACACTAGGTTCCGCCAGCGGCTTCACCCGCGTGAAATCTTTATAAATTGTAGCCTATGTTACCCAGTGATGATAATACTTAAGTATTTAAAAAAAAAAAATCGGTCCAGTAGATTTTGAGTTTATTCATTACTAGCTCCCGCCAGCGGCTTCGTCCGAGTTATAAATTATAGCCTATGTTACTCAGTTTAAATAATATAGCATTCTACCTACTGGTGAAAGAATTTTCAAAATTGGTCCAGTAGCCAGTAGTTTTTGAGTTTATTAATTACAAACAAACAAACAAACATACAAAAAATCTAATCTTTTCTCTTTAGAATATTAGTATAGATAAAGTTCCTAGATAAACCTATTTATTTCTTTCTTTCTTCCAGACGGATAGACCGCAGCAACTCTCTAGTCGAAAGCAGCAGTGGCGTCGGGCCCCTGAGTCCTGGGGCCAGCGCCACCATATGCTCCCTAGGCGCCCTGCAACCGGACCTGTACACCAAGCGAGAGGCCCCACTGGTCATAGAGCTGGAAGGAGCCGGCCCTTCGCTTGGCAGGATCCATCTGCGCTTGAAATATGATTTTGATCGGTCTGATTTGGAAGTGCATCTTATTGAAGGTATGGATAAACCTACGTTTTGTATTACGAATTTTTAAACTTTTTGAATTACGAACATTTTCTTTTACTTTTTTTTACTTTTTGAATTACGAACTATTAGGTACCTATGTATATTGTGCCTAGAGGGCTACAGACCGTTCACTATAACTTGTCCCTTGTCGTCAAGTTGGCTCCATTGCTTGTCAAGCTTACTTTCAATACTAACAGAGTTCAAAATGGCGACTGACAGAACAGTGCTACCAACCGCGTCACGAGAAAAGTTATATTGAACGTACTGTAAGTACAAGAATCCTTTGGCGCCTACATAACATTGACAGTGGGGCGTTGTTAGTAAACATTTGTGAATTTGTCACAGAAATTGTATTGTCAAAACAAGATGGCGTTGTCAGTTCCGATTATTGCCCATGCCGTAGGTACCTACCTACTGGAATGATTTGGTAAGTACTAGAATAGCCCGATTCAAACTTTATGACGGCTGGGAACATGAGGCGAGTCGCTGCGCAGTAACAAATTCATGTGACCGCGGGAGTGAGGGGTGGGGTACTGCGCAGCAAGCAGCTCACTTCAGAGCTGCCATAAAGTTTGACTCATACTTTATTCAGGGCTATTTCAATGCACCCTCCATTTCTGAAGATTTTTATTGTTTTCGAAGTATAAAGTTGAAAACGTCGTTAGTAGGAAAGTCCTTGAATGTGAACTTGAGAGTTCGTATGAGCAAAATTCAGATCTCAAAGTCCTTGAATGTGAACTTGAGAGTTCGTATGAGCAAAATTCAGATCTCAACATACCTAAGTTTCACAGGAATAGAGAAAGCCTGATTTATTTTCGGCGTCAATAGAGATATACTTACTTAGTTGAGGAATTGTGTAGCGGAAGCGGAACACCCACATGGGTCACCCACACTCAATCTGTAGGAAGGTATTACTCCCAAGCTGTTTTTATCGTGGAGTATCGTATCTTTATTCACATTTATCAACAACCTTGCCCAATAATGCGTGTCTAACATATCACAAAAATAAACAAATAGAAAATATCATTAGTGTAGGTATTTATAACGTCTTGTTAAGGTAAACTTTATAAAAAACAATATTTTCCATTTCGGATCCATTACCATACAGCCAAACTGAATGAAATCAAATTTGAGTCCGAATTTATAGGGGTAGAATACAGGACTGGGCATAATCCTCTTCCAGCATATGGGTTTTGGTTTGTTTAGGCAGGCATGGAGAAACTACGTGTAGGTAGGTACCTACCTACCTACATTTGCAACGTATGAAGTGACGTAGGCATTGAACGTGCTTCTCGTAGCAGCCACTCGTAGCATTTTGCTACGAAGTCTTTTCACGTTTTTGAGTGCCAATTTGACGAAAGATTGTTAACTAAAAATAATTTTGATAACTGGAACTTAGATATCTACCTGAAAGATAAATCAAGCAACTCCATATTATATTTTATCTGATAGGTAGTTTGTGCATAGGATAATGTTTAGGAGCAAGCTTAGGTAGGTAATACTTTCCCTACATTTATACAATAAGCTAAGTATAAACTACCTACCTGCTTAACTTAACCCTTCTGCAAATTCTAGCTCACGACCTAGCGGGCTACGAAGCTGGGGGTTTCAATGACCCTTACGTGCGCGTCACCCTATTGCCCGAAGTTGACACGCGGGTCCGTCAGACACCGGTGCATCGGAACGAAGCCAACCCGTTCTTCGACCAGCACTTCAAGTTCCCAGTATCGCACGACGAGTTGACCGACAAGACGTTGCTGCTGCAAGTCTTTGATTATGACAGGTGAAGTTCTGAATAGGAGTGTTACAATGATCTTTTGACGCATGAATGACATTGACAGGGGGTCGATGTTGGTAAACATTTGTAAAATGGTCACAGAAATTGTATTGGCAAAACAAGATGGCGGCGTTGGTTCCGATTTTGGCCACGCGCCCGAACAAACTTGTAGCGTTGTACTAGTCTAGTAAAGTAGGTAAGTACTATAGTTATATTATTTGTCTAATAATACTAGAAAAATAGTTTTCCAACGGAAACTACAGATATCGTCTATAAACCTTCTGAATGTTTATGCTTAGGTCATCTATCTTCGTTTATACGATTAGTACTTAAATAGAAAAGCAACTGGTAACACAGCCAGCCGATAGATCAGTAATCAGAAAATGTATGCGCTTGTTGTTACTGTGGACAACGGCACATCGAATTCTAAAAGTTCGACTTATTAGAGCGTTCTCTCTGTCACTCATACCTGTGTCAGTTTGTTTCTCAAACCCGATGTGCAATACTGATACCTATACCTAGTATTTTTCCTGACGAAGCGACGAGCGCTTTACTTGTGGTAACCAAGTGTACAAACACGCTGTAAATGTTTGCGTGAAGACGAGTAGCGTCAGCACATAACACACACACACGCATACATTTCCAACTTCATCTGTGTCTCGGACGGTACCGAGATCTGCTGCGCTTACACACACATTCACAGCATACTTGTACACTTGGTACACCCTACCCACAAGCAAAGTGTGTCACTTCGTGAGATAAAAATACTGTACCCGAATACCTGTGCCTACATAAATGAAATAGGTATACCTATCAGACACCTGCCTAAATCTATTACAAACTCCGTGTTGATTCCAGGTTCTCTCGCAACGAAGTCATGGGTTCAGCCAAGGTGCCTCTCTCCCGCGTGGAAGTAGCGGGAGGAGCCGAAGTGTGGGCCGAACTCTCCCGAGAGCGGCGCCCGCCGGAGGAACTGCAAGAACTTTTGCTGTCGCTCTCTTACCTACCGTCGGCTGAACGACTCACTGTCGTTGTGTTGAAGGCGAGGAATCTTTTGCCGCCTCAAGAAGGGAAGGATGCTTTAGGTACGATTTTTCTTAACTAATACGGAGTGATTTTGTATCTGCTACTGCAGCTACGCAGAGGGATGTTAGCTACGCAAGAGGTGTGTAGCTATTTAGCTACGCAAAAGGTGCGTAGCTAGTTAACAACTCAAGGGGTTCGCTACGCAAGGGGTTCGTAGATTGCTACGCAATATACTTGTAGTTTGCTAAGCAACAGACTCGTAGTTTGCTACGCAACCGACTAGTAGTTTGCTACGCAATATCCTTGTAGTTTACTACGCAACAGACTTGTAGTTAGCTACGCAACAGACTCGTAATTTGCTACGCAATAATATCCTTGTAGTTTGCTATGCAAGTAGCCCGTAGTTTTCTACGCAAGGACCTCGTGGCTACGGTTTTTCATTTCCTATAAGTACCTACCCGAAACGATACCTAACTTTTGCTCAGAAAACTAGTGAAAACTAAGAAAAGGTTTTGAAAATTCACCCAATATATAAACAGGAAACAGGAAATTAAATTTTGTATGGAAGTTTGTTGTTTTTCCCAATGGGCTGAACAGGGCTTGTCGTATAATAAACTATTAATTATTAGAAAATGCCAAATAAAAAATAAATGAAATAATAATATAATAAATTGAATAATATTAAATGAAATTTTATGACGATTCCAGATGTGTATGTGAAAGTATATCTGTTGGTGAATGGCAAACGTGTGAAAAAGAAGAAGACTAACAGAAAAGAGATCAACAGCCCCGTGTGGAACGAGGCTTTATCATTCAGTCTGCCGTCTGCTAACCTTCAGGAGGCCTCCATTGAGGTAAATAAAATTTATAAGCGTTAGAAATCGCACTATTTAATGAACCCATGTAGGAACGATATATTAACGGCAAAAGGACTTTATGGCAATTATAAATAATCAATTATGAAGTTTAGTTTATGGTAATATTCTTATATGAATACGACTTCAGGGCGAAATCAGATAAACAACGGCTACATTAGGTAGGTACCGAAAACAGCAAAAAAAAAAAGAAAGTAATTTCGCTCATGGGTTGATATAGCCGATGCCTTAAAAGAGTCCTCGTCCTGGACGTAGGCCCCCATTTGTTCGTTAATTACTAGCTTATTTATTACCGACTCCAGTATTCTATTTATTGAGATAAAGCATACCTACTTACAAGATCCTTTTCATTTTCTACAACCGCAAGATACATCCAAGCATAACAGCTATAATATTTACCCACTTCCTATAATATATTGTCCGTATGTGAACAGGTGTGCGTGGTGAGCGGCGGCGGCAGCGGGCTGGTGGTGGGCTGGTGCTGCGTGGGCGCGGCCGAGCCCGCCGCCGAGGGGCGCCACTGGGCGCAGATGGCCCACGAGACGCGCAAGGCCGTGGCAATGTGGCACACCCTCAGATAGACTGTCCCCTTGTAAACACCCCTTATGCAGTCCCACATACATCTAAATGAACGTCAATGGCAGCTTGTAAAGGAAGATGTCAAACGCCAGTATAGTGCTATATGGTTCTTTTGGCTCGTGGCCAAAATCGGAACTAACGCCGCCAACTTGTATTTTCCAAATTCGCAACAATGTCGGACCACGCACAATGAAGCGTTCTGTAGTTGAGATGAATTAATCCCAAGAACAAACTTAACATTACAACAACAATATTGAGACATTTACTATGTTATTTTAAGACCATAGACTTCTTATAGGTTTTCCTGTAATCTATGAGTAAAGAACCATTGTCTGCATTTTTTTCAAAAAATTTGGCTCAATCATTTCGGAGTTATGGGGGGGAATGGTCAATTTTCATCAATTTTCTTAAATATCTTTAAAAGTACATATTTAGTTTAAAATTATTTTTAAAAATATTGAGATCCTCGCAGCCTCGCAAGAAGTCCTTTCATTTGATATGTCACACGGTTCAGTTTGCAACTTTTTATTTCTATTTTCTTATTTGCCCCCCAAAAGTAACCCCAAAATTCAAAATTTATTTGCGTTACACGTTCGTGTTTGGGTCACATAAATAGGTAGGTACATATCGTCGCCGTGCAGTGAAAACCTCGTAAAGGAAATTAATTGCTTTTCTTTTTATTTATTTGTTGTGTAGAAAACCTCGTAATGCATGCTTAGAACAAAATACAGACAGTGAGATGAAGCATCTTGGCTTCTAATGCCTTCTATCGTTGATAACGAGAACATCAGAGAACGTCAATGACGGCTATTCTTCAGACAGTTATTATCTTCCCCTGTAAAATAACGTTTATTGCAATCACGAGGTTTTCACTGCACGGCGACGATATGTGTACCAAATTCCAACTAAATCGGTTCATTAGATTCGGAGCAAATTGGCTGTGACAGACGGACAGACAGACACACGAGTGATCATATAAGGGTTCAGCTTTTTTCCTTTTGAGGTACGGAACCCTAAAAACACGACGAACGAACGTTATTTCTCTATTCCGCCACGTTCATTTAGATCCATGTAGGACTGTACCCTCGTCTAGTTTATCCCGGACCGATTGCTTTATTATACTTCTGTAGATACTGTTCACTGTTGTCTAGTTAATGCAGTGACGTCTTGGTACTTACCAACTAGAAATTGCTAAAGGAGCGTGCATTCCAATTTTAAAAATATCGGCCTAGATTTCATGTTCCGAGCTGTACCTATTTATTGTTCTCGGGACATACGAAAACACTAATGTATATCTGTAATATATAAAGTAGGCGATGTTCAGGTGGTTATAAGGTGATATAATCTTGAAGTTGATGTTTGTAAGTCATACTCATGACGTCACTGCTATACCATTTCTGTGTTACTTGTCTGTATCAACTATCGTAGTTATTTCACTGTAACAGCCTAATCTACATAAACTTTACTAAACGTATACTTCGCCGCAGAGCCTAAGTTTGCTCAAAGGAACAGAACAAAATATTCTGATATTTTATCACTGTTTAGAAGCAAAATGTGTCTGATATTCAATAGATTGTAGCTTCACAAATTCGTGTTTCGAATCTTGCAGTAGGTATACTTAAATGTCACTAGTCATTGATATAAAATGTTATTTATACGAAGTTTCGCTACACGGAGCACTGACTGTAGATAAATAAATACTTCTGTTAGCTTTATCGCTCTCTGATAAACTAGCCGAGAAGTCTCGTGAGCGAAGGTATGTCTGTCTCAGAGGTTATAAATAAGTGTAATATCCCTTTTGTCAAGACTTATACTTGTATTACACTCCCTGCCTTCCTATACTGTCCAGTCTCAACTGTGGGCTCTAACTTCCACCTGGCATTATATAAAATTATATCAACAAAATATAGTAGAAATATTTATCTTGTTAAACTTTATAAAAATATAACAGACCTAAATATTTTCGAGGTGTAAAATTATATTGAGCTTTTGGAACACCAAACAAAATCTTATGAATTTATGGAATTTTATATAAGAATGTTAATTTTTGAAAATAAATTTTAATATCATTGTCCAATAGGTGATGTATATGAATATGACTATTTCTATCTCCTGTACTATCTTACACGTGTGCCCACAGTTATTCTGTCACATAACTAGATATATAAATAAATACTTATTAGTACGTAGTCATTCAATAGAATGGCCTCCGTCTGTTCAAGGGTTTTATGAATTATATCGAATTTTATTCCAAAAATATACGTACATATTTTTATCTAAGTGTATGTATCTGTGTGAAGAGGTATAATACTTTTTATTTTCTTTACAATGTCTGAATAAAATGTCTATTTGTAAGATTAAATGGTGTTTGATTGTAGAAATAAAAGTCGAGTGTACAATATTTTAAATGTATCATTTATTAATAATAACTTTTTACATGTGTACAATATTTTATAGATCAATAATAGAAAATAAAGATAATATAAAGTTGATATATTTAACGTAACACAAAACACTTTACCAGAGCTTCGGAGTCCCGTAGTGTTGTCGTAAAATGAGAGTCCAGAGCACTACAATAATGCACTATTATAAAGTTACTCGAAACTTACCACCATTGCTGAGGAGACGCAGGAACGCAGGCAATCGCCAACTAAAATTGCATTATACAATGTTAAATGTGAGCCGGAGTAACAAAACGTATTCTAACATTGCCATCACCTCAATACTGCGGGAAGTCATGCGGACATACGTCAATATTAATAAGTGGTGATAGTAAGTACTAAAACAATAAACATTAACTATTAACTGGTTAG
This sequence comes from Agrochola circellaris, assembly GCA_914767755.1. Taxonomy (NCBI): domain Eukaryota; kingdom Metazoa; phylum Arthropoda; class Insecta; order Lepidoptera; family Noctuidae; genus Agrochola; species Agrochola circellaris. The sequence continues at coordinate 6,783,492 of OU611847.1, forward strand.
TCGTAAAGACATCACACATTTACTAACAAAAGTTATTTATCTTTTAATACAGGCTGTTTTTAAATGGTTACAGATAAAATTTGGAGTGGTTATTCACTTTATACCAAGCAAATTTTGTCCTATGCGTTTTGGAAATAAAAACACAGGCCGCACCACACCCTCATGAAACTTAATGACCATAAACAGAAATAATGTATTTTTTTCATTTCCAAAATTCATGGAACAAATTATAGTAGTGCCAGAAAAAGCCTATGTAGGTACAAATAACATTTTAATTTATATGGAAGTGTTTGGAATAAGTAGCCTATTACGTGAACCAACAGTTTCGTCAGAATGATAACAGATAAGACTGATTAATTGATTGAAACGCAAATTATCATTAATATACACGATAACCAGTAAATAGTACAGTTTGGCCGAGACCGCTGTTCCGGGCCTTAGGCATGTGCGCGGCGAGACCGCTCATTTTTCAATGCTCACGGCACCCAGCGTCCCCCCCCCCCCCGCCACTCATTCGTCAACGCTGCCCCCAACTCGTCGCGTATTCCTAAGGCGCGGAACAGCGGTCCCCGTCAAACTATAACACTAATTGGAATTAAGACAGACTTACTACATGCAATTCTGGGCTTTTAAAATAAATTTAATATGGCTACGAAATTCAAGCATTCTCATGAATAAAATCGGAATAAATACTTAAATGCAAAACTGATAATAAAAAAGCTACAAAAATAAATAGGTTAGCTAAAAAGAGATGTATACTTTACACATCGCTGTAGACGCCATTTCCTTCGTTGGGACAATAGGGGTGGGACAGGTTTCTTTAGTGTAACTGTGTTTAGGCGGATAAGTGCGAATGTGGGTGTTATGTCATGTGGAACGGGATTGGGTGTGTAGGTAAATGCAGTCGGCATCCTTGCAGTCGCCGCCCACTTCGAAGGGGCAGAGGATCGCGTTCGGGTCTCCCTCCCAACTGAAAAGGATGAGGTTTATAAACAATCAACTGGTATATCGATGGAGGGGTATATTCCACAGCACAATGTTGTGAAAATGTCACTAAATGGGGGTTGTCTCGTAGAATGAGTTCTGGGCGGGATAGTTTTCATCAAGTAAATCGTAGTGATATGATACTCGTAACAAAGTACTATTACTCTAAAAGTCAAGCAAGACCCCATGGAGAAAGCCCAAACAACAAAAGAGTTGTAACAACATATAAGTAACGTAAAGGAAATACGAATGCAACTTGAATTCATAGTAAGTACTTGAAATAATAGTTTTAACATTTGCCACTTATGGATTTATCATTAACAAGCATTATTGCTATGTGTAAGCATTTACCCTTGAATAGCAGCATTGGAATGAAATGATAAATACCACAGAGCACAATATCACTATTTGCTAATAAATTGCGCACCACATTTGATCTTATTTAATTAATTCTTTGCTATGTAAGTTTAAATGTTAAATAATAAAGTAATAGCAGTCCCAAAATCTGGTTTCCTTCAAGGTTACTCAATTAAGATTATAGACAAGTAAAAGAGCCAACTACAAGATTTTATATTAATTCACAAACCAAAGGTCGCTATTAGCATGATCTTTATCAAAGCAGTATTAGTAAAAAATCAGGAAAATAGGTACAACACCACTAAAATAGTATAACTCACGTTGAAATCCCAAAAGCGTCGAGAGGTGATCTGTAATCATCGTTCTCAAGTCTTCGACGATCTAGCGCTGCCTCTTCTTTCCCTCCTCCTTTTTCCACAATTGGATGGCTAGAGAGCCTTATATTTTCAAGCAAATCCTCATTCCTATCTTTCCTTTCCACATTTAATTTACTTGTATCATTACTATCGCTTTTATCATCTGTCATTTTAACAACTTTTTTATTACTAGTGACGTCAAGCCGTATTGATAATATTATAGGTGGTTTCACTACCAGTTCTTGACTGCCTTCACCAGTAAGATTATTTACTAAAGGAATTTCGGGTTCACTAGCCAGATTGATGTCTTTTACAGGTTTATGTACTACAAGATTTTTAGGGTCTTCTTTACCCGCATTATTTTCTTTCACTAGTTTGTGTACTATAAGGTTTTTAGGATCTTCTTTAGCCAAATTGTTTTCTTTAACAACGACTCTAACTGTCCTGTTTAATACAGGTGGAGTTTTGAGTTCTTCGTTTACTGGATTATTCTCTTTTTGTAGTCTCGGAATCATTTTATTTAAAGGCAATATGCCATTGATTTTGGAATGTGCGGAAGTCATTGAGCTGAAAAATTAAGTTTTAAAAGAAGAAGCAACCAGTTTTATTACACACAAGAAATAAATGGTATTAAAAGTTCCCAATGAAATGACAAACAAAGTAACTATATTAAAAACAAATAAATAGACACCTGAAGGAAAATAACTAAGACAGACATAACCCAAATCGTGGTTGAATTAAGAAAAATAACAAAAATACCTTTTCAATAACATTTGATGGTGCAACCTTATTTTTGTCAAACAGGTTTGAACAGATCTAGTCTGCTTCTTATTCAATGCAATGGCAGTTTTGATATTGCGAAGCTCTGTGGCAACAATTTTATATTTTTGGGATAACTTTATCCCTTCTTCTTTCAACTTTAACATCTTGGCAGACTCCTCGGCAATATTTTTTCTGTAAAACAATTACAGAGTTGCAAGTGTTTGGAAGAAAAAAATAAAGAAAAATAAAGTTAAGGTAATAAATAAATACCTTGATATTTTTATTTTGTCTTCCAAATTATTGATAACAGATAGTTTTGAAGCATCAACAGTTACATTTCGTGGCTTTAAAGTATCTTTCAGTGGTGCAGATACTTTGTTACTTAAATTAAATGTAGTTTGCCTAGCTTGTTTTATTTTTTCTAATTCTGCCATTCTTTTCACTAGGTTTTTGTACTCAATTTGCTCTGATTTGGGCAAATGTTTTACGGCCTAAAAGAAATATCAACCTTAAAATGTCTGAAAAAAATAACAATGTTGGAGAAAACGAAAAATATATGAGAGTGAATTCTGCAGACCTTAGCAACGAACTTTTCATTTTTCTTTGGTGGGGCAGGCTGCTGTACTACATCAGGGAGCGTTGACTTTTCAACTTCCATTCTAGTACTCTTCAAAAAGATATCTAATTTCTGCTGGAAATCAATCTGCTCTGACAATTTCAAATGCATTTTAGTTAAATTCGTAGTTGCTTCATGTTCCCCTTCAGAATCCGATTCCCCAACGGCAATTATCAATCTCTTTTCCTCTGGTACTACAGCAGGTACAACAGATTTTGCTGGTGCCGGAGGTGGCTTAGGTGAAATAGGTCTTGTGTCTTTTATGCTCTCAATAGAATCCACTATCTTAGGATTTACCAAATTAGGTAAGTTTTTGCTGAGAGAAGTAAGCAGTTTAGCGCGCAACAGGTCTTCATCGTCTTCCAGTTCATCTACATCTGGAACATTTGTTGCAGGAATGTCTTTTTCTAAAGATTTTGTTAATTCTGGCATGATATGCTCGTTTATAGTATTAGTTTTGGCACTATCTTCTAGGTTTTCTTTAGTCTTCTCTTCAGCATCTGAACCAATATCCATGTCAACGGATTCTATATCAGTATTATTATCTGACTTTAGTAGATCATCTGGGAAGTTTGATGATTGGGATAACCTCTTCTTTAATTTTTGTTTCTGTTTTCTTTCAATGGCTTTCTTAAGTAAAGCAGATTTCAGACAGATCAATCTCAACTCTGCAGTATCACTATCTTCATCTTCGGAAAGTATTTTGTGTTCAGTTTGGACATCATTTGGAACTGAATTGGCTTTGGTAGTTTTGGTTTTCAGAGCATGTTGCCTAAGTAGTTCTAGATCTTCATCAGAATCTTTATCAGAAATGTTTTCTCTGCCAGAATCTTTCTTTAAATCTTCATCTTTACTTAATGAATCAACAGTATCCTGCTGCAGATCCATTGGAACAGTTTTGCTGTCTTCATCAGTACACAAGTCTATTAGTTCACATGATTGTGCATTTTTTGGTATGCTGTCTTGAGCTTCAGCATTAAATATATTATGATCATCAGCAGTCAGTGAAGAGATAAGTCTTGATTGTTCTAATAAATCGTCAATGTCATTATCTGTTATTTTAGTTTCAGTAAGGAAGACTTTTGTTGGCTCTGGGGTGACTCCACAAAGCATTTTCTGGAGTCTTTCACTTAAAGATGTTTTATCATTTTTATATGTATTTTTGTTCAGTACAACAGCATCAGCCAATTTTCTTCGTCTATTTCTGTATTCATCTTCAGATTCTTCGCTTGATTCACTTATAACCTTTACTGCTAATTTCTTTTTAGTGTACGGATTCTTTTTCTTGTAGTCTCTAGATAGAGGTAGATTCTTTGTTTTTAAGGGATAGACAATTGGCTCCAATTTTTTTCTTTTTTGTCTGTGATGTGTCTTTTGACGTTTTTGAACTTTTGGTCTGTGTGGTGCATGGGAATAATAATCGTCTAATTCAGTCGCCGAAATTTCCGATAAGTCATACAGTAATGTATCCTCCGTCTTATGTTTTGTACCTAAAATTTTATAGAATGCACACTACGTGCCTACAAACAAAAATAGTTCACTTACGCTAAATTAACCATTCAAAGTTTCTTACCATAGTTTTTTTTTATTTTGGGTGTAGTATGAACAAAGTAAGAATTAATTGAAAAATATAAAAACATTCCAACATCACTATTTTAATAAAAGTATGATTATATGAAAGCACATTTATACCTACTATTGAAGTTTCAGTAGTAATTTATTTAATTAGTAATATTCTACATCTATTCTAAATTAAGTAATAGGCAAGTCAGTTGTGCTGTTTTCTAACAATTTGTAAGTTTATGAATTCAATCAAGATCCATACACTTTTAGGTTAGTTGAACTATGCATGATTTCTATTGACGATCTATGCACGACTCTGCATGATTTTACTAAAAGTCTCCAGATAAATTCTATACTCCGTTGGTTTAGGTAGTTAACTAATGGTAAACAAAAAAAAAAACACGTGACAAGAGAGCTGTCAAGTAACCAAATAAACATAATACCTGTAACTCAGTTGTCATGCTACATCACAGTTGTACTCTCCAATTTAGTAATGTTAAATCATTGACGTTTAGAGAACCTGTCTTTGGGCTCTTTACAATAGACAGATGACAGAATATTATATTATAATTCTCACAAAAAAATTGTGCTCAAGCAGTTACATGTACGAAGAGTAGTTTAAGAATAAATGATAAAGTTTAAAATACATTTATAAAAGAGGAAACTATCATAAAACTCGAAAATACAGATGCATTCGGATGCATATTCACCTAAAGTTAATTTTTGGCTATTAAGTATGGTAGCGGATTCACATTTTTTTTTTTTTTTTCAAACAATATCCGGCAATGCCAAGAACACTGGGAATGCATAACTATTCGGGTGTATAGTATGGAAGAGACTTCAAAAAAATATATATTTCAAAAAACCCTGAGATTCTTGGATTTCACAACTATTCAGATGCATATTTATTTAAAATTAATGTACCAAAGCCAACAATTTACTTTTGGTAAACATGCATCCAAATATCCGATCTCTAGTTATATTGTATGTTTAAACAAGAAAGTGTCATCTATTAAAACCCTTTTTACCATTTGTTGACCTTTAGTTTACCTAAACCAATATAGTTAATAAATTCTACCTTCATTTTTTTATTTATCTGGTAGACAGTCAGACTCACTTTCATTTGTTATTTAGTATGGTTAAGTCCATATTAGATGTTTCCACTAGTAAGTGGAATCAACTTCAGTGCAAGGTGTTAGCATACAGATGAAGTTATTGCAAAAAACTAAACCATACCAACCATAATAGTTAAAATATTCAAGGTTACATTTTTATCTGATAATCTAGTTTGAATGAAGTTATCAATAACCTGATAAGAATTAGTTTTGAGCATATTTGCTCAGTAATTTGTAATATGTATTTGGTCTAAACCATTTTTATTTTAATACTTTTTCCTGTTTATTAGAAAAAGGAATCAATTACTAAACTCTGACGTCAATCATAAATACCTAAATGGTTCTGAATTTACTTATTTTAAATCTACATAAGTAGATGATGTAAAAATCACAGGATTATAGTAATTACGTGCATAGTAATTTAAAATGACTGGAGTCCAATCAAAGGTGCTTACAAAGCAAAATTTGCTGCATGTTTATGACAATATGAGGTTAGCCTTTAACTAGGTCAAAGGTTAACAATAACACAAGGTCATAAAGATCAATACGGCGACTAATTATAGATGTAACATTTTTATAGTATTGTGAGTTCGTTATGCTGGTCTTACCTGGCCCGATAGAAGAACTTTTAGCTTTCTTACGCTCAAGGACATTGTTGTAATTCTCTAGCACTTGGAGTCTCTGACGCAACAGGAACTCTTCCTCAGATGATATATCAGATAGATCATCCACTATTTCTCCTTCTTCCATCTCCGAGTCCACGTTAGACGGTGGAATATTCTCAACTAAAGCCATCTTCATTGACTTGACAGTCTTCTGGAGGAAAAGAAAGTCGTTTCGTTTGATACAGATGTTATTTAGAAAAGAAGTAAAGAGACAAACATGAAATTAAATGCGATACTTACAGTTAATTAGTTTATCATTATGGCACGCTCTTTTCTGTAAAACTAAAATTATTTTTCAGCCTTCTTATTCGTTTCCTGCAGCCAGCAGCAGTCTCTACCTGTCTATGCCTCTATGGCACTCTATGGTAAAACAATATATTTTTAAGATCATTCCGATTATTTGTATTTTTTTCAGATTGAAGCAAAGCTTTTTAAGCCCACGTACGCACGGACGTAAAACTATCGCGGTGGGATTTTATCGCGCACTGCATTTTCAACTCTTGGTGTTGAACCGAGCGTTGAGAATCCAACGCGCTGGGACGAACTCTCGTCTGACTGCGACGAGAGTTAGACCCAAAAAACACACTGTTGGATTTTCAACTCTCGGCGCTAAGCAGAACGTTGAAAATCCAACGCACGAAAAAAAATCACTGCGGGAAAAAATCACCCGTGTGAACCTGGGCTAAGTACTGATTTCATTAAATTTAATTTTTTTAGTGGATGCAGTCTACCCTAAATAGGAAAAAAAATTAAAACAATTTCTATCATAAACTGCCATTTTGTAGCTCTATGCTATGACTTCCTAGAAGAGCGGTGGCCGCACATAACGACAGCTATGTCGGCCGTCATAAAAATGATGACAGCGGCAAATTTATTATATAGATTAGCCCTACCGGGTTAAAACCCGGTAAGGCGAATCTAACAATTTAAATCTTTTAGGTTTTCTGTTTCGTTTTGACACCTCTGACACACACTGTCGCACTTGGCGACAGTGTGTGTCTTTGTTTGTTAAATCTTTGGAGGGCGGGGTTTCACTCATTGTCAAATACTGGTGAAAATAACAGATTTTTATGACGTCCGTTATATATAATACGACAGAACCGCTTCTCTAGGAAACCGTAGCTTTACAATTGAATCTGCCACCGAATTAAATGGTTGTGAATAGGTGTACCCTAAAAGCGCAATACACGATCAATCTTAATCGTTTTGAAACAAATTTGTAATCCATTGCTACATAAGTTCGAAAAAAAAATGGTTGCCTGTTAAGTCGGTTTTACGGGCGAAGATTTTACGTGACAACGTCTTTTTCTCGGTAGAATATTTATTGACATGAATATTATTAAATTGCACAATCCGGTCCGGCGGGCCTCTCTCTCGTTCGGTGACTCATCGTAATAGACGTGAGCGGGCGTTACACTTTTTCATGAGTGACTCCGAGCCGCAACCTAATTTAAGACGTTGTCACGTCAAAAAAACTGCTCTACAACGTAAATAACGCAATTAAATGTTGTTGAACTGTCAAAATGAAACAGATTAGTCGTAATCGTTTACGAAAATATGTTACGTAATTAGATAGCTGGTGCACCTCACTAGAAAGTGGCGCCGCGCCACTCTGGTGGCAGAAGGAAGGCCCCCAATGCAAATTTACAAAACTATAGACTAACGTGATGTTATTTTACAACTTTTTACAAGCTTTTTATTCGGGAAAATAGACATTTGTCAAAGTCACACTAGAAACGGCTGTCAGTATGTCACTCCCGCTCTCCCACCCCCAGGCCCCACTGTCAGTGTCAGTTGAGTTTGACAAGCAAGGGAAGACTCCGCCCCCAAATTGAAAATTGAAAAGCCCAATTTCAAAACAAATTACCTTTTTACAACAAAATATTTAAAAACTGATACCATTAATTCCACAGTGTCCTAAGAATACCTCAGTGCTGTCGCGATACAGCTGCATAATGTTTCAAGAAAACGAAGATGATTGTAAATTCGCTGCTTGTACGTATTTTGCGAAGAATCATCCTGGCGAAATGTGTGGAAGCAATGGTTTACCGCTCACGCCAAGTTCTATAACAATATTGGGGCGGGCCCAGAGGCTCCTGACGATTGAACATCCCAATTTGTGCACATACCTTGATGTAATTCGAGGTAAACATGGTAAGTTCGTTTTTTCTCAGTCGGTCAACTATCACATTAAATTGTCGTTCCTGTGCATAAGTCGCTGCTGGCATCTTTGTGTAATATTATTCAAGCCACCCTCTGCAAACACAAGCCAACGGTCCAACTTCTAATATGTATTTTTTATAATTAACAGAAAGAATCATAGTAGTGGCTGAAGTTATAGGTAAATCCCTAAAAGACTGCAAATCGAAGTTCCCCTATGAAGAAGCTACTAATATTGCCAAGCAAGTAGCAATCAGCTTGAAGTTCTTGCATGATCAGGACATCATACACAGAACTCTGTCTGATGACAACATACTGATTGATAATGATGGGAGAGTCAAACTGTTCAACTACGGATTGTATTATATGACTGATAAAGGCAGAGAGGTCTCTTTTCCATTGGGGTAAGTATTAAATAATGTCTATTTTAGAGTATGAGCTGTAAAAGCAATAATTATTTTCAAATCTTGTTTATGTTTATTTGCTAACAAATAAACATATTCACCAAAAATATAAAATAATTATAATTTAGATAGCATGCACTGGATTATCTCTTCAGACACTGCAAAGATTTCCCCTTCCTAACAAATTATTAAAAAGACTTTGTTTTCTTGAAAGTACATATTTTTTAAGAAAAATAGGTACATTGTTTAATTACTCCAAATTTATACTAATACTTATAATTAACCAATAGCATGCTTAGATCTTTTTAATTGTATTTTGATCACTTACCTTCCAGCCTACCCAGATACCTAAGTCCAGAAACAATCCTAAACGGTGGAGGCCCGGCTGCAGATGTCTGGAGCTTTGGCATCATACTCCTAGAGCTGTGCATTGGTAAACTATGGAACAACCTGAAGCCAGGACCTATTCTGAGGAGGATACTTACCCTGGTGCATGCCAGCAACCCTGCAGAGAGAATAGCCAGGGAGCATGACTGCTATGAACAGTATAAAGTAGGTAATTTGCATAATTTTATTCTGGTCATAATTCTATTATAATTTGGTATGTGGCCACCTGTTGCTCTCTAGCAAGTGTAGCATGACGACCATAGAAACGGCTTTTGTTGATGAAAGAATAGACAAAATAGCAGACAATAATTATAAGCAAGGTATTCTTGTATACTGTTGGTAAATTAAATCAATAAAATACAATTATTAAGAGTGTATGAGACCTTCATAGTCATAAATAAAAGTTTCTGCAAATACAATGATAATAAGCCAGTAAGCCACAAGTATTACAAATACACCACAATTTGTTGTAGAAATAAGGAAAAATTCTTCATTATTTACCTGACTACTTATCATAGTTGTTCAAATATTTAAATCAACAAGTATAAATCAACTGAAAGATATTGATACTATACTGTTAAGTGTCACTGACCTTTACATTACTAAGATAATAATAAAATTAGATATTGTCTGCCGATTTTTTTTTTATATTTATAATATCTCAGCATACAAAACTTTTTTTTTTCATCCTATGCTGGCCCTGTGTCCCACTACTGGGCAAAGGTCGCCCCAATTCTTGTACATTTCTCTGTCTGTTGCCTTTTCAGCATGCGTAGCATGAAAACCATAGAAACGGGTTTTTCTATGGGTTCTGTTGACAGAAGAACAGACAAAATGACAGATTATGATTGTTTATCTGTCATTTTGTCTATTCTTCCGTCGATAAAACCCGTTTCTATTGTGGTCATGCTAAGTGTTCTGGTCAATTTGTTATGAAAAACCAAGTTTACACCCCAGTATTTTCTAGGCAAGACATAAGTACTTAGTATTTTTTTGGTGCATCAAAATTTATTTTTAAAGCTTTTATCTTTTTTTTCAGCAAGTACCAGAAAACTTGAGAACCATAATAGAAAAATGTCTCAAAATTTATCCCAGTGAGAGAGCAACATTCACAGAATTAGTTGAAGATCTATCACAGATGGACTCAAAGCAGTTGGTTGAAGTAAAAACTCCTCGAGGTTTGATGGGCTGTAAGCTACAATACCTTTACCACTGGTGGCAATTGGCTGGCGGAGATATTCAAGCAGAATTGAAGAAAAATTACCTTGTGAAGAACAGTCCACCTATTTTGTCTATGCCCATGTAAGTATGACTGTGATTTCAGCCTTTTCACAGTTATTTTACATCGGACAGCAGCAACATTTAAGCAACCTTATTGCAATGACAATAAAGGTCACTATGGATTTGACAGACTTGTCAGTGGCAGCAATTCAACAGCAACCTTATTGCACCAGAAATAAAGATCACTGTGATTTTGACAGTGATGCAAACTCAGGGGTAAATTAACTGTGAAAGGTCGGTATGTCATTCTTCAAATAAATAAAGCTGGCTTCATAAAACAACAGTGCCTTAGCAAGCCAGAAAATGACTGGCCGGCTGACTGGATCGGTCCGATTATAGACTCGGACCGATCTAGTTCTATTCACTTAGTATGGTCAGATTCTTATAGCTGTGTTGACATAAAATCCCGCCGTCTTCCTATGGTGGTAGGCAGAAACTACAGAACGCCACCTACTACGATCCTGATATACCCCTATTGCTTCGTTTACGTTCATACAACTGGTCATACACGCACGCCGCGCCGCCCTTGCGACTACTACGCATCTGACCATTGTTGCGTAGTATTGTGGCTAATCGTGTGAAATTTATTAGTGTTTTTTTTTTGAATACGGCATCTAGCAATTACGTAGACAAAATCTATTTATGTTAACGGTAAACAGATAACTAATGCAAATTAGATCCAAACACCTTGTTATGCAGTTTGATGAGATGACACAAATTTTGAAGGCAATTTTATCTTCTAACTGCTTTTGTCAGCGATGCGTGATATCTTTATATTTTTTAATGGGTCTAGAAGTTTTTAAGTTTATTAAAAAATACAGATCTTTTCACTTTATAATATTAGTGTAGATTATATTGGTTGAGGAAACAAACATAACATAGCACTTCCACCATTTATTTCAGAGCAATACTTTTAGACGGCTGCACAATCGGCGGTAAATCTGGTGCTTTATTCGACCGTCGTCTCGCCAAGTACAGCCTAGACTTACTAAAATCCCGTCTAAGTCATGTATCACCACACGACTACTATCCTCTGATGCATGAACGGAGAAAAGAGTATGATGCTGTGTCATTGCCCAAGATTATCAGGGAGAGGGATACGGAGTACCAGTTTTATAGACTGCTTTGGTTCCAGAGGCTTTTGCATGTAAGTATACTGGTTTTTTTTTTTATCCGACTGTACGACAGCAAAGACAGGGACGGATAGATTCGGGATATAGACGGATTATAAACGTCTATAAGTGAAGGTAAAAAAAACGTACCAAGACCTCGTAGGGTATCAAAAAAAGGGCTCGAGGAGACGATTCCAAAAATGTAACACAATAAAAGGTTAAGCGTTTATTCTAAAAGTTGGCAACAACCCAATTAAATGTCAAATATTTCGCTGTTTTGATTAAATTGGCAATATTACTGAATAGAAATATGAAATGGGTCTAACTAGCGAAGTACAATATTAATAATGAATTGCAATTATAACACTGAATTTGATGTTGTAACCATTTTAGGTGTAAAAAGGCATTTAGAAAGTTTCTAAATACATCTTAAACTAAATGTTCAGTGTTACGATAATAATTATTGTATTTCATAATCAATATTTTAGTTCGCTAGTTAGCCACATTTCATATTTCCATACAGTAATATTGCCAAATTAATGAAAATAGGTAGATATTTGACAACTACGAGTATTTGCGATGGTGCCAACTTTTTGGATAAACGCTCTTAAAAATATTAAAAAAAACAAAAAATCCAGACTGCAACTAAAATTTGAGACTGAACTAAAATAACTATCATCAACGGTATCAGACTGCTTGAAACTTGATCTTGTTTTGAACTTTTTAGTTGCAGTCGGATTTTTTTTTAGACGAGCTGAGACTGCTGGGCTATTGCCTGCGAACGGGATGGTGCATCTAAACCCGCTTCAGCAATGTTCTTAACTTTCTTAGGTCCTGTGCTATGCACACGACCCTTTTTATAGGCGCCGCGCCGCGCCGTCGCCGTCGATGTGCGTTCTACATTATCTAATCGATTATTTAATTGTTTTCGTCTCTGAATGGGTTTCCCAATCTTAGTAAAATAGCAGGCAAAGAAAAGATAAGATTATCTGAAATAAATAGCACAATTTTAGTTACATAACTTTTTTTTAAATTACATTGTACGTAAGAGGGTGCCCAAAGGTCCACCACTCCATTAAGGGTCTACTAGTCGGTCATTCTTCCATACAAATATGGTGATTACTCGTTCGTTTGACGGTGTAGTTTCAAAACTAAAAATTATATCAATTTGTCTTGTCATTATCTAGCCCTGTATGGAAGCAGAATTGGAAAAATAATATTGGTTTGAAGTTATGAGCGTCAAAACTTCCATATTTCAACACTAATTTTAATTTTTCTCTGTGCGTTAATTAATAACGTACACAGTAAAAAAAGAGCAAAATAAAAACCCTACAGAGATAGATTAGCGACCACATTCCTCTAGATCGTATACTTACTACCAAGGATACGATCTAGAGGAATGTGGCCGCTTTTCTTTAGATCGAATTTTGTTGCTTCTTGTCTCAATATGAAAATTTATAAAAGTTATTACAGGCCTCGCCCATAGCGACTTTTTTTTGCGATGCTGTCGCGCATGTGTATCGGTACAGCCGCGATGCTGTCGCGCATGTGTATCGGTACAGCCGCGATGCTGTCGCGCATGTGTATCGGTACAGCCGCGATGCTGTCGCGTGATGTGTAACTTCACCCAGATTCTGTATCGCTACTATCGTGATGCTGTCGTGCTTCAGGGCATATTCCCCAGCACCCCTCCCTCCGTTCTTCACCCTTCGTTCCGCCGATGTCGTCAGAAACGGTCGCGCGTTTACATCTTTACAGCCGCGCGTTTGCATCTTTTCTGTCGCACGTTGCAAACGCGACTAACGCGCGGTAGTAGCGATGCAGAAGCGCGTTTACAATACGCGACAGCATCGCTACAAAAAGTTGCCGTGGGCGAGGGGCCTTAGAAAATTCTAGACACACTTACCGAGGGTCCTTACTAGCCGTTACTCATAATTCCTTCTCAGTCACGAGATAATATTTTTATTAAATAAAGTTTTTATTTATTTATTATTAGGTAGAAGTATACCTATGGTACAGTAAAAATTCTGTAGGAGTAAAGAAGTTAATATGACATTGAAGAACTGAATTAGTTTTCTCAATTAAGTGCATACTTACACAACAAGCTTGACACTGGACACAACAACACACTCCCACTATCTATATTCGCGTGAATGTGGACGAAATGTATTGGCTTGTAGTATCACGACGCGATTGTAGGTCCAATTTTACAGTTTTGTAAATTTTCCACCAAGACAAATTTGTAACTTGTAAATATTATTAAACAGAAACTTGTAAAATTGTAGCCTGTCATGTACAATTTACAATTTGTTTCAAGTTTTATTAAATTGGGCCCAGGGTCCATACAAACCAAGCATGTCATCGTTTACTCGCAGTACGACACACATGCAGTATAGAAAATGATGATTTGAAGACGACCGTCTTCAAATCATCATTTTCTATATTTTTTAAAGTTTGTTGAGCGTACAACTTCTGTTACCGACCGGTAACAGAAGTTGTACGCTCAACAAACTTTTGACGCAACGAATTTATTAGTACTGCCTTCTATAGACGTTGCCGGCTCGGCGATTCCATACCCTGCGCGCGTAAAACGATTTATCTGCAAATGCACTCAACATAGGCCTGATCTGGTATTAGAATATAATATTCATGTATGTCACCTTGATCAAAGTCATTGCATGTCTGGCTCGTTATCCTTAAAGATAAAAAATATATCTTAAGCCTACTTAAACGCGATTGTTTTATGGGTTTTCGCAAGTTTCAATCGGGTTATTCCATGAGGTATGTTATCTAAATTGCCACTACTTTTAATTATCGATGACGATATCTTAAGGCTATGTCGATTGTTTGATTTTCGGCCTTGGAGCTCGGAACAGCTGTATTAGATCAACATACTGTTATTCGGTTGAAAAATGACGGCAGTCCCATTACATCTTCTATACATATTATAAAAACAAAGTCGCTTTTCGCGTTTGTCTGTATGTCCGCGCTGTTCGTCTAAACCACGCTACAGATTTTGATGCGGTTTTCACCATCGTTTAGAGAATTTATTCTGGAAGGTTTATGTGTATAATACGTTAATATTAAACTTACGTTTACCTAAGAAATCTCGATGTTTTGTCACGTCGTAAAAACCGTGCGAAGCCGGAATGGGTCGCTATTTTATTGATAAACGAACTTACATATCGTCTTTGCACGTGCAAAAGTCGCTATGTGTTATTTCGTGATTTTCGGTTTTTTATGCAGTTTGAATCGTTATTTCAATACACACATAGGTACTGTAAAAACAGCTATGTGATAAATGCAATATTTAAAGAGTTACGGAATGTAGCTATGTGACATTCATACATCGAAAGTTCCATTATAAACACGCTAAATATGTATTAAAGTAAAAGTAAATTATTTGAATACTCTGGGTATTTTTTTGAGAAAATCAGTTTTTTGCGTCTCCTGTAAAGTGTGTAAAAACACATAGCGATTATGAAAAGCGTGGCGACGATATGGCGTTTACAAAAGAGCCAAAAACTAAAAATATTGTAATGGGCTGATTTAATAAATTGTTTGTCAAGTGTAAGTATGTAGGTTATGGCGTCAAAAATAAAATATGTTAATCTTGAAAATATTTCTAAGAACAGCTTTATTTCCACACGTTTATGAATAATGTTCCCGATACAGAAACATGGTAAAGTTTATATGTTGTTAAATCTCATGAATATTGTGATTAGGGGACCAAAATAACAACAAACAAACATTTACCTGAAAATCTGACATGAGATTCGCTAACAGATAAAAGCTTTTAAAATCCTCCTTACTGACTGCCGTAAAAGAGTTACGCGGGATCACTGATCACACATAAAAAAATATATCGCATGTTTAATGGAATACTGACTTAACTTAAAAAAGACGATTTTTGGGAAATCGCAAAAGAAAATCTTGCTATGAGGACTTATCCTACTAACTAAACGTCTATTACGTTTAGTTAGTAGGATAAGTCCTCATAGCAAGATCTTCTTTTGCGATTTCCCAAAAATCGTCTTTTTTGAGTTAAGTCAGTATTCCATTAAGCATGTGATATATCCTCGTCGATTTGAGAACCTCCTCCTTTTTTCATCGGTAAAAATCAACGTTTCACTTCGTTTTTAGTGGCATAAAGAACAGGGTGTAAAGTTCACTCATCCACCATAGAACAGGGAGGATCCTCCGACCAGACGGGTGTCGTTTCTGGCGGGCAAGTGCCCAGAGATTGGAGTCGGGATCTTGTATATATGTCCATCGCGCGGTAAACTCTAATTGCGCGATGCAGCATTTGTGTGACGTCAGGTCTTGGATGCGTAGTTCGCATGTGGCGATGTAGATGCCGCCACACGTTCATAGGATTATAATCCTCAGTTGCCTTTCTTCACAGGGTTACCCGTACACAGCGCCATACATCAGGGCTGAAGCGGAGGTGGATATACCACCGTTAGTTCGCGGTGATGTCTGGGCAGCCTTACTTGGAGTTGTGGGGGATATAGAGGAGCAATACGAGAGGATCGATAAGGAGACGCCTACCCCTACTGATAGACAGGTAAATGATCTTTATCATTTTTTTTTTATAGAATGCTCAGCAAAAAGTAAGCCTAAAAGACATGCGCAAGTATATTGTCAACTCGTAAAATTGCTTGAATAGTCTATGGTGAATCGATCACACTTTGCAATATCTTGAATGTTTCTCGAACTTATAGAGCGAATAAAGGACGTCTAAAAAGTATAGATTTGAGTTTTGAATTGCGACCGTATAATGCCGCCTTTACCGGCAAACCAAAAATCCAAAAAAATCAATTGATAGTCAACCATATCACCAAGCAATAAAGTCCATTTTCCCGTAACAGATAGATGTGGACATACCACGTTGTCATCAATACTGCTGGTTGCTCTGCGGCTCGGCGGGCCATCGGACATTAAAAAGGCTGCTAAAGGCCTGGCTATTGACAAACCCACAGTACGTGTACTGGCAAGGATTGGACTCGTTGACCGCACCCTTCTTATACTTGAACTTCTGCAATGAAGGTATTTTAAGTAACAAGTATTTATTTATTTGCTAACATGTAAAACACTGGTTAGTAGGCATGCATAAAAATTTCATGACACAGTATTAAGACATGCACCCTGTAGGGGCACTGCAAATGTTTCATATCAAATGATTAAATTATATAATATAATATTGATTCTAATCATTACAATACATTACATTTTAATAAACATTGGTTATTTAATTATTACATTTTATTTCAAATAAATCATTATTATTAATTCTTTCATGCATTTTAGTCATTTTAGGTAAGCATAATATAGTAAAGGCTTTTATTATTTATTCAAATATCTCCCCTTCACTTGACCTGTCTCGTTTGTCAAGTGTTTTCCATCAGGAATTCTCGATTTGTGCCCAGTTCATGACAATAGGCTCGCCCCCTATTACATGGGACTAAAAAAGAAATGTGGGCGTAATATAGGTACATCTCTGCCTTACCCTTCCGGTTAAACAGGCGTGATGTTATGTTACTTCACCACTCCTGCAGAATAACTGCCCCTTGGGGTCGTATAATGAAGTATGAATCCCTTTTCCAGTGCTAGAAAGAGAGATGGAGCTATACATGTCCGATAGCTCCATCCCTTTTGGCAACGGAATCATGATGGCATTTTACTACATTCAACAATAATCGACTTTAATTGATTATGAATAAAGTTGATTTCAGAATGAATAGTATTATTGAAAAAGTCATAAAAATGTTGATGTAGTTGATGAAGCACAGATTAGTACACTCGGGTCACTCCGCAATATCATTTAAATAAAAAGCGACTCTTGCTACGACACAATAAAGTGCAATTCAGGTCGCACAGCGTTAATTACCTACAGTTATATTCACCTATAAGTTGCCTCTCTTTCTATCGGGTAACTCTCAGTCCTGTCTTCTGACTACATTATTACGCCCACTGAATTCGACAAGTCGAGCCCGCCGCTTACCTAGATAGTTGTAGCTTACCTAAAATTCAGGATGACCCATCTGTATTTATCTGTGGTAGTAACGAATACTAGAGTTTACGTGCAGGCAAGTCAAGTGTATTAAATTGTTATTTTATTTTTCGAATTCACTTAGAAATCTGTAAAAGACTTTAATCAAAATGCACACGTACACAATACTTATATATTTATTTTCTAGTCTCAAATATAACCACACTAAGATCACACAATTTTATAACAATTCTGGAGATGTTACTCGCACTGTATCCGACAACCGACTGACGATCACCCAGTCCGATAATCGTTTTGCAAGCGTCGCCCCACCATTGCTCCGGAAATACGCAACGGAACAATAATGGCGCGACACTAGTATTAATCAGATAATATCTTAAACTTTAAAAGGGTAAACGTATTTAATTTTGAGTAGCCTTAAAAAGGTTATTAATAAATATGTTTTTAACAAATAAATCAACTAATAATTAAATCATAAATCAAAATAACAACATTTATGTAAATATGTAAGCGACAACAAATCCAAATGATGAACGCAGGCTACCAATGTAACTAGCGTTCCTCCCCTGCACACTTCACGTGCCAATAACCGCATCAAAACTCATTCTGACGTTTTTGAAGAACTAAGCGCACACACAGACACGATCAGCGACTTTGTTTTATAATATTTATAGATATTAGATAGCGTGAAACAAAGGGAGTTTTGTATATTTATTGTATTTTTTTTAAGTATCTGGTACTTGTTGAAAGGCCTGCACTGAAAATATTATAAAAGCCAATTATTTTAAAAGTGTAACCGTGAAGTTTCTTGCCGGTTCTTCTCCATAGGAAACGAGCAATTGGAACCGTGCATCTAGCGTCTGACGTTTTATAAGCGCCCATGTACTCACATATTTTGATTAATTAATAGATTTATTTTTCCACCACCAGCCCGTGCCTTCGCCTGCCTCTCAGCCTTTGTACCGAAGTTTCTCCACAAGTTCTTCCTGAAGGACAATAGCGCCATCATCAAGGAGTACTTAGCCAAGTTCTGGCAAATGACGGCCTTCCATGAACCGGAACTAGCGACGCATCTACATGAGATCAACTTTGTACCTGAGCTGTTTGCTATACCTTGGTTCCTTACTATGTTTTCACGTAAGTTTTATGTTTGGTTTTGGCGTAAGGAAAGAAAAGAATGGTCAAAATATCTTCTGACATCAAAGTATATCGGGGTCGAACAAAAAAAAAAAAAAAAAATGAAAAAAATATATATATTATTATTTATAAGTTTGCAACTAGACAGTTATCTTTATTTTTTTTGCATATAGCAGCACGTTTCTGGGTATCGATATCTTGCTAAACGGAAGTGATTCAGAAGGCAAGTGTTTTGGTGGTAATAGGGCTGCCTTTCAACTTGACGATAGCCCTCGACAACGAGCAAAACTAAATGTATAAAAGACCTTTATAATTTCTGAAGTCAAAATACTGCTTCAAACACATTTTCTACCAACATAAATCTCTTCCAGACGTGTTCCCCCTCCACAAGATAGTCCACCTGTGGGACGCCTTGCTAGTAGAAGGGCCGGCGTTACCCCTCTTCATGGGTGTGGGCATACTAAGACAACTGCGCGATACTTTGCTATCGTCTGGCTTCAACGAGTGCATCCTACTATTCTCTGATCTGCCAGAGATTGACATTGGAGAGTGTGTCAAGGTTAGTGATGATTATACCACTATCTCGTTTGTTTATTTTAATATTGTTATAAAGATTTGAAAACGTGATCATAAGAAGAGGTAGTGACAAAAATTTTAAAGAAGCTTAGGTGGTTTGGTCATGCGCCCTCGCGCCCCTAGTCGCCGCAGGAAACGTCGGGAGACGCGAGCCGACTTCCGGCCACCGTAGGCGCGGGCTTGCGGACGGTGAGCAATGGGTAGCTCGCCGTCCGATAGGGACCAGGCCCGGGTCGACGGCGCGTTGTGTTCCACGCGCGCCTCAAAGAGATGTCAGCACCAACTGACGGGGTCCGGAAGGGCCAATGCCTGCCGGGGTTGCGAGTTTGTCCGAAAGGGATATCGCGACCCCGGCACACAGGCAACGGAAGAAACACGGGTGGGTTTTAGTCAGTAAAAGTCTGATACGCCCTCCCGCTCCGCCCAGAGCAGAAGTTATTTTACAATTTCCAACCCTCAAAAAAAAAAAGGTGGTTTGGTCATGTTGAGAGGATGAATGAATAGTGAGTGGTGCAAAAGGCAGATGTGAGTGGAAACGCCGGGAGAGGACACCCTAGAAGGACATGTGATGTTATTCAGAAAGGTCAGGGTGCGTAGCACTCGCAACCGGCGTGCGTGTGTGACCAGAGGGTCTAGTGTGAGTTTCGTTTAACCATCTCGATTTTACGCATCGACCGCGTTCGGCGCTCCGATTGGCCCATCACCAGTGAAGGCCAGTAAAGGGCCAATCAGAGCGCCGAACGCGGTCGATGCGTAAAATCGAGATGGTTAAACAAAACTCACACTAGACCCTCAGATGTATGAACGTAAACGAGGCCAAAGAAGTATGTTAGGATAGTAGCAGGTGGCGTTCTGTAGTTTCTGCCTACATCCATGGGGAGAAAAAAAACGGCACAAAATCTGAAAAAAATCAAGTACGTCAAAAAATTACTATTTCTTCGAGAGCCTTTTTTCGATCCACAGTGCGCCGTCGCATCGCATCACATCGCCTACTGGCGCTGTTACTTTGTTTTCGTTTAGCGTTTTTTCTGACTTTATTTTTATTTTTGCTCGTCTCTTCAGGATCTTAGCGTGATGTTAATGATGCCTATAACCTTCAAGAATTAGGCTATCAAATGCATAAATAATTTTACAAATCTGACTGGTAGCTCCCGAGATTAGCGCGTTCAAACAAACAAAAAACAAACTCTTCAACGTTATTTAGTAATAGATAAATATTAATAAATCAATAATCCGTCAGTCAGATCACGTATTTTTTGCTTTATCATATTAATAAAAAATGGTTTAGATAAAACGCATTAAAGTTGGGGAGTGGGGCTCGCTACGTGCCCAATAATACGCGTAATATGCGTGCGTAATGCGTGTCTAATATGTTTTACGAGAAAAAACATTTTTTTTTGTCTATTGCTATGACAATTGAAATATCAAAGTAGCAAAAATCTTTATTTGTGTACAAAAACAGACACATTTCCGACTAAAGTTTGCGTTCAATGAATGTCTTTTTGTTCGAGTCTGACATTGACATTGGAGAGTGTGTCAAGGGCATTTAACAATAGCTAATCTACAATGCAATTTCTGCTATTAACTTTAAAGATGTTTTTGATACCTTGGCATGATTGTGAAAACCATTTACGTTATTTCGTCATCATTCCGACAGAATTTCGAAACGTCTACGAATTGAGTTCTCCCTCAATGCAGATATAGATAGTATTATTATCTATTGAACGCCAACTGTCCAACGTTCTAATTACTCTCCACACTATTTTAAAAAAAAAAACTTTAAACCAGAACCACCCATTTACATAGAGACTAAGCTTCTGAAAATTATAATGAATGATTAACGCTTCAATATAATGTTTCATATTAACCAGTGGGTCCCGACAACAACAAACTGGCGGGATGAACTGGATTTCCATCTATAGGACTGGCTTCTGATTGCATTAGAGCAGTGATTCCCAAACTGGTCTATATCGACCCACAGGGGTCGATGACAACCTGCAAAGGGCGCATGACAGCGGGGAAAAAATGGGAGTCCATGAGATATAAATGGGGGTCCACAATAGTGGATATCATTTAAGCAGGTCGTCACTTTAATTTTGGCTTTCCATGAATGGAATAATCCATATTTAAACACAGATAATAGGTACATATTAACTTCCATAATACATTTTTTTGATATACATATAAATAAACACAGATATCAGATTGGATAAAATATTGTTCTGCGGTAAATTGTAGCTTGTGTCAACTTTTTAGTTGGCTAGACCTCCGACTTTATCAGTGCAAAAGATCACGGAGATTTGTTGCTTAGTTTTAATGTATAAACGTATCATACAGACTTACCTTACTACTACGGTTTTGCATACAAACTTATTTTCGCATTTATAATATTAGTACCTATCGAAGTAGGGATATTATAGTGCACAGAAAAAATGAAAATCTTAGCTGTAGTATAAATTTTCTTGAGCTGTTTTCGGGCTTCCTAACTTTTTACTTGAATATTTTTTTTTTAGTTTTCACAATACTCTTCTCTGTTAGAAATTTAAATCTTTCAAAGTGAGTATCACTATACAAGCTGTCAACAACAACACATTTGAAGTTGATGAATTAGGAAAAAGTCAATATTAGGTAAGCAGGGGTAGGGGTCTACCCAAAACCGAAAAACATGCCAAGTGGTCGACAAAATAAAAAAATTGAGGACCGCTGCATTAGAGAGGGACATGTAAAAGTTTGTTTGTTTGTTTGTTTGAACGCGCTAATCTCTGGAACTACTAGTCGAATTTGAATTTGAAAAAATATTTTTCTTTTGATAGCCCAATGCTTGAGGAAGGCTATAAGCTATATACCATCACGCTAGGGCTCTTAGGAGCTGAGCAAAAAGAAAAAAATTCAGAAAGAACGAACGAACGCTGTACATTTCTGTGCTTGAAGTATTAAATTAATATAATAAACGAAAACGATGTAATAGCGCGGGCAGACGATGCGATGCGACGGGGTGGGAGGGGGGAACAAGAAATTTCACATAGACGAAGTCGCGGTCAGAAGCTAGTAATAAAAATAATTTCCGCAGTTACAACAAATTCGTATGGTTTATGCTAATAAATTATTTGAATGGATTTTATCACCCAACTATATACCAATACAAAAACACATAATGGTCATAATTTTTCAAGTCAATGATAGACAGGTCAATGAATATTACAAACTCATGATTTCATACTACGAAGGTCGTTGACATATGATTAACGATTAATATTTCCACAGGAATCTATCAATATGTGCCGCAGTTCACCAAGAAGTATTAGCTATAGACGATTTACTAATGAAGCTGAAATAAGGGACCCTATGGTGAGCATTAAATACTTTCTTGCATTGCGAGTTCGGCTTCCTGTATAATCGAAGAACTTATATCTAAGCATTTTGAAAATAAAATCACCAAGCAGAAATAGTCCTTACCAAAGATTTCAATCGTAGATTTGCCCTTCCGCGTCAAAAGATCGTCGCGTTTCTGTTTCGTTTTGACACCTCTGAGATGGAGAGTGTCGCAGAGACTTGACTTGGTTGTCATGGAAACGCCATTGTTAATGTGTGAGCTCGCTCCTCTCATTATGGACGATTTTTCGTGCGACTTAGTACAGTGAGGGCAAATCTACGATTTAAATCTTTGGTCCTTACGATGTATAGATATGAAGTTCTTCGTTGGTAGATGACGCCGGAGTTGCATCGGCGGGCGCCGCGTAGATTTTACACTCATTCTGAGATATAATGGTTTTTAACCGACTTCTTTTTTTTTTATATGTATATCCACCGATTTCCCCGTCAATTGTGGACCGATTTTGAATATTCTTTTTTTGTATGAAAGGGTATGCCCTCAAGTTAGTTCCGTATAAATTTCATTAACTTTGCTTGCATCGTTTTTGAGTTAGCTTCAATAATACTTATTTATCCTACTTAGCATATGTGGATGATATGATGATAATTTCCTGTCACTGTTATGTACTTAGTACATAGCAGGTAGTGGTATTCGAATTTCTGTGAGGTAGGTACCACAACTAAAAAGTGAAAAATAACAACAATAAACATTATGCAACTCTTTTGCTTTTTCGATGCCTTCCTTACTCATCAAACAGCCACATTCTTACTAATCAATTCGTGGGATCTTTATGAATTTCCAAAAAGAACATTGTCACGCACGCGTTTCACTACCACAGCGCCGTAATAAAAATTTAAAAAAACTTAGATACTTAGCTATTAAACTTTCCATGAATTTACAAAGAGTTCATACAAAACTGTACAACACCTTATGGTTTCACAACATTTTTATAGCGGATTCATATCATGGGTGTAGATAAAGTCTTGTATGCAACTGTACATAATTACGTATTAAAACACTCACATGATACTATAACCCACATTCGTGTTTTAATACCCCTTATTACACAACAGTTGAATAAATAACTATTTTTTCTTCTTATCTTGCGGTCCGGCGCGTGCGGCGCGTGGGTGATATTCATTCGTATACACACAAATATGCGGTCTGAGGCCGGTGCTGATTCAGCGTCATGTACAGGAAGCCTAAGAGATGGACCCTGGAAATTGGTCCAGGTTATCCTTTGATAGTTTCCCAGGGATGACTTCTTATAATTTTCGCAAGGCTAGCGTTCTGTATCTTTTGCCTACCTGCTTGGGAAAATCGAGATAGGAAAGAAAAGAAAGAAAGGAAGAAAAAGTATTTATTGAGACTCGCACAGGAAATCACACATTAAACTAAAAACACACTAAACATAAATAAAAACAAAGTAGCGTGTGATAGGCGTAAGCTTATGTATGTATTTTGTAGGCTCAATGTGAATTTGTGCAATATAATCCTCCAAATATAATCCTTAAGTCACTTATTTTGGTCAACTTTTCGATCGGATTTTTTGAGAGGATTCCGCGCTTTACAGTTCAAAGTTCATTAATAAAAGTTGCATTTTCAGGATATAGTGGAAATACCAATGGAAACGTTATTCACTGAAATAAGTCCAAGAATTAACTTGTCCGATTTCTTTTCGCTGATATGCCAAGATAAATGCTGTGTCATTGACATAAGGTCCAATTTACTGTAAGTATAAATAATTATTTATTTTGTCCTGCTAGTGTGCCTTAATGTAAATAGTTCCTCCTTGGAGTTCTATCACAGATGAATACAGATGGGACACTCCACAGTTTAGGTATGAAGCTACAAGTACGCGGCGGGCCCGTCTTGCTGGGCCAATTCAGTGAGTGTAACGTAGTCAGAAGATCTAAGAGCCACGCAATAGAAAGAGAGGCAACTTCTAGGTCAATATAACTGTAGGTGATGAGCGCTGTGCGACCTAAATTGAACTTTATTGTTTCGTCGCAAAAGTCGCTTTTTATTTAAATAATTTTGCGGAGTGAAAAAAAAAATAACGTAATTTCAGAAAAGATTTTTACTGTATCGTAACTTTTTCCTAGATTTATTGCAAATATTCTACTAGAACTAATAATGACGCAAATATTGTCCCTTTAGTTACGAGAAGAGCTGCATAGACGGCAGTATAAACGTGCCCTACAGCGGTGTGCACCTCGGTCAACACGAATTAAGAGCATTAGGCCTCCACCCACAAAGAGTCTTACAAGAGGCCATCAAATTGAAGAAGAATGTCGTCGTCGCGGCAGCTGAAGAGGAGACTGCTCAATTAGTAAGTTACCTTCTCGTTAAGGCGAAAGAGCGTCAGAGTAGCCCGCGAAATTATAATTTTGTTACGATTTTTGTAATTTCCAGGTCTGTTTAGGATTTTTGTAAAATCCAGGTCAGTATAGATAGTGACATCCACGAAGACGCGCCCAACTCCGCTCCGCTCCGTACTACAGTACAGTAATCGCGGAGTGGGGCGCGTCTTCGTGGATGTCACTATCTATACTGACCTGGATTTTACAAAAATCCTATGAAAATGTACACACATTAACTCTATCAGTATCACAAACACACTATACTATAGCACAATCTGTATCATTGTATGTTGATCTAAATATGATTGGCGGCTGTAACAAATATTTATTAATTGAATTATAATCATAAAAATCCTCAATACAACTCTTAAATTACCCTATTGACTGTCTATTTCATGAAATTTGAGGCCGATTCTAACCTAAGGAGTTGTATTGCTGATCATAATTCTGTAAAGCCATATTTGTTACGGTCGCGAATCATAGTTTAATCAACATACAACCAACCTAACACTTTCTTACAAATTGATTTTCGCGGGCTACTCATGCGCATCCCCCTTAATATTAATAGAAAAACATAAACTGTGTGACTGTGTGTCTTACCAAGGGGTATCGTGTTATCCACTAACTAGGTTGTGGAGGGCAGATAGGAAGTCGCTCCATGTAAAAGACTGGTAATCAGCTGCATCTGGTCAGACTGGATACTGATTCCAAAAAAAATGGGAAAATGCTAGGCAGACGATGTTAAGAAAAGGTGACAGAGGCCACTTTCTCAAAAAAATAACTTTTTCATGGTAAGAGCCGCGTTCTGTACTTACTAAAAACATCGGAAAGTGGCGTTGGTCTCAAAGGCATCTTCAAATATTTTTTTAAGTTGCCGTTGACTCTTATGATGTCCCTTGATTATACATTCCTTCCATGATTTCTACTTCGTGCATTTCCATAATATAAGGTATCAAGGCCTAAAACATCAAATAATAAAGAGTCAAAGAAAAAGTTTTCATGCAATTTTGAAGCAGACTTACTGCCGACTTGGTGTCATTTTTGTTCCAAATTTGAATTCATGACCATTTAAAAAGTCATAGATCTATAAACAAAAAAATGCAAGTTGGCTCGATTTAGGAGTCCAGTAGGAATCCACTGGATGCGGGAACACAGAACCGGTCGAAGTGGTGGTATTTGGGGGAGGCCTATGTCCAGCAGTGGACGTCTTTCGGCTGAAATGGTGATGATGATGATAATGAGGAGTTCTGTAGTGAATAATAATTTGAGTACGTCTATCACGCGATTGAATGCGGCTAATTTGAAGGCGCGTTTTAATGGCGTTTGGGGATGGGGGGATAAAAGGTCTAAAAGATAAAAAGATTTAATAAACATGAGCTGATGCTTAAGGCATATCTAGATCAAAAAAGTGATATGATATGCCGTCAAAAAGAAGATCATTACACTGCTAAACACGAAACCACACAGTTGATAAGTTGTCATTAAGTTAGGATCAAGGTCGGTAGATGGCGTTAGTTATAGCAATGTCGCAGGTCTTTTTAACATGCACACTTTTTAACAACACAATCAGTAAATACAAATTACCATCAAACTGAGGATTACTACAAGATTAGATAAAATACTTAATTTTATAATTAGTTTCTGAAAACGTCCATAGATGGCAGTAGTAGTCGACCCTATTTGAACTGCAATAGATGTCGTCACTGTGTCTGCTGAGTTCGCACAGTTTGTATGTTAGCCTCATTAAATAAAATACGTAGGCGTCTGCAAGTTTAATCATTACTTTATGTATTACTATTGCTGCGTGGTTAGCAATACAGGATGTTTGGTAGAAGGACCAGAAAATTTTGCTAGCACAAAACGTTTTTTTTTTTTTCGTTTTTAAAATTAATATAAAATTTGAAAAACCAGTTTGAAGACGTAAGAAGCACAAAAGTAATTTTCTAAAACAACCGAACATAAATGTCGTTGACGATAACATCAAAAATTATTGCGTTGTATTAGAACCACAAACAAGAAAGTTGTGACGACATTTCGGATAATTAACAAGAAAAAAAAATTACCCGACGTGACACGGGACACCTAAGACAGGTTTTATGGTTGAAAACTAGGATATGACGCTCCCTATCTATCCCTAAAAAAATTGTGTCGGCCCTTCTACCAAACAGCCTGTATAAGCTTTGTCAGTAAAAAATCAAGTCCATAATAAAAATGTCTTGTAAAAATTATTTCACCAATGAATAAGAGTGTAATACCCGTTTTCACTAACACTAGACAACACCTAAATGTGATGTCTAAATATTATTGCACTTTTGGATTTTCAACTTTCGTTGGTAAACCTAGCGTTGAAAATCGAACAGTGCGCTTTTATTAAGGTGTTGCTTCGTTTAGGACCAGTGGTGGCCCAGTGGTAACGGCCGCTACTTACGAATAGTAGGTCGTAGATTCGAACCCAAGCAGCCGCTTTACGTTGTGTACATTATTTCATCTCCACTGCTCTCAAAACGGTGAAGGAAAACATCGTGAGGATACCGGCATATCTTAGAACCAAAAATTCGAAGACTTGAATGTGACACCTACCAACACGCACTGGGCCCGCGTGGTGGTTTGGTGGAGACCCTGACAGCAAGGGACGCCAGTGTCCCAGCAGTGGGAACATTATAGGCTGATTATGCTGTGTTAGTGAAAACGTTTCATTGTCTGACAAATCTTCGCCATCGAAGCCATTTTCTTCGCCATTTTACCGGTAGCACGCTACGAAAGGGTGTTAGTCTTCTATTTCAACTATCAAGTTCAGAACTGCACTCTTCCATCCTCTCTCATTCTGATCCTTTAGGCCAAAAGACCAACCATGTAATACGAAAAAAAAAAAAACAATTGATTATGCCGTTCCATTTTCGAATTACTCTTGCTTCTTCAACTAGTATTAATAATGCAAGATTTTGGATGACACTGACATATATTCCTGAAAATTATAAACTATAGGTACACATCAAAAAGGCAGCATAAAAGAGTCTATATACATATAAAGGAGTTAAAGCTTAAACAGTATTGCTGATCGCCAACAACTAGAGTCATCTTTCTAAATTCAAAAGTGCCTGTACATGGTTTAATTGATATGAACGGTTTGAGTTTGACTTGTATACCAAAATAGCCATGCCATTGATGACATCATACCCACAGGTGTAGTGTGAAGTGTAACTAACTCGCTTGTCAAATGGTCAATAACCCCATTAAGTTTAGCTCGTCTTAAGTTTGGGCCGTTTATACTTTCAAGATCAACGGTGAACCTCAGTTAGATGATGTTCGCGTTACGACTTTATTATTATTAATTGTATTGTTTCTATGGGAAGACTTTTATCAAAATGAAATGAAATTGTTTATTTTGTAAATAGGATATCAGAATCACTTTTACACGTCATATATAAATAAAAATTAGCTAGATGAGTTCGGCGTTTCCTATCTGACTACTCTGAGAAGAAAGACCGAAACAAACTCAGAGGTCGCTGTCTCTTTTAAAGTCCAGACATAATCTTGGTCAGGCCATATCAAGCAGTGAATGGTGAGAGGAAGAAGAGGAAAAATATGATTTGTTTATATTAAAAATCACTTTCATATTAAGTTTTATTCCTGGTTTCTGAATGCCTATGCTATGCTTATCTATTTTATCATCGACTTAATAAAAATCTGAAATTCATTGACTGACAGGCCAGAAACATTAAAGAATATCAGCCATATTGGGCCCAAAATCCAAACGCCAACACCTGAAGGAATGGTCGTAGAGATTCGGCGTTATAGTATACAATTATTAGGAGGACTTCACCGACCAGGGTAACTCCTTTTATCTGCTGACCGGCGCTGCGGGGTTTTGGCCCAACTTTGTATGAAACATGACTAGTCTCCTTTGCACAAGGTTACCTAACCAAGCATTCTAACACTAAAGAAGGATTTTTGAAAATTCGTCGCCTTAACGGATTAAATAGGGGATGAAAGTTGCTATAGAATTTCGTATTTTTGTCAATGGGAAAACCCATTGGGCACACGGCTTGTCCAGCTTATAAACGTCCACTGGTGGACATAGGCCTCTCCAATCACACGCCATTTAACTGGACTACTCGCTACTCAGTCAGCTTGTGAAGGACGTCACTCCACCTAGGTCGAGTGTCTATCTATCTTTTTGTCCCTACTCAATTTAAGGTGATATCAAATCTAGGTAACTTGATGAATATCTGTTGTCATTGTTGTTGACCAATCAGAGCAGTAAGACACTTAAATGAGTCCCTAAATAAAAGTGCTCTGTTGGATTTTAAGCTCTCAGCGCTGAACCTAGCGTTGAAAATCCAACAGTGCACTTTTATTTAAGGATTAATTTAAGTGTCACTAAGTGAAGGTGAAAACGGGCATAAGACTTGCTGTTAGATTTATTATTCATACTAGCTGCGCCCCGCAGTTTTACCCGCATAAGTCTCGATCCAGTGGGGATATCGGGATACAAAGTATCCTATGCCCTAATCTAGGTCATGGTCTACCTATGTGCCAAATTTCATCCAAATATGTTCTGCTGTTTTACCGTGAAAGCGTAACAAACAACTAAACAAATTCACTTTCGCATTTAAAATATTAGTTAGAATGATCTGAATTTCAAAAATCATGGTCATATATTTTTTTAAAGGCATATTTCAAAAGAACTGATGAATACATAAGTATTTAAACCTAATGTTTTATTTCACACCAGCTGTTGCCCGCAGTTTAGCCCGCGTGGACCCTAATTCTATTTCTATTCTTTATAACATCAGCTTCCGTTTCGGAGATATGCCGGAACAAACAGACAGATAGCTGTTATTTTGACATTACAAACAGACACTTGAATTTTATTTATTTACAAAATTAGAACTGAAGCCTAAAATACATTTCTAGTCCAATACTAGAATTCTATACATAATAATATCAAGATCAACGAGTAAAAGTATGAAAACGATACGCTAATAATTTAAAATGTATTCCTTTTTAATTTGATAGCCAGACCATATTGTTAGCATTATGTTAACCTCTTTCCCTAAGTCAATGTTAAGCGCAAACATTTAAAACGTGTTTCAGCAGCTGTAACATTTTGAGCATATTGAAACAGAATAAAATGAATAAGTTTTATAGTATTCTCATCAGTGTACGATAACCAAGGAGTATGAGGAAATGAAGTGTTTACGCATTCGTGATTGAGTGTGCTACACACTTGTCTTGTTCGGCATTCGATTCGGCAGTACTTGTTAAACAGCAAAGCCGACCCGTAGCAATTACAAAATAAATGAATAAAAAAAGTTAACGTTAATGTATTTTTAATAAAAACTTTATATACCATGTTTTATGCAAATCAATATTATTTCTATTAAATTACTACACATATTCGGCTTTCATAAACTCAAACTCAAAGCATTTATTTCAAATAAACCAATTACAGGCACTTTTGAATTGTCAAGGAGTCGGTCAGTAAGAAAGATGAAGCTAGTTGCCCATTCCAAAGCGTAGTAGGTACCTATGGAGAAGAACGGGCAAGAAACTCCACGGACGTACGGCTCGTGCCGATCGACAAACTCCGTTCGGCATCGACCCTCGCTGAATCATGTTAGGGTCGACTCGAATAATTCGAGCTAAGTCCGAGTGGCTATAATATTATAGGTACATTAAAATTATATTATTTAATATTGTAAATACCGAGTAACTGTTGTCTGTCTGTCTGTTACCTTTTCTTTCTCGCCTTAACAGCTGAACGGATTTGGATGAAATTTGGCACAGGGATAGACCATGACCTAGGTTAGGACATACTTTTTATTCCGTCAGTACATTCCTGCGGAAAATAACCGACCTCCACGCGGGCGAAGCAGGGGGCAAAAGCTAGTCAGTTCTGTATGATGTATGTTTATTGTATGTAATATAACTCCAAAACGGTAGAACCCATTTTAACATGACTTTTATATTATTATTTGTAACCTGTTTTTTTTTTCTTTGCAGTTCACTGACTACCTAGTAAAGTGTAGTGTGCCAAAAGTGTGTATACTTCACGGAGGAATATCAGCCTTACTGACGCATGTACCCTCAATGTTCACGGTACCGCCGAAAAGAAACGGACACAAGTAACCGCAGACGTTTTGGTACACAGAATAGATAGTAAATGAAAAGCTAAGTCGCACATTTCTTTCTAGAATCGAATTCGCTCAACGGTGATGCGCGTGAGATGAAATGTTGTTATTACTCTCGGCTTCTGAAAGCCCATTCAATTTGATATTAGTCACCAAATCGAACCAGCTTTATTGGTGATGGTCTTCAGAAAGGTCAGCTGCGTAGTACTCGTAACCGGCCTACGTGAATGACCAGATGTATGAACGTAAACGAAACAAAAGGAGGATGGACGGATCTTAGCAGGTGGCGTCCTGTAGTTTCTACCTACCCCCCATGGGACCAAGTCGCGAGTTTATTTATGTACAAATGTATGCAATCAAAACAGCTGTTGAATATTTGGCAGCATAAGTACTGATTAGTGTTATGGCGAAAGCGTCAAGGTAGCCCGCGAAATTCAAATAATGTTACGTTTTTTGCAATTTGCAGGTCAGTATCATGTTCTATGTTGATCTAAATATGATTCGCAACGGTATAAAATGTTTAATTATAGAATTATAATCATAAAAATTATCAATACAACTCTCTAATTTCATGTAATCCCATTGAATGACTATTTCATGAAATCATGACATTTGACAATTATGCTAACTTATGGAGTTGTATTGCTGATTGTAATGATTATAATTATGTAAAGCCATATTTGTTACGATCGCGAAACATATTTTAATCAACATACAACCTGACACTGACCTGCAAAATGGAAAAAACAAAAAAAAAATTGAATCTCGCGGGCTACCTTAGCGCATCCCCCTTAAAGCTTTCAGAAATCGGGTGTGATTCATTTTCATTGGTAAATTAAATATCACGGTTCGATATACCAAGAGTCTGCATGTTAGCATTCTATTGGTGTTTTTAACCTGCACTTGCGGTTTCTTGTTACGTTCCTGTCCCGGAAAAATGGTGACACATGGTGGTAAATCACAGCATGTATTTTATAAACAGCAGCTTTTTTCCGCGTACGATAGAAAAAAAACGTCAGAAACCGTAAAATTGCGGTTAACTAACAGAGACCGTGAACCGTCTGAGCTCATGTCGATCGTAGACACATTGGTTACCGTCTCACGATCTTCAAAAAAATAAGTATTTTTTTCGCATCTTCGGTAACCTATGTTACCGAAAGTAGACTAGAGGAAAAAATAATCTAGGGTCCTCTTTCCAATTCAGACGATGGTACCTAAATTAGAAAGAGACGTATAAGTCGCAGTAAGATGGTTATAGCCGTGATATAATTATATCCCTAGGGATATAGCTATATACCGTAATATAGTTATATGAAAGCGGTTCATAACTGTCGGAGTCCCCTAATTTTGTTACTGCTTTAGTGGTATGAGGTGTAAAGTTCACTCATCCACCATAGAAAAGGGAGGATCCTCTGACCAGACGGGTGTCGTGTCTGGCGGGCAACTGCCCAGAGGTTGTAGTCGGGAGCTTGTATATATGTCCATCGCACGGTAAACTCTAATTGCGCGATGCAGGATTTGTGTGACGTCAGGATGTTGATTCGTCAGGTCTTTGATGCGTAGTTCGCATGTGGCGATGTAGATATCGCCACATTGCGACCAATTTCGACGTAGTTGGTCACAGTTCTAACCTAACATATTTGTTCGGAGTGCCCTAATAGTATCATAGTTATATTCCTAGTAAGACAGTTATGAACCGCTCGCTTTCATATAATTATATTACGGTATATAGCTATATCCCTAGGGATATAACCATCTTACTGCGACTTATACATTGCAGGGAGTAGGTATCTTCTCTGTTGTGTTGTGGTTTGGACCTTTCAAAAGTTTTTATGAGTCTGATTTGTATTGTTGAAGATGTAACAGTATTTCATCATGGATGTAGTGAGTAGTAACTTTATGTTATGATCTGAATTTAATTTTAAGTATAATCTTATTAATATTTTTTATATTCTTATGTATTATTTCAAGTGCGATGTAGTTTATTTTGAAATGAGAAACAAAATATGAGATTTTTTTGTAGACGTTTTGTTAATTAATTATTATTTGTATTTAAATGTAAATAAATATGTAAACATGCATTCCGTTATTTTTCTATTCTATTTTTAATAAGTGATGTGTAGGTAAGTATGGGTTCAATTTAGTTTATCCTTATTTATAGTGAGAATCGATTTAGTTAATCATTTTGTACGTAACTACGATTTATTTATAAATTAATGATCTATTTTTAAGCCGAAATATCAATTGAACACAGATTTGAATGTAACAATAATCATATTTAACAAAATAAACTATTTATACACAATACGCATGTAAAGTACTGCTACGAATTTATTTAATAAACATATGAACGGTTATTGTTTGTTATTGCTCCGCTGTTACGTTGCTTCATCTCTCGACCGACTTGCACTTCATTGACTGATAAGTACCCACATAATTACCGTCGTATTGTGTGGGCAGCCCCCTAACGGCTCGTGATGATTTTACCCCCTATCATGTTATGAATGAGAGGTTCGTATCAGAGGGGCAGGGGGGCGCGTGAGGAGTGGGGGGCGCGGGGGGCGGTGGACGCCGCTCTCGCATTCGCCGGCCGTACCTAGCCGCGACAGTGTGTATCGTTCGCGCTCAGCGTTCTCACAACATTCCTCGCGTGCAGTGAAACTTCATAAAAAAATATTTTGTTGCAAAAACAAATGGGCGTCGATAGTGAAACGTAAACTTGTGATGATGCACAGTGTTCTGTGAAGTTTGCTTCGTTTGACAGTTGAGTCCTGGTGCAGTTTACATTCTTTCCGAGTTCCGCCCGGAGGACAGTAAGAGAGTGACAGTTTGCTGTGTTTTGTGCGAGTTTTTCTTGGAGAGTTCTCTGTGATTTTAGTCGGAGGCCGTCGTGAACACCGGCCCCGACATGATGGAGGGTTACTTCGACATCTCTAACGATTTGAAGGACGTCTGGGAGGCGGACATTGACCCGGTGAGTTGACCTTGCTTGATATCTGTTATCGCTCCGAGGTGATGATTTGATTGAATTAGCGATCTGCCAAACAATGGTGAAAAAAGAAGCGCGATGTTATTGTACCGCTGAAAATGTATTGCAACACGAGTTTGAATGTTATAGTCCAGCAAGTTCCATTCATGTTGAACAATACTTGAGTACTTATAGAAAAAGTCTGCTACTGCATACCTCGTTGGATTCGCATGAATACGTTTATATCTACCGTCTTAAAAGTTCGAGAATGGAATGAAAGTTAGCACGACAGTGCTGATAACAAACTGTTGCTACCTACCTAAACCTTGTTTGTAATCAAACTTGGTATTTCCTATGGATGTAATGTCTTTCCTTAATCATACGCGAAAATATTGTGTTGGGTAATTCTCATAGTTTTGCGACTTTCTAAAAGCGACAACCCTGATATACATTCTAGAAATTGGTGAGAGAATAGTGTGATAGCTAGGTATGCGCTCCAACTTTCGTCTGCACTGTTGTTGATAAACTATCTCTGAATCGCATTACAATCGGGCGCACGTTGATATTCGTATACGATGGTAAATCAACCCACCTACTAGGTACTTCATCCTTCAGTGTCATAACTCCCAAGACAAATGAATGTTTAATTATCGATAATTGAATCGATTTGCGATCTCTAGAATGTTCGCTAATTCTCGATTAACGATATATAGAAATCCTTAGGAGAGCTCTGATTAGATTTCTAATCGATAGAAACGCGCTTAATATGGATATAAAAGACCTGCTTATGTTCTGTATTGCAAGCCTGGAAGCCTAATTTAGTATTTATTAGGTACAAGGCAAACTTGGGAAACTAGTCTGAGCAAGTAATTAACATTTTTGATTTAATAATATAATAACAAGAAGTTTTGTATGTCTAATTGTCTCGGTGAAGCCGGCTTATCTGATGCAGGTACGAGAATTTACTCACGGTTTGTTTATTTATTATGTATTAGCTTCGAGAATATCATAACATGTATTTTTAGAAAAGTACTTGAATTATGTATGATTAGACTACCTACCTTCATCGTAGCAAAATTAGAAGTGAGCAATTTGGATTTTTCCGCATTTTTTCCACGACGTGTTTTTGTTTGCATTTTTTTTAAAGACTTGAAATATAAGTACCTACTTACTATAAAAATAGGTGCTTAAGCTTTTATAGAAATAGTAACAACTATGCATGTGGGACATTATCTTATCAGTAAGTAGCTATGCATTACAAATGATCTTCAAAATTTTATAAATAGCGCAGATAATGCCTGGCTGTATAATAGGTAGGTATCGTAAGTACCTCTTCACGGTTGGGTAATAACAAAATTGTCTAAATTTCTGTTTGATTTTTCATGCATTAACTGGAAAATTCACATAACTTGTAGTTATGAAAATGAGATTGGAAACATACCTAATTCTATCATTCTGAAGACGGAAATCTATAAGTAATGGAATGACACCCCAATTTAAAACGAATCAGTGATCAATTTGTAAGGGAAGCGATAAAAATAATCACGATAGAAAGGGGAGTGAAACCAATCAGTTCCGATGACACTTCCTCCATAAAATCTAACCCTCCCTCAAACTATAGGGGTACCAACGGCCAGATTTGATCATTGAATTGTAACTTCAATGAAGTCATTCAAAACAAATTAACTCCATGTGTGTTATACGGAACCCAGGAAACGGCCAATTAATAACATTAACATGGATTGTGGGAAACTATTCATAATTATAGTGAAGTGAGACATTATCTTTTGCAAATAAAAGAAAACAGACTGGTGAACGCTTAAAACCTTCTTTTTTTAAAATTATTTTTAAGTAGGCAACACAAAACAACACCAACCAGTGTTGCCTACTTCACACAAGATTAAAATCATTCATAGTTCAGTAACACCATGCCACTGTTACCTAATCTACATATAGGTAGGTACTTTATTGATATTCCACTCGTACGTCCAGGTCCTGTCTCTTACGTATGGAGAATTATTAATAACTGCAATTTACCGTCCGTAATCATCAAAGGGTAATCGTTCAATCAATGAAAGGATTACTCTGTACGCAGCGTGCGTGTATTGACCTCTAGTGGTACAAAAAAGGCCTGCTACAGAATCAAAACAATTTTTTGTGAGCGTTTTGTACGGTCTACGGTGATGGTTTGACAAGCGGATTTGTCGTCCTTAAACTACGTTTTATGATTTGTACGAAACTGATTATTATAACTTATGCTAGTTTGGTGCATCTTGATACCTAAGTAAAGTACCTCCTTAGTGCTAACAGCATGGCGCGAAAAATGGAACATTGCTCCCTCAGGCCCAGGTGGTAGGTAGTAGGCCTACCTCCACAAATTACCTAAATTCTCCTACTAAACTTCAACGCAGGGGTTCAGAAAAAAAAAAAGGGGGGGGCTTCGGAATCATGTCTTACTAAATCCATGGTAACAATTTTCGCGTCGATGCCAGCCTGTATAGTAAATTTCAAAATGGTGAAGTTATTTTTAGTGTTTACCTCTTAGGTACCTACCAGGAAGAAAGTTTTTTTTTTGTCACAACTGGGAAGCAAGGCCGCCATCTTCCCTGATGGTAAAATATGGTCAGTTAGTTACTAATATGAATATTGAATACATGTACCTAAGGTACTTACATAATTGATGTCCATGTGAATGATCATTATGTTAACGATCTGGCAAATTAATTCAATGTCTTTATTGATTAGTTATTCGTTTCTATGCAAATTAAATAGGCGTCAATTTTCTGTTCTTCCTTTCATCAAATATATATTAATATCTACCTATTAAGAAATAAATGGTCTGTGATACATATCAAATTTATCTGAAATTGAATGCATAGCAATTTTTTCTTCAAAATTCGCACACGTATGGTTCCATACTAAGTAATAAGATTGAACAAAAAAAGCTGAAAAAATAGGTTTTTTGTATGACCTCCTTTAATTATTAATACAACTTATTTTTTTTTTGTTAGCGATAATAGAAACACCTATAAAATCTGTGAAAGTTTCCACTGTCTACCTATTACGATTCATGAGATACAACGCACTGACAGACAGACGGACGGACGGATAGCAGATGCTTAGTAATAGGGTTCCGTTTGGCAACCTTCTGGTACGGTACCCCAAAAAACATCAAAACAGCAACATTGATGGAAAATGAAGAAACCATTAAAACCAACATACCAATTAAGTACCACGAGTTGTCCATAAAAAAAACTACCAACCATGAGCAAGAAACGATGCTTACCTTGGTAAACCAACAATTTAGTCAATTGTTCCCCCCAAGATCATTCAAATTTCGGGAAAGAACAGCACCTGTAACTCGTTCTGTGCTATGCAGTGACGTCATGACTCACTGGCTCTTAATGGTTGATAACCCGGCCGCGATACGGAGATGATTTGCATGCGTTCATTTGGTGCGTACGTGAACGCTCCCAGATTTGGTCAGGTTGGCTGGGCGTATATTTCTTATGGCGCGGCGTACGGTATCCTATGGTGCGACGACCCGGTGCGTTGAACCAAGGGGCCCGACGCCGCAGGTGCTTTTTTTATATTAATATTAACTTGTTCGTTCATTATGATGGACAGTGGTGCCTAGTTAACGTTATTAAAAAGCTCGGCTTTATGTCTTAAGGCGATTAAAAAGCTTTTATTTGAATATTTTAGTAGAAAACTTAAAACTATGGATGAATTAAAACTAGTCAGACAAGTAGGTACGGTCCGCAAAATAATAGTCACGTTTAGTAAAGTTATCATTGAAACTTATCAATTCAAATTCATGACTCTTAAATGATAAAAGTTTGTTTAATTCTTTATTTTCATTTAAGTATTGTTTTTAAAGATTGTGAACACTTTATTTCATAAAATAAAATTATCCAGCCCTGTTTTAAAACCAACAAAAATTGCAAGTGATTATTCATTTACTAAAAATACTTACAAAACAAAAATAATTATTTAATTATCACCACTTACCTACTTTTTTAGTAGACATTACCTTTCTATTACTTCAAACGCTAGAACAAATCTTAGAACGGTAACTTGACTTGAAAGTCTTTCAAGCTAAATATGCAGATATTCACAAGGAAAAATTCTAATTAAATGCAAATTGAAGCTGCCGCTTGCGTAACCTTTCAGGTTTTATCCTAGAAACGGAGTGTTTTCTGCAAGTTTTTAACTAATTTAAATATTATTAATATGAATTACTTACACATTTTTTCACACCTTTATCAATGAAAATTTTATGAAGAATATTCATGGATTCTATTTTTAACATCACTATGAACAAATATAAACTTTAAAAAATGCGGAGGCAGATTTGAGGACGATAAAATTTCTTTCAACCTTAAGGCTTGAAATATTAAAGTGATACCTACCTACTGAATAATATGAGATAATTTTTTTTTTTTTTTTTTTTAATAATAAGTGTGTATCATGATTTTCGCGGTTTCCTCATCCAGTCCTAAGAAATCCTAATCAATATTATAAAAATACGAAAGTGAGTTTGTTTATTTATTTGTTTGTTACACTTTCACGCTGAAACGGCTAAACGGATTTGGATGAAATTTGGCACATGGGTAGACCATGACTTGGGTTAGGACATAGGGTGCTTTTTAATCCCGATATGTCGATATGATATTATATGACATGACGATATGATATGACGTTCCCGTGGGATAATTTCCAACCTCCACGCGAGCGAAAAAGCTAGTACTATCATAAAGGTAGTTTCCGCAAAAAACTCTTACTTTTGTACCTAGCAACACATTGAATACTTAAATTATTATTCACGAATAAATAATGCGTTATAATAATATTATGTAGAATATTGATATGTAATTAGATAAGTACAGTTACATGAATTATGTAGGTACGTGTTTTTTATTTTTTGCACACCGTAGGTATCTTCCTTTTTCCAAAAACGTCTACTTACATCCGGTGTCCGGTAATACGTCATATCTTTTACTCACACCACTCGATAGGGTTGTCAAATGCCAACCAGTTTTCAAGGTAAGGCATTCTCTTAAAATATGAATCATTTATTGAGAAAAGGCAACCGTTTATAAAATGTGAAGGATTTAATATTATAATATATGGAATTATTGGTGGTGGTGGTGGTGACACCCGGTAGAATAGTTTCCGTGATGCTTTCATAGAAATTGTTCCACCAGAGTCGCGTCGCGCCTGTTTGCGGGGAGCCTTAAGTTATTAGTCATAATATTGTGACCTTATTTGTGATGCTCTTCAGAAAGCTCAGGTGCCAAGTACTCGCAGGTGGTTGCGTGCGTATATTACCAGGGGCTGCAGTCTCGACATAGCCAAAATTGCTTGACAATGACAAGTACGCAAAAATCACGTGTTTTTCAAGCGATTTTGGCCGTCTCCCCGTCGGCTTTGCGGCCGAATTTGTATCTATGAAGATCACTATCTATGTTGAGACTGCAACCCCTACACGCGTAGCATGACCACCGTACCCGACCACGGAAGAATAGACAAAATGACAGATAAACAATCACAATCTGTCATTTTGTCTATTCTTCCGTCGACAAAACCTGTTTCTACGGTGGTCATGCTACGCGTGCTGATGTATGAACGTAAACGAAGCAAAAAGAGTAAGGATCGTAGCAGGTGGCGTTCTGTAAAGAAAGAAAGAAAGAAAGAAAAAAAGAAAGAAAAATAAGTTTATTTGTCACAGAAACACGGTTAGTGTAGTCTGCGTACACCCCCATGGGAAGAAGGAAGGCGTGAATTTTTGTATGTATGTGTTTATTAGTTTAGCAAAAAATATAAAATGCAACTATGTTACAGGAATGAGGAATTATTAATACAGGCTCATATAATTCACGCGTGTAATATTGAGTTAATTACTTGTATTTCAAGTTAAGGTAAATGGCAGCAATTAGTACCTACCTATTTATACGCATTCAATGTTACTATACCTTAAGCTTTAAAAGGATACTAATCGCCACTTAAAAAAATTACACATATTAATTATTCTGCTACTGTGTCAACCCTATGATAATAATCCTAATTATATTATAATTTACTTATATAAATGGGTATAATATCCCATTATGGTACGAAACGTCGACTATTAGAGTCATTTTCGTATTAATGATAAAACCTTTGCCCTCGTCTACTTTTATTTTATTTCACTGGCAGCACTTAGTGGTTTTAGGTGGTATTATTGGCTAGGCCGCTAGGGTTGCCATTGGAATAATTGTATATTGGCTACTTTATTTAAAAAAAAAACTTCCTTGTAGTTATCTCACTTCCTATACATAGGTGATATGTAATATAGAATAGAAACTGTAATGCAAGATCTTATTACGTTTTATGGCATACAATCGGTACTATATCAAGACAGAGTCGTAAAATCCTGCTAAGGAAATAGTGGAACTGCGCATTTAATGCGCACTGTTGTAGATAATACATTATGTAACGTATAACAAGATACCTACTAATCTAGAAATAATTTGCAGATCAAAAACCGCAGGAGCAGACTCTAACCTATTTTTATAAACTGTTCTAGTTATAGAGCACTGA
Organism: Agrochola circellaris; assembly: GCA_914767755.1. Taxonomy (NCBI): domain Eukaryota; kingdom Metazoa; phylum Arthropoda; class Insecta; order Lepidoptera; family Noctuidae; genus Agrochola; species Agrochola circellaris. The sequence continues at coordinate 6,824,400 of OU611847.1, forward strand.
GAAAAAATTGGAAACACAATAATCCGCTAAAAGGACTTAATAAAAAACGTTTACTATTTTTTTAATAAAAATTATGTCACCTCTTAGCGCTGTAATTACAATTCACTCGTTATTATTAAATTCAGAAGTCTTAGCGCACCCCTACACTATTAACTCTACAAGTTGGTATTGTCTATGAGTGGCTCGGGCGCGCGACCGCGTTATAATGGTAATTGAGTTTCCTTTCCGGCTGTAACTCCTCATTGCTCTACCAGTGAGTCGGCAGAATAAGTGTTAATTAAAAATAGCAGATAATAACGGATCGTGCTATTATAAAGCTTATGAAATGTATTATCCAGTGCTGTGCTCAGTAGCGGTTTTAAAAACCGTTTTAAAGTGTAACGTTACGTTATTTCTTTTTTTAAAGTCATTTTAATTATTTTTTTTGACATTAAAATAAAGTATGCAGATAACGCTGGTCCCAAACTAGGCACGGCCTGAATTTTGGGCATCATTAAATAAAAAATATTGCTTTTTTTTTTAATAAATTTGAAATTTGCTGAAGTTAACTGCGTAAAACTGGCGTTCTATAGTTTCTGCCTATGGGGATGCCTACGGGGGTAGGCATGGGAAGAAGGTGTGAGGTTATGTAAACTAGTTATCCGTTTCGTTTTTTAACAGACTAACTTCAATAGGGATGACGACAATTTTTTTTTTTAGTCCGGCTTTGAATTTATTAAAAAATATTTGACTCATATTTTTTCTTTTTTTACGCAATCTAAAGATTACGGCGATACATTGAGTTAAAATGTGTCATGACGTCACGAGTATGTAGATTTTATACTTGTGTCGTAGCGACCCGCCCTGGGGGGGGGGGGGGGGGAGTGCGGGTCGCTACGTCACAAGTTATTTTTTTATTAATATGATAATTTTTGTTAAATTATCTGACTGACGGACTAATTATAATTTTATTTTTTTACCCAGGCATCATCCCCCGGAGATTACCCCCTACATACAAACATACATACAAACAAACAAATTTTATGTTTATAATATTATTATTGATTGTCCAAAAAAACTTGGATAAAAAAAGGACCTGTAATATCTATCTGATTGGAAATTAATTGGATGAAGTAATAAAATATGATTTATTTGACGTTGCAGAAACTAGTGTTGCATGATGTTATATATCAATCTAGGAGCATGCGATAAAACCGGGTTTTGGCCCCTGTTTTTGCGTGAGTGTATAATGTAACTATGAATTTTAAAAGTAAAAAAAATATCGTGAGTAAACCTGGAATTTAAGTAATATGAGTCTTAAATCGCCAACCCGTCTTGAGCAAACATGGTAATCAATACTCGTGGTTTCTCTGTATGAGAAGAGGCTTTTGCCCTGCAGTAAGATTTTATAAGTGTTTTGATTTAAAATTAAAAGAATTTTGAGTAAAAACGTAACATTAAATTAACACCTGCGCCTAAAAACCTTGAACTATTCCAGAAAATTACTAAAACGTCAGGAGTGTCAAAGCCTTTGGGAAATGAATTCGGTCTGTAAAATGTGTTCCGACTTTCAGTGAAAGAGATTTTGTATGTGGATAGTCTAACTTTCATGTTCACGTAGTGGGCTGGGCGTTGATAACGCAACTAGAGTTCCTATTTCTATAAACGGTAGGTTTTTTATACTTTTCCGCATCTATTTAAAAAGTTACTTTATCTACGATGCAAAAAAGTTTGTTTTGCTTTTATAATTTTTAGCTACAGCCACAGATTAATACATATAGATGGGACACTCCGCAAAATCATTTTAATAAAAAGCCATTCTTGCTGCGACACAATAAAGTGCAATTCAGGTTGCACAGTGCTAATTACCTAAGTTATATTACCTAGAAGTTACCTCTCTTTCTATCGCGTAACTCTTAGATCTTCTGACTACGTTACACTCACTGAATTGGCCCAACAAGTCGAGCTCGCCGAGTACTTTTAGCTTCATACCTAAACTGCGGAGTCCCATCCCATCTGTATTTATCTGTGATACAGCCAACTATTTCTTTCTACGCAGAAACAGACATAATATATTTTACTAACTGGAGAAAGAGGAGCCAAAACTCCAAAGCTAATTCTTCAAACATTTTCCTTAATAAACGCCGAGTTCAGTGTATAGTTTCTCAAAACCAATACACAGACTACAAATTATCGTAAACACAATGAGTGTATCGATTAACAACGGAATGTAGCCGACCTTTTGCAAGTGTTTTAATCTAGGGCTTCCAGACTAAAAAAAAAATATTCTACGAAATTCCGTCAGATTTTCTTGGAGGTAATGTTAAGAAAAGGTTGTAATTTGAATGTGTTATACACCTTGGCTACGTTTCATACATACATTGATTTTCTTTATGTACAACATCCTGTTAACTGAGGTATAGACTTAATTGGGACCATTTACGTCTGATTTACATGGCTGCTGTGCCGACACGATTGTAAGGGGTGCTAGTTTTAATTCTTTTGGAATTTTACGAATGTGGCAAGAATATAACTATTATACAATAACCATATATCACAACTTATCTGACCGTAAACGTTCCTACCAACAACTTGAACATGGCTCTCCTCACATACTGTTACAATGCAAATATCATAATGGCACAGTTCCTATCACGACCGCACATTGTAAACCTGTATGCCTAGATTATTTGAATGTTAATAGTCTTGTAGATTCACATAAAATTCTCGCATTCCAAAGATAGGCGACGTAGCAGCCCTACTCTGTACTACACACGCGGGTACGCCCAGTGGGCAGTGTTGCCAATAACAAAAGTTAACTAGCTAGCTAAAAGATATAGGTACTTATGATAATTATGAATAATCTACTAACTCGACCACGTGTCCTAAATGCTATTACCCACTGTCAATCTAGGCTAATATATAATATTCATTGCATTTTTCCGAGCGGCCTCGGGGGTAATAAGTGGATAGGGGCTATACTGGGTAAGTACAGTTGCATTAGCGGCTAAGCACAATGCGGTACAACGGAAAAACAAGCGTTCCGTTTGTTAAACTTTTGTCGTTCCAAAGTTACCTTGGAAGTGCTATTGTACTGGTACAAGGGCTGGTTAAGCGTGGGTAGACAAATAATAGCTTCAAGGGCTGTTGTTATTGGGACGAAAATAGAGATAATTTGTGTCAAGTGGTTTTGACTTACATCAGTGTCTTCTTGTCTGAGTTCTGTTGCTATTTTCGTCTACCTTTTGTTTTTATATAGTGAAGTAACTTACTTACCTAAATTATAACCAAGGAGTTGGTATGATCACATTTCGCAAAGCTGAATAAATATTTTCCATAGGTAGTAACCATCCAAAAATCAACATGAAGTGTTTGTCAATGGAACAATCGAGTCGATTCTTAATTCGAATAATTATTAAAAAAAAACTATTAACTAATTGCATAATAAACGATCAATCAGAATCTGCATCGTTTTGAAACAGATTGCTAATCCATAGCTTTATAAGATCGAAAAAAAAAATCTGCTCAACAACGTAAATAAAGCAATGAATGTTGTTGAACTGTCAAAATGAAACAGTTTAGTCGTAATCGTTTACGAAAATGTGTTGCGTTATTAGATAGCAAGGCCTTTTGGATGCATCTACATTAGGTAAGTACATTCCGATTTTAAAATTTGTCAAACGTTTCTGTGGATACGAGGATATGGATACGAGGCTTTTGGCTAATTTGTAAAGTGGTATTGTTTTTTTTTTTTTTTGTAATGTGCGTTTAGTTTGTGCAGAATAAACACTTTTTCTTTGTTCTTTCTGATTTCGGAGGTTCTATCTAGGATCATCGCAGTGATTTCTAAACGATCCCACATAACTCTCAGATAATATTAGTGTTAGCACTAACTTGTTTGTGGCTCGAACAATGGGTACGTTGCGTAAATACGTAGCACAGCGTTGCGTCACTCACGATCGGTCTGTATCGAATGGTATCATTTCAAAAACAAGATATTGACACAAGTGTACACTGTGACATTGTTTCAGAACTCCGTGGCTTACTTATGTATAGTTCAAGTCCAATAACACGGATTCTTGTTATCCTCCACTTGTATTTTCTCTTGTTTTCTGATATAGAAAATTGTTGTTGAGAATTTCTGTAGACTGTTTACTGATAAATTCGAACGTGTTTGGATTACTTAGTATTTATAGTTTTCAATGGGCGTTTCACTTAAATTATCTGATGGTTTTAGGCTAAATATTCTTCGTACCACCTACCTAAATTTATACAATATAGCTTACCTATAGTTTTTGAGTTTAGCACATAGTAATATAATTCGTCTGGTCTGACTTGCCTGGTCTGACACACGTTATCCCTATGTTTTCCTTTCACAATACGGGAAATTTTAATATTTCTTTTATTAAATAATTCACAGTCAAGGTATGTAGATGTAGTTTTTATTGGGAACAATCGTCAAATAGAGATGCACTCGAATTGCACGCCATTCGCGTGTGAAAGCCGTTGTGAATGCGTCATGTGTAAGCTAGTTTGCATTCCTCTCACCGACAAACGGGCGACAGTGTTACCATGCCAGGGAAAACAGTACCCCATAATGTAGGAGTTATTGGTTACACCTACTGATGAAAGTTAAAAAAATCCGTGTTGTAATAATACATTGGTTGTAAATCAATAATAAAAAATGTTAATCCATTAAATCCTAATTATGTTTCTTATGTTTGGTGTTTACTACGGTTTTTTATTGGAAATAACAGGAGGAAAGTTGTATTACGAACAGTTTAATTGAATTCATTCGTGTTTATTTTTTCATAATTCCCGCTGAAGTATACAACTTACCCGACCCCCAGAAGGAGTCTTTTGTACTGCTTAAGACAAATGTGCAAGAGGTGGAACGCTTAATCCTTTCACTTAAGAGTGATTGTGCAGTTGGCTGGGACGGTATTTTTTCTAGTTTCATAAAACGACATAGAAACGTTATTGTGCCTCCACTGACACATGTTTGCAACCTGTGCCTTGACTCTGGTGTCTTCCCTAACTGGTTCAAAAAAGCAATTCTTCACCCTATTTTTAAATCTGGAGATCGTGACCGTGTCGAAAACTATAGGCCCATATCAGTTCTGCCCGCGATGTCCAAGATACTGGAAAAGATCATAAATACAAGGCTGGTTGCATATTTAGAGGCACGAAATCTTTTGTCGATTAATCAATTTGGCTTTCGTAAAAATCTATCCACTGCTGATGCTGTTCATAAACTGGTTAATCACATAGCTCAGAGACTTGACAACGGTAAGAAATGTGTTGCATTGTTCCTGGATCTCGCGAAGGCATTCGATACGGTCTCGATTCCCATCTTAATATCTAAGCTCGAACGCCTGGGTATACGAGGTACCCAGCTGTCCTTGTTTCGGAGCTATCTCACAAATAGAACACAGAGTGCCAAAATTGGAACTTATTCTAGCTCTGATCTAAATGTGGCTTTTGGTGTGCCACAGGGCAGTATTCTTGGCCCTACCTTATTTTTAATTTATATGAATGACCTGTGTTGCCTCAGCCTAGAAAGCGGTACAATATTTTCCTATGCGGACGATGCAGCGCTTGTATTTGCGGCGGACAACTGGGAAGAGGCATATCGCCTTGCTCAGAAGGGTTTCGATTCAGTCAGTAATTGGCTTAAGAACAACTTGCTTACCCTTAACATAGCGAAAACAAAAATAATAAATTTTTCGATTCGAAATGTTAATGTGTCAGCTACAGGCTCACTAAACGTTGCTGCCCAGTTGACACTAGCAAATGGTAGTGGCGACGGCAGTGGCACCCTTGATCACTGTAACATTGAACGAGCCACTTCGATAAAGTATCTTGGCATAGTTATTGACTGCAACCTTACATTCAAAGAGTACATAGTACACCTATCAAATAGAGTGCGTAAACTAATGTACATTTTTAAGCAACTACGTAACTCAGCAGATGCTGCTGTCATGAAAATGACATATCAGGCGCTGTGTCAATCAATTTTGGTCTATTGTATCTCGACCTGGGGTGGGGCAGCCAAATCCCACTTTATTCAAATTGAACGTGCGCAGAGAGCGGTTCTCAAGGTGTGCTGTCTCAAACCAAGACTTTATCCCACCGTCAAGCTCTATGAATATTGTCAAGTCCTTACGGTTAGGCAGTTGTTTGTACTGACCACTGCTATTAAGCAACACTCCATTTCCAACAATTCACAGCAAACAAATCGCCGTAACCGTATAGTTGCCTTAGCTACTCCTCTTAAAACTTGTTTTAGTCGAAGATTTTTTATTTTCCTCGGACCTTATCTGTACAATAAACTGAACCAAATTCTTTCCTTACACTCATTGAACAAACATAATTTTAAAATCGCTTTACATGCCTGGCTACAAAGCCAAACATATACTGCCACAGAAGCTCTCTTTAACGTATTAGTTTAATTAGACTCATCCACTAACACTCCAACACACACACATACACACACATCCACACAGACACTAACAAACTTACATTCATTAAAACCTCAACATATTTTCATTCTTAATTGTTTTACCTATAATTCTCAAATACTCTCTAGTGTCTCTTTTTATAATAAGCTCACTAGTTGTTTTGAAACTTGATATTTGCTGTGATATCAGATATAAGCTATCAAACGTGTAATTTTAAACAGGTGGGGACCTGGTGACCTGTATTACAGGTGTTACTACCTACCACAGGCACCAGCGATCCACAACCAAATATCGTTGGCTACTGCTCTTGTGTTAATATTGTTTGTATTTTTTGGCTTGTGGTGAGAAATAAACAATTTATTATTATTATTATTATTAACTTTTTACGTGGCAACACAAATCGGGGCAGTCACACCGTGAATTTAGAGAGCCGCTACTGAAACAATTGTCATTCCTTATTAGCACTGTCTAGCGGCACATTTTGCTCTAACGACACGGTTATTGACACTGGCCATGTATAAACACACGCGAACATGGAATACTTTTATTATATTCTTTCAAACACTTAGGTAAAGAATGAATGAAATGAGTCCAATTTCTGGAAGCACATCGAGAATTTCATCTGCTATCACATTTACCTACATGTTGTGTGATTTCATTGGCTGTTGTTATTTTCACCAATAGTTTACACGAGACTTGATCAGGAATTCAGTGTACACAAGATTATACAGGGTGTAAAAAGACACATCACAAAGCCGTTAACTACGCATACTGTACGTATAGCTAAGTAGCTTTGCGCAAAAATTATTGCTGGGAACCGTAATTTTTTTTTTTAATAATAAAAAACAAGTTTTTATTGCGCGCAATGTAACGCGAACCCACGCTTGAATGAACGGATGCAGTGTTAGTTAAGCTCCGCCCCTACGCTACGTAGGTAGATACTTGTTGTTCATTGCGTTTTTGTAACTTCAAATGCGTAATCTGTTAAGATAAATCTAAAATTCAGGTAATGTTTGTTTGGAAAAAAGTTTCGTATTATCGCATAGAATTCATTTTCGTGAAAAAGTAAAAAAAAAAAATGCGACTTTGACCTTCAATATCTCCAGAACCAGTGGATTCCCAGGTATGGTCTAGTGGAAAAAAATGATGCAAATAATGGGTAGAATATGTGGCTTTCGGCTTCGGAAAGTGTCTTTTTACACCCGATATGTATCGTACGTGTATCTTTGGATCATAGTTTACTTTTATTGACTGGTATGGTATCACCCACCATTTGAAGAGAAAAGTATTGCATCCAAACAAATCTAATACAATAACTTCAGCAAGCCAGTTAATTAAGCAATAAAGAACCCAGTCAAGCATCAACTTGCTAGGTAAGTATTCTAATTAATAAACTCATTAGTCTTGCTAGTAATGAGGAAGTTTATTCCAGCTCACACCTTAAACTATTATAAGGAATAACTCAGCGGCTAGCCGCAGAATTTCACCAATTTACAGCAAATTGAAAACGAGCCGAGTAATTTCAGTCGGTTTTCCTACTACCTACTTAACTATAATTTCTGTATTTCAGTGCCCACCTACCTGAGTTCGCGCCAAAACTTTCAACATGGCGCTGAATTTTGACAGCGTGAGATTAAAGTATTACGTAGTGTTGCTAGATTTCAAAAGTTTTGTGGTCTTTTATAAACAAGTGGTGTGGTACAAAAATGAGTATTTTCATTGGAACTGGCACCCTAATTGCGTAACACATTTTCATTGCCAAAATGAAAGGAATTGCGATCAAGTGCCATTTTATCTGTGTCATGCATTTACCCAGCTGTCCTGGCGAAGCGTAAAATTATAGATTCATTAAATTCATCTGTAATTCTGTAGTAAGCAACTAAAAGCCGGTAAACGATTGCAATTTCTCAGTGTTATCACATTCAGAATTAAATGTGATAAATGTTGATAACGGATACACAAATGTTTTAAGATTACACTTAACAAAACCTAGGTCAACTACTTACTGCGCCAGAGGTTAAACGCGTTATTAATAACTTGCTTTTATCTTAACGTGAATTATTTAGGGTTACGTTCAATATGAATCTGATTAATGGCTGTAATAAAAATTGCACCGAGACCTGAACTAAATTGCCAAAATTTTACATAAAATGACGTTCGTACTACCTACATGAGTGAATGCTGTGTACATGATGCCTAATTTATTTAGTGCACTGCGATTACCCTTAGTTTAGAGCACACAAGGGGACTTGGTCAGCTAGTGATCTAAATTCTGTAGTTTAATAATGAGGTTATTCCAAACCTGTACCGTCTTATTACAAAAAACTGCATAAGTAATGGTTTAAACCAAGACTAAAAGGTCTTGGATTGTTACGGTAATAAAGCTAGTTCCAGGCTCAAAATGTGTTCCTATTACAAAACGAAGACTATTCGAGGATCAGTTAGTACCAAAGAAGGTTCATGGTTCAAATAATATCTACAGATAAGTAACAAAAATGGCATTCTTTCATTCGTTCACGCAGGCTTTATTTGAAGCAACGTTCTGTTTCTCTAAATGTTGATATTATAATAACACTTGAAATGCTTAAATAATTATTTATCAATACAAAAATATGTCATAAATAGTTCTTTGTTTAGGTTACAATATATTGAACAAGCACAACTTGTACTTTTGACGCGCTTTTTATAATCACGTTCTTATATTTTGTACACCTCTAGCGTGAAGTGGAGCGACTTACATATGACGGCAGCGCGCGTAATTTGAGATGAATGTCTATGTTGCGTCCTATAATCTATACTTATAATAAATCTGTAGAGAGGTCAATTCTGTACATGATATATATTTTCAAAATAACTATCAGGGGGTAATTAGTGATCGATACTGATGCCAAAAATGCAATTAGTAAAATTTTTGTCTGTCTGTCTGTCTGTCTGTCTGTCTGTCTGTCTGTCTGTATGTTCCTTATAGAAACAAAAACTACTCGACGGATTTTAACGAAACTTGGTACAATTATTCTTCATACTCCTGGGGAGGTTATAGTATACTTTTCATCACGCTACAATCAATAGGAGCAGAGAAGTGAACGGAAATGTTGGGAAAACGGGAGAAGTTGCTCCATTTTTTAAGCTTCCGTCGCGTGTGACGCCTTAATGGTTAAAGCTACATAGAAATCATTTATGACGAAAATGTCCTACATAAAATTATCTAAAAAATATCCCATAACAGTATATTATGTCTATCTTTTATGGTTGACTCACAATAACACGTGTAACTCCCGATAGCTTAGCAGTTCGGAGCTTTCTGATTATATTTGTTTACTCTTACGTTTATAATACTCTCACTCATCCCTAATTAAAAGAAGTTAATATTATTACCTATTCAATAAAAAAGAATCATAGTAATCGGTATAGAAACACCAAACTTATACATGAAATACGCTAATAAGCCATCGCGCCGTCGCGCGTGAATACTGAATCATGCCATAAGGATTATTTTTGTGTAACGGTTGCCGCGCTCGACGCGGGTCGTGGCGGTAGGGTATAAAAAGGCGGGAGGTCCGAGCGCGATTCAATATTTGGCTGTTGATGCGTTCAGAGCGTTCGACCTTATTGACAGACAATAATTGATATTAACAAACCGTGCTTATCAGCGCGACTTTTAGTCTTTAAATAGTTTATTTTAATTTCTTTTGTTGTTATTTTATAAAATAGGTATTAGCTGTTTTGGTAGTGTTTAAATATTCGTTCAAATTACAAATTATTAATAGTTTGCATTTTATTTCTTTTTAGGTGAAGTAGTAGTAGAAGTAGAAGTAGTACGCATAGATTTTTAGATACCGATAGGTAAGTTTTGGCTAATTTATGTTCAATTTTATTTTTGTATTAGTAGGTAAAAGCGTAGATACTTTTATTAATTATAGTAGTTACCTATAGGTATTTATTTTTAACTGAAGTAGGTTTAGGTAGATAGTATTGCACAGACGTTGCAGCATTATTTTCATTACTTTTTTTGTTGTAAGTTGTACATATTTCTGGGTATAATTATATTAGAATATTTTAGTTAGGAAGGACATATGGTACTTTTTTACGAAAAACGACGGAAACGCGGACGAAGTCGCGGGCAAAAGCTAGTAATAAATAAAAGCACTTCATATGTAGTTGTATTAATTATTGTTTTTAATATTACTGTTACTGTTACGTGGTTTGTTCGTGAGTTGTAGTGTTTGAGCTACATTATAAAATGGAACAACAAAAGAAAAAAAGGGGTGTAAACTGGAGTTCTGAAAAAAAGGTTTGTAAAACATGGAATTTTTTATTATTAGGTAAGCAATGCTTTGTATCATCATATTATCAAATTAGCAATACTGCGGAATTTCCTAATGTTTTCCTCCTGTTCATTTAGAGTAATGGGCATTTTTATAAATCTTCGGAACATCCGTGATAAAATGTCCGCTACCTTTTTACACGTTTTGCTGACAATTGGTTGAGACACATCATGCAAATCAGCTGTATCGTCTTGAATCTACGAATAAATCAATAATATTAGTATATTTTTTTATTTGTCTATAATGTTTAGAATTTTGTCTATAATGTTAGGTTAGCATTGACCAAGCTTACATATTTCATGTCGAGCCCAGTTGCGTAATGCGTAAACTATTTGCACTTCAGGACTCAAAGGGCATCCTCGAGGGTCGTGGGATAAATCCACACGTAAAATAGCCACTATCTTTTCTCCAAAACGTTTTGTGAACCTATACTTATATCTGAAATCTTCGTCACTCAATTCGAATGGATTCTCACGATGACGATGTCTGTAAGATCGCCGAGACGTCTCCAGCATATCCAGATCTTCCAAATCCATCAAGTCGATCATATTAATATCCATTTTTTATGATTTTTATTTAAATAGACCCGCGCAAACACCAAAACAATGACAACGCAAACGTCAAATAAATTAGTACCAAAGATAAACTAGGGGACTCGGCGGACTAACTTTAGTACCATAAATAGTTCTGGAACTAGAGATAAAATTCATTTTATAATAACGTTTTATTTAGTCATGGTACTAAAGCTAGTACCAATCCCAGTACCAAATTTAGTCCGTGTTTTGGAATAAGACGGATGCAGTCTAAATAAATGAGTATGGAGTGCACTTAATTTATCATAATGTTGCGTTTCTTTCAACTCTTTCGTTATTCTATGGCTCCAGTGATACCAACCTGACACATCTTTTTCTACCAACGTACGCGATATAAAAAATAAAAAAACTTTTCACTAAGTCATTCCCACACTTGCTCTAGGTAAAATGCCAAAATCATATGCTCCGGATCTATTACGTAACAGCATTGTGTCAAGCCAACTGCGACCTTAGATAACGCGTCCCTGATAATGGTTACCTTACCGACCTGTGCGCGACACAACCTTGTCGCTTTAATTAAACGCAATTGCCTTCGCGTTACGTAATTTCGCTTTCGTTTTATTGGCAGGTTTGAAATTGGAATGAATGAAAGGCTTTCTTTTTTATTGTTTACGGCAATTGATATTTTTATCCTAATGGTTGGTTACGTCATAAAGCATTGTATTTTTGTCGATGGTTTTTTAATTCTTTCGGTATTTAGGTAGGTATATGGATTTATATGACTAAGACGGAATTAATGCAGGCGGGAAACTGGTTATTCCTGGTTTGGCGTACAACTCATTGTAGCAATACCTACCTACCTTTTTTAAAACAATGTTGTCGGTGTTTTGTTTACGATAAAAAAATCGAAAAACAACTTCCAGTTTATCTGAAGCCGAAAAAACCAGTACCTACTTAAGTACTAAACAAATCGTTTACCTACATAACAACTTATTTTTAGCCTAATTTATCAGTTTTACAAAAACAAAAATCCCAAATCTGGGAAAGATTGGAACTTTATTTGTTGTTCGTCATGCATGAAAAAAAAAAGACGTAATTAATTGATATAAACTGGCAGAAGGTGGATGATAATGAAAATGCTTTGATTATTTATATGTCTAGATGTCGCGAGCTGCAAAAGAATAAAACAAACAGGCCAATAATTTTTTATGCTGGTGTGCGTGACAGCTGACAGCTACACACGTGCCACTTCATTGTGCTTTTCTAGTGCGAGCATTTAGCGGCTAACAGTTGGACGCTATTTTTTTCGACGAATTCACAGCTTTGACTGTCTATCTCGCTCGACATATTTATATCTTTGTGAAAATGGTTGAAAATGTAGGTATCTACTTACTACTTAGTATGAAAGCTAGGTAGAAGACTTTCTCGACAGTTGATTCGCAAACGTCTTTCTAAACCATTGAATGAAACCTCTTTCTAAAGATTGTAAGTTTAAGTCCATATTAACTTAATTGAATGACTTGAATTATTGACTTTTCCTCAAGAACCAATATTGAGCGGGGAGATATTATGACATGGTACCTATCTAAATAGGTATTTATGTGAGATGCTAAAATATTTTATTTTAGTTTTAAATAAACTGGCAATTCTGAGAATAGGTATCCGTTAACTTTGTAAAGCTATTTTGTAGGAATTTACACCTTCGTAGGTTACTGAATTTTCAGTAGGTACCGAAGGGAGAAAGGGGAAGTGAGTGCTGAACTGGTGGCTCACAAAAAAACCAAGAAAAGTTGGATAGTCCATTTTGGTTTTTCCTTTTTTAAACTATGGGTTTTAGATACGAACCTAAAAGTATTACAAAAGATACTTAGTAATTTTCCGTGAGAACAATACCATCATTTCGTTGCATTAAAAAGATATTACAATTAAAAATAACATTAACTATAATCATTATCAATGAATGAAACATTAATTACGAGAGAGATTAAGTACGAGACAATTAATTGACATTACGTAACTTAAATATTTAGGACATAATCCGAGAAGAAATTCCTGTAATTTTTAGAATGTTTGCAATTCTAATCTCATTCGCAATCTGTCAAAAGTACCTACATATGTTATTTGAAATTCCACTGTTTATTTATTTTTAGTTGAGTCTTATTCTAGCTTCTCCACCTTTGATATTTATTCTATGAGTGCTATCCCAAACTATTAGGGTAATTAATATCTTTGATAATTTATATGATTGTCAAGATAGTGTCGCGCTGAAACGCACTAAAACAAACAAGGCAACTTTATTATTAGGCTGGTGTGCGTGACAGATACGACTTACACCCGCGATACGTCATTGTGCTGTCATTGTGATTTTCTAGTGTGCGTGCATTTAGCGGTCAACAGTTGGATGCAATTTTTTTCGACAAGTTCACAACTTTGACTGTCTATCTAAACATATTCATATCTTTGGGTAAGATCATAGAGTAAGATGCAGAGACGAAACTTATACCTACTCGAAAATATGTCTCGCCACAATGCACAAATTTTGACAGTCTAAGACATTTTAGTTGCAGTACTATCACAATTATTTTACTTCTGACAGCAGCAACTCAACAGCAACTTTATTGAAACGAGAATAAAGATCACTTTGATTTTGACAGTGATTGAATATCAGAGGTAAAATAAGTGTGAATTGTTTGTATCTACCCAAAGGCCGTTTGTCTACCGCACCCTGAACGGGACGTCAACGAGAACTAGATGAGGACGCCATAATAGCGACAGTACGTTCACTATGGTCGCGTAATCTCGTTTCTCTTTGACGTCCCGTTAACGGTGCGGTGTACAAACAGTGTTACTATCTGCCAAAATTATGACACTTCAAAGATCTTAAAATCCCTGGATCGGATAAATCCCCGGTGTGTCGCAGACAGATAAGGCTAGACACACCCGTGCGTTCACGCGGAAGCGATTACTATCGGACGCGCATTCTGCATCAGCAGCTATGTGTGCGGAAAACTATAACCAATAAAGATTTACTTTGTGATACAAAGATGTAAAGTAAAAGGATACTTTCATTCATGAATATCTACGATCAGAAAGTCGAACTCGGTGGTTCTTTTAATTTGTATCCGATTTCATTTATGGCCGATTTTTCAATCTACAGAGGAATCTACCTCTGAGGAATAAAAATTCACATTTCTATGAGGAAAAAAAATGCGGTTTGACGGGATCTTTTGTATGGAAAATATTTCAAACCAACATATTTATCCTTTAGATAGAAGTTATTGACGATTGAAAAATGAGACCTTAGTCATTTATTTTGGAAGTTCTGAAAAAGTCTGTCAAATTGCTGTACCTAAATACTTACACGATTTTTTTTTAACTCTGCTCCTCAATTATTTTTTTAAATCTTGACTAATACTGTGATTCTCTAGTTCCCATACGATTAATTGTTTATGGTAATTATAGCAATTAAAACATGTTAGATACAACACCGATACTAAGATATTTATCTTGAACATTCATGTTAAAGAACTCATTAAACATGAGTAGGTACTCGTTCACTTACGTTTTTCTAACTACCCACATTGGACCTTTTACGTCAATGTTTACAAACACTACTTCACTATTATTAAAAGCGACGCGACACCGGCACCGGTACCTAGAGTTTTCATAGAAATTGTTCCACCAGAGTCGCGTCGCGCCTGTCTGCACGAGCCTTTATAGAATTAATCATGTCACGAATATCCTCTATGAACAACGACCTCTCCTTTTAAAATAACCCTAATTCGAAGTACCTACATTAAAAAAAACAACTGACGTGCGAAATTTCGTGATTGGCTATTTTATTGGCGAAGTCTCATTGACAGGTCGATTAAGGACGTACCTTAGGATAATAACCTACAACAGGATATAATAAAAATTAAAGAAAAAAAAGAAAAAAAAATTGTCCCTTTCGTCCACACTGTAAACGAATAAAACTTTTTTTTTCCGATCGTCAACAATTTTGACGACAAGCTGTTACTGATCGGGAATATTCGTTTTCCAGCATTTCATGATTATCATCAGTATCGGGAAGTGCCTTTTCCCCGGTCCACTTAAAATCTTCTCTAGACACAGTAAGAGACAAGCTGCTCCTCAGATGTTTGAATGAATTTTGTTCTATCTATAATATTATGATAACAGATCTAATCTACCAAGCGAGCTGCATTCTGACCCATTTCTCTTAGTTGACTCATAACTTCCGTAGAGATATCACCCATGCAACTCATTTAGTTAAGTACCTCTTTTGTTCTTTTTCTAATTACTTCCTACTCACAACCTTTGAATTTATATTATATGTCTAGATGGAGTGTCGCGCTGCAAAAGACCTAAAACAAACAAACCAACTTTGTTATGCTCATATGCGTCATTGTGCTTTTCTAGCGTGCGTACATTTAGCGGCCAACTGTTGGACGCAGTTTTTTTCGACGAGTTCACAGTTTTGACGGTCTATCTAGACATATTTATATCTTTGCCTACAACAATGTAAGTCCTTTATATTTTGGCTTATTACAGTTGAACGTTTTGCCGAAAATGACGATAGATGTAAAGTATTTAAAAAAAAATTGCCAGTCTCCATCCAGACTAGAAAAAAACAGGAAAAATGTCTGAGATGTGACTTATTCACAAAAAATAGGAAAATAACACGTTAATACATAAAAAAACTAACTAGGTACATTGAATAGAGTGTGGAAATTATTATGACGTTAGTAATCAAACCTTGCTGCCGGTTGTGGCTACGAAATGCAGTGCAGCCGTGTGAAAAATGCATAAATCACTAATTACTAAGTGTAGAACAAGCGTCGCGTTCCAGTTCATGTGAGAAAATCAAAAAGCATGCAAGTAGAACGGCTAGCACGGTGTATTTAACGAATTATTCATGACTTTTAGCATAATCGGCACGGCCGCAGGAAAGTGCTGTTTCATTGACACACTTTTTCATACATTTTTGAATGTTAATGAAACAATGTTTCTAATCGATTAAATTAATTGGATACATCGCTGGATAAGGCGAGGCTTTGATAAGATTTCGTTAAACCTTTTAGCTTTTTAAATACTGCGTTCATTGTTCAGAAAAACAGCACATTTAAAATCATGAGTAAAAAAAGAAACTGCAATTGACATTCCTTTTTCAAATGAGTTCCATTGCACTCCATTTGAATATTTAAAACAGCACCGGAGAATATTTTAATTTTAATCGTCAGCTATTCCGATAATTCAAAACAATGTACGAATCGACTATCGCTCGGTGCGGGCCATGTAATAATATTCGTTATCACCACGGTATAAGTCGATTATTCGACCGCGAGCGAATAAAATTTATCGCTTGATAACACTTAACTAAGCGAACGGTTTTTGTATTGGATAGTGTTGTTACGTAATGTGCTTTCGCCACTCAGTGAAACTGGCTGGATCGAATCCGGTTGCAGTTTTGAAACCTGCACTGCTACATTTTCTGACACACGTTACATAGTCTAAATGTTGAGGTCATTGGTCTGTCCTTTATTGGTCTTTTTATATTTTCTGAACAGAATCATGATACTTAGTATTTATCGGCACCGGCATGCCTTAATCCATATAAGATTAATAGAAAGCAACTAATCTCTGTGAAGTGCTGTTGTTATTGAAAACCAACATGTCTTCAATAAAGACTTGGATCATGATAAAAAACAAATAATTTGTATTGAATCAACTGCATGCAATCATATTGTTTTCAGTTTCTGTGTTAATTAATATCTTAAGAAATAGTTAATAATCATGATGAAAAATCCACAAAAAAATGTCGTAGGTAAATCGTAGAAGATGGTACGTTTGCTTTGTGCCATTGGAGTCTTTAAATAAATACTTTATTACGCAGTAACGCACTCATGATTCTGTAGATATTATAGACACGTCTCTGAATCAATCAATTCTATTGGCACACGAGGAAAAATCATCACACAAGTTGCGAGCCTTATTGAAGAATTCCTCAACACATTCTTTAACTGCATTTGTATAGGTGTATGTCTCAATTAGCTCCTAGCGATCATAAAATACGTTATAAAACAAACAAGTTTACTTAAATATGCCAAACAAAAAAAAAAAAGGATTTTAAAACCAATGCGTATACTCACAAATCTTGTAAAAATATACATCAAATTTTATTTTCACGGTTTATAATGCTGTATTCGCTAAGAAAAACCTACATTTCAAATGAGCCCTCCGCGAGTGCTCCCGGCATTTCATATGCGACTAGGTGAAACCTCCAGGAGGGTCCCGGCACTGAACGTGTTAAACAACGCCAGTCTGTCAAGGCATCCTAAACAGTCTTATCAATACAGGACCAAAATAGACTTGAATAATGTAGCATAGAAATTTTTTATCTATCTATATTTTTGAAAGTCACCTTTTACGTCACTAACAGACCGCAGGTAAATACTACGTAGTTTTATCATGTTCCACCCATAAGTAAAAGACGTCCCTATCGGTATCCTCTCTTTCGCCAAGTTTCGTAGAAGCAAGACGTCTAAAATTAACAGTAATTAAATTATATAACGAACAAAATTGAAGTACTAATGGCTTTGCGTCACTAATCATTACAATATGTAACTGGAAGGTGACCCTGTCTACCTTTGTCCGCCCGTCATGTGAACTCCGCAGACTTTGAACACTTATGTAACGTACAAATATGATTTTAGTGAGAGTTTAAATCTTTTAGATTTGTCACCTTAGGGGAGTGGGAGTTTAGTCACTCCAAGTTGTCTCTGGTCCAACCAATTTCGATTATAGAGTGCATAATTATTTTCTTCTACAAAAACAGCCTTTTCAATATTTTCTGGACGCCATTTTATCATTCTTGGAATTAAAATCATTGGAATGGAAAAGAATATTCTTTATTATGTACATCATATGAATTATAGATATAAAAGTAGTTTTTTTTTTATATAGGGTGACGCATTGGGCGGCACTACAAGCACAGACAAATTAAAAAAAATTAAATTAACGCACAATTGCCAAAAATAGTACTGTAATTATTCACATTATTATTAATAATCGAGTTGAGTTCCTTTTTAGTTCCTATTAAAGTTTTTTTTTTAATATGATTATTTTTATATTTCATCAGAATTTATCAAAGAGAACAAAGTAGTTTAAGTTTATAAAATGTGTCACACACAGTGTGTTTCTAAGACAATGGCCGTAACGAACGAATCTTTCTCGTGAATCCGTATCGAGAATCTCGTGAAATACACGCGATTTTTGAGAATCTGGTGAAATATACGCGATTTTTGAGAATCTGGTGAAAAACACGCGATTTTTGCCTATTTTGAACACGCACGATTAATTTAATGTAGATGGTAGCAATGACGATATTT
Source organism: Agrochola circellaris (assembly GCA_914767755.1). NCBI lineage: Eukaryota > Metazoa > Arthropoda > Insecta > Lepidoptera > Noctuidae > Agrochola > Agrochola circellaris. The sequence goes on from OU611847.1 coordinate 6,843,086, forward strand.
TCTTAATGCTTTACGATTATCTAAAACTTTTTCATTGCTTTTGATCAATAAATTCATGGGGTATTTTAAATGTCTCTTGACTAATCTCATCTTGACGGGATCGTTTTTCAATTTGTGTAAAAAACGCTGTTTAAATCAATTTGTGTAAAAAACGCTGTTTAAATCAATTTGTGTAAAAAACGACCTATTTATACATAAATGCAATTCACGTTGCAAATTGCAGAACTACATAAAACATAAAGGGTCATACAATGTGCCCCTCAAACCGAAAGATAACTAAATAACCGCACTTACATACAATACAAATATAATCAATCTTATGCCATACATGCAAACTTATATTTTCCTTGTATAAGACACTGGTCTTATACAAGGAAAATATAAGTTTTCCTGCATCTAAGCTCGCAAAGTGCTACAATGTTTACAATGTGTAAAATTATTATTTATCCTTAAGTGATCCACAAAGCCTTGATAGTGGTTAAGTGCATCATGAAATCCACTTTACATTACACTTTTACTAAAACTTTTTTCCGCCCACTGAATCTGTCTACTCACATAAAGTAAGACTAGCAACCCCGGCAGGCATTGGCCCTTCCGGACCCCGTCAGTTGGTGTTGACATCTCATTGAGGCGCGCGTAGAACACAACGCGCCGTCGAACCGGACCTGGTCCCTATCGGACGGCGAGCTACCCATTGCTCACCGTCCGCAAGCCCGCGCCTACGGTGGCCGGAAGTCGGCTCGCGACTCCCGACGCCCGGGGCGTCTCCTGCGGCGACTAGGGGCGCCTAATAATTGACCTGACTGACAATTTGATAAAAAAATATTCATTACTATCGACTCGCCCCGGCTTCGCAGTGGTGCAATTTACTTGTGAAGACGGTATTCTGTTCACGAAATGTTGTGCACAAGTTCTGAGCAGTAACCTAACAAGAAGTAATGGGCTTGCATGAATTCAAGATATTATTTCATTTGTAGTTTTTCTGTATATATTTACATAATATATAGCTTATGTCCATCTGGAATAATGTACCTTCCAAATGGTGAAAAAAAAAATCAAATAAGAGATTTGGTTCTGGAGATTACCTTCCACATATACACAACCTTACAAATTAGCTCACTCTCTTTATAATAGGTAATCTAATCTATACCTTTATAAAAATGTATAGATTATCTCGATTTGTCGCTCAGTCCTGCAGGCATTGCACCTTTGACACTGCTGTCATAAAACTAGGACTTGATAAAAAATGGCAAGACAACCTTTCAACTTTAACCAACCTAAATACTCAATAAGAAATAATTACCGGCAACCAGTGACTTGCAAGCCATCACCGATACTAGAGAACCACAATAACCAACTTACCACCTTATCGGGCTGTAGGCATAACTATTTCGAATACTTAGTAAGATTATATCGCAGTACAAGTACATACATAGTACCCTTATGATACCTTTATATATACGTATAATCTGACTTTCTATCTCACAAAACCTGGTTATGATCATGGAATTATCGCAGAGGCGCTTGCTCAAGCGCCTGTTAATGTGTTTGCCAACAGTATCGCACATAACGGGACTTGACTATGAATAAGTCTGAAGATAAAGAAAAACGGTATTCGAAAGATAGAGAAGGAATTCTTAGACAAGGAGTACCACCGTAGGCGCGGGCTCCACCGTAGGCGCGGGCTTGCGGACGGTGAGCAATGGGTAGCTCGCCGTCCGATAGGGACCAGGCCCGGGTCGACGGCGCGTTGTGTTCCACGCGCGCCTCAAAGAGATGTCAGCACCAACTGACGGGGTCCGGAAGGGCCAATGCCTGCCGGGGTTGCGGGTTTGTCTGAAAGGGATATCGCGACCTCGGCACACAGGCAACGGAAGGAACACGGGTGGGTTTTAGTCAGTAAAAGTCTGACACGCCCTCCCGCTCCACCCAGAGCGGGAGAAGTTATTTGATAATTTCACACCCAAAAAAAAAAAAAAAAAAAGACAAGGAGTCAGTTTTACAAAATGTAACTCAACTATTGAAAGAGGCACCCAATGAGGAAATAGTCTTCCCTATGAGAGCCACGCACAAGTTAATAAATAATAAAAAATATCATCCATAACAGAAGATAGGCCTCCCAATACCCGTTAAATGAATAACCAAAGGAAGAATCGCAACTATCTTCTATTCGAGTCGATGATTCTTTTTAGATAATTGGGTCCCATATGGGGCCACGTTAATAGCAGCGTTAGCTATTAGGACGATTCAAAGCGACGTAAAGCCTACCTATTATCTACGGCTTAACAAGTCTAATTTTACCTTACTACCTTTACTTATCATATTGTAAAATATAATCCCCAAGTTGGAAGTCGCCAAAAGGTTGATTAGATTTTTCAATAACCATTAGAACACAAAGCAGCATTATATTATAAATAGATGTTCCGAGAAGCTATAAACGATCACGGATTTAATTTTTATTGAAAAATACATGTGAACATAATGGAACAGCTATATGTACCTATGTTAATAGATGGTAACATAATAAAAATACTTTATTACGGCGTCAATGTCAATATATATCATATTGACGACCTTAACGTTCAATCTAATGTCAACATTTTCGCTTAGAGAAATTAACTTTTAAGCTCTACTGCACACTTTTTAAGATTCTTGAATTGACTTAAAAATACGAACTTTATCTTAACTGCAGCTCCCTGCAACAGCAGATTCTTTCGTTTCAGTACTAACTATTAATCATACTACGAAAAAATACACTTGATTATTTAGGCTAGCTACCAAGTTCGCATTTGAATGTCAATGCCAAGTACACACACACTAGTAAACTAAGTACTACATTCTAATATCACAATTTTCCTCATACAATTCAGATTAACATAGGTAAGTAGGTACCAGTTAGTGTGTGTATCCAGACGAGTCAGATAAACATTAAAATTGTAAGCACCGTTAATTTTGGAACACCGGTAGCTGTAATAACACCTTGGGGCATGCGCTTGTTTGCCGCATAGATAATTGTATTCACTAAACATGTAAAACCGTTGTTTTACTGCAGCTTAAGATAACTTTATTTTGTGTTAGTATGCGAGAAAGATGTTGGGGTACGCAAGTAAGAAGTCTAAACTTTTGAAATTCTATTAGCACTATACAGGGATAAGTTTCTTCTCTTTTCTATGTAAGAATGGAGCTACAGCACGCTTAGCATGACCACAATAAAAACTACGGGTTTTGTCGACGGAAGAATAGACAAAATTACTTTGTCTATTCATCCGTCGACAAACCCATTAGAAACCTCGTGTCTATGGTTGTCATGCTACGCGTGCTGCTCATCCAATTGCTCTCCCTTCGTAGCATTAGACCTAAAAGAAAAAAAAAAGATGCATCTGTTCTTTGTCTCCAAAGCTTCCACCATTCCTCGTCACGGCTCTTTTAACATAAACTCTAGTCAATCGCAACTACGCAAGCTTATCAGACCAATGTGGTTAGCTTTAACATTTGAAACTACCCACGCAAATCCCTATAGGCGCTGAGCAGCTGAGCAATGACGTCAGAGTGGCGTAATTTTACACCGTCGCTGCTAGAGGCATGGTTTTGACGTCACTGGCTCGTGCTAACCAGACACGTTTCGGGCTAGAATCGTGCACCTTCTGTACGTCATCCAACTTATCAGGAATTTTTACGAACATGTTGAGATTACACAAAAGCCCGGATTAACAAAAGGTATTTACTTGGCAGATGTGAGTGGAAACTCCAGGAGGGGACGCCCTAGAAGGATCTTAATGGTGATGTTACTCAGGGTAAGGTGCGTAGTACTCGCAACCGACGTTCGTGTATGATCAGACATCAGCCATGCTATTCTGTAAACATCTCACCGTGAAAACTTGGGTGCAGTGAGCTGTCTGAATAGTGTCAATCCCTGTGGAATGACAGCTCACTCCACGCTCACTTCACCTAAGTTTTCACGGTGAGATGGTTACAGAATAGCACTGCAGATTTAAGAACGTGAACGAAGCAAATGATAATGTTGGGATCGTAGTAGGTGGCGTTCTGTAGTCTCTACCTATGCCCACAAGAAGCAGGCGTGAATATGTATGTAAGGATTAGCTTCTAATTTAACCAGGACTTGAACCAGGAATTAGTTTATTTCAAGTAACTTTCAAGTAACATCGGTACATATAGTTACTACTACTGGAAAGAAAGACAGTGGAAAAGCCTGAACCCTGATTGAATTCTCTACCACGGAGTGAGCAAACGTGATAAACAACCCTTTTCTTCCTCATCTTTCGAATCAAATTTAACATATTTATTATTTGCCAGAATAGGGTACCTACTAATGTGAAAAAGGTAGGTTATTTAGTTTAGGTTTTAGTTTTTGTTTCTTTTTATGAAAAACTTTTCCTTGTCTCCTTATCAAATAGGCTTCTGCCTTGCAGTGACACCTTATCAGGTTTAAACTATAACTGCACTCCAATTAACTACTTATCAAACAACCTTGAATATCACTGCAGCGCACTAAAGCCTTTCCTCAAAACAATCCTTTTGCCACGCTTTTCACTTAATCCACAAATATGTTTTAATACAATATTATTATGAACGTCCAGAGAACAAGCGTGGCTAACAAAGCGCGAGGTTTTAGTAAAATTTTCTAAATTTTTTTTACATAATGGCGTAGCTATCGACCCACGTGTTGCTTATCAATGCCATGTGATCGTTTCGGTACGTCGCCATAAAAATTCCATAATAAAACCCGTTGCGAATTTACGGAATGGTGTACATATTCTACAATATGGGTTTAAAAGAATTCCTGATAATAGGCGGATGCATTGTTAACCAAACTTAGATTATGTTAGAATATGTCTTTAATTCCATCTTTCATTCATTGACCAATTTCAGTCTTGTGCCTATTACATTTTCACAGAATCCAAAATGTTTTGCTACCAACGACGTAATCAAAACATACATCAGTATTTTCGTCTCGTACTCTTTCAACGGAGTATAGTCAACATCGAAACCTGTCATTCAGTTGACAGTTACATTGCAATACCAGGAACGCATAGACCGGTAAATTTTAATAAATCCGGCTATCCTCTTGTCTCATCTCTCTAAACGATCATAAAGTTATTCTGCATTCATCTGCAATATAATATAAATAAAAATAAAAATATTTTATTGTCAGGCATCAAGGCCCATAGGGTGTTAGTTACATCTTCCTTAAAGACTATATTAGTAACATGCAGGAAAAATAAAAAATAAAAGAAAAGTAAAAGAAAAATCACAATCATAGGAAGGTTTAACAAGCTTTGTAGCAATACCTACCTGATAATTTACGGATTCTCTCCAGCAACTACTATCTTATATTATAATTTACGATTTTAAGCCCAATGCGACATTTTAATCCTTATTTGCACAGAACTTGCCAGAATTAGCCTCAAAGTTAAAGGATTTGAGACAAACGGATTGGTGTGGTCGGACTTCAATGTAACTGCGGAAATATGTCCAATTGATTTGCAATTGCGGAATAGTCTCACTGACTGAATTCCTCGCTTTGCGCTTGGGTTGCACATGCACAGTGCAGCAGTTGGGAATGGGATGCAGTTTTAATTCAAATTTAGACTACAGTCGTGTTACTAACGTTCGTACTTTTCTATCAACGGAATGCACAGACAGAAACCATTGATCAATTAAAAAACGATTGTATCTATCAGCCTAATCAAATTTAGTGTCAGACGTTAACAATAAAGTTGACCACCAACAGAGCAATCACAACATCTCAAATATGCTGACTTGCATAAAAACTGATAATATCTAAGCATTGCAACATAACCTATGATAGAACTATGACTTGCAGTGTCATACTGAACAAGTACTAATACCTAAGTCCGTCATGAATGTGAGTGTATGCATGCAGTTTGATACTTTGACATTTTGTGCATTGACTACAAGAAATCGCATTTTCTGCACTATTGGTTTTAAAGGCTGTTGCTTTTAGTAGTGTTGACTTAACTGCTAATCAATATGGCTCTGTTAATTGAAAGATCACACGCGTAGCATGACAACCATAGACACGCGTTTTCTACGGATTTTGTCGATGGAAGAATAGACAAAATTACAGATTGTGATTGTTTAACTGTCATTTTGTCTATTCTTCCGTCGACAAAACCCGTTTCTATTGTGTTCATGCTAAGCGCGCAGAAATTGGACCGGGATCATGCCAATAGGTTGTCTACAATTTTATTGTCGACTGGGTCATACCCTTCTGCAGGAGACCTATCTAATACTGCTAGGAATGCTGTGTGTCCTCTTCCCTTCAATGATACCCATAATGTTATGATTATTGTATTTCTGCGTCGTAGAAACGTTTTTTCCTCAATTAACGTTTACAACCGTAGCCATTTATTTCCCAGTCGGTATCTAAAGACATGTATTACGTGTCGTCCCGTGAACGTGTAGTCCATTGTCGCTTATTGCTTATATCCGGTGTCGCCAGTGCTTATTCACGGGTACAGATGTAAAGATTTACAGGATAATATAAGAGCAGTAAATTGGTAGTAGATTGAGCGCAGTTGAGTCATGGAAAATTGCTTTGACGCGAATGTAGGGCAATTGGAATTAGAACTGTTCTCGTTAAGGTCGGAATTTGCAATGAAAATAACGAAAACATCTCCCAAAACTACTATTCAACAACATTACATCACGTTATCAAAATACCTTTGCTATCTGTCACCAAACACTTGAACACAATCTACAACAACGTTAAAAACTTATCTAAATACTACTAACCTATTGACTTTTCCAGACACTCATTCTATATCTTATATATCGACGTATTATTGTATTATATATCTGGACACGAGCATTTCAACCAGTTATATGTAGTACCTGACATTCTTGATGCAGGAAGTGTTTTGCAAGCCAGTTGGCTCCATAGCGCACTAGCTATAGTAACAGTTATTGCACTGGGAATACTCGTAAGGTCCTTCCTAATTAACTTACTTGCAGTGCTGGATTAGTTCCTACTGGCTATGGACACATAATGGGTAATTCACAATAGGTTCACTCGCATAAAATGGTATGAAACTTTCCCTCATAAAAACGCATCGTTTTTACTTGTACGGCACGTCAGTAGCTTATAATGTTCCCACTGCTGAGACACTGGCCTCCTCTCGGGGAGACGGAGTGGACCGTAAACCACCGCGCGGGCCCAGTGCGGTTTGGTAGATGTCACATGTCTTCGAATTGTTGGTTCTAGGACATGCCGGTTGCCTTCACCGTTTTGAGAGCAGTGGTGATGATATAACTTACACAAAGTAAATCGCCTGTCTGGGTTAACCTACGACCTACAATTCATAAGTCGGGGCCGTTACCACTGGCCCATCACTGCTCTCAATGTTGATTGCTTATTGCTATAATATAATATAGTAGGAGGTTCATATTTGGCAGCACGATTAGCATGACCACAATAGAAACGGGTTTTGTTGACGGAAGAATAGAAAAAATGACAGATATAATAAACAATCACAATCTGTCATTTTGTCTATTCTTCCGTCGACAAAACCCTTAGAAAACCCCTTTTCTATGGTTATCATGCAACGCGCGGTGGTGTATATTTTGGGAATGTAGTACATATGCAAAACCTGATCTAGGTATTCGAACCTTTTGCAGATCTATTGTCTCCCAAGAAAATTGATTTTCTAACATAAAGTAATATAACTTTATACTCCAAGTTCGCTTTACGGTGACTCATTATTAGTTGTAGAATGCGATTAGACATAAATAAGCCCATGTAAGTGCAGAGAAATATGGTCTTAGAAGTTATGATAATTTAACCGCTTTTTTGTACTGCAAGAATGACCTTAGGAGGTAATAATCTGAATAGGTTGACCTTTAAAAGGCATCAGTACTGTACCTGTTTGAGTACTTATATCATCATAGCTTGCAGTCACTTCTTAAATAGACGGTGATATGTAGACATAGTATCTAAGAGTATATAAAACACCGTTTGTCTGCTTGTAAAATATACAGGCTGGGCACGTGTCGCATTTGCCTACCGAATCCACGGACGGAAGTATTTTTATTTAGTATTGTCTCAGGAACCTCATTGTCATGGAATTATGTATACATTTGACTTGTCCATGAATAACATACATTTTATTTATTTTCTGTGTTTTTGGGTGTCAGATTGTATGCATCCTCAATGTCCAATTGTTGATTTACTTCCTTCATGGATCGTTACTGCAAAGGGCATCTATCGCGCCACTATCTACTAGCAAAATTCCGGTACATCACTATAACAATAGTCACAGTCAAGACCATAATTATATAAAAGACACACTTAAATGCTAACATTGTATAGGAAACTGGGGACTTCTCCATGACTCACCACTCCTCATACCTACCTACATACCAGCATTGATTGCAGACCATTCATTAGCACAGAGCAGGTCAATACTTCCTTCGCGTTTGATAGAAACGCGCCCGCGTCGTGTGCAGGATGCCATAAGTTCCGCTTCAAAGACGACCCACGTAACAGATAAGAGACTTCGCACACTGAATACGACGCGCGATTTAGATTCACCGCTTTCAAATGCCTATTGTTACTGGCCGTTGACTTTGGCGGCTTAAAAATCTCTTTGACGATTGTTGAACACGATAAAAAAAAAAAAAAACAGTTACTTTTTCTCAACTATAAGTAATGAATCTTTAAATTCACAACATGATTCAACAGTAAAATTAATTAACATTGACGACGAGCCCTCTTTGCGTTAATGCATTACATACAAATAAACCGTCCTATTATGGGTACACATTTGCAATACAGACACATTAACACCTTACTTTTATGTGCATTATAAATTTACGACATTGGCTCCCTGTAGCCTATCACACCACAATAAAAACGGTAAAATTACCTTATGTTTCTGTTTCTCGACTTTCTCATAGCAATTTAAGGTGAAGTAAATGTATTTTTAACAAGCAACAAATTACTAGTAACGAGTCATTCGCAATGTAATCGCCTTCCGTGCATTTTTCATGCGTCAGTCGTCAGTCGTAGCAGCATATATTTTGTGTGTAGAGTAGCTAACTGAATCACATCGTAAGTCAGTTATGGGCACTGTTATTATTAGTAGTGTTCCTTCTTTAGCGGTGAAAACTTTGAAAGAAATATACCTATTAATATAAAATATTTATTGTCTGTAGAGCCTAATTGAGAGGGGTAATGGATTTCGTAGCGGTTTTTCCGTTATGCGAGAAAATATTGGACTTAAGCGTCATTATGGAGAGGTAGACTAGGACAAGTTTAAGTAGGTAATTGATGCCCTACAAATATGACGAAGATTTGAAATGGGAGGCTTTTTCAGGTTAAATAAAAATTCACAAAAACGGATTGAAATTGACTTTTATAAACAAATATCTACAGGTCGAATTGAGAACAGATTCAGAGGTCTCGTAGAAAAAAATAGAAGGTATTATAAATAACTCAAGAGTTTTTATTTAAACCATAAACAACAATAACTGCTCTCTGAAATTCAAGACGTATTAATAACCCTTACAATGCTTTCAAAAGTTTCTTATGTGGAAAACTTTGAACAATATTATATCTTCAAAAGGAAACCATAGGTGTTCTCATTGTTCACAGTTCCAAGGTGACCCTTAACTAAGTATAGACCATTCTGGATTGCATCTCAATGTCGGTAATAAAACAGAATAAAAACTTCTATTCACTCTTTTCTTCACAAAAAGTGCGCGATTCTAGCATAATTTTACCAATGAAACTAAACGCGATCAACATAAGTGTCATTATTCATTATATAATGATGACACTGACAGCTCTTGACCGCGGTTAAGAAGTGCTGGTCGCGTTTAGTTTCGTCGGTGAAATTCGTACTATGCGGGATAATAGCACGCGATTTACGTAAGCGTGTTTTTAAAAGCATCAAATACGCATCGTGTAAATAAAGCCTAACTTAGTGGTAAATATTATTCATCTTTGTAAGAATGAGGAAAGTTTATTTTGATTTTTTCTAAGAATTCGAGTGAAAACAATGGCGGCTGGTCCAATTAACGGGTCAATATTTTAAAGAAATAATGTTTACAAATATTTGGAGCTGTATTTTTTTATTGGCTGCAGAAAGACATGAACGATTCTTGCAAGTCTTTCACTTGCAAAACACTTCCTGGATAATTCAAAATGTGGACAGTCTTACTTAGTACCTACTGAACTACATATTATCTTGGCTATACAATCCTAGCAGTGCACTTTTTTATTCACACAATTGCAATAGGAATCCCGACCTTTAAACTTGGACAATTGTTCCTTACAACACATGCATCCCTAGTACTTCCCACAACTGTACCCACTCGAATAAGGTAACTAGGACGCCTATTGGAGCGTACGTAATGCGTCCCGATGTGGCGCGCCGACGGTTAAATACGTTTTGTTGTCGTTATACAACCCTGTGCTCCTGTGGATTTTTTTTGCTGGTGATGGGTTAAGTTTTAGATGGTTGAGGGAGGTTAGTGTGGGGTTAATTATGAGAAAGTGAAAATAGGTTCCAGAAAGTCTGTTAAAATGACGTTTTACTAGGACTAAAAGAGATTTTCCTTCAATAAAGATAATACAAAGTAGACCGTAATTCACTTTTCATATCATTTGGGCGTAAAAAATGTCATACCGTCTAGGAAAATAGAGTAGTACCTAATATGGGTCTTACTTTTATAGAGGTAGTTAATCTAATCGATGATTTTTTTGTTTGAGTTTTCAAATTAAATTGTAATTATTTAATTAGGCACTTATCAATATTTATTTTTACAAAAAACGCGTAATCGTACACCGATATGGCTTCATCCATTTAGTTAGGATTCCAAACTTACTTGTAAGGATAAAAATTGCGTGTAAAATGATTGGTACAAGTATTTCCCAGTACGCCTAAAAAGGCATGTAACAGAATGTTACAATTAATTCAATTATTAAGTTGATCAGTTGATGTGAAGCCTAATAGGTACGCGGGCAAGCGTAGAGTTATTTACTTTCTCATATATTTCACATCCATAGGTTTAGATATCTATTAACCACAGAGTAGGAAAATGCAGAAAACTCATTAGGTACTAGTTGCGAAGATTTTTTAGGAAAGCGACTTGTGTTCCTTTTTTAGTCAAGCGACTACTTATCTGACGTCGGTCGACGTGCGCAGGCGAACCTGCTCAGGTAGACCGTAGCATGTATGATCTTCAGGAATGGAACTTCTGTCTGTAAGGTCTTATAGCTATAAAGTGTTACCAACACTATCACAAGTTTCCAATTAGGACTTGGACAAAAAAGTCGATCAGTGCCTGCATTCCTTTGCGATGTGAATTTATAATTTTGTAATTAAAATTGCGACCAATGTTTGGTTGCCACCTTTAGTTAATTGGAATAGAATTTATAGATAACAAGTTCTTGTAATAATAAACGCCTTAGAACTTTGTAGCTGAAGATGTCTATAGCCTCGTGCAGACTACCGCGACGAGACGGCGCGAAGCGATTCGAACAATACAATTTCTAAGAAAACTTCATGGTATAACAATACCTCTCGTCTGCACGAAGCTTAAGGGCGAATTTTTCAATGAAACTGACTGCGTTCAGCACGTCAAAACCATGTTAAGGAGCGTCAATGTTCCACAAAAATTTTGCCACTGACAGTTCTTGACAAGCAAATCCACACTAAGAATGAGACAATGCTATAAAAACCGGCCAAGTGTGAGGTTGAACTGCATTGAAGAGTGTCGGACTCGCACATGAAGGGAATCGTATTAAGATCGATCAAAAAACGCCGAAAATTCACGTTTCTTGTATGAAAATTAAATAAAGTTAATAATTAAAGGGGCTCCCTGGCCTAAGCTAAGCCCCTTTAATTATTAACTTTATTTAATTTTTATTGTTTGTTGTAGTATAAGCGACAACATAGAAATACACAATCTAAGAAAATTTCAACACATACACAGCCCTCTGACAGATACAGAGACAGGCGGATGGACGGACAGCGGAGGCTTAGCAGGTAATAGGGTTCCGTTTGGCATCCTTCGGGTGCGGAACCCTAAAAACTGTATCGTTGTCATGATGATAGGGTTAAGTTAACCTACTGTTTATTGTGGTAGGACCAAGAAGCATATACCTTGACTAAACTGCAAACCAACTGCCATTTTACAAGACTACTGCAGTTCTTATGCAGTTGCACTGACGTCAGTAGCACCGCTCTGAAACTACAGTTTGGCAATTGCATTGCAGTCAGTCTATAGTAACCCGTACTGGGCCCGCGTGGTGGATAAACGGCTCAGTCATAGAGAGGAGACCTGGAGTGCTATTCTGTAACCATCTCACCGTGAAAACTTACTTGGAGTGAGCTGTCATTCCACAGGGATTGACACTATTGACAGCTCACTTCACCCAAGTTTTCACGGTGAGATATTTACAGAATAGCATGGCTGTATCCCAGCAGTGGAAACATTATAGATCATGCAGCTTTTATCGGTTCAAAACTAGCTGTTGCTGATAGGGAATCGGAACTTCTGTCTAGACCTAGGGCCCAAAATTCCTCTTAATATGTCAAATTGCAGTGTTTCAAGGCAATCCAAATAAAAATAAACAATTGACATTTAATAAAACATAATTCAAAACTGTTATTATGAATTAAAATAAGCAGCCTATTGTTCGTAAGCCGTAAAATTAATAGTTTAACTGGTATGTTTAGCTAATTGGACAGTAAAATCAGTGAAGCAACATTTGCAATTAAATGTATGTAGGTACTTGCTCGCCATCGCATGCCTCATACCTGTAGCACTGTCAATACATGCCTTACGCCTCTAAGAGTGCCTCATGTTCATTTGTGCATGAGATACGGTCCAATTAATGTAACTAGGTAATTTCATTTGTATTAAAGAGAAAGGTTTTGTCTCTATGTATTGTTGCGCATTGGTGCTGTCTTGTCTGTAGAAGTGTGTTTTTAGTTTTTTAATTCTAGCCCTCAGACCAAATATAAAACCTAGACATAGAGCTGCGAACAGTACAGTGAAGCATGCCAAAACTACACCTCCGCTCTTTGCATACACGCTCACACGCAAACATTTACAATCAAACCACACCTAACTAAGGCCCGGACTCCACCAAAGTGGAGATGTGCGGACATATTCGAAGCGGAGACGAGAACAGAGGTCATGGTCTACCTGTATGCCAAATTTCATCCAAATCCGTTTAGCCGTTTTAGCGTGTTAGCGTAACAAACAAACGAACTCACTTTTGGATTTATAATATTAGTTAGGATTAGTATAACCATTTACCCAGTCACTTTTGAATTGTCAAGAAGTCGGTCAGTCAGAAAGATGAAGCCAGTTGCCCAGTTTTTCCTGTCCTTATTACGTGAACAAAAGCAACAAACCAACCAACAGCTATTTCGAAAACTCTGGTATATAAACGTTTTTACGTCCATCGTGAATAAATAAAGAGTCTAATGATATTTAGCTTTTAAAGAAGCTAGGATAAACTGGATGCAAATCCAACTAACTAATGTCATTTGATTTGGGAGTCCTTTATGACCAAATTGAACGGCTCTTGCAATGTGGGCTGAAACCGGATCACCGGACGGGACTGCTATAAATCACGACATTGTAATAAAATTGTATGGTATTTTATGATGTTTATCGATACGTTAATGTGGGTCAATTAAGCTTCCGTATCGTGATATTATTAAAATAAAGAATATGGTTTCAAACTGAAGCTTTGCTTATGGTTTGAAGAGATAATCTATGAACCAGTATGGCCAGATGAATGAACGTAAACGAGTCAAAACGAGTATGTAAGTATCGTTGCAGGTGGCGTTCTGTATTTTCTACCTACCTCCAGTGGAAGAAGATGTGATTATGATGTATGTATGTTTGTAATCTATGAATCAAAACTTCACGCCTCGATTCATAGTTATTTTGTACGTACACTCTACATTTCACCAGTATTTTTAAAAACTCATAAATACCTATAATTAAATATTTTTCCCCAACCGGGCACAGATCCAAACTCAAAGCTTTCACTAATAAATTCCTGATGGGAAAAGCCAATAGCTATACAATAAATTCATATTTTATGCCACAAAAGACTACGGAAAATTCGGAATAATCTGTTACGAATTTTCGTCATTACGAGAAGATTGTACTTGATGATTTCATCATCACTCATAATAATCACCTTTTCCTGTCTAATATTCTGCTTAGAGATTAACAATTAATTAATTTACAAACCATGTATGGTAATATCTTAAGTTATATACAAGAAGATTGATATACATATTGTATTATGCAGGACCATTAAATTATGCGAATACATAAGGTCACAAGATACCGGCCAAATAGAAATTGCATTTGAGATGAATACTTATATTAGCTTCAGTTTGCTTTAGCAATGAATTCTGTTTAGTTAAAATTATTAAAGCAATTGCATATCTACAACGCCACATACGAACTACGCATCAAACACCTGACGTCACACAAATCCTGCATCGCGCAAGCAGATGTTACCGCGCGACGAGTATATATACAACGTCCCGAAATCAATCGTCGTGCAGTTGCCCACCAGACACGACACCCATCTGGTCGGAGGATCCTCCCTTTTCTATAGAGGATGAGTGAACTTTACACGCTGTTCCTCATACCTCTTCTAAGTATTAAAATATGGAACACGCTTTTATATGGGACACGCATTTTTATTTTTGTGTGTAAAATCAATTATAACTGCATCTCGATCTATCTTGCATGTTCAACAACATTTTGATTTGTTTTGTATTTAAGGCGTCCAACATTTCCATTGACGCACGTCCAAAAAAGAATCTCACCACTCAATAAAACAACAGCTCATAAATCCGTATTTTAGACAAGAACTCGACAATTTCTCGATTACGTTTTCATCGATCAACGTCGATATTTTTCCGTTTTCCCTCCAATCAATGTCAGACTAACGATAAAACAATGCACCGTGAGTACAACCGCGGTCCCGGCCGGAAGCCGTAATCGTGATTATCCGGTATTTTTAAATCGGAAGTACGTTTACCGAGTAGATTGGTAACGAAATGGTGTTACATTATAATAATGTTGGACTGTATTTGTGTGTAGGCGCAGTATAGTAGTGTAGTCATTTTAAAGGTAAAATATTGTGTATAACCCCTTTTGGCAGAATTTGAAGCTTAGAGTACTAAAAATACGGCACTTGGTTGCTAAAATGGTACATAAATAATTTAGGTTGCTCTCCTGTTCGGTCCACTTTTCTGTGAAGTACCTTTTTTAAAAAGCTGGTGCAAATTTTTCCCAAAAAAATAAAAATAAAGGTCGGTGTTGTAAAATGTAAATCTAACAAACTCGTTTGGTATTTCTCCGACCCTACTACGAACTATAGACCACTCTCGCGAGGTTACGTTCGCTTAGCCATTCATCTGAGAGTACGCTATATACACAAATACAGGCGTAAACGAGCATATATCGTAAAGAGCAACAATCTCGCCTTTCTAAGCGCAAGTAAGTAAAAGTCTGGGACAGTTATCACAACGTAAAAACAGCAGAAGATCCACTCGAGGCAACGCACAGAAAATGTTGAAGAGCCTAAATATACGACAATAGAAAAAGTATAAAGTGATGCTTTTTATTATGAAGCAAGCTTGTAGCTTGCTGTTTTAATTGATATATTTTTGAATAAGCATATTTAAGGCCGTATTGTTTACTAACAGGAACTACGCTTTTGTGTTACAAAAATAACTGCGCAGAACAAAAGTGCTACGACATATCTATGTACCATCGAAGAAGTTCATATCTATACACCGTAAGGACTATTTTTGCTTGCAGCGCTCGGCCGCTATAGAACCGGGGCGGTAACAAACGGTGTGGTCATCGTGTTCACGGGATATTGTTTTCAAACTGCTTAGATATGAAGTTCTTCGATACGTACGTGTTTTTCTTGCACTATCCCCTTAAGCTACGGTTTCCTATAAAAGCGGTTCCGTCGTATTTTACCGACCGTCATGAAAATCTGTCATTTGCACCAGTATTTGACATTAAGGGTGAATTTCACCAATGAAACTGAACGCGATCAGCACATAAACTACGTTTAAGGGCTGTCAGTGGCATTATTCAGCTCTTGAACGCCGTTTAGATGTGCTGATCGCGTTCATTTCATTGGTGAAATTCGCACTAAGGTGTCAAAAACGCTGTGTTTGGAAGCTGTCATTGTGTGACCGTTCACCTCTATCCTAGGAAACCAAAGCATTACGCCACTCCGAAACTTTAAATCAAAGCGTTATTAGATGTATAAAATATACTTTCACACAGATTGTGGAATGCACATGTAGATAAGTATACCTATTTCCAAGATATATTGATCTGCTGATACGTTCAAGATTAATTCTGCGGCATCTTTGAAAGTTGATCTTGATATCATAAACCGCTTGAAACGTACCTTCTGTCCGTACTTTCATCGTATGAAACAGAGCGCTCTCCCACGTTAGATGGAACGCCACGCTTTTCGACCGGCAACCGGTACCGGCGACGATCCGTTAGTTTACCTGAAATGTATTTATTATTACGTCTCGTTGTCCGTAGCTCGATGTTTATTATGAGTTCACAGTAGAGACACGCTTCACGTGTTACGTAAATTATGTATTTTTATGTAGATTTAATGATATTATTATTACAGTGAAATCGGGAAAACAGGATGTAGTGAATAGGTTAACGGAAAATTGGTTTCCGGGTTTCGTTTTCATTATTTTGCATCATGTTTTGTGACTTTGACACAGTTATAGAAAAAATCTTGATCATTTTCTTTTTACGCGAATTTCTGCTTGCTCTATTATAACTTGCATGAATGTAATGATAGGATATTAGATCGAAACGCAGCTGAATTCCTACGTATCGTTCACTTAAGTGCAGCGCTTAGAAATGAAGAATCACTTAAGATTCTGTGAATGATTTTACTCAAATACCTTTCTTCGCTTCGCTTGAAACAACTGTTAGGTATAAGTCCAAATATAGTTTGAAAACTTGTTAAGTTTCTAAAGAAATAGTTTGTTACTTAGAATCTAGATTTAAACAACAATTTTTTGGCAATAGTAAATTGAATCTTACCAAAAAGAGTTTGCTCCATTTGCACCTCCTTGATAAATTGAGGCCAATTGTCTCTGCATTAGAAGCTGGCTCATAAAAAAAGTTACAGTATAGCGGTATTCTGGCCAAAAAAATTCGCCTATAGGTTCAATACATGGAGTACATTGACCCTCTCACTCTATTAAATAAAATTGTGTTTTGTTAGTCACGCACGTTTTGATCTTAAAGCTCCCGCAGACATCCGCGGCGCGATTCTGGTAGAGCAATTTCCATTAAGGTAGCATTCCGAACCCTACCGCAGAAGGCAACTGCAGGTGACATGACTGGTTTCTATGAATTTCTATGAAAAACCTTCCGTCGTTGGCAGTTACGGGCGAGTGACAGGCGACACGTGCACCCCGACCGCAAACCAGTAGTGCCGTCAACGCTCGACCGATAGTCACGTTTTTCTATCTTCTATCTACCGACTGGAATACGGGCAGTTGCCGCCTGCAGTCGGGTTCGGAATGGTACCTTTAAGTTTTCATAGAAATTGTTCTACTACAGTCGCGTCACGCCTGTTTCCGGGAGCCTTTATTGTCGGCCAGTCCTTTGCACTAACATTCTAAATTACTTTCTAATATTTCGGTGTTAGAGTTTATTTTAGATTGAAGTATAGAATATAGTTATTTGGCCTGGATACGGTTGAATTCTTCAAGGAAAATCGAGTCATCGTTAAAATGAAGTCGAAAAGTATTGCGCCAATAGTTCGCTGAAGGTGTTAGGTAAGGTTGGTGAATCAGTACTTTAAATGCATAGTCAGCCATTTTGGCATCTTTCTTAAGGTGAAAGCGACTAAGATTCTTAACGGCCATATTTTCAGTTTACGTGTGGAATATTAAACCGATTAGTTTTTATGTTATGGAATAGTTACGCCATCTTTTATTGTTTTCTCACGATTTGCGGTTGATATGCTAAGACATGATTATGCAAACAGCGACAGTTTTATTTCTTTTTTACAGAATAAAATAATTATATTCCTAGAGGTGTTAATTCTTACCTTTGGTTTACTCGCAGATAACATTTTTATTAATTAAAATGCATAACTAATCTAGAAGCGAAGAAATAATTAAAGTTAAATTAAATCATAATGAAGATTCCGATCGTAGAAGTCTTTGTAATACTGCAGCGTCTGTGTTTAAAATAAGCAAATTATTGTCACAAGAAAGGCTAAAAAAAGTTTCTGATTTTCAAAATCGGCCCACAATTGACGAAAATACTTATAGATAAACATATTTAATTTAAAAATACGAACATAACCTGCTCCTTTTATAAACTCGGTTAAAAATCAAATGTTAAGGCTCGTGCAGATCAGCGCGACGCGACGGCGCGACGCGACGCGACTCGAACAATACAATTTCTAAGAAAACTTCACGGTATAACAATAACCGGTGTCGCGTCGCGCTGTCGCGTCGCTCTTGTCTGAACGAAGCTTTATCTTTGGAATTAGTTATGTGTATTTAAGTAGGTAAGAGAAGAAATTTTTCCGTCTCTTTATGATACATATGGTCTATCTACCTATTTATACACGAAATCTCTTTTAAGAGGTCATTGTACTCATCATTATGAACAACTTTTACGAACAAAACAAGAAATTGCGAAAAAAATCTGCTGTTCTCTATTTTGACGAGTTAAGTCTCTTGCAGATTGGCGTGACGCGTCACCGGTAATTGTTCTACCGTGAAGTTTTCTTAGAAATTGTTTTGTTAGAGTCGCGTCGCGCCAGTCTGTACGAGGCTTTATGCCAACATGAAATGTAGGAAACACGACTTTTTTTTCGCGATGAGTACAATGAGCCTTAAGAGCTTTCATTTATAAAAAGATAGACCTCATATACTTTTACATATTATTATTTTAAGACTGTTAGCTTTTAAATTATTTAAATATTATCTTTGAAATTAAAATAAGTATTTCTTACTATAATTACGTTCTGAACGTACCTACACAATTTACCATAATTCCAACGAATATTTATATAAAATCCATACTGTTCAAATTTGCTCAGTAACAGAATATACCTGTGAAAATTATGTAAAGCACTGATCGGTCGCGCCTTATTTTACGGAACGGCTTCATTTACATAACTTGATATTGACAGGACTTACTCTGACATTTTAAGTGGACACCTACTATGTTGACGCGAAATTGGTAACTTGTAGCTTTTCCATCATTTTAATATGGTCCTTAAGTCATATTTTAATATGGTCCATAAGTCATATTTTAATATGGTCCTTACGTCATATTTTGTACCTACTATAATTGAGGTTATTTAGGTTCTTGTACAGTCAGCCTCAAAACTATTAATTTGACTGTCTAGAACTTTTGTTAGACAGTACTGTATCAATGGTAGTACATTTATAGTAGATTACTGTATTATTGACCAAAGATTGTACACAGTAAAATGAATTCTTGTACGTGTATAATTACATCTTTTTATAGTCGCTCCATGTAAAATAAAGGGGCCTACCACCACCTCTAAAGCATTATTATTTTAATATTACTTTAGTGTGGGAAAGAGATGAAGCTCTACAGGACGTATAGCTCCATCTCTTTCCCCCACTGAAGGAAGATTAAAATAATAGTGCTTTAGAGGTGGTGGTAGGCCTCGTGGTATTCAGCTGCATCCGGTTAGACTGGAAGCCGATCCCAACATAGTCGGGGAAAAGGCTAAGGCAGGTGATGATGATGATGATGATGATGATGATGATGATGATGTATAAGTGACTGTACCTAGCTAGGTACAAGTATAACTTAAATATAGGTACTCCGTGTGAACGAAAAGAAGCTTTCGCCTTTCAGTGCGATAATTACGGGCTGGTACTTACTTATTTATCAACATAATGACAAACCACCGCCACATGAGTAGCTTGTCATTATTATAATTATTGTAGACCATGTGTAGACTAATATACAAGGTGGTCCTTTTGATATCCCATAACTCTAGGGTTATATGCTATACGTAAAAATAATACAAAAAGTTCTAGAACAAGGATTCCAAAAAATAGTTTCGAAGATAACATAACTCTCGATATTAAGTTTCATTGATAAGTACGAGTTAATCATTTTCATTCAAAGCAATCATTCATTATTTAAAGCTAAGAAAATGCGACGTAGTCATTTTCTTTTTTTCTAGACAAAAATAGTCTGAATTAAATGTTTTATTTTTATATTTCACTTATGGGTGTTTTACATAAATAATAGTGACTTCGTCGAATTAATTTGTATTAAAATGAAAAAAAAAGAATAATATAAAACCGTATTTTATGTATTTTCATTTTCAGAAGCCTAAAAGTGGGTTCCTATTTAAAGTACGCCTACTCTAAAAGGACAATTTGGAATTGTATGGAAATCCCTGCATTTTGTCCTACTATACGTGCGCGTTAGATTTCCATACGATCCCAAATTGTCCGCGGACAAATTTTCCATCGTCTGATCAGCGCCTAAAGATAGAATATTAACTTCTCTTCATCGTTTTCACGTATCATTTAGGTGTCGCATAATGTTATGGAAAACGGCCATAAAACGTATCCGAATTTGCAAACAAAGTAACCTCAGAGAATTGGAGTAGCGAGCGTTTCCTAAGATTAAAATAGTTGCGAATCTATGCTGAGTTGCTGACTAGTGTGATTGACCTACGAGAAAGAAGTGAGATCTCCTCATAATAGCGTACGTAACTCACGCTAGCATTCACTAATGAGTTAGTAAAGACTTTGTTAGGCCTCTTTTATACTAAGGGAGCAATGAACGCAAAAAATGCGGTCAACGTGCGTGAACCATTGATTTTTTTGTCCTATTAAATGGCGATATATTCATAAGAAAACAGTTGTTTTACGCCTAAAGCGGACATAATGAATTCAGAAATAGTTCTAGAACTGCCTCAACTGACTGCCTCGTTAGTAGTGGTCACAACGCATGCGCTACTGCTGAGCATGTTGTCCAGGGTCAGGCAAAGTGTTTTTGAATGTTTCAATCCGAAATTTCTCAGTAGCAGCCCGGAGTCTTGATATGTGCCCGGTTGATAGCAATAGGCCCGCCCCCTATAACATTGGGACTTAAACATAACTCCCGAAATATGGGTTTACTAAAGGTAGGTACACCTCTGCCTAACCCTTCCGGGAATACAGGCCTGATGTAGCCATAAATCTAATTTTAGAGTTATCTACCAGACAATCAAAATTTTAGAGTGACGAGGTGAATTCAAGATTTTAAACTTACCGAGTCTAAACGTTACAATAATATCGTCAGCCGTTGATCGATTACAACTATACCGATACTTAGTGGTAAACGTTTAGTCGATATTAGCAGATAATGCTTGTGTTTACGACTACAATAAAGATTTGTTTATCTATGTTCCTGGGCGAGCTAAGTTCTGTAATAAAATTATTCTATAAGTAAATATCGTCGAAACAAAGCTTACTAAAGTGTGTATAAAATGTATGGCGTACAGAAGCAGTACTTATTAAATATCAGTTTACTATTTGCCACTCTTAAAACATAGTGGACACTCGTTCATATTTAAGAGTGATTGTAGATGAATTTTAATAACAACATGTTCCAAATAATATGAACTCATTTTCACTCATCTCCACTCGACAATCCAAACGTTTGTCAAAATATAACGTATAAAATTTCTTTGAGATGACGACGTAAGAAGAACAAACGGTAATATTAAATGTACTGGCACCATTAAACGCTCGTGCACGTGTAGTGTCAAAGGTCAGAAAAGTTGTGTGTAGAGATAGACTTTTAGATTTTTCTATTATTTTCTAAAAATATCACAAATAGTAATGATTCAGTCTCTCCTTATAAAATCAGCGATGTTCGACTTTCAACCGTATTGAAATCTAAAATTGCGTTTCAATATCGACAAGTAAACGGCAGTTTTCTTATTATCCAACATCAATTGGTAAAATCGGACGTTAGTCACTTCTTTCAAAATTCAGGGAAAATGACGACATTCTATTTGCAGCCAAGACTAAATACCGCTGTTATATGCATCGCAATTACCCATTTCCTTAGTTCTCTTCCAGGACATTCTCATAAATTGTCACCGTTAAAATTAAATGTTCCATGAAACTTCTTCGCTGTAATCGATTCCTTGAACCAACTTGCTAGCACTTCGTTTTCTTGTACCCTGAGTATCAACAACCACGCGGTCGGTTCCTGGTAACTTTGGTTAGTCTCCAGGTTAAAAAATGAGCATCAGATCCTATTGTCATCTACCTTTAAGTGGCAAAGTGGACTTTCCTCAGGACTTGTATAGCTGGACCTGGCCTTATTGTAACTGCCTCCTCCATTGTAATTGTCCTGGATTGGATTCCTGGGTCGGGCAAAGTGTTATTGGGTTTTACCTTCTGGAATTTCTCAATAGCAGCCCGAAGTATGGACTTGTGCCCGGTTGGTGGCAATAGGCTCGCCCCCTATTACATGGGACTTAAACATAACTGGCGAAATGTGATTGTACCAACTTTATGTTTACATCTGCCTAACACTTCGAGGAGTACAGGCGTGATGTATGTTATGATCATTATAGCGTTTTCAAAAAAAGAAAGGTTGTCATTACAATTTTCCTTGAATTGGCAATTTAATTCATGGATGTAAAAAATAAAAAGGAATGTTCTTAGCATTCAAAATGCTGGACTGTACATCACAGTTTTCTATCATTAAGCTTCTCTCAAGTTGATTAGATGAGCTTCATAGCATAATCAGCCTATAATGTTCCCACCGACTGCTGGGACACAGTAACACAAGCCGCCTCTCTTCGAGAGGGAGTGGGCTATAATCTACGTAGCGGGTGCGGATTGGCAGATGTCACAAGTCTTTGAATTTACGGTTCTAGGACATGCCGGTTTCCTCACGATGTTTTCATTCACCGTTGAGCTGAGCTTAATAAATCAGTATTTACTTCAGAATAACTTTTACTTCATATAAATACACTGGAGAGACATCCCACTATATCTCGAGCTATATATCGAGCACTATATATCAATTACAAGAATTTATCAAGTTATTATTACCTTATCAACTCGTCCCTCGTGATGATGTCATAAGAATGTCCAATAAACACGAGCATTTAAAACTCGACACAGCCAAGATTTGCTTGTAAATATTGAAATCGGTATTCGAATTATTATAATCGATTTAAATAAACAGGATTCCGAGGCGATTCGATTAATCGAGCCATGAATCTGTGTGGTGATAAAAGTGATTTCCTTTTTAATGGCGTCCGACTCTAAAGACCAATGCTAATGCTGCTTCATTGATAGGTTTATAAACTCTTTGACGAATGTTTTGTATATAAATGAAGTATTGTATATTAGCTGTGGGTGTTATCGGCCATTTTGTGTCGAAGGATTTACATTCTCCATCAATCATCTTAGATTCATAAACTTCTCATGTTCAAAAGGTGTTAGCTATAGTGTTGCCCTTTCACTTCATCGGTATTCAAATGACAAGGACTAAAAGTTAAGGATTTAGTACTTGAGTCTTAGCTGTCAATCTAAATAAATCTGTCTGAACAGCTTTTTCATTCTTTACACCCGGAAGTAATTTACAGAACATTAGAATGTATTTGAGACTGTACAATAATTTTAAGCTATTATATAGAGCTATTAAAATTAAGTAAGTAGGTATATTAATAGTGAGACAAGTTAACTTAGTAATTATTTTGCAATGTTAATAAAGAAAAAATAAATTTAAATGGTGAACTCGAGAACAAGGAGCTACCAGGAGTTCAGAATTGTAAGGAGATAGGTCAACACCGTTTTTTGATTATGAAGCACGTCATACTGCAGTACCAAAATAGTTTTATTCCTATTGCAAATAATTTTAAAATCTGTGTACTCTGTGGGAATAGCTGCATTGGCACTTCAAACACTAATCCATTTAATCCTATTGCCAATATTTGCAACCAAAACGGTTAATTATTAATGAGGAATAATAATGTTCTTAAACCAAAAACAATGGAGACATTCTATGAAGAAGGTTCTAGTAATGAGGTGTACCTGCTTTGACGCATTTGGTGACGACTTAGGTAAATATTTTTCGACTATTGTTAGTCTGTTTTTGCGATAGTGGTCTGAGGAAATGCTCATACAACATGGATATGGAATTAACATCTTTTTTGTCCCGCAGTATATTAAACGGAGACGGCTACTCGAGTATATTTTTGATTATTCACCTACTATTAGGATTACATAATAATTGTGTACCTACTTATAATTTTATTTATTGCCAAGTGTTAGCGAGTCATTTTCTTGTAGTCAGCTTTATAACTAGGTTTCAATATTACGAAGCTAACAAGCGAATTCTATAGTAATCTGATTACGTTTGCGTTTACCTAAATAATTTAATAATGCCTGCTTGTTTTTAATAAGCAAGCATTTTAATTGGTTTTTCCAATAAACATTTCGCCTGCAAAGCAAAACGTCTTTATTTATACCAAGCTTTATAAACTGCTCAAAGAAAGCTTTACCTAAGAAATTTATTTGATTAACAAAACTGGATCCGCTAAGGAAGCCCGCGAAATTCAAATTTTGTTAAGTGTTTTTACATTTTGCAGGTCAGTGTCAGGTTGTATGTTGATTAAAATATGATTCGCGACCATAACAAATATGGCTTTACAGAATTATAATCATTAGAATCAGCAATGCAGCTCCTTAAGTTAGAATTGGCCTCAAACGTCATGCTTTCATGAAATAGTCATTAAATAGGGTAATATGAACTTGGAGAGTTGTATGATTATAATTCTTTAAATAAATATTTGATACGGCTGCGAATCATATTAAGATCAACATACAACCAATATTGACCTGCAAATTGGAAAAAAACGAAAGAAAATTTGAATTACGCGGGCTTCCTTAGCGGATCCAGTTTTGTTAATCAAATAAATTTCTTAGGTAAAGCTTTCTTCCGCGTCAGGATGCGGTTGAATTAAAACTCTTTAAAAATCTAAACAGGCCGTGCAATGAAATGCATATGGTGATGAATTTTCGAACTGTACCTATCGAATAAATGGGTAGATTCCATACTAACATTATAAATGGCCCTATAAGCAACGGCGAAACTTCCAAACATCACTATTAAATCAACAAAATTCTGTCTAGTATATGATAAACACCGATGCATCAACAGTTCAAACATGCCAAACGATCTCGAAAATTAATAATTCATCGGACAGTCGCAGATCCGAAACTCGTAGGTCACTAGATCCAACGTCCACCTGTGCGGGTCTGCATTCTTGTGTCCCGTTAGCTGCGCCCGCGCCGACTCCCGGCCCGCGCTTTTATTTATTTTGTGCTCTGTGCTCCGACTGACGCAAGGTTACGCCGAAAAAATTTATGACTAGAGACGGAAATACCAGAGATTAACTGTTTATTGCTGTCTTTTTGTAACTTAGTAATGGATAAATGAATCCCTCTGATCAAGGGACCTTTTTTTGTCGATTACTTTAATTTTAACTCGCATTTTTTCTAAAATGAAGGTATTGATTGATTCATCATGAATTTCTATTGTTTTTACACGCTTTATATTAGCTTCACCTGTATGTTTGTTTGTATGTTTGTTTGTAACCGACTTCTTTGTGCGCGATTTTGACCCACTTTAAACTGCCAGATTTCGTTCAAACTTTGTAGATTTATTGAGGACCGATGACAATACACTAATTTGATAAAATTATTCCATTTTTCAATTTGCAAAATATGATTTTTGTTAATTTATATAATTTTCATCTATAGTCGATAAGGTAAGAAAATAAAATTTTCTATAATTTTTCTCTACAGTCGATAAGGCAGGACTCTGTGTTAATTTTTATTTCCAATAATTATCATTAGCCGTTTTCTCTAATATTGACAAATTTTTGTATACTAAAGAGAATTTTAATTCTACAAAACAAATAATAGTTTAAAAAAATTAAGAAATCACGCTTTTTTAAAGAAACCAAAGTAAAAAAAAAAAAAAAAAAAATAATAGTTTAAAAAAAACTAAAACTACTTTTTTTTTTTATAAAATACCAAACTAAATAAGGCGAAAAAAAATTTTCGATCGTAAAGCACTCTCTGATGCTTCGCATCATGAGTCGTGCAATAGTTTAAAATTAAAAAAAACAAGCTATTATAAATAATCCAAACTAAAAAGTAGAAAATAAATAATAGTTTAAAAAAACTAAAAAACTCGCTTTTTATAGAAAACCGAACTAAAAAATAGAAAATAAATTTTAATGAATTTAAATAAAGAAAATAGTGTTAAAAATTTCAATGAATATAAATTAATAATAGTGTGAATAAAAAAATATATATTTTATTTTAAAAAAAGCGTGGGTTGCTTTTTAAGATATTATCGAAATGATAATCACTCTACTCATATCTGTCAATAAAATATTTATAACTATTGACACCATGCACCCCACGCTTTTTTTAAAATAAAATATTTTTTTTTTTATTCACACTATTATTATTATTATATTCATTGAAATTTTTAACACTATTTTCTTTATTTAAATTCATTAAAATTTATTTTCCATTTTTTAGTTCGGTTTTCTATAAAAAGCGTGTTTTTTAGTTTTTTTAAACTATTATTTATTTATTTAAGTCACAGAACGTACTGTGCGCAAGAAATTCATAATATGTCTACATAGAGTGTATGTACTTTGTAGAGTCTGAACTTGTTTTTATCAATTTATTTTATTGCAGCAGAAATTTAAAACCGGTTGCCATACCTCAAATTTGCATACAACATTCTGATTGGAGGATATAAAATTTATTTATTTCAGTTAATGTTTAGAAGTTTATCCACAACCTGTATTTAACTTTCTCCATGTAACCAAGTTGCAAGTATGTAAATATGAATTAATATTGCCAAGCTAAGGCGTTGATCGCAGATCGAAAGGTCGTGTGTTTCAATCCAATCCCGTTGAATGATTATACATAGTAAGTAAACCGATTCCTAGAGAAAGCATATTACTTAATAACACACAAGTTTATGACGTCTATTAGAATATACGTTTCCAGCAAAAAGTTATCACAGTATTATAATTTAAACTGTACTTCTTTAAAGTACAGTTAAATTATAATATTATAAAGTTTATTGGTATAATATGATATTATATCATGTCTTTATTATGTTAACTTTTTGCTGTAAATCAATTTTTTTCTTACATAATTATATTTTTATTATTTCCGAGTGAGTTTTTTTATTTTTGAAAAAATAAAAATGTTATAGTGACTATGTAGAGTTAATTTAAAATTATTTTGTTGATTGTATTTTTAAGAAAATTACCTACGCAAAACCAAAGATTCTTTCATTTTTAGATTTTTTTTCTTAATCTCCACTCATCTTAAAAAGTGCTCCTTTTGCGAAGTGCACCAATTGAGAAGTGCACCAGTTGCGAAGCGTGCCATATGAGAAGTGCACCAGTTGCTAAGTTCACCATTTGAGCATGGTGTACAAGTTGAGATGTGCACCAAATGCGTCCAACCCCTTTTATGAAAGTAAAAACTGTCTAGGACCCCTCAACGAAATTACATACATAATCAGCCTAGCCTATAATGATCCCACTGCTGGGACACCAGGCCTTCTCTCGGTGAGAGAAGCATGCCGATTTCCTCACAATATTTTCCTACACCGTTTTGAGAGCAGTGGTGATGGAATAATTCACACAAAGTAAACTCGACGAAATTACATAATTCGGACAAAATAATATAAGTACCTAATCTGGGCGAGTATTTAAAATTTTAAGTAAACGTTTAATTAAAGTGATTTTTTATGTCATTTGAGGATTTTAAGTAACTACAGAGATTGACTTGACATTGATAAGTTGATTGATCTTGACGAATTTATTTTTAATTTCTGTTCTCCGGGGTAATTGCGTAATACATTTCATATAGTTTAATTTTGACAGTTACTGTTCACCCAAGTTCATTGCGTTATTTACGTTGTTCAGCAGACAAATTCTTCAAACCTATAAAGCGATGTATTGTCAATACCCTTCAAAACTCTCGGATTGTGATTGGAAGTGTGTTACGCAATTAAGGTGCTGGACTGCTCAACCTTTCTTCGGATTGAAATAGCAAAGGCTTTAAATCATAAAAAGAGGAAGTCTAAACAGTTACTCAATTAAGTATCATAATCACGCTGAGAGGCTTGTTATAATCATTATAATCTTAAACTTATTATAACTCTGCAAATATTATTGTAAGATGATACGGGCTTCCCCGTCGCAGGCGCATGACTAATCGCTTACCTGATAATGCTAAACACCTTATTTATAGAGTTCCTTCATATTTTTCCTGTAGTCTGTGAGCTGACATTCCGGGAAATCGACGTCAATCATGGCCTGTATGCAAAAAGGTTAAGTGCCCTTTTCGATCTTTTTTAAAATGTTTGTGAAATACTTTATCGTTATTCCAAAAGTGTAGTATTCAAAATGCTATTTTGAAATGCTGAATCATTGGTCATGGAAATTTCAGTGAAACTGTTGTTTATAAAACTTTTTTTTTAAATTTAAAACTTAGGCAACTAAAGAGTTTGTGATTACTTAAAACTTTTAAGTAATTATAGATTTTATACTCTTCCTGTATGACTAGATTTATGAACGTAACCGGATCAAAAGGAGTATGTAAGGATCGTACTGGTGGCGTTCTGTCTACCCCAATAGGAAGAAAGCGTGAGTTTATGTATGTAATTTTCTTAATTTTTAATCAGACCGAAGGACAAAAGGACCAACTTTTGTCCAGCTAACGATCTATACAAAGAACCATTCAACATTGGAAATTTGCTAGCAGATACTGTTGCATTTATTGGCTTAACACCAATAGAATAATTGTCGTGCCTATGCGAATCAATAAAAATAGATTATTTTCTAGAAGTCGTTAATGAAGTCGTGTCGTAATGTACTAGAAGCCGGCTCGTGTAGCGTTTACATACGTGAACGTATGTAAGCCGTAAACTTTATGGGATCAATCACCCCGTGCATAATTAGTTTTTGGACTAATTTTATAGACTTTAAACTGGTTGATAGCACTATTACTAAAACCGTTATTTTGGGTCTGAATATTTTAAATTTATGGTTCTTATCGTGACTAACTTTAGTAGTCTTTGTACCAAAATTCAAGTCAGTTTGCTCTGCGTTTATGTCTAAAATGAGAAAATCCTTGCTTTTACAATATTTTCTTGTTCCTAATTTATTGGCGTTGTAAGTTGTTTTAAACATCTCTTTTAATGTTTCACTTGTGGTTTTTACCGTAGCAATAGATATAGATAAGTAAGAATGAATAATGAACTGAATGAACACTATTAAAACATCATTAGTAGATAATAAAATAATTATTTTGCATTACCAGCTATTACGGAAATGCATAACGTAATGACTGTCGGTCGCCCAGAGAACAAGACCCATTCTATAGAAGAAGTGTGATTTCTAAGAAAGGTCTAGTGGAGCTGGTTTGATTAGCCAGCGGGAGTGTTAAATTACGTTTTGCGGCAAAAACGGTGGCTTCGTTGCGACTTCAAATTGTGGTTTCGACACGACGGGTTCGACGACTGCGCTTGAACAATAACAAACGGTTTTGTCACTGCATGCCTCAGGATTACCGCAAATTAAACACTTTTTGTTGAGACTCGAAAGTTTGGCTGCAGTGAAGCAAATTATTATTTGAATGTTGGAGAATTCTCTGGAGATTCTAGGCGTTTAAAATTACTCTTTTATTTCATTTTTTCATAGTTGTATGAGTGGCTAAACACTATCTCGTCACATGTACATTGAGAATAACAACAGTGGATAAAGTGCGTATATAAAGATTAAAGTTGTTAAAAACTAAGCTCGATGATTATGGAATATTTTCATTACCTAGCTTTAAACAAAAGATAAATCGGTTTATACCCAAGGGTAGGTAGGTACATGATTGCTTATGAGCCTTGATCGTAGCACACTTTGACAAATCACCATTATACCATAATTCTCAAGTTCCCAATGTCATAATAATTATACGTCAGTGATCCATCTAAGGAAAATGGATCAGGACTTCCAAAAAATAAAGAATTTAGAATAGTTGCACTGTGGACTGTATCAAGTTGTTATCTAACTATTACGACTAGTCTGTTTCATTTTGACAGTTCAACAACATTCATTGCGTTATTTACGGTGTTCTACAGTTTTTTTTTTCGAACTTATGTAGCAATGGATTAGCAATCTGTTTCAAAACTATTCAGATTCTGATTGATTGTGTATTCCGCAATTAGGGTACAGGTTATACATTAATAATACTAGGTATACCTACCAACGAATACTTTTCCAAATCAAAAATCAAAAGCAGTTTTTTTTCTGAATTGCTTACATATTGTTTTCATGAATGAAATGGATTTTATGACGTTAAGTAAGTGACTTTACAGGCGTCTGATAAGTATTCAAAATTACGTAACTCAGCTGTGACGTAAATTTCAATACAGCTGAAAAAATACATATCAAATAGGGATTAGTTACGATAAATGCTATCATAAAGTTTTAGATAGCCTGTTGTTACTGAATGAACTCATAAGTAAATAAAATATGGGTTATATTAAAATATGGCTGTTCTGTGGGTACCAATAGGTAAAAGTAAAAACATAAATAAAGTTGCGTAATCTTCAATAAACTTCAGTGTAAAAATCCAACTCAATCCGAAAATAAACAAAATGGTTTTGGATTATCAAATTAATTTATCATTCACTAGATCAGTCATGAAGATCTTAAATCAACCTAATGTGTGAACAACATTGGTACAGATACTTCAAAAAACACATGACACATTTTCAAAACCAAATTGGGTGTCTAACTCTCGTCGAGCTCATTACCAGTACCAGTGAACCCGACACCGCGGGTCAATTCGTCCCAAGCGGATACACCAACATGACATGTGGCACATTTTTCGTTTTAACCCTATAAATGAAATGTCACAGGCCCGATAGCTCGACAACGGGTCTTTTTGACCAACACATGTCGCATCCTGGTCCTAATCACTTATATTAGGTTACATTCGCCAAAACAAGTCATTTGTCAAGTTTTTTAGGATGAACAGGATGTTGTAAATTATGAGTGACGGGTGATTAAGTATATTTACTTATGAAGAGTGGGGTGTTGATAGCAATAGGCTCGTCCCCTATTACATGGGACTTAAACATAACTGGCTAAATGTGGGTGTACTATAGGTACACCTCTGCCCAACCCTTCGTGTAGTGTGATATTACGGTATTTCCCATACAAGCTTCTTTACAAGCATTTAGGTGGAAACCTGCTACAAAACTTCCGCTTACTAGAAGAATACAACCGCATGCAAACTTTTCCCACAAACACCGTCTCGAAGATACTGTTAAGCGAAAAAAAAAACAGTTGTAACAAAGTGACTGAGTAGGTGAATGTTTTCATTTGGAAACCATTCGAGGCGTTTACCCAAGTGTGGCGGAAACACGCCGATATCGCTCCGATAACAGTTTTTATGTAAATTTTTGTTACTTTTCATTACCCTGCTACTTTTCTGTTCGACTATTCTGACTGAGTTTCTTACCCTTTTTGTTTTTTGGTTTCAGGTAAGTTGGAGAAGCGAATGGTTATGCGACGAGTGGGTATGTCTTACTTGAGAAATAGCCCCTTATTTATAAAAGTTCCTTAAGGTTAAGTAATGATTAGCGTCTACTTAACCATATTTTTTTAAATGTTTTAACTTCTCTTAACTTTAAGCAGCGTTTAAGTATAAATAAGGGAAGCTAAATAAAACACAAATATCCAAGTGCCATCAGGAGTTTTCAGAACAGTTGAATAGATTATTTATATCGCCATTGATTATGGTGATATTTGATTTTTTTTTCCACTTCAGTATCATTTAAAAACAGGTGGAAATGGAAGATAAAATAAGTGAAGAAAGTTGATTAGAGCGTTTCCAAATACTTTTTTTACATCTAAAACTAAATATTCGGTGTTACGATATTAATTATTGCATTTCATAATCAATAGTTTAGTTCGCTAGTTAGCCACATTTCATATTTCCATACAGTGATATTGCCAAATTAATAAAAACAGGTAAATATTTGACAGCTATTTGCGACGATGCCAACTTTTAGGATAAACGCTCTTAACGCCCTTGTGATTTAATGAAAGTTAGTAACTGACATACCTACCTATATTATATCTCATTCTTCACAAATCATTGGGCTTCAGACAGTTTATCTTTCTTTTTAAATAAAGGTCGGGTCATATTTGGATTTCGGTCGTAAACAGTTATTTCTTGTCGGAAGTTCGTCCAAGGTCCTGTAATTAAGAATGAGATGTTTATTGTATTCTGTCACATAACATAACATCACGCCTGTAATTCTCGAAGGGTAAGGCAGAGGTGTGCCTATAGTACATTATCACATATTAACTTTTATGTATTTGTATTAATTGATTTCATGTGGATATGGACAAGCTACGTACAAGAGATTGCTGATCAGTTTGCGAATGAAAATTAAACACAGTGTATTCATTCAGTGGTCTCAAAGGGCATTAAAAAATAATAGTTAAATCGGTAATTAATTAAATTATTCATAAAATATGACAAAAAAAATCATCTACGTCAGAATTTTCATTTGGTCCTTCGAGTCGGATCCCGTGATTGGCTCATAAAAAATGTATAGTACTAAGATAATTTAGCTAACATTACCATCTCAAAACGAAGAATTATTCACGTAACAGATGCGTGCTATTTAAATGATTGTTTCGTGGAACAGCGTTTCATGTCTTAATACTCTAAACATTAATCCAATGAAAATTAACACTACTTCGTTGGTCTAGTGGTCGCAAGCGATACTGCTGAGCACGAGGTCCTGGGTTCGACTCCCGGGTCGGGTAAAGTGATATTGGGTTTTTCCATCGGGAGTTTCTCAGTGGCAGCCCGGAGTCTGGATTTGTGTCCAGTTGATGGCAATAGGCTCGCCCCTATTACTTTACTTGGGACTTGAACATAAGTAACTGGTGAAATGTGGGTGTGGGGGGATGTATCCCCCCAGAAGGGTTAGGTACATCTCTGCCCAACCCTTCTGGGAACACAGGCGTTATATTATGTTATGATATTAATAGGTCATTTCAAGATTATGGACCCATGCACATGGCGTTTTTATATGCGCGTTTCATGTAACGCGCGTCGACGGCAAGTTTTCTGCTTTGAAAAAAACCGCACCCATTGCGTTTGCAGCGCGTATAAGCGCGTCGAACGCGCGATAAAAAAACGCCTTATGATTAGAGCCTAAGGACAAGTCAGTAAGGAAATTAATAATTAAAGCATGTTATTACTAAGTTAAGATTATTATTTAACGCGTGGCTCATAGTACCTGTACCTATTTATTACGCTATATTAAGAGAGACTAGTTTCCTTAATCAATACGTACTAAGTATAGGTTATAGTTTTCTGTATCGTATTAAGTATCAATGTAATCCTCGTACAAAGTTAAATAAAAATGGAATTAAAAGTAAAAGTGATAAAGCTTAAATTTCTATACTGATACCTTAAAATATGGCCTGAATAAAAGACAGGTTGCTTGCATACTAAATCATGATAAGTAAGAGCACAATGACCTCACCTGTCTAACTTCACAAATTACTAACACGAAAATGACTGCTAAGTAGGTATAACATTTGGCAAGGGTGGACAGAAATACTTGCAAACAATGAATCACACTTACCACAATAGGTAGGTTCATCATATGAATGTATTAGTGGAAAGACCAAAAAATTAAATACAATACAAAAAAGGGCGGTGACCAAAACACGCATATTTGCCAGTCATTGAATAAACTCTAACCTAACAAACAATGCAAAGGTGTGAATTCGTAATAAATACTCGGCAAATTCCTAATGTCAACTTCATTACGTAAATAAATAGCCATAGTTTGGTAGTCACGCGGCGGGTCGATGAACCCCGAAATGAATGTGCACAAGCGACTTTTGAAAAACGAAGGGAGCGTTCGAAAGAGATTTGTTTCCTTTCCGCGACTAATTTGCATCAAAAGATATTTTATTTATTGCATGTGACATTTGTGCTTGCACAAAAATTGTTCATTGACATGAATTTATTGGCAATAGCACAGATATTAATCTGTGGCAATATTAAATAGCAAACGTTGTGTTTTGACTAATTAAGTAATTACCTATTGTGCCGGATTTCGTTTAAGAGTGAAATGTTAGTATTAACAATTTTGCGGAATTTTTAATTAAAAAAAACCCAGTTTAAAACCCAGTTGCATTATTATTGGGGCAGTTTAGTTAATAAATAATTGTATAATTTCCTCCTTTCGGCCTTATGTTTTTAATTAGACTTATCACGAAAGCCTACGTCACTAACATTATTATAAATAAAACCAGGAATAATATTATGGACATTTCAATGAAAACAAAAATTAAAATCCCGAACTGAAACACTCAGTATAGTAGATGATATCTAGCCATGTTTTTGAACAGATTATAAATTATCAATATTTTTTGTAACATGTAAAACAGAAAAGGTCAGATACTTAGAAATCTGATTAAATAATTGATTGGGTAATTACCCGCGGCATAAAACAGAATACATAGGTACATTATCGTATTATTTATTTACGTTACCTACAGATAGGACAGTCCGAAATTGATAATAGGCAGTGACAAACACTTATTATTTATTGAAGGAATTATAAGTATTATTTATTCACTTGTTTTAGTGAGTTTAGACGATAAATAATGAGCAAAGTTTATACATTTATATTTATCTAATATACAACTATACAAATAAATAAAATTTAAGTATCTGTTTCTAATGTCAAAATAACAGCTTTTTACAACAAAAAAACATATTTTAATTTTTTTGTTGTTTGTCTGTTTTTTCCGACTATTCTCCGAAACGGCTGGACCGACGGGACTTTCAGTGGCAGTTAGCTAATGTTATAAGGAGTAACTGTGGCTACTTCTATTTTAGAAAAAGAATTAGGGTCCACGCGGGGGAAACGGCGGGCAGTAGTTAGCTTTAAAAATAATATCTTAAAAAAGTTGAGTTACATAACCGATTTTTCTCCAATTCAGCTTCATTACCTAAATCACGACTTATTGTTGTATTGTGATCGAAAAGGCACGTTTTCTGTAATTTTTTTGACTTTCTGAATGTTTTAACACTCGAAAAACTTCTTGGCTTTGCTTGAATTACCTACTATTACAGTTAGGTTTCGGGAAGACCCCTTTACAGTCTCGCCAACGATGTGACCTAACAGGCGTTGCACAGAGGGGGTTTCGGATCGGTCTTTTGAGACGTAAAGCCCGGGCGCCTTATGGAGGATAACCTCCGAAAACGAAAAATGGATTAAGTACCTTCTATTGAGACACTTATGGTATCACAGTAAATTTTGAAGATAATACACCTTCCTAAAGAGAGCGCCAGAAATGATTCCGTCATGAAAATTCTCTTAACAGACTGGGGCTAAAGCCAAACAGGAAACATGTTGACTTTGAGGGCAAAACTGGTCTCAAGAGAAAAAGTCAATATTGGCGCAATTATCACAATAAATCTTACCTTTATTGACGACTCAATTAATATTGTTTCCTGTCCAAACTTTCATACCTACTAAAAAACGTTTCCTGTTATCATTGCTGCAAAATAACTGCAGAAATACGACAGTTTAATTTAGGTTACAATCTGTAACATTTGTGATTGTAGTAAGACCACACCACACCATTTTGCTAAGTACCTGGTACATGTTGACTAGTACCTACACTGTCCACTCATACCTGTATCAACTATACAGGTATGAGTGGACAGTGTAGGTATCGAAGCTTTTAACACTGTTATTTGGAAAAATTGTAAAAACCATTTACTTTTAAAAAAGTAACCGTGGAGTTTCTTGCCGGCTCTTCTCCATAGAAAACGACCAATTGGAACCGTGCACCTAGCTTCTGGCGTTTCATAAGTGCCCTTGTAGGTTTATGTGAAATAAAATATTTTGAATTTTGACCACAATAGACCATACGCCACCATCTTAGGGACTTGGGTGTCTTTCCACCAGAGATGCCCTATGCTTTGAATTGTTCTTTGTTTTATCTTTATATTACGGACGCTTCTAACGTGCACGTCTTTCTACATTGTTCTCACATGTATAATTTCAACATGAATGATGTAACCAATACTTTGTAACAATTTATTTTATTTAAAAGAGTTTCCGTGGAGTTTCTTGCCCGTTCTTCTCCATAGGTATAAGATTATATTATATTTAAGATTTGACAAGTATTACCTAATAAAAAAGAAAAAAAGTACCAAACGTCAAACTAATATTTTTCAGCCCTTTGCTCGCTTGCATAGTCAGAAATACTCAGAATAACGTACTACATAATTCCTGTTGCGTCAAAACAATATACTGGGTATGGTCGATGCGCACGCTCGGTGATTTTCCGTCCTTTGCTGAGTCTATTCAATCTTAACGCGTTGTTTTCGTGCTTACCCATTGTGTTGTACCCCTGTTGTTTTCATATAAGTTTTATTTTTGTTTTTGTAATTTATATTTTATTACTAGTTTATTTATTTATTTAGAAGTATACAAATTATGTATTATGTATGTTGAAACTGTTTTGTACTCACCGTCACTGGTCCCTACTTAAGGCTTTTACAAACAGGCGCGACACGCGACGCGACACAAAGACACCGCACGTCGCGCGACGTGCGGTGTCTTTGTGTCGCGTCGCGTGTCGCGCCTGTTTGTAGGAGCCTTAATAGGTTCATTAGAAAACCAGCGTCAGACAGCACCTGTCTGGCATTAATGCTGAAATGAACCTTTTTGGCGCAGCCGTGAGGCACACACTATTATTGTTAAAATATTATTTTCACTTTTTTGTTTTTTGTGTTTCACGAACTGTGTCCAAATAAACATTATTCTTTCTTTCTTTCTTTCTTACTGGTATTTATATTGAAACAAAAGACTACACTTTTCAAGTACTACCAGAGCACGTTAAAATACACTTTAATCAAGAAAATGATAGACTCTAGGTACATTAAGTATAGATCACCTAAGCACTAACATTCCTGCTTCCAAGGGCGGCATTGAGCAAGTAGCACAAGGCACAAGGGACAAGTATTTTAACTTCGATCGACAGTCCTTACTTGGAACTTGGGTTAGTGACAGTACTTAACAGGATTGCATCGAAACGGGCTCTGTGCCGTGGTCTATTTTCCAATTCCATCACTATCATTATGATATTACAAGTAATTTTGCAGAAAAACTGTAATTTTTGTTAGCAGTGGTGAGGGTGTCCCAGTGGTAACGGCCGCAACGAGTTGTAGGTCGTAGATTCGAACCCAGACAGGCGCAACACTTTATGTAAAATAATTTCATCACCACTGCTCTCAAAATGGTGAAGAGAAATATCTCTCACGATGTTTTCCTTCACCGTTATTGAAGCAAGTGATATATACAATACGCACATGAATCCGAAAACCAGCGCTTTTAGTTCAATTCTATGAATCAAAATTGCAATTTGCCGCATAGCTGCATCTGCAGCATAAACACGTAAATCACAAATTAATACACATTGGATAACTAAGCCACTTGATTAGCCCAGATTCAAAGTCCCAGTTTACAGCCGACACACAGATATGACGACCCTTCGGGCTAATTGTGTCATCTATACATATTATAAATTGAAGTCACATTTCGTGTCTGTCTGTGCAACTGCATTGTTCTTCTAAACTACGCAACCGATCTTGAGGTGGTTTTCCCCATCATTTAGAGAACTTTATTCTGGAAGGTTTTGTATATAGTACGTCTAAACTAATTAAATATACTAATAATAATATTTTTTTTTAATATTTAAAAATGTTAATAATATTTATATAGATGACATAAAGGAAATACCAATACTAATCGTAATTATATAATAATAATATTTTTTATATTTTTAAATGTTTTTGTTTTCCCTTTGGTTTTTATAAAAATATTTAAAAATATAAACTATATGCACATAGATGAAATAAGGGAAATAATAATAAATAACAGGTAAAATTTGTTTATTTGTAAGTTTGTATGTAGGGGGTAATATATAAACTACCAGTCGGATTTGAAAAATTATTTTTGTATTGGATAGCCCAATTCTTCAGGATAAGCTCAGGGACAAAGTCGCGGACAGAAGCTAGTTACTATTAAACTTACTTATAACAAAGAAGTCAGAAATCAAGTCGTAAAACCGTGCGAAGCGGGGGCGGGTCGCTAGTTAATTTCTAATCGCTAGTTATTGCATGCACACTAAACACGTGCTGGTAGAGGGAAACCCACTGGCCGATTGCATAACGACAACAATGTTAGGGTTTTACCTAGAGTACAACTAAATTAGATTATCGATAACTAGAGGTAGAATAAAGTAGCTAGCGAAACTCTGCGGACATGATGGGTATCGAAATCTAAACACAAAGAAATAAAAACAAAAAGGACTGCTTTTTTTTTTTGGGGGGGTCAACGACTGCTTGTTGTTACTTGAAGAATGAGTTAACAAAATCTGTTTTATTTTGTTTAATCGTGTTTAGATATCGATACTCAATACGTCTTTGAAGTTTACACACAAAAAAACAGATTTTTTAAACTGTTATTTCAAGTGACTACTCTAACTGCGGTGGATGACCCCACAAAAAAAAGTTTTTTTTTAAATCATGGAGACGTGAAGGGTATCGAACTATCGATAGGTATCTACCTATCGATAGTTCGATACCCTTCACGTCTGCTGAGTTTCTGTAGCTATTTTATTTTGACCCTGTATAATGTCAGAATTTTACTTGAAAAGTAAAAAGGGTTCAGTGATCCCAATAACAAGGACACCTTCTTATAAGTATAGAAAAAACATATTACATATCATCACGCCCATGTAATAGAGGGCGAGTCTATTGCCATCAACCGGGCACAAATCCAGATTCCGGGCTGCTTCTCAAAAATTCCAGATGGAAAAACCCAATAACACTTTGCCCGAACCGGGAATCGTCCCGGTTCGGGTTTTTCCTAGGGTTCGATAATACTAGGACCTAACAAAAATTATGAAAAAAATAAAATAATGATGTGATGATATTTTTTATTACATTGCAATTATTAAAAAGCTAATTTCGAATTTGGTCCTTTTCCACGAATGAATGCTAAAGGACCAGATTCTCCGCATCTAAGCGTGAACCAACATGCGTAGCATGACAACCATAGAAATAGGTTTTCTACGGGTTTTGTCGACGGAAGAACAGACAAAATGACAGATTGTGATTGTCTCGATCTATCCTTTTGAATAGTCTGCCGTCGACAAACCCCGTTCCTATTGTGGTCATGTTCAGCTTGATGCTGTGTTATCTTCAAGAGATACTAAATCAAAACATCAATAAAGATTGCAATTTGCAACAGAGTTGTTTTGTTTGAGTCATTATGCCATGTTATGACGATTAACTGCATACTGTTATGAGGAAAATGTTTCATGATAACAAATTATATACAATATATTATTATACGGTAGACATTAGGCGCCGCAATAATAAGCTGTGGGCTTGATCCTCTACCTTTTTATGCAAAATAACACGAATTATGAATAGCACGATTTAAATAAATAAAACAAAAATACACTAAGGTAGGGAAGATTGTCACTAGCAACCCGCCCCGGCTTCGCACGGGTAACAGAGCATTATACATACTCGTGCTCGTATCGACTTGTTGCATCGAGCACGTGGGTTAGATTAAAATGTAACTGATGTTCGTTCTACTTGGTGTATTTTTAATGTATTTTATTTCCAATCTTGCAAATATTTGAAAAATAAAGAATAGATATTATATTGTTTTCATATAATTCTATTGGTTTACGCGGCGCGCGCCAGTAAAGCTCCCAGTCGGTATGTTTTTTTCCGACATTTTCAACAATCATCGTCATATTTCAGCCATTTTACACAAAACCTTAATGAATTATTATATATTATACATCTAAACCTTACTCATGAATTACTCCGTCCATTGGTGAAAACCGTATGAAAGTCCGTTCGGTAGTTTTTGGGTTTATTGCGTTCAGACAGACAGATGTGGCGGGGGACTTTGTTTTGTAATATGCCGTGATATTATGTAGTGATTGTAACTTTGAAAAATAATGTGAATATTGGCTTTCGAACTAGTCAATAACGAACGCGATTGTGACTATAGGTAAATATTTTTAAATAAATAGTGTTCCTAGTTTCTAACTAATTAAAGCTAGTAGTGCTGCGAACAGAAGACCTTGCGAGCACAAACATTTTTGCAACAATTTTTTTTTATAAACGCCTATTATTTTTCGAATAAAAAAAAACATCGAAATCGGATCTGATAGGCTGAGTTATCCAGTAGCCCCCTTTTTGCCCCTTTTTGGAGGAAGTACCCCTCCATTAAAAAATTCCCGACGGCAAAAAAAAAAACTATAATCTCGCAAAACCTGTATACCAAGTTTAATCCAGATCGGTTGTAAAATACGACCAGTAGAGGAGTACCAACAAACTGACAGAGGAAAGCAAATTTTGCCAGACTTGAAGCAGAGACGCTTCGCTCGCTCGGTCAGTAATGAACATAAAATAAAAATAATCATCTCAATTACAGGCTGCCTTTATCCTTATGGCATATCAGTCTAAACCTCAAATGACCCTGACCTTTAGAGACTTGGCAAGTAATGCAAGCCTTCAAGAAGCGCTATCTGCAAACAATTGCATCTTAATTTTTTTGTTTGGGAAATTATCAAATAAGTTCTCCCCGCTCTGTGCGGAGCGGGAGGGCATGTCAGACTCTTACTGACTAAAACCCACCCGTGTTCCTTCAGTTGCCTGTATGTTGCCAGGGGCCAAGGTATCCCTTTCGGACTTTCCCGCGATAATAACTAAACTCTTGTCTTCTAATTTTATTATATCAAGATACATTTCAAATAAAACAAAGTAGCGATCACGAACTGGAAGTCTGATAGCTAAAAGATTACGTTATATTATAGGTTATACGAGCAATATGAATAAATGCCCAGATAATACCATTCATAGTAATAATGCGGTTCACGATCGATGCTCACGCGCAGGCTAATCATTGTTCCTGGAAATTATTGTTTATTGTACCAGCCAGAGTTATCTCGGAACTGGGATTTTGCATATTTTTTTCTAGATTCGTGTGTTTGTTATTGTTTTAATTAAGTATAGTAATTGGAACTAGTATGTGTTCACCGAATTACAAAATAAATAAAAACTCAAAAATATAATTCAGATACCGACATAATTATTATAAAGTATACCTTTACAATAATTATGTCGGTATCGGTTAGACCTAATTAGCGGCAATATTATTGTAAAAAATTAGGACACTTAGGACAGATCCTACCAATAAATAATTTATAAACGCCACCGATTAGATACGTACAAATATCAGCACGAGTTATAAATAGTCATAAAAAATCAGAAGGAAAAATCAAAATGGGATTTTACCACACGAAGAATCGATGGGAAATCCACAAAAGCCTTCTTCGTGTTACATAATTTAGCATGGCCTGATTTTGATAGTAATTTGTGAAACACATCATGAAGCATTCAGTAAGTAGGTATTAATTTACATTATAGGGGTTGCTTGCGATGCGGGCTGCTACAATCCGTACGGTTCATATAAATAGCTGTTTAAATAAGTAATGTGTTTGTTAAAAAAAAATACATAGAAGGTATGACCTTATTGATCAGGTGCGTAGTGCTCGCAACCGGCGTGCGTGTATGACCAGATTTATAACCTAAACGTGTAGTTTCTACCTACCCCCCCCCCCCACCATAGGAAGAAGGTGTGAGTTTATGTATGTATATTATGTTACATTAACTATACGTAATGGGTTACAGTGTTTACTGTTAGTTTAAATTAATGAAAATTTCAATTTTCACGTTTTATTTTGCTTCTTCTATTTTCATTGTAATCACAAAAAAGATATACATCAACAAGTTCTTTTTTTTACAATAACGGCTATTCTGGGGGCGTAATTGTGACTCTGTGTCAGTGATTCCTTAAATAGAAAAATAGATTAGCGTTGGTAAACTCTGTAGGTAGACGTATTGGTTTGGACTTAAGTGGTCCTTCGAGCCGGATTGGTAAGCCTTTAGATTATACTGTTAATCAATGTTCGCATAAAGGCACCCCGCAACAGGTGCAACGCGACACCGGAAGAACAATTTCCGTGAAGTTTTCATAGAAATTGTTCGACTAGAGTCGCGACACGCCTGCCTGCCAATTATAACGTTGTATTCTCGGAGATCGGAGACGACTAAGACGCGTACCGCAAGGATTGTATCGAGGTGGCACTGAAAAAGGATACCTGGAAGGATTTGGGGAGGCTTTTGCTCCTTAGTGGAACAGTGTAAGCTTAATAAAATAAAAAGCTCCTTCTTCTAGTCTACCTTTACCTACAAATTATAACTGCTTAATAACTTCTAACTAACTTCATGATTTAGTCCTTAACATTTACAAGAGCGCAGAGCGAAGAAGTTAATAGCATCAACTGCTACTAAATTAAACGTTTAAAGGTTGGAATTAATTCTGAACATTTGAACCAGGATATTTCATATCTTACGTCGAATTAAACAACTTAACTTGATGTTAATCCTTACCTAGGGATTAAGTCACAGTACAGAAGCGGTTTTTGTTAATGTTATATTTATTCAAAGTTAGGTACAGGAAAACACTGAAATGTAAACTAAAAATGCAATATACAACGTGTAACAAAAAGTTTGTCCGAACCGTGTGGGTGTTGTTAAGAATCATACTGAGAGTATTTATGTGGTAATATTCTGAAAAAAAGAAAAAAATAGGCCGATTTTTTTTATTGGGAATTTTACCGAATTTTAATGGATGATTACGTGGGGCGCGGGCGGCTGTCTCGTTAAGCGGGTGTCTACAAGTCATAACTTATGACCTCTGTAGAAAATTTGTTAATTTATAATGAAATTGGGGTCATTTTGGTACTAAAAACGTGAATTTTAAATAGTAATAACAATGTTATTTTTGAAAAAAAAAGCTTTCGGATCGGACAAGGTTTTTGTTACATGCTGTATGTGCGGTTTCTCCTAGATTTCATCATCATCATTATAATTCACAGCCCGTATTCACCCCACTGCTGGGCATAAGCTGCTCTTTGC
This sequence comes from Agrochola circellaris, assembly GCA_914767755.1. NCBI lineage: Eukaryota > Metazoa > Arthropoda > Insecta > Lepidoptera > Noctuidae > Agrochola > Agrochola circellaris. Next base: position 6,886,372 of record OU611847.1, read on the forward strand.
TTGTGCCAATCCCACACCAGCCTCATTCCAGTTTTAACCCCGATGGCAACAATGTCGACCTCGTTTTTATTTAAGAGTCTATAATACCTCAAATTGCTTAGCATGATCCTCTGTTATATCGAAAATACTGCAGCATTAATTTTAAAAGAAATATATGGTAAATTTTAAAAGAAATTAATGTTAGGTACTTTGTTTGACGAAAACACGATAACATAAAATTTTCCGAAATAATAAACCGCTGGTATTAAAAAAATACTTCACAGATCATGAAACTTTGCATAATAACTGAAGTAACTATAAAGCAGATATAATTTTTTTTAATGCCGTTATTTTCGACGTAAAAAGAAATTACTTAAACTATTGGTGCCTTGGAGACTTCTCCCCGCGGCTCAGTGTCTGTGCTCTCACTCAGTCCGCGAGTAGTATCGTACGGGCGAGATAAAGAGTGAATTTGAGCTGAGGTATTATGGACTCTTAAGTAATTCAAATAATTAACTAATAATTTAAAGTTTTGTTTTGACCTCGTGAGTCCTGAAATATATGATTGCAATCTGTACGAAAGAGCTTAATGAATGCAGAATACGTGAGAATGCGATGCACAATGCCAGTACATGTGTGCATAATAATTACATTATTGCGTATATACGAACTCAGATATTTTGCACATCTACGGAATATTATTCTAAGAATTTTAGCATAAAAAGTAGGTTTTCCTCATTTAAGTCCAGGTATCTGTGTTTTACAAAGCAAATCGTTGTTTATCTTTATTTTTCCTCGATTGAATTATAAAGGATTGCATAAATAAGGTGAACCTGCATCATTGTAAATTTTGACGTTCAAAAGTGCCTATTTGAATAAATGATTTGACTTTGACTTAGAATCATTAATACATCTCTCTAAGTTTCTTAACAAATTTCTTATGGAACAAAACTAACTTAAAGAGATTTATTAATGATTCTTATTCTGCACAACTGCGGGTTCACTTAAAAGAAAAAGTATTTTTGTATTATCTGTTGCGCCTTTAGTGTTAAAAAAACAAAATTCAGCCATTTTCTTCGAGCATTCATCGGGGACTTAAAAAATATAACAATAGAGTTTTCGAAGCAATTTTACCTAGTTTCATATATCACAGATTCGAAAGTGACAAACTGTGAACGAATATCACACGATATTTCGTGTTACTACAAAGATTAATAGACAGAATAGCAGATAAAAAATACAACAAGTCGTTACAAATTCACAGTTTCACTTACTTATAACAATTTGTCAAAAAATGAGATTATTGCAACCTGTTTCATTTGCATCAATTAACATTGATTTCCGTATTCTCCACTATAATATTTGCTATCACTTTCTTGGTATTTTAAATAAAGAAATACAGACATACAAGACCCTTAAACAGTTGTAGGTACGTCTATTGACGTCGTAAGTATCGTGTATTTTTTAATCGTTTGTTTAGTAAGCATAGAGCAAGTTCAGTGTCAAGTTAACAGAACTTCAAGTTTACTATAAGTAGGTTGAACTCGTTGAAGATAAAACAAACTAGCAGTATTAGTTTTAACCTGCGGGGGAATTGTGTAAAACAATAGCAATGGGTTTCATTTTGACAGATGTACAACATTCGTTGGGTTATTTACCTACGTTGTTGAGCAGACAAGTTTTTCGAACATATGAAGGAATGGATTAGCAATATCCTTCAAAACATCGGAACAAGGGTGCTGTTTTCGTCATTTAACGCCTTCATAACCTTAATCGTACTAATTACCAATAAGGAATTCTATCTGACTAAAATAATCTAGTTCTTATTTTCCAATTCAATATTTTCCAACTTGCTGATCTCAAATGATCTAAATTCAAGAAAGACCAGAATGGCATCACAAGCATAATTAGCCTCATCATTATACAGCTCGGCTTCACCAACTGCTGCATAGGCCTCCCAAAGTCAAAGTCAAATAATTTATTTCAATTAGGCACATAAAAGGCACTTTTGAACGTCTCTTTGCATTGTATGTGCCAATCCGCTCCTGTACCAGCCTTAACTGTGTACACAGGGTGTCTCAAACGTATAGTGGTCCAAACGCAAATGGGGTAAAGCGGAGGTGACCACCTATCATTTAAAAACTTTCTAAACGCAGATTTTAAAAACAAATACTACCGAGTTAGTTTCGCTAAAGTTTAATAATAAGTTAGTAAAGACAAGTAAAAATAAAATTTAATAATCAAGAAAGACCGGATTCTACCTTTAATTTAACGTAGATATAAAACCCTTTAATAGAAATCGTGTCCCGGATTTGCGCATGAGTCACAAGATCGTCATCTCTGGCATCAACTGGTCAACCTTCACAAGGATCGGCCGTGGGGAAACACTGAGGAAAATAATTTTATAATCTGTGGTTCACCATTGTTTTTGTTTTATTTGATAATTAATTCAAACCTTCATGACACGTAAAGATTAAGTTGATTATCATGGATTATAAGAAATGTTTCAAGGTCGCAATTTGCTTGCCTGTTTCATTTATTTGTTTTATCAACTTTAATTTAATTTTTCCGATTGATTAATATTATGTATATCGTATGTAGCTATTAGGTTTATTTATAACCTTGTTTCCAACTGATGTTATTTCGACTTAAAAAATATGAAGTTGTACCGCAAACTGAACCTGATGTGTAGGCATTACAGTTGTTTTTCCTAAAACCCGTGTTTGTTTACATGTTTGGCAAATTAATTGCGAACGCAGATTACCTATTAGACTGACTGGTACATTACAATAGTGACTTAATTACCTATTTGTAAGCAATTTACATTGAATTGGGTTTTACCGAATGAACCTGCACTTACTATCGAATTGTTTACCGGTTATCACTTTGTCACTTGTGTTTTATTCATTAGCGATGAAACTGAAGTGTGTTGCACACACGTGAAGTAGGTAATAACTAAAATAAACATACCGTCTTAAACTCGTCACATTTTTGGTTGATAATTTGGCAAGTAAAGATTCTACTAGTAGCAAACAAATGCAGTGATAACTACAGCATTTTTTGTTTTAAAAAGGAACTGACGTTCTTAGTTATTGATTACAATCTAGCCTAATAGACTAATAAGTAATTTAATTCTAAGTTTTAAGAGATAGATTATGTTATAACTAAGAATAGTTTCAATTTGCACTTTTACATAAGGTCAATTTCGTAGCAGTTTTTTAGGGTCTAAACAGTTTATTCATTTGTTACATGTATAGCACAGCGTTGTTACTATTTATTATTAATTCACTATTTACACACTACACTAACTCAAATGGTTTAGTTCTCTTTAGCCTGCGCACTATGTCTGTGTTGTCTAGCAGCTGAATTGTCTCGACATTCGCATGTCGGTGGAGTCTGCGTTCGTGGGCTTCAGCAAATTTTTGGATGGTGGTGGTGACGAGTTCCATTTTAAGGTCACGATAGAGGTTGTCATTGCTAATGTACCATGGTGCATTTACAGCGTCCCTGAGTACTTTGTTTTGGAATTGTTTAATTGTTTTGACGTTGCTTTGTTTAGTACAGCCCCAAAGTTGGATGCCATACGTCCAAATGCAAAGCTACAGCATGATTCATTTAATCCATAATACAATAGAAATATTCAATGCTGTGTTTTATTTTATGGGGCAAGTACGTACAACTAGACAGCTTTTGTTATATTTAAAGTAAAAATATAGTCCTAAACTTTGAAACAACATCCTTAATCTGTTGCTAACTCAAAAGGGCATCAATATACCTATAAATCCTTATAGGGGAATAATCTAGCATAGTTATTAGCACACAACATACGCCGTAGCCTTGAATAAGGCCTTTACACTGTAGTTCAATAGACGGAAAGGTGAACAACCCCTTTTGGCACAACCTGTTTAGAAAATGTCGATAAATAAACGTGACTAGTTTAACTTGGCACGCAGTGGAATCGGGAACTAAAGTTTAATGACGTAATTTTGACGTTTCGTTTGACATTTGGCTTTGACAGTAGCGCCGATGTGAAGTGTCAAAATAAAATGGTTGCTGTAAATGCGATTATCATTGAAAAAGAATATATTTTACTTGGGTTTTGTTGATTATTGTGTAGTACAATATGTGATTGGTGCCGGTTTGGTGATTCGTTTCCTTGTTATAATTTAATAGGGTATTGTCTCTTGATTTCAAGCGATTACTCTTGTTTACGCCGCGGCGGCGTGCCGTACCGCCTCGGTTAGAGCACCGTTTAGAAAAATGCTGTAAAATATTAAATATATGTCATCTGAGTTTTCTTAAACAGAAACTAACTTTGAAGTGCTGTACGTTCTTACTTGGTTTCGACTCTTAATTAATAACTTAAGCATAAAAGAAACTAAAGCCAAAAGTGTTTGAAATGCTTCTTATTCAACCGTATAATTCCTTCTACTTTGATAAGAAATAATTATGAAAAAGGCCAAAGAAAAATGCCACTTACTAGAATTCTAGATAATAACATAAAACTGCTAGCATTTTTCAAAGCCATAACCTATCTTTATTAAATTAGGGTAAAATTAAAAATACATTTTCTACAATAAGAAATGGCCGTGTTTTGACCTAATTGCTTTAATCATACCTACGTACATTCTTGAAAGATAAATGATGATAATATGCAGAAATCCCCTTGGTGAAGTTTGTGACGTGCAAGATCTGATAAGCTTAAGTACTTAATCATATAAATAAAAAGTGGGAGTAAGTTTTATTAATATTTTAAAATGTTATCTTGGCGCCTCGGTCGGTAGCCGAAATCTGAAAAGTTCGGAAAGTCTTTAAAAAAAACTGAAAACAGTTAGGTACTAAGTCAATATTATCGGTCTTATGAAAAGTTTTCAAGTGTCATAATGATTGCTGATTGGAATACGTTTATCAGTTGAGTAGAAGCTGAATTCACCTTTGTACCAACATTTTTGATGACTAATATACTACTGGGTGAATGTTTTTTTTTAGGTGCAAATTAATATCCTCTCAGGTTATATTCCTGTCACATTATGTATAAGAAAAGTCCAAAAGACCCATTTTAATGGATAATATTCGTTTTTCGGTACTTTCTAAAAATAAAACCCCTTAATTTAATACTCGCAAAAAATACCTACACGCCAGTTATGGCATTATAAATTTTGCACACACTTGCGAAAGAATTTCATACGTCAATACATATTATTCGGAATAATCGAACCGAGAGTACGTGAAATCGCTTTTTTACACACTTGTGCTGGTTGCTAAGATCACTGTGACCACAGTATGTACATCTTTTGTCATGGCAGTATAACAACCTCAATTGTTTTGAATGGTTATGGTGTCAAAACTAATATTGTGGGAAAGGAAGAAAATATTAGAATATTGTCTTTTCCATTCAATCTATCCATTGGCCTAAGCAAGCTTTATGATTAAGGCTATGTTTATAGGGGAAAAAAAAAACATAGGCACGTACTGACTGTATTATCCAAGGTTATAATGATTTTAGGGCATGTGATCGCCTAATCTAATAATTCTCTTGCTCCAATGATTGGGGAATGTATCTTTTTTTCTGATTCATCCGTGTGATTCATTTCATCGACAAAACGCAAATGTTTGTATTTTGAACACGTGGGGTACCTACCTACATTATTTCGACTTTTACAATGACTCACTTTACCTATTTAACCGGAATCGATAGATTGACAACACATAACTTTTTGTAGCTGTATTAGATATTGAATAACATGTACCTACATTCCTTCAACTTTGACATACTGGCTAACCAATTAAAATCGCATTTACACTGTGACCATTATAACTTGACCATTATAACTTGAAACGGTGAATAATGGAACTAAACGTACCTAATTATACTGATTTCGACGAGGTTTTGACATAAGCGTTGCTAGCAGCGCCTCTATGAGGTGCCTAGTTGAGCTGGTTAATACTTATCAACAGTTAGACGTCCCATAAGCTCCGCTGTAATAAGCGATAGCGTAAGTGAAAGTTTTTAATCACGCTCAACTCAACACAACTACATACAAATCAATCATTCTTCAATTTAACGGTAAATGGGAGTTTTATACTGGTGTTAACGTATGTTTCATCAACATTTTGCATAGATTAGTGTGTTAAATGTTTGTTGGTAGGCACAGCGCTGGAAACTCCATTATCTCGGCGGTTACAGTGCTTCCCATATATCAACAAAGAACGAAGTCTTAAAATCACGCCGTCATCAGGAGTTCACCCACACTCAAGCGGAGCACTGGTGGACCTCGACACCGGGCTGCAGGCAGTCCAAGGAAGTCATGCCATCTTTGGAAACCAGGCTAACCCAGTGTTTACTACGCCTAGATAGGAACGGCCTGCGCCTGGTGACGGGGAGCATCACGGGCCACTGTTCGTTGAACAAACACTTCCACACAATAGGCATAACGGACAGTCCTCTGTGCAGGGCGTGCATGGAGGCTGAGGAAACCGTCACGCACGTGCTTTTTGAATGCACAGGCGTCACCCAGATTAGAACACAGACCCTCGGGACACCTAGATCTTTCACGACGAACAGACCAGGAGATTTAATTAACTTCTGGAGGGAGGTGGGCTGATTGGAATAACCACCAACGGCCGCTATGGCCCACGCACAATGGTCCACTGAAGGGCTAAGTGCGGAAACCAAACCCCATAACATAGAACAACATAGAACATCACGACGTCATTTCTCTAAAGCTTGGTATAATCATGAACGGAATTGGTAGAAATATTTGTCTTCATCAGCCTAGCTTCTTTCCTATTATTACCCGCCGACAACGGCGAAGCAAAAAGGAGGGTTATGATTTTGACCGGTATGTAAGTATGTATGTATGTTCATCTGTTACCTTGTAACTTTTAAACTATTGATCGTAATTTGACAAATGAGGTATCGTTGGAAGTGTCTTGATCGTCCGCTGGTATGTGACGTCACATTCAATATGGCGCCCTCTAGATGACATATTATAGTCATGAACTATTTATTTTTATTTGTTTTATTACCCATCTCCTTCTTTTCTTGTGGTTAGTGACTAACCTGGTGTCAGAGTTTTAAAGCCGCCCTTGGGCTTCTGACTTGGCTTCACATGCCGTCGAGAAATATCTCTCAGGCCTGCCGGTTTCCTTACGGTGTTTTCCTTCACCGTTTTTGAAGCAAGTGATAATTATACAATACGCACATGAATCCGAAAAGTCAGAGGTGCGTGCCTTGGGTTTGAATTCGAGACCTATGACTTGGCAGTCTGACGGTCACACCACTAGGCTATCACTGCTCTTAATTATCCATGTTGGGTAACAAATGAAAGGGCTTGACGAGCATATTTCAAAAATATATATATATTATACCCCCCAATAATTTAATTAAAAATAAAAGTAACTATTATATATTATATATATTTATATTGGATCCACTTTTTGAAACTGCTCTCACAGATTTACCAATATTTTCGAGTTCAAAGCAACATTTTTAAAGTCACCACTTTTACTTATTTGGAATTTCAAGAGATCAAATAGTCTATTCCTCATCTAGTGGTCTAGACCACAAAACAAAATATCCTATAGGTACCTACAATCTTTGTGTAAGTGTAAACGCTTCGTGGTTTCTTAGCGTTTATTTGAATAGTCAGTGGAAATAAAACTAATAACGTTTTTGTTCCGCTGTGTTGATCCGCGGCTGCAGATTTGTGTACCTACTTGTAAAGTTGTAGTTTACAGTGTTTATATAGGAGTAGCTATTGCCCGCTGCTTCGCCCTCGTGGACGTCGGAAATTATCCCACAGGAACGTACTATCGGGATAAAAGTAATCTATATGTTACTCCAGGTTATAAAATATAATATCTGTGTGCCAAAGTTCATCCAAATCCGTTCAGCCGTTATTGCGTGATTGAGTAACAAACATCCAAACATACAAACTTTCACATTTATAATATTAGTATATATATATAGTAAGATTAAGTTAGGATTGTAGAATCAGTGTGAGCAATTGTCTGTTTGTTTGCATTTGTTCTTCATCATTATCAACAGCCCTACTTCACCCATTGCTGGGCATAGGCCTCTCTTTGCTTTGCTATTCTCAGCGTTTCTGTGCCTGTCTTTACTTTAAAGAAAAATAAAATTACTTATCATTTAATAAAGAAAAATAAAAAGTTATAGTGACACTTAACAGAGAAAAAGTTTCGTATTCATTAGCACAATTTCGAACAAAAGAGTGTTATCACACTGACGATTCGCCAGCGTGTTCCCAGCGAGGCGATTTGTCAACGTGCTCTACGCGGCTGCGAAGCGAGCTAACCGCGACTACGCGACGTGTATGCCGCGTTTTCACAATATTGTCATTTGTCTCGCTCTCTCTTGTATACTGACGTAATTTGCTCTCGTTACGCATACGCGGCGAATACCTTGCGCACACGTGGCGTGGTCGCTACGCACATGCAGCGACCACGCCACGTCTCCCTGATAACTCGCTTGCATATCTCCAGTGTGATATGGCCCTAACCTCATGCCTCTTCATGTTTATTCAAACATGAATTAAGGTCTATGTTCTCTAAGTCATTATACCAGCATTCTCATTCAAATCATTACAAATAGCCCACATTCGACATAAACATAAAACTTGTGCTACTGACAAGAGGAAATGACATAAATTGCGGGATAGACGATATAATTCAGAACATCGCAATGATTATGTTTAATGATAACAATTATACATCGTCTGCTCTTGAAAGTCATGGAGCGAAAATAAAATGAGTTTTAGTACGTTAACCTCGTAATGAAGAACAGAAGTTGGATGTTTCGCTTGCATTCATTGGTAAGGCGTCGCGCAGATGAAGAAAATAAATAATCGGAAATCTTTGGATGTGTAAGCACCTGAAGCAAAAATAGATACTTTAATATGAATTTGGATTTGAATTTGGTTAGGTATTTAAATAGCCAAAATATTTTTGGCCCTTCCAGCACCCGTAGCATGATCACTTCGATCGTTACTCTACGAAAAAAAGGCGACATTTCTTTTTTTTTTGACCTGGCCTTCGGGAAATCTTTCTACAAACTGTCATTTTGTCTTTCGTTTCTTCCATTGCTATGAATGGTCTTCCAATGGTAGAAACAACAAGTGTGTGCGTCTGCGCAACGCCTTACCAAACAGATATTAATGTAGACCCATTAACGGAACGGGCATTTTAATACATTCAGAGTCAGAAAGAATTTGTATATTAATGTCGTGTTATCTTATTTACCAAGCCGTTTGTTTAGCGTTGGTAAGCTATAATCGGCAGGCTTCCGAAGCAATCGGTTGACTGGTTATGTAAAACGTGATCTTCTACACTGTGGATCGAGCGGGCTGATGAAAGTACTGGCAACTTTCTTTGCCTGGTGGTAACAGGTGGCATTTGGATGGACAGACTGTATGGCGTGTCAATGGCGTAACTGTAATTTATACCCACACAAAATTGGTGTTTAATTGAATTAATTATAAGCGCTGTGTGTGTTTTTAAAGTTAAAACGGTGTATTTAAATGCTGATAGTTATGATTTAACTAATCTCTCCTGTTTCTAACTTCAAGATCGTTCTGACGATGCGCATCGTGTGAAAAACGATGGTATTTTCTTGAAATTAAAACTTTTGATCATAAAAAGTGTGGCTAAACTTTGGAATCTCTAGCGATTTCGGAGTACAAAAAAATATTAGCAAAAAGAAGCAATTCAATTCATCAGAATTCTATATAAAAACACAGCGGAACGTGTACTTTCTCCTGGCTATTCGACTTTTGGGCATGATTTTGCTCAAAGACGAGTCATTGTCAAGTCGGAAGCTCCATCTTGAATAGTTTTTCTATTGAGTAAGTCCTCATTTACTTGACTTTAATTGAAAAAAAATGTGTCATTCGTGATCCGACGGTCGCGCCTATATCTATGCGAAATCAAAGATAAGGGTTGCCAAAACTACAAATTTAAAAAAATACAGCCACAGCAACTACTACGTAGCCTGTAGTTTGAAAAAGCTCTGCAACTTCCATAAAAAACAATTGAGATTCGGTGTTTCTTCTTTCCAATTAATTCCCAGAGATGACATCTTTGTCGTCCCGCATTTGCCTTCGTGGTGTTTCACAACCCCGACTCTGTCTCAAGGGTCTAGTGCACTATATGTACTTACAAGCTAGAAAGAAAAAAACCCAAAAAAAGCGAATGAAAAAAACACCTCTTTACACAACAGTATATGTTTGCAGCACAACTAGTCATTATACTCATCAGCTGTCTATTCACAACTCATTGAACGTACACCTATAATTTTACCTGTCATCATGGTCTTAAGCCGCTCATCTTGTATTAGTCATTCATATCATAATTTAACGGTGCATTCACTTCATTTAATTACTTCTACGATATTCAATAAACGCGTTCATACTTTGACTTTTAAATTACTTAAAAGTGGGGCAGCCCTAGCGGTCGTGCCGTGAGCGGTGTAGGAAAGCGTATCGAACCCCAGAATTTCCCTCAGGCGCCGCGCCGACACGCTCTATCGGCTTGACACCTCGCTAAATCATTACATACTACGCAGACATGATACCTGCGCATGATTCTTATACATATGTTCTTTTTCTTTTAAAACTCACTCACAAGTGGTGCTAAAGGTTTTTAATCGATAAATCTGTGTTTGTTTAAATTTTTGATAGTTTTGGTCAATAAATCTTTAATTTTCGATTATTAAGATTGACACCAGAAAATATGAAGTAATAAAAAAAAAATTGGTCCTATAAGGGCAAGATTCAAAAGAGACAATAAGTTCAAAAAGACCAAAAAATCGTTTACACCTAAGCAATAGTTTTAAACCTAGCTTTTCGTGCAGATTCTCATCGTTGTTGTGCAGTATGAAAAAAATACAATACCTACTATTAGCGTTATTGTAGTATTAACTGCATAGTTTCGTGTTTCGACGTTAACATGATTGACAGGATTACGAGCCCCAGATATGGTACTTATCAGTGACGCATCTGTACGACAATCTGTAGAATTTGGGACTATGTAATAGATAATAGTTGAACTGTGAGTAACATTGGAAGGAATTTGGTCTTCTGACAGCTGTCAGTAACATTCGAAAATTCTTTTATTCTTTTATTCGTGATGCATCTCAAGTCTCTGCACGCGTAACATGACCACCGTAGAAACGGGTTTTGTCGACGGAAGAATAGACAAAATGATAGATTGTGATTGTTTATCCTGTCATTTTGTCTATCTATCTACGGCGCTAATGCTACGCGTGCTGGTAGGACCATTTTCTGAATGCTTTATGAATGCTTTCAGTGGAAAAAATGGTCCTTTATGAATGCTTTCAGTGGTTTGGGCTATGTGCCTGTTAGTTGGAAACGGAACTGTCTTAAATGTAAGCTTTTTGTGTGAAGAATAAAAGAAGGATTTTTAGGCCACATCTTTTGTACTTATTGATATTATTGTGAGCGTTAAGTCAATAATGTTGCACTTACTATAAAAACACAGCGACACATTCTTATCGTTCTTCGAAGATCGTTATCAGTCGAGTGATATAGGTCACACTAACACAAATTGTATAGTGTTCTGTTTACTTATCTAGTATTGTAATTCTATACCTACAAATGCTCCAGTTCCCATGTGTTATTTCCTTTAATTTATAAATCAAAACAAAAATGGATACTGCTCTGCCTATGTAATTATTTTTCACTAAACAAATCCTATTATATTATTTATATCTTGGTAGTTTATTATAATATTGATAATTTATCAAAACATTTTAGAGAATCGTCGGTTTCCTGCGCTTGCACTGGTGTTTATCGTGAACGATTATTATCGCGTTTCTAGTAAAGCTAAATTGTCCATTACAAGTGCTGATATAGAAAATAACAGACGTGCCAAAGATTAGTGCGATAACGGCGTTACAAAGACAATTGTATTTAGCCGAAAATATTTTGGTGCACGAAGTGCGCTTTATCCAAGAACAAAAAACTCTTTTGTATTTTTTGTAGAGATCATCCTTTATAACTAGAATTCTATAATATAGCCGATCTATTGTAGCAAATACAAAAACTGGCCAAGTGCGACTCGGACTCGCACATGAAGGGTTCCGTACCACCGTACAATATTTAGCAAAAAACGGTGAAATGAAAACGTTGTGTGTATTGGGAGCCATTAAATTTTGAACTTTATTTTATTTTTATTACTTGCTGTTATAGCGGAAATACACAATCTGTGAAAATTTCAATAGTCTACCTATTACGGACAGACTGACAGACAGACGGACTGCAGAGGCTTAGTCTTCTTCTTTTCGTGTGGTTAGTGACTAACCTGGTGTCAGAGTCTTAAAGCCGCCCATGGGCCTCTGACTTGGCTTCACATGACGTCGAGAAATATCTCTCAAGTATGCCGGTTTCCTCACGATGTTTTCCTTCACCGTTTTTGAACCAACTGATAATTATACAATACGCACATGAATCAGAAAAATCAGAGGTGCCTTGGGTTGGAACTTGAGCCCTATGACTTAGTAGTCTGGTGGTCACACCAATAGGCTATCATTGCTGCCCTTTTAGTAATATGGTTCCGTTTGGCATCCTTCGGGTACGGAACTAAAAAGGAAGATTTTCGAAATTAATCTATTGTAATTTCATGCCCGTTTTCAGGACCATAGGCTTTTTATTTATGTTTCTAGAACACAACAGTACTTATATAACCTAATTATTTAATGCTAGAAAAACATATTTATCGGTGTCACGGCAGTAATTGTAATTGCAATTATATGCTCCATAATTTTACTTATAATAACAATTATATTATAGTCACGTTGGTAACAAACGATAAACAATTATTTCCACTTATTTTTATAGTTGTTACGTTGCAGTATAGTTTCTAAACAACATTATGAAAAGCAAATATACAGAGCATGGAAATAAATATTCTCCTTCTTCTTTTCGTGTGGTTAGTAACTAACCTGGTGTCAGAGTCGCCCATGGGTCTTTGGCTTCACATGCCGTTGAGAAATTTCTCTCAGACATGCCGGGTTTCCTCACGATGTTTTCCTTCACCGTATTTGACGCAAGTAATAATTATACCTACAATACGCACATGAATTCGAAAAGTCAGAGGTAAGTGTCTTGGGTTCGAACTCGAGACCTATGTCTTGTCCTGTTGTTAGGAAACCTTTTTAAAATACACATGTACCTATGTGTATTTTAAAGCGAATAAATTGGTATTTATGGTCACAATTTCATGTTTACTACAATTTGATTAAAATGTTTACTGCAGAGTATAGAGCCTCTCTATAAGGCTGAGTCGGAGAAAAACTGGCAAAAATAATAAATTAAATTAATTATCACTTGCATCAAAAACGGCCAAGGAAAACATCGTGAGGAAACTGGCATGCCTGACAGATTTCTCTCGACGGCATGTGAAGCCAAGTCAGAGGCCCACGGGCGGCAGAAAAACTCTGACACCAGGTTAGTCACTAACCACACGAAAAAGAAGGACTGCCAAAATAATCTTTAACCATGGTTTTATGCTTGACAGACGGAATCGCAGTTTTGTCACAAGAAACATGATTAGTCCTATGATATCATCAGAACGCCCTTGGTGCAAAAAATGTGCTTTATAAACTGCAATTACTTATTATACGATATAGCACAAAACAAGTACCGGTACACAGCTTAAATTATACAGATCTAAAAGTACCGTTTAAAGTTCCCGATCGACCCGAGGTTTCACGGTGCAACAATGCAACGATTATCGACTACTTATAAATGAATTAACTCTTTAAAGCACAAGTAGAACAGTCGGTAAGAAGTTTCAATAGAGCTGTCAAGGGAACAATTACTTGGTGACTATTTGTCTGGCTTGATTAGAAAGCTATTGATAATAATGATAAATTCACGCCACCAGTTGGCGCCACTTTGACAAGAGGTCTTCCATTGCGACAATAAATATAAAATGTATCATCCAGCATTCGTTTGATGCTTTCGTCATCAATCATTCACAACTAAAGAAGATATAGGCGCATTGACACTTTTGACAGGTGCCCGGATAAAGGCTTCTACAAACAGGCGCGACACGCGACGCGACACAAAGACACCGCACGTCGCGCGCCGAGCGGTGTCTTTGAGTCGCGTCGCGTGTCGCGCCTGTTTGTAGGAGCCTTAAGACGTCTCAGTGATGCCACTTGGTAGTAAACGTCATTTAAAATAACCCTCATTGTGTTATGTGGAAGTTCCTAAAGTGGTGTTTATGGTAAAAGTTTTGCGAATGGAAGGACCATTGTTTTTTCCCAATTTATTTGAGGTGGGAGCAACATGTCTTTAGCGTCCATATTTCTCTATTAGTCGTCATCTCGGTGGTCACCCCCATATCAGCCATATCATCTTTTACACAGTCCATCCATCGTTTCTTTGGTCTTCCTCTACTCGTATAGTCATCAACATTTCCTCAAAACTTTCCTAGCAATATTTTCCTCATTGCAGTGTTTGCTCCTATGTAATTATTAGCTTAATAACATAATCATTCTATGATGTTCCCACTGCTGGGATACAGGCCTCCTCTCGGTGAGACAGAGTGGGTCGTAATCGACCACGCGGGCCCAGTGCGGGTTGGTAGATGATGTTACATGTCTTCGAATTGTCGGTTCTAGGATATGCCGGCTTCCGCACGGTGTTTTCCTTCACCGTTTTGAGAGCAAAAAAGTATATAGAAAAAAAGTTAAGTTAAAAAATTATTTTTGCACCATGATATTTAAAGGCGCTCTTACTTCTTATTTGCTGATTTTAAGGCGAGTGCTGCCCGTTCCCTAAAGTTCAAAAAGTACGGAAAAAAAACAATAAATTGAAATTCGGTACCCTTGTGTTTACAAAGGCTTATGGCAGGCCTGGCGAAAGTATTGATGAGTTACAAAGTTCAAACAAAGTTCCAACACCGAACTCAAAATTTCTAAAACTCGTTACGACTAAACAATGTGAAACTGTATATTTTCAGTACAACATAAATCTTCATTAAAGGCTGTAATGTACGCCTCTGAAACTTTAGATTTTAGGTATGTGTCACATGAAGGATTGGAGACTGAAGCAAAAACCAGACTTAAGTTTATCATTCCGTCCGTATTAATTAAAACTTTTGTTAGTCACATAGATATCACTGTACAGCCCAGTCGATTAATCAGAATCTGAATCGTTTTGAAACAGATTGCTAATCCATAGCTACATATGTTCGAAAAAAAATCTGCTCGACAACGTAAATAACGCAATGAATGTTGTTGAACTGCTAAAATGAAATAGATTAGTCGTAATCGTTGACGAAAATATGTTACGTAATTAGATAGCAGTTTGTTCGTCCAAGCTATGGTTTAAAACCACACACTCTACATAACAATATGGCAATAGGCTGCCCCCTATTAAGCGGGACTTGAACGTAACCAGCGAAATGTGGGTGTACTATATAATAGGTACCCCTCTGCCTAACCCTGAGAGGATTACAGGCGTGATGTTATATTATGTCTATTTTATTTTTATATTTTCCTGCACAAACAAGACAAAATAACAATTAATTTGTTCAGCTACTAACAAGAACGTTTTCCCGATAGTTCTGCCATGCTATTCTGTAAACATCTCACCGTGAAAACTTGGGTGAAGTGAGCTGTCAATAGTGTCAATCCCTGTGGAATGACAGCTCACTCCACGCTCATTTCACATAAGTTTTCACGGTGAGATGGTTACAGAATAGCACTGCAGTTCTCACCTCCCGTTTACCGGTTGAATACGTGCGTCAGTATCGCAATTAATATGTTTTCCCACCGGTGGTATCTTATCAGTGGATCTGATATCGTCTGCTCACTCGAGCGTTCCACAACATCCGTTCATTGCATGGTGGCCGTTCATTCACGACATTGTTTGTTTTCCTTTTTAATGACCTCTATTTTTCTGTATTTATTATGATTTTCTGTTGTGTTATGTTGGGATCGAAACATAACTGTTTCGAATACATACGTAGTTACGTAACATAAACTAACCTAACTTGTGCGTGCGCTTTTATTTTGTTTTCAGCTGTTGTATCTCACCCTGGATATTTCAATGATATATGATCTTCGTATTATTAAGTCATTCAATAATAATTATCATACAATTATGACTAGTTGTTTTGAATAGCGTCTAAATCGAATTACTGGAAATTCTTATTTTTTATTGTTGACCCTCTGTCCTCTGACCTCTTATCGACAGATAGTGGCTCAAACGGAATTGGGGGAATTCCCCAACTTATAAGAAAATTATAAAAAGACGTCATACTAATTAATCTGTAATTATTATCAACATCCTAGATAAAACACACAGCACTAGCCTACTTCTGTTTACTGCAAAGTTTTCTCCTATAACAAGACTTAAACTTCTTATCCTCAAAAGGATAATTTTGGAAGCCTGGGTGATCCAGAAATATCAATGCCCTTTAGTAAGCAAAAGATCAATTAATGAAGACATCAGCGTGATGACGAATGGCTCACCCTTCTTTAAGGCTCGTACACACCAGCGCGACGCGATGGCGCGACGCGACTCGAACAATAGAATTTCCAAGAAAACTTGACGGTATAACAATAACCAGTGTCGCGTCGCGCTGTCGCGTCGCGCTAGTCTGCACAAAGCTTTATACTTCGTAATAGTTGGCATCTTGAACAACAGCATCAGCTAATAAGTTAAAATAAGCAAACATAAAGCTGAAACGGAATAGCAGCTAAGTTACACGCGTGCAAGACTCGGCACGTCGTTTATTTCAAATGTCAGTGTAATGTCAAGAATATAATTTAGAAAGTTTAATCGCCAGCGCACGCGTCATGATCGGCTCGCGTGTAATTACGAGCATTAAGGTACCGCACACACGAGACGATGATACTTGAGCGATCAGCAATTGAAGATCAAGGCAAACTTAGATCCAGCTTTACTAACAATACTTTATGGATTCTCTGTGGTCTGAAATAAACGTTTATTATTAAGCTGCGTACAGACAAGTGCGACGCGACAGCGCGGCGCGACACCGGCTATTGGTATACCGTGAAGTTTTCTTAGAAATTGTATTGTTCGAGTCGCGTCGCGCCGTCGCGTTGCGCTGGTCTGCACGAGCCTTTATTTCCTTTAAAATTAATTTTAATTTAATTTTTAAATATTTCTATAAACATATAAAAAGTAAAAATTAGTAGCCTACTGGTATCGGGAACAGGGTCCAAGTTAGCGGTGGTCGGAGCTTGTGAGAGATAAACCTAACGATACGCGCCGTGTCCAGAAGTATTTATTGCTAGCTGTTGCCCGCGACTTCGTCTCCGATTCAGGATGAAAAGTCTATGTCCTTCTCCAGGTCATGGTCTACCTATGTGCCAAATTTCATCCAAATCCCTGCAGCTGTTTTAACGTGAAAGCGTAACAAACAAACTCACTCTCGCATATATAATAGTTATAGGATTAAGTAAGGACAGTCTATTAAATTCTGCTTCCGAAAAATATTCCGTAACGGAACAGGACTTCAAATTGCGATGCAGAATAAAAAATTTATGCAATGGCCAGAACGTTTGAGAAATTTGTGACCGAAAATGTTGTTGCCGAATCGCCTTGGAGCGTTGAGATAAGACGGTCAATCGCGCGATTTTTTATTGGTTGCGATTAAACGCAGCGTTGTCGCAAAACGCTAGTCGCTGATGTTGAAAGCTACATGTGTGCCGAGCGTGACTCTTGTAATTAAACGTTATTATTATAGCACGCGTTTATTAAGACGTAATACAATAGACCACGATAATATCTACAAATGAAACGGAAGGAAAGCTGTGCAAACTCGTATTTGGAGTAAACTGATTTAACGTATGTTAGAAGATTGAAACTATTAACATTTCGTCATCCTTTGCTCATTCTGAGAAGGAAAACAGACGTAAAATATTGGCCTAGGCTCAAAGGACCATCGCGATTTTTTTCTAAATGAGGGTTTTCATGAAAATTCACGTCACAAGTTGGCGCCACTTTGAAAAGGAATATAAAATATAGGATGACGTTCATCATTCGTTCATCATTCAGTCACGATTAAAGAAAATATTGGCGCTTTGATGCTTTTGACAGGTGCCCGCGTGCACGTCTCAGTGCTGCCACATAGTGAACGTCATTTCAGTAAACCCTCATTTTTACCCTATAATTAAAACCTTTGGTATCATGTATGATTGCACATTCGCCACTTATCTAAGTACCTATTAAAACCTTTGCCAAGTAGGGCTAACGTTTAAGTATTACATAAATAACTACTAACTCCTCATCCTGGCCTTTTCTCGGCCCATTGCCAGTATTTTCTTGCAAGACAGGTCTTACTCTATTAAGATTCTGGTCCTAGGCTACGGATACTGGTTTCACATAAAATAACATTAAACCCTGCTTATCCCTTCGAGCTTTATAAGACAGTCACATAATAACCACTATCCCATGCAAAAAATTTGCCTTCATGATGAAGAAAGTCGCTTCACCCAATTGTGAGGAGTGTGGAGTTGTAGAGGACCTACAACATTTATTGATGGAATGTGTCCAATATGAGTCCAGTAGAAATAATTTTGTAAGGTCCCTGAATTTGAACAAAACTGATGTAGGCATGTTCCATACAATTCTATCCCAACCAAATGGCGACGATGCGAAGGGTTTGTTCAAATTCATGGCCCACGTGTTGTGAAGTACCTACTATTGTTTAGGATACGATGGGACTGACATACGCTATGCGTAAAAACCCCTTTAAATAAATAAAGAAAAAAAATAATAATAATAATAATAACCACTATAAAATCGAGTCGCGTTCGAAGAAAAATGCACTCGATTTTTGGTTATTTCGCGAACAAAGTTATCGTTCCATTCAGATTACACGTTACGACAAATTCTTTCGACCGTTTACCGTTTAAGTTTAAACAATCGAATTTCGAATATATTGGACAAGCTCTCGGTTGCGTGAATACCAATGAATGTTACTGCATCGTTTGGAAGCACACCAAAATATATTGCCAATTATTTGCGTTTGTTTGTCTGCGTCATATAAAACAGTGCATTTTAGACCATTGTGTAAGGCGAACCATATGCAACTAGTGCTAGTGTATTCAGATTTCACGTAGCATGACAACCACAGAAACGGGTTTTCTACGGGTTTTGTCGACGGAAGAATAGACAAAATAACAGATTGTGGTTGCTTAACTGTCATTTTGACTTTTCTTCCGTCGACAAACCCCGTTTCTATTGTGGTCATGCTAAGCATGCTGGTCATACACGCACGCAGGTTGCGGGTACTACGGACCTGACCTTTCTGAAAGACATACCAATAAAGTCATTATAAAATAAAATCCATAAAGGCTAAGGATTTTTTTCTAATCTAATAAATCAAAAATCGCTACCAGACACCTGCGTGGCAGAAAGACAACAAAATAATGGTCGCGACCATTATATTTCTATGGTCCGGACGAAGCCAATGGTACTAGACGCGAAAGGGCAAATATGATTAAGACCTAAAAATTAAATCAATATTGAAATAGCTTTGCAAAACGTTCAGCAATTAATCCTAAGCACTCAAACGTTTTAATTTTCATTATTCACTCATAAATATTGATGCTCGCACTGGAATGTGCAAGGACATTTTTACGTCGAATCGTTGGCAAACCGTAAAGTGAAAACCTCGTGGAGGAAAATTTATTGTTTTTATACAGGACGTAGCTCACAAACTAAGCAAGCTGAAGTGGCAGTGGGCCGGCCGTATTAGCCGTAGAACCGATGACCGTTGGGGTAGACGTATTCTTGAGTGGAGACCGCGAATCGGCAAACGTAAGGAAGGACGCCCTCAGGCTAGGTGGAGCGAAGATCTTCGCAGAATGGCAGCAACTGGTTGAGAGTTGCCGAGAATGCAGCTGAATGGCGTGCAATTGGAGAGGCCTATGTCCAGCAGTGGACTGCTATGATGATAATGATGATGACATAACATAACATCACGCCTAGTTTCCCCGAAGAGTTGAGCAGAGGTGTACCCACGTTTCGCCAGTAATGGTTAAGTCTCATGATAGGTTGCTACCTATCATGAGACTTGACCATTACCATTAGATTGTGGGGAGGAGATTGTTGTTCTTTTTATTTATGTTTGGTAGAAAACCTCGTAATGCATAAATATTTAGAACAAACCTGCACAGCTCTAAGATGCTTCTAATGCTTCTTTTGATGATAATGAATATCAAAGAACGTCAATGACAGCAATTTTTCAGACAGTTTTTATCTTCCCCTGTAAACTGACGTTTATTGCAATCATGAGGTTTTTACGTTCCTTGACAAGGTCTGAAAGAACCTTAACTCGTCTATTGTTGCCACACTTTCTAAGTGATGCAACCGATTGACCCATTTAATGACTTCTAATTATGAGCGATGCGATATCTCGATGCGAACCGATCGATCTCACATCGGAGCTAAATCGATTGTTTTGTTCATATTATTAGCTGTTTCAAAACTTTGATGGCTCTCGATAACTGCTTGCGATATTGCTATTTCATGATGACTTTTGATTTAGTGTTGTGAAATAAGGATCTGTGGTCCTAGCCAAGTTAGAGGTCTGAGAATCGATTTGATATTGTAGTACATATCTATCATGTTTTCTTATTTCAATCTTGTTCTTCTCAATTTGAGATGTTTACTGAAAATTATTTTTGGTTTCTACAGTTCAAACTTTCTGCGCTAACCAAGTCAAAAGGATTTTATGAGTATATAGTAGGTACTGCTACATCTTTGAAAGTTTTGTAAAGACACATAAAATGACAATTGATCGCAATACCTCTCATTTTGACATCTTCATAGATTTGAAAAAATCATCTGGTCAACAACGTACACGCATAAGCAGCCTATAATATACACGCATGCTGGGACACCGGCCTCCTCTCTTCGGGAGGGAGTGAAAGAAAGAGAGAAACAAAACAAGAAAGAAAGAAATACATTTATTTATCTACGACGCGGGCCGAGTGCGGGTTGGTAGATGACACATGTCTTCAATTTTTTTATTCTAGGACATGCCGGTTTCCTCACAATGTTTTCCTTTACCAATTTGAGAGCAATGGTAGCGAAATTATTTACACAAAGTAAAGCGCATTTCTGGGTTCGACAACGACCTATAACTCGTAAGTCGGGGCAGTTACCACGCTGGGCCACCACTGCTGTAGTGGCTGAACTGTCAAAATGAAAACAAATACCCCGCTGATTTCTCCAAGGACCGCAAGAAGAAGTCGCTTTTTGGAAAAACCGAAGTTCAACGTATTTAGGTACCTACCTACTTCTAATTGGTGAGGAAACATATTTAGGTAAACCATAAAGCTGATGTTTAAGAAATTATGGCTAATAAATATATTGCATGGAATTACTATCAGAACAATGGAAATATTTGAAAATTGGGTAATTGTTCACTCATTTATCTTTTTTGAATAGAAAAAAATTGAATACATCTAGACACTAATATTATCATAATATACATATATGAACTTTATAAACAATCTACCTACTAAGTGACATGGTTATGTATCATCTGCGTAGCTTTTTCCTAACTATGTTGGGGTCGGCTTCCAGTCTAACTGAATGCACCTGAATTTCAGAATCAGTATTTTACATGGAGCGACTGCCTATCTGACGTCTACAGCCCAGTTACTGGGTAATAGGATACCCCTTGGAGGACTTTCGTGCTTTTGGGCATGGTTATTATGCATATGAGAAACAAGGCTTTTTGGTCCTTTAGAGATCTGAACATTCGTGGTCTTTTGGTTCGCGAAAGCCAATAACACAAATAAGATTCAACTGAAAGAAACATTATGTGTTAGTTGTTGTATCTAAATAAAGAGGAATGATGTCATATCTAAGTTAACCTTTCACTGGTGAATGTTGGTTGATGATTCAAAGGAAATATAAGTTGATTATCAAGATTTGTTGTAAAACATTAATGTGATTGTGTATTTTGTGATAAAACTGTCAATGGTTGATAATTACAATAATTTATTGTCTTTGATTTAATTGTAATTTTATTAAGGTGGCTGGTTTTGGATTTACAACTTATAAGTTGACAAAATTTAACTTAACTGATTTTTTTTCAGTTATTTGAATGGCCTGCCAATTTTATTTGAAAATCTTTTGCATTTTAAATACCTACACACATTCTCAATAGAAACTATCAAATGTTCGTCATTTTATAAATCTTCAAAATATGCACACAATTGATCAACCAACAGATATACTAATTCAAATATTCCAGCTTATTTATAACAAACATCTGTACCAAAAAACATATTTTTATTAAAACCATCTTGTACGTCTAGACTCCTAGTTATTCAAATCTTGTTTTTAGTTTGTCAATAATTAACGCCATGTTGACGTCACTCCTTTAATTCTTCTATCAAAACATAGACTACCATGGAACGGACACTGGTCATTAATCTTGTGTCCAATAAATTATAATTAGAAGGCGATTTTTGGGAGTAAACGCGAGCAAAGCCTGTTATTAACATTGTTTGTTTGCGTGTCAATGACCTATTTCTGAGTGTGGTTAATTATATCCCTATTGTTAGCCTTGGTTAACTTCTCCCCTAGAAACAATTGGTCAAATCTTCGGTTTCTGAAAAACTTATTATTATGAAAATAGGAAGCCTGGAAGAGATGGCAGAAAGTGATAAGGCCGCCCATTATATGTTATGTAGTGTTAAATTAATTTTTTGCTATACATTTCCTGATGTACAATAAAGTAATATATAAATAAACAGATAAGTCATAGGTTGCTGAATCTCAAGGTAACTATCGTGATGGGTGGACAGAAATAACAACATCTAATCAAATAACTTCACATGAAAAACAACACATTTAACAAAAACTTATGAACATTCTACAATTTTGATATCAAACAACTAATCAAAAGAATATCTATGTTCTATGACCATAAAAAGAGCAAGAAACGTAATATTAATATGATTAGATAGAGATGACAAGCATCGCAAATAACTGTACCATGACAAGGCGGGTGTGGCTACATCATTAATAGCTCCCGTAGTGACTCATATTCTACATAATTCGACGTCCATCGCTACATTTGCATACAGTAACGTATAAAAAATATTTGCCAAGTCTTCAATGGATTTGAACATAAATGCCATGCCACTGTGTAGAGTGGTTATGTATGGCGTGAATTAAGTTATTTTCTTTTGTTGGAACACCTAACACTACATAATGTCACCTTTACCACGGTTCACAAAACGTGGGCATTTATGTACATCCCTTGTGTTTTAGGTGAGCGATGAATGCGATGCGACGCGATAGGGACACGATTTGATGTACCCAGATACGCATAAAAAACATGGAAGGAAGCTTTATATTAGCGATTGTTTTTGTCACACTGTAACCTAGCTATCTAAGGTTATATGCATGGAGATAGACAGCTTTCATAAACAACTAGGTAAGGTTTTGTAGATTCTAGTCCTCAAGTCCTTATTAAAGATGGAAACCAAAATAATACGTAGTAAATAGAAGCTGTGGTAAGGTGTCTGGCGCTATCCTAATAGAATTGATCGTCACACGAATAGGTACGCGATAGTTGCATGTGATCATTTGTTCTAGCTCGTCGCTCATTTGTTTGGCGAGCCCGAACACATAATCGCGACGATCGTTTTCAAAAAGTCAAATGTTTAGGTATACCATTCTGATATTTACGATTCCACATCCTACTACAACAAATATTTACATATGTAAAGTTTTCCTATAGCTTCGCTCACATAGAACGACGCGTTCCCATCACGTATACAGTGTTAACAAGCCAGTAATTTCGCTCAGCCGTCCTTGACTCCGCGGAGATCGTCGACACTGGTTTGGTAAAATCCAAAATTAATACCGTCTTACACGTGCCTAGGGTTGGCAAACTACTTGTTTACTAAATTATAGGGTTTCCGTAATTGAGATCTGGGTATCGATAATCTTGGGGACAAAATTGTTTTTAGAAAATGGTTAGGAAAACTTGGTATACTTGGGTGTATTTTTACTGTGATTTAGATTTATCTTATGGTTACGTATTTAGTTTTCATATTTTCCAGACGATTTATGAAAGAATTTTTTTTTTGTTGACTAATGTTTACCTTTTAATCCCAGAGGCTAATTGGACATTTCAAGTGATTGTTGTTTGTTTTTTCAATTTGGAGTCTGACATTTGCACCTCTCAAATTAGACATGTGAAACGATATTTATTTTTTAACGGTTCTTATTTTTGAGTTGCAAATAGAATACGTTTTAGTCCCTCTCTTTGATAACTATGTAAGTACTTCTCGTAATAAATTATTACTGTGTTATATTTTAGTAGAACTAGACAATAAATACAGAGAATATAATACGAGTACCTACCGAAATAAAATATTCAAACAATATTCTTCAAGACGAAAACATAAAAGATGTTTTGAAATTCTGGTACAAGTTGGGAGGGCAACCCTACGCAATTAAAGCGGTAGACACAACCAGTTTTGTAGCTATCAGTTTCTGTACGCGAAGTAATTTATAAAATTAAGGTAATAATATAGAAAGGTATGGAAACGGATAAATGAAATATAGTTATTCATGAAAATTTTATATTTGGATAGGGCCTTTTGATTTTCTTGATGTCATTGCAGTGCGAGGGAAAAAATGTTTATAAAGATGGAAAGACAATACAGCTAGGTGAACACACAAAAAATAAAACTTACAAAACGGACCAATCCTCAAGAAAGGATAAGGGTTCCGTCTTTTCCTTTTGACGTACGGAACCCGAAAACGAACGTTTAATCTGTGACACTGTAAATAACGCAATTATAATTAAACGCAAAACTCCGAGTGGTCCTTGTGTACTTTACTCTGAAGAACAACATAACACTAAAACTAAATTCATGCTGACTAAAACTAGTTTTAGTCAGCATGAATTGAGTTTTAGTGTGTCAGGTATTAAGCTTAACTATTGTGGTTTTCTGTAATGAGTAGTAAAAATATAAAACGAAACGGAAATGCACTCGTGCCGTAAAGATAGCATTCGTATATACTTATTGGAGTAATTATGTACGGGGTCTAAGTTTTAGTGTCTATTTCACGTTTTCGGTATGTGTAGGTTTACTTAAAAAAGACTTTCTTTGATTTTATTACTGGTTTATATTAGGTATTTATTCTTTTACAAAGTCAAAAGATATTGATAAAAAAATTGACTTGTAAATATGTCTTCAAAGATCTACTTACAGAAATAAACATCAGGGTTTTTGAGATGGGGCAGTAAGGGCAGGTACCTTACTTACCTTAGCTACAGGAAAATAGTGTAAGGAAACTGTCCTTATTGTTATAAGGAATATTGAGCGGAGTTCACAGATTACAAAAAAAAAAGTACAGACCACAAGAAAATGGGTAATTCTCACAAAAACTTTTTTTGGTGCCATTCGTTGCTGTTTCTTAATAAGGATTAAAAAACTATCGGACCAAATGAGGTTCGAGTTCTAGAAAAGACAGAAATCGCAACGAAATTTTCCCATACATTTCGTAGGAAATGAGTCTTCAATTTATTTTATGATGGATTTTATTTTGGTCCTAATGGTCAACTCTCCTCAATTTTTAAATCAGTTGTTTTAATCCAGGTTCCTTTCATAGTCTCGTTGGCTATCTATTAAAATTATGCAACAAGTGCATAATTTTAATAACAAAACTTTTATTCTCTATTTCTCACAAAGAAAATAAAGTAAACAACGAACTATTTTTAAAGAGCTGATAACCTTCTTGCTCTTCAAACGCTTAAGAAAATAAACTGAAAGAGTAACAGTAACTGTTTTTAGTTTATGCAATTTGGCTTTAATAATTGCACTTAATGGCAATTAAAACCTTGCGTATCAGGCATCAAGCCGGAAATTAGGTCACGTTGGAAAAAAATACTAGGCCAGCCTAAAGCCCAGTCGCGGCTGCAAAGCCTTAGAACCTAAGGCTTTACAGTCGCGGGTGGGATCATCTTCTAAGGCTTTGATGATGATGATGTAATAGGTAATAGGTCATACGGGCTGGTATCCGCGCGTATTTTGCGTACGGGTGGGAAAATCGGTTATTCGATCCACTCCAGTTCCTCAAAGAAGGCCAGCAACGCCTTGGTGTTACTGGCCTGATATGTATCAGGCACCATGATTTCAAAATAAGAAACAGCAAACAAATTCGACTTGAATCGAATCGAGTTAATAACACTTCTAGCTACTTACCTAGTGATTTCGATTGCTGAATACGGTTTTAAGCCTCAATAAATAACTTTTTAAGATGACTGTAATTTGTTACTAATATTCTATTCAAAATTATAGATTTATAGTCTCAGACTATATAAATGATTGTGTAAGTTCAACAAACTTATTATTTTGTTTTATGTTCTACGAAAAAAAGCTTAAATAGGTATACACAAATTTTTTGAACAATTACTTCACATGAACACCAGTCTATACTTTAAAATCAAAGCGTTATTTTATCGTGAAAAACCGTAAACAGAAGTGTACTCGTTTTTTTTTTTTGCAGAATTCAGGTACCATTCCGTAGCCGACCTAGATTTTTTATCAAATTCATTCCGTAGCTAGCGACACGTCGGTTTCATAGACATTCACAGAAACCAGTCGTGTCGCGGCGACACGTCGCTACGGAATGGTACCTTAACGGTTCTGGCTGGTCAGAATTTAAAAAGAAAACAACGCTGGCTGGTCATAAATAATAATATGGTTTTAGCTTATTGTCAGAATCTGTACACCGGTAATCTTTGGGTCAACTACTCGAAAAGGTCGCTGGATGTCCTGCGCGTCCAATATAATAATGTTTTTAGGATGCTGTTGCGACTGCCTCGTTTTTGCAGTGCCTCAGAGATGTTTGCAGTAAATCATACCGATGGATTCCATGCCATCATCCGCAAAAAAACAGCCTCACTTCTGAGCAGAATAAGAGGCAGTCGCAATAGTATTCTGATGGCTGTGGCGACAGACATTTCCTCCGCCGTAATAAGGCAATTTGTGCGAAGACTTATTCCATAGGGTGTAGTTGTTTGGGTGGTCTTCGCATGAATTCGTCTTTAGTTAAGTTACTAACAATAGTATTTTAGGTGTATAACTGTTACTAACAATCTATGGACCATATAGTTGCCCGAAATAAAAAGATTTATTATTATTATTTATTATAAATGAAGAAAATTATATGACGTAAAACAATTGCCAACCCAGCATCTCTTCCGTCACCCAAGTAATAATGTCAATGCAATATCAATTTGTTTCAACATGATCCTTTATCCGATGTCTTGTTTACGGTCACTACTTTATATAAAACCATTTTATATAAAACGATTTTATACAAATCATTCAGACAATATGAAAGCGTTTAATACCGTAACTAAACGACAGACTGAAAGTGAACGGTTGATGAAAACGAATTCAGTAATTTAGGAAATGAAATAAATGGCTGTAAACTTCAATTTTGTATCAACGACAAATATTTGTGATGGTGCAGATGTTGTTAAATTAATGTCAGGAATGTAAATATAGGAAATTACTTTATCTGATGTTTTTCAACTTTATCAAGAAATAAATCTAAACGAGTTCATGTTTGAATGATGTGAAAGAGCGGAGCCTTCTAATACAGTCATTGTTTGCCTAAAAGGAGGCTCCAAACACGATTCAAATGTAATTTTCTATTTACACAATAAATTATTTGTATTTGTATATTTGTGTTTTCCTAGCTACCTTACCTACTTACTACATTTAAGGTTTTTAATGTCTAACATCTTTCCTCTCGCTTTCCTGCAATCTGTGAGAGTGATTTCATGAAAAGGGACGGAAGTGTGTAACAGGAAGCCGGGGAAGCGCGCGCTATTTGATTTGAACAATGAGCGCGCGCGTTTCTAGAGTTTGCCGTGGGTACCAACCCATTTACCAAGAGGTTGGTACTGTCAGCCAAGATGTCAGATGTTACACATCTTATGCGACTGTAAAGCTCGCTCGTTGTTTTAAATCACCAACAAGACAGTGAAAATTACCTGCAAGCATTATTAAAGTTCTTGCAGACTCAAGGCGAAAGTAATACTCACTTTATTGGCCATGGACCTCAAAAATAAACACCAATCAAAGGTTTTAATTTAAAATCAGCGTTCCAATTACGAACATTGATTTCTACTCAGGCGTGTTTTGAAAAGTGCATGCACAGCACTTGTTAATGAGTTTGCAAAACAAACTAGGTTATAAAAACAAGAACGAAATTATTGAATTAACACTTTTACGTAATCTGCTGAATAGATCAATCATGATTTCTTTATTAATTTGGTAACATCCAAGGGAAAAGTAGAAACTACCTAGTCTGAATGGTTTGTCGAAATCTTCAACTGAATATGACGCCGAGACTATAAATGAATAAAATTATTGCAGATACGATTATTTATCGATAAAGGTGCAGCAAACAGATTTATCGATTTCATTTATCGGAAGTGTCGAGCGATAAACATCGAGTGGTTCAAAGGACTTGGCAACCTCTGATAAGCAAGGACTACTTACTGGGAACTGGGAAGGGAATTATTTTTCATATTGATTTTCAATAGGTAATTAGTTTTGTAAAATAATTATAAGTAAGTAACCTATGGGTTTGATGAATTTCTTAACAATAAATCCTTTTCACGTTTGTCGGCGGCCCGCGACCTCGCCCACGTGGCTTTTTCTAAAATAAAAGTTACTCCTTATAACATCAGCCATGCTATTCTGTAAACATCTCACCGTGAAAACTTGGGTGAAGTGAGCTGTCAATAGTGTCAATCCCTGTGGAATGACAGCTCACTCCACGCTCACTTCACCTAAGTTTTCACGGTGAGATGGTTACAGAATAGCACTGCTGTACCCTAATTGCGTAATACACAATCAATCAGAATCTGAATCGTTTTGAAACAGATTGCTAATCCATTGTTTCATATGTTCGAAAAAAAATCTGCTCATCAACGTAAAGAATAGCATTGCAGCAATCTGTCAGTGAAGTCCAAAATCGATCCCGTCAAAATCGGTCTAGCCGTTTCGGAGATAAGCCGGAACAAACAGACAGACAGATGGACAAATATATAAAAATAAATGTTTTTTTTGTTTTATGTACCGTATATACTTTCAAATGCATTTAGTAAAAAGCTGTTATTTTGACATTACAAACAGACACTTCGATTTATTTATATATATATATATATATATATATATATATTATATTTGTATAGTAGATGCATATAAAGATACAATTTAATAATCACAGAATCGAATTTAGCAAATCTTGAATTTTATATAAGAGTCGCTTTCATTTTTATGGGCATTTCGTGTTTTACGACTATCCTATAAATGATATAACATATTATATATATTATCATTTATCTTGATTAAATTGTCTGCATATTTATCAATGCATTGATCTGTTGACATAAATCGAATAGTCCAAATATAGATTAAGTTATCTGTTGAATCTAAATATATTAATTTGTATTAAAATACTTAGGTACTGAAATCGCTTATAATTTTGACTAACTACCCTAACTATATATATAAATAAAGTGAGTTTGTTTGTTTCTTACTCTTTCACACTAAAACGGCTGAACAGATAAGGATGAAATTTGGCACAGGGTTAGAACTTAACCTGGAGAAGGACGTAGGCTACTTTTCATCCTGGATCGCAGCCAAAGTCGTGGGCAACAACTTATTGAAAGCACTTAAGCTTCGTGCAGACCAGCGCGACGCGACGCCGCGACGCGACTCGAACAATACAATTTCTAAGAAAACCTGACGGTATAACAATAACCGGTGTCGCGTCGCGGTGTCGCGTCACGCTGGTCTGCACGAAGCTTTATTGAATAATCACTATTATTTCATCTCATTCTTATTGGCTTTTTCATGACGATTAAATTACTTTATGCAATGAAATTGTCAGTAAATAAAAACTCTACCAGTTCTTCCAACAATCAGATTATTATATTTTTTCATAATTTTGGGCGCTATCAGAATGCCAGCGCTGCGGTATTTATTTATTTTTTAATATCGCCGCATTAAGCTTCGTGTAGACCATCGCGTCGCGACAGCGCGACGGTTATTGTTATACCGTCAAGTTTTCTTAGAGCTTTTATGCTTATTTATTTATATTTTTGTATTATTATAATTATGTGTTGTTTTGTTTGTATTATTGTATTTTTATATGTGTATTTTTTTGTATTTTTGGCCTCGCACAGGTCGTTATTATTTTGTTAGTTTTTAAATGCACTTTTTTGTTTTTTATTTTTATTATTTTTTATTTTAAATGCACCTTTTCTGTTTTTTATTTTTATTATTACTGTGCGTGTCCCAAATAAAATATTTTTATCTTTTTCTTTCTTTCATACTCATGTGATTAAATCGTATTTATGGTTTGAATACAATACAACCAAGGCCGTTCCCATAGTGTAAGGAGTTCATAAAGGCTGGAATGTCGTTGGGGTGGCTTCGAAGGCCGACCACAGACACACCTGCGTGTCCTGACACTCGATATCATTGAAAATATTGTACTTAATGCACATGCAATTTTGTTATACTTACTTTACGTTTATGAACTTTATAACTTGCGAAATATGAGGTACGGTCAGCAACGAAACTCGATCGACACTGTCAGTTTTAGAGACACAATTCCATTTTTTTTTATCCAAGGCGGCCAAGCTCTTGGCCTGCGTCTCACCTGATGGTAAGTGATGATCAGGCCGAATGTGGAAGCGAGCTTCACCCGGAACCCTTAACCACTGAGGAACTGGTGGCTCTTACCTCTAACTGCCGAAACACAATCATGCTGTTTTAACATTGTTTTTAGTGCGACAGACTTAGATAAGGTGGTGGTAGCTTGCCAGGCGGACTTATAACAAGCCCTACCACCAGAAAAAAAACCGAGCAGAAAATGTTGGGAATCGAACCCGGGACCTCTGGGTTTGAGACAGGTAGTCTAACCACAACACCACAGAGGCGGTTAATATAATAGGCACAGACAAATTAAATAAGTAGTTGTATCTACTGCTTTTCGTATAATTGTTTAAATTATGTTAATTTGACATCTGTTCCAATTTTTTTTTAATATTGTGATTAATTTATTAAGATTAAAAAAAAACTACTTTTGTTGCTGACCGTACCAGGTTTTTCGACACAGCTTTAAAACCCCAGTAGACACTATCTTGGATGTCAATATTGTCAATGGTCGTTACTTAAAAGTTATGTCCGCTAAAATAACGAAAGTGTGAATAAATAAAAACTGAAATACAAAATGGCATGAAACTTAATTCTTTTTTATCGCACTACTTATGCAAGGTGATCAAGGAAATGTGAAACGGTTCTCACTTTGTATTTCAATTCCATTCTGTAATTTACGAATTTTAAAATGGAAGCCGAAATGGTTTTTGTAAACTCAATTTGCGGCATTACGATTGCAATCGCTTTGAACAAGAATGGGTAAATCTGAACATCTGGCCTTATTTACATAAATTATTTAACATATCTACGTATATATTCTGGTGCATCTGGTATGACTAGAACGGAACCGATATTATAGCCAATTAGCCAGGCACTTCTCTAGTCCTATACCTACAATAAACCTTCATCAACACCATTGACAATCAAATCAAACATGCTTATCTCGATCACATTCACAAACTCGTCATCATTCAATCATTCGATCGGAATCGTTCCACAATTTCTGTCACCGGTATTATTCATCGATCACAACAGATGAATGAATTGGTTCAGTCGCGGGGCGCGGGCGTGTGAAAGTGGAAAACTACTCTTGTACTTCTACAATAGGTGAATGCAAGTACATCGCAGTGAAAGTTGCTTTAAACATACGGGAGCTAGTGAACTTAAGATTTTATTTATACTGCGTGACATTTTAGTCGTCTTACAAAAGCAGCCCGCTTCATGTATCCAATGACTACGATGCATTCAATAAAAAAAAAAAAAATGTACTCTGTGACATTTTAGTTGTTTTACAAAGGGCCACTCAATGTACCCCACATAAAATACTTCTAGGAGCAACTAAAAATTGTTACAATATATCTTATGAATGTTTAGTAGTCATTGGATACCTACATGAAGCGGGCTGCTTTTTTAAGTCGATAGTGTCAAATATTTACCTGTTTTTATTAATTTGGCAATATTACTGTATGGTAATAAGAAATGTGGCTAACTGACAAACTGAAATATTGATTATGAAATGCAATATAATTAATATCTCAACACCGAATATTTAGTTTTAGATGTAAAAAAAGTATTTGAAAACTTTCCATGCCTTGTATTCCTAAACCGGTTACAACATCAAATTCAGTGTTATAATTATAATTCATTATTAATATTCTAGTTAGCTAGTTAGCCACATTTCATATTTCCATACATATTGCCAAATTAATCAAAACAGCGAAATATTTGACATCTATTTGCGACGTTGCCCACTTTCAGAATAAACGCACTTAAAATGTTGATGCTGTTCACATATTTGGTCATTTGAAGAGTTAGAAGAAGGTTGTGCCTAAGTGTCATGTATTAATAAGTGTACCTTTTTATTGCTTTTTGGCCCTGGCAGTAGACTCTAAGAAACAAATAAAAAAGGACCTAAAAAATGGTTTATACTGTAAGCCACGCTAACCTAATCTAACGCAAAGGACTTTAAATGAGTATCCAGTCTGTCTAAACGTATAAAATGTCACAATACAACTTGTCGTAATTACAAAAATAAATAAACTTGACTGCTATTAAAGATAGTTGCACTCGGTACACAAATAATGATAAGTTAGCTCACTGAGTGGCCCAATTTCTCGAGTTTGCCTTATTACGATAAGTTGTTGGCATACTCCATATTTAACTCGAAAACACAACATCAACAGACACACATTACAACACCTTTATTGCAATTTAATTACAAATGATTTAATAATGAGACTATCAATGTATTTATATTTAAAACTGCTCTAATTTGCATTATCTGTGGCACTATTCGTTATCATTCACCTATTAATTGATTTCAAATTATTGAGTTTCAAATGAGGGTTTTCTGAAATGACGTTCACTAGGTGGCAGCACTGAGACGTCAGGTCCAGGTATCTGTCAAAAGTGTCAAAGCGCCTATATTTTCTTTAGTTGTGACTGAATGATGAACGAATGATTATATTCATCATTATTTTATAATCATTGTCGAAATGGAAAACCGTTTGTCCAAGTGTCGCCAACTGGTGGCGTGAATTTCCATGAAAACCCAAATTGGAATGCAATAACATTCGAATTTCAAAATTGAATACAGGCTGGTTTTTTGGCGCCTCAAACCAACTAACGACCATTATCATACTGCGATCATCAATCTGTTTGCTAAATTCCTAATTTAATTGTGTCATTGCCCCGTATTCAGCATTTAACTCTACAAACCTGTTTTGTAGTCTAAAGAACCATGTCAGTGTGATTCTGCCTTCCAAGCGAACTGACTGAATCGATTGACGAGTTCATAATGAAACATTGACAAAATACCGATGCTAATTTAGACATGTTTTTCAACAAGTCTTATAAATAATTCTTTTCCTTTTACAGGTAAGTCACCAACTCACCATGACTCAATGGATTGCTGCGACATGACATCGGCGTTCTGTAGTAAGATTTTTTTTAAAATAAGAATTGGGACGAATGCGGGTTCTGCCGATTACGAATGTTCGGCTCAAACAGCAGATTAGAAATGAAATATAAGATTGATATGATCACTATAATTGAGGTAACTTGTAAGAAGCTTTATAATCGGCTTATTGGTTGATTCGCACGAATTTACTCGCCAGAAACGGGCGAATCGTCAATTTTTTTTTTTTTTTTTTTTTTCTATAGACGATTTGACAATTCCTGAAATACGTTTGAGGCAATTGGCACATTTTGAATTTTATGCAATAAAATTAAGAAAAAATAATTGGCAAATATAGTTCCTAGTGTACATTTTTGACAATTCGCCCGTTTCGTTCGAGTAAATTCGTGCGAATCGACCATAGAAATTCTTTCTTATATATATGGAATCGACCAATAAGCCCTATAATCATTAAATTTTTTCAATTATGTCATTGCAAAAACTATTTTAGTAACCTTCCGAATGCGAACGATAGGTAGCAGTTTTTATCCCATGTCTATTCTTCTTGTATTAGATTCCAATTTCTACATTTTACAATGACGAATCTAAAACTAAATTCATAACGTGACCGTCTCTTAGTTTACCAGATAGAAGATTTAACTAAGATAAGCCATCCGCCGGATTTTGTGGACATTCCCTATCTTTTAATTAAGTTTTACTAGTAGATATAAAAGTTATTTTTTTGTATTAAATTATGATTCTTCTGTAACAAGACTATAATTACTGTAATTTAAACAAGATTTTATTATGAATATTCAAAAAAATATGAGCTGTCACATGCCCATGGGCGCCCTGGGGTGCATTGTATTGTCAGTACTGTACTTCTGTTATTTAATTTGAGTTATAATAGTATAATGATTGTGGTGTGTCGTTTGAATATTTAGTTACTAACATAATTTTAAATACCTTTAAAAAAAAACTAAATATAATAATAACAATATATAATTAATTTAATTTAATATACAGGGTGTTAAAGTAATTGCGTGCCGTAGCTTCAGGGTGAGTTCAGAGTCGATAAAGGAACCCGTAAAAAATAAAAAACCTAATACCTTTAAAAAAAAGTTTTAAAATAACCGTAAATTATCATAAGATGAACCTAATGTACCTACTAATTTAAAAAAATACTATTTAAAGCTAAGCTGTTTTGTGCTATTTTAAGTTAGTAGGTACTATTTGTTTTTTCTGGGTTCCTTTATCGATACTAAACCTACCCCTAAGCTATGGCACGCAATTTCTTTAACATTCACATCTTATGACAATTTTCGTTTTTTTAAACCTTTTTTAAAGGTATTTATTTTTTATTTTATGGGTTCCTTTATCGACTCTGAACTCACCCTGAAGCTATGGCACGCAATTACTTTAACACCCTGTATATACCAAAAATATGGATCACTGGGTCTGAAGTAAATAAATAAAATAAAATAAATTTCCAGAGAGAAAGAAGGCCTATGGTATACCATTGATCATTAGGTACAAATGGTATAGGGATATTAAACATTTACAAACAGCATAACGACAAAAAATCAAAAACATCGGTTTCGCATGAATCATTTAATCGAAATTAATATGCGAAAATCGTAACTATTGTATTCGAAATCGTTTGCTATCTCAAATAGTATCGCGACAGTCACAATGGACCGCCAGTTATTCGATACCGTTATTCGAATCGATAGTTTACTGTTAACATTATCACGACTCGGCTTAGACTCGATTCGTGCTCGTTTTATTTTGAACTTTTTTATTGACCTAGCCGAAAACTTTTTCGTCTATAACTTTTTGGGTGATGGATCGGTTTTTGGTCTGGGAAGTTTATATAATTCTAAGAAGTTCATTTAAAAAGCAATGGAACTGTATCTGCTGGTAAAATTACGATTCTGTTCGGAGAAAATTTGTTTAATTTAAAACAAGAACACTTTACATTATAAATCCTGAATGACTAAAAAAATGATCTATTTCAATAATACTCACAAGGCAATTAATTCAATAGGTACTAGGTACGAGTACGTATAGTGGGATTGATTAGGATAACGATCGCATAAAAATCGATTATAACCGTCGTCGTGATATGAAAAGTGAAATGACGTTTCATTACTTTTGTTTCTTACACTTAAGTACTTATATTATTTCCTCAATCAAAAGGATATTTATTAGGTACGATGGACGAATGCTTCCTTTAGGAGCATCGAATTTACATCTTCATCATCTGCCTAGCCTTTTCCCTATTATGTTGGGGTCGGCTTCCAGTCTAACCGGATGCAGCTGAAGATCCGTATTTTTTACTTTTCAATGTACTATCGAGGACACAGGCGCCTGACCACTTTTCGCCCTTATTGCTCAGGCAATAAGGGCGAAAAGTGGTCAGGCGCCTGTGTCCTCGACAGTACATCTTACCTACCAAAAAACTCGTCTTTTAAAGTCAAAGTCAAATCATTTATTTCAAATAGGCCCTTGTAAGGCACTTTTGAACGTCAATTTTAACAAAAAAAAATTAATTGATTTTAGTCGCCCTTTCCAAAAGGTAGTTTTCGTATGGAGAAGAATGGGCAAGAAACTCTACTGTTACTCTTTTAAAATGTTTTACAATGTTTTGTACACATTAGTTATATAATTATATGTGAAGATGATGTACCTAGAATAATAAAAATACTATACAACAATAGGTAAAAATAATTAAAAATGAAGCAACTAGTGCAGATCGTTTAAAAGGACAACGCCAATAAAATCTTTTGCACCCAATGATTAGTATTCGCGTCAACTGCACGCAATCTGAAACGTTTACTAATGTATTCAGATGGGACATAAAACTTCTCTTCCGCACGTTCTTTCACGTAAATCACGAAGCGATTTTAAGGCTGTCAAGTGGGATTTGTTCAAGCCTTGAAGTTGAAGATCACGTTGCGAAGATTCATTGCTTGTGCAGTCTGTGTGTCTTCGTGTTGTCACCGAAAAAGGCCAAAATGCTGTTAAAAAGTTAATATAAATGGCTTAAGCTTGATCGTGTGATGGTTCGGAAAGAAAAGACACTTGTGGCACTTTTTCAAGTCGTGAAGGATTTTTTTTGATCAAGCCGATGATCAAAATCATCAGGTTTTTTTAAATACACAACGAGGAAGCTCTTGGTCTTCATATCACCGGATGGTAAGTGATGATCAGGCCGAACGTGGAACGAGCTTCACCCGGAATCCTCAACCACAGAGGAACTGGCTATCTTACCTCTAACTGCCGAAACACAACAATGCTGTTAACATTGTTGTTATGGCGACAGACCTAGATAAGATGGTGGTAGCTAGGCAGGCGGACTTAAAACAAGCTTTAGGTACTACAAACCAAAGCGAGCAGAAATTGTAGCCTCCGCTGTGAGTCGAACCCGGAACCTCAGGGTATGAGATAGGTGGTCTTAACACTAGACCATAGAGGTGGTTACAGGCTCGTGCAGACTGGCGCGATACGACACCGGTTATTGTCATACCGTGAAGTTTTCTTAGAAATTGTATTGTTCGAATCGCGTCGCGCCGTCGCGTCGCGCTAGTCTGCAGCGAGGCTTGAGTCCGTCTCGTCTATGATTGTATAGGTACAATCTAGGTACCTACTGGTATTGGGCATTATCCTCAATACTCAATATCTTTATTGCTTTACTATAGTGTGTACTTAGGTGGTAACTATATAATTTAGATATTAAAAGCTCGTACAGACCAGCACGACGCGACGTCGCGCCGCGACACGAACAATACAATTTCTAAGAAAACTTGACGGTATAACAATAACCGGTGTCGCGTCGCGCTGGTCTGCACAAAGCTTTATGGACCCTGTAGGGCACAGCGAAAGGGTAGGAGAGAGGAATCCCTGTTTTAGGAGATCATGAAGTTGTTATTGAGGGAACAAGTTTTAACCAAGTCAAGTCTCAAGTTTTATCCTTGGTGTACAATAATAACTCTAAGCACGGTTTTTGGCATTTGTTTGCAGTGCATGAAGTCACAGCCTAAATCTAATATAGGAAATGGAAGACAGTATTTTGTGGGGTTGTCAACAAGTTCCATGACACTTGGAACCTATTTTTGTCGTCAAAAGCGGCCAGAACTAATTTCTTTAAGAACATAAATGCCGTTTTGAATTCTTGAACGATGTCGTGGACAAAATTGCAGGCACCGCGACCTGCTCTCAAGATGAGCTCCGGCATCCCGTTGCCATAACTACCACAGAAAGAGACAGATGTATTCCACTAGGTTAGTGTAAAAGGGACAAACATAGTGCGTCCCGTTTTAAAGCGCATGTTTGTTTTGAGATATCTCGGGCCCTTAATCACGTCTGTTTAATGGATATCTAACTTGAGAATGTAGGTACTTTAGTGGGGATTTGGGTTTTGTTGCGCAGGTTTGTTTCAAAATGCATGTTTTTGGGAATGTGGCTTTTAGAGGTTAGTAGCCCCTACGCGATTAAATTAACAATAATTAATGAAACCAAATACTACACATAAAATTTAGAGCATATCGGTGCCATCTCCACGAGCGAGAGAATCGCGGCGTTAGTATCGCCGTGCCATGAAATTCAATAGGAACTCTATGAATCAATCTCCATATGGCGATATCATCGCGGCGATAATTTGATGTCACATCATGATTATCGCCGCGATTCGCCCTCCTGTGGAGATGGCGCTTTCTAGATACGTATCTGGCGGCATTTACATCGCCACATGCGAACTACGCATGAAAGGCCTGACGTCACACAAAATCCTGATGTCACACAAAACCTGCATCGCGCAATTAGAGTTTGCCGCGCGAACTACATAAATACTATCTGACATGACTATCCGACATCAATCGTTGGGCAGTTGCCCGCCAGACACGACACCCGTCTGGTCGGAGTATCCTCCCTTTTCTAAAGAGGATGAGTGAACTTTGCACCCTGTTCCTCATACCTCTTAACGTACGAATGGTATGAACAGTAACTAGGTATATGGATTCAAAAGGTTAGGAAGTTTCAGATAAAAATTTGTGCAAGAAACTTTGAAGTTAATAGTCCTCCCGACCGATTTCGGTCTCGGTAGGTTATCTCAACGGAGATTAGACAGGTACGCAGAACTGATGCACTCTCTGTTCCTTTAGGTATTCTCGAGTACGTTCGATGAAGCGGCAATCCGACTCGACACGGAGAGATCAGGCGCAGGACCATCGGTTTTATTGAGTACTATAAACAGTCATCATTTCAGCCGAAAGACGTCCACTGCTGGACATAGGCCTCCCCCAAATGGGGGGTTTGTCATAATAGCCACGCTTGGCAAGCGTCTTGGCGATCGCAGTATGGTGTTAAAATGCATAGAGAACGCTGCTACCCATTCTCTAGTAAGTCCCTTAGTCACCTTTTACGACACCCACGCGGCCACGGGAAGAAATGGGATGGTAAATTCGTTACGTCCAGCACCACACGGATCGATTATAAACAGTCACATTGTGTAAATCCGTATTACCTAAGATTAGAATATTTTAAACTTACCTAAGGTCGCGCCTTAGGTAAGTTTCAAATATTTCTAACCCTCAACCGCGACAGTGCGATGTTTCTCTACTTCTAGTAGACCAACTTCCATGAATTTTCATAGAAATAGTTCTACTAGAGTCGCATCGTGCTGTCGCATCTGCAGGCAGGAGCCTTTATAAAAATCTGTAGGTACACGAAACTTTAAAGTAGGTAAGTTAATAAACTCAGAAACGTCAAGATTAATTATCTTTATTTCACAATTTTGAAGTGTTAAATTGTGTCTCTAGATGTTACGATAAAGTTACAGTCGCGATAACATTTACGACCAACGATTTCTGATAAGAAATATTTTAAAACTTTATTTCCTTGTTCACCTTCTTGTAAAAAAATACGTTTACGATACGTACCTATCGTTAAAATAAATATATTTAATTAATTAAGATTTAATATACGATGCAATTTACATCCTGAATTTGTGTTGAGAACTGGGGTATGCGTATGCGCAAGGATACATTCGATAAGTAAAGTCGAGTTTCAATAAATAAATTTTAGGTGGGTACAGATTTTATTTTCTGGCCTATTATTTTATTATTAGAATAGGTATTCCCTATTGCTTTATAAAACAGGATGACATCGCACCGGAGATCATTCTGGAGAATTTATAAGTACCATCAAAGAAGTTTATATCTAACCAGTTTGAAAACAAAATCCCATGAACACTGACCACATTCGTTACCGGATCGGTAGTATAGCCCCCGAGCGCTGCAAGCAAGAATAGTCCTTACGGTGGTTAGTTATGAACTTCTTTGATGGTACCTACATCATCATTTTCAGCCAATAGACGTCCACTGCTGGACATAGG
The DNA here is from genome assembly GCA_914767755.1 of Agrochola circellaris. NCBI lineage: Eukaryota > Metazoa > Arthropoda > Insecta > Lepidoptera > Noctuidae > Agrochola > Agrochola circellaris. The sequence continues at coordinate 6,926,392 of OU611847.1, forward strand.
CCTCCCACAAGCACCACCACTTCGACCGGTTCTGTCCTTCCCTACGTACTAGTTCCAGTACATGAAAATACGTGTCCAATATTTTTTACACTATCTGACGGTTTTTTTTTTATGTCAACGTCCCTATTATAGTCATACAAATAGTATTATGCAGCAAGACAACAATAAATGCTAAGTTTCTTCACCTTTCCGTCTGTTTTGACTAATCAACTCATTAAGAGCCTAATTAAGTGCTATTTAGGTTTAATCTACGGTTATGCATGAATAAACAAATTGTTGAATAAATATTGATAACTAGACATTAAAAGTTTTCATACGAAAGTTTTTATAACATAACATCACGCCTGTAATCCCCAAAGGCTCAGGCAGAGGTGTACCTATAGTACACCTACATTTCGCCAGTTATGTTTAAGTCCCATGTAATAGGGGACGAGCCTATTGCTATCAACCGGGCACATATCCAGACTCCGGGCTGCTACTGAAAAATTATAGATGGAAAAACCCAATAATACTTTGCCTGACCCGGGAATTGAACCCAGGTCCTCATTCTCAGCAGTAGCGCTTACGACCACTAGACCAACGAGGCAATTGATAAATATTGATACAAATTATACGTTTTCATACGAAAGTTTTTTAAGCCTATGAAAATTTTACGACGATTTAGTTTGAAATTAAATGAAATGTAATTGTTTATTCTGTAAATAGGATATCGGAATCACTTTTACACGTCATATTAAAAAATATTAAAAATAAGCTAGATGAATTCGGCGTTTCCTATCTGACTACTCTGAGAAGAACGGCCGAAACAAACTCAGAGGTCGCAGTGTCTTTTAAAGTCCAGACATAATCTTGGTCAAGTCATATGAGGACCATGTAGATTAGTGTCTGAAATGGTTTTTTGAGGAAAGAATCACACAGATTTGAGTGAACCTGTCCTTTGTTAGTACAATTTCTAGTCGTTTGTTGGGGTTACTGACCGCTTTCATGTATTTGCATAAATCCATAGACTGGGTATCTAAGTGGTTGTGGTGACTAAATAAAACCTAAGCTGATAAACCAGTTCGTTTTAGCTAACTTTTACGGAGATGCCAATATATCGATACGAGGATCTGAGATATTGCGTCTATGTTGAATTCTCTTGGTCCTTTGTAGAATTATAATCAAACGTCAATTATTCAAACTAGGCTCAGAATCAGCACGTTTTGAACGTCAAAATTCAAAAAGACAGTCCCCCAAAATGCCCACTCTCCACCACTTCCTAGCGCTTAAGCTGGAAAGGAGAGGCGCAACAATAACCCTAGTAGAATATTCCCCGGACCCCATTTTTATTACAGCCAGTTTTAATTTAGTTCCCTGCCTTCTGAAGGGTTTCTCTAATTCAGTTAGTCTCATTGTCCTTGACTGCTGATCGGGGTTCAAGGATGGAGTTTTTGCATAAACATTCTTCACCTCCTAGGGTCTTATTTTCAACTCCATCTGTTCCAGGTCAACGCCTACCAAAAAATAACAACTATAGTAATTTGACGATTGTTATTATAATATGTATGGGTCATTGTAGTCATCGTTATGAACAACTTTCACTATGGGGCGAACCCTGAAATCGCGAAAAAAAAATCTGCAGTTCCCTACATTATAACAAGCTATGCGAACATAAATGTATGGAACAGCTAATTTATTTTATGCGATTTCAGGGTTGGCCCCATAGTAAAAGTTGTTCGTAATGATGAGTACAATGACCCCTTAAGAGGATGCAAACGAATTAAATTTCACATTGTATATTATTTAAAAAAACTTTATTGCCAAAAGACAAAAATGTAAGTTCTTTCCCTTTCCCTAATCAGTTTTATACAACCAACCTATAAATAAATTCTCTTCGTTTAAAATCAAACGCAGTCACAATACGAATGAATGAGTTATTGTTAGTGTCATGTCCTCCTTATTGTTAATAATGAGGGGTAATTAAATACACTGTGATTCGAATAACAATATGATTATGTGGATAATTAAACAATCAATGAACCTGTCTGTCTGTCTGTCTGTTTTGTGGAATATTTCCTTTCTTTCCTTGAATTTTTTCTTTTTAACACGTTCTTTGCCGGTAGTCCCCCTGGAGGGTTCACCTAGTCCCGGGAGCCCTCGTGGAGGGCTCAATTTAAATGTAGGTTTTCTTAGCGAATACAGCATTATTGAAGTTGAAAATAAAATCTGATGTATATTTTAACAAGATTTATTGGTATATGCGTTGCTTTTAAAATCCAAGCATATAATTATTTTTTTTTCACTTTTATAAATATTCAAAAAAAGTTTGGAAACTACGTATAGCGAGAAGACCTCTGAAAACACTATTTTACTTTGTTTTATAACACGGTTTTATACCTAATGCCGTTGACCGTCCGCGATGGTTAACTTTAGCGCAAACATAATGCCGGGAACCCAACCGGAGGGTTCACTTCCAATATATATGGCGGCATGTCAAATTCTATGAAAAGTGGGTGGAGTCGAAAGTGTTAGTTTTTCGTCCATATGATCCCAGAAAGGCAAGGCATTAAAAATTCGGTGGCCGCCACATAGCGTTCGTAATTTACCGGCGGATGACGTCACTGAAACGTAATTATGAAAAGTAAGTTGGTGTGTTTTCCTAGAGACCGTTTTTTGACGCTGTGAAGCCAAACCCCGGTACTTACCATCATTTTCATGACAGCCGTCATTGCGGCCGTCATGTGGCGGCTACCGCTCTTCTAGAAAACCGTAGCGTTACTTTAAAGCTTCGTGCAGACCAGCGCGACGCGACGCCGCGACGCGACTCGAACAATACAATTTCTAAGAAAACTTGACGGTATAACAATAACCGGTGTCGCATCGCGCTGTCGCGTCGCGCTGGTCTGCACGAAGCTTAAATTCTCTGAATACCAGCATTTACTAATGGCCAATTCCTATAATTTACGGACCGTTATTGTATACTATTAAGACTCTTGTATCTCTACTAACAAATAAGGAAATATCTCATAGCTTTTCATAGTAGACCCTGCCATATGGAAGTAGCTATCACAGGTAAAATTAGCTTACGAATATATTTTTATGCCCAGTTTGACAATAAAAAATGCTACCATATTGGTAAATAAAAAAATAAAATAAATCTTTATTGTAAATCACATGATCAATAAACAAACACGATGAAAAAAATCATAACACATATAAATTCAAAATAACAAAATTAAAATCAAAATAAAACGAATCGTTATTTTTATAGGAATCCAGCATAAGTTAATTGAGAATTTAGTATTGTGTTTCTCACAGAGAGATAAGCCGTCACGTACCATCAAAGAAGTTCATATCTAACCAGTTTCAAAACAAAATCCCGTGAACACGATGAACACATCTGTTACCGGCCCTGATCTATAGCCGCCGAGTGCTGCAAGCAAGAATAGTCCTTACGGTGGTTAGATATGAACTTCTTCGATGGTACCATACATACAAACAGACTTGACGTCTACCTAATAAAACCTAACTGTCGTCAGATTTATCTAGAAGCCCCACTTGTTTACAAAGAGTGCATTTTTCGCGCATTTGACATAAGACATGATGGCACGCGGCTTTCTCACGGCCCTTCAGTATTCAGACGAGCACGTTCTGACATTGCCGAGCTGTGAATGTGAAATTATGCCGATACTTGGACGCGCATCACAAACCCACTAAACACTTAATCACTAACCCGCCAAGGGACTTTCCACCTTATTGTAAGGAGATAAGAGCGGAAAAGTGGTTAGGTTATAGTAATGTAAGTTGTGTTTTGTGACACGAATACTCATTACCACAAGCGGAATACTGAGTTGCGTCATTTCTCTGTAAAAATATTTAGTTCGGTGTCTGTAAGTGTCTATTATTCTACGGGTGTAGGTACTAATTTGTATGGCCTATTCAAATTGCTTTATAATTAGGAGCATAGCAAAGATTTTCTCGTGTGACAAATAGTTGGTTTTAAAAGGGTTTTGGGCGCGACTTTCTTTCCTAGAATTTTCCGGTGACGTGAAAAATGTACGTTTGACTACAATAGAAAGTTATCATTATTATGAGTGAGAGCTCGTTTTTCGCCCGTTTTGTTTATTTAACTTTGTCCAATGCACTTTCTTTGATTGTCAAAAAACTGTCGCTCTAAACTCAGAGAAAAAAAAACATGACAGAAGCAATAAACAAATGACTACGCATTTTTCTCGAATTCCTTTTTCAAATGCAATACATGAACTGCAAAATCATAAATTGCAAATGATAGTACACAATACGTTATTAACCCTAAAATGCACATTGTACTTTGTACAGAATCGAGCGCAATGTCAGCTCAAATCTGGGCTATCGAGTACGAATGTCGCCTGCGCATGTACTCATGTGCTCCGCGCTATCGACACAAGATACCGTTTACTGACGGTAATTGAGCAATTACATTCCTTACAACATAGTATTCACTACAGTTTACAGAGTCTTAAATACTATTTTGGCGTAGACACTTTTAGATACCAAGTACACTAATTTATACAATAAATAAATAGGTACTGTTTGTATAATATACTGTGTTTTGCCGTTTGGCGATCGATTAGAGTGACAATTTGTTTATCCTACAGTTTAATTTAAATGTGTTGATCTACGTAATAATCGTAAATATTTTAAGCTAGATTAACAGTGAACTTTGTACTCTAGATTTTATTCAAGTTAAGTTTATCGATAAAATTGCTGATTGACAGCAAATTAGTCTTATTTGCTCCGTGCTCCTGAAAATTCATCCAAGCTTAGACAATGATATATTTATAAAAGGAAATTATAACCAGACAAGGCCCTACGCGCATAAAAGACATCATAACACCATTGTATGTCCATCCCAGCTTTGCTACACGTCGCAACAGCCAATAGACGACCAGCATTCTACTGCAAACGAGTTTTAACAGAAAATAAACCAATGGTACTTATTAGAGCATTGAATGCTTGCCTTCTTATCGCATTCCGCAGTGGTCCATATCCCGTACTTAACCCTCACAATATCGTGGGATACGCACCTGGATGTATCTGGAACGGTTTTCCTGTATTCTGGATCGTTGCGGTTTTTGCATTACGTATCTTATACTTAGACATATAAGGTATTCGTAACAATAGTAACTAATTCACCTCCTAAATCCATGGCCCTATATGTTTTGTTTCCATGTTCTGCACCAACCGGGGGTTGTCCATGGTGCACTTACATAGTGCATACAGGAATAATCGTCGTTTGGTGCCTCATTCTATTTAAAATAAAAAAGTCTAAGGGGCCTCTGCGATTTGGCTTCGGCCCCTTGTAAAGCTTCCAAAGGACCGGGAACCCGGGGTCCTGAGATAAACAAACGTAACCACTAACCAATCAAAAGCAGCTTATGTGAAAAAATATCTAGATATATTTTTGGAGCTACATGTTTGGTTTGAGCCTTTAGGGCTTTGGGGATTTCGGTCAATCCTTAGGGAGATTGCGAATCTAAGTACTATTTCGACACAGTTACAATGTGCGCTAATACCCAACTCGACACGATTGGCAAATTTGGCAACTTCAGCTGAAAATCAGCACTGCATTTAGGTACCAAGTGCAATTTGCTGAGCAATGATTTTTATGACTAGCAATACCCCATTGGTTAGATTGACAATAATAATATTTTTTTATAGTGGTAACATTTTAATGTTCTAGAAAGATTTCACGTGACTCGGAAAGATGGCTTCTGACTGTTTGTAAAAATACCGTAGTATTATCGTGTTTTTCGTTATGCAAAGAACCTGCGTTACCTTTTAAGTCCTAATAGCATTGGTCCTAAGTTGCCTAATAAAGTATGGTATTTCTATGGTAATTTTTGTCTCATAAAAACTATGTTTCATTTTCTCCTTCAACTCGAGAAAATGACTATGTAGTGGCAGGTTGCCGGCCCATTGCCTTCAAGAATACAACGGTATCCCTTTCCCTTGGTCGACTTAACCGACATGCAAGGAATGATAAGTAGGTGACGGGTACATTCCATGTTTTTCTCCAACAGTCAGATTAGCGGGGGATTGTACAGAAATGAACTAATATTTCTGACATAATTAAACGGACTTCGCTGATTGCTTTAAATGATAATAGATTTCTAATTTACATATTTTTAAAAGATAATTTGGATGATTTGTCCCATTTGAAAAGTATGGACATCAATCAATCTTTATGTCTATAAACTTGTTAATTTAAACTTTATGCTTATTAACATTTTCGTATAAAATCGGGTTATAATTTATTTTATGTTCAGTTCTGAATCTGATAAATTTAATTTGTAGATTCTGTTTGATTAAGCAGTGATCTTTTTAGGGTTAAATGTTAACCAAGTCAAGGGTTTTATTTTGCGGGATCTTACGAATTTGAAATCTATTTCGAAAAAGGAATCACAGAATTTTAGGGCGCTCCCTCACCTGTAGCATTCGCCTGTAATATGACGTAGCCGTGTTACTTCTACCTATTTAATTATTTATGTATTAACCTATCCTGCTGGTTTCAATTATCTCTCTATACTACCTAGCAGTTGACGGTCTGCTTAGTCTACTTGCAAAGCCCTAACCGTTACAGTGGAATCTTGGATTACATTTAACATCACAGGCGAATGTTCTGTGTGAGGGAGCGCCTTAATAACATAAGTGACATGGACGAGGGCACGGAACTAAAACTTTTACATAATAAAGCAAACAAAAGTGTTCGAAATTCAAAATCAGAGCTCGATTGTTTCCTTTATTTTGACGTGGCATCCTTATTCCTCAAATAAAATATCCTACAAACAAAAACAAAGAGCCTATCAAGTTCTTAACAATCATAATAAATAACATAGTGCGTGATTCGGATCGTGCCCAATGCGCATCCAATTAGCGCCCTCGTTATAGTTTGCGGGACGCTCCGAGGAATGTCGGTTACGTAACGTGTCCGTAACGGTACGGGCACGGTAGCTGTGAGGCCTGTGAGTTACCGTGCGAACACGATGACATTCTGCACTCAGGTGCACTTACAGACCTAGGTAGTGTTGTAGTTGTTATGACAGATGACGAGCGTGGGGTAGGATTTATGATACTTAGTGTTATATCATAAGATTAGTGGTCGGTAGGTGTCCTACAGGGTCACAGAGATGTGCCCTAACAGGCGTTGCACAGAGGGAGTTTCGGCCTGCCCCGCCCGGGGTGGTTTTAGGGAGATCCACAAAGCCCGGGCGCTTTGTGAAGGTTTCCCGCCGAAAACAAAAAAAAAGTATCATACAGAGTCACAAACTGCAAACCTGGATCTTTTTTTTACTAGCTTACGGTGTCCCACTCTTGGGCAAAGGCTTCCATGCCTTCCATCTTTCGCGAGTCCTCCTTCCAGTTTTAACGGAACACCTATCCAGCTCGTCTCGCCATCTGGACGGGACCTGGATCTTAAAAGTTACAACATACCTCAATATTCAATACTTCCTACGTTGAAGTGATAATAATGTTGCATTCATTAAAAAGTTAAGGGAAAAGATCGGATTCGCATAAAAAATGAGGAAGCCAGCTTTCGTAGGAAAATTTAATTAACGTTTTCATTCAAGAGAGGCATAAAGACTAGCTCCCGCAGACTGGCGCGACGCGATTCTAGTAAAATAATTTCTATGAAAATTTCATGGAAATTGTGCTTGTGACTGTGCGACGCAATTCTGGTCCTTCTGGTCCTTAAGAGAAATGAAGGCTGAGTAAAAAAAAAGAAGAAATTCTAATTAGTCCGTCAGTCAGATAATAAAAAAAATATTAGACACGCTTTATCATATTAATAAAAAATTACTTAGATAAAACGCATTTTAAGTTGGGGAGTGGGGGTCGCTACGTCACAAGTAAGTATAAATTCAACATTCTCGTGACGTCATGGCCCATTTTAACTCAATGTATCACCGTAATCTTTAGATTACGTAAAAAAAGAAAAATACGTGTCCAATATTTTTTAATAATAAACCGGAAAGCCAAAAAAATATTTTTTGTCCCTATTGCTTCTACATGTAACTGAAAGTTAAGTAAGATTTATTTGTTATCAGAAAACAAAAGCAAATACCTACTCATGTTTTACACAATGTTGATATAAAAATAAACTTATCAACATTACATCAGATCCTAAAACTCTTAGCTCAATGATGTTAATTTAGTACAAATGTTTAAATAAAATTTCCGTTGATAATTCAGCTTCCTTCCTCTGATATCATTCGTGTTCGTTCGTCTCATTGTAACAATACATGTAAACGAGTACTTGTCAAATAATAGTACTGTTATCTGTTTTTATTAGACGCTTACCGTGTAGTTAACACTATTATGATACTTTAAAATAAATATTTTATGTTTGATCTTTGTAAGACTGTTGATGTGAAACATCTATAGCCGCACGTAAAACCGATTTCTGGCGTGGCGACGCATGCCGTGGCGACGTATCGCCACGCTATATGATGGTATATATATACAGTCTATATGCAGTAGTGTGTACGGTGTGGCGACGCGTCGCCATGCGCAATCGACTGTGCGATTTACAAAATAATGTCGATGTTTTACATCTGCCAGGCGTCCCGTGACGGCTCACATTTTTTTTTTCTCAGTGTTTTGTTTCGTTATTAAGAGCGTGAAAGAAAGAAAGAATAATGTTTATTTGGACACAGTTCGTGCGTGCATTCTAAAATTGGACAACGTCGCAAATAGGTGTCAAATACTTACACCTCCCCCGCTCTCCTCCCTCCTCTCCCCTCCTTACTTACTTGTCACTTACTTATTTCACTGTTTTGATTAATTTGGCAATAATTACTGTAAGGAAATATGAATAAGGCTAGCTAGTGAACTAAAATTAAAAATGATTTTATATCCCGATATTCCCACGAGACTTAAGCGGGTGAAACCGCGGGACTCAGCTAGTAATGGCATAAAAGTTCAGGGCCGTTTAAGTAATAGGTAACAAATGCGACACATTAATTTGTTTTCTCCGCGGTTGGCCACTTACGACCACATCTCTACATTGTTACTATAGTCTATGGTTACCTACTTCTGAACCTATTGCTAAAGTAGGGCGATATCTAGGAATAGATTAATAGTTGTCGTTGTTCTAACAATATATGATTAAAATGTTAGTCATAGCTGTCATGGGGGTGATAACTTGATAAGCTTCTGTATGCTGTGTATTACAGTCATCGGATTTATGCCTTAGATATGTAAGCGATTTCAGCAGTAATAAGTACATACTACTTATCCTATACTTTTAAACTAACAATATTTGTATATATATGTATATATTTGTAATCTCGTTCTCGAAAATGGCTCTAACGATTTCGATGAAAGTTGCAATATAGGTTTACGGGGGAAAAAATCGATATAGATCAGTGCAAAATTCGTTTTCTCCGTATTTTCATCCGAGCAGAGCTCGGACGCCCGAAGTTTAGAACAAGATGGCTACCTACCTTAAAATAATGACATGGCAGCTTGGAATTAGTAAGTACCTACTGTCATGGCAGCATGGAATTAGTATGTACTACTTATACATGGATACAAACTATCCTATACTATTACATGAACATTGTCTATTTTCACCCGAGCAGAGCTCGGTCATCCAGGTACTATCTACTTATTTTGGTAGTGCTTCTATTCCCTGGAAAGGATTTGTCAAAGGCCAGCTGCAAAAAAAAGCAAAACAAATCAGCTGTTCCCTACATTTCGACGAGATATACGAACATAAATGTAGGGAAAAGCTGATTTTTTTTTCGCGATTTCAGCGTTGGTCCCATAGTGAAAGTTGTTCATAATAATGAGTACAATGACCCCTTAAGAGGTTTAGGGTAAACAAAAACTAAGGTTGTATATGCGTATCAATTCGTAAAGAAATAAAGGGTAGGTAAATGAAGTTTGATATGGTATCGGTATATCAATCTAATTTTACTTCCTTAAAATTCATAATAGTGTTCAAAATCTAATAATGAGTCAAGCAAGCCCAAAAAGTACGTACTGTTTGCGTCAACGCAGCTAATTTTAATTTTATTAAGTACCTATTAAAACTAGAGAGATTTTTTGGAGATTCAAGACACTTAAAAATATAAACAAAAATCAGGCAAATTGCGTGTCCGACCACGCTTAATGAAGAGTTCCGTAGTTGGCATGAATTTATCCCAAGAACAAACCTAACATTGTAGTCGAAGACCATGTTCTCCCATACATACCAACTGCAAATGTAAGTTTGTACGCACTATATTGGGAGATTTACCATGTTATTTTAAGAACATAGACTTCTTATAGGTCTTCTTTTAATCTATATGTATAGAACTATTTTATGTATTTTTTTTCAAAACTGTATTCTCAGTAGCTTCGGAGATAAGGTTGTGGTCTGGCAATGGTCAATTTTCATTTATATTTTTAAATAACTTTAAAACTGTTTATTTTAAAATGATAAAAAACATACACTTGAAACCCTCGCAATGAGCCCTTTCATTTGACACACGGTGTGCAAAACTTTTATTTTTATTTTCTTATTTGTATCCCAAAAATGACCTCCATATTCAAAATCCATTTATTTACGTAACACGTCCGTATTTGGGTCACAGAAATTGATATGTGTACCAAATTTCAAAATAATGGCTCCGTTAGATTCCGAGCAAATTGGCCGTGACAGACAGACACACAAGTGATCCTTTATGATTTCCGTTTTTTCAGTCAGACATACGGAACCCTAAAAACAAAAAAACACCAAATTCCATAATACTTCTAAGTATTCCAATAACACGCAAGTTCACGTAACGAAGTCTCGTTAATGTTATTACCAATGGAATCCGATTAACATATATTACATATTGGGGGAGCCTTTTCGGAACGTGGAGCTAAAATGACAGTCTGTTATTGTAATGGTCAAAATCTAGAGTAAGGTCAACCATGAATGCTGGTTGAGATTTCATAAAAAAAAAGAATGTTGTTTTTTTTTGAAAATTGAATTCGTTCTGAGAACTGTGAACTCCATGATAAAAGCGATTTGCGTTCGATATTTAAAATCTTTAAACAGTTATGCACCTAATATTAAAGTTGGTTTAGCTGATTTGATAGCAAAAGTTCAAATAATAATCCAGTGCAGTCTTGTAATTAATCATAATCTACATTAATTATTTAAATTATTGGTGGGGATAAGCTTAAGCAATTATGCAAAGCAAAATCTATTGATACTTTTAAGCGTCCATTGACATCAAATCTGAAAGCAAGTTTACTATAGTATGTGGTATTAGTGTCAAAAATTTACATTTTTAAGTAATTTTCGAGCGTTAAACTTTTAGTAGCAAATAGAACAAAAAATATAGGCAGTTTTAGCCGCTTTTAGAAAGATTTCTTTTCGAGCACTGAATCACCTTGTGTGTGGAGGTAAATAAAATGTTCATTCTTACATTTTTCTTCTTTTGTGAGGATTCCCTTTATTAAAAAAACTGTGTTAAGTATTACTTCTTTTTTTTTCTTCATTCATTGCATAAAGCTTCAATTTTACGTGGATTATTTGTCACTGTTCATTCACTCGATATAATTTCTTAGCACCCCTCGTATAAATCTCATATAAGAAAAGATGAATGTTCTATAAAAAGCTTTATTTAAAGCCTTGTTCACCAACAAATGACTATAAATAGTATGAAATCCAATTTACAAGTTACAGGCGTTATCTAAGTGGGCGCAGGCGGGGTAAGATACGCGGGAAATTGAGAAAAATGGACCGGCAGTGACAGTGCGTGGGAGAGCGTCGGATGGCGCGAACTATGACGACATGGGCCACACTGGCTCGCAGCCCGTGACGTCACGGCGCGCCCCCGACGACGCCGCTACCAACACTGTTATTATAAAAATAATAACTTAATAAATATTTATGGCCAGTCAATGAATAATTTTATAAATAGAGCGAAACTTTGCGTTCGCAATTTGAAATTTAATTATATTTAACTTCTTTGAAAATGGAAGCGTTAATCTCACGCCAGCATTCATTGATTACAACCTTTTCTAAGGTAGGTATTGTAAAATGTGTGAGGTATTCAATTAATGCAACTCTGTCACAGAGACACATCTCTGTCCTATAAGTAGGTAAACACTTGTGTTCAAGATAGAATGTCAGACAAACGGTGACGTCAGAATAATAGTACGCCCCGTAACTTGTTACTGTCAGTTCGTAACTATGTCCTATTATAAGGGACTAGATAGACTAGCGCAGATTGTGTAACTTATTTGGTCCTTAGAGTCGAATAGACACTCTTTTTTTGCGAATTCTTCTTTATCAAAAGCTTCTGACTGACAATCTTTGAAATTATACTTACATACATTTTTGACGTGATACAATCATTCCTGGTAGGTACCGAAACATAAACGTCATAAGTTATGACACCCGCTAAACGGCGACCGTCCGCGACCCATGTAAAATACGCGGTAAAATTCCGCATTGAAAAAAAATGCGGTGATTTTTTTTCATTTATCTTGATTCCGATTTACCACATAAATAGCAGCGATAGCCTAGTGATGTGACCGTCAGACTGCCAAGTCATAGGTCTCGAGTTCGAACTCAAGGTACGCACCTCTGTTTTCTGACTTTTCGGATTCATGTGCGTATTGTATAATTATCACTTGCTTCAAAAACGGTGAAGGAAAACATCGTGAGGAAACCGGCATGTCTGAGATATATTTCTCAACGGCATGTGAAACGAGGCTCATAGGTGGCTTTAAAAACTCTGACACCAGATTAGTCACTAACCAAACGAAAAGAAGAAGAAGACCACGTAAATAGACTCTCAGTATCATTCTTAACAACACCCTCAAGGATAAGACAAGGTTTATGTTACACGCTGTATACTAGTATAAAAGTTCCATACCACGCTATATACCCCATAACAGTGGCCGCTGTCGTCTGTATCGGATAACTGTGGCCACGGAACTGGAAAATTGGATGGGGACGCAAAAACTTAGTTATTTTTCAATGAAACGTGGAATTGAAACCGAGAGTGCCTTTCTAGTCCTATTAAGTATCTCTTTGATTTAAACCTTTCTCGCGTATTAAAGAAGCCGAGAATAGAACCTCCTCGGATTATATTAGGAGATAGGAGTGTAAGCCATTTTGACTTATTGGTGATTCGTCCAAAATTACTCGATTACTTAATTTATTTGTAGGCGAATCGATTTCTGGAGTTTTCGATTCGCCAACAAATAAATTAACTTCGTGCGAATCGCCTCAAGAAAAAAAAAATATTTAAAACTGTCGATTCACCCGTTTCGGGCAAGTAAATTCGGGCGAGTCGCCAATAAGGCGTGATTTTCTTCTGAGCCGAGTATTACGGAAAACTGTTGAATTTATCCCGCGGTTTAGCAAACAGACTACAAGCGAAAGCATAACTGGATGCTAAATGATGTAGGATATAATCAATGATAATTCAGCTACATTGCAACTAAAGGTACCTCTCTATTATTCACGCAATTATAGTACATTATTGCCGCGGCCTGCAAAAGGGACATTGTTCGACGAAGCCGAGGCACACATACGTGAGTCCATCAATGCCTGGTTGTGGCCAAGGCTTGTATAGTACTTTTCTCGAATAATGCGCGGGAATTCAAGCTAATTAAATTAATTATAAATTATAGAATCTTTGATAAGTTACCTCCTTGTTTGCTATGTGTCGAAGTAAAAAGTTCATTCCATTTTTAAATTACATGACATGAGTTTTCATCGTAATTTATTCGGCCGCTAAGCTCGACAGATATGTATATCCATACTAGCATTGGCCGGCCGCCTGCATGTATTTGACAAGTACAGCGCTTTCGATTTATCTCGAAGAAGGTTGTCAAAATAATGCTCGAATTTCCAAGCATGTTTGAGAAAAAGTTATTTATACAACATCCCAACGTCAGCCGTCGGGCAGTTGCCCACCAGACACAATACCTATCTGGTCGGAAGATCCTCCCTTTTCTATGAACGTCATGGAACTTTATACTCTGTTCCTCCTAACTCTATAATTTGATCGTTACCAGCTAATCAATATGATTTAATGTTTTCACATAATTTAAACCTGTAATCAACGATTCATAAGAATGCAACTCTAATCATATCCTTGGACTGAAAAAACCCATATATCTTCTTAGATTATCAAATTTAAACCTTTCAACGCAATTAAAATTTAAACTCAACCTAAAATATGGTATCGCATGTCCTATTTTCCAATCTGATACAAAATGTAGAACAGTACACGTCACACTGTGGGCAGTTGATAACATGTTATATGGAGCAGCAACTGTTAATGCAGTCACTGAGGGGATCTGACGTCATTGGCTGTCTAGACAAATTTTATTGTACGCGGCTGATGACGTCATCAACGCCTACGTTAAGGGAAGCTCATTTAGGACTTCAATCAACCGTGGCTGGGTAGGAACGGAATTACAATTTATCGAAAATCCCTTTGAGTTCGATTCTAAAATTAAATTGTGGTGGGAGAAATTGTAAAGCTTAGGCAGTAATAAATGTCAGGTCTACGCCTACTACCTTTAATAATAAGTTGTAATTGTATTTATAACTTAAGCTACTTGGATAGACCTGGGAGATTAAAGAAAACGTTTGTATATTTTTTTTTTTTCTTAAAGCAGAAATGAATGAGAAACTATTTTCTTGCATTACTTCATTAACCGAGGGTTTGTAATCAGTAGTTAAGTAATGTACATAGTTTATTTTAATCTCCTTACATTACAAAAAACGTATACTGTACGACTGATGCAAAACGTAAAAGTTTACCTACAAACCTTTTTTTGTTTAAGTTCGGTAAGTCGAATGTTTTTTTTTTAAGTGCCTTCTCAATTTATGAAAAGCTACTAAAGAAGTAAAGACAAATGTATAGAAGCATTTCATTGAATATTTTTTTGTTATTGAAGCTGAAACCAAAATTAAATTATTTAAACGAGCCTACCATATAAAACCGCTGACATTAGGCCCATTAAAAAGATATTTCCACCATTAAAATTCATGAGACATCACTAATATCGATCAAATATGTTATTCACATTTTCGACTTTCGGCGAAAACGTTAGCATGGATTATTAATAGCGTCAGACCCTTAAATATCGAAATCGAGAAAAAATTGAGAAAATTATTTACGCATTAACCATTGCTGAGAATATTTATTCAATGTCAATACTTGTATTGATAAAGAAAGCAATGAAGAACAATCGATTTATATGATCGTGTCAGTTACACGAAGAGGCGGGACTGGGATGAAATTGTGTGGTGTTAAAGCAATTACCTTCCATCTTGTGTCTAGACGAGTTATAGATGTATTATATCGAGTTGCCATGTGAATAGGCTTCATTTGTTTCATTACCGTCTTCATACACGTGCTGAAAGTAGCTGTACAATGGCCGATGATGTATTGAAGATCCATTGTAGGACTTGAAATCATGAAGTGAGAAATAATGATACAATGAATCTAAAGCAACACGAGGTCTGAAATTCAATAACTTCTTAAACATTTGCACTTCTGGAGAACCCAAATGACCCTATGCGTGAAGCAAAGAACAGGTCGGCGTGACGGTGCTTGGGGGAGGCCTATGTCCAGCACTGAACGTCTTTCGGCTGAGATATGATGATTAAGATGATATTAATTATTTAACTATCAGTTATTTTGGACACAACAAACGATATGGAATGTTAACATATTCCATGCCTGTAACAACTCCGCCCATCGAACCGAAAACACAATCGTACACAATCTAATACTTTAATTAATTGCTTACAGACCGCATCGTTATATTGTTGTACCAAAAGACCAGAATTCTCATGCGATGACTCTGTCAGACTGCGACCTATTTCGCACCAATCTCAGAGTCCCACGATTGCAACAACAGATGTTTAAACTAACAAGAACTGTGAATAGTGCTCGGTAGAATGAGCTATAAAAATCTAGTTGGTTCTTACACATACAGTGCTAGAGAACTACATTGAATATTAGATCATTCGTAGCATAGGACCAAAAGGTAACTTGCAAAAAGTGAAATGATATAAATCGATTCGAAGAAAAAGCTATTGAAATAAACTAACTGGATGACATAGCATGAAACAGGCTTTAAATACTTTGAACTACTATATATAGAATTAGAACATTCTAATTATATATATATTATTATAATAATATAAACATAAATTTATAAATGTGAAATTTTGTATGTTTGTTACTCAATCACGCAATAACGGCTGAGCGGATTTAGATAAAATTTGGCGCACAGATAGTTTATAACCTGAATTAACAATAGGATACTTTTTAACCCGATGTTCCCACGGTATCGAGACTTATGCGGATGAAACCGCGGAGCCCTACTAGTATTTCATAATTCATTGTTGTTACTTTGAAAATTTATTTTGCTTCAGCAAGCTTCAAACAATCCATCATTGTCAAACTTGTATTCTTTAAAGCTTTCTTGTAATTTCATTTTGCACTTTATTTTTTATCTGTTCAGACTGCCTTCATATTAATTGACCCAGATCAAAAGTTTATTTTCAGGCCAAACCTTTTACAGCCTCTAAAAGCATAAGATTAACTATCTCCTATACCAGCTTTAAAGAGTTGAGTAAAGATTTTTATGAATACTCAGGGCAAACAATAAAAACTTTTTACATAAAATAACAACTGACTTCCAAAAAAAACACTACGAAGTGAAAAATTACTTTAAATTCGGAAGTGGGCGAAAAAACCAAAAATCTTAGTCAAAAGACACTCCACTTTTTCACTTCATAGTGATTTTTTTGGAAATCGGTTGTTTTTTTTTTAAGTTTACCTGCTATATAAATAACAGTGACAGGAAGTTATTATAACAACATTCACATAGACTAAGTGCGAGAAATACGTATTATTCAAGATAACTCAAAAACTACCGAAGAATAGTAAATAAAATTTATATGAGACCACCGCGCAAGCTTCTTCTAACAAATGAAAAAATAATTTCAGAAATCGGTCTACATTTGACGAAAATATCAATAGATAAATAAAATAAATAAGAAATAAACATACAGACGAACATCGAACATCGAACCTCCTCCTTTTAGGAAGTCAGCAATAAATCTCATTGAATACACAACACCAAACAAATAGCGGTGTCATTAAACGAATTCACATTACCAAGTTAACAAGAGCAAGTCAAAATGCACTGCTCGATCGCGATAATGGCCAATCCGACAACGGTACAGCGTGAACCGGATATGAATCCACTATCGGTTGGTGAAAGTAGATGTTACAAAAAATGGTCCCATTCCTTGCACCGGTTGATATTTCATGAGACATTCACTTGATACCAAATAGCGGGTGTGTAGCCTGTTTTCTTACCAACGCGATCTGGATCAACCTGGTTTTTGGATCTGAAGTGGGGGAAAGGACTCATTTTATGGTTTTGCCTTAATTTTTACGTGTTGCTTCGATTTTGAAGATTAAATCTGCATTCATTTTTATTTCATGAGCAGTTTCTATTACAACATGGTAATCTCCTGATGTAATAGCTATTTGGACCATTCATATGACTATAGGTTGTATATTCAATTTCATATATTTCATCATAGACATGTGCTGCACCGTTTTGATATTCGATAGGGCGGAACGTGTTATATTTCAAAGTAGGGCTAAAGGGGATACTGGAGTAAGATGAATGTTTGGTAGTTTTGAGGTATAAATTAGAACGTGCTATATTCATAAATAAGGGATGAGACATTGACGGTGTCCCTCAGGGCATGTGGTTCCAAATGATGATGTATTAAAATACTTTAAGATAGTCAATAGGTTAAGGATAATTCAAATAAATATATGGAGTTTTTTAGTCCATAACAAGCAAAACTTTCCTCATTATAACATTAGTACGACAGCGCTCCTAATAGATCACGACCTAAAGTGAAACACGAATGAATTATTTGATTCCATCTTCCATTGCTCCCTGCTTATTCAGAAAATAGCTACATTTAAGTGTTTCTCACGTCTCGTTTGAAAGCTACGCCGTCCTTTAGTATCAGGATGGTGAGGTTAGCATGCACTGGCATGCACGACGACGGGCGGTTTACGGCCCACTACACTGCATGCTCCAAATTCTAGCGCATTTTGTGTTACCTATAAAGTTGCTCCACATCCTGTTGAACAAACGAACTTAATGCCGGCTAAAATATACTGAGCATTTTAGTGTACTGGGAATTTGGGAAAGTGTTCCGTGTTCTTTGTCCTTTGTTAGGGAAGTAGGAATGGGTAACTACTGCAGAAGTCTCGTTTGAATGCATTGTAAACTATTTGAACTTGTACCGACTTTGTAGCTACCATTTGTTTTATACTGCAGAAAGAAGATATACACGCCGAATCATTTACCTACACCAGGCCGTGTGTGGTCTTATGACAAGTCGATTAAAATTCCACTCCCCAAAATACAAAGAGATAGTAATCATTTCATACGAAACTGAAGATTCCTTACCAAAAAAGGCAGAATAATATAAAAGTCCAAAGACCTTTTGGAAATTATGACCAAATATTCAAAAGATCCATATTGGCAAAATATCCAGTGGTCCTTGCAAATGGATAAGAGCATGTAAATTAATAATACCTAGAGATAATTTACCCAATTTATACAGGACATATAAAATACTTGACGACCTTAAATATAATGAAGCGGTGGAAACATTTTCAATATTCGCATGCAAATAATATTAAGTTGGCTTATTTATGCATTGCACTATGAGAGACAGAATTTTATGCTTTAGTGCATAATTTGGATAATATATTTTGGAGAACAGGATCTTAAATGTCCGTAACATTATCTGGGTCGTAAATAATAATACTCGACATGATTTCATTTATCAGAATTTACATACCGTAATAGTGTTGCTAACTTGGTAAATGCTGGCAGGTGTATTATTTATTCGTAGTAAGCTTTGTTTTCTCATCTTTTCCGTGGCTTTATACTCATTAAATTGTACTTTATTCGTCTAAATTACAATGCTGACTTTACGGCTTCGTAAGTTAAATCTATTACCAGTTTACCACCACCGTTTCTCATAGGTTCAAGTGAAAAAAATCATATTTAATTGCTCAAAGAACAATACAATAAAAGAAATGTGGTTAGGACTGACTGTAATTGATTAATGGGTTTAATTTGAGGCTGGCGTTTTACTATCATAAACGTTTGTTCCTTTCACACGTGAGAATTAAGTGAAATGTTAGAAAGAGATGGACATAGTCTGACAATTGTTTTCGTTGAAGCTCTCACGCGACGGTTCACAATGAGTAAGATGATAAATTGTTTTGATAATGTTACGGCTTTCGAGTAACAGCACATAAGTATTTTGTCAGGTGGTAATATATTGATGGCAATTAGTACTTTTATTGCCTTTTCAATTTAATAATACTTGGTAATTTTATTTAAAACTCTTACACTTTTCTTTTGCTCCGAATCAGCGTTTATAAAACTGCTTACTTCTTGGAGAAATCGAACATGCTCGAATTAATGTTTAAAATATGTCTTGTGCTCTGTAAAATGTAATCAAGTTTAATTACTGTATCTGGTTCTTTAGGTAACAGATGTCTGACGGAATAAGAAAACCTATATTGATTACCTTATAAGTCAGGTCCTGGTCCTTGGGTCCGGTTCCGCGATGTAATACCTACATTGACTATGTAGCCAACCACGCCTTCCAAAGCGAGTTTATCAAATTGCTAATTCAAGTATAACATCAGCTAATTTTCTTTATCGTTTAATTACTCTTTCAATATTCTCAATTAGTGCGTGATAGACTGGTTTAAATCTAGATCAATCTAAAGGTTATTTTGTATTGTGCTGACTCTGAGACTGCTAGTGTTGTATATGTGATATTTTACGATTACATAACCGGCCAACTTTGAGAATTGGTACGCGAACCGGTTTACTGGTCCAGTTGCATCACTATGCACATTTGACAGCGCGTGTATGTGTGTGTGCAAAGGTGTGTAACCGGTCTATTAATAACTTCGATTAGTTGACGAAATCGGGCTATTGTTTTGTTTGAAATTGAGATTCAAATTGGCGAATAGATTTACAGTACAGCACTCAAAAAATGTTAGGCACTTGAATAGCACCACTGATGAAATCAAATATTCATCATTGAAGTTTACTAGTACTTCCACGGTTGCATTGTCGTTGAAACCATCACGAAAAGCTCACGTTTAGTTGTCTCAACTGTCATTAGTTGTCAAGACGCCAAGTAAAGTAGCACCGATCGTGGGCTATTAAATTGTGTCAAGTTGGATTCCAGACGTTCACTACTGTTTTCATCTGTACCTACTATATCCAGAATGATTGTTTATTGGACTTCACCCAATTCAACAAACGGATGTTGTTTAGGAACAACACCATCAAATTAATTGTGATTAATCTCGAAATCCATTACTCTATAGCTCTCAGTATTTTCCATCTCCGTTACCTTACTACATAATGGTTCAGGTTTAGAGGCCGATACCGCTGCCAGCTATCTAATTACGCAACACATTTTCGTAAACGATTACAATTAATCTGTTTCATTTTGACAGTTCAACAACATTCATTACGGTATTTACGTTGATGAGCAGATTTTTTTTCGAACATATATGTAACAATGGATTAGCAATCTGTTTCAAAACGATTCAGATTCTGATTGATTGTGTATTACGCAATTAGGGTACCAGTGCTATTCTGTAACCATCTCACCGTGAAAACTTAGGTGAAGTGAGCGTGGAGTGAGCTGTCATTCCACAGGGATTGACACTATTGACAGCTCACTTCACCCCAGTTTTCACGGTGAGATGTTTACAGAATAGCATGCCTGGTCTACTTAGTCGGCAAGGAATGCAAGACATTTGTGTACAGTAGGCAGGTACCTACATATTAATACATGTATGCATATAAATACTTTCGCAATCAAGATTAATGCAGCGACAATCTTGTGAATTCCTTCATTTCTATATTTCCATGCCGTGTAAGGAAAAAGACAGGCATAAGATATTTGATTTATGTCGTTCTATGCTCTACTTTGTTAGAC
This sequence comes from Agrochola circellaris, assembly GCA_914767755.1. Taxonomy (NCBI): domain Eukaryota; kingdom Metazoa; phylum Arthropoda; class Insecta; order Lepidoptera; family Noctuidae; genus Agrochola; species Agrochola circellaris. The sequence continues at coordinate 6,947,450 of OU611847.1, forward strand.
TTTTACTCAAAGATCTTTTGTAAAGTTGGTTGCAAATAAAATTAGGTACCAGGATTACTTTCTTTATGCTCGTTGCCGTCTTCGGCGGGTGGGAATTGAAATCAGGATTTAACTGTAGTTGGACATAAGACATCATGATTTCAAAAAGAATCATTGGCATAATTTTGGATATGGATCTTAAGAGCGTTTATGCAGAAAGAGGGCAACTGTTTTGATTAATTTGGCGATATTACTGTATGGAAATAAGAAATATAGCTAACTAGTGAACTAAAATATTGGTTATGGAATGCAATAATTAATATCGTAACACCGAATATTTAGTTTTAGATGTAAAAAAAGTATTTGAAAACTTTCTAAATGCCTTTTTTACACCTATATAAAACGGTACAGCATCAAATTTAGTATTATAATTGCTATTCATTATTAATATTCTAGTTCACTAGTTAAGCAAACCTATTTCTTATATCCATACAGTAATATTGCCAAATTAATAAAAACAGGTAAATATTTGACAGCTATTTGCGACGTTGCCAACTTTTTAGATGAACATTACCAGTTTCAAGCCCGGAGTGATTGACCAGTTTGAATCGTGTTTTTGAATACAAGAGTGAAACGTTTGTGTTTGTAAGTCAAACAACGAAAAAATAAGTCAAGTTTATTTATAGTAGTGTTGTAATCATGTTAAGAAAGATAACTATGTAGGTATCTGGATAAATAATAAGTGATGTAATAGAATTGTATTTACGTTGATAACACCGTATCCATTTGATGTTGATATCTTTTGATGAGTAATGGAAATTACAAGTTCTATATTTTGACAAAAGGAACAGGAAAATTTACGTATTATTAAGTTGTTTTGATTAGAAAATATTAATTAGATTTTTAAATAGATTAAATGATTTTAAAATTAATATTGATTTTAAAATTTGCGGACTTCTTGAGCTCATAAATAATTAGTTCATTTATAAATTCGGAAATATTTATATCATAATTTATAAAGTTGTAGGTAATTTATATGTTTTTAAATAATATATTCAATTTTTAAAGTTCATCTGTTAAAACATAAAACATTTTTTTTTTATACGGGTACGTTTAATAACACTCGTAATGATAAAGGGTCTGTAACATGGTCCAGTTTACAGTTGCTTTATTTTTAGTTACAGTTACTTTAGGAATGTTTCAGGAACAATTTGTATGCAAGGACCATCATCTACAAATCTACAGTGCCGTTTTTTTTTCTTTTTTTGGCAAATCAAATGCGATTTCGGTTCGTTCGGAATTTGAACCCTTCTCTATGATCAAAATAAACAACCATCAGCCGTTTGGAGTTTATTGCTTTCGATTAATCTATCATTTTATTTTTAATGCAGCAGCATTCCATAGCAGGCTTTCAAGTGAAATTCGCATCTACTTAGCAAATTCATTCAGCTCTCAATTTTATAAAACACGCAATTATCGGCTAGAGATTACCAAACTTTTGAATGTCTTAGTCACGACTCTTACCAAATAGTAATCGTGAATGCACACGGTTCTAAACGTATAATTATATCTTTTTATTTATTTTAACCTTTCGTGAGACAATGAGCGACTAGTTTCGAGCTGTGTGAATATTTATCTGAATAGCTCTAAATGACAGACGGCTTAGCCATTGCATACAGACAATTAAGGTTTCATCTAGACTCTAAGAGAATCTCAACTGAAATATTTCATACAGTAAACATGTAGGTACTATCAAAGCAAATAAATAATTAGCAATAAGGTCGAAAAGTGGTCAACCATTAGTGTTCGCTATGGTTCATCGGCAAAGAACGCATTGTTTAAAAAAAAAACTCAGTAAGTATTTGTTAGTTTCATACTTTTACTAGGATGAAAAAAACGTAGGTAAAAATATGCTACTTAGTAACAGATTTTTTCCACATTTCGTATTTTTGTTATTTCATCAAGTCACTGCCATAATAATGACATTAATTATCTCTTCGGCTTATTTTCACATTTCTAATTGAAAGCAAGTAATTTATATTATTCGCGGCAATTAGCATTGTCAAAAAATTCTGTAAGCCTGGCATCCTAAGCGCACACAACTTTTTGACGCCGAGCAATTAATTCATATTATTCGCAGTAGGTAATTTTGCACTGTACAAAAAAAATCTGTAGGCCTGGCATCCTACACACATACAACCTTTTTGACGCCACTCATTGAGTCACACAGGGCAGTCAATGACATCATAATGATGAACCATGTCAAGCCTTTTCTGGGAAAATTTCGAGGCGCAAAAAACGGCGTGAGTTAATTATCTAACTACTAACGCCATCTAGTAACAAGTGACGGAAAACGTGTTGCTATGGAACTTAATTTTGTATGAACTTCTCGAAAACGAAAACTTCAAAAGTGATTTAATTGTTGCCAAAATATTTGGTTTTTCTAATGTTTTTCAGGGAAAAATTGTTTCAGAAAGAAACTAAGTAAGTAATAAAACTACTTTAAATTCAAAGGTTTCACTTAAAGTTGGAGTTACCGTTATTATTAGAGGCACAACCACCCCCTAATTGTTACTGTTTGAAATTCTTTGAACGCCTTGTGGTTTTCCCTTATTTATTTTTTATTTCCCTTGGGACATCTCCCGCTGACATGTGCCTTAGTTTGACTCGAAACGGACGCGTAAAACGAAAGAAAATGTTGTGATTACGGTTGTGTCCGGATAAAGGGTCTATGTTAATGCTTTAGTTAAGTCTTTTTCGGTAAAAAAAAGAATGACACTTGTGCTTTTACACAATAATTTTATTAAAAGTCAAAACAGGATGAAAAAATAATCCTTTTCAAGATGATCTAATCGGACAATACTCCTTACAACAATAATCTTTTAGAAAACATATTTTTACAAATAAAACTAAGCGATTTTTAAGTTGTGTGGTGTCCTACCTTCATCTTCATTCTCCTACCCTTATCCCAATTTATCTGGGGTCGGCGCAACATGTAATTTTCTCCCATACTTCTCTATCAGTCGTCATGTCGGTAGTCACCCCCTTTCTAGCCATATCATCTTTCACACAGTCCATCCATGTGTGGTGTCCTAGATTATAATACCTAAAAATAACACTCATAATAAGTAATGATAAGCACCAAATTGCTAAACCACAGTTTATCCTTATGCTTACGTAAGTAAAGTGCTACTTTACAGTACCTACTTAGGTAAGTATTGTATGATTGTTTGACATTTTCAGTTCACATCAATCTTGTGACGTGATTCACATTTTTAAACGACTTTCCATCTTGCTAACGCGTCATAATGTAGATAGACTGCGCGCCACGAAATAAGGTCCGCGGAAATTTGTGGAACTACATTTTTTATATGCAATGACATAGACACTAGCGCCGCGTCAAATGGATTCCAGTAACAGCTTCAGTAGTGGTGCGGACTGTAGGTATGTATTTTAAAATCCGTCATTCGGATGACAGTAAATCGTTTTCTGATTCCAGTAAAGTACGTTCTAAATTTGAAAACTTCAAAATACTTGAAAGAAGTTATAGTGATGCGAAACGAATGAGTCGAAACAAAAGATTATGCTACTTATTAATTATCAATATCAATAGGAATTTCTCAGTAGCAGCTCGGAGTCTGGATTTGTGCCCGGTTGATGACAATAGGCTCGCCCCCTATTACATGGGACTTAAACATAACTGGCGAAATGTGGGTGTACTATAGGTACCTACACAAGACAATTTCCACAGAAGGCGTACTCAATTATTTTCTAAATTGTAATAAAAATAGTTGTTGAATAGTACACAATTACCGCTTGACCGTTTTAAGTGCATTATAGTTATTATTGACCAGATGTACGAAAACGAAGCAAATGGAGTATGTATGGATCGTAGCAGGTGGCCTTCTGTACGCGCCAGGCGTGAATTTATGTATGTTCATATACTGCCCTGCTAAGCCGAAAGGCTATATCAAGCCTATGTCAAGCGGCGCGCCGCTTGACATAGGCAAAAGTCAAAACTTACGCCGCGGCGTAAGTTTTGAGAAAATTGACTTTTTGTAAATTGTAATTTAAGGAAACATAAAGATAAAAACATCTTCTTAGTGGTTTTTTTAATGTTTTAAATTAGATAGCGCTATTGAATGGTATAAAAAACTAAAAGGCCGTATCTCAGAGATAGCGCCTTTCGGCTTAGCAGGGCAGTAGGTATAGGTAATTACAAAAAAATAAAAAAAACGAATCGGTTCGGTTGTGAATCGGTTTCAGAGGTCAACCAAATGCCAGCTCCAAAATAATTTAGAACTGGGGACTATATGGGAACCGATTTTCGTCGTATAATTTTGTTTTAAATTTTCCTAATAATTTGAACTAGAAAACCTTGCGTTAGCAAGTAACAGTGTGGGCCTTCTGTCCCTCCTTACTCTGTGGTTTCAAACAGTTAGCTGATTGGTTTGATGATACCGATTAATCTAAAAATAAAGCAGCTTGATTTAATTGAAGAACACTTTTATTGTGAGTAACGAATTTAATATTGTGTCATCATTATGAAGGAATGTAGTTTGGACTCATCTTAGTAACAGATTCTTTTTTACAATACCTTATTTTATATCTTACTAGCTTCTGCCCGCGACTTCGTTCGCGTGGAAGTCGTAAGATACACAATATACAAAAAAAACAGCCCACCGCGTCGTATCGCATCGCCCGCCCGCGTACTATATTATTACTTCGTTATTGCCGAGATTTTTCTTTTTGATCGGCTCCTAAGAGTTGTAGCGTTATGTTTTAACCTTCCTCAAGAATTATTACAGCCAAATGCAAAAAGATTTTTTCATCCGACTGGTAGTTCCAGAGATTAGCTCATTCATACATAAAAACTCTCTCTCTCTCTCTCTCTCTCTTTTCTCTCTCTCTCTCTCTCTCTATCTTATATTGTAAAAGAGATAATAAAAAATAAAAAATATCATTGGAATTCAGCATTCTACAAATAAATAAACTTATGCAACTTATGACATTTGAATAAAGAAAGTAATTGAATTTAAAAAACAAAACTCATGAATATGAATGTTACTTTCCAAATAATTGTTAGACAACAGTAAAAAGATTTGTTCGTTTGAATGCATAGGTGATTTTTAATACATGATTTATATCATGGTTACAAACCTCCATTCCACTCGACTTCCCCGTTAGTGGTAGGAAGAGATACCTACTGCTGAGCGATGTGGTCCTGGGTTCTGTTCCTAAGTCGGGCAAAGTGTCATTCAGTGTTTCCTTTTGGATTTTTTCAGCCCGGAGTCTGGATTTCTGCCCGGTTGATGGCAATAGGGTCGCCCCCTGTTACATGGGACTTAAACATAACTGACGAAATGTGGGTGTAAGATAAGATAACATAATCATTTATTTGCTAAAACATGAGTACCTACAATACCTACAACACAAATTGTCAGCATGCAAGAGATGTTAAAAGTAGAGATAAAAACAGATCACCACGTTTGCCATAAACAATGGCATGCAAATATTAATAAAATAAAGTATGTCAGACCGAGTTTAATTATTTAAAAATGTCATGATAAAATAGATCATTAAAATAATAAATTAGTACCTATACATGATCAAAACCTGTCATCAAAAAACTCATCTAAATTATAATAAGCTTTATCTGCTAGAAAATTTATAACTTTTTTCTTGAAAGCTACGTCACTAAACTGCGGACTATACTATAAGTACCTCTGCCTAGACCTACGGGGATTACATGCATGATGTTGTGTTAAAAACTCGTGCAAAAAGAAAAGAATGTGTAATCATAAAAAATCGTATTTTAGACACGCTTCCATAAGCTACGCATAATTTTCATTCCACACGTCAATCGCATCAGGTATCCCCACATTCCGGACCGAATTAAAATGTTTATCACGAACAACTATTGGGTTTTTCCCGAGAGCACCTCTATATCACTAGGTTCAATACCCCTGAGATTTCGAGAGCGATATTATGAAAAATCGCACACTTTTAGCTTGTTTGTATTAAAGCGTAGAGGAAATGCAAATAAGACGTTATTCTCGGAAAACTCGAAACACATGCGTGCAAAAAAACGAATCAACAGGCGCGTCAGGCACGTACTTAAGCTTCTTTTTTTTTTGTTAACCGTCCAAGTGCGTGTCGGACCACGCACATTGAAGGGTTCTGTAGTTGGGATGAATTTATCCTAAGAACCAACTTAACGTCGTAGTTGAAAAACATGTTCTCCCATACATTCCAACTGCAAATGTGTGCACGCACAACTTTGGGAGATGGTTTTCCTGTAAATCATAAGTATAGAACAATTATCTGCATATTTTTCAAAATTTTAGTCTCAGTAGTTTCGGAGACTAGGTGCGGGGAATGGTAAATTGACATCTATTTTCTTAAATAACTTTAAAACTATTTATTAAAATTAAAAATTTAAAAAATACTTGTCACTCTCACAGTAAGCCCTGTCATTTGATATGTCACACGGTACAATGAGCATAACGTTTTTTTAAATTCTCTTATTCGTCTCCCAAAAGTATTCCTCATATTCAAAATTCATTTATTTACGTAACACGTCCGTGTAGATTCACAAAAATTGATATGTGTACCAAATTTCGACTTAAACGATCCATTAGATTCGGAGCAAATTGACTGTGACATCGGACAGACAGACACACGAGTGATCCTTTAAGGGTTCCGTTTTTTCATTCTTACATACGGAACCCTAAAAATCGCTCCATTAATTCAGACGTTTGGTATCGGCACATACATACAAAGTACGTATATACAAGTACTTAAAATATGCCTTTCTTTTGCGTCTTTCGTGGTACGTAATGTCGGAAGCTCATCAAGCAGTCGGAAGGCGTCCGGCAGAGGTCGCTGACCGTGTTCGGCTCCATGGCCGTTCATTCGCCTCCTCTATTTGTACGGTGCCTATTTACACTCACTGCCAAGGTGAGGGACACGATATTAAGGTGCACATCGATTAGAACGTACCGAGAATCTGATCTGTTTTCGTATTACGAATATTTTTGCTCGACTCTATTTTCAAGAATCAACAACATTTTGTATTTTTTGCGTCAATTCCGTTTTATTCTGACAAAAGAGAGTTGTAATAAAATATAGGGATGGCTCTGAAAGTGGACTGGTTTATAGAACTAGTTTTTGGCTAGACAGTTGTATTTCAGGTTTAGTAAAAGGTTTTTTGTTGAGGCCATCTAGATAACCTCGATGTGCATGCGACATGTACTCGTAATATTTTAGTCTAACTGTGTGTCACAACAGTAACAGTAGAGAAAGTTTCATTCAAACTTCTATTCAACGTTCAATGAGACCGTTCGAAGTCTTTTAATGTCAATCGGCTTATGAGTCCAAAGAAGATCGCGGGACAAACTGGCCAAATCAAACAATGACAGTAATAAGACATACTTGATTGGCTGCCAGTTAACCTAACAGCAATGTGCCTAAACTAAAAACTTGCACATGATTTATAGGTATTAAAAAATATTAGTAAGTGCTTGATTAGGGTATTGTCATTCGGCGTTCTGAACGAATGAAGGCGCGACGCGATTCTAGTAGAATAATATCCAAGAAGTTTTCATGGAAATTATTCTACCAAAACCGCGTAACGCCGTCGCGTCGCGCCTTGATCTAGTCTGCCAGTACCTTTAGAATAGTTGAATTGCGAATTATTAGGCATTGACCCTGCGGCTACAGAGAGCTATTTCATTGCCGTTCATTATATCTCAAATGATAATAATGATTATTTTAAGAATCTGAGCAGATTCATTGAACTCTATTAGGAAAGGTGATATTGTCGATTCCAAATTGCTCAAAATACAATAATTATATATTATTTTGGGAATGCTGATTTTATTTATATTTTATTTATTAGATAAAATAATCAAGAGAAACATTTTTTAAGAAAAAATTAAAAAGATGCGGTCTAATGAGTAACCAATCACATTTTCCACGAAATACTCATTAAAAAAAATCTATACTAATGCAATAAACCTACAAATACTACAATAATTTTGATTTTGATTAAAAACCAATAAATATACTATTTTCCATGGCAAATAAGTTCCTTACCTCTTGTTAAGCAGATATTTACTTACAGCGATAACAAAATATCCCTTCCCCTTCCAAAATTAAGACGTTAATTGGATCTGCCTACTGTGAAAGAAAAACATTATATTAATAAATCATCGGAAAATCCAATATGTTACAGTATTTTCTTACAGTTTCCCTATGTACTCAGGAAAACTGGTACAAGTAACTAATACTGGCCGTTAATTTAAATTCGATGTTAAATATTCTATAAAATATGTTATGTAAATTCAGTCACCTAGAAAAAAAAAAACAAAAACAAACGATAATGAACTCTACGTTGTTGCGAATACCGTTCCTTACATTATGTTTTTTTTATCTTAAAAATGGCGTAACGTCTGGTAGTTTATTGACCGACGATGGTTCACTGCCTACATACTTATGATCCAATGTAGCAGTATATAGGTAAACAAAATGGCGCCGTGGGAGGTTAAAAGACACATGATGGGACTTTATAGGACTTGTTTTTGTCAAGTTCATGGCTGTTTCGCGAATCTAAAATGGCGGAAAAAATTTTTAGACGTTTTCTATTTTATGTCGAAGAAAACCTGTTTACTCTTGCTAAGGCATTTAGCAAACACAGGATTGAAAAAACCTATTTAATTTAGTCACTACCTACTAGGATTTAACATAGAAGATGTTTCTAACAAATACCTATTTAGGTAGGTACTATAAAAGTCTTTTTAGAGACACAGATGAATACCGACAATTGACTCGGCAAAATCATTTAAATAATATAAAACTGACTCTTGCTACGACACAATAAGGTGCAATTCAGGTCGCACTGCACTAATTACCTATAGTTAAATTCACCTAGAAGTTGCCTCTCTTTCTATCACGTAACTCTTATATTTTCTGACTCCGTTACGCTCACTGAATTGGTCCGACAAGACGAGCCCGATGCGTACTAGTAGATTCATACCTAAAATGAGGAGTGAACCTTCTGTATTCATCTGTGGTGTAGAGTTGTCTGAAAAACCTATGAGGTAATAGTCGTGCATTGTCGTGATTTACAGCAATCAATTAGCATTCATATTAAGTGTTTTACTAGAAAATCATTAAAGGTTGGTTTACCTAGTAGATTTTATAATGAAAAGCGGTTATAACAGGTATTCATAATAGTTTTTAAATGGAACCGTCTGACACAAATATGAATGAAAATTGTGTAGTCAATGAATTATTAGGTAGGTATTCACTTGATTAGATCACAACTAATCATTCGGCGTTCTGAACAAAGAATATTCATGGAAATTGCTATACCAGATTCGCGTTACAATGTCGCGTCGCGCCTTGATCTTGTCTAGCAATATACTTAAGAATAGTTTTAGTAGTAAAAAAGTAGTAGTAGATAATTAAAAATGGTGTAGCCAATTAAGGTTTTCATGTTTGGTCCTAAGATTCGCACACCGGATAAACACGGAGGCTGTATGAAACTCGAAGACTTGATTAAGATAGAAGGCAGATTTTAATTTTCAGTTTAATACATTTTAATTTAGGAAACCTTAACAGTCCTGTTCGCTGATAATTCTGGAAGTCCTAAAAACTTATTTCCATTATTCTTTACAGGAGATGCAAGATGTATTGGAAGAGGACTCGGAGATGACCGACTGGCTGATCGAGAGGGACTCGAAGTCAGGAGTGGTGCTGCACGACAGGCTGATGACCGACGCGGCCCTGGGAGCCGCCCCCATCAAGACAGAACACTCCTACAGTCTACATTCAGATGTTGAGTCTGCACCCTCCTCGCCACACCATACCAAAGTTGACGGTAAGTCGAGATCATTACAGTTACAGGCTGACTAAAAATCAGCTAGCACATAAATAAGTAACAGTATTAAGCTTCGTGCGGACCAGCGCGACGCGACGCCGCGACGCGACTCGAACAATACAATTTCTAAGAAAACTTGACGGTATAACAATAACCGGTGTCGCGTCGCGCGACAAGTCGCGCTGGTCTGCACAAAGCTTTAAACCTTCCGCGTCCGTGCACTCGATACTGTTGCGTACCAATATACACTGAGATTTCGTAGCGCGTCGTTTCGTACTTATTTATACAGGGTTACTAATACCTACGCGGTCAAAATGTATGGAACAGCTGTTTTTTTTTTTAATAACTGACGAAATATTTCAGCGCAGGGGGGCTCAGAATCATGGACTGAATCCATGGCAACCGGCTTCGCGTCGATGTCCCTGACACCCTGTATTGTGCTTTTAGTTAGTTATTTAGCAATCTTTCATTGCCCTAAGCTACTCTTGAATATAAACCAGTTTTACATAAGACCTAATCAGAAATAGCAAAATCTCTTTTCTTCAAAAATTACTGCGTTTTGATATGAAACATTAGATTGCCCTAAAAGATTGCCAATTAATTCAAAGTCAACTCAAAGTGAACAATGTCAGTGCCTACAGCGTGCTTCGTAAAAACCTAAAGCAGTGTGCTCTCATTTCTCTTATGAATTAGATTTCGTCGAAAACTTCATTTGCATGGTAATTCAAAGCAAGCTCAGGCAATCAAGAGCAAGAGTGCATGCATCGGTTATTTAGTATTTTTTACCTATTAAGAGAGAATGTTTTACATAGTATAGCTGTTAATTATAAATATTAATTTCATATTTAATAGTCACTTTTCAAAATAAAATAATTATAGTAACGGCTATCTCCACTTGAATTAACTGTTTTCTAACTTAAAGGGCCCGTTAAACGTATTAAGAAAGAAATTAATTGTAATAAAATTCAAAATATATTTCACTAAACACAAAACTGTGACAGCTCTGACACAATCAGCATTCAACAAAAGTCATATATTTGAGAATGAATAGCGTACAGAAGCAAAGACTAAAAAGAAAATGTTATAAAGACCAGTTTAAAAAACACGTTTCACGGTTCTGAATACGAACCATTTACATTAGAATACCTTCGTTGCGTAATTTGTGTAGTACGGTGTTTGAGGAGCTGACGGAATTCAATGAAACCTATTTAAAAAAAAAAAACGATACCGCGCCTGCATTAAGGGTTATGAAGAAGTGTACCTAGCCCACATCTACATATCTTTTATCATCATCTATAAAAAATATTGTCGTATTTACGGCTATTTATCATCGAAGCGACATTGTTACGAGTAAGTTTACAAATTCTTAGTGTAGTTAGTAAATGCACCTATAATATTGATCCACCTTGTTCAGAAGATAACCTCGTGGTCAGAGGTGCATAAAATTTGGCGATAACTTCAATTTGTCATTTAGATTATGACTAGCATGTCTTAAAATGTCCATATATAAATGGAGTAACATCATTGGAACTGCAAGGTTATGTATGTCGTATGAATTATAAAGGTTCATATACTCACTGACATGGGCAAAATAAGGCAGAATTTTTTATACTACTTACAACAAAAGCAAAACTGCGATCCATTTACCAATTACTTGGACAGGCGACTAACTTGGAAAACCCACATCAAAGCCAAAAGAGACCAAGCTGATATCACTTAGGAATTTGTACTGGTTACTGGGAAGAAAGTCAAAACTCTCACTTGAGAACAAGTTACTGGTTTACAAAGCCGTGATAAAGCCAATATGGACCTACGGGATACAGCTATGGGCTAGTACCTCGGATTCATACATCAACATAGTGCAACCATTACAGAACTCAATTCTGAAGTCAATTTCCAATGCCCCATGGTTCATCACCAATGCAGAAATCCACGAGCAATTAAAAGTAAACACAGTAAAGGAGATATACTGATGGTAAAAATACATACAAGGACAGACTTAAAAACAATCCAAATCAGTTGGCCATGTAGACCTGCTTTAACCAAATATCACCAAGAGCCTCAAAAGCCACCAAATTCACGAGCTGAATAAATAACTACCATATGTACTGAGCTCACTGGAGCCCTGCACAAGCACGTCATGAACCAAACAGCACATTTGCTTATAGCCGAAAGACTGGTTGCAGATACATTAAAGATTAATAATAATCATAATATACCAATTACGGGTGAAAAATTATTTATTTAATGATTTTCGGAAGAAGCAGCAGATCGTTTGGGTAAAACAAATCTGAAGACCTTGACATACAATTACCGAAAGTGTAAATTATTATCTCATTCATATATGTATATTTGGTAGGAACCTTCCACAACTAATCGTAATGAGACCATAGGTAAATTACGGAATACTAAAACACACTCAACAGTAATTAAGGTTTCCATATTTTCCATTAAAACAATGCAATGTCTGATGACCTCGACCATTGTCAACAGTATGTGACCTTGAGCTGCTAGTTCCATAGCAAATGATTCACTATTGTTGTATGAAATACTATTTTATGTGTATTCAATCGCTTTATGGATTTTTGATATAATCGTGGTGTGGGCGTGAGAACATTTATTACCTTTGTGGTTGTGGATTTCATGAGTAAATAATGTTTCTTTTTTTATACATAGAAAACCAAAACAACTATTTTATATTTTTTGAGTATTTTATGGCTATTCTTCTTAATAAAATCTTTGTCATTTCGATGACAAAGATTTTATAAATCTGAGTCTGTATAAGATGAGTCTTTTTTTAAGTCAAATAAATTTTTCACACAAGAAAAATTAATTAATTGTGTAACACATTTATCAATCACAATCTGAATGATTTTGAAGTATATTGCCAATCCATTGCTTCATATGTTTGATCGAGAAAATTTGTTTGATCAACAACGTTAATAAACGCAATGAATGTTGTTGAACTGTCAAATGAAAGCCATTGCTACTGTAAGTGTGTTACAGAACTACTCCGCAGGACGGGAATATGTAGGCATGGAAAACCAATAGGGGTGATTTGTCTACAGAGCCATAGTCTTAGTTTTAACTCAGATTTCGTTTTTAACATTAGTTAAGCAAAGATACGTACAAAATCCACGAGAACCTACTGCCGACATATTGCTTTGTAGTTTCGCAAGTCTTAAGTCAAAATAAAACTTTGTAACACTATGGATGAAATAAATATTTAAAAAAAAAACATTTGAAACAGCTTTAATAATAAAGAAAAAAAAATAGATGACTCCTCACATACAAGAAACACATTGTTCACAAATTATGCTGAATAAATTTTGTGATACAAAACTGGCACATTTAAAATAAAATTTAGCAAAATGTCGGAAAGCACGTTCATCAACAATTAGCGTGTTTTTCCTTTAAGTTCTAATTTATACATACCGACATGATTTCGTCATTGATGTCAATTTCTATTATGCAGATTAAGCAATTACATACTCGATTTCAATATTCAGTGCAGCCTGCTTTATGGAAGCAACTCAGAATATCTGCTCGAGTAATCTTAATTCTATAGTTTTATTGGAGCCTAAATAACAGTGCTCGTATCCTACTATATTTTAATATCATAAACGCGAAAGTTTGTGAGGATGGATGTTTGTTATACTTTCACGTAAAAACGACTGAACGGATTAGGGTGAAATTTGGCACACAGATAGTTTATAACCTGGATTAACACATAGGATACTTTTTATCCCGATATTTCCACGGGATTGATACTTATGCGGGTGAAACCGCGGGGCGCAGCTAGTAATATCATGAACGCGAAAGTTTGTGCGGATGGATGGATGAATGTTTGTTACACTTTCACGTAAAAACGACTGAACGGATTAGGATGAAATTTGGCACACAGATAGTTTATAACCTGGATTAACACATAGGATATTTTTTATCCCGATATTTCCACAGGATTATGCGGGTGAAACCGCGTGGCCCTGCTATAATATTTTTATAAACGGTCAAAAAGAACTTCAGTTTATGTGGTGGCTTGAGATTAAACTTGTTCTCAACAATTATCGAGAGCTTAAGAAAAAACTTTTTTCATCGCTTTTCCTTTAATTAATTTAAAACAAATAATCAAGAGATCAACACTCAACGACTCTAAGAAGCAAGGACAGAAATCTGTTCATTAACAAAGTTTTGTCCTTGGTCCTTAGAGTCCAAACAATTGAGTCAATGATATTCAGCCTTGGTAGTCTGTAGAATTTCTTTATTATTATTAACGCTAAAGTGTCTCCGATACCCATGCTTTTATAAATTTCATATCTAACAAATATTCTAGATTCCAACATCTATCCACAATCTCTATTCTCTTAAACAAAACAAAAAGAGATGCCAATAGAGATTCTTCAGTGTTTTATTCCATGTAAGTATAGATTCTTTAATGAAACGTATTTTTGATATAAAAGTACACTTTGCTCCCAAGTGTAGGTAAGGCAATGGTTTTAACAGCTGGCCCGCCATTATGAAACAACAAATAGTTACATTATGGCGTCATTGTTCGTAAAACTTATGCTTCGTTTTAGCACCATAATAATGTTCAGGCTTTATGTCGCGTTGTGTACGGAGAACTAGTGTCAAAGTCAAAGTCAAACAATTTATTTCAATTAGGCACATAAGAGGCACTTTTGAACGTCAATTTTACACAAAATAGAATTGATTCTAGTCGCCCCTTCCAAAAGGTAGTTCTCGTATGGAGAAGAATGGGCGAGAAACTCCACCGTTCCTCTTTTAAAATGTTTTTACAATATTTTGTATACATTAATTATATGTGAAGACGTTAGGTAAAAAGAATGAAAAATCTAGCAATGACAGATAAATTAATTATGTGATAGATACATGCTCACATACTTACAAACATTGCAAAATTATACGATATTCGTAACATTTTAACAAGTAATACTAATAAAGTCAGTGTGTGAGTTCAAGTAATCATAGAATGTAAAATCAGTGTTATAAAAATAAAATAAAATAACGAACTATATAATTAACTTAGCAACCAGTTTGATTTTGTCTAGATAGTGAGGACTAGTGTTCTCACTAGTCCCCCTAGAAATCCTCTTCAGTACAGGAGTACTAGTCCTAGTCACTTCTAGGAGGAAACTACCCCGAAATTACAGTTATGTCAGTAAAGAAAATTTAAAGAAATATCTTCCCCTGCTCTTGTTCAGGAAGGATTAGTAAAAATGGTTGAAATAAAACTGCACATCATAAGATGCAATATAGAAATGTACTTTTGTCCTAAATGTTTAATCAACCTTTTATATGTAAGACAATTAACTAAGTAACATTAAATTAATTAATAAAAATAACGATATTATATCCTAACTTATCTAAAACTTTATTTATTAACAATCTAAAATATGGCGTCGAAAAATTCATATGCATCGCTGTTGACTGGTATTACCTCGAGCTTGACATGATAAAACCGTGAGGAAGAGTACAAAACCATAAGTGTCGTATTATCAAAGAGTAAAAAATCTGTACCTTTTTCAGCACTGAGTATATAATTTGCTTCCCAAAATAGGTAAGCAAAATCCTTGATAGTTATCAAACTGACTCAAAAATATTTTTAATGCAAATGTGTTACTAAACGGCTGATTGGTGATTCGCACGAATTTACTCGCCCGAAATGGGTGAATCGACACTTTTATAGCATATGACTTTTTCTTGAAGCGCTTCGCATGAAGTTAATTTATTTGTATGCGAATAGATTTCTGGAGTTTCCGATACGCCTGCAAATAAATTAACTTCACTCGCCCGTTTCAGGTGAGTAAATTGGTTCGAATAAGCCAAACTAACTGTCAAAAGTTATTTATAACTCATTTAATTTCACCAAAACAAGCTAACATTATTATCAATATTTACATCCTTGCGTTACACATGAGGTTACAAAGTTACAAACAAGTGCTTATCAATTTCTCTAACATACTAAAGATAACAGTATTTACTCTATGAATCACGACCATGTGCCTGGAGCCTTTTACATGTGTTCAAACCCTGACATCTAATCTAATATACGCTCTAATTTACAAGTGATAGAGTTCAAAGTACAATGAACAGGCAGAAAGTCAAGGGTGGACACGTGTTTTGAGATAACCTTTGACTTATATTGATTTGACCTTTGAATGTAGTTTACAATGTTGTAGTTTACATACTAGAGGTGTTTACTATAATATCTAAGTCTAGTCAATTTGAACGGAAAAGTAGAAAATGTTCAGGTACTTAACTTATGATTAACTTTTAATTAAATAAAGATAACATAATTATAAAAAATCAAGGTCAAGGTTGTATTCTTTTATCAAAAATATGCACGTGATTATGTGTCTGCTAATAAAAGCCCGTGTGTGTACCTAACTAAAAGGTCATATATCTTTTATTTTATTTATTTATCTTTAATTCAGACACACAGTCCATAAAAATATATTACAAAGAAAAAAGTAGGGTACGTGGTACATACAAAAAATTACTTCCACACAAAAAATTCAAATAAAATAAAATAATATGGTGTTAGTTAGTAATTTGTTAGTAAACAAAACAAGTTACTTACACGATAATTGCTTAAGGGGGATGCGCTAAGCTAGCCCGCGAGATTCAAATTTTCTTTAGTTTTTTGCATTTTGCAGGTCAGTGTCAGGTTTTATGTTTATTAAAATATGATTCGCGATCGTAACAAATATGGCTTTACATAATTATAATCATTACAATCAGCAATACAACCATAAGTTAGCATAATTGTCAAATGTCATGATTTCATGAAATAGTCATTCAATGGGATTAGCCTTTAGCTGGGTAAGTACTAAACAGTGACTGCCGAATAGTACTTCCTACAAACGTTGTTATAAACCAAGCACTATTTCCCCTCAAAGGATTTTTACGACTTACGGATCACGTGCGAAGCTTTATGCTTATCTTTCTGTTCTTCAAGTATTGTTTTATTTTAAAATTATTTATGGAAGGAACGATCGTAAAACGAACTACTTATAAAAATATAAGTGGGGAAAGTGTTCTCGGGTATCTAGAATTTCTCAGTAGCAGCCCGGAATCTGGATTTGTGCCCGGTTGATGACAATAAGCTCGCCCCCTTTACATGGGACTGAAACATAACTGGCGAAGTGTGGGTGTACTATAGGTACACCTCTGCCCAACCCTTCGAGATTACAGGCGTGATGTTATGATGTTACGTTGTTTATCACTCGATGTATACAGTGTGGTAAAGATTACATCTAGAAATACTACTTAGAGATAGAAGTCCTAACGAAAAAAAGCCAGTATTTCGTTTTTTTATTTCAAAAGAAATTAAAGCGGTGACAATGTTTTATTGTATTTATCATAATAATGTATTTACCTAATAAACCTAACAACTCCTTGGCAAAATCATTAGATATTATGTAGATCAGTTCCAATCTGCGTAGCCTTTTTCCAATTATGTATATTGGGGTCGGCTTCTTGTCTAACCAGATGTTGCATACCAGTATTTTACATGGAGCGACTGCCTAACTGACCTCCAGAACCCAGTTACTGGGTGATACGATACTCCCTTACTGTCGATCGTTTAATCATTAAAAAAACCACACATTTACTTAATAACGTAGGTACAGTTGTCAGACGAATGTTATTTTAGTATACCTACCGTTCATAAATTATTTATTTTTATAGAACCACCAATATAATACCTAACCTGCATTAACACATGTGACATTCACTAAAATCATATCTCTAAGATGTTACAATTTTAACATTTAGGTATACATATAGTAAAAAAAAACCGGTCAATGCAATTAAATTGGTAATTCTTACTGTGTTGACCTTGAATTTTTACTGTTATTTAGACGAATTAATTAATTCCTTGTCCTGATAAGGCAAAACCACTAGTCGACCATCACGTGGTCAACTTTTAACATTTAGAAGCAAATATTTGAATGTTAAATAAAATAAAATGTTATGTATAAGTGGCTCAAGGCCGACGTAGCTAAATTATTAAAAATGTATTTATTATACCGATAGTCACGCATTACTTGGAATGGTAATCTTCACTAATTTTGAATTGTTCGATATTGAAATACTACGAGTAGGTATATAATAATTAAAATAAACTATATAAATACATTCTTATTTTCCCTTTTTGATTAAATAAAATAATCATTTAACGCATACCTCGATTACCTATATACCACTAACGCCCTCCCGTGGCAGGAACAAAGAACTCAAAACAGATAAAATAAATAAATATTTTGTGATTGCCGCTATCGATAATAATATAATCCTCTATCGTACACCTTAACAAAATGAATAACGATGGACAAGATTTGATAAAAAATATCGCATTGTTAATCCCGGATAAAATATTATTTTTGATAATACTGATGATAATGATGATTCCTCATACTCCTAAAATACCGTCACAGATACGACTGATGATTGTACGCTTCGAAAAATACTTCACTAATGCAAATTTTGAATAATTACGTGAGTAACCGATATAAATAAGTATGTAAGTACTTATAAATTACATAATCTACTTGAACAAGAAAATCTAATTAGTAAGAACTTAATAAAGTGATGACAAGCAGGGATTAACTGATTCAATATTGAGACAACTACGATCGCAAACAAAATATTGAAACAATGAAAAATCTGTTATGATTGCGGCGAGCATGATTAGGAAAATGCATTAACAAAGATGTTATCTTACCAACCGTAAATAGATTAAACCAAACAACACAAAAGTAATACAAAAACGTTACTTAGAAATAAAAAGGTTTTCACACAAACTCGCCCACAGAGGTTTGTTATTTATTTTTCAACTTTTTATAACTATCAGACAAACCGTTACATGCCGAGCCAATCATTAAATTTAATCATGGTCAGTTGGACTCTTCAATTTGCAACTGATTTTGGTGAAAGGAACCACAGGTTAACGTACCGCGATGGGCCGATGATTTATCTCGAAATGTCAAGTGTTTTTTTAAATCTACGGAGTCATGGTCAAACCAAGATAAGGTAGGTTTAAAGTTTATGGTAATTTCCTTATTTGAAGGAATGGAGGTTGTTTGTAAAAGTAAGTATATTAGCTGGTAACATGTCATTAGTAAGTATACCTAATTACCTACTAGGTTATGGGTAAAGTAAGGGTACACCTGGTCCTGATAGGCTAACATTATCATAAAAATGTTTAGCATTGGCCATTTTAATTATTACTAGAACAACATAATATGCATCCTTGGAGTAGAATAGCAGTATAATTTTGCTCTGACACCAATCAACTTCAAACTTTGACCACGTTCTAATCGATTCAAGTGAGGCTTTCTATCAAGTTCCAATGATCGTAAATTATCCTTAAAACAAGCTAGTCATGTAGTAGTTGCACATAAATCTCATTACCTATTATGTAATGAACATTTCTTCTATCGATAAAACAGCCGATTGTCCTGTCTCCTCATACATCATCGTGACATCATCTATTATGGACGACATCATCATGTCATCTATCTCACTTGTCGCTATTTTGATAGGGACATTAAGGCCTATTACGTATTCGTACGGAACTAACGATGATTTAGAAAGACAATGCTGATAGTTATCTTTACTGTTACTTAGTAGAATAGGAGGAGAGGACAATTTATTACGCCAGATGCACCCAGAAATGTCGTTTTGTTAGATGTTAAAGCACATGATTCATATTTCAATTCGTAAAGTGCTATAATTTCTATTAAAATTGGGACAATTTCCTTTTCGCCTCTTATGATATCCAAGACAATCTGGGGACTCCTTGGGGAAATTTACCAGATATGACTTCAGAAACCTTTTTATCACCCGAACAGTAATAATTGTAAACAGTTCTATCAATTACCATCAAATTGTTATCAACGAACAGACATAGACTTTAAATTATTACAAAGATTGATATCTGATTTATACAAACACCTGACAGCTAATGAATTCGATTCATTATCATTTTTATGACCAATCAGTCTATTTATGAACTCTTGTTTCCGTGTTCTTGATTAGATTTTCTTCCGTGCACTTGTTACCTAACTTAATAGTTCTCAATCCTTATAAATTATCTTTGCAGAAATATTAATTTTACTTATGTGCTAACAAGATAGTTTAAGATTGACAAAATAATTGGACTGTCCTGTTATTATAAGTTTTCGCGGATAATTGGTTTTGTTGATTGGTAACCGTTTAGATAGTTGGTAAACTAGCCAAGCTGGCAAGTTATTATTATATTGTATAGCTTTTACTTGCGTGCTTATCCAAAATGTCAATTTACTACCTATCAACAAGCTAATAACTAGATAGAAAATATTACACGACCATCTTTATGAAAACAACGAATACCTAAACGTTAAAATTAATTAGCGAATTACAAAACTTACCGTTCGTAGGTATATTCCGTTCTAGAAATTAACTGGAACTACTTGTAATTAATGAGTTAATCAAGCGTTCATGTTCAATATTCAATTATGTAACTGTAAAAACTGTGGGTAACAACCGTTTGGATGTATGTAAGACTACACAACGTACTTAGTTGTTGAGCTATAATAATATGGGTAAGTAGTCCTGAGTAAGGAGTAAAACCTCGGATAACTTTCTATGTAGTGGAATATGAGACTGTTCGGAATTTGTGTAATTGACTGAAAAAGGACTGACTAGATAAAAATAGGATATGCAGCGGCATCTTCGGATACACAAATATATAAAGCAAACATCAACCTTATTCCAACACGTGGTGGTGGAAATAAATGTAAGGCAAGTATAAATACTTTTTAATGCAAGTGAAGTGCTACTTTTATAGAAGAATAGGAAATGGAAAATGTAATTTTCAAGTTTTCAAACAACATTTAGAGGCCCACGCAGTACAAAAATAGCGTCGAATAAAGCCCAGTGGAACTGAGAATAATAGGAAAGTGGTACTTCAGGTGCACCCCACGCAAAATATTAAAGTTAACTGAAACACGTGGGCGGTGGGACAATGGGGACTATTGACCTTTTCGGAAGAAAAGGCTGTTTTGTAACCTTTAACTTGCACATGAAACTACACAGGGAAAACTTTTTCTTTTGAATCGGTGTAGGTTTCAATAGTTTTAAAGGAGTATCTGTTCATTAAAGGTCGCTTTGTAAGCTTAAATTCTCTCTTGTGCAGTTACAAAGTTTACCTTTAAGTATTTTAATATTATAAAAAGGTATTTGTTTGTTTGTTTGTATGTAGGGAGTAATCTCTGACACTACCTGTTGGATTTAAAAAAGTCTGCATTGGATAGCCCAATTATTTAAGAAGACGCTACAATCCTTAGGAGCCGAACAAAAAGAAAAATTTCAGAAAAAAACGCTAATCGAAAATGAACTAATATCGCGGGATGCGACGCAGTGGGCCGGGAGCCGAAATTTCACGCGGAAGAAGTCGTGGGTAGAAGCTACTATTATATAACAATATCTATTTGAAGATTCGATAATGGTCCGCAAATTATAAAGAATACATTAATAACATTGTTTTTCAACAAAGTGAAAACAGCTGTTGCTAAGGAGAAATATTTTCATTAATTAAATTGTAAAACAACATGGCGATCTGGTCCTTATTGGTTAAATAAAAACAAAGGACATCTCAATGTAAGAACATTTTATTGCGTCTTATCCTTATGTTAATCGTGCTGTATTTATTCATATGTAAGGCGATATTTATTACCATATCAAAATTCATACCGATGCACCATGCAGATTAAGTAGTAAGTTAAAAAATAAAAAACTACTTACAACATTACCTACTGATCTTGAAAGATGTTGTAAAATAAGATAAATCCAAAGCAGTATTTGAACTTTTGAAGTATGAGGCGATAGGCAACATCTATCCATAACATGGAAGAGTAATCTAGTAAACGAAGACGTTACGGGTGCGTCTTGCACAAACATTTATAATGACCATTCAATGACTCTAATAATCATCTTCTTTGACTAATCAACTCCCAAATAACAACTTACTTATCGACATATTCTACCAAGGTACAGCATTACATGAATCAATTAATGTAGAAACGCCACAATCCACAATCATCCACACGAATGCCGAGGTGTTAAAATCACGCAACGGTCCGAACGCACTTCCCACCGAAATGTTCAATTCCGTTACGAGCGTACCACTGTTGCGATATGATTGTAGTGCGATGAAGCGAAGCGCATAGGAAGGGAGCTGATAACTTTTTTTAAATGTTTGTCAGGTAATCTGAAATTGTGGCGGTTCCACATGCATGTCAAAGGTCAGATATATAGTCGCTCTATAGAAACTTGTAGCATACTGGTATTCAGATGGTTAGACTGCAAGCCAATCTCAACATAGTTGGGAAAAGGCTAGGCAGATGATAATAATGAATTTGTGGGCGTGGTGACTCCAGAATTTGGATATGGTTGTAAATGGAATTCATTTTGAATTGTATTATAAAGATTTATTTAATAAACATGATGAATCACATGATTTCACGCGATCTATGTAGCGGAATTTGCATTTTTATTTGAATTAGGGGTCAACTAGAGGTTACAAATACTGGTATAATATATTTGGATACTTAGAAGAAAATATGAATGATTTTAGAGTCGTAGCTAATAGTTATTATTACGTAGATTTTGTAGATTGAAAGAGCAGTGGTGGCCCAGCGGTAACGGCCATGAGTTAGGAGTCGAAGGACATAGGTTCGAACCTTGACAGGCACTTTACGATTATTTCATCACCACTGGTCTTAAAACGGTGAAGGAAAATATCGTGAAGAAACCGGCATGTCTTAGAACCAACATTTCGAAAACATGTGACATCTACTAACCCGAACTGGGCCCCCGTGGTGGATTGCGGCCCACTCCCTCTCACTGTGAGGAGGCCTGTGTCCCAGCAGTGGGAACATCACCTATAGGCTGATTATGCGATTATGCGTATGTATGTAGATTAAACCTATTTTCGTCATTTTAATCTATTTAGTTATGTGTTCTGAAAGGTTCTGCTTGAAAACCGGCAAAGACCCAAACAGCCTAATTTGGTCCTTAGTTCCTGTCTTATGTTCCACCCTATTACTTTCAGACATGGAAGACGAATGCTACCCAGCAATGCCAGCGAGCGCGTGGAGCAGCCGCCGACGGTCCAGTGACTCCCCCCCTCGGGAGGTGAAAGCAGAACCGAAGTCTGAACCAGAATCCCCCACGTCTTCCTGCCCCCCCTCACCTACCCCTGGCACACCCGTAACACACCTCGACTATGTTATTGATCACACGGTAAGTTCTTTTCGTTAACGTCAGAAATGATTCGTACCTTTGTAGTATTGGTCCTAAGATCCGGATTGTTTTGATCTAGTTTTATGGTTAGCCTTAACTTTGTCATTATTATGCCTGTCTGCAAAGCTTGAGTTGTGGCGTTTTAGCATGGCAATATCGGTCATTGACCCACCTACATTTTCGAGCAATTTTTAATTTAAAAAACTGAAATAAAGTCCGTTAAGGGCCTGAATCAATAACTATTGTGATCTTCAACGTGTTCGAATAACGAAAAACCATACTCAGTATATTGTTTGGGTTCCTACTGAGAGATATTAGGGAAAGGGCAATGACCGCTATTGCCGTGCTAAAACGCGACAACTATACAAAGACTGCTTCAATTGGCGGTAAAATAGGAATTTAATTACTTCTGAGAGTGCTTCAATATATTGTTAACAAACGCTTTTTTGCTATTAACAAAGACTTACCTAATAATATTTAATGCTTAAACTTATCTAACACTCACTTAAAATGGAACGACTCTTATAAATTGCATTATCAGAGATAGTTTTACATTCACAACTTTTCCAAACGATTTCGACACTTTCTAATGCAGTTTTTATTGCCGTTTGTGCACAAAAATGTATCTTCAACATTCTTAACAGCATTCTTTCATCATTCTTCTTTTATTGGACATTTATTATCTAGAATTGGCAATAGAGTTTGACCATAAGAATATTTGATGAAATGGTCGGCACGTGGGCACACCTTCTTTCGATAAATCATGACATGTAGCATCTTCATCTCGTATCTATCGGCACGACCTGATAACTCGATAAAAACTAAAGGTCGTCAGAGTTCAAATATTTCGTGCTCCTCACTTTGCGGCTTTCACCTGTACCATATCTGTATGTAAACGGGGCTTTTTAAAATTGCCGGATTTTTTAGGATTCCGTAGCCTGATAATGCATTTTTTTTAAATATTTTATACGTGACCACCATACAGATTCTCAATCTGTCATTTTGTCTATTCTTCCGTCGACAAAACCCGTTTCTGTTGTGGTCATGCTACGCGTGCTGATGTCATTGAATATTTCTTGCCGGTTGTTCTCAATAGGAAACTACCATTTGGAACAGTGCACCTAGCTTCTGACGTTTCATAAGTGGCCATATAGGTTTATGTGAAATAAAATATTTTGATTTTAAACATTTATTTTGTGATTTAAAATAACTCATATAATAATTTCATAATTAAAAGAACACACCTTTAAACCACTTGTCAAAATCAATAGCTTCAGCAAAATAATGAACCGCGAAGCTACAATTGATAGAAAACAAAACCTCACCAAATAGGGTCGCAACAAAGAATAAAACTTCAGAACATAGCACAAGAATATGATACGGAACTAAAACATTTATACGCCACAGACACGCACTTAGCATATTTTCCATAGCGTGCGTGAGCTCTTTAGTAATTACGCGGATAATTATTATCTTTAATCGTGCTCTCGGGAGGTTTTCGTTGAACACCGCCGGAGTGGAATTTTTAACGATTATTGTAAAACAGTAAGCAGTCGCAACAATGCAGTTTGGATTCCTTTCCTTGAGCCACTTCGCGTGTTTAAAGTGTGTCGTGTTTTAAACAAACCAATATAAATACTGTTGTTTTTATGATAAGAAAATGGCGATGTGTTTATCGTCACAGGATCTTCAGACACTACTTGTTCTGGTTCATCATTATCCACATCGTTTTTTAACTCACCATTTTCTTTTGGGTTGTTATTGCTTTGGGTGTTATTTCATAAAGCATTCATTGATGCAGGGAGTTCACTTGTCTTCCAATACTACTCCCATGAGACTCCTAAGAAGGTCGACAAGCCAATCGTCCACTCTAGAGTTACAAATGTATTAATCAGCTCCATTTCATTCCAGACTGGCACAATCCACATGCCACAAGCAGTGCTACAGAAAGTTGGTGCAGCTGGCATGCCGCAACTGTTGCTTAGTGCTGCGCCACGGCTCGCCACCTCGCTCAACTCCAACAAACTGTCCATCAAAGTTACCTCCAGCTCAGGGGCATCAGGTAAACATTGGTTTCATATACCTACGTGTTCTAGCTAGTAAAGAATCTGACCTAGGCGATGCAGAAGAAAAAAATTGTCACCAGCATTACTCTGCCTTTACCAATTTTGCGGCTAAGTTTATGACCACCGTATTGGATTCCTTTATCTTATAACAATAAATCCAAATATACCTAATAACCATCTTACGATGGTGCCAAAACTAATTTGGTATGTCTGGTAAAGCCAGAACTTATCAGAAAAAAAAAGTTATACTTCCAATCTTAATACAAAAACTACAATTTGCCATAAAATGCACAACTACGGACGTGCAGAGGTAACTCAGGCTGTATAACTATGTAATACAGAGTAGGTACCTAACTTTTGATGTGCTTCGCATCATCATCATCTCTTTGATTTGTGCTGATCGCATTCAATTCTTCAGCTAGACGATCCAGTTTTTTACTTATTTGCCAACTGTTCCATAAAATTCTAACCATTTATTTCCTTCTTCCAGGCTTCAACCTCCCGCCAACGCCCCCATCCTCGCTATCATCATCCGACAGCGAGGGCGCGCTGTCGCCGGCGCACGAGGCGTCGGCCGCGCCGCTCGCGCCGCCCGCCGCGCCTGCGCGCCGCTCTCACCTCTACGTGTCGCACCACACCAGGCAGCCAATCAACACGCCGCTTATTAGCAGTCAACCGGTAAGGATCCAATCCAGGCACAGTAAGAGGGCTTAAATGTCATAGGGTCAAATCGCAGCAGGTGAACGATGGCGGTGTATTTTGTGTTCAGAACTTGGAGATGGAGAGTAGTCACGCTTCCAGTAAACAAACAAACATAGGAACATAGCAAACTATAGGGTAATTCTAGCACTTGATGATGCTGCAATTTCAGTCGCTGTGTACTTTAAAAAACCGGCCAAGTGCGACACCAAGGATTCCGTTCCACCGTACAGTATAAATATATAAAACAAAACAGGTTTCTTGTATACCCCCCCTTAATTTTTAACTTTATTTCTTTTTATTATTTGTTGTTGAAATACACAATCTGTGAACATTTCAACTGACTACCTATTACGGTTCGTGCGATACAGGCCTCTGACAAACAGACGGATGAGCAACGGAGGCTTAAAACTATTCTCGAACTTCTCCAATACCAATCTATAAATAATAAAGTCATTCATGATTATTAACGATGTCTGAATGAAAAATCGTCTAAATGCAGTCAATGAACGGTCTACAGATGCCTTCCTTCTTAAAAATGCAAAACTTCAATTGGAATCTAAATACTTACTCAATTCGTATGATAGATATGTTCTGTTTATCTAATTTCCTAATTCATCATCTAATTTCTGTATGCACTTGAACTGTAAGGAATTTTAGTTGGCTAAATAATTTCCAATGTCCATCGAACCGATTCATACACCCGCATTAATGTCTCGTAAATATATGGAAGCAATAAAGGTGTTCCGAAGATTGACGACCTCTGCATACTAACCAAAGTAACCACCGCACACCGTTTCGGGAACAAACTGCATGCAATAGAATATTCATTAACTGTAATACTATAATTCAGAAAAAAGTTCTGAGAACGAAGGGTCTGACTGGTCTAAACAAAACCAATATAGGGAAAACAAATTGAGTTGCAAAAGGCAGATAGTTCGTAACATACCTAGTTTTTACCTAAGTTAAATATTGTTATACTCTTACTATATAGGTAGCTAATGTGAATTTTGTTAATTCAGTTTTCCACAACTTTAATTTAAGCGCTTTCTCCGTTTACAGAAAGGGTCGACTGGCACACTCGTGCTGACAGAGGAAGAGAAACGCACCTTACTCGCTGAAGGATACCCCGTCCCGACACGTCTACCCCTCACCAAGGCTGAGGAGAAGTCACTCAAGAAGATCAGGAGGAAAATTAAGAACAAGGTAGTTATAGCAAAATAATTCTCCCATTCATAATAATAAGCATCTATAATTTCAAAATCCTAATTTCATTAATTATTTTCCAGATTTCAGCCCAAGAAAGCAGACGCAAAAAGAAAGAATACATGGACCAACTGGAGAGGAAGGTCGAGATCCTTATATCTGAGAACACAGACTACAGGAAAAGGGTAGATACCCTCGAGCAGAAGAACGCGAGCCTCTTGAGCCAGGTGGCCTCCCTGCAGGCCATGGTGGCGCGCGGCGCCCGCAAGTGACGTCACTCGGCCGCCACGCCTGACGTCACGCCGCGCGCGCTCCCACACGTGACGTCACAGGTAGCACGCTCCGCTCGCGCGGTGCGACACAAGCTGTAACGTTCCGGAGCTTGTGTCCCGACCGCCGCGACCCCGCAAGGCTGTGAGACGTCTCACAGTGCATCGTCTGTCAAAGTATGACGCTGTCCCATAACGGAATGAATGTATATTTTGGATGTACAATATTTACATTTACGTCGCGTACACAAGTGTCCGGGGAAAGAACTGTCAGCGTTTGAATGGTTGCTCACTGTAATTGTTAGTAAATAGGTATTCTGTGGTGCTGGATCGATATACCCGCTACGTCGGTATACAAACTGTCAAGTGCCACACTAGATATTTATTTTATACAACTCTGAAACAGTTTTCGTTCGAGACGCGAGGGATGACTTGATAACAGGGAATTATAGTACTGGGGTTTAGATAAGTATCGATAGTTATTTACGCGTGTTGTTTGAAATCTCGTAATATATTATAATAGCGCTGTAACGGCGATAAATAGATTGTAAGTTTTATTTTATGCGTGTTTTCATTGAAATGTGCAATTAGTTTAAGGATTTATTGTTACCCAAAGCATACATTGTACTTGTGTGGGCTCTCCGTCGTTGAACACATCGCCGTGAACACATCGCCGGTCTGCATGTGGCCTAATGAAGTTAATGGTATTTTTGACACTAGATTAAACAATAGAGACTACTAAACTAAAGTCCCCGTCACAAGAAGCTTACAATTTTGTAAACACACATATCAGGGCAATGCAGTATAACTCTTATCTCGCTAAAGTAAGGCTTAAATTAGAAATGGCGGCCCAAATGTTTACGTTCCATGAGTCAAAAGAAACATTAGAAGAAAGCGCTATAAATCGCTAAAATATAACCCGACCGAGTGAAATTACTCGTTAGTTTCGTATTACACGTATGTTACTTTGAGTTGATTGAATTTTGGATTATATTTTGTTGATTGAATTGTCGCTACGTAACTTAGTAGACGTTCTTTATTTGCAAAATTCATAGCTTCTCGTGACGGGGACTTTGCTTATAGTTTGGAACATAGCGTATTACAGGATACCTATGGAACTGAGATCGCGTGTCGCGGTGCGTTGTGTTATCGGGAATCTTCGTAGCATAATAATGTAAGACGAACAATGTACCAGCGTCTGTCTTACCGATTAATATTGAATTCCATGAATTTGCATTTATAGCGAAATGTGTATTGTCCTAGAGATTTTACCTTGTATTTAAGATAAAGTTAGTAATGTATCTAATAGTGGACCTATTTAAAACCGATTTGTGTGACAAGTGTTTCGGTTATGTCTAGTCTCTTGTAGAACCGCCGGGCCGCGCGCTGCGGGCCTCCATACAAACATTAGCTGTATTCTCAGTTCTGCGCTCTATATCGACAAGTACAAAATAATGGCATGCCTTCAACGAGAATAACGTAACTAACGTAATGAGCTAACTATTTACATGCAGTATTCTAACTATAAGGGTTGCCAGATACAAAAACGAAGACTTGACAACCAACGGAAGATAGAAAATTTTATTATAAAAACTCCAAAGGTTGTTGGACAGTCTTCGATTTTTCGTAACAAGGCACCTAAAAGCTTAATAAATAAATCATTTAAAAAAAAGTAACTTCTAGCAGAATCTCCAGAAAAAAGTCGTTGCATTCGTGTATTCGTGGTCTTGCCAAGTCTGCCGTAGCTTCTCCAGTTAAGCGTGATAGTTCCATATAACAAGCTGCTAGTGATCTTTCTAACATTCTTTTAAAAACTAAACATTCCATTTCTTTAGTAATATGAGTGACTTAAAGTGAGCTCGAGTACTTATTACACCTAATCGTAGACTTTAGCGCCGAAACACACTTTTAACATTTGTCTGCGGGACGTTCCGATACATCATTGAAAGCAGTTTTTTTTTACGTGTAACATTTTTCTTCTCACTTTCCATCTGTGGGAGTGATTTCGGGAAAAGGGACGGAAGTGTGTAACAGGAAGCCGGGGAAGCGCGCGCTATTTGATTTGACCAATGAGCGCGCGTGGTGCTAGAGTTGCCGTCAGAGACAACCTTGACGAAGCCCCGCCCCTTTACTGTTGCTTATTACCAAGGTGAGCAGTCAGATGTTACACATCATATGCAACTCTTTTGAGGCTCGCTTTTTCATTTTTCTGCTCTTTCTTTCCGTGCTTCGGAAAGCACGTTAAGCCGTTTTTCCCGGCTGTTTTAAGTTTATCTTTGACAGTCGTTACGGGTCGTCAGAAGCCCAAAAGTCTGTCAACCAGTCTTACCAAGGGGTATCGTGTTACCTAGTAACTGGGTTGTGGAGGTCAGATAGGCTGTCGCTCTATGTAAAATACTGGTATTGGGATGCATCCTGTAGACTGGAAGCCGACCCCAACATTTATGTAGTTGGGAAAAGGGTGGGCAGATAATGATTCTATCTGCACTTCAATGCCTCATCTTCACTTTGCTTTCATAATACGAATCGGAACAATTCCTGAAAACAAATGTTTCCAGTGCGCCTCGACTTTATATAACAAACTTTATAAAAAAATAACACATTTTGTAATAGAATAAAATGTGCTGTTATAAATTTTCGTGTGAATAATTTATATGACTAGCCAATACAATCAATGTTAGTTTTTTCAAAATTTTATCGTCGATTTTTAATGTCAACTTGTATCGGGTGTCGTCAACATTTTTGTAATATCGAAAATATTAATTAAATCAAATTATATTGCGAAAAATCGATATTAGAGATGTCGCTTTCTACATAATGACTTAAAAATCGATTAAATTGTAAATACCCTACATGTAAAAATTATATTTACCAGAATGCCTGTATATAGGTAATATCATTGTTTCGTATTAATATTTCACTGTTTGTGCAATTAATTTGTTCTCTTATACACTCGTAAATGTTCTTCCTATTTAGTCATATAAGAAAATGTTATATTTATATAGCGCTGAATTAATATATCGACATTATTATAACCCTGTCTCATCGGGGAACGTTTAAAAGAATTGAGATATATTTTAAGAGATTTTTTCTAAGGAAATTTTAGATATATATATATATATATTATAAACACTGTTTTACATGTCTTTATCACTATACAAGTTAGGTCTCTAGTTAAAAGTATCGTTAGTACCTACGGTCCTACATACAAGTTTATTATTGAAACTGCAAAGTGTGCCTGCCTATCAGCTATTGATTTAAGGGGATAAGCATCGATAGTAAAGTATCCTTTATAGAAAATATAATTATTTAAATATATGAAATATTCAATTCCTAATATGGCATTTACCGTCTGCAAAAGTGATTTAATAGGAATTATGATGAATTAACTGACCTTAGTAATATATTTAACTTATAATGGAATTAATATATGAGAGAGGTGCGTTTGCGCCGGGCTTATTATGACATAATAACTTGTAATGTAAACGAAATGCCAAACATACTTACTTTTATATGTTAGTATGCACCATACATATTTGGGTGACAATGTTACGATTCATTCGAGGTTGTTTTAAGATTGCATGATATGTGTTTGTTCTGCGACGTGTTGTTGATCTCTGATGGATCGTAATCTGTGCGCATGCGTGAGCCCCCTACTGGGGACCAATAGCGTCTTGTTATTCATTATAAAGTAATTTTATTTGATAGTTTTATTTGTTATAAAACTATACGTTACCTTGAGTCATGATTTGTTGAATCGTTTGTTTTATTATTATTTTTCAATGACATTGCGGATTTTAGTGTCACCCTTCTAATAAAACGTCAAATATTGTAATATCAATTGTTTCTTTTATATTTTTCCCACCAACCACTGTCCATTTTTTTTTTCCTACGTATTTATGACAGCCTGCACCCTTTCATTTTGACAGTTCAACAACATTCATTGCGTTATTTACGTTACGCCTACGACGACGTCACATCGCGAAGGCGCATGCGCGCGACATTCTTCACTGTATGTCGAAATTCCAAATCAATCAATCTGCCTAGCCTTTTCCCAACTATATTTTATATATTTCACCACATGTTTTCACGATACTCTGCGGCGCGAGCTTGTACTGCGCCTTACTCAATTATTTTTTTTAGGGATTGGTTACTTTTTTGACCACTGTTTACCGGTTGGTATGAAATGAGAAAGAGATAATTTATCTTTAATTATTTATTTTTCTTATCAAGCTTACTTATAATCGCTCTCACATACAAATCCGTAGACAAAATTCCAAATACGCAATTAAGACTAGATTTTTACATAATTAGTACAATAAATGTGAAAACCAAAAGATTACAAATACATTGAGAACTATCGGAGCACCAATGGTTTTTCTATCGCTCAGTCTTGGTTTAAATATCTACACTTAAACTATACTTAATTCCTAGAAATATGTATTTAAATAAAAATTATTATATTATAACAATAGAATCTCAATTAAAATAAAAACCTTACGTATTTTTTTACGACAATTTTTTTTCTTTAGTTTGTGTAATGAACAGCTAAAAAAGTGGATAGGTACTAAAGTATGGCAAAATAATTACCAAAAGAAATAAAACATCATACTGGTTTTCAAATGAAAATAAAGTGAAAAAAGAGTTAAAATTTTAAAACCAGCTTTTTTCTAAAACCATTAATCAGAAAAACAGTCGTCGAGCTCTAGAACTATTGTCATTCTCATCTTTACAACTTGTGAAGGAGCCTTAAATAAAATCTATTCCAAATAAAATATTTATACTTCTATTCAAAGCGTAATGAATACTTTCTTCTTGGCCATAACATGTGCGATGATGACCCAGAGTGTTGTTCCCCAAACCGCTTCAACGAGGCTTATAGCGTGCGTCCTCATGTAGGGGACCTTCCAGTGGAAGGGGAACAGGTGGGCGCACAGGGAGTGGCCGATGTAGAGGGCGATGGCGTTCAGCCCGGGGGCCCTGAAGGGTCCTCCCCCCCACAGCCTCCAGGCGTCTGTGAGGGTGTAGCAGAAACAGAGCAGGATGAGGCAGCACGCTGATGTTACGAGGACGAATGAAATAGACCTGAAATAAATTTAAAAAATTAAATAAAAAAATAGTTCGTTTTTCAATTTGCTGAACTTCTAGAATATGAACAGTCCTTTAGATCTGAACCAAAAATCTGCAAATATTGATATTCTATCTGGGAATGCTCCGTTTGACGCTTATCATCATTTGCCTACCCTTTTCCTTACAATTTTGGGGTCAGCTTCCAGTAAAAACGTATGCACCTGATTTTTTTGACTTTTTTGACAACCTCCACAACCCAGATCCCCTTTACGCCCATAAGAGGGAGAACAGGTTCTTTTGTCTTTTGGTTGGTTCAGTATTCAAAAAAAAACATTACTAACGAACGTAACTTCGTAAAACTCTAGTCAACTTACCAAAGGTTCTTATTGATGGGTACAACCCCATGTTCCCTGGAGAATCCAGCCAGCAGAGCTCCAGCGAGTGCGAAGACCAACGCCCATGCGAGCCAACGAGAGATCCGGGCCTTGTGCGAGCGCTGTAGCAGGACCGTGGCGCCTGCTTGCACGCCCAGGAGGGCTTGCACCGCTGATGTTAGGCATCCTGGATAGAAATACAACATTAAAAAACTTAGTAAGTAGTTATGGCAATTTTAAACGTCATTAGTCAATGAGTCATGTGCTTTCAGCAGAAAACGAAAAATATCATAATAGTAAAAAACGATGTTATTTCCTAAGTTAGTTCAGGAAATCAGAACCTGTACAATACGGCCCATATAACTTGGCCGGTCCGAACTTCGCGCAGAATGCAGCGCAATAAGAAAAATTTTGGAACCAAATGGTGGCATGAGGCGATTGTGAATGAGAGAACATGCGCGAAAGTTGGCAAAGCCTGTGTTCAGACCTGCCAAGTTATAATCGGCCGTTTTGTACCTGTGTGTGAACTGAATTGATTTGAGACTGTACTATTGTATAGCACTTACTAATTTCATGTCTAAGACTTGAAATTGAATAATATGTCAAATCTGCGAGACGTTTTCTCTTTGTCTGTAGAGCGAGTCGATTCGTTAGCGACCGCCAACCTACTTGCCTAGGCTACTAAGTACCACAACGTCTAGCAAGCTGGAGGAATTAATCTAACGTCAGCATCACATGTTTCTTAGAATGTCCTTTCTTTGGTATTGTTCGTCGAGTTGTTGAGCTCGAGTTGAGCTACATGATTACTGACAAATGCGTGCACTGACTGGACAGATCTACTCAAATCTGTGTGGTTGTAACCTTAAAAGACCATATAACAACATTAATCTGCATGGTCCTCATTATGTCCAGACCAATATTATTTATTTGTTTATTCTTCTGACACATTTCCCATTAGGCATATTCTTCTTTCATATATCTATGGGCATATTATTATGTCTGGAGTTTAAAAGAGAGGCTTTGTTTCGGTTTTTCTTCTCAGATTAGTCGGTTCCTATCCGACTAATCTGAGACCACTGCACTCATCTAGTTTTAAAACATCATTTAGTTTTAACGTGTAAAAGTGTTTTTTTATAACCAATTTGCAGAAATAAATATAAATTACATACCTAAAAGGCCTTCAGGGTCAGTAGGGTCTCCCCCATAGACCCGCGCAGCGTCACTGTTCTGGAACACGTGCGCGCGCCCCAGCACCAGGCGGTCGATGTACCCCGCCGCGCCGCCGGCGCACCCGCCCGCTACCCAGTTGTCGTGGAAGCCGCCGGGTCCTAAGTAGCCCCTGGAAAGATATACCAGATTGTATAATACAAACTTGAATATATAATGTCGCCCATGGGCATGTGCCCGCCCGTATTTTTCTGAATATTCGTGAAATGACTTAAGGTACAGCAGGCATAAAATTCAAAGTTTATAAAGGAATGACTGACTTTACCCACTCAACGCATGAATTGAATGTGAATTTTAGTTGATTTATGGATACTAAATATAAAAACATAACTCTATTTAAATAAAATAATAAAAAATAACTTTTTTAAAATAAAATAATAAAAAGTAACTCTTTTTAAATCTCGATTTATTTAAAAAAATACTAGAATTTGTGACGGAAACAGCGTTGTTTCCTAATTGTTTTTCAATTTTCGCCTGCGTAGGTATATATTTTCTCTGCAATGGTACTCACATCGGACAGTGTTCGTCGTGAACTACGAAGGTGATGACACTATGTGCAGCCACAAGGACGGCTGCTAGCACCCAGCACCACACACAGGATAACACGTCTTTCAGGGCCTGACCACATGCACCCTGCGAATGAACATCAAAAAAATATTACAGCCTAATTGTCCCACCTCAGCACGCGTAGCATGACCGCCATAGAAACGGGTTTTGTATACGGGAGAATAGACAAAATGTACACTATTCTTCCGTCGACAAAACCCGTTTCTACGGAGGTCATGCTACGCGTGCTGGTCTCATAATTATAAAGACGTAGACGACGAGTCATTGAGTTTTCGATGAATTTGAAGAAGTTGTGTTTCAGCAGAGACTGCAGAAAAAATAAAATCAACAAATCTGCAATTTTATCTGGGCCTGACTGGCGTTAAACTTCCAGCTTCTTTACCATATGGATATTTATATTTTTCTTATACTTACGCATTCTTAGCTACTTATTTTACCTACGTAAATACTTTTAAAATGTATCTGTGACTACATCATTCTATATGTAGATGTAGTGCAGTGTTTTAACACTTGGGAATGCTAATTAAACCGAAAGTGAACGGCAACTTGACTTCGATCAATCTTAGCATATGTAGCAAGTAGGTACCTATGATATGCCTAACTTTTTATATGCCTAAGAAGCAGGTAGGTAGTATTAATAACTAGCACACGACCGGATTCCTTTACTTATCTACTCAAGTACTTTTTTTTTTCGTTGTCTAGTTCTCTACTTATTATTCATAATTAATCTTCAATCCCATAGTATACACAGTACCTACAGAAACCGATAAATTAAAAACCAATTTCTTTTCTTGCCTTTGCAAAGAACTTTTGGCGCTAGCTAGCACATTATTGGCACGATCCTCACTTGAATTGAGTAATTATCATTACAATTGTACTTTAATACAGCATCAATGATATATAATCTGTAATTGAACTTATTGTAAAATTAGAAAAAAAACCCAAGCCATATATCGTAAAGCATAAAGACTTTTTATATTACCAGTAGAGATTTAGAAAGATACGCACCAGATATTTACAGTACGCTGAAAACCCGTAGCTTTTTACAAAAGCATAAATAAACATAACATTTCTTTCTTACACTCACCCGCGGAGGCGTGTAGTACTTCGGCGCCGTGAGGGCGTAGAAACCAGCGGCGATGAGGTACGACACTGCTAAGCGTTGGAGTACGCCGAAGATACGCAGCTCAGACAGCATGTTGGAGCCGTAGATCGTGTTGAGGGACATCCCTAGCAGGAACATGATGACAGAACGCTGGAAAGAGAGAAGACACCGTTCACAAATCATAACAGGAAAATCTACATAAATAGGTAACCTGGCGCTAATTGACACAGAGAATGAGTAAACAGTATATCAATCCTCGACTGTGTATTTGTTTTATTCTGAATAGACTAGGTATAAGTAACCACAGAAGTCACCGAAAGGTTATAATTACGAGAAAATGGTCCAGTGGAAAGAATGCTTGAACCTAACAAGCAGAAACTAAGTACCAGCAAGTTTGATAGTGAGTCGATGACCTGTCATGTTTTTAAACATTTTTATATGTGTCATGCCCGCATCTGCATTTGTTTGTATATCGGTTATCAAAGCCTCACTAAGCACTTTTTTTGGTTAGGAATGTCCATGTTATATTTGTAGTGGAAAAACAGTAAAGGGCAAACATCAATTCCGAGATTCAATTTGAAATGTTGTCTGACATTGTTCAGCATTTTAACACAATAGAAGTTCATCCTTTATGCAATTCGAGACATGACTATAGATGTAGACAATTACATAACGATTAAAATTTAAATTATTGATATGCTCATGAAATAAAACTGCGACCATTGTAAAGTCCAATTTACACGATGGGGCACAAAATAAAATCGTTCGTATAAACACCTTTTAGAAGGTGCAAGTTTTTCTGATACTTAAACTGGTGGGATTCTACAGGCAATTCAATCGCACCGTATAAAGACTCCGACAAAGGAGGCGACAAGGTTGTATGAAAACTTCACAGAAATTGTTGTACCGGTGTCGTGTCGCGCCTGTCAGCGGCAAGTAATATTTTGTGCAGAAACCATCCAATCTCTTTCGGACTTGTTCACCTTAACAACTGCCGAATAAAGCAAGTTTCACAATCACGGAGCTTAAGAAATCTAGACTTTTAAAAGTGCTAAAGTTCATTGTTACTGTGGTTCTAAAAAAGAACACAATTTCCAACTGTTCCAATAAACTATTTACAAATTGATAGATTTAATTTAACTGTATCAATAAAAACGGTACGCAGTTCAGTTAACAAAAGATCGATGACGAAGCCTTTAAAAATTAATCGAATATAAAGTTTTTCACTAAGTATTTCGCTTGTTATGCAAGCGTAAACCTCTTGAGGAAAGCCACACTTGAAGAGAATCGAATTACGTGGTACTTAGATAAATAACGATGACACTTTGATCACATCCCAGTTTGATGACAGACTGTATGATAAGGCCCCGGAGTACAACTTTTGATTTGTTTTTGGTACAAACTTTTATGTAAAAATCTACTGTAAGTATAGGTAGGTATATATTTTTTGTTAAAAATCAATATATGTAACATGAAAGTCAAAAATTTTAGGTACTTAGGTATCACAAATACGTTTTTTTACCGTACGTCGATAGGTACCGACGCATTTCGTATATTTCATTGTTACCGACTTCACAAAAAGGAGGAGTGTATGTGTATGCATTCGACGAGTTTTTTTTTCAGTAATTAAATCGATGACAATGATGAACAAGGAATACCTACCCAATTGTTCATGAATCACAATATTTATGAAAACCTAAATTTCCAAGTCACTCTACAGTACAATGCAATATTTCCATGTCAACAATGACATTGTGTAAAAGTGTAAAACACTGACAAACTGCATTCGACAAATCATGAACAAAAAAAAGAATGGCCATCTGCTTACTAATACGCTCACGAACAATTCTAACCCAAGCGGATGAAGAAAAGTAGACTAGCAATAAACAGGCCAATTAAAAGAATAGCCGTGGATAATACCCCAACAATTACGTCTTAATTTAAATGGCCACATCTGCCAAATAACAGACATTCATTCTAAATGCACCAATCACGTGTCACCGACACTTGCCGATTGTTCTACACGAATTGTAACAGCCTCCTCTACATTCTAAACCAGGCCATGTCCGTTACTGGGTCACTATATCGAACAACTAACGATACCTTCAGTATAAAATGTAGTGTTCCTATTACTCTCACGCATGTGATATACATTGACGGCAAAGATCACTCAGTAAAGAAAAATAAACGAGTAAAAGACGATATGGATGGTGTGGACAACGATGTTGTAGATAGAGGCGGGGAGAGCTATCTGGATGTTATCACGCAAACAGAATTTCCAATGAAATATGTAGCAAAAAGTCGACTGCGCATTAGCGGCGGGTGCGCTGAAGTGATACTCGTATGCATTGGAGATCTGATAAAGGTACACAATGAGACAAAATGCGGAAGTCTTCGTGATGCAACGAAAGTGAACGGATCGCGTGCGGTGAATACAAATATCTCTGTATCTATTGAAGACCACATTAATCACTTATTGCGATTAAGTGTGAGATATTTTTTAGTTCCTTTGTTATCTAACTGCTTTATTGCTTAATAAAATCCGAGCAAGAAGCTAACAAAACTAAGCGTTTCTGAACTCATTGCTCTGCTTGACGGCCATTTCAAATTTCTGTTGAATAACTCGTTGATATCAACGTTAACAACAACTTAATTAATTTGAAAATAGTTTGCAATTTAAAATCCATAATCAAAGTTTCTTTTTTCTAATTGGTAACATACTTAGGTAATTTATTTTCACAGCTAGACTTCTAGATCATATCTTGACTGCCACGATATCTCAAATATGATATCGAGTATTATCAAAAAATACAAAATATATTGTAAATAAGGCTTTTCACTAGCAAGGAGCTGATCATCTAATCGGCGCACCTCTTGATTTCGACTCACCTACTTATTCTAGTATTTGCATCACAATGCAACTATGCCTTTCACAAGGAACCGATGTGACCTCATGCCCAGAGATCACTTGTACATGAACCATCCCATGCATACCTGAATAACCTACTGCAGATTAGCTTTTGTCCTCAATTTCACTTCCTTGAATA
Source organism: Agrochola circellaris (assembly GCA_914767755.1). Lineage (NCBI taxonomy): Eukaryota > Metazoa > Arthropoda > Insecta > Lepidoptera > Noctuidae > Agrochola > Agrochola circellaris. Next base: position 6,986,250 of record OU611847.1, read on the forward strand.
CCGCTGGAACATTCATAATGTATTTTTTATTCTCTGATCAGGAAGCACGCCAGAGGAGCCGATGATGCAGCTAGTCATATAAAATGAATTTAGTTATTTGACCAAGTAATTCAAAATGCATCATCCATTAAAACCCCAAGGGAAAATCATATTTAAGGACTTGACACCAAGAGATGTCAGCACAACTGACGGGATCCGCTAGGACCGATGCCTGCCGGGGTCCCGGGAAAGGGAAATGTGCGAAAGGGATACTGTGACCCCTGGCAACGTACAGGCAACTGAAACTAAAGCTAAAACCCACAGTCAGTCAGTAAGAGTCTGACTGAGAAGTTATTTGATTTGTTATTTTGCCCACCCCAAAAAAAAAAGGACTTGACACCAATACAATATATTTTTACGATTTTATTTACGCCAAAGTTTCGGGATAACCCGACTAGGTCAATCAAAAAGACGCATCATGACCTTGCAGAGTTAGCTATTGACTCAGATGGTTCACTCCGAATTTTTGGCATGAAGCTACAAATAGGTACGCCGCGGGCTGGACTTGTCGAATTCGGTGGGCGTAACGTAGTCATAGAATATAAGAGTTACGCGATAGAAAGAGTGGCAACTTCTAGGTGAATTTAACTGTAGATAATTAGCGCTGTGCGACCTGAATTGCACTTTATTGTGTCGTAGCAACAGTCGATTTTTATTTAAATGATTTTGCGGGGTGAACCCTCTTTACTTATCTGTGCTCTTGATTAAATTATTATTATTATTCACGTCTGCACAGTTTATTAAAGATAATAAAAAGAAGTGCAGTGATTGACTTAATCTTTAAGAGAGACGCTGTTAACGGTGGAACATTGCACTGTTAGAATTAAAACAATTTCCGCCAAAACTAATATACCATCTTCGCACCTTATTTACGATATCCTCATGGATTTTTGCAGTTTCTTGATGGCACAGATCTAAAATCCCATGGAAGCAGCTATTTAAACAGTTTACCATCATCCTCAAGAGCTAAGATAGTCAGACAGCTTTAACCCGGCGCATACGCATCGATCCGCGTAACGTTTACATAACGAGACTGGTTCTAAAGGTTGACCTTAAGCACCCCTTTCACAGTTAGCGCGCCTGCCGACTGCTTACGTAAGTGTTCTGTTACAAGTGTTACACCATACGATGATTAAATGGGACCTGCTGTTATAAAACAATACACTTAGAAATGATTTAAATTCATGTTTTGATTTGTATTCTCCGAAGACTCATTTTCGTTTAAATATAGAGGCCTTATGAAACACTGCTGAAAATCCACTTATATCGTGATAACATGACGCTGACCAAGAAAATGTATCAGGGACACACTACAACTGTCCCAACTGCTATCATGATTTTGGGGGAAAAAACAGTAATTTTCTCGGCAATTTCCAACTTGAGCAGTCTCTATGAGTCTTCTCATTTAGAGCTAGAGTATATTTGCGAGTAATATCTCGCAGACAGAACTCTGCAATATAACTATCTTCTACTCGCAACATAAATTACGAATAATAGTGCAGCAATGAAACTTACCCTAACGATATGCATAAAAATCTTCCACCTCGGGACGCCCTTAGCGAAGGCGCTCTTCACAGACAGGGGAATGCAGACGCCCATGATCCAGAGGAAGGCAGGAAACACCAGGTCGCCAGCCACGAGACCGTTCCACGTCGCATGCTCCATCCACCAGTAGCCGCCAGCGCCGTCGTTCACGAAGATCATGAAGACAATAGCCATTCTATACGAAATGGTCTCGTTTTAGAATATTATGTAAAGCAAATTCTAAATACACACAACTTAGAACATACGTCCGTCTAAGTTTTGATAAGGCAAAACATAGGATAGATTGTGTGAAAGATTATATGGTAAAAAAATCACTTTCTTGACCCCTTTTCTTTTTTGAATAGGTACTGAGATGCCCGCTAACAGAGATATATGATCATTAGCCGTCTCAGTAGACACCATGCTGCGCCGAGCCAAAATAAATTTGGTTAAAGTCAGGATAATAAAACCATTAACCAGAGAAATTATGACCAATGATGAAGGAAAGCTAAAATTCGATGTTTAGAATCAGATTATGTGGTAATTACATACTAAAAACGCTCAGTAACCTAAAACTGTATGTACAGCAACATTAAAAAATCGTGTGAATAGGGCTATTCACACGCATAGTCTTTCTGGTCGTGCTAGATTCCAAATTAACACAGATGTTATGTAGGCGCCCGCGCCGATGAAAGCCTTTTTAATTTTGCAAATGTTGTTCCTCTTAAGTATATCAGGTGGTAATGATGGACAAATCATTAATTGTCTCCATCACATGACAAAGATCAACGACTTTGATTATAGACATTTAGTTCAAAATCTGCATTTAGTTTTACTAAAGGCTCGAATCCCTGTTAAAAAAAAATCATTTAAACGTTATAATAAATAAGCAAGTGTTCACTCACCCTCTAAAAGTGTCAAGTGCTCGTAACCTCTGTTGTATAGCCAGCTCCTTGTCCCCATACCTCAGCTTGCCGGTCCTCCTCACCCGTGACATGATCAGCTTCACGATGCCGTGCAGCACCCATATCGCCAACAACACGCCCAGTAACAACAGAAGAGCTGATGGAAGAAATAGCCTTTAAAATAATTAATCTCTTATTGCTTTTATTGCCCGGAGGATCGTTTCATCAATGTCCATCGCTGAAGCCGGACTAATAGTTTTAACGCGTTCAGTGCCAGGAGCCCTCCTAGAGGGCTCATTATAAATGTAGGTTTGTCTTAGCGCATACAGCATTAAAAACCTTGAAAATAAAATCTGATGTATATTTTAACAAGATGTAAAATATATGCGTAAAAATATATGCGTAAAAAGAAATATGTGCGTGTTTAAATATACATGCGTTTGGTTTAAAATCCAAACATTTATTTATATATTTTTGTTCACTGTTGCAAATATTCACTAAAAATTTAAAAGGTTTGAAACTACGTACAGCGACAAGACCCCCTGAAAATACAATTTTACTTCGTTTTACAGTGTTTTATAACACTGTTTTAAACCTAATGCCGTTGACCGTCCGCGATGCTTAACTTTAGCGCAAACGTAATGCCGGCAACCCTCCCGGAGGGTTCACTTTCAATATGTATGGCGGCATGGCGTATAAGTTCTATGAAAAGTGGGTGGAATCGAAAGTGTTAATGGAAGACGCAAACAGGAGATTGACAATATTCAACACGCTTAACAGATACGACGATACGATGACGGATTAGTAATCTCCGGGGAAATTATTTTTAGGCAGTACGATGGAGCTACTCATTCTTCGGTTGTATTCCCGAAGTCGCCATCATGATCGAAATAAACTTCGAGAAGGAATGGGGCTACTTATTCCCTAAGCCTCGAACTACAGACAGGTTTGCTACGAATGCCAATCATGAAATCATGAGAACATGCACACATGGTACTTGTTGAATTGTCAACCCATTTCCCTTAATCGACTCACAAATCTCGGTACAATTCATACACATTGTGGTTTTCATCCACATATCAAAGATCATTATCTGCGATTGTTTGAACACCTGCATTGTAAAGTTTCTTTGAATTCATATGTTCATAAGTAATGTTTGGGATGCAATTATTCGATATCGTCAACATCGCATTTTTTTTTACAATCTGCCCAAATGATTTTTTTTAATAACCCTTAAAGGGTCTTCTTTTACGAAAACTACGAGGCAAGGAGCATGTTACATTTTTAGAATCTAATGGGCCAGGCCATTCACAGCATTTATGTTTTAAATTCAACCTTTCGAGTTTCCAGAAAAATTGTCCATTGACTCTTTTAACGTATTGTTATTGCAAAATCATTGATTGATCGACAAGAATAATGATGTTTATCCAAAATTCGACCTAACAACCTTGAAATTGTCCACACCCTTGCCATTGAACTATTGTCGATTCAAACGTTTGTGTCATCAACATGGTCGACATTTAGAACGGCCTCAGTATTCCTTTTATCGTTAAGTATATTTTGATTATTTCCATATATGGCATCCGATGGCTTTACCCGAACGCTCATAACTGGTTTCTGTGCCAGGGTCAGTTAGGCTGCAACCTGCATATATGCAGAAACTCAATATCGATGGCAATAACAATAAAATTATTGAATTTATGAAGGCAGCATTACTATTTGGACATGCAAATGAGGCTGACTTCGTATGAGCATTATGCAATGCTGTGCTGATAGAGGTTGGATTAAGATAAGTATCTTGAAATTATTCTGTCAGATAGAGTTAACATTCCATTTCGAGTTTCTTGTTACCTGTAGTTTAGTTTAGTTACATGCATGTTATTATTCCTAAAATTGAGGTGTTGGCTATTATGGAATGTTCTTTTCGATCTAAAAAATCCCGCGATTCCGGGATCGACGAATTTACTGTTCTGATTATAGAATCGGATGCATATTTAATTACGTTCAGGTGTCGGCTAATATGGAATGCACTTTTATATCGATCGTAAAAATCTCGCGATTCCGGAATTGAAAAATTTTGTACTTAATGACTTTAGAAATGCTAGCTAATGTTGTAAAATAGGTTGTCAAATGACATAGCACTTAGCGACAAACAACTCGGTGCCTTTACTTTCGTTAATAAATGTTAACAGTATATGAGTTTTTATGTTAATACGGCAAAAGTAACCTTCTTGAGAGGGCTGAGAAGTCCATACCATGTATCCGATTAGTTGTGCATTCCCGAATTTTATGGAATTCCAGGATATATATTAAGATTTTTTTTTATTAAGAAGCCACTTCTATAATTTCTTAGACAAAAATTAACTTTAGGTAGAATATGCATCCGAATATCCAATCGCTTGTTATTAGTCACAATAATGTGTGATTTAAGTATTGCCATGGTCAAAACATATTTTTTCAGGGGACTTATGGATTGCGATCAATCATTTGGTTTTCGCCTAAAAATTGTAAAACAACTAGGTATGTAGATTTATTTATCAGAAGCATCTTCATTTTATCATGACGTAGCCCAGTCGCTCTACCTATCCGATAAATATAATCCGAATTCATCTCATCGAAAACGTCGAGATAAAATAACTATATAACGATAAACTCTCTTATTTGTCACCAGTATTTGAACGGTACTCGAAATAAGAAGAATTTTATTATATCAAAATGGAGAACACTCTCTTGTGTGTGTTGTTTTTCGTGTTCAGTGTGTCTGGTGAACCGAGGGTTGATCCTTTAGTCCTGATCAGCAGTCAGGGCTTGGTCAGAGGTTATAAGGCGACCGATGGTGACTACTCCATGTTCCTGGGTGTGCCGTACGCTCAAGTGGACCCAGAAGATCCTTTTGGGGTAAGTAGAATGTTTCAACCAAAGAATTTGGCACTGACGCCTCGCCAACGGATGTTACCAACCGTTCAATATTAGACCCAGAATAGAAATAGGATTTCAAATAGAGAACGTGGCCATTTTATTTGTGTTTGAATTCCTTCCATACCAGCTAGGTTATTAAGCTTATCTATTCTAGAGGTAAAGTTAAAGCGAAAAGGATAATATCGGCAGTTCCGGAAATATAGTCAAGGTCTTCGCAAAAAACATAGATGCAACGATTACACCGATTTCTTTACCAGATCTTATAAAAAAAATGACAAAATCTGTAGGTAGCGGCTTAGTTCTGAGTAAATCACCATACATTTAGGCGTAATATAATCACGCCTAAATTTATGGCGCTTTTATCCTCCGCTTCATTAGCCAAAAGTGTTGACATAACTGACACAGTATCTATGTCATAGTAATTTTTACGCTATTAATAACATCATTATCGATAGCCGTGATGAGGCCGTCGACCCCACTGCAATGGAAAGTGTTTGTTTTTTAATTAAAACAAGACACACGGACTTGTGTATAGTTGTCACATTGTTTTTGTGATATAAAAGTAAATCATTTACAAGTTGTAAACAAGAAATGCTCAAAGTAACTGCTTATTCGGAATGTCTATAAAATAAAATGATATAATGAATAACAAAATCAATAAATATGGCTTATTTTATTAATATTAAACTGCCAATACCTCATACTGTTTGTTACCTATATAACATAACGTACATTCGTCAAAGGCAAAATATCCTTTTATGGGTCAAAAGTCATTTCAAGGTCCCAGTTTCTTTTAGTTTACATTCCTTGAATGATGATGTCAATCCACTCGACACAGTATCAGTCAATGATAGTAGGCAGCTGTTATCTACAGCTGCCTACAACTACAGCTAAGAAATAACTCCGAACACTCATATTCAGTAGATAGATAAGTTTGATGTCAACGGTCTGGTTCAGAGTTAAGTAAATAATGAAGAAAGAGCGAAAAATTCCAATCCGACGAGCATGAAAGACCAAGTAGTTTTCGCAAACTTCTACAATGTCATGCAAAGGTCATGGTAATTTGACATGAAAAAATATTCACATAGACATTTTTTCGTTTCAGCCATCTCATGCGCGACAACCATTCCAAGAAATAATCTACGATGCTAGGGACGGGACTACCAAATGCCCGCAAATGGGGTCCTCAAATAGTGACTCTGAGACGATTGACTGTCTTCGTCTCAACATCTTCGTACCGTTTGAAGCCAGTTCCAACAACCCTCTACCAGTTCTAGTTTGGATTCACGGTGGTGACTTCGTCCGAGGAAGTGCAGGAGATTATGGAGTCAGAAACTTAGTCAGACATGACGTAGTAGTCGTCACTGTTAACTATCGTCTTGGCCCATACGGCTTTATGTGCCTTGATAACCCCCGCGTGCCTGGTAATCAAGGTCTGAAGGACCAGTATGCGGCTCTGGGCTGGATCAGAAGGAATATTGCGTCTTTTGGTGGCAATCCCTATAATGTTACTATTGCTGGTCAAGATGCTGGAGCCGCATCTGTCCTATTACACGTGTATGCTGATAACACCAAATTGTTCCATAAAGCAATTGTAGAGAGTGGCACACCGCAGAGTGAAGGTATGTTTGTCAACGCGGATGTAAATGCTGCTATCATGATAGCTCAGCATTTAGGAGTAAACACGACGGATACTGATGAAGCCCTTCAGTTCCTCATAAGCTCTCCTCATGATTTAGTAACAGCTGCAGCTTACGAATTAAACTTACGACTGAGACCTTGCAAGGAGAGATCGTTCAGTGGTCTCGAAAATTTTGTAGAGAACGATCCTTACTCGTTAACGAACATAATCAAAGTGAGAAACACGCCCGTGTTGATTGGTTACACTAGCCAGGAACGTGACTCACTAAGCAACGATTACTTTAATTCAGACCCATTTTATGAAAAATTGAGAAACAATTTCAATCTCGACGGACTACAGTTAGAACAAGCCGCTACTTTTGTGAGGCGGTTCTATATAGGATATGACTCTATATCAGAAGATGTGACAACAGAATTGAAGAATTTTGAATCTGATTTTGTATTCGGCCATCCATCGCAAAGAGTAGTATCAAGGCTGTTCGAAGAAAATGTTGGGTCAGTCTATGAATATGTGTTCAGCTATGGTGCTCAAGGTGCAGGACATTCAGCTGAACTTAATTACTTGTTCGACATTGAAGGTGTCAACTTGAAGAGAAGTGAAGACGATCAATTGATAACAGACCGTATAACAACTTTATGGACCAATTTCATTAAATATGGGTAAGTTATGAATTTTATAAAAGCTAGACAAAAGCCATTCGAAATTTTACGAAGATCTAAACTATTTTTTTTTTAAAGTCTTTAAAATTCTACACACGTTACGTTACTAAGTCACGTTCTACATACCTAGTTAATTTGATTGTGTTCCTATAGCGCTAAAGTTAATTCCTAAAATTTTACCTGGTAAAGGTAGGAGTCCTCTCCCAATTTCCAGATGTATAAAACATGCAAATGTTAGAAAATGTGCTTATTTCCAGAAACCCAACACCGCAAACGTCCGACTTAATCCCAGTGAGGTGGACACCAGTCACTGCCACCTCCAGGCCGGCCATGGTTATCGATACAGACATCAGGATGGACAGTCGGGTCGAGAACCAGAGGATGGCTTTCTGGGACCTCTTCTATTCAATGTATGGGAGCTATAGTACCTTAACCAGAGAGTGTGTTTTCACCAAGTGCTGTTAAATTAATAAGTCCTGTGATTTTTATTTATTGTAGTAACGTAATAAGTTTCGACATATCGATAGTAACTGATTGTTGTGTAAATATGTAATTAAAGATTGAATTATGAAAGCTTTAATTTCAATTGATATTATAGTCATATACAATAAAACTGCAACATGTCGAAATTACTATTGATATTTCAATATGAATACACTCGAGAGCAATGAATCCGGGTCACTTAAAGAATGTTAAAAATCTCGGAAACTAAAAATGATAGGTTAATGCAATAAATTGTATTTAATAGACAATGTAATACTCCTTAAATGAAAGTAAAAAAAATATGAGTCACCATACATTTTATTAACACAAAATTACATAAAGAAAAAAACTGCTGATCTGTCCTTAAAACAAAAATAGGAAACATGAAATTTTTTAACTTTATTACGATTTTCTTGAATTTTAATACTTCGTATTGCCTCCTCGTGCTTCCATTACTGCGTTTACGCGGTTTGGCATGCTGTACACCAAGTTCCTTATACGATTTTGGGGAATATTCTCCCATTCCTCTGTGAGAGCAATTTTGAGCTCACGAAGCGTGATTGGGGGAGGGTTTCGTTGTTTTACGCATCTGCCTAGCTCGTCCCAAGCATGCTCGATCGGGTTGATATCCGGGCTGCGCGCTGGCCACTCCATACGAGTAATGTTCATCTCTTGAAGGTAGTCATTCACAATCCTACCTGTATGAGGTCGGGCATTGTCATGCATAAATATAGCATCCTCACCTAAATTGACCATAAATGGACCAACGTGATCATTGAGGATTTCTTCCACATATCTTACGCTAGTTAAAGAGCCGTTTTCTATGATCACCAGCTCTGTGCGACTTTCAGAAGAAATTCCGGCCCACACAAGTACAGACCCACCACCGTAGGCTACTTTTTCTTCGATGCATGCTTGCTTGAATCTTTCCCCTGGTCTTCGATACACTCTGTGTCTTCCATCGTGCTTGTAGAGCATAAATTTTGATTCGTCGGAGAACATAACTTTTGACCAATCTTCAATACTCCAATTTACGTGGCTCTGGGCATATCTTAGTCTTGAAATACGATGCCCACGCTCCAGTTTAGGGCCGTTTGCAGGTCTAAGGGGTTTTAAGTTAGATTCAGCAAGCCGACGTCTTACTGTCTATGCACTTGGGTTACTTCCTCCGAGGCGTCGAAACTGATTTGTGAGTTCAGTTCCTGTGAGAAAGCGATTTCGAAGCATGGTGTTCACCAAGTATCGGTCTTCTCGTGCTGTGGTACACCTGGTTCTGCCCGTTCCTGGTCTGCGTAGGTTAGAACCAGTTTCTTCGTAACGTCGGAGAACTCTTTGTACTGTTGACAGCGACACACCGACAGTCCTGGCTGTATCGCGCTGACTCCGGCCGGTTTCCAGCATTGTAAGTATTCTGGTGCATTCTTCAGGCGTAAGCGACATAATTTCAGCTTGAATAATGAATATAGAGCACTATCAACATGGTTTATGGACCCACATAAATGACAGATTACAAACAAAAGCAAAACCAAATGCTGTAATTTCGTAGTTCCATCTTCGAAAGTGGCCCTTTTTCAAATTTGATTTTTTTATGATATAACTTTACAATAACTAAGAAGTTTTAATACCTTCATTTAAGGAGTATTACATTGTCTATTAAATACAATTTATTGCATTAACCTAGCATTTTTAGTTTCCGAGATTTTTAGGATTCTTTAAGTGACCCGGATTCATTGCTCTCGAGTGTATTTACATTCAAAACGGTATTTACTTGATACTTTTAATTCGCTAGTACAATGGCATGTCAGTGGCTCTTTTCTGGGTCGCTCGTCTCCAACGGATGATGCTCATCAAGACAAATCGTCTTCACAAAGGATTTGGGCCAGCTTCGCCTCCCGCCCACTACAACCCACTTAGGTTCACTTGATCGCGTGTCGTGATTCGTATTTTTTATTAATTTGATGATAGCTTGTGCAGAAATTGAGGAAGCTCCAATGAACGTGGATCCGTTGCCAATTTTATTTTAAGAGACAAGTTTTATAGAACTTCAAGATTTTGTTTGCATATTTTATAAGAACGCAGCATATATTCCATACAACTGGTAGATACATAATTATATAATAAAATAAACAATGTGACTGTAGTTTTATTTTTGAAGCTCTTTTTCCTCACATAATCAACCTACCCCGACGCCCATGACATAACAAGGTCATGCATTAAACTGGTCTAGCAGCTAACAATTAAACTGGTCTAGCAGCTAACATCTTGCATTAAACTGGTCTAGCAGCTAACAATTAAACTGGTCTAGCAGCTAACATCTTGCATTAAACTGGTCTAGCAGCTAACAATTAAAATAAAAGCTCGTAAATTAGAGGTAGACAACGCAAATTGTAGAAATCATTGTCTTGTTCTAAAATTAGAAAGAAATAAAGAAAGAAAATAAATTTATTTGACTCAGGTTAAGGCACACAATATTCACACAAAAACAAAAATACAGAAAAATAAAGATAACTTAAAACAGTATTGTGTGCCTCTCGGCTGCGCCAAATAGACCCAGTTCAGCATAAATGCCAGACAACTATTGTCTTAATTAAGAAAACTGATCTTTTAATAATTTTCCTATCTTTGTTTTGCTATCGTATCTTTGTTTAACGAAATAGGTTGGAAGAATGCTACTAGAACTAAGTAGTATGTGCTAGGCTGTGAAGTTGACACGGCGCTACACTAGCGTAAACTACGACTATCATAACTCATACTTTCTTCCGATATTGTACACGCACCTAATACCAAAGAAAGTATTGGAAAACCGCTAGTACTCCCTATAATTGTATATTTACATCGGAATCATTATATCTATCTGCAGATCGTGATGTGGTTTCCTTACCACTTTCCTCGCTATATCGGAGATAAAACTAATCAAAGATCATTATGACTTCGGCACTTCTAACTTTCACTTGAAGGCCCATCGTCGCCAATGTCTACAGAATATTAGTTACGCCATTTTCACAATTTTCTCCAAGTTTTAGTGCGTGACTGTTTCGATCTGAGTTATCAATTTATTATTACTTAATAAATCTGCGGTGATCACCACCTGCTGTTTTGCTTTCATTTTTTAAATTTATATTGAAAATGAATTAATACAACTCCATTTTAGCGTGTCTGGGTAGTCAAATATTCAATACTGTAATTACGCACGTAATGAATATTGACTGAGGAGCATGTAACAAGATAAGTATTAAGAAAGAATATGGATGTCTATAAAAAGAGTAAGACCAAAGAAAGATGATTGGATTCTGTGAAAGATGATAATTAGATTGCTAGGAAAAGTGAAAATGACGACTGATAGAGATTTACAAAATAACAAGCAATGTTAATAGAATTAATCGTGTAATAAGCATACAAAAAAAACATATAGTCGAATTGAGAACGTACTCATTTTTGAAGTCAGCTAAAAAGATGAATTTTACGCCGGAACATCAATATTATTTGAATTATTGCTATCGAAACGCTAAGAAGAGCAAACATTTAGGACGTTGAGTAGACGTTTTGGTGGAAACTTAATGTTATTTAGTATAATCGTATAAATGCCATAAGGACGTTTACTCAACGGCATTAGGGCCCATTTTATTCAACTAAAAGCGCTAAGAGTTTCGTGTAAAAGTCATATAAATACCTACTTAGTCGCATAGTAGTCATATACACGTCGGCGATTTGACTACATGTCATGTAATGATAGCTGTCGCGGCGTGTATTCGACTTCGTGTCGAGAAATGCCACACAATATGACCTTTATATAATGTAATCGTTGTTTTATTGTCATTTAAAGATGATGCATAAAGTAAACGAATAATATTTATAACAGATTTAAACGTTAATTTAATTTGGCAGTGTTTTTGACAGCTGAGTTAATGTTGCATTTATTTCTTTGTTATTTGACGTGATATAACCATCTCATCAGTTGTAAACCATTGTGCAATCAAGTTTACTGATTAATATGAGGTAAGTTCGTAACAAAATTTTTATGCGCTTTTAAAATTTTAATGTTTTCACATATTTTTATTAATAATTTATTAAGTGACTGCGTCATATGACAACTATATAACTTCCCGACCTATAAACTGCTTGTTCATTGTAAATGTATACGCCATTATAGTTGGTTTAGGGATCAATAGTAAAATAATAAACACGTAGCTAACTTAGTTCAAAGAGTTTATATTTTATATATAATACTTTTGTTTCAGGTAAACCCCACAATGATCTACAATTATACGAATGTTGATAAGTTTTTATCAAAGATGGACTTCATCGAAATGATACGCGCACATTTGAAATGGCCGTGGCCATTAACTCATTTTATCTTTTGTTCTCGTTGTTATGGATGTGGTTTCCAGATAGTCCGTGGAAATACACTTTTACATTTTGTATGAACAGACAAGAATGTAAATAATTTATTACGTTACGGTTATTTTGTGCCCTCATTGCAAATATTTTGCTGTCTATAATCATTTTCCAGAAAACGAATGCGAATTGTAATTAGTCAGTTAATTATACCTACCCATTTAAATTTGAATCATTAAATAAATTTTAACAATTGTGGAAACAATTGAATTTTATTTTTTGTTAAGTTGCGATTTTGTATGTTCTATTTGTGACATTTTATTTTTTGTAATTTTTAATAACATTATTAGATAATTAAGATAATATAAATATTCCTAGTTAGTTTAAAATAGAAGGTTTGTATCGATTAACGTACGCTATAATTTTTAATGGTAATTTTGTAATCTTATCACTTGCGAAATAATTATATAATTAAACAGTGATAAAAGGATTTTGTTAACTTCTAGTGCTTAAATTTGAGCTTGATTTTTTGTTATTTTGTGTTCTATTAAGAAGACATAAAAGTTCTTAATATCGGAAGTTTAAAATAGGTTTGTATCGATTAACGCACATTACAGGGTTTGACGCGATTAAAACTTTTACCAAAGTATTATTTTTAGTTTTCAATAAATAAATGTATATGTTGCCTGTTGTGTAGTAATTTTGTATGTTCTATTGTGAGATTATTAGCTAAATAAAATGTTTCAATATGGCAAACTAAATGAAGGTTTGATTTTGTTAATTTACATTTATGGATCAAAAAGCGATTGAAGTTTTTCCAAAACTAGCAATATTTCAAAGCTTTGCTTAATTTTGATTTCCAATAAGTGTCACATTTTTACTAACTTGAAATGTTAATTACGTTCTTAGGGATAATTAAAAAAATGAAACAATTTTTACTGCCTTTTTTATTACCTATTTCTTAAATGTATGAATAAGCAAAATATATACTTGAGTTGTATGACACACTAACCAACTTACACTTTATCTATACTTATAATAAATCTGTAGAGAGGTCAATTCTGTACATGATATATATTTTCAAAATAACTATCAGGGGGTAATTAGTGATCGATACTGATGCCAAAAATGCAATTAGTAAAATTTTTGTCTGTCTGTCTGTCTGTCTGTCTGTCTGTCTGTCTGTATGTTCCTTATAGAAACAAAAACTACTCGACGGATTTTAACGAAACTTGGTACAATTATTCTTCATACTCCTGGGGAGGTTATAGTATACTTTTCATCACGCTACAATCAATAGGAGCAGAGCAGTGAACGGAAATGTCGGGAAAACGGGAGAAGTTGCTCCATTTTTTAAGCTTCCGTCGCGTGTGAAGCCTTAATGGTTAAAGCTACATAGAAATCATTTATGACGAAAATGTCCTACATAAAATTATCTAAAAAATATCCCATAACAGCATATGTCTATCTTTTATGGTTGACTCACAATAACACGTGTAACTCCCGATAGCTTAGCAGTTCGGAGCTTTCTGATTATATTTGTTTACTCTTACGTTTATAATACTCTCACTCATCCCTAATTAAAAGAAGTTAATATTATTACCTATTCAATAAAAAAAGAATCATAGTAATCGGTATAGAAACACCAAACTTATACATGAAATACGCTAATAAGCCATCGCGCCGTCGCGCGTGAATACTGAATCATGCCATAAGGATTATTTTTGTGTAACGGTTGCCGCGCTCGACGCGGGTCGTGGCGGTAGGGTATAAAAAGGCGGGAGGTCCGAGCGCGATTCAATATTGGCTGTTGATGCGTTCAGAGCGTTCGACCTTATTGACAGACAATAATTGATATTAACAAACCGTGCTTATCAGCGCGACTTTTAGTCTTTAAATAGTTTATTTGAATTTCTTTTGTTGTTATTTTATAAAATAGGTATTAGCTGTTTTGGTAGTGTTTAAATATTCGTTCAAATTACAAATTATTAATAGTTTGCATTTTATTTCTTTTTAGGTGAAGTAGTAGTAGAAGTAGAAGTAGTACGCATAGATTTTTAGATACCGATAGGTAAGTTTTGGCTAATTTATGTTCAATTTTATTTTTGTATTAGTAGGTAAAAGCGTAGATACTTTTATTAATTATAGTAGTTATAGGTATTTATTTTTAACTGAAGTAGGTTTAGGTAGATAGTATTGCACAGGCGTTGCAGCATTATTTTCATTACTTTTTTTGTTGTAAGTTGTACATATTTCTGGGTATAATTATATTAGAATATTTTAGTTAGGAAGGACATATGGTACTTTTTTACGAAAAACGACGGAAACGCGGACGAAGTCGCGGGCAAAAGCTAGTATCACTAATATAATATATGGCTTCAGTTTGGGAAATTTAGTTCTCATATATCATAAATATATTAAGATATGAAGATTTTATAGGCGTTTCAAAAACATAATTCCTTAAGTTTTCAACTCTATTTCCAATTATCTGCATACGTCCCTCGTTGCAAGTAGCAGAACGCAATTCAACAAGGTGGTTGTTGTTAGTCAAAAACCACTTATCTCCATTTTCAGTTGAGAGGATAAAGGATTCTAGTTGAATAACTGTCTTATTGTTTTAATTTGCATTTAAATGTGATACGGAACCCTTCTTACTTTCCTCACTCTCAGCTTGAGCTCTATTACTTTGTATTAAAGTACGTGCTTGACTTGAAGCGAATGATAGTTGTTTTTAACTTTTCTTTTGAATGCACCACTTCTTTTAATACTTTTCCACTTTTTAGATCCATGTTGTACCAAACAGTAAATAAATATGATAAATTTGATTTCAAAATGGTGGAAGTTGTATAGAAGGTTATTATAATCCTTTAATATGAGTATTAATTAAATAGCGGTCGTATTATCATGTTTGTGATACTTTAGGATGTATACAGGTTGCACTCGTAATACTTATTCGACGTATATAAAATGGTTACAAATACTACGTGTAAACAATTATTATCCGTTAAGTAGATGTTTAAAAGGTAATTATATGACAAAATTGACAATATTATGACGTTTACACTACGAAAATGTTTACACGACGAAAAGTTGTATAAGTAAGTTCTATAGATGTCGTCATAGACGCTATTATATAACATTTGTAAAAAAATGTCGAAATAACGTCTATATGACATTATTATACGATAAAAAATGTATATGACTATTCGGACACATAATGCATCAGTACATGACGAAGAGTTAAAAAAATTACTGTAAAATAACTTTAATAAGACTCATAGTCATATAAATGTTTGATTATATGACAAAAATGTTTGCTGGGCAATTCCTTGAATTTCGTCAAAATATTCTTAAGCACCCGTCTAAGAATTGAGCTAAACAAAGAGTGACAGACAGACAGAGCAACGACAACAAGTTCCTAATGGTGACCTATAATCTTCAATTGACTTCAGGATTCATTGAAATATTTCACCCAATCGTCTTCCTCAATATATTCGAGTCTGTTTTCAGAACATTACTGAAGGCTAGTTATAAAGTTGTAACTTTAAAAGAGGTTAGGTAAGAGGAACCAAAGTATTGGTACAGTATAGTAGAGGCCTTTACTTGACATGGTTCTATAATAAAACTTCCGCAAATTTATTATATGTAAATGGCAGATTTGAGACGAACAATGATTTAGATTAAGAACAGAAGAAAAGTTTAGATAGTCAGCCCCCCGACTGACAAGCGGATGTAATATAATAATAACGTAACGTAAAAACTAAAATATCAAAATCCTCAATCTGCCTAGCGTTTTCCCAACTATGTTGGGGTCGGCTTCCAGCCTAACCGGATGCAGCTGAATACCAGTATTTTACATGAAGGGATTGCCTATCAGACGTCCACAACATAATTATGTATAGTGTTCCTAAATTTATAAACACGATCAAATTAACAGGATAAGAAATAAATAGGTTATCCCCCACCCGGTGGTGGGGGATACCCTTTGGTAAGACTGGTTGTTAAATTTTCGGGCTTCTGACGACCCGTAACGACTGTCAAAGATCCAAGAATGACAGCCGGGACCAACGGCTTAAAGTGCTTTCCGAGACACAGAGGAATCTCGGTATGTAAAGATGGTCACCCATCCACGGCCCGACCCCGGCAAGCTTAGCTTAACCTGATATATCGACCCGTGCAGCTGTTATTATTTAGCCACGAGCTCCTTCTCGCGCTAAAAACTAAAATATCCTAACTTAATATTAAAAATGCGAAAGTGAGTTTGTTTATTCGTTCGTTTGTTTGTTACGCTTTCACGCTAAAACGGCTGGCACATGGGTAGACCATGACCTTGGTTAGAACATAGGATACTTTTCATTGATTGAGATGATGATGGATTGAGACTTATGCGGGTAAAACCGCGGGGCGCAGCTAATTCTAAACAAGTATTGAGTTATGTCACAAACAAGTGTTTCATTTATCCTCGTACCGTCCGTGCTTCCTCCAGCGTTGGCAGTACCGACCTTTAATGGGAATTTTAATATGAGGGAAAATTAACATTGTCTATTTATAGCCCGTAATGGCAGTGACAGTCGTATATGGAAAAGGGAGGCCTTAGCCCAGCAGTGGGACATTATGGTCTCAATAGATAGACTCATGACTGATTCACCTCAAATAAATGGTTCACTGATAATGGACCTTGATGTTAGCATATTAAGGAAAAATTGCGAACATTCGGCATTGCAGCCTCACAATGACACAGGTCTTGACAACGACATGGAAACAGACCATAGGCACAATAACGTACTATATGTTGAATAACTGAATAAGATTCCGCATACCACATGCTGTAATTTTGGTAAATTCCACAAAAGTTTTATATTAGGTAACTATGTGTATTATGAATTACATAATACCTCTAAAGAATTTTGATTTTGAAGCAGGTACATATGAAGAAAAAGTTAAAACTTAGGTAATAGGTTAGGTAACTAATGCATTTAATAAATCTAAGAATATTTACAGTGCGGTGAAATGTACTAAACCAAATGCAAAAACAAAGTGAACAAGTGAAGTAGGTAGTATGCCTTTTTGAACAATATTGGTCAGGTGACGTGAGAATATAGACGTATAAGGAACAGGGTGTAAATTTGACTCATCCTCTATAGAAAAGGGAGGATCCTCCGACCAGACGGGTGTCGTGTCTGGTGGGCAACTGCCCAACGATTGATGTCGGGGAAGTTATGTGATATGCTGATCGCGCGGTAAACGCTATTTGCCCAATGCAGGATTATGTGTGACATCAGGTCTATGATGCGTAGTTGGCATGTGGCGATGTAGATGCCGCCACAAGAACAACACTCAATTGAAGGAAAACAATAATATCAATACATGTCATCAATAATAATGTATGATACCACAGATAAGTACATCAACTTTCGAAGGAAAAGGCCAATGAGATTATATTGTATGTCAGGGTTTTATACTGCTACAAAACATTGTTGTTTTATTGATTCCAAAGTTATATTATTCAACACTTTTTGGAATTTAATACAGACTTAACAACTGTTTTACGAGGCTGCAACATCGTCCTCGAATCTCCATTCGCATGTTTTTATTAAAGTAATATCGAGATAACACAAAACGATGAATCTGACTACTTATGAAAACAAAAGGCGACCACCACGCGTTCTAAGTAGTAGGCGTTAAGGAACAAAATGCCTTGTTAAGCCAGCAGTGCCCGTTCGGAGAGCTTGTTGGCCAAGCAAATCAAACGGCAAATCACGCAAAAAGGCCCAGTATACGTTGGCCGGGCTCGCCCAACGTGTACTGGGGGCTTTAGGGTAAAAGGGGACACCAAAGGAGAGGCTGTTCTAAGGATTTCAATAATACGTTTAATATCCTTTTCTTTTGTATATTGGAAGGTGTCACATGAAGCTAAAAGACTATTACAGTAACTATGAGAAAGTAAGGATTTCAGTGGTTAAAGGCGAGCTCGGATTATAAAAAACTATATATACATATGAGTAAGAATCAGAAAGACCAAACCGTTGAAGAAGGATCGAACCAATTCCGTGATAAGCTGTGTACTGTTATTGTACACCGATTCATTTTTAGGAATCGAGTCGAAGTTACTTGGCAAGTCACTTTACCTAAGTAGTTAGGAAAGATCTATTACGACGGTTACAAAAGTTCGGCTACAAAAGTCTAATTATACGTCCTACTTACCATAGATACCGATGGTAGCAAAGCTTTAGCTCATGATAAAATTCGAAATAAACATAAAACTCACGCAAGTAAATGTCGACGGGTTCCCTGGCGGTGCGGATGTCGCATCCCTCGGAGCTCGCGTTCATCTTGTACACGCCAAACTCTCCCATCTCAGGCCTGAGCTGGCACAGCAACCCTCTGCACAAAAGATAATTGGAAACATACAGGTGTGATTGAAATAACAGAAAACCAAAAAGGGGTCATTGTACTCATCATTATGAACAACTCATACTATGAGCCCAACATTGAAACCGCGACAAAAAAGTTACCTGTTCCCTAAATTTTGTCGATTTAAGGCTCGTGCAGACCAGCGCGACGCGACGGCGCGACGCGACTCGAACAATACAATTTCTAAGAAAACTTCACGGTATAACAATAGCGCCTGTCGCGCCGCGCTGTCGCGTCGCGCTTGTCTGTACGAAGCTTTATGCGGACATAAATATATGGAGCAGCAGATTTTTTTTCCGTGAATCTGTTTGTAGTTAATTAGCAATAAATCAAATGAGAGTAGGTACTGCAATACTCTCGGATTCCTGAGAACAAGAAATACCAGTATATCCATTCTATAGGTACATACCACATGATTTAATGACTCCATGAAACGATTACGGATAATCTTTTGCACGCACAGAACTAAAACTCTAAATGGTTCTACGAATATTAAATAAAGTGGTAGTGAAGAGAAGCAAAACATTCCCAGAAATCTCACAAAATTAGCCCGAAATAACAGACCGGGCAGAAGTGGTAGAGAACTGAAAATTATCTCTAGCAATTTGCCTGCCCATGTTCGGCAATAGGAATATCTATCTCAGATCGTTTTGCGCAAAAGCATACTTAAATATAAATAAAAATTTGCATGTGCATACAGTAGGCAACCACGCGACCTCGATATGAGGATCTCTTGCATCCCGTAGGTGGCGTAAATACCTATGCTGCGCCGGAGTTTCATACGCAACATCCTTTGACTAATAACGTCAATGATATGATTCAAGTACCTCTACCTCCTTTTTAATAGCTATATCGCATTCTTTCAATACATGTTTAAAACATCAAAAGGAGCTGGTTGCCCATTCAATATTAAACCAACACAAGGAAGTGCATATATTTTGAAATATACTTAATAGGTGCGGACCGCCTTATTTAGAGTCTTAACTTCTTCTTGGATTTGCTCACTTATGACATGCTTTAAAGTGCCGTGTATCTAAATATGACAAAGACAACTGCCGGTCGATTCTGTAAAAATCTCACCGTAAAAACTTAGGTGAAGTGAGCTTAAAGTGAGCTGTCAATGCTAGGGATTGACACTATTGACAGCTCACTTCACCCAAGTTTTCACGGTGAGATTTTTACAGAATAGCATGGCTGGTCAAAACCTTCTGACTTATTCACATGCGCAAACTGATAGCATCTTGCCAATACATCACTGTCAGCAACAGGCATTGTATTTAAAATTTTCTAATTATGCACTATTGACTGACACGTAAGTCCATCGTTCACAAAGCCGTAGTAATTGTACCTTCAATTAACTCCCACGATTTGCAGGTAATTTAGCAATTATTGATACGCTACGTATGTTTTTCTCCTACACTTAGGTCAAGGAGTTCCATAATTACATTATGTTTTATCCAGAGCATGGTTTTCTCACGTTTTCATCGTTAATGGTTAATTGAATCGAATCGAAGCTTGTTAATTATTTTCATGGAGAGTTTTAAAAGTGTACTGCAATATGCGCTATTTCATACTAGCCAGCAGTGCCTCAACAACAAGTCGCTAACAAGATTATAGGCTACTAGCTTCTGCCCACGAATTCGTCATTATATAATCATTTTATTCAGAGCAATCATCCATTATTTGTTAGTTAACATGAATGCATGAATGCATGTGAATGTTAACATGCAGGTTGGAGAAATTATAGACGAACGGGAAATCATTTCCTCGCAATGACATTCAGGAGACTGTTCGAGCTGCTCCGGACCCTCTGCAGTAGCGACGCGGCACGCTTACATCTGATCACTGCGAAGCCATCAGTGTGCGCATCAGCAAACATTCCCGACGCACTGCAGAAGCGTGGCAGCTCCAACAGCATCCTGAATGTATTGTTGTATTGAACTCGAAGAACATTGATGGCTTTCTGCGTACAACTTGTCCAGAGGCTGCACGTGTAAAGTGTCTGACAATATAATACAAACTCACCCTCATTATAATATTAGTATAGATATAATATAAGTTAAGATAAGCCTTTAAAGTAGCAGATTACGAAGCATGCCACTTAAAGACCGATAAAACTGCGATCACTTATCCATTTACCGAACGTAATGGTGATTTCTTGTATGTCCATTCGTTGGAGCTTTAGGTCGTTTGGCCTATTGTGCATTTAGATTTATAGGATGTGTACGTTTTACAATGAGTTGGAAAAGGCCATCGATGAAACCTACTACTGAAACTGGTGTGATATTATAGTGAGTAGGAAGATCGATATCAATACTACAAACTATAATTCTACAGAAGCCATTCTCATAATCATATCACGAGACTCGAGCTGTCCAAAAATATGAAGATCAGATTGGGTTTGTCGGATTTTGAACATCGTATCACAGACTATGTTCAGTCTCGAGAGTCAAGACTGTCCAAAAATATTAAGTGATTGAGTTTGTCGGATTTTGAACATAGTATCAAACTTTTCAATGATCTTCTAAAAAATATGTACCTTACTTATATAACACAAATCATAACTGTTCACCGAACAGTAGGGCTACATTCCCGTAGATACGCATTTGTAAATATTAACCCAACAGCAACATCTCGTTTTCCGGTCTCGTTCGTTGTCAGTTCAAACATATGTACGTAAAGACCGTGTCTCACTTTCTTAAGAACGTATGTTGTGAATAAGTTATCATGTCCGGCAGTAATTCGGCTCAATACTTGTTTAGTCAGGCGTACATTACCTAACCAGAGTAAAGTGAACAGGACAATGTTCACAGATGATTACGTAATGATACTCTCGCTTTTACTTTCGTGATTTAATATTATTTCTACGTGCCTACAACGTGAAACTTTCAAAATAATCCAATGAACAAACGTTGGTAAGTATACTCAAAAAATTGAAGAAACCGCCCCATGTGACAACATGCGGGTAGACATATGCAGGAGTCTGCAGATTAAGAAAGAAACAAAATTTTAATTTTGGAATATCATGGGATGGCTCTAAACTCATACTAGAAGCGGAGACGGAAGTGAACTGGAAGCAGAGAGGCCTACTCGCATGTCCCAGCAGATAGATATAGAGGCTGAGGATTGGAAATGTTTTTATTATAAAGGTTTAAGACATTTATTTCTCAAAAAGAATACAATTCACTTACTAAGAGAAATACAAGTTAATCTTAAAACTAAATATACGAATTACTTATAAAGAAGGTAGGTACTCGTAAATAAATAAGTTATTTATTTACAGTGTTGTGGGTAAAAGGAAATAAAGGAAAAAGTGAGGATTCTATTACATATAAATTCTTGAAGGCAAGTCGATAGCAATTACACATTGAACTATTTATATGTACTCGTACAGTAATGTTTCGGAAATACAGATTAGGTATTCTAGTAGTCTTTGTACTTAGCAAATTAGTAAATTATGTATTAACAATTGATACAGATGTAAATTAAATGAGGTGTGGTGGGTTTAAATTTAAAACCTAGAGAAATCTTTTAAGATGTGGTGTTTTATGGTTTTTTTATATAAAGTAAAGGACTGTATCTCTTTAATATCATTGGGTAATTTATTATACAACTCTGCTCTATGTTATATATTATCTCTGCATTATATTACTTCACTCCTTCTAGAATCCTCTTAAAATTAAGAAGTACACTAACAAATACCATGTGCTTTCAGAAAGTATTTGATTAAATGAAGGCTACTTACGAGGTGTCTCCAGCAGTCATGTATCGGTCCGTGGCGTTGGCGTACACCCTCCATGTTGATCGACGAGTTGTACTCGCCACCCAGAACTTCTCTTCACCTGCTGATATGTTCTCCTGCAGTTTGAATGGACACTAGAAGGAGAGGGTGCAATTAGACATGGTAAGTTAGTAACATAAACATTATGGATATGTCTGATTATTTGAGAACGTTATGGGATAACTTTATGTAAGTTCTGACAAGGCCATTGCCTTAAGGTTTTAAAATTCCTTTTGATAACGTAACATAAATGAAAATAAATCAAACCCTACTAGAGATGATAGGTGTATGAGTTTTGACGTCGACAGGTCACAGAACACTAAGTAGGAATAAAATGCAGTTTTCAGCGTACGGATGAGTCTGACCGCCAGGTCATTTTTCAGTGCTTGAAAATGCATATATATTCGTACTTTATACTCTATGTGTAAACATCATCATTACATATAGTTACTTGCTGTTGTTTCATGTTTATTATTTTATATATATATTTATATGGATAAGTTTATGCTTTATGTATTTATTGTGTATGTAAATGGGACACCACTGACTACCTGCAGTATCGTCTTTCCTTCTGCCTTTAATCCATACAAAGGTTATCTGTAAAAGATCGCTTTTAGCGATAAGACCGACCATTGAGTGTACAATTTCTAAATTTATATCTGTAATTCGTATGGTGTGCATAATAAAGAATATTCTATCTATTTATCTATCCATATGTTGCTACTTATAATACACTAAATCCCAATTTGAAGAACACAGGTTTACTTTTAAGCCTGCACAACACTACTCGCAAAGTTGATCGAAGTTAAGCGAATACGAGAGTGTAGAGGGGCACTTCGGTTCGCTTCGTGCAACCTCCGCTCGCCTCGGGCGACTTCCAATCGTTGTCGGTTTTTGCGCCCGAGTCAAAGGACTCGAAGCGTCCTGTAGTTCTTCCCAAGAGTGTGAAGTCACGTACTTCGGACTTCGGTTAACTTCGACGAGTACTTCATCGATGCAACTTCGCGAGTAGTGTAGTGGGGGTATTAAACATAGTGACTAAAAGTCGTTAAAAACCACTGAGCACCGAGATTTTTATGTTAGGACGTAACAAACTGTGTGTTTTAATGATATGACTGTAATTTACCTATTAACCTCTTATTACTTAACCATTCGAATTACCTCCAACACAGAATGTCTTATATAATGTAGGAAATGAATATTTAAACTTTGTAACCTTCATTACCACCACATGACTATTCTACCTATCACATTATGTGTGAATTTCTTAATTAAAATGTCTGAATAACAAAGCATTATAACTTTATAGTGTGATTAAGTAGATACTTGGTTATTTTCGAAGTATGGAGTTATGAAATTCTTTTTGATGACTTCATTAATTTGATACACACATAATCTACACTAAGGCGCTGAGCAGACAATGAACATTTTATTGCAGACAGGCGCGACGCGATTTTGGTAGAACCATTTCCATGAAGTTTTCACAGAAATTGTTCGACTACAGTCGCGTCGCGCCTGTCTGCGGGAGCCATAACTATCACTTATTGTAGTCATAAATTTAGTGTAAGTAGTATAGTAACGGAAGTATTTACCTACCTTACAAGTTACGAAATGCATATCATGTACTGTGTCATTGGTTTTGTCAATAAACATGTTTATTATAACTTCAAGGAAAAGACCATGATGAGGTACAACTGTAAATCACACATAACACGTAAAAACGAAATCACGTATTATAACAGTTTCTAGCTGAAATGATACTATAAAGTATAAAAAAATTGTCGTGAAAATGACAAGTAAAAAAATCTGTATTTATTTCAACTAGAGAAGCTTACCCTAGGAATAGTAAAAATAAAGATAGAAATCTTCCATTGCCTGTGAAAATCAAAATAACAAATGCATTATGCTTTTTTTTTTACTGGCAATGGAAGATTTTGTTCAAACAGATAAAACATTAATTTATGTTTCCGAGACTAAAGACATCATCAATATAATTAAAGTTACAATCACACTGTACTATAAACAGCTCATAAGTTCAACTTTCTTACAACAAAAGAATAATAACTTAAATGACTCATTGGTTTGTACTGCATGCATGTGCTCACAATATGACTAATTCCACCCTTTTTAATATGCAACGGTTTTACATTGTACCACAGATTAATACAGATGGGACACTCCAAAAAACATTTTAATAAAAAGCGACTCTTGCTACGACACAATAAAGTGCAATTCAGCACGCGTAGCATGACCACCGTCGAAACGAGTTTTGTCTACGGAAGAATAGACAAAATGACAGATTGTGATTGTTTAACTGTCACTATGTCTATTCTTCCGTCGACAAAATTCGTTTCTACGGTGGTCATGCTACGCGTGCAGGTCGCACAGCACTAATCACCTACAGTTATATTCACCTAGAAGTTGCCTCTCTTTCTATCACGTGACTCTTAGGGCCACAGTAGACTATAGCTACTTTTAGCATCGGCGATTAGCCGCTTTTTAGAAGCTAAATGCATCGATACAGTCGCAAAATCGCCGATCGCCGATGCTAAAAGTAGCTAGTGTGCCCTTAGGTCTTCTGACTACGTTACACTCACTGAATTGGCCCAGCAAGACGGGCCCACCGCGTACTTGTAGCTTCATACCTAAACAGCGGAGTGTCCCATCTGTGTTCATCTGTGCTTGTACAAAAGCCAAGCTGATGCTTTGACTGGCAATAATTGACAGTTCATAAGATCATATTATTTCGAGAACAGTTTAACAGTCTTGCATTCCTGTGATGATTGAGAATCAATGAAAGTTTGAACTATTGACAGCAGTAACGAAATATTTCAGAATGATTTGAGCTTTGTGTCTTCTAATACAACAAGTTGTATCTTTCCGTATTCAAAACATAGTGAGATTGGCATTTTTTTTAAATATGTTACGGACGAAAATCCAGCATGTAGGAGTTAGAGCATTTAGTTCAAGTGATTCGCCAAAGAACAATCCATACACAAAGCCATAACTTTACTTGTAAACGTTTTATCGTAGTAATTGTGGAACCAATAAAATCGTCTATTAGCATGTCGATGGCTATATGCTTAGCGTGTCGATGGCTATATGCTTGGCGTGTCTCTGTCAGGCTAGAACTTGTCTACGACTTTACGAGTTTATTCACTTTATCAGTAGTCATCTAATTCTGAAAGTTGCAGGTATCAAGGCCCACGTGACATGACGTCAAGTGTTCCATCGTTTGCGGTACAGCACCACAGATACAATGAAGTAAATTCAATGGTAGATTGTAACTGCTCTTCTTGCTAACTGTTCCATTTTTGGTATCAAGTTTTCATCGAGTAACTTTTTCACTTTTGCAACAATTTAGTTGTCAGTCGCGGCGAGTAATGAACTCAGTCGTAGTAGAAGTATTTGCAACGCTTGTTCGCTTCGCTACTAAATCACTTCGAGCGGTAATTTCTCTAACTGGCCGCGGTGCGCACGCGTCGAATACTTGACACACATAGCGCAATAACAACGAGATTTTCAATGTTTACTGCTGTTTTACATGTTGTTATGTGATTATGGTAGATGATGATGATTGACTTGTGACCTCCAAATGTAACTGTTTATACTTAATTAGCCTTGAGCCTATAATTTTCCTATTGCTGGGACTTGGGAGTCCTCTCTGCGGAAATCACCAGTGCGAGTTGGTGGACTTCGTCATGTCATGTCTTTGAATTTTTACTACGTACTGTTTCAGTAGAGTAGTAGCAGTGATAGCCTAGTGGTGCGACCGTCGGACTGCCAAGTCATAGGTCTCGAGTTCGAACCCAAGGCGCACCTCTGACTTTTCGGATTCATGTGCGTATTGTATAATTAACACTTGCTTCAAGAACAGTGAAAGAAAACATCGGGAGGAAACCGGCATGCCTGAGGGGTATTTCTCGACGGCAGAGGCCCATGGGTGGTTTTAAAACTCACTTTAAGAAAGAAGAAAGAAAGAAAAAGTATTTATTGAGACTCGCACAGGAAATCACACATTAAACTAAAAACACACTAAACATAAATAAAAAACATAGTAACATTAAAATTTAAAGAATGAAGTCCCGTACGAGGCCAAAAGGCTCCTATCTCAGCATGATGCCGCGACATTAAAAAAAAAAACACCAGGCTAGTTACTAACCACACTATAAAAGAAGAAGTAGAGTAACACTACCCATCCATACTAATACGTAATATTAATGCTTTCTGTCTGTCTGTCACTTTTTGGATTTCAAAGAAATTTGGCACACAGGTAGATCATGACCTGAGCTATGACATAGGATACTGTTTATCCCCATAGTACGTTCTCGTGAGATAATTTCTGAACTCCACGTGCATAAGCTAGTTAGTAATATACTATTATTACACCCTTTGTCACGATTCCTATTACAATATATATAATATTATTCCCCATATTGTTTTCATTCTATTTATTAACAGGTGTAAAACTAATTTTTATTAATCATTTGTTATGTATAATTGCAAAACTAACGTGAACGTTGAGGAAAATCAATATAAATCCCTATTGCATATTTTGTTAAGTTAATAAGGTACGTATAATGTAGGAAGGTACCTATTATACATACCAATTGTTTAATTTTGATTTCAATAATTTTTTCCCTGTGTTTTTCTGGTAGTTGTAGGACAACCTCATAATATTTTTTTACCATTGCCTCTCGAAAAAGGGCATTTGATTCAACGATAACAGTGAATAAACTCTGTTTTAGTCATTGAGTGAATATATTTTTTTTTAATTTGGGACAAGTATATTTAATCCTTTGTTCTCTTACCGATTATACAAATAATAAAATGTGACAAATATAAATACTATACTACTATTTATTTTCTCGCAATCATTGGTAAAAAATCGAGTACAAAACTCGTAGAAAAAAATATCAGCTCGGTTCATGTATCCCTCGAATTAAATTCCCTTTTTTTTCACTTGTTGTATAATCTACTATTTATTGCTGAACTCAAACACTAAAGACAAAATTGTGGCGAAATTGCGACCAATCTAAATGTTTTCTAAATTAACAAATAGTTTGTTAGAAAGGGGTGAATATTGAGATGACGGCTGACGTATGAAAGAAGAAGACAAAATTGCACTTTTACCACAGAATAGTTTAGAAGGCGCACTCCGCATTTTAGGTATGAAGCTACAAGTACACGGCGCGTTCGTCTTGTCGGGCCAATTCAGTGAGCGTAACGTAGTCAGAAGATATAAGAGTTACGCGATAGAAAGAGAGGTAAACATAACTGTAGGTAATAAGCGATTTGCGACTTGAATTGCACTTTATTGTGTCGTAGGAAGAGTCGCTTCTTATTTAACGATTTGTCGACGTGAAATATCTGTACTTATATGTGCTGTTACTAAAAATACTTAAGAGTTAAAAGTGCATAAACAAAATAACTAAACTGCGTTCGCAATTTATTTGCCAAACATGTAAACAACCACGAGTTTTAGGAAAAACAACTGTAATGCCTACATATAAGGTTCAGTTTGCGCTACAACTTCATATTTTCTAAGACTTTTTCAACAGTACTAGGCAGTCTAAAATTAACTTTATTTACACTTGCATAAAGTTGATGTTTGTTTTAGTGGAAATAAGGGTTTGAATAGACCTTAGGTATATTTACCTAACAACTTTTAAAAAACGTGAAATACCCATGACTAAGAACGAAAGTCATTGAGGTTCAATGTAAACTAGAGCAGACACCGGGAACAAAATTTTTGCGCAACATTTTGTTGTCCGGGACAACAGACATCTCAAGTCTTTGCACCTGAATATGAATACACCGCGGTTGCATTAGACATGCGCAGGACACATCTTTAGTTTGTAATAGCTGCTCGCGAAGTCGTAGTTCGTCAGCTTAATTTCATCAACCATTAGAACCGCTTATCATCTTTATCAACAACTTCATTAAACCCACATAATTAGAGTCGCTGCCTACCTGCATGCCTGCAGCTACCTGTTACGCTAGCAAAGTACCTACTTATGTTCTACCCTACAATTACCTGCTAACATGCGGGTACTTCCCTAGGAAATCCCGGTGACACGGTGGTGATCGATAGGCAGTATTGATGTTTGACGAATAGGAAACGATAATTTCAAACCCGCCACAATGGTATTAAATTATGAGTTTTTACTGATTATTTTGTATGGGCTTATTTCAGTAACAACATGGTATCTTACTATAGAATATAATATATACAATGTGAAATTTAATTCGTTTGCATCCTCTTAAGGGGTCATTGTACTCATCATTATAAACAACTTTCACTATGGGGCCAACCCTGAAATCGCGAAAAAAAATCTACTGTTCCCTACATTACAACGAGTTATGCGAACATAAATGTATGGAACAGCTGATTTTTTTTCGCGTATAATAGTAATATTTATATATCCTACTAATATTATGAATGTGAAAGTTTGCATCTTTGGATGTTTGTTACTCAATCACGCAAAAACGGCTAAACGGATTTGGATGAAATCCAACAAGCACAGATAGCTTATAACCTAGATTAACACATAGGATACTTTTTATCCCGGTAATACATTCCTGTGGGATTATAATTTTCCCACCGCCACGCAGGCGAAGCCACTAACGAAAGCTAATAAGATTTAATTTATCTTACAATAGTTAATTATTATACAAATATTTACACACAAAAAAAACAATTTAATAACCTAATTTTTTTAATTAATTTTTTTCATTTATTTGGTACACCAACAAATACAAGGAATTCATAGAAAACAATAATAAAATACAACTGCTGGAATATGTATGCCTATTACAGGAATACGCAGCATTTACCTACAATAAAGACTACAACGTAATTACCTACCTATTTAAGAAAACAAATGAACTTCACTAAAACTAAACAAACTAAAATATTGCGTCGAAAAATTCATTTAATTAAAATGAGGATCATTTTAATTAAACGCGGGATTCGTTTCTTAATTTATTTAACAATTAGGCATTTTATTTAGGTATTGTTTCTGTCCCGTACTAACCCACCAAGATCTGCATTGAGTTCAACTGTATCAATAGATTTTTTTTAATAATGTCTAAAGACCAACTATTTCTCTCTCCTTGCTTTTATCTACTTTCGTTGTTTTTCCATTTCACATCTGACATTGGCAGAATTGTCGACATTCCAAATTGCCATAGAGAAGAAATAGAATAGATAACTTCAAACGGTGCCATGCGGTAACTAAAACTGTTTTCTACGCAGAGATAGTTTTAGTTCAATCAATCTTAAAGTAATGACATGGCTACTTAAATAATCAATTTATTGAATCAATTATCTAGCTTTTATTGACCTTGCAACACGGATTGATCTAATCGGATCTGATCATAATATAAAACACCAATTTATTTGTCATCCTGTTAATTTGATCGTGTTTATAAATTAAGGAACACTACCTATACATAATTATGTTGTGGAGGTCAGATTGGCAGTCGATCCATGTAAAATACTGGAATTCAGCTGCATCCGGCGAGACTGGAAGCCGAACCCTACATAGTTGGGAAAAGGCTAGGCAGATATATTTGTTTGAAAAAAAGACAGAATTTGTAACGTATCGAGATCAGGAATTCAGTAAAGAATTAATTTATAATTTCAATTATTAGAAATTGAAATTATAAATTAATTCTTTACTGAATTTCTGATTTCGCTTGCTACTGAGATTAGTTGTATTTGATTGTAGTTAATCTCTCATGAACGGATAAATCAATAAATTAACATTATTAACTAAAGGAGATCAATAAACTTAAAAGTACCTAAGTATCTTAATTTCAATAGTGAAAGACTATCATAGTGGTTATAACCACGAAGTAAATAATAGTCTGCGAAACGACTAAAAGGCTTATAGACACGACAAAAGACAAAAAGTCGCGACAAAAAGTTGTAGTTCACGCTACAGTCGTTACATTCGCTACCATAAATTTTAATTGCACTTTATATTATTTATGATTGACATTGATAGATGGGTAAATAAATCATATTTAATCAAGTATGGCAGTACCCAGTTATTACCGCTTTAATATTTATATTACGATATAACATCCTAACTCAATAATACATATTATAAATGCAAAAGTGAGTTTGTTTGTTGCACGTTAAAACTGCTGAACGGATTTGTATGAAATTTGGCACTTGGGTAGATCAAGACCTGGAAAAGGTCAAAGGATACCCTTTATCCCGATATTCCCACTGTATCGAGAACTATGCGGGTGAAACCACGGGGTGCTGCTAGTTTATTATAATTATTACATATAATAATTATAATAAACCTCCCGACAGAATTTCGGTCACGATTCCAATCTCAACGGAGATTCCCCAAGTGCGCAGGAGATACAGCACAAGTGTGTGCGCAGACACAGGTGCACTCTCAGTTCCCCCACTCACATAGTCCGATGGTACGGCAATCCGACATGACCGGAAAAAGATCAGGCGCAGGACCAACGGCTTAACGTATTATTCGAGACACGAAGTTTCACACCACCGACTTCCAAAATCCCTGGGAAAATCCCAATAACACTTTGCTCGACCTGGGAATTAAACCCATGACCTATAATGTTATTGACAATCTGTCATTGTTTCACTGCAGGACAAAGGACTGTTCTCATAATAATTTGGCTAAGCTAGCAGCTAGCATTTATTTTCTAATACGCTATGGGTATTTGCTCTCTTGAACATTTTGCACATTTATCAAATCATCATCAAATCTATTAATTGTGGGCATAGGTTATACAGACAGATGTCAGGTAAATTACAGTTCCATTATGTCCTGCCTAATAGGCATACAATAATTATGTCAACATGCAGTATAAAACAATTCTTAGGTATCACTTATAAAGCAATTTTTACAAAATAACATTTAGGTGTATGGTGACAGATTGTAGTAAGTACTAATTATTAAGAATATCTTGGATCCTGTAGTATGCTTTGTTAATAAAAAAATAACACAATTTATATTTGAATAGTGGGAGTTCCTTGGTGCTTAAAATATCCATTAATTAATTTATCTATTGCTTGGAATCTTATTGTAAATTTTAGATGCCATTCCAAAAAAACTTTTGCCCAGAAGAGCAGTTATATGTGGTATACTAGATATTTTCAGTATATATCTTTTTGATTTTAGTTCACCGAATAGATTTTTATTATTATTTTTATTTTCGCTATAGGTATTTGCTCTCTTGAACATATTGGAAATTTATTTTTAAATACGCTACAGGTATTTGCTCTCTTGAACATGTTGGAAATTTCAGACCAAGTATTTGAAGTTAAAGTTTCCTTTCAATGTTACAAATGAGTGTTCAAAATTAACTCAATAAGTATAAAAATGACATTGATCCTTTTCCAAAACCCGCAAATAAAACCAAGGCCAATTGAACATTTGTCATTACATTTCACATTTACTCCATAATAAAGTTAAATGACATTATGTCAAAACCAAAATTAAAATTTCAAAATAAACGTAGTCATTAAAGTTAGTATTACATTACATGTATAAGTATCAGCTAAATTACTTATTGCACAAGTGTTTCTGTATAACCCAGATTCTTTAAAGATAAAATGTAGCGAGAAATTGGAAAAAAAATACTTTAGAATTTATTCATTAAGCGTCTTATGTAACGTCCGTAACCCGAATGTGCCGTAATGGTTACTATTCTTTCCGCATTTTTATAGAAGAGTATCGTGGCTAAATAATAACAGCCACCCGGGTCGATCGCAGGTTAAGCAACGCTTGCCGAGATCGGTCCGTGGATGGGTGACCATCCATTACATGTCAAGACCCCTCCGTGCCTCGTAAAGCATGATAAACCGTTGGTCCCGTCTGTCATTTGTAGATCTTAGACAGTCGTTGCGAGTAGTCAGAAGCCCGAAAGTCTGACAACCAGTCTTACTAAGGCGTATCGTATTACTCAGTAACTGGTTTGTGGAGGTCAGATAGACAGTCACTCCATGTCATCATCATCATCATTTCAGCCGAAAGACGTCCACTGCTGGACATAGGCCTCCCCCAAACACCGCCACTTCGACCGGTTCTGTGCTTCTCACATCCAGCGGATTCCTGCGGTCATCGGTCCACAGTTCCAGGTCCAGGACCTGCGGACACGGTCCAGGTCGTCGGTCATAGCATAATCAGCCTATAATGTTCCCACTGCTGGTACACAGGCCTCCTCTCTGTGAGAGGGAGTGGGCCGTAATCCACCACGCGGGCCCATTGCGCAGGTAAGGTCGTCGGTCGCTCCATGTAAAATACTGTTATTCAGCTGCATCCGGTTAGACTGGAAGCCGACCTTAACATAGTTGGGAAAAGGCTAGCCAGATGGTGATTTTCATAGAAAGGTGAATATACTCGTAGTCTTCAATAGACGATTTGTAATGCGTAATTGCGTATTGTTTTTTAGTAAAGCCTTGGCATAATTAGATAGCAATTAATTGTGTTTATTTATGATTGTATCGGTTTTGTATTAGAGATTAGAAGCCGATAAAATGCTGTAAAAATAGTGCTAATGCACTATTTTTAATTTAGGTTTAATTTAGGTATTCTAGGTATCTTCTATACTTAGGTACAGTACGATACAACTTAGATGTAACATCGGCAAAATTCGTAAAACCGATCACCAACTGAACTGAGTGCGCCTTCAAAATCACCAATATTTATTACTGCTTTAGGTGAAAATTATCTTTACGCAAACGCAATAACTTGTAAAATCATCTATCTAAATACATTGGTAAAATTAAAATGAATGAAATCAAATGTTCAAATTTTTGCTACGTCTAAGTTGTGTCGTACTGTATCTACACATAAACAGTTCCATGACAGCCAACCAGACAAAGCACAGAAGAAGAGTATGAAATTAGGAATGTAGAGGTGCACTTTTAAGAGAGAATACCTTTTTTCTAAGGCTTTTTCCAAACTCCCAAGTCAGCACGTCAAACAGGGTGTTTAAGTTTGTATCTATGTGAAAGAAATTACGGACAACTACCATAACAATAAAAGTACTACTGTTTATATTTTTCTACATCGTTTATGAAACGCACGATGTTTGGAAATAAGCGTTTTTCAATGTGCTAACACTTCGTAAGTATAGTGCTGTGAAAGGACCTTTAATAAATTGCCAGGCACGTATTTTTTTGAAAAGCTCAAAAAGTACTGTCCCTTTTTTGGAAACATGATACGGTAGGTACACGCAAAATGAAATGACTCCGAGATTGCATAGTTCTACCGAACTTATACAGAACTAACTGCGCCCTGCAGCTTCACCCGCATAAATCTCGATCCCGTGAGGATATCGGAATAAAAGATATTCTATGTGTATATCTTCTCCAGGTCATCCCGTGTGCCA
Source organism: Agrochola circellaris (assembly GCA_914767755.1). NCBI lineage: Eukaryota > Metazoa > Arthropoda > Insecta > Lepidoptera > Noctuidae > Agrochola > Agrochola circellaris. The sequence goes on from OU611847.1 coordinate 7,020,336, forward strand.
AATTTAATCAAAATCTGTTCAGCCGTTTTAGCGTGAAAGCGTAACAAACAAACAAAATCACTTTCGCACTTATAATGTTATATATAGTTACGATGGTTCCAGGATATTCAATAAAAGCAGCTGGATATTATTATGCATTTAAATATTATTGTGCATTAATCCTTACGTCATTATTACGCCTTTGTTTACCGCGAATTTGCAGTCAAAATAAGTGTGATCAGGAAAAACCAGTAACAAACATCACTGGAACTCGGAACTCGTTTTGCAACCGCTGCATTTTCTTAATAATAAATTAAGGTGTAAAAAACCTTTTGAAAACAGATTAAAATGAAGAGCTGTTAATAACAAATTAATAAAGTAAACACCTTATAAGTAATCATCCCTAATTATATGTGTTTGACAGTTAAATTCCCCATAGTCAAAGTACTCACTCGAAAGCAATCATCAGACACAGAAAAAACTCCAACATCGATTTCCGACACCCCGACCATGTAAGCCTGGTCCATCTTCAGGGCCGTCATGTTGAGCCCCTCGAACTCCGCCACCCCTGGATCCTCGAGCCATGATCTGATTACTTCCCGGTACCACTGCCAAGTGTCATTCGATACCCCCACTGAATCATTCATTATTGCACAGTCCAATAAACGTTTCAGACTTCTTCAAGGCGCGAAGTAGTCAAAACTTCACTTTTAAAAATCGAATATCATTTTATAACTTAACTTTTTTTTTCAAACGGTACGGACGCGTCTGTCAGCCTGTCTGGCTAGTGTGTGACTGAGCGGCTAACCGGTGCGGCGGCGTCGCGTCTCCATACAAGAGCATATAAATAATAAGCTTTCTGCAACGCGATCTGGAAATCTTCACAACAATTAGATGAAAGCGCGACAGGCTGCAGTGCGTTTACCTGCACATCATCAGCTTCCCACGATTTGTTTGTTTTAATTACCTATTGGTGTTGATTTATCTACATACTTCTACTACGGGTCTCTAACTCAACAAGGTTGTATATAACTGTCGGGCTCTACGACTCTAACAAAAAAAACTTGTAGTTGAAAAACACAACATATCCCGGAATGAACACACCAGCACGCGTAGCATGACAACCATAGAAACGGGTTTTCTACGGGTTTTGTCGACGGAAGAATAGACAAAATGACAGATTGTGATTGTTTATCTGTCATTTTGTCTATTCTTTCGTCGACAAAACCCGTTTCTATTGTGGTCATGCTACGCGTGCAGCAAACACTCCTATTAGAATATTATGTTATAATCATAATACACATGCACAGTAACACGTTACCCCTTGGTAAGACTGTTTGTTAGACTTTTCGGCTTCTAACTACCCGTAACGACTGTCAAAGATCTACAAATGACAACCAAGACCAACGCCTTAACGTGCTTTCCGAGGCACGGAGAGGTCTTGGTATGTAAAAATGGTCACCCATCCACGGACCAACCGCGGCAAGGGTAGCTTAACCTGATCGATTACTTAGCCACAAACTACTTTCATAATGAGCATTAATTCAGTTACACATTATATTTCTTGTTCTAATCTAATTAAAAATATCAAAGCGATATACTTACCATACCCGATCAGCATTATTTCACAATTTAGGCTTCATTTGTTTCGAGGCGACCTACGTTTGTTACTTACTAACAGTACGTGTCTACGTTTGTTTGTTTTGAGACAACCCTTACCATTATCTTACCTACCATTGAGAACACACAAAAGGTGTAAAATAAGGAAGATTGGAAGAGTAAGCTACAAAAAATAATAAAAGGCAATGAAAACGGGAAATTAGTAATATTTTAAACACTTATTGCTGAATCCACCAATAAGCCGATTCTTTAGAATTGGCTTACACAAAGAGTATTGATTTCTCCCTTCATACGCGGTTGCACCAAGACCTGCTAATGCTCTCCAAAGCCCAAAGTCAATGCTCCTCACCCATAAAGGGCACAATCTCATTAACAGGTCCTACCTATTGGTTCTTCGAACTGTATAAAACCTGCATGCTGGTTAGCTGAGCGATTTCCTTCACTTCCTCAGTTCATTTTCTCAAGGCTTCCTTTTCGCATACCTGACATAGTTTCTCATGTGAACGAACTTCAAAGTCGTGGATTAAAATGGAAAGTATATTAATTTATGCTAAGATGTCGTGATACAAATGACTGCTTAAAATAATTTTAGGAATTCCATTAACTACTCTACGGAACAAATAATTTAATAATTAGTAAGAAAACCTCAAATCAGTCAAGATTTTCTGTACACTCCACGGATCGTCTCCCTGAACAAGTACTAACTCGTCTAACTACTAATAATGCCAGTAGGTACCCAGTAGGTAATCATAGATAGAAGCAAAACCAGAACCTATTTGCTATAATTAAACCATGTACTAACTTTAATATATGGCAAACATTTACCTACCTGACGGTCTGAGTGGAATTTCTGTAAACAAACATAATTTTCCTTGTCAATTCTCAAAATCATTGGACCCATTTACGTCAACTTGATGATATAACATTTTATTTATAGCACCATCCATCATGTGTTGCTTAGACAGAGTGACGTTATTTTAGGTGCCATTCGCTTTAAACAGTGTTCAACCCTGATGACCACTTTCAATAGTTCAAGTACAATGTATCTTGTGCTATTCATTGGACGTTTGCCCATTTGCCAGCGGTCAACAGCTCACTTTGTAATCACTAGGCCAGAAATGCGGCAAAATAAAACAAGTAGGCTTGAATTGACTAAAAACAAAAGCAGATTTCCGAAGGAAATGTGAGGTATTCCACTCGGAGCACTAATTTCAACAGCGCCTGACCGAACCGCACAATTTGTTTTAAAAACAAGGAAATGTTGGTGAACGTTCTTCGAACCCATTGAGGCAATTTACTTTGTGTAAATTATTTCATCACCACTTCTCTCAATACGGTGAAGGAAAATATCGTGACGAAACCGGCATGTCCTAGAGATAAAAAATCGAAGACATGTGACATCTACCAACCCGCACTGGGCCCGCGTGGTGGATGACGGCCCACTCCCTGTCACAAAAAGGAGGCCTGTGTCCCAGCAGTGGGAACATTATTGGCTGATTATGCTAAGCGATGCTGTTCTTGTTAAAAAAAAAAACTCGTTCTTGGTTCTAGCTATTTCCAATTTTACGCCGAAGCAAATTCAAAATGATGAATGTTGATAGATGATCTGTGTTTAGTCCATCAAATTGAAAATTATTGTTTCATTAAACGGACAGAATCAGAGGTTTACATAGGATACACTAATAATCCTATAATTAAGTACGCAAGTAAACCAATAGTACTAACAAAGTAATAACGCATCGGATTCCAATTAATTTCAAAGGTACGCATCATAAATTCTTAGTCAGATCTATTGTTACTTTCAATAATACCTAAGTGTAACATGATGTGGCATCACGCGTATATTCTCTGGAGATTTAAGCAAAGGTACACCTTCACAGTAAAATAAAATTCTAATGGACGACACTAATAAAAAAAATCCCAAACTGGGGATCAAACCATCAGAAGTCAGGAGCTCAGCCCAGCAGTCGTACTCGTCATAGCTAGACAATCGAAACAGTCAGATAAATGTCTAAACACACAGGATGTAACAAACAAGACCCATTACATAGCTGTTATCTACGCATTCTGTACATCGAACTAAGTAACATTGAGCAAACATTATTGCTGGGAAATTACTTTTATTCTCGGTGTAAAAATCACTGTTTACGACAGCGCGCAAAACCTTGTGCTTATGGGTGCATGCAACAGTACCGGAGTAAAGTATTTAAAGTTAAGTTAAGTTATAAGTAAAGCGTAACGTAAAGCTTTGACCATCAATATCTAAGGTTCCCAGGTGTGGTCCATTACTAAAAAGATCTCACAATGACGGGGAGTATAAGTGACTCTGCTTCTTTAAGGGCGCTTAAAGAAGCAGAGTCACTCATACTCCCCGATTACGTTTTTACACCCGTTATCCTAACTTAATAAATGCGAAAGTGAGTGAACAAATTTGGATGAAATTTGGCACATGGGTAGACCATGACCTGGAATAGGATAGGTAATAGGTAATACGGGCTGATATCCGCAACTCCACGACTAAGCGCGTATTTTGCGTACGGGTGGGAAAATCGGTTATTCGATCCACCCCAGCTCCTCAAAGAAGGCCAGCAGCGCCTTGGTGTCACTGACAATCTCACGTAGGGTACCTGGGTTACCGAAGTACTTTGCCCTGTATGTGGCGACCACCGGGCAGTATAACAGCACATGAGCTGCTGTCTCGTCGTCCTACATGCAGGCTCTGCAAAGCGGACTGTTTGTGACTCCTATGACAAAGAGGTGTTTATTAAATGACCCATGGCCAGTTACAGCTGCAGTGACTGTACGCAGCTGTTGTTTAGTTAGTCGGAGAACCTGTTTCGTGAAGCGGCCATCAATTGTAGGGAGTGCCTCCTTGGCCTGCCTGCACTCACCGTGGTCCAACCAAAGTTTGTGATGTTGGTCCCTGGTTCGTTTCCTTACCAGAGTGCGTAGGTACCCGAAGGGGAGTGGCGCAATGGGTTCTGGCCCCACTGGTGCCATGCTCGACCCCCTTCTGGCAAGTTCGTCGGCTGCGTCGTTGCCCCGCGAACCGCTGTGTCCTTTGATCCATTGAATGGTAATATTATTGAGGCTACCCACCTCCTGGAATAGGATACTTTTTATCCCGATATTCCGATGGGATCTAGAATTATGCGGATGAAACCACGGATCACAGCTAGACAGATACATAAAAGACATAAATTGATTGATTATTAAACAATATTGTTATTGGCACCTTTATTAATACCAACAATCAGTGTCACGCAAACTTTGCATTAATTATTTTAATAATAATAACTCGTGCAGGATGTAGATACTTACCTTAAATTGACTTCGAATGTTTGTACGAGTATAATTGTTAGTAAATCTATAGTTATTAGTTATGTAGATAAATTAAAACACAATTTATTACCTCTATACAAGTTATGTAAGTACCAATTTAATGCTAATCTGTGACAGTAGTGCAAAAACTTAAAATACCAAAAGTACGAATGTGTTTAACTCCAAAACTACATTAAAAAACTATCTCATTATTTGTAAGCGATGTGATGGAAACAAACTATGTACAATAATTTTAACTAGCCACGACGATATTGAGAACTAAAACATTTTTTTTTAAACAACCCACTTGAAAAAAAAAACATTCCAGTCGGTGACAAACAACGAAAATGCAGAACCAAAGATACCGACTTCCGAAACGAAAATTATTTTCCACTTTGTAGCGTTTTTTTTGGAAGTCGGTAATTTTTTTGTAAAAATATTATTAAATTTTTCACTTTTTATTTGTCGTACCTACCCCACTCAAATTTGTATAATACTTGCTATGTAAATATCAGTGACAGGAAGTTATTATAACATCATCAACATACACTAAGTGGAAAATATACGCATTATTGAATGTAACTCAAAAACGACCTAAGCAAAGTTAATAAAAAAATTAAGTGACCACCGCGCAAACTTTCTCTACCAAACGAAAAAAGAATTTTCAAAATCAATCCACAATTGACGAAAATATCGAAAAACATAAATAGAAAAACAAAAGATATATTTACATACGAATTGAGAAGCTGCTCCTTTTTTTTTAAAAGCGGTTAAGATTTCCCGAAGAACTACCGAAATAAATTCGAACAATAATGGAAAAGAAGAGTCATTTCTACATGACAGACACATGAAAAGTAAAATAGCTTCGAGTAAGCTGACTCATTTGAGACATTTCATTCAATTCAGTATTCTCCTATTGTTATGTCCATCTGCAAGACATACCAATGGAACTGCGTAGAATTCGTTTAGAAAAGAAAGGGATATTCCGATATGATATGGGAATAATCTTATTTGATCTAATCTTTATTTATTATCTCGTTGTGTACACACGGCTACATATCAAGCTATACTTTTCCAGTATATTCAGTATATACCGTGAATTTTGACATTAATTTCACGACGCAACTTTTGTCAAACTCAATTTATCGGTCGGACTTTTCTCGTTCAGAGTAGGGTTTACGATACAACAAACGTCAAAATGAAGTTCGGTCGAATCCGAACCGACCGACCGAAACAAAATGAAGTTCGTAGTAGGAAACGTCCGAACATTCGGCCCGATAGTTCGGATTTAACGCTTCGGAGTAGACCCCCTGATCTCGCATTGTATAGGATTTCCGTACAATCAGCTTAAACTTGATGAGTCAAAGAAGTCAGCTTAAACTTAATGTTTAGCCATACGTTGTCAAATTAAGTTAGGTAGCAAAACTCCGTAGACGTGATGGGTATCAATACCTTTATTAGAAAACAACAAAAAATCACTTTTAATTTCAAATACTTAACTACAGCTGAACACGGGGTCAACGGCCGCCTGGTAGTGTAGTTACTTGAAATCAGGAGTTTTGAAAATCTTTTTTTTTGTTGTATCGATACCCACCACATCTGGTTCGCTACCAAAATTGACCCTATATTATTACATTAATATGACTTGAAAGAAATCTCTAAAAATATGGTAGGGCAATAAAAACGTAAACGAAGCAAAAGGAGTAATGTAACGATCGCAGCAGATGGCATTCTATAGTTTCTACCTTCCACCATGGGAAGGTGTGAGTTTATGTATTTATAAGTAATCGCATGAAAATCGAGACTGCCAATGTAGGACGCTACGTCATTGCTTCGACATCACTACGCGCTTCCGCTACGGCAGTGCTACGACATCACTACGCGCTTCCGCTACGGCAGTGCTACAACATCACTACGCGCTTCCGCTACGGCAGTGCTACGACATCACTACGCGCTTCCGATACGGCAGTGCTCCGACATCACTACGCGCTTCCGATGCGGCAGTGCTACGACATCACTACGCGCTTCCGCCACGGCATTGCTACGACGTCATTTCTCACTACACTTCTTTGCTAGATTTGCCTTTTAATGCGTTTGAAACGAAAGTAAAATCCAACCTTTGTTCAAAGCCATACTATTCTATCAACAACTACTTAAATGATAAGAATAGTTGGTCGCTATGATTAACTCAAGACAATGTTTATGTTCTTTCTCCAGAATTAGCTTACCTATTGACAGGTTATATGAGTTTATATAATTGTTTATTTTATTTGACTTATTAAGTCAAGTTATTGTATGTAATTTTAATTTATTGTTGACATAATCTACTCATTACAATGTTATTTTTTTGTGAGTTGTATTGCAATATGTGGTTAACTAGTGACCTCGACAATTGATCATATTATTTATTGTTATTAGTAATTAACTGTTTATTTATTTTACCTCGATGGTCCTAGTTTATCATTTATAACTTCCAGTTACAGCTTTATGTAAGCGGGCACGCACTTTATGCCTGGATGCTTTTATTAAGGAATTAGTTTTTATTTCTGCCCGAGTATAGTTCTCAATGATTTTGTTTGGTATATTGGCGTGTGCTAGCTAACATGTGGATAATAATTTAAATTTGGTAAATTATGTTGAATACCATTACATAGAATCATTTTTTTTTCTTTCTAGCTGTGCTGCTGGGGAGTTTGTTGCGCCACTTTTTCTTCCCAGCTAACGCACTAGGAAGTGGTGAAGTGTGGGCGTTTTGGGGGACTGTCTTATGTAATTTTGACGTTCGAAAAGTGCTGATTCTCAGCCTAGTTTGAATAAATGACTTTTGAATTTTGTATTTTACCGCTACGTCATTGCTACGGCAACACTACGCGCGTCTACTACAGCAGTGTTCCGACGTCACTACGCACTACCGTTAGGCCATTGCTACGACATAACTACGCGCTTCCACTACGGCAGTGCTACGACGTCACTACGCACTACCGCTATGTCATTTTTAACTCCTACCGAGTCCTACAAGGCGACACTAAGCGACTTTTAATTATACTTATCACGTCTAAACTAGTGGTGTAAATAATTTGGAAAAAATATATGTTAAATTAGAGCATTTTCTTAATAACTTAGTCTGTGGATATTTTAGATTATGTTTATATTACGTATTGCAATTAATTTGTAAAGTTATGTCTAACGCGTATAAAAAACTGAGAATCTCGTACAAATTTCTGAAACATCACAATTTTAAAGATAATTTAATTATTTGTCTTTTTGTATACGTGTTTTATTAAAATACCTTTTGATTTATGTATAATAAATTATTAATGTATCTAATTTGGGACAGCGCTCCTTGATGGGCGAGTCCTATTGCTGACTGGACGTACGACGCGTTGCGTGAGCTCAGCACAGAACACGCTAGCTAACCACTCAAGGCCGCTGGCATATAAGCTTAAGCATGTATCAAATCAAAATTATTATACATATTAGTTATAATTTAATAACCCAAACCTTCGGGGTATACGGGCGTAATATTATGTTATTATGTGTTAGTTATGATTTATATTTCGATCTCATTTTATGTTGTATAAGTCTTATTTTTAAATAATCGGTTAAACTTGCAATACCGTCTGTATTTTATAAAATATAAGACAAGTGGCGTTAGAATTACCTTAATTCTAACGTCGTATATTTTTATTTTTCTATGTTATACACCAGTATATTTGAGAATGCTGGTTAACCTGTAATCGGCGACTGTGTAAATCCAAGGCTAATATTGCTACCTATACTCGTAATATATTTTATACAGAAGCTGTTGGTAAACCTTTATAAATAAATTCTAAATGAACATTGATAATATTATGACGTCTTTTAAAATGTTTAAATCCCCCCCCAGCTAATCATCCATTTAGCTGGAAAGGATACTATAATTGCTTGGTATCAAGAACCCAGTCTTGCCAGTTATCCTTCGGAAATTAAATTAACTGACTGTTTAGATTAGATCTGGTTCGTCTGTCAAGAAAACGATCGTCGCACTGGTATGGCAGTGGGCTCCTTTTTATGTTATTTGATAGATAAACAGTAAAGCCAAGTCGGTTGATTTTCCTGGTTACTCATTTCAAAAGCGTATATGTTTATGTACTGATTGTTGTCCTCTTTATTTACTGTTAGATTTCCTTTTTGGCCTTCGTCTCATTGTCTATTATTTAACAGAAATGGTGAAAATATGTAAGTCATAATAATAACCATTCAGCCTCACTAGTCGTAAAAGACGCATACAATTTTAAAAAGGCCGTTCTAAATTCAAGTACTTCAATCCAACATTAAAGTCATTAAAAAAATAGGTATACTCGGTTCATTTTATGATGCTCGATTTGTCATAATGATGCCAAGTGCTTATTCTTCAGCTGTTTGCCATCACAGAAATCGAAGAATGGTTATTCTATTACTGTTTTTATTAAATTAAATTTATAATAAATCTCGCTTTTCGTAATCGGTTGGATGTCTGTAATGTCATAACAATCATCATTAACTGAACAGAGTATAACGATAATTATTCACGTGTATTCATTACCACAGTTCCTTTTAGCTCGTAGGTCAATTATATGCACGACTATATGATTTTGGCCTTAGCAAAGGAAACTAAATACAGACGAGTTAGTTCAATGATCATCTGGTAGTGGGTCACACGCAAATAAGTTGTGTTATCAACATGTTCATTAATGTTTGTTAGTGTTTATTATGTTGGTGATTATGAAAGTATTGGTGTTTTTGATGATATGTTGGTTATGTGTGGTGGCGGAGGATACTGGACAGCCGGCTGGGTTAATGGCTGATTGTAAGTTTGTTTTAAAATATATTTTTACAGTTTATTTTAGGAAAGATTTTAATTTTTGAAAAAAAAATACTACTTGCCCAGAGTGTTTACTTTGAATTACACACACATCAACATCTGCCTTCCCTACTATGTTGGGGTCGGCTTCCAGTCTAACTGGATGCAGCTGACTACCAGTATTTTACATGGAGCGACTGCCTGTCTGACCTCCACAACCCAGTTACTGGGTTATACGATATTCAAAAATTTTAAAATTCAAACCGACCTAAACGACTATCAAAGATCCACGACTGACAGTCGAGCCCAACGGCTTAACGTGCTTTCCGAGGCACGGAGGACGTCTTAGTATATAAAGATGGTCACCCATCTACGGACCAACCGTGGCAAGCTTAGCTTAACCTGATCGATCGATGGGTGCGGCTGTTATAACTTAGCCACAAACTCCCTCTCTCTTGTTCTTATAATTAAACAAGCTAAATATTTTTTTGTAAGATTCAAATCACTTGCCTCGTCAACCCAACTTGATTGAATAAGTGTAGTTTTTAAAAAAAACATGCCACAAGAGGAATCAAACTAAGGGCCCAACCACAAATAATTTAAATTATTATCTATCTTTGTCTAGGTCCAGGAATGAATCGTACCACCCAACTTTCAGAAGAAACGAAGCGATCACTATCAGTGGTGGTCGCGTACCCATCTTCTGGTCTCTTCAGCCACGGAGAGACAAGATGCAAGCTGAGCATAGAGGGCGCCGCCTGCGCAGCCAAACATCTCGACCTCAGAAAGGGGAAAACTCAGGTGATATTTATAATTTTTAATACACGAACTAGCCAGGAAGGAAAAAGATAACATTTTAGAGGTTGTTACATCGTAAATACAGCATTGTTTTGTATGCTGTTTTGGTACATTCTTGATTCTTTGCCCAAAAATAGACCTTAGCGTCATGTACCTAATATAAGGTACCGCACTTTCGACTCCACCCACTTTTCATAAAACTCATACGCCACGCCGCCATACACATTCGAAGTGAACCCTCCGGGAGGGCTGCCGGCATTACGTTTACACTAAAGTTAACCACCGCGGACGGTCAACAGCATTAGGTTTAAAACCGTGTTATAAAGCACTGTAAAACGAAGTAAAATAGTGTTTTCAGGGGGTCTCATCGCTGCCGACCTCCCTAGTGGCGTCAGCGTAGTGTGCTACGCTGACGACACGCTGGTCCTGGCGCAGGGGAGGTCGCACGAGGCGGCGGCCGAACTGGCGACACGCTGGGTTGCGATAATCGTTGATAGGATCCGGCAATTGGGACTCGAGGTGGCCTTGCACAAGTCCGAGGCCATGTGTTTTTATGGTCCTCGGAACGCGCCACTGTCGGGTTCCCGGATAACGGCAGGAGGGGTTCACATCGGTGTCGAGTCGACGATGAAGTACCTGGGACTCGTCCTCGACAGCCGGTGGAACTTCGTGGAGCACTTCCGACGTTTGGCTCCCAAACTGCAGAGGGCAGGGGCTGCTTTGAAGCGGCTTCTGCCCAATCTAGGGGGTCCAAACGCCTCCTGCCGGAGGCTCTATGCGGGGATCGTGCGGTCCATGGCCCTTTACGGGGCACCGGTGTGGGCGCGTTCATTGAGGCTGCGACCAGCCCAGCGGTTGAACGCGTCCCAAAGGGTCATGGCCATCAGGCTGGTACGAGGATACCGCGCGGTCTCCCGTGAGGCGGCGAGCCTCCTTGCCGGACTACCGCCATGGGATCTGGAGGCAAAAGTCCTCGCGCACATGTGGGAGTTGCGCGAGGAGGCGAAACGCCGGGGCGTAACTCCGCTGCCGCGAGAAATCGCGGCACAGCGGACAGAGCTCCGGCGGGATCTCATGGCGGCATGGAGAGCGCGATTGTCGCAACCCAGCGCTGGGCACGCCACAATTGTGGCGATAAGTCCCTTCTTTGAGGAGTGGCTAGAGAGGCGCCACGGCGTCCTCACCTTCCGCCTGACACAGGTCCTCACCGGACATGGTTGTTTCGGGAGGTTCCTGTTCAGGATAAAGCGGGAGGAAACGCCCGGGTGTCACCACTGTGTGGATCGCCCGGAGGACACGGTGGAGCATACGGTGGAGGTCTGCCCAGCTTGGGCGGAGCACCGCCGTGTCCTCACGGAGGCGATCGGCGGCGGCGATCTCTCGCGTCCGGCCCTGGTTCAGGCCATGGTCCGGAGCGAGAGTGCATGGGAGGCCGTCACCTCCTTCTGCGAAGCAGTAATGCTCGCGAAGGAGGAGGCGGAGCGCGCGAGGGAGAGGCAAAATGCGCCCCCTCGCGCCCCTAGTCGCCGCAGGAGACGCCCCGGGCGTCGGGAGTCGCGAGCCGACTTCCGGCCACCGTAGGCGCGGGCTTGCGGACTGTGAGCAATGGGTAGCTCGCCGTCCGATAGGGACCAGGCCCGGGTCGACGGCGCGTTGTGTTCCACGCGCGCCTCAAAGAGATGTCAGCACCAACTGACGGGGTCCGGAAGGGCCAATGCCTGCCGGGGTCGCGGGTTTGTCTGAAAGGGATATCGCGACCTCGGCACACAGGCAACGGAAGGAACACGGGTGGGTTTTAGTCAGTAAAAGTCTGACACGCCCTCCCGCTCCACCCAGAGCGGGAGAAGTTATTTGATAACTTCCCAACCTCAAAAAATAAATGGCTTCAATGTAAACACACGGCCGTGAGTCTAATATGGTAGATAAACTATTAATAAGCTAATATTCATTATTTTTAACGGCCAAGGTTTCACATTTAAATTCCTTCTGATTGCATAATTCCGTTACTCGGAGTTTTGATAAATACAATTTAATACAATGCTATCTTCGTCTTATTCTGGGATGATTCAAAGACTCATTAGACATACGTTGAACAAGTGTCCTAGTATTTGTGGTAAGACCCTTAGGTCCTGTTTCACGATGTCCGAATAATAGTCACTATTCACCGAATAGGTATAGACCTCGACCTCGACCTCGTAATTTTGCATGACCTCGTAATTTTGCGTGACCTCGTAATTTTGCGAGACCTCAAAATTACGAGGTCGACTATACCTATGGGGTCGTTCATAAATCACGTGAGGCTCGAAAGGGGGCAGGGGATTCGGAAAAATCACGAAATATCACAAGGGGGAGGGGGGTGTAGTAAGATATCACGTGTATACATTTTTTACAAGCATTTCTAAACCGAAAAGCGAACCCCAAATATATATTTTTTCTTTATTTCTTTTTAAAGATAAAATAATCTAATTTTTTAACATACTATGCAGCAAAAAAATACCCGAGACTTTGGGGAGGGGGCGAGGGGTTAGGCTAAAAACTCACCACGTACCGAGAGCTCCTGCGCTTACACAAACATTCACAGCGTCTTGGTAATCACAAGTAAAGCGCGCGTCACTTCGTGAGATAGAAATACTGTACCACTTTTGACAACAATTCCCCGCAAATCGCAACTTTACTATGGTTGAATAAACGTTATCGTTTTATGACTTGCAAAGCGTGCAAGTGACATTCGACCTTAGCTGCAAATACACATCCTATAACTGGCACAACCACAACAATAATTATACAAGTAGCTTGCATGCCCGTATGCCAATACAGCTTCTAATTTTGAATATCACAATGGCATGCAAGCTACTGGCATAATTTTGTGCGAGCTACATGCGCGTGTATTACGTACTTTAGGATGGTAAAGTAATGGCGAGGACGACTTTACCTACTTTAAAAAATGGAACCGAATTTGTACCATATTAACTGCCAAGTATGGAAACGGGAGCTTAATCATAGGTCGTGAAACAGGCCCTCTCAGTTGTTATTCAATACAGTGTGAATTTTCGCCATCAATATAATTTAACCCTGTGTATTAACTTATTTGTGTTGAATCTCCTCAGGTGATGATCAGCGGCTACATGGATGGCTCCTTCTCTCCGATGGTACGCTCCTTCATGGCCCTGTACCTTGGTCTTGGGCGAAACGTCATCGTTTTGGAGATATTCCCTATATTGGTGCGATCGTATCCCATGTAAGTACATTTAGGAATTTTACTTTTATACTCAGTTGGGTAATCATAAAAACGTATTGCCTACAGAAGATATTCAAGAAACCGACACATCAATCTGTTTTGTAGTGAAGTTTAGAGGGGCAATTCCTGTAATTCTAAGATTACTCGCAATCTAATCTCAATGTCAATCTGTCAAAAATGGAGTAACGTTTACATTAAGGTTAAACTAAAGAAGCTATTACAAACGAAATATGTGTCCCTGCGGATGTCAAATATGTCAACCGCGGTGTATGCGTAGGTACCTATTCAGGTGAATAGACTGAGATACTGAGAAAAACGTTCAAAATCTAGTCACAATCTTATATTGATCAACCACAATCAATATCAAAAACAAAATTTTTGTTCACGGTGTCTGCTCTAGTTTACATTTAACCTCAATGAACCTACATTTTTGACATTGATTGTCGCTGTTATGAGATTGCGACTAGATTTTGAACGTTTTTAATTACAGTAAATGGCCTTCTCATAATTAACCAGTGGCATCAATCTTTAAACTAATAAGTATGATTTATTGACTTTATTTCAAATAAAAGCACAATACACGTATAAGGCTGCGTTTCCACCAGAGATGAGCGAGGATGCGTAGCGAGGGATGTGTGTGAAACTAATCAATAACAACGCTAGCTTAGCTCAAGCTATGACAGAGAACCGATGTTATTGGTTAGTTCGGTGTTATTTTTACAGGGTCAAAATAAATTTGATAGCTAAACTCTGCAGACGTGATGGGTATCAATATCTAAAGCCGAAAAACAAAAAAAAAAACTACTAAGTACCTTAGTTTTTCTTTACCCTAAAAAAAATCAGCTGTTCCCTACATTTCGACGAGATTTACGAACACAAATGTAGGGAACAGCTGATTTTCTTTTCGCGATTTCAGCGTTGGTCCAATAGTGAAAGTTGCTCATAATAATGAGTATAGTGACCCCTTAAGAGGTTTAGGGTAAACAAAAACTAGGGTTGTATATGATGTTTATTTGTCGGTCAACGACCGCTAATAGTTTTGTTACAGTATGAGTAGAGAAAATCAGTTTTCTTTTGTTTTTTCGTGGTTAGGTATTGATCACCCATCACGTGACTATGTGAAGTTGACACACAAAAAATATTTTTTAACTGATATTGAAAGTGACTAGACTAACTGCGGACAATGAAATCACAAACAAAAAAATAAAATAAAAAATATTACACAACATCACGCCTTGTTTCCCCGAAGGGTTGGGCAGAGGTGTACCCGTAGTAGGTACACCCACATTTCGCCAGTTATGTTTAAGTCCCATGTAATAGGAGGCGAGCCTATTGCCATCAACCGGGTACAAATCCAGACTCCGGGCTGCTACTGAGAAATTCCACATAGAAAAACCCAATAACACTTTGCCCGACCCGGGAATCGAAACAAGAACCTCATGCTCAGCAGTAGCGCTTGCGACCACTAGACCAACGAGGCTTAGGCTTATCGAGAGTTTTTATTTTATCATGTTTAGATAATTATCGAGACCCATCACCTCTGCGGAGTTTTGCTAGCAGATTTCATTTGACCCTGTAGAGATAACCATAAATCTGAAAGTAACAAGTCCAGCCTGTTATATAACATAGCAGCTTCTCGCCAGTTTCACCATATATGGAGCGAGCGATGGAAACAGTACAAGTCATTAGCCAATACCTGCAAACTGGTTGAGTACTGGTTGATTTTCTGGAGTATAAACCTGTTTATGTTTATTTATTTTTTTATGCTTGCCATTGCCAATGCTTGCTTATAACATTGGCGCTGATAAATAAAAGGTGTAGAAAAGATTATTAAGTGCTGATTTTCAGGAATGATTTTGATTTTGAAGTAGCATTATAAGGTCCCATTAAAATAGATGGATTTTTTTTTACAAATCATTAAAACCACCAAACTAAGGACAGTGGTAACAAAAAATAATAAGAAAAACGCATTAGATATTTAAAAAAAAAAACTGCTAACGAAAATACACAAAAAATTTTGGTTGCCATTTATTACTTTTGGTCAAAATAAAGTCACTTAATCAGTGTTTTTTTGCTTGGATTTCTTTCGTTAGACGTACTGGACGCTGTGTTAAAATTTGTCCATCTATTTTAATGGGACTTTGTATAAATAACAACCCTTTTTATGCTAGTTCAAAATCAAAATTATTTATTTGCATTATATGTGGTAGGTGTTTAAGTGATATTACACAGCATGGATCAAAAAGGTTGGTCATATTTAAGGGTGATAAGTTTCTGATACATGCTGTATAGAAAATTCAAAATATAAAGTAGACTAAAACTGCATGACAAAACTTTATTAATTATCCAGAATAAATGATTCAGTTATATACATCGATGAATTTTAAATAGCAACAACTTTAAAAAAAAATACTTTTTGGTAATTTGATTGCAGTATAATATGCCCCTTTCGGTTTGGACAAGGTTTGTTTTACATATTGTATAAAACTTGAAAAAGAAAAACCCATTATTTAACGTCATGGAGATTTAAATGCGTTTAAATGAGGTAAAGGGTATTTCCTTCAATATTCATGGTTATAGATAAAATTTTACCGTATAATCAAGGTCAGAATTTAGCTGACGACCTCTCAG
Source organism: Agrochola circellaris (assembly GCA_914767755.1). Lineage (NCBI taxonomy): Eukaryota > Metazoa > Arthropoda > Insecta > Lepidoptera > Noctuidae > Agrochola > Agrochola circellaris. The sequence goes on from OU611847.1 coordinate 7,036,745, forward strand.
TTCAGCCTTCGCATTAACTAACTGACGTAGGAAAAAAAAAATCGTCATATTCCTAAATCTGTTCGATTAATTTCTTCTGCTAAGGGCACCTGTCGGCTGTACTCAAGTTTCTAATGTAAAAATAACATTTACATTCCCATGGGATCTGAATATGTTAATAACTTGCCATGCCACTAGTCATACTGCGGGCGAATAGCGATTTGAGAGACAAGTTTGTAAAACGTTTCCTGACTTCAGCCGCTCATGGAAAATTCTACGCCCATCGCATAATGGGATGGCTTTCAGCGACTCTTATTACAGTATTTTTATCTCACGAAGCGACGCGCGCTTTACTTGTGATAAGTGTACAATCTCACTGTGAATATGTGCGTGAAGACGAGTAGCATCAGTACATAACACATGCACGCACACACACACAGTTCCGACTTCGCCATTGTCTCGGACAGTACCGAGAGCTCCTGCGCTTACTACACACACATTTAGCGTGTACTCTTGGTAACCAAAAGTAATGTGCGCGGAGGCTTACCATCTATGTAAGGGTGGATGCCTGTCTAAGATGTATAAAATGCCAGATTTTTCAGAAAAATGCCTGTCTGTTGTAAAAAAAATTGTAAGTCATACAATAAATAATACGCAAAGGATAGTTATAAATATTGACATTTATTCAAAAGAAAAATATGTACAATTTACGACCACTAAACTAATTTAGAATAAACGAACTTACTACTCTACTAATTCTTTTTTTTTTTCGAAAAAAAAAATTTTAAAAATCTTCTCACGAAACGTTTTTAAAGATTTCTTGGGTTACTAATAGCGCTTTAAAAACGCAGAAAACTGGATGAGCTAAGCTTTTGCAATATTCTTTCAGGACTATATGCACCTTTGGGAACAAAGGGTCACTTCTGCATGTTTTTCAAAACAGCAGAAGTGACCCTCTGTAGTCAGTTTCATCCGGGCGGGCGGCCCAGCGTGATACCGCGAAATTCTAAAATGCCTGTCTCAGCTTAGCGCCGGCTGCACGTAAAATACCTGTCAAATGCGGCAAATGCCTGTCAGATGGTAACTATATGCGCGCGTCGCTTTGTGAGATAAAAATACTATATCAGTGTTTGAAATCATTAAATCAAGAAGTCGTCGATGGTTTTCTTTTGCATCAAGAAAAGCATCATCAAGCATCAAGAGTCATTTACATTGGATGAAATATAGTCTTAACTATCTATTCTTGCCACGTTATTACAGCGGACTGTTGTTTAACTATTCGACTTCTCGATTCAAAATGATCTGATCATTCCCCATCTAAGTATTTAAAAAAAACAACTGTTAAAAATAAATAGTCAATCACTTGTCTTTATACTCGCTTACATAGAGACTCAAGCCTTATACTCGTACATAAACGTCGATCGCACATGCTGCATATCTCCCGGTTGGCGGCGCGCTACTTTTTGCTCCCGCGCACACGCAAAAGGAAATGCGTAATTTACTGTCTCGAGGCACTTGGAACTTGTATTGAGATGGATATGACTATTTATTGACAGTCGCCGATCATATTCATTGATATACGTGAGTTTTTAGCAAGTATCGTGTCGTTGAAGCACCTTTCGTGAGTCGTCGGTCGGTAATAGATTACAACGGCTTCACACGTTAAGAGAGAGTTATGAGGAAAAACTTGTCTTTACATGCTTTTTATTTTAGGTACCTACTAGCTTTTGCCCGCGACTTCGTCCGCGTTTCCGTCGTTTTTCGTAAAAAAGTACCATATGTGGCATTGTGTATTTTATTTTTAATCGACGATAACGGAAAGGCTGTCAGTTACCTAACAAAATAACCTACGTTAGAGGTCCTAACTATAGCTACCTTACACTTAAAATCTAAGTGCCTATTTAAACTAAAATATTCTAATAGAATTATACCCAGAAATATGTACAACTTACAACAAAAAACTAATGAAATAAAGCTGAAACGCCTGTGCAATACTATCTACCTATACCTACTTCACTTAAAAATAAATACCTATAACTACTATAATTAATAAAAGTATCTACGCTTTTACCTACTTAATACAAAAATAAAATTGAACATAAATTAGCCAAAACTTACCTATCGGTATCTAAAAATCTATGCGTACTACTTCTACTTCTACTACTACTTCACCTAAAAAGAAATAAAATGCAAACTATTAATAATTTGTAATTTGAACGAATATTTAAACACTACCAAAACAACTAATACCTATTTTATAAAATAACAACAATTGAAATTCAAATAAACTATTTAGAAGACTAAAAGTCGCGCTGATAAGCACGGTTTGTTAATATCAATTATTGTCTGTCAATAAGGTCGAACGCTCTGAACGCATCAACAGCCAAATATTGAATGAAGCTCGCGCTCGCTCGGACCTCCCGCCTTTTTATACCCTACCGCCACGACCCGCGTCGAGCGCGGCAACTGTTACACAAAAATAATCCTTATGGCATGATTCAGTATTCACGCGCGACGGCGCGATGGCTTATTAGCGTATTTCATTTCATGTATAAGTTTGGTGTTTCTATACCGATTACTATGATTATTTTTTTATTGAATAGGTAATAATATTAACTTCTTTTAATTAGGGATGAGTGAGAGTATTATAAACGTAAGAGTAAACAAATATAATCAGAAAGATCCGAACTGCTAAGCTATCGGGAGTTACACGTGTTATTGTGAGTCAACCATAAAAGATAGACATATGCTGTTGTGGGATATTTTTTAGATAATTTCATGTAGAACATTTCCGTCATAAATGATTTCTATGTAGCTTTAACCATTAAGGCTTCACACGCGACGGAAGCTTAAAAAATGGGGCAACTTCTCCCGTTTTCCCAACATTTCCCTTCACTGCTCTGCTCCTATTGATTGTAGCGTGATGAAAAGTATACTATAACCTCCCCAGGAGTATGAAGAATAATTGTACCAAGTTTCGTTAAAATCCGTCGAGTAGTTTTTGTTTCTATAAGGAACATACAGACAGACAGACAGACAGACAGACAGACAGACAGACAAAAATTTTACTGATTGCATTTTTGGCATCAGTATCGATCACTAATTACCCCCTGATAGTTATTTTGAAAATATATATCATGTACAGAATTGACCTCTCTACAGATTTATTATAAGTATAGATATTTATGTAATTATGATCAATAATTTATGTCACGAACATGCACACCATACGTAAAACAAATGGTTTCTTGAAATGATACGCATAGTTGAGCCAGCTGTAGTTGACGTACTTCTTCTTTCTCTTCGTATCGATAATTCCATTTTGTATGTTTTTAATAAACTTTGGCCAGCGTTATCGTCGGCCTAGCAAGTCTTCCATAGTGCAGGTGTTAGTGCACAGAGAGCACGGCAAGAGCTGGGGCATAGTTTGCGATGTGACTCCACTACAATCCAGACAAAACTCCTTCATCATCACCATTTCAGCCGAAAGATGTACACTGCTGCACATAAGCCTCCCACCAAGCGCCACATCGACCGGTCCTGTATCTTTTGTCCTGTGACTCGGGTTCCAGTTTCGAAAGAAAAGTCCTGACAAAAACATCCGAAAATTGATAACCTCCTCCTTTTTTTGAAGTGAGTCAAAAAGCCGGATATTTGCATAAAAAGTCCGTACACATCCTTTTTAACCGATTTCTAAAAAGGAGGTTATAATATTTATTTTTTCAGTAGATTTTTATTGGACACGTTATATTTTATTTAATAAAACCCCTCAAGTAGAAAAGTCGGGACAAACGACAAGGCCGGACAAAGTCCGGATGGGGGGGCAAAAAACCGGACAAATCCGGACGTATGGTACGGCCTATGACAAAAGTCCTTGCAGACCTTGAATATAAACTAATATACTGGCTCAACATTCCAGTGCCGCCCGCATCACGAAGCCGTTGGGCGAGCTGCTAGGCGAGTTCCTGGCCTCGCTGACCTTCCAGGGCTTATCCCCTCGCAGGCTGGAGCTGGTGGGTGCCAGCCTGGGTGCCCACATCGCGTCGTACGCCGCCGACACCTACAAACAGCTGACCGGCCGACGACCCGCTCGACTTACTGGTTTGTACGATGTTGTTGGATAGGAATAGCTGCAGTAGTGAAACGCAAATGCTAAGATATTATTTAGAGGTCATATGGTGGGTATCTACAGGCCAGACTTGACTCTGGATAAAATCAATGAAATGACCCACTAATTTAAAACGAAATAAACAATACAGATTACAGCGCCCGTCCCGATCATCATTACGCCGGCATCATTTTTACCCGACTGTTAAAAATAAGGATTATTTAAGTTTATCCGCCTCCAATTAAAGGATTTTGTTTACTCCGTGGTTGTATTTTTGTACAGCAAATGGGTAGCAGGACTACTCAGAAAGAGTACCCACACGTTATGCGGTTGTAACGTAGGTAGAGTTTGCAGCGTTCCACACGTTGTTATAATCAGTACCTTATGACCTTCAGATTACCAACCCCTACACTTGGCGAGGACAAATGTTGGCATAAATTTACTCCACGTTTATTAAAAAGGGGTGGGAGAATAGTGTTTGTCTTATTTGTACCTAGATAAGACGATGAAACAATACTCAATATAATATGTAATTAGTGCATGCCACAATGTGAACTTAGGTGGTAGATAACAAAGACATGACCATTGTGGACACTGCCGGACCCAGCAAAATAGGAAAAAGAGGGTTTTACTAGTGACTAATTATTTTATAAAATATGTAATTTAATTTGTCATTTATATATGACAAAGAGGCCAAAACCAAACCAGTAAACACACCTACTTATCCAGGCCTAGATCCAGCCGGTCCGTGCTTCCGTAACGTGCCGCCCACAGCCCGCCTGCACGCCGACGCGGCGCATCGTGTGGACGTGCTGCACACTAATATAGACGGGTTCGGCATAGCAGACCCATTGGGACATGTCGACTTCTATGCTAATGGGGGTAAGTTGTTGTGTAGCTTGGCAGATGATGCATGATCTATTAGGACTTTCGCAAGATGCTTTCCCTTAGGCGTAGAGGCACTGGCGGACTAGGGGGGCGGGGGGGGGCATGTGCGGTCCACCTCGGGTCTTGGGGGGTCGAATTCAAGTCGACTGCTCAATTGCTTATTTATGTGGTTCCCACATATGAAATTGGCGTTTTTTTTCTCACAAATAGAGAACCTCATCACTTCTATGTTTTTTAATATTCATTAATTGCTTGATATTATATCGAATAATGACTATCATAGACAACTACCAATAGTAAAAAAACCTTATTAAGTACCTAAGTATTTATAGTTTTGTAAACATAAAAAATACCTTAAAAATTAGGTACTCCTCATTTTGTTAGCAGAAATGACCAATATTTGTTTTAACTTAGCCAAAACTTATTTTTGTTGCTTAATCTAAGTGGCATAATACGTTATCTTAGTTTTTAAACATTAGTGCATAAAAGTTTTAAAACATTAGTGGTCATGTTATATAAATTAAGAAAATGTTAGTATGAAAAATGCAACTTCTTAAAAATTCTCCATACAAAACGCTGATTTCATAAGTGGGGGACCTAATATATACGCCTATATTACCTACGAACAAAAACTGATTCATCATCAACTTAGGTAGTACCTAGATTTCAATTACAGTTGACACTTAATAATGACTATAAAACACGACTTTTCGTAGTGAGTCAATCTGTTGAAAAACACATTTCCCTGGCTAAACACAGAAGACAGACATGACCTCCAGGAAAAATATATTTGAATGGAGGAATAATTTTCCCGAGGAACCTCTTATGCTTCATCTATCACTTTCCATTACCCTGTATACAACGCCGCCCATGGGCACGTGACCGCCCATATTTTTCTGAATATGCATAAAAAATTATATCCGATGTTATTGGCTCGATTTGGATTCTGTTTATTATTTCTAAATTACCTGTGAGTGAAGCTTTATATGGCAAAAAATGTAAAGCAAGGTCACAAACGCTACTGAAAAAATTTTAATTGAATAACATGAAAAAATTTTGCCTTTTAAAGTTTTCGATAATTGATGAATATTCAGAAAAATACGGGCGGTCACGTCCATGGGCGGCGTTGTATATAAACTTTGATTAGGTACTACTAACAATAATAGTAAGCATTTCCTTTAACTTTTCCAGGTGAATATCAACCAGCAACGAAAGGAGACTTCATAATGCCATGTTTCCAATTATGCAGTCACGTACGATCAGCGTTCTACTGGCTTCTCTCATACAACAACCCCGACAAATTCATCGCAGTGCAGTGCGACTCGGTCGCAGATGCAAGAGTCGGTAACTGCTACGAAGGAACTATAAGGACTAATGCATTGGGGCCGAAAACTAACTTCAGTAAACCGGGAGTGTATTACTTACCCACCAATGCTAAAGCACCATATTATATGGGATTGAATGGACTGAACAAGCGAAAGTTTGGTGTCAATGATTATTTGATGATACCGGCGCCTGATGAAGATATGATCATATGAATGATATCGACAAAAAAAATTGTTTGGACTATGACTTACTCTGTCTGCAGACAAGGCTTATGACGGGTGATGCGGCCATAATTTAATTAGGTTATAAGAAAGAAAAGAAAGAAAAGAAAGAAAAGAAAGAAAAGAAAGAAAAGAAAGAAAAGAAAGAAAAGAAAGAAAAGAAAGAAAAGCAAGAAAATAACGAAAAGAAAGAAGAAAAGTTTTGTTCATAGATGATCTCCAGTTTCGTAGTATTATTACTCTGCGGCTTATTAAATAGTTATATGGCTACTAAAAATAATAGTATCGTTTTTATAGAGTAGTAAATGATGAAGCAGTACATTTCACTAGTTGTCTTATGTTATTTTTTATTGATAAATTAACAAATAACACACTAAGAGTGATTATTTTGTAAGTAGGTACTCCAAACAAATTGAATCACTTGTTTGATCACGTACCTAACAGCTTAAGCCCACGTACGCACGGAAGTAAAAATATCGCGACGGGATTTCAACGCGCACTGGATTTTCAACTCTTGCTGTTGAACCGAGCGTTGAGAATCCAACGCGCTGGGACGCACTCTCGTCCCACCGCGTTGAAAAAACACACTGCAGAGCGTTAAAACCCAGTGCACGAAAAGATATCGCCGCGAGAATAAATCGCCCGTGCGAACCTGGGCTAAAGCTTGTCCACTCTGAAATGACGCGCCCCACTAGCGCATTTACGCACACAGTAATGCGGTAGTGTGGCGCGTCATTTCAGAGTGGACAAGCTGTAACTGTGATTTTGTGTATTAATCAAGTGTATGATCTGAAAGTATATAGATATAACCTATATAAGCTAAGTATGTAAAATAATGTACTAATATTATAAATGCGAAAGTGAGTTTGTTTGTTTGTTACGCTTTCACGCTAAAACGGCTGATCGGATTTAGATGGAACTTGGCACATGGGTAGACCATGACCTGGAGAAGGACTCGGATTACTTTTACTTACTTAGGCTTTACTTTTCATCCTGATTCTCAGACGAAGTCGCGGGCAACAGCTAGTGATGTATAAATTGTGTGTGTATATGCAGTATGTTATCATTATTAGTTCAAACTTAGTTACTAAATAAAACCAAAAACGAATACAAGAGCAATTTTACTGTAAATTTCATCACAATACGCGTTAACAACAACTAGTTATTATGTTCCAGTTAGGCCGACAGAATGCTTCGGTACAAAATCTATCTACGAAGGTATTATGTACAATACGCTGCTTTAGTTCATTCGAACTCGTTGCGCACACGCAACTTTGGAAGTCATTGATACTAATATTATGATATAAAGACTACTAAGAAATTCGTGTATTACATCAATTGATATTCCTTATAAGATTTGGTTGATTTTATGTAAAGTTCATTATTCAAAAAGTACACTGACAAACAAAAATGTTACTATATTTTGCGCAAATTATATACGGATAAAAAAATAATATCATAGCATACTCGTATAATATATCTTAAATACATCGGTCATTATTACATTTTCCAATAAATAGTTAATCTATAAAAATAACCTATTAAGAATAACAATCAAATAACACAAGTATATGAATAGTGTAAAGCATAATATTTCATTGAAACCAAGCGATAGTGACCGTACCATCCATTCAGATCTCTAAATCATAATACAAAAAATAATAAAATAAAACTGTGTGTTCTACCTTAATACGGTATATTTGACGTAAATAAATTGTAGGCGACGCACAAGCACCAAACGCGACGTATTCGTTATAAAAGCTTTATAAAGTAATCTAAAAATAGGTTTTTATTGGAATGTGACTATAATAATAGATGCCAATATGCAAAATGAAATAGGTACACTCGCGAAACAAAACGGTTAAGTAAGCCATTTTCAAATTTATTCTTTCCCGCACATGATACCTTTTCGAACTGTCATTTTCATTTAAAACTTCGGCAGTACAAAAGGTGCTTAATTAAGGCAAAACCGTCATGGTATTTGTATTTGGACTACCTTAGCGCATCCAACAACCTATTCACCGCCCCAGTCGAATTAATACGACAAATGTTTTCGTACCCGTGCCGCCTCAGTCGTTTTTATACGACTGAGAATGTATGTCATATTGTTACATTGAATTAAATATACTGTTTCTAACACTAAAATATATATATTACGTTGAAATATGTAAAGGATAACAAAACTACGTTCGTTTTTTGTTTTTTTATTTAATTGCACGACCCTATTTGTCGTAGATATTAATTTGTTGATTTATGATCTGGGCGCTGGGTGCACGGGAATTAATATACGAAGCGATGAACAGGTTAACCTTTACATTCCGCGACTGTACCTTACATTTCATCCCTACTTTTATTTGTATGAAAAATCTTATAAATTGTAGAAAAAATGTTGAATTAGATATCAAAATGGGGATATACAAATTGGGATTTCTAGCTAAACATAGGGAACTGGTCCCAGGAAAAACTTTATTCGAATATGATTATTACATGGATATGACATTATATGTTTTTACGTCTTACCACAAATTAGTACAGACGGGTCACTCCGCAAAATCATTTAAACAAAAAGCGACTTTTGCGACAACACAATAAAGTGCAATTCAGGTCGCACAGTGCTAATTACCTACAGTTATATTCACCTAGAAGTTGCCTCTCTTTTTTTGTCGCGTAACTCATATATCTTCTGACTCCGTTTCGCCCACTGGATGCGACAAGTCGAGCCCGCCAAGTCCCTACTTGTAGCTTTATATCTAAAATGCGGAATGACCCCATCTGTAGTCTAAGTTGACTTCAGCACTAAAGGGGTGGCTGATTACTAATCTGTCGATCCATTCTGTAAACATCTCACCGTGAAGAGTGAGGTGAAGTGAGCATGAAGTGAGCTGTCCATAGTGTCAATCCCTAGCTTTAGGTGCAATGACAGCTCACATCAAGCTCACTTCACCCAAGTTATCACGGTGAGATGTTTACAGAATAACACAGCTGATATAGAATACTTAAAGTGAGGTGTATTATTCAAAGCTATCACTCGACACTCGCTATTGTCGTGCAATTCAGCGATACACTTTGATACAATAAACGCGGCTTAAATACTTGTTATATGATATGTGTTTTATAATATTTTGACAGACTAGTCTCTGTCTGCTTTAGGCCAGTTTTATGCAATTTCATTAACACCAGACAGTGCATATACAGGGTCAAATAAAACATCTAAAAGAGATCTAAAAATGATAAAACAAAAAAGATTAATTTGAAAATTGTACATTAAAGTGAAAGAGCTCAATTAAAATATAATCATGTTTTGAATTTTGTTTGATAAATGTCATAGATATTTTTTCTCAACAAGTAGGTAATTTGAGACACTGATTACCAAAGGAAAGGTTACTTTACATTTCAAAATGTGTAAAGCGGATTCTAAATTTAAAATATTTATTAACAATCAAACCTTTTATTTAATTTAATTCCTTATTTTATTGAGAAATACATACAAAGTAAGAAGCCGGATACTCGGCGCTCTTTGCCGAATAGTCGCCGACTATCAAAGTGGCCGGATAGTCGGCTTTACCGACTAGTCGGACATCTGTATTAATTTAATTTTTGATGATTTTTTGTGGGGTCATCGACCGCAGTTAGTAGTTACTTGATATATCAGTTTTCTTTTTGTAAACTTCAGTCGTGATTCGTATCGACGCCTAAACACAATAAAACAAAGAAAACAGATTTTCTCAACTCATACTTCAATTAACAACACTACCAGCGTTCGTAGACCCCAAAAAAAAAAACTTCAAATATTTTTTTAATAATTTCGTGTAGCTAGTTTTATTTGGCCCTGTAATGATGAACTCAAACGGAACGAAAAGCTCCACGTGCACATGTTACCTTTTACACGCTGTTATTTTGAAATTGTAAAATTGTTTACAATAAGCAATTAAACGCTAAACCTTTTAACAATTCAACTATAAAGTTTTAGACCTATAATTATTCAGACGCGTAAAAGAGACAGCACTATACAAATGCATACTTCCCTCTTTTTCCCACCAAGAAATAATGCTAGTTCTAGAACTTTCCTTATCCAATTCAGACCAATATCTCACTACCTTTGAAACTTCACTCCATAAGGCATTTTGGCACTAACACGTATTAGTAAAAGATATTTACAAATTATTTATGTCCAAGACACACGGAACTGTTAAATACTGAGGAATAATATTGAAGCTTTACTTTTTCCTATTAAGAGTCCATAATACCTCAGCTCAAATTCAAACTTTATCTCGCTCGCAGACTGAGTTAGAGCGAGACTGAACGGCGGGAAGAAGGCTCCAAGGCGCCGACAGTTTATATACATTATAATTTATTTCAGACTAGGTTGTCCATAGAATGTTAGTAATACATTGAAACTTAAGAAGTTGAGGTAATTTCTTTTTACGGTGAAAATAATGGTACATACTTAATTTAAAAAAAATAAAAAGCTTTGTATCAGCTTTATATCTATTTTAGTTATTATGTCAAGTTTCATGATCTAATTTGAAGATTTTTTTTAATACTAGCGGTTTATTGTTCGGAGGTAACTTTGTAATTTGTTTCTGTTGTGAAAATTTTATGGAATCGTGTTTTCGTCAAAACATAGTACTTAACATTAATCTTCAAGTTTACCATAGATTAGAAAATGAATGGTGCAGTGTTTTCTATAGAACGGAGGATCATGCTAAGCAATTTGAGGTATTGTAGACTCTTAATATAGAAAACGGAATACTGAAAACTGGATATTTTAATACAGTCATGGTTATTCATGATACTTTACATCGGTATTTATGTGGTAGTGGCGAATATATTCCTAATTAGTTGCCGACATTATTTTTTTTAATTATTTTTTTATGAAGAATCGTTTTATAATAAAATAGCGAAAAAAAATATCTTTGTTTGCTGATTTTAGAATTAATACACAAAGGCAAAGTACGCATTCTTAGTCTTAAATGCGCTCTCAAAATAAATGGAACCACCGTTTTTTTTATGAATTCCAGGTCTCCTTATTGAATAGGGATGATGCCTGGGTAAAAAAAACAAAACTAATTAGTCCGTCAGTTAGATAATTAAAAAATATTAGACACGTATTTTTTGCTTTATCATATTAATAAAAGATTACTTATATAAAACGCATTTTAAGTTGGGGAGTGGGGGTCGCTACGGCACTAGTATGTATAAAATCTACATACTCGTGACGTCATGGCACATTTTAACTCAATGTATCGCCGTAATCTTTAGATTACGTAAAAAAATAAATACGTGGTCAATATCTTTTTATAATCTCAAAAACGGACTAAAAAAAAATTTTTTGTAATCCACCCAACATGCCATTACTACTGTCTTTTGATTGAACAGTTAAAATGTATCAAGGAACATGATTATTTGGGCCGCCAAAGCCTACAAGACACGTTGTATTTCCCACAATTAAAAAAAAAAAATAGGTCCAATTCACGAGCGAGCGTCAATTATTTCATTTTAAACCTTACACCTATGTTCATAAGAGTCATTACACAGGCGCTCGTGATTTCGAACAACTATAATAGCTGGATCCACACTTAATGCAGCTACAGTACGGGTGATACGTCACCGAAGTTCGATATGAAGTAGTTAACGAAGCTATTTCACGTGAGCAACTCTGTGTAGCTGCATTCAGTGCGTTCCAATCTGAAATGACGTCATGACGTCGGCTCAATTGAATATCACAATATGGGGAACTCAGTGCTCCAAAGGGCGGAGCGGGAAAGCACTAGCTACCGAGGTATATACTCAAGCGGGTACCACGCAACGGTCTCCTGCCGGAGCGGCAACGTGTTGAGCGGAATGACAACGCCGCCTAGAAATTGGTTCTCCTGCAAAGAATCGTAGTTCCATACTGTTGCTTGAAGACTCCTGTTGGTGACTACTTCCATTGGTAGTCGGTATTCTAACATTTCCATGAATGACGGATGCGAGTTTCGTTTTAGGACGCGCGTTTTTCTTTTCGTTTCTTTTGATGGATCAGGTACGAGGTACACCTGGAAAAAAAAAACGAATATAATTTTCAATGTTGTATTTATTCGATAGGCGTTCTGTAGTGCCTGACTGGGGTTTCATACTGTACCCATAGGAAAAATCGTGAACATTTATTAAATATTTCAGATATTCGTACCGCTTAAATCAGTCACTTAGCGTTAGTACTTTGGCAGGACACCTTACAATATTGTTAGTCATTACGGTGCGTTAGACGCCTGATACAAGGTCTTATTAGATCAGAGGGGTAAATCCCGTATATTTAAGTTTGTTATTGTAATCTTAGTCTCAATCTGTCAAAAATACCTCTAGTTTATCCTGTGAGTTTACCTCACTGGCAATTCATTTTTGACAAGGTTTTGGCATTGATTGTAGCCGAGATGAAATTGCCACTAGATTTCGAACGATTTTAAATACGGGATTGGCCTATAGATGACATTCAGCTAAAAAGCTACAATATTCAGCCCGATCTGTTTAAACTACAAAAACTTTACCTTAACGTAAGGGTTTTTTTTATGGTGGGGCATTATCAAATAACTTCTCCCGCTCTGGGCGGAGCGGTAGGGCGTGTCAGACTCTTGCTGACTAAAACCCACCCGTGTTCCTTCAGTTGCCTGTACATTACCAGGGGCCACGGTATCCCTTTCGGACTTTCCCGCGACCCCGGCAGGCATCGGTCCTGGCGGACCCCTTCCGTTGTAACGTAAGAGTTGGGCGGCACAGAGGCGTCAAATCGAGTGACTGCGCATGTATTATCAACGCTGATAATCGTCAGTACGTCGTACAGCACTGATAGCTTCAATGAACCTTAGCCACTATTCTTAACTACATAGGTGTTGTTTTACCTTAACATAAGGGTTGGGCGGCAGTCCCTGCGGCGTCAACGCAAGTGACTGGGCGTGTAGTATTAATACAGATAATACTCCGCTTGCGTACTGTACTGATAGTTTCAATGATCCCGAACCGTTATTCTCAGGTTCAGCTGTTTCCCCTGTAAATGTAGAATAAGTATTTAAGTTATACTAGATTAATAAAAAGGTTAGGGCCATTTTGTCAACAATAGGCACGTTTTTAATACCTCGTTGTTATGCTCATTAATCGTAGAGAATCCAATAGAACGCAGCCCTAGCGCGTTGAAATACCGCACTGTGCCGAGCATTGAAAATCCAGTGCACAGTAAAAATAACCTCGCGTTCAAAAGGGTCAATGTGAACATTACTATTTTTGAAAATTGTTTGAGCATTTTGTTCTTCCATTGTACCATCGAAGAAGTTCATATCTAACCACTGTAAGGGCTATTCTTGCTTACAGCTCTCGGCGGCTATAGCACCGGGCCGGTAACAGATGTAGTCATCGTGTTCACGGGATTTTGTTTTGAAACTGGTTAGATATGAACTTCTTTGATGGTACATAATTATGTAAAAAAATGCGTCACCTAAATATTAACCCTCCTACTAGCACGTTTTATAACCGCAACTGCTGCGATTCTTGTCGTTTAGTAAAACGATATATTACTGTTACTGACCTCTCCTCCGCTGTGGCTCCACATCCTGCTGGTCTCTCAGCAGCGGGTGGAAGAACGTGTACACAAGGTCTGAGTGCGCGATCTCGTCAGCAAGACTGAACAATGACGTGAGGAATGCTTGCACGTCGCCGAAGCGCCGGTCGGCTACCTGGCGGATGTTCGAACGGCCCACATAGACGCCTGAAGGTAGACTGGAAATTATAAAAAAATTATAAATAATATATTTTGCAATCTAATATAATAGTACCGATGTTATTAAAGACACATGCATTAGACAGTTATTTGTGTCTAGGACAACGCATACCAATAACGCAAAAATCAACTAGCCTATACATATATATGTAAATCAAATCAAATCGTATACATATAGGCTAGTTGATTTTTTGGAAAAGATAATATTGGCTGTCTCTTCATAAGTATTAACATTTGAAGCGACAGACAATATTGTCCTTATTTGAAAGAGGTGGCTTGCTAATTATTGCTAACAAGCTGCGCCCCGCGGTTTCACCCGCATAAGTCTCGATCCCGTGGTATCGGGATAAAAACTAGTCCTACGTCATGATCTACCCATGTGCCAAATTTCATCCAAACCCGTTCAGCCATTTTAGCGTGAAACAATTATTATATTATTTTAGAATTTTAGATAAGTTTTAAGCAGACTTTGTTACAAACTACGTGGGACGGACGAAAAAGGATATTTAATGGGAAATATCGTCGAAAATTTTGAATATATTTTCATATGATCCGAGAAATAAAAGACACGATAAGCATCGATGATTTATTTACTGTGGAAACAAATGAAGGGACAGTAGAAGTGAATCATTTCTTCGCTTTTGTAAACGTAATGCATTAAGATTTTTTTACCTATAGCTATACCTACCTAAAGCCTTTCAACTCGATATCGACAACTTGGTAGCCTCAATCTATCAAGTGTCAAACATATCAACATAGAAAAGATACCCCAATCAAACAATGAGTAATGTTTTACAGGAAAATAACAAGATACACGAAACATTATGTATTTATCAGTAAAACTAAATACAAATAGCACGGTATTTTTGTTTCAAATCAACAATATCGATTATCTTCGTTTCATGTTCAGTCAAAATTAATCCCTTGATAGTTGTGTCCTAAATGAACGGGCTATAGTCAAATTAATACTTAGATAATACAGCATTTAGATTGTCCCAGGCACAGTCCATTTTCCGTTTTGCTTAGTCTCGAGTCAGACTGTGATCGAACGTTTTCAAATTTTATCTTATGATACAAAAACAACAATTGTTTAAACATACAATGTGAAATTTTATTTGTTTGCATCCTCTTAAGGGGTCATTGTACTCATCATTATGAACAACTTTCACTATGGGGCCAACCCTGAAATGGCGAAAATTAAATCAGCTGTTCTCTACATTATAACCCCCTTGGCCCCATAGTGAAAGTTGTTCATAATGATGAGTACAATGATCCCTTAAGAGGGTGCAAACGAATTAAATTTCACATTATATGTACCTTCCGTCCCCCTTTATTTATGAATGAGATTGATTTAATAACACTGGGAACATTATATACTCTATAATGTTGCCACTGCTGGGACACAGGCCTCCCCTCTGTGAGAAGGAGTGGGCCGTAATCCACCACGCGGGCCCATTGCAGGTTGGTAGATGCCACATGTCCCTAGGATGGTTCTAGGACATGCCGTTTTCCTCACGATGTTTTCCTTCACCGTTTTGAGAGCAGTGGTGATGAAATAATGTACACTAAGTAAAGTGCCTGCCTGGGTGCGAATCTACGACCTACACTGCTCCTTATAGATTAATTTATTTGTGCTGTATAACAACAGATATTTAGACAAAACTTGTTTACAAATTGAATTCATATACAAATAAATAGTATACGTACAAAAATGTATACATTTTAAATCGATTTCTTCATCTATCGCAGACCACAACTAGATCATAGGCTTAAAACGAAAATGACAATAACCGTAACGCGAATTACCAACAACCATTGTATATCCGAACAGTTGATTACATAGAATAATTTGAGTGTGATAAGATTACAGTCATTATTCGAGGCTCTCACCTTATCTTATCTGGTAACACAGGCGTATTGATTTAAACAGTAATGGCTGAACGAGTGTTGTCACCACTTACTCTATTTATTTGCATTTAGAATTTGTATTTGTTTTAAATAATAAGGAACAGCGATACTCGTAAACGTAAGTAAGAATTTGTTGCATTTTTTTATAATTTTTCCTTATAATACAAGTTAGAATTGCAATAATTCATTCAGTATAATACCCGGCACATGATTATGATTCATTGTCATATATAATAGTAATAAAACCTTATCTATTTGCTATCCTTTTTCAAAATTCTTTCAGTTGACAACACAGTGAGTTACATAGCAACCCTAGCTTTCCCGTTGTTTCGTGCGTCAGTGTAATGTTCGGGTTCAGGCATTCCCTCAACTTCTTCAATGGAGCCAGACAGAAGTCGAAGAAAGAGAAAGATGATATCGGCTCGATCGTGTCCATCACGGGCGCTTATAGAACGAATAGAGATGAATTCTTTGGTACGTATTTTTATCCAACTTCAATTTAATGTACTATGTGGTCTTCGAAAGGCCATTTCAAGTTAATTTGTAGACTTTTTATAAATCTCATGTCAAATTTTATGATTGTCGTCGATCTGTTTTAATCTATCAAGGGCTACTGTTACTGCTAACCTTTATCATCCCACTACTGGGCAAAGGGACTCTCCACTTCCAGCTCTTTCGATCCAGGGTGAAAGTTGACCACTGGTTGTTTGTTCGACACAAATAACCACTACGTGGAGTCTCGCAGTGTCGCGACAGACCCCGTAAAAGATGGCGGGGCGAGCTGGAGAAAACATCAAGGGCTACCTGAGTTTTTTCTGTTATTTATCCAATAAGTCCAACATCATCTGTTTTCCAAACATATAAATAACAAGCAACGTCTCTTACACCACATTTATCACAATGTTGATACAATTTCCAGGATACAATAACCCTGATGCACAGAGGAAGTCAACACCAAATGCGAACAACAACATGCCAACCACAAGCACAGGGGAACCAACAAGACCTATACGACAAGCGAAAAGTACCAGTGACTTAATTATGAACAAAAACCTTCCGCCGAACTTACGACCAGCGAACCCAGGGGTGTCACAAGACCCCCGCGGGGCCGAACCAGAACGTAACAATAGACCCCAAGACATCCCAATACGTCCGGAGAGAAAACTAGACGCACAAATACGAGTAGACAAAAAAAGACTCGAAGAACAGAAGAAGCTAGAAAAGCGGCAGCTAGAAGAACAAAAGAAACTAGAAAAGCAACAACAAGCAGAACAGAAACAGAGGGAGAAAGAACAACTGAAACAGGAGAAATTAAGAAAAGACAGGGAGAAGAAAGAGGCTCAAATGGCGAAGAAGAAAAAGCAGGCACCACAGCGTCCTGTCGCGAATCCTTTAGCACAACCAAGAGGAGAGTTGGGGAGTGCATCAAATCCTATACCTTCAGGGTCCGGACAGATGGCACATTCAACAAACACTCTAGATAGTTCTATTAGTAAGACTAGCGGGCCTCCACCGTACTCTGCCTCGTCTGCAGCAAAACCAGAAGGGGAGAAAGATAGCAGTGGCAACGTGACTTATACCAAGCCTGTAGATACAGGCAGTTGGGACATGGTTTCCAAACATAGAGAAAATATAAACCGGCCAGCGGCTGCGGCGAATACGCCACAAACTAAACAAACAGTAATGGATTTGAACTATAAAGTAGGTAATGATAATAAGGAAAATAGTGAAGCTTGACGTGTTACAGTGAGTCAAACTTTCGTTTATGATATTTCTAAGTTTGTTATGAATCGTTGATATGTTTGAATAATGTTTATGAGGAAATAAATTTATATTTTTATAGTTTGGTGTTGTCACTATTCTAAATCTTATGTTTCTGTATGACGATTAAAAAGTGGTAAAATGATGTGAGTTTTTAACATGCTCTCAATACTATACAAGGCTCGATTATATAGGTTATCCGACCTATACTCCATTTGAAATAGCTTAGCCATTTAAATAAACCTTTTTTACAGTCCGTTTAACCGATTTTGTCTTCTATACCGTAGGTGTACGGATGGCATTAAAAGCAAAAAAGTGGTTACAATGCCAACTGTTTACTGCAGCTGCAATTTGTCATGCCACCAACGCAATAGAAGTCAAAATCGGTTGAACGGGCTGTAAAAAAGGTTTATTTAAACGTCTAATCTTATTTCAAATGGATTATAGGTTGGTTTAATTTCAAGTTTAAAAACCCTGAAACGACAATTTCTGAGTGCCGGATATTTCAGCTCATGTTCAATATGATATCACGTATTTATCAATAAAATGAATTGCATGTAAAACCCAAGCAGTTTTAAAGTTTTGTTTTGAATCTAATCGTCTTTACTGATACTAACAAGTATAATCTAATCTTATACATGATTTATGTAACAAGAATTTTTAGGGACAGTAATTAGGTAATATTAGGGATGAGCTTTTATAAAACAAACTGAAGGTTTTTAAACTAGGCGACTGGTGACTCTGAAGTGTTACGGGGGGGGGGATAGAGGTATGACGAAGGTACGAGACGAGGTATGTAAAGTGCACTCATCCTCTACAAAAAAAGTTGGATCGCCCGACCAGAAGGGATGTCGTGTCTGGTGGGCTACTGTCTGACGATTGATATCGGGGCGTTGTGTTTAGTCGCGCGGTAGGTAAACACTGTTTGCGCGATGCAAGATTTTGCGTGACGTCAGTGTGATGGGTAATTCGCGGCGATGTAGATGCTACTACACCGCATTATACATTTTTGGGATCACTAATTACTATACCGACCAAGATATCTAAGTAATGAAACAAGTTGTATACAGACAGCAGTTTCTATTTGGGCTCTACTTATACTTTGCTGTTATAATTTGGGGGGTGTCTTTAATTACAAAAAAGTAGCAACTTCAGTACGCCATGAGAACATTTGTCTCCAAAAGAAAGCAAATAGATATAATACTAATTAGTAATCGTAATACTATTAAATCAGTAATTATATCGACGCGATAAAAATATCGATTATTATGTAAAATTTTGTTAACAAGCTAAAAAGTCTTAATCCTATCTAATCAGCTTGCAGGCGTACTGCCAGCAGTCCGGTCCGTTCGGGAGACAATTACTGGTAACCGAGATTCAAAATAACAATTAGATAATTAGTATTGTAAGTTATTAATACGTAACAAAATAATGTTTTACTTGGAACGAACTTTGAAGGTGCAAGCTAAGATTATATAAACATTATATTAGATTTTTGATGTGAAACATCTATAGCCGCACGTAAAACCGATTTCTGGCGTGGCGACGCATGCCGTGGCGACGCGTCGCCACGCTATATGATGGTATATATATACAGTCTATATGCAGTAGTGTGTACGGTGTGGCGACGCGTCGCCATGCGCAATCGATAAGAAAATTTATTTTTATAAATAAAATCGTATTATTTTATTTTATCATTATGACATATTTAGTTCCTATCACAATCTGTTCTTTTCTGCATATTACTTTTACAAAATAATGTCGATGTTTCACATCTGCCAGGCGTCCCGTGACGGCTCACTTTTTTTTTTTATTAAATTTTAGTTAATAATAATAGTAATAAATTCTTTATTGACACAAAATATAGGTGTAACAATACTTATTTGAAACCCTGGCTCATGAGCTAGGTAGCAACCTGTGTCACAGGCGCCAGCATAAATGCATAATAATGCAGTCATAAATTATACTGATTACTTAAGGTCCGCCCAAAATAGGTTGGCGGTCCGCAATTTGGTGACCCCTGGTCTAGACTATAAGGCAGTGAATCATGGGCCGGGTTCAAACCCCGGGCCAGGCGAAAAAGAAGTTATTTATGAGTTTTTTTTTGTAACTGTTTTTCTGTCGAGGAAATCTCAGAACAGAGAAATGTTCTGTCCCAGTTGTGTTGGATTGCCGACCCATCGCACTATGAGAATGAGGTAAGAGTGAGTGCATCTGTGATACACTTGTGCGGAGCCTTTTGGCCTCGTACGGGGTTTTGGCTTCATTCTTTGAATTTTAATGTTACTTTGTTTTTTATTTATGTTTAGTGTGCTTTTAGTTTAATGTGTGATTTCCTGTGCGAGTCTCAATAAATACTTTTTCTTTCTTTCTTTCTTTCTTTCTTTGTGCACTATAATATCTCCTACATACTTGTCTAGTCTCCGTTGAAATTGGCAGGCGTAAAACAAAATTCGGTCAGGCGAAATTAATATTATTATTATTCTATATCTAGCCGACACAACCAGACGTTGACATAAAAAAATCCCATAGAAAATGCACTTGCAGTTTTCCCGATTTTTCCCATTTTTCTTTCCGTTAAAACCTGAATCGGACTATTACAAAAAAGAATAAAACGAAAATTGCCAAATCGATACAGCCGTTCTTAAGTGTTGCGCTTACCAACGAACAGTATTTCATTTTATTACTTATATTTACACTAACATCATAAAGAGAAAAGATTTGTATTTTTGTTTGTATGAATAAACTCAAAAACTACTGGACCGATTTCAAAAATTCTTTCACCAGTAGAATGCTATATTATCACTATAAAATATAATTTATAAAGATATATACCGCTGGCGGAGACTAGAGATAATAAAATCTGTATTTTTCGATCACCTATGTTCTACAAATAAAAATATTCTCTTACCTGTGAACTTTAGCCAAGGGGAAGTGCAGACAAATCTTTTGGTATAGCTCAGTAAAGTGCTTGTAAGAGCGGTACAGCACGAAGGGCGTCGTCTGTCCTTGTCTGAATATGCGAAGTGCGTATACGTAGTGCTTTTCAGGGTCGTAGCGTTTCTCGAAGCCGAGGCATTCTACGCTTACCAGGCGGCCTTCTTGTGCCATACTGTGGACAGGAAAACAAACATTGTACTGTACTGAAAACATGAGCAGAATCATCATCTGCCTAGCCTTTTCCCAACTATGTTGGGGTCGGCTTCCAGTCTAACCGGATGCAGCTGAGTACCAGTATTTTACATGGAGCGACTGCCTATCTGACCTCCACAACCTAGTTACTAGGTAACACAATACCCCTTGGTAAGACTGGTTAACAGACTTTTGGGTTTCTTTTCGACATTGGATGTACATTTTCACTTAATAAACCTGCATGGAGTTTTTATGTGCCCATAGTCAAGATGTATTTTTTAATGTTTTTTTTAATATTAGTATTCATAGGAAAATTTTGAGTTAAAGGCCAAATATCCACCTTTTCAGTTAGCAAAGACCTTAAGGAACAGTCGGAATATAGATATTTTCATACAAATAATGAATAATTAAACTTACGTGTACGTCCGTGGCATAAACGATAGCAGCTCTGAAGTATTGTTGCTTTGATCACCGCTCGCACGCAGTTGCGCCAAATTGTGCAGGAAGAAGTTTATTGGTGTGAACCTGTTCAATAAACAGATAAAATTAGACATGATTTTGTGAATACCTACAGGCAGACATTTTTGTTTTTTGAATACTTTCGGTGTGATTTTATGAGACGCCTCTCACAAAATCAAAATTTTCACTTAATTCAAGTTCTTGCGGTCAAAATTATGTCGCTGACGGTCAGCGAGCGCAAGTATAAATTGGTTTGCGACCGACGTCTGCGTCACACTATTTCCTGCCTGAAGCCACGATGTTGATACAACATGTTCGATCCGCGAGAGAGTTATTAAGTATCGAAGTAAGACTCTAATATATGTCTTAGGATTTTTTTTTTCAATGGGGTATTTTATCTGGGGCGCGAGTGACCGTCGTTTAGCGGGTGTCTACAAGTCATCATTTATGACCGCTGTCGAAAATTGGCAATTTTTTTTATGGAATGGGGTAATTATGGTTTTGAAAATGTGAATTTTAAATATATAGCAATAACTTTTTAATTTTTAATAATATTCTGACTTTTTATCACATTTAGGTAATATTATTGTAGTACATATGTGATCGGGATCGGACACGGCTTTTTTACATATTGTATATTGTTGTAAAACTTGTTTCAAGTGTAGGCAAAGTAACGTAATATTTAAAAAGAAGATGCAACTTTTTAAAGGCTTCCAGGATGTTATGTTAAGTAACCTCGTGTCCCACATACTTGCTCTTGAGTGAGGAGTGTATGAGCCGCGCGAAGGCCGCGGCGGCCTCGGCGTTGGTGGCGGCCGGCAGCAGCGCGGCGCGCACGTAGCTCACGGCCGCGCTCGTCACGCCCGTCACGCCCGACATCGCCATCTGGGACGGGAAATAATAATAATAATAAGGACATGTTGCCCCCTTGTCGCTACGTCACAATGTGCTAGCGACAGTTTTCGGGGGCCCATTATTGAGTGTGCAAGTCACCCCCTGCCATTTTATCCGTGTATATCTTAACATTGATCAGGCAGGGGACATAGGCCTTCCATAGTTTTAGGTAACCAACCCACTATAGCCACCCAAACCCATAGCCCAATATTTTTTGTTTCTATGTTCTGCAATAGTCCTGCACAAACCGGGGGTTGTCCTTGGGTGCACTTGCAAGTGCATACAGGGATAATCGTCGGTTGGTGCCTCATTCCTCATTCCATTTAAAATTGTCTAAGGGGCCTCTGCGAGTTGGCTTCGGCCCCTCGTACGCCTTCCAAAGGACCGGGACCCTATGGTCCCGAGATTTGTTGACAAATGGAAAAATAATAATAATAAAATTGTTTATTTCTCACCACAAGCCAAAAAATACAAACAATATTAACACAAAAGCAGTAGCCAGCGATATTTGGTTGTGGATCGCTGGTGCCTGTGGTAGGTCGTAACACCTGTAATACAGGTCACCAGGTCCCCACCTGTTTAAAATTACACGTTTGATAGCTTATAATATCTGATATCACAGCAAATATCAAGTTTCAAAACAACTAGTGAGCTTATTATAAAAAGAGACACTGGAGAGTATTTGAGAATTATAGGTAAAACAATTAAGAATTAAAATATGTTGAGAGGTTTTAATGAATGTAAGTTTGCGTGTGTGTGTGTGTGGATGTGTGTGTATGTATCGGTGTGTGTTGGAGTGTTAGTGGATGAGTCTAATTAAACTAATACGTTAAAGAGAGCTTCTGTGGCAGTATATGTTTGGCTTTGTAGAAAATGAAACATTTCAATTTTCAAAATTCGAAGACGTGTGCATATCCCACCAACACGTACTAGGCTCGCGTACTCCTACAGACAGGAGGCCTGTGTCATAGCAGTGGGAGGGAGCTTTATAGGCTGATTAAAATTTTCCAGTATAACACGATTACCAAACAAACATTTTGTGTTAGTACTCTCGCTATAAAAGTATACGCAGCCTTCGAAGCGTTATACTGGAACTAATCAACCTCAGTTTACTTATAATAATCATTTATACACATATCAGGGTCAAGGACTTCCGGGCTACGAAATACTGTGCTCAAACAACGAGCTCAGTATTCCGTCAGAGAGGAAAGATTAATATAATTTTTAACTCTAGGACATGCCATTTTTCCTTTAAGAACACTACAGATATAATATGCGTCAAACTTTATGACGGCTCTGAAGTGCGCTACTCACTGCGCAGTACCACACCCCTCACCTCCGCTGACACGTGAAGTTGTTACTGCGCAACGACTCGCCTCATATTCCGAGCCGCCATAAACTTTGTATGTACTGGAAACTAATATTTACACTTACCAAAGCAAACAAGTCTAGTATATGGTCGTGATGCGCTCTGACCACGTTGAAGGCCATGCAACACAACTCTACGAAATGCTGGAAGCGCTGCGTGGGTCTTTCGCCGCCATTGATGACATACACCATGTCGTGGGTCAGCACGAATGGAGCTCGGTCTCTGTATACAAAGTAGAAGTATTATGAAGTTTGCATGGCTTTTGTGCTCTAATATTTCGGTCCCGCTGTGACCTCTATGGTTTTGCCGAACAGAAAGGAAATGGCATGGAGCTTAAATATTGTTTAAGTTTTTTTATTATTATTAATAAATAAATTAGCTGCTGCCCACGGCTGCGCCCGCGTTGACCCTAATTCATTGTCTATAATAAAAGTACACTAAGTTACTCCATCAGCTATCCGCCAGTGAAAGTCCCGTCTAAATCGCCCCAGCCGTTTCGGAGATAACCCGGAACACACAGACAGACAGATGGACAAAAAATTTTGAATTGTTTTTTTTTCTTTTTGTTTTAAATACCGTATAAACTTTCATATGCATTAAGTAAAAAAAAAAAACTGTTATTTTGACATTACAAACAGACACTTCAATTTTATTTATGTGTGTGTATAGTTGGGCCTGCGCTAGTCCTCCAAAAGAATCAATTCATAGAATGTGACAGAAACGTTCAGCGTTCTACCGGTTCTAGATCATAGGGCAGACTATTTGAAAGTCCTGAAAGTAAAACAATGTCCATTCATAATAGAGATGTGTCCCTCACTCATGAGGTCCCTCGTTTGAGGTACTCGTGATCGCACAATGAAAGAGTTACTCGAATTTTAACAATGAAGCACCTCACCACACCTCACTCGTTCACGCGTCCTCAAAATTTGACATTGACAATATGAAATCGTGGCGAGGGGCGAGGCGAGCGAGTTCGAGACTCGCGAGTACTCACGAGTCGCGAGTGAGTATTGAGTGATTGAGTGTCAGAGCGAGCTCAGTGAGCGAATGATGAAAGATGAACCGACTTACAATTGTTTAGTTGTTTACAGAATTAGAGAATGAGTGAGGTGACTGAGGTGAGGTCTGGTCTCGAAATTTTTACAACACATTATCACAGTAAAAAATTACTTTACGATTTTGGTATGTATCTAATGAAATAAATTAGTCAAAACGAATTTTAAAGCAAATATTCTCATTTCAGATAATTATGGTTAATTATTATGAACTCTAAAAGCATTAGCATTAGATTGGTAATCAAGTGATAATGATTCGTTTATTTTGGCGGTCTAAAATTTATGAGCGAAAGAAAATGATGTGTGTGAAAGATGAGGGAGATGTAAATAATCGGACGGAGAGTCGTGATTTCGTGAATACTCATGAGTTGTCGTCGCGCCCGCCCGCCTCGTTCCCTCAGACGTTCGGCAGTAATCGGCAGAGTTCGGCTCGGGCGCACGAGGCGTGAGGTGAATACCGTTGCACGAATCCTCACCTCAAATGAGGGGTACGTCGTGAGGACCTCACGAGGAAAAGTGAGGTACTCACTCAACCTCAAATAAAATTGATGAGTTACCATGACTAATTCATAATTCCAAATAAAAACACATTGAGACATGATATTTAATGGCAACAAAAATTCATTTATATTGAGATTATAAACTTTTTGAACATACCTTTTAAAGTTTCCAAACATCTGCGCATCGCCAAGGAATTTGCCGAAATCTATATGGAACAGGTGTCCGGATGTCTTCAACATGATGTTGTCGTTGTGACGGTCGCAGATACCCAACAGATACGTGGCTACGCTGTAGCCGGCACATGAGGCTAAAAGGAAAATTTATCTTCTACTTAATAATCGACTTCATAAAAATCTAAAATTCATTCACTGACAGACGGCGGCGCTCGTCCTATACTGTTTAGAAGGGCAAAATTTCAAATACAACATTACATTACGAAATTAGTGACATAAAATTATAGGGCTACTTTTTCGTTGACAGTCCTTTGGTTCACGCGGGCGAGCGAATGTACTCTCCCACCAGGCGGTTCTGCCGCCCGCACACTTGTACGAAAACGTGGCCCTATAATTTAAGTCACAATTTTTTTTTTAAGGATTTTTGAAAATTCGCCTAAGGGGTTAAATATGAGATGAAAGATTGTGTGGAAGTTCGTCATTTTTCATTAGGACTTATGAGTAGACTGCTGGCTGTTATTCTGACGATTGATAAAATACGCACTTACAACTCGACCAAGCTAAGTTTGCACCTCGCGTCGATTACGTCACACTGACTCTTAGCTAACCGTACTGACGCGACAGGGCCATCGCGGGAAGGTGCCCCGCTCACCTTCCCGCGGGCGGGGCGCCGTATTCCAGCGAGGTGCAAACTTAGCTTGGTGGAGTTGTAACTTCCAGTGCAGATATGTCCCTTATGATCAATACTGTTTCTTTTTTAGGACAGTCGTAAGGACTAAGTAAATTATTATCACGTTACAACATTTATACAGATTGCACATTGAAAACACGCTGGTCCCTGTTGCTCAGTATATTACTTGATGTGAAACATCTATAGCCGCACGTAAAACCGATTTCTGGCGTGGCGACGCATGCCGTGGCGACGCGTCGCCACGGCATGGCATAAACATTTATTTTCATTTTGTATTTAATGAAAATAAATGTTTATTCAATAAATAGTCATCGTTATCTGGAAAAAAATCATAATATTTTATTTTATCATTATGACATATTTAGAGGAACTAAATATGTCATAATGATAAAATAAAATATTATGATTTTTTTCCAGATCACAATCTGTTCTTTTCTGCATATTACTTTTACAAAATAATGTTGATGTTTCACATCTGCCAGGCGTCCCGTGACGGCTCACATTTTTTCATTAGAATTATACACTTTCGAACGACACAATACTATAAAATTACAACATTTTAAAATAATCTCACCTGTAAAATTATCCCTTGCCCGTTGGTACTCAAGTTCAGAGGGGTTGTGTTTGGCCAACCATTCTGCTATGGGCTTGTCTTTGAAAGATCCTGTTAAACCCCACTCCGTTTGAATAGCGCGAAGAGTTTCCGCTTCCGAGACTATTTCGATCATACCTAGAAATAAAAGCATGTTGTAATATAGTACCAGCAGGCGACGAAAAATTGAAGCTACGGGCAACCGCATGCGGGCGTATACAAATTTTGTGGCTTTTTCTGGCAATGTATCAACGACCCACGGCAATATAAATATCCTTATAAAAGGTTAAATACATGTAGGGAACTAGCTTTTGCCCGCGCCGTCGCCCGCGTGGAGATGGGAAATCATCCCACGGAAACGTACGATCGGGATAAAAAGTATCCTATGTTCTAACCCAGGTTATGGTCTACCCATGTGCCAAATTTCATCTAAATCCGTTCAGCTGTTTTAGCGTGAAAGCGCAACAAAAAAACTAACTTTTGCATATATTATATTAGTTAGGATGAAAATGCATCTTTTATTAGTCTATGACGCTCACAAAAGCAATAATTTAATAATTAAAGAATATTTACCTCTTTTATCACTCGTAGGCAGAGCTTGGAAGGTGACTATTCGTAGATCTAAGCCAGCCCTTAGCCACAGACTGTCCATAACTTTGATGACTTGCAAAACCAACGCGTCTTGACGTAAGTCGTCGCCAACCTGGTAAAATATAAAAATAAATGAATCATAGGTGAATTCTGAAGCGGTTTTCTCTGTGAAAATATAAGGAACTGGTTGAAATTACATAATTGCAGTGGCGCATTTGCTCTAAGGCCCAGTAGGCCCGGGCCTAGGGCAACTAGATATTAGGGGCGGCCAATCGTGACAAAAAATCACTGATGATACCAAGAAATAACTCAAAGTTCCTACACTCAATTCTTAATGTTCGCTCACATAATTGCGGGCTGCACTGCACCGCAGGGGCGCAGCTAACCAATAACCCGATTCCTGTCGGCTTCCCTTAGGAAATTATGACAGTCAGTAGTTCTCAGCAGTGTTTAATAATAACACTGAATGTATTATTTAATACTTACACCATAAAATTAAAGTATTACAAAACCCTAACCTACATTAAAAAAATTGTCTTTATATTCCAACGAAAACAAAACATTTAAAGTGCGCGCCAATTTTGCTCTAGTGCCTCCAGTATAACTCGTTGTCCGCCCGGGTTATGAAAACTTAAATTTCTATACAAAATAATCTCGTCATGACGTCACTTCAGGTCACGTGACACGCTGTTTTTTGAGGCAATAGTAAGCCGTAAAAAGTCGAGTTATGATAGGTACAGTGTAGGAATCCATTCGCTGAATTTCGTAAGCGTTCGGTTTGGTTCGGGACGGGGCCGGGGGGAGGGACAAGCTCCACGCTCCACGCACGCAATAATTTTAAATGTTTGTTGACGAATGACGTAAATAGTTAATAGAATTTATAACCTTTAATTTTGTTGATACTTGTAGTTAATTAGCATTTTGTTCGTTGTATTCATATAAGTTATTAGTGTAGTATTAGTGTAACAATTAGAATTGGATAATCGTGAGTTTGTTGTGAAATTGTGCGTTCGCCGTCGTTGTAATTAGGAATTTGTGGTAAGTCGATAGATTAGCAAGTTGAAATTACTTTTTTAGAGTAGATTTGAAAAGTTATTAGTAGGGTGGCGGCATTAATAGTTTTAGATTGTTGTGTGACAGATTATTTGCTTCGTGAGGAAACATGCTTTTCAAGGTTAAGTTTTGAAAATAAGAAACACATAATTAGGCTAGGTCGTGCTCGACCAGATATGACTATAAACTACAAACGACGTGATGGGTTGGAATGTTTCCCTTTACGATAAATATCAATCTGGTAGTTGGACTGGTAGTTGTAAATTAAATAAGATGTTTTGTTTTCCATGTTTACTTTTCTCAAATTCTAGTAGTTTATGGAATAAAGGGGGTTTTACAGATATTAATAATCTGACGAATTCATCAAAAAAACATGTGCAGACTGAAAAGCATATTCGTAGCTGTTTAGATTTACATGACTTCGGGAATAGTAGGATAGAACCATTTTTCACTAATTCGCTTGAAACTCATAATAGGAAAGTAGCTCGAAATAATAATAAAACAAATAATAATAATTTAATAATTATAATTTAATGAAACGGTTTATCGACACCGTTATTTTGTTAGGTAAACAAGAAGTAGCTTTTCGCGGCCACGATGAACGTCCGAATTCTGATAACCGCGGTAACTATATTGAAACCTTGTTATATCTGAGCAAGTATGACACCGTATTGGACTCTCATTTGGAACTATGTTCTTCAGTTCAGAACCCCGTGTTTTCTGGTCTTTCAAGTGATATTCAAAATGATTTAATACATAGGTAGTATTGCATCCGTTTTACGAGACCACATTAGAATCGAGATAGATAAAGCTCCATTTCTGTCTGTAATGATTGACGAAACTCCCGATGTCAGTCATAGGGAGCAATTGACTGTAATTTTTCGATATTTATCTGAAACTGGAATCGAAGAACGATTCCTAGGTTTTTACGATGTTAGCGGAAGTCGAACTGCTGAAGTTTTATACAAACAGTTGTTATAAATACTTGACCAGTATCGTTGTAGGAATAAGTTAGTTGGTCAGTCTTACGACGGCGCGACAGATTTTTTTTTTTATTTTTTTTTTTTTTTGTTTTTGCTCCGGCTTACCTTTCTCATAAACTCACCCTTCGCCACTGCTGCACCGCATCACACCGCACAATAATAACTTAAAACCATTAAAAAAAATATGTCCAAATAACTAATTGAAATGCGTCATAGAATTTCGCGGCGCTAACCCTGCAAATAAATGATTTACTTACTTACTTACTTACATTTAAAACCGTTTTAAAGGTTTTATTTAAATGTGCAATTATCCCTGAAACCTCGGAAAATAATATAAACCAGCAGCTTATTATAGGTAACTAAATTTCTGAATCAATTTCGATAAAAGTTGGCAATAAAGTAAGTTCATTATGTAGTCTATATTATGGGTGCTGAGAAAGGGGCGGCTGATATTTACTACATGGCCTGGGGCCTAGCGCGGCCAAGACTGCAATTCTGCCACTGTATCATTGTCTTGCTGAAATAAATGATTGAACCAAACAAACTTTGCGAATGCAAAATATTTGGAATACGTATATACAGTGTGACAGATTTTGATGTGTGACATCTTTCCTCTGGCCTTCCTGCAATCAGAATCTAAATCTAAAAAAATCTACATAATCAAATCTGTGAGAGTGATTTCGTGAAAAGAGACGGAAGTGTGTCACAGGAAGCCGGGAAAGCGTGCGCTATTTGATTTGACCAATGAGCGCGCGCGGTGGTTAGTTCGTCGTCAGAAACGAGGCCCCGCCCCTTTAATGTTGCTTATTACCAAGGTGAGATGTGAGATGTCACATGTTACATATCATATGCGACTACTCTAAGGCTCGCTCGCGTTTGTTTTTCCTTTCTTACCTTGAACATAGCAGGAATGATGGCGTTATCACTGCCGATGAAGTTTATCTTGAGTGGCAGCGTATTCGAGGCGAAGTACATACATGACCTAGATTGAAAACAACTTGTTAGTTCATAAAAATACAATGTGTAACCAGGGGCATTGTCTATTATACGAGTACAAGTTGTGCCAATAAAGTTGAAAGTTTCTCGCGTCTCCCGCCGCCCGACGACGCCCCGGCGGGGACCTTATACTGCTAAAGAGACCCATACATCGTCTACTGCGCGAGTCAAACAACTTGGTACGTCAAGTCTTAACTTTAATGGTACGACTTGTACTTATGTGATCAAATTAGAGAATAAAAAAAAGGGTAATATTATATCAGTAGGTGAAGACTTTTATCGTGCTTTTCGCAGCGCGAAGAGGTCTCGGTATGAAACGGGTGGTCACCCATCCACAGACCGTCCGCGAAATGCGTAGCTTGACTTTATTCGATCGATTCGTACGGCTTGCGAGCACGCGTAGCTTGACATTGTTCGATCGATTCGTACGGCTTGCGAGCACGCGTAGCTTGACTTTGTTCGATCGATTCGTACGGCTTGCGAGCACGCGTAGCTTGACTTTGTTCGATCGATTCGTACGGCTTGCGAGCACGCGTAGCTTGACTTTGTTCGATCGATTCGTACGGCTTGCGAGCACGCGTAGCTTGACTTTGTTCGATCGATTCGTACGGCTTGCGAGCACGCGTAGCTTGACTTTGTTCGATCGATTCGTACGGCTTGCGAGCACGCGTAGCTTGACTTTGTTCGATCGATTCGTACGGCTTGCGAGCACGCGTAGCTTGACTTTGTTCGATCGATTCGTACGGCTTGCGAGCACGCGTAGAAAACGATAGTACGGTGTCGTTTGGGGAACATAGGGGGCGTGGACACGTTTTCATAGTGACGTCACAAGGTATCTGCCCCGGCGCTACTCACTTAACGTCCACGTCGTGTACATATTTATGCAGCGCGAGCGGCAGCGCGGCGGGCTGCTGACGTAACAACATGGCGAGCTTGTCGCTGCCCGCGCTCAGAGCACGTTGCCGACCTGTGTCTTTTGCGTCCTTTACTGCTTGAGCCACTTCTGATAGTGTCTGTGGAGGAATATGCTTGGGTTATAGTAAACGGAAGTTGAGTGAACAACTAGGTTGTTTTAGTTCGACAATAAGGCTGGCTTTCTACGGCGCGTGATATTACTCGACGCGTCGTGGGAAGCGAGGTTGGGTCTAATTTTTATTCTGGCTACGGACGTTGCAAAAAATTCGCTTTGTTTTGTGTTACATTTCATGTAACGTTTCACCAACCTGCAACCGGTGCTTAGTTGAGCTGGAGCGGTTATAATGTTTGAAATATAGCTAAAGCACGTGGATCAGATCGGAATACGAGACAAAGAGTAAAACAGAGTAAATGATTACTGACCTTCACCAGTAGCTGCTGCCTCAAGAGAGTGCTCTGCAGGTTCTCCCCGCAGATGGCCAGCAGAGCGCGCAGCAGCAGCCGGTAGCGCCACGTGGCCGCGATGCCGGCGTCGGCCTCGTGGCCTTCAGCCGCTGCCTCCTCTAGACTGATGCCTAGGTACTCTTGGTTCGGGTCCTAGAAAAAGAAATAAAAATAATTTATTTACTTATAATTTAGGCATACAGATAAGACGTCATTTTTATAAAAAATCCTAATACATTATACGTTAATACATGCAAAATTATTAAATAATAGAATTTATACAAAGTGTTTTTTTTTATATCCCATAACTCTAGGGTATGAACGAGATCATAGCGAAGAATCAACTGGCCATATATTATTTTTTTCAATTTTCAGTCATAAATAGGTTTTTTAAATAAATAATTGTGACTTTGTCGAATTATTCGACAAAGTCACGATTATTTATTTAAAAACCGACAGGGGAAATATAAAAACATTTCATTCAGACTATTTTGGTTCATAAAAAGAAAATATAACAACGTCGCATTTTCTTAACTTGAAATTTATGAATGATTGGTTCGAATGGAAATGATTTACTCGTACTTATCAATGAAACTTAGATACACACATCGAGAATCTAGTGAATAATTATATGCTAATTGATTCTTTGACGTGGTCTCATTCATACCCTAGAGTTACGGGATATAAAAAAAAACACCTTGTATAAATAATAGAATACAATAAATTATAAATAATAAAATTAATATTATTATATAAATATTATCATTAACTCTTTTCTAATTTGGTATTTAGTTCATAACAGTATGTAGGTTAATCTACATATAAAAGAATTAAACACTTGTAGCAGAGCCTTAACGTTTGTGTACGGACTCGCCCTTAAGCGGTGACGGCAGGCGACACCCCCGCCCGCGCCCTCGCCCCCCGCCAGCCGACAGTGGACGAAAGAACGCGAGACGTACGTCACGATCGCGAAACGCTCGTAATAGTTTAGGTAAATGATTGTTTTACCTGTTTGTGCTCTGTATACTGTTTCTGTGCTTCAATTATATACCTTTTCACTGTTAACGTGCATTAGAACTCATTTTAAGACCCAACACACACCCTGAGAAGAACTTTCCTACACACTTCTTTTTCATTCATACCATTCGTCACGCATCCCATCCATCTTTTCTTTGGTCTTTCTCTCCATCTATCAACATCTATATTCATCACACTTTTAGTACATGCATTTCATGTTATTATCAATATTTAGTTACTTGCGTTGTGCACCTCACACAGACTGCCCGTAAGAACAGAAAATAGTTTGTAGTACTTACTTGAGGTACGTTTGGTAAAGAATGGACTAGCAGCCAGAACAGTCGATGTGCGACCGCTGGCCCGGAGAGAGCGCGAGATAATAATAATTCTGAAACAATAACAAAAGTTTTAAACTATATGAGGATAATATAGAGTATAGAGGGATGTGTGCTGTTACACTAATGAATAGACTGAGAATTGAGTACATAAGAGGAAGTCTCTGAAAGTGACACCGCTGACTGAAAAGTTGTGTGGAAATCGGTTGTCATGGTATGGGCATGTACCATCAAAGAAGTTCATATCTAACCAGTTTCAAAACAAAATCCCGTGAACACGATGACCACATCTGTTACCGGCCCGGTTGTATATTCGCCGAGCGCTGCAAGCAAGAATAGTCCTTACGGTGGTTAGATATGAACTTCTTCGATGGTACATGCTATGTATGTAGGCGCGGGCATGCGGACGGTGAGCGATGGGTAGCTCGCCGTCCGATAGGGACCAGGCCCGGGTCAACGGCGCGTTGTGTTCCACGCGCGCCTCAAAGAGATGTCAGCACCAACTGACGGGGTCCGGAAGGGCCAATGCCTGCCGGGGTTGCGAGTTTGTCCGAAAGGGATATCGCGACCCCGGCACACAGGCAACGGAAGGAACACGGGTGGGTTTTAGTCAGTAAAAGTCTGACACGCCCTCCCGCTCCACCCAGAGCGGGAGAAGTTATTTTATAATTTCCAACCCAAAAAAAAAATGGTATGGGCATGTGATGCGGAGGAATGAGGGAAAATGTCCTGAGGAAAGTTTTGAGTATGAATATCGATGAAAGAAAAAGAAAGACAAATTGTTTATTCTGCAAAAAAACGCACATTTAAAGAAAACAAGACAAAATAAAAGTAGGGGAAGACCAAAAAAACAATGGATGGACTGTGTGAAAGACGATATGGCTAGAAAGGGGGGTGACTACCGACATGACGACTGATAGAGGAGTATGGAAGAAAGGGACATGTTGCGCCGACCACGAATAAATTGAAATAAAGGCAGAGGAATGATAATGATGTACCATCGAAGAAGTAACCACCGTAAGGACTATTCTTGCTTGCAGCGCTCGGCGACTATAGAACTGGGCCGATAACAATATGGTCGTCGCGTTCACGGGGTTTTGTTTTGAAACTGGTTATATTTGAACTTATGAGGAGCTCGTGGCTTAGTAATAACTGCTGCACGGGTCGATCCATGAGGTTAAGCTACGCTTGCCGGGGTTGGTCTGTGGATGGGTGACCATCTCTACATACCGAGACTCCTCCGTGCCTCGGAAAGCACGTTAAGCCGTTGGTCCCGGCTGTCATTCGGGGATCTTTGACAGTTGTTACGGGTCGTCAGAAGCCCGAAAGTCTGACAACCAGTCTTACCAAGGGGTATCGTATTACCCAGTTACTGGATTGTGGAGGTCAGATAGGCAGTCGCTCCATGTAAAATACTGGTATTCAGCTGAATCCAGTTAGACTGGCAGCCGACCCCAATAAAGTTGGGAAAAGGCTAGGCAGATTGACTGGTTAGATATGAACTTCTTCGATGGTACATCAAACTAATATAAGAAACACCACAATTAGCTTAGTCTGACTGTAACTTTCACCCACAACATTTTTCACAGTACTTTGGGGTCGGTTTCCTGCAATTTTTATACACTAAATGAGTAGTTAGAAAAATGCGTGAGTATTTGTGTTAACGAGTGGCAAAATTGAAAGCTGAGACAGAGATCCTTTACAAAAACTCAACTGCACTAGAGCAAAGTAATTTAATTTTAAAACCGCATACGTAGTCAAGTTCGCTATAAACAAAATGTCATACTGACCGGCAACAGGACTGGCTTCGTACGTCTCATGTCGTAACGCCTGTATGAGTTGCGGCATGACGCGACATAGATCATCATCTGACATTTCGTTGATCAGCTGTGTCGCGGTCTCACGTACCGCATTATCTGGGAAACTGGGAACAAGAAACAATAAATACGACGTCTTCTTTGTTAACTATCGGACGTTTTCGCTTTTACGTTTAGATTTCTTGGCTTATTCGTTAACTCAGCATGCGCGCGCGCATAAACTCAAGTTAATGAGTAGAGCTTTAAAAAAAACGACGTTCTAGAAAACTGAACATTTGAAAAACTCGTGTCTTATTAATGGCTGTATACTGCGACCACCCTAACTGCGTAATACAGTTTGAATCACAATCCGAGACTTTTGAAGGATATTTCTAATCCATTGCTTCATAGGTTTAACAAATTGGTCTACTCAACAACGTAAATAATGCAATGAACGTTGTTGAACTGTTAAAATGAAAGAAAATGCGTTCAGTTGTAATTTTATATGCGTTACGCAATTACCCCCCACAAGAATCTGATTCTCAATTATTTATTGTTGATCAGAGGCCCTAGTGTGAGTTTCTTTTAACCAACTCGACTTTACGCATCGACCGCGTTCGGAACTCCGATCGGCTCTTCATTGGCTTTCAAGGGATGAAGGACCAATCGGAGCGC
Source organism: Agrochola circellaris (assembly GCA_914767755.1). Taxonomy (NCBI): domain Eukaryota; kingdom Metazoa; phylum Arthropoda; class Insecta; order Lepidoptera; family Noctuidae; genus Agrochola; species Agrochola circellaris. The sequence continues at coordinate 7,072,357 of OU611847.1, forward strand.
CGAACGCGGTCAATGCGTAAAGTCGAGATGGTTAAAAGAAATTCACACTAGGTCCTAACGCTCACAAACTTATCAGTGAAAAGGTTTTCATTTTCAATATTTATCCTGAAGAAAAGTCTCAAGCGCTACTGCTGAGCATGAAGTCCTGGGTTCGATTCCCGGGTCGCGCAAAGTGTTATTAGGTTTTTCTATCTGGAATTTCTCAGTAGCAGCCCGGAGTCTGGATTAATGCCCGGTTGATGGCAATAGGCTCGCCCCCTTTTAAATGGGAAACATAACTGGCGAAATGTGGGTGTGTTATAGGTACACCTCTGTCTAACCCATTGGAGAATACAGGCTAAACTTACCAGGGTAACAACAAATGCATGGCGTTCAAAGGGGACGGTTTCTCCCAAAGTTTCAACAGCGCGATCAGCTGTTCTCTATGTTCTCCGTACCAGTTTGTGGCCGCCATCAGAACTAGAGGCAACGCTCCGGCCAGCTGGACTAGGTATTGACGTTTTTCCCACATTATCTAAGAACAAAATTATTACATGAGTTAAGCTCAACACACACACAAGGCGCGTGCGCGGCTTCCACTCCCGCACCTAATATTTTTTGGATTAGTTACAATACTTTGACGTTGGTTTATTTTAGAAACGAAAGGGAATAGAATTACAATGATAGTACAGAAAAAATGCATTTTTTTTTTACATAACAATGCCGTTGTAACTCAACTTTTGGAAAAAAGTGAGTTACGATGTTATTGCATGGAGGTGTCGATATAATACAAGGAATTACAATATTATATAAGCTCGCCGTACTGCCGTCCCGACCCGCGCCCGACACGCACCTGCCTTGTGTGTGTGTTGAGCTTAAAGTCTTTAAAACTAAGGACTTTTATTTTAAATAATAATACGCATTCCAGTAAGAGGTCTAAATGTTCCCGATTACAGAACATCTTTATAAATTACACAGGCTGCGCTGACTTTTAGTAACGTACTGTGCGAAACATGAGCATGGCTGTTAGTTACCACGAATTAGCAGAGAATATTAGTGTGTGGAAACGGAAGAACGGGGGCTTTGCCCTGCAAAAAGTTAGTCTAGACTAGATAGATTATTTGAAAGGAAATAATACCAGTCTGTTATTGTCCCATTGCAGGACAACTGCCGCTTCTCATAGAAAGAAGGAAGAAGCTTTTACCATCACTGTTAGGTCCTTAATATGTTTCTTCACAGTACTATTTTTCGTCTAAGCATAGCCTGTCTATAATGTTCCCACTGCTGGGACACAGGCCTCCTCTCTGTGAGAGGGAGTGGGCCGTAATCCACCACGCAGGCCCAGTGCGGGTTGGTAGATGTCACATGTCTTTGAATTATTGGTTATATCGCACCATGACAGTGAGGATAGAGGGAGAGCACCTATGTTTGCGCACACATTTATGACTATAATATCCCCTTCGCAGTTGAGCAATGTCGTGACATTTGAAATTCGGTCGGGAGGATATATCTCCTGCGTAGTTGGATAATGTCGTGACATTTGAAATGCGGACGGGAGGATATATCTCATACGTAGTTGGGTAATGTGGTGACATTTGAAATTCGGTCGGGAAGATATTATTATTATTACTCTAGCGACCTGCCCCTGCTTCGCACGGTTTTTATATAATAATGGTGAAAACCGCATCAAAATCCGTTGCGTAGTTTAGAAGAACAATGCGGTCACACAGACAGATACGAAAAGCGACTTTAATTAATAATACGTATAGACATTGATTATTAGTATCTCACCTCCCGACATTCACTCGGCATCCTCTGGTAGGCGCCCTGCTCAATAAGCTGCAGCAGCTGCGACTGCGTGTGCCCGTCCAAGCTGTCGAACTTGGGCAACTCGTCGCGCGGCCTGTGTCGGGACTCCTCGCCGTTCGTCCATTTCACACCGGTGTGCGCGTACAGGGGAATTTCTGGAAATAGATTTTATATCGGTAATATTGTTGTATTTTCGCTATATTAACGTGTTTCAACGTTAAATAATCAAGCTAATATGACAGCGCTAGTTGACACCGTGCTACAAAGCAAACGTATATACTCCATTTGAAATAAGACATATAAATAAACCTTTTTTTACAGTCCGTTCAACCGATTTTGACTTCTATTGCGTTGGTGGCATGACAAATGGCAGCTGTTGGTATTTTAACCACTTTTTTGCTTCTTATGCCTACGGTATAGAAGTCAAAATTGGTTGAACGGACTGTAAAAAAGGTTTATTTAAATGTCTAATCTTATTTCAAATGGAGCATAGAATCTTCTACAGCCATACAACTGGAGAAGCGCATTAACGAACGATTTGAAAGCTACATGCTGTGGCCCGTATACCTTGAAATGTAAAGCGTGTTAATGAACTTCAGATTTTCACACATTTCAGCTTTCCAAGTCCCAAGAATAATTGGCGTAAATTATTTCATCACTGCAGTGCTATTCTATAACCATCTCACCGTGAAAACGTAGGTGAAGTGAGCGTGGAGTGAGCTGTCATTCCACAGGGATTGACACTATTGACAGCTCACTTCACCCAAGTTTTCACGGTAAGATGTTTACAGAATAGCATGGCAGGTCTCAACTTTGTTCGCTAATTACAAGCTCACCAATATTAACGACGGGGAAGGTTCCCGTGGGCGAGTGCATGGGATGCGGCGCGGGCCCGATGCGCCGGTCGCAGTACGTCGGCCACAGAGGTAGCACATAGTTGCCTGAGGCTAGCATGCTGAAATTAAAATAATACCACGTCGTTTTATATTTATTAAAAGCTTCCGTAGGCTTCCTTTATTAAATATTAACATTTTGAAGGAAATCAACTTTAGTTTCAATCAAATGAATCGCCACCTCTTCTATAACAAATTAAGAAATACTGGACTTATAGCTTAGAGCTTATCGCTATGCCACGTGGAGGGGAAAGGACATTTACAAAATATATAATCCGATAAATACTGTTTATAGAGAATCCTACGGCAGGGGAGGATTCCTCTTCCTAAGGAGAGACCCGGGATACCGCCCTTGGCGTGAGATTTCCCTATAAACGGAATTTATCGGATTCAGACATAGAAAAGGCCAATTTTGGCTCCCCCGCCATTCAACACAATCTCAATAAAGATGGCGATTCCGCCATTATTTCGCCACAAGTATTACATCCAGTCCTTCGCAACATGAAGTCCTTGATGGGAGATGATGATGACCCTATCATGTGAATCACTGGATTTATAATGAAAAACAAACTTAAAATAACTCTACTTACCCATCAAAATCAAACATCTGTATAGCAGCCCAGCCCAATTCCCTCAATTCATACTGCACGTCACCATTCTCTTCATTTTCCTGGTTATTCGTCTGATTGTTCTCATTGTTCTGGTGTTGACTGTCCACCGTACGTTGAGAACGTCCGTACAGAGTAATGACTAGCCGAGATTCGCGAGGTAAACTGTTTACGGGAAGATCTTCTAAGTTAAGCCTGAAACAAAAATAAACATTTAATATCCTAATAAAATACGGTAAATAACGCTTAGGGGTTGCCAGCCGTGGACGCCTTTTATCTGAAATAATGAAACTATAGAGGAACAAAAAGAAAGAAAGAAAGGGGGATATACTGCTAACAGTTTTTCTTTACTCCACAATATTCTACCAAATTGAATATTTTATACCATCATAAGGATTACTTTATTAGGCTACTTGTGAATAGGGGTGTTTTGGTGTAAAAAGGTGTCATAAGTAAAAATACTTCGTAGAAAACCACCTTAGTAAGAATGCACGAAAGCCAGAGGCGCTGCTTTTCGAGTGTTTGTTTAATCAATAAAGTCAATTAAAACGAATTAATTAAGTTTTAATTTAATTTTAAATAGTAATAGCAACCGGCGTGCGTGCATGCTAGTGTTGGGTAACTCAGCACATGTGCTAGCACAGTTGTAGCTACTCACTTGGATGAAAAGAGTCACTCATTCATTTTATTTTGATGTGCTACCACACACCACAGGGCACAGATTAGCTACACCGGACATTTGTACGTAGGTATTGTGAGTATTGAACGAAACGAGTCACTCACTCAATTGCAAGTTTATTTACGATTTTAAGCAAAGGAGTTAAAGTCTAAGTTTAATTACTATCTTTTGCGTTTGTTTGACGACAACCATTCTCATTTCTCTTTCCCTCAACAGCACCCGTGGGAGCTGTGTGACGCGCTTAACCGATCAGTCACCACGTGTGCCTACTCTGTATGTGTGCCGTGTCGCACTGTGCTACGCACATCACTCGCGACTCGCGCGGCGAGTCACCCCGACTCACTGACACACTCAAAGCACGTGCTTAGTGCTCACAGGCCATCGCCGCCTCGCCTCATTGTAAAAAGAGTGCCTCGCACGATCCTCATTTTAAAAGCACACCCTTTTAAAATGAGGATCGTGCGAGGCTCTCTACCCATCTCTAGTGCATGCCCAGAGGGTCTAGTGTGAGTTTCATTTAACCATCTCGATTTTACGCATCGACCGCGTTCGGCACTCCGATTGGCCCATCACCAGTGAAGGCCAGTGAAGGGCCAATCAGAGCGCCGAACGCGGTCGATGCGTAAAATCGACATGGTTAAAAAAACCTCACACTAGACCCTCTGATGTATGAACATAAACGATGCAAAAGGAGTATGTAAGGATCGTAACAGGTGGCCTTCTATGTTTTCTGCCTACCCCTATGGGAAGAATGCGTGAGTTTATATGTACCATCGAAGAATTTCATATCTATAATAAAATACCGTAAGGACTATTTCTGCTTGCAGCGCTCGGCGGCTATAGCACCGCGCTGGTAACAGATGTGGTCATCGTGTTCACGGGATTTTGTTTTCAAACTGCTTAGATATGAAGTTCTTCGATAGTACGTACGTAATTTTACAATTTGCAAGGCAATTTTGTGTCGATCTGTGTTTATCTCAACAAAAAAACATATACTCAGCGACGCGCCAATGCCACGTTTAGTACTTGTGCTGCAACTAGATGGCGTTGGCGTCGAATTAGAAGTCGCTATGGTTTCGTTACCGCGGATATTACTACTACGCCGAGTGACGTGTGTACGGCCTGCGAGGATTCGCCAGTGGTCAAGCCAACTGGTCGTCCACACGGTCGTTATCAGTTGTTCCGCGCGGATCGCATATTTTAACCGACTTTCCTTGTGTGCGTACAGGAGGCGTCAAGTACCTGTGCGGACACAGGGGAAGCCCCCCGTGCTGCCCGGCGAGTATTCGCCGCCGCGGTCGCGGAGGCCACGCCCCAGCGATGCCGAAACCCGGCAAGCGCGGCTCGTTGGGCCGCGATGCCGGGTCCCACGAGGACCGCCCGGTGTTGGACCGGGCGACGTCGCTGCCAAATATTGGCGACACGTCGTCCGGTGCGCCACTAGCTGGCCCTCCGAAGACAAAGAAGAAGATGAAGAAGCCCGCGAAGGAAGATCCACTCGCCAAGGGGGGAGGAACGACCGCCGCCGCTGCAGCCACCGGCCCACCGACGACATCGGCGCCTGCGCGCGTTGCGCCTACGCCGTCGACGAGCCGGCCGCAGGCGGTGGCCGTCCGACCAGCCGCGTTCCGCCCGGTGCCCATACAGGCCCCGGGGCCAGCCGTGTACCCAGGCCGTGCTCCGCATGCGCGAGCCGCCGCGCCCCCCGCGCGCGCTCCCGTGCCCGGTCACTCTAACGCGCCCGCTGCGCGCTCCGTCGCGCCGCGAGCCGAGTACCCCGCGCTACCCGCGCCCCGTACCCCTCTACCGCCCGCACGCGCTCGTGCGCCCCCCTCCCGTGCCGCCGCGCCGCCGCCTCGGTTCGTGTCGCCGCCCGCGCCCGCTAGGGCGCAACCAACGAAAGCTGTGGCCGCTCCGCGCACCGCCGCACCGGCCCCCCGCCTCTTGCTGGCGGGGCCGACTTTGGCTGAGCAGGAGCGGCCATCAAGTGCCGGCCCATATTATCGGCCGGCACCATCAACATCCAAGGCGCCTGACTCGCCGGCGCCTCCCCGTGTCTCTGCCTGTGACTCGCCCGCCATGCTGTCGGCATGTTCCTCCCGGATGGGGTCGAGCATGTCGCTGGCGTCTGTGGGCTCGGCCGCGTCCGGTCGTGAGGACATGTCCCCGGATATGACCCAACGATCCGGCCCGCGGCCCACCACGGGCAGAGCTGACGCCAGCCTGATGTCGCCGGCGTCACCGTCACCAACACCTTCGCTGGGGTCCGACTCTGAGTCTGAACAGGAGGTCCGACCCCGGCGGAGGCGAAGGAGCTCAGACGAGACCGCGTCGGAGGAACCTAAGCGATACTGCCTCGACCCGCCGCGGCCACAGCGCGAAAGCGCGCCGCGGGGTCGGGGTACACCAGCGTCGCCCACTTTCTCTGACGCGGTCCGCCGCTCCCCACCGCAGTCACCCACACCGCCGAGACCAACAGGGGTGAGTAACACAAACTCGCCCCCTACCTCCACTGCTACCACTGCCCCACTTGCTGCCGCCCCCGGTGCTGCGACGTCGTCGACGAAGCAGAAACTGGGGAAGAAGAAATTGCGCTTCCCTCCGCTGGTCGTTGAGACGCTGCCCAACTGGGCCATGCACTTCCGGGCCATCAGTGGGAAACTGGGCCGGCCTCCGAACGCTCGCCCTTACGGGACCGGGGTGAGATTCACCCCGGACACGGAGGATGAGTACAGGCTGGTTCAGCGGTACCTGACGGGCCTGGAGAAGGATAGCGGCGTCTCATGGTTCGCCTATTCACTGCCAGCGGAGAAGAACCTCAAGCTCGCAATACGGGGCCTACCGGCGGACACGGACCCGAAGGAGATTGAGGAGGAACTCCGGACGCTGGGATACCAGCCGGAGTACGTGCGCCACATTAAGGGCGCACAAGGACGACCCGGCTGTGTGTTTCACGCCATTATTAAGAGGACCCCCGACGTCCGGACTATCTATGACACCAGCGTGTTTATGTTTATGCGCGGTGTCAAGATAGAGGCTTGGCGAGGAAAGCGTGGGCCCGCACAGTGCCACCGGTGCCAGCGATTCAGACACAGCTCGCACCAGTGTCACCGTCCGCTCGCTTGTGTGCGATGCGGGGGAGAACACGCGGCACGCGATTGCCCGCGCCCGCGGGAAGAGCCGGCCACCTGCGCAAACTGCGGTGGCCCGCATCCCGCGAGCAACATAAAGTGCCCCGTTTTTGAACGTGAAATCAAAAACAAGCGAGCGGGGACCGTCGCCATCACGGCCAGAAGCCGGGCACAAACGGCCTGGCCGAAAGAGACGGCCACAGTAGAGGCACAAGGCACGACGCTGATGGCGGCGGCCAACGAGCCCACTGAAAGAACACAAGCCTCCTCCTCCGGGCGGAGGAAGAAAAATCGGGGGGGAAAAGGGAAGAAGAAGCCCCCCCCTCCGACGACCCAGGAAGATCTCCCTACGGCCGCCCCTGCCTCAAATATCGCGCAGGTTGCACCGAGGGAAGAAAGCCGGAAGTTCGTGGGCGAACCTAACAGCGCCAATGCGGCGCAGCGGCAGAGCAAGGAAGCTCTTAGGTTCGCCCAAAAGCCGCACGGCGCCGCCACTACCGCGGTCAAAGCCACGAAGGCACAGCGGCCAATCACAGACGGGGAAAACTTCCCCGAAATGACGAGTGGCGGCGCTGTTTGTGTCGCTACACACGATAGGAATTTCACAACCTGCGCGATCAAGCTCCTGATGGACCTCATCAGGGCCATTAGGCAGGGCCGAGACATAGAGTCGGTCATCCTCGACGGCCTGGCCACCCTGCTTTCACTCTGTGATGGCTAGGCCGTTGAGGATCATACATTGGAATGCTCGCGGCCTTAGGGATAAGGTCGCCCCCCTCCGCCACCTCCTTCGGGAACAAAACATCGACGTGGCGCTAATCAGCGAGACGTACCTGGGTCCTGAGGATAGGGTCAGGATCCCGGGGTACCACGTCTACAGGAAGGATGAAAGGTCGGCTCAAAACGTCCGCTACCGTGGTCTGGTGGTATTAGTGAGGCGAAGAGTCGTCCATCAAGAGCTCCCCTTGCCGTCACTTAGCACGTTTTACGCGCTGGGTGTGCAGCTGCATGTTGCCGGCGAGGATCTTAATGTTTACGCGTGCTATAAACCGCCCGCGGCCCGCCTAGACTTGGCTGAGCTGCGGGCGCTAATTAGCGCGCTAAACAATAACGCAACCATCCTTGCCGGCGACTTAAATTGTAAGCACCCGGCGTGGAATTCGATGCTAACGAATACCGAGGGGAGGCGGCTCTTCGCGGACGCGGAAGCCTTCGGGTACACAGTGTCCGGCCCAGAGACGCCGACCCATTACCCAGACGCAGCACGCTACATGCCGGATGTGCTGGACGTTGTAGTCCACCGAGGGCTACACTGCCAGATCACGCAACAGGTGATAGACGACGAGTTACGGTCGGACCATCAACCCGTACTCGTCGTCCTATCGGGCATGCCGACCCGACTGAAGCCACTAGCGCCACGTCGATTAACGGACTGGACATCCTTCGGAGAGAAGCTAGACACCACCACGCCGACTCGGCCCATCGTCACCTCCGCGGACGTTGACCAGACGGCGGGTGACGTCACTGCTTGCATTCAAAGTGCCTTGGAAGCGGCAACAACGACTATGCCGCAGGGGAGAGGGCTATTGCCGCCCCTGCCGGCATACATTACGTCAATGATAGCCGTGAAGAGGCGCCTACGCAAGCAGTGGCAACAGCTAAGATGCCCGACGCTGAAGAAGCAGCTCAACAGTCTCGCGGAGAGAGTGAAGGCCGAGTTACTGGCTCACACCGCCGCGGGCTGGGAGGAACGCATCGACGCGACCACAGACAGCTGGCCGTCGGTGCACAAACTCTGCCGCCAGCTTACGAACACCCCAGCCCCGGTGCGCCCACTGCTAAACAGCGACGGGGCGCTAAAGTACGTAGCGGAGGACCGGGCGGAGGTCTTCGCCATACACCTGGAGCGTCAGTTCAAGCCGAACCCGACTAGCGACCACGAGCATGTCGCAACAGTCGAGAAACACCTTGGAGACTACTTCGCACTGCCGATAGCTCCCGAGGAAGAACCTATCTTCTTCTCGCCTGGCGCAGTTAGACGCGCCATCCTACGAACGAAGCCACGAAAGGCCCCCGGTGCGGACGGTATCTCGAATACAGCGCTGCGCCACCTGCCGTTCCGTACAGTAGCGGCCCTGGCGCGCCTGTATACCGCGATACTGCGCACCGGGACCTTTCCCGCCTCTTGGAAGGAGGGGCGCGTCATCATGCTGCCCAAGGCGAGGAAGAACATCCTGAAGCCGGAGAGCTATCGGCCAATAACGCTGCTGCCGACCATCTCCAAGGTGTTCGAGGTGCTCCTGTTGCGACATCTCATGAAACACATCGAGCCTCGTCCGGAGCAATTCGGGTTCCGGGCTGAACACAGCACGACGCTCCAGCTGTCGAGGGTACTGCATCACCTCGCAGCCGCAAGAAACAAGAAGGAATACTCGGTGGCAGTATTCCTCGACATGGAGAAGGCCTTCGACCGTGTGTGGCATGAGGGCCTTATATATAAGTTGTCCACCTCAGGCGCGCCCCGTCGCGTCGTTAAGGTGGTGTCTAGCTTTCTCTCCCACAGGACCTTCAGGGTGGTGGTCGACGGGGCGCTATCTAGCGTCCGCCAGGTGCTCGCGGGCGTGCCCCAAGGCAGCTGCGTGTCGCCTGCGTGTTACTCACGTTACACCGACGACATCCCCACCACACCAGACACCATCCTCGCGCTGTATGCAGACGACGCCGCGTACATCACTACATCGCTTAATGCGAAGTACGCGGCGGTCAAGATGCAGCGCGCACTCAACTTGCTTCCCGAATGGCTGTCTAAGTGGCGGCTTTCGGTTAACGTGGGTAAAACGCAGGCGCTGATCACTGGATTCGCGTCCCTCCCACCCCTTTGAAACTGCATGGAGTCGACGTCGATTGGTCGCCCCGGGCCAAGTACCTGGGTGTGACCATCGACCGCCGGCTCACGATGGGGCCACATGCCCGCTTGGTCGCCGCGCAGGGTAGGGTCACCCGCAACCTACTCAGGCCGGTGCTCTCATCCCGCATCCCGGTACGCGTGAAGTTGAGCGTGTACAAGCTGTACGTGCGCCCAATTATCACGTATGCCGCCCCAGCTTGGTTCGCCCTCACAGGGGAGTCGAGCCGCAAGCTGCTCCGCGCGCAACAAAACCTTGCGCTGCGGACCATTGTAGACGCTCCTCCCTTTGTGAGGAATGACGTGCTCCACCGGGATCTCGGGATAGAGAGCCTGGATGAGTACGTGAAGCGACTCGCGAAGGGGATGTTCGCGCGTGCCGACGCTTCTGCCTGGCCTCACGTCAGGCAGCTAGCGCCATTGCACGCGCGCCCCCCTGACGCGTTAGCCCTGCCCCGCGACCTGGTAGCGGGCAACTGACCCCATCCACCGGATTGACGCCTCGAGTAAGCCGCACCCAGGTTACACGCAGCTTACTCGATATAATGAGACTCCACAGATGTACACACACATCTGTTGCGTGGCGCGTTCTAGGTTAATATAGACACGCCGCGTAACTAACACAGACAACCACTACTCTACAGACACCTACACAACACGTGCGAGCGCGATGCGGGTCGCGAAGCACGTTGACACTGAGCGGTGTTACACTACAACACAAGCCGCTCACACAAACACGACTGCTTATCCCTCAATCCGTAAACGGCTAGATCTGTAAGCGGGGCGAGGGAAAGCTACATATCTACCTGTAGGTGCGTCGAGTCGGCATCTTCGTCGCTGGTCGTCTTCGTCGGGCCTCCCCCAGGCAACTGGGGGTCTCACCTGGCGGGGACAGACCGCCGAGATGTCGTGAAGAAAGCGACGCTATTAGGAAATAGCGTCGTGGCGCGCCTACAGAAATATTCATAGCAACCAATCACACAGACGCACTTTGCCTGCGTCACTTCCACAGGCCGCTATAGGCAAACAAATTGAGGGGCCCGTTTTAGCGGGTCACCGTATGGCCTCCGCGGGCGAGGGGCGAAGCCCCGACCCCGCTCGCCACGCCCCCTTGCGGGGGCGTCGCGACGTCCCACTAGTGTACGGCCTGCTAAGTTGCCCACAAAAGCTGGACAAAGGCCTTTCCTATTTAATATTTTTGACAGTAGCGATTCGCACGCAAGTGACGATAGCTATTTTAAACCAAACGAAAAAGAAAACACATCAAATGAGAGAAGAATTGTAGTTAATGTAAAACAATACAAAACTTCAATGAATTCATTCGGTTTATTTCGTTTCTACGATGATTTATTATAGAAAAGAAAATATTTATGAAACAATCAAAAGCAACGATTATAATTATTTGGTTCCGTACAGTCGTATAAATAAAATATTTCACTTTTCGCCAGTTATGATAAAGTCCATTGAAATAGAGGTGAGTCTATCCTATAAATTATTCTTATTCTATCGCCATCAACCGGCAACAAACCCAATCTCCAAGTTGCTACTTAAAAATTCCGGGATGTATAGACACTCACCAGGTATCAAATATGATCCTAGGGTAGAAGCCACCGCTTTCTATCCTCGACGCCTGAGTGACGTGCAATGATTTCAGCGGCCGGGTTCCGTAGAACACTTGTGCTTGGAACAAATAGTCCTCGCAGACGGAAGGACCCCAACACAGAGGTAAGCAGTGGACTGCCTCGATGCAGAATAGCGTTGTCTCTGATATTGTGTGTGCTGCGACCGCTTCTGGAAATACGATGTTGATATTTAAGGTCACTGATTTATGGTGAGAACTGGAACTAAATATATGAAGCAGAGAATGATATCGGATATAGTTTGACCGAGACCGCTGTTCCACGCGTTAAGTAAGTGCGCAGCGAGACGGGGGGGCAGTGCAGGCCGCTCATTCGTCTACGCTCTCCTCGCCTCGCTGCGTATTTCTAAGGAACTGTACAGCGGTGAGGTCAAACTATAGTAGCTTCTGTCCGCGTGGAAAGAAGACCCTATGGCATTCGGCAATATTGTAGATTTCTTGCAGTATTTTTTTTTTATTTGGATCACTGGAACTTCCACAAATTACCTCTAACAAAAAACAATGTAGTTTAGATGTAGCAAATATTGAAGATCTTGCATCCACTTTCTCACACGATCGATGCGTACGCGACTGATTGAAAAATCTCCGTCTATCTACGCCGTGTGACATACGTCACAGCCATGTTACTCGGAGACTATAAGGACTAGGATATTTGGGTCCGTGGAATTGTTACGAAACGACGTATGAAGCTGTAGACATCAGTACCACTTACTTTGCGTATTGTTGGGCGCGAGGAAGTGCGTGTCGGTGAGTTTGAAGTCTAGAAGGCGCGTGCGTCCGTACAGCGCGAGTAGAGCGCGCACGGCGTCACGCACTCGCGCGCACTGCTGCGTCACTACTTCACGGCGTGTCGAGCCGCGGAGGGATACTGAACAGTATGGACCGTTATCTGCCTCGATTTCAGGTGTCATGCCGTTATTGTTGCCCTGAAAAAAAAAACAGAGATTTGCATGAAAAGTTGTGATACTCACCCTAATTTGAATAAACGATATTTTATTTCGATTATATAAAAATAGTTTAGTACGCTAGATGTGATTATTCAATTGTCTATTAGACCGATTGGTCATCCGTCACGGTTTCTTTTAGAAATTGCAGCCTTCCATTTTCATTTTTAGTTTCAACCCGTTTTTAATTAATTATTATGTATATTATATTTTTATTCTGATTACAAGATAACTTGACATTTTACTTATTGAAGTCATTGATAACATCCTAAAAAACATTTGAAAATCTAAATATTAATTTCCCCCCACCTGTGCCGTACAAGCTTGCGCGAACGCATTCAACGTATGCGTGACATGCAAGGTCTCGACTCCGCCCGCTAAGGCACAGATAGCCTTCACCGCTTGGAACACGGCCTTAGGAGAACAGCTGCCTTCCGCGCCCGTCACGCCTATGGCGCGGGACAACTCGCCTTCTAGCGTTTCTGGAATTGAGAATTATTTTTGAACCAGTTTTCTTGCTTATTAATTAATTTGAGTATGTATTTGCTACCAGACGGCCTTAACGGCGACAAAGAAATCTCGACTTGTGTATGTTTAAAATCGACAACACAAAGTGATCGATCTTTATACCTGTGAACGAAAATCAGACTTTACCTTGCAATGAGGCATTTTTCTTCTGGATGTCAGCAGACGGTTGAAACTAGACTTTTTTCGAAACGGTATAGACCATTTTCATACATCAACATAAAGTAACTCACCTAACAATATAAAGTCTATTTATAACCTTGTTTCAAATTGATTTTATTTCCACTAAAACAAATATCAACTTTATGAAAGTGTAAATAAAGTTGATTTTAGACTGACTAGTACTGTAGAAAAAGTAAAAAAATAAAATAAGTTGTAGCGCAAACTGAACCTTATGTATAGGAATTACGGTTGTTTTTTCCTAAAACTCGTGTTTGTTTACATGTATGACAAATAAATTGCGAACGCAGATTAGACAGGTTATCGAAGGACAACTGCAGCGTGGCGCCATGACACGGCAACTGATCGTCGAGCGTCAAACGCGCATACGCTGCGTCGTCACGCTAACACGTTGTCTTTACTAACATTACGAAATAACTTACCTAACAATATATACAGATTATCAAAGGACAGCTGCGGGGTTGACTTTCATCACGCTCAGTTCACACTTACACGTTGTCTTTGCTAAAAATATTATTATTAACTTACCTAACAATATAGACAGGTTATCAAAGGACAGCTGCGGCGTGGCGCCGTGACACGGCAGCAGATCGTCGAGCGACAAATGAGCGTCTCTCGCGTCGTCACGCTCAGTTCGCGCCAACACGTTGTCTTTGCCTTCGGTCAGACTTAGCGTGACGTCTTTCTCTAGACGCACGCATTCCCGTATGTAATCGTATTCGCTAAGGCAACTCCCGGGTGTTAGGTATTCTTTTGCTCCCCAAACCTGCAAGAAAAAAAAAATGACGTGTTAAATTCTGTAACTTTTTATGAAGAGTTAAAAATTTCGAGTTTCATTAAGAAAATAGTGAGTCATCGTTGTCGCCCCGCCCCTCGACCAATCGGGTCGCAGAAAATTGGAAAGCGGACCATTGACGGCTGATCCTCGTGCGAAACGCTTGTGTCTTTTGCAACCCGATTGGTCGAGGGGCGGGGCGACAACGATGACTCACTATTTTCTTAACGCGAATAGACTATAGTTACTCTTATTGATCTCGTTTCAGGCAGCAACAACAAGTATTGTTAATTATAGGTAATTTCTATTATTTTAGGTATACTAATAAAAAATGTCTTACCCTCAACATATATTCAGACATATCTTCTCTAATATCCTCATCAAGAGAACACACTACAGTTAATATCACATGTTCCACTGTCGATTCCACTGAAAACCAAAAAAATAAGTTTAGAACTCTGTGCTCTCTCTCTTGGTGTTAGTAAGGCATAAAGAGTAAACCACTTGAACAGAAAACGTTCATTATAACGTACAGGCAAACCAGAAAAAGTATGCGCTTCGGTAATCTTCGTGTTTCCGAATTAGCACGAACGGTGCGCCACAAAGCAACCCCGAAAAATACACTGCTTCTAAATTTTGTATTGGCACGCTTTGTAGTACTTAGTAAACCTATGGTTGCATATTTGTATGTAGTTTTCTCTTTCTGTCGAGCTACCTACTCTGGTCGCAGATCGCATTTGCGACTCAAAAGTTTTGAAAAGATTTTAGGAATTGCATAGAGTTAATCATCTATAATCTTGTAATCGTGGTAATACAAAAAATAAGCAATTACTTCTATGGTTGAAACAGCTGTATATTAGATCTGATCATCGCGCGTTCGTATTTCCGCTTTTAAAAATATGCACTTCGTGAATCATCGTCTATCACGATGATTCACGAAGCGCATATTTTTCCATGGAGATCTGTAATAAAGTAGATATTCCCTTACCATCGGAGGTAAAGGTGATGGGTTCGTCGGAGTGAGCGTGGTGGACTAGAATCTTGATGCTGGTGTTCGGTGGGTACTTGCCACCCGATCGCGCCGCTATCACGTGCCCCGGGTTTGTATTTTCATCCAAATACGTGAATCTTTCTGGAAAAACCAAAATAGTAATAATACCAGCTTATTATGGTCCAACGGAAGGACAAAGGCCTGTTCTCATACAGAGAAGGCACGAGCATTGATCACTACACTTGCTCAAGACGGGTTGACGATTTCAGACTTATATAAACTAAAGTCAAGGTTTCAACACGATGTTTTCTTTCAGAGACGTCAAAAAGAAAAACAAAAGAACAGAACAACGAAACAGAAAAACAATACATTTATAAAGGAAAAAAATCACATGACAAGCGCGGAAAAAAATGCGCTAAATTACAAAGTAAGATCAACTTAATGCCACAAAAAAACAATACAGGACGAAGACCTGTGAGCACCCTTTGCGTACAGAACCTAAAAGTTTTGCTGTTGCATCGGATCTAATTCTGACTGGCACAAGCACTGTCATGACCCAAAGCTTAGTCAGCCTATAATGTTCCCACAGCTGGGACACAGGCCTCCTCTCGGTGAGAGGGAGTGGGACGTAATCCACCACGCGGGCCCAGTGCGGGTCGGTAGATGTCACATATTTTCGAATTTTTTGTTCTAGGACATGCCGGTTTCCTCGCGATATTTTCGTTCACCGTTTTGAGAGGAGTGGTGATGATATAATTTACACAAAGTTAAGTGCCGTGCGGTTCATAGGTTTGAACCAAGATAGGCCGTGACGACCACTGGACCACCACTACTCCTCAACGACCCACCTTAAGAGGGCGCCTGAAGGTCCAATAGCGCCACTCTTTAAAAAAAATATTATCTCGTGACTGAGAAGGAATTATGAATAACGGCTAATAAGGACCCTCGGTAAGTGTGTCTAGAATTTTCTAATACCTTTTATAAAGTTTCATATTGAGACACGGAGCAACAAAATACGATCTAGAGGAATGTGGCCGCTTTTCTTTAGATCGTATTTTGTTGCTTCGTGTCTCAATATAAAGCTTTATAAAAGGTATTAGAAAATTCTAGACACACTTACCGAGGGTCCTTATTAGCCGTTATTCATAATTCCTTCTCAGTCACGAGATAATATTTTTTTTAAAGAGTGGCGCTAGTGGACCTTTAGGCGCCCTCTTAATAAAATATTTTTAGTTCACGCAACGGTCTTGAATTCCAATAGGTATAAAATAAAAATTATACACTTACTTCTAACATCTAGAACCATTTTGAGAAAAGCCTTGTGCTCGCTATCATAATTTCTTGTTCTCGTTTTGACTATGGAGTCGTAAAGCTTATTCTGGAACAGGGAAAATTAACTTCAAAGCCACATTGGTTTATAAAAATCGCTCAGCTTCGTTCCAATTCGCCAAGGTTACCTATGTTAATATAGTTTCAATTGGCTTAAATACATTAAGGGGACTACAGGACCTAAACGTGCCTAAACGCAAGTTTTATAATGCCTAAAAGAATATGATCCACTGCAGTAAACAAAATCAGAAAAATATATGATATTCTTCAGGATATATGCTAGTATGATAGTGTGTTGAAAACATAATACAACTAATTTGATACGATAGAAAAAAATCATGAAGATACCTCTAAAAATTTCTTTTAACGATTAAAAATCATATTAATTTACATGCAATCATTCTGATTTTTTGTCAGATTATTCTACAAGCTACATACTAGCATACTAGTGTTTTAATTTTCCAGTTCAATCAATAGATTTTCTGTAAATCGCTAACTGCTTCATATTTTGCAATAAATTACCTGCGTCGTGTCATCGCGCTTCTCTTTCATTTCTATGCAGTCCGACAGTGACCGCGCTTTAGCTGTTGTAAGCCTCTTAAGTTACCCACATGCGGGCTAACGACCAAGTATAATTTCGCCTTTGATTAAGTAAATTTCTATGATACGTTTAGGGAAACCGGGGCTTCTAAGAAACAGTATTTCTCATACTGATCCAATTCAACAGATCACCAGTATCATACTTAGTTACACCAAGGAAAAGAGTTAATGTCCACTTACAGTAGTAGATCTCAATGCCACAGCCGGTACGCTTGGTATAGACTTGGGCGGCGGCGAGGGCAGCATAGTATCCTTCTTGTTAATGGTCGCATACACGGCATCTCGCATCTGTGTCTCCCCGTACAGAAAGTCCAGTGGGTCGTACTCTTCATACACACTGCCGGAACCCTCGCTTGAAGCTGCTGCATGTTCTGTTGTTTTTAAAGGATTGAGTTAACCTACGACTAGAGATATTGACGAAAATATTTATTGCAACCTTGTTAGCTTTAGGCCAATTTACTTGCCCTTGCAGGGGTTAAAATACAAAATACAAACTCTTAAAAGTCACCCAAAAGTTACTGTTGGAAGTTTTGACAAAGTTTCCCATATTATTTACACACTCCAATCCTAATTGTAACGACAGGTCTTTTAAAATAGTTTAGGCCCAATGGAATCGAAGTGTCTTCATCCAGATAGCTAATTACGCAACACATTTTCGTTGACAATTCCGACTAATCTGTTTCAATTTGACAGGTCAACAACATTCATTGTGTTATTTACGTTGTTGAGCAGATTTTTTTTCCGAACGTACGAAGCAATGGATTAGCAATCTGTTTCAAAACGATTCAGATTCTGATTGATCGTGTATTACGTAATTAGGGTACAGATCTACAAAGCTGTTTTCGCGACCATAGTGCTGTATGCATGAAAACCGTAGCCTCTGGTTTTAAAATGCCCTCATGTTATTTAGGATTCTATGACTTGCTCTCATCTCCCCTTTCTTTTCACGACCACCCCACACAATAAAATAAAAAAACAAAATTTTGACATATTATCAACAATGCACTCAAGGCCATAATCTTAGACAAAATAACAAATACCAGGTGCAACCTTCATAACAGTCAGTCCAGTGTTTTGATTTAGGAATTAGAACATTCGCCCACACAATATTAGAAACCAATCACGAATGCAATGTTTGAAATTAGAAATAAAATGATATTTAAAACTCGAACGGTGTGACACAAACACGTGCAGGAGTGTCGAACGTAGTGAATATTGTAAAGGATTGTAAATTACAGATATAAATCGTTAGATTTGCTCTCATCGTGTTTGGGTCGCGCGAAAAAGTGTCCGTTATGAAAACACTGAGCTTACATATCCCGCATGGAACGAGATACGATTTTCAATACACGTTAGCGAGACAATACTTTTCAAATGTTATTGTCAACGAAAAAGAAACGTGTCCATCGTTTGAGGCGGTCGGGAGAATCTAACGATTTAAATCTTTGTAAATTGCAGATGGATAATGAGCATGGACTTAGAATTGAGAATATTTTTAATACTTACAAATCACTGCAATATCGAGGAACGAGCAGTGCACTTAAAAAGTACATTTTACACATAAGAATTCAAACTGATATGGTGGATATCGTATTTCCTTATAACGTACTAATATTTTTAAATACATCACGTTTTTACATTGATATTTTAAATAAACATCGTCTTCTACAAAGTAAGGTTGATAGAATTTTGTGAGTTTTCTACGCCTAATCGCTTGAACCACACTGCTTGCTGTGTTCACAGCATAAGCTTTTTGTATTTTTGTTACAGGCTTGTAATTTTTTTTATATATTTTTTTTTTTAAATAAATTATATGTTTGTAAATGAAATAATAATAATACGGTCGCAAATACGTATAGGTACTCAACCCGGTTTCTGAAAGCCCAACTTAATTTAAACAAGGTCAACTTTTCAGACACGACACGTCTGTGGAGTTTTGCTAAATAATTTAATTTGAGCTTGCTAACTTCTTTGTTGGTGTATTAGCCCATCAATCACAACCACCAAAATGATATACAGGGTGGCAGGGACATCGACGCACAACCACCACCACCGATTCAGAACACATAGGGGGCTCCAGAATCTTGTACTGAATTCATGGTAACATGTTGAGCATCAATGTCCCTGCCACCCTGTATTACATCAGATATAAAAGGCTTTCAGAAACCGCCAATTCGTTCTCAA
This sequence comes from Agrochola circellaris, assembly GCA_914767755.1. NCBI lineage: Eukaryota > Metazoa > Arthropoda > Insecta > Lepidoptera > Noctuidae > Agrochola > Agrochola circellaris. Next base: position 7,091,528 of record OU611847.1, read on the forward strand.
ACCTCGCTTCCAAGTCCATATGAAGTGAAACACAAACCACTCACCGATATTATTTTTCTCAGTTAGTAGTGGATCAAAGGCTTCAAGCACACTGACTCTTACGCTACCTGGCGCCGACGAGTTGCGTCCGAAGTCGATGAGGTTCATTGACTTTGGCAGGCTACCTACTGTGTCTGAGGCTTCGTTTGACTGAAAAATATTTAAACATAGTTTATTATAGCACGTCCGTTTTAGTATTTATACATTCGTCTAGTTTTCGAAAAGCACTATAAAAAAGTACAATAGGGAATATGCTCGTAATTCAAAACTTATTCATTATTTAAATATAAATTTTTTAGGATTCAAAAAACGAATTCCTATTTATTTTTCATTTTTTAATGCATTACTTATTTTACAATTATTCATTATTTTATATTGCGTTTTTTTGGTGGAACGAATATATATTCTTTGCGGAGTGCTTGAAATCTCAATAAGGAAAGTAAGTAAGTGCGATTTCTGATTGAATCTGATTTCTGATAAAAAATAATTTAATATACAAGGTGGCAGGGACAAAAACCTGCAGTGCTATTCTGTAACCATCTCACCGTGAAAACTTAGGTGAAGTGAGCGTGGAGTGAGCTGTCAATAGTGTCAATCTCTAGCATTAGATGGAATGACAGCTCACTCCACGCTCACTTCACCTAAGTTTTCACGGTGAGATGGTTATAGAATAGCACTGCTGCTGTTTCATAGAAAAGTGCAATACCTAAATACACAAAATGTATGGAACAGCTGTTTTTTTTTAAATAACCTACGTAAAATTTCAACGCAGGGCGATTCAGAATAATGTACTGAATCCATGGTAACAATTTTCACGTCGATGTCCCTGCCACCCGTGTATATAATTTGGGGCCAAAACACGGATGTAATCAAAGCAGTATCATGGTAAATGACGTCACATCATGACCGCGACAGAAACAGACGATCTATGACACAGCAGATTTTAAAAAAAGAAGTTTATTAAAGAATGTTGATAACCAGCCGCCGACGGTTCTACTGTTCAGAAATAAATTATGATTGAAAGATTTACTGATGAATATGAAATGATTGTATTTCACAGCCCAACAGCTAGTATCCGATTCCATCATATGATATTTGCCTACAGCCAAACATTACATCATTTGACACAAAAAGGTATCTCTCATCCATGGTCAGGAAAACAATTAATCAATTATTGACACTAAATAACGCTATCAGTAAAGCCGACAAAACTGTTTACATACAGGATATGCAACTCGCAACGAAATAAAGTTAGACACAATCAAAATAACAATTAATTATACTAAAAGGAAACTTAACTGATATTATTTGCCATAATATCAAATTAGTTGTTATTTAAATGTAATATAAAATAATTGGAATGCTTCTATTGACCATGCAATTTTAATAAACAATTGGAGTGCATTAAAAGGGCCCAGAGAACCAGTGATGATATAAAAATGATCGTCAGGCGTATCCTGCGCCTGGGCAGTCAGCCCTGCTACCAACAAGCTGATTGGTTTAACTCTTTACTAAGACATTAATCTATTGTGCAACTCGACACGGCATTTTTACAAATAAAATTGAATTGTCTGTTTGTAATATCAAAATAACAGCTCTTTACTAAATGCATGTGAAATAAGGTAATTATATCAAAAGAACATTTTTTTAAATTTTTGTCTGTCTGTTTGTTCCAGCTAATCCCCGAAACGGCTAGACCGATTTTGACGGGACTTTCAGTGTCAGATAGCTAATGTTATAAGGAGTAACTTAGGCTATTTTTATTTTAGAAAAAGAATTAGGGTGATCGCGGGCAAAGCCGCGGGTAGCAACTAGTAGTATATAGAATAATAAGGTTCAAGGTTGCCTGGAAGAGATCGCAGTAAGCGATAAGGCCGCCCATTGTATATTTTATAGTGTATTACTTTCTCTTTATGTAATGTCCTCGGTCGGAGTCATTACTGGAACATCTCTAAAATGTTGTGTTTTGGACTAAGTATGCAGAATGATAAAAAATCAACTGTAATATCATTCTGCATACTTAGTCCAAAACACAAAATTTTAGAGATGTTCCAGTAATGACTCCGACCGACGATGTATAATCTGGTGTACAATAAATAATTAATAATAAATTATTACACTCACCGCAATACTAGCTTCCGATAACTTCCTAGAGCTATTGCTTTCGACCCTGTCCTTTATAGGCTCCGTCTTCACTACCGTCTGGTTCACACTGTTATTGTTCTTCACCACATTATTATTCATACTATTATTCACAGGATTCACCGGATTCACCGGATTCTTAGGTACAGGCGGGTACGAATGAGTTTGATTAAGCTGCGGGTATATCGTCATCGGTCTCGGAGGCCGCGAGATCATGTTTGTTGTGCTATAGTTGTACGCAGGCGGTGCGGGGTATGCGTACGGTGATGGCGACGCCATTCGCGTCTGACTGTACTGTACGGGATACATCGGCGGGTTTACAGGCACGAACGTTGGCGGCATGTCTGGTGGTACGCCAATGGGGGGTGCGTAGTACGCGTAGCTGGGCATTGGCGCCGGCATCGGAGTCGGCGGCGCCGATGTGGGCATCGGTGTGGGCATGCCGTAAGGCGTCATGGGGTACGGAGGAATCGCGTTATACGGCGGTTGGTAGTTATACCCGTACCCCGGCGCGTAATAGCCCGGCCTCTGATTATACGGCTGATTGTTCATTGTGGCGGCCGGCTCAGTCGTGTTTAATGCTAGCTCGTCAGTCTGCTGGCCTAACCTGGGAAACAGAATAAATTGCTAGGAATTATGTTGAACAATGGCAGTAAGTACCTCTTACATAGCAATGATTGATGCGACACTAATTATCCTCTAAATGTATGTTTAGGCTAACAATTAAACCATTAAGTATAGTTCGATTCAAACCTAATGGCGGCTCCGAAGTGCGCTTCTAGCTGCGCAGTACCCCACCCTGTTGACCCATGAATTCGTTACTGCGCAGCGACTCGCCTCATGTTCTGAGCCGACATTAAGTTTGAATTGGGTGTCGTTTTTCGATTTAGGTCCTATATGTTTGAATGAAATCATCATTATCTGCCAAGCCTATTCCTAACTATGTTGGATTTGGCTTCCAGTCTATAACCCGATGCAGCTGAATACCAGTATTTTACATGGAGCGACTGCTTATCTGACTTTAGGTCAGACGCTTTCGGACTTTCGGGCTACTTTTGTAAAATCTCAATGAAATATTTTCTTTAAAAACATATTAATTACTTAATGATATTTTTTTGGGGAAAGAATGGAAGACGTGAAATAATTCTTTGTGAATTAATAATGATAAACATATTCACTATGTATTATAACTTACATACAGTTTGGGTGTTGTAGATTTTAATCAATAAAATCAATCAAGTTACCTTATCCCTAGCTAGACTGTTTTTATCAAACAATGCAACTTATCGATTGTATCGCGTCTAAAGATATTAGTCTAAAGAAATTAATGAATATAAGTGCACTCTGGATAAAGTGCAAATAGATTCGATTGTATACACAACAAAAGTGATAAAACTATATACAAACAAAACTTGCAGAACAACAGATATCAAATGATCATCTTACATATTAATGTTATAACATTCCATAGCACAAAATATACCAATATAAAACAAAACACTATTATTGTACTAAAATTGAAATTCGCCGTCTATTAATTCATGCACAATTCACAAAAGTCTAACAAGAAAACAGACTGCCTTCAGTAAACTCAATCTAAAATATTTAAGCATATTAAAAACCAATTTCACGTCATTAAAAAATCATTATTACTACAGATACTTACTTATTAATCTGCTCAATATACTCCTTTAACTTAACATGTGGTTCTTTCGGCGCATGTTTGCTTGTAGGGCTCGAAAATGATATCAAGTCGCTGCTCTCATCCCTCGTTGGACTGGTTCCAGTTGATCTGACGAATTGAGACGTAAATATATGAGCATCAGTGTTGTTGCCAGTGACTTGGCTAGCCTGCAAGGCGACGGGTATCAGGTATGAAGATTTTTATTCTTTTTATTATAATTGATTAATAAAATGGGTGTAGAACAATGTTAATCTTACCACTCAGGACTCAATTTAGTGATAAACCTAGATAGTGTTATTTTGAAAAATTATTGCGTCTTACTGAATGTGTGACTGTGTAGGATTATTAATTTATATGGCTTACTCATTGAACTAAGATAGGAAATTATGCTTTGCTTTGTTTCGGTTGATTTCTCTCTCTGTCTGTTGACTCTGGAGGGAGGTGAGCTGGTAGGTATAACCACCGATGGTAGGAATAACCACCGATGGTAGGAATAACCACCGATGGTAGGAATAACCACCGATGGTCGCCATGACCCACGCACAATGGTCCACCTGAAGGACTAAGTGCGGAAAGCAAACTCTCTCATATAGAACATAGAAAGTGACGGTATTATCGTGGACGTGCACGTGAACTGTATGGAAATGCAACGTGCGTATTAACGTTACCATGTACGGAAATTTAAAAGCGTCTTCATATATTTCCATACAATTTACTTCCCTATTAACGTAATATCGACCAGTTAGTAATTATAAAAGCGCACAATAGCTAAGTAAGTACCTATGTAATCAAACCCAACAACATTTCTCGCAACCATCACAAAGACACAAATACTTACTTTATCTATGAAAATATTTAATGTTGTTAACATTATATTTTTTTATCAGAATGACTGACATTTAATTCTTAACCTCGTGTATAGTCAAGGCCACACAGTATATGCCAAAAGATAAACAATATTTATTATATGAGCACTGATGGTTGGCATCTTTTGTTTTACGTTATTAAAGGTCGAGAAAGAGGGAGCGAGATTTCTCTTGCATCTATTCTAATTTAATTATAACAGGTCTTATTCATTGATGAATATTAATATCTAATCTTGTTGAAGGGGGCGTGTTATCAGCTGTTATCAGTTAATATTTTAAATAAAGAAAAAAAAACATTAATTTTAGTAGTCTTATTATGGTTTTAAAGGTTATTTTAGTTTATTAATACAGTAGTCCTCTTCCCCAAGCCCGGTGAAAACAGCCCAGGTTAATTTGGTAAAAACTGGTTATGTGAATATGCAAAAATGATAAAATGAATCTACACACAAAGTTGTGTTTTTGTTTGTAATAGAATCAAAAACTACTGGAACGATTAAAAAAGTTCTTTCTCTGGTAGTATGCTATATTATCACTAAGTAAGGCTATCATTTAGAAAGATATCACGTGGGCGAAGCCACTGGCAGAAGCTAGTGCACAATAACATTGTTTATATAAAAACATGTAGCCAGTAAGACAACAAAGCATGCATTGCTCTGATTAGGAGAAGTTGTTGCAATGTTTCTTATACATCACATATATGACACTGATATATCGAGAGATATACATACGTAATTCTAGAGTAGTATTTCGTTGGTTATTCACCTGGGACCATCAGAGATGGACGAACGTCCTCGTGGAGATTTCCGCGGCGGAGGCGGTAACGCTGGCGGCGGGCCGTCAGTCTCCTCGCGCCTTCGAGCACTAACACTGGCCACCTCGCGCACATTATCTAGACAATATCAGCGTGATAAGCCAATCACCAATGATTATTGGAAATATCAACAGTTTTTGTTACAGATAACAGAGTGAAAGAGATAAACATTACATGAAATTAAAATAAAAAACAATTTCTATAATTATTGTTAGTCAAAACATTTCAAAACATTCATTTTTCCCACATTGGATATTAATTTTTATGATACTTTCATACTAAGAAGATACAGTTATCATGATTCAGTATAATCAATGCCCCATATACTTATGAGGTTGTTGACCTTACACTTCCCTTCTGATTGCTGTACTCACAGACATTTTGTTGAATTGACAATGCTTTTTAATTTTTCTTGTTTACACTGCCTCAATTGATCTCGTTGTGCCAATAAAAGGTCAGTTAGTCACTTCAATTGCTGTATTTGGTAGCTTTGCGTATTGGTAAAAGCGATTATTATGAACAAATACACTTTGAAAATAGAATACAGAACAGAACTTCACGCCTGTGTTCCTCTAGGGGTTAGGCAGAGGTGTTCCTATAGTACACCGCCATTTCACTTGTAATGTCTAAGTCCCATGTAACAAGGGGTGAGCCTATTGCCATCAACCGGGCAAAAATCGAGACTCCAAGCTGCTACTGAGAAAACCTAATTACACTTTACCCAACTGGGCCATCGAACCCAGGATCTCATGCTCAACAGTAGTGCTTGCAACCACTAAACCGGCAGTCAAGTAAAATAAATTATTATATCAATAAATGAATAACATTATTCTATTATTAGATATCAAAGTTAGAATAATATTAAAATAAGGAAAGTTTGATATAACTACAGTACAAAAATAATTAATATAAAATACGTAATAAATTTTATATCGTAGCATGTTGAACATTAAATATGGGACAGCATGGGGTTATTTGCGTACAAAATGCCATTGAATTGTAATGTCTATTATAATTTATAGTTACCCGTAGTGTGATAACAAATGCAGATGTTTTGATGTTAGTGAATAGCAACGTTCTATTACTAACCTAGGTTTATTATTTTGGTTGAGTAACTATAACCATTCAACAGTTTGCATAACTGTCAAATCAGTATTCGAGTTTAAGTTTAGTACTCTCATTTAATTTGTTAATTATTTATTGCAATTTTACTTTTAATTACGACAAGCTAGTCGAAACAAATCAACCTTTTAATTAATGAAAATGCTATACAGTGCCTTCAATGTAAGAATGCAAATGATTTATTCCATAGTAACAATAAGTTTTAACAGAAATAGTTTTGTTATCATCATTACTTTTGTACTGGTTTTATTAACCTGTTTACGAGGTTGATGGTTGTATATGAGGCATTCACGTAGGCGGTCATGAAATACTAAAGCGTGAATGTCGAATTACGTTATCATTAACACAACATGAAAGGTAGTTGTGTGATAACTGTGAAATGTTTGCTAAAGCCTTGGATCATCAATAATCTCGCGGGGTAAACAAAGTTACGTCAGTTACCTGCGCTAGATAGTATCTTCTGCCTACGGAACTGATCCAAAGCCAGACTTTCTAAACTCAAAGCCTGGGCCTTCTCCAAATCCGCTTGGAACTGAAGATCGTAGTCAGACATTATCGGACTCCCTTCAATATGTATCTACAACATTCACAAAACGAGCGTAGTAATTAAAACAATAATACCACTGTTTAGCGATGAGCACAATACACACTACACAAAAACTTTTGATCTAAACTTGTAGGCGGCATAAAAGCGGTTCTCAGTATATCGCCCTTTGTCTTACCAAAGGAATCTTCCCGATAACGTTCTCTTTGCTTAATTTTCACTACATAATATAATTTTGGATGAATCTCGGCTCGATTTTATTTTATTATTTTACTGGGTCAATTCAATTTGTATGCATCATTCGAAAGATTGTACGACAAAATTAGGAATGTATACTATTAAAAGTTTGACAGTTGAATTCCCTTGTATTCGAGGGAAAAAGAAAGAGAAGCGTTCACTCAACGCACGACAATGGGAACTTTTACATTTAGTAGCTTAATAATGGTGACGTTACTGTTTTCAAACGCGTTTTTCAATCGACTAATATACATAATCAATCGACTAGAATATAGAAATAGATTTATCAGATTTTATGCAAGATTTCGTAACCCCATTTAGATATTATTAATGGGCTTCCTAATGTGTGCTGGCGATTTCAAAGTTTCAAGTCCGCACAGATTTCAATATCGCTAGCGACAAATCGGCTGTTTGTCCCCGCGTCCTATTTAAAAGCGGTTGTCGCGCGACGAATCATGATCGTTCAAACTTTTCATTCGGAGAACGAACGCGTGGTCGCGCCGACCAATGGCGGTTTCCGGTTTTTCCGGAAAAACCATGTATGCGACCGATCGCGTATTCGCGTGACGATCGCTTATATCATGCGGCCGTTGGATAAGATACTTCAAAATCGCCATATAGTCGCCAGCGATTAAAGTCACTGGATAAGCAGTAGCATAGTTATATTACTACAGTACTATGTTTACATAATCATAATAAGATTTATTATTTGTTTTCAAACAATAAAGAGTAAAGACATTTAAAACATATGAAAAAAAAAGGTAATTTGAAAAGTTTAACGAAGATATAGTTTTATGATTCGTGTAATAATTTACGACGTTCTTTATCCTATTAGAAAGATTCTTTAGTGTATTGGTTTTAGGTATACTTTCTATAAATGTCGAAGAAAAACTCTGCCAATAAATCTACAGATGGGCACTGTTTAGGATTTAGTTGATGGGCATCACTACGACACCGTTCAGAAATATTTATGTTCGGAACTTAGTTCGGAAACGTTACAATTTTAGACCACACCACAGATTAAAATATATAGATAATATTTTTTCAAATTCAGGAGGGTAGGTGAACAATTGCACCCACCACTGACCACAGAAAAGTAGGTACAAATGTGAAGAAGATTATGATAGAGTACAGTTATCAATGTTCTCTGTGGTGGAGTGCCTGCCCTACGGTCTGCCCCCTCCATAACTCCATCCTTATATTCTAGATACACCAGATTCACCGAGAAAACATCAGAATTAAAAAAAAACACTTGGAAAACTGAGTTTCTTGCATTCAACTAAATAAAACGAAAGTACAGCAATTTGTTTCTGTTATTTATTTTTTATTCCTTGAAGAACAGAAATTATATTTGGAGGACATAGAGAAGACCACTTAACTTAGAACCACCTGGTTTGTGGACTAAACATGTGACGTAACTGCTATTTTATTGTCTGTTAAAAATTGTCTAATGCGCTTTACTATCACACGTCCTGATAATAGCGGAGAAAAATAACGTAAATTATTCGAAGGACCTGAAAAACCACAACGCTTAAATATCTTCAACACATCACTTCCATTTGGTACATTCATATTCATTTCACGGGTTTTGCCAGTCAATACCTGAGGGCCCTGGTGGAGTCACGTTCAGCGCGGCTGTCTTTTTTCGTTTGGTACGTCTTTTTCTCAGGACTTTACGGCGAGTAGCACTTCCTTTATTCGGTGCATTGCTTCCTCTAACCTCTAATCTACTTTCTGTAACTGAAGCCCTTTGGACAAAATCAAATGTAGTCCTCCTCTTAATAGGTGAATTATTTCTGGATGAATTTGTGAAAGTTATGGGATAGTCATCCTTTCTTTCTTGTTGCTCTGAGGACTTTTTAGGCACATTTAAACTTTTAACCCTCTTAACTTTCTTCCTCTTAGGGTATGTTTTAACTTTTTTAAGGTTTACTTCCAATTTATGGTGAGGGGATCCTTCACCGTCGGCTTTTTCCTTATTTTCGGGTTTCTGCAAACATTTTATCAAAATCTTGGTAATCTAAACTAAACATTATTAAAAAGAGACGTAGGTAAAGTAAATTTGTTTCTAACTATGTCCATCTTACTCAACAACTTAAATAACGCAATGAATGTTGTTGAGCTGTCAAAATGAAACAGATAATTGATCGTGTGTTACGCAATTAGGGTGTGATAGAAACAGAGATTTTGCAGCATACAACAAACAGTTTATCAATCTATCGATCCCCTTATGCTACATCAGTCTACTGCGGCATAGACCTTTCCCAAGTTGCACCACAACGCCCAGTTCTCCACCTTCCACATTCAGCCTGCCACCTTTGTAAGATCGTCGGTCTATCTGACTGGGGACCGGGTATCCTACGCGGTAGATAGCTACAGCACGCGTAACATGACCACCATAGAAACGGGTTTTGTCGACGAAAGAATAGACAAAATGACAGATTGTGATTGCGAATCTGTCATTTCTTCCGTCGACAAAACCCGCGTCTATGGTGGTCAAAGTCATGCTACGCGTGCAGATCATATTTAATGGTAACCTCTTCATAAAACATATCATCCGCATCTTGCCGATCGCAGAAGTCCAATATTTTCTTGCAGACTGACCGCAAGTTCTTTATTTTTTCCTTCTTCTTTTTACCTATTTGGTATCTGTCCACTTCGTCTAGTCTAAGTGTTCTGAAATGCAAATTTTATTATGTAGGTAGAGGTACTCGTAGGTACCTATATCTAATTAATTTTAATATGTCGTTTGGCCTCGCCTCTAATGCACGCAGAGGCGGCGTTACCATTGGTGCAGGGGGAGTGTGCAGCGCACACGGGCGCAGGGGTCTTCTTAGGGGGCGCCGAGCGCTGCGCGCGACACCTCAAAAAAGCACGCGTCAGGAGTCAGGACCCTGCGATCGTGTTATGGCCGTCGCCGGACGCGGTAGCAAAGCAAGGCGTGCCCAGAGCGGCTCTTTTACTCCTAAACAATACCTAACTTTTGTTTCAGCGTGAAATCACCCAATTAAAGATTATATTGGCGTAGTGTCCCATCACTGCCAAGGGCGTGGCACCTGTTTGAGTCCGCTTTTGGGGAGTTCCATAAAGCGCGAAAACTGTAGCGGAAGAAGTTGAGGCAATAGCAGAATTTTCCACACCTGCCCGCCCTCGCGCTCGTAGGTAAGGTTTTTTAATTATGAGGCGGGGGATGAACCGACGCGCGACGCGAAAACACATTTGAAAGTAATTTTTACTACTAACTACAATATTAATTACCGCATTTACTCAGTTCGACGAACGGTTCGAACTTGGAATCAAAATAATCAAACTTTTTCATTTCTTAAAAAATTAAAACAATGGATCGATTTGGACTTTGATACAAAAAAGCACATTTTTCTAATTTATAAAATAAACTGTGGCATGCTAGCTCTTCGGCTATCTAATTAGGTAAACATTGGTGCCGATTCTCCTGTATACCGAACTAAACTATCACTAAAAAGAATCTTAACACTTTCGGCTCCACCCGCTTTTCCTAGAACTGATACTTCATGCCGCCATACATATTGGAAGTGAACCCTCCTCCCGGAGGGTGCACTTCCAATACTTGGCATACTTGGCTTGCCGGCATTACGCTTGAGCTAAAATTTTGATTGTTTAAAAAAAAGCTGCACTTGTCTATGAAACAGCTGTTTTTTTTTGCTGTTCTTAGGACCGATGCCTGCCGGGGTCGCGGGAAAGTTCGAAAGAGATACCGTGGCCCCTAGCAACGTACAGGCAACTGAAGGAACACGGGTGGGTTTTAGTCAGTAAGAGTCACGCAATCGGATCGCTCCGCCCAGAGCGGGAGAAGTATTTTTTTTTTAATTTTTGTCTGAAAATCTGTTTTTGTACCCGACTGCCCCAGAAGGAGGGTAATGCTTTTCAAGTGTATATATGTCTATTCCTTTGACACCCTCTGTAGCCTAAACGGCTTGATGAATTGTAACATTATATGAGGTGTCGTTAGATTCGTCTTAATTGTGGGAGTGACATAACACATAGCTAATAATAATATATACATTGCATCTGCAAATACAAAATAAGGGAGGGAAAGGGTTTTTTTTAAATAAATTATAACAATATTGGTATCAAATCAAAACCAGTAATGAGTAATGCCAAATATATTTATACATATTTGTATAAGTATATTAAAAAACTAAAAAGCTTGAAATAAAGAAAATTATTAAAAAACAGCAAAAAACCTGGTTATATGCTTGCTTTTTCTTTTCAGTTAAGTAAGTATGTGTTTTTGTCAGGATTTTTGTTTTTTTTAATAATTTTCTTTATTTTTGTTTTATCGTGTTTCCCTTCTGTGAAACATAAAAAAAAACAAGTATCTTTTCTACCGGCGGTCATTTAGCCCAAGAAAAAATATCATCTAAGTACTTATTTTTATTTTTTTATCTTGTTTAGATACCTATCGATACCCATCACGTCTGCGGAGTTTTTCTAACTAATTTAGGCCGCTCGCCCACGTCGACTTTTTGTAGCGATGCAGTAGCAAAGCTGTCGCGCATGTGTATCGATACAGCCGCGATGCTGTCGCTGAATGTGTACCTTCGCCCAGATTCTGTATCGCTACTATCGCAATGCTGTCGCCTCCCCAGCACCCCTCCCTCCGTTCTCCACCCGTCGTTCCGCCGATGTCAGAAATGGTCGTGCGTTTGCATCGATACAGCCTCGCGTTTGCATTGTTTCTGTCGCACGTTGCAAACGCGACTAACGCGCGATAGTAGCGATGCAGAAGCGTGTTTACAAAACGCACGACAGCATCGCTAGAAAAAGTCGCCGTGGGCGAGCGGCCTTAATTGGACCTTTTATACATACTTGATGACTTTCGGTTTGGCCAGCACTGCATCGACGTCCTTCTCGTCAATCTGCATGGCCGTTTCCCAAATATTCTTGAAGAGTTGTCTTCTGTCCGCATAACTTTCTTCCTTATTCATATCCATTGTCAGTTATCTGTTTGTCAGTGCGGTAAGTAGGTACTAATGTTTACGGTTTTTTTGTATGTTTATATTATAAAAATGTTTTTTTTTTGTTATTTTGAATGCATTATTGTGTTTTATTTTTAGTTAAATTTATTGATTTTATTGAAATTGGATTATTGGATTGATGATGACCATTGTCACGTTGACATTTAAGTATAGTACCTACTCTTTGTATAGATGGGTATTTAAAGTGTATTGTCTATGACTAAAGGTGTTCAACAATTTATGAACCATAAATAAACTCACATTTTTTTTTTCCTTTTTTTTTGTAGATTTAGCACTGGTTTCTGCATATTGATATATTGTTTCTTGTATTTTATTAGTGACGGACAGTTCTCTATCTATCTATACTTACCATTTGAGTCATATAAAAGCAAAGTCAGCAACATCCACTTTTACTGAAAAGGCAGTAGAGGTTTTTTTTTGTTAACGTTGCATGTAGCAATTTTTAGTTATAATAAGTTCGAAGCACAGTTAACTAATGATGTTAGAATCAGATACTGTAAAACAGAATTCCCTAATAGAGTGTACATTTACCAAAATAAGATAATACATTTAGGATGTTGCTGTTTTTGCATCCAATGTGTGGATATTGCTGCTTTTACGCTATTCTTAATTGGATGTTGCTGGTTTTGCGCCAGTCATTTATGAATATTGCTGTATTTGTAGTGACACCTGATTGGTCAAAGAAGGAAGTTGCTGGTTTTGCTACCGATCTCAATTTAGAACGTCTATTTTGTATAGAATGATGCTGGTTTTGATACGATTTTAATATTCGGTCAAGTAAAGTTGACGGAATACTACCATACTGCATTCAAAGTTGCCAAAATGAAAAAATAGGATGTTGCTGTCTTTGCTTTTATATGACTCATTTATTAAAAGTAAATAGGTACTTAGTATTAGAAAAATAACCGCAAAATAATGACAGTTATTGCTTATTGTGTAATATGGTTGAAATTACTGCACTTTAGAGTTATTTTTTAAATGTAAATGGCAATAGATTACCTCATGCTTTGTATTTATTGTGAAATAACGAAGTTTATTATACGTTTATACCGAAATAACGAAGTTATTTTTTCTAATCCTAACTAATATTGTAATAGAGAATATGCAGGTAACTTTTTTCACTAAATCAATAAAAGACAGTACCTACCTAATATTTAGAACCTAAGAAAAGTATCAAAAGTTAAATTCAAATATTTATTGATGCTCAAAAAAAAAACTATAATTAATTTTCTACTACAGTTCAATCAAACGTCCATTTCTGTCGCGGTCAGGATGTAACGTCATTTGGAACGGAACTACTTTGTATAAATCTGTTTTTTAAGTGTTTTTAGCCCCAAATCTTTAAAAACCTTAGTGAGAATTCAAGCAGTTGGCTTTAAAAATATAGGTACATGCCTTTTGAGGTCACTTCCGGCGACGCGTTTCGAGTTTGCGTTTAGTTCCTCCAAAAAAATAAAATAACATAAAATAATGAATTGTAAACTAAGTATGTACTTAATGCAATAAAAAAAGTAAAAAAAAAAAAGTTTCTTGACTCCAAATGTATAGGTACCTATTTAAAAAATGAATAAGTTTTGAATTTCGTGCTGTTTGTTTATAGGTTTATTTGTTATTTGGATGAAATTTGGCACACAGGTAGACCATGACCTGGGTTAGGACATAGGATACCTTTTATCCCGATATTCCCACTTGATCGAGACTTATACGGGTGAAACCGCGGGGCACAGTTAGTGTTATAATAAGAACCTATAGGTGCTATGGAACAGTAAGGTTCCTCAAGTCGAGTCTGAGTGGCAGGGGCACCACGAGTGGCACTTCAAACGATGGCTCCAACATATTGTGATCGGCATAAATAAACCAGGCAACGCAACAAGTTGGTAGGTAGGTACGAACTTATACGAAGTTGTCGATCGCCTTGACGGTCGTTCAGTAGGCGGGAAGCTCTTGGCGAAAGCTTTCCTCCCATAAAAAATATACACGCGCTCCCATAGTAGTCTCTCTCGAGTTGTATTTTAGAAAATATGGCATTTAATTTATAATGGTCCTTCCATCCGGATATCAATAAAATAACTTTTTTAATAAAAATCTTTTATAAATACTCGTCGCGATACCGAAACCTAGACATAAACCTGAATTAAAATAATAAAATATAAGTTTTTTTACTAATTTTCTAACGCTGAAATGTCGAAACCATGCCGGTCAAATATGACCCGAACACTTTGTGGATGGCTCTCCAGCAGTACAGTGATGGCAACATCTTCGAGGTGTATCCCAAGCTACTGGCCCAGCTGTTCCTCCAAGAGGAGGCTGCGAGACAAGATAGTGATACCAGCGAACTGGAGAAACTGGTCCTTCCCAGCGACAAGGAGTATAGGCTGCAGAAATACTTTGTTCTTGTCGAATTACAAAAGGAATTGGAAGAGTAAGTATATTAAGTAGGTAGGTACAGTACAAACCTATAAGTTCTGAAGATTTGTGAAAAATTCGACAGCCCCTTTTGGGTAACTTGCAAAGCAAACATGGTACACAAGCATGGTATGGTATAATCCCAAAACCCACAAAATAAATGCTTCTCCTTTCAAGTTTCATCCAATATTACAAACCAATTTTCGTAACAAGCCATGCAGTCGGAAGCATTATTCACTTATCGCAGAACGAGGAAGTTCCGTTCCAACTGTTCCGAGACAAAACTCATTAACCATTAGATTAGCTTCACGTAAAACAAACTGCTATAAACCTGATTGCGTGGTCCCCCCAGCCCCATACGGCCATGACCTACACACATGACCTACAACACCGTAAACCGCTTGAAAATATACATAGACCAGACACCTTGTGAATGACATACCATTAATTGGATGGAACACCAGTTCTAAATATAGATATAGGTAATACCTATTGTTCATTTGTAACAGTCATTTTTAACCGTCTTCAAAAAGGAGGAGGTTCTCAATTCGACCGTATGTTTTTTTTTGTATGTTTTTACGCTCCATCAAATTATGAGATGATGTTTGGAGGTGGTCCCATATAAATTTTATTAGGTAACTTTGCATGGGTAGTGTTTCAGTTAGCTTCAATAATACCAATTTTTTCCACTTATATGGATGATATTATAAGTTCCTGTCACTATTATTTACATAGCAGGTAGTGGTGTTCGAAATTGTGTGGGGAAGGTACCACAACTAATAAGTGAAAAATAAAAAAAATTGAACCGACTTGAAGTGCAACATAACTTTAATTTCGGAAGTCGGTGGCAAAAAAGGAAAATACAGAGACACGCGAAACTCCCGAAATTAATGTTATTTTGCTCTTTTTTCTGTTTTTTTTAAGTCGGTTATTTTTTTTTTGCTTTAGGTATGCTGAATTGGTCGGTAGCATTGTGGGCAGTCGCAGAAAACGAAGGTTTTCACCGACGAAACAGCTTGTGTTAGCAGCTAAATTGGGAACGAACCATTGAAAAATATTAAGGTTTTAAATTATAAAATGTCGCGTCAGAATAGAATCAGAAATCGTAAGCGTAACCGAGCGGCTAAAGGACTTGCTGCTAAATTAATAGATACAGGGTATATTTTACTAGCATCCAAAACTATGCTAGGATGACGAGTCAGCACTCGAGGAACTGTAACGTGTAAGAAATCTAAACACGTCTTTCCATAATCAACTCTTCAAATTGAGTCGAATTTGGTTTCAACCTAATAGGCAGAAAATACTAGGATGTTAATTATAAATCCAAAGCCTGACCTGACTTCAGGTACCTAAACCTGACTTACGTAACCACATTTTGCTTCGAAGCGAGTTCATGCGAGTCACATACATTGCATGTACAGGCTCAATACCATTATTTCAGCGAATGCATCGAACTACCGACAGCACTAAATTGTGCTGTTGGTTGATAATGCTAAATCGACGTGCATCGCTCACGCTAGAAAGGAACATAAAAAAGCACCGATTTTAGAAAATGCTCAAAGAAAATCAAGTAAAAAAGACCATTATGAACAAGGACCACTTCTTAGTCCTGCCTGCTCAAGTTTAACTCAAGTAGTGTCAAGTTGAGGCTTGTTTCTTGGGTCTTCCCGTAGTTTTTGTTGTGAACTGTGGTTGAACAGATATACATACAGTCAATATACAGTATGTTCATATTGTTCATTAACGAAAGGCGTTCTAATGAAGCGTCCATACATGAAAAAAAAAACAGGCCACCTCGTTGACAACGGAAACATAAAAAATAAAAAAATTACCATTCTCTACTCGTTTTTTTATTGCGAGTTATTATTAACGGGAACGCCTTTCGTTAATTAACATACTGTAAGAACAACGTCTTTACTATTATTCGTCTTTATGAGATCCTGTTGCCTTTCTAAGGACCTACCTATTAAAAATTCGATGAAGAAAATGGTATGTGCATTCGACATCTTGCGATTAACTTGATCGGTAACCTTGTCTGCGTATCCCTCTACACCAGTGATTCCCAAAGTGGTCTATATCGACCCCCTGGGGCCGACGACGACCTGTAAGGGGTCCATGTCAACATCGTCAACGAAAAAAAAAAATTGAGGTCCATGATATTCCAATGGGCGTCCACGATAGTAGATCTCATATAAGCAGGTCGTGAATATAATTTTGGGTTTCCATTAATGGAATAATCCAAATATACACACAGATGATACGTACATACATATTTACTTCCATAATACTTTCATAAAATAAGCACAGATATATATTTATATAAGTTACGTTTATCTTTTCTCTGCGTGTAAGTTATTACTTTGTAAAAATATTTTTTCAATATTTTTTCTGTGTCAACTTTTTGGTTGACTAGAACTCCAACTTTATCTGTGCAAAATATGACGGAGATTTGTTGCTTAGTTTTTACGGGAAAACGTAATAAGCAAACCTACCTATCTTAAGCTGCTAGGTTTTGTATACAAACTTATTTCGCAATTATAATATTAGTACCTAGCGATATATTATAGTGCACAGAAAAAAAATTAATCTTAGCTGTGGCTGTAGTATAAATATTCTTTTCTTTTTTCTTGAATATTTTCTTTTTGTTTTTTGCCCTACAGTTAGAAATTGTATAAATCTTTCAAAGTGTAGTAGCACTTAACCAGCTTTCAACAAACACATTTGAAGTTGATGAATTTGCAAAAATTCAATATATCACGGCAGGTAAGCAGGGGGGGCTCTACCCAAAATCGAAAAACATGCCAACTGGTCGACAACATAAAAAAGTTTGGGAACCTCTGCCCTTCACAAAGTGCTGGCTATAAATAAAATACAATAAAAAATTATCTAAGAAATTCAGTCAAAACAGTTGCACTAATAATGTGACATCCTATGTCAAACAAATAAAATAGATTGAACAGTATCGTCCAAAAAAAGAAATCAAAGAATTATATTTAAATTATTTCGCGTTATATTTTATAACTTATTTAGTTACATATAATTTATTTTAATAAACCCGTATAAAAACCCAATAAAATTACACGAACTTCCATACAAATACTAATGAAATGATGGGGTACCTATCTAATTAAATGAAACCAGTGAAAATTGTGCCGTGTGATATTCTTTTAGATAATGGGTCAATACAACAAAATATGGAGCCTATTTTAGAGGAGCAACAGAGTCCTCGAAGGGCGTAAGTGTATGGTTGATGTAGTACGATGAGTAAGTAGGACACGACCATTTGCCCCATAAGTTTACCACGATGCACAACACCGCTGAGGCACTGATTACACTGGGCCCTAGCCCTGCATTCACATTACGGATTTTCAAATATGGTGCATCTTTAAATTCCATCGGAAAGTAGGTAACCCTAAGCACAGCCCTAAGACCACCATCTGATCTTGTGAATTAGTCTAATTACGTAAAATATGTTCGTTAACGATTACGACTAATATGTTTCATTTTGACAGTTCAACAACATTCATTGCGTTATTTACGTTGTTGAGCAGATATTTTTTTCGAACTTATGAAGCAGTGAATTAGCAATCAGTTTCAAAACGATTCAGTTTCTTATTGATTGTGTATTACGCAATTAGGGTACAGATGTCTTTTACCGAACATGGATCCTACAATTTGCAATATCTGCTCCTAGATGAAGTTTAAAAAAAAATGACCACTTTGTGATCCGGATAAAGATAACCCGGATTTGGACCTATGGTATAACTTCAATAAAAACTTCAGTAAATGCAGCCCTATCCTTCCCTAGGGACGAAGATGGTAACAAAGTGGCAAAACCATCATTGGAGGATCCGGTGGAGGAGTGGGCGCCCTGGTCGCTTGTGATGGCCACCAAGAATCCACACGCGCCACCACCGGTCACCGTTAGAACAACCCCCGGACCTGCCTGGGACATTGGACAGGTATAGGCAGACATACAAAAGTGTTATGAAGACTCACCAGCTATCTAATAATTACGTAACATATTTTCGTAAACGATTACGACTTATCTGTTTCATTTTGACAGTTCAACAACATTCGTTGCGTTATTTACGTTGTTGAGCAGGTTTTTTTTTCGAACTTATGAAGCAATGAATTTGCAATCAGTTTCAAAACGATTCAGATTCTGATTGATCGTGTATTACGCAATTAGGGTATAGAATGACAACCTTGGATAAACCTTTGAAACCTGAACTTTGATGAACTTCCAGCCAAAACGTACAAAACTCAATCCGAGAAGGACCTACTTACTTATTTTAAATATAATGTCAACCATTTTGCCTAAACAAAAGCTAATCCCTACTCTAGTTGGATACTCTTACAAACTTGAATAAGCAAAAGTTTACCACAATAATGAGGTCTCCATTGTAACAAAAACTATTCAAAAGATTCCTATTAAGATTTCAAACAAGTCCGTAAAAGTCAAGGTTTGAGCTATGCTTACATTAGTCGAGCCATGTAATGCTGTATTACGAGGCAATAATGGTGTTTCAGTTAGGGACATTAGGTGTTGATATTGCCACATTCATCGCTTCTGAACACGCTCTACTTTGTCTAAAGAATCTATTCGCTTCACACTGTCTATGTATCACAGATTGAAAAATAGTTCAATGTAACTAATATTATGAAATTATTATTATACTATCAAAAGATAGTATCTTTGTTATATTATACTATCTTTTGCCCGCGGGCGAATCCGTTCCCACTGAAACGTAATACCGGGATAAAAGTATTATGATCTAACCCAGGGTCATAGTCTGTGTGCCCATCAACAGTGAAAGGTAACAGACAGAGTAACTTTCGTATTTATAATGTTTGTTATGGAAGTATTGATGGCTCCATTAACTCGCCAATGCACCTTGTTCATCATAGGGCAGGCTAGAAATCCAGAAACCTTCGACGATGGAGATATGATTGTCTTGCCGTGAAATAAAAACGGCATGCGGTCTTTTCGTGAAAGTGTGACACGGACAGAAGTGATTGATAACAATTTTTTGGAGAATTAAAAAGCTATAGAGTAATTGCAACCTCTCACTACTCTCGGTGTTATCAATATTGAACTCTCTGGCATCACATTTAGGTACATCTGTTTGCAGGTGCTAAAGGCTGCGCGTCTACTTTGCAAGCCACCGCAGCCCGTTGAGTTCCTCGACGAACAAGAGATGCGTTGCGTGTACTCTCTCATTTACGAAGTGTTTCGATGTGAGTTTACCAAGTATTTTAGTCTCGTTCTCGAATGAAACTATGAACACAACAAAGTTTTCAATTTATCGGTCTCAATGACTTAAATTTCAACCACAAATCCTCCGTGAAAGTTTTCTGCATAGGCGAAGCCGTTAAAGCAGAAAATAAACCAATAAAAACCCCATATAACACGAAATATAAAGTTCCTTTGCGTCAACCTTACTTGTAAATGACTGACGAACAGCATATAACAGTCCTAAAGCGTTCAGGAGTCAAAGCGAAAGTGGAATAAAAGTGAAGTGTCACGAAGTTCCGAAGTAGGCTCATGGTTACGACTTGTAAATTAACAAACGCCATGCTAAGCTACTTTATTGCAGTTAAAAAGCGTTATTCAACTTTATCAAGTTGATGCCTATACGATAAAGTTGCGATAAATAGCGTGCTAAGTTAAACTAGTTTCTTGATGGCGGGTAGTTTCATTTCGGTGTTCATATCTGCTCGCTTGATCTAAAAAACTTATTGTGATAGGTCTCTTACTTAAGTTATGCCAAATATTCACAATATTGGAACTCGCACACAATTTTATTCCTATGATACACCGGTAGAGTTTAGTCACGAGAAATATAAACTGCGAAAGTATTTCCTTTCTGTATTTATCAGAGGGAATTTGGAACTACTTAAAGTAGGTACATGTCTTGTTTGATGTTAATGGGCATAAGTTGGACACTGTTTAAGACATGAGCGTTCCAAGCAAATAATCTAAATCGCAGAAGTACCGCCAAGTGATAGTTCATCTTTCTACCTACATGTCTCACTTTTTGCCATTGAAAAGTGCTCTGTCTGAGTTTTATCCAAAATTTTGTCAGACTGAGATAGGTAACTGACTAACCTAGGTAATTTCGAATCGGTTTCTAGATTTTCTGTTTGGTATTTTATGCCAGCTACAAAACCAGTTAGAGCAACGAAAGATTTATCTACTGTAAAGCCAATATATATGTGTTCGCCGAAATAAAAATGCCATGAATTCTATGCTTTTTATTATTCAGCACTTTGGATGTCTAACCATAAGAAGTTTTCGGTCACGCGACATATTTCCTTTGCGGTTTTATTTGAACTTCGCTTTCGTATGATTTATATTTCAAAATAAAGAGTTCATGATTTCAGATAAAACCATTTTGGATCAAGCTTTAGAAGACATAGGATGTTTACAAGTTCATATCGAGGTGAGTTGTGATGTTTTTGATATCGTTCTTTATATTATACTCGTACCTATAGGTAAGGTACTACCTAGTCATCTACGTTTCTTTTGAATCAAACTATTTGTATTGCCATCTAACCAATTTATAGGTTCAGATGATCTCAAATTAATTTGATAAAAAAAAATTGAAACATTCGGCTACTGATGTTACAATCAGCACCCAGCACGCGTAGCATGACCACCGTAGAAACGAGTTTTGTCGACGGAAGAATAGACAAAATTTCAGTTAAACAATCACAATATGTCATTTTGTCTATTCTTCCGTCGACAAAACCCGTTTCTACGGTGGTTATGCTACGCGTGCTGTCAGTGGCAATGTAGATACAATTATACAGATAAAGTTCTCTCAACGATACACACTTTGAACGAGAGAAGCACCAGCAATGCTTGCCAAATAGGTACTTAATGGATCTACAACATTTGATGGATCTACTTATACCGGAAACGTAGGTATCCTGTTAGCAGTTATGATATGACTGCGGCTGTCAGCTTGCGTAATTTTTGGATAGTAGAATGGGCCTCACATTAGCGCAACAAGACTAAGCAGCATGAAAATCGTTAAAGTTGGCCAAAAATTTCGCCGATTTCAATTGTTAAGTACCTATGTCGTTCATGAACTTGTAAAAAGATTGACGAAGGTCTTTTTTTACCCGTTGCGGTTGTCAAGGCTGTATATTTAACCCTCATTACCAAGCAGTAATAGCCCCAGTTAGGGTAGGTTCGACAAGATGTTACAATAAAAAGTATGCCCCATCTAACTCGCATTAAGCGGCGCTCTCGTGACCGAAACCATTTCTTTTTCGAATGTTGAGAATGCTCACGAAAATAAGCTCTATTTATGACCATTTATCCTTGTAAGCGAACGAAAAATTCGGCATTTTGTAGATTTCGAGACTAATAAAATGGTTTCTATTAATAAAAACACGAATCGGCGTGTTCGAGACGTTTTAGAGACACCATTTAATTGGTGTTATAACAAATGGGGAATAAATCCGAATTTTAAAAGTGCTGTTACAAATTAACTTGCTGCTTGATTTGTGTACCTACTTTAACATGGCGATACCTGCTGATGCTACATATACTTAGCGTTATAGTCATATTTAGGGCCTTAACATAAGGGTGATTTGCAATCGTGTGTCCAGCGAGGCGATTTTTCTACGCGCTCGCTGCGTGTGCGTAGCGAGCACGCCACGTATGCACATGCTCGCCGCGTTTGCGTCACGGGAGTGATTGACACAAGAGCGAGTGTTCAATTTTGTTGAACACGCGGAGAACACGTCGCGTAGTCGCGATTTGCTCGCTTCGCACCCGCGCAGAGCTCGCTCACAAAACGCCTCGCTGGAAAAACGCTGGCAAATCGTCAGTATGATAATGACAACGCCCTTATTCGCCAACAAAACTGTCTAATTTTATGTCCAGTTTGTCGCGCACCGCCACATAGTATGGCTGTTCCTGATGGAGTTAGCGAGACGGCGATGGGGAGCACGGCCGCGAAATGAGATAGATAGAGCCACACTTCTCTTGAAAGAGAACGGATACCCCTTTAAAAACATAGAGGGTGTCATATGGGAGCAAAGGGTGCATCTTGCTGCTGCCGTAGCAAGAATACGTATAAAAAATCGGGCATTCTCGTAAGTTGTACGAACGTTTTATCTGAAAGGTGTCCCAGAATTATATGTATAGCATCCTAGCAGGCTTTAGAGCTTTGCTTATTTTGAATGTAAGGTCCGTCTAGATTATGTTATAATATAACACATACATACACCCTTGTTTTTTTTTTTATAAATCATTTACTTTAATTCATAATATATAACTGATACTAAAATATTTAAATGATGATGTGCAAGTAAGAAAAAAAAGAAAAAAAAAACAATTTAAGATCGCCCCTTTTAAAGTTAATTTTCGATAATTTTTCATGAATATTCAGAAAAATTCGGGCGGTCACATGCCCATGGGCGACATTGTATGACTATGTTTTATAACGTGGTTTGTTTTATAGCATGTGGACGCAGCTTTAGACTTAAAAGTGATAGTTGCTCTAGAATTAGATAATAAAATTACCTGAATCATAAAATTGTCATACCTTAAGGTCAAGTATGTCGAGTAACTCCATCCTTGCGTACTGAATATTTTCTCATGCAACCCAAATAAAAAGTGTGCCGTGCTTACGCAAAATCGAAGGCCAAATATAACAAACATTGATGTATGAAGGTCATTACAATGTTTTATTGTTTTCAGGCTATCGGATTTATTGCCAGCCCATCTGCGCGAAGAGCGTGTGTCGGCGTGTGTCAACAAAGATTCTGCCACGGGATGGGTCAACACTTTCAAAGCCAAGTTAGTCCTGCTTTACTCGTGATTTTTTGAAAATGTTCCAGCATTGCATAATCAGCCTATAATGTTCCCACTGCTGGGATACAGGTCTTCTCTCTGTGAGAATGAGTGGGCCGTAATCAACCACGCGGGCCCAGTGCGGGTTGGTAGATGTCACATGTCTTCGAATTTTTGGTCCAAGGACATGCCGGTTTCCTCACGATGTTTTCCTTCACCATTTTGAGAGCAGTGGTGATCAAATAATTTACACAAAGTAAAGCGCCTGTCTGGATTCGAACTTACGACTGGCCACTGGACCACCACTCGTTCCAGCATAGATATCGATTAATAACTGACAGATTTTATACTCACAGTTTTTAAACGGAAGTCCGTGCTTATGCATCATAAGTAACAAATTTACGTAGTACCCAACAAGCCAACTCTTAGTATTTTCACAGTCACCCTCAGACCAATAAAATGGTCTGAGCTGGCACCTAACTCGTTCAGTCAAAGTAATCAGTCGGAAATATTTTTCAGAAAAGTGGCGTTGCTAGTGAAGAGGTTACACGAGTTGGGATACACCTACAGCAATTCTCGTCAACTTTGTTCTGGAGAGTACAGATTTGATCGTGTCTGTCCTAGGTTGGTATTATTAAAAAAAAACAGGAGGTTATCAATTCGACACGTATATTATGTATGTATTATTGGAACTGCAATATATTCTAAACAAATATACAAAATATAGGTGTATGTATGTATGTTTGTTTGTTTGTTTGCATCTATGTTTGTCCACACATTTCTCCGAAACTATTAGTTAGATTGTGACCATTTTTTTAATTGGCTTACCTTTGCTTCAACTTAGGGAACAGTGCAAGTTTCATCAAAATTGGTTCAGTAGTTTTCAAGATATGGACTAATATTTATGTAAGTGTGACGGTCTGGGTTATTGATACGAGCTACGGGTATGGTGTCAAGGGGAAGACATCTCAAAACCTTGGTCAACATAAAAAAAAATTGAAAAATAAAAAAATGTGGTTTTGGTTCTGTATTTTCGTTTTTTGCCACCGACTTCCTAAATTAAACCTTTTTTTGACTTTTAAGTGTTTCTTTTTTTTATGTTTTATAATTCATTAATTCGATTTCATTTCCAGATTTATTACACTGCGTCCTCCAGCACACGAAAGCATAGGCCAGTTGGAGCTTGTAAAAGATGGAATAATAGTGCTTCAGGTAGATACCTACTAACATTGATGTAATTTCTCTAATGCTGCGGCCGCATCTGTGTCTATCATGACGAAGCTTCGCACAGTGATACGATACACGCAGATGTGACCAACCATTATCGGTTATCGTCGCGATAGTTCGGGTTGCGTAGCACTAATCGCCCGGGTGATAATAAACGTGCCAAAGCCGCGCTAATGTGACCACCGCATAAGCGCGATAGTTTTTTAGCAAGCAAAACATACGAAGCTTCGGCACGCATTGCTTTGCACGATAGAGGCAGATGCAGCTGCAGCATTAGCTAATAATGAAACGCTCGGAGATTACCTACGACAGGTTACCCTGTAGTCCGCAGTAGACGCCCTGGGCGTCGGGAATCGCAGGCCAATTCCCGACCACCTTATGCGCGGGCTGGCGGACTGTGAGCAATGGGTAGGTCACCGTCCGATAAGTACCAGGCCCGTGTCGACGGCGCGTTGTGTTCCACGCGCGCCTCAAAGAAATCTCAGCTCAACAGAAGGGGTCTGCTAGGACTGATGCCTGCCGGGGTCTCAGGAAAGTCCGAAAGTGATACCGTGGCCCCTGGCAACGTACAGGCAACACTTCCTTCAGTGTTGCCTGTACGTCGCCAGGGGCCACACGGGTGGGTTTTAGTCAGTAAGAGTCTGACACGCCCAAGTTAACTAAGAGTTTCCCACCCTAAAAAAAAAAGTTATCCTGTAGTATTTAATCTTGCTATGTTTTTTATTACTTTTTATCTAATGGCATCCCGCATTGTTTACTTACGAAAAGATCGAAGATGGAATGGTTTGCGGGCTTTTGGAACCAAGACAATGCAAAACTCTTGTTAAGTCTTCTTAGTCTGATATTAGTCTCATGTTAAGCCACCGTTGCTACTATTGGTTTCTTGCTTCAGGAGCGAGAATTCTGCGAGGGCGCATCAACTTTATGTCGCGCTCTTCGTGCCAATTCACTCCGCGGCGTAGTGGCTCAAACGCACGCGTCTTCGCCGCGTTGTTCGGCATACCTTGCTGCTCAACTGCGGGAACTAGCCGCGGTACTCAAAACAAAGGCGCCAGCAGCACCAGTCACTCCTGAACTTGGGAAACTGGTCGTATTTGGAGCTGGTGACAAGTACGTTCAACATTCTCTCATCAATTTATCAAATTTTTGGATTTGAGTCTGAGGGCAAGATTTCCAGACCGCAACGTTTTATTTTGTACAAATAATGTTTATATTTGAATAAATATGCTCACTTTACTTATACGGACTTACATTTTTTTGGTGAACGGTTTTTGACCGACTCCTTTTTCATAAATGTTTTTCTGGAATGTCTGCATCTTTTTAGTTAAAAGTTCCACTCGCACCGACTTTGTCCGGACCAATACCTATGTAACAGTTGTTTGCGTTCTCTTTTAAACAAACTTCGATCTTTTTTCTAGAGTGGAGAGCTACGTCTGTGCTCTACGCGAACTGGGCATTGAAGCGTCAGAGGCTCCACAATCCGGAGCTCCAGTGTGCGTCATCAGTGAGGCCGTTCATTGTGACACTCCTGCAGTCGTAAACGCGTTGGATGGAGTCGTGGCCGTGCTAGCTACGCCTCCTAACTCGTACTCAGCCGTTACAGATCCGATTGATCTTGTTTGTGGACGCGGCGGAGACCTTGCAATGCTCGAGGTATGATTAATGCTACCTTTTTTTTTTTGTTTTTTCGATGGGAAATTATCAAATAACTTCTCCCGGCGGAGCGGGAGGGCGTGACCTTGGCAGGCACGTGGAACACAATGCGCCGTCGACCCGGGCCTGGTCTTTATCGGACGGTGAGCTACCTATTGCTCACCGTCCGCAAGCCCGCACCTACGCCCAGGGCGTCTTCTGCGGCGGCTAGGGACGTGAGGGCGCGAAATTTGCCTCTCCCTCACGCATTCCGCCTCCTCCTTCGCGAGCATTACTGCTTCGCAGAAGGAGGTGATGGCTTCCCACGCCCTCTCGCTCCGTACCAGGGCCTGGACCAGGGCCAGACGCGAGAGATCCCTGCCGCCGATCGCCTCCACAAGGCAAGGCAGCCTCGGCCCACTCCAGTCTGGGAGCCAAACGTCGGAAATGGTTTACGAAGTTCCACCGGCTGTCGAGGATAAGTCCCAGATACTTGATCGTTGACTCGACGCCGATGTGAACCCCTCCTATCATCATTTGGGAATCCTACGGTGGTGCGTTCCGAGGGCCATGAAAATACATGGCCTCGGAATTGTGCAGGGCCACCTCGAGTCCCAATTGCCGGATCCTGTCGATGATTGTCGCAACCCCACGTGTCGCTAGTTCCGTCGCCGGCTGGTGCGACCGAACTGACCGAACTGAAGCGTGGTCTGCTACGCTGACGATACGTAGGTCCTGACCTACGTATCGTCAGCGTAGCAGACCACGCTGACGCCGTTAGGGAGGTCGACGCGCAGCACCCACTCGTATCCGATATCTGACAGATGCGGCTCCCGGACCGATCCCTGTGGGACACCGCAAGACATCTCTCGCCGGTTTCATTCTCCCTGGTGACCGGGGTAGATGACGGCCCTGTCCGTCAAATAGGCCTCGACCACACGACAGGGGTAGGTCGGCATTCGGTGATACCGTTCAGTGCCTCCCTGATGTAACTCCAGGGCAGTGTGTTGAAGGCATTGGCGATGTCTAGAGACACTGCCAAACGACCCCACCCCGGGCCACAGTATCCCCCGTCGTGAAGGCTCGCACGCGCATGATGAGTCCACCGCAGATGATTAATGCTACCTAAATTGACAATTTAAAGTTCAAAGACAAGCAGAATAGGATAATCCAAAAATAAACGTTTTATCTTGTTTTAGATTCTCACAGAATCGGAAATAGATGTGAAAGGCAAAGAGCGCGTGCAATTGATATTGGAGGAACAGAAGAAAACTTTAAGGTCACTCATGTCGAAACCTCAGGTAATTTACAAACAACAAATTATTGACCTCATTTCTAACTTCAGGCAACTTCCAATTTATGTCCATTTTAGATCCAACTGATTTTGTACGAGACTCATTCGGCTTTGGAAGCAGAGAATCAGGCGCAAATCACGCGGGCAGTGGCGGAAGCGAACAGACTGGCACGTGAACGACATGCCTTTCTGAAACGGAAGCACCGACACCCTGTAAGTTAACGGACATTAAAATTTCCTTCCAGAATCTTCCTAAACTTGCGAAGATTGCCTAACATCGATTGACTTAATCCTGGACTAAAACCAACTTAATCAAACCTATATCAACCTTTATGTTTTTTCCAGAGCCCACAAAAGCAAGTTACCCAATCAACTGTCAATGAAACGATAGTTGTGAACGAGGCTGGGGGCACTAATGAACCCGTCGCAGTTAACGAATCGTTGACTTCCCTGAGCACGATATCTCGCTCCGACTTAGATAAAGAACATCCAGACGACGCTATCATCAGTGAATGTCCAGTCGAAACGAGTCCTTCCGTGTCCCCTCCTAGTACAGCTAAGAGTAAGACCAGTGACACTGTTCTGAAGAAACAAGCAGAGAGTATGGAAGTGCAGTCACGGCTGGGGACGTCAAAAGAAAGACCTATTCCTGATATGCCAACCTGTGACATTCCGAGAGACCCTGATAAAGATAGTCCTAATGTTGTTGTAAGTAAAGAACACTCGTAAAACACTAACACCGGTAGCACACCGCCGCGAAACTGCAGTACTTCAATTCAACTGGCTCGCGTCACGTTCCATTACTCGCATTCGATTCGAGTAGCGGAACATGACACGATTCAGTTGACCTGAACTACTGCGGTAAACGATTCCTATTTCATTTCTACCCTCCATTATAATTTTGGAAATATCTCCGTTGTTGTAGGTGCCAAGTTGTGATTTATTTGAAATAAGGACGCTACCAAATCTGGGGAATGGTTTGGATATCAATTATATTCTGGACAGAGACGGGTGTTACCTCGGCCTTATTCAGAGGAAGGTTAGCTTTCATCTTACTAATATAATATGGAGATCAAATTTAATTTTCCCGAGCTATAGCGACTGCCCTAGAACACCAACGTATCCATAACATCACATAACATTTGGCGTCTTTCCTTGATCTAATGGAATATAGAAAAAATTAAGTTAACAACTAAAACCCAACTACGACAAAACCGTCATCTAAAAAGGTATAAACAAGACATTTAACAAAATAACATCGGTTTTCGTATAACCGGAGTCGCACGTAATACTCCTTTGGCTTTGCCGTACCTAGTCGGGTAAAAGATGGTTTTCGATTTACTGATTAAAACTTTTTTTTATTGCCGTGGTCGCTATTACTCTCCTATGGTGTTTTTGAGACCTAGACTTTGCACAACGTAGGTTGTCCGCAGGAGATCACCCGGCTCGACGCAAAGTTTATGATACGAGTGGCGGAGGATCGCGGGCTGTTCGGACCGAGCGCGGGCGCAGCGCCGCCGCAGCGACGCAAGCGCGTCGAGACTGCGCAGCTTTCACCCAGGAGAAGACGACGCAAGGGTAGCTTTGAGGCGAGTTAAGAACCTATTTTCTTATGTCTTAGTTCTTGAATGAATCCCGTGGCTATTCATAATTAAGTAGGTACATACACTTTCAAAAATATGTAGGTATGCGCTTCGGGACTCATCGTCTACCTTCGGAAGTAGGTACCTACTTGCCTTTTTGTATTAGGTACCATCAAAGAAGTTCATATCTAACCAGTTTCAAAACAAAATCCCGTGAACACGATGACCACATCTGTTACCGGCCCGGTGCTATAGCCACCGAGCGCTGCAAGCAAGAATAGCCCTTAGAGTGGTTAGATATGAACTTCTTCGATGGTACCATGGTTACAAAATTATAGACTAACAACTCTATGGTAATTCCAAAAACTTTTTAAGACTTTTGAGTGACAAATGACGATTTGGAACGGAGTAGGTAACTCGACACAGAGAAAACTTCATGTACCTACACGTGGAATGATAGGTGTACTACAGTACTACTACAAAGCGAAGGGCTACTTAGAAGCATTGCCTCTGTGGGGGGTTGGGTTACCTATGTAGATGTACTCTGTGGCGCAACGTTCGTGCTACTTCGGAAACACGAAGATTACCGAAGCGCATACCTGTTCTGGTTTACCTGTAATAAAATATATTACATCGATTCCGTTTTCGGTTTCCAGCTTTTTCTTTAAATGTCAAATTATTAATTTGAACGTGTTGTTGCTATACAAATAAATACTCAGGTGGAGCGAGTAGCAGCCCCGACATACGCGTCGATGTTGCGCGCCAAGCGCCGCGGCAGTGCGCCCGGCTGCCTGACGCCGCTGCCGAGCGATGCTTTACGTTGCGAGCGACACGCGCGACAACAGGCCGCCGCCGCCGCCGT
This sequence comes from Agrochola circellaris, assembly GCA_914767755.1. Taxonomy (NCBI): domain Eukaryota; kingdom Metazoa; phylum Arthropoda; class Insecta; order Lepidoptera; family Noctuidae; genus Agrochola; species Agrochola circellaris. The sequence goes on from OU611847.1 coordinate 7,121,807, forward strand.
CACTGCTGCCGCTTGCACTTGCAATGCTAGACACAGGTATAGATAGTGCCATCCACGAAGACACGCCCCACTCTTGTTCCTAATCGCTTACAGTACTTACAGTAATCGTGTTTACGAAGAAGAGTGGACGCGTCTTCGTGGATGGCACTATCTATAGTACAGCGGGATAATTGCGTAACACACTTACAATGGCAATCGATGACAATGCTTTTCATTTTGACAGTTCATTAACATTCATTGAGTTATTTACGTCGTTCAGCAAACGATTTTTTCTAACAAATGCAAGAAGCAATGGATTCCTTCAAAATCTTTCATAATGTGATTGAAATTATGTTACGCAATTAGGGTGCAGGCTTACATTTTAAACGCAATAAAAAAAGTGCCGGACGCTAAAACGACGACAAAAACTGTTTAGGATGTAAGTATAGCGCTACAAGGTTCTTTTGGCGCGTGGGCAAAATCTTTTTAACGTTGCTAGGAAAGTTAAGTTATGATGACCGACTATTTAACCATACATTTTTGACGTTTGAACGTCGCTTAACTTTATGCAAACATTTTAAATAAACCCCTTGTCTGTGACAAATATTTACCAGCAGCTGATGCTGACAGAGTGGCCTGTTAATATCATACGAGCGCCAAAAAATCCTTGGAGTAGTGTAACGGTTACGATTAGAGATCGGATATTCGGTGTGTATATTAACCTAAAGTTGAGGTGTTGGATAATATGGAATGCACTTTTGTATCGCAAAAATCCCGAGATTCCGGGATCGACAAATTTAGTTTTGATTATAGAATCGAATGTATATTTACTTACTTTCAGGTGTTGGCTAATATGGGATGCAATTTGTATCGGTCGTAAACATCTTGCGATTCCGGAATTGATAAATTTAGTACTTTTTGACTATAGAAATGCTAGCTAATGTTGTAAAGTAGGTTGCCAAATTGGCAAGCCACAAAGCGACATACAACTTGAGTTTCGTTAAAAAATGTTTACATTAGGTCTATACATTTTTATCATAACACCGCAAAAGAAGGCCGCATTAGAGGGCTGATAAATCTATGTACCCGATTAGTTGTGCATTCCCATTTTATGGAATTCCGGGATTTATATTAAGATTTTTTTTTATTAAGAAGCCAGTTCCATAATTTCTTGGAAAAATAACAGTAGGTAAATATGGATCCGAATATCCCATCTATGGTAATGATTCATGGTCTTCCCTACCGTATTATTAGACGTTAACGAATAGCGCTCCATTACAAACGATTGATTGGTAATTCCTCAAGTGCGCGGAAAACTCGCACGTTTGCGCTTTGCGTATAGTGACTGGGATAGCATTTTATGTCTGATTTAATCAGTAAAATTCCTGTCCTCTTCTTGACAGTCTGACGTGATAGAAAACTACTTAATTGACGGTCTGTTCAACTATAAATTGAGGCGTCGCATGTCTAGACCAGAATGCGTCACAGACATGACATGTGCTGGAGACGCATGCATCACAGACATTACATGCTTGTAGGACGTGAGGCTGGGGTAGGCACATACGTCGTCAACACTGCACTTAGGCTAAAAACCTAAATCGAAACCTTGAAAACAGTATTATAGCAATTTTGGCATTCAAATTCTTCCGTAGATACCGCCGCTCCTCAGCGAGTGGCGTGTCTGGAGCCCCGCGTGAGGACGAGATGGCTTCGCGCCTGCCAGAGCCGCCGTGCCGCCAACCGTTCCCACTCGTGGTTCACGACCTACAACTTAAACCAGTTTGTAATCACCATAAGATTTTCGCTTCCTGAATTAAGAGTGTACTACCCTAAAATAACACTGTTCAAGTTTAGTGTAACTTCGTATGACACCAGCCGGTTGCTCGGAAATAAATCGATTTAAATGTTGTAAAGCTGTCATTGGCAAAAAAAAAAGTACAACGGGCATTGTTAGTCCATCTGAACTTACTCGAAGGGCCTGTTTCATCACCTACGATTAGGTTCTCGTTAACTTACTTGGCAGATAATATCCTACAAATTCTGTTTCATTTTTTTATTTATTTGATAAGTGTGGCTATTCGGATATCGTGAAATAGGCCCTAATTCTAATATATGTGAAGCCGCAAACAGATGATGCTGATCGGATTCGGATCCCTCGTATAAGTCTCGACAACTTATGATATGCACAAACCAAGCTCGTTATACTAAAAGCAGTCGGCAGTCAATCGTATCGTCGGTTTGTATAGTAAGCATGTTTGTAAATTTCGAAATTGTGCTCGCAGAATCTGGTTGTGACTTTTAACGCAAAAACTATTTGTTAGGCTACAGGCACATTACTGTTACCTAATGAACAGCCAGCGTCAAAATAATAGGGGCAGACTGACCAAAATGAAAATCTTTTGACTCCATTTTTGTCACAATGACAGTTGTTATTTTGCCACGCTCATTCTGAAACACCCCTTGGGCCATTGAGATAGTTTAATTTTCAATGTTGTCCCTATTATTTTGAAACTAACTAAATAACATACAATACATATCTAAAATTTTAATTATACATGAAAGAGGTATGAGATCGTATATTTTCTAATTAAAAAAAAAAGTTTATGGCGCTAAATCTTACTGTTTATATTTTCCTCAGTGCCTCTTTAAGATAAACATCAGCTGTTAAACCTAGACAATAGCAAAGAATTCAGAAATATCGTTTATTAGTATCACTTCGTCATCATCAGAAACTAATTATAACTAAGTAGTTAAATGTATTGGTGTTCAGCCTATATTTTTCACGACTTATTATTGATCAGTTTCAATGTATTTCTCTTTAGACTAATATTTTTTCACAATACAAAGTTTCATAATCAACTATTGTTTTATTTACCGCATGACGCTGTTTTCTAAATATCCTTCGATCGATTATTGTCCCACAAAACTCTCAAAACTTAATCAAGCAGCACGCGTAGCATGACAACCATAGAAACGGGTTTTGTCGACGGAAGAATAGAAAAAAAATACAGATTGTGATTGTGTATTTGTCATTTTGTCTATTCTTCCGTCGACAAAACCCGTTTCTATTGTGGTCATGCTAAGCGTGGTGTTCACAATTCTATAAACCATAACAATAAAGCAAAAGGCTGTCGACATGTGGCATGTGAATGCGGCAGTCATAGTAAGCTCAACATAATAGCCAAGAGCCTTGACAAACACCTGAGGAGGCTCTCGTTAGTCAGTTGGAGCAAGGGCTTGATCCAGAAAGCAATACTTGCGTATTGTTAGGAGGTTCCTCTTGTAGAAGCCCTGACCACCGGTAGCTCGGGCCGTTTCCGATACCGGCGGGCTGTATTAAACATTTTTATAAAAAATATAATTTCTATGTATTTTAAATGTAATAAAGGAAACAAAAACTGTGTATAAATAAAACAAACTTTATTCATTCATGTTACAAAGACCAGTAGAGGCTCATTTACAACAATTCTCGTTTGTTCAACGTCATTACTAAGCGCGTTACGTTAAAGCATTCCGAATCCTTTCGAGTAGCTTATTGCTTTCATCAGTCTGTCTTGTAGTTTGTCCTTTGTTTCGTATTCGGGTAGAAGGAGGACATTGAAGCAGGTATGTGCGGTGGGGAGACGGTCACAGTCCGGACCATTCCTTGCGATGACGAGTTTGAGGTGACTTAGCCCTCCTACGGGGACGCGGTCAGATCCTGTCGTGAATTGCAGAAGTTTCCGTTTGTCATCCAGCGACAAACTGTGGACGAGGCTCCAGAAGTCTTTTATTGTTTGAGAGTCTGATGTGTAGCCGCCGTCGTATTCTGTTGATTTTTCTAGCTCGTTGAAGTCGAAGTTCTGTAAGTAGAGATTGATATTATAACTTCTGGAATAACACACGGTCTTTGGTGAGGGTTGGTACATTATAATTTATAAATTTACTTATCCATGTGCAATATAAAAAATAGGGAACAAGTAATTATCAGCTTAGCTTCTAGTGGTGACGCACAATAAAGATCGCGTGAGCATAGCACGATTTCGTTAGAAAAAAGTTAGAGCCAAAGTCTCAAGCAACTCAGGACAGGACAAACCGTTCACATCAACTTTGCGGAGGTTTAACCTTCCGTCATACGCCTTTATCTCACATGTGCAAGCCATTTTAGAACAATTTACCCAAATTCAAGACCAAAATGTCAATAAAATCACTTACCTTGCTACCGCACACAAGCATCTCGACCTCTTCGGGTCGGAACAGCGCGGCTAACGGGCTTTCATCCGTGACCATCAGGAATCCGCGCCTGAACGCCTTGAACTGAGTGTCCACCGACTCGTTTAGCAAGAAATCTGAGTACAATTCTATGAATTCCTGGAATTAAAGGTGGGCATTGATCCAGAGAAAATTTCTAGGAAAATTGGGAAGGTTTCAAGGGGGTATTTGAAAATATCAAGGGCGAACTAAAAAATACCGAAGAGGAATTCGAAAATATCAAAGAGGAATGTGAAAATATCAAGGGGGAATTTGAAAATATCATGGGAGAATATGAAAGTATCACGAAAGAACGCGATTTTTTTAATGACTAATATAAATTGTAACTATGAATCATAGAATAAGTGTTCCTACCTTTTTATTTTCCTGTGTAACAAATATATCATCTCCATTTTCTTTGAGATCATGGAAGATGGCGTTTCCGAACACATCCTGATAACAGATCCTGAACGTCTGGTAGTATACTTCTTGTAAATCACTGCCTGTGTAGTCGAGCATGTCTTTTAAACCGTTGTATAGCGTCTGGAAAGAATAAATCTTATTATTTGGAGTGAATTGAGCAGCGTGGTCTATTTTAACCACACTATACCCGAGCCGCTTTAGAGTGGCAATAGCGGTCATTTACCCACCTACATTTTCTAGCATTCTTTATACCACAAACTGAAATAAACTCCGTTAACGTCCTGAATCAATTTCTATCGTGATCTTCAACATGTTCCAATAACCATACAAAGTTTATTGTTGGGGTTCCTACAGTGATATTAGTGAAAGGGCAATGACCGTTAATGCCATGCTAAATCGACTCGGGTGGTGCTAGTTTATTCAAATAAAACAATTATTCAATATCAAAATACATGCGTGAAGTATAAGTCTGAACGCTATTGCAGAGTCTGAGGTAGGGTTGGCATAAAACAAACAAAGTATTTTTTCCAAACCTGCTCTGAGGTCATCGACTCACGAATCTATCATAGACAAACTAGCGAAACATGCATCTCTATTCAGAAGAGGCTTTTCTAGAATTTATTAGAACTACTATTGAAAGAAAGAAAATTTTATTTGGGACACACGCAGGAAATACAACAAAAAAAAAACTGAACATACAACACCAAACTAACAAAAATATCGAAAAAAAGACCCGTGGAGGCCAAAAAGGCCCCCATCCCGTAGCCGTCGCAAGTCACGAGCACGCATCATGTGACTTTTATGAGCACTTACATAAGGTTTAAATTTCCATGATTGACAATGACTATAGGTAGAATACTTACAGGATTCCAATCCGCCAAGTCTTCGAACGAACCCTTCTTTCCCATAAGCTTCCTATACACGACCATAGGGAAGTTGACAGCGAGTATAACGTTGTTATATATCGCGAGCCCCAGCACAATGCCGATCAACGTGAACTGTGCCTCCGTCTCGAATGAAGTCATGTTGAACCTGCAATATGAGAAGTTTAATTGATTTACATGTCTTACATAAACATAACACCACGATTAGTCTCCCCGAAGGTTTAGGCAGAGGTGTACCTGTAGCAGGTACATTTCGCCAATTATGTTGAATTCCCATGTAATAGGGGGCGAGCTTGGGCTACTGAAAAATTCCAGATGGAAAAACCCAATAAAGTTTTCCCAACCCGGGAATCGAATCCAGGACCTCATGCATAGCAGTAGCGCTTGCGACCACTAGACCAAGGAGGCAGTCTTCTTCATAGTAAATGTATACAGATAAACTGTAGAGCTAAGTATATAAAATTTAGAAGTGAACTGAATTTAAACTGGTGAACGAGAATCGTCATTATTTTGGTAATACTACATTAGAAAATGAGGCAATTCTTTTTCGTGTAGCACTGGGACAATAATAATTCAATACAATCAAAGAATGGTAAAAGAGATAACGCTATACGTCTTGTAAAGCGCCTTCTCTTTCGCGCACTTAGGGTTGCCAGGTGTCCGGCTTTTTACAATCATGTCCGGCATGTCCGGCTTTTAAAAGGTGCCGAACGATAATGCGCGAGCGACTCACACAGACACACATACGACTCGCGATAGTAAGAAAAAAATGTGATTCAAAATAACATACAGTGTGTCTGGTCACCGGTGTCCGACCCGTTGAGGCGAAGAAATATGATTAATTTTATCGACAAATCCACCATAATAAGAGTAGAGTAAGTCTCAAATGAATAACAGTAATAAATTCACAAATAAAAGTATCATGTTTTTTCTTTTCTTTTAAAAACCAGTGTGTCTGACTTTCAGGGCAAAATGTCCTGCTAAATATGAATCTGTGTCCGGCTTTTCTATTTTTCGGCCTAGCAACCCTACGCGCACTGGAACTGACTGGCTTTTCACTGCTCTATATGGCCGTTGTTGTATAGTGATACCGCCAACTTGCTTTTTACAGTAGGCATCTCTCTTTTTTGTGTGGTTTTTATGGCACCCATGGGCTTCTCACTTGGTTTCACATGCCGTCGAGAAATATCTCTCAGGCATGCCGGTTTCCTCACGATGTTTTCCTTCACCGTTTTTGAAGCAAGTGATAATTACAATACGCACAATATGAATCCGAAAAGTTAGACGTGCCTTGTGTTCGAACTTAAGACCTATGACTTGGTAGTTCGACAGTCACACCGCTAGGCTATCACTACTGGTACAGCAACAACAACAACAACAACTTTATGACAAAATTTTACATACAGCATACAGTTTATAATCTAAGTGCAAAACATCATACCATACAGTAAGCGAGTCGTTTTGCTGCGTGAACATGCCGTAGTCAGCGTTGAAGATCTCTTCCACTATCAGCTGGAAGAACTCCTTAGAGACCCCTCCTTCGTCCACACCCTGTTCTCCTTCGAACTCCACCACGAGCTGCTTCTTTAGGTCTAGGGCACGCTCCATGGCTACCATTTCCAGCTGAAGATTTAATATTGAAAGATGAGTGGACACTTTTAAAATATTAGTTCTGTTTCCATTTTAATACGTCGAAAAAGACAAAATAAAGTTTTACGAAGAATAAGTTACGATTTGAATGTCTATCACTTAAAAAGTAAGTCAGATATGACAGGTTGGTCTCGAATAGTATTACGGCAACTCGGTATGAGCTCACTTAGGCCCGTATTACAAAACCTCATTCAAGAGTCAAACATTACTTAAAAACTAGTTTCAATCAATCAAAGGGCGTTAAACGAGTTTTAAGTAATGCTTGAGTTTTGATCGAGGTTCTGTAATACGGGCCTTACACCCGAATACTGAAACGCCACTCAAAACTTAAGCGTTACTTATGACTCGTTTAAAGCCTTTTGATTGGTTGAAACTAGTTTTAAGTAACGCTTAAGTTTTGAGTGGCGTTTCAGTATTCGGGTGTTAGAGCGTTATCACACTGACGATTTGCCAGCGTGTTTCCAGCGAGGCGTTTTGTGAGCGTGCTCTCCGCGGGTGGGAAGCGAGCTAGCCGCGACTGCGCGACGTCTTCTCCGCGTTTTCAGAAAATTGCACACACGCTTGTCTCACTCGCTGTTGTACACTCACGTCAATCACTCTCGTAACCCAAACGCGGCGAACACGTTGTGCATACGTGGCGTTCTCGCTACGCACACGCAGCGAGCGCGTCGAAAAATCGCCTCCCTGGAAACACGCTCGCAAATCGCCAGTGTGATCCGACGGGCGTAAAAATATTTTATCGCGCACTGGATTTACAACTTTCGGTGTTAAGCCGAGAATTGAGAATTCAATAGAATGCAACCCACCGCGTCAAAAAACATATTGTTGGATTTTTTACTCTCGGCGCTAAGCAGTGCGTTGAAAAACGAATGCGCAAAAAAATAAAAATCGCCGCGGTAAACAATCGCCCTTGCGGACCTGGGCTAAGTGAAGGAACACCTACTTACTACCAGTCGGTCGATTCTGTAAAAAGATCAACGTGAAACTTAGGCGAAGTGAGCTGTCACTGTCACAAATCGACCGGCAGGATGCTAGGGATTAACACTATTGACAGCTCACTTCACCTAAGTTTCACGGTGATATTTTTACAGAATCGATCGGCTGATGTTGCCCGTTACTTATATATCATGTACTGTGTATATATTTTGTTGGAGATCGTAAATAAATAAATCAACAATTCGACTCACCCCAACGAGCGCATCATCAATAATATTATTCCTCCGCACTTTAAGCCTTAGGAAGGGCATGGGCGGTGCGGCCCCGACGACCGCGTGTAACAACGACACGCGTCGCTCCGAGTACATTCGGATGCGGTTCTCGTAGTAGAGGCCGAGCGACTTCGTGGCCACAGTTAGGATGAAAGGGTACCTTAGGAACGCGAATTTTTTACCTGAAATGCGGAAGTTTATGCTTTATGAATATTGTAAGCTCTTATTGTTTTATATTGTAAATGGTATGTATTTTATTAAAAACTTTTTTTTTACATATTTTAATCAATCTGCCTAACCTTTTTAGGATATGTTGAGGTCGGTTTCCAGTCTAACCGGATGCAGCTGAATACCAGTATTTTATATGAAGCGACTGCCCATTTGACCTCCACAACCCAGTAACTGAGTAATACGATATAATACGATAGCCCTTGTTAAGACTGGTTGTCAGACTTTTGGGCTTCTAACGACCCGTAACGACTGTCCAAGATCTACGAATGACAGCCGGGACCAACGCCACGTGCTTTCCGAGGCACGAAGGAGTCACAGTATTTAAGATGGTCACCCATCCACGGACTAACCCCGGCAAGCGTAGCTTAACCTGATGGATGGACTCGTGCGGCTGTTATTACTTAGCCACGAGCTCCTCTGAAACTTATCCTCATATATTTTATTTTTATTTTTCTTTCCTTTAGCATTTATGCGATTTGGTGTTCCTACTATGGTTAGCTTATTTTTTTTATTTTGACTTTGATAATTAAATTGACTGAAAGATTTGTTCTGATAGAGGAACCGGTCGAGCGGTAAATTTTTTGGTGACACCTTTTTTCTTTTATGGTGACACGTTTTATCATAATTATGTAGAAAATAATTACATACATCGCAAAATAATCGTAACAGGTGGTGTTCTTTAAGTAAATAATCATTAATTGACCAAAACCTTAGCCTAGGTAACATCAGTGTTGATTATGTGATGGGTACGGCAGTTACAAATGAGCAATCCCACTGAAGCACTGTCCTCCAAGATACAGGATTTTCCTAGTTTGAAGGGTTTTACAAAATATTTATAATTGCGTAATAATTCTGATGTTAACATATTTATTTCCTATCTTCTGCTTCCGCCTTTGTTTGTAGTAAACTAGGATAAGAAGGGACAACCATATTGTATGGTAAAATGGGTATTCTATTCATCCATGCAACCGTATTGAACTTCGTAACTTTTGTGACAATCTTTAGAGTTGAACTGTGCTCTGTAAGCCCAGTTTATTTTTTGAATGGCGGTTTTAGATTACTCTGAAATAGTTTTTTTTATAGTTTTACCTCACCGCTGTACAGTTCGCGTCAAATAACTTGGCCACTCCGAAGTTAAGTTGCGCATGCGCGCTACTGTTTTATAAGGAAGATTGACTACAGCTCAGTCATTTGTAGTCTAATTCAGAGCGGCAAAGTTAGTTGACGCGAACTGTACCGCGCCTTAGGAATGCGTGGCGAGGCGGGGGGCGGGTCGCCGTGAGCGTTGACGAGTGAGCGGCTGTCTCGTCGCGCAAATACCTAGAGCGTGATACAGCGGTATCGGTCAAACTATAGCGAATGTTACAAAATATAAACAAAAACATACCTTTACTTATTTCCGTCTTAAAATTACCGAAGTCTATGTCCATTTCAATAGTATCACTAAGAGGTTCGTTGTAGAATTCCTCGAATGGCAGGTATGGCTTTCTAGCATCTAAAACATTTATATCTAATTCAATGGCTGAAACAAAACAATCTTATATTAATATTGGGTGCAATAAGCATGTAGCATAGCGGGTGTTGCAGGTAAGGCAAACAAATAATAAAAAGTAATATCAACATATAACTGGCCCACTGTAGAACAAAATTCTTAAAATTCTGACGTAGAGAAAGTATGTGATAATTTAACTTTATTCGTATCAAAAGCGCAAAAACAAGTCAAATTAAATAGATATGGTGCAAAGTAAATGCAATTTCTACACAAGCATAATAAATAAAAAAAATGCAAAAGTATAGAAATCGTGATTACACAATCAAGCCGCGACTACCGAGAATTTTATATCAAATAGTTCGATTATTCTAAAACCAACTTTATTAATATGCAGTTAAAGTTGTAATTTCAGTAACACAATGACATTATTATTTTCGTAGCTGCTAGAGACGCTAACTTCTCTACCATTTCCTAAGTATAGATAGGAGTGCTAGGACCCAAGAGTCAAAGACAACAAGTGAACTTTTAGAACTTTTGTTGTTTCCACGGCACAAATAATCTTGGCACTGGATTGCTCACCGCTTAGTTATTTTCCATGAACTCTTCTCAAAAGACTGTTTGGTCTAGTGGTGGCAAGTGCTACTGTTGAGCATTAGGTCAATTCCCAGGTCAGGCATAACGTTATTGAGTTGTTCCATCAGGAATTGCTCAGTAGCAGCCCGGAGTCTGGACTTGTGCACGGTTGATGGCAAAAGGGTCGCCCCTATTAAACATAACTGACGAAATGTGGGTGTATCGCACACCACTGTCTAACTTCAGGGAAACCCAGGGACCGAAAACCTTTATAAATTACGATACAGGTATCGAAAAACTTTGGTTACTTCTACGACTAAGATTACCGCTATCTGAGTAACCAGGAAGAAGAAACATGTTGCCTATTTAGTTTACCGATTTAATACCGGTTACACACACACAGGCGATGCGCGCCCTTTGACTAATGCAGACTGCAAGTGTATGATATGAGGTAATATTTATTTCGGTAACCGGTATTAACACTGGTTGTATACAATTTAAGGTAACCTTTAAAAATACCTGTAAAAAACATAAATGTTGATGAAAAATTTTTGGTGTATGGTTTTGGTCCCTGGAGAAAGCAGTCATGATGTTATCTCAAAAACTACACTTTCTATGTCATTCCAATAAATGGGACTTCAGAAAACAATAAACCGTATGAGTGTAACAATTTATTTTATTTAAAAGAGTGTCCGTGGAGTTTCTTGCCCGTTCTTCTCCATAGGTACCTACTACGCTTTGGAATGGGCAACTAGCTTCATATTTTTGACTGACCGATTCCTTGACAATTCAAAAGTGCCTGTAATGGTTTAATTGAAATAAATGATTTGAGTTTGAGTTTGAGTGTTTTATACAGGAGCATGTTTACCTAAGGGATCATCTGGCTGCAAGTGCTTAGAGGCCTTTATAGATGACGGTGGGTACAGATGTCCGAGCACGTTCTCCAGCGGGTCCTGTTGGTTCGAGAGCACTATCGGCTCTTCGCGCAGGTTGTTCGACTCCATCAGACCAGCTAGCATGTTTGCGTAGTATACTATCTGTGGGTGAAAAGTTGTTTGTTAGCAAGATTGTTATTAAAAAATATGAATTTATACTCCATTTGAAATAAGTTTAGCCATTAAAAAAAATATATACAACCGAATTGAGAACCTCCTCCTTTTTGGGAAGTCGGTTAATAAACCTCTTTTACAGTCCGTTTAACTGATTTTGACTTCCATTGCGTTGGTGGGATGACAAGTGGCAGCTACTAGCAACCACTTTTTTGTTTATAGTGCCAGCCTTATGCCTACGGTATAGAAGTCAAAATCGGTTGAACGGACTGTAAAAATAGTTTCTTTAAATGTCTAATCTTATTTCAAATGGAAATGGAGATCTTTTGTATTCGTAGCTTAGTTTGTTCATCAGCTAAATATTATGCGGTATGTCCAATAGCAACTTTTCTTTGCACAAGTTGACGTCTTCAACTGTTTGGCATTATGGAAACATTCAAGTTAAACTGCGCGATAAAGCTTGCTAGAGAACATTGCTTAAACAAACGAGCGAGGCTTAAAGTAATCCAATATGATGTGTAACATCTGACATCTCCACATGGTAATAAGCAACATTAAAGGGGCCTCGTCAAGGTCGTTTCTGAGGGCCAACTCTCTCCCACACATTGCAGAAAAGCGAGTATTATCAAAATGATTATCAATGAAATACATACTTGTATAACTAAAGATAAATTTATTGATTACTCAATAATATGATGATCAGATAACATCGTAAAGATAAAAGGACAACAGTACTGAGTAAGGCTGAGTCAATAATTAGGAACGAGAAGCATACTACAGCTTTAAGAGCATAAATCCAGCACTGCACATGTAAGCGAGCACGCCCTTTATACCTGGAAGCTTTTATTTAGGTATCGAGTTTTGTTTACGTTCTTATTTCTGCTAAGTTTAGTATTTAATATTTTTGTTGGTGTATTGGCGTGTGCTAGCTGACGTATGACAAATAATTTAATTTAATGTTTTGTGTTTCGTTAAAGTGTTATTGGATTTTTCAATATGGAATTTCTCGGTAACAGCCCGGAGTCTGGATTAGTGCCCGGTTGATGGCAATAGGCTCGCCCCCTATTACATGGGACTTAAACATAACTGGAGGCAGTTGCTCCATGTAAGGCGAAATGTGGGTGTACTATAGGCACGTCTCTGCCCAACCCTTCGGGGAAACAAGGCGTGATGTTGTGTTCTTTGTTTTGTGATGTTAATTACTTTGCACACTATTGTATAGAAAATTCTTCTTACTAAACAGACAGATGCGATTTTAGGGAGTTTGATGCGCCACTTCTTGTTCCCAGCTAAAGCACTAGGAAGTCGTGAAGGGTGGGCCTTTTGGGGGACTGTCTTATGTAATTTTGACGTTAAAAAAGTGCTAACTGTCAGCATAATTTGAATAAATTACTTTTGATTTATTTTTTCTCTTTAGATGAATTAAGTTTTTAATTTACCTTCATAAACTTGGTTGCCATGGTGACGACTTCGTCGTCTTGCACTTGGAACTGCCTGGTATAGTTGGTGGATATAACCCTGAGGGTTATGAGCTGCTGAAGCGTCTCCAGTATATGACGCAGACTGTCTTTGCAGTGCTGTGCCCAGATGCGTGCCAGCCTTGCTTGACCTGCCAATATAGTCACCAATATTTAGAAATAAGTCAGGTTTTATAAAAAATTATTGAAGTTCGACTTGGGCTTAGTGCAGAATAAAAAGGAGCGCAAAGCAGAGGTATTATAAATCATTAAGTGACATAAACGATACGAGAACGATACGAGTGACATACGAAATAGCTCGAACATCGATGCAGATATAAAACGGTTCTTCGGGCGTTCTCTCTCTCTCTCTCTCGTCTGGCTAAGCCTTATAAGTGGTGAGTGAGTGCCCATTACAACATGTTCCTTCATCTTTGAAGTTTTTCGGACTCAGAGGCAGACTACTAACCAAATTCATCAGTGGACATCAATAGGTTCATAATTTCATAAATACAAAGTGCAGTTGCAGAAGAGTGACTTTATGATAGTAACTTAAGGTTCAAATTGCAACAATTCAAATAGTTATTAGGTATTTTTTATTACTGCACTGATATTCTTAAATTCAAAACTTATACACGAAAAACGCATCAAAACCAATTCTATGGAATCCTACCTTTAAGCGACAGATGCTCAGCAGCTTGGCACAGAGCAGGCAGTGCTATCTCCAGATAGTCGCTACATCCAAGGTCGGGAACCTCAAAGGCGATGACGAAGCAGTTGACGGCGTCTTCCACACTCATCTTCTTTGTTATTCGCAGGTCTATACACATGTTGTCTGCAAGCGTCTTGAGTGACGTCACTAACGCTGAACTGTAGTATTCTGATGGCACCTAGGGTAATATTGTTTTTTAGAATACTTAGTAAAGATTATTTTTAATTTTTTGCAGTAAAGTTCGTAAATAGCTGAGTGACAACGGGGGTGTTTCTACATATTCTGAAAAATCAAACCTATGCTTTGGAACAAGAATCTTTGGGTACAAAATTCAAGTCAAAAATAAATGTGCTCCTGTTTACCACAGTGACTGACATTATAGCGTAGGTACTTATTGCAATTTTTTTTTAAGTCTGCATGTCGGAGTCAAAGAGAAAGAAATTCTGTATTGTCCACTCAAGTAAGTATGCCGTGCCTTGCCAGACGTCTACAAGCATATAGAAGTTGCACTGAGTTTCACTTACTTTGGCTAGGTACTGAAACGCTTTGCGACATGAGGCCACATCTAACTCCGGCCCCGCCACGCTATCCACGTCTTTGTCCGGATCACTTGATAAACACATTGCTTTTGACTCCTTATCTAAAACACATCACAAAAAAAAGGGCAAATTTTCAATCGTGAACCGTAAATTTCGCGACTCGAGACATTTTTTTCAGGACATACATTTTTATATTGGCTTGAATATTACAGGAAAATTCTTATTGCACGTGAAAATGGATAACACTTACTAAATGAACTTACGAAACCTCGAATACGGCGCGTAAAAGAAATACGTACAAAATGAACAGTTGTACAGATGCAAAAATACTTTTGTTCTTGTTGGCTCAAAAAGGACATCGACTCATCAGCGTTCTTTTATTTATTTATTTTTTGTTGAGCAATGGGCTAGCTCTTGACCTCGATCTCACCTGCTCGAAAGCGATGGATGAGGTATATGATTGATGCCTGTTCACTCTTGCTTTGAAGGCTGTCGGGTTATACGTGGAAGAGAACACAAGCGCTGGCGGAGAGTTCCACACTTTAGCCGTGCGCATAATAAAAGTTGGGAAGAAGCGCTGATTACAACTAGTCGGTATATCGACCAAGTGGGGATGCTGCCTTGCAGTACGTCTGGTAGTCCGGTAGTGAAAGGGACATGGTGGGATCAGGTAGTGGAGCTCCTGCGCACACTCTGTAGAAGACCGACAGGCCAGCATAAAGTTAAATAAAACTCACCTTCACTCATTTTCGCATCTTCATCATTATTTCCGCCCCCCTTGCTGGCGAAACACCGGGCCAGTATGGCCGGTTGTGTGAACGCTTCCCCCAGCGCCCTGATCAGAGGCTGCCGCACTTTAGTCTGCAGACACTCTTCACACAACTGATACATACGCTCCTCTGTCAATGGGGCACCATCTAGCAACGAAATGATCAAATCGTCAAGTTTTTTCACCAGCCAAATAAAGTTTTCCGTGTCCATCTTCTGTTTGATAAATTTATTCAGCCTGCCAGTTAAGTAATGGGTTTGCTAGGAGCAAGTGTTCAATACGAAAACAAGAAAGTAAATGACTTAATATTGGTGGAATGATGCTTTAAATGAAAGTGGGCTGTATTAAGTTGAAAGTAATTAACTTAATTATGTATGTTCTTATAAAAAGTGATGAACTCTTTTTTGGGGTAACTCATTAAGATTACCAAGAATCAATCATGTTGAATCCTTTATTTTTTAATACCTAGTGGTTATTAGCCAATGTGCGTGATTATGATACGATAAAATATGCTAAAGGATACAAGACAACGTGCCATGTTACCGTTTAAATAGGCTGACAAGGTTTAAAATGCTAACAAAGTTGGGCAATTTGTTGAGGTCAAGCGTTTAACATTCAAACGAATTTTGTTTCTCTGGATTGTAAAAGGATAACACTTTTATCCTCAACAGACTTGTGTGGTGTGAACGTATGTTTGTATTCGAATTTTCAGCCTGTTTTTCAGTTACCTGATTCAGGGAACTTCAGAATACCTCATTTATAGTCTGCTTTGGTTTTCTTTCTTCAGAGGTTTTATGCCGCCCATGGGCCTCTGACTAGGCTTCACATGCCGTCGAGAAATATCTCTCAGGCATGGCGGTTTCCTCACGATGTTTTCCTTCACCGTTTTTGAAGCAAGTGATAATTATACAATACGCACATGAATCCGAACAATCAGAGGTGCGTGTCTTGAGTTCGAACTCGAGACTTAAGACTTGGCAGTCCGACGGTCACACCACTAGGCTATCACTGCTATCAATAATACATATTTGTGGTAGGTTTTCATATTTTTTATCAAAATAAGAGGTGCTACGCACATGTTCGGCTCGGCATGATTTGGCACAGCTGGCCGGCAAAATCGAGTATACATATATGTTCGGGAAAAAGCCGCTCGCCTTATCTTGAACTGTGCCAAGCTCGATCCGAACTTGATTAAGAGAGGGAAGATGCCTAACGAAATTTGCCGATCGGCACGAGCAGTATGAAAGCCGAATATGTGTAGTAATTGCTTAGGATCGGCTTTCTTGTTCAACAAATATTGCCGAAACAAATGTGCCGACCTGAACATGTGTATACATAGCCCCAAAAATATTGTATATTGTTGTAATTTTGTTGATCGAAATGTAAAATATGGATAACGAATGGTAAAAGTGCCTTACTGTTATGACTACGAGTTTTGGATTCCTCTTGGTGAGATACATTATGACTAGTTTGTGGTTCCTCCTGCCTGGAGGTGCTCTCCCTCACTAACGTCGTGGTGGAGGCCTCCCTGTCCTTGTTGTCCTCCTTGTCTTTTGCACTTGAAGTGTTACATGTTGTGCTGAACAAAATAAGCTGGTATTACATAAACATACTAGCTTTTGCCCGCGTGGAGGTTGAACAAAAAAAATAAAATAAAAACATTCTGCTTAAAAAATACATAATTATGTACCATCTTTCATCGTGATGGCTTGCATGGTGTTGGAGTTTATCAATAACATATCCAACATCCATTTTAATTTATGTCGATATTGCACCTCTTTTTCTTGAAGGGTTAGGCAGAGCTGTACTCAGTACACCAATATTTCGCCAGTTATGTTTGAGTACCATGTAATAGGGGGCGAGCTTACTGCCTGAGCTGGTTTCATTTTTATGTAAACAATGGATGCTCTGAGGTAAGGACACTCATGGTAGGTAGAAAAGGTATTTATTTAGTTTTTTTTGGTTGATTACACTTGCCAGTTTGACTGCATTCTGTGATACAATTAGGATTACTCTTATGAATAAGTACCAATGAGTAAATATAATGTA
The DNA here is from genome assembly GCA_914767755.1 of Agrochola circellaris. Lineage (NCBI taxonomy): Eukaryota > Metazoa > Arthropoda > Insecta > Lepidoptera > Noctuidae > Agrochola > Agrochola circellaris. The sequence goes on from OU611847.1 coordinate 7,139,052, forward strand.
TGTAGTTCTTCCACATTCAAGAATATTCATATGCTGGTAAGGATGAAAGCTGACAAAGCTTTAATAATACAGTTATGTTATTGGCATGGCATTTCAAAATTTCTATACAGTAGCATAATAATAATATACTCTAATTTGGATACACATACAAGTACACACAGCAACAATGACTTAAAACTATGTTTGTAAACTTTTACAAACTAAAACTAAAGTGACGTGTTCCAACACAGGTTGGCACGTGCCTCCGTGCCCAGTGACTTATCAAGGGACTGTCCACTTTGTGTGAAATCAAGCTTTTTCGAATTTGGTCATTCTAAAATCAGCTTAGTTTCATTGCAAATAAAGTTCATGTTTCTTATACAGTAATATCATGCATAAGTATCTATTTTGAGATGGAACTTTTAAAAGTTCTATCTCAAAATAGATACAAGAATAACTCTACAAACTCAAACTTAAACTAGAACAGAACTAGTGTAGAGTTTTAGAAATATACTAGAGAATTCATGTAACTTACCTAGCACTAGAATCACAGCCGCTTGCCTCAGTGCGAGGAACTTTGTTAGGCAGTGTATCACAGAGGCGAGCCTCTTTGTAGAACAGTTTTATGGCCTCAGCAGCTGCCTCATTTGGTGACAGATTCCTGGCCTGCAGAAATTGATAGTTTTGAATACAGTGACTTCTTGTCAATAAAATGGGAATGCAATAAGAGTTACACCATTTCAGTTTAAGATATTATAGGTCTTTTTCATCATGGTTCTAGTAGCCGGTCTATGAAATGTGTAAAATAAATACATACAGGGTGGCAGGGACATCGACGCGAAATCTGTTATCATGGATTCAGTACATGATTCTAGAAAAAAAAAAACTTGGTTATTAAAAAAAAAACAGCTGTTCCATACATTTTGACCCCGTTGGTATTGCTATGAAAAAGCAGTTTTTTTTTTATAACAACGAAAATTTCAATGCAGGGCCATTCAGAATCATGAACTGAATCCATGATAATGGGTTTCGCGTCGATGTCCGTGACACCCTGTATATTCAAGTTCAACTTTCTGATCTAGTTAATAACATTAACCAATTGTTGGTAATAATGTTAACCAATTGTTGGTATAATAAAAATATGGTTTGCAATAAACCACGAAATAAATGGATCTCTTTTGTTGTAATTATAATCCTGGCTGTAATGTAATGTAATGTAATTACAAATAATTAAAGTAGATAGTGCTATAGTCATGAATTGTACTAATATGGACTAAGTTGTCTGAAATAAAAGTTATTATATTATTATTAACTACTGTGTATGACTTGATAACATTATCATTTATTCGCCAATCGATATGCCAAAAGCATAGTGATTATGGCAGGAATAATCATAATAATTTTTGTTTATTCGATTTATGCTGTACATAAATATATAGTTCATAACTGGACAGTAAATGCCAATAAAACCTAATAGTAGTAAACTTAACATAATTATTTTTGTTATCTATCAATCATTTTGGAGTCTTAATTTGAATAATTATTATAGGATCGCAAGTTCAGTCACGTTTTCAAAAGAATCACAAATTATTATTCTTATTCTATCTTGTACTAAAATGAGGTCATTCTGATAAAATAATTTTATTCTGATTACAATATCTACAGTATCTTTATGCCTTAGGCAGTTATCCAAAAGTGAGTAAATATTAGAAATGAAAGAGGAGACTAATCTCTAATTGACTGCTGGTATGACTTGACAATTTTTTTATGTATTGAAAATATCAGCCAGTTTACTGTTATATCAGATAAGCGATTATGCTTTTGTATTTAGTCTTTCTGTAATATTTTCCTATCACTCACATCAGCCTTGGAATTCCAAGGCTTGGCAGTAAATATTGATTATCTGTCAACCGAAATGACAAGGTAAACAAAAAAATAAAATATAAAAATTATAATTTACCTCTCCACTTGATGCACAGTACTGATTGTCGCAGTTGGGATTGCCGCAGCCATCCAGTAGCTGGTAAAAATACCTCTCGATCAGCTGTCTAGCGGCAGCGCGCTTCATAATGTCTTGTGTATGGTTGGTTACTGTACCAGAGCATAAACTCGACGTAGATTCTTCCTCAGTATTATTCGGGGTTGGGTTTTTTGACGATGATGCTTCGCTCCCCCTTCAAATACATACACAAACATTGTACATCATTCCTCCTGTCGATGCGACGCAATTTCAGTACAAAACAAAGAACGAAAATAGCAAGTAATGCCTAACCTAACCTTTGTTATTACGCATCAGTTAATAATAGCCAGAAACGATTTTTTACATAATGACAATCTTGTAATAACAAAATGACAATGAACATTTTTACACAGAAAAAAATAAGACAATTAAAATTACCTTGAAGCTTCGTCAGTTTCGCTTTTCGAGTTCATAGAAATTTATGGTCTCCGAATCAAAACAACCCCTAATCGATACGTTACATAAATGCAGAGGGCTAAAACTGTACATCAACCAGATATCTATTCTCTTTATTGTTTTCTTGAATTACACTGCAGGTATACAAAAATACCAACAACTGTTCTATTCTCTTCCATTCTATTCTATTTTCTGTCAATTTTGTCAACCATTTTGAATTTCGGCACTACGTTAAACGTAAATTTACAATACAATTGATGTTTTTAAAACACTTTTCTATAGTTAAAATTTTCCACAAATATTATGAAGTTCAAAAACTAACATCAGTCATTTAAATGATAAGCATCTTCTTATCAGCACTTGTCACTAATTGCTGAATTAATTAAACGTACACAAAGGAAATATACAAATATATATTTTACCGTAGAATGGAATGTTCACTACTGTGTTTTCTACCCTGTTTTGTACTATGGCTCAATCTATGGATATGACCAAAGATAAAAAAAAAAAAAACAATACAATAACGATAATTCGTAGTTCTCTCCAAAGATCTTTTTACTCGGAACAGTGATTTTTGACATTTGGATACACCTCTATTGTATTGTCTCTGCTTCATCTGTCTGTGCGTGTGCTTTCTTTCTTTCTGTCATCCTGTCATCATTTAGTGTTATATAGTAGTCTATGATTTAGTGTTCAATGTTGTGACTTGTGTAGAGTTTGTTGTGCAAAAATCAAAATTTAATTAAGGTTGTGATTTCTCATACAATCAAGTAGTTAAAAACACCTGACACAATGACGGAAGTTTTGCCTGCTGAAGAAGAAGGCCCACAAAAACGTGTGAAGAATATTCTAAAAGGCTTTCAAGTGTATCCTTTTTTATGAACTTTGGGTCAATATCTTGCGTGATATGGCCACATTTTATATATGTTTAGTTTCAACATCTAAGTATTTGTAAACACATATTGAACGTTGCCTTTTAGTGGTGCAAAACAATATTATTTTGGCCAGCTGTTTCATTAGTACTAACCCAAAATGCAAAGCTAAAAAAGAATAAAGAAATGCTTAGCTCTATAAATACCAAGAGTCATCGATTGATAATTCAAATGGCACCTAATACTATCTTAATGTTATAAAACAATTTATTTACACATTTTGATTTAAAAAAAAATCTGTGCTTCTATTTCTATTCTACATGATCTCGCTTTACTGACATTTGTTTATTTAATTGTTCTTTAGAATCTGAGTATATTGAATATTCCTTAACAAGCTCTTCAAACAGTAACTGGATGAATTTGCGAGATGCTGATTCAGGTTAGTTCAACCTGTAAACTACATCTAATTAAAGATTTTAAGTATAGTCTAATGAAATGTTTTAAGAATTCCATGGTAATATAATTTTTAAGTTCGCTAAGTTGTAGTTGTTGTTGGCAGTGGTTGTAGTAAGCTACAACCACTGCCATAGAAATTAAGGTAGAATACATAATAATATATTTTATAACAAGGCTATGGCATATTTAGGAATGTTTTGATGACCATTCTAATTGACATTTTATAATAAAATGTTTATTATGAAATAATAATAATTCAACAACTAAAAATCCTTTGCCATGCCACAAGTGGGAGCCAGGCTTAGGCTGTGTTTCCAGCAGAGATGAGAGACGATGCGTAGTGAGGGATGAAAAAAAAGCAGCCGTTCCCTACATTATCACGAGCTATGCAAACATAAATGTGTGGAACAGCAGATTTTTTTTTCGCGATTTCATGTTTGGCCCCGTAGTGAAAGTTGTTCGTAATGATGAGTACAATGACCCCTTAAGAGGATGCAAATGAATTAAATTTCACATTGTATATAGTATATAGAAAGATTAACTTTCCAGGCAAGATCCTTTGGCAGAACAATGAAGACATGTCGAGCCCTGATGTGGAGCATGAGGCTCGCGTACCCAAGCGCATCCTGAAGTGTCGAGTGGTGTCACGGGAAATGAACTTCAGCTCCGTCGAAATTCTAGAGCGATTTCGTTTGGAACAGGTAAATACATAAGACTAGGCTTTTTGTAGAAAATTGCACAATATTGTATAATGCTTGAAATGCATCGCCCAATACATTACATTACATAGAAATTTTCAATGCCTGCCCCCTTTTAAAGGTATTTTGTGAAAATAAATGATTACTTACCTATAATCTTAATAATTTTGTTAAGTAAATAAGTTTCGGGCCCAGTGTTGCGCCGACCCCAAATAGATTGCGATAAGGGCAAGAGAATGATAATGTTGATATTTGTGACCATGAGTTTAATTTCGACTATGTTAGTGCTCGAGATATTATTAAAACTTTCAATACACTCAATGTTAAAAAAACTGCTGATTTATGGGGAAATTCCGTAGAGGTTGCTAAATGCATAATCAACACTGTAGCGCCTGAATTAGCAATTATTTTTAATAAATGCATTGACTGTGGTGTAATTCCTGACTTAATGAAGAGTAGTAAAATAATACCTTTGTTTAAATCGGGCAGCACATCAGACCCCACGAACTTTAGACCTATTTCTGTGCTTCCCACCTTTAGTAAAATATTCGAAAAATTGATGCTCGATCAATTGCAAAGACATTTTAATAAACATAAGTTATTAAACAGTAAGCAATTCGGTTTCACAAGGGGTCGCTCGACTACCGACGCTGGTGTTGAGCTTCTTTCACATATTTTTGAGGCCTGGGAGAGGTCACATGATGCCCTAGGTATTTTTTGTGACTTATCTAAGGCTTTCGATTGTGTTTCACATGATACATTGGTCAGGAAATTGCATCACTATGGTGTTAGAAACACTGCCTTGGATCTTCTTATTTCTTATTTGGATAATAGGATCCAAAGAGTAGACGTTAACGGCAAGCGATCCCCAGGTTCGCTTGTCACTATGGGAGTTCCGCAGGGCTCAATTCTTGGCCCTTTTTTATTTCTCGTATATATTAATGACCTACCTTGCCTCATAAAGAACAGTCATGAAATAGTGTTATTTGCAGATGACACATCACTTATATTTAAGCTTAAGCGAAAACAGACCGTTATTGACGATGTAAATAATGCTCTCTCTAAAATTGTGCATTGGTTTAGTGTTAATAATTTACTTTTGAACGAGAAAAAGACTAAATGTATTAGATTTCTGACACCTAACGTTAAGCAGGTGAAAACCAATGTACTAGTAAATGGGACAGAATTGGATCTTGTGGACACCACTGTGTTCTTAGGTATTACTTTGGATTCGAAGCTTCAGTGGGGACCTCATATAACCAAATTGTCGAAGCGGCTAAGCTCTGCAGCCTACGCGGTGTATAAAATCCGTCATTTGACTGATGTAGAAACAGCTCGATTAGTATACTTTAGTTATTTCCATAGTGTAATGTCGTATGGCATTTTGTTGTGGGGAAATGCGGCCGACTTTCAGGCTATATTTGTGCTGCAGAAACGTGCCATTCGAGCAATTTATAAACTAAGTAGTAGGCATTCACTGAGGGATAAATTTAAGGAAATAAACATAATGACGGTCGCGTCTCAATATGTATATGAGAACCTGATTCATGTAAAAAAGAATATAAATCTATATTCTAAACACAGCGACATTCATAGCTTAAATACTAGAAACAAAGATTTATTTCTTGTGCCGAGGACTAGGCTCCAAAAAATTAGTAATTCATTTAAGTGCCAAAGTATACGTTTTTACAACAAACTCCCAAGCCATGTCAAAGAACTGAGCCTCAATAAATTTAAATCATTTATTAAACAGAAACTATGTCAAAAAGGTTTCTATAAAGTTAAAGATTACTTAGACGACAAAAAGGCTTGGGACTAATTAAGCTACTCCAATGTACCCCAAGCAACAAACAAGTGTTTTTAGAATCAAAGACTACATGATACTATATGAGCTCATATAATTGTTTGGATTATTTTATTTGACTGTAAGTCAATTTATTTTAAATTTTGTTTTCATTTATTGTTGACATAATCTACTCATTAAAATGTTTTTATTTTATGAGTTGATTGCAATTTGTGCTTATGTAAATTATTTTTGCATTAAAGCATTATTATATAGAATCAAGTTTTTCTAACTGAACAGACAGCTGTGCTGCTGGGGAGTTTGTTGCGCCACTTCTTCTTCCCAGCTTAAGCACTAGGAAGTGGTGAAGGGTGGGCGTTTTTGGGGGACTGTCTTATGTAATTTTGACGTTCGAAAAGTGCTGATTCTCAGCCTAGTTTGAATAAATGACTTTTGAATTTTGAATTTTGAATTTTGAATGATGATTTTTCATATAAATTGTATCTGTTGTGACATATTGAAGTTTCCATTACTTGACTTAAATATATTATTTTTAGTACCAATTTTCGAGATAATCAAGCCACGCAGTAGAAACCTCTCCTTAAATTGTAAACACTTAAAGTGCAATAATTCGGTCATTAGAATTATTCCACTTTGGCCCACACAGCGGGCCCACCGGTGGGGCAAAGTGTTTTCTATTTACGGGGACAAATCATACGATTTATGAATTGCAAGTGTGAGCGTGACTTCGTATCTATTGGGTTTACTGATCTGCATGTGTAGTTGTGGCGAGGTGATGGGACAAACTGGAGACATTGGGTTTCCATACATTTTCAACTACCGGGCATATCTCATTCTTTCTTATATTTATGGGGACAAAGCATACTGAATTGTGATTTTGAAAGAGTATCCGTGGAATTTCTTGCCGGCTCTACTCCATAGGAAACGACCGATTGGAACCGTGCACCTAGCTTCTGACGTTTCATAAGTGCTCTTTTAGGTTTAAGCTGTGTCCAGATATGTTCTTTTCACCGCCGTGTCCTCACGGAGGCGATCGGCGGCGGCGATCTCTCGCGTCCGGCCCTGGTTCAGGCCATGGTCCGGAGCGAGAGTGCATGGGAGGCCGTCACCTCCTTCTGCGAAGCAGTAATGCTCGCGAAGGAGGAGGCGGAGCGCGCGAGGGAGAGGCAAAATGCGCCCCCTCGCGCCCCTAGTCGCCGCAGGAGACGCCCCGGGCGTCGGGAGTCGCGAGCCGACTTCCGGCCACCGTAGGCGCGGGCTTGCGGACGGTGAGCAATGGGTAGCTCGCCGTCCGATAGGGACCAGGCCCGGGTCGACGGCGCGTTGTGTTCCACGCGCGCCTCAAAGAGATGTCAGCACCAACTGACGGGGTCCGGAAGGGCCAATGCCTGCCGGGGTCGCGGGTTTGTCTGAAAGGGATATCGCGACCTCGGCACACAGGCAACGGAAGGAACACGGGTGGGTTTTAGTCAGTAAAAGTCTGACACGCCCTCCCGCTCCACCCAGAGCGGGAGAAGTTATTTGATAATTTCCCATCCTCAAAAAAAAAAAAAAAAAAAAAAAAAAAAAAAAAAAAAAAAAAAAAAATATATGTTCTTTTGTCCGTACCGTACCTCCGTTTCGTATCAGCGTCGCGATCCAAGAACGCTAGTTTGAACACCCGTTCGGTACGGTACGGTGGTAAGGCGTCTCGATACGGATTCAGGTACGCTTCGATTCATCGCGAGACGGTTTTTTCGCCCCGTTCAAAGGCGATACGATACGGGCGTCCAGAATTATTGGATCGTGATGCTGATACGAAACGGAGATACGGTACGGACAAAAGAAAATATCTAGACTCAGGTTTATGTGAAATAAAATATTTTGAACTGAATTGAATTGACACTGACAAATTGCAAAAAACGTAAGAAAATTTGAATTACGCGGGCTAAAACTGCGGAGCAGAACGAAGTCAAGAAATGATAAAGAGTGGAGTAATCATACTTAAGACTCATACATACATTTATTTTCTTTTTTTTCATACCATTCTTGTTATTTTCAGAAAGTACTGTTCAAAGGGCGTTGCTTGGAGGAGTGGTTCTTCGAATTCGGCTATGTGATCCCTAACTCTACAAACACTTGGCAATCCGTTATTGAATCTGCTCCTGAATCTCAGATGATGCCTGCTAACGTCCTCAAGTGAGTATATATAAATCTTCGACAACCTATACCACAGATGAATACCTACAGATCACGACTTGTAGCTTCATACCTCAAATGCGGAGTGACCCCTCCGCATTTGAGGTATGAAGCTACAAGTAGGTACTGTAGGTATTCAATGGGCGTAACGTAGTCAGAAGACATAACAGTTACGCGATAGAAAGAGAGACAAATTCTAGGTGAATATAACTGTAGGTAATTAGCGCTGTGCGACCTGAATTGCACTTTATTGTGTCGTAGCAAGAGTCGCTTTTTATTTAATTATTTTGAGGAGTGACCCCTCTGTACTAATCTGTGCCTATACTGGCTTCTGCTTGGTCATAAATATAATCAGTTTTTCTGCTGCTGATGTTGGCTGTCGTGCACTGACTAAGTAGTACAGTACGACAAAACTTAGATGTAGCATCGGCAAAATTCGTAAAACCGATCACCATCTAAACTGAATGGGCCTTCACTATCACCAATATTTATTACTGGTGTAGGTGAAAATGATCTTTACGCAAACGCAATAACTTGTGAAGTCATATAACCAAGTACATTCGTAAAATTGAAATTAATGAATGCAAATGTTCAATTTTTGCTACGTCTAAGTTGTGTCGTACTGTACCTGTCGTGATTAAATAACAAAATGTCTACTAATCACATCAGGAGTGCGCGTCTTATGACTTTTATATCATTGACATAAAGTTTAAATTGCAATGGTTGCAGTATGCTCGTGAAATGCATTTACTATAATACCATGAAATTTTCTTTTTATTTAAAAAAAACGTTGTTTTTTTTTTCAGTGGGAACGTCGTCATTGAAACTAAGTTCTTCGATGGAGATATCCTGATTACCACATCGCGCGTCCGATTATTCTACGTGTAATGTACAATCTCACAAACAAAGCATTTACTAGTCAGATATAAGTTTAATGCATTTCCTCTACAATCCTATTATTTTTGTTATGATCTATTAAAATACTTGACACTTCGTCCCATTTGATTCAAAATCACAAGTGACCTTACGATTAGATTTTGAAATCGGTCCCCTATTATTAGTTAAGCTTACACGTGTTTTATTGTAGTGGACGAACTTTTACTAAAAATCAAGAATTATGCATTCCTCTAAAAAACGTTCCATAAATACAGTATGTTTGATGAATCATGGCCGATCTGAACATAGGCACTACGAACTTTCGCGCATTTTCTCTCACTGACACTCGCCTCATGTCATCATTTGGTTCTTAAAAAAATTTCTTGCGCAGCCTTCTGCGCAAAGTTCGAACCGGCCATGATTAATCGGCCGTACTGTACCATCAAAGAAGTTCATATCTAACCAGTTCTAAAACAAAATCCCGTGAACACGATGACCATATCTGTCACCGGCCCGGTGCTATAGCCGCCGAGCACTGCAAGCAAGAATAGTCCTTACGATGGTTAGATATGAACTTCTTCGTTGGTACATGTCAACACTTGTAGAGAAAAAAAAATTGTCAATTGAAAAAAATATGTCGTATGTACTTACACCTACTTATAGCTTTTATAAGACGCATTTTCTATGGTTCAATGTAGTATGTAGTTCCTCCCAATTTTTGTACGCAACAATATTTCACTACTGTGTTCTATTTTTACAGATTTTTTTTATAATACACTAACTACTATAAAATATACGAATCTAAAATCCCTAGTTTGTTTTAAGGCACTTTTAGAGTAGAAATAATATTTTGTTTAAGAAATATTATCAACAAAAATATAAAGGTTTTGTGTGAATTTAATAACACTTCGACAATCTGTGTATATGTGTGACACTAATTATTTCGGTTTATCACAAACATAATCAAATTATGATCGTTCAAATTACAGGAATAAAATGTAATGTAATATGAGTATTATAGTTTTTAAGTTTTAAATACAATATTAGTAAGGTACGCCTAAAAATGTGTTTCCTTCGGAGGGTTTTTATGACAGCCTTCTTTAAAATCCTAAATAATAATATTATTCTTACTATTCCATCATTTCCAAGCATGTATATGTCGCAGATGGATTGCAGAATTCGCTATTTTACGAAACCGCTAGCTGTTTTACATAACCGCTCCGTTTTGTAAAACATCTGAACGAGACGCGACGTTCAGCTGGATTGTCATTGCGCTACGTTTTACAAAACTGCTACCAACGTTTAGCCGTAATACAAAATGACGATGAAAATGAATGAATGATAATGATTAGGTACTGATTTACAAATATACATTTGAGTTAGGGTAATTTTCACTCATATTATTAGTTTTATTTATTAATTTTGACGAACGACTTTCCGTTTCAGTCGCCAATATTGTTTTTATAGCGCACAGAGGTACGAGCGGCAAAATTTTGAACTAAAATCTAGAATCGAACATTGCATTTCACGCTCTTTTACATAACGTCTAAATAAGTGCACGGTTTATGTCGCCTAGTCGGCTTACCCTGCGTCCTAACTAAAAGCGACAGTCGGGCGAATACACGATCGTTTATATGAATATGACGTACTCGCACGATCAATCAAGTCACTTTTGAATGTCTTCATATAAATAAACGATCGCGTAATCGCGCCGTTTTCTATTAGGACATAGGGGAGAATATCGTACAAACGCGACTTGATTGATCGCGCGAGTATGTCACATTTATACAATACAAAAGAGCGCGACGACCGCTTTCGGTTAGGACCCGGCCTTACGCTACATAAACTACTACTAAATCACGATAAATTGTATTTTTACGAGCGCCATCTAGTGAGCGAATAAGATTTCCGTTATATTATCACGTGACAATATTGTGCCAGTTTATAAACGTGGGTAAAAACGTAATACAACATCCTTATGTCGTTTTGGAATATCACAATATTCCAAATCTCCAATTTCTCTAATAAAAAACGAATTTTATTGACAAAAAACCGTTACTACTAACGCAATCTATGGAGTCAAAACGATGTCCACACTTTACAAGTTTAAAACTGCTACAGTAGATGTCGCTACAAGTGTATTATTTTTATTTTGTTGATAGAATTCAAATTTTATTGGTTAAGAATTTAGCAAAATCACAATCACTAACAAAATAATATTTCAGTAACAATAGCATCAGTTTTAGTGTGTATGATTGGTGTTTTCAAAGGCTTTGTTCTGAACTTAACATTTTAGTAACTCTTCGTTCTGATAGATGGCCTCACGTGTCATTCACGCAGCTCTTATTTTACTACCCACATTATCAATTTCCATATTCATTTGAGATTACTCGTGTATTCGTGTAGGATACAAGTCATCTTAGTTGCAAGATCTATTCATTATGCTTTTGCATGAATTACTTATAGTAGGTAGGTGGTACCTTACAGCTCGTGTAGCGTCGGGCCGCAGGCTTAAATTAACTGCCTTCCTCCCTTTGATTTGAGGCCTAGGGCTACTAGATTGACTGTCAATGGAGGAATACCTAGTAGACACTATTCAATGCATGAGAACATTAAATCTCATTTAGTATTGATTAAAAGTGAGTAGGTACTACGTACCTCTCTACGTACAAAGTTAGTTTTGTAGCATTGTTCGATCTTAGATTAAGTCCCTATGTAATATCATAGTTAATCATTCTTGTAATACTTAAGAGGCTTACAACAGCTAAAGCGCGGTCACTGTCGGACTGCATAGAAATGAAAGAGAAGCGCGATGACACGACGCAGGTAATTTATTGCAAAATATAAAGCAGTTAGCGATTTACAAAAAATCTATTGATTGAACTGGAAAATTAAAACACTATTATGCTAATATGTAGTTTGTAGAATAATCTGACAAAAAATCAGAATGATTGCATGTAAATTAATATGATTTTTAATCGATAAAAGAAATTTTTAGAGGTATCTACATGATTTTTTTCTATCGTATCAAATTAGTTGTATTATGTTTTCAACACACTATCATACTAGCATATATCCTGAAGAATATCATATATTTTTCTGATTTTGTTTACTGCAGTGGATCATATACTTTAACGCATTATAAAACTTGCGTTTAGGCACGTTTAGGTCCTGTAGTTGATTAGGTATACAATACTAGGCGTTTCCCTGTCGCACGTGAATTACGTCCCATACAAGAATCTCACATCCTCTGTTAAATGAATAATGTCATTCATACAAGTTATAACAATCATTGCGTGTTCTGCTATTGGTAAATCGTGACTCGATCCCGTATCTCATTAGTACGCTGACACGTTTAATAATATTACCATAGAGGAAATGAAAAGCGCTTTACGTGGCGCGTCACTCGCAGGAAAAGCCAGCAGTGAGCAGCGCTCACGACAGGAACTTTTTGTAAATGAAATCATTGCTGGCGATGCGTACATCCTCTTTAGTAAGAACCGCTCGACGGATTTCTTCGTACAACACCGACGCCGGAGGAAGCAGAGTCGTTTCGATGCGCATCACACACAACACTTCGCATATAAATAATAGAAATTATCTAATTATGTGCCGGCGAGTACTAGACCCGGGACTTGTTGGGAATTGTAATATTAGTCGTGGCCACCGAACAATAATAATTATTACGATGACATTATGATAAATATTGAACGCTTTTTTTCGATAGGAAGGTCGATGTTATCGGTTACAGCTATTACACATTGTAATGTTACGATAAGCTTCCTAAGTATGTACACATTAGGTTTAGGTGGCAGTTGATATGCTGCCGTGTTATTTATTTACAAGAATTCTTAAAATTAGAGCAACTATGGGGTAAAACCATCCATGAAAACTAGATAAGTAGGTACCTAGTACTCTAGAATCATAAATTCATCCAAAAATTTTGTGGCCCAATTAAAGAAGCGACTACTTAGGTGTAGATCTATTCGTGAAATCAACTGAGTTGAAAAGAGGATGCAATTTTTACCGTTTTCCTAGGTAGGTAGAGTTTTCTGAGAAGCAAAAGTAAACCACTTAGTTCGGTGTGTTATTTGTAAAGTTACTGACAGGTAAGTATTAAATTAGTCCACATTGAGTTCTAAAGTCGTAGCGACGACGCCGGCGCAGCGCCGCGCTCGCCGGATGAACACCAAATGTGTGATATTTTTAGGAATGTTGATTGCCTTCTTCCTGTTTCCGGCATGAACGAGTCGCTCTGATCTGCCGACTAGCTCTCATACAAAACTGCTAATTAGTGATGAATAATTAATAGTAGTAACTTGATGACATGTAAATCGCTTGATACAATCTGATTTGAGCCGCTTCTAGCGTTATTCGTGATAAAAACTGTAACTAGCTGTTTATGGCTATTCAATATTTTTTCTCACACATAGGTACTTACGATTGATAGTGTGTTTGACTTGCCATACTCGTTATGTATTATTAGTAGTTCCACTCGTAAAATTAATTAATATTTCAGCTCGATCTCACAAGCTCCATTTTGCAATACTGCGCAGCACCGGTTGAACATGAATTTAAACTTTACCTGACAAGATTTCCTGACTAGCCATTAATAGACTTCTGGCTAGTATGAGCCTTTTTGATTGACCCAAACGTGCAAAGAAAGCCGAAAATACTCGGGATTTTAAAAGATTGCCATTGGCGCGAAACTGTACGGGAAAATAAGCTACATAGCGCGTGTGTCGGCAAAGGTCTTCTGGCCCAACATGAAAACATGCGAACAATTCATTCAGAAAGGTACCTACGTATCTATTTCAGTCGTCCTTGTTCCTTGTCAACATAGCTGTGATCCTGTGACCCGCCCAATTCCTACGTAATGATATCATCTACGACGCGGCACCGGAAATTTTATGAACTTCCCATTAACACTTAACCACGTCTTGTGTATCATACGACCCAGCCGGCAGCCGCTTGACTGATAAATTTCTTTGATTATATCTAATTCTGGCTGACTGGCCGGTCAAGTTCGTTCAGAGTGTAATCTACTCAACATAAAACGTAATTTTAAATAATTCTGGACTACTGGTCATTCATTTATGTGAAAATGGAGCTTATTTACCCATACCTCCACGTGTTCGGTGCATCGGGCAAGTTCGTTCAAATCTGTGGTTCAGATGGTAATGTCAGTTCAAAGTTTCGTCAGACCGACACGTGTTTTTTATTGTATTCGTCGAAAAGAAGAGCCTTTTTACAACCTCGTGTAACTTTGGTCAAGTCCGTTCAATGGCTACCCAAAATATTCAAATTTGTGTCTTAGGTCATGCATGCACCTCGTATAGGTACATCCGAGATGCATGCATGACCTAAGACACAAATTTCAAACAACCTAAGTTTTACATGTAAAACTTAGGTTGTTCGAGCCATGCATGTATGTAACAGATACATGGCTTGAACTTGGCTTCATCGTTCAAGTTCATTTATTCATTAATTAGTTTGTTGTCAATTCAATTAGGAATAGATATCACCACAGATTGCTATTAATACATCTATTGATATGAAACGTAGACAGGGCTTTTTCTAGCCACGTGGTCGATGTAGGTATAGTTTAGTGTATTATCTAGGCTCGTAAAATATTCTCACCATAACACATCTTGATGAAACTGTATAATGCAAATGGAGGACGTAAACATGCGAGGAACATCAATATCTAACGCCATTTGACAGGGTAGGTAAGGTTATTTACCTATCTATTTTTAGAATTCATTCAACTTACTTATGTGTGGTGTTATCTAAAACAAACTGGGCTCTAACCTAATTGCCATAAATGTAGTTAAACTGAGTTCAAGTAATGAATAACATTAGTTATTACCTCTAAATAACCTATAACTGTCTACCACTATTCCGCTCGTGAGTCTTGTAGAATTTACCTACTTGGGTTATTTTCAAAAAGTATATTTTCTATATAAATCTTTTAAAAAAAGTTGCTCAGTGACGTTCCAGTCTTCCAAAGTAATCATTCAGAACCTAAGTTAAATGAAACCAAACCAGAAGAGTAAATTACCTAATAATAATCATTAAGACTGTATATAAATTGGTGTACGATTTTCGCGATTAATCAGTAAAAAAGCGCGAAAGGCGTAATTTGTCAGTAGAAGCAGAATAAATAACGCCTTGGCCAGGATACCGGCGACGATGGCTGCGCGAGAGCCGCGGGTCAGCGTCCTCGCACCGCCCCCCCGCGCCTCCCCGCTACGTCACGACTGCTACGTCACTTGCTTGTAGAGGTTTATCTGATAGTGACAGTTTGATGACCAATACTATCATTACTATTATGAAGTACATACCTTCCCTATAAGTGTGTTTTGAACTGCAATCAAGTATGTTGATGGATGTAGGATCGATATCAAAGTTGTTTATTGGATTTTAATCAAAGAGTTGACAGGGGGGAAGATTCCATTTGGAAATGTCGTAAAACATATCAATTTGATTGATGTTAATTCATATCTGGCCAATATTGCATAACCTATCGAATAGTAGGTAGGTACTATCGAAGAACTTCATATCTAAGCAGTTTGAAAACAAAATCCCGTGAACACCATTACCACATCTGTTACCGCCCCGGTTCTATAGCGGCCGAGCGCTGCAAGCAAAAATAGTCCTTACGGTGTATAGATATGAACTTCTTCGATACTTAGTTGATATCAACCTACATGAAGTTGCTAGGCTAGACTATAGGTTACAATTCAAGCTCTGGGTCAATTAACCAGCAAAAAAAGCCCCATGCAATTAATTCAAAATTCACGGCACCAGTCATATCTAACGAAGTTTGGATCGTCACCTCACCGAAGAGCCGTATCATTCGCAGCTGTGAAACCAATGGAAACGATTGGCATATGTAGGACAAAGGTGGATGGCGAAAAGGTGAAGGTTTATTATGCCCAGAATTGATTTAAACTCTATGTTAACACAGTCCAAAGGTTTATCAACCAGTCAGCATTCCCCTCGTCCAACATATTCAAGTACCTACAATGAAAAAACAAGCACAAGAACAAAAACTTCAAAACCTTTTGATGTCCCAATAAAAGTCATACAAAATCAATGTTTTGGAGATGACAGCGTTGCGGTTGTCGTGACTACGGGAGCGGACGCACCGAACCGTTGAGGAGGGTAGCTGTAAAAAACTATGCGCGCTCGACTATGACACTGTCCAAAAAGAACCATAGACACTTTCTTTCGACGCTGTTTCTATTTTGAATTTCGAAGATGTTAATGCTCAATTTGGATTCCGGGATGATGGAACATAAACATAAACTATCATTGGGTTGAATGGCAAAGGAGAAAGGCTTCGGTGAGACCCGTACCCTAATTACGTAATACACGATCAATCAGAATCTGAATCGTTTTGAAACAGATTGCTAATCCATTGCTTCGTACGTTCGAAAAAAAAATCTGCTCAACAACGTACCTAAATAACACAATGAATGTTGTTGACCTGTCAAATTGAAACAGATTAGTCGGAATTGTCAACGAAAATGTGTTGCGTAATTAGATAGCCGATTTAAAACAGGAACACTCTTAATTTTTGAGTCTTCAGATAAAAGAGCGTTTGGCTAAGTACTTACATACTTACCTACAATTATTTGACTATGGTTTTAATTTTATCATCTTCTCTTTGCGAAAAATTTGAACGTGGGATAGCCTACTTCTTAGGAACATCGTCAGGAACTGCTCAAGCTTTTGCAGTATACCTATGTCAATTTACCGTAGGTTTTAATTTTTTGTTGTGTTAGTTTCAGCTAAGTTGGCGCGGGCGTGATAATAAACTCCCAGTAAATACCTACCACACTAAAGAAGACATCTCATACAACAATGGATCTGTAAAAACAAGTATGTATAAATAAAGATTAAACATACCCATACTTTTAAGCGACAATTAAACCCATTGCAATCTCGCAACAGACAATACATACGAATAAAGTGATGTCGTAACCATCAGACCGCTGAATATAAATTTTTATGCTGTCAGTACAATTAGACACTGCAGTTTGTCAAAAGAGACGTTGTTTAAAATATATTGCACTAACTTACTTAATAAATCTTCGAACAATGCTTTTGCAAGATTAGGTAGTATGATTTCGTGATTCTTTTTAAATTCGCGCTTTGTAATGGAAGTATTTTTTCGATCAGATAATTTAAGATAACCTATTTGTATTTTCAGTCGGGTGCTGCTGCATAATTATATTAATTTTATGAACCTAGATTATCATACAAGAATCACGTTTTGTACGTTTAAATTTTTGCTATTTGGGAAGCAACACCCATTCGCCATTGTATGTTTTGCAGTGTAAAGTTTTATTTTTTTTGTTATATAAGTATTTTTGTGGTGTACAATAAAGTATATAAAATTATTATTGTTATCGTATTGAAAATAAATAAATTGTTTCAGATCTACGTTTCTAAACTGTTATGTTTCGCTTTTTGAGGCACCAGCTAACTAATTACGCAACACATTTTCGTAAACGATTACGACTAATCTGTTTCATTTTGACAGTTCAACAATATTCATTGCGTTATTTACATAATTGAGCAGATTTATTTTTCGAACTTATGAAGCAATGGGTTACCAATATGTTTAAAAACGATTCAGATTCTGATTGATCGTGTATTACGTAATTAGGGTACGGGCCATAGGATTTTTATCGGCGATTTGGATCCTGAATATAACATCCACCATATCTAAGACACTGGCTGGAGAACGCCTTTATACCTACATACATAATAACTTTAACTAGTTCAACTTTTTCATTGACTTCCTTTAAAAGTTTACTGTAATTTTTAATCCCGAACTGAAATTCAAACTGTTCAGCAGCCAACTTCGTTTCAGAACAATCTATTATGTTGAATGGATTCAGTGATTATCGATTTATTGTCATCGTCTAATGTCGCGCGGAACCTGCATTATAGGACACCTTGTCGGTCGTTACTAATCCGTATACGTACCTGAAGGAACAGATACCGAATACCTTAAGAACCAACAATCGAACAATAAGAACGTACACATGTACTTCTAACGACCTCCCATAAAACAAAACAGTTTAATGATTCAACTGATCAGTTTCGTGGGATCGATTTGGTCGTCTCAAGGATCTGGCGCGGTACGCATTCTGATCGTGACATCGTCTTCCTGCTATAGTCCAGGTTACATCACATGTTGTTAATAAGGTGCGATGGATATGAAATATGAAATCGGTTATCGATTAATTATCGATTCATCGTAAGTGCGCGGCCATCTTGGATGTAAGTGCGCGGCCGTTCCCGCGCGCGGCTTCCGGCGTGCGCGTGCGCTTGCATGCTAATGTTCGCGCATGCGCCGTGTCCTGTTCGCCGCATGTGCGTTCCACTTCGACGTCTGTTTCATCAGCATAGGGCGGACTCTTGACAGAATATCTGTACCTACACTATTTGGTAGATATATACCTAATCGTATATGGTTCACGAACTATATGTATGTATCTACCTACGATCTCCTCAGTAGTTATCTCTGAACGCCAGTTCGTACCGTCACATTGCCAGTCGACAGCATTATTAATGGTGCTCACAGTTGGCAGTTTCCTGTAGGCGATACGCGTATGAAATTCAAAAATGTTCACGTAATTTTTGAATATAAATGCCGTTACTGGCCCATAGAGGGGCAATTCACACCACATCGTTCCTAAAGCCAGACCTCTTGCAACGTACTCTGAAAATAATGCCAATTGTGTAGACTTGTCTCGTTTTTGTTACGAATTTAAATCATCAGGTCGGAAAATTATCCGCGAACTTATTGCTTGAAAATCTTAAACTTTATTAATGGGAGTTTTAGAACAAATCTAATTTTTGGCGCTCACTAGGCAGTCAGTTTAAATTCTACCTAAGTACTTGCTGACACACCAACAGCAATTCACCTTCTTGCTAGTTCTAGAGAAAAAAAAAAAACATACACCTATACAATTAATTTACTATATGAACAATGATCGGTCTCTGACAGTTCGAACTTCATCTTTTGGAGAACGTTAGCCCGTCTCTAGGCAAAAATGAAAAATACCGTTTCAATCTAAAATTCGTCATTTTACAATATAATCAAGGCTAAAGTTTTGGCCTAACATGTTCTATACACAGCGTATTCTCGTCACGAGTGATGACCAAGTGAGACTGCACGGCTGCGCAGGCGACTGTCGGTCGGGGCGTCGCAAACACATAACTCACCAACATCAATAACAGATAATACCACTCATTCAGTGCCAATCGCTTTGTTCACACTATACAATCTACTTGGAAATGCATTCTGTATTGTTTCAATAATATTGTCGAACAAATACTTGCAAATTGACGTGACCCAACCAAGTCACTGGCATACTTAGCTTAATTGGAGGGTAGTGTGCAAGTGCAACACACAATGCTAGAAAAAAAAAAGTTTTTGACAGATGTACATAAATCTGTTTTGTTTTCCACTGTCCGTGCTACATCTCTATTATTCTGTTTATACATAGCTAGAGTGTGACTGAGTGTGCATATATTTGAATACTGTCAGTTAGGTTAGGACATTCGAATTTTGAATGCATGATTGAACAATACGAATGCATTGCACGTTGGTCCTCTGTCAAATCGATTTAGAGTTGTTCCTTGATTTGCCGCCTTTTTATTTTGTATGTAAAGTGGCATTTTGATCTAATCACACTTGTTTTGACTATACTCACAAGGATACATTTTAGATGGTTTTGAGTCAATGGAGACGAGTTGTTATGTTACAATGATGGCAAACACGCCATGGCCCATCTGATGGCAAGCGCACTACCGTACCAAAAGCATCACAGAAACAAAGCAAGAATGAAATACCATACAATTTTGGCAAGAAAGTAGCCTCCAAACCGTTACATAATCCTCGCCTTCTCAAAAAGTGTTAGTTTTTTTTAGAGATCATTTTTGCTGGCTTCATCCACAATATTTGGCAGGAAACGAATCGTTTCTAATATAGGAACCGAGTACATAATGTATTTCGCAACATAACCCTTCGTAGCGAATCAACATAGTTTTTATTGAAATCGCTGCGTGCACCCCCGCCCCGCATGGGGTCGTAAAGGAAATGACATGTGGTTCCCGAATTATACTCAGTAAGAAATAGTATGGACAAGCGCTGTGATAACACTGTAGGGTTGTGTGGCATGTATATGATCAGTAGCTTTTGCCCGCGGCGTCGCCTGTGTGGAGGTCGGAAATTATCGCACGGGCACGTACCTACTAACGGGATAAAAAGTATTCTATGTCCTAAACTCCTCACCCAGGTCATGGTCAAGGTACCGATGCCAAATTTCATCCAAATCCCTTCAGTCGTTTTAGCGTGAAAGCGTAACAAACAAACTCACTTTCGCATTTATAATATTAGTTAAGATAGTCTTTCAACATTTACTGCTTTGTTACCAAATTAGAACTGCGCCTCGCCCTCCTATCAATCTGTATGTCTTTCCTTATTTTATTTGGTTTGTGGCTATAAGTTTCCTCTCCTAACTTTTCTGTATTTATAATTTCTGCGTCTTAAATTGATTTTATATTTCGCTAGACCTCAGCTTCTCTTGATTTACCTTGAAGTGAATTTTGATTAAGTGTGTTCCTTAATTTGATCATACTCATACTATTAATTTATCTTGTTGTTGAAGGTTCTAGTTATATATGAATCTCTATCATACAAATATTTATTTCAGCTTCTCTACTTGAACTTTTGGCTTTCTCTAAAACACATGAGTTCATAATAGAAAAAAAATTGTTCTTATAGAGCTAAGAACAAAATTTTAACTACTAGCGTGTTCAAACTGACTTGAAAAACATCCCATTTGATGAATAAAGAGGAGTGTTATGATCACATCCATGTTAAACCTTACCTGGCTATGGGCCGCACACCTGTCGAAACATTCCTTCTCCAAAACTTCGGCACTCACCCCACCAATTTGAGTTCCCGCCACGTTGCGGCCCGGACATACAACAACAATGAACATTTAATTCATCAAGTTTACCCTGCAGCCTGCGCCTGAGTCGGTTTTTGTTTTATAGTAAATCATTGTTAGGTGCCAGTTACAGCCTTATGGCCGTTTTGTTTGAATTCTGATTCTTTAACAGATATGAATCGGTTTTTTCTTGATACTTTGGGATCCTCATTCATTACTATATTTCTATGGAAACAATAATTTTGAAATTAGAGGATATTTTTTGCTTTATAAAATTTTATGCAGTGTGTAAATGTTTGAAATGTTTAGCAGAAACCGAATGTTTTTTATTAGAAATATTACGAGTCTGAAAACTTTTATCGTCAGTCATTGTTACGTACCTACGCCACCAAAATTGACGTCATAAACAAAACTAAATTCTTGAAACTGCAAAATCCTAACTGTAATTACTTGGTAATTTGGTACGTACGTATTTGCGTACGTAAAAACTCATTTGCAAGTTTGAATTCAAGAACTCTTCTTCGACTATCTTCAACATGGCCTACCTACTTAGTTAGTGCAACAACAATGTTTAGCAAGTCGGATGCACAGATTAACAACGTCTCTATTACAAATCTTTGCAAAATCATTTTAGACCGTTCCTAAATCTATTCTTCAAAACTCCTCGTCCGTGACCAAAGAAACGTTCTTCTCGTTACATTTAAGCAACTGTTAAAATAAAAAATAAAGCATGTGAGGGAACAAAGTGTATTTGCTTATTATTTGTGACGGGGTGTCGCGGGGTGGGAGGCGCGGGCGGCCGGGTCGCTTTGTTTGCAGGCACGCGCGCAGCCTTACAGGACCCACTCCTGCGCAAGCCTGGTCAATCTTTGAATGTTTACTTTTAAAACGTATATGATTTTTCGTTTTATTGTGAGGTTTAACTCAAGGTCTTTGGGTCATTCGTGACTATTTTAAAATTAGAGTAAAGTCTTTTTTTTCGTCATGTATGCTTTGCCTATTGATATAGCTAGCACGAAGTCACTCGTAGAGATTCAAATATCAGCTGTCATTCAATATCGTCAAGATAGGGTTATTGTTGGTCAATTTGAAGATATCTCCGAGTCCATCTCTCGTCCTTTTTTCGCCTCTGCACTATCTTTAGCGTCCCGACTCCTAAATACTTTCCTTTGTAATCTTGTGCTTCTTGTGCTGGTGCCTCCCCAATCACTGAAGGCTGGCTACTATTTCATAGTCATACCATGTGATGCTACAAAAATACTATTTATTTCTTACCTTAGTACCTAAATCATTGGTAAAAATCCTGAAACAAATTCGTAAAGCATAAAAAGCTCAGCATCACCACCAAACGTTTGTACCAATGGCGTTTTTAACCGTGTACATAAACGCGTCAGTTTGCGTTTCGCGTTACATAACGAGTTACGAGGTTCGATGCCCGCCTCGCAACCTTTAAGGTCGAGCGGGCGGCCTCAAGCCCCTTTATTTACCCATACTTGCGACTCAGTCCTTGAGTGAAATGAAATGAGCTTACAAGGTGTGTAGTACTTACTTGTTCATGTGTTGAAACTGCGTTTGTTCTGGGAGAAGTGAGCGAATGTTTTTTCGAGGCGAAGGTAGATTATTACTGAAGAAATCAGAGGGGTAACATATAATATAAGGCAGCAAAGGTAAAAAACACAAGTTCTCATGATTCTCATAGATTACTCTTATGAAAGGGTCAGCAGGGACAGGGACTAGTTGCCATAAATACCTGGCTCATCAATAGGGTGGGAAACGAGAAAATTTGATATGTATGAATCAGAATCATTTATTCGACAAAAACTTGTCTTTGGTTTAGTATTTTCGTTTTTGCCAGCGACTCGAAATTAAGCTTATTTTTCACATTGTATTGTGTTTTTTTTTTGGGAAAAGTATTTTTTCCACTTTTAGTTGTGGTACCTACCCCACACAAATATATCACAATAACCATCCACATAGACAGTGGGAAAAATACGTATTATTGAAGCTAACTAAAAAACTACCAAAGGAAAGTTAATAAAATTTATATGGGACCACTTTGCAAGCTTCGTCTACCACATGAAAAAAGAATTTTCAAAATCGGTCCACATTTGACGAAAATATCGTTAAAAAATTACATACAGGAACGAATATTGGAAAGGAAAGGTTTTTGTTGATGATGGCCAAAACATTGTGGTTTGATATAAGAAGTTAACACTTTCGACTGCACCCAATTTTCATAGAACTCATACGCCATGCTGCCATACATATTGGAAGTGAACCCTCCGGGAGGGTTTCCGGCATTACGTTTGCGCTAAAGTTAACCATCGCGGATGGTCAACGGTATTTGGTTTACAACCGTGTTATAAAACACTGTAAAACGAAGTAAAATTGTGTTTTCAAGGGTCTTGTAATGTTGTTTTATGTAGTTTCTAACCTTTTACATTTTTACTGAATATTTGTAACCGTGAAGAAAATATTAATAAAACTGCTTGGATTGTAAAACCAACCCATATACTAATAAATCTTGTTAAAATATACATCAGATTTTATTTTCCCGGTTTATAATGCTGTATTCGCTAAGAAAAACTCACATTTAAAATGAGCCCTCCACGAGGGCTCCCGGCTCTGAACGTGTTAAGTTCAGATTAACCCTTGGAACTTGTTACTTATACACAGGCTCGAATCTTCCTCTCAAAGGCTCCAAGTGTCAATTTCGGTGGTCTTGTCAAAATCTGTAGGTATCGCTTATCGCTATGCCGCCAAGTACACAACTGGAACCTTTTATAACATCAAGCAGGTAAATTGTTCCCATATTATGTTATCCATTCATTCAACGTTGATGAACCAGATATATTATATCTTCTGATGGTTATCAAAAGCCTTGAATTAAGTTTAATATCTCATTATATCTGTGTATTTCCTTGTTTCTAAAACTGTACAGTACAGTCATTATCCTTTAATATTGAAACAACAATTATGCTGTAAACTTATCATCACAATACTTTAATGGCGATATCGGCCTTGGATTCGTTTCCACCCATTGTTGGCCGAACTTAGCACAGTTTTTCTACTGAATATACCATTGTATTACATCAGGTAAGCATTTAAAACCAAAATGAGACACAATGAACCAGCGGAAGTAATTCCGTAGTTACAAACAAGGATAATATTTTACTACCTACTTCCTTCCGGACATTTACGAAAGACCTATTGTCAAAGCTTTTTCACTATTAAAAGCTTCAAATCCGCTCAAATTATGACCACGTGCGTAGGTACGATAGTTTCGACACGACTGCAGATTTCAAGCCAAAATTGTACGCGATTTTAACCTATGTTGCTGACACGTAAATACGATAATGGCATGCGAGATTGAATACTTGCCATAACTGGGATGATTTGTACAGTACAAAACGGAAGGAAGCGCAATAGAGCTGTAAAAGGGCCGCCGGGTGTCGCTCTATGAATAGATATTTCGCTATTCGTGCCTTCACCGTGGTTTCGCAGCTGAATGAGTGAATCAGGCGGTTTTTAGTTTTGATGGGAAGCGAGTGCGTGAGCGATGGATCGATTCGGGGCTTAGCAGCAGTGCGCGGGCGTCATGGGCCGGAGGGGCGGGGGGGCGAGAGGGGACGGTTTCCGGCGGCGCGGGCGCACCGTGGGAACGCGCGCACCCACCTACAAGACTGCTCCTCGGATTAAATGACGGGCACTAATTAATTTAAGTTTGCGGCATGTAAAAATAGAGATCCGTGCTAGATACAGCAGGGAGAGTGGGTAACTACTCGCTTGTAGTTACTTATTGACTTGCTCCACCACTTTACGCGCGCAAAGTTGCTCTATTCAGTATTTATGAACCTGATTTCAGAGTTCGAATCTTGTTTATTTCAAGTTTATTAATTGAACTAGGTTCCAGCTAACGATTTAATTTATTTTCTCATCTCATGATTTTTTCTGCATTCAAGTAACTTACAACTTGTAAGTTACTAGTACAACTTAAATTAGGGTCCCAATGTAAAAGTTAGTTTACGTAGTTACTGCTGCCCAAACGCCATTATGTCCATCCACTGCACCTGTCGAAAAAGTAACTTAAAGTAAAAACTGCAATCTCAAAGATAAGACAAACTTCTTGGAAAATTAACCTCGCAGCTCTTCGTATGATGCAAGCATCGATATATCGGCCGGCACTATATCGACTATCGATATCTATATCTACATGAACATTTCGCAGAAGTGGTTCACCCTTTGTTCGCTCAACGGCTCAAGAGGCAAGATGTCGACGCACCTGGCCAACCAGATGCTCCATTCAGGGCGAAGCTGAATTTTATGAATCGCCGACGATCCGCTCTCGGCCCATTCACTACATTATTTTTTATTTCGTACAACATGTGGCTAGGTAGATAAATTGGAACTTGGAGCACACTTCGAAGGGTTTTAAGTTTTTAGTAAGTAAGTGAAATTCTTGAAGAGATTGGTGTAATACTTGAAGGCTAAAAAAGTATCTTTACGGGCAAGACAAGTGGGGCTCTGTGATTTTCGAAGTAGTAGAGATGGTCCGGGGTTTTCTAATGTATGGCCATTTGAAACTGTTATAGGTACTTACTTAGACGTTGTTTTATGGAATCATAGGTTTCAATGCTCTGTGCCCAGAGATCCCACGTCGTGTTTCATATCAAGTAGGTTTACGAATAGCATGCCCATGCAGTACCTATACAGTTTTCCTTGCTAACATAGTCTTTGAATAAGTATCTTCGACATATCTATCACAGACGTCAATAATTTTTTCCACACTGGAAGACTGTTTACTTTAGTACCTATCAGCACAGGAAGTCTTAATGAGGCCATTATTGATTAATCAATATTTATTTAAACAATGTTGTAGTACAACATAAACATGAATTCAATTGACCTTTTAAAGGGCTTATCTCCGTCAGAACCGGAATAAAATGAACTATGTATCAAACATGTTCAAATAATATTTGTATTAAATGTTCAGGATAAACAAGATTCGTTTCTCTAATCAAAACAAATTAATGACAATTTATAACCGGCCTTATCGGAGTTCGGTTCATTCATAACTTTAGTGATAAGTTAGCAAATAAATCCATTATGTTATCTCTGTGTACCGATCTGGGTATTTTATAATGAGAATTGGATATCAGCTGGCATCCCGTAAGCTGTACCTAAGTGTCAATTGATGGTTGATCAGCGGATTTGAGAAAAAAAACAAAGGTATGCGTGGGTAGAGTCGATGCTATTCGACGTACAATCGTTCTCGTAAATGAATAAACAGGAAATTATACTCGAACATTTGCAACCTGCTGAGTGATGGCACTGCAAAAAAGATATCAACTAAAGTGCCTAGATGTCAGATTCTATGCAACATGGCGCCATTATTACCGGTTAAAGGCGAAAGGTCAACCACGAGGCACGGGGATGAAACAAACTACATAGCTGCAATATAGAAGGTATAGGTAGAAATGGGCGTTCTCTGTAAAACTTCACAATTCAATTTAGGTTTCGACGTAATTGACATTTCAGACTCTCTCTCTCTCGTCTTCAGATGTGTAGGTCCAACTTCCAATTCAGCTGAATCACAAAAATGCACATAATAAAAACACTTTCGTCTAAACTATACAATGATTCCTAAAATAACACTTATACTAGGTGCAATGCAAGTGCGTCAGTCGTCAGAAACAAACGTTACGCACCTGCATTCCATCATCTCTTACATTACATGACCATGGGCGTCGGAAGGGGGATGCGAGGGGGTGCACTTGCACCTCCCTGGCTTCAAAATAAAATATAGATGTAAAAACATTCAGAACTAAAGAAATATCTGAAAACTCCTAACACACATAATAGAGAACTAACTTAACCTATTCGAGGCCAGATCCGAAAATTTTCGAACTTGCTTCGCTCGCTCTTGCTTTGTGCAATCTCGAACTCCTATTTCCAAAAATCGAATCGGCCATAGGCGGGGTGCTAACATTATCGAGCTTGCTTCGCTCGCGCTTGCATCCTACCATAATTCTTAAGCTTCATTGTATAAGTCGACACAGTTAGCCCTCTGTATGAATGGACAAAATAAAACCTATACCATTCGATGCGAGATGGAAAAATCTCTTATTTTTCAAGCTTTTCTGCATAAGTCGACAAAGTCACTCCTTGTTTGAACGGACAAACGATAACCTAACATATCCGAGGTGAACTGCGAAAATGATCGAGCTCGCTTCGTGGAGCTGAAGATGCACCTCCCTGAAACATGCTAACGCTCATGTACATGACATAACGGACCGAGCCTGACCTGTGACGTAAACACAAACTAGATTGCAAGCTATGACGTTATCAGTACCCCACGTGACGTACTGCCGCCACACCTTTAGAAAAGCAGGTGACCTATTGACCTATGTCATCTATTCTTGGACTAAATCGACCCGGTACAAATATAGACATCCTGAACACGCCCTGTTTCCGCTCTCTGCAATTCTGCATTTGTTGAGAGTGGAAAGGTCAAATGAAGCTTTTACTTTACAATCCCTTTTAAGCACTTAACGAAAAGTCAGGAATTTAATTGATCAGTTTTACATTGTCGTTAACGAAGAATAGTCGACTGGGCTAAATGTCATCAATGTACAAACTGAGTCAAATCAAATCAAAATCACCTGAAATAAATAATGCATACAGGCGTTTTCCTTCACGAAATATTGCTAAATACTTGGTGACCTCACAAGCACAGCCGCACATGCCATCGATAATGCCACACAGGCAAATGTTTTGCAACGGTGATGTTTTCATCCTTAAAGGGTGTTTAGAAGTGCAAGTTAACTAGCAGTTCAGTCACCCTTGGATGGATCAGTACGGCAATCGTACAAAGAAGAAAGGGGTTGTGTATCTGCCGCTAACATTTAGAATTTCCAAATGCGTCTCAAAGCTTTATGTTCGTCTTATTTTTGAGGTACTGCATACTGAACTTGAGAAATAGGTACGTATCAATCTGCCTAGCCTTTTCTCAACTATGTTGGGGTCGGCTTCCAGTCTAACTGGACGCAGCTGAATATCATATTTTACATGGAGCGACTGCCTATCTGACCTCCACAACCCAGTAACTGGGTAATACGATACCCCTTGGTAAGACTGGTTGTCAGACTTTCGGGCTTCTGACGACCCGTAACGACTGTCAAAGATCCACGAATGACAGCCGGGACGAACGGCTTAACATGCTTTCCGAGGCACGGAGGAGTCTCGGTATGTTAAGATGGTCACCCATCCACAGACCAACCCAGGCAAGCGTAGCTTAACCTGATGGATCGAACCGTGCCGCTGTTATTACTTAGCCACGGGCTCCTAGCACGAACTTGAGAAATACGTATGACTATGTAGACAATTATTGAACTGGATTCTCTCAAACTGAACGGTTTAAGCTCCCACGACAATACAGCAATAAATGCCATGCAGTGTGAAGTATCACGTATTGTGAGATGCCGCCGTATTCCGTGAAAACATTGAAGGTATGAAGAAAAAGTTCCCAAAGGAAACTGTTACCAACTGTACCTTGGCTTTATATTAACTGTCTGCCCATGTAAAAAGTAAAAAGCAAAATAATGTTCTTGGCGCTACCATTTTTAATTACGAGAGATGAATGGGCCGTTTTGCGCGAAAGGGAAGACTGGCTGCGCTTGCAGTCTTTATCACTAATAAGAACGCGATAGTCTGTGGAGTTGTTATTGATAGTGTAATTAAATTTTTGTTCAGCGTAGTTCTGCCAATGAAAGAAGTGGAGAATGGGTAAAGGTTCTCAAATGTCATGATTTCATCCACAAGTCATTCAATGGAACAAATCTAACTTGAGAGATGTGTTGATGATTCTAAAGACTACAATTCTGTAATACGTTGTTGTGGTCGCGAATCATATGATTGAATTACGTGGGCTACCTTTGCGGATGTCCTTTTTAAGGCTTAAAACTTTCGGCTCCACCCACTTTTCATGGAACTCATACGCCATGCCGCCATACATATTGGAAGTGAACCCTCCGGGAGGGTTACCGGCAAATCCGGCAATACGTTTGCGCTAAAGTTAACCATCGCGGTCGGTCCACGGCATTAGATTTAAAACCGTGTTATAAAACACTGTAAAACGAAGTTAAATAGTGTTTTCAGGGGGTCTTGTTGCTATACTCAGGTTCCAACCGTTTAAATATTTAGAAATTATTTATATCGTAACCTCACGGCTAAAAAAATAAAATAGTATTTTATAATGTAGATTCGCTAAGAAAAACTTTTAAAATGAGCCCTCCGGGAGGGCTCCCGGCATCCCATATGCGACTATGTGAACCCTCTAGGAGGGCTCCCGGTACTGAACGTGTTAAGTTGCATTGTCTGAAAAGACTAGAAATGTATATCCATGATCTTTGATAACATTCTTTACTTTTGAAAAGGATGTCTTGGGTCATTATTTGTCCTTAAGGGTTAAGGGTTTTGGTGTTTAGAAAACCTAAATATAAAGATAAAAGTCGCCTCTGTGGTTTAGCTAGTGGTAAAACCACCTGTCTCAGACCCAGAGCACCCCAGAGGTCGGTCCGATTCCCAGCGGGGGCAAAATTTTCTGCTCGGTTTGGTTGGTGGTAGGGCTTGTTCTAAGTCCGCCTGGCTACCACGATCTTATTTAAGTCTGTCACCATAGCAGCAATGTTTACAGCATTGTTGTGTTTCGCTAGTTAGAGGTAAGATAGCCAGTTCCTCTGTGGTTGAGGATTCCGGCTGAAACTCGCTTCTACCTTCGGCTTGATCATCACTTACCATCGGGTAAGATGTAGGCCAAGAGCTTGACAGTTGTGGGTATTTTTTTATTATTTTTTCTAGTATTTTTGTTTGCCCCGTTTGGGTAGGTACAGCATGATTCTTTCATCAATAATGTAACCGTATTGGCATAGTCGCGTGTGGAGTCAACCTTCGCGTGTCACCATCATTTTGTTTACGACGAAACGAAACTAATTCAGTTGGACACACTACTTGCTTTATTAATGAAAGAGCGGAGGTGGGGCGTTCGCTGCCTGTAACGGAACTTACATAATTATTGGTAAACCTCGTCTCCTTTTTTTCACAGCCAACATATCCATACTTGGGACAAAGGAATTTGAACTTTATTTTCTTAATATAGAGCTTCATTTGTTTTAATTTGTAAAGGTTGATGTGATCTTTTGTTATGGAGTTTTTATGAAGTGAATGAAGCAGCTGCTGTCGCTTGCAAGTCAGCCCACACTGTACGTTAAAAGGCATTGTATTTCGCAAATATCAGTCGATTATATCAATGGATTTAGTTTTTGTATTAGCTTAGTCAATGTTGCACATAACTTTGTATTAAAGTAGAAATGCGTTGGCAGACATTTCAATGTACCTATAGGTATAAAATACCTAGGTATAATCTATTGAATTTCTAAAAACTGCTGGAGTGGGTAATTGTGGGGGTTATAAGGATGTTGACTGACGAATGGAAAAAAAAAAATATTTAGTCTGTCAGACAGATAATGAAAAAATATTAGACACGTATTTTTTGCTTTATCATATTAATAACAAATGCTTTAGATAAAACGCGGGGGCCCGCTACGTCACAAGTCAGTATAAAATCTACCGGAGAGTGACATCATGCCACATTTTAACGTATTGCCTACTCAATGTATTGCCGTCATCTTTTGATTACGTAAAAAAATAAAAAATACGTGTCCAATGTTTTTTTAATAATCTATCTGACGGACAAATTTACACAGACATTTTTAATCAGCATCCCTATTATGTACCTACTTAATTGTAGGTAGGTATGTGTTAGCACATTATATTATGTTAACGGCGTTTTTGTTCGTAATCCGCTTTGCCTGATCAGCTTAGAAAATAACTTAGTAAAGAATGGTAGTCATATTTAAAGGAAATTTGTGCCTAATCAGTAATCAGCAATAGATTCTGCAGTTTCTATAATAGAGGAGAAGACCCAAATTTTATAATAATTCCCTATACTCATTGTTCAGAAAGTTAAGGGGACTACAGGACCTAAACGTGCCTAAACGCAAGTTTTATAATGCCTAAAAGAATACGATCCACTGCAGAAAACAAAATCAGAAAAAATATATGATATTCTTCAGGTTATATGCTAGTATGATAGTGTGTTGAAAACATAATACAACTAATTTGATACAATAGAAAAAAATCATGAAGATACCTCTAAAAATTTCTTTTAACGATTAAAAATCATATTAATTTACATGCAATCATTCTGATTTTTTGTCAGATTATTCTACAAGCTACATATTAGCATAATAGTGTTTTAATTTTCCAGTCCAATCAATAGATTTTTTGTAAATCGCTAACTGCTTCATATTTTGCAATAAATTACCTGCGTCGTGTCA
This sequence comes from Agrochola circellaris, assembly GCA_914767755.1. Classification (NCBI taxonomy): domain Eukaryota; kingdom Metazoa; phylum Arthropoda; class Insecta; order Lepidoptera; family Noctuidae; genus Agrochola; species Agrochola circellaris. Next base: position 7,170,706 of record OU611847.1, read on the forward strand.
TCGCGCTTCTCTTTCATTTCTATGCAGTCCGACAGTGACCGCGCTTTAGCTGTTGCAAGCCTCTTAATGGGGGCAGTCAGATCCGCGAGGTTGACTGCCCCCAGGGTGTGCATGAAGTATTGCTACTCCTTGAGGCCATACAGGGTGGCAGGGACATCGACGCGAAAACTGATACCATGGCCGCATGGATTCGGTACATGATTCTGATTTATTTTTGTCGGTTATTTATTTAAAAAAACATAGTTTTAGTACCAAATCCACAAAAAATTTCAACAGGGGTCAGTCATGACCTGTAGACACCCGCTAATTAAACGACCGCCGCCCGCGCCCCATATAACAACAACACGGTAAAACTCCCCACTGAAAAAAAAAAATAAGACGGTTTTTTTTTTCTTTTTTTCCTCAAAATTACTACTTAAATAGACTCTCAGTAAGATACCTAACCACACCCTCACTGATCGGCCATGGTTTTTTTACATGTTTTATATTTACACACCACATACTACATACTTACAAGTTTTTCTATTAACAGGCAAATACAAGGTAGTGGATACCTAACAGCTCAAAGAAATGCGGAAAAGAATGGAGACCATTTTAAGGATGGCGACATTAAGCTAAGAAAAGTATGCCTTTTATTTCTGCTATTAACTCTACCTAATGGTTTAGTACACACCATTATTCGTTTGCGTTTTCCTGTTAGGTAGGTACTTACATTCATGCGTATAAAAATATTTTTAATGGCTAACTATAGCTGATACAAGAGATAAGCGTCATTAATCACAGAAACTGACCGCCTCATTGGTTCCGTGGTTACATGCGCGATTGTAAATCTAGAGGTCCAGGGTTCAAATGGGTCAGATAAGTTGAATTGGGTTTTTTTGGGAGGAAGGAAATTTACTATATTACCATCCGGTTTTTGGTAAACTGTGATTCATTTGCCTGATAGTGTAGTGTGTGTGACTAGGGTTGGCAACCTTACTATTTAATATAGTATCCTGCTATATTAGAGGCCTAAAGAAAAAATATAGTAGGCGAAACTTCTATATTTTTATTTCAATACAAAATGGCGAGATGATCGCAATAGGGTCAGTATTAATCTCCTAAAAAGCTGAATTTATGGTATTTCGTAACCTCAATTTAGAATATAAAAATAGACATGAGACATTTAAAAAATAAAAATGTTTTTGAAACATACCGACTATATTTTTTACAGGCAATGGCTTCTTTTTTTTTTTTTTTTTTTTTAGCCTACTCTGTCCCACTCCTGGGCAAAGGCCTCCCTCCACTTCTTCCATCTTTCGCAAACCTGTGCGTCCTCCTTCCAGTTTTCACGGAACCTATCCAGCTCGTCCCGCCATCTCCTACGTGGTCTGCCGCGACCCCGCCTCACTGTCTCAGGGCACCAGTTCTGTGCTATTTGGGCCCACAGTTTGTCCGGCTTCTATGGCTACTATTATTTAAATAAAATAGATGGTAACCTTATGTGTGACCTATTGTAATCGACAATCTGCTGTCAGTGTAGACCTAATCATCTAAATTACGATGAACCAGTCAAATTACTTTACTGTGACATAATATTTGGAGACCCAGTCTTACACAAGGGGTATCGTACCTATTACCCAATAAGGATAATTGACGACAATTATACATTAGTTAATGGTACTTAGGTAGTGGTAATTAGAATGATATTATTCTAATTACGTTTAAGTTCACTTTAAGATTTGTCACGGAAGAACTCATACGCTTTTGGGGGGAGCTTGAGCCCCTTGCGCCCCTCCTGGATCCGCTACTGAAGCCGATCCAAACATAGTTGGGAAAAGGGTAGGCAGTTGATGATGACGTGGAGACCCGGGCTGTATGATTCATGACAGATTAAGGAACGTCGACACCAAAAGAATTAAAGAATTGTAGCAGTTGTAGCTGGCATTCATTGATCGTTAGGTGAGAGGTTACTAACGTTACTGAAAATTGACTGAATCATCAATTAACAGCAATTTTATAGCAGATGAGGCTCCATTTAAGATAACTCATTGCTTGATACCTTCATAACGGTTCACGTCCATTGCTTCTTTAGACAATTGTTTTAAGTTAAGTAATGATAAGCGTCTCTTTAACCATACCTACATTATATGCCTGTGACCTTGCGTCTGTACTGAGCTCACGCAACGCGTCATACGTCCAGCCAGTAATAGGAATCGCCCGTCAAGGAGCGCTGTCCCAAATTAGACGCATTATTAACTTAAATAAAACACGTATACTAAAAGATCAATAATTAAATTATCTTTGAAATGGCGAAAGTTTCAGAAAAATACGCTTGATAGATTTTGCGTGATTCTTAGTTTTTTATCCGCGTAAAGCTCATCGCCCATTGTAACAGCACCTCTCCAGCACAGTTATGCCCCGGCACCGCCTCGAAAAATCTAGTTAGACATAACATGACATAACTTTACAAATAAATTTCACTATGTGCTAAAAACATAATCTAAAATATTCCTATGTTAAGTTATTAAGAAAATGGTCTAATTTTTCAACTAGAGTCTGCGCCACCACAGAAGCCCGGCGGAAAATTTATGGAACTACTTTTTTTTAATGCAATGAGATAGACACTAGCGCCGATTCTTTCCATCGAACTTGAATGGTGGCGGGGACTCTACCTAGGACATGACATAGGTCACACACATCTCATAACAGGCAGTAAGTAGGTAGGTACTAAAACCTCATTGGATGTTCGTCCACGATCTCTACAAGATCCGTAGGTACCCGTATATAAGCATATCTAAGCGCTATGTTATAATTGTATAAGTATATTACTCGTAATGGGAAAACTAGATTGTCCAGCTACACCACTCACAATGTTAATGCCACGAATACCAAATAAGTCTACCGGACCCATTAATTACGGAGACGTGCCATTTAAAAACATAAATCAGTCACTATTAATACAAAACTATTTATTTATTGGCCTCCTTGATTATGGCGTTTCGGTTCTGACGAATTTAAACATAGAAAATAATGTTTTATTATCTGTAATGCTGGCCATCATTCTATTTTTGACGGATGACATTTAGAAGAAATTGATTTGGAACATTCTTCAAAGTATTATTCTATTAAAGGTTTGTTTCGCTTTCAACTGTTTTTAAAATCTTGTTAAAATCTATCGGCAGACTCTGTAATTTAATTCAAAATTATTATCGTTATCCACCCATAGGTACTAATTCGTATCCATACTTATATTATAAATGCCAAAGTAATTGTGTCTATTTGTTACCTTTTCACGTCTAAACCACTGAACCTTAGTGAATTGGTATGAATTTGACAGAGCCTAAGGACATAGAACCTACTTTTCATGTAGAATATTTGTATTAAAAATAATGAAATACAAAATACACGCAGAAAAAGTCACGGGGAACACCTAGTGTAGATATGTAAGTAGTAATTATGCATTGCATTTAAGCAAATATTAATTTGTCATAAAACCGAGTCTTCAAGAAACATGCATTTAGATTACCGCAATAAAAATAGTACAAGAAACTCACAGTTGGTCGGTTTATAAAAATACACCTCCCCTCGGCTTCATTCAGTGAACACACGGCATTAACCGACCAAATGAAAAATAGTTTTATACACTTTATTTTATTTAAATACCGCATACCTTTGTAAATTGTCGTTTTATTTTCATTCATGAATTAGAAGTTACGGTTAGTTCCGTCGTAACTCTCCCACGGTGTATGAATGAAGTGCGCTTGCACATGATTCAAGGAGCGAAAGAAAGGGGCGCGTCACTTCCGGAGCGAGGCGTATGGCGCTACTTCCGGCCGTCACCGGATACGCATGTTCCCTGTTCGCATCAATTATTATTTCCTTCTTAATGTTTCCTTTCATAAAAGCTTAATTTTTAACGTCTTTGAAATAGAGAAGTGACCTGTCAAGATCGTTAGGGATTAAAAAAAAAAAGCGAACCGTTTTATTTATTATCGTTCGTTATTTATAATTATTATGTTTCAGATATTACCAAATAATGTTCAATATAAATAGTTACACTGATTGTGAATCCGACCATCAAAATTCTCTTTAACCGAAATCTAAATATAAATAACATTGTAGGTAGGCAGACCATAAACAAGAAAACACGTGGGCCCGATAACTGGAATTTGCCAAAACAGTTTTGTCGTTAAAGCTTACTTTTTCTCGGACGTAGGCTGTATTCACTGTATTGCGCTTGTACCTCACATCACGCCATATTTGATCACGAAAAGCTTTGGGTGTAAAAATAAAACAATCTGCTCTGATGCTCAAATCAAACTGACACACGTTGGTGCTTTTCCCAAAAGTAAAAAATACTGACCTCTGTCCGGTTTCTGAAAGCCTCTTTCATTTAATTTATCTGTTTTCAAATATATGTAGTTCCAGGTTCAGCTATTACAGGATTAGCTAAGACAGCAGCACGCGTAGCATAACCACTCTAGAAACGGGTTTTGTCGACGGAAGAATATAGACAAAATGACATATAAACAATCACAATCTGTCATTTTGTCTATTCTGCCGTCGACAAAACCCGTTTCTATGGCGTTCATGCTACGCGTGCAGATCAGAGACTTTAAATCAGCCTTTTTCGAACTGTTAACAAAAAAATCGATTGCCATAAATAAAAATCATGACCAGGAATGCTTTCGCAGTCCCTCATTACAATGATACAAAGCACCCGATCTTGAATTCCTTTGCCACCTTTAACGACTACGTGAGAGAGATCAACCTATAATGCCAGATACCTCACATCATTCATCTTCTTCATTCCTGATAAGCATTATGATCCCCAACACCATGATTAACCATAGACTGAAACTAAGACCATCGTTAAGCCACGTTTCATTAAAGGGGATTAGTTAGTTAGCCCATACCTAGTCATACAGCACCAACATAATAATAAAAAATAAAAATAAATTGTGAATAATTAGGTGTTTTTATTTTATGTATTTTATTTTCTCTTCTACTCTTAAACACGTTGTCTACATCTCTTTAACTACTTTCCTATCGCAGGTATGCTGGAAGAGATTTCTTTAGAAATAAGCATCACCTTTGTACGTATTTTTCTGTTCCTTTCTTCTTGTCTGTTTATGTGTACATAAACCGTTAAATAAAAATAAATAAATAAATAATCCTTCAATTTTGATAGATTATTGTTACCCGTTAGTTGAGAACCAAAGATAAAGCTGCGTCAGCATTAGCGTGATACGACTGAATGTGATGTGATAGTATTGAGGACTACGCTAGCTTAACTTAGCTTTCAAATATTTACCTGTTTTGATTGATTTGGCAATATTACTGTATGACAGCAATTTGCGACGTTGCCCACTTTCTGTACAAACGCTCTATAATCTAGGCTCTATTCAGAACTGCCCTTTGAGCAGCAATGAATTCAACACATGCGGATCTACCTGCATTGCCTGTGTGTAGACGTAGATCTCTATATAGGGTCAAATAAAATTAGCTAGCGAAACGCCGCAGACGTGATGGCTATCGATATACAGGGTGGTTTTTTGAGATGGGGCAGTAAGGACAGCTTCCTTAAAAGTTGTGGCTACAGGAAAACGGTCTTAGGAGACTGTCCTTAACTTTTTGAGACATTTTGATCTGCATTCACAGATTTTGTAAAAAATATACAGTTACCAAGAAAATGGGCAGCAAGAAGATGCCAATCGATCCTGTTCCTTATAAGGATCAAAAAACACTTTTACTTACTGCCCCATCTCAAAAATCCAGCCTATTTAAACAAAAATAATTGTCTTTTGACAATTATTTTTAAAAGAGTAGGTAATCATGGAGGTACTTGCCGGCTCTTCTCCATAGAAAATTACCAATTTATTGGAACCGTGCACCTAGCTTCTGATGTTTCATAGGTGCCCATGTAGTCTTATGTAAAACTAGTTTCCCAAAGCGGTTTCACCCGCATAACTCTCGATCTCGTTGGAATATCGGGATAAAAAGTATTATCCTATGTCCAAATCTAGGTCTACCCATGTACCAAATTTAATCTAAATCCGTTCAGCCGTTTTAGCGTGAAAGCGTAACAAACAAACAAACATACAAACTTACAAACATACCATATAATATTTAGTTTAGATAAAATATTTTGAATTTGACTTATTGTCTTATTGTCATCTTATTCTTGAAACTCAATAATTTTGTTCCAGTTTATTTTAGCACAACAGGACAGCCTTGCCCCGTAGCTGCAGCAACGTGATTGGTTCCCGCAAAGTTGGACCCCTCACTATGACGTAGGTGGCTGACGTAGCTACACGACCCTGACCTGCAGAAATTGGGTCAGGGCAGCTAGATACTCCACCCACAATTCCGCTATGCAACTCCTGGTTAATCAATGGTGCGGAAATACCTACACAATAATGCTCAAAGAAAATTTGTCTAGGTACCTACTATAAATTATTTGTTTTCTCGGAAGCCAGCAAACATTGGCGGCACCGCTTTCACAGTCAATAAAATTGATTCTATTGCACTTTGTGTACGTAGCTATTTTCTATCTCTGTCTGGCACTAGGTTTTGTCAAACGGGTGACGAGGACGGATAGCGGAAGTGAAATAAGAATGGAGTCGGGGTTCATTCATTGATGTTTCCGCCGCCATCAATGGGTGGACACAAAATAAGGCACTGCAGAAGGCTTTGACCATAAAAGCGCGTAAAAATACGGCATAAACCAGAGGCGATAAATACCAACTACAAAAAAAGAATTGAAGTGAGGATTTTTCATGTACAGACCGAGAAGCCGATAGGAATTAATAGAAAAAGGCAAAAGTGCACTGAGATGCGATTCTAAGAAGCTCGGATTGTCCAAAAAGCTTTAAGTATTTGAACCCTTCCACATTATCCAGTCAAATATTTCGATTTGATGCAACGAGAAGGGTAATGCTATAAATCATATTTAATAGAAACTTCTTTACATAACTATGTTGTAAATAGGTGCACATGAGGGCAGCCACTCAATACTATTGGTCGCTTGTTTGTGGGACTCTGGTTCCACAAGGTTAAGGTGTCGCCGAAGCTGAAAAACACCGCATGGTATTTGGAGGGCAGGTTAATAAAAGGCAAGTTAAACTGTTACTTAATTAATGTTTTTTTGTTACACTACGAGTCTACGAAGCCTACCCAAAGAATAGTATAGTCATTCTTGCCTGATTGGCCGGAAAAGGCAGTAGACAAAGATGAATGAAAAATTATGCGGGGGCCCTTTGCGGGCAGTGGGATAGTAATAGTATCTATTAAAAAATAATAAGGAGAGGGAGTGGGCTATAATCTTTAGCGTAATCAGTCTATAATGTTTCGACTGCAGGGGCAGCAGTCTCGACAAAGATAGCGATCGCTATACGACCGAACTCGGTCGCAGAACCTAATGGCGTCACCAGATTTTTTCGTCCTTGTCAAGGAATTTTGACCGTCTAGGACACCATTAGGACTTTGCGACCGAATTCAGCCGTATAGCGATCGCTATATATGTCAAGGACTGCTGCCCCTGGGACATAGGCCTCCTTTTGTGAGAGGGCCGTATCCACCAAATGGCCGCGCGGGCCCAGTGCGGGTTGGTAGGACTTCACATGTCTTCGAATTTTTGGTCCTAGGACATGACGGTTTCTTCGCTATGTTTTCCTTCACCGTTTTGATGAAATTACTTACACAAAATAAAGCGCCTGCATGGGTTCGAACCCATGACCTAACCACTCGAAAGTCGGAGCCGTTGCCACTGGCCCACCAATGCATTCCATACTTACTGAGCTGCTTAAAGGCTTTATACTTACCTCGACCTAGTGCAAAAATATTCTTGTTGTTGTTTAACTTCTTCTTGAACGCACTGTGTGGGGCGTTTTTCTAAGAAACTTCTTTGATCGTAATGCCAGTCCACTCTTAACCTATCGCTTTAGGCAACATGTTTTTAAGGATTCATAGGATGCCAACAATTCTAAGTAGAATTTATTTTCTGTGCATTTGTAATTTGGCTCTGAAATTGGTACATAGAACACCCATACTATGTAAGCATGTACCATGTATGATGTGCAACTGCAGATCATATACTTAAACCGCATATTCAGTAGGTATTTCAGTCGCTATAAATAGCCCAAAAATCATTAGATTTTTACAGCAAAAATACGTGGCTTGAAACTAGAAGTGAATTTTATTGAATAGCAGAATTTAATAAAAACGTGTATGAAAACAAAATATTTATCCATCCAAACAATCTCGAGGGTCGCTCAACTAAGCACGTCATTCAATAAACAAGATAACTTTGCAGCTGGGAAACTGAATTTCAGACGAACTTAAACCTTGATCCTTTTGAAATAAAGACTTTTTGCTAAGCTAGTGTTGGTAAATCTAGTTTGTTCTATGGTGACGTAACGGGAGTACCCGACCGTTCATTGAGATTTCATGCCGCAGCCCCGCAGCCCCCTGTGTAACCTCACCCTTATCTCGTTAATTACCCCTCCCGTAGTGACGTCAGGGGTAATTTCGTCACACTAAATAAAATTCCACTTTCTAGATTAGTTTTCTGATAACATTTTATTTGTGATAATGTTTGGAGCTCTATTGTTTTGTTTGACGTCGATTGGGTTCAAATTTAGTTGTTGAAAGAATGCCTCTCCAAACGTCGGATACCAATTTATATCTATTTATACAGGTTGAATTTTTGAGATGGGGCAGTAAGGGCAGCTAGCTACTCAAACGTCAATTAGTCCCATAGAGTTTTTTGATCCATATAAGAAACAGGATCGATTGGGATCAAAAAACGGTTTTGTAAAAACTGCCTATTTTCTTGCCGACTGTAATTTTGTTTCAAAATCTGTGAACGCAGATTAAAGTGTCTCCTAAGACCGCTTTCCTATAGCTACAACGGTTGAGGCAGCTGCCCTTACTGCCCCATTTCAAAAATCCAGCCTGTATAATAGAATTGTTACTTAGAATTTTTGTTCCATTTGTCTGGGTATGTTCCGAATTGGCGCAAAAACGGCTGAACGGATTTGATTGAAATTTGGCACACAGGTAGTTTATACCCAGGATTAACACATAGGGTACAATCCCGGTAGTGCGTTTCCGTGGGATATTTATTTACCGTCTGTCTTTGACAATTTTATGAAATGGCTATAACAGGGAAAATTAACGAAGGGTGTGTACTTAACAATTAATTTCATAGAATCATCAGTACAACTTATACGTAAATTAGAATTGGCCTCAAGTGACATGACTTCATGACATAGTCATTCCATATGGTAAATTGAACTAAGAGAGTGCTGTTGTATTGATGATTTTAATTTATTATTATAATAATTCTGTAAATACATAGAATACTGACTGGACAGGTCCACTCAAATCTGTGTGGTTCTTTCTTCAAAAGACCATTTCAGACACTGATCCACATGGTCCTCATATGACTTGACCAAGATTATGTCTGGACTTTAAAAGAGACTACGACCTCTGAGTTTGTTTCGGCCTTTCTTCTCAGAGTAGTCAGATAGGAAACACCGACCTCATCTAGCTTATTTTTAATATTTTTTATATGACGTGTAAAAGTGATTCCGATATCCTATTTACAGAATAAACAATTTCATTTCATTTCATTTCATTTCATTTACCTACTATAAAGCTGGCCAAAAAACGTAAAGAAAAAAAAACTGTAGTCATGTAACGCTCTCGGCTAGCACCCATTGCACCAATGACGAAACAGTCAACTGTAGGTATCGATCGTGTCTGGGCCTAAAGTTTGACGTCACTAAGTGCGTCACTGATCTAGGCTACATAGCTACAACAGGGTTCAATGCATTTTGTCTAAATTGGAAGTGTTATAGGATCTTGTACCGATACAAACTGCGCTTGCCTTTTTTTTTGTTCTTGGGTGGAAAATGCTCGTGGATGTCCTCAGCCCTGGGGCGGGCGAAAGGGTCTGTCAGACTCCTATTGATTAAAACCCACCCCGGTGTTCCCTTGCCACACTTGGACCGGGGATCATGAGATCTTCTTCTTTGACCTCTGCTTGCCTGGCGCAAGGCATATGCCCGATTCCCATCTTACCGATCATGGTTCGTCATGCTAACTTTTTCTATTCAGCTGAAACAAGACTAAAACGAGTGGTGAAGGGCATTTTAGGGGATGTCTTTTGTAACTTTTGACGTGCTAAAAGTGGTGATACTCAGCCTAATTTATTTTAACAAGACTTACTATCTGACAACGAATCATGTATCTTTAATCCTTTCTACCTCTAGTGTAGAGTCGGAGAGAACGGGCGCTATAGATAGAGTTTCCGAAATTCCTCTACCAAAATAACTTCCCAGTACTTTTATGACTCTATCAGAAACAGAAATGAGATAGAGTAAGTACCTACATAGTAGGTAGGAAGATAAGTAGGTATGCTATTGTGGAGTAAAGAGACGTCATGCTCCCCAGCAACCCCATCACCTGTTTTTCCATTTATAAGTTTATAATACTTTTGTACACAATATGTACTCAATTTGTACATACTTAAAAATACCTTGAAAGCTTAAGAGTACAGACACTTCATTTTTATGTTGCTGTAGAGCAATCTCTCCAACAACCCCAAGTTAAAATATGAAAAAACTTATGTAGATGATAATTGTATTAACAAAGAAGTCTCTGAAGAGATTTAAGTAAGTACAAATTCAGTACTTAAAAGGTACAAAAGTATTATAAACTTGGAAAAACAGGTGAAGGGGTTGCTGGGGAGCATGACGTGTCAAGAGTTGTCATAAGTTATTCTTAGTGTAGATATGCAATCTGTTACTTTCATATGAACAGTATAGCCACTTGTACAGCTTAACTGACTAATTATTATTACATCGATATTCTACAAAGTGTGATTAAATAACCATTCAATTATATTGCCACCATCATTCATGAATTATAGCGATTACGTCAACATTAATGGACATTCATTCACGTTACAAGTACCTACATATTATAGCATTATTTTTGTTGTAAGTATACAGTTACAAATACTTACAATCACAATATAATTCGGTAAGGCTAGCCGGCAAGTTTCGTAAACATTCTCGTGTTACGCTCAGGTTTCCGGATATCACGGTGTGTAATTTAAAGCTCACAACATTTACTAGTGACTAGATAATATTACTTCAACGGCACAAAATACAAGAGTTGTGAATGAAACAGTGCGCGTCCGGCGGGTCGGCGAGCGGCGCGAATGGGAGCGGAAGCCCGCGGTTAGTCCACTTCCTGTTTCCTGCAGGGCCGAGAGCGACGCACGCGCAGCCGAGCGCGCCCGACCGTGGCCGATCTCATACGAGCGCACCCGACCCACTCCGACTGCCGCCGAAGCTCCGACGTACCACCACAGCACGCTACAATTTTTCATTGAGCGACACGTCGAGAAAATGGAAAATCGTTTGTCGCATGTTACTAAATATATACATTGATTCGTTGAACAGCCTATTATCTATGTTTGGTATTCTACTTGTTGAAATTTATGGGAACATGTCTTTGCGTAGGAGAATTTTAAATCGCGACAAGTTTTACAAACGTGATAAAATTTTTATGGAAATCGACCACCGGCACCGGAGCGGAGTAACGGCTACTTATACTTAGACTACCCCCAGCATTATCATAATATCCTGTTATTGTTTGTACAGTTTACTACAGCCACACTACTAACAGAATAAAAGAGGAACGTGTAGACTATCTAAGTTTGTGCCTTTACCTGAATTAGTTTTCCTTAAGGGTTATGCGCTAAGGTAGCCCGCGAGATTCAAATTTTCTTGTGATTTTTCCATTTTGCAGGTCAGCGTCAGGTTGTATGTTAATTAAAATATGATACGCGACCGTAACAAATATGGCTTTACATAATTAAAATCATTACAATCAGCAATACAACTCCATAAGTTAGCATAATTGTCATGATTTCATGAAATAGTCATTCAATGAGATTACATGAACTTAGAGAGTTTTATTGATCATTTTTATGATTATAATTCTATAATTAAACATTTGATACGGCCGCAAATCATATTTAGATCAACATAAAACATGATACTGACCTGCAAATTGCAAAAAACGTAAGAAAATTTGAATTTCGCGGGCTCCCTTGACGCTTTCGCCTTAACAGCAAATTAGTCCCTCACATAAAAGTAAACAATAGCATATAAAATAACATAGCTCAATTAAACCTTTAATATTTTTTCCCTATTTTTTTTAATAATAAATTATGGGAAAATCCACCAGGTGGCAACTTAACTTACTTAAATACTAGGAAGGAAAACTTCGTCAGGAAACCTACACACTCGATATAAAATCGGAGAGAATGGTGACATAATATTACGCCACCTTCCAACATTAATTAGAATTGGATAAGCATCATAGTTTGGTCACTCACATTCATGACTGCTCCTATTCAGTAGAACTATGAGCAATTTCATCATTTTATCGATAACGAAGTTCTCCACTCATGTATTTGGTCGTTTCATCCTTTGATCGCCCTCGAGCTAGTCGATGTCCCTCCAAAACCTTTTACAAATACAGAAACACTTAAATTATCAAAAATTCGAAACAAAAGTCATAACTCCCCAATACATTTAATAACGGACGTCCTTATTTAAAAGTGTGATGACGTCAGAGCCCTATCGCGACGCACATTAATTGCCCAAATGCGAATAACATTTTATTATAAGTATATAGCTGCCGATTCGCCTACATGCCGCCTACGCAGCGCCCACGTTCCCCGGCTCCTCTTGAGCTCAGACGGACGTAGTAGCGTAGGCTCGTACTGTGGGCGCAAGATTAAGTTTTGTGCAGATACGACACTTCATTAGAGGAGCTAAGTATTTATCGGGCCTCGTGCAGGAAGAACACAACGATAGAACATTAAAAAAATGAATACAAAAATAAAAACGTACATACGTAATGCCAAAAGGCCCTATCTCAACATTTGAAAAAAATAAAGGACGCAGCGCAACTTTATTAAAGTCCTTTGCAAATCCTTGATCTGGCTGGAATCATGATTGGTAATTTTGCAGCGAGAAGTGAAAAATTGAAAACATTTTATTTCACATAAACCTACAAGGGCACTTATGAAAGAAAACAACGAACGTCTGTTCTAGTCTCACGGAATTCACAGACGTTCTGAACGGACCAGGAGATTTAATTAACTGCTGGAGGGAGGTGGGCTGGTTGGAATAACCACCGACGGAAGCCATGGCCCGCGCACAATGGTTCATCTGAAGGACTAAGTACGGAACCCAAACCCATAGAACCCCAAACATAGAACATTGTCTCACGGAATTCCGAATCAGGAATCCTGATCAGGAAACCGTACGTATGTGGAGGCTGGCCGTATACGTACGGTTTCCGGATCAACACTAAAATGTGAAAGACATATAATATAACAGACACACGTTAAACATACCAAAAATACTTGAAATTGTCTATAGTACAAAGTCTGGGCACCATGGTGCTATTCAGCGTGGCAACAAACCACTTGTGAGATATAAATATTAAATACAATCAATCAATCGACCAGAACACTTAATTTATAAGGTCAATCAATCAAATCAATGATGTTCTTGAATGCGACTCAACTCAACTGTTGAATGGAAATACTTTTGCAGATTCATCTTTCAATTCATATAATTATGTCAAACGTCTCGCTTGTTGCAAGAGTCGATGGGTTTTTTTTTATGTGGGTAGGAAAAACCCCGAAATTAAAACTACCTTAGTATATACTTACGCATTTGACGATACCTATCAGCGCCGCACTCCAACAGGGTACTGATCGTGACAGATGGAAAAAGACCGTTGACAATTTGAAAGGAGTCATGATTCTCAGCAGTGAGAGAGCGATTGGAAAGAAGATGAAGTATATACTTACCTACCTAATAAGAACGTTCTCTGACTCTTTCTGTATTGTTGGAGATTTTTAACCGACGAAAAATAGGAGGAGGTTCTCAAGGCGACGCGAATAATTTTTATTTATTTTATTTACTGCTAGCGATCCGCTCCTGCTTCGCACCGTTTTTACTACTTTAGAAAACACCGAGACTTCTTAGTAGATGTAACTTTAATATTAACGTATTATACACATAAACCTTCCGGAATAAATTCTCTAAACGATGGTGAAAACATCATCAAAATCTGTTGCGTGGTTTCGAAGAACAACGCGGACATACAGACAAACGCGAAAAGCGACTTTAATTTATAATATGTATATAGATTAATATCGTTGGTTTCTGATGTGTTACAAATTAGCTGAAATATACAATAAAAAATCTACGGCACATCTCCGAAATTGCTAATCTTTGCAATTATCCTTTTGTGTCGAACAAGGGGCTAGCGACAAGCCGATTCAATTGCGCCAACACGAACTGTTTCTAGAACTACACGCAGAATTAATTAGATTGTAGACCACTGTTATTATCGTAACTAATCGTACCTCTTGTGTTCTAATGACACAACATTATTAGCGGAACTTTATCGTCACAATAGCTTATTTGACAAACCACTAACTTCAACAAAACAAACTATTCGGACAATACGAAAAGTACTACAAGATTCTATGACATTGAAAAATTTCCCGTGTCGGAACAACGTACCTAAGAATATGAATCAATACGCGAGCAACATAATCAATGGACTCTATATTTACGTCACACACAATTGCGAACGTTTTCAACAAATTCAATATAATTTGAAATGCACCGATGCTATGAATGGTATGTATAATGTAGTAGGCACATCCAGATCATGAAACATGTATTTGCTGTTACCTCACGAGTTGGATAAACAGAGTTGGTATTATGTTACACTCAGGGCATGATTATGAAAGAGCGTCCGATTACCATTAGGTCTTAACTAAGAGTATAGGGGGGAGGCTCCCCACACCCTCTGCCCTCACACTACTCCTCCATTAACTACGTAAGCTGAGGGGGAGAGATTACGTTGTATATCTAGGAATATTTGCATAATCATATTCAGGAGGCGAACTTGGAAAACCGTCAACGACTGATTTCGGGATATTTTGGTAATCAAAAACTTGCTTTGTGAACTTCATTCAAGTTCGGATGAACTGCATTCTATTTTTAGCTAAGATCATCAACAATATTATTTGAAGGCTATAATTATAGAGAGATGGATTATATTGATTCAACATTCAATTTCGTTTTAGCGTAGCACTACCTACTTACTGCTTAGTTCTTAAGCCGCATTGATTGTCATCTCGTGCTACGATTATCTAATCTTCTTTAATGTCTTCAAAGTATGCATTTTTCAATAAATACGTCTTACAGACAACCGGCTTAATACATTATAAGTATACTGTCATTATTTCAATGTTGAATCGAACTCTTAAAAGGAACTAAATAAACGTTTCAGCAACATCTAAAAACAGTCACAGTTAAAACGAGTCGTTGTATAACAATAGTGCTGAATGAGTCAGTGTAGCAGCAAGCTTGCCTTATACATGTGTTAACAAAACTAAAGCAGTTTACGTAACCCCTACAAATCATTGAAAGACTAGGGGAGGGGTTGGGGTGGAGCGTAGGCCGCTGTATGAATGAACGGAGAGCGTCACGCAAACATTGCGTGTTTTTCAACACGATAGAGATCGATAGCTAGTGGCATATTTGTTAGATGGCTGGTCGAGTTGGAGCTGATAGTCTTATAGAGAGGAATTTGGACATTACCAAGCCTGGACTTACGACTCATTAGTCATAATTCCACGAAATATTTATATATTTTCGAATTGATAAAAAGGTGACGTTGTTAAAGAAAGATGTCTATGTGACAATGCGTGTATTTTTCTGAAACAACTCTTTATCACAAGGTGAATAAGTCCTATTCAGTGTCCAGGCAAAATGCAGCTGCTCTGTAGTTAAGAGGTAAGCTATTCTCTGAACAAATCGCAACATCTGTCTCGAGAGCCCGTTGAGGCAGGTCGCCGACCGATTCATCTCCAAATCTGCATACGTTTAGCCGTCGTGCGTCATATTTCCGAAGTCGGTTCATTCCGCAAACAAAGGTCACATTGTCAAACGGGATGCCGGATGCGGGAGCGGTCCGTATCTCGGCATCGGGCCGGTGTCCGGCCGGACGAGAACGGACGCGCGTCCGCTTTGTACCGCCACATCCGATTACGATGGAATTCACACTCGCGTATTGTCATGTAATGACAATGTCGATTACACTTGCTCTCGTATTCATACGCCGACGGTCAAATTGTCGGTTTCCTTTTCCATTGAGTGATTTGGGACGTTTGTAGTAATTTCTGTTTACGTAAATTGCCATGCCAACTATGTTTTATTTATTATTGTGCTCATTTATGGAGCTTGCACCAGTTGCGACACAACCGACTGTAGTTCCAGCACCTAGTTAAAACTTATCTTTTGGTATGAACGCACTGAAGTTTTAAATTGTACCGATTGCCCGCTTTCTTCTCTTCGAATCTTGTAACGGGGCACTGATGAGCCATCATTAACTAGTATATAACAGGACTCCCTAAGTTAGATCAAATGCCTCAGGAGTCCTGTTACTTTATCACGCAGATGCTTCAGGGAGGAGGAAACAAGGTGTGAGCAGTAGGTTGTAGGATCTTAGGATCTGTGATCAGAGTTCCGAGTTAGTTCGAAGATTGAGAAAATCGAAAAGTCGGTGCCTAAATTGACTTGGTCATGAAGTTCAAGATCAATGCTTTATGAGGAGGTGACTTAATCCTAATAGTCAGAACATATCTTTCAAAAATCACAAAAAAGGTAACGATTATATTCAAACTTTCGCTCAAAGTTTTAACTTGGTGGATGAAATCACCAAAATAATTTTCAAATTTGGGCTTACGCGACACCCGGCTTTACCTAAATGTGGAAACCACAATCCAATGGTGTCTTTTCTGAACATATACATAATAATAATATGTCCTGAGAGTGCATGTTTTGTTCAAACGCATCATCATTATCTGCATAGCCTTTTCCCAACTATAATTGGGGTCGGCTTCCAGTCTAACTGGATGCAGCTGAATACCAGTATTTTACATGGAGTGACTGCCTATCTGACCTTCACAACCCAGTTACGAGGTAATACGATACTCCTTGGTGAGACTGATTGTCAGAATTTTGGGTTTCTGATGATCCGGTACGACTGTCAAAGACCCAAGAAGTTTTGTTCAAACGCATGTAGTGTCTATTTGAATAACTTATTAGTTATCATTATCACCGTGACGGTGGCGGTGTCGTAACCGGAGCTCTTCCTGTGCACACGCGATATTATAAATGCATTGTAACTATACTTATTAGAACAGTAGGTACTCCATATGATATGTGATAACCCCGAGCGTGTATGACTATAGCTTCTTTATTTCTAATAGTAGATACTTAGGTTAGTATTATAATAACTTTTCATCTTTTAGCTCAGAGGTTCGCAAACTTATTTCATCTACCGCCCACTTTGAAAATCAATTATCTTTCAGCGCCCCCTCATTTTTTTTACTTTACCTCAGCTTAAAAACCGCAATGACATTAATTACCTACTTTAATTAATTTAATTGCAGTGTGCTATACCTATTAGTCTGGTCTGGAGTTTAAACTTACATTCTAAACTAGACTTTTTTGCCAGTGAGAGCAATTAGAACGCAAACTCTTTTATCTCATTCGACGCTCAATTGTACTGAGTAAGTAGGAACAAGTATCGATGAACCAGGCGATTGATACAGGATTGCACAAATCGCGTTATTAAAACTTGATTGCTCATGGGCTATCCTACGAAATCTATGTTAAATGTTTTTAGTTTTTATACAGTCAAACAGGGCAGAAATATGAACTAAATAATCGATGTTGCGTAGTAGGTAGATTTAATTTGAGTGAATTTTAAAATAATAAATAGATGAAATTACAAATCAGCCATCGCCCGCCTAAACCAGTTCAACACCCCCCAATTTTTTCTGGGCCCCTTACCGCTCCCCTCTAGACCTCCAGAGCCCACAAGGGGGCGTTATCGCCCACTTTGAGAAACACTGTTTTAGCTGATCACCAGAAATTCTTAGAAGCTTCCTACTTATCTACTTAAAATTATTATAGATTACTAACGTTTCCTTAGGTACCAATGTGAAAACCGCGCCTGATCCAATTTAATTACTGTAAATCTCCACTCAAATGGTTCTCAAGATGACGCTCATCACCAGCTCCAGAGAGTCATCTTAGAACGAGTGATGATGAAACTGGTAATCTTACCTGAACTGGACAGAATAGGTAATAATATTATTTAAGTATAGAATATTAATAATAATACATGTAAGTACAGGCTACATGGTCAAAGATCAAGATCGTACCTAATTGTTTAGGAGAGATATTCAAGAAAGAAATCTACATGGATTCGTATAGTGTTCTTGAAACTACGACACACCTTGTTAGAAATGAACAATATAATTAATTCAACGTTTCATGGCGTTGGTGTTGCCAGTGTTGCTACATTATTGCGCAGGAGTGGAACTGACAACACTGGTCCGCGTGAAAGTTGCCCGTACCGTGAAATTTATAATATTGTATTAATCATTAGTATCATTACATATTTGAATTATTTCGTTGTTGTTATGACTGTTATGCGTCCGGTTATTTTGTACAACTCATGGAGAAATTGCTTTACTATCCGGTATGTCTTAACTTATCGCCTTAGATACAATGATGACTTAGGTAGGTATGTATGACTATAATAACGTAATATAAGTTGTCCATAAAGTGATTAATTAATAGACACTAGTATTTATAAAGAAGACTAAGTACTTTTTTATACGCTTTTATTAGCTTGACCTGTATCTATCTATCTATCTATCTATTTATGTAACGGAATCTTTCAACGTAATTTTCACCAACTTTAAGACGTTCGATTAACTTGAAAATTTGCACACATATCAAGAACCAATGACAATACAATAATTTCGTATCTTGAAGCTGATGTGATGATGCAGCCAGGAGGTGGATAGAGGAACTCTTCAGCGACTTCTAGTTTGGGCTCATATGGTTCGGTTTGACTAGTCCAATATATTGCACTTAGAGTCGAGGGTCTGATGAAGGAGCCAGGACGTGGATACTGGAACTCTTCTGTGGCTACTAGTAAACACCTCGAGTTTGGGCTCATATGATTCGATTTGACGAGTCTAATCTAATGCACTAGGTGTTGAGGGTCTGATAATGGAGCCAGGAGGTGGATTCTGGTAAAGCATGGGGCGCTTTAGCTGTTTATACTTTAAATTAATATAAACAAAGCACTCCAGTCTTTTTGTTTTAATCATTGGATATAGAAGAAGTGACAAGCTGGATTGGTACTTATATCGTAACTACACTCGAGAGCAATGAATCCGGGTCACTTAAAGAATCCTAAAAATCTCGGAAACTAAAAATGCTAGGTTAATGCAATAAATTGTATTTAATAGACAATGTAATACTCCTTAAATGAAGGTATTAAAACTTCTTAGTTATTGTAAAGTTATATCATAAAAAAATCAAATTTGAAAAAGGGCCACTTTCGAAGATGGAACTACGAAATTACAGCATTTGGTTTTGCTTTTGTTTGTAATCTGTCATTTATGTGGGTACATAAACCATGTTGATAGTGCTCTATATTCATTATTCAAGCTGAAATTATGTCGCTTACGCCTGAAGAATGCACCAGAATACTTACAATGCTGGAAACCGGCCGGAGTCAGCGCGATACAGCCAGGACTGTCGGTGTGTCGCTGTCAACAGTACAAAGAGTTCTCCGACGTTACGAAGAAACTGGTTCTAACCTACGCAGACCAGGAACGGGCAGAACCAGGTGTACCACAGCACGAGAAGACCGATACTTGGTGAACACCATGCTTCGAAATCGCTTTCTCACAGGAACTGAACTCACAAATCAGTTTCGACGCCTCGGAGGAAGTAACCCAAGTGCATGGACAGTAAGACGTCGGCTTGCTGAATCTAACTTAAAACCCCTTAGACCTGCAAACGGCCCTAAACTGGAGCGTGGGCATCGTATTTCAAGACTAAGATATGCCCAGAGCCACGTAAATTGGAGTATTGAAGATTGGTCAAAAGTTATGTTCTCCGACGAATCAAAATTTATGCTCTACAAGCACGATGGAAGACACAGAGTGTATCGAAGACCAGGGGAAAGATTCAAGCAAGCATGCATCGAAGAAAAAGTAGCCTACGGTGGTGGGTCTGTACTTGTGTGGGCCGGAATTTCTTCTGAAAGTCGCACAGAGCTGGTGATCATAGAAAACGGCTCTTTAACTAGCGTAAGATATGTGGAAGAAATCCTCAATGATCACGTTGGTCCATTTATGGTCAATTTAGGTGAGGATGCTATATTTATGCATGACAATGCCCGACCTCATACAGGTAGGATTGTGAATGACTACCTTCAAGAGATGAACATTACTCGTATGGAGTGGCCAGCGCGCAGCCCGGATATCAACCCGATCGAGCATGCTTGGGACGAGCTAGGCAGATGCGTAAAACAACGAAACCCTCCCCCAATCACGCTTCGTGAGCTCAAAATTGCTCTCACAGAGGAATGGGAGAATATTCCCCAAAATCGTATAAGGAACTTGGTGTACAGCATGCCAAACCGCGTAAACGCAGTAATGGAAGCACGAGGAGGCAATACGAAGTATTAAAATTCAAGAAAATCATAATAAAGTTCAAAAATTTCATGTTTCCTATTTTTGTTTTAAGGAGAGATCAGCAGTTTTTTTCTTTATGTAATTTTGTGTTAATAAAATGTATGGTGACTCATATTTTTTTTACTTTCATTTAAGGAGTATTACATTGTCTATTAAATACAATTTATTGCATTAACCTATCATTTTTAGTTTCCGAGATTTTTAACATTCTTTAAGTGACCCGGATTCATTGCTCTCGAGTGTAGTACAAGTGAATTTAATTTTATTTTATAATTTTTAGTTCGTGTAAAAAGCTTGTCTTTTTGTTTTTTTTTAAACTACAATTTTTATTTAATAGGTACCTATGTAGAATGGACAATAATTTTTAAGTACCTAAGTAAAGTTCTTCCTAGCTTTGCTTTAAATTCAACCTTTTGTTTTTTTCTTCAATTAAGGAAAATTATTCAGTCAGAAAGACGAACGCTAAAAGCTCAAAGTAAACCAACACCATCGTACTAGTACATCCTAACATATTATAAAACAAAGTCCCCCGCCGCATCTGTCTGTCTGTTTGTCTGAGCGCGATAAACTCAAAAACTACCGAACGGATTTTCAAACGGTTTTCACCACTGGACGCAGTGATTCATGCGGAAGGTTTTAGTATATAACTCATTAAGGTTTTGTGTAAATTAGCTGAAATATGACGATTATTGTTGAAGATGTCGGAAAAAATCATGCCGATTGGGAGCTTTACTGGCGTACGCCGCGTAAACCGTAAAAGATACATACAAATTACGTTTGACAGAATGGTTCATCTTTATAAGTTCTTCTACAAAAAAGTCCTTCAGAATCATCTTCAAATTATCTTTCAGAATTTGATAAAAATTTCATTGTTATTTCCGAAGCTATTTTGACCGGAATTATATTAATCCTTATCCAATAAAATATTATTTTAATTATTTAAATTGGGCATTTAATTTAGATTATAATATGCTTTGGCATCATATCATTTAAAGGAATAGTTTAAAAAATATCACAGATTCAAAATTACGCGTAATAAAATAATTATGGTTGACGGCAACGCGGGCGCAGCGGTAGGAGTCAATAACCTTTTCCTTGGCTATTAGGTATGTAATCGCGGTAGTACGTTCCCGTGAAATATTTTGCGACATCTACGCGGGCGAAGCCGCGGGCAAAAGCTAGTTAATGTAATAAAATTTGGTACCTACCCATGTTTGTAAACCAACAAATTATTTCATTTGATAAAACGTAAGTAAAGTGGGAATTGCAGGTAGGTACTTACTACTTACCTACCTAAAAACTAGATGAGAAATAATGACACGGTATAGCTGACTAAAAAATTGTTTTCAAAGCAAATTGATAATCGCGATGCATATGGGAAAGCTAACGGGACTGAAGGCACTTCTTGTTCGTCATAATAATAACTAAGACGTAATAAGTCCCCTAGACAGCAAATCCGTAACTATATTTTTATCCACACCAGAAGTATACATTTAAGGTTCTGATCCTGGAGATTCGCCAGTCAAACCAATTTGAGACTCGTAAGATTACCAATTTGAAGTTTGAAGAATAAAGTTAAAGACAGACGTTCGTTCATTTGCGTATAATTCAAACAGCAAACTTCAACCCACTCTGACATACCGTACACTGACGAAATGTAAAGAAGGCAGATAAGTATCATAGTGCTGTATCTAACTGAAATCTCAGCTAAAACTAGTTACCACAAGTTAAATAGCGAACTTACGTCTATAACACATAATAGGATAAAGTGGCGGCTCCCACGAGACAACCCACACAAAAACTTGTTCGCACCAAGACGTTTCCATTGAAAGGGTGACAGTTGCGTTCCTAGCGCATTCGAGTTCTCTTTGCCCTTTGAGTTTGCGCCTTTCCTTCGATTATCGATTCCGAATAAGAATATAATTTGAGAGACGACATATTTTTAGATCGCTCGCTAGAAATAGTGACTCGTGTGAATTTTATGTATTCCATTTTACGAACATTGCCTAGGTTTTAAAGTGGAAAATGTAACCGTCTATTATATTGGCTTTCGCCTGCGGCTCCGTAAGGGGACTACGGGACCTAAAGGTGCCTAAACGCAAGTTTTATAATGCCTAAAAGAATATGATCCACTGCAGTAAACAAAATCAGAAAAATATATGATATTCTTCAGGATATATGCTAGTAAGATAGTGTGTTGAAAACATAATACAACTAATTTGATACGATAGAAAAATATCACGAAAATACCTCTAAAATTCAAAATCATATTAATATACATGCAATCGTTCTGATTGTTTCTGAGATTATTCTACAAGCAACATATTAGCGTAATAGTGTTTTAATTTTTTAGTTCAATCTATAGATTTTTTGTAAATAGATAATTGCTTCATATTTTGCAATAAATTACCTGCGTTGTGTCATCGCGCTTCTCTTTCTCTTTCTATGCAGTCCGACAGTGACTGCACTTAGGCTGTTGTAAGCCTCGTAAAAGTACTTTTTGCCGACATATACGAGTAGATGAAAATTTTGTCGCAATCTTAGTGAAACTTTTGAATTTGACAATTTATTCAGATACATTTTTAGAGTTGTTTAACACTTTCGACTCCACCCACTATTCATAGAACTCATACGCCACGCCGCCATACATATTGGAAGTGAACCCTCCGGGAGGGTTGCCGGCATTATCGCGGACGGACAACGGCATTAGGTTTAAAACCGTGTTATAAAACACTGTAAAACTAAGTAAAATTGTGTTTTCAGCGGGTCTTGTCGCTATGCGTAATTTCCAACCTTTATTTTTTTTGTGAATAGTTGTAACTGTCAACAAAATAAAATAAAATAATTAAATGCTTGGATTTTAAAACTAACGCATATACAAATAAATCTTGTTAAAATATACATTCGATTTTATTTTCACGGTTTATAATGCTGTATTCGCTAACCTATATTTAAAATGAGCCCTTTGCCACACCTACACATACATTATCAGCAAATAAAGGATTTCTTTCTTTCTTTCTTCCGCGAGGGATCCCGGCATCGAACTTGTAAAACTTATTTAGGCTAGTACGTTTATAACTACGTAACTAATAGCATTTAAATTGTTTTGCATAATATATTTATGGGTGAACACGTTCATTTTAATGTTAATAGGTATTTATAATTGTGTCCCATTACTCAAGTTTTCTACAATGCAAAATAGTTCTCGTTTGAAAAGCACCTTGGTATATTTAAGTAATGTCGATAGGGGTAGGTATTTAGGGACACAGGATGCCTCCTTGGTGACCCCTGGTTTAATAGTATAGGATTGGTAAGTTATTCTGCATTTGCCTCTTGCCCTGACTCTACCAATACCTTTGGGTACCTACCTACTAAAATTAAGAAAAAATATTGATTAGTAATGTCCATTCCACAAAACAGACTTCTGTCAAGCCAGAGTTCGACAGTGTAGGAAGCCTTATCAAAATCTACTTTGAGATTCCTTCGATAAAATAACTGTATCATAATATGATCTTTATTACCTATATTTGTTAGTTATTGTACTGTTATATGTCTATACTGAAGACAATTCTAGTAAAACAAAAACAAATGCCTACATTAAGGGCGTTAGCGACATCAAAACAAACAAGTACCGACTCTGATATGAATGGGTGAGAGCAGTCAGCTCCACTACAGACTCGTATAGACAGTACCAGTAGTTACGATGCCGTCGCCTACATTGAGGACGATTTTTTTATCTACACTGTGCCGACGCATGACCCGATGACCGTAGTTTGCAACGTCGCCAATTTGTACGAGATATCGTCCGACTCTTGCACATGATAACTCGCTGCCACTCGCTACACGGCGACACGAAAAACTCAATATTATATCAACTATATATTTTTTTTTTTAAGTTTTGTCTCGTGTTCCAAATTTAATTATTCTTCATCAGTAAATTAGCAGTTAATGATTGGTAGTAGTCAATTGTAAAATACTACAGTTTTAACGAAGTTTTCGTTCATTGACTGATTATAATGTGGCTCATTATATTAGAATTGAGTACAATATTTTAGTATGTTCCACGTCAAAACGAAATTTATACACAGATGCCATATAATTAAGTAAGTACGTAATGAAAGTATTTCGAGAATAATAAAGATCATTTGTTGTTTTGTGTTTATAGAGCGACACGTATGTCGGACTTGATAAAATGAATGGCGTCGAAGCGACTCAGCTGCCCACTCACACTAATAACGATTGTGATAGGTAGGTAATAAACTCTAAAAGTGAAATTGATGACTCATGTATTCTATGATATTACTTATTTAAAGATAAAATGTTATTAAGAATGAATGTAGATTTTTTATAGACAAAATTATATCGCACTTCCCGTTCCAGTGTTTACACTAAACTTGCATAAGATGATGATAATGACCCCAATAAGCTTAGCTACATTATTAGAAACTAGATTCTTATTGATTTGATCAATATTACAATAATTATAAAAAACGAATGAGTTAGTTTTATGACAAACAGCAATTTTCATTTAACTTAGGTACTCATACACTTATTGTCCTGACACTATAACACCAAACAGTTCACCAAATTCCAGCAAATTACCTACTAGGAGATATTGTGACTTCACCATACTTTTAGCTTGCTATCTTGCATTTATTAAATTAAAGACATTTCTGTGGTCTATTTTAATTGCAGTTCTTTCAATTTCTAATTATTTTAATTCTATATAATCAGTGTTGGGTTCTTTTGTTTTAATCGTCACTTGTTTCTTGAATAATTTTCCTCAGACCAGAGATTCTGACGGCAATATCTAATTATTGACGGACAATTAATTCAGCTGTAAGAAGTCTGAATGATTATATTCAGTCTGTATGATATATTCATTCACATATGTATATCTGCCTTTTCCCATCTATATATTTTGGGGTCGGTTTCCAGTCTAACCGGATGCAGCTGAATTCCAGTATTTTACGTGGAGCGACTGCCTATCTGGCCTCTCAACAACCCAGTAACTGAGTAATACGATACCCCTTGTTAAGACTGGTTGTCAGACTTTCGGGCTTCTGAGGACCCGTAACGACTGTCAAAGATCCACGAATGACAGCCGGGACCAACGGCTTAACCTGCTTTCCGAGGCACGGAGAAGTCTCGGTATGTAAAGATGGTCACCCATCCACAGACCAACCCCGGCAAGCGTAGCTTAACCTGATAGATAGACCCGTGCGGCTGTTATTACTTAGCCACAAGCTCCAGAACCACAGAGCTACGAATGCCTAAGGCATTAAGTCCGCCTTTGTACTTTTTTGAGTGTGAAATGTTTAAATAAATAAATAAATAATGATTAAATTCAGTACATAAGGCTTATATTATACTTTTCCTTGCTGATATGAGGCTGCAGCTGTGATATCTTGCGAACTAATTGATAATCTAGAAACTGGACAGATATTTCCTGAGAGCCACTTGCTTGAGTTAGGTTGGCTCTATTTACGTTTTTTTTTTTTTTTTCGGCAGGTATATAGGTACACCCAGTTCACAATTTTTCGACAGTTTATAATCTAAGGCAAATAATACCGATAGACTGTAAACTAACGGTTCTTACAATTACGGTGAAGTATATATTCTAAGGTCTATACAAATCCTTGGTACCAATTGTGTTGATTTTAGACTGACTATTACTGTTGAAAAAGTCATAAAAAATATGAAATTGTAGCGGAACTGAACCTTATATGTAGGCATTACAGTTGTTTTTCCTAAAACTCGTGTTTGTTTACATGTTTGGCAAATAAATTGCGAACGCTGATTAGGTATAATATTTTTATGTGACGAATAAAAAACATCTCGCCCATTGTAACTGACGTCAGAATTTGAAGTGGAAGCCGCTTCCTTCGCGTTTACATCTTTTATTTATAGACGATGGATTGATGAAGCGAAACGTCGTATATGAATGAATCGATTTATGGTTTCGTTGAGCAGACACTGTTTATGTACCCGCTTGACGTCAGGAATCATAAATGGGTAAGAATAAAGTCCCTTCGAATTCATAAAATCAGTAGGGAATATTTTATAGTCCGTCCCGAAGCTGTGCGGCGCACTATGAATGGCAGGGCGACTCTCTACTCGAACGCTCATTGTCTTATTCATAAGCACTGGTAAAGTTCGTCAGAGCGTACGAATGTTATCTTACAAGCAGTCGTCGAACTTCGTAAACAAGGAAAAATAAGATTGGGTGTCTAATAAATTTTATGTGACATAATTTATATAACATTGAGACAGACGCTCGTAAAAATGACACTATGCTGCTGTCTCCAATTATCTTTTAATTTTTATAGTTTAATTTCTATGATGAGATAGGTTAGCAACTGTCGGTGGTCGTTATAGTCATTACCCAACAGTTGTTATCTGTTCGTTGGGCAGAATGTGGCCTGTTTGAAGCGCCGCGACTTCCTGCGCGATGACCTGCTACTTATCGGCTACGCTTGCGACCGACTCGCTGCAACTATGCGTACTAACAATCGCCAAACATCTTGCCCCCTTTTCTTATTAGGTAACTACTTATCTGCTTATTCATTTTGGTTTAAGAATTCAAACTTATAGAGTGGACAATCAGATTAATCTTGCATCATGAAGGTTTTTTTTTTTTTTAAATACTTACACAAAATTGGAAAGGTGCTTTGCTTAAGTATGTTACATATATTTTTGATGGGCAAATTTTATACCACTCCTGAGCTAAGGCCTCCTCTTTCTCCTTCTAAACTTTTTTCGACTTCTGGCCACGTGTGGTCTGGAACTATGTCCAGATATGATAGTTACTTAAGTAGGTAGCTACTCAAATAAAATATAAGTACCAAATTTCAAAGAAAAAATTAAAATCATTCACGACAGAAGTGAACTATAGATCCACTATACGTCAGCTATGATGATCTATAGGAAAATAAAAAGCAATTGATTATAATCGATGTTGCTACACGCACAAGTACGTACTCTTCATTGTTTGATAATCTCACACATACGAGTATAAACATTTCAATTGTTCATTTCTAAACCTGTCGTTTATAAGGAATATTTTAACGTTAGAAAACACAATAGCGTGTGTCACTGGATCGGAATGTTCAGCCAATGATCGAAAGCTGTCAGGTTCGGCCCATTATATTCTTTATATGGGATTCTTAAGAAGGCACACCAGTCGTATTTTTAATAAACTCGCTATATAAATAGCTAGCTACTAGAATATTGAACGTGTATCTACCTACCCACAGGTAATAAAAACATATTATGGACCACAATCAATAATTTGCAATGGAAATGAAGTTACTGAACCTTAAGATATGAATGAGACCCTTAATAATACAAAGCGAACATCGAAGAAATCAAACTGGCAGTGCATGATGCATCTCAGGGCACAGGTCAAGGAATGCGCTCAATAGCTGGCGAGATTTGACAGTGAAATAACGATAGTCTTGTACAAAGTACATCAAACCAGAATGTACCACAAATGGCAGCCGTGGTCACAAATCAACCTGACAATGGCGCGGATGATCCATCTCCTCCATAGCAGAGGTCAACCGACCGACTTCGCCGGAGCCCGACACATTTCTTCATACCTTTTTTTTTTGTAAAAAAAAGGATTAGTTCATCTGGATCAAACAGGTTCTTCTAATATAATTCATCAATGTTGATTTAAAAATACAAAGGAAAACGAAAAGTATTTTTGAGTCAAAAACCCGCGGAGGAAGTAACTACGTTTGATGCAAAAGAGGGCATCAAATTTCATGGTTATGGCACAATATGAATTAATAGCTTTCTTGCTGTACAACTTGATGCCGGCAAGATATTAATATTTTAACAGGAATTAAAAGAATTACAGACAGACATTATATCTAAGGCCACACAATTCTTGGAGAAGAGAGTTCCTGGGTTTAATTGATAACGCTTTCTACTCAGAAATGCAAATACGAAAAATATCCTACCTATTTTACAAATATTACAGATGTTTTTTATAGTTTTTTTTTTCAAATGAACATATACATACAATACACTAGTTGATCTGATTGTTTAGGGTGGGGTAAAGTTAAAATGAAAAAGAACAAGATGACATTCTCAACGGTATTACCCATAATAAAAAATTAAATAACGCTAATTACTTTGGGTGCACATTAATTTAAGCTTCTAAAAAAAATATCTGTAATTTCTTTTACAATTACGCCCAATAACCAATAATATCCTTTAATCACATCGCCAGGCCTCATCCGGCCATCAAACAACGCTGTCGACAGCCTGTCAACATCTGTTGTTCCAATTTAAAACGATCTAACAGTGGCCGTACGCACTAGTTACGTGTTAAATTAGCAGCGTGGAACAATCCAGGCCATGCGGGGAAAATATTATTGTAGTGGAACCTATTATATTGTAGAGTAAAGTAGTAATATTAGTAAATAGTAAGTTGCACTAATGTGCTTTGTAGCTAGAGTTTTTATTTACAATAATGAAAATAGATCGCATAAACATAACATATTACTTATATATAATGTTATGTTTATGCGATCTATTTTCATTATTGTAAATATTATAGATATCTATATTTAAAAAGGTTAAATGCCTAGGACTACTTGTCATTAGTTTCTGTTTGACAAAAAAAGTGGGAAGAGTAGTACATGTGTTAAAGCCACGTGACACGTTGGGATTTACTCATTTTAAGTACTATCATGGCTATTCGATGTTGTTTCTAATTATCATTCATCTAAGTTATTGTTTTAGCTGACTGAGCTGCCCCCTTAGAGCTCAGATCAGACAAACGACCACACTATTTCACAGTTTATTCCTATAACAAATTACCAATGCCCATTCAAACCTTTTATTTCATCGAAGCCATAAATAATTATTATTCACAAAGTAGAACCTATCAATGTCTGTGATACAAAAGGCGCATGACATTATTTTATTACTTGCGTACGTGAGGGAAGAAGGAAGAGAGTAACAGGAGGCGTGCTCCGAACATCCCGGATGGTGACGGTAAAAGGAAACGGGCGCGACGCGGCCCACCACCGCCGATGACGCGTCAAGCCGTAGCTACTTCCTTCCAAACAATCTCCTCCTCCTTAACTTGTATGAAGAAATTCCATTCTCATGATACTACTATCATAAACATCCATTTATTTATTTATTTTCAAGAAAATTAGAGACACTGGCACGATTTTTGACTCAACACGACAGTTGAGTCAATATGTTCTGATTATTTATTGAGTGTTGAATTTCCTGATTGTTTTTGTGAAAAACAAAAAAAACCCGAGAACTGTATATTTTCGGCTAGTAACAAAAAATAAACGACCATAGAGAATTGTTGCTATCTGAATCTGACAGTATCTTGACTATCTTGACGTTGTCATTTTACAATTTTGATTTTGAATTGCGATGATTTATTTTCAAATTTCGTTTTCATTTAAAAATATGTTGCATCAAGATATTTGTGTTGTGCTGTGCAGTTTAACAAGAAAAACAAATAGAAATACCGTACTGCTAGAGCAAGACGAAGGCGAGTATCCACTTTTTAACGCATTGATTGAATTGGGAACAGCTACCTACCCTCTAGCATTGCATACTAAATTATTCGTCAATTGCTTGAAATTTTACTTATTTGGGGAATGCAGTGTATTTACTTACTTGCTTTAATTTTCGATTGCTTTCTTTACACCTGATTAGTTGTACTTGGGCCGTTCCTATTGAAGACCAAGGCAAGACTAGAAAGCACATGGACAAACAGTAGGTCTTACAACCCTCTGCTCTATAAATACCTTAAAAATAATAGTAGGTTTCACAAAATATACAATACTTATTTGAACAACATAATTACAAAAAGAAAATTATAAACAATAAAATAATCATGTTACAATAGAACAGTTGATTCCAAATGGTTTCTTGCTATTTATTTACCTCATGTGAACCTACCACAGATACCAAACCATACCTACCATAGATAGCAAGAAACTATTTGTGCTGTAGTTACTTATATCCATAAGGATCTAAAAATATTGTGCCTACCAATGGTCTCACATAGGAGCGGTTTGAGTAAAACTATCATAGAGTAGGTAATTTAAACAAAAACTAAGCTTGTATATTGCCAAATTTTTTAACAGCTTAAGATTTTACAAATGAGCTTTTTTATGTTTTATTTATATATTTTTTAAATTTCATTGTGCCACCAAGAAGACTCGAAGAGAAGTAAATTCTGTGATGACACAAAATGTTGATAAGTTATGTGTAGTGCAGTTTTGTGTAAATTGTGTTTACATGGTTACAATGAAGTGTGCAAAAAGATCTTAGAGCAAGGTAAGTGTAGCTAGTGCAGTTTTGTGTTTTGACGGTTGTTCCCGCCTACAGAGAATGTCAATTGAGACCTGCATCATACATGTAAGTACCAATTGTCAATATATTTTTACCACAGTATTAGTACAGATAACTGCAGCTCAATAAGAGTACCAAAGGAATAGAAAAAAACAAACATAATGTAGTAAACATTCGTATTTATAATATAATGTTGTCGTTTTATTTACAAATAAATACAAATTCAGTTAATAAATAAATGGTAAATTATCTACATCTTAATAAGTATGTTTTATATCTCATTTCTTAATCTTCTCTGGATTTTTGTGGAATCCAAAATACTAACGTTAACGTTTTCTTATGACACGTTACGGTCTCAAGAAAATTTGAGACTTTCGACGTTCGGGCGACACGTTCACGTACATTCACACTATACGACTATATTTACAAGGTACTCGTAGACGATTCACTCAGTGAGCGCGGGGCGCTCGTCCGACGCCGGCCCCGCGCCACCACACACCACTCGCACTAGGCACAGCAATCACTGAGTCCACCCCCGCGCAGTCCGAAGCTCTCCGCTCGCAAATAAATATTTGTACAACGCGGTCGCGCCGCTCGACTCGGCGCTTCGGAGGGCGCGGGCGGCGCGCGGCGGGACTAGATAATACTGGAGAGCCGCGGAGGGGGCTCGGGGCAGCGGCAGCCGGAGCGGCGGCAGCGCGCGTACAGCGCCGCGCCCGCCGCCGCGCAGCCACGCAGGGGCCAGTACAGCCACAGGCACGGCAGCGGCAGCGCCAGCGCGCCCACGCACGCCAACCGCGGCCCGCACGCGCACGGCTGGCCTGCCTCCTCCTCGCCGCTCCCGCAGTGGTAGAACAGCGCTTTCACGCAACACATGCACGATGCGTAGTCGACGCACGCCTCGGCACTGCATAAGCACGAGCCGCACAGCCAGCGAGACGGCAGCGGGCGCGGGCGCGCGCACTGCTCGCAGCGGCAGCGGCCGCAGGTGTCGCACACTATCGAGTCGGCCGCGAGGGCGCCGGCGCGCCGCTTGTCGGCCGCGGCGGCCGGCTGCGTCGTCACCGGCTTGAGCGGCTGATGCGCGGCCGTGTGGGGAGGCGCGGGCGCGGCGTGCGCTCGGCGCGGAGCCTCCACGTAGGCGTTCCGCTCGCGCTCGGCCTCTGGTCGCGGCCGCAGCAACGACACGGTGGGCTGGCGCGCGCCCGTCGGCCTGTGGACGCGCGCCGCCGGCTTGGGCGGCCGGGGCGGCGCCGCCGGCCCGCCATACTCATCCATCGAGTACGGCTAACGGCTCTCCGGGCCGTCGCCTTCCTGTTCCCTCATCGTCCCCACCTGCCGAGCGAACACACATTCACATTAGATGAGAGATCATGATACTGAACATAAAGCTTCGTGCAGACTAGCGCGACGCGACACCGGTAATCGTGAAGTTTTCTTAGATATTGTATTGTTCGAGTCGCGTCGCGCCGCTCTGTCGCGTCGCTCTAGTCTGCACGAGGCTTAAAACTATACCTATAATTCAATCATCAGACAGTTCTCACTTTCATCCGTCAACATTACGTTAAAAACTAGTAAAACTTATGCAGTCCAGTGACTGAAACTTATATTCCACACCTGCCTGCTTCGTGTCTGACTGAGTCTCGAACCGTACAAGATACTTATTAGGGATATGGGAGAAAACAGGAGACTTACACATTAAGTATCCCTTTTCTTTAAGTTAATTTTGATATGACTAGTAGCAAAAATCAATCAGTAACGTTGGTTTCACTATATTAAATCAGTATTTAATGATAATTAAACAGTAAATAATTAATCAGTTTACTGTGTGCCTAAGACAGAAGTTACATTGCATTATATTCATGAATCAAATGATTGCGAAAATGCATCGTGGTCTTGAGCAACATTCGGATTCTGATTAATTAAAACTGAGTAGGTGGCCGTTTCAAAACAGTTTTTAGGTTGTTCTTTATTTCTAAGCACACTTTGGACTGTTTCGTGTGATTTAGAGTTAACGTTTCCTAATTAAAAAGAAAAGTGCAAGTGTCACACAAAACTCGGAAAATAATTTTTAGTATTTACGAACATTAGAAGTCCTATTGTCAAACTTCGTAAAAACTTCTTGATACAGGCTTTTAATAAGGTCTCTGAATCCTAATGAATAACTAACAGGTTTATCTAAACTTTTTCATGACATTACTGATTAGGTCGAAACTTTCCATGTATTTCTTTAATTCAGTCACGTAGTCGGAGTTATTATAGTGTAAGCTCGTGTTTGTCTTACAGAGTTATCTCGGTAGAGATTGGATTCATCCATTCAATAGGATTTTGTGCATTGAGACTTTGGAAAGTTAAGTTTAGCTATATTAATTATTTCCTTTTACAGTTTTATCTTTTCAATGTAGTAGGTAATGGTATACCGTGATTTATGTCAACAATATTTTATCGTTATTTTATTCTCACCTTATCGATTTCAGTCATAGGTCAATAGTCAATACGAATTTAAATATATTTTATCTCTTATTTAAGAAAATAGTAGACAGATATCGAATACTACTGGTTTAACCTGCTTAGCTCTTAAATGTATTCGATATTACACCCAATAAGCTGATTTTATATTTTCTTCAATCTTCCAGGCAGCTGGCGCACTTTCCGTTTAATCTATGCATGAAACATTTTTAATTATTGAAGTAATTTTAATTACATATGCATGTTTCGCTTAATTGATAACTTTTATTCTCATTTAAATAGTTCTCAATCGACACGTTATCTCAAATTCTCATTGAGTGTTGGGAATCTCTAGTACCATTATTATAAAATATATTGTTTTATAACGCGTTTTATATCTGTGTTTACATTGGTTCGTCTGCTTCTCTGAAATATTCCCTCTTTTCACTGTTGACTCAGTACAGGGTAAACAAAATCAGAATTTTCGTTTACGTATTGTTCTTAGTTCCCTTAAAACACGAATCATTCAGGAGCAAATGTTGTAAATTAAGCATACATGCAAGCAGCAACCATGATAAGAAGTGACGAATGACTATATTCTATTGATGCTTAGATATTTATCAATTTGCTATTTAATGGCTTCTTTTGGTGGTTTAAAAGATTAATCAGGTTTTATCAGCTTTTTCTGAACAAAAGACACAATTAGGGACTATTCCCGATTCAGAATGATTGAAAATGAATTGATTCTGTATCTATTTTGACATTAAAGTACTAATGTAATAAAAAAACTGAAAAAATGAATAAATCAAATCACTTCTATTGGATTGCGTCTGAATTCTGTAGAAATGATTTATGGACTTACACAGTAAATATTTTACAAGTATAACATACTATGTATTTCGTGGAAAAACTATCATATCTGTATAAAAACGAATGAAGAATGACGAACATTATTTCATGTAAAAAATAGAAAGGTGTTGTGCCAGTTCTGCGGGTGTTAGTACAATAATTGAAGACTACAAATACAAAGATGTGTCTAACGCGTTAAGAAAAACGAACGTGTATACATTGTTGTAATCTTGATGAATGTGATGCTACTGCCTCCTCGTCCTCATATTCAAATACAAATAGTGTAAGTAGTTATAACCTTTCTGTTGAATTCATAATGATGCTATGCAAATCTCTTGAGCACTATTGATACTAAGTAGTTATTAAACTAAAAATCGTGGCTAGAATCTAACAAGATTTACGAAAAACTATCCGTTATATTACAAATGATATTCTTATTTTGTTTTGTCTAAATATACTTCTTATCTGCCGAGTTCGTTACAAGATATTAACAGTTTATATGACCATTGTTTACAATTTATTCTTTATCTGCGTTCACAGTTATCAACTCTCTGTCGAAATTCGTCTCTCTGTTGCTATAATAATGCGGTTAATATTCATCATTACTATTGGTGCTTGCTTAATCGCGTTTTCTGTCTTAATACCTACTTAAATAATTATTTTTTGGCTAAGAAGAATCTAAAATGTTTATTACATTCATGTAGTTTTGGAGTACTATACGATTAGGTTTTTTGTTCAATATAAATTACAAACGCCGTATAAATAGATTTGAATCATACAATAAATGAAAGCATTATTATTAACTCGTTTGTTGAGAACGTTCTCGCTATGAGCGCTGATCGTTGCACGTGTGCCGGTCGCCAGGCGGCGAAGCGAGGCGTCGCCTCTCGTCATTCATGTTAGCTTGATTTCTTCAATATGCATGTAATTACTACCTACGCATAACTACGTGATCTTCATGCAAAAAGCAGCTACTCGAATCCGTCGCGAGTTTTGTGTCCGAACAGACGGTTTTGATCGGTGGGCGAGAAGTCCCACGTCAGGACACCGTATGTACTTACGAAGCAGACATTCCACGGTCACACGTCTCCTACACACATCGCTCCACACACAAGGGCACTCGGGCCAAGCGGCCCAACACACAACACTGAGGCTACTTGTCGCCTAGCGACCAAGTGGTCGTACCGCACCGATACCGCGCCGGAAGATTCACTGACACACAAAAATACGGCAGAACCACCGAATTTCGGCCGCGCAAATCCACGGGAAGGTTCATGAGACCGGCGCGGTCCGGAGCGGCACCTGGCGCGGGCGGGGGGCGGCCCACGCACCGGCCTCGATTCTCGTCCGCCCGCCGCGCGGTTATCACTGCAATATGGCCGCTACTCACTTCCTCGCTGAAGTTCTTCGTTGATTTCTACTCCTAATCTCGACGACGGCGTTTTTTGTAACCGTTCCGAACTCGTGCGGATTCACTGCACTTATTCTTATACACATTTTAATGGAAAACCGGGAGCGCTAGGGCTACGCTCCGACGAAACGACCGTTCCGTTCGATGGCACATTCCGCACTGGCGTCGGCCGCGGGTGCGGGTCGGCGGGAGAGGCCGCCCTCCCTTCGCCGCGCAACACGCCGCCCGCGCCTCGCCTTTTTATGAATGGAAGGCGGCCATACTGAATGAACCGCGTACACGGAGCGGTTGGCCGCTATTTTCGCGGGCGAGAGCGACGTTAGGGGTCCGGGGGGCGGAGGCCGGAAGCGGGCTGCGAGCGCTCGCGGTGCCAAATTTTGCGGCGCGGGCGGCGGCAGCGGATGTGCTCGTTTACCAAGCTTCCGGCGAGATCCCCCCGCGCAGCCGCATCCGGGAATTGGGTTTCCGGTCGGCGAGAGTCGCAGCACCGGGATACCACCCACATTCGTCTTGCAACTGCACCATACTTTCAGTTGTAGAAATCTGCTAGCCTCATTTCCAATATGGAAGTCAAAATAATCTGTAAATTACATTAAATACCGTATAACGTTACGCATTCATATAACGTTACGTATAAGCCTTATGAATACGGACGACAATATTTTTATTTATACAGAAGCAAACATCATTAGCATTCTATTTCAGATTAACGATGTTTTGAAATTCATGGGCACGTAACGTTCCATTCACTACTATATTTTGGTAAGCGCGTGGTCGAGAGACGCGTCGCCGACGACGACGACGGCATCTGTTATCGCGAGCGGCAATTTTCGCAAGGTTGCAACGACAATAAGGCGCGTTGTGCACGCCGCGTCTCTGTGTCAAGGACATGCGATAACGCAGCGCCACACCGCCGCGGATGTCACATTACAACCTATCCCCATTAACACGCAGTTAGATTTTACAAATCTTAAACTGTGTAAAACGAACCACTGTCAGATTACACATATCGTTTTGGCTTTGAATCTCGACCACTCTTACGCATTTTTGCAAATTACTGTATTATAAGGTTGAAAAGAGAATTAATCAAATAGCCGGATTTACACACTCGCTCAATCGCACATGAAACAACAATCGTGCGTGAATGAAGAGGAAGGATGGGCCTACGAGTGGTGCTACGTGATTGCGGTATTTGCGGTGCAGTGGCTTAGTCGCCTCGAATCCTGTATCCCCAAAGCACTCGCGAAAGAGCGTACGTCTAAAAGGAGCTATCTATACAATAATCTTCTGTGCAATATTAGCAATTGCGCTGCCACTGTTAGCTACATAGGTTAGATCCCCCAGCAGTCAGCATCCCGCACTTATTTTATGATCGCCTACAGTTAATATACAGAGCAAAGTTCATTCGCCCCAATTTTTTACCGGCAGTGGTTGTAATCAATGAACATTATGAATAAACAAAAAACTTTCATCTCAGTGAAAACTTAAATAACTAAACTAGAACAAAAGGACGTGCTGTTACTGTGACGTTGAATGGATGGGACGAAAAATGACTACCTTTACAAAAAATATTTCTCTACCTGAGGCTGTACATTCGCTTCAGATTCTATTGTTACATGTGTTGCTTGGGCCTCAGGCTTAGGGACTACTCTAATTCAAAGAATTTATCTTACCAGCTAATGTCAAACACAAAATTATCTTTTTGACGTGGACCTTTTTAAATTTGCTTCCATAGTGGGAAGCAATAAAAAAAAACTGATCATAACAAAATGGGGGATACAGTTTGATGCTCACTGCAGCTACATATCTATCATCTAAAACACAGGGCCGGAAGTGTACGACACAGCCACACCCAATATTTTTATATCGTTTCGCACTTTTGAAAAGTTTACTTTTGTGCACAGATCCAATTTCGTTTCCACTCGTGGCTTGTGTAATGACTCTTACTACACTAATTTCATCTTAAATAACTCAAACAAATCATTTCTGACTTTCACTTCACCATTAACGTTTGGAATGTATTTACTCAAAATCGTCTAAATAGGATGTTCGAAACTTTTTCCATATAAGTCACATACAATAAAATTATTATTACATTAATTGTATTGTATTTGTAAGTATGTATTCATTGCAACTTACGTCTTTAAATGAAAGTGCACTTTAAAAAAAATCGTGATAAGAAAACTTGTTAATTTTTAGGTTATTTTATGAATATGTATTTGATTATTTTCTGCTATGAATATTTTCAGTCTTAGATAACAGCTAATTAAAATTGTCATTCATATTACAAGTAGGTAGCATATTTTGAAATGTAGTACATGAACTAATATAGTTTTCACGTACGATTTTATGTTTGTATACCTAAAGTCAATGTTTGCGTGTTTTAATCATTCTTTTGTCTGTTCACTCAATTCTTCCATCAATTTCAAGCAGCACTCCTTATTGGATTCATAAGTTACGAAAAGTGATGCCAATCATGAAAGAACAATGACAATGGGTGGCCTAAATAGGTATACATCGTTAGTGAAAACGATACCATTGCCTTGCAAGCTTTACGCTGTATGGCCGCACTTCATGGAATGTAATGTCCACCCACTATTCTGGAGCCTTGTCCAGACAATGGGGTTAATAAGAAATCAGTTTTCGCCGTACATGGCTCCAGTTACTCTTTGTTATATTTCAATAGGTTGTAAGTACATTAAATCAACACCACTGCAAGATATCATGCCACGTTGTTATATTATCGTATGATATTGATTTTCTGTGGTGCACGTACATTTTCTTTCCAAAATTCCGCGCTAATAATAGTCGTTACTTGAATCATTATAGATAAAAGTGTTCTCATGGTAGAGTAGGCGGTGTAATCGTTGGCCCAGTCGATAGAAATCAGGTTTCGTTTGTTATTCTGAAGGCGGTGCGAGTCGACTCGAAGCGGAAGCCGCCTTCGCCTCCGCCCGCACTTTCCATCCGCCATTGCTTGCACCTATGCAGCTAAATTGGTCCCATCTGTTTTATAACTATGGAGCTACATTTATGTTTTACGAATTTCGGCGCCTGTACAGAATTAAAAGACTATTTTCTGATAAAATTAATGTTCAAGATGTTGTAGTCATTACTGATAGCACTAATCTAATACTTATACGTCTAGTGGAGTTTGCCAGTGGGTACTAAGTACAGTTTATTTTCCACACTTTGATGACGTCACTTGTTATCTCGATTTTCAATTGTTTCTCAAATATATTTATCATCTTCGAACTTCCTGCTACAGTCGAACGTCTATGCCTCGTTTTCTTTATGTTCTAAAACTTCAGTTATTGCAAAGATAATAATTTTCAGATAAGTATAAGAATTGAAATGAATTCAATGTAATTATTTATTCATCCCAACATATCTATATTACGAAATAATGTGTCTAGTTACATAATAGTATTGTTTTGAACATAAAAGTTATCATATGCGAGTTTAAGGCTGATAAACGGTTTATTTAAGTAGTTATTTGTCTAAATATATTATCGTATTGTATGGTCGAATCGTTTGATAATATTGGAGTACTAACGCCGTGGACGCGTTGAAAATAATACCGGATGTTTGTCACAGATAAAAGAAACGTGAATGAGAGCGTTGCGACTAATGTCGGTGCGATCCGCGCATATTTTGCGTCCATTCGACTCGGGTCGTCGCGCTTCAAACACATTTTCTTGAGCGCCGTCGAACTCAACCAAATCATGATCAGATTCAATGATAGATCATTCAAAACGCACCTACGGCAATATTAATTCGGCATAAATATGATCATGCCAACCTCTCACTACGTCATAATACGAGTATGTAGTTGTCGATAGCTTAGACAGGATTATTAAAAACATATTTTTCAGTTAATATCTATAGATAGACCTACTTTGATTAACTGGATCATTTTTAAATAATGCTTGGACTGCATATTTGGTTTATAATCAATTATGTACCTATTTCATTATGTAAAGTGTTTTTTAAATGAATGTTCTTCCTCTTAACAATCTTTTGCTTTCATAAGACAATTCAGAATGTCTACGAAGTAAAAACCACTCTATTATACGTGGGTAGTGAGTCTTAATTAGTTGTTTTCATTTAAATCTCATAAAAATAAACGCATTCACCTCTAATGTGTACTTGCGAAGCTAAGGGACAATATCTAATACGACGTATACCCACGTATTGCATCCCACCTACGCAAGAAATATATACGTATATTGTATATGTACCTAATTGTAATTATTTTCTACCATGTGTTGACTGTGGATAGGTATATAAGTAGGCACGTACTGTGCTTACATAAGAACTGAGAGATAAACTTGCGTCTGGGCACAAGTTTTAACAGCAATATTTTTAATTAATTGACTAATATGATCTGACTATTACGTAATAACAAAAGCTAGAATGAAGGATCTCGTTGAATGGTCGAGTATCGCGCACGACACGACTCAGTCCATTCATGGCACACACTCATCGTCGGTGACCTTAGCCGTTCCTATACCATGCGGCTATTTAATACAGACGGCAAACGATCATTTACATCGTGTATCAAACTTCTGTACATAATATTGTATTATTGCCTTTGCGTAAGGTAGGGACGGTAATAGCGTACACAATTGACAGATGGGATACTAAAATGTTATTGTGCGTACGAGCATCGCGCCGCCGTGGATGTGTAGTAGTGAATATTCGTCGCCGTGTAGGTAATTAAGATGATGAAACATTGTTCTCGCGATTCGTTCAGTGTTTCACTAAACGGTATGACTAATTAAAAATGGCTACATTTATGTTTGTGTATCAAAGATGGTATTCGGTGTATTCTTGTTTTAATTGAAGGCAATTATATAAATTCCACGTAGCGGTCGGGTGAGGGCGTGCAAGTGAGGTGTGGAGAGGGGGGGTCGGAGCGGACGAGGCGGTCGACCTTCCGTGAGGCCGTCCGTCCGCGTCGTCGTCCGCCCTCCGTGCCACTCCGCTGCTTGCCATCGCGACGACTATTACAGCTCCCGGCGACCGAGCGCAGGAAGCCACACCACTTCACTCGACCCGCATGCCAAACTAACAGTGACGTACCAAATTGAAGACACGTTTACGACCTTTAAATTACATATCCTTTTTACATCACCGTCCATAGAGGTGTCTACAGCAATTTGAAAAACGGCTCGTTCGACCTCATGATCTTCTCTTCTATCTTTTTGCCGTTTGCTAATCTAGTCACATTATCTTATGATCTTTTAAACTTGCACGAAAACCTAAGTAATCCAACTTGACTTCATGTCTCTACTGACTTAGGCAATCAGTTTTATTATATGATTAGCTAGTTAACGAAAAGCTTGATATAAAAATGTCTGCCTTCACCAATTGTCCATAATTATGTCCATGCAGTTTGGAAATTGCAATCGGTCTCAATCAAATCTGAACTGTATTTTTCATAGCTGTTATAAATTCTCCTTATACGATGAATTTAGGAAAGCACTTTTTGTGTCTGTCAAACTATCGTGTGGGTAAGAGTAGTTTTAAGTCAATTTTCTACATTCTAAAACTCGTGATTAGAAAATACCAAAGTAATGACGTGCGCGGCCAGAATGGACAATGTTCATTCGAAAAGCAAAAGTAGCTGTGACAGAGAGCGAGTGGAGCGTCCACAGCACGCAGTAGGGCCAATGACATCACTTTCCACCTTGAATATGCCTTAACTATCTCCGCTACGTCATTTGATACTACACTTTATGACTCACGAAATAGATCACAAAGTCGTTTCCAACCCCAATAGTTTTGCTCCATTACTCCCATCGGGGGATACATGTACCATTATTTCTACAATCCTATCTGTCCAAGTTGAAAAATTAAAATACTAGTATGTAACGTGTAATGGCTTAACATTGCTCATTGGTTACTTTGAAATGTAAAGGATATTGTCACCTTTGTTTGTTATATTTATGTAGTTTGTATAGGGTAAGTGCTCCAGTGAATGAACACCCCCCAGTGAATGAACAAAACGCAGTTTTATCCAAAAAATAAGAAATCTGAACGTTTCTACAATGTGTAGTATTTTTTTTCATAATTGCAACTCTATTTCCCATTTAATTGGTCACATTCACGTATAAGGTCATAATTCATTTCAAAATAGCGAGTGGTTAAAGTTTAAGTCGATAGTGAAATTTTTATTTGTTCGGGCTAGAGTTTAGGACTGAGGTAAGTGGAATCTTTTTTGATTTGACATTGTAATGTAAATAACGGTATTTTTGATGGGTTATTTGTTTATTATCGTAGGATAACAGTTTAATATTGTGTTTCAAATCCATTTATTTGCGATTTTTGTTAGTTATATTAAATTATTAAGTGTCCCAGCATTGGATCAAAAAATCGTTTAAATTCCAGTGAATGAACGGGTGTTCATTCACTGGGTAATCGTAAAAATCACGTTTTGGTTGAAAAACATAACTTACGCTAATGCTATAAGGTTCATGTTTTGGGAGCTATTTCTTAAATAGATTTCCGATCTTTTGGCCAGTATTGGGACAGG
The DNA here is from genome assembly GCA_914767755.1 of Agrochola circellaris. Classification (NCBI taxonomy): domain Eukaryota; kingdom Metazoa; phylum Arthropoda; class Insecta; order Lepidoptera; family Noctuidae; genus Agrochola; species Agrochola circellaris. The sequence goes on from OU611847.1 coordinate 7,212,958, forward strand.
TATGTTCATTTACTGGTTCATAAAATCCAGTGAATGAACACTTCATATTTTAAGACAGATTTCTCAAGAAATTTGGTATTTCTACCTACCTACTTACCTACAGGTAGTAAAATAATATTGCGGCGAAAACTGGAAGAAAAAGAAAACAAAAAGAAGGATAGAGAAGAAAACCTTTCACAAAAACGCAAAGAACAGAACAAAACTGAGAAACACTTACAAACACCTAGTCCGGTAAATAAAGATAAACAAAATGATGAAATTTGAATGAATGACTTACCAGTGTCAACTAAGGATCTTCACGGAAAATATGTTATGGCCAAATTCAAAACTGATAAAGAACACGTCACTATGTAAGCAAAGTCCTTATGGTAAACGATCAAGAAAAGAAATGTAAGATAGATTTTCTAAGAAAAAAAGCGGTATGTGATAACATTGTTAGTTTCGTAAAACCAAATGTACCTGATGTGTCTGAAGTAGATTTTGAAGACATAGAACGTGTATTAAGTGAGCCTGCTTATTCCAGACGTGGATTGATCTCTTTTAATAATGTAACATTTAGAGATATAGAATAAGTAAAATAATCAAAAGGATGTCTAAGGAATCCTAACGTCAATAAAGTTAAACGAATTAAGACTGTGATTAGCTTATATTTCGACTCACTTATTGTGATTTTAGTTACGTATGATTACTTGTTATTTACGCAAAGTTTCAGTACTTCGGTGAAGTTAGTTTGTACCTGATTATTTAAATTGAAAACTGATTAAAGTTTAAATTTGTAAACAATACATGACCAAGAAGTTTTTAGTTACCTAGTTAATTAGGTATTAGCTAAATATTGTTTTTACTTTGTAATAAAAGATTTTAACGTGCCTGAGAGGTCTATGAATGTTTGTAGAAATTTAGAGGTTTTGTTTTGAGAAGATTTTATTTTAATTTTTTATATTAAGACATTGAAGATTTTTAAAGAAATGATGATTTTTTCACCGCATTTATTGCAATAATAAGACTGTAATAGTGTAATTAATAAACGAAGAATTTTGTTCATTCACCGGTTTCATTTCGTTCATTTACTAGAAAACGCCGTTCATTCACTGGAGTTTTGGGGTATTTTCCGATTTACTGCTTATTATAATAAAACTGTGAATGTTATGTTGTAAAACGTACCTAAAAATGATTTTTGAATATATTCTTAACACTGTAAAACAAATTTTGGCCGCTTTCATTACTGATAACCCACAGTAAATATTTTTTAAAGTTCGCAAATTGCTTAAGTGTTCATTCACTGGTGCCATTACCCTAGTAGGTATATCCGCTTTAGGCTTTTCATTTTGAGTGTCATAAAATGAATTAAATACGACTGAAGTTATCAGATAAGAGTACGTGTTGTATCTTCAATCTTTTCTTCTGTTTAGTAATCTTTTTAATGATCTTTAAGAAACGTTGCTAACTTCTCATGAAATCACCTATAATTTAGAGCATTTCATTCTGAATGTGGGCGTTAAAGACTCCAGTTTAATAATTGAAGGAATTTCTCTGATAATAGTGTGGCCATCCCAGAATGCTTAGTAGCGATTTTGCGAAAATACTTTTTGTTCTGTTCCCACAGTCGAGATACTGTTCCAAGAAACGATAATAGGTAATTTATTAACTACGTTGAACCTACCAACAACCTCAGTTAAATCAGTTCAGCTCATTTTAATGGCATTTCTTCTACTTGGTAAATAAATTAATGTAACATTGTTGCAGTCAGTCGATGATAAAAAGCTTTATCTCGACAAACTAACATATCCCTACGAATATTTTCGTGTTTTTCGTCTAGTACTTATTGACACTATTGCATTGATTTGAAAAGCATTTTTGTCCAGATATCTTAGTAAATTCTGAGTAAACCTTTTTTTTCAAGTAAGTAGATATTGTGTTATAGAAAGGAAACGTTTGCGACTTCATCATAAATTACTCACAAAACTTAGTAACGTTTTTATTAAAGCTATGAAAGGAGCTCAACACTTGGCAACGTACACGTAGTCAATTGAAATACCTACAGCATTTGGTGGATTGACTGCTAACTGACTCCTGCTTGTTGCTGGTGGTAGGTAGTGGTAACTAGCGATGCTGTACGGAGGTGTCGTGATTTACACCTTGGCGGCGTTGCGGCTAGGTGCGGCGCCGTGGGCGAACGGGCCAGCCTCTGCCCACGTACCTCCCGCGCCCGAGCGTCGAGCAGCGTCGCCGCAAATTCCGAGCCCACCACTACTCTGCGTCCCACACCTGTGCTGTAAAGGTCTACATCGAATGACCAATGTGTCGTCGATAGTTCACGTGCCGAAGGGACTGATCTGTTTGGTCAATGCATTGTAGGGTATTGCTAGAAGAGCTATGCTTCGCCCTACCGCACCACCGACCAATGAAGATTCCGTTGTTGTTGTGAGCATGGTTTTCCTGTTTATGAAAGTTTTGACTCTTGTGGTACCTACTCAGAATCGAAATCGCTCTTGAGCTTCAATCATGAATGAGCTTTTTCCTCCTACATTCGTTATTAAATTAAATGCAAAGATTATGCGCATTTATATCTGCGAAGTTCGGAAATTAAAGCATTTTCTCATGAAGCGTTTTGCCGCTAAATAAGAATGCGGTTTTCCTCATCAGTGAATCTGGTCCCTAACAGTCAAGACGACGTACTCGCATATGACATATGACAATATTGGTTGCCACCCGACTTTGCTCTCTGTCATCCTTTCGCAACAACCGTTTCTGATTGTAGTAAAACCGGTATTCAGATATTTCTATAGTGGACGATATTTCTGCAATATTTCACTAAATCGATATTATCTCTTTATTTTCCACAATTTCGCTTTGTTCAATATTGTGATCATGGTTCTGGATTTGTGAAGTGCAGCAAAGGTGATACATGCTATGCTACTCGAAATGAGTCTTCAAGGCATAATATGCTGTTGTCTTTATTGTATTATATAAGATAGTGGGTTAGAATGTAAATGTTTGGAATCCATCCATTATAGTCAGTTTCTTTTTATTAATTACGTTATTGAAACTACTTTTCCGTATCCTTGTGCATGGTTCGTTTACTTCGTTATAAGTATGTGTGTCATCCCGGCTGTGCTCATAATAGTAGCCACAATAATTTTACTCTGTTTGGGTTTGTTTGTAGTACTTATTGTTATTAATAATGAACATAATTACGTAATTAGTCAAATATTGCCTAATTGCCTTACTCACCTACATTTACCTACGTGGGGCATGGAATCAGCATCGGTGAAAAAGATAATTTAACGTAAGCGAGAGTGCAAAAGATTAGATATTTTAGGACATAAACCAACCAGTTTCATATTCTAATCGTCAAGTCAAAACAAATACTTATTATGTACTTATTTTAAAAAGTTTGTCAGTACTTAAGTAATAATTTTGGTCCCGACTAAGCTATTGCCCAATGTTCACACTATTGAAGCTTTTAAGTCAACGGTATAGTGGCTAAAGTCGCGTACAGTGTTTGCCTGTGAAACGGTGCAAGATACAAGCAACTTTGTGTTATGAGGAAAAAATTGAAGACTTAGAATACGGATAAGAAAAACGTTTATTTGATATAAAATATTCATCATGAATGAATAAACAATTCCACGTTCATAGCGTTAATCAATGAGTTGCATGCAGGCAAGAGTCCGAGTCGATGTCGAGCTCATTGATCGATTGACTCGATACAGCTCACTACAGGCGCGCGTCGTCTGTGTACATTGCTCACACGCAAACAAAACCGGATGGTGCACACACGCGCCGGTGCCGGCGTGTGCGTGCGTGCGCGAAGGATTTCCTACCGCCCCGCGCCCGCGCCCGCGTCCCGCCACAGACCTGTTGCGCCGCTACCGGAGTTACGCCGCATACTTACCAGACTTGATATGCCTGCTCTGCGCCGTATCGACTCAGCGCCGAACCCACGCACACCACGACACACCGTTCGAACACTTAATTATCATGGCGCAGCACTCGTGAAATTGCTGTGCATCTCGCCTGGTCTCATCGACATCTTTTATTAATCTGATATCTTCCATTACCGGTTGCACTGAAGTAAAACATCTAACCCGTTCGATTTATAGCCCCTCTTATGGATGCAGCCGGATACATGACATCATGTGATGCTAATTCACTCAGACGGCGCTATCATTTAGTATTATAAATCTTCTAAGGAATCGATCGTTTTATTAGAGTTCCTCAACGAATGTTGATATTGAATCCAACCTACTTAATTAAGTTTCTTTCTAAACTAGGATTTTATTTTTCCCTTATTTGGTCTAGCTTTATTATGAAAAATAATCGTCGTAAGAATACTTACACAACTAACTATTATATCAGTTAGATACTTATATTTTGGATTCTTTTTTATAAACTGGGCGAACGTAGGCGTAGGTAGCAAGTAATACTAGAAATACATATTATAGGATTTTCTAAAACGAGGTCGGTAATATAAATAGATGTAGGATTTTCCAAAAGTTTTATCAATGTTTAAATGCATTTACATAGAGAAAGCCAAAAGACTTAAAAAGCTCATTAGCTATTCACATTTCGTAATTGGTTGAAGAATACAAAAAAAAAATAACATAATTATAACACCCTGTTAATTTTATAGTACATAAATATTAAAAAGACTTGATATTATGGTATCCATAATTTTGCCACTCTAATTCACGAAACGATTTTTAGAACGATTGCCCACACTGTGTTGTCGGTTGTGGACTGTACGTATAAGAGAAGAACCATGGGCATGGCCGCAAGCTAAGCACAGTGAAAAAACAGGTAGCGCCGTTCCACCGTATCGATCTTTAAGTTATTTTTCTTATTTATCTTTTTTATCTGGAGCTCCGCTCCGCGTCTCGGACCCGAACGGAAGTTGTAACGATTTTTAATCGTAGCAAGTATCTCGGCCGGCCGGTTCGTATAGCCGCTTTGGACAAGAGTTTATATTATATTTTTTTGTAAACAACCACCGGAAACGGGCTAGAGAACGCACTGCTCTGGAACACATAACCTCCATTACGTCTGTCTCTCGGTTCTCAGTAATAATGATAAGGCATACAGATAAGACTCAATGTTAAAACAAGATCTACGACATTTGGTTTCATTTAAGAATGGAAGGGAAAAACTTACAACACGTTCTAATTAAAGGGTCACTACATAATATCGACTGGATGAACGATCCCTTAACTCTGCGGCCGCTAAGACGGTCAAAGATGGTATCAATGTCAGTAGCTGACCCCGTATAAGACTGACTGTAAATTGCGACGATGTATTTTTGTAACATTTTTCTGCCAATAGCGAAGCGTGGGCGCGTGATAATGGCCCGAAATATCCACGTTCTCAACGCCCACCCGGACCATCGAGAATATTACTCTATAGATAAATAATTCTTATCCGAACATGTGTCCGCTGGAAATCGTAGGTCCAACTAAGTTAGAACTCTGTATGTAAAAAATTAGATTGCTGCCATTTAAAACTGGAAATTGTTTTAGAAAGCTCAAGTTTGTTACTCTGGAAATGACCAATTAATCCTCGCAAGAGAGCTCTAGGTGGATAATTTACTTTATAGCCGACTTCCATCCGAACACACAGTATGAAAACCTATATGTATAAATACATTATAATTGTAATCATCTTTTACCGATAAAAAGTGTTCTCGTAGGAATTACAGTTAAACTCGAGTTGATCTTGCGCAGTTCCCTATCGAAGCTTACCTGAAGGTCGTAGTGGGCCGCACAACGAATAGATTGTTTGGACTATTGATAAGAAAAAACTTCAAGGATGTATGATAATGTAACAAATCAAAGTTAACTATTTGTAATGATTTACCAACATCGTAAGCAGTTTAGATTCAAAATTGATGTTCTAACGATGCATAATTACGACATAGAAAGATACCTTATCTGATGTATTTTTAAAGATCTAATGGTTACATACCTAAAATAAAGGATTCCAATGCGTTTGTCAGAAGAATTTTGAGTATTAACGTCCCTCAAACAAACGGGACTTGCGACTCCTCCCATGTTACAAAGGTTTTTAGAAAATATAAAGACTTGCTGATAGTAAGTTATAGGAACTCAGCCTGCACCTATTACATCGTCTATCTTACTGAAAGATTGGCTGTCAAGATGAAGAGTTCCGTACGTTGTCGCGGACCGGCGCCGACGACTATTTATATCCCTTTGAAGCGGCCGCTTCTTCTGTTTTAGCTGTTAAAGTTTACTTAATCTATAGTAACTCCTTTCTGTTTTAAATATTGAAAACAGACGAACCCTATCCATTAACGTTCACGAATAAGTTTTAAATCAATTGAACGTTTTGCGATCATTTTAACGAACTGAAAATGACTTGAATTTGAAACTGTACAGTGACAATCTAGAAATTATCTATGAACTGTGTTCGGCAGTGACGGCACTACGATGCATCGTAAGCGATTATATATTACTAGTAGGTACAGAGGTAACATTTCTACAGGTACGACTGGTACGAGCTTCAGAAATAAATCAATCATATGAATTCAGAGTTAAAGCTCGTACAGACCAGCGCGACGCGACGCCCGCGCCGCGACACGAACAATACAATTTCTAAGAAAACTTGACGGTATAACAATAACCGGTGTCGCGTCGCGCTGGACTGCACGAAGCTTTACTGTTGTAGCTTTAGAGATAACTTCAGGAAGCTAAGCTCCTAGGTAACTTTAACACAATAACTGTATCTATAAAGGGTAATCATAACTTACATGTTTGAATGTCTCTTAAAATGTATCATAGGAGTGAGCAAAATTATAAAACTGAACCATTAACTTCGCGGTAGAGGTTGTCGAAAGTTGTTCAGGATCTGAGTGCTAGTTACCTGGTTTCGATTTAATAACTAATCTTTAGTTATTAAATCATTTTATAGTATACCTACCATCAATACTTATCTAACACATTTAGATGTAAATATTTCTATTGATTGTAGCTACAAACTCCTGGATTGCTGGTTACTAGTTATAAGATTGCAACTCGAGATATAACTTTAGATGTCTCAGTCGGGATGTCAGCTGTTGCATTAATTTCGCCACGTCACGGACTGTTAAAGAGTAATCGATAATAATCGTCTATTTTACATTTTAACAGTCGCTTATGTGCTCCACCTCGATGTAGTTGTGTTTCTCTTTAATATTACGTATCTGCTGTTACAAATAATGTTCACAAACTATTTTATGTCTTATGACTTCAGTGTTAGGAACGCGTCGTGAGGCATTCGATATTCAGTGGAGGTAAGTGTAGAATGTCTTCTACACATCGACATCCCGGCAACGGAGCGGTCGCCGAAGAACCAGTTTCATTTAATCATCATAATTGCGTCCTCCGTTAAGCCTATCCCGCGCTCGAGTGTGGTAGAGACGAGAGCACACATGTATCGCTCAACATGACACTATTCAGCTCCATTTGAAACTTTTATGAAACATATTTGTGAGATCCAGATTGTTATCTTTATTCGGTTGTTTTTATAACCCAAGACACATGAATGAAGCTTTCTGAAGTCGTAGAGATAAGATCGTTTCTGAATCGAAATTAAACATCACTGTTGAATAATATGCCAATATTTATATTTATCTACACGCAGAGCTGTTAAAACTACGTTATTTTTATAATAAGAATTTTGCCATATTCTCAAGCATAAAGTGAGTCGTTATTGGTCGCTTTGATAAGGTGACACAATGTGTTATCTGTGTACGCTATACGAGAACGAGAAAAAATATTTAGTCAAAATCTATCAAGGCCATGCCTTACGCGGAACTCTCAATTCTACAGTAAGTTTTTGATATATTTGATACGCGCCAAGTTGGACAATGTCAAATAAGTTAGTGAGGACATTTAAAGGGTATTTGCTAGTAACTGTCTAACAGCTATCTTAAGGTAAATTTGGGGGATTTAAAATCTTTCGTCCGTGTTACTGACGGTAAGGAAACAACCTCGATCCCAAAATTTGTACGTATTATTTTATTCATTTTAATGCGCATTTAGCAGAGCCTCGAATTTCAAAATGTTGGTCTTGTTAGATAATCAGCGTCTCTGGCAAGTCGAAACTTAAAGCGCATTGGCTGCAACCAGTGAAAAAGGGCTTCAATTTGAGTCAGTTTCTTCCCAGAGCAAGTCACGACATAATATGCTTCGTGTTGTTTCCCGCTGCGAGCTAGGTTTCTTATGCCTCACTTTTTTATGAAATTTACTTTTTATTCCCTCTATACAAACTATATCAAGATGACAACATAACTAGATATACCCACACAATAATTAATTCCAGCTACTGGTTTCTTATTCCACTGTTTTTTAAACTGATCACTAACAAAAAATACATTCACAGCTAAATCATACCTCCTGTGACCATAACATTACTGCGGCTGCTCTCGTTTCTTCGTAACACTTATTACACGTCCGTGCTTCCCAGTTATGACGTAAAATAGCTTTTGGTAATTCCGCTAGCCTCCGTAGAGGCGTAGTGTCGAACAGACGGTGCGGTAAACAGGAAGCGGTGTCGGCTAAACGAGCGTTGGCAACTCTTCAACTACCACGTGGTACCGCTGACGACGCGTTGCGCACTCGCAATATTTGACTAACATTACGCTGAAGAGGAATTTTATATAAGTACGTTTTATCACTGAACGGAATTTATGTTCGAATGTTCATTCAAATGAAAATCAGTCTATCCGAACAAGCGGCAATAAAGTTGATACAAATAAGGAGAGAATACCAAAACTAAACTGATATAAACTAGGTCTAAAGTTTTTATAGAGATCTCTAATAGGGAGTTACTACGATTGTTGACGTGAAATTTGATTATTAATAGAATCCGGTCTTGACCGGTACAGTGACGGTATATTTCAATAATAGCCACATGTATAATCTGGTATTCTCTTAAGAACCTTTTTCGTGTACCGAAAAAATGCGACAAAAACTAGCGCGTTCCGTCCGCGGGCCACATGGTCAGGGTTGGAACAAAAGGCGCGTCAGAATATGCGCTACAGATGTGTTATGTGGTCCACATGTCACGAACAATGCTTGCCTTCATCGAGCCCGAGACATTACACTCGTTAACAAGACAGTAATAATTCGATATGCTTCTTAAATAAATCTTAATATACCTAAAAGTTTTAATCAAAACTAAAAATGTAGAAAGGAAAGACTATTATTTTGAAAAAAAAGTCATTTGTTCGAAATAAAAATACCTTCACCTACCTACTTAAAAAGAACAAAAGAAGCTTAATTGCAATAATTAAAAGACCTAATTATTATGTTACAGCGCCTCTAATTAGCTAGGGCCTTAAAATGATAATAAAACAAAAACTTCTTACGGTGTACCTAAATTGAATTTTGTAATAAATATTATAATAAGCTGACATACCTACACTAAAACTACATACCTATATACCTACTATGCACGAAAAACTAAAATGATAAAGCGGATATTTATATTTTGAGAATTGCAAATGAATTCTAGCTAAGTAGGTAGGTACTAAATATTAATTAACACTTCGCAATTTACATTTTAAACTCATCGCTGACTGTTAAAACACACTTGACAATGATGACTGCGTGTCGCGGTACTTTCTGTGCACGTTAGGTACCACGTCAGAGTTTTGGATGTGGAAATAATAACTTTAAAAAAGAATACAATGCAGCTATGTAGGTACATTGTTTATTGAGGCACAGATAATGAGTGCGAGTCAGTTTGTCAAATACAATGATCGCTTATGAATGAATTAGTGAATGACAGTTCGGCCATGTTTGTTTACGCGTGCGCAGCACATCGCATGGTCGGCTCAAGTCGGGTGCGCTCGCCATCGCTCGCCGCCTCGAAATAGCACGGCACCAGCACCGAAGAGTGCGGTCGTCGACCCTGCGCCCTGCCACACCGAAATATTGGAACTCTACTGCGATTCAATCCTTTCTCTGATTATGATACAGATCACTAATGCTCTCGGCTACCCCGTATAGGTACTTCCTGTTCAATCTTAATATTGTAATAAATAATAAACGGTCCTCTTTTCATTAATAATTTACTTTTAAAAAGAAAAATAAATACTTGTCCTTCATTAACTTAATAGCAATGAATAAAATAATCTTCGTAAATAAATGATTATTATGATTGTATGTAACTTAAAGTGTTTCGATCAACGTTATAAATTGAATATCTAATCATCATAGCGCCATCTGGAGGCGCTCTAATAAGGTGGGTGTAGTAACTGATCAAACTAGCATTTGTTTATTAAAAACTACTATCTTATTTATTTTTGTTAGGTTAATTACATTGTTTAGGGAATTCGTTTTGAATTTTATTTATCTATTTGAATACGTTATTCCATGTATTATAACTATATCGATAGCATTTGTTATTCTCAAATTAAATATCTTGACTGACATTAAACTAGAACTAGAACTTTACTGCTTTTGCACTGACATGATATCATCGCGTAACTAAATAATAGGTTTCAAAAATTAACTCCGTGGTACGCCTGCTGTTCTAGCATAGGATCCGCAGAGGAACGACCTTCACCCATCTGTTTAATGGATGAAAAGTATTTTAAATCAGTTAGTATGTTAGAAAATATATCGCGAGTGACTTGGCAAAAAAAATCCTGGCCAGACTGTGGTTAAAAAATGACTTTTTTTTAAACATTGCCTATACACCAAATAAAAGAGCTTTTCGAGGAGTACCTTTGCTATTAACTCGACTTTTGCCAAATATTAGTCAATTCAGAGTTATTGACCTAAATAGGCGACTACTTGGCCACCTAAGTTTAGAAATGTTCTTGGCGCCCAATAGCCATTGGATTGTGCTTTTGAAGAAAAACATTAGTCACTAAAACGAATTAATCGTTAAACGAAAGAGTGCTATTATTGTTTTTTTTTAAATCTTTTATTAGTCATAGTCTGGCCAGGAATTTTACCTATAGCCAACCCACTGGCGAAATATTTCAGATCATGATCATGAAATAATATTAGTGTTGAGATCTTACGACAGTCTGTATTTTACACAGAGAGGCTATATCATCCTATCTTTGCAACCCAATTACTGGATAAATATACCAATAACATTTATCATTAATTCATTATTTTTAAGCATTTGTCAGACTTTCGGGCTTCTGATTATCCTTAACGGCAGTACGACAAATCCGTGGACCGACGAATTAATATTATATTGTGGTCACATATTCACAGTATCCATTTTCACAGGAATGACTAAAGCAGAGCACAACCTCATAATCATAATCATCATTTATTGCATTCAATGTAGTGTACAAGATGTTACAATAATATTTGTTTCATACATTGACCCGTGGATAGTTAGGTAGAAACCAAATAAAATAAAGTCGTTTTATCTAACCAACGCTTTTCATATAATTAGAAACCTATAAATGAATAATCAAAGCATCGTCTATTAACAAACAAAGGCCGTAAACATTTAAAAAATATATATTTGTGTTTACAACATTAATCGCTCTCGGTTTTTCGGCGAAATTTACACAAAACTTCATCACTTTATTAAGAATTCTCGGAACTTGGCACCATATATCGAGCTGTGCTGTTAGTTACCAGACTTATTAGTTATCGCAGCCACTTGTACGTAAGACGTCGAGTCTGTGTGTGAATTACAGATTAATATTCATGCCTAATCGTTATGTCTAACCAACCCATGTGCGCCTGTGTCGGTATTTGCACGCTGGATGGGATAAGAGGTGACTTTTATGCGTTTTATTTAGCTAGGTTCTGTGTGTTTGCTTCCTTATTAGTCTCGTCTTACAAGTTAAAGTAGCTAGTAGTAGTTCATTAGCATAATCAGCCTATAATATCCCCACTACTGGGACACAGGCCTCCTCTCTTCGAGAAGGGAGTGGGCTGCCCGGCTGTCATCTATCGCGCGGGCCCAGTGCAGGTTTTCGAATTTTTGGTTCTAGGACATGTCGGTTTCCTCACGATGTTTTCCTTCACCGTTTTGAGAGCAGTGGTGATGAAATTATTTACACTAAGTAAAGAGCCTGCCTGGATTTGAACCCTCGACCTCGACTCGTGAGTCGGAGCCGTTGTTACTACTGGGCCACCACTGCTCTCTCTCACACAATTTAACGTCGCATTTCTCTAGCATAATTTCCTTCAATATTCTTCATCAGACTACAGGTTCAGGCATTGCCTATTTAAAATAAAATAAAAAAAACATCCAACATAAGTAGTCTTCAATTTGCCTTAGTAGAAATTTACGTTGAAATTATTCAAACTGACTCGGGAATTGCATACAGACCAACATTCCTTAGGTCTGCGGCTTTTCCCTGTAAGACACCCATTTCATAGATGCATATTTAAGCCGTTATATCACAAGACATTTCTGTTTCCGGCGCCTAGTGATTACCGCATGGCATTTCTGAGAGTTTTCATATGATACTTATAACATTTCCGGTACGAGCTTACATTTTATTCTTAGGAGACACCACAGAATTTTATTCTATCAAACGGCTTTCAACTTTAAGATCTTAGAAATAGAGGATATTTACTCATAGAATCTATCGGAAATGGTGTTTGGTAAAGGCATATTTTTGGAATGACTGTATTAATTTATCGATAAAAGTTGTGTAACATTTTTATGGTTAAAGTTGGATCAATGGTATCTTTTTAAAATTGGTCACGATCTCCAGTTCTCGGTGTTTACTTTGCTGTGCATCATCCCTTCACCGATGATATAAACAACAAAGGTGATCAGATCAGATCAGTATCCTAATTGCGTAATATAGGATCAATCAGAATCTAAATCGTTTTGAAACAGATTGCTAATCTATTGCTACAAAAGTTCAAAATAAGAATCTGCTCAACAACGTAAATAACGAAATGAATGTTGTTGAACTGTCAAAATGAAACAGATTAGTCGTAATCGTTCAAGAAAATGTATTGCGTAATTAGATAGCAGGGCCGATAATGGACAGTCAACAAACCTGATAAAAAAGTAATATACAATACGGCCGATATAACTTGGCAATTCCGAACTTCGCGCAGAAGGCTGCGCAGTATTTTTTTTAGGAACCAAATGGTGACATGAGGCGAGTGTGAGTGAGAGAACATACGCGAAAGTTCGCAGAGCCAATGATCAGATCGGTCAAGTTTTATCGGCCGTATTGTACTTTCAGTCTTTTAAACACAATCGAACGGAGGAACCGATCTTAACACTGATATTAACATAATTAGGAAAGGGGGCAGCTGCCCCACCCTAGAAATCCAAAAAAAAGTAGTCAAATACAAGGCATTTTAATGTAAAGAAACTACATATCTATAAAGGCAATTTTATTTATTTGGACAACCCTTATCTGATTTTTTTAAGTCCCATATCTCCTAACGGGGTCTAATCCAGAGCCCGGGGACGTACTTCGTATCTATGTGTTGGTGGTATGCCCAGTCATAATACCTATTAGGTATCAGCTCTACAGTTCTAAATAGTTTTGGGAAAAACGACCCGAAAGGTCCGTTTCCAATCCATGCAATGAAAATGGAAATTATTATTGTTCCCAGCTCCTATCGGGACTACCGAGTTGATACTGATTTGTCATAAATCAAATGTCCACCAGCGTCTATTATGGCCCCATTGTGCGCCGTAGAGGTAAGACTTGCACTACAAGTGTAAAGCTTCATGTGCTCTTGACTGTACCTACAAATCATACTTTTCCCATCCTCCCTATATCAACTGGCCCTCCCCTGGGCCATCGGCTGGCGACGCCCTTGGGTACAGTCACATGTGGTGCTGTAACCACAATAATTTCTAAAATTCGCTTTCTAGATAACATTTGAAACTGATCACCTTTTCAGTAGACCATTCAACTGCATGCTAAAAACCAGATATAAGTTTTGATTATAAACGGTTATACTAGTCTATAAATGTCTAGAATAAAGGTAGGTGGTAGATCTGGACTAGATCGATGAGTTGGCGCATATTTCCGTGTCGACCTTTCAAGCGTCTCGCGCCTGTCTATCCGGCTCAAAGTATTTTTGTAGTGAAGTTCATATAATATGACTAGTTATTTAGTTATCATGCATCTACAATTTAGTTTACTTCCTCAATAATACAATAAATTTGTTTTGAATTTAATATTTTCAAGGAATTCAGACTAATTAAATATTCGAACTGACAATGCAGTGTAAACACGACGGTGGGTGGTGGAGGAGCTTCCTCCCAAAAACACCATTTCGGAAAATGCATTAGTAGACTTGTCTTTTGGGATATTATGGCAGTTTTAGTTTTAATTGCTTCAAAACTAGGAACTGTAGGAAATTAGCTAACATCAATGAATATTGTAACTTCATAATATTTAGTGCTTTCAATGCAATAACAATATGTGCGTGTGTAGATGATAAATGGAATGATATCCGTGGGTCGCGCAGGCGCACCCACAGTGTTACCCACACCTACAACACTTGTACCACCGTATCCCTATTCAGAGAATGTGGTTCCACCTACTATGGTTGCACAAGCATTGATATTCAATTCACAGGTAATCACATGATAACTGTCGCACAATGGAACCGACCGCACTGATGATTAAATGCATTGATTAATTTGTGGAAATTTCCTGGTTTTGCTTATGCTACCGCTATTCAACTTGTATGGTCTGTTATTTGCATTCTGGTCTGGGATTGAATCTATGCTTAAATAGCCAGGTTCTTGTCAACTGACGATACCTTTACGTTTATTTATAGATAGCAACAGCCGGGAATCGCTTAGAACGTTTCTGAACTCTTAAACGCTGCTGTATGAATTTGAATATGTTAGTTAAGTAACTAGGTACGTAACTGCCAGCACTTGCAATATATATCATGATTAAAATCTCCGGAGTAAGCAAAACGACAATTTGAATTAAAATTTCAGCTGCATTTTATTAACTGTACCTACCACGCGGCATCAAACTGGACGAATCGCCAAACTTCTAGGAACGTAATGTAATCAGATTTAAAAAAAATGTTTATACTCTAATAATGTGCCAAACAAACGATATACCTATGTAGTAGGTATTATTATAAATCAAAGATTGTTTAATTGAAGAAAATGCTATATGGCGGCCATTTTAACATCGTTTCCCACCAGTTTTAGTAAGAGGGCCATCTGTGTTAAAGTTTCCTAAGCACCTATACCTCATGTTATAATAATATGGAGACTTGATTATTAAAACCAGTCGTGGGCAGCATGCTATTCAGCGCGCCTACGTATCTCTGTTCTACCTCCAATTTGGTCGTATCGTTTCGCAACGCCACACAATCCATTCCTGGCTGTTAGTACCAAATTCTTAACCCACAGAGTAACCCGTGGGCAGGTGGAAAGTGGACCGAGCTGATACTTGACTGTTATGCAACACATCAATATGGCATGCACCTTATTGGATGCGAAAGTTGACGGCACCGTCCTTCACAAGGCGATGGCATTTAGTCCAGCTCGGAAAGCCGTAAACCTTGTGTTCTCTGCATTTTTTTGTTTTGTCTTTTTATTGTCTATTTCCAACGGCAAACGTAGGAACGTCGCAATTTCGACTTCCTATAAAAGTGGGATAAAAAGGGACAGCTGCATTTAGGTACTCTATATAATTATCTAATCTAATACTTAAGAGTTTCTGCCTAATAGGTTTCTGTCTATCCATGGGTATGGCAATTTTTCAGTTTAATTTGCAAGTTTGCATTAGCTCATTAGTGTCTTTTAGTTCGGCTATGCTAGCTGACTTGCTCGTAGTAAAGTTACCAGGTGCAAGCGGTCTACGCCTTATCCCATAAATGTGCTCAACGTTTAGATGTTTTAAAACAATCTACCTTTTGATATCAGCCCACATTCACCCACTACTGACTATAGGGCCTTCGTTTATTCCACCTACATAACTAAACCCAACCTACCGTCATCAGGATACAATAGGAAAACTATTGACCATGTCTAAGTCAAACATAAAGTAGTTGAATTATACTTTATGACTTAATTTTAATGAGGCCTATACTGTGCAAAAGGCTAGGTATCCTTCAGTTGTCGAGTTGCCCACGCCTCCGACTCAATTAGTAGTCTCAAGAGTTGTTATATTTCACAAAAACGAGGATAACGATTTGTTTACGCTTTGATATTTTTATTTTATTTCATTTGCTGTATTGCCGTAAACAGCGTTGCTACCTACCTACGCCCGTATCAGAAATCCTTTGTGAGTTCGTTATCAGTAGGCATGGACCGTCGACGCATGACTGAATTAATAAATACATTTATTTTTTTAAAGTTTCGCAATAAATATTTGGCAATTAGTGAATTTCATGAAACGTAGTTAATTAATTGCTTCATTTATGTTTCCGATGGACTTTATTGTTTTTTGCATCATTGCTTTCGTGCATTTCGAAATTGTGTTCTCTTGAAGTTCAATAAATACCTGAATAAAATTAGCATATCATCATTTCTAGGAAGCGTATAATTACGTAGGTCATACGGCTACACATCAAGCTATAAATTTCCAGTATAAGCTGACCTCGCATTGTACGGAAATTCTATACAATGCGAGATCAGCATAAACTGGAAATTTATAGCTTGATGTGTAGCCGTGTGTAAAATGCAGAGGAGAATTAGGTACTTTAGTAGGTTGATATAAAGCAGTTTGAAATTATAAGTAATTCGACCAATATCAAACGATAGGTTACCTTATAAAAATCGTATGAATGAATAATTGTATGAAAGAAATTTTTTATTCATTAGATACCTACTCACTGGCTCAGTGTTTATTCATAAAGTACCTAATATTACTAAGCAAGTTTATCGTGTGTTTGTTTTTGGGGTTTTTTACCCGAGCAGACCACTCATGTGTCGGTTTTCCCTTTTTATAATTATAATATTGACTCATCCCTTTCCTTCTCGTAATTTAATAAAAATAATAAGATAGATTGGTGGTTAGATGTCTGAATGAAACTTAAACAAATGTTATGTAATATAAGCAGATGTACTAAAGAGAGAGACAGATAAATTGAGTCCTTACTGTTAGTGCAGATAATGAGTCTAGGAGCTTCGAGCTAAATGATATGACATCGTTTAATTTTTCTGAGACCTAACATGCATGATCTTAATTTGGTGGATGCAACACATTTGAAGGAGCCCAATTATAAAGTAAATTGTGTAGCATTTACTTTATAGGTAATGTGCCTCGCGGTTTTACCCGTATAAGTCTCGCTCCCGTGGAAATATCGGGATAAAAAGTATCCAGGTCATGGTCTCCCAAAGTGCCAAATTTCATCGAAATCCGTTCAGCCGTTTTAGCGTGAAAGCGAAACGAACAAACTCACTTTCGCATTTATAATAAATTATAGTTATAATATGTACCATCGAAGAAGTTCATATCTAACCACCGTAAGGACTATTCTTGCTTGCAGCACTCGGTGGCTATAGAACCGGGCCGGTAACAGATGTGGTCATCGTGTTCACGGGATTTTGTTTTGAAACTGGTTAGATATGAACTTCTCTGATGGTACCTATAGTAAGAATTGGAGTCCTTTTAGAACGTAGGGTAGAGAGTAGAGAGGTTTGCGTTGATGCTCTTTTTGTGAGCCTAGTTTTAATGTAATGTAGGTACCTATAAGCTATACTTAACTGTGGATTATAATATAATATTAAATTATACTTATTGAGTCAAACTATCTATTTAGTTTGACTCCTGATTTAATGGATAAGTTCAGACGTTGTTTTTTAGAAATTGCAATATGCAAAATAACAATCTGTTTAACCACCTTCTCAATCTCAATCGGTAGCATCAAATATGTGTTGCGAGTACATCCACCGGGATGCATTTAAAAGTCGTGAATGATGTATTGCGAACGATATGGTGCGTTGAGTTCAGTTCAGAGTGCAGGAGGCGAGTTGGGGCACTTCCTGCGGTTGCGTGACACGCGCCCCCCTTATCATGTTCATTGATAGATTTATCTGGACGAGGTCGAGTTGTCCGCTCCTCGATCCGCACAGCGCACTAGTCACGCGCGCACTCTCGCGCAAAACATCACGTAGCATTCGCAACTGCGACAACTAACTCTTCAACTACAGTATGTCTATGCTGACACATTAAGTTTGATGCAGTCGATTCTGAAAATTAAATTCTTTCAACAGAAACAATCTGTCCTAAAAGGAAATATTTATAAACGGAAGCCCGACGCTACCACAAACAGTGCGCTGCGCTGGCGCTGTTGTCATTCAGCGAAATCAGTTTCCGCGAAAAGGACCTCCCCATTTGGTCAGCGACGAGAGATGTCGTGCTGATTCGTGCTACATTCAATAGGTACATACCTACCTACATACATTTACTAAATAACCTAAGATTGCATCTCAAAATTTCTTTGTAGCTAATGTTAATTTTTGCACAATCAATTCTTTGTCGTCGTTTTAAATACCCAGTCTAGTCAGTTTAATTTTTTTATACAATTCACTCAACATTATCTTTGGCAAAAAAACAAGCCTGGCGCCACATTGATAACCAACTAAGTTTTTTAAAAGCCCGTCGTATTGGCTTTTAAGAGAGATAACGTTAATTCTTTTAGAGCAACGGTATCTCGATGGAAGCCCTTAAAACGATTCTTATCTCTGAAACTGTATCCGAATAGCAGATTTTTTGTTATGCCCATTTGGCACGTGTTTTGTTGTATTGTTTGAAAGTCGGGTGTCGTAAAGATCTTTCGTTTTGACATGATAGTGACGTATTCGTACCTAAAAACGATGAAACAGGAGAACCGCTTCCTGTATTTATGGAGTAGGTAGGTGTAGGGTATCGGCACAACGTCGCCGGCGCTGTCTAGCGGTCAGTACTTACAGCAACCTACGTGCAACGGGACACCGCTATTGCTAACCTAACGACTACTGACGACTTATAATTTCCTGTCAATGTTCTTTGAATCTTTATAGAAATACACTAAGTTTAGATACCGCATACCGCTTAGGTACTTTATATTCGATTGTCTACGGATTTGAATGCAGGAAGAGACTGCGGCTTGAAGTTTAAGTAGCGGTGGAAATGAGTAACGCGTCGTGTAGGAAACTATGACTTCAGCGGTTAAATGGACGAAATGGTTGCACGTCACCCAATTAATATCATCTTAACAACGGTTATATATCTAATAAATTATCTTCAATTAGCGAATCGTCCGTCATCGCATGTTAAGAGAACATTTTGCGTCTGAGATACGTTTGAAAGTGATAATTCTAATGAATGAAACCACAGCACATTTGTTCAAGGTCGGTGTTCGGGACGTGTTTTTAAAGAGTGGTATAAATAGATGACGCACCGAGAGAAGATCCGGTGTGTGTGCTGGTGGTAAGCAGTGGCACAGTTTGTTCGTGTGCGGAGTGTCACTCGCGTTGCGCGGGCGCCTGCGCCGCGTGGTGCGCGCGGGCGTTCGGCGGCCGACTGTTTCAGCTCGCCAACACTCAATGCTCCCCATTCATTCGCACGCATGAATGAACGACGTTTAGCACGTGGTCGAAAAAAATGTACTGAAACTGTCGTCTAGCAGGACAGTAATACAGAAAATTGCTGAACCGACCTTGCGGCTTGACTATATAACCTACTCGTTACAGTAATAGTCACCAGTACCTACTATTTTAACTGGGTTTTAATGATCTTGTAACATTGATAAATAATCAATGTCTTTTAATGAGGCATTATTAGGAGGAAGTCAAAGTAAAAGTACCTACATACACACCTAATAGGCACCAATGAACGTATGATACAAATTTTAAATGAAGAGAACGTTAAAATAAATTGTTTTTACATAACAAAAATCATGATCTTTTGGAGTTAAAAATAAATATTTCTTATCAGTTTATGCCTGAGATACTTTTTGAGTACATATTATTGCTGAATTAAACCACATAGTGTGTTATTGTTGGTATGGGTACCTATTGATAAATTTAAATATTTGCTTCAATATTTTAGCGCCATTAACACGATGTAATACCATGTCGTGTATTAATTGTACCAACCATTGTGTAAACAAATAGAGCATAATATAATACGGCCATACCTTTCTAATATACCTATTTATTTCTAACAAAATTATATATAAAAATAATGCCAATAGTGCGACGGCCTAATTTAGGCCTAAATACTTACATTACATATACAAATGTTTGCTATAATTTGTGCCAGATCCCGCATTACTTAAATATTTGTTTTGGTTTTAATACCTAACCAAAACAAATGTTATGGATAAAAAACTAAGAAAAAAGTCAATTATTTAAATCACCAGTACTTACCCACTAATGATCGTTAATTTCACAGATGTCACTTAAACTCACTGAACTTTCTTTTCGAAAGAATTCACACACTTCACTTATAACGTGTCAACCTCCAGGGCAGGCGTCACGGCAGCGCGCGAAACTGATGGTCCTACCATGAGGAAGTCCGATGAGCTTTGAACGGGACAGTTCCTGAACGGGAGCTGCTCGGCCCGCGCATGCGCCCTGTGCTCCGGGGCGTGACCTAGACCCTGAAAACACCACCCCCTCGCCCACGCAAACCATGTTTCCATGGATACGGGCACAAAAATCTTCAAAAAAAAACCGCCAAAATCATGCAGAAATACCCCTAAAAAACTATATTAAAACAAAACTAATTCAAAATCCTAGACTTTTTTTTAAAGTTACATTTCACGGTCTACGTCCCTTGTCCGAGGAAAATTGTCGATGCAAAATACGTCATACGGAAGCGCAGTGAAGAAAGTAGAGTGGTGCCTACATTGGTGGCTCCACCCAATCAACGACGCTGCTAGCCTCGCATTGGTGTTTCCTAGAATGGTATGAGAAATGATGACCTTCTTGGTGAATTATTGACGACAAACAAGACCTACCTAGATAGTATTGCAGCCTATTAAACTAACATGGCTAATAAAAGACCTATAGGTACCCAACTATACAGGGTCAAATTAAATTAGCTAGCAAAACTCCGCAGACGTGATCGGTATCGATTTCTAAACACGATAAAACAAAAAATAAGGTATCTAGCCATCACCGACTTAAATACCAAAACTTAATATGCAAATAAGGTGCATTTTACAAATATACACCTACGAAGCACACCATTATTTTGTGTGTTAACCAGATGACCTATGGATCTGAAAAAAAAAAAATTGCCTGAAATGTGACCAGCAGTGCTATTCTGTAACCATCTCACCGTGAAAACTTAGGTGAAGTGAGCGTGGAGTGAGCTGTCATTCCACAGGGATTGACACTATTGACAGCTCATCTCACCCAAGTTTTCACGGTGAGATGTTTACAGAATAGCATGGCTGCTGTAGATCAAATTATTGGAAACTGCCATCAATGCGATTTAGATCCACAAAATATTGGTACAGAGATAGGTTACCTACAGATAAAGATGTGGCCGACTTTTATAGAGAACGAGAGTTGTTCTATCTCTGTCTGAGTCAAGACGCTCAAAACCGGGGTGCCCACTTTGTTATTAATCAATTGCTTAATTGATTGCAAAACGTGCCTCATCGCCTCGACTCTGCCTGATGCAGGAATCCAAGAATCACCATAAGTAGTTTCACCAGCGCAAGAATTGCTGCGACTATGAAGTTTTTAAGTAAAAAAATTTATTCATCTGAGTTGAAGCTGACAATGCTGTAGCGGTCTACTGGAAGAGCAGAGCAGAATACTTTCCAAGAGACCCTGGAAAATAACACAGACAAGTTGTACTCATTAAAATACCCAGAAATAAATAACAGTTACTATCGATCCTGGCAGGCCTTACGACGTTGTTTGCTAGAAGATAAGGGAATGATAAATAAACTGGAAATTATATAATGTAACGAAGTCGTTGGAGACTTATGAACGAGCTTACAACACAACTCCTACCGCCCTGGATCCCTAGCATGGGATTTCAATACTACCTTACTATATTAAGAAGGTAACAGAGCACTCCCACACTCATGTAGTTCCCTGAAACTTAAGTACTTAATGCCTTCCGCGTAATAGTTATTATGATACTGCATCATGATTGCTGTTTGAACAACTTCCCGAAAGCGATCTGCTCTACTTAAATGCGGAGGTATTCATAAACATTATTAAAACAGAAAAATGTGTAATGAAAATAGCCGTAAAAAAAAACTAGGTAGGACAGTACAACTATTTTCTTAATGTCCCTCGGCAAACTTCGTTTTTTTTTTCTTAACTTCAGAGTTTGGAACTCTATATGTGGTCGGTGGTGATGGGTGGGCGTTTTGGGGGACTGTCTTATGTAATTTTGACTTTCGAAAAGTGCTGATTCTCAGCCTAGTTTGAAATAATGAATTTTTTGAATTTTGAATATACATACTTCCAAGTTGATTGAGAGCGTCCAAGGGCAACTAATAGAAATCCGAAAACTGACGAAACACGAAGTTTGCCGAGGTAGGTACATTAAGAAAATAGTTGTACTGTAATTGCTTGTATTTTTGATGAATTTCAAGAATCACACATTAACCCCCAGATAAAATTATAAGTGTGCTAATTGTTCTGAAGTTTGAAATGCAACTAAGATTGTTACTAAGTGCGAAGGCAGATTAATTTCATAATTCATGAATCAGAATATTAACAGTGAGACATTCATATAATATATTATACTAGCTAGACGCTGTTGACAGTGATAGGCATAATAAATACAATCCAACAACCTTCCTCGAGAATTGGGCTATCCAATGCAAAAATAATTTTTCAAATCCGACGGGTAGTTCCGGAGATTACCTCCTACATACAAACTTACAAACAAACCAAACAAATTTTATCTCTTTATTATCCTACTTATTATAAATGTGAAAGTTTGGATGTTTGTTACTCAATCACGCAATAACGGCTGAACGGATTTGGATGAATTTATAACATGGATTAACATATAGGTACTTAGAATACTTTTATCCCGGTAGTACGATCCCGTCCCGTGGGATAATTTCCGACTTCCACGCGGGCGAAAGCTATTATTTAGTATAGATTAAAACCACCATTAGTTACATAGGGTGTTGTAGATCTTCTATACTTAATATATAAAAATCAATTGCCGTGCTGTCTTCATTTTATTTTTTTGTAAATATTTTTATTTTTCACTTTTTAGTTATGGTACCTACCCACACAAATTCGAATACCACTACCTGCTATGTAAATAACAGTGACAAGAAGTTATCATCATATCATCAAGATATACTAAGTGGGAAAAATACGTATTATTGAACCTTACTCAAAAACTATCCAAACAAAGTTAATAAAATTTATATGGGACTAACTTGGGAGTACTGTATAAGTACTCTCAAGTTAGTCCCATATAAATTTTTT
This sequence comes from Agrochola circellaris, assembly GCA_914767755.1. NCBI lineage: Eukaryota > Metazoa > Arthropoda > Insecta > Lepidoptera > Noctuidae > Agrochola > Agrochola circellaris. The sequence continues at coordinate 7,236,301 of OU611847.1, forward strand.
TTCATACAAAAAAACGATTTTCAAAATAGGTCCACAATTGACGGATAAATCGTCGGGCATACATAAAAAAATTTAAAAAACATACATACGCGACAAACATATAACCTCCTCCTTCGTGGAAGTCGGTTAAAAAGTCGAAAATGGCTCGATTCGTTTTTTTTTATCCTTAATGGTGGATCAATAGTGGTTTAGGAAAAAATAAAATTAGAAAAAACACAGGATCCTAAAAATAAAAATAAAACAAAATTTTGTCTCACGTGGTACAAACACAAAGATTTATAAATATTTGCGTTGTAGAATAGATTAAAAAAAAAAAAATGATCTAATTCTTTTCACCTATGCACAAGCCCGGAACTGTAAGAAGCTGCTTCTTCAACAACTCTTGCCTTTAAGTCTGAACAATGTGTCAGTTGGTCGAAAATTCTATTCAAAAACCGTTTCATAATAATTGTCTCAAACTCAAAGCATTTATTTCTAATAAACCAATTACAGGCACTTTTGAATTGTCAAGGGGGTCGGTCAGTCAGAAAGATGAAGCTAGATGCCCATTCCAGTCTCATGTGATATACTTATACTTACGTATCAATCATAGCAGCTCTCTACAGAAGATATCATTTCCCGTAACCATTACTTACGTTAGCCATAGCTGCTCATTATCAGCTTGACATTACAAAAAGTGGGTAGCTGTGGGTAATCTAGCAAATTATTCTTCTTTTCGTGAAAACGATGACCGGTGACTATGGCCGGCGGTGTTATTATTGTAACCATCTCCTGTCGTCCCGCCGCCATTTTTTTTGGCAATATCATCTGGAGCCATTGCAGAAGTCCTGCCCTGCTCCATTTCGCCAAAGTATCTGCCATCTTTAACAATTTTTCCAACTTGTCTGTTTTAGATGGCCTTTGGACATAAACTGGATTCTTTCTGCACTTCTTACGTTTTTCACTGAGCTCAATATTGTTGAATTACTTATATCCACAGTTCGATCTCTAGTCAAGAATAGAACAGAAGAGTTTGTCTGTTAGAAATTTCTCAATTATAACCGGGGGTTGGAACCGTGCCCAATAAATAACAATAGGATTATATTAGCAGCTCTGCTGTTTAGTTACGAAACCTTTGTGGGAAGGCTAGACTGCAAAAAGTGAACTGCGTTGATTTCAACCTTAATGTTCTTCAAGAATGATGAACTACCTCATGTTTTCGAAATAGTTCTAAGGTACAACCTGATTTTTCGAACATAATTTTAATAATTTGAGTACCGTATCCTTTTAGTTACTAGTTTATCAATTAATCTACTAGGAACTTACCCTTTTTCCTTGGTTGTTGTTAGTGTGATGCGTTTTCCCAGGACTTCGCGTTCAGTCCACTTCTTAATAAATCTGGGTTCTTGTTCTACTAGATTCTTACCAGGATCTACCTATCTCCCTCAGTATTCAAAATTTGCCATGCTTTCAAAACCAAGTAATAATACTTTCCGTCTTAAATGCAATTAATTTGTTGGAGGAAAAGTGTGTCAAAAGCTTCACCGTGAAAAATAATACAAGCAAGATTTTATTACTTTGTAATTTAATAAAAGTTCTTCAATATAAGAATATGTCCGATTCCATCTATATTATACAAAGCGTTTCAAAAAGGGAAAATACCTACGTATAAAATACAACCTCCATGGACTTCTACTCCGATTACCATCAACTTCAGTACTCAATCCCTGTATGTACTACATACGAGGAAAATATTCCAAACCGCATTCAAATTTCAACGAAAATATACTATTTTCGTACAATAGACGACCTCCTTTCTAACGGTTAGGTAGACAGTGCCCCTAGTGGAGTGAACAGTATTGTAGCTACTTATATTTAGTAAGACATTGAATATATCATTTTATCTACATTAGAAGCACCGTACGAAGGTATTGCCTCACAAGACATTATTGACATCGAGATCGTTTATTGCACTACTTGACGTTATAATTAAGACATGAAAAGATTTCTCATTATATTTATTTACATAAAAACTACAAAATTTTATTGTAAATAACTCACGTGAACATTTTATTTACAATGGATTATTCTTCATGAAGAAGTATTCTTTAAAGTAAAATGAATTGGTAATTTGTAATTTATTAACATTGGTAATTTTTCTAAAATTTGACATCCATCGTCCAAAAATCCTTACGTTCCAACCAAATCATAAGAACACGTGGCGTAATAAATAAATAAACATGTATAATACTATTTACAATGCGTCTCGGGGTGAGATATTCGACAATTTTGCCATTCATGATACGGTAGTTACAAGACGTGGCAATAGATAAATCATCAGATAAGATAAAATAAAATAAAATACAAGGCTCAGCCGTGACATTGACATTCGCATTTTCCCACCAATATGTTAGAATAGTTACGGATAAATTCACGTTAGTATACATACAAAAAGTGTTAACAAAATGAAAGTGGTGAGATTCTATGATACAACGGAGAGGGAACTATGGTTAGATGGAACAGACAAAGCTTTGACGAAATGTATCTACGTCGTAATATATTAATTGGAGAGCTTCACCGTGTGGGGGAGGTGGGATTTACAATATCTGGAAGAGTTTCTTCAGTTCGACCATCAGCTGCCAGTCGGTCTTGATGAGGTCGTCACGGAAGTAGTCCTTGCACGCGTCGATACTGGCGCGGGATATCTGGAACAACACAAAAAAGGTCAATAACGGCCATTATCCCCGTCATCATTGTAGAAACCAAGGCTCTGTTTGTCCTTGAAGATAAAAATCCCTGTTTTATTCCAGACTCAAAGACCAAACCCACGATTGGCCAGGATGCTACAGAACACCGTTGCACTCTAATTCTGTGCATAGAAATTATCCTCTGATACCTATACATAGAAACATGTTTCAGGCATCATAAAGCTCAACTTAATTAACTTGAACGATCGTTGTCGCTAATTTGGATGTATAAATGCATTGCAGATACTAACGACAGATAAACAGTAAACAGAATGCCTGCTGGTAAGGTTAAAACCATTCATATTTAGCATAATAATAGGTCTCATAAATAATTTCTCGGGAAAAAGTTAATTGAAACCAAATTATAAAACTCATCGAACGTCACAATTAATTTAAAAACTGCAGAATTTAATTGCGGCCTACCAATACATCCGTAAAAACTGGTTCGAAGCGAGACCCGATCGAGACACCTTCAGAGCTAAAAATAGCGGGTCCATGTTGAATGTACAAGTGGTTCATTCAGGTCGACCCAGTTTGGGGCGCATCGATTGAGCACTCCGGGGTGAATGAGGGTTTTGACGTCATAGGGAAAATAGAACAGGTTGTGCAAGTAAGGAATTGGGTCACAACTACCCCTCGCCCCTCTGGCATGGCAGTGGTGACCCCGGTGCAGCCTGCCCGGGCTGCGTCGCCAACGACATTGGATCCGGGTAGAAAATCATATCAGCCGCTGGAAAATATGGGAAACTGCGGCGTGTATTTTTAGACCGAAGGACGGGCGATAAATTAGACGTGCAAGGTGAAGAGTCGAAGGTTAGGCGAATTAATATATTGGGTGCTTGGGAAATAAGTACATGTTTTGTAGAAAATTTCTGACCGAATATTCAATTTTTTCGCAATGTTACTGAATTATGTTAGGCAGTTGGATTGTTGTTTGATTTCGTTGTTTCGAGTTATAGTAAACTGAATTAACAAATGACTAAAACAAACCTGAAACACATTCGATGATTTCAAAGAAAACCCTAAACATCTTTAAATGCGGGAATCTAGAAAACTATAAAAACCTGCTGTGCAAGCCTATATTATTTTCCAATTGCATAAAAAACATTTTTTTTTTAATAGCAATTTTTTTGAAGCGGTTTCTCTCTGTTGACACATGAACAATGTAAGTCCCATCAATGAAACCGCGAATTATCAATGGGGCTTCTAGAATGGGCCTGACCCGGTCACCGCGTCTGTGTGCGGCCTGCCGACACGATGCGTCTGTGTGACTCCTTGCGATTGCGACTGAACAGAGAGTACGACGAAACGCATGGCCCTTCTAAAATGTGTACAAGTACCAAGACTGTTATAAAGTATCAAGTAGTTTGTGCGATGTTTCGTTATTTCGATTGTAATCATTCAATGTCTGCAGCGTTTGAGTTATCTTACTATAAGGTGCTGTTACGCATTCAAAATTTTTGTGATGGTCTTGTACTCTTGTCTATTTTCACATAAAGCTTGAAATGTTAATTTATATAAATACTTAATTTCAGGCATTTAAACTGTTGCTACGATATTGTTTATTATTCAAACCAAAGTAAGAGTCCACAAACCGAAATGAAGCTCAGAATGATTGAAGAAAAGCGAATTATAAAAATAGAAACATACAATTTAATAATACATTTGAGTCGTAAACGAAATGAAGAGCCGGAATTGCGACACACAACACCAGTCATAAACGTTGCTCATTACACGTCCAGTGACATCAATGTAATTACAAAACGACACAAGTCCTGCATCACGATGACGTTTATCTCTATTTGGACTTGGAAAGTTTTACGTGATCCATGTCAAGACTAAGGAATACTATAAATAAGACGCAAATGGAAGGCTACTTATAGGGGACAATCAGTTGAGCAACTTATCGACCAGCGAATAGATAGCATCTATCTCGAATGTATAAGCAGGGATAAAATGATTGTGTAAGAAATTGCTATAAAATTGCGTTACACTACAGCTATGTCCAAGGTCTACGAATCAGAACACGAGTTTCATTCAAGAACTTGTCCCGGATGAATATTGAGGACAAAACGAGGGAAAATTCAAGCTATAAGTTTGCCCTTAGATTTGCAACATTCCTGCGTGGAATAGATCGAAAATAGGCAAATTACCGACGACAAGACAAGAAAAGAATACGAAAATACTATAAAATTTTCAAAATGACATTACAAAATGTAATTATTTTCTATTTAGACCGTTCAAAACACATAATGAGTGTAGAGTGGTTTGACATCAAAGTGATTCAATTCATACAAGTGGTCAAGAGATCGTATGGAAAACTATGACGTCATAAAGTATCCAAAAATACACCGGCCTTCGCTCGGGTGACGGAAAATCGTCGAGTTCACATTGAGTGCTTTTATATTGTGGAAAGGAAAGATTGATGTTTTCCACTAATCGAAAACAAAACAGGAAGCTTTTTATATAGTGTTTAGAGGTTTCGAAGTGAACTGACGCCAGTATATTCGAGGAAACTTGAGAAGATATTGCTGAATGTTTGTATGTATAGAAGTAACATAATAAGTTCGCTCCTATACGAAATAAGAGTGAAGCAATACCACAACACAACATGTGTATTTCAATTAAATGTCCCATGTGATTATTGCGTGTTCTTAGTTCATCTTGTCCGTATTCACGAGTATCTTACTAAGTAGCTGTTACAAATACCCATTGATGCAGCGATTGACTCCAATTAGTCCTGACCAATTACTTTTTTTGATTCTAATCGTAACATGTATCCTAATTTGTAACCTCCTACTTAAGAAACTAATTAGTGATATGAGAAATGTTTCCTTCTTCGACCGCTACTTAACCGTTTCAAGGTAATCCTGGCATAAAATTAGGTTATAATATTAATCTCGTTATCGTCTAATATTAAAAAAAGAACAACCATTTTTCAAAAAGCTGTGTTTCATGTCACAGAACGTTTTCTGACACGTTGTATAATTTAATTCTTGTAAAAAAAGTAAAGCAGCGAGAAAAATGTAATCATAAACAAACTTCGAATATCTGGCGTGAGAGCAAGCTTAGTAACAGACCGCTCGTATATTACCGATATCATATAACTGCAACAGCTATAGCCCTGCTTCCCCTGGCGGCTCGGTTCCCCTCGACCTAGTGACCTGACCACCCCCCGGCCGCCCCCCGCTGCAGGCGATCAATGGAGCCGCGAGCCCCCCTTCACCATTGATACTAACCTTCTACTTGCATTGATACAATGCTTTAGTAGGTATGAATGAAAATCCTTCAATGAGTTTCTTTACGTTAGTTCTGCGGGCCGCGGTTGTTATCACACTAATATAATGTGATACGCACACACTCACAAAACACACGTCAACGCATTTTGTTGAAATCGTCGTGCAGAACGACGCGACGCACGAGTTTAGAATATACATTGTATCGGATAGAAAGGTCGATGCTATGAACATAATGATATGAGAATAAATAGATAGCTATTTTCTAACTGAATGGACACTGATAAATGAATACGAATGTTTCTCACATTACGGATTGATAACTTTTATCCGCATGCAGACTTGGGTATTCTACTGGAGCCATTTAATCACTGTGTCACACGGTACGAAATTATGTATGTAAGCGTATGTATGTATCGTTCACGTTCACAACACGACTAGAATCGATTCTAATACAAAGTCAGTGGGAACCGCTTAGAACTACTAATAGTAATACCGTATTCGATGTTCCTATACTAAACCGTTCTAGTTTGTTGTAAATCTTTAGCAATTAAGGTAAACAGAACATCAATTCAAACTGATATCTTTGAAAAATACACGTGTAGGGAAACGTTATCCAACGCCTACTAATACGAGCGTCATAGTAACTTATTTCTTAATATTCAAGAGACGAAACAACTGATGCTGCTTGTTTTTATTCGCAAAACAACATGTCAACAGTCGGGTGTTAGTATTCATGCTTTTTGGTCGTATCACTGTAACGCCAACATGCCAGATTGGCAGTCGCCGATGGCTGCAGCTTCTGTTTATACATTACTATCAATAGTTGATACAATGTTGCCGAAACGCAACAAAACGTACACAATTACGAGTCGACACGGCGCTTCCGTTCTCGTCTAGAATACAAATATTTGCACACAACACGAGCCAGGGAGCCATGCCATCACGAGAATACGATACATGATTTATTTGTTCAGTTTCTGTTCGTCTGGATGATTTTTAGAAGGAAAATAACGTCTAATTTCATTTGATTAATTGGGTTATCGGGAGTATTAGTGTCTGAAATCATTGATTGAACACTTCTGCGAATGCTCCACATTCATGAATAGGCTTCAGAGTTTGAGGAAAACCTAATCCAATACAAACGCAAACGTACATTTATGTATAAGAGAAATCGATAGCTATATTGATTTGCAAAACCTTATTCGATGGAGTAGTTTGAAACCTGAAACTTCGACTCGCCATACAGTCGCTAGTCAACCAAGACATACCTAAGTAAATAATCCTCTGTGTCGAATGCAATGCGTTCTAATAATAGCCCTATCAATCGGTGCCATTTGTCTATAGAGCTAAAATGGTACCGATATCTTATGCAATGTGCAGCTCATTCATTAAAGAGTCACCCGTGACATCTCGCTCTACACACGAACGCTTCGTTCAAGACCGACGCTCTAACGTAGGCGTATTTCGACGATTGATGTATGAGTGCTAAAAGAATTCGTAATATCTATAAAACTTTCACACGTCATGTGAAATGTATTGTTTATTTTCATTGCAATATCAGATATAAACTTTTTTGTTAAGTGTTTTAGAATCTAGATCTGAAATGTGTTTTAGGTTATCGTGTTACTTTCAAAATATTTACAGTGTTGTTGCGGAGTTTATTCTGATTCATACGAATTCTTCAGGTAATTCTTTGTAATATCAATCTTTTATTCGTATAAAAATTCTTTCTTGAAAAGCAAAATTTTACCCATTTATCGATCGCGATACTTTCATCGAGCATTAATAAAGCCGCTGCAGCTATAACCGCCCGTCTGTAGCGTGTGTTGGGTGTCTACCAAGTACCAACAGATTAATCAATTGGCGACATCAATTTGTAGTTATAATAGCCACTCCATTGTCCTTTAGGACTTAAATTAAGACTTTCTAAATCTGATCTTTGCATTTACATCTGGTAAGTAAATTAAAATTTAACCCGCTATGCATTATGTTAGAAGCCCATGACTGTCGTTGTGTACATTTTCTGATATTTTTGTTCATTTTTTTTCAGAATTATTGATGAATCAACTTCGCCATTATTCAAAACATATTCGTCTTTTATCAAATCATTACAGGGGTCCAATAGTTTGTTCCATACGGAGAAGACGTGACTGCCTGTCTGCATTTTCTGAACTAAAAATCAAACAGGTAACGAAGTCTTTTGAACACTTGTTGGTAAGGTTAAAGTACTGTTAAATGTGATACATAACTCCGAAAAGTCCAGCAATGGACTAATGATGATGAACGTGAACCCCGCAAAAGAAGAGGTGGTGCACCGCATAAAGAGTGCCAAAAAGCCCTAGATACAACTATAATGACATGTGATTCTGTGTAGGTACAGTTTCTGTTGAAGTTCCTCAAGTGCCCAAATCCCCGCTCCTTACTATTTAAGTCATTTGGTACCATTGCCATAGATTAATACAGATGGGACACCACAATCATTTAAATAAAAAGCTACTCTTGCTACAACACAAAGTGCAATTCAGGTTGCACAGTGCTAATCACCAACAGTATATTCACCTAGAAATTGCCTCTCTTTCTATCGCGTGACTACGTTCTTCTGACTACGTTACACTCACTAAATTGGCCCAGCAAGACGGGCCCGCCGCGTACTTGTAGCTTCATACCTAAACTGCGGAGTGTCCCATCTGTATTCACCTTTGCCATTGCACAGTTAAATGATAATTCTGCATGGAAACGAACACGCAACGTCTGCCCTGCCATCTATTACTTAACACATAAACTATTGGCGTAATTTTCATTCATCACCGGCGCTCGTTCACATATCGTCGTAATAAATATTTTGCGACGATAAAACTATCAAGAGTGTGCGTTGATTCATTGACTTTGTATTGTAATTCTGATTGACTGTGCTTCTGGAAAATCCTGATACGTTTCAATTGAGTTTTCCTTATGAATCGTAATAGTATTTTTTTCTGCTTATTAAATTGAAGTGTTTATTGTAGTAGTGATAATCACTTACGGAGAATCAAGGAGCATTATCAGTACCCTAATTACGTAATACACGATCAATCAGAATCTGAATCGTATTGAAACAGATTGCTAATCCAATGCTTCGTGCGTTCGAAAAAAAAATCTGCTCAACAACGTAAATAACACAATGAATGTTGTTGACCTGTCAAATTGAAACAGATTAGTCGGAATTGTCAACGAAAATGTGTTGCGTAATTAGATAGCTAGATGCGTTTGCAAACATCTGCCATTGGGTCTCCCGCTAATTTACTTTATAGTTTTTCAACAGTCTCGGGGAACTGAAGGGACGTCGCGGTGCCATAATTATTAATATCACACATGCTATCATGGAATGGTTTTAGTATTGTTTTTGGCGCACTATCATGAGTATAGCTAAGTTCGGCATAGAAGCAATACGGGGCGTACCGCCCGAAACTGGAGGATAATAGCGCGAAATTTCGAACGCGTTCGGATAGGTTTCAACAGACTGTTATGTATTTACAGAAAAAAAAATCGTCAATACAACTCTCTAAGATAGAATTGGCCTCAAATGATGAATGATTTCATGAAATAATCATTCAACACCCTATCGAATTGCATTGATGATTCTAATTCTGTAAATACGTATTTTTTACGGCCGTTAATCATATTTTGATCAACCTAGAACCTGATACTGACCTGAAAATTGCAAAAAACTTAAGAAAATTTGAATTTCACAGGCATAAAAACTAGACTTACCTTGCTGACTAGCATATCAGTCTCATCGAAATGTCTGCCGAACATCTTGGGCGACTCGCCGGGGATGGGCTCGATCTTGATGCACACCTCCTGGCCCTTGCGAGCCGTCTCCACTTGTTTGTGGTTGATCTCGATAGATGTCACTATACCCAGCTCTACGAACTGTTGGAAAATATGGGTGTTAGAACTGATGTTCAGTTTTATACACCACGCCTGTGCCCCGAAAGGTCAGGCCGAGATGTACCTATAGCAGACCCACATTTCGTCAGTTATGTTTAATTGTTGTTTTTATTTAGTTGTGATTCTTTTATCATTTCGAAACATTTACAAACCACTGCTATAACAGACAGACATAAGTCTTCCCCAAACACCGCCTTCACAAGGTAGGGTTCATCGGCCTACCTTGTGACGGCCTTTCAACGCTTCGTCTTCCGGTACGCGGTCGCCACTGCAGAACCTTTCGACCTCATCGGTCATCTGTTCTGCGAGCAATATGGCCTGCCAATGCCACTTAAGTTTGGTAATTCTTCGCGCTGTCGATTACTTTGGTTCTCCTGCGGATCTCTTCATTTCTGATTCGATGACGTAGGGAATCTCCAAGCATAGCCCTCTCCATTGCTCTTTGGGTGACTTTTAGCCTCCTATTAGCATAACAATGATAGAAAAACAGGATAAGACAGAAAACTGACTTCTACCCGTCATGTCTTTAAATCCTATGTACCTGATGGACTGATACGGTGATGAACCTACGGCCATGAATTGGGTACTAATACAGACCTCGGGCTGTCACTGAAAATTCCCTAATGGAAAAACTCAATACCATTTTGCCCGACCTGGAGATCCAACCCACGGTCTTGAACACTGCAACCACTTTAACGATGCAGACCTTTGGCTTCCAACATTTACATATTGTTACATAGTCATTTAAACCATGATAAGTGACTTGGGCGTACTCGTTAAAATGGCTTCGCTATAGTTTGACCGAGACCGCTGTTCCGCGCCTTAGGTGAGTGCGCAGCGAGACGGGAGGGCAGTGCAGGCCGCTCATTCTTGAACTCTGCCCCCGTCTCTACGCGCATTTCTAAGGCACGGTACAGCGGTCTCGGTCAAACTATAATAACTGGTATCCATACTAACTCATAATAAAAAAAGTAACTCAGTCTGTCTGATTGTTACATTTCACGCGTAAACGGTTGGACGAATTTGGATGAAATTCGGCACACAGGTAGACTATGACCTGGGTTAGGACAAAGGATACTTTTTATCCCGGCAGTATGTTCCTATGGGATAATTTTGATATACAGGGTGATTGGAAGATGGGTGCAAAGCTTTAAGGCGAAGATAGTACAGACAATTTAGAACCATTTAAGCCATGGTTGTCTTAGACGAAGTCTTACCAAATATTTTTGACCAAATTTTTAAGTTTTTTTTCGGAAATTCTCAAAATTTAATGTAAACTGCATAATTATGGCCAAATTGAATGATAAATGAATGCATTTTTTATTTATTTAATTAAAGTAATGTGTAAGCAATCAAGCAAAACATGTAAAAATAAAAAATTTGTACAATACGTCTTTTAAACATTATTAAAAAAAAAAAATTGGTAAGACTTCGTCTAAGACAACCATGGCTTAAATGGTTCTAAATTGTCTATACTATCTTCACCTTAAAGCTTTGCACCCATCTTCCAATCACCCTGTATATGGGTGCACAAAGCTAATAGTTTTATATATCTTGGCTATACTCACTTCTTGGCTAGGCACGCAGATAGGTGTTCCCTCCTTCAGGATGCCGCCTTCAACCATGATACCGGCCACGATCGGGTCACGAGAGTTGAACACGAATTGAGGCAAGATCTGTGTACAAAGGAAACAATGTAATTACAAGGCACAAGTTACACCTATAATCATATTTATACTGATACTTCAAAAATTTAAAACAGTATAAACGTTTTAGTTTCATGTAATGATTAGCGATTGCTTAACCATACGTTTAAACGTCTCTTAAATTTAAATAACGTTCGTAAATAAGGGCGAATCTACTCATACTGTTGTACTAAGGAAACATACAATATTTTCCCTCTTTTGTCTGACACAGGTCGATTATTGTACCGTATAGTAACAGCCACCGTAGCCGAAAGCGGCATGGGATGTATCATTAATTATTATTGTACCAGCACGCGTAGCATGACAACCATAGAAACGGGTTTTCTACGGGTTTTGTCGACGCAAAAATAGACAAAGAGAATCCGCAGGCACCGGTGACAATTTAGATTTAATGTGACCTTTCGATCTCCATTTCGGCATTTCGCTGGCTCAACTATCAGCGTAACACTATATATCACTTACCACAAGCACTATTATTCACTTTCTATAAGTTTTTTCTGAAACTTTACAATTTTCTTTAAAGAAAATTATCGAAAGAAAAATTTTCCGTACGTTGGCGGCAAAATTTTTAGACGCTATGATTGACACTTGTCATGAGTGACAGATCGAGCTCGCAGCCGAATCCTGCTTGAGTGAAAGGTCCACAGGTAACTATTGGCACCCGTAAGTACGTTTTATGCTTATTATCGGTAAAATTTAAGACAGCTTCTTCAAATCAAATGTTATGTTTTGAAGAAACATAATGACAGATTGTGATTGCTTATCTGTCATTTTGTCTATTCTTCCGTCGACAAAACCTGTTTCTATGGTTGTCATGCTACGCGTGCTGTAAAATAATTATTTTACTGCACTTTCCTCTCCGTTCCTCAAGCAGTCGTTCTGTCTCTTTCTGTTACCTTTTCACGCCTTAACCACTAAACGGATGTCAATGAAATTTGGCACAAAGGTAGACTATGACCTCGGTTAGGAAATATGATACTTTTTATCCCGATAGTACGTTACAGAGTGCTTCAAATTTTATGGCAGTTCCGAATTGTGCTACTGGCCGCCGCGGTCTCATGAAATTGTTACTCCACCACTCGTGCGCAGCCACTCTCTTCGTGTTCGCTATAAAGTTTGTATCGGGTTGTGCCGTGGGATAATTTCCGACCTAAACGCGGGCGAAGCCGCGGGCATAGCTAGTGTAACATAAAATAACATTACGCCTGTATTCCTCAAAGGGTTAAGCAGAGGTGTATAGCACAGCCACATTTCGGCGGTTATGTTAAAGTCCCATGTAAAAAAGGGCGAGCCTTTTGCCATCAACCGGGCACAAAACACAATAACACTATCCAACATGGCAACCAAACCCTTTTTATCTCAGTATTACTATTATTAGTTTAATGTTTTATTTTATTTAATGATAATTTTTATTGATAATTTTTAATGTTTTTACTACTTATTTATTGATTTTTTGTATATGGGTATTTTGCCTGAAATAAAATACTATTTATTTTATTTTTATTACGTGGAATAATTTTCGACCTACAGGCAGGCTAAGCATACCATATAAAAAGGTAAACATACCTTAAGTTTGCACGGGAACACGGCGATATGTTTGAACTCCTCCCGTTTCCTTGCCTTCAGCTCCTCGCGGAAGGCAGTGAACTTGTCGAACAAGTGATAGATGATGTCTGCGGCGAATATCTTCACGCCTAAGTTATCGGCCATCTCTTGAGCGTCGCGTTCGATCTGTAGCGGATAAAACGTTTTGTAATAAGTGAATACTAGGGAGTTTCTGGATGCGGGAAGCACAGAACCTGTCGAAGTGTCGGTGCTTGGGGAAGGCTTATGTCCAGCAGTGGACGTGTTTCGGCTGAAATGGCGATGATCGTTAGGGAGTTTATTGCGCCACTTCTGCCCAGCTACAGCACTAGGAAGCGGTGTTGGGCGGGCGTTTTGGGGAGCGTCTATGTAATGTTGACGTTCAAAAAGTGCTTATTCTCAGCCTAATTTGAATTAATGGCTTTTGATTTTGAATAAAACTGAAGAAAATCAAATATTTGTCTCTTATTGGTATACACAATATTACATCCCGGTTGGTTTTCTAACGCAGCGAATTCGGTAAAACAGCAGAACAGCCGCTGGTGATTGTCATCAAAAAAGATTCGATGGAAAATAATAGATGGTACTTTCAAGAAAAGGTCTCTCTAATCTTTATTTACTACTCCACATCTCGACCAGCGAGGTAACGTATGGATATCAAAAATATTACATAAAACTTTCGTACTCAAGATACAAGCGGGAGTTTGCCAATGTAAACCGCTAAAAACCTTCTTGGCAATCTTGTTTTTTTTAATATTAATATTATTTATAAAACATACCTTGACATCGAACGCCAATATAGTGGCGTATTGTGAGTCGTGCTCCAACATGGCGGACGCTTTCATGACGTCACGCTTCACAACCGGCCCTATCCTGATTGCAGAATACTGAAACAAAAATACAATATTAAAAAATTATAGGTGGCCTTGTTAATCTGTTACTGATCGTTTGAAGAAGGCATAGTGATTTATTATAGTGCCGTATTTTTTATAAACTTATTTTCTTGGAATAAAATTGGAACTTTGACCTTCGATATATTGAGGATTGTACGTGTGTAAGGAGACCATAGTTCAGTACAAAAAAAATATCATCATTACTGGGCTCACAAGTGACTCTCGGCTTCGTGAGGCGTCTTTATACCCGACTGCATGACAGCCGGGGTTATGCTTTTACACCTGTTATACTTACGGGAATTTTACTAGTCCTGAGGAACTCAAGCAGCGCCTCTAGAGAGCCGAGCGTGGAGGCTTGTACGTACACGCCGCGCTCTGTGAGCTTGATAGAAGACAGCGCGGATTTGAGCTCGCGGGCCACCTCCTCGCTGAAAGAACAAGGCTCGTTGTTATAATAGCATAATCAGCCCATAATGTTCCCACTGCTGGGACACAGGCCTCCTGCCTTCGAAAGGGAGTGGGCTCTAATCTATTACGCGGGCCCAGTGCGGGTTGGCGGATGTCACATGTCTTCGATTTTTTGGTTCTAGGACATGCCGATTTCCTCACGATGTTTTTCTTCACCGTTTTAGAGCAGTGGGGAAGAAATAATTTACACAAAGGAAAATGCCTATCTGGGTTCGAACCTACGACCTACAACTCTTAAGCCACGGCCGTTACTACTAGGCTAGACTAGACTACTGTGGGGGCAGTGGGGGCTACCACAAGAAAAGAATAATAATAGTAGATTGTTTGCTTAAGGAGCAAACAATCATTTTAAAGGCGGTCTGCGGTGTTTCTTTGAATCCTGAGCGCAGGGCGGGACTCAAAGTATGTACGTCACTCGAGCTTAAAATAGTGTTGCTCCCGAGGTGGACTCTACTTTTTATCACCCTCTATGAGAAAATAAGTAAGTGCAACTTATGAATAAGAATAGTAGGTTCACTACTTGAAGAAGACACTCATTTTTTTATAAAACGTAAAATCCGAATTTGAGTCAACAATTACGAACGAACAAAAGGCGGAAAGCATTTTGCACGTTTTTTATTTTTACACAACCTTTTTAATTTGGCTTGCGCGCTGTTTTTATCATTCAGCCTGTTACTTGTTCATACAATGTTCGTGATTGATCTCTTTGGTAATGGAACTTTTACCAACAATATCCACATTCCAAATTCAAATCATTTTTTGTCCCTCGGGATTAAAGAGCTATTTTGGTCCCAGTTTACGAAGAATAAACTAGCTCTTTCTGAATAGATGTGACACAATATTCCAAACTGCGAAACAAGTGGTGGAGACATCTTCCTTTTTTCTTGAATTGACATTTCTTCTGGAGGTCTTTAGAAGTTATGAAATGTCAATTCATTAAACCTATCAATTTTTTTTTTATGACTATTTGTCGATTTCGAACAGGGTAATTGCGTAACACACATAAAATGACAAATTAATCACAATGCCTTTCATTTTGACAGTTCAGCCACGTTCACTGCGTTATTTACGTCGATGAACACCTACCTAACCTATGCAAAGTGCAATTCCTAACCCAAGCAATGTGTTAGGAATTTCCATCAAAAACTCTCGGATTGTGATTGAAAGTGTATTACGCAATTAGGGTGCAGTTGTCGTTCCTTCTTAGAAGTATAAACCACACTGTATTTTGTAACCTGAGTTTTTTTTATTACAAATAACTTACATGAGCACATCAACTTCGTCTGGTTTCTGGGCGATCTGTAGATTCAGACCAGCGATAGCCTTCTCTAACTCTTTAGCTGCAATCTTCACACCCTGAGCGCCGACTACTTCTTTGTGCTCGATGTATGCGTTCTAAAAATACAAATTATTTTATGTTGAGATTTTGGTATTTAAAAGTAAACTAACAACAGTAGAAGTAATTGCGCGACTAGCATATATACAACGTCCTGACATCAATCGCCGGGAAGTAGCCCAACAGACACGACACCCGTCTGGTCGGAGGATACTCCCTTTTCTATGGAGGATGAGTGAACTTTATTCCCTTACATATCCACAGCTTCGGGCGTAAGTTTCGCTTTACGAACGGAGAATTATTTATTTTTCAATGCAAAATAAATATGAGCAGTAGTGGCTTGCCAAAAAGTGGGTCTTATTAACTTTCTGAAATGTAGAAAATGCTACAGAACACAGAAAATTCTACCTCACCTTAACTCTCAGCTCCTTCATAGGCTGTGGCATGAGCAGAGACCGTATCTGTGTGACGATCGGCCCGTCGGTACCCGCGAGTATCATAGTGTCACCTTCGTGCAGCGTACCGTTGATCAGGATCGTGTCTATGGTCGTGCCCAGACCGGGGATCGCTTTCACCTATGGAGTAGAATTACGAGATATGCAGAATTATAATATGGTATTTTGCTTACGAGATATTTTTTTCTGAACACCGTATGCTAAAACTTCAAGTATCCATTGATTTGTACAGTCAAAAGAATACAAAGTCACGTAAGCGAAACAGCGGGCACGGCTAGTATTATAATAATGATGTGTTAATAATCGCAGAAAAAATACAGGGTGGCAGCAATATATCGTCGGTTATTAAAATGAAAATCTGCTGTAAAAAAGTGCAATACGTACGCGGTCAAAATGTATGGAACAACTGTTTTTTTTTTTTTAAATAACCGACTAAAAGTATCAACGCAGGGGGGTTCAGAATCATGTACTGAATCCATGGTTACAGTTTTCGCGTCGACGTCCCGGACGTTCACAACCCAGTAACTGGGTAATACGATACCCCTTGGTAAGACTGGTTGTCAGACTTTCTGGCTTCTGACGACCCGTAACGACTGTCAAAGATCCACGAATGACAGCCGGGACCAAAGGCCTAACGTACTTTCCGAGGCACGGAGGGGTCTTGGTATGTAAAGACGGTCACTCATCCACAGACCAACTGCGGCAAGCGTAGCTTAACCTGATGGATCAACCCGTGCGGCTGTTATTACTTAGCCTCAAGCTCCACCTTCTCTTTAAATTACTGATTGGTTTCTTATTCAATTCCGATCTCATTGAATAATTGTCAGTAATTTAAAGAGCAACCGAGCCCGCGCGAGAGCATTATCCTCAACTTGCCTGAACCAGTAAGTTTTATTTGAGCTACAAGTACCCCTCTCTCCTATCTATGTGCTATGTTATGGGGTTTGGTTTCCGCATTTAGTCCGTCAGGTGGATCATTGTGCGTGGGCTATGGCGGCCGTTTGATGGTTATTCCAACCAGCCCACCTCCCGCCAGAAGTTAATTAGAACTCCTGGTTAGTTCAGAACATCTGTGAAAGATCTGGCTGACCCGAGGGTTTCTGTTCTAATCTGGGTGAGGCCCTGCATTTAAAGAGCACGTGCGCGACGATTTCCTCAGCCTCCATGCACGCCCTGCACAGAGGACTGTCCGTTATGCCTATTGCGTGGAAGTGTTTGTTTAGCGAGCAGTATCCCGTGATGGTCCCCGTCACCAGGCTCAGACGTAATAACACGCCCATATTTCCTTTCTCTCTCCTACATAATGTAATGTAAATTTAAAATATACATACCTCAAGCACAGTAGCAAGCAGTTGCTGCGAGAACACGAGCCTTTTGTGTAGCGGTCCTTCACAAGCTTGCACGATCATAGCGAGCAGGTTGCCCATACCTTCGCCAGTCACAGCCGAGGTCGGTATTAAGGACACGTAAGTACGGGGGTCTGGGTTGTCGTAGAATAGGGCGGCGTTGAGACCCTGGAGGAGAAGATCAAAATGTTATCTACTACTATATTATAAAGAGAAAAGATTTGTATTTTTGTTTGTAATGAACAAACTCAAAACTACTGGACCGATTTTCAAAATTCTTTCAGCAGTAGAATGCGATATCATGAGTAAGGTAAGCTATAATTTTTGAAGATATCACGCGGGCGAAACCGCTGGTAAAAAATATTGTGAGAAAAGTTGTTTCAATGTTTTTGACATTTTAATGGCTTACCAAGTAATGAATAGAGTGGGGAAACGCCGATGTTTGCTTTAATTTCCAAAAATACAGATTTTGTGCACAGGTAAAAACTTAAATTGTCTCCTAAATATATTTTGAATTGCCCTGTAAATATTATGTAATAAACAATTTACAATTGTCTCCCCAGTCTACATTATCAACCCATCATAACTATATTTCCCGTATTAATCTATTATTATTCCAATTTATCGCTTGCCTCGTGACTGCCTCGTTGCTCTAGTAGTCACAAGCGCTACTGCTAAACATGAGGTCCTGGGTTCAATTCCCAGGTGGGGCAGTGTTATTGGGTTTTTGTATTTAGAATTTCTCAGTAGCAGTCCGGAGTGTGGATTTGTGCCCGGTTGATGGCAATAGGCTCGCCCCTATAACATGGGACTTAAATATAGCTGGCAAAATGTGGGTGTAGGTACTATAGGTACGCCTCTGCTCAACCCTTCGTGGAAACAAGGCGTGATGTTATGATATTCCAAGTTACCTGTTCAGCAAACTGCAGCATAACATCCTTGCACCTCTTCTCAAACTCCAGCTGAGTGTTCGATTGCTGCAACTTCAGTATATCCCTGACATCCTTACGTTGCGCGCTCTGCCAGTCGTACAGACGATCGATCTTGTTCAGGGCCACTAGGAACGGCGTCTTCTTCTGTTTCAGGAGGTTTATTGACTCGATGGTTTGAGGTTCGAGGCCGTGCATTATGTCTACTACCTATGGGTTAAAAAAAAAACAGAAATTCTGATAATTAAACAAAAAAACTTTCATACATAGAAATAAACAGAAATATATTTTTATTTGTTTTTTTTTATTTAAAGGAAGTCAAAGATCGATACTTGATACAGTTTATAAACTTCTGGTTTTCGAAAGGCTGATTAACACAAAAAAATAAAACCAAAGCATTGTCAAATATTATATGTGAACGGTGATTGGCTGACCGAAATAACCACAACCAATAATTAAAATAACAACAGATTAATTTCCATATGCTTTCGGAGGCAGGGTATAGTCGTGTATTAAAACTTTAACACAAGTAAAAAAAATCCTATTTTTATTATGAAAGAACTTTATACTTACGAGAATAGCAATATCGCATAGAGAAGACCCTCTATTCCTCAAGTTGCTGAAGGACTCGTGCCCCGGAGTGTCGATAATCAGTAGACCTGGCAACTTAAATGCAATCTCGTTCACCTGAAAACAAAATTTTATTAATAATGATCATTAGTTTTCTGACCTGACGCCTTATCTGCTAAAATCGGCGTGAAGTATTAGTTTTTTTTTTCTCTCATAATATTTTAACACGTTCATTGCAAACCACGCGACGAACGCGTTCCTTTTCAATTTGGCCATTCATGCGACGTCAAGTGATACCCTCATAGTGTTTTGTACGTAGTGAATAAATGTGGGCTGTAACGTAATAGCAAATGAATTTCTTATGGGACTCTTGGAAAAGGACTGTACTATCGGAAAGGGGGCGTGGCCAATTGAATCACGCGTTTCGTGATACGGAATCGGTTATTCCGCGCACTAAAACCGTATGCCGGGCAGGTAAACCTAAAATGTTTGGCTTGGCAATTGACGTGTTAATTGCACGCTATTTTAAGTGAGATATTCCACTACATCAGCGAATCTATGAAGATTTACCAGACCCATAAAGACTTGCCTTTGGCTACAAGAAGTTTAGGTACCTATTCACTCATGGCATGAAGACTGTCAACTATTAAGAAATATACACTCCAACATGTAGATCAGTCGGGTGACCACTGAAAATCAGCGCTGTGCTGTGGGTCTCCATAGCACAGCATCATGCTGAGTGGAAGCCTTCTTGTCACAGTCATGACGTGCCAGCAGCTGCCGACTATTTCTGTTTTGTTCTCGTTATTGTACTGTTATCGTTTTGGTATCATTATGTTGTCGTTAATTACTCGAATTTATTATCTTTTTTTTATGCACGTGATTCTGTGACAAATAAACTTATTTTTCTTTATTTTCTTTTAGATCTACTGCTAAGCAGATTTAAGTTAAATAATTAAACTTTTCTTTTTCCTCACCCCTTTAACATGTTTAGTCTGCTCCTTAATATTCTCAATAGGAACATTAGTGGCTCCAATCTGCTGAGTAATACCGCCCGCCTCGCCGTCCTGTACGTTGGTTCGACGCAATTTGTCCAGAATCTTAGTCTTGCCTGTGTCGACGTGGCCTAATACACAGACCACGGCAGCGCGGAGTGGGTTGTTGGTTTTGTTCGCCTCGTTGTCTTGACGGCGTTTCTGCGGACGAAAATAGCTTCATTGATAAAGTTATTCAAGTAAGATCAGACTGTAATAGAGACACATATTGTGGCATTAGAAATGTTAGCTGTAAGTCTGTGTGTAAACTGTGGGCCAATAAATAAAATAGAATCGTAAAAACTATGAATTAAGTTATTTATCAGTTTTAGAAGGTCAGGAACAAAAATAGTTTTGTTCGACGCCAGAGAAGGCACACATACTTTATTTACTAACTAGCGATCCGCCCCGGTTGCAATTTACATGTGAAGACAGTATTCTCATCACGACACGTTGTGCACAAGTTCTGTGCAGTAGCCTAACAAAAAGTACCTACTAGAATTGCATAAATTCAAAATAGTATTCCATTAGTATTATTAAGTACTTCTTTTTGTATATTTTTACGTAATATATACCCTATATCTATCTGGAATGAATGTACCTTTCATATGGCGAAAGAATTTTTCAGATAGCAGCTGGGGTTCCAGAGATTACCCTCCACATACACACAAACACACAAAATTTGCTTTCTCTCTTTATAATATTAGTATACAAAGTTAACCAACTTATATTTAGACCAGCTGAATGGCGTGCAATTAGACAAGCCTGTCTGTGTGATTGCTGTTGGTTAGTATGTAGTAGCTTGCAATGTTATTGAATTTTTATTTTATGGTTTTGTTTATTTTTTTCTATAATTTATTGTATCATTCATGAATGTATTCTATAGTTTTAATGAACGTGTTTTTTTTTTTGTTTGATTTCAAACACAATAAAAAGTTGAATTGAATTGAATGAATTTATATTTACAGTGTGTACCACGCATACAAGTTATCTGTCAATACAAGTAATGTACACATAAAATAATGAAATTTGGTTAAATTATATAAAAGTGTAATGTTGCTTTCGCTTCGTTGGTGACGTCGCGTAGAAACCGTATTAATACTAACGCAGCATTGATGAGGCGTTAGGTGGGTATTGCACTATTATATCTTTGATCAAAGTTATAATGAAATTAAAATAGACATGTTATGGGTAATTTGTGAGCTTCGTAGATAGGTATATGATATAATAGTGATAGTGTAATATCCCCCTAAAGGGGAGATTCCCATAATATGTCTATTTTATAATTTCATTATATCTTTGATCATAGATATGATAGTGTAATACCTACCTTAGGCTGGCTGGTGACAAATGGCCGCACAACAACACTGGCGGAGTCATTGTAATAGTATTGTGTATCCCAGCTTTAGGCCGCGTCCTAACTGAAAGCAATTACCGCGCGAGTACGCAATCGTCGCACTCGTTTATACGTATGCACGTCATAATTCTTATTTAAAAAATACGCGTAATCGCGTGTTCGCGAGACATTCGCTTTCGGTTAGGCCCTTACCTTGTGTCCTAACCACTAAATAATAATACCAGTCTGTTACTGGCCCACTGCAGGGCAAAGGTCTCTTCTCATACCAAGGCACGAGCATTGATCACCACGCTTGCTCAACACGGGTTGGTGATTTCAGACTTATAATTACTATACGTCCAGGTTTCCTCACGGTGTTTTCCTTCACCGATGTCAGTAATGTCCAAGACAAACTAGGAAAATACATATGAATTGAAAAAGTCACATTGGTACTTGCCCGGATTTCAACCCACAACCTCGTGCATGAGAGGCGACGCCTTAACCACTGGTCCATCACGGCATAGCCCTAACCGCTAGGGCACAAAGTTATCCGTTGCGTGAGGCTTACCTCTAATCTCTTCAAGACAAGTTCTCTCTTCTTCTGAGCATCGGTCAAGCCGTCGTCCTCATCTGAGTCCTCCTCCGAGCTGTCATCATCTTCATCTGAGCTATCATCTTCTTCTTCAGAACTTTCTTCTTCTTCTAACTTCTGTAAAAAATATATATATATATTATTGATTTAAAAGGGCATTGAAAGATAATTAAAAACTAACTAGACAGGGAATCCTACTACTCAATTAGTGAATCACGAAAAAATATAATGTAGTCTTATAAAAATAAATAAAGAAAATACATCGTTTTTCTTGCCGCGAAAAGCTATGGTTTATGCGCCGTGTGGAGGCACGGTCGTCAGTGTTGTGTGGATCAATAAGCCTGTTGACAGACACGTTTTTTCTACAGCGCGGTCTATGCGCCGTACCGTAAAGAAAACGTACACTGACACGACTGAATTACCCTAAAATCTATGGTATTTAAACACATGTGTTCCGAGTTTGTTTCGGTCCTTATTCTCAGAGTAATCGGACAGGGAACACCAACCTCAAATAATTTTAAAACACAATTTATTTTAGATGCATAAAAGTATTTTTTTACAAATTTACATAAATAAATATTATTTATCATCATCATCATTTAAAGTGATACAAAAACGTGACACATACCTCTTTACGCTTACCCTGGGACGATGCAGATCTCTTATCATCCTTAGCAGGAGTTTGTGGCGGCTCAGGCTTTTCTGGTTCTGGTTCTTCCTCTGAAGACTCCGCATCCCAAGCGTCTTTTACTGATTCTGTATCAGAATCCTTCTTTTCTTCAACTTTAGGAGAGTCCTCCTGTGAAATTGAGATGATCGACGAACTTATAAAAAGCGGTTGGGACAGACTACACTCACTGCTGCAAACTACACTCACTGTTACGAATTCGCAACATAATAATAATATATTTATTTTCTCACCACAATATCCTTACAAAATAATAACAAAAAACAATATTGTCCAGCTATGGGTTCAAAGAAAAAATATTGTGGGAGACTGGTGCCTAAGCTAAGCCGAAGCCTGTATTTCAGGCCACCAGGTCTCCCCCCCAAATACATAATTATGGTTTCCCGAAAACTAAAACTAGACAATCATTTCCAATATACTTATAGGAAGGAGTGTTCATGTGGAGTGGTTAGGTGTGTAAGTTTGTGGGTGTGTGAGTGTGTGGGTGTGTGAGCGTGTGGGTCTGCGAGTGTGAGTGATGAAGGAGTTGATGCGTGTTAAACTGTTCGTTGAAATTTGACGGAATGCGTTGACTATTTTGGAATAGAAAATAGATTTTCGGTTGAGTCATAGTCCAGAGTCATAAGCCATGCATTGACAACATGACAGCAGTGAGTGCGGACAACCGAGCATTACAACTGAATCCAGTGAATCGTCTGATGTTACACTTACGAATACTCACAGTTCGAGCAGTTGCGAAAGCGAAAGCTCCTTAGCCAGTACGTCGAGCTGGCGCAGTATTGTGACGCAATGCTCAAAATCAATGTAATGTTTATTACACGCGAATACCCGGTGAGTGACCAACTTAAGAGGGCGCCTAAAGGTCCACTAGCGCCACTCTTTAAAAAAAATATTATCTCGTGACTGAGAAGGAATTATGAATAACGGCTAATAAGGACCCTCGGTAAATGTGTCTAGAATTTTCTAATACCTTTTATAAAGCTTTATATTGAGACACGAGGCAACAAAATACGATCTAAAGAAAAGCGGCCACATTCCTCTAGATCGTATTTTGTTGCTCCGTATCTCAATATGAAACTTTATAAAAGGTATTAGAAAATTCTAGACACACTTACCGAGGGTCCTTACTAGCCGTTATTCATAATTCCTTCTCAGTTACGAGATAATATTTTTTTAAAGAGTGGCGCTAGTGGACCTTTAGGCTAGAGATGCCGCGAATAGTGGTTATAGCGAATAGTCGAATACCGATTAATCGCCATTCCCTATGGCGAATAGTCGAATACTCGCCTTTATTACTCGACAAAAATAAGGAATATTGAAAAAACTTAAATAATATAGTTTATTTATTTTCTGAGGCAGGTTTCGTTTCTGAAAAAAAGTGTAACCGACTTGATCCCAATCGTGCAGAAAAACTAAGTATTTCTGCACCATAATCTGCCCCTTTTAGACGTTAAATATTAAATTATTAATTAAAAATCCTAACTAATTAACTTCAACATGACTGATTTCTGGCAAACTTTTTATGTTAATGATAAAATACAGTTTTCTTTTTTTTAATCTATTGTTTTTATGTTCATAAAAAAAATATTTTTATTTAGACAACTATTCGCCGAATGTCAAATAATAGACACTATTATTCGGTATTCGACGAATAACAAAATAAAATCGAGTAATGCCGAATACCGAATAATAGCGAGTATTCGCGGCATCTCTGCTTTAGGCGCCCTCTTAAAAAGCTTATGCAACATTCATAATTTACCTATTTGTATTTCAAATCAAAAATAAATGAGACATCAGTGACGTCATGCATAAAATGAAAAGAACAAAAATAAAATTCTTGTTCTTCTATTAAACGACGTTAAAGACGTGTCATTCGATTTAAGTCGTATGACGTTGTCAGCCTTGTTACTTTGTTCTGGAACTGTGAACATTGTTTTGGTCATATGGTGTATAGATAGGTTTGGTAAAATTGTATACTATGTTATGTACCTATATGGTGGATACAATCTTATGAAATAAAGGTTGTTGACAATAAAATGGTTCCTTGTCCTATACATCTTTTTGGGGCTGACTCATACAAACTATGCTGAGATATACTATTTAAGATTTATGATTGATTATTTGTTTAAATAATACTTAACAAATATCAGACTCTTTTGTGGGCCTCAGAATGCTCATTAGAATGAAAACTCAATGCAGCCATCTCAAAAAAAAGTTGTTACAGGCC
This sequence comes from Agrochola circellaris, assembly GCA_914767755.1. Lineage (NCBI taxonomy): Eukaryota > Metazoa > Arthropoda > Insecta > Lepidoptera > Noctuidae > Agrochola > Agrochola circellaris. The sequence goes on from OU611847.1 coordinate 7,261,360, forward strand.
ATACCAGGTTTTCCTTATTTAAAAATATGTTTATTTTTGTTTACGGATTTCCAAATTTATATTCCTGTACTCTGAGTTATTTTGTTGTGATGTGCTATTTCTTTTCTGTGTAAATACTAAATATTTCTATCAACATAAGTTATAATATAAGTCACAAAAAACTTATTAAATCTACAGAGAGCAATATTTTTGTAAACTGATAAAAATGATCCATACCTTTTTATCTTTATCATCAGCCTTTAATTCAATCTTCTTTTCTTCAGAAGGAGTGGCAGGTGTTTCTTGCGACATCTGAGTCTTTAGCTTGCCTGGCTTCACCCTAGTTCCAGGCCTCAGAGGCTTCTTCTCTGCCGAACCAACCTCTATACCCTGAGCCTTAAGAGAATCCAGTAAAGCCTGAGCCCGTGCCTTCTCAGCTTTTTGCTTCGGAGTCAACAACTTCCCTTCAGCCTTTAATCTCTCCTTCCTCTCCTTTTCTTTCTGTTTTTTCCGTTCTTTCCGTTCCTTTTCTAACCTTATAGCTTCTAGTCGTTGATTTTCGCGTTCTTCTTCTTGCTGTATCCTTTCCTCTTCTTCTTTTTGAAGACGTTCCTCCTCTTCTTGGACTTTCTTTAAAGCCTCTTGCATGGCAGCAATGGTCTTTTTAGTTGGACCTTTCTTTCCTTTGTCATCTTTTTCTTCTTTCTTTTCGCCCTTCTTCTTCTTTTTTTTTCCTTCTATGGGGGCGTCTGCATCTAGATCTTTTTCCTCAGATGGCTCCTTGACAAGAGCTTCTTCTTTAACTTCCTCTTCAGGTTTGCTTGGAACTGGTTCAGGAGCCTTAGCTTTGGCTTCAGTAGGCTCTTTTTTAACATCCTGATCCTTTTCTTTCTTTTTAGCTTCTAACTTCTTCTGCTTTTCCCGTTCTTTTTTCTCTTTTTTCTTTTGTGCAGCGGTTTTTATTGTGACATCATTTTCATTGTCACTTCCTTCTTCATCCTCCTTTTCAGGTTCTGGTTTTGGTTCCTCCTTTTTGCCTTTCTTTTTTGTTTTAGTCTTTTCTTCAACAACTTCTTCTGCTTTTTCTGGTTCAGCGGGAGCAGGAGTGGGTTCTTTTTTTACACCAGCGTATTCCATTTCTAATTCAGCTAGTACTTTTTCTAAATCATCATCACTGTCATTTTTATTCCGTTTGCTTTTTTTGCCTTTCTTGCCTGCTGGTTCTTTCTTTTCTTGGGTGGGTTTCTTCTGTGCTTTCGGGGCGAGTTGTTCGTCGTCTGATGATGGAGGAGCTTCAGGTGGGGAATCATCGCCATCTTCTATTTCTAACATAGAGAAGGCACTCTTCTTTTCTTCTTTCTTTTTAGTTTTCTTTGGCTTTTGCTCCTCCTCTGAGTCATCTGTACATTAATGATTTAATTTAATCGATATTGTATAGTCTAGGCACTGTCTGACAGAGCTTAATGATTTGAGATTGTAAGTTTCAACAAAACACTATTGCCTTAAAATACTTTGATCCTAAAATAGTTAACCAGGGCTTTGACTTTAAACCAAGGACCACACTCAGCAGTTAGGGTAAAATACTATTTATTTATTACTAAAGGTAATAAATAAATAGTATTTTACCCTTATTAACTGTAACTATCATAGGTCTTCTTTATCAAGTGATGGGTATATCAAGTAAATGATTATTGTTACTGGCAGCCTTTGTTCTGATAACAATTAGGTTTGACTATTATTTAATAGTCAAACCAAGACTAGTCTCTGCAATGCACAGCAGCGGGTCATCTTAGTGATTTATTTTGCCAAAACTGGTGCCTGAGCTACCTGATGGTACCACTAATAAAAATCCATAAGTCACTCAACGCACCTAAAGAAGTTTTCACTTCAAAAATTGTATACAAGTATTGTATTGTTGATACAATACAATACTTGGATACAATTTTGATTACAATGACTTGATTGGATGTCACACAATATTAATTAATTTTTAGGAAAGCTTAGTTTAAATAAAATAATTATAGTTACAATGAACGCTATTATGGTGAATCTGCAAAATTCAAAATTCTAATTTGCTTACGTTTTAGCATTCTGCAGGTCAGGTATCTAGTATTAGTTAGATTTATTAATGATTCTAATGATTATCATTCTGTAAATACATATTTTTTTATGGTCGCAAATTATATACAACGTGACACTGACCTGCAGCAAATTGCGAAAATAACATAAGACAATTTGAATCTCACGGGCTAGCACTGTCGATCCTCCTGAACGAGTTTCCACATATGAATAGATACTTACCATCATCACTGCTAGCATCCTTTTTCTTGCGAGACTTATTTGAAATTGAGACATTTTTTATATTCTTTGTGACTTCTTTAACATCCTCGTCGACAGACTTCTTGTGTTTAGCCTTAGCTTTAGGTTTTTCTTCTTCACTATCAGACCCAACTGATATTCTGAAAAATTTATTTGTTAGAATACAATTACGACATAATTTGAAATAGTATTATTGATATTGTTGTATGAGTCAGCTCATTAAGAAAAATGTCTCAGCATAAATTATACTTTAGCCAAAACTGGTCCTAAGCATATCTTTTAAACAATTTTATTATGCTTGTCTTGATTGACTATTAAGGTTTATAAAGCCTCATTCTGTGTTCAATCCTTGCTTGAAGCTAACACAATTATTTATTTTTATATATTACCTTCATTATGTGGCTCTCAATTTTATTATTATGTAAATGCATTTAGTTAGTAAACAATGTGTGCAGAGATTTCTGAGTGGATAATATTGATAACAGCAATATCAAAGCAATCAAATAATTGTATATTGGGTGTTGAAAAAAATAACATTTCAGTGGAATATATGACTTATTTGCTAGGACAAATAACAGGAGAAAAATCACCACAGTACGTACGCGTGTCAGCGTGGTAATTATCAACAAAAAAAAACATGAACACCACATGAATTTACACAATTTATAACTCAAAAATAGTGACTGGTTAACCTATAACCACTTACTTCTTTGCCTTTTGCGCCGGTTTAACATTATCGATATTTGTAGTTTCTACATCACTGTCGCTGCAATGAAATAAACAATGTGAATATCTCGGACGAAAATTCTCAAACAACAGTGAAAACATATGCCATTGACGAAACTCACCCCTCATCCACTGTCGAGTTCTTCTTCCCCTTTTTAGCCTTCCCCATTTTGTTAGTATGCTATACTAAGTCACAATGCCTGGGATATAGTGGTCTGTTATCGTATATTTTGTGAACTCTATCATGTGAAACGTGATCAACGCACAGGATAGCTCTTGCAGCCGAATATTAATACGATCAAGTCGTCGTCGTGTCCGTCCTGCACTCACGTCACGTCACAGTTCACGCCACAGAAAACAGAAAGGAAAAGCGAGAAAAAATAGAGCAACCCATGGGCCAATACCACAGAGTAGTGTTAGACGTTCCGACGAATATCACAGATGTAAAAAGTTTTTAATAACTGTTCCTAATACTTCATAATTTTTGTTTGCATGAAAACTGTTCACCGTTTACATCACACTGCCAACAACGGGTCAGTAGACAATTTTTGAGAACGGATGCAACGGAACCTTTGAAACCTCAGGAACATCTGCCAACTGGTATCTATTAATTAATGTAATTGGTGTTGTACCGTTTTAATTAACTATAAATAAATAAAAAATAAATCTAATCACGTATTATAATTATTTTCGAAAACGATTACGATTATTCCGTTTCATTTTGACAGTTCAAAAACATTCATTGCGTTATTTACGTTGTTGAGCAGATTTATTTTTCTAACTTATGAAGCAATGGATATGCAATCTGTTTCAAAATGATTCAGTTTCGGATTGATCGTGTATTACACCATTAGGGTACTGGATATGAAATTATGAGACTCCACAGTGGCCTAAATAGAAAGCAGTTAATCGGTTGCCATAGGCGGGCACAGTTAATAAAAAAAGTTAACTTCATAATCGTAAAAGCGATAAATTTTCTAAAATTTTACGCAAGTTACAGTTAACTATTAAAAGTTAACAGTCCAAAACGTATACTGCATTTGGCGCCTTTTGGGATGGAATACAGAGGTAAATATAACAAAAACAAGTAGATAGATTAATTAGTTAAACTTAGTACAAGAGACAGTAGTGACCCGCCCTGATTTCGCACGGGTAGCAGATCATATACGCACCTAAACTAAACCTATTTTTATACATATCTAAAGATAGAATTTGGGTGTATAATTTAATTCATTAAGGTCATGCTTACTTTACTTATATTACTAACTATTAGGGATATTAGGCGTAACTCTAAGAAATAATGGCATGTCAATAAACAACCAATGTAATGGACTAAAGTTAACGGAAGTTCAATTTAATGGAAGTAGTTTGTAAGTTAACTTTAATCCGTTAATCATTTTGTTAACTTCGATAATTAACGATTTACGGATTAATGAGTTAATGGCCACCTATGTCGGTTGCGTACCAAATTAGGCCACTGCACAAACACAACTGGGCATAATGGAGGATTCTGACCTGAAGGTCACCCAGTTTCGGTTAGAGTTCGGTGCACTGTCCAGAACGTGACCTGCTGGAGTGCCCCGAGTGTCCATTCCGTGTGGTACACACGGCTACATGTCAAGCTATCTATATCCAGTATAAGCTGACATCGCATTGTACGAAAATCCTATACGATTCGAGATCAGCATAAACTGGAAATGATGCGTAGCCTGATGCATGCAGTCTGAAGCATGATGTGTAGCCGTGTGTATTTATGAAGACCTAATTAACGCCAATGCTGCTAAATTAACGTTGCCATCTACTGCACCCAAGGTATAGATAGAGGATAATTTATAGTAATCGTACGTAAATCTATAAAAGAGAAAAAATCCTATGGTGAGTATTACACTGTCATATCTATGATCAAAGATATAATGAAATTGTAAAATAGACATAATTATTGGTAATTTGCGAGCTTTGTAGATAGGTATATGATATAATATGATAGTGTAATATCTCCCTAGACCCATAATAAGTCTATTTTATAATTTCATAAAACCTGTGATCATAGTTATGATATTATAATACGACCCTATGGGGGACTGTGGGGGACTTTAGACGATTAATCTCGTTTTAGTGCAATAAGTTGTCTATGGAAGCAACGACGTTGTTACACTACTTTTCTTTGCTTAAAAGATGCGTTCCCCAATTGAGTAAACACTATTTACACACGAGGAAATAAAGAAAAAAACAAATCAACGGGAATGACAGCCGAGGATAGAAAATTTTTAGTCAATTTATTATTTGTTTATTAATCAATATGTACAAAGGGTTTACGCGGATACTCTCACTTTACTGTGCAGATAAAGTACAACCATGTGTTCCTCCTATTTTTAGAAATAATGTGCTATGTACGCGAAAAGGTGGTCATAATATAGGTTATATTTTTCTACGAACGAAGAAACACGACAAAAGTGCTCCTTCGGCCTTATTTGTTCCTGTACCAGTGAAACCCAATCCTGATGACATAAACATTGGAGCCGAAATCACAGGACGTCTAAAGAAGCAGGATCTTCTTAAGATTCTTAACAAATTCTATCAGAAACCAGAGGTCAGAGAATTGGCTTCAACCAATGGGTTAGATGACCAGCTATTGCATCAGGCTTTTCTGTCGTTCAGGAGACATTGCTTGGAACACGATTTGCCGCCTGACTTACATATAATAATAAGTGATATTATACAAGGTGGGAATCTTCTGTTTTTCTCATTATTTTTCCAAGAACATATTTTATAATTGATATGTATGACAAAAAACTTATACCTAAGAATACCATACCATAATGAAGCAGTCTATAATTTTATTCATTCTACAAACATGAAAACGTAAAAACTATTTTATTTTATTGTTAATAGGAGCAGGGCATGTGGATGATTTGTTTCCTTACTTCCTGAGACATGCAAGACAGGCATTCCCGCATCTTGACTGTTTAGATGACCTGAAAAAGATCTCTGACCTAAGAACACCTGCTAACTGGTTTGTATTCAACATTTTTATTTGCATAATCTTTTTATGAATAGGGAACACACTCACTTTTCTTTGTAAAATGGCATTAAATATAAAAATACGGAATGATTTGAGGCTTTATACGTAAAAAAAAATATGTTTCTTTTCATGGTTTAAATTTTTTTTTTTTTTTTTTTTTTTAATTGTTACTCTTTGTTATCTACACTAATATTATAAAGAGAAAAGATTTGTAAAATACTGAACTGATTTTAAAAATTCTGAGTAACATAGGCTGTAATTTAAAAATATATCACTGGGTAAAGCCACTGGTGCAAGCTAGTCTTAGATATACAAATAAATATTGTTTGTATCCAAACTAAAAACAGTTTTAATTATAATTATTGCATCCATCCATAACGTATCCATTATCCGCTAGTCCATGAAAGGGAATGGTGTTGGATATACATTCCAAGTTTTTTTGTGATCAGTACTATTGTATCGTCAATGATCACGGCGCGCGGCGTCCCGTCCGCCACTCATTTGTCAACACTCCAACAAAAAACACCTTCTGCCTGGCCGCCTAAGGCACTGAAGAGCGGTCCTGGTCAAACAATAAGTAACCGTCTTATTACTTATTGTTTGACCAGGACCGCTCTGGTCAAACAATAAGTAATAAGACGGTGCACCTGATCTTTTTAAAAGTGCATTAATTTGAGACTTTTCTGAATACTCAAACTTGTTATCATAATTATCAGTTTATTAACAATGCTAGTTTTGTTATTGAATAACTTTTGTGTTATCAGAACATTATATTTATATTCTATGTAATTAACAATAGTATTCTTTTAAAATGAAGGGAGTGAATCCTAAGGTCAGGCAATGATTTTGGTGACAAGGTGATTTTTGACTTTAATGTAGGAGCCATCACAAGCTGTCTAATAAATAATACTAGCACTTCGCCCACGACTTCGTCTGCGCACGGTTTTCGTACATTCGCTTACGAATTTTAACACCTCTTCTTACCCTTGCATATTTTTCATACATACTTCCCCCTTTTCGTTCCATATCTGTTTCTTGACATAAAGATTTTTTATACCAATTTTCGAGTTAATCGAAGCAATCAGTAAAAAAAAACGTCCCCTAAAAAATTGATTACCCCTTTGCAACCAGTTAAAGAATTATTTTTGAAAAATCAAAAAATACATAATTCTTAATTTTTATGAAGATTATAAGTTCTGAGTTTCAAATTCATTGCAAAAAAACATTTACAGAAAATATTTGTGCCAATTTTTAAGTTTATAAACTCCGGGCATACATTTTTCATACAAACGAATTCCCCCACCCTATTCACCCTCTGGCGATTTTTGGGTTTTTAGAAAGGGTGACCCTTCGTTTTCAACAATAACTACTGTCCAGAATTCAAGTTTTTATCTTTTGCGGTTTGAGCTGTGCGAGAATCTTACAAACATACCTTGTTCTTTTATATGTTTATTGATAATACAAAAAAAAAACACAAAAATTGGCACAACGAGAACCAACAAAAAACGGTACTATACAAATAATACATTTTCTGCAGGTATCCCGAAGCTAGAACCATAAACAGAAAAATTGTGTTTCATGCGGGTCCAACAAACTCAGGCAAGACTTATCATGCATTGGAGAAATTCCTAAGTGCAAAAACTGGTGTTTATTGTGGCCCATTGAAACTGTTAGCTACTGAAATTTACCATAAGTCTAATAAACATGTAAGTAATTTAATCATTGTTATTCTGTGCTGATAGTTTAGCACTCATTTTCCTTAGAATTACGTGTTTAGTTAGTGCCTATCTGAAATGTTCTATAAAGATTTATTTATTTTTGCAGGGCACACCTTGCGATCTTATAACAGGAGAAGAGAGGAGGCACGCATCACTGTACTCGTCGGTAACACATCCAGATGATAAACAAAAGATGGACACACCAGATGAAGATCACACCCTAGAATTATGCGCTACAGAACTAACGCCTTCTAATCATGTCGCTTGCACAGTTGAAATGACGTCCCTTAATAATAGATGTGAGTTACCACTGTTTGATATTATTAAAGGCATTTGGAATGACATTACTATCTTGACAGAAGTAGATCTGAGACATCAGTGGGAGATTTAAGCCATTTCCACACCTGCAATGCTATTCTGTAACCATCTCACCGTGAAAACTTAGGTGAAGTGAGCGTGGAGTGAGCTGTCATTCCACAGGGATTGACACTATTGACAGCTCACTTCACTCAAGTTTTCACGGTGAGATGTTTACAGAATAGCATGGCTGATATTGGTGTTAGTGTTCCCCTACTGTTTACTCTAATCAGCCTCAGACGAGTCAGACGGCGACTATACGACTCGATTTTACACGAGACAGTCGTTCACACGACTAACATTTCCACTCGATTCGCATCTACGTCAAAAGGACAACTGTGTGCACGCGCGCGAGTCTCGATTAAGAGACTTTACGAGAGATATGTTTATTTGTGTGAACGTTAAGAAGGCGCCTAAAGGTCCACTAGCGCCACTCTTTAAAAAAAATATTATCTCGTGACTGAGAAGGAATTATGAATAACGGCTAATAAGGACCCTCGGTAAGTGTGTCTAGAATTTTCTAATACCTTTTATAAAGCTTTATATTGAGACACGAAGCAACAAAATACGATCTAAAGAAAAGCGGCCACATTCCTCTAGATCGTATTTTGTTGCTCCGTGTCTCAATATGAAACTTTATAAAAGGTATTAGAAAATTCTAGACACACTTACCGAGGGTCCTTACTAGCCGTTATTCATAATTCCTTCTCAGTCACGAGATAATATTTTTTTTAAAGAGTGGCGCTAATGGACCTTTAGGCGCCCTCTTAAAACAAGAAAACAAGCGCCACTGCGTGTCGTATTCGATAAAAACGTTTCGAGACGCGGCCGCCTCGCTGACAACTTCGGACGGTATACGGGAACAAATATTTCTCGAACACGATATTTTCCCGCATAGACTTCGTGTGAACAATTAAATATTTTTTCTACGTATACGGGAAAAAAATCGCCGTCTGAACGTACCATTACCCCTTGGCCACGACATCACTGCCCTGCTAAGCCAAAAGGCGGTATCTCAATCGGAGTAAGTTTTGAGAAAATTGACTTTTTGTAAATTGTAATTTAAGGAAACATAAGGATATAAAGAACTTCTGAGTGGTTTTTTTAAATGTTTTAAGTTAGATAGCGGTATGTGACTTATTCCATTAGATGCGAAATTATTATAGCTATTGAATGGTATAAAAAAAACTAAAAGGGCGTATCTCAGAGATACCGCCTTTCGGCTTAGCAGGGCAGAATCACCGCTCGCGCGACCTGCGTCTTGCGTCTGCCACCGCGGCTAAAACAAATGTTAGAAGTTATTTAGGCCGTGCTATGAGTCGCCGCTGTATGACTTGCAGAGAGGAGAGTAGCGCGAGAACATTCGCGTGCCGCCCTGCGCCAATAAAACCAAATCCTTCACCACACCAAACCAATCACAGTAACGCGCGCTTGACTATTTTTTACCATCTTCCAAAAAGGAGGAGGTTTTATGTTCGTCTGTATGTTTTTTTTTATGTATGTCCATCGAATATTTTCGTACACAACTAAAAAAACAACCGACTTCCAAAAAAAAAAAAAACACTACGAAGTGAAAAATAACTTTTATTTCGGAAGACGGCGGCAAGAAACGAAAATTCTAAACCAAAGACACCGACTTCCGAAATTAAAGTTATTTTACTTTGTAGTGTTTCTTTTTGGAAGACGGTTGTTGTTTTTTGTAAAAAGTTTAATTAATTGCATAAACACACTTTCAATCACAATCTGAATGATTTTGAAGGATATTGATAATCCATTCTACTATAATATTATAAACGTGAAAGTTTGTGAGTATGGATGGATGGATGTTCTTCTTAACTACTGAACTGATTTGGATGAAATTTGGCACACAGATAGTTTACAGATAATTTTATCCCGATATTTCTACGGGATCGAGACTTATGCGGGTGAAACCGCGGGGCGCTGCCAGTTGCTTCACATGTTGGAAAAAATTGTCTGTTTAGCAACGTAAATAACGCAACCAATGTTGTTGAACTGTCAAAATGAATCCCTGCTACTGTAAGCGTGTTAGACAATAATTTATCCCGCAGAAAGTGGCCGTTAATCTATCTAGCAGTGATTTTTTTTGGGACATGGTCATGTATAGCAGAGAATTTTGACAATTACTTTGGCAGGTCTGCTTGACTTTGCAATAGTAGACCTGCCATTGCTACCCTGGGTAGATATGCTAAATACTAAATAGTACAGAATATTAAAATATTGGTTATTCCGTAATCTGTCGCTTAGTTTACGTTATTTTCAAACTTATTTTTTTTAATTTTTTATTGTACCATCAAAGAAGTTCATATCTAACCAGTTTCAAAACAAAATCCCGTGAACACGATGTCCACATCTGTTACCGGCCCGGTGCTATAGCCGCCGAGCGCTGCAAGCAAGAATAGTCCTTACGGTGGTCATATATGAAATTCTTCGATGGTACCTACACTGTCCCAATGCTGATCAAAGGCCTCCCCCAAATCCTTGCAAGCATCCTGTTCCAGGGCCACCTCCATCTAACCCTTGCGGTATGCATCTAGGTCGTATCGCTACCTTTTCTTGGGCCCGGCTCATTTAATTTATTAATTTGTTCCATTTACATGTTTTTTTGTTGTCTACAGATGAAGTAGCAATTATTGATGAAATTCAAATGATTGGTGACAGAGGCAGAGGATGGGCGTGGACAAGGGCGATATTAGGTAAAATATACTAGTAAGAATAAACTAAAATGCGCCTTAACTGTGTGGAAATAAAGAATAGTGTAATTTGTTTAATTTGTAGGACTACAAGCTGATGAAATACATTTGTGCGGAGAAGCTGGTGCTAAACACCTCATAGAAGAAATATGTAACACTACTGGTGAAGAAATGGAAGTAATTACTTGTATTATATTTTAGCTTATATACTTTTTAGGGTTCCGTACGTCAAAAGGAAAAAACGGAACCCATATAAGATCACTTCGTTGTGCGTCTGTCTGTGAAGACCCTTTTTATCAGGTACGCGTGGAGGTATCAAGTTGAAATTAATATCAAATATGCAGGTCGCTTGAAGCTCTAAAATCAAGCTTCTAAGTTACGCAATAAAAAAATACGGCCGTTTATGCGACATAATGTTTTGATATTCGCAAACAAATCAAAATATATCATGACATTTGGCAAGAAGCAAGGTCTCACAGTACAAGTAAAGGTAAAAGTAAAAAAAATTGTTACTACAAATTAACGATTTTTTTACTTTTACCCTTCTCACATTTTTTTTTTTTTTTTGCGATAACAAACTTACATTTGCAGTTGGAGAATTGACACGTTTTTCAACTACAATGTTAAGTTTGTTTTGGGATAAATTCATCCCAACTACGAAAAAAACCGGCTAAACTAAAATGAAGGGCATTGTGCGTGGTCCGACACGCACTTGGCCAGTTTTTTATTTAGACACAAGCTTAGACAAACAAATTGGAATACTGTGCAGTAAACCTTTTATGCTCTGTGCTAAAACTTTTGTTCTACTTTTTTGTATTGTGGCATCTCTCTGCGACCACTTCATATGGAATGTGAGACTGAAATAAATATGATCAAATTGAGGTATGCATGACAATTGATGCACTATCGGAATGATTTGTTTAATAATTGGTATAGGTCCAAATTTAAAATGATTCTTGCGAGCTCTATAAGAATGGAAAAATAATGCAGTACCTATGTCACAAAATCTTGGAACTAGTCCAGTTTCTTCCGTTTTATGGGCAACTTATTGCTTAGGTTTTTAAACTTTCTTTTTAAAAAAGAAAGAAAGGAAAATATTTAATTTGGGACACGCACAGGAAATACAAACAGTAATAGAAAAATTAAAACGGAGGATTTACAACTAACAAAATGAATGAATGATAATTTACCTTTTTTTTCGTCCATAGATACGCAATTACAAAAGACTCACGGAACTAAAAGTAGAAGATACACCGCTCGGATCGTTGGATAATGTGAAACCAGGCGACTGTATTGTATGTTTCAATAAAAACGACATTTACAGTGTAAGTCGAGCCATTGAACAGAGGTCAGTCCCATGTTGAGGCAGGTATCCAAATACTAAATATTTTAGGAAGGAAAGTGATTTTACAGGTCTGTCTTTGCATAGATAAAAAAGATTTCAAAAAATTTTGAAGCGCGGTTTGGAGTAAAAATTGTGCTTTTGCTCTTGTGTAAGTATTAAAAATAAATATAAACTTTTAAGATCACGATACCTGCGGTATGAGGTCTATTGTGACAGTTCAGTATAAAATACTTTCTCTACGGTATTTAATAGATTTTGATAGCAGTCGATGTATCTTGTTTTGATGAGTTACATGTAAGCATATAGTACCTACATATTTCATAACATTAATCTCGATGGGTATAAAAAAGTATCATGCGTAAGTTGATTTTTGTAGTTAAAACTTAGAACAACCGTCAATCGATAAGTATGCATTCATCATATAGGAGATTTTAGAGTTTCCTTAGTAATGTTATTTAAAATCAGTTATTAATTAGCATAGGCATTTTAGCAGGTAACGCAGAAAGCCTATATCATATGAAAGCTTATAGGGTGGAACACCCTATTAACTGTCATATTTTATGATACATAAGTCTCAATATGTCACAAGTCTCATTTGTTGAAACTATGTATTAGGTCCCCACCTATGAAATCAGCGTTTTGTATGGAGAATTTCAAAGAAGTTGCATGTTTCATACTGACATTTTCTTGATTTATATAACAACCATGAACACTAATGTTTTACAACTTGTATGCACTAATGTTTAAAAACTAAGATAACGTAATATGCCACTTAGATTAAACGACAAAAATAAATTTTGGCTAAGTTAAAACAAATAGTGGTCATTTCTGCTAACAAAATGAGGAGTCATTTTTTATATTTAGACAACGTAATAAGGTTTTTTTACTATTGGTAGTTAGAGTCTATGATGGTCATTATTCAATATAATACCAAGCAATTGATGAATATTTTAAATCATAGAAGTGACGTGGTTTTCTATTTGTGAGAAAAAAAACGCCAATTTCATAGGTTCGGAACCCAATATTTCGATTTTAGATTGGGTATAAACTAAAAAAATTCGTGATGTCAAAAACGTCGTTGGTGCATGTTCCCTTTAATTAAAACCGTGTTCTATTTTGAAATAGTTTCTTATTGTTTCAGGGGCAAAGAAGTAGCTGTGATATACGGTAGTCTGCCGCCTGGCACAAAACTGGCTCAAGCCAATAAGTTCAATGACCCCAACAGCTCGTGTAAAGTCATGGTTGCTACAGACGCTATCGGACTTGGTATCAATCTGTAAGTTATTTGTCATGACCTTGAATGATAGCCAAATCGTGTTTCCTTTCAACAAAAATGTAGATTGAAATGCAAAGACGTCATTCAATACATCATATTAATATTATGTGCAATCTGGCAAGCTCTGGCATTCTATTTTCGTGTTCACTTGCAGTGATAAAATTATCATTTAATTTTATTATAAAAATATTTATTTTATTTTAGGAGTATAAGAAGAATAATATTCTATTCATTAATAAAGCCAATAGTGAATGAAGACGGAGGTAAAGAAATGGATGTAATTAGTATATCTCAAGCATTACAAATCGCTGGTAAGTGAAATGTTCTGATCTTCATTGTGTCTGGTGGTTCTCAAATGTAGTCTAATTTTAAGGCCTTTATATTTAATTTTAACCTTATCGCCGTGCTAATGCTTTCACTTCATAAGACACCGTCCTATTACAAAACGAATTCTAACTTTAGTCCTAGCCAACCTTGTATTTTGAACTTTATTCCGACTAACGTAAAGTTCTTAACACAAAAACTGACTTTAGAACCGAGTCTTAAGTCTTAGACTCTTAGTTGTCAATTTTGTATTAAAAACTTAACGTTAATCGGAATAAAGTCGAAATTGGAAAGTTAAAGGTTGAACGAAAAAACGTTAGAAATTCTTTTGTATATTCCGCGCGCAACTGGTAGTCACCGCTTGAGGTATGTGAGCGGTGGGACGGGGAGGTAGGCAAAGCCCAAGCTAACTCAGTCTGCCAATTTTGTTAATGCCCCCCCCTCACATACCTCAGGCCGTGACTATAATAAGACATTTACAGTAAAGTCGAGCTTCAATTTGGTTTAACGAGCTTTAGAAAGAGACTGCCACACAGGTATGAGTGACAGAGATGACATTACACAAGGCCACAGATTAATACAGAAGGTTCACTCCGGAAAATCATTTAAATTAAAAGCGACTCTTACTACCACACAATAAAGTGCAATTCAGGCCGCACAGCGCTAATTACCTACATTTATATTCACCTTGAAGTTCCCTCTCTTTCTATCGCGTAACTCTTGTACCTTCTGACTACGTTACGCTCACTGAATTGGCCCAACAAGACGAGACGTGTACTTGTAGCTTCATACCTAAAATGCGGAGTGCGCCTTCTGTACTATTCTGCGACAAGGCCGAGCTTTTTTAAAGTCGATGTGCGACCGGGTTATACAAAATTTTGGTTTTTACCCAGTTTTGATTAAAAAAACATAACTTTCATGATTATCAGGTCGTGCAGGCCGCTACGGCAGTGCATGGGAGACTGGTTACGTGACGACATACAGACCTGAAGACTTAGCCACGTTAAAACAATTACTATCTAATTCACCCGACCCGGTCACACAAGCAGGCTTGCACCCGACCGCTGAACAAATGGAACTGTACGCTTATCACCTACCTCATGCCACCCTTAGTAGTTTAATGGTAAGTTTATATACCTTTTTTAATTGTTTATAAAAAAGAATCAAGTTCTTAATATTAATAAAAATCTAGTCATTTTAATCTAACTTAAATTTTGATTTGATAATTAACTTAAAACTTAGAATAGCGTTGATTGTCAGTTCCACTTTCTTAGAGTCTAATAAAATTATATATATTTAATGTCATCATTATAACAACTTGTATGAAATGCTAAACTCTTGTGAACATTTCACCACACTTTAAGATTAAGTTCTATTTTGTGAAAGAAGGTACTAAGTTTTTATTGTAATTTTGTTCAATTTAATCTACGTAATGAATACATTGTCACTCGATTATAGTTTACGGATTTTCATAAATCTTTCAGAACCAGAACTGTGTTTTCGAAATGCAAAAACGAAAGTCTGAATGTATTTTGAACTTGTGGCTAAAACATGCAGTCGTATTTGTGTCTAAATTAGAATATCCAGAATTTTCGAATTTAGGCAGAGTGAGACATATACTTTTTTGTTTTAATCACGATATCCAAACATACGTTTAGTCACCATTTTGTTTCCAGGATATCTTTGTCCATCTGTGCACCGTGGACGCGACGCTGTATTTCATGTGCAACACGGAAGGGTTCAAGTTCCTAGCGGAGATGATACAACATGTGCCTCTACCTCTTCGCGCTCGCTACGTATTCTGTTGTGCGCCCATCAATAACAAACTACCGTTTGTTTGTGCTACATTCCTTAAGGTTTGTGCAGAATTACTAATTACTAACCATATTGCACAGTTGCATGAAGTTACTAAGTTCCCATTCAACTGTGCAAAGTGGAAAGTGGATTTATTGTTGCGACATCCAAAGTTTATTACATAATTGTACGATACATTTCTTAAAGTTTGCTTATAGTTCGGCCGTCAAGAGAATGTGTTCTTGACACCTGTCAGTTTCATACTAACAAATAAGTGTTTTGCGTATTTACAACTAGAATTATTGTCCAACTGACAGGTGTCAGGAACGCATTTTCTCGACGGCGGCGACTTTAATATTGGTAATATTAGCTGTCTAGGTCTAGTAGGTCTACTAGCTGTTGCCCGCAACTTTGTCTGCCATCTACGATGAAAAGTAGCCTATGTCCTTCTCTAGGTCAAGGTCTAACCCTGTGCCAAATTTCATCCAAATGTGTTCCGCCGTTTAGCGTGAAAGCGTAGCAAACAAACTCACTTTCGCATTTATTATATTAGTTAGGATTCTCTGTATACAATCTTATGTGCAATGTGGCAACTGTTGTATTAAGGAGAAATAGTAGGAATCAAAGTTCAATGTTTAAACAATTGCTGCATTTCACGAGCGCGTATCAAATGAAACTTTATGCAAAAGACGCTTGTTGCGTGGTTTTCACGGCTATGATATTATTCTACGAAGTTTGATGTAAATTTCTTGATTATAATCATGAAATTCTTCCCGAAGGGATTTTCTACCGGCAAAAATGACGAACTTCCATACAAATTTTTAGAGACTGAATTTTCAAAATTCCATTCTTAGTGCCAACTTTCGGTATACAAGGAATTCTGGTGCAAAATTTCATGCTTCAAGACGCAGCGGTTTAGGCTGTGCAAAAGGGGCATTGATGGACGAAGACACGCATTCGTCAGGTCATCAATGCCTGGTTGTGGCCAAGGCTTGTATAGTACTTTTCTCAAACAATGCGCAGAAATTCAAATTAAGTATAAATTCCAGAATCAATGACGAACAACGATAATTTTTAACAGACTATTACTATTTGAGGTTATTCCCGCGACAATCTTTTTTTTTTTTTTTTTACTGTTTATACACCTCTATTTGCAAACCAAATCGTCATTTAAACCTCCTTGGTTGCCATGTCTCGAAGTAAAAAGTTCGTTCCATTTTTAAATTACATGACAGATATGAGTTTTCATACTGGCATGTATATGTCCAGTACCTACAATATCTTCGATTTATCTCGAAGAAGGTTGTCAAAAAATGTTTGAGAAATGATTTTTGTTAAGTAGATAACCGAATCCTCAGATGGTGCGACAATACAGTCGCAACGAGCCTATAACCAAGCACTGGATGTGCAACGCGGTGGAGTGGCCGGTGCCGCATCCCAAGACTATCATGGACCTGGTGCATCTGGAGGGTGTGTTCGATGTCCTTGAGCTTTACTTGTGGTTGAGGTTTGTAAAACTAAAGCACTTATACAGGGTTAAATTAAGTTAATTAGCGAAACTACGCTACCAGCGGTCATTGTTTTCAATAGATGTTTTTTTTTTTTTTTCTTTTTTTGTTATTGATATCCATCTCATCTGCGGAGTTTCGCTGTTTATTTAATATTACCTTGTATAGCTAAACCACTAGGAAGTGGTGAAAGATGGGCGTTTTGGGGATGTGTTATTATAACTTATGTTTATTTTGGCGATCAAAAAGTGCTAATAAATGACTTAATTTTCAGTAAGGGGTTAGAAATAGTTTTTTTTTTAAATAAGCAGTCATGTGGACTGCCGACAGAGTATAAACTTAAAACTGGTATTAGCGCCATCTATATTCTATAGCCCAGCACTACGCGAATCCATAAGTTTATGGTACCAAAAATCGCTCAACACACATAAGAAGTTTTCACTTAAAAAACCTCTGCTTTCTAATGGCTGTGCCGGGCAAGGCCGCGGCGCGCCCGGCCCTGTCGCACAAAGGATCGCAAAGGAAATGGAGGCGCAAAAGCCGGGGCACTTGCCGCGCATTGTGTGTAGGAGCCATAAGGTTTCTTAACCTGAGTTTATTCGATATATTGGTGCTTTTTCTTGTTTTTGAACGTTTAAGACTGCGCTTGTCGGCGCTTCAAACTCGTTCGTGGGCGTGTCTTGCCCTAAGTCGTGTGATTAAGTGAAAAATCTATGATTTATACCGAAATCCGTAATCCTGTTCATTATAAATTAAAAATTAAATTAAATCGTTTTTCGGTATAAATCATCGTTTTTATCACCTTTATTGTGAAAACGCTACTAAATTTATTCATTCAAAATAAAGTTATTTGCTCTCTTGAATAATTAAATTATGTCTGTATTTTTATATGTAGATTTCATACTCCTTTTGTTTTTTTTACGCCCAAAGTTGCGATACATTAGTGTTGAAATACGGATCTCAGTTATAACTTTATGATTATTTTTTGTTTTAATATTCTGCTTACGTACAGACATCGATGAAGACGAGTTGAAAGTTAAGCACTTTGGACGTACGATGCCAAACAGTAGACTATTCACCCCACACCGTTTGTATAGAAAAAAAATTACGTGTAACGCAACCTTAGGGAAGAAATTCGTTTGAATAGATAACTTTGTCAAATTAATAAACCATTGAGAATTTATCTTAGAACCTCAAAAACCGTGCATTCGTTGTGTGTACTCGTAAGAACCTGATAGTTGTAGTAGTTTTTCATTACCCTCTTCTACTTTATTCACAGTTACCGATTTCCCGATATGTTCCCGGATGTGGCACAGGTGCGCAGTATGGAAGTTGAATTAGACGCTATCATTCAACAAGGAATATTCCAAATTACCAGGTAAAACAGGAGAATGGCTTGCTCCTCAAAAACAGCTAGGAAGTTTAGAGGAGACTCGAATACTGGGAGTAAGGGACATGTACCATCGAAGAAGTTCATCTCTAACCACCGTCAGGACTATTCTTGCTTGCAGCGCTCGGCGGCTGTAGCACCGAGCCGGTAAGAGATGTGGTCATCCTGTTCACGGGATTTTGTTTTGAAACTGGTTAGATATGAACTTCTTCGATGGTACATGATTCTAGACCCAGGGCTGTTTTTTTTTTAAATCGACTGATGTCTCTTACACCCTGAATTTCAAACTCGGCATTGACTGCCTATTATACCTTCCAATTTCTTATGTCTTCGTATATTAACTTTCTTATAATATTATTAGTATCACACGAGTGTTATGTGCAGTTTCATACCCTATTTTATCTACTCTCATGTATTGGGATTGAACCTACTAAATAAAATATCAAAGTTAAATGAATAAGAAACAGTTTAATGCCACAGACAAGTAAAAATTGGAATCAAAACTTTTTTGTAATGCTGTAAAAATGGCGCGCCCCGCATAAACGTTCTATTAGAAAATAAAATATTGATGGACACTCCTTTGTGATATTAACTTCTTGGATTTGCCCTGTACTTATAGTATTTGTAAAAAAAAAAATTATAGCATTATTTAGTATAAAGTGTTATAATATGATTCTATTTTTAAATTTCAGTATTGTGTTTATAAAGTATGTCAATATAAACTGGTTTTTAAGATTATGATTCAAATTTTACGATATGAGAGTAGATAAAAGCGTCGCAGAAATCCGATGCGTTGCTTGCCTTTATTATATTAGTTACAAAACAATAAATTTTTCAGGTTGCTAAGAAACTCTGAGCTAGTACTGCGTGACGATCCACAAATTAAGGCATTGAGCCAAAAGAGAGCGGCTCGCGGTGGCTCTGCGGGCTCTGCGGGCTCTTCTGGCTTACACACGAGAGCCAGAGTTGATGACTCTAAGACTAGACTGTCAGACATGCTCGTTTCCAAGGTAAGCAAAGTTAAAGGATACTATTGGAATTATGCAAACAAAAATATTGAATAAGATTTCTTTTAGTCTGCGTCGTTGGGCTAGTGGGACGCAAGCGCTACTGATGGGCATGACGTTCGATTCCCAGGTCGGGGAAAGTTTTATTGGGATTTTCCATTAAGAATTTCTCAGTAGCAGCCCGGAGTCTGGATTTGTGCCCGGTTGATGGCAATAGGCTCGCCCCCTATTACATGGGACTTAAACATAACTGGCGATATGTGGGTGTACTATAGGTACACCTCTGCCTAAGCCTTCGGGGATTACAGGCGTGATGTTATGTTATTTATTTTAGTACATATTATTGGTTTATTTAATTAGAACAAGGCCCGGTTTCTGGAACGAAAAACGGCAACAAAATAAGCTTAAAATGTAACCTGCTGTGATTAATTGACATCTACAGACAAAAGTTAATTTTGACGCATGGATAATTTTCGTTCTAGAAACCGACGTAAAACTCACATGTAAAGCATTACAGAGAAAAATAAAAAATAAACCAAAGCGGTCAGAACGCAAACAAACTATGAAAACTTCTTGGACACCTTCGAGTCTATTATAAAAAAAATCTAATACTTTTCGTTGGTAAACGCATCACTTGAGAACGGCTTTTAATCTACTTCGAAAATCGAGGAGTTTATATGTTCGTCTGTATGTATTTTTTTTTTGTATATATCGATATTTTCGTCATTTTGAAAATTATTTTTCATTTTGTAGAGGAAGCTTGCGCAGTGGTCCCATTTTTAATTTTATTAACTTTGCTTGGGTAGTTTTTGAGTTCGTTTCGATAATACGTATTTAATTCACTTTGTGTATCTTGATGATGTTGTAATACTTCCTATCACTGTTGTTTACATAGCAAGTAGTGGTATACAAATTAGTGTGGGGTGGGTACGATAATAATAACTGTAATTTTAATAATAACTAAAATTTTGCAAGTCCCACTACTAACTAGTGTTTTGGTCAGCTTTGGATCTGTATTGTAGTCAATACAGATCCAAAGATGACCGACTTCCGAAATTAAAGTTATTTTTCACTTTGTAGTGTTTTTTTCGACGTCGTTTTTTTTTTGTAAAAAAGTATTTTGTCTTAAAATGTTCGTAATAGTCCCAATTAGGTTTTTTATAGAAAGAAAGATTGGAAAAGTTGCCCGGGAACAGGAAGTGCTTTTTGCTATAGGATTTTTGTTTGAGGCCATATTGAAATTTTGACAGAACAACGTTTGTCAGGACAGCTAGTTTGCAATAGATATCCATCCTCAGGGAGAACGCATATCTGTCCATCAGATGAGATAGTGACCAAACGCGAGCTAATCAATTACTTACCAATTTTTTTTAATTCGATCATCGAGAAACAGCGGTCATCGGCGTTGTCACTTGAATAAGAAGACTTGATTCAGGCAAATTGACCAGAATATTGATATAGCCAATACCCCCCAAACTTCAACGACTATGAAAATGCTTATTTTATTTACAGGGCCTGATTACGCCACAGATGTTAAAGAAACTTCAGCAAGAATTGGCTACTGACAAGAAGCCTGAAAGAAGTAGACCGAACAGAAATAGGAGGAAATGATGCTTATTATTTCTTGTTGTAAATATGTCCTGTTAATTAAAATTACAAAAAATTACTTGTAATAAAAAGGTTCCCGAGATCTAGTTTATTTTGGTATTTTCTTTAGAATGTTTTTCCATCTATTATTTTTATTTATATTATGCTGAAGAATAGTTGTTTTAGGCTGTTTTCTTGTGATCTATAATCATTCAGAAAACCAAAAAATACTTACCGACATTATACATACATACTAGATCTATGATAGATACCATAGCAAGTTCAAAGCACTTGTAGAGTTATTTCATTTACACAAACATTTTTATTAATAACGCAATTAACAGCGACCCTTGCTATGTACTTATAGAAAAACTATCGCACAAACAAGGTACTAAATATGATAGGGCAATAATATCACACAAACAGGTTGGTCGTTCCCTCAAGAATGTTAAGATATTTTGATGTACTTAAACAATGCGTGACGTCTATTATTTATCACAGTAACACACATTACTATTCGTAATGCCCTTTCGTTCCTTATTCATAACAAAAGGAGACCAATGCTATAGCTAATAGTAAATTTCACAGTCCACTTATGAATGCCGAAATTAACATAAAATAACACAAATAACAACAATAATGGTGTTATCAGCTATCACTAATACATACGCCGCCGACGGTCAATAAGGCTAAGGGAGCACGCGATTCATTACATAGAGACTGATAATTCTTTTACTTGAGTAATTAAAGCTTAGATTAATTTATATTCATTAGTATTGTATATCTCAAGTTATCGTCAGTGCACGTAAACGGCGACCTCTGACATGCAATTATCACAGTGTTGAGGGTAGTTCATTTTATAATAGGTCGGTACGCTTTGCGATATTAGTCGTCAACCCAGCATTGTGCTGACAGTTCAAAATGTGTAAATACAATTTGTTTTTCGTGTTCATAATATTAATAACAGTGTATTTTCCTTTTAAAACACAAGGTATTTATAGTCGGGTATACTTTTTTATTCTTTTAATATTACTACGATACAAAGTGCTGGTTTATTCGAAGTTAATTTTTAACAGCTTTCAGGATATTTTATGCGAAGGGTGTGGAAACTATTTTGGCGCTTGAAAATGAACATATTAATATAGAATGTAAGACAGATATGGCTATGGCTTACTGTGGATTTATACATCCTTCTGGAAAGCGATATTCGTAAGTAGATAATTAATTATACTTTTAATTTAGAGAACATACAAATATGTCTGCACAATAAGTAACAATAAATATCATTGGAAATGTCTCCTTGGTTGTTGCCACGAGCATTCGTATGAGAGCTCTTTTTAATATAGGTAACTGAAAATGCGACACACTAGACAACTTTTAATTTTTTTTAATTTTTCATAAGTTAGAAAAAAACTTACAATGTTGTCGGATTGCCGCCAGTCATCTGTCGATTTTATTAAATAGGGTGGATGTTCTGGTTTCGATATAATGATAATGAATAGCCTTTAATAAAAATCCTACACTTATATCCTACACATACATTATTTAG
Organism: Agrochola circellaris; assembly: GCA_914767755.1. NCBI lineage: Eukaryota > Metazoa > Arthropoda > Insecta > Lepidoptera > Noctuidae > Agrochola > Agrochola circellaris. The sequence goes on from OU611847.1 coordinate 7,283,972, forward strand.
TTCATAAAAAATAAAAAAACGTTAATTCTTCAGACATCGGTTTCAGAAGATTGTTTTGCTTTAGCATAGGCCTTTAGGATATAATACCGTATTATAATTATAACCAATATTAATCTCTCGAGTGAGATGGGAATGAAAGTACTCCTGTGGCTCAATGTAAAGGTACCTACTAGGTGCACGTACAGTTACGACAGTTAGGCTACCTACAAGACAACTTTGGGCCCCAAAGCACTGATTTCTTGAATAACTGTCTGAAAATTTGCCAATTTTTTATGGTGTATAGCAGACTAGGTTCATCTCTGGCTCAGTTCTTATCTACAATTTTTTAAGCTATAAAATTCGCTCCATTATTAACTACCTACTTCGTTATCAGTCAGTTAATTAAAATTTGTTAATTTTATTGCTCTTCCAATGTCGAGCCTACAGATAGGTAGGTAGACAAGTTATCTTAATTTTGTTTTGTTATGCAAAACTGTGTACGTACTGGATGCTACCTACCCATGTCTCGCTGAAAGAGCACAGAGTAAAGAAACGGAACAGAGACAAAGCTTCTAAAGAGCGTACACAATTGATTCCTATTTTGGTAGAGTTGGCACAGGAGGATAAAAATATCAGCATACGTGTTTCAATTTATGAACATAATTATTCAATCACCAATACTGCCCTGCTAAGCCGAAAGGCGGTATCTCTGAGATACGTCCTTTTAGTTTTTTTTTTATACCATTCAATAGCTATAATAATTTCGCATCTAATGGTATGAGCCACATACCGCTATCTAACTTCAAACATTTAAAAAATCCACTCGGAAGTTCTTTATATACTTATGTTTCCTTAAATTACAATTTACAAAAAGTCAATTTTCTCCAAACTTACTCCGATTGAGATACCGCCTTTCGGCTTAGCAGGGCAGAATAGGTCAGTAGGTTGACTGGTATAAAATGCTTATGGCATTAAGTCCACTACTGTTTTATATTTCCAATCATAAACACCAATCACCTAGCATTCATTGTTAAAAAAAATGTTCTCAAATAGTCCCTATTTTTGCTCTTCGCAAGGTTTACGGCATAGGAGTGGATACTAAAAAACCACTAAACCATTAACGACCAATACAAGAACTTTGTTGCACCACCGGGTTGAGTTTTCTTTCGACATTGAGGTATGAGATTTCTATCTAACACATTAAAAATAATAAATTAAAATCAAGTTCAGTTATAAGTATTATTTTAACTATACCTACCTAATAAAGGGTATAATGAAAAAATGTTATGTTTTTATTCCTTCTACTATTGTTCACACAGTACAGTAAACCATATTGACACTTTTTTTATATTAAAACACTATTATTTTTTACTCATGTGCTGTTATTACATTCAAATGTGAAACGTAAACAAACACGACGCGGGACGCGTACGCGCAACCCTGACTGTTACCACTAGCCGAGCCGGTATAATAACCAGTTTTCTCTCCTTCCGCAACGAAGCCGCTAGTGGTAACGTACACACTTGCCTCAAGCTTGTAGTAGTGTACCTATCATTGCGCTGTTGTATGAAGCAATGTCTCTGTTCCGTTTCTTTACTCATGTGGAAGGAGTTAAGGAGTTTATTTTGACCTTTGCCGCTCCCCCCTGCCCTCTTTATTCTTCGATGAGATACCACATGATGAAGTCTTAGATGGATACGCTCATTTCCACAGGCAGCTCCTACATGTAGTTCAGCAAGAAACTCCGGTTGACGTCATACAGATTTAGTAGCAGCTCAACAAAATGTAGCTGCAAATGCAGCTATACAAAGCTTCCACAACCCAGTTAGCAGTGTAGACGCTAAAAGATATTTTAGTATCTACAATATTGTCATAAATGAACAAAGGCGTGAAAAACATAGAAACAACCACAATGTTAGCTTTTAACAAAAAAAAAAACAATAGAGATTGTGCAAATTTATGCGAAATTTTGCATTTTGAGTTTATGTATATGCGAAATTTAGTTTTTTTTTTTGCGAAATATCCGTAATTTTACTTATGATGTATGTATGTGAAACATAAGTATATTAAACATTTATATACTTGTTAACCTATTTTATTAATAATTCATTATGATATATATTCTCAAACAGAGCACCTGCCATCTAATCTCTGCACCATTCTGGTAGAGAATGCCTAAGGCATTAAACCCGTCTTTTTTTTTTAGAATAGTTTTAAGTAAATAAATAGACGTAAGAACTTTTTATCGACACCAAAAACTTGAACACTTGACTATTAGATTTTCAGGAACCACCCTAAATGCTGGTCACTGCGCCATAAAAATTCAAGCCACTAAAAACGACTCTGGAGTATGGCGGTGCCACATCGGAACGCAGACTACTGGCGTGGAAATAATGCAGACCATCCAAGTTAGGGTGGCGATGGAAGTGGCAGCAGTCCAACCGAAAATAAGTGCAGTCCACAACAAGCCTATGACGATAGCCTGTGCGACTACGAAGGGATTTGTGCCCTTGAGTTACTGCCGATTTGAGCCGCCCAATGGGCAGCCTTTTAGCATCAATTCTGATGTGACTCCCACGAAGTAAGTTAAGAATATGTTTTAAAATACTGTTTATTTAGATTAGAGGCTGGCTACCCGTTATTACTACAGGTCTCATCACGTAAAAATTACGCTGGCCGTTTACCTGCGCACTGAGCGATTTATCGATTCCAGCCTATTCCATAGTACTAAGCTAATAAAGTACCTATTATGATTCTACAATAAAACAAATACACTTACAAAACAATAGTCTAGTACTTTAGGATGCGACTGTATCCGTGCGCAGACACATCCCTTGCACTGTCGCTCAGCGTTCTTTTTACGTTACGACTAGGGTTGCCAAATTTTTGTAAAAGAAATAAAGTATATTATGGTCAAATGCGAAAATAAACAGTATTTCGGAAAAATAAACAGTTTCTCGGAAAAATACTTATCAGAATTTTAAGTTTTTTTTAAAGTTTTAAATAGATACATAATTCATTAGCGATATACTCGTGCAACTCATACATTTTGCACCAATTTTGAAGGCTTCGTAAGCAATTCTTTTATTAAATGTATTGAAGCTTAGTATCTTAAAGGTACTCTAATAACAATTATCTATTTATTATGTCCCGAAAATTCGAGTCATTAACAGTTTCATTCTCAAATGAAGGCTAGCGCCCATGACATTCTATGCCATGTAGATGAAACTTTTTATTTAGGTTGGTATAGGTATGGATATCAGTGAAAACAGTATATTCATATAGTTTATTGGAACGAAGTTCCTTATCGCGCGTTGTGAAAGGGGCTAGACGGAAAAAATTCTCACGAAAAGTTGTAACGACACTTTTTGCTATAGTAAGCTATTGTAAGCTGTGCGGCGTGCACATGTTTCTCTGTCTGTCTCTCTCTTTCTCTTATAGAAAGCAAGCCAGATAATTTTTTCATTTCTATTTTGCATTGAACAGTGGCGTCAGAACTTCGTTCCATCCGGGTGTCCCTTGACACCTCTCAATTATTTTTTGTTGAACAGGTAACAGTATTTTAGAGTGAAAAAACAATATAATACAATTTTTAACAGTAAACCGGCAACCCTAGTGACGACAACTGTGTGTCTCACATGTGTCTCTATTGTACTATATATTTTTAATCCTGTGTACTTATGTATGTTTTTCAAATGTACGAATAAATTTTATTATATTATATTATATTATTATAACTGGTAAAGAATAAGGGAAAAATAAATACATACAAGGGAAGACGAAAGAAGAGCACACAGCAGTTTTTTGTGGCCTGCGTGAAGCCCAGTAGGATCCGTTTTTGGATCTTTCATTCAGTCTTTAAAGTTAGAACTGAATTTTGAACTAACGAGCTTGCGAAAATTACCAAATTTTATAAGTAGGTAGGTACTTTTTTTTTGTTCTACTAGTAAAATATTTTTTTCAGTCCGATCCTGGGAAGATATTATTTCCCTAGCAACAAGAGTTTGGATCGCGGTGACTGCGCTGTAACCATTCGGAAGGTGAAATATGAGGATGTCGGCTCCTGGACCTGCGGGGCTGGCCTTGATGATGGCCAGGAGCATATAGACTTCATTCAATTTGAGGTTGAAGGTGGGTTCAGAATGATTTGATGTACTCTCGGATTTTACCATTATGTAGTATGTTCAAAAAGTCTCACAAAGATAACAGTCACGACCGAGTATCGTAGTACTGAGCATTAAAAACCCCAAGGGGTCGTCCATTAATCACGTGAAGTATTTTAACAACTTTTTAACCCGCCCCTCCCGGCCGTCCCCCCTGGTGATACGTGGTGGGGTTTTAGACTAATCCCCCCTACCCAAAATCATGTGTATCTTTTTGGTACAAAGTATCTTTAAAAAAATCAGCATATTATTTATTACTTACTAGCTTTTGCCCGCGTGGATGTCGCAAAATATCCCACGGGAATGTACTACCGGGATTACATTCCTAATAGCCGAGGAAAAGGTCATTGACTCCTACCGCTGCACGCCCACGTTGCCGTCAACCATAATTATTTTCGTAATTTTGAATCTGTGCTATCTTTTAAACTATTTATGTAAATGATATGATGTCAAGGCATATTTTAATCTAAATTAAATGCCCAATATAAATAATATATTTTCACCAGCTATGTTTGAGTCCCATCATCCTATGTAATAGGGGGCGACCCCACTATCAACGGCGCACACTTCCAGACTCCAAGCTGTTACTATATATTTTTTAAATTATATAGGTTTATAGGATAAGGATTAATATAATACCGATATCAAAATACCTTCAGAAATAACAATGAAATTTTTATCAAATTTTAAAAGATGAAAATGGTCATCCTTAGAAGACAGACATATGCCATCGCGGACTTTTTTGTTGAACTTTTTAAGATTTATAATCCTGTAGAACATAAATTTTATTTATGTCTCACGGTTTACGCGGCGCATGCCAGTAAAGCTCCAACGTCTTCAACAATAATCATCATATTTCAGCCAATTTACACAAAATTTAATGAATTATACACCAAAACCTTCCTCATGAATCACTCAAAACCGTTTGAAAATCCGTTCGGTAGTTTTTAGTTTATTGCGTTCAGACAGACAGACAGACAGACGCGGCGGGGGACTTTGTTTTATAATATGTAAGGATATGTAAGAATAAGGATAATCGTAGCCTGGCAACGGCGAGTCAAGGGCACGCGCTGCTTTTCGAAAAAATAAATACACGTGGTATCTCACTGCGCCCACCTCTTATCGAAAATCACAAGAGGTGGGCGCAGTGAGATGTCACGTGTCAGCGTCAGCCTCACTTGATTAATGGACGATCCCTAAAAGTTATCAAAAGTTAACAAACTATTGCTCAATTATTGTTAAACAAATTATTGCTCTCGAAATTAAATGCATACCTATGCATTTAATTTCGAGAGCAATAATTTGTTGCCACAACTTTTGATAACTTAATAGGTTTACTTTTAATAGGTATTATCAAAGGTTGCTTAGGTTATCTGCTATTTCACGTACTAAATGTAGGTAATTTCGACATAAACCTAACATTTACCTTTCTTTTTTCAGGACTTTATGCCATGTCGACAGCGTCGGCAACGGGTATAACTTTTGGAGCATTCGCGATTGTTGCTTTGTTAGTAGTTCTCGGAGTTTTCGCGTGGAAAAAGCGACACATTCTAGGCGCTGCGAGGCCTGATGTTGAGGAAGCTGAGGCTCACGAATTGGAACAGCTACCGGCTAGTCCAAGTCCTCAGAGAAGTCCTCAACCCAGTAGGAGTGTACCTCGAGTCATCATCCAGTCGCCTTCGGAGCCTAGCGCGTCTCCTTTATTGCCTCAATCTCAATGAGGCGTAAATAAATGCCTCTACAGGCGACAAAAAATGAGAAAATGACGTAGATTTAATTTGCTATAACACTGCCATATAGAAAGTAAATAAAACTCCCACCTAACACAAAAACCTGGTCTTTCGTAAATATTAACTTTTGAGTAAAGAATTGTCAATAGACCTGAGGCTTTTTTAGTACGAAAATAATGTTGGTTTTTCTAAATATTATTCCAACGTTCCTTCTGTTGATGATAGTAATGCCACATCAAAAAAAAGTAAATAATTTAAGTTAAGGAATTGAATGTGTAAAAATGTAATAAGTGAATCTGTTATTGCTTTGTTATTATTATATTGAATATATGACTATTATATTAAAGTTAATCTTATTAATTAATTAATTTAACAGAAATATCCCTTAAATACCTTATCTATATGAAAATTTTCATTCTTTTTCATTGCTTACATACTAGGATGGTTTAACAAAGCAGCTAATCGTTCCATGTTGACCGCATATACAGAATGACAGGATATAACATTTTTGTGTGTGAGAAGTGTGTTGTAAAACTCATCTATTGTTAGTTTGTCATCATTTGGCTCTGTGTGGGCACTGGAAAAAAAAAAAAAAATGGTAAGTATTTCCATAAAAAAATAAAATACAGAAAGGTTAACAGTATCTAAAATAGTGTATTGTTTTCTATATTCTTATTCATTGTGGGTTTTTTAGCATCAATACTGTAGGTAATTGATAGGTAATTTTTTTTTTTTAAAGTAAATATTGTCAGTGTTCTCACCTGCATGCAATTTCAAAAGCTGCAGAGTGTTCCATCTCGTCTATTGTAGGTGGACACCTTGGTCCCAGCAAATCAGTCATACCTTCATCCACACTAACTCTCCCTTCTCTTTGTGGATCATACAACTTTGCGGTATTTCTCAACCACATGTTGGGCACATCGGTGCCTACATCATACATGAAGGTTGTGTTATGCATCTTGTAGCCTTTCCTTTGGGATACTACGGCAGTAATTACGTTCTTGAGGAAATGTTGCACTGCCACAACAATTGCATCAGCAGCATCGTCTTCAGCACCTTCAAGTCCTGTCTCCCATGCCGCCAGCATGAAGCGGCCCACAACTAGTGCATGATCTGGTAGGAATATTTCCTGCAAAGAAGTAACATAAATTTTCAGAAAAAAATAAAATGTTTAAGTCTGAATATTTGGTTGATGTATGACACTTTTGGTTGATATATTACTGTAAAACATAAATGATTTTAATTTTACCTGAGCAGCATATTTAACACCATCACTGCCTGCCCCTGGTGGTGAGTTAGGCGGCAAATATTCCAGCAAGTCAACAGGCTCGAAGTTGGACTTCTCAGACGTCCGGGAACTCCTCTTATGCCTCCTACTATTCCTGTTATGAGAACTAGCCTTTTCTTGAGCGATCGTAATAGACGCTTCCGCCAATCCTTCTACTTTATTCAACAGAGCCAGTAAAAACTCATTGTGGTAGTGCACTTGGTCGGAAGACAGTAGTTTTCGAGCTTCAACATCAAACTCTTCTTTGGTTAACTTCATTCGAAACCATTGTTTCATGTGACTGAAATATTTTGTGGATTTTTCACCAAGCACGTCGTTTAGCTTACGCCTAGCAACATTTAGTGGGTCAGATGACATTGTTCTAAATTATAAATGTATCAGTTAATCAGTTTTGGTTTCCCAATAAATGGAAATCAAATATTTTTGCAATCTAAACAAACAAAACACAAATGATTGAGAAGAGAACCGATAATGAGATCTGTCAACTGTCAAGTGTCAGTGTCATCCTCATGGGCTGCGTTCCGAGTTACGATGTTATCGATTTGAGCGTGCTAACACCCGTACCGAATTAGCGTGAGTGCGATAACGATGTGCCATGAATCGTCATAGATGACGTCATGACATGCGATAACACCCACCATGACTTTTACTAATATCACCGTGAGCGCTCACAGTGCTCGCTCAACGCCAAAACTTGCATATCATATTTCTTTCTTTGTCTACTCTAAATACCACTTCTTCTTTGTTTAGGTGGTGATGGTAGCCAGAAGCAGAATTTCGAAAATGCCACGTTAGAAAAGATGCGACTCAAAACAAAACAGCACAACTGTCATATTTAACAGCGCTCACGGTGCACAGTGGTCCGGATTTTGAATATGGTGGACTTAGAACCCAAGGTCAATATTTCGCGCTGAAAAAATTCACGCGGACAGATAAGTGAACGTTCATCAACGTTTGTTCTAGCGGTTTTAAAGAAATTGTTTACTTTCGCGAAAAAAAATTATTTAAAAACAAAATGTATGGAGCAAAACTGAAATATATTTTTATCTCGAAATGTTCAATAGTGTTAGCATTGAAACCTTTTGTAAATGATTGTACTACATTTATTTGTTAATTTCACAAACAAATCTTCTGCATCCACTTGCAGCTTTGGCGTTTATGCGCAGTTTAACTTAAAATGTTTAATATAAAAAAATAACACTACTTTTTTGGTCTGTTAAGTGGTTTCGGGAAAGTATAATACTAAGATAAAATTGTTTATATCAAACACAGACATCAAATTACAAAATAACATAATTATTGAAAATTGTTTATTGCATAATTCTTACAGTACAATATAATAATCGAAGGAGGTTTACACTTTGAATTAAATTAAATACATTTGGAAAAAAAAATTGTACACGAAAACAAGAATAATAAAATTATACATATAAATTGAACATACAAAATAATACAAACTAATAAATTAATATAAGAAAACTTAATATTCATTCGCTCGTGGAGCTCCTTCATCAATTTCTTCTTCAACTTCTATTACTTCTTCTGTTATTAATAACCGCAAAGCTTCTGGAAACATACTTGATGATTTAAAATTGGTATATTTAGGTTTCAGATGAGATATTTAAGGATCTGAAGATATCAAAAAATTAATGTCTTCATTATTTTGCAATCTTCCTGTTTTCCTCGTGTGGCGCTTTCTGGTATTTCGGAGTCAAAGTCCTCATTTCTTACTTCTGCTGCTTCTTCTGACAAAATTCCAATAGGAAGGCAAGTGAAATGTTTGCATATGTCAGCGCCATGTATCAGCATTTTGTGTACGCTGCAAGGCATGTTGTACCATGGGTAGTGATGTACAAAGAGCTCAGCAGTCTCCTTACAGTATCCACGGAATCCATAGATATTGACAGCCTGTCCAGAAGATAACATTTGCAATATGACTGCGAAGTATTTTATCAAATCAGCATCCATCTCCGTTATTTGAGCAGTCTTTTCGTATTCCCGAAAAAATCTTCTGGCCGTGTTCCCATCATTTGTAGTTCCAAAGCCCTGCTTCACAACATCAATCAAAAGTCCCATCTGTTGTTTGAATTTCGATTGCATCAAGTCCTTCCGAAACTTCTTAAGGTTCTTGTTTTCACCTCGTGCACTCCCCATTTCAAAATCTATATTATACGAAATGTGTAAAATACACCATGCTTCGAATCCACATATGGAGTGTTGACAATCCATATTGTTATACATCTTCCCGCACAGGTCTTGAAAACATTTGAGAAAGATTATTCATCTCGCATGGTTTTGCAAGACAAACATTCCAAATAGCTGCAAATGGAGTATTTGTATTTATTGTAGTCACTTTCCCATCAATCATTGTCATGAGTAACTTCCAAGTTTCCCCAACTTGAACTAGTCAAATTTCGTATTTCTTCCTTCCATTGCCGCTTGTTCTTTCTTAACAAAGTCAGTCGTTTCCTTCGCAAACTGAAATTTAATAGGTCTGCAATAAAATGTTGAAGATGGCTTTGGATTATTCCAAATATCAATATTTCCTGCCTCTGGCTTCAGAGAAACGACGCTCGTCATGAACACAGAGGAGTCGCCGAATTCTGCCATTTAACTTCTTTGCTTGTAGTTGCTCTGTGCTGATGAACCATCGAATCCCCATTTGCTGGTCAGCTTCGAGTTTCCACTGGAAATATTTAAATCATCACCAACGACTTCAGAATCCTTCGAGTTGTGACATCTAAAAGTGCTTGTAGTTTCACCTTTACTCCATCTTCTGATATTATAATATCTCTGGCATCTGGATAACACCTTTTCTTAGCTTCTAACAACTTGTGGTAAGACGGAAGCTTCAACTGTTGTGACAATGCAGACCTTAAAGTGAGGTCACTTTGACATATCCAATGAAGTAGTTAGGGCCAAAACTTGATCTTCCTGCATAGTCTCCTTCTTTTCGTTAATAAATAAAAATGATTCGACATCTTCAACCTTTTCAGGTTTCTTCATAAGATGATCAATGATGCGAGCAAGAACTTCTTTCCCAATAGACTTAAGCTTTGTGACAAAAGCAAAAGTCAGTTCCTCTTCCGGATAGTCAAGTAATGTACCCGATCGCCTTTTCTTTTGCTTCTTAATGAATTTTAATGTTTATGATATTGAAAATATAATATGTTACTATAAATGAATAAAAACCTTTAATTGTCACAAATAGTTGGAATAAAAACATTGGAAGTTCCGATGCTTATTTCGTCCAAGGCTGCAAGTGTATGCGAAAAAATTATTTGTGGAATTATCCAATAAGTGTAATGCAATAACATACAAAAGGTTTCATTGCTAACACTTTTAAACATTTCGAGAGAGAAAAATATTTCAGTTTTGCTTCATACATTCTTTTTTCGCGAAAGTTAACAATTTCTTTAAAACCGCTAGAACAAACGTTGGTGAGCATTCACTTATCTGTCCGCATGAATTTTTTCAGCGCGAAATTTTGACCTTGGGTTCTAAGTCCACCATATTCAAAATCCGGACCACTGTGTGGTGGTAGGCTTAGGATATAGTCGGCGTTATCGCAAGATGGCGCATGTCATGACGATAATCAGGACATCGTTATGGCACTCATGCTAATTCGGTACGGGTGTTAGCACGCTCAAATCGTTTACAACGTAACTCGGACCGCAGCCTGACAATTGACCCAGTTGACACTTGACAGACTTCAATGGTCTTGGTTTGTTTAGAAATTGTAAAAAAAACTTGTTTAATTCCAGCTGAAATTGTAGATAAACGATAGCCAAAATGTCTATAAATTTCTTACTAAACGCAGGCATATCAAATTCAGTCTTGAAAGGTAAGAGACACTAAATAAAATTTTTGAGGTTATGTTATTATGAAGATAGAAAATGAACTTACTAAATTTTAATTTCAGAATTTGTCCGCAACGCTAGTAAAAAGACTGGTGGAAGTACATCCAACACTAACTGCTCGGTGAAGCCGAAGCGTAGAGGGTGGAAGGTGCAAGATGGACACTTTGTTCAGGCAGGTCATATGTTAGCCACTCAGAGGACTCCCAGGTTCCACCCTGGATTGAATGTGAGTGTCTAAGGGTTCTTATTAAATGACAGCATCTATTTTCTTATTATATAGGTACAACAACTTGTAAAAATAGATATTTGTTTTAAAATAGTAAAAATAGAGTTGAATTAAATGTTAGTAGCTAATTATTTCTATTCATTCTAATGTTTCTTTCATGTTGTACTGAAGATACATTTACCTATGCCAAATAATTAAATATTATGTTTGTAAAACCACTTTATTACATTCGTAGATTAATTATTTTATTGTACACACTAGTTTATTGTTCTCATTCTTATCTCCTTTCACAATTGTCTAACAAATACATTACAACTTTTACAACTGGTAACACCTGTATTTTCTGCAAATAAATGATTCTTATTCTTATTCTTAAATATTTTCAGGTTGGCTTTGGCAGAAACGGAACCCTCTTTGCAATGGAAGCTGGCAAGGTGGTAGTGACTTGTGAGAAATTTGACCCCAAGTGGGACCACACATGGGTGCAGAGAATCTATGGAGGACGGGAACAACAGACCATTTTGAAGAAATACTTTAATGTTATACCTCAACCTCAACATCAGAGGTTTAAGCTTGTCAATGAAGTTTGAATGTGTTGTAGTGTTATTTAGTTATTTTAGGTAATATATTTTTAGTCGATTGTATATTGCATTATTTTTTATAATATTTTTGGGGAACCTAAAACAATTTTTATGCAGTGACAATAACTGTTTTTGAGAGTATTGTCCTAACAATAGAACAATTAATAGAAATGACTAGTCTCCTATGTGATTATGTTTTGGCCACCTGCTAAAGATTTTCAGATTCTTTAGCAACTCGCATTTTTCATGGCACAATGATTGAAAATGGCACGGTAAAATAACGCCGCGCCATTTGTACGTAGAAAATGTAGATGGCGCTACCTGTACGCTAGTTATGTTAGCGCTTGTGGTACTTTTAGTTTTGCACTGGACAGAGAGTGCTGCTTGTGCATGTCGATTGTAGTGATTGCAAAAAAAAAAAATATGTTGGAAAGATTTCTCATGACGCAGTTGTCGGTCGGCTGATCTCGAATCATCAGACATCAATCAGCTCCCCTATTCTGCTTAAGATCCGCAGAGGAACGATCTTCACCTATCTGCTTAACGAATGAAAAGTATTTTATATCAAATTCAGTAGGTATGTTAAAAAATATAGCGCGAGTGGGTTTACCAAAAAAAATCCTGGTAAACTATGATTGATAAAAAAAAATCATACATAAATGACTTTTTTTTCAAAAATTGCACTCATCCGTTTAACGATTAATTCGTTTGTAGTAATGTTTCTCTTACAAAGCACTATCGATTGATATATCAGATAAGGCTATTGGGCGCCAAGAACATTCCTAAACTTAGGTGGCCAAGTAGACGCCATGGGATCTGGAGGCAAAAGTCCTCGCGCACATGTGGGAGTTGCGCGAGGAGGCGAAACGCCGGGGCGTAACTCCGCTGCCGCGAGAAATCGCGGCACAGCGGACAGAGCTCCGGCGGGATCTCATGGCGGCATGGAGAGTGCGATTGTCGCAACCCAGCGCTGGGCACGCCACAATTGTGGCGATAAGTCCCCTCTTTGAGGAGTGGCTAGAGAGGCGCCACGGCGTCCTCACCTTCCGCCTGACACAGGTCCTCACCGGACATGGTTGTTTCGGGAGGTTCCTGTTCAGGATAAAGCGGGAGGAAACGCCCGGGTGTCACCACTGTGTGGATCGCCCGGAGGACACGGTGGAGCATACGGTGGAGGTCTGCCCAGCTTGGGCGGAGCACCGCCGTGTCCTCACGGAGGCGATCGGCGGCGGCGATCTCTCGCGTCCGGCCCTGGTTCAGGCCATGGTCCGGAGCGAGAGTGCATGGGAGGCCGTCACCTCCTTCTGCGAAGCAGTAATGCTCGCGAAGGAGGAGGCGGAGCGCGCGAGGGAGAGGCAAAATGCGCCCCCTCGCGCCCCTAGTCGCCGCAGGAGACGCCCCGGGCGTCGGGAGTCGCGAGCCGACTTCCGGCCACCGTAGGCGCGGGCTTGCGGACGGTGAGCAATGGGTAGCTCGCCGTCCGATAGGGACCAGGCCCGGGTCGACGGCGCGTTGTGTTCCACGCGCGCCTCAAAGAGATGTCAGCACCAACTGACGGGGTCCGGAAGGGCCAATGCCTGCCGGGGTTGCGGGTTTGTCTGAAAGGGATATCGCGACCTCGGCACACAGGCAACGGAAGGAACACGGGTGGGTTTTAGTCAGTAAAAGTCTGACACGCCCTCCCGCTCCACCCAGAGCGGGAGAAGTTATTTGATAATTTCCCATCCTCAAAAAAAAAAAAAAAAAAGGTGGCCAAGTAGTCGTTAACTCCGAATTGACTAACAATTGGCAAGTCGAGTTAATAGCAAAAGGTTCTCCTTGAAAAGCTCTTTGAAGTAGTGTATATCTTGCTGTTTAAAAAAGTTTTTTTTAAATTTGTATTTAATCACAGTCTGACCAGGATTTTTTTATCCAACTTAACCTAAAATGAAAGATATTTTAAATAAAATTACATAAGTTATAAAATATATCGTGAGTGCACGATATATTATCTAACTTATATAATTTTATTTAAAATACCTTTCATCCATTAAAAAGATGGGTTAAGGCCGTTCCTCTGCGGATCCTCTACTATATGAGTTTTTTATTAACATAAAAGAACGCCAGCACCTTCGAAAAGAGAGAGTGAGTTGAACTCATTTCATTCGCATTTATTTCAAATAAACCAATTACAGGCACTTTTGAATTGTCAAGGAGTCGGTCAGTTAAAAAGATGAAGCTATATAGTTGCCCATTCCAAAGCGTTTCTATGAGAAGAAAGGGGAAGCAACTCTATGATGGACACTCTTTTAAATCAAAATATAAGTTACTAGCTATTTCCCGCGGCTTCGCTTGCGTGGATTTCGGAAAATATCCCACGGCATCCAGGTTATCCAATTTCATCCAAATCCGTTCTGTCGTTTTTGCGCTAATCCGGGACAAATAGACAAAAATGCTAAAAACTATATTTGCGGCATCAGACTCGTACCCACGCCTCGTAGCAATTAACCTAACCTAACGTAGGGGAGACCGGGGCGCGACTTAACAAAATTTATATTTTCAGTTGTATCTTCAAGACACCTAAACATTTTGAAATTATTTTTGTATCAAATGATGTCTAAACTATTCAATAACCATGTCGTTGGTTTTAATTTGACAAGAAATGGATACCTTTTTAAGAAAGTTGATTTTACTCAGAAAAGTCAGAAATTAATACTTACCCCGCGATCGGGGCTATAATTAACACTTCCGAGGTAAGTATTAACAAAAGGGGCAACAATTAACATTGTAAGTATTTTCCTCTATAAATAAAGAAAACTCAAAATTACAATGATTTTTTTTTATTAAGCAATACCGATATATGTTTATAGAGAAAGAAACCCGAACAAAACCTCTATACATACATAATAACAAAATTCAACAAATATCTGAATCATTTATTATTAACAGTTACTTTTACTGTTATATTATTGATGGAAACGTTAGTTTTCAATAATCACAATATTCACTTAGTGGAATAATAATTAACGCCCGTTTCATCCATGTTCCAAATCCGGGATGGGCTAAGTTTGTATCTTTCTATTACAGATCTGTATTTTTCAAAAAATGCATGGACATTTTGTTCGATTGAAGGATGTCGCCCTACTTAAACTTGTCGCTTCAGGGCTTCTAATCGACAAATTTGTATTTCTTTTCATGAAATTCGTGAACCAATCATCACCCGCCTTTTCCTTAGCCTTCCACGATTCGGGCAAGTTCGGGATTTTGAAAAAAACAGCAGGCTGGTTACTGGTACTGGTAGGCTAGTTTTTTTACTTCCGCAGGTAGCAGTCCGAAGCTCGCCGTCCGATAGGGACCAGGCCCGGGTCGACGGCGCGTTGTGTTCCACGCGCGCCTCAAAAGATGTCAGCACCAACTGACGGGGTCCGGAAGGGCCAATGCCTGCCGGGGTTGCGGGTTTGTCTGAAAGGGATATCGCGACCTCGGCACACAGGCAACGGAAGGAACACGGGTGGGTTTTAGTCAGTAAAAGTCTGACACGCCCTCCCGCTCCGCCCAGAGCGGGAGAAGTTATTTGATAATTTCCCATCCTCAAAAAAAAAAAAAAAAGGTAGCAGTCCGAAATAAATGTTAGAGCACTTTAATAAATAATCTGCAATTTTTTTCTCCTGCTCAGAAGTGAATTCTAACCGGGTCTTTTTGTAACCTACTTCTACTGGAACTCCTGCTTTCTTCTTTTTCACAAAATTGAACAGCGAAACGTGACAAATTTGAAATTCTGTGGCTACTTCTCTGTAGTTCCTTTTCTTGTCCATTATTTCTAAAGCAGCTGACTCGTAGGTCGCCAGCGAAGTCATGCCTCGAGTAGTTTTCCGCTTGTAAGTCCTCATGCTGTAACGTTTAAGATAAATAAATAAATATGTTATTAGATACCCTGGTGGATATACCTACAGCTCTTTAAAGTTAGGACAGGTGGACAGACAGACGGACGGACAGCGTAGGCTTAGTACCTAGTGTAATAATTTTAACACCAACCCCACATGCGGGGTAAGAATTAACATGTTAATACTAGCCCCGTATGTTTTGTTAAATTTAGCCCCATGGGTAGCTTTTCAATAAAAAAAAATATAATTACGAAATATTGTGCATTAGCGCTAGTAACGGTATGTAACATTATTAAGCATAAAACAAGCTACTGCAAAAAAAAAAAAAATTACACCGAAATCAATTATTCAACGCGTAAATCAAAATATCGTAAAGTGAAAAAAGTTCGTTACCTGGCCAAAATAGACGCACATCACACAATTCACTCTCGCGGCGCACTGAGCTGGACTGACGAGTCTCAACCTGTAGACCGCTGTCACAGGGACGAATTCTAGGAATCACTAGTGACGTGCTGTTTATAGTTTCGTAGAAATTCGCTTGTTAATACTTACCTCTGTTAATTAAAGCCCCGGCCTCCCCTAATATAGAGTAGGGAACATTGCATTTTTATACTCGTGATAACTTCGAAATTTAATGTCGATTCGAATGAATTAAAAAGTATTTTACTGCTACGTAAATACCCTTTATGATAAAACTATTTATTTGAATAAGTATCAATACTACGATACGAATGTAACCAACTTTTGTTTCTACCGGCGATCGAATTAAATTTTAGAACGCAAAAGCTAGTTAGATATATTTCCTCGCGGGCTTTTTTGTAGGTAATAATGAGTACTTTAATCATGTAATACCTACATACCTAATTTTTATGTATCATCAATAGTTTTCTCAGCGCTTGCTAAATAATGAATTTTATAGGCAAAATTTTGCTACTTACATTACCTACTGCATTTTTTTTTAAGGAATTTTAATTTTTTTAAATTAAATTATGTTATTTTAGCAGCCTATGTTACTTTCTGATAATTTGGCTTTCTATTGGTGAAAAAATGGCTAAAATCGGTCCAGTAGTTTCGGAGTTTATTCGGTACATACAAACAAACAAAAAAATCTTGTATAGATTCAGGGTCGGCAACGTATCGGCGACTGGTGTTGCGTAAATTCATTGTGGGTGGGGTGACCCACATGCTTGTTTACATCCTAAACTGAGTATGAAAATAAAGTACCTACCTAGGTTTTTATAAAAACCATTGAAATACTGTACCTGTCAACACACAATCCACACCTTTACGAAACCTTGCGCCATGATATATGGAGTAGAAGAAACACCTTCGGAGACCTAAGGACAAATTTTATTGGCTTAATAAATATCTCGCGACTGTAAATCATAGCATATTGCCAATTGGAACCGTGTAAGGGATTTAAAGGGAAATATTCCATTTTGCTTGAGTTATGTAGGTATCAGTTTTATATGGTTTCTCTAGTCAGATTGTGTAAACCCTTATGTTTCTACAGTTTTCATTATTTCAAAGATTTCCGACGCTCCTAACCTAACTTGAAAGTGGCTTATGCACAAAAATAAGTGTACTGTGAAGGGTTTGAAGGAGCCAACAGTTCCAAAATTTAGGTTCCTGTACCTAAATTTTGGAACTGTTGGCTAGATCCCGGGCCTAGATAGGGACTAGAACCCGGACCTCGTTTCGTCAAAAATTCAGTTATAGCTCGTCGATCTGAAATATCAATTTTCTTGCTCTATTTGATGAGGCAAAGAAAACTCGTAGAAAATAATCCAATAAAAATATTGCAGGTAGGCACCTAGATTATCGGAACACGACACATAGGTACAGTCACATACAAACTACTAAATTGTATAAAGTACAGTCGGCACCAGATGTCAGTAACGCGAGGGTGTAAAATAAAATAAAAAACCCTAGGGAGAGGAGATTGGCGATTTTCCGGTCCTGAAATGACGTCCGGCCGGTACGGATGTTGACCGTACCGGCAGCGCCTCTCATCAGTGACTGGATAAAGGTGAAAACTGTATCCTTGGAATTAGGTTAGGACAGTAAGGTAGAATTAACCTAGTTGAGATTCTGAATCGCGGAAGGAGTGTTTCTTTCTTTTGTACCGTGCAAATTTATCACCGTAAGCTTTTCTGCTAGGTTTGTAAATAAAAGAGGATTCCTATAGGTGGGTTGCTTACTATTTGACCTATTTTTCACAAAATTGTATTTAAGTTGCAGTATAAAACTGATTACCTCACATTTCTGGTCCAGTTGAAAACCAGCGTCAGGCACTACTTGTCTGGTATTTTCGCTGAACTGGGCCTTCTTGGCACAGCCTGCTTATTTCTTACATCGCGCTTTACACTTTTGATGTGCCTTTTAGTCTGTGCTAAATAAATGTATTTTGTTTCTTTCTTTGAGTGTCGAATTAACAGGTGTAGGTAGGTAGGTATGTACCTTAGTAGGTACCAAGTTAAAGTGAACGCAAAGGGGTTTAAGAGGGTTTATCCGAAAAGTTGGCAACGCCGCAAATAACTGTCAAATATTTACCTGTTTTGTTTTGAAATAAGAAATGTGGCTAACTAGCGAACTAGAATATTAATAATTAATTGCAATTATAACATTGAATTTTATGTTGTACCCGTTTCAGGTGTGAAAAGGGCATTTGGAAAGTTTCCAAATACTTTTTTTACATCTAAAACTAAATATTCGGTGTTACGATATTAATTATTGCATTTCATAATCAATATTCTAGTTCGCTAGTTAGCCACATTTCTTATTTCCATACAGTAATATTGCCAAATTAATCAAAACAGCGACATATTTGTCATCTATTTGCGACGTTGCCCACTTTCAGAATAAACACTCTTAAGTAAAGTCACTTGCTTGGTTATCCACCATCCGTAACTACCGCGAGTCAATCTGTCACTTATTGCTGATTAAACTTTAATGAAACATGCTGGTAAGTTCAAACATGTTCCAAGATTGACTTGTCAGTTATCTTACGGTTTTTAGGGGACTGCTTTGAAAATGTAGGGGAACGAAACGAATAGGTAGTTGGTTTACCATAAATGTAGAATTTAAACGTTAATGCGTGATTTGACGTTTAATTTACCGTTAGTGGGTGAATCAGACAATTACTTAAAGGTAGGTAGGTATACTTAGTGTAAATTATCAGGCAGGTGTTTTTCGACTTAGGTAATAGGGATGATGACTTAAATTATTTTTTTAGTCCTTCATGGAGATTATTAAAAAATATTGGACCCATCTTTTTTCATTTTTTACGTAATCTAAAGATTACGGCGATACATTGAGTTAAAATGTGCCATGACGTCACGAGTATGTAGATTTTATATATTTCGATTGTTTTGTTGGTATATTGGCGTGTGCTAGCTGTCGTTATGGCAAATATATTTATTTATAGTTTTGTGTTGAGTAATGTAAATTATTTTGAAAAAAGTAAGTTTTTTTCTAACTGAACAGACAGCAGTGCTGATGGGGAGTTTGTTGCGCCACTGCTTCTTCCCAGCTAACGCACTAGGAAGTGGTGAAGGATGGGCGTTTTGGGGGACTGTCTTATTTAATTTTGACTTTCGAAAAGTGCTATTCGCAGCCTAGTTTGAATAAATGACTTTTGAACTCCCCAACTTAAAATGTGTTTTATCTAAGTAATATTTTATTAATATGATGAAGCAAAAAATACGTGTCTAATATTTTTTCATTATCTGAATGACGGACTAATTAAAATTTCTTTTTTTTACCCAGGCATCATCCCTATTCTGATTTCTGTATGCCTGAAAAAAATATTATAGGTGAAAAAGAACTGAACAGACTTTAAATTTGCTATGTTTTTGTGTATTATTCTTGTTAGAGCTAACTTTAGCATTTATTGCAACCGTACCATATCGATTGTCTTCAGAACTTCTGAGACCATAGATCGATTGACTTTCAAAAACGATTGACACATTATTTAATTATTTTTCAAGCTGATCAGAAGCAAGAAAAATCTTTAAAAAAAATACAGCATATTATCTTTTCTAAAATAATATCGTTGGTTGAAACATTTTTCCTCTCCGTCGCTTTTCATATAAGGTGCGATGTTGATCGCGGCGCAAGGCTCATGGGACCAACATGCGAGAACTACGTATTTAGCTAGTTAATAACTAGCTATACTGCCCTGCTAAGCCAAAAGGCGCTATCTCAGAGATACACCCTTTTAGTTTTTTTTTATACCATAACAATTTCGCATCTAATGGTATCTAACTTAAAACATAAAAAAAAAAAAAAACATAATTATGTTTCTTTAAATTACAATTAACAAAAAGTATTTTTTCTCAAAACTTATTACGATTGAGATAGCGCCTTTCGGCTTAGCAGGGCAGTATAGGTACGTTACATGAGGATTTTATAAGTAATATACCTTATAATCTGTGTAACTACAAAGATATTGCAAAATACACTGCAAGACTTAAAAAAATAAAAATGGAAAATAATTATATTTCAGCGGAATATTACTACCTATGCTTAAACAAGAGTCGCTGTTCGGTTAACTTATGTTAGACAAAAGTACCTAGGTACACACGGCTACACAACAACCTATACATTTCCAGTATAAGCTAATCTCGCATTGCTTGGGATTTCCGTACAATGAGAGGTTCGTTTATACTAGAAATGTATAGCTTGATACGTAGCCGAGTGTACCTATTAGGTAATTGCCTAGATTACATACGTTCTTATGTTGTTTTTGACTATAAGAAATTAATAATAGGCACTTAGGTACCTTTTAGAATTCTTGATCGGAAATTTATCTAGAAGTATGTACCTAGGTAACCTAGGTAATAACGTTGTAATTGAAAACTTAGTGGGTATATAATAACGGGTCTAAAGACCATAACGTGGAAATTCCATCTGTTTGTCTACTCTAGTTCACCTTTTTTGTTTGTAAAAGCTATACCTATCTAAATACTTATGTTTTCAAACAAAAGGATAATATTATTGTTCCATCCTTTTATCTACTCACACCCAATGTGAGCACCGAAATCCGCCATTTTCATTATCACAAAGCATTTTCAGTCGCCACCTCGAAGCTCCGTTCCCCTCACTGCAGTTTGAAGGGTGCTTACTGTGCTCAGCTTTTCTCACTTGTAATTTTTCTCGGCAGCCATATTGCAATTTTCGCCCAATAACACCCAATGTTAGGGCCGTCATACAACATTATTTTTTTAAACTATCTATGTTTTACTTAATGGGGCCTAAAAGGACGACACTGTTAATATTTCTGAACCTGTATTGGGATTAAAAAATAGTTTATGGGTAGGAAAATTGAAATTAGAAGTTTTTTTTTTTTCGTAACTTTTTATGATCTGGCGACCCTAAATAACACCAGCTGCCGGTTATAACTCAAGGGCTAAATTAAACTTTTTGCTTGAAAACGTAAGTTGTCATGTGCGAATGACTTTTATGGATTAGTTTGTTTCAGTGTGATTATTTTTTTGGTGTTTTGAACGCGGGGATGGTTTTCGTAGGGGGTTGTATATTATAACTTATTAGGGTTATAAGTAATGAGGTAAGTAATTGAATGGGTTATTCTTGCAGTTCTATAAAAATTGTGAGAAAAGGTTATATTTATCTAGAAGAGAATCCAATCCAATGTACTTTAAGAGGTGAGCAACACGGTGTAAAGTTCACTCATCCTCTATAGAAAAGGGAGGACCCTCCGACCAGACGGGTGTCGTGTCTGGCGGGCAACTGCCCACCGATTGATGTGGTTGATGTCGTCTTATACAATGTGAAATTTAATTCGTTTGCATCCTCTTAAGGGGTCATTGTACTCATCATTATGAACAACATAATTATGAGTACAATGACCCCCTTAAGAGGATGCAAACGAACTAAATTTCACATTGTATATGTCGTTCACGCGATAAACTCTAATTGCGCGATGCAGGATTTGTGTGACGTCAGGTTTTTGATGCGTAGTTCGCACGTGGCGATGTAGATGTCACTCCATACCTACTGAATCTACACTATTGGATTTGCAAGTAAATGCATAGTAGGTAATTACCACTCACAAGTTAACGTTACCAACGTGCAAGTTATTTTGTAACTTGTATGCAGGTTACGTTATGAAACGGTCATGATTTAGCGATTCTATTAGCGAATAAACCTTGCTCTATGTGCACTTACCAAAGTGCACTTTACCTTTCTTCAAACATCACTAAAGAATCTTACACTACCACCCAGAAAAAACTAGACAATAATCTCTTCGTTACATTCATGCTATGCTGAGTGAGGAACGAGTATTCTTTCCATTTTTCACACCCATCCCGATCTTAAAAAGTCTTCAAGCCTCCACTCAACATCCGAGGAGTTTTTAAAAGTGAAACGTTTGTGTTGTGCCTTTGTTCCAATTCCAACCTTAACTTTGGAAGTCTAGGGTTCATTTTCATGCTGTAGGGTGTCCTACTCCAATTATAGTATCCGAGACAACGCTGGCAGTGTCTTCGTAATGAAAGGCAGTGAGACTGACTTGGTGACATAGTGTTATTCATGGCGGATCTAGCCATTTGGTTTGTTTAGCGTTTGCCTTGTTCTAATGTGATGTGTTTGACGTGCTTGTGTCGTAGGTAACTTAGACGTCAGTTACCTACTTAGTTCGTGGAATTATCTTCTCAATTGCTGAGAAGATAATTCTTAATTGATGAAGGTTCTTGAACTGACTTTATAGTTTTCTATTGGTACGGCAGACTTTGGAATTTTGGCTCAAAGTTATTAGCGTTTTATACTCTGGATAATTGTCATAAGGTTTTGAAGCTTGATCTGTATTAACATTCAAAGCTACAAAAGAACACGGACTTTAATTAAGAAATAATAAAACCGGCCAACTGCGTGTCGGACCACGCATAATGAAGGGTTCTGTAGTTAGGATGAATTTATCCCAAGAACAAACTTAACATTTTAGTTGAAAAACATGTTCCCCCGTACGGTATGGGGAATGGTAAATCTTCATGATTTTTCTTTAATATTTTTAAAGGCTTTATAAGCTTTTATAAAACTATTAAAAAAAATTGTGATACTCACAAAAAGCCCTTTCATTTGATATGTGATTGGAAAGGTGACCCTATATTCAAAATTCTTATTTTTTACGTTACACGACCATGTCTGGTTCAAAAAACTCATATGTGAACCAAATGTAAACTGAATTGGTTTAGTAGATTCGGAGTAAATAGGCTGTGACAAACGGACAGACAGCCAGCCAGCCAGATTTTCATTCCTCCGAATGAAAAAACAGAACCCTAAAAAGGTCAGGTTTTCACAACAACAAAAAGACACCTAACATAATTAAGCCACCACGTCCCATTTAACTTCCGAACAGGCTGTTACAATACAGAAACAAAATAAAAACTCACAGTAAAGACTTCTAAGTTGTCGCACTTTACGTACTTCGTTGCCTAAATCCGACTCCGTAGGGACACAGCCCTTAAGAAAGTTTGCCCTTTTTAATCCACCTGTACGTGTTTCACGATCGTCAACTTTTTCGTTATAAAAAGTTTAGAGTCAGCCAGTAATAAACATTCGTATAATGAAGGTGCCCGGGCCTTGTTACCTTGCTACTTATTGTTTTAATCTATTAAGGGTCTGTTGACCTTTTTAATCTGTGGCGTGGTGCATGTGGAAAATGCGCGGGAAATGATGGCAACTTTTTGACATAAGGCAAGTTTAATGAGTTGTGTGAAGTTGTTATTATAATGATGGAGTTGGCAAGGGATTTAAATCTAGGATTTTATTCGGCTTATTCATTTTACGGCTTGTTCGTTTCCAAATTCATGCAGTACCAATAATCATAGCAGCAGGGAATAGATAAAATTTGTCAAACTTTTCTGTGTCAATAATGGATACGAGGCTTTTGGCTCATCTGTGAAGTGGTATTGTTTTGTTTTTTTTTTTGTAATGTGCGTTTGGTTTGTGCAGAATAAACACTTTTTCTTTCTTTCTTTATCATGAACTGACTGTCTAAAACAAAATGTTTCATGAAAGGTTGAAATTGATCGTCTAAACACGACCGTAGCTCACTACGTGATATTTCCAATCGGTCCGAATGACTGGTCAGCCCGTAAACTTTCACCCGAGCACCAAACACCTTTACGAAAGTACAACATCGGTATGGCATTAAGGCTATCGATTCACCTCCAACGTTAGGTGATTTACATCGTAGCCTACGTAATTCGTTGCCCTGACGGACGTCCTGTATAAATCAACGCTGGACCCCCGCTAACCGGACATTTATCTCGGCTCTACGATAAAAAACTACGGCGCCGCGCCGTAGGGGGACCTGTCATGGACGGATACATTGCCGTGATTATTTGCTTTCCGCGAGATTGAACTGTGATGTGAGCCATCATTATTTTTTTTACATTTAAATGAAGGTTGTTTCAGTGAGTGCAGAGGGTTGTACAAACAGGTTTCATGGCGTTATTGATTTGGTTATATTGTTGTTACAACGATTGTATATGAACAGCTGCACTATAGTTAGAGAAATTTATTTTTCAAAAATAAATTACAAAGATTTCACTTATTTGAGAACATAATTTGTATAAACCTTAAATATAGTAAGTACAGTGAAAACCGTTTATAGCGACTTCGCTTAAAGCGACGTACCGGTTATTACGACGAAATTTTGAAGTTCCAGCATTTCTGTTTACGTAACAAAGATTATGGTTATATCGACTACCGGCTATGACAACCGTAATCCGACGGTCCCTTTGAAGTCGTTATAAACGGTTTTCACTGTACCTATTGTAAGTAACAACTTGGATTCTAAGTAGCTTTCAATAGTTAGCTATGCACGTAGCATAACTACACTTACGAGGTAAATCTTTTCAGAAGAAGCACAAAATAAAATGCATAACCAACTCCACTTTTCTGCAAACAGCGCACGTTAGCAACCCAAGAGCAGACTTTAAATTCAATTTGAGTATTCAACATCAAGTTACGAGCAAAAATTTAAACTAAAAAGTCCACATCATCTTAGAAGAAAGATGATCCATATTACCTAGTCGGTAGGTAAGCTTAAGACCCCTACATTCTGGAGGATTTTATATTATGATTCATTGAGATTTTTTCAGTCGAGTCTCGGTTGAGTAACGCAAAAAGATTGCGACATCGCGTATAATATTCATGGAAAGGCATAATTTAATTCTCCGAGACAGTACGGGGCGGGTCGAGCCCGTTGGAGATTAGACTCTTGTCTCGGAAAACGTGTAATGAAGGAAAAACGCTCCCAAATATGAAATTATGGACTCGCGAATGATATTTCTTCATTTGTTACGCGGAAATGTACGATCTCATGTTTACCTGGGCCAGAAAAGTACAGCGTTTTTTTTTTGGTACAAAAGGATTTCGATGCAGGCTTAACCGTTTTAATTTCAGTTTAAATGGCTATTAAGGAACGTAAGGGTCGGTTGGAAAAGCATTTTCTTTTTTAAATTGTACAGACTACGGACCAGCTTCAAATAACTTCAGAGAATATGCAATTTAAGGTAGACTTGATGGGGTGGATAAGTTGTTACGTTGTAACTTGGAGGAGGTTTTGCCCAGCAGTCTTTATTTCAGGAAATATTAATTGAAACCGATATGTATCAATAATAAGTAATAGGTATAAATAAGGTAACTCCAATAAAAAATACTTACAAAAGAATACTTACGTAGAAAATATATAATATAACTCTAAAAATATGAAACGGAAATAAAACAAACCCAGTCTAAAAATTACAGAGAACAAACACAATAGCGTCGGCAGAAAAGGGTTGACTGTGACATGACGTTTACAGGTTAACTCAATTAAGTTGTTTGCTAGACGCGGGCGGTTAATTTCTTTATCGCTTCAAGCTTAGACGTCCAATCTTTGAGATCTGACGGCTTTTGAGGGTTGAAAATGTTGTATATTGTTCTGAAATTTTCGAAGACAGGTTTTGTTGTTGGGAATTTATTAAATGTAGGGTTATTGAAATTTTGTTTTTAATTAACGTTAATTTTGAGATGAAAGGAGGTAAATGGAGCATTATTAGTTATTTTCAGCCTATGTTGTGTGCCACCGCGACGCTTCTTCCATAATTTTCCGGTTTCTCTATTACATTTTCTACCACACCGGTACACAAGGATCATAATTATGGTGCGTGGTCAAAATTGGAACTCACGCCGCCATTTTGTTTTGTCAATATTTATTTATTTGTTCAGACAACCAACAATCCATTAAATTTACATTTATATTGTTAGTATGAACTTAAGAACTATGTTAGTACCTAATAACTAAGAGAGACTTAGTCCTCTGGGTGAGGCTCCATACCAGTGGGCTGTCCAACTTATTGTCAATACAGTTTCTGAGACAACAAATACAAATGTTTACCAACAACCAATGCCATCAGCGTTGGCATTAAATTTAGTTTGATTGACGATTAAAAACTAAAACTAACGTTATTAGTTAAACAACGATTGACAATCGAATTAGTTTTAGTAGTGAAAAAAAAACGCTTGAATTAGTTTAGATTTTCAATTTCGATTGAAATAGTATTGTCAAGGAAAATGGAAAAATCGATTATTAAATTAAACAAATGCTTTATTATTTTATTACCCATATATAACTACTGTGCAAATAACAAGCCTTATTATGTTTATAAGGACGTAAATGTTTAGTTTTAAATCAATCTTTTACTCTCTCCTGTTGGTGGATAGTGATACAAAAAGGAATGTGCTTTAGTACCTGTAAGATAAGAGTTGTTTTGAATTGACCGAACCGGAGTAATTTTAATCAAAATAAAACGAATGATTACCTACTTGATTTTAGGTAAACGATTAGAAGGTAAATTAAACTTGTTTGCCAATAAGTTGATGAGTAAAAAAAACATGTTTTCATATCACCAGACCGCACGCGAGAGATAGATAACGAACACAATATCCATAGGTACGGTAAAGATAAAACAAAATATACATATTTCCGAGAATACTGTGTCGTTGTGTATTGTATAAATATATTCTAGATATCACTCACATGCACTCATCCTACTCAACCTACTATTTTACTAAAGCTAAAAACTTATTACGGATAGAATCACCTATTTATCCGGTTCTATAATTATATAGTAAAAAAAATAAAAATAGCTTTAATTAAAAACTAAAATTAATGACTAAATGTTTAGTTTAAACTTAAACTATAATTTTCAATCGTGATTGATTTAGTGAAAGTAATTTAATCACAATTTTTTTTTTTACCGATTTCTAACAGGAGTAGGTTATCAATTCGGATGTTTATATGTATATATTTATGTATATTTTTTATTTGACTAATCAATTGATTGAAATGTTTTGTGATTGAGCCCAACATGTAATGATGACGTGAATGATGTCAACAGTAAACGCTAAACGTCAGTGAAAACCTACTTAATTCGTAGATAAAATTATTGTAAGTATGAGGCAAACAATCGCACTTTCATAAGAAAATCTCTCAAAGTTAAAAGATAAAAAGTACTCAAGTACCTACTTACATTAATTTATAGCAGCTATGCAATTAGCTGCTCTTAAAATATTTTTAATTAGCTCATACGTATTCCGCTCTGGGTAAAGGTAATATTTTAAGAACATTCGTTACTTTTGTAGGTATTTTTTTTTAACTTTCAGTAGTATTACTTTGTTTAACTTAATTAGGTATTCAAGGCGTTTAATTACTACCGTAATTAATACATGCTAATGTGTCTGTGCTCGTAGGAAAAATTTAAGTTTTCTACGATATCTAACTCATAACTTTTTTGTGCAATCTTTTACAGTAGTTTCAGATTTTGTCAGACCTATCTTAAAAAATCATCCTGTATAGAGATATAACGTCTTGTCACAAATAACTATTATATAACAATTTTACCGTATTCTTTAAGGGGTTAACAATATAACATCACACCTGTTCCTCGAAGGGTTAGGCAGAGGTATGCACCAATTCAATTCAAAATATTTTATTTCACATAAACCTACAAGGGCACTTATGAAACGTCAGAAGCTAGGTGCACGGTTCCAATTGGTCGTTTCCTATGGAGAAGAGCCGGCAAGAAACTCCACGGTTACTCTTTTAAAAGAAAATGGTTTTTCCAATGTTTTCTAATTACAGTGTTAAAAGGTATGAGAGGACAGTGTAAGCTTACCAACAAGTGCCTTGACTTTGTCACCTATAGTAAGACCAACATTTCGCCAGTTATGTTTAAGTCCCATGTAATAGGGGGCGAGCCTATTGCCATCAACCGGGCACAAATCCAGACTCCGGGCTGCTACTGGTATATTCTAGATGAAAAAACCTAATACCACTTTGCCCGACTCTGCTCAGCAGTAGCACTTGTGATTTGCACTAGACCAATGAGCCAGCAAAGAGGTTCACACCCGAATACTGAAACGCCACTCAAAACTTAAGCGTTACTTATGACTCGTTTAATTCCTTTTGATTGGTTGAAACTAGTTTTAAGTAACGCTTAAGTTTTGAGTGGCGTTTCAGTATTCGGGTGTAAGTTATATGGATATTATACTTTTCGCTTCAAAAAGCATTAAAAACAATTCGAACGGATCCTCTCCTCCCACCTCGTCCCCCCATAATCGAATGAGAACAATTTCTCAATAATTCAGAGAATTCCTGTCATTGATCAATTGGCTGATCCGACCCGCGTCTATCCCGAGCCGGGATTAGATTTTCTCGCAACAATTTAAAATTCCCGGGATTTCCTTATCTGTTTCGTTTTATTGTATTATACTAAACTTAATAATGTGTATTTACATATTGTTTTCGAGGGTAGGTCCTTATGTGTGGGGCAAAAGGCTAAGGGATGATTTTGATGGTAATTTATGAAAAATGGTTGCCTATTTACGTAAAACTATTCTTACTAAATAAAATTAGGTCAAAAGAATCTTTTGTAATATGCATAAAAGGAATGTGAAGGCCAAGGAAAATGTTTCAAATGGATTCACTTATCCATTTGAAACACTTTCCTTTGAGGTAGGCAGTAGTAGGACTATTTACTACTACAGTTATTTACTGAACTAAGTATACTAATATTCCCAAATAGACAGATCAAATATAGGTTTGATGACACCGTTCTCAAGAAAATTTACATATATACCGAAATAGCCTATCTAAATTAGGTACTCTTTGTGAGCCTACGGTACCAGTTCTCAAATAAAAGGTCTTGCAGTAAAACCGTTAATTGTATTTTGTCTAAGAATTCAATTATATATTTTTATATTCTAATTGCCCGCTCTAACAAGCCGGGGGCTGAACTTATCTCCTATTCTTAATATAAATTAAAAGTTTGTCTCGCATTCATGCCATCTACTTGAACACACAGAGGTTTTATTCTAAAACCTTATGAAGTAAAGGGTCTACGGTAATACGTAATATGTGAAAAGCTCTGACGTCAGAACTACGTGAACTACCCTACTTTTGACGTCATTCCCTACATTGCATTAGCTAAATCAGGTCGGGATGACGTGGAACAGAAAATAACTGGGAAAAATAAAACATTATTTAGTTACTAAACACACTAACTAGTTTGAGTCAGTTTCCAGTGCAATCAGGCTGTCATTCCACCTAATCATTTGGCTATATCAGTATTTTGTATGGAGCATGGAGCGACCGTTATCTGGCTATCATAACCCGTTATTTAGCAATATTGTCAAGTAGTCAGAATTTTGGGCTTTCGATTACTTTACTTTACTTTAAATTTTTCCACTGCCATAGATATTTGTATGAAAACCGGCGTGGAACACTGACAATATCAGTGCCATTCATTGCGTTATTTACGTTGTTGAGCAGATGAGATTTTCGTACATATGAATGGATTAGCAATTTTCTTCAAAATCCTACGGATTGTAATTGAAAGCGTGTTACGCAATCAGGGTGCCTTGATTTTAAAACCAACGCATATACTTACAAATGAATCTTGTTAAAATATACATCAGATTTTATTTTCACGGTTTATAATGCTGTGTTCGGTAACCTACATTTAAAATGAGCCCTCAACAAGTTCTCCCGGCATCCATCATATGCGACTAGCTGAACATTCCAGGAGGGCTCCCGGCACGCATGTCATGGAGACAGTTTAAGATAGGGAATCGGCGTAGCGTGAGAATCCTCCCAGGTAGATGGACCGACGACACTGAATGCGAAATACGGAGAACGGTATAGTGGCGTAACTTCCGACAGTTCTATGTCCAGAGACTGTGATTGGCTGACTCGATTGGTTGACCATCCATAGACATATATGAGCAAGCTTTTTTTATCCCCGAGCTTTTCCAATACAACACTCAACTAACCAAACAAACCATCCAGGATTAATGATCACACCGCGATATTATTTGCGGAAATAAATAAAAATGATAACAGTCTCCGTTAGCCCGATATTGTGTGTGATAAATTTAAAACCGTCTTGGTGCCATTTTTCATGGCAATATTGTATTTTTTCACATTGTTTGTTTCGTTGTTATTGTATATAACATTATTTTCAGGCGTCTCCTCTCCGCGGGAGCCATTTTAATTTTCCGCTACCTTTTTAATTTATTTGTTCCGAACAGTGATTCTGTGTTTATGTAGGTGTTTCGTTTTTAATTCCTGCTAATTCATTGTCTGAATACGACGTATTTATTTTACATTATGTTGAATATGTTAATCATCTCAAACGTTGTTTCAGGGTATCTTTATTCGTTTAAAAGGGCAATGAGGGCCTCTCAAACAAAAAGGTTTCCGCAATATGAAAAAAGATGCAGATTGTAGGTAACCTCATTTCGTAACCCGGCCAGTAATAAACGACGTGAAGTACCAATACGCTGGTCGATCATATAAAACCCAAGGAAAGTCTCCGAAGTCCACTCAATGCATATCGAAACAACAATTCAGATAGGTACAACGGTTATAGGATTCGGCCGGAAAATAAGTATTTTTAAATTTGGAACAATATGGCGGACAGCGGGTTGCCATAAATCTCAAGATGGCGTAATGCGTGAATGCACGTTTAGAATTCTTTATGAAGGGATACAAGCTTTAGTTCAGATCACATTGAGGAAAATAAATTGCTTTTGAATGTTTATAGGTTCTGTTACGTTAGATTTATTTTATTGTTGTTGAAAATGCGCGGCACTCCACAATGCATATTCCATTTCATGCATGCACAATATGATTTTATGTGGTCAGGTATTCCACGCATGATCTATGCATTATTTTGTTGATAAATTACCATTTTATTTCCGTAACTGTATCTTTTATTTGCATGGAATTGCATGTCGAATAAAAAACTGTTTCCATTCTGAAACTACAGCTACTATGGCCATCATTCAGGAAACTATTACACGTAATTGTACATTACCAGTACACGTACGTAGATATTAATCGAATGGTATTAATGAGTGGTCGGCGGCGTCCTGGTAATGGGAACAGAGCAAACGCATTAGTGCATCGTTAACCAAAACGATTGTACGGCCATCGGGAATTTGAAGAAATGGCGCGTTAGCGGAACGACCTTAAGTATGTGTGGTTCCGAATAGTTCCGAATAGTTCCGATAGCTAACTAGGTATTTGGAACGGCTTTGAGAAAATACATTTTTATTTATAGTAACGGAGCTGGCAAAAAGTCCATTAGCTTTCATGCAGACTTATGAAATTAACAATTTTAACAACATTAAATCATTCATATGTTATGCAATGAATGCAAAGTTAAAGCATTAATGCTTATGAGCTGTCAAGTAGTAGGTCAGTTAGCCAGAAAGTTCAAGTTATTTGTAAATCAGTGATCGCAGTATAATTATGTTCCTTATTTACCTGGTTCAGGTAGGTATTACTGAATTTAATCGCCTCAACACACACAACACTAGAGAAAACTAAAAATACTATCAAATTACTTTCAGAGCTTGAATTGTGCACTTCGCTTTCAACGCGCTCATCAATTAATTTGATAAAAGGTCCTTTGACAAAGAGATGTCTGCAGGGATTTAAAATCAAAAAGACTGATGCTGTGTAAAGTAATGAGAGATTGGTTGATTATTCCCGGTTCGACGGTGTGCCAAACGACACTGGGCCCGCCTCACTGCCTCGGGAACCTTTTTAATTTTCCGCTAGCCTTCAGATTTATATGTTTTCAGTGCGCCCGTCAATTTTCGCGATTTTTAATTTAAGTGGTACGATGGCTCCAAAAGGCAGTTCTTAACACTTTTTGTGATTTATTTTTATAATGATTCATGGACGGTGTTTTTAAGATAATTGTTCCTGGAGTGCCGTGTCTGATTTTCCTTTTTTTGGGAAAGCTTCGCGGTTGTGTTTTTTTTTTTGCGTTATTGTGTCTGTGATGGAAATAAATTACGGAGATACGCACCGACGACGTTTGCGTATAATGACGTCAAATAATGAACCTAACGACTAGGTTGACTTAATGATCCTTTGGATCTACGAGCTTCTAACAATTACATCCAGCCTATGTGAGGTTTAAAATCCTTTCATAAACTACAATGATTCCTTGTTCAATAGAATCCATGGCCTGATATTTCATCCCTTTCTAAGTTCACTTTAATACTACACTATCTCTCGATCATCCATTAAGATTACTGTACATGTCAGCTATATAGCCCAGCGATTGCTTACAATGGTTATCTCACAGTGTACTGTGTACCTACCTGTATCGAGCAATAACTCCAAGTCACGTGGAACACCCCTTTGATCCGTGTAATGGATGATTTGACTAACGCCGTCCAGTATCTCCTCAATGTAGAATGTATCTATTTGTATGTATAAACAAGGCTGTATGTACAAGACTGATCACATTACCTGTTCAATCTAGTGTGGTGTAATTTAGGGAGAGTGCACAAATCAAGTTAACTTAAAATGTTTATCCTGCTTTATTAGAAATAAAAAGGTAAACGATTACGACTAATCTGTTTCATTTTGACAGTTCAACAACATTCATTGCGTTATTTACGTTCGTGAGCAGATTTTTTTTTTGAACTTCTGAAGCAATTGATTAGCAATCTGTTTCGAAACGATTCAGATTCTGATTGATCGTGTATTACGCAATTAAGGTACAGATCAATGAAGTGCTGTTGCTGAAACTATCCCCTCGACAAAGTGTGCAAAAAAAAATTGAACATCTTTTGTGATGAATATTCTTAAAATACTACGCAGTTTTTGTATTTTTTTTTTCATTATATCCAAATTGCTTTCATTTATAAATAAAAACCCGATTCTTTTAAGCTACGTTCACTTAAACATCATTATATTTTATTTCTTTTGTGCTTCCGTTTGGAATTAAAACGATTAAAAATAGATTAAACCAGTTTTTCACGTTTATGGACCCTCTGATTAGTATCGGTATCAGTTTATATTCAATCGATACGTAGGTAATTGAGTCTATTTCCTGACTTCACTGCCTTTATAAGATACCTATAAGTTCGTTTTGCTTGTCTGCTCTTTGTAGAAAGCGTTCATACTTAGCGACGTCTTCTGTTATTCGAATTAAAAAAATAGTGTTCGATTTATTTAAAATATATTTGATTTTTTGTGTTCTTTATTTGAATTTTATTGACACTCGATTTTATTTCATTTTCAACCCAATTTCTTGACAGCTCCATCTTATTTATTACATTTTAGTTTCAATCTTTTTATGACAGACCTCTCAGCAACATAAAAAGAATATCTGAAGGACTATTTTTATTTCGTACAGATGGTCCATTCAACTAAGTTTTCCGTAGTACGAACGTACATCTTCAAGGTTCGCAAGGCTCTGAGGGGGACTCCGGAAAATTGCAAACATAAAGTTTCTAATCGACGGATCTTTTATTCCCTAGCTTTCGAGATACAGCCCATTAGCTCTGTAATGGGGGGATGTTCGAAATTTATTTTATCATCTCTTGGCACGTGATGTCTTTGTTTTAGTGGGCAGACGTTCTGAGCAGACGGTTTATTTATTGACGGTCATAATTTAAAGAAAAAATTACAAAATGTGATGTTGATATTAAAATGTAATTACTAAACAAGGCAGTAGAAGATTAACGTTTGTGGGGATTTTTGAACAGCGGTGGTTGAAGAACTTGCGTAACGAAGTTATTTTATATTTTACTAGCTTTTTTCCGCGGTTTCGCCTGCGTGGAGGTCGGAAATTATCCCACGGGAAAGTAATACCGAGATAAAAAGTGTTTTATGTGTTAATCCAGGTGTGTTAACTATCTGTGTGCGAGATGTCTAAATCCGCTCAGCCGTTTTTGCGTGATTGAGTAACAAACATACAAACTTTTACATTTATAATATTGTGGTAGGTTTATTAGTGTATAATTATATAAGTAGGATAGGATTTCGATATAGCTCGTAAAAGAATCATTGGAGTAAAACTACTACTACAGAAGAACATAAAATGATATATTACTTCTCAAACAAATCGGAAGAAAACAGGAACTAAATAGCTTTAGCTCAAAACTTCATCCCAACTCTAGCGCACTAGCTAACAGCCCGCCAAGACCAACCCAGCCTGTTTATAGCAGATATATGCGCATAAAGTCGAAAACAGTCATATCTCGTAGCAAAGGAAACCAGGAATTCCCTCACAACTGCATCCTGACGATTTCTATTCAAACGCGGGGCTGCGGTACAGTCGCTTGCAATTTATATGTCTCTCGCAGCGGGAGTCACTCATACATTACAGGCATTAGGACAACCGCGATAGTCCGCACTACCGAGCTAATTTACACGGCGAACGAGAAAATGGCGGACTTCATTCTAATTTTTGAATTAGGAACGATAGTGTGGGAAACTGCGAGACTGTTTTTTTTTCTTGCTGATTTTTGTCAGTGTTTTGATTGCTTGTTCATTTTTATTTAATTTTGTTTCATTTTTATTTTATAACACATAAAAGTAGATTCTGGCTCAGAGGCCAAATAATAAATGCCTATTAGTCGGAACTTGATATCTGCAGTCATTCAAAAAGTATAAGAGCACAATTCAAGCCTATTATTGATTTTTTGAGCGCGCCCGTTAACGAACTTTTAAAAGGATAAGTTACTAACAACCTATTAATTTGGCGCATTCATTAGTAACTAGGGGGAGAACTCTGCACTAATTTGATAGGATCGGATTCGGATGACGACTCAATCAAGGACCAAACTCCACGATTTTAACCCTAAAATGTTGAACAAAGACCAAACAGAAAACAAAGGACCATCCCTTTTAAATGTAAATAGACTAACTAAGTTACTTGACATTACCCGTCAAGGGTCGTGAAATATTAACGAAACACAATAAGAGTAAAGACAAACCTGTCTACTTACTAGTGTGTGAAATGAAAGCGACTACAAGAGTTGTGAAGTTGCACTATAAATCCAGGCTATGTCTTGGCAAAGATATTAAAGACCTTTTGCCAAACGAAAAAAGACTTTATGTATCTTTTATAAGACTTTGAGGAAGTGTATTGTAAAGTTTGTCAGCGGGCACAGGCCCAAGGGAAAGTGTTGTCAAGGAACAAGGATAAGTCGGGATTGTCGCAAGGCTCGTCTGCGCGGAAATTACAACTAGTATAATACAAAGAGGCTTGAGCATCCACGTTTCTATTCGGAAGTTTCCGCGGGATTATGCGGTAATGTAGGTAGATCTGCTTAGTTCTGTGTGGTTGGTAGTTTTGTGGAGGGTTCTTGAGGGGAGGAGATTGACTTTGAATTCAATTAATTGATGAGTTTATCCTGTTTGGAGGTTCTGATGGAATACTTATCACTAATCTGTGTCGGTTCTAGTTCGAGATAATATAGTGGTTGAATATTCCTTTTAATCTGTTTTCCGTCGGAGCTAAAGACCATATTATAGTCTGGTTCTTCGAGTACGACTCGGACGCGAAGGACCAGAATATGGTGTAACAATAAATTTGCAGAAATATCCATAATCTGGAGTCTAACCCATTAAATTGATAATTCGACGGGATTGTATAAAGTAAAAAAAAATACACTATATTATTATGTAGGATATCAACTGTCATGTCAATCCACCGCACGAGACGTCCCTATAGAGTCCTACATGCCGCAATACTTATAAACACAGGGAGCATAAAAAACATTTCAAAGTCCGAATCGTATAAAAGGCGGTAAACAATAAAAAGCTGAGGATTTTCATTTGATAGACGTGAGACGATTATAAAGATTACCGCCCCGTTTATGTGCAAACGCTTGGCGAAATAAAACGTTGAAAACAGGACGCTTTTTGGAAATATTGTCATTAAAATGGTTCACGTTCACTTCTTGGTTACCTCGTGTTAGTGATAAAATATTCATTAGGGGTTAATACAGG
The DNA here is from genome assembly GCA_914767755.1 of Agrochola circellaris. NCBI lineage: Eukaryota > Metazoa > Arthropoda > Insecta > Lepidoptera > Noctuidae > Agrochola > Agrochola circellaris. The sequence continues at coordinate 7,319,997 of OU611847.1, forward strand.
CTTGTATCCGCAACTTCACGTCAAAGCACGTATTTTGCGTACTCTTACAGAACTTGTCTGGCCAACCGAGGTCTACTCTGGTGAAAATAGTTAATGCTCATTTAATAGTACAGGATAGTTCATACTAATTCCATGCTGCCATGATAGTAGGTACTTACTAATTCCATGCTGCGAAGTCATGTTATTCTAAGGGAGCTATCTTGTTCTAAACTTTGGGCGACCGACCTCTGCTCGGGTGTAAATACGGAGAAAACGAATTTTCCCAGATATGAGACCTAGCCAGATCGCCCCCGTAAACCCCTATATTGCAACTTTCATCGAAATAGTCAGAGCCGTTTTTGAGAAAGTGATAAAAAAAAAATACTAGCTGCCCGCCCCGGCTTCGCACGGGTAGCACTAAGTACTTACATATCTACGGCGCACCTACCTCACTATCTACCTACCCTACCCTACCAATCTACAATACCTACCATACCTACCCTACTTATACCTACCTACCTACCTACCCTACCATACCTACCTACACCTACCTACCTACCTACCCTACCATACCTACCTACCTACTTACCTAGAGTACTAATATCGCTTTAAAAAATAGGGATTGGGAAGGGTGAAAATTTTGGCTTGTATGTATTTTTTAATGCAGAATCATTAAAAAAAACATATATTTTTTGGCAAAAAAATAAGAAATCTAATTTTGGGGTGGACCGCCCTTATCACTTAGGGATATGAAAAATAGTTTACGTCCTATTCTCAGACCTACTGATATACACACAAAATTTTATAAGAATCGGTCAAGCCTTTTCGGAGGAGTTTTGTTACAAACACTGTGACACGAGATTTTTTTTATATTAGAGATACAAATATTGCTCGTTTAATAGTATAGGATTATTATAAGTCAGCTAAGTATGATAAGAGCTGCTTTGTGATGTGTGTATGATGTACGTATATTAAGAATTAATTAAAGAAATTAATAAGATTCGGACACAAATAATAAAGTTAAGGTACTTATATACTTTCATCAGCCACCCATTCTTTCGATGTCCGTTTTAAGGGTTCCGTAGTAAACAAGGAAACCTTTAGTTTCGCCATGTCCGTCTGTCTGTCTGTCTGTCCGCGGCTTAGCTCAGAGACGGTTAGCACTAGAAAGCTGTAATTTGGCGTATGTATTTTTTTTTAGGGTACCTTCCCTACACTTAAAGTGGGATGTTTTTTTTTCTGATCTACCCCATGGTCCACACCATGGGGTAGATCAGAAAAAAAAACATCCCCGTATCGTTAGAAAGGTTGTTCAAAAATATTGGGAGTTTGTGAAAACCGTTTTTGGATTCAAGGACCTGTTTGCAAAATATTAAGCTTAAATTGCAAATATTTGTTAGAGTCAAGTGTCTCCTCCCCCTGCTAGCTAAACGGTTGTACTTGGATTTATGAAAAAAATCATAGCAGTAGTATATATAACGAAATTAAAAGGAAAACTATCACAGCTAAGTAGACTGTACAGGTTAACGAGTAATATTCGACCAACCTAAATTTAAAGTTTGAAAAACATGATCTCCCATACATTCCGTATCGGACTTTTTCAACTCATTGTAGTTGAAAAAGTCCGATACGGAATGTATGGGAGATCATGTTTTTCAAACTTTAAGTTTGTTCTTGGGATAAATTCATCCCAACTACGGAACCCTTCATTGCGCGTGGTCCGACATGCACTTGGCCGATTTTTTTTATTTACATTTATTAAGCTGTTTTAGGTATCTGTAAGAAATTAAGCTTAGATATCTATTTATTATCCGCAAGTTCAAAGTATTATAAAAAAGACCGAACTCCGTTTTATCAAGGAACACAATGTTACACAGTAACTCTTCCCTTTTGTAAAGTATTGATCTCCGGAATCCCCAAAAACTTTGATTATTACACATTCAAAATTAAAACCCCCTTCATGTTTTAGTCAGAGATCAAGCTTAGTTGCCGTCTGGTAATCCGATTTCATTCACCAAGTAATGAGCACCATTAAACATACTACTTTATAATTCCAAACGGGATTAAATTGTTTCCCCACACACCCAAAAAACAACTTTACCGGATAAGCTGTACAGTTGCAATTTCTCTGGCAGTATACTTCCTGATATCGGACTGCAATGGAATAGAAAACTCAACCCCTTAAGCGAATATGAAGTTTCGTGTATGTGGAATAGAGTCCAAATTAGCTTGAGTGATCCACCTCATGTACAATTCATTTTAGACCTGAAAAGATATGCCGAACCGGGTGCAGACGAAATATGAGGATTAAATTCCTGTACTGCACTTAACAAGACTAATTTATGCGCGGATGCCTGCAACGTGGGGTATTCGACTTAACTAAACTAATTGAGAGGTAATGGTTGAAATTTCGTAGCAATATGTTTGCGTATTGTTGTTTGGGAATGTTTGATTGAAGTTTTAGTTGTGAAGTTAATGAATTTGATGCACTACCATTTAATTATTGAAATAGCGTTACAAGATATTTTAAGAAGGTACTTGTGTTATAATACCGTACTAATACAATATTCACAAGTGCTACGAAAGTAGGTACTAGTGGCTACGAATGTGCTACGAATAGTGCTACGAAGATATCTATACCAACATATTATAATAAATTGAAGTCGCTTTTCGTGTATGAGTGTGTGGCCGCGTTGTTCTTCTAAACTGCGGATTTCAAAATAATTTAATTAGATAATTTATTTCGAAAGGTTTGTGTAGTTTGTGAACTATGCTGGGATCGGCTTCCAGTCTAACCGGATGCAGTATTTATATGGAGCGACTGCCTATCTGACTTCACAACCCAGTTACTGGGTAATACGATACCCCTTGGTAAGACTGGTAGTCAGACTTTCGGGCTTCTGACGACCCGTAACGATACTGTCAAAGATCCACGAATAACAGTCGGGATCAACGGCTTAACGTGCTTTCCGAGGCACGGAGGAATCTTGGTATATCACGATGGTCACCCATCTACGGACCAACTGCGGCAAGCGAAGCTTAACCTGATTGATCGACCCGTGCGGCTATTATTATTAAGTCACAAGCCGTTATCCGTGCGAAGCAGGGATTTATAAGTAAGTTTAAATTAGTACCTGTCATGCTATTCTGTAAACATCTCACCGTGAAAACTTGGAATAGCACTGCTGGTCGAGCTTTGCTCGGATGAAAATAGAGAATGCTCATTTAATCGTATAGGATAGCACATACTAATTCCATCCTGCCATAATAGTAGGTACTTACAAATTCCATGCTGCCATGATAGTAGAGTACTTACTAATTCTATGCTGCCATATCATTATTGACATGTTATTATTGTCTTGTTCTAAACTTTGGGCGACCGAGCCTGAGCTCGGTCGCCCTCGGGTGAAAATACGAAGAAAACTAATATTCCCGTATATGAGACCTAGCTAGATCGATTTTACGCCCCCATACATCCCTATATTGCAACTTTCATCGAAATCATTAGAGCCGTCTTCGTGAACGTGATTATAAATAAATATATATACAAATATTACTCGTTTAATAGTTATAGGTAAGTGATTTATAAGTATTACTGTAAAAATATTATTCCTAGTAATAGCTTTCAAACATCAGAAAGTTATCTTCGGAAAAAAGATTAGCGTATTTAGTTTTTTTGCACAGTGGAACAAAAATATAATCCAAACAATTAAAAAAAAAACCTAAAAATCTTTTCCCCATATAAACAATTTCATTGTCTCCTAAATAAACTACGTAATATATGGTTTCAATATAATAATGGGTGAAATTTTTCAGTGTCGCGTTAGGCATATTTGCATGTTGGGAACGAATTACATGGGAGGCTTGCGACGACGTGGCGTTAAATTGCCTTCGGATGAAATAAGGACGTGTTGCACCTACTAATCTTATTTTATATCGTAGGCTATGGTTTGATTTTCTTTTATTACCCCGTTGGTTGTGACCGGTAGTTCGAATTTTGAAATAATTTAAACCTGATTTTTTATGTGAAACATCTAATGCCGTGGATCAGACCGGCTGTTGGCTTGGTGACGCGGCCAACAGCCAACATCCAAACTAAATTTAAACAAAGATTACTTTTGTCTTTTAAAAAAATCTTTATATTTTGTTTTTAATTATGCCATATTTATTTCCTTTATCAAATCATCTTTTCATGCATATATTTAAATATAATAAAAATCATTTGCCGTGCGTTAGTCTCACAAAAACTCGAAAATGGCTGGACCGATTACAATTTAAAAAATGTTTTGTTCGCCTCAATACTGAGGCGGTTTAGGAAAAATCCAAAGGAACAACTGAAAAATTGTAATCGGGTAGATAGTTAGTTGTTTTATATTCAAAAGCTTTTCTAAAACACAATAAACAAAAGAAATCATCTAAATTATTCCCTTTAACTTTGTTTGAGAATATTATTAAGGTAAGGTACGTTACGTAACATTATAATCCCTTACGTAAATATTGTTATTCCTCGTATTCTCAAAGAACGAAAGATACCGCTCCAAGCTATATTTACGCACAAAAGAAACCCAGTGAACGATACCTAAAATCCGTTCGACAAAGCTCAGGTGAAAACACGACACAAGAGAAAACCAAGAAAATCAAAAAGAAAATGCTTTCCGTTCCAAGCTAGCATTGAAACCAGGATTCCGAACAAACGGCTAGATCAAGTCCTCGTCGGTCGTAAACGCTCGTATTGTTACGTACTAAAAATCTCCATCTTTGAATATCTAAAACGCGGGAAAATTCAAAAATGGAAACAATAAATAATTCGAATGTTGCGGTTTTTATTGTAAAAGTGCGCTTTAAAAGGTTGTGAAAGCTTTCACGGCAATAAGTCTTAGCACAAAAGACGATTATGCCTGTTCGCACGCTTTTAAGCGTTAAATAATAATAGGGGAAAATCTTAAACTTTTAAGTGGCCACATTTTGTTCGGTCGCCATTGGTGCAAAAGGTATAGACAGGGTGATTCTGCATCAATTTTTAATTCACATAAATTATAAATGGCGTTTTTGTGCAGTGTTCATAAAAAATTGTTAAACCGATAATGATCATTCGTTGTATTTTATTTGAGAGAGCCTTACAACGAAAGAAAAGTAAGTGGCCACCAATTTATTTTATTGCTAAACAGTGGTTAGTAATTAATATTTTTGAATAAGTAGGTACATCAAACACATTTTAATTAACTCGAAAGCATTTTCCCACATACTTGAGCATCGACGAAATTAAACTTTGCCGCGCTAATCTAACTCACATAACTGACAATGTTAATACCATTTGGACGCCATTTTAAGGGGCCGCTTTAAGATGTTTACTTTCATACGAACGAGCATGAGATCCCGCCATTGTTTGCTCGGATGAATTTTCATTTATTTGCGTAAACCGTACTCCCTTATGCTGTTTCCTTTTATTTCCGCCTGTTGTTTGACGATACTGCCATTTTGTTGAATTATTGACGATCTCCAGTCATGATACACCATTTGTAATGTGTTTCATACAGTATGGTGGTTCTGTAATAATTTACGTATGTCTAACGTGACCATTTATTTTTTCCGTCGAAGCGGGACACCCTTTAATGACTTATTATTGATTTAAAAATAAATGATAAGTTTGTATATCAGGTTTCGTTTAACCCTTTGTCCTTGTCCTCAAAATGGCTTTTAGCACTGCAACTTCTACTTGTGTTATTATCCATATTTTATTATAATATGTGACACTCGACTACATCGGTACTGCCAGGTAGACATAAATGTACTCAATTATTAAAAATTGGCATTGTTGCGATTACTTGTCAACGATTTTCAGTAAATATTCTCAATTCGACCGGGTGACAACGCTTGCATGCTCCTACAATTTTGTTTTGTTTTTGTCAAAGTGGGACATTTTTACTTATCTTGGGGACAGTGGGACGCATAGCTTAAAAGCGGGACTGTCCCGCTAAAAGCGGGACGTATGGTCACGTTACGTATGTCCCACTTCTTGCGTAACGCTCGGGACATTAATGAATACCGTTGTATTTTGTCGCCAACTTTTTTTTTGTGCGTTGTTGAATTTATTTGATGAAAATTAAAATTTATCTGTGTAGTTACTTTTTATAATGGTTTAACATATAATTTATGATGCATTTTTAACCAAATAGTCTACTCTTGACATGATTCCTTTTGAGTAGTGATTTCATATTAAATAATTTTTTTTCAAACTTTCAGTTTCACTATATTTACAAAGGTTGACAGTAATATGATCTTAAAAACGCAGTACCTACATCAATATCAACAGTAAATGGTCTAAGATCTGCAGAGGAACGACCTTCATCCATCTGTTGAATGAATGACAAGTATTTTATATCAAAATTTGTATGTTAAAAAAATTATCGCAAGTGAGTTGGCAAAAAAAATCCTGGCCAGACTATGATTGATTAAAAATTTAATATATTTTTTTTTTTTTATTGCACTCATTCGTTTAACGACTAATTAATTTTTAGTAACAAATGTTTCTCTTAAAAAGCAGTATCCATTGATATATCACTTATGGCTATTGGGCGCCAAGAACATTCCTAAACTTAGGTCGCCGTAGTAGTAGTTGTCAGCTATTTAGGTCATTAACTCCGAATGGACTAACAATTGGTAAAAGTCGAGTTAGTAGCAAAGGTTCTCCTTGACAAGCTCTTTCAATTGATGTATATACCTTGCAATGTTTGAAAATAAGTCATTTTAGTTTTTTTTTTAATCACAGTCTGGCCAATATTTTTTTTTGCCAACCCACTCGCGGTATATTTTCTAACATATTAAATTTGATTTAAAATACTTTTCATCCATTATGCAGATGGGTGAAGGTCGTTCTTCTGCGGATCCTATGCTAGCGTCTTTGAAATAAGCAAAAAAAAAATATGACGCGACTAAACAATAATCCTGATTAGGATTGGTCAAACCATTCAAAAGGCAGTGTCAACAAGAATTCCAATCAGCTAATCTCCAATAGCCAGTCAATCCACACATCGAAAGTTATTGTTCAGTATCCAAAATTCTCAAATACCGAAGGGTTATGTATTTATTTGCATTACAAATATAATATGAAAGGCGTGGACGTGTTCATTTCCGAGATTAAATTCCACTCTCGAGTCTGTGCGCCGACGATAACGGGTATTAATATCGAAAATATTCAAATATTGTGTTAATTTCAAAATGTTTGTCACGAAGATATTGGAAATTGAGAATGTATCGCTGAAATGACTAATAAATCCTCTCTGTTCAGCAGAAGATAATAGAATTGTATAGCTATGGTTGATAAAATATGGCTATAAGGTGCAGTTGTTTATACACACACAGTTTTGTTAAGTGCTCAATTAACCAAGATTCCTAATGTCACTGCCAAAGCTGGAGTGGTGATTAGCCACAACGTAGGAGGTGAACTCCTCTTCCTCTCTCCTACTTTGCTGTGCTCGACAGGAACCACAACGATCGTGCAGTCTTTGTAAAAACTACCACCTTTTTTTTTTGAAGGTTTAAAATTATCAAATAACTTCTCCTGCTCTGGTTGGAGCGGGAGGGCGTGTCAGACTTTTACTGACTAAAACCCACCCGTGTTTCTTCCGTTGCCTGTGTGCCGGGGTCGCGATATCCCTTCCAGACAAACTCGCAAACCTACCACCTAAGTTGACATTGTGGAATGCAATAAATATGTATATTTAGTCTCTGTCTAGCCTTTTCCCAACTATGTTGGGGTCGGCTTCCAGTCTAACCGGGTGCAACTGAATACCAGTATTTTACATGGAGCGACTGCCTATCTGACATCCACAACCCATCAGTAACTGGTAATACGATACCCCTTGGTGAGACTCGTTGTCAGACTTTCGGGCTTCTGAGGACCCGTAAAGAATGTCAAAGATCCACGAATGACAGCCGGGACCAACGGCTTAACGTGCTTTCCGAGACACGGAAGAGTCTCGGTATGTTAAGATGGTCACCCCTCGGACCAACCCCAGCAAGCGTAGCTTAACCTAATGGATCGACCCATGCGGGTGTTATTACTTAGCCACGAGCTCCTCAAATATGTATATTGTATACATAATTATGTATATCCTCAAATATGTGTACTGAGTAATGAATATAAATATACAGTGCAATAAAAATCCATATCAAATCTGAGTAATGGTTAAATAATAAATCTATATTCAATTGTATTGATTTACCTGTACTATTTCGTTATCAATCGCGTTTGGCCATCGATGGGATTTAACCCTGCTATTGCCGCTAATGTAAGTAGCCGGGGACATGCAACCCCGGCTATCTGTGGTAACCTATAGTGCCATTATAGGAATTGGACGCCTGGAATGGAATTTAGGTTGGTAATATCTGCGTTTTGATTTCCGAATGAGATTAGATAGACTTCTGCAATTTTTGGGGAACATAATTTTTGCAAGGCTATGGTGTTAATTGAAAGGGTAAATTTGAAGTTTATCCTTTGTTAGCTTCTTATGACACTTGATAATAACATAATAAGTAAGCGAAACATGTTGAACTTCTTATATTTAAGTCCTTTTATGTATCATATTTTATGCAAAATAAAGAAAAGAGTGGAATTGGTCGTTGTTTCTTCCGTTATGGTCCACAAATGAAACTTGTGGGCCAACATACAAAGCGTCCGAATTTACCAGCGAATAACTGAAACGTTATTTATGAAAGTAAGTTGGTGTGTTTACCTAGATACCGTTTTTTGACACCGTAAAGTCAAACCCTGTAGCCATCATTTTCATGACAGCTGTCACTGCGGTCGTGGTGTGGCGGCTGGCGCTCTTATAGAAAACCATAGCCAATGATAATGGTAATTTACGATGATAGTCCAGCAACATCTTATCTCTACCAGAATAAAGGAAATTGGCTGACGCAGCATTTACAGAAACCACAGACGCTGATATTACAGAATATATCAATACAACAATAGTGTCGTAATATTTTCTTTTGAAACCGACATTGAACGGAAACCATAGATCTGCATCGAGTAGACATCGGACAAAGCCAGGGGCTGACAACAGTTCCATTGAACTATTGTTGGGGAGCTGCAACAATGACAATGTACGTCTGACCTATTTTGTGGTACAGTGCAATATTGAGAGCCACCTGAGCGACAGTTTTGAATATCGCCACTTTTTTGTCGGTGTGTGGTTTTAATTTGTGTTTTTTTTTGCGCGATAGGTTTATCGTGGAATTGATGTGCGGAGGACGTATCAGAGTATTTTAAGTGCATGAATATAGTTTTCAGAACATAACATGACATGCACATCTATATTCCAAAGGTGTGTAAGTATTACATTTCGAAGGGGGCTTCAGAGGCCGAGTTCCCGAGGGGTGCTACTGAGAATGAAAAATACACAATTTAAATAAATATCTTTATTTGAGACATATCAGTCTCCAATATCACTGCTCGACCCTGGAATGGACCACTGGACAGCAGTCGAGGACGTTACGTTTCTATGAGGTAAGACTGTACGTACCCAAAAATATATTGTACCTTCTAAATAAATAAATTACGTACGTTAAACTAACATATTCAGTAAACAACAACAAGTCATTAACCAAAAACATTTCGTTCACCAGATACAAGTATATCCGAAGCTTAAACATAATGATGAACAGGAGCTTCGTTATGCGAACACGGATTTAACCGATGTGCCTTATTAAATATAACATTAATTATTATATGGATATTACTAATGACGTTAATGTAGCCCCGAAGTTATTTGAACACATATGGAATAAAGTTTCGACACCATGTTGAGCTTTACTCGGATGCTGCAGGCTGGATTTTGGCATGTGGGATGTGTTTTGATAGAAGTTGAAAGAGCGGGATACAGGGTAAGCCTTCTGTTTGCCTGTGAAAGTGTTAAACAAAGCAGGTGTTGATGGATAAATCAGCAGAATTAAAAGAAAGAATGAAGAAAGAAAATACATTTATTTAGCACAGACTAAAAGGCACACGACACAACATTATTACAATACAAGTAAAATAAAAATAAAAAACGAAACAAATAAAAAGTGTAAAGTCAGGAAAGTGTGCCTCGCGGCTGCGCCAAATACGCCCAGTTACTGGGCTGGGCTTACTGTAAGGTATAGGTATGCTGTTTCAAGATCAGAATAGAAAAGATATTTACAATGATGCCGTTCGAGAAGTTTCGAGTCGAGACAAGAGACCATAACATAACACCACGCCTGTAATCCCCAAAAGGCTAGGCAGAGGTGTACCTATAGTACACCCACATTTCGTCAGTTATGTTTAAGTCCCATGTAATAGGGGGCGAGCCTATTGCCATCAACCGAGCACATATTTAGAATCCGGGCTGTTACTGAGTTTCTGATGGAAAAACCCAGTAACACATTGCCCGACCTGGGAATCGAATCCAGGACTTCATGCTCAGCAGTAACGCTTGCGGCCACTAGACCAACGAAGCCTTTACAAGAGCCCAAATTGAAAATAAAAACCATCGCTTTTTAAACAGCGTTGTTTTGTTTCTTAAATGTACCCGGGTGTGTATATGTCTCATTCGCAAAACGTCTACTTCGCAAAATCTCGACCAGTCGTAAAATGTCTCTTTCGCAGAATGTCGCTTTCGCACAATATCTCTTTCTCATAATGTCTCTTTCTCATAATGTCTCTTTCGCACAATATCTCTTTCGCAGAATGTCTCTTTCGCAGAATGTCTCTTTCGCACAATGTTTCTATCGCACAATATCTCTTTCGCACAATGTCTCTTTCGCAGAATGTCTTTTTCGCAGATTGTCTCTTTCGCACAATGTTTCTATCGCACAATATCTCTTTCGCACAATGTCTCTTTCGCAAAATGTTTCTATCGCACAATATCTCTTTCACACAATATATCTTTCGCAGAATGACTCTTTCGCAGAATGTCTCTTTCGCACAATGTTTCTATCGCACAATATCTCTTTCGCACAATGTCTCTTTCGCAGAATGTCTCTTTCGCAAAATGTTTCTATCGCACAATATCTCTTTCACACAATATATCTTTCGCAGAATGACTCTTTCGCAGAATGTCTCTTTCGCACAATGTTTCTATCGCACAATATCTCTTTCGCACAATGTCTCTTTCGCAAAATGCCGCGATAGTAACTTAAGATAATTCGACCTATTTTTAAATTAAGAATACGTGTCCGCTAACAAAGGGAACATTGACTGGGGCACAAATCAATCGATCTAATAACCATTATCATTACAACTAAAATTCAGAAAAACGGTGAGTCGAGTAGTTATAATGCCGTTAGCATTCAGTCCTTTCTCCTCAGTGGTCGGTATGTCAGCGGTGCGGGATCGGTATCTCGGTATAGTCGGTACTGAAAGCTTACCAAGTGCCTATATTTCAATCGTCTCGTGATTGCTCCCGCGTATAACGATACGCGGGAGCGGGGCGGAATACTCGATACCGAGTGCCTTATAAATGTATATATATATATATATAACCGTCAGGTCCGTAAATGAAAGCAGTGCAGTATCGTTTCGGTACAGAGAATACCGCACTGCTGCTTACCAACCAACGAGGAAACAAAAGCAGTACGGTATCGTTTTGGTATACCGAGCATGCTATACCGAAAAACCAATGAGGAAACGGCTTAAGGTACGACGTGACAGCGCGACGCGTCTCCGATGGAACAATTTCTATGAAAACTTCTTGGAAATGGATCTATCGGTCACGCGTCTGTTACCCGCGGCCTCGCCCACGTGGTTGTCAGAAAATGTACCACGGGAACACACTACCGGCGGGATTAAAAGTACCCTATGTGTTAATCCAGGTTATAAACTATCTGTGTGTCTTTCATCCAAATCCGTTGAGTGATTTTTGCGCTAATCCGGAACATACATCCAGACAAACAGACAAACGGATATTTTTTTAAATATAAAACTATAGGTTCGGCTTCAGACTCGTTGCAATTGTATTTTTTAAATATTCAAAGTTCAGTTTAGACTTCGTTTTTACTACATGAATAGATTCTATTCTAACTTCGAATGCCTGTTTCAATCCATTGTTAGTTTTACAAAGTAAGAAAGTTCTACACCAGATTTCTATTAGAAGAGCAAATATTAAAACACCCCACTCTAAAAACGTATAAGACAAAGACGCCGAGACTTCAAACATTTCACTCGATAATAAACTCTAAAACAAACTTCAGTATTACTTACGCGAAACTTACACCTTAAACATACTGCACTAGAATGTTTCTAACTTCAGTCTAGAATGTTCCAAACTATACAAACATGGAGGCTTTATCTCTTCTGTGTGCGGAGTGAAGTAATTAGTTCCGAAGATCATTAAATTTGCATGACAGTGCCATTTCCTTAGGGCAGACGGTTTGTTCGACAATGTTCGGATGTTCTCGGACATTGAGATGCACCCTTCGGCAGTAAAGATAGGCTCAACTATTCTTTGCGGTCTGAGTATAAATGTGAATGAATATTCAAGTGTTGTTTTTAAAATTCTAAGAGGTGGTGTTGATGGTAATGATCGTTTTGTCTTGTTTTCTTTTTTGTACGGCTTTTGTGGCACCTTAGTTTAAAAGTATCCTATTAATTGTTCTTATAAAATGTGAAAGTTTGGATGTTTTTTACTTAATCACGCAAAACGGCTGAACGGATCTCGAAGAAATTTGGCATACATGCAGGTAACAACATTGAGAAAAGCAAACTCAAAGCATTTATTTAAATTAAACCATTTACAGGCACTTTTGAATTGCCAAGGAGTCGGTCAGTCAGAAATATGAGGTTATAGTTGCCCATTCCAAAGCAGAGTAGGTACCTATGGAGAAGAACAGGCAAGAAACTTCATGGACACGGATAGTTTATAACCTGGATTAACACAGGATACTTTTTATATACTTTTTATCGCGGGCGCAGCCGCTGGCAAAAGCTAGTACCCTTATAAAAAAGACGTAAACCTTTATAGTTACGAGTATTATGTACGAATCGACGAGCACATGCTATCGTAACGTAACAGGTCGTTGTATAAACACAATGGCCAACAATTTCGAGTTCAAAAAGTCATTGAAACACGTACCGTCATTTCCGATATTTATGTACGGCGGATAATCGCGGCGTTTGTATCGAAAATCCATAATTACGGGGAAAGAACACATCCATATAGAATTAATATTCAAAAAGCTTGTGTCGATAACGACCCACGTTGCGTGATCGAGATAAAATTTCAAATTCCATTGTTTATCCGACAAAAATTGGGTCATAAAGTGGGAGTTATCGTTCCCTAAACCCCAATCACAATTTCAGAAAGATACATAGCATATTTCACTGCCCTTTCTTGTGGAGGTTTTTTTTTAAATATACGCAACGTGGCGGTTGGAAAGGTTCGCTATAAATCGCGCGGGCATATGTGAGGCATGCTCAGGAACATCGCGCGTTTACTGCTCTTTAGACGGTTTTTGATTGTGCCCAGGATAATTTTATGGTGGTTGAACATATTTATTGTGGCCGCATCTTTGAGATTTGCGGTTAGTTTATAAATGTCTTGTACTGGGGATGCATTTAAATAGACTTCTTTTAGGAAAACAAGGAATATTATCATAATATTTGACATGTGGATGTAGGAAACTCAGAATAAAATTGTTGCTTAAGCTTTGTTTTACTAACGGAAACATAATTTTCATTCTTAATACATTAGGTAGCTGCCTCCAGATGATGAAATCTTTTAAAAGACTCTAAACACTCTGAAGGCGTGTACGCACTAATTAACAAGAACATCAAACACTGTGTTCGTCAAAAATGTTCGTGGCGATCCAATTTCGAATCCATCCAGGGTGGTTGAGCGCGAACTGTGTGCGTTCACACGTACATTCTCAGGTACGAACGAAAAGTTCCGTGCTCGATGTTCGTGTTCACCATGTTTTGTTTGTTCGTGCGTACACGCCTTAACAAACAATTACTCTATGAAACAAATGCATATCTAAAATTAGGTAACAATTAACTAATCAAACAACATAATCAGCCTTTGTTACAATGAAAAATACGATTGTGCTTTACAAAGTCGATATATAGGTCGGTCAGGGTATCGTGTCGGGTCGACATTAGCGTGTCATTCCACTAACATTTTTCACAAAATGCTTGTCGCACGGTTGCATGCGAAATCGGTTTGATTCCACGAACATAATTTTGCCATACATATCCGGGTTTCATACAGGTTGTTGAAGAAGGTTTCAGCAGTTTTTTTTCTACAAAATAGCACGCTGTCTGTGTGATTTAAATATATCGCTAAATGTGCGTTTTTGGGGAATACACTTTCTCATTTATCATATATGAACCTTCACCTTGCTGTGTCTTATTTTGTTAAGCTTTCCGAACCAAAACAACATTTTTTTCTAACTCTTTTCGTTTAATTTATTTTTTAAAGTGCAAGTAGGACTAGACTTTTACGAAGTATATCATCAAAAATAAGTACGTCTGCGGATTGTGATGCCCAAGGAAAGCTTACAAACGAGAACTTTGTCTAAAAACCTCATGCTGTAGCTTGGGAGCCTTACGTAAGACCCTGGCCTATTTCCGATTTCGTTGCGTGTCTTAAAATATAGAACTAAGACAATTCGATTCCAAGTAAATTTGTTTTTTTCACCTTCTGTTGACGGAAAACGAATTTAAACAAAGTAATTCGGGAGCTTAGCTTTATATTTGCGTATCAATCGGTTATTGGCGGCCATTTGCAATTTTGCTGAGCTTTCAAATCTGGCAGTGAATTGGAATTGTCTGTTTATTGATATGATTTTATTTTAATGTCGCATGCTTCGTTTTTTGAGGGATAAAGATTGTGAAACATCATATTGTTATTAAAATAATAGGTACCTTATTATAAGTTAACGATGAGTTGCTCAAAAAAACCATTTTCTTTAATGGTCGTGATTTAAAATTGGAACTTCAAGCTGAACCCAATCATTTATTATAGGTATCACTGACATCATAGATCGTTTTTCGACATACAAAATAAATTCGCACGGGTGATTTTAGGCATTTTTCATAAGCAATCAATTCCGAATGACACGAATGTATGGCTGACCGAAGGGTTATGGGGAAAAAAATTAATTCACATCAAGTCCCATCAATCAGTCCACTTGGCGTGACAAAGTGATGTCGCTGTCATAGAAATTCTAATTGATTTTTAGATGAAATCATCCATAACGAGTTTTGGACGAATTTATGCTGTGAAGTGTGGGTTTAGTTTATTGGAATAAGTTTTCGAATCTAAAAAAATAATTTAAAATAAAAAACAATAATTGCAAAAGACTTTCAGCTGACTCGGTTTTCACATAATTAAATAGATCTACAAAGGAAATATTTTCCAAGACTTTAACTTGTTCGTCAATCATCAACAACAACACAATCTATAATCAACTCAATTCGCTGACAAACATACTACGCGGGAGTTTTTTTTTGAATAAAAATAATCTGTTATCCAAACCAACTTGCACAAAAGCTCTGAACAATTTCGAAATCGAGCTGTCCGCATTTTAACTTCTGTTGCAGATCCTCAAAAAACAAAATCTATAACGCGATTGGCAACAAAAAAAGAGAAAAACAATGTTCAGTAAAACGGAGATCCGCCAGTTCACAGCCTGTTAATATTTATTAGCGATATACATGTGCGTGTAAACAACGCCGCGTCATGTTTGCTCGTCGGCAAGGATTAGCCGTTTTGCCTTTAATTATTACCCTGTTGTCGAGTGCATGGTGAGTACGGGACGCAGAATAGGGCCGGAATAGAGGTGACTGTTTAAATTGTCTTAATCAAATTAAACTGTTAATGTCCTTCATAAAGAGTAGTAGTTGCAGCTTTCATAAAGGACATACCAGTGAGCTGGGATTACAGCTGCTTGTGTCTCCTCAAATTAGAGTTTGGATAATATAAATTATTTATTTATTCTGCATCGCTTACAAGGCAGGGAAATCGACGCAAAAACTGTTACCATAGATTCAGTACGTGATTCTGAAACGCCCTGGGTTGACATTTTTCGTCGGTTATTAATAAAAAAATCTGCTGAATACTGTAGTCTAATTATAACTGTCTATATTTTTATACTTCTCTTTCGTCTTTTTTATTTTTATGTGGTAATTATAACTGTTCTGGTTGGTTATAGAATGCACGACAAAAAAACATGATATTTATTATCAATACTTTATCAAAATGTTCTGTCAATTTTTTCCACCGTTCCATGCCACTCATGAAATTAGTATATACTATACAGGGTTATAGGTAACCCACTAACAACCTCTTAAAAAAAATCAGCTGTTCCCTACATTTTGACGGGATAAGCGAACATGAATGTAGGGAACAGCAGATTCTTTTTCGCGAGTTCATGTTTAGTCCCATAGTAAAAGTTGTTCATAATGATGAGTAGAATGACCCCTTAATTGATTACTTGATTGTTAGTGTTTTACCAATAATCCTGTATATTTATTTAAGGTCCTTGATGCCGCCTCTGTCTTTCAAGTAATCTGTAGCTAAGCTTTATGAGAGAGATTGCAAAGTTTATTTGACGTCTCCCCGAAGGACCCTCGCGGCTCCGCGATGCGTAACCACCGGTTCACGCACAAACGCGCTGGCATCAACCTGTAATAAAATTAATTGCTGAGCTTTGTTATGTGGGATAAAAGTGGACTGGGAGGCGTGGTATGTAACCTGCACACAATAGCTCGTATTGGATTGGTGGATTTTAAATTTCCGTTCTGATATTTGATATATTATTTAGATAAGTTTTGCTATGAGATGGTCATAGAAGAAAACATTGAAGAAGGTTTGTCATTTATCTACAAACATATTTAGGCTTTATGGATGGGGTTTATCTATACTTTCCGACTACCATGATGAAAACGCAAGTGTTCTTCACCGCAGTACATAACGGGGTTCAAAGATGTAACAAACGAGTTTCTTTCTAAAAAAACTGCAGTCAAAACTCCTAACTATTCTATTTTCAAAAATATTAAAGTCAGCCAGCCATCAACTTTAAAAACAAGCCACAGCATCCTCCATACGTCCTCTTTCAAAAACGAGAACCCAAAGCCTCGAACAACAATGTGTTGGTAACTAAGTTCGTATCTCGTAGCCAAAATTCGGTGCTTCACAAAAAAAGAGCACTTTATTACATAGATACCGTCTGCGATCCGTCTGTTAGGAGCGTAATAAAGTGTTCTTCACATGCCGGCAACTCTTGAGGGGTATATCTAGACACGATATTTTTAGTAGCGGCGTTTTAGTCGCTTTTCCAAAACTTGATAATAGCAACTGGGCTCTAAACTCCTCACATTTATAGCACCAGCTAGCAGCGATTAGTCGCCTTTTGGTAGCACGATACAGCGACACAACGCTACACTCCACACACATTCAGATGCCAGGCGCACAGATTTAGTGAGACCTTGGCATGAGCGATGCTTAATTGTTCTGTTACCGCGCTCAAACCATCTGTTTCAGGTATTCAGATACTGATACAGATCTAGCTTTGATGATGATGACTTTTGGAATTTTGAACTTTATTCCGACTGCCAGTAAAGTTCTCAATTCAAAACTAGCAACTAGTACTGGACTAAGTTGTTAGTTTTAAAATAAAGAACCGTATTTCGATTACAGTTAGGTTCTTATTACAAAAACTGGCTAAACCATGTCTAAAGAAAAACTGATCGAATCGCTAAAACGCAGAAAACGATCGCTGAAACATGCGATTTTGCTATCGCGACCAAACGTAAAAAGTCGCCAAAACGCGATGCAGCATTGATGAAGTCGCAAAATCGCAGTAACACATGTGTTATGGCCCTATAAACGCCGGGAACTCTTTACTTACTTTTATTTTTCTAAATACCAACACTGCCAACGATTTAGTGGTGCACGAAGAATATCTAAACTTTGTCCGTGGTTTGAGCTCATGTTTTCTTGAAGTTTTCTTTGTCGAGTGATTAAGTTGTTAGTAGAACATTGTTTAGTGTTTTTGTACGGGTAGTAGTCGTGTTTTGTTTTGTTTTAGGTAAAGAAATATTCAATAGAGCTTTTTTTGTTTTTGAACTGGCTGACTCTTGGCGGTTTTCCTTGTTCACACAGGGCTTAACCTAACCTAACCTATTAAAAGGTTCAAATGAAAATTCGAACCATTTCAGTATTATTTTCCCTACAAACTTATTCAAGTCTGTTGGGTCATTTAAATTCTACAACTTCCTGACTCCCTTATATGAGCACAAAGGGTTTAATCGACAGCTATCAACAGTTAACACGTGTTTAGAGAAGGGATCTCCCTTGAGATAAATATAACTACGGACCTGTTCCAAACGGTCGTGTTTATATTTAGACATCACATACGTCTAAAATGTAAATAAAAAACCTACTATGATAAAATTTAATAGTGATTTTTTTTATTTAATTTAGATCATGGAATAATAGTTTTAAAATAACGTAGCCAGTGCTACGATTTACCGTAGCAAAAGTCTACGTATTTCGTAGCAGCTACGAGACTACGAGATAATTCCATGCAAGCGTAGCGATGCGATTCCAACAAAAACACAATACCGTACTAGAATGTAGGTTCTGAAGTACATTTATGATTGCATAGTGTAACACAAGAGCGATCTGTCCGGGGTTAATTAATAGATCCATCCCTTTGTTGCGCACACAATGGGTTCGCATTGTACTCTGTGGACCAATCTTCCCGTGCTCCTTTATGCTCGAGCCCTGTTGCAACTAACTTAGCCCAAATACGAGGAATGTATCGTTGCTAACGATGCTGTTGTGATTCTGTAGTTCTGCATTCTGTTCTTGGACAATGAGGAAAATGTATGTCTTAGTTTTTTTTGGTACGAAATGTTTTTGTTGACTAATTAACTCGTTTGAACAATGTTATGTTCTAGGAAGTTTGTTAAGGAAAATTTGTCTTTAATCCTTTATGTACTTGAGGCGGCATCTACAACGCCACACGCGAACGACGCATCAAAGACCTGACGTTACACATCCTGCATCGCGCAAGGAGAGTTTTTCGCGCGATCAGCGTATATATAACCTTTCGACATCAAATTGTCGGGTAGTTGCCAACCAGACACCCGTCTGGTCCGAGGATACTCCCTTTTCTATTGAGGATAAATTAACTTTACACCCTGTTTCTCATGCCTCTATATACTTCATACTGATAACGATCTGAAAACATATGCAGATTTCCAAGTACCGTACACAACCCTAACATAACCAAAACACAGCGCTGAAACTCACTAAAACGTCCCACATGTTTGAGCTAAATAACCAATTAAACTATGAAAGTACATAAGTTATTTCAACTATGTCAAGGTGTTATGTGTAAAGTGATAAATTACTCTTGTAGGTAACTCGATATCTTGTTATTTGAAACTTGCAAATCTTCGAGCGGGAATCTGGAGAAAATGGTTGGAGAGATTTCTTCGGAAAAGAAACTTCGGTACAGTGAGTTCCAGATATAGATTCAGGGGAGACAGTTCTGATAGTTTCAGGTTCGATGTTAGGTTTAAAAAAACACACACACACACACACTAAAGAGACACATACGTTTTTAGTTAAGTGGCTTTCTCAATAAGTAATGTAATCATAATTAATTAGAACTTTGTATACAACAAAAACTAGGCTTAAAGCATGTAACTTTATTAGCACGTACACGTACAATGAACATTTACTAACTAAAACTAGACAAATTAGTTTTAATTTATGGCTAATATTAAACCTTTTTGGGAATGATATTGAGGCCATGATGAAAATAAAAACAGCTGGGATGAAAATAATCTATTGGAGTAACAATTGTATTACTGCGCCCGCGGTTTCACTCGTATAAGTCTCGATCCAGTAAAAATATCAGCATAAAAGTATTATATGTCTTAATCCAGGTCATGGTCTACCCATGGGCCAAATTTCATCCAAATCCATTAAGCCGTTTTAGCGTGAAAGACTAACAAACAAACCCACTTTCGCATTTGTACTATATAAGGTCCCATTAAAATAGATGGACAAAATTTTACAAATCATTCAAACCACCAAACAAAGGACACCGGTAATTTTTTTTTAAGAAAAACGCATTAGATACTTACAAGAAAAATAAATCAGTTAACGAAAATAGGTACACAAAAAATTTTGGTTACCCAATGCCATTTATTATTTTAGGTGAAAATAAAATCACTAATCAGTATTTTTTTTGCCTGGATATCTTTCGTTAGACGTACTGGACGCTGTGTTAAAATTTGTCCATCTATTTTAAAGGGACCTTGTATGAATAAATAAATAAACTATTATTTATTTATTTTGTATTTATGTACACACAGTAAAATAGATACAGATATAATATACACGATATAATCATAATTATGAGTAAGAAATTTCTTCCAGCAGACCTGCGAAGGGAGAAATGAGAAAGAAATATAGACAATAGTGTGTGAGAACACGAAGAGAACAATATAAATATGCGAAGTGTTAAACTAAAACATTGAAATAAACCTACACGTATAACGTAATAAATTAACGTCCATTTGGGCTCAACTATGAATTCCGTGACTTTGTTAAAAACAATTGCCGCAGCGATTGCATCATACTATACGACTGTTTCGATAGTTTGGTTGCATTTTTGTTTATCTAATACCGTTTATTGCTGGTAACTAAGCAATTTCATACTTAAGCTTATACGAGTATATAAACATACTACAGGTATATAAATACTCACAGTTGAGAGGAAAGGTAATGCTCTTTTACTTGACACTTAGTTAGAATAAGATAAACAATATTTAACATTATCTAACAGTTTATATAAGATAATGACGTAATTACATAGTTGTCAAGAATAATATATTAAGTGAACTTGGGAAATGAGATACGGAAACGACTGTTACTTGTAAGCTACATTTTCTCTTAGAATTAAATAACAATGTAAGAAGAACACAGTCTCTTTGTGTACCTAGTTAAGGATTTCTGAACTTTGTTAAAATGCTTTATGTATAAAATACGTGGGTTTGTCTGTTAGAACAACATTGTGTTGCCAGAACATGCACAATGTTCAGTAATAGTAAAGTAAGGAGTTAAGAAATAGGGACTAACAAAAAACACTGGCATGAAAGAATACTTGAGAGTTGCATAGGAAAGCGGCAACAGTATGAGATTAAATGGACCGGTATTTTGGTATTTTCTCTTTTTAAATGGCATAGAAACAATATCGAATCACGATGCCGAGGTAAGATCACAAAATCTTTTCTTAAGCATAGTTATACGATACTACTTCCTTCGCGGTGTGAGTCGGCGCGGTACGCGTTCAGGTCATCTCACAAGCTCTTTTAGAGTGCGTGCGCAGGCGACGCGAAGGTGATGGTGAGAGCGAGACAAAACACTCAATATTCTGGTAGGTATTGATAATGGTGTTAAAACACCATAACCCAAGTCCCCACCATACCTAAAGGTATATGTTTTATGCACGCACGGTGATGCCTGCGGATAATTATTTATATGTTATTTAATCATTTTATTCATATTAGTGGTTGTATAGTAGCAGTATATTTTATGAACTATTTGTTTTATTTTATATTTATGTAAAATTCATTAAACCTGACTTGGTTTCCGTACGTCTTTTTCGGGTGACCACTGAAAATCAGCGCTGTGCTGTGGGTCTCCATAGCACAGCATCATGCTGAGTGGAAGCCTTCTTGTCACAGTCATGACGTGCCAGCAGCAGTTCTGTTTTGTGCTCGTTATTGTGTTTAAATCTAATGTGTTTTATTTTGAACTCGAGCTTATTATCTTTTTTTTATGCACGAGTTTCTGTGTAAAGTAAACTTATTTTTCTTTCTTTCTTTTCTTTCTTTTAGGGCTGCGACTTGCGAGGCTGGTTCCGAGCCCTCCGTCTTCAGACAACCATCACGTGAGACACTTGCGCAGTGGCCGCTAAGCCTGTTCGGTCGCTGAAAATACCTATAAAAAAATATACAAGCAAAATCTAAATAAAACAGGTAAGTAGATATAAAACATCTTCCTGATAACCCCAGAACAAGGTAAGACTTATCTCCCACAACTTAGCCCATGTCGCGGGTTGACGTTAATTCCGAAAATAAATTAAAGAAGACGCCTCGAGCGGGCAGAGTTTCGAACAAACTGGCGAGCCGGCAGTTAGATGTTGAACAGTTTAAAGAGCTGTTTAGATGAAATTTTCAAAGGATTTGTTTCCCAGTTTTCGCTGTAGAGAGCTTTTGTTCTAAAGTTTCACCTGCTCAGAGATGTACGTGTCGTTCTTATCTCGTTCATTGTGATAATTAGCTATTTTTGAGAGTACAGGATGAAGTTTTGCATGCAAGAGACTGGAGTTGTACTGTTGGGAACTTTTAAGTTAGCAAGTGGTGGTTTGTGCTTTGTTTTTGAATCATTTTAATGTCTTGCTGTTGTGTTGTGAGCTTTGAAGTTATTTGCTTTGTGTGTTTGTTGATTATGTTGATATTACTTACAGTATCCATTGTACTTACAATGAACGTCTATACTATCTCTAAAAAATATAGTTCTTGTACACTACGAAACTGCATTTGTTTCCACACTTGGCGGGGTGTTTGAATTAATTGTCATATTATAACCAACGGCATAGCATGCTAAGCTTCGACCTTAAACAACTTCTTGATCACAGGAAAAATGCCATCTCCAAGTATGCTTGTCCTCGACATTCCGGATCCAGTTGACTCCACGTTAATCCCCCTCCCTACCCAAAATGCCATATACCCATGTTCCACCCATTATGCCCATATCTTCGCACCATAAAACATGGTGTTGTCAACGCGCCACGTATTTGCATCGCACCCAGCGATAAATAACGCGGTGCCCACTTTCGCTGACAGCCATTTTGCCAGTTTCCTCTGAATCTAATTTGGAGTGATACATGCCACCGTCGCAGACCACAATTTCGTTAGTGTAGGGTGCCATAAATTCGGCAATTACAGGCTCGATGGCAAAACAGGGGTGTTAAAATGCCGCTGAAGTACGATTGTCCAGTGTCGCTAAATTGTTATGAATAAATTGATTAATGAAAATACATGTCAGCCACCATGTTACTTAATGTTCCTACCTATTCGTATTACTATGCATGTGTTTGTTCTATTTGGTTGAATGCAATTGTAATTTCAAATTGTTTGTTAACACTTGTAAAAACTCCAATCAAAGCAGGAAAATGAATAAAACTAAATATTTGAGCTATAGAATAGATTTAATTCTTACATTTTCAAAATTTAAAATGTATTAAATTATACTTCAAGACTATGTGAAAGGGTTTTCATGAAACAAAAATGTACGAATAGGTAGGTATATAATAATATGAACTCTTAAATGATTAATATTTTTTTCCAAAGATCATCTGACCAAGCCAGGTACTTCACAACATTTTAGGCATCCTAGGACAAGCAACTTAATGCCGGCGGCGACGCCGCGGCGGGGACGCCGCGGCGGGGACGCGCCAGACGCTTAAACTTCCTTCACGGAATCTTGCAAAAAAGATACATATTTTGGCACCACACACGCCGTTATTGTACAGCTTCCTTTATTCTAGTTTAAATTGTGGGGGTTTTATCTTAGAAAAATATGCTTTGTAATGGATAGCTCTGTTTTAAAAGCAGCTAGAAAATTTCAAGCTGGGAATTTGGACTTGAACGTTAGACGGCGACCGGGTAAAGTGACGCAAATTGTTTCTTGAACAAAATATTTAGTGCACCGACCGTACACGGTACCGCGAGTATGGACACTCCTTTTGTTGTATTTTTAGCTTGACATACATTACGGTGTACCTACTCTATTGTACTCGAGTATGCGATGAACAAAAGCACAAAAAAAATATAAACAGCATAACTAACGTCCAGAAAAAGGAAAAAAGAAAAACATTAACATTTAAACCGATATAAAATGACGCAATTCACCGAACAATGACTGTAATAACGAGCCTACTGTGAAAAGAAATCTACAAAATATATTTTTTACAACTGGCAATATTGTCAACGCTGAAGGAAATTATGTTCCAAGGTATAAAGGAAGGGTTTCCTCGTGATACGGGTATGTTTTATAACCATAATAAAATATCATCGAGGTATAAATCATTGGGTATTTTGCTGGGAGTCTTAAAATTGCCCTTTCTTGCCTGATTTCCCAATGAAATGAACGTTAATATTCCATTTATTATCGCGTCTCAAGGCCGCTTTAGGGAAACGTAATAAATCAATGATTTAAGCTTAATTCTTCTCTTTGAGAATTATTACGATTTTGCTAAATGATTTATTGGATGTTGTTTGATTTTGGGAGTTATCCCCTTCTGGATGGTTTGTTACGTTAAGTTAATTTTCGATAATACTTTTAGACTAGTTCCTAAGTCACTTATTTTGGTTAATAATTGAAGCTACTTAGTAAACTAAGGTACTAATAATAATTGCTGTCACACAATTAGGTTAGAGTGGTAACGCACTGGGACGCATGGTGACGTCGCCGGCGACGTATGCAAACAATTCGTATTGAAATGTACTTGGCTACGGTCTGGCGACGTCGCCAATTTGGAAGCGTAGCCACAACCAACCGGCCCTTACGTGGAGACTGGATACTCTGACCACCTGGCGACGCGTAATCAAGTCGTCAGTATTTTGTATACAAGTAACTTACGCTTCCCTCACTCAGGGCGGACACCTGCGTGTTACTTCTTACTTATTTTGCAACCTCATTTGGCTACGGTAGGTAGCCAGAGGTAGCCATGGCTGCGTAGCCAGCGACGTCGCCTCGACGTCGCGACGACGTCCCAGTGTGTTAGCCCTCTTATAATAGCGCAGGACACATTCCAGCTAAATATATATCACAAAACTAAAAGAAGGGGTTGAGAATGAACTAAAAAGACCGCATAACCAAACCTTTAGAGGGCACAAAAGCGGCGATGTGCACTATTTGCAGCTGCATCAATTATTCAGCGCACTTTGCCGGCCTCTGTGATACATAGTATGCTCTTACAAGTAACGATGACCGACGGGAAGTACAACACTGGTAAAATGTACGCTACACACTGTTACCTATCACTTCGCGGTATACAGGCGTTTTTGCGTAGTAGGTTACATAAAAGACAAACTTAATAGCCATGAAAATGCTTAAAAACTAAACTTTAAATATCTGTTAAGTACAGTCACGAGCACAAATACCTTACAGTTACGTAAAATTCAAAATAATTGCAACTTTGAGCAAGGGACCGATTTCATAATAGTATGGTTTTGATAATACCATTTTCGTAACACGATCAAATATCTATCATTACTGTAGGAGAAATAGTTTTTGAATCTTGCGTAAGTGTCAGGTATTTAATGACTGTACGTAAAGATAAGAAAGCAGTCTTCGCCCTAGAACTAAGGAAACACGATCAAAGTGGTTGCTAATTTAATTCTTTAATTTATTATTTTTATGACATTGATTTTATATTCTGTGATTACTTTAACTCACACACAGATTTATTAGTATTGCGTGTTAAAATTGTAGGCATATCGTATACTTTTACAATGTTTGTAATTATGTGAGCACCACGTAGGTATCTATCACATAATTCATTTTTATATCATTACTTCATTTTTAATTCTTTTTACCTATTGCGGTGTAGTAATTTTATTCTAGGTTCATCGTCTTCTCATATAATTATATAATGTATGTATACAACATATTGTAAAACATTTTAAAAGAGTAACGGTGGAGTTTCTTGCCCATTCTTCTCCTTACAAAAACTACATTTTCGAAGGGACGACTAGAATCAATTATATTTTTTGTAAATGTTGACGTTCAAAACTGCCTTTTATGAGCTTTGAAATAAATTGTTTGACTTTGACTTAAATGAGAATAGTTCATGATGTTGTGTTAAAAATTTTAGCCTGTCAGTAAGGTGATATCAGAGTCCACTACCCAGGGTACACTGGTGCATGGCAACTCGGGAAGGCAAGTTTAATACCCCAACAAAAGCAGTGTCCCGTTGCACTATGTGCAGCCACATCAACTATTTAGCACAAATTACCGCCCACTCTGATAGATTGCCATCTAAAAGCTGCAGTGACCGTTTCCGAGTAACTGTTTAGTAAATCTACTCTTAAAATAGACGAAACTACAAAAGCTGCAGTGTTTGCAACTCTTTAATTATTCAAGATAAATTATTATCAACTAACGTAATAGACAGCCAGCTTCAATGACGATTATTTAAAGCCAATAAAGACTTTAATACTGCAAAAAACGATGTTGAATCGAAAACAACCTTTTAACCTATCAATTTACATGAAAAACTAAGGCGAGTACACAAAAGCGGTGTCACGGCTGCACTATTTGCAACTGCATCACTTATTAAGTGCACATTACTGGGCACTTTAATAGATTGGAATTTATTACCAATCCTTAACTTAGACACTAATGAACGAATCGATTACAATTTCTTTACTTTTCGCAATAAGCTTCGTATTCGTGGTAAACTACAGTTGCATAAGATTGTTGTCAAGGTTGTAGCAATAGGTTTAAGTTTTCCTAAAAACATGTTACTTGTAACAGTCCATGCAGTATGTTGCAGTACATTTCCAGCAACACAATTATCTGTCACAGAAACAATATTGCGCAATTTTTTCCAACCATGAATACGGCTTTACATGAAAAACTAAAGCTGAGTACACAAGAGCGGTGTCGCGGCTGCACTATTTGCAGCCGCATCACTTATTCAGTGCACATTATCGCCGTCCGGTGCGGAATCATTGTGGAAGCGACGCGGATATTTTTGGGGCACTTCAGGAATCTGTCATTTTGGTTGGCAGGTTGCTATTGTAAGTGCATGATTATTTCGGGTTCCGGATTGCAGTGATACGCTTCATTATTTAGTGAATGTTTTGCTTTGTGGAGCTGTAAATGGGGAGAAATTAGAACCTAAAGTATTCTAGTCTGCAAATGTGTTCGTTTAGGGGCTGTCCAGAAGTAGGCGGGTCCCTAATCCCATCTGCACGCTTGTCATGATGTTCGAATGACGTCCTTTGTTTATGCGTATCACATGGTGCGCACAATTTGCGTTATTGTACAGCAGTAGAAGCATTTATGTTAGTTTTTTCGATTTTCAACGCTTTTTAATAGCACTACAAAAATGTTAATTTGTAAAATATAATGCAGCACAGTTTATTTAGGAGTCTCTAGCTAAGAACCAACAGCATTCTAAGGGTGATAGTGAATAAGCCTGATTGCCCGTTCCTGGGGCACTGGACCCGTATGCACAGCTGCAGGTCTGGTGCAGCGGGAAGCGGTCATAATTATAGGTTTTTAAACTAGTTGTATTTTTGTTTCTGTTTTGTTTTGTTATATTTATTTTCATTAGAAATGTTACTAACATAGTTTTATAAGGATTACTAACAACATATGAATCACGTGTGTTCGATTTAAATAAAAAAAAAATAAAAAAAAATAAGAAAGACGGAAGGAATCTACGTGACTATGTGATAATCCTATCGCGGCAACCTAAAACACTTGCTTCGCAAATAGTTTGGCAGTGACTTATGAAAAGAATTATATTTTAAAAGCGTGGACGCTAGACGACTGTAGCTATAGAGAGCATATCATAAAGTTCCCTTGCTATTCAAAAAGCTTTGAAACATTCATAGTTGGACGTCAACAGTCGGTATAAATTAAATAGGATTCTCGGAATAACTTATTCCTAGTGTCGCAGTCACTCCACAATTTCCTCACTATACCTGCCAGCAGTACGTAAGGTCTGACTTTAAATGTCACACTTGATATATATTTTATTCAGAAATCTTCATTACATACACGGTATGTACTTTGCATATAGTTAGAAATGTGAAACTTCGGCCGCGCTATCATGCAAATGAAATGTAACACGGAAGCAATTGTGCGTAGTTTATGAACAAATTCCATTCAAAAGGACTGTTGTTGGAACCTGAGTTAACTTACGACGCGATGCCGACGAAGTTACACGATTCACCTGGGTTTGTGATTGGCTCCATTTTGTTTTGAACTGAAAGAACTGTGGAAGAAAAGTTAGACGAAATGATATGATTGGTACGGGGATCCGACATTCTATTCGACTCTATTTCAGTATGCTATCTAAATTAAGTAAAATAAATATAGCAAATATCTTTTTCGTCGCCATCAACCCGACATTGTGCGAACATTTCAACATTAAAATCTCCCAGATACTAACAGCCGGTATCTTTTCAAAAGCGAATCATTTTCATTCACTTCACAACACAAAACCGAGTGCTTACGCAATTCCCGCAGGACGTACTAGAGTTTATCTCTGAATTAAATTTGTTTGCGAGAATTTACAGCACAGAATTCATACAGACCAGTGTAATTTCGTAAACAGAGGCTTCTCCTAATCGAGGCTCTCCCGGAGTGCATCCAAATGGGATTATAAAAAGGACACGTCTGCAATTGCATTGGAATTTCAAATGAGTATATTTTTTTAGGCCGTCTGAGTGTTTCGCGAATTAAATTAGAGCCGAATAGTAAACTCAGTCTAGGCGGCTATTTACGTACGTGCTCACTGCCGTGGTCGTGTTGAGCAAATAAACTGCACTCAGATGAGCATGACCGAGATGTCATTAAAGTTTTTAAGTATTTCAGTTCGGAATGAGAATAATTATCATGTCTGGTTATGCTATTTCTGGAGTTTTTATCGATTTTCCTGTACAAGTGCAACAACTGTCTAGGTTGTGACACACGATTGTCTGCTCATTGTGGTAGTCTTTTAGCAGCAGTGGAATTCTGACGGTTGCTAATACGGTCACGAATAGGATTTCATACTTCTTCCTCTCTCGTGTCGGTTTGAGCAGGAAAAGCTCGGCCAGTCGGCTGTGGCAAAAAGATCGGCCAGTTATTAACGTAGAGAGGTATGAGGAACCGGGTGTAAAGTTCACTCATTCCCAAAGCCATTCCCCGACGATTGATGTCGGGCCGTTATATAGTCGCGCGGTAAACGCTGCTTGCGCGATGCAAGGTTTTTGCGTGACGTCAGTGTGATACGTAGTTCGCATGTAGCGATATAGATGCCGCTACAAACGTATCAGTAATTAGAACCTTCTAAGATTAGTAAGGGTCGAATAGTTGCTGCATATTATGAAAATTATCAACATCAAGAGTATGGCAGTATACAGCTCCGTTTCCAATTAAGTAAATTACTAAATATTCATCAACAGAACGTCCTAAGTACTCAAACCATTTTCCACTTAGGCTAGTCAGTCCACAACTATCAGTTGATCATTCGTCTGCATTTCAAACAGCTTCTGTGTGTTACAGCGTTCAATATCGTAATTGACGTGCCGGCAGCGTCCGGAGCCGTCCGAAGCCGGCCGGATTATTGCGACTGCCGGCGACTGGACAAACGGTCTGTCAGTGAGTTCTCGCTTTTATAGCTTGGAATATATTGAACATAGTGGTGTAGTAGATGTTCAGCAAAGGAGAAGCGTAATAGTGTTGTAAGTTTAAACGTTATTGTAGTGTGGTCTCGGTTCTAGCTACAAAACTGTTATAACCTTTTTTGTTATTGATACAAGACCGAGATATTAAACCGTTGGTGTGTTTTAATTGCACATTGGTTGATAAATTGTCTATAAATAATTGTCATGTGTGAGATATGACGCAAAGTTAAACTTAGTAATAGGGTTCCATGTGGGACTCGGTACGGAACCCTAAAAACGCCACATTTTAAGACGAAAGCATACATAAGTAAAGCAGCCATGACAGTATCCAAACTAATATTGTAAATGTTTTTACCTTGGGCAGAGACTAAGCATTGCCATACAACGTGGCAATGCGGCCAGCCTCTTGGGTACATTACCAGTCGACAGCGATGCGGATGAATTTTTCGATGCTATATTTTAGTTTGTAAATAGTTTTAGTTAAGTTAGTATATAATTGTATCCACCTGTAAATAGTTTAATATTGATTGATAAAGATAATGACCCCCGTATTGTAAATGCGAAAGTGAGTTTGTTTGTTTATTACGCTTTCACGCTAAAACGGCTGCACGGATTTGGATGAAATTTGGCACATAGGTAGACCATGACTTGGATTTGGACATAGGATAATTTTTATCCCGATATTCCTGCGGGATCGAGACTTATGCGGGTGAAACCGCGGGTGCAGCTAGTATTATAAATATCGCACAAGCAATATTCGAATGGCAATAAAGATCGACTGCTCGCACTTATACAAACAATTTGCTAATTGATTGCAGTAGGTGCGGGCTCTTCAGACCATTCGACAATTTGTTATATCGACAGCCAATATCCTAATTGACACGTGTATAATACCATACCATCGATCTGTTTCAGGGCTGGCGCACCTTTTTAAATGTGCGTGCAGTTGTATCGTAGAAATTGTAGCCATGACGTGTCTCTGATAACATAACGGCAAAATAAAATCAAAACTTAAATTAAAACCGTTTACTAAGAAAGGTTCTCAACACAGAATGATATTGAATAAAATGATATAATGCATTAAAGATCGATTTTAGTTTAATAATTTTTATATATTTTTTATTTATTTAAGTCAGACACAGTGATACATATTTATGTTAGTACATATACTTACTATGTTAGTAATTAAAGATTAAAATACATGCCACAATAATCTCTAAATATTATAAAACAAAGTCGCTTTTCGCTTTTGTCTGTATGTCCGCTTTGGTTTTCTGAAATACGCAACGGATTTTGATGGGGTTTTCAACATCATTTAGAGAATGTATTCCGGAAGGTTTATTTAAATAATTATTTTATGATAAACGTAATCGTAGTCCTGAAACTTGACGTTTTGTCAAGTCGTGAAAAAATGCACTTTTTAGAGCGCTGACTAAATCGTTACAGATAGATAAAAATTATGTTCTACTGGATTGCATATCTTAACAAAATCAACAGAAAAGTCCGCCATAGCATATGTATCTTCTAAGGATGACCCACAGTAACCATTTTTATCATTCAGAATTTCATTATTTTTTTTATCTTATCTGATAAAATATCTTATTAAAATTCACCATTTAATTAAGATTGAAATATGTCTGGACATAACATCATTTAAATGAAACTATAAAAGATATCACAGATTTAAAATTACGCGCAGCAAAATAATTATGGCTGACGGCGCGCGGCGTGGCGCCATGACTGACAGGGGTCAATGACCTTTCCTCGGCTAAGGAACTGCGTTTATTAAAATTAATTTATGAATTTAATTAATAAACGTATCTGGACATCCAAACTCTACAAATGGAGAAGGACTCACCATTTTTTCCATAAATCCAGTACAACGAAATAGTGGGACCATCCAAAGACACTACACCACTTTTGTTTTGTTAATTGTAAGGCCCGTTCACACGGCGATGATCATAACGATATTTTGTTACTTTATAATTTGGGATCATCCGATAGTTTCATACTGCATTTTGTTTTTAACCGTATGAACATTGGGATGTTGAAGTGTGTAACATTGCACCCGTGCGAAGCAGGGGCGGGCCGCTAGTTGTAAAATAAATGAATAAGTTAAATCGCAATCTTACATCTTTAAATTCATTAAACTTAATATTAATTCAAATCAATAAATACTAATACTAAGAAGGGTACAAAAATATATAGAATTAAAAGATATAATGCATTAAATATCGGTTTTATTCAAAAAAGTATTGAAACAAAAATGAGTTCTGTTTCCAGAATTTTCTGTCGTTTGCCATCCCTGATGGCTTTGATGCAGAATTGAGGATCGGCTTTTAGGTCACAAGATAAGGCAAAGGTATTGTTGTGTGCAGGGGTGCAATTCCACAGGTTTGAGGAGTGCTTTGTATAAGTGAAGTCGAGAGATAACTATGGAATTGATCTGCGTCTTACTGCAAGACTGTTATCGTCATTATCATCAGTGCAAAGATGTTTACAGCTGAATGTTGATAGGACGATAATCGTTGTAATTAAAGCATACCTATACAATAGGGATGATGCCTGAGTGAAAAAAAAGAAATTCAGTTTTGTCTGTCAGTCAGATAATAAAAAAAATTAGACACGTATTTTTTGCTTCATCATATTAATACAAAATGACTTAACTTAAAAGCATTAAAGTTGAGTAGCGAGCTCGCTACGTCAATTAAGTATAAAATCTACATAGGCGTGACGTCATGGCACATTTTAACTCAATGTATCGCCGTAATTTTTTGATTACGTATTAAAAGAAAAAATACGAGTCTAATATTTTTTAATAAACTACACTGATGGACAGAAAAAGAAATATTGTCATCATCCGAATTACGTATTAGTACAAATAAAAATCATGGTGTTAGAAGTGTTGGTATTTTACTGAACTATTTAAAGAATGTCAACGAATAAGCTTGTAAAAACTACGAAACTTTTCTGTTAATACCGCAAAGTTAGTCTCCATTGTGATTATTTGTGATCGAAAAAAACTTTTTCAGCTCCCAATATTTGACAGTTACAGAACTATTATGTGACTAAAGAACTTTCTGGAAAGTTAGATAGAATTTAAATTGAGAAAATACAACAAACAGTGGAAAGTTATATAAAGGATCTAATAGTGTTTCCCATCGTTTAGGGCGAGTACGTAAGGGCGAGTAAAATATGTGACAGCGTGGACACGCTTCGCGGAGCGGGGAAGAAATGTAACCTTTTGAGACCTTTAATATGTATGAACATTGTTCTCGAGATACATTACATAATAAGTAGAATGAACTCGACCGTTTCGATGAAAATGTTTTCTAAAGCTTTGGTTTGCAAGAAAGCGGCGAATGGCTGTCCAAATAAGAAGCGTTTTTTGACATCTTGATGTCACATACTGCTGAAAATGACATATTCATGACGCCGTTATAATATGACGGAACCACTTTCCTAGGACACTAACAGTTTAAGCTCAGGTTAGCACGGTCGCTTTTTTACGCGCCGTTTTCTTGTCACGCAATTTATTTTCAACTCTTGGTATCTATATCGAGAGTTGTTGAGTTGTTGGATTCTCAACATTGATAATCCAACAGAACGCACCCCAGCGCATCAAGCAAACACACTGTTGGATTTCAACTCTTGGCCCAAAAAATCGTTGAAAATCGAGTGCGCGTAAATAAAACGTCACGTAAACAAAGCGCCAGTGCCCACCCTGGGTAACACTCGAAAATATCTCGCGAAGTGACTACAGATTATAAAAATGCAGTTATTAAAACTTCGTTCGGAAATTTTAAATATCGATTTTCGAAATGACGATAGTTCAATTCGAGCACGTCAGCTTAATGTTCAAACAAACTTTTCTAATAAAGATTGCTCCGGTGTGCGATCAAAAAGTCGATTCACCGTCTTCATTACGGGGTGCCAATCACATCGTCTCGTGTGAAATCATAACTCAGCAAGACGCCAACCCCTCTCGCTAAATCTTTGGGGAAGCTCCATCTATTGCGTTTAATTATAGCCCGACCCCAACTCTCCACTACCTGAAGATCGTTAATCTTTCTTAAAGATATATACCCTGCCTTAGGGTGCGTTTCCACTGAAGCGGAGACGTACGGAGCTGAGCGCAGACGTGCAGGAATCGTCCAATCACAGACGAGACGAGAGACGCGATGAAGATTTCAACCATTGTGATTGCACGTCTCCGCTCAGCTTCGCTCGTCTCCGCTTCAGTGGAAACGCACCCTTAGAAGAGGCTTGGTTGCTGTAAGCGCTTCATACAGCGCTGTACGTGTGCTGCGTCTAACGGCACAGTTTAACCTTTGCCGCTGTTTTGGCTACATTTGCTGCAGGGCTGGATTTAGGAAGTGTCGCGCTAGGACAAGTCTTCCGGGTTAATTTGTTATAGTTTTGACGCCACGCGATATTAAAGCTATTTTTTTATTATTAATTTCAGTTGGTTTAGCAAGTAGCTGATGAACGCAATCTTCGTTTTATGAACAGGTATATGGTGAGTTTGTACAAGAATAGTCACAATAATCGATATCACCTGCAAAATGGCAGAACGCCAGAGGTAAAGCAGAAACGTAAAAAAGATGATTTATCTTCGACATGATATAGCCATTATTTAGGGCGGTCGCGGCGCCAATCTAATCTAAATACGTCCCTGGCTCCAAATTGGAAAGTCTTTGAACTTTCCCCTCTGGTATTAAGATGGGTACACGGCTTTACGTGTTCAAATCTCTGAATCGACGTTTATGTTTATTGATTAGCGGAACGAAGGCAGATTTCAATGAGCTCCATTAACCAATTTGGTTGAGTTCAGACGTTTAAAGTTTATAGCGTTTCAGCCATCAAGTTGATTAGCCAACGTCTGTCAACTGTTGCTTTGAACTTTTGATTCTGATTTACATAATGGTATGTCTTTAAACGGTTCTGACAGCGCGTTACACTTTCGCAGTAAAGTGTAGACGTCTTTAGTTGAAAAAGCAGTCTTCGTACTGAATTGAACAAGTTATTTTTATAAGGAGGTTAGAACCTCCTTATAAAAATAACTTGTTCAATTCAGTACTGTAGTAGCTGAACATAGGTTCAGCTAGATTTATTTGTATTTATTGAAGTAAAAATACCTAAGAACTCTGATTAAAAACACCCCTAACTCAATCAAACTCAATATTGACATTAAATCACTATACAGGATGGCAGGAACATCGATGCGAAAATTGTTACCATGGATTCAGTACGTGATTCTGAACCCTGCTGCGTCGAAAATTTTCGTCGGTTATTAAAAAAAAATTTGCTGTTCCATACATTTTAACCGCGAGGTAATGCACTTTTCTATGAAACAAAAGATTTAGAAGAAAATAACCGATGAAAAATTTCAACGCAGGAGTTTCAGAATCACGTACAGAGGGTCTAGTGTGAGTTTCGTTTAACCATCTCGATTTTACGCATCCACCGCGTTCGGCGCTCCGATTGGCCCATCACCAGTGAAGGCCTGTGAAGGGCCAATCAGAGCGCCGAACGCGGTCGATGCGTAAAATCGAGATGGTTAAACAAAACTCACACTAGACCCTCTGAATCCATGGTAAACATTTTCGCGTCGATGTCTGCCACCCTGTATTTACACTTGAAGTCAGACAAGTTTTTTCAATTTGTACACATTGGAGGACACAAGCGGTTGTCCCAGTCTTTGACACAGTCGTACAAGAGCAGTACACACAGAGTACAGACATATACCTACAGTCTGACCACGGCGAGCGCTAAGTAAATACTCCTGCGTCGGCGCTCGCTTTCAATTAACGCAGTACTACGTAGGTACAGTCTGCAGTTACCTATGATACCTGCCTTTGATGTCCTCTCATATTCGTCCGACTGTAATGTGTAACTTGCTTTTGTGAACGTTCATTTTGTAAGCTAATTTAGTTGATGGTTTGTGGGGAGTTTATTGATTGTTTGCTTTCGACTTGTTGATAGTGTAGGCTGTTATCGAAGGGTATGTAGGTAATGACAGTGTCTGCCATTATTATGTAACATATAATATAATGGTGTAGCATATAATGTATAAAGGTGCTGCTAAACTTGAGCATTCACTTGTAATGAGCATTCTAGCGAAATAAACGGGAGCGTTCTAGCGAGCATGCTAGCGAGCGTTCTAGCGAAAGGACAGTAAATTTACTTCGAGCTTTTTGCCGAGCCGAGCCATTCTGTCATTGTTATTTTTTTGACGAGCATTGACTAGAGCGTTCGCTAGAATGATCATGAAAATGTTCATAGGGATGTTTGGTTCTATGCTTGGCTCTGTTCGATGTTCTGTTAGAAGTGAATGCACAAGTCTATCAGCACCGTAATATAGCCTATTACATTCCCACTGCTAGGACACAGGCCTCCTCTCTTCGAGAGGGAGTGGGCTATAATCTACCACGTGGGCCCAGTGTGGGTTGGTAGATGTCACATTTCTTCGAATTTTTGGATCTAGGGCAGGTTAGGCGGTTTCCTCACGATGTTTTCCTTCACCATTTTGAGAGCAGTGGTGATGAAATTATTAAAACAAGGTAAAGCAAGTCGGCGCCGTTACCACTGGGCCACCACTGCGCCAACCAGCCTTGGTAATTATACCATGGTTGATATTCATTCATTGATATTCAGTCATTCGAATTTATTATGATCAAGAATTCAAGAACTACGACGGCTGATACACGCACAATGCCATTATTTATAAGACTAAAATACAAATTCAATAAACAAAACATCCCATAACAGAATGGAAAAAGATTTACCCAACTTTAACATTTAATAACACCGAGGGCCTTCCAACGACCTCCTAAAGAGACAACTACATAAATGTCCTCAACAAAAATGAAGACGCTTCCCTGAAACTGGAAGATTTATACACTCGAGGTCCTCTGAGCTTCAAACCGAAGACAATGGAAAGGTCTCGACAAAGTTATTTAAATTACGCGACAATTTTCTTGGGCCATAACGTTTAAGTGGTGGAGGCGTCGAGACCCAGCTAAATGAGGTTTTAAGCCGTCGTTTTCATGAAAAGGGATTCGCAAAGCAGATTTGAGGCAGACGTCGAGGCACGGTTGTACAATGGCGGGACTCATCCCTCGATCCCACGATCCCGCGACCTGACAACTCTACGCGAACATTGCATTGTTTTACGAATATACTGTGGCTTATGACACTTCAAATTAAGCGAAACGGTTTTCGCCTTTTGTTTCCATTCAAAAGGTGTTATCATTATGATATTTTCTGCTGAATTATGTGCCATAAATTCGTATTTATATGGCGTTTGTTTTAAGTGAATCTGAAGCTTGATTCCAATATGAGTCGTGCCGAAACAAATGAAATAAAGGCTTTGTTTAATGTCTTTCTCAAGTGTTATAGGAAAACGGAGTTATGACGTAATTATCATTTCCATAAAAGATAGTCTGTTAATTCCTTCTTCTGCATATTGTGACGACATGAATACGTTCCTAGATGAGGTTAGTCGGACGTACGCAAAATAAAAAAATACGTGTGGCACTCGAGGACTGCCGCGGTAAAGCTATTGCATAGCATATATTCAAAAATAAGAAGATAATATTGTTGATTTAAAATATTTTTTTTTTTAAATACCCCTATACCCCCCCCCTAAATCGCAGAATTTACACAACCGTCAATGACGTCTGCCCTCACGCGTCTGCCCGCGTTCGGGTCGCGCACTCGGCGATCGCGCGTCATTGCCTATCCCGCCCCTCCACCCTCGTTCTGCGCGCCCGCCGTCGACTCATCGCAGGTCATTCTTATCGTTCTAACTTTTAAAATATTAGTCCAAATTACTTAGTGTAAAAGACAAATTTTATCTACATTAAATACCGAAAGCGATGAAGGTATTTATTTTGATACGAATTAACTAAATACTTTAAAATATGCAACTTAAAAAAAGTATTCAATTTAAATGTATTTATAGCTCACTATTTTGGCTATAATGGCTTCCACATAAAAGGTAGATATATGCTGTCGCGGACTTTTATTTAGAACTCTTTAAGACAAACAACCCCACAATACATTCTTTTCATGTAACTCCAGCGGTTTAGGCAGCGCACGCAAAGATAGATCTCAGAGGGCAGGATTTTTTCCGACTTACTGGATACTTATCGTTATATTATGGCTAAATCACATAAAATCTTTATAAATTGTAGCCTATGTGTTATTCTGATATATAAGCCACATTACTGTAAAGTTTCATTAAAATCCGTTCGGTAGTTTTTGCGTGAAAGAGTAACAAACATCCATCCATCCATCCTCACAAACTTTCGCGTCAGGTTTTTTTTTTCGTTACGGAATTTCTACATTCGGTCGCCGCGCTCAGAGTCTCCGATAAAAGCTATGCAATAGCTTAAAAAAAAAACGTAGTGAGGACGACGGTGGGCTCGGAGGTACCCTTGAAACTGTTTTGAACCAGGCACAATGCACGGTATGAACAGATCAAAATGAATGTAACTATGTTCAACAAAAAAAAAAAAAGGATCAATTCATTGTCACTTTTATTTGGTGCAGCCTATCTGTAGCTTTCGTTTTAACTTCTTCTGCATAGTAATGCTTGAAGACGTGAATATGTTCATAACGACGTCAGTCGGGGGGACGCAAAATAAAAACAACATGTAGCAAAGATGATATTGCATGGTGGATTTGTGAGGTACCCTTGAAACTGTTCTTAGCACAATGCATGGTATGGGCAGACCAAAACGAATGAAGTTGAACATAGGTTTGTTCAACTTGAAAAAAATGCATTAACTCATGTCACTTTTAATTTTCGTGCAATGACCTATCCATAGCTTTCCTTTAAAGTACTTTTTCATCCATTTTCTAACAACCAATTTTGACCCAAACCTATACATATAAATGTCTCATATAAAATGAAATGGATGATAATTTGGGAATCTCTGCGGGATACTTTGAGCGTTTATTCTAGGCAAGCATGCAATAACTATTGTTTAACTGAGACATTTTTATGACTATTTCAAATTGGAAGCAATTTTATTGACTTTTGTAATTTGGAATAAGTGGTCTGCATTATTTGTTCTTTTGTTTTAATAATTATTTGCGTGTCTGTTATACCTATATTGTTAATAAAAGAGGTCATTGGCACGTCGATACACGTTCATGAAAACGTTGAAATGGAGTAAAATTTCATAACATAAAGTTATGAAATTTTACTCTATTTCAACGGTTTAAATTAAAATGTCTTCAACCAGAAGTAGAAACAGAGTTTACTCTATTTAAGTGAAAGGAAGTAATTGCTACGAGGTCTGGGAACAATTCTAATGCCAAAAATATAGTTTTTAGAATTTTTGTCTGATTGCATGTTCCAGCATCACGCAAATACTGCCGGATTGATTCTGTTAAAATTTTGCACTGATATTTCCTATAAGTCAGATCAGTCGGTAGGCTATAAATTAACAAGTTATTTGCATTACATTATGTTCGTATTCTTCTAAAGTTTATCGGAAATTGTAAAAAGACGAGCCAAAAGGTTAGAATATATAGGTTATATATAGTAACAGATTTAAGCTTTGTGCAGACTAGGGCGACGCGACAGCGCGACGCGACAACGGTTATTGTTATACCGTGAAGTTTTCTTAGAAACTGTATTGTTCGAGTCGCGTCGCGCCGTCGCGTCGCGCTGGTCTGAACGAGCCTTTAACCTTTTAAATGATTATCATCACCTTTATGGAGCTTAGCAGTCAATCATGCATATAAAAACAGCTATTTTAATCAACTTTCAATAAAGTTACTAGCTTAGTTGTTCGACGACTGCTTTGCAAACGTGAGGTTGTTGTAAGTTCGATTCCTAACCATTGTTTATTTTTTATTTGGTAGTTCGTAGAACGTACTTGAAGTTTGGACCTCTACAGTCATATATGGTTATAATAAAAATAAATATCTATGGTTAGGTGACTGTAAATGAGAAATCCCGTGTGTTTACAATCTACTGTTATATTATTTTAGTTCATCGGGAATAATCAGTAATAATGCATCAGTCAGTGTATCAATGTTGTGCCATTAGATAGTACCAATATGAAGGAACGCAACTAAAAACGAAAAACTTCACAAGCAATAGGAAACTTGCTACTGAAGGCTGCGGGTGTCGATCTCAGGACGAGCTGCTTCTCACACAGACAACTGTATTCTTTTGCTGTTGAGATCAAAACTACAAACGTAGTTCAGAAGTTTTATAAAAATGTGACGGTTATTTTAGTATATTGTGTGACTTGCGACTTCCACGCGAACGAAGTCGCGGGCAGAACCTAGTTAAATAAAAAGAAGCTTAAGGGGGAAGTATCTGCAAAACGTTATACTGTTTTGTTTTGGACTGATATTTTTTTATTCCTTTACTCTAGAACTGTGGACCACTTAATCTTTTTATCAATATAAAATAAATACACAAATTCAACTATAACTAAAAGTAGTTAAAATTCATTTAAACTGGTCTCATGGCATAAAACAGTTCGTGATTAACGAACATACTTTCAACATGAGCAAAAACGGGGGGCGTTAGTGTTTTGACAGATTCAGATCATATAATGCGGTTCTTTTTTGAAAGAGGAAACCGGCATGTACCAAAAACTCCAAAACATGTGATATCTATCCGCATGAGGCCCAATGGTAGATCCACTGCGAAGAGAGGAGGCCTGTGTCCCAGCAGTGGGAACATTATAGGCTGATTATGATAATCTTTGCTGGACAGATTTTTTATGAAGCATTATCAGTAGAAGTTTCTAGAAAAACTACCTACTATGTGACAAGTAAGGTGCCACGTATGTATTGAAAATGACATAGACTACCAGAAAATCGAATACCGTTAAAATTCTACCACAGTAATCGACATATCAAATAACACAAAGGTAACCTGACGAGGGCGTACAAAGCCACCGTTTAACATAACTTGTTGCTATTGTCGTTGCATTAATTGAGTTGAGCGTAAGTCAATGTAGACACTTGTTACCTAATGTCGCCCTTAGCTCACATTTAGTGTGGCAGTTGATGCCGGAAATAAGTTTCCGGCAATTCTAGTTTTGCACGCCTTGCAATTTAGTGCGTAAATAATAGGAAGCTTTCAAAAATAATAGTCCTTTAGACCGAATTTCGGCCATGTCGATCAATCTCAACGGAGACCAGTTTTCGGCGCGGGAGATATTATAGTGCACAAGTGTGTGCGCAGACACAGGTGCACTTGCTCTTCCCTCACTCATATTCTGATGGGAAGGGATGGGGCGATGCTTGACTGCTCTGTTGGTTTCGTGGTCGCAAGCACGACTGTTGAGCGTGGAGTCCTGGGTTCGATATCCGGGTCGGGCAGTGTTATTGGGTTTTTCCATTAGGAATTTCTTAGTAACAGCCCAAGTTTGGAAGTTAGCAGTGTGATA
Source organism: Agrochola circellaris (assembly GCA_914767755.1). Classification (NCBI taxonomy): domain Eukaryota; kingdom Metazoa; phylum Arthropoda; class Insecta; order Lepidoptera; family Noctuidae; genus Agrochola; species Agrochola circellaris. The sequence goes on from OU611847.1 coordinate 7,360,857, forward strand.
CCCCTGTGCCTCGGAATGCATGTTAAGCCGTTGGCCTCTCGCCGGTCGTATCGGAGGTAGCTTTCTTCATATAAGCATCATATTACATGCTTCCATTTAAAAAAACATATAATCGAGCTTATGGCGCACTACTTACTATTCATTACTTCTCGTAAAAGTTAATTAAAAATAACCAAACCAATAATCCACATAGTGCTTAAACATTATTGCTACCATTTAACTCGTGTGCTCCATTATAACTGCACTAAAGTGGTAGTTAACCTTAGCCTCTTAAGGGAAAATTAACCTTCTTCTTAATTTCCTTCTTTAATTCCACGTCTGACACGACGGCGCGACGCAACTCGAACGATACAATTTCTAAGAAAACTTCACGGTATAAAAATAACTGGTGTCACGTCGCGTTATCGCTTCGCGCTAGTCTGCACGAAGCTTTATGTAAAGGCTAACTGTGTTGTAGTAAGGTTTAAAAAAAAGTATTTTACTTTAAATTCTGGTACGAAAACCCAATTAAACGAAACGAAAGTTCGATCAATTTTTTTATTGAAATTACACTATCCTGAAGTATTTTGGTTTATGCGACAAGTGCAATTATTATCGCCCATAGATATGAAGAAGGACTTCAAACTAAATAAATGTAATGTGCGACTATTTCCAATTAAAAGAATCGTTCGAATTTACGTTACGTTTACTGCGCTATATTCGTGCTGGACTCAGTACTGTTACGAACATCCGAGCATTTAGCAAAAAGACAATGATAAAACACAGTACCAACTACCAAATAAAACGCGATAAAAACAACAGTCATCAGATACAAGTCACAGACTACAAAATTCCGTCACAAAACACAGACAGCGCGAGTTTTCATGAAATATGATACTAGATAAAGCATCTAGTCCCCGAATAGTTTCCAAAGAAATGGTCGTAGGTTACCCTAATGCGATACACTCAGTCATCGGTCCTTATCTAACTGAATATATAGCGGGTTCTTCAACTATTAATCAAAGAGTAGTTTCAGCGGAAAAATGGTCGGAGTTCATAATTCTGTCGCTTTGATAACATCTCGACGGATGAAGACGATTTATTGAACTGTTTGATGTTAGCCTGTCGTTATGATGGAGCTGTAAATAAAATTGAAGAGAAAGATACTTGGGTCCGTGGTTAAATAAAGAAATAATTTAGAAAAAAAGTGAAGTTTATGCATATTACAGAGTGATTTAAATGATCATTATTGTTGAATAGCTTCTGACCGCGTAGTGTAAGTATTGTATGTTTTGAATGTATTGTATGTATGTATAGTTAGATGTATAAATGTGTAGGTTATGTTTGTGCCAATAAAATTAATTACGACACTTTTAAGATTTCTTCCAGGATGGCAACACACCTGTGATATGTCTGTTATTAATTGCTGTGGACGGTGTCTACCCACCATTAGGTGGATCGCCTTCTTGTTGGCCACCCTATAACATAAACAGCTTAACTATTCGAAAATTACTCGTTCGTGCCGGTTGATGTTATCAGTGCAGCGCACATAAAATATGTATTATTGTAATATTAAAAAAGTAACGAGGCTGTTTGCAGGCGGTCACATATTTTCCATGGTTGACATTTATTAGTTATGCATAGGGATGGGTTTTCAAGCTTTGTTCTTTTATTGGGTAGCCTGTGGCTTGACAGTTGGCGTGGTCACTGAGAAAACTATATCTATCTATACTAATAATAAAGCAGAAGTAGAATGTATTTTTGTTTGTTTGTTTGAGCGCGCTAATCTCTGGAACTACCGGTCGGACTAAAAAAATCTTTTTGCATTTGATAGCCCAAATTTGGAGGAGGCTATAGACTATTTAACATCACGCTAGGGCAGGCGATGCGATGCGACGGGATGGGCCCGACCTGACTCGTTCGCATCGCACCGCTTGCCCGCGCGAATATAAATATCACGTGACGTCGCAGGCAAAAGCCAGTATGATTTTAAAAAGATTGTCTTATTGTAAACATGATTAAAGATTACTTCAGTTAAAGGTCTAAAAAAAACCCATAGGTAATGTCTGTTCCAAATTTATCTGATGTTAACTACTGGATCAGAAGACGTACCAATGCCGTGAAAACCATTTTTTTTTGTGCCGCTTACAAATTAAGTGGTTTGCTTTGATTATTTGAAAACTTAAACCCGAAATTCTAATTTTAAATCACCTTTAAGCTTTTTACATTTGAAAATTCAGGTAAATTTTATAGTAGGTATAGCCTTAATTTTCTTTAATTTTAATTGTTTTAAACAATAATTAGCCATGAATGTGTCGTGTATCGTAATTATTAACCTGAACAGGTTTTGTTTACACTTTCATCCAATACTTTTGAAACAGATTTTAATTGTTTAAATAAGGCAATAATTTCAAGCAATATTGATTAAACTTTTGTTTACGGAAAATTAATTTCAATCTAAAAACCAATTAACCATATTGAGTATTTAGTCTCTATTCGTGGCTATGTAATAACAGTCCCACGGGTCGATCGATCAGGTTAAGCTATGCTTGCCGCTGTCTGTCCGTGGATGGGTGACCATCTTAACAAACCCAGACCCTTCCGTGCCTCGGAAAGTACGTTAAGCCGTTGGTTACGGGTCGTCAGAAGCCCGAAAGTCTGACAACCAGTCTTACCAATGGGGAATCGTGTTTCCTAATAACTGGGTTGTGGAGATCAGATAGGCACTCGCTCCATGTGAAATACTGATATTCACCTGCATCCGGTTAGACTGGAAGCTGACCCCAACATAGTTGGATACATGGATTATTGCTCAGATTACAATAAATCACGTTTTATTATCTCATCAACATAATAAGCACCAGGATTGCACAGATAATAATCTCAATACCATTCATCGCTAAGCTCTCTGACATCAATACACATACACAGCTCTCAAATGTAAGTACTTACGCTGTACTTACGTTTGGCATCAAGTGTATTGCGTTCAGTTCAAGTGGGGATAAGAGCACGTCGGTGATTATCGTTGCCCTTAAAGGGTATCTGGAGATTCACTTAGTAATAATGAGCTTTTGTTACTAATAGGTGGGATTTATTTTTGGTGTTTCCTTGTGGTATCCGGTATGATAGTACACTATCATAGGGACAAAGTAGTGCCATTCATTCACTAAGGTAGGTACAGTCACGCGACGTGAATTCATCGGGCGTGAAGCATTCATCATCATCACTGACACTCGATATTTCATTTTCGATCTCTTTGAAAGCCACGGGAGTCGCTTAAAATACACACGTACTTGATACAGAATGGCTACATACTATTCAGATCCATTCTATTTAATAACATGAGCTAGAATCAAAATTGATTGCTTTTTAGGCAGTGATTGTGGGATTTTCATATTTGAAATAGAGTAGATTATTTATATCACAGACCAATCCATTAATACAAACACGAATTCGCTACTATTTAGCTCACATTTATTGTATACTTTAATCTCATAGGTAACCTACTCTATTTCAAATATGAAAATCCTACAATCACTCCCTAAAAAGCAATCAATTATGTTTTTGGCTCATGTTAGTCAATAGAATGGATCTGAATAGTAGGTATGTAGCCATTCTGTATCAAGTACGTGTGTATTTTAAGCGACTCCCGTGGCTTTCAAAGAGATCGAAAATGAAATATCGAGTGTCAGTGATGATGATGAATGCTTCACGCCCGATGAATTCACGCCGCGTGACTGTACCTACCTTAGTGAATGAATGGCACGACTAGACTTTGTACTGGAATCAAGGGTTTTTATGCTATAAAGTTGGGTGTTTTGGTGTCATTTAAGTAGATTGTGATTTTAATTTTGTGTAATGGTATATATTACGTAATTCTAGACATTTCCGTATTGTTATTGAATTTAAAATATCGAGTGTTTTTGATCATGATGAATTATTGGTTTGGCGATGAATCCATGTCGCGTGACTGTATCTACCTTGTTGAATGAATGGTACCTACGACTTTGTAGAGAAATCAAAGGTTTATATGCTATAAAGCTGTGTCATTTAAGTAGATTGTGATTTTAATTTTGTGTTATGGTATATATTACGTAATTCTAGACATTTCCGTATTGTTATTGAATTTAAAATATCGAGTGTCTTTGATCATGATGAATGATTGATTAGCGATGAATCCACGTCGCGTGACTGTACGCTAGTGAATTAATGGCACGACTTTGTACTAAAATCAAGGGTTTAAAGTGTATGCTGGAAAGTTTGATGTCTACTTGGAGTGTTTAAATTGGTGTAGGTAATATGAAACACTGTTTAAAGTTTGTTTCTGCGCACCTATAGGTGGATGACGTTTTGGAGAAGGGTACTGCAAGCATGGTTTTTGATAGTTCATGTTTAATCTCTTGTCATTGATTTGATAGGCTGTTAATTTTTATACAGCCATATGATACCAGAAGATTAATAATAATTGAAAGGCTCATAAGTAATTTCAGGAACAAATATGAACTTTCCTTTAGCGCTATATCTTAGCTATAATAGTACTTACGTTGGAAAGCGTACAAGTTAATGAACTCAGTCTATAGCAATGCACTGCTGGATTTAGGCCTTTCCCAGGCTGTTTCTCTCTCACTCTGTCCTCTGCCTTCCGCATCCAGTATGCCCCAGCCACCACAAGTCTTAGGCTAGAGTCAAAACCTTGAATTTCTAGAAAAATCTTTCAATAACATGACTTAACTTTTCTGTTGCAAGGAACCTTATATCATCTTCACAAATAAACCATACATGAGCAGTTGCGAACCATATTAGAGCATCCAGCAGACGTAGTCGTATCAGTGCCTGAGTTTAGAACTCGTTATCGTGTGCGAGTGGGCCCGAAGTTTGCCGAGGCCTCCCGACGTCGCCCGAAGCCGTCTTCGCTAACAATAAATGCTTTGTCAAACTTCGACCTGCCACCCGGCTAGATAACCGGCTTGCGTTTGTTTCCAACTAACTTGTCAGTTGTGTTTCTTTTCATGATTTTTGTAGCTTCAGTTGGTTGGAAAATGCTTTAAAATGTTGAATTGTTTTTATATTATGTTGAGCTGTTTAGACCATGACTTACGGGTCGTGGGTTCGAACCCAGGCAGGCTTTTACTTTATGTAATTTATTTCACTGCTGTTCTCAAAACGATGTAGGTAAACATCGTGAGGAAACCGGCTTGTCGTAGGAGTAAAAAAATCGAAGAAATGTGACATCAGCTGTTGCAAGCGATCGTTAGAGTTTTTGTCTTTGAACGATACCTTCAGCTTGACCAGCAGTAATTAGGGCCTGAACGCACTGGCGATTTGCGAGCGAGTTATGAGCGACGCGATTGTTCAACGCGCTCGCTGCGTTTCCGTAGCGAGCACGCCACGTGTGCGCAACGTGTTCGCTGCATTTGCGTAAAGGTGTGTCAAAACATCGAGCTGCAAGAGCGCGGCAGCAACACGCGGTGTTTACAGGACACATTTCTGCCGCGCTCTAGTTAGGACCAAGCCGACGAATGTTTACGCGGCAGTACTGCGCGGCACATCCGAGACACGCCGCGCACTTCAGTTGACAATATTAATCTGCCTAGCCTTTAATACGTCCGTGGAAATACGTCCAGACACAATTAGTGACAAATGTTTCCTAAAAATGTTTGTGTGCGGCAGGTAGACAGAAGCGTTCGCGCGCGGCAGTCGTCAAAACACAGCGCGGCAGGCTCCACGCACGATTGCCGCTCAATGTTTTGACACACCTTCACGAGAACAATTGTACACTGAGTGTACAAGAGAGAGCGAGACAAGCGATTGTGCAATATTGTAAAAATGCTGCATATACGTCGCGTAGTCGCGGTTAACTCGCTTCGAACCCGCGGAGAGCACATTCACAGATAGCCTCGTTAGAAACACGCTGGCAAATCGTCAGTGTGATAACGCTCTTAATTGTCCGGTCAAAAATGTGACAAGTATTCCGCGAATCACATTATGAACCTAAACATCATCTTTGACTTTTTTCAGTTAAGGAATGTGAAATTGATTTTGTTGCTATTGATAAACGAGTTATTTTTCGGTAACTCGTTTCTCAAGACTTAAATGCTCATAAGACCTAGCTGTATAATTTTCATAGAATTGTGAGATATTCTCTCTATGCAAGAAGAAAACTAAAGCTGCTGCTGCACCGTAGGTATTTCAATTTATCAAACCACTTTCCGTCTAGCAACGCATAGGTACATTTTCCTGAAACTTTTAATCAAATCTTATCAGGAGTATTTCGCGGAATTTTATTTATCACCACAATGATCTGTGAGTCATCTATGTTTTCGAATTAGCGTTCTGACGTATGAATGTATATTGATTATTATCCGCTATAATAGTAACGGCCTTGCCCCTCAGAAAAGCATTTCCAAAAATATTTGTTTCAGATAAGCGTAACGTATATCAGACTTAAGGTTTTCCTCTGTGTCACACAGATTAGAATTATATCGATTGGCCATACTTAAGTCCGTCTGGGTATACACCAAAGTCCACATAATTTTTGTTTGTGGGAAATTATCAAATAACTTCTCCCGCTCTGGGCGGAGCGGGAGGGCGTGTCAGACTATTACTGACTAAAACCCACCCATGTTCCTTCAGTTGCCTGAACATTGCCAGGGGCCACGGTATCCCTTTCGGACTTTCCTGCGACCCCGGCAGGCATCCGTCCTAGCGGACCCCGTCAGTTGTGCTGACATCTCTTTGAGGCGCGGGTGGAACATAACGCGCCGTCGACCCGGCCCTGGTCCTTATCGAACGGCGAGCTACCCATTGCTCACCGTCCGCAAGCCCGCGCCTACGTTGGCCGGGAATCTGCCTGCGACTCCCGACGCCCTGGGCGTCTCCTGCGGTGGCTAGGGGCGTGAGCGCGCGACATTTGCCTCTCCTTCACGCGCTCCGTCTCCTCCTTCACGAGCATTACTGCTTCGCAGAAGGAGGTGACGGCTTCCCACACCGTCTCGCTCCGTACCATGGCCTGGACCAGGGCCGGACACGAGAGATCACTGCCGCCGATCGCCTCCAGATGGATTTTGGGTATACCTATTGATAAGGTTGCTAATGATATCCTTGCAGAATAGCGAATCTTTTCAACACATCAGTACATATCTTCGAGTAGCTAGCTAGCGAGGAGAAGTAGATTATACAAACATTTGATACGAGTATCGTATGAAAAAAATACAAGTGCGAACATATCTAATAAGTATTATTTAGTACAGTGAATTTCTGTGTATAGAAAAATCCTAATATAGGTAATAATATTAGATTTAGTTCAAAAGACTGATAAGCTAGTTTTTCAAAGCTCCTGCACTCCTACAATTTTCCTGCGCCCAACAGGGTCCATAATGATCAAATATAATTTTAAGTTACCACCTTACATTGTGGAATGCAAATAAAGTATTGAGTACCCACTGAGCACGGAGACGCCACCGTGGCCGCTGCTGGAGGCAGTCTTGTCAACCCTTTAGATACAAACCAAGCGTGTCACCGTTTATTCGCACTACGACACAAATGACGTATAGAACCTGATGGCTTTGAAGGCGGTCTGAAACAGTAGTCGTGCGCTCAACGCACTTTTGGCACCACAAATTTGATTGGCTTCTTTAGACGCTGCCGACGTGGCGATTTGGTATTCTGTGTTTGTAACCAAGATAATAATATAATGCATTACGTATCATAGTTACAAACACAGAGTACGAAATCGCCGCTGCACACGCGTATGCTTAGTATACTTGTCTGTAAGGTTCATTGATAAAAATATAAATTACCCTAACAAATTAAAAATATCTTCGAACATTGTCCCAAAAACACTCTCCTGACTCCATTATATACTGATCACAGAGGCTTTATGGGGTTCCCCGGTACACGGGGGTAATCCGTAGCGTAATAAAGGGGCACTTTTTCGAAGATCTCCTTAGATAAGGGAAGGTGAGCGCCGATATATCAGAAGATTAGTCGTTTGCCGCCGTCGAGAACGCGTTGAATGTAAAGTGGTTATAGGCAGGGTGGGGAAGGCTTCTTGAAGTGTCGATAAGAATATTAATTTGTTTGATTAGTTGGGTGTTGAAGGATTGGTGTTGAGAGAGTCATTATGCGCTTGGACTAAAGGTTGGTGAAGTAAATAAGTGGTTGAGTGGAGTGCGGGCGTGTCGATTAATATAGATAGTAAGGTTGACTGGTAGAAAATGCCTATGGCATAAAGTCCGCCTCTGTACATTTTTGTGCTTGAAGTATTAAATAAATAGTAGGGTTATCAAAATATTGTGTTTTTTATTTTCACATAAATGTTTTGTGTTGTTTTGTCTGTGTATAATAAATTTCACGAAAATTGTGAATAACTTTTTACACACTAATATTGTGAAAAGTTTTAAACAAAAATAATAGGTTCAGAAGTCAATAATTTCCATAAATTGCTTAATGTAAACTCTTAACCTTCGGCTTGCCTGGTAGGGTCTATCAGACCCACCTCTGCACATAAACTGTTATTTTTCATTCAAATTATAATTTCTTGCTAACCGCAGTCAGTAGCTGGCCTTTATGAATAGCTAGTCGATCTCCACCCGCTACCTCAGTCCGGAGCATGCTCTCGTAGTAGGTAGGACGTGCGTGTAGTTTGCGCGGATTTCTACTAAGTAATTTATGTTATAAGAGTTACGAAAGTTCTTTGTTAAAAACGCTACCAGAGTAAAAATAGAAAAATAAATAAAATGTTGTTGATTTGTAACATTTTTTTATTTTAACTTCTAATATACACCCCTAGTAAAATCGTAATAAATTAGTACATTATAATTACTTATTTATTAAAAATTATTTGAGAAATAACAAGTAAAAAATCCGGGTCTGACAAACCCACCAGGCATACCGTGTAACTTTTTGCCACCAGGCATGCCGAGGGTTAAGGCCTGGTTCCATTTAAGACTTTCACACATTGACAATCACAATGTCAACTCTTCTATCGACACTCCACAGTACGACATATCAAACAACATCGATATTTACTCCAGCACATCACTAGTCGGTAAGGAACTCCATAAGTTAACAGCTAGAGCCTGTCATATATCAGCGCTTGGTGACATATTCGCCCGTCATGTACGCTTTACATATCCGGAGTAAAGCTACGTCTTGTTGAGCCTACAGGTTTATGAATCATGTTTTTATTGCTTCGGTGTAGTTATTTCAGTGTATATGGCCAATGTTTTCAATGTTTCATGATGAGTCATCCTGATTTTGAAATGAAATTGTTTATTCTGTAAATAGGCTATTGGAATCACTTTTACAGGTCGAATTAGAAAAAAAAAAATTGCTAGATGAGTTCGGCGTTTCCTATCTGACCACTCTGAGAAGAAAGACCGAAACAAACTCAGAGGTCACAGTCTCTTTTAAAGTCCAGACATAATCTTGGTCAGGCCATATGAGGACCATGTAAATTAGTGTCTGAAATGGTCTTTTGAGAAAAGAACCACACAGATTTGAGTGGACCTGTCCAGTTAGTGCAAGCATTTGTCAATAATCGTGGAGCTCAACTCGGAATTTAAGAAGCTCAACTCGACGAACAATACCAAAGAAAGGACATTTGGGTAGGCCGCATAAACTACTCAAACTGCCAGACCATCATTAAAACTAACCGAGAAAGAAAAATATATATATATATACATAGTCCTTACATTCACAATAATTAAAATAATATAATACTTTACAAAGTAATTATGTCATTTTGTATGTAATATTCAACAATAATACAACAAGGTTGCCTGGAAGAGATCGCAGAAAGCGATAAGGCTGTCCATTGTATGTTTTGTAGTATAAAATGTATTATTTACTATGTATGTTCTGGTGTACAATAAAGTATATATATATATATATATATATATAAATGTCAATGTTTAAATAAAACTGGTATATTTTGATGATTTTATTGAATAACTTGTGGCGTCATCGACACGAATATCCGGAAATAAATAGTGTTTGAATGTTGGGATGTCGAAGTTATGTGGAGTTTGGATAGTTTATGTCAATTAAGGCATTATTTATTATTCTTCAAAACTAGCTCAGCAAAGGACGATTACTGCAGTGCTATTCTGTAACCATCTCTCCGTGAAAACTTAGTTGAAGTGAGCGTGGAGTGAGCTGTCATTCCACCTAATGCTAGAGATTGACACTATTGACAGTTCACTTCACCTAAGTTTTCGTGGTGAGTTTTTTATTTACAGAATACGTCGGCTGATCACTGTCTTAATTGCATTTTGTTTGTATCGCTCTTTCTTTTGGCTACAAAAAGCGACTACATTATTATATTGGGTAATAAATAAATAAATATTTATACAGTTCCCAAAAACTGCCTCGTTGGTCAAGTGATCGCAAGTGCTACTGCTGAGCGTGAGGTCCTGGGTTCGATTCCCAAGTCAGGCAAAGTGTTATTGGGTTTCTCTATCAGGAATTTCTCAGTAGCAGCCTGGATTTGTGACCGGTTGATTGCGATAGGTTCCCAAAAACGTCAATCCAGGCTACACGTATAGTGGTGCCGCCGCCCAAAAAGGTTCAACAGACTAACAAATGGCGTGATAACTCTCCAGCTTGTCTGTTGCGTGTCTAAATAACTACAGTAACTGGAACACTAGTAAAAAAAACCGGCCAATGAAGGGTTCCGTAGTTGGGATGAATTTATCCCAAAAACAAACTTAACTTTGTAGTTTGTGTTCTCCCATACATCGATGAATTTGAATCATCGTGAATTTGCCAACTGAAAATGTAAGACTGTAATCATATAAAAAAGATAAAACTACAAATTAACGATTTTCGGACTTTTTCCTTTACTTGTGCTGTGAGACCTTGCTTCCTGCTAAATTTCATGATTCTAGTTCAACGGGAAGTACCTGCGGCTTTGATTTATTTGCGAGGATCAAAATATGTCGCATAAATGGCCGTATTTTTGTATTGCGTTGACTTAGAAGCTTCATTTTTTTAGAGCTTCAAGGGACCGTATTGGATACTTTCGTATTTGATATTAATTTTAACTTGATACTTCAACGTTTTTCTGAAAAAAAGCGTCTTAACAGACTGACAGATAGACAGACGGACAACGACGTGATCCTATAAGGGTTCCGTTTTTTCCTTTTGAGGTACGGAACCCTATAAAGGTTAACATCAGGCCGTTTTACCTTTAGACATTACCTAGCTGAACAAGCAGGTTGACGACCTCTGTTGTCCACCTGCTTGTTCAGCTAGGTAATTAGTCAGCTTGCTCAGAGGGAACACTTAACTTATCTTACAAAATACTTTCGAAAGCGCTATTCAACCTCGACGTTCTTATGTTTCAAAAGTCAAAAAGTATTTGAAAGTAAGGTTGAGCCTAGTAAAATCAAATCGCCGTAAAAACGCATTTTATTGCATACTAGCTGACCCGACGGTTAAGGATCGTAGCATGTGGCGTTCTGTAGTTCATACCCCAATGCGGGGAGAAAGCGTGAGTTTATGGATATGGGCTTGAGTTCATACAAAAATATATTTCTATTTCTATAGAAAAAACACTTTCAGTTGTACCCGATTTCTCCCATTATCCGGGATTTTTTTCCCACTTTTCGTTCCATAAAAATCTAACAAAAAAACAGCCTAATCAGTGCATCCGTTCTCAAGTGACGCGCTTACCGTTAACAGTATTATTTTTTTATTTACATAGAATATAATTATCTATTAAGTATAAAAGCACGAACAGACACACATGCCAATAAAAACCTACCTGTATCATCACTCAGATTACCGCGTCTACTATTTTTAAAACACAAACAGCTACATACGATTAAAAAAGCCAGCCAATCTACAAACAGTGAACTCGTCTGTACTTTCATTGATCATTCACTTTACCGATTGTACGTATGCAGTTACCTATCGTATCGTACTTTTTCCTCTTTTTAATGCGTCTGCTCCCCCTCGATAAATTGTAACCTTTGTTAGGGAACCCATGTTTATGTATGTAATTTGGCGTTTACGTTGCATTCCGTGTTAAAACAGCGTAAATACTTGACGCGAATTAATGAAGATACGTAGTTTTATTGGGTAGGTACGTTGTTTTTATAATTAGAATGTATTTGTCTATGATTAATATAAATTAAAAAATATGAAGTGACAGTTTTCTCAAATTATGTGCATAGAAAAGATGTAATAAACTTTATAACTTCATTGAGATTTTACAGTTCCGCAACATTGTTTCAAATTTTCGCAGTAAAAGTAGTTATAGTGTTGGCAAAAGTCCGAACATTCCCGGGACATCTTTGACAACTCTAAGATTTATTCTCAATAAAGTTGTCTCTGTAAACGGTAGTTGTTGTGGGCAAACTGTACGAATAATTCATCTATACTATCCTAAAATTAAATTATGTACATCATACATTGGAATAACAAACCCGGCTCAAAGTTTCCCTTAAGTTTAAAACCTTCGCATAAGTTCGTAGAACGTTGATCTCCGAGCTTCAGTGCATTATCATCGATCGTCACCGACATGGCAACATTGTCTAGAAGCTGCACAATAAAAGATAAGTAGCTGTTGCATAGTGTTGTCAAACATTCGATATTTACGGGACAGGTTCCCGGGATGTACTTAAGTTGCTTATTGGTTCCGTAAAATGTCTGTTGAAATAAAATAAAATGTTGATATGTGTGTGTGAATAAAAAAAAATTATGTGTGGGTTTCATGTGTTATAATTTTAATAAATTTGTAAATATAAGTAGAAGGTACATTCTAATTTATAATCGACTCTTCATGTGACCAGAAGGCTGGCCTATTCTTCGGCCAGAGAATCAGCATTGCCATACAGCGTGGCAATGCTGCCAGCCTTTTGGGCACTTTTCCTGTTGACAGCGATGCGGACGAATTTTTTGATGCCCTATGATTGTCTTCCCCCTTTATATTTGTATACTTAGTTAGTTAATAGTTTATATATATTTTAGTGTTAGCTTGTATATTATAATTAAGATTATTTATAAATACAATACGATAGCAAAGCTTATTATACTACATAGTACACTACTACATAAAACTAAATAGACTCCTAAAACTCTCACAGTTACATAAGCTCTGTCTACATTATTCCCGTCCCGCATTTCTCAATCCCGGGGCTTGTCGCGTAGCAACACTAGTGCGAACCCTCCTTAACTGTTACGTGAGGTATTAAGAATTTAGTGGGAGTCCCGACAAGCCCTCCTCATCGATTCGACGCCAGGTTGTTGCTTTTATAACCTTGTTTTGATTGTAGCCTTGAAGGTAACGATTTACGACTCAATACAATATAAAGTATCGGAAGTTTGCTGTAAAATATTGATAGGTTCTGTCTTAAATTAAAAGAAGTGTCGTTACAGTTTTTTATACATAACTTTGTCGTAATGTTATTGCTGGCTTTGTGAGATATTGTTTTATGGGTCCTCCAACTTGGTAAAATGTTCAGCTGTGGATATTAAAATAAAATAAATAGTCTTTTATTTCAGGCAAAATACCCATATAAAAAATAAACAAACAGAATAAATAAGTAGTAAAACAGTAAAAATAAATAAAAAGTATCATTAATAATTATCATTAAAATAAAATATCATTAAAAATTATCATTAAAATAAAATATCATTACAAATTATCATTAAACATTATCACAGTCTTCAAATAACATACATGGTATTGTATATTGAAAAGCCTATAAATATGACACAGCATAATTTCGGCTTTCTAACATACTTACATAAACTCACCCCTTTCCGTGGGGGTAGGCAGACACTACAGAATGCCACCTCCTTTCATTTTAGTTAGATACCCAACTTTTAGTACCTTGAGGACCGAGCTGTGCTCGGGTTAAAATACAGAATGCTCATTTAATAGTATAGGATAGTTCATACTAATTCCATGTATAGTACATACTCATTCCATGCTGCCATGATAGTAGGTACTTACCAATTCCATGCTGCCATATAATAACATGGTAATGACATTCTAAGGTAGCCATCTTGTTCAAAATTTTGGACGACCGAGCTCCGCGCGGGTGAAAATACGGAGAAAACGAATATGAGACCTAACTAGATTGATTTTTCGCCCCTATAAACCCTATATAGCAACTTTCATCGAAATCGTAAGAGCCGTTTTAGAGAAAGTGATTACAAATATATATATATATATATATATATTTCGGAAAGTATTGACTCTCCGATTATTAAAAGTTTTGTGAGAAGGACAATCACAGAACATTAATCTGGGGATGCCCTTTTCACAATACTACTCGTATTAGTTACTCTGCCTTTTATAATGTATCTCAGCTACTAATACTAGAAATAAGTTATTTGGTATTGCTTACTAACACAATGGATTATTGTTGTCCGATAAATAAAGAATTATTATTATATGTATACAAATATTGCACGTTTAATAGCATAGGATATGCCTAAAATATAAGTCTATTTTAACAGAAATATATTCACGGAAAGACAAGTGTCTGTTAAAATAACTAAGAGTAAGCTTACTCCTTCATATATTATGTAGAAACATATTCTAAATGCACTGAAAACTTAATGGGCTATATTTCAACTGCCTGTCCACGTAAGCGAAGTACATTTTCTAGCCGTTCCTGAAGGCTACGGCTATAAAAGAGCGGGAGAAAATAGGCTAGGAAAAGATAGGGCAGGGTCTGTAGGTTACATTTTCTGACATGTTTATATTAAAAAGCAATTTAGAACAGAATGATAATCTTTAAAGATAAGTAAAATAATTTTTTTGTTTATTTTTTATTAACGTAATATGCTTTAGAAAATAGACATTTACACTATAAGCTAAACTTAATCATTCGTAATGGTTTCCAAAGACTATAGACAGTTGCAAATGAAATCCCACGTGGTTGTTGGTACGTTAATACTTAGTAACCTTCCAATTAGAACAAATCATGCTACTTTTCGACTGAAATAGAATCATATTTACGAACGATGGCAACTGATTAGTACCTACCTACTTTTTAAGACATATTCTTTCACGAAAAATACTAAATACTTCGAATTTTCTTTCATTTATTTTTGTTCATCTTTACAAATACAGGAATTTATCCTGCCTCCTACGATCCAAACATAGAACTCACCTCCCAATTATACTGAAGTGGTGTAGCATCTCTAAAGTACAATACGGTTTAAAATCCGGATCTGTAGACATGTACAGTCATATTCCGAAGTCGAGTCGAGTTATAACAAGACAAACTTGCTTCTAGTCGCTAACAAGTCGCCCAAGAGCTAGGGGTGACAGTCACTCGAATATTGTAATCGGCTTAGTTATCCCTGCCCGTGTATTGCAGCCCTCTAAGGATTATACGTATATTATATAGTAAATAGATATGTTTCTAATTGTTGTTTTCGGAGGATATTAGATAGTTTTACGCGGGATATTATTGCTGGTAAAGGACGATAACTACTAGATACAGTCAGCCCAAAAAAGATGTCGATCAATAATTCCATCCATCCATCGACAAGAATTCATTTGGTTTTCTATAATTTATGTTCTATATAATACTGCATCAATAGGTAGCTACAATTAAGTACAATGTGTAACATTTTTTGTGGCTACACATTGATACGATATTAAGGAAACAAAGAATGCAGACAATCAATCTGCCTAGCTTTTTCCCAACTATATTGGGGTCGGCTTCCAGTCTAACCGGGTGCAGCTGAATATCAGTATTTTATATGGAGCTACCCAGTAACTGGGTAATACGATACCCCTTGGTAAGACTGGTGTCAGACTTTCGGGCTTCTGACGACTCTTAACGACTGTCAAAGATCCACGAGTGACGGCTTAACGTGCTTTCCGAGGCACGGAGGGGTCTCGGTCACCCGTCCACGGACCAACCCCGGCAAACGTAGCTTAACCTGATAGATCGACCCATGCAGCTGTTATTAGTTAGCCACGAGCTCCTCACTCTAACAAAGAATGAAGACATTTAAATTAATTCACAGAATAAGCAAGCTGAAGTGGCGATGTGCCAGCCATATTAGCCGTAGAACCGATGACCGTTGGGGTAGACGTGTTCTTGAGCGGAGACCGCGAATTGGCAAACGTAAGGTAGGACGCCCTCAGGCTAGGTGGGGCGACGATCTTCGCAGGGTGGCTGGTAGCAGCTGGATGAGAGTTACCGAGAATCGAGTTTAATGGCGTGCAATAGGAGAGGCCTATGACCAGCAGTGGACTGCTGTAGGCTGATGATGATGATGGTGAAATAAATTCTTGTC
This sequence comes from Agrochola circellaris, assembly GCA_914767755.1. Lineage (NCBI taxonomy): Eukaryota > Metazoa > Arthropoda > Insecta > Lepidoptera > Noctuidae > Agrochola > Agrochola circellaris. The sequence goes on from OU611847.1 coordinate 7,377,108, forward strand.
GATTAAATTCAATTTTATTTTAAAAACGACTTTTTGCGGCGAACTTTATTTAAATGCCTAACTTTAAGTACATGGATAAAATAGATAAAGAACGAGGTTCGGGAAATACGTTTAGATTAACATAGATCAAACACCATTAATGGCAGACAGCAGAAGTTAATTAGTATTCCAATAAGTATAAATGACTGACATGTATGTTTGGTATACATAGCTTTTCACCAGTTTCACTTTTGAGTTAGAGATAAGGAACGATCCCCGCAGTAAATGAAGGGTTGCGCTAACTGCGCTCGGAGCAGTTTAAAACAACATTGTGCTCGTAATTGTAATGATTTATACTAAAACTTATTACTCCAAGATTGTGAATATTTAAAATAGGTACTATAAGAGCCTTTTGTCTGCTTGGTTTTACCATGCAACCTTCATGAATAGTTTAAAACGTGATGGCATAATATGAGAGTAAGAAAGTTATAACTGAATGGCTAAACACTCTAACGTATGATGAAACTGAGCACATTCTAGTACGAATTTGCTGACTTGACACACACATACATAATTATACACTCAAAAACACGCACACACTCACTCACACGCACACACACACTCACACACACAATCACGCATGCTTAGAATAAGTTCATAGAAACTATATCAATTTTATATTTTTACCAGCTTTGATTCTTGGCTGGGTTTTGTTTTATATTGTATTATTTTCTAATTAATTTAGTCTCAATACTGTATTAAATAAGGGAAGTAGCGAGTCAACCCCAACACAAGTATTTTTAATTACTTACTGGGGCTGTCTCAACTCATGTATAGCATGTAACTTTTGAGACTGAATAAACATATTTTAATTTAATTTAATTTAATGAGAAAAACACTAAGAGCGTGTGCACACCATGCGTTGCGGCGCCGCGCCACAAAGATTTCGCCGCACTGGCGGTCATACAAACAACTGAGCGTTGCCGCTCTAGCTTTGCAACGCGTACACCCCTCCCCGCCACGTCTCGCTGGCGCAAGTCCGGTGGACGTGCGGTGCGACGCCGGCGCCGGAACGCACCGCGTGCCATAAAACGCCGCAGGGACACTACTCCGGCGCAGCGCTGCCACCGCAACGCATCGTGTGCACAGTTTCTAATTCGTATAGAAACTTGGGAATATTAGAAAAAAAATAAGGAGCTAGCTAAAAGAGCTGACAGAGTATGTTATAAAATAAAATGTAAATTAATACAAATTGATTTAAATAATTACGATTTAAAACTAAATAAGTAATTTTATTGATTCGACCCGGTAATGTAAGGACGAGGAGTCCTTCTAGTGCACATTGATGTATAGAAATTTTGTATTATAGGTTACATACAAATTGAAAAGTAAAACAGATATTTTATATCCCAACAGGCCCAATCAGTTTGTTATTAGACATGACATAGTGAGACCTAAAAAGTTTCTGTAACAAAATAAGTATTCTTACTTAACAGAAGAAGGTTTAGAAATATTAAAATAACGACATCGTTCTTCATAGTCATATTGTCAATAAGAGAAACCTTTTTTCTATTGTTTGTTTTCAGGATAAACCTACCTATAGGATTATCAAACGAAGGTTGTAAGCCATAATGGATCGTTCTAATTTACACTGAAAACAGACACATATGTAAGGCTACACTAGAAAAACGGTATGTGTGAACAAAATCCCTGGACCCGTGTCACAGCCTCCCTCGGATTTGCTTAACAAGATTAGGAGAGCGAAAAATGTCAGACAATGAGGTCGAATTAACTGCGAATGTGAATGTAGAACAGTTGTTGTCACTACTACGAGTACACGTGCTTTGAATTAAAGTCGTTTTTAGAAAACAAGGTTGGATATGAAATAAAGTTCTTTTTGTTTCTCTAATAGTTATAAAAGGATCATAATATTCCCGGTTGATGAAAAAATAAAAAAAATATGCTTCCATCTATATTAACTTTTATTAAATGTATACGTTCATTACTCACTATTTAATGATGCAAAAATATCAAGTATAAGCTAACTATTTAAAAAAGTAAGCAATTGTTCGCGTAGACTACCTACGTTAGTCTACGCTGCTACGACGTAGTCTTTGCTACGACTCGCCTACGACGGCTTCGACGACTATTAATTGCTACGCGAAGAAGCGAAAACTCAGACTACTATTGTGGAACTTGTAAGAAGTCCACAAGTTCAATATGGAAGTGGCATAATGTGTAAACAACCTTTTAATATAGGTATTTATTTTTCAATCAAACATTTTCGTATAACAAATTAATTGTATTCACCTGTACGTTTCAATAGCCTCTGATTCTATCTTTAACAGAACCAATATCGATTTCGAGCTTTTAGTACAACAAGATTTTCCGGGAAAACCACCCACGAGTACTATTACAAAAGGAAATATTTCCAGAATGCTCTCGTAACTAAAAATATTTGTACAAATATTCTATTGAGTGGATATTCATATGGCTCATAAAAGGGTCATATGATTAGAATTTTTGACATAAAGAGGTATATATTTAATTTGGGCCGTGGGAGTAAATATTACCTGAAGGTTGGGATCAGGAGGATCAACCCTGTAAAAAAGGATCGTTCGTTATAATTTATGAAAAATAAATTGGTTTTAACGTTTAAGTAGAATAAAGAGATGTGTCGGAATAAAGGTATAATACGGATTCAGTCGCTTTCTGAATAAACATGAAAAAGGGTCGTGTTTAATACCTATTTTATTTATTTAGGTCTATTTGTTCCTTTACGTAACAATTAACAATTTTATACGTTGACAATTTTATTGTTTTTTGGCGTGTAAATTAGATGTCAAGTATCGAAGTGTTAACATGGAATGCTTACAAAGATAACTCTTTTTTCTCTTTTTTTTCGAAACTCATAATAATAGGTATATAATTTAACCCTATTATTTCTAATTCACGACTTAAGTGCCATTAAGTTCGGTGGAGATTAGAACAGGCCATTAATTTTAATGTAAATCATATTTGAAAAATGATTACGTATTTTATGACTATGGCCCCCCCCCGCCTATGTCCAGCAGTGGACGTCTTTCAACTGAAATGATGATGATGATGATAGTTTTATGACTTTAATATTCCCTTATGCATAATTATTATGACCCTACTAATATTATAGATGTGAAAGTTTGTATGTTTGGATGTCTGTTACTCAATCACGCAAAAACGGCTGAACGGATTTGGATGAAATTTGGCACACAGATAATTTATAATCTGGATTAACATATAAGATACTTTTTATCCCGGTAGTACGTGGGATAGTTAAAGATTACTTAGACGACAAAAAGGCTTGGGACTAATTAAGCTACTCCAATGTACCCCAAGCAACAAACAAGTGTTTTTAGAATCAAAGACTACATGATACTATATGAGCTCATATAATTGTTTGGATTATTTTATTTGACTGTAAGTCAATTTATTTTAAATTTTGTTTTCATTTATTGCCGACATAATCTACTCATTAAAACGTTTTTATTTTATGAGTTGATTGCAATTTGTGCTTATGTAAATTATTTTTGCATTCAAGCATTATTATATAGAATCAAGTTTTTCTAACTGAACAGACAGCTGTGCTGCTGGGGAGTTTGTTGCGCCACTTCTTCTTCCCAGCTTAAGCACTAGGAAGTGGTGAAGGGTGGGCGTTTTTGGGGGACTGTCTTATGTAATTTTGACGTTCGAAAAGTGCTGATTCTCAGCCTAGTTTGAATAAATGACTTTTGAATTTGAATTTGAATTTGATAATAAATTTTCAACATCCACGCGGGCGAATGTGTGGGCGAAAGCTAGTAATATTATAAATGTGTATGAATCTCCATATGTGAAAACATTAAAACAACCTAATGTCAAACATATTTTTACCCAATATTTGGACTACAAAACCCTTTTGAAATCGTTCAAATTGCATACGAGAACAGATTTAACGGCAATTAAATAACTGTAACATACGAGTAGAATCGTTTGATCATCCGATTCATTCAGAAACGTTGTGATTAAAAACGTTTTTTACTGTGTAAATAATCCGGAAATAACGAGGTAGCAATTAAATAGAGCTTTGAGACAACATTGGGTGGACAGGGGCTTACATCAAAGGGCCGGCAGGGGGCGTGGTCACGTGTCATCGAAGATAAGTCCGTTACTGAACTGAGTGAGGCATCAAATTCAGCGGGTTGGACTTGAACTAGTTTTAGTGCATGCTGTTACTACATTATAAAGCCCGACCATCGCGCCGTAAACGGCGGCCCTCTAGTGAACTAAAATACTTTTGCTGGAGGCGTTTACGGCGAGATATATTCGATAAGTTATCAGTTATCTATTCTTTTGAAGATTAATAAAAATACGTATATAATTGGTATCTACATATTGTTTCTGAACAAAAATACTTATAAAATGCTTGTAATGACAGTGTTCATGTTCACGTCAATAGGGATGTTGACAAATTTTTTTTTTGTTCTTCATTTAGGTTATTCAAAAATATCGTACGCGTTTTTTTTTTTTTTTTACATAGTTAAAAGATTACGGCAATACATTGAGTAGGCAATGCGTTAAAATGTGGCATGGCGTCACTGGGCCGGTAGATTTTATACTGACTTGTGACGTAGGGAGCCCCCACTCCCCAAACTTTATGTGTTTTATCTAAACCATTTTTTATTAATATGATAAAGCAAAAAATACGTGCCTAATATATATTTTTTATTATCTGACTGACAGACTAAATTTTTTTTTTTTCCCCAGTCTACTTCCCTATTATGCACCGGGCGTGGTTTGAACAAACGACATTTCGTTCTTCAAATTGCAGCTATAATAAAATTTAATTGATGTGACAATTATCTCGTAGAGTTTTTGTTTTGTATTTTGTTGTTTCGTTTTAGTAATATGTAGATCCTTTATGTATAATGAAATGAGCAGGCATTCCATGCCTAGATACAAAAATCAATAATACACAACGAAAATATACAGTTGTCTATTAAGGAACTATCGCTGTTTTAGAAGCCATATATGTTATGAGTGGGACTACTAAACGCTTGTACGCCGCTTTGGAACGAGGAATGTTTAATATTTGTTTCAACTGCTTTTATTAATGACAGTAACTACTACAGCTAAGTACTGACCGTCAGTGGGATTTGTGTTTAATTTAAAATGAAATTTGGCTTCGGGACTTAAACTTTTTAATTGAAATAACGAGGCGGTGTTTTGAGTTTCATGCTTTTGCGTTTACACTGGGTGTTTTTATAATTTAACTATTTAATTATTTCATACGTGTTTTCATTGATTAATAAGATATTTCCATTGCATCAATATTCTTCTTTTTTGTGTACCACTGACAACGCCATTTCCACGGCATTGTCGGTGGAAGCGCAGAAGTCACTTGAATTAAATACCATGGTTGAAATGTTCTGTGTTTTAAATTAAAGCTACTTATCGATGTAGAATAAAGGCTTAGCGCAATGAAGATATATGATTTTGTAAAGATGGCTAATAAGCATACATTGCCATGCAAGCCTACATTTATGTTCGTATATATCTCATCAAAATGTAGGGAACAGCTGATTTTTTTTTCGCGATTTCACCGTCGGTCCCATAGTGAAAGTTATTCATAATGATGAGTACAATGACCCCTTAAGAGGTTTAGGGTAAACAAAAACTAAGGTTGTATAGATAGTTATAATAGTCAAATAGCCAGTTTTAAAGCTGTCATTAAATACTAATCTTCCATTAATTTGTTGCAGATAGCAATAGCAACATTATACTCGATTTTAATGGTTCTTTGATGAAATGAATGAAATCATTAGCGTTTTAATGATCCATTACGTAATGGGGCATTAATGTTTGTCTTTGTGCAACTGGGTGTACGTTCAGTACTTACAGAGGTATAATGATTTTTTTTTTACACATTCAACAACACAATAAGTTAGCGAATAGTCAGGAGTTCATGTTTAGAAGTGGATAGCGGGCTTTTAAGATCGTCATTTTCCAGTTTAGACATCGCTTGTTGCTTCAATTTCCTACATCAAAAGGACACAACTTAGCATGAAGAACATTCGAAAAGATTAGGTATACCCCACAAAAAGATAAAGTACCAAAGCCACGGACCACATCAGCCACTGAGTTAACAACCCCAGTGCCGTAACTGGCAGAGCAATTACTTGCTTAGACACTTTTAAAATCCCGCAATCCCGCAACATTTGGGAAATGGAAACGTCGGGAATCCGAGGAACATGATCTAGTTTGTTTTGTATGGAATAAAATTTAAAGCAACAACTTGGTTGGTTTGGAGGGATTTTATTTCTGGTTAAGGTTTCAAGTAGTTCCTGAAATAGTAGGTCACTTGAAAAAGGGGAGCATATTATACAATCATGTTATAGTTATGTTGTGGGGTTTGGTTTCCGCACTTATTCCTTCAGTGGACCATTGTGCGTGGGCCATAGCGGCCGTTGGTGGTTACTCCAACCAGCCCACCTCCCTTCAGAAGTTAATTAAACCTCCTGGTCTGTTCAGAACGTCTGTGAAAGATCTGGGTGTCCCGAGGGTCTGTGTTCTAATCTGGGTGACGCCCATCTACTCGACTCTTCTCTTGTAGTTTTGGATGTTACTCCGGATAATTGTTTAAACTAGGCAGTAAGACAACAGAAGTTACCCCTTCAATTAACCAATTATTATTAGAGAATAATAAAAAGGTATCTTCTGGCAATATAACTCAATATAAATCGAAGGGAGTGCAACATACTTTAAAATTATTTAATCAAAATATCCAAGGTTGCTCTTCCAAATTATTGGAAATAGAATTGTTTTTGGAAAATACCAAGTTTGATGTCATTTGTTTAACAGAGCATTGGCTAAAAGATCATCAAGTGATCTCAATTAATTATGAAAATTATTGTGTAGTTAGCCATTTCAGCCGAAAACGGATGATACATGGTGGGTCATTAATATTAATTAAAAATTCTATTAAATCGAAGGAAAGAAAAGACATCATCAGACTATCTGTTGAACACAACATTGAATTGTCCTGTGTTGAGCTTGATAAGCATGTTATAGTATGTGTTTACAGACCTCCAAGTTACCAGAATCTATCCGTGTTTGATTCTGTAATGGAAGAGGTATTAAAGAAACTTAGTACTAGTAGTAAGTCAATAATTATATGTGGCGACTTTAATATTAACTTATTAGAAAATAACTCAAATACTGTCAGATTATTAAGCCTTTTTGAGTCATTTGATTTGTCAAATGTTTTTATTGAACCAACCCGAGTGACAGCTTCCTCTGCCACCTGTATAGATAATATTTTTTGTAATTGTGATTACTTACACAAACAAATTGTAAACAAGTTGCCATCAGATCACAGTGGACAAACAATAACTTTTTGCTCCTACATACCTTTACAAAAAATTCAAATAAGGTTTAGATCAATTACATGTAAAAGTTTAGAGAAATTAAATAATTCTTTGGCCAGTAAATTATGTGCTCAGAGTTTTAATAATATAGGTGACCCAAATGAGTTCTACGCCGAGTTCTTTTCACTATTAAACACGCAATTTAATGACACTTTTCCACTAAAGACTAAAAGTATTTACACCAAGTTCTTATTTAGTGATTGGGCGACTCCAGGTATTCGTAAAAGCAGGGAAAAACTATTTGAACTTTATGGCCTAAAGCAACATATGAATAATACAAGCTTTCATAAGTATGTTGCAAAATATTCAAAAACTTTTAAAAGTGTGTGCAAAATAGCCAAAGCTCTTTATATTAGCAATAAAATAAAATCAGCTGATGATAAAATAAAAACTACCTGGCAAATAATAAATAATGAAACAGGTAGGAAAAAACAGCGAAATACTGAATTTAATTTAGAGACTGCACATGGCCCTATCAACTCAGATGTAGAAATAGCTCAGGAATTTGAAAACTTTTTTGCTAATATTCCCATTAAAACTACTGAAGCTTTAAATTCCTCACCCGCGCTTTCTGCTGCCTTACTTAGACAGAATGTGAAGGCATGCCCTTTGGAGTTTAGGTTTCAGCATACAAACCCCCAGGCTGTTATAAAAGCTTTTAAAGATCTTAAAATTAAATCAACAGAAGATCTCTGGGGAATGTCTGTAAAAGTCTGTAGATGTATTATCGAAACCATTGCGCCCTATTTAGCTTTCATATTTAACACCAGTGTAGACCAAGGAGTATTTCCGGATCTCATGAAACACAGTAAGCTAGTTCCATTGTTCAAATCCGGTGATAGTAAAGAACCCAACAATTATAGGCCTGTGTCAATTCTACCAGTTCTCAGTAAGGTGTTTGAAAAGTTGATGCTCAATCAAATGTTACGTCACTTTAATAAAAATTCCATCTTTCATGAACAACAGTACGGTTTCACCAAAGGGCGTTGTACCACTGACGCTGGTGTCACCCTAATAAAGAACATTTTTAATGCCTGGGAAGGAGCACAAGATGCCATTGGAATCTTTTGCGACCTCTCGAAGGCGTTCGATTGCGTAGACCATGAGACACTTCTGCTGAAACTGGAGCACTATGGGATTAGGAATACAGCTCTTGATTTACTAAGATCATACCTGAAAGATAGAAAGGTTAAAGTTCAAGTAAACGGCGTAAACTCATTGGGGTCTGAAATGGCAATGGGCGTTCCTCAAGGTTCGATATTGGGTCCATTCCTCTTTTTAGTTTACATTAATGATTTACCCCAATTACTCCAAAATCAACCGAAAATGGTTTTATTTGCAGATGACACATCATTGATCTTTAAAATCAACCGACGGTCACAAAATCTTGACGACGTGAATAACTCTATTCTTCAGGTCCAAGATTGGTTTACGGTAAATAATTTGGTACTAAATAAAAAAAAAACCAAATGCATTAGATTTAAATTACCTAATGTTAGAAGTAGCGAATGTGACATCTTATTGAATGGAGAAAAGCTGGAATATATTAATCAAACAGTTTTCCTAGGAATCACGCTAGACGAGAAATTACAATGGGGACCTCATATAACATCTCTTGCGGGGCGGCTGAGCTCTGCCGCTTTTGCTGTTAGAAAGATAAGACATTTAAGACAGTTAACAGATGTAGAAACCGCGCGTTTGGTCTATTTTAGCTACTTCCACAGTATTATGTCGTATGGCATTTTACTGTGGGGTCGGGCTGCTGACATTGAATCCATATTTATTTTACAAAAGAGAGCTGTCAGAGCCATTTATAATCTACATCGTCGCGAATCTCTCAGGGAACAATTTAAAGGGATTAATATTATGACAGTACCTTGCCAATTCATTTATGAAAATATTATGTATGTTAGAAAAAATCTACATATTTTTAACAAAATAAGTGATAGACATAATTTTAATACTAGAAATAAAGATAAAATAGATCAACCATTTTTCAGATTATCTAAAGTATCTTCATCTTTTATGGGGTACTGTGTTAAATGCTACAACAAAATACCTTGTGATATATTACAATTAAATGAAAGAAAATTTAAAACTCATATTAAAAGTACACTTTGTAAACAAGCCTATTACAAATTAGAGGAATATATCCAAGATAAGAATGCTTGGAAACATGCTGGTCCTGCTCCATAGGACAATCTAGAATCTAGACAAAATCAAACTGGTTGCTAATTTAAGTTGTATAAATTATAATTATAATTTTTACGAGTATTACATGACATTGATTTTGCATTCTGTGATTACTTCCTCACACACTGACTTATTAATTGTAAATTTTTTAAGAAAATCATCTACTTTTACAATGTTTGTAAATATGTGAAAACCGTACATCTATCACATCATTAATTAATTTATCTTTCGTGGCTTCATTTTTATTAATTCTTCTTTTTACCTATTGTGGTAACCTATTTTTATTTTATTTTTTTAGATGCATCGTCTTCACATATAATTATGTAACGAATGTAACACATACAAATATTGTAACAATTTTTAAAAGAGTAACGGTGGAGTTTCTTGCCCATTCTTCTCCATACGAAAACTACCTTTTGGAAGGGGCGACTAGAATCAATTCAATTTTTTGTAAACTTTGACGTTCAAAAGTGCCTTACAAGGGCCTATTTGAAATAAATGATTTGACTTTGACTTTGACTTTCTATCATGTTATAGTACTTTAGGGGTATGAGAAACAGGGTGTAAAGTTCACTCATCCCCCATAGAAAAGGGAGGATCCTCCGACCAGACGGGTGTCATGTCTGGAGGGCAATTGCCCAGAGGTTGAAGTCGTGAGCTTGTATATATGTCCACCGCGCGGTAAACTCTAATTGCGCGATGCAGGATTCGAGTGACGTCAGGATGTTGTGTGACGTCAAGTCTTTGATGCGTAGTTCGCATGTGGCGGTGTAGATGCCGCCACAGTACAATACAGCCCCCTAGACCATATTTCGGCCTTGGTGGCCAATCTCAACGGAGACTAGTCTTCGGCGCGGGAGATATTATAGTGCACAAGTGTGTGCGCAGACACAGGTGCACTGTCTCTTCCCTCACTCTCATAATCCGATGGGACGGCAATCCGACACAGCCGGAGAAAGATCAGGCAAAGGACCAATGGCTTAACGTGCTTTCCGGGAGAAGGGAGTATCACATCGCCCACTCTCAAACTCCGGGCTGTCACTAAGAAATTCCTAATGCTAAAACCCAATAACACTTTGCCGGACCTGGGAATTGAACCTAGGATCCTACGCTCAGCAGTCGACTAGCGACCACGAGACCAACGGGGGATAGTAAGATGATGTTAAGTTACTGAATTGAATGAAATTGAAAAAAATCAAATTAAATTGTGTATAACTACTGTTTACTTTTTGCATTATTATAAATAGGTGATTCCGCCCTAGAGTGTAAATGTGGTGCTGTTCCACAAACTATGGGACACTTAACAACAAATAAACATTATTCTTTCTTTCTTTCTTTTTTTCTTTCATTGTGGCCTGCATATACTGTCGTCTGTATGTTACAGGAACTGATGGACGTTACTAATGGCGTCAAATTCGTAGCGGAATTCTGGGTCGACTCCATTTAGACAGCCATCGACACAGTAAGAAGAAGATTATCTACTATACTCTGTATCAGCGAACCAATTTTCACGCCTCCCCTTTAAGACCTAGGCCTGAAGAGGTGCATAAAGAATATGAATTAAAAAACTCGACTAATTAAAAAGTTATGCAACAACGCGGAATTTCGCGGGTATTCACTCGTTTAAAACATTCAAACATTAAAACTGGTAGGAAATAGTAAGGGTATAATAGGTATTTCATCCGTCCGAATCAAAAAATTAAAAACACAAACAAAATTCAAAATATTTTATTTCACAAGGGCAACGTCAGAAGCTAGGTGCACGGTTCCAATTGGTCGTTTCCTATGGAGAAGAGCCGGAAAGGAACACCACGGTTACTCTTTTAAAAATAATTGTCTTTTACAATATTGGCAAATAACAGTGTTAATAGGTATGGGAAGACACTGCCTTTCAACAAGTACCAGGTACTTAACAAAATAGAAAATGGTCAACAAATCTACAGTCTACTAAGCCTACAACGTGCTCACAATCATAAAATAGACGAGAATTTATTTTATCCGTCGCTTTTGAAACACGCAAAGTACAGGAGAGAAAAGATATATAGGTACAAACCTGCTGCACGCCCTGTGTATTGAACGTTTCTCATTTGAAATAATTGATGTTAGTGCAAAACTAAAATCGTAAAACATTACAAAGCCTTAATAAAACTAAGTTTTACAGCTAAAACCCAGAGGAATTCTGTATATAAATAAACAAAATCCCATAATGAGGGGAGGTGGTATCAACTGACTATCAAACGCCCGACGTCGCTGTGTCGGGCAGTTGTGTCCCCGACTAGTCATAAAATTGTACGTGCGTGTTTGTGTCTATGTGGCGGGTAGAGTGAGGAAATAGAGAAATGTTTAAAAATGACAATGACAAACTTTTGTTTATTATATTGCAGAGAATATTTTGAACTAGGTTTCTCCATTAGTTTATCTATACTATACTATAATAATTAATATTATAAAGGGGTAAAATTTGTTTATTTGTAAGTTTGTATGTAGGGCGTAATCTCCGGAACTACCAGTCGGATTAACAAAAATCTTTTTGCATTGTATAGCCCAATTCTTGGGGAAGGTTCTGCTAGGTTCTGAAGGTTCAGCTAGTCTTAGAATAATTTGATAACACGTTTGTTTTTGTATACTATCTAACATGATAAGGTACGTTATAGCTAGTATTTTCCCAGAGATTAACCTGTTTATGTAATTTTGATAAATTTTGTCCAAAGTTAAAGATAAATGCTGTTCAATTTTAATATAAAAAGCGACACTCTTCTGACCATTTTAATCCAGAATTTGGGCATACTGCTTAGGTTAGCCAGGCTGTCCGAATTTCAAGGTTTCGTTTGTTCGCCAGCAGCGTTTTATACGGTTAACGAACTGTGAATAATGAAGTCTGAGACTGAAACACTATAGAAGACAGGTGAGAATAATTTTAGAAATGCCCACAATATTCTCGAAGTAAATTACAGCAGCAAAAACCAATGGAAAAAAATAGAACTAACAAGAAATGCCCGAAATCGCCAGCAACCAACAACGTTAATAAAAGCACAGATTAGCTCAATCAGATGTGGCCGAAAGCGTGAAAGTCAGTAATTCCGTGTTCTAGCTGAGAGCTGAGCAGACCGCGGGACGTGCTACGAATAAATAATAGCAGCTGATTAGGTCTGTACAGGTGTTGGGACGTGCCGTCCACCCGTGCCATTACTGGAGCCAATTGGTAACTGGTATTGGGGTAGCTAAAAATTGTGTGCAATAGTTTGGCTAATAACTTTATGTGATTTATATGAAAGGTGGTTATTAAGGAAGGTAAATTTCGAGAAAAAGCGAGCTGGCATAATTCTGGTTCTGCATGCAAAATAGTTTGCTGAAATGTGATTTGTGAACTGCGTAGGGTTCTGAAATTAAAGGAATCATAGTCTTACTGAAGAACAAGCATTTTTCTTTTATAAATAAAAGTAGCTGATTAGGTCTGTCTGCACAGGTATTGGGACGTGCCGTCTACCGGTGTCATTATAGTAGCCAATTGGTGGCCGGTATTGGGGTGGCGAAAATAACGTGCGATAGTTTAGCTAATAACTATATGTGATTCATAAAAGGTTGTAATGTTGGGGTATAAAATGATGGCGATTAGATAGATATTTAGGAAAAATAAGAAATAGCTAAATATTCTGTGTACCTATGTAGTTGATTCATATAAGATTGTGATGTAGAACTCTGAAATTGAAATGAATACAGACAGAATGTGAAAACCTTCTAATTGAATACCATTCATCTTTTTGCGAGAGCAATGGTGGCCAAGTGGTATCGGCCTCGATTAACGAGTTCGTGGTTTTCGAACTCAAGCTTTACTTTGTGTAATTTATTTCACATTTCATCTTCTCTCAAAACGGTGAAGGAAAACATCGTGAGGACACCGGCATGTCCTAGAACCGAAAATTCGAAGACATGTGGGTTCCACTGCACCGACCCGCACTGGTCCCGCGTGGTGTATTACAGCCCACTCCCTCTCACAGAGAGGACCCCTGTGCCCCAGCAGTGAGAACATTATAGGCAGATTATGCTCATGCTTATGCATTTAAATGAATAAACGTTTTACTTTGTCATTTCGTTCCAAGCGACGCTGATCAAACTCTCTCACTCACAATACATGAAATGCCGAGGATCACTACAAAGCAAAGCGCACCAAAACCACAACAATTGGAAGTGTCGGTGTATAAGATCAATTATCAAGTCCCGGAGTCCGGGATCCCGGTGCTAGCTTGTTTAGTTACCGTGTCAGAACAATTTGGTTTGCTCTCAAAGGGATCGTACCGACGACAGAGTTGCATGGTTCCTACAGTTTAAACTGTGTATTGTGTATGAATACGTATGGGTAAATGTGACGTGTCTTCATTGAATAGACGTGCGTGCGTGCTTCGTTGTGGACGTGTGTACTTGTAAGGGGACTACAGGACCTAAACGTTCCTAAACGCAAGTTTTATAATGCCTAAAAGAATATGATCCACTGCAGTAAACAAAATCAGAAAAATATATGATATTCTTCAGGATATATGCTAGTATGATAGTATGTTGAAAACATAATACAACTAATTTGATACGATAGAAAAAAATCATGAAGATACCTCTAAAAAAATATTTTAACGATTAAAAATCATATTAATTTACATGCAATCATTCTGATTTTTTGTCAGATTATTCTACAAGCTACATATTAGCATAATAGTGTTTTAATTTTCCAGTCCAATCAATAGATTTTTTGTAAATCGCTAACTGCTTCATATTTTGCAATAAATTACCTGCGTCGTGTCATCGCGCTTCTCTTTCATTTCTATGCAGTCCGACAGTGACCGCGCTTCAGCTGTTGTAAGCCTCTTAATCGTGTAAGTTTTGTGAGCCAGTAACTGGATTGAAAAGCTTTTCTAAATTGTACGACTTTTTACTAAACTAAAATGATTCTTGCAAGAATTCTTGCAATGCGTGATCCTGATCAATTTTTTTAAAATAATAACACTAATTAACTTGTTGAGGTATTACAAGTAACAAATCGGTTTATTTATATTATAATAAAGACGGTGCCTTCGTGAATTTATTCGCGATCTTCCCGTCAAGGCCTAAAAGATGAATGCCAGTCCTCGAACTGCTTGATTTATGAGTTCATCTACCATCGAGACTGACGCTGTATTACACTTAATTTTATTTAAGATTAATGTTGCATTTCCTCCATCTATTTATTTCCCAATTAGATTTGAAACTGAACATTTTTCTTCCTAATCTACGGATGAAAAGAAAACACTTTTGTTTCAACTTAAATCATTGATTTTATTTCGACGCATTTCACGCTGGACATAATTCACAAAGATACCGTCGCTATTTATTTTTAAACTGCAATAACCAAGGGTCCGAACGGTATTTTTTGTAAAAAGGGCTATAGTGTCCCTTTTTGTGTTTAGTTTATGGTCGTTCAATGTTGTGGAAGTGTGTGGAAAGTCAGAGATATGGCGAGAACATAACACGCCATAAATATCGAGGCCAATATACGGATTTATTCGCGTATAGGCCGAATAAGTTTTTTTTTTAAGAAAAAAATTTAAACTTTGAAATGTGTGTTTTGGAATTTTTATTTATGGGAGCTTAGATCTCGTATATTTTGGAAAGGGGACGCTGCCGGCCGTCGATAGTGTGTGCAGTGTCAACTAAAGCACGCGCTCGAGCGTTTTCGACATTCAGTCTAGACTTTATTGGTTTAGACTTTGGGGCTTTGTGGCAATTAATTTCAATAAATAAATTATTTACGGACTTGTTTCACTATTGCGGCACTATTGAACCGGGGATTATACCGAATTAGAAAGCATAATAAGGCATAAGAAAAAGAAAGCTGATAATTTTATCAAACATAACGTAGCATCACACCTTCACGAAGGGTTGGGCAGAGATGTACCTATAGTACACCCGCATTTCGCCAGTTATGTTAAAGTCCTATGTGATAGGCCCTATTATTTCGGACTTTAATAAAAAATCTGACTCCAGACGGCTACTGGGAAATTCCAAATAGAATACCCCACTACACTTTACCCGACCTGGTAAACTAACCACTCGAAAAACTGACCAAACCAAAACCCAATGCCCACACGATGAGAGTATCCACTTAAACCTCGTCTATTAAGTAAGTGACCCAAAACCAGGATAAACCTCTTTAGATTTGGGCCAAAATAGATCCTATTTTACCGTTACAAAAAGAGGCCAATGTAAACCGGTAATCTTTAAAGCTATGTGTCGTAAACCAGCCAGTGTTTACGTTTCATTAGCTTGTTTTGTTGAGTACACACTTAAGAAGCTGTAAGTGTTGAGCCCAGGTGCGCCCGCGACTATTTACTAGCCGACGCCCGGGGTCACTACACCGAATGGCGAAGGGTGCCAAGAATAAAGAAAGACGTGGAGATTACTTATTTTTATTTATTTATTAGCGACCTGCTCCTGCTTCGCATGGTTAACATGGCTTGACAAAACATCGAGCTTTTTTTATTTTATGTTATTTTTAATATAATAATTGACTATACATATAAATCTTTCGGAATAAATTGGCTAAATGATGGTGTAAATAGCATCAAAACTAGTTTTATAAACACAAACATATTTTTGTTTGAAGTAGTAAACAATTAAATTAAAATGTAGGGAAATGTATTGGTATTATTAGGGATATATACTAAACATTATGCGCGATGAGGACACGATTTGATAAAGTTGTCTCGATAGAATAAATTCGCAAAGTTACCTCTTATCGAGTAATTTCTTCCTCTATTTTACTAGTTTTTTATACAGGGCTATTGGTAAAACACCAACATCCTATTAAGGGGTCATTGTACTCATCATTATGAACAACTTATACTTTGATTCCAAGCCTTAAATCGGGAAAGAAAAATCTGGTGTTCCATACATTTTGACGAGTTGTGTGAACATACTCGTAAATGTAGGGAACAGCTGTTTTTTTTTTCGCGTTTTCATGTTTGGTCCCATATTAAAAGTTGTTCCTATTGATGAGTAGAATTACCCCTTAAGAGGTTGTTGGTGTTTTACCAATAACCCTGTATAAATAAGTAATTTTATATTATGATTCATTTATTAAAATAAAGTTCATAGATGACTGGAGCTTTTTTGCGCGATAGTTTTTTATTTAAGAGCAATATGATGAAAATAACATCTACAAACATTGAAAAAGTGCAAAAGTGTGGTTATTTTCGTTACCCTTTGCACGTAAAGAAAAAGACAGAGACAAAGGCACATGGTCGGTACGCTTTGGCATTCGCTACCAGTTAACTAAGTGTGGTGGGGAGATGGCAAGTGCATTATGTTTGAGAGGAAATAAAACGGTTTTACCGGTTTTTGTTGGTTTTATCGAATGATGTTGTATGGAATGGTATTTGTTTGACTAGTGAATTGGTAAGAGTAAGTGATATTGATTTCGTAATTATTGTGTTAAGTACAAACGAAGGTGAAATTACTTTTGTTGACATTATTATGATATGCGATAAATGCAGATTATGACGCTGAAACTAAATTTAGATTTTGAAGATTTATGGCCTGAAATTCATACGTTGCACGAAATGAATCACACAGATAAGCGTAATGATAAAATAACAAACTAAGATAATATTTCAAAACAAATAATATCATTGAGCAATACTCTAAGGATTCTCCTATCCAATTCCAAAATTACGTATACGTCGAAGATTATCGTTGTCAGAGCCCCGCACCGACCGGAAGCTGCACAATGCGAGGGCGACGCGCCCGACCACGGTTATTATCTACCTGCAGCGTCACTTCCGCCCGGACTATCCCGTTCGGCGCCCTTTCGCTTCGTTGAAAGGGGCTTCGATTTTTGAAAGTGCATGTTTCTATTGACGTTTCCCTGCGTGGAAAACTTTACGCGTGGATTCCCGGCAACAGAAAATATTGTTTTTGTTTTAGCGATTCTTTTTAGATCCTTTGTAATAAATTAACATTTTTTTTATGGTTATTGAATAATTTCGATTTGGGTTTATTGATTTTGTTAGATCGAGTTGTTTAAGGTTAGGAACAATTTTATTCTTCTCTGGTTTTATTACAAAAAGCTTTAAATAAGAATGAAGGACACATAAAATAACAGTTTTACATCGTAGCATCGTATTGTATCGTATCTATTCGATGAAGCTAAAAAAATGTTCTTATATTGGATTTTCGTTCACAGAATTAAAACTGTTTCTAGTGTGCATGGCTCATCATCATAAAGGTATTTTGCAAGTGTCTGGGACTTAAGAACCAGAAGTTGACAACATGTTCGTTGTACTAAACATTAGACATATTTATGGCGTAGGTATATGCAGTAATCTAGTATATTTATCAATAAAACTCATTATAATGTAATCAAATAACATTGAAATCCATTCAAAAATTGTGTCGTACACGAAATCTTTTACGTCATAAGGTAATTTATTTTATTTAGAATCTTTAATTCGGAACTAAATAGTTTGTGTAATATAATGTAATACAAAACCTAAACCAAGGTAACCGACATAGCCCGAAGAATTGCCACACTTAAGTGGCACTGGGCAGGGCACATTGCTTGTAGAACAGATGGCCGATGGGGCTAAAAGGTTCTGGAATGGCAGCCTTGTACCGGAAGACGTAGCGTTGGAAGGCCTAGCCCCCACAAGTCGGTCCACGATGACTTTGTGAAGGCCGCAGGAATTAGCCGGAACAAACAGACAGACAGACGGACAGAGAAAATTTGCAAAAATTGTGTTTTTGTTTTATGTACCGTATTTAATTTCATATGCATTGAGTAAAAAGCTGTTATTTTGACATTACAAACGGACATTTCAATTTTATTTATTTGTGTATAGATAGACATGTTTCCATTCATAAAATAGATATTACACTGTGTGGTGAAAAACCCCCATTCTTAGGTACAGAAAATAAAGACTGTACACATCCATGTATACATCTTTTTGGGGCTGATAGTTATGTATTCAGCCTGTGCACATGATTTTGGTACAAGTGAAACTTAATTTTGGTGAAATACATTTGATACTGTGAAGCTTTACATGTTTATGGAACAATGGTTATCGACAATAAAATGGTTTCCTTTTTCGTGTATACATCTTTTTGGGGTCTAGCTTAGCCTATTTTTATTCTTTTTATAAACCCTTTTAGACCGGCTTCCACAAGTTAGTTTTTCGACTGCGCCATTGATAGCCTGCCTAGCCTAGTCTTTAATGTGGTTTATTCAAGTGTGCACTATCAACGTCTTCACATAATTCTATTGGTTATCTTGAATCAACGCTAGCCACTTGGGATTATATTAAGTCCTGTTCTCGATTTCGAATAACTGTCTAATTAAACGGCTCCTGGCTCGCAGCCATATGTCTTGAAATTTGGTGTGGGACATACAGACTTGAAGGACGTGCGAAATATTTTATTTATTTAACAGTTTATGTTCACACATATAAACAGACAAGAAGAAAGGAACAGGAAAATACGTACAAAGGTGATGCTTGTTTCTAAAGAAATCTCTTCCAGCATACTTGCGATAGGAAAGTAGTTAAAGAGATGTAGACAAGAGTAGAAGAGAAAATAAAAACACTTAACTATTCACTCATTTAAATGTAAACATACAATATGAGAATATACTTACATACATTATGTTCTGGGTACGATTCTCGGGTCCGGTAAAGTATTATTTGGTTTTTCCATCTGGAATTACTAAGTAACAGTCTGGAGTGTTGATTTGTGCCCGGTTGATGGCAATAGACTCGCCCCCTATTACATGGGACTTAAACATAACTGGCGAAATGTGGGTGTACTATAGGTACACCTCTGCCTAAGCCTTCGGGGATTACAGGCGTGATGTTATGTTATGTTTTTTGAAGATTCTTTAGTAAATAAATAACTTGTTCGGCGGAGTAACTGTGTAACACAATTATTGCAATGCCTCATTTTGACAACTCAACAGTATTCATTGCGTTATTTACGTTGTTGGGCAGATACATTTTGCAAACATACAAAGCAATGGATTACGAATTTCATTCAAAATCCTTGGAATTGTGATAGAAAATGTGTTACGCAATTACAGGTATAAAAAGAACACTTGCCCTTGAGAATCTCAGCAAAAGCAATGTGGAATTCGGTAAGTGGTGACAAATGATTTTGGTAGGGTACTTAAGAGACGTTATGTAGTGTTTCTGTTACACAATCTGTTAAGATTTTACTCATAAGTGTTTGTCGAACCACTGAAGTGTGGCTTACTGTACTTTAATTTAAACGAATAGTTAGCTACCAAACACAAAATATATAGACATCAAATCGCTTACTAACCTTCCAGCACGTATGTCACCCGACTTAACCAAATTATCTTGTTGTGCCCAAATGAGGAGTCAAACACGGGACCCCTTCTGTTGGCTTGTGTTCTCGCATCGCTGCACCTAAAAGGGGCGGCCACAACCTGTTAGAAAGGTAACTCTTAAGTCTTTAGTCTGTCAGTTAAAGTTAAAGCTCGACATAGAAATACCGTTTTGTATTTTCATGATGTGAACGCGAGTAACGTGAGAGGTCAGAAGTTGAATGTAACGAAGTGAATTTATTTTTAAAAGGTCAGAGGTTTCTGAATGTGTCATATTTGTTGTTTGATAACTATTAACTACTGCTAATACAGGGTCAAATTAAATTAACTAGCGAAACTTCGCAGATGTTATGGGTATAGATATGAAACTAAAAAAGAATTGGTGATATTTTTTTGGGGTCGGTCGCTGGTGTTTTTGTTACCTAAGAAGTATTAGTTGACAAAATCTGTATTTTTTTGTTTTATCATGTTAAGATATCGATACCCTACACGTCTGTGAAGTTAACACAAAAAAAAAAAAACTAATTTTGAAACTGAAATTTCAAGTAACTGCAATAAATGGGGTTGACGACCCCAAAAAAAAAACTCATCAAATTAATTTCTTTTTATTAAATCATGTTCAGCTATCAATACCCATTACGTCTGCGGAGTTTCGCTAGATAATTTAATTTGACCCTGTATCCTTACCTGTTTCCTGTGCCTGCTTAATTGATATGAAAGATTTTGAATAACAATACCTTTTATGTATTTCAGGATCGCTAGACTGATTGGATAGAAAAAGAAAAGAAAATGTTGAATTTAACATGGCGAATGTTTTTGCAGTTTAACCTCTGTTCTATAACCATCTACAGGTGTTAAGAGGTATGAGGAACAGACTCTAAATTTCACTCATCCTCTATTGAAAAGGGAGGATCCTCCGACCGACGGGTGTCGTGTCATATACCTACATGTCGTTCGCGCGGTAAACTCTAATTGCGCGATGCAGGACTTGTATGACGTCAGGTCATACATGACCACATGCGAACTACAGTTCGCATGTGGCAATCTAGATGCCACAGGTAGTTAAAAGTTTTGTAAGTATTGAAACAAAGATATGTTCTTTTGACTTTTAGTAAGCTACTGTAAAATAGGTATGGGGTTCGTCAATTGACAATTCAAACTCAAACCATTTATTTCAATTAAACCATTACAGGCACTTTTGAATTGTCAAGGAATCGGTCAGTCAAAAATATGAAGCTAGTTGCCCATTCCAAAGCGTAGTAGGTACCTATGGAGAAGAACGGGCAAGAAACTCCACGGACACTCTTTTAAATAAAATAAATTGTTACAAAGTATTGGTTACATCATTCATGTTGAAATTATACATGTGAGAACAATGTAGAAAGACGTGCACGTTAGAAGCGTCCGTAATACAAAGATAAAAACAAAGAACAATTCAAAAATTAAAAATCAGCCATGGCCGCTAAGAGTTGACCAGTCCCAACTGACGGCGCCCGTTCACGAACATGACGTATGGATCAGCACCATTCAATAAAAGAGGCTACGTTCAATAAAGTTAATTCACCAATGTGCTACGCGGGAAACCTCTGAAAAATAAAGAATTATTTATAAATCTACAACGTGTATGTCATTAATTACCTAATCATATCGACTCACAACAACACACAGCATCACGCCTTGTTTACTAGAAGGGTTCGGCAGGGTTCGATCTACGGTATAATATAACAGTTTTAGAAACAGGTAACTCTCAGCGAGAAGTTTTAACTACATACAATACCTCAACATTGCAACGGAACCACATATAGGTTTAGGTACTTAAAGGACAACAAAAAAAAACGTGACAGACAGGAGTCAAGTAACCGACTAAACGTAATACCTGTCACTTCAGATGTCATTCTACGTCACAGTTGTACTCTTCAATTTAGCAACGTTATAATTCATTGACGTTTAGAGTTTGGGCTCTTTACAATAGACATATTACAAAATATAATAATAATATTATAAATGTAACAAAATAGTTGTGCTCAAGCAGATACATCTGCGAAAAGTAGTTTAAAAGAATAAATGATAAAGTTTAACTTGGTACAGTAAGCGGTCATAATTGCAGTAGCACGCTAAGGATTACATTGCTTAGAACACGCGTAGGCCGAACCTACGTCTGTGTGCGGTACCTACAGCTGTGTGCTTAAGTGATGTTCACAAACAAAAAACATACCGTCGCTTTCACACCCAAGAGTTCGTAATTACGTGTGACCTTGGTAGGTTCATAATATGATTGCTAAAATTCACAACTAATTATTAAGGTCCAATAGCTGATAGTGTACCGTATCGGATTGTGAGACACATAGGTCGGGGTTCCAATCTCGAGATGAGGTTTTTATTTTTCTTTTCAACAATAATCTTCATCTGTTCTTTTATTATTAGATAAATATAATTAACCGGTAAAGCCCTGGGTGACCCTCAAGCACGTCAATTAGCACGTTAATTAGTTGTTTATCAGGCCTTTAACGGTTAATATTATATTATTATTCTCGTTTATTAAAACGAAAATAATAATTACTATATTGTTATTGAATTATGGGGTTAAGAATAAAAATGTTCAATGAGTGATTACAAAATGTTTATTCGATGTAATTATAAGAAGTATAAATAATTAAACTGCTAGTTAAAACAGTTCATTTTCTCATAAAGAACAATTGATTTATTGAAGTAAAGTAGCTAATCAATGAAATATGACAATAGGCTTAAAATAGGTATTGTATCTTAGTAATATAATAATATTGTGCTTTAATTACTCTGTGTGTGGGTAACATACCACAAATTTAGCAAATCTACCCACGTAAATATAACAAGTGCGGACTCGTTGTCACAATACAATTAAATTACTCAGTAATACTACTTTTATTCTACTGCGAGTGAGTTCGTTCTATTTCAAACTTCAAAGTTAACAAAGGACTTATTGAGGTTATAGCTTAAGTATTCATTTTCATTACGAAAAGAAGATTGAAACTAAACCTCAAAATAATTCTTATTACGGTTAAGACACAATATAACTTAAATATTACTAAAACCAATATTTGTATTTTATAACTTAATACTTGGTATAACCCAATGGGGGTTATATATATTATCAATGCAATTAAGTAATCGTTGACGCATGGATCCCACAATATTGAAGCATATATCTGTTCCCCTTAGATTTTCCCATATTTCCATGCAATGCAACTTCAACTGCTCATCAGATCGCTCATTCCGTGCTTCCCATCGCTGTATCATCAAACCCCAAAGGTTTTCTATGGGGTTGAGGTCAGGAGATCGTGCTGGCCAAGGAATAACTTTTATGTCCGGGAGTTTATTAAACCACTCACGCACAGTGCTCGCCCGATGAATTGGGCAATTGTCCTGGACAAAAGTTATCTCCTTAAACTCATCAGCAGGGTAAACGTTGCGCACAGTGGGTAACATGACATCACTTAATACGTCAACGTAAGTCGAGCTGTTGGCGCGAGGAGGAATATATTCAAGTTCCCCTGGCCCTGCTGCACTCATCCACCCCCACATGTTAACTGTGATTCGACCTGATTCTGTATTGGGGACTATGTTTTCTTCACACCATCGTGTATTATTCTTACGCCATAAATGAAGTCTCCCTTTTTGGCTGGATTTAAATGTCTTTTCGTCTGAAAATATAGTCGTGTCCCAGTTGAAGTCTAAGTATTCGCGGGCAAAACGTAAACGTTCTTGTTTATGTTTTTCCGTCAAATATGGTTTTTGAGCTGGTTTTCGATTATGTAAACCTTCTGCGTGGAGTACACGGCGAACGGTTCGTAAAGACGTGTCGAATAATTCGGCAAAACGTCTTGTCGGTATGAAACCACTTGTTTCATATTCGCTGACCATGTGCTGTCGCTGCGCCTCTTTTATGAGCTGGGGTCTTCCGCTTCGCTTTCGACTGGCAAGGCTACCCTCTTCCTCATGTCTTTTCACCCACCGACTCACAGTATTTCTCTAAAACTAAAAAGGAGTAGTGTTAGGCTATTTAGCAAAATACTAGTAGATTAAAACGTTTAAAAAAAATAACTACTAGGATCAGGAGTTAGGTATACTTTAATTAGATGTTTGATAAAATAATTAAATCATAATACTCACACTCAGTCCGGTTTCATCAGATATTTGTGATATTTTAAGTCCGCTTTTACGCAGCGCAATAATATTCGCTTTCATTTCAATATTTATATTTGCTTGCATTTCGAAATGAACTTTAACACCGCTAATATATTAAATACACGTCACTAACCCACAATAACAACCAACCAACAACGTTCTATTTAGTCGCGGTGAATGAGTCGTAAGTTAACTGCATCTGTCTACCTTAATATCATTGTTTATTTAGGTTTCTGTGGGTATAATCATAAAGTTTTACGAGTTAAGTGAACAAGACGAACGTTACAAGGAACTAGACGAGTGATTTTTAAAACTTTAAAAAAACTATCACCGCGCGTGAGATTTGAACCCGCGACTCGCTACTCATGAACGCGCCAACCCAAACTCGATAACCGATTAGCTATCATGCCATACACCAGAATGTTTGAATTTATGAACTACAATAATTTGTAAACTAATGAGAGTGTGTGTGTCTATAGTATAGAAATGACTTATTATAAGAAGGTCGTAAGTTAAAGCGAAGTGTCAATCTATTCGTTTGTGAGGTTGCTACTGCACTTATGACCGCTACTGTACATTAATAAAAGAGGAATCTAAACTAAATTGAATTTGGTTTTATCGTATTTTTAAACAAGAAAAAGTCATCTATAAAAACCCTTTTAACGATTTGTTTACCTTTATTTAATTACCTAAACCAATGGAGTATAATCTAGCTTAAACACAGTGGATTGAGCCAAACACTAGCTTATTGGCACAAACTTTATCCCCAAGATTTCCTCACTATTTAAGCTCCCCGGACTATTACCAAAGTAATCCCAGGGATACATAACATTGGTGTAACTTCAGGCCGTTGGAGGTTTCCTTAAGTAATTTGATAATATCAAGCAAAATATATATTAAGATATATTGGCACGACAAGGTGTACGTAGTTATGGCAGCCCGCAAAATGTTGTTCATCTACACATCTGTATTCCATTAGCAAATACGGTTTAGCCCGCCTTATAAGGACCAGGTTACTTAGACCCCCCCTCCTCCTCTCGCTGGTTATATAATTGGGTGTGTTATGGGTCGGGTTGTGTTTAATCAGAGCTCTAATGTGGCTGGCCGTGACGTAAGACGCAACAAACGCCTGAGGTGCCATCAACCAGGTTACGTACGAGTATGACAGGGCTGCCAGTATGGTTATGAAGAATGTTCTATTACGTAGGCATTTATAGTAGGTATTTTAAAATAGCTTTGCATGCGGTTTAGCTCCGGTATTTTTTTGATGTGAAGATTCTATTCGTTGGGTACCATAGCTCCCTCGGTCACTACACTTGATCAAGTGTAGAAAGAGAAATAATGAAAAATGAGTTTATTGGCATTACAGCAGAAAAATACACCTTATAGCTAAAAAAATCGAAAAAAATGATTATAATGCCAAAAGGGCCTCAGCTCAGCATAATGTCAGATGACAACACAAAGTGTACCACCTGACGCTGATTTTTAGCTGCAACCCACGAGTGCCAGACGCTAGAAATAATAAACATAGGGACGTGTGTCCGTTTTAATAAATTAACGGAATAAATTAAAGGTAATATAAGATAGGATAATATAAAAAACTCACAAAATCAAATGAAATGTTGTGACATACATGAGTGTGCGTGGTGTGTTGTGAATGAGAAACTAAAATAAATACCCAATATCTGTGTCATAATAACTACATGTAGGACATCGATACATCCATATTGTCAGTCAAAATATTTACCTCCATGTAAGGCCTACTACATTGTGCTGCTGGTGGTCAAGTAACATTAAGCCTTTTTTGAAAAACTGGTACATTTTTGTTTGTACCAGAAAGAACACGATTTTCCTGTACTACAGTAAAATTGGCGTTCGCCAACGTCCTAACGAATTCTCTAACTGAGAATATTATTTTTCCTACACTATTTTAGTTCTACAACCCTAAAATCTTCTATTCCGTCCACCTGCCATCCTTAGAAGCAGAAACATGTCAGCTAGCCCATGTAATCTCGTTCGGATCGCGGCCACGAATTTCATAAGTGCTCGCTTGAGTTAATGGATGAAAACATTAACTCCTTGGGGTCGTATTCTGTACATGGCTTTGCCCCCGGGTGCTGGGGACATTTGCATATGCGATTGTGGGTTCACTTACTCCCGAATGTACAGTTTAGTTTACCAGAATATTGTTATATTGGACCGTTATAAAGTTATATTGCTGTGGATTTCTGGGTTTAATATTCAAATTATTTTTGCAGTTTGTAAATAGCAAGAAGATTTTTTTTTATATTCCTCACTGCGGTATTATTACTCACTTCAGCATTTTAAGGATGATATTTATTCCAAATGTTAGAACATTGCAATGGGAAGCAACAGCAAAAAAGCTGAGAGATAGCCTTGCAGACCGTTACCGCAATACTTGCCAAACATTGTAGTTGACGTCATACTTTCAAATAAATCTACAGCCAAAAAGGGACCACAATCAATGGATTGGGCCCTTTCCCGCACTTTTGTTCTTCTGGGACGCAAACACAAAATATATGCTTGAACTCTTCCCAACATCCCATATGATACATGAATTAATCTTTCGCAATATTTCAGCGGAAAAGTGAAACAGAAAATAAACAGAGGCGAGTCGACGCGACTGGCGTCCGAAACTTTTGCGACACACTCGAACTGACCCTAAAGTGAACTCGAATGTTTTCTAACTTTGTTATTGCGTCGAAACGATTCGTAGTCTGTAGGTATGTACGGCGCGTAACGTCAATGTGAGTGCTTACGTTGAAATAGAAAACTGATAAAATATGCTTACTTATCTTTTTATCTGAAAACGGAATTGGCTGAAAGATAAAATCGTTTAGAATACCACTTCTTCTACTTTACGTGTAGTTAGTGAATAACCTAGTTTCAGAGTTTCAAAGCCCGCCCATGGGCCTCTGACTTGGCTTCACATGCCGTCGAGAAATATCTGTCAGGCATGGCGGTTTCCTCACGATGTTTTCCTTCACCGTTTTTGAAGCAAGTGATAATTATACAATACGCACATGACTCCGAAAATTCAGTGGCCTTGGGTTCGAACTCGAGATCTATGACTTGGCAGTCTGACGGTCAAACCACTATGCTATATAAAGTTTTAGTAATATAACAGTGACGTGTGTCGAAGAAACATACGACTAAAATGATTGAATGAAACTGACGTTGGGGTTTATTTTATACATATGTCAAAAAATGCTAAAATGATGATTGTAATAAAGCGTTATCATCATAATTCTCTTGCCCTTACCCCAATTTATTCGGGGTCGCCGCAATATTATGTCCTCTTCTTCCATACTTCGAATCATTTCACTATGCCCCGCCAAGCCGCCCCACTGGTGGTGGAAAGTGGAATGCGTCATACTTCTCCATTAGTCGTTATCTCAGTAGTCAAGTGCCTTTCTTTTAAACACTAACACAATTTTCTAAGACGTGTATTTACGTACCAAATCGACTTTAGTTTGTCATTTTCTTCATTCCAATATATTTTTGTGTGTGTGTGTGTGTATCAATCATTATAAAATAAAACAGAGTTGAACAACATCATTCACCAACTAAATCCGTTGATTATCCAAATATAAATTACTCGTGGTTACCATAAATGGTGTTGTTTGCATTCAATCGTGTGGTGAGAGCATCGTAATGACCTATTTGTCCTCAGTTAATGCCTATAATTGGGTTTAGGGAATAGCTCGGTCACCACTCAACATGCTAATTCCCTAATTAGTTTCAATAACGTTGTTGAGCTGAAATTATGGCGTTATCTTGCCATAATCAGGTCATCACTAAAAGTACATAGTTTTGGATAAAATGGTTTTACTATCCATTCAAAATGTTTAGAAATTGTTGACTAGAAGTACAGTATCGCAGGTATGCTGGAAGAGATTTGTTTAGAAATAAGCATCACCTTTGTACGTATTTTTCTGTTCCTTTTTTTCTTGTCTGTTTATATGTGTGTACATAAACCGTTAAATAAATAAATAAAAATACAAATTACCACGAAAATCGCGCTCCTTTAAATAATTATACAACATTTTTTTTAAATCTGTCGGATCCGTCAGGATGTTGTTAAGTATCGTACTGACAGTCTATTTATGTGGGATTATATTCATGTGGGACTGTATTCAGGAAAACAGAAAAAAAATCGTTACATTTTTTTTCGATGAAATTTTTTCGGGTTTATTACATGGGGCGCGGGCGGCCGTCATTTAGCGGGTGCATACAAGTCATAACTTATGACCCCAGTTGAAAATTTTCTTGCCAATGTAATTTTGTTACCAAAAATGTGATTTTTAAATAGCAATAACTTTTTAGTTCAATAATAATAAGATTTTTATTACTTTTTGGTAATGTTATTGCAGTACCTATGAGACCCTTTTGGGTCGGATTGGGTTATTGTACATATTGTATTTATACTGTTCATTCGACAATGTTATTTGAAGGTACGACTATTCCTATCCATTCTGCCTAGCTTTATCCCAATTATGTTTGGGTCGGCTTCCAGTCGAGCAACTGCCTATCTGACCACTATTACCCACTAAAACTCTTGGTAAGACTGGTGGTCAGACTTTCGGGCTTCTGACTGATCGTACCGACAGTCAAAGATCTCTAAATGACAGCCGGGACCAACGGCTTAACGTATTTTGCGGTGTACCGAGAAGTATCGGTATTTAATATATGGTCACCCATCTACGGTCTATTATTCCTATTAATTCTTTGATAAAACTACATAAGTCATAACATCACGACTTGTTTCCCTGAAGGGATCGGCAGAGATGTACCTGGATCAGGCACATCCATATTTCGCCAGTTATGCTTAAGTCTCATGTACTAGGGGGCAAGCCTATTGCCATCAACTGGGCACAAATCCAGACTCAGGGCTGCTACTGAGAAATTTCAGATAGAAAAACCCAATAAAATTTTGCCCGACCCGGAAATCCAGGACTTCATGCTCAGCAGTAGCGCTTGTGACCACTGGATCAACGAGGTAGTTGATAAAACTAATTTATTGTATAATTTATCTGGGATCGAACCCACAACGGAGTACTCGTAAAGGCTCGTTCAGACCAGCGCGACGCGACGGCGCGACGCGACTCGAACAACCCATAGTTTATGTTTGTTTTAAATACCTTTTTTCTTTCTTTCTACACTATTTGTTGCATCATCAGAAAAACTATCGTCGAACAAAGACGAATACAACAAAAGACCGTCCATATTGTCCAGATGTTTTTTTTTTTTTTTTTTTTTTTTGATGATGGCAAATTATCAAATAACTTCTCCCGCTCTGGGTGGAGCGGGAGGGCGTGTCAGACTTTTACTGTCTGACTTATATTGTCCAGATGTTTGAGAATAAAATAACGTTAACCAGTGGGTATGGCACCGGTTACTGTAATCGTTATTTTTTAACGGCCGTTAAGGCCTAAATTTTGTGAAACAACGCATTTTGTGGTTTGACGATAGTTAGCGCCATTTTTGACGTATACGCGTGCGTTAAGTGCACGTGAAACAACCCGCCCTAAGTCGGACCCGTCACCATTGGGCCACTATGCTTAGTAGGAGGCGTGGTGTCCATGAAGTTTCTTACCCGTTCTGCTCCATAGGAACCTACTACACTTTGGAATGGTCAACTAACTTCACAATTCAAAATTGCCCGTAATTGGTTTTTAAGAAATAAATGCTTTAATTTTGAGTTTAAATCTACAATGTTAAGTAGTCATTTTTTTAAACCGGAACCCATTTCTCACAGTTTTATTAACGTTATTTTTAGTACCAACATGTCCAATCTATTAAAACGCCAGCTTTCTGAAGCAAATATAAAAGTGAAACTGCAAAGCAGACTTTGAAATCCGTTGACATAGATCCGGGGCCTACTGTGGCCGACGCGACATCTCAATTAGGCGATTGCTTGCTCTGAGCGTTGCGGGACAAATAGCTGCCTTTGTGAGCCGAGCGACGGGTGCTCGTCGAGTCGAGGACGAGTCTGAGCATTGAGTAGATGAGCAGAGAAGGTTAGTATTGCGCTTTGTAGTTAAATTGTTAGAATGGATTAGAACATTATCTGCAGCTACAGGTATTAACAAAAAAAAAATTGTTTAATAAAATAAAAAGAATAATCTAACATGAATAAACATCAAACAAAACTATATAAAGTGAAAGATAGATTTAGTAAAAAATAAATTAAAATTCTATCATTCTTGTGTTGCCAGGTTCTAAGGTCTCATTAGTTTTCTCACTCTGCGAACATCAAGTCGTAAAACTTATCCAGCAGCAAACTAAGTATATCGATATTAGGTACATAATTACATAAACAGAAACTACTCCCCATGTGCGACGCCATTGGCAAACCCTGGGAGCCCAAAGAATTTTCATAAACAGCAGTATGTAGTCATAGCGACGTACGTAGCGATCCAGGGAATCTCTGAGCCGCCAAAGATCCTCTGCCGCGTTTTGATTAAAGTGCAATCAAAAGTTACAATAGTCTGAGATTTTTTTAAATCCTTTTTGCTTAGCGTTCCTGCTCTTGACCTCGATCACGCATGATGGAAAGCATTGGATGAAGTCTATGATGGAACGAGCTTACCCAGAAGACGAGAAAAACAAAGATGTGACAATTACTTATTATCAGAAGTGAGTCTTCTGTAAGGTCGTGATCTGCGTCATCTACGATGAGGTGCTGTGAAAAATGAATGGACAGAAATGAATATTAGCTGTACCTTTATTATATTGAACGTGACATTTAATGCTGGAGTTGTTGTCGATGATTGAATAAAGTAGCATGCCATTAAAGAGAGGATTTTGGACAGCTGTACGAGAGGCGTTCCTGTTAAAATTGATACGTAAAAGAAACACTCTGTAAACGCGCAATTGTTGCACTTGTCTTTCAACGTTGAAAGACAAGTGCGCGTGCACAGAGTTGTGTGTTTCTTTTACGTATAAATTTTATTTTTTATTTTTTGCATGTGTGGGAGCTATACTATTGCGTGTTAACAGAAACGCCCTTTGTTACTTAACATACTGTATGTTGATGATAAAGGTACCATTCCGTACCCGGCCGTAGGAGGCAACTGCAGCCGACGTGTCGCCGCGACACGACTAATTTCTATGAATTTCTATGAAATACCTTTCGTAGATAGCGTCACGTCGTTGCTACGGGCGAGCGACAGGCGACACGTGTAGCCTCGAGCGATAACACGTTTTTCTATCTTCTATCTACCGACTGGAATACGGGCTGCTGCCGCCATTTTTTTTTTTTTGAGTGTGGGAAATTATCAAATATCTTCTCCCGATCTGGGCGGAGCGGGAGGGCGTGTCAGACTTTTACTGACTAAAACCCACCCGTGTTCCTTCCGTTGCCTGTGTGCCGGGGTCGCGATATCCCTTTCGGACTAAATCGCAACCCCGGCACTGCTGCCGCCTCCGGTCGGGTTCAGAATCATGACTGCAGCGACATGACGCCGCGAAACGACGCCTGCAAAACCTACCTGGTTGCTTAACCTGGCTGGGTTGGGTACGGAATGGTACCTTAACGATGATTGCATGTAATAAAGTACCTACCAGCAACCCCTTTCGTACGGTTTTACGACTTGAGAAAGTATGGAGATTTTTTGACTATTATGATAGTTAAATATAAATAAATGACACACAAACTTTCTTGAATAAATTCTCTGAATGATGGTAAAACCCGCATTAACATCCGTTTCGTAGTTTAGAAGAATAACGCGGCCATACAGACAGACACTTAAGGGGACTACTTACAATGTGAAAATAATATTAGAAAATCTATCACACAAAATAGCACAGGCGGATCTTCTCCTCGTCTTCAAACGTTTGCAAACGGAACCTGGAGAAAATCGTTGAGCTTTAAAATCCATGAATTTCAAAGTGTGCACGCATTTGGCATTCACGAATATATTATGATATTCTCTGTTCGCAAAGGTGATCGTTTAGAACCTTTGTACGTACGGCGAACCCTTCTTACGCACTGCGGTAAGTGCGTTTGAACGGTGGCATGGGATAGTCGCGTTACTGGTACGAGTGGGCTAACCCACTCACTTCGCTTATAAAATGCTAGCCATATACTTGCGCAAGTTTAGACTTGCGCAAGTATCGTGACACCGAATATCTTGGATACTTGTGCTAATTCATCCCACACACGTTAATGTATAATTATCCAAGTCCAATTTTGTGCAAGTATGTCGTAACGGATGTGCAATGGTCTGCATAATACTAATAATGTAAAAGTGACTATACAATGCGACTGCGTTGAAAATATAGTACGGGCTCCAAAGTTAAGTTCAAATTTTTTACTTACACAGAATTTAAATTTTCCGACATAAGACCTTTATATCCCGACAAGGTGGTTAAGTTGGTTGTTTATCATAAATGCAGGTCAAATGCAGGGCTGGGGACGGCCCCAGTACGACGAACCGACGGTGACAGACAACTGCATGCGAAAAGGGACGTGGAAGGCGGAAGACAGTCTTATCGTACGTCTCTGTAAAATCATAGGCAAGTATACTCGATCAAGTACTACACCTAAACAAACATACCTCTAACGGTTTTTTCCCGCGAGCACAGATGCTCTGAATAGTTCGACGCTTTACGATCAAGAATATTACATTTAGGATACAACTGACGTATGAGAGCCAGAAAAAATGTTCCTCATGTTTATAGGAATACGCAAACGTGTTCCGATAT
This sequence comes from Agrochola circellaris, assembly GCA_914767755.1. Taxonomy (NCBI): domain Eukaryota; kingdom Metazoa; phylum Arthropoda; class Insecta; order Lepidoptera; family Noctuidae; genus Agrochola; species Agrochola circellaris. Next base: position 7,409,976 of record OU611847.1, read on the forward strand.
GAAGTATTATTGTCACGTATGGAGAAATGCTTGTATTTTATTATTTCGTTTTTGACTACATGTATGAGTGAAGGATTTGTCAGGCTGTGGTATTTTCGTGAAGAAAGTAATGTGCATGATACATATTCAGAAATTATATAGATGATATAGAAAGTTGAGGAAGGGAATAACTAATGGTGATAAATTATGAGTTTGATTTGTTAGAAGCAGTCACGAGGATAAAAACCTTACACTTAGGTACGAAAAACTCTAAGGTGATTTTCTCTTGAAATAACGATTGTAACTTTGAGTAAATATCTATATCATAGTACTTAGTATGGTTTCGATAATACTATGGTCGTAACAACATAAAGTATCTATTAATATTTTGGGATAGCCTAGTGGTGTGGCCGTCGTGACTGCCAAGTCATAGGTCTCGAGTTCGAATCCAAGACACGCACCTTTGAATTTTTATTTCTGACTTTTTATTATCACTTGCTTCAAAAACGGTGAAGGAAAACATCTTGAGGAAACCGGCCATGCCTGAGAGATATTTCTCGACGGCAAGTGAAGCCAAATGGGCGGCTTTAAAATACTTGACACTAGGTTAGTCACTAACCACATGAAAAGAACAAGAATATTTTGGGAGAAAATCGCTTTTGAATTTTGCGCAGGTAAGTGTAAGGTTTTTTTTGCCACTACTTTGAAGCTTTTGGCCTTCATCTCACCTGATGGTAAGTGATGATCAGGCTGAAGGTGGAAGCGAGCTTCACCCGGAACCCTCATCCACAGAAGAACTGGTTATCTTACCTCTAACTGCCAAAACTCAACAATGCTGTTAACATTGTTGTCATCGCGACAGACTTAGATAAGATGGTGGTAGCCAGTCGGACTAGAACAAGTCCTAAAACAAACCAAATTGAGGAAAAAAGTTTACCCCTGCTGGCTGCTATAATCGAACCCGAGACCTCCGGACCCGGGGTCAGAGACAGCTGGTCTTATCACTAGACCATAGAGGCGGTTAAAATTAACTATACTATTTCGAACTATCCCATTAATATTTCGTATATTATGTCCTATTCCTATTTACTATTAATGCTTATAGGCATCATAGGAATAATACCTTGATTGCATACCAACAAAAATAGAAAAAAAAAACAAAATTTTACAAAAAGGGTCTCACAACTGCTTTGCGAAGCTTTTCCATCATAGCAAACTTAATTCAAGATTTGTTAACTGTATAAATAATGAAGGGATGAATGATCCTAATACAGGGTTGGATATCCCAAATCCGGATAGAAATGGAAATGAATTTAAATAAAGCAAAATTGACATCCTCCGGTCCGACACAATCTATTTAGGTAATTGCACGGTCGTTGACGACATTATATCCGTTGATTGTACTCTGTCTTGCAATCCCCAATCTCTGAGAACGTGGGCTGCATAAATAATAGTCCACAATCGAATGGATTAAATTATATGCAATTATTTTAACGAGACCATGAGGAAATATTCGATCATTTGTTTATAAAATTTGGTTATAATAGGAAGGTGAAATATGTTTTTACCATATTTGGTAGGTACTCGCAAATATTGATTGAATACAGGAAAAAGGTTAATGTCGATGCAGTGCTAAAATTTGAGTCATATACAAATTGACCTAAATCATGATTGTTTCGATCGGCTTCTTGCTATCTAATTGTGTAACAAATTTTCGTAAATGATTAAGACTAATCCGTTTCATTTTGACAGTTCAATAACATTCATTGCGTTATTTACGTTGTTGAGCAGATTTTTTTTCGAACTTATTTAGCAATGGATTGGTAATCTCTTTCAAAATTATTCAGATTGTGATTGATCGTGTATTACACAATTAAAGTGCTGGTCTAGCTGAATAATTAAGCATTTTACATGGAGCACATCCTGATGATGGATCTTATTGCCGAAGGAAGGTGGCCTTAAGTTTTATTTAATCGAAATAAAGAATATTTTTTATGTGAAATTGCCCTTCAACCTTCAAGATTGGGCACGCCACAATTGTGGCGATAAGTCCCCTCTTTGAGGAGTGGCTAGAGAGGCGCCACGGCGTCCTCACCTTCCGCCTGACGCAGGTCCTCACCGGACATGGTTGTTTCGGGAGGTTCCTGTTCAGGATAAAGCGGGAGGAAACGCCCGGGTGTCACCACTGTGTGGATCGCCCGGAGGACACGGTGGAGCATACGGTGGAGGTCTGCCCAGCTTGGGCGGAGCACCGCCGTGTCCTCACGGAGGCGATCGGCGGCGGCGATCTCTCGCGTCCGGCCCTGGTTCAGGCCATGGTCCGGAGCGAGAGTGCATGGGAGGCCGTCACCTCCTTCTGCGAAGCAGTAATGCTCGCGAAGGAGGAGGCGGAGCACCCGAGGGAGAGGCAAAATGCGCGCCCTCGCGCCCCTAGTCGCCGCAGGAGACGCCCCGGGCGTCGGGAGTCGCGAGCCGACTTCCGGCCACCGTAGGCGCGGGCTTGCGGACGGTGAGCAATGGGTAGCTCGCCGTCCGTTAGGGACCAGGCCCGGGTCGACGGCGCGTTGTGTTCCACGCGCGCCTCAAAGAGATGTCAGCACCAACTGACGGGGTCCGGAAGGGCCAATGCCTGCCGGGGTTGCGGGTTTGTCTGAAAGGGATATCGCGACCTCGGCACACAGGCAACGGAAGGAACACGGGTGGGTTTTAGTCAGTAAAAGTCTGACACGCCCTCCCACTCCACCCAGAGCGGGAGAAGTTATTTGATAATTTCCCACCCTCAAAAAAAAAAAAAGCTTCAAGATTCTCATATAAGTCATAATCAGCCTATACCGTTCCCACTGCTGCGACACAAACCTCTTCTCTGTGAGAGGCCACGCGGGCCCAGTACGTGTTGGTAGATGTCACACGTCTTCGAATGTTTGGTTCTGAGACATCCTTGTTTCCTCACGATGTTTTCCTTCACCGTTTTGAGAGCAGTGGTGATGAAATTATTTAATTATTGACGAAAACGAAATAACGTGAGAGTATTACCTCCATAGCATTATTTGAGCATTTACTTGGAATGACCATTCTAGCGAATGTTACAGAAAAATAAACGGGAGCGTTTTAGTGAGCAGGTAAAAGTTTTCACGATTCTAGCGAAAGGACAGTAAATTTGCTTCGAGCTTTTTGCCGAGCCGAGCCTTTCTCGTCATTGTTCTGCCGCTGCTGCCGTCCCACTATGCCTAGAGCGTTCGGTAGAATGATCGTGAAAATGTTCGCATCGATGTTTGGTTCAATTATTATTCATTTATTAAACAAGTTACAATGACTCATAGATACAATACATTACACATACAACAAACAATACTTACATTAACAATACAATACACAAAGCCCAATATGGTTGATTTTTATTATATTTACTTACAACTATGTTAGTGATACAATTACACAAATACACACAACAAAATAAATAACTGCTACAGCATTCCAGCTGAGATACGGGAGCAACGACTCACTATACAGCAGTCCAGCCTGTCAGCAATAACTCCCAGGATGCTGTTGGAACTGGCTCGCACCCTGCGCACCAAGGACGCACATATTTTACGCATTAATGCATAAAACCAATCAACACGCAAATCCGCAAACATCCCTGATGCGCTACAGAAGCGAGGCAACCCCATCAACACCCTGAAAGCATTATTGTACTGCACGCGAAGGGCACTGTACGACCTTTGCGTAAAATGTACCCACAGGCCACAGGTGTAAAACGAGGAACAGAAGGCTCTAAAAAGTGTTTTTTTAACCTCCGTAGAAGCACGCTTAAACCTGCGGGCAATCATATTCGCTCTGACCGACAGCGCGCTCCGCTCTCTCTCAATATCGTCATCATCCTTAAGGCTAGTGGTCAAAACATGTCCAAGGTACTTGAATGAGTGCACTCTCGATAACGGTAGACCATTCATCATTACTGAAGGCACCGTTTCTGGACATTTTCCACCAGCCCCAAACACCATCACGACACTCTTTTGCACATTATACAACAGGCCATGAGCACCGGCGTACCTCTCACACACACTCACCAGTTTCCTCAGGCCACAGACTGAAGCACTGAGCAGCACCATGTCATCTGCATAACTAATGTTGTTGACACATATGCCATCTATATAACATCCGACTCTGGTGCTACTCAGCTCCCCAATCAACTGGTCCATGTACAGGTTGAAGAGTGTAGGAGAACTCAGACCCCCCTGCCTCACACCTGACTCAAGACCATAATCAATGCTTGGCTCTGTTTATTGTTCAGTTCGACAAATTTAAAAACGGTGAATGCTCGATGTTCTGTTACAAGTGAATGCTCAAGTCTCTTAATGTTATCATGAATGGAGGAGTAGGTAGAGGTTATTATGGTAAAAAAAATGATTGCATTTTTTTTTTCTATTCCGGATGTTGGCCTTGTCTGCTGATTCTTGACTACTGCATGAGAACCTGCCGCAAAGCTGTTCACTACTGTCCGGGCTGCAACACCAATCCCAAAATTGACAATTCCTTTGATCAATAATTATATTTTGTTATGATAGTTTTTTTGTACAATAAGAAATTACGGGGTGCTAATAATTTGCTTAATAACGCATATGTACGTATGTAGTCAGGGAAATTCACTGTAAAGTAAATTGACACCTCAGTCAATTTTCCGTGTTATAGATATTTTTATAGAGCTGTAAAAAGAATGACAGTTGTGACTTTGAAATAATTATATTTGCGTAACAATTAATTTCCCTGGCTTTACAAGCTAATAAAATCTCATCTACTTAATCTTTTTACGTAATAATTATTCATTTAAACTTATTTTTTTTTTTAACACAGTAGAGTTAGATTGATTAATTATCTATCAGTATGTCCTCATGGAGGGGAAATCTCACGACCGTGAGGTATGGAAAAGCCTGGGGGAGGCCTATGCTAAGAGCAAAGCAGTCTGGAAAATTCTGATGTCTAACCCTTTAATTTGAATAAAATGTAAAACTTGTTTTAAGATTACTATTAAAGGCTATTTGAAATTGATATAACAGATATTATTTTCTCTGTTAAAAACAGCTGTGTGCCAAAGACCTAAACGTGTACAGGACTACTATTTTCTTAATGTCCCTAAACTTCGTATTACGTCAGTCTAGCAGCTTTTCTCCCATTTTTTAAATAAATTACGGTTAGTTAAAAGAGTATTAACAACCCTATATACTTCTAAGTCGATTGAGAGCGTCCGGTCTGCAATAGAAATCCGACGACTGACGAAACACGAAGTTTTCCGAGGGACATTAAGAAAATACTTGTACTGTACATAACTTGCCAGTTTTCATTCATTAAACATTTTTGTAATATACTGTAGTCTTGTAGATTTTAGTTTATCAATGATTACCCGTTATTTAGAACATAATTTGCACCAAAACATATCATATCAGCATAATCTTAAACTCGGAACGTAAATTGCCGACGTAGCTCAAAAAGCTGCAAGACTGAAATGGGCCTCGGCAGGCCATGTCTGCCTGCCGGATGCCGTCAAAGCTGTCGTCCCGTATATCGCAAGACTAAAGCCTTTCTACTCTCTTCGTCGTGTTGATGACACGACAGTGGGTTACATTTTGTTGGTCCAGCCTACCCCACTTCCACGGCATCGTCGGTGGCAGCGCAGAGGTCACTATGGTTTCCTTTTTTAGGGCACAGAGGGCAGAATAAGAGGTGGAACAAAGCTTATGATGTACCTCCGCGTCCACACCCTGCTCCCGTACCGTCTAGGTAGTCTCACTTTACGAGGCTGTAGTTACATGACACACGTGCTGGAGCCCTCAGAGAGAGAGAGATATATGGGATCGCGGTAGATCGAGCAGAAGAGACCGGGTCGCCTTGGATTAGTTCCTCATGAATTGGCGTGAAGAAGTACAGCATCGAGAGAAGAGCAAGGATTGGAGGGAGGTCTTTGCCCAGGAGTGAGACAGAAAAAGCTAACAAAAAAAATATCACTATGATAATTTACCTCCCTAACTATACAAAAATTAAGTTGACCACATATAGTATTTTTGCGAATGACTTTTTGCGATTTGAGGATTATGCAGGAAGCTATGATTATTCCCATGACTCAGTTAGTTATCACTTTATTACGGATCTGAATGTTTTGTTATCGGGTAGACTGTTGTGTCTAGATTATCTGGTGCTAGATCTATAAGTTGCAACTGGTTGAAAAATAAATAAAGTACCTAATATATTAATGTGATTGGTTCTGCGGTAGGCCGCACCTCAGTGGTAAAAAAACCAGGTATATAATATTATTAATCATTTAATTTTTGATTCTCTCAAAAAGGTACAGATTTGGTACATAGTATATAAGTTATAGGCAGATTCAAAGCTTTGTGAGAGCTGGAGTCTAGACTGGGTTCGGGATTTGTATGACAGATCTGCAGGCTCACACCCTTAAACTTTCAACATTGAATTGCACTTACGAACTATAGCTACAGATAGGTATAAGCTGGCCTCCTACTCTATTGAAACTCCGTACTACGGTTGGCCAGCTCAAGGTCAAAGCGTTTTTATTTTTTATTATTACACTCAAACATAGGTACATTATTTGTTGTTATTACAGTTTTGCTCGCCAAACTGTGTAGTACTGTCGTACGACTGTACTGAACTGCCTCGCTTCGTCGTTATCCCTTTTCTCAGTCAAAGCTATGGTAAAAATATTGATACATGTTATTCATTTACTTGCATAATTCACTGATAAAACAAATTTGTATGAATGAAGACTCTTCTCACATTAGCCTCGTAAAGATATGCGGTTTCCTTGACTGGTTGGTCGCTGTGATTAACTCAAGACAATGTTTATGTTCTTTCACCAGAATTAGCTTACCTACTGACAGGTTATATGAGTTCATATAATTGTTTATTTTAATTTATTGTTGACATAATCTACTCATTACAATGTTTTTTTTAATGAGTTGTATTGCAATATGTAACTAGTGACCTCGACAATAGATCATATTATTTATTGTTATTAGTAATTAACTATTTTTTTATTTTACCTCGATGGTCCTAGTTTATCATTTATAACTTCCAGTTACAGCTTTATGTAAGCGGGCACGCCCTTTATGCCTGGAGGCTTTTATTAAGACGTTAAGTTTTGTTTACGTTTAGTTTTTATTTCTGCCCGAGTATAGTTCTCGATGATTTTGTTTGGTATATTGGCGTGTGCTAGCTAACATATGGATAATAATTTAAATTAGGTTAAATTATGTTGAATACTATTATATAGAGTCATTTTTTTTTCTTTCTAACTGAACAGACAGCTGTGCTGCTGGGGAGTTTGTTGCGCCACTTCTTCTTCCCAGCTAACGCACTAGGAAGTGGTGAAGGGTAGGCGTTTTGGGGGACTGTCTTATGTAATTTTGACGTTCGAAAAGTGCTGATTATCAGCCTAGTTTGAATAAATGACTTTTGATATTTGATATTTGGCTTGCTATTTACAGATGTCTAGGCTGCTTTACGATAATATAACGCAAGAAAATAAGCACATTATCAAAATGCATATCTAATAATTTAAGCAAAATTGTGTTTATCTTTTTAATTACTTTTCTAAGACTTTAAAAGAGACTACGACTTCTGAGTTTGTTTCGGCCTTTCTTCTCAGAGTAGTCAGATAAGAAACACCGACCTCATCTAGATTATTTAAAAAAAAAAGTGATTCCGATATCCTATTTACAGAATAAACAATTTCATTTCATTAAATTATAGGACGTTTCGGAAGTAGACGATTATTAAATTAGATTAGAGAACAACGTCAAAATGAATCAATGACGAACAATTCGTTGGTTGATTCATTTGTAACTATAAACGTGATAACGCCTGCATATCATTTTACAGTTGTACAAAATAATTATTTGCATGTGTACAAAGAGAAGTAGAAGATCAGCTTTTAATGAAATTATGCACGACAGTATCTTAAACAAGGTTTATCAGAAAGGTGTGGCCAAAAAGGATGTGATACAGACCATCAAATTGAACAACTTTCTCTATAGGGCCAATCTCGTTATCATAACCAAAATTCAATACCTGCTCGACCCACATGCATGAGACGACTCATAATTTTTTCGACATTACGATGTTGGACCGTTCTGATGCAAACTGTATAGCGTAACTGAGCACAAAGTTCCTTTGTAGTTGAAGAGTCCGGGTGATGCTCGCTTTCACCTTCGGCCAGATCAGCACTTACCATCAGGTGAGATGCGCGCTAAGAGCTTCCCCGTTGTGGATTTTAAAAAGAAAAAAAAACATCCTCTACAGGGGTTAAATAGGGTTTGACAATTTCAAATTTTTGCCGATCGGCAATCCCTTCGGGGACATGGCTTATTGTTTATCTATAAAAAAGTATAACTTATAATAATCGTATCAATATTGGACGATATGTTATCTATATATCGTCAGTTCGTTGTTCCGACTGCAGTACAGTCACTCTCGCTCCGACTCCAAGCAAAGCTGATTTTAGTGATAAAAGAAAATTAATAATTTTGTGAAATGTATCAGAACAATGAAGAAGTACATGATGGTGAGTATTTAATTTTGTAACTTATTTAAATCTTCAAAAGTACTAAAGCTCGAAGAGCTTAGATTTAGTCATTTGCATCAAATTAAATTAGGTAGCGAAACTCAGCAGACGTGATGGGTATCAATATCCAAGCCTCGATGTCATAGTGACTGCGGCATTAGCAGATATTGTGCTGACTGTAGTTCTACTGATCGGTGCTCATAGGGTAAGTCAAACGCCTTTGTGAAATCGTAATGGACCCTGCGGGACACCTGCTGGTTAAAATTAAACTTTATTTTGCTCTTTGTAATATTAAAGAACACATAAGGCACCAGCAAGCGCACAGAAAATGTTTTTTTTTGTGTTTTATCGTGTTTAGATAAAATTGGTATCTTTATTGTTTTTGGTATATCAGTATCGAATCTGGTAGTTATTTAAAGACAATTTTTTATGGTTCTTTGGAATGTCGGCATTATTTAAGCACCTACATCTCTAGACCTCTGCCTAACGCTTTGGGGTTTACAGGCGTGATGAGTTATTTTTTGTGAGTTTTATACGAAAATAGTATAAAACAGTTACTCAATCGATGCTTTACCTTACTGAAGCTTAAAGAGAACTAACGATTAGTTCCAAAATTTGGTAAGTGTGTGTCACATTAAGAAGTCTACTTTAAACACCATAAGTCACTAAAGTCAAAGAAAACAAAGAATAAAAGCGAGTAAGATGCTTTAGGCATTTATTTGTTTTTCTTAATTTCAGTCAAAGGCCAGGGCCAGCCTCCGCCTTACACACACAGCGATCCACCTGAAGTCATGCGCCCCACAAATAATATGTCAATGCAAACGGGACAGCCAATGTTGGTACCAATCGGACAACCCATGCATGGAGCAATGGGACAGTCCATTCCTATACAACACGGAACAATGATGCATCCCACAGGAGGGATGTACCATGCGCAAGCCCCGGTCGTCGTCCCCATGGTCGTCGGTAGCCAGATGGGCCCAAAGCCACAATCCATAACCTGTAAATCCTGCAAAGAAGTTATAGTCACAAGAGTTGAAGCCAACGCTACCACAAAGACTCATTTGTTTGCAGCCATGCTTTGTATTATGTGGTCAGTTTTTTTTTTTTTTGTCTGTTTAGATATATTAATATATAATAATATTTATTTAATAAAACGTTTACAAAAAGTACACAATTAGTCCATAGTAAGATTTCCCAAACAATAATTATAGTGCCTAAAAATGAACTAAATCTAAAATATATTTAGAACAGGTGCAAGTGTTGATGGTTCGGAATTATAATGTTAGGTAGCGACCCGCCCGATCTAGGTTAATTCAAACCTGTGTTTCAGGCCATCACTTTACATTCCAATTAAATTGGAACACTATAATTTAAAGTTAAACTGATATAAGATAATATTCTATTAACAACTATGAGAAAAAAGCATATTGGTACATTCATATAATCTAAAACGAAACCTATGTACAAAAGTAAAAACTTACGAGGGAATAAATTATCATCATGACAAAATTTCTCAAAATTTGTCTGTGTAATTGAGAATCGCTAAATGTTCTGATAACATTTTACTACATTTTTTATATCTTTAATTATAGAAGTTTAGTTTAGATGTTTAGTTTGAAGTTAGTTTATTGTGAGTCAACTGATCAATGTTATCTTATCTCTCATTGGATTTTTGTTTGAAGCCAATTTATATTGACTGGTTGTGTACCCCTAATGCATAGAATCTTAGAACAATTCCTTTTCTATTTTCAGTTGTCTGCCATGTGTGTGCATCCCCTACTGTGTGGACAGCTGCCGCAACGCGGACCACTACTGTCCAAACTGCAGCGCTTACCTCGGCAGCTACGTCCACTAAATCCTTATGAAGTTATGACAGATAATGGTTTATCTTTAATCTAAAATACGTCGAAAACAAAATGATAAGTGCCATTATAAGATTATGTTATAAATAGGTATTTGAAGGTATTTTGAGAACGTGATTCGAAGCTTTAACGAACAAACATTACCAAAAGTTTATCTATTGATTATTGATCCATTATTTGCAGTAAGTCATACCACTTGCGCCCGTCCACCTTAATTTGTTTAACGGTCTGCATCAGCTTGCGGTCCTGGTACATTCACATTAAAAATCCTCAGATTTCGTATCTTTTTCTTGTCCAAATTACTTACTGCTACGGCGAAGTAGCGGGAAAACGTGTTGTTGGCCGAAGAAAAAGTTCTTGAGGGCCTAAGTAAAGTGGCATTCTTATGAGCGATAACTATGATGGAAAAGTCAAAAATATATTGGATGGAAGCTACCGAAAAGCTTATGTTAACCCAGCTCAAAATCGTTGTAGAAATACGAAACGCTTTGATAGTTTTTGCTTTGAGTGTGGTCATCCGTCGGACTGCCAAGTCATAGGTCGAGTTCAAACCCAAGGCACGCACCTCTGACTTTCCGGATTCATGTCCGTATTGCATAATTATCACTTGGTTCAAAAAACGGTGAAGGAAAACAACATAAGGTAACTGGCATGCCTGAAAGATATTTCTCGACGGCATGTGAAGCCAAATCAAAGGCCCATGAGCTACATAAAAACTCTGACACCAAGTCACTAACCACAGGAAAAAGAAAGATGAGATTGTTGCTCGTCTAGGTCTTATGGCTGAAGACCATTCGCGGGTGGACCAGCGTCATTACCGGAGTGCCGCTTGGCTGTTCCACTTCGCAAAGAAGAAGGAAAAATATTTAAAGTTTATGGCCAACCTTCAGTTATTGGATAGGCACCAAAGAAGAAGAAGTTACCGATAAAATATATACTGATGATATCACCAATATGTTTCGTTTCGATATCATCAACACATGACGTGTAGTGTTTCACGAGGCATATTATAATATGGTTGATTGTATTGTTGGGATTGTGACATGTTTTTTTTTTAATTTTGGTTCTTTCTTTATTTGTATTAATTATGCTTTTATTTTTGGCTAACCTTACTTGATTTTTAATTATTTTTGACAATTATAGTATAGGTAAAAAGTGTAATTTGTTTCATTTGACTAACTTATTGGGGAAACAAATGATTTCATTGGAATACATAAACGTAATGACTTTTTTTTTCGTTATGTATTTTTGTGGTGTACAATAAAGTATATATAAATAAAAATAAAAAAATAAAATAAGTCGGTTGTTTTTTTTGTAAAAAGTTTTTATTTTTGTCTTTTTTCGAATAAATCTAGCTAATATGTAAATAGCAGTGACAGGAAGTTATTATAACATCATTCACATAAACTAAGTGCGTAAAATACGTATTATTGACGCTAACACAAAAACCACCCAAGGGAAGTTAAAAAAAATTCAAGGGGTAAGGCCTGAAAACCGGTGCCATCTTTAATCTTTTAGACCTGCTTGAAATGGGTACTAATATGTATTTAGCTGCATGCCCTGGGGGCCTACCATAATCACAAAAAGGGGGAACGTGAAGAGCAGATAACAGTTGGCGCGCAAAAGATAAAAATAATACATGACACTGTTCATGACCATGTATATTTTGATTAATATTTACTTTATGAGTGTAATGTTATAAATCAGGGGTTGATTTAAAACTATGCAATAACCGATTTATGAATAAATCAAATGAAACAGGTTTGAAGGTGTTACAATTAAATGCAAATCAAATATGAAAAAAGAAAAAAAAGATTAAGTTTTATTTCAATCTAATGATGAAGATGATGAGGAAGAATTGAAATAAATAAAAATAGCGTCTACATGATTTATATTCCTCTTTATTTATAACCCATGCTTAAAGTTAAGTAATGGTAATAGCAGCTGTTTAACTATACATTTTGACGTTTAAACGTCTCATATGAGCGTTTATCCTAAAATTTGGCAGCGTCGCAAATAGCTGTCAAATATTTACCTGTTTTTATTAATTTGGCAATATTACTGTATGGAAATATTAAACGTGGCTAACTATCGAACTAAAATATTGATTAATTAATATCGTAACACCGAATATTTACTTTTAGATGTAAAAAAGTATTTGGAAACTTTCCAAATGCCTTTTTTTCACCTAAAACGGTTACAACGTCAAATTCAGTGTTATAATTGCAATTCATTATTAATATTCTAGTTCGCTAGTTAGCCATATTTCATATTTCCATACAGTAATATTGCCAAATTAATCAAAATGGCGAAATATTTGACTTCTATTTGCGACTGTTTCAGGTTATACGCTCATAACTTTAGAGCAACGTTTATAAAATAAACCCCCATATAGTATAGGGGTATTTAAAAGACATGATATATCTAATCAAGCATTATAATTTGGCCTATATGCTACAAATATGATTAAGGGGAAAGTTCAGAGCTTTTGAAAAATAATAATATTTTATCCAATTTAACCCATTGGACGCATGGTTTAAATTGGATAAAATACCGATACAGGATAATATCATAAATGTAGTACCTATACAAATGACATGGTAATGGCTAGCAATAACAAGTTACTACCTACTATATTATTTTATTTTTATTTTGTCAAAGAATTATTTGTAAACAATTCGAAATAACCAAAAATCATAGTCATATACTATAAAAAGATAATAATTAAAAATCTGTCCATCGGAAATCCTTTTAATATATTTATTTTTACAACAATATAGGTATAATAGTACATTTACTTGTCAGAACATAAACTAAACTAAACTAAAAACTACTAGTTTGCTTACGTATTTTCTATACAATAAGAAGTACTCTATAATCTAGATGGCCATATAAAAATCGATAATTTATATCAGTTTCTCTATTGGACGATATTTTATCTATAAATCGTCAGTTCGTTGTGCTGACTTCAGTACAGTCACTCGTTTAGTTCGAAGCAAAGTAAAACTGATTTAAGTGATAAAAGGAAATTAATAATTCAGTGAAATGAATCAGTACAGTGAAGAGTTACATGATCGTGAGTATATATTATAATTTTTTAAACTTTATATTAGGTACTCGTTTTTCTATATTCTAATCTTCAAAAGTACTACAGCCCGAAGAGCTTAGATTTGATATTTTGCACCATATTTGAGAACAAAATTGGTATCGGTAAATATGTTATTACTTATATCAATAACTTTAAACATTTTTTTAACTAACTAACTCAATACACTCGCTCACTCTAACTTTACTCAAAGAAGGCTGTATTAAACATCAAATTACACTTTAAGTTAAAGTTTAAAAATATCAATACAATTTCTGTGACAATTCCACAAATGTTTACTAACAAAGCCCCCAGACAATGTCATTCATGCGCAAACTATCCTTGTAGCGCCATTTTAGCACTCTACAAGGAATACAAGCGATTCAGATATATTTATATTCTTAATTTCAGCCCAGGGCCAGCCTCCGTCATACACACCCAACGATCCACCACATCCTCAAGTCATGCGTCCCACAAACCAAAAAATGAAAGATGGACAACCCACACTGATACCAATCGGACAACCAATACTTGATACAATGGGTCAGCCCATGCAAATACAACATGGAACAATATTAAAACCCAAATGGGGAGAAGCAGCCCCGGCAATGATCCCCGTCCTCGTTGGTAAACAGATGGGCCCAGAACCAGAAAATACGACCTGCCCGTCCTGCCAAGAAGTTATCGTCACAAGAGTTGAAGCCAAGGCTAACGTTAAAACAAATATGCTTGCTATCATGTTAGGTGTTTTGTGGTAAGTATAACTACTTTATTGTTGACTCTATCGGTTGATTAATGATTGAATGGAAACTTTCATGGGGTTGAAAATCGTCATCACCTTTCTCCAACGCACAACTTTTGGTTCTATTTTCAGTCTTTGGCCGTGTGTGCTCCTCGCCTACACTCTGGACTGTTGTCGTAACACGGACCACTACTGTCCTCACTGCAGTACGTACATCGGCAGCTATGTCCGCTAAAACCTCATGACTGATGAAGGGGTTTTTTATTTGAAATACGTTGAAAACAAAAGCATAATTGCCATTATAAGTAAAAGTGGTATGTGGTTTTGTTGACGTGACTCGAAGTTGCAACAAATGGACTTTATTAGAGGTTTATTCAACATTTTGTTGGATACTGGCTGATGGAACGCAGTGACGATATCGCCAAGGTACTTATGAGGTGTAGTGTACTCGAGTCAGATATACGGTTGATTGAATTGTATTTTAAGTATTACGAGCTATTTTTGTAAATATACATAATTCTGATTATTAAAATACTTCATAGGTAAAATTATGTGTTTTTTTTTTCACGAAGTAATTCGGGAAAGGAGATGAATACCTAGAATAACCATAACAATCGACTAAAAGCCAGAGAGCTTCAAAACCGATACCGTATTGGTACTCTTACTTTTTGGGTTGGACTTGCTTCAAATGGGTACTAACATTTAACCACATGTATCCCTGGGGCTCTACTATAATCAGGTGCAAAGCAAGCAGCACTTTTAAATGATACCTAAAGTTATGGTTATCGCGTCATCGAGACCTAACATCATGCAAAAATTCAAATTCCTACGTTGTATTGATGTAATAAAAGTAATTTTTCACTATGTCGTGTTTTTTTTGGAAGTCGGTTGTTTTTTTTCGTAAAATGTTTTTATTTTTCACTTTTTCTGTTGTGGGTTCTACCCCACACAAATTCGAATACCTGTCGGTCGATTCTGTAAAAATATCAACGAGAAACTTAGGTGAAGTGAGCGGTAAGTGAGCAGCTCTCACTGTTACAAATCGACCCGCAGGATGCTAGGGATTAGCACTATTGACAGCTCACTTCGTCGAATCGACCGGCTCCTATGTGAATAACAGTGACATGAAGTTAATATAACATCATCCACATAGACTAAGTGCGAAAAATACGTATTATTGATACTAACACAAAAACTAAGGGAAGTTAATAAAATGTATATGAGACCACCGCGTAAACTATTTCTACCAAATGAAAAAGAATGATCAAAATCAGTCCACAATTGACTTAAAAATTGATGGAAATACATTTAAAAAAAAACATACAGACGAACATCGAACCTCCTCCTTTTTGGAAGTCGGCTAAAAAGTGATCTGATGAAGGTTCCGTTTGGAACCTTAAAATTATGAAAAGTAAGTACAGAATGATCTTGACCACTTGAAGTATTTTTATGTGATTACTTTTGACTCGTCAATGATAATTTTGCGGATGACTCATTTGAGAATTTTGTGTAATATCTGAGTCAGTTATTTATCAGTATACCACGGATCTGAATGGTCTTATCGGGTAGACTATTGTGTCTAGATAACTCTCTAGTATCTATAAGTATTTGTGACCACTTGAAAGAATGAATAAAAGTGATAAATGATTTTATTTCTGTAAGTAGGTTTGTACTTACTTCAATCTTATTTAAAAAACTAGATGAGGTCCGCGTTTCCTATCTGACTTCTCTGAGAAGAAAGGCTCTTTTAAAGTCCAGACATACTTAATCTTGTTCAGATCATGTGAAGACCGTGTAGATTGGTATCTGAAATGGTCTTTTGAGGAAATAACCACACAGAATGAGTGGACATACCAGTCAGTGCACGCATTTGTCAGTAACCGTGAAGCGGGCAGCTCAACTCAGATACTACGGAGCTCAACGATTCGACGAACAATAAATAACAAAGAAAGGACGTTTACCCGTAGGTAGCATACCATAGAGGGTAGAGAGTATAGCCACAGTTCGCCAGTTATGTTTAAATCCCATGCAATAGGTGGCGAGCCTATTGCCATCGACCGGGCCCAAATCCAAAGTCCGGGCTGCTACTGAGAAATTCCAGATGGAACACCCCAATAACATTTTTCCCGACCTGGGAATCAACCCTGGGACCTCATGCTCATCGCAGCAGTGCTAGCGACCACTAGAGCAACGCGACGTGCCTGCGATATCTACTTATATAGGTATAAAAAAATCTATAATATTTATATCGGTATCTCTATTGCAGATAGTTTATCTATAAATCGTCACTTCGTTTTTCCGCGTTCAGTTCAGTCACTTGTCTCGTTCGAAAACAAGGTATATAGCGCTACAAGGTAGGTAGGTATATTGGTGTGTTACCATAAACGGAATGCCACCATCTTGTTTTCCAATACAATTTCAAGCGCCAACAGATCCGTGAAACAGTGTAGAGCTGATTTTAGTGACAAAAGCAAATTAATAATTCAGTGAAATGAATAAGGAAAATGAAGAATTACAAGATCGTGAGTATTTTATTATTTACTAGCTGTGCCTCGCGGTTTCACCCGCATAAGTGTCGATCCCGTGGGAATAACGGGATAAAAAGTATCCTATGTCATGGTCCCAGGTCATGGTCTACCCATGTGTCAAATTTAATTCAAATCCTTTCAGGCGTTTTAGCGTGAAACAAACAAAAAAACTCACTTTCGCATTTATAATGTTAATTAGGATTTATGTCATTATTTATGTTCACACAGTAAAATACATAGGTTAGATAGAAATACGACATAACTTTTGAGTAGTTACAAAGGTACTGTTTATTTTTTAAGACATTTCTTCCAGCAGACCTGCGAAAGGAGAAATGATTACTGACACTTTATACAACCTTAGTTTTTGTTTACCCTAAACCTCTTAAGGGATCATTATACTCATCATTATGATTAACTTTCACTATGGGACCGAAGCTGAAATCGCGAAAAAGAAATCTGCTGTTCCTTACATTTCGACGAGTTATACGAACATAAATTTAGGGAACAGCGGATTTTTTTTTCGCGATTTCAGCTTCGGTCCCATAGTAAAAGTTGTTCATAATAATGAGTAAAATGATCCCTTAAGAGGTTTAGGGTAAACAAAAACTAAGGTTGTATACGCTTCCTATATATTCTTTTAATCCTCAAGAGTACTAAAGCCCACTTGGAGTGTAGTGTACTTTGCAAGCTCTCTAAGTGTATAGATTTAGTAGTTTCTGTCATTACGAGAGAACAAAATTTTGATCGCGATCGACTTTATTATAGTAAATCTTTTTTGTGTGTTTTACGCGAAAAGTGTCTACCTGTGCGTTTGCACTGGCGAAACATTCACAATAAAACATGTTATAACTAATCTCTATTAAGAACTAGAGATTTCAACATGTTTCGTTGTGAATGTTTCGCCAGCGACGAGGAAGCGACAAGCTATCGACTATTTTCTTGTCTAAGAAACATACCTACAATATCTCTATTGTACATTTCTTAAACAAGAAAATAGTCCAGCCATGCTATTCTGTAACCATCTCACCGTGAAAACTAAGGTGATGTGAGCGTGGAGTGAGCTGTCATTCCACAGGAATTGACACTATTGACAGCTCACTCCACGCTCACTTCACCTAAGTTTTGTTACAGAATAGCACTGCAGTTCTCGCCGACACATTCAGCGATCAACGATTTATTTACTGCTAATATTATACTAGCTGCTAGTATAATATTAGCAGTAAATAAATCGTTGATCGTTGAAAGAAATATATAATACTGCTAGTAACTAGCAGTATTATATATTTCTTTTGATACGGGACTGGTTTCTTGAGCGAGATAGTTGATAGCTGATCGCTTCCTCGTCGCTAGTCGCTTATCGTTGCCACCACTGTTGTAAATATATAATTAAGGTATTTCCAAAATTTCCGGAAGTTTGAGTGACGTTAAGAGGTGTGACTATTTGAATAACACACCTACCTTAAGATTACGTCACAACAAAAAAAAAAAAAATTAAATGTTATTGTTATAATTTCAGCAAAAGGCCTGAGCCAGCCTCCGCCATACACACCCAGTGACCCCGCGGCCCCTGAAGTCACACGTTCCACAAATATGGCCGTGCAACCAGGTGCAATACTAGTGCCAGTGGCAGGACAACCCACGCACACAGGAGGGATGTACCATGTGCATGCTGCCCCGGTCGTCCTGCCCATGCTTGTCGGTAATCAGATGGGCCCTAAATCAACATCGACGACCTGCCAATCCTGCAAAGAAGTCATCGTCACAAAAGTTGAAGCCAGAGCTAATACAGGAACTCATATGGGTGCTCTTATAATTTGTCTTTTTTGGTTAGTATTCTAATTTATTGCTGTCGTCTTTACCGGCCCGGCCCCGGTCCTCCGATCCGATTGCCGGGTCGGGCAGTGTTGTTGGTTTTTTCCCATGAAATTTCTCAAAAGCAGCCCAGAGTCTGGATTTGTGCCCGGTTGATAGCCAAAGGCTCGCCCCCTATTACATGGGACTTAAACATACTTAAAAAAAAAAAACAAAAAAAAAGCGAAAATTGTGGGTGTGCTATGGGTACACCTCTGCCTACCCTGCAAGGATCACAGGCGTGATGTTATGTATGTCCTCTTTGCCATTGACATCGGATTCCATTTTAATCTTTCATGGGGTAAAAGTAATCATTAAAGGTATTTTGTAAATCAGCTGTGCAATACAACCTATGATTTCTAATCGGATTTGTTCTAATTTAGCTTTCTTTTTTCAGCTGTTTGCCGTTTGTATGGCTCCCCTACTGTTTGGACAGCTGTCGCAACGCGGACCACTACTGTCCAAACTGCAGCGCTTACATCGGCAGCTACGTCCACTAAAACCTTATGATTGAAAATGGGTGTCTTTATCATAAAAGTTGAAAACAAAATGATAAGTGCCACTACGAGATTTATGTTTTCAAATGGTGTGTATTTTGACAACGTGACTAGGTGATATTTTATCGTCAAAATGTTTAAATAGAACGTACTTAAAAAGGTGGAGAGTACACGAGGCTGATTAAAACGATGGATTGAGTTGTTTGGATTACGAAGTATTTTTTTAATTAATAAACTATCTGATTATTTAATAATATTAATGATGTGTTTTGTTTCATTTCACGAAGTTATTAAGAAAAATAGACGAATACCTAGAATAAATGTACCAGGCAGCCAAAAGTCAGAAGGTGTAGACGTTGTTGTTGAACTTAATAGCACTGTGTAGTGATGAAGGGCGAATGTCTTATGTAATTTTAACGTTTCTAAAAGTGCTGATTCTACATATGACTAATTTGAATAAATGACTTTTGATTTTGGTAAGGTATAAATTAGATTGAGATAAGAGTTACATGCATAGGTTAACTTACTCATGGTTTTGTGATCGAGAATGTCCTACTTTAGTTTGAGGGATCTGCTTCAAGTGGGTATTTGGTGCTAATATTTAGCCGCACAGTTAGTGCACAATCCTAGGTGATAGGTACCTCACTGTTCGTCTTATATTGATTTTCTATAAGAGGGTACGATGATGAGAGCAGTAGTGGCCCAGTGGTCATGGCCCCGACTTACGAGTTACGAGGACGTGGGTTCGAACCTAGACAGGCGCTTTAGTTTGTATAAATAATTTCATCATCACTGCTCTTAAAACGGTGAAGGAAAACTTCGTGAGATAACTGGCATGTCCTAGAACCAAACATTCGAAGACATGTGACATCTTCCAATCCGCACTGGTCCTACGTGATAGATTACAGCCCTGCAGGGACATGATAGGCTGATTATGAAGAGTGTACGATAACCACCCAGATGAATCAATAAATATCCTCCTTTTGGATTGTCCCGCAGTCGGGTAACAAATAGATCTAAGAATCGTTCACAAACATTTTAATGCTCTACTGTCGATTTGGAATAAAGAAAATAAAGACAAAATGACAGTCAATACAACTGCAACAACAATTTGGATTAACCGTAAAAGGTATTTAAAAGATTTAAGGGGCTCTGTTGGTACGCATAGTTGGTAACTCAATGGCCAGTGGCAAGAAAGCTAGCGGACCACCCAGAGAACGTTGGACAGATGAAATAAAACAAATTTCCGGAAAGGACTGGACAAAGAAAGCGAAGGAGAGCAACACATGGAAAAAGTAAATGGAGGCCTTACCTAAACGAGGCCTTAACGAAATATAATTGGCGGAACATCGCCCAGCGGTTGGTCGACTCTTCACGTGACCAGAGAGAGGGCTGGCCAATTCTTAAGCCAAAGAATCAGCATTGTCGTCCAATGTGGCAACGCTGCCAGTCTTTTGGGCACTTTTCCTGCTGACAGCGATGCAGACGAATTTTTTGAAGCCCAATGAGCTCTTCTCTTTATTTTATTTTCTTATTTTCCTTTACAAACTTGTACGTAATATATATAATAGTTCGTTATAATTATAATATATATTAGGTGGACCTATGAAATCAGCGTTTTGTATGGAGAATTTTAAAGAAGTTGCATTTTTGATACTAACTTTTTCTTAATTTATATAACAACCATGAACGCTAATATTTTAAAACTTTTATGCACAATGTTTAAAACCTAAGATAACCTAAAATGCCACTTAGATTAAGCGACAAAAATAAGTTTTGTCTCAGTTAAAACAAATAGTAGTCATTTCTGCTAACAAAATGAGGAGTCATTTTTAAGGTATTTTTTATGTTTAGAAAACTATAAGTAAGGTTTTTTTACTATTGGTAGTTGTCTATGACGGTTATTATTCGATATAATACCAAGCAATTGATGAATGATTTAAATCATAGAAGTGACGAGGTTCTCTATTTGTGAGAAAAAAACGCCTTTTTCATAGGTGGGAACCCAATAGTCAATGTATATTGGCGGAATAGATTGATTGATTGGACTCCGCGCTTTAGTACAACCTCCTGGGGTCTTGCGCTATGGTGTAAAAGTTCGTTGCAAGATATATCAATTCTTCTTTTCCATAACCATCGTTATCTTCGTTACCTCCTTCCTTACCTGAGCAATCCTATACAATATCATAAAGTTCTGCTTAAAAGACTGATAAAAATGTTTATCTAGTATCGTTATCATTATTCGACATTTTATTATCTATAAATCGACAGTTCTTTGGGAAGAGTTCAGTATTATCTATCAGCTCGTACGAAAAACCAGTTAACGGTGATTTTTTGGTGATAAAAGGGAATATTATATAATTAAGTGAAAATGAGCAGTGAAGAAATGCATCGTAAGTATATATTTTTATTTTTTTGGTATTTCTCGTTTAAAAGTAGCAAAAAATTTTGTTCATGTTATGTAGGAGGTTATATAATAAAACAAATACTATTAAAAATCTATATATACGAGAGACCTTTCACAATTTTACCTCTGATTATGCGTCGCTGTCAAAATCACGGAGATCTTTACTGTTGTTGCTATAAGGTTGCTGTTTGTGGGTTATTCCACTAATCCCCATTGACAATCCTCATCACTGGGGATTTGTGAACTTTTTATCCACAAATCCCCATTATGAGCTCTATGAGACGTCAATATTGAGTCGTTGTTTGTATTTTAATTTTAAACCCATGGGGATTTGTGAACCATCCCCATCATGAGCTCTATGAGACGTCAATATTGAGTCGTTGTTTATATTTAAATTTTAAACCCATGGGGATTTGTGAAGTTTTGTCCACGAATCCCCATTGACGTCTCATAGAGCTCATAATGGGGACATAAGGCCTAATAGTTCACAAATCTCCATTGATGGAGATTGACAATGGGGATTCGTCAGAATAACCCCCCTGTTGGGTTCCTGCTATTAACAAGTCTGTCAAAATCACAGAGATCTTTATTCCCGTTATAATAAGGTTGCTATTGGGTTGCTGCTCTCAGAGGTAAAATAACTGTGACTGGACTTTAAAGCCTTTTTTATGAATGTGACTTAGTAAATTTATCATGCAGTTGGAGTACGACTCAACTTTATCGATGCCTTATCTTCCTGGTATTATTCATACTTTGCAGAATAGCCAAAATTCATAGTTCCGTTATTTATGTATATCCCGGAAGTATGTGTAACTTTATAAGGATATGTGAGGCAAATGCATGTCGTGTGGCATGCATGTGCATTCCATCTCCTGTGTGTTTACCGTGTGCATAATTAGGTGTAAAATAGTATACAGGATGTGAGAAAGGGACGGCAGGTCGAAAAGGTAGATACCTACCTGAAATATTTGAGGATCTTCTTAGCGCCTCGAAGGCAGTCTTTATAGAGTCGGCCAAGAATTTGGCTATGAGCTTAGCATCTTCAGTAGCGTCCATCAGCTCCAATAATATTTGATGAACTCAAAAGAAACTTTCCTTTCGAAATTATTTTTGATTAGCCCTGATTCAGGATATTTTTTTTTTGTTAATATTAGGTACCTATTCGTAATTACGCAAGTTTTGTTATTATATCACGAAAAAAGGGCGCGGCTTTTGTAATCTCTTAATACATCGCGCATTCATAAAACGAAACATTCTTCATAATTGGTACAGTCAGCCTCAAAAACATGTTTACATTCATTTTGATTGTCTACAATTTATTCTCCGTAATACTGTGTCAATGTGTAAAAATAAAACATATTACACACTAGATACTTATTGTAGCTAAAACATTGGTACAGTATAATGTAGCAAAAATTGTAGACAATCAAATAAATTCTGCTTTGGCCGCAGGTACAGAAAACTCAAACAGCGCAAATATATAATATACCTTATTGGTGCTATTTGTTTGAAACACTTGGGCTGTGCCGAGTGCTCATCGAGGATTTAGGGACTTTACCATCGCCGTTAGTCGACTCTTCATGTGACCCACTGGCCAATTTTTAGGTCAAAGAATCAGCATTGCCATCCAACGTGGTAACACTGCCAGCATTTTCGGCACGAATATATATATTTTAGTGTTACATTGTTTATTATATTTAATATTTAATAAACTTTATTATTTAATTAAATACTTCAAAATATACAATAGGCGGCCTTATCGCTTTCCGCGATCTCTTCCAGGCAACCTTGGAATGGACAGTGATTTGGCAGGACATAAAATGGGGCTGTCGTTGGTGCAAATAATAAGTATACAATATACTAGAACAGACAGACACAGTTAAATACATATCCTAAATAATAGATACATAAATACATACATACTAAATATATAAGCAATGAAAATAAATGAAGACTATAGATAGTTACAGTTTCGAGAACAAGATCGCAACGACAAGTAATGTTCCTTTACGAGTCTCTTAAATACAGCCGACGTATTCTGTAAATAAAAAACTCACCGTGAACATTTAGGTGAAGTGAGCTGTCAATAGTGTCAATCTCTAGCATTAGGTGGAATGACAGCCCACTCCACGCTCACTTCACCTAAGTTTTCACGGTGAGATGGTTACAGAATAGCACTGCGGGTAACGATTGCGCGCGTTTTATTTGAACTGGCGTTGTATGTTAACACAATAAATACAATCAATTCTTGTCGATACATCTTTTTGAGGGTGACTGTATCTTTGAGATAGCACAAGGGCTATCTCAAACATACACACACAAAAAAAAAATATCTTGATATTATTTAATACCTATTGATATGAAGATATTATTTTCCTTGACTCATGAATGTGCTTTGCCTTAAGCCGTAGGTACCAATTTCCGGTGGGAACTTGTGACGTGACACTTTAGTCATCTTACAAAATCAGCCCACTTCATGTATCCAATGACTACAAAACACTGTATTACAGTTTGGCAGACTTTATGTATGTTATTGTTAATACAGATTTTGAATAAATAAATATTAAAAAAAAAAACATAAAAAAAAATGATATTTTTTAATTGCCCCTAGTGGTATTTTATGCCGGGTACATTGAGTGGCCCTTTGTAAGACGACTAAAATGTCACGGTGCATATATTTTTTTTTAAATCAATGTTTAGTAGTCATTGGACACACGAAGTGGGCTGCTTTTGTAAGACGAGTCACGTTGTATAGAAGTCCCTGAATAATTGAAAAGTATGTGCAAAAAAAAATCTTAGTGTGTGTGTGTGAGTAATTCTTCTGCACTTAAAAATAGATTTTAGGACCGGCTTCTATGATAAGCATCATCATAAAGAGACTTTCTAAATGTTGGCAAATGGATATGTATGGCAGAAGAAGACATACTGGGCCGACTCCGAATAATCAGGCATATTGGCAAGAGGAGGATGACACTGTTTAATTTTTTTTAAATTTGATTGCAGTCAAAGGTAGACCTCCGCCATACACGGATGGCGAGGTCACGACCACATCGGGGGTTGTGTACCAAGCGCAGCCCGCCCAAACTGTCATCCCTGTGCTTGTTGTTAATACTATGAGCCCCAAACCAGCTGCTGTGACCTGCCCATCTTGCAACCTAGAGATAGTCACAAGAGTCGAATATAAGGCAACTACGAAGACGCATTTGTTCGCGGTCTTGCTTTGTATAGTGTAAGTATTATTTTGTTATTTTTGAGGACGAACTGGTGTCCCGTCATCATCTGCCTAGCCTTTTCCCAACTATATTGGGGTTGGCTTCCAGCCACTGCCTATTGGACTGACCTCCACAACCCAGTTACTGGGTAATACGATACCCCTTGGTAAGATTGGTTATCAGACTTTCGGGCTTCTGATGACCCGTAACGACTGTCAAAGATCCGCGAATGACAGCCGGGACCAACGGCTTTACATGCTTTCTAAGTCACGGTCCCGATCCACGGCCCGGCCACGGAGAGCGTAGCTTAACCTGATTGATCGATCCGTGCAGCTGGTATTACTCAGTCACGAGCCCCTCTAAGAACAGATGTTGGTTAATAGTAATTGTCGACTGCGGACATAACATATAACTTAACATCACGTTGGTATTCCTCATTGGGTTAGGCAGAAAGGTATAGTGCACCCACATTTCGCCAGTTGCGATAATGCGTTGCAAAGGTAACACAAAATTATCGTTTGTGTCTTTATTACACTACCACGCATACCCTTTACAGAAACACTACAACTATGCAAGGCAGTCCACAAGTTTCCTCAACTTGTTTGCCTTTACCGTAAATCAGATGTGTCCCAATATGATTATTGTTCAAATTCGTTTTTAGGGTTCCGTAGTAAACAAGGAACCCTTATAGTTTCGCCATGTCCGTCTGTCTGTCCGCGGCTTAGCTCAGAGACGGTTAGTACTAGAAAGCTGTAATTTAGCATATGTATATATATTAATTATGCCGAAAAAGTAATAAAATAAAATTAAGAAAAATAATTTTTTTTAGGGTACCTCCCCTACACGTAAAGTGGGGATGTTTTTATTTTCTCATCTATCCCATGTTGTGGGATATTGTTAGAAAGGTTGTTTAAAAATATTGTGAGTTTGTGAAAATTATTTTTGGATTCAGGGATCGGTTTACGAGATATTAAGTTTTTACTGAATGTTTTTGTTAGAGTCAAGTGTCCCCCCCCCTGCCAGCTAAATGGTTGTACTTGGATTTGTGAAAAAATTCACAGCGATAGTATTTATAACGAAATTAAAAGGAAACCTATCAGAGCTAAGTAAGCCGTACAGGTTAACGAGTAATAATCAACCAACTTAAATTTGCAGTTTGAAAAACATGATCTCCCATACATTCCGTATGGGAGAACTTTGTTCTTGGGATAAATTCATCCCAACTACGGAACCCTTCATTATGAGTGGTCCGACACGCATTTGGCCGGTTTTTGTTTCTTTAATTTAGTATATTACTGTTCTATTGTTGTATTGTTATACCGTTATTATTCTATTTTCAGATTTTGGCCTTGTGTGTGCTTGCCCTACTGTATCCCCAGTTGCCGAAACGCAGACCACTACTGTCCAAACTGCAGCGCTTACATTGGCAGCTACAAGCACTAGCTTAAAACTAAAAATAGGCTAACCTGAGGATTGATAATGGATTTCTTTAGCAGAACTACAATAAAAACAATAAGATAAACAATAAGATTATCTTATCAAATGGAACGTGTTTGAGGATTACGTGACTACATGTTTTGTTTTTTTTTAAATGTAATTTATTTATGTCGATCGGTCGTCGCTGAAACATATTGTTAATGAAACACAAAATGAAACTATATCATACAGGGTGTTAGGGACATCGACGCGAAGCCGGTTACCATGGGGTCAGTCAGTACATGATTCTGAACCCCCCCGTGTCGAAATT
Organism: Agrochola circellaris; assembly: GCA_914767755.1. Taxonomy (NCBI): domain Eukaryota; kingdom Metazoa; phylum Arthropoda; class Insecta; order Lepidoptera; family Noctuidae; genus Agrochola; species Agrochola circellaris. The sequence goes on from OU611847.1 coordinate 7,436,461, forward strand.
GTTCGGCGGTTATTAAAAAAAAATCTGCTGTTTCATAGAAAAGTGCAATACCTACGCGGTCAAAATGTATGGAGCAGCAGATTTTTTTTAAAATAACCGACGAAAAATTTCAACGCAGGGGGCTTCAGAATCATGTACTGAATCCATGGTAACCGGCTTCGCGTCGATGTCCCTGCCACCCTGTATAGATCCAATCCACCAACTAGTTATAAAGTATTTTTTATTTATTTAAACAACGACACGGTATTTTAAAATGTACAATACAAAAAAAATTGCAAAAATTTAGAAATTACAAAAGTACAAAGTAATGTTTTGTTAGAAATTCATTGATTTCTACTCTTAGGGTAAGTATAAGATTGCTTCATAGCTCTGAAAAAAATGATTGGATCAAAATTGTGATGGAATCCAAATAGTAATCAAAATTGTTTTTATTTTGATCATCTTCTCACTTATCGGCACGAATTATATAAGAATAGATCGAAGAAGCCGCATACAGTGGTAAATATATGTATTATAGCCAATCTGCAAGGTGGTCACAGGATTCAGTATTGCCACTCGTGGAGGCTATATTAATGCATTTAATTTTTTACAAACATACGTAATAATGGATAATGTTATTGACAAAGTTAAAGATCATACGATCATGACTATATAATGCAATTATGGTGCTGTTTCATTATGTAATAAACTAATAATTTTTATTATATTTATAACTTGTTTGTATGTTTATAAATCATCGAGTGTTAAATGTTCTATCATTGTGTATGATACATATAATTATTCTCCTTCGACATTTATGTCAAACAGTGGACTGAGAAGTAGATTCAATGTTAACCGGAGTATTTATTTTTGTACAATAAAGAAATAATATAAAACTAAATTATTTATTTTGTTTTATTTGTCAATTTTATAATGATATTGGAAAGATATGAATATACACATACATACATATACTGACAAATTAGATCCTGTAATCTGAATAATTATGATTGATTAATTTGTATTAATGAATTCGCACGTAAATAGAACAGTAAGGTTTAAACCTTTCGGTTTACTTTCAATTTCAAAAGACTTTAAAAGACATAATAGAATTCGCTGTTAAAGAACACGAGATAAAAATATATAAGTGGTACATCTTCTTGGACTTATTAAAACCCTTTGATACTATGTCTATTCGACGAGCTGGAAAAAGTCACAGTGGGACAAAAAGTCTAAGAAATCTTCACGAGCTATCTACTTTCCATAAAGTTATCGCTTTAAATACCTTTGATTGACATGTAGCTAACTAAAGAAAATTTTGTATGGGAGTTCCCCAAGGCAATGTATTGGGTCCAATGCTCTATGTTGATTTTAATTACTATTTCTGTAAACTGTAATAACTCTAGAACTGCCAAATAATAACATGCACCGATGTTGACACTGATTTTATCGTCAAAGAAAATATTTGGTCGGACGCACGTACAAATGTTGAGTCTAACTTGCAATAACATACAAATAACTAACCTGTCAACTAAATGAATTGATGAAACAAAATTCCCTGCATTTGGCACGAATATTTCATCTCTTGTATCAATTTAAATTGTGATTCATATGTGTAGGACTGCGGTTGTTGATAAATTGCACTTACTTGACATAATTAATAGTTTTGAAGGTAATAATCAACGCCATTCTCAGTTGCAATGCTGTCGATGTTCAATCAGTTGCGATGCCTATCAAATTGCAATGCAAGGTTACGGAGGATCCTGGGCAAATGCCCAGCACCAGTTTCGCTACCATCAGGCTGACTGGCAAATGTTTTTGCAAAGAAAGAAAGAAAGATAGTACTTTTATTTGCGGTACACATGACGCAAAGAAAGGACAAAACACGAAAATAAACAATTTGGGGGAAAATATGCGTCAGATCCACGCAAAACGGCCATCGCTCAGCATAATGCTGCGATTCTATGCGGGACAGAGCCCCAGCGCTGGTTTTCAGTGACAGCTGGCGTTGACGTAATGACGTCAACCGGTGTAGCATATAGTGAAATAACAAAATAAGACAAAAATAAAATAAATAAATACAATACTTAGTCCTAAATGTTTATATAAAATACAATACTTAGTCCTAAATGTTTATATAAAATACAATACTTATTTAGTCCTAAATGTTTATATAAAATACAATACTTATTTAGTCCTAAATGTTTATATAAAATACAATACTTAAAATGGTAACATTTCGTACTGTCGGCGACTCACGCGCCGCATACTGTGCAGTCTGTGCGCGCAGCTGTCATATAAACTATTTGTTTGACGTTTTGACATATTGGGTAATAAGTAGTGGTTACGTAATAATTATAACATGGCGTATTAACTAATTAGTGTTATGATGCCATGTATAATATGTAAATGCTCATAATAATTAGTGTCGTACATATGAATTGGATAAATTTATGTAAAACTAACTTCTGCCCGCGACTTCGTCCGGGAGCCTATAACCTTCCTCAAGAATTGGGCTATCCAATGCAAAAAGAATTTTTCAAATACAACTGTAGTTTCGGAGATTACTCCCTACATACAAACAAACACATAAATAATCAAACAAATTTTACCCCTTTATAATATTAGAATAGATAGCAAAATAAAACAGTAACTTTGGACGATTTAACATGTAATATGTTACCTGGTACCATTTCTTATTCTGGTGAAATCCTAATGATTACACTTCACCTGGTGGATGCGAAGGACCACGCACAACATGCTTACACTTAAAATATGGTAGTATTCAGTGTGCAGATTGACTGCAGAACCTCCAGTGAAATACATCAGTGCGCAGCCGATAAATCTAGTCACAAGGGGAAGAACATATTTCGACTTTCTCGTAATTGCAGCGTAGGCTCTGTAGGTACCTTACATGACTCATCAGTAACCTATTCAATATCAGGAAGATCCGCCTGATAAAAATATTAATCTAGCAAAGTTATCAGTGCTCGATATTTTTTTTTAATGTATAAAAGGACAAATTGTTGGATATTTGTCAGTACTTCCCTCGTACGGAAACAGTAACGGTGATTTTGTTGCAAAAAATAAATATTACAATTTTGTGAAATGGCACAGAACAATGGCGAATTTGACAGTAAGTTTTTTTTAAATTCTGTGTTTGAACTGTAAGGATAAAAGCTCAAATAGCTTAAAAATTGGTTAGAAATTATATTTTTCCCAAAATGGGCCAAGTTAATTATCCGTTTAGAAGTTTTTTATGTATGTTCGGACAAGTATCAACTTGTTTATAGTCATGACGTCAATCATTGTTTCAATTATCATTTATTGGAGATTACAGATTAGACTGTAGGTACCTATGAGTCATCACAGAGTACAGATTATTTTCATTATGCAGAATGCATGAAGTTAACTTACCTCGCCTTGCACATCATCTTATGAAATTTAGTGAAAATTGATACGTTCGTTGCATGGTAGTAATGATAACATATCAGAGGGCAATTCCCGTATTTTTTAAGAACGTTCGCTTTCACATCTCATTCGCAATCTGTCAAAAATACAATTGACAGATTGCGACTGGAATGTGAATGTTTTTTAAGTACGAGAATTGGCCTTCAGGTTGTCTTTAAAAGATCACTTTAGCGATAAGTGTCACCCTATGTAAAATGTCTCCTTTTATATCTGAAATTCATAAGGAGATATATATATGTATTCATCATAAAGAGTATTATTCTATCTAGAGTAAAAATCTAAGCGTCAAAACTTAGATGAAGTGTGCTGTTAATCCATTCCATATTCATAATAAATAGACCGGCAGCTGCTACGCCCTAGTTATCACAGGCGTCTGAGGCGCGCGTCTAGTACGCTGTGTTTTGGGCCCTCCATAAAGTTGTATGAATTTCTATTTAATGAATTACATCATGCACTGCCGTGCACAAGCGCCCTGAAATTCCTTTTTAACTATTTTTCCTAGTCGTTTTGTCTGCATCAGTAATAAACGTAAAAGAAATACAGCACCAGCAGCAGCAGCAGTGTATATAAACTGAGCATGTTGAGGGTTCTAAAGTTACAACAAAATGTCGAAATCTGTTTGACGATCGTCCATTTTGTTGCGTTTGATGAGTGTCCAACTCGACGAGACCGCGCGACGTCGGCGCGCTCCAAAACGCAGCGTACTGAGCGCACGCCTCGGACACTTGTTATTATTAGTCCTCTAGGGTTTGGCCGTATTGACAGCTCATTTTAAGTTGTTTTCACAAAAAGTCACGTTATAGGTCGGCAGAAGTATTTGTATATAGGTGTGAATATGCTTAGCAACGTACCATAGACACACATGACGCACTGTTATGAGTAGAGGTATTGAAAAAATTGGCCCTTTATGATTTAATACTTCTAGAACATTTAATAATTTCTATTATTTTTAATTTCAGTCAAGAACGAAGGCATGCCCCCACCATACACAGGAGCCGGGCCACCTCCCGTTGTGACCGCACAACCCGGGGTTGCGTACCAAGGGAATATAGTACCCGTGGTCATCGGTAACCAGATGGGCCCCAAGCCTTCTCCAATAACCTGCCAATCATGCAACCAGCAGATAGTCACAAGAGTTGAACTGAAGTCTTCTACGAAAACCCATTTGTTTGCTCTCCTGCTCTGTTTAGTGTAAGTATTCTATTTTTGACATTCTTATAACCTTATCCATTGGAACAGCGGCCTATTTTCCTCCTCTGTATTGGGAAAATTCTGGGTATTAGTGGGCTTAAATCTTTTCTTTCACAACAAGCCTCTTTTTTTTCTACACCTTTCAATTTCGTAATTTTTTTTTGTTACTTTGGTATATGTTTTTTTGTTTTTGTTTTGTACTGACTATTATTTTTCTATTTCCAGTTGTTGCCCCTGTGCGTGCCTGCCGTACTGTATCGGAAGCTGTCACAACGCGGACCACTACTGTCCAAACTGCAACGCTTACCTCGGCAGCTACAGCAACTAAAACTTAATGAGTGGTTATGGTATAGCATAACACACCCATGTGTAGACATGTACGTCATATTTGACTGGCTTCCAGTAAAATCATCCACAACTAGCTCAGGAGGACCTGAGGTAGTCCCACACTGTGGACCTTTTTTCACTCAATGAGCGTTTTCATTATTGGAGCCTAACATAACGCCTTGTGTTCCCGAAGGGATGGGCAGAGGTGTAACATAGTACACCCACATTTCGCCAGTTATGTTTAAGTCCCATGTTATATGGGGCGAGCCTAACATGTATCAAATAAAACAATTTGGCAGTCACCCCACATCCTAATTATAATTCAATGTGTGGTAAGATCATCGAAACACATAAGTAGTTTGTATTCTAACTTTTTGTTTTAGGTTTTAAAAAATTGCAAGATGTAGGATAGCTAATTTATAATACTTTGCTAGAAGTCAATCTCAGTGAAAACTTCTACAGGGCCAATGTATAATATACATAACATAGTCTTGTTTACCCGTGTTGGGGGCAGAGGTGTACGTATAGAACACCCATATTTCGCTAGTTATGTGTAAGTCCCATGATTGGTGGGTGCATAATGATATACCATAGGTTTATTAGGTATCTACGTTTTAATAACTTTATACTAAAGATTTAAATCGTAGATTTGCCCACACCGTATTAAGTCGCGTGAAAAAGTATCCTTACTGAGAAGAATGACCTCGCACAATAATAATGGAGTTTCCATGACAATTAAGTCAAGTCTCTGCGACATTATGTGTGACAGAGACATCAAAACGAAACAGAAACGGGACCATCGTTTGATGCGGTAGGGCCTATCTACGATTGAAATCTTTGCTTTATGCTAGTAAGTTTAGTGTCGGTTTATAAATAGTTGTTTAGTACCTAAATAATATTTTTGACGAGGACCCTAAGCCTATGTCCAGCAGTGATCTGCAAGGTAGATCTAAAGAATGGTTGTAATTGTGAATAATAAGTGATGGTATGTAAATAAACTATAACTATAACAAATAAATTATTAATCTCCAAATAATGTTTTTTGTTTTATTTGAGTACTTATTTCATATTTTTTTTAGTAAAGACACAAATATGTGAAACGGTATCCTAGCAGAAAATATCGGGTTTGGTCTCAAAAGTCTACTGAGTATGTTATTAATTATTATGTAGTTGCTCTAACTAATACAACTTTACTAACACTTCCAAGATGGCAGTCTTTAGTGTGTAGATTAGCGGCAGGATCTGTAGTGAAATATATTAGTGCAAAACCGATAAAGCTAGTCGCCAGATATCTGATAAAAAATGTAATCTAGCAGAGTTATCGATATTTTATTTTATATATAAAAGGACAAATCGTTGGACTTTTTTTCAGTACAATTACTTTCCTCTTACGGAAACTCTAGTGAAATGGCACAGAACCATGGTGAATATGACAGTAAGTAATTTTTTTTGTATTTTTTTTAATATTTTTTTGGGCAAGTATCGAGTTGATTATAGTCATGACGTCAATCATTATTTCGATTATCATATAATGGAGATTACAGAGTAGACTGTAGGAGAGCTTGTCTATTCAGAAGTGACGCGCCCTACTACTGCATTTACGTACACGGTAATGCGGATTTCTATGGGTAAAGGCTCGTGCAGACGAGCGACGCGACGGCGCGACGCGACTCGAACAATATAAATTCTAAGAAAACTTCACGGTATAACAATAACCGGTGTCGCGTCGCGCTGTCGCGTCGCGCTAGTCTGCACGAAGCTTAATGCGGTAATGGGACGCGTCATTTCAGAGTGGACAAGCTATACCTATGAGTGATTCATTACAGACTAGGTACGTATTGTTTTCATTATGCAGTATGCATCAAAATAAATTGCCTTGTACATCATCTTACTCGTATAAATTAGTTGCATAGTAATGATACGAGTAACATATCAAGTTGTGTTTAAAAGATCGCTTTTAGCGATAATACCACTCATTGTATCACCCAATATAAAATTTCTACTTTTATATCTGTAATTCATAAGGTGTACATCATAAAGAGTATTATTCTATCTCTCAGCCGGTCCATTCTGTAAAAATCTTAGCGTCAAAACTTAGATGAAGTGTGCTGTTAATCCAATCCATATTCATAATAAATAGACCGGCTGCTGCTACGCCCTAATTATCACAGGCGCCTGAGGCGCGCGTCTAGTACGCTTATAGGTAATTTTACGTATAGGGGATATGTAAAATTTGTACTTTTATAGTTGTAATTCATAAGGTGTACATAATAAAAAGTATTCTATCTATCTATCTATCGCGAAAACTATGGTGAAGTGAGCTTGAAGAGCGCTGTCTTTCCACCTGCCGGTGTGTTCTGAAAATGTCAACGTAAAATGAAAACTTAGGTGAAGTGAGCTGTCACTCCACTGATGCTAGTGATTGAAACTATTGACAGCTTACTTCTCCTAAATTTTCACCGTGAGATTTTGTGGTATAGACCGACTGCTGCTACGGATTGACATTATTGACAGCTCTCTTTAAGCTTACTTCACATAACTTTCAACAATTTTTTTACATTTAGGTCGGCGTAGTATAGGTATTCCTTTTGAGATCCCATATCTCTAGGGTATTAATAACACCATGTCAAAGAATCAACTGGCATATTTTATTTTATTTTTTTCATATTTTTTATTTTTATTTTATTATTTTAATATTTTTTTTGGTAACGTAGCACTAGATTCTCGATGTGTGTATCTAAGTTGCATTGATAACGAACGAGTAAATCATTTTCATTCAAACTAATCATTCGTATTTAAAGCTAAGAATGATTCTTATGAATAAGAATAGTTTGTCCTTTTTTATTTTCAGTTTTTTATATTTCACGTAAGGGTTTTTACACAAATAATCGTGACTTTGTCGAATTATTTAGAAGGAAAATTGACAAAAAAAAGACAATTCATATACCAGCTGATTCTTTGACATGGTGTCAGAGCCCTAGAGTTATGGGATATCAAAGTGAACACCTGCATAAGTGTGAATATGTTTAACACCGTAGGTACCTGAATTGTACACACAATATGATGCACGGTTGATGTGTCGAAATTTTTTCTCATTTTTTTTTTGAATATTTTGCCTCTAGTGTAAACGAGTCTTTAGATTTCAAACATAAAACAAAGATAACGAGTCATCGTACGTCGAGCGCGTCAACGCTCCCCACGGCGGTAGACAATACAAAACTTTTAACAATGACCTCCTTATATTCGTAATGTTAACACTAAAAGCTCTTACTAATCCTGGACAACAAAAATGTATAAATCAAGTAATTTTTATTAGTATTTATTTCTGTACAAGTGATTTGTAATCTTTAGAAATAAATGAATTCAAACAAACCGTAATACTTCTATAACATTTAATTTATTTCTATTATTTTTAATTGCAGTCAAGAACAAAGGTATGCCTCCACCATACACAGAAACCGGTCCACCTCCCGTCGTGACCGCACAACCCGGAGTTGTGTACCAAGGGAATGTAGGCCCCATAGTCATCGGTAACCAGATGGGCCCCAAGCCTTCTCCAATAACCTGTCAATCATGCAACCAGCAGATAGTCACAAGAGTTGAACTGAAGTCTTCTACGAAAACCCATGTGTTTGCTTTCTTGATCTGTATAGTGTAAGTATTCTATTTGTGTGTTAGTGGGCTAAATATTTTTGTATACAGAGAAACTTTTTTTTTTGTACATTTTTCTATTTCTTTTTTTGAACTTTGTTATAAGGATTTGTACTGACTATTATTTTTCTATTTCCAGTTTTTGCCCCTGTATGTTCCTACCATACTGTATCCGCAGCTGTCACAACACGTACCACTACTGTCCAAACTGCAACGCTTACCTCGGCAGCTACAGCAACTAAAACTTAATGAGTGGTTATAATTACAATGGGTCTACCATAATACATGTGTAGACATGTACCATCGAAGAAGTTCATATCTATACACCGTAAGGACTATTTCTGCTTGCGGCGCTCGGCCGCTCTAGAACTGGGGCGGTAACAGAAGTGGTCATCGTGTTCACGGGATTTTGTTTTTAAACTGCTTAGATATGAAGTTCTTTGATAGTACGTCATATTTGACTGGCCCAAAATTCCGGAGTGAAATCATCCACAACCAGCTCAGGGAGATCTGCGGGGTAATTGCGGAACACACAAAATGAAACCCATTGGGATCAATTGTCATTTTATTGACAATTGATCCCAATGGGTTTCATTTTGACAGTTCATCCACGTCCATTGCGTTATTTACTTTGTGGAGCAGACGAATTTTTCAAACCTATGCAGCAATGGATTAGCAATATCCTTCAAAACCCTCGGATTGGGAATCAAAGTGTGTTACGCAATTAGTGTGCTGAGCTAGTCCCACACTGTTCTGGGCCTTTTTTCACTATTGAGTGAAACAACAACAACATACCCCGGACTCGAGAAGACGAGAAGAGATGTTTTTCAGCTAGGGTGTACACACCGAAGCTGTACGGAGATGCGTACTGGTTAGACTGGAACGGAGATGTGGGCTGGCTAGAACGGTTATGTGTGCTGGCTAGAGCGGAACTGAGCTGCGTGCGGCAGTGAAGGATGTTAATGAAATTACGGCGCCGCTTACATCTCTTCTCGCCGTCTTGCGAGGCACAGCTCATGTCTCCGCTGTGTACCATTGCCCAGCTCAATCTCGGCGAGGCACAACTCATAACTCCGCTTCGATCGCGCCATACAAATATGATACATCTCCGCAGTGTGGTATCCACTGAAGCTGAGTGGAGACGAGATGTGTGCATAACGAAATTCTATTGGTTATTTAAAACACATCTCCTGTCCTCGCGTCTCGTCTTCGCTTTGTTGGAGTCTTGGCCTAAGTCCCATGTAAAAGGGGGCGAGCCTAACATGTATCAAATAAAACTACTTGGCATTCACGCTACACTCTAATTATAATTCAATGTATGATAAGATCATTGAAACACATCGTTTGTATTCTCAGTTTTTGCTTTAACTTTTTGCAAAAAGTAAAATATAAGACAAGATGTACGATAACTAATATACAATACTTTGCTAGAAGTCAATTACAGTGCAAACTTCTACAGAGCCAATATTGTAATGGATCCTAAATGGTTTATTAAGCATATTTTCATAACTTTATACTTAGTCAGATTAGTACTTGCCCGGATTTGAACCCACAACCTCGTGCATGAGAGACAAGGCTTTAACCACTGGGCCATCACGACCTTTCTCAGATGTACTTTCTGAGTTTAACTTGGATATTACTGATATCAGTGAAGGAAAACATCGTGAGGAAACCTGGACTTATAGTTAATATTAGGTCCCCACCTATGAAATCAGCGTTTTGTATGGAGAATTTTAAAGAAGTTGCTTTTTTCATACTAACATTTTCTTAATTTATATAACAACCATGAACACTAATGTTTTAAAACTTTTATGCGATAATGTTTAAAAACTAAGATAACGTAATATGCCACTAGATTAAGCGACAAAAATAAGTTTTGGCTAAATTAAAACAAATAGTGGTAATTTCTGCTAACAAAATGAGGAGTCATTTTTAAGGTATTTTTTATGTTTATAAACTATAAGTAATAAGGTTTTTTTTACTATTGGTAGTTGTCTACGATGGTCATTATTCGATATAATACCAAGCAATTGATGAATATTTTAATTCATAAAAGTGACAAGGTTCTCTATTTGTGAGAAAAAAAACGCCAATTTCATAGGTGGGGACCCAATCTATGTCTGAAATCGCCAACTCGTCTTGAACAAGCGTGGTGATCAATGCTCGTGCCTTCTCTGTATGAGAAGAGGCGTTTGCCCTGCAGTGGGCCAGTAACAGGCTGGTATTATTATTTATTATACTTAGTACGTAGTAAGTTTAGTGTCGGTTTATAATACATAATTGTTTGTTAAATAATATCTTTTGGCCAGGACCCACGGTATAAGTCCAGCAGTACACTGAAAGGTAGATCTAAAGAATGGTTGTAATTGTGAATAATAATTGATGGTATGTAAATAATTTATAACTATAAAACATAAAAATAAACTGTTAATAACGTTTTTTGTTTTATTTGGGTACCTATTACATTTTATTTATTTAGCAAAGACACAAATATGAGAAACAGTATCTTAACAGAAAATATAAGCGTGGAGTGAGCTGTCATTCCACCTAATGCTAGAGATTGACACTATTGACAGCTCACTTCACCTAAGTCTTCACGGTGAGTTTTTTATTTACAGAATACGTCGGCAGGTTTCGGTCTCAAAGGTCAGTAGACCTGTGAGACCAAAACCCGATATTTTCTATTTACTCAGTATAGTATGTTATTAATTATTATGTAGTTGCTCTGACGATATACAAAAACACTTAGGATCTTTTTGATCAATGGAAACCTTTTGATATGATTATGAATCGACCGACAGTCGGTCGATTCTGTAAAAAGATCAACGTGAAACTTAGGTGAAGTGAGCTGTCACTGTCACAAATCGACCGGCAGGATGCTAGGGATTAACACTATTGACAGCACACTTCACGCTCACTTCACCTAAGTTTCAGTAGTGCTATTCTGTAAAAAGCTCACCGTGAAAACTTAGGTGAAGTGAGCTATAATAATAATTTTGAGTGGAGATTCGCAAGAGCAAACGTGCTCGGAGGAAGGAAGTATTTCAGTAAGTGCTCGTAGGGATCTTGACCATCTTCCGGGCTCTGGGATTATTCTGAAAGCCGTGGAATACCTCTCCACTCCTCAAGCACCTCAGGACGTGTTGCCCCCTTGTCGCTACGTCACCATGTGCTAGAGACAGTTTCCGGGGGCCCATTATTGAGTGTGCAAGTCACCCCCTGCCATTTTATCCGTGTACATATAAGACATTGATCAGGCAGGGGCCATAGTCCTTCCATAGTTCCAGGTCACCAGTCAACTTTAGCCACCCAAACCCATAGTCCAATATCTATGTTTCCATATCCTGCAGTAGTCCTGCGCCAACCGGGGGTTGTCCTTGGGTGCTCTTGCATAGTGCACACAGGGATACTCGTCGGTTGGTTCTTCATTTCATTAAAACGCCTAACGGGCCTCTGCGAGTTGGCTTCGGCCCCTCGTACGCCTTCCAAAGGTCCGGGACCCCAGGGTCCCGAGAAATGTCAAAGACGAAAATAATAATAATAATATTTATTTTCTATTATTTTATTATATAATATTTATTAGCTGTCAATAGTGTCAATCCCTAGTATTGACAGCTCACTTTAAGCTCACTTCACCTAAGTTTTCACGGTGAGATTATTACAGAATCGACCGGCAGAAGTAAGTTAGCGAATAAAATAAATTGTTAATGCGATAAATTTCCTTAAATGTCTGGCTGGGGTGCCGTGCTATGCGACCTGCATGCACTCCTTCAGCAGGAAAAGCCATGGTGCCCGAGATTGTCGATAGCTTAACCGCAGTGATACCGGTGCGGAGCATCACAAGGTGGGCGCAAGCGGACTTTTTAGGATGTACATACTAATTCCATGCATTTAGTTATCTACGAGTAAAAGATCCCTGTAGCACTCCATATTAATAAAAAAGTTATTTTAGCGCGTGGCTTTGAACTAACATTGCCATCTTGTTTTTTATACATTTCAAGCGTTGACAGAGAGTGAGTTTAACAAACAATAAAATTGTACTAATGTCATGGAATTAGTATGTACTATATACGTTGACAGAGTTTTTCTATCTACTACTGTCTAAATTATGGTACTAATGTTACAGAATAGTACAGCAGTGCTATTCTGTAACCATCTCACCGTGAAAACTTAGGTGAAGTGAGCGTGGAGTGAGCTGTCATTCCACAGGAATTGACACTATTGACAGCTCACTTCACCCAAGTTTTCACGGTGAGATGTTTACAGAATAGCATGGCTGAAGGCGTACTCCACATTTTAGGTATGAAGCTACAAGCACGCGGCGGGCTCGTCTTATCGGGCCAATTCAGTGAGCGTAAAGCGTGCAGACCGGTGCGACACGACAGCGCGACGCGACTCTAACAAAACAAACTGTAATCAAACTTCACGGTAGAATAATTACCGGTGTCGCGTCGTACGACAAGTCGCGCTAGTCGGCACGAGCCTTAACGTAGTCAGAAGATATAACAGTTACGCGAAAGAGAGGCAACTTCTGGGTGACATAAGTGTATGTAATTAGCGCTGTGGAACCTAAATTATACTTTATTGTGCAGCCTGTAGCAGTTTGGTTTTAAGCCTCTCCCCACAGGCGCGTTTTTATCGCGCGATAATAACGCAACCGTTACTGCGATATCTGTTTTCATTGCGATATTTGTTCTCAGTACATTTTGTATTAGGACGACCACGAAGTAACACACTGCTGCGATAATGACGACGCAATAGAAGTGGGACGCTTCCGATCCTCCGCCCTGCTATATTCCGGTATGTGTTCTTAGAACATTTTGTACAAGGCAGCGTGCGATATTACACACACCTGCGTTAATAACGCTAGTACGGTGTAGTGCGGGCGAGGGGCCTGTAGTGTAGGTAACGCGCAGACGTTAGAAATATCGGACGATAAAAACGCAGCTTTGTGCAAGGAATCGTGACGCATTATCGCAATAACGCTTGCGTTATTATCGCGCGATAAAAACGCACCTGTGGGTAAGAGGCTTTATCCATAGATAAACTTTATACATTATCGTTGGTTTTATGTTCTTTCTAGCTGACGTTGTCAATCAAAATACCATCCGCGGAAAATATAATTGTTGAATTTTTATATTTTTATGTGTTGTTGACACGTTGACCCGAATGAAATAAGCTATAAAATTGTTCAGATTGTATACAGTGTACGACCAGAGCTTGACCGGCTACATTTAATTTTCGACTACCTATTATATTAGAAACTACCTACGCACCGCAGATTCACCCGCATAAGTCTCCATCCCGTGGAAATATCGGGTTAAAAAGTATTCTATGTCCTATTCAAGGTCATGGTCTACCCGTGTGCCAAATTTCATTCAAATCCGTTCAGCCGTTTTAGTGTGAAAGCGTAACAAAAAAAAGTTAGGATTCAATTATTGTAGCAAGTAGCTTTGCCTGGCATGCTTCGTAACTATAGAGTCCAATCATACAGTAGGTTTCAGAATAAGCACTCCACCCACCATGATGGCCACGCCATGCCCGTACGTGGCACGCCATGGGCAGTGTTCCTGTGCTCGCATCCAAAAGGACTTAACAAATCGCGTGTTAAAGCTGTAAATTATTTGAAGAAGTAAAAGACCATTCATGAAGTAGATAAAGCGAAATATAGCAACTAAAAACGTCAATAACCGGCTCGACCTCGGTAAATTGTGTAGGATGTGTCCCGCCGAACTATACAGCTTTAAAAATGAAACCACGGTTATATATTCGTTTTGGAAAGGAGCTATTGAAGAAAAATAATCCTAATATATCTCAAGATATTATCAGGAGACGGTTAGTGGAAGCCCATCTCAAATATAGAAGCTTCATAAAGAAATTCCTCGATGAGACAAATAAAAAAAAACACAAAGTAAAATCTTGGCCGAGAAATTATCGAGGTATTAGACTAGCCGCTTAGATACCGAAGTCACTTTTAAAATCAATTCTACCGAACACGCTCTTGTCGTACAAAGTGTACCAGAAGTATTTTGTAGGAAGTGTATAGAGTGTAGCTATTTGCGGCATAATAGTGGCGCTGCCTCGGCCCGGCTAAAGTGCCGTAAGCATTGCATGTTTTTGTGACTGTCACTTGTTATTTTGTTTGATTGTTGAGGTTAGTTCGCTGTAAAACACCTCATTCCCAAAACATTATATTCTCTTGTACCTAAACGGACCCTGGCACTCGCCGGCCGCTGCCGCGGCACCACTCGCTTCTCTCGGTCGGCTTAAGAATCAGGTGTTTTACAGCGAACTAACCTCAACAATCAAACAAAATAACAAGTGACAGTGACAATGACAATGCAATGCTTTCGGCACTTTAGCCGGGCCGAGGCAACACCACTATAATGCCGCTAGTGGCACTCTATACACTGCCTATTTTTTATACTTACAATAATAAATATTTATTTCGGGCTACAATACCCCATAGTTATATACCCTACAAACTAACATATATAGATCTCGTATATAAATAGCAAATTCAACTTTGTGTTAGGATATAAATAAAGCTTAAGACTATGTAAGTATGTGTGTCAAAATATTTAACACCGTACCAACGTATCTACCATAAATGACACATAGTTCGACACTTGTCAAGCTGAACCGGTGTGTCGAAATGGTACATTTTATTAGTTAATACTTCTAGAAAATTATATCCATGATTTTTAATTCCAGTAAAGAACGAAGGCATGCCTCCAAAAAACGAAAGCAAACCTCCGGTAAATACAGGCTATCCGCAACCAGCAAACGCAGGCTATCCGCAAACAGTAAACGCAGGCTATCCGCAAACAGCAAACGCAGGCTATCCGCAAACAGTAAACGCAGGCTATCCGCAAACAGCAAACGCAGGCTATCCGCAAACAGCAAATGCAGGCTATCCACAACCAGCAAACGCAGGTGGTGGTGTACCTACCTTCAATACCACACAGCCCGTACAGAATGTGGTCAGTGAGACTCAGTTAGGCCCTGAACCAATTACAATAACCTGCAAATCATGCAACCAGCAGATAGTCACAAGGGTTGAACAGAGCCCTTCCATTAAAACCCATTTGATTGCAGTCGTGATCTGTTTAGTGTAAGTATTCTATTTTTTTTCAGATCCTTTTAATCATATCCATAAGATCGGCCTGTCATTTTCTCACTATTTAATCTTTTGGTATGCAGAAAAGCCACATGAATTGATCACCATGCTTAATTAGTCTCTTATGTGTTCTTCATTATACTTAACATCCCTGTTCTGAACAAACTGTTTCAAACTTTATTGCTATTAAGAATAACGATCTAAATTTGTAGGTGAAGATTTTACTATCGAGGTTGAGAGTAAACACTTAAAAACAAAATAATAAGTCATCGTAGGGCTTTTGGTAACGGAGAAAAAAAAATGATTTTATCATGCAAAAAAATATAATAGTTATATATGCTACAAGTGCGGAAGGTAGTTGATTGCCGACCAGTGGCATTTTTATTCACGATAGAGCGAAGCGAGCGAGTGTATAAGTCGACACGAGTCGGAAATCATCTAACGCACGTGTATCATACAACGTTGTACTATGCATTGTGCGAGGAAATAAAAAAAAACGAGTGAGCCTTACTATGCGCTTGCACTGGCGAAACATTCACAACAAAACATGTTGGAATCTCTACTTACTGTCAATTTTCCATACAATTTGACAGGACCTAGAGATTTCAACATGTTTTGTTGCGATGTTTCGGCAGTGCGAACGCACAGTTACGGTCAGTCTCATGTCTTATGAGTTGTGCGTGGCCGGGGCGGTCAATTATTGTTTGTCTCTGCGTGTTTCTAACCCGTTTTTTTTGCAGGTTTTGGCCCTGTGCGTTTCTACCCTACTGTATCCCCTTCTGCCAAAACGCAACTCACTCCTGTCCAAACTGCAACGCTTACATCGGCAAATACAACTTTTAAATCGATACAATTGATTACCGGGCAACCTGTATACTATTATCCATGTAGGAGTAGGACGGGATGGTGTCCGTAACTTCACGTGCAAGCGCCTGTTTTGCGTACGGCCTGTATGTTATACTAACTATACTTTGATGATAGATTTTTGAAACATTTATGTATGTGACCGTCAAAGCTATTGTAATCATGGGTGTGTTACGCAATTACGTTGGTTTATAAAATGTTGTTTATACTTTGACTTTTAAGGACATCGCCCATTATAACAGCTCCGCTCCAGCGCAATAACGCTCCGGCACCACCTCGAAAAATTTAGTCCCAACGCGCCGTCAGCAAGGCGACCACTCTCTGCAGGCACGCCACCGGTAAAGTGACAGCTTGTTGTTCATTCAACGAGCAGGGCGTCACCGCGCGGTGAATGCATACCGTCTGCAGGTGTTTCTTCGCCGGGAGCGGGCTCCTCGCTTGAAGCGTGCTGTCGGCGCGACGGGTGACGGCTCGCAGGCCGCTCACTGCCCGTGAGCCGTCCACTATTCTGTATAGCCTTTAAATCATTTGATTTAAAATCCTAACTTGAATGACAAGTTATTTGCCGTGTCGGAGCGGTGCTGCTATAATGAGCGATATCCTTTAATCGTATTCAGTACCCACGGTTTATGTCAGTGAACTACAAGCTGGATCTAAGGAATGGATGTATATGTAATTGTGAATAATAAGTGATGTTTATGTAAATAACCTATTCATTTAAATAAAATATATGTTATATTTTTTTGTTTTATTTGGCTATTTCATTAGAATAGGAAATATTAAAACTTTCATATTTATAATACTTCATATCACTCTATAATATTATATACAAGCATGGAAAGGAAAAAAAATAAAAATATATGGAAGAGCTCATTGGACATAAAAAAAGTACCCACTAAGTTCCTTCTGCGAAGCAGTAAAACCTGCGAGGGAGGAGGCGGAACCGTGAGGGAGAGTCAAATTCCGTAACCTCGCACCTATAGCCGCCGCAGGAGACGCCCTGGGCGTCGGGCATCCCAGGCCGATTCCCGGCCACCGTAGGCGCGGGCCTGCGGACGGTGAACAATGGGTAGCTCGCCGTCCGATAAGGATAAGGCCCGGGTCGACGGCGCGTTGTGTTTCACGAGCGCCTCAAAGAGATGTCAGCACATCTGATAGGGTACGCTAGGGCCGATGCCTACCGGGGTCGCGGAAAAGTCCGAAATGGATACCGTGGCCCCTGTAACATACAGGCAACTGGAACACGGTTGGGTTTTAGTCAGTAAGAGTCTGACACGCCCTCCCACTTCGCCCAGAGCGGGAGAAGTTATTTGATCATTTCCCAACCAAAACAATAAGCGTTGCCACGTTGTTATATTTAATTGATCCGCTTAAAAACTTATTGACCTTAATATTAATGTACGCTTTGTTAAATGAATAACATAAAATTACGCCTGTTTTCTCCCAAAGGTTAAAGGCAAAGGTGATGTATGGTATATCCACATATCGCCAGTTATAAAATACACGTGACTTTGGGTAGGGGGGGGGGGGTAGTGTAAAACCTCACCACGTATCACCAGGGGGGAGGGGGGGTTAAAATGTTGCTAAAAATATCACTTGATTAATGGAAGACATCTAGAGGAAGGCGAGTGGTTATGTCAGACTCTTACGCAGAAAAATATGTGTTGTCGTCATCCCTGAGGTAGCTGAGTGGAAGTCCGGAATCCCCGCATCATGAAAATGCAGCCCTAGAGGACCCTGTTAGTCTTCCATAGCGCTGTCTCGAACAATTGCACAGCACCTTAATTTAAAAATACTTTCCTTCTAATGTGTTATCCAGTAACTGGATTTTGGAGGTCAGATAGGCAGTCGTTCCATGTAAAATACAAGTATTCGGCTACATCCGGTTAGGACGCGCCAAGTGTCTTCACAGAACTCGTGCGCCGCCAGTTCCGCGCCGCGGCAGCGCACGAGCCGAGCTATTAACCCATTGCTTCTTAAGTTAAAAAAAATCGCCTGCTTGAGAACGTAAATAACGCAATGAATGTTATTGAACTGTCAAGATGAATGGCATTGCCATTGGTAAGTGTGTTACGCAATTACCGGGGATATATTCATATTGGTGGCTAACGTGACCGTGATTTCCTAACGTACGTGTCGGACCACGCACAATGAAGGGTTCCGTAGTTGGGATGAATTTATTCCAAAAACGAACTTAACATTGTAGTGGAAAAACTTGTTCTCTCATACATCGATATACGTCCCAGTCAAATCTCCTACTGCAAATGAAAGTTTGTAATCGCATTTTTTTATCTTAAACCTACGAATTAACGATTTTCGGACTTTTTCCTTTACTTGTGCTGTGAGACCTTGCTTCTTGCCCTTCATGATTCTAGGTCAATGGGAAGTACCCTTTAGGTTTTGATTTATTTGCGACTATAAAAATATGTCACATCACAACGAGCTCCAAGGGACCATAGCCGTATTTGATATTAATTTCAACTTGATACCTCCACGCGTTCCTGAGAAAAAGGGTCTTGACAGACTGACAGACGGACTACGTAGTGATCCTATACGGGATTCCGTTTTTTCCTTTTGAGGTATGGAACCCTAAAAATATAAAACAGAATTCATGACGAATCTATACATTACCAAAAGATCCGCTTAAAAGTCTGATAAAATGTTAATCTAGTATCGTTATCTATGTTTTGACGCTTTTTTTATCTATAAATGGATAGATTGTCGGACAAAGGTCAGTACAATTACTTTCCTCGTACGGAAACCTGTTAACAGTGATTTTGGTGATAAAACGAAAAAAAATAAAATTGAAATGGCTCAGAATAACAGTAAGTTTTTTTTTACTGCTAATGATTTTAAATCGAGTAGTTTATCGTGACTGTAAATAAATAATAGTACTTATTTTTTCGAAAGTGTTTTTTTTTAACTTGCTTTAGTTTTTTTCGTGTAGACACGAACGGTATGTCCAGTATAAGGTGATCTCGCATTGCATAGGATTTCCATACAATGAGAGATCAGCTTATACTGGAAAAGTATAGCGTGATATGTACGCACGTACAGAATTATGATGTCCGTATACAACATATTGGGGTTTATTTATAAACGTTGCTAAAAGTTAAGTAATGATTAGCGACTGTCTAACCATACGTTTGAGCGGCTTCATATCTAAGCAGTTTGAAAACAAAATCCCGTGAACACGATGACCACATCTGTTACCGGCGCGGTGCTATAGCCGCCGAGCGCTGCAAGCAGAAATAGTCCTTATGGTGTATAGATATGAAATTTTTCGATGGTACATCAATAAGAAGCAGCGGGAAATAAAAAAAAAATCCGAATGTGAATAAAATACCCTTCTATTCAGAGGAAACTTCTTGATTTTTCTGAAAAAATAATAATAATTATTATATATTATATTATTTATTAAATTATAAGATACCTACTGTTGGATTTTCAAAGCTCGGTTCAGCGCCAAATGTTTAAAATTCAACATCGCGCTTTTATTTAGGCATTATGTTTTGGAGTCGCCTAGTGTTAGTGAGAACGTTAAAATAATATCATTAGGTTAAGGCGAAAAGTATATAGACAAGAACTTTATAAGTCCTTAGAAAATAAGAGGCTCTACCAATGCCAGGTTTGTAATCATCATATTTATCAAAATCAATTAATATTCTCGAAGCTTGTCATACTATTGACGTGTAAAAGTGTTTGTACAAATCTATTTACAGAAATAAAATCATACAATATCATTAAAGCTGAATTTACATTACCACATTAATTGAATGCAATATAAAATAATTTTCACGAAACTAGTTTCAATAACAGCGCAACTTGTTTCGTAAAACAAGTGAAATTATATTAAAATTTTAAAAACCCCCGACACAAATATTTCCTTATTTCTCTTCCCTACTCCATCACTAGACCCTGGTCATCTATCCATCTACCTATTCATTGAGACCATTCCAATGAGCCCAAATACAATACCTGTGCTGTAAGTTGGTAAAGGAGTTGGGTATCCTGCAAATTCCAGGTGATCCTGGAGCATCAGTTCAAGGTTACTATGTTCTTCTAATATCATTGAAGTTACAGAATACCAAATTTCAAATCGATCAGACCCGTGGAAGACGCTCATATCCATTCATCAACTAGAAAAAAGCAGATAATCTTCAAACGGCTGAACCTGTGTAGATAAAACACGTCAAAGAACCATCGCTAGAAAATCTGCTTTCAAATAATAAAAAACTGCATTTAAATCTGTTCAACCGTTTAAGAGCTACGGTGCCACAGGCAGACACACATAGCGGTCAAACTTATAACACTTCTTTTTGCGTCACTAATTAGTATCGTGAAATTTATTGTTTTATCGAAATCATGAACAATATTATCATGCGCAAGTGCTTTCGCCACATTAGTTTGACGTCGCATTTGACCGTGAAATTTGTTACTTTTATCTAAAATCGCGCTCGGCACGAAAGTATTTTGATTTCATAGAAATTAATACCTCATGACGTTAAAAGTTTACACGTAAAATTGTTAAGGAAATTAATGTCATGAAACAAATTTTATGTCACTAATTTCGTAATGTAATTTTGTTTGGCTTTATCATTTATGACTTGTGTGCGATAATCCTATTTTTTATTTTATTCTTAATTGCAGTGCAAGGTATGCCTCCAGCATACGGTCCACCTCCCGTCGTGATCGCACAACCCGGAGTTGTGTATCAAGGAAATGTAGTCCCCATGGTCATCGGTAACCAGATGGGCCCCAAATCTTCTGTAATAAACTGCCCATCTTGCCGCGCCCAGATAGCCACAAGAGTTGAACTGAAGTCTTCTACCAAAACCCATTTGTTTGCTATCTTGCTTTGTTTAGTGTAAGTATTTCAGTTGACATCTTTAAAATATCCCGTTCATCCTACGGTACTTACTATGGTACTTACAAGAATATGTTCTGATTAATATTTTTCTACTTTCAGATTTTTCCCTTGTGTGTGCCTACCATACTGTTTGGACAGTTGCCACAACGCAGACCACTACTGTCCGAACTGCAACGCTTACATCGGCAGCCACGTCCACTAAAACCTAATAATAAATGCTTAATTTTGTGGTTATATCTATACCTAATGTGTAGGCAAAATGATTGATCCTAGATAGACGCGTTCAGAATGAAATCTTCTACAACAATACCTACGTTCAGAAAGATCTGAGCTAGTCCTACCTTGAGTATGTTTTTTCACTCAATGAGCGTTTTCTTTATTTGAGTCGACTTAATAATGTATTAAATTAACCAATTTGGTAGCCACGCCACATCCCATTCATTTATAGGTGAATAAATCTGTATTAGGATTATCAAATCACAATATACGTATTCATAGTTTTATGCAAAATGTATTTCATCAATAAAATTAGGAATACTATGTTTTTCTTGAAAAATTGTAAGGCTAATTTATAATGTTTACATACTTAGGTACAAAAAAACACGACTTATCTTCAGTCAGATTACAAGGCAGCTTGCAATGATTGATTATATTTTCAAGATGACGTGATGATTTTGTAAATAAATTATTTATATAAAATAGATACCTATCAGTAAATCATTTGTGTTGTTTTATTTACAAAACAAGAATATATAGATACAGTCGGAGTAGAAGGTCGACTAAGAATATCATTATTGGCTTCAAATACTTTATTGTGCAAAAAAAATACATATTGTTTGATCCAAGCCTTTCGATACTGTATCTATCCCTATCTTGCTGGTTTATCTGGAAACAGCCGAAGTAAGAGATGTCGCCTTAGAAAAAAAGATCAAGTAGTGGTTGCAATACTGCAACGCTAGGTATCGTAGGTTGATATATTCGTGACAACGAGTTTTAATGTTGGTGTCCCTCAGGGCAGTTTACTTGGTCTCATGGTCATTCTTGACTAGAAATACGAGTTAAACGGCATCTGTAAATTGCCGTTCCATGCCGCGTCGTGCCGCCAAGTGAGCGCCGGTCTTAAATATCACATAAATTATTGGTATTGCGTATCTAATCTCACGTAAGTGAACTATTATGTTCTTACGGATTAAGTTTTGGGTAAACCTAATAAATGTTTTATGAAAATCGATAAAAGAGAGGTATTTAAAAATATCCATGTTCCAATATTTGTAACAAGTAAATAATAACTACACAAAAGCAACTTGAACTCGAAAAGTACTTCAAACAACTTCTTAGGCGTAGGTACAGTCACATTCAAAATATGCTCGTCACCTATTTTTGACCGCACATTGCACGATAGAATCTGTTTTACTGTCTCCGGATTATTACGTCGTAGTGTCAATACCGTTGAATAACATTCAGTCATCTTCCTTACATGTCAGACGGAATTAAAAATGTGACACTGGCAGACTCTGACAACTTAATTAGAAACAAAATATTATTTCTTTAATAAAAAGGCCAGGAAATTAAAAAGGTTTAGTTTGATGTCAACTCGACATTGGTCAAAAGTGTATGCTATTTTTATCTTTGTTATCAACTAATAAATAAATATACTCTCTTATGCAATGATCTGTTGTGCCGTAGCTTCAAAGGGTAATAATGTGTCCTGACTTGATATAGGAAATAATTTAAAAACTGACAAAATTTAAGACTCGACTGTACTATACATGTGTTCGGGTCAGCATATCGATTCGGCAGTATCTGTCGAACACAGAAGCAATTACAATTATATTATATTCGGTTTTCATTCAGCTCGTGTCGATCGGCAAATTCGACATCCACCTACGCTGAATGTTCGGCAGTTTATTTTTACCGAGCGAACTTTTTCCCAAACATATAGTACCTATATCTACAACGTGCCGCTACCATGGTGACATCAATTTACTACACGGGTAGGGGTTAGTGGCCAGTAATCATAATAATGATCTATACGAATATTTATAAAGAGGTAAAATTTGTTTGTTTGTGAGTTTGTATGTAGGGGGTAATCTGCAAAACTACCGGTCGGATTTGAAAAATTCTTTTTGCATTGGGTAGCCCAATTCTTGAGGAAGGTCTCGCGTGCAGAAGCTAGTAATAAAATAAAAAAATTCGTAAATAGAAAAATTTAAATTTTTGACGCTCGCTGACATAATACGGCTTTCTCTTTCCTTCAATTCGCCCACTCTTTGCACGTTATTTATTTTAATTTCATTAATACGGTGTTATGATCCGTGACCCGGCAAATGACCTGCGCTACAGTTCTTTAAGTACAGGCTCCTCCAAAATGCTATTTTAGAAAATTGAAAATAAATCAATAATTAATACCGTTTAATGAAATTAAAATTTCTTCATATAAAACGAAAACACGAGACCGTATACGTGTGTAAATTATTTTAGACTAGCTGCACCTCGCGGTTTCACCCGCATAAGACTCGATCCCGTGGGAATAACTGGATAAAAGGTATCCTATGTCCTTTTCCAAGTCATGGTCTACCCATGTGCCAAATTTCATTCAAATCCGTTTAGCCCTTTTAGCGTGAAATCGTAACAAACAAATAAACTCACTTTCGTTTTTATAATATTATTATAGTTAGGATAAGGATTTTACCGCCCGGCTGTGCCGACTAATGCCGACCCGAACGGATGAACGAAAAAGTGTGTAGCATACCTAACTCGTTGTTTCAAATATTCAACGCCTGATAAAAAGCATTTTTTCACAAAGGATTGTCAGGAAAGAATGCTAATCAGTTGACTGCCATAGTTATTGATTTTCCTTGTTAGCTCATAGAAACACCTGAAGAGTAAGTATGTTTTATTTTATCTTAAAGGTACCATTCCGTACCCAACCGCAGGCAGCAACTGCAAGCGACGTGTCGCGGCGTCATGTCGCGGCGACAAGTCGCGGGGTCATGTCGCCGCAGTCATGATTCCGAACCCGACCGCAAGCGGCGCAGGCGGCGTCGGTAGATAGAAGATAGAAAAACGGGCTATCGCTCGAGCGTTGGCGGTACTACTGGTCTGCGGTCGGGCTGCACGTGTCGCTTGTCACTCGCCCGTAGCTGCCAACGACGTGTCCCTAGCTACGGAAGGTATTTCATAGAAATTCATAGAAACCAGTAGTGTCGCGGCGACAGATCGCCAGCAGTTGTCTCCCGCGTTCGGGTACTGAATGGTACCTTAATTCTTACACTTTCACTTTTTTTTGCATTTTCGTCTGAAATGGCAAAGGCTGAATACATAAAGGATCAATTTAAATTAGCTGGCGAAACTTCAGACACGGGTATCGATATCTGATGGTGATAAAACAAAATAAATATGTATACGCAGGGTAGCCTTTACCAGAACTGGTCATCGTATTATTTTTTCAACAGGTTCAATCTCATCAGAATAGTGCCGGAATATACCAGTTCGTCGTGGACGTGGTACGACAGCGACCATAGATGACCACTTAAACAGCGTCAGCGGGGTTGTCATCAGAACGCAGCCGCCACGTAACCATCGATGCAACGCTCTGCTAGAGTGACAGTCATCAGCCACTGTTACTCGTATCTGACCTCTTCGGTGATTCAGTAACTTCGTAACAAAACTAGGTGGCGCCACTTGCTGCGCCGTCATATTTGATTTTCTAAACATTGAGTTTAGAAAATCAGTGTTTCAAAAATTAATAGTTAAAAAAAAACTAAAAAACACGCTTTTACGTGCACCTTTACAAGACCTTTCTAACAAGTCCAAACACGGCTATGATACGATATTTCATCATGGAATGCTAGTGCCTATCTTCCGGCTTCATCATCAGACCTTGAAATCTAATCGTAGTCAACGTTCATTACAAGCCCTTTCTAACAAGTCCAAACACGGCTATGATACGATCATCCATCATGAAGTTCGAGTTCATATCTTCCGGCTCCATCATCAGATCAGCTCGACAGTACCATGTTATTGTATTGTCATCAAAATCACATACAACTGCCAATTTTCATAACGCTACGATCTTTAGAAGATGGTTAAATTAGTTTTCTTAGATTTGATTACCAGACCATTGACCATGACCATTTGATTTATTTGAGTGGGACCCATCATGACTGTGAAGATTTTTCCAGCTGGTTTAATTTGACCGTGTGACCAAAGAGCAAGTTTGTTCTTTGCGATTTTTTTACTAGCTGCTGCCCGCGGCTTCGCCCGCTGGACCCTAATTCTTTTTCTAAAATTAAAATAAGTAAAACCTAAGTTACTCCATATAACATCAGCTATCTGCCAGTGAAATTCCCGTTAAAATTGGTCCAGCCGTTTCGGAGATTAGCCGGAACAAATAGATAGACAGACAAAATTAAAAACAAAAAAGTTTATATTATTTTATTTTTTAATTATTATAGTAGTATAGTATTGGCACTTTTACTGTAATTGCCTATTTATTACCAATTCTGGTATTTTCTTAAAAGACGCACAAGGAGATCAAGTTAGGGCTCTGCCACAGAGCTATTTTTTACTACAAATAACCACAACTATCGCCCTGTTTCGTTTGATCCACGGTGTTTTACCCACCCTGTATAGATAGATAAATAAACAATTTTAACGATTACATATTTTTTTGCCAAAAGTGTCCAAGATAAACTATAAAAAACATATCGATAATTTTTGCTCAACAATAGGTACCAAAAATTTTTTTAGGATAAAATTAGTAGATTAGATAAAAATATGCAGTAAACAAATAGATAAATCGACTTTTAAGTTCGATGCACGTATTTTTAACATTAGGTTTATTCAAGGCACTATTGATTATATTGATTAATTTATTGTGATATTATTCATCGGAGCAATATAAAGATAAATAAATGTACTAATCTGATAGAAAGTCCCTAAATATGAAACAATGTGCTGAAAGGTGACTATACAATAGCAAAAAGATCTGATTAAAAGTCTGATAAAACTGTTTATCAAGTATCCTTATCTATACTCAACATTTTTTTATCTATAAATCGAAATTTTGTTGAACAAAGTTCAGTATAATCACTTACCTCGTAGGAAAACCAGTGAAAGGTGATTTTTGTGATAAAAAAGAGATAATAATATCCAATTTAGTGAAATGAATCAGAACGATGGAGATTTTAATGATCGTAAGTATTTTAATTTCAAATCTTTTGCTTTTATTTACTGTGTTATTTGAAGTAATTAACCCCCGATAACCTATATTTGTTATCATTTATTTTAATTTAATCATGTTCGTACACCAATATTTAAACTTAATGGAATTAAAAAAATTATTACTAAACCTTTTTTTGTGAACGTTACACGATCCGTGCCTTATCCCGCTGGTACTGGAGATAAAAAACTATTTTTTTAAATTATTATTATCGTCATTTATCCAGTTTTTATCTTTTTTATACAATTTTTAAATAATTTATAAAATAAAAACATATTAAAAAAAATGAAAATATAAGAAAATAGAGGTCCGCCATAATATTTATTGTTACTAGTCACAAAAATCAATAGGTCCGTTATTGGTCATTAATCACGTCCTTTAACGTCACAATAACGTTAAAGGGTGTGACTAATGAGCAAATTTAATTGGTGAAGACATTAAAATATAATAAATAATATGTTAATAAGGTAAAATAATACTGAAACTGTAACATAGAAATAACTACTTTTGTTCGAGTAGGTACTCATAATGTATTTACTTCGTACATTTCCTAAGTCATTTACAATACGTAAGAGATAAGATAAAATCTTTTAGAAATACAATGACGAAATACTGTTTTTCTTGCAAAATAATCTTTAATGATAACAGTAAATTGAAGATGAGATGTTGTTTATCAAATCAATGGTAACCTAAAAACTCACAATCTAAAATATGGTTTAAATACGAAAATGATTTATTTATTTTTTCTCAATTTCAGCTAAAGGGCAGGGTATGCCTCCGCCATACACAGATGGGCCACCACCTCCCGTAACGGTCACCACACACGCACCACACTCGTACCCTGCACAGCCGACCCAACCACCACCAGTTCATGGAGTAGTCTACCAAGCGAACATGGGCCCGACCGTCATCCCCGTGATGGTCAGTCCTCAGATGGGCCCCAAAGCATCGGCGATAACATGCCGATCATGCAACCAGCATATAGTCACAAGGGTTGAATACAAATCATCAACGAAAACCCATTTGTTCGCTCTCCTGATTTGTTTTGTGTAAGTATTATAATTTTAAATAAGTATTGATATCACACGGTCGATTTGTAGCTGTTCCACTGCAGGAATATACCTAAGGCTTTTGTCGAAGCATTAATCACCACGCTTATTTACTTACTTACTTTTCCTCCTACGTAAATCAGCGGTGCCTTATCTAAAGAGCTGGGTTTGTTCAAATTCATTTTTGACGCTTGATAATTCTAACTCAATTCTAATTGTTCTTTTTCTATTTCCAGGTTTTGGCCCTGTGTGTGCCTACCCTACTGTTTGGACAGTTGCCACAACGCAGACCACTACTGTCCGAACTGCAACGCTTACATCGGCAGCTACAACAACTAAATCTAACTAAGCCTTATCAATAATGATAATAGATTTCTTTATCTGCACTACGCTGAAAATAAAAGATAAGTGCTTGTATAAGATTGTGTTATCAAAAATGTATACGCATTTTGGATAACGTGACCGCAGTTTTAGCAAATTCGCTGTCGCAAAATTTTTCGATTTAGATTGTATCAACCAACTGATTTTAAAGTATGAGGTATTTGTTCGAATCACCGGCTACATACCTAGTATTTAATTTATTTATAATACAATTTGATCATTACAAAAAAAATAACCTTTGAATAAATAAGTAGGTACCTATTCACGAAGAGCACTATGCACTATTATGTAAAAATAAAAGCAGTCTTCGGCGTTTGTAAACATTTATTAATGGTCACCACATGTAGTACCTATATAGACGTAAGATAAGTAGTTTAATTTAATAATATTAAGCTAGAAATCAATGTCAAAGGAAATATGAACTAGATTAGTATTGTGACAGATGCCAAAATTAAATGGTTTATCAACCTAAATACATATTCAATCCGTTTAGTGACAGTTTATAAAAAAAAATGATATCAATTATTTTCACATTTTTTTTTTGACAATCTATCTAAGTATGTGGCAGATTCAAATGATTGGATGAAGTGTTCTGGTTTGTAGTTCTAGTTGTAGGATGTACATGTCTAATTATAAATAGGTATAGGTAAACTAGCAATTTGCTTTGAAATACAACCTCGTTGATTCTGAGGTGCCGTATAACAGGCATGTTGCCAACCCAATTCTCAAAGATGACTAGTGCCTTTCATTTTTTTTTCCTCTGATTTCGCTTCACTGTCAATATCACAGTGATCTTTATTCGTCTTGTATTATGGTTGCTGTTGGGTTGACGCCACTGACGAGGCTGTCAAAATCACAATGATATTTATTCTCATTATGATAAGGTTTCTGATGGGTTACTGCTTTCAGAGAAAAAAAATTTGTGAGAGGACTGTATGTCATTGTATTGAGACCGATCTATCATCACTATCAGGACTATTGTATTGATAAACCTGATATAGTGGTGATAGATCAATTAGCGAGCCGCACTATGATTGTTGATATTACCATGGCGCATGACGACAATTTAATGAAACCCGAGAAAGAGTGACAAGTCTAGAGGACGAGGTTGCCGACATGTGTAATGTCATTTCGACGTTCATTGTGCCGATTGTCGTAACTGCCAATTTTCTAATGACCAAGAGACTCGACCAACATCTCGTGAGGTGATATCGATGTGGCT
This sequence comes from Agrochola circellaris, assembly GCA_914767755.1. Classification (NCBI taxonomy): domain Eukaryota; kingdom Metazoa; phylum Arthropoda; class Insecta; order Lepidoptera; family Noctuidae; genus Agrochola; species Agrochola circellaris. The sequence goes on from OU611847.1 coordinate 7,465,810, forward strand.
GAATACGCTTCGTAAGTAGGTTCTTGTCTCTGGAACCTTAATCAGGTGGCTTAGACTCTGTTCCTGACCACATTTTTTTTCTATTTTTAAATGTGTTTCCATATTAATTTCGTAAAAGAGTTTCAAAATTAAATGTGTAAATAAAAAATTAAAATTGGCAAATAATATTGTATTTTGTTTTATTTAATTTCAATTGAACCCAAATATACCACCACCTACCTATTTCATCACACGGTTGGAATATTTTATAGATTTTTCGACTGTTCCTTTGGGTTTTTCCTAAATATATTTTTTCCTAAACCACCCCAGTATAGAAGCGAAGAAGACAAAAAAAATATCTAATCAGTCGAAGCATTTCCTTTACAATGTACATACTTGTCATATTAATTATCACGACGACGATATGAGAAGACTTTAAAAGTTCTAATTAATCATTGTTTATGACATAATTAAATATCGCAAATTATAATAATAGTCATCAAATCAATTAGGTACCCTGTATAACAATGAAAATATTATTATTATATAAAAAAAAAACATTTACTTACCTGACGAAATATTGTGCAATTCAATACTGTTCAACGCATGATAAAAAAAAATCGTACATATATTATCTTAAATACAGATTATGTCGAGTAAGTACATGCATAGATTGCAAGTAATTTGGCTGACACATTAATTAATTTTAATTTGAAGTTCTAGCAACACCTTGTACAGTGAGTCAGAAAAGTATAGTTTGATCTCACGAAGCGATGCGCGCTTTAATTGTGGTTAACAGTGTACAACCAAAGAGTGTAAAAACTGTTTAAATCTATTTTACAAAAAGCGTGGGAAAGGGGCTTAGAAGGGATTTTTGAGGTTAGGTTATATTCATAACCTAAATAAATTCCGAAAGACTGTACTAAGTCTGGATTTTTCAATAATTTTATAATGTCAATTAAATTTAGCCATACTACATCTATACATACAAAAAAACAATTTTTTCTTCCAATTAGATAAGTTGGGGAAGACCAAAAGACAATAAATTGGTTACGATTCACAAACGGGGATTTTCTTTATATTTTCCAAATAATTATTATTAGGTAACAAAACATTGAGATTTATTTATTATCATTATATTATGTAAATTAAATATTATCAAAAAAATCTTCCGGATTTTTTCAAAATTACGGTGAAAACCGCATCAAAATCCGTTGCGCAGTTTAGAAGAACAACGCGGTCACACAGACTGACACAAAAAGCGACTTTAATTTATAATACGTAGACAAACAAATAGGAAGATTATCAATGTTGGAATTTCTTTTATCCTGCAAACACTGCCATTGTCTCTGATGACAATGAATGAAAAATTACAAGAATATCTAGATTTTTGTTTCCATTGGCAGACTAGAATCACTTGTACCCAGTGGCTTGTAAACATCCAGATTTTTGTTTCCATTGGCAGACTGGAATCACGAGTTTACCCTAGTGGTTTATAAACATCCACTGTTGATCACTTCCGATTTTTTTGTCTTTGTTGCTAGGTTTATTGGATGGTCGTGAGTCGTCACCGATATAGTCGCATATTCAATGTGCAATTCCCGAATACACGCACAACCATTAATAATAAAAAATGCTTTTATTCTATATCGGTTATTATCTTTCTATCTCGTCACGGTAACTGATAACTCATCAAATCCTTTTATTCAATCCTCATTAACGTCAGTAGTATCGTACAGATAGATAGACAGACATTTTTGGTGAATTTTAATTTGATATTTGTTCAGTGTTGTGTATAAGACATTACTGGATTAGCTTCAAAAATTGACGTGTGACAGACATAGAATTAAGTGCGCATTTAGTGAAGACTTGGATTTCCATTGTTCTTGTGTAGTTTTTATAAGAAAGAATTATGTAAGTATTGGTGGTATTAGCATTGTTTTGATTAGACAATTAAGAAGTTTCTAGAATATGAGATTGGAATCAAACGACCAGATTGGCGATTGACCAACGATTTTCTTAGACAAGATTTGATTGTTTTATCGTTTCAGTCCGACTATATCTCTAAAAAGTAAGTATGCGATTTAGAACAAAACCATAATAGGATCTTTAAATGTTGTTTTGACTCAAATTATCTTTGAAACTTGGATGTTTGTATTGATATCTACTTATTCTGGCATTTTTAATAGTTGTGTGTCTACGTTGTGTGTTCAACTTTTTGGTTTGTATTAAAAATTAATACAGTAGTATTACTTAGTAGGTTTTAATGTGATTAGCGAACATTCTAGAAGTAACGAGAGCTCTGTCCTATACAATGTGAAATTTAATTCGTTTGCATCCTCTTAAGGGGTCACTGTACTCATCATTATGAACAACTTTCACTATGAGGCGAACCCTGAAGTCGCAAAAAAAAAATCAGCTGTTCCATACATTTATGTTCACATAGCTCGTTATAATGTAGGAAACAGCAGATTTTTTTTCGCGATTTCAGGGTTGGCCCCATAGTGAAAGTTGTTCATAATGATGAGTACAATAACCCCTTAGGAGGATGCAAACGAATTAAATTTCACATTGTATATCTAAAACACGAGTTGCTAGCTATAACGTTTTGTTAAAATAAGACGTATTTCCTTCATTTTCAGATTTATACCTAAGATCCTTTTTTTTGTTACCAAACCTATTAAATGAATAAAAATTAATATCGTACTATCGAATATTTAGTTTTAGATGTAAAAAAGTATTTGGAAACATTCCAAATGCCTTTTTTACTACTAAAACGATTACAACATCAAATTCAGTGTTGTAATTGCAATTGATTATTAATATTCTAGTTCGCTAGTTGACCACATTTCATATTTCCATACAGTAATCTTGTAAAAATTAATCAAAGCAACGAAATATTTGACATCTATTTGCGACGTTGCCCACTTTCAGAATAACTGGTCTTAAAATTTCTCATTAGTAGATTATGAAACATTTAGAGGTTAGTTTGTTCCTTCCAATATTAAATACTTAACAATTTGTTTTTTTTTTTTTAGAAAATATGAGTCATCCCGCTAACCCGCCTCCCTATTCGGGTCCCTACACGGGTCCAGAACCAGGTATCACAGTGATTCACGTGCAACCAGCGCCAGCACATTACGTCACAAGTCCAGTGATGATCGGTCAGCCAGTGGGTTCAGAGCCTGCGCTGATCGTCTGCCGGTCCTGTCGCCATCAGATTGTAACAAATATTGAAGTCCGTCCGTCCGTGAGGACACATCTTTGGGCAGTCTGCCTTCTTATCGTAGGGTGAGTGTTATTAATTTGTTTGTTTTTATTTCACGATGTTAGTACCTGGTTGAAAAAAATAGAGAATTCTTATTTAATAGTATATGATAGTTCATACTAATTCCATGCTGCCATGATAGTTGGTACTTACTAATTCCATGCTGCCATGTGCAATGACATGGTAATGACATTCTAAGGTAGCCATCTTGTTCTAAACTTTGGGCGACCGAGCTCTGCTCGAGTGAAAATATGGAGAACACGAATTAACCCAGATATGTGATCTAGCTAGATCGATTTTTCGCGTTCGTAAACCTTACATTGCAACTTTCATCGAAATCGTTAGCGCCGTTTTCGAGAACGTGATTATAAATACATATTTATATACAAATATTGCTCGTTTAATAGTATAGGATAGGTCGGCCGTATGATGGCACAGTAGCTGTAGCTGCTGCGCTATACCTACTGCCCTGCTAAGCCGAAAGACGGTATTTCTGAGATACGCCCTTTTAGTTTTTTTTTATACCATTCAATAGCTATAATAATTTCGCATCTAAAGGTATAAGCCACATACCGCTATATAACTTAAAACATAACAAAAAAACACTGAGAAGTTCTTTATATCCTTATGTTTCCTTATATTACAATTTACAAAAAGTCAATTTTTTCAAAACTTACTCCGATTGAGATACCGCCTTTCGGCTTAGCAGGGCAGTATAGGTATCTAGCGGATTCGATTCCTGCCGATCTATTCTGTCTGAGAGCTGTCTAAAGTGTCTGAAATGACAACTCACTTCAAGCTCACTTACCTAAGGTATCACGGTGAGTTGGTTACGCAGTGGATTGGTTGTACCGAATCTGAATTAACAAGTGTATGGCCTTGAGTTATCTAATTAGAAATTGAAAGGGAATCTCAAGTGAATTCAGCACTAGCATAGTTTTAATTCGAGCAAATAGCAAATAACATCTTCCTCAATTCAAGCACATTTGTACATTTTTAATCTTTCATCAGTTCATCACAGAGCATGCCAATATTTTTGTCAAATGATCAAAAAACTAAATTCTTATTTTGAATATTTCCAGGTGCTGGCCTTGTATGTGCATACCCTACTGTACACCGGCCTGCATGAACGTCGACCACTATTGCCCCAACTGCAACGCATTCGTCGGCAAATACCATAATTAGCAGTAGTTCATTTATTTACGGAGATTAGTTTTCTACTAGCGCTATAACTCAGCCGATTGCCGTGATAACTTAGGTGAAGTGAACTGTCAATAGTGTCAATCCCTAGTATCAGGTGGAATGACAGCTCACTTCAAGCTCACATCACCTAGTTTTCACGGTGAGTATTTAAAGAATATAGAGGCATGCATGTCCTTACTGTGTGCGAGATTTTATTCCGGTGCAGTAGGGACAGACTTCAAGATGTTTACGCAATCCTCACTAATGCCCTTTCTAACAGAAAAACATAACTGTCAGCTTTATTACAAAACAAGATTTATCTATAGACCTACCCATGTTTAAAACATCAAGCCATTTTTGAATTTCGAACTGTTAAGTGCTAACTACTGAGGGTTGATTTCACCAATGAAACTGAACGCGATTAGCATTTCTAAAACGCGTTCAAGAGCTGTCAGTGTCAAAATTGTTATGGAATATTGTACATTGACAGCTTTTGAACTCGTTTAGATGTGCTGAACGCGTTCAATTTCATTGGTGAAAGCCACTTCACATTCTTTTTCATAGGTTTTGTGTGGATTCGTCGCACACGTGTCGCCGGTGGCGGCCACCCGCTACAGCAGTAGGTACTCCGCACCGTAGCAGGAGGCGACAGCCATCGGTGACTGTGGTCGGTGGCCCTTTTGCGCGGGGTGTAAGTTGTCAATTATGTTTTAAGAACTATATTCAGTGGGGTTAAGATTAAAAATACAAAAACTGGCTGAAAGGTGGCAGCTTGTACCGCAGTTAGAACTTGTTTTTTGATGAGACGGTATGTGATGCAGTAAAGTGTCATCCGATGGTAAAGTTGCCCATTCGTGATCATGCATGGCAATCTAATGTATCATCCCGTATCGTGACATGACATCTCCTGACCGTAGACATTTCGATAGCAGATGTTTTGCAGCATAGTGAATAGGGTCCTTTGTCTATGATCGGTCATGAATCATGACTTTTTTTTTGTTATTTCTAACATGTTAATTCAATTATATTATTACACGTATATTAGCTAATCTATAAGGAAAATTATGTATCTAAAGTATAAAGTAAGGCGATAAAGAATCAAAGTACAGGCTGTGTAGAACCAATGTACTTATAAAAAGATGTACCATCGAAGAAGTTCATATCTAACCACCGTAAGGACTACTCTTGCTTGCAGCGACCGGTGGCTATAGAAACGGGCCGGTAACAGATGTGGTCATCATGTTCACGGGATTTTGTTTTGAAACTGGTTAGATATGAACTTCTTTGATGGTACATAGGTAAAGGATTATTTGTGCCAATCGAACGATTGTGAAGAAAAATAGTTTTTTTGTTTATCTATCTTTATTTATTTAAGTACAGGGTTTTTTGTTTTAAGGGGGGTATTACACTATCATATCTATGTTCATAGATACAGTGAAATTGTAAAATAGACATATTATGAGTATATCAGGCTTAGGGGGATATTACACTATCATATCATATACCTACCTATCTACGAAGTTCAAAAATTACCCATAATTATGTCTATTTTACAATTTCATTATATCTTTGATCATAGATATGATAGTGTAATACCCACCTAAGAATATGTCACCCCGATTATTGAATACAAATTATCTTTAAAACAAACTAGCCTACCCACAACCTTGGAGTAAAAGAGTTTATGAAGCTCTTCTATCAATAATTTATAGCACTAGATTGAATTAGGAACAAAAACACATCGCTCAAATGCCCACTATTGCATATAACCTGAATTTAAACCTTAATACTCCAACATAAAGTTTATTATCTTTTGCAATAAATTTACTAGGTACTTCGACTGAAAAGTGAACGCATTTTTAAAATAAGAACTAAAATATTTATGAATAATATAACATAATTTCTAAGCAATAAGGTTGAAAACTATGTTGCAAAATAAGACCACAACATTATTTGTGGTTTTATTTTTCCGGCCGTTTTTGATGCTCTCATCGGAAATATAGTAAGTACTATTGTTTATCGAAGATGAATATACACTAAGAATTACCTATTTACATTCCATCGATATAATTGCTATGTAAAATTGTTATTCAGAATTATATGATATCATATTTGTACCTATTTAAAAAATAATCTATAATAAGGTAAGTATAAATATAATTTAATGTGTAAATATAAAATAAAGTTTATATTATTTTTAAACAGATTTGTGATTCAATTCCTTTATACATATCAATCACTCGAAAACATGTGACGTGGGTGCGTGTGTGCATGTGTGTACCATTCCATCTCACAGAGAGGAGGCCTGAGTTGATCCCAGGTGTAGAGAACAGTAAAGGCTGATAATCAGACTTCAAAGTTTAGCTTCTTAAATCCTATCCTATGATACAAAATAGTAACAGTCTTACCACAAAACATAAATTAAACAACGTTTAAACACGTGCTTAGTTAAATATGTCTAAGGAATAAACACTGCTTAAACAAGTGTTTGAAATTCGTTACCACAAATACATGTTTAACTTCTATTTAGCAAAACACTGTTTAAAATTCTAAACATACATAAAAACATACATATCCTTGTTTTAACTTGGCAACCCTAAGAAACGTTTCGTTTGAAGCAGATTTCTCCTTCCTATCGAAATTTATTTGTTTCAGTTGTTTTTACGGAATAAATAAATTGGAAAATTGAAAATAAGTAGGTACTATTTAATTAAATAAGTCCGCCATTGGTCATCATACGGCTGGTGTAGAAATAAATGTAAAAAGTGTTTTGTATATTATCAACAGAACGGAACGAAACAGAAAATGCAAAAAGGCACACAGCTGTACAATGACAACCGGTAATGACGACAAAAACTGAAGACAATAACGAAAGGGCGGGCCTAGTTGAATTTGGGGGTTAAAGCACCTATCTCGAGAAAAATGTGTTTTTTTATTTTTTATTAGGTCATCATTTTTTTTTTTCCAAAATCTTTTTTGTACTTGTACAGTTTTCTAAAGTTATTAGTAATGTTCGAATTGATTCACTCGCACTCAGTACATTTGATCACGACAGTAATGCATACATTCTTTGTCGTTTAATTTTCAAATCATTAAAATCAGCATAATCGGAGATATCAACTGTAATTATTTATGTACTGAGAGAAAGCAATATGGCGACTGGCAAGGGTTAAACAAGGGTTGTTGGTGTTTATATTTAAAAGTCTAAAGCATGTCTAACCCTAAACATCGGCAAAACATGGATTTGTGGTATCACTTTTGCTAAACAACTGCTAAACACGTGTTTAAGGCGCGTCTACGTTTTTTGTGGTAAAAAAATTATATAGAGTAGACTGGTTTCAAAAACATTTTTATTCTATAAATGCATAATTTTTGCTACTATGAACTTTATTAACAGGTTTTTATTTTAATTTCTCGTAATTATTTTTACTTTAAATTAAGGTTACAAAATACCATTTATTCAGCTTTTATGAGATTAATACTGGTTCTAATCTGAACATATCGCCATTTTCTATTGAAATAAAAATATATTAGTTTCGCCTACAATATTTTTTCTTCACAAATATAGTATTTAGGCCTGTAATATAGCAGGATAGTATATTATATAGTAAGCCCTACTATATAATATACTATCCTGCTATATACAAAGGCAACCCTATATCTACACCAAGGAAGCATCAATGTAAAATAAAATGGTCTCGAAGGAACCGTGTCATAATTATATATGTAGTAGTTACCGTTTCGATTTTTCGTAGGTGACATCTAAATTAATGTCTAAATAAAAACGTGCAGTTGGACTTTCAACTTACGGCGTTGAGCCGAGCGTAGAAAATCCAACGGGCATTGTTATTGAACTTAACAATACTGCTTATCGGCATATTTAGGATAAACATTTGTGGGTACTTCCCTGCATAAACTCTTTCACAAGGAGCTTTAATGACTAGCTTTCTGCTTATACATATTTAAAATGAACTCTAAAAGTTTATGATTAAAGTAGCTTTTCGTATAAGAATAAATGTACCTAATGTGACAAACTGCCCATACTTATATCAAAATGTTTTTTACTTAGTTTGAACCCGTAATACAATGGGCCCTTACAAACATCAATGCTTAGTTCATAGAAAACCAAGTAAGCATAAAGTGGGTCTCGTCAGTCAAGATATCAGTTTATAAACAAATCTGTATTAGGGTGCCCGCAGACGGTCGACTATTCTCCGTGGAGATGACATGGATTGTGGGTTTTAGACAAACTTTGTATGTCAAATTATTCAAAACACAGAATCGAGCGACCACTGAAACTTTTGTAAATTAGTAGAATCTGGGCCCCAATTGCGTAACTCACTTTCTATCACAATCCGAAGGATTTTGAAAGAAATTACTATTTATACAGCGACTTAACTACTGCTCATATGTTTAAAAAATTCTTGCGAAATGAATGTTGTTAAATTGTCAAAATAAAAGGCAGTGAAATTGTAAGATGCAATTACCATGCAGGTTTAATTGCTTTATCAAAAACGTTGGTATGTGTACGAGAATACGTTAACGACGACGCGACGTTCTTCTCCATCGTAAGCAATCTACTCTTTGGAACGGGCAACTAGCTTCAACTTTTTAAATTAAATGAACCGTCCGACTTTTTTCAATTAAATAGTGCTTGTTGCAGCTTTACACCAGTTAAATTTTAGATCACAAATAATGTGTAGGCCTCTGAAAAAAAATTTTAGGCCCCAAGCTTTCTAATTACGTTGGCAGTACCTATAAACAAACCAGATTACTAAAATACAGGGGAACCCGACCTTAACACTAACTTAAGATTATAGGAAAAAATTAAAAAACACGAAAAACAATATTGTAGGTTCGTGAAATAAGGTTATTGACGAATACACATAACCCACATACAACATATGTTTTATACTTTAGCCTCATTCGCTCTAAACAATTGGGTTGGAGAAGAGTTGCCATAAAAGACTGATCCAACTAAACAGTTGCGCTGACTACACAATCGACTGTCTATGAGCACCCTAATTGCACAATATAAGTGCCACATCTGTTAATCATTCAACAGTTCCTCAGAACGAGGTTTCTAAACAATTCACAAACAAAAAAAAGATATAAATCAATTCTACAAAAACATAGGACCGTGGTGAGCTCAGGAGGCGTCAGGACTCAGGAGAAATATTTTCATATAGGTGTTCGGTCCCTTTAAGAGACGGTCGTATTTTTCAGAGTAAACACAACAGTGAATATAATTAGTATAGTCAAAATAAGTGAACGTTAAGTTAGCTAAGGTTAACTTTATTTCGTGCAAGTGAGAATCAGCGTCGGTAAGTGTTTTATTCATGCTATTTTTGTATGCAATCTGTAGTGGTATAATTATTAGTATGTCAATACAATGTCGCCCATGGGCATGTGATCGCCCGTACTTTTCTGAATAAACATGAAAAATTATCGAAAATTAACTTTAAATTGGGGGTCTTGGGCGTTTATCTTTAATATTTATCATGTTATTCAATTTTGTATTTATTGAGTAGTATTTGTCATATCTCCGGTGTTATTGGCTCGATTTGGATACTGTTTATTAATATTTCTAAAAGCTTATGAGTTATTTTATCGGATTAACTAAGATTTTTTATTAAAAATTTTCGACTATGAAAAAACAACGGAAATGAAGACATTTTTTTCTAAAAAAAAACTGTATTTATTTTCAAAACACAAGACAAGTGTAAACCCATAAAATCATATACCTATATAAGATTTTGAAAACAAAATATTAATAAGAAAAAAAAAAGTTTTGAGAAGCTACTTGGCACCTATTCTCATTAAAAAAAAAGTTAAGTGTTTTAAGTTTAAGTCTTGGGCCAAATTTGCTACCGCTGAGTGTATTTAGGCATTCATCTAAGTGACGCCTAGTGTTATAGAAAATGGCCATTAGTCCTGCAAGGTTGGGCAAGTACCAACTTATTCTCTGATTTAACCTTTTTCTGTTCCAGGTATAGAAGATGAATGCTGTACCCGTTGGCCCGAAGCCGTGCCCAGTCACGTGCCCGTCTTGCAAAGCGGTCATCGTAACGACCGTTGACAGGAAAGCCACCATAAAGACCCATCTCATGGCAGCGCTCTTGTGTAGTTGTCTGTAAGTATATTTCTGTATCCTTCTTTATTTTTTTTATGGTACCATCAAAGAAGTTCATATCTAACCAGTTTCAAAACAAAATCCCGTGAACACGATGACCACATCTGTTACCGGCCCGGTTCTACAGCCGACGAGCGCTGCAAGCAAGAATAGTCCTTACGGGGTGGTTAGATATGAAGTTCTTCGATGGTACGTCAACAGGATTAAAATTGTGGAAAAATATTAAGTTAACCTAGAGATGCCGCGAATACTCGCTATTATTCGGTATTCGGCATTACTCGATTTTTTTTTGTTATTCGTCGAATACAGAATATTAGCGTCTATTGGCGAATAGTTGTCTAAATAAAAATAAACTTTTAATGAACAGAAAAACTATAATTGGACTTAAAAATAATTAAACTTTTATTATTCTTTCAAAGCAAAACACACTTCGTTTTATTATCATTAATATAAAAAGTTAGCCAAGTCACGTTAAAGTTAATTACCTAGTTAGGAATCCTGAAGATATCGAGATCTTTAGGATCCCATCATCAGATCCTGACCTGATGGCAATGGGACCACCTCGGAAATATAGGTACCCTTTCAAAGTTATAAACAAAAAAAAGAATTTTGCAAATTTTTTAGTAAGTATAATTTTTTATTTCATTACAAAATCAAGATCTATTTTCTTTCAATACTTTGACATTAACATATCAGTATTGTATCCTATACAAATGATTTTCTATACAATTTTTATTCCCTTTTCATCGTATTTAGACCACAGATGTTAGCGTTTGTTTCTGGTTCGTCCTATATACCACGCAGTAACGAATTAGGTAAGCTCAGTGTTAGTCTGCGTTGATACACTTAGGCCCACTTGCGCGTTCGTGGGTTAGCTAAATAACCCAGAGTTAACAGCTAACTCAGGGTTAATCCAAAGAGAATTATTGGATTAACCCTGAGTTAGGTGTTAACTCCGAGTTTGCTGTAAACGCGCAAGTGGGCCTTATAAACGTTGTAAGTGTTCAGATATTTTTGGTTAGTTGTTTGTATATATATTATGGACAAGCATCTACTCAGATATTAATAAAGTAATGAATGTTCAGATATTAATGGTAACTTGTAGTGTATGGAACTTATTTACATTTAAATTGTTCAGAAATATTTGGTCACCTTGTCTGCTACAATATATCCGACGGCGACTGTACACCGATTTCTCAGTGATCACGCTGATCACTGGGAGAGTCAGTAGCATTATAGCAATAAACAAAAAAACAAAAAAAAACTAGACCTAAGCCAGCGATTTCCGAAACTAAAATTCAATTAAAACTGTTACCCCCGAAGGGTTGGGCAGAGGTGTACCCACCTATAAGTACACCCCCATTTCGCAAGTTTTAGTTTCATGTAAAGGGCGAGCTTACGCTTACGGGCACAAATCCAGATTCCGCGCTGCTACTGAGAAATTCCAGATAGAAAAACCCAATAAAACTTTGCCCGTACCCTAATTACGTAATACACGATCAATCAGAATCTGAATCGTTTTGAAACAGATTGCTAATCCATTGCTTCGTACGTTCGGAACAAAAATCTGCTCAACAACGTAAATAACTCAATGAATATTGTTGACCTGTCAAATTGAAACAGATTAGTCGGAATTGTCAACGAAAATGTGTTGCGTAATTAGATAGCAGCTATCTAATTACGCAACACATTCTGGGAATCGAACCCAAGACCTCATGCAGCAGAAGCGCTTAACCAACGAGGCAGTAAAAACAAAGAAAGTAAACTAAAATGATTGATTTTTCACTTTGTACTTACTTTAATCAACAACCCAACAGCAACCTTCTTATAACGAATATAAAGATCACTGTGATTTTGGCATACTTGTCAGTGGCAGCTACCCGGCAATCCAACAGCAACCTTAATACAAAGAAAATAAAGATCAGTATGGTAAAGACAGTAATGTAAAATCACTTTATGATTTAAAGTGATTTTACATTACAGTCACCTACCTACTGTAGTACCTAAAACTGTGGAAGAACTGTCTGCCTTTTCCTTATTTGGGTTATTACTTATTAATAGTTGAATGTTTGTTCTAACAGTTGCGGGCTGCTATGCACATGCGTGCCATACTGCATGGACTCCTGCAGGAATGCGGATCACTACTGCACAAACTGCGGCGCTTATTTGGGGACCTACAAGCGATAGTTTAGCCGTTTCCATCATTATTATGTTTCGAACTTTAATTTTATCTTTTGTACCTATCTCTGTGTTGTTATGTAATTTGTACTGAGCAAAGGCTGTCTCCGGAAATTCATCAACTCAATGACCACCATAGAAACGGGTTTTGTCGACGGATGAAGAGTCAAAATGACAGATTGTGATTGTTAATCTGTCATTTTGTCTATTCTTCTGTCGACAAAACCCGTTTCTATTGTGGTCATACTACGAGTGGTGGATTGGGAATGCTGAAAATAAATAAAAGTTCATAAATTAGGCTCATCTTATTTTACCCTGCCCTGGAGTTGCATTAGGGAGGCACTCCGGTATCACCGGATGCCGACCTACCTCTGTCGAGTGGTCGAGGCCTATTTGACGGACAGGGCCGTCATCTACCCCGGTCACCACGGAGAGTGGAACCGGCGAGAGATGTCGTGCGGTGTCCCACAGGGATCGGTCCTGGGGCCGCATCTGTGGGACATCGGCTACGACTGGGTGCTGCGCGCCGACCTCCCTAGTGGCGTCAGCGTAGTGTGCTACGCTGACGACACGCTGGTCCTGGCGCAGGGGAGGTCGCACGAGGCGGCGGCCGAACTGGCGACACGCGGGGTTGCGACAATCGTCGATAGGATCCGGCAATTGGGACTCGAGGTGGCCTTGCACAAGTCCGAGGCCATGTGTTTTTATGGTCCTCGGAACGCGCCACTGTCGGGTTCCCGGATAACGGCAGGAGGGGTTCACATCGGTGTCGAGTCGACGATGAAGTACCTGGGACTCGTCCTCGACAGCCGGTGGAACTTCGTGGAGCACTTCCGACGTTTGGCTCCCAAACTGCAGAGGGCAGGGGCTGCTTTGAAGCGGCTTCTGCCCAATCTAGGGGGTCCAAACGCCTCCTGCCGGAGGCTCTATGCGGGGATCGTGCGGTCCATGGCCCTTTACGGGGCACCGGTGTGGGCGCGTTCATTGAGGCTGCGACCAGCCCAGCGGTTGAACGCGTCCCAAAGGGTCATGGCGATCAGGCTGGTACGAGGATACCGCACGGTCTCCCGTGAGGCGGCGAGCCTCCTTGCCGGACTACCGCCATGGGATCTGGAGGCAAAAGTCCTCGCGCACATGTGGGAGTTGCGCGAGGAGGCGAAACGCCGGGGCGTAACTCCGCTGCCGCGAGAAATCGCGGCACAGCGGACAGAGCTCCGGCGGGATCTCATGGCGGCATGGAGAGTGCGATTGTCGCAACCCAGCGCTGGGCACGCCACAATTGTGGCGATAAGTCCCCTCTTTGAGGAGTGGCTAGAGAGGCGCCACGGCGTCCTCACCTTCCGCCTGACACAGGTCCTCACCGGACATGGTTGTTTCGGGAGGTTCCTGTTCAGAATAAAGCGGGAGGAAACGCCCGGGTGTCACCACTGTGTGGATCGCCCGGAGGACACGGTGGAGCATACGGTGGAGGTCTGCCCAGCTTGGGCGGAGCACCGCCGTGTCCTCACGGAGGCGATCGGCGGCGGCGATCTCTCGCGTCCGGCCCTGGTTCAGGCCATGGTCCGGAGCGAGAGTGCATGGGAAGCCGTCACCTCCTTCTGCGAAGCAGTAATGCTCGCGAAGGAGGAGGCGGAGCGCGCGAGGGAGAGGCAAAATGCGCCCCCTCGCGCCCCTAGTCGCCGCAGGAGACGCCCCGGGCGTCGGGAGTCGAGAGCCGACTTCCGGCCACCGTAGGCGCGGGCTTGCGGACGGTGAGCAATGGGTAGCTCGCCGTCCGATAGGGACCAGGCCCGGGTCGACGGCGCGTTGTGTTCCACGCGCGCCTCAAAGAGATGTCAGCACCAACTGACGGGGTCCGGAAGGGCCAATGCCTGCCGGGGTTGCGGGTTTGTCTGAAAGGGATATCGCGACCTCGGCACACAGGCAACGGAAGGAACACGGGTGGGTTTTAGTCAGTAAAAGTCTGACACGCCCTCCCGCTCCACCCAGAGCGGGAGAAGTTATTTGATAATTTCCCATCCAAAAAAAAAAAAAAAAAAAAAAAAGGCTCATCTTATTTATATGTACTTAATTGTTTGCTCACTCCTAACTGGCTAAATGATAAGTGTGTAGAGACTAACATAAACGCATTAAAAAAAAAAAAACTCATTTCGGTCATGCATCCATACCAATCCATTGTAGAGTTTTTGTTTCATTGAAAAAATAAATAGTTTTACACTAGATCAACTCGTTACACAATCCATGTGGGGCGACTGTGACTATTCGCATATCGAGACCCCTCCGTGCCTCGGAAAGCACTTTAAGCCGTTGGTTCGGGCTTGCTGTCATTCGTAGATCTTTGACAGTCGTTACGGGTAGTCAGAAACGCAAAAGTCTGACAGCCAGTCTTACGAAGGGGTATCGTGTTACCCAGTAACCGGGTTGTGGAGGTCAGATAGGCAGTCGCTGTATCCAGTTAGACTGGAAGCCGACCCCAACATAGTTGGGAAATGGTACCTAGATTGTTGATACTAGATCAACACAATGAACATTGTTGAATTGTTAAAATGAACGCATTAGTGATGCTTCTGTTCTTTTGAGTAAAACTAAATTAAGGGCAAATTTTTCAATAGTCAGTTGACGTATAAATGAGGAATTAATACATATTTCAGTTTGACAGTTTTTGCATAGAAAATATGTCAATCTGGCATATCCTACTATTATACCTAATATTATACTATTATATGAGCAATATTTATGTTTATATATATTTATAATCACTTTCTGGAAAACGGCTCTAGCGATTTCGATGAAAGTTGTAATATATGTAGGGGTTATCGGGAGCGAAAAATCGATCTAGCTAGGTCTCATATCTGGGAAAATTCGTTTTCTCCGTATTTTCATACGAGCAGAGTTTGGTCGCCCAAACTTTAAAACAAGATGGCTACCTTAGAATATTGACATGGCAGCATGGTATAAGTAGGTACCTACTATCATGGCAGCATGGAATTAGTGTACTATACATGGAATTAGTATGAACTTTCCTATACTATTAGATGAGCATTCTCTATTTTCACCAGAGCAGACCAGAGAATATAAGTACCTGGGCGACCGACGCCCAGGCACTTATATTTATATTATATTATTCAGATAGAAGTTATAGTTATAGTGCGGAGCTACAGCTTCCTCATTGGGTGATAGAATAATTCCACCTATGCCAATATTTAAAGGCATAATAGCTGCAATACCAATAAAGTTCCAAATCTTAATTTAGCTAAAAATAAAGTTCCAAATCTTAATTTAGCTAAAAACAAAGTTCCCGATCTTAATTTTGTTAAAAATTAATTTCCCAGTCTTAATTTAGCTAAAAAAAAAAGTTCCCAGGCTTAATTTAGCTAAAAATAAAGTTCCCAATCTTAATTTAGCTGCCACAAAAACTTCGTTAATATGAGCCGTTTATTGTGTGATAGTTGGAGAGCTACTGCAGCTAACACATGCAGTACAGGATTTTGGACTAAAGTCAGAAAGGTAAGGTATAATAGCTCACATGGAAGGGAAGAACTGAACGATAATACTTAAAAAGTGTTGAAACTACTATAAAAAAAACTGTGTGTAAGCTGGAGTTATGTTACCTCAGCTGATTATGTCATAATCTTCCGAACGAAAAAGGATATGATTACATATTATAGCTCCAAAAATAAAGCAAACTGCCATTGGCAGCAAAATGTTTTAATCTAATACTCTAATACCCACCTACTAAATACTCTATAGAGGGACAGTGGCTCTCAAACTATGGGTCGCGACTCACTGGTGGGTTGCGAGCGAATATTAGGTGCGCCTTGAAAATGTTATTTATTGCTATGATTAATAACTAAAATTGAAGTTATAATGACAAAAAAAAACAGGAAACAAAAATACATCCTTCATTCATATATAGTTAAGTATGTCCCTTTCTTCACCATGACAGCCAAGAGGAGAGTCTTGAATTTGGAAGTTTTTGTTAGGTGGGTCGCGGTCCAGCAACTTTGGGAACCACTGCTCTGTAGTTATAAACCGATAAATATGTGAAAGCTGGAGAGACGTAACCCCAGCGTACACATGTTGTATTAATGAAACTATCAAACGTAGAGTTTTGATTGAAAGGTCAAAAATTAATGCATAATAGCTCTACCAGGTAGCAACATTTTCGAATCCGGCCGGAATAGGCCTCGTCACGTAATTCACAAAATTCAGTTAACGCGACAAAAAAATCAAATTAAGTATTTCCTCGGCGGAAACTGGGATTCGACTTCATGGTACTACTTTGAGAAAGGAAATAATACTGCTCCATTAATCCTTTTATGTTAGTATTGAGGTTTTTTATAGGCCTCATGTGTTTAAACATAGTTTAACTTAATATGTGCTTAGATCACTAACTGTTAACTGAAACAACTTTATAGTATAATACACAATATAATAACTTCAAACAATAGAATAACGACGAAGGATATATTTAACACATGAAACGACTGCCTTTTACAAAGGTTTCAGATAACAACTCAATCAACTCTTAAAGGGCTAATCTTGTTAATGTTCTCATGCTGAAGTTTGACCCTATCTTATCGATGTTTACGTCCGGCTCGGGATACTGCAGCGCACGCGCCTCTTCTCACCATGGGCCGCCATGCCGCACCGGTGATGTCACTGTTTACTTTGCAAAGAGAGCGCCGGCAATCGCCAACCAAAGAACGAAAGAAAAATAAATATAAAAAGTCTAAAAGTGTTAGTTATTGTTTAATTTATTTATCTGTAATGTAGTGGTAATGAATATTATATTGCCTTGACTATTTTGTATACTTGTTATGACGGTTTATATTATTATTATTTTTTTCTTTCTTTGGACATCAATTAATTCAGTGACAAATGTTTTTGACTAAAATTTATTTAATATGACGTTAATGATGCAATAATTATGACAAATACCAATTGATATTTATACTTAATTTATTTTCTCTAATGGTTATTATGTTACTTGAATGATTTTATTTTGTTTTTCTTTTGACATGTAATTCTGTTTCTCGTCTTTGTTTTTATCTTTGTATTACGGACGCTTCTAACGTGCACGTCTTTCTACATTGTTCTCACATGTATAATTTCAACATGAATGATGTAACCAATACTTTGTAACAATTTATTTTATTTAAAAGAGTGTCCGTGGAGTTTCTTGCCCGTTCTTCTCCATAGGTACCTACTACGCTTTGGAATGGGCAACTAGCTTCATATTTTTGACTGACCAATTCCTTGACAATTCAAAAGTGCCTGTAATGGTTTAATTGAAATAAATTATTTGAGTTTGAGTTTGAGTTTGAATTGTAAATTTTAAAGATTGTACACCCCATGGGTATGTTACAGTGATACTTTGTTATAATACAAATTTTAAGACCTGAATTTCCACCTGTGACAAACAATAAATAAATCTTGAATCTAATGCCCGTTTTCACCGAGTACTACGACTCACTAAGTGACACCTAAATGAATCTCTAAGTAAAAGTGTACTGTTGGATTTTTAACTCTCGGCGCTTAACCTAGCAATTAACCTTGTGGCAATATTTACTTTTTTTTGACAAATTAAAGAGTAGTTTTTTGCATACTTTTGCTTTGCTTCACTTTGGCTTCCAAGTTAATTGGCTATCTATAATAATGCCAAGGAATTTTGCAACTAGTGCTTGGTCAAAATTTTTGTCCATTATAGTGTAAATGCAAGATTCCTGGTGGAATCCGTTGATAAAAATGCATAACATTAGTCTTTGATAAATTAATCATTAAATTATTTCAAGCCAGTGTATAATGTTTAGTAAAGTATCATTTATGTCATATTCATGTATTTTTGTCAATACATTTAATTAAGGCAGTACTATGGTCAGCGAATAAGACCATAGGATGTTCAATGTGGCGAGGTAAATCATTTATATACTGCAAATTATTATAATTATAAAAAGTGACTAATCAGAAAAAAAAAAAAAAAAACGTAACAAAACAGAAAGTCATATTCTGACATCCATAATATTATGTATTGCAAAAACACCCGATGCTCCCAAACTAGGCCTGGGCCTGTATTCTCGGTTATTTCCCGATCTACCATTATAATAAAATATCTAAACAAAAGTGGCGTTTTTCGTATTGGACATTTTTATTTTTGGACGTTTTTCGTATTGGACATTTTTATTTTTGGACGTTTTTCGTATTGGACATTTTAATTTTTTAACATTTTTCGTATTGAACATTTTTATTTTTGGACATTTTTATTTTTGGACATTTTTCGTATTGGACGTTTATAATTTATGACATTATTATAGTAACCCGTCTCGTTTTGAAACAGTTAATTCTACGTGATTTTTGTTCTGTACATTCAGCTCCAAAAGTTACCAGAAAACTTCTTATTAATAATGCTTTTTATCTCTCTCTATCACTCGATGATGTGAGCGAACTGAATTTTCAAAACACTTGAAACACATGATTCTATAGAGGTATGAGATAGATAGAATAGATTTTACGTGACGTCAGTGTGGTGCGTAGTTCTCATGTGGCGATGTAGATCCACAATTCTGTTCCTTCTAGAACTTTTACTATTTTGTTCATAATCTCATAGAACGGTTTTCGTATTTCAAGTTTACTGCTGACGTGCCATACTACAGCCCGATTCGAATTTAATGGCGGCTCGGAACATGAGGCGACTCGCTGCGCAGAAACTAGAGGTGCGAATGAGACAGATGTATTAGGATGGGCTTTACGTTTCATCTAACACTCAATATTGTTTCTAGGTTTCTTGCCTTTTTTGCAAAAAAAAAATCGAATTAAAAATCATTTATTTCAACCCATTTAAGGCCATATTACTATATTGAACAAATTCCAATCAATATAAAGATATATAAAAATAATTAATAAAGTAAATAATATAAATAAAATTAGAATCATAAAATTAAATTAAAATAATTAATAAAACGCCTGCCTCTGAGTCATTTGTTTGTTTGTCATTACATTAATCAAACAACGGGAGCTCCCGCTCCGCCCAGAGCGGGAGAAGTTATTTGATAATTTCAGACCCAAAAAAAGGCGGTTTCCTCACTATGTCTTCCTTCACCGATGTCAGTAACGTCTATCTAAAAAGCTCGGAAAGTATTATGTATTCAAAAAGTGGCTTTGGTACTTGCCCGAATTTGAACCCACAACCTCGTGTTTGAAGCAGGGTCTTAACCACTGGGAGATTATAATTATCACAACTTATTATAATCGCAGCTTTGTTTGACAACTAAATCAACGCAATGTTTTTTTTGCTTTGTTGAAATGAAAACAATGCCGATAACGCGTGACCTACAGCAGGGTTCACTGACAATAGGAATGCAAGAAGTGCCAAAAGTATCGATATCTAAAAAAAAATGTTGTCGATTTGGATACATCGAAAAAAATACATGGATATATCGGTGAAATTTTCTAAGAACATTTGTACTTTATGAAATTCTATTGTTTGTTTTTAGGGTTCCGTAGTAAACAAGGAACCCTTATAGTTTCGCTATGTCCGTCTGTCAGTCCGTGGCTTAGCTCAGAGACGGTTAGTACTAGAAAGCTGGTATTTGGCACATGTATATATATTAATCATGCCGGCAAAGTGGCAAAATAAAATCAAGAAAAAATATATTTTTTAGTGTACCTCCGCTATACGTAAAGTGGGGATGTTTTTTTTTTCTCTTTCTACCCTATGGTGTGGGGTATCGTTAGAAAGGTCGTTTAAAAATATTGTGAGTTTGTGAAAATCATTTTTGGATTCAGGGATTCGTTTGCGAAATATTAAGCTTTTAACTGAAAATTTTTGTTAGATTCGAGTGTGTCCATGCCAGCTAAATGGTTGTACTTGGATTTGTGAAAAAATTCACAGGGTAGTATTATTTTATTTTAATAGCCGAAATTAAAAGTAGTATTCCAGCGGTTTTAGTCAGGGGTAACAACGTTGTTGCTATCAGAAATATATATTTATATGAATTTGATACATTTTAGATACTAGTTATTTTATATCGATATATCGATGTATCGAAATAATAGATATAGCCAAGATGTATCGACATATCGAACCAAAAATTACGATGTATCGATACATCGCAATTTTTTCTCCAAGCCTAGCTGAGACTAAGATATCTACCATGAATTGGTATCTATTTTTAGTTTTTATTTCGGCAAAGTCAAGCAGTAGTGGAAAAATTGTGGTAACGAACAGTAGTGAGTGAATAGAGTCAGGTAATTTATTTTTGTGCATTATTAGTTTTAGCAACCGGGTTTAAATATCGTGATTTGGAAATAGTAGACAATGAAATAGAAACGTAAACGAAAAACCCATCTACCTACACTAATATAATAAAGAGAAAAGATTTGTATTTTTGTTTGTAATTGATAAAACTCAAAAACTACTAGTTGTATCTTGTATCTTGTACTAGGCTGATTTTAAAATACTTTCACCAGTAAAATGCTATATTATCCCTGGGGCGTTGATGGACGTTCGTGAAAATGTGGGTCGAGGCACACATACCTGAGTCCATCAATGCCTGGTTGCGGCCAAGGCATGTATAGCACTTTCTCAAATAATGCGCGGGAATTCAAATTGAGTAATTTAATGAATATTGCAGAATCAATGACCAACAACGATCATTTTTCACGCGCCAATAATTATGTTCATTTGTTTCTGTTTGTAAGCCAAATCGAAATTTAAATAAAAATCTTTGATAAGTTACCTCCTTGGTTGCTATGTGTTGAAGTTAGTTCGATTTTTAAATAAGACGACAGCCATACTATTCTGTAAACTTCTCACCGTGAAAACTTGGGTGAAGTGAGCTGTCAATAGTGTCAATCGCTGTGGAATGACAGCTCACTCCACGCTCACTTCACCTAAGTTTTCACGGTGAGATGGTTACAGAATAGCACTGCAGATATGAGTTTTTATACAAACATAGCCGGCCGGGCGCGCTCGCTTGTTTTGGACCAGCCAAGCGTTTTCTGCTCACGCTTTTTCCTTTCACGCTAAGGAATTCACGTTAGCGTGAAGATAATGGTAAACAAGTTACACATACACATGGAACACGATACGTTTATTCCGCAGCGTCGCACGAAACTCTTTATATTTAGTCTATGGAATAGTGTGTAGCAGTTGTCAAATTTAAGAGTTTGGAATGCATAATATAAACAAAGATATGAGGTCTTTGTTTATATTATGGTCCTTACATTTGTTATTCTTCTATAGATAAACTCGAATTCATACCTTAATATTTATTGCATAAGTTTTAGAATGCCAGTACCAAAATTTTTTTTAGCCATGGAGATATTTCAAGGCCACAAGCTGAACTTAAAGTTTCGTAAACGAATTTCCTGAGTGCCCTTTAATGAGGTTAAATGTCGAAGATCATGACAAAAACGCCAAAAGCTTTGTTTATTTAGCCTAAAACGATGAAAAAATTCCAATTTCAGCGGTATCTACACAATTTACAAATAATGTTAGAATTTCCAAGCATGTTTGAAAAAAAATAAGAATGTGTATGCAGTGAACGCTGCAAAGATGCATACATAAGAGTTCGATTCCTAGGTCCGACAGAGTGGTAAAGTCAGCCCCCAAAAAGATGTACCTATAATATGTTGTAGGATTATTTGATAATTCCAATTCTCGTGAAAACCTTACCATACATATTAGTGAGACTTACATAGATTACCTTGTTTCGGTCATAGGGTGTTTATACGTTTTGGAACAAAATGTTTTGGTAAAATAAATTGTATACTGTGTTTTGTACTGAATGATGAACGAATGAATGAAACAAATGATGAACGTTATCATATATTTTATATTCATTGTCGAAATGGAAGACCTCTTATCAAAATGGCGCCAACTGGTGACGTGAATTTTCATGAAAACTCTCATTGGCATTAGGTAATTAATTAGTTATGTAATACATAATACCCTTATTACATAGGACTAAACATAACGCACCTTTGTCTCTGGACGTGCTTTTATGATATATCAAGATATTTATAGGAATTTTTGTTTTAATAAATTGTAGATCATAATCCTATATTTAAATTGAAAAATTTGAATTCAGAACCTTCAGCAATAATTGGGACCATGTTTTAACTAACGAGGATACAATACGGCCAACGTAACTTGGCGGATCTGAACATAGGCACAACGAACTTTCGCGCAAGTTCTCTCACTCACACTCGCCTTATGTCACCATTACGTTCCTAAAAAAACGTTATTGCGGAACCTCCTGCGCGAAGTTCTCACCCGCCAAGTTACGTTGGCCGTATTGTACTTTACTTTATCATTTTCCTGAAACAAACGTACCATCGAAGAAGTTCATATCTAACCACCGTAAGGACTATTCTTGCTTGCAGCGCTCCGCGGCTTTAGAACCGCGCCGGTAACAGATATGGTCATAGTGTTCACGGGATTTTGTTTTCAAAATGGTTAGATTTGAATTTCTTTGATGGTACATATAATAGTAATGTCTATTAATTATGACACCACATACCTAATAATTATAGCCCAATCTTTTTCGCAATATTTCCTGTTAAAAAAAAAAATTGAGTTGAATAATATAGTTTTAATCATTAATAATACCACGTCGGCCGCACTGGGCCCGCGTGGTATATTACAGCCCACTCCCACTCAAAGACAGGAGGCCTGAGTCCCAGCAGTGGGAACATTATAGTCCGGTTATGCTATGCTAAGAGTTGAATAAACATTTACTTTCTCAATATAAGCCAAACAATTAAAACCATTAAGACACTATTTACATTGCCACGGAATGGAATAGAAGCCAGTTTTTGTAACGATATTGTACATAGTAAAATGAACTTTATGTCAATCGTGTACCTAACGTACAAACTAGATACGAGCTAGTAGCTGCGGGTATTACCGAGACTGCATGAGAATTTTCCAGAAAACGCGTGACCTGATAACAGCCATGCTATTCTGTAAACATCTCACCGTGAAAACTTGGGTGTAGTGCTAGCTGTCAATAGTGTCAATCCCCGTGGAATGACAGCTCACTCCACGCTCACTTCACCTAAGTTTTCACGGTGAGATGGTTACAGAATAGCAATTTTCTGGAAAATTCGTTGCGTTATTGACATAAAGTTCATTATGCTTTGTACAACAAAAATCGCTTCTATTCCGTTCGGCGGCAATGTAAATTGTGTACCTAACGTACAAACTAGATATGAGCTAGTAACTGCGGGAATTACCGAGAATGCGAGGGAATTTTCCGGAAAACGCGCGACCCGTTATTGGGCTCGTATCTAGTTTGTACTTTACGATATTGATATGAAGTTCATTATGCTTTGTACAACAAAAATTGCTTCTATTACGTTCGGCAGCAATGTAAATTGAGCCTAAATCTGGACGCAACAAGGTCCATACTCGCACGTAGTTACGCTATTTTCTTAAATAACTTTAAAATAATTTAATTTAAAATTATAACAAAATATGTATTTGAGGCCCTCTCAACAAGCCCTTATTTATGTCACACGGTACAACTTGCAAAAAAAGAAATTGTAACGTTTTTAGGCAAATAAAAACCACCCAAAAGTGACCTCTATTTTCAAAATTCATTTATTTACGTTACACATCCATGTTTGGGTCACAGAAATTTTTGTGTTTTTAATTAGATTCGGAGCAAATTGGCTGTGACAGAGGGATAGACAGACAGGCACACGAGTGATCCTGTGTGGTTCCAATTTTTCATTCGGACGTACGGAACCTTAAAACCAAAACGACGAAACGCATACATATCACACACAAACACATCACACACACCTTTTGAAGACACGTCTTTTTGAAGCCGACGCAGCATCCTATATTTTGGCGTCGTCGCTTGTCTCGTTTTAGTGTTCCTTCGATGTCACATATTTGTGCTGCCACTTGTACCTATATGCCTTCCTCAATTGATCACATATTTTTGCCGTCATCTTGACAACAGATATTAATGGATGAACCATGAAATCAGATATTATTGCTGAGACTTTCATGGTAATATATTTATCTTGTATGTACACATCGTTTTATGCTAAGTAGGTAAACAGTTTATACAAATACGTATTGTTTTATATATTTTAATTAGTAAGTGAACCACGTTCAATCTAGTTGGTTGTCTTAGTTTCATTCTGAAGACGTTTTTGACCCCCAACATTAAATGGCAACCCAGCTTTAAGAGTCTGTCAAGATGCAAAATAAAGAACTTGTAGTTACGCGGCGAACCTATTGTGTGTCAGTCTAAACTCGAAAAAGAAGACGTATTCCTGAACCAGTGGAAAATATCATGCTCTTCTGAATGACATCGGCAGTCATGTGGAGCGGCAGAGCGTTATTACTAATGTCATCCTCTGCGTAATAATTATCTATCATGGTAATGGACTTCTTAGCTGCCACGGCTTCATAGGCGTACCCAGCTTTTGGCCCAGGGGGAGGCGAATCTGAAATTTCTTAAGCCGGGTCGGGTCCCGCACATGTTTTAGTGTGACTGTCACTGGCATGGCCACCATCAGGGATTTTAATTTTGATAACACAAAAAAGTTGCTAATTAGTCCCATGTAAGCGTTGAAAAAACACAGAAACGATAGTTCATCAGATAAATTGTTGTGTTTATAATACATAATTTACATTATTTTTCTCTCCTAAAACTCCTGATCAATAATAATCTTGGAGCGTTTGCAGACCATTAGGCGCTATTATATCATTTATTAATTCAAGTTACAAGACTCATTCGTGTTAGTCACGCGTTAGAGTGTATGAGACGCGTGCGTTACATTAATTTTAACAAACATTACTGTATATTTTTAACCTTGAATATTAAATTTTTCAAAAACAATTGTATATGTACGCAGTTTTAATTTACCTACCCATTTCAGTCAGCCATACATGACGTCACACGAATTTTATGATTTTTGTAGCCCCCCTTCACCCCTGGAACATCACATATATTGCAATTTTAAATTAAACCATTTACGTAATAATATTGATAAAGTTGTACCATATTTTAAAGTTTTTCGTTACTTGCCGGCTCTTCTCCAAAGGAAGCGACCAATTGGAACCATACACCTAGCTTTAAACGTTTCATAAATACCCAAGTAGGTTTATGTGAAATAAAATTATTTTGATGTTTATTTTGAGCTCGCAAGAAAAGTGCAACATGTAAAACACTTTGGTGCAGTTTCGCGATCGTTTTGTTTTTAACATGCTTTTATTAGGTCGACCTGTAAGTATGTAACTATGTAATCAAATCTAAGAAAACTAATTTAACCATCTTCTAAAGATCGTAGCGTTATGAAAATTGGCAGTTGTATGTGATTTTGATGACAATACAATAACATGGTACTGTCGAGCTGATCTGATGATGGAGCCGCAAGATATGAACTGGAACTTCATGATGGATGATCGTATCATAGCCGTGTTTGGACTTGTTAGAAAGGTCTTGTAATGAACTTTGACCACGATTAGGTTTCAAGGTGTGAATACGCCTATAGGTGCACGTAAAAGCGTGTTTTTTAGTGTTTTTTAAACTATTAATATTATATAATGAGGATATAATTGGTTACAATACAGCTAGGTTACATTAGTGTTAGTTACCAGTGAGCCCCGAACTATACAGTTAGTCTGACTTAAGCCCCTATTACAGAACCTCACTCAAAAATCAAGCATTACTTAAAACTCGTTTAAAGCCCTTTGATTGGTTGAAACTAGTTTTAAGTAATGCTTGAGTCTTGACTGACGTTCTGTAATACGTGCCTAAGTCTGTGTCTTGGGGCTCGGGATTTAATTTCCAGAATAGGGACTAGTGAGGTGATTAAGAGTGGGGTGGTGCGAAATTGCGTATGTGTCTGTAATGTATGGAAGTTTGCGTGTTTGTTCCGTTTATTACTTACTCTGTTCATTTCAGATAGCCGCGAAATAAAATTCTATCTCTTATGTTCCAGGGTTAAGAAAATGACGGACTATCCTCTGAACTCCAAAGAATTCCCGATACCCTCGTGTCCTATGCCCCAAGTTGCGGAAGTACCCCTTAGACCTATGCCCCAAGCAACCCTAAGTTCTGAGCCTTGCATGATACCCTTGAGTCCTATGCCCCAAATAGCTCAAGTACCATTTAGACCTATGCCCCAAGTACCCCTTGGTCCTGAGCCGTGCATGGTGACCTGTCCGTCTTGCGGCACCTCCATCCGCACCACTGTTACGATGCAAGCTGGCACGCACACACATCTAATGGCGTTGCTCTTATGTTTGTGAGTAGATCTTTCGGTCTTATACAAAATAAAAATTAAAAGTTTTAACCCAAGACCCACATTTAAAACCATAGTCATTTTTTAATTTCGAACTTTTTCCGACAAAGTTAAAGTTCTAAATACAAAAACGGATTTTAAGCCCGAGTCTAAGTTTTGTATTAAGAACTTTCTTCAGTCGAAGTATAAAGTTCAAAATACAAAAACTGTCTGAAAGGTTTACTATAATATAATAATAGGTATCACTGACTAGGAACAGAGCTCCCATCTCATTCTTGCCTTTATTGGCTGGCTTGAATGGACATTCGCAAGAGTAAACGTGCTCGGATGAAGGAAGTATTCCATTAAGTGCTGGTAGGTATCTTGACCATCTTCCGGGCTCTGGAATTGTTCTGATAGCCTTGGAATACCTCTCCATACCTCAACCACCTTAGGAAGTGTAGCCTCCTTGTCGCTACGTCACTATGTGCTAGCGACGGCCAATTATTGAGTGTGCAAGTCACCCCCTGCCATTTTATCCATGTGTTACATAACATTGATGAGACAGGGGACAGTTGGTGTCTCAACACTTAATGTCAAAGGGGTTTTTGCGAGTTGGCTTCGACCACTCGTGCGGCTTCCAAAAGACCGGGACCCCATGGTCCTGAGTTATGTAAACAAATAAAAATAATAATAATTGCTTTATATTTTAGGCAACTAAGGCCCGTTGATAAAATACACAAAATAATCTGCTTGCACCAAAGTTAGAACTCGTTTTGTAATGAGACAAGACGGTTTAGGCTTAGAATATTAGTCTGAAAATAAAAATTCATTATAGAACAACTGATATTTTATTTTGAGGTATTGTACATTGAAGTTGCTTACGTTTATATGAATAACATATCTCTGAAAGACCCTAAAATGAATTGAATTGATTAAATACGGTATGAATAATGTTATCATGTAAAAGTTATCTAGTAAACTTCAGTATTTTTCAAAAGTGCGGATTAAAGGCTCGTGCAGACCAAAGCGACGCGACGGCGCGACGCGACTCGAACAATACAATTTTTAAGAAAACTTCGCGGTATAACAATAACCGGTGTCGCGTCGCGCTGTCGCGTCGCGCTAGTCTGCACGAACCTTGAGAAGACGGTGGGTACCTTTGATGCGGTTATGGTCAACTGTCCAAAACTGCATCAAAACCACTGTTTGCAGTGCCAGTTCACTGACAATACAATTCAATTCTTTATTACTTATAGGTACCATGTGTTTTACAAGATTCATAGGTCTATTAAAGTTTAGGTTTGCATTAGGTTTATTTAAATAAATAAATAAATAAAAATATACAATTGCATGTTCCTTCTTACAGAATATGTGTGTGCTGCGCATGCATTCCTTACTTCGTGGACTCCTGCCAGAATGCAGAACACTACTGCCCCAACTGCAACGCTTACTTGGGAACACACAAACGATAGTTCATCAGATAATTTGTTATGTTTATATTATTTTTATTTACTATAAGCATAATGATGTATTCTCTTGTGGGTCTCTCTGAAAACTCCCGATAAATAATAATCTTGGAGCGTTTGCTTGCGATTGCAGACCACTAGGCGCTATTATATCATTTATTAATTCAAGTTACAAGACTCATTAGTTTTAGTCACGCGTTATACATTACATTAATTTTACCTAGAAATATAATTTTTCAAAAACAATTGTAAATGTAGTTTTAATGTACTTACCCATTTAAGTCGTCCATAAATTACGTCTCACGAGTTTCATGATTTTTGGAGCCCCTTCACCCCCAGTGTGTCATTACATATTTTGCAATTTTCACTAAACCATAATATAATAATACTGAAACGGTTGGTGATATTTTATAGTTTTTCGTTAGATTTGAGCAGGGACTGAATTACCCAAAAAATAAGGTAGGTGACCTTTAAATTTCGGTATGACGTCATACCATTAAATAAGGGTTACCAAAATATTTCGATACCGTTCTTTTTTCTGTAGCGGAATTTTGAGGTTGGTAATGCATACCGGTATATTTCGGTAGAAATATCGGTAGCAGTGCCTAAACCTTCATAAATACACAAGTTCTAACATGTTCGAGCCCCCCGCGCACCCGCGCCACGCCGTCTCACATGTTTTTCAGTACCGAAATCGTGTAAGGGTTAAATAACGGTTTAGCCCTACCTTTATTTAAAATGGTATCGGTATAGCGCAACCCTTATTTTAAACCGGTATCGGTATATTTTTGAGGTATCTTAACCTTTAACCGTAACCGCTTTCAGTCCCTGGCTTTGAGGTTTAGAGTTTTAATACTTTAGATTCATGCATGTGACGTCATGAAGCTTAAGACTCGTTCCCCGCTTAGTCATACTTTCTTGTCCCTTAACGTTTGACGTAAATCATGGATGGCTCTATAATTCACCCGTTTTTTTTTTGTCTTTATGAAAGTCCTTGGTCTTAATAACAAAATCGCCTGCGAACACAAAACGGTCGCTAGTGATAGTGGTTCTAATCAGACAATGGCTCTTCAGAATGTAATCACTAACTAAGTTCTAGACAGTAATGCAATGTTAAAATATAAAAGTTTTGAATTACTTGCAAGAATTGTTTGTTGGTTGGTCGTTGTTATTGATGCACGTGTATAGACATTTGATGCTAGCTAAATAATCCTTAGTCTTTATTTTAGAATGGCTAATATAATTCCAGGGAAAACGAATATTTTTGGTTGCAGTAATGTACTTATTATGTCACCGTAAGATTTTTTTTTTTTTAAACGAGCGAGCATACAGAAGTCGCATAAGTGATGAGTAACATCTGACATCTCATCTTGAAAATAAGCAATATTAACATTATAATATATCCTGAAAAAAAAAATGATTAAGGTTTTATTTGAAATTCTTTTTTGTAACGATGAATAATTCTTGTTATGAAAAATTGTATTTTATTTAAGAATAATGCATTTTTTTAATGAAGACTGTTATTTTTGTTCAATTCGGGGGAGATCGCAGACAATTGACTTAAGAGACATGTACTTGTGATTTCAAATTACTTATTTATTAAAAACCGTTGAAAATAACAAAACTTGTTCTTACTGTAAACATGCTC
This sequence comes from Agrochola circellaris, assembly GCA_914767755.1. Taxonomy (NCBI): domain Eukaryota; kingdom Metazoa; phylum Arthropoda; class Insecta; order Lepidoptera; family Noctuidae; genus Agrochola; species Agrochola circellaris. The sequence goes on from OU611847.1 coordinate 7,495,914, forward strand.
GTTTTATTGTAAACCAAATTCTTATTAGTCTTATAAGAACCAGTAGGAAATAAATTATACAGATTACGAAACAGTTACAGCCATGCTATTCTGTAAACATCTCACCGTGAAAACTTGGGTGAAGTGAGCTGTCAATAGTGTCAATCCCTATGGAATGACAGCTCACTCCACGCTCACTTCACCTAAGTTTTCACGGTGAGATGGTTACAGAATAGCACTGCAGTTATCAGTTTTTTATGGGGTTCATAGTAAAATAGCGAGAAATTTGGGTTTTAACGCAAGTGGTCCGAAAAGGGGCAGACCTCTTCAAGGTCGATTCTGACAGCCAACTCTCCTACACGCGCTCATTGGTCAAATCAAATAGCGCCCGCTTCCCCGGCTTCCAGTTACTCACTTCCGTCCCTTTTCGCGAAAGCACTCCCACATATTTTTAGGAGTGGAAAGCACGAGGAAAAATGCTAAACGTAAAAACAATACATAGGTACGTAAAAGAAGTTCATATCTAAGCAGTTTCAAAACAAAATCCCGTGAACACGATGACGACATCTGTTACCGGCCCGGTTCTATGGTCAGCGAGCGCTGCAAGCAAGAATAGTCCTTACGGTGGTTAGATATGAACTTCTTCGATGATACATACGCTTGATAGATTTTGAGATCAGTTTTTTATCCGCTTTAGACAAAACTTTACAAATTAATTTCACTATTTAATATAAACATAATCTAAAATATTCTTATATTAAGTTATTAAGAAAATGCTCTAATTTAACATATATTTTTTCCAAATCATTAACACTACTCGTAGACGTGATCTTCAGTATAAAATCATTAAAAGGCGGTTATCGTCGCCTTAATTCTCGACAACTTTAACAGTCAGTGTTTCGTTAGTTGTGGGATAATTTATTTCTTGCCACCATATGCTTTTTAATAACCTACAGCGTCGGGTTTTTTTTAAAGTTGAACCTATAGGATTTTAAGCTGAAAATAACCATGGTTATTTTCACTACTAAAGTTATTTAAAACAGGATATTTACCATGTTTTTTAAATCAGAATACATGGTAAATATCCCGTTTTATATAACTTTCGTGGTAGGTAAATGTTGCAAAAAAGTCTGTGTTCTATTGTTCGTAGAACTACTAGTTTTAATATAACCAGTGACACCCGCCCAATAAAGAAGAATGTAGCGACATATCATTCATCAAAATCGGATCAGCCATTTAACAGTTACGAGGGAACATAGAGATGGGCATACATACATACACACAAACATATATGCAGGTCAAACACAGAACCTCCACTTTTAGCTTCGCCGCAGTTGGGTAAAAAGAATATAAATAACCCACATACCGGTCTGCCCCCACGGCGGCTCCAGAGCCGCAACAAACAACTCCTCACTAGAAGATGATGGAAAACAAGTTCCCGTGCTATTTATGTGCGTGTCAAAATCCAAGCACAAGGGGTTTTGTGCACGTACATCTGGACTCAGCAAGAGACACCAAGTTTATAGAGTCGTCTTTGGACAGCTAAAAGCCACAAAGCACCACAAACTTGAAACATCACAATGCGCAAATAAATAAGCACAGCAACTTATGCTCTGATGTATCTTTTATATTCCAGGGTTTAAAAAATGGCGCACGTACCCCTAATTACCCCTATGCCCCAACTACCCCTGGGTTCTGAGCCGTGCATGGTGACCTGTCCGTCTTGCGGCGCCTCCATACGCACCAATGTTACGATGCAAGCTGGCACGCACACACATATAATGGCGTTGATCTTATGTATGTAAGTAGATCTTTTGGCCTATTACAAAATAAAAATAAGATTTACCCAAGACCCAAGTTCAAAATAATTTTTGAAGTTAAAGTTCTAAAAACAAAAACGGATTTCAAACCCGAGTCTAAGTTTTGTATTAAGAACTTTATTTCAGTCGAAGTATAAAGTTTGAAATACAAAAACAGGCAGAAAGGTACGCTTGCACCAAAGTTAGAACTTGTTTTGTAATGAGACGGTTTAGGTTTAGAATTTTAGTCTGAAAAAAAAAATGGTATTTTATTCTGAGGTATTGTACATTGAAGTTGCTTACGTTCTATGGATCTCGGAAAGACCTAAAATTAATTGAATGAATTAAATACGGTATGAATAATGTTATCATGTAAAAGCTATCTAGTAAACTTCAGTATTTTTCAAAATTGCGGATTGTGAAGTCGGTGGGTACTTTTGATGCGGTTATGGTCAACTGTCCTAAAACTGCATCCAAACCACTGCTTGCAGTGCCAGTTCACTGATAATACAATTGCCTGGAAGAGATCGCAGAAAGCGATAAGGCCGCCCATTGTATATTTTGTAGTGTTAAATTTATTATTTACTATGTATTTTCTGGTGTACAATAAAGTATATTTAAATAAATAAATTCAATTCTTTATTGCTTGTAACATGTGTTTTACAAGATTCATAGGATAGGTCCCATTAAAGGTTAGGTTTGCATTAGGTTTATATAAATAAATAAATAAAAATATACAATTGAAAGAAAGAAAAGAAAGAAAAGGTATTTATTGAGACTCGCACAGGAAATCACAAATTAAACTAAAAACACACTAAACATAAAGAAAAAACAAAGGAAAATTTAAATTTAAAGCAGTCCTGTACGAGACCAAAAGGCTCCTATCTCAGCACGATGCTGCGATATTTAAAAAAATAAATGGACAAACAATTGGATGTTCCTTCTTACAGATTATGTGTGTGCTGCGCATGGATCCCATATGTGATGGATTCCTGCATGAATGCGGAACACCACTGCCCCAACTGCAGCGCTTTCTTGGGAACACACAAAAAGTAGTTCATCAAAGTTCAAAGTTTTATTAATGCGATTTTTGGTGATACAACAGGGTCTTAAAAACATTTTATAGTAGCTCAAAAATCTACCTTATAAGGCATGCATTGTTAAATTACAATATTAGAGATTAAGTTATACATTACATGCAACATAAAGAACTAATTAATGTCTATAGAAATTACAATTCAAGATTTTATCAATTATTACATTAAAACATAAATACAAAAAATGGTCAGTCACATGAAATTTTGTCAACTAGGAATTCGTCAATGGTATAGTAGCACTTGTCTATTAAAAAAATATTTAGTTTACGTTTAAATTGTGTCAAGTTTAAATCTTTTATGTCATTTGGTAGCTTATTAAAAAATTTTGGAGCCATGCAAAGTATGCTCTTGTGCATAAGAGCGGTTTTTGAACTTGTCAGGCATAATTCATGTCGATATGTTGGTCTTATGGATCGATACCTTTGTTCCGAAGTTTTTTTAAATAAATCACCGTTTTTCTTTACGAACAAAGCAGTCTCGTATATGTAAAGACAAGGTAATGTTAGTATTTTTAAGATGATAAAATGCGGTTTGCAACTTTCTGTTGATTTAAGATTGCATATGGATCTAATGCACCTCTTTTGTGCTTTAAAAATGTCAAGTTTTTTACAGGAATTTGCCCAGAAAATTACTCCATAACGTAATATGGAATCTACGTAGCCATAATACGCGGTCACGACAGCCGCCTGATTTACTATTTTGCTGAGTTTATAAAGAGCAAAGGCAAACTTGGTCAATTTTGTAATTAATATCGATGCATGTTCTTTCCACGTCAAATTAAAGTCTATTGTCAATCCTAAAAATTTAATATGTCCTACTTCTTCAATTGTATTATTATTAAAAGTTAGATTAATGTCAGAAGTGGTAATTCTTTGTCGAAACTGCATGATTTTAGTTTTATTTAAATTAAGAATTAAATTATTTTGTTCAAGCCAAGCAATTGATTGTTGTAATGCATTTTTAATGTCACTTTCATGTTTTGTACTTAAATCATCATGCCTAATAATTAAAGTGCTGTCATCGGCAAAAAGAACCATAGGAAAAGTGACGTGTTTTGGAAAGTCATTTATATAGACCAAAAACAATAGTGGGCCTAATACGCTGCCTTGTGGCACGCCAAATGTAATTTTACGTTTTCCTGAAATGTATTTATATTCTCTTTTATCCTTTTTGCAAATTCGTCTAACTTCCGTACACTGTGTTCTGTTGTCAAGGTAGGATTTTATAAGAGAGAGAGCGTTTCCCCTTATTCCGTAGGCACTTAGTTTTCCTAACAAAATATTATGATCGACTAAATCAAAGGCTTTCGTCATGTCCATAAATATAGCGCTAGTGGGAATTCTTTGATCAATATCTGGCATTATAATATTAAGGAAGTCATAGATAGCCAAGTTTATGGATTTGTGTTTCCTAAAGCCTTTCTGCTCCTTAACTAAGATGTTATGTTTGGTGAAGAAGGAATACATACAGTTATAAATAATTTTCTCAAATATTTTTGATATTACCGGTATAAGCGCTATTGGTCGGTAGTTATTAATGTCAGTCTTATCACCTTTTTTAAATAGAGGATTAATTATAGTGGGCTTTAGTTTATCAGGATAGATTCCAGAGCAAATGCTTAAATTAATTATGTGACAAATGGGACTTGATATCACTTGGGAAACGAATTTTAGTACTTTTGTTGAAATATCATCATAACCTACGCTAACTTTATTTTTTAGGTCTTGTATAATACGATCCACTTCATTAGGCGTAGTCGGAGTCAAGAATATTGAATTATTGCATATAGTCTTACAACTACCAGATTTTGAGGCTTTTGAAAGTAATTCTGCTTGCTCTATGAAGTGATTGTTAAATGCGTTCGCTATATCACTGGGGTTTGTTAATGTAGTACCATTACTACGTATTTCTGTTATATATTCACGTGGAGGACAATATCTGTTTTCACTTATAATTTTCCATGTATCCTTCGATTTATTATTTGATGTCACTATCCTATGATTATTTTTGGCCTTTTGTGTCAATCTTATTATTTTCTTAAGTCTTTTTGAGTAATTTTTAAGTTTTGTCAGGTTTTTACTATTAGGTTTTGCTCTTAAATGCCATAGAAGTTGTCGTTTATTCTTACTGCAACGTTTGATACCGGGTGTCAACCAATTCGGATTCCTTTTTGACTTAATAGTTTTACTAATCAAGGGGAAGCATAAATTATAAAACAGCTGGAATATTTCCATAAAATTATCGTACGCCACATTTGTATCAACAGTTTGATAAACATCGCAAAAAGATAAAGAATTTAAGCATGTTCTGAATTTAATCAAGTTATCGTGACTGTAGTCACGCGTTATAATATTCCAACTATTTATTGTACAAGTTTTCTTCACAGGAATCTTTAAAATTTGGGCTGTGTGATCTGACATGTTGAAATCCATTATTCTATGATTGCATTTTCGCGGAAAATTGTGCGCAAAATTATCTATGCATGTGTTGCTTTGTAATCTGGTAGGCTCATCTATTTGTAATTTTAAGTTATAGCTTAATAAGTAATTAGTAAATTCTTGAGAAATTCTATCTCTTTTCAAAGTGTTAATGTTAAAGTCACCACATAATATGACACTTTTGCGCGCTTTGTAACATATTTTTGGTAGAAGAATATTTAATTTCGAATAAAACATGTCAAGGTTACTAGATTTAGGTATCCTATAAACACATACAATAATAACGTTATGCTGTATTAATTCGATTGCACAGCACTCGAAAATTCCCTGCACTGAAAGTTTCTTGATTTCGTTAAGCTCTCTATATTGGTGGTCAATTTTTACCAATATGCATTCATAAGTATTTGTTATGTTTATATTACACAATTGATGCAATGTCTCGTGGCTCTCTCCGAACACTCTCGATAAATAATTATCCTTGAGTGTTTGCTTACGATTGCAGACCACTTAAATTAATTTTCACAAACATACTGTACTTATATTCATTTTACCTTGAAAGTATTTTTAAATATATTATGCAGTTCTAATGAACCTACCCATTTCAGTCATCCAAAAATTACGTCTCATACGGATTTCATGATTTTTGGAGCTCCCTCTTCACCTCCGGTGTGTCACATAGGTATTTGGCAATTTTAAATTTAACTATTCAATAATATTGATACAGTTCGTTATATTTAAAATTTTACGTTAGAGTTGAATTTGTAAATTTTGATACAGTTGGTAATATGTATTATATAAAGATTTTCGTTAGAATTGAAATTGAGTTTGAATACTTTAGATTTATGTATGTGACGTCACGAAGCTTAAGACGCCGTTATTATGTCAGTGGCCTTCAGTGGTTACCTTGCGTGTTCTGTGCTGAGCTCACGCTACGCGTCGTACGACCAGCCAGTAACTCGCCCATCCAGGAGCGCTGTCCCAAATTAAACGCATTATTATTTTATTATACATACAAAAGGAGGTTTTTTAATTAAACACGTATACTAACAGGTAAATAATTAAATTATCTTTAAAATGGTGAAGGTTTCAGAAAAAATGCGCTCGATCGTTTTTGCGTAATTCTCAGTTTTTTATCCGCGTTAGACATAACTTTACAAATTAATTATACTATGTAATATAAACATATTCTAAAATATTCACAGATTAAGTTATGAAGAAAATGCGCTTATTTAACATATATTTTTTCCAAATGATAAACACAACTCGTTTAGATTTGATCTTCAGTATAAAATCATTAAAAGTCGGCTAGAGTCGCCTTAAGACTACCTGCCCGCCCGCCTAGTCACCTTTTCTTGACCCATCCCTTCCTTAACGTGTGACGTTAATCATGGATGGTCCCATAATACACCTGCTTTTTTCTACGGGTTCAATGAACATTGGCGTCAATGAACCATTGTTGGATCAGCAACACCTCAATGACAGACACTGAGTATGGGTCGAAATGATAATACCCCATTTCATCAGATTGCGTATGTAGCGACCTACTTGGGCTCGCAGCAGATTCAAGGATTTTCATGAAGTATGCCACGCATGCCTACCATCTAGTAGGAGGTAGGTATGGCTATGAGATGTGATTAATATTTAGGAATGGGACAAAAACAGTAAGTGTAATGTAGTTTCAGAGCATTTATATTTAACTATAAAATTAATATTCCAAAAACATATTATCTAGGTGCAGCTAAACTATCGCTTGTAGGTTCCCAAATAAGCGCCGCAAGACGGGCAGTAGTGATCCGTATTCCTGCAGGAGTCCATGCAATATGGGATCCATGTGCATAGCAAACCACAACTGCAACAAGATATTATAAGTCATTATACCTTCGTTATGATAAGCCTCAGAGGCTTAAAGCCGTAAAAAAATCTAGGGTGCGTGGGTCCAGCTATTGGTAACGTATCTACAGCAAGCCATGATCTTTGCAAGAGCTGCTTAAACCCCCTGACAGCTTTATCGAACCATCTGAAAGCATTTCGCCTGGGCACGCGTTACCATGGCAGACTTGGAAATCCCTAAATAGACTACGAATCCAAGTCGGACGTAGCAAAGAGAATCTCCACAGATGGGGTTTATGGACGACTCGGACTTCATATGCGGCGTTTCTCCGCAGACAATAAAAAAAAATCCAAGGACCTCATGCTCAGCAGAACTTGCGATGTTAAAGATCGACTTCAGATACTAACGCCATGGTGCATATGAGCAATGACATAAGGTGGGTCTTCATAGTGGTTTCCCTCTTGATTCTCGTGACGATGGATGCTTTGCAAGATGGGCATAAGACCGGGCACGGGCTAGGACCGACTGGAACTGGGCTGGAAACCGGACTAGGAACGGGAACGGGATTCATTTCTGTTCCTGAAACAAGAGAGGAAGAATACAAAATACCCTAATACTCGAAGAATACAAAATATCTTCTAATTAGGTCTAAGCACCTGTAAGTATTTTAGTCGTATTGACACAATATTCAATGAAATTATCAGTATTAAGGCTCGTGCAGACTAGGCGTTAAAGAGGCCTTCAAAAACGGCACATTATCGCACACATAAATAACGTAGTATTGTAATGTCACACTATATTAGAGGCCACCTGAAAGTAGGACGACATGTCGTAATTATCGGGAGCGGAAAAGAGACAAGCATAATATATTTATTATGTTGCTCCCGTTTACGTTGTTGTCATAATGGTGAATGCTGTGTATTGTATAGTTATTTTATTTTATTATTGTTCTCTTTCAATTTTTTTATATGTACCAAATAAATACGTTGTTACAAGGGGTTGTGAATTTCAATGTTAGATCAGTAATTTAGATAAATTAAAGTGTTTACAACTTGAGCACTTGAAAATTATCGTTGACGAGTTAAGATAGTAAGTTTTCATTGCTAGTTGACCTTGTTAAAAAAAAATCTGTAAGAACACTGGAACAAAGTTCTGTGGGTGAGTGGTACATGAAGCAATACAGTGTTTTAAAGCGAAGGCGCCTACATATTTTATGTTGAATGGTTGAACGCGTCCCAAAGGAACATGACCATACGGCTGGTCCGGGGATACCGCACGGTCTCCGGTGAGGTGGTAAGCCTCTTTCCCGGATTGCCACCTTGGGATCTGTAGGCAACATTTTTACTACTACTAGACCCGCGCCGTCACGTAAATAGCATATACCTACATATGTAGTTATTTATTATTCTAGATATTGATTCGATTCAAAGTGCATTATGATTCAGGTCGTATCTTGTAATTTTGGGAGTACTTATTTGGCCTGTCACAGATTGAAATAGCATTAACCTTACTCCCGTTCGTGTGTGCGCGCACTAAGGATCTTTAGCTACAGAAAGAAGTAAATGATAAAACTTACCTTAAAAAAAGTAAACAACAAGTTAGTTCGATATCTGACTCGGCTACCGTCTATGTGTGTTCACAAGCAACTGGAAGGCAATTCATACTAAAAACACTTCTCCTTAAGTACTTAATGAAATGGTTCAACTACACTGCTTATCACACTTGCTAATAAGAGTATCGGTAGTGATCATAGTGAAGGAGCTCGTTCGGAAAAGTTTCACCACCAAGCCTGTCCCTACCACCATATAAAATACAATAGACGACGTATATTTAGCAACCTAATCCGCTTAATTGTTTTTAATTAGTAATAAAGAACGTTAAACTAAGAAATCGACACGTGTTTCACCTCTCAACGAGGCATCCTCAGGATGACGATTGACTAGTCGCGAACTCGGACATGACGTGTTGCTACGCCAAATGCCGAACGCAGAGGGTTCTTTGACTGTTAAGCGGATTAGGTTACTAAATATACGCGTCGTCTATTGTATTTTTTATAATGGATTTGTTTTAATAATACGGAGGAAATATCTAAATTAGCGCGCGAGCCGCCCATTCTTTATTCCGCGCTTCCCATTAATTAGCGCCAGAAGCTCAGTGCGCTCTCAATAAAAACCAAATACGGTCTTAACTAACTAACTAACTAATCATCAGTACTTAACTACCTTTTTTTTCTGGCCTTCAATTTATTCAGGCAGGCCACGTCAGCCGCATCCATATGTAATGACAACTGGGCAAAAGTCTTCATCTCCACAATTTAGGTGACAAAAATGGTCGGTGCCGCCGAGTAACACAAAACAAACCTTTGGTAAAAGATATTTATTTTACATAATTATGTCCGTGAACATTTATGATTTGGAGACACTCGTCTGCTATTTCTTTATTTACGATGTTGAAGATCAAGTAACTACTTGTCCGTAAAATCACGCAGCGTATGAAAACACCTTAAGACCTTGCTTAAGGGGGCGCCCAATGGTCCACGAGCGCCACCCCTTTAAAAAAATATTATCTCGTGACTGAGAAGGAATTATGAAAAACGGCTAGTCAGGACTCTCGGTAAGCGTGTCTAGAATTTTCTATTAACCTTTACAAAGTTTCAAATTGAGACACGAAGCAACAAAATACGATCCAGAGGAATGTGGCCGCTTTGCTTTAGATTGAATATTGTTGCGCTAGTGGACTAATAGGCGACCTCTTAACCCTTTCTTAAATTTTTATAGATAGAGAATAAGAGCCAAAATATTTAAATTATTTATTTATTTATTTATTAATTATTACAAACACAACTATCATTACAGGCAATAATCCTAATGCGGTAGCGTGGTCTTTAGTTACATTTTAAATTACAATTATATATTAGCATAACATAATACAAACAATGTTACCTTTGTGAATTCATTCAGAGAGCGATTAAATAAATGTATCCTATCAGCAGTGTCATTCAGTGTATGCAAGGCTCGCGTCAGGGGCGCTTTACTGAGCAGGTTTCTTTGCTAGTGGTATGTTTATAAAATAACTTGAATTGTACAATATAAAAAAATAAAACTAATGAATTATGGTTTGTAGGTAAAAGAAGCGCCGCAGTTGGGGCAGTGGTGCACGTGTTCCGTTTGCTGGTAGGAGCTACTGCCGCAGCAGTCGTTGTCGGGACGGACGCCAAGCGCCACAAATATACCTATACTGTAACAAAGGACATGCAATATTGTAAATAAGGGTGTAAGGCACACGGTGTACTTGAATTCTCACTTGAACGACTCAGTTTGCAGTCGTAATGCTTTGGTTTCTTTTAAGGGGAGTATTACAGTACCATAATTAGATATAACTAGCTGCGCCCCTCGGTTTCGCTTGCATAAGTCTCGATCCCCTGGGAATATCGGGATAAAAAGTATCATATGTCCTAACCCAACTCATGGTCTACTCATTTGCCAAATTTCATCTTCATCCATTCAGTCGTTTTAGCGTCAAAGCGTAAAAAACAAACAAACTCACTTTCGCATTTGCCTGTAACGCTCGGCAGAGGTGTACCTATACTGCCCTGCTAAGCCGAAAGGCGGTATCTCAATCGGAGTAATTTTGAGAAAATTGACATTTTTGTAAATTCTAATTTAAGGAAACAAGGATATAAAGAACTTCTGAGTGGTTTTTATTATGTTTTAAGTTAGATAGCGGTATGTGACTTATACCATTTGATGCGAAATTATTATAGCTTTTGAATGGTATAAAAAAAACTAAAAGGGCGTATCTCAGAGATACCGCCTTTCGGCTTAGCAGGGCAGTATATTACTTCCACATTTTACCTTGTATAAGTCCCATGTAAGGGTCCCAATAGGGGGCGACCCTATTGCCATAAACCAGGCGCACATCCAGACTTCGGACTCCTACTGATTCATTATATTTACATTACCTAGTCATATATGTATGGACTAGCTGTTACCCGCGACTTCGTTCGCGTGGAATTCTATAATATAATTTTATTTATTTGTATAGCTGGCAGTGAAAATTTGAATTAGTGAAAGTTTTCGGAGATTTAAACGGACAAGCAGACATATAGACAGACAGATAATAGAAAAAAAAAATGTTTTTGTTGTATGTACCGTGTATACTTTCATATGCATTTAGTAAAAAGCTGTTATTTTGAAATTACAAACAGACACTTCAATTTTATTTATTTGTATGTATGCAAAGACTATTGATAATCATAGATATAGGGTAATATCCCCCTTAAAAGCATTGATTTTTATCTAAGAACTAAATAACTAAATATTCGGTGTTACGATATTAATTATTGCATTTCTTAATCAATACTTTAGTTCACTAATAGCTCACGTATTATTTCATATAAATTTCCTTACAGGAATATTGTCAAATTCATCAAAACAGCGAAATATTTGACAGCTATTTGCGACGTTGCCCACTTTCAGTATGCACGCTTTTAACCCCAACAGTGACTGCCCGGGCGCTTGACATATCAATGCCCGCGATGCGTCATGACATGTGTAAAAGCTATAATGTAGGTAACATGAAAATATACTTACAAGCACAAACAACATAGGACAAGTCCAATCATAGTAGCCAACCCGCAACAACTGGTGGAAGACTTTTTCTTGACTCGAATACTAGTTCGGCACACTGGGCAAGAGATCTGGTGGAACCCAGGCTCATCCATGGTTAATTTCTATAGAAAATACATATTTATATGTATTTTCTATAGAAATTAACCAAATGTTGAGTAAGAAATATACAGTCAGACAAGAAATATGTTGCCACTAGTTGCCAATTTTTATTTTATTAATTGTGCACAAATTAATGTTCGTACTGACCTCAGATCAAGGTTGATCTGATTGATTTTTTCAACCTAAGACCTAAATGATGATTCAAAATATTGTGAGACAACGTTAAAGTTTACATTATTTCCATGATTTTTAAGAAATGTTCGTCTGCACGCGTAGCATGACACCGTAGAAATAGGTTTTGTCAACGGAAGAATAGACAAAATGACAGATTGTGATTATTTATCTGTAATTTTGTCTATTCTTCGGTCGACAAAACCCGTTTCTTATGATGCCAATGGTGCCTATATACGGTGCGAGTTCCTTGAGCAAGTAAGGGTTGCTTATAGTTAAGTACCTCATGTGTAGCGCCTGCATAACCCATACATTTTGTTACCTTTAAGCTTTCTTAACTTTAAGCAACTGAGGGCACTGCGTAAGTTGCTGGACCTGCACACTTCTTTAAACGGTAGTTTATGCATGTAACCTATGTACCATCGAAGAAGTTCATATCTAACCACCGTAAGGACTATTCTTGCTTGCAACGCTCGGCGGCTATAGTACCGGGCCGGTAACAGATGTGGTTGTGGCGTCACGTATTGTGCATTGGCGTCACCTGTATTAGTTTAGCTATGTATTTATAAGTTAGTAAGGAACGCACCCTTGTTAAGTGGCAACACTAAGCCACGATCCGGAGCGTTACCAATAGCGGAGGTCCCTTGGTAGTAGCGTCGCTAGCTCGCTTACCAACCGTAGCGGGACACATACTAGATTACACATTATTCACACATTAGTTTAATTGTCCCTATTAGTTTAATTAGTTATATGTGTACTAACTAATGTGCCTAGCTTTAAACTACATACGATAAGCGTGTTATAAATAAATATACATGAACAACAAGTTGGAGTTTCACTTGCGCTCACGTCTGCAACTTCACCTCCAATACGCATAAAAGGAGACAGGTGGAATACCTTCCACCTACGTCCCCAAATGGTCATCGTGTTCACGGGATTTTGTTTTGAAACTGGTTAGATATGAACTTCTTTGATGGTACCTTAAGTACCGTGAACAAAATGGCTTTGCCAAAGCCGCATGCGCAGCTAGCAACTTCTCAAGAAACGCTAAACTTCTAGCACAGATTTAATTAAAGTAAATAAGATAAACACGAAACTTACCTACAAACACAGACAACAGAAAGTACACTTCGCGGTACTAGAGGTTATCCAGCAAGACTTATCACACGCTAAGTGAGAGAGATCGGCACACTTGTCGCCCGTGCACTGATCATTTCTGTGCATAACCTTTTTTCATTTATTTTTAGGTTTTTATTAAGCTGGGGCCACATTGTCCCGATAACGTGAATTACACTTCGTGCGCTCTCTCGCGCACACCGCTCCACGTCTCGCTGTGTAAAAGAGAGCGCGCGAAGTGCTTTATATAGCTCCAGCATTAGACTTTAGTAAAGTGACTCATAGGTCGGGTCGGGTCGGGTAGGTACTCAGGTCACATTAGTCTAGAATATAATATGTTAATGATTTTTTCCCTGTTTTATCCTATCGCATGTACACAGCAGTAGGCACTAGCGAGTTGGAAATTAGACTAATTAGAGGGTGCAGTAAGCTGCTCCACGGACGAAATTCTAACAAAATCAATACGCAATCGACAATGGTTACAATAACAGGAAAACCTAACGGAATTGTTATCTTTGGGGATATTAAAATACGTTAAAATTAATTTACTAGTTGAGTCATTGCTCACTTTGGTGCAGTTATGCGAATCTTTAGAGAGGATAACCTCTCGCTTGTGCTCATGTTTCAGTCCATGGTTGGGGGCGAGAATGCGTGGGACGCCGTCGGCTTCTTTTGCAAGGAAGTGATTGTCGCAAAGGAGGTGGTGGAATGGAATCGGGCGGCTACGGGAATTAGAAATAAAATTACTAAATCATTCCCACTAGCAAAATCAGTAGGACGAACGGGAATAAATATAATATTATTTATTAAATTCCCGTTCGTCCCACCAGTAGGACAAGGGAGTGGGACGAACCAGAATACACGTACAATTCCTCTTCCAATCCGCAGCAGACGCACCGGGTGCCGGAGGGTGTTCCACAAGCCCCGGCTGGCATAGGGTATAGGCCTGCGAGTGACAGACTTAAGAAATCGGTTGCCTTAACAACGTCTGTTAAGGTGACCGATTCCTCAAGTTCCAGAGACGGCGGCGCCTCTCAAGGAACTGTTTTCGAGTACGGCCGTAGGTAGGGTCACGGGGTCCAAGTTTCAATTTTTTTTCCGGGAGAGCGAGCAGCATTGCGCAAGTGCTCCACCGCCCCGGCCAGGTAGTTAAAAGACATCCATGTTTAAGGCATTACGACGCAGATATATGCCAGTGACCTTGAGTGGTTAGCTTGCGTGTTCTGTACGGAGCTCACGCAACGCGACGTTTGTCCAGCCAGTAATAGGATTCCTACATCAAGGAACGTTGTCCCAAATTAGACGCATTATTAATTTATTGTACATAAAACAAATGGTATATTAATAAAACACACTAAAAGATCAATACTTAAATTATCTTTAAAATGGTAGGTTTCAGAAAGGTTTCAGAAAAATACACTTGATAGATTTTGCGTGATTCTCAGTTTTTTATCCGCGTAAAGCTCGTCGCCCATTGTAACAGCACCTCTCCAGTGCAGTAATGCCCCGTCACCGCCTTGAAAAATCTAGTCGCCAACGCGCCATAAGCAAGGCGACCGCTAGTTGCCAACGCGCCGTAAGCAAAGCGACCGCTAGTCGCCAACGTGCCGTAAGCAAGGCGACCGCTAGTCGCCAACGCGCCGTAAGCAAGGCGACCGCTAGTCGCCAACGCGCCGTAAGCAAGGCGACCGCTAGTCGCCAACGCGCCGTTAGCAAGGCGACCGCTCTCGCTGTCGGCACGCCACCGGTGAGGTGACAGCTTTTTGTTCATTCACATTGCGAGCCCTCACCGCGCGGCCGGCGAGTCGTCACCACGCGGACGTTTAAAGAGTCTGGTGTCTGACATATTCTTTCACCCTCCCAGGGCGGAGAATATCCATGATGATTTCTAAACGCTAAAAAAGGGCCACTGGATGAGCCAAATACTAGCGTTGAGTTGCAAGGTTAAATTTGCAGCGACCTCCTTAGGTGCGCAGGCGATTCTCACATGTAACTGTTGCTAGAAATACTTAGGCCGATATTTTATTATGCGGATCAAGAGCTTCGATGAAGTGTACAACTTTTAGAAAAAAAGATGTATTAGTGAAATGGGTACTACGTAAATTAAAACTGCACTTATAGTTGTTTTAAAAAAATGTTATTGCCAAGATTAAATTAATAAAGTCATGTTTGTGCATTGTGAAAATTATTATTATTATGCAGGCGACAGAGTTTAGGAAACTCTGTGTCTGACCTACTCACAAGGCAAGGCACTATACAAGGCCGTCCATGGGCATGTGACCGGCCGTATTTTTCTGAATATTCATGAAAAATTAAAGAAAATTAACTTTAAAGAAGGGAGGTCTATTTTTAATATTTTTCATGTTATTCAATTTTATTTTTTCTTTAGCGTTTGTGATATCTCCGATGTTATTGGCTCGATTTGGATTCTGTTTATTATTTCTAAAAGAGTTATTTTATAGGATTAACAATTTTTTTAAATTAAAATTTGTCGACTAGTTCAAGTCCGTATAATCCCCCAATGATTAAATAAAATAATTGAATAACATGAAACATATTAAAGATAATTGTATAGCGCCTAGGTGACTGCAACTGCAAGCTAACGCTCGAGGATCGCGCAATGCGAGAGTTTTCAGAGAGAGCCACAAGAGAATAAATCATTATGATTATTAAATAATATAAATTGTGTAATCTATACATAAAATACAATAGACGACGTATATTGAAAAACCACCAGATTCAGATTCAGATTTATTTATTTGCTATCAATGTAGGTAGGTACAAGTTTAAGATGATACAAATAGCTGAAGGTTACCGCTACATTCTACCTTACGGCATGCAAATTCATAGAAACTAATAGATTACATACAATATTATTATAAATTAACAACTAACATGTCATTCTAATTAACACTAACAAACATAAAAAAAGGAAATAATAATAATCATCAAATAGTCAATTGCACATAAATAAATCTTGTCAATAAAATGAATTTCATTATCTTGGAATTATAATTAAGCGAAATATTATTTTACAAACATAATTATTTACAAATTTTATTGTCAAATTTCTTTATCATTTAAAAAGTCATTGATACAATAATAATATTTATCCAATAATAATGCAGTGAGCTTAGATTTAAATGTTCGAATAGGGTGTTCTTTGAAACTGTGCGGAATTTTATTGTATATGATAGGTCCCATCGACATAATATTTTTCCTTAGTAGTGCTGTTCTGTAATTGCCTGTATGTCACTGTATGCCACCAACCAACTATTGTATTTGACGACGTATATTTAGCAACCTAATCCGATTAATTGTTTTTAAAGAGTAATAAAGAACGTTAAAGTAAGAAATCGACACGTGTTTCATCTGTCAACGAGGCCTCCTCAGGATGACGATTGACTAGTCACGAACCCGGACGTGTTGCCACGCCAAAGTGCCGGACGCAGAGGGTTCTTTATGACTGTCAAGCGGATTAGGTTACTAAATATACGCGTCGCCAATTGTATATTTTATAATGGATTTCCGCAAAGTCACGGCTGAATCAATTAACTATCTTAATATAAACATAATAAATGAACTATCGGTCGTGTTTTCCCAAGTAAGCGCCACAGTTGGGGCAGTGGTGTTCCGCACTCTGGCAGGAGTCCATGCAGTATGGGACGCATGCGCAGCACACACATAATCTGTAAGAAAGAACATGCAATTGTACATTTTTATTTATTCATTTAAGGTGTATGGACCTATGTACGCGGTACACTTGCACTACTTACAGTGGTTTTAATGCGGTTTTTGTACTGTTGGCATGACTGCAGATCAAAACTACCCACTAATCGCAGTCCACAGTTTAGAAAATTATCGAAGTATTCTATTTTTTTTTTTGCTTTAATACATTTTTAAAAATTATTAGAATTTCAGTCTTTCAGAGTAGGTAATGTCATCTATTACTGAATATGATAACACCAATTTATAATTTGTCAAAATATATTGTATTATCAGTTTTTCTAAATATTTACTTCACCTCTGACTCTTCGAATTCAAGTGCGTATTATATAATTATCAATTGCTTTAAAAACATCGTGAAGGAAAACATCGTGTAAACTAGCATGCCTGAGAGATATTTCTCAACGGCATGTGAAGCCAAGTCAGAGGCCCATGGGCGGCTTTAAAACTCTGACACCAGGTTAGTCACTAACCGCAGGAAAAAAAGAAGACCTATTTTCAGATAAATTTATACGTTTATCTTGTATATATGCATTTTACTGCATGTATTACAGTAAATTGCTTGTATACAAGATATCCATTTTAAATCTAAAATTTCTACTCACAGACATAATTTCATAATTTTGATTTTGTGTAAGGCCGACAGATCTACTCACAAACATAAGAGCAATGCCATTAGATGGGTGTGTGTGGTAGGTTGCATCTTAACAGTGGTGCGGACGGACGCGCCGCAAGACGGACAGGTCACGTTGCACGGTTCAGGACCGAGGGGTTTTTGGGCTACTTGGGGCATAGGACTAAGGGGTACTGGGGCTTCTTTGGGCATGGATTTCTGGGGATAGTCCGTCATGTTTTAAACCCTGGAACATAAAAGATAGAATTCATTTCGTGGCTACATGAAATATAATTATTAAATAGAGTAGTATTCCTTCTTTCCATGTAGCCTATATAAGAATTATATTTCAGATAGTCGCTTATAAAATTAGAACCAAGACTTCGGTTAACAGGTAAGACCGTTTGATTCCCAATTAAAGAACAAGTTCCTATAGTTTGCCATCTCCTCTTAAATAACTTTTCAACTCTGTGTTTAAGAATACATTAAGAATGCATTTGTAATACTCTTGCTGTAGCAGGTGTAAAAAAATGATACTATATTTCAGCATGACAACCTTATTTATTTATTTATTTTTGCATAATGTATACTCAGTTACAGGCTAGGCTAAAACTTATGAGTAGATGACCCTGTTAGGGCGCAGCAAGTATTATTTATTCGTTGAATTTATTTGAATTTATTTGTGTGTGATTTAAAGTTTTCGTAAATGGATTATGTGGACCTGAAATAAATGAATTTAATTTTATTCAAATTTTAATTTAATTTAAATTATCACATTTAATTTATATCTAGGTTAAATATTTGTAAGTTATGTAACATTATATTTCACTAGATATCAATATCACAACATAATTTTTTGTTACTAATATATTATGTCTTTGTAACATATTTAATTAAATGTCATTTAAAATATATTAGTAACAATAATAAAATCATTCTATACATAGATAACATTTGTGCTTTATTTTAGCTAATGCCTTGTCCAGTAAGTAATAGGACTCGCCCATCAAGGAGCACTGTCCCAAATTTGACGCATTATTAATTTATTATACATAAAACAAAAAAAAAGTATATTAATAAAACACGTATACTAAATTCATATATTAAGAAAATGGTCTAATTTAACATATATTTTTTCCAATTCATTAACACTACTAGTTTAGACGTGATCTTCAGCATAAAATCATTAAGTCGGTTATCGTAGCCGTAAGGACTAAAACATTAATTATGTAAATGTACATTCATGACAATATTTCTATTCAATAACCCTCAAAAATTTATCAACTTATGAAACTGATTCTAAAGTAAGAACAATCACAACAAAAAATATAACTTTGTAATTAATTGACAGTCTCATATTCTCATTTTTAGCCTCATTTTCCTTCACTTCTCTTAATTTTATGACAATCTATATTAGAAATCGTATAATTAATGTCAAACGTTTTTGCCACCGCTTTAACGCTTCTTTTTACAAAAATAACGAAGTGGCAAACTTTTTCTTTATCATTTCTTTTAAGTCAACCTGCCCCGCCAAAAGATTATTTCACCTACTTTTAATAGCGTTCATCCAAAAAGTTGGCAACGTTGCAAACAGCTATCAAATATTTACCTGTTTTGATTAATTTGGCAATATAGTAGTATTGCCAAATTAATCAAAACAGGTAAATATTTGATAGCTGTTTGTATGTTTTGATTATTTTGGCAATATTACTGTATGGAATTAAGAAAAATGGCTAACAAGTGAACTATCGGTTACAACATCAAATTCAGTGTTATAATTGCAATTCATTATTAATATAAATAATGAATTGCAATTATAACACTGAATTTGATGTTGTAACCGTTTTAAGTGTAAAAAAGGCATTTGGAAAGTTTCCAAATACTTTTTTTACATCGAAAAGTAAATATTCGGAGTTACGATATTAATAATTGCATTTCATAATCAATATTTTAGTTCACTAGTTAGCCATATTTCTTATTTCCATACAGTAATATTGCATATACACATACACTACAGGTAACTATTACATTTAAAACTGTTTTTAATAGGAAAAAAAGAAATTACCTGACTATGATTCACTCACTACTGTTAGTTACCACAGTTTATCTACTACTGTTTGACTTTACCTAAATACAAACTAAAAAAACTGGTCATGAGCGAGTCGGGCTCACACAACTAAGGTTCCGAATATGGTTGTAACGGAACTTCGCCTCCGCCTCCACAAATGCGAAACTTCTGCAAAAATTCGTAACGTATCCGGAGTTATAACTCTGTTAAAAACTTGCGCGTACTTATTAGACACTCGTTACAACGGAAGTCTAATAAAATCGGCTCCAACTAACGAAAATTTTATGTGGTGGAGATATCTCCACCACATAAAATTTTCGTTTCGTAGCTTGGAGTTTCAAGTTTTTGCTCCCAAGATACCGCCGTCGCCGCCACCAGTTCAGTAAATACAGAAAAAAATAACTGCTGTTCAGTTTTTTTTTTCTCGATTTCAGGGTTGGCCCCATACTGAAAGTTGTTCATAAGGATGAGTACAATGACCCCTTAAGAGGATGCAAACGAATTAAATTTCACATTGTATATAACCGGTTTAATTTATAAACTACTAAGAAATCGCCTGGAAGGTGACAAAGCCGCAAGACTGTTTTTTGTGGAATTATAGTTTGTCACTTCTAAATTTTGATTAATGAAAAGGTTGATTTTTTCTTTAGTTAACGTTTATGTTTTTCTTTATTTCTCCGCCATCGCCTCCACCTCCGTTATTAACCCCGCTTCCGCGGAGTTCAATGTTTACACTGCCGCCTCCGCCTCCGCTAAGATGGCCTCCGTTACATCCCCAGATGCAAATTACACTGAATCTGTGGAACGGGTGCCGTAATTGCTGCATTAAGCGTAATTAATAAACGTGTGCTAGCTCCTAAACTATTAATCTACTTAAATGAAATAGTGTCAAAATAATAAGCAGTATAATATATAATAGGCAAAAAAAAAATGTTTGGTCCGTCTTGGACATTACCTATTAAAAAATATTGGACACGTATTTTTTTACTTTTGATACATTGAGTTAAAATGTGCCATGACGTCACAAGTGTGTAGATTTTATACTTACTTGTGACGTAGCGACCCCCACTCCCCAACTTAAAATGCGTTTTATCCAAGTATTTTTTTATTAATATGATAAAGCAAAAAATACGTTTTTAATATTTGTTTATTATCTGACTAATTAGATTTTGATGTGAAACATCTATAGCCGCACGTAAAACCGACTTCTGGCGTGGCGACGCATGCCGTGGCGACGCGTCGCCACGCTATATGATGCGAATTAAGTAGTCACGATTTGAAATAAATTCGTAAAGGGGTTTGGGTAAAAGTGGCATGTTTTTTTAAATACGCGGCCACTAATGAAAAGTGTTTTGTTAAAAGGAACACATTAAGTCGTTAATTTTTTTTTATGAACGTTACTTTCCCACGTTCATCGAAGCCGAGATATTTAAAGTAAATAATCTATAAAATCAAATTGCCATTTGCTATAAATTGTGTTTATTTCATTCATTACATTGTAGTGTTACTTGTATTTCTCTTTATAACTCGTAATTAGCGATAAACAACACCACAAAAGCCGTCCAAAAACAACTTAGAACAAGTTATTGCAAAATTAGTATCAAATTACAGCATTCAAAGTTAAAAGTTCTTTTCTGCAACTGGCTTTTAGTAATCTAAAATATGAGGGGGAACGGTAACTTTTTGCAAATATTGAGGACAATATCTTCAAGGCCACTAAACCAGACATCTACACTTATATAATAAATAATATAGCTGAAGAGTTTGTTTATTTCTTTGTTTGAACGCACTAATCTCTGAAAGTACCAGTCGCATTTAAAAAACTCGTTTTGCATTTGATGCCTTATTCTTGAGGAAGGCTAAAAAGGCTTTATTTAACACCACGCTAACTATTTTTTGGTATTTAAAATGCGCATTACCGCAACCTACACAATACGCTAAAATTCAAATTCCTACGTTGCATAGACCTCGGGAGCAGTGGTGGCGCAGTTGTAGGTCGTGGGTTCGAACCCAAGCAGGCGCTTTATTTTGTGTAAATAATTTTATCGCCACTGCTCTCAAAACGGTGAAGGAAAATATCGTGAGGAAACCGGCTTCTCCTAGAACAAAAAAATCGAAGATATGTGACATCTACCAAGACCCGGCCCGCGTGGTAGATTACAGCCCACTGTCTCTAAAAGAGCGGAGGCCTGTGTCCCAACAGTGGGAACATTATAGGCTGATTATGCAATATAGATCTCAAAAACAACTTTTATGACAGACAGACAAAAAAGTGAGATTATAAAGGTTCTGTTTTTTCTTTGAAGTACGGAACCCTAAAAAAATATATGAATGCTAGATATCTTATTGTCAGTGAACCCTGATTCTGTAGCTCACTCGTTATCGGGATTGTTTTAATTTCAACAATGCAAAAATAAACATTGCGTTGATTTAGTTGTAACAAAGCTGTGATTAAAATAATTTCGTAATAATATCAAATTAATAGTTGGATTGATAGAGGAGGGGCTCATGGCTAAATAATAACAGCCGCACGGGTCGATTCAAGGTTAAGCTACGCTTGCCGGGGTTGGTCTGTGAATGGGTGACCATCTTTACATACCGAGACTCCTCCGTGACTCGGAAAGCACGATATTCCGTTGGTCCCAGCTGTCATTCGTGGATCTTTGACAGTCATTACGGGTAGTAAGTCGGACATATCCAGTCTTACTAAGGGGTATCGTATTACCCAGTTACTGGGTTGTGGAAGACAAATAGGCAGTCGCTCCATGTAAAATGCTGGTATTGGACTGGACCAATCCAACTCACCATCTTGCAGGTATGATGGTGAATTGGATTGGTCGACTTCGCCATGTTATGACTATGAGTAGTCCGGCAAACTCAAAATGAATACGTACATGAGCGATATTAGTGAAGAAGCTCGTCCAAAGAAGTTTGTTCAAACACCATGACTATTTCTGCTGCTGAGCGTTGCTATGTTCCGATTTGAAGGGTGTTAGATCCTGGGTCTTTTATAATACTACGGATAATCAACAGATAAATGAATATGTAACGAAAAATAGGAAAAGATATCGGGATATTATTCATTATTAAAACTAATTTAATATGTATGGAACTATGAATGAAATGATTAAAATAATGAGCCAATTAGTAGGTAATTTATTGGGTGACTATATTGACCGAAACCCGGTTTAGGTGCGACCTTTGGTAGGATTTGATACTACTCGTATTTATAAATTAAGCAATGGAAAATTATTCATCGTAATTTGCCTCATGAATATAATTAACAAAGCCGTGTATAAATAAGTACCTACCTATGTAAATGATCATTAAAACTAATAAATATCGGTAGTGAATGATTAATTTTAGATAAAAAAAAAACTAAAACCCGACTAATTTTAATTTTTGTGATGAATCTCGTTACGGTATGAGGCCGGGTACAAGACGTACTCGAGTTTGGAGAACCTCTGGACGTCAAGAACGTTTGAAATTTTGTCAGGAAGTTCATTCATATTGAGGGGGAACAATTATAAGTTTGGGCCGGTATTTGGATCCGTGGAAGAACCGATCTCATTTGGATCAGGAGCAACCTCAATGCTCAGATTTATGCGGAGAGGATTGTTTCAGACGTGGTCCCTTTGCGAAGCCGGTTGGGTGTTTCGTTTCGACTAGTGCACGACAATGCACGTACACACACGGCTAGAGTCGACACGCACTCTTGCCGATGCTAGCATCAACGTTCTGCCGTGGCCTGCTCAATCGCCAGACATCAACCCAATTGAGCATGCGTGGGATATGCTCCAATGAAGAACTCTGCCGAGTATGGATGCCGTGCATACCCCACAATAACTTTTTGACTTGTTAGAAAGAACGTGGGCGGCCATTCCTCAAAGTAATTTTGATGAACAGATTTTAAGCATGCCAATTCGTTGTAATTGTGTGAACGAATCATACAATCAATGGTGGAAACACACAGACAGCTTGACTCAGATAGCGTCGCAAGTCACATCGCTCGAGGCCGTGAACACATTTTGCAAATAGAGCTACTATCTAACTACAATCATTATCTACCCAATATTTTTTGTTTGTTTTGGTCTACCCAGGTGTGATTTGAAACAGCTGATCCACTTCATTTGTAAGTACTTAACAAGAAGTGTTTTTGATGTGGAGCTCCTCAGTTGGAAGTTGGTATACCTTGACGGTAGCCGTGCTAGTTCTATATCTCACTACTTCGACTTTTGTCGTGCAACCGTGGGTAAGTTTTGTTTTTTAGTTTTTTAAATATGCCAAAGGAGATTGCCATTTCTCCTGTTCAAAATACATATGTGGTCAAGTTTTACAAACTGTCAACTATCGTTAACAATGCTTTGTTACTATATTTGTTCCATACGTTTTTGTTTTAGCACCAATATTTTACTCCTTACTGATGCCAAAACGTGTACATACAGGTTTTTCTACACCTAAAGATATGGAAGTCGTTTAAAAATTTCCATTTTCAACGACCTTGTTAACAAAATGGTTTTCTTGAAGATTGGCAGTAGCAATTGATGCTCACTTAACTGTTCAACAACCATCGAAAAGATAAACACGTTATCTAAACTTCTTACAGTCATGGACAAACTTGTATCTTATAGCCTACCTTCCTCCATAGTTTTGCTAACTGCGTAGTGATGGATATGTATGATATCAACCAAGATCGTTAGATTTTCATAGCGTAGCTTACTATCCTTACATCTGGTGGAAAAGGGTTCAAAGAAGCTAAGATTTTATATGGGTTGGCCATGATTGACGAATGACTGATGGCCATTGGAGCAGACGAGCCCTGCAGTGGAGACCGCGTATCGACGCCCCCCCCGCTAGACGAACTGACGACCCTCAAAAGGTGGCTGGGAAAGACTGGAGGCGGAAGGTGAAGGACCGGGTGTTGTGGCGCAGCCTGGGAGAGAGGCCTATGCAAAACGCATCTTCATAGCACATCTTACCCGCTCCACTACACCACTTAGCTCTGGTGAAAATAGACACCATAGTTTTGTAGCTTAGTTTCACCGCTAGCCATCTCGATCATCTCTGGTAGAATGGCAGCCTTAGAATAGAAGCCAATATGAAAATAGTTATAAGAATCTAGAAGAAAACTTTACCAGGGTAACATATCCCTTAATGACACTTTTTGTTCCAGGAATAAACAATGAATCCCTTAGCTGTTCCCACACTCGTCGGTCCTAATCCGTGTCCGGTCACATGTCCTTCCTGCAAAGCTGCCATCATCACAAAAGTTGACAGGAAAGTCAATATGAACACCCACTTCATGGCATTATGCTTATGTATACGTGCGTGAGTATCAGTACTCCTTATTTTATTACTATAGTACCCGCGTTTGAGCGTGGCATTAGGGGTCATTACCCTTTCCCTAATATCTCTCCGTAGGGACCTGAACTATGTATGGTTTTTCGTTATTGGAACATGTTGAAGATCACGATAGATATTGATTCAGGACGTTAACAGACTTTATTTCAGTTTTAGATTTAAAACATAACATAACACACGCCTTGCTTCCCCGGAGGTATGGGCGGAGGTACCTATAGTAGCTACACGATTTTGACAGTTATGTTTAAGTGTCATGTAATACGGGGCGACCTTATTGCCATCAACCGGGCATAAATTTAGACCCCGTACCTACGAGAAATTCCAGATAGAAAAACCCAATAACAGTTTTCCCGAACAGCACGCGTAGCATGACGCTTTCTATGTCTACGAAGAATAGACACAGCTCTTTCTATACAAAGTGACATTTTGTTTCTCCATTTTTGACATCGCACCGTAGAAATCCTTCTACAATCTGTCATTTTGTCTTTCGTTTCTAACAATCTTTGTCTAGGTCCTTTTATATGTAGACTATTTCAGAAGAAAGTTTTCTATACCAAACTGTCAAAATCACACTGACAACTGACAGTTGTCTCCACGGCCACAAAGTATACACGGTTATCTGCAAAATCATGATTTTACAGGAGAGCATTTAAACACAAAACTGTGATAATTAATAGAAGAACAAAGCCATCTTCTCATAGTTTACATCATTTCGTTAATAGGAAATATTACCAAGGAAACGGTTAAGGCCAATATTACTGAAATATTTTTTTGTTCTAAAATACGGTTCTTCGACACTGGGAAAAATTGTTGTGAATCAAACAGAAAAATAAATCTTATGACAAAACAAAGAAACCTGAGTCGAATTATGTAAAAGAGTGAATTGCGTAAAATGTGCAGTTGCTCTTTCTACTTTGCTACCGTCGCCCTGTCTACACGAAACGTCAGTTTTGTCTACTCTTCCGTCGACAAAACGGTGTTCATGCTACGCGTGCTGGGGATCGAACACAGGACCTCATGCTCAGCAGTAGCGGTTGCGACCACTAGACCAACGAAGCAGTTTGAAATAAAAAAATATTAGAAAATGTAGACTAATCAATTACCGCTATTGCCTTGCTAAAACGCGACAACTATAGCTTATGCCTACGGCTTTACCCACGTGTAGCTCGGAAAGAATCCCACGGCAACGTAGTACCGAAATTAAAAGTATCCTTTGTGACTTTCATCGATATATGTTTAGCCGTTCAGGCGTGAAAACGTAACAGACAAACAGACAGGGGAACTTTGGCATTTATAATTTAGTAATAAAATACAATAGACGACGTATATTTAGTAACTTAATCCGCGTAACTGTTCTTAATGAGTCATAAAGAATCCTGTAAGAAATCGACACGTGTTTCACACGTTTGTGGGCCACACCGCGCTCAACGCTTGATGTGTCTACACGTCGGGTCCGGGTTCGGTTCCTGAGGATGCCTCGTTGAGAGGTGAAACACGTGTCGATTTCTTACAGGGTTCTTTATGACTCATTAAGAACAGTTACGCGGATTAAGTTACTAAATATACGTCGTCTATTGTATTTTATAATGGATTTCCGCAAAGTCACGCTTGAATCAATTAGCTAATTTAGTAATACTATGGATAGTATGAATATATAGATGTTAGTTATGAGAAATATTAATTATCTTTTTATCTGGCCATCGCAAGTGGTTACGGTTACCTATGGGACATTTACAATGGCAGGAGCACCGCGGGTCCCTTCGCCGTTCAAGAAACAAAGTAGAAATAGTTTATGTGCTTGTAATATCGTCGTCAATCGTATTCTTTAAACCCGAAAACTGTGTGCTGATTATATTGGCACAAATAGGGCAAGTGACTGCCTCGTTGGTCGTCGATTCCTGGGTTCGGCAAAGTGTTATTGGGTTTTTCCATCTGGAATTGCTCAGTAGCGGCCCGGAGTCTGGATTTGTGCTTTGGCACAAATGGCAATAGGATCGTCCCCTATTACATGCGACTAACATAACTGGCGAAAAGTGGGTGTACTATATAGGTACACCTCTGCTTAACCCTTCCGGGAACAGGCGTGATGTTATGATGATGATGATAGGTTACGTGTCTTACCTCTTTCACAAAGAGACGTACTACTGCGTAAAGACGACTTCAAATACATGTTTATATTATACAGACTCCGGACTCAGGTTGGCCGAAGCAAGGAAACTTGTATAGTTGGAGAATCATAGAAGACTCGACCTTAAAGTGTGAATTTGGTGCTGTCCCACAAACTATGGGACAGTTACTATCATGTTCTGCGTGTTCTGTCAGCTACACATTACAGGAACTGAGGGTCGGGTTGCTTCCCTCCCTCAAATATGGCGAGGGGGGTAATGGCAGATCTTTGCGTTATGCTCGTAAACGGGTGCTGCTTGTGGTGACTGGTCGTCTTGCTGATCATGGTTTTGTTATTGTTATTAGTAATTAACTGTTTATTTATTTTACCTCGATGGTCCTAGTTTATCATTTATAAATTTCAGTTACAGCTATATAAAGCTATATGCAAAGCGGACACGCCCTTTATGCCTAGAGGCTTTTATTTTTATTCTGTTTACGTTCAGTTTTTATTTTAGCCCGAGTATATAGTTCTCGATGTTTTTTGTTGGCGTGTGCTAGCTGATATATGGCTAATAATTTATAATTTAAATTATGTTTTGTGTTGCGTAATGTAAATTATTTTGCATACTATTAAATAGAATCATTTTTTTCTAACTGAACAGACAGCTGTGCTGCTGGGGAGTTTGTTGCGCCACTTCTTCTTCCCAGCTAAAGCACTAGGAAGTGGTGAAGGGTGGGCGTTTTGGGGGACTGTCTTATGTAATTTGGATGTTCGAAAACTGCTGATTCTCAGCCTAGTTTGAATAAATGACTTTTGGATTTGAATTTGATAGATGCTAGTGATGGTGCCAAACACGTAGCCAAATTCTGGCACGAGTCCATTTAGATTGCCATTGACACACTAAGATATTATACCGAAGAATAGCTAGTTTTCCAAGAAGAGGTGTTGGTTAAGAGAAAGGGAGCTTACAAACATATTTCATTCTTTCATTGCAGTTGCGGTCTGCTATGTTTTTGGATCCCATACTGCATGGACTCCTGCAGAAATTCGGATCACTACTGCCCCAACTGTGAAACTTATTTGGGGACCTACAGACGATAGAACATCTTTTCATATTTTTATTATAATAAAATTCTCATTTTATTCTTTAAGCAAAATGCATGTTAACAATACATTGTTGTAACTTACTTCGTGGTTAACTGCAAATTATTATAGAAAGCTTGAGGGTAATAAGAATAGCCTGAAATAAGTCTTTAAAATGTGATGTAATTAGAATTAAGTATTAGGTTAATCTGTTGTATTTTATTTACACTGTTCTTGTAAAACTACTGTTATTTTATTTTATATGCCTATACTTTATAATTATGACAAAGAACCTACTAGGTCCAACTCCACCAAGATCCTGGTTAAATTGTAAAAGGTGACAAGATGATTACATGAAGAGCGTACTTTCTGGCTTTGGTATAGTATGACACAACTTAGATGTAGCATCGACAAAATCTCCGCATCAATTTTACGAATGTATTTGGTTTGGACTTTACAGGTTATTGCGTTAGCATAAAGGTTGTCTGGAAGAGATCGCAGAAAGCGATAAGGCCGCCCATTGTATGTTTTGTAGTGATAAATTTATTATTTACTATGTATTTTCTGGTGTACAATAAAGTAAAATAAATGAATAAAGATTATTTTTGCCTAAAGCAGTAATAAAGATTAATGATTTTGAAGGCGCACTCACTTCGGATGTGATCGGTTTTACGAATTTTGCCGATGCTACATCTAAGTTGTGTCGTACTGTATCTGCTTCTAAAAAGACTGATCGGCAAAGTTTGGCTGAACAACTGATCGAGAGACGGGCGTACTTATGATGCTCTGTGGATAGTACCGTCAATTTCAATGTCCCTCAATCTTGAAAAGATAACACATTAAAGTAGCTACATCAATATAATAAATCATGAATAATAACCAAACATTTTGCCTATGTGGATAAAGACGTACCTAACAAAACAGATAACAGTGGACTTGTTATCATTATTGATGTTCATGCCAATATAAATGACTTATTGTTAATATACTTTGATAAAAGTGTACCGAATTATAAAAAAAAAACGGTATCAGTTCTCAGAAAAACAAAATATCGGGAAAACAGGATAATTTTACCCGCATATGAAGCATATAATGTTTTCATTAATCTATCTATGGACTTATATCCGATTTTCTTTCTTTTTGCGGGGACGTCCTCATGTATATACTCCGTCTTGGAAGAACGCGAGGGTTATGTTGGACTCCTACCAACTTAAACCCCACTGTTCCTACTACTACCATGAGTTGGGGGCCGGGGAGATGAATTTTAGGTGCGATGTGACATAATTGGTGGAGTATACAGGGTGTAAAAAGACACATCACAAAGCCGTAAACTACGCATACTGTACGTATAGCTAAGTAGCTTTGCGCTAAAATTATTGCTGGGAACCGAAATTTTATTTTTTTTAATAAAAAAAAACAAGTTTTTATTGCGCGCAATGTAACGCGAACCCACGCTTGAATGAACGGATTCAGTGTTAGTTAAGCTCCGCCCCTACGCTACGTAGGTAGGTACTTGTTGTTCATTGCGTTTTTGTAACTTCAAATGCGTAATCTGTTAAGATAAATCTAAAATTCAGGTAATGTTTGTTTGGAAAAAAGTTTCGTATTATCGCATAGAATTCATTTTCGTGAAAAAGTAAAAAAAAAAAATGCGGCTTTGACCTTCAATATCTCCAGAACCAGTGGATTCCCAGGTATGGTCTAGTGGAAAAAAATGATGCAAATAATGGGTAGAATATGTGGCTTTCAGCTTCGGAAAGTGTCTTTTTACACCCGATATATAACCTTAATGTGAATATTTTATCGATCTACCAATTATTGGGTTAGATTTAGGCATGAGAATTTTATTGGCGGTACAAAATTGGTGCAAAATGTAGGTTGGTTGTTTGCTAATCTAATATTATGGCTTATCGATATTTTTCGGCTAAAACAAAACAGCAACAATTTTGGTAGGTAGGTACTTGCCAGAATTTGCCAAAAATTTGCCGACAAATAGACAGGTATCGTTGTCGCGTTTTAAGCGTCGTGCAAACTAGCGCGACGCGACGGCGCCTCGCGACTTCGGTAATTATCCTACCGTGCTAGAGTCCCGTCGTGCTGTCACGTCGCGCTAGTCTGCACGAGGCTTTAGCGTAGCAATAGCAGTCATTGCGTACCATAGCAATAGAAAATATGAGTGGGTACCCACATTTTCTGGCATTATTTATTTCAAAAACTGAAATAAATTCCGTTAACGTTCTGAACGTTCAACATTTATCGTGATCTTCAACATGTTCCAATAACGAAAAATCATTAATAGTTTATTGTTTGGATTACTACGGCGACATATTAGGGAAAGGGCAATGACCGCTAATGCCACGCTAAAGCGACTCGGGTATAGCCATAATCTTAAATTATAAATCAAAAGTTTGTAAAGAAATTAACGCCTGACAGGTTTAGTTTAGCAATCACATCTATTAAGGGTACCACAGGAGCTAAACGTAAGTTTTATAATGCCTAAAACTATTGTATTCCAATGCAGTAAGCAAAAGAAAAAATATTCTTCACGATATAATAGGCTAGTTAGATAGTGTGTTGAAAACATACTCGTAATACAACTAATTTGATATGATAGAAAAAAGAATACGAAGCCACACACATTTATTTTATTAGAATAAAAACCTTATTAATTAATACTATACACGCAATCATTCTGCGTGCATGCGCTGCTCCAACCCCAAATCATTTGGGATATGAGTAGTAGCATAAGGTCTGCGTCGTCGTACTGACTAAAAGTAAACTCATTCAGGTGTGAATTTTAAACATTAAAGGTAAAGCTTCAGCATGATTTTAGAAAGAAAGAACGAAAGAATAACGTTTATTTGCCAAAAATTCATGCACACAAAATACAAATAAAAAAAACAGTGAAATGTTTTGTCAACAACAGTATGTGGCCAGACAAATACGCTGACGCCAATTTTCTTCAACGCGGATATTTAGTAAACAGATTGAGCGATACAAAAACTAAATAATAGTACCAACTAAACTTCCTTGTTCGGTGTCTTTGACCTTGACCTCGGTTCGGGACGCAGGCGCGGAAGACTAGCAGTGACGTCATTGAAGACGCGTACTCCATTCAGCTGATGTCATGCGATGCGTCATCCTTAGCCTTGATGTACTGGGATAATGATTTGTTTTCATGGGGTAGACCATGACAACAAAGGAATCGAAGGTTAATGTTATCGGTAGCTATAGTCACCATTGAAAGAAAAAGAAGACAATCTATCTACGAGTAGGTATATAAACTATTAATAAAGGAGAGTTTTTTTTTTGTTTGTTTGTTTGTTTGAACGTGCTAATCTCGAAAACTTCCCGTCGGATATGATTTTTTTTTTTTTGCATTTGATAGCCTAATTCTCAAGGAAGGCTATAGGGTATTTCACATCACGCTACGTCCCTTAGGAGCCGAAACAAGAAAAAAAAACTGAAAGAACGATAAGCGAAAACGAAGCAACAGCGCAAGCGGGCGATGCGATGCGATGGGGTGGGACCCGAACAAGAAATTTCACGCGGACGAAGTCGCGGGCAGAAGCTAGTAAATAGTACCGACAAATTGAGAATACATGGAAAGACGCTTGTGGCAACTCTTGTACCTACCTATCGAACAATTTTTTTTTTTTGAATCCGTGATGACTTAGTTGTTTTACAAAATCTTTTACTTTGGTGATATTAGAATAGGCATGGTTCAATCGAGGCTGACTGAATGGTTAGCTTGCTAACCACAGGTTTCTGGTTTCGATTCCCACGCGATCAAAATTGTAGCCCGGATGATCTTTACCTGAGATTTCTCTTTTTAGAATAGAAAAAAGTACGTTATTTAATATTACTTAAAAGATAAAAATTGAAAAAAAAAACAAAAATGGAAGATCCACCCATCGTTATGTATTAGGAGCTATAAATAATGTTGTTTCGGGCAATACGGGGCTAGGGAACTGGGAATTACGTCATCAGATAGTCTGTCGCCAGGACGCGGACACATTGATTCTTTTTAGGTACATTTTTTTTTCTCTTATCTGTTGAATTACATTAGTGGGACAAGGCCGGTTCACACTATGCGTGTTGACGTGCCATTTTTTTTTGTAATGGAGCAATTGTTTTAAAAACAAATATAAATAAAACTCACTACTATTTTTAAAGGAGGTCACGTAACAAACCCGTAGAGCTAGAATACTATATAGATTTATTCATAAAGTATAATAAAAGAAAAGAAAATAGTACTAGAACAAAATGAAACCAGTTCATAAGAACTTATTACAAGGAAAATTAAATTTACACTGGAATGGGTTATCGGTGAGATTTAATCAAGTTCTAACAAATAGCAGAAGGTATAATGAAAAGATTAATAAACTTTATTATTAATACTTAGAATTTCACTTAGGTTTCAACGAACTCGTGTTGTAATTTTGTCATCGCGTGCTGTTAAGGAAATTGGCAGGGCTTAGAATAAATTCAGGTAACTATGAAACTTAAACACACACCATTATTTTCCTTAGGGCCGATTTTTCAATCCTCAGTTAAATCGTTGAATAGTTGTCTAGCCTATAAAATTATCTGGCTGTTTATCAGGCGAATAAATATTTTAAATTTTTCGATCGTATAAAAACTGAAGAATAGTTATCAGTGGTCTTTGTTAACTAACTTCACACTATGATGTGCAACCGAGATGATCAGATACAATATTTAACGTGTTAGACAAGAATAGAAACAAAACGTATGTTTGACAATTTGACGAGATTCTTATCTTTTGTAGGTATGTTGATAGAAGTGGGTATGTGTTTAGTTAGAAAGGATCAGTTAAAACAAAATTTCTGTGTGTTAACGGTGTTTTCGACTTGATACTAAAAGTTGAGCCTAGTGGTTTTAAAATAAATTGAATTTTTAAAATAATGTCGCAAGTTGTAAGTAAAGTGATATTGAAAAAAACTATCGTCAATTGAATCAAAAACATCAATTTTTTCATCAACACAAGAGCACGAAAACGCAAGAGGCAAAGCAAATTAAAACCCCAAACAAAACAAATGTCAAAACATTATTTATTCCCTAGAATAACGTACTATAGGCTTGAAGGGACAGTTAACTTTATTCCTCAGATATGGGCTTTAACCGTCCGATACCAACCTCTATTTTCCTAAATATAATCTGCAATCATCATCCAACTGTAACCGTAACCGTAAACCGTCAAGTTCCGTTGATCCCAAATACTACTTATTAAAACCTCTACCTTTTTTATCTATGCAAGGCGGCTATTAGCCTTATATGCAAACGTACCTAGGGAAAGTGGTGGCCGCTTATGGACACATGCAACGCCAAGAGAATTAACGATGTGTTGCCAGCGGAGAAAAGTTGAAAACACTCATTATAACAGGTGCACCATGCATTCATACAATAAAATGTAATAGAGCATAGTGTTTGTAGAAACATTATTTTATTATCTTATAAGATAAGACGTATCTACTACGTGCTAATTATCAAGACCAAATTATTTTATATAAGTTATCGTGATCATAGGCGATCTTCGCCTAGTGTAAGCCGATCGTAACTGATGACTCACTTTGCTTGTAAGTACTAATGAAATGAATCGTGCTCAGCCGACTACAGTGTACTGAGCTCTCTCAGTTGCGTGTTGATATTGCTAGAGGTTACCCGCTCCATTTTGTAATTAAACAAGTGTATTTTTTGTTGTGTTAACGTATTTCTAGGTAAGTGCCGTGTTTATACTCGTATTCCCTCTCCCTGTTTTCTTTCAAGTGCAAGAAGACTCGAGTCTTTTGACGAGTATTGTTTTTGTTCTATATTATTATAATTTTGATACACACGGAAGTAGACGAGGTTATTGAATCTTAAGATCCCGCACGTGTTATTTAAGAAGTTCTAGTATCTAGGTGGTTTTGCGAATGTGTTTGTATGTGGTTCTTGGTGAAAGTGAGAAACAAATGGGTGTTGACACTCCGTCTGTGTGTTGGTTTCCCTCCTAGTATTACGTCAGAGGTTGTAACTTATTTGACGGGAGTGGCGTTAAGTGATTAAGTTAATTAAGGTATCTTACAGCCACCTATACCACAAGGTCGTGACTTCAACAATAATCTGGAACGAATCCCGCTAATCTACCTAATTGTTTAAATAAATGTTAGTTTGTAAATATATTTTTTATGTATGTTACTCAACCTACGTAAACGGCTGGATAGAATTTGGCATAACAATAGACCATATCGTGAATTAACAGATAGATATTCTAACCTAGCTTGGTGTTACTATCTAACATACAATTATAATCAAATCATATTCACATAAATTATTGAAAGGTAGTTTTATTAATGGCTACTCGTAATACGTCCGCATTGGAAACTGGCCCTGAGCTGAGCTAATGAGCTAATAGGCCGAGTCTACTGTCGTGTCCTCAACCGCGCTATCCCGGAATCCAGAAATACCTAGAAAAACTTGACTCTTCATAACCTTTAAGAGTACATAATGACGTGTTGCTTATCTATATGAATAATCGCAATATAATATAATTACCTATGTACATTTTTCTCTTGCAACAGTATTTAAATGTAATGTTTTTTACTTACCTTATTAGGTAAATACAAGTGTGTTTTCATAGACAAAGACGGATTTGGTACGTAAAAGTTGGTTAGGTATGTTCAAGACACATCCGCCGCTTAAAGCGACATAAAAATATTTACATTGTATTAAAAATACCTACCTTGTTTTGGTATATGCATATTATAATTTCTAAAATTTGACAATTACCCCTAATAACAAATTGTTCATTTCAAGGTTTACAAATTGGTTGGAACATGACGCTTTTATTGAAATGTGTCTGTGTTCTGAAAATAAAGCCTGTTCTGAAAACCATGTGAGCCGTGCATTCTGTAAACATCTCACCGTGATAACTTGAGTGAAGTGAACTAGATGTGAGCTGTCATTCCACCTAATGCTAGGGATTGACACTATGGACAGCTCACTTCATGCTCACTTCACCTCACTCTTCACGGTGAGATGTTTACAGAATGGATCGACTGTTCTCAAAACAATTGTCGTTTTGGACAATGGGTCATAACGACTGTTCTTCTGTTGCTATAACACCGAAGTTATAAGCGGATTGGTAGATGTCACATGTTGCATTGAATTTTTGGTTCTAAGACATGCCAGTTTCCTCACGAGGTTTTCCTTCACCGTTTTGAGAGCAATGGAGATAAAATAAATATTCCCCAAACTAAACGGGTGTGAACCCATGACTTACAACTCGTAACTCGCGCATCATTTTAC
Organism: Agrochola circellaris; assembly: GCA_914767755.1. Lineage (NCBI taxonomy): Eukaryota > Metazoa > Arthropoda > Insecta > Lepidoptera > Noctuidae > Agrochola > Agrochola circellaris. Next base: position 7,531,344 of record OU611847.1, read on the forward strand.
GAGTTGTTGTTGTTGAGTTTATATTATATATGATAGCAGATAGCAGATATATTGAAAGTGGTGGTGGCCCAGTGGGGTCACCACTGCTTTCATATATAATAAATAAACTAAACGTATATAGAATATACTCTTATTAATGTACGTAAAGAAAGACGTAAACATCGTTGTTATTCGAAGTATAGGTACAGGCCTACAAATAGTTTAGAAGAACCACATTTAGTTAAACAATGTTTTATCATAAATAAATTATTTGTTTTTAAGGATAATTTGACTATAGGGAGTTAGACTTTTTTCCTTTTTTTACCCCGTCTCGGATAAACTGGATCTAGGAAAACCTCTCGGTCACGATTCTAACTTAGCCTCAGAAAAATAGGTAGGTACCTACCTAATTATCCAGATTCCGAGCTTGTTACTGAGAAATTCGAATGAATGAATGAATGAAATGCACCGACCCCAGCGTGTTTTAACCAGACTCGATAAATGGAATGAACTCCAAGATTTGCACTAGCCCTTGAAGCCTCATGCTTCATGGGGCAACAGAGGCCATTGCATATCAAGGACTAGACCGGGGAGCGCGGTAATGGTAGGGAAGACGTAATGAAAAAATTCAATAACACCTTTGCCCGACTCGGGAATTGAACCCTAGACCTCATGCTCGCTTGCCACCACTAGACCAACGAGGCAGTTATTAGTTAGACTGGTAATTTATGTAATATAAATAATGTTCTACATACAGCTTGTTATATGGGCATGGTTCGTGAATGGAATTTTAATGGGAGTGGCTGAAAAGTAGTCATCTAACATTAAACGACTTTATAGTTTGAAGAATTTCTGATAAAACTTCTTCTTATCATTTAGATAAACATAGCATAACATCACGCCTGTTATATTACAAAGGGGGTAGCAGAGGTGCCACTTTGTGCCATTGCCATGTAACTGGCAATGGCACAAAGTCACTATAAATAGGGTACATAAAATTCCAAAAATCAAGTGTAACTAGAGTACCTAAAGTAATATATTGTGAGGAGTGGACGTTTTTATGTAGGTAACAACTGGCATTTTTTTATCGGATTTACGTTGATGTATCAATAAAAAATCGATTGCAATAAAATTGCGTTCAAGGCGACGCGACGTGCAAGGCCAAGCCCGTTTTGTTTACTTGTATCAAACTTTTTTTTTGTGTAAACTGGACCTATGTATAGTCTGGCAAATTAGTTGTTTATATGAATACTAACTTTATTTCTTTTACAATATTTAATACAACTTACTATTAACAATAGGTGCTACTAAATTAAAAATAAAAGGACATGCGGTCGAAGTATTTGTCCCCATCGTTGTTATCGGGAAACGTGCCCAGAAGACTGGTAGCATTGCCTGCCACGTTGAATGGCAATGCTAATTCTTTGGCGAAATAACCAGACAGCCCGCTGTCGACCAGTTCGCGAAAAAAAATCCTTTAAAAAGAGACGCGCCCAAATGGCTCAAAACTGTAGTTACCTTATGGGTAACTACAGTTTTGAGCCATTTGGGTAACAGTATTTGCGCCGTTTGAGGGTCTCAGCAGCCGTAGCCGTGGCGCCAACACAGCCTGCCAATTTTTTTATCAAATTGACATACTTTACCGATTTGACGTGTTATAGCAATTCCAAACAATATTCAAAAAATGACAGAAAAAAAAACTTTGAATATTGGTCAATTTCAGATGGTACCTAGTACTAATTTCAGTTGATACTTGGTACTTAGTCATTTTGCTAAATAATTAATCCCTGACTTTTATATTGGAAATGTCTGTAAAACTATAGGCTTACACTCACTTAACCTCCTAGAAAAGGCAACATAGGCAAATATTCAAGAGACCTTTGGCCGACAGTGAGACCGAAGGCTAACAACAAAAACTCCCATCACTATTGGTAACATAGATTAGGTAACTAATTGATATTTTTTTAATATTGAACGGAGCATTTAAATCATATTATATTGGTTGTATTATATTAGTTATATGATCTTAGCAGATGGCGTTCTGTATAGTTTCTGTTTATCTCCATTAGAAAAAGCGCGAGTTTTTATGTATGTATGTTTTTAAAATAAATAAATAAATTACCATTCAAAAATACAGAACCTTGTGTTATTTTTATAATGAATTTATAGTGAAGATAGGATAGCAGGAACATTGAACAGCCGGCTGTCCGATATTCAAGCAGACATTATTGCACCGTATGACGGTCCCGGGTTCAATTCCCAGGTCAGGCAAAGTGTTATTGGATTTTTCCGTCTGGAATTTCTCAGTAGCAGCCCGGAGTCTGGATTAGTACCCGGTTGATGGCAATAGGCTCGCCCCCTATTACATGGGACTTAAACATAACTGGCGAAATGAGGGTGTACTATTAAGTACACCTCTGCAGAACCATTCGGATAAAACAGGCGTAATTTTATTTCGTTATGATTATTAATGTTTCCTACTGACGTAGCTTTTGTTTTGTTTAATAGAGAACTGGAACGGTCCCGATTCAAGCTGTGTTCAGACTAGCGCGACGCGACAGCGCGACGCGACACAGGTTATTGTTATATCGTGAAGTTTTCTTAGAAATTGTATTGTTCGTGTCGCGTCGCGCCGCCGCGTCGCGCTGGTCTGCACGGGCCTTAACAAAGTTAATGATATTCATAAAAATAACATACATGCTGTGTAGGTACAGATAGAAAGATAAATAATATATTTAGTGCACACAAAAGAAATGGCACAACATGATATTGTGAAATAGGAAAATACATTTTCACATATTTACCTTAGCGTAGTGACTAAAACAATTTGTGGTTTCTTAATTCTAACTAATATTGTAAATGCAAAAATGAGTTTGTTTGTTTGTTACGCTTTCACGCTAAAACGGCTGAACAGATTTGGATGAAATTTGGCACATGGGTAGACCATGACTTGGATTAGGACATAGGATAATTTTTATCCCGATATTTCCACGAGATCGAGACTTGCGGGTGAAACAACGGGACTTAGCTAGTGTTATATAAATAGCATAATTGTATTGCACAAAACGTATAAATAAACACAGGACTGGGTGATGTGGCGCAGCCTGGGAGAGGCCTATGCCCAGCTGTGGACTGCGATAGACTGAATTGTTTGAATTATATCGGGTGTAAAAAGACACTTTCCGAAGCCGAAAGCCACATATTCTACCCATTATTTGCATCATTTTTTTCCACTAGACCATACCTGGGAATCCACTGGTTCTGGAGATATTGAAGGTCAAAGTCGCATTTTTTTTTTTTACTTTTTCACGAAAATGAATTCTATGCGATAATACGAAACTTTTTTCCAAACAAACATTACCTGAATTTTAGATTTATCTTAACAGATTACGCATTTGAAGTTACAAAAACGCAATGAACAACAAGTACCTACCTACGTAGCGTAGGGGCGGAGCTTAACTAACACTGAATCCGTTCATTCAAGCGTGGGTTCGCGTTACATTGCGCGCAATAAAAACTTGTTTTTTTTTATTAAAAAAAAAAAAATTACGGTTCCCAGCAATAATTTTTGCGCAAAGCTACTTAGCTATACGTACAGTATGCGTAGTTTACGGCTTTGTGATGTGTCTTTTTACACCCTGTATATTTAGATAGTGTAGTTACCTATTACCTTCCGATCAAGGCAAATAATTATTAGATTGGTACGCTAAATCAGGTAAATAATGGAAAATGAAATATTTTTCTTATAAAGGTGTGGCGAACTCCACCACACAAACATTGTTATCCTTATCTAGCTGGTCCAAGCTTATTTTTTATTGCAAACATTTCATTTCTATAATTAAACACTGACGTAAGCGCGTAGTTAAGTAGTCTGAATTGTGAATTACGATAAAATGCACTACACGATAACACATACAAAAACAGGTACAAATAGGTTTTTTTTTTAAATCAAATTCCATCACGCTACGCCAATTTGCCGTGATAGGTACAGGACAGATTGTGATTTGAATTTTACAACGGACAATTTATGTAGGTATTCAAATAGCTAAATTCCTCATTTATTTTCCTGACTTTACAGTCTTAATTTTCGTGCGAAACCATCAAGTATGTATTTTGCTCACCATACATTTTCTTTACAGAAATTCACCATGAACATCGTACCAGTTGGTCCTGAGCCCTCACAGATTACGTGCCCATCGTGTCGAGCCACCATCGTCACGAGGGTCGACAGAAAGGCCACCACGAAGACCCATGTGATCGCACTCCTCCTATGTTTGTTCCTGTAAGTACCCTTGACTTCTTAATTACTAATGTGGCCGTATGCGCATGGTTAACGAAAAATTATAGCTAGGAAAAGGTGATGGATATTTTTTTATGGGTTTAGCCAACGAGAGGAACAGTAACGCTACAATGGAAAAATAAAATCAATCAATAGTCATTTCAATGCATAATGCATCAGACATGATCACAACTGATCTTTCCATTAACCTGTCAACAGGTTGATGGAAAGATCAGTTCAACAGGTTGATGTGTAAATAATAAATTATATTTTATTTCTGTAAATTGGTATTAAAAACACTTTTACACGTCAAAAAGAAATAATCATATTTTAAAACTTGATGAGGTCGGTGCTTCATAACCAACTACTCTGAAAAGAAACACCGAAACTACCACAGACTTGGAGATTATCTTGGTCAGGCCATGTGAGGACCATGCAGATTAGTGTCTTAAATGGTCTTTTGAGGAAACAACCACAAAGATTTGAGTAGACCTGTCCAGTCATTGCGCGCATGTGTCAGTATCCGTGTAGCTCAACTTATTACTTAAAAAGTATTTATCTTACAGTGTAACACCTTATTACCATATTATTGTATCGAATTGTGAATTGTGTGTTCCGTGTAGTGCTGGACGTAAAGAATAGAACCATCCCATTTCTTCACGTGGGTGTCGTAAAAGGCGAATAAGGGATTTACTAGAGAATGGGCAGCAGCGTCCTCTATGCATTTTAACAAGGCATAGAGCAAAGACAAAGCACTAGGGAGTGCTGAAGGGCGGGCGTTTTTGGGGAACTGTCTTAAGTGATTATGACATTCGAAAAGTGCTGATTCTCAGCCTAGTTAGAATAAATTACTTTTGTATTTTGAATTTTTTGAATTGCACCAAATGCGCTATAAGTTCTAGAATACTCTAGATAACAGCAGTCTCCTTCATTTTTCATTAGACTGTTTTGCAAACGCTTAGTACATTTTATCGCAATACCCACACCAATTTGATAACAATATTTACCGTCACACTAATGCTACGGTTACAAACATGTGCTGAACAAACTAATAAAATCCTCGTAATACCAGTTATATGGTGATGGTAGTTACGCCAACTTGAGATATTCAAATTACATTGTATTAACAGGTAGTAGGTAGGTATTTTAGGAAATCAGAAATCAGAAATCAGAAATCATTTATTTTGCAAAGACTGTGGGGTACAAAATAAGGTGTTCACATTTTAACAAATAGTTCTTCCACACTCTACCTTACGGCATGCAAAATTAGGTATAAAAGTATCTAGACATTAACAGTGTCTAGAGTCTAGAGTTAACTAGGACATTAACAGTGTCTTCGGTCTGTTAGTAGTTAATAGTATAGCGCTGTCACAGATTCGTTCTGTATTTTGATTGGCATCAGCTGTATTAAAATCGAATAGAAATAATGGCACAAGAAATTAAACAGGTTAATTACCGCGCAGTGAACACTCTGGGATCAAATTTTTATGAGTAACAGCGTCTGCTGATAACCGACGATAAAAAAAAATATCGCGTGTTTTTTTTAGAGGGATTTATTTCCGCCTCTAAAAAAAACACGCGATAATTTTTTTATTGATATAAAACAGAAAAATATTTTTAATATCCATGTAACTTTATTTGACTGATAATTGTATGGCATTTATGTTTGAATATGAATTCGGGCATGTGACCGCCTCGGCTGATGCGAAGGCCTAATTAACTGAAACATCTTTTTTATTGGCTTAGTTTACTGAAAATCCCTTTGACGAACGACTGATTTTACGTCATGGACCTGTTAACTGGTCACCTCGGTCGTCCGATTTGACGCCATTACACTATTTTATTTTATGTGTAAAATCGCATGTCTACGCCGGTAAACTAGAAACAATTGAGCACTTGGATGCCAACATTCGACGCATTATTGCCGAAATACAGCCTGATTTACTGCGAAGAGTGTGTGAAAATTACCTCCTGATTATGCCATGTACGCGGTAGCCGCGGCGAACACACGCCCGAAATCATATTCAAACATTTACGCCATAAAACCATCTGTCAAATAAAGCCAATTTTATGGATACGAGTACTTAATAAAAACATTTTTCTGTGTGTAAGTATTTTAATTTAAAGTGCTCTGCCTCTAAAATGCCGATTTCGGGTACCTACTTTGTTTCTGTTTCTTGTTTATAGGTCATCTCCAGACCTTTTGCATCTCGTACAAGTTGCCAAAAGACAATCAGTCAATTCACCAGGTTTAATAAAACCATAGGTTCGCTATAACAGTTTTCTTTCGGAAACGGTTGTTTATCTTGTTTAACCGACTTAAGGGTCGTGCAGATCAGCGCGACGCGACGGCGCGACGCGACTCGAACAATACAATTTCTAAGAAAACTTCACGGTATAACAATAGCCGGTGTCGCGTCGCGCTGTCGCGTCGTGCTTGTCTGAACGAAGCTTAACCCCGTTTCATTATTAAAATTTTCCAAGTGGTTTTTACTTTCGAGTTCAATCGTTTTTCCAATTTTATTAGATTACAGCGTTCTATTTGTTACGTTTTTCGTTTTATCAATGCATGTAAAATGCGATCAGCAAATACGTTATATTTAAACTATCATGAAATATAACCACATGTTTGGTAAAAGTGTCAAGTTTTATGTGGAATGACGAACCATACGATAAACTCGTTTGGTTCGTCATTCAGACACTCAGTCAATAACACTTTTATCAGTATCTTTCCACTTATTTTTGTATTCATATCTGGTAAGTAATGTATATGTACCTAATCTATAGTGATGTCAAATGCGGGCAAAAGTTTATTAAAGGCGCGGACAAATTGAGAGTTAACTAGTAGCAATTTGAATAGTTTAAGAAGAGCTAAACTGCAATTTAATTTACGAGCTTGAAGTGAAATGGCAAAGTGATAGCTTTTAAGTAGCTCTAAATTTGACCGCACCCTTAAAGTTAGTCTTTGAAAAATGTATGACAGACGGACAAGAAACTTATGTTATAGGTTCTATTTATCATTCCAGAAACGTTAGGCAATACGTAGTTTATCAAACTATGGCGTCAACTACGAAAACAGTAAAAAAAATTCATGATCAAGCCTGCCATTGCCAAAAGTCTGGCTTTTAATATAAAAAATGTGTTAATTGGGTCTCTTTTACAATAGTTACAACACTGACTACAATATAACGCCCTTTTAGCATTCCATTTTTTTTTGCTTCATTGGTTTGCTCATTTAAAATTGTCATTTGTATAGGATTATTATATGGATTGAATGTTTAAAAGTCAAAAAAGGCTTGATGGTAAGGATAAGTGGTAGGTTAGCCTGCTGAAATGCTGTGACGTCGTCACTCACGTTATCACTGGCTTGCTTGCTAGTTGGCGCGCTCATGGTAAAAATTAGCACGACAATCTTTCGCCTAAAATTGACCTGCTAGAAGAGTTTACGGTAGGCTTGTTATAGGCGTATGGTCATAAAGAAAAGTCATTCATTATGCGCTTTTATTTATAACGTGACGATATTATCGTAGATGTCCATGTCCACGTCACGGCATCACCACGATATTACAGGGAAGTGAAATGTTTGGAAATATATGAAGTGGTTTTTCAATTTCCGTACACAATAACGTTATAAAATGCACGTAATTCCGTAAATATTATGGATTGGACATGATAATATCGTCACGTTAGAAACAGGAATTATAAAAGCGAACATTCATGTTTGAAATACCAAAGAAACAAGTTTAAAACATTCGTGACTGTAATGACGACACGTCGTGTGTGGTGTCAGTAGTTATTTTGACCTTGGTATAGAGACTGACAACACAACATTACCTTATCAGATTGTTGACACGACAACAATGGTAAAAACAATTGTGTTTATAGATCAACTTAGTTCATCTACTTGTTTACAAGTTTTAAATATCTTTGATTTATATTCTTTGACGTAATTTTCATCTAGGCAGAGTTACTCAATACTTAATTCTTTATTGTATTCCATATGTGTTACATATATGGTAAAACAAAGTAAAAGATCAATATGGACCCTGCCGGGCACAGCAAAATTAGGAGAGGAAGAGGGCTGAGTAGCAATTCAAGCAATTTAATATTATTATAAATAATTATTACATGTGTTTAATTGGCCATTTTTATATGGTATTTTCCTGTTAGGTTTTAAAATACAAGACCGGTTTTTTCTATAGAAGCTAAAATAGATTTTGTCAATACCTATGATTGTTTCTTGAGCTGACTCTCCACAGGGGTCTATTTAATAAAACCGACAGGTGACAGGCGATAATCCTACAAATTTACTTTTTTCTTCTTAGTTTTCGTGCTATATTCAACAGCACCTGTCAAGGAAATGTGACAAAATTGTTTTTTTTTTGGAAAATATGTCGGATTGTCAGCTATATTAAATAGGCCACATGATTAGCCAGATGCATTCACCGACTTGAGTTACTTATTTTTAACACAATTTCTTCCTTTTTGCGATATTTTAAATGTAATTATGACGTAAGCAATTTTTCCGCAGACCATGCTTTGTCAATTTTGCTATTGCTTCAAGAATACTATACAGATGTGAATAAATAACTATGGTATTGTACTAATGATAACCTAAAACTGTTCCGACAGAAGCCACATAATAGGTAGGTATACCTATACTCGTATATTATAATAATATGGATGTGCCCAAGGTTGTGGGCGGTCATCATTTAAATTGAAATATTTTTAAATGACGTCAGTAGATTATACCGACAGATTGTAGTTAGTACCAACTAGAATTAAAGGAAAAGTATTCTTAACAACTTAAACATAATACAATATAAGTATGTATTTATAATAATAATAATGTTTATTCACATAAATATGTACATTTTTCACAAGTAGAAAAGCTTAATCTAAACTTAAAGTACACATAAGTATTAGCATTTGGGGCGGAACTAGGCATAACCTGTATTTCAAACCCTCAACGCCGACCCCCGTGGGTTACAAATAAAGTATTTTTGTTATGATATTGCAATAATCCCATGTATCAAAGTAGGTACGTATCTTATTCAACTTTTAAAATATGTTTTTTGAGAAAAAAAAAAGTGATTACAATATTTAAAAAGGTAATAAAGGCTCATGCAGACCAGCGCGACGCGACGGCGCGACGCGACTCGAACAATACAATTTCTAAGAAAACTTCACGGTATAACAATGACCGGTGTCGCGTCGCGCTAGTCTGCACGAAGCTTAATTATAAACAGACCAGTCTTTGTATAGGTACTAACAAATTTTAACAAAGCAAGTTCATAGGTAGGTATGTAACATATTGCTTATTGACGTCATCTAAGATTTTATCAGAAAATGGATACTTATATTTATTTACCTATTGTAGCAACATCGAATTTATATTTGCCTCGATGAGCGTAGTAGGTAGAGATAGGGAAAAGCTTGGGAATTGTTATTACCAATATTAATATGCGATGGATACACATAAAAATGTAGGCTCGGCGTGTCCTAGGGCGACAGATAGATTCGCTAATAACTATGTTTACTGGCATTTTTATCCAACTACATGAGCTAAAAGATAATTGGATCCATTGAAACTGAAAAATAATTCTCTATTTTCATCATCATTGACGTACGTACTTATTTCTATTTTCCTAATCAGTGACGTAATTACGTTATTCAATTAAAGCAATTTTCCAGTTTCCTTTATTATTGGAATGAAGTTCCTTATCGCACGTTTTACCCTGCCTACTTGGCGCATGAGAGGTAGACTAAAAAAGTGTAACATTTTGACCATCACAACATTTTTGCTATAGTATGTGTGTTTTTTTGGTAACAAGTTCCTTATCGCTCGTTATACTCTGCACACTTGGCGAATGAGAGTTAGACTGAGAATAGTTTAACATTTTGACCATCACAACACTTTTGCTATAGTATGTGTGTTTTTTTGGTAAAAAGTTCCTTATCGCACGTTATTCTCTGCACACTTGGCGAATGAGAGCTAGACCGAAAAAAGTTTAACATTTTGACCATCACTACACTTTTGATATAGTATGTGTGTTTTTTGGTAACAAGTTCCTGATTGCACGTTATACTCTGCCTACTTGGCGCATGAGAGGTAGACCAAAAAAGTGTAACATTTTGACCACCACAACAACATATTTGGGTTTTACCTTTAGTTATTATTAAACGTTGTTAATTTATTTCATGCTGCCTGTTCATTATCTGACTAGCCTTTTCCCAACTATTTTGGGATCGGCTTCCAGTCTAACCAGATGCAGCTGAGTACCAGTATTAGTTATCCAGTGCCAGTGCTTTTTATATTTGAGCCTGTTATAAACTTCGTTCTCACCGGGTGTCCCACAAAACTTCTCGACTTTTTTTATTAGCATTAAACGGTTCCTTTCTACCAATCAACCTAAATTATGAGAATTAAAATGATCATAGACAGCCTCTGGTATTGATCATTTTAATTCTAATCTAATCGAAGAAATGGGTAATTTTATAAATTTCTCAGAAAGTATTCTAAACAATTGCATTTCTTTGTTTCAGTTGCTGGCCATGCGTTTGCGTTCCTTACTGCACGAACTCCTGTCAGAACGCCGACCATTACTGCCCCAACTGCAACTCCTACTTAGGTACCTACCAGCGATAGTCTACGGAAGATCTTCTATTTTATATGTTTTTAATATTTAAGTATTTTATAAGCAAATATTAACCATATTTCGTACTTATGAAATTTAAAGTGTTCTATTAAGCCGCATTATTTCCTTTATATTGTGAAGATGAATAAAAATACGTATATCTTGTATGAGTAAAAAAGGGGGAAATGGAACGATAAGAAGTTTATGTTAAAACGGTCAATGCAAAATTAGGTATTTGTGTATTTTTTTTCGTATATCTATGTATAAATTAATCGTGTGACTGCAATTGTTCGAAATCTTCGTGTAACGCACAATCTTGTAACTTGAATCACTATCAGTGACAGAGGACAAACATGATAATTACAGGATTTGATACTATAGATAAAAAATATGAAAAAAAATGATACCTTTTCCGTTGAGGGAAAATAAACCATTATTACCTAGGTATAAAAAAAATTGATCTTAACATTTTAGTCTTTTAGACATTGTACCCAGTGAGTATATAAAGGTGTTTTCGCTTACAATTTCAAGAGTTAGCTGGCACTGCTTTTTCCATCTTCTTCTTTTTTTCGAGTCGATGGCAATGGTAAAAACATTGTCGATATTATATATTATAGATATCTATAACTAAGAAATCCATCATCACAAATCCCAGGGTTTTCAGGAAGATAACAAAAAAAAACAGTGAGTAGGTTTATCAACGATACGATATTTCAACTCAATTATATCAATTTTTTTTTTAAATCAAATAAATATAATAAATATATATATCCACTTTCTTGAGAAGAATATTTGAGATTACATGAATCACTTAGCGTATGCAGAAGACATCGTAAGTCCTTACCTACTTAACTCACTTCGAAACTGTGTCACAGTCTAATAACGCTTGCTACTCACGTATTATGATCTTTATTTTAAAGAAATAAAGTCTACAATGCTATGATATTATTAATCATCCAGTAGCACAGCCTAGCAATGCAATTTTTCGAAAATTAAAACATCTTAGTTCTGTTAGTTCGGTAGGGTAAGAGGTTTAAGCGGATATTCAACAAAATTGTAATCGACTTTGTTATTTTTTTAATAAACATTTTGTGAACCAGATATTATTCGTATTATTTTATTTTGAATTTCACGATTGCCTTTTTAATTGTTATTTTATTGTATTATTAAATTGTGTATGGTTGCCAGCCATATTTAGGTACTATTGTATGTTTGCAGAACTCTTTATCAATGCAAAACGATAAAAAGGTGACAACAAAGAAAAACTACAATGACTACCAAATAATGTTTAGGCAGTGTATATGGATAGTGGCACTCTATCCCTACCGGATAAAGTGCCACTAGCGGCGTAATAGTGGCGCTACCTCGGCTTGGCTAAAGTGCCGTAAGCATTGCAATGTCATTGTCACTGTCACTTGTTATTTTGTTAGATTTTTGAGGTTAGTTCGCTGTAAAACCACTCATTCCCAAAACATTACATTATTTTGTGCCTAAACGGACCCTGGCACTCGCCTGCCGCGGCACCGCTCGCTCGGCTCACGCTTTGCGTGGTCACAGTTTTAACCGAACCTAACCTACCTTTCAGCCATTTTCATTTCCTACTTCATTTTTCGTAAATTCAGTCATTGTAGTGACTTTTGATATAATTATCTAAAACAAATACGATCAATCAATACAAAGGGCAGCGAACTAACCTCAACATATGCCGCAAATTATCCCTATCGGATAAAGTGCCGCTACCGGCACTACCAGAACGCAGAAACGGTCGTACGGTGGTAAAAAATGTGTATCAGATAAGCTTGATTGAACACAGCTGATAGTCAAGTGTCGAGTGTCCTTCAACATCGACAAATACTGAAACTATAGAAATAATACCAAAAAATAACGAAATTAACTGATTACTTTGAATCTGACGCAAATCCTTCCATGGAACATAAGGTTTCGCGAATATCAGCTATGGGTGGATATCCTTTCCGAACATTCACGTCGTTTAAAGAGAAGCATTTTCTTAATTAAAAAAAGTTTTAAGATATTTATTTATTCATTTGGGATCTCCAACAAATGATACACAGATACAATAGAAAACACAATAATATCATATCGATAATTTTCATAGCATTTCCTGATAACTTCATTCAGCTCACTCCGCCAGACGGGCAGTCGATTTATTCCGTACGGCAGGTGCACAGCTTCGACGCAGGCGCCTTGATTTTTATTTTTTCTCAATAATCAAAGTCGAAAATCAATCAAATCCTGAAGATGTAGTGACTGTATTCGAAAGGGCTGTGTTAGAGAACCCCAGCACGCTTAGTATGACCACAATAGAAACGGGTTTCGTCGACGGAAGAATTGACAAAATGACAGATAAACAATCACAATCTGTCATTTCGTCTATTCTTCCGTCGACAAAATTTGTAGAAAACCCGTTTCTAGGGTTGTCACGCTACGCATGCAGGTCACGAATCCCACCAGGTAAGATCGGAAGATTATGTTTTTTCAATGGAGGACCTACACCTTCTCTAAGCGACACATTATGGTTTTCCAACATACACACTTACGCTACGAGTGCTGCAGTGCTATTCTGTAACCATCTCACCGTGAAAACTTAGGTGAAGTGAGCGTGGAGTGAGCTGTCATTCCACAGGGATTGACACTATTGACAGCTCACTTCACCCAAGTTTTCACGGTGAGATGTTTACAGAATAGCATGGCTGGTCCTAAATAAAATGAATTTAGTGTCTATAAAACAAGAAATAAAACGTTTTATTTCATTTGATTTGATATAAATGTTTTTATTTTTGTCCTGTCATTTCGTCTTTCCCTTATTTTCTCCATTTCAACACTTTTAACTACTATTTTATAAAGGCTTACTTAGAGTATCGAAAGTACTGGAAATCCCGGTTCTTTAGCCAGAAGGTCCCAAAAATCCCGGTTCTTCAAAACAGAATCGGTTCTGCATTCCCTAGCCCCAGTGCTGCTAATTTACGTAAAATGACATGCAATTGGGGCACGTTACGTTGTATATAATCGTGTAACTATGTGTATATGAATCAACACAATTATTGGTCGCAACTATCAGAAACAGTAATGTCAATGTAAAAGCACAGTGATTCACACTGCTGTAAGTGTAATTAATAATAATTAACCTTGGAAATTACATCATCTGGAGTTATCTCAGTTCTCTTAATCTTCAGTTGATTTTTCACGGGACTCACGAGTTATTTAATTGATCCAATAATATGGATCAGGATCACCGAACGCCTTAGCAACAACTCCGAAAAATCATCATCTTGAAGTGAGTCATCATGATATAAAAAATATGAAGTAGGACTAGTTACGAGGAATAGAATCAAGTAATTTTTTTTTTTCTCTAACTGAACTGACAGCAGTTCTGCTGGGGAGTTTGTTGCGCTACTTCTTCTTCCCAGCTAAAGCACTAGGAAATGGTGAAGGGTGGGAGTTTTGGGGGACTGCCTTATGTAATTTTGTCGTTCGAAAAGTGCTGATACTCAGCCTAGTTTGAATAAATGACTTTTGAATTTTGAATCTTTGAATGACGTTCTATTATTTCATTATCATAATCGCCCTGTAGCAGTCCACTATTGGACATAGGCCTCTCCGTTGCTACCAGCCACCCAGCGAAGATCGTCGCTCTATCTAGCCTGATGGCGTCCTACCTTACGTTTGCCGGTTGGCGGTTTACACTCAAGAACACGTCTACTCCAACGGTCATCGGTTCCATGGGTAATATGGCGGGCCCATTGCCACTTCAGCTTGCTTATTCTGTGAGCTATGTTGGCAACTTTTGTATCTGTTAAATACCTGATGACATTATGTTGTGGAAATAAATACAACTCGATTTTTATGTCTGTGCAGTTGGAGCCGTCAAAGTTGTAGGTTGTTAGTATTGAACCCGCCCGTTAACTCCGCAGTGCCCCGACGCTTCTTAAGAGCATTTATTCTGAAAGTGGGCAGCTTCGCAAAAAGATTTCAAATATATCGCTGTTTTGATTAATTTGGCAATATTACTGTATGGAAAGAAGAAATGTGGCTAACTAACTAGCTAAAGTATTGATTATGAAATGCAATACTTAATTAATATCGTTACTCCGATTATTTAGTTTTAGATGTAAAAAAAGTATTTGGAAACTTTCTTAATGCCTTTTTTCACACCTAAAACGGATACAACATCAAATTCAATGTTATAGTTGCAATATTTTTTTAATATTCTCTAGTTCACTAGTTAGCCGCATTTGTTATTTCCTTAAAGTAATATTGCCAAATTAATCAAAACAGGTACATTTTTGACAGGTATTTGCGACGTTGCCAACTTTTGGTTGGCTACGCTCGACACAACTCGTGTTGTCTCCACAATTCTGTCATATTATTCGTTAAGTTGTTATTGATATTATTTAAAACACTTATACTGAAATATTTTGTCGTTGATAGACGTACAGTTATAAAAATCGGGATATATTCAAAAATATAATGTCATCAGGTAAGGAATAATGAAGGGAATTTGTTGCTAAGCAAATTGACACGCTGCGTCAATTTCCCGTGTTATATCCATTTCATACAACTTTCAGATTGATAATTGTTATTTGAACATCCGCCTCATTTAATTTGGTTCATTAATTCCTCTGACTTTACCTATGTTATGACAACTTCATGATTGATCAAATCCTAAAATCATGAAAGATGAAACTTTATCTATAAGAAGTTTTAAT
This sequence comes from Agrochola circellaris, assembly GCA_914767755.1. NCBI lineage: Eukaryota > Metazoa > Arthropoda > Insecta > Lepidoptera > Noctuidae > Agrochola > Agrochola circellaris. The sequence continues at coordinate 7,546,967 of OU611847.1, forward strand.
TCTATTTTTCAAACTTTTGTGCGACAGCCCTCGCATATAAACGGTTCCTATTCTAAAGATAGAGTACTGGCATGTGTTTAAGTACTATCTAGCCGGTATTAACTAAATGAGGCACAGTTGGCAAAAGACAGATTTTTTATTTCGTGTTTAGTAATCAGAGATGTGTGTGTGTACAAAAAAAAACCCAAACATCCCAGTCGCCATGCTTTTTTCCGACATCTTCAACAATCATAATCATAATATTTCAGCCAACTGTGTTACAAAATTTCATTTCATAAAAATATAAGAAAATGGCAGATAAAATGAATACCCTTCGAACAAAACAAATGTATCACAAGACCAATAAAACAGAAGCTAACCGTCACTACAAGATGTGTTCATAAAACCGGCCATCTCCTCCGGAATTTGGCGCAGCGCATAAAGACTACTTATTGAAATGACAACAGTCACCATCACTGTTGTCGAATTATGACACACTTGTCTGTGATTATCTTTACGTACCGAAATAATTAATAAAATAGATGTACTATCGAAGTACTTCATATCTAAGCAGTTTGAAAACAAAATCCCGTGAACACGATGACCACATCTTTTACCGCCCCGGTACCATAGCGGCCGAGCGCTGCAAGCAGAATTAGTCCTTACGGTGTATAGATATCAAGTTCTTCGATGGTACAACATAACATATTTTTTTAAAGATTTTGGTACTTAAAGTGTAGCTTGTAAATGATAATAATTATTTTAAAACATGACATAACTGGCGGAATGGGGTGTAGACCTCTGCCCAACCCTTCGGGAAATACAACCGTGATTTTATATGTTATAAATATAATATGTCGCAGTAACATGATTATAGCCGTGATATTGTTATATCCCTAGGGATATAGCTATATACCGTAATATAGTTATATGAAAGCAGTTCATAACTGTCTTACTAGGAATATAACTATGATATGAGCACGATCTAGTAATATAACTATTAGGGCACTCCAACCAAATAAGTAAGGTAAGGTTAGAACTGTGACTAACTACGCACGACCCGAGCGAGCGAAGCGGGCGGTGCCGCGGAAGCGGCCGGCGAGCCCTACGTCGAAATTGGTCGCAGTATCAAAATTAGGGCACTCCGAGTTATCAACCGCTTTCATATAACTATATTACGGTATATAACTATATTACGGTATATAACTATATCACGGCAATAACATCTTACTGCGATATATATATGTACATACCTACATAAGTAAGAAATGAAGAAAGTTAAGTAACAATTTAAAAATAAAGTAACATAATGACACGCAAGAAAGTGCTAACTTACTTTTTCAAAATGTTTAGTATAGCATTATTTAAGGATTCTTCCTTCCCACGTGTTTGAAATAGGACGAGCAATCAAGCGTGTACTTTGCTTCATGGAATGTGAGGCGGGAAGTTAATTAGACATTGTTACCATAGAAACAGAAACATGAGGTTTCAGTAGTACAAAATGTGGATAGCTTGGAAACCAGAAGCTAGAAGTTGGTTGACTACTGACGTCAAGATGACGCCATCATACGTACCACACCCACATCACAACGATAACAGGTGGTCGGGCGCTAATTTGTATGAAAATGAATAGTTTATTCACACAGACCATGTTCTATGTTGTGGGGTTTGGTTTCCGCACTTAGTCCTACAGTGGACCATTGTGCGTACACAGACCATATTTTGTCATCAAGATCAACCGTGTCGGCGGATAACCATCATGTCGTCATAACGCAACCACAACGATCTGTCTGTCTGGAAACGCTAGCCACAACGTAACCCCAACGCAACTGCAAGAAGTTGCAGCGACACTATTCACACGTAACCACTGCTTGCCAACATTTTTTGTCGCTGCGATGTGGTATGGTTGTGGTGCATGTGGACGGGCGCTTATAGGCTGTATACCTGAATCGCAAAGCGGCTTACTGATGCTTTGTAAACTACTTGATACGAAAGTTTGCCGATTTGAAATAACAGGCACTAACTGTTATTTCAAATCGGCAAACTTCTAAAGAAAGGGGAACGCCCGAAAAATGCCTGAAATGAACAAAAACTACTAATAGTCCTTAATTGTATTTAGAATAAAATATTTATAATGAAATAATTCTCAAGTTTGTTTAGGTAGGGTAAAAATATAAAGATCTTTAAAATATTCAACTTGATATCCGTATAATTCATTCTTATTTTTATAATGGAGGTCAATGTTTATTTGACATGAGTAAATTACATTCAGCCAAACAGGAATCGTCAAATAATCCCTAACGAACTATTTTATAGAATTTGTGCACAGTTATCATTAATTTAATATAATTCGGCCAATATGTACTGTAAAACGAATTAAAATAATTTATGCATATCAAAATTAACTAAATCAAAGCATTTTCAAAATAGAAAACATATCGCAGGCTGTATGAATTACATGTCCTTTGCCTTACTGACAGTTTGACATTTACTGCATTTCATTTTTCTCTATGTAGTCTGTGGTTTGTTTACTTGATTCATGGTTTTGCGTTTCCGACTTGAGTTACACAATTACAGATTGCTTTTTAAGATATTTAACGACGACTGTGGCCATTTTTAAGGATTTTGATTTTACTTCTGCACTCGAAACCCATTTTTGAACAAGGACTTAGATTGGACCCGCCTAAACGACGACTCGGCTTTTTGACGACGGATTTGAACCTACTTTATATACGACGCTGCTGTTTTTTTGGACATTAACCCCGTTTATATTTAAAAATGGATAGAAGACTACACTGCGTTAATTGCTATCTCGATATTGCAAAGATGAGACGTAACGTCTTATCAGTGCAAAATGATGAAGTACGTTGTTTAATACAGGCATGGATAACACCTCAAGCTGTAAGTATTGAGATTCCATAGTTTTCTTACCTATGTATATTGAATGCACTGACATACAACAATTATTAATATATATTATATTCCTTAACCTTGACTTACCTATATTACAGAAAAAATGTTTGAAACTAGCTTCTACCTAGTTTTATTTTATATTATTGAAATTGTAATGGGTTTCCTACGACTTGTAGTACAATTTGGCGTATAAGTCATTGTTGTCCATTTCAGGCATTTTTTTTAATAGTCGATGGGCATTCCCCTTTAAAGAAATATGATTTTAGTGACTTTAAAATCTGTTATTACGGCTTCAAATAAGACAAGAAAGTTATACAAAAATTGCATGTTTAAACTAGAATGCATACACATCATTTCTTTAAGGGAATATTTAAGTATTGTAGTAAAATACTTTATGAAATAACTCCGAGAGTTATGTCTATCCAAAGCATAAAAAACGATATTACTGTCAAACTACTTAAGATATTTTATTTTTTGTATGAAGATTATTTTATTATCTCTAATTATATCTATGATTTTTTCAAATATTCATATTTTCGTTGAATGAATGAATGAAATGCACTGATCCCAGCGTGGTTTAACCAGACTCGATAAATCGAATGAACTCCAAGATTTGCACTAGCCCTCAGGTTTCATGGGACTACAAAGGCCCTTGCAAACCGAGGAGTAGACCAGGAGGCGCGGGTAATAGTAAGGAAAACGTGCCCTTAGGATAAAGAAGAATTTGAGAGTCATACCGGATGTGCATCCTAGAGTAAGCATTGGAATAGTGGAGAGACGGCTGTTAATTATCTATGGATGGGCATCTTTTGCGACATCGTCGTTATGTTGGTTCAAGTCGATCTTCACCGGTGGATTTTGAGACGGGGTTACGCTGCTTTCTCGGCTTTTTTCTATATTGCTTCTGTGCTGTGTTACATTTTGCTGTGTCTATGTCTTCGTCAGAAACCTTGCTGCTATCTTGTGTTTATCGCCGCGAGTTGTGAAAAAGTTCATGTATTTTCTAACATATTTGCATGTTTCTAGGATATAGATAGATGGTAAGGTGAGTATTTTATGTTTTATGAAAACGGGTTTACAGCTGTCGGTTTGTTTTATGTTGACTATGATCCGAGTTAATTTCTTCTGGAGAATAAAAAGCGTTGACGCGTCTGTGCTATTTCCCCGCATTATAATGCCATAGCTGAGCCATGCATGAGCGTAGGCGTAGTATGTAGTAAGTGAAGTTCGCAAGTCGGTAGTTTTTTTGACTTCTCGAAGTGCGTAGGTAAATTTTGAACATACTTTTTTTATATGGGGCTTCCATGAAATGTGTGTGTCTATTGTGAGTCCTAATAGCGTAAAGTCATTAACTACTTTAATTTTTGTACCTTTTGTTGTGAAATTAACTGGTAATGGGGATTTTTGCTGGGGGTAGAAAGTCATTAGTTTAGTTTTTTTATAATTTATTAATCTCAGGGTTGTGCACCAGGCCCAACCAGGCTGGATAGGGACCAGGCCTGGGTCGACGGCGCGTTGTATTCCACGCGCGCCTCAAAGAGATGTCAGCACCAACTGACGGGGTCCGGAAGGGCCAATGCCTGCCGGGGTTGCGGGTTTGTCTGAAAGGGATATCGCGACCTCGGCACACAGGCAACGGAAGGAACACGGGTGGGTTTTAGTCAGTAAAAGTCTGACACGCCCTCCCGCTCCACCCAGAGCGGGAGAAGTTATTTGATAATTTCCCATCCTCAAAAAAAAAAAAAAAAAGGGTTGTGCACAATTTTTGAAAATTTATCTCGATTAAATTATCTATACTATCAGCTTAGTCAATTAATCTCCATTCAATGATCTATATTATTAGTTTTTTATCAATGGTATATAAAAAGTAGGTTCAGTGTACTAGCAGGAGTGTAACAATAAAACGAGTTGGAGGCAAAACAAATTTTTCGATCGCAAAGCGCTCTCTAATGCTTTGCAGTGTGAGTCTTGCAATAATTACGACGAATTGACTTTTAGAATAGGTGCTAACAAGGAAAAACGCTGGTGGCAAGTATTGTACCAATTTTTCAAGCTAATGTTTGAGAACTTACTTTTTAGTGTTCCGTACCACAAAAAGAACAAACGGAACCCATATAGGATCACTCGTGTGTCTGGCTGGCTGGGTATATGTCTGTCTGTCTGTCACAGCCCCGAATCTACTGGACTAATTTAGTTGAAATTTGGTACACATATGAATTTCTGTGAACCAAACACAGACGTGTAACGTAAGTGATTGAATTTTAAATACGAGGGTCACTTTTCGGGACAATCTTGGAAAAAAAGTAAAAAGTTTTGGAAAGTGTACCGTGTGACGTATCAAATGAAAGGGCTTGTTGTGAGGATTTCAAATATATTTATTTTATAATTTAAAAATAAATACTCTAAAACATATTTTTTTTAACTAATGAATAATTACCTTTCCCCCCTTTTCTCCCTTTCTGTGCCTCTACGGTTCTTGCCAAGTAACGTGCGGCGACTGTAGTAATAAAATTAAATTAAATGAATCGTGCTCAGCCGACTATAGTGTGCTGAGCGAGCGCTCAGTTGCGTGTTGATATTGCTAGAGGTTACCCACATCACTTTGTTATTAAACTAGTGTAGTTTCTGTAGTGTTCACGTATTTTTATGTAAGTCCCGTGTTTATTACCTATTTTCATTCAAGTGCAAGAAAACTCGAATCTTAAGAAGCGTATTTTTGTTTGTTCTATTATTATAATTTCGGTACGTACGGAAGTAGACGAGGTTATTGAATCTTAGATCCCGCACGTGTTACGTTATTTAAGAAATTTTAGTATTTGGGTGGTTTTGCGAATTTGTGTGTGGCTGTGGTGAAAGTGAGAAACATAAAATATAAGTAATTTTTTTTTTTTATAGAATCTTTTATTGAACTACAAATTACTAAATAAAACTTACGAAAACAGAGAACTTTAATATTTTCTTAAAAGCTTGCGGCTTGTCTTTAAGTGTAAGAAGGACGTTCACACCACAAGTTTATACGATAACATTAAAGTTCTCTGTTTACGTAAGTTTTATTTAGTACTTTTTAGTTCATTAAAAGTTTACGTAAGTTTTATTTAGTACTTTTTGGTTCATTAAAAGTTTAAATAAGATTTAAAAAAAAATAAGATTAAAAAAGATTTTTACTTATATTTTATTTTGTACTTTTTAGCATAAAAATTTGATATATTATCTGTTCTATCACCTTTACTTGTAAGATAATTGTCAAGACAAATCCAACGAGTGTAACACAACAGGGCTACCTTTTAAAGTTGAGGTGTTCCTGGGGCTACCTTCCGGCACTGTCATTAGATCCTAGACTACACCTTGGGCTATAGTTTTTGTCAAGACAAAACTAACGAGCCCTAACACATCAGTACCCTAACTGTGTAATACATGATCAATCGGAATTTGAATCGTTTTGAAACAAATTGCTAATCCATTGCTTCATAAATTCTATGACATCAAACCCTAGACCAGCGATTCCTAAAATGGGTTCCGCGGAACCTAGATTTTCCGTATAAAAATCACCAGGGATCAAAGTCAAAGTCATTTATTTCAAATAGGCCCTTGTAAGGCACTTTTGAACGACAAAATTTACAAAAAATTTAATTGATTCTAGTCGCCCCTTCCAAAAGGTAGTTTTCGTATGGAGAAGAATGGGCAAGAAACTCCACCATTACTCGTTTAATAAGTTTTACAATATTTTGTATATGTAGGTAAATTAGTTACATAATTATATGTGCAGACGATGCACCTACAAAAAAAATACTATACCACATTAGGTAAAAAGAATTAAAAATGAAGCAACTAAAGATAAATGAATTACTTATGTGATAGATACAAGGTTCTCACAAACATTGTAAAAGTAGACGATTTTCTTAAATTTTTTACAATTAATATGTCAGTGTGTGAGGAAGTAATCACAGAATGTTAAATCAATGTCATATAATAAAAATAATAATTTATATAACTTAAATTAGCAATCAGTTTGATTTTGTCTAGATTCTAGATAATGCGAAGGAGCAAATCCGATCCGCGAAATTATTCATTTTTGGCTGTTAAATAATATCACAAAATCCATTTTTCGTTAGAAGTCAACTGGAATATGAAGCATTCATTGATCTTCAAAGTTCATCTACATTAAAACACACATTTAAGTGAATGAATGAGTTATGGTTTGGTGTTAGGAGTGAATACCCTGAACTAGCCAAAAAGGCTATCTTAATAAGTTTGCTCCTAGGGCTGGATTTAAGGCAGGGCAACAGAATAGGGGCCTCCACAATTAGATTTTTTTTTGATAAAAAAAAAGTTTTGTTGGTCTAATACGCTAAATTTACCGTTTTGTATTTAATAAAAACGATTATCTAAAACATCAATATAAGGAAATCTTCTATTAGTAGATACTCGAAAAGTCAGAGCTAAATTTCCAAATGTTGAAATTATGTTGAGAATGTACTTGGTGTTGATGGCGTCGAACTGCACTGGAGAATGCTTATTTTCGAAGATGAAATTATAAAAAATAGACTTCGGACTACAATGACACAGAACCGCTTATGAAAGTTATCCCTACTTAGTATTGAAGTGATTTACTCCGAGAACTGGATTTCACCGAAATTATCAATGATTTTTCGACGAAAAAAGCTCGCAAAGTTCCAATCGCCTAACACTTATCTTTTTTTCTTTTGGATATAGTTAGTACCTATTATGTATACATGATTGTAAACTATGTTTCTTTTTTCGTCTGGTCCAAAAACAAAATCGGTGCCTCCACTTCTTGGTTACCCCAGGGCCTCCACACCTTTTAATCCGGCCCTGTTTGCTCCCATTTGTCACAACGTATCATTGTGAAACAGGTTTCTTAGCTTACACTTATACCAAAAACAAATTCAGGTCGACATTGGATGCTACCCCAGATATGGGCACACAAATGTCGGACATAATACATAAACTAAATAAATAACATACAAAAATTGCCAGTTGAATAAAAGCTTTTAATAATAATGATAATTGCGATATTAAGAATCCTGTTAATTCTGCTCTTTCCTCAGCAGGACAATGGTAACGACAACGAAGTAAAATAATCCTTATAAGGAACAATTTTTGTCTATTTACTAGTCTGATGGTAACTGATTCTGATCTGCCAAAGATCCTGATTAGCCAAAGATCTCACTCCCGCACTTTTTTTAAAATAATGTAACAGTTTTAATTAAAATATTAAGTATTCTCATATTGTATTATTAAATTTAAAATTTTTGATACTGAGCCTAGCGTTGAAAATTCAACAGTGCGCTTTCATTTAGGCATGACGTAAGGCGCCAACTCCACGGACGAGAGAACCGCGGCGATATTCATGCCTTCAAATTATTGGCGCGATGATATCGCCCTGTGGAGATTGATCCATAGTTTCTTTTGAATTTAATAGCACAGCGAGACAATCGCTACGATTTTTTCTCTCATGGAGTTGGTACCTTAGGTGTAGCAGGAACGGGCATTACGACCGGCGCGATGCGACAGCACGATGCGACACTGACAAAACAATTTCTAAGAAAGAACAATTACCAGTGTCGCGTCGTCGTATTGTTTTTATTCATTTGATCATTTAATATTAGCGAATAAATTGCGTTCAATTGCCTCTCATGGCTCCTACATTCCGACTGAATTAGAAACAGCTATAAATTAGGAATAATTGCTGTGAACACCAGTGACCTTGTATTGTATTGTAACAGTAAAATAAAATGAACCCGTCAAAAGTCCATTCAGGAAGTATATATGAATTCAAAAATTCTACTTTAAAAAATTATTAAACTTATATATTTATTTATTTATTTATTTATATATACTTTATTGTACACCACAAAAATACATAACAAGAAATAATAATTATGCACTACAAAATATACAATGGGCGACCTTATCGCTTTCTGCGATCTCTTCCAGGCAACCTTAGAATGGACAGTGATTTGCCTGGACATAAAATGGGGCTGTCGTTGGTGCAAATAATATGTATACAATATACTAGAATAGATACACAGATAAATACATATCCTAAATAATAGAAACATAAATACATACATACTAAATATATAAGCATCGAAAATAAATGATGACTATAGATAATTACAGTTACGAGAACAAGATCACAACGACAAGTAACGTTCCTTCACGAGTCTCTTAAACACATGTAACGATTGCGCGCGCTTTATAAATATGACATAGTACGTGAATTTTTAAAAATATATAAATATGACATTGTACGTGAATTTTTCAATTCATATATACTTTCTGAGTGGATATTACTGACATCGGTGAAGGAAAACATTGTGAGGAAACCTGTACAAAAAAACAACCTCCACAAATAAAATGACAATTAATCGCATTATCTTTAATTTTGGCAGTTCAGCCACATTCATTGCGTCATTGTTGATCAGACGAGTTTATTAAACCTATGAAGCAATGGATTAGGAATATCCCTCGCAACTATACAATACAATTTCTAAGAAAAAAACAATTTCTAAGAAAGTAAAATTACCAGTGTCGCGTCGTCGTATTGTTTTTATTAATTTGGTCATTTAATATTAGCGAACAAATTGCGTTCAATTGCCTCTCATGGCTCCTACATTCCGACTGAATTAGAAACAGCTATAAATTAGGAATTATTGCTGTGAAGACCAGAGACCTTGACGACAATGGTACCTAATGCTGGTATTGTAACAGTAAAATAAAATGAACCCGTCAAAAGTCCACTCAAAAAGTATATATGAATTGAAAAATTCACGTACAATGTCATATTTATATTTTTTTAACAATTTTTAAAAATTATTAAAAAAAATATAAATACGACATTGTACGTGATTTTTTTTTAATTATTAAAAAAATATAAATATGACATTGTACGTGAATTTTTCAATTCATGTATACTTTCTGAGTGGATATTACTGACATCGGTGAAGGAAAAAATTGTGAGGAAACCTGTTTAACACAAATAAAATGACAATTAATCGCATTATCTTTAATCTTGACAGTTCAGTCACATTCAATGCGTCATTGTTGATCAGACGAGTTTATTAAACCTTTGAAGCAATGGATTAGGAATAACCCTCGCAACTATACAATACAATTTCTAAGAAAGAAAAATTACCAGTGTCGCGTCGTCGTATTGTTTTTATTCATTTGATCATTTAATATTACCGAATAAATTGCGTTCAATTGCCTCTCATGGCTCCTACATTCCGACTGAATTAGAAACAGCTATAAATTAGGAATTATTGCTGCGAGTGACCTTGACGACAATGGTACCTAATGCTGGTATTGTAACAGTAAAATAAAATGAACCCGTCAAAAGTCCATTCAGAAAGTATATATGAATTGAAAAATTCACGTACAAAGTCATATATTTTCTTTTTACAATTTTTAAAAATTATTAAAAAAAAAAAAAACGACATTGCACGTGATTTTTTTTTAATTCACGCCCCTGAGTTACTTTTGTCGACATAAGCAGAATAGCATAATAATGTAAAGCGAGCTAAAGAGGTTAACAATTCCACCCCCTTGGATTGGTTAGATTTTCTTTTGATCATTCAATCAGAAATAGAAGTTACTTTGTCAAGTTTTGCAGAAAAACTCAGAATATGAAATATAGAAAAGAATTATGAGAATGCATAATGTAAGAGCGAGCAAAGCGAGCTCGAAAAATATTGTACAATTTCGGATTCGTTGCATTTTTCTTTTGACCATTCATTCATACAGAAAAAGGAGTTATTTTGTCGACTTATGCAGAAAAGTTGAAGAATCGAGAGAATATAGAATGGAAGAGCGAACGAAGCGAGCTCGAAAATTGTAGCAAGTCGCTTCGGATAGGTTCGGTTTTTTTAGTCCATTCATACAAAAATAGCAAAACTTATTTTGTCGACTTATACTAAAAAGCTGAACCTCATTTTACAGTTTCTAAGTAAGTATTATGAAACGTTTGGGTTTTGGAAAGTAGTCTTAACCTTTTCTAATACCAAGAACATAAAATTTAATAAATCTATAGTCTATTATTATTAGAGCGGTCGCGCCCCACCGGTTGAGAATCTCTGCTTTACATCAAACACCGATTACAGATACCCAGTCTCAACTTTCATGCGAAACCAACAAGTCTGTCAACTATTTTGCTCACCATACATTTTCTTTACAGATATTCACCATGAATAACGTATCAGTTGGTCCTAAGCCCTCCCAGGTCACGTGCCCATCGTGTCGAGCCACCATCGTCACGAGGATCCAACGCAAGGCCACCACAAAGACCCATGTGATCGCACTCCTCCTATGTTTGTGCCTGTAAGTATCCTTGAGTTAACGAAAAATTATAGATATACTGAAAAGGTGAGTGATATTTTTTAAGGGTATAGCCGACGAGGGGAACAGTAACGCTACAACGAAAAATTATAATCAATCAATAGTCATTTTAATGTATAATGCATGCATACTCAGTCCATAATGTTCCCACCGCTCTCTTTAAGAGGGAGTGGAATGTAGTCTACCACGCGGGCCCAGTACGGGTTGGTAGATGGCACATGTCTTCGAATTTTTGTTTCCAGGAAAAGTCGGGGCCGTTACCACTGGGCCTCGATTGGTCTCTTTTCTCGTCATTTCAACATTCATACTTATTATTTTAAATGCGATAGTAACTCTGACTGTCTGTCTGTTACCTTTTCACATCTTGAATTTAACAGCTGAATGGATTTCGACGTTTTGCCCGCAGGTACCCCATGATATGGGTTAGAATAAGAAGATTCTTTTATTTCGGTAGTTCGTTCAAGTGGAATAATTTCCGACCTTCACGTAGGCGAACCCGGTATAGTGGTGACTCGCACGAATTTACTCGCTCGAATCCGGGCGAATCGACCATTTTAATTAGTATTAGTTTTTCTTGAGCCGATTCACACGAATTCAATTTATTTGTGGACGAATCGACAACTCCAGCAATACGTAGTAGTAAAGTGCACTGGAGCACAGAAGTGATTAGGGTAAAATATTTTGAAATAAAATGATACATGTAAATTAATCAAACATAAAAATATCATTTTAAAGATAACAAACAATTGAACATCTTGCTCAGAGAGTTATAGATTACAATTTTAATTTGCATAAATCAATATAGATGAATGTACTTATACAATAACAATATTTGATAAATAAATAAAAACTAACACACAAAGTAGACTTGTGGAGACTTTCTGAGTCGTACATTGTAATCCTATAGAAATAAAGGTACAAAAAATCCCACAGGCTAATTAGGGGGCAATGAAGACTCTGGATGTAAATTTTGGGTAGCGTCTGCTCCGGACTGAAGATTATTTGAGAGACATATAAAAGGCAGCAGTTAATTGTATGCATTAGGTTTAATTGTTTAATCTGTATTTACTACTTTTGTACGCCCTAGAGGCAAAGCATAGCGCCCTCAATGTACCTATTACCAAATAAGAACTTATAATGTACCTATGTTTTACAATAAATAAATGAATCTGAATATGAATGTAAGTTACAAAAAAAAAAAAAAACTATATATTTGTTTCCGTATCCTGCAATAGTCCTGCACCAATCGGGGGTTGTCCTTGGGTGCACTAGCATAGCGCGAACAGGGATAATCGTGTGTTGGGGCCTAATTCCATTAAAAACGTCTAATGGGCCTCTGCGGGTTCGCTTCGGCCCCTCGTACGCCTTCCAAAGGTCCGGGACCCTGGGGTCCTGAGAAATGTCAGAGGTAACCAAAAAAAAACTAAATGTATTTTGTTATTATTATTTTGCAAGCCGCCTACATTGACTTGATTTGATTGACTGTTTCTGCTTCTTGTATATAGGTCATCTACAGCGCTTTTAAATTTTGTACAAGTTGCCAAAAGACGATCAGACAATTCACCAGGTTTCATAAAACTATAGATTCCGTGAAACATGCCAACTATGCCCAGATTTTTTGAATAATTACTACTAGTTAATAGTAGTAATTTCAATAGAAGAGTTAAACTGCAATTTAATTTACGAGCTAGAGTTAAATGGCAATGAGTTAGCTGTAGCTCTCGATCTGACCCCGCCCTTAGCCTTTGAAAAATGTGTGACACAAGAAAGTGATGTTAAGGTTCCATTTTCCATTCCAGAAAGGTAAGGCAATACCTGAATAGGTAACCAAAATGCCAATATTTTTGCTAATTTGCTAAAGCACAATGTCAATGAATGCGGTCATTTGAATTGTAACACGTGTCAAATGGGTACCTAGCTGTTTCATTAATTTATCAAATTATCACTCTACGAAAACAGTAAAAATAAATTAATATAATCAAGCCTGCCATTGCCAGAAGTCTCGTTTTTAATTTAAAAATGTGTTAATTGGGGCTCTTTTAGAATAGTTACATCACTATTTGATTACAATAATTATGATGGCCTGTTAGCATTCCATATTTTTTTCCCTTTAAATAACTGCCATCAGTCCTTTCTGGACTATTATCAGTTTGGTTGCGTGAATGTAGTTGGCATTTCAGGTACAGGGGCCATTGCCACTGCTACCTCTTTAGATTACTTGACCTCTCTTAAGTCGATTTACAGATTCGCTGCTGTCCAGTAATTTCACAGCCAGAGGATTTGGGTGGATGGCTAGGCGATCGGCATAACACTTTTAATGATTATTAATTTCCTCAAAAATAGTAGGAGTGTTGAGATAATCATGGATTCCTTAATTTCGTGTGAACCATGGTGCATTGACAATATTCCCCAAGATGGCGTATTGAGCTATTTGGAGGCACATTATGTTACTTTTGCTGGCCACTCCCCATAGTTGGATGCCGTAAGACCACATAGGTTTTAATAGAGAATTGTACAGCAGGAGTTTGTTGTCCAAAGATAGGACAAAACAGGACTGAGTTACGACTCATCAACCAATACAAGTTTTTTTTTATTATTTGGCTTGTAGTTGTTCTCTTTTTTGTTTTATAATATGCGTCTTCCAGGTGAGCCTTTTGTCCAGGCAAAAACCGAGATACTTAACCCAATCTGTGTGTGGTGGAGTTGTATCCCCCAGTGTTACTGTGGGGCAGTCGCCTCTTCTCAAGGTGAAGGTAATGTGAATTGATTATTGATCTTATTTATATATTAATGGTGCCATACAAAACAGGCTTTTATGAAGGAGCGATGTTTTCGCAGAGTGAGGCTATATGTAAGAAGTTCTTATATTTAGTACGTCTATTTCTAGTGACAGTGGTGCCGATTCTCTTGTACATCGAACTAAACTAACTAAACTATCACTAAAATTTCTTACTTTTGGCTATGAGAATCTTAACGCTTTTCTGCAAATAAAATTCTCTAAATTAAAAAATAATTTTGACACGACTAAAACGAATTTGACAATCGCGAATCCACGTGGTACCCGATTTTTTTTAGAGCCGGAGGCGCGCAGGGGCTGCAGCCTCGACGTATTTTCTAGGGAATATTTCACTTTTTGTATGGAAAATATGAAAAAAATATTACCAACATGTTGAGTTTTAGGGGTTTAAGGGTTTAATAAAGGGGGTCTAAATTTTCATTATTTTTAGGACCATTTTCGAGATATAAGCAAAATAAAAAATAAATACAGTACTGTTTTTGCACATGAAGTCGAGATATTGGTGTGAATTTTAGTTCATGACAACTTATTTTACCCCACACCTTTTTAATCGCGATTAAAAATTGTTAGGTTTAGTCTGGTTTGATCTTATACAATCAAAATTTTAGGTGAAAAACGTCAAATTCAGAATAGCAAAATTGCCATTTTCACTAAACTAAAAACTCAGTACTATCTTAGTGCTGTCAAACTAAAATATAGTTAAGTTGTGTCACTTTAGTCTATTTCAGAATGGGAAATCGTCGTTTGACCGGATTAAACTAAATTTTAGTGATTTTTAGTTTAGTTTAGAGGCATTTGTGACAAGAGAATCGGCACCATTGTCTGACAAAAGAGGAAAGCAGTGAGGATTGCTTCTAACAAGTAAAGCTATTTCCAAGATGCATAGTGACGGAAAACTTTGGTTGACAGCTATCGCTATTTTAGATCTTAAATATAGGCCGAATACAACGCTTTTGCATTTTAAACACCATGTCGGTGTTTGTCGAATTACCCCAAAATATTAGACCGTATCTAAGCACCGATTCAACAAGTCCATAATACGCCATGAATAATGCGTTTCTACTTACTGTCACTTATTCTGCGCTTTTATAATTTCTAACGTCCCGTACAAAAGCGTACATTCATGTTTGGAATACCAAGAAACAAGTTTCAAACATGCGTGTCGTATGGTGTCAGTTTTTCCAATTTGACCTTGGTCACTGAGAGACTGACAATACAACATTACCATTTCAGCTCATGTTGATACGACAGCGATGGTAAAAACAATTGATGGTTTTAGATCAACTTGGTCTATCTACTTGTTTACGTCAACAAGTTAAGTTACAAGTTTTTAATAACCTTGATATTTATTCTTTGACGTAATTTTCGTCTAGACAAAATTGTGGCAATATTAAACGTGTCTGTATGACTTTTCCTGTTAGGTTTTAAAATACGGGACCTGTCTTTTTCTTTAGAATCAATACCCATGGTTGGCTACTGAGCTGACTACATATTTAATAAAACCGACAGGTTATCCTACAGTTTTACTAGTTTTCGTGCTTTTTTCAACAGCACCGCTCAAGGAAATGTGTTAATATTTAATTTTTTTAGGGTTCCGTACCTCAAAAGGAAAACACGGAACCCTTATAGGATCACTCGTGTGTCTGTTTGTACGTCTGTCTCAGCTAATTTGCTCCGAATCTAATTGACCGATTAAGTAGAAATTTGGTTCACGTATGTATGTATGTGACCCAAATACGGACGGGTAACATAAATGAATAAATTTTGAATTTATTATTAATAATTTTAAAAAAGAAAGTTTTGCGAACTGTACCGTATGACATATCAAATGAAAGGGCTTATTGCGAAGATTACAAATACATTTTATTAATCATTTTTAAATAAAAACTTTTAAAGATATTTAAGAAAATAAATGAAAATTGACCAAATTTCTCCCAAATTTTTAATAATTTTGAAAAAAATACAGAATATAGTTCTATGCTCATATATTACAGGAAAATCTATAATAAGTCTATGGTCTTAAAAAAACATGGTTTTTTGTTTTGGGTGGGAAGTTATTAAATAACTTCCCCTCCTCTGGGCGGAGCGGGAGGGCGTGTCAGACTCTTACTGACTAAAACCCACCCGTGTTCCTTCAGTTGCCTGTAGGTTGCAAGAGGCCATGGTATCCCTTTCGGACTTTCCCGCGGCCCCGGCAGGCATCGGTCCTAGCGGACCCCGTCAGTTCTGCTGATAGTCCCCACTATTTCGTTGAACTGGATATATGAATAAAAATTTGAGTCGCCATTTGTGGAGTTTGGACGTCCAAATACTTTTATTAATTCAATTCTTGAAAGTAACTATTTGGAATTACCAAGGAATTGACCCCTGTCAGTCACGGCGCCACGCCGCGCGCCGTCAGCCATAATTATTTTTCTGCACGTAAGTTTAAAGCATAATGTCTTTTATAGTTTTCATTTAAATGATGAAATGTCCGGGCATATTTTAATCTTAATTAAATGGTCAATTTAATCAGATAATAGTAGCTTCGGAAATAACGTTTTTTTTTTTAATGAAATTTTGAAAGATAGATATGGTTACTGTGGGTCACTTAGAATCCAGTAGAACATAATTTTTATCTATCTGTAACGATTTAGTCAGCGCACGCCATGTAAGCGCTCAAAAAAGTGCTTTTTTCATTATTTGACAAAACTTCAAGTTTCAGTACTACGTAATTACGTTAAATATAAAATAATTATGAGAATAAACCTTCTGGAATACATTCTCTAAATTATGTTGAAAACCTCATCAAAATCCGTTGCGTATTTTACAAGAACAACGGGACATACACACAAACGCGAAAACCGACTTTGTTTTATAATATTTAGAGATTAGAGAAGAGATAAAATGGATGTGCCCAAGGTCGAAGACGGTCATCGTTTAAATTGAAATATTTTTAAATGAAGTGAGTTTTGTAGAAAATACCGAGTTTGTACCAACTAGAATTACAGGAAAAGTATTCCTAATAATGTACAATACATAGGTATATAATATTTAATATTACGTGTGAATAGGCAACAAATTATAACAAAGCAGGTCCATAGGTAGTTAGGTAGGTACACGTCATATTGCTTATTGACGTCATCTATGATTACCTAGTTGAGGAAAAATAATTGTATACCTACTTAATTTGAGCAAATTGTATGAATATATCGCACCTTTGGTAGAACAAGGGCATAATTGTCATAAATTGCCAAAATGACTTAAATATGCAGAAATGCTTTAAAAAGGCCCTTTGAACTGGAGGGGCAAAGACATTCGTTTGGCAATTTATGACAATTATGCCCTTGTTCTACCAAAGGTGCGATATATAGGAGGTGAGTCAAGGAAAAGCTTGGGAATTTTTATTGCCTACTATTAAACAAGCAATATTTGTAATCACGTTGTGGAAAACAGCTCTAACGATTTCGATGAAAATTGCAATATAGGGGTTTTTACGAGGGCAAAAAATCGATTTAGCCAGGTCTCATATCTGGTAAAATTCGTTTTCTCCATATTTTCACCCGGGCAGAGCTCGGTCGCCCTAAGTTTAGAATAAAATGTCTACCTTAGAATAATGACATGGCAGCTTGGAATTAGTTAGTACCTACTATCATGGCAGCATAGAATTAGTAAGTACCTACTATCATGGCAGCATGGAATTAGTATGAATTTCCCTATATTATTAATGAGCATTTTCTGTTTTCACTAGAGCAGAGCTCGGTCGCCCAGGTACTGTGTGATAATACATAAATATGTAGGCCTGGCATGCCCTAAGGCGACAGACAGCGTCAAATTTATCCAAACACATGAGCTAAAATATAAAATTTAGATCCATTGGAACAGAAAAATAACACTATATTCATAATCATTGACATAATTACGTTTTTAAATTGAAATCGAAGATATTTGCAACTAGTTTTTCCTGTCTCCTTCATTATTAACGGTTCTCTTCTACCAGTCAACCAGAATAAATATGAGAATTAAAATGATCACTGATAGGTTAAGTCTTCTAGAAATCAGGGAAATGTGTAATATTATCAATTTCTCTGAAAGTATCCTAAACAATTGGATTTCTTTGTTTCAGTTGCTGGCCATGCGTCTGCATTCCTTACTGCACGGACTCCTGCCAGAACGCCGACCATTACTGCCCCAACTGTAGCTCCTACTTAGGTAGCTTCCAGAAATAGTTCACGGAAGATCTTCTATTTTATATGTTTTATAATATTAAGTATTTTATAAGCAAATATTTACCGTATGTCGCACGTATAAAATGAAGTTTGAAATGTTCGAATTTCAGCCGCATTTTTCCTTTTATATTGTGAAGACGAAAAATACGTAGATCTTGTGTGAGTAAAAAGGGACAAATGGAACGGTCAGAAGTTTATGTTAAAACAGTCAATCCAAATGTAAGTATTTCTGTATTTTTTTCTTATATCTGTGTATAGAACATGTAAAAAAAACTGTCCAATCCGTGAAGGTGTTGTTAGGTATCATACTGAGTCTAATTTGGTAATTTTCAAGAAAAAATTAGGTAAAAATTGGCCACTTTTTTTCTCAATGGGGAAGCTTACCGCTTTATTACATGGGGTGCGGGCGTCCGTCATTTAACGGGTGTCTACAAGTCATAAGTGATGACCTCTGTTGAAAATTTTCAATTATTTAATGGATTTGGGGTAATTTTGGTACCAAAAATGTGACTTTTGAATAGCAATAAGATGACGTATATTTAGTTACCTAATCCGCTTAACTGTTTTTAAAGAGTTCTAAAGAACCCTGTAAGAAATCGACATGTATTTCACCTCTCAACGTGGCATCCTCGGGATGACGATTGACTTGTTGCTAACCCGAACAGGACGTCCCGCGTGCCACGTCAAGCGCCGAACGCAGTGTGAACCACACCACCCGACAGTACTGCGTACCAAATATACGCCATCTAGTGTATTTTATAATGGATTTCGGCAGTGTCACGCCTGAGTCAATTAACTAGCAATAACTTTATTATTTTCAATAATAATAAAAAAATGGTTTCTTTTAGGTACCTAATGTTATTGCAGTACCCCTTTTGTATCCGACAGGGATTTTTTGACATATTGCATATGTCGTGTGCCTGCAAATAAGGTTCAGAATCTTCGTGTAACGCACAATTTTGTAACTATAAAAAAATATAATCACTGACAGAAGAAAAAAATTACAATTTTGGTCTTAACAAACCTGTAACATTGTACCCAGTGAGTATAAAAAATGCGTTTTCGCTTACAATTTCAAGAGTTAGCTGGCATTGTTTTTCCGTCGTCGATGGCATAGGTAAAAACATTCTAGATATTATCCACAATTATATTATATTCTTATTTTTATTTGTGTTGTCTTTCCATCATTAAGAATTCCATAATCGCAAATCCCAGTTTTCGGAAAAAAAACAAAAAAAAAACAGTGAGTAGGCTTATCAACGATTGATATCTCAACTCATTTATTTCTATGATATTTTTTTAAAAGAAGTAAATATAATAAATAGATGGTATATTTATTTACGTATGAGAAGGATATTTGAGATTACAGCTTATGCAGAAGATATCGTAAGTCCTTACCTATTTAACTCGCTTCGAAACTGGGTCTTGTTCAACCACAGTCTAGCAACATTTGCTACCCAAGTATTATGATCTTTATTTCATAGAAATAAAGTCTATAATGCTATGATTTATTATGAATCATTCAGTAGCACAACCTAGCAATGCGATTTTCGGAAATTAAAACATATTCGTTCGGTAGAGAAAGTGGTTTAAGCGTATATTGAATAAAATTGTAATCGACTTTGTTATTTTTTTAATAAATATTTTGTGAAGCAGATAATTTTCGTTTTTTTTTTTTATTTCATGTTTAAACTCTAAGCATTTTTTATTGTTATTTTATTGACATTATTAAATTGTGCGTGGTTGCCAGCCATATTTAGATACTATTGTATGTTTGCAGTACTCTATAACAATGCAAAACCATAAACAAGTGGCAACAAAGAAAAATTGTACAACGACTACAAAATAATTTTTAAAAGAAAAAATAAAACACATAATTTAACGCGAAAATCGTTCGTGCGTAGATAGCCAAGTTTTTCTATGAACGTGACATCACGAAGACGGCAGCATTGAGGGTAGTTCCGCAATAAACTGAGCCGAGTGCTTCCGCACATAAAAATATCTGCCACGCGCCTCCCCGTCCGGCCGCGATGCGGCGCTAGCGACGCGGCGGAACAGCGAGGTTTATGTAAGCGATCGAGGTGGGTAGGGTTGCCAGTATAGGATTGGCCTGAGATATTATTAAAATGAATAACTGTTATAACGTCTCCATACTCCAAGAACTCGGCATCAAACAGTGTCTAACAGCACTAGTAAAGTCTCGAATACTAACGTTTTTTGGTCATGTCTCCAGGCGGATAATGACTCCATAGAGCGTCTAGTGGTGTACAGCAGAGTGGAAGGTACGGGTACGGGAGGTCACTGATGAGTCTTTGAATCCGCGATTGGAGGCCCTGTTAATTAATGCGCCAGACTGTCATGTAACAGAACCAGATGGAGGGAGATCGTGAGGCGGGTAACGACTAAACCTGCGATTGGGCATAGTTCATTGTGACAAGAGAGAAACGAAGAAGAAGAAGAAGAAGAAACGATGTCATACAACTGTCAAAGATTGACAATTGTAATTTGACATCCGGACCATTTTATTTGGTAGTCGAAATGCTTAAAAATTTATTGCCCTGACGTTACCAATGAAGATAACTTCAAGATTGATGAAATCCTCAAAAATCATGAAATGATGAAACTTTAGCGAGACATTAATTTACAACGAGTTTTAATGTTATTTATCAACCTGTTACGCGGCAGCCCTTGCATAGAAACGGTTTCTATTCTAAAGATAGAGTACTGGCATGTGATTAGGTACTATCTAGCCGGTAGTAACTAAACGAGGCACAGTTGGCAAAAGACAGATTTTTTGTTTCGTGTTTAGTAATCAGATATTTTTATGTGTTTTACGTGTGTGTGTGTGTGTGTGCAAAAAACACAGAAAGTCAGCATGATTTTTTCCGACATCTTCAACAATCAACGTCATATTTCAGCCAATTAATGAATTATACACCTAAATATTCCTCATGAATCACTCCGTCCTTTGGTGAAAACCTTATGAAAATCCTTTCGGTAGTTTTGAGTTTATCGCGTTCAGATAGATAGACTGTGTGTGTGTGTGCAAAAAACACAGTGAGATGATTTTTTCGCGACATCAACAATCATCGTTATATTTCAGCTAATTAATGAATTATACACCTAAATATTCCTCATGAATCACTCCGTCCTTTGGTGAAAACCTTATGAAAATCCTTTCGGTAGTTTTGAGTTTATCGCGTTCAGATAGATAGACGTGGCGTGACTTTGTTTTATAATATGTAATGCTAGTGATAGTGATGAATAAGGTTTTTTCACAGATTGAGACTGAGATTTGTAAATATTATCAAAATACGGGAATTGTCCCTCAGCACGCGTAGCATGACTATCGTAGAAACGGGTTTTGTCTACGGAAGAATAGACAAAATGACAGATTGTGATTGTTTATCTGTCATTTTGTCTATTCTGCTGTTCTTTATAATAAACCGGTACTTTTATACAATTTAAGGCATTATTAATGCTATTTTAGCTTTATTTACTGCTGATCTTCCCTTCACCACAGTCTCTAACTCCTATCAGCTTCGAAACAGTTTCAATACATTCCTGGAACGCCATGTAGCGCATCTTACACAGATCTTAAGTCGGTTAGCGATAAAGTTTGTCCATTGAAGCTAAGCCGCAACTCGCTAGCAAGGAGACCATGCAATTTAATTATTGCTGGTTCAAAGGCGAGGGTACAACGGACGATATTCTGGCTATGGAAATGATTTTAGCAAGTTGAGCATCTCTGTACGCCTGTGCTTTCAATGACGTTAGTTAGGTGCACGGGATAAGGAACTTCCTTGGCATTACCATTTTGGTTTTGGCTGCTTTGGTGGGAGATATCTTTGGAAAGGTGAAAGACTTTGTAAGTTGTTTGTGCCTATAGTCATAAGTTTTATAAAACCTCTAAGGTGAATGACTGCTGGTTCAAAAGCCTGTGCGCAACGGCCGGAAAATCATTTCCATAGCTATATGGAAATGATTTTACCAATTTGAGCATCTCCGTACGTCTGTGCTTACAATGATACAAAAGAAAGAAAGAAAGTTATTTATTGTGCACAAAAAAAAAAGCGCATTATAAAAAAACATAAAATACTCACATACAAAGTAGCCAAAAGCCTCGTATGCAACCAATAAAAGTTTAACAATTTTGTTCATTGCTTGATGTTAGGGCCAGGGACCAAAGACAATATAAATTGCGTAATTAATAAGTGTTGCGATACTGGCAAATGATAAAAATGTGATGTTAGTCAGGTGCAAGGTATAACCAGCTTCCTTGGGATTACCATTTTGGTTTTGGCTGCTTTGGTGGGAGATATTTTTGGAAACGTGGACGACTACGTTGTTTGTGCCTATAAGGCACGGGTTTTTTAAAACCTTACTATTATTGTTGGTTCAAAGGCGAATGTACAACGGGCGATGTGCTGGCTATGGAAATAATTTTAGCAAGTTGAGCATCTCTGTACGTCAGTGCTTTCAATGACGTTAGTTAGGTGCACGGGATATGGAACTTCCTTGGCATTACCATTTTGGTTTTGGCTGCTTTGATGAGAGATTTTAGGAAAGGTGTCTATAAAAACAATTGTAAGTGGTAATAGTATAAGTAAATAAATAAAATTATGTTTGAATTTATGATAGATACTGGTTTTCAAGGCTTTTGAATTAATCAGTTTTAAATTATTATATTTGTCAATCATAACATAATATCCGCCTGCGGTATTTTTTTTTTTCAATTATCAGTATTATCTTTGTTATTGCATTAGCACAAATATTTTTGCACTAATCACACACAAAATTATCTTATCAGAATGGTTTGTAATGCCTAAAGCTTATTATCATTTGTCTATGTGCTGTCACCGACGATGACGTAGAGGCGGTGAAGTGGTTGAAGTATTTGGGAATAAGAATTATTGTTATCAAAGAATGTGTCAAAGTCAGGCAGAATTTGGACGCAGCTGATATACCTACAGTTACGAGCTATGTATCCACTTAACAAAATTCAAAAGCGATTTTCTCTGCTTAAGTTTTGTCACAGAATAGTACTTATTGTGTCTACTTATCAGACAGTATTCAGTCACGAGCACCTTTCCACTTAGCAATCTTTAAAAGTGATTTTCCCCTACTGTGTTGATTATAATTTTACATTGTTATGAACATAGTATTTTGGAACCGATACTAATATGAAATAGGTGTTATCTCAAAGTTGCAGTCGTTGTCAACGACTGCAACTTGGTAGACACAATAAGTACTATTCTGTGACAAAACTTAAGCAGTCGTACAGGAATAATAATAATATATAAATAATATATATATGAGATAATAATAATATAATTGATTGATTGATTTATTGATTTATTTATTTAACGGTTTATGTACACACAATATAGGTATAAACAGACAAGAAAAAAAGGAACAGAAAAATACGTACAAAGGTGATGCTTATTTCTAAAGAAATCTCTTCCAGCATACCTGCAATAGGAAAGTAGTTAAAGAGATAAGGGGGGGGGGGGGGGGGGTTATATTAATATTATTTTTTTGTCGACATTTCTTTCTCATTTCTCCTTTAGCAGGTCTGAAAGATATTTCTTATGAAATAAGTAGTCAGTACCTACTCAAAACTATAATTATGTCGTATCTGTATGTATTTTACTGTGTGTACATATATAATAAAAAAAATAAAAAAAAAATTGGATAGAGAAGAGGTTACTAAGGAATATTTTATCATAATTTAAATATCATCTTGGTTCCATCTTCAATCAAAGTGCTGCTGTTTTCAGGATCTTCAAGATTTTAACGCGTACGTCCTTTTCAAATTCTGTCCGAAGGAAAAAAAAGGAAATAAATAAACAAATTGGTTGGTACCTTCATGATGTAAGTTTGCATCTCTGGATATCCGGCCATCCTGATACTGAACGGATATTTATATGAATGATCCTATAAATTACTATTAATTTGCCTAATACATACAATGATGTCACAGGATAATATAAAGTGTCACTCACACAAATTCATAGTTTCGTCTGATGATAACTCTAACCGAGGAAATACCTAATTTATTTTTTATTATGCTTTATCATATTATGACATGTTCCTGAACTTCCTGAGTTTAAAAAATTACACATCAGCTACTGTATTCAACAGTACCTAACTACACAGTCCTATCCTTTTGAAATACATTATCGCATTTTGCAGGCTTCCGGACGCTGAGCAGATAATACACTGCAGTCACATTCAGATTAAATAATGAATTAAAAAGTGAGAATGATTTTACGTTAGGTCAGTTTTATTATTATTTTTTGCTGTATGTTAGTCTTCTGAATCGGGGGCTGAAAAACACAAATAAATGTTATCGCAAAAACGCTCAATCATTAATTTCCAATTTTTTACGGCTTGTAGACTTTTTTGGTTTCAAATGCAATCAAATAAATATATTTTATTTCACATAAACCTGCACCAATGAAACTTCAGAAGCGAGGTGCACGGTTCCAATTGGTCGTTTCCTATGGGGAAGAGCCGGCAGGAAACTATACACAGTAACTCTTATAAAAATAATTGGCTTTTACAATATTTTAAAATAACAGTGTTAATAGGTATGTGAGGACAGTGTAGACCTTTCATCAAGTAACAGGTAGGTACTTCTGAAAATAGTTAAAATACAATAGACGACGTATATTTAGTAACCTAATCCGCTTAACTTTTCTTAAAGAGTCACGACACGTGTTTCACCTCTCAACGAGGCCTCGAGATGAGGATTGACTTGTTGGGAAAATATGAAAATAGTTAACCAACTTTCAGGATTTGAACGAAGCAAATTACTGAGCAGTCCAGAGGGGCTAAACAAGCAATCGATTTCAAAGCATTTCGTATTTCTAAATCGACTTTTAACACCATTGACATTAGCTTTTCAGTAGCTTTTGTACTGACATAAGACTGACTGACATGGAAAAGTCAAAAATGTATATATGGGACGACTGCCCATATCTACATTTTTGACTATTCCATCATCTTTATCGCTGATAGACTGTCACTTTGTATAAACCCTTAGGCCCTCTGATAGCTACTTACTGATCGGGAAGAGTAGGAAGTCAATTGACACAAAAAGAAGAAGATTACTTGGTATGGAGGACCTTCAAACTGTTTTAGTTTTCTCCAAAATAAAAAGTAGGTGATGTTCTAAAGAACACCAGCAGATCTATAGATCTGACTGCTACAACGGCTGGGAAATCTCAATAACATTTTTGTAGCTTCCATATGCTATATCAAAAGGATTGCAAACGACGTGCTTCCTGCCTATTCCAAAGGTAATCTGACTAACATCGTATCGTGATTCAAGGCAGTAGCCACATATCGCCAGACAATGCAACGTTTTGAATAAAGCATCATTTCTTTTAACAGCTCAGCAGTTTGACAACAAATTGTCGTGTGTTTCGCCAGTCAAGGGATACTATTTGCATTGACGCCGGTTTTCCGCGGCTTCATACAACCCGATCACATGCCATCGGCGTCTATCTTTAGAATAGAAACAGTTTTAGATGTCGGTGCTCAAACGTTAGCCGAATCGAAAACATTTGGCAAGATAGTCGCCAAAAAGCTGTCTAGAATAGTTTTCACACTAGTTTGAATTTAGTTAAATAAACCGTTTTGGATAAACAAACGTCCTACCCAATACGTCAGAGAATGAGTTAGAACGAATCCTGGAAAAGCTGGCTTTTTTAATTTTTTCGGAAATTTGTCATGTGCTTGCAAAGCACTACACTATAATACTAACATTAAACGTTTATTACGACCAACATGGGCTTACAAGAGATCATACATATCATAAATAAAATTAAAAACATATAATCAAAAAAACTGCACATAAACGCACATAATTACGTATTTAGGTACAAGTTTTGATTACTCAGTCGTGAACCATAACTACAGCAATGATAGATAGATTTATAGAATATTCTTTATTATGTACACCATACAAATTACGGAAATAAATTTAGGGTGACACAATGGGCGGTCTTATCGCTAAAAGTGAGCAACGGTTGAGATCTAACTTCTGCCAAGCATTTAGATGAAAAAATCTCATAACCTACACTAGACCTACCGAATAGGTATATCTTCCGAAGTTTAACAATATAAAGTACATTTGAAATCAGGTTTTTAAACTAATATCAATGTAGTGTGCTGAAGTCCATTACGCCCAATACGCTTTCGTAAACGTAAATGAAAACAAAAGCTAAATGTCAAACCAAACAAAACACGCGCGTATTGCACGGCATCGTTCATTTGTAGCCGAAGTATTTGTGCATTTCGGGCAGCGACAGATTCAAGTGGTATTTTTGAGGCATTTGGCAAATTGAGCGCTGCAGCGCTGCATTTTAGACGGGTTTTATGACAGAAAATGCCGAAAATTGGTGCTGTTTTGTGATCGATAAAGTTTAGCATATTTAGTTTCGTTAGTAGACTGAAGTTATAAACGATTTCCACAGTAAGAATTTACAGTGAACTTTTTAAGTAAAACAAACAATAAGCACCTGTTTTCTGAGGAAACAGGTGTTCATGCGTTTCACACCACCCTTTAATGTTGGCGGGAGCCAAACATCAATGAATATTAGTTGGTACTTGACCTTTTTTACATTCTTTATTGACATAATCATCTTAATATTTGACATTATATACCGAAAATTTAATTTCAACACTGTATTAGTGGCTTTTGTGTACATGATAATTATTCAGATTTTTTACAGCAATCATATCATTTCGTTTAAAATAGTTTATTTTTATGAATTATTTATTTATATTTTATACAGGGTGAATTTGAATTCATGCGACACCTGTTAAGGGGTCATTGTACTCATCATTATGAACAACTTTCACTATGGAACCAACACCGAAATCGCGAAAAAAAAACCAGCCTCTTCCTACATTTTGACGAGCTATGCGAACATAAATATAGGGAACAGCTGTTTTGTTTTTCGCGGTGACGGTGTTGGTTTCATAGTGAAAGTTGTTCATAATGATGAGTACAATGACCCCTTAACAGGTGTCGCATGAATTCAATTTCAACCTGTATAGATTATTTTCTATTTTGTGAATGTGAGAACGCTGTAGGCGCTTAGTGGACTCTAGATTTACTAACCATCTTCTATTTTGTTAAGTACCTGGTACTTGTTGAAAGACCTACACTGTCCTCCCATACCTATTAATACTATTATTTGAAAATATTGTAAAGGCCAATTATTTTTAAAAGAGTAACCGTGGAGTTTCTTGCCGGCTCTTCTCCTTGGGAAATGACCAATTGGAATCGTGCACCTAGCTTCGGACGTTTCATAAGTGCCCATGTAGGTTTATGTAAAATAAAATATTTTGAATTTAATTGAATTGACCACTACTCTTGTAGAAGTCGTTGCGCTGTTCAATCCCTTTGAAGATACCTATATAAAAACTAATACGCTAACTCTCTTTTTTAAATATCTTCACTGATATGCAAATATCTATAGGTACTATCGCGGACACTGGCGCCTGACCACTTTTCGACCATATTGCTTAGGCGATGGCGCCGCGATGGCAATTTATTTTATACTAGCTTGTGCCCGCGACTTCACTCGCGTGGAATGGCGGGCCCCGACCCAGCGCGTCGCACCCTATTGCCCGCTAGCGCTATTACATCGTTTTTGCTTAGCGTAGTTTATATTTTTTTCCCTCTTGCTCTGCTCCTTAGGGACGTAGCGTGAAGTTACATAGAGTAAAACCTTCCTCAAGAATGGGGCCATCCAATGCAAAAACAATTTTTCAAATCCAACTGGTAGTTCGGGAGATTACCCCCTACATACAAACTCACAAACAAACATACGAACAAAGAACTTACAAACAAACACAAAATTTATCTCTTCATAATATTAGTATAGACTATCCGTAATAAACCGAAACCCTTAAAAGCAGTTCGTCTCTTGAATTTATATTCATCGCATTGAAAACACTCTTTATTTACAGACATTCTTAGGTAACTGTTTCGTAATCATGGCATAGCTCAGCGAGAGTTTATAATACAAAAAAAATTGCAAACATCGCTAATATCCACGAGTTGTTTTATTTGGCTTGACGCCAAAGCGATGGTTAAAATTGTCGGCTAACCTTCAACAATCTCTTAGAAAAAAAACTATGCGAAATAAATGTTGACGTTATCATAGGACAAGAAAAAATGAATGGAATTCACGCGAATTATTTAATAATCATTTAGTCGCCCGACGTTTCGACCCTGAACAATTTCGTTCGCGGTTGCAAGCATCCATTTTAGATGGAAGAGCAATACCCAAACTTAAAACGGATTATCATCACCATTTCAGGTATAAGACGTCTACTGCTCGACATAGGCCTCTCATCGCCACATCTACCGGTCCTGTGCTTCTCGTATCCAGCGCATTCCTGTTGCGTTCTGTCAACCAAGGTCATTTGTGTACCTTGTGGAAGGCATGCCAACGCTACGCCCTCCGGTGCTCGTTCGCCACTCGAGGATTTGCCGGCCACAAAGCGTGGTCATCTTCAAAGAATCACTGTCGACAAGAAGAGTCATTATGCTATGATTATAATAACCAGCCCTTATCACAAATTCGACCCTAGTTTATGAAGCAACTTTGACATTAAATCGGCAGCAAAGGATTGCCAAGTCATCATCAACTGTTTCTAGTAAATTAAGGGATAGAAGAACAAACGAGTGACGCTTTAGAGTAGTCGCTTATAATGTGTAACATCTGACATCTCACTTTGGTAATAAGTAACATTAAAGTAATAGTAACATATTAGAGCGGCGGGGCCTCGTCAAGGTCGTTTCTGACGGCCAACTCCACGACACCGCGCGCGCTTATTGGTCAAATCAAATAGCGCGCGCTTCCTCGGCTTCCTGTGACACACTTCACCAAATAACTCCCACAGATTTGATTATTTAGATTTAGATTTACATTTTGATTACAAGGCAGTGAGGGGAAAGATATTACACATCAAAAATGTGTGTGTGTGTGTAAATGTTGGTGTACTATAATAGATAGACCTCTTAAATGCGTAATTTTATGATATGTGTGTATAGCCTGATTGATGTACACGGTGCGATTTTATTGCACGTGGCTTACAATGTGTGATGCAACTATAAAAGTTGCATCGTGTAAACAGTGTTTAGATGATGCAAGTAATTTGTTGTTTCAGTTTTATTATATGCCACAGGTTGGTGCCACAGGCAAGTAACGTGCATCATGCAAGAAGACCTTAACTCACCCCACGACCAGCTAACAACAATTTTCCATTGTTGTGTCGTATTAATCATTGACACACGAGTATTTTATTATGCAGTGAATAATGTTACACTTATAAAATAAAAACCACTTCAATATAAATCATTAAAGTAAGTGTTGTTTTAATTAGATACTTCGTTGATAACGTATCTAATTTCCTTTGATACACTTGAAAAACGGAAAACAATAGTTTCATAGAAATTTAATTATTACTAGCTGTTACCTGCGATTTTTCACGGATACTGAAAGACCTACTTCGTGTAAGTAGTAGATACCTAGATTTAAAAAAAAATACTTTACAGCTATTATAAAATATATGAAAAAGAAAGTGAAAAAAAAATATGAAGAATGAAAAATGTTTTTTTTTTGTTTTAATAGGCCATTTCTTATTTTTTTATTAATGTCATTTTTTTGACGTGACAACGTCTTAAATTAGGTTGCGGCTCGGAGTCACTCATGAAAAAGTGTAACGCCCGCTCACGTCTGTTACGATGAGTCACCGCCGATAAAAAGACGTTGTCACGTAAAATCTTCGCCCGTAAAACCGACTTTACAGGCAACCATTTTTTTATATACCTACTTGAGACCGTCACGGTAAGCCCTTTCATGTAGTGTTTTGCATATGTATTTCGATACACTGCACTGAACTCATTTGCTCTGTACTCTGTACCTACTACGATGACCGTGAAAAGAAATTCATTAATTTGTTATTTTTCATTGTTTTTTTTTTTTTTTTTTTTCTGTTTCTTTTGCTTATTTTTACTCGAGATTATCATCTTTTTTTTTATGCACGTGTTTCTGTGACAAATAAACTTATTTTTCTTTCTTTCTTTCTTCTTAAAATTTTAATGTTGTCACGTGGTACAGTGTGCAAAACATTTTTTTTTAAATTTTCTTATTTGTCTCACAAAAGTGACCCCGATATTCAAAATTAATTTATTTACGTAACACGTGTTTGGGTTACAGAAATTGATATGTGTACCAAATTTCAACTTAATCGGTCCGTTAGATTCGTAGCAAATTGGCTATGACAGACGGACAGACAGACAGTCAGACAGACAGACAGACAGACAGACAGACAGACAGTCAGTCAGACAGACAGACAGACAGACACACGAGTGATCGTATAGGGTTCCGTTTTTTCATTCGGACTTACAGAACCCTAAAAATACCTAAATATGTGGTATATGGTGCCTCGTTGGTTTAGTGGTCGCAAGTGCTGCTGTTGAACATGAGATCCTAGGTTCGATTTCCAAGTCAGGAAGTGTATTAATACCAACACAAAAAAAAAGGCAGTGTAATTGAGTTTTTCAGTCAGGAACGTCTCAGTAGCAGCCTGTTAAATGGCAATAGGCTCGCCCCCTATTACATGGGACTTAAACGTAACTGGCGAAATGTGGGTTTACTATAGGTGCACCTCTGCCTAGCCCGTTGGGGATTACAAGCGTGATATTATGTTATTTGTTAGGTCATTCGATACGTTTTCATGTATTATATGCGTGCTTAATTTAATCCAAATCCATAGACCCGTTTATGTGGGTGATTTAGTATAGTAGTTCAACCTCATTGTCTTAGCAATAAGGTCGAAAAGTGGTCAGGTGTCTGTGTCCTCGATAGTCCCTAATATTATACATAATTCGCTTTATTTTTTCAGGTAAAAGGATAAAATCACAAAATGTATTTATAACTCGAGAAATCCCAAGTATAATATCGTACTTATTGTAGTTGTGTGATTTTTTTATTGTATTTTTTATTATTATTTTTAATTAATGTTTTGTTTCCTTAAGGATCATGTTGTGGTCTGCAATAAAGATTTAAATTAATTTTCTTTTATAATTTTTTAATAACTTTAGATACTGTTGACGGCTGCACTTCCTTAAGTACATCTTTATTAACATTAGTGTCAAACACAATCAGGTTTGATAATTTATGAAAAGTTATACCGCGAACAGCAATCTTATCAAACAGTTATATTAATAACTAGCTGCATCCCGCGGTTTCACCCGCGTAAGTGTAGATCCCGTGGGAACATCGGGATAAAAAGTATCCTATGTCCTAATGTAGGTCATGGTCTATCCATGTGCCAAATTTCATCCAAATCTGTTCAGCCATTTTAGCGTGAAAGCGTAACAAACTCAGTTTCGTATTTATAATGTTATAGTTAGTATGAAATTAATTATACGAGTAGGTATGATGGTGCGGTATTCCGTTATGGCATTAGTCTCTTATGTCATGAAGAAAAGACAAAGCAGCCACGTCATTTATCAGCCTGCAGGATGCATGGGCATGGTTATTTAGGGTTCCGTACTTAAAAAGGAAAAAAAACGTTACCCTTATAGGACCACTCGTGTCTGGCTGGCTGGCTGTCCGTCAGTCACAGCCAATTTGCTCCGCATCTACGGGACCGATTTTTTAATAGATGTAATGAACGAAAATTGGCGATGTAACCATAATCACCAATTGGGGATGTGCCTAACGGATATTATTAGAAGATAGAAGACCCTGTCTATGAACCATACTCCTTCGGGTGATTCCTTCAACGTAACCCGCGAAATTTCTTACGTTTTTTCCAAATTACAGCGCTGTTTTACGTTTAACAATATTTCATAATCATAATACGAGTACCTACTCTTCTCATGTACCGTGTTATCCCGTTGTTCATTAATACATTGGCAAGACAAGCATGAAAATCGCAAGAGCGCTTTCTGTAATCAAATACAGAGAGTAAACAGGCGCCTGAGTCGTACAAACATGTGAACAGTTTGCTCTGCATCCACGATATTAATACATTACTTTGATTTAGCTCTGAGATTCACTGATTGGTTTGAATGTTAAATTACCGGTTGGTACTGTAGTTTTGTGTATTACAAGTAACAATAATAAATAAGATGACTAAGGTAAAGTTTGAATCGAGCTGTGCTCGCAACTCTGTCTGTCTTTGTCGAAATCAGAGTACTTTTTATTGACTTTTAGAAAATTATGTTAGTAATTTTCTAAAAGTCAATAAAATAGTTTAAGATATTCCCTTTTAACCCGACTGTGGTGGAGCCCAGAAGGATGTGGTCGGCTCTTTTTTGTGATTGCCAGAACTACCTCTTAATACATTCTTCTCCACGTCCAAACTTACTACTGCATCATTATCAATAAACCAAGTTTGTTTTTTTACTAATATACCAAATTATATCAGGATATTATTATTTTGACCCTTTTATATCAGGTGTTACAAAAAATGCTTGAAGACCTGCAACTCCCATCCTTTAACGCAAATTGCACTTAAACCGTCCATTCAAGCACACGAGACATCTGCATAACTATAAGTGCCCGCTCACACGATAACCAGAGCCACAATGCCCGGGGATCACGGCTTTCAGCCCAAGTCATTAGTGTAAGGTACTATTCAGTCTTGATTACTCGCCATTTGACACGAGTGCGTATCGGACAAAGCATTTGTGCATCGATCTACGATTAATATGCCGCAGATTGAAACGGTTTATTGAATTCTGCTTGGATTATGGAGAGAAGTGGTTTTGTAAGTGTTACTGTACAAGGTATAGAAAAGGAACGACCATAAATTCAATGCATTTTTTTCTAACTTACATAAATGGTGGAGGAATACTTTATGTGTTTCATGGCCTTAATACAAAAGCTTTTTCCCAACTATGTTGGGTCGGCTTCCAGTCTAACCAAATGCAACTGAATACCAGTATTTTACATGGACTGACTGCCTATCTGACCTCCACAACCCAGTTACTCGGTAACACGATACCTGTTGGTAAGACTGGTTGTCAGACTTTCGGGCTTCTGACGACCTGTAGTACTCGAAACGTCTGTCAAAAATCTACAAATGACAGTGTGTTATGTTGTGTTCTAATTTGACTTATGGAAATTATTTTCTTTATGTGTATTAACCACCCAAGTTACAAGTATTTAGAATGATTTAGCATAATCAGCCTACACTGCTGGGACACAGGCCTCCTCGGTGAGAGGGTCAATCGCAACATCCGCAATCCATCACGCGGGCCCAGTGCGGGTTGGTAGATGTCACATATCTTCGAATTTTTGGTTCTAGGACATGCCGGTTTCCTCACGAAGTTTTTCTTCACCGTTTTGATGGAAGTGGTGACAAAATTATTTACACAAAGTAAAGTGCTTGGCTGGGTCCGAATCCACGACCTTCAACCCGTAGGTCGGGGCCGCAACCACGGCGACCACCACTGCTATGGCCCATAGCTAAAGCCTATAGATTGACTTACAATACCACTATCCCTGGTTGTGACTTCGAAATAGTGAGATAAAATGGATCCGGGATATCAGGGCTAGACCACAACACAATACAGGGAAAAGTAGGAAAATAGCTTTTGTAAATTAGTACTTCGCGTATTTATCGGAATTCGTGTTCGGAATCCTGATCTCTTAGTATTTTTAGGGTTCCGTACTTCCGTACTTTTAGGGTTCAAAAGGAAAAACGGAACCCTTATAGGATCACTCGTTTGTCTGTCTGTCTGGATGTCCGTCTGTCACAGCCAATTTACTCCGAATCTAATGGACCGATTAACTTAAGTAAGAAATTTGGTACACATATGTATTTCTGTGATACAAACACGGACGTGTAACGTAAAGAAATGAATTTTTAATATGGGGTATACTTTTGGGGCGCAAATAACAAAATAAAAATAAAACGTTTTGCACACTGAACCGTGTGACATATCAAATGAAAGCGGTTGTTGTGAGGATCTCAATTTTTTTTTTATAATTTCGAAACAAAATACTTTTAAAAATATTTAAGAAAATTGATGAAAATTAACCATTCCCCCACCCCCTTATCTCCGAAACTACAGAGCCTAAAATAAAAATAAAAATATAGATAATGGTTGTTTACTCATAGATTACAGAAAAACCTATAAGAAGTAGGGTCTTGAAATAACATTGTAGATCTCTCAATATTGTGCGTAGAAACTTACATTTGCAGTTGGAATGTATGAGACAACATGTTTTTTCAACTACAATGATAAGTTTATTCTTGGGATTAATTCATCCCAACAACGGAACTCTTCATTGTACGTGGTCCGACACGCACTTGGTCAGTTTCTTTTCTCGATATTTTAGTAATGAGGCATTAAGTACTCAAACCCGTGCATAAGGACTGTCCACATTTAGTTTCACTTAAACCTGTCCTTGCTAAAAGCTAACTTCCAATAGGTATCAGGAGTTATTGATTTTACAAGTAAACACTATACAACTGACTCACGCATCCAAACAGTAGTATCGATTAGATATCGTATAAGAATAGACCAATTGACAGCCTTTCGTGTAAATGACTAACAGTTACGAGTATTATAGATATTTGGGGACAAACTAGGCCTGTAATGTAAGAAAACCAACTTACCTTAGTAAATTATATATTACCACGTTATTTTCCCAAAAGTCGGATTACTCGTCATCTCAGTAGTCATTCCCTTTCTAGTCATATAATCTTTCAGTACCTGGGTGACCGAGCTTTGCTTGGATGAAAATAGAGAATACAATTTTCCCAGATTTGAAATCTAGCTAGATCGATTTTTCGCCCCCAAAAACCCCTATGTTGCAACTTTCATCGAAATCATTAGAGCCGTTTTCGAGAACTTGATTAAAAATTTTTCGTCGGTTATTAAAAAAAATACAGCTCTTCCATACATTTTGACCGCGTAGGTATTGCACTTTTATATGAAACAGCAGATTTTTTTTTTATGAACCGACGAAAAATTTCGACGCAGGGCGGGGCAGTATCATGTACTGACCCCATGGTAACCGGCTTCGCGTCGATGTCCCTGACACCCTGTATATACAAATATTACTCATTTAATAGTATAGAATGACATATTCCATTTATTGTTTCTTTGTTCGTCCCTTATCTCCTCTTATAATCGTCCTCATTCATACTCAAAACTTTCCTCATTTCATTGTATCACATGTCCATACCAAGACGTAATATCATAACATGATAACATCGCCTGTGTTCGTCGAAAGATAGATAGAGGTGTACCTATAGTATACTTATTTATAGTATGATTGAGTCTCATACCATAGGGGGTGAGCCTATTGCCATCGATCTCCGGGCTCCTACTGAGAAATTGTTGATGAAAAAACCTAATAAAACTTTTCACAGCCCGGGAACCGAACCCAGGGCCTCATGCTCAGCAGCAGCGCTTGCGACCAATGAGGCTGTATAATATAATAATATCATATCATAAACCTGCCACAAATCATAAAAAAAACAGCTCGCCTATTAGAGACCTGACCATTGTTCCGGAAACTAATCAATTAGTAATCAGCACAGCACCGTATTGACTTTACAATATGTACCCGTATACACGTATAATGAGGGAATGTTCAACATTAATTGGTTTGCAAATCCAATTAGGTTAGCTCCGATACGCATTAAGCACGTTCGGATCATTATAGATCGACTAATGACCGACGTCTGAGGTCCAACTACCATTCTAATTTTAATTTAATTAATTTGTTCGTTACATTGATTTGTTGGTGGTTATTTTATTGTTTGAATTTTTAGATACATTAGGAAGCCTGTTTTTCTACAAATATCTACTGTCGTGTTGGCATCAGGTATACAATAACAGGATCATGTCGTTGTTTGAGGTATATTTTTTTCATTTATTCGTGTATCATATTTTTTCTATAAATGTTTCTGTGACAGTAAACCAATTTTTCTTGATAAAAGATCAGACAGCATGGTGATAATACTACTCTTTTGTCTTTTTCTTTTTCGTGTGGTTAGTGACTAAACTGGTGTCAAAGTTTTAAAGCCTGACTTGGCTTCCAATGCCGTACAGAAATATATCTCAGGCATGGCCGGTTTCCTGACGATTGCCGCTTGTCTCATCACACTGATGACTTCCAGTGCTTGCGATTCAGGGCTAATATGGTCCAGTGGTCTTTTGTTTTATCCAGCTCGTCGCTTCATCTTCTACGGGGTCTGCCGCGACTCTTTCTAGCTGTTTCAGGGTTCACGATTGGAATTATTGAAGTATTGCAAGAAAGCAGAATCCTATAAACTTTTACGGACAAGTCTCGATCTGATTTAATTTAAATAATACATGTAGCAATAAATAATAAGCATTGGCCACATTCAATTCAAAATAAAAGTATTGCATGCATTTAATTTATTTACCTAAAGATGGCTGCTAATACAGGGAAAAACGTATGGATGATAATACAAGGAAACACATTGATAAATGTTATCGTATATCGTAAAGCAATTAATTACTCGGAATTTAAGTAGATAATGTTATGATGCGATAGTAACAATTTTCCGGTAATTTCATTTTCGTTGTGTTCTTAAGCCGCACGTCAATTATTTTTTTACAAAATTACTTTGGTAAAAAAATAATTGAAGTTGCCATATCAGCGGCATATTTGATAAAAAAAAGGACAAAATGAACACATTTCCATGACAGGTTCTGAAGAAACTTGTAATATTGTCGGATTGTCGCCTGTCGGTTTTATTATATGCCCCAGTCAGCAAAATTGGTGCTGGGGGTGTCTGCTTAGAATGCAATGATGTACATATATCAAGATTTGGTATCGTTATTGGTCCTGGCAGGCAAAGAAAGGGTCCATTTCATGGCGGGTCGTAAAAAAACGTTTTTTTTTTTAATACTTATATTACCTTATGAACTTGATGCTTAATAAATTAAATTAAATTAAATATCATTTATTTCAGGCAATTATTAAACCCATAACATACAGACACATACTCTTAAAATATAATAATAACACAGATAGAATATAATACAAAAATTCAAAATAACTAAAAATATATATTAATTAAAAGTCTTTTAATAAGTAGGAACAGTAACTGAAACGTTTGCTACTTTTTTATAACGGGCAACAGCGTTGGAGTCTAGTGGTGTCACATTGGTAAGGGACCGGCTGAGTTTTAGGTTTTAGGTTTTAAACCAGACACCACTGGTCTCAAAACGGTGAATAAAAACATCGTGAGGAAACCGGCATGTCCTAGAACCAAAAAAACGGCGGCATTGGACATCTACCAACCTGCACTGGGCCTGCCCGCGTGGTGGTTTACGGCCAGTTTCCTTTCACAGAGAGGAGGCCTGTGTCCCAGCAGTGGGAACATTATAGGCTGATTAAATAACAGCACCGTCCTATCAACGTCATTCGAGCGAAAAAAAAGAAACTTGTAGCAGTGTAAGTCGCGTCTTTATACATAATTATGAATAGACGATATCACTATTAAGTCTGTGACAAAATGGCGCCAGACCATAGATTACAGTAATCTATGCGCCAGACATATAAATTGACAACTACGTCACATTTAACGTTCCTAATATTTCCCTTCCCCGGACTATATCAAAGGGGAATGTTTCAACAAGCAAATAAAGATCTTAATCTCTGACTGTTTTATGTTATCCTAATTCCGGCCGCAATTGGCTGCTATTAGTTTAGAAAAGATTTATTTTTAGGGAGCAAAAATAATGTGATGAATAAGTTATGACATAATAGAGCAATTTTAATCTTTGGTATTTGTGATATTCTTGATTGGACTATTGTGCTAATACAATTTAATATTCCTTGCTTAAACGTTTTTCAATGAATTGCTGTCACAGGAAATTATTCAATGATTCTTGAATCAACAAATATTATACATGCTAAACTTTTCGATAATCTTATATCTATGAGTGACAATAGATAATATAATAACTTAGTTATTTTTAACTCGTCGGTAGAAGATGTATAAAATCATATAATAGTCAAAATCAAAGTCAAATCACATCATTAAAAGGCATTTTTGGACGTCAAACTTTACAAGAAAAATAAATTGTTTCTAGTTGCCCCTTCCAAAAGGAAATTTTCGTTTGGAGAAGAATGAGCAAGAAACTCTATAGTGGTATAGACTTTCTCTTTTAATTTTTTTTCAATATTTTGTTTATATTAAAGTAACTATATAATTATACTAAGTGAAGACGATGTAACTACCTGGAATAAAATTACTATACTTACTATAAAAGATACAAAGTAAAGTAAACGGTTAAGTGAGATATAATATATTCTTTTTTTCAAAAAACATAAAAGCAATAAATTCAAAAAATAACTAGAAAATATGCATTTTAATTTAAGTACTAAATTATTCTATGTCGTAGCAACCTCGTAGCGCGCGTAGCTGTTCGTAGCTCAAACAAGCATCCACGTAGCGCTACGATAGAATAACTTGTGGTACCATCAGCAAATATTGTTGTTAGCTAACCAAACAACGGGCTCGTATGTACTCCAAAAGCATGTAACTTATGATTGGAAAATTAATTAAAACTCCATTCTTATTAACCATTTTGTTTAAGTATATGAGAATATTTCATTAATTTTAAATAAATTTTCACGTAGGTAATGAAAACTTTTTGTATATAAATATATTATAAAATTTACGCCTCAGTTATTTTTGTCGCGTATTGATTAGGATTTATTAATTTTGAACGAGTTTGTTCGTGATTCCTAATTAATTGACTTTCGAATTGTGCGGAATGCCTTCAAAGCTAGGTTCAAGATTCTGATTATTAATTAAAACCTCTCTGTCTGTATTGCTGTAAGCAAACCTATGGAACAGTTGAATGTGGTAACAACCGAACTAGTATTGGGTAAGAGTTTGGTATTGTAAGCTTGAGTATTGTGTTTATTTGTTGTTGTAAATTTAAATACATACATAAACGCACGACTTCTCCATATGAGGGTAAAAAGAAACTAGAGAACGCCAACCAGCCTAAGGCTGGTTTCACAACTGTCTGGGTGACCGGTACGGGCCGCCCGTATACAGGAGACCCGTACGGGTAGCGCCCGCAGTGCTCTGAAAAGAGAGATTAGTACGATACGTTGTACGGGCTCTACCCGGAGCGGGTCGCGTACGGACCAATCCGCGTCGCTATGAAACAATATTCTAGCGCCTCACGCGTGTCTCCGTTCCGGGAACCCGTACGAGTCTCCCGAACAGCTTTGAAACTAGCCCTATAATTGTTGTTTGAACTTGTTTGTACTGTGGAAAACTACTGATAATCCAAAGATATTAAGGCAAATTAATTCAAATGTTTCAATTTGTGTAATTCAAACGACAGGAAGTTGTTAGCCCACCCAAAAGTCAGTATTTCGAAAGAAAATACGTTGTCTACATCTCTTTAACTACTTTCCTATCGCAGGTATGCTGGAAGAGATTTCTTTAGAAATAAGCATCACCTTTGTACGTATTTTTCTGTTCCTTTCTTATTGACTGTTTATATGTGTGTACATAAACCGTTAAATAAATAAATAAATAAAATAATAGTTTCAATATCAAATAGCTGTGTTATAAAACCTTTATTTCAGAACAGTATAAGAAAATGGCAGATAAAGTGAATACCCTTCAAACAAAACAAATGTATCACAAGACCAATAAAACAGGAGCTAACCGTCACTACAAGATGTGTTCATAAAACCGGCCATCTCCTCCGGAATTAGGCGCAGCGCATAAAGACTATTGAAATGACAGCGGTCACCCTCCCAGTTGTTGTAAGAATTACGACACACTTGTCTTTGAGTGTAGGTACCGTACCTAAATAATAAAATAGATGTAAGTAGGTAGGTACCTACTTACATTTCTCAGATTAGATACTTAATTTTATTTAACACTCAAGATTTTTTTAAATGTAATCTTTACCTGCAGTAAAGGTTACATTTAAAAAAATCTTGAGTAACTTAATTTACTTCGTTAAACTTTCGTGGCAATAAGTGTATTGAAGTCATATTGTTAAAAAAATCTTGTTACAAAAATATGAAACTTTATACACTAAATGTAAAATCTCGCGCATTGCTTCGTAAGTCTCTATATTATTTAAACTTCTATCGATTTCAGGCTGCAGCTTGAGGATAATAACTCAGACGTGCGATGTTCATGACTGAAATACGCAACATGCAACAACTGTCGAACTATTCTATAAAAATCTCACCCTAAAAACTTGGATGAAGTGAGCTGTCAATACTGTCAATCATCAGTTAGAATGAAAGCTCACTTGCCTAAGTTTTCACGACGAGTTTTTTTACAGAATATACCGGCTGGACATACGTTATTAATACACTCAAAATATGAATAAGTACAGTCAATAGGGATGTTGGCAGGGAACAAAAGAACTGTTTAGACCGACAGTCAGGTAATAAAAAAATATTAGACACGTATTTTTTGCTTTATCATATTAATAAAAAATGGTTTAGATAAAACTCATTAAAGTCGGTAAGTGTCCCCGCTTACCGACTTTAATGATTTTTATCTAAACCATTTTTCTCACTACGTCACAAGTCATGTGTCAAAAATATGTGTCCAATATTTTTTAATAATATACCTACCTGACGAACAAAAAAATAGTTTTTTGTCGACATCTCTATTACTGAACGTTTTAAAACCATCAAAATTTAACTTTTATGAAACTGGATAGAAGTCTTTCAAATACCAGAATGTCATTTAGAAATGACAATAATGAATCCGGACATAGGCTCACGTTTCCCGGTACTTTTAGTGACACGGGCGGACGTGGGTACCCCGTGGTCACCCTAACACACGCTAATGAAAATTCTTTCGGACATCGGAACACCCCAGTTTTAAACCGAACAGTTTCTGTTAAATCATTGTCTCTGTCCCATGAACTTTTGTCCGCGGTGTGGAGTGTGAAATATTTCATGAACTTCTGCAAAATGAGGTCCTGATGTTGGGAAATAGTTGAATGTGGTTTGAAATATGTTTTATATTTTCAAATTTTTTTTGTAACAAAAGTCAAATAATTTATTTCAATTAGGCAGGAACTTTTGAATGGCAAATTAACAAAAAAATACGATTGATTCTAGTTGCCCGTTCCAAAAGGTAGTTTCATATGGAGAAGAATGGGCAAGAAACTTTTAGCATTGTTTAAGGAAGAAGCACGTGTTTGAAATAGGACGAGCAATGAAGCTTGCCCTTTGCCTTTTGGAACTTGAGGCGGGAAGTTAAGTAGACATTGTTACCATAGAAACAGAAACATAAGGTTTCAGTAGTACAAAATGCGGATAGCTTGGAAACCAGAAGCTAGAAGCTGGTTGATTACTGACGTCGAGCTGACACCATGTGGTGTAGTTGTGGTACAGGTGAACGGGCCCTTATAAGTTGTATACCTGCATCGCCAAGAGGCTTACTGATGGTTTGTAATTTACTTCATACGAAGGTTATTTCAAATCGGCAAACTTCTGAAGCAATGCGGCCAGGCGGCAGTTAAGGCCTGTTCTAAGTGACGCGAGACGTGACTAGACGCGTCCATTGTTTTAATGATTAGGATGTCACGCGTCTAATCACGCCAGTTTGCACACCTCCATATAAGTTAGTTGAAATAGTCGGCGCGAACGAATTTCGACCCGCATCGCGCGCGGGGTTCGCCACAGTTTTCCCAGAGCTTTATAGTCCCTTCACGAATATCAGAATTTTTATTACACCTAGTCTGCGCTAGACAACCAGCCAGCAGAAGACCAGTTTCTGGCAACCAGTATCCCAAACTCATATTTCTAACCTCAAATTGACAAGCGGACGTAAGTCACCCTCACCCGATTGGTCGTTAAACGCCAAGGGGCTCGCGACGCCCTCTCAATCTGCCTTCGCTGACGCGGCATACTGGCTTGTACCACTGACGACCCCTTATAGCGTGCTCGAGTGTTTTGTATGGGCCATGAGTACAGTCGACTGCATGAGCTATGATCGAGGCAATGGGTGCGTTTGTTTTCAAGATTTGGCAGCTACAGATGATGTAAGTGTTTTGAAACAAACACGGTAAGTTCTGGCTAATCAAGGTATCAAAATCATCCGGCTATCACTAACATATTTCACTCACGTGATTACACTCCGTATTTATCTATTCAAACATGGATAGAAACCATGCATGTAATACACTACCCACGCTTCTGCTGACACGATTAAAAATTCATAAAACATATTCAACTCCGCAAAAGCGCCTACAAGTTTGCGAATAGCAAACAATCCTTCCCGCACGGTTTAGCGTTTCATGTAGGCGTTACGAAATAAAGGTATGGTATATAAAAGGTAAAGTAAACTAGCGATAGGAAAACTTGGTTATGTCAACGCTATCAAAGGACTCACTAAAACTCTGCCCACGGCTGCCGGTGACAGATAAAAACGTCGGATTTGGTAGCGCGGTGTACCCGTGTCTTCGTCAGCGTATTTACTTACCCTGAAGCTGTTTGCTCCTTTACCCTTAACCTAACCTTTAAGGTCTGTATCTAAGTGATGACAGGATAGCGGAACTGCAGAATCAATAAAAAACATTCGGGGAAGTTTGTTCTTACTGTGCAGGTTCACCCCAT
The DNA here is from genome assembly GCA_914767755.1 of Agrochola circellaris. Lineage (NCBI taxonomy): Eukaryota > Metazoa > Arthropoda > Insecta > Lepidoptera > Noctuidae > Agrochola > Agrochola circellaris. Next base: position 7,589,875 of record OU611847.1, read on the forward strand.
TTCTGTTGTGAATCTTTTATGACCTCGCAAACTGCAGTTCGAAAATATTTTATATCCCACTGAAACATTTTACTGGTTGAACGTGTTGTCTTAAACTTATGATGAAACTAGTTTCCTAAAACTTATACATTAGGCTTGGGGAGGGGAATATTTTATGACTTTAGTAACAATAATAAAACAGACAGGTAATTAATAGTTTTTGAAAACAAGCATTAAGAGGAGATAATTTGGCAACATGAATGAAAGATTTTTTCGTTTATTTCGTTGTTTATAGTTTATTGGTATTTAGAAATAAAAATAATAATACCTGCCTATTATTGTCCCACTGCAGGGCAAAGGCCTGAGCATTGATAACCACGCTTGCTCAAGACTAGTTGGCGAAAACAGACCTATTTTAACTATAAGTCCAAGTTAGTATTCATAATATCCTGTACCAATTTCTAATCTATTGTTTTCATAGTAAAAATAATGTATGATTATTTTATTACAGCCTTTCATAAATATAATATATAATTTATTAAAAAATTTAGATAATTCGGCTGTTCATCACCAGCGCCTACGGCTTTTTTGTAGCAACACGCTTTTCGTCATAATCGAATCTCACCTAAACGCGCTGAGCTCCTAACTTGAGCCGCTCATCCTATTGATTCTGCACTCCTTCTCCAACACTTTACATATTGCTTATTTAGCATTATTTCATTTCGGGATGCCGCTATTTGTCTTTCGTGTTTTGCTGATATTGTAATCGCTGTTCACTTGTTCCACGTGAGATTCGCTATTGCTGATTTGGTGAACGTGATATTCTACGGAAGTTTTATTTTAATCGTGATCTGAGAAGATGTCTCGTCTCATTTATTGTAATGGAAAATAAGTGTCAATTCATATGATATAATGATGATATTGCTTTGCTCTTAAATTGATATTTTTCTAGGAAAGTCGCGCGTTCGCAGCGATTCATTTTTCTTGGCATCTCATTTAAATTTTCATGGATATGGTTGACTGTGGAGATATTGAAAGTGTGAATGCACTCATTTTTTTTTAGGATTATTCTAGCGGACCGATAACAATTCCCAAGCGTATCAAAATTTGCGTAAAATATTTTCTTCAATTTATTGTTTGTTGATGCATTGCTGTGATGAGAGTACCTAGCTACTCCCAACGAGGTTGACGTGATGTACTGATTAAGGAATAAAGAGGTTGAGCATTTTAACCAGGTTAGTTTCTATATTAAACAGATAAATTGTAGGTAGTATTTTTTTTGCTATCAGTTATAACAACAAAATAATTCAATCCAACCTCTTCGTCGATAATAAAAGCTCAATACAATCCAAGCCCAAAAAATTTGGCAGAAATCTGGAACCAAAACTTTCAAATCCGGCGATCGAGACCAAAACAAGTTTAAACAATTCTCGGGTTCGAAAGAAAGGGAAACTTCTGGTCTAAGGGTTAGGGGAAGTGGCGTCTTACGGGGAAGGCTCAAGGGATCCCCTTGGCTCCGGCACGCAAAGCCGAAACCGCGAAATCTCCGGGTCCCATCCGTCATAATTTCAGCGAAAAAGCCTACGCTGTCGGGTGAAGTGTTTCGGTTACTCTCCATACGAATTTCTTTTATAGAAAAGGCAGTTATTTTTTTTTCATAATTATAATTTATTTTAGATTTATTAGTATGTTTGTAACTCGTTGCAATGTTTCGGTAGTCCATCAGAAAAAAGATTGCGGGTCAAAATGTTTTTTCAACATTATTTTTACGGTTCCGTAGTAAACAAGGAACCCTTATAGTTTCGCCATGTCCGTCTGTCTCTCCGCGGCTTAGCTCAGAGACGGTTAGTACTAGAAAGCTGTAATTTGGCATGCGTATACATATTAATCACGCCGACAAAGTGGTAATAAAATCAAGTTTTTTTTTTTACGTTACCTCTCCTTCTCGTAAAGTGGGGATGTTTATTTTTTTCTTGTCTGTCTCATGGTGTGGGATGTCGTTGGAAAGGTCGTTAAAAAATATTGTGGGTATGTGAAAGCCATTTTTCAATTCAAGAATCCGTTTCGCGAAATATTAAGCTTTAAAGTGCACATTTTTGTTAGTCATGTCCGCCCCCCTGCCAGCTAAATGGCTGTACATGGATTTGTGAAAAAAATCACAGCAGTAGTATATATAACACAAAATAACGAAAATGATCACAGCTAAGTAGGCTTTACAGGTTAACGAGTAATAACCGACCAACTTAGTTTGTTCTTGGGATAAATTCATCCCAACTACGGAACCCTTCATTGTGCGTGGTGCGACACGCACTTGGCCGGTTTTTAATATTGGTCGGAGCTAAATACCTATATTGTTTTTGTAACTTTTTGTGTACCTACCGCAGATTTTTACGGTAACTCCCAAATCAGCGTTAATTCCCAAAAACGTCTGTAATTCTGACAAATGTTAATAAAACATTTTGTATGAAATAGACTTGAAACACATCCCCTTAAATAACGCTCTACCAAACACGGTCGTGAATTTTTACAACCTGAAACATAGATACGTTTTCACAATGTTTTTTGAGCATTTATTTTATATCATAGTCTATGGTTACTGTCATGAACGATCGTATTTACGAGGTTGCACTTTACGTTTTAAATCAAATTTTTGTCCACCCTTTCCTAGGGGTGTATGTTTTATGGTATTTATTTAGGAAAGTATAGCAAGCAGTGTAAATATGTATTAGTATTTATATCCTTCTTCGGTTTAAGGGTGAGCAGAACTCCAGCGGTGCGGTGTAGCGTTCGTGGAGAATAAAATAAAACTTATCCTGCATAATTTTTTTTATTTTTTATTTCATAACGTTTGCCCTTAAGAGGCTTACAACAGCTAAAGCGCGGTCACTGTCGGACTGCATAGAAATGAAAGAGAAGCGCGATGACACGACGCAGGTAATTTATTGCAAAATATGAAGCAGTTAGCGATTTACAAAAAATCTATTGATTGGACTGGAAAATTAAAACACTATTATGCTAATATGTAGCTTGTAGAATAATCTGACAAAAAATCAGAATGATTGCATGTAAATTAATATGATTTTTAATCGTTAAAAGAAATTTTTAGAGGTATCTTCATGATTTTTTATATCGTATCAAATTAGTTGTATTATGTTTTCAACACACTATCATACTAGCATATATCCTGAAGAATATCATATATTTTTCTGATTTTGTTTACTGCAGTGGATCATATACTTTTACGCATTATAAAACTTGCGTTTAGGCACGTTTAGGTCCTGTAGTCCCCTTAATTCTAATCCCTACTTGAATACCAATGGTACCTACCTGCTGTAGTCCTAAGAATTGAACCTCCTCGTTTGTCTAGTGGTCCCAAGCGCTACTGCTGAGCATGAGATCCTGGCTTCGATTCCCGGGTCGGGCAAAGTTTTTCCATTTGAAATTTCGTACGTTAAGTAGCAGCCCGTAGTCTGAATTTGTGCTCATATGGCAATAAGCACTTAAACATAACTGGCGAAATGTGGGTGTACTATAGGTCCACTTCTGCCGAACCCTTTGGGGAAATACAGGCGTTATGTTTTGTTATGATGTTATGAAAGAGTGCACTTGGGTGCCATGCTATCAAAAACTGAAAGTATATTAACTGCGTTAGCTACCTAAAATTATTCTAACCTTTTATTTGCTTAAAATTCAGCTTATGTTAGAGTTAATTTTATAAAACAGTTTCATAATGAATGCGTTACCTTACCCAACCTTTGTGAGAGCTTTTGGCATGTGACTATTAAATATGTAAGTACCTACTAATGTAAGTATATTTAATAGTTACATGCCAAAAGCTGTACAGTACAACTATTTTCTTGATGTCCCTCGGCAAACTTCTTGTTTCGTCAGTCGTCGGATTTCTATCAGTTGCCTTTGCACTTGGTCTGCACCAAGTGACGAAGGACATTAAGAATATAGTTGTACTGTACAGATGTTTTTGTGCAATATTTATGGTGCCTGGTTAAGGAACTTCAAATGATGGTCAAGAGTGACGTCATGGGGTGATAGGACCTTTTCTCTTCAATTGTGAATAGAAAGAGAAAACTTTTGAACTTTTAAATATAAATGTAATGTTGATAAGTAAGGAAGTCACTTGTAGGTTGTGTTCCTGAGTAAAATAGGAGGTGGAGATTATTTTAACAAAGAACCTTGGTATTTAGTGAAACCCAATTGGGTGGGCACGGAATGTTATGGAGAAGTTTTTATTGCTTTATTGACTTTGTTTTAAGGAAAAAATAACAATGAAAGAATATGGATCAATAAGTAATGTGAAAACTTAACCAAAAACTTTTGAAGAGTAATTAACAGAATATTAGAAGAGTTTAAAGAGCCCACTTATCCTTATCCGATTCGTATTCGATTCGTGTTCGTCTCTGATCGGGCTTGGGTATATCCCTGTAATTGCATGGCTGTTTGTGCACTTATGCGTATACGGTTCGTACAATTACTATGGCCAAACCGGATCAGAAAAGAACACGAATTAAATACGAACCATATACGGATAAGTGGGAGGACGCTCTAAATTTGTTTTTATCTCAATTATAATATTCTGAAAGAAACACTACCGAAAAGGTACCTTTTTTTTTTTTTGTTTTTGGGGGGAAACCTTCAAAAGGCGCCCGGTCTCTGGGGAAAAGTCCGGGGACTGTGGGATTCTTACCTCACTAAAACCACCCCGGTGGTCACCATCTACACATAGAAGGGGCACCGTTATCTCTCAAAAGACCAATCCGGAACCCCCTCTGTGCAGCGCCTGTTAAGGCACATCTCTGGGGAGACTGTAAAGGGGTCTCCCCAAAACCTAACTGTGCAAGAATGCAAGGCAGCACGTGACCACTGTGCGCCGTCTTCCGTGAGGTCACTCAGTGGGCGGACAGAGTCCCCACTCTGAGCACCCGTGATCCCTAATTCCTGCCTGCCTTAAAGGTTGCAGGCGGGGTTTCGGCGTGTTAGGCGTCGAGGCGGTTGCTTCCCCGACGCCTTCTCCTACGAGCGGGATCAGCCCTCTCACGATCCCGCTCGGCAGCCTCCTTCTGAACCATCACGGTCTCACAAAAGGAGGCCATTTCTCTCCAGTTCTCCGACATCGCCAGCATAGACTCAATTACTGCTTCCAGGGACAAATCTCGTCCAATCCTGGAGACCAGGACCTGTCTTTCGGGAGCCCACACAGGACACTCCTCGAGCGTATGCTGTGCAGAATCTAAGCCGCTTCCGCAATGATGGCAATTTGCCGTGGCCTCTCGCCCAATCTTATTCAGGTACTCAATGAAGCAACCGTGCCCGGTCAGCACCGCACCGCTCTTTTCAGCCATGCTTCGAAGTGTGGTAGGACGGCTTCGACAACGCGCTTACGCGAATATTGCGGCTGTTGGAGTCGCTCACGCCACCGCTCGAGCGCGTGTCGCCGTTCCTGCCGTCTCAGCCGTACAACAGCGATTCCTGGCACGCCATTGCCACTTTGGCGGATGACACGGATTTGGTTGTAGACCGTCGCGTCCATATCCGCCAAGATGTCCAGCGGCGGAGAGCGTGCCAAGAGGGTTGCCGCCTCAAAGGAAACAGTTCGGTAACCTCGTGCGATACGAATAGCCATTTTCCGTGTGCAGGCTGTTGATTTTAGTCCTGCAGCGTCGGACACCTGACAGCCTATTTGACCAAACAGGTGCCCCATAAAGGACCATCGAACGCACACCGAAAAGGTACCTACTTGAAACAATCACTTTTATTATTTTACTTTTCAAAAGCAATTTCAAATGTGGAATTACATTTTTAATCACGAAAGCATATTCGGCCAGCCCAAACCAAATCCATTTGTCAAAAGGTTACATATTCCAAATTCAAGCTTCGTTTGTTTCCGTACAAATTAGAATCTGTCAAACGCTCAGTAAAGTCGCATTCATTACCGAATGCAGTCTATGGTCGCCGTGCCCCGGGGTCGGATGTTTTGTAATTTTCCTTTTTGTACTACCCTAAAAGCTTTGGCTGAATTTCTATAGGCGGACAACGCGACAAGTATGTCGTTTTATCCGCTTACGCAAACGAAAACTCAAAATTTTTTGATGGTAAATTTAAGATCAAAATATTTTTCGTTATTTTAGGTTTTCTTTACTAAAACTTCAAAAATATGTTTTTTAAAGAGGGATTTCAATGAAAATATTTTGTCGGTATGGTCCGTAGTTTCGCAATTTTCCTTTTTGTTCTGCCCTAAAGGCAAGGCAAGTCGACTTTGGTGACCGGTATTCTATAAACGGGCAACACAAGTATTTGCTTAGCGAATTCCGGTTCAGAAATATATTGTATACCGATATGATTGAATTTTTGAGGGGTCGCAGTTATGATAGTTTTTCTTGTAGATCGCATTCTTGGGTCGTAGGAAATTGTTTGAAGTTTTTGATTTTGTTACCGATATTGAAATATTATGCTTGAATTTTGAATTAAAAATCAGTAAGGAACGAAAGAATACCGTTTATTTGGACACAGTTCGTGAAACAAAATAAAAAGTAAAATAATGTTTCAACAACAATAGTGTGTGCCTCACTCACTGCCAAAAAGGTTCATTTCAGCATTTTTATTCCAGACAGAATGCTGTCTGACGCTGGTTTTCTGATGAACCTTTATGGTATGTAATGGTTTATGACGTAACTAAAATATGTATAAACATGTCCGGGTATTAACGTACCGACCTTATGTTAAATTAATAGCAATTTTATTTTATTTCGCAGAGCTTTATATCCTTTTTTCCCATCAGTTTTTATGACGGCGCAAACAGAACTATAATCAAAATTAGTTCGTGACTGTATTTGATATCACGGGAATGTTATTGTACAACACTCAGCTATTATGTTATTTGTTGTAGGTTTTATCAATAGACCTGTAGACCAGAAGGTTACAAGTGGTTCATAAAAAGTATTGCGACTTGGTACTACCACGGTTTGATATTACTTAACATATATAAGGTCCCATTAAAATAAATGGACAAATTTTTAGAAATTATTCAGACCATCGAAATAAGGACTTAAAAAAATAATAAGAAAAACGCATTAGATACTTACAAGAAAAATAAATCTGCTAACGAAAATACACAAAAAATGTTGGTTACCCAATGCCATTTATTATTTTAGGTCAAAATAAAATCACTTTAAAGCTCGTACAGACCAGCGCGACGCGACACCGCGCCGCGACACGAACAATACAATTTCTAAGAAAACTTGACGGTATAACAATAACCGGTGTCGCGTCGCGCTGTCGCGTCGCGCTGGTCTGTACTAAGCTTAAATCAGTGTTTCTTTGCTTGGATATCTTTGGTTAGACGTACTGAACGTTGTGTAAAAATGTGTCCATCTATTTGAATGGGACCTTGTATACTGATAATCTTCTATACTTATATAACGTATTCCTTTTGATATCCTATAACTCAAAGTTTATATGCTATACGTATAACAATAATACAATAAGTCTTAAGGCCCGTGCAGATCAGCGCGACGCGACAAGAACAATACAATTTCTAAGAAAACTTCACGGTATAACAATAACCGGTGTCGCGTCGCGCTGGTCTGCACAAAGCTTTAGAAGACGTGTTCCAAAAATACATAGTTTGGAAGATAACATAACACTAGACTCTCGATGTGTGTATCTAAGTTTCATTGTTATGTACGAGTAAATCATTTTCATTCAAACCATTCATTCATATTTAATGATAAGAAAATGCAACGTTTAATTTTTTTAAGGACAAAAATAATCTGATTTTTTGACATGGACTCATTTATAACCTAGCGTTATGGGATAGCAAAGGGAAAACGTTTTATAAATAAAAATCAAATGCTGTTCGTTGGTAAGAACATCACTTGAGAGCGGTTGGACCGAACTAGCTATTTTTTATTTTAAAATGTTCGTAATAGTTCGAATTAGGTTTTAATCTACTTTCAAATTCGAGAGAACCTGAACGTCCTTTTTTCTATGGGATTTTTGTATGAGTTCTTGAAGGTACAGGCCAAACGTTTGTCGGGTCAGCTAATAATAATAATTATCAGTTTGATATGAATTTACCACATAATTAAGATATTTTAAACAAATTGTATGGATTTACCTACATCAATGGATTTTTATTAAGTTTTTAGTTCTTCTAATATTTCACATAAATAAATGTATTTTCTTTCTTTCTTACATATTATCAGTGCGTGTTTTTAAATTCCTCCATGTTTCAACTATTTCTACAATACAATTCACTTGCGACTCAAACAAAGAACTCTCCAAGACGACGATTTTTCTTAGAAACTTGCATTGCATTAGTTGACATTAAGAACCGCTGGTATACGTGCAACGAGCAACGGACGGTAACTGAAGTTTGAAAGAAAAACTCGCATAGAACAAGTTACATTGGTTAACTGCGCTCGAGTCATTTAGTTGACTTGTTAGTGCTAGTTATTTGTTGTTTTTACTTGTTCAGTTGCGATATTTCCATTAGATTTTTTTTTGTTAGGTAAGTATTAGTATGCAAACGTAAGTTATATTGATATCGATGCCAACGAAATCAAGGGTTTCATTGGTGTTGCCTCGGGCCGCGGGGACCGAGTGCTCATGGTCTATTCCAATTTAATCTCCAAACGGCTGGTTGACACTTCCCGTGATCCAAGTGCTGGCATTTACCTTGGCCAGAGGTTAAGCATTACCACGCAACGTGATAATACAATAGAATAATAATAATAATAATCGTCGGTTGGTGCCTCATTTGATTAAAACGCCTAACGGGCCTCTGCGAGTTGACTTCGGCCCCTCGTACGTCTTCCAAAGGTCCGGGACCCCAGGGTCCCGAGAAATGTCAAAGACAAAAAAAAATATATATATATATATTGACATAAAAGTATGTTACATTTAAATATGGAAACCCTGACTACTGCGCTAGGTGTTACAGGAGTCAGTGTCTTCTCCCTGTAGTTTTACAAAGAATAGCTTTATTTCGGACACAAATATCCATATAGTACTAATACTATACGGATATTAAATCATATTATATCATATTTATTTTTTGTATGTTACTGATAACATACAAAAAATAACTTATTGCCTAGTGTTAGTAAAAATCAACCTACGCACAAACCGCTGTACAATCGGAAAGCCGAAGCTCTCGGGTACAATTTTCAGGATGCTGTTCCGACTGCCCCTCACTCTCCTCAGCTAGCGACGTAGTTTTCTTGCGTATAATTGCATAGAAGCCGTCGGTGCAGGCTTGCGCAAACATTTCCGACGCGCTACAGTAACGAGGCAGCCTCAACAACATCCTGAAAGCATTGTTATATTGGACGCGCAGGACATCCAGCGATCTCTTAGTATAATTGACCCATAGATTGCCCGTGTACAAATTTTGGCAATTGGCCTTGAAAAGTGTTACCTTTATAATGTCGCCAGTCTCTGGGGTAAATTACCAGTCGACAGTGATGCGGAGGAATTTTTCGACGCCATATTTTAGTTGGTTAATAGATTTAGTTACCATATTAATTATTTGGGTATAAGTTGATATTGATGTAAAGTTCATTTTAATAATTAAATAAACGCCTTGACATGATAAATTATAAGGGTTTCTTAATTACATAGTAGAACATTTAGTTTTGACATTCAAGTATAGTCCGGTTCTATAAACATACACACGTTTATCAACTAGGATGATCTAACTATTCTACTATACATTGCAACAGCGAAACCATAACAACAAACAAATAACAGCGAATCCATTTTCACGCCTCCCCTTTAGACGTAGGCCAAATATTTTTTGATACTCGGATAGTTCATGATGAAGGGGTGCTATAAAGAATATGAATAAAAAAAATTAAAAAAACCGCGAAATTTCACGGGTTAAAGCCAGTACATGACAAGATAAAAGTATTTCTTTTAGAATATTATGTGCTACTTCATCAAAAAGATTTTGATCGACCGATCAAAATAACCCCCCCTTTTTGAACAAAAATGGATCAACAATTCATTAAATCTTCATTTCACATTTGATTACTTCATATAACTTGTAAATTGAATCCATTGAGCGCCAGTGCTGTAAGGACTTTAACACGTGTGCAGAACATGCATCAATATGCATATGAAAATGAAAATCTGTTCTCACAAGTGGGGATGCGAAAAAGTATCGATACTTGAGTAGTATCGATACTTGAGTAGTATCGATACTTGAGTAGTATCGATACTTGAGTAGTATCGATACTTGAGTAGTATCGATACTTGAGTAGTATCGATACTTGAGTAGTATCGATACTTGAGTAGTATCGATACTTGAGTAGTATCGATACTTCTGTAACGATTAGATAGTGTATTTTTACAATTCTTTGAAGCAGTAGATACTTGAATAAGCAATGATACTAAATCCGAATAGGTACTTGATGGTAAATTTACCGGTTTACTTAGGAACCTAATTGTGTATAAAGGGTTGTGGGTGTACACTACCTTATAGTACACCTACATTTCACCAGTTCAAGTCCCATATAGATAAGCAATACCCATTTCAATCTACTAGAGGCTAGAAGTTTCTGTTTTCTTGAAGCACACAAAAGTACAGAGACAGATTGAATAAGATGATGGTATCGATATTTTTATTTCGATGCTACTATATTCATTTAAAGGAGGTATATACCCTATATTTGGAAAATCATCGTGAGGAAGCCAGCATGCGTGAGAGATATTTCTCGATGTCATGTGAAGCGAAGTCAGAGTCCCATGGGCGGCATAAAAATCCTGACACCAGGTTAGTAACCACACAAGAAAGAAGAATAGATATATTCTTTGTTACGAATCTACTTATGAGCAAAATATCAATAGGTACATTCATTGTTCAGATACCTACTACTAATGAGCAAATCATTTTTATAATTTTATGACAATAACTACGACTAATGAGAAAAATATCGATACTTTTGAATCGATCCCTACTCGCAAGCTGTTGAAGCAGTAAATAAGATCCGGAATAAATATCCGGCCGCCAACTGAACCCGTGTCGTTCTGTCTCTATCTAACTACCTGGGAAAGAAAGGGACGGTTACAGCCACCCAGTGTTGATGACGAACTGTGATAGTCCCTACGGCTTCCCGCGAAGTAGTGATTGACAGTGCAATCGATGCACTGTGGGCTTGATGTAGCTATGTAGACTTTGTTGTGATGTTTTTCTGATGTTAATCTGTATGAGGTTTACTTAAAAACATATCATAATGCATGCGTTTTTTATCAAAAGTGTATGATAGTTTTGTTAATGTCATGGTTTGGAAATACTTTTCAAAACCATGACATTTAAGGGGCTTCGCCCCACACGAGAGGAAATTATCCCACAGGAACCCAGGTCATGGTCATCCGTGAGCCAAATTTCATCCAAATCCGTTCATCCGTTTAGGCGTGAAAAGGTAACAGGCATACCGAATTACTCTCGCATTTATAATTAAAAATAAAACGAATACTATTAAGTATTATTATCTAATTACACTTGACGTTATAAAGTTACAACATCCGTCGGACATAAAACATTCTTCACCGAGAAAAGTAATATTTTTCGCCAAACATATTTTGTTCTACTACTCAATTTACCTTCCCCACTGTGCGACGTAACTTTGCATCGGAAATAGAAACGTTAAATTCACTACTGCGCGGTGAAATTTGGAAGTGAAAGGTTTCACAAACATTCACTAAGCAATTCCATATAACATCTACGATAAACATTTCACAATGTAAACCGGTAAGGTTGAATAAAAAACGGTTCTAATAAATGTTCAATAGAGCCTTAAGAGCGTTTATCCTAAAAGTTGGCAACGTCGCAAATAGCTCTCAAAAATTTACCTGTTTTGATTAATTTGGCAATATTTCTATATGGAAATAAGAAATGTGGCTAACTAGCGAACTAGAATATTAATAATGAATTGCAATTATAACATTGAATTTGATGTTGTATCCGATTCAGGTATAAAAAAGGCATTTGGAAAGTTTCCAAATACTTTTTTTACATCTAAAATTAAATATTCGGTGTAACGGTATTAATGATTGCATTTCATAATCAATACTCTAGGTCGCTAGTTAGGCACATTTCTTATTTCCATACAGTAATATTGCCAAATTAATCAAAACAGCGAAACATTTGACATCTAATGCGACGTTGCCTACTTAAAGAATAAACGCTCTTAACAATATTCAAGCACTTTCTGTTAGTCAGAATTTTTTAAAGTCAGTTGCAAATCCCGAAGCTTTGATTTCCAGGGAGAAAAACAATAATTTTAGGAATTTAATTAGACACTAATCAAAAGTTAAATAATCAAAATAATGAAGTTACAACATTTGAGAAGTATTAATTAAGTGAGCAGATAGGGGATAGTAAAGTGAGCGCCGCCGGGTTTGGGAATAAATCGGAGGTTTTTTCTGCGCGCGGTCTTATATGGACTCGATCACATGTTCCGAGCAAGCCTGAGGAGTGTAGGTTGGAGATGCAGCTAACAATAAAATATATACTATATATATTCCGTCTAACCGGATGCAGCTGAATACCAGTATTTTACATGGAGCGACTGCCTATCTGACCTCCACAACCCATTAAATGGGTAATACGATACCCCTAGGTAAGACTGGTGTCAGACTTTCGGGCTTCTGACGACTCGTAACTACTGTCAAAGATCCACGAATGACAGCCGGGAGCAGCCGCTTAACGTGATTTCCGAGGCACGGCGGAGTCTCGATATAAAGATGGTCACCCATCCACGGACTAACCCCGGCAAGCATAGCTTAACCTGATGGATCGACCAGTGCGGCTGTTATTGCTTAGCCACGAGCTCCTCATACTCCTCTCGTATAATTACTCCATGTATTATATGAAAATCGAAGATATACCAAAACTATAATAAGATTATAACTTAACATCACGCCTGTAATCTCCCAAGGGCTAGGCAGAGGTGTACTTATAGTTACACCCACATTTATGCCAGTTATGTTTAAGTCCCAAATAATAGCAGGCAAGCCTATTGCCATCAACCGAGAAATTCTTAACGAAAAAACCCCAAATAACACTTTGCCCAACCTGGGAGCTGAACCAAGGAACTCATGCTATGATGCTCATGCAAGCGAAAAACTTATCCAACGGGTGCAGAATGCTTGCGCAAGATTCTGCTACAATGTCCCACCACGATCCCACATCACTCCTTTTTTAAATAAGGGTAATTTGATGAGAATGTCAGCACGCAGAAAGCTTCACCTGGCTACCCTACTCTTTGGTACTATTCTCACAAAGAAACCAGACTATTTATACAAGAAACTGTCCTGGTCGCGCGATGTTAACAAAATTAAAACTAGAGCATCCTCATACCTCATGTTGGCCTCATCGCACAGAACTGCTGCTTTCCGTGGTAGTTTCAAATTCGCTGCCTCTCGTTGTTGGAACGACCTGCCACCTCCGTTTCGTGCTATAAAGACAGTTGGTACTTTTAGATTAAAATTTAAACAGCACTTACTACAGCTTCAAAAGGATACCACACATTAAACTTACCCCTTATCTGCACGCGTCTGGCGATGGTGGCGAGCGTTTGGCGGCGATTGTTAACTAACTACAAACACAGTAGTTCTTCCGCATTTTGTTTTGTTTTATTATTATTATTATTTTCTTTTTCTATTGCACTGTTTGTCATTGGTAAAATTTTAAACTCATAACCAACTCAACAACACTAACAACATTACAACACAACTCTCTTTAACAACATTTAATTATCTGTATTTCTCCAAATGCCGTTAGCTGACTACCACCAAACACTTTTCATTCTACTTTTCACTATATTATTGTAGCAATATACAGCCGTAATGAAAATAACTATTTTTTGCCGGTGTCGGCGTCTGCGTCTCTTTACTTGTCAAAACGATGCCATACAGTACCACAGATACTAAAGGCATAGACAAGTAACTGATGTTACGTCGGATGCAGACACACGCGGATTACATATATTTTTACACTTCACTGTATTTCCCACACCTATTTATTTTTATTTTTTATTATATTTATTTAATTCTGTATAAACTATCCGTGACATCACTGTGGGCCCTATCAGAATACCAGTGCTGCGACATTTTAACATGTCGCGGCATCATGCTGAGATAGGAGCCTCTTGGCCTCGTACGGGACTTCATTCTTTAAATTTTAATGTTACTTTTTTATTTATGTTTAGTGTGTTTTAAGTTTAATGTGTGATTTCCTGTGCGAGTCTCAATAAATACTTTTTCTTTCTTTCTTTCATGCTCAATAGTAGCGCTTGCGGCCACTAGACCAACGAGATTCTCAAAACTTTAAAAATAATATAAATAATAACATAAACATGTTAGGAAAATGCAGATAACTTTCACTTTACCTATTTGTTGTAAAACATTAAACCGTAGGTAACTCCTTTTCGCCCCAGTTGTAAAACATTAAACCTTAGGTAAATGTTTTTTTTACCCTCTTGGGTATAAAAATTATCAATGAAGCAACTTTAAAATGAAAAGTAATGTTTTAAACATAGCAACATAAACGTTCGACCTTGTAGACTTATAGCCGTTTGATAAAGCTCATTGATGGAATCATTAAAAAACCTAAGACTATAAAAAGAAAAACATAAAAAAGATAAAAAAAACACTGCTGGTCATCTCTGGAGGAGGCCTGCACCTTCTACTAAGAGGGGTTCTTGCTCTAAAAATTTAAACCGTTAAAATAAACTATAACAAAAAATGTAAAAAAAAAATAAGAGTAGAAAAGTAAAATATTATAATTGATTGATTAATTAAATGTAATTATAGGTACTCACCTATGAAGAAAAAAAATGTGAAATTGTTTATAAAATGTCATATTTATGAATTAGAAATGTTAGATATAATACATATTATGAATGATTGCATGCACTTTTTGGAAAAAAGCAAGAAATAAAAGGCTATTTTATTTTATTTATTTAACTTCTTTCCGTTCCCGTTTATTATAATTATTATGAATGATGTAACTTTCCTTTAAAGACCTATACTAGCTTTTAACCATCAATCAAACTATTGTTACGAACTAATAGCCTAAATGGAAGTCTAAACTAACAGTAAATGTTGTAGCATCGCCTAACTACTATCTAACTACCCTGCCTAAGCAAGACGAAAACCCGAGTATTGCGTACGAAGGCGTTATCTTGTACTAATTAATTTTATTAATACCGGTATCAAAGCACCATTTTAACTAGACCTCCCACACCTCCCTTCAATCATACAATTTTGCAAGAACGGGGAGAAAATTTGCGAAGACGGAGAGTTCTAATTAATCTGGTCCAATGTAACAGGTGACGTGAAGTGATTTACTTGTGAGCGATAAATTGGTACGTAGGACGTAGCTACATAGATTATTATTATAGATAGAAATTTCATAATCGTTTTAGTAGTTTGTCGTAGTAAATATAAATTAGAACTGTTGTGACATGCATTTACGAGGTTGTGGTTAATGTCAACAATTATTTGTCAATATCTCTCAGTTGCAGCCCGGAGTCTGGATTTGTGCCCGGTTGGTGGCAATAGGGATGATGCCTGGGTTAAAAAAAAAAAACGAATTAGTCCGTCAGTCAGATAATAAAAAAATATTATACACGTATTTTTTGCTTTATCATAATTATAAAAAAATACTAAGATAAAACGAATTTTAAGTCGGAGAGTGGGGTCGCTACGTTTCAAGTAAGTATAAAATCTACATACACGTGACGTCATGGCATTTTAAGTCAATGTACGGTAGATACCTACATAGTTATTCCAGTAGGTACCCAATTTTCTTTGAATCAAACAATACCCAATCCCGATATTTTGTTTTTAATAACTTCCGAACAAGACATTGCTTCCGCCATTTCTTAGGATACAAAACTTTATATATTATACGAAAATCGTCTAAATTGAGATTATGTGCGTAAATCACTATAACAATCATTTAATATTCAAAGACATTTTTCAAAGAGGAAATATCACAGCTTGCCGCATCATCACGGGAAGAGGGTAGAAAATTGCCGACTGCCCCCGCGTCACGTATGTGAACATACTGTACATGAATGTACGAAGAAAGTTTTCTTTGATATTAACAGTTTTTTTTTTTATATTTTTGTTTATGCTTTTTAAAGTTTATTGCCAGTACGTAGAATATATTAATATAAGGTTGGGAACTTTCTAATTTTGATAAGAATCTTCATAATACCTACTGTTGTTTTATATCGCCATTTTTTTATTCTGGCCATCTGCTGAACATCAAAACATCGTGAGGAAACCGGCCGGCATGCCTGAGAGATATATCCCGACGGCATGTGAAGCTAAGTCAGAGGCCCATGGGCGGCTTTAAAACTCTGACACCAGCTTAGTCACTAATCACACGAAAAAAATAAGATCTGCTGAAACAAAACAAGCTATAAAATTGGAGTACTGGTACCTTTCCTAAGTAATCTCTCTTAAAACTTAAAAGGTAACAAATTTTTTTTTAGTTTAGATAGCATGTTCTAAGATACGACATACAATTTAAAAAATGAAAGTTTTGACCAAATGAGAGACAACAAAACGTCCACCAAGATAGGACAGTAAAGTTTTAAATAGTACTTAGACACAATTACTAACAAAGACTAACTTTCGGGATCACAGGGCTTACTGAAACTCGAATTTTGTGTATTTATTCAAATTGTTTGACCCAAAACGATAATAAAACAATATAAAACAATTAGGTTAGGATCAAGTTTAAATACCCTAACTTTGTTAGCTTCAAACTAGGTTATTCTGAAGTAACTGTGGAATTCGAGTTTTATTGTAGGTTTCTATTTAATAAACGTCTTTGTTTTATGTTCAAACGCTTATTTTAATAATAATACCAACCTGTTACTGCCCCACTGCAGGGCAAAGGTCCTTACAGAGAATGCATGAGCATTGATCACCTCGCTTGCTCAAGATGGGTTGGCGATTTCAGACTTATACAATGTGAAATTTAATTCGTTTGCATCCTCTTAAGGGGTCATATATAACGAGCTATGCGAACATAAATGTATGGAACAGCAGATTTTTTTTCGCGATTTCAGGGTTTTCCCCATAGTAAAAGTTGTTCATAATGATGAGTACAATGAACCCTTAAGAGGATGCAAACGAATTAAATTTCACATTGTATGCATTGAGCAGATTTGAGAGCAGTGGTGGCCCTGTGCTAAAGGCCCCGACTTACGAATTGTAGGTCTTGGGTTCAAACCCACGCAGGCGCTTTACTTTATGTAAATAATTTCATCACCACTGCTCTCAAAACGATGAAGGAAAACATCGTGAGGAAACCGGCATGTCCTAGAACCGAAAATTCGAAGCCATGTGACATCTACTAACCCGGGTAGATTACAGCCCACTACCTCTCGAAGAGAGGAGGCCTGTGTCCCAGCAGTGGGAACATTATAGGCTGATAATGTTATGTTATACATTTTAAGACCAGATTTCCTAACGATGTTTTTCTTCACCAATGTCAGTGATGTCTAAAAAAAACTTAGAAAGTACATAATTTTAATTATATTTTATGTCCATCGCGCGGTAAACTCTAATTGCGCGATGCAGGATTTGTGTGACGTCAGGTCTTTGATGCGTAGTTCACATGTAGCGATGTAGATGCCGCCACATATTCAATATTCCTTTTAAAACATGATATCATACATATAATAGCAGATAATGAGAAGATGTCACTGACTGCCTTGTTGTATTTCTTACTAAATCATCTCTTTTCCTGGTAATAAAACGCTACGAGGCAATCAGGAACGTACAAAACATAGTTTAGTTAAGTTCAGACGCACTAACATGCACATAAATTTCCAGTTCAAACTTTACGTTTCCGACTCAATCTATTCATCAAAACTCAAAAGCCGAGCTTATTCTAAACTTCTTGCTTCACATTCACAAGAAAAATATCGTCAGTATACAGATGCAGAGAAAGTTAAACGTCTTAGTACATCAGGGAGCATCTTGCAACGCAGGTGTCGCTCGGGGAAAGTTGGGGTACTCCGACACCCCATACTCCCCCCCATGAGGGGAGACGGGGGATTTTTTGTCGATTTAGACGTAAACACCGTTTAAGACTTGCCGAGTGTTATATCCTTGTTTCGAGGATCGCAGCTACTGTATAAATTATTTAATATGGCTCCTGCTGGCTTACGCGTAGTGTTTCGTTTTATGACAAGTTTTATTTTTGTTTTAGAGCCTCTATGTTTGCTAGGATACTTATCTTTTATAGCTGTAAAGCTTAAAATACTGGCAACTTCAAATAAGGCCACTTTAAATAGAAAATAACAATAAATGTACTTAAGTTAAAAATGGTTCAACGCTTAGGCATAAGCTACCGATTTAATAGCGTGGATTTATATGATCAAGACAAAATAATCTATTACGCAAAGTAATTAGAATTTAATATGTAGAAAAAAAAGAAATGTACACACAACAACAAAACACGTGCGAAAAAAAAATACAAAAATTAAATTAAATCGAAAGCTATAAACGCTCGTAGCAACTTGCTACGCCGTAGCACCCTTTGTAGCAGTTTTTAAACAGGCGAGTTAATTGTGCAATTACGTCATTAGAAGGCTTCGCAAAAACGTGCGTAGTTGTGAAAGTTTCTAATGAAAAGCCTCGGGGTTTAATGAAATAAAAGTCAATATAAAATAATAGAACTTTATAGGTACCTAGCTCACGTTGATAATTTTTTTGATATTTATAATTTTTTTTTTTTTTTGTTAGGTACTTAGTATAAGAATTTAGGTATAAGAATTTGAGTTACTTACAACACAAACACAAACTTTGTATAATAACAGTACGTGTAGGTACGTGTAAACTACTTAGGATTTTTTATATCCAGAGCTATGTTTGGACTATATTTACGAAACTTGCAATTTTTTGGAATAATGTCTCAACTTGCATGGAGCCCTTGTCCCATGAGGAATACATTTTCTAAAATATAATAATAATATTATAAAGATATTTGATTTTTTGTTTGTGCATTTACTCTAAACGTGGATGAAATTTGGCACACGAATAGACCATGACCTGGACTAGGCCATAGCATACTTTTATCTCGCTATTCCCACGGAGTCAAAACTTATTATGCGTGTGAAACCACGGGACGCAGCTAGTAATTACTAAAAGTATTTTTCTAAATAATTTATCAGTAAAATCCTATCTACATATCGCACCTTTGGTAGAACAAGGGCATAATTGTCATAAATTGCCAAAATGACTTAAATATGCAGAAATGCTTTAAAAAGGCCCTTTGAACTGGAGGGACAAAGACATTCGTTTGGCAATTTATGACAATTATGCCCTTGTTCTACCAAAGGTGCGATATCACATTCATATTGTAGGACTAACATTCAACCCAACTTACTCATCCTCAACGTAAACTTATGACATAAGTAATTAATATAGTACACAATTATCAAATACTAAGGGGTCCTATTAACGAGGCGTAAGTGTCTGGGGGGCAAACAGTTTATCACAGTGTATTGTCGTTTCCTACAAATATCCGCCGCCAGTGGTAAGACAGGGACACGTAGAAATATACGTTCTAGATGGTATAACTTTGTACTCCACTGTTTTATTTTTACAATTCTGATTATTCTAGGCAAGCAGGCATTCGTTGTCGCGACAAATTATGATAACTTTTAGAGCTACATACCTACTTTGCCGACGGGCGATATTTTTACTACAATATGAGCAGAGAATAAAGTTATCGGTCTATGTGCAATTGCTGAACACTTTCAATCACAATCCGAAGGATTTTTAGGAAATCTACTGCTTGATATGTTTGAAAGATTCGTCTGCTCGACAACGTAAATGACGCAAAGAATGTTGTTGAATTTTCAAAATGATAGGCATTGCAATTGTTACTGTATTTCGCATTTATCTCGTTGCTTAGCAGTTCCACTGAACGCATTAAAACTGTTGTTCAGTCTTACAGTAGGGATGATGCCTGGGTAACAAAAAAGAAATTTTAATTAGTCCGTCAGTCAGATAATAAAAAAATAATAAATACGTATTTTTTGCTTTATCATATTATAAAAGCTTAGATATTTCATTATAATCCAATCAAGAAGTAACAAAATACCTAGAAAAGCTCTCACTATAAAGATAATTGTAGAATAAAGCAAACAGCAATATTACATTTAAATTAGTTTATGTCAGCCGGTATGAAAATAATCCTTAGTCACCTAAAAAGTGAATCCATAGCGGGGCGATTGCTTTTAATTTAATTTAATAAAAAAAAATAAAAAAATATAGCTTAATTTAATTTAATAGCAGCTTGGCCTGCTGCTGAGCTCTCCTATGCTCCAAAGCAACAGTTTTTTATAGACACACACATGATTAAATTTGCCAAGCGATAGTAACAGAGGAGCAATACCCGCATTTTTTAATTCACATTCTATAATTCTATTCTATAATCTCAGCCTCAATCTGTCTGAAATACTTAGCATTTCCCCATATTTTTGACAAGTTTATAACATCCATTGTTGCGGAAATGAATATGCGACTAGATTATGAACGTTTTTAATTAAAGGAGTCGGCCTTTAAAAATGAAACAAAATTTGTTTCAGATACATTCAAGTACCGTAGTGTGAACGAGGCGATTCTAGGCTCTCGGTGTCGTGTGACGTCACTCATAGTAGCTTTTCGTTTCATCCCACTATACCGCTACCAACTAATGCTCTCTGTACCACAAGCTTTATTATTCCCGAGTAGTCTCATAGAAATAAACGCTGGGTAAATAACAGACACAATATAATCCCTAAAGTTAATTTTAATTTAGTAATAAACAATGCTTACGCAAATATTAGAGTTTGCTCGTCCCTCATTAATTTCTGTACTATGAAAATTAATTTTAAGAGGGTACTTGAATCTACCTAAGCCTCAATGAAGTAGGTAATTTAATTGTATAAAAGTTTGTAATTCTGTTTTCTGTTTTGTTTGGTTATCTGAGTAAAACTATTCATGTATATTAATTATATTGTTTGTTTAAGAATTTATATTATAATGTTTGTTTCAGTTTTTATGATAGTTTTAGATTTACTTATAAAACAAACAATTACTTCTAAAATGTTTAAATGAGTGAATGTTATCGGACGGTGAGTCCAGTGACATTCATATCTAGTCTCAGCTTGTGTGAGACTTATATTTTGACCGTTAAAGAAAACTTATTCTTTGCATATATCGTATGATATATATAGTTTTTCGAGGTGTCAATCGTCCAACCGTGCACTTTTTCTGAAACGTGCATTTAGTGTATTACCAGAGAAAATGATTATTAATCTTCAATTTCAACTTATTCTATTTCTTAACCATTTGTTGTTAAGCTCACGATTGTAAGCGTAGCTGGGATCTACGAAGGTGTATACCTATTTCACTTTCAAGCCTACGAACACAAGCCCTATCCAGCTAACCTTACCTCTCCGATTAACAAGATTTACGCTCTCGTTCGAATTACGACACGTTACCTTCACCGTGCGAAGCGTACGTCGAATAAATCAAGTCGTGCCCGTTCAGGCCCGTTCAGGCCCGTGCAGACCCGTTCAGACCCGTCTTTTTCACCCCTATAAAGTCTTGCCCGATCGTGACGCTTGCCGTTTGATGGCCAAGATTTTCACTTGAATATTTTATTTGTGTTGCATGTACGTGATTTGCTTTTGAAAATGAAGGCGTTGTTTACGAGTACATGAGATTGAAGTTTCGAATTTTGAAAGAGACTCTTTTACTTTTGGTGTTATGCTGACCAGCACGCTTAGCATGACCACAATAGAAACGGGTTTTGTCGACGGAAGAATAGACAAAATGACAGATTGTGTCTTGATGGTTGTCTAGTATATTATAAAATTAAATATTTCTTGGGATCAAAATGGAATTTAACAAATATTATTCTCTTTTTGAAAAATGGAAAGAATATCACACATTTCTTTTGACTCATTTGGTTAAAAAAATCGTCTACGTAAGTACGTATCAGCTGTTTCCTCGAACAAAATGTACCAATTAACGAGAGGTTAGTGTTGTACTTTGTTTGTAACTTGGTTACAAAGTCTAACTGTAACTATGTTAAACTCAGTAGAGGAACTAAATGCGAACTTACGTAACTTCCAACTTGACTTTCTCTTTCTTTTTTGCCAAAAACAACACCAAAGTAAAATAAAACCTTAGTTTCGTTTTTACCAAAACATCGAAGCGTTATTATAATTACTAGTGGTCGCCCAGAGGTCGAAATTCGACCATAATTCATTTAAATGTCATGATTCTAAGGTAGCCATCTTGTGTCAAACGCATGGTAGTGTATGTAATGTTTTTTTAATTAATTTAATTTATTTCCAATATATATTATATAAAAATATTAGCTTTCTGCACTCCTTCTCTATATAAACTTTAAGTGTGCCAAATTTCATACTCCTCCGTCCGCGTAATATTCGTAAAAAGGGGTACAAAGTTTTTGCTTCACTAATGATTGCAAAGCTTTTGTAGCTTTTGTTGTATATTATTATAGCAGTCAACATTATCGAACCGCAATATTTACTCAGTAAAATGAGTAAATATTGCGGTCCGATAATGTTGACTAAACCTAAACTCAATAAGGGTACATTTATAACCCAAAACCAAATACAATAAACCACAAAATCCATATAATCCAAAAACAGCGTAACCAAAATAAAGGAGCATAATAAAGGAGCATTTATTTATTAAATCGGCCTGCCTACCCTTTTAAGATGCACCGCTCATTATATAATTCAACACTTCATAATACTGCTGCCCGCTACAACTTCCAATGAAGTTTTAACTCTACCTGGCAGCCAGTACCAGGCATTATGATTCTGTGCTCGAAATAATCCTGTGGCATGTCCGGCCCGCGAAAATTATTTAGACTGACGAACGCCGTAAATAAAGGATTAAATGCGAATTCTAAATGCTCGTGTATTTAGATTTTCACCCTCGCAACCCTTTTATTTGTTCATGTCAGATATTTTTGCATTAACGCACAATATGGGCGATTAAACTGGCTGTGTTTGGAATACTTTGAAATTTGTTTGCTGTCGAATGTCAAGGTCGGTGACCTCGGAGGGTCGTGACGGGTAATGACGAGGAACTTCCGAACTTTTGTGGTTTTCTTCTATCGATATATTGACGTTTATAAGACAGCCAACAACCAAGATGGGGGTCGTTTATATTTTTGTAGTTATGGACTGTCCATTGTACCTATAATGGAAGGTATACTGAAGTTAATAGGAGGTAAGCTGGCGATTATATCCAAATAAAACTTTTAACCCTCATAATATGACCCTCCTAAAATGGTGGATCATCAAAATTCCTTTTATCAGATGTGGAATAGATCCTAACTGGCCTTTTTTTGTGAAGTAATTTTATATATCTAAAGAATTTGTGATAAACAAATCAGTGTTTTCATTTTTAATAGTTCAGACAAATCAAAAACATCATTGATATCCATACCTACAGGAAATTTTTCGACACGCTTTTCCCAACCATTCTCACTCTCAACAATGACAACATTACAATAACCAATAAAATATCAATGAAAAGAACACTGCTGAGTTTCATAATAATAGCCTGCAATAAATATAAGGGCGATGTATTAATCCAATGTGACACCTGCACAGATCGCAATGTTTTGCTCACTGCGCGCCACTTCAGATAAACGAGGATATTTTCCGTTTTAAATTCATTTAAAACTGCTAGTTTCTGTTGTTTTATTTGAGCTAGTTCTGCGAGTTTCCTGGTTTTAATTTGTTTTGATACTGTGATTTATGTTTTTGCAGACGTAGAAAGGAGATTGACCTCGTTTAAAAGAATAAGCGACACAACGAGGATAGAAAAGCGATTGTGATTGTTTTTTTCTTGATGATAGTAAATCTAATATATTTTAAAGCAAAGAGAAATTAAAGAGATGAAAAGAAAATTCTTGCACAAAGTTAAATGAATAATATACTAAATCCACGACGGATGTTTTTCAAAGCCCCGTGCAGACAGGCGCGACACGACTCTAACAATAAAATTTCTAAGAAAACTTCGCGGTAGAACAATTAGCGGTGTCGCATCGCGTCAGTCTGCACTAGGCTTAATACGTGTTATGATAAGATTGAGTAGACAGAACTCTGAATTTCTTTATTGTTTGTTGTTATGGCTGACATGTCAAACTAAGCATGTCTGCTATTTTTTCACTACCTGGGAACAAAAACAATCACTCACCTCAACTCCCAAAACTTATCGCAAAGCAAACTACCAACTTACATCACTATGAATAAGTTAAGAGGCCTCCCGAAAGCCTATTACATTGCCAAGAGTGACACCCATTCACGTCTTCACATCCGTCATGACGGTACAATGTCGAAGGGAACCACGCAAAAGATTTGGTTCACTCGTGAATGGAATAGACCGGGAATCCCTTGAGCCGTCTTGTATGATGAATGATGTTGTTCTTTTCATTCGTACTTAGAATCGTGATCTTTTGAGGAATATCTTGGAATAAATAACGTATTTCTAGAGTTGAAAGATGGTCCGTAAAGTTGGAGTTTTTGAATGTTTTAGTGGTTATGAATGGATGTTGCAGCAATACTTTGGAACTTCTTATAATCAAATGAGTATATTTTATCAATAATAATTTGTGACTTACTTTTAAAGTTTGTCATGGTAGAGGATTTTTCTTGTTGTTCTTATCAAAATTATTGATTGAAAATGGTTCGTTGCAAAGAATTAAATTATCTGGTCTGCGGTAAGTAAGTATTACACACAAAGCACATAGTACACGTGAAAATGCCGTGGTTATGATTTGAGTAAGAAGACACGAGACGCTGTGAAAAGCACTTTTGCAAAATACAATTAACTAGACTTAATAATTGTAAGTTAATCAACAAAAAAAAAAAAGTAAACCACTCAACATCATGTTGTTTTATCGCCTAAAATTAATAAAACACCAACCTCGAGAAAAATTGCAGTTGTAATTGAGAGAATCTTGCTGTTGACTTTTATTGCTGTGTTTTAAAATGTGCGTATAAATATCCCAGCATGATGTCTCCAGCCCTCTTTTCTTAGGGAGGCATCGATTCGCTATAATTGTAATTATCTAAACATAAAGGTAAGGCCGTGTGGCGACGCTTGGGGGACTGCTATGTCCAACAATGAACGTATTTCGCTGAAATGATGATGCTGAAAGTAAGGCAGGCAAAAAATATTGCCGGACCGAAATCCTAGATTTTACTTATTTATTTATTTAATAGTTTATGTACACACATATAAACATACAAGAAGAACAGACAAATACGTACAAAGGTGATGCTTATTTCAAAAGAAATCTCTTCCAGCATACCTTTTTTTTTTTTTTTTTGAGGATGGGAAATTATCAAATAACTTCTCCCGCTCTGGGTGGAGCGGGAGGGCGTGTCAGACTTTTACTGACTAAAACCCACCCGTGTTCCTTCCGTTGCCTGTGTGCCGAGGTCGCGATATCCCTTTCAGACAAACCCGCAACCCCGGCAGGCATTGGCCCTTCCGGACCCCGTCAGTTGGTGCTGACATCTCTTTGAGGCGCGCGTGGAACACAACGCGCCGTCGACCCGGGCCTGGTCCCTATCGGACGGCGAGCTACCCATTGCTCACCGTCCGCAACCCCGCGCCTACGGTGGCCGGAAGTCGGCTCGCGACTCCCGACGCCCGGGGCGTCTCCTGCGGCGACTAGGGGCGCGAGGGGGCGCATTTTGCCTCTCCCTCGCGCGCTCCGCCTCCTCCTTCGCGAGCATTACTGCTTCGCAGAAGGAGGTGACGGCCTCCCATGCACTCTCGCTCCGGACCATGGCCTGAACCAGGGCCGGACGCGAGAGATCGCCGCCGCCGATCGCCTCCGTGAGGACACGGCGGTGCTCCGCCCAAGCTGGGCAGACCTCCACCGTATGCTCCACCGTGTCCTCCGGGCGATCCACACAGTGGTGACACCCGGGCGTTTCCTCCCGCTTTATCCTGAACAGGAACCTCCCGAAACAACCATGTCCGGTGAGGACCTGTGTCAGGCGGAAGGTGAGGACGCCGTGGCGCCTCTCTAGCCACTCCTCAAAGAGGGGACTTATCGCCACAATTGTGGCGTGCCCAGCGCTGGGTTGCGACAATCGCACTCTCCTTGCCGCCATGAGATCCCGCTGGAGCTCTGTCCGCTGTGCCGCGATTTCTCGCGGCAGCGGAGTTACGCCCCGGCGTTTCGCCTCCTCGCGCAACTCCCACATGTGCGCGAGGACTTTTGCCTCCAGATCCCATGGTGGTAGTCCGGCAAGGAGGCTCGCCGCCTCACGGGAGACCGTGCGGTAACCTCGGACCAGCCTAATGGCCATGACCCTTTGGGACGCGTTCAACCGCTGGGCCGGTCGCAGCCTCAACGAACGCGCCCACACCGGTGCCCGGTGGTCCAGCATACCTGCGATAGGAAATTAGTTAAAGAGATGTAGACAACGTGTGTAAGAGTAGAAGAGAAAATAAATTACATAAAATAAATAGGTACACTTAACTATTCACTAATTTAAATATAAACATACAATATGCTATATTTTCGCTCAGGGCAATAATTTTATTAAAACCTGGTCCTAAATAGAGGTAAGATACAATTATTTGCAACAAGGACCTACCTACAATTTATCAAAAAAAAAGTATTGATAAAAGATTTCTCAGCAACTTATTTCTGATTGCAGAAAAACCAAGAAATTCCTTAAACATGACTTTTATTTCCTGTGTTTTTAAAATGTGGCTATAAACATCCCAGCATAATGCCTGCAGGCCTCTGTGCCGTACTTAGGGAGGCATCGATTGGCCTTAATTATATTATCCTACCCTAAGGTAAGGTGACTGTTAATCTATGAAAATAAGGGGAATGCGGTGGTGTCGCCTGTTCATTTTACTTAAGGATAGAGCCTTAGGAGAATTGCTTGGGAGTCTTTGATGTATGTTGGTGTTTGTATTTTGTGTAGCTTTAAAAATTAAAGGTAGCTGAACTGACGGAAAACCGGGAGAAACGTGCAGTTTCTTCACTTAAAAAACATTATGACTTTTGTTCAAATCACACTAGATCTTTACTTAGACTAGATACAAAATATTTCGGGAATTGCTACATAGCTCACATAACACATAAGTTGTTGTTTTACTGTTGCTCCCTATAATTTCTGTAGCACAATACAAACGTTGGCAAATCTAAAAAAAAAACTTCAGAAAATAATGAAAATATACATATTCTAAGTATGACGTACATTGGTTTTTAAAATTAGAAATTCAGTATATACGTACGTAGTATTAATCAATCTGAAGGCTCTTTATAATACCATCTGAATCCCGTTACCTGATTTAACGACGATGATCCCCAAAAAAGACCTAAAACATTCCAGTTACCATAATTAATGCAGGAACAAAAACAAAGTTGGTATAATCCTATTAGATGTTCCGGTGCTTTTGTCCGAGGATTTATCTGGTCGGCACTACCTCGAATAGAGTGATCATCGGTATTAGTGAGGACCGCGGGTGACTAGTGATGTGCTTGAGTTGCAAGTCCCGGAAAAATGGGATTAAGTTGTTGGGACCGCGAGTTCTTTTAGACTTGCAATAAAAAAAAAAAAAAAAAATGAATTTACTGGTACTTTCACTGATTTTCTGTTGTCTACTGTTCTGTTGTCTATACAGACAAATTGACTGCCGTGTGTATTTATAAACTTCTTCGTCAGATTCACTCTACGACAAAAAACACTTGACGAAGAAAATGAAAAATGAAGTGAATAAAATGTTTTTATTTTACAATGCCACATTTTACAACTATTGTACTAACCTAACCTAATGATATTCTGAAATGCATAATGCATTGGATTTCCTATAATGAGGAGAACAATATTACAGTAAATACAGTAGGTACTAACTCCGGCTTATCCACAGACCAGGATAGCAAACATCCCGGATATTGGCGACACAAACAACACTAGTCGGGGACCAAACCGTTCGAGATAGGTACATTAATATTCTAACTTTGTCGAACGTGTTTTGTTTTCAGTGACCATTTTGTTTTTGTTTTAATTAGTAAGCTTGTCCATGTACGTAAGGTGTAAGCCATTAAGTGGAAGGTGGAGGCTTCTAATTAAATTGTGTAGGTACCTACAGGAACAAATAAAAGGGAGTTTTCGAAATAACTTTAGATTAGAATGTTGTCATAGGTATGTAAATAATGGGCACGCCACAATTGTGGCGATAAGTCCCCTCTTTGAGGAGTGGCTAGAGAGGCGCCACGGCGTCCTCACCTTCCGACTGACACAGGTCCTCACCGGACATGGTTGTTTCGGGAGGTTCCTGTTCAGGATAAAGCGGGAGGAAACGCCCGGGTGTCACCACTGTGTGGATCGCCCGGAGGACACGGTGGAGCATACGGTGGAGGTCTGCCCAGCTTGGGCGGAGCACCACCGTGTCCTCACGGAGGCGATCGGCGGCGGCGATCTCTCGCGTCCGGCCCTGGTTCAGGCCATGGTCCGGAGCGAGAGTGCATGGGAGGCCGTCACCTCCTTCTGCGAAGCAGTAATGCTCGCGAAGGAGGAGGCGGAGCGCGCGAGGGAGAGGCAACATGCGCGCCCTCGCGCCCCTAGTCGCCGCAGGAGACGCCCCGGGCGTCGGGAGTCGAGAGCCGACTTCCGGCCACCGTAGGCGCGGGCTTGCGGACGGTGAGCAATGGGTAGCTCGCCGTCCGATAGGGACCAGGCCCGGGTCGACGGCGCGTTGTGTTCCACGCGTGCCTCAAAGAGATGTCAGCACCAACTGACGGGGTCCGGAAGGGCCAATGCATGCCGGGGTTGCGGGTCTGTCTGAAAGGGATATCGCGACCTCGGCACACAGGCAACGGAAGGAACACGGGTGGGTTTTAGTCAGTAAAAGTCTGACACGCCCTCCCGCTCCACCCAGAGCGGGAGAAGTTATTTGATAATTTCCCATCCTCAAAAAAAAAAAGAAAAAAAAAGGTATGTAAATAATACACGATAGACGAACGTATAAGGGAGAACATAAAACGAAATTGGAAAATTCTGTGATAAAACGGAATTATTTGTTGGTAGTATTTTTAACCACAGCTTTTGCCTGACTTTTTTCTTGACTAGCTTTGTCTTGGATCATTTTCCAAAGATATTTTTTGTTCTGTTCATCTATAAATTATCTCTAACTGGTACTAGTATCTTGTGTGTGTCTGGAATGAGGAGCCATGTCTCATGTCGGTGTAATAGGCGTCGGTGTTATAGGCGTTGGCGTAAGACGTCGGCGTAAGGCGTCGGTGTTATAGGCGTCGGCGTAAGGCGTCGGTGTTATAGGCGTCGGCGTAAGGCGTCGGTGTTATAGGCGTCGGCGTAAGGCGTCGGTGTTATAGGCGTCGGTGTTATAGGCGTCGGCGATAGGCGTCGGCGTAAGGCGTCGGCGTTAGGCATCGGCGTAAGGCGTTGGTGTTATAGGCGTCGGTGTTATAGGCGTCGGTGTTATAGGCGTCGGTGTTATAGGCGTCGGTGTTATAGGCGTCGGTGTTATAGGCGTTGGCGTAAGGCGTCGGCGTAAGGCGTGGGTGTGATAGGCGCCGGTGTTATAGGCGTCGGCGTAAGGCGTCGGTGTTATAGGCGTCGGCGTAAGGCGTCGGTGTTATAGGCGTCGGTGTTATAGGCGTCGGCGTTAGGCGTCGGCGTAAGGCGTCGGTGTTATAGGCGTTCGTGTTATAGGCGTTGGCGTAAGGCGCGGCGTAAGGCGTGGGTGTGATAGGCGCCGGTGTTATAGGCGTCGGTGTTATAGGCGTCGGTGTTATAGGCGTCGGTGTTACAAGCGTCGGTGTTATAGGCGTCGGCGTAAGGCGTCGGTGTTATTGGTGTCGGTGTTATAGGCGTCGGCGATAGGCGTCGGCGTAAGGCGTCAGCGTTATAGGCGCCGGTGTTATAGGCGTCGGTGTTATAGGCGTCGGCGTAAGGCGTCGGTGTTACAGGCGCCGGCGTAAGGCGTCGGTCTTATAGGCGTCGGTGTGATAGGCACCGGTGTTATAGGCGTCGGTGTTATAGGCGCCAGTGTTATAGGCGTCGGCGTAAGGCGTCGGCGTCAGGCGTCGGCGTAAGGCGTCCGTGTTATAGGCGTCGGTGTTATAGGCGTCGGTGTTATAGGCGCCGGTGTTATAGGCGTCGGTGTTATAGGCGTCGGTGTTATAGGCGTCGGTGTTACAGGCGTCGGTGTTATAGGCGTCGGTGTTATGGGCGCCGTTGTTATAGGCGTCGGTGTTATGGGCGCCGTTGTTATAGGCGTCGGTGTTATAGGCGTCGGTGTTATAGGCGTCGGTGTTATAGGCGTCGGCGATAGGCGTCGGCGTAAGGCGTCGGTGTTATAGGCGTCGGCGTAAGGCGTCGGTGTTATAGGCGTTCGTGTTATAGGCGTCGGTGTTATAGGCGTCGGTGTTATAGGCGTCGGCGATAGGCGTTGGCGTAAGGCGTCGGTGTAATAGGCGTCGGCGTAAGGCGTCGGTGTTATAGGCGTTCGTGTTATAGGCGTCGGTGTTATAGGCGTCGGTGTTATAGGCGTCGGCGTAAGGCGTCGGTGTTATAGGCGTCGGTGTTATAGGCGTCGGTGTTATAGGCGTTGGCGTAAGGCGTCGGCGTAAGGCGTCGGCGTCAGGCGTCGGCGTAAGGCGTCTGTGTTATAGGCGTCGGCGTAAGGCGTCGGTGTTATAGGCGTCGGCGTAAGGCGTCTGTGTTATAGGCGTCGGCGTAAGGCGTCGGTGTTATAGGCGTCGGTGTTATAGGCGTCGGCGTTAGGCGTCGGCGTAAGGCGTCGGTGTTATAGGCGTCGGCGATAGGCGTCGGCGTAAGGCGTCGGTGTTATAGGCGTCGGCGTAAGGCGTCGGTGTTATAGGCGTCGGTGTTATAGGCGTCGGTGTTATAGGCGTCGGTGTTATAGGCGTCGGCGTAAGGCGTCGGTGTTATAGGCGTCGGCGTAAGGCGTCGGTGTTATAGGCGTCGGCGTAAGGCGTCGGCGTAAGGCGTCGGCGTAAGGCGTCTGTGTTATAGGCGTCGGCGTAAGGCGTCGGTGTTATAGGCGTCGGTGTTATAGGCGTCGGTATTATAGGCGTCGGTGTTATAGGCGTCGGTGTTATAGGCGTCGGTGTTATAGGCGTCGGTGTTATAGGCGTCGGTGTTATAGGCGTCGGTGTTATAGGCGTCGGTGTTATAGGCGTCGGTGTTATAGGCGTCGGCGATAGGCGTCGGCGATAGGCGTCGGCGATAGGCGTCGGCATTAGGCGTCGGTGTTATAGGCGTCGGCGTTGGGCGTCGGCGTAAGGCGTCGGCGTCAGGCGTCGGCGTAAGGCGTCGGCGTCAGGCGTCGGCGTAAGGCGTCGGTGTTATAGGCGCCGGTGTTATAGGCGTCGGTGTTATAGGCGTCGGTGTTATAGGCGTCGGTGTTATAGGCGTCGGTGTTATAGGCGTCGGTGTTATAGGCGCCGGTGTTATAGGCGTCGGTGTTATAGGCGTCGGCGTCAGGCGTCGGTGTTATAGGCGTCGGTGTTATAGGCGTCGGTGTTATAGGCGTCGGCGATAGGCGTTGGCGTAAGACGTCCGTGTTATAGGCGTCGGCGTAAGGCGTCGGTATTATAGGCGTCGGCGTTAGGCGTCGGCGTAAGGCGTCGGTGTTATAGGCGTCGGTGTGATAGGCGCCGGTGTTATAGGCGTCGGTGTTATAGGCGTCGGCGATAAGCGTCGGCGAAAGGCGTCGGTGTTATAGGCGTCGGCGTAAGGCGTCGGTGTTATAGGCGTCGGCGTAAGGCGTCGGTGTTATAGGCGTTGGTGTTATAGGCGTCGGTGTTAGATTCCTATCATCGCGATTCAGCGGAGAGTGCTAAATGCACAACGCCATCTATCGATACATCAGGAACTAAAATATTGTTTAAATAATCAAACTAAACATAAGTTTGTATGAAATAAGTATCATTAAATTCATCACCGGTTACTGAATTTCATTTCATTAGGTTCATTACATAAATATCCTAACTATATAATATTATAAATGCGAAAGTGAGTTTGTTTGTTTGTTACGCTATATCGGCCGAGCGGATTTGAATGAAATTTGGCACATGGGTAGAGCATAACCTGGGTAAGGACATAGAATACTTTTCATCGCGCATCACGGTATCGAGACTTATGAGGTGGATCCACGGGGCGCAGCTAGTATTTCAAATAATCTAAAACCACAATTACATAAGTTACACGTAGGTAATCGTACTCGTAGAAACAAACGAAAAGATAAAACGATCGCAAACGGTCGCTCGTGATTTATAAGCAAATAAAACTACTTATTTCAAACAGTGGTCTTCTTTGAATTATTTATGGTCACCCTATTCACTAATTTGTTAAGGAATGTTTATTTTATTAATATCTTTTGAAATACTGATTGCGCAGGATGTTGGATTACGCCAATATTTAGTAGAAATTTCTACTAAATATTGGTGTTATTGTTATCCGATTTGATCAACTACTTTAGTAGCTACGTACATATCATTTCTATAGACCGAAATTATATAGCTTTTCCGTTTTATTTTTATTGTACAAATTCGAGCACATTTACTACTAAATCATACTAAAAATATGTTGTAATTGGTTGATATCTTTCCGAGATACAGCGCGGTGAAATTTATGGTTTTTTATGAAAAAATCAAAACGTTGTAGCTATCTCAAATTCGACCGCACAAACCCCATTTTGAGATTACGCATAAGTACTACTAAATCCTACAAAATTTTCAAAAATATCTGTTGGCTAGTTTTCGGGTTCTAAGGTGGCTCCTCAATCCAGACGTCAGGATTGAGGAGCCACCTTTAACGTCGTATAACTTTTTAAGGGTTTTACTACAAATTCCAGGATCCGGCCTACAAAATCGGCTAATTTACTACTAAATATTGGTATTAACCTCGTTCCGATATGAGACATGGCTCCTCAATCCAGACACACACAGTATCTTTGCATCAGATGCTTCATTCTAGTTTAGTAACTAAAAAAATCTAGCATTTATCTAAAGAAAATGATTGTGACCAGAAACATCCCAATATCCATATTTTTTCCCGCACATCTCTGAAAATACATTCCTCATACCAGCCATTTCCGTCCGTATTTAAAAACAACAAATACAAAAGGTTTTAAATGCTTTGTATACCAAACGTGGGAAGAAGAAAATCCTCTAATTGCGGCGTCGCACGGCCGGGCATTGGAGCGATAAACATGAATAATGTCGCGAGATGTCCAACACTACTGCCGCAGACTTTATTTTCTCGTTCTCCTTTAGGGTTGTACCACTTGTTCTGTCATTTAATCGGGTTAAATCGATTGATGTATAATCGATTTGGAGGATAATGTGAAATAGGACTTGATGATATTTATTAAAAACAGCTTCGCATTAAGCGACAAACAAAATATTTGTTTGTATAAATGGTTGGTTCGTAATATCGTCTCGAGTGATCTGAAACTAGATGCTGCGTTCTGCATGATCATAAAAATCGATTGAAGCACCATGACAGCACAACGAGATCTACCAATAATAAAATAAAACAAAAAAGCCTTTTATTCCTTACATTTTACAGGATTTTGTCATTTCTAGTAGGTAAATTGTTTGGTTAGTTAACTTAGATTAATTGTTAGTTTTATTAATTTCTATCTAATCGCAACCAAATTATAATACGACGACGATAATGCATAGTGAAACTTTAGAAGAACGATGAGAGTAAATATGATGATTGCTATTATGGATCGATTTATAAACAATCGATTTCTAAAGAATCGATTATAAACCGTCAACCCTATAATGTCACCTGGTTTTGCGAGATAACACGCGCAATGCGAGAGTCTGTAGCCTTCTTAATTCACTCGACATTTTGATTAATAAGACTTTGTAATGACACTGAACTTGCACGGGTTAGAGTGTGATTTATAGGATTACTTGTAATTTATTACGTAATGGGGATGGCGTATATTAAGCGCCGGAGATTATGATGCTTAAGTCTTTGTACCAAACTTTGTAGACGCAGTAAGTTGCTGGCAAGTATATGTCATTAAAATAGGCCGTAGGCCGCCGTAGTAACGGGAAAAAAATGTTTTTTGTCGTTGTCCATCCAATTTCAGTTTGACGTGAAAAGAGTTTTATTCAAATTGTTCTATAATTAATTTTCGAAAATTGAATTTTAAACAGCATTCCCAAAACAAACAATTAAAACCGCCTTAAACCACCAAGAAAGTAAAACAATCAATTTGCATACAGAAACACAGCCATCTTGGATGCAGCGTCACCCGTACTCACCCCCGAACAAAAACGGTAAACTTGTAACGTTTATTTAATGGGCAGACGACTCCCGACGCAATAATCCCTGTAATTGCGCTCTTGACTTGCATGCAGAACAGGCAGATGTTCCCAAATTAGCATTGTTTATACACAGCGACAAATGAAATTTGTTATAATTATAGTGATTTGACACGCCTCGCTGTGCAGCTAAGGCTGGTCGGTGTCTTGCATTTTGTGAATGACTATAGATGGTTGAAGAAAGTATGGAAGGTAAAAATTAAAGCAATTGTTTTAAAATATTTATTTATCCTGAAATCGTGATTGGCTACTTTGCTACGTTTTGCTGATTCGCGTCAAAGACCTGACGTCACAAATCCTGCATCGCGCAATTAGAATTTACCGCGCGAACGACATATTAGACTATCCGACATATATACAATAGTTGGGCAATTGCCCGCCAGATACAACACCTGTCTGGTCGGAGGATCCTCCCTTTTCTATAGAGGATGAGTGGACTTTACACCCTCTTACTCATACCTCTAAAAGGGTGCATCAGAATATTGTATCTGTATATAGGTACCTCTATAGGTGGACCGTACTATAACCGTAATATAGAAAAAATCGTTTGTGAGTCAAAGTAAAAAAAGAAACAAAAAATAAAAACTTAATTTGCGCAAAAAATGGCAGAATTATGTTTAGACTCCGTTCGATGGTAGTAATACCAATGCTTGTAAAAAGTCCGTAAAGCTGATAATTTTAAAGGATTCGATTGAATAATAAGAAAGGTTTATTGAGGAGTAGATATGTCTAGACACTACATGAATTCTCTCATACGCGAGTGCACATGCATTCATAGTATGGCAATCTTCATGTTTGGAGTGCTGCCAAACTTGACCACTCTTATTTATTATGCTATAAATGAAGTTGTCATCCAAGCAATTTTCAAGTAAGAGCCTGCTGTTATCTACGTGCTTAAGTATTTACGTTTTATCGTGGACTACGTCTGGGGCTGCCAATATGTGGGCATATTTTAAAATGTAGTTGCTATAGCAACTACGTTTTAAAAGTTTTTTTTATTGTGTTACTTTTGGCTAAACGTCATGATAATATCATTTGATGCCAACATACAGTACAGTACCTAATTGTTAATCCAGAATTTGCAAGGTATTCAAAGTCATAAGTAATTTATTTCATAACAAAATACATTGTGTTGAAAATATTACAGTGATAATAAATAAAATAATAATAGTTCCCGATACCGGTGGGCTACTATTTTTTATATTGTTAAATGTTTTAATATTTTATATATTCTAATATTTAAAAATAATGAAAAAAAAAAAAAAAAAAAATTAAATAATTAATTTAATTAATAATAACAAAAAAAAAAAAAAAAAAAAAAAAAAAAAAAAAAAAATTTTTTTTTTTTTTTTTTTTTTTTTTTATAATGTGTTTTAAATGAAATAAAAGTGAAAATTACATTAATATTTAAAATTCATTACGCATTTAAAATTTATCAATATCACTAATATACAAGGTGGGCCATCGACGCGAAAAATTTGGGTTCAGAATCATGTACTGAATCCATGTAACAGTTTTCGCGTCGATGTCCTGCCACCCTGTATAATTTTATGTCAATAATTCAGTACCAATAATTTAAATAATCACCAACATTGCATTTAAATTCAAAATTCATTATACAGTATTAAAAAAAAAACCATTATAAACACAAATTATAATAAATAATTCAATAGTGGCTGTCGTTTGTCATCTATGAACTCATCGATACTGTATTATCCTTTCTTCAATAAATATATCTTTCCTCAATAAATTGTTCAAGTAATTTTATTTATCACTAGAGAACGTTACTTTACATAACCGTATCTCAAATAGAACGAAACACTGATATAGTTGTGTATTTTAGGTACGTATTTGTCAGACAACACGAAAGCCAGCGCCAAAGACATAAGTATCACCTAAGTAAATAGTGTCGCGTCGTAATTCAACCACATCACGAGCAAAATGTCCAAGCGCACTTCTTTCAGCGGTAAATAGTACAAAATTAATGAGCTTGTAATTAAACCTGTGTTTAGACAAACATGGGGACCGTTCACATCAAAGGCAAGGGATGAAGATTACACAGGGCTGCGTCTGCGCCACGTGGCAGCATTAGTCTGCTTTGTATTGCCAACTTTACTCTGCTGCCCGAAAAAACCACACATTACCTTATCGTCTACACATGCGGTTGAAAATCCTTTGGCAGTTATTTGAGTAGGTGCAAAGTTATCCTTGTTTATAACGAGAGTTGACAATGCAACTAGTCTCAACTATCATGGGATTTGCCGTGTAATAGGGTATCTCTTACTAGTAAGCGTTTAAAAGCAAAGATAAGGCTGTTTGCTAAGTGGTGGGGTATTGGGTTTTTGCAATCAGCTTGTGATTTTGTCTGGGCACAAGTTTGCAAGTCACTCCCCTTATGTGGATATAAGGCTTATTCTGCATTCAAGTACGATGCTACGCTATTAGTTTTGGCCAAAGACTTTGAACCGAAAATCGTTGTTTTAAAAGTTTTACGAGTTTTCAACGAGTATTGCTAAGCACCTTCTTTTCTAGTTTGAGCTTTAAACTTTATCTGAGATTGATCTCCATCAGTTTATTTGTTATCAGGAAAATTTTAATTTACATATTATTTTGGTGAATCAAAAATGGAACCTGAGTAGTCAGAGAGGAAATGTCGACTCCATATAGCTTAATTTTTTTTTCTTTTAATATGACCTTTAAATGTGATTCCGATATCCTGTTTACAGAATAACTTAATTTCATTTTATTTCAACAAAAAGTGACCAATGAATGCAGAAATAACAAAACTACGCAGGTTAAAAAATGTGTAAAATGTCGAGAAAAAAAACATCACTTTTTTACATTTCACGGCAAAACCGCTTCGATTTGGCAGGAGCACATTGTTTTTTCTGCTCGAAAGCCAGATTTCCATTTACGCAATCTGCGGTAAAAGCGAGCGATACTCGATACAGTATATTATTAGCAACCTTCTATATCGATTTCAATACTGTTACAGAGATTTGCTCGTTGTCGTCCTGTTGAGATGTTCCCTTGATTGAAGTGACAAGAAGAATTCGGTAAATCTTTTTTAATCAATTAGTTACTTCATTCTGAAGATATGTCCTAGGTTCATGCAACTAAGCCATACTTCACCATAAATTTTACTAAATAGAAATGGATATATACGTTTCAGTTTTCAGACATGATACGGAATAATGAATAATCCCACCTAAAATTTTATTACTACGAAACATCTGTAAACGATTTTTTTTATGAATTATTCACCACAACCTCAATAATTTTCCAACTTGCATCAACAATCTTTCATAATACCTCCCGATGGACACATCCAACAAATACAAAAGGAATAGATCTGTTATAGCACAATAACCTAGATGCGTAAGCACTTAGGGATATGGCCCGAAGTAGGTCAGCTCCCAAGAGGTTCGTCTCGGCATAATGCTTCGAAGACATGCGAACAATGGGCCAGTGCATCGAACACAGCGCTCACACTTGGCACGTTGTAATATTCCACTTTTTCAATAATGCTGAGCACTGCAGCTCTGAAATATTTGGTGCTTGTGTTCTAGAATTCTGTATATGAGAACGTGATGGTATTTCAGGTGGGAATTGCGAATTGAAGGAACTATTATTTTTATTGCACGAGTTTGCATCGGAAATGTTCTATTTCGAAGTACTTAACACTGATAGCTCGGTGAATTGTAATTATAGTCTTAGCAAGACGGTTTGAGAAGGTTTTAAATTACCCAAAATACGTATTTTCAAAAAGTTTCGAACCGATCGAATTTTAGACTAACAACCGGGCATAAAAGTTCGATCCACAGCAGCATTCCTGTATATGCTGTGGGCAAACAGTATTTACCTACCAGTCTGCTTGCTAAGCGTAGTGATTACGGTATTATCCTCTGCGTACGGTCCCATGGGCAGGCTCACTTTACCACTGGACATTTTATGGGTTGATGTTACAGAGATTTTACCAGTTTCTGTTATAAAATTTATGTGTAGCGGCACTTTAATTAAACGATGCCATACAGAAACCGCTGTCATTGTTTCGTGAAGAAAATCATATTGGTCAGACGGAGGCAAATCAGCACTGAGTGAACTGTTGCATCGCGCTATAAAGCCATCATTAGATTAGTTCTTTGTGATGAGTAAAAAGTAATAACTTTTACTTGTTAACTCATAAAAGTTATAGTTTATTTTTATTGATTGACGTGCTATAAAACTACACCCTTTATTCATACCCTATCAGCCCCAATCTCTGTCCACCATTTTACATTTTCCACCCGCCGTTATGAACGCTAATCTCTTTTAAAGCTTCCAATACTACATATTCCGAATGTATTACTGAACATACGTATTTTCCGATTTAGTATTCAAGTCAGGTCATTTTGCGTGCACCTTTTTCTGGCGGGTCCAAAAGCCCGATTATATTAATCCTACGTGCGTTTTGTGTCGTCCAAAAACGCTCTGGTGGACCGCTCTCATTTGAATGCAGCGTTCTGATTGGACGGTTTTGAATGCGTATGTTTTAATTAAGTAATTAGTTGAATGACGTAATGGCGGGTTGT
Organism: Agrochola circellaris; assembly: GCA_914767755.1. Taxonomy (NCBI): domain Eukaryota; kingdom Metazoa; phylum Arthropoda; class Insecta; order Lepidoptera; family Noctuidae; genus Agrochola; species Agrochola circellaris. Next base: position 7,628,878 of record OU611847.1, read on the forward strand.
GGAGGTGTTTTTGGTTGATTTAGCTTGGAATTAATTAACAGTTTAATTGGTAGGTTTTTATTAATTACACAAATATGTATAAGTTTATAACTTTAGGGTATAAATGTATGGGGTTTAATTTACTCACTGATGCTTTAAGGCCTATTTGTACCACAAATCACTGAATTCGTTTAGCACTAAACTTATTTAAATCATCATTTTGTTTCTTTCAATTGTTTGAAGATGACAGAGAAAGAACGATGTTTTAAATTCGTTTATCGTTAAACATATTTAGTGACTACCAACTGGCCGCGGCTTCGCCCACGAGGACCCTTTTTTTTGTAATATAACCCTCCTCTTTTTCCTTCGAGGGTTAAAAAGTAGCCTAAGTAACTCCTTATAATATCAGCTAACTGCCAGTGAAAGTTTCTTTTAGCTGGAACATACAGACAGAAAGACAAAATAAATAGAAAAATATGTAAGTACCGTTTATACTTTCTTAATTATGTTTTTAGTAAAAAGCTGTTATTTTGACATTATAAACAGACACTTCAATTTTATTTATTTGTATAGATTTGTGGTGCAAGTGATGCTCACTCAACTTGTTGATTTAATTATTAGGTGACTATAAGCACTATCTAACAAAGACATTAAAATTAAAAACTATTTTTATTCGTACCACACTCGAGTCAAAGTGGATGAAAATTCCCTATATTTAATATCCACATTCACCAGTCCATATCCGATTTCATTCAATGTAAAAATAAAGAACTGAAGAGTAATCACTGTCCGTATGAAAAGTTCCCATTCATAGCATTGAGTTAACGTTCAACTAAGTTTCAATCCACTCTTTTTGCGAGGGCCGATCGAATTCGCGAAAACTGCTTCATTTCGCAATGTTTTTTTTTAACCGATCCAATTTTAGAGGACCTCTCGCGCTCTTGGATATTCAAACAGTTGAAGGTAAGGTGGAAGTTATGGGGGGTCGTTGTATGCTGGTTATGTCCGTGGAAGTCGGGAGTGCCGTTGAAGCCGACAATGTGTATAAATAGGCAATACCGATGGCGATCACGTAGCTGTAACGAGGCGTCGCGTCTACTAGCTATCGATCTATACTATGATGGAATTTACTGACGGACGCTCGTATAGGTGAAGGCGTTAAAAGCCGTGTTGCCTGTCTGAGATTAAGATTTAGGAGTATATGTGTAGACATGAGGGAGAAATGTGGTTTTTGGGCACGAAAAACATTACTGGGCATTATTTCTTTCAGTTTTTCGTTATTGTGTAAATAATAACAGTGGAAATAATCCTATTATATTAAACAAGCAATATTTGTACATAATAATATATATATTTGCAATCACGTTCTCGAAAACGGCTTTAACGATTTCGTTGAAAGTTGCAATATATGGGGTTACGGGGGCGAAAAATCGATTTAGGTAGGTCTCATATCTGGGAAAATTCGTTTTCTCAGTTTTTTCTCGTAGCTCGGTCGCCCAAAGTTTAGAACAAGATGGTTACCTTAGAATAATGACATGGCAGCATGGAGTTAGTAAGTACCTACTATCATGGCGGCATGGAATTAGTATCTACTATACATGGAATAAGTATGAACTTTCTTATACTATTAAATGAGTATTCTCTATTTTCACCAGAGCAGCGCTCGGTCGCCCTGGTACTGCTGTTAAAATACAAAAAATTGGGCAAGCAAATAGGTTGACAAACCCAGTCATCTGTTGGTTTTTCAAGCATTCATTTCTAGAATCTGAGTGTTCTACAGTTGAAGTAAACATTTGGGATAACTTTCATCGATCCTACCTTTACCTTCTAATGCATTTCAGGGTATGTTTGTTTTCGAAATGTTTTTAGAGTAAGTTCAGCTTCATTAATATGCATAGTAAGACAACATTACGATATTACCTTGCTATGCATATTAAATAGATTCAGGGCTTGCTACAATAACTAAACTTTTGGAGCTGCAATTACAAAATGTTGTAGTAAGTTTAAAAGTTACAATGAACTGTGGTGAATAAACTTGTTGCCTTTAGATTTTCTCTTGTGATTTTAGGTTCCAGGTAAATGGAGTTTTTGGAACATGTTTTTAATTTCTTGTTGCATTACAGAGTGTGAGGTTGTGGGCTGGAGTAACAATGAGTTTTTTTCAATTCATTATGCACTTTCTGAGTTTATCTTGGACATTACTGACATCGGTGGAGGAGAACATCGTCAGGAAACCTGGACTTATAGTTAATAGTTACTATAAAGTCTTGTGCAAGCGTGCTGATCAATGTTCGTGCCTTCTCTGTATGAGAAGGACCTTCTTTGGACCTTCCAAAGAAGGTCCTGAGGGGTAGAGGGGCTAAGGGGGAGAGAGTGGGGTGGGGTAATACCACTGCAGGATTGACAAACCCTGCAGTGGTATTACCCCACCCCAATAATACCCCATAGGCTGGTATTATTATTACAGAGTGATGGTGAGGTTCTAAAATTCTTACATAAAAGCTTGAATACCAATAATCTTCGATCGACATAATCATTCATTAGCATAAATGATCACGGAGTATTTAATAGGGCTTCTGTGCCGAACACCGATGAACCTTTAGTCTTGTCGGAATGGCCCTCTATGACCATCACTATGACTGCATCTACTGCCTATGAAAACGATTGAAAGTTGTTTTTTATTTATTTTCAAACAAGGTAGGAAAGTTATGATTTATTTGACGTAATACGCAGCCTAGGCAGACGTGTAAGAATTCAGTGTACTCGTATGTCTAAGTATATTGTTTGTTCAAACTAGTTGACGCTCGACATAACAGATGGCGCCACGTCGTTTTCCCGATGTCGCACTCGCTTAGAATTTATTATTCAATCCGAGTGTTTCTTCAGAATGTATTTTTTTCTTTGTTTTTCTTTCTTTGCCAGGAAATCACAGCTCGAAGCGATGTGATAAGGAATATTGGTGTCACGTGTGTACACGCAATAATAACAGAGTCTTACCTATTTGTATTATTTATGTTATGGACATGGAGAAGCGGTACCTACCTTAGTAGGTAGTCAGAAGGATTTTTAAATTCATAAAATCTGATATCCCAGATAATAGAGAGACTTGGAAGGAAAAAGGGAAAGCCTTTGCCCAGCAGTTTCTTAGGATATAAGGCAGGCTAATAAAACAAAACTGAAATTACTTTAAGTTGTAGTAAGTTTCTTGAGTTACAGAAAGTGCGCAAAAATTATATCCATACGAGGATGTATGTAATTTAGAAAAAAGTTTAGTATTGTGGCGGCATCTACATCGCCACATGCGAACTACGCATCAAAGACCTGACGTCACACAACATCCTGACGTTACTCAAATCCTGCATCGCGCAATTAGAGTTTACCGCGCGGACATATACAAGCTCCCGACTTCAACTTCTGGGCAATTGCCCGCCAGACATGGCACCCGTCTGGTCGGAGGATCCTCCCTTTTCTATGGTGGATGAGTGAACTTTACACCGTGTTCCTCATGCCCCTAAAGTATAATATAACATAACATCACGCCTTGTTTCCTCAAAAGGTTGTGCAGAGGTGTACCTGAAGTAGGTACACCCACCACCAAGTTTAGTATCAATTAGTAGGTAACTTTTTATTGTACACTTAAACATAATTTCCTAAAGTACTAGTCTCTTTAGATTTTATGTATTCTTTTTATCATCGTTAAGAGAATGTATAACAAACATGTTTCCTTTCACAGAATAGTTATTTTACCCGTTTAAAATTCATCCAACGTTTGCAAGGGGATAAAACACAAATGTGTCTACTTTTTCTAGGAACTAAACATTTCTTTTAAGCGACGTCATATTTACTATCTTTTCAAAGCTTTTGGATCAGCAGATTGTAAAATATGTAGTACTGACTGTTGCTCGTGACTTCATCTGCGATCCAGGATGAAAAGCGAGCCGACTTCCGGCCACCGTAGGCGCGGGCTTGCGGACGGTGAGCAATGGGTAGCTCGCCGTCCGATAGGGACCAGGCCCGGGTCGACGGCGCGTTGTGTTCCACGCGCGCCTCAAAGAGATGTCAGCACTAACTGACGGGGTCCGGAAGGGCCAATGCCTGCCGGGGTTGCGGGTTTGTCTGAAAGGGATATCGCGACCTCGGCACACAGGCAACGGAAGGAACACGGGTGGGTTTTAGTCAGTAAAAGTCTGACACGCCCTCCCGCTCCACCCAGAGCGGGAGAAGTTATTTGATAATTTCCCAACCTCAAAAAAAAAAAAAAAAAAAGGATGAAAAGTATCCTATGTGCTTTTCCAGGTCATGGTCTACCCATGTGCCAAATTTCATCTAAAGCCTTTCGGCCGTTTTAGCGTGAAAGTGTAACAAACAAACTCACTTTCGTATTTATAATAATTAGTGGTCGCCCATAGGTCGAAATTCGACCATAATTCATTTAAATGTCATGATTCTAAGGAAGCCATCTTGTGTCAAACGCATGGTAGCGTGTGTAATGTTTTTTTATTGATTTAATTTATTTCTAATGTATATTATATAAAAACATTAGCTTTCTGCACTCCTTCTCCATATAAACTTTAACTGTGCCAAATTTCATACTCCTCCGTCCGCGTAATTTTCGTAAAAAGGGGTACAAAGTTTTTGCTTTACGTATTATAATAATAATAAGCTATCGCCCGCGGCTTCGCCCGCGTGGAGGTTGGAAATTATCCCGCGGGAAAGTACTACCGGGATAAAAAGTATCCTATGTGTTAATCCAGGTTATAAACTATCTGTGTGCCAAATGTCATCCAAATCCATTCAGCCAATTCGCGTGATTGAGTAACAAACATACAAACTTTCACATTTATAATATTGGTAGGATATTAAGTTAGGAGTTACAATCTGCCTTCTTACCTAATACAGCCATTTTTCTTGTGACCTAAAAACGTCACTTTTCGAAATTGATTTACCCTGTTTGGGGAACACAGTCTCAACTTTTAGTTGAATAGAATCTAAACAAACACTACGAAAATGGAAACAGGCAGTAACGAAAAAGTAATACGTGCAAGAGCTTTTTCTTTACCAAACATTTTATACATAGCATCTATAGGTAGAGAGCATAGGCAATTCCCGATATATCCACTTGGTTAGGCCTCCTACTTTCCTATTCACTTAAAAATATTCGAGACATCAGCCAAGCGGTTGGTCGACTCTTCTCGTGACCAGAGGGCTGCTCTATTCTTTGGCGAAAGAATCAGCCTTGCCATACAAAGTAGCAATGCTGCCAGCCTTTTGGGCATTTTTCCTGTTGACAGCGATGCGGACAAATTTTTTGATGTCCTGTGATTCCTTCCCCTTCTTTTTTATATACTTGTACATAGTTAATTGACTCAATTGTGACTTTGCGGAAATCCATTATAAAATACAATAGACGACGTAAATTTTGTATAGTAGTAAGTACCTAGTGAATTTAGTAAGGTAAGCAGATTAGGTTACTAAATATACGTCGTCTATTTTATGTTATACCTACATATTATTTGTACATATTATTATTATTTTAAGACTGTAAATTATATAAATATTATATTGGGAATTTGTTGAATAACTTAAATAAATTGTCGTAAAATCATTTGTCGGTGCAGTTTGAAGGCTCTAAATAAACTGGTTACGAAAATGTATTGGCGTTTTTCATCCTTTAAGCATAATAAATGTACGGCTAGTTTGGTAAAGCATTGATTTATAGCGGATCGACGATGTTTAAAATTGCTTTATAAATTGTAGTGGTTGAACGTGCAAGCTCAGGGGTTTAAAGGGGTAGTAAATAGATGCAGGTGGGGCTGAAATGCTGGGTTAGTATATAGGTTAGCAGAGTTCGTGTTAATGAGGTCATAATGATTTTGGTCAGCTGAATCTATGTTTATAAGTTCTCGGCAAGGTACTTAACGGCTGCTAAAATAATTGAAATGTTGATGTTGGTAATTTTTTATTTAAAATGAAAACCCACTTTTACACGTTAAAATAAATAATAATATTTTAAAACTAGATGAAGTAGTGTTTCCTAACCTGGACCAATATATCGTCTATGTTGACACAATATTTATATTATGTTATTGATTTTATTTTTAGTGAAATTACTGTTTGATATTCATAATTTATTGTTTTTAATGTACTACCTAATTCAAACACAATGCGAATTGTTATATGAATAAATAAATAAAATAAATAATAAATATGTACTTACTTGAACCAATATATTATTATATTTTTCACCAACTCTTTTCGTGTATATGTTCTTTCCCTGCGTCATGTTTACCGCAAATAAACGCATTTTCGTTCTTTTATTTTAACCTTTCTAACCTCTGAGAAGAAACCCCAAAACCAACTCATAATCTGTGTTCATTTCTTTTATTGGCTTCAGTTCCCTCTAATACATAATGTTGCGTAGCCTATTTATAGAAAGAGGTTTCTATGGCAACCGTATGTTTTATACAGAAAAAAAAAGGATAGACATTTTTACAATTTTCCTGAAAAATCACTTACCTTTAAAAAAAACTTCCTCATCACCTGTTTTACGTACTTATGTCAGGACAAGAGTTATTCTTCGAAGTTGCACGGATGAACGCCTGTGGCAAATAAAACAACGGCCAACTTCCGGGAGACAGACTATAGTAGCAACATAATAAGAAACGTGTACAATGTCGTAAAGAAAAAGTTTGATTATGTTTGAGAATACACACTCTTAATGTTCAAAGTTGAGTGGTTTTGTGATGTTATTGGAAGTAGTTGGAATTGCTTTTGTAGAGGTTCTAACAGAAATGGCTACCCTGTCTCTTGCTAGGTATCGGAAAAGATAATTTAGTAATACATTTTTGATTTAATATTGAATGACTGAATTAATGATATATTTATTTGCAAACGAATATAGGTAGCTAACATAAGTTCTTAAGATCTATGGGTTTCACTATATTCGGCATTTCAGCCGTGCAAATATTCAGATTTTACATCTTAGTTATACTTACAGCATGCAGTACATATTTAGTAATTAGCAATAACATAAAAAATACTAATAATAATTTCATAATTTAAATTTAGATTACAATGCAATTAATAAAATTAAAATTAATAAATTTAAAAAATATTAATGATTAATCATTTTAATGAGAATTCTATGTAAAGAATTCTTATTTGGTCCATTTACCACCAAAACATATTTTGCACGTGCTCGGCTGAACGCTGACTTATTTAAAAGTGCATAGTGCTTATTGTACCTTACTTAAATATAAATAGACATATAATCTTTTTTATCGTGTTTGTTAGTGCTCCTAAGATTTCTACTACTTTTTCTGTTTCTACCCGTGAGAACTTGTAATGTTTCATATACAATTTTTATCCATAATGTTATATGAATGATGCTGTTGGTTCTCCAATGAATAAATAAAATAATAAATTACTAGGTATTACATACAGAGTGGCAGGGACATCGACGCGAAAAATTTTACCATGGATTCAGTACATGATTCTGAAACCCCCTGCGTTGAAATTTTTCGTCAGTTTAAAAAATAAATCTGCTGTTTCATAGAAAAGTGAGACCTACGCAGTCAAAATGTATAGAAAAGCTGATTAAAAAAAACCGACGATTAATGTCCACGTAGGGGATAAATACCCAGGGAAATAAGGTATTGAAAGCATATCATTTTCTATGCTGTCTTTTCACATCAAAACAAAAGCCAAATATCAATCTTGTGGATATCGTTTTGGTAACTTAGGGGTAGTTAGTGGTTGGAAGGGTAGCACCATTTTTTTTAAGGTGTATAAAAAAGTGATCATCCATTCTTTTGCCACTCGTGATGGGAGAAGCAAGATAAGGTATCACAGGTGGTTTTACATCCACCTGTGCATCCACCAACGGAAGGAACACGGGTGGGTTGTAGTCAGTAAAAGTCTGACACGCCCTCCCGCTCCACCCAGAGCGGGAGAAGTTATTTGATAATTTCCCAAACAAACAAAAAAGTGGTTTTTTACATTCGTCTATATACAAGCTTATGTAAAACATGACTTGTAACCACTGACGGCAGGGGCTGAGATTTTTTTTTCTAACAATCAGCTGATTCTTAAGAACTAATTTTTATCAGCTCCCTTAAATAGTTATATGTGAGTAGCCAATCTAGCACGTGTAAAACAGATTCAACAAAGGAACACATGTATCAAAGTACCCACAAACATGCCTAGACAACTAATTAACTATGAAGACACAGTCACGCCCTAGTCCGCCCAGTAAATGAACCTAATTGATACGAGGCCAATTATTAAACGAAGGTTTTCATTACCTACCTTAATGCTTATTTATTTGCTATACGCGAATTAGGTAACTAAATATACGTCATCTATTGTATTTTATAATGGATTTCCGCAAAGTCACACCGAGAAAGAAAGAAAGAAAACTAAGTTTATTTGTCACAGAAACACGTGCATAAAAAAAAAGATAATCAACTCGAGTAGAAAATAAGAAAGTGAAACACAATAGATTTAAATACAATAACGAGCACAAAACATAAATTGTGGGCAGCTGCTGGCACGTCATGACTGTGACAAGAAGGCTTCCACTCAGCATGATGCTGTGCTATGGAGACCCACAGCACAGCGCTGATTTTATTACAAGCAAACGTTAATTGACTCATCAATTAACGTTTGCTTGTAATAAAATTAATTATTTTTGCCTGTGTGTGTGTATTTAGTTCACGAAGAACATATAGCTGAAGAACATATAGATACCTAATTGGTTATGGTCTTCAGGAAGGTCTGGTGCGTAGTACTCGCAACCGGCGTGTGTTTATGACCAGATTTATGAACGTAAAGGAAGCAAAAAAAGTATGTTAGTACGGATTGTAGTAGGTGGCGTTCTGTAGTTTCTGCCTACTCCCATGGAAATAAGGCGTGAGTATATGTATGTAAACTAGTTCAGATAATTAACTAATCCTCCAAACATCTCATGAAAATACCCCCTACCTATACAGTACGTCGCTGTAATCTGCACAAAACAGGTTTATTGATTGGTTCACAACTGTTTTCCATTAACGCTACACAATCCGGGTACATACCGACATTAATTCGCTTCAGGCGCACCATTCGTAGACTTAAAATTATTATATACTCGCTTTTTATGTCCCCGTATGTCTCTGTACGAAGTAATTGGAAAAATATTTTAGTAGAGCATGATTTTTTACGGGACTTAAATTAATATTTCACCCGTGAGGCAATTGTTTCTGTAAATATTTTTTGTTTATTTTTGTAGAATTGTTTGTGATAGTCTACGCTACTGAGAAAATCCGGTCGTGTTTGCTTAAAGTCTTGACGATGCTATTGTATTTATCATTGACCCGGACCAATAATGATCTATTTACTAATTCCTCATTATTATATTTTTTTGTATTTTTGCGTGTATGGAATAAATAGGTAAAGCTTTTATTGTTATATATGACCCGGTGAACGTTTAGTTTTTTTTAATTTTTCAGCTATTCTTTGGATTTTACCTATTTTTATTTTTTCTTAAATTACCCCAGTATAGAGGCGCACAAAACAAAATGGAATTCAAATCGGTCGAGCCATTTTCGAGTTTTTGCGAGACTAACTCACGACAAATGATTTTAATAGAATATCTTCTTTATACATAAAAATCAATTGCTAAAGAAGACCGGTATTCTCCGAAGGGTTAGACCGAGTTTTATTAGTACCTACACCACACTGATTGATAAGTCGACTTTTACGAAATAAACACACAGCAACTCATTGAAGAGAGAATCTTCTGTGTCTCTTAAGAGACCTTGCTATGGGTATAAGAAAATATTGTACGTTCCTTTTATTCTTCCATTTCTCTCTAAATGCATCCACAATACGAACGAACCACCCAATCGAACTATTCTAATTTCTAGCTCACAGTACCTGAATAAAATACACCGAAACTTGTTAAACCACGTTAGTGAGCCCCGAATCGGTTAAATTCGGACGTTTCATTACAAGAATTTGATTTATCGGACGAACTCTGAAACACTGGGCACGTAGCGAACGTTCTACAGGAGTAATTTGAATGGGATCGCTGTGTACTGTGTTCATAATGACTGCGGGATTTGGCTCGTTTGAGTTGTAGAATGCTTTATTAATCGTGATGGTTGATTATTTTATTGACAGTATTTTCGGATACCACTTAGATAAGTCAGATATAATCATGGAAATAGAGAATTTGGCTGAATGTTAGCCTCACAAAAATTACCACTCTCTAGAAAGAGATAAAGTGACTGTGCGGCCAATACCTGTAAAACTAAAGAGAAAACTACTGGCTGCGAATTCGCTTTGTCTCCTGTACTTTTCGGTCCGTATTCACTGCACACCTGAATATGGAACGCTCAGTTCATTCTCGATATCTATGAATATATAGTGTAGTCCTCAAGACCGTATTTCGGCCATGGCGGCCAATCACAACGGAGACGAGCCTTCGGCGCGGGAGATATTATAGTGCACAAGTGTGCGCGCAGACACAGGTGCACTCTCTCTTCCCTCACTCTCATAGTCCGATGGCACGGCAATCCGACACGACTGGAGATAGATCTACGCCTGATCTCTCTCCGGTCGTGTCGGATTGCCGTGACCAACAGCCTAACGTGCTTTCCGACGCATAGGGGAGGGGGGGGGTATCACACCGCCAACCTACAAACTCCGAGCTGTTACTAAGAAATGCCAGTTACCAATTCAGCAGTCACGCTTGCGACCACGAGACACCAAGGGGGCACTGAATATAATCTAGTATTGAAGTGAGTTGTGGCAATACTGTATCCGCGCTATCTCTTCGTTCCTTTCTTATCATAATATTCCATCTCTAGAAATACTTGACACCTACTACAACACTATAATTATCTAGAAGCCAAAAGCATGGGTTTTTGTTGGTGTAGCTGCTATTTGAAAATAAAAGAAGAACTTAAACTTAATCGGTAAAGGACCACAGGCAATACGCAGGTTACGGCTCCAAAAATATGACCAGGATTGAAAAAAAAACTACACATTAGTGGAGTTTTTTTTTTTTTTTTTTTTAATTTTCTTTTTATAATATTATTATTATTATGAAATAAAAATATTATTATAAAAAGAAAGGATTTGTTTGATTTGAAGATTTTATTTTAATGAATAGACTCAAAATCCTATATTATCACTGAGTAACTGAAGCTAATTTATAGTTACAGAAAATTTTATTCAAGAAATCCAACAAATAATAATAAGCCGAAGAAACAGTTGTATCTGAGCCAACGAGACTTACGAGTATTACGAGTATTATTACATCGCTCTCTGAACATAAAAATTGAAACAAATTATTAACTGGCTATAAATAAGGGTTCGGAGCTCGATATCTGGCAGTCTGCCAGCAACGCTTTAGATAGGAAAAACCTCTTGTTCGAGCTGCAAGCTAGAAAGGACATTCGGACATGCAACTAATGGGATTCTGTGATTACAGCCGTGATTTATGCTAAGTATTTGAAGCTCTTTTAGAACAATTTCTTAGTATTATTCACGAAGTTACAGAGAAAAGGATAAATTTGTTCAGGACTTTCCGTCTAGAAGGACCAATTATTTAAGGCATTTATCTTATTTGGAGATAACAAATGACCTGTGGTCCAAATTAGTCCTGCACGCTTAGCATGACCACAATAGAAACGGGTTTTGTCAAAGGAAGAATAGACAAAATGATATAAAAACAACCACAATCTGTCATTTTTCCTTTCTATGGTTGTCATGTTACTCATGCTGGATCGAAAAAGCTGTAAGTCATGCGGAGAGGCCTTTGCCCTGCAGTGGGATGATGCAGGCTAATAGCAACAGTTATCTTTTGTGAATATTCTTTGGATCTTGACCTTTGACCTTGTCCTGACCTTGACCTTTACATATCTTCTTTAGTACCAAAAATATATTTTTTACTAAATAATAAATTATTTGTTTGCTTAAAAATAAACACAATAGAAGTACTTAGTTTCGGAGAGTAAAGCAGCTAATGGACAGGCAAAGTAATTCTCGCTAAAACGCTACGTGAAAAATAGAAATGGAATTTACTTAGGATAAGTAATTTGGGTAATAGCGTGATAAATTCATGTCCTACTCAAAGACTAAGATACAGAAAAAGCTTTTTAATAAAATATGATAAACGACTTGGTATACAAAAAAATATATTTTTATACGCAATGTTACAAGAGTACCTAAAGATGGTGGTCCATTAAAAATGCTTGGAAACTTTATTTAACGGTTGTCATACAGATTACGTTTGTCCGGAACCGTGGACAGTTTCATAATAATAAAAGTTCTTTCATGATTTATTTTTATAACAAGTTGTGGTAGGTAGCACCAATATTATTTTTCATTCGATTCCTTTCAGTTTCTACCGAAGGACCAACCCTATACTTTCAAAACTTTTCACCGCTTGATATGTATGAAAGCTTTCAAATCTCATCTCTAAGCTAATACCTGTAAGTTGAGGGGTTCCATTCTTCACGCATCATCGTGTCTTCGTGTGGGGTGTGCCAATGGGGCGGAAAAGTCGTTAGATAGTGCCTTCCTGCGTTTTTCACTCAACCCTTATGATGGTGAATATTTTTTGACATGTTGCGACGTTGAACTTCAATACTTTGTGGAGTCGGTTTTTGATTAAGGGCTTCCTGATTTTTTCCTAGTCACATACAAGTTTTATTATTTATTATATCACTATTTTATATTTGTTCCTGGTTGATGGCAAAAGGCTCGCTTTACCAACCTGACATGAGACTTAAAGTTAACTGGCGAAATGTGGATGTACTATAAGTGCACCACTGCCGAACCATTAAGTGATTAGAGACGTGATCTTCGTGGCAATTTTTCAAAATATTACTTCATATAATAATAATATTTAAAAAAAAAAACATATTTTCAACATCTGCCTAGCCATTTCCCAACTATGTTTGGGTCAGCTTCCAGTCTAACTGGATGCAGCTGAATATCAGTATTTTACATGGAGCGACTGCCTATCTGACCTCTACAACCCAGTTACTGGGTAATGCAAACGTTACCCCATCGTAAGACTGGTTGTCAGATTTTCGGGCTTCTGAGTTATGACGACCCGTAACGACTGTCAAAGATTTACGAATGACAGCCGGGACCAACGGCTTAATAAGCTTTCCGAGGCATGGAGGGGTCTTGGTATGTAAAGATGGTCACCCATCCACGAACCAACTGCGGCAAGCGTAGCTTAACCTGATTGATCGACCCGTGCGGCAGCTATTACTGAGTCACAAGCCCCTCAATATTCATATTTTAATATTTATAATTTAATATTTCTTCTTTCTTCTTCTATTATGTGTTTTATTTACTGTGATAGGCGAGCATTTAAAAGCTATACCATAAAGGAAATATTTTTCTTCAGTGCACGCGAACAAGTGAGCTTTTTCTTTTTACGGAGCTCTATTTAGTAACACCTGCCGCTCGTGAAGCTTTTATGTTTCAGTTACCTGTTTTTTATTTAACCTGAACTTACTTATTTCAATGTTTTTCTTAAGGAATTTTCTTCTGCAGAGGTTCTTCCTTGTAAGCTACTAGCAAGAAAGTAAAGCTTCAAGGTATATAATGTGTATAATTTGTCAAAGGATATCCATCCAAAGGCTCTAGTTAATTGTCGGCAAAGATAAGAGCTCTCTGTCAACGGTCGGTGATATTTCCTCGACAGACGCTACCAATCTTGCAGATAGGCGCAATGTAGCGTTAGTTTTGGATTTGGATTCCTTATGATCTCCGAACCTATACATCATAATTTGGTATTTTCAAACGAAAGACAAATTGGGTTGTTTAGAGGCTAATATTGTGATTATAGTTTAATAATCCTAATAGCAAATAACTCTTTTGAAAACTAATAAGTTATGCTAAAATTAATAACAAAAACTGAGGGTAAAACTTAATCTATTTTATTCAATGGATCAACAAACACCCTTCATTATAATCTTTGTCCAGTTCTGTACGTATTAAAATGACTCATATTTTATCCCTTATTCTACCCAAAACCGCCTAAATCCCAGATTTCCTCACACGAGACTTGGCGGTTCCAGTCTCTGTCCACTTGCGCGTGAAGGTTGTCGTCAGCTGGGGATGCGGGCAGAATAATTCCTGCCCGCTTTTGTGGCAAGATAAAGTGTCGTACCAACGTGGTCACGAATACTGGTCAAGAATAATGTGACGGCCCAATGATTTATGGATCTGCATTTGTAATATGGCGGTTTTGCAGGAAATTGTATGTTTTGGCTGCTATAGTAACCTCAAAGGACCAAATGTTTTCCGTTATGAGTTTTTGAAGTGGAGAAGGTCGGTTTTTGTTGGGATAAAAATAGTTTGATGTTCAAATTGTGGTGGATGAGGCCTTCATAAACCAACTGGTTCACGTCACCCCACTCTATATAGGGTGACTGGTAATTAGTGAACTTTACTTAAACACGTGACTTTACTTATCATTATGAAAAACTTTTACTATGAGACCAAACCTGAAATCGCGATAAAAGAAATCATCTGTTGCCTACATTTTGACGAGTTAAAGCTCGTGCAGACCAGCGCGACACGACGACGCGACGCGACTCGAACAATAGAATTTCCAAGAAAACTTCACAACTAACCGGTGTCGCGTCGCTCTGTCGCGTCGCGCTAGTCTGCACGAAGCTTTATGCAAACATAAATGTAGGAAAGAGTTGATTTATTTTTCGCGTCGCATATTTTACCAGTCACCCTATATATAAGGAACCATTAAATAGAAGGACAAATTTTAACACAGCGTTCAGTACGTCTAACAAAAGATATCCAAGCAAAAAAACACTGAATAAAGTGATTTTATTTTGACCTAAAATAATAAATGGGTAATCAACATTTTTAGTGTATTTTCGTTAGCTGATTTATTTTTCTTGTGAGTATCTAATGCATTTTTCTTTTTTTAAATTACCATTGTCCAAATTTTGGTAGTCTGAAAGATTTCTAAAAGTTTGTTCATCTTTTTTAATGAGAACTTATATTTATTTAGATGAAACGCAGCACTACAAACCACCTGACTTTGTGTTATGATAGAGAACTTTCTAAGACGATGGCCGACAAATTTCACAGTTGTGAGTAGACTTGCTCTAGATTTATCACTCCGTTCAAAGCGAAACCTATGATCATTAATAGACTTAAAAACTCTACTACAAAAAATACGCGTAGTTTTAAAACAACAATAATTAAACACTCCTTTAACTAGAACATGTAATTACTTCCTACTAAATACAAAACACAATCTTAACCAGCTACAATACGAGTATTTCGCCAAATCTCGTGGTCGTAAGTCGGGGTACTAAATCTGCGGATCCCATCGATTGCCAATAATGTCTGTAATTACTGCCCTCGCCGCCTCGCCCGTTAATCTTACTTAGGATTATGCCCGCCCGTGCCAAGTTTAGTTAAAAAATATTGGTACAGGTAGCTGGTTTGTTGTATAAAAAAGTTGCTGAAGTTTGGTGATTATCGAGTTTGGATTAGAACGATTGATAGTGTTTAGATGCGATAAAGCTTTCTTTTAAACAACTCAATAGATAATTACGTCTAGAAGAGCCTAGACGTAATCATGTAATAAAAGATTTAGGTAATCACCGTTTCAAATCCCTATTCTGCGTTCCTCACGCGCCTAATATGAGTTTTGTATCTTATCTCCTGAAAATGAAATAATTTGTAATTAATTCTTATAAACTGGTCCTTCAAACATGTCTCTTTTGTCTAAAAGGACCATTCCCATCATATATAAGCGGCTCCCTCAAAAAGTTTATTTATTTTCTCTCAATGGTTTTGAAGCACTAAACAGTTTTGAATTATATAAATAATGAAACCTATATTTCCACCAATATTTTTCCACTCACATAAAATACATCACAAAAAAATCACACCATTATCAAAACATCCACATAAATCCAATAACTCCACCAGGTTCATACAAAAACTTGCGCACAGCAATAGAATGATGGCGGGAGTTGGGACTAGTTCCAACCATTTCTCTGGGTGTTGGAAGGCTGGTCACGTGGCCCCGTTCAGTTATACGCGCCAGCCTCAGGCCGCGGTTTGATACGCTCTCTTAAGTGCCTCGTATACTGGGCGCTTTGGGCCCGAAAGTATATGCACAGTTCCGATGAATTTGGACTTATGTGTATACGGAATGGATGTAAACAGGTATTTTTGTGGATAAATGTTTCTTTTTCGCCGGATAAAACATAAATATCCGCTCAAACACAATGTTAATGATCGTTACTATTATGATTCTATCTATTCTGAAAACAGTTGAAGTATGTTAACTTGTCGAAAGTCATGCAAAACAAAAGATAATTTTCTTTAAATGTCACACAAGCAGTTCACCCACGACGTACTCAGGCAGCACTGAAATTGCTTCAAATTCGGTAAAAAGCTACATTTATTTTTATCTTAGCCTTTGTTACATAAACGGACAGGCTATAAGGTATTTTGTTTGCTTATTTTATTCATGATTTTAGTAAACGTAAAATGTTATTTCCCAAGCCTCCCACTGGGCGTTGTTCCTTAACCCCTTCGTTACGTAGTCGGCCATCGCAGATATAAACGTCTGAGACGTCTCGAGAGCGACATTAGTAGTCGAGAACAAACTGAGCTGTCAGTTGGCCCAAATATCTACTTTTGTTTGGGACAATCGCCTCGAGGGAACCTTATCAGGTGACAAGACAATATTTTGTGAAAGATTGTAGCTATACGACCAGACGTTTTTGATAAACAAAAACATATTTTACACAAACTTTCTGAATACAAAGTAGGTTCAGTTTCTTTATCCCAATACTGGAAACCCGTACGGATCGAATGAGTCAAAACATTGCTGTAATTTGTCTAAGTTTTTGGTGGTCTTTTGTAACAGTAATTAATCTGTGTCTGCTCGGACACTCGTACTCGAAGCCAATAAAGATCTCGAGAACGGTGAGGTGGTTGTGCGGCGTGATCTGGCCGCGCCCGCGAGATGGGCCCGACACGCGCCAGCCGCTCATATCCAGGCTGAAACATAGTATAAGTAGCATTATAAAAGAGATCTTAAATCAATTGGGATAAAGGCAAGATAATGATGAACATGATGACGCTTAAAAGTTCCGGAATAAATTCTCTAAATGATAGCGAAAACCGCATCTAAACCTATTGTGTAGTTTAGAATATTTCAGCGGTGACACAGACAGAAACGAAAAACTATTTTGTTTTATACTATGTATATTGATGCACATTGGGGATACACAAAGGCATTATCTTCTAGCCAACATATAGGATTCGTAACAAAAAAATATTGTCACTTATTCCTGGAGTAGGATTACATCCTGATAATACAATCAAAGTAACATAATTAAATAATAACCCTAAAATATTCACATGCACGTCTTTCAAACCACCCATTACGATACCCATTGGCGTTTATGTGCCCTAATAGACAGACATGAGACGGTCAATGTGACACAGGACACCCTCTGTTTCCACCCCTATTGAATCGAATAAAAACATTGCTTTGCGACGGTTATCCGCGGTATCTATATCATTTAGCTCAATGGGGAAACAAGAAATTAGTCATAAAGCATTACATTCTTATTCTACGTCCCATGTCTTGTGGGCCATTTTTAGTATCCCCATTTGAATTGCCCCATTTTCATTTTCCCCATTTCTAATATTTATGTTTTTTTTTTACCATTTTGAATTTTGATCTTAATTATCGAGTATCCGATAAATTACAGATTTTTATGCTCTTGTTATCTTTATTGTTCAAGGTTTTTATACTATATAAGGGTGGATATGGCTCGAGGCAGTATTAAAATGACTTTTAGATGCTTCAATAGTTATCAAGTATGAATATGTCCGTAGGGTTGAGCAACTAGGGGCTCTGAATATTATCACGGCTGGTTTCGTAATTTGTCACGAGCAAAGGGAAAATCAACGCAATAGGAGATTTATTTATTGAAAAGCGTGAGCAGATGTCGCCTTGCCCTTTTTACAGAATTAATGCATGCATTTTTCTTTTTCAACTTAAATGTATGTCACTGATCCCATTTCATTTTGTGAAACCTAATGGTCTAATACACAATCCCCAGATTCGTTTTGTTTACCTTATCCAGCTAATTATTTGTTGCTTTTTGAATTTATTTGGAACCCGTCTCGCTACTATTCCAATGCTTACTCTAGGTTGCATATCCGGTATGACTCTCAAATCCTTCCTTATCCTAAGGCGTATTCCTTACAATTACTCGCGCTCCCCGGTCTACTGCTTGATTTGCAATGGCCTATCTAGTTCCATGAAACATGAGGCTTCATGGGCTAGTGCAAATCTTGGGGTTCATTCGATTTATCGAGTCTGGTTAAACCACGCTGGGATCGGTGCATTTCATTCATTCATTCATAGAGCACTATCCAAAAACTGAAAAAAGGCCCTCAATCTCTCTTCATTCTAAGTACTGAATCTACCGTTGTATGTACTACATAACAAAATATGTTTCAACCACCGTCATTGTTTGTACAACACTGCCAATCTCTATCCGTCTGTGTCGGCGGGACGCAAACTTTTATCTCGTTGGGCAAACTAAAAATATCCCCCATTGTGTTATACCATCAAAGAGTTTGGGGGTGATGGATTAAGCTTGTATCGACGTCTATGGCACGTGTCCACGGGAGATAAGAGATGTAATACTAAACGTTGTAGAGAGGGAGTTTGGGAGCCCGATTGTAATGTTGCTGATTTGAAATTGTTGATATGCGGGATTATGTCGTTTAATTACCAGATTTTATGTGCTGTTTTTTTCTGTGTGAAATTTTCATTTGACGAAATCTTGCAGCGAAATATCTTTGTGGATATTATGATTCTCAATATCGATATTTCTCATAAAATATTGATTATACTTGCGATTGAATAAGTTCTCATTAGTTTGTTATTATATTTGTTACAGAAATACGAAAACAAAAAGATATTTCCATCAATCCGCAAATATCAACAAAAATATTCAATCACTGATAAAATCCCAATGTTATTTAATACCACACATACGTCATACGAATAAATGAGCAAAAAGCTCTGCTCATTAATATTGATGCTGCCTTCAATTGTTTGGCAAAAATTAATTCAATTTTTTTGGGGAAATTGCTTCGAGTATGCGTAAGTTAGGACGAGGGGAGAGATTTATCATATTACCGATTACTTCTTGCACCGAAAGCCCCGGTTGATATTAATAGGTCGCTGTGCAATTTACCAAATTGTAAATATAAATTGGGAATTTTAGGGCAGATTGATATTAATTTTGTTTACTTTGTTATTTTGTTCTTAGACGTTTTTGTTCGGTCTTTGTTCTATCATGATATTCTCATTGTTCGATTCAACAAAGCACTAAAATATTTAAGGGCCAGCTATTGGCAAATCGTGTTAAGGCTTTTGATAAGTTTATATAGGAAACATAAAGTACAGTTTTACAATCATCTACAAGGACTATCCTCAATCCGATTTTGTCATTGACTAGTGAAACTCTTCAGATAGCCAGACGTTTTTTTTCGAGGCTACTAGTTTAAGTTTTCAATATAAAAGATTTGCCTATAGCCGACCCTTAAGTTATTCAATTTTGAAATCAATAATTGCTATTCACCCAAAATAATTATCCTGGCTTTTATTTCAATTCAATTTTGTCAGTCGAAGTTCACCAAAGCACGAATCAATTACACACAAAACTTCAACCTAAGCGAGTACTGCAAACGCAAAACAACTTCCAAATGACCAACAGTTCGGTAAATGTTGCAATTTAAAATGACAAACTTCCCCTCTAAAGTTATTAGGGAATTTCACCAAAATTTCTGACGCAGCCATTCGTAATTATGATGTAAAAAAGTTTTCTAATTACGTCGCTCAAACCGCTAAGTTGGCCTGTAAATATATAAATGAAAAATAAACGTCAACCCTGGCTGCCTAATTTGATGCAAAAACGACAGCGCTTTGAAGGTCAATGTAAATTAGATGACAAATTGACTTGCGTTATTGAAAAATAAAACAGTTTTTTTTTGTATAAATATATTTAAAAAATATTTTGTTGATATGACCAACACTTTAGGTAGCTTAAAGTCGTAATACAATCATGTCAGAAAGAACGGTCCAAGGTCCACATAATCACCGCGTTTGATAGCCTGGGTTGGTGTTCGTATAGGTACCTACTTCTATGGTCTTTTAATCAAAGATCTTGCAACATTTCTCGTTGTTCGATTCTTAAAGTAAAGAAACACAATCTTAGCGCTAGCTGACAAGACGAGGTATTCTAGGAATAAAATAATAATTCATAAACTTATGAACGAAAACAATTTTTTTTCGTGTTCCATGAATTTGCATTAGGAAAACAAATGCCAAATCCCTGCAATGCAATTGCAAATGCCTGTGAGATGTTAGCAAGAGCAATGAAGTACTAAAACGAAGGGCTTATTTATTCTAAGAATTTATATTACTCTAGCTTTTGCCCGCGGCTTTGCCCGAGTGGATGTAGGAAAATATCCCAAGGGAACGTACTACCGGGATTAAAAGTACCCTTTGCGTTACTCCAGGTTATAAACTATCTGTGTGCCAAATTTCATCCAAATCCGTTTACCCTTTTTTGGCCAATCTGGAACATACATTCAGACAAACGGACAAAAAATCAGACTCTATATATTTTTAGAATATATATATTTTTCTAATATTCAATGTACAGTTTTGACTTCGTTTCTTAATAGGTATAGAAGATACTTACCTAGATAGATAGCCAGAAATTCATAAGCAGAACGGTTTTAACTTTGCCGTAGTCTCGTAAAAATATAGGTACAGAGGAACCTCAATAAAGACAAAAACTACGTAAAAACAAAATGCTAAATAGAAAAAAATAAGAAAAAAACAACAAACCGGTCCAAACTTCTTTCATAAAAGGGAACTAATACATTTGAGTTGCAAGTTTCTTTCTCTTCAATTTAATATTGCTGAAAGGGTAAGAAAGTGTAGGTACAACGGTGACTGATGTGTTTTCTTTACATAATGTAATAGCTCTTTGGGAGAATCGACTTTTCTGTTTTTTGTATTGATAACATGAGAAAAAGAGTAGTTGTAAGTAAATTACCTGCTATTTTAAACTGCCATAAGGCAAGCTTGTTCTGTGTTTTATTTCTTAACTTAAGAGCGTTTATCCTAAAAGTTGGCAACGTTTTACGTTTTGATTATTTTGGCAATATTACTGTATGGAAATAAAAAATCTGGCTAACTAGCGAACTAGAATATATTTACTACAAAATAATTCTGTGTTACATTTTGTAGGACAAGAACTGCGTCACGGTTGTATGTCATGGCGCAAGACCTAGGTACGTCTGAGTATTTCCTAAATATCAACACAGTGTTTCGTATGATTCTGTTACGACCAAGAATGGAATATCTCACGTCGAGTTTTTTTTAAACCGACTACGGCGAAGCAAAATGGAGGTTTATGATTTTGACCGGCATTTATATATCTGTGGTCATAACTTCTAAAGTACTCACCATAATTTGACAAATGAGGTATCGTTGGAAGCATTTTGATTTTGATCATCCGCTGGTTATAGGCTATGTGACTTCCCATTAAATTGAATAAGGTGCCGTCTAGAGGACATGAGGTTTTTTTTTTGTGCCATATTGTGTATTAAACGAAAGGTCTTAATTAGCACACTTCAAAAATATATATATTAACACCAAAATAATTTAAATAAAAATAAAAGTTATAGAAACTAAAACCCAACTACGACAAGAACGCCAACTAAAAAGGTATAAACAAGACATCACAGACGGATATGAATGAATGAATGAATGAAATGCACCGATCCCAGCGTGGTTTAACCAGACTCGATAAATCGAATGAACCCCAAGATTTGCACTAGCTCATTAAGCCTCATGTTTCATGGGACTTCAAAGGCTATTGCAAATCGAGGAGTAGACCTAATTAAAAATCCGGAGGCACACGTAATCTGTTCGATTTATCATATATAATATAATAACCTAACACGTGATTTTATAACTTTTATAAAAAAATAAAAGTTCCATCGAACTGTATCAAACCAAAATCGAACACCCCAGAAACATCATTACCGTCATCTTAAACCGGTAACGAAGAACAAACGAACTCACATCAATCAAGTCTGTAGTAAGCAGTGTTTTAATGACATTATTTCCTAATACCCGAGGACAATTTCCCTGCCTAACTGTATTACGTCGGTGCACGTCATTTTCGATAGAGTTCCAATGGTTGGGGTAATTTACAAAGGCTTATAATCGAATGTGATTTATTATGGAGATTATGACGTCAGCAGATTGTTGGATATGTTAATTATAAGATGATTTCAAATATGAGGAATGTCGGTTACGAAGTGTGTTTTTGAATGTCTTGAAAAAAGTCAGTAAATACCAAGTTAAGATTTTTACTTGTAAGTAATATTAATTTGTAGTACAAAAGCAAAAATAAATATAACACCCAGAAAATATTGACGATGCTGATAAACATATACATAATATAAAACATGTATAATGGTGTTATACTTAACTTATAGGTAGGCCGCTTTTGTCAAACATGAGTCCACATGTCAAACATGATTAATTATCTATCTAAACCTTGGGGAATACGGTATAGTTACAACAAATAAAATATAGTACTCTAATTAAAACAAGGTCGACCGAGGTGATTGTACTGATACGGCCTGATTTAACTCTCTGACCA
The DNA here is from genome assembly GCA_914767755.1 of Agrochola circellaris. Classification (NCBI taxonomy): domain Eukaryota; kingdom Metazoa; phylum Arthropoda; class Insecta; order Lepidoptera; family Noctuidae; genus Agrochola; species Agrochola circellaris. Next base: position 7,651,626 of record OU611847.1, read on the forward strand.
TATAGCTGGTAAATAAATCTAGAACGTAAAATTTTGAAAACATTACTTTGTGGTCCTTCGAGCCGGATCCTATCCAAGTGAAAGTTAAAAATTCAAAATAATATCATATAACTTTAATAAAGTGAAGGAACAGTGGAAAGTTATGGGAGAGACCTTTGCCCAGCAGTGGTACAATAAAGGTTGAAAAAAAAAGCTTAGCTAAAAATCGCCACAAAAACGCCAAAACCAATTACTGTAAAACCCACTTAAATAATTTCAAAACCCATATTACCGCCACGAAAATTGTTTTAACAAAACACGACGACAAGGTTCACAATTTCTCCAACCGAAAAGATATTTACTAAAGATTTTCGCTGGCAAATAGAATTACCTGCCCTCAACAATATGCAGCCGGGAGAAAAATTATGCCAAGGAAATCAGCCGGTGCTCCTTCCAAGAACAACCTTTATATAACGTGGGAAAATGAGGGATGAAATTGCGCTTATAGTTTTATGAATAACCTTTTTTAATAACGGTTGTTTAACTGCAGGGATTCAAAGTCTAAATCTTACGTAAGTACTGTGACACCATTTGGTGAGCGATCAATACAAAATTCAAGTCTTGACTGTTGATAAAATAGGTATTGGCTGCATCTCTACAGTGAGTCGTTTACTACGTAAAACATAACTGTAAAAAATAAAGTACCACGCCACTGTTGAATAAATTCTGAATTTGGAAATTACAAAAACAATATTTAAATACATCTCTCATCTCCCTACTAAACACTGCCATATTTAAGCCCCTTTAACTTCAAAAGAAATTATAATCCAGCAAAATAATAAGCAGCTTTATACCCCACTATGTGAAGTAATGTCAGCATCACTCAAATTAGCCGGGTAACCACCCTTGTGCTGCAAACGCCATGTAAACATGGTACGTCTTCATTTCATTAGGGGAATGCGTCTTACGTAAGTTCTATGTTGAGGATAAGGCTGCAAATACATATGAGCGGAGCGTTGTTGTTACATTGTTTAAAAAAAAGTTTGTTTTTAGCCTTATTTATAAGGCGATGGAACACGCTCCTTGTATTACTGCCAAATTGTTTTTATGCCAATTGTTTTTTACATTATTTCTGTGAGGCCGTATTCTTGATTGCACAAAAGTATGAAAAAGGATCGAGGCATGTCGTGTTCTGTAGTTTTTCTATTTTATACCTATTTTTTGTTCAACAACGTGAATGAGCTACTTTTTAGATTTTATGATACGTACTCAGTGGATACGTAGGTAACGAAATTTCAAACAAAATTAAATAAATATTTGTCTTTATACGCTTATCCAATCTACTCTCAACTAGAGGGTACGCCTCCACTCCGCTTAATCTAGTTCCCAAAAAATGTAATAAGGTAAGCTGGACTGTCTTAAGACTTATAAGTTATTTTCTTACGCGCACCTCTTTTGATAATAGGGTGCGTGGAATCCTCGGGGATTATAACATCAGGTGCGTCGATGCACACCCTTAAAATCTGCTCGTGAGATGAGGAGAAGTGGAAAATTATTTTATAAAAGTTTAGTTAAAAAGGTCTGATTTTAAATATATTTCTGTTTTTTTTTATTACCAAACTCAAACCAAGTACTAATCTTGATCGATCGAAAGTAAATAAAATGCTGCACATGTAATGAGGCACATGCAAGACATGTGGCATCTACCAATTTGCACTGGGCCCGCGTGGTGGATTACGGTTCACTCCCTCTCACAGAGAGGAGGCCTGTGTCCCAGCAGTGGGACTGCATAGGCTGATTATGTTATGTGTAGAATATAGATGTACAAATTTCATTCTATGACGTTAATCTATCGCCTACGACGTCTACGCTACGCTACGGCGTAGTAGCCGTAGACCCTTGCAACAAATTACATCTGTAGCAGATAACGATACTAATTATATCTTGTAGCTCGGAATCAAACGAACCTAATTGACTCCGGTTCTCAATTAAAAGTAACTTGCGATATTCTTCTAATGATGCTATTTATCCAAAGGAAAGCGTAGATATCTTTTAATTTTTCTTACGTGATATTTATGGATTAGGTATCTATTGCAGGTTTTAAAGAAAATTTGTCTACGTAAACCCGAATTTAAGTTTCATAAGCAGTTTGTTATTAAAAAACAAAACAGAATCAAACATTCTATTTTTGAATCGAGATTGACAAGAACATCATTTTTGTTCATTTGTTTTTCATTATAGCACCATATTTGGTCGAGTTATGTGTCACAACATCGTACCTAGCCGAGTTACTAAGTATTGCACTGTAACTTATGAATAATCATAACGTTTGACACACCCTTGCTTACGTTACACGTACACACCATATCTCTGTTTCGACAAGACCCTACGCTCAAAGTAAATAAATATACATGCATGTACAAGATCCTTCCAACAATGTTGCTCTTTACATTATGTAAACAAACAACCAACTTTAGCCTGGTTTACATTATTTACAACGACAATAGGGTTACAGAGATGACAAAAAATTAAGGCACAAAGCTGCGAAAATGTCGCAAAAAAGTGTCAACGCGTGACGTGACTTTCTATTATATTTGCCTTTGCAAAACTCATAACATGGGCACGAACAAAAAATGTACCTACGTCTCGTTAAAGGGTTAGGGACTAGTTAGATTTGCTCTCATCGTTACGGCGGCAACCGCGAGATGGTAAGGCAAGAGGCCAAATATGAAATTTTCACCGTCGATATACATATTATGTATTAAATGGTAGAAAATTGTATAGTTATTTTTATATCTGCAAATAAGTTAAAGCTCTCAGGAATTAAATTGGCACCTCATGGTCCTCATGAATGATATCGACAAAGTAAGTCATATATTATTGTGTTTTATAGTAGTGACTTAAAGGAGAGGAAATGCTCGAAAATATTTATATTATCGCTTCATTCCTCTGCTTCAGTGGATGATGATGAACCACCTACTAGTACTAGTAACTATAGCTTCTTTAAACTTCTTCCTGTAAAATGTTGAAATAAATGCTTTTACCTACGTCAAAGGAACGAACCCAAAAATGGGACATTTAACCTCTCTCACAACTTTTCTGGTTCGAACTAGTCAAGTCCGTTCACGTGTGACGGTTCCCTAACAAAACTAGAGAGTAAAAAGCCGCAAGCCATACAACGAGGTTCGAGGGCGAGGCAAAAAGTTAAATTGAAACATCCCACGGTCTGCTCCGGCTAACGGGGCTGTAATTAGTGCACTGCACTATATAATGCATGATAATTGAATGTATGGGTAAGGATTTTTTAATGTATTTTTTATTTATTTATTTATTCAAAATAAACCATATATATATTGCCAACCACCACCAACCAACCACCACCACACACACCACTCCACCACATATTTTTATTTTTATTGTTTTGAAGTAGTCCGGATCGAAGGACCAAAACTGTATTATTCATAATTAAAAATCATTATCATCAACAAAAGAACCTGCTTATACAGGGTTATTGATTATAATGTCGGCAATCCATTAAGGGGTTAAAGGAGAAGTCATTTACAACCAAATGACCCCTTTTGACTCCTATGCAAACGTCAACAATTTTCGAGTTATTTGACATGCTTTATTTTTATTTCATACATTTTAAAATATAATATTTATATTAAAAAATATTTATCTTTTAATTTTTAAGGGCCGAATTAATTTTTTTACTGCTTTTACTATTTATTAAATTTTTGTACATGGGTACTTCGCCTGCAATAAAACACTACGTATTTATTTTATTTTATTTTTATTGTATGAAATCTATTTTCCAATTAATAAGAACTCTCTAAATGACAAAAGTGGAAGATAATAAGTTGCAATGTCTACCGCGCATCAAAAGCTTACGCTGCCTTACGGTTTACGACTGCAGGTAAGTCAAAATCAGGCACGGTTTTGAACACAGTCAATGTGTCATTTGAGGTCCTTTTGTAACGATTTGTGCCCATTATGAATTACAAACTCAGCAGTTCCGTAAGTAAATAAGTTAAAAAACAGTGGAAAAAGAAACACACAAGTAGGTACTCGACGCTGTTACTTTTAAATTACACATCCCGGAGCTCTTACAAAAGAAACTTGGAATCAGGTTAACGTAACAAGACCGGCGAACAATTAAAGTTTGACGTCTTCGGAGTAAAAAGCCAAAGCTTGCTCTAAGTGCTTTGCTTGATTTGTTTGAGTTCCACGACATTTTCGAGAGGAAAAAAGTGAATTGCAACTTTTCGATTAACCGAGAGTGAATGATTTTTGTTTTGGATGAAAAGATTTTTGTAATTACTTTGAGTTGTACAAGCTTTTTGGTTTTCGATTATTACTATTCAATACTAGCTACCCCAGTCCATTGCTAGACAAAGATCTGCCAAAAAGTGTATAAAATGAATAACACGAGAAGTCGAGAAATCATTTTATTTGACGTACATCAAGTATGACTGTAATTTATACCTTAGTGCAAGGTGAATTTGATTAGTGTTAAGCACAAATAATTAAACGATATTTAATATAGCACTAATAATATTTCCTCTTTTGTTCCGTCTAGAAAATAAATGCTATCATTCCTTTTTCCCACAAAAGTACAAAACTCCAATTACAATAACGATTTTAATTACGGCAACACCTATTTATAACCAAAATTGATGCCAAAACTTTGTCGCTCAACAAATCCGCGTCAATTTTAAAAGTAACCAATTAATATAACAACTTCCAGCGCGTATGTCGTTCCAAAGTAACATTTGTCAACCTTAATAGCAACCTCGTAATTCCGAAACTTAGAGTGTTCCTCGCTTTCGTCTCTATAAATTAAAGTGATTTATAGACGCAACCTGTAAGGACTGAAAACTTTTGTCGTTCCGAATAAAAAAGCAGATTTCTCTCGGGTACTAATGAAAGAGGCTTTTTGTCTTCCACAGTTCGTACTGCGGTTTATTTTACTCGTAATACTGAATGGCTCATGATAAAGAAACGCTTCGGCATGAATTTTATTTTCTTGTTTTATATTTATCCGAATTTTTACGAGAAACCTTGGTTTATTTTTATTAATGGATCATATTTTGATGGTGAAAACAAAGATGCTGTTCGGGTTTATCGGTTTGTTTTTTTGTGGTTTGATGTTATGAAACAGTTGTTCGGTTTTGCTGGATTATATATTTCAGTTGTAAAGCGTTGATGTTTTTTGCATCTTTACAAGTTGCGAGTTTATTAGCATCCAAAATGTGGAATGTATAAGTTAAGAAACATTCAATATTAGGAAAGAGATCCTGCACGCCAACGCACTAACTTTAGCTTTCTTCTAACATTCTATATTTTTCTATTTTTACAAGGTGACTATTAGAATGGTTAAGTTTGGTTCTACCGGAAATTCACTTTTTTGAATACCATAATTCTTATGCCCTTAACCCGATTTATTTGAGGTTGGCGCAATATGTCTTCTTCTATATACAACCTGTTTTTGTTTACAATAAACCTCATAAGGGGTCATTGTACTTATTATTATGAACAACTTTCACTACGGGGACGACGCTGAAAACGCGAAAAAAAAATCAGCTGTTCCCTACATTTATGTTCGTCTATCTCGTCATAATGTAGGGAACGGCTGATCTTTTTTCTCTATTTCAGCGTCGGACCCATAGTAAAAGTTATTCATAATAATGAGTACAATGACCCATTTAGAGGTTTAGGGTAAACAAAAACAAAGGTTGTATACTTCTTTATTTAGTCGTCATCTCAGTAGTCACCCGTTTCTGGCATATCGTCTTTCTAATTTTTTTGAATCATCATCATTTCAGCTGAAAGACGTAGTAGACCTTTCTGCTGGACATAGGCCTCCCCCAAGCACCGCCACTTCGACCGGTTCTGTGCGTCCCGCATCCAGCGGATTCCATCAAAGTTCATCAGTCCACCTTGTAGTGTTCGAAGACCTCCCGGCTTCCAACACTACGTCTTCCGGTACGTGGTTGCCACTCCAGAACCTTTTGGTCCCATCGGCCATTCTGCGAACAATGTACCTGCCCACTACCTTTTAGTTTGGCAATTCTTCGGTCTATATCGGTTACCTTGGTTCTCCTGCAGATCTCTTCATTTCTGATTCGATCGCGTGGAGAAACTCCAAGCTCTCCATTGTCCTTTGGATGACTTTTAACCTTCTAAAACGGCCCATTATAACTTATCTGTGGCTTTAGTGTCCATCCTGTCTCGTCGAAAGCCCGTCTAAATATATTTTCACATCTAATAATTCGCATTATTCAAAAGCCATACGTCTTCGTCAGAATAATGAATCGACTTTCCGACGTAAACCGAGAGCCTTCAGCAACTGATGAATGTATTAATCTCCGTTTAAGAGAAATTTCAAATAATAAAGTTCTAGAATTTCATACTAAAGCATAAACCATTTAAATGCCATTAAGTTATCGTCAAGTATTAAGGTGGTATAGGTGTCTATTTTATACGTCACGCGATATAATATTAAAGAAGTATAAGCTGATATTATATAGTTCAGGGATAAAGAAAACAATAAGTATTGCAACAAGATTGTTGTTGTACTAAAAGATAAAGTATGCGCTGGCAAGCTGACAAACTGGCCAGTGGCACTACATAGTTACATTTTACAAACTTTTCAAAAACTTGATTTGATTCAAAGTACACAAGAGAATCTCCTCTAGTACCTACATATATTGTAGTTGGAAGAAGTTTATGATTACTGCGTTGTCCGCTACTATTTTGACTAAACTTATTTTTATTGTGATCTAAAATTTATACTCTTTTAAACTCGCTTCTTCCACTCTCTTGAGACACATACTTTCTCAACTCATTTGTACAATTACACTGGCAATAGTCAACCCGCTAAGGCATGGTCCTGGGAAAGAGAAACTTTGAAATCAGACCCCGTTGCTCTGTTGACGTAAGGTAAATCCACTCTTATTAAAACCATGGTTCTTTTTGAGATTGAACGGATCTTAAAGATACTAGTAAAAAATGCAACATATTTTCTCTTTCCAACTCACTCTGTTTTCATTATAAAAGTAACAAGTCTCCCACAAAATACATCTTCACATAAACTCATAAGCAACATAATATTAACATAATATGATCCGCAAAATATCTACTTACTTCAGTAATCATGTAATCCTAGACACTTAGACGGAATCCCTGGAGGCACGATATGTAGACGACAGCCTACATTATGTACAACCTTGACCTAACTGTGTGAGAAGGGTTTTCTGGAAAGATCGATAATATGATATAAAGAATGTTCCTGAGCTCATTAACAGCTACTCAGCTTTGTGGTCGGAGTTTCTGGTCAAACTTGAAAAAAACCTAGTCACATGACTATTCATGAAAGAGCAGCACATCTAAGCTCTCAACCCACCCCGAGAAGTCATCGAATGCTGTTGCTGTGGCCAAAATCTGCTAGATGACATCATCATCATCATCATCAACAGCTCATACTCCAAAGGGTTAGGTAGAAGTAGCTATGTGGCACATCCATATTTCGCAAGTCTTGGTCACCGCGTGGTGAGGACGAGCTTTTAGAGGCATGAGGAACAGGGTTCACTTGTCCTCTATTGAAAAGGGAGGATCCTCCGATCAGACGAGTGTCGTGTCTGGCGGGCAACTGCCCAACGATTGATTTCGGGGAAGTTATATATGGTGTTCGCGCGGTAAACTCTAATTGTGCGATGCAGCATTTGTATGACGTCAGTACTTTGATGCGAAGGTCGCATGTGGCGATGTAGATGCCGCAACAAGCTTATTGCTATTCTTCTTATGCAAATCTAGACTCTGAGATGCTACTAAGAATTTCGTAATGGAGAACTCAATAACACTTTCCCAACCCAAGGTTTCTAGACCTCAAGATCTGTTGTAACTAGACCAAAGACGGGTTTTAAATTCTTAACAGAACAGTCAGATCTTGATACTTCGAGAACTTCTTTGACCAAAATCAGTTTCGGACCAAACAGTTCAAAGAAAATTCGTAATAACTTAAATCATCTGCCTAGCCTTTACCCAACTATGTTGGGGTCGGCTTCCAGTTCAATCGAATGCAGCTGACATGGAGCGAGTGCCTATCTGAACTCCACAACCCAGTTACTGGGTAATACGATACTTGGACTGGTTGTCATAGTTTCGGGCTTCTGACAACGACTGTCAAGGATCCACCAATGACAGCCAGAAAAACACTACGAGAATCTTACTGAGTTGTATTTTTTTCAATCTTATTTCTTTTATAAAACTTATCAGGCAGTTTAAACTTATCTTTTTCGTGATCTTTTATCTTCTAACAGCAGTAACAGCTTTCAATGAACGTTTCTCGTATCGAAATAAAGTTGATTGCGATAAAAATGTAAACGGGCGATACTTATTTTGGTACAGAGTAAGATTGTAACATTATTTATAAAAAATAAAAAAAAACAAATGTACGCGTCGACTTGAGAACCTGGAGGAGGTTCTTTTTTTCGTCTGTTAAAAATGTATTGAACAGGTAATAACTTTAGAAAACGTCATAATTTCATTATATCTTAGAAAAAATCGCTAATCGTTAACTAAGAATTGCAAAAAGCTGCACGATATGTCTCAACCGAAAATTCTTTGAAAAATTTTCAGAATACTATAAGCTTACACACTGCCCAATGAACCAAAATTAAAAAAAACAATCTCTCAAAGCTGCTTCAACATTTTCAACTCGTCTGTCTCAACCAATCACAGCGCAAACAGCATTAGAATTTGACAGTTACTTACCCACTTTTAAAAACGTCCTCAGAGAATTCGAAAACAAAACCGAATCGGTTTTTTCCCGCCCGTCTATAAAAATCAGGACTCCAATGTGTCCTAAGGCAATTCTCACACTTACCTGCGAAGTAGTGTTCCATGTACTGGATATCTGATAAATGGAATGATCAGGAAACAAGTGTGAACGAGGCAGAATCGCTCCCAGCTAACTTATAGTGTAGCTCGTAAATTCGTTTGAATATTTGTTTTTTTTTGTTAGTCTTTGAATCTGTTCGCTGATTCGAATTGTAGAAAAGATTTTTACGATAGAATCGTTGTTTCTAACTGAAAGCTGGAATTCCAATACTTATCGGAATATAGGAGAATTCCTAGTGAGAAAACATTTTATTTAAAGATAAATAGCCATTACAGCAACGTTTAAACCATAAATTGCTATCTAAATTTACGGGTGCTGCGAAGAAAACTTTTATAAAATTGTCCCGACTGACACTGACATGTGTATGACAATTCTGGGTACCTTACAGTGGAATTTATCCACAAACTGCACTGACTTTCTCAATAAAAGCTCCTAAACAAATCCGAAATCTGTATATCTATTCAAATCTCCGCGCGGTTATTATAATAATAGCTCTAATTGATCAAACAAAATGTATGATGATTTCCACAGATAAAATGAGAGCCGCATCATCGGAATCGAGCCTTACAACACTCGCACTAAACTTCAAAACCGTCTCCTCCATAAAACGCGAGGGCGTAAATTTTAATAATGACGCAAAAGAAAACACCAAAACTTGACTATAATGAAAACAAGGCTCCTCCCACGGCATTACTCGCGACTGCACACACAGTCTAACGGGTTAAATTCTGAATAAATAAATAGTCGAGCACCTGCACACGGCATTTAAGTGGCCATTAGCTTCTCAAAATGCTATCATTGTTATTATAATTGTATTCTTATGGCTTGTGGGAGAATTGTTGGCTTATTTCTGCGTTCATTTATTTTGGACTGAACTTGGGAACGTCATGCAGACTGACAGATGAGAATTTAATAATAAGGTGCGTAGGTTAAGAAATTCTGACGCCTAATGGCTGATAAGTACCTTCCTAGAATGCCTCTTAGCGAAACCATTCATGCTGAACGATCTTTAAAAATTTCATTTTCTTATAAAAATTGCATCGAATGGACCCACGATTTAACCAAAAAGTATCCTAATTGCGTAATACACGATCAATCAGAATCTGAATCGTTTCGAAACAGATTGCTTGCTAATCCATTGCTTGACAAGTTCGAAAAAAAATCTGCCCAACAACGTAAATAACGCAAAGAATGTTGTTGAACTGTCAAAATGAAACAGATTACTTAGTCGTAATCGTTTAGAACAGTTACGTAATTAGATAGCTGGTTAAAAATGTACTTAATCCCATATCCTCGACAGTTTTTTAAGAGAAGAAAGAATTTAATCTTTTCTTTAGTAAAAATCTCGCACACCAATTGTAAGTTGCGTACAAGATTCGTCTTTATCCTGAAAATGTTCTTGAATTTTACTCCAACGTTTTTCTCCAGTAGTAATTTAAGTCGCCTCTCGATCCGGGCCTTTTGTACATTACAGTATGATCGTATTATGCTAAACAACTCGGGGCAATTGCAGAGCGCCTCCGCCTGCATTCATGGGCCATTCTCACTTCAATGGCAAATTACCATGGAAAATTGAACGAGCGAATTATGTGCGTACCCGCCTTTGCAAGGAAGTTTGATGAATGTATCAAGTTGATACGGAAGACACGAGCGAAAATGCTTTTTTATAAAATAAATTTAATGCATATTATTTAGGATGGTGTCTTGGGACTGGAGTCTAAAATAAATGAAAACGAACGTGAAATAAATTAAGTAATAGTTCTAATTTGTTTAAATTTTTTTTTTATACTAGCTGTAGGGGGTATAGGGTAGGCACGCCACAATTGTGGCGATAAGTCCCCTCTTTGAGGAGTGGCTAGAGAGGCGCCACGGCGTCCTCACCTTCCGCCTGACGCAGGTCCTCACCGGACATGGTTGTTTCGGGAGGTTCCTGTTCAGGATAAAGCGGGAGGAAACGCCCGGGTGTCACCACTGTGTGGATCGCCCGGAGGACACGGTGGAGCATACGGTGGAGGTCTGCCCAGCTTGGGCGGAGCACCGCCGTGTCCTCACGGAGGCGATCGGCGGCGGCGATCTCTCGCGTCCGGCCCTGGTTCAGGCCACGGTCCGGAGCGAGAGTGCATGGGAGGCCGTCACCTCCTTCTGCGAAGCAGTAATGCTCGCGAAGGAGGAGGCGGAGCGCGCGAGGGAGAGGCAAAATGCGCGCTCTCGCGCCCCTTGTCGCCGCAGGAGACGCCCCGGTCGGGAGTCGAGAGCCGACTTCCGGCCACCGTAGGCGCGGGCTTGCGGACGGTGAGCAATGGGTAGCTCGCCGTCCGAAAGGGACCAGGCCCGGGTCGACGGAAGGAACACGGGTGGGTTTTAGTCAGTAAAAGTCTGACACGCCCTCCCGCTCCGCCCAGAGCGGGAGAAGTTATTTGATAATTTCCCACCCTCAAAAAAAAAAAAGGGCGTTCAGCTTTTCATGGCTAAACCACTGAACGAGTTTCGATAAAATTTGGCAAGGAGATAGATGGTATCCTGGAGAAGGACATAGGGTACTTTTTGTCTCAAAAATAATCTTAAAGGGATATGTTGATATAGGGGATGAAAGTTAGTATGGGAAATCTAACATTTCTTAAGTTAGAGATATGAAAATTCAAATTTGTGCTTTTGGGGATGTTTTTAAAATTCACATGTAATATTGATTTTTTTGTGTCTTCTTTTCAAGTGCATTAAGGTATTAGAAATATAGTCATAGCCCGTATCTTGAATTAACATTTAGTCTTTATTTAATTAAAATCAGCCCACTATGTCAAAAGTTATTACAATTTAAAGTCTTAAACTATGCGTTGAATGGCGTGAAAAAAAATGGTGATAATAATAGTAAAATTATTATTTGGTTTTTTATGTAAGGCATATACTCGTAATAGAATCATATAAACCTGTTTTTTTTTTTTTTAACCGGATAAGTGTGAGTAGGACTAGCGCCCTGAGGGTTCCGTCTCAAAGCTGTGCTTGCTCGGCTGCCCGAATTTCCAAATCTGGATTAAAGAACAAACTTAACTTTACGATTAAAAAATAACTTTCAATAGAGTACCTAATAAAATACTGACTAAATGTTACTTTAAGGTATGGCCAGATTGAAGAACAAACTTAACTTTGCAGTTCATAACTATATAAATTACAAATTTTCGGATTTTCCTCTTTACTTGACCTTGCTTCCCGCTAAACTTCATGCTGCTGGTCCAAAGTAGCGTGTGGTGGTAGTAGGATGTACCAAATAGACTGGTTTACGACAAAATATGCGGCATAAATAACCGTATTTATACATTATAATGACTTACAAATTTGATTTTCGTTACAGCTCCGACCGTAGACCTAAGTTTTTGATATCTATTTCAACTTGATGCCTGGGTTCCCGGAGAAAAAGGGTCTCGACAGACAACGAAGTCATCCTTTAAGTGTATATTTTTTTTGTTTCGAAGTACGGAACCCTAAAAGAGATTTATTATCCGCCTGTTACCTTTTCATGCCGTAACGGCTGAACGGATTTAGATGAAAGGCAGACCTGGGTTAGGACATAGGATACTCTGAATCCCGGTAGCATGTTCCTGTGGGATATTTTCCGACAACCACGCGGGCGAAGCCGCGAGCAAAAGCTAGTAATACTATAAATGCTAAAGCGAGTTTGTTTGTTACACTTTCACGCTAAAACAGCTGAACGGATTTGGATGAAATTTGGCACATGGGTAGACCATGACCTGGTTTGGGATATAGGATACTTTTTATCTCTTTTTATATATTATATAGTCTAGTATGGCTAAAGTTAGGATATCTGAAACCATACCATTTGTCAGAACTAAGAGCTAATGATTTCATAAGGGTGCTATAAATAACCAGGATTTAATTTGTCTAATATAGTCGCCTGAGAGTGAAAAGCTCGGAAATGCAACTTTGACTTTTTATTTTATAACATTTTTGGAATTAATAACCTCGCAACACACGCAGTTTTGTAGCGGCATCTATATCGCCACATGCGACCTACGCATGATACTGACGTCACGCAAAATCCTGCATCGCGTAAGCAGATTTTACCGCGCAATCAGCATATAATATAAATTCCCAGTTGCCCACCAGTTTTTCGGAAATAAGAGGTTTTTACTCTAAGACGACGTTATAATGTCTGTTTGATGTTCATCAAGACCACAATTTAAATTAATTTATCACCAATTGTTTCAGGTTCCACCCATCTACCAAACTTCAATCTATCAAACAGAGACATTTCAAATAACTGCGGGACTAAAAATTATCTCTCTGTCGCCTGATGAACTCGTGCGCAGAAACCACATTAATTTAACTTCCATAAAGTAATTGTATTTATTAGAATGCGTGGCGTTGAGTGAAGTTTTTATATCGGCTCAATTAGCGAGCAATTAAATGTCTAAGTGGGAAGTTAATTAATGGGAATAAAATAATTAAGATAAGGTGTATTCTTGGTCTTAGCAACTTTTATTAATTGAACTGAGTCTTTACAAAAACCCTCAAACATCAAAATAATAATTGTGTCAAATAAAAAGTTTTCATGTAGAGTGCGCGTAAGATTCTATGCTGTAATATTTAAAATATTAAATATATGTTAATAATTAATCTTATTAATGAATTAATCAATTATTAATAAATTAATTAAATAATTATTAATTAATTAATCTTATTAATTATTAATTAATTAATCTTATTAATTATTAATTAATTAATCTTATTAATTATTAATTAATTAATCTTATTAATTATTAATTAATTAATCTTATTAATTATAATAAAATAATTCTATAATTAATTTGACCTTACATAAACGACAAAACGGCGGCATACTTATCAGTTCCGATTTCAGCCGCGCGCAGACTTATCTTGCGAGCATTCTAGTCTTGAAACCGACATTGACAGTCATTTTGGTGTAATCATTGTTCTAAATTTGAATTTACGACCATTCAAAAAGTTATACTTAAACCCTTTACAAAAAAAATGCAGGGTGGCTCGATTTAAGAGTCCGGGAGTGTAACTCTTTGTTGATGTACTATTTGAATCAACTGAATTTTGAACTACCTCGTTGGTTTAGTGGGCGCAAGCACTACTGCTAAGTATGTGTTCGATTCCCGGGTAAGGCATAGTGTTGTTGAGTTTATCCATCTTGAATTTCTCAATAGCAGCCCGGAGTCTATAGATTTGTGCCCGGTTGATGGCAATAGGCTCGCCCCCAGTTACTTAAACATAACTGGTGAAATGTGGGTATACCATTGGTAAACCTCTGTCTAACCCTTCTGGGAAAACAGGCGTAATGATGAGGATGAATTTAAGACAAACACTTAATGCTTCCTAGTTTGTATCTGTAAAAAATATGCAGAAGTATTAAAACGAAGGTAAGAACGTCGTAATATCCATGTTAAAAGAATTTTAAACTTTTAATAAAAATAACAAGCAATAACATTTGAGCCACTTCAAGTGCATGACAACCAGATCAGGGGTATTCGTCAATTCATCAACTTTTACCCACCAACGAACACATGGTAATGAACGCTCTCGAATTATACTAAAAACGCTTCAAAAGAAATGCTTAATTCAGTTCAGGGTCAGTACAAAACGCACCCAAACAATAAACCCGACATTTTCATTACACACCCAAGATTTATATACATAGAGGTCATCCAAGAAAATGAGACTAGCAAGCCGAGTTGGCAGAATGCTTGTGAAATCTACTATTTCTATTTGGACTGTGCTTATTCGCTCGTTGATTGCAATGCATGCTAGCAACATAACAGTTTAGTGAATACATTTACTCCGTTGATATTCCAGCGATCTTTTAAAGGGAAAATGGGTTGATGTTTGCATTCAAAATGGCGGATGCCGGTCTAATGAATGGGTGTGTAGGGTTGTGTGTAGAATGAATATAATATGACGTGTATGAACTGATAGTACAGTTCAGAATTTGTGTACTGTCTGATAACATTGAGTAACCTACATACTTAGATGTTTTTATAAGTGATTTTACGTCGACCGTGTCAAACGTGTTTTTCATTGTCATTATAGCTACATTTCGAATTCAGTCCGCATGCATCCTCAATGTTACTCGATCTAAACTCTACTTCACTGCATAGGTAACTTAATCGATTGGAAATGCAATAATGTTACAGCACACTGCACGTATATCTGTACAACTATGTAGGTAGGTCCTTTAGTTAGATTCTTTTCCACAAAACAAATACCAGCAGCACCGCAAAGAATTTTCGTTTGGACTATTTCACCGGCGTTGTCTTCTCAACTTATTATTCGTTCCAAACAGAGGGTGCCTCAAACACACCACTTAGACACCAAACAAGGGTGTATTAAGTGTGAGTTAAAATTTAAATTGATTCCACCCTCCCTTGGGAGAAAATTCAAATAGTGCATGGTGTGATCTGAAGCGGGAAACACAGTTTTTGTGGGATTCTTTTTTCTGTAAATTGGACGCTTCGGGGCGTTTACACACAAAAAGAATGGGGAATTAGAATGTGTGTATCTGTGTGGGTGGCGGGATGTACAAACGGCGATGACACGCTTCATTTGTCGAGGGAGTTGGCAAGCTTGTGGCCAGAAACTATACGATAAAGGGACTGTTTTGGCTGTGTGCGTGCAGGGGTTAAAACGGAAGGATTGGAGAAACTTTCCTCTTTTAAAATGTCTCGCTTTCTAGGAATTGATTTCATAAGATTTTCATAGGTTAGAAAAAGAAAAAAAGTAAACACTAAGAAGTTGGTCCGTAAGAAAGATTCTAGCTAAGTTTCATATTCATTCAACAAAACAAAGCCGCACAGAAATTTTTGAATACGAAATACCGAGCGAGACCATTAAGTCCAAATCAGTTTTAAAAAGATTCTCGCACAGAAATACCGTCGATCTAATTAGCAATTCTTCAGTAATTCAAAGGAAAAAATTCAAATTTCTGTTTCGGATCGTTTACCGCTGTACACAAGGTTCGCGAGGCAGGCTCGCGGGGCAGATGAGCTGTAATATCATGCAAATTTCCACGAGTTCAAATAGGGAAGCGAAGAGAAGAAAGAATCGAGTTGACTCGATACAATCGTTTCTCGAAAGTATAATTTGAAATCGAGAAAGACAAAGCAGTGGTATTGACGATGTGGATTTGTTTTATTGAAGATTGTCTCAAAAAATATCAATGACAAAAATAAGTTTCTTTTTAAATCGAATACAATACGATAAAACTGTTTTAAATCTGATACGGGACATTATACTGAATTCTAGTCTAGCTTCGTGAACTTAGCGATTCGTTTAAATGTAAGCTGGCTAGATTTCCAAGTCCTTATATGAAATTAGCATTCGAGTTGGCCTGATTCCGAAACTCGTTTTTCTACGATTCACTTCACTAAGTTTAAGTATGAAATTCGTTTTATTTTTTCCTTTCATTTTCTTAGGGTTTTGGGTCATGTCGTAAAAATGCTTTTACATTCGTCTCGCTTACAATGTTAACAAAGGCTCGACTATTTTCCAAGCAGAATGCTTAATTGACTGAGAATTTTGGTACATTATACTTTTAAAATGAGGACCCTAATGGCTCCGAACAGCCTGTAATAGAATATGAGACTGATACTGTATTATATTTAAGCTGTTATCTTTTATGGAGGTCGTATGAAAGACGTCTTTTAGTTTTTTTTTAGGAGAAGCGATTATCGTGTACCTTTTGAGTTTGTATAGGTACAATTTTTCGACGAAAAGAGAAAATCTTTGGCAACAAACTAACAAATGTCTCTCTTACAAAGTAAAATGTAAAGTTCTGCTAACTCATAAAACCTGACCGAGGTAGAAAAGATATGCAGTGAATAAATTAATATTTTAACATATTTAAAAACTACAACTTATGGTCCTTATTCCCAAGAACATCGGATATTAGGACCAAAAACCAAAGTCTTTGAAACCAAAAAAAGATACGTGATATAACACACACATAAACGCATTTGCCCTTTTCGAAAGACGATGCCCTTCTGCCATCTGCCCAAATCAATCTTAAATATTGAATTTGCGTCGTAATCTGATGGAAACTTTTACGGGAAACGAGTTCTATTACGTTTTAACGCAATTTGTATCGAGTTTTCACCTTCCAGCGTGTAGGTGGTACTTCAAACTTATAAACAGGGGGATTCAAAATTTAATTGCAGACGTGAGATGAGCGAGGTATAATACATAATATATTGTACAGTTATAAATGTATTAATTTTCAATATGAAATGTTTTTGCGTACCTACCTAAAGAGAGTTGTAAAATTGTTCGTTTGGAATGCTTTTTGCTTTATTTTAATGGTTGGGTGGAAATTCGAATTTAATGCTGATTAAAATACTAGATTTCATTGGTTTCTGCTGGAAAAAAATATTATTAAGTACGTATTATTGACTACTGCGGTTTTTGCTTGTAATCTGAACGCACTTGAATGCTTTGATTTTTGTATTAATTGTGTAAAGTAACCGTACAGTTTGATTGCACTTTTCTGACCAATAGTAGGAGATCAATTGCAGTACCTAGTTTCCACTTTGGGAAGTAATAACTGTTAAAAGAAGTACTTTACACCTTGAGCTTACAAAGTCTTGTGCCGAAAAAATACAACTAATAATACATCCTGATTTAAAATGAGAGCATATTTCATACTTCGTTTATCGTATCTCATACATCATTTAAAAGCGATTTAACAATGGAAATCCTCGCGTCGATACATTGACAGAGCGCAGTATATTCGCCTGCATTATTCCCAGCTTACAGTTGTAATCCCAATTTTCAACGGTTGGCAACACTTTTTCGGGCTTCGACGGGCCGCGATGGATTATAGGCGAGTGTTGGAAACTTTGGTCCTTTCAGGCGGAGTTCTGTTTTTAAGTGTACACCTTATTAATTAGTTAAACCCTTCGTTTTGTGATGAAAGTTTTAAGGGGCGTCCGATGTGCTTTTGTTATTTTGTTATATTTTAAAGGGATAAGTGTGACGTGCTGGGTAAGTACGTTTTGATTTTTTTAAAACCTTGAATTTGCTTGTTTGTACCAAAGACTGAGCTTTATTATATCTGCTATACTAAGCTGGCAGATAAAGAAGCAATCCAGTACGATGCACAATCTGTCAAGATTCAGGAACTTATCAATTATCGAATCATGTTTTTCTGGTAGGTAAACTGACCGTTTTGAGTACTTAAGTAAAGTAATTATTCTCTGATTTGCATCGCATTTAAGCTTAACGTCACTGCTATGGTCTTGTGTTTACCATCTTTGAACAAATCCGAAAAATAATAATAATAAACCACTTATTTCAGGCGACAAACGCCCATTGATACCTAATACCCATAGACCTAAACATACATATTTTAGTATAAACAAGACTTGTGATTTATAAGTCTTTTATGATTATACTAGTAGGTCACTCACTTTGTACTGGCTTGGCTTTGTGCTGTCCTGTGGAACTTGTCCGCGGAAGCGACGGAACACCACGCACAGCGGTCAAAAGTCTTCCTCCATGACTAGGGGCACATAACAATTCGGTACACGCACCACGAACGTCTTGAACCTAATATGCGTTTTTTTTACTAGATCAAACAAACCAAATGAAAAGTGTTGCCAAATAAAGACATTATACACCAAATGATAGGCTGTTTGTTAGCCACCGCCCATCAGATTATGCAAACGACTTAACTATTCACAAAATTACACTCTACAAGTCTGTTTCCAAACTCAATCCATTCTTATTTTGCCTGTTTGGTTATCATAAATCTTTTGTTATCTTTACGAACGTTTTCCATTAACATTTTTATTCGGTATTTTACATTAACGTGCGCGTTTGCGTTAATGTTTTGCTTCGATAACTTTTTCGGATTGTAATTTTGTTTTTTCAGCCGTTGGATATTATCATTACGTAAATGTTAAAATAATTAATTCAACTCTTTAAAATGCGAATCGTCGTTTAGTCTGCAAAATTATGTCAAATGAATGAACATCTACGAATACTTCCCACTTACAAAGTTAGGTAAACTCAAGAAAATAAAATATAAAAATCTAAAACACGACTGCAAAAACACGTAACTGAAAAGAGAAAACAAACATCTATAGAATTGTATGGTATTGCAGGCGGAAAACAAACAAAAGATACACCATATTTTCAGGTTATTGTTATGTGTTTTTGCAGTCGGGTTTTTGATTTTTATAATTATTTTAATTTTATTTTAGACTTTTTAGTGTCCCCGGCACACTCTTATGAACAAAAACTGGTCTACAAACATTGCTCTTGGTAACGCAACCAAAAACTTTTTAAACCAATTTATTATTCCTCATTCAATTTAAACATATAACTTATTTGTAATCCCCTTTTAATTTCCTTTATTTTGATACCCTACTCGATAGGTTTGGTTATTTTTTTTATTAACGCAATACTATTTCGCGCCAAAATTTTTTTTTTTTTTTTTTCAAACACCTGTCTAGGGAGACTACGTTTTTAAGATGAATATAACCCTACCTTAACTGGTGAAGTCCATCCAGCCGTTTGGAAGATAAGAGGTAATAAAAAAAAATCTTGGCAGTCGGGTAATAAATTGTAGTTTTTAAATTAAATCAAATTAAAATTGTCCGTTTAATCAAATCACAACTGTCATTATTTGTGTGAAATGGTTATAATACTCCAAATTGACGTAGTGTGTCAATTTGTTAAACAATAATTTCCTTGACTGTGCTTTCAGGCTTCTTACAACCTACCCCTACTTTTTAACCGACACTTTTAAAAGTAGGAAGAAGTTCTCATCATTGCAATTGTCAAAAAAAATTGTGATTATATCCCGATTCATATAACTTTGCGCGCGCTGTGTACAGTGATAGTCAAAATTTTACAGTGTATGTTGTTTAAATAATAACAATAACAAATTAACGAATAATATGACAACAACTGTGGAGATGACACGAGTTGTGTAGAGCGTATTAAGAGGCGTCGGGCCATAGGCGTACCCTGGGGGGGGGGAGCAGCTGCCCCCCTGGATTTTGTATGCCTAAGTATCTACTGTTGTCAATAAAAGTTATGTTAGTCACGTTAAGACTTAATTTGCAATTACAAATTATTATGCATTAATTTTAGAAAAACGTATGAAAATTTGAATTTCGCGGACCAGCATTGCGGATCAACTTTTAAGATTTTTATGATTTGCCCCCCCTGGGCCAAAAGCTGGGTACGCCCATGGTCGGAGCACTGAGGAAGTAACCGGGCGGGTGAATTCAATACTAACAACCTACGACTTTGACAGCCCAAGCGCAAAGTTATAAAAATCGAGTTATACTAGAAAAACAGACAATAAATTATCAAACAATCTTGATTTTCTAAATACTATTCCCGAGACATTTTCGTTTACATATAGAGTTGTTTAAAGCGGCGGTTTTCTGGCAGCGCTGTCCCGCCAGACATCCTAATGGCGATAGGCTTGCGACCGCCGAGTGGGGCTTACTCCACCTCGCTTTATATCCAAAATGAAGCACCCGTTTACATACTATTTGTGCAGAGCAGAATATATTTGTGCCTTTTAACTTGAGTTTTGGAGGGTTATATTTTTAATGAGTTAGTATTATTACAGTTACCGGCCAAGTGCGAGTCGAACTCGCACAGTAAGGGTTCCATACCGTACAATATTTAGGTAAAAACGCAGAGAAAAAAACAGGTTTCTTGCAAGTATCGATTAAAATAAAGTAAATAAAATTGATGTAAAAACCTTTTTAAATTTTATTTTATACTTTTTAGCATTACAATTTGTTTTAATATCTGTTCTATCACCTTCACTTGAAAGCTACTTGTGAGGAGCAATCCAAAAACCCCAAACGAATTTACATAAGTAATGGTGTTAAGCCAACCAAGTTGCACCATCCAAGTCATGCTATACTTTAGAACAGGCTACCATAATTGCATCCGTTACTATACTTTTTCGTGCCTGTGCTGTTGACCGTTGAGGAGTTCCCTCGTCTTAACTCAATCCTAGCTGCAGCAACCAGGTTATGGTGTATGAATGCGTATATAAAATTTCGTGTCGGTACCGTTGACTGTTGTGGAGCTCCAGACGAGAACCCAATACTTTTTTTTTTTTTTTGTTGGGTATTATCAAATAACTTCTCCCGCTCTGGGCGGAGTGGGAGGGCGTGTCAGACTTTTACTGACTAAAACCCACCCGTGTTCCATCCGTTGCCTGTGTGCCGGGGTCGCGATATCCCTTTCGGACAAACTCGCAACTCCGGCAGGAATTGGCCCTTACGGACCCCGTCAGTTAGTGCTGACATCTCTTTGAGGCGCGCGTGGAACACAACGCGCCGTCGACCCGGGCCTGGTCCCTATCGGACGGCGAGCTACCCATTGCTCACCGTCCGCAAGCCCGCGCCTACGGTGGCCGGAAGTCGGCTCTCGACTCCCGACGCCCGGGGCGTCTCCTGCGGCGACTAGGGGCGCGAGGGCGTGACTCTTGCCTCTCCCTCGCGCGCTCCGCCTCCTCCTTCGCGAACATTACTGCGTCGCAGAAGGAGGTGACGGCCTCCCATGCACTCTCGCTTCGGATGGCCACCATGGGCTGAACCAGGGCCGGACGCGAGAGATCGAACGAGGAGCCAATCCTGGATGTAGTATCAGGTCATGCATCATAATGAAATGCATTGTCTTCAAAACTGCAACCAACATTTAAAATTTCAACTCTGTAGGATAAAAGGAAGCGGTTTTAATTCAGCTTGCAAGATTTAATCAATACATACTAACTAACACGGTGAGTTAAATAAAAGCTTGTAAAAGTTAAAGGGAACCCCCCTTTCATTTTTTACTTTATTATTTGTTAATATAGCAGCAAGAGAAATTAACAATCGGTGGAAATTTCAACTGTCTACCTATTACGGTTTGTGAGATACAGCCCGCTGACAGACAGACGAACGGATGGACAGCGGAGGCTAAGTAATAGGGTTCTGCTTGGCACCCTTCGAATACGGAACCCTAAAAATGAATTCACGAAATGACTAGATCTAATGAGTCTTAACTTTGTCTAGCACATTAGTAAAGTTTTGCTGTCTTATCTTAGCATAATCAGCCTATAATGTTCCCACTGCTGGGACACAGGCCTTCTCTCAGTGACAGGGAGTGGGCCGAAATCCACCGCGCCGGACTAGCGCGAGTTGGTAGATGTCACATGTCTTCACGAATTTTTGGTTCTAGGACATGCCGGTTTCCTCACAACGTTTTCCATCACCGTTTTGAGAGCAGTTGCATTGATGAAATAATTGACATAAAGTAAAGCGCCACCACTGCTCCTGTCTTATTTTGCCTTCTTACAACAAAACGTAGATTGACTTTAGTCATCATCATCTGCCCAGTCTTTTCTATGTGTGGTCTTCTCTCTTCTTTTTCATGTGGTTAGTGACTAACCTGGTGTCAGAGTTTTTATGCCGCCCATGGGCTCAGAAGCTTGGCTTCACATGCCGTCTGTAGGTACTAACACGATACTTGATACAAACCTTTACCAAATATACCTGACCCTATTGATCCCAAAGAAATTTAAAGGTACTATTAAAACGGGTTTCCTAAAATACCTATCTATTTTAGATATCCACCTACTGAACAGAATTTCTACGATGTACAGTCTAGAACGGTCGGGACTAAGTAAATGGATTAAATGTCATTGTGATGTCGAAACGTAATCCACCCGCACCGTTTTAACATTATGGGAACATAAGATCTTTTTATAACGAAGGAAAAGGTTACTTCTACAGTAGTTCTTTGTTTTAGTTAGTGAGACTCCTCAATCGAAGAAAAAAATATTAAGTACTAAATTATTATTTAAGTTTGCACTCTTTATATCTGTTTAGATGAGAAAAGTTTATTTCAATGGAACAAAACTGATTACAGCACCTCAATTGCGTAATACAAGATCAATCACAATCTGTTTCATTTTGACAGTTCAACAGCATTCATTGCGTTGTTTACGTTGTTGAGAAGAAAAACAAATCAAACATGATGCGATGGATTAGCAATAATCTTCAAAATTATTCAGGTTGTCAAAAACTCAAACTCAAACTCAAAGCATTTATTTCAATTAAACCATTTACAGGCACTTTTGAATTGTCAAATAATCGGTCAGTTAGTCAGAAAGTTGAAGCTAGTTGCCCAGTTCCAAAACGTAGATCTTCATGGAGAAGAACGGGCAAGAAACTCCAAGGGCACTCTTTTAAATATAGAAAATTACACAATCCTGGGTACATTATTCTTGTTGCTTCTATATGTGAGAACAATGTACAATGAAAAAATTAAAACAATTCAAAATATAACATTAAAAATAGGCCCTGGCAGATAAGAGATGACCAGTCACAACTGACGGCGCCCGTTCACGAACATGACGCGTGGATCAGCACCATCCAGCTCAACCATTTTGTAGGGAACCGAATGATCCAACACACTCGCCACCATCAGCGAGACATTTAAGTGGGCATGACAAACTCTCAACTGCCGCGCTCTTTCAAGTCAACAAACATCTTAATAACATAAAATACGGCTCCATGGTACTCACATTCACAAAAATTTAAAAAATGCTTCTAAATTATACAAAACAATAGTATGCAATGTATTTGAGAGATTAATAGAATGATACTACCAAAAAGAAAGAAAATCATTATCCATTGGAACATTCAACAATTAAACTTGTTTAAATGATCGTATGTCTTGTTGTGATTGATCGTATGTTACTCAAATAAGGTGCAGGTCTTAAATTACTTTCATACTTTATTTAGACCTCCTGATCGAAACCTACAGATGGATGTAGCTATAATAATAATAATATCATTTATGTTTTTTTTTTTTTTTTCATTTGTTTTTTTTTTTTTTTTTGCTATGAGATCTGCTAGAATATCGAGTGAAACACAGGCTGGCTTGTAATGAATAGAACTTTATTTGCGTTTACTTCATCAATAGTATTGTGCATATAATATTTACATACTACAATATACTATTGTAGTACTTTTGTTACACAGACACAATAACATCAAGCCTATGCTTGGCAGACGGATTGGTCATCATCATCATAGCAGTTTAGCAGTGCACTGCTGGACATATGCATCTCCTATTGCTCGCCATTCAACTCGTTTTCCGGCAACTCTTATCCTGCTGGAGATCTTGGCACTGCGAAGATCTCTTCACCTAGCCTGAGGGCGTCCTATCTTACGTTTGCAGATTCGCGGCCTCCACTCAAAAACACGTCTACCCCAACGGTTATCTGTTCTGCGGCTAATATAGCCGGCCCATTGCCATTTCAGTTTGCTTATTCAGTGAGCTATGTCGCCAACTTTAATTCTCTGCCGGATCACCTAGTAACGGATTCGTTCCCTCAGACGGATTGGTCAAAATAGTTTTTTTTATTTAAAAAAACCGGCCAAGTGCGTGTCAGACCACGCACAATGAAGGGTTCCGTAGTTGGAATCTACTAACTTAACATTGTAGTTGAAAAACATGTACTCCCATACGGAATGTATGAGAGAACATGTTTCTGCAACTGCAAATTTAAGTTGGTCGATTAGTACTCGTTAAC
Source organism: Agrochola circellaris (assembly GCA_914767755.1). NCBI lineage: Eukaryota > Metazoa > Arthropoda > Insecta > Lepidoptera > Noctuidae > Agrochola > Agrochola circellaris. The sequence continues at coordinate 7,676,093 of OU611847.1, forward strand.
TTGTAAAGCCTACTTAGCTGTGATAGTTTTCCTTTTAATTTCGTTATATATACTACTACCGGGAATTTTTTCAGATTTCCAAAACCAACCATTTAGCTGGCAGGGGGGGGGACACATGACTCTAACAAAAAAAATCTGTTAAAAGCTTAATATTTTGCAATCGGATCCCTGAATCCAACGACCTTTCTAACGATACCCCACAACATGGGGTACATGAGAAAAAAAAGAACATTCCCACTACCACTTTGTCGGCATGATTAATATGTATACCTACCCATGCCAAAAAAATATAGTCCCTACTTCAGCCTTGGTTTTCTCCATAAGATTAAGAAAACCGTAGAAAATGTAGTCGGATTAGTTTAATATCTCATTAAAAAAACAACTTGTCATTTTCAATCATTCTGATTGTTGGAATACGAGAATGGCTAATAGTAAAACCTGAATTGATTACTTGCCGTTCTCACTAGCCACGGAAAAGACAAAACACGGCATCAACCAATAGCAGTACAAGAAAACCAGACCTAACCAGGTCAAAACAAATGACTACCTATAAATCTAATTTCAAAATCCGAAAGCAGTTCACAAAAACAGATAACATATAGCAAGTAACCTCTTGTCCGTTTCATTCCACGACTGACCATTAGGGGCTAGCAAAACGGCTAATATACATAACTATAGAATGATAAAATACTGTCTAACAATGGTACGACCACATGAGAATGTTCTCTCACATACAATTGTACTGCGTTAATTTTTTGTGTAGCACAGAGGCTTTTAGGGGACATTGATTAATAGTCTAAAGAGGCACATGTATCTCACTTTTTATTTCACAGCCAGTTTAAGAAGACCTCCCCCTCCTCTCTTTGTCATTCACAGTTTTAACGCAACGGGAGAATTATGAGCTATGATCACGGGTCTGGTAAGGCTGGTCGCCGGGGTGTTTTCAAAAGTGCGTTCATTTCAGTAGGAGAGCTCTAAAGGAAATCGCTTGTGTCATTGCCACATTATTGGTATTAAGGGCTTTTTGGTAGATAGCGTGGTGTGTGGTATATATATTTATTTAATTTTCTGGGTGTGTTAAAGTTCTTTTTTGCAACGTTTTGTGAAATTGGGTATTTTCCCCTGGATTATTAAGAACTACTAGAGACTAATAAGCAATTTAACTCTAAATTATTATATACTAGCTGCCCGCCCGGCTTCGCTCGAGTAGTACTAAGTACTTATCTACGGCGCACCTACCTGCCTACCCAACCTACCCTACCTTTTCATTGTTTTTAAGATGTATTCTGCTATTCGGGGCGGAGACAAATCCAACGAATCAAAAACCATGAAAATTGATCCAGCAGATCTCGAGTTATAAGTGTTGTAACAAACACGACTTTCTTTTATATATATAGATTATTATTTTCTAACTTACTATTTTACCATTACCACCACCATTTTCTTATTTTTTTTTTTATCTATTTTTCTTTTTTTGTTATACTTCCGAAGCACTTTCTTAGGGTTTGATATTTGATAAAAACACCATGTTTATGTGTTACATGTTAGCACAGCACTGATACTATTATTCACTCACTAGCCTACAGTTTAGCCTACGCACTATGTCCGTCCGTGTTATCTAGCAGCTGTATTGACTCGAAATTCACATGTCGGTGAGCTATGTTCCAGGGCTTCAGCTAAATTGAGTATCGTTAAGTTACTTTACACATAAGTAAAGAGTTTTACATTGAAAAGAGCATAGATCGGCGAGTGTTTTACTTATTTCCGAAAATGTTACGAACACATACGAACCATACGCCAAAACCTACTTACTTCGATGATTTTTTTGCAGAAACTTGCCGCCGTTGTAAGAATTAAAATAATTTCCTTGTTTCTTTAATGGATACGTAATCCAAATATTACCTTTAACATTCAAAACGTTATTTTCAGAATACTTTCCCGTTTTGATAAAAAGATCCCAAGCTTTTATCGTGAGGGCAATCCGCTTATTGTGGTCGCTCAAAATACCTAAGACTAATGGCCTAAGCAGAACACAAACGGAAAAATAAAAGAATTAAAATGGTGGAAAACATTTCATTAGGAAAAAAGAAAAACAGTTAATGGTGTGATATGAAAACGTTGAGATATAAACCTGAAACAGATTTAGGTTACGACACTTTAAGCAGGGAGAAATTAACTGTTTGCCCAAATAATTATTTTTTATTCTTGTTTTCTTATTGCTGTATCTGCAACAAGAAAATAAGTTTTCAGATTTTGAATTGAAAGTGTTACAAACTCAAACTCAAACTCAAAGCATTTATTTCAAATAAACCAATTACAGACACTTTTGAATTGTCAAGAGGGTCGGTCAGTCAGAAAGATGAAGCTAGATGCCCATTCCAAAGCGTAGTAGGTACCTATGGAGGAGAACGGGCAAGAAACTCCACGGACACTCTTTTAAATCATGATATGGTTACAAAATATTGGTTACATCATTCATGTTGAAGTTATACATGTGAGAACGATGCAAAACGTGAAAAGCGTCCATAAAAATCATGAAACTAGCAGACAAAAAATTCAGACGCAAAAAAACAGATTCTGGTGTGATGGTGTGTCCATGTCAAATTAGAGTTTCATACCAATGAAACACTACATTTTCCTGTTGTGAAAAGAAGAAAAATACAATTTCATACCAGCATCACTTCCCGTAGCGTAACCTACACCTACACTTATTCGGTTACTTCCCCGACCATTAAAAGCCGCAGATAAGCTGAGTTGCTGTCAACTGGTAACATCGTTAATTTCTCGGGAACTCCAGTTTTTATTGTGCGTAATTTTTCCTTGCCCGGGAAATATATTGCTCGCACCGTCGACATGTGACACAATGTACGCATTTATCTTTGTGGGAGCAATAAAAATGATGGTCCGTTGATTTTCTCCGGGCGATTAATTAAGTGCTTGAGCCTTAGTACTTGAACTTACTTTCGCTTTTGTTACTTTTTCTTGTTTTTCTTTTAGTGAGCAATAAGAACGGCTTGTTAGTTTTATTTGTTTTGCTGTAATAGTTTGTTCGGTACATAAAATGTTTATAGACGTAAGATATTTCTATTTAGTCTCATCTTTAGTTAGTTTACTGTCTGTTTTATTTTAAAGCAAGCTTTCCAATTTTGACATAGAAGTGAGAGTTCACGATTAAGTTCTCATAATCTTTTTACAAAGGAAATGGAAACTCTTTAATTAAGACTTCTCAACACCACTAAACCCTCAAACTGATTCAAGTTAAAATACTTCTCAACCGCCATGAACGAAACAGCTGTTCCATTTTCGAATCCTGGCTACCTGATACCTAACATACGAAGGCTCCCTTAACATGTACACAGCTTAAGGTACAGATGCGCGCGTCTGTAGCCTCCCGAAGTCCCGAGCTGTCCCGAAGGTATCCCTCCCCTCAGTACCGTTTCAATTGCCAGGGAGGGTGCACGCGTTTGGGCGGAAAATCCGCCCACGGAAAATTCGTAACGCCGGTAATTTTTTTGCTAGTGCTGTGTTGTGGAACGACTTTGTGATTGGACTTGTTGTGTTGTTCATGGATCTATTGGATTGGTGTAAGTATTATTTTTTCTTATTGGAATATTATTTTGTATTTTTTTTTTTTGAGAATGTTTTTTTTTTTTTGGAAAATATTGTTTCGTTGAATGGAGTTTAGATTGAATATTCAACTAGATTTTTCATATTTTTCGTAAAATGAGGACTAAGGACTTAAAATTATTAACAAAATGATGTTTTTAAAGGTGATTGATGGAAGCCGTGACCCTTACCTATCTAACAAAATTTCAATCAGAAACATAAGAAATTCGAAATTCCAGAAAAATAATAAACAATAATGTACACCATGTCTAAAAGTAATTACTCTGTTCCATTAACGAGACCTCATTAAACTGTACAAATAAAGGAAACTGCATTTTATTGCTTGTACAAACAATAATTATAAAGTTTCGCGTGGTTACGACGAATAAAGGCATAAAGCGTAGCGTGATATTATTTGAGAATGGATAGTAAAATATAATTTATGGGCGACTACTATGATTGTTACTATGATTAGCTAAACATGTGTATTTTTATGTAAATAGCTGTAGCAGTAATCACTTGACTATTTTAGTGACAATTTTTAATGAACAAAAAATATTGCTATTATTAAAAAAAAAAAAAAGTTTTTTTTTTTTTTAATAATATTTGTAGGTTCCTAAAAAAAAGCAAATCATGCAAGTCCTGTTATTATAATGAAGCTATTAACAAAAAATGTTTTTATTTAATTTGACTATGAAAACAGATTTTGCTGACGATTCACTGAACTTAATCCGAAAGGGTGCAACTGTATAATTAAAAAACGAATGTGTTTGATCGCGTGTTAGTAAAGGAAACATAAACACTTGTATAAATCATCAAACACTTTTTAGGAAGGAACCTTAAATTATTCGTGTTGTATGAACATATCAGCGACCTCACACGAGTTACATTGAAATGTATTTTGTATATTCAAATTAAATTAAAAAAACTAAAAATTAAAAGAAAAAGGTACAAAACTATACCTCACGCAGCACAACCCTACATTTAACTCTTTTCGTGAGCACAAAAGCTAAGGTCATCGCCAAACAAAAATAACCCTCGGAGATCCAACTCACGATTATTCAAATATTATTCTTAGACCCTATCTGTTTCACTTGTATCAACAACGTCTAACACGAGTTTTAAAAAGAGTAACATAAATTACTGGGACGCCTTCGAACGCGACAGTACCGGACACAAACCATCAGGAATAAAGTCATTTAAATCTATTGTCATCTTTGGTGTATCACTGAAGAAAACAACAAGGAAATGTAGCTTAAAAAACTGTTGCTGTTCAAAAATCAACCTTATGCCTCTGACCTTTGGGATAGGGGGTAAAAAATTTGATGTATCATGATAGTTGTTCTGGCACAAAGAGGTAGCGATAAAACAGATAGCGGGGCACAAAAGGCTATAACAAAAGATATTATTGCGTATAAATATAGCGGCCTACGTTTATGTATAATACATTGTGTAATGTACAATAACGTATTCATTGGTTATTATAGTCCTGTTCTTGATGGCCCGGTACCAATTAAACCTACGAAATAAGGTATTGAGATATTACCAGATAAATAAAAATGTATTTTTTATCCACTGCGCTTTGACTGTTTTTCTACATTACTTTTTCTAATCTATTTGTCGTCATGATTATACTTTTAAAAACACTATCTTTGAGTATCACTTGTAGCCCGGATTTGTGCCCGGTTGATGGCAATAGGTTTGCCCGTTTTACACATTATTGTCGAAATGTGGGTGCACTATAGGTACACCTCTGCCTCTACCCCTTCGGCGAATACAAGCATGATGTTATATTATGTATCTTTGAGTATAGGTGGAAAATTTACTTTGTGTAAATAATTAACATCGTGACAATATTATTTTAATGAACAAATATTTTGTAAAATATGGGCACATTGTTACGAAACATAACAAATAAATTAAGCACTACTCAAAATTTTATCCCCTAGGGAGTATTAAACACTTATTTGACCAAATGACCGTTTCAATTTAGCGTAAACGAAGGGACAATATATAACTTTTTATCATCTGCCACATCAAGCGGGTATCTATTACGAAATTGCGATTTGATAAATCGCCAAACATTATTATGGGCGGCGAAAGAAATGGACTCGCTCAACTTGAAACAGTACTGAATATACCTTAATATTTCACCGAAAAGGGGCTTTACGCTATTAAAAATAAAGTCCAGTTTCAGTTAAAGGTAGTTGGAGCATGTAAAATAAATATTATGAAAGTAATAGGAAAACATAATGCTACGGATACTGTGATGAAAGCGGGTCTCTTTAATATATTGACTGAAGGTTGAATATTAGAAAACGGTTCTTTTACATTAGTAGGAGTAGAATGGGCGAAAGTTTTTCTATATTCGGCCTCTTAAATATTGCGTTAAAATATGCAATGAATTTTACTTAGCGGAAGAAGGTCAAACTCCGGGACGTTTTACCGTTTACGGAAAAGTTTAAGCCAAATATAAGTATAACAAAACATTGATTTAGGTACTGGCTATTTTTATAAAAACATCTTTTCGAAACCTTTACGTAAACACGGGTTTTGGCCTTTCTTTTGCGTAAGTGCTACGCTGAGAGATAAACGGTTCATTGTTTTAAATTAACTTTTGAGCCGTTTCCTTATGTCAGTTCCATTTATGTATTACTTTCTGTGATTGTGATTGTTATTTTTCTTGAATAAATTCCCTGTTTCATAAGATTAGGAATAACAATATCAGGAAGAACCGGTGAAAATGTTATTGTATTTTTGTACAAAACAGCTTTTTTGGTGACATTGCCAACCTTAACACATTTTGGCTCCATCCAGTTTTCTGATCCAGGCAAGGATCGAACATTCATTACACTTAGGCGTTTTTTCTACAGTATTTTTCTTTACCATAAGCCGAGCTGTGATTTCTGCTTATACCTGCAGGGCATACAGGCGTTTTTTTCTGTTTCATCACATTTACCACGTGCCAAATTTTGAACACGGGATCGATCCCATAACCCTCTAATGCTCGGTTCCTATAAACACAAAACGAATCGTTTCCGTTACCAATGGTAACATTTTTATTGGCAAACTGGGCATATAAATAGATTCGCAAGCAAATTTTACCTGAGATAGCTACTTCCATGTGGCATTGTCTACTCTACAAAGCTAAGAGGTCTTTGTTTCATTATTGGTAAAGAAGAGTCTTAATTTTAACCATTAACGGTCCGTAATCATAGGAATCGGCCTTAAGCAAAAATTTCATTATAGAATACCAGACATAAATCTTAAGGAAAGATTCTCTTAAGTATATTTTTATCAAAAACATTCTTTTATCAGAGCAAAATAATAAATATCTCAGAACACACAGAACAAATTACTATCCCACGCAAAAATCCATCTTCCAAATCCTTTCTTAGATAAGTAAAACATCCATTTTCAAGCGTGCCACTAAATCATAAGCACCTTTTTCTTTACGAAGGAAAACGGTATCGCGTGCGGCACCCCTGCTCTTTGCGCCCGCGCTCACCGCACGCGATTCCAAAATTTTCTACTACCCACATTACGTAGCAAGTTTTCTCACGGTGGTATGTATCATGACGTGGTTGAATTATGGTGTTGATCGTCATTTGTTAGAACTTAGAACTAAGTTTCGTAATTAATTGGTTGGTCATCTTGGTTGTTAGGAGAGTTTTGTTAGAGTTTAGCGAAGTGGATGTATTGTTTTGTTAGAGTTCTGATGATAGTTTTCAAGGCATTCGGGGCTAATAAGAGTGCAGAAAATGGTCTCTATTGTATTGTTGTTGTGGGTATAGTTAAACAAGAAAGTAGAGCGGAACTGCCGGTCGATTCTGTAAAAATGTCACCGTGAAACTTAGGTGAAGTGAGCGTGAAGTGAGCTGCCAATAGTGTTAATTCCTAGCATCCTGCCGGTCGAATTGTGACAGTGACAGCTCACTTCGACAGTAGTAGTGTTCGGGTAAAAAAATCTCAGTGGTTAAAAAATAATAAGCATAACACTGAATTTTGGATATAACGGTAGCAGAACAAAATAATTGAGATGAAAATTAATTAAAAATCCCTCGCTTTGCAGCGTTGCCAGGGCGGCAATCAGTGGTGTAGCTAATATTAAACGGACCACTGAAACTATTTAAATCAAAGCTAGGGTTGCCGCTAAAGAACATCATATCCAAAATACAGATATCCCATAATACAGCACCTTTTATTACTTATCCCCAACATTTCCCAAAACTGCCAGGTACGATTCTAATTGGACCGTACATCGAATCGTTTATAACAAAACTTTTCTTGTGTACATACGAGGACTCGGAGGGGTCATAGATTGGACGATGTGTTAATTTGGCCTGTCATGCGATGAGTAACAACAATGTACGAATCGTGAGGGGCGTCGGGCCTCACAGAGGTACGTCAGTCCTCACAAAAGGTACGCACGCAATTACGTTTTGCGTGTAAGAGGAAAAAAAATGGTCTTCTAATCACTTTTGGATGTATTTCTTTTGGAAAGTCTGATTGATGGCGTGTTCTTTTTTTTTGTCTGTTAGAGAGAGGGATGGTTTAATTACTTACCTAATCGTGGATTTGGATCGGGTCTGGTTTATACTTTTTCAGGGGCTCTGCTTTTTAATATCTACGTGGTAGGTAACATCGGTTGCCAATTTTAGAGACACTTTTAACAATAACTGTCTCTATTCGGCTTATTTTTTTTTAATTACGCATTTTCATAAAATATATTTATTCATTTTTTTTTTCGGTGTAATGTTGTGGACTTTTAAATACTAAGAGATATAATATGACAATAATCTGTTACTTATTTCCAATATTTTAAAGTTTTTAATTAAGGAAATAAATCCGGGTAGTTAACCCCTTACCCAACAAATCAATGTACAGAATCAAACATTTAACCCGTAAAATTCCCTGCCGTAAAATAGCTTAATTGTCAAAAGCCAACAACATAAAACATACAAAATGCATTTACAAAGGTCAAGGCAACGCCAAACTAAACGTGAAAGCGCCAATTAGATTAGCCAGAACGCTCGACGCCCGTAAATTGTTGAGAAGGGGTGTCTATCGAATTGTCTGTCCCTGTCTTTTCCCCAGACACCGAGAGGGACGAAGCTAGGGTAATTAGGCTAGGACTGTGGTCAGGTTTACGAGTTTACTCAGTCGCTCGCCTCTATTACTGAAAATATTTACGTAAATTATCCTTAATTGCTTTTAATTACTTTAAGGAGTTCCGGTTTGATGCTTTTGAGTTTTAAGGTTAATATTCGTCATTATTTTTTATATTAAGTTTCACATAATCAACCTACAATGTTCCCACTTCCGGGGAACAGGCCTTCTCTCTGTGAGAGAGATTGGACCATAAACCACCACGACGCCCGTTGGTGAATTTTCACATAAAAAGGTGTTATTTTTTTTCTACATCAACCAGTAATGTAAGTAAGAGAGAGAAAAACGTTTTAACTGAGAGACGTTTTATTAGTACTAAAGGCTAATAAAATCGGTCATAAATCCATCAATGATTGTCTAAAAAGTCTTTATTTAAATCCATTGTCTCTTTAGTAATACTAATATGCATAAATCACGTTCAATGTATTCCAAAGCCTCTTTACTGCTTCAAAAACCTTTGCGAAAAGGAACAAACGAACCTTCTTACAATTAATTCGTTCCGAGTCGCGGTAAAAATATTTTGTCCACTTTATGTACACTAGCAAACCATTGTAAACCCATATAACACCCATGAAGCATTTTTGGGAATCGTATGCCCAACAATGGGTCAATAATTATGTTACCAGCGTAATAATGTAACATTGTAAACGGCCATTGTTTACACGGAAGCGGTTACAGTCCGCCATCATGATTTAAAATGTTGTGTACCCGGTAACTTGATTAGAGGATAAGACACCGTATTGTGTCGCCGTAGAGTGTAATGTTGATTGATAGTAGACAGCTGTATTTGCATTCAGACGCGTGTACGGGACCCTTGTGATTTATATTCGTCTTTTGTTTTTAGCTGTTTAGCTAGCATCAGTATCAATGCCAGAGTGTCTCGAAAGGTCGTTATTCTTGCATTGTACCAACACTTTTGTCTCCAAAACGACATCGTTAGGGACTACGACGGGTGGTCGTGTCCATTGAAATTCTATTGGCGTGATGATAAATCAACTGTTATTAGAAACGATTCGTTTAATTATTTCGATTATAACAGGTGACATTTTTATGTTAATCGAACCATTTCTTATCACTCTTCTCCTAAGCGGTAACGTACGCTTTATGATTTTAAAGCGCTTTAGAAATTGAATTATTAATGCAGGCAACGAACCGAAAGAAACATTTTACATCGATAAAAATTGAAATAGTTCCATTCAATAATCGAACATTTTAAACTTTATCGATTCACGTTCAAAAAGGCTCCATTCAGTTTTTTATTTTCGTACAGAATTAAGTGTCAACGTTGATATATCGCACTGAAGACAACAAAGGGAATTCACGTCCGTTTGTCAAAATAAAACGACATCGACCTACGCGTAGCATGGGGACATCACACATCACACAAAACCCCTTACATGGCATGGCATAAATCATCAGTATACCAGTATGTTTAGGAGGAACTATTTTACTCTATGTCCAAAAGTGTGTTACGTGGAAAAAAGTATCTATGTTATTGTTAGAAATATATAGTTGTGATCGATCCTAAAGCTTATTACAAAACCGAAGTCGTATTGTTGCCCGGAGATGGGTGATCTGTGATGTCCTCTATTGTCCGTGGTCGGTGTTGAACAATAAGTGACCATCGAGAATAGACTCTTTGTCGATGGCAGCTGTGTTTTTATAGAGGATGTCTATCGGACCGAAGTGAGGTATGTGCTTTGATAAAGTCTATTGAATGGTGATAGAAAAACTTAAATTGCTGTTGATTATATTTTAGAATTTTTTGAGATGTTGAATTTTTCTTTGTGTCTTGTTTTATGGTGTGAATAAAAGTAGATTTTCTCTTAAGTATATTATGTAGCAAAGAGACGACGTAACAAAGACACTTTTATCTAAAAAAGACAGAATATAAACCATTCCTAATCTGGCCCTGTCCACTCCCATATTAAAAGCTGTAAATTTTCGGTTGTCGACGAGACGAAGCGAGTGCCTTCTGCCGTCAACTCTCAAAATTTTAGCACTCGCTATAACTCTACATAATTTGCTCATACTCAATTATAATGACCAGCCCTCTATCTCAAAAACATGAGCCAAATAGCCTCTCGAGTTTAACGAAGCACGCAATGTACAGACAGAATTAAAACGGGCAAGTGAATGTAGAGACAGAATTAAAACGGACAAGTGAAGTGCCCACTAAAAGATTTCACGGGCATTCGCAGTTAACACTAGTCCCTTAATGAGTTGGTAGTGAAACTTTGGAAGGCTTCCAGGCTGTCTTGTAAACAGTAGAACTTGACCGCTGCGAAGAAAATTGTGTTTACTACCAACAATGTTGGCAGAGCACCAGGTATTATTTTAATTATGAAATGTTGCCTTGCAAATGCATCAAGTAAAGTTACCCTTCGGCGGTACGCTGTTGGTAGTGGAGGATTTTACTGCAGTCTTCTTCTTTTCGTGTGTTTAGTGACTAACCTGATGTCAGAGTTTTAAAGCCGCCCATGGGCCTCTGACTTGGGTTCACATGCCGTCGAGAAATATCTCTCAGGTTTCCTCACGATGTTTTCCTTCACCAAGTAATTATACAATACGCACATGAATCCGAAAAGTCAAAGGTGAGGTTCGAACTCGAGACCTACCTACTTGGTAGTCTGACGGTCACACCACTAGGCTATCACTGCGCTTGCACTGTCCTTACGTATAAAGTCCTCAACATTATGACGTAACGTTTTTCAAGGAAAGCTGACTCCTTTTCTAGCCAAATAGTTATCGCAACACATAGTTTGATACTTAACATAATCAGCCTATAATGTTCCCTGCTGGGACACAGGCCTCCTATCTGTGAGAGGGAGTGGGCCATAATCCACCATGCGGGCCCAGTCCGTACTTATTTGATTAAATTTGCAGATCGGGGCCTCAGACCAAATAAAAAACCAAGAGCGCTGCGAACAATACAGTGAAGCATGCCAAAACTACACCGCCGCTCTGTGCATACACGCTCACACGCACACAAATACATCTTTTTACAATGACACTACAATCAAACACACCACACAAAGTGCACACATGCTTCCGAAACCGGCTTCACTTCACTGTTGACAGGGCTCTGTGTTGGTATTTTATTTGGTCTAAAGTCAGTGCTTCTAGAAACTGAAAGCTGCTCTTTAGAAAGTAAGAGATCCAAAATATTACTTTAAAATTAGTATTCCAACTCAATTATTAATTCTTATGGTACCCAATATCCACTACAACGAAATATAAATTCTAGAATGTATCTGTGTTCTTGTATGTCACACAACCAATTTTAATAACAACATTACTAACTCATACTTCATATTGAACTACCTAGTAATATATAGATACATTAGAGTAGCGAGAAAATCTCTATGTAAAACCGAGTAAAACGTCTGTGCTCGTAAAATATCACTTTACATTTACGTCACATAATAAGATGTCTCTCCGAACTCCTTTTACAATATTACACATGCATTAGTAAGATAAAGCCTGTTTCACCAAAATGTGAAATGGCGTTACAATCTGAATATTTTCTCTATTCACATATCGCACCCCTAGATGAAGACTCCGGCAACTCAAAAAACCTCATTTTTCAGAAATGACGAAAAACTGTTTTTAGGGTATATAAGAAAGATATCAAAGATCTAATGAGAGATTCGTAAAGGTAACGTTTTCTGAAGCTGTTTAATTAGCTTATTTGTATTTTATCAGTTAAACACGTGGAAAATAACGGGATTTTTGAGTTACCCTAGTTTTGCAGCGGGAGTAAGCAAATTTTTTGTGTACTAAGTCAAGTTACTTTACTTTATCTGAAATAAAATTGAGTTACGTTACTTTTCACCCCAAAAATAAGATAACTTTTTGTCGGGGGTTTTGAGTTACTTATGCTATGAACGGGTGATTGCAACGTGCTAATCTTAGGAACGCAAGCTTTAGTTTTTATAGATCTAAAATAGTTGAAATAAATAAAATGTGTCCTCAAATAGAAAGTTATTTATTTAAGTACTAAATGAATAACAAAGAAAACTAAATACAATAATTAGTGTTATAAAATATTAGGTAAGTCCTTTTTATAACAGTTATTACTTAAATACTAGACATTTTCATGAAATTGAGATCGTACACGTACAATAATGAATAATTATGCGTTTTTAAATAATCACAGCAATAATACCTTTAAAAAAAACTCTTATCTCCCATAAAAAAATATAAATTTGAGTATTCTTATCTCTTTACGCACTATCAGAACAATCTTAAAATAAGTACAGCCTCTGAACAAACATTAATAAAAGCCAAAAACTATAAAATCAACCAGTCATTATAAAATTCTCAGGCAGTCTCTATTTTCATCTTAGTTTTACTTACTTAAGTAATAGTACCTACCACAGTCTTAAAATTGCAAATCACAGTTTATTTATTGGTCTATTATTCTTAATAAGTACTCTCTAATCAATTAAATTTGTTAATGGCACAGAATTCTTAAACTAGTCTACCTACTTCTACTATAAAAATTGAAATGGCAACGTCATTACAAAACATTTTTGTAAAAACTATCATAGTAAGGCTTCGGAATCACATCTTTGTCTACAAGTTCTTTAATATCTTTCTTTTTTGCTTCAGACAAACGAATTTTTTCTGTGTATGCTCTACTCAAACTCAAATTTATTGTATTACCAGGTGTTGACTCTACTGTGCGTCTAGTCTTTCTCTTGTTCACCCAGCATTTTTTAAATTCAGTCTCTGCAAAGGAAGTTTTATAGAAAAAGGCCATTGGACTTTCTTTTTCTACTTTGAGGAGTTTTATATCATGCCACTTAACTTGGTTGTTACTTTCATCGGTATTAAAATTTGTACCCCAAGCTTCTTGCAACACTTTTAAGTCAAAAAAAAACGGTAGACGCCAAACCTATCGCGCGCGCTCACTGTGTCGCTAGTGCTACTTTGTAACAACCGACCACTTTCAGTGTTTCTCAAACTTTCGCGTTCGTCAAAGTTACTTATAATAATGTTTACGTGCAAACGTTGCTTAGTGGAGTCAAGAGATGGTGTCACATGCACAGCTTGTGAGGCGCAGTTTGATTTTCCCTGTGCTGGCATCACCGAGGGTGGTTGGAGAAAGCTCGGTGATCGCAAATTGACTTGGAAATGTCAGAACTGCAAATCTACTCCAGCGGCCAGTCCTCGCGTCGGTTCTACCACGTTGTCATCAGCAGACTCGGAAGCTATCATTAATGAGCTTAAACGTCTCTCTACTCAGATGGATGCACTGCCCACGTTAATTGATAGTGTGAAGGCAATCCAAACTGAGCTCGCAGAACTTAAATGTATGAGGGAAGAATTTTCAGAGGTGAAGACATCCTTCAAGTTAATCAATGAGCAATTTAAATCATTGACATCTAAGGTGTGTGACATAGAAGATGAGATTGATTCACTGAAGACTTCTAAAGAGGAAATTGCTAAACTACAGGTTCGAATGGCTCACCTTGAGACTCAGCAACGCGACGGCGAACAGAGGTCGCGTATGAACAATATTGAGATTAAAGGAGTGCCCTCCGTTAACGATGAAGACTTGTTTGCCATAATGACGAAGATAGGGGACGCGATTAATTTTCACATCTCGAGAGATCAAATTAATTATATAGCAAGAGTCCCTACACGCAACGACAAACAAAATAAAAATATAATCTGCTCGGTACATAACACCTACCTAAAAAACGATTTTGTTGCTGCCGCGAAGAAATATAAAAGACTAAGTGCTCATGAACTTGGATTCCAAAGTCAGAACAGGGTATACATAAACGATCATTTAACACTAGAAAATAAATTACTGCTTAACAAGACTAAAGCTCAAGCTAAAGATCGCGGATTCGAACATGTCTGGGTTAGGGGTTGCAAAATCCTTGTGCGAAAGAACGTCACCTCCCCGAAGCTTCATATAAAAACAGAACAAGATTTAATAAAGTTTTTATGCTAGATAAGTCGATTCAATCTCTTTGCTTGATGTTTATTCGCTGCGATCCTTTAAGTTTGAGAACCACAGGTACTTGTTTTTTATACGCATTCCATTCACGCCTGCCTTTTGTTTCCTTATCGCTCGGTGTCGACCGGTCCGTGCCATGTTGCTATTATGATTTGAAACACTATCTAATTGAATATAAAGATCATTTAAGCTTTTTTATGCAAAACTCCTTAACTTTAAATATTTGTTTTGTATTACCTTTTACTACAGTCTGCTCATTTGTATTTGGACTTAATTTGTATGTGATTAAAGTTCTAATTATCCTTTTCGTACAGCGTAACTTGTTTTTTAGTATGATTACCCGTCTCCAGGTAATTATTGTAACTTATACTTTTTCTTTTAAATTGTTGAATGTAAATGTGATTTATTATGGCGCCCCTTAATATTTATTATCAGAATGTGCGGGGACTACGAACTAAAACGAATATCTTCTATAGGAGTGCTTGTCTTGGTGGCTTTGATGTTATTTGCTTGACAGAAACATGGCTTATGGAGGGTTTTAATGATTCTGAACTTTTTGACGATCAATATCTTGTTTGGAGGCGGGATCGTGATTATTCTAAGACAGGTCAGGTTATGGGCGGTGGTGTTTTAATCGCTGTCAAACGTGGACTTGTGGCTGATGCTTGTGCCGACTGGTGTTCCTCTGCCGAGGACATGTGGGTAACACTGACTTTGCAACATAGGAAACCGAGTAGAACTTCTAAATTGCACTTATGTGTTGTTTATATCTGTACTCAGAACCTGGGTAACTCATTGACATTACAATTGGGCCACTTCTCGGATAATCTCCTAGATATAGTTCTGAAAAATCCCACTGATAAGTTTGTTGTACTAGGAGACTTTAATCAACCAAATATAACGTGGCTCCCTGATGATGATGGCATTTCCTTAAGGCCTAGTAATCTACATGGACATGTCCAGTCAAATCTTGTTGACAATTTTAATATATGTAATCTCTTACAATATAATTCCCATTGTAATAATAACGGTAGGATTCTTGACTTGGTATTGTCCAATGACGATATTACGGTCTCGTGTTGCAGCGATCCACTGGTTCCTGAAGACCCACATCACAGAGCTCTATGTGTTGCCGTCAACTGTGTTGATCTGCAAAGTCTACCTCCACGGCCGTCTACTAAGTTCTTATATCAGCTGGCTGACTTCAATTCAATTAGACAGGAACTGAGTCAAGTGGACTGGCAATCGGAACTAAACAGCAGATCGCTGGAAGACGCTGTGGAATATTTCTATGCCGTTATATATAGACTGCAGGATACCTATATACCTACTAAAACCTTTACCCACCGTTCCAAATATCCTCTCTGGTATAAAAGCCCGCTTATTAAAATTTTAAAAGAAAAAGCGAAGTATCATAGAAAGTTTAAAAAATATAACAACCTCTCAGATCACGCATCCTTTGTTACGCTACGTCAACGTGCCAAAGAGTTAGAGAAAGAAATGTTCGATAATTACATGAGTAAGATTGAGTCGGATATTTCTAAAAACCCGCGAACTTTCTGGAAATACGTAAAGTCTAAAAAACAATCTAACTCTTATCCCTCAATAATGCGGTCTGGACAGAAGTCTTCAAGCAACGGTGACCAAATTTGTAATATGTTCGGAGATTATTTTCACTCGAACTTTCTGTCAGATTTGGGCAGTGACGGCAGTTTACCTTCGCACTTCATGCACAGCGAGCCCTCCGTGTGTTGCTCACAGGATATAGATTCCGTAGAAATTTGTGAGGATGAGGTACTGAGGATACTTAAGGCACTCGATACTAGCAAATCTCCAGGCCCAGACAATATTTCACCAGTCTTTTTAGTGAACTGTGCTAAAAGTATCTCCGCTCCCCTCTCAATCTTGTTTAAGCGCTCATTAGACACTGGTGTGGTGCCTTCGATTTGGAAGTCGGCATATATAACTCCTATCCATAAAAAGGGCTCGAAAACTGACATTGAGAACTATAGACCGATCTCTAAGTTGTGTGTGTTCGCAAAGGCTCTAGAAAAAATTGTATACAAACAAGTGTACTCAGCACTTAAATTAAACTTTTGCGAACAACAGCACGGTTTCTTGGGTGGTCGGTCTACTACATCCAATCTTGTTGTCTGCAGTGACTTTCTGTCTGATGCAATGTCTCGTAGGTCCCAAGTCGATGTTATCTATACCGATTACAGCAAATGTTTTGACCGTATCGATCACGTTATCTTGATGCGAAAGCTTCTACTGATGGGTATTCGGGGTAATCTCTATCGCTGGTTCACTTCATACGTACGAAACAGGTGTCAAACGGTTGTTCTTCAGGGTTACTCCTCTAGAACCATGTCCATATCTTCCGGGGTCCCTCAGGGTTCGTTGTTGGGGCCCCTGTTGTTCAACATCTTTATCAATGACATTGCGGCCTGTTTCCAGCACTCCAAAATATATTGTACGCGGACGATATGAAGATAATGAAACAGGTCTCCTCAACAGATGACGCTGCCCTTCTTCAGGAGGACTTAAATAGTTTCCAAATTTACTGCAGGCAGAATAAATTGGATTTAAATGTTTCAAAGTGCTATGTGTGCTCATTTACCCGGAAACCAAATCCAATCAGTGTAGTCTACAATCTGTTGGATACCCCCATAGCCAGAGTGAACGTCGTTAGGGACCTGGGAGTTATTTTCGACTCAAAACTGTTGTTTGATGCACACGTCGATAATATAGCCAAAAAAGCGTCAAGAGCCTTGGGTTTCATAATCCGAATCTCGTCAGAGTTCAAGAGCATCAAGGCCATTAAAATATTGTATTGTTCGTTTGTTCGTAGCCACCTGGAGTATTGCTCTCAAGTCTGGAATCCTAAATTCAATGTCTATATTGACCGCTTAGAGAGCATACAAAAGAAATTTTTAAGATACATTCAGTTTCGTACTGGAGCTTATTCTTCTAATTATTCTGTGCGTTGTAGAAAACATCACATACTTCCTCTTCATGTAAGGAGAAAAATAGCTGATTTAACCTTTCTATCTAAAATCATGAACGGATCGGTTGATGTTTCTGAGTTGTTGAGCAGAGTGGGACTGCGTGTGCCTTGTGCGTTCCTACGCAGGTTTCACTTGCTTCACACGTCTAATGCAAAATGCACTTACAGACGAAACTCATTTCTGATAAGGGCTAGTCGCGCGTTTAATGCAGCTAGCCAGGAGATTGACATCGACATTAACTGTACTGGTGTTGCTAAGATTAAAAAAACGCTGAGCAAGAATTTCTTTGACAATGTATAGCTTATGTATGCACAACATTGTACACGCTAGATTTGATTTAAGTACCTATTATTTAAGGTTACTACTGTCTTTGATATATTAACTACTTTTTTTTTTTTATCTGTGAAAGCTTGTAATTGGCCATCATTCAATCATTGTTTTAATTATTTTAAGTTTATAGCTGTAAGCATTCCAAAAGTGTAAAATAAAATAAAATAAAATAAAATAAAAGCGGTCATGTGTCATTTCATGCACTTTGTATGCTGGTCCAGATTTTTTGGCAGACCTGATCAATGTTGTATATTGTTGTGGTGTATAAATAGGGCCTGATTTTATGTGCCTTTTTACCTGCTTCTCAATGACACTATGGACATTATCCCCTTCGTTTTGCGAATGGCCTCTAATTAAAAACTTATGAGTGATAGACTTCACTCTCATATTGAACACAGCATAGGCATAAGCAGACAATAAGTACTTGTTTTTTTGTTGCCCGCAACAGTTGTCTGAGTAAAATATTAGATCTATGTCTCCAGTGGGATGATTATTGAGCAGCATTTCGATGAAAGCTAAAACACAGCTTCCGATTTCTACTGAACCACGCTTTCCTTCAGTTTCATCCCAGAAAAAACAGTCCACATTCTTTGCATACAAATCACTTATGGTAAAATTAAAACAATTTATTCTGGACTTGTAAAAGAAAAGAGACACTTGCCCTTTAGGAATAGGCATTACTGCCTGGAGATCATAAACGACTACTATAGCATCTGATTCTTTCTTGTCCCTTTCTTTCTCACTTCGCGCTAGGTCTTTCTCAAATAGATGCTGTTCGTAGGCTTGCTGCAATGTCAATTTTTTTTCATCATCCGCATTTTTGTAGCTCTCACACAAATCGCACAAGTCTTTTTTTGGGCTAAAAAAGCCAATGTTGAATTGATAGTTGAATATGCGTTGAAATGTTGATTCGGAAGCAAATGGCAAGTCATTAGCTTGGCGTAAGCTTTTATAGTCCCGGTAAATATCTGCTAATGACCTTTCGCTTTGAATGTATTCCCGAGTAGTCTGAGCTCGAAGATAGTACGATTCAACCCGTGGAATTGAGTTGATAAATTGAACAACGCTTTCTTTAACTACAGGATCTATCGTAGGATGATTTTTATGTTTTCCTCTGTACTCTCCCTCTATAAACCCAGCTTCCGTCTTTTTGGTTAACGCTGTTTTAATTATTTGATCACCTAAATCAAGCGTGGCCTTAAAAAAGGTCTTGCAAACACGAATGCGCGAGTTATTTTCTTCAAAATAGAAGGCCGTATTTAGAGCCCGGAAGTTTTCCGTACTTGAGTATCGGTATTTGGGCTTTATTTCATGGGTATGTCGTACAATGTACTCCCTCTGTCGCTGAAGATCACCGAGTTTCCAAAATGCTTCAAACCATTTTTGACGAGTTGTTAAGGTGATCTTGGTACTACATTTCAAACGACACTTTTCTCCGCAAGGTGGTCGAATTTTGCGAGCAGGAATTTCTTTTTTTAGTTTACCCCTCGACTTGTAAGATTTGCCTGAATTTTTGAGGGTTTTGTTTATATTGACCTTCCATGTCTCCGGTTGCCTTAGTTTCTTTTTACATTGTTTTGGCCCTTCTTGCGCTAGAGTCTCATCACTTGGATTAATATTTTGACCCAGATTGTGATCCTCGTAGTTATTATCGGCATTGTTATTTTCGTTGCGTTGAATCTCGCAATTAGGGCCAGTATCGTCATGTTCATTCGTTGAGTTACTACTGCTGCTGCTAGAGCTACTGCTCGAGCTACTACTCGAGCCTGATGAACTCGAACTGCCAGACGAAGACGAAATGGAGCGAGTTCGTGGCATTTGTGAAATAGGCGAGTTACGCAAGGGAGAGAAAATTATTTTTCTTTTGGGAATAGGGTCTTGATAGTGCGGATCTGCATCGGAATCGTCGAAATCGCTTTCATCGCCGCTATGAACTGGCGAGGTAGCATACTGACGTTTAGGAGCTCGTCGTCGTTCCTCAGCGTTTGTAGGCTCATTAAGACTCAAAGAAGATTCTAAAATGCTCGGTGATGGAGCTAACCTTCCTTCAGCTGGCAACTCAGGCTCGTTAATACTATTGAGCATTACTATACCAGGAGATGTAATAGGTCTTGAATCATCTGTTGCTGCTGGTTGCTCAGGATCCTCTTTTTCTTCGTTAATCATTTGTACCATGAGTTTTCCTCGCCCTGTCATCATCCTAAAAATAAATAATATTCAAATTCAATAATGAATCAAGTAAAGTCAACCAACTCAAAAAACCCTCAAAAGCACGTACTGTGTTTAGTTACTGTATAACAAATAAAATAAAAAAATTGAACCTTTCATAAACAACCTATTTTCTCTTTAAAAATTACAAATTTCATTGAACAGGCAAAAATAAACAAAGTTAAAGTTAGATTCAACAAAACTACGGTAAATCGAAATTTACTTTTACTTTCATGTAAACCTGAGGAACTCGAAATATTTAAAAAAATATTGCAACATAAAATCATCAAAACCCCCGTAAATCAAAATTAACTATTACTTTTTACAATGAAATTTCAGCAAAACTCAATCAACTCAAAATAAATAAGAAACTTACTCAATAAATTTCGTGTAAACTCCAGCAACTCAAAATCTGCCACTATTCAAACGTGTGTCACTTACGCCAATCCGAAGACAACTAAAAATGGCGGACTAGTACTCGCGCCTGTCGGGGCAAGGTCATTTAAGTAAAGCAGCGTTTAGCGCCATCTTTTAACAATGGTTGAAGGTATCGTTACGCGAGTTATATTGATGCATAGGTCTTCGAGTCAGGAATTCGATAAGGCCACTAACTCAAAACTCGTACTTTTTGAGTTAGTGGGGTTTTTATCTAGGGGTGTGATATGTAAGGTAAAAGCAAAAACAATGTTTGTGTAGATACGGAGACAATTTCTTAAAGTACTTTCTCCAGTTTGGTTTTTTTTTTTCAGTTGACTGAATTGAAAACTGCACTTTAATAAATGGCGCGGCATCTTCTTTGTTTGGTTTTCAATCTTTAAAGATGATGAGTAGATGATGTTTCAAATCAAATTAAATCTTTGTTGCTGAATTGTAAATTCATTTCAAGATATTGAGTGAATAAGTACCTAGTTCATTGTGAGTTCATCTAAGTATAATTCAACTGGGTCTTAAAACTCATTTAAAAGCTATTCCGTTGGAATAATAAGCTATTATGGGCCATTTATCAGGACCTAATTCAAGTCCTGGATCCATGTATAATAAAGGACATCGCTCATTATAACAGCACCGCTCCGACACGGCAAAAAAACTTGTCATTCAAGTTAGTCATTTACATTACAATCTATTTTACGTGTGACGGCTCGCGGGCCGTGAGCGGCAGACGTTCACCATTCTGTATAGCCATCGTAAAATAGACTAGAATTTAGTAAAATTAATTTATGATTATACAACTACGAGTAAACAAGAAATGAAACCGTATAATACACTAACATAAATATCAATCAAAAGAAAATGTAACTAACATTTTCAACAAAATTAAATTTCATAAAATTCGTCTTACTCATAAAATTAACTACCCAAGGTGGAAATTTCGCACGCGTCGAGTTGAGTCGCGAAGTATTCGATGCTCGACGACTCGACTTTGAGCATAGTTGAGCATTAACAAGTTGCACGTTCGCTTATTGAGTCGCTACGGGAACAAGCCGCTTAGTTTTCAGTATCGGAGCGTGAAATTGCATTAAATAATAAGCTCGGTAACTAATTAACTAATATTAAAGTGCTTTTAACTGGTCATTAGTCTCTTTATAACATGAATAGTCAACACTATTCATGTTCTAACTATTCATACTCAACATTGTACTAAATATTAATTAATACTCAACAGTATTAATTAATATTTAGTATTGGAAAAGAAACCTTACCTACTCAATTTTCATTGTCGAAAAAAATCGTTTTAATATGTAAATTGGTCATTTTCTAAGCTAGCATAAGCTTGATCATAATGGTGAAAGATACTAAATTATTTTTGTGTAAGTAACAAGGTCAACGTCAAATAATTTATTTCAAATAAGCACATTTAAGGCACTTTTGAACGCCAAAATTAAAAAAAAAAAGAAATGATTCTAGTCGCCCCTTCCAAACATCGTTTCGTATGGAGAAGAGTGGGCAAGAATTTTCACGGTTTTAAAATGTTTCACAATATTTTGTATACATTAATTGTATAATTATATGTGAAGACGATGCACCTAGAATAAAATTACTATACCACAATAGATAAAAAGAATTAAAAATGAAGTAACTATAACATAAGATATATTTCTCATCTACTTCCTTCATTTCTTTTAGTTTAAAAATAATGTATTCATGAAGACGTCAAAAATTAGATTGTTGCTCTATCTCCTAAAATAAATCGTTACCTCTTTCAGATTAGAAACTTTTGTCGAATTAAGTTTTAATTAACTTTTCGGGGAACATTAATTAAATCATCCGAGCTACTTAAGATACTGTTTAATTTGACAGAAAATTTACCTGTCTGATTTAACGAAGTTTAGTTAATTCCGTGGGACATTGGACAATCCTTTGTTTGAAAATAGGTTAACTAGGACGTAGGTTACTGAAACTGTGGATCATACGATGCATTGCGATTTTTAAAATATTATTTCTGCATTTTACAGAAGTTAGCACATTTACTCAGTACCTAGAGGGTTAAGTTAGAAATAGATTATTTTTCATACACTTAACATCACGCCTCTATACCCCTTAGGGTTCGGCAGAGGTGTACGTAGGTACATCCACATTACGCCAGTTATGTTCAAGTCCCATATTATGTAATAGGGGGCGAGCCTATTTCCATTAACCGGGCACTAATCCAGTCTCCGAGCTCCTACTGAGAAATTCCTGATGTAAAAACTCAATAACACTTTGCCCGGCTGGGAATCCTACCCAGAACATCATGCTCAGCACTAGTGCTTGCGACGCTGATAATTTTTCATTTGACAATATTTTAGTTTACTACTTTGAAATAAAGATTTTTTTTACATTGTTATCAAGTAGTTTTTTTTAATCAGTCCAGTAGTTTGTGAGTTTATTCATTACAAACAAAGATACAAAAAATCTTTTTCTTTTTATAATATTTGTTTACATAAACACACTCTACTACATAGATAAATTCATACCTTTCCATAAAGAACCCCACCAGAGGCCCTAGTGACTCACACTAGGGCCTCAGGTGGGGTTCTATTAACCATCCATATTCTTTTAACCATCATGACTTTACGCGCCGAACGCTTCACTGATGAGGGCAAATTGCAGCGCCGAACGCTTCACAGATGAAGGGCCAATCGGTGCGCCGAACGCGGTCGATGCGTAGTAAAGTCGAGATGGTTAAAAGAAACTCACACTAGGGCCTCTGCTACGCTCCGTACATACTCCTATTGCTTCGTTTACGTTCATACATCAGCCGTGCTATTCTGCAAACATCTCACCGTGATAACTTGGGTGAAAAGAGTTTGATGTGAGCTGTCATTGCACCTAAAGCTTGGGATTGACACTATTGACATCACTTCACTCACCTCACTCTTCACGGTGAGATGTTTACAGAATGGATCGACTGGTCTACGCACGCTGGTTGCGAGTACTATGCACCTGCCCTGTCTTAAGAACATCACTAATTAGTTCGCTATATGTCCTCCTAGGGCGTCCACACACTACTAACGAAATCAAAAAGCTTAAAGTGAAAGGATAATTTCAAATCAGTTTATTATAAATCTTAAATCTGTCTACAGCTGTTAAATTAATGGATTTAGGAAGGAAGTGTTTCCGACCGCGTCTCGTTCCATTGTTTTATTGTCATAGCCACCGACTGCTGACTGCAACTTAACTGGCATTGACGTAAACTGTTTCTTTTGAAACAGTGACCGGTATTAATAGAAAACTGTATAATGCTTGAAGATGAAGCATGGAGAGAAATATAAATGAGAGTTTTGATGCGACGTGAAAAATCAGATGAAACAGCGGGCGTATTTTTCTGGTGAAGTGAAAAAAAATTGTTAGTTCAATTATTTTAGTTATCCTAGCTAAATGATTCTGAAAAAGCAAGCCTAAGCAGGCTTTACTTTGAGTAATTTATTTCATCACCACTGCTCTTGAAACGGTGAAGGAAAACATCGCAAGGAAACCGACATGTCCAACAACCAAAAATTCGAAGGAATGTGACATCTACCAACCCGAACTGGACCCGCGTGGATTACGACCCACTCTCTCTCAAAGAGGGCTCTGTGCCAACAGTGTGAACGTTATAGGCTGATTATGATACTGAAAAATCATTTAAACAGTTTCATGTAATACATTTTTGCTAAATATTTATGAAGCATTTTACTCTATCTAGGTACCGTGCGCTAATGACCGTGCGCTAAGCCGCTAGTTCAAACTAAAATTAATAATAAAATAATCCGAACCCAAACATTTTCATATACATGCATTATTAATTAAATTAATAAACAATTCTATTACACAAATCAGCGGATTTAATTACATATTAATAGGTTCACTAATTAATACTCTACAGCTGAACATAACCTCGTAGGTAAATAGTGATGTATGCTTACTAGAGTTCGACCGAATTTCGTTTTCGTTTTTGATTTTCGGCAATTTTTGTTTTCAGCCGAAAAAAATATACCCTTTAAAAGGCCGTGGCCGAACAAAATTAAGTGCTGGCAAATCAATACTTTCAACCCATTTAATCAAAGAAAATCGATAGTTACAACAACAAAAAGCACAATAATAAAATTGTAAAAATTCAGAAAAAAATATTTTTGTCGCATAAACCATGATTGTGTGATTATATTAATAACTATGTCTTTGGGAATGTATAATTTATACATTCCCAAAGACATAGTTATTAATATAATCACACAATCATGGATTCGATTCGTTAAATTTAAACGGTTAAATGTCATTGGTAGATTGACATCTCATTTCTTTACCAAATAAAACCTAACAAACAAATTTTTTTTTTGTGTTTTTTGTTTCGGCCGAAAATGCAAATCAGTCCAAATTTCATATTCGTATTTGGCCGAAAAAAATTACGTTTTTTGGTCGAGCTCTAATACCTAATGCTTACCAAAGATAATGCCGTGTTCAGGCAGGCGCCTGTAAGGCCGGCTACAACTTTATCTTTAGATTCTGTGAGCTTACCTCGACGTGAGGATTAACTGATTAACTAGTACGTTGAGCAAACTTCGAATTAACCCGTCACTACAGTTTTACGTAAACATTTCGTGTCGTTTTCTAAGAATAGACTCGTTTTGTTAGGAACTGTCGTATCGACGGTTTTGATAAAAGTGGTATGTTTGCTTGTTTTAGGTTTATTTTGTTGATCAGACGTGTACCACGAGCATTAAGAAAAATGGCCGCTATCATGTCACTGGTAGAAGTAGGTATCAATTAAGTAGTTGTAAGAGTAACACAGCTTGATTGATAAGTTATTCTTTAAATAAGACTGTCTCAAGTTGTGAAACAACACCTATTCGTCCGCATTTACTCTGTCTCGTCGTCATTTATAGAACCATTTAGCCGAACTATTTGCAACTTAACCAGAACTTATCTTGATTAACCTTTGAAAATGCGTAGCGAGAAACACATTATCAGAACCTGAAGTAAATCCCAAAAGGTTCATGTTAAGGGTACTGAAAGGCTTACACTTATTTTTTTCATAGTATGTGCTATGGCACACAAACCTAGCAAGACATCTAAAACGTCACTAAAAACATGTCCTAATACATCGTAGCAGATTGAAAGCAAAAAGTAAAAAAAAAAACAATAAAAATGGCAGATGTTGTGTGTCTCTTAAATAAATGTATTTTCTCTCTTTCTAAATGGTGCTATCGACAGTTCTGACAGAGCAGTACTACTTAGTATGTTTGAACCTTCTTGCTATGGATTGTTTGTGCATGTAGCTCGGTACAAAAACATTGGTTTAAATGTTATGCATTGCCTGTAGGTGTACAGTCACTGTTGGTCATTGGTATGAAAACAAGAAGTCAGTCGGTTTGTCATCAAACGAAATGAAATTAAAGGTGACATAATTGTTGCTGTTATTGTTTGTTGTTTGTTGAAACGATCACGGAAGGTTTTCATTGATCATTAAAGAAGGAAAAGAAGACAACGATTCTGTTTCTGTCATCAAACGAGTAACAGAAACAGAACAATTTTTTTACTCGTTTAGCGCTAAACGTTGTGGTAGAAGCGGGCTTAAATCTGAATTCCTAAACAAAACACTGTCAGTTCTTTTTTTAAATCGCCTCTTTCTTTTTCTAAATTCAAAGAACATTGAACGCCGCATAGCTTACATACACAAAATTCTGCCCCATCACCACGACTCTATTATTCAGTGCCAGTACATGCGTTGTATTAAAACGACGCGTCATAAGTGCATCAATTTGTCATTACACCCGCATCTCCTGTTTGAGGCGGATCACGTGGGATTTGGTCTTAATTTTGTATGTATGTTTTGTATTTAAAATGAAGTTTTTGTTTATTGTCATATCTTGTTGTATGGAGTAGGGTTGTCAAAACACTACTGTCATCATTATAAGCCCGGATGACTTTTAGCATGGTCTCACACAATTTTTTTTTTTTTTTGTATAATATTTTTCGCTATCATTGACAGTCGTTACTCGTAGTCGGAAGCCCGAAAGTCTGATTACCGGTGTTGCCATGGGGTATCGTATTAACCAGTAACTGGATTGTGGAGGTCAGATAGGCAGTCACTCCATGTAAATATTGGTATCAGCTACATCAGGTTCCGACCCCAACATAGTTGGGAAAAGGCTAGGTAGATGATGCTGATGAATAGTAATCGCTATGACTGGTAAAAGGATTGCTAAAGGCTGTGTTTTGAGAATACAATAAAGCTTCGTGCAGACTAGAGCGACGCGACAGCGCGACGCGACACCGGTTATTGTTATACCGTGAAGTTTTCTTAGAAATTGTATTGTTCGTGTCGCGTCGCGCCGTCGCGTCGCGCTGGTCTGCACGGGCCTTAAGATGACTATTTCTGTTTTTTTCATCATATATGCCCTATAATGCCTATAATGTTCCCACTGCTGGGACACTGGCCTCCTGTTGGTTGGAGGGAGTGGGCCGTAATCCACCAGCGGGGCCAGTGCGAGTTGGTCCTTTTTCCTATTAAAAAGTAAAGTGGTCGTGTTTCTACTGTGTTAAAAAGTTTCTTCTAGAGTTATTTTAAAACACAGCGAGATTAAATCCGAATGCAATATAAAACAACACAAAACTTTCGCCATTTTAAGTCAATTAACTTTTATTATTAGCGAAAATGTTCTTTTAACTACAAAGCACCTCTTTATCCTCCCTTTACTTTAAAAAGGTACTATTTAAGGACGCAGGACACAGCAGATAAGTCCAATAAGCAATTAACTAAAACATTACAGACTCCAAGCGATTTTCACATTGGGTTCTACGTGATTCTGCGCTCAGAGCATTTCCTTTTGGAGTACGGAACTAAATTTAAACCAGATCAATACGGATTATTCTCACAGTGCAATGGCGAAGCAGACATTTTATTAATAGAATATCTACGAGTATCTATTAGCTATTTCTAACGGATGAGATCGTGGACTTAGGCTTTAATAAAATTGGTTTTCTTTTCTCTTTGCTTTTTGAGGAGGGAATTCTTTTTTATCTTCTTTAGAGATGTCTTTGAATTTATGATGGTTTTTATGAATTTCAATTGAATTTTTTAAACTATCTAGAGTGGCTTGTACGAGAAAGAAGTGTCAAAGAAAAGTGGTACCTACCTACCTATAGTTATAATTTAATTAGTACATATTTTTTTCTTCCGTTATCATTTTATACACTGCTAGATAAGTATTGATTCTGCAAAAAAAATCCTTCAGTTTCGATCGTTCGCAATCGATAGTTGTCCACCTTATCATGTTTTTAGTGGGCCACTAAGTTCCTATGATAAATAGTATTAATTTCTGTAAGTAGATATGTACAAACATTTTTACTAGATGAGGTCCATGTTTCCTATCTGACTACTCTTAGAAGTAACACTCAAAGAAACTCCAGAGATCACAGTCAGTATACAGGGTGGATTTTTGAGATGGGGCAGTAAGGAAAGGTACCTTAACCGATTTCGCTACAAGAAAACGGTCATAGAGACTGTCCTTAACTTTTAGAGTCATTTTGATCTGCATTCACAGATTTTGTAAAAAAAGTACAATCAGCAGTTTCCACAAAAACTTTTTTTGATGCCAATCGATCCTTTTTCTTTTATGGTTCAAAATAGTCTATTGGACCAACTGAGGTTTGAGTACTAGAAAAGTTGGAAATCACAAAAACTTTTCCCATACATTTCGTAGGTACTCCAATCTACTTTTTTACGATGAGACTCCAATCTACTTTTTACGATGGATAGACTGGCGGAAAAAAGAACTCCAAGTGAAAGTTATAGGTCATACTAAATTTACTAAGCCTATGTGTAAATCTCTGAAAGCTTTCGTGAACAATTTATAAAATAGGAATTAGTCAGAACATTGGAATTCTATATAACACTAATATTTAGTGTTTCTAAGAATTGAATAAGTAGTTCCTAAATGCTCTAAATAGTGGCGTCTGTACACCACAGAAATAGTTATTTCTACCAATTAGTAACGCACTTAACGTGAACCGTGAATGGGTTTAGTTTATGACTTAGTTCTGGACAGAGTATAATACTTAAGTAAATGCCAGCTTTGGTAAAATTAGATGCACGTTTACTCTAGGTATAGCACCTCAATTTTTATTAACATAAACATAACATCACGCCTTGCCTCCCCGAAGAGTTGGGCAGAGGTGTACTCCTGTAGCAGGTACACCTACATTTCGCCAGTTATGTTTAAGTCCCATGTAACAGGGGGCGAGTCATGCCATCAAATTTCAATTCAACTGTCTGCAATTTTTAATCCTATTTCCTTTACTACACTATAAACATACAAATTACATTTTTAAATATTTAGGACAAATAAACATATTAACAATAGTAGCTCACTGGTATCGGGAACAGGGTCGAAGTTATCCTAAGCAGGGCTCCAGTGAGAGGAACCTACGAACAATACGAGTAGTGTCCAGGGGGCCTACCTTCTAAGTTCAACAACGAAAATACGGGCCCATCCGAAACTAATTCGAAACTTCGGATTGAACCCTTCCCCCATCTAATTAACTTTTTCGGACTGGCAAAAACACATCGGGAGTAGAGACAGTTGTTAAATCGGGGTGTCATTTTTTCTTAGGTCTGCCAAACTAATCTTATGTCCTTAGGCGACACGTAATAGGAATTCGTGTTTAGGGAGTAGACCTCCGGAACTCCAGAAGTAGGTACCGCTTTCTGAATCAAAAACATGATCCAGCTGCCTAACGAGACGGGGCAGTGACAGCTCGGCCCGGGTCAACTCAACCCGAATAATAGTACCAGATATTTCACTCCCGATTGCGGTGTTGTACGGTCAGGCAGAAAATCGATATTTTAAAATAAATCATTACGAATGTAATTTTGTTTTTCGAAGATTTTGGTATTTTATTTACATAAAAAGCAGGAAAACATAATTATGTGCAACGAAATAGTCTAGAACGTAAAAAACAAGAAGGCGATTTTTGCGTTTCTGATTTCTGGTTATACGAACAAGTACTTAAATAAATAAAAACAGTATTTATTGCAGAAAAAGTTCATAGCATTCCATTTCATTTAAAATAATAATATTTATTACATTTATTCATAAAAATATATAAATAAATTCAATCAATAAATTAAAAAAATCTTCAATATTTTAAGAGGTCGATACTTTTCATGCCTATGGTACACACCACTTTTAGGCGTTTTGACGACGTAGTATCTGGTATTATTATTCGGGTTGAGATGACTCGGGCCGAGTTGTCACTGGCCCACCGAGAGCCTCCTCAGGTTATTATTATGTCTACGTATTACGCAACAGAAATAGAACGGAAAATTGTTTCACTAATATTATTTTAAATTTTATTTATTTTCGTCTAGTCGGATTTGAAACAAGACGTGATCAAAAATAAAAAAATCGTTCAATTTGTTTACGTAAAAACGAAGCAAAGACTAACATACAGCACATGTTTTTGCACATGTTATTTTTTCGGGTCATCGACTCGAGCTTATTTACATAAGGAAAGTCTATTTCTTATAATCAAGATTTAGGTTTTATTTGCAATGCCTACCTGCGTGTCTTATTAGTCATTACTAATTCCCCATTTTTTGACACCTATTGCAGAACTCGGCTTTTTTTTTAAACACAATAGACTGTATCGACCGTTATTGGAGAAAAGCATAATTCGCCTTGTTATGTAAGATATTATGGTTCTACTTACTAACAAGTACATTTTACGTGAAAATTGTGTTTTAAGATGGTTGGTTTAAGAAAATTAGGCCCTCAATCAATCTGCCTAGCCTTTTCCCAACTATGTTGGGGTCGGCTTCCAGTCTAACCGAATGTAGCTGAATACCTGTATTTTACATGGAGCGACTGCCTATCTGACCTCCACAACCCAGTAACTGGGTAATCTGGGAAGACTGGTTGTCAGATTTTTGACTTCTGACGACCAGTAACGACTGTCAAAGATCCACGAATGACAGCCGGGACCAACGACTTAACGTGCTTTCCATAGCATGGAGGAGTCTCGGTATATAACGATGGTCACCCATCCACGGACCAACCCCGGCAAGCGTAGCTTTACCTGATGGTTCGACCCGTGCGGCTGATATTACTCAGCCACGAGCTCCTCACCCATGAGTCCTATAAACCGTGAAAAACTTATCAGTGCGGGGTGAAAGTTATGAGCATATAGGTAGTATTTAAAGTGGGCTGAAAACACTAATTTGTAATAGATTTGTCTACACTAATATTACAAAGAGCAAAGTTTTGTATTTTTGTTTGTAATTAATAAACTAAAAAACTACTGGACCGATTATCAAGTCTTTCACCAGTAGAATGCTATAAATTATCAGTGAGTATCGTAGACTTTATTTTAAAAAGATATCACGCGGGCGAAGCCGCTAGCGGAAGCTATTAGAAGATCCTGATAGACAACAACGATTAATATCGTATCCCTTAAAAAACCATTTAACCTCAATTTTTTCTTAACTTTTCAACAATGTCCAGTCTCGATTGTAGCAAAATGTACCTGAAAACTGAAAAACAAACCGCCCTAACCGAAGAATAAATAAAGTTACAACTTCAAACTTCGCTTACGGGTAAAAAGTTTTCAATACGAGAAGCGCCTTAATTATCTTGCTTCGGAATCGCCTGCAGCAAATCTCTGTTTGGGATATCACGTCAAATGATTTTATCTAATTGAAGTACAAAGTCGACGTTATTAATACTTAATAAGATACTTCCTTATTTATGTTTGAGCTTGGCCATTTTCTGGGCAAATGTTGGCCGGGGTTGATTCGCCCTATCCCCCCCTCCCTCGCCGTGCCCCCTGCCGCCCTTGTCTAGACTACCGCGGAGACCGATTTAGTTTGTACCCATCGTCTGTGCAGGAAGGGTGTCGCGCTCTCCGTGCGTTTGGCGCGAATTTTGAACGTCAGTGCTTTTCTACGTGACTTTTTTAAATTTGCAATTTCTAGTGGATCTTGAGTGTTTTAGTGATTGACTGTAGACTTTTGTTCTTGAAATGGATTTATTATGAATGTAAGTAAGCGTTATTTTGACCTATTTGTAATTTTATGGAAGTGTGATTTTCAGTGTGTATTTTCTTTTTTAGTTACTGTTGATTTTTTGATACGTAATCATTTAAAAAAGTTTATAATACAATGTCTGTCTAATTAATTAAAGGTACACTAACCTGTCTTTTCTCAAATATGTACTATCGAAGAATTTCATATCTAAGCAGTTTGAAAACAAAATCCCGTGAACATGATGACCACATTTGTTACCGCCCCGGTTCTATAGCGGCCGAGCGCTGCAAGCAGAAATAGTCCTAACGGTGTATAGATATGAACTTCTTCGATGGTACCTAATTAACATTTGAGGAAAGGACCCCCTCAACACACAGCAATACACACTCTAAATACAAATCCAAACAGTACTTATCCTTCAAGGACCCACTAATTCTAAACCAAAGACACATAAAGCTGCAACCAGATAAAATTTCCTTCATTGCCAATGAGTTCTACAAACATTGGTCCCAACACTACCAACCTTAAGTGCTACCATTGTAAAAAAAAATGTTGAAATGTACTTAAAAGGAGAAAAGTCATTTCGAAGACATTTTGCGGGGCTCTTGAGAATTTGAGGGATGAAAAAACCGAGTTCCGGCCGAGCCGTCGAACACTTATCGACGCCGAAGAGACGCGATGAATTAGCGAAAATGTACTGAAAATGTGTGGTGCGGGAAGTTGATGTCTGAAATGCGGTGTATTTAAAAATAAAAAGATTTTAGCTGGTTTGATAAAAATAAAAATATTTTAGTCCTTTGAGACACTGAAATAATTTTGGATCTTATACCTAAGACTAAACTAAACTATCTGCACCCAACTAAGATCGTTTATACTTTTCAACTCGTCTACACTACGCTGGGAACTACTTTTACGCTTATATTTATTTTTACGTCCCGTTTTATTTTTTTCAAAATAAACCTAAATGTAAAACGAAGACTCGATAAACAGACTATTATTTATACCTGCAACCCGGTACATCACAAAGAGTATTGGATCCAAAATACTATTGGATCAGTACAAGAATCCTTGTAATTGCCGAGTTCCTTGTCGAGATAGTAAAAAGCCGGAAACACAAGTTACAAATAGATACATTAGTTCTTGTAACCGTAACATCTGATACATTCATTTTGTGTTCACTTACTGCGACGGAAATAAAAAATAAAATATTGTAAGTCTTTTTGTAACTGTCTTGTTGACACTGGTATTTTTTTGGTCCTTTAAGTATGTACGCCAACAAGCATTTATTAACCGACTTCAAAAAAGGAGGAGGTTTTCCGTTCGTCGGTTTTTAAAATATATGTTCCCCAAATACATTTTGGTCGTTTGATACCAATCGACTTTGGCTGTAGCAATTATTCATTTATTCATTGATTGTAAAAGTTATCTCATTATTGGGTAGGTATATTGCAGTATTGTATTCGCCTTCGGCGTCTAAAAAGATATCTAGACTCAATCTGCGGCATATTCCTAAAATTCTCTGCATGTTCGCACACTCTTTAAATATTAACTTAAAGTACCTATAATAAAAATATAGTATTATCTATTACAATACATAATAGAAAGTTATAACATTTTATTTGTCCCTTGTCAACAGTTGTCAAAACATTTCTTTCATTTCTACCTAATATAAACATGGAGAGCAGCTGATTTTGAATACATTATACCCAAGCATTTTTTCTAAAGAGAAAAGGGGTTGTAACTTTGTAGAATTTGGCACTCAAGCAAAAGAACGACGCAAACAATTTTATTTTATAAAAAAATTAATCCACTGCAATTAAATCGTTCGGAACGAAATTAAAATTGAATTTAGAATAACTATCATGGTTACCGTTGATTTTATGAAGCGAAGTTCTTTTTTCAAATAGAAACAAAACACTATTTGAACAGTGTGCACGGTCTTCAAGCATCAGTGAATTATTCCATCTCGAGACAGTTATATTGGACTACTAATGGCTCGAATCCGTCCCCCGATGCACCCGTGGCCCAGCCTCTGAGGTCATCAGAACAGCGCACATCACTTAACAAACAATACTGCAACATGCGCATATTTAGCTGCATCACCGTCGGCCCACTTTACTGTTTAAAACTCCGTACTGTATGCAAAATGAAGGGAGAAATTAAGAAAACTATATTGGGTAAGTTTTCATGCACGTGTGATTTCTAATTAGTATTCATCATTGTTTTCGTTTGCTTATGCTAATGTAGGACAAAATAGACAGTTCCATATTAAAAGTTATTTAAAATAGGTGAACTTTGCTGGTGTTGGCTATGCGCAATAAACTAAACTTATGTCGCATGAACGCAGAAAGCCGCAAGAATTCACAATCGCACATCGCCCGATTGGCAGGTTGTCGAACTTTTATTTTCATCGTTACTGTTGCAAAAAAAATCGTTGCCCAGGGCTTTGCAAGCACTACACAGTACGCGTTTTTGCGTGCAGTTGTACCCTGCAAAGCGCTTAAAGCGCTCTGCTGCGCTTCGAAATATAGTGCACGTACGTGGATACCTATGGCGGTTCACCACTTCACTCTAATGAATTAAGCGTAGACAGGATTAGGGAAAACAAGGATAAATAAAATTTTAGAGTGGCCAAACAGTATTAACGTTATCACAAAAATAAAAAAGCCATACAAAGAATCAGTCGCGATAAACATTTCACTCTATGAAATGAAACTTTTATCGGCGCTTTACGAGAATTTCGGTGCTATAAAAGCAACCCTTATCGTCTATTGTTATCTAACACCCGATAATCGAAAACTTTGAATTCATTCACGAAATCCGATATCACCTTAACTTTGAAACAAATGGATGGCTGGGAGTCCTGTTCGCTCGAAAACTTCCAATTTCAAGAGGTCACGTAATTATTCCACTTGGTATCAAGCGCCTCTCGTTTTAAAAGCCTATTCTTGTTACAGATAAAGCGGAGATATCTTCTGACCTTTGTGTATCTTTAGGTATGTATTTTCAGGATAAGAAACAATGAATTTTAATTCCTTGAGCGACTGTCGGCTCGTAAATAAGACGCTTATCGTATAGGTAATTGGGAGTGCGGGCGACCGCTCCCATAACGCATGGGTTATCGATATGGGAGTATAAATTAAATTGTACTATCTAAACTCGATCACGGTTTGGACAAAATGATACAAATCTGTCCCTTTCTTCCATTATATGTGACCTGGGGGGTTGAATTTATTTTATTTCATGTTTCGTTCATTCCACCAGAACTCGCAGTTTGATTACGCGATTTTTTAATTACTAGAATTTGCTAAACCGTATCGTATTTATCGACTTTTTTTGTAGAATGGAACCAGGATTTTCTGAGAAACTGTTTATTCTATTTAGTCTATTTTCCCTGTGCTTAGAAACCCAAACACAAACCTTAAGTAAATGTGTACAAAGTGTTTTCTACTCTTATCATAATTGTTGTTTAAACATAATTAATTTTTAGTTCAAAGATCAACTCTACAGATTATTTGAACATTATTTCTATTAAATTCCTTCTTAGCTTTGTAATATGACAAACTTGACATTGACGATAGTATGATTGACAGCGTTGAACTTGTCAGAGAAGCCTCAATACAGGACCTACATTCTATCGAAGCTTTTATAAATTGAGGTCAGCGTTCTCCTTAATTATAGAAGAGATGATATCAGTTAGTTAAAATAGTTACTCTTTTCTCTTAGTAATGAGTAGAAATGTTTTGTTGAACACTTATTTGTTGCTAAGAATAATTAAATTCTATAGTCGGGTTCGGCATTGATTTTTAAATGGACCAACGAAATTAAATAGGCAAAGTGGCGATACGTGAGGATACGAAAGACAAAGAACCGTGTGTTGCTGCCCAACTTGGAAGAAGCCTTAGTTCAGCTGTCACTGATAACAAATCTCTTAACAAACAACAACTCAACAACTCTTCTGGTCCTAGGAGTCAGACACAGAATGACAGTGACATGTTTAACAGCTGTATTTTCGTAGGCAAGGACCACAATACAGTCGAGATAATATTATGATATGATGACCTGTTTCATATAAAACACGTTATTCAAACAACTATTTACCCACTCTCAAGATGTAGGCTGTGACATTGGAGTCCGTAGCTTATCTTTAGAAGGACAAATATATCAAAATGCTACTTCAGAAGTTGTCTTTGTTGAACTAAGATAGTGTTGTCTAAAAAAATATACTTTTATGGCGGAGGACACCCAACGTGCAATGTGGTGATGTAGTTAAAGATATGAGTAAGTTTGTATTATTTTAACAAATTTAAAATGGATAAAAAGTCTGTAGGTCTGTACGTAAAATAATTTTGAAAAATATTCACCATTTCTGTCGCTAGTAACGCTCAGTCTGTTCCTAACGTAAAAATTACATCTTATCAAAAACGTATCACAACTCATCGAAACCCTTCAGTGACATCGGGACCTAAATCCACCATCCAAGTCTATCAAAATCGAATAAAGTACAATTTTCCTCCATTACCGCCCTTCATATCTTCCGTCATTTCACGTATCGCTTCCGAGCCCAAAAGAGGGTAAGATGTAAAGATGAAAATAATAAATCCGTATCGAATATGCACGGCTGGAGCGAATGAAAAAATTCTTCGCACGAAAATATTATATTCGGCCGTGTAATTCGTCTGTCGGGGATTCGTAGCGATCCATCAACAATTAAATGTTGGGTTGTTGGCGATACATTATCGGCCGTATTGCGAACGTTCTGATTGATGGCGGCTGGTGCCATGAAACCATAGATGCTTCCCGCTCCATTGGCCGCTAGTCTATCGAGACCACTGTCACTGAGTGACCGATCACCGATTCCACTACTACTCCATTCATACCTATCGACACCAACCCTAATT
This sequence comes from Agrochola circellaris, assembly GCA_914767755.1. Classification (NCBI taxonomy): domain Eukaryota; kingdom Metazoa; phylum Arthropoda; class Insecta; order Lepidoptera; family Noctuidae; genus Agrochola; species Agrochola circellaris. Next base: position 7,712,771 of record OU611847.1, read on the forward strand.
GATATACAGCTCGCATTAGCACTGAATAAACATGAAAATATGTATTTTATTAAACAAATACGTTCGAATTATTCTCCTCTGGGGTGGTCTTTCATAAAATTTGTGCAATAAATTTATACGAAGCACGCAGATAATTACCTCCATTTAACAAGCAAACAATGTGCACCTGATATTATTAATATTTTAGAATAGAGCGGATTTAATCACGGCCTCGAATTTGAGCTTAATTATTCCGTCCGTCGGATAATTAATTAAACAAAAGATGGTATGCAAGCTAGGTGAGTATTGAAACTGACTTCCATTGTTGTTGGGATAACAAGGAAAAATCCGCGATGCTTCCGGCTGCGTCCTTGCTCCTTCATTGTTCAGCCTTCCGCCTCATTCCAATTTACGCAGCTCTTTCATCGCGTGACTGATGCATTTATCATTCGTGTTTGAGAAATTTCTTTATCCCCTATAAATTGTTTATTGAACGGGCGTTTCTAATCGCGTCGCTACGTCTATCTCGATGTCTTTTTGATTCGTGCTCGTACGACAGATTTGTAGGTATTTAGCGTGAGGTCGTAGGGTGGGTCCTTCGTTCCCATGGCATTGGGGTGTTACGCTATTTTAGTGCGTCGTCGTAGGGTAATTTACGAGCATGCAATGCACACAAGCAGCCCTGCTTTTAGGGTGATGGCCTGGAATAACGATTTTTCGTAAATTTATGTCTCTGTAAAGATGATAAGTGATGGCACTCAGATATTCACATACGCGTTGTGGAGTATACAGTTTGAAATATGTACGGTACGAAATTAACTGTTTGGCCCTTTTATAAATTGTTGGAAATATCTTGATAGTGATCTAAATATTAAATAAAATTACGGTGTTTAGTAAGGTAGGTGGTAACGCTTGCGGCAATAAACTAATATGTCTGTAGTTAACTTATTACTAGTTCCTTAATTGAATTAAGTTTTGGGTTTGTTAAGCGGTTCGGCTTTGAACTTTTTAAGTTTGTGTTGTCCGATTATAATAGAGGCAAACGAATTTATTACCAAAGACTGAGAATTTATTAATAAAGATGCTGTTATGGTCAAGTAACAGTTATAAATAAACATAGGTATTGCTTTAAAACATCAGACGGGTGCCTTTTTGTAAAAACAGGGAGATAAGACTGATATCATTATAAACAATTATTTTTATAAATAGTGCGCAGTAACACAGATGCAAGAAAATCTAAAATCTATATTTAATACCCAACGTATTGCTAAAATGTACTTAACATGTTCAACACACTAACATTCCATGAACATAAAAGGAGAATAAAAGTAAAAGCTCTATTTCTCCATATGTGGCGCGTGAAATATTTAACTACAAAAACAAACCCATTTAACAGTTGAACTGTTGGACCAATTTGTCCTCAAATTATTTGTCAAGGCGGTCCATTCCGAAAATTGTTCCAGATTTAGAGTTGAAGGGGTTCAAATGTGCTTCTAAAGTACCGATGTTCGGATTTGTGACAATGTCTCCTACTGAAGCAAGACTAATCTCGTAGAATTGTTACGTGAAAATCTAAAGCTCTTTGAGTTTATATGAGACTAGAAAGACGAAAAGAATCTACAGTTGAATATATTTTTATGTCATCTTTCATAATTGACCAGACGACCAGACGAAGTCAGACAAGACAGATAACGATGACTAATTATTATAAATAAAGTAAATGTTGATGTGAGTAATTAACTATCGTAATTAATTAATGAAGCCTTGATAACCTTGACATGAAGACCACCGGAAAGAAATTCCAATCGATTTATTAAGTCTATCAGCTATAAGGGAAGAAGGACCAAAAATAAATCTCTGGTCCTTTCTGACCGCAACATTGAACTTTTAACTTTAGCTGATATTGATTCAGAGTATAGTATTTTGTTAGTATGTGAGGGTTCAAAAGACGCAGCAGAAACTCTTAAAACTATCATAAATCAACACGATACTTTAATATTATTACAAAACTCCATATCTTTTATGGCATCGCGCAATGTCACGGAAAAGGCAATGAGGTGTGAGCTTCGCGCATCTGCCAGTATTGTGTTCGATAATGATCGTTTGTTGCATAACGCACTGGTTTTAGCCGAATTTACGATACTGATAGCAATTGGCCGTCGTGGAAATTAATATAGTCGTTATACTTATGTATGTTTATTAAGCAGACCGTTAGTGGTTGCGGTTTAATAGTGAGGGGCATAGTGAAATTTAATTTTGTTTTCAGCCATTAGGTTTAGCTTATCGAGAATTATGATGTTATGTTTCCCGTTAGTGAAACTGCATTCATTATTTATAGTTGTGTTGTGTTTATTTTTAAGAAGAAAACAAAATAATTGTAAAATTTCAAAATCTAAATCAAAATATTTTATTTCACATAAACCTACATTGGGCACTTATAAAACGACAGAAGCTAGGTGCACGGTTCAAATTTGGTCGTTTCCTATGGAGAAGAGTCAGCGAGAAACTCCACGGTTACTCTTTTAAAAATAATTGGAGGTCAGTTTCAATATCATTAGTTTAACAACAATATTAACAACTCTTCATGGTGGTCCTTCGATCCGGATCTACACTTTGATTTCTGCACAGCTGGCATTCCGAAAAACAAACTAACATACCAGATACCAGTAGACACATAAAGCATTACCACTACAAAATTGCGTTCGACTAATTTTATTTGCCGTGTCTACGCGTGACGAGGTCTACAACCTTCCCTCCAGGAATAGATCAGTAAGTTGAGTATATAAATTAGCTGTCAGGGCGCTAATCGCTCCGACAGGCCGCGATGAAACTTTAGAATCCATCAGTGGTCTTCTAAAAGGCCAACATGTTCAGAAATAGATACACAATAAACGCAGTTATTTATATTGTTATCCTTTTAGCGAAAGCCAAGAGGTCGTTACTTTTAACGTACAGAATGCGATTGTTGGTTTAAGGATTTTGGAGCGACGCCGATTTATGAATTCGATGTTGTGAAATCGATTTGACGGATTATTAGGTGTTGTAATGTAAAAAGTTTGTAGTTTTTTTCCGATACGGATTTTGTGAATCCAAAAAGTTTTATTCTTGTAATGAATCCAATGAATCATTTCATTTCATTCGTGCGCGGTCGCATCGATAAGACATTGATTAGATTACTTTTTGATAATACACTTGGTCCTATGGGATCTATACCCATAATTATTGTAGTAACTCATGAGTCTTAACTATTTATTTCAAGAGGACGTAACTCGAATAAAACAATATAAAACAAACGCTTTTTACAATTTTGAAACTCTTTCTAAATTAGCCTGAGTGATCGAATGCAACCAGAATCATTATTCTGCGAGCCTGTATGATGTAAGGCAGACAAACTTTACAGTAGGTACTGTTTTGTTTTTTTTTTTTTGTAATGTGCGTTTGGTTTGTGTAGAATAAACACTTTTTCTTTCTTTTCTTCTTCTAGGTACATAAAAAAATATCCCAAAAATTTACTACTAAAATTTAACTACACAAATCAATACAAACTAAAATCACAACCACTGCAATATAAAACCATGAAATCCAGAGTCAGCGGTCCTCCACGCAAATTACGACCCCTGTCCTAGATTCACACGGTTCACAGAAAAAAACTGTCGTCTGCCGAATAGTACAATAGAACACAATTACCGCCCGACGGTCGTAATAAGCGCGAATGAGATAGCAATAAAATTTCGCCGCACAATACGGTCATAATTAGAATTAACTGTCTCATTCCCACCCACATCCGATGGCCATCTCCATTTTGTCCATTCGCCCCATTGATGTTGGCCAGAGTTTTCTCGGCTGTTTCGCGACAGTTATGGGCTCTATTGAATTTGTCTCGCCTGCTGATCCTGAACTGTGATAATGACTGAACCTTTATGAAGTGTGATTTTGTGAATGGAATTGTGAACTGTATTATGGCCACTTTAGTTTTGCTGTTGCTTTAAACGTGCGTCGTGTTAAAGCGTCAATGATATCTGAACGAAAATTACGTACTATCGAAGAAGTTCATATCTATGCACCGTAAGCACTATATCTGCTTGCAGCGCTCGGCTGCTATAGAACCGGGCTGGTAACACGACATGTGGTCATCGTGTTAACGGGATTTTGTTTTCAAACTGCTTAGATATGAAGTTCTTCGTACCATCGCGGTTACACATATCTAACCACTTTGAAAACAAAATCCCATGCACATGATGACCACATTTACCGCACCTTTTTTTTAAGGTAGGTTAGCGTTACTATAGTGGCCGCGCGGCCGAGTGCCGCAAGCAGGAAGGAATACGGTAAGGTCCTTACGGTGTTCAGATATGCGTGTCCGCGATAGTACGTGCTAAAAAGTCAAGATAATACATCTTTCCTATTTTGAACCTGACGCTTTTGAAAATTTTCACCATTTTCCCTATCACTTTTATCCTCGTACTTACTTTTATCTTCGTTTATAGTCATCAGAGAAAACTGAACATACAGTTATATACCTACATTTACCCAAGGTAAGCGTTTGAATATTCACCGTCTAGAAACGTAACATGTAATATCATTGTAGGCAACCTTCGTATAAAAACAAATACGCCACTAAAAACAAAACGAGAGCTTGCTAAAAGTACCAGACTAAAGTAGGCTACTTCAAACTCAACAAGACCATTTTGCTAACAGAATTTCACAAAAAACCTTTCAAGAAAAACACATGCGTTTGCTTAAACGTCCAGTAGCACTGTAGCAAAAACATCGTAAACGCCGCTCTTTGTTCCAACATCTGTTGTTGTAAAACACCTTTATGCTCGAGTACCAGTTTTTGTTGAACCAATTAAAACGATAGTTTTTGTGTGTATTGAAATTCACGAATCACTCAAGCGGTCCTCATTTAGAAGATTTAAGGAATTAGGAGGGAGAATAGTGAGCGTACTGTTGAGAACAATGTTCCATTGTTCCCGACTTAAATGTGGAGGTTTTGTGTTAATAAACTGTTTCATTCGGGGCTTATTTCACGTGGTATTGTTGTTTTCAGTTTGTGGAGAGCTCTTTATGTAGTGTTTTGGTAACGTTGTGATGATAATTTAATAAATAAACATTTCTTTCATATCTTACTTATTAGATGACTATTAAATAAAAATATAAATGAAAGTATGTGGTTTAGTAGTTTACATTTGCACGCGTAGCATGACCACCACGGAAGAATAAACAAAATTTCAGATTCACAATCACAGTCTGTCATTTTGTCTATTCTTCCCTCGACAAAACCCGTTTCTATTGTGGTCGCGCTAGTGTGTAGTGTGTTAGTTTGGCTTACATCTAGTTTTTAGTATAATTCGTTTGAAGTTTCTAGATTTGGATTTGAGATATGGACCCCATCATTTTCTATTAAGTTCGGTGATTTTTGAATATGCTGTTGCCTTTACGTAAAATATCTGACACACGAAAATGTTCGCTGTCAGTATGTGTAAACTGTGAAAACATTTCAGCCCAAACATGCAAAAGTTAGACTAATAACCTATGATTTATTACAACATAATGTATTTGCGATTACAAATCCATTTCATACCTAACCAAACAAAATCTAAATCAGATTATCGCCATTACTAAAGCTTAACCCGCAAGGGAAAAAACAGACACACACACACAAAAACAGGAAATAAACGCACTGTGGGAAAACAAACACTAAAATGCAAATGTTGGTAATTAGTTGTGCCATAAATACCGGTCGATTCGACCCATAAATAACATAATGGAATCTCTAAACCGAATTCATAAAGCATTGCTTGAAACCGGAGCTCTGAATATTAACAGGATTTGATTACGACTCTGAAACCTTTTCGGCATAGGAAAAAATTTAGACTTTATTTTTTTAGTTCACGCATACAGATGCTGTTTATAGTAGCATTAGAAGTTAAAAGGAAACGTTTTGCATGTTTTGTTTTTTGTTCAATAATTTTTTTTTGGTACTATCGAAGAACTTCATATCTAAGCCGTTTGAAAACAAAATCCCGTGAACACGATGACCACAACTGTTACCGCCCCGGTTCTATAGCTGCCGAGCGCTGCAAGCAGAAATAGTCCTTACGCTGTATAGATATGAACTTCTTCGATGGTAGGTACCTACCATACAATCTATCTTTGTTCTGGAAGATCGATCGTTTCAAAGAATCATCGTACAAAATTATCATGAGCATGGAAATGATCTTTACTAGTAGCTATTATCCTTCTTCTTCTATTCGTGTGGTTAGTGACTAACCTGGTGTCAGAGTTTTTTTAAAGCCGCCCATAGCCCATAGACTTGGCTAAGCTAATGTCCTGGAATTCGACCACGTAAATATGGCTTTTTATGCTTTTACTCAGCGTCTCTGAACTGTTTTAATTTGATTGGTGTCTTGTGGGGCAATAACCAAGCATTCTACTACTTTTAAACCGACTTCAAGAGGAGGAAGAGATTCTCAATTAATCGGAATGTTTTTGTGAATAAAGAGTGATGTATTTGTATACAGCCAACAACCTAAATACTATTACCTACCTACTACTGTTTTGTAAAGGTGTGTTATTTTTGTTAGCCTACCAAGCCTCGTGCTTAAAAAGATATTACTTACAACCACGAAAAACACACAAAGAACAAACATTGCTTCAGTAAAATGTTCATTTCTTGCGAGCAAAATTAACTATTATGTAGAGCAAAGCTGCTTTTGAAAATACTCAACATCATTTACCAAAACGTGTGTAGTATTTCTTAAAGTAAGTGGCATGTTTGAGTATTCTCACTTAATAGTGTAAAGTTGCACTTCAGTGGAATTTGCTTCCCTGTGATGTCGTGTGTCGTGTTGAGTTCTGACAGCGTTTCGCGAGTACCTATGATATTTGTCAGAGAGCGAGCTTTCTACAATCGTTTTGATATAGCGACACTATTACATTCGTGGTTATGAGTGGAATTTAGGTTCTACGTTTGGTCTCTGTTACATAGCTACTCTGTGTGATATTATATTGTGTTGTTGAAATTCCGCATGCATTTTGAATGCATGTTTTCATTTAGATTTCAATTTCCATCCGGTTAGAATAATATGATTATAACGAGCCACATGAATTAATTATTAATGAGGTTTATGTTCTATCAATATCATCGATATCGAGCGTTTAGTTTAAATCCCTATTTTGTTATTCTGATGGCGGCGCCAGTGTAATATTATTTTAATGAATCCAGAAATAAACTTTTTAGCTACATCTATCCACACAAATAAATACAATTGAAGTTTCCATTTATAATGTCAAAATCACAGCTTTTTATTAAATGCATATGAAAGTATACACGGTACCAACTTAAAACCATCTTTATCTGTCTGTCTGTTTGTTCACTGACAGCAGACGCGTAGCATGAAAACCATAGACATTAATAAAAAATAAATAAATAAAAATACTTTTTATTCATAAGTTCACATATAAATTACATAGAAGTGACATCAGTACAGAGTTACATATTAAAATTATTAAGCAAATATTAAACTATGCCTAAAATAAATCTAGTGTAGGTATAACTTATATAATATATTGGATAAAGGCCTAATGAAAAACAATAGCGACCTGCCTGATGTAGGTTTATTCAAACCTGTGTTTCAGGCCTTCACGTAACAACGCTGAGTGTTTTATTGGACTATTAAATTAATGTACATAGAGCTAGCATTGATACATAATAATTATATTATTAAATAAAAATTGCCTTTACATTAATAAACTTATTGCATGATTTCTAGCAATTTTTCAGTGTCTGAGTAATTTAATGTCGCTAAGTATTCACTTAACATTTCACTACATTTTTTACAATTTACACTATATATACTTAGAGACTTATTGATTTTATTATATAAGAACGGACCTAAAAAACCATAAAATTTATTTATAAAAGTATGTCTAGTTTGAGGCTTTATGCAAACTAAGTCTTTTCTTCTCTTATGTATAGGTATGGGGGTATAAGGGAGATTGCTATGCTGGTGTAATACTATCTTTAATATAAATAGTTGACGCACAGTTAAAACCTTACATGCCGTATAAAGCTCGTATGTGGGAAATCTAAATGGGCGAAAGGTGGCTACCTTAAGGATAGCTCTCTGCGCACGTTCTAATGGTAGTAGGATTGTTTTTGCAGCCCCTCCCCATGAAGTTATGCAATATGTAAGAATGGATTGACACAAAGCTAAATAGACCTGTTTAATTAATTTGTAGTCCGTTATATATCGTAAATTCTTAAAAATGTATATTAATTTACGCATTCGAGTGCATAATAAATCAATGTGTTTACGGAAGTTCAGATTTGTGTCAATCGTCACACCAAGATATTTCATATGATCGGCTTTTGCTAAAGTAGGACAATTACATGCATTGTCAGCGTACTTGCCGCACTTATGCGCATAAATGTTTATGTTAGTAGTTGGCAGGTTAGTATTTCTCATAGTGAATAAAATGTGTTTAGTTTTTTCTGCATTTAGTGTTAGGAGATTTTCATGTAGCCAATTAGACACTATATTAAAACCGTTCTGGGCTTGTTTATACACCTCCTCTCGAGACTTGTCTGAAAACAATAGAGCTGTGTCATCTGCATAAGACATTATGACACCATTTTGGAGTGTTAAGCTGCACAGGTCATTAATATATACTAGGAATAAAGTAGGACCCAATATACTACCTTGTGGTATTCCGTAATTACTATTTCGAAGCTCAGAACTGACGTACTGACCAATTTTTACACATTGTTCGCGGTCTCTCAAATAATCAGAAAGCAGTGTAAGCGTTGTTCCTCTTATTCCGAGTCTTTCAAGCTTGCCCAATAATAAAGGACAGGAAATTGTGTCAAAGGCCTTGGCGAGGTCTAGGAAGATCCCAATGGAGTGCATGCCCTGATCCAAATTAGTTGTTATATAATCCGTCATTTGATGTACTGCTTGATTAGTTGATTTTTTGGGCCTAAAGCCAAATTGTCTATCCGAAAGCAATTTGTTATCCTCTAGATATTTCATTAATCTAATATTAATGATTTTCTCTAAGATCTTGGAGAGCCCTGTTAAAACTGAAATGGGTCTGTAGTTGTTAACACATTTTTTGTCACCAGATTTATATACAGGAGTAACCACTGCTTTTTTAAGCGACTTAGGGAATACACCATTAGTTAAGCATAACTGAAAAATATGAGTTAGCGGCGGAGCAAGGAGGTATTTGAAATGTTTAAGTATGTTGTTTGATATGTCGTCCCACCCAACCGCGCAAACGTCCTTTAATCCAGAAATGATTGTTAATACTTCATCGACATCCGTATCTAGTAAGACAAAAGATTTGAGTCTGGGGAAAGATTTAGGTTGGTTTTGAGAGAAAGAACCTCTAGATTGTATGGTCTTTTCTGCTAAGGTTTTGCCTACGTTAGAAAAATAGTAATTAACTATATTTGTTGATTCTATTGGGTTGTTCTCTATAGTCAATAAGTCAAGTGGAGGTTCAAGTTGTTTTGATCTAAATGTATTTGTTTTTATAAATTTCCAAATAAGTTTACTATTTTTGCCTGCTTTCTGCAGTTCTTTTCTGTCATATTCATTTTTTATTTTTTTCAGAAGGTTGTTGCAGAAGTTTCTATATCTTTTATAAGTAATGGAAAGAATTTCATTTTCAGGCTCAAGTTTGAACTTTATGTGAAGTTTGTCTCTATGCCTAATACATCGAACAAGTCCGGGTGTAATCCAAGGTTTAATGCACTTGTACTTCCTTGGCGTTATTTTGGCGACTGTATGCTTTATTATTGCAGAGTGAAGTGAATTTATAAAATAATTAATAGCAAAGTTTGCATCGGTGGAATTATAAACTGGGTCAAAATTAATATTACGTATGTCTTTTTCGAGGTGTGTCATGTTTACATTGGTATAGCTGCGTAAACAATTTTTTCTTGGTAAAGAAACTTGTAATATTAGTAAAACTGCTTGGTGATCAGTAAGCGAAGAGTTAGTAACAAATGTTTTGGCTGGTTTATTTGTTTTTATAATGAAATGATCTAAGCATGAACCACTTTGATGCGTGGGGTGGTAATGAGCTGGCAAGAGTCCGTGGAATGAGCAGATATTAACATAGTTATGTGCATGAATGTCCATTTTCCCGGAAGCAATGTTGATATTAATGTCCCCCATTAGAATTATGTGTTTAAAAGTTGTAAGACTTTGTAACTGTACGTTTAGTGAATCTAAGAAATTTGCGACATTTTGAGAAGGTGGTCTGTATATAGCCATAACTACCGTATCTGTATTAATTTTAATGAGTAAGCAATTACAATTTTGTAGCAAAGGTTCTTCTACAGTTGTACTTAAATTATTGTTGACAAATACAACTAAACCATCATTCTGGTTGATGTTTCTGTTGGTTTTATGCGAAACATATCCGTCTAAAGATGGTAAAACAGTGGTTTGGTTTGACAACCAACATTCTGTTAGGACGATAATGTCGCAACTTATACCCAGGTTCTGTAGCAATATTTCAAAACCATTTATATTTCGATTTATGCTGCGAATATTTTGTGTGAGAAAGGTCAGCGGTTTCTCTCCCAAGGGAAAGTGGTGCTTACACTCATCAATATTACAATTTATAACTTCAGACACAGAATATTGATCTAGGTCCTTAAGTAATTGATCAGTCATGATAAATAAACACCTAATAAATATAAACAAACAAAAACTACTACTAGTGTGCTTAAAGGATAGGTTAATAGGTAGCGCTCTTAGGCGCCTTCATAATCTATGGAATGGATATAGCTGTCCTCGGCATATTTCCGTGCAGGACAATTTACATCACCAGTTTTATGATCACTTTTCCTATTAAAACGTTTGCACGTCGCACAGTTTGGTGGACTGGACTTTGTGCAGCATTCCTTAAAAGCGTGGCCAGTCTCTCCGCAGTGATTACACGTCGGGTTAGTGTCACGGCAGAACTTGGCCGCGTGTCCAAACTGCTGGCAGTTGAAACACCGAGTAACGATCGTGAAATCTCGAACTGGGCATGACGTCCAATTGATGAATATTCGTCCTTGATTGACTAGGATCTTCCTGATGCTAGCTGGCACTTCTAGAATAAAATTGCAATTAGGGAGGTCTTTTTTCCCAGATTTATGGCTCAATTTTATTTGTTCTTCAAACGACTCACGAGTTGTATTGGTCAACTTATCTGAGAGGTTTTGCTCGTAGATGCAATCCAAAACCTCCTTATCAGTCAGGGCTACCGGGACTCCAATAACAGTGATTCTTGGGCGCCGCTTTGATGGTTCTTCAATCTTAAGGCCCGAAGAGACGAGTTTTTCTAAGCTTCTGAGCTTTTGAATGTCCTCTTTGGAGTCGGTACTGATAAGAACACCTCCATTTTTTACTTTCTTAAGGCCACGGACATGTAGTTTAAGTTCCCCGGGCGAAATAATTTTCTGTACGAGAGACTTGGTATCGTCACTAGATTTGGTTTTGTCGCTGGGATATATGGCAACTGAGCTTAAATTTGCTGGGCGCACAAAATTATCCGAGCCTTTTTTGACCATATTAGCGTACGAAGCGGGTTCTGTCGGCTTTGAAATGCCTTCAACTACCTCTTTGAACTGTAGGAGAGAGTTCGCGATGTTCTGTTGTTGCTGTAAGTGCTGAACGGAACTATGGGCTTGAATCGTTTTTTGCTTTAAGGCTTGATATAAGACAGCCATCTGAGATGCGCCATGTGAGACACTACGGCAAAGATTGGCTACACGTACCTTTTGGTCTGCGTTCATTTTTCCCTCAGCAACTAAACTGCATACTTCATTTAGGATTTTTTCTATGGACCCCATCCATTTCTGTACCTCCGGCGTAGAAATAACTTCGGCTGGTAGCTCATGTTCCAAGGGAGGTTGTGGCTTTGGGTCTACAGGCTGGAAATCTTGAGTTGGTGTCGGCGGAGGACTTCGCGTCACTAGCTGGCTACGGCCAAACGGGCTAGATCCAGTGTTAGACATATCTAACACAGAAACACTATATATCTTTAAAAATACTTTAGCTCATTCTTACACAACGCAAGTAACCTCGTAATGCTCACTCGTGACACACTTATATCACTGACGACGCAATTATTTCTAACAAATATATTTATAATTAATTAATAGTATCATAATAAGCTAAGCAAGATACGTCCGCGTGGTAAGAAGGCGCGATCGAAATCCATTGGTTTTCTACTTCGACTTCGCCCGCGTGGACCCTAATTCTTTGTCTAAAATTAAAGTAGCCTAAGTTACTCCTGACTGTTCACTGACACCAGCACGCTTAGCCTGATCACAATAGAAACGGGTTTTGTCGACGGAAGAATAGACAAAATGACAGATAAACAATCACAATCTGCCATTTTGTCTATTCTTCCGTCTACAAAACCCGTTTCTATTGTGATCAGGCTAAGCGTGCTGGTGTCAGTGAACAGTCAGGAGTAACTTAGGCTACTTTAATTTTAGACAAAGAATTAGGGTCCACGCGGGCGAAGTCACGGACAGCAGCTAGTATAAGGTTCCATTAAAATAGATGGACTTTTTGGAAATCATTCAGACCACCAAAATAAGGACAATGGTAAAAAAAAATAGAAGAAAAACGCATTAGATTAGATACTGACAAGAAAAAAATCAGCTAACGAAAATACACAAAAAATGTTGGTTACCCAGCGCCATTTATTATTTTTTGTCATAATAAAATCACTTTTATCAGTGTTTTTTTTTTTGCTTAGACGTAGGTACTGAACGCTGTGTTAAAATTTGTCCATCTATTTTAATGGAACCTTGTTTATAAATTACATTCCCAAATAAGAAATTAAAACTTTATTATTTCTTTAATTTAAACACCTTCAGTGTCGACATCAAACATTTTTATTAGTCCACGGACCGTGCACTGTAACTTATCTTATGGTAATTAGGCTAATAAATTCCGGAATTTAAACATCCAACATTATCGGAAACACTACGTTAAGGTAAAAGCTATCAATCAAACCCTTTGAAATTCAATCCGTATTTTTAGACCCTTCAATTAAGCATAATTTTAAGATAACCCTTTAATTTTTACGTCACGGGTGGCCTAAAGAAAGTGTAGGGAGTCATTAGCCAGTTTTTATGTAAGCGTTTTTACCTTTTGTCTTACACACCATATTTCTCCGACGTAATCCATAATACATGAGATACCGTGCTCCTCATAGCAATTATGTGTAATAAATCTCATGTTAGATCAACAGCTGATGCCTAAATTTATTTTATTTTCTTTATGAATAGCACTTTAGAATATTCGGTAATTTGAAAAAATATTAAATCATATTTGCTTTTCGTTCGAGCACCACTCTAGTGACCTCAAATCACTCAACGCTGCGACCGCGTTATCATCGAAAATAAATGACCAATTAAACAATCTAATTCATTTCGGTCGGTCCCCGTTTAGGGTGGAAACATAAATCAACATGCCGTCGAGTGGCGATAAACATTTTGTGACTTCCAACCCAGGTGATAAAAAAGTGTCCACTTTTTTGGACACTGCACACGCGAAGAGCCTTTGAAGGGGTGACATTTTTTAACTCTAACGGCTCCTTAATTGTTGCAGCCCACCCTTTAGGGTTAAGCACGTCCCTTTTTGACAAAAAACATCCTAAATAAATGACCCTAACGAGCCGATTTGGAGCTTCGACAGAACAAAAAAACTAGTAGGTAGCCGTAATTGGTCATAATTCGTGTGTGATAAGATGAAATTCTTTCAGTGTTGCCGTATAGACGCCACTTAAATCAATATTTTTAATGCCGCATGCCTGGCCATTAAGTGCCTGTTAATAGGGTAAGCAAATAAGGAGGTGGACACACTTGTATAAAGTGCGCACAGAGCACGCTGCGGATAAGAGGGTCAATATTTTGATAGCGCGCGTGGTGCGATGATGGTAGAAACATGTGGTCAAACATTGAGCAACACTGTATGGGTGTTTAATCGCTGCGGCATGTATAACTGCTCGTCTCGGCAAAACAAATGTAACCGCGCTTTCGCCACGCGCGTACGTAAAGTCATGGGGTTCAGGCGCCAGAAATATCCTCTGCGATGAATCAACCGCTAACTCGAGAAATTCCTATACATCAAAGGCGGGTGTTTCGCGGAACTCGATTTTATATTTTGTACCTTATCGCTCGGAATGTCAGATATTTTGATTGGAGAGATTTTGTACGTCGTTCATAATTACCGGCTCTAAAGAAGATAATCTTATAAATGCTAGAAATTAAGATAATTTTATACGATATTCGCGTAAAATAATGATGAGCAATAAATAGTTCAATTATAAGCATGTTTTGTGTATATTCTATTATATCCATTAAAGTACAAAATAATTTTCTTCCATCAAAATATAACCAGCAATTAATAATAAACATCCAATTTTGCAAACCATCGTAACACGATTTAGATTGATTACGAGACCGGAGCGAATCAAAAACGCTTGTAAATTTTTAAAACTCTAATTTTAAAGTTAAAAGGCACGGTTTAATGACGTGGAAAATTTGACACTTGGCCGAGGGCGGTGGGCGAGAGTCAAATTATTCAGAATTTTATTGACGGCCCGAGAGATTTACAGACCCAGCTGCCTCGGTGAGTCGGTGCCTTGCTCGCTTGCCTCGTGGCAACGCTGGTGAACACACCGCCTTACATTTTATATCAAGTATTTTGCATATTACATGTTCTCATGTAAATTGTGTGAATAGCTCCGATATAGTTTTACATGGTTATTAAAATTAAAAAGCCGTAAATGGTGCACGCGAAGTGTGCATTTTATTACAGTAACCTAATTTTTTGTTTGCTTTGCTTTCAAGACTTGTTTGTAGTTAATTTATTATGGTACACCGCGCTATGGGTAATGTTACCACCGCAGTGGTCGGCCTCAGAGTTTCGAAAAACCACAAACTGTGTGATAAAGTTGAAGTAAAAGTGTTTTTCGAGACGTTTTCTGCCCAGATGGAAGAGTTTTAAAATATGAGTGACACTTAAAACCTGTAAATTAAATTCTGCAAAATTATAAAAATAATCAGGGAAATGTAGATAGATATGCAGTTTTATCAAGTACCGCAAAAGTCTATAATATTGCTAATTTCACCTTTTTTTTTTACATTGTTAATTTCACTTTCAGGACTATGTCGTCCATTTCACCTAAAAAAAATAAAACTGAATAGTATTAATATCTGTTCAAATTTATTAAAATTTCATAAATCGGTCCAAGCATGAGGAACATGAATAAAAATGAGGTTCTAGGACACAGAGGTACGTGAGACCACTAATGGCCGATTCCTATAATTTACGAACCGTTATTGGTTAACATTAAGTCTCTTGTATCTTTACCAATAATGAAGCTTTGCATAGTAGACCCTCCGATATAGAAGAAGCTATCATAGGTAAAATTAGCTTACGAATCTATTTATATGCCCAGTTTGGCAATTCTACCATTGGTATGCAATACGATTCGTTTTCGTATATAGAAACCGTGCATATATAGGTAGACCACCTATGTTGACACTCTCAAGATTGAAACAAAACCAATATTATAATATCCTTCACACAATAGGTCTTAACTTCTAAAACTAATGGTTTTGTACGAAACTGAGTAATATTTTCGTTTATTTATTGATCATTTCACTTGGCTGAACTCACACAGGTAGGTACAATAAATAACAGTTTTTATTTCAGCTGAATTTACTTTACGATGCCAAATGAAAATTCTTAATTTCTTGTTTTAAACTGTTTTGGGGAGTTTGTGTTTTAATATCACAACTCTTAATTTGGAATGCGATCTTTTTTTGTTCTTTATTTTGTTTTCTCACTTTTATTTGGTCTTATAACTATGTTTTCTAATATAATCACGAAATTTTTGCACATAACGCATAACATGATGCCTGTAAATCCCGATGGGTTAGGCAGAGGTGACCGTACAGTGTACACCTACATTTCACAATTTTTCAGTATAGCGATAATGTTTTCATTAGGTATCTATTTCAATATTCGACAGAGTAAGATTACTTTCAGATGTGAATAAAATTACCGTATAGTCCCCGCGCGACTGTTAGTCACCGCCTGAGATATGTGAGCGGGGAGACGAGGAGGGCGCCATTTACAAAATTGGCAGACTGAGTTAGCTTGGCCTTTATCTACCTCCCCCGTCCCACCGCTCAGATACCTCAGGGAGTGACTAGCAGTCGCGCGTGGACTATAATGCAGGTTCATTATTCAATAAGACATTGACCATTAAAAGTTTATTTTCCAAAACATGAGGATTGCAAATACTTTATCGCATTCGCGAATTTGTCCTTAAAAAATGTGTCTTAAATGTTTATCTATCTACCCATCCACCAACGTATGATAGAATCTTGAACAAACTTTCATCGATCCTAATACATTATTTCCAGATGAACATGCATTCTAAAACATCCGGGAAAAATGAAAGTTCCCATGGGAATTTTTAAAACAATAGCAGGTGCAGGACGCAGTTTAGGTGAATTATTAAACGATTAAAAGGTTTAGTAGATAAAGAATGGGAGAGTAGCTTGCACTCCTCTGTCTTGTAGATGCAGACACCTTTTTTAGCGTTCATTTTTTGCATTGGTTCCAAACTTCAAAAGTTATCCCTTTAACCAGGGAAATAAAAGAACACAATTAATTTGTTGTATGCCATTGGTTGCAAGTGGTATTGTTTTGTTTTTTTTTTTTGTAATGTGCGTTTGGTTTGTGCAGAATAAACACTTTTTCTTTCTTTCTTTCTTCTTTTCTTTCTCAGGAACTTTGGTCGACCAAGGTCATCTCTGCTCCTAAACATTAGCTTTTAGGGTTAGACTACTTACAGTATATCTACTACCATGGATGGTCGAGAGTGTGCAATTGTACCTACTGCTTTACGAATGAATTGGAACCTTGCAACTTCAGCTTTCAGCTCAGTGGACTCGCAAATGCCATTACAGCCCGATACAAACTTTTTGGCCGCTCGGAATATGAGGCGAGTCGCGGCGCAGTAACAACTTCGCGTGATATTCGAGGGTGGAGGGTGGGATACTGCGCAGCGTGTAGCGCACTTCAGAGCCGCCATAAAGTTTAACGCGTACTTATACCTAGCTTACTTGCTTTCTATCCATGGAATTCTATAAATTATCACAAGTCTTACGATGGGGGGGTGGTCACCTAAAATAGCAAACAAACAATTGTTTATTACTAATCTACATAGACAACAATTTTGTGACAAAACGGATCAAGAATTTACCGATAACCGTAGATTATCCTGTCTGGCCCTGTAGGTTATCATTAGTTATTAGTTTATTTAAGTTTATCTCTAAATGAATAATGTGGCACATTTTGTAACAGCAGAGGTCTGTTGAGCCGTAAAACGACTCAATGAGTGCCATTTTGTGAAATTAATAAACGAATCAATAATGTAATGTATTAATTTGAGTAATAACTGTGCTAATTAAATGCAAATTGAATGGCATTCAGTGTGATAATAATTGGAAAACAGCTGATAAATATAGTACATAATGTTGTTTATTTTTGCTTAATAGGGGTATAATGCAAGTCTTTAAGACCAAGGAGTATCAATGTTACCTAGTAACTGGGTTGTGAAGGTCAGATAGGCAGTCGCTCAGCTACATCCGGTTAGACTGGAAGTCGTTCCTAACATAGTTGGGAAAAGGCTAAGCAGATTGATTGAGTTTTGATTATTATTGCTTCTTATTATTTTTGACATGGCAGCCTCATAAAATGTTATGAGCTTATTTAACTATTTAAATGACTAGGTAGATACTGATGGTAATCTAGAATCTTTGGTGTTGCAATCAATTTATTTAAATGTAAACTTATTTTAAACTTATGGTACTTAGTATGAAGATAAATACTGCAGGTATTTCTAACACTTAAAGTAAAGTATAAATCACAAATAATGCTTTTACACCGAGAAAAGCCGTACGATAGTAAAAACAAAAATTATAAATTTTACAGCCACTCAGTCGTCAATCAAAGCGTCGCAACCTAATAAAATAAAACTTCATTAAATTCTTCATATATATACCACGTCGCAGTTTCACAAGCTACCGCAAAGGAATCTAGAACTTTGATCGGTATACGAACATAATATCATAAACTTTGCTCCTTTAGACGTTTTGACAAGTCAGGGCGACTTCAAAGTTGGCAAACGTTATTTATAATATTTATGTCTCGAGACACGATGGCGCTTCGATTTGTAGTATTATGTTTGTCTTTTATGTTTTAATATGCGAAGAAATTGTTTATTTTATTTTGACGATAAAATTTTATGTCTGCTCATTGGCAACGCGATTAATTTTAATTTTGAGATTGTAAAATTAAAGAAAAATCAGGGCGATGATAACGCGTCTTTGAAGTGGGACTGTATTTCAACAATATTTATTCAGCTGTTTTTATGAAAGAGCTCACGAAGAATAAAATATTTCTTTTAAAGAATACATGACCAGACCATGCAAAAAGACATGAGTGAGTATGACGTAACAGTCACGACATTTACATGGGCGATTTACTTTTTACAGAAACTGCAAAAAAAAAGCCTTAACGTTCAAAGAATAAAGAATATATATAACATTGTCCCAGGTGCGACATCGACGTTATTTCAATGCCAACATTATAAAACTTTAGTCCTAAGTTAAGCAGGGGGTGTTAACTTTGTCCTTTCTATTGTTGATTTTTTGTTACTTGGCAAGTTTTCTTTGACGCCCCCGCTAATAATCTCCTTTTATTTACTTACCAAGTTTGACGGGATGCTCTAGGGTTTTTTTGGGAGAGTTGTTGTCTGTAATTCTGGGATTAGCTTTATTTATTGCTGGTGTGGTACTGAGAATTTTAACGTTTCACTAGAAAACTTACTCCACATAGTTATTTGTGATATTTTTTCACTTTTTAAATCGTATTGTTTAGCTGAATGTGTATGAATATATTTTGGCCCTATTTCTTTATGTTATTCGTACTTCAAAGTTCTTTCCTATGCAAAATATGTTTTCGAAAAAAAAAGGGCAGTTATTTCATTACAAATTTCATAATAGCAAGATTTTATTTAATAATATTCGGACCTAAGCACGGTAATTTACCAAAACAAACGACCAAAGCCGATTATCCGTTGCAAGATATTATATTTCAAATCCCCAATCATTCACGAACATCCCAAATTCCCTCTTAACAATAATCTATCGGGCTCTTTGTGGAGCCGCTTCCGCCGTTCACAATAGATGCATGCAAACTTCGTGAAATGGGTAAAAATAATCCTCTGCCCGAGCCCAATACATCACGCGAACTGTCAGTACAGACCGCACGAACAAAAATATACCATTGTGAACGACGAGACGCGCATTGTACAAAACTTTCGTAAAAACTTGCGCAATTTCGACTGTACGCACCGACGTACTGACAATACCCTCCTTAACATGTCGCAAACGCCCAAAAAAGTAATCGTCTCTTGTCAAACACTTTTCACACGAAACGTCTATTTTGAATCCCAATTGTCCATTAAGACGGATCGTTAGCTTGTAAATCAACGTCGGCTGAGCGATTGATGGTACCAGCAATTAAAAAACTAGCAGCGCCGTCGACAAATAGACATTTGGGACTGTTCTTAAGTTGGAAAAGGCACTCGCGTTTTGTACGCGCAACTGACAATTAATCAATTCCAAATGTAGAGCGGTTAATATTTTACAAGTTTGAAGCGATCAATCCCTCTTTGTGTGGGTCCCCGCCTCCGCCGTTGAGCCCTTCAAAACAAACATTATTCAGTGGATGTTTTCATTTATTTTTATAATAACACCCACGTTTAAGGCAACCGCATGTGATCGTGCGAGCGCGCAGGTTTCGTGAGACTTACCTATAAACTTAAAGGTTGTAGTCAAAATATTTTCATACGTTATGTTGTTACGACATGACTTATAAGGCCGCGTTCAGTAAATATTACACTTCAACATTTCCAAAGCACGGGCAAATTCTGGTGATATTTTAGGGATATGATGTTGTTGTGAGCTACACAAACGGGTTCTGCATACAATGTTTTCGAAGTAACTATGTGAACAGTAAATACTGTCTCTAAATTCCAACCATTTAGAACGTTTGCTAAAGCTATCTCTGGGTCGCACCTGGAAAGTAGAAATGTCAATAGTGTCATTATGTCTCTAAGTGTTGTCTGAACTAACTATGCTGGTTGACGCATCTACGTGAAACGAAAATATTATGAGAATTTGATGAAATGTTTTTCTTAGTAATTTTTCAGATTGCGTTATCAAACCACACACACATCTTTTAAACCTCGGAAAAATAAACATCTCAAAAGTCTTATATGGCTACAGCGGCTACTAGAGAAAAAGTTATTTTGGAGAAATGAATGCTACGAAAAGGTTGCCTTACAACGGATCACAACTTACTCGTATGACACACTACCAGCGCTCCACGGTTTCACCCGCATAAGTCTCTATCCCGTCGGAATATCGGGATAAAAGTAGCCTATATGTTAATCCAAGTTATCAACTATGTGTGTGCCAAATATCATTCAAAACCGTTCAGCAGTTTTTGCGTGAAAAAGTAACAAACATCCATCCATCCCCACAAACTTTCGCGTTTATAAATCCGACTCGTAGTTCCGGAGATTACCCCCTACATACAAACTTACAAACAAACAAATTTTACCTCTTTATAATATTAGTATAGACTAGTATAAAAGTGAAAGTATATAAGTATATTTATAAACGCGAAAGTAGTATATGATTATTAATTATTTATTGCTTCGCTGACATAAAGAAGTCTTTGTAAAACAAACAGTATTAAAGTTTAACACAATACATAAATAAGTATCGTAAAAGTAATATCTTAATTACTTTTATGGTTCAGATTCTGAATGGTAGCCACCAAAGACCTCATTGTTTATTTATCGGATAATTATTTTCAAGCAGTGGCCTGTCATCGCTGAAGTGGCTGTAAATTATAAACTTAACCTTGGGTACGTTTGTTTTCGTTCAGCGTCTAGACGATTCAACCCCGCATATGCGCAGGAGCATATGTGCGTCGTGAGAATTTTATAGAGAGGTTATTTTTATGTATTTTCGGCTATTTGATTGTTTTTGGAACCCACTAGGTATTTTTAGTGGGGGTTTGGGAATCAATCACAGCGGACACATTTTTTATACCACGTTACGTGAAGATTCATGTGAGTTGTAGAGTTGTATAAAGTTCCTAAGTTCGAATAAAATAAGCAAAGAACATAATACAAATACAACAAATGTGTGGTCTAAAAGCAAATCCGCCACTGTTGGTCTAAAATTAGACCAACAGTGGTGGATTTGCTTTTGGACCCCACAAATATGACTGTTAGAAAATGTGCACACGACAAGTTTGCTCATTTTCTGCAACATGTTGCGTAGCTTTAAGAAGATTATCTATTTATACATTGTAACAGCGAATCAATTTTCACGCCTTCCCCTTAAGACATAGGCATTTTTTTTTTCGAATAGGTTATGAGCTAGAGAGATGGTATACTGAATATGGATTGAAAATCTTAAAAAAAAAAAAATATTATTTGGATATATTATTGGGGATATTAATTGGAAAACGTCCGACATTACAGAAGCATGAAAGTAGAATAAATGCTGTGGAAATGCGTTCCTTGCGAAGCATGTGTGGTGTGACTCTGAATGGTTGTGAAATCATTATTGGCGGAGGAATGCCGTGTTAAGGCAACAGTGCGCTTTAAAAGATGTTGTGAAAATATTTGAGAGTATGCTTAGATAGTTTGGTCATGTTGAGAGGATGAATGTAAGGCGACCCTGGTATTTAGAACGCAGATGTGAGTAGAAACGCTGGGAGGGACGCGCTAGGAGAGAATATAGTGACCTTATTGGTAATGTTCTTCAGAAAGGTCAGGTGCGTATTACTCACAACTGACGTGCATGTATGACCAGATGTATGAACGTAAACGAAGCAAAAAGAGTAAGTAAGAATCGTAGCACGTGGCATTCTTTAGATTATGTACCATCAAAGAAGTTCATATCTAACCAGTTTCAAAACAAAATCCCATGAACACGATGACCACATCTGTTACCGGCCCGGTTCTATAGTGGCCGAGCGCTGCAAGCAATAATAGTCCTTACGGTGGTTAGATATGATACATGTATGTATGTATCCGACCTCGTTTTGTAAAACCTGTCAGACAATATTGATACATTATTCTCTCATATAAATGTACACATGACATAACCTAAGTCTATGGTAGCATATGTCAAATAATGCCTTCTAAATTATGACCAGTCCAATCGATACTACACTGTAACTGATTTCAGATCGGATTCCAAACAGTCGGATTATCCATCATGATAATGAACTAATATCCGTGATTACTGGGAATGCTGGGCATAGTGCTGCGTCTATTTTGATACAATCAGGTTTATTGGATGTTAACAGTTTCCCATTGCTGTGTAATGTCTCGTTAAACTGAATCGCGTCCGTTACAGTGTGTTGCTGGCTTTATGGGTGCTTCCTCTAAGCTGGGCGTCATTTTTAGCATGTATTACGTTGTTGTTTACGTGAAAAGGAAGTGTACGAAATTAGAAATATGATAATATGAGTATCGCATAAGAACATTCTCAAATTATACAAATAATGTTGTTATAATATTTCGTTTTCATAAAACCGAAATTATAATTCAGGCTTTTGCTATTGTCTCTAATTGCTCTATTTTGCTTAGTCTCTCTGGAATCTCAAGTAGTAATTTTTTTGGCGCTTAAATTGTAGGTACTAATATCATCGTGTAATCTAGCCAACCCTACACACCTTCACAACACTACTACCTACCTTAGTTTTTTACTCTTTTAGTAACTTTCCACTAGGTTTGCCCTATCTAATTAATTTGTTACATAACATAACAACCCAATATGTAACCCTAATCCTTATATTTACAACCCGTCGTCGGTATCTATCTTATCTGAGCCGCAACATTACAGGAGGTTTTAATATCATAACAAAATATTTTAGAAAGAATAACTTATGGCCCCAATCAGAGTGTTCCACTTTAGATGTTACACAAAAAATGTAACATCACTATAAAACGTTTGATTTATTTTTTATTGCAAGGAAGTAGCTACGCCTTTTTTAATAATACACCTAATAAATAGGAAAATAAAATAATATTTAGGCTCTGTTTCAGTCTGCGGATAAAAACTTTTAGAAAAACTAGGTTTAGATTGGTGAAACGTATCATGAAATGTAACATGAATGTGTAGTCCTAATTTATGCAATGCAACATGAAATGTTACAGAACAACTAAGTGAATTTGTTTCAACGTGTGTTACATTTCATGTTATATTTCATGTTACATTTGATGTTACATTTCTTGTTACATTTCACGAATACCCATCATAAAATGGAACGGAACTTGAACTATCAACTTGAACTCGTCTAACCAATACCAAGACACTCAACAGGCCAGATGAAATTTTAAGTAGGCATAACATAAAAGATTTCAGCTATCATTAGATACATCTTTAACCCCCATTTTCCCAAAATAAAAATTCCAGTACCACAGCTCATTTTCATCAAGCTACAGCCGTTATCAAAGGGAAAAACACAAATGTACGACATTAATTACACCAAGTTCCGAGAAATTAAAATTGCAAAACGAGCTCTTATTCAAATCTGAAATGACGCTAACTTCCACTGTCTTAAGCCAAGTTTATATTATGTAGCTTGCACACAAGTTACAAGTAAATTGCATGGCAGAAACATTAGTCATTAGCCTTTATGAACATCATAACAAAGAAGATTTTATGTTATTAATATGATAAGATTTTGTTTTTTCTCAAGGAATAATATGAGAGTAGTTTTTGGGGTCTTGAAAAAGAGAGACGTAGCCATTAGCTTACGTTACAGAGCAGCTTACATATTAGGTGAAACATGGCACATGTGCATAGGTAATGATATATTGCTGGGGGTTTTGAAGGAAATTCCTAATCCATTGCTTCATAAGTTCGTCGAACGTAAATAACGCTTTGAATAAAAACAGAATTGTGAAAATGAAAGGCATTGCAATTGATTGGCATTTGATGCGTGTTACACAATTACCCCGCTGATTTACTTGGTTACCGAAAATACTGAAAACTTTTTACTACATACCAGAAACAGTTACGAGCAATATTTCCGGGAACAACAAACACTAATGCACAACTCATACCTCTAAGCTACATACAAAATGAGAACGTGAAACTCCACATAAAATGTTACACCCATACTCAATCTGAATAAACAAACAATATATTCACAATTTAATATGATATTATATCGAATCATGTAGCCAATAAGCGGTTGTTACCCGCCACGGAAGTTGTCAAGAGCACTTGAGTTCAGATAAACTAATTTGAACCAGTCAAAAGTTAAATCAGGGTCATACGTTCGATAGTTTCATAGAGTAGTAACAAAGGCAGTAGTTTAGGTCATATTCTGTTTAGGAAAGAACGAAAATAATTTATTTTTATGTGTAACACCTCTCGCTTTCCTGGAATCTATGGGAGTCATTTCGTGAAAAGGGACGGAAGTGTGTAACAGGAAGCCAGGGAAGCGCGCGCTATTTGATTTGACCAATGAGCGCGCGCCGTGCTTTAATTGGCCGTCAGATAGTATCAACCCATTTTCCAAGAGGTTGGTACTGTCAGCCAAGATGTCAGATGTTAAACATCATATGCGACAACTGTAAGGCTCACGCGTTTTTTTCACGAGATTTGATTCCTAATTATTTGGATTATGGTCTCATTATCGTGATATGACACCAAATGTGGCCACCTAATGGGTCAATGCAATATGACGAGACGTACCGTCGATACGTAACAAGAAGAAGATATCTATAACAATATTTAAAGCCAAGGAATCTAGAGAGGAAATACGTCCTAGCTTAGTTAAAATAGCAGTCTCGTAAACAACAACTTAAAAAAAAATGTAACACTTTGCTGTTTACTGAACAAAAATTAGGTTTATTGTATCATTTAACTACTGTTTCCTTTCTATCTATCAAGTAAACTCGCCAAATCCTTTCATGGATAACTTATTAGCTACCCGCAGAATATAACTTAGCACTTTATTTTTCCCAAACCGATATCATACCTTATTCCCTAAACCTAAAGCATAAAATCCTTTGCGTCCACAAAGGATCAACCCAACGCTTTTCACTTTAACACGAGTATTGAATATTTGTTACCAATCAGACATATCAATGTTATTGGATCAATGGAAAGACTGTCAGATTTAATTGAAACATCCTTGTCAGTCATCAGATTGGTTTTGAAGTTCGACGAAATTTTGAAGTGGATCGGAGTGTTTGCGTACTTCAGTTATTATGGTTGTACTAAGTAAGAGCACGGATTATGTGGGACGATTGATTAAGTTGTTCATTAACTAAAACTCCCGGTAGCTTCGCCTGTGTAGGATATTTGTAAGGGATTTCAGAGATTAACGTGAACAGGCTTTGGTCTAGCGGTCGCAAGCGCAAACATCAAACATGAGGTCCTGGGTTTGATTCCCGGGTTGGTCAAAGGTATTTTTTAGAGGTTCACATTTAAGGTATAACAGGCGTTAGTATGGTAGTATAACGCCTGATAGTTCGATTCCCGGGTCCGTCAAAGTATTATGGCGTTTTTCCATCTAGAATTTCTCAGTAGCAGTCCGGAGTCTGGATTTGTACGCAGTGGATGGCAATAGGCTCACTCCCTATTACATGGCACTTACACATAACTGGCGAAATTTGGATGTACTATAGATGCAGCTCTGCCTAACTCCTCGGGAAATACAGGCGTGGGTAGTATTATGTTATATTATGTGGTATTCAAAGAGATTTTTAAGACCTGCTTTTTGCACTGAAATGAGTGAAATAACATGAAAAAGCCTATCGAAAATGTTTGAAAGAAGGGGAAAAGTTTCTGATACAATTCCAGGTCTAAATCTATTTCGGGTCATCAGGTTTAATAAAACTGTCAATCCATTCTGTAATTATCTCACCGTGAATAGTGAGGTGAAGTGAACATGAAGTGAGCTGTCAATAGTATAAATTCCTAGCTTCAGCTGCAATGACAGCTCACATCAAGCTCACTTCACCCAAGTTTTCACGGTGAGATGTTTGCAGAATAGCACGGCTGTACCTATTTTGTCATTTGTTCTACTTTTCCCGCATATAAAGCAGCTTATCGCAAGACGTGGGTGACAACTAAGTAACCCGTGTCATGTCAGTAGTCTGTACTATGTAACAATATTCCTGGAGAACATATTTTTTGACACAGAGATCAAACGATGTCTACTCTTCATGTGTCTAGTGAAAAGCTCTACTGAAATCGTGCGGGGAAAAATAAGAGCAATATCTATAATATTAAGATTATCGATGTTTCATAATGTGACACATCGTGATGTTTGAAATAAACCCTCAACCAGTCGTTTGCAAAGCAACCAAGAAAGTGACATTGAAGTATAATTCCCGAGCCAGTTTTTCTCCCCAAATTATTTTCTTTCATCAATTCAAAGAACTCTCGATGTTATTCTAATTTGTCACATCACATAAAACATCCAACATATTCTCCAATATTTATAATAAACAACCATTTAAAATAAACAAAACATTGCTAAATGTTGCTCAATGCGTTTCAAAATTAGGTGAAACTCTGTGAAACAAAATTATTAATTATCTTTTTTAATGTCTTCCGACACGTGCCCCTTTTCGTGAATTTCGTAAACATCACATATTTCTGAAACGTCGTCTGATATTTAAGACATTTATTAAATAAATACATGTTGTAATATGGCCGATGATCGCGATAAAATGTTTACAAACATGTTATTAATAACAGTTTTAGATGAAAGAAACTGTAATTACTAGATACAAGTATACTAACATATTTTATTGATATTTGTGGTTTCGATATCTGTTTCAGTTGATTTCAGTAGTAATTCAGAACTTAACTTAATTTGTGTTGGTGTGTGTTGCAAATGATTAACTAAACATTTGCGGCACTCCATCCAGCATTCACCATTTTACGTCACCATCATCATCATCTCCAATTCCCCTTAGATCTTCCTTTGATATCTTTGAGTATTAAGCCACAAAAAAGCATAAAAGGGATATAGGTACCTAGGTAGTATACGGATTAGGTACAATTTTTTGCCAGAAAATGTATATTAATATTATTATCTGTAAGTAATACAAATAATATCTTGTCCCGATGTAGAAATATAATCCGCGGTCTGCACACTGTTAAATATGCTAATGCCAAGCTCGGAAATCACTAAATCACTTCAACTAAATCCTATATTTCAGTTTATATTTGACTTACAAAATACTTTCAACGACTCATTTCAGACAGATTTAAGAGTTTCAAATCTTTCTTGACAGCTGTTTACTGTTCCTGATAATCCAAATAAATATTGTGACGTTGTTTACATTTATGTAGAGAGTAGTGTCGCTGGTATGCTCGTTATTTTGTTTGTATAATTTGATTATGTAGGCACACTGGTGCTTGGCACAGATGTGGCTACGGTCCCTCAAAGTTGAATGATTGAATGGGTTGGCATTTTAGATATTTGACTAAACTTTGTACTGACAGTTTAGATTTAGTTGTTAGTTTTTGTTTAATTTAATGCTGGTTTTAGCACACCACTGACAAAAAGTATAAAAAAATACAAGTCATAAGGTAACCTGAACAATTTTTTTTCTAACCTTGTCTGTCCCACAGCTGAGCAAAGGCCTCCCCCAAATCCTTCCAAGCATCTTTTTCGTGGGTCACCTTGATCCAACCCTTGCGGTACGCGTCTAGGTCAACTCGCCGCCTCTTCCTGGGCCGGCTTCGGCGGCGCCGTCCATCCTCAGGCACCTACAGTGTGGAGGCTATTGCCCAGCGGTCACTATGCATGCGGCTGCCATGACACGCCCAATTCCATTTTAGCTTGGCAGCCTTTTTGCCTACGTCTAAGATCCCCGTTTTGGGGCGTAGCGTGGTGTTTCGTATTCTGTTAGTTCGTTTTACGCCCAGAATGCTGCGCTCCATTGCTCTTTGGCAAACCCCAAGGTGGAACTTTTGCGTCTCGGTGAGCGACCAGGTCTGAACACCGTAGGTTATGACGGGCAGGATACACATATCGACTAGTTTTCGCTTCAGGGAGATCGGTAGATCGCCCTTCATTTGCGTCTTCATTGACCAGTAGGTTTTCCAGGCATTTTCGACGGCGATCGATTTCGAAAGAAACTTACTTGTATACAATTCAGTAAGCGTGCTGTGTAAATGCTTTTCTAAATCATCATCATCCACAGCTCGACTTCACCCTCTGCTGTGCATAGGCCTCTCTTTGCTTGTGCCACACCCTAGACGCTTCTGTGCCAACCATCTTTTACCTCCGATGGCAACAATGCTATTCTGACGTTCCGCCAATTTGTTGTTTTTATTCCGGAATCTGCATCAAAGCAGTAGCTTCAGACATCATTATGTAACACGGTGAAGAAATACACAACAAAACAACTACTCGAGACTATCTGCATATCCAGACTAATCTACAAAACGAAGTGGCTTTTGATACTGTATTCACCACCACTTAGACTGTCTGTCGCAAAGGGTTTTTGTTGCATACATTTTACGAGTGTAAAGCTGGCAACACGCCAGTACGTTCATGTGCTAACATACCTGTAAGATAAGATGCAACTAAAGATTTGTGAAAACAAACTCTGTTTTCGATGGAATTATCAATCGGCAAAAATTACGAACTTTCATACAAAACCCTATTTAACCCTTTTAGGGGGAGAATTTTCAAAAATCCTTGATCGTCTCCGTTATAAAAAGAATTCTTGTACAAAATTTCATGCTTCTACATCTAGAGGAGGTTGAGGCTGTGCGAATTAATGATTTTTATTAAGAAGACAAAAAAAACCTCAAAGAAATAATACTTTCGACCAAAAAATTCGTATTAAATAGATAGGCGGAACCACTCCTCTCCTCAAATTTACAAGGGACAAGCCCATGGGTCCTGTTATCTCGTTACATTATTGAATAAAGGGGTAAGGGGTTTTACGAAATCCAACGTGTAACTAAAGTAAATTACGAAAAGGCCCTAAACTCATGAACATAATAAAATTAGAGCGGCTATTTGAGTAAAATGTTCAAGGTGTTTATTTTGGGTCGAAAAATGGAGTTATTTGTAAGGGGTAGTTAAATTCTGGTGAAGGTACAGTTAATTTTGGCTTTATTGAAGCTTACAAAGCGTGTAAATTTTATGTACTTACTTCGTAGCTGGAATATTTTTGAAAACAAGACAGTTCTTCCACTTCATGATTCTGAATCATGTAAAATGCACGAAAACCAATACAATGTGAAAATAGTACTCATTGAATTTTAATCATCCTTTACCGAACCTGACGGCATATCTATTTCTAGGTTTCAGAAACATGACTTAGCCGTCGGAAACATACTCATATATATTCCTGAAAAATCCTAACCCTTCCTTTTAGCTTTGACGAAGTCGGTAAAAAAAAAACAAGGTCAGATTCTCATAAAACTCTTTTTTGTTGCAGATGATTGAAAAGCAAGAAAATGTTGAAGAGACCAGTCAAGGAACATCACTCGTTGAGCTGAAGATGTGGTAGTGACTGCCAGGATGGATACCTTGACCGTGGTGACATCTTTACTTGGACTGATATGCTTCTGCTCAGGTAAGACCTTACTTGATTCTATTTCTCTCGTATTGGCAGGAATTGTATGTAAATAGTTCATGCTATGGCAAGACCAGCATGGTTAGTCCAGGGTGCGCACATCATTGAGATGGAGGCTTTAATTTATAATAAGTACTTGAAATGAAAATGTTAACATCATCCTACTGGCCTTTTGCACGACTCAAAAAATATGTTTTGCCTCCTTTCTGCAACTGTTTTTATTGTTACAATCCTTTTTATTACTATATTTTTTATACTGTCCAACTGCTAGGCAAATTAAAGCCTCCCCCAAGTCCTTCCAAGAACTCTTTTCCCGCGCCACCTTGAACCAGCCCTTGCGGTATGCGTCCAGGTCATCTCACCACCGCCTCGGCGGCGCCGTCCATTTTCAGGCACCCATTGTGTGGAGACTTTTGCCCAGAGACTACCAGTAGTCTCTGGGCAAAAGTCTCCACACAATGGGTGCCTCAAATAATTTGGGATAAAGCCAGCTTTATCCCAAATTATTTGAGGCCGACGAAGCAAACATCAAATGTTATATATTGAAAGTAACAAGAACAATCCATGGAAGGTATTGCTCACATTGATTTAAGCGGTAATTTGCATAATTATATAAACACTGACACGTAGGCGGAACTGAACTACCTATTTTACGACGACAGTTTGCCTTAGCAGTTACGAGTACATAGTTATAACATCTTGCCCAATGACTGGGTCTATTTCCATGTATCGAACGCTGGTTCTAAACCAGCACGTCTAAAATTATTGAAAGAAAATATCAAACATCTTTTACAAGACCAATTGATATCGTTTCACATCTTGTACATAAGATACCACACACTAACAACGCTTGCTATTATCACCTACAGAAAACCTTTGTACTTATACTCAAATTAATGACTTTAACTAAAGAACATAGAAACTACTAGGCTGTCATGTCATGATAGATATACCTAACTAACAAAACGAAAGTGCCGATAAGAGTGCACATGCAATTAATATCTATTCAAACTATTTACGCATTCAAATTCGTTTGTAAACAGCCCTATTTCGGCACAGCGATAAATAAACGGAATAGAGAGTGACACGGTTATTTTGGGGGCAGTGTTGCCACAAATCTAAGATGGTACGGCAAGGCACTATATCTGTAGGGGATCGCAACCCCATGGGACCAAGGCTAATAGAGGTGAACCTTGACATTACTTATTCTTTTGAATAATTTGGCTGTATGTTTAATTTAGAGGAGGGGCTCGTGGTTAAATAATAACAGCCGCACGGGTCGATCGAAAGTTAAGCTACACTTGCCGCGGTCAGTCCGTGGATGGGTGACTATCAATTACATATCAAGGCTACTCCGTGCCTCGAAAAGCACGTTAATCCGTTGGTCCCGACTGTCATTCGTATATATTTGTCAATCGTAACGTGTAGTCAGAAGCCCAAAGGTCTAACAACCGGTCTTACCAAGGGGTATCATGTTACTCATTAACTGGGTTGTGAAGGTCAGATAGGCAGTCGTTCCATTTAAATACTAGGCAGACTACGCCAGTTTTTTTTTTCTTGGTCTATTTTTGTTACGACGTGGATAAAGTTCCTAATATAAATGATGCGGCCTTTGATTTAGAAGGACGATAAAATTCGGTCTAGATTATGTTATTGCAGTTTAGACCTACCATCGCCGTATTTAATTTATAAAACAATTTATTTGGATTTATTATTTGTGTAAGATCTGAAAGACTGTCGATGTCGCCTTAACTCAGGACCATTGCTCAGGACTCAAAAAATTTACTGCAGCTGGACCATATAAAAACAATAAATAATGCGTAGATTAATTTTTAAACGATATTTTGCTTGTGTAGAATTCTGATTGTGCGTATTCATTTGTCTTTTTCTGTGTCTTATTCAAATTGAATTTAAATTTTGATATTGTAATTTTTAATGAAAGTTAAATTTTGGCATTGTAATATTAATTTAATTTTAATTCTGACATTGTGGTTTTTTATTTTTATTTTGTATTGTTTGTCTAGTGCAACTAATTTTGTACGCCATAAATGGCAAAACATGTAGCTACCACATATAAATTAAAAGACATTCATACTGTACTCATGTTTTACAAAATAAATATTAGCTTATTTTATCTAATATTAAAGCTCAAAGTCGTTTCTTCAAGTGACAACCTCGAAGTTCGACTAAATTAAACGTTACCTAATAACGAAACAAACTAAAGGACGTTTTACACTCAATAAAAAACACGACCACGGTTTCAAAGCGTTAAAAATCGTGTTTTACAAATAAACACAGTAAATGATACTCCGGGGACTAATGCAAAGCGGGAAGCGTAACTTATTGACAAATCTCATTAGGTTAACAAAACACATGTGTATCCCGCATCTGTCTCTATCGCATATTTTACAATCAACAGCGTACATAAATACCGTATCTGGTCATTGTCGAACTTTTAAGGATGAATGCGGCCTCTTTGGTGGTTATTTAGACTGTGGACAGTGATCAAGTGAAAACGAGGTTGGAGAAATGAATCCATGGAAAAAATATATACATAAAGGAATTAAATGTTGGGAAATTTGAGGCGTTTTCAAAGACCGCTGGAGGATAAACCCATTGCACGAATTACGATGTTGTTTTGTGGTGAATGCTGTGTATACCTACAATAGGTATAAATACCAGTACTTATATTATGATATTGTTCTGTTTTAATGTTTTGTATGTACTGCTGTTGGTGTACCAAATAAATAAATAAAATAAAATAATAAAATTTAAAACTGCACAGTTTTCATCCGTGCAATTATTAAAATAAACAATTCCGGCAATATTGTAAAAAAATATCACTTCTTTAATAATTTTTTGAAAAAAATATTAAAGAAGTGATATTTTTTAATATAATTTTTACACTTTGTCAATGATTCATAACATGAATTAACCGAACTATCAGTTAAATCACAACAGGGTTCCATTATATCCCTTAGAGAACCCCGAATGGGACTCGCCCGTGTTACCCATCAAACCGTAAAGAAGTTAAGCTAATGTCAAACGACGCCCATCTTTTGTAACTAATGCTTTATACTCTGACAATACTCTGAAAAAAAAAATTATACATACAATGGAAGCGTATCAAAATGATGCATCATTGAGATTTTTATGTGATAGTTTTATGGCAAAATTATTATTATTAATTTGAACGTAGACAAGCAAGCTCTTAAGCTAGCCAATTCACTCATATAATCTATGACCGTTGATATAGATCCCTTTAACTGGAGTGGCAATAGCCTGACCGTATTACCCATTGAACCGAAAACCATTGGGATATAGACAATTGGGAATAAAACAGCAAATTATGTCTAGCTTAGACAAGCCACGATCTTCACAAAGTGGCTGGAAGCAGTTTAATGAAGAAGCTCTAAGATCGAACTCGGTCACCACTAACTACCCCCCACATTCCTGTCACTTGTTCCTAAAGGTTCATTAGACAACCAGCATCAGACAGCATCTGCCTGGCATTAATGCTGAAATGAACCTTTTTGGTGCAGTCGTGAGGCACACACAATATTGTTGTTACAACATTATTTTCACCTTTCACTTAATTTTTATTTTGTGTTTCATGAACTGTGTCCAAATAAATGTTATTCTTTTTCTTTGTTCATTTTAAGTTCGTTCAGTCTATCCAAAGGTTTTCTGGAAGACATCGTTTCTTATGATGTACAATATTAGCTGCGCCCCGCGTTTTCACCCGCATAAGTATCGACCTTGTGGGAATATCGGGATAAAAAGTATCCTCTGTCCTATTCCAGATCATTGTCTACTCATGTGCCAAATTTCATTCAAATCTGTTCAGGAGTTTTAGCGTGAAAGCGTAACAAACAAACTCACTTTCGAATTTATACTTTTACTAGCTTTCGCTCGCGGCTTCGCCCGCGTGAAGGCCAAAAATTATTCCAGGGAAACGAACTACTAGGATAAAAATTATCCTATGTGTATGTGTAATCCAAGTTATAAACTATCTGTGTGCCAAATTTCACCCAAATAATTATTATTATATACAGAAGCTGCTGGTGTACCTTTATAAATAAATAAATATTAGCAATATTGTACTTTTACAGTACACACACATTTTGCACACTTTTACATTTTCGACAGCCTTAGCTGTGTAACAATTTTGGTGAACAGTCTAAAAGTGGTCCTAGAGACTAATTATTATTATTATTAGACAAATGTCAAATATCATAGAGTTCTCTAGTTCTGCTATGTGCAGACAATTTTTTCGCATTTTGTTTGCCTTCCTTTGTTACTTTTAAAAAATAATTCATGCCCCAGTTTACTTTTATAAGTTCAATTTTTTGTTTACGTATCACCTTAAATGGATTGATGGAGTCTTAATGGACCTTTCTCTGTTCGTTACTTCAATAGCTTCCATCGATAGGGTTTATGGCAAAATTACATTAAGGAGTTATTCACGTTGGAGCTTCATCCGGGTACAAAAGGATCTGTGACAGAAGTTTGTTCCATACGTTTTGTATACTTCGATAAACTGCCGAAACCATGATAAAAGTTTTTCTTCAATAAGATTACCGATCCGTACCTACCCGTGTAGAAACATATTTAGGTAACCATAAAATATTCATTATTGTAAAGAAATATTTTTAGTTCAACTAATAAATGTAGATATGTACTTACATACCTACTTTATTTTTATCCTAAACCTGAAAAAGCCTTTTCTAGAACGATACATCATTTATTTTACGCCATTTACTCATGAAACCAGATAGATTTACAACTAATTTGTCATATTTGAACAGAGATCAATTCAGGAGTATCCTGCTAGAATTTGGGCATAAAATCTTAAAATCAGGACCACACCTAAAGAGTAAGTAAAGTAAAAAAAAAAAAAGTAATGAAAGTATATTTATATTTAATTTCGCAATATCTAGATCGTGGCTTGAATGCAGCATCACGCCCCCAAAAATATGCACATACAGAGGATGCGTTTTATATGGTGCAACATTCAACTCAAACCTATACTGGGTATAGTTTTTATCCAAGCCTACATAACTTATACAGTCATGGATTTCCGCAAAGTAGCGCCTGATTCCATATCGTATCCAACCAACTACACAAAAAAAATAAAGTTGCCATGGATACAAAGGGCCTTTTCGTTTAGTGAACGTCATTGTTCGACATTTGAAAAACGGTTCATATCTCAAACGCTGGTCTAAACAAAGCTATGACATTTATGAAGGCTGACACGTGTGTGTGACCCCTAATAAAACTACAATTTTTTTCGTAGCTAGAAAAATAAAACTCTATTTTTAAATTCCGTTGGTTATAGGCATGATGTAAATCAATGTAAATTGAGCTTTGTTCGTGAAGTTATGACCGAAATTGACTGCATTCATGTTTCGAATTTGAGCCGCCATTTTTGTAGAATGAACCAGTGTTCCTTGGTACAAATGAGCACCAATTAAATTTTTTGATTGGAAGTAGTTTCTGTTATTACGCCAGGAAACGTACGTATCTACTACTTACCTGTTTATCTAGTTGTTTAGTCGACCAATAAACCGAAATACTATTGAATCTAGTCTTTGATATGTGTATGACAACACTATTGATTGTCTTCAGTGCCTTAGTCACCATCATGTTTGTTTACTAAATGGGATACTTATTGTGAAACAGACTGGATTTATTTCATTGTAACACAAATATTTTATTGAGGCTTGTGTACCGTTTATAATAATCGATTACTCTATATACGAGTACCTATAGGTATTACTAAAAACATGGCCTTTTATGGTCCCCAGAGGCATACAGAGACGGCATGGGTATTGGGACATTGCTTGTCACTACGCTTCATAGATTCATGTTGGTTATTTCAGACCAAGGTCTAAAAGTGGCTTATTGGTGATTCGCCTGAATTTTACTCGCCCGAAACTGGCGAATCGACTCCATTAAATACCTAATATTATTGTTTTTGAGTCGATTTGCACGGTTTTTTTTTTTTTTTTTTAACTTTCTGTTAATGGCCTCGAGAAAAATTATATTATATAAAAGTGTCAATTCGCCCGTTTCGGGCGAGTACATTCGGGTGAATCACCAACAAGCCCTAAAAGTTCTTTACGATGTTTCTTTTTCGCCGTAAGTCAGGAAAGTGTGGACATCACTGTATCTGTGTACCTAAGCTTGCAGTATATTAACTATGTATAAAACGAAAAAAAGGACTAAAAGTGTTTTGTAAAATTCCCAGCAGATTCTTATCTTGCTTCTAAATATAGTCGTCGCTAACTAATCAGTAAGCAAGGAGCGCCTTTCAAGAACTTTTTGTTTCGAAGATCAGATAACTTTGAGTTCGCAAACTACCTTTTTGTATTTTTTGGATGAAGTACCTGGTTCTAAATAATGGCTTCCGATTTTGTATTTTGTTTTTTAACTTCTATTTGGACCGGTTTGGAAGCTGCATTTGTTTTTTTAAGATTTCTTAGACGTTGTACTTCCGTAACAGGATTGAAAGATTTTTACTGATAAAATATTTATTTAAATACGCTTTTCTGTATTGTAGCCATGGCACAAGAATTGATTTTATGTTTTATACGTTCCTGTTTTGTCTCGTTTTGGATGACCATCTCCGAGCATCTAAAATTTTTATAGCGTATTGTGACTCCAAAAATACAATACCTGTGGGAGTCTAACACAATACTACATGAAAGATTCGACATTACTCGAACCGTATATATCTAAAAACGAACAACTTTTTGTGTAGTATCAAAATCTGTTATTCCATCTGCCCACGCGCCGAACTGACACAACAACAAACCGTCCTTTAGAGACGGCGCGACTGTCGCCGACGCATTTCCGTAAACACCGCTGTCAAATGGCTACACCTCGCGAAACCAAATAAACTTTACAACAGACCGCAAACTTCCAAACAAATCCAAACTCTGACGCAACTGAACAAAGTTGAAATTCGAACAGCAGAATTTCGACATCAAATTCGGTGTCATTTATTGCATGGATAGCTGCCCCAGTTCTAGCCAGGTATCGGTCCCCAAGAAAGATGACACTGTGTCAACAATTTGTCCCTTCGTACATTAGAAGAACGCCTTACAAGACAAACATGGTAAACTCACGAAAAACACATTTCAGTAATCCGTCCATCCGTCGAGCTAATTCTTAGCACATGGTGCGTGTTTTTTGCACCGTAAAATATAAGTGTTATTTCATTAAGCGTGTCGTTGGTTGTTCATTTAGTACGAGCCGACATGGCGTCAGTTCCACGTGTTCGTGTTACGTCTGATGTGTGAAAACGCTTCTAATAAAACCATAAAGTTGGATAGTGGATTTTATTGTTATCGTTTTTATTTTGGACGGGATTTATTAGCCAGATTATCTAGGAGATGGGGTTTTGAATAAATATTTTTGATGGTTTATGATACGATACCCGATAAAGTATAGAATTTTGACGTAGACACATTGGGTAATTGGTTATTCATAAAAATATTTAATTTCTACCTCGTAACAGTTTGAAAAAACTGAACATAAATTAATTAGACGCGTGACAACATTCGCAATATTAACTTCATACAGTGTTGCCCCTGGGGGGATAGAACAAAAGCGAAAACGAGTTCGAAAAATGCTTTAATTTCGCACTAATTACCTACATGCAGTCAGTTGTAACGTCACGAACGCACTGGCAACTAATAACTTCAAACGCATCATATTGCAAAGGGTTCCAAAATTGAACACGTGTTCGTTCGAAAAATCATGATTACCTCCTAAGGGAGCCAATCACTGCCATTAGAATTAGATATTCGAAATTCAAACGGCTATCAAGTTACTTGGGGTGACAGTTCTGGCAGTTATGGGCATTTGAAAATGTGCACTCGGTCTGTAATTACGTAATTACATGGAGCAATGTGAAAAATCACAAAATTTCGTAAATAAGTTTTAGTATGAACGATCAAAGGGATTTTATCGCTTTGATGGTGGTACGCGCCGACTGACAGCTTTAATGCAATATCAATGTACTAAAATCAAAAGTTGCGCTTGTTTAAATTACTATAAACCCAAATCGATTGAACTGAGTGCAATCGTATGTTCTAAAATATTATTAGTTCACGTGTATGCGAGAGCTATCAATTTCTAACCGACAAAAAACATTAAGATCAGTTCAAACGGACTCGCAACAGTTTGGAGTTGGCGGGCCGCGTGTCACTCGCCTTAAATGCGAAAGCCATGTCTCTATAACCGATTTTTTATATTTACTTTTCTCTTGCAACGCGTGTCGACATGTGCCTGCAGTAAATTAGTAGGGGACACGAATCACCCTCGCGAACTTTTTTTAACAAAGATTTTTGAACAATAGCCGTAACTACTAGCGTGTGAGTTGTAAAGTCACTCCCGGCGGCGTTGGCGTGTTCCGTGGGTAGGACATAAATATCATATTTTTGAGTAGCAACACTTATTATTTACGAGCTGTAGCGATTTCTGCAGTTAACTTTATCAAAGACAAACTAGACGTTTCTGCAAAATAAGACACAGTTTTTGATAAAAGGCTTACGAAATGTGATTACCACGCAATAGCGATTCTAAAATTACTTCGGTCAGTCTTTTAAACTTGCATTGTTTCAAACTTTCCATATCGTATTGCATCGTCCAAAGTTTCCGAGAAAGTAAGATCCAAAACCGATATAAATCTTAAAAATGGGTCACATTTTTTTTTTAATTACATAAATATTTATATAGATAATAAAACTTTATGTCACACACATAAACCCGAGGAAGGAAATATCGAGTAAATATCTAATAATCGATATATAGAGTTCTAACGCACAACTATGCGATAAAGTTAGTTTTATGTGCGATAAAGTAACGTATCGAGATAAACATAAACAATATTTTATGTTACTCGCAATCTGCTAAATCTTATTTTTATCTCTGCACGACTAGGAATGTGTGGCTATGAAATCAGCTGTTATTCACACATAGTCTTACTGACTGTTCAAAAAGTATTTACGCTTCTACTGTTGAAAAGTTATCTGATCGAATATAGAGTCAAGGTCCCTAACTCTGCAAGACCTAACTTTACAAACCTTACATCTTGGTCAAAATGTACGGCTTGACCGTTTCGCGGCCGTCGCACAGAAAGAAAGAAAGAAAAATTGTTTATTCTGCACAAACTAAACGCACATTACAAAAAAACAGACACTCATAGGGGTTTGTGGTAAGACATTACGTCACAGGTCTTTAACTTGTTCGGTAGTACAAGCGTGATATTGCTATCGGGAACCGACCCCTCCGGGCGCTACTGGGACTTTACGTGTGTTATGGCATGCAATAATAATAATAATATTTTATTCAAAAAAATTACAAGGTATAAAAAGTAGTACAGTTTTGCTTAAATGTAAATTATATTCCTAAGACTTACGTGCCTGAACTAGGTAATCCTGTGTTTCAGGCGAGAAGAGCTAAAATAGACTTACAAAATAAATAAATAAACAACAGGTTGACAATAGATCACTAATTATATGTTGAGTAGCTTAACTCTTAGTTTCTAAATTTGATAAATACTTAACGTAGGTGAAATTTGTACATAGTATATTCACTTTAACACAGTTAGTAAATTCTCTGTATCTTCGTAAGACATACTTTGGAGAGCATCCTTGAGTATTCTCTTACAATTTTTGTAGTTCAAGGGGTAAATGTTTGCTTTTGAGTTTAGTCTATTATAGAGAAGAGGACCGAGGTACAGGTAAAATTTGGATACTAATAGTTCAAGGGAACGGCCAAGCCAAGTCTCCTCAAAATCGTTTACACACCCGCTGATTCTACAGCCTCATACTAGCATCTATGTAGTGAGCCGTATCATATCTGTGTGTTCTTTACGACGGCGACACTTAATTTATAGCTGTCACACTGGCCCGTCTATGGTCAATATTTTTTGCTCTATATCCATTCATATGGCGACGTAGTGCTATCATGGGTAATATTTTTTTATTATAAGGAGAGTTATGAAAGAGTTTTTTGTTCGCTGATTTGGAGAAAATATAGTGCTTTACCTGCTTCCGTATTGCAATAGTCATTAAAGTTGAGTGTTTTTACACTATGCAGTTGGAGGAGGGCGAAGCTCATCGAACAAGGAGGATTTTTCAAGAGGACGTATTTTTTTTGTCTCGGTATTGTTGAAAAAGATTTAGCTTTCAAAAATAAGAATAAGAGATTTTTAAATAAATACATAATTATATAACTCATGTAAAAATAACTTAATATTATTATCAAAGGAAATAATATTTTTAAAGTTACACTAGGTGACTAATTAAGTAGATAATGACTTCAAAACATGGTTAATTTTTATTTTTGAGTTAGAGAAAGTCTGTTTTAACTATGGGAAATAAAAGAAACTGTATGCAAAAAAATGCAAACACGCGAAGCAGCCATTATTTTTGTCACCATCGCCAATCCCGACGACAATATTTTTCAACTTTTTAAGAGTTTTTGAAGGGTCTCACTTTTTTTTTTGGAAAACCTATTTTATAGGATAACTAAACACGTCAAGCTTTATATTAAAGAGCGAGGTATATAACCTACCTATAATCTAAATGTTCGTATTTTACGGACCAACTAATTTTATTATTGTATCAACGTACAATAATAATATATAACAAAGGACTTCTAGGTAATTATCCTCTTTCATAGACGTTGTATTCTTTCCCAATAAGTATTATTATTTTTACGCAATTAGGTCACCGAATACTTTCCAAAAATACGTTATAAAAATAGGGCTGTGAACGCAAAAATCGAAAGATAGCAAATCGAATGGAGATTCAATTATAGATTAGCCCTTGTATCGTACCACATTCACAACTCTGGGACACGTGAATAAATAAACACAATTACGTCACACAAAAGAGTAATCCCTATTGATTTCGTTCGCAAAATACAAGTTCGCCTATGAAATCGACTCGTATATCGATTATGAAGGTTCATTTTGCTAAAATTGGACACCGAATCGAATATTTTTTTCGTCGATTTTTTCTACGCTACAATAGCGCGCTGTAACAAAAGACATACATCAATTCGAGTGTCAAAAACTAACATCTGCGCGTTCGTTGTAAACAGAGTAAAATAGTGGGGTCTTGGGTACCCCAGCATCCGAAGGGGACCCTCAGACTCTGGGCAAGCCTGTGTTTATAGCTCATTATTATTGTGCGACGCTTTAGAGTAACTGCAAATGACATACTCCACCTATTATTAAAATAAACCGTAGGCTAGAAAGGGCTTTTGTTTGATAAAATTTTAAAATAAAGCTTGTGTTGGTGAGAAATAGCAGTGGGTGGGATTGAACGTC
Source organism: Agrochola circellaris (assembly GCA_914767755.1). NCBI lineage: Eukaryota > Metazoa > Arthropoda > Insecta > Lepidoptera > Noctuidae > Agrochola > Agrochola circellaris. Next base: position 7,753,860 of record OU611847.1, read on the forward strand.
GCCTTTCACGAGCCTTGCTCAACACGCCACTGCATAAACACTTGAATATAAGTGTTTACACAGTAATTTATATTGTTAGGGTCGATGTGACGAGAAGTAGCTGTGCTAATGTTCGATATCAAGACAAAGAATCCGGTATTTTTTGCAATAGTATATTTTGCGGAAAAAAAAATCGTCTGACCAATTTCAACTGTAGTATCACTGATGTGAGACATCTACTATAAGTGTCTATTTACTCGATTGTTTTAACCATTTTGATCTCAACAGGTCCAGTAAACGGTGGCATGAACGATGACTACGTCAGCACCGGAGAAGCACCCTATATCATAGAACAACCAATCGACGTCACAGTAGCGCGCCACCAGCCTGCGACGCTCAACTGCCGAGCCGGAGGTTCCCCGTCTCCCACCATCCGATGGTACAAGGGAGGGGTACTCGTCGTCTCCGACACACACCGAAGCCTTCTCCCAGCCGGAGGTCTGTTCTTCTTAAGAACTACTCATGGAAGGGCACATTCAGACGCTGGCGTCTACTGGTGTGAAGCCACCAATCCATATGGAACAGCGAGGAGTCGAAACGCAACGTTGCATGTTGCAGGTCAGTTTTAATTATTCAGTCATTTTGTTATTGTACGAGTACTTGCTTTCTTTTTGCACAGGTCATAGTTAATCTTGATTTGTAAGTGGGGCAAACAGTTTAAAAATGTAGGAGTGTGAACTTTTAACTCCGGTTTTCGTGAGATTAGCGTACCCGTTCACATGATTGCATAGTCACCAAGCCATGTAAAGTGCAAATGTGGGTTGTCGTGGACCTTTTTTGTCGCGGGGTAACCCGTCATGGATACCCATCCACCTTAGGGTTGGGTTATCGACATCCCCTGACTAAATACCAACTTCATTTTCCATCTCTAATTCAGGAATGTATTAACTTGACTCTCAAGAGTCTCTGGTGTTTCTACAACCGCCTCAAGTAGAAAAAAGTAATATATTTAGTCTAAAAAATCTATCTCTTTTTTTCATCTAGTCCTCCGTGAAGAGTTCAGACTGGAACCGGTCTCGTCGCAGTCGGCACAGGGCGAGACTGTGATACTGGAGTGCTCTCCACCGCGAGGGTCACCCGAACCTAACGTCTACTGGAAGAAGAACGGACAGATGCTGCATTTTGATGGTGACGCCAGGTCAGTGATTATACTTTGTTAGCTGCATTACAAAACTAATGAAAATCTGTCTACATTTTGTTGGAAACTTGGGGACAGAAACAAAGCCAAAAGTTGGCAAAGACGAAGAATAGTTTGCGAGTTTTGCATGATCGCGAATCACGTGCCAAAAACCTTATCCTTCAATTACTTTATCAAACGATTTATTTGCAACTAAAATACTGAATCCAGTATCATATTAAAGTTCAAACAAACCTCAAACCGTTTAATTTCAACAAATCTAACATCCAAACAAACTTACAACTTAAAAGAACATGAAGTTATCCAAAGTTACGGCGTCTGTGATAAAGGGTAGTTGAGGCAAATTCAAGGGTAGTAAGTGCTCAGCTCATAGTAGCAAAGTGGGATGGTGGAAACATGATAGTCTTGTATAGCCACTCGAACAGTCGTTTGATATCGGATATCTTCATACATTCTACCGCACAGTTCAGGCATGGAGTAAAAACAAATGGAGTGCTAATGTTGAAGTCTTTGTGTTGAATATCTAATGCAAAATTCGCCGCAATGCGCCGTCTAGTATTCACATTTCTACGTGTATGGCTTTTCACCAATTCATGATAATTTAACGCCAAAATATCAGGAAAATAAAATTACGATTCTGTTGACAAGCTAATTGACTAACGAACAAGTAAAAACTGACAAGGACTCAAGTATGTTTTACTATCAACAGTCGCTCCGTCGTAAATCACCCCGTTTGATTTTTGGAATATCAGTACCTTTAGCACTCCATTTTGATTACTCAGTGTTTACGGGCAATCATACTAGGTACTAATTTATGCGGATCTTAGCTGCGGGAGCGAACATTCCTTACGAGCGCGACTTTGTAATGGTCACAATTAAGAGTCTGAGAATATTTATAGAGCCTTTGGAGACCTGATTAAGATCTTGAGACAATGATTTTGTTTTTGTTATTACTGGGCATTTTATTCAGGCCTAAGATCCGAAAAAGTTTTACCAAATAAATTATCGACGTTTCCACTTTAACAAAACTCTTAGCAATACAAAGAAAAACTAACACGCTCAACGTTGTTTATAAATGAGATAAATCTTAACGCGGTGAATTGAATCTCGCTCAAAAGTTATATTGTCAATTTTCACTTTGCTCTCTATGAATTTTTATGAGCTTCACATCTTGAGGGCGCGCAGTTACGTATGGTGGAGCATAAAAATAATTAACAGCCGTACGCAGAGAGGGAGGTACATCAAAGTTATAAAAGAAGGGGATATTTGAAGAGCTCGACAAGCAATCAAGTAAAAATCTCAATAGTTCTGACTCACCGGACCCTATATTAAATGTTAATTTCCCATTGAAATATTCCGCCCCACATTTGAATGACTTTGTTACTATGCACTTTGTTCGAAGGAATAAAAAGTTTCATTATTAATATTGGAACAATTGTTTACTTTCAATGCTAAACTGTGATGCTTTATTACCCCAGGATGCATTTAGTCGACGGTGGCAATCTCGTAATACAAGACGCCAGGCAAACCGACGCCGGAAGATATCAATGTATCGCGAGGAATGCGGCGGGTACGAGGGAATCAGCCGTTGCGATGCTCAGAATACACAGTGAGTAACAATTCATTTCGTACCTCGAATTTGCAACTAGCAAAGATTTGTTGAATTCAATTCATAACTCTGTAATTTCTGTTTGCGACTCGACGTTTGTGAGCCGTTTCTCGCGAACACCTCTTTTGTCGTGTAATTCAGAGAGACATTTCTCACTGCACAGTTAAGCCGTACTTAATCACGGGCCCGGAGGACGTTGTGGCGCAGACCGGAGGCAGCGTCACATTCCAATGCCGGGTGGGTGGAGATCCCCTCCCGGACGTGCTGTGGCGAAGGAGCGCTGGAGGTGGAAACATGCCACTCGGCCGCGTCAAAGTTCTTGACGACAGGAGCCTGCGACTCGACAACGTTATTCTAGGGGATGAGGGAGAGTACGCTTGTGAAGCTGACAATTCTGTTGGCGCTGTGAGCGCTAGTGGATACTTGACTGTATACGGTAGGTTTTATGATCGATACGTTTTGTTTTAATTTCAATAACATAGTTTGTGTTTTGTGCTTGAAGTACGTTTTCCATTGTATTAATATTTTTGTTTATTTGCAGATGCTCCTTCAATTACACTAAGACCAAATTCAGTGAACGTTGAAACCGGAACAATGGCTACATTCACATGTTCTGCCACCGGGAGACCAGAACCGACCATGTTCTGGAGTATAGAAGGCAATAGAACCATCATATTTCCCGGTACATCCAGAGGCAAATACCACGCAACTACAGTACTAGATGGGGTGACTGTACTAACAATCAACGACACAAATAAAAACCATAGTGGAAACACGATAGTTTGTTCGGCGGTAAACTTTGCTGGCAGCTCGTTTGTCAGAGCGAAACTAACCGTGACGTCAGACGATGACCGCCCACCGCCAATCATAACAAACGGGCCCTCTAACCAAACGTTACCTATAAAATCGATGGCAGTTTTCCCCTGTACAGCCGTCGGCGCACCTGAACCAATCATCGCCTGGTATTTCGAAGGGGAAGCATTAATACAAAATCATAGACGGAATGTTACTAATGACGGTACTCTCATATTGAAGGATTTGGACAAAATAGACAGCGGCACTTATACGTGCGTCGCGTCCTCACATCATGGGAAATATGTGTGGAGCGGCGTGTTGCTTGTGGATAGTCCGATCAATCCGAACATTCATTTTTTTCGAGCTGCCGATGTATCTTCATTACCCGGACCGCCAACAAAACCTTTCATATACAACATAACAGAAACAAGCGTTACAATAACATGGAATCAGAATAATAAAATAGGATCGTCGTCTATACTTGGATATCAAGTGGAAGTATTTTCTAGAGAAACTTTGTCGGGGAATAGCACTCCCCGCAATTCAAGAGGTTGGGTAATATTGTCGCGGCGGGTCCATCATACGCAATTCGTATCTAAATCTTTAGTACCCGGGGTCACTTACATGTTTATAGTTCGGACGGAAAATTCCCACGGGTTGTCTGGTCCAAGTCCGGTCTCCGATGCGGTTACTATTGGTGACGATGCAAACTCTTTATGGGAAACTGGAGTATTCTCGAATAATACGGAATTCAGAAACAACATTCTAACCGACAATATTGTAGAACTGATTGAAGCAACACCGATAGACTCCAAAACTATAAAGCTCATGTGGGAAATACTGAACTTTTACTACTTGGAGGGCTTATTCATATATTTCAGACCCCTAGACAATATAACGACGGAGTATGAAATGAAAACTATTTTGCATTCCAACGATGTCTCCGGATATGAAATAACGTCTTTGAGAAAATATACAAAATACGAGTTTTTCCTCATACCATTCTATAAGAAATTCGAGGGGAAGCCGTCAAATTCCAGAGTGGCTCAAACTTTGGATGATGGTAAATACCTAGACAATATTTGCATTTCATATCTTTACTGTACCTTTTAAATTTTTGCTTACATTTTATTATTTTTTACAGTTCCTGACGGTCCTCCAATTAACATAGAAATGTTCATTTTAAATACCACGACAGTTCATTTGAAATGGTCCCCTCCGGAGGCCCATTTACAAAACGGAATTATTACTGGTTACAACGTGTTGGTTAATTGGTTGGACATACCTGCGAACAAGTCCATGGTGGCTATCAACACGACCGTTCATCAAGCCACCAGTCTAATTATGACTAATTTGACGTCTGGTGTCAGTTATTCGGTCCAAATTGCTGCCGAAACTATCGTCGGGCTCGGTCCATTCAGCCAAAAAGTGTATTTAAATATTGACTCCCGCTCCGTTGGACTCGACCCTTTATCCAGGTAATTTCATTTCCCAAACAAATCCACAGAATATAATCACAAATGAAATGTCATTACATGTAACATCGGACGGACATTCTGACATATTATTTTATTTCAGATACCCGATAAACGGGGAGGTGTCTATAGTGGCTGGAGACTTTGTTATGGAAACATGGTTTTACTTTTTGATTGGAGCGATTGTTCTGTTCAAAGTAATTGTGATTGGCGGCATTATTTATGTGCGGAAGCACAACATTTTCGCCAAAAAGTCTGCACTCCCTAACATTTATGGTAAGTGTTAGTATATATCGTCGAGTGCCACCCTGCACAGCAAACATAATAATAAATGCTCCGCGTATATCTTTGATTGTTCGGGGCGGATCGCGTTCACATAAAACAACCGACGACGCTAACTCGAAAATAAACAGTTATTCAGCTTATCTCGAAACGCTATTTTTTCCGAGGAATCAGCATCAGAATTTCAAAATTAAAAACATTCCTCGGGTGTCGTGGGGTGGTGCAGGGCGCCGAGCGTTTGTTTGATGGAGGCTTTGCCATGCGACGGTAAGGGAGGGGAGCTAGATTACTTTCGAGTTGAAAGGTAGCGCGAGCCCTCTCGTGAGCGCAGTGGATCTCTTTCACTTTGCATTCACGTTCGGGGCACAAAGGAATGATACAAATCCGAGAAATAAAGACCCAGTAAATGTAAATGTTTTCTATTTTGTTTTCTTCGGGCGATTCGTTTGTTGACTCACCCAGTTACCTTTAAGCCAATTTCCCTCGCTTTGTTTGTTTTATATTGCGTTTTACATCTTTTAAGTATTCAGTAAACGAGATGATTTGCATTCAACTTATGAAATGGTTGTCAAACGGTATTATAATTGAGGAAATCCCCGGTATGCCTAATTGGTGATGTTGTTTTAGATTCCAACGGAACGAGCTTAGTGACTCAAATGAACATAAAAGCCGCAGTGTCTTTGTCACATCCTCTCAGCAGTTGTTACAATAAGAACACTGTGACGAAAACTGAGTCATTGTTGTGGATGGAGAATCAGCCGGGATTATGTATGTCCGGCACTCAAACTAATCAGGGTAAAGAGAAAACTAGCTCCGAGTACGACAAAGTTGCTCACCAATTACCTGAATATGCTGAAGTGACGTCTTCACGAGCGAATGCAAATGAATGGAACACAAGTAAAACTGCAACTTCACCGGCGGCGTATGCCTCGGTTACTTTAGTTGCCAATACCAGGCAATGTGTGAGTTCATTGGTAAGAGTCCAATTATATAATGTTCTCGATTTCGAAAATTTGAAGCTCTGCCAACTTGGAGTTTGTACCATTTAATTTATTCACTCAACTGTCGAAGCCTCAAGTTGGTGGAGTATCACTTGTTTGGGATGTAATTGAAGCCAGTAGATTGCCAAACTTATCTTAATAGCAAGCCATTACATTCATTTGAAGTATTCATCATTGTTTGTGTTTTCTACAGGGCTGGTTCCCTCCAACTGGCAAGAACGTCGAGTCCTTCGACAATCGGTATGCCCCTGAAGAGGAAATGTATCCAGCCAGTAACGGAGGCTACTATAACAGAAATGTGTACAGTGAAAAATACTTTCAAGGTCATCCAAACGTCCTAAAGTTTTACGACTTGCCTTCTTTAGATAAAACTCAGAAGGCTCAGATACGATACAATCAAAGTTTAGAAGACAGAAAAGGCGATAAAAACTCAAAGACTGATGCAACACAATCGCTTATAGGTCGCACTTATGGGATAAGTTCTAGGAAAAATTCCGAAACGGAATCGACGTACAGAGCGTTTGGCGAAGAGGAGACGGATGAAGAGAATTATCCAGAGGATGGTGGTTACGATGAGTTGCAAGCGATGCAGCCGCAGCGGCAGAGACCACAGCATCAGTACGAAAGGCCTAATTTTGACAACGATGCGACGAGGACGCTGGCCCGGCTGACGTCATTCAGGCAAGGGCAGGGGCTGACTGGTGGTGCCAAACCTTCCCTCGCCCCCTCGCACCCGCCCCCCGCGCCTCACCCCCGCATCGACTCTGTGACTCGGTAGTATCACGCCTTGCCGGTTTTCGGCGACCTGTGCCAAACGGACGTATAGACCGATAATCTTTCCTAGTAGTGTAGTGACGTCACTGAGATCGCAGATCTTCCTCACTCTGTACAGTTGCAGTATACTTGTGTAAAGATCGTGATTGGTTTATTTTTGAAGATAAAAGAAGTGACAGTGTGTGATTTTAGTTCTGATTTCTGCGGACTGCGAAGGCCTAAAATTGTGATTTAAAAGTGACTGGCCTATTATGTTATAGCGCACAATAACTGACAGTGATTTATCTGAAATTTCTTATAATATATTTTGAAATATTCCTAGTCTTTGTAATTATAGATTATTGTAAATTATGTAAATAACTATTATTAATTTAACGAATACGAATAACGTTCTTGAACTAACTAAACTTGGTGAAGTTAATATCAATTCTGATAAATGTTTACAATGTTATTATTGGAATTGGAAATTCAATTGATATGTCCGTCTGAATATCAATAAACGAATTTGTAATCCTATATCATTAGTGTAAGAGTAACAGGTAAAAATAGAAAGAACAAATTAACGCTTGGCAATAATTTGAAATAACATAACCTTATTAAAATTATTCATAGCATTGTAAATAATAATAATAATAGACTTGAAACTTGAATAATAGTGTTTCGTTTGGTAACACTGCATATATAAAACAATAGTTTATTCAAATAAAAAATATATTATTAGTTCTATTAACTGTATTTAATTAGTATTATTATTTAGTTTATTTCACGTGCCATATGTAGGAATCATAGCTAAATAATAATAAAGTAACATTGGAGTTGTGAGATAAAATTCAAATGAAGCTTTTACAAAACTAAAATTATAATCTACGTAAGATCATGTGATATGAGTTTTTATAGCCACTTGTTATAATATTAAATAGCACGACTTGTATTGCATATCAAATGTATTAGTCATGTAATAGTTAAAAATGTTATTATAATTAGGTCGCTTCCATAACTGAGAAACAAAATTATAATTATAACTTGTACTTATTTGTCCTCCATTTTGTAAATAATGTAAAATGGAGTTGACTCGCCTTTTATACTTCAAATTGAATGTATCAACTGTTTTTTTGTATTCTGTCGACTGTTAAACAAACTATTTTAGGCCGAGATCACAAGATCGCGAGTTGTGGTGACAGGACCAAACGGTGGAGACATTAATCTAAATGAAGAACGCTCACAGAATTCTTTAAAGCACGTTTGTCAAGAACTTCACGTTGTCATTTAAATTGATGTTATTACTGACCAACTGGTCTAAAGTCATCACTCGTTTTCTTGTATCCCTGCCCTTATTTAGATACCTTGCTTTACTATGTACAGCAAATTCATATAAAGTAGAGTTTAGACTGCAGGTTCTTGAACAGAATTCTTCGTAGTTCCTATTTTCGCACTTTGTTCAAAAATAATAAAGGCAATAGGCATTTCACATAATAATACTAAAATAAAAGATTGTTTATTATTATTACTTATATTTATGAATAAATAATGAGGCTCGACACGTGTTTATTAACGCCATTTTGTTTATTGCAAATAACTTGAAATTGAACGACTTTGTTTATGGATCAAAGAAATCTCGAATGTTCCAGAACATCAAATTTTAAGTTAGGTTACGTTTTTAGGGTCCATCTACACATCGACGTTTGAATTCAACTTTAGTTCGATAGCAGACTGGAATATGTTCAATTGCAAATAACATAAAAAAAAATAAAAAAAAACAAAAGTATTACCTACAAAAATAATAGCTAAGCTATTGCCAACACTATAAAAACAATCTCCAACAATATTAAATTCTATCAGTGCAAAAAATATTTTATATAAATTTTCTACAAACGAGGATGTGTAGAATAACCTATAATGCGATTACCAAATAAACAAAATACAATTGAAATAAAATAGCAAGGTGTCTATTTATGAAAACTGTACTAAAATAACATGAAACATTGTAACAAGCCCAAAGGCCTATTTTTATGTGCGATATGCCACGACCATACATTGAAATAGACAACACAATAATTATAAACTTGATGGATTTTAATTTTTGTATTAGTCTTTGGATACCTATTTTTTAATAAAATAATTTAAATACTAATAATATTGCATTTCATTTGGCTCGTTTACCTAATTAGATTATTCATTTTCAGCTCAGACCAAATACCAAGACATGGCGCTGCGAACAGTACAGTGAAGCATGCCATAACTACACCTCCACTCTGTGCATACACGCTCACACGCACACATTTACAATCAAACTCCACCTCACTTAGTGCACACATGTTTACGAAACCGGCCTCAGGTAGTGACGTGAGGCCGGTTTCGTAAACACCAACCAAGACATAGCGCTGTCAAGAGTGCTTGACAGCGATAAGTCTTGGTTTTTAATTGGTCTGAGATTTTCACTTTCACTCATCACCATTTTGACATCTTGAAGTTTCATAATATTTTTAATATTTATATTTAAATGTTGAATGCTTATTTACCACCATTAGACAAATAGGAACAATATAAAAGAGACATATTCATTGGCTCGTGCAAGTCAATTAAATGCCTATACCATTATAATACCTACCCATTCTCAAACCTGAAAAGTCTAAGTCATTTATTCGCCTGAAACTCGGCACATAGGATGTTCATACATACAGTGTGTGGACCATTTTATATTTTGCTAAGTACCTGGTACTTGTTGATGGGCCTACACTGTCCTCTCATACCTTTTATAACTGTAATTTGGAAACATTGTAAAAACCATTTACTTTTAAAAGAGTAACCGTGGAGTTTCTTGCCGGCTCTTCTCCATAGGAAACGACCAATTGGAACCAAACACCTGGCTTCTGACGTTTCATAAGTGCCCTTGTAGGTTTATGTGAAATAAAATATTTTGAATTTGAATTTGAAAAAAGAACGGATCCACATGCTGCACCTGACATAATTTTTTTTGTATCAGTCTATCATTTAGTTTTTGAATTGAGTATTCGATATTTCTTACGTTATTTGCAAACAAATTTTGAATTTCGCGGGTTACATTGTAGGAATCACCTTAAGTAACGCCAAAGTAGATTTTGACAAGTTCGTAACTTCAAATTCTCAATTCAAAAACCGGGTGTATGTATGCAGGGCAAAGTTATGTTCTCATTCATACAAAGAAACTACGAGCATAGATCACCACGCTTGTTGAATAAAATGAAATTAAGTTCGACAAGGACCTTCTAGATTTTAATACATAGTTTGGTTATAATAATATGGGGCTGGTTGTAATCAAAATCACATGGCATGGCTGATAATTGACTTGATAATTATCTACTATCAGACGGTATTAAGATCTCAATCCTAAATCAAGCGGTATCAACGTTATAGTATCGACGTCCATCCCTGTAGGGGTAGGTAATTAGAGGAGTAAAACACACCCACGTAACATTAATACTATAGTACTATCGCGGACACACATAATATCTGAATACCGTAAGGATTATTCCTGCTTGCAGCGCTCGGCCGCTATAGTAACGCTTACCTATACAAAAAAAAAACGGGCGGTAAACAGATTTGGTCATCGTGTGCACGGGATTTTCTTTTCAAAGTGGTTAGATATGCGTGACCGCGATGGTACCTATTATCGATAATGATCATAGTGGATTATCATTTGCCGTAACTATACAGGATGGTAGGGACTTCGATGCACAAGCGGTTACCATATATTCAGTACATGATTCAGAAAACACCTGCGCTGAGATTAAAAAAAAAATACTTTTCCATACGCATCGGCAGCTTTTGTTTTGATAACGGACGAAAAATTTCTACGCTAGGGTCTAGAATCAGGTGCTGAATACATGTTTACAGTTTGCGCGTCGATTTCCTTGCCACCCTGTATTAGTTCTACGTAAAATGATTGAACAACGATTGGTATAATTTTATGGTTGCTCAATCAATACAATCCAGTGGAATGGGTCCTTTACATTCAAAATAGCATAATCTTTGACCCCTGGGGGTGAAATTCTATGATATTTTAGACCGTTGGCGGCCAACGCAATTGTTCGACAAAACTATTCGGTTGCGGTAATGGCCCAACTGTCATTCGCAGATAAAACGCCAATTTAATCGAGTCGATTGTGTTTCATTGATACATTTTATATCGATTCAATTGATGATCAAATCGAATCAGTTTACATAGTTTGGCAAGTTTTTCCACAGATCGATTATTTTGCGATTTTTGAACAAATGCGATGAAACAAATGAACGTAAAATATGAGCGGCCTTTTCAGTTGCTTAAAATAAAGCACATTATTATTTTGATTCAAAGTGAATCCTTTATATGCTAAATCTCATAAATTAAACTTAATACCACATTAGTCTTTTTTTGCAAAACCGCTCTGGCGTCACTTCCACATGAGTCCGTATGACACTTAAACACGATTAAAAATATCACTTCTGTGCCAGTAAATCCGCGGTCAAAAGCCATCAGAGCCATCCTTATCTAACTCCCATTAATTAAATTCAATGGTAGCCACCAACAAAAGCATTACGTATGAATGAAAATTTAAATCGGGCCAAACATGAGGACGCTTTGTTTGACGGCTCATTCAATTTATGGTTGCAAATCTCTGTCGTACACTCTTCGTAAGTATATTATTGGTATTTAGCAGGCTGCCCGCAGGCTCGTCTGTAAGCGGTAGATAGCTAACATACATTAATACACATGCCGATTGGATTCCGCTTTGCCTTGTAGTATGGGGCTTGGTTGCATTGTGAAGTGTGGGATGTGTGGATTTAAATTTTATCGGAAATGACTGTTTTTGGTGATATTTTAATTAAGTGTATATCAATGTTAATCTATAGCCTAACTGCGTAATACACCATTGCTTCTAAGTTCGAAAAAAAATCTGCTCAGCAACGTTAATAACGCAATGAATGTTGTTAAAATGTCAAAATGAAACAGATTCGTTTACGAATTCATGTTACGTAATTAGATAGCTAGTTTAAAAAACCGGCCAAGTGCGTGTCGGACCACGCACAATGAAGGGTTCCGTAGGTGGGATGAATTAAGGTATCTCAAAAATAAACTTAAAATTGTAGTTGAAAAACATGATTTACCATACATCGATATACGCCACGGTCAATTCTCCAACTCCAAATGTAAGTTCGTAATCGCATATTTTTTTTATTACTATAACTAACCGATTTTCCTTTATTTGTGCTATAGGACCTTGCTTGTTGCAAAATTTCATGATTCTAAGTCAACGGGAAGTACGAGTACCCTATAGGTTTTGATTTATTTGCGAGTGTCAAAATATATAGCATAAATGGCCGTATCTTTTTATGGCGTCGACTTAGAAGTTTGAATTTTTTTTAGAGCTCCAAGGGACAACACACTTACGTATTTGATATTAATTTAAAAGTCAAAGTGCAAGTCAAGTCATTTATTTCAAATAGGCCCTTGTAAGGCACTTTTGAACGCCAAAGTTTACAAAAATTTAATTGAGTCGCCCCTTCCAAAAGGTAGTTTTCGTATGGAGAAGAATGGGCAAGAAACTCCACCGTTACTCTTTTAAATTGATATCTCCACGCGTTCCTCAGAAAAAGAGTCTTGACAAATTGACAGACAGCATCGAAGTGATAAGGGTATAAGCGTTCAGTTTGTTCCTTTGAGGTATGGAACCCTAAAAATGAAAATTTTACTGTACTACAAATGTGACGAACACAAAACATATTGGCAAACAATTAGATTGAGGATCATACAAACAAGCAACGAACTTGGCAGGTGATTCAACGTTGTTGTTACATCCTTGACAAAATTAATAAACACTCAGGAACTTTAACTGCAGAATACCTATAGGTTGATAGCATTTGGTAGCTATTACACGCCAGAATTTCAAGGTATTTAGCTCGGCTGGTTGGTAGCCGGCTTGACTCCAGGCTACAGATAACTTCACATGGCTGTTGGATTCCATGTTTTCTTGCATGGGATATCATTATCTTTATACCCGTGCTCCCGTGAAGAAATCCTGAATGGAGATGCAGAAAGGAACAAAAGTACCTGAGTATTTTTAATTTTGCGCAAATGTAATCAAATATTTTGAAATCTCTCCGAGCATCGACAGTTTTTGAGCCTCATATTTAAATTAATTAAGATAGACGTATTATAAGTATTTGAATTTAGAATGATCAAGTTTTAGATATAAGTCGGTCACAGCATTGAATGATGATTAGTTTATCTTCAGAATTATACAAAACATATCACCATTTCCCAAAAGACATAGTATGTAAACTCCAACATAGTGCAGTTCGCAAACATTCAAACAACAGAGCGAAATCCGTCCAACTCGAACCGATAAACTTTTTACTGCAAAGTAAACGTATGAAAACACGCGAAGTTTTTCTCTTTCGTTCTACTTTCATACCCACAGTACAATAGGTATCCCGCCGGTGTGTGCTGCGCCCCGGGTGCCATTTTAATTTTCCGCCAGCCTGAAAATTTACACGAAACGAATGAACCATCTATTTTAATGAGCTTTAAAAGTTAACTGATCATGGCAGGGCTCGAGAATGCTCGAGAATATATGATTGTGGAGTACAGTAGCGCGCACTTTTCTATTGTGCAACTGCTCCATATTTTTGTGGAATCTAGACTGTGTCAGTTGAAATGATTTGTGGGATCGTTGCTGCTGTATTTTGTGGCGGAACCGTGGAGCTTTATTCGAAATTGGAATTTCTATACTGATGCTGAAATGATGTAACGTAGAAAATTCGATTTTTAATTTGGAAAATAACTTATATTATGTACAACTAAGGTCATCTTTTAGAGTTTCGGTGCTGAGGAACCCAACATAAAAGTTTATTTCGATAAAACGTAGTCAAAATCCACTAAAATCACACAAAACCGAGACCAAAAACAATCAATTCCACAATCCGAAAAATAAATCAACTGCCACTTATGCAGTCACATCGGTAGACCTCAAATCGTCCACTCACGCCAGAACCAATGACGTATGTAATCAAATTAGGGGTTAATTGCTAAATTAAGTGTCATCGCACTTTGTCCTTTTGCCTGATATATGATTTTGTCAGAAAGGCGTGTGCCCGCCAATTAAGGTAATGGAAAACTGGGCACTGGACAGTCGCCACCCAATTTGGGAATAAGTGGACGGTTGTAAAAGTGATCTGATGAATTGTTGTCAATCAATTAGTGGCGCAGATTTCAATTTTTGGTCGACTTGTTGATTTTTGTGACGTTATTTTACTTCGGCAGGTAATACAAATGAGTAAGTACGATGAATAAGTAAGCATACGTACTTACCACAATGTATTTAAAGCAAGAAGCATAATTTTATTTATTGTGAAGCATTTTTTCAACAATTTAAAGTGGTTACCGAATTTAGACCTTGTCAAACTCTAATTTAGCTTTAGGTACATAAAATTTCATTCAATGATTTGGTTAATTGTTTTCTGTTTTTTTTTTTAGCTATAAGGTATATTTTTCTGCTGTAATGCCAATAAACGCATTTTTCTTTCTAAAAGATTTCTTTAAGGATAGAGTGATCACAAATATCAAAGTCACTTTTGAAACAATGGACCATACTATTACATTTTACATATTGCTTTATTTTTAGTGTTATTTAGAACGGGAAATGCAATTCTTCATCCAAGCGTTTATAGCCTATTGTTAGGTTCATTTTAAGAGGCTAGGTTCAGGTGGTCAGGTGGCAAAGCGAGTTTTTATGCTCATTAGTGAATGAATAGTCCATGAACCTATGTTAATGGTATGATTTGAGAATAACCTATTCATAACAGATTAAAAAAAAACTCCATACATTTATAACCTACTGAACAGAATATTGCCATTTTAAATATTATATTTTATATAAACATGTAGAATTAATTATTGTATATTTATTTAATTTTTTATATCTTCATACAGCTCTTTGTATGCTGCACCGGTCGTCGTCTTAACGTCAACGCCGGCTGTTGCTAAAAAACAGCGCTGGGAGTCTATCTCGCATAGGGTCACAGCATTGTGCTGAGCGATGGCCGTTTTACGTGGATGTGACGCATATTTTCCCCAACTTGTTCTTTTTTTATTGTTGGTTTTCTTTGCGTTATGTTTACCGTAAATAAACGTATTTTTTCTCTTTCTTTCATTAAGTGTTAAAAAACGGTAACCAATTCGAATTACTCATAAATGCCACACTTCGTAACGAATCCGAATTACTCATAAATACCATACTTCGTATGTTACGTATATCTAAGACTTAAGACAAGCTCTATTCACATTTCGCATGTTACTACGAGTAATAGTTAATTATAAGTACTGCAATGTCATTCATACCCTCCAAACTGGAACAAAACATGGCTGCTGTGCAGCAAGAACAATTCGGCAGTACTTCATCGATAGAACTCTTCGACAGAAAATTCTAGTATACACAACAAAAACCATTTTGCACATTTGTCGAAAGCCTCTTTTCTCTCACATCCTCTTTCACATTAAAGAAAAAAAAATCATATGCATTTTATATAAAATCCGAGCCACATATAGGGAAAAGCAGCCATAATATACGGTGGCCCTTAAGCCAAAAGTGCCCTTAATACTGTGCTTAAGTGGGCAAGCTTCAGAAAATGTTCAGCGGCTTTTCAGGGCAACACTCCTAAGCCTTTTAATATCGCACCCCTAGACACGTGCTTATCGGATCTCTTAACTGTTGCCGTTTTTAATGGCCTTTGCAGTTAAATCAGGTGTTCTTTTTGTAAATACTTGCTTGGATGTGTTGTTGGTGGATGCGGCTTTATATCAGATCTGTGAAGAAGGGAGTTGGGAGTGTAATTATGTGATTTTGTGTTGTTGATGGGTTAAGCCTGTTTAGTCTATAAGTTTGTTTATTCTTGGCGTTTAAGAAATTTTAAACTGAACCCATTATTACTGGCATTAATGATGGTTTGTAAAGATATTTCAGACAGAGATCACATTTTCAATCACTGATCTGCTCTTTAGAAGCTTAAATTAATTCTGCATTTACCTTTTCCGATACCTAATATGTAACAATATATTTTCATAATGATGATATGCTCAGCAGCAAAATTCGAGTAACAACTGCTAATTTTAGATATAATCTAAATTGTCATTTTTTTTTTCGATAATCTGCTTTTTATCATTTCATATAAATTGGTAGATCAATAGCTAGTTCTTAAAATTTCCTTCTGATCCGATCCGAATTAATGTTTAGAAAACCGAAGTGTACGTTAAGTTAGTAAACCGAAACGACTATTGTTGCTGACTGTACCTACATGTATTATTACAACTGCCTACATTAAAAACAACTGACGACTCGCTACACAAGTAAGTCAACACGCACTAAATAAGCGCGAGTCACGCCTGCATCACACAATAAAATCCCGAGACGAACGTGTCTCAACTTAATTTACTTAATTCTCACTTGGGGTCACCGTCAACGAGCGTCCTGACAAACTCTGCGACAATCGTCCAAATCTAATTACGTCACTGCATGCCAACCCTTCCGATGCGATGGGGCAAAACGGACTCTAAAGTTTAATAGTGACATGGTGAATGGTGATAGTCACCCCGCAGTACCCTGCACATGGGCCCTGTGCCCGTACTTTTGTAATTTTATTAATGACGTAATAACAGTTCTGTCAAACGCATGTGTGTGCCCATGAGCGATAGTGAAGTCGTTAGCTCGGACGGGTTAATATCGGAGGGTTGAATTGGGGATTATCTATGAAATCTATGTGTTATTTGGTATTAAAAGTGGTGGTGAATGGATGGCGTTCGCGTGTGGTGGTTATGTATTGACCGTGTGTCGTTTTAATGGCTTAAAATTAAATGTGAAAGCTTCTTATTTAATTACATTTTATGTATAAAATTGGTGATTATGTAGTCATCATCATCATTTCAGCCGAAAGACGTCCACTGCTGGACATAGGCCTCCCTCAAGCACCGCCACTTCGACCAGTTCTGTGCTTTCCGTATCCAGTGGATTCCTGCGGCCTTCACAAGATCATCGGTCCACCTTATGGGAGGCCTTCCAACGTTACGTTTTCCGGTACGGTTCTGGTCGCCACTTCAGAACCTTTCGGCCCCATCGGCCATCTGTTTTGCGAGCAATGTGCCCTGCCCATTGCCACTTAAGTTTGGCAATTTTTTGGGTGGATTATGTAGTATGGAAAAATAATCCATGTTCCCATTAGCATCATCATTGGCAGTCTTGTTCCACCCACTGCTGAGTACAGGACTCCTCCCTTTTGTGCCATGCTTCCCTGGTCTATGCGAGTCTCATCCAGGTCCCCCGCGATCTTCTATAGCTCGTCCACCCACCTGGCTATTGGTCTGCCAACGCTCCCATGCTAATGTGTTAAATCATACATAACTAAGAAATAGTTTTAAGAAAAAAGAACGGAAAAGAACTAACTTAAATCAACGACAAAACTTGCAAGAAAGGTGTTCTATGTAACTGGGTAATTAAGAAGACAATGGTTAACTGAAGCCATAAAATGTCCTATCCTTGATAAATCAGAAGCTTAACTTTCATAACATCGAAAAGAATAGTAAGAAAGCATAATTTATTAAACAACATTAGTCAGACAAATTCCATTCATTCTCGTATTTAATTTTCCCTTTTAGAACCCCTTTCATTCCTTGCAGTGAATCTGGTGTCCTAAAATGATTCTACCTTTACATTGTTGTCTGCACTCCATTGTTTTCAATTTTGCATTGTGTAATTTTCGTGTGCTTTGTAAGCAAATTTTTTCAGACACTTCCTCAATAATATTTCCATTTATTTATTGGATAGGTAGGTAGGTAGGGTAGGTAGGTAGGTAGGTAGGGTAGGTAGGTAGATAGGTAGGTAGGTCACTAGGTAGGTAGGGTAGGTAGATAGGTAAGTGCGCAGTAGATAACTATTTAGTGCTACCCGTGCGAAGCCGGGGCGGACATCTAGTATCTTTATATATACTGGGTCAAATTAAATTAGCTAGCGAAACCCCGCAGACGTGATGGGTATCGATATCTAAACATGATAAAATAAAAAAACAACAAGATTCGTACTGGAGCTACTTGTTGTACAAGTTGAAAATCAATTTTTTTTTTGTTTTATCTTGTTTAGATATCGATTACCCATCACGTCTGTGAAGTTTACACAAAAATAAACTGATGTTTAAAACCACAGCTCCTACGGTCGTTGACCCAAAAAAATAACATCAAAGATTTTTTTTTAATGTTTTGTCATGTTTAGATACCCAACACGTCTACGGAGTTTCGATGACTAATTATCTGTGTGCCTCGACCTGGTGTGAGTCTCACATTAGTTTGGTATTATCTATTCTATGCTATTTAGTGCGCCATCTGCTATGATCATTGTTTCCTTATGTTTTATGCTCGCGTGTTCACATAACCTCATTTTACATCTGTCATGGTGCCACGCTGTCTTGGCACTCTCTCTCTGCCTGTAAGCCGCTGCGATGTGTAATCTACTCTGCTTTCCATACCATACCTTGGTCGCTGTAAAGGGGCAGAAGCTGGTATATCGCATAGGGCCTGCTGGTATTCGCACCATATCTAACATGTGCTTTCAATTGCGCCTTTCAGAGCGCTCCGTACGGACTGAGGGCAGGGCCTATTGCACGAATCTGCACGCTTCTTACAGCTGACGCGTAGCTGTGCTGTGCACTAGCCACGGACGTTACATGCGGCCTACCTCTGCCTGTGCTGACAGGCCCTCACGTGCGACCGACGCTCACTAGCAGCGGTCTTACGAAGGCCGTCCGACCTATTGCTGAGCCTATGCTGAACAGGACCCCACGTTTGCCACGTTACTACCAAGGACGGTAACTTTCCTCTACTAAGTGTGCGAGTGCGCCGAAATCAGTGTTTGGTGACCCTTCCTGCGACCTAGCCGTGTTACTACTACCTGTGAACTACGTGATCATATGTATAAATCTATCCAGCTGGTTTTAACAATTATCTGCCTAAGAGCGACCTTATTTAAAATGTAAATGCGAGAGTAGGTCTGCCTAAGTTACTTAAACATTTTCAGGGCAAAACAATTAACACCTAATTTTCTCTTGTGCTTTACAGCAATCAAATACCCCTGTAAAACAACGAACAAATTGCCACAATTTGCAAGTTAGCAACTAAGTACATCACAATAATGGTCAGATTTTGTCCGAGCTCCAGATTAACCTAAAATGTTAGAAAACAGGCTTCTATTACTGCCAAACTTCATCGTATTAAAGTTTTCCGACGGCTCCTCCGAAATATGAGCACGGAATGGCCGCTGAAATTTAACTTGCTATCTGATCGAAGTATTTAAGTGGTAAGTAGATTTTGTTACATTAGTTATTTAGGTGGCAAAAAAATGTTGTATCATTTTGTGTTTAACAGTTTTTTTGTTGCGTCATTCTGGTGAATTCGGTGCCATATTGATTTCATTGCGGCCTTGAACGACGGTCGTGACCGCAAAGTTTGAAATATGTATTTCAAATAGGTTCTGAGTTGACCTGCAGGATCACTGTCATATGCGTGCACTGACTGCACAGGTCCATTCAATCTGTATGGTCCTTTCCTCAAAAGGTAATTTCAGACAACAATCTACATGGTCTTGTTCTTATCTACACAATCTGCCCAAAATTATGTTTGACTTTAAAAGAGACTGTGACCTCTGATTTTGTTTCCCTTTTTTTTGGCCTTTTTTTTCAGACTAGTCAGATAGGAAACGCCGACCTCATCTAGTTTTTCAAATATGATTGACGTATAAAAGCGTTTGTACAAAACTACTTACAGACATAAAATCATTCATTTAATGTTAACCTTTTGCAGCAATGAAAGAAAATCGGAAAAATCGTGAAATAATTAGAAAAAATAAATCCCAAAAGTTAATATGTAGTGCATTTGTATTGACGTATTTCTCTTTCAAAGTCAAAGTCATATCATTCAACTTTTATAAGAAAATCCTGTACTATCAAACGAGTAATATTTGTATATTTATATTTGTAATCACGTACTCGAAAACGGCTCTAACAATTTCGATGAAAGTTGCATTTTAGGGGTAGGGGGGGTTTATGGGGACGAAAAATCGATCTAGCTAGGTCTCATATCTGGAAAAAAGTCGTTTTCTCCGTCTGTTCACCCGAGTAAAGCTCGTTCACCTAAAGTTTAGAACAAGAGGCTACCTTAGAATAATGAAATGGCAGCATGGAATTAGTATGAACTTTCCTATACTATGAAATGAGCATTTTCATTTTAAGTTTTTTTTTTCAGACCTGAGCTCGGATGCCCAGGTACTAGAATGATAATTAATGCTAACTGCCCCTTCCAAAAACTAATTTCTTATGGAGTAGAAATGGGTGAGAAACTCCATCTTTACTTCTTGTGCCAAGTTATACCATGGTGCCCATAACATCAGATAAATAAGGCTACCAAAAATAATCAAAACGATATATTGCATAACTAAACGCCATTCTTCCCCATCCTATATAGTACAGTCAGCGTAAACAGAAGCCATCAAGCCACAAAAGACATTCCGCGCACAACTATCGTGTCGTCGCCGTCGTTCGAAAAATATTGCGTGAACATCACCAATAAATAGAACAATATTCTTAGTCGACACAACTGTCTCGTTTGTTTCACTACGTCTAGTCACGTAAGTATTGGCATACATTTGTAGCCGACTGTAATTATTCATTGTACGAAACTTTGAATGGCGGTGGAACTCCTCATTTTGTATAACGAGTTGTGTTTAATTCGTTTTAGCTCAGTGCGGGGTGTTGGCGGTGTCTGCCAGATGGATTTTAGCGAGTTGCAATTGTTTTAATTTTTTTTAAATTAATTGTTTTGTTCGCGATTATGGTTTGAATAAAACACAATAAGATCTATTTGGTAATTAATTACTTCTTCTTCTTATCGTGTGGTTAGTGAGTAACCTGTGGCGTGTGGAGTACGTACTTTTCGATCCTAACGAATCTCTCGAACGAAATTAGTTTCCCTTCGAACCACCGCACGATCGTGCGCTAGTGTCGGATTCAAGAGTATGAATCGGCATTGAATTCGAGTAGAATTCGATTGATTCAGAACTCGAAGCTGTAAGTCGGGAGCAAGGCCCCTGGTGTCAGAGTTTGAAAGCCGCCCATGGGCCTCTGACTTGGCGTCAGATGCGATCGAGAAATATCTTTCAGGCATGCTGGTTTCCTCACGATATTTTCCTTCACCCCTTTTGAAGCAAGTGATAATTATACAATACGCACATGAATCGCCTTGGGTTCGAACTCGATATCTTTTCCGACGGTCACACCACTAGGCTATCACTGCTATATGTAAACACATATCTAACAAAAGGTAGTTTTGAATAAAAGCTGAGTGTGATTTACCAATGAACTGAAAGTATTCTTACAAAACTTCAACAAAAATTTAATAAGTTGGACGCTCAATAATCGACTCTCATTATTTTTGACCAGCTGATGTCACTATATTAACCCTGGTGTACAAATTCCGTCTCATTTTCACCCCTTCACTGCACCATACGGTACGGCGCACTCTTTTTATTTGATCGTCTTTGATAGACGACTAAATGAAACCCCTTCACCTGATTGATTAACAGAACCCAAACATGAGCTGGCCGCAACAAAAGAACGACAACTTGACCTGACGCCCTACGTAGGCAACAAATGCGATGCGATACGATATAAAAAAACGTTGCCTGGACGACAACGTTTTTTTAAACATTTCGTTTCGTTTAAACGTTGTCTGGCTGTCATACGGAGAGGCGGGCTGGACTACTGACTACCGAAAAGAGTACTATAAGTGGGCTCTTCGACAATCTTTTCGGTTAGTCTGTATCTTTGAAGTCTGATATCCGGTATTGGCCATTTAGGGAAAACGTTCTGATATTCAGTGGTAATATGAAAACAGTCTGCCGTCTTAATAAAGTAGGGCCAATTGAGAATCTCTGTTTCTTTAGAACCAAGAAGGAAGGTAACTCGGTAAATAATAGATTTGGGGATGTTTTCTTGTTCTGATGATGCATCAGACACGTACATTTCTTAGAAATGAGACCTGCTGATTCTGATTTTGTAATGTAATGTCTCGAAAAGATTCATAATTTCTTCTTATAAAAACATATAGGTTTTTAGGAGAAGTAACTTTTATCGCTTCACATAGCGTTGTCGCGTTGCTTTCCAAATGGGACAGTTGCTTAGCGTCGCCCGTCGGACAGTGATGTCGCGTATAGATAAGTGGCGTGCTATCCATCACTGCATTAGGGGGACGCAATATTCTATTGATTTTTCATGTACTTTTGCAACAACTTCCCCTGAGTAGTGTTTTGGAAAATAATAATAGGTTTGTGCAGTAAATATATTATGCAGAATTTTGTGAAGAATTTAAACAAGTTGTGTTATTGGTGCCTAAATGACTACTTTCAAATCAAAACAACAACTGACCAATTTTTTGGGCAAACAATCAGCATCGCCATACAACGTGGCAATGCTGCCAGCCTTTTGGGCACTTTTGTTGGCAGCGATGCGACGAATATACTTTTACATATTATTATTTTAAGACTGTTTTAAAAATTATGTAAATATTATCTTGTTTAAAAAAAAAAAAACACAACGCAACAACTACAACTATTTACTTTATAATAACGCCAAGATATATAAATAGAATGCTTTATTGTGTGGGTGCTTTGTTGTACTTTGTTGTTTTGAATAATACGATTGTTTAATTTTACTTGATGACTTCGACATCAGTCTATATATTCTTGAGCTTTTTCAAGTCATGCTTTGAGAAAGGTAGAGTTAATGAGCTTAACTTAGTTAAGCTTATACGTGTCCTTACTTACACAACGCATTATCTGCTAAATAAACCACATACGATAATCGTGTGGTCAAATAGACACAGAATTATCCCAATTAGTATGATATCGAAATACGATAATCCTATCAAACGTTTAATCTCCTATAACTGTAGGTAAGTTACTACCTTACCGATTACGGACCATTATGAGTTTGATAGCAAAGTTCCTCTTAATTACGACCACGCATGTACGCAACTTAGTTAATGGATATTTGAATAAGTAAACACCGTTTCCAACAGATAATTTGAACTCCAAAACTTTGTTACTTTAATACATCATCTAAATTGGCAATTGTTAATTAATTTCGTGGTTTTATTTGCCCTAATTAGGCATGTTTATCACCTAAGCTTAACTGTTTCCTTTGAAACTCTGTTTTACTTAATTTATTCAGTAAAATATTGCGTATGGGAAAGCAGCGAGCTATTTCGGTCCGCACATGCTCGGTTCACTCAAATTGGACTAAAATTGTGTGTCTCCTAAACACACGAGAATATATTAGTTAAGCTCAGCTGCTAATTCTTAATAGTTTATGCAAATCTGTGTCAAACGGCCCCTGTGTAAATCTCCCATCCCTCTCTGACGTCATTTCGCTTCAAGATGAAAACAAAATGCTGATTTGCATGTGCAAATAACATTGTAGTGAAATCCAAACAGCAATTTGAGAGACAATTGGAAACCAGCTGCGTCGTCCCTTCTGAGTTTGGGGACAAGAATTAAACAATAATTTCTTGCTTTCGTCAAGAACTACTGTCAAGAGCTTCATTGTTTTCTTGTTAGAGCACCTGATTCTCGAAAATGCTCTCGAGGGGTTTAAGCCGGAATTCAAGTTAATTTTGAGGAAATTTAGACACACAAAAGATAGCAGACGGTCTTTGTTTAATCAAGTCGGCCATAATATCGAATTCTTAACCTGTAAACTGATTTCAAACTGTCTATTAAAAACTTCCGCAAATAAATTCTATTGAAAATTGGCAAAACTCTAATCAAACAATGCCTGTTACTCTTTATGAGAAAACATACAGCAGATAAAATTAAATAGCAACTTAATAAACATCGCTAACAAAAGCAACATTTCAATTTTCGTTAATCAATAATCTATAAACTCTAGAACACATACAAAGGAAAATGATTAATGTTTACAATCTGCAAATGAATTCGCACAAATGAAAAGGAATCTTGCAACAATAGTTCTCTATCAAACGCAATGCCGAAAACATAAAACTGTCATGTGCATTATGCATCCGATAAATATCATTCCCAGTAGACACTACTAATGCTATTTAGTCTCTCCAGAGATGTAGGTCACTATGCTATATCTATGATTAACTGATAACACTCGAAATACCACCTTATTTGATAACACTAAAGTTCTATTTCCAACTGTCCTAATGTTCCAATATAATGTCAATCAAAACTCAACTTTGACAGCAAAGTTTATGGTAGATTTTTCAATGATAATGGCATTGTTCGCAAAAAAATGCGCACACGGCTAGGGTAACTGATTTGTGCATGCATCTATTGCGTGGGGGATCTAATGGTTTCTGCATTCGTTCAGAAGTTCAGAACACGAGTGCATTTAATTTATGGTCCGAAATAACGTGGGATTATCCATTGTCAACATTATCTTAAATATTTTATGTTCAATTAAGTCTGCTTTTATTTTCTGCTGCTATAAATTTTGCCGCAACACAAGATATCGCGTTCGGGGATCGTATGAGTAAACTAACCCTTCGTTTTCCTTGTTTTCTGTAATATATTACTTTGGATAAATATTTATCTTGCATATGTAATAATATTATGATTCTCTCACGTTGTTACTTCGACCCAGTTTAACTATGTGTTGTGTATCATGTTCCCTCTGACAGTTTGAGTAACTTTTTGGTTAGTGCCGGAAACGTAGATATTTACAAAACATTTTTTTATATTATTTACATAACCATTAATTACTTCTGACTCCACGTATAACCTGTTGATTGATAAACTTGATTTTTTATTTCCGTTGTCCTCAAAAGCAACTATTTTCGTAATGTCATCCTTACATACATTAACTTTTAAGCGGGGAAAAATACTTCGATGGTTAACCAAAACAGTCCTTTTCCACATAACCTGCCTATACAAGTTTTTATTTATTTTAAATACTTAGTGTACGCCAACAGCAAGTTGACCTGCAAATGACTTTACTCCGCAAACATTTTGCTAAAATTATACATACCTGATAAAGTACCTACAACAATACTTGTCACTAAACTAAAACCAGAGACAAACTTCGTAAGCCCATAATTAAAATAGACAATAAACTTTATCCGCGCAAGCCGCTCGTCTTAAACCCTACGTAAAGGGCAACCACCCCGGACTGTTTACACAGTAACCTACATTACTGCTTACCATGAGGGATGGCATCATTAATGATAGGGACTTGATCGGGGACCCTCCGTGACTTTGAATGCATTGAGCGTCATTCAAAACAGTTTGCTTATAAGATTTCAGTCAGGCAATTTTGGAAGTGTCAAAAATGTTTGGATTGTTTTATTATACTTTGGTCGTGAATACGGTTATAATTTATAGCAGTTGGTTGACACTGTTCAAAGTAAAAGCTTATTTTTTACTTCAAAAATAAATTGTGAAAAACGGGTGACTTTTTTTTCTTTTTATATCCTAACCTAACAATACAAACCCAAGCCCTTAGTTAAATTCTTTTTTTTTTCTATTACATATCCACTGATTGGATTCCGTACCAAACCATGGGACGCATAAAAGAAAATCGACGTTAGTTCAGTTCCAATTTCAATATCAGATCGAGTCCGTGCCGATCTATTGTGAAATACGTCCGAGTGGTCGGAAGTAAGCACGATGAGCCGACGTGGGCGTCACCAGTGCCTTTCATGCCAGCCTGTACGTATATTCCATTCAAATTTTTACCCTCAGAACGGTAGGCATGCTCGATGAGTACTCTAACGTCCATTGAATGCAATTTGATGAAGCCAACGTGGTGTACGCTATTCAAACTGAATAGGATTGGCCACGACAATACTGTGATTTAATAGAACCGCACTGAAATACCGGTTTACATGCCATAGCCTTGTTTCTGGCGTATTTGTCGTACAGTAATTGAGTTAATATTTAGGGAATTTAAGATATGATCAAAGGCAGAATTTGGGTTGATAGAAATTCTTACACAAAGGTGTGTAACGAGGTTACCATAATATAATCAATTTGGATATAACGGCATCTATTTTGCGTGATAAAATTTGGTGCGGTTTATCAAAATAGTTGATGCCAAACACAAGTTTATTGATCCCCGAACTATATTTTAAGCAGCGTCAGCCAAGTAATCCCTGGAGTGCGCTTTTTATCGATTTAAACATTTTATTGCTCTTTTCCCCTCACGACAGTCTTTTATGCAGTTGAATTCAGTTTAAACACTGATTAAAAATTGTAATAAAAACCTTTACACTGACGTGGAAGAACATAACTCCTTAGAATTCGCCAACAATTTAATTCAAAACCAGCGCTTACATTTAAACAATTACAAAACACATGCAAACCTAACAATACTTGTCACTGTTTAGCGAATTTCACTGAGGCAATAAATCTGCCAACGACGACAAACAACTAAAACTGAGTTATAACAACAAAGTCAAATTACTGAAGGAGTTTACCGCATCTAGGGTGGAAGGGGGAGCAACCGACACCGGGGTGTTGTACGACCTCAGAATACTGATGCACCTAACTCTTGAAAGATTTTCGGATCGGGATTTTCCTTTCTTTACAATGGGTCCTACTCTTGGGGCATATCAATAGCACGCGGTTATGTCGTTAGAAAGTTTCTTCGGGCCACACCGCCGACATCGATTTTCGGGCTTAAGGGGAAGTATGCGTGTGGCAGGAATAATACCGAGGTTGGTGGTGATAGGTTGAACAGACTGATATATTGGATAATGCACTGGTGTTAGTTATTGTTTAATCGTGATGCTTATTTTGTGGCATTGTTTCATTGTGGTTTGATATAAACATAGAATGCAAATGGAGAATACAATGAGATAATAGTGTATTTGATGAAGTGAGGATGGAGTGGAAAAAAATATGAATTGAAGATAATTTAAATCAATTTTTTTTTTGCTAAATCTTTTAACGCTGATTTTTCCTTCTGCAAAGCAGCAAATCTTGTCAATGAAAGTCTTGCTTTAGGTACAATAAAAATTGATAAAAAAAAGATATTATTCTTCTCTACAAAATAATAAAACAAAAATATTAAACATAGCACTTAGAGCACTCTCTTATAATCCGCAAAAGCTTACGCCATAACGAGAAAGAATTAAATCGATCAGAACCAGCCCAGTTGGTCGGTATTAGTGAGCTTACAACTAATTGTATAGGAAATAATCGATCTCCCTCACTTATTCTATACTAAATAATCGATCTCCCTCACTTATCTAGGACATAAGGCACATGCGATCCCTTCATTTAATTTACATGAAAGTATCGGCGATTCATTTTTCTGTAAAAGGTGATTATCTATACGGAATAGTGATCCCTGGGGCATTAAGTGTATTGTAATATGCTGGAGTATGTCCCCATACGCTCGGTACATTGATTGAATTATGAAAATTAAATGAATGGGCAGTTGAAATGTGAAGTTCTTTTCAGAAGTTTTAATGTGATTAGGTTATTCTTTGTGTGAGTAACTGGTATAGGTGATTATTTTCATTTGAAAGGAAGGATAGACATAAAATAGCACCGTAAACGGTCACAATGTCATAACTCTCACTTTTGTTTAAACTTCGTTGCGTAAATCAACAATTTGGTTCACAAATTGACGAAAGACATAAAAAACACAACCAGACACTCCTTTTTTGAAGTAGGTTGAAAATAAATGTGCCTTTATTTTAACTCGGCCATCCAATAACGAACTGCAAGACTCGTCCTTTTAAAAAATCTGTTAAATTAAAATTATTAATTTAATTACTTACATATTCTTAAAACCCCAAACAAACATCTAGAGGTTTACAACAGCTAAAGCGCGGTCACTGTCAGACTGAATAGAAGAGAAAGAGAAGCACGATGTTTTTTTTTTTCTTTATTTATGGCAGCTGTTGTATACCTATATCTCGCAGTTAACCTCTGAGGAGGTTGTAGCTGCTTAACCGGACTTCCCTGTGGCTGCCTTAAGCTACTAACTTAAAGCCTCCAGCCAGGGCGTAAAATATACTTATAAACTAGGAGAGCGCTCGCCCTGTGGGGTACGGACCTCGGCTTAGGGCGTCGCTGGGGGGACAGCAA
The DNA here is from genome assembly GCA_914767755.1 of Agrochola circellaris. Lineage (NCBI taxonomy): Eukaryota > Metazoa > Arthropoda > Insecta > Lepidoptera > Noctuidae > Agrochola > Agrochola circellaris. Next base: position 7,782,140 of record OU611847.1, read on the forward strand.
GTTGGGACAGGCTGGATCAAACATAAATATTATTATTAGTCGGGAAATTTAAAACTACAGGATCAGCTTCGACGCGGGCTGGCGCATCGTCGAGCAAGGGTCGGGGGGAGTAACATTTACTCGAGAGGGTCGTGGTCGCGGACCTCGGCGGCGAGGTCGGAACGTGTGTCGGTGTGTGTGTTTTTTCACTGTGCTAGTGGCCCTATTGCTCTCCTGGAGGAGGGTTATGGGATCATCTGAGTCGGTGAGAACATGCCTTGGACGACGGACTTTACTAATTCGAGAGGGGATATAGCTGGCGGCCTTCACAACCAGAGGGTTGCGATGTTTGGCGGCTGTATCAAAATAACGCTTTGCATTGCGTTTTAGCAATTGAGTCATTGTGGGGATTTTAAGGTTGAGATGGAGGATCTCATTCCTAACATACCAGGGGGCGAAGCGCGATGACACAACGCAAGTAATTTATTGCAAAATATGAAGCAATTATCTATTTACAAAAAAATCTATTGATTAGACTAAAAAATTAAAACACTATTCCGGTATAATGTTGCTTGTAGAATAATTTGACAAAAAAACAGAATGATTGCATGTATTGATATGATTTTTAATTATTAAAATATTTTTTAGAGGTGTCTTCGTGATTGTTTCTACCGTATCAAATTAGTTGTATTATGTTTTCAATACACTGTCACACAGCATAATTATATCCTGAAGAATAACATATATTTTTCTGATTTTGTTACTGCAGTTGATCATATACTTTTAGGCATTATAGAACTCACGTTTAGGCACATTTAGGTCCTGTAGTCCCCTTAAGACGCAGATATATGCCAGTTAACTTGAGTGGTTAGCTTGCGTCTTCTTAACTGAGCTCATGCAACGTGCGTCCAACCAGTAATAGGACTTGCCCATCAAGGAGCGCTGTCCCCAATTTGACGCATTATTTATTTTTTGTACTTAAAACAAAAGGTATTTTAATAAAACACGTACACTAAAAGTTCAATAATCACATTATCTTCAAAATGGCTAAGGTTTCTGAAAAATATGTTTGATAGATTTTTCGTGATTTTCAGTTTTTTATCCGCGTTAGACATAACTTTACAAATCAATTTCACTATGTAATACAAACATAATCTAAAACATTCGTATATTAATTTATTAAGGAAATGCACTTATTCAATATATTTTTTTTCCAAATCACACACTATCGTTTAGACGTGATCTTCAGTATAAAATCATTAAAAGTCGGTTATCGTAGCCTTAATCAATTCCGTTTATACACAATGTCCCATTGAAACAACGACATAGCAGCCATTGCATTTTGTACATTCAGGTAGCAAGCCCGTAAGAGGCCGGATCAGAACGGGCCCGCCTAAACTCTGTTCACGGAGTTGGAAAATTGCATTCGTTATCGCATATCCGTATCCGGACTGCCTACTTGCATTCTAGCATTGTTTTAGGGAAGATACGACGGGAAAGAAGGGGAGAGAATGTTAAGATGCTGTGTTGAAGTGGCCTAGAAATAAAGATTTGCGGAAGGTAAATGAGTTGAGATTTACAGTATTAAGCGTCGTGCAGACTGATGCGACACTGGTAATCGTTCTACCATGAAGTTTTCTTAGAAATTGTTTTTTTAGACTCGCGTCGCGCGAGTCTGCACGAGGCTTTATGAAGAAGTAACTAAATAAAATAGTTTAACTGGGACAAATTGTACTTTTTCTACAAGCGCGTTTGAAAAAATTTAGGGTCGAAGTTTTAATTACCTAGGGTTTAAAAAAAAATATACCTATTTAGCACACGACACAGTATGAGATAGAGATTTTGTTAGTATTTGATTATAAGGGGGCAAAACTTGTAGGCCATTTACAAAATACACCTACAATTATTGCTATTATGCTGGCTGTCCTTTATTTAATTTCTTATATTATTTTCTACATCATATTTTACAAATTTTCAATAATTGTCACCGAAAAAATCGGTACCAACTCTGGTCATTGTCTTTTCTAAATCTGAATAAATAACCGGACACAAGCGGCTGACCGCAGTCATGTCCACGTTATGTCCCTCTACTAACAATACCTCCAGTCTATTGTATGGACAGTGAGTAACAAATGTCAGTCGCTCTCGGTAAATAAATGTCTGACACAAATTGATTTATTGGCGATCGCGACTCCAATCTACTGTGATGTCCCATCATGATGGGTGCCATTATTTTTGGGTCAAAAAATGGACGTGAAATGAGGCAGTACGGCGAAATTCAAGGTTTATTTTTGAAATAAAAAATACTGATGCGAATTTATCAATTTTTGGTGACCGATACGTTATCAGTGTGATAATCAACTACATCTAGTAATCTATACATAATAATAATAAAATATTATCGAAGTCAAAACTTTACATTGAATATTTTTGTATAAAAAAGTAATTGCTACGCGGAAACGATTCTGATCCCGAAAATATAGTTTTTAGAAATTTTCTCCGTTTGTCTATTTGTCTCGATGTATGTTCCGGATTGGCGCAAAAACTACTGAATAAATTCTCATAAACATTTGCTCAAATATTCCTTATGGTCATCGAATAGACAATTTTTTTTTGTTTATTTAAAAGAGTGTCCGTGAAGTTTCTTGCCCGTTCTTCTCCATAGGTACCTACTACGCTTTGAAATGGGCAACTAGCTTCATATTTCGGACTGACCGATTCCTTGACAATTCAAAAGTGCCTGTAAATGGTTTAATTGAAACAAATGCTTTGAGTTGAGGGTATATATTATCAAGCTATTTGCTATGGAGCATTAGCAATATTGCATTATATCCGTATTCGTCAACAGTTTGCGCGAGATTTAATTAGACGAGAAAAAATTATGTTTTATTGCAGATAGATACGGATTTAACCTCTATATTGAATATCATCACGCTATACCTACAAGGAGCCAAGCAGTCAATCTTGACATGTATAAGAACGGCTATTATAGTTACATTGTCAACGAAGTAAGCAGGGTTCCACATTCGCCCTATTACGCAACTCATAATGACAAAAGTCACGTGAGCGAAGCCGCGGGCTCAGCTAGTAGAAGGTATGCTGACAAATAAACCACTCAAAAGTTGATGACTTATGGCAATTTATTTTTGGATTCTCAACAGAAATAACTATTCCCAAACTAATGAGTAATTTTCCTACTCTTCCCTTTTCAAATAGCACCAAATCATGAACTCCATTACCTTCCATAATTACTTATTTCTTAGTATCCCACCTGCCAATACATTTTCTTCAACCCTATACAAAAACCAGGGAGACATGAAACCGATTCAGTACACAGCGAAAAGCATACTTCCCTACACACTCCCTTCTGTCTGCGCGACAGACGACATCTCCTGAATGACCTATTCATCCCTGTTCATTCTGCTAATGGAGTTGCCTTTTAAGGTGCAAATAAATAGTCAGTGCGCCTCAAAGACTCCCCCTCACCGTTAAAGTGTGGCTAATTAATTAAAAATTTCCTACACTTTGACTTACTTTGGTAGTTGGCGAAAATATTCCCTCAAATTTTCTTTTGAGTTCTGTTTTATTTAGGTTTTTAATTTAGTTCTGCTGGTCTCCTTTTAGTTGGTGTCTGAGGGCTTTTAAGTAAGTAGCTTCTTATAAAATTCTGTGAATAGACAGTGACGTCTTTTATACATTTTGAAGCTTATTTTGTTGAGAGGATTCCTGATTTCTACCGTAGAGTTTTACTCTAAAGTCGTCTAACTACTCAACTACTACTCGTCGCCTTTCCTGTATTACTTTTTTTCGCTTTTCTACTCTACTTTCATTCAAACGCTTTTATGACTTCAAGTTCTTTAGTTTTTAATAAATTATCATTCCTATACCTATATATCATTGCATAATTGGCCTATAATGTTCCTAGTGCTGAGACATAAGCCTCCTATATGTGTTGGCTGTAATCTACCACGCGGGCCCAGTGCGGGTTAGTAGATATCACAGGTCTTCAAATTGTTGGATCTAGGACATGCCGGGTTCGGGTTCGGGTTCGTCACGATGTTATCCTTCACGGTTTTGAGTGTGAAATTTGACTAATTCCTTGGTTTGAGCCAATAGAGTTGTCAATGCGAAACAGACTTTTTTATTTAATCTATTTTCGGGAATGTAAAAGAAATGTAGCTTCAGCTGCCCCAATAGAAAACAAAGACAAGTAAAGCGTCATTCCAAGATCCAAAAGGAAATATTTACTTATTTATTTAAGATTCCGTTATGCATTATTAGGATGGAAGACGCCAATCTCGCTGGGAGGCAGCATTCTTCACAACAGCTTCTATTAGCTCCACATGCCGATATAATTGAACATTCTCAAGTGCCTTAAATATTTGCGACTAGCGAACAAGCCTGGCTTTCCGCTATACCATGTTTCATGGATATTTGTGATTTTTGATTGGAAGATTTATGTTCGAGTTGCTGATAATCCACTATTCCGGCAATTGTCTATAAAACCATTGGAATAAGTGCAAGAGGATAATGGCGGACAATAAATTATCAACCTATTTACAGCAGAAATAAAGATGCACATGCATACATGTAAATTTATCATTTTACGTGGTACATGAATGCACGTAAGTGTTTATTTAATAAGTTAAAATTAGATGTTGATGAGGTCAACATCTAATTTTAACTTATTAATAAAATTGTTCCTATCCCTTCAATACCATCATAAAAATCCATGCTCAATGCATTCTCCATTTAATTATCCAACATAAGTGTTTATTTCGACTTCCGCTCACCAAGCAAAACCAAAGACAATAGACAGACAGATGCGCCAGACACTCCATTTCATTCTGTTTGGTAATAAGTCGGCAATAAAGCCAGTCTTGCATTTATAATCCCCGTTCCCCCGCGCTCCCCGCACTACCCCGTACAGATCCGTTCGGTATTGGTAATGAAAATTCGAGACGTCTCGACGCAGATTTTACTCTTGTTTGGGGATCCGATTCCTTTGAATGACGGAAGGATTGGAAAAATTGTGACTGATTAATCTGAGAAGTTTTCTGGTTTCCTTAAGATTTAAAGTTTATTTCTTTTCGTGATTTTTTGAGATTTTCGGAAATAGGCAAAAAAACAGAGAAATCTGGAAGAACATTTGGGAAACTTTTGTCAAACGACAGTCTGTATAGTTATAGATAAAAGAAGAATGTTTTTAGTGAAAGGTCATCTTCTGTAGATCATTATGTTATCAACAAGCTTGCCAGGCCACTGGATGATCATTGAAAATTTAATCATAGGTCATATCATGATTATGTCCTGGAATACCTCTTGTGATTCTCCTGATTGGCATCTTCACCAAAGATACTTTCAGGTAGACATGGGGTCAGCAATACCTAATTCTACTTCTTTTCGTGTGGTTAGTGACTAACCTTCAGAGTATTGAAGCCGCCCATGGGCCTATGACTTGGCTTCACATGCCGTCGAGAAATATCTCTCAGGCATGTTTTCCGTGAGAATTTTTAAAGCAAGTGATAATAATACAATACACCTATACCTTTGTACGTATTTTTCTGTTCTTTTTTTCTTTTCTGTACGAGTATGTGTGAACATAAATGGTTGAATAAATAAATAAAAAGAATCCGAAAAGTCAGAGGTGCGCCTTGGGTGAGAACACGAGTTCTATGACTTGGCAGTCGGACGGTCACACTGCTTATCAATACAATACCTACTTAGGAAGGGATAACAAGGCATGTATATAAACATCTGGCTAACTGCAAACTGTCCGTTAGTCCGTCAGCTGTACTTAATAATGTATTAACCCAAGAGCATTGTTAAGTAACCGGTTGGCTACCCGCAGCCAGCTTACATTTTGCCTGGTTAACTGATATATATTAAGGATTGTTATGACCAAAATTATAGATCTGTGATTTTAATATCTGCTTGGCATCCTTTGCACGTTGCCTGTTATAAACATATTTTTATTGCTTGGAAAATATAATAATAAACAGTACCTATGTGCTCTTCTACATTTATGTATTTTTCTCTATTACGTGTTTTGTGTGTACAAAAAACACACACACAAACACACATCTTTGACAGTCGTTACGGGTAGTTAGAAGCCCGAAAGTCTGACAATCAGTCTTACCAAGGGGTATCGGGACGTCAGATAGGCAGTCGTTCCATGTATAATACTGGTATTCAGCTGCATCCGGTTAGACTGGAAGCCGAACCCAACATAGTTGGGAAAAGGCTAGGCAGATTGATTGACGTGATTTACTTGAAAATTTGGTAAAAGCATGCTAATACAGAGAGATAGCTACAACGAATACTTCCTTAAGCCTAACCTAAGTATCGTATTATGATTTCAGAAAATTATAAATTAAATCTTTCTTGAGAATCACTAATTCCAACCCATTCAAGGTAACCTTTTCACTTACTAATTCAACCTTACAAAATGTCCCCGCATACCAGATTTGGCGACTTATTTGATATGATTTGTTAATCGCTAAAGTGGGGAATTCCGAGGGTGAAATGTTTCCCCCAAACCATTATTGTGACGATGCATTTCCGCAAAGAAACGCCTTATTCAATAAATTAGGCGAATATTACCCTCCAGTTACTTCACAATAAATTGCCTTTGAGACAGAAAACTTTAAGCAATATTGTCGTTATGACAGTGACAATGATAAACATTCTGTTAATTAAGTACGCCTCGATGCAGGACTTCGTCTTCTTCTTTTCGTGTGGTTGGTGAGTAACCTGGTGTCAGAGTTTTAAAGCCACCCGTGGGCCTCTGACTTGGGTTCACATGCGATCGAGAAATATCTCTCCCTCACCGGACACGGTTGTTTCGGGAAGTTCCTGTTCCGCATAAGGCGGGAGGAAACGCTCGATTGGCACCACTGTGTGGATAGCCCGGAGGACACGGTGGAGCATACGGTGGAGGTCTGCCCGGCTTGAGCGGGGCACCGCCGTGTCCTTGTGGAGGCGATCGGCGGCAGTAATCTCTCGCGGCTGGCCTTGGTCCAGGCCATGGTACGGAGCGAGAGGGCGTGGGAAGCCGTCACCTCCTTCTGCGAAGCAGTAATGCTCGCGAAGGATACCCTGTCTTTCCGAGCCACAAACTTTAAACCAGATTAATGTTAGCATGGTATATCACAATAACATCCCCCGACTAACAAAACTACAGCTGTGTATAGTTACAGCTGCTGGAACTGACCATGGGTTATTTAATAAACACCATAGGAGTCACAGACAGTCCGCTGTGCAGGGCCTGCTTGGAGGACGACGAGACAGCAGCTCATGTGCTGCTAAACTGCCCGGTGGTCACCACATCAGGAACTTCGGTTAACCAGGTACCCTACGTGAGATTGTTAGTAAAGCTAGGATCGATCGAATAAGCGATTTTCCCAGCCGTACGCAAAATACGCGCTTCAACGTGGAGTTGCGGATTTACGTATGACCTATCACAATAACGTGATTATTATCATAAATCTTTATTTATCTCAACATCACCATGTAACCTCAGTCCTATCTAAAGTCTAGCCAACTTTATTACTTATTCGTCGACAAAACTTCCAAACGATCATCCAAACTTAACCCGTCAAAACTCGCGTCCAAAAAATGGTACAAAAGTCCCGAACTTTAAATACAGCTGGGATAACCGTCACGTTATCCCGGACGCTTTGTGATCGGGATTCGACGGCTGGGGTATCATGAATGAGTAACGCTAGAGGTCATGAATGTTTTATAAGTCGCTCGGTGATACCCGGGTCGATCACACCTCTATCGCCAAGGACACGGGATACGGTGGGAGATATTATTATAACGCCGTTTGAGGGTTGATTTTTTTCGGGTGCTTGGATTTTCATTGATAGTTGGATTTATTCCTTTTCTTTTAATGACTACGAGTATTTTAATTAATGCTATTTTTATATTGAATAAAGTAATATTTCAAAGGATACTACCTACACACGTTACTTCAGGTAGCATTAATTATTTTTTGTCATCTCTAGATATCATTACAAATTGCATATAGTGGGTAAGAACCCACGCAACGCCACATTTAAAAGGACAGAAACAAGTTGTTGTTTTACCTATCTTCGAAAAAACGAGTCCTTAGACACATTTTGAACAAAAAAAAACAGCCAACACAGCTATTGAAAATTCCTTAACAATCTGACAACAAGAAGTTACAGAAATAACAAAATAACTCATTATATTTCCTGGAACATTAGGTATAAACACACGAAACAATCGAAGCTCACGTACATACGGCAGATTTCCCGGATCGAAGCGAGCCCGGACATCCTTACCCTATCTGATAATGCCGGAGATTTATAAAATATTCAACGTCTTCAGGGTTATTTATGAGCCCTTCATGCTGGAACAAAAGCTTTATGTTAGTCTCCTAAGGTTTGTTAATGTGAAAATAAAAACAAGTTACCGAATAATCTTGTGTTTTTTCTTCGACTTGTTATTTTTGTGTCAGTCATTTTGTGATTTAAGTAGAGGTTTTCGACAAAGAAACGAATTACCTACACCTTCTACGCGTTTTGTTTGTTCTAATAAGTAATGAGTTCTTTAATAAAGTCTACGATTGTATCAATTAACAAATTTAAAATGATGAACCTATCCATCCAGTAGGGCAAGATTACCCACTTACTTTGCCCGTTTAAATATATTATCTTTCAAGTCTTTTTAAAAGTACTCGAGGAAGATTTATATCGCCTAGGTTAACCCTAAATTGACAGATCCAATTAAAATAGTAACAACGCCAGCGCTTGAATTACCTCCACCAAAATTCCAATGAAAAATCCCTCCCTTACTGAACAATAATAAGCGACTGAAGTTTAAAACGCACAATAAAGACATATGATTGAGGAGTAGAGCTGACAGCTAATTACATGTTTGATGCGTATTCACACAGGGTGATTTGTTCACGCCCCTATACTTACGGACCTGTCACACTGTCTTAAAACTTTATAAAACGATTAACTTTTTACTCTTTTACGGGAAAGTTAAGAAAGGGGAAACGATATCACAAGCTATATATGTTTATGAAAAATATTGACCAAATCATAACTTTACTAAAACTTTGTTTTCCTAAGATAGTGAACAGTACAAACGGCAGGCCGGCCGGCCGGCTATAACGGCTGTCCAAATACGAGGGGTTTTTTGAAATCTTAGTGTCAAATTCTGGTGAAAATTACAGATTTTTATGACGGCCGTCACTAATAATATGACGGAACCGCTCGTCTAGACCGATTTGGTTTCAACAAACATTAACAGGTTGGTTACAAGAAGTTCTTCTGAATTTGCGTATTTGCTAATAGTGAGGTTTATGTTAAGGTTAGTTTAGACTAAATGAACATAGAACCAAAACAAAAGCTGGCGTATTCTTTTATTGATATTCTTGACATTTAGGGAGAGACTAACGAAGGAATATTCGTTCCCTGTTTAGTCAAAAATAATTTAGTAGTGTGGGGAAAGAATATGCATTCGCTCGTTTCGTCCAAATCGACCTTTAGGTGACGCCTTAACTGTTAAAACAGAGATTTCATGAAAAATTGTGGTGGTATTTTACATTATAATTTCATCAAAGAAGAATGCAGTACCTACTTCCATCATAACCATTTATAACTCACGGTAAAGTTAATCAATTATAATTTAAACTAAATCAACCTTACGTCAGTATAAACGGAACTTTTAACTGCATTACTGAAGGAAACAGTGACGCCTTTTGCATGTCGCAAATAATAATTACGAACACGTCTACTAGTTAACTGGTAGGTAGTCGCGTCAAATGCGACTGTTTTATTTGCAATAATTCTTATATGCAATTTTTTAAGTTCCGTGATAAATGTGGAAATACCTCTTAAACTCGGTGTAATCTAAAAACCTATGAATGAAAATTAGTGTTATTAGAGACGTGTATTTCTGACAGTTATGTCGCAAATTATTTAAAATTGAAGAAATAAACGTTAGTGTTAGCGAAAATAGGATAGGACTGAATAAAAGAAATAAGAAATCGATGCAAAAATTTACAAATAAATAAAAATCTGTAAAATGTTAAACAAAAAAGGGATATTTTTTTAAGTCAAAGAATTACAATTTTTCTACATTTTTGCAATACGATTGTATGAAAATCTTCAGGAATTGAAGAGAAAAACAGTGTATGTCAGGTGGCTGTAGTCCCACGCGTGTTGTAAATTCATGAGCCTGCATGAACCAAGGAAAACACGATATCATGTGTGCAAGTAGGCAATGAACTTTACTTGTCTTGTGTATCAAATAATGATAGAAAACTTAATTTTAACTGCAACGATTCAAAAGAATTCAAAGTCTTCGATTTTGATACTAAATTGTAATTTCGTATACCTACTTATTTGATATTTGTATACCGTTAACGGTAAAACATAGACATCTTTGTACGTATTTTATTTATAACACCTATATTTAATAAATAAAATCTTCGACTTTGAGTCTCAAAGAAATTGGGGTCTCCTTTTAATCCATATTTCACACAGATTGCCGAGATTAACAGCTTCCTTCGCCAGAGAGAGAAAAAAACAAAAAAAAAATCACGCTGAAAATTCGGGATTAATATTTTTATCAGCCACTCAAAAAACACAGCCTAAAATTAATCCCGAGAACCCGTCCTAATACTTTAATATTTCTTAAACTTCAAAGGCTGACCTCTGCATCCTCAATTTTAAGGTCAATTTCTGAAATACAGAAATCAATTTCGTTTGAATTAAAAAATAAAAAGAGTGGATGTCCAAGGGGAAAGTTTCCCGAGATTAATTCTCTTGATAAAATTTCACGGTTCAAGAAATCCAACTACCGGTTGCGTGGGGCGATGAACGATACTGATTACGTTCGTCTCGGCAAAGACTTATGACTGGGTTAGAGTTGACTGTTTCTTTAAAACAAATGAAAAAGGCTGGGAAAGGTTTCTTTTGTATGTTTTTTAAAGAATTTAATTGTTTAGTTATATTTTTATTTCCCAGTTTAAAGGGTCTACGACCAAGAAAATTTTTAGACAAGTGTGATTGGAAGGAATCAATTATTATCTCTAATTGATTTTTGTGATTCATAGTGATGATTTTAAAGAACATACACAATCAGTGCCAAAGATATAGAAAGCACTACTGCTGACCTAATTAACGCAATACAACCTTAGTTATTATTCACAATATTCTTCTTATATAAATATTCTTCAAATCAAAATCCCAAATTGAATTGTAGATATCTTTAACTGAACGGAAAAATATCTGTTTTCTTATTCCATTTCTACCATTTCGCTCAGTCTATTTTCGTAGCCGTAGCGCTACGTCTGTGCTACGGGTCGTAGCTGGCGCTACGAGTCCCCAGAGATGGAAGGCCTTCGTAACCTTACTACGTTTTGCCTTCGCTTAGAGCTAAGCTGCCGTCTTATTATTTTCTAGATCATTTTCAAAAGCTGTTTACATAAATGTATGTCTATTACGTTTAGAAGGGAAAATTTATTTTTAGGAAACAGGTAACTTCCTAAAATAAATTTGAGGAAGATTGTATTTTTTTTCGTCTGCTTTGTGTTACGTCCTTTTTGTGTTTTATTTTCCCTTTAATAAGTTTACCTCTTTGCTTCCTTTTAACTTTATTATGGTGCGGTTTTGGTTTCCTGCTAGCTCAAATTGATATTTAGACTCAGTCGATATCAATTGACTTAAAACATGACCGGCATCACTGGTTATTCTAACCCCTCTTAAAATGTCGAAAGAAGGAATTACAGTAGTCATAAAAATTTTACCTTTCCATTGAGCCTCAACTTAAAAGTATCCATTACACAAACAAAGACTGACCTCGAAGCAGCAAATTGATACTAAATTGGACCCACAAAACACCCATTAACGGTAAACAAAGAGAATTAAACTGTGCATCGGTAATTCTAAGTCGTTTAGACAACTTCTGTTATGCGCACTGTAGATAAACAATCGAATTAAGAGCTTAATGGAGCCACAAATTGAAAACTACTGTTTTGTTGTTGCTCCTGCTTTAAACTGTTATGAGTTTGTGCGGTATGTTTTATTGTAATGTTCCATGTAGTTCACTACAAATACGGAAGTGACATAAATTACATTTCGAAGAATATTCTCCGTTCATATTAAAGTACCTTTAGAGTCGACTAGATAAAGAAAACATCAGAGAAGAAGTCGTAGATTGCGAGGTTATATCCAGAAAGGAAGGTCTTAAAACGCTTATTATGACATTATTTTACTCTCAGCAAGAGAGAAAGACCAATAAGAATAATGTCGCAAGTGGGGATAAAAAAAAATCGCTGTCTGTAAAGTTGGTAGCACGTCTTGGGTATCTATGCTGAACTTAATACCAGTAGACTTGAGCATTCACTTGTGACAGAACATCGGGCATTCGCCGTTTTTAAATTTGTCGAACTGAACAACGAACAAGCATAGAGCCAAACATCGCTACGAACATTTTCACGATCATTCTAGCGAGCGCTCTAGTCAATGCTCGTCAAAAAAATATTAATATAATAAGATGGAAACGGAACAATGACAGAATGGCTCGGTTCGGCAAAAAGCTTAAAACTTTGCTGTCCTTTCGCTATTATGCTCGCTAAAACGCTCGCTAGAATGTTCGCTAAGACGCTCCCGTTTATTTTTCTGTAACGTAACATTCGCTAGAATGCTCATTACATGTGAATGCTCAAGTCTATCAGCACCTTTACAAAAAAACCAGTCGTGGATAATATTGATTTGTTGTGGTTACACAATAATCGTTCCCATCATGTATTGAATGTAGACTTGCCAGCACTTGTAAACATTACAAGATAAAAATCTATCAAAGCCAACAGATTTGTTTCCCCACGAAGTACCAACCAAGACACAAGCCTTTCCTACCTACATCTTATCTTAGAGCAAGTTCTGAGAAACTTCCTACTCCACCGCCGCCACCGGAGGCTATGAGCCAACCCGCCATGTTATTTTACTCAATTAGCCAGAAAACACGCCCGCTACATAGTTAGCACAAACTTGGTAATGTTACGCTTTTTGGCACACAAACAGATTTTTTTTTCTGGGAAAAGGACCCATTTTTGTATGAGGATTCAGAAGTTAGATGTTAATAGAGTTTCTGTTTAGTTTTATGTGCAAGAACTAGCATGAGCTAACTTTCAGAGTGTTTTTGCGAATGCAATCGCGCAGACCATTCGGAAAGGCAAAAAAAAAAAAAAAAAAAAGGGGAAAGGCTGTTTTGGGGCTCTTGTTTTACTACAGAAAATTGGTTACCAGATTGTTTGTATTATAGAACGTAAATATGCAAGCATGAAGGACATAATTGTTTTGTTTTTGTTAATATTTAGAACAATTAGAGTTAAGCTACCTACAGATTCCAAAATCTTGACCCGACTTTTCCACGGCGAATTTCTGTTTATTTATCAAAAAAATATCAATTACTCAAGGACCCTTTCATTAAAAACGTAGCCGGTAAAAAAGGGTAAAATAAAAATGTGGTTAAAGATAATAATATTTATGTATTTCGTCTTAAGTTCACGTACCTAATTATCTTTATCTCATCACTGTAATTCAGCAGGCTGTTATTACATAGAATATTGTCGACATCTTTCAAGTAGGAACAGGGGCCCGACGCGCCATAATTTATGTGTTAGGGTGAGGCCTGCTCATCGTAGGGCACATCTGGTTTTATTCAAGGCACTACCATTCTGAAGAAGCCTTCAAATAAGGTGGTTACGGTCGGATACTCATGTTAATAACGCCTTTCGAAGTATTGATGTTGGATGTATAACACTGGTTGACAATTTTGCTATTAAAATATTGCCAGGCGTTGTTTTACTTCAGTATTCTTTTACCTTTTTTTTAAGTACCAGGATGTACCTACTTATTTAGGAGAGTAGAACTAAAGTAAAAACACCAAAGGATTTATTTTGTTTAAAAAAAGTTGTTGGTAGCGTTAACAAACTTGCAGCTGTAACTTGACTTTTAAAACGAAATCGTACTTAATTATTATTCATGTTTCGGTATCTTGCACCGTATTTCGGTTAAGTTCGGTAATGGAAAAACTTTTTTTAACTGCCCAAATCTCGGGGTCCGTTAATAAATAACTGTTACAGCAAGCTGTTACGCACGACCGGTGCTTTACGGGGTTGCCAGAGCAGAAGTAAGAATATGCCATGTTTGACTTATTTATCATGATTTAATTTTCCCCTATGTGGTAGATGTGAATATTCATGTACGTTTGTTGAGTTTGGAAGCTTACATTTGGGTAATGAATTAAGTAATCAGTCAAGTGCTAGAAAACCAAACCTGTTCTAGCATAAAGTAAATCTACTTCTTCCTTTCATTAAAAGTCATCATTAACCTACTATTCTAAAACTACATTAGTTAAGTAAAACTACTTTTAACCCTTTAAAACCCTTTTGTTATAAAAAGGCCTATTTTTTTGTCCTATAAATCAGGGTAGACACAAAACCTGGCAACACCTGCAAGCCATTCCTTCTCTAGATCACAACGAGAGGGGTCAAACAACACGTAGGTAATTATTTAAAACACCCTGTTGCAAAAATATTTTTATTTTTTCTTCGCTAAAAACGTGGAGAAAATAAGCGATTTTCCTTAAGATTAAGTTAAATTAGGTACGGCGTTAATATGTTTCGAGTGGTCTTTACGATTTTCTTCTTATATTTAGAGTATTTTATGTTTCTTTTTTAAAAGTTTTTTTTGTTGTTGTTTGTGCAATCTATAAATGGTCTGGATAACGTTTAAAACGGGTTATCTTCTTAACAGTAAATAATTGTTCTATTGTTGTACTGTATTTTTTTAGTATATTTTTTTAAGGGTGCCAAGCAGAACGCTATTACTAAGCCTCCGCTGTCCGTCTGTCTGTCATCGGGTTGTATCTCATGAACCGTTATAGAAACCTACGTGTGTGAGTCCGACTCACACTTGGCCGGTGTTTTTGTTTACTTTTTCACAATAAGAAAAAGTTGGTCATAAAAAAATATGAGTACACCCCGTTTCAACACTCTTTTATACAAGTCGTTCATAACGTAAAACAAGCTTCTAAAACAAAATTCAAACAAAGCCTTCCGTTTCCGATAAAATATATTGCCCAACCAGCCATTGATAACACAAAATCAAAGCCTCGCAAAGCGTTTAAAACCACAAAAGGAGGTTCTCAGGTCGAACTAGGATGCGCTATCAGCTGCAACCCGGACGTTCTCTCTTTGAGTTATGGCGGACCACATCCGGCGAATGTATTTCCGGTTGTGTGTGCCCGATCGCCACGGACAGTTGACCGCTCAATGAATCATAGCTAATCAGTGGATGCTCTAATGTCTTGTTAGCTTTTTAGCTCGCTGTGGACCTCTGCGGACGTTAGAGGAGAGAGGAAACTATAGGGTTTATTTATTGCAAGTTCGATATTTTTGGTGATAACTGCTAATGAGTAGGTAGTGTTTTGTTTAGGTATTTAGGAAAAGGAATGGTGTGGACATGAAATAAATTTAATATCATCGAATGCTGGAAGATATTTCTCTAGAAATAAGCACTGCCTTTGTACGTATTTTTCTGTTCCTTTCTTCTTGACCGTTTATATGTGGGTGCATAAATGTTTAAATAAATAAAGTACAGTATAATTACCACAGATTTTTGGCTAAGTATAGGTAGGTATTTCACCTATAAGAGTGTATGTTGAAGTATAGGTATATCCACAGACGATATCTAAAAGCAGTTGAGTGATATATCACTATATATACTAAAATACGATAGTCTATGTGGATATTGTGCAAACAATACATTCTTCAATAACTAATCCACTCAATTCTACTAGCTTAGCTTCCCACGAGAGAAGGTACTACTCACACATCAGACTGAAGACACATATATAATACTGCACTCATTCTTTGTATCGACGAGATGAGAAAATAACGTTTCAACAATAAATCTACTACCACGCATCGATAAATTGTTACCTTATTAAATACTAGCAGCCCCGCATTTATACCCACATAAGTCTCGATCCCGTGGGAATATCGGGATTAAAAGTATCCTATGTGTTAATTCAGGTTATAAACTATCTGTGTGCCCAATTTCATCTAAATCCGTTCAGTAGTTTTTGTGTGAAAGAGTAACAAACATGCATCCATCCTCACAAACTTACGCTTTTATAATATTAGTAGGATAACTCTACAAAGAATATTGTAATTTGAACGCAAACTTAGATCATAAATAGTTTTATTTTATTTTAATTAACCTATCGGCACTGTCCCACTATAGCTGGGCAAAGATATCCCACATACCTTCCATTCATCTTTGTCTGTTGCTTTTCCAGTTAATCTGTTGTCTGGCAGTTTTGCTGTACTAGGCCTATTTGGTGCAGCCGCGATGCACACTTTCCTGCTAATATCTTAGAACGCACTTTACACTTTTTATTTGATTTTTTAATTTGGTTTTTACTTGTAGTACAATATGTTGTGTTGTGTGCCTTTTAGTCTGTGCTAAATAAATGTACTTTCTTTCTTTCTTTCTTTGTGTCAAGAACAAATCCAATATACCCTAAACTGTAATAGAGACCATAAGCAGTCGGCTATTCTAATAAATAAAACTGCCCCACATCCCAAAAAACAAAAGCAAAGCTGAAGCAAAACAGACCAGAACTAAACTCAATTTACATTCCAATACTTCCGTTGTCCTATTATGATGTAAAAATTCATTTCTTTATATACATGTACGGAATATTTTAGCGTTCATTAATGTTTGACTTTCTCCCTGCGATCTCGGTTAGAAGGTTCATAAATATGTAATGGTGCGCTCCGCGAGCTATGCAAAGTATCCTGGGTTCCCTTTCGTAAACAGGTCAACTTGAATTTGGAGTTGGTTTATATCTGTGGTTGATTAAGTAGAAATTGTGATTGAAATCGGTGGTAAGTTGGTTGATGGTGGTAAGGGTGTTTGGGTGTTGCAGAAGCGTAATCAGCCTATAATTTTCTCTCTGCTGGGACACAGGCCTCCTCTCTTAGAAAGGTAGTTGGCTGTAACCTACCATGAGGGCAGAGTGCGGGTTCGTAGACGTCACTTGTCTTCGAATTTTTGGTTCTAGGATATACAGGTTTCCTCACGACGTTTTCCTTCATCATTTTGAGAGCAGTAGTAATTAAATAATTTATACAAAGTAAAGTGCCTGCCTGGGTTTGACCAATGATTTCCAACTCTTAAGTCAGGGCCGTCATCACTAGGACACCACTGCTCAAGTTTGGGTGTTGATTTGGTTTAAAATTTTCATTGATACAGGTTGGCGTATTGAAAAACAGACACGACGATACAGTTAAGTTAAAAAAAATCAAACTATCTTTAAAAAGCACTTAGTGCCTACGAGTTTTTCTAAAGAATACTTCAGAGAATCATTTTCTCAAGCATATCAAAGTCACAAATCTGTCTCAAAGAAATTGATTTTAAAATTGAATGTTTGAAAAAGAGGAGATTATTATCTCAAAAACAGACGCCATTGAGGTTGCCCTCAAAGTAAGTGCATAAGATTCATTCACGTTAAAAATATTCAAGACTTTTTAAAGGTCAAAAAGAATGTCCTCTGTCTCAGCAAAATGTCGATTTGGCTTTATTTATTAAATTCTTTCCATACCCCGTAACAGAAGCTAAGAATATTTAAAATGTTATATTTATTTATGTTAAAAATACCATTGCTTATGGTATGAGAGAAGACGTCTTGGAATTTAATTTACCCTAGAATTAAATAAGTGGGTAGTTTAATTTTAAAATAACAGAGTCGAGTCTGCCTTGAAACATATTAAAACATAATTTGGATACCGGCCGAAGGGAGCAGAGTTAACAAGATGCCTTTAATAAAAGAGGAGATGCGACGAGGTCTGAAGGGGAAAACGTGGATTTTTTATAGAGTGTTGGTCACTGAAATGTGGCTACACAGAAGGTTACGGTTTTATAATTTATTGTTTAGGGTCAGAATGAACTTAGGCGTTCTTTGCTAAGGTGAGCTTTGAGCTGAAATATAATAATGTATAAATTAGGTTAAGTGATTTTTAGATAATACATAAACATCACGCCTAGTCAGTTATCTTTAATCCCATGTAATAGGGGGCGAGTCTATTATGTATGTCTATTATGTCTTTTATTTGCCGGCTGTCGCTGAAAACCAGCGTTGGGGCTCTGTCTCGCATAGG
The DNA here is from genome assembly GCA_914767755.1 of Agrochola circellaris. Classification (NCBI taxonomy): domain Eukaryota; kingdom Metazoa; phylum Arthropoda; class Insecta; order Lepidoptera; family Noctuidae; genus Agrochola; species Agrochola circellaris. Next base: position 7,800,330 of record OU611847.1, read on the forward strand.
GTCGCAGCATTATGCTGAGCGATGGCCATTTTGCGTGGATGTGACGTATATTTTCCCCAATTTTTTTTATTTTTGTGTTTTGTTCTTTCTTTGCGTCATGTGTACCGCAAATAAACGTATTTTCTTTCTTTCTTCTATGTTGGTAAAGCACGTATAATCATTTGAAAATCGAAATTTTTAGACATGCTTACTTACATTAGAGTACCATCTTTACATACCAAGACCGTCCGTGCCTCGGAAAGGACGTTAAGCCGTTGGTCCCGGCTGTCATTTGTAGATCTTTGACAGTCGATAAGGTCATCAGAAGCCAGAAAGTCTGACAACCAGTCATACAAAGATGTATCGTGTTACCCAGTAACTGGGTTGTGGAAGTCATATAGGCAGTCGTTCCATGTAAAATACTAGTATTCAGATGTATCCGGTTAGACTGGAAGCCGACCCTAACATAGCTGGGAAAAGGCTAGGCAGAGGCAGATGACGACTTACATTAGAGTATTCGACGTAGTAGTATTTATTCTACATTTGAATTAACTTGCGTTCGGAAGTACACAGCGTCAAGATAAATATTGCAATCAAAATACCAACCCAAGAAGTTATCAAAATTACATAATCTGATCAGCTTTCCAACATCATGACCGACGAAAACCTATAAACCCGAGCCCATCTGACCAATATAAGATTAATATAACCAAACATTCCACGCGACGTCTAAAAAATTCGTCACGAATCTGAATAGAAGCCCTTCCGCTTGACCGCGGGTCGTCATAACTCGACTCGTCCAATAATATCGTCATATTTTTTTCTAACATCGCGAAATTGGTATGAAAGGTCGGAAGGGAAAGTTTAGGATGAAATTGGTGGGGTCGCGTGTACTGGTAATAAATAATATACGCAATCTGCGACTGTAAAGGAGCCCGCCCACTACACCGTTTCATACCCATACCACGACCGTGCTAGGAACGTATCAGGCACAAAAATATTCTGCGCATTGAAAAGTATGGGCATAGTCTCATACTTTTACACTAGATCGTTCCGTCATCGACTAACACCTACACGTGCCATGCACGGCCGACAACAATTGTCGCCGAGAATATTTATAGCGAGCGGGAATGATACGCTGTTGAAGAACGTATCAACAGCGTATCATTCCCGCTCGCTAGTAGGCGTATTAGTCCATATCATGTTTGTTTCTGTGCCTGGTGATCTACTCCCTACGCATGAAATCCGAAATCTTACTCCGTATCACTTACGGACTTAGGATTACTTCGTAGCCAGAACTAAGAATGAATGATCACATATTTGACAGTTGTCCCTACTCTCGATATGTATGTGCCCGTATGAAAAATTGAATTTTACACTTGTTTTGACTGATCAACTACTTTCGGACGGGCCTGTATCTTGGTGGACGGACTTAAGAGAGTAGACCCCCTAAAACATTCATGGCACGGTCATGGTATGGTAGGGTGCAGTGGGTAGACTCCTTTACTTTGGACGACACGTTTTGCGTTGCACGTGTCTTTGAAGAGAACTAGTTTGAGGAAGTGTTCATTTGGTAATGATTTACTGGTTTTGTAGTTCTGGCGTTAACGATTATGATCATGACGATAAATAATGATTCGTCAGTGGCAGAACTTTTTAAATCGAGGAGCAGAGGTTGAAACATTTAAGAAAAATGAAAGAAAGAAAGAAAAATAAGTTTATTTGTCACAGAAACACGTGCATAAAAAAAAAGATAATAAACTCGAACTAACATCAATAACTGATTGGAGCCACAATATTACGTAAGCATAAGCATAATCAGCCTATAATGTTCCCACTGCTGAGACACAGGCCTGCTCTCTTGGAGAGGAAGTGGGCTGTAATCTACCACGCGGACCCAGTGTGGGTTGGTAGATGTCACATGTTTTCGAATTTTTGGACATGCCGATTCTAGGACATGCCGGTTTCCTCACGATGTTTTCCTTCACCGTTTTAAGAACAAAGGTGATGAAATTATTAACACGAAGTAAAGCACCTACCTGGGTTCGAACCCACGACCTACAACTTATAAGTCGGGACCATTACCAGTGGACTACCACTGCTTAATATTACGTGAATCGTACAATGATTTTCCACGATGAGAAAGAAATTAGCATTACGTGTATTTGACGTTATAGTTTTTCTGATCCAAAAATAGAAACAATCACAGCACAGTTCCTTCAACTGCAACAGTACGAATTTTGACAACGGTTCATTATTCGCCATTCCCGATACCGTTTACCGTATGAGCGCGGTCGTCAATTATCGTAAATAAGTGAACAGTCGGTGCGCGGCTGTCGGACGGGGCCGCCTATTCGCTGTCTGTGGCAAATGAGACGGCTTGATGCGCCCCTGCACTAACGGTAAGTTTTGAGGACTGGTCCAGTTGTAAGAATGAAGCGGTTTCATTTGAACTATTTCGTCACTTTATGGCATTTCTCAAACTGGTTCTTTTAATATAAGAAGGTATAATAAATAAACAAGTACGATTCAAACCTATTACAGCGATTCAATTATTTCTAGTTGAACATGCTGTGCTTTTGTTAATCGTACTTTTAGTATCGATTAGTTTTGATGTACCTACCTGGGCTGTTAGCTGATCATATGATTTTTTTTAGTTACTCTATGATTACCTGTTAGATTATTCCATGGGCCCGCCTATTCGCTGTCATACAAGATAAGCTGACAAATGAGATAGTTTGATGCGCGTCTAGTTGTAATAACTTAGCGAGGTTTGCAAAATTATATTAAGTAACTTAAAAAATGAAAACACGATATTTCGATACCGCGCTCGAAGGAAACGAGACGCCTAAACTCAATGCAGTTTTAAAGCAATTGTTGAAATGCCACTTTGCTATCGCGACCGTACGTAGAAAGTCACCAAAATGCAATGCATCATTAGTAAAATTGCTTGTCACCAAAACTAAAAACAACTTAAATTCACAAGGTTGCGAGTTTGTCCGAAAGGGATATCGCGACCCCGGCACACAGGCAACGGAAGGAACACGGGTGGGTTTTAGTCAGTAAAAGTCTGACACGCCCTCCCACTCCGCCCAGAGCGGGAGAAGTTATTTGATAATTTCCGAAGCTAAAAAAAAAAAAATCCTAACTTTTTCAAACGCTTGATGCCCATGTATTGGGTCAAATCATTTCTAAGAGGGTAGATTTACACCTATCCAAACGATAGTCCGCCGGTCTTTATGCGAGATTCAGTACTACGCAATATTGCACCAGTTACTTTGTCAGCATTAGAATTCACTTGGCGGAAAACCGTTGTATTTTTTTATTCCCAACTAATAGGTACCATCAAAGAAGTTCATATCTAACCACTTTCAAAACAAAATCCCGTGAACACGATGATCACGTTCTATAGCCGCTGAGCGGCGCCGCAAGCAAGAATAGTCCTTACGGTGGTTAGATATGAACTTCTTCGATGGTACCTACTCAATAAACAATGTGATCCCCAAATATTAATATTTCCAATTAGTGCAACATCTTTCAATATTCTTGGCACACTGAAATAAATGCAGGGGTTTTTTGAAATACCCTTACACACTTATAAAATTTACACAATACCTTGCTGACTGGCAAATATTTTTACAACGGCATGTGATAAAAGTATTTTCATATAGTACAGGAATATGACAAAAGAAAACGAAGGGATTTTGACTTTCGTAGTCACGGGTATGCACGGGTTCATAAGTTAGGCCGCATTTACGTAGAACGCTAGTAACCGGCGACGGTTCGCGCTGATTTAGCAAACAGTATGAAAACTGCCTGCGCCGATCAGCGTTGACCACCAGCGCTTGTCGGTGCCGACAACCGTTGGCATGTCTGCGCCAGTTACCAGCGTTCTACATAAATGCGGCCTTATGCCCGACTCATCACTGTTCGGATTCGTCTTTGAATTACTACATAATTATATTAAAATTTAAAAAATCTCTGACTCAAACATTTCCTCATTTCTCCTTCCTGCTCCATCACCAGACCTATTCATTGAGACCATTCCAATGAGCCCAACCACGATACCTGTGCTGTAAGTTGGTAAGGGAGTTAGGTTTCCTGCAAATTCCAGGTGATGCTGCAGCATCAGATCAAGGTTACTATGTTCTTCTAATATAATTAGAGTAACAGAATACCAAAAGTTAAAATAGATCAGAGCTGTGGATGACGCTCACAACCATAAATCAAATAGAAAAGAGCTGATAATCTTCAAACGCCTGAACCGATTTTGATAAAAGATCCATCGCTAGAAGGTCTGCTTTCAAATAAAAAACCGCATTTAAATCGATTCACCCGTTTAAGAGCTACGGTGCCACAGACAGACACACACACGTAGCGGTCAAACTTATAACACCCCTCTTTTTGCGTTGGGGGTTAAAAACAAAACATCTTGATTCACAACTGTTTCAAATAACAAAGCGCACGCTCCCTTGCTTTATGTAAAGTTCCTATATATTATTCTTGAGCAAGGAACACCTGAATACTTCTACATAAGCCAGGGTCTAAGCGCTAATGCTCGTGATCGTGAAAGACTAACTTCAACTAGTAGTCGCGTCACGTTTTAGCGGATTTTATACACCCCATCTCGACCCTTAAGTCACTGGTTTTACCTGTTATAAAATGGTATAAAAATGTTAGGTAAGTAGGTACTTGACTCACCCATTTTTGTGATGTTGGATATAACACTACGTAAGTAGGTGGGTACTTATGCAAAGTGTACTGCCACACGATTATTTTTTTAAATACATAATCGCATCATTTATAGCAAGGTCTATATCTAAACGATAATAATCAGTTAATATTGTCTTCTCAGGCTTTTTGTTACTAGCCCACCTCACGTCCTCAGAAAGATTTATTCACATTATACATTAATTCTTTGTTATGTTAACAAAGAATAAATGATTCTACCGCAAAAAATTAACAAAAAACATTCGATTTTTAAGGGGTTTATTTAGTTGGAAACGTTGCTTAAACTTAAGAAATTATTAACGACTGCTTCTGCTTACCCATACTTTTTTGGATGTTACAATGTCTATGCAACGTTCCTAAATAAACCTCTAATATAATAACTATAGCACTCCAATTAATCATCTAGCTAGACGAAGACGGCACTCCGTCTATTACAGGCATGCAACTACAGTTCAAGTCAGCACACACGAATCAAAACTCTGCTTAAACCAGAACACGAACGCCAATTTCCCGATCGACTTCTATCCCTTCATATACAAAGACATCGATTGTTTATATACGGGGAAGTTTGCCATCATGTGACACGGAGTAGGCAGTTTATGGCAGTTTAAGTTCTGTTTATGTTCTGGGTTTTTATTTTTGCTTGAGTATATATATCGTTTGTTTTGTTGAGATATTGGAGTGTGCTAGCTGTCATTACGGCAAATAAATTTATTTACTGTTTTGTGTTGAGTAATGTAAATTATTTTGCATACATGTATAGAATCAAGTTTTTTTTTTTTTTCTAACTTAACAGACAGCAGTGCTGCTGGGGAGTTTGTTGCGCCACTTCTTCTTCCCAGCTAAAGCAATAGGAAGTGGTGAAGGGTGGGCGTTTTGGGGGACTGTCTTATGTCATTTTGACGTACAAACAAATATGGTACAACAAATATGGACAGACGGACACCGACGACTGCCTTGTTCATGGATATGACCAAGGCATTTGATTTTGTAGATTTTAATATACTTTTGTCTAAATTAGAAAAATATGGAGTAAGGGGCAACGTATTAAAATTAATTGAATCGTATTTAAAAAATAGGTATCAAGTAACGAGTACAACAAAGATTTGCCAAAAGACAAAATTAGAACTAACGTACCATTCAAAACCAAGAAAAACGAACTTTGGTGTACCTCAGGGTAGCGTCCTCGGCCCACCATTGTTCCTCGTATACATAAACGATATGCCAAGAGTTATTCAACATCCAATGACCTTGTTCGCTGATGATAGTACAATTATTTTCACAGCACAAAATAGGGATGCACAGTGTCATGAAATGGATATAAATCTAAATCTAAACAGGTTAATAACATGGTTAAATAATAACAATCTTAATGTAAATTTAGATAAAACTCATATTATGTCATTTAAACAAAGAATAAATCAAGATAAACTTAATATAAAATACGCTAACAAAACGATAGAAGAAACAAAGCACACAAAGTTCCTGGGACTCTATATAGACGAGAATATGAAATGGAGTAATCATATTGAACATTTAATAAAAAGACTAAATCAGTTCCAGTACGCTTTGCATAAACTCAGTAAAGTAGCAAGCCGCGAAATCGTACTGACTGCATATCATGCATACGTGTCTTCTACATTACGCTATGGCATAATATTCTGGGGAAATTCATCAGATAGGGAGCTAGTGTTTAAGGCACAAAAAAAGTGTTTGAGAGCTGTGTGCCAAATAAAAACTACTGACAGTTGTAGACCACACTTTATTAACCTAAGAATAATGACTTTTCCAGCCCTATACGCGTTTGAAGTAGCAATGTTCGTTAAAAAACACTTGTATTTATTTGAAGCCCTGACTAGTAAACGTCACCAGGACAAAATTCACGCTGTGCCTCATAAAACAGCATTATATGCAAAAAGTTTTCTGGGCATGGCTCCAAAAATTTATAATATGATACCCACGACTGTAAGACTTGAGAAGGATGTTAACAAGTTCAAGAGAATGTTAACAGACCTTATGGTTAAAAAAGCGTACTATTCCATTGGTGAATTCTTAACAGATAAGTTAAATAAATAATAATTAGATATGTCAAATGACCGAGTTATTTAAGCTTAATTCTATCTAAATGCAATTATATAATGTAATTTGAATGTTTATTTAGTATGTATTTTTAATTTCAATAATAATTTTAATATTACAATGCATGTTAAATTATAAATTGGTAAGTTCATTAATTATTTGGACATTGTTTATTCTGACATTACTTATAATTTGAATGTATATTATTGCACAGGGTATAACTATTCTGCCGAATTTATGACATTATATAACCGATTAATTGAATTTTATGAAATTGTCTAACTATTATTTTTAATTTTGCATGCCTGAATTGGTAAATGCAGTGGACTGCGCATTCACTTAACACCTGGAAATGCATATATGTACTGTGTTTTGCAATAAATATTTGAATTTGAATTTGAATTTGAATTTGACGTTCGAAAAGTGCTCAGCTAACTCAGCCTAGTTTGATAAATGACTTTTAAATTTTGAATTTTTTGAATGGAGTACTCGACTATGTCTCATTTAATTTCAAGCACACGTAATGTTCTGTCTTTTACAAACTGATATATCACGCGTGACAAACAATATTAGTGTTAGCAGTAACTAGTCTCACTTTCTCATGTCCTAAACTGACTAGGGCAGACCTATACGAGGAAACCACAGGGCTTCTGCACTGACTATTAATAATGTGTCTCAAAAATCTCCGTCTTGATGTTGAGACTGGTATAGAAGAGTGAATTAAACATTTAAGGCTGGAGTATCGCCTAGACATGTTACGGCCCATTCCTGATAATTGACTGTCCTACTTATACGATAGTTTTTGTATGTGTATCGTACCACGCCAATTATCTCTTTGACTACCTATTCCTGATAGTGACTGCTTATTGCCATTGTAGGTACTGTAGGGCTGAAAAAACGCTACCTAATGTGTAGGTGTGGGGGGGCGTAGTAATAGATGATTTTTAAATTTATTTTAAGTTTATCAGATCATCTCATAATAAATTCGTAAGCAGCTACTTTTGTTCTGTCATCATTTTCAAACAAAACCTTATTCTTTTTCATTTAAATATAATTTGCTTGAATGAACGAATGGATCCGAATGGAGTGAACACCAATTCACACGTAAATGTAGATATTTACCAACCTGTACGACATGAGGTCGCTTTTCGCATGTAATCTTTACAGTACCTATGTGTTAATTGGTGTTCACTCCATTCGCTCCCACTCTGTGTCACAAAAGTTGTTCAGGAAGTTGTATTGTGGGTTGACGGTTATGCGGGAACTTGGTTCCTTTACACGTATAATTCGACAGTGAGAAGCGTTCGGATGTGGAGAAGTAAAAGTAGTCTAGTGATTGTTGCGAAAAACGGCTGGTTGCTCTCTTTGTTAGTAAGTTTCTTCGATGATATAGGCTTGCTATTCTGTAAACATCTCACCGTGATAACTTGGGTGAAGTGAGCTCGATGTGAGCTGGCATTGCACCTAAAGCTAGGGATTGAAACTATGGACAGCTCACTTCATGCTCACTTCACCTCACTCTTCACGGTGAGATATTTACAGAATGAATCGACAGTTCTTTGTTTGATGTATCTATGGGATGATTACATAAGACGGATAGTTTCCTAATTCTATGAATCACATATATGTTCAATTTATAAAGTACTAGCGACCTGCCAGCCATTCACCCGGGTTCTACGACTTATGTAGGTTATATGCACTTCAACCTTATTCCGATGCGTAGTTTAGTAGAACAACGTCACAGTATAATTAAATGGACAGTACAGAAACTACGTAGTAATCGTTCGAAACGGCACACTCACTCACACACAGACTCCAAGCGATTGTCGCGGTGCTGTCAGTTGCGGGTGCCGTATCGAGACGAGTAGTCACCGCGATCTTTTTAAAAATGGAGCGTAGGTTATTATTTTAATAAATAGGCCTAGTTTCCATACTGTCTCTATTTATATTGTGACAACGTGCTCACACAGACATACACGAAAAGCATAATAAACTAGACATCCGAAATGACGAAATAAGTTCAACTGTTCAAGTCACGCCGCCATTAGCCATGCTTTGTTGAACCCATTTGTTTCTCATTCACTCTACTAGATAAAATCTTTAAAGTTAATAAGGCCACAATAATGACCGAAATCGGAGTAGTTAGCCATTGTGATCGATGTAAAACCAATATCGGAATCATTTTAACGTGTGCCACATTCAACAAATTTGATACATTGGGCATGATTCCAATAACGTGATAGGTTGAATTGACCGAATTCGAGTTCAATATACTCTGAATAAAATATGAAATAAAGGTATTTTCACACTGGGTTTTAATTGCGAGATAAAAAAAAAACACCTCTACAAAAAATATAACCTTTTGATCATATAAAAGGTAATGACCGTTACCTCTAAAACAATTACCCGACATGTTCATAAAGACCTCTAAATAACAAAATTAAAACGCGCAAAAAGTAACGTCACGTACAAAAGTTTGTAACAATAATACTGGGTGTATGTACAGAATTAGCATAATGCTAACATTGGCGCCCGTGGGACCATACACGTGGGCAAACAGAGACAACCGTGCGCGGCTCTACCCGACCACCGGAAAATATTGTGACGTTACAAAAATACAGAATTGCAAAAATAAGGCTTGTTGATGTTACTCATGTTTTTGTTTCAGATATGAAAGAGAAATTCTTAGTGGGTTAACCAGACGAAATAGGTTACCGCTTTGTGGGACGAGCTATGAATAAAAAACATCGTGACACGGAATAATGATAACAACCTTTAGTTCGCTGTTGTTTTTGTTAGGAAAAGCCGAAAAATTATTCGAACAAACTACACTATGTTCTATGTTCTATGTTGTGGGGTTTGGTTTCCGCACTTAGTCCTACAGTGGACCATTGTGCGTGGGCCATAGCGGCCGTTGGTGGTTACTCCAACCAGCCCACCTCCCTCCAGAAGTTTATTAGGTCTCCTGGTCTGTTCAGAACATCTGTGAAAGATCTGGGTGTCCCGAGGGTTTGTGTTCTAATCTGGGTGACGCCTGTGCATTCAAAAAGCACGTGCGTGACGGTTTCCTCAGCCTCCATGCACGCCCTGCACAGAGGACTGTCCGTTATGCCTATTGTGTGAAAGTGTTTGTTCAGCGAGCAGTGGCCCGTGATGGTACCCGTCACCAGGCGCAGGCCGTTCCTATCCAGGCGTAGTAAACGCCGGGTTAGCCTGGTATCCAAGGATGGCACACACACAAACTACACTTAAAAATACTGTGATCTGAGCAGGAAAGTTTCAGCAAATATTATTATAGTTATCGTTTTGTGAATACAAAAGGTACATACCTACATATTAACAGCTAGGGTAGGTAAGTAGGTACCAATAAAGGTATGACGAACAGGGTGTAAAGTTCACTCATTCTCTACAGAAAAGGAAGGATCCTCCGACCAGACGGGTGTTGTGTCAGGTGGGGTACTGCCCGACGATTGATGTCGGGACCTTGTATATATGCCAGTCGCGTGGTAAACTCCGCTTGCGCGACGCAGGATTTTGCGTGACGTCAGTGTGACGCGTACGCGATAAAGATTAAAACGTACAGCAAATTAATAAACATATATTTTTTATAATCGTGGTGCTTGACGACATTTCTATAGGAACAACATAACCACTTCAGCACACCTCAAACAAAAACCCCACAGAAAACTTTCTTTCACAAGCCGAACGAGCCACCTTTACAGAATTAAGTCCAACTTGTTGAACCTCTGTAATAAGCGGGCGAAAACATCTGACTGGTACGGTAATATTTTAATTACTTCCCCCCAACTGTCTTACAAGTTCTGAGCGCATTGTGCCAGCATCGCTAGCCTAATTAGACATGAGGCTTCTAATTACGCTTTTCAGACGAACCCATACAAAGAATTCTTGCGTCTGCTAAGAGAACAACGGGACTTGTATTATAACATCACGCCTTGTTACCCCAAACGGTTGGGTAGAGGTGTATTTCACTTATAGATAGTACACCCCCATTTCGCCAGTTAAGTTTAAGTCCCATGTAATAGTAGGCGAGCCTATTGCCACCAACCGGGCACAAATATAGACTCCAGGTTGTTACTGAAAATTTCCAGATAGAAAAACCCATTAACACTTTGCCCGACTAGAGATTCAAACCCAGGACCTCATGCTCAGCAGAGCAGTATTAAGCCTTCCTTCTAAGTTAAGGCCAACATGTGGGATTAGGTTAGGTAAGTCTAGCCTTAATTAAGGTCTAAGTTAGGTTGTTAGAAGCGGTAAGTTGTGTATGGATTAGTTTAATGTTAAAACAAAATGTTCTGCGTATGTTTAAGTGGATTGTGGTTTACTGACTCCTTTAAGTTTCTTGGGAGCAAAATGTAAGGAGGCTATTTAGTTAAATAGCCTTTACAATTCAGTGTGCTCCCGTCTTGTACTGAGCGTACAAAGCGTCAGGGTAACCCGCAAAATGCAAATTTTCTTACGTTTTTTTGCAATTTGTAGGTCCGTATCAGGTTGTATGTTTATCTACATAATTATGATTCACGACCATATCTAATAATTGTATAAATATTTATTTATAGAATTATAATAATAAAAATCATCAATACAACTCCCTAAATTCATAATATAATCCAATTGAATGACCTATTTCATGAAATCATGACATTTTTGGATTATTCAAACATTATGGAGTTGTATTCCTGATTCTAATGATTATAATTCTGTAAAGCCATATTTGTTACGGTACCGCGAATTATATATAATCAAGATACAGCCTGACACTGACCTGAAAGTTGCAAAAAAGGTTAAAAAAAAAAATCGCGTTGTACATTAGCGCTCCCCTCATAATGTAACTTCGTCTATTATAGAAGAAGTTTGTTCAGATCGTTTACTGAATTGATTTTTGTCTTTTTTAATATAGGTTATTTTTATTCCAAAAATAATGAAAGCTACGTAAATTACAGTCGCACTTCCACTGTACAGTCAAAACAAACAAAATGGCCGAAGGACCTATTACACATGACAAATCTACACAGTCGCGCATTTATAGGGTTATAAGTGTCCGACTGTGTAGATTTGTCATGTGACCACAATTTTCTCCTACATTCAGTTTTTTTATTTAATAAATAAACAATGTTTCAATTCTCAATTCTAAATTATTTGTTGCTTACCATAATGTATAAAGTTGGTAGGTAAATAATTATATTAGTCACAATTGTGGACCCTGTCGGGCACAGCATAGATCAAGTAGGAGAGAGGAGGAGGAGCACTGGGTGTTAAATGTGATACATTTTATTATTAGTTAAACAGTTAGTAAGATATACTCTTTTAGTAACACAGAATTTTATTTATTGTTTTATAAATTACTTATATACGTTAATTTATTTAGTAACCTTATAGAAACCTTTTATATGCATTTTTATGTCTTTAATATGCATGTTTGTGTTTTGTTTTTGTATTTCTTGTGCATAACAATAAAAATTCAGTATACTCGTATGTATCATCATTAAGATAATATTCTAATATTGGAGTGTTTGGTGGTGTGCGTTAATTCCGGAACATGTTGTATACATATTAGATAGATATAACATAAAATATTATGCTTTATTATGCACCAAAACACACGGACAAAATAACACGTTCTACATAATACACATTGAGACAGAAATGGCTGCCACAAGACTGACTTAACCAAAAAAGTTCGCAAAAACCTGTAAATTCAGTAAAGGATCGAGCAATATAAAAACACACAAGCAATATACAAACTCCACAACCCAGTAACTGGGTAATACGATACCCCTTGGTAAGACTGGTTGTCAAACTGTCAGGCTTCTGACGACCCGTAACGACTGTCAAAGATCCACGAATTTAGCCGGGACCACTTTCCGAGGCACGGAGGAGTCTCGGTATGTAAAGATGGTCACCCATCCACGGATCAACCCCGGCAAGCGTAGCAACTTAGCCACGAGCTCCTCCAAAATTCGCAATTACCAAAATCAAAATCAAAGTATTTTATTTCGCATAAACCTATATGGGCCCTTATATCAGAAGCATGTGCATGATTCCAATTGGTCGTTTCCTATGGAGTAGCCGGGAAAAAAATCCACGATTACTCTTTTTAAAATAATAATTGGCTTTGACAATGTTTTCAAACAAGAGTGTTAACAGGCTTACATTGTCAACAAGTACCATACATGGATCAACAACCTTGCCTTCAGTTTATTCACTGGCTTACATGATACATTGCCAACTCCTACAAAATAACAACAGATACTACTTAACCGGAGACCACAATGTACATAATTATGTAAATTCCACAAACATGGAAAAGCCTACTTACGCCTCTCAAAAACCTAAACCAGCGGCCGTTCTATAAATATATCATGAACTTTGTTCGTGCGTACTTTCACGTAGCAATCCGTCCGGACAGCACAAGGATAATCTCCTATGTATCTCTGGGCTCTGACATGCAGCCTGGGGTCAAACGGAATTATAAATCATCCAACAACGGACCTTCTGAGTGTTTAATATAATATTCATACGGTAATGTATGGTTCGTAGTGTTAAGAGTTGAAAGTAGGTCGCATTTACATAGATTTTGGTCGAATTTTCAGAGTCGGATTTAGTGATGTCCGACTGTGGTTGGGTGTTGATGACGGGTGGATTAGTTAGTGATATTTTGACGTGTTTTGTATATACTTAATTATCTTACGTCAGACAATAGACAATGTTAACTTAACACTGAAAACCACAGTAGCGTAATATCTCATGTTGCAACGTAGCTTCATTGCGATCTTAATAAATGCGTTTTCATCAATACCTTATTTCTGGTTTCAATCTTCTTCTTCTTTTCGTGTGTTTAGTAGTCACTAACCAAACTTTGACTCTGTTTTCAAGCCGCCCATGGGCCTCTGACTTGGCTTCACATGCCATCAAGAAATATATCTCAGGGATACCGGTTTCCTCACAATGGTTTCCTTCACCGTTTTTCAAGCAAGTGATAATTATACAATACGCACATGAATCCGAAAAATCAGAGGTACGGACGGGCCTTGGGTTCGAACTCGAGACCTATAACTTGGCAGTCTGACGGTCACACCATTAGGCTATCACTGCGCATTGCTGGTTTCAATGAACACAAAGTTTGTATTTCCGAAAAAGACGGCAATGGATCCTGGCTGGATCACATCCTGGAGAGGTAGCATCTCAGATAATAATGAATCAGTACTCTCCATTATATCTTTCTGGGTTAAAAAAAAATGTTTATCATAAAAGTAAACCAGAAATAAACTTTTCAGTATGTGCAGCATCGAGATCGGAAACAGTATGGAATTTTTATATCATTCAATTTTCCGAATAACATATCTAACAGGATTCCGCCGCGGGGCGGGACTGGCAGCCGATAGAATTGAAATAAAACATTTCAGCTCGCTACCAGCTTACCTTCGAACTTCGCCTACAGCATTTATTTGTTTTAGGCAGGTATCTTTAATAGACCAAAATAAAACTGAAATTGCGTCGAAAGACAGTCAAACTGTGACCAGTGTCAATACATAAGCACGTCCGACCCATAGTAGAAACTAATACATAATGCTACAAAAACCATTAATTCAATTACCTGCCTAATAAATTCAACAATTAATAAATCACAAATAACCAGTGTTCCAAAAAATAATCTATTAAATTGTACGTTGCTTTAGCAGCGATAAAAACACTGGATTAAATAATATATAATATAGACGAAGTTTCATTTTATAGAAAATAAATTAGCGAGCACGACAAAGGACTGCCGTAACCAACATGCTAATTTTCGTTTCACCAGCAATAAAGTAGGAACTGTTACTGTTCATTATCGTACCGTCAAATTACGGGAAGCAGCTAACAAGCAGCATAAGTAATATTAAAGACGTAAGTAATCGCTCAAAGGAAGCCTTAGTATAAAAATTGCAAAATTATAGAGTATGAACGATGGCGTAATTGGAAAAATTGTTGAACAACCCGCGCTGGGCTAAAGCATACCCACGATGTCAAAGGTTGATCACCTCTGATACTGCAACTACAATTGATTTTTATTGCTGCAAAAAGTATTCTATGGAACGGAACAAACTATTCGTTCTGTTAAACTAGTCGGATTTTTTGATAGAGCCCGACTGTTGTTTTAAAGTTTCGACCAGAAATGTATGAAACTGTACGGCCATGTCTATTACCTATGAACGTTTAAATCAAATCCTAAAAGCTGGTTTTATGTACTCTCAAAAGAGGTTATAATATCACGCCTTTTGTCCCCGAAGTGTTATGCAGAGCACCCCCATTACCCCAGATATGTTTAAATCCCATGTAATAGGAGGCGAGTCTATTGCTATTAACTGGGCACACATTTAGACTCCAGAATGCAACTGAGAAATTCTAGATAGAAAAGCCCAATAACACTTTCCCCGACCTGGGAATCGAAACCGGCGGCACCCTAATTGCGTAACACATGATCAATCATAATCTGAATCCATGTTCGAAACAGAAGAAAGATCAAATTTACAAACGTCCTACAGCAAAGCGAAGTATCTCAAAAACATTATGAAAATGAGTTCAATATGATGGCATACTTCCGAAACCCCATCAATTCGTTCAGGGGTAATATACACAAGAATATATGGCTGGTTAACAATATGATTTGAATTTGGAACCTCTATCTAGCCTATCTACTCGCTTTTCTACACAATTCTGTCTATTGCTAGTGTTGGCCAGCTCTTTCGCAGGAGTCAAGCTCGTCCAGCCATCTTCGTCTCGACCTGCCGCGATGTCGTCGTGCGTTTAGTGGGACCCAATCGGTGGTTCTCTTCGCCCATTTGTCATCTGACATGTGCGGCCCAGTCCCACGTGAGCTTAGTAGCTTACCGGATAACGTCCATGATCTTGGTTTTGGAGCGCAGTGTTGTGTTGTACTTCTGCTGAAGTACAAGCCTAACCTGGTCTTTGACCCAGGTTTGAGCACCATATGTCAGAATGAAGAGACTACATATGTCCATAATTCTCCGTTTTAGACATAGTTGTAGATGCGCACTGATTTGTTGAACGGTCAAAATGAAATAGATTGTGATTGATTGTATGTTACGCAATTACCTAATGCTCAGCAGTAGCAATTGCAACCACTAAACGAACGAGGAGTCAAAAAATGTTATCTTATCCTTTTTCAACAAAGCAAACAAAGACATTTGAAGCAAAAAACCACCTTTTGATCATTCCTTTATCAAATACTTTTACAAAAGAAACATTTATGTTAAGGATAGCGGTGAAAAATTAGATAATAATCTTAAGATTTTTTTCCATTTCAGCCCTTCCCTGTAATTACGTTTTTGTTCATCTAGGAAGTTCTTTTGTTTGAAGGGAAGGCTGAGTAACAAAAGCCTCGGCAGGGGAGGCAAACAATGACGTCTGCTACGAAACCATCGCTCGATGGTGTTTCCCATTCACGTCATCCAGAATCGATGGCGATATGAAGCTTAAGGAATGCCTAATTATGAATATTAGCTTGTGTGCATGAGGTTACTTTTTTTATGTTCCCTTTTCTTACCGATTGTTTGAGGCAACTCTATCCCAAATAAGGGAAGATATAGTCGGGTATTAGTTACTTTATTACGGTATGCCTAATTAAACCTATCAAAAATCTTGTCCGTTGAGACCACAGAAATGAAAAAGCAAGTGACAATTACAGTGTAGTGATGCCGAAGTATGTAACGATGTCCACAACCCCCACTACCATTCTGACTAAAGAATACGTATTAATAAAAAGGTTTACTCATAAAAGGTTCCATAACTTAAAAGCCACCTATCAACGAAAATCATCCAGCCGAGCGCCTCTAAAGATAGTTTTTCATCTGTTCAGACATAATGCTCGATTAACACTCCATAACGGTCAACCGGAAGTGTGGACGCCATGTTGGCGGCGTGATAGCGGAAATATATCGCCGGAAGTCGACACCCATTATTCAGAAAAGGAGTTCGTCCGTCATCACTCTATGGCTCTTATTATTTTTGGCGATATCCCGGTCGTTGGCGATAAGGTGTAATGAATTATTAGGATATTGATAGGATGTAAGTGGGTTCTACTTCTAATGAGTTATTTATCTGAAAAGAAAAGAAAGAAAGAAAAATAAGTTTATTTGTCACAGAAACACGTGCATAAAAAAAAAGATGATAAACTCGAGTAAATAATAAAGAAAATGAAACAGAATAGATTTAAATACAGTAACGAGCACAAAACAGAAATAGTCGGCAGCTGCTGGCACGTCATGACTGTGACAAGAAGGCTTCCACTCAGCATGATGCTGTGCTATGGAGACCCACAGCACAGCGCTGATTTTCAGTGGTCACCCGAAAGAGACGTACGGAGACCAAGTCAGGTTTAATGAATTTACATAAATATACAATAAAACAAATAGTACATAAAATAGTCAATATACAACCAATAGTGTGAACAAATACATAACATAACATATAAATAATTATCCGCAGGCATCACCGTGCGCGCATAAAACATAAAACATGTACCCACCTAAAACACCATTATACCAAAGCCTACAAAAAATATTAAGTGTTTTGTCTCGCTCCCACCATCACCTTCGCGTCGCCTACGCACGCGCTCACAATAATAACTGTATAAAGTACAGTTTTGCCCGATTGCGTCTATGAGCGTGATGACGTACTATAATAATAATTTATTTGTCAGAACTGCGAGTACTGCGAGTCATAGCTGGGTGTTTAGTTGACGCTTGATCAAAACGTGACGCGTTTAGTGTATATCACTGACATAATTACCTACGTATAAGTTCATATACGCTTTATATCTCGCTTTGTTAATGATTGTGAGTGGAGAGATTGTACAAGAGATGAGAGAGAAAACTGTTTTATTAATAACTAGCTTCCGCTAGCGGCTTCACCCGCGTGATGTCTTTATAAATGATAGCCTATGTTATTTAGTGATAATATAGCATTCTAATGGTGAAAGAATTTTTAAAATCAGTCCAATGGTTTTTGAGTTTATTCATTACAAATAAAAATATAAATCTTTTCTCTTTACTAAACAATAGTGTAGACAAGCGACCCGCTCCTGCTTCGCACGGAATTTGCGACTTGCCAAAATATCGACGTTCCCTTATATATTAATTAATTCACAAATGTTTCGTACACATAAGCCTTTCGGAAGTAATCTCTAATTTATGGTGAAACACGCATCAAAAATCATTGTAGAAGAAGAATTAACCAGTCACACAGACAGCGACTTTACTTTATACTAGCTTCCGCCGCGACTTCAGCCGCATGTTATGTCGGTAGAAAGTATAGCCTATGTTCTTCCCCAGGTGTTAAAGTATCGCCATAATAAATTTAATCAAAATCGGTTCAGCCGTTTAGCAGTGAAAGCGTAACAAACGAACATACAAAATATAAAATCTTTTCTCTTTATTTAGCTTAGACTATTCATAAATGCAATGGGCAGCAAGTATTGAAAGTTTTAAATAAAGAAGACAACATAAGAACGCCGACATTCTACTGCTACGTAAAGAATTAGAAGAATCATTATTTCCATAATTATAGAAAACCACCTCGTTGGTATGTTGGTCGCAAGCGCTACAGTACTGCTGAGCATGAGACCCCGAGTACGATTCCCAGGCCGGGCAAAGTGTTATTCTGTTTTTCCATCTGAAATTTCTCAGTAGCAGAACGGAGTTTGGATTTGGGTCCAGTTGATCGCAATAGACTCCGCCTATTACATGGGACTTAAACATAACTGGCGAAATGCAGGTGTACCTACTATAGTTACGTCTCTGCCTAAACCTTCAGGTATTACAGGCGTAATGTTATATATCAGCATTGGATTGATTGTACCCTATATTTCGTAAGCAGCGGAAAAAAGTAAACCTCATTATTATAATTGGGGAAGTAAAAACCAATAATCTATGAAAATAAAAATAAACAACTTAACTTAATAGAAAATGCCGTGATAAGCTTTAAATGAAACCTAAAACTGTAGTAAAAGTAGACCCATTAACAGGTTCAATAGTAAATAAAATTTACTTAGAAACTCATTTCAGCTAGTGTTAATTACTAAATTATAAAGTAATGAGAGCACTCCAACTATTGCCCCGGTGGAAATTTAAAAAGCTGGAACTCCCTTTTACTCCTAACTTTTGTTTAGGTCCAAGTTATAAGAAAAAAGAGGGGACGAAAGTAAAGGGTTATAATTACAAGATTAGCCGTAGCGCCAAGGCTCAGTTCGACAGGAACAATATATTCGAAAAGTGCTGAAACCTAGCCAGAAAACAAATGAAATCAGAAAAGTGTATTCTCTAGCTAGCCACTAATCCTGCCGGGGTTCCGAGTTTGTCCGAAAGGGATATCGCGACCCCGGCACACAGGCAACGGAAGGAACACGGGTGGGTTTTAGTCAGTAAAAGTCTGACACGCCCTCCCGCTCCGCCCAGAGCGGGAGAAGTTATTTGATAATATCCCGCCCTCAAAAAAAAAATAAAGCTAGCCACTAATAGGCTTTGTGGCTTATAATAATGTTAAGGAGATGGTTACACGACTTCTGAACTGTCAGACTAAAAGACTAAATTATAATCCATGCATATAATTATTATAAAATCTGTTAGGCATCTACGAAACAGATTAAAAGAAGAAAATTAAGAATGATATTATTACAAATATATACACATACATAAAATCATGCCTGTTTTCGAGGGTTGGGCAGGTGTGTACCTATAGTACACCGACATTTCGCCAGTTATGTTTTTAAGTCCAATGGGGGCGAGCCTATTACCATCAACCGGGCACAAATCCAGACTCCGAGCTGCCACTGAGAAAAACAAACACTAGGAAGATTTAGGTTACAAAAAAACCGGCCAAATGAGTGTCGGACCACGCACAATGAACGCGCTCACGTGGGTGACAGCTAAAAAGTGTATTAATAGTTTACATGAGATAGTATTAACCTGCGTACAGTACAACACAACTTAGATGTAGCATACATTTGAAAATTTTCATTCATTTGTTTATTAAAGTTTACAAATGTATTTGGTTAAATGACTTTACACGTTATTGCGTTTTCATAAAGATCAATTTCAACTAAAGCAGTAATAAAGATTGGTGATTAGGCGCACTCAGGTCGGATAGTGATCGGTTTTACGAATTTTGCCGATGCTACATCTACGTTGTGTCGTACTGTAACGTAACTATAGGTACATACTATTACCGTAACTATTAGCACTAAAATAACTTCCACGAGGAAGAATATTCTTGATCCAGAACGTGTAGCGATACTTATACAGCATGTATCAGAAAGATGTAATCTTTAAGGGTACAGACCATCAAACTGAACAACTCCGTAGTCGTAATAATCAGCCGTCCCAAACACTTGGGTTGACTAGGTACCTATTGAAGTTTCGAGACAGTTGATTTTTTTTTTGCAATTTTACCACAGCTTTCTGACACATGGTGTACTCGTAAGTACGTCCGGTACACTTCTATCAGCCAATAATTATTATTCAACCTTAGTTTTTATTTGTACTATGGCATTAGCTTCACTTATTTAATTCATACCGATACGAGTAAAGAAGAATATTAATCTTCTGAGCCATTTAAGAGCACGTCCTTCCTTCATCATCATCATGCCGAAAAGCGTTCGCTACTGTACATTATATATTATATGCATCCACAACCGGCCCTGTAGTTTGCACATTTCATTTCCACGACATTTTTTTTTTTTGGTTTAGAATTTATCAAATAACTTCTCCCGCTCTGGGCGGAGCGGGTTTGCGTGTCAGACTCTAACTGACTAAAACCCACCCGTGTTCCTTCAGTTTCCTGTACGTTGCCAGGGGCCACGGTATCCCTTTCGGACTTTCCCGCGACTTCCGCGTCCTTCACCAGGTCATCATCAATCCACATACGCTGCGCCTTACGTTACTCGATCACCACTCCAGGACTTCTTGGCCATCCGTTGACTTTCGGTATTTCGTCCTTATTTTTATTACATTTAGTCGAAACCTCGCTGTCTTTTTGTGACAACAGCCACTACAGTCTCAACGCTTTCCATTCCTACCTTGCACCATCACTAGTTATGAACAAAAAACTGTCGTAGTCCCTCTCTAGAGACGAGTCGTGAAGCTAATGACGTGTTCTCGTCGGGACACGTGTCTCGCACGCGCCGACATAACCTCTAATGTGTAATAGCGTGTCTAGAGTGCTCCGCAAATTGGCAGGACGGATTTGTTATTTTGACGATCAGAAAGGGTTTTGAAACACAGACTCGATAGTCTGTATATCAAAACCCTTTACTCTATTCGTGTGCACTCAACTTCGTGGATTTTTTTACTGCATGTTTTGAATTTAGGGTAGGAGAGGCAAAGAGCCGCCTATAATCCAATTTCTCTCGTTTACAAGTTTAGCGCTTTTAAACCTGCAGCCTAATTACGTAATGCACGATCAATAATAAATTGAAACAAATTGCTAGTCCATTGCTTCATAAGTTCGAAAAAAAAATCTGCTCAATTTTTTTTTCGAACTTATGAAGCAATGGACTAGCAATTTCTTTCAATTTATTATTGATGGTGCATTACGTAATTAGGCTGCTGGTCTTCTAGATATTCAGTTTTATAAATGACCATGTTTCAGCTAGTGTAACTAAAAATCCAAAAAGTACCTACTATCCAAAACTTAACAACATTCAATGACATTAAAAATAAGTAATTTTCTAAGTAACTCTCCGTACCACTTAAACATTCTGATTTGCATGTCAATATATATTATATACAGGGTGTCAGGGACATCGACGCGAAGCCGGTTACCATGGATTTTTATAGATATATTCTCATAGATTTATTCTAAGTATTTGTCTGATGAGCAAAATAGGCACATTTATAACTTAAATATGTTAATTTATAATAGGACATGTCGTCACAATGACGCTATTTTATATTTTGATTGTAATCAATTTATTACTGATTACAAACTGACAAATTATACAATGTATTTGCCACCTAGTTGTAGAAGACGAATTGCTAATCTCTTAGCATACAATATACACAGTGACACTGGTACCTGTAGTGTACCACCGATTATTGTTAGTAGTGGTACTAACACTACTTTTGATACGCCTTATAGTTTAAACTATTAGGAGCGACAACGGGTGAGCCGCATATTTTGAATGTTGTTCATCAAAATATGCAGGGTCTGTCCGGCAAAGAGCTAGAGTTAAGTTTGTTTATAGAGAACTATGATGTTCAGGTGTTATGTTTGACTGAACACTGGTTGAAAGAACATGAAGTAGTGTTTATCAATGATGATAATTTTACTGTACAAAGTGCGTTTGTAAGGAAAAGCGCCATTCGCGGTGGATCTTTAGTTCTTGTTTCAAACAAGTTGAAATGTAAACAACGTTTAGATTTAGTTAATCTTTCCATCGAGCGCACTATTGAGTTGTCTTGTGTTGAACTCGAGCGATACGTTATAATTTGCGTGTATCGGCCCCCCTCAGGTGATTTTATTAGTTTTGAATCGGTAATGGAGGATTCACTCAATAGGTTAAAATCAAGTAATAAAAGTATAATTTTATGTGGAGATTTTAATATTAATATTTTAGATGTTACTCCATTAAGCATTAGACTTCTTAATCTGTTTAGGTCTTATAATTTAATTAACTTGTTTTTTGAACCTACTAGGATCACGGCATCTTCTTCAACTTGTCTTGATAATATATTTAGTGATTGTGATGCCAAAAATAAAATAGTGTTAAGTGACTTAACGTCTGACCACTGTGGTTTATTAGCTAGCTTCCCCATGCCATTACAAAAAAAGCCGCATAAAATAGAATGCAGGCCTTATACAGCTACTCGTTGCAATAAGTTTAAAAATAATATAGCTCATAGAATTACACCATCTATAGTAGAACACGAGAATCCCAATGAAATCTATGGAGCCCTTTTTGATGTTGTGCAAAAAGAGTACCAATCTACTTTCAAGACTAAAACTATTCAAATTAATGGCACCTCCGTTGGCTTTAACCAATGGGCCACTCCGGGAATTTATAAAAGTAGAGCGAGACTATACGAGTTATATGGTTTTAAAAAATACAGGTTTGATACTCCTTTCCTAGAGTATGTCAAAAGTTATTCAAAATTATTTAAAAAGGTTAGTGTTTTTGCTAAATCTAAATTTTTAAGCGATTCAATTAAAAATTCCAATAATAAAGTTAAAACCACTTGGAAAATTATTAATAATGAAACGGGTAAGTCGGTTAAACAAGATAAACAACTTGAGATTATGGTCGACAATAAATTAGTTGATAAAGCAGCTGACGTAGCTGAGGCGTTTAATGAGTTTTTTGCAAACATACCTGTAACTACGACTCGCTCCTTAAATTCATCCCCGTCTAAAGCTGAAAACCTTTTGCTTAGTAGTGTGTCTAAAAATAGTCGCATATTTAGCTTCGAACATGTAACGCCTCGTGATGTAGTTAATGTTTTTAACACACTCAAGTCTAAAAACACTGGTGATTACTGGGGCATCTCCATTAAACTTTTAAGTAATATAATAGACATCGTAGCCCCCTATCTAGCTGTTACTTTTAATAAATGTGTTGATTTAGGAACTTTTCCTGAACTCATGAAGAATAGTAAAGTCATACCATTATTTAAATCAGGTAATAAAAATGAAGTTGGCAATTTCAGGCCTATTTCTATTTTACCAGCATTTAGCAAAATATTTGAAAAGTTAATACTCAAGCAGCTGCTAAGACATTTTAATTTAAATAGCCTCCTTCATAATGAACAATATGGATTTACAAAAGGTCGTTCGACTACAGATGCGGGTGTTGCTCTGCTGAAACACATATTTAACGCATGGGAGAACTCGCAAAATGCTATTGGGGTTTTCTGTGATCTCTCCAAAGCCTTTGATTGCGTGCACCATGACACGCTTTTGCGTAAACTGCGTCATTACGGTGTGCAAAACGAAGCTCTCAACGTTATAAATTCGTATTTACATAATAGGTCCCAATGTGTAGATGTTAATGGTGTGAAATCTTCCGGGCTACCAGTTCAGTTAGGTGTACCTCAAGGCTCAATACTGGGTCCATTCTTGTTCTTAGTGTATATCAATGACCTACCATTCTATTTAAAGGGTATCTGTGAAGTTGTACTGTTTGCAGACGATACCTCTCTTATTTTTAAAGTAGACCGGAATAGACAAGATTTTGACGATGTAAACAGTGCACTCTCAATGGTTACGGATTGGTTTACGACAAATAACCTAGTTCTCAATGCCAAGAAAACGAAATGTGTTAAGTTCGCCCTACCAAATGTTAGAAATCTAGGACCCAACATCGTCTTAGATAAAGAGGTGCTTGAATCTGTAAATTCGGCAGTTTTTCTGGGCATAACAGTAGATGCCAAACTTCAGTGGGGCCCACATATATCGAGCCTAGCGGGAAGGCTCAGTTCTGCCGCCTACGCCGTCAGGAAAGTAAGACAATACACTGACGTCGATACAGCTCGATTAGTCTATTTTAGTTATTTTCATAGCGTTATGTCCTACGGTCTTCTGCTGTGGGGCAAAGCTGCTGATATTCAAAATATATTTGTCCTTCAAAAACGAGCTGTTCGAGCTATTTACCAGCTAGGCCCCAGAGTTTCTCTGAGAGATTTTTTCAAAGATATTGGTATCCTCACAGTGGCATCTCAATTCATTTTTGCCAACATCTTATATATTAGGCAAAATATACATTTATACAGTAAGAACAGTGATTTTCACAATGTTAACACTAGAAATAAGGAAAAACTAAGAGTTCCTTTTCACCGGCTTCATAAGGTTCATAACTCATTTGTTGGGCTTGGTATAACCTTTTATAACAAGTTACCCTCTTCTTTGCTAGATTTGCCTTTTAATGCGTTTAAAACGAAAGTAAAATCCAACCTTTGTTCAAAGGCATACTATTCTATCAACGACTACTTAAATGATAAGAATAGTTGGTCGCTGTGATTAACTCAAGACAATTTTTATGTTCTTTCACCAGAATTAGCTTACCTACTGACAGGTTAATGAGTTCATATAATTGTTTATTTTAATTTAATTTTAATTTATTGTTGACATAATCTACTCATTACAATGTTTTTTTTTAATGAGTTGTATTGCAATATGTAACTAGTGACCTCGACAATAGATCATATTATTTATTGTTATTAGTAATTAACTGTTTATTTATTTTACCTCGATGGTCCTAGTTTATCATTTATAACTTCCAGTTACAGCTTTATGTAAGCGGGCACGCCCTTTATGCCTGGAGGCTTTTATTAAGACGTTAAGTTTTGTTTACGTTTAGTTTTTATTTCTGCCCGAGTATAGTTCTCGATGATTTTGTTTGGTATATTGGCGTGTGCTAGCTAACATATGGATAATAATTTAAATTAGGTTAATTAAGTATGTTGAATACTATTATATAGAGTCATTTTTTTTCTTTCTAACTGAACAGACAGCTGTGCTGCTGGGGAGTTTGTTGCGCCACTTCTTCTTCCCAGCTAACGCACTAGGAAGTGGTGAAGGGTGGGCGTTTTGGGGGACTGTCTTATGTAATTTTGACGTTCGAAAAGTGCTGATTATCAGCCTACTTTGAATAAATGACTTTTGAATTTTGAATTTTGAATTTTGAATTCAGGACATGATTCTGAGCCCACCTGCATTGAAATTTTTCGTCGGTTGTAAAAAAATAAATCTGCTGTTGCATAAATTTTGACAGCGTAGGTATTGCATTCTATGAAACAACTGATTTTTTTTTTAATAACCGACGAAAAATTTCAATGCAGGGGGGTTCAGAATGATGCACTGAATCCATGGTAACCGGCTTCGCGTCGATGTCCCTGCCACCCTGTATATTTCTAAGAAAAAATACCTAAATATATCCGATAGGTAATAGGGCTGTACCTTGATAATACATTAAGCATTACAATAATATAATAAAAATCCATTAGTTCAAGTGAATCGACGAAACTTACTGTTGACATTGAGGTGTTGTTTATCAACCCTAGATCGGAGATTGATTGATAAATAAGCTAAAAAGCAGTAGCGGGGTGATATAATTGAGCAAATTTCCTCACTTTCCCTCATAGGGTGGTGTTATCGTGCATACCAACAATAGTGACATACTGGTTTAGAGTTTAGCAAGCTTAATAACATAATATTAACAAACAAAAAAGTATAATATCTAATGCTTTATAAATGACAAACACAACACTGAAATTCTTGTTTTTTGCTTTTCAGTGAGTCAACACCATCAGGCCTAGCCTTTTTCCAAGTTGAAAAGATTTGATGACATTCACTGATAGTTATATAATTTCGGCGCGGCGTTCCTTTATCAACCTTATAACGTATTCCGAACTCTTAATAAATCTTGTGGTACAAACTTACTCCATAACTGGAGCCCGTCATACTTTAATTATTTTATTTTATGTGGTATGTGTATGATATAGATGGTTGATATAAATAATTTTAGAAACCCAATTTTAAATATTCTGTTTTCGTTTTATCGACTCTCAGCGTGATAAAAGGAATTAACTCTCTATCTGCATGATTTCTTGTGTTCTTCATGAAATCAAAATTCTTTGAAGAGTTTGTATTGTTGCCAAAATAATTCAAGCCCGTATGTATCACATATTAGGGTGTGCATCGTACCATGCGACATATCTCAAATTAATTCATGTTTTGTCATACCCCCACTTTATATTCACAGCTTAATGACGTAGCACTATAAAACATAGTGAAAGCCTTTATCCAATGCGTAAGATATCGCGAACGTGCGTATCGCAGTAAATGGAAAAACATGGCTTTGCTCTTACTGGACGACGGGTATAGCCGACAAAAACCAATATTTGGAAGGGGTGCCATTCAAACTCACCCTTTGGTTGCAAAAAACGGGATATCTTTTGATTAATATATCGTACACACGTTATTGATTAGTTGATTTTTGCTGGACCTATTTATTCTTTAGCGTGTAAAGCCGACTAAAAAAGCTAACATGTGAAACCTTTTACTGTGGAGGCATTAGGGTTTTAGTGTCCATTCATCCATCACTACTTTTGTCAAGAGAATTTTTCTGTATAACTTTACAAAAGTACTGACCAAAAGTACGTTGTGGTGAATACAAATATTACATTTGCATGTAATAATAGCAACTCAATTCAATTCAACCATTTCTCATTTAAAAATACATGCTTCATTATTATCGAATATCAATTTGTCTTTATATAATTACCTGAACACACAAGGGTGTACAAAGTCCAACAACATGATGATGTATTTTGTAATTAATTCCGTCTGTGGTTTTTAATCAACCGGTACCTATGTGTTGAAAATATGCGGTCAACATCCATGCATTCGTTTAAAACAACTATTTTAATTATTCACTGAGAATCAACTCCTGTTTGAATGGCAACAAAGTTATTCGACACAAAATGTTCGGAACACAAAATTGGTTCGAACCTAACCGAGTGTGACACTGGATATATTATTTAAAAGCTCAAACTTTGTCGCGATTGATAACCATAAAAGAAGTATGAATATATTCTGAACTTTACTCAGATTTATTAAGGATATTACAGGAAAATGGGAAAGCGTTATTCAAGCGCAGGTGTGCTGACGATTTGCTAAGTTGCCATATTTTTGTAAGGGAATTGAGTTGGAGCATTTCGTAGATAGCACGTCGTAAGGTATTGTTCAGAATCTTATTTCTCCCGGCCATTATTTACTGTGAACGCGGCCTATTCAACGATGTGGCACGTTTATTGCGTCATAATTTAACACACTCCTCTCTAAACGTATGCTTAATATTACTTTGTGTCATATAACGTCTTGTTTTTTGGAAGGAAAAATGTATTGGTGGCAATAAATTATATGCTAACAGATTGTTATGAATGCTATGAATAATTTAATAGAAGTAAACAAAAAGTTGTGCAAAACGAAAAATCATGTTCTTTCTATGACAACATTCAATACATTTTCCACAGTCTGAATTATTGGATTATGATTATATCATCTACATAAAATAATTATCACCTAAACATGTTTCTACACCAAATAGAACATCATATTTTCACTTTTGTGACTCATATTTCATGTTTCTGTATATATTTTGATACACACTATCCCATCAAACTCCTATCCATTCAGGGTGCCATCGAAAATAATAAACAAACAAAGCATCGGTACTTGATAATAGCCAATATGCGTCGCCAAAATTGCTTTCTAACGTTGTTTCCCGAACGAACTAATATTGTAATGTTATTATCAGCTTCAGCTTCTATTACATACGTTGCTTTCTCTTTTTCTTCTTTAACTAGAACTTTTTCTCGTGTTTTTATTAAGGATTCTAATAGCTTTTTGTTATCCGTTTTCCTATACGTGAACCCGTTTTGCTTTTGTTCCGTATTTAATTAAAAGTGGTATTCTGCATTTCTTGCAGAGAGCAATTTATGATAGATATTTTATTTGAATGTGAATTTTTATTTAATAATCACCATGGAGTTGTAAGTTATCGTGAATTGTGGACAGTTCATTTATTAGCTGCATACTGATTAGGTTACTTCTGTCTCGAGGCTAAGCGAACAATTGAATAAGCAAACGTTGCAGATATAGCATTTTCTATAGTGTTGACACTGCTTCTAAAAGTTAGGTAATGGTATTTTTAGAACCAATTAATATTATCATTGAGGTTAATGGTTTATTTCACTGATGGATCACGACAGCCACATGTCTCCAAAGCAAAAAAAACACAATCTTATTTATCACTTAAAGGTGACTTTCCTACTGAATTCTTGGAACTTGTCACACGTGTACGTTTTCTCGTTCAGTTATTTTTAGCTCACGTCCATAGCACCCAGACGACTTCTCGTTTCGCTAATGGTACAACTACAGTGAATTGGATCCGCTTTTTGACAAATCAATTTGTCCTACACAAATGTCGCCTTATATTTTTATCTGGTTATAAAGATTTACAGATTTTGTCGTTGGAATGTACAATGTTTATTTAGAAAAAAACTGGTTTCTTTGAAGCTCTTTAACAAAACCTTCATCAATGAACTTTGACTTGAATGATTTGACTTGAAATTATAAGAAAAATAAAAATAATTTTCTTCCAAATAATGGTTTTGATAAAAATACAGTAGATTCTTATTTAAAATGAATGATGATAAGATGAAAATGCTGGTCATAAAAAAGAGAGAATTATCATAATTTTAAGTGCAAAAGTCTTGCACTTGCACCTATCATCATTCATTTTAAATAAGAATCTACTGTATTTTTATCGAAACCATTATTTGGAAGAAAATTATTTTAATTTTTCTTATAATTTACGTACCTACTCGTACCTACACTATATTATTATGTATCGTTTCTATATTCTTTTATTTTTAATCAGATAAACTGTACCCAATCAACAAATAGTTGTATCGCTTCAAAAATACAGTCTCCGTAATATCGTCGAAGATTCTTGGTTATAAAATACTCGAGTAAAATATTTCAAATGCTTATGTTCAATATTACATTCTTATTGCATTTTCTACATTTCTCTAGTATCTATAATTCAACCGCACGTATTGGAAACAGTGATTCTTATTGCTACTCGATTGATATGATAGGTATTTCAAGAGTATTCTATGTTATTGGACCTGGTAAAAATATATCTATGCAGTTTTGATTGGAAAGTTACATGATTCTGATAGTTTTCTTATTTTTTGGTTAGTAATGTCATTATTGGTCAAATAAAGGGGTGAAGGGAAGATAGGACTAGACATATTTCCGCTTTTTACCCCTTTATGTATATTTGGAAGACGTGTTTGATTTTCAGTAATATCAATCGCGCGTGTGTTTATTAATAATACTAATGTCAATAGATGCAGGTATTATATAACATAGTCTGACGATTGTATTCCGCGGAGAGTTAGGCAGAAATGTATACAGGGTGTTAAGCAGACGGTTGAATATACGAGAATAGTAGATCCGTGGGGCCGTCTACTACTCAGACTCAAACTCAAAGCATTTATTTCAAGTAAACCATTTACAGGAATTACCTGTTTAGGCCCAATAACAAAACCCAGAACACACATTTTTTTTTTTTAATGTCTTTAGTTTATTCGAAATTCGTCGTTGCTCAAACTTCAAACGTCAATAATTTCATTTAAATATAACAAAACTCGCAACATTTTATTTTTATTTTCATCTCGAATAAAGAATCCAATAGATTCCAAATTCCAATAGATTTAGGTATTTTATAACATAACATAACGCTTGTATTTCCCAAAGGATTAGACAGAGTTATATATAGGTATTATAGTCATAATGTTTTGTTTTTTAGCAAATTTTTCTGTAACAAACTATCGCGACCTTGTTTGTATGCGTTTATTTAAATGTTTTATTGCAAAAATAATCATAGAACATGATTGCAAAATATGTCTTAAGTTTATTGATGATGCAAAGTGGTTGATTAAGCAAACTATCTTTCTTAATATGATTAAAACCATAATTTATAGTCTAATACGTTATTCACTATATGTTATAAGCCCTTGAGTGATATACCTGAGATACAGGTTTATTCCTAGTTCAGGTATAATCCAATTATTATATACCTCTAGTTTAAGGCCCTATCCTATACTATTAAACGAGCAATATTTGTATATTTATATTATATATTTGTAATCAAGTTCTCGAAAACGGCTCTAACGATTTCGGTGAAAGTTTATGGAGGCTTAAAATCGATCCAGCGATAGGTCTCATATCTGGGAAAATTCGTTTTCTCCGTATCTTCACCCGAGCAGAGCTCGGTCGCCCAAAGTTTAGAACAAGATGGCTACATTAGAATAATTACATGGCAGCATGGAATTAGTATCTGCCTACTATCATGTCAGCATGGAATTAGTATGTACGAGACATGGAATTTGTATGAACTATCCACTATTAAATGAGAATTCACTATTTTCACCCGAGCAAAGCTTGGTCGATCAGCCGGTCGATTCTGTAAAAATATCACCGTGAAACTTAGGTGAAGTGAGCATGAGGTGAGCTGTCAATAGTGCTAATCCCTAGTATCCTGCCGGTCGATTTATGACAGTGACAGCTCACTTCACACTCACTTTCACGTTGATATGTTTACAGAATCGACCGGCAGGTACTTATTGTAATATGTATGTAAAACCATTATTTCAATAAACAATAAAACAATTTGGTAAATCAAAATAGAAATGAAAGAATCCGAATCTTTTTAACTCAGTTAACTTTATTGTATGTAGATATCGCACACCCAAGGGACAGTACAGACAATTTACTTCCCAATCCAAACTCAAATACACTACAACATTCTTTATTCCTCTTATCTAAACTACAATTCCATACAAAAAAGCAAAAACACACAAATCTTACTGATTTCTATCTTTATCGACATCGGTTTACCCGCCCAGTTTATTTCACAAAAACCCTTAGAAATGGGACTTCCCAGCATTACACCGGGGATCCTATGTAAATATGGTTGTATGAATGTAAATGCCTTATAAGTAGATACCATACGTGGTGGGCTTATGTCGTTACCTAAGGTTATTGGTGCTCCTTGCTACGTGCGGTGTGGCACGCCATGCGACAAATAAAAGTGTAGGGACGGTATTAACGGCACTAACTTAGAATATAGAAGGGCGGTATTAAGATTCCTTTTGTCTGCTTCCTTTATTGTAGATTTCTGGGTACCGTGCTATTTGTATTCAATGTGGTTTTGACATGGAGTGAAGATTTGGTTACACAAATTATCTGCAGTGATTTGAGCTGTGAACGCATACCTGGGATCCGGCACCAGTAATGCGGGACTACACATGCGGGATCCGTATTCCAAGAAATATTTTAATCGTCCCGGCCAATCTATGTGTGTATGTCAATGTCACAGACTACTAAGTCATTCAACCAAAGTGTTTTGCGTATTACTTGCGAAAGTGACGGTTCTTTATGGAAAAAAGTTTCTGCTCGTTATAAAGACCTCTGCTCTACGAACTTTATCTTTTCTTAGGAAATACTATCAAAAATCTCCTAATAGAAAAAAAACAACATTACACATTTAACATTATGTTTAACTAATTGTGAATAAAAAGTATATATTTTTAAATCTAAGTGTCTTTTATTCCATATAAAACTTCATAAATTCATGAACCGTACCTACTTCAAATAAAACACATAATTTTTTCCAGTCCCGCAAATCCCGCGGGTCCGCGCGATTGATGACCTCAGTCCCGCAAGCCTGCGGGATTGGGATTTTGATTGTATTCCCTATTTGGTACCTATCTATTGACTTATTGAATTAGAATTTTGTATTGATCTGAGTTATGTCCTACAGGCAATACTCGTTAGTAATAACTGCATCGCTGAACTAATTAATATTATAATTCACATGTTTTCTAAATTGAGCATTATCTACAGCAACCTTCAAAATATTAACGATCGCGTTTACAGTCATTTACAAAATATAGCTATGGACGTAACATAAAATCGACCATATATAATTCATAATTGCCCCGTTTGGCCCAGCCCGTAGGCTCTTTTATTAGAAAATATTGCCCGAGCCGGCCACAGCAGGCTTTGCCACAATAATTATGCAGTAACTGGCCCATGTGCTAACGTGTTATGTAACTACATTAGCGATAATACTTCATGAATTTTCTTTTAACACGTTTAAAGGAAAATTTTGTCACGCCTTCATGGAACGTAGGGTAAGGTTGGATGCACGTTTTAACACCTACGTCATGAAGATCTTTGAAGTAAATACACCAAACATGCAAGAAAATCGAGAATATCAGAATTTGAAGGAATGTATACGATCGAAATTTTGGGTAACTGTTTTGATATCGCATTAAAAAAATCACAAGTTTTAATCCCTAGTGCAGGATAATTTACGAAGCAATCTAACGCATCTTCACATAAACACAAACCACCTAAATATCAAGTCACATAAATTACCCACCCCATCTCAACCACCAACGTCATCAAAACTAAGAAGAGGGGTTTTATTAAAAAATATTCCTCCAAGATGCAACCCGGGATGTAGGCACGCACCACACAAGGGCGTACCTCGTAGTACGGGAGTACTGTGAATATGCATATTGTCTGGGACGAGGAGTCCTAAGAGCACTTCTGTCGACAACAATAGGCCCGGCGTAATTTCAAGTTTTTATAGCCTTATTGTGGATGTACCCGTCTACAGTATCTAGACAATAAGTTGTTCTTACTATGAATATTGTGGAGTTTGTTTTTAATTTTAGATAGCGGTTAGTTTACCTGTGCTGGTTATTTTATTCGAAGCCGTGTTTACTTAACAGGGAATGGATTTATAGTTTATTTTTTATTTTTGAATTTGTTTGAATTACGAATAATATGTAATACGAGAATGGCTATAAGTTCTCCAATATTTTCTTTATTCGCAAAATCATTGGAAAGGCCAGTTTTTATGGCAGAATACGTCATTTAAAAATACCTCCAGTACTCGACAGTACGTTCCAGTTTTGTATTCTATCAATTACAACTACCATGTTTAGGTAGAAATGCCACTCAGTTACAGTAGGTACCATCGAAGAAGTTCATATCTATACACCGTAAGGACTATTTCTGCTTGCAGCGCTCGGCGGCTATAGAACCGGGCCGATTTTTAAACTGCTTAGATATGAAGTTCTTCGATAGTACATACCTATTCAATTACAGAAGTGAAATTAACACAATCTCTTATTAAAATAACACAAATGTAATTTGAAACTCATAGCTTTATTATCTCACATGCTCTCTAAATGTAGGGATCCCATCTCCTGTACTATCTGCACAGTAATGGACTCGCACGATGCCTAGTTTGTTTTTAATTTCAGATAACGTCACGCTGAGCAAGGAACTGTGCATAATTCCAAAATGGCGGACACTTTAAAGAACACAGTTAAAAACAAGAGCGAGAATATTTAATCTAGGTTTATTTTGTGCTACGAGTAGGATTTTGTAGTACCATATTAGTTTGGAGTTATTTAATTTTCGCTGCCCCTCTTCCTCTGTCATTTTCAATCTGTTGGTATGAAATACAATTATTTCCTAAAAACCCGAAACAAGAAACGTCTTTCTGGACACTGCAAAGTGCTTTTAATCTTAATGTAATTCAGGATGCTCTAGTTTTCTTATAAATACGTAAGGCTCGACCGAGGTCTCGCTCTCGGTTCTGGCAAAAAATCGCCGAGATTCTCGGCCGTAACCGAGGCTGTTGTACGGTATTAATTTTCTGCATCATCAGCTATCCCATCAAACATGGCCGCAACATATGTATCCAACTTATGGGCAGCTCATGATTCCATAGAGTTTAATTTTGAATATTCAAACAATTACACTCTTACGAGTACAATTTAATATACAAAATTAGCGCATTTTCATAATTTTTCACGATTTATGGTTTTTCGATCTCGGCCGAGAATGGGAAACCTGTCTCGATCGCCCCTTATAAATACGATTTCTCGAAGGCCATTTTATCATCTGCAAAAATATCTTATACCCTAAGGATCATGTTTCTGAATAAACCCATTCATAACAAGAACGCTTCTCCCAGAATTGTCAGTAAACGCACTCAAAGAGAAATTCCTAGACGACAATATTACCGTAAGTTTCAGTATTTTCTATTTTCCTTATATTCTAGGTACATTTCTGTTTCATCCAGCAAAGCTTAATGTATACCAAAGCGTATTTATCAAAAGAGATTTATCTAGTAGATAGCAAGTGAAATAATGGCCATGTTTCCTGATCTGCTGGTGTAGTGCGCAGGCGGTAGGTTAGAATTTCCTGTTGAGTATTTTAATCTGACTAGGCACCTGCATAGTTCGTACACTTTCGAGTATACTTTTTTATTTGTATGCTATTTATCACATCTTTCTGTGCGTTGCAGACACTGTGAGTGTTTAACTTTCTATATCAGCCATGCTATTCTGTAAACATCTCACCGTGAAAACTTGGGTGAAGTGAGCTGTCAATAGTGTCAATCCCTGTGGAATGACAGCTCACTCCACGCTCACTTCACCTAAGATTTCACGGTGAGATGGTTACAGAATAGCATGGCTGTTATCATTGATTATCTGTGGTTGCTTTAACGAGTAGAACCCCTTATAACCCTCAATGGCAGGAAATCTTTCCTCTTCTTTATGTCAGCTATGAAATATATCCTGTGCTGAATTGTACCATTCACAACTAATTTCAAGACTGAGTGCAATTGACGGCTTCATGCATCTGTATAGGTTTATACAACTCATTTTAAAACTAGTCCTTGCAAAATATTAAGACATGTTGTTATTAATATCCATATTTCGGATACGGAAGACGATACTGTGCTCTAAGACACAGATCGCAGACGTCATCAAAAGCCAAGCTCAAGTGGAATTGGGCCGGACACGTTTGCCGCATATCGGATGCACTGTGGGCTATGATCTCCACACATGGGTTCCTGAAAACGTCCAACGGCATCGCATACCCTTACCCTGGCGTAGGTGACGGGACGAACTTGTCCCATAAAGGAGGGTTCATATAGGCTCAGGATAGAGTTTTGTGGAAAATAGAAAGAAAGGCTTTGCCTTGCAGTGGGACAATACAGACTGATCAATATTATTATTATGATATCCATATAAATTAAGTATATGAAACGCAACACTCGACATTACACCTCATCAATTCCAGCCAACACTTGTTTCATTAAACCCCACCAAGTTTATTTAATCCTTTTACCTAAGCGCGTGCTAATAAATTATCAAGTTAGTCTGCTATAGCCATTACGTTAATAAGGCATAATTAAATAGCGTGTGCCGTGTTTGGTGTTAACACCGGCACGATACTGAGCTTGCAAGTACACCTCGTTTGTGAGCATTTACTGGATAAGTAGGTGGGTTACTGTGTACTTGTAGACAAACTTACCTACATTAAATTGATAAAATGATGTGTTAAATAATATCACGCCTGTTTTCCCCCATGGGTTTAGCAGAGGCATAGACGACATACCAAAATACGAAACCCTAAATAATGATATTTTCTGTTACTCTGCTAATTATCACAGAGAAATAGCTACAACGAATACTTCATGAGCCTAACCTAAGTATCGAATTATGATTTGAGAAAATTATAAATTAAATCTTTCTTGAGAATCACTAATTCCAACCCATTCAAAGTAAACTTTTTACTTACTAATCGTCCCTTACAAAATGTCCCCGCATACCAGATTTGGCAACTTATTTGATATGATTTGTAGTTACTGAAAATCTAATTCGTAAACCCGACCGAAAAAAGGCTTTTCTTCAAAACTCAGTTCTTTATCTACACTGCATTATTATAGTTAATTGTTTCATGCGCATATCAATCACCTTTATAGTTTCAACAGGAGAACTAACTATATCGACCCACATTGCAAATAAACATAACACAAATACAAAAAAAAAGGAATATTTCAATACTTCAAAAAAACCTTTCATTTTCAGCCATTCAAAACTAAAAACCCGAACCCAACTGATATTAATACCACGCAACTTCACGAAACAGCATACCGGCAATACCATAGAGTTTCGCTAATGAAATAAACTTTCAGGGCTCAGGTACACGGGAGAAAGTAGAGTATTAATATTCATGGTGCGTCCTGGAACCCCCTGGTAAATGTTTTATTCGTTAACGAGAGTTCGGATTAGGGTAATCATGTCACGTCGTGTGTTACAGGCCCGCAATTAATTCGAAGCAATCAATTATGTTTTAGTTATTATGTTATTATCGTGGTTTGTTATTAGATAGTTTTATTTAGTTTTGTTTTTCGGTGGGCTATTCTTATGTTTGAGGACATGCAGTTTGTTCAAGAAATCCCTGTTTTTATTTAATTGATACATTATTTAGCCCAATCAGTAGATCGATGTTATAAAAGAACTGCTTTTCACAGGCATTGACAGGGAATCTATATGGGGTAGGCGCTTCATAAGAAAATAAGAAGCAATACTGAATGTTCGCTATTCATTTCAAGAGGACGTGCTCACTTTTATGCGCCTTTCACCATCATAACTGTTGTTTCATTAAAAAAAATCCACTCATTTTTCAATCAGCCTGCATGATGTAAGGGAGTTCCCTTTTGCCTACAACCATTTAAGTACCACGTATTTCACTTACAGAAAGATTTTATCAAGCTGTTAAAATGGCTTCAGAATCTATAGACCACAAATAATACAAAATCCTAACCATATTGCTGCCGGAACCGAAAACATAAAACGCTCCAATTAACACAAAACACCAAAAACATAAGAACGTCTACGCAATTATATATTTACCTCAAAATGTTCTCGAAAACAATTGACTATAGCACCGGCTGACGTACAATCGATGTCATTATTATCCCAAACTGCGTTTCATTTCAGTATAATTTGCGCATTATTTCCGCACAACAGAAGCATTGTAAGGATTATCTGTAAGAGACGTATCGTCAGCGACTGTAGGCTTAAATTTTCATTATGTTTATTGGATAATTCGCTTCTGAAGCGGCGTGAGGCACGGAGATAGAGGGATTGTCAATGCAACACTGAGCATCCCTTAACGCATCACTATCAGACGTTGGTAGCCGGAAAACCTAGAGCTTGCGTTCAAAATTTCGTTTCGGTGTCCATTGTCGCTTTGCTCAGCAAAGGAGGGTGAAATTGAGAAGCGTAGTCTATGAAAATAAGCAGTGTATAGTGAAGTAGAGTGCTGTGTATTGTTACGTTGAGTTTTCGTGGTAGGAGTTTATTGTTTCAATTGATCAAACGCTTTTTTAAAAGGATCGCAGGGCCTTCCAAGATATTGCTATGTCCAATTAAATCATAAATCAATTCAGGCTACTAGAAAAGCTAATTAACATATACACCTTAAAATAAAAGTACGTGATTTTGTACCATTGTAAGTAACAAAGAAAACTGAAAAATGTAGGTAGGTACTATCGCGGGTACATGCGCCTGACCACTATCTTATTGCCTAAACAATAAGGTCGAAAAGTGGTCAGGCACCAGTGCCCGCGATAGTACAAGTAATCGTCCACGTTCAAGACCTTGGTCAAACTTTTGGTCAATCCGCTGGAGAAATTATAATGCAATGTCTGCAGTTATAGTTCGACCAAAAATACTGCATCCAATCTTACAAATCGAAATAAGAGTTGCGAACAATTCTGGTAAAAAGGTTTTTCAAAGACTTTACTTTTTTTTTAAATATATTCCACGAGATCAGCCCTCATTGTCATCCGTCTTAAACACTTTAAATGTCTAGTTAATTGATTCAGGCCTGACCTTGCGGAAATCCATTATAAAATCCAATAGACGTAGATATATTTAATAATCTATTCCGCTTAACTATTCCTAAAGAGTCATAAAAACCCTGCAAGAAATCGACACGTGTTTTACCTGTCAAAGAGGCATCCTCAGGATGACGATTGACTTTTCGCGTTTGGCGTGGCAACACGCCGTGCTCGGGTTCACGACAAGTCAAAGTCAACATCAAGTCGAGTCACAAGTCAAAGACTTAAATGTCAAATTAATCACAAATTACTATAAACAGAAGCACCCCACACAATTTCACACAAACAACAGAGAACGCTAACTATATCAACATACGACTATATTCGCGTGTTTTTGGTTAACTTTCACTAGTTTATGTCGGCGGCTGGCTGGTTGCCACTACCTGCGTACCTGCCAATTACGCAGAGTGTGCTCAGCCAATAAATAGTATGTGCAGTTTGTTGGTAACGTGAGGGGCGAACCTTAAGCTGGGCAGATCGATCTGTCTAGCAAGTTAAAAGCAGGGTTTCTGGAGATGAGAGATCGATAGGTGATTGTTTTATTCCTAAACTTCGTATTATTTAAACTTTCGTGATTTTTAAGACTAATTCAGACTACTAATTTCCACGTTAACTGTCCGCGAAGCATTCAAAATAATTACAGAATTGCCGTGAATTTTATTTATCTATGTAATGCACTAGACACTGGACAGTAAACGAATTTTAATACCTACTTATTTGTACCAAAGTTCTTGAATTTTCCGGAATTTAGACTCATTCACTGTCCGGGAAGCAATAAGAATTATAATATAACTATTAATTTTATGTACCTACCTATGTAATGCATTGGACACTGGACAGTAAATGAATTTCGATACCCAACTTATTTTCTCCGAAGTCATTGGTTTCATGACGAGGCGACTAACCTAGGTTGCTCACTAAAAAGCCAAGAATTTCAACTTTTAAGAAAAAAACAAAAGAAAATGATACCTATTATTTATTTAGAAATATTTCAAGAAACGCGAAAAAAACGTTTGAAAATCGACTATAAGATTTACGTCGTGACCTTTATGTACGGACCCCTAAAAAGGTTTTACTTAAAGCCGTCGCAGTAAAGAAACAACAGGAGTTATTAGTCCAAGTACAACAATGACCTTAATTCTTTGACTTAAGACGACGTTAATCAAGAATCTCAGCCTTTTATATCTTAAACAAAAGAAATTGTGATTTGAGAAAGAATTGTTATTTAAAAATATTGTTATTTTCAAACAAAAGTAATACTTGAAGAGGAACAAGGAATTACGTCACGCTATACGAAGTAGCATTTTAATAACGAGCAGTTTCACGCTACAGTGTCCTTGCAAGCAGGAAATTATTCCATTTTGTATATCCAAATCTTCTTTATTGAATGGCGGAAATAAGAGAATTGGAACTTTGTGTGTTTATTTATACAATTTTATTTTGTGTATGAAGTAAAATTTAATTACCAATAAGCGTAAGTATACATAGCCTATGTGTTTTTTATTAGTACGTATAGTTTTATACGTTTTTTGTTAATTTAGGAGGCGGTACAGCTGAGTTGAATACACAAACGCCTATCCCAGTATTGCCTATATTTTGTGAAATAAATCGGAGTAGGGTTTTCTCGCAATTGAAACTTTTAATCTATTTGCTTTTCGTTATATCTCATGGTTATACCTAATCCTAAATGTGAAAGTGAGTTTGTTTGTTTGTTTGATACGCTTTTACGCTAAAACGGCTAAACAGATTTGGATGAAATTTGGCACATGGGTAGACCATTACCTGGATTAGGACATAGAATACTTTTTATCCCGATAATCCCACGGGATGGAGACTTACACGGGTCAAACCACGGGGCGCAGCTAGTGTATCTAATAATACCAAATTACCGATGACCTGGTGAAGTCTGCAGGAATCCGCTAAATGCGAGGAGCCCAAAACGAAGTGGCGGTCCTTGAGGTCTATGTTCAGCAGTGGATGTCTTTCGGCTGAAATGATGATGATGGTGATCAAATTAGAATTAGGCATATTTAAAGAATAAATATCATGAATATTTAAGCATTGGCCATTATTATTTATTTTAACAAACCTGGAGTCCGGTTACATAACCCAATCAACAGAGTAGGTCTATATTAAAAGCTTATAAGACAGGGGGCCTGATAATACTGACCTAAGAATATTGAAGGCGCAACACTTTGATGCCGCTTGGGTCACATATTAATAACGAATTTGGGTCTAGTCCAGTAAGCAAGTGACCCATTTTCCTTTAGTTATTTTTGGCTTCGACGAAGAAATCTAGGCTGATATGTTTTTAGCATGAATTTCTTCTGTATTCCATATTTTTTGGACATAGTTGTCATTGCCAAAGGTTGACCCTTGCGCCAATATTCAGAATTTATAAAATACAGAATGGTAGATTCTGTTTCTTGACTATGTATTAATTAAATTAATAACCTAAACGATGAAAGTGCCCGACAATTTTAAGGCCTGTTTAAGCGGTAAAACTGAACGCACAAGATCAATAAATAATCTCGGTCCAAGTGTGGGAAGGGAACACCTGGGTGGTTTTTAATCATTAGAAGTCTGACAGACCCCTTCACCCCAAGGCGGAAGACATCCATGAGAAATTTCCACCACGG
Source organism: Agrochola circellaris (assembly GCA_914767755.1). Lineage (NCBI taxonomy): Eukaryota > Metazoa > Arthropoda > Insecta > Lepidoptera > Noctuidae > Agrochola > Agrochola circellaris. The sequence continues at coordinate 7,841,124 of OU611847.1, forward strand.
AAAAAAAAAAACTAATCTAGCCTAACCGAAGTTATAGTCAACTACTGATTAGTGTGACATCCTGTTCGTTTTTCACGCCTGTACCAGCCGCGATATCCTAAAAATACGAAAATTCCAGTGACAAAATACCACCAAATTCATACAAAAGAACTTAACAAATCACCTTATATTTAAATTCATATAAAGCACTCAAACAAATTGCCATCTAAGAATATAATATCCTGAAACGGCTCGGCACAAATGACAAATATCCTTAAACAGTCATGAGGTCGCAGATGGCCCGGATATTTTAGTAAATGAGGCCTACGTTTGTGATGGAGCTGAGAAATAAGCTTTGAATGTTTGGACATCACTTGCGTTGGAGAAGGCATCGTAGGAAGAATATTTACTGCAGTAGTACGAGGTAGAATTGGCATCGTGTCACACAAGAACTTGTTCGTTAACGTGGTATCTTTAGGCCATGTGTGTAGGGTGAATGAGAATTGCTGCGACTGATTTTAGTAAGATATTTTTTAATACAAAATATTTAAGTTCAATAAAACATAAACAAAACACACATTCAATGATTTGTCGAACGTAAGTAGCTTTCTCAACTCCAAATTTATAACTATTAAATATTAAACATTATTTTAAAGAGATTATGACATCGGTAGTCGATACTATATGCAGCAACATCCCCCAGAACGTGAAACAAGTTCCGACAAACATCGATCAAAAATATTTCTCAACAACAATCTTGACCATCACAACCGCATCCAAACCATACCTCCTTTCTCAACTCCCATTCCTCCGTATGCGACACGAATGCCCATCTGTCACAGAGTAACCGGGACGCACTAAATTACTCGCCTTCATCATCCCTCGGGCTACTGACCTGAAGCTGTCGCACCCAACTCTTGGGAGGATGTGGCTTTTATTTAACATGAACAATGTTGTAGGATAAGTGTCAAGGATTGTGTGTGGACGGCTCTTTGCTTTGTAGTAGGAGGCTTCTGATCTACGGATGAGGACTTTGTGCTATGTGCATACATATAGGTGCCCTCCTGCAGGAGATCCTGTTATAACATAACTCATAGCATCACGCCTGTTTCCACCAAGGTTTAAGCAGAGGCGTACCTCTAGTACACCCACATTTCGTCAGTATATAGGTATGTTTAAGGTAATAGAGAAAAGAACGAAAAAATAAGAAAAAAATACGTTAATTTGCGGTAAACATGACGCACAGAAAGAACACAAAATTAAAAAAAACAAGTTGGGGGAAAATACGAGTCACATCGACGAAAAACGGCCATCGCTCAGCATTATGCTATGACCCTATGCAAGACAGAGCCCCAGCGCTGCAGCGCTTTTGAGCAAGGAGAGCAAGCCTATTGCCATCAATCGGGTACCAGACACTGAGTTGTTACTAAAAAAAATTGCTGAAAATCCCAAAACGTTACTTTTTTTGTTCTTTACAAGACCCGCACTTAAAACGATAATGGATATATTGCGGCCATTTGGAACTTATTCAATCTCAGGTGTCCATAATGATCACACTTCACCTTTTTGACATAATGACTTTCCCATATAACTAGGCACAGACGCCCACGCAACCAACATAATACATAGTTCTACGAATAAATAACGTTGACTTACGACTTCCATAAGAAGAAATAACATTATTTATGAAGTAAGGTCGTCATAATATTAAGATACAGTTCTCTTTATTTATGATGGAGGAACGATATGATATTTGTCTTACTTTCATTAATATGAAACAGTTTCGTTTCGGTACGGCCCGGTTATCAAATATACAAGATTGTTTTATTTTATTGAAATATAAAGATAGGAATTTATTTATTTTGTTCTATGATCCTAGTAAATTGAACATTTAGAAAGATTTGTCAAAAATAATATAATTAATTAGACTAGTGGTCGCCCAGAGGTCGAAATTCGACCATAATTCATTTAAATGTCTTGATTCTAAGGTAGCCATCTTGTTTCAAACGCTGTCAAACGTATGGTAGTGTGTGTAATGTTTTTTTATTAATTTAATTTATTTCTAATTCATATTATATAAAAATATTAGCTTTCTGCACTCCTTCTCCGTATAAACTTTAACCGTGCCAAATTTCATAGTCCTCCGCCCGCGTAATTTTCGTAAAAAGGGGTACAAAGTTTTTACTTGACGTATAATATAATTATTATTATTACTTTTAGAATCTATCAAACTTTTTTGAAAAGTGGTGTAGTGGTATGTAACCCACACATGCACACAAACTTGGAACTAAAGTACTTAAGACGTCGTCGCCCGTCTGTGAGTTCAGATACAGTTCGAATACGATGCGCCACACAGGCAGTCACTAACTGCGCCCCGCGTCATTCGCGTCATTTTATATTATCCTATCTTTACTCTTATTATTGTTTATAAACCGTGTTTAGTTATAGTAACTTCATCATTAAATTAATTGTGTTATATTGAATGGACATTTAATTTAGATAGATACCTATCAAAATCAAATCCTCGTTGGTCTAGAGATGTGATGCTCCTGGGTTCCATTCTCAGGTCGAGCAAAGTGTTATTGGGCTTTTTCTATCAGGAATTTCGCAGTAGCAGTGGAGTTTGGGTTTGTGTCCGGTTGATAGCAATGGCTTACCCCCTATTACGTGGGACTTAAATATAACTGGAAATGTAGGTGAGAGGGTACATCACTACCGTCTTTCGAAGATTACAGGGGATGTTATGTAAATCTTATCGTTTAAAAGAGAAAAATAAGTAATATATAAAATTTAAGGAGGTAACTCCTTACTCCTTGAAAAGTGGGCCTCTTCTTCAGTTCCGTGGAGGAGAAACTTTAAAAATGTTTCTTGTAAAAGATATACGACACCCGTATTTCTAAGAACTTGAATAGTGCCTGCACTAGCTGGTCTGTCGTATAACTTCTGGGTTGATTTTGTTGGTAACATAAACCTTCAAAACGCTGTTGTATCAAAATTCAAATTCAAAAGTAATTTATTCAAACTAGGCTGAGAATCAACACTTTTAGAGCGTCAAAATGACATAAGACAGTCCCCCGAAAACACCCGCCCTTCACCATTTCCTAGTGCTTTAGTTGGCAAGAAGAAGTGGCGCAACAAACTCCCCAGCAACACTGCTGTCTGTTCAGTTGGAAAAACTGCAGTCTATACCACCTCCATTTGGAGCCTTATGCGTTAGTGAATATTCATGTCCAAAGCAAGATTCACAGTACAAACTAATTAAGAAGATGAACGCCTTTTCAATTTAACTTGATTATTCAGACTACAATAAAGGTAAACAGAACTAGCCGCAAAGTTTGTAGATTTTAAAAACAAAGTTGTTCGCTGGCGTGAAACTGCCAGAAAACTTAAAAGCTGGTTATGCCAGTGTACATACGGGGTTGTAATTTACCTAGTTGACCTATGACTGCATGGTTTTTTTGTATTAAGCTTTGAAAAATCCTATAAAACTGTCTGGAATGGAGAATCACAGTGAAATTAATTTCATAAGCAGTATTTGCCGAAAATGTGCATTTCTTATTCACACTGTCAATCGTCATAATTTTGATAGCTAATTCCTCATTCATGTTTAGGTTAGTGACTTTTAAATATTCCTTATCACCTATTCAAGATTGGTCCAAAAATATTGACCAAATCATTGTTTTACACAAGCCATTGAACTCATATAAACAGACGTCTGTTGATTCATAATTTTCATTACGAAGATAACAGATTCCATAGACAAGTAATTCACATACAACAGAAACAACAACTTGACACCAACATCGATCACAATATCAATACAGATACACAAACAACAGTTTTAGTTTATGGCTCGTCGCGTATTGCAGGCTGTAATATCAGTCCGTATATTGTGTGCCGTAAGCCGACATCAGACAACACCTTGGCAGGCACTCCTGCGAAATTGGAAGAGAAAATAAACTGGAAAGTTCACGTACTACAAGATTACACCTTAGAAGGATGCAAACATGATTTCGGGAAGCTGATGTCGGTAGATGTAAGTTTGGTAATAGTTTTATTTTCAGCAGTAGGCACCTACAGTGAATTACATCGTCTAGAGACAGTCATAATAAAAGACTTTACTTTGCTATATTCAGCTAAGATTCAAAAATGTACAAACCTTTGCCTTTAAACAAACAATTGTTAGACTTTTCCTAATACTTTTATCGTTTATCCAGTAAGTAATCTGGTATTTAAAAATCGCAGCAAAGAAGCTTGAGGTCAATGCTCCTTCCCGGTATGTAGAATTATATTATTTGTTCAGTAAGGTCAAGACAGGCTAAAATAAATAGTATGATGCTATTTAGCTAAAATCCTAGACAACCAACAGCTACACAGTGCCAATAAAAATATAATTGGCTAAAATGCGCCCTTATTAATACCTGCCAACCTGCCGTCTGCTGCCCGGCTACCTGCCTGTGCCTTTATTCGTTATTGTATTTAAGTCTATTCTGTTTCATTTTCTTATTTTGTACTCGAATTTATCATCTGATTTTTTATGCACGTGTTTCTGTGACAAATAAACTTATTTTTCTTTCTTTTCTTTTCTTTCTTTCTTATGGGCTCACAAAACTTTGAAAGATATCATTCAAATGGGAGATAATTAATTATAACTAGGTGCCTACTATAAAACTCTATCAATTTATATTCCTCAAACGAACCTAAATAAAATCATCACTAACAAATACACAATAGATAACCAACTTCAAAAACAGCGCACGCAACTCGTTGAAACAGATAACATTACCGAGAAAAAGGTTTCAGTGTGAGGCCCGAATTCCCTTTATTATTTACAAGTAATTTTCCGGCAACTACCTCGGAGCATCGCTTTGATTCTAACGTAAAGTGAACGTTACGAAACTTGGTGGAAACGTGTCATGTGATAGCCAGGAAGTTGGGTTAAAGTTTTGTTTTTGTTTTCATAATTTTTGTGCTACTTTCAAGGAACGCTGTGTGTTTTTCTCGGGGTTATTGTCATACGCTGTTCAAACTAAAAAAAGAAAATAATATGTTTGAATTTCTTGCTTAATTCAATCTAAGATTAATTATAACATATCATCACGCCTGTAATTCCTGGAAGGAAAAAGCAGAGGTGTAACTATCCTATACTTTTAAATGAGCAATATTTGTGTACACATGGTGGCAGGGACATCGACGCGAAAACTGGTACGATGGATTCAGTACATGATTCTGAACCCCCCTGCGTTAAAATTTTTCTCCTGTATTTTTTTTTTTAATCTACAGTTCAATACATTTTGACCGCGTAGGTATTGCACTTTTCTACAAACAGCAGATTTTTTTTAAAATAACCGACCAATAATTTCAACGGAGGTCAGCATTTTTCGCGTTGATGTCCCTGACTCCCTGTATATATATATTTATATTTGTAATCACGTTCTGGAAAACGGCTCTAACGATTTCGCTGAAAGTTGCAATGTAGTTCACGGGGGCGAAAAGTCGATCTAGCTAGGTCTCATATATGGGGAGTTTATTGCGCCACTTCTTCTTGCCAGCTAAAGCACTAGGAAGTGGTTAAAGGCGGTCGTTTTGGGGGACTGTCTTATTTTTGAAGTTTGAAAAGTGCTAATGCTCAGCCTAGTTTGAATAAATCACATTCGATTTGAATTGATTTGATTTTTTTGTTTCGTTTTCTATGATGTAATAATGTTTTTGGATTCTGTGTCTATCGCTTAATATTGTGCACTTGGCTTGTATGTTGGCTTGTGTTTGCAATTGTCTGAACAGTGTAACAATTGTAGAAAGACCAATAAATAAATTTGACTGTACACAGCGTATACTAATCAAAAAGGATTCCAAAGCAATCTCGCGCAATTTTTCAGCCAATCACCGCTAGCTTCGACTCCAAAAAATATCTTTAGTTTACGATAAAAACGAATGGTCCATTCTTTACAACGCAATGAATAAAATACATTGTCGATACCCATAAGTAATCTATAAAACCACTATCAATTTTTACTCAAGCTGAAAATATCTACATGTGAAATTCATCGCACTATAAAACCCGATTTAAAATTCGTAGCATGCACTTAACCCGTTATTCACAAGTGCATAGTGCATTGAAATCTTTTGAGGGGAAGCGTCGAAGCCGAAAGTTGATTCTGTAGTTTTGGAAAATTACTAGTTAAATAAGTTTAGCATAAACTGCATGGTGTAAAAGACATTCGTGGCCTTTGATGACAGAAAAAAGACCTATTTTAACAATGTTCCAGAATGCAGTTTTTATAAGATTTAAGTCGAGATAACCAATAATATCAATGCAATTACTTCGACATTCCACTTAACTATAACATTGTAAATAATTGTATAAAAAATTGTTACTTCCCACAAATGATTTACTTCTCTACAGAAACAAATATAGGTACCTATTTATATCTTTGCAGCGAAACATTGAGGTAGGTAATGAAATGACACTTGAAGTGACATAATTTACAAAAAAAAATGGCCAATTAAATATTACACACATCTGTTACATTATTCGCGCACTAATTACGTTAATTTTGCGTGACTCCGTCAAGCGTTCACCGCGATAATTGTCATACAATTAAATACCTTTCCCGCAGGGAAACTGGCGTATTCTTTACAAGGTGATTTAATTTAACCACCAATGAGTTTATATTACCTATTGTTTCCACGTTCATACATAATTATTAAACATGAATGGCTCTTATCAAGCTTATAATTATAATAAACATTGACAATCTGACAAGCCTTTTCGATTCAATATCAGTACATTTATGTAACATGAAGCGACTGACACTGACTTACAGTTGCAGAGCAACATCTATATTCCAATATATGTATATTACTAGCTTCTGCCCGCGGTTTCACCCACGTGGGGAACGTACTACCGGGATTACATAACTAATAGCCGAGGAAAACGTCATTGACTCCTATCGCTGCGCCCGCGTTGCCGATGCCGTGAACCATGATTATTTTATTACGCGTGAATGCGTTATTTTGAATCTGTGATATCTTTTAAACTATTCATTTAAATGATACGATGTCATGGCATATTTAATCTAAATTAAATGCCCAATTTAAATAACATACTTTGTTGGATAAGGATTAATATGATACCGGTCAAAATAGCGTCGGAAATAACTATGAAATTTTTATCAAATTCTGAAAGATAATAATGGTTACTGTGGGTCATCCTTAGAACTTTTTAAGATTTTTAATCCTGTAGAACATACATTTTATGTATCTCTTACGGTTTACGCGGCGCACGCCAGTAAAGCTCCCAGTCGACATGATTTTTTCCGATATCTTCAACGATAATCATCACATTTCAGCCGATTTACACAATACCTACATGAATTATACACCAAAACCTTCCTTATGCATCACTCCGTCCATTGGTAAAAACTGTTTGGTATTTTTTGAGTTTATCGCGTTCAGACAGACAGACGCGGCGGGGGACTTTGTTTTATAATATGTAAGGAATATGGAATAATATGTAAGGGTTATTACAAGATTTATAGATTTCTGACTACCGGTAACGACTGTCATAAAATAAAAAATCAAAAGTATTAACGAGAAATAAATTTCAGTCAAATTGTATTCAGCAATTACTTGATAAGTTCAATTATCAACAAAAACCTTTAGACAGGTCGGGAGTCGAGAATAGAGACTGTATAGCAAATAACAAAGTACCCAAGTAGTATCTACCCAAACATACCACTTTCATGTTTTGACTGCAACAGATATCACAAAACTATTTATATATGGGGAAGGGTCAGAAAGCCGATTACAGGTGGCCTTAGGAACGGAAAGCTTTCGCTTGTAAGCCACTAATGTGACTGGCTTATGAAGGACGAACTTATGATAAGTTGATAGAATATTGGGGATAACCCTGTTACAATGAATACGGCTTGATTTCAAAAGGTTGGTATAGAAGATTGGTTCGTCTTTCTAAAGCAATAAGACCTTATGATTACACTAATACATAATTTACATTAATTCCACCAGCGTCAATTTTCATGATTATAATTCGCTAAGATTTAACCGAGAGAATAAAAGTGCTCTTGCTTGCTCTCTTTATACAAAAATATTGTTTCTGTGCGTGAACCGAACACGCGACCTAGAACGCAAAGGCTCTTTGCTCAGCCATTGAATTAACTGAGCTGATGACACTGGAAAAGAATATACAGTATGTTAATTAACGAAAGCGGTTCCCGATAAACCGCAATTGTATAGCGTCGCAAGCAAAAAAAATAACACCATTGAAAAAAAGCTTTTATTTTTTAAATAATTAAATGTTTGCAATAAATATTAAATTGATACGAAAAAGAAACACTGTTAATAATTTTTAGGAACTACTTTTCCTAAAAAATATTTGTATGCCAGTCCATGGCGAGACATGTAGATCATAACCCTATTATTAAGACCATTATTGTACCATGTTTAATGCAAATAAATATATTCTATTCTATTCTATTCTATTCTGTACACGCGCACTTGTCTTTCAACGTGGAAGTAAGGCCGGTTTGGGCAACGCCAATACGCTCCATAAGTATTCCGCGCTACTATTTTGATTTTTAGAGGGCGTTTGGAATTTATTGTAATTTAATTTTCGTTTTTTTATACTTATTTTTCAATGCTTTATTGTAATTTTTTTTTTTCTATGCTAATATTTTAATGATACAGATAAACGAGTTAACGGGAACGCCCTCTGATATTTAACGTAATGTATATCCGCTTGCTAGTAGATGTTACCTATCTTCTCAACTAATAAAATAATTATCAACTAACACAATTTACCCAAGGCAAACTAGGACAAGCAACAAAATTATTAGCTTATAAATACACAACAGGAAGTCAACGAAACCTTTACACAAACTCAAGTAACAATGTACCTACTGCACAACTACCCACAAATGTGTTTTTGTTCAACAACCGGTAACAATAGTAAGTTAATACATAATTCATTTTACAGAATTAATCTTTGAAAGTGAATTACACTAGTCTCGGAAGATGTAAGTAATATAAGGTTTTATGGCGTCTACGAGGTATAACTTATTCATATTAGACAGTAATAAAAAGTACATAAATGTGACGGTGTAAAAGGGGGACGTAATATAAGTTTTCCCAAACGGCTAACTTGCCGGGGAGGCTCTGATAGGCATCGGATTTGCTTGACTCTATTTCCCAGACAGGGAAAGGATAGGTACAAATATTAGCAATAGGTATACATACCTATCCCACTCGTAAAAAAAAAACTCATTTACGAGCACTTTTGAGGAAACTTTTAATGCTTTTTGCGACTTCCCCGGTAAATATTTCAACTAAATAGGCTTTCAGTTAATATGTGAATATGATTTTAAATACAATACCTATTAATTACACCCAAATCGCTTTAACATAGCAATAGAGGTCATTGGCCCACCTACATTTTCTAGCATTCGTTATTAAAAAAACTGAAATAAAGTCCGTCAATATCCTGAATCGTGACCTTCAACATGTTCCAATAATGAAAAACCATACATATTTTATTGTTTGGGTTTCTACGGAGAGATATTAGGGAAGGGGCAATGACCGCTACTGCCACGCTAAAGTGATTTGGGTATAGTTATTAAGGAGTAGGTTGAGACTGAAACCTTTGGATCGAAAAAGTAATTCTAGTTTTAAGGCCACTTCAATGTCCTAAGCTCTCTTTATACATACATACATACATACATAAACTCACGCCTTTTTCCAATAGAGGTAGGCAGAAACTACAGAAGCAGCAGCTGTCTTTATACTACCGTATAATTTTATTATAATATTAATCTCACCTGAGATACAATTTCAAACCTTTAAATATGGTAATACAAAACACAAAAGCTCCTAAACTTTGACCCACAAAAGAAAACTCTTTTCTTAGAGATTTTGGTCCTCAAAGCGGCAGTTTGACACTGACGCCCCTCCATAAGCTGAGCTTGATCACCGGTCCCATAAGGATCGTAACCCCGTGTCTACTGCCTACTACACAGGAGGATGAATAAGGTATAGAGCGTCTTGGTAGGCGTTGATACCTGTCGCCAAACAGGAACAGCAAAATGATATTTGATATTTTAATGTTTTACTGAAGTGTACAATCTATACAGGGTGTAAAAAGACACATCACAAAGCCGTAAACTACGCATACTGTACGTATAGCTAAGTAGCTTTGCGCAAAAATTATTGCTGGGAACCGTAATTTTTTTTTTTTAATAAAAAAAAACAAGTTTTTATTGCGCGCAATGTAACGCGAACCCACGCTTGAATGAACGGATTCAGTGTTAGTTAAGCTCCGCCCCTACGCTACGTAGGTAGGTACTTGTTGTTCATTGCGTTTTTGTAACTTCAAATGCGTAATCTGTTAAGATAAATCTAAAATTCAGGTAATTTTTGTTTGGAAAAAAGTTTCGTATTATCGCATAGAATTCATTTTCGTGAAAAAGTAAAAAAAAAAATGCGACTTTGACCTTCAATATCTCCAGAACCAGTGGATTCCCAGGTATGGTCTAGTGGAAAAAAATGATGCAAATAATGGGTAGAATATGTGGCTTTCGGCTTCGGAAAGTGTCTTTTTACACCCGATATATTAATAGGTGAAGCAAAAACTTTGTACTCCTTTTTTATGAAAATAACGTTGACGGAGGAGTATGAAATTTGGCACAGTTAAAGTTTATATGGAGAAGGAGTGCAGAAAGCTAATATTTTATAATGCATTAGAAATAAATTAAATTAATAAAAAAAATATTACACACACTACCATGCATTTGACGCAAAAGAGTGTGACTCTTTTGTTTATGGTTAAAGATGGATGACCTTAGAATAAAAACATGGCGGCATGGAATTAGTATGTACTATACATGGAATTAGTATGTACTATACCTGGAATTAGTATTAACTATCCTACGTTGTCCTATCAAACTTAAAATTGAAATTAATCATGGTCCAATTTCGACCACTGGGCGACCACTAGTAAATATTAATCTACCGTGACTACAGTTAATGTCATTGCATTCAGCTGTTACGCTTAGGCACAGTCACCATCGGAATTATTTTATGTTGTGCTTTATTATGCGTTTGTGTTGGTAAGTAAAAACTGAATTCATTAACGTAATTTTAAGAAAGCAGCAGATTTTCTTTTCCGAATTTTATTTTTTTCCTTGGACCGATCAATATACCGTTCTAGTGACCCACTCATGCTTAACACCACCTACGTAGTTTTATTTACGGTTTGTCTATTCCATACGCTATGATCGCCATATCTCGAGACCTTACGCGGAGAACTTTACGAATGGGCAATAGTATTCGTTTCATTGCACCCCGGTGCGTACTGGCGCGATATCTACTCCATGCTGGGCTGTTTTACAAAGAATTCGCCATTTTAATTCAGTAAACTTTGTACTTCTTAAGTGCCGTCACGTTTGTCTTGTAACATTAGAAATTATTAATGTTTTTGGAAATGCCGAAGAGTGGGTACTAGTAGTAATATCATATGTTTATTTTTAAAACCAAATCACCATCATGAAATTTATAACGCTACTCAAAAGTAACTTGTTATAAACTCAAATGACCAATGAGTAGCCAGAATGTCACAGTCCAATGGCATTCCATACATGATGCATTCAATTCTTTCTGTTTCATGTGGTTAGTGTCAAACCAGGTGTCAGAGTTTTTATGCTGCCGATGGGCCTCTGACTTGGCTTCACATGCTGTCGAGAAATATCTCTCAGGCACGCGCGCCACGGTTTCTTCACGATGTTTATCTTCACCGTTTTTGAAGCAAGTGATAATTATAAAATACGCACAACACGAATCCGAAAAGTCAGTGGCTTGCGTTCGAGCTCGAGACCTATGAGTTGGCAGTCCGACCGTCACACCAATAGGCTATCACTGCTTATTTACACCACGAGTGACGACGCTGCCAATCACAAACAAGTTCATATAGCGCTTTAATAAGTCGTGTCCTAGAAATTCATTCATTTTCTTATTAGTACCTAGTAGTTATTTTTCCACTCTGCAATCGGCATTTTGTTTTTATTGTTTGTTTTGTTGTCATTTGCCAATGTCATAACACAGATTACGCCATGTAAGTTGTCTTTGGTACCTGGCCCAAACATCAAGCAATAGATAAAATTGTCAAACTACTGCATGAGTACTAGGCTTTTGGCTACTTTGTATGTGTGTATTTATTTTATGTAATATTTTTGTAACGTGCGTTTTGTTTGTGCAGAATAAACAATTTCCTTTCTCATCTTCTTTTAAATATCGCACTCTACAATTGTCACAACTTAGAAGCAAGTTTATCAATAAACTAATATTCCAATAACTATTGTAAGCACATAGGTACAGACACGGCACATCTATTCACAATATACAAATCCGAACGCTATTCAAAGTGACACCTGATGCCATCGAATGCAATTCCCTGCCTCGGGGACTACTTCGCTACGTGAGCCAAATGGACCTCACAAGTATATACGGGGGCGTTCTTCGTTTTGGACCATTAGAAGCGAATGAAGGAAACAAAGTGAAGTATGGCGGTCTTAATGCACAAAGAAACGTGGTATGTAAGTTGCAGCAGCTGGTACGAAAGCGGAACCCAGATTTATCGAATTTTACTGAAGGATAAAGTTTGTTACTGCATCTTGGAGATGGATAATCCATTCGATATTGGAAGTCCATTTAAATGTAGAGAATATAAGAGTAATGTGATCACTAATGTCATTTTTATGCCGAATAGCTATGTCATTTTCAACCTTTTTTTTTAAAACTTAAAGTGACTACTGATAGGTCAAAATACACGTTTCATAAACAAGTCATAAACGCTTATAAGGGTTATGCCCTTATGGGCGTTTATCCTAAAAGTTAGCAACGTCGCAAATAGCTGTCAAAAATTTACCTGTTTTGGTTAATTTGGCAAAATTACTGTATGGAAATAAGAAATGTGGCTAACTAGCGAACTAGAATATTAATAATGAACTGCAATTATAACATTGAATTTGATATTGTACCCGTTTTAGGTGTAAAAAATACGCTTGAAAAGTTTCCTAATATTTTTTTACATCTAAAACCAAATATTTGCTGTTACGATATTAATTATTGCATTTCGTAATCAATATTATAGTTCGCTAGTTAGCCACGTTTCTTATTTCCATACAGTAACATTTCCAAATTAATAAAAACATCGAAATATTTGACATCTACTTGCGACGTTGCCCACTTTCAGTATAAACGCTCCTAACCTATCATAATTGAGCTTAGTTCTGCCAAAACTAATATACCCACATCAAAAATTTCTGTCATTTTCTGAAGTCATTGTAATCATTTTGGATAATAAACGCTGATTATTTTTAAATCTATTCTAAGTATAAGTTTTGGTTGTATATTTGACTGATTTGGATAGATATTAATAAACCACATTTCGAATATTGAATTGGTTTGACGCATTTAGCTAAAGTAATAAGCGTTTGTGGGTTGGCTCATTTAGACAGAACTGAGTCCAAAGAGATGGTCTCTTGTGATTCTCAATTGTTTGTGTGCGAGTATCATTGCACATGACAGACACATAAATATGGTCGAAGTTACAAATTCAACAATCCGTCGCTTATACCTCGTCGTTGAACACGTAAAATAAAGTCCTTTGCCTATCAAAACAACCCCAAAACTAGCGGCCAGCAGACGAATAAATATTCACCGAGCTACTGCTATCATGTTATGTGCAATGTAAATTCAGGCCTGAAACATTTAGACCACGTAGTAACCCTCGGTTGGGGATACGGAACCCTTTGGTAGCGATGCGTCTGGAATGCGATACTGGATTGTATCAGACTACTTTTGTTTTTTGTTTTTTGGTGACTTATGTGAAGATGTTATGCGTTTTATATACTGACAGAATAGGTAAAAGTTAGACAGATGTTTACAAATAAAGAAAGTATATACGGTACTTATATTAATATGTATTTTTAAAATTTTGTCTGCCTGTATTTCTGTTTGTTTGTTTGACTTTTGTCTTTTAAGCTTGAAATCGAGAAACTGCCTACCTCACTCAAACGATTATATACTTTCATACAATTATTTTTAGGTACATTTCGGACTGGGTAGGTATAGGTTAGATTTATTTAGGTGTTGATTTGGTTAGTATTTGTATTATTTGATTTACTTAATCATACCTAATTAACACATTGTACATTTATGTTATCTAAAACAAATAGCAGTTCATAAACCAATACCTACACTATAGTTTTATAGAAAACACTATGAACGATCTGGATGTCCCTAAACAATGCTGTGAATGGTAGCCACTAAATATTTTTTTTTTATCAATTTGTAACGTCACTGAGCAATCAAAATGACTGCATAAAAAACACAAAACAAACAAGCTCTCATTTATTATACAGTACATCTAGTCACCTTTAAACCCCATCCAATTTATTTGGACGACATCCGGATAACCACAATGATGTTGACAAATCGACCAGCCACACTGTTCCGCCTTTTTGGTGTTCGATCTTTTAGTCGCTGTTATCGAACGATGCGAGTTCTCGATAAACTCGAATTTTTCGAGTTCTCGATAAATTCGAACGATGCGAGTTCTCGATAATGTTTCGATGAATCTTATAAAAGTTCATCCGTTATCTGTATGTCTGACACTATTGCTGTTTGATTTTGAAATAAAATTGATGAATGAGCAATGTTTTTGTCGGTATTTTTTGTGTTTAGATACCTCTTTTGTAGCAAAAATTGAGAGAAATTGAGATAATTATAATATGCATAATATAATTTTAATTCTATGTGTTTTAATTTAATCATTTATTAAAATTTTGGATTATTTTCAATTATTTATTTAAAGTTTTATGTTACATTAGATCTCATCATGACTAACATAGTTTTAAAATAATGTAATATAACAAAATATGGACATTTAAACAGTCTGAATTATACGAATTATATTTTATAAATAGGTATACAACGTGTTACTATGTAATTTGTGTAATATAAGTACTATTTTAGCATCAAACAAGCAATTATGTTAACATTACTTTATTATAACATATTAAATACACAAGATATGGGCCATGGTTCTGAAATTAATTATGTATAGCTAATTTAAATTTAATAATAATTACTCTCTGTTTACGTAAACATAATAATTATGTAAACTCAAAGCTTGATTTGCCGGCTCATCATATAAATTAAGATGAATGAAATTACAGATTAGGTCCTTAGCTATAATTATGAATTTAAACGGGTTTTGGTATTTTAATTATTCAGTGGTTTGGCTTACCGGCTTTTAGAGGTAACTTTGAACTGTTAATTTTGTATCCAATAAGTAGGCATAGGATAACCACAATGTTGTTTGAATTTGACTAGGAAATAAATGTTGGCTTAGTCTGACCACCGATGATATTTTGTCAATAGATTTATGTCGTCGACACTTTATTGTGATAAAAAATAAAGTATTTCTAACTTCTTACACTATCACCCGTTTTCGGAATTGAGATTCTGAAGTCGAGAACTTGTCAAACTCGATACTTTAACTTCACTTAAAGCCCGTGAAACTCAAAATTTATTTGCAACAAATGAATTTCACCTAAAGAAGAGTTTGATAAGTTTTCAACTTCAAACACTTAATTCAGAAACCAGCAGTGCTATTCTGTAACCATGTCACCGTGAAAACTTAGGTGAAGTGAGCGTGGAGTGAACTGTCAATAGTGTCAATCTTTAGCATTAGGTGGAATGACAGCTCACTCCACGCTCACTTCACGTAAGTTTTCACGGTGAGATAGTTACAGAATAGCACTGCTGGTGTATCACTTTACCCCTGTTTTTTGTGGGCGTTATAGGTAGACCTCTGCCTTTCCCTTTGCAGATTACTGGCGTGATGTTGTTATATCACTTTAAGTACCAACTTAACTACTTTCACTAAGTGGCATCCTCATAAGTCTATTATATTTCAGTGCCATATTTCATATCACCACATTTACGTCATAAAGCGGAAGCACGCTAAGTATCTGCATAAGTACTTGCATGTACCATTGTAGTTGGTTAAGTCCCGACCAACACAGGATTTCCATTAGCCAATGGGACGTAAGTTTTCTTAAACTGCACTGTTATGCAACGTCATCAGGGCTCTAACGTCATTTTCTGGTGGAAAGAAATAATAAATACTTAGTTCTATATGGGTCGACGACCACAAAATAGTGTGCTTTCTTTAAAATTACAATATTACAAAAAACCCTTTTTAAAGCAAAACATTATTACGTTCGAACGAACGTTTTAATAATGTTTGGGTCGAAATGTGTTGGTTTATACAATTGGTAAATAACATGTTAATCACCAGTGGTCAAGTCCTATATTTCGATTGTTTGCGTTTTAAACCGATCATGTCAAAAGATTATTTTAACTTTTTTATTTTGTGTTTCACGAACTGTGTCCAAATAAACGATTTCTTTCTTTATAAACAAATATAATTACAAAAATGTTTTTTAATTTCCTTTGTAGGACTTCGAATGACAAAACATTCATTACTACGACTTTGTAGTACTTCTTTCTTTTTTCAAAATAGGTTAAAGTTATTATGAACCGAGACCGAGACCGTGGCGCATGAGTCGCCGACGGTATGAAATGTTACCATTTTAAATACTATATTTTATAAAAACATTTAGGACGAAGTATTGTATTTATTCATTTTATTTTTGTCTTATTTTGTTATTTCACTATACGCTGCACCGGTTGACGTCATCATGTCAACGACGGCTGTCGCTGAAACCGTTGTGGCTCTGTCTCGCATAGGGTCGCAGCATTATGCTGAGCGATGGCCGTTTTGCGCGGATGTGACGCATATTTTCCCCCAAATTGTTTATTTTCGTGTTTTGTTTTTTCTTTGCGTCATGTGTACCGCAAATAAACGTATTTTCTTTTTTCTTTCTTTCTTTCTTTCATGAAAAGAACCACAAAAAGACTATTTGGCCGTATTTCTCTTTACCAACTCCAACAATATAAAATCATGAGAGCCAAAGTATCCACCACACTTCCCTCCCTTACTGATGCAATTCCATCGCCTGCATCAAATCTTCCTACCCTACTTACGTAAATACTCCACACTTCGCTGTTTCGTTTTCAACAATCCCATCAAATCACATCTCTAAGGTAGGTAGGTACCAAGGGAACTGATTGAATTGAATCCCCTCTACCGACGCCATATTTCTTTTTCCGGTTTTCCCCAAATTGAACTTTTACCTACAGTTAAATGTACTTTAATCTGATTGAAGTCATGACTTAGATAAATCGGGTGAAGTAAACGACATCGGTTTTAAAATGTCGGAAGTTGTAAAAAGCAGATATTGTGTTGTGATTTATATCGTATTTTTCGAATGAAAAATGTATCTTTTGGGTGCTTTTAATGGCATTTCTGAAGTGTGTAGGAGATTGATTTGAAGTACTTGCAACTGATTGGTGTACATTTAAATCTGTACCCTATGATATATTATAATGTAACGTTATTTCCCCATAATAGTAGGCTAAATTTCCATCCATTCAGAAGGTTTCATCTATTCAAAGAGGAAATGTGGCGGTGCGAATTTTACGAACTTCTGGCAGCCCCATAACTAAATAGCCTGGCGTGATGTTATTCTAAATTCCTTCCGAAAATCTAACTCATTATCGTCTTTATTTTTACCAATCAATAATAAAAATGTAGAAAAATAAACAAAAATGAAAATCGTCTCAAAAAATATCTCCCCAGTTATCAGCCATAAAACTCGCTGTCAATCATAACAACAAATTTTTCAAGCTACAAATCGATCGTTTTTCTAACCCGCTGTGCTCATAAGAAATGCATGCTCTTCCACTTTATTTATTTACATGGGGTTAGCCGATAAATCCCGGACTTCCTAAGGCTTGGGGGACTTTTATTGAACTTTATATTTAGTCCACACCCATCGGATCAATAAATGGACGTTAAGTTCGATGCAACAATGTCTATTGCTTTTACGATTTTTGGGATCGCCTGGGCGCAAGAGATTTTATTTTATTTTTAAAATTTTGTCTGCCTGTATTTCTGTTTGTTTGTTTGACTTTTGTCTTTTAAGCTTGAAATCGAGAAACTGCCTACCTCACTCAAACGATTATATACTTTCATACAATTATTTTTAGGTACATTTCGGACTGGGTAGGTATAGGTTAGATTTATTTAGGTGTTGATTTGGTTAGTATTTGTATTATTTGATTTACTTAATCATACCTAATTAACACATTGTACATTTATGTTATCTAAAACAAATAGCAGTTCATAAACCAATACCTACACTATAGTTTTATAGAAAACACTATGAACGATCTGGATGTCCCTAAACAATGCTGTGAATGGTAGCCACTAAATATTTTTTTTTTATCAATTTGTAACGTCACTGAGCAATCAAAATGACTGCATAAAAAACACAAAACAAACAAGCTCTCATTTATTATACAGTACATCTAGTCACCTTTAAACCCCATCCAATTTATTTGGACGACATCCGGATAACCACAATGATGTTGACAAATCGACCAGCCACACTGTTCCGCCTTTTTGGTGTTCGATCTTTTAGTCGCTGTTATCGAACGATGCGAGTTCTCGATAAACTCGAATTTTTCGAGTTCTCGATAAATTCGAACGATGCGAGTTCTCGATAATGTTTCGATGAATCTTATAAAAGTTCATCCGTTATCTGTATGTCTGACACTATTGCTGTTTGATTTTGAAATAAAATTGATGAATGAGCAATGTTTTTGTCGGTATTTTTTGTGTTTAGATACCTCTTTTGTAGCAAAAATTGAGAGAAATTGAGATAATTATAATATGCATAATATAATTTTAATTCTATGTGTTTTAATTTAATCATTTATTAAAATTTTGGATTATTTTCAATTATTTATTTAAAGTTTTATGTTACATTAGATCTCATCATGACTAACATAGTTTTAAAATAATGTAATATAACAAAATATGGACATTTAAACAGTCTGAATTATACGAATTATATTTTATAAATAGGTATACAACGTGTTACTATGTAATTTGTGTAATATAAGTACTATTTTAGCATCAAACAAGCAATTATGTTAACATTACTTTATTATAACATATTAAATACACAAGATATGGGCCATGGTTCTGAAATTAATTATGTATAGCTAATTTAAATTTAATAATAATTACTCTCTGTTTACGTAAACATAATAATTATGTAAACTCAAAGCTTGATTTGCCGGCTCATCATATAAATTAAGATGAATGAAATTACAGATTAGGTCCTTAGCTATAATTATGAATTTAAACGGGTTTTGGTATTTTAATTATTCAGTGGTTTGGCTTACCGGCTTTTAGAGGTAACTTTGAACTGTTAATTTTGTATCCAATAAGTAGGCATAGGATAACCACAATGTTGTTTGAATTTGACTAGGAAATAAATGTTGGCTTAGTCTGACCACCGATGATATTTTGTCAATAGATTTATGTCGTCGACACTTTATTGTGATAAAAAATAAAGTATTTCTAACTTCTTACACTATCACCCGTTTTCGGTTTTCTTTCATGAAAAGAACCACAAAAAGACTATTTGGCCGTATTTCTCTTTACCAACTCCAACAATATAAAATCATGAGAGCCAAAGTATCCACCACACTTCCCTCCCTTACTGATGCAATTCCATCGCCTGCATCAAATCTTCCTACCCTACTTACGTAAATACTCCACACTTCGCTGTTTCGTTTTCAACAATCCCATCAAATCACATCTCTAAGGTAGGTAGGTACCAAGGGAACTGATTGAATTGAATCCCCTCTACCGACGCCATATTTCTTTTTCCGGTTTTCCCCAAATTGAACTTTTACCTACAGTTAAATGTACTTTAATCTGATTGAAGTCATGACTTAGATAAATCGGGTGAAGTAAACGACATCGGTTTTAAAATGTCGGAAGTTGTAAAAAGCAGATATTGTGTTGTGATTTATATCGTATTTTTCGAATGAAAAATGTATCTTTTGGGTGCTTTTAATGGCATTTCTGAAGTGTGTAGGAGATTGATTTGAAGTACTTGCAACTGATTGGTGTACATTTAAATCTGTACCCTATGATATATTATAATGTAACGTTATTTCCCCATAATAGTAGGCTAAATTTCCATCCATTCAGAAGGTTTCATCTATTCAAAGAGGAAATGTGGCGGTGCGAATTTTACGAACTTCTGGCAGCCCCATAACTAAATAGCCTGGCGTGATGTTATTCTAAATTCCTTCCGAAAATCTAACTCATTATCGTCTTTATTTTTACCAATCAATAATAAAAATGTAGAAAAATAAACAAAAATGAAAATCGTCTCAAAAAATATCTCCCCAGTTATCAGCCATAAAACTCGCTGTCAATCATAACAACAAATTTTTCAAGCTACAAATCGATCGTTTTTCTAACCCGCTGTGCTCATAAGAAATGCATGCTCTTCCACTTTATTTATTTACATGGGGTTAGCCGATAAATCCCGGACTTCCTATGGCTTGGGGGACTTTTATTGAACTTTATATTTAGTCCACACCCATCGGATCAATAAATGGACGTTAAGTTCGATGCAACAATGTCTATTGCTTTTACGATTTTTGGGATCGCCTGGGCGCAAGAGATTTTATTTTATTTTGTAGGCATAACGTTCAGATTGTCCCATGCTGTGACCGTACCGTCTTGTCTCCTTTGTTGGAAATTGTCTTTTTTATTTATAAATCATTAGGTGGATAATACCTGATTGCTGCTTGAAAAAGGTATCAAAAGTGACTTCATAGTAAAATTAATTTTAGCCGTTAACGAGAAAAATCTTTAAAATAGAAAACCTATATTAAAATAAAAAGTAAAATATCTAATACTTTTTAAATGATAAATGAATTAAAAAAAAAAAAAAAAAAAAAAATGTCATTTATTCAAACTAGGTTGAGAATCAGCACTTTTGAACGTCAAAATTACATAAGACAGTCCCCCAAAAACGCCCACCCTTCACCACAATAAAAATAGAAGTGCATTTTTAAGCCGAAAAAACAACGTAATCAACATTTTATTCCATCCTAATTAAAGAACTTAGAAAACGTGCATTCTAAACGTAAACCGTCCAAAAACAGTAAACTTAAAATTAATTTACAAACTGCACAGCCTAGCAAAATAGCCCGGTAAAGCGCACGCCAGGGTACAGCTTAACAATAATTGTAGTTGGCTATTTACAGCATGTAATTAACGAGGCGACACACAAGAGACGAGCCCAATTTGTCATGGCCAGCCGGGACGTAGCGGTGTCGTAGCTGTGCTACGCCGTAGCGCTACGCTTATAGAGCTTGATGAGGTTTAGTTATTAGAAAAGGTTTTTTTGTTATTTAACAATTTGTTCGTCTAATTAAAAACTTGTGGGTTTTGAAAGGGGAGGGAAATCAAATAAGATTCCTAATCTTCTGCAAATGCATAATATAAAAATTCAAAAAAAAAATATATTGTTTTTTTTTTAAACAAAGTATTATCCTAATTATAATAATATTATTTGCCTATAATTTAAAGTGATCTTACCAGTAAGTAGTTTTTACCATGGCTATGATGACAACAACTGTATATGTGATACGCATTATCTCTATGAAAAAAGATAGACTGTTACCTTTTAATCTTACTAACACACCTAATACAGTACAACTACACAAAACAATGTTTACCAGTCTAATTCAAATATCGGTTAGCAGAAGTCGCAAAATCACCAAGCATCGTTGCAGCGGCGGTGCGGTGCAGCTGCGGTGCGGCTGCGGTGCGGCATCGGTGCGACCGGCCGGTGCATTACACCGGAAACATTGTCCGATTGTTGCGGTCCCGCCGTAATGGGCTTAATTCTGATGCGGCTTTCGGCTTTTAGCCATTGTTTACCTGCGCACGATACACCGAAGCAAACATAAATCTGAATTTGTATAGGTAACGTTTTTGTGCGCGGCTGTACGCAACGCGGTTGTTTTTTGGTGTGTACTTCGGTTTGGGGTGCAGAGAAAAACGGATATTGAAAATATAGTGCACTAAAAGCTTGTGATAATTTACGCTATATCAAAAGTAATGTCGTTATGTGAACAGTTTAGTTTATTTTTTATTAAGTAACAGGATCTTTTATATTTATTCATTTAGGTCTGTACCTAAATTTAGTCAATTCTGAAATTGATTAAATTATATTAGTTGAATATTATACGAACATTATATTTATATAACTATGAGTAACCAATAACAAGAGCAATAAGCTCGCCTACTATTATATGGGACCTGAACATAACTAATGGTGAAATATGGGTGTACTATAGGTACACCTCTGCTTGACCCTTCGGAAATACAGGCGTGATGTTATGTTTATGTGGTGTGTATAAGTCACAGTAAGATGGTTATAGCCGTGATATAGTTATATCCCTAGGGATATAGCTATATACCGTAATATAGTTATAAGAAAGCGGTTCATAAGTGTTGGAATACCTTACTTTTGTTACTGCGGCCAATTTCGATGAAGCGCTAGCCGTCCGCTAACGCGACACAGCTCGCTTCGCTCGGTCGGCTCACGCGTAGTTGGTCACAGTTTCAGCCTAACCTTACTTATTTAGTCAGCGTGCCCTAATAGTTATATTACTAGATCATGCGCGTATCATAGTTATATTCCTAGAACGACAATTATCAACCGCTTTCATATAACTATATTACGGTATATAGCTATATCCCTAGGGATATAACTATATCACGGCTATAACCATCTTAGTGCGACTTATATATATGAATCTTTTACTTCTGTCTACTAAGTCATGTCAAGGATTTTTTTTATAATTAATAAAATAGATCACAACTGGTCAACCCGTATATTCTCGTATAGGCAAACGTTTTGTGGACGACTGTACAAACGCCCGTATTATTTCAGGGCTCGATGTTTGGAAAAAAGGAAAAAATATTTGTGATAGCAACCGAAAAAGAACTGCTGTTTTTTAGGTACCTAGACACAATGTTATTATTACACGTATGATAGTGTGTTGTTATATTATGTTCAGCTTGAAAAAGTTCGATATTAACTTGTTTTTTTTATGTAGCACGTTATACAATGTGAAATTTAATTTGTTTGCATCCTCTTAAGGGGTCATTTTACTCATCATTATGAACAACTTTCACTATGGGGCAAACACTGAAATCGCGAAAAATAAATCAGCTGTTCCATACATTTATGTTCGCATAGCTCGTTATAATGTACGGAACAGCTGATTTTTTTTTCGCGATTTCAGTGTTTGCCCCATAGTGAAAGTTGTTCATAATGATGAGTAAAATGACCCCTTAAGAGGATGCAAACAAATTAAATTTCACCATCATGTCGCCGCCATCTGGTTAAATTAGCCAGCCAATTGGATGCCTAGTACGATAGTTAATTGAACTAGAATCATTCAACGTTTAACAACTTGGCGTATTGAAAGTCAGCCCTTTGAAGATGACTGACCAAGACTCAGCCAAGTGATGTAAATGGTGAAAAAAAATCTGCGAGCAACTTGAAAATTGCGCTCGCCGGCCGCTACCGTGGCACCGCTCTCTTCGCTCGCTCAGCTCGCACGCGGTTGGTCACAGTTCTAACCTAACCTATTTTACCCAGTTTAAATTACTACACGATATTCAGCCATCTGGTTAAACGTTGCGCTTAGTGACTTGGCTAGTTGGCATTCAGCTATTTAATTGGATTTAATGTGTTTAATGAACAGCTTAGGCGTCCAAGTAGCTGGCTAATTAAACCAGATGGCTGCAATTTAAATACCACCTGATTAATATCTCACTGCAGGGAAAGCAAAAATCTCTTCTCATACAAAGAAGGTACGAGCACTGATCACCACGCTTTCTCAAGACGGATTGGTAATTTCAGACTTAAGTCCAGGTTTCCTCACGATGTTTTCCTTCACCGATGTTAGTGACGTCCAAGATAAACTAAGAAAGTACATATGATTTGAAAAAGTCACATTGGTACTTGCCCGGATTTGAACCCTCTAACTACCTCATGCACGTGAGACGAGGCCTTATCCACTGGGCCATCATGAAAATAAAACTCAACATTTTGCAAAAATCATAGGACTCATTTTTGTACTTTTATTATTCAAGTGTTGATATTGATGCTTTCATAGAACTTATCGAGGCATTATGATGGTTTAGAAAGCTGGTGGGGCTGCCCCGCTTCTGTAGTGCGTCGGGGATGTTCGCGGATGCGCATGTAGATTTTTTTCTACACAACCATGCCCAAAACGTGCGCTTCCATGGTGCGCAGGGTGTGGAGCAGCTCCAACACTATTTATAAGCATGATTTCAAGTCGCCTAGACTGTGTTTTCGTGGGTCACTGTTGTGCCATCTCACATGGGTTGCCATAACGGTGATCCATCACTATTTGTGTTCGTAGTCGTTTTTACTAATATAGTTGTAAGTCTTACTAATAATTTTTGAGTCATGATACTTGAATAAAGATAATTCTATTCTATTCTATAATGTTATGCTATTACATTATTTCCGCTTACAGAATCGTATTCATAGCTATAATTTCAAACTAACACCAGTTACTTCCCTGAACACAAACAACGTTTACATATTCAAACCCAAACCGCCTCTAACACATTGACGTACAACGAATTTAGTATCAAACTTCCAATTTTATGACGTCACGTTACAGTACAACTGTTGGGCCAAAAGTTAAATTGAAACTGGTAGGCAAACCGCACTCACATGATTTATTAGCCGCATGCGAATACGTTACATTCTGACTGTACATATGTATGTAATTGAGCGTATTGTACTCGGCCACCTAAGGGACTTGAGGTTAGAACTGTACTGCATATGTTTAGACGTAACCTTTGAAACTTTCGGTCGTAAGAGGTTATGTGTTTAAGTTCGGAAGTAATCAAGTTTGAGGTGTCTGTTTTGTTCATTGCAGTGGCGTATTTAAGGTAGATGCGTCACCACACATATTAAGTTAGATCTTAAAAGCCTACTGCTGAACAAGAGCCTTCGAATGAATGATCAGAACAGAAATTGCCATAAACATCAGTCGCGGTAAATGCACAATCCTGAGTTATATTCCCAGCTCGGGTAAATTATAATTAGGTTTTTCCATTACGAATTTCTTAGTGCAAGCCCGGACTCAGGATTTGTGCCCAGTTGTCGGCATATGATTAAATCCCATTTAAGAGGGATTTAATCATAACTGGCGAAATATGGGTGTACTGCTGGTATATTTAGCGAGTAATTTAAGTTAAAATAAGCTAAGTAACACAGCAATATTGTGGCAGCGACTTTTGTTTTATTTTTCTTTTTTTTTATCACTTGTCTTCAGCACTTCTTTTAACCTTTAGTTAAAACGTGGACAATAATGTGGGTAACATGTTTGTTAAATTTTAGTTTAATTATTTCTCTGTATTTTGTAGAACGTAATTGTTTTTGTCCCTAATAAGTAAATAAATATCTCTACCTTACCCTTTGAGTATTACAGGCGTAATGTTGTCTTACGTTATGTTATAATTGTTTGGATGCTAATGCACATTTTTCTAGTCAAGGCGGTCATTCCTTCTGAACTTCGGGCAATTGTAACGCGCTCTTTATCATGACGGATAAATAAGCCAAGTCTATTTTTTCTGCAGGTGTTTTTAGTATGTCTCAGAAAGGCGTGGTTATATTTAAGGGTATTTAAGGGAGGAGAAAGTTTTTCAGTTTGATGGTCTGTACCACACAAACCAACTGAACAACTTTTTCCATAGGATGAACATCGTAATGGCGAAAATATAATTAGCCATCCTATACATTTGAGTCGAGTAGGTATTGAAGTTTTTTATGGGACATTTCTTCACGTGGGTGTCGTAAAAGGCAACTAAGGGATTTACTAGAGAATGGGCAGCAGTGTTCTCTATGCATTTTAACACCATACTGCGATCGCCAACCCGCCTGCCAAGTTTGGCGATTATGGCAAACCCCCCCATTTGGAGCAGGCCTATGTCCAGCAGTGGACGTCTTTTGGCTCAAATTATGACTGATGATGGGATATTTGAGATTTTTTCTGTGGGATATTCAATAATATATTTGCTAACATTTACTTTCACAGTAAAACATTCTACTTACTGGCTTTTATATACAGGATCTATACAAAAACTTTAATACCTACTCTACCTAAATGTATGGGGCAGCTGATAATTTATTTCGCGATTACCATTTTGGTCATAAGGAGAAAATTGTTCAGTTTGATGGTCTGTACCACAGCTTTAAATATGACCACACATTTCTGATACATGCTGTATATAAAAGCGAGCAGGCAGAATGTTTTACGGTAACAGTAAATATTAGCAATGGAAATATTGAATATCCCATCCACATCATTTAGTGCAGGCCTCTCCAAATACTTGTATACCAAATGGTCTGTATAAATATAAATAACTAAGTCAAATAAACTTTCCGCGTCATTAGCTTTGAAATAGCCATTTTGTTTGTGTTTATTCGAACCAATTCACACGCTTCATTTGTGCTAAAACATGACTTCGTGGTACTAGTTAATTTGAAGTTGTACGTTAAAAATATAAAGCAACAATTAGGTTCATAATCATAATTTAAGTTAGTTTATTATTTTTAAATTAAACAAGTGACTTTAAACCATAACTATAACCCTCTAGTGCAGTGATAGCCTAGTGGTGTGACCGTCGGACTGCCAAGTCATAGGTCTCGAGTTCGAACCCAAGGCACGCACCTCTGACTATTCGGATTCATGTGCGTATTGTATAATTATCACTTGCTTCAAAAACGGTGAAGGAAAACATCGTGAGGAAACCGGTATGCCTGAGAGATGTTTCTCGTTGGCATGTGAAACCAAGTGAGAGGCCCATGGGCGGCTTTAAAACTCTGACACCAGGTTAGATACTAACCACACGAAAAGAAGAAGATTTTTCACACAGTCCATCCAACGTTTCTTTGGTCTTCCCCTATTCTCGACGACATGTGGAGCCAAGTCAGAGGCCCATGGGCGGCTTTAAAACTCAGACATCAGGTTACTCACTAACCACATGAAAAGAAGAAGATCTTTCACACAGTCCATCCAACGCTTCTTTGGTCTTCCCCTCACCTCGAAACTTTCCTCACGACATTTTACCATCTGTACCATCATATCAAAGATGCCATCCATTGCAAGAGTTTCTCCTTCATATTAACTAAATTCAATTAATTAATCACAGAAGCAGTACAGTATTATTCAAAGCCACTAACTAAACAGTAACTATATCTTCCAGTTAAAACTAAACTGATCACGGTCAGAGGCACGCGATAAGTCCGGAGTAGATAAGGCGCAGTTAATCCGCAAGAACAAAGGCGACTGTCCCGGGGCTGTGGCGCGATTTCAGCCCTTTGTGGCTATTCTTGAAGTTTGAGTTGCGTACGCGACTTGGGTGTGTTAATATTTGATGAATTTTCTTTCTTAGTCTGTTCCAGGAAGAATAAAGAAGGTAAAATAAAGAAGTAGTTATTTTTTGTATATTTTGCAGCATCGAATTTATTTTTATATATTCTTGGGGCTGTAGAACAGCTTCAACCTTCAAGCATATAAAAGTTATCTCATTTGGCCAAGGTCGGTTTTGAGCAGTCGATGATTATTTGATTGTAATCCCAAAAAATCCCAGCGAGTGGAAAGACAAGGATTTTGGACTACAAAATCTGCAAAAAAAATATTGTTTCTACCGAATACTTGTTGAAGAATCGTTCCTATAAAGTTTGGGTGTCCGTATGGATTGAGAAGCCATGTCTCATATTTGAACGAGGGTACTCCCAATATTTAGTAGTAAACTAGCCGATTTTGTAGGCCGGATCCTATTTATGGTACTTTTTCCTTTTGGCAGGAATGAGAAGAACTTTAAAAATAAAATTCCGTTTAACTTAGGTACCTTTACATTTACTTTTTTATTAAATTTATATATTACCTACATTATTTCTAAGATTTACACTGTATTTTACCAATTTCTATTATTGAATATTATCTTATTATTTTTTATTTTACCTAAAAAAGAATTCTTTTCTCATCATCCGCCCAAAAACAGACTGTGCACCGTGCGATACTCTCTTGACCATACAACCACTCGCCACCTTATCGCACAGTATCCATAATACTACCCTGACCAAATCCTAGGCACGGTCCCGTCGACGTCTGTGTCTGAAACGTTATTATCTACTCTCAAAGGGCCTCACTTCCGTCTCGCTGGTCTTAACAAATGTTTCTTTTTACGCACCCTTTGATCAGCTAAGTCTTGAGGAAGGTAGGTACTGCGTGTGACTGATGTGTAGGTGAATAAGGGTTAAATTAAGGTGTAGTAAAGCTCTGGTCAAACTGGAGTGAGCAAGCGGGATGCATGATGCGAATGCATGTGTCTATTTTTTAAATAACTAGGATGTCACGAGACTATTGACGCCAGTTTAAACACCTCCACAACTTAGTTGAGATAATCGGCGCGAGTAAAGCTACGCAGCGCAGCGCGGGTAGTTTCTGGGGGTGTAGTTGTTGGGTGGTCTTCGCATGAATTCGTATTTAGTTAAGTTACTAACAATAGTATTTTAAGTGTATAACTGTTACTAACAATCTATGGATCATATATGTAGTTGTCCGAAATAAAAAGATTTATTATTATTATTTATTATTAAGCGTATGCTGAGACGCTGGTGACGCAGGGCCACGCAGCGCAAGGCAGAGCAGATTTTGTAATGCATGAACGTAACGACAGCTGCATACCCTGCAGCGCAAGCACGTGCCACGCAGACATGTGTCTGTACTGCTCTGCATCTCGTAAAGCCGGCACAGATTTCTGCAAAACGCGTGCAGGTCGTCACTTGTTTTTTACCACTGATTCATAATTTTGATCAATGACAGATTGTTTGTACTAGCTAGGACGCGAATCTATCTGTGTAGCTGCGTCGCAGCATGCGGTCGCGGCCTATGTCTGCCTCGCCTGCCCTACCCTGAAAAATCAGTACTCTGCTGTGCTGCGTTACCTGCATCTCAGCACACGCTTAACCTAAATCTTGCCCCGTACGAGTATCCCGCTCGCGCGCTCGCTTTAGTTCGTCCAGAGCTTTATAGTCGTTGAAAGGTAAAACTAAAGCAGTACAACAGGGTAAATTAACGTATTATGTTGGTAGAAAGGAAAAACTGGTGCACAGTGGTACAGGGTGAAATAAGTTACTTATGTAGGCGTTTGTTTTTGATGCCTTGAGGCTATTTTCACGTGCACACGTTTGCTATGCGAACGGTGCTGAGATGGTTCAGCACTGTTTAATCAGGCATGTGTACAATCTTTAGATAGCATTTGATGAATAATGGTTAGAAATATAACGTGACAAAGGGACAAACTCCATCCATCGATAGGATCAGATACTTGTGTTTTTAGTTTTAGAACATTTTACATAGGTAGGCGGCAATTTTATGTATAATTAGAAAAGCCTGTTTCCCGATTTTTGACAAATTTTAGACTTTGATTGTAGCTGCGATGAAATACGAATTGAATTTGAACGATTTTTAAGTACGAGTATTGAAAAGTACGGGCATAAAATTTAAATTCACAAAAAACATAAATGTTTTGAAACAAAGAAAAATACAACTTTCCCAGACGAAAACAAAAACAACGTTTAGAATACTGAGAAAAACAAACCCGATTGATATTGTTATGTCTACAAAGTTTATCGAGCAAAAATATCTGAACTGCAATTGAAAGAATAACTTAACTTGTACTACTTGCAGTCATTATAAGTTAATATTAGCATTTTAGCTTTCAGATCGATGGTTTGACTTTAATACTCTCTACGAAGACTTAGGGAACTTCCAGGGTCTTTGTCTTCGACTGCTGAGACAGAATGACGTCGAAAAGTTGTCTAAAACTATCTGGATACTTACGGACTATTAGCTCTTGGGAAAATGTCGTCCGGAGAGGCCATTGGTTGGCACTTGTTGTTTTTGGAACTTATAGTTGAGATGTGTCTGTTAAGTTTTGAGTTCAATCAAAGATCTAGTTTTAGTTTTGTAATATCGTCAAAAAAGCTCTGCGTTTATTTGAAGATATCATTTTTTATGTCGTCTTCTTATATCCGAATTATTTCATCAGCAAACCAACAAATAAATGAGCGATCGTCTCCGATATTTAAAAAAAAACCAACTTCGTTGGACGCCTAAAGATTTCATTAGTGACAGTAGCTTTTCACCAGTTCAAGCCAATTTGCAAGTGACAGATCATAATCTATCACTTTACTAATTGAAAATCTATCACCATTCAGAAAAAAAAAAGAAATACTCTCAGATCAAAATTAAAGCCACTTTCTCATTTTAATATCCAACGACATCAAAAATACAATACCAATAAAATAATGGATTTTTCTGTAGAAATCCATCACATTATTCTCCCCAGTGGACACAATACATCTTAGCGATGAAGACGTCAAACAAAATTGAAAGGGATCTAATGGATCAGTTTTTTTTTTCAAAGAGATTAGAAAAACTTTTTTCGGGATCAAAATTCATAATTAATTTGGCACCCCAACTTTTGAATGAAGGCGCTTACAATGGACTGCATTTTGTCAAGTTTAGAAAGCGGACGGGAATTGAGGAAATGGGGCAATTGTTCAGTATTAACCTGAATTTCCTTTGTAAGAGAGTCTTGAAGGAAATTATTTTCAGAATAATTTTGATCTATAATTAGGTATGTATTTCTGTTATACATTTGGCTATGAATTGAACCAAACCCGATATTTTTCAATACAAAAACAATCAACAAATGTATAAACAAGAAAATAAAAATACCAAGTTAGACAAAGTTTATTCCTTTGGGACGATCATGAATTACGTTCACGTCCAAACAAGATTTCGCTTAATTAATCTGAAAAAAAAATCCGTTTAGGTGGATTACACACTATAGTCGCTATTGTTGTTTATTTGCAACACAATTTAGTCCGATATGCTTTGTTACGTTTGCTGTTTACGTGAAAAGCTTTAATATAGATTTAATGATTATAATTTCTAAAGGTTTCCTTTTTTTGAGTGTTCTTTTTTTTTGTTATGTATGTTTGTGGTGTACAATAAAGTATAGGCAATTAAATTATCTGTGTGTATATTATGTCTAAAAGAATAATGCATGTACCTATTTTAGCTATTTAATACTCAGACAGTTAATTTCGTAGTAAGCCGTTAAACCCTCAAACACGTTCTAAAATATACAACTACTAGCTTTTGCACACGGCTTCGCTCGCGTCTAAAAGTAATTTTTTTATCCGTCGGGAACAGTACTGTTGTTCTAGATGAAAGGTACTTTTTGTCCTTTTCTGTAGCCTTGACAACGTGTAAGCAAAATTTCATGATGATCGGTTGAGTAGTAGTAGAAAAGCGTGACAAACAAACACATTCACTTTCGTATTTATAATATTAGTTAGAATTATGTACGTACCTACATTGAATCACACCTTAATCTAAATTTAAAAATATATTTATGTATTGCTTTACTTCCTTAGAAATGTTTGTTGCAATGCATACTACTAACAGTCTGCGTACCGCCTTACGTCCACACGCTCTTGCCTCCAGCTAATCTGTTATTCAAACGTTGAATATTTGTTTTCCTTACGGCATCCAACTTACTAATTAATTCTCTTTTATTCATATTTAAGCTACTCATCAACATCTTGACTTAATTTAGAATAACAGTTCGAGATTAAGTACGACGTTAATACCCAGTAATGGCGGCTGAATATTTTTGAAAAGAAATGACGTATAATTTTACTTTGTTATTGTTATTGTTATGAGGTATTTCAGGTTTTATTAAGGTCTTTAAGGTTTTTACGTCACGTTTTTATGTTCTTTTGAAATAACATTTTAGATTCCTACCAAAGTAATTTATTTTTGTGAGACAGGTTCGCACACATTATTTCTGGAAAATACTCAAAACCCAAAAAAGAAAGAAATAGTTATTCCGTTACATGCACCATGCCTTGTTTCATTTACAGTAAATGTTCTTGTATTATACATAAATAAAAAAAACCAGAGGCATACTTTGACCTTTACAAAAAACGCTGTACGCAAGTGTCCTAGGGCTTAAACAGACAATTTAATTTCGTCCCAATATTAGGTACCAAACACACAGTTTGGTAAAACAAAAGGAAACTAGCTACCTTATAAAGACATTACTACGCAACAAAGCCAACATTTATGTGCTTCCATTCCGTTAGTACCAACAGTCAGTCCAACACGTATGTTGTAACGAACATCTCATTACCAGTATTTCGTACTCATTACCAGCCTTACAGCGTTCTGACAAAAGAGTAGATACGCAACAGAGTCCGAACTTTGTACAATCGCGGCGATAGGTAGTTTTCCAACCAGCTAAGGTTTGATGAGACAATCAGTTGCGTCACTCACGTCAGATTATTTTTGCAACAGCAAAATTCACCTGAATTCCAATTCTCGTACTTAAAAAACGTTTACATTCAAGTCGCAATCTGTCAAACTTGACAAAAATGTTGGTAAATCGATTGTATTTTTGACAGATTGTGAATGAGATGCGAATGCGAACGTTCTTAAAAAATACGGGAATTCTCTTTTATTACGTGTACAAGAGTTAAATCTTAGAGTGGTAACATCATTTTTGACCGACTCATAAATTGTTGACAGCGGCGCGTAGCCACAAGTAGACAGTAGTATAAATGATATTAGGTATAATATCGTGTTGTTAATATAGACCAACAATGCGAGATTTGGCTACCCAGCGATTTAGCATCTTCTTCATTGATATCAATGAAATTAAGTACTCAGTGTACTTATTACAACACCACTGTATGAAGTTTAGTCTCTGTTGTATCTCTACTCATGTGATTCCATTCCGTCCGAAATGGGGGTTAATTTCATTAGCACGGGCGCAACGAATCGTGTGATAACTTTAGTGATGTTATTCGGGAGCGCCCTTGGGATTGGTTGCTGATGTGACGTACGTTTTGTACCATAGCGTTTAAATTTTGTGAATGTTTGGGAAATGTAACTGTTTTTAGTATGTCTGGGAGAAGTTTTGGGTTAGATACGAAAACCACATAAATGAAATTGAACATTTAAGTAGTGAAAAGAGTTTATTGATATTTTAGGACAAAAACAAACCTTTATTATCTTTTGTGCACGACCTCCTCGTTCCCCTTGTGCATCAAGGGGAACGAGGAGGTCGTGGCTAAGTAATAACTGCCGCACGGGTCGATCCATCAGGTTAAGCTGCGCTTGCCGGGGTTGGTCTGTGGATGGGTGACCATCTTTACATACCGAGACTCCCCCGTGCCTCGGAAAGCACGTTAAGCCGTTGGTCCCGGCTGTCATTCGGGGATCTGTGACAGTCCTAAAGGGTCGTCAGAAGCCCGAAAGTCTGACAACCATTCTTACCAAGCGGTATCATATTACCCAGTTATACTGGGTTGTGGCGGTCGCTCCATGTAAAATACTGGTATTCAGCTGCATCCGGTTAGACTGGAAGCCGACACCAATATAGTTAGGAAACGGCTAGGCAGATTGAAAATCGATAAAAATAGTTAAAGGCAGGAAGCTCTCAAAATCTAGCAAACAGTAATTATAAATTCCCACAACGTAGTAACAACAGGCAAAGTATAGCAGTATTATTTCCCCAGCACACTTTATTCCTTGATAAACTCTTCAACTACAAAGTTGTTTTCCAAACAAGGTACTCCTAATGTGCGCTTTTATCATTTCTAACGTTTATTTATTTATTAAAACTTTTCACACTCAAAAAAGTACAAAGGCGGACTTAATGCCTTAGGCATTCTCTACCAGTCAACCAAGGGTGGTGAAGAGATTAGATGGCAGGTGCTCTATTTGAGAGGAACAAAGAAAAAAATTAAAAAATATATTCTAATGACTTATAACTAAAATAGATACAACAATACATAAATAGATTACAAACTACATACCCATACATACATACATACATATTTACTATAATATATACCTATATTAAATATATATACAAATATACGAAATCAAGGGAGAGAGGGATTCCTAACGTTGGAGTGGGATTTCTAACGTTTCATATTATCGTCGACGTCCTCGTCCATAAAATGAATAAAATTTAAAAGTTTCTTCATATATTTCTTCATTACATCTTACTTCCGTGATGCCGTGGACGTCCACGATAACAATCGGCACGATAGAAATGATAAATACGCCCATTCTATCTCCATAACCAAAAACCGATGTTATACACACTGATTGACCAATCAATAGCATCGTTCGCATCATTAGCATAACTGATTGGCTAGTGCTGTCCAGAAAATTCGTTCGGCAATTACGAAAACGCAGTAGTCTACCGTATAATTATCGTACTGGGACCAAAACTTTAGTATAAAACGGATGAGTGGGCAAATTAAAACACCTACGTCTGCATACCTAGAGTGTGTTTGTGAGTTTGTTTGTTTGTCGAGAGTAAACTGTGAAAAAAGAGTACATATAAAAAAAAAATAGTAGAGAAGGTAGGTACCTAATCTGACTTTTAGGATATCATTATGGTATATTTTATTTAGATGTGACTTAAAGGAGCTGAGCAGTGAACATTTCTGTGAAATTGGAAAGTGAAATAGCAGGCAAAGACATTCCTATTTTTTTGCATTACAGAACGTAGATAATATAATATACAAGATGCCACAAAAAAGGCTTAAAGCTAAAAACAAATTATGAAGCCCATTAGCCCGCATAGCAACATAATTACTGTATTAAATTGAACAATACACTTGAGAACATAAAATAATTATTTTTTGCGAGTATTAAGTTTAGTATAGGTTATAATTATAATTACTAATGAAGTACCTTAACTCAAAAACTACACAACCAATTTACTTAATTTGTTTTAAAAATACTTAATTTATCTATAAAAGAAAGATTTTCAGACCAGGTTTTAGCACCAACATCAAAATTAGTTTCACGCAGTCAAAATCGGGGGGAAAAGTTAGTATTACTAGGTAACCATAAAACTAGGTGTGTGCTAGCCACGGCACCCAACAGATTTCGACACACCTCGCTAATTGGCCAGCTCAGTCGTGACCACTCAATTGACTATTTGGAATTGCTTTTTCCCAGATATTTGGATTTGTATTGATTCTGTGAGTTATTTGTACCTATAAAATGAATGCAGCATAGGTTTTGATAAAACTATAGCTTTAAAATATCTATACCAATCCTGATATTATAAATGCGAAAGTGAGTTTCTTTATTTTTTTGTTACGCTTTCACGCTAAAACGGCTGAACAGATTTGGATGAAATTTGGCACATGGGTAGACCATGATCTGGGTATGGACATAGGATAAATTTTATCCCGATATTCTTACGAAATCGAGACTTATGCGGGTGAAACCACGGGGCGCAGCTAGTAATGTAATAAAGCTGAAGATTTTGTTTGTTTGAACGCGCTAATCTATAGAACTACCAGTCGGATTTGACCAATTTTTGAAGAAGGTTATATTTAACATCACGTGGAGACTCTTAGAGCCGAGCAATAATAGTAAAAGTCAGAAAGAACGCTAAGCGAAATGCATTAATAGTGCGGATGCGATGCGACGCGATGAGTCAGCGAAACAAGAAATTCACGCGGTCGAAGTCGCGGGCAGAAGCTAATTCCTAATAAACTACAGAATTTCTATAATATAAGTAAAAAACTATACCCCATACCGTATTGTAATCAACAAAAGTTACTATTTCATTCCCATTTCCAATCAGAGTACAAATTTTCGGAAACCTTTAACTAAATTTTCATTACACTTTTTATTTCGTACTCAAATAGAATGTTAAGTACTTACACGAAATAATAAAACTTTCCAAATTATATCAAAGCCGCTTTCCCGGTTGTTAAAGTTAAAAATTACCGTTCGGATCACGTTCTTGGCCCTTAATTAAGAAGTTAATGAGAACCTGACCTTTGCTGTGATCGATTATACACTATATCACTCGGTACTAACGAGAGTTTGGTCGCGATGTTTGTTTGTCCATTAAATTGCAATTAGTGATATTATGGTTGTCGTAGTCAGGTACTGTGGCAAATTTTTTATGATATTAAAGCTTAATAGTATAAATGGATTCGTTTTTATAGTTAACTAGCTGCCCGCCCCGGCTTCGCTCGAGTAGCACTAAGTACTTATCTACGGCGCACCTACCCTACCTACCCTACCTACCCTACCTACCCTACCTACCCTACCTACCCTACCTACCCTACCTACCCTACCTACCCTACCTACCCTACCTACCCTACCTACCCTACCTACCCTACCTACCCTACCTACCCTACCTACCCTACCTACCCTACCTACCCTACCTACCCTACCTACCCTACCTACCCTACCTACCCTACCTACC
Organism: Agrochola circellaris; assembly: GCA_914767755.1. NCBI lineage: Eukaryota > Metazoa > Arthropoda > Insecta > Lepidoptera > Noctuidae > Agrochola > Agrochola circellaris. The sequence goes on from OU611847.1 coordinate 7,877,569, forward strand.
CTACCTACCCTACCTACCCTACCTACCCTACCTACCCTACCTACCCTACCTACCCTACCTACCCTACCTACCCTACCTACCCTACCTACCCTACCTACCCTACCTACCCTACCTACCCTACCTACCCTACCTACCCTACCTACCCTACCTACCCTACCTACCCTACCTACCCTACCTACCCTACCTACCCTACCTACCCTACCTACCCTACCTACCCTACCTACCCTACCTACCCTACCTACCCTACCTACCCTACCTACCCTACCTACCCTACCTACCCTACCTACCCTACCTACCCTACCTACCCTACCTACCCTACCTACCCTACCTACCCTACCTACCCTACCTACCCTACCTACCCTACCTACCCTACCTACCCTACCTACCCTACCTACCCTACCTACCCTACCTACCCTTCCTACCCTTCCTACCTACCCTACCTACCCTACCTACCCTACCTACCCTACCTACCCTACCTACCCTACCTACCCTACCTACCCTACCTACCCTACCTACCCTACCTACCCTACCTACCCTACCTACCCTACCTACCCTACCTACCCTACCTACCCTACCTACCCTACCTACCCTACCTACCCTACCTACCCTACCTACCCTACCTACCCTACCTACCCTACCTACCCTACCTACCCTACCTACCCTACCTACCCTACCTACCCTACCAGAAAAATAGGGTAGGTAGGGTAGGTAGGTAGGGTCTACCTACCCTACCTACCCTATTTTTCGTGCCGTAAAAACCATCCTTGAACTTCAACGAACATTTAAAAAAAAGAATTGGCCAAATTGGTCCAGGCGTTGTTGAGTTATGCGCTTACCAACACATTTTGCGATTAATTTTTATATTATAGATTACAATTTTAAACAGTCGAAAAGGTGGATATGATAACTTTAGAGCATGTTGATTTCAAGACATCGTAGCGCTGAGCTGCTACGGCGTAGCCCTGCGCGTAGCAATGACGTAGTCTTTATGTAGGCGTTGACGATCCGCCTAAGATACAAGTGACAACAAAATAAGTGTTGTTATTGAAGTGAAGTTCTTTAGGTGCGTTGAGTGATTTTTGTTTCGGCAAAATCTCTTGGGTTCACGTCACCCCATATCTGTAGATTGAGTACGACGCTCGATAATTGTTGCTCGGAATGCCTTTAGATATGAAAACCAGACTAATGTTAATCATTTTAATTTACAAGATTTTTTTTCTGTTCCTACAATGATGCAATTGGAAAATTTAAAAAAACCACTGTTATTTCATAGTTTTAAGTTTTTACATCTGCCGGCAGTCCCCATGACTGCCAATTTTTTTTGACTAGGTGTTTTGTTCACAGTAACTTTTTCAGCTCAAATTGCATAAATTATCCTACTAATATTTGTAATCACGTTCTCGACAACTGCTCTAACGATTTCGGTGAAAGTTGCAATATAGGGGTTTACGGGGGTGAAAAATCGATCTAGCTAGGTCTCATATCTGGGAAAATTCGTTTTCTCCGTATTTTTACCCAAGCAGAGCTCGGTTGCCCAAAGTTTAGAACAATATGGCTAGGTACCTTAGAATCATGACATGGCAGCATGGAATTAGTAAGTACCTACTGTCATAGTAGCATGGAATTAGTAAGTACCTACTGTCATAGTAGCATGGAATTAGTAAGTACCTACTGTCATAGTAGCATGGAATTAGTAAGTACCTACTGTCATAGTAGCATGGAATTAGTAAGTACCTACTGCCATAGTAGCATGGAATTAGTAAGTACCTACTGTCATAGTAGCATGGAATTAGTAAGTACCTACTATCATGGTAGAATGGAATTAGTATGTACCTACTGTCATGGTAGCATGGCATTAGTAAGTACCTACTGTCATGGTAGCATGGCATTAGTAAGTACCTACTGCAATGGTACCATGGAATTAGTAAGTACCTACTGTCATGGTAGCATGGAATTAGTAAGTACCTACTGTCATGGTAGCATGGAATTAGTAAGTACCTACTAAAATGGTAGCATGGAATTAGTAAGTACCTACTAAAATGGTAGCATGGCATTAGTAAGTACCTACTGTCATGGTAGCATGGAATTAGTAAGTACCTACAGTCATGGTAGCATGGCATTAGTAAGTACCTACTGTCATGGTAGCAGGGAATTAGTAAGTACCTACTGTCATGGTAGCATGGAATTAGTAAGTACCTACTGTCATAGTAGCATGGAATTAGTAAGTACCTACTGTCATGGTAGCATGGCATTAGTAAGTACCTACTGTCATGGTAGCATGGAATTAGTAAGTACCTACTGCAATGGTAGCATGGAATTAGGAAGTACCTACTGTCATAGCAGCATGGAATTAGTTTGAACTAACCTATACTATTATTGAGCATTCTCTATTTTCACCCGAGCAGAGCTCGGTCCAAAAGGTACTATTCCTTAAATAAGTTCACAAATAGAATGTCATCTTCCGTATCTCCGTATCTCCTCCATCCCCACACAATTGTATCCTCCGTACGAAACCGAAGCGCGTTGTTAGTCAAAAATTTTCCTTAAGAGCGGTTACCTCGTTAGAGTTGGGTTCAAATTGAATTAGTTTCATCAATCTCTTAACCCACTAGTTTATGCAAAAATTAAGGTTGAGTTTGGAGAAGCTGTGGATTGAATAATTAAAATATCTACTTTGAATTTTAACCACGATTTTAACCCTTTTTAAAGTAGCTTCTTATTATTCGGTAGTATCACTATGCTAAGCAGAGATTTTGTACCTAAATTAGTTTTTAGCGTACTGGGCAATAGCTAAATAACAAAGTCAAAAAACACGCTCAAGCTAACATCACGCCTATGTTCCCCAAAGGGTTAGGCAGTGGTGTACCTATAGTACACCCACATGTCGCCAGTTATGTTTAAGTCCCATGTAATAGGGGGCGAGTCTATTGCCATCAACCGGGCACAAATCCGGGCTGCTACCGAGCAATTCCAGATAGAAAAATCCAATAACACTTTGCCCGACCCAGGAATTGAACCCAGGACCTCATGCGCAGCAGTAGCGCTTACGACCACTAGAACAACGAGGCAGACGCTCGAAATAATTGTATAGTTAAAACACGAACCATAACAATTGACGGTAAACAAAAAACTATTAAACTTCGGCCTACCGTAAAAACGTAAATTGGACTGAAAATAAATTATTCATAAAACGTCCTACACATCGACATTTAAAAGTAATATTTTTTTTCAAATTATGACCGACATTATGTCCACGTGGGCAAAAACGATTCCACTCCGTAATAGGATTATGGATTTTATTACATGCAGCAGAAATATCGTTAGGAAGGCAATTTCGGCGGCAGATATTGGCTATTAGCGTTCGAGGTAATGCGTCCTCGATATTCATGTAGGTATAACGACCAAAACTTAAGCATATTTGTGGCTTACTTCAATGTACATGTTCGCTATACGGTTTTGAACGTGATTATGTGGAGTCCGGAATGGGATTCCGTATACAGAATTCGCATTTAAGGTAGTAGTTTGATCCTGTTTGTGGTAAATAATATCAGTTTAATATTGTGCCTTGTATATGTAGCGAGCATTTAATGCGATTTTGGTGTAAGTTTCTGGAATATGATAGCTGTGAAATTGGATTAGGGAATGTACTGTTATTTGTAAATTGTTGTTACTAGTTATGTACTCTACCGTGAGACGGAAATGTATTGTTATGAGGTACTCGGATAGAGCATGAAGATATCGTAAGAGGCAACTAAAGGCTAAGGTTATGTCAAAAGCAGCAGCAAAAGCGGCAGTTTGGTAAACGGGTTGGTAATTTTAGTTTGATATTAAAGATAACATTAACAAATACCACAGATGGGAAAAAAACTAACTTATTTATTTATTTGCTAACATGTGAAACACAGTAAGCATGCATTAAAATTTCATGACCTAGTATTAAGACATGCACCCTGTAATAATCTGCAAATATTTCATATAAAATTGTTAAATTAGATAATATAGTATTGATTCTAATTATTACAATTCATTACTTTATTAATAATTATTACATTTTATTTCAAATTAATAATTATTATTAATTCGTTCATTCATTTTAGTAATTAAATTTATAGGTAAGCATATTATAGTAAGTAGGTAATGTAGTAAACTCATTTATTATTTCACATTTACGTCAAGCATATTATTGACGATCTATATATATCGACAACGTCAATCAATTAAAAATTTGTCAGCTTTAAATTCATCAACGGTATAGTAGCCTTTATTTATTAGCAGCTTCAAGAAAATTGATTCAATTGGTAGAGTTAAAAATTGAAATTACGTCATATACATTCCTACTTACGGGGTAATCAAAATTACTACTGCATTGGCACCGCACAAAGCCGCATGCGTGTAACGGTCATAACCATAAGTAATGACAAGTTGGCAGCCTACTGGCCAAATGGTAAACAAAGCATTCATTATACACTAGATTGTGCCCTACATACGATTCTCGCAATTCGCTATAGTGCCAGGAGTATAAACAACTAATGTTTGCATTGGTAGGTAGCTTATAATGTCACATTAATTGGAACCCACCTTCTTGTCTTACTGCGTTTAAAAATCCTTTAAGTAGAGACAGCAATATTAAAATGTCCCGTTTTATGACGTCACGAGCAAACGCAAATATTTTATGTCTTGATTAAAAGATTACAATGGTATACCTGTCCCACAATAGGCGATTAATGAGAAACAAGTTGGCGAACAACGAGCAATTACTCGCACCACAATAGAAACGGGTTTTGTCGACGGAAGAATAGACAAAATGACAGATTAACAATCACATTCTGTCATTTTGGCTATTCGTCTGTCGACAAAACCCGTAGAAAACCCGTTTCTATGGTTCAAAATTCAAAATATTTTATTTCACATAAACCTACAAGGGCACTTATGAAACGTCAGAAGCTAAGTGCACGGTTCCAATTGGTCGTTTCCTATGGAGAAGAGCCGGCAAGAAACTCCACGGTTACTCTTTTAAAAGTAAATGGTTTTTACAATGTTTCCAAATTACAGTGTTAAAAGGTATGAGAGGACAGTGTAGGCCCATGAACAAGTACCATGCTACACGGTTGTCATGCTACACGTGCTGGGATGCGTATGTGCTAAGCGTGAGTCTCTCAACGAGTGTTCTGCCTGCCACGCGAGCGTCACTGAGCGAGTACTCTCTTCGATAAATCTTGTCGCTGCGACAAACAGTACTCGCCATTGGTATGAGCAGTCAGCAATCAACTATATAGTAGATGCCGTGTAAGTAAAAGAGACAATCTTATGTACGTTTCTTGAGCGAGAAAATCGTTGATAGCTAAGCTAGTCGCGTACCTTAGTATGATAGGTTGTTTGGGCGGAGGACTGTCCATGGTGACGTCACATGTACAGCCTTCACAAATTTTCTTTTGAATTGAACGATTAAGCACAGACAGATGGATTGGCTATTGCCAATTCCAACCCTTATAAATAAAAATCCAATTAAAATTTGCCCCGAGGTAAAATATGACCCTTTCTGTGTTCGGATGCCTCACGCTGCGTAAGCTATAACTAAACCGTAAAGATAGGAAGACCATCAATAATATAAACAATATGCCCCAAGTTCTGGCTAGCGGTGACCCCGGGAGATAAAGTTCAAATTTACTTTTTCAATTTCTTTATGGGTCCTTTCTAAGTTGGGTATTCTTGGATAGCAATGACTCGATTGACCTTACGAGTATTATGCTAAGATGCAGTAAGCAAGCGTCGTTACCAATATACGTTCTAAGGCTGTATTTCAGTAGAAAAATGAAATGTATATGTATATCATTATAATTCTTCTACGATAACAATAAATTTTATAAAACAAAGTCGCTTTTCGTGTCTGTGACATTGGATTTAGATGCACTTTTCAGAAGGTTTCTAAGTTCATTAAAATCCATTACACCTATACACTTTTTATTTGTTGATATATTTAATTTTATTTACATTATAATAAATTATATTACTAACTACAAATATTTACTAATTATAAGACTTATTTAAGAAAAATAGGAAGTACCCCCTTCTATTTTTGATTCAACTATTATTTAACTCAGATATGGTACACATACAAAATATCTCGATATTTTGCCCTATAGCCATTGCATTCGTGCCAAGCAGGGCCTGGTCGCTTGAAAATAATATTGTAATTTGCTGAAACACTTACTAACACAAAGTACGTACAACATCGTGACAGTATCGCCAACCGAAGCGGACTCATTAAAAGCACGCTATCGGGGAATATTGCCTCCTTAACGATGTTGCCACTCAAACAAAACCTTAATTTTATTAGCATGACCCGCATGGCACATCGCTACGTAAGCTTCACGAAGGATTGTCAACATTGTATACGATTAAACTGCTAAGTATATAGTAAAATCGGAAATAACGCCAAGCTCGGGTCTTAACAAGGTCAGCAGAAATCTAAGCGGTTTTAACACTTAAGTTGTAGTACACTGCAGGCAAACCAGTAACACCTTTGCGTACTGTATATATTCTCTCAATTTAATATGAGAGTTTTCGGTGGGAGTTCGTTGTTGCAGCAAGATTTTCTACAGAATTAATTTGATTTTAGAGTAGGTACTTTTCTTAAAAAAATCAGAGACCTGTCGGTCGATTCTGTAAAAATATCAACGCGAAACTTAGGTGAAGTGAGCTGTCACTGTCACAAATCGACCGGCAGGATACTAGGGATTAACACTATTGACAGCTCACTTCACCTAAGTTTCAGGGTGATATTTTTACAGAATCGACCGGCTGGTTTTGTCAGTGACAAATGTCACAATGTAGAAGCTACAAATCCAGGCCGAGTCCTCAAATAATTGTTTTTAGGTCAGCTTGCAGGATTTAATAGTCAGTCAAGTACAGGACTAACCAGAATATTTTACAGGGAATGTTCCTGGGCCATATAATACGACCGCAGCGCAGCCTACAACGGAAGCAGGGGCCCGTAACTTAAGCTCGCTTACTGCTAAATGCAAATTACTTCAAGTTTAATTTAAGCTGTATCATGTGCCCTAATTATACAACTGGTTTTTTATTGTCGGAAATGTTGACTAGGATTCAGACTTAAGTACTTAACATTAAGGTTAAAACATGATCCTCGGTTTGGGCTGCCCCGCAGTCCGGTAAAAAGTTTTTTTTTTTTTTTTAAATACCTATTTCTACGCACTAGATACCTTGGCTTAGCTACATGGATCCTAAAGCTACGATTTCCTAGAAGACTTGTGGCCGCCAAATAAAATTTGTTAGACTATGTGATTACTTACAAAATAGTATTGAATGAAAGATGAGGCATCTTACTTTACTAAGACAAAATGGAGAAAATAATACCAAAAATATATCTATTGCTGTCCGAATACCTTATCTTAATAAAATATATTGTATTACAATATAAATTAAGGTAAACTACGAGTCGAACGTACAAAATGAAATTAGGGAGAGAAAATTGGACGTCAGAGAAATGATGTATGAACGGTTGCAAAAAACAAAAAATATATTTCGCGAGGTATTTGACCCAGTTATGATACTTTTGATAGATGACTATTGTTTTTTTTGGTTTAATAACCCGGCCTGTCTATTATATTATTATTGCCTTATTGGGAAAGCAATAAGTGGAGTTTGGGACCTATATTAAATTATATTTGTTGGTGCATAATATTCATTAAAAAAAACTTACCTAGTATGTCACAATACTGACTTTCGTTTACCAACGTCTACTTATATTTTTAAATTCATCATCATTTCAGCCGAAAAACGTCCACTGCTGGACATAGGCCTCCCCCAAGCACCGCCACTTCAACCGGTTCTGTGCTTCTTGCATCCAGCAGATTCCTGCGGCCTTCACCATATAATCGGTTCACCTTGTGGGGGGCCTTCCAACGCTACGTCTTCCGGTACGCGTTCGCCACTCCAGAACCTTTCGGCCATCTGTTCTGCGAGCAATGTGCACTGCCCACTGCCACTTAAGTATGGCAATTCTTCGGGATATGTCGGTTATCTAAGTTCTCCTGCGGATCTCTTCATTGAAACTCCAACCAAAGCCCAGTACATAGCCCTTTGGGTGACTTTCAGCCTTCTAATGAGGCCCATTGTGAGCGCCCACGTTTCAGTGCCATAGGTCATCACTGGCAACACGCACTGGTCAAAAACTTTCGTTAAGAAGATAGTACACAGCTAAATGATTTGAGTGTTTTTTAAATTGCTTCTAATAAAAATGTAATTATACTGCCGTTAAAAAAGAAACACCATTTATTTTAAGAAAAAACAAAACGTCTGAGTAATTCCGTGCATTCTAGAAAGCGCTTTGTCTTCAAATGTTGGAGGGCTGATTGGAGACACAAATAAATTCCCGTCTTCACCGATTCGTCGGTGGGTTCCGTACACTCTCGTTCACTCGCGCACAGCACACGTGATCCGAATGAACTATTTCGACTAAACTTTTATTTGAAATGTGCGACAAATATTTAGTAGCGTCTAGGATCTTGAAGTTTGGTTTGGTACTCTAGTGATGGAATGAAAGTTACGAATTCATGGCATGTCAAAACAAAGGGATTTTGTCTTTTGCCAATGCCAGAAGCTGCTCGTAGTCAATATAGGTAATATTGTTTTTACAAAATGGACTAATATACTTAGACATAACACTATTTTATACTTACTGCTGTAACTTAGCAACCTGCATAACTGTGCCTGAAAATTTATATTCTATTAACATTCAAGTCAACAATTCCTCATGCAAGAATCACACTAACCTGAAAACTATTCCCCAAAGTTAGAACAACAGAACATTCTCGAATACAGCGTATTACATTACATTCAGCCGACATTATTCTGTGGAGAGCAAAACAGATTTATAGCACGTAAATCTGAAAGGTTGTCGTGTTAATAATTTTAAAGTTGGTACTGGATTTGAGCAACCCTAAAGTTTCTCAATTTATATTCATATTTTAAACCTGACCAACTCCGGGCTGTTTGCTTGAAACTTTGAGTTGATACATACTCGATTTTATGCAGCCTTAGTAGAACTGTGACGTTGTGGTTGAATCGCTTATTCTGTGGAGGTTTACATAATTATGCATGTGCTTGCTTGCAGATATGCATGTAGGTATTTTAAAAGTAAGTAAGTGGATCTGAAGTTCTTTAATACCTACCAAAACTGAACCTGCGTTTTTTTGTCCAACAAAGAGATGTCGATTACTACTAATATTGAAATGGCGACACATTTAATTTTTTTCCCAAAAAAATAAACAGTACAATATAAACGGAAATAATCAGTTATAAAAAATAAAAAAAGGAATTTTTTGTGATATAAAAATTAAAAGTATCGTTGCATAACAAAATAATCGTAATTCGATTAAAAGTATTTCATCCCTACTAAAATACTTATGATAAAATTCTCACCAATTTCGATATTAAAATGGAGAGTTTTACATTTTCAAGCGAGGATACAAAGCCAGGAAATATCTGTATGGTAATGATTTTCCGTAATGATGTCTTTGAAGTATTGAGAGCAGAATTTCAAGCAGAACGATGCGGTATCGATTCAAAGAACACTTTTATTTGCATTTAACAGAGGAAGGGCGGGATTTCAACTTGTGTATTCCGATGAAAATACATAAAGTGTTTTTGTACTTGAGGTTCTTGGAAAATTGAAAGAGGTATTTGCCAATGGAAATTGTACGTTATTTATAAAAAAAATAACGGTTACTACGGCAACCAAAGAGCTCAAAAAGTATTTTAAATAGGACATGCAAAAGCATTATCTCCTATTGGGCTTCGCTGCAGTCGGGTAAACATTTAACTTATTTAGATTTTTAATAGAAATAAACGCATCACATTTCTCTCCATTACGTGTAGATCGTTACATAGTTTAAATTCTGAAAACGTGTGCATTATCTACGCTGTGTCAACGTCACACATCTACAGGAAATTTTGAGATATAGGTACATAACAATTTTTTTTAGGTCAACAACGTATTTCAGTAATAAGATATATTTCCGTGCATATTAAATTTTTTTCTGTGTCTTGATGTATTTTTAAATACATTTGTACACGTAAGTGTCGCTCTATTAAGACTGCTGAAGAATAACTTCGCATCTTATATTTCAAGACTTTTCCAATTTCCTTAATGAGCAACAGCCTAAACCAATAAATCGCTCTAGACAACGGACTCATCCCCGCCGATCTATTCCGCAAAAATCTCAACGTGAAACATTTGGTGAAGTGAGCTGTCAATAGTGACAATCCTTAGTATCAAGTGGAATGGCAGCTCACTTCAAGCTTACTCCACTAAGTTTTGAGTTTTTTAGGGTTCCGTACCACAAAAGCAAAAAACGGAACCCTTATAGAATCACTCGTATGTCTGTCTGTCCGTCTGTCACAGCCAATTGGCTCCGAATCTAATGGACCGATTAAGTTGAAAGGTTCACTTACGTATTATTTCTGTGACCCAAGCAGGCACGTGTAACGTAAATAAATGAATTTTGAAAATGGGGATCATTTTTGGGGACAAATAAGACAGTAAGACAGGCAAGGGGCTTGTTGCGAGGATCTCAAATATTGTTTAATTAATACTTTTAAAGATATTTAAGAAAATAGATGAAAATTATCGCCGAAACTACTGAGACAAAAATTAAAAAAAAAAAAAACGATACATTACAGGAAAACCTATAAGAAGTCTATGGTCTTGAAGTAACATGGTAAACCTCTCAATATTGTGCGTACAAACACACACATCACATCACATCACACACCACACATCACAACACACACACACACACACCACACAAAACACACACACACACACACACATGTGTCTCATCACATTTGCAGTTCGAATGTATGGGAGATCATGTTTTTCAATTACAATGTTAAGTTTGTTCTTAGGATAAATTCATCCCAACTACGGAACCCTTCATTGTGCGTGATCCGACAAGCACTTGACCGGTTTTTCTGAATAGACCAGCTGTGTCCACAATCGAAACGCGACCATTTCAACACTCTTTCCAATTTACCTATTAAAACGTAATTTTTCAAACGACAAAAGTTATAAAGTAATCGTTATTACATGAATTATTCAAGAATAAGATTACTTGCTTCAACGAAACTCAATTCAAACTTTACTGGCAATTTAAATGAAAATACTTTTCCTTTATTCCAAGATTTTTGCCGCTTACAACTCTCTTTTTTTTATCCCGTGAGGAGATTAGACATTGTTCGAATGACGTAGCTGTTAAATTATTACAACATTATTAACGTTCTGTGGTTTTGTTATTTGATTGTAATTGTTTTAGGAGAAAAATTAAGCTGTTTGACTGCCTCTTTGGTCTTATGATCGCAAGTGCTACTGCTGTATATGAAACGTGAGTTCGGTCCCCGGGTCGGGCAAAGTGTTATTGGGTTTTTCTAAATGGAATTTCTCAGTAGCAGGTCGGTGCCTGGATTTGTGTCCAGGAAAATAAGAACTCCTTTTTTCTATGGGATTTTTTGTATTGCATCTGTCGGGTGACAACTAAATTAGTATAAAAATGATGAAATGTAAAATCGACGCAGACGAAGTTGCAGGCAAATGAGAGAGGAGATGAGAACTAAAAATATTTTTTATCAAGTTTCTTACTTATTGTTACCGTTTACTGCAATTCAAAAAAAATACAATTTTTCGTACTTCTACTGAGAATCCCGAGCTCACTGAGCTAATTTTCAAACTGAAAATGAAAACATTTTCAACGAAACCTTATTGAGACAAATATAAAAAGTTTTCTATTGAACCAAACACACTAGTAAAAGCCCAGTCCATCTATCCCTAATGCCTTGATCACACGTATCGAGTGGATGCACGAGACAGTGCTCTCGGCCGTATGCTAGGTACGTGTAAACACATCACCGGGTGTTCGGCCGAGTTAAAAGGCGAGACAGTCACTGGAAACCTGTTCTATTTACTAGACCGAGTGCCCACCCCCGCGCTTCCCCACACTGCCTCACTTGCCCACACGGCAGGTATAAACATGTACTTGGTGCGTAGGTACTCGCCACTCGGCACATTATTTATTTATTTAAAATTCTCGCATACAATGAGGTACAAACTACTTAATGCCTTAGACATTCTCTACAAGTCAACCTAGGGTGGTGAAGAGATATGATGGCAGGTGCTTTGATTAAGAGGAGATAATAATAATAAAAAATATTAAAAATATATCAAAATACAAAATAACAAACAACAACAACAAAAATAATATACATTAAAATATTGGTATTCAGCTCCATCCAATTATACTGGAAGTCAACCCCAATATGGTTGGGAAAAGGCTAGGTAGATTAATTGATTAGAAATATATCAAAATGCATTATAAATAAAATAGGTACCGTTTTCACACGATTTTTGTCAACCGACTGACTGATTCAGTGCCAAGTTAAAAAGTACGTGTAAACACCTACTCGTCCACCCAACTCTCTCGGCCTAGTATCATTTTGCTGTCTCGCCCATCTACTCGGTACGTGTGATCAAGGCATAAAAGAGGGAAGGAGCATCAAGATAAATCCCAGACGACAATCAAAACAAGAACTGTCTCGTTCTCACAACGTAAATCCAATCTAATATTTTTATAACCGGCCGAGATGTTATCTTTTAATAATACGTCTGGTTGGACCTTAAATGACTTGGCTGTTTTATTGCTGTTCCTACTCGTAGGTACATTATTCTAGTGCTGTCCGTGTTTGTCACGTGATTTGTTATCTTAGAGAATTTAAAACAAAGACCGTTTTCTCCGTTTGTTGTACTGCTGAGTATGAGGTCCTGAAATTTCTCAGTAGCAACCCGGAGTCTGGATTTGTGCCCGGTTGATGGCAATAGGCTCGGCCCCTATTACATGGAACTTAATCACAACTGGCGAAATGTGGCATGCCATGTAGGCGTGTTGCTGTTTATTTATTTATTTAACAGCTTATGTACACACATATAAACAGACAAGAAGAAAGGAACAGAAAAATACGTACACATACGTACGTATGTTATGTTATTTTCTTCATTTTCCAGGTATTTATTTGAGAATTCTTTAAGTAAATACATCGTTATCATACATTTACTGCTCGTTATTCGTCGCCAAAAAATACTTTTTGATATAAACACAAATCATTATTATAATAAATTGATTTTGACATAATTCATCAATATATTGCTGAAAGCTCCTGGGAAATCTAGAGCATCGTATTCTAGGAAAGATACCAGTTTGCTTCAATATAGTGTTCAACTAACAATTTCTGTAATAACATAGGTAAATACCACTATTAGTACTAGGTATCTACTTAAGGGGGGTTAACCCCCTTAAGTAGATACCTTGTATCTTGTATTACGTCTGCTCCGTAGGTACTTAGGTGCAGTCAAACTCAGAAAGATGTATTATGTATACATCGACAAGAGTGCATTTGGTTGTCTACAATTTGTGTTCCTTAATTAATATAATATCAATGTGTAGCTACAATTACCTAATGTGTAATGCCTATGTTTTGTTACACCTAAACGATACACATTGATACAATATTATACCTAGAACAAGAACAATAAAATTTGACAGTTAAATGAGTTATTGTCGGTGTATACATCTTTTTGAAGCGGACTGTACCTACTTTTCTCGCCTTGCCTACTATTTCCACGAACTAATTTATCTCAGAAGCTCACACCGACAAGCAGTTACCTGTACCACAACATGGACAATTATTTATTTTAGCTGTGGCTAGCATTAGCGGGTTTTTTCCCGTTTTTCCTCTTTTCCGCTTTTCCTCATTTGCCCGCAACCGTGACGGATGCCCATAGCAATTAGTGCCCGGAAATTACACAAGAAAACACGGGCAATCCATCACCTGAAAAAATAAAGCTCAGAAATCTGCGTTAACCGCACACAGCTTCAACAAAACGTCATTCAAGCAAGCGTGACTCAACTTATTTCGCTTATGTTATGAAAAAGAAGGTATTTTGTTCTAAGGATCGTCGTTTATCATTTTTGGTTTTTAATATTGTGGTTTTTTAATGTTTCGGTATAGCGATGTGATGGTTTAAGAGTTCTTGCTATTTTAGAGGTTTGAGGAACAGGGTGTGAAGTTCACTCATCCTCTATAGAAAAGGGAGGATCCTTCGACCAAACGGGTGTCGTGTCTGGCGGGCAACTGCCCAACAATTCATGTCGGAAAATTATATAATGTTGATCGCGCGGTGAACTTTGCTTGCACGATGCAGGATTTGTGTGACGTCAGATTTGTGTTACATCAGGTCTTTGATGCGGAGTTCGCATGTGGCGTTTTAGATGCCGCCACTCTATAAACAATATAAATCTCATGTTTACCTATACAAAGGTTTGAATAACTAACCGAATCCCACTTTGGGTTAATTGCAAATTATACATAATTATAGTTGCCTCGTATTCAATATGATCAAGTGATTATTAAGACATATTTAAAGACCACTGACTCACTCCCCCACAAACCTCAATGACTTAACACAAACAAAATTGACACACCAACAAAAAAAGGCCAATTTAATGGCCGCCATAGACGTATTGGCAGAAACGCCAACGTCTCCGGAAATCACGTGTAAAATCTCCATTAAGAACACCTCCGTTCGGCGATTGATCTGGGATGAGCAGCCATCCATCGGACACGGCCCATAGCCGGAACTCGTGACCCGAATACCGGATAACCCGAAATGTTTTAGCTGGGGTACAAGGCATGAGCGGATCTTTAGTTGAAGCAAATACATATGAGAATAGAGGAGTGGAGTAACTATTAGCTCAGTCTTAAAGAAAAAAAATGGTGGAAATGGTGGTGGAATAAATAAACAGCCTGAAATAAAATAATTACAAATAAAACGCAAAAGTATGCGCATGTCATGTTGGAATAGGGCCTACGCCGTAGCGCTATGTAGCTACGCCGTAGCCGCAGCGTAGCAAGTTACATACAGCAACATACAGTTAGTCAAAATGCGGATTTAATTCTCATATTCAGGATTGAGTGCTAATAACCACATTTATTTATGAGAGAGGAGAAAAAACGACATTCATATATAAACTCCATAATGTCTTGACTTGTACCAAAACTTCTGCCATCATTGCAAGGCTTCTTCACAAGGTTGACGACGGGTAATTTTTTGAATGATGTCCCAATTTCGCTGTTTACTTTTTATCTTTATGATGCGATGTTTTTGCACGCAATAAAGCCAATTTTATGGGGTTTTTACAAAGATGTTAATATTGGGTTTTTTTACCACAGCAACTCGACTAAAATACGATCACTGTACTGTGCTATACAAAGTTAATTTGACAGCTTTTGGTATAAATAAATTCTAATTGTCTCTTCTAGATTTTGAAAGCAAATTCTAAATACGGAAGATTGGCCAGATGACAGAGCTGCCTGCTCGAGTAACAATACTCGATGGTTAATTTCATAACATATGTATAATTAAATTAATTTCCGTTGCCAAATAGAATTTTCATAACACTGTAACATTATATTCTATAAAATAATGTTTAAAATACGGTTAATAAACAAGCAATTCTACACCTATACAGAAAATATTACAACATTTAAATTAAAACCACTTAACAAAACTTCGCATCAGAACGGATTCACCTGTTGATGAGTTATAAAGCCGAAGGCAAACATAACACGAAGGTGAAAAGTTCCCTTGTGAAAATCCACGCATCAAATTTTCATCAAACTTCTCACTTGATGATGTAGGCAGTCTAGGAAGTTTAAGACTGCGAGTGTAAGCAATGATAATAACTGTATGCTAATGTAAAGTAAGATAAATTAATTCATAAGCAAATCGGCTGCCAATTTAAACTGTCCGTATAATCAAATCACAACTGTCATTCTTTGATTAAATAGCACATTGACGTAGTGCATCTATTTGCTTATTTGCAATTCATTTTCCTAAAGAAATTAATATCTTTCTCTAATACAACTACCCACCAAGTACTACTTGACACTTACTATAGTTTCTTTACTGCATTTAGACGGACAAACCCACATTATGTACGTATCTAATGTTGTATGTAATGGTTTGGCAGTAAATAATGCAAATACCCACCAAGTACTACCTGACCCTATAAGTAGTAGTACTTGGTGGGTATTTAGATAAGAGAAAGTTTCTAAAAGATTTGACGGCAAAAACCCTTAAGATATATCGAGATGGCTTATATTCAACTGCTAATTTATTGTTCAGAATCGTAAGTTTAAATTCCACTTATAACTACAAATTTATTGTTCAGAATCACAATGCTTGAAGATTTAAGGACGAATAACTTGACGTATCTAATGTAGGTTTGGCAGTATATAATGCAAATACCCACCAAGTACTACTGGACCCTTAATATAGTTTCTTTACTGCATTTAGACGGATAAACCCACATTACGTACCTACCTAATGTGGGTTTTCCATCTAAATGCAGTAAAGAAACTTCATAAAGGCTCAAGTAGTACTTGGTGGGTATTTAGACGTAAGTTTCTAAAGGAATTTGACGGCAAAAACACTCAAGATTAGTTGTGACACGACTCGAGATGGTTTACATTCCACTTATATCTACTAATTTATAGTTCAGAATCACAATACTTAAAGATTAATGGAGGAATAGCTTGACTTTATATTATACACGTG
Source organism: Agrochola circellaris (assembly GCA_914767755.1). Taxonomy (NCBI): domain Eukaryota; kingdom Metazoa; phylum Arthropoda; class Insecta; order Lepidoptera; family Noctuidae; genus Agrochola; species Agrochola circellaris. The sequence continues at coordinate 7,894,256 of OU611847.1, forward strand.
TTTCTGTGACAATAAAACTTTTCGGTCTTTTTATTTTGTTTCACTCTAAAAATTGACTGGGCATTTGATGATAGGGTTGCTACCTAATGTAGTCAGTGCAGGGTTTGACTGAGGAACGCACGGGAGAATGGGTTTTGCGAGTATAGGTCCATTTCGACCGAACTTATACCCCGATTATCACGGATATCTATGCATAAGAAAGAAATAGTACAGTCTACACAAATTTAAGAATAATACATACCCATTATTTCCCCCCATTTTTCTTTTTTTTTGAGGGTGGGATATTATCAAATAACTTCTCCCGTTCTGGGCGAAGCGGGAGAGTGTGTCAGACTTTTACTGACTAAAACCCACCCGTATTCCTTCCGTTGCCTGTGTGCCGGGGTCGCGATATCCCTTTCGGTCAAACTCGCAACCCTGGCAGGAGTATTTTCCCCCCTATCAAGCAAATCTGCCCTAAACCATACTTAATACCATCATCAGCCTATAATGTTTATTTATTAAAACTTTATGCACGAGTAAAAAACACTGTACAAAGGCGAACCTCCCATGCGGACTTTGTTCCCACTGCTGGGACACAGGCCTCCTCTCTGTGAGACAGAGTGGACCGTTATCCACCACTCGGGCCCAGTGCGGGTTGGTGGATGTCACATATCTTGCTTCTACGACATGTCGATTTCCTAACGATGTTTTCCTTCACCGCAGGCACTGTGTAAATTCACAAAGTAAAGCACTTGTCAGGGTTCGAATCTACCACCCACAAACTCGTAAGTCGCGGGCGATACCACTGGGCCACCACACTCTCATACAGAATAACACCATACACAATACGTAAAAAAAAAAAGCTTACAAATGCCTATTGCATTAAGTCCGCCTCTGTACATTTTTGTGCTTGAAGTATTAAATAAATAAATACTTCTTGCTAAATATCAATCAAGATTAAAACAATATTTCACAGCAATAAATAAACGTATGAGCGCTCTCGGCATTACTTATCTCCGGAGAAACAAATTTAGCGCCTCATGGACCGTAAACAACTGATCCCCCTCAAGAAAAATCTTCAGTCAATCGGAACATACGATACCGTGTGATATATTCTCATTAATACGTTACGTACGTATCGAAATATAAATAAATGGGGAATATTGAAAGGGGTGAGCTAATAGATTACATTTAGCTTTTCTTGATAATACAGGGTGGGACGTCAATATGACAGTAAATTAAGCTGCTTACACGTAAGTAACCAATGACGTTCCCAGTCTACATATTAAAATTCAATCAAATGCTTAGTATCCAACTAACTGCCCGCCCCGGCTTCGCACGGGTAGGACTAAGTACTACCTGCCTAACTATCTACCCTACCTACCTACACCTACCTACACCTACCTACACCTACCTACACCTACCTACACCTACCTACACCTACCTACACCTACCTACACCTACCTACACCTACCTACACCTACCTACACCTACCTACACCTACCTACACCTACCTACACCTACCTACACCTACCTACACCTACCTACACCTACCTACACCTACCTACACCTACCTACACCTACCTACACCTACCTACACCTACCTACACCTACCTACACCTACCTACACCTACCTACACCTACCTACACCTACCTACACCTACCTACACCTACCTACACCTACCTACACCTACCTACACCTACCTACACCTACCTACACCTACCTACACCTACCTACACCTACCTACACCTACCTACACCTACCTACACCTACCTACACCTACCTACACCTACCTACACCTACCTACACCTACCTACACCTACCTACACCTACCTACACCTACCTACACCTACCTACACCTACCTACACCTACCTACACCTACCTACACCTACCTACACCTACCTACACCTACCTACACCTACCTACACCTACCTACACCTACCTACACCTACCTACACCTACCTACACCTACCTACACCTACCTACACCTACCTACACCTACCTACACCTACCTACACCTACCTACACCTACCTACACCTACCTACACCTACCTACACCTACCTACACCTACCTACACCTACCTACACCTACCTACACCTACCTACACCTACCTACACCTACCTACACCTACCTACACCTACCTACACCTACCTACACCTACCTACACCTACCTACACCTACCTACACCTACCTACACCTACCTACACCTACCTACACCTACCTACACCTACCTACACCTACCTACACCTACCTACACCTACCTACACCTACCTACACCTACCTACACCTACCTACACCTACCTACACCTACCTACACCTACCTACACCTACCTACACCTACCTACACCTACCTACACCTACCTACACCTACCTACACCTACCTACACCTACCTACACCTACCTACACCTACCTACACCTACCTACACCTACCTACACCTACCTACACCTACCTACACCTGACAGAATCCATAGTCAGGAAATCACTACTATTTAGATAATCAGTTTTTTTAATTTTATTTCTTTCTTTAGATTTATATATTTGAAGTTTTCAAAATACTCCTATGAACAGTGTTTACTTTTTGGTCGTACTAGCTTTTTCCAGAGGCTTTGGTCGCGTGGAGGTCGGAAATTATCCCACGGGAACGTACCACCGGTATAAAAAGTATATCATGTGTTAATCCAGGTTATAAACTATCTGTGTGCCAAATTTCATCCAAATTCGTTCAGCCATTTTTGCGTGATTGAGTAACAAACATACAAACTTTTACATTTATAATATTATAGTAGGTTATATATTATATTACTAGCTGTGCCCCACAGTTTCACCTGCATTATCTCGATCCCGTAAGAATATCGGGATAAAAATTATCTTTGTCCTAACCATGTGCCAAATTTCATTCAAATCCATTCAGCCGTTTTAGCGTAACTAACAAACAAACTCTCTTTTGCATTTAATTATTAGTTAAGATTTTCGGCCCTAAGTGGTATACATTAAATTACCTACCGAGGAATTTCTCGAAGGTCTACTACATCTGAAAAGACAGGTCATAAATGTCTATTAAGAATCTAAGACTTTATTTGAGTAGTTTTACAAAATATGTTAGAACTAAGAATGAATTGTAACCTTGTTTGCAGTGCTTATCTAAAAAGAAACTACATAATTACAATCGCAGGAATCCACTCCGATAAAAATAGAATATTGTTTCATGAACAACCTTCGACTTCAAATTCCACATTTAAAATTACACAATACGACAGTATAAATCGCCAAAATGATATCAACATCACAGATCCGTATTAGCATGTAAGCAATCCATTTGAATCGTCCCCAAACTTTGCGGGGTAACCTCAGAGCTATTTTAATGATTAATGTGCTGAGCGACAATACGAATCCTCGGCGGTTATCTAACCCGGACAAAGAAAGGGCACCTCTATTCATATATCATATGCAGGCTTGACCCTTCCTTCACCGCAGATTGGAGAAATAGGGCGGCTGGAAACGTCAAGACTTTTAAAGAAGGTTAATTTGTTATTTAATTTATATAGATAACTGTTTCAATAAGATTCTGTTCTCTTCTCTTCTTCTCTGTCGGCTGTAACATGTGTGCATTAGTGTAATGGGCCGCCCACTGCGACTTTAATCCGGTCGGTCCATCGCATGGGTGATCTGCCGCGTGCTCTTGTTCCTCCGATCTTTTCCTGCTCTACAAGACGTTTTGTAGAATCGTTTCCCCGTCGTGACACGTACCCAAAGAATCGGAGTATTCGAGCCTGTACTGTGGCCAATATTCGATATCAATAAGATTACCAAGACGTTACTCGTTTTTTGCTGTCTTCAAAAATGTTGATGATTAAATTCAGACCACGCATAATTATTATTATTTTGTTTAAAATACAAATACATAATTTGAAAATAATTCCTAAAATAGTTTCTTAAACCGTATGTCTGTCCACAACACATTTAAATCTTTTGATTAAAATGTCACAAAGAATAAACAAGATCTAGAGGCTTTGTTTCTTTGTAATTAAAAAGTAACTTTTCTGTAACTGTCTTTTACTTCTGAAACTTGTATTGAAATGTCTGCTACATTCTACCAATGTTCTGTACTACCTCATGGCCAAAGGTTTTAAATAAACTTCATTTATTTATCACCTAAGTGGAAAACGTGTTTGAGATAACATATTTCTATGAATTCTAGTTTTGTGGGTTCCGACTAAGGCGCCTTTTCACAGCTGATTCATTGGTTTCCTAGAATATTCCTTTCGAGCTACTTACACCTACATCTTACTCATCTGTAAATATATTTCCTTTGACTCCAGTCGCTTCCAAGAAAATTCGATACCGTGAGGTTTTCAACGAAGTATACTCATATGCTTCAGTACAGTTTATAGAATTTTCTTGTGTTACGTAAGTTACCAGAATCCTATCATTCTTCATCACATAATTAACTACTGTATATAGAAATTGTAAATCTAAAATTGGCTAAGTAATGACATTTTGCCCAGTACAAGTAAGACTACGTCCATGTAGTTAGAACACACTCTACGCGTCATCGTATAGCACACGTCGATTAGATAAAGTATTAAAGAGTGTAATGCCTGTAATTTTCCAGTTATTTTGAATTGAAAACATCAATGCTACTTTACTTAATAAAGTAAAAAAACAATGCTACAACCCGGGCGCAATAACTTGACACCTGGCTCGAAACTCGACTCCCCTCCCGCTAACCCGCGCGAGGCCCCGCTCTCGTCCTTCAGGACGAGAGCGGGGCCACGCGGGGCCTCGCGCGGGTTAGCGGGAGGGGAGTCGAGTTTCGAGCCAGGTGTCAAGTTATTGCGCCCGGGTTGTACTTTAGAGATGTGTCCCTCACTCATGAGGTCCCTCGTTTGAGGTACTCGTGATCGCACAATGAAAGAGTTACTCGAATTTTAACAATGAAGCACCTCACGCCTCACCACACCTCACTCGTTCACGCGTCCTCAAAATTTGACATTGACAATATGAAATCGTGGCGAGGGGCGAGGCGAGCGAGTTCGAGACTCGCGAGTACTCACGAGTCGCGAGTGAGTATTGAGTGATTGAGTGTCAGAGCGAGCTCAGTGAGCGAATGATGAAAGATGAACCGACTTGCAATTGTTTAGTTGTTTACAAAATTAGAGAATGAGTGAGGTGACTGAGGTGAGGTTTGGTCTCGAAATTTTTACAACACATTATCACAGTAAAAAGTAACATTACGATTTTGGTATGTACCTAATGAAATAATTAAGGTAATGATGTTTGTTCAATATTCTCATTTCAGATAATTATGGTTAATTATTTTGAACTCTAAAAGCATTAGCATTAGATTGGTAATCAAGTGATAATGATTCGTTTATTTTGGCGGTCTAAAATTTATGAGCGAAAGAAAATGATGTGTGTGAAAGATGAGGGAGATGTAAATAATCGGACGGAGAGTCGTGATTTCGTGAATACTCGTGAGTTGTCGTCGCGCCCGCCCGCCTCGTTCCCTCAGACGTTCGGCAGTAATCGGCAGAGTTCGGCTCGGGTGCACGAGGCGTGAGGTGAATACCGTTGCACGAATCCTCACCTCAAATGAGGGGTACCTCGTGAGGACCTCACGAGGAAAAGTGAGGTACTCACTCAACCTCAAATAAAATTGATGAGTTACCCATCACTATTGTACTTCTAAGCACCGTACAGGACGTTCGGGATATCGACTCGAAAACGGAACGGAAACAAAGAGTAGTACATTTTTGTGCATAATTTAAAAAAACGGCTGTCCTATACATCTTGACTGTGTCGATATTGCACTGTTGTATGAACAGCTCCTTTTTTATAATAAAAAAATAGAATCATGTATCATTCATGGTAACAGTTTGTGCGTCGAGTCTTACACCGTATATTTGTTAAAACAATTGTTACAATATCACATTTAAAACGTAACTGGGGCGTTCTTCTTTTTTACCTACATATCGTATATATAATATCAGAATTTTTCTGTTTTTTGCGTTTTTCAACTATTGATAATTATGGTTTATACCATTCCCCCTCTAAAAAGTTTATTTTATCCACTGTTTTCAGTGATTAAAAAGCACTTTTAATCACTATTTTGGTGTTTGAATTTAAAACACATCTATATATGCGATCTCCATCTCAATGCTATACGAGTACAACCTCCTTGCGAAAACATACTCCATACACAGGAAATAAATATCGCTTCACAAGTTGATTATTATTAGTAATAATAAGAAGAAAATTACTTTTAATTTTAGTAATTGTTCCAATTTTAATGTGCATTTTAATTAATGCAACCTTCCTTTTTTCTTCATTAAAAGTCTATTTTCGCTTAAATCTTTATTTTTACTTTATACCATGACTACATGGTATAAAGTATAGTATGCAACTCTTGAATAAAACGGATTTATATCGAGGGCCATGAATTACTCGCGTAGCTCAGGATTCTAACACTTGAATCACTCCCTACGGTCGTGATTCAGTCGTTAGAATCCTTCACTTACTCGTGATTCATCTATGGCCCTCGCTTTAAGTCCGTCTTTTATTCACTAATTGCATAATATACTATGTAATGTTTGATTTTAATAAACGTAGGATGTATTTTTTATTAAGACTAATTATTGATTCTTTCCGTGGCGATAATGTATTTTTCTTTATGGTGGTTTTTCATAAAATACTGTGACAGAGTGGCCGTTTTCAGCGCAGACCACACTTTGGATTACCACTCTGTCACGCGATTCTATGAAAAACAAACTTTAAAAAAAGCACTGGATAGAGAAAATGAAAGACTATTTAGTTCTAATAGATAAATAAATGTATGGACGTATATTCAAACACTTAAACATTAATAATCAATACTCTAACTAATGACGTATGGTAAAATGAGGACAAGCAGGTAAAAAAGAAGAATGACCCAACTACACTTTCAAAAATATCTCTATTTTTCCAAGTTTCAGTATTATTCCACTGAAATTGTCTGGAAAGAAGGTAGTGCTAAAGTTTTGAACAAAGGTAAAGAGTTCGACGCCTGCAGACATAGAATAAACAATGTGAAACACAATTCCACCGCAACTTGGAGTTTATTTTGAGCTGAAACTGTTCGGTAAACTATTGTTATAACAGCTGAGACTTGGTTATGTAAGTGTGTCGTCAGTGAGAAAATTACCATGCTTCTTTATAACGTTTTAAGTATTTATTTAACTAAAACTAACTTCCGCCCGCGGCTTCACCCGCGTGGCATGTCGATAAAAAGCCTATATCCTTCCTCGGGGTTCAAAGTATCTCCATATCAAATTTCATCAAAATTGGTTCAGCCGTTTAGCCGTGAAAGCGTAACAAACAAACTCACATTCGCATTTATAATATTATATAAGTTAGAATAGGTATGCCAACATTTTACATTAATTAATAAAAGTTATAGGTATAAGTTCTGATGTATCTAAGACCAATACCAACAGGTGAACACGACATTCACATACTTAATTAAAGCAACATCTTCTTATTTTTATTTTTTTAATTAGTTAAAAAACAAAACACCTTTGACCGGTTCGATCACAGTCCAATTGAAGCTTTATGGCGGCTCGGAACATGAGGCGAGTCGCTGCGCAGTAACAAATTCACGTGTCAGCGGGGGTGAGGAGTGGGGTACTGCGCAGCGAATAGCTCACTTCAGAGTACCGCCATAAAGTTTGACGCGTAGTAGTAGGGTAGGACCTTCTGAAGTACCGAATGCAACGAACGAAATAAATCATATTTTTTTTTAATTAAAGTAACTATTCATCCATTACATATAATAAATTATCAATACCACCAATATACCAATTAATTATTAATTCTTGGAACTAGATTAAAATCGCAACAGTTGTCATTCAAAATAATTTCATCATATCAAAATACCAAAATGACATTCAATTCATTTCACAATGAATTTAAATACTTTAAAACTATAAAAACGTTTTCTTTTAAACAGGTATTTTCATCAAAATTTTTGTTTTAATGTCACTTTTATACGTTCAAAATCGCTCTGTGGTTGTACTGAATAAAACCAATGAAACAAAAGATTTCATTTTTGTAATAAAATTTTAGAATACTTGTAAATTCATTCTTGGAATTGAAACAATTGCTCTTTAAAAATAACCATCAAAATTCAAACAGCAATTCCATTCTCATTTCATTTCTAGAATGTCCTAATAAACGTGTTTCTACATCAAAATATCCAATTGTAGTTTTAGCTGTTTCGGTCTAAACAAGCCGCTGTGTTGCGGTCGCTCCCAGTCAGTTAGCCTGCGGCCAAATTCTGTTGAAAACGAACTCTAATGTTCTGCTTTGTGCGAAATTAACGAAACAAGCGAATGTTAATGTTACGCCAGCGCTGTTTTAGTGGCAGGATTTAAGAGGTATTTCCTATGTAATGGTTTGTGTTCTTGGAAGGGAAATGGGAACTATTTTTAGTTTAAGGGTTATGGGCTTATAACTACTTGAGGATGAGAGGTGAAGGTTTTGTTACAGTATTTTCGTTTTATTGTGTGTTTACATACCATAGGCATTCACCTTAGGGGTGTTCAGAATTGGGCACGCCACAATTGTGGCGATAAGTCCCCTCTTTGAGGAGTGGCTAGAGAGGCGCCACGGCGTCCTCACCTTCCGCCTGACGCAGGTCCTCACCGGACATGGTTGTTTCGGGAGGTTCCTGTTCAGGATAAAGCGGGAGGAAACGCCCGGGTGTCACCACTGTGTGGATCGCCCGGAGGACACGGTGGAGCATACAGTGGAGGTCTGCCCAGCTTGGGCGGAGCACCGCCGTGTCCTCACGGAGGCGATCGGCGGCGGCGATCTCTCGCGTCCGGCCCTCGTTCAGGCCATGGTCCGGAGCGAGAGTGCATGGGAGGCCGTCACCTCCTTCTGTGAAGCAGTAATGCTCGCGAAGGAGGAGGCGGAGCGCGCGAGGGAGAGGCAAAATGCGCCCCCTCGCGCCCCTAGTCGCCGCAGGAGACGCCCCGGGCGTCGGGAGTCGCGAGCCGACTTCCGGCCACCGTAGGCGCGGGCTTGCGGACGGTGAGCAATGGGTAGCTCGCCGTCCGATAGGGACCAGGCCCGGGTCGACGGCGCGTTGTGTTCCACGCGCGCCTCAAAGAGATGTCAGCACCAACTGACGGGGTCCGGAAGGGCCAATGCCTGCCGGGGTTGCGGGTTTGTCTGAAAGGGATATCGCGACCTCGGCACACAGGCAACGGAAGGAACACGGGTGGGTTTTAGTCAGTAAAAGTCTGACACGCCCTCCCGCTCCACCCAGAGCGGGAGAAGTTATTTGATAATTTCCCACACAAAAAAAAAAAAAAAAAGGCGTACTAAACGCTTTAGCAGTTGAATTGTTAAATATTTACCGTTTGTTTCACACTAGCTGTTGCCCGCGACTTCGTCTGCGATCCAGGTTAAAAAGTAGCCTATGTCCATGATCTACCATGTGCCAAATTTCGTCCAAATCCGTTCAGCCGTTCTAGCATGAAAGCGTAGCAAACAAACTCATTTTCGTTTTTTTTTTTTTAAATCTTTGTATTACGAATTCTACGAAAAGCCTAATATGGAGGCAAAATTCATAAAAAACTAAAATAATTCCAGTCTAGCAAAATTTGTTTTCAGGAAAATCTCATTTTCCATTTTACCAAGCTTACAATAATGGAGCTTTACAACGATGTTAATGACGTAATCTCACATTGTCGCACATTATCATCTTTAAATACCCAGGTCATTACAACACAATGAAAATAAAAATAACTGAGCAAACACGCTTAATTTAAATAAAACGGGAACCTTTTTCGATGATGAAATTAACCTTAACAGAGGAGAGTTGGACGGGTTGAAAACCGATAAAAGGTTTACAGAAGAACCACTTCAAAAAGTCCACTTTGAACAACTCCTAGAAACAAGAAACTGACATTTAAGAAGCAGCCGGGCTATTCTGTAACAATCTCACCGTAATTACACAGCTTGAAGTGGGCTGTCAATAGTGACAAACCAGGTGGAATGACAGCTAACTTTAAGCTCACTGAGAGCGTGTGATATTTACAGAATACGTCGACAGGTTTTTAAAGAGCTAAATTTAAATGGATTTAAAAAGAAACTGAAAGACTTGCTATATATTAAATGTTATTATAATTTAAACGACTATTTGAATAATATTTGACATCCTAATTTAATTGATAATGTTTTATACCTACTTTGACATCCTGAATAAATTGTGTGTGTTTATGATATTTTTATTAACTGCCATAACTAAAATTGTAATTTTAATTCGTAATTATGCAATCAATCATGTTAATACTAACCTAATAAATAATCTCTAACCTGTAATAAATGTGTGTACCTAATATTCGCACGCCACACTTGGCAGAATGTGATGATACCACTGACTAATCTTAAGACCGTATAATGTACCATATTCTGACAAATAAATGATTATGATTATGAATATAATATCTCTTTAGAGAAGCCGTTTGGATAGATTTAGGATGATAGGTATCTTATAAGATACTTTTGGGCTTCTGATGTAACGACTGTCAAAGATCCACTAATGACAGCCGGGACCAACGGCTTAACGTGTTTTCCGACCCAGAGTCTCGGATTGTAAATATGGTCACCCATCCACGATTCGACCGCAGCAAGTGTAGCTTAACCTTCGATCGCTGTTATTATTTGGCCACGAGCCAAGTTCGGTCAGGTGTGTTAACAGTAATTTAAAAAAAAGTTGGACTTTTGTAATTTATTTATTGCATGCCTGAAACTGCCTGAAGCGTAGTACATGTCAATACATTTTACTCGGCAGAGCACATCAAAAGGTTTATTTTACAGTGGCCTGTTTTTTGTGCCTGTAATTGAATGGCCAAGTTTACGATCGACCAAAAATATTTACTGTGGAAACTAAAGTAAATATGTAGTTCGGGATGCGCTGTTGCTGTTTTTTGTACAGTTATGAAAGTCAATAGAATTCGCAATATTTGTTTGCTGGGACTCTTTTGCTGTTTATTTATTTATGTTTGTTGTTTTTCCAGTGAATTTTTCGATATTCGTTTTTAATAATAAACGAGGTGAATCGGTAAGTTAATGCTGTTAAAAAAAGATAAAGTGTAGCAATGTTGTATACTTAATTATTTTAAGGCCTTTGTGTCAATTTAGAATTGAGTATTTCAATCTGCTTAACCTTGAGGTCGACTTCCTGTCTAACCGGATGCAGCTGAATACAAATATTTTACTTGGAGCGAATGTCTATCTGACCTCCACAACCCAGTTACTGGGTAACACAATACCCCTTGGTAAGACTGGTTCTCAGACTTCTAGGCTTCTGACTACCCGTAACGACTGTCGAAGATCTACGAATGCCAGCCGGTACCAACGGCTTAACGTGCTTTCCGAGGCACGGAGGTTACGATTTGTAATGCATGGTCACCCATCCACGAACCTATCGCGGCAACGACCGGTGCGACTGTTATAGAAACTAGCTGTTCGTGTCCGGCGTCGCCCACGTATTTCAGACTTTTCCGGTGGATTTTCCAAAATTTTCTTGCATGCAAACCTTGTCAGCCAAATTGGTGGAGCCATTTTCTAGTGATGACCTTTCATGAATGCGGCAATAGCTTTTTATTTATAGATGGCATTTTTTTAATGTACTCCAATAAACTAAACGTGAATTCAGGCAAGCGTAGTACTTTTTGTTAGGTTTAAATTTTTTTTTGGGTGGGAAATTATCACATAACTTCTCCCGCTGTGGGCGGAGCGGGAGGGCGTGTCAGACTTTTACTGACTAAAACCCACCCGTGTTCCTTCCGTTGCCTGTGTGCCGGGGCCACGATATCCCTTTCGGACAAACTCGCAACCCTGGCAGGCATTGGCCCTAACGGACCCCGTCAGTTGATGCTGACATCCTAGGTTACTCATCATAAGTTAAACTCAGAAATTGTACATAACGTGTCGTGAACGGAATACCGTCTTGTATGGCGATAACTTTTTTTTGCAACATCCGATTTTTATGAAACGCAGCCTATATTCTAGTACAAATTAATCTCGGTCTACCTGTGAAAACTACATGAAAATCCGTTCAGAAGTTCCGTAGATGTGCGCGAAGAAACAAACAGAGAGACACCGGATTCTACTGTTTTATTATATGTATAGATATGACTTAATTGATTGGTACTGCTATCCGTCGAGCACCCAAACGATGTATTTTAAAGAAATCTAAAACATACAAAATGAAAATAATGAAAATAATATCCAAAATTTAACAATATTATTTAAGATAGTTAATTGATTCAAAATACAATAAAACACACACACACATAGAGGTCAAACACGTGTCGATTTCTTACAGGGTTCTTTATGACGACTCATCATATAGAACCCTGATATCAACATTCAAAGTGCCTTACAAGGGCCTATTTGAAATAAATGATTTGACTTTGACTTCATTAAGAACAGTTACGCGGATTAAGTTACTAAATATATGTCGTCAATTGTATTTTTTTATATTATTTAACATAAAATTTAACGACATTTCATTAGAACCGTACCGTACACTTCGATGTCTGCGTTTAATTTAAACAGACAAACCTCATTACAAACAACGATTCTCTCGCAAACTTTCTTAATCTATTTCCATTCTTAGTTTTCTCATAAACGTGGGAAACAACATACGGTGTATATGTGAGTACCTACTATTCTTGTCTGATTTATAACTTGCTGAAATTCCTAGAAATATAAAGTCCCTTGGTCAGTACTCATACCACACATATATGTATTTGCTACTTAATTATTACCTGCATCGTGGGTCCGGTCGCAAACGTTACTGCTGAGAATGAGGTCCTGGGTTTGATTCTCTGGTCGGGCATTGTATTATTGGGATTTTCCATCTGGAATTTCTGAGTACCATCCCGGAGTCTGGATTTGCGTTCGGTTGATGGCAATAAGCTCGCCCCTATTACATGGAACTTAAACATAGCTGTGGAAATGTGGGTGCACTATAGATGCACCTTTGCCGAACCCTTCGGGGAAACAAAGAAAGAAAGAAAAATAAGTTTATTTGTCACAGAAAAAAAAAATAAAATATAAAAAAAAAGAAAAAAAAAAAAAGAAAAAAAAAAGCAGTAGTATTGTATTGTATTGTTGTTGTGTGTTGTATTGTGTAGTATTTGTGCATAAAAAAAAAGATAATAAACTCGAGTAGAAAATAAGAAAATAAAACACAATAGATTAGACAAAGCGTGATGTTATGTGTATTTAGATTTAAAAAGAAATTCCATATTTCAACAGCGACATTTACTTGCTGTTCGTAATGGGTCCGAAGTGAATGTTTAAAGACACATTAGCCACGGATAAGTTCGGTCATTAGACCTTTCGCCAGGTCGTGGATGAGCGTCCTAATAACAAGCGTTTTTATTTTTGTATATTATTTATTTATTTTATTATTTATGTACACACAGTAAAATTTATACAGATACGACATTATCATAATAATTATGAGTATAAAGGTGGCCAATTTTTTTTTTAGAAATTATATATACCTAGTATTATATTTTTTTTCTTTTTAAAAGTCTCTGCTAAAAAGTGATTGTAGATATGTTATTTTGTGAGTGTAAGCAAGTTATAGTAGGTAATGGAAACCAATAAGTGTCAAAAAGAATGAATATTTTTTTTTCAGTGCAGGGTCTGGCAGTGTTATTGGGTTTTTTTACTGGAATTTCTCAGTAGCAGCCCGGAGTCTGAATTTGTGCTTGGTTGATGACAATAGGCTCTCCCCCTATTACATGGAGCTTAAAAATAACTGGCGAAATATGAAAAAATAACTGGCAGGTATTTTGATGTTATGTGTTTGTGTGGTTTTTTAATACTAAGGATGATATTTTTGGTTTATCAATAATACGTAGTGACCTTATTGTTATTATCGTTGATATTCTTTCTGCCAATTTTAAAATCTCGTCATCATCCACAGCCCGACTTCAGCCACTGTTGAGCATAGGCCTTTTCTTGTGCCAAAGCCACTCTTGTGCCAGCCTCATCCAACTGGCCAATGAAATGCTTGATAACAGTTGGTTTTATACACTTTTTGTTTTCCGTACCCTTTTATTACTAAGCCTCCGCTGTCCGTCCGTTTGTCAGCAAGCTGTATCTCATGAACCGTAATAGGTAGACAGTTGAAATTATCACAGATTGTGTATTTCTATTGCTGCTATAACAATAAATAATAAAAAATTAAATAAAGTTAATTATTAAAGGGGGTCCCCTTATAAGAAACGTGGCTTTTTTCGGCGTTTTTTTCTCGATCTTAATACGGTACGGAACCCGTCGTGTCGAGTCGCACTTGGCCGTTTTTTCCATTAGAAGGACGTCTAGTAAGGTATTTTAAATTATATCGTACAACAAGCATGTCGCGGTAAAAATAATAGTATAGCAGTCGAAATAAAAAAGCCGTGTTAGCTGACACAAACAAACCTCGGAGTTTCCGAGAAACATTAAAAAGTTTTGAATACTTTTTTGCTTCATCACTGTAATGTTTTAAGTTTAGTTCTTTTAAGCCTCTTGGGTGTAATTTAGACTTCTCGCTGTTTTTAAAACACCGAACATATTTTTCTGTAACGAGGACAAAACAAACGTGACTGCTTGTGTTATCTTTGTTCATTTGTAATTTTTTTGTGAGACCGACTGTTAAAGCAAAATTTTGTTTTTGTACCATGTACATAAAAATAAAACACATCATATTAATTGATTATAAAAACTTACTTTAAAAACATTCAATACACGGTGAGTTATAAAATCTTACCTGAATACTACGGAAAAATAATCAGCCGTCCCATATATTTGGGTCGAGTAGTTATTGAAGGTTTTTAGGGGACAGTTGATATTTTTTTGGGGTTACCATGTTAGTCTCATGGATAAACTTGTTCAGTTTAATGGTCTGCACAACACCTTTCTGATACATGCTGTTTAAGTAGACCACCTACATCAATACAAAATGTTACTACATTTTTTTTAAACCACTGTAGTATTAAAATATACCTAGTCCATTAATCAAATCCCCAAAATACTATATTAGCTGCGACAAAAACCATTCACTCATGAAAAATGGAATCGATATTTTTAATTCAATCAAAAATCGAAATTGGAATCGCAATTGAAATTCTAAACCATTTCCCGATCAATCAATCGTCTATTACCTGTCAGGGTTGTCATCGAACGCTTTGTGATAGTATAATGACAAAGTGGGAACCCTAATGGGCCTTCATTAAGGTTACACATATTAATGGATGCCTTTTGTGACGGCTAGGCTGTATGAAGTGATTTTATTAATGGCCAGGATTTCTGCTTTTATTTTTGAATTGTTCTTTTTTTGTATCTTTTATTTTTAATGAACGGTGGAATTATGAATTGGATATTTGTGGATTGTGAAATTAAAAGAAACTCATTTATAAAATAAAATTCATTATATTATTATTTGTCTTATGCTTGGGGGAGGCGTATCTCCAGCAGTGGACGGACGTCTTTCGGCTGAAATGATGATGATGAAATTCATGAAGTTTTGTGTTATCAATAGAATATTTAATTAGCTTCAACTTAACCTGCCTAAAAATAAATCCATATTAATCCCAGCTAATAAGAATGAAATTAGTCGCATACAATAGGGATGCCCGGATGTTGACAAATGTTTTTTGTCAGTCTGGTAGATTATTAAAAAAATATTGGACAAGTATTTTTATTTTTTTTACGTAATCGTACTGGAAAAAAAAACTATTTAATCCGTCAGTCAGATAATAAAAAAATATTAGACACGTATTTTTTATTATCTGACTGACGGATTAAATTGTTTTTTTTCCAGTAAACATCCCTATTAAAACCTACTTAGTCTTCACCATTATTTCAAGAGCGTCATACATCAATCGTTCGGACAGCTAATTTTCCCAAACAATAACTTTTCGCATCTTTTCCTTTCTTTCCTGATACCTTCCATTGTTATAAAGATAAAGGCAAAGCGTTTGCTATAATAAAATATAATCACACCTCTGGGTTCTTTCGATGGATGAATCATTCATAAATCATAAAATTGTAATCGCGGTGAAATAAAACAGTTACTGTTGGTTTTTCTCAAAGGGGACTTGTGAAATATTTAAAAAATCTTTCGTATTTTATCACAAAATGAAATGCAATCGGGCAAAGTAGAGTGCCGACTTCAATTTATTTTTATATACAAAAGATTGGTATTTTTACCACAAGCCATTGTAATATTTATTTGCTTTTTTTAATAAAAATAAAAAAACAACCTACCTAATTACACATTATTATTGCGAATATTTAAAAAAAGTACTTAATTAATAAAACTAAAATCCTTGACTGCAAAACACATATCTGAAAAGAGAAAAACAAGCATTATTTATTTATTTATTTAATAATAAACCAATAAACCTGAAATATGGTGAAACTTTTGTGAATCCCCTGTTACTAGCCTTTTTTTTTTTTTTTTTTTGAGGATGGGAAATTATCAAATAACTTCTCCCGCTCTGGGTGGAGCGGGAGGGCGTGTCAGACTTTTACTGACTAAAACCCACCCGTGTTCCTTCTGTTGCCTGTGTGCCGAGGTCGCGATATCCCTTTCAGACAAACCCGCGACCCCGGCAGGCATTGGCCCTTCCGGACCCCGTCACTTGGTGCTGACATCTCTTTGAGGCGCGCGTGGAACACAACGCGCCGTCGACCCGGGCCTGGTCCCTATCGGACGGCGAGCTACCCATTGCTCACCGTCCGCAAGCCCGCGCCTACGGTGGCCGGAAGTCGGCTCGCGACTCCCGACGCCCGGGGCGTCTCCTGCGGCGACTAGGGGCGCGAGGGGGCGCATTTTGCCTCTCCCTCGCGCGCTCCGCCTCCTCCTTCGCGAGCATTACTGCTTCGCAGAAGGAGGTGACGGCCTCCCATGCACTCTCGCTCCGGACCATGGCCTGAACCAGGGCCGGACGCGAGAGATCGCCGCCGCCGATCGCCTCCGTGAGGACACGGCGGTGCTCCGCCCAAGCTGGGCAGACCTCCACCGTATGCTCCACCGTGTCCTCCGGGCGATCCACACAGTGGTGACACCCGGGCGTTTCCTCCCGCTTTATTCTGAACAGGAACCTCCCGAAACAACCATGTCCGGTGAGGACCTGTGTCAGGCGGAAGGTGAGGACGCCGTGGCGCCTCTCTAGCCACTCCTCAAAGAGGGGACTTATCGCCACAATTGTGGCGTGCCCACCCTGTTACTAGCCTGAGATATCAAAATTCTACTGATTATGATGCTTGTTTATCTGTTTTCAGTTAAGTACTTACGTGTTTTTGCAGTCGGGTTTTTTTTTCAGCTTTTTAGTTTTTATATCATTTCTTATTAATTGATTGAAGAATTACATTTAAACATAACATTTTTATATATAATGACCTGTTAAAACACTTCATTTTAATACCCCACTCGATAGGTTTGTAAGATGCTTTTTTTCTTTTAAATTATAGCGAAATATCCATAATGATGTTTTTTTTATATTTTAATATACCCAGTGACACTCGCGCAATAAAGACGAATCTAAGGACATATCATTCTTCAAAATCGGTTCAGCCGTTTAGTAGATACGATGAAACATAGAGACGTATACATACATACACACAAACATACATACAGGTCAAACACATAACATTCATTTTTTGGCTTCACCGCAGTCGGGTAAAAAGATCACCTTTTCAATCGAGGTTACGCATTGACGGACGCAAATGCGCATAGACGTAAAGACAATAGGCTTCTATTGTATCTCGTTCAGTGTCCTTCAACCGATTAAAAATATTTTATTTTTACCCAAAGCTCAGGCTGCCAAAGAACGAAATGTTATGTCAAAAATACCTACAGGAATTCTTTTCCGGTGGCTAAATAAGTATAGGTAAGCAGATGAAACATCCGTCACGCTGGTCGGCAAAAGCTAAGCTACTTTTTGAAGTTTTTCACAAAATCCTCGCGTTTTGAAAGAAGGAATGCTTAAAATGTCGGCATCAGTATTTCGCGGGGAACCGTGACCCCATTTCAAAAACTTTTCCCTTCAACTAAGATTGATGTTTGTAGAAAAAATTACTTTTCGCGAAAAAAAACGAATGAAACTTTCGACTTAGCGGGTTTTACGGCAATGGATATTAGGGTATGCTTTCTTTTTTAAATATTTCACGAATTTTTTCGACAAAGCGCAACATCCGGAATTTTTCGCTGTCCAAACTTTTTTTGCGTCCAGGCGGAAAATGTAACGCGTTTCAAATATTTTTTTAAACAAATACAAATGAATAATATCTTTTTTCCCCATTTCAGAACAGGTATCTTCTTTATTATATCGTGATTTTTTGAAATGTAATTAATGAA
The DNA here is from genome assembly GCA_914767755.1 of Agrochola circellaris. Taxonomy (NCBI): domain Eukaryota; kingdom Metazoa; phylum Arthropoda; class Insecta; order Lepidoptera; family Noctuidae; genus Agrochola; species Agrochola circellaris. The sequence continues at coordinate 7,912,658 of OU611847.1, forward strand.
TACACTCAAAATTCATTGACCGATTTGTTTTCTTTGTTTATTGACTGTACCAAAAAACCCACGACAACCGTTACAGCGACTGTCACAGACAATACCAGTGTTGCCACATGGCTAATTATATATCTAACCTTTGTAATAAATTAAGAAAAATATACCTTTGCTTAAACCAATACAAATCACATATTATTTTCGTAAACATTCCCAAACTCCCGTGGAGTTTCTTGCCAGCTCTTCTCCATAGGAAACGACCAATTGAAATCATGCACCTAGCTTCTGACGTTTCATAAGTGCCCTTGTAGGTTTATGTGAAATAAAATATTTTGAATTTGAAACAAAAAAGACGTCTCAAGCAAGAAAATTCCCGATAAATAAACAAAGCACGATCTGAAAACGTTCCAATCTACGAATACACCAACACACCAACTTGTTTCATCTCTAGCTCCTCACGTAGACCAGCACGGGGGTAATTCGATAATATTAGGCGACAGATGTTTTCGCGTGTATTTTTCAATCTCACCCCGCCTCGGGCGATTTATGCCTCGCCTCTTTATAAATGACCTGCGTGGCCGAAATGAGATATAGAAATAACGTAGCGATATTGGCACCGAATGTTTCGGGACTGAAAAATGGGGGCTGAGTTTTATCTTATTATGCCACAGACGTACCTAATAATGTTTGCAGGGGTAACCTTGTTGAAGCAAACTGTAAGCAGCCATTTAAATAGGTTCACACTTACTGGATCATTAAGTTCCCTTCAAAATGGTTGAGCTAAATGGTGCTGATCCATGCGTCACGTTCGTGAACGGGCGCTGTCAGTGGGGACTGGTCATCTCTTAGCTGCCACGGCTTATTTTAGTTTTTGAATTGTTTTTGTTTTTATATTTTTATTACGGACGCTTTTAACGTGCACGCCTTTCTTCATTGTTCTTAACAATATTCTGATTTAAAAGAGTGTCCGTGGAGTTTCTTGCCCGTTCTTCTCCATAGGAACTACGCTTTGGAATGGGCAACTAGCTTAATCTTTCTGACTGACCGACCCCTTGACAATTCAAAAGTACCTGTAATTGGTTTATTTGAAATAAATGCTTTGAGTTTGACTTTCTGTTTCCATAAACGGGGACATACAGGATGGGGATGATATAGGTTAGCTCGACACAACAACCATTAATGTTCTTATACAAATAGTGAAGATAATTAAAGGTAAAAAAAAATATTTCAATTACAAAGAGCATAGGTATACATACTTGATTTGGAGATCAACTTTTATGCTGAAATTGCTTGTATTAGGAGACATCGCTCTTCCACTTAGCATTGTCTGTTAATTTGAATTTAATATTAACAATGTTTTAGACACAAAAAATAAATAGGTTAGTTTAAATTATACAAAGAGCAAATTGTAAATGAACAAGCGTTATACAAAAACAAACAGCGCGTATTCGTTTGATATGTGCGAGTGTGGGTGTGAGTGTGAAGTATGTGGGTGTGTAGTGTGTGTGAGTTAAAATTAGCAAGTTGTTCTATCCTAATTAATATCCTGTCTAATTTTATAAATGCGAAAATGTGTTTGTTTGTTTATTTGTTGTTTCGTTTGTTGTCAAATATACCTAAAGAGGCGTGAACCGTGTTCTTATATCGTTTGAACTAACAAGTCTCATTTACACCTTATTTACAAAATTGGTTGGTACTATCAAACAACACTAAAAAGTCTTAAAAAAAACAATCAATACCAAACCCGATCAAAACTCATTGACATCGCAGAATCACGCGAACAGAATTTAAAAAAGCAAGAATACGTAACACAATCGAACTCGCAGATACAATCACAGAGCTTGGCAGAAACCCTTTGTACTCCGCATTGATGGACGAAGATACCGCGATCACAAAGACATGGAGAATGGAACCGATCTCAGCTCGGACAACGATCTATCAATTTGTTTAATTGGATTCTTTTCATTGTTATTTTTCTTCCTTTTTCTTTTCTGTTTGAAAACAGGTTTGTTGAGGTTTAATGTTATTCTTTTTGTAGCATTTGTTGGATTTTGTTTGAATTTAAGATGGTTAGTGGAGTAGGGAAGTTTTGTTGTTTGGATGCGGTCTGCTATCTTACTTCTACGTTTGACATTTAACTTTACAGTATGTAGGTAAGGTATTATTTGGTTATCAGAGGTTTGATATAAAAGTAGAGAGTAAGCACACCTTTACCCGGTATATGTATGTTTAGTCTTATTAATTAAGCCCGTAGCAGTTACACCAGAAGGCCAATTCTCGTACTTAAAAAACGTTCACATTCAAGTCGCAATCTGTCAGCTTGTCAAAAATTTTAAATTTATTATATTTTTCACAGATTGCGAATGCAAATGTTCTTAAAAATTACGGGAATTATCCTTCAGTTTAAACTTTGTTTATACCTACATTTTTCGAGGTTAAAGTTTGGCATAATTTTAATTAATTAATTTGACTAAAGAGAGAATACAAGGCACATTGAACTTATTAAACAAACAGAGAAAAACATACGATTTTTACTCTTAAATGTCGCAAAATGGAACCCCATACAAATTCAAATGCCAAATAACCTTACCTCACCACAAAACACGTCTAAATTAGGCTCACGTCCCCATTGAAACAGTCAGCAAAAAAATATTGCCGTCATCCATCGAAATACTGGCAGCAGAAACTAGCTGCACTGAAGCGTAACTGAAAAATGTGTAACACCTTGCAATGTTTCCGAACGGTTATCTTGCAACGTTGTCAGTTCGACGACATTTTGTAAAAAGTGTTGTGAGAGAGAAAAGGGGAAATTTCGATGATCGGATACGTATACAATTTTTTTTGGTGTTTTTGAACGTAATGAGGTGTTTTGTTTTGGTTATGTAGGTTTATAAATATAAAAAAAACATTCTTAGTATTTATAGCTAATAGCTAGTTCATCAAAAACTACCTATTTGATATGAATATTGCCGTCGATGTGGTGATATAAAAAGCCAAGTGCGAGTTGGGCTCGCACGCGAAGGGTTCCGTGCCACGGTACAATATTTAACATTGCAATATTGAACTTTATGTTATTTTTATTATAGGCCATATTAGTACAGTCAGTGACCTGCATAAACCGACCCCTCTTCCCCTGTTCTTCTTTGTAATAGGGGCCAGGTAATGCAGAGTACTGACTTTACACACTGTGTGAAAACAAGTGTGTGTGTGATTACGGTTCAATAGATACAATCCTATGACAACCGAACGGACAGCGGAGTCTTAGTAATAGGGACCCGTTGTTACCCTTTGGGTACGGAACCCTAAATGCAGGTGCTCGGTAAATGTCCCATTAACGACAGTAGGATTTGAAAAAAAAAAAAAAAAAAAATTCCTAATACATTATGTAAAACTAAAATGATTTTGGTAAACATCATGAACACAAAACACATATGTAGTAAAATTATACAGTACATCCTATTTACCTACTATTAAACCCTCTGGAACTAAATATGCTTTTACCAAAATTGGATTCGAAAAGGTTCACACTCTGACCTTGCTTCAAAAGTAGAAAAGTAGTTTTGGTTTTCTTCTAAAATAAAATATACTCAATAGGTGCTAAGGTATCTATTGACTACCTATATAAAAACCGCCCAAGTGCATATCGGACCACGCGCAATGAAGGGTTCCGTAGTTGCGATGAATTTATGCCGAGAACAAACATTGTAGTTGAAAATGTTCTCCGATTTATTCCAACTGCAAATGTAAGTTTGTTCGCACAATATTGAGAGATTTACCATGTTATATTAAGACCATAGACTTCTTATAGGTTTTCCTGTAATCTATGAGTACACAACCTTCCTTTGTATTTTTTTCAAAATTTTAGGCTCAGTAGTTTCGGAGATAAGGGATGGGGGAATTGTCAATTTTCTTAAATATGTTTAAAAGTATTTGTTTATAAAAATAAAAATAAATGAGATCCTCACAACACCAGCCCTTTCATTTGATAAGTCACACAACTAGCAAAACTTTTTTTTTAGTGTTCCAATTTTCCACCGAAAAGTGACCACCATATTCAAAATTCATTTATGTACGTTACACGTCCGTGTTTGGGTAGCAAAAATTCATATGTGTACTGGGCGTCGTCAAGGTCGTTTCTGACGACCAACTCTAGCACAGCGGGCGCTCATTGGTCAAATAAAAATAGCGCGCCATTCCACAGCTTCCTGTGACACTCTTCCGTCCCTTTTCACTAAATCACTCCCACAAATTTAATTATTTAGATTTTTTAAAAAGAAATAAGGAAAGCGAGAGGAAAGATGTTACAAATCAATAAAATAAAACTGTGAACCAATTTTCTTAAAACACCGTTAGCAAAACCCCTCACATTACCTTTATAACTCGCTTACCTGTTTAAAGAAAACATGAACATACAAAATTTCTGAGCCCACGTCACGGTATTTTTAGCAAGAAACCTCTAACAGGCTGTAACAAGGTGCCCGCGGCGTAACGTGGTGAGAAACTCGAGGGCTTTTCTACTTAATTAACCATACAACTTTCCGAACGAGATAAAACCCTACTATGTGCGGACTGAATACAAACATTACGCGGTAACTCCGAAAGTACGAGTGAACGAATGAACGAAACAAGTTGTTCGTGTAATTCACTAATTTGATAGTTGCTCGCCGACATTAAGCCCTAATAAAGTTAGCCATTGATCTTTGCGTGCGCTGTAATGAAATGAACGAGGTTAGAGTGTTAATAGAAGGTGTTTTTGCCAAGGGGAAGTATTCCAGAAAGTTAGGAGTTACATCCTGTTTTTATCCTGCAGAGCCATTTAGATTTCAACGTGTAAAATTCACCTTGTCCGAATACCAATCGTTTCCTGCAGTAACCATGCAGCAACGTTCTCAGCAAAATCCTGTCGTTTGCAAGTGATGACTTTTATACGAGCTATCCTAAAATTGGACTCCTTCCCGTATCGTAGCATATGACTCGAACTCCAAACGAGAAAAGGAAGATTGTAACTAATATAAAATATCACAGATTTCTCTCTCGATTTTCCACAATTCTAGAACTCGTTTATTTCTGCGAAAACTACTACGTCTTCGCGGCCACCGGCGCTCCTTAACGACCAGCGCCATCTAGTAATTTTAGCCGGCAGCAACGATTAAATGTTCGTTCCGGGACACTTGGCTACGCTAAAATTTATACGATGACATATTAAAGGTAGTGTAAAGGTACTGTTGGTGGCAATCTTTCACAAACCACATATCCCAGGCTTAATTGCATTGAACAATTTATTGCATAGCTGAAACCAGCCGGTTTTGTAATTACGCAGGCTGCAGGCCTAGCTCTGACAGGACAATTAACTGTTACCAAAAATGACTACATTTGTTGGTGGATTTCTGATTAACTCCATATTTGTTTTGTTTTTTTGTTGAGGGAATTACTATTATTTAGTTTGACAGTGGAACCGTGAAAAAACAGATTCAAGCTAATATCATGAAAATACCAGTAGAACTTTTGTATGGTAGCTAACTGTACCTATTGTAGTATAGTAATTTTATTCTAGGTACTATCGTGGACACTGGCGACTGACCACTTTTCGACCTTATTGCTTAGGCAATAAGGCGCCAGTGTCCGTGATGGTACATCGTGTTCACAATGACTAAGGCTAAAAAAGTATGCAAAATTTGTACACTATTTTAAAAGAGTAACTATAGAGTTTCCTGCCCATTCTTCTCTATACGAAACTACCGTTTGGAAGGGGCACCTAGAATCAATTCTGTTATCTTATAAATTTTGACGATCAAAAGTGCTTTTTAATGACCTACTTGAAATAAATGATTTGAAGTATAATGCTGTACTTTTCGCATATTACTGTAAGCTTCTAAACGAAAAAACCGGTCGGATTATTCAACATTTGCGGGCTCATTTATGCGGCAAAGATCCAAGAATTAGGTAAATTCAAAAATCTTTCTCTAAAATGGAATCCCAAAATGATTTTACAACGTAATTGTATTAAACGTTGAGATGGCTGGTATAACCAAGGTTATGAGCCCTGCTTGTGACACAGCCTACGCCCTGACTTGACAATCATACGGCTCGTTGGGCCACTGGTAATTAAATGTACTCTGCGGCAGAAGCTTAGCTCAAATAAACATTTTGCTTACTACACGTTTCATGAAACGTTTAAGTAACGAAATTGTGTTAACATATTTTTGTGGTTTAATGTGAGTGGCAAGTCTGTAAAAGTTTGACCACCAGTCTTACCAAGGGGTATCGTTTTACCCAGTTACTGGGTTGTGGAGGTCAGATAGGCACTCGCTTCATGTAAAATACTGGTATTCAGCTGCATCTGGTTAGACTGGAAGCCGACCCCAACATAATTGGGAGAAAGGCTAGTCAGATGATGAATGTGAGTGGCAAGGGAATCGTTTGGATTGGTAAAGACTAGGGCATTTTTTTGTAATGTTTTCATGAAAATTAGTGACTTGTATGTGTAAAATAAACTACATATTTAAAAAAAAAAAATATCGTCGTGGAGTCGACTGAAAGAGTTTCTGTTTAATCCAATCAAATAAGTACGTCAGGAATTATTAAAAAAAAAAGTGTTTATTTAAGTGATCTAACAGAGAAAAGTTTTGTTTGTACTAACAAGTTTAGATGTTTTTTCTAACACTAAAATTAGAAAAAAAAATACTTAAATTAGCACTATCGACTTGTTTCAGAATATGATAAATGAATAGGTATAAAACAAGCACGTACTGTAATTAGGCCTTATAAAACATGAACGTGTGTACTTAAAAATTAATAAATCACTTATTCAAGCATCATGAACATGCTACATCGCTGTGCCGACTATGTTGCCAGTAATAAATAAACGTCCATAGCTATTTATTATTCTCGCTCATTAATTACTTAATAGGCTAATTGATGCGTAATGCAGTCCCACTGTGGTATTATTTATGCAATTATTGTTAATAAACATTGACATTAATAATGCAATTCAATGACAGTTTGTTTACTTGAACGACTCTTGTCACTTCACTCACTGGCCCTAGTGCTATTCTGTAACCATCTCACCGTGAAAACTTAGGTGAAGTGAGCGTGGAGTGAGCTGTCATTCCACAGGGATTGACACTATTGACAGGTCACTTCACCCAAGTTTTCACGGTGAGATGTTTACAGAATAGCATGGCTGTAGCTAAATTGATGTGTTCCTCAACAATTTCCTTCGTTTCCTAGCTGGTATTTTCTGAGCCAGTTGCCAGGATTTTCATTGCTTAAAGGTATTTGGAAGGCACTCATTAGGGTTGCATCTACGACTGTCTTCATTCACTTCGCAGTCCCTTTGGAATCTGTCGGTCGATTCTGTAAAAAAATCAACGTGAAACTTAGGTGAAATAAGCTGTCACTGACACAGAATCGACCGGCAGGATACTAGGGATTAACAATATTGACAGCTCAGTTCACTCTCACTTCTCCTAAGTTTCACGGTGATATTTTGCTGAGGTATTGTCAATATTGACATCTCACTTCAAGCTAATAGAATAGATCGGCTGGTTCCAAAAATTGCCAACATTTTATAGATACGTAACTTGAAACAACAAAAACATCAATTTTGATGTTGTGGTGCCCAGTGGTTGAAACCTCGCCTCTTACACGAGGTTAAAATCCGGGCAAGTATCAGTATGACTTTTTCAATTCATATGTACTTTTTGAGTTTATTTTGGACATTGCTGACATCGGAAATATCGTGGGGTATCCTAGACTTATCTTATGTCTTGAGCAAGCGTGTTGATCAATGCTCTTGCCTTTTTTTTATAAGAAGATGCCTTACAGTGGGAAAATAATAGGCTGGTATTATTATAGGTAACTCGTGAAAACGATGACTTTTAAACAACATTGCTACACGTCATAATTAAAACGATAAAAATGCACTTTCTTCGAAAACAAACAAAGAACAGTCTTATCCATTTCACATCAAAGTATGTAAACATGCATTTTACCTATAAAATAAAATTAAAATAAATCGCTCCACTCCGCTGCACGATGGCGCACAAATTGTCAATTTTAATTTTATTCAGCAACCGCCGACAGTATGTTTACGACAAAGCGCTTTAGCGGCTAATGGGTTAAAAAGTTTTTGTACCGATATTAAAAAAGATAAATCAGCGCTTTTAATAACCGCTTTTATTGGAAGTATTCAGAAATTATATGAGTGAAAATATTTTTGGGATAAATGTGTAAAGTTTTTCGCAAAAGATACTTTATTTCGAATTGATTACAGGTCACATAGCCATATTCTAATATTCAAGTACCTACAAATCAAAGTGGTTTCTAATTGAAATAATAACGAACCTTATTTATTTATTTAACCATTTATGCACACACATAGAAACAGACAAGAAGAAAGGAACAGAAAAATACTTACAAAGATGATGCTTATTTTAAAAAAAAAACTTCCAGCTTACCTGCGATAGGAAATTAGCTGTGGTGATGTAGACAATGCGTGTAAGAGTAGACGAGAATACAAAATACATAAATCAAATAACAATTCACGAATGTAAGTATAAACAGACAATACTAAAATATCTACTAAAGTATACCTACTATGAAATACTCTGATTTTTAAACAGCATTATCAGGTAGGTATTAAAATATTAATTGAACTTTATTGAAAGAAAAATACTTCTACATAAACCCCAACATTAAATTAAAACTGTTTCAAGCCGACTTCGCTCCTGCAATTAGTAAACTAATTACCCAAAACACATTATTAAGAAATACTTCAATATTCATAATAAGCAGCCCGAAATAATTATCTGTAATAAGTTCATACATTCCCTTGATAGGGAAACTTTTAATCTGGCTTATGAGCCCCTCGAATTAATCAACGCGGAGCCATGAAGGCGAGGCACCTCTCCTTTGAACAACCTGACAGACTCCTTAAGTCTTCTTGATAAGTTGAATAGAGGAAATACACCGTATTGTACCTCGTCAGGTAGAAAAGGAAATAATAATAAACAGAGAATTATTTATTGTTACTAATTTTGCTGCCTTTGTTTGATTTAAATACAATCTTTGTCTTAATTCATACGCTGCCATACGTGTGAATAACGAAAAGATATATTATTTGTGTTTGTTTTGCCGATTTTATATTTTATTTTTGTAGGTGTAATTAATTAATACACTCGAGATTATTCAGATTAAGAGGGCGCCTAAAGGTCCACTAGCGCCACTCTTTTAAAAAAATATGATCTCGTGACTGAGAAGGAATTATGAATAACGGCTAGACAGGACCCTCGGTAAGTGTGTCTAGAATTTTCTAATACCTTTTATAAAGTTTCATATTGAGACACGAAGCAACAAAATACGATCTAAAGAAAAGCGGCCACATTCCTCTAGATCGTATTTTGTTGCTCCGTGTCTCAATATGAAACTTTATAAAAGGTATTAGAAAATTCTAGACACGCTTACCGAGGGTCCTGTCTAGCCGTTATTCATAATTCCTTCTCAGTCACGAGATAATATTTTTTTTAAAGAGTGGCGCTAGTGGACCTTTAGGCGCCCTCTTAACCTCCGTTTATTTTGGAACCATAAAGAATACAACCATCGACCAAATATCCTTTTATCAACCAACACTTCCGGAATTCTGCTTGATGTAATGCATTGTTTTTTAATGGGTGATAGTACTTTGTTAGCTTCTCACATAAGTTTTCATAGGTTTCATTTATTGGTGTTTGTGTTATGCACAATGTTGATAACAATTCGTACACCTTTGTACTTAATTTTGTTATTAGTAATGGCACTTTTTTATCATGCTTTATTTCGTTTAATAAATTTTTTATCATGCTTTATTTCGCTTATTTTCTTTTAAATTTTGTGAATGAGAGAACGTTGTAGACATAACAGACTGTAGATCGGTGGACCATTTAATATTTTGCTAAGTACCTGGTACTTGTTGATGGGCCTACACTGTCCTCTCATACCTTTTAACACTGTAACTTGGAAACATTGTAAAAACCATTTACTTTTAAAAGAGTAACCGTGGAGTTTCTTGCCGGCTCTTCTCCATAGGAAACGACCAATTGGAACCGTGCACCTAGCTTCTGACGTTTCATAAGTGCCCTTGTAGGTTTATGTGAAATAAAAATATTTTGAATTTTGAATTGAATAATATGAAACATTCGAATTGTAGTTGATATGCACTCCAGTTTTCACCAGTAAATACTTCTAAACTGGAAATCGCGTTCATGATGGCGCCACGTGAACTGTCTTTTGTTTTTATTCTATCTATGTATTCACGTAAATATTTACTCATTTCTTCAGTAGAATGCGAGAGTTGAGACACTTATTTTTCTTAGTATATTACCATAAAAAAAAAAAAAAAATAGTTTTATTGACATCATCGGAACATAAGATAACATTACATAACATTAATTGCCTACATAAGCTGGACTGGCCATGTTTGTGAAAGGCTGGAGGAGCAGAGGAGTCCTGGAGTGGAGACCACGTATCGGCAAGCGTAGTGTGGGACGCCCCCCAGCTAGATGGACCGACGACCTTAAGAAGGTGGCTGGGACTTACCAGAGGCGGAACGCGGAAGACCGGGTGTTGTGGCGCAGCTTGGGAGAAGTCTATGTCCAGCAGTTGTCTGCGATAGACTGAATTGATAACCGTGTGCAGTCCGAAAACATGTGTGTGAAAATATTTAGCTTTTCTATCCCATACCTAATTAAATTCTCTGTAAAAAAACTAAGTTTTCCGTTCCAACACCTTAAGTTCCAATACTATTCGTCGAGTCGTTGAGCTCCTTAAGTTCCGAGTTGAGCTACACGATTACTGACAAATGCTTGCACTGACTAGACAGGTCCACTCAAATCTGTGTGCTTTTTTACCAAAATACAATTTCAGACACTAATCAACATGGTCGTCACATGATCTGACCAAGATTATGTCTAGACTTAAAGAAAGAGTGTCGACCCCTGAGTTTGTTTCGCCATATCTTCTCAGGACTTGTCAGATAGGAAATGCGGACTCCATCTAGGTTAGTTTTTTTTTTTAATATGACATGTAAAAGTGATTTCGGAATTTCATTAAAAGGTAACTAAAAAAACCGTCCCATTCTTTTCTGTACTTAAAACCTCCCCACAACACGCGTAGGTACCAGACCGTTGACACGCAAATTACTCAAGCATACTTGTAGCGGTAATATTTTAGTAGTTAATCCAATAAACCTCGTTGGCTTGACGGCTCTATTATTAGCTGTCATTAGTTGTCAACTTGCCGAGCTTGCTCGACTGCAATAAGCTTGAATAATTAAAATATTTGTGATCGATTGGCGCTACTTATTGCTTTAAAGGTTATTGCTATTGTGGGTGTTTCTGGGGTTATTTCTGAGAAAATTATTGGCTACTATAAAAAATATTGCTTTGCCTTTAGGAACAATACGGCCGGTCCGGAACGTAGGCTCTCCGAATTTTCACGCATGTACACTCACTCCAGCATCAGGCACTAGTTGTCAGGCATTTTATCTGAACTGGGCCTATTTGACGCAGCCGCGAGGCATACACATTCCTTCTAATATCTTACAATCGAACTTCACACTTTTTTATTTTTGTTTTATTTATTTTTACTTGTAGTACAATATTTTGTGTTGTGTGCCTTTTAGTCTGTGCTAAATAAATGTATTTTCTTTCTTTACTGACACTTGCCTCTTTCTTTCTTTTACTGACAGTTACCATTTCATTCCTAAAAAATGTTATTGCGCAGCCGTTTGCGCAAAGTTCGGCCTGGCCATGATTCATCGGCCGTATTCTACATAGTAAACTGTACATTTTGTTTGTAGATAGGTAAGCTTCTGAAATTCGTATTAAACATCATACTTAGAGAAATGCTTCCACTGAATTGATAACCAGTCAAAAACTACGTATTTGATTTGTTTTTATTTACCGGTATTTTAAGCTGATCGCGCGGTAAACTATGCTTGCGAGATGCAGGATTTGACGTCAGAGTGATGCGTATTACGCATGTCGCGATATAGGTGCCGCCACAGTTTATTAAAAAAAATGATAATATAGGGTACATCTTTCTGGCCCTGAGTTACTGATCCGTACTGCTCCTGCCACCTTTATCTTTAGGGTGCGTTTCCACTGAAGCGGAGACGTACGGAGCTGAGCGCAGACGTGCAGGAATCGTCCAATCACAGACGAGACGAGAGACGCGATGAAGAATTTTCCCTAGACCGATTACAAATTCGCGCCACCACTTCATATTACCGTCACCCCAAAAAATACATCAGCTGAACCCACATATGTTTCGTCTCCAGATAATGTCGAGCGATGATAGCGTTGCATTATTGCCTGGGGACGCCGCTTAACGACGGAGGAAACTCATTAAATACGCGACAATTTATAGCCTTCCAGGGGACTGATGTTCTTGCGTACCGCTTACCTCGCCTTAGCCAACCCTTTGGGTTTCTTCAGACAGGAGGTACCGGAAGTGACTTAATTTGTGTGGGGGTGAATGATGAGGTTTTGGTGATTTTTGTGTTTTGAGGTAGCAAATATAAAATGGCTTGCAATATGGTTAACCGCATAAGTAGATAAGGTACGTATTCACAATTCGCATATTTATCTCATCTACGAGTATTCGAAGACGTCTGTATGTCACTGCAAGGATTCAGCAGAATATCAGCGTCAGGTATATTTGCCTGGCACATGCTGAGCTGGACTCTCATTTGATGCAACCTTGAGATGCACACCGCATTTTTTGTGTTCGTTGATCCATTATTTTAAAATGTCTCATAGCCAATAGTGTCATCACAATGTCTTGTTTTCTTTTCTTTTTTTTTTTGTTAATGACACCTTACAACTATTTCCTAATTATTCATATACATAACTAGTAATTATTTAATCGTGTTTTTGTATATTGTGTTGCAAATAAACTATATATGTTTTTTTTTTTATTGTTCTTAAACATTGGTACATTATTTGTTGCTTTTAAAATTTTACTCGCCAATCTTTCCAGTTTGATGGCGAGAACCGATCTATCTATCACAATGCGAGACTTATCAATGACCACTTCCCAATCAAGGAAACGAACTGTAAAACGAATTAATTACCGACCAGTCTCCAATAAAGATAAAACGCGCCAAAGTAAGAGTTCAAAGTTAAATCTTTAAAAACCAAAGCTGTCTGTGAAGTTGGACAAAAATCGAATTAATTCAGAAATCCACTTTGAATTTGAATTGCGTAACGCGAAACTTTAAAATTGCCATTGTGTACCTAAATTTAAACTTTCCACTTGGTTCAAGTTTTTCAATGATAACATTATATGAGTTCATATAATTGTTTATTTTAATTTAATTTAATTTTAATTTATTGTTGACATAATCTACTCATTACAATGTTTTTTTTTAATGAGTTGTATTGCAATATGTAACTAGTGACCTCGACAATAGATCATATTATTTATTGTTATTAGTAATTAACTGTTTATTTATTTTACCTCGATGGTCCTAGTTTATCATTTATAACTTCCAGTTACAGCTTTATGTAAGCGGGCACGCCCTTTATGCCTGGAGGCTTTTATTAAGACGTTAAGTTTTGTTTACGTTTAGTTTTTATTTCTGCCCGAGTATAGTTCTCGATGATTTTGTTTGGTATATTGGCGTGTGCTAGCTAACATATGGATAATAATTTAAATTAGGTTAATTAAGTATGTTGAATACTATTATATAGAGTCATTTTTTTTCTTTCTTTCTAACTGAACAGACAGCTGTGCTGCTGGGGAGTTTGTTGCGCCACTTCTTCTTCCCAGCTAACGCACTAGGAAGTGGTGAAGGGTGGGCGTTTTGGGGGACTGTCTTATGTAATTTTGACGTTCGAAAAGTGCTGATTATCAGCCTAGTTTGAATAAATGACTTTTGAATTTTGAATTTTGAATTTTTGAGATAATTACGAGTATATCAAAAGTCACTACAATGACTGAATTTACAAAAAATGAAGTAGCTAATGGAAATTTCTGAAAGGTAGGTTAGGTTAGGTTAGAACTGTGACCACACAACGCCAGGGTCCGTTTAGGTACAAGAGAATGTACTTTTTTGGGAATGTGGTGTTTTACAGCGAACTAACCTCAACAATCAAACAAAATAACAAGTGACAGTAACTCAGTGATAGTGACACAGTGACTCAGTGACAGTGACACAGTGACTCAGTGACAGTGACACAGTGACTCAGTGACTCAGTGACAGTGACACAGTGACTCAGTGACACAGTGACTAAGTGACAGTGACACAGTGACTCAGTGACAGTGACACAGTGACTCAGTGACAGTGACACAGTGACTCAGTGACACAGTGACTAAGTGACAGTGACACAGTGACTCAGTGACAGTGACACAGTGACTCAGTGACTCAGTGACAGTGACACAGTGACTCAGTGACAGTGACACAGTGACTCAGTGACAGTGACACAGTGACTCAGTGACTAAGTGACAGTGACACAGTGACTCAGTGACAGTGACACAGTGACTCAGTGACAGTGACAGTTAGAAATGCTTTCGTATTTGTTATAAGTACCTGGATGACCAAGCTTCCAGATATGAAACCTAGCTAGATCGATTTAACACCGCCTTAAATCTCTATATAGCAACTTTCATCGAAATTGTACAGCCATTTTCCAGAACGTGATTACAAATATATATATATATATATATACAAATATTGCTCGTTTAATAGTATAGAATAGGATTAACGTTAAGAAAACACTCAAACTTTCACTATATTTACTCAGAAAGTATAAGATTACGTTTAAGTAAATGAACAAAAGAAAAATTAAGCGGAGAACCAGGTCCCTACCTGTAATAAAACACGAAAAGAAAATACATTCTGTAAATATTGTTAAAAATAAAAGGAAAACACAACCAAAGTAAAAACGAACAAAGAAAGAGACATGAACTAAATGAATCCTCAAATATCATATTACAAAACAAAACAACACAATATTCGGTCGTTTTTCCAAATTATTACAAGAAAATTATAACAAGGTTCCCCTTTTTCTTTAATAAAACCAAAGAGAAATGAGTTCGTTATTTACATCAACGATCGGAGAGCGGAAGATAAAAATCTTTTATCTGGCCTCAATGGGATGTTTGTGCCATGATCTCAAAGAAAAATTTCACCTAATTACCGCGCCATCCAGCTTCAGGCGTTTCGGTGAACCGACTCTAAAAGGAAACGATGCAAATAATTTTCTGAAGAATATTAAAGATTTCCGGATGATTTAAAAATTAAATTCGGTTTAGAACAATAATTTTTAATCAAGCCTTAATGTTTGGTGAGGTAAAATGAACCTACCGTATGGCGGCGGCGATAAGAAATTAGCCAGAGATGTGCTGACTATGACTTTGACCGACTAGCCGACTAGTCGGCCAAGTATATCACGGTTTCGGGAGTATTTGCACATTTCCGTGACGCTTCGTTTAAAGCTGATTTGCGCGCAAGTCGCAACCGCCGTCTGTGAGCGTGTCGGAACATGTTTTGTTTACTTTACGTTTTGCTTTTCACGGCTTTTGCGCGGCGTTTTTCTTTTTTTTTTTTGGTGTACTATACATACACCTCTGCCCAACCCTTCGAAGATACAAGGCATGATGAGTTGTGTATGTAAAGTCAAATAAAATAAACAATTATATAAACTCATATAACTTGTCAGTAGTTAAGCTAATTCTGGAGAAAGAACATAAACATTGTCTTGAGTCAATCACAGCGACCGACTATTCTTATCATTTAAGTAGTCGGTGATTGATTCTATACAGTTATATATAACGATGCTATTCCCGAACCTGCAAAACTGATGCTCCTCCTCAAAATCAGACGTCATTAACCCTTTGATAAAATATAATCTTCTTAGTATGTACCCTACAATTGATACACGACCGTACCTTACAGCGGCCAAAGGTTCAAAGAAGCCAGGCTCGATATAATCAGCCTAAGATACGGGTCCTATTCAGTCGCGGCCCAGATTGAATGATAATTAGCACCCCTGGCTTCTGGGTGATTAAGCGTTCTGATAAGGCTCTAATAGATTGGAGGTGATTTATATTGGAGTTTGTATCGGTGTTGCAGGAGACGGGTTTCTTCTGAGGTGGGGAAATTGTTTGCTCTATTAAAAAGTTATTGATTTAGGAACTTTATTTTGTACCTACCGATATTTTTTTTCAAATTATTTATATGTTTTGAGCCTTGTTTTTGTCGGACATATCTATCTAGTATATTCAGTATTCCTTTTGCAAACTTATCTATACATATCTATAGATACCTACATATTATAATAAAAAAGTAACGAAGTCAAACATGTACATTTAATATTTTTGAATAAAAAAATTAGGTGGAGGTGAACAAGTCTGACGTCGAAAATATAGTTTTTAGGATGTTTGGGATTAGCGCAAAAACCGCTGAACGAATTTGAATTAAATTTGGCATACAGATCGTTTATAATCTGGATGAACAAAAAGGGTACTTTTCAAACTCAAACTCAAACTCTTTTTTGCATTTATGTTTCATGTGTGTGTGTTGTGTGTGTGTGTTTATTGTGTTCATGTTCATGTTTGAATTTGATATATTGAAAAAATGTGCTTTTTCTTTATCGTGTACCATATTAAGTTTATGGAATAGGGATTCAATAATTTAGTGTATATTTTTTAAGTATATGGCCTAGTATCCTGAAAAGAGAATACACGATACAATGAAATTTTCTTGATACAATCAAAATTGCAAAGTTTCTTCTATTTCTATGTTTTTTTGAGTATCAAGGCGTAACGCTTATGTGTTTTTCCAAAGCGTAGTAGGTTCCTATGGAGAAGAACGGGCAAGAAACTCCACGGACACTCTTTGAAATCAAAATATTGGTAACATCATTCATGTTGAAATTATGCACGCGAGAACAATTTAGAAAGACGTGCACGTTAAACGCGTCCGTAATAAAAATATAAAAACAAAACAATTCAATTTTTTTTATAAAATAAGCCGTGGCATCTAAGCAATGACCAGTCCCTTCTGACGGAGCCCGTTCACGCACATGACGCATGGATCAGCAACATTCAGCTCAACCACTTTACACACATAGTACTTATCTAGCATCCAACTTTAGTGTACCATCTTTTCATTAAATTCGTTTCACTGAAAAAATATCAAGAATCTTCTAGACCATATCAAGTTTCATCTACCCATAAAAATATTCATGCAGTAACTAAGTCCACCATCTTAAATATTTTACCTCCAAACCCTCTTATAACTAAAGTAGTATTCCTAAAAGGTTAACAACCCGTAAAGTTGGCATAATCCCATTAAATTTTCCCTCACTATGATTTCAATTAAACGTATCATCCAAAGCAGCCATTATGTATGACGTGGAAGACACGTTCTAAAGTTAAATTGCTCTAATTTGCGCCGTGCACCTTATTGCAGCCCCCTTTCAAAGCCACTGCGCCGCGATTTTTTGTAGTGGTGGACGGTGATTGTCGATGAAATTATGAGAAATGTCGATAGTTTTGTGTGATATGGTGAGAAGTGTTATATCACTTCCCACCATTTCACACAAAACTATTTCACGTACCTTTATCACTATTTCACCATTTCACGTAATAATAAAAAGAAAAATATATCATGAACGATTTTCAGTCCTTAAAATAGCTCTGAATCTATGTTTGTATTCACCAATTAGAAATTAGTTTATACTGCACACTACAATATCAGTTATAGAACCATCTGCTTACTCAGTTAAAAAATAAGTACCAACCTAATAGATATTTACCCGGAATTTAAATATTTATTTACAAAACTCCGCAGAGAGTGCAAAATTATTATTGGACCTTAATATTTTCCTGGCGGCTTAGACCCAAAAGCTATCCCAATGGAATTACGTAATGTTTCGAGATAAAACGCGCCTGACCTTTCTTTTGTAGGCCAATAGGAAGGTCAAAGAGCATTTTTTATGCTAATCTTAGAATGTTTCTTTATTCAGAAATTAATTAAGTTGTTCGTTTCTACGTCAGGTCATGATTAATTAGCACACTAATAAGACCTTTCTACTTGTAATTATATAACAATAAGGATGAAACTATTTTTTGTCCTAATAGTCGAAAACAAGGAATACAAAAAATTTATAGTATTTTCAGGTTTAGACCTAGGTACGTAACTTTTCCGCCTTTCCATTCAAAAAACACAGATGACGTGTTTAATTTATTAAAAAACTAATAAAAATTGATAACAATAAATAAAAACATTAACTTCAGACTATTTTTGTCCATATTTTGTTAGTACTTTAGGGGTATGAGGAACAGCGTGTGAGGTTCACTCATCCCCCATAGAAAAGGGAGGATCCTCCGACCAGACGGGTGTCATGTCTGGCGGGCAATTGCCCAGAGGTTGAAGTCGTGAGCTTGTATATATGTCCACCGCGCGGTAAACTCTCATTGCGCGATGCAGGATTAGAGTGACGTCAGGATGTTGTGTGACGTCAAGTCTTTGATGCGTAGTTCGCATGTGGCGATGTAGATGCCGCCACATCACTCCCCTCCGGAGACCGGAGGTCGATAGTGGGCTGAGTCTTGTATCTTGCGATGCTTCACAGTACCAGCTGTGGTTCCAGTGAGTCGGAACCGGGTGCCGCATAGTTCGCGGTGAGTCGGAACTGTCTGCGGTGATTGCGGTGATTCCCCAGTGAGTCGGGGTGGCGCTGCGTCTTGATCCAGTGGGTCGGATGTGGTAGAGCCCCGTGTTGTGGCTGACTGCTTGCGTCGACCAGGAGAGGGTAGAATGGGCTCTGCTTGTGAGACCGGCCGAAAGTGCAGGGGCTGTGCCAAGGTTGCTGATGAGGCTGAGGGTGATGACCAGGAATGCGCGTTCGCTGCATGCTGGTGGTCAGGATACCCGTTGAAGCCGTGGGTGCTGGCTGGCTGTGTGACTCGCCTCACGAAAGCTTGCGGGTGTGACGATGATGATGACGTCACGCTGAATAGTTGCACGAAGGCTGCGTTGACGTTCATACTCGGGGTCACCAATTTAGGGATATGAGGAACAGGGTGTAAGGTTCACTCATCCCCCATAGAAAAGGGAGGATCCTCCGACCAGACGGGTGTCATGTCTGGCGGGCAATTGCCCAGAGGTTGAAGTCGTGAGCTTGTATATACTCGTATGTCCACCGCGCGGTAAACTCTTATTGCGCGATGCAGGATTTGAGTGACGTCAGGATGTTGTGTGACGTCAAGTCTTTGATGCGTAGTTCGCATGTGGCGGTGTAGATTACCAACACACCACAGTACCAACATTATATTAAAACTATGTTAATGACGAGACACTAATGCTTAGAATATCGAATAAAAATCATAATTTATTATTTTAAATAAATCATTTTATCGACACAAGTGATCCCTATCCGCCACCACATTTAACGGATGCGTCCGCATTTTTTCACCCCCCTCTATTTACGATGTGATTTTCTCCATTTTGCTTTTCAAAGCGCATCGCCTTTGAACTTGTCTGAATTATTTAATCGTTTAATAGAATTACTGAAGAACACGATCCCCTATCTCTTGCTCAATACAACCTTCCCCTTAATTGGCTCGCTATGAAAATATTTATCTTCGACTTTTTGTGGCTCTGTATAGATTTCTTTGAGAAGTGCACTATCTTGTTAGACTTTCATTACATTGGTATTGGATTATTGAGTTTTCTGAGAAGCCAATTACGCAGTTATTTTATTTTAATACCGTCTGTGTAGGAAGATATTAGAAGCTTTTGTCAGGTATGTCGTAGATATTTCTAGGTAAATTAACTCTAACAATTTTAAAGACTGATGATAAACCTCCAAATCACTATCACACAAAATTATGTGTTGTCAACAGATGGTAGCACATCGAAGTTTATCTCAAAATTATGTACATTTAAGAAAACTTACTTGGTTTTATATTTCTTTGTGAAGTATATTATTATATTATACCTGCCATCTAATCTCTTCACCACCCTTGACTGGTAGAGAATGCTTAAGGCATTAAGGCCACCTTTGTACTTTTTTGAGTGTGAAAAGTTTAAATAAATAAATAATAAATTATTATTATTTTAATTATTGTGAATGTGAGGACTATGTGGGTCCTATATATATTATGTATAGCTTTTTGTTTTTTTTTCTCTTTCTCAGTTAATTTTAGTGAGAATTAGTAGTAGGCAGTTTGAGTACTTTATGCGGCCTACCCAAATGTTGTTTCTTTGGTACTGTTCGTCGAATCGTTAAGCTCCTTAAATTCCGAGTTGAGCTGCACGATTACTGACACATGCGTGCACTGATTGAACAGGTCCACTCATTCTGTGTGGTTCTTTCCTCAAAACACCATTTCAGACACCAATCTACATGGTCCTCAAATGATCTGACTAAGATTATATCTGGACTTTAATAGAGACCTCTGAGTTTGTTTCGACCTTTCTTCTCAGAGTAGTCAGATAAGAAACGCCGACCTCATATAGTTTTTAAAAATATGATTGTAGTGTAAATGTGTTTGTACAAACGTACTTACAGAAATAAAATCACTATCATTTGTCACGAAAAGTAACATAGGATTTTCTTCACAAATTATGTAACCGACACTGAATAATCTACGACCGATTTTCAGATCACCACCAACACACGCACACACGCAATTTCAATACCGCAATAATTAATGAAAATTAATTACAGAATTGGGAATACTCCCATGAATACTCTCATCTATTTCAGGAATATGCATTATAATGCTGAAAAGCGGTCATTCATCAACCCTGGCACTAGTCACGGCCTCAATCGAGGTTTTAATCAACGCGCATCGCATTCAACAGATTTGCAGCCAGTTATAATTCATTACGGCCGCTAAGTGGGATGGGATTAGTAGTCCACATTTAATCACGTAAAGCGCACTGCTGTCTATTTTGTGAAATAACTTGTTGGGCAATATTGATGGGGTATTTCTGTCTCTTTTACTCTTTATATGCTGTGAACTATTACAAATATAATGGTATAAATAAGTTGATCTATTCTGTACAAATTTACCGTGAAAACTTAGTGAAGTTAGATTGAAATGAGCTGTCAAGCTGTCAATAGTGGAAATTCCTAGCATCAGGTGAAATTTCAACTCACTTCAAATAATTATTCACGGTGAGTTTTTCTCAGAATAGTCCGGCATGACAGGACTGTACAGTATGTTAACTAACGAATTTCATTATCAAATATTCACAAAAAATATAAAATTGATACGAAAAAGAAACACTCTGTACACGCCCACTTGTCTTTCCACGTTGAAAGCTTGAAATCTTTTTTTTTAATTGTAATATTTTTTTCTGCATGTATGGACGCTTACGGGAAACGCCCTTCGTTAGTTAACATATTGTATATCGCCAAGATATACAATCATATCAAAGTTCATACATAATAAACAATCTGCGATTGAAGTTTGACGCACGTCACACATAGGCGTACCGTGTAGTACCTCGATATATGAAGCTTGTTGTCTTATTTTGATCACTGTCCTACATTCAAGAGCATGAAAAAGAGGCTGGGTTCCTGCTACAAAGTGAGCCAAGTTCGGAATACGTAGAAATCCAAGGTTCCAAGGTTGCCTGGAAGAGATCGCAGTAAGCGATAAGGCCGCCCATTGTATATTTTATAGTGTCTGGTATACAATAAAATATATATAAATAAATAAATACAGTTCCTTTGCTTTACTTCGTTCTATGATGAAGAAAGATAAACTATTAAGTACATAGAAATCTAGAGTATCCAACAGCTAGGACCTACTTCCATTTCAAAGCGTGCCTGAAATAATAAACCTCTATGGCTAATTATATTTGATGCCCGTTATCAATGGTCCTATAAAGTCGCCTAGATGGCCCTAACACTCGATTGAGACATTTAACGTTGACGCACCCACTAATTGGGTGAGGACAGGGAGGTGAAGGGACAAATTGCTGTTTTAGGGTGACAATAAATTGATACCGGCCGAGGGAAATTACCATACAACCCCGAACGTATTTCACAATTGCTTTAATTACTGATGCCCGATGGTGGCAAGTGCCGAGAATGGGTACGTTCACCCTACGTGGTTATGTTTTCTTAACAATTGTTGGTGTAGGCCGCGCCACCCGCAGAACTGGTGTTTAAGTGTTTATTTGAATTCGTAGGGGCAAGGAATTTAATTATTGGTTATGATGGATGAATTAGGTATATATTTACTGCTTTTGTCGCCTCTGAAATCGTCACTCTGTCATTCCAATTTTCTGTTGAAAAAGGCGACTGCGGTGAATTTTTAATACACTCATCATTATTATTGTTTGTTTTTAACGTATTTAATCACACTCATGATATTAAATTTGTTGAATAAGTATGTAACACAAACAAGGCTCATATAATTTACTTATCAACTACCTCACTAATTAAATAAGGCAGAATACAATTTTTTTTAAAGAATAATGCAATATTGAATTAAAACTATGGTTTCTGTCTAGCTCTAGATAAAACCAGGACTTCCACAAGTAAAACAGAAAATATTATGAGAACTGGTCACCCCATTGCTAATGAAGGCACAGCTCTTTTTTTTAGCCAATCGAACTCTAGAAACGCTCTGGGGCAAACAATGGGATGAAGATTTTATTGGTCACTGTTTGTATTTATTAGCTATTGGTAATCAAAACAGGAAATCTTTCACTACGTATTTATAAATAATAATAGACACGTAAAGAAAGCTAGAGTTACGCTATTTAAGTTACCTAATTTGTTATTTTTTTCATTGTAGTTTATGCAAGAAATTTTATTTTAAAACTATAGAAAATAAACGCAATATCCCTTACGTATAAATTTTTATCAAAACACCACTGCTAACGATACAAAACCCAGTTAACAAAACAAATGAAATCATTTTAGAACAACACGAAAACTTTCAAAGCACACATTCACTCACACATCACTGACTACTCATTCACTCACTCACACACACACATAATACACATACGTTCACTAAAAAAGACCCATCATAATTGAATGGTCTTGAACGCGCGCATGAAAACCTAAACGCACCGTTTACAATCTACGGGGGTAGCTACCCGGGGTTATTTTGGCCGACTATAAATTAATTTCGGCACAGGACACTGCAGTTAAGCCTCCATACATTTTAATTGCTTCCATTATCGGCTATTCTGCAAAATGGCGAACTGATGACAATGGAGCCCACCCCATGACAGTGTTTTGATAAAAGGATTTATTAGGATTAATTTTTGTGTACAGAAATTAGAGTGCAGTAATGTTTTAAGTAATTAAGTTTTGTGGTTTTTGTGTCATAATTTTATACTGGGCATAACGGACATGTTATACAGGATCAAATTGAATTAACTAGCGAAACTCCGCAGACGAGATGGGTATCGATATCTAAACATGATCAAACAAAAAATTAATTATTTTATGAGTTGTTTTTTGGGGTCATCAACCGCCGGTAGTATCGTCACTTGAAATATCAGTAAAAAAAAACAATTTTCTTTGTGTAAACTTATCACAGACGAAACAGAAAAAAAAACTGATTTCGTCAACTCGTATTTCAATTAACAACACCAAAAGTGGTCTGACCCCAGTTTTTTTTTTTACTTTGTTGTGTTTCGATTTTGATACCCATCATGTCTGCGGAGTTTTGCTAGGTAGTTAATTTTGAACCAGTATGTTTATGTTGAGCACACAATTTGTTTCTGAAGGGAGTCTCTCGGAACTACGAGTATATTATGACCTTTTGTCAAGCAGTGAGAGATAATGAGTCGATAGTAAACAACTAAGAGATCTAATTGGAAATTGATTCATCATAGCAATCATCGTTAAAAAAATGTATGTTTTCACTATTTACCATTTTCATTCATGCTAAAATCTGCCCACAACATTCACCCACGGAAAAAAGCATCGAAAATAAGGAAAAAAGGACAAAACCCAAATATTCACCCCACCATTATTCCTAATTAAATTCATAAAAATATCCAATCTTGTGTATTCAGATGGCCTTTTCACAAAAAGTAAATGTATTCAATATGTTAATTAGGTTTAATTGCGATTCGTTTCACCAACGAGATCAACCTGTCGAAAATAATAAAATTATTCAATTGCAGCCAAAAACAATAGCAGGGGATCGTGTTCCCGTATGTTGGTAAGTACTTTACATTATAGGTACATTTTTTTTAAATTATGTGTAAATGAATTAGCATTGCCATTCAACGTGGCAATGCTGCCAATCTTCTGGGCACGTTTCCGGATGACAGCGATGCGGTCGAATACTTCGACGCCTAAGTGTCCTTTTGTCTTTGCATTTATTTGTATAGTTAGTTAGTTATATAGATTGTATATTTTATATAAGGTTTTAAATATAAATAAATAATTGTACATCATAGAAATGTATATATGTTCAAACTTATCCACCTTCTGCATACACTGAAACACCTAGAAATAAGAAAACCTTTGATTAAAAATCGTCCCAACACAAATGCTTTTTTAGTAAAATGTTCAATAACTGCACATACCTACACCTCAGACCCTCGGTAAAAAACCAATTTCGTTTAACAGTACCAATGACGACCAGAACCGCAAGTACATCCATCGGAACTAATTAAAAGCAATAATTACGTATAACCATTCGTGTTCATCCTTTTACATCTTCATCCCTTTTGCATAGTTCCAGCGCTGGCTGACAAAGCAAATCCAATTGTCATTTTCTCATTACTGGTCTTTGCTGTCTGCCCTTTGTTTCAAACAGAAATACATTTAAAAAAGAAAGAAACAATTCCAGACTAGATGCCAGACGGATTTTATTTTTGTTGATCCGCGTAACAAAGTTTGTAGGAAGTTCTATAAAAAAGAGTTTAAGTTGTCTCAGTGAGTGCCTTAAGTTAAGAAATGCAGATTTTTTTGCTGTATTTAGAAACTGTGTTTAAGTTAAATAATTAAGGCATAGGTCACCAATCCGTACTGGGCCCGCGTGGTTAATTACGGCTCACTAACTCCCACCGAGAAGAGGCCTGTGTCCCAGCAGTGGGAACATTATAGGCTGATTATACTATGACTTGCATAAGACGGTACTGCTAACGCTGTGCGCGTTAACTGTACCGGACCCTATGTGGAGCTGGCGCTACACAATAAAGCAATATTACATTTTTGCTATTTATTTCAAGACGATGGCGACGTGCTCACTTTTACGCACCTATCACATAAGTCTTGTTCTCTTGTTTCTTGGAAACAATCGCCGCTTAAACAATTTTGAAAACTATAGTGCGTTCATTACAACTTGACCCGTTACGCAATTGGTAGCACTGAATTTTGCAGTCTTAGTTTCAATACAAGTAGAGTTCAAAATGGCGACTGACAGAACAGTACTACCAATCACATGACTGCAAAATTCAGTGCTATAAATCGCGTCACGGGTCAAGTTATATTGAACGTACAATAGTTTTAAAAATTGTTATAATGAACGCACTGTAATTCTAAATTCTTTTGAGTGATGGAATGCAACTGGAGTTATTTTTCTACCTAACTGAATGATGTAAGGTTCCTTTTTGCTCACAACCTTTACAGTACCTAATTAAAGATAACTTTATACATCTCACTCTAATTTGGCATCTAAAGTTGATTAAGGGATCTCGCGCACTAGACGGGCACGACCACGACCGCGACCAACACGCGTAGCATGATATCCATAGAAACGGGTTTTCTAAGGGTTTTGTCGACGGAAGAATAAACAAAATGACAGATTATCACGATCTGTCAATTTGTCTATTCTTCCGTCGACAAAACCCGTTTCTATTGTGGTCATGCTAAGCGTGCTGGTAAACTACAGACCGATACTAATCGCGCACTTTGTCGCAACGGCCAACTAGCCACACCCCATACAATACTATTAGGCGGCCACGACTGGGCGGAGTCGTGGCCGTCGAGTGCGTGAGATCCCTAAACGTCACCGATAGGAATCAAAGTTTACTCTTTCAGATATTCAGCTGAAAATAATAGATACTACACGTTTAAGTACGGAAAACATCTGGAATACTTATAAATATCAATAACTGGCTGTGCCGCGTGGTTTCATTCGCCTCACTCGGCTCTAAAGTGTCGTAGAGTTATGTCAAAAACAAAAGAATACTTTCAAATCCGACTGGTTTCAGAAAATAGCCCTTGAAAACAATAAAACTCTTCAGCTTCATTATATTAGTATAGATTTGTTAAGCAATTGACGCAGACCTAAATACTTGTGAGTATTTCATCCAAACTATCGTAACAGCAAACGCATATAGCCCTGACCTAATCACTTTTAGCATAACCAAACAACCAAAATATAGATCAAACAACCTTACCCAGCAGAATACTCAACTGCTAAGGTTAGTACAGTCAACCTCAAAATCAACAATATAAACAAGAATTCATTTAAGACGCAGATATATGCCAGTGGCCTTGAGTGGTTAGCTTGCGTGTTCTGTACTGAGCTCACGCAACGCGTCGTACGTCCAGCCAGTATCAGGACTCGCCCAACAGGGAGCGCTGTCCTAAATTAGACGCATTATTAATTTACTATACACAAAACAAAAAGTATTTTAATAAAACACGTATACTAAAAGATCAATAATTAAATTATTTTTTAAATAGTTCAGAAAAATACGCTAGATTTTGCGTGATTCTCAGCTTATTTATCCGCGTTAGACATAACTTTACAAATTAATTTCACTAATATAAATATAATCTAAAATATTGATATATAGGTAAGTTATTAAAAAAATGGTCTCATTTAATATATTTTTCCAAATCATTAACACTATTCGTTAACAAAACACAACAAACCATTTACAATATAACGCATTATTTTTCAATAGTTTATAATCAATTCATGGAAAACCGACAAATTATGAACTAGTAACAAACTTGCTTGCGACGTAACGTACCTTCCGCTAATACTAAATAGCCTGCCTAGCTGCGAGCAACTTGGAAGTAGCGCTCGCTCGGCTCGCGCGCGGTTGGCACTGTTCTAACCCCAACCTAATCAATTTCACCCAATTCACAATTTTTCGACAGTTAATATAACGGAAATAATACCAAAAGATTATAAAACTAACAGTTCTCACAATCCTACAGTGACATATACATGTTTTTGAGGCTGTCTGTACCGGCAACTCTACCACAGCTATAGTTAAGTAATATAATTTATGTCAATACTGAAAATTATAATTTCAAAGTAAGTTAGCAATCGCCCCGGGTATACCATTTGTTATATTTGTTTAGGGTTGTTTTTGTTATTCTCTACGTACTTAGTGAGCAATCTAAATTAGTTTTCGGGTTGGCAGGTACCTTGTATATAACTGTTTTATGAATATGTAATTGATTGATGAATGGGAAAATAAATAGGACAGTTGGGAGTAATTGATTTGATACATACATAACATGACGCCTGTGTTCCCCGAAGGGCTAGGCAGAGGTCCTTTAGTACACCCACATTTCGCCAGTTATGTTTACGTCCCATGTAATAGGGGGCGAGCCTATTGCCATACCGGACACAAATCCAGACTCCAGGCATATCGGGACCTCGGCACACAGGCAACGGAAGGAACACGGGTGGGTTTTAGTCAGTAAAGTCTGACACGCCCTCCCGCTCCACCCAGAGCGGGAGAAGTTATTTGATAATTTCCCAAACTCAAAAAAAAAAAAAAAAAGGGTAGCTTTACAGTTCATTACACGTTCTTATAATAATGTCGATTAGAAAAAGGATAATAATTTTACGAAATCTTTCTAACCAAACAATTTACTATTTACCCTATTACGTAAAACTGTTCGTAATTTACGTCTATTCACATCCCAGCCGTAAATTCTCCCCTTGATAACTGAGAAGTCACTTTAACTTGAACATTTTCATACGTATATATATAGTTACGTTGCGCCCCGCTCTCCCCGTAGCACTTGCTTGTAAAATATACCAGTTGGGTGGAAGCGGGGTATAATCACAAGAACGGGTGTAAAATTGCAAACACCGTTGTTCTCATCAGTGAGCCCTTTTACGTGTTTATTTCAGAAATTATGGCTATGTGAGCTGTTATTTTTTTAAACGTTCCCTTTATCGTGGGGAAGGTGAAATATTTAAAAAAAGAATGGCGATCTCTTTCTCGTGTTTATGGAACGAATGGTGTCAGTGGTGAAAGACAAAAATACCTATAAGTTTTTTCTCAAACATGCTTGTAAATTCGAGCATTATTTCGACAATCATCTTAGAGATAAATCTATAATGCCGTATTGGTCAAATACATGCGAGTAGGCGGTCGGCAATGTTACTATAAAAATCCATATTAAGTATCTGTTGTGTTTAGCGGCTGAATAAATGAATATGAAAACTCTTAACTGTCGTGTAATTGAAAAACGGACTTTTTACTTCAAGACATGGCAACCAAGGAGGTAACTTATCAAAGATTTTATTTAAATGTCGATTTGGCTTGCAAAAAAAGAAACAAATGAAAATATTATATTGGTGCGTGAAATATTATCGTTGTTCGTCATTGATTCTGGAATTTATAATGTATTTACTTAGTTTGAATTTCCGCGCATTATTTGGGAAAAGTACTATACAAACCTTGGCAGCAACCAGGCATTGATGGATCGACTTTGATAATTTCCCATCCTCAAAAAAAAAAAAAAAAAAAAAAAAAGGCTGCTACTGAGATATTCCAGATGGTAAATCCCAATAACACTTTGCCCGACCCGGGAATAGCGCTTGCGACTACTAGACCAACGAGGCGTAGGAATTAATTTGATGATAACCGATAACAGTAAATTGTATATAAGTACATAGGTACGTACATCCACGCAGGTTACTGGAATTGGAAATTCGGAATTGCAAGCAATGGGAATTGGAAATTACTTAAACTTATTTAATTTTAATTTAATAAAAATCAATTGGTTTTATATTTTTACTGCCCAAAAAGGAGTGTAATGTTTTTACTTATTTCGATTTCTCTAAAAACATTAAGCACAACATTTAGGCACTTAAGTTGTACAACAATTCGTAGTTTATCTAGTCATCTGATACGCTGCGGTGTTTATTTATTATTTTATTTACCAACATTAAATTAAAATAAAACAAGAGCAGTGATAGCCTAGTGGTGTGACCGTCGGGACTGCCAAGTCATAGGTCTCGAGTTCGAACCCTAGGCACGCACCTCTGACTTTTCGGATTCATGTGCGAATTGTATAATTCAATCACTTGCTTCAAAAACTGTGAAGGAAAACATCGTGACGAAACCGGCATGCCTGAGAGATATTTCTCGACGGCTTGTGAAGCCAAGTCAGGGGCCCTAATCACACGAGGTTATTCACTAATCACACGAAAAAGAAAGAGAGAATGTAGCAACAATAAAATCACTATTTCCATTCCACTATTGTACCCATCAGTACTCTCGCGGGTTGGGAAGGTACTTAGGTTGGTACATAACTGATTTATGAATATGTGATTGATTGTTGAATGGGTAAATAAATAAAACAGTTGGAAGTAATTTGATGGTAACTGATAAAATTAAATAATACGTACAGTGGTACATTCGTTCACGGAAGTTACTGAAATCGGAATCTCAAGCAATGGGATATTTTGACTTATTTAATTTAGTATCTAGAGTAAATTTAGATGTATAATTATACTAATTTACAATAATTCTCTTCCAACAAAAAATAATTTTCATTAATTTAAATACATTACCAGTCGACAGCGATGCGGATGAATTTTTCGATGCTATGTTTTAGTTAAATTAGTATATAATTTTGTTACTTTTATTAATTAATTAGTTATAAGTTGTTTGTACCCACATGTAAATAGTTTACAATGGCACAGACAAGATTAAAAATAATTAACCACCGTATTTAAATAAAAATAATTTCAATATAATTCATATCTTACTTATTTCTATTACCTTCTCTAATAACGTTTATGAAAAGTAGACGAACCAAAACGGCTTTAAGTTGTGTGTTACAAACATTTTCACATTTATAATATTTTATTTTATGTACCAACAATAAAATGACTGTTTCTATTCCACTTCTGATCCCATCAGAACACACAGCAAGACATAATTTCCATGGAAATGGCACAGATTTTCCTACAATACGGTACTTTATTACGAATAACTGGTATCAATACAACATAATGTCATATCAAGCTGTGCAGGCGCCAGACCCCTATTGCTCTGGTCATCCCTTCAAGCTATAAAGGACAATCATAGCGAGCCCAGTTGTTGGATGGCTGTTTTTTATTTTGTTTGTTGAGTCGTTACGTCGAAGAGGGTAAAATATACGTTTAATTTTGTTTTACCGTTGTTTAAGGTGAAGGGAACATGACAGAATGGTTGGTCCTAGAAATGAAAGGATAAAAGATGTGTTATTGCGTGTGTACTTGCGTGGAAAGATAGCACAAAAAGAAGCTTAAGACCGTGCATTCTGAAAGTGGGCAACGTAGCAAATAGATGTCAAATATTTCGCTGTTTTTATTAATGTGGCAATATTACTGTTTGAAATATGAAATATGGCTAACTAGTGAACTAAAATATTGATTATGAAATGCAATAATTAATAGCGTCACACTGAATATTTAGTTTTGGATGTAAAAAAGTATTTAGAAACTTTCCAAATGCCTTTTTTGCACCTAAAACGGTTACAACATCAAATTCAGTGTTATAATTGTAATTCATTATTAATATTCTAGTTCACTAGTTAGCGATATTTCTTATTACGATACAGTAATATTGCGAAATTAAACAAAACAGGTAAATATTTGACAACTATTTGCGCCGTTGCCAACTTTTAGAATGAACGCTCTTAATATGAATATTTCATTTGATTTATCTTTTTAATACATGGCTATACCCCTTTCCAACTAAATATTGAATCAACTTAATTCGTTCAGATAAATAACATTCCAAAAATACCAAACGAAGTCCTTCAATATCAAATCTAAAATAGATATAGTTAATAACTTGTGGTCCTCTGACCCTTAATACGGCGAAGCGGAAAATACTTGATAAAACTGAAATGGGTTTATCTTATCCGACCATCAGAAGTGTGTCACAGACTAAATGAACCCTTTTCCTTCAGAGACAAACTAAAAAAGATAAAATGTTCCTTAGCGTACATTAAAGCAGTGTCGGACTGGGAAGAGGCCATAAAAAGGCAGGAACCCGCGAGTCCTTAGGGACGGAGTTGAGTCGGTCCTTCGAGCCGGATCAAAGTATAGAGTGGACAGTCGTAGGAAGTGTCGTTTTAGGTAAGAGTTTATTTCAAAGAAGATTTTTTTTTTTTTTAATTACCCTTTTGCTTACATTTTATAATGCTCTACTTTTAAGTTATCTTTGAAATTATTATGCCAGTGTTACGAAACAAATTATATTTATCTTTATTTGGACATGATAACATCAGATATAATATTTAGCTTGAAGTGTCAGTAAAGCTTTGGATTGTTTTATTATTTCGTCTTTAGACAAGATCTCTAAACATCATAGCAGGATGTACGAAACGGTTACCTACTAAAGACGATTCTAAAATCAACTCTGACTTTTCAAACAAAATCATTTCTAATTGTTCCGAACTCTACAGCAAGCAACCGATATCGGTCCACGGGCTGCCCTGCGAGCTACCTAGTTACAAGATTTCAAGCGTGAAATTTTATCGAGAGAATTAATCTTCAAAAGTTTCCCGACATTGCCCTTTTGTCTTAGATGTGCCTGCAATAAAATTTATTCCTATTTCTAATCGGAAATAGATAATTCGAAGGGGAAGAATCCCGTGGGCTCGATGATTCCCGTCCTTATTTAATTCGCCATAGAGGAAATCGGATAATATTGGTAATTATGATAAGTAGGGGACTTATTTATTAGCTTGGTAACTAGTAAGGTTATATGTACATATTTGACTTAGATATAATTTCCGGAAATTATGTGCTGACAAGTACTTACAAAATATAAGTAGAATGTTTGACTTAGATATAAGAATAATAATATTAATTAGGCCCAATAATTTATTTATGTAATAATGAAGATGATGACGATTAAGTAGTTCTGCCATAAGAAGTATTGATGGAAGTTCAACCCACGTGAGTTTCTAATCCAATAGGTATGTAGGTACTACTACTCGTATCTATAAAAAAATAAAAATGTTTATTTCACTTTCAAAGGGCATTACGATACATATTATTGGAGATCACCTTTTAAGCAAGGAATTGCTTTTGTTAGGAGACTCCGCGCTTCTACTTGTCATTATCTTATGCAATTGAAACGTAGACAATGTAAACATGCAAAATTGGAGATTAAACGAACTTACCTGAAGTGAAGTTCTATCCAAATTATACGAGTTGCTTCGTCCGAAGATATTAGATAACATTGTAGTAATACGTCTAAGATATCGCCTTTCACCCACTAAGTAAGAGTTTTTTTTTTTTTTTTTTTGTGTGGGTAGGTACTTCGTCTTCCTTCTCGTTGTGCCTGTAGTGTGATTCATTTTGTTGAAAGCCTGGAACCTTTTAATATTTAATTTAAGATATTGGTAGTTACAGGGTTGGGAGGGAACTAATCTCTTCGGACGAAGCAACTCGTATAATTTGGATAGAACTTCACTTCAGGTAAGTTCGTTTAATCTCCAATTATACTTTGTTGCTTCGTCCTTCGAGATTAGATAACATTGTAGATTTTGAAAGATGGTGAAATATTAAAACACTCATATTTAACTATTAAACGTATAATGAACAAACAATATTTATTATTAAGTATTGTTTTCTAAAACTAAAATGTAGTTTCTCATTAGATAGGGGTAACTTATAAGTAATTAAATTTTAATAACAATCTAACATAATGTATCAATCAGAGGTTAGGATAGATAAAGCAAATTGATCAGATTGTTCATATTGAATATCTCTATGATAGTATCTAGCGAAGACATTGGAGGTACCACTCCACCCAGCGGTCTTTCGTATCGTGTCAATATTGACACCAGCTCTATGGGCGGCTGAGGTGGCTGCGTGTCTGGTGGAGTGAGCAGAAAATATTGAGGTGTCAATTCCGCTAATTGATAGAATATTTTTTATCCACCCGCTGATGGTATTTGTGGATACCGGTTTATGTGGTTTTTTAATACTTAGGAATAGGCTATTGGCATTGTTTCTCAAAGACTTTGTTCTATCTATATAAGCTACTAACGCTTCAGCCGGACAGACTTCCGGACGGTCTTTATAAAATGGAATATTAAGACAAGGTTGAGCTGAACCTGGGCGAGATGTTTTTATAAAATCGTTTATCTTGATTAATATATGCTGACCATGCACAGTTATATTTTCTAGTGTTATTTTGCCAATCGTTTGCACTCTGTGTGCAGTTATTAGCATGAGCAAAGTTACGGTCTTTTTGGTCAATTGTTCTAAACTTAAATTACGGTTTGGGTACCATTTCGATAACGAATTTAAAACTATTGAGGGATCCCAAGTGATATTATATTTGGGTGCTGGAGGACGAAGTCTGTAAAAACCTTTAAATAGCCTAGTGACACGGTCGTCAGACCCTACTCTCGATCCTAAGATCAAAGACAGAGCGGAGCGATGACTGTTTAAAGATCCGTATTGTAAACCAGAATTAAATAATTCTGTGAGAAAATAAATTACCATCGGAAT
Organism: Agrochola circellaris; assembly: GCA_914767755.1. NCBI lineage: Eukaryota > Metazoa > Arthropoda > Insecta > Lepidoptera > Noctuidae > Agrochola > Agrochola circellaris. The sequence continues at coordinate 7,946,351 of OU611847.1, forward strand.
TGACGCCTCATGTATTTCAATTTTATGACTTTTACAAAACCTCACCCAGCGTCGAATTGCAACGTCATATTGTTTTATTGAATTTTCAGAAAGGGAAGCTATCATAATATCTAAAGCTGACGGTGGTACTCTTATTATATATCTATTCCGTAGCGCCGTCCTGATAACTTCCCTGCAATCAACGTGAGTTTCGGGAGACTGTTGGAATTAGACAATAACACATTATCAGAAGGTGTAAACTGAATCAATTCGGAACAGATAAGTTTTTGAAACAGTGGAAACCAGGGTTGTGTAGGCCAAAATGGGACCACAACAATACCCTCGGCCTGATCGGTTATTATTTTTCTTACAACTTTTAGTATAACCGCAAAAGGAGGGAATGCGTAGAAAGAAAGATTTTTCCAGCTTAAAGTAAAAGCGTTCACAGCGAATGCTCCAGGGTCTCTATTCCATGAAATGTACTTAACACATTTATTATTTAATCTTGGTGCGAAAAGATCAATTTTAGGTTGTCCAAAAGCCTGTACAATCCTTTCAAAAGCATGATCTTTGATCTCCCATTCGGTATCGGGGTGAGATTTTCTAGACTCCGCATCTGCTATTTCGTTATCTTCTGAACTTATGTATGTAGCGAACACAAATATACCGCGAGCTTCACACCATTGCCACAAAGATTTTGTGATTTCGGTTAGATGTGGAAATCTGACTCCACCCATACGGTTGATATACGAAATAGCAGTAGTGTTGTCAATACGTAGTAAAACTTGACAATTTTTTAATCCTTTTGCGAATATTAGTAAGCCCAAGAACGCTGCCAGAAGTTCTAGATAATTTATATGTTTGACACATTCTGAATTACTCCACTGGCCACTGGCGGTCTCCTCACCGCATGCTGCCCCCCACCCTTTTTTACTAGCATCTGAAAATATTTCCAGCGAGTAGCTGTCTTGTCTAATGGGATTGACTGCGTCATCAATTGATTTTAACCACCAGGAGAAATCGTCCCGCAGGTACTGTGGTAAAGACATGTGGCTATCGTAACTACTCGTTTCACACAATGCAAGGTATTTGCATCTTTCCATTTGCTTGGTATAAAGCCAACCGTACTGAATTGCGGGGCAAGATGAAGTGAGGAGGCCTACCAAGCGTGCAAAATTTCTTATTTTACAACGAGGTTTGAATTGGAACGATTGTAATTCATTTTTTATTAAATTTCGTTTATCTTTAGGTAGGCTAACATGAAATTGTTTCGTATCTATCACAAAACCAAGGTATTTGCAAACGTTACTCGGAATCATACAGCTCTTTTCTATATTAATAATAAATCCTAAGGATTCTAAAATAATTCTTGTTTGTAATATATTGTCTAGACAATCTTGATAATTGTTAGAAATAATACAAATGTCATCTAAATAAATAGATGACAAATAACCTAATGATCTCATTAAACAAATTACCGGTTTTAATAATTTTGTAAAAACAAATGGGGCTGTGTTTAGGCCAAACGGTAAAACATTGAATTGGTAAATATTACCCTCGTATTTAAATCGTAAGTACCTTCTGCAGTTCGGATGTATAGAAACGAGAAAATATGCATCCTTCAAATCAAGGGTGGCCATGAAACTGTTCTTTGATACTAGTTTTAAAGTTGTTCTCAGATCTTCAATTTTAAAATGTTCTGTTATGATATGTTTGTTTAGAGACTTTAAATTTAATATAAATCTGTTTTTACCATCAGGTTTTTTAATCAGGAAATAACTAGACAGAAACTGTCCTTCACATGGTTTGCAATGTGAAATAGCTCCACTGTTTATAAGATCAGTGATGGCCAACCTGTATTGAAGGGATTCTGATGACGATAATGTAGGTAAAATAGGTTCGTATGACTGATAAACCGGTTTCGTAAACGGTATCTCGTAACCTCTTATCCACGATAATATAACAGGATCATTAGTTATCAATTGCCATTGATCATAAAAATATAATAATCGTCCTGCGGAACGTACCAGGTCTAGCGCCGGAGGGCTGGGCGCTACTGCAAGCGCGGCGGCTGTCGCGGTTGCTGCTGCGGCCGCGGGCGCGGCGCCGCCGCCACCGGCTCGGTCCTCCTGGCTGCTCCCGCTTGCCGCGCCTGCGGGAACGGAGGCCTCTGGTTTAAAGTCTGAGTAGGGGCCTGTCTCGGTCTCTGCACTGGTCTTCGGTCTTCTGACTGGTGTGTTTATTTTAATTTCCGCGCCTGATTTGGATATGGCTTTTGCGGCTCTAATAGTATCGGTCAGCTGTTCGCCAAATAAGAAATGATCGATTTCTGTGTTAAACAAATGATCTTTTATATCTTTTTTTATCGTAGAACATATAAAACTACGTCTTGTCATAGACTCGTTGTATTGTGAGTCACACATCAGTCGACCCGCTTCGTTCAGCAATTTTATTACTGTCTGGTCTTTGTGATCCGAAGAAAACAATGTATTGAGAGCTTCACTTATACAAGATATACTTGCTGCGACCTGCACCTGTTTATTTTCCAGTGCTTTGTCTTTTTTAATGAGCACATCTGATAAAGCAGCCTTTATTTCTGGATTTAACTTCGGAGCATCAATCTTTGTGCAGTTTTTTGGATCAAGATGCTTTTCTAGCAGCTCTTTTTTGGCATCCTTTGTCAAGCCTGTCGTTGCGATGTGTTCCCAGCGAACAGATAATTCACCTCTTATATCCGGTCCATATTTTTTGTCCTTTGAAGGTGTTTCACCTAAGAGATTCAGAATCTCATCATCCAGGTCAGGAGGATCGAGCGCTGCTTCAACGGGCAGTTCCAACTGCACTGTCTCTACCTCATCTGTAGCAGGGATATGTGTAGTTGAGGTGGACGTACCCGGTTGGGACTCTTCCGCATCCAAAATCGGAACTGACTCGACTTCGGGTTGAACTTCCATTCCATCTGGAATATAATAAGTACCAGATATAGGTATTGGAGAAAATAGCGCGGTGATAGTCCTTAATAACTATCCACAACACTGAGTTCATCAACCATACCAATATTCAGAAATTAATGAAAATGAAACAATTTTTGGTATGCGAATGTGATCACTACCCCTGTGTAGGTATAGGTACCTAATAGGTTTTAGAGCGGTGATAGTCCTTAAAAACTATCCACAACACTATCAAATAAATTTAACCCATACCTACGTACCTACATAAGATTTAAGTAGGTCATTAACTAGTGTGACGGTAACATTCCTTGCAAATGTACACAATCACTAATATGTAGGTATGTATATAATTAACCCAATGAATTGGGAATCCAAAATTATGTGAAGGTAGCATCCCCCTAAGATGTACACAACACTATTTGGAATATGACGTCCTGTCAAATTATGATACGGATATAGTCCTAAAAACTATTCACAATATCTTTCTTTTGTTATAACATTGATATGAAAATACTTCAGCTTACCTTCATGATCCGATAGCTCAGGCGACAGAATGATATTCGCCGATGAGCTACTGCTTTCGGAGCAGATTCGAACTCGCGACCGTTTGGTACGTTTAACGATTTTCTTTTCAAGTTTTCGTATCTTTCTTCTCAAATAATCACTGTCGTCGTTTTTGTGACTACGTTTCGGCATCTTATTTTAAATTTTCAACGAAAAGGAGAAAGTAAGTGGTGATCGGCGACGCACTAAAACGCGAATGAATCACACTACAGGCACAACGAGAAGGAAGACGAAGTACCTACCCACACAAAAAAAAAAAAAAAAAACTCTTACATAGTGGGTGAAAGGCGATATCTTAGACGTATTACTACAATGTTATCTAATCTCGAAGGACGAAGCAACAAAGTATAATTAAAAATAAATGGGTAACTTAAAATTTAAAATTACTATCTGTGATTGCCTACTGTGTTAATCAAACATTAATAAAAAAATTATAAATCCGAAAGTGAGTTTGTTTGTTACGCTTTCACGGCTAAACGGCTGGAGATATCGTGATACTTTGAACCCTGAGAAAGGACATAGGCCACTTTTTATCTACATACCACGCGGGCGAAACCGCAGATGGAAGATAAACATAAAAGCAGACTGTAGCAAACGAATACCGTCCTTCTAGTACCAAGATAAAGATCGTCAGATTGGCTTTGTAACTTAGCAACTTCCTTAGTTCAACACTAAAATAGCACTGTTCTCGAGACAGGTTCAAGATCCTTAATCTCCAACTAACTTATGGGTTAAGCTGTTTATAAGTACTTACTACGAAACTAGAACTCGATTTTAGGAACTAAGTTCCGTGCCATGGTTACAGGACGTACTAAGCCAAGTGTCCTAGTTATGCAAATTTTGCTTTAATGAGAACTACCTAAGTCTATAAAGTAGGTATATACGCGGTGTATGGGACTTCGATGCGCAAACTGTTACCAAGGATTCAGCACAACCGTAGAATGTTTTTGGCGGTCATTAAAAAAAATCTACGTTTCATCATCATCATCGTTTCAGCCGAAACACTCCACTGCTGGACATAGGCCTCTCCCAAGCACCGCCACTTCGACCGTTTCTGCGCAACTTCGAACTTTTTGTTCGGTGAACCTGAACGCGTCGTCGCGCCGACAGAGGGCGCTTTCCGGTTTTCCGAACAAAAAGTGACATAAGCACGAAACCGATCGCGGATTCGCGCAGCGATCAGTTTTAAGATTAGTGCGTGGTCTACGAGTGAGATCAAAACTAGTCAACCTACCCCGAAACATACACGAAATAAAAACATTAACAAAAAAAATAAAAAATTATAAAAACTAAAACCTAACTACACAGGCAAATTTAAAATGGAGTCATATGTGTTAGGGCAAAAATCGAACAGATTACGTGTGACTCCGGATTTTTCGCTGTTCTTTTTGTCGTACTTGGGTTTTAGTTTATAAAACTTTTATTTTTATTTATATTATTTTGGGGTTATCATATACATATTTTTGTAATGTGCTCGTCAAGCTCTTTCATTTGATACCCAACATGACACAATATTTATTTTTAATTCATGACTTTATGTCCTCTAAAGGGCGCCATATTGAAGTCAATGTGACGTCACATAGCCTATAACCAGCGGACGATCAAGACGCTTCCAACGATACCTACTTTGTCAAATTATGATGAGGAGCTTAGAAGTTATGAGGGAAGAGATGAACATACATACATACTCACACCGGTTAAAATCATAACCCTCCTCCCTCCTTTTTGCTTCGCCGTAGTCGGGTAAAAAATAACAAAGTTTTATAATTTCTGTTAATTATTTTTATGCCACACAAACAAAACTTTTCTAAGATTAATGCAACAAAACTTCAAAATTCTAGATACTTTTACGAAATTAATTAATTGTTTCGAAACATTAAAATGAATACTGCTTAAAGTTGACGAAATTAAACTCATTATGTAGGCGACAGTACTCGGTGGCGGTAACCACAAGCTTTTTGTGATTCCAGTGACAAATGAACAGCCTGAGAGCCGACCGAGCTGATTTTCACACGTAGACCAGCTAAATACAGACGCGACAGGTCTTGTAGGTATGATTTCTGATGATTATATTGTAGCTTTGGCCGATTCAACGCCATATAATTACAATGGGACTTATGTAATTAATTATTAGAGCAGTGATAGCCTAGTGGTGAGACCGTCAGACTGATATGTCATAGCTCTCGAGTTCGAACCCAAGCCACGCACCTCTGACTTTTCGAATTCATGTGCGTATTGTATAATTATCACTTGCTTCAAAAACGGTGAAGGAAAACATCGTGAGGAAAACGGCCTGAGAGATATTTCTCGACGGCATGTGTAGCCAAATCAGAGGCCCATGGACGGCTTTAAAACTCTGACACCCAGGTTAGTCAATAACCACACGAAAAGAAGAAGAAGAATTGATTATTTATTGAATTTTTAATGTTTACTGGATTTCCGAAAAACAACAGGGTAATTCTTTTTTACAACTTTTAGATTTTAATAGCCATGTTTTGGTATAAAATAACATAACATTACATCACGCCTGTGTTCCCTGAAAGGTTAGGCAGAGGTATAGGTACCTATTACACCCACATTTCGCCAGTTATGTTTAAGTGTCATGTAATAGGGGTGAGTGATATAAAATATGAAGAATATTACTATAATAATTATTCTCGTTTAGAGACCTACTCTTGACGTGGTTATTATATACATTATTATGCCATGTTCATAAAATACAAATAAAAATGGTTGAATTTATCAAAACCATTTATATTCTATGGGTTTTTCATTTCAACAAAGTTTTGTAAACAAATTTCAGTCGTACATCAGTCGCACAAAAACGTTACTCTGTGTCGCCAGTTGTTTTGTAACTCTGTTTTTTCAGAGACAAATGAATGGCGGAAAAACGTAGTAGCTTTTCATGTTACACGGTTTCCTGATTGGATGACATTTTAAACTTTAGTTTGAATATTACTTTACTTTTTTTTCCTGAAAACTCTGCATGCAAAATGTCCATGAATACAGTCCCACTACAGTTTTGTATCTACATGCAAAATGGTTGGAGGTTATTTGAAATATCCTTAGGCATAATCTACACGGAACCGGTACAACGCATTAAAAAATTATCATTTAATCTTTGACAATAATTACGCGCACCGGAGGGAGTTTCGTACTTTACGCGGAGTTTAGTAAATGGTCTCTAACGTGGAACTGTTCATTTGGAACAGAACCTGTTCCGAGTTAGAACTGTTACAAATAAAAGCGTGATTTTACGCGCCCGCTCTAACACGATTTAATTTGATATGTGTTCAGTGAATCTTCGACCGATTGTTCGTTTTGGGTGTTTGGGAATAACTTGATCCTATACGGGACGGTTGAGGTCTTTTGGAGTATTAGTTCCAGGGATTAGATTAGTACCCACAATTATAATACCCAGTACCAAAATTCCGAGTGGATTATTTAAACTGTCTGCCAATTTTTAAGGCATTTTCGGTACCTGTTTATTTATCACGAGACAAAGAATTGTGAACAGGATTTCTCTTTGTTTAAAGAATGGCAATCAAAGTTCTTTTTTACTGACAGAATACTTCTAAAAAACAACCAAGGCACCCTACCTTCCATCAAAACCGCCAATGTCTACACGAACTAAGTCCACAACTATCCCACAAGTACAAGAACCTCCCCTGTATTCAGATCACATCACCCACGCCACTTTCCAAATCAAAGTAAGACTCAAAGCAAACACTCGTTGAAAATGCGATGTAAATAATAAAAAGGTACGCAAAGTACGTAGAGGTGCATTAGAGTGCATTTCCACTATCCGTCTTGCCGTACAGAATTTTCAACATTAGGAGAAGGAGTTCGATCGTTCAAACAGCGACTGACAGAAAATTGTGTCAAAGAAGAACGAAATAGAGATGGGTAATTCCCTTCATAAACATAACAACACATTCTAGAATAGAATAGAATACTATTTATTGTGTTCACCACATAAATAACTATTTGGTCTGACAAGACGTCCCCCAGTGAGATCGAGATCATACCTCTTGTTAAAAAAACGAGGAGGTGTGTTTTAGAATCCGTAGACGTATCACATTTCATTAAGGTCCAGCAAAACTGATCAAACTGTACAAACCGGATCTTCTGACCACTAGTTTCAAAAACGGATTTGAAAAACCGGATTCTCCTACCTTTTTATAGCTCCGTCTTCGTGTAAACGTGCTCTAAGGTAGGTGAAAGCCTTCTGAGGCTGTCATTCGCGCCATTGTGGTGCGTCCCCTCCGCCGCGGTTTATTTCAGATTCAATATGCACTAGAGATGAGAGACCATGAAATATGGCGCGCATCCACTTTCAGCGCCTATGTCGGATGTGGTTTGAATATATTTTTTTAAGGAGAAAATATTTTTGCGTTATTTTTTTAAAGTGTTTTATTGCTCTGAATAAGAACAGTCTTCAAAATTCTTGTAATTCAATTTACGTGAAATGTTTTTATTTTAACAAAGTAAGATAAAAATATATGTTACGCCCTTAAGCTTCGTGTAGATTGGCGCGACGCGACTATAACAAAACAATTTCTAAGAAAACTTCACGCTAGAACCATTACCGGAGTTACGTTGCGCCTTCGCGTCGCGCTAGTCTGCACGAGGCTTTATTCTTTCACTCAAGAGAACTGGTGAACTTAAACTATCGCAGTTTTTTGCTGGCATGATAAAAGATTATTGTTATGGTCAAAGTAATTGCCACTCTAGCATAACGCTTGACAAACGTAAAGACCACCATCGTTTGGCGAATTTTACCATCCTTTGGCGAATTTATTCCGGAAGGTTTATGTGTATAATACGTTAATAATAAAGTTACGTAGGTAAAACTAAAAAATCTCGATGTTTTTGTCAAGTTGTAAAACTACACAACTATTTTATTTTTATAAATAAAAGTTTGATGTTCAGTTACTTGGATGGCTAGAACGTCGTAATCTAAATCAATCTATTGGTAATTTAGTTAAGTTTCTCTATAAGTGAACTGTAATTTGTTCTTTGAGAAAATAAATATCTTTAAACCGATAGACCCCCCTAGCACCCCCCCCCTAGCACCAATGACATCTTTAACTACGGGAAATGTTTTACTGATCCTCTGAAAACGTTGACCTTTTAATGATGTACGCTTTTTTAAATTAATTAACTTCTAAGAACTTTTGGGCTAACTAAGGAAGCATACTTTTTAAAATAAATAGGTCTCTTTTAAGATTCTGGCCTTTTCTCACAGTTGGTCGCAGTAACTTAGCCCGGCCAAACGAGTTAGGTTAGGGAACTGTGACCAATGAGGTGGCCCGCTATAGCCGGCATCAGTCGGGGATCATGGAAGGCGCATAAGATCTCATTATCCCCGGTCCAAGTGTGAAGAGAACACCGGGGTTCGCCCACCCCATGGTGGAGGATATCCATGAGGATTTACCGACGCGGAAAAAAAAAAATGGAACTGTGACCAACCACGCGCAAACTGAATCGGTCACAGTTACTAAGCTAGCACCTCGACCAAATAGGTTAGGTTAAGAAAAGGGGAATTATTTGAGGTTCGATTTAATACATGCCAATAACTACATAGCCGTGATAACCTAGTGGTGTGACCGTCAGACTGCCAAGTCATAGCTCTCGAGTTCGAACCCAAGGCACGCACCTCTTTCTGATTCATGTGCGTATTGTAAAATTATTATCACTAGCTTCAAAAACGGTGAAAGAAAATATCGTGAAGAAACCGGCATGCCTGACAGATATTTCTCGACGGCATGTGAAGCTAAGTCAGAGGCCATGGGCGGTTTTAAAAGGGGTGGGTAATTATCAAATAACTTCTCCTGCTCTGGGCGGAGCGGGAGGGCGTGTCAGACTCTTACTGACTAAAACTCACCCGTGTTCCTTCCGTTGCCTGTGTGCCGGGGTCGCGATATCCCTTTCGGACAAACTCGCAACCCCGGCAGAAAACTCTGACACCAGGTTAGTCATTAACCACACGAAACTGTCCTCATAAATATAATTCACTAAAAAAACAATTCACTTTCATTATAGTACACACACATAATAAATGAAAAACATTACAATAAAACGGTCCCGAGAGTCGTTTTTAAAATGAGACTTGAAAGCTTTAACTAGGACAAGTCCATTTTGTAAAGAGCTTGAATCCATTGTGGAAACAGTTCCAACTTTGAATTTTTTTTCAACAATAAGTGCAGAGAAACTGGACTGCACTTTTAATGCAAAATCATTTTGGACAAAGTGCATGAATGAAAGACTTATTACCTACGAAGACTATTATTGTCACATTCTCTACAATGTCATTTCTTCTTTTTCCTGACTTCACAATGGGAAGTGAATATTTTTTGCGCTTTTCTAACGGGTGTTTTTGGAAGTAACTAATTTTTTTACTTTTAATTACTTAGTATGCAAGTTTAAAATAGCTTATGGTTTTCAAATTGAAGTACTTATATTCAAATCTTTTTTTTAATAGCCATGTCTACAGGTAAGGTCAGCAACGAATGACGAATTAAACTTTGGTTTTTTAATTTTGATTATTGATCAAAATATTTATAAAATGAGACCTGATATAAAATTTAAAGAGTATAACTAGTAGTAACTCTTAGAACTGAAATACAATGTATCGAATCATTTTGTATGATGTATTTGTAAAAGTAACAGTGATAATCGACTTTTATTGCCAAAACAACAACAACACAACAATTGATTAAATAGACGCATGGAACATTATTTTTGATTTGTAACATCTTTTCTCTCACTTTCCTGCCATCAAAATCAAAATCGAAATAATCAAATCTGTGGGACTAATTTCGTGAAAAGGGACGAATTGTGTCACAGGAAGCCGGGGAAGCGCGCTATTTGATTTCACCAATGAGTACGCGAGGTGTTAAAGTGGGCCGTCAGAAACGACCTTGATGAGGTCGGCCTTGATGCCCCTTTAAGACGCAGATATATGCCAGTGACCTTGAGTGGTTAGCTTGCGTGTTATGTACTGAGCTCACGCAATGCGTCCCACATCCCTCCAGTAATAGGACTCGCCCATCAAGGAGCGCTGTCCCAAATTAGACGCATTATTAATTTATTGTACTTAAAATAAAAGGTATTTTGATAAAAACACGTATACTAAAAGATCAATAACTAAATTATCTTCAAAATGGTGAAAGTTTCAGAAAAATACACTTGATAAATTTTGCGTGATTCTCAGTTTTATATCCGCGTTAGACATAACTTTACAAATTAATGTCACTATGTAATATAATCATAATCTAAATTATTCACATATTAAGTTATTAAGAAAATGCTTTAATTTGATATATTTTTTCCAAATCATTAACACTACTCGTTTAGACGTGATCTTCAGTATAAAATCATTAAAAGTCGATTATCGTCGCCTTAATTTTGCTTATCACCAAGGTGAGATGTCAGATGTCATCTCATGCGACTACTGTAAGGCTCGCTCATTTTTTATACCTACACAATATTTCAGTCAAAACAATTTTATTCCCTGCACACTTATTTTAAAGAACAAAAATAATCCTCTTTCGACCCTCAGACAGCAGTCATCAGAAACCCATCAGATTATTCTTCTTACAAGCAATTGAAACAAATAGTTCTATTCATTATTAATTTCTGAGCACCTTATGACAAGTTCGACGGTATAGGGAGACTGGGGAACAAATCATCGACACAAAATAGATAGATACAGAAGCTCGGCTTTATAGAACGGGCGAAACGCACGCACACAGACACGCTTCACGTACAGCGAGTGCAGACGTACTCGCGACTGGCATTTGTTTGATATTTCCATAGGTAAGCGTTTATTCTCCTTTTTTTGTTTTTTTATTTTATAATTAATTTTTAATTTTTATTATTACTTACTGCTTGTATTTCCTGTGCGTGTCCCAAATAAAATATTTTTCTTTCTTTTTCTTTCTTTTTCTTTCTTTTTCTTTCTTTTTCTTTCTTTTTCTTTCTTTTTCTTTCTTTTTCTTTCTTTTTCTTTCTTTTACTTTTTCTTTATTTTTCTTTCTTTTTCTTTCTTTATATGTGCGTGTGAAATTTTTCGCTCACTATACAGCGTGTATCAGAAAGGTGTGGTACAGACTATCAAAATGAATAACTTTCTCCCTGAGACCGTTACAGTCGTTTCATACATTGGGTCGAGTAGGTATTGAAGTTTTGTATGGAACGACTGTTTATTTTTCCATCACCCTTAATTTTGACCACACTTTTCTGAAACATGCTGCATAGAGCCGACCTTCTGTACCTCACTATTCTGTGTCATCGCTTCGATTCGGTATATCGTAATCGGCTTTTCTATTCCATTTCTAGTATGTACCGCGTCTAATTGTACTCAGGCCTCTAGGGAGTGCAACGTTCGTGTACCTGGGGATCTAATTTTAGATATAATACAGTAAGTTGCTTGTCGGATTTTGTCTTTTAAAATAACGAGAAGCATTGAAATTGAAATATAAATGAGGATATGTCATTTGAGAAGTTACGATGAAATGAAGTTGAAATAGAAGGAAAAATATTCGGGCTGTCGTAATAATTATTACGAAATCCTAATTGTAAATCATAATTAGTACTAGTGAGAAACTGTTAACTTCTACATACTGTCGAATGTCTGAATACATAGTGCTTATGAGTAGTAATAAAATATGTAAAGAAATCATTAACAGAAAATCAATCACTTTTCTGTTATGACACGCAAACAACAAGCTAGTTGTATCACTGAAAACCGAGGAAATCAGAAGCACAACATAATATAATATTTCCACTGGCAACATTTAGATTAAAAGCAAATTTTCCGCCAATATTAGGCTCATCTTACGCAAATTGAATGCAAACATGGAGCCAGCAAATGCGAAGATTGTTATGGCAGAGCATTAAGTATAATTGAATTTAATACATAGACGTACATACTACATTACATTACAGGAATTAAGTATACGAGTAGTTGCTACGCGATAGAAATAAGAATAATAATAATTATGAATGTACATAATATATTTATTTTTATAAAAAAATTCAAATGTAAATTATATGTTTGAAAATGAAATAAAGAAAAAAATTATACTATAATTATTAATATTACTCTGACACCGGGTTAGTCATTAACCACACGAAAAACAAAGAAAAGAAAGAAGAAAATATTACTGACGATTTCGGGAGTTGTTAAGTTTTAGCTGCCAAACTTACTACAGAGGGGCAATCCCAGAATTTTTAAGAACGTTCGAATTCTAGTCCCTGCGTCAATCTGTCAAAAATACTGATAATTTACCTACATATAGCTTTGTTTTGTTTATTTTAGTTGAGTTTTGTTTTTGACATAGATTGTTGATGAGTAGAGATTGCGAATAGATTTTGAATTTTAATGAATGAGGTGAATCCCTCCTGTCGTTATATTTAGAATGCGATGACACATCGACAGTAAGTTAGTCCCAGTCCCAATTCAGATTCATCTTAGTTTCATCTTATCTAGTAGGTATGGTACCTCTGTGTCCTATTTTAAACCGATCGTAGCGCGAATACACGATCGTGCGAGCGAACTTTTTGTTCGGTGAACCCGAACACGTGGTTGCGCCGACTGAGGGCGCTCGGCTTTCCGAACAAAAACTTACATAATACACGCGACCGATCGCGTTTTCTTGCAAAGATCGCTTTTATATAAGACGCGACCTAAGTATTACTTCTTCTGTCTCATCGGCACAAAGTATTTGAGAAATTCTCATGATATAGTAGAAATATTACCCAGGTGCGAGTAGTACATAACTTAGTAATTTTATCATCCTAAGAATGCTATAAAAGACGATATCAAAACTATCAGACAAATTATGAAGAACGTTCATAAGTAAACTGATAAAATTTTACTGCAATCACCAATCACCTAGCCAGACACCGTGATTAAAGGACTATCGACCTTAAGATCATTTTATGTAATGGCCAATTTCGAAGAACAATATTGAACCGAAGACATCAATGGGTTCTTATGTTAAAATATAACAGGTATTTAAACCTCTGTACAATTAAGTTGGAGGAGTTAGTTGACTATGAAGACATTTGCTTGGTAACGACTTACTAAATTTCAAGGTTATGTGTCTAGATGTCCGAGGGTGTCTATGATATTGTATCTTTGGAATCTGCACGTATTATTTTTTATGTATGAGGACATTCGCATCTGAACATTCGATCTTTAAGACTTCAAACTCAAACTCAAACTCAAAGTATTTATTTCAAATAAACCAATTACAGGCACTTTTGAATTGTCAAGGGGGTCGGTCAGTCAGAAAGATGAAGCTAGACGCCCATTCCAAAGCGTAGTAGGTACCTATGGAGAAGAACGGGCAAGAAACTCCACGGACACTCTTTTAAAACATGATATGGTTACAAAATATTGGTTACAGCATTCATGTTGAAGTTATACATGTGAGAACGATGCAAAACATGAAAAGCGTCCGTAACCGAAATAAAAAAAAAAAAAAACAATCCAAAAAATTAAATTAAATTAAAATAAGCCGTGGCAGTTAAGAGATGACCAGTCCCTACTGACGGCGCCCGTTCACGAACATGACGCATGGATTAGCACCATTCAGCTCAACCATTTTGAAGGGAGCTAAATGATCCAACACACGCGCCACCGTCAGCGAGACATTAGAGTGAGCATGACATACTCTCAGCCGCCATGACACATTCAAGTCAATTAAAGACATACCCTGCACCTAAATGGTAGCTTTATAGTCGGTACATAGCACTCACACATGTTCTATGCAATTATACAATGCTAAGAGGTTGAATTTAAACAATGCAAAGATAGTTTATTAAATCTTCAGCAGCTCCAATTGTATTTTCAAATGCTAATCAATTAGTTTATGCGCCCTTGTGGAGCAGGACCAGCGTTGGGCCAAGCATTTTTATCAGCAATATAATCTGCCAATTTATAATATGCTTGGCTGCATAGTGTGCGTTTAATATAAGATTTAAATTTCGTTTCATTCAGTTGAAGTATGTGGGGAGGTATTTTATTGTAACACTTTAAACAGTACCCCATGAAAGATGAGTCCACTTTAGCCAGCCTGAAACCCGGTTGAACTAATTGGTCCCTATTCCTAGTAATATAATTGTGTCTTGCACCTCTTTTACTAAAAAGATGTAGATTTTTCCTTACGTACATAATGTTTTCATAGATATATTGACAAGGTACCGTCATGATGTTAATATCTTTAAACAGTTCCCTTAAAGAGTCGCGCCTGCGGAGGCCATATATGGCTCTGATGGCTCTTTTCTGCAGAATAAAAATAGACTCGATGTCTGCAGCCCGTCCCCATAGTAGAATACCGTACGACATAATACTATGAAAGTAGCTAAAGTAGACTAGCCTCGCGGTACCTACATCTGTAAATTGACGGATTTTTCTCACAGCATATGCTGCTGAACTTAATCGTCCTGAAAGGGATGTTAAATGAGGACCCCATTGAAGCCTTGAGTCAAGCGTGATCCCTAGGAAAACAGTTTTATCGACAAATTCTAGTTTCTCTTGATTCAATACTATCTCACAATTACTACTTTTGACATTAGGCAACGAAAATCTTATGCACTTAGTTTTTTTCCCATTTAATACTAAATTATTAGCAGTGAACCAATTTTGGACCTGCTGTAGGGCGTTATTTACGTCGTCAAGATTTGATGCACGTCTATTAATTTTAAAAATTAAGGAAGTATCGTCAGCAAATAACACCATTTGTGGTTGAGTTTTTAACAAATGGGGTAGATCATTAATATAAACTAAAAAGAGGAAAGGACCCAATATTGATCCTTGTGGTACACCCATTTTTACTTTTAAACCGATTGAATTGACACCATTTATTTGAACTTGCTGTTGTCTATCATTTAAATAAGATTTTACTAAACTGAGCGCAAGTTTTCCAAGTCCGTAATACTCAAGTTTTAAGATTAAGGTTTCGTGGTCGACGCAGTCAAATGCTTTGGAGAGGTCACAAAAAATTCCTATGGCGTCTTGGGCCTCTTCCCACGCCGTAAATATGTGTTTTAATAAGGTGACACCGGCGTCAGTCGTACAACGTCCCTTGGTGAAACCATACTGTTGATCATGTAAGATTTTATTGGTGTTAAAATGATTGAGCATTTGATTAAGCATTAACTTTTCAAACACCTTGCTTAAAACTGGCAACACGGATACGGGTCTATAATTATTGGTGTCTTTACTGTCCCCGGATTTGAAAAGTGGTATTACTTTACTATATTTCATTAGATCAGGGAAGACTCCTTGATCCACACACAAATTAAATATTAAGGCTAAGTACGGCGCTATAGTCTCAATAATGGAGGTACAAACTTTGATTGACATTCCCCATATATCTTCGGTTAATTTGATCTTGATTTGCTTGAAAGCTTTTATTAATGTTATGGGGTTTATATGCTTGAATTTAAATTCAATCGGGCAGGATGAAACGTTTGCTCTTAATAAATCAATAGAACGCGAGGGCGACGAATGTAAGGTTTCAGTCGTTTTAATTGGCATACTGGTAAAGAAATTTACAAATTCTTGAGCAACTTCTTTGTTAGTGCTTATAAGACCCCTTGAAGTTTCTAGTGTGAAATCATTATTATGTCTTTTATTCCTGTTTGTTTCGTCATTGATAATTTTCCAAACCGTCTTTATTTTATTATCGGCTGATTTGATCTTGTTGCTAATGTACAAGGCTTTAGCTACCTTGCAGGTATTTTTAAAAGTTTTAGAGTAAGTAGCAACGTATTTATTAAAAGTTTCAGAGTTAATATAAGGCTTAAGGCCATACAGCTCAAACAATTTTTCCCTACTTTTCCTAATACCCTTAGTCGCCCAGTCACTGAACAAAAAATTTGGGCAAATCGTTTTAGTTTTCTTCTTTAGAGTATTATTGAACTCGGTGCGCACTACCGAAAAGAATTCCTCATATAATTCATTTACATTTATTATAATATGTCCCGGTATACTTAACTTGCCAATTAAGTTATTATTAAATCTACTTAGATTGCTGGTTGTTATTTGTCTAGATTGTATCTGAATTCTTTGTAATGGTGTGTTGGACTTGAAAGCAACGGTTTGACCGCTGTGATCAGAAGGGAGATAATTTACAATGGCTTTGTCTAAGTAGTTGCAGCAACAAAAAACATTATCAATACATGTAGCTGTATTTGTAGTTATACGGGTTGGTTCTGAAAACACATTTGACAAATTGAATGATTGAAAGAGACTTAATAATCGGCTGCTATTTGAACTATTTTCTAAGATATTAATATTGAAGTCACCACAGATAATCAGTGATTTTTTACCCGTTGCAAGTTTTACTAGAACATCTTCCATTACTGACTCAAATGTGGAGTAGTTTTGATAATTTGGGGGTCTGTAAACGCACACTATAACATACTTATCTAGCTCAACACAGGACAATTCAACGTTATGTTCAACCGACAGATCAACTATATCTTTACGAGTCTTAGATTTAATAGAATTTTTAACTAAGATTAGTGAACCCCCACGTTGCATAGACTTTCGGTTAAAACAACTGCCCACACTATAATTTTTATAATTAATTAGCATCTCATAATCTTTTAACCAATGTTCAGTCAAACAAATAATTTCAAACATAGTTTTTTCTAAAAATAATTCAATCTCTAATTGTTTAGATGAAAAACCTTGAATATTTTGATGGAATAATGTCAAGGTATTCAGCTTAGACTTTTTTTTACAATTAACTATTTGAGAGCAAGAAGACACCTTGATCTTGGTAGGTATAACTATAGTGTTACCAGTATCTTCTGTTGTCTTACTATCTAGTTTAAATTAATATCCAGAGAGAGCCCCAACACTCCCATGACATCACCAGGCAATGAGATCCTACTACTTGTGGACCCCACATTATGACAGGAATTTGCCATAGTGACACATGGATCCTCCTTCGTACAATTATTGTAAACGTGTATAGCACTTGGGCTACAGTTACTGGTGGCCACCTGTACATTAGAATTATTACTAATAATTGAGGTGTTAATTATAGTACTACACTTCGACATACTACTTATGTCTGAGTTAATATAAGCTAATAGCCTCGCTATTTTAAGTCTAAACCTAATGGGCAGATACACTGTATTCCTTGTCGATTTCAATTTATCAACAAAATTGTTGGTGTCAAAAAATATAAGTTTGTCACTGTAGTGACTTACTAGGAACTGTATATGCTTATTAAGCATATGTATATAATTGTTTTTTCTATTTGATAACCTTTCAAAATAGGGAAAAGCACACAAAATTATTTTATTACATTTTATCTTTAAAATCTCAGTAACACTGTCAGTGATATCTTCTTTATTGACTTGGGAACTATTTCCTACAAATACAGTTATATTGGTATTAGAATCATATTGATTTCTAGTAATTGATGTCATTATTTCTTTGAAGGAAATCCCAGGTAAACAATAGTTTTGAGTAGAAAAACTCAAGTTATTACTAACTAATTTCCCTAACCCTCTTCCTATACTATCTGAAAACATAACTGACTGATAGCAAATTTGACTACTACAAGAGGAAATACTACTAGCTACTGACTGTACCACTTGAGAAAATTCTTGCACAATATCAGGTATATCTTGGTTGAGGATACAGTCTTGAGACAAACTCTCAGTCTGGGACGGGTCCTCCGTTGCCTCAGGCTGGACAGCATCAGGGTTTGAAACCTTCTGACAAGTACACTGACACATAACTAACTCATTAGCAGCAAGAATATGTTCTTTGATTTGATTCTGAGAGCCCACATATTTAATAACTTCTACTTCAAGGAGGCCACTAGTTATAACCAAACCTGCAAGCAATTTAATCAAAACTTTGTTAACCAAATGTGAAACAATAACTCTCATGAAAATGCTCTCTTGTGACAAACAGTGACAGAGAAAAAGACCATGGTGGGTTTCATCAACCCATTGGTTTTCGTCTTTGAGCAGCGCTTCAACCTTTTGACTTCTAAATAGAACTTCTACAAAACCATGGCTATGCTCTGAAATATTTAAAAAATATCCACGCAGCTAGAGATTGATACTATGGTTTTTGTTGCCGTAATTGATAATATAGTTCGTACTTGGACAATGTTCTAGGTCGCCTCATTAACACGTAACTTTCGACAGCCAAACAAAAACACAAGAGTACCTAAGTCAATCTGCCTAGGCTTTTCCCAACTTTTTTGGAGTCGGCTTCCAGTGTAATCGGATGCAGCTGAATACCAGTATTTTACATGGAGCGACTGCCTATCTGACCTCCACAACCCAGTAACTGGGTAATACGATACCCCTTGGTAAGACTGGTTGTCAGACTTTCGGGCTTCTGACGACCAGTAACGACTGTCAAAGATCCACGAATGACAGCCGGTACCAACAGCTTAACGTGCTTTTCGAGGCACTGAGGAGTCTCGGTATGTAAAGATGGTCACCCATCCACGGACCAACCCAGGCAAGCGTAGCTTAACCTGATGGATCGACCCGTTCGGCTGTTATTATTTAGGCACGAGCTCCTCACAGAATACCTAAGTACCAACCAAAAATATTCTTTTTCACCACAGGGACAACTTACGCCTTACTTTATTTCAGTAACATCACAAGTCAGGAAGCTGTCTTATAAAAACTTAAGGCTTCAAGACAAAGTCTAGACTTCAAAGTCTCGGAAGTCTGCCGCAAACACAGTAATGGTGAAGTTACGTTAATAAATTTATAATAAACTGTTCGCGGTTGTTTACCGCCTGAAGTTGGTAGTTCTGAAGAGCTATTGTTTAGTTTTGTTCTAGGTGCAAATTATTGATTAGTTGATGTCTGACGCACAGACATTTTATATGTAGTTCAGACAAAGATGTTCAAAATCTGATCACTGTTAACATTGTTACTTAAGTGATTTTTCAATAATTGAAAAATAAATAATGTATCTAACAAGACTGAGTAGTAATTATAAGTAATTACTATAAAAAAACTCAAACTCAACTCAAAGCATTTATTTAAATTAAACCATTTACAGGCACTTTTGAATTGTCAAGGAATCGGTCAGTCAAAAATATGAAGCTAGTTGCCCATTCCAAAGCGTAGTAGGTACCTATGGAGAAGAACGGGCAAGAAACTCCACGGACACTCTTTTAAATAAAATAAATTGTTACAAAGTATTGGTTACATTATTCATGTTGAAATTATACATGTGAGAACAATGTAGAAAGACGTGCACGTTAGAAGCGTCCGTAATAAAAAGATAAAACAAAGACAATTCAAAAATTAAAATCAGCCATGGCCGCTAAGAGTTGACCAGTCCCAACTGACGGCGCGCGGCGCCCGTTCACGAACATGACGCATAGATCAGCACCATTCAGCTCAACCAACTAGCCAACTACCTACTACTGTACTTACTGGTTATTAAAATTATAGGAATGTTTTCTTAAAATTAAAAATAAAACAAGTTTACATAAAGTGTGGTTGTCGGCGACACAAAGCCAGGAAAAATATTGCCAGAGGTTCCATTCTCTAGAAAATGACGTAATTATTTTTGGTTTTTTCTATTTTCGAAAATATGCCTACTATAAAGCTTTGTGCAGACCAGCGCGACTTGTCGCGCGACGCGACACCGGTTATTGTTATACCGCCAAGTTTTCTTAGAAATTCTATTGTTCGAGTCGCGTCGCGGCGTCGCGTCGCGCTGGTCTGCACGAAGCTTAAAAGAGCAAACAACACACGAGTACATACACCTATGTATATTCAGAACAATCCGATCTAATCTACATACAGCGATTATCGCCTTCATCGCTGTAATATACCAGTGTTGATACGCATCTCCGGGGATTTGTTCCGCCTTGATCCACTAGTGTGTAACCATGTTAACTAAGAGGTAGTGCTGATAGTTGGAACGTACTAGTTTGCGTTGTGTTTGGAATTTATTGCTACAGTAGTAGCTTAACAAGACTTAAGTGTTTTGGAAAATGTATCGTATTACCAACGTAGGTGTGCTTATTTGCAATTGAGCAATACGTTTTGCTTTATCTCAAGTGTGATTTATAATGAGTTTTAATATATCTTAATCTTTGCATTTTTTTTAAATAAAGGTGGAGCACAATTGGCATCAAACGAGTACCTAGTTAATTCTGCGCTATTGTAAGATTAAAAGCTAATAAACTCAGCAAATCGCAGTCCACTGCTGGACATATGCTTCTACCAGGCTGCGCCAGAAAACCTTGTCCTTCGACTTCCGCATTCAGTCTGTTCCAGCCACCTTCTTAAGGTCATCAGTCCATCTAGCTGGGAGGCATCCCACACTACGCTTGCGTTGTAAGCTAATGGATAACATAAATTAAATCCTTTTTATTTCATTCATCAATTCTACTGTGGCGGCATCTACATCGCCACATGCGAACTAGGCATCAAAGACCTGACGTCACGCAACATCCTGACGTCACACAAATCCTGCATCGCGCAATTAGAGTTTACTGCGCGAACGACATAAATATGTAAGACTATCTGACATCAATCGTTGGACAGTTGTCCGCCAGACACGACACCCCTCTGGTCGGAGGATCCTCCCTTTTCTATAGAGGATGAGTGAACTTTACACCCTGTTTGTCATGCCGCTAAACGACCAACTTTTAAATCTCGATTTCCGACCTGTATTATTTAAATAACAACAACTACAGATTCAGCCCATGAAGCTTACCATAACGCTTCATTCCGTCAATAATATTCTCCCATCAAATTTTATACTTCCCATACAAAAATATTTTTATGACCCACCATCTCACAGCGCACGGTGGAACGCACCTCCAAAACGATTACTATAATGTCTGCGATGATGAGTTCTATAACCGTTATGGCTGTAATGATAGCCCACATCTGTGCACAGATTCAGGCGGTATTACGATCTAGACTAAAAACTCTATTACCTTGATCTCTCGCTTGGATATTCAGATTTTATTCAAACAAACATTAGACGGAATTTTGCTGAGAGAATATTGCAGTTGAAAGGAATTTACATGTCAAGTTTGAACAAAATTACGCTTCAAGAAGTTCGGTTTTAAATTGTTGAACTTTTATTAACTTCCTGAAATAATTTTGTGGTTATGATTTGCTGTAATTTTATTTTGCTGCTCTGAACGGTATAGAACTGCGCTGAACGATTACCGCTTTACCTAATTGCCCAAATATTGGCGCACATTTTCCTTTCCTTCTTCAATCCTTTAGTTTTGCGGTTTTTATTTTGAGACTTTTTTAAATTTATATAACGTTTTATGTGTTTACATAACACAGTAACATCCTAAACTAATATTATAAATTCGAAAGTGAGTTTGTTTGTTTGTTACGCTAAAACGCCTAAACGGATTTGGATGAAATGTGGCACATGCGTAGACCATGAACCGGAAAAGGATATAGGCTACTTTTCATCCTGGATCGTAGACGATGACGCGGGCAACAGCTAGTATAATATAAACAGATAAGAAGAAAAGTAACTACAAAGGTGATGCTTATTCCTAAAGAAATGTCTTCGAACATACCTGCGACAGGACTGGCTATGTTGATATTTTTAAGGCACATTAAAGATTCTCAACTCTTTATTTTCACTGCATAGCAGCAAACCCAGGCGCCTTGTAGTCTCCGCTATGAATAAACCACCTCTTTGAGCCGGTTAGAAGCGATTAAGGGATTATATCTAGTGGATAGGCAGCTGCATTCATGTAGGTTGGACCAAATGACATCGAATTGCGGTCAACAGTCAGTCATGTGTCATATCGCTGGTTCTGAAAAGATTACAGTCAGATGTTTATAGGCGATTCAATGAAGAAATTTTGTGGAACTTTTGCCAATTAAATGAAGAGATTAAATTGAAACTTGCAAAAATCTAAAGATGTAGTGTCTCTGACATTTCGTTTTTTGTAATAATTTTGTTTCTAACTCCTACATTGTCCAAAAGTAACTGTTTAAACTGATTTTCACTGCTGCCCATTACAAAAATCGTAATCTCTTATTTTTTAAAGCTGAAAGTGCAAGAACATCCCATGAATCATCCGACAGGGCGCTCTGAAACAAACATCGTTCCTACAAAACACACTGCACTCCTGTCTCATTACCGTTTTTTCATCATACAATGTACCAAGCACCTCTGCTATTACCCACCAACCCTGCAAACCTTTGTGGGAACTGGCAACCTCCCCTTCTGAATTTAAACGAGGAAATTATTTTCAAGTATTTTTCGGAAGAGAACTTTTATTGTATTGTTTGATTGCGTGTCACTCTGATAGATGGAGAAATGGCCCCAAAACTGACGTACAGTTGAACAAAGAGATTTGTACACTGGCAGCTAAATCACAAATACTTTTAAATAATATTGTCAGTGTGCTGAGTAGTCGATTCTTTTATATCATTCGTATAAGTTAATCTTAATCCTAAAACATTATTACGTACACAATAAAAATTAATATTGACAAAGTACTGGAACGATTAATATTTTTGCCTGCATACCCTATAGCTTGTTTGTCTGTACTTAAGGTCAGGTTACGGACGACCGAATTTATTCGAAAGTTTGCCCCGTGATAACGCCCCGTCGTAAAGTTTAATAGTCGTTTTAAAGTTTTTGGGCGAAAGTAGCGAAGTTCGACTTCAAAAGTCGGTTTCAATTCTTCAGCTGAATATGAACGTGCATTTTACTATATTTCTTTATGTAGCTTCAAAGGAAAGGTAGGAATAATTTACAAAAATACATTTGTACTTATTATAAATTATGAACTAAATAAATGTTCCAAAACATTTGAGTTTACTTTTAACTAACATTACCATTTCAATGTTAGTTTACATTTTTTTCAACCAAAACATGTTTTTAAAATCTTTTATGTATAAACTGTATATTCATAACGTAAAATTTACAGTATATTGGACTACCTACATACAAAGCAAATTACATTCGCTTTGTATTTAATTTTCTGTCCCTTTAGGATCCGCCTCATTTTAATTGACAATACAAAAGTACTTAACACCTACCCTATTTAAGTCCCTACTCATTTTATTAACTTTAAAAATAAAAGTAAAATGGCGCCCTGCCGTATACAGGGTGTAAACAATACAGTTGTACATTATATACAATAGTCCTAAGAGTCTGAGCAAAATAACACAAACACAATTTAAATAACGAGTATTTGTGCTGACGATGCGACTAGATTACGGTTTACGGTTTTCAAAATAAACGGGTTGCCGTTTTTAATTTTAGAATAGGTAGTTAGGTATCACCCTTTGTTGTTTTTGTTACCTATTGTTTTATAAAAAATCATGAAGTAATTAATTATTTCAAATTAAATACTGAGATGAAACATTTCACTTTTTTTTTCACACTTCTACTCTTGTGAAATAAATTTAATTCTTTATTTCTTTCTTTCTTAGATGAGGTGTGAATGCTTATGTGCTTATGAATGTATATTATTTGCAATAAAGAACACACAGGTGAACAAATATTTGTAATACCTTTTGAGACACGTTTAGATTATTACACTGCAATTGTTTATAACTACACGAATTGTTTAACTGCATTCAATTTTAAAACGTTTTTTTTTTTAAAGGAAACTCAGTGAAGTAGGTTACTCGGATTTGAATAAAGTATATCTAAGTAACGTACGGAACGGGTAGACTTTATCGAATTACGATCGCAGTGATGAATTCTTGGCACTCGATTTTATTCTCGACAGTTCTTATTGAGTACCTGAGTATAAAGCGTATGCTGGCAAAATATTCGATACTAGAACTTAGATTTCTTGAAATACACTTTATTATTTTAATCGATACCTAAAATCGCCCAGATATTAAATGGCATTTGATATTCGACATAGACGCGACGTGGAGTGGTGACCTACGTAGCAATCGGTTTTTTACTACGACGCCGTAGCAAATCCGCTACTTGCTACGACAGCGTAGCTCATTTGCTACGACGGCGTAGCTTGCGTAGGGAGTGTTGCACAGTTTATCTGTTGAGATTTTTATTAACAATAAATAAGGTACTTATGTACTATCGAAGAACTTCATATCTAAGCAGTTTGAAAACAAAATCCCGTGAACACGACAACCACATCTGTTACTGCCCCGGCTTTATAGCCGCCGAGTACTGCAAGCAGAAATAGTCTTTACGATGTATAGATATGAAGTTCTTCGATGGTACATCATATTTTCATTTATCTAACTTAACATTATGGAAGTATTAAGTAATCTAAATAATAAACCATTTACTAACAAATACTGGACTTTCAAGCGTCTAAATATACACAATGCCCAAACGCTTTACAGCCTCATCTTCATAATAATATAATAACGTTCATTAATAAACTTCAAAAGCTCTAAAACCTCCATAAACCTCTTCCCCAAGAGTGGAGACAACGGCCACGTAAATATTCATACCATTCTACCAAAAGTTAGTTCATAAAAATTATTACAAAATGTCCTGCATTGATTAAATTCATGAAAGTTTAAACGGGAAACTATAAAAGTTTACGAAGTGAGCGACGACCGACGTGCCGGGAATCGTAAATGAGATCAGAATACTTGGAAGAGGTTTGAGTCGTGCATGAATATCACAATAGTATACTTATAATGATATATCCTGTATCTGGTTTTAACTCGGGGGAGATGAATATCAGTGTCACTGTTTAGATTTTTATTACCTGAGGTAACAAAATTTTAAATAATTGGTGAACAGGTTCAAACTTTTCGTCAATAGCAAAATTCAAAAATCATTTATTCAAACTAGGCTGAGAGTCAGCACTTTTAGAACATCAATATTACATAAGACAGTCCGTCAAAACGCCCACCCTTCACCAATTCCTAGTGCTTTAGCTGGGAAGAAGAAGTGGCGCCACAAACTCCCCAGCAGCACAACTGTCAGTTCAGATAGAAAAAAAAAATTATTCTAAATAATAGTATGCAAAATAATTTACATTACGCAACACAAAACATAATTTAAATTATTAGCCATATGTCAGCTAGCACACACCAATATACCAAACAAAATCATCGAGAACTATTACTCAGGCAGAAATAAAAACTAAACGTAAACAGAACTTAATATATTTAAAACATGAGAACATATACAGGATGTCAGGGACATCAACGCGAAAACTGATACCATAGATTCAGTAAATTTTTCGTCGGTTATTTTAAAACAAATCTGCTGTTCCATAGAAACCTACACCTACTACTACTAATACTAATAGACCTACCACCTACCACTAATAGACCTACGCGGTCAAAATGTATGGAACAGCAGATTTTTTTTAAATAACCAACGAAAAATTTCGACACAGGGGTTCAGAAACATGTACTAAATCCAGAGTATCAGTTTTCGCGTCGATGTCCTTGCCACCCTGTATAGAACTTAACATATAGCATGAAGAGGGATCTATTTAAAACCCTTGCTTAAAACCCTTGGTTCCGTCAAATTGCATCAAAAACAAACATAACATATCATAACCAAAGGGTTATGCAGAGGTGTACCGATAGTACAAAAACAAAGTTACAAAAAGTGCCTACCTAAGTACAATATCCTGGTGTAATTTTATAGCACTGAATTACTTTCTAATTCAAATCGTACCTAACTTGAAGTACTTAGTATAACGGCCTAACTTAATTTTAATGTTTTGATTACTTTGCCTACCACATTTTAATGCACACATTACTGCACATCCCAAGACACCTCACAATACTATTAGATCCAAATCCCAAAACCAATTGTCTAAATTAAAATTTTCCCACCTCTTATTTTGCAAGAAAATCACAATATCACACACTTGCCCTAATTTCGGCAGCAGTCGTTCTGAACCCGGGTTAACGTGAACCCCATACTCTTGGGGGCAATCGTAACGTTTGTTACCCAAAGTGGGGACGAAATAAACGAATTTAAACGAACAATTTTAACCCATGCTTAACTTTCAGGGCTGGAGGTAAAATTTTTGGTCGTTAAACCCAGTTTTAATGAGCTTCTGTTTGTTTTAATTTGGCTTGTTATCAATGAGTTTTTGGTCACTTGTTTGTCTTGTAAAGTATCTTTGTCACACCCCATTAAATCTCTGTCTTCGTTTATGTATAATATCATCCTATCACATTAAGAATTCAATAATACAAAAAAAATACGAGCCTTACAGTAGTGGCATATGATGTGTAACATCTGACATCTCACCTTCGTAATAAGCAACATTAAAGGGACAGGGCCTCGTCAAGGTTTTTTCTGACCGCCAACTCTAGCACCGCTTCCCCGGCTTCCTGTGACACACTTCTGTCCCTTTTAACGAAATCACTCTCACAGATTTGATTGTTTCAATATTATTGATTTTTTTAGATTTAGAAAGAAAGATGTTACACATCAAAAAAATGTTTTATAAGTTCTATTTAAAGGTCTTGATCATATGATCGTTTCCATTGAGATATTAAGAGTTCCTTTGCCTTTTGCACACAAGGCCAATGAGACGTAGATCTAAAAAAGTGTAACGTTTTAAACGTCATGACACTTTCGTAACGTAACGATAGTGACGTGACGATAAAAAAATACAGGAAGACAAAGAAATAACTGGATACATACTAACGCATTAAGTTAATATAAAGCTTGTAAAAATATTATATTAATATTTGACGTAACTATACACTGTGATTTGATTTTTAATTCACTTTTAACCTTTCAGGAGGTGCAAGTACCATGTTTATAAACAACTTTCACTATGGAACCAACTACGAAATAGCAAAAAAAATACATCTGTTCCATACATTTTCATAAGGTAAATAGGTATTGCATTTTTGTATGAAACAGCTGATATTTTTTTCGATATTTCAGAAAAATATCAGCTCAGATGGTCTCATAATGAAAGTTGCTCATAATCGTGAGTACTTTCACGCTCTGAGAGGTTAACAGTGAATTAAAAATCACCGTGTATGGTAATCAAAGTAATAACAGCAATTTATAGAATTACTTGGAAGTGTTACAGCTATTCCCTTTACTTAAGGGGGAGGTAGTAACCGCCGTGTGCTAGTTGACTTGATAACGATAATAATTATTTACATGCCAGTATGAAGGCTAACCAGGGTCTAGACTAGGCAGGATGTGTGGTAAACACAGGTGTCGGGGTGTGGAAGACGCCGGTTACCAAGCTATGTATTGTATACTTATATTTAATACAAACATGGAGCTAACTAGCTTTCAAAAATATACTAATGGGACACTGGCCAAAGGCGACATTTTCGCTTTCATGATATGTTGTATTAAAAAAATAGATAATGGCTTGGTCCATATAATAGACCAATTTTGCCCAGTCTCCTATCCCCATGCCAAACTACTTACACTCAGTCGAATACTAGGAAATTATTATCGTATTCTTACATTTCGTTTAAATCGGTATTGGTATAAAATTGCTGCAGCACAAATATAAAACTTAAAAGCGCTTTACAGTCCAGCACACAAGTGCTTTACAAGTTTCGCCTAAAGGCGTTCGCAGGTCGACAGAACCCGGTATCAAACAAAGTGTAAAAATATTTAAATATTTGCATCCGTATTATTTTAAAACGCCCAGCTTTCACATAAAAAGCAGTTCATAAAACGCTATGAATTTTATAGCACAATTTCGTTTACCAGCGCTCAAAAACCATAATATCCATACACATTTTTTTAACTTACATGAAAGTTTTTCCGAAAAATTTCCAATTACGAATAAACACGGAGATTACCACATCCGTCGGATTTGCCTAAAACCTATAGCTTGTACCCCGTCTCAGGTGTGTGAAAGGGAGTTTCAATCAAATCAACGCAAGTGGAGAAACCGGCAAAGGAAAACCGTTCGGCCTATGAGGCCTGTGACTGATTGACAACATTGTAACAGAAAAAATGGCCCGACATTTTCCTTAAAAGTTTCGGAACTCGTTCATTTATCAAAAAGAGTTTTTTTCGAGACATTTATTTTTACCATTTTCATGCGTATTTAAAAAAATGTTCAGAAACTTTTTCGCTCTACTTCAAAGTACTTTCGTAAGATTTTTTTACGTCAGGTATCAAGAACGTCATTAGCTTATGGCAGTGCTTATAGTCACTGGCTTACATTATGAAAGCATGCGTGTCCTTTACATATATCTGTTTGCCGATCAAATACGCTGCTGAATGCCGAATATCTAGTTCAATTAGTCCAGCAGGAGGTATGTCTTTGTTCAACAGTGCTTACTACTCTAAACTATGAATACAAACTCAATTCCCGAACCACCTAACAAAGACGTAGAACAGATACGACCACAGACGTAATGGAGACTAACTTTCTAAAGTCAACACATCCCCTTTCCCCCCTTCACTCCCCCCTACCACGAGACGTTTCGAACGTCACTTGGTTAGCAAAGTTATTGAGTTGTGGCGACCACAAGCCCGTCGTGCCAACTGCTCGAACAACTTGGTACCGAGTTGCGTTAGCCCTAAATATCGTTTATTAGAAAAAGTTTTACAATTTATTGAATGGTATACCGGCTAATATTATGTTGTGTTTATTGGGAGTTTGTAATGGCGTAATAATTTGTGTTTGAATGGTCTTTATGGACAAGTTATAGCAAGAATCTGTAGTTGTTAATAGCATAATAGGTTAATTTTGTTCGCTACCTCTTTAGTAAATACTGCATTCGATAGCGCATGAGCGTGTAAAAATTAAAATTCAGTAAGTTAATCAATCAAATCAGTAGCTTGCAGTTTTCAAAATGCTATAAAACATTCAGCATTTTATAATTACGCCAAAGGTCGCTTGCATAAAGAAACAGGTTCCCAGTACGGATAAGCCGAAACGGATCGTAATCATAAACTATTCTCATACTTTCTGTATGCGCTCGCACAAAGAATCAGATTGAAAGTTGTCGGTACACACCCCACTACTGTGTACTGATAGGTACAACCCACGAGTCAAAAATTCAGTGATAGGTACCGACCTATCATTGAATTTTTAAGTCACCGATAAATCGGAGTCCGACAAACCTCAACACACCACCAA
The DNA here is from genome assembly GCA_914767755.1 of Agrochola circellaris. Lineage (NCBI taxonomy): Eukaryota > Metazoa > Arthropoda > Insecta > Lepidoptera > Noctuidae > Agrochola > Agrochola circellaris. The sequence continues at coordinate 7,975,905 of OU611847.1, forward strand.
AACACAACAAATCCACACACATAATTAAAAGTAAAAATCAACTAAAACTAATTATTTCCACATAAGTTCATCTGGCAACGCTGGTCCGATGTATAATTAAAATTTCAGTACAAAGCTGAAACCTCGCAGAATACGTGACCACGAATAATTTAGTTACAGGGATTCCCCCGTCTGTCATACGCTTTGACTAGGATAGCAATGTGTACGGATTTCTGCGGGTACTACGATCCGTTTTGAGTAGAGGTGTACTGACGTTGTAATTCTATGAGAAATAATTGGATGGTCGAGATAATTGCAGTGTGTGCAGTGTTCAGACTGATGGTGTTTGGGTTTGATGAAGATGTAACATTGATTTTGTGTTATTAATTTGGTTAGATTATTTTGGTTTCAGACTTTTTCCAGTCTTATTTTATTGACGTATCTTTGTTGAGGGGATCAGTCGGTCGATTCTGTAAAAACTTAGGTACAGTGAGCGTGAAGTGAGCTGTCACTGTCACAAATCGACCGGCAGGATGCTAGGAATTAGCACTATTGACAGCTCACTTCACGCTCACTTCACCTAAGTTTCACGGTGACATTTTTACAGAATCGACCAGCTGTTGTCTTGGTAACGATAATGGCGATAATCATGGCTTTACTAAAGTTTGAATGCCTTGTAATTTTCACACAGATAAAGTAAGAAAATGAGGATTATTAGCTCTGAAACCGCACTCAAAGATGACATCGTAATTAACGCGTCGTCGGCCTAGTAGGCAATATTATCTATTTTATTTATTTACCAGCTGCACCCCGCGGTTTCACCCGCATAAGTCTCGATCCCGTGGGAATATCAGGATAAAAGGCCAAATTTCATCCAAATCCGTTCAGCCGTTTTAGCGTGAAATCGTATAAGCGAAAACACGCATTTATAATATTAGTTAGGATTATAAAACCTTGTTATTTTAATTATTTTTAAATCCTTGAATACGAGTAGTCCTTGATTTTTCTTTTCGCCCATGGTACCCCTACCATAAGCTTGATGATTACAGAACACAGGACAAGGGAACGTCAGAGGCATATGAAACGTTAAAATAACGAGGGAAATGCAAATCTGACACATTATCATAGAGTTAACGATTGTCTATGCGCTCTTCAGATAAAAAGGGCCCTGGCGTAATTATTTCTGCGCGTTAAGGGGGACCGTGTGCCTATGGTGCATGAAAATCGTGCGATTTACTAAATTGAATTTACTGTGATAAAGTTAATGAAAAAAAAATATATACAGGGTGTCAGGGACATCGACGCGAAGCCGGTTACCATGGGGTCAGTACATGATTCTGATCCCCCTGCGTTGGAATTTTTCGTCGGTTATTAAAAAAACAGCATTATGAAACAGCTGTTTCATAGAAAAGTGCAATACCTACGCGGTCAAAATGTATGGAGCAGCTGTTTTTTTTTAAATAACCTATGAAAAATTTCAATGCACTGGGCCTCAGAATCATACATGTACTGAATCCATGGTAACCGGCTTCGCGTCGATGTCCCTGCCACCCTGTATATTACACATTACAAACGTGAAAGTAATGCATGTTAGTATTGTCTGATTATGAAAATATTTAAACGTCCAATGTTTTACTTTTCCAGAAAAGACAATACAGACATTTGTCAAAATGAGAAATAAATTACACACAACATTCACACAAACGCTATTTATTAGTTTATTCCAATAATAAATAAATAATAAATTCTTCGAAATCATATACTCTGACGAGCAATATAAAAAAGACACTTGCAAAGTGCCAAAAAAATCTAAATATCTCCTAAACCACACAAGTTAGCTAGATGAAGTAAAAAAAAACTTGAAAACAGTTTTATAGGTCTTTTTATGCGCTATTAAATACACTTGAGTGTTGCTTTTTACTTCAAGAAGCTATCTTACGAGGTTTCGGAAATATTTCATGATAAGTTAGTGGCTTTTTTATATTGCTCGTCAGTGTATTAACTATCGTTTGATATTAATAGCAAACAACATTCGAGTATTTTCCCGAAACACAGTGAATAACGAGCCAACTGAATTAATACAATATTATACTCATTAACTCACTTGTATTATTCAAGGTTCACCTGAAAATTACTGAACAATGGATTTGAAACGAATTTTTTTCATCATTTGTATGATGAAAAAAATTACGTAATAAATTGCAACAGTGGATTGTTGAAGAATACAACAACAAAATAGTAGATACAGAAGGTCGGCTCCATACAACTGGCGAAAACTGACGCAAGCACACATAAACGCGCACGTACGGAGATCTTAAACAAAATCCATTCACGAGTAGAGGTGTGCCGTAGTAGGTAATTTTCGTACTAGGTCCACCTAGAATAGATATTGACATCCACGAAGACGCACCACTCTCCGCTCCACTCCATACTAAAGTACAGCTTACAGTACAGTACCTAATCTCAGAGTGGGGCGTCTTGGATGGCCCAAAATACTTAGTTCAAATACCTGATCCAAGTACCTATGAAGTATTTACTCAAATTCAAATAGGCTCGCATACGTTGGGACGTATCGTATCTTATGGTCCTTCCCACCACGTCTCGATTTCGCGGCATATATAAAGTCTCTCTCATATATCAAATTACTAAACGATACCGCATTAGGATTATTTTGTATAATATGATTGAATAGACGGGAATAGGCGGATACTCGATACTCGATAGCCGTACGTTATGAACGTACTTCGCCAAATATTCCAATACGAACTTAATGGATCGCGTCCCGAACATAGGAAATATTAAATCAAGATAGTGTTTATGTAAATTATGTAATATTTGAGGGTTGACAGTTGACATCGTAGAACGCTATTTACATCATAAATGTTATAAATAACAGTCACTATTGATAAAATTCTCGCTCTGATAGAAAATATTCAATGTACTTCGTACTTTACGCGTCGTACTAGGTGCTGGCTAGTCTTGAAAAATACCTAGTGCCCATACCCGTTCTAGTAAATACGTCTCATGTTGTAGTCGCGAGTGCGCTTGCACTCACTGTACGTGAAGCGTGTCTATATGTACGTGCGTTCTCTCTCGTTGTGAGTACCCGACCTTCTGTACCTATTTTATTTTGTGACACATCTCTGTCAAAAGTCATTGTGTTCCCTCACAATAGACACTTTGCTGAGATCCAATGAAAGGCTTCGGCGGTCATTGTTGATATAATTTTTGCTTCAAAAAACAGGTTCATGGGATTATTTTCTGTTTTCCGTGAGCTTTCCGTCAATGTATATTATTTGTTGGGTCTCTTGTATCATCTTGAGATAAGGTTAAATTATCAGCCAGATAATTTTTAATTTGATAATTAGGTACTGCTTTTAGGTTGCGAGGCGGGTTTTTTTGGTGGGAAATTATAAAATAACTTCTCCCGCTCTGGGCGGAGCGGGAGGGCGTGTCAGACTTTTACTGACTGAAACCCACCCGTGTTCCTTCCGTTGCCTGTGTGCCGGGGCCACGATTTCCCTTTCGTATAAACTCGCAACCCTGCCAGGAAAACCTTTACACTTCGTTATCAATTTTCGTGTGCGCTGTCAAATACAGCAGCAGTGGAAAAACCTGCGGGAAGCAACCAAACAATTACCTAAAATAAAATGAAAAACACACTATTAAATAAATTTTCTCAGAAGCAGTGGCTGGATTTGTGCACGGTTAATTGCAATAGGCTCGCCCCCTTTTACATGAGACTTAAACAAAACTGGAAAAATATGTGTGTACTATAAGTCCAGCCCTGCCTATCCCTTCGGGGTATACAGGCGTCATGTTTTATTACTTATAAAATAATATGGTAAACCTGAAATAACAGTTTTGTCACCGAATTGTTCTTGCTTTACCTACATTATTCATATAACACTTTCGCCACTAAATGTACCTGTTAACGCCTTGGGCTATACGCACGTACAATGAAACACTACACGCATTAAAATAGATAGTAGACACGTTTTAAAGGGCGTACTTGAAAGTACACAGAGTACAAAGCGTACATGGATACTCACTTAGCGCTGGAGGCCGACAACTCTTGCTTTTATTACGCTTCCGCTACTCGAACGTATCACTAGGTATTTCATCGCGAATATTGTTATGGTTTAAGTACCTATAGGTATGTTAAATTTTCATGTGTTTGTGGAAGAGGTTTAATTAAATGTTTTTTGTAAAAGGCGAATTTATTTGATGTTTTTTTAATGTGTTTTGGTATTTTCTAATATTATTGAAGTAAAAAGCTTTAACATTCAAGTGTATTTAATAGCGCATAAAAAAACACCTATAAAACTGTTTTCAGGATTTTTTTAAATTCATGTGTTTTAGGAGATATTTAGATTTTTTGGCACTTTGCAGGTGGCTTTTTAGGGTTCCGTAGTAAACAAGGAACCCTTATAGTTTCGCCATGTCCGTCTGTCTGTCCGCGGCTTAGCTCAGAGACTGTTAGTACTAGAAAACTGTAATTTGGCATGGGTATACATATTAATCATGCCGACAAAGTGGTAAAATAAAATCAAGTAAAATATTTTTTTTTGGGTACCTCCCGTACACGTAAAGTGGGAATGTTTATTTTTTTCTCATCCACCCCATGTGGTGGGGTATCGTGAAAAAGGTCGTTCAAAAATATTGTGAGTTTGTGAAAACCATTTTTGGATTCAGGGATCCGATTGCAAAATATTAAGCTTTTAACTGATTTTTTTTTTAGAGTCAAGAGTGCCCCCCCCCCCTGCCAGCTAAATGGTTGGTTTAGGAAATCTGAAAAAAATCACGGTAGTAGTAACGAAATTAAAAGGAAAACTCTCAGAGCTAAGTAGGCTGTACAGGTTAACGAGTAATAATCAACCAACTTAAATTTGCAGTTTGAAAAACATGATTTCTCATACATTCCATATGGGAGAACATGTTTTTCAATTCCAATGTTAAGTTTGTTCTTGGGATAAATTCATCCCAACTACGAAACCCGTAATAAAAGTACTTGATTTCGGTATTATAACAAGTACTGTATTTCTTAGGCTGAATACAATTTATTGAGACGACCAATATGTGTGCGCAAACCCAAGGTGTCGGCGAGCGAGTGAAAGGCAAGGAAGCTCGCCATCGCGATGTGGTGTGTGGTCTGATGTGACATTAGCTAGTTACTGTTCATGCGTCGTGTTACAATCATTCATAAAGGTATCTAAAACCGAAAACACAATTTATATTGGTACTGCATAAAAAATATTCTATTAAAACAAATAAAAAATCAAAAGGGCTGCGCGTGTCGGAATCGAATGTGAATTGAATCGAAAAGTTTTTTTTCGATGTTGGATAAAAATATACTCCACGTCATATTGTACGCAGGCTATCGACTGTAGAATGACTTTTGCCACCGTAACAAAGTTGTTTCTGATATTTATTTACGTAACTACAATATATTTATTTTGAATGGAAAATCTACATTTTTTCTATGCGTGTACTCGCGTAGGTGAAATTGACTAATTACTACACTGTATTTCTCCCTTTCAAGTAATTAAAAGTAATTGAAGTTCATTCCATAAACAACTCAAGTATCTGAAATATAGAGTAAGTAAATAAAACTGGATATTAGCGTCTTCAACATTTTGAATTTCAATCATGTTGAACCCGTAATTTACAATCTCAAACTCAAAGCATTTGTTTCAATGAAACCATTACAAGCTTTTGAATCGTCGAAGACTCGGTCAGTTAGTCAGAAATTTGAAGCTAGACATTTCATACGGTTTCAGCTTGCATTTGATGTAAGTATGCGTCAATGCACGCCGTCTGGCGCAATCATCGAACTTCAGTTAAAACACGTGTTTATCAGATCTATCAACAATCAACACAGTCTATCGCATTAGCCTCACCCAGGCTGCGCCATAATAGCCTATTCTTCGTCTGTGGCTGGGACAGACTGGATGCGGACATCCAGTCTGTCCCAGCCACCTTTTCGAGGTGGTCGGTCCATCTAACTGGAAGCGTCCCATACTTTGCTTGCCGATACGCGTTCTCCACTCCAACATATGGCCAGCGCACTGCCACTTCAGACTTGCTTACTCTGCAGGCTACGTCAGTAGCTCCGGTTCTTTTCCGGATAACTTTACCAGACAGCAAGCTTCAATACATCACCTCCACAACACACATTAATTGACAAGCAATCCCATAGAACCCACAATATAAAATCAATCGCAACTTAATGAAACTTCTAATAAAACCCAAATTAAACGTAAAGACCATATAAACAGCACATCCGCTAATAAATTTAGAGGGTCTGTTTTATAGACAGATCGAATTACCTACCACAATGTTAGTTTACCCTCATAAACGTCAAACGTGTTACGGACATGGGTCCTACTTGGGTTTCAGACTACCGTCCTCCCGTGTTACAGGTTTAATGTAAGGGAGTATCGGTTGCAGGACTGAAAAATGTAATTAGGAAGTGTACAGGTAAGGTGCTGAAAGTGTTTCAGGCGGAGAGGTAAGATGTTGGTCGATTGTAATGTCTTTATAACGTTATTGCAGTGCAGTTAGTAGGAAAAAAAACGACTAGATGAAAACTACACTTATAAGTAGGTCTGATATTATCAACTCGCAGTATGGACGATGATTGTTGTTTCGTTCTGCTCTGAATAGAAATAGGCCTTTATATTACCTATTACTTTTAGCAGGCTCATTGATTACAGTTTTAAATTATAGACCACATGGACGCTTACCATCAGATAATAGTCCTTCAGACCGAATTTCGGCCACGGCGACCAATCTCAACGGAGACCAGCCTTCGGCGTGGGAGATATTAAAGTGCACAAGTGTACGCGCAGATACAGCTGCACTCTCTTTCCTCACTCATTCTCATAGTCCGATGGGACGCCAATCCGATACGACAGGAGAGACATCAGGCGCAGGGCCAACGGCTTAATAACGTACTTTCCGAGACACGGGGGTATCACACCGCCAACTTACAAACTCCGTAGGTTACTAAGAACCATCAGGAAAGAAAGTGTACAACGCAAGGATAGAATATAAAAGATTCAGAAAAAGTCTGTTCCATTTTTAAATTATTTGGCAAATTGTAACGAACGTTCCTTAGTCGGGAAAACAAATGAACAGCTGAGGGGCAATTTCCGTAATTTTTAAGAACATGCGCATTCGCATCGTATTCGCAATCTGTCATAAATACAATTAATTTACCAACATTTTTAACAAGTTTGACAGATTGTGTGTGTAAGTACGAGAATTGGCCTTCAGATTGTAGAGAAAATCTGTACAGAAAACGAATGAAACTCCGCAAGTCAATACAGTATAAGTACACCATCAACACGCTGATGTATACCACTAAATGCGTCCAATCGAGAACGTGCCGAGCCGGCCGCAGATGTCCGTGCGGCCTGATACATAAAATTCTCAGTTGGAAAATAGTCACATCGCAAACTCGTGTAGTTCAATCTCTCACGAGCGAGATTCTCCCTAAGACATGCTGTAGATAAAATATAGAAGTTTAGGATAATAAAACTAACTAACGATCATCTAGTCGGTGATTTCGAAAGTCCCTGATTTGTTTAGCTTTCAGATTTTTTTAATAGTTTTTTTTATTGTTTGTATTTTCTGTGCGTATCACAAATCAAATATTTTTTCTTTCTTACATTATTTCTAAAAAACTTATTTGTACCATGCTCTAGTCACAAAAAACTCATAAATAACTTCAAAGGAGAAAACTATAATATTTTTATCAAATAGCCTATTTGAAAAACTCAACTTGTCTCCACTTGTGTTACTTCATTGACGAATTTGGCCACAGATAAAAAAATATACCCCTATTTGTAGCTTTAGTATTCCATTTTTTGCTTCTGCAATTTACCTGCACAATGTCCCAACACGCTACGTACTCAATTTGTCCGCTTGGCATATGCTTGGCATGCGAAACATGACGCCGGCAACATTTACGTTTCCACGTAAGCGGGAAACGTCCCACTCGCGTTACCAGAAAATCAAGTCAACTGACAATGTTACGAGATATTGAGGAAGACTTGCTAGGATTATTTTCTTCTTTTTTTCCCGCGGAATATGTCAAGAGTCGTTCGTTTTATGTGTCTGATTGATTTATTCTGTGGCAATAGTTGTGTGAGGATAAACATGGGCCAATTCTTTTTTCGAAATTCAAGTGTTTTACTTTCCTTTCGTGCCTTTTTTTGTTTATGAAGAGGTCACATATTATTACGTGCCAGTGATGTAGAAACAGTGCGCATATGAAGTCAAAACTTATTTCTATTACTGCCTGTGAGTGGAGGAAGTTAAAGGTACAATTCCGTACCCGACCGCAGGCAGCAATTGCACGCGACGTGTCGTGTCGCTGCAGTCATGATTCTGGCGCAGGTGGCAGCAGCCCGTATCCAGCCGGTAGAAGAACATAGAAATTTATCGAAGAGAGTTATCGCTCGAGCGTTGGCAGCACTACTGATCTGCGGTCGGGCTGCACGTGTCGCCTGTCACTCGCCCGTAGCTGCCAACCACGTGTCGCTAGCTACGGAAGGTATTTTATAGAAACCAGTCGTGTCGCAGACAAATCGCCTGCAGTTGCCTCCTGCGGTCGGGTACGGAATGGTACCTTTAATATTTAAATTATAAAAGCTCAATACGACAATGAAAAAAGTTGTACTTACGAGATTGTTGAGTATCATCAGTTACAATTATAAATTATCAATCTGAATCCAGTTCTATTACAAAATGTAAGTCTAAGGAGTTACATTTTGTAACATTTTCAGCTTGTAATAGAGCTTATACTACACTTCGAAAAAAAACCAAAACAAAAAAAACCCAGCAAACAATTCGACGACCTATTTCAAAACCAAACGAAAGGCGTCAATCCTTCACGATTAAACTATCCTTTCAAAGGGAACCTGCCTCATTCTATTCAAATCCGAAGCAATTTCCGAGGCAATATTTCACAATCTCCTAGCTACCATTGAGATTTACTTGCATCGAGATAAGGCAGCTGGAGTGGACGGTGGGTCCTAGATAACAATGCAATTTACACAGAACATCGAGAACGGGTGAAAAGAATCGATTCGGTAATAGTGGGTATCGAAATGTATTGTGTTAAAGGTAGTGTAGATATTTTGGATGCTTTTTTGGGCCTCTAGCTATGCAAAAGTACTTGTTGGTTACAATATGCTGCTAAGGTGTGTGTTATTGGGTTTTTCCATCTGTAATTCTCAGTAACTGTAGCAGCCCGGAGTTTGGATTTGTGCCCGGTTGTAGGCGATAGGCTCGCCCCCTATTACATGGGACTTAAATATAACTGGCGAAATCTGAGTGTACTATAGGTACACCTCTGCTAGTCTCAATAGTATCACGCCTGTATAACCCTTCGGGGTATACAGGCGTGATACTATTAGTATGTTTCTAAGAAACAAAAAAAATTAAAAATAAAATAATGTGTATGTGTGTGTGTGTGTTGTTTGTATGTGTAAAAAGGGTTTCATTTCGTCTAGAGTATTAATGATAGGACCCGTGCGAATGTCCCGACTATACAACTATTTTCTAATTTCTTCGTTTTTTTTTTTATGGTTAGTGCCTAATTAATCTAATTTTCATGTTAAAATACCGACCAATATCAATAAAATTTCTAATTACCAACTTTATTAAAAATGTTTTACAATATTTAACACAAATAACTATTTACACTACGTACTAAATACAATAACAAACTATACAAATAAATACAAAAAACAAACGGACAATTAGGCGTCGAAGTATTCGTCCGCATCGCTGTCGTCCGGAAACATGCCCAGAAGACTGGCAGCATTGCCACGTTGAATGGCAATGCTAATGCTTTGGCCAAAGAACGAGCCAGCCCTCTGGTCGCGTGAAGTGTCGACCAGTCGGCGAGAAATTTCCTTAAAAAGGAGACGCGCACTCGGACCCCACGACCCGAGCGTTTCGACCCCAAACGGGTCAAAACTGTAGTTACCCATAAGGTCTATATTTCGGTCGGTATTTGCGCCGCTTTAGGGTGTCAGCAGCTGCAGCAGCGGCGCCAGCACAGCCCGCCGAGCTAGGAACATGAGATACAAGGGTGTCGACACAGGTTGCGTCCCGCACCAAAGGCAATAAAATTATTTCATTCAGAAATCTTTCGAAGGTGTATTTAGTAAACGTTTTTAAAACTGGGCAGACGTGACTGGCTGATGTGACTTCTGAATCCTAAGTTGTGTATAAAAACGAGAAAGATGCATAATGATTTCCTTATCTACTTAAACACTTAATGAATCACATTACATAAAAATATCACAGTTAGAGTACATACTTTCTATTATCTTTTCAGTAAATAATTTACTGACATAGTGTGCCGTGCTCGCGGACGAAAGGAAGGTTTTGTCAGTGTGTCTGGATTATTTTGAGATGAGCGTATGCTGTAGTGCAGTTGTAGGTATATTATAATCATTTTTGTCTTATATAATTGGCCTTGGCCGTTTTATGTTAAATAAATAAATAAATAGCTTACGAACCATGACCTCACAATGATAATCTTAGCTGATATTGGAACCGGATTCCCTACAGTAGCTCACGCGATCAATACCCCAGACATTAGCCCGTATTCGCTTCATTGCACGCATTGTGCCAACTCAATTGATCCAGCCTGCACTTTGACCAAACCTTATTGGAATGGCTTATTGAGCTAACTATTATTAATTTTGATAATTAAATTAATCGAAGGCTCGATAAACACTTTAATTACTATCAGTCGCGACAAGATCATTGACAGTCGATAGGGATGGTCGGAAGCCCAAGTCTGACAACCAGTCCTACCAAGGAGTATCGTGTTACCCAGAAAACTGGGTTGTGGATGTCAGATTGGCAGGTGCTCCATGTAAAATACTGGTATTCAGCTGCATCCCGTTAAACTGGAAGCCGAACCCAACATCAACTGTTTCATTTCTAATTGTGTGTACTATTAATTTGCATATCTAGGTCTTGTATTAAGGTACTCGCTTCGTCGTCTATCTCGCCATTCCACAAATGAAAGGTAAATAAGAAGGAATGTGGGGCATATAATGTTTCCAGTACGCTTTTAGGTGAGTTACTGCGATATTTCGAAGAATATAAAGTGCTAATCGAATAATTAAAGCCTATTTTGTTTGTGAATTTAAATTTTGTAACGCTGTACCATAATCACGTAGATATCTAAGTAGTGAAAATGATTACGGATACGTCCTAAAAAAAATATCTATCTGGATCTGATGACTTTTCTGTTTTCACAATGTGTGTACCTACTCACACAGGAAAGAAAAAAGAAAAAGGAAGAACTTAAATTTATTTCACTCAACTCAAGTTTAGTGCAAAATAAGCACATACAATTTTTAATATGTTCAGAAGCCTATGGTCCCGTTACAAATTAAGAGATCACATTGATTGCAGATCATCGCTAAGAATGTGGCTAAGTAATAACTGCCGCACGGGTCGATCCATCAGGTTAAGCTACGTTTGCCAGGGTTTGGTTTGTGGATGGGTGACCATCTTTACATACCAAGACTCCTCCGTGCCTCGGAAGGCACGTTAAACCGTTGGTCCCGACTGTCATTCGTGTATCTTTGACAGTCGTTACGTGTCGTCAGAAGCCCGAAAGTCTAACAACCAATCTTACCAAGAGGTATCGTATTACCCAGTTACTTGGTTGTGGAGGTCAGATAGGCAGTCGCTCCATGTAAAATACTGGTATTCAGCTGCATCCGGTTAGACTGGAAGCCGACCCCAATATAGTTGGGAAAAGGCTAGGCAGATTGATTGATTGCAGATCATCATCATCATTTCGGCCGACTGACGAACACTGCTGGACATAGGCCTTCCTCAAGCATCGCCACTTCGTGCTAGACTGTACTTTTCGGAATCAGCGGATTCCTGCGGCCTTTACAAGGCCTACATCAAGGGCTGCATCGGTGTACCTTGTGGGAGGCCTTCCAACGCTAAGTATTTCGGTACGCGGTCGCCACTCCAGAACTCTTCGGCCCCATCGGCCATCTGTTCTGAAGACAGGTGTTTTATAATGATAAAAATAAGAACCAATAAAGAGCTTAGAATTCTCAAGCAGAAAGTAAATTATTGGTCCGATAATTGACAAAGATAACTCTGAGAAAACAATGCAAGGCTTTTCGTTTATAACGCAAACTTCAGAGTTATTAGATTTAGGCACCACGTTTACTCAATCTGGAGCTCCTATGATATTCCTGATAGAATGACTGGCATCACAAAGCGATTACATAAGCACGCAATATTCTTACATAAGCACGCGATGTTCTTATATAAGCACGCAAGCCGCGGGCCTGTCCTGGTTTAATTATCTAACGTTTTCGTATCATTTGCGAATTGCGTTATCATTGTGTTTGGTATGGCAGTTGTATCTTGTTCTTTTGGAGAATAAAAAAATCATTTTGCATTTGGAGTTCATTTCCATATTGTCGACTCACTTCGAAATCTAAATCAAAAGTCTACATTTTTGCATAGATTTTTGATATTTACATCTTTTTCATGTTTACGGTAACTTAATAAAAAACCTTTAAACAATTTAAGCTTGGAACCCAAAAGTAAACGACAACATTAACACGATTCCAAAATGGAATTAACATCACGCCTCTAAAGAACCTCTCATAATAGTTTTCCGTACCCCCAGGCAAAACCACGACCATAATTACTATCCAGTAAAAGGCGTATCTACTCCAATTAACCAGTATAAACAAAACACAAACGGCAAAGTATGTTTCTCTTCTACCAGTTTATTTAACAGAACGACAAAGCGCCCGAGGATTATCAACAACGGAACCTATTACCAGAATAATATTAAAATTCCGTTTGTTTGTAACAAATTGAGGAAACGGAAAGGGCTTCTCTAATGAGATAATAACATTTTCCGCACAGGTGGCCCGTTTTCGGCCCTCTCGCTGTGAATATTCCAATTTACTATCTTGCGGCGACGGCTTGTGTAATCTTAAAACTTTATGGGTCAGCATGCCTGTTTATGTAAGTTTTGTGTCTGCATGTTCCACTTTAGAGGAGCAGCAAATTAGTTGGTGTTGGAATAGGATTGTTGCTAATTTAAGCCACTTCCTCTTTGCTAAATATTTTAGACAACGCGTAACAAATTCTTTGTTTATCATATCATCAGCTACGTAGCAAGCGTGGCAATGGCGCTACGTCGTAGCAAGAGTGCTACGCTCCGTAGACATTATGGGCTACGCTTCAATTACAAATCCAATCAATCCTATATGCACTAGTATGTTTTATATGTTATAACTTATATCTATCGTCTTTGTAAATAGCTATGGATGCGTATTCAGTAAAATTTTCATCAATTTGAAGGTTGACAAGAGTACTATTCAGGGGCGTAACTGCGAAGTTACCAAACACCTTGATATCAAAACCCTTTATTGCGACTAAGAATACCATTTAGGGGGCGTTTCTGCGACCATTGTCATGGCAACCTGAGTCGAGTATGATTACGAGGACTTAGAATATTGGCCTAAGTCCTATCTTACTACGGACAGGAAACTAACAGTTTGTTCTTACCTATACCAGTGGTCGGCAAACTGCGGCTTGCAAATCGCATGTGGCTCTTTGCCCTATAGAGTGCTCTGTACAAATGTCGATGAATGCGAGCGTAGATATGCGCGGGGGTCGGGGTTTCGGTCGGTCGGTCGGCCGGTCGATCGACCGCGGCGATCGAAGATGCCTTCATCATATTATTATCAGCAAATATAATGAAGATGAAGGCATCCTACTTCTTAGCAAGATAATTTTAGGAAGCGTTGAGGATTGAAAGGGGATATAGAGGATTATAGTATTGATATTTGACTATATTGACTAATCAGTTTGTAAACCACTGGCCTATACGATCCTAACTCAAACTATTTTAAAAGATACTAGGTAAAAATGGCAAATCATTTAAAGCTCGGTCAGACAGGCGCGACGCGACAGCGCGACACGACTGTAGTAGAACCATTTCTATGAAAACGTCATGGACATTCAATCGCGCCGCACCTGTCTGCAGGAGCTTTACCTTTGTAACTGTAATTCACGTTCAGCGTGAAAGATGGCGCTTCTTATATGGGTCATATAAATCGTGGTAAATGATGACGTAACTAATTGCTGAAATTAAAATTAATTGTTCTGTCTTGTCATGAAAATGAGAACGCAAAATTTTAATAAAAACGCTTTTGTTCTATGGAAAAGATATTTAATGAATAGTCTACTGTGTAATTCTTTGAAAGTCTATTATATCGTTTTATTTAGAGCGTGTTTCTGAAGATAATTATTATTATACATAGCAATAAAGTTTTCATTAGAAAATTCTATACCGACAGCCAAGTTATATATGCAGTACCTGGGCGACCGAGCTCTGCTCGGGTGAAAATAGACAGTGCTCATTTAATAGTATAGTTCATACTCATTCCATACTGCCATGATAGTACATACTAATTCCATACTGCCATGATAGTACATACTAATTCCATACTGCCATGATAGTAGGTACTTACTAATTCCATGCTGCCATATCATTATTCTAATCTTGATAATGTGGTCTAAACTTTGGTCGACCGAGCTCTGCTTAGGTGAAAATACGGAGAAAACGAATTTTCCCAGATATGAGACCTAGCCAGATACATTTTTCGTTGATGACAACAGGGTCGCTTCGTACTACATAGGATTTAAAACTGGCGAATGTGGTTTTGCTTTACACATCTGCCTACACCTTCAAGATTAACTAGCGCGGGGTAATGTTATGTTACTTCAACAACACATCAAAACTCATCCAGAAACAAACTACTCACAAGCGCAATTTACGTCGATTTTCGTCCGAAACGTTTCGGTACAAATCTTCAGCTTTAACGGTTATTCGGTTATACCGATTGCTGAACACGTAAACCGTAATTCAGTTCGCAGGTGTGCCGACAATCCGAAGACAAGTCTACACATTGAAATTTAATAAAACTTCCCTTATTCGGGCGCTCACAATTTACGACGTGTCAGAAGAGACGGGTGAAATCTATGGTAGTCGTAGAAGAGAATATTAGTAGAGATAAATGTTTTTGAGTTATTTCATAACTTGTCAAGTATTATTATGGCCAAAAACAATGTAGGCAAGTTCATTGAAACTCTAGCAGTCTTCAAACTCAAACGAAGCTACTGCGCCATAAAAAGTGAATTTATGTTAACTTAATATTTTAAATAAAAAATGTATCTTCAATAGGATAATTCTTTAGAAGTTTTAACATAACAACAACTGTGACATTTTGAGTACAGTCGTGAAATGAAAGTTATTTGATATTTCCATAATTTATAAGTAGGTAAATTCCAAATAAATAATCTGCAATATTTCCCTTTTACAGGACAAAGGTATCCTACAAACTAAACAAAAAAAATTTAGTGTTTATAATACAGTAGGTTTTAACTGCGGTTTCGCCCGCATGGAGGTCGATATTAAAAAACCAGTATGCATGTATAAACCTTCTCGATGAAGAAACAAGTTGTTTTTTAAATTGTCAAACTATTTTTATCAATCTCATATATGCATACAAACAACACACCATCATCATTTTTTTATAAATAATCAACCTATATACCTAATAACGTATCTCAAAGTAATTAATACAACACATTGCAGTGTTCTAATCAAGCTTGCTTATTGCAACTAATTCATACCTAATCAATCAGCGTAGTTCCTGCTTGTACTCGATATATTCACGTCTGGCTCAGGCTTTGTGTACTTGGCTTCTACACAACTTATCGACATATTTCGCGTCGATTTGGACGTGAAGCGATTATTCACATACGATATTATTTGAGTAAAACGTAGGTGTCTACGTAATTACAAGGATATACGGGAGAATGTCTTTCCTAGTAATCTATCTATACTAATAATATAAAGCTGAAGAGTTTTTTTTATTTGATCGTTCTAATCTTTGAAACTATCAGTCCGATTTGCAAAATTTTTTTTTGTTTTTAATAGCGTAATTCTTGAGGAAGGTTATAGGTTATTTAACATCACGCTTCGATCTTTAGGAGCCGAGAAAAATAAATAGGCAGAAAGAACGCTGAGCGAAAACGAACTAATACCGCAGGCGGGCGATGCGACACGATAGACCGCGAAAATTTAACGCGGACGAAGTCGCGGGCACAATCTAGTTAAATGATAATAGACAAAAAAAAATCAACTACTGATCATTTAAATGAGATTTCGTTTTTAGAGACTAATAAATGCTAAACGAATTTTCCTGCCTCACAAATACACCAACGTCGTTGTACGCCCGAATCAAATAAACATTTTACACACAAATATACATATAAACAGTCGAACGCGTGCGGCCGTACTCCCGATACCTTCCGATACAATGGCCGAACGAAATCGAAACCCGGAATCCATTACGCACTACACGTTGGCGTGTACAATTTATTTTTTGTATGAAAGCCTCAGGGGCCCGTAATGGCGAAAGTTTTTCCTTCAGCGGTAATTGTGAGGGCCGATGCAAGGCAATAAATAACCACAGTCCTCGGACCCTTGATTGAACTTGCTAATGAACGTAGGATAAGAAATTCGGATATCGAAACTCTCTCTTCTTTCTCTGTTGTTACACTGAAAAATGACTTAAGTTTTTATTCAATTTCGACGTCGAGCTTTTGAGAGTCGACTTGTAATTTTCCTGTAGACGATACCCCAAATTCTAATATGACATCTCTTTATTTGAATTCGGAAATCGGTGTTCTTTTTTTTACTTGTAGCAATTTAAAGGAAACTTTACAGGTAATGTTATTTTGGAATAATTTATAGGCACTGATTGGATGTTGGGGAAGTGTCTTGAGAAGTAAATTACTTCAGCCTATAGGATTAATTAAATGGGGAATATAAATTTATAGTCGACACAAAAGACTATTCAGAGATTTGACTAGGAAAACGAACGTTCATCAAGACTTTCTTCCCCTATTTCCCCATAACAATAGTTTCTCTATTTAATTATTATTCCAATCAGAACCGTCGACAAATATCCCTCCAGAAACAAACACAGGACGCAAACAAAAACATTAGCCGATACAAGGAAAACCCGATAACAAGCTCAAACCGAATGTTCAAAATAAAAAACATTAAAAACACACATCTTTGAAAGCAAATATCAAAGACGAAATCCGGCGGCCGGATCCGCTGCACGCTGTAGTTATCAATAATTCCGTTCAAGTTATGCATTAAAAAATTCTAGTCGATACGTCAAAGGGATCTCTGTTTTGTTAACAAAGTGTGTTCATGATCTGGAAGCCAATGAGACAGGGCCAACCCTTGTTTTCAATAAAAACAACTCACTTTCAACTGTGTCCACGCTTGGGAATCTTGGCGATGTGACACAAGCCAGAGTATTAATATGGAGCAGTGAAAAACCTCGGAAATGTTTCACTTATGTGCGCAGTTTGGACTTCCTAAGGGGGGCTTTTAGGCGACGTGGATGGACTGTTGTACTAGTTGGAAGCAGGTGCAATAGTGATAGTGTACATGTACTTACGCCTAGTTGTCTATTCAGTTTTTTAAGTAGGTACTTTGACAAACTTTTTATTTATCATTAATTTTTTCTATTAAAAAATTCCTACCCAATGAAAGCAGATGAGGAAAACCGCCAAAAATAAACATGTACCTAAATAGTTAATTGACTAAGGTGTGACTTTGCGGAAATCCATTATAAAATACAATAGACGACGTATAGTTAGTAACCTAATCCGCTTAACTGTTCTTAAAGAGTCATAAAGAACCCTGTAAGAAATCGACACATGTTTCACCTCTCAGCGAGGCATCCAAAGGATGACGATTGACTTGTTGCGCACCCGGACCCCACGTGTGGACACGTCAAACGTCGAGAGCAGAGTGAACTCACACTCTGCTAGTGACTTTGCTCTCGACACTTGACATATTCTATGTTATAGGGTTTGGTTTCCGCACTTAGTCCGTCAGGTGGACCATTGTGCGTGGGCCATGGCGGCCGTTTGGTGGTTATTCCAACCAGACCAGAAGCTTTAATTAACTTCAGGAGAGAGGTCTCCTGAAGTTCATTAAAGCTTCTGGTCTGTTTAGAACATCGAATGTGTCCACACGTCGGGTCCGGGTTCGCAACAAATCAATCGTCATCCTAAGGATGCCTCTTTGAGAGGTGAAACACGTGTCGATTTCTTACAGGGTTCTTTATAACTCTTTAATAACAGTTAAGCGGATGAGGTTACGGAATATACGTCGTCTGTTGTATTTTATGTACCTAAATAGAAACAGAAGCATTTTATATCAGTTCTTCGTCTTAATATCTACTGCCAAGAGGGTAGTTGACATTAAACACGTGTGTGCTATCAACTAGTTCGAAATAGAGGTGTTTAAACCAAAGCTCATAAAGCCTGCGTATCTCACTCCCCCCAATCAAATAGAGCACAAAATATTGTGAATTTCAATTAGTTTGAGAACAACCCCTTTTGCGGGGTCACATCATATTACAAAAGGACAACGCGGATGCCCGGTATTCTATGGTCGGCCAATTAAATATAGGAGTGAAGTTCTACAATGAACCTCAGAAATATTCAAAATAAATCTTATGATATAAGATTTTGGTAAAAATAGAATGCAGTAGAGCGGAGAGTGTGTGTGAGTGTGCTAGAGTGCAGTTATCTAAAAATCTTTTCCCGGGCGGTTTCTGCTCACAGATATTTTTTTTCTTTTTACTGCAATAGCTATGTACCTACTCCGATTAGGTACCTACCTAATGAAAATCACACTATAGGAACCCCTCAAAAATTAGTTACTGCTCACTTATAAAGTTGAACAAGCGTGGTGCTCACTCCCGGTCTGAGATGCTTCAGCTGACAGGTAGAGTGGTCTGTCCATTTTCCATCAGCTTAAACTGTATTACTAAGGTTAACTTGTAGATTAAATCAAAGCAAATATAATGTTCAATATTCAAATATTACTGATTAAACGCATTTCAAACTTATGTACATACAGTATTGTAGGCACTACAATTTTAATCTCAAAATTCTCAATTGCCCAGCTTAACCAGTGCCCACTCTAACCAGCTCCATTTTCACCTTTATTTCTCGTAATAAGCACCAAAATCGGTGCCCACTGTGACACAGCCCCGAAGCGACTAGATAAAATTGCATCGGATTAATTTGCCTACCTGTTCGAACGATGCGGCCCCTGTCCCTGACAGCCGTTGTGGTAGAGATATGGACTTCATTACATACATACATATCGGGGGCTATTATGGACCAGGAATTAATATGGCGTTCTGATTTGACCTTTACTCTTTGATTACTTTTATTAGGGTGCTCGGGGCGGGGGATACTTCCTGGCTTATTTTTTGTGTGAGGTTGGACCTCAAATATAGACAGATTTGAATATTAAATTACAGAGATATTGTTTAAATTTAAATTAGATAAGTTTAACAGCTGTTTTAACAGCTAGGATCAACTTCCTATCTTCACAGGGGTAATGAAACATTTAAAAAAGCGAAAGAACTATTAATGATGCAGCACATGGAAAGACAGAAAAAAATGGTTATCCTACTAATATTATAAATGTGAAAGTTTGTATGTTTGATGTTTCACGCAAAAACGGCAGAACGGATTTAGATGAAATTTGGCACACAGATAGTTTATAACCTAGATTAACATATAGGACACTTTTTATCCCGGATGTACGTTCCCATGAGAGAATTTTCGATATCCACGCGGGCGAAGCCGCTAGCAAAAGCTAGTTTACCATAAGTAAAATAATGGACTGCCTCGTTGGTCTAGTGGTCACAAGCGCTACTACTGAGCATGAGGTCCTGGGTTCGATTCCGGGTCGGGCAAAGTGTCATTGGGTTTTTCCATCCGGAATTTCTCAGTAGCAGCCCGGAGTCTGGATTTGTGTTCGGTTGGTGGCAATAGGCTCGCCCCCTATTACATGGGACTTAAACATAACTGGCGAAATGTGGGTGTACTATTATAGGTATACATCTGCCTTACCCTTCGGGGAATACTGGCGTGATGTTATGTAAAACAATGGAAAAAAAAAACAAACAAAATATGCATAAGTTTATCATTCAGAAGAAATCAAAATACCAATGCGTTGCGTTAGTTAGTGAATTGACCGTCACAGATTTTCCATGACGTTCTTGATTTACACAATGTCGTCTTTCAGGCGGTAAAAGTTTTTAAGTCAAAGTCAAAGTCAAACAATTTATTTCAATTAGGCACTTTTGAACGTCAATTTTACACAAAATGGAATTGATTCTAGTCGCCCCTTCCAAAAGGTAAGTCTCGTATGGAGAAGAATGTGCAAGAAACTCCACCGTTACTCTTTTAAAATGTTTTTACAATATTTTGTATACATTAATTACATAATTATATGTGAAGACGATGCATCTAGAATAAGTTGTGTTAATGTTGTATTCAAACCTACTGTTCCGTAAAACTGAAACTTAGCCATAATTTCTCTTATTTAGTTCACTACGAGTATGTACCAAATATTCCAAATAAAATCACCAAAATATTTGCAATCAAATCGATAAACGCATCACCCCAACAATAACATCACACCAATTACAACGTCCTCGAACTAATCCAAAGAAGACAAAACCACACAAGTAATATGTTGGCGATACAATAGTTTGTTATAACAACCGGCCATCTTTGTCCAGGCGAAAATA
The DNA here is from genome assembly GCA_914767755.1 of Agrochola circellaris. Taxonomy (NCBI): domain Eukaryota; kingdom Metazoa; phylum Arthropoda; class Insecta; order Lepidoptera; family Noctuidae; genus Agrochola; species Agrochola circellaris. The sequence goes on from OU611847.1 coordinate 7,996,619, forward strand.
TTACCCAACTAAGGCAATAACGAGCAGTGTTGGTTGCCAACTTCGCCCAAGTTCCGCCAACTATTTTTGCCCGTCATAATAGCCCAAGTTCAGGCGAAGATCTGCTGTTTTCTTACTGAGTGTCTGTATACCGATTTTTCTTTTATTGTAGGATAAAGGATAAAAGTGGTGTTAAAGTTTCAATTACGTGTTTGGATTGGATCATTGACACTTTTTGTTTTTTTATGTTTTTACTTTTATTTCAGTTTGTAGTTCAGTTTTCAGGGAGAGTCATTTGAATAGAAATTGCTGTAGGATGGGGAGTTAGTTTAATTATTGTTTACTTTTTATTTTAAAATTGTTTGGCAGAAAGATGGGTTTCTCATTGTTTTGTTAAAAAAGAGTTTGTGTTTTCTTTTAATTGTTACGAATAAAACGTCTGATGACATTTTAATGGGTTTCATTCGAATTAACCATTTTCTTTAACAAGTTCAGTGCCGGGAGCCCTCGCGGAGGGCTCATTTTAAATGTAGGTTTTTCTTTGCGAATTCAACATTATATAGTGAGAAAATAATATCAGTTGTATATTTTAACAAGATTTATTCATACACGCGGTTCTGAAATTTCAAAAATTTTTAGCAGTTGTAAACCAATTTCACGGTTACAAATATTCACAAAACATATTTATTTTCAGAATGTATGTTTCACCTATGGCCGTCAAGCGCCGACCGCAGTGTGTTCACACTGCGTTCGGAGTTTGGCATAGCAACACGTCGTGTCCGGGTTCAATTACTTATACACCTACTATCGAGATAATACCAAAAAGCAAATCAAAAAAAAAAAACACGCTCCGATCACCGACCCCTCAAAATCCAATAAGCAGAAATCCACAACAAACTGAGATCAGTGAGCAAGTGAACCCAACAATAGTCAGCAGATATGGAACTTCCGTACTATTGAACTGCTAACGTATCGGACTGACGTAAAAAGTGGACATTGTCCTCATAAAGACGGCTAACCGATATCGATATTAGAGAAGATTCCGGAACGATTCCATTCCGGGTTATTGCGATATTGATATTTATATTGTTGTTTTCTTTAGTTCATGAAATAAAGTTTGGAAGTAATGTTTAGGATTATACTTTTTATTGTTAGTTAGAGATGGCTATAGAAATAAAGCTCTTCTAAAATGATGGTTATAACATTGGTAAAATAAAGTCCTTTTTGTACCTAAGAGAACAGTGATATGCCTAGTGGTGTGACCGTCGGACTGCCAAGTCATAGGTCTCGAGTTCGAACCCAAGCCACGCACCTTTGACTTTTCGGATTTATGTGCGTATTGTATAATTATTACTTGGTTAGAAATCGGTGAAGGATAACATCGCGAGGAAACCGCCTGAGATATATTTCTCGATGGCATATGAAGCCAAGTCAGAGGCCCATTGGCGGCTTTAAGACTATGACACCAGGTTAGTCACTAACCACACGAAAAGAAGAAGAGACCTAAGATAATTTCAATTGAAATCTTGCTTGGGATAGCAACAATTACCTACCTACCTACTGGGCTGGTTACCCTTCGAGTGTGAAATAGCAATAGCTATTGCTTTACTCTTTTTCTATGAATGATACGGAACACAGTAAATCCTTCTATAAAATTTTCTATGTTAATTTGACTACTCTACCTGCTTGCTTGCGTAAGTTACGTGACTTTCAGCAAAAATATTACTCAAAACATTTACCGAAATCTAAACCACCTCGCACACTATTCTAAATGCGACTCCGACTGCTCGACGACAAGACGCCTGTGCACTGTTCTTCTAAACGCTGCGAGTACAAGCGAGATCGTGCGACTATCCTATGCAGTCGTAGCGACTCTACAACTCGACGCAAAGCGTGCGAGGTTTTCAGCAAAATATTTGAATATTGTCGGCCGCAGCCTACCGTTGAGTCCAGTCGCCGACCTGTCGCAGTCGCATGTCGCATAGTGTGCGCCATGTCTTAATACAGCAAAAAAAACATAGTCTTCCAAGACAAAGAAGCAATGACGTCATCATTGCCCAGGTGTGCCCAACCTTCCATAATCCCTTACACGACACCCGCGGGACTAAAACCTTCGCAGAATTTCTTCCGCAATATTTTTGTTGGCAACATTTGACGCGTTTAAATAAAACGTCACGTCCAAGCTGACGCGAAGTGTTTGATTTATAATGTTGTATCCCTAGACCCACGTCACTCGATTTGTACAATAAATAATCGTTTCTCCGTGACAAGTAACAGGTCAGGATATTTGTAGTTGCGCCCTGAATACAAAGGCACTGGTTAGGAGTAAAGTCGGAAAGGCTTTTTAAAAGGGGTAGGGAATTTTCAGTTGAATTGCGAAGTAAATGTTCCGTTGTTTGCAAAGATAAGTAAATTGTACGTGGGCTGGAGGTTATGTGAGCTAAACGAATTGAAAATTAGAATATGAATAGAATAGGTCTTTATTAGCTTAGAATGTAGGTACGTAAAAATGAGTTGTTAAATTATAGACCAAAAAGGATCCGTATACATTCTGCCTTGCATGCAAATGTACTACAAAGTAAAGATATTACAAAAACAACATTTATGACTCTCATAATATGTATTAGATACCTAGTAAATATACACGGCTAAAGGTGGCCACACACGTAACTGCAAGCATGACAAGCCTGCATGACCAATTATTTTGTGCAAGCGTGCTTGATTGTCTGTATGATTATTTTGTGCAAGCAGCATGAAGATTGATAGAATTTTCATAATGCGGCTTGAACACGCCAGTCTTGTACAAGCATTATTGAACGTGTGTATGCAGATTCAATCTGCCTAGCCTTTTCACAACTATGTTGAGGTCGGCTTCAAGTCTAACCGGATGCAGCTGAATACCAGTATATTACATGGAGCGACCGCCTATCTGACCTCCACAACCCAGTTACTGGGTAACACGATACCCCTTGGTAAGTCTGATCGTCAGACTTTCGCGGTTCTGACGACTCGTAACGACTGTCATAGATCCACGAATGACAGCCGAGACCAACGGTTCAACGTGCTTTCCGAGGCACGGAGGAGTCTCGGTATGTAAGGATGGTCACCCATCCACGGACCAACCCCGGCAAGCGTACATCTTAACAACTTAATACTTACTTAATCTAACACATTTTAGGTTGGTGGGTTGGTTGGTGGGTAGGTTAATTGGTTGCTGGGTGGTTGGCTGTATGCCAACCTATATCAGTAAAATCCAAATTTGCCCGAAATTTCTTTTCCTTTCTTGGCCCTTTTCTATACAACAGACTAAATGATTTACTCTCTGTTCATAACCTAAACAAAATAGCTTTTAAAAGGAAAATAACTGAATGGCTTATTACATTAGATTATACACAAATTGAAGATCTTTTCAAAACTATTTCATGACACAAAATTTCCTTTGCAACGCATATACAAGCATTCCAAACCACACACACACACACTCACTCCACATCACATACACTCACCCCACACGCTTTCATAATACATTCACATACATGCTCCCTTGCATGTATTCTTAATAAATTACCTCATTTCGCGATTTCTATAAATCAAGTTAAATGAGTAGTATTGCAATATTATAATGTGGGAGATTTTTATGTCAATATGATTTATATGAACCCGATGGTCTCAAGTGCAACAAAAATAATGTACAACTTTGATTAGATACTGCCTGGTTACATACAGGTTTTGTAAAAAACTTAGTTTAGGCACCAGTCTTCCACAAATTAATTATGAAATTGTGTCTGAAGATTTTTATTACTATCTCTGTAATTTGTGGTAAGAAAATAAATAAATAATAATAATTATTATTATTATTACCCACCAACCAAATTGTGTTAGATTAAGTAAATATTCAATTGTTAAGATGCAACCAACCACCCAGCAACCTACCCAGCAACCAACCACTTAGCAACCAACCACCCAGCAACCACCTTACCCAGCAACAAACATCCCAGCAAACAACTTACCCAGCAACCAACCACCCAGCCACCAACAAACCCGGAGTCAACTTACCCAAAAACCAACATCCCAGCAACCAAATTACCCAAAAACCATCTTACACAGCAACCAGCCACCCAGAAACCAACATCCCAGCAACCACCAACCAACCAGTTAGGTTGGTAGGTTGGTTAATAGGTTGGTGGGTAATTTGGTAGGTTTGTTAATAGGTTGGTGGGTTGGTAAATAGGTTGATGGGTTGGTGAATAGGTTGGTGGGTAATAAGGTAGGTTGGTGGGTTGGTGAATAGGTTGGTGGGTAAATTGTAGATTGGTGGGTAATTTGGTGGGTTAGTGAATAGGTAGGTGGGTTGGTGAATAGGTTGGTAGGTAAGTTGGTAGGTTGGTGAATAGGTTGGTGGGTTGGTGAATAGGTTGGTGGGTTGGTGAATAGGTTGGTAAGTTGGTGAATAGGTTGGGGGGTTGGTGAATAGGTTGGTAGGTTGGTGAATAGGTTGTTGAGTAATTTGGTAGGTTGGTGAATAGGTTTGTGGGTTGGTGAATAGGTTTGTGGGTTGGTGAATAGGTTGGTGGGTAATTTTGTAGGTTGGTGAATAGGTTGGCGGGAAAGTTGGTAGGTTGGTGAATAGGTTGGTGGGTTGGTGAATAGGTTGGAAGGTTGGTGAATAGGTTGGCGGGAAAGTTGGTAGGTTGGTGAATAGGTTGGTGGGTTGGTGAATAGGTTGGAAGGTTGGTGAATAGGTTGGTGGGTAATTTGGTAGGTTGGTGAATAGGTTGGTAGGTTGGTGAATAGGTTGGTAGGTAAGTTGGTAGGTTTTTAAATAGGTTGGTAGGTAATTTGGTGGGTTTGTGAATAGGTTAGTGGGTAATTTAGTAGGTTGGTAAATAGGTTAGTGGGTAATTTGGTAGATTGGTGGGTAATTTGGTAGGTTGGTGAATTGGTTGGTGGGTTGGTGAATAGGTTGGTGGGTAATTTAGTAGGTTGGTAAATAGGTTAGTGGGTAATTTGGTAGATTGGTGGGTAATTTGGTATGTTGGTGAATAGGTTGGTGGGTTGGTGAATAGGTTGGTGGGTAATTTGGTAGGTTTGTGGGTTGGTTAATTGGTTGGTAGGTAATTTTGTAGGTTGGTGAATAGGCTGGTGGGTTGGTGAATAGGTTGTTGGGTTATTTGGTAGGTTGGTGAATAGGTCTTTGGGTCGTTTGGTAGGTTGGTGAATAGGTTGGTGGGTTGGAGAATAGGTTGGTGGGTTATTTGGTAGGTTCGTGATTAGGTTGGTAGGTTGGTTAATAGGTTGGTGGGTAATTTGGTAGGTTTGTTAATAGGTTGGTGGGTTGGTAAATAGGTTGATGGGTTGGTGAATAGGTTGGTGGGTAATAAGGTAGGTTGGTGGGTTGGTGAATAGGTTGGTGGGTAAATTGTAGATTGGTGGGTAATTTGGTGGGTTAGTGAATAGGTAGGTGGGTTGGTGAATAGGTTGGTAGGTAAGTTGGTAGGTTGGTGAATAGGTTGGTGGGTTGGTGAATAGGTTGGTGGGTAAATTGTAGATTGGTGGGTAATTTGGTGGGTTAGTGAATAGGTAGGTGGGTTGGTGAATAGGTTGGTAGGTAAGTTGGTAGGTTGGTGAATAGGTTGGTGGGTTGGTGAATAGGTTGGGGGGTTGGTGAATAGGTTGGTAGGTAAGTTGGTAGGTTGGTGATTAGGTTGGTGGGTAAGTTGGTAGGTTTTTAAATAGGTGCGTAGGTAATTTGGTAGGTTGGTGAATAGGTTGGTGGGTTGGTCAATAGGTTGGTGGGTTGGTAAATAGGTTGGTGGGTAAGTTGGTGGTTAAGTTGGTAGGTTGGTGATTAGGTTGGTGGGTAAGTTGGTAGGTTTTTAAATAGGTGCGTAGGTAATTTGGTAGGTTGGTGAATAGGTTGGTGGGTTGGTAAATAGGTTGGTGGGTAAGTTGGTGGTTAAGTTGGTAGGTTGGTGATTAGGTTGGTGGGTAAGTTGGTAGGTTTTATAATAGGTGCGTAGGTAATTTGGTTGGTTGGTGAATAGGTTTGTTGGTAATTTGGTAGGTTGGTGGGTAATTTGGTAGCTTGGTCGGTAGGTTGGTGGGTTGGGTAATAAGTTGGTGGGTAATTTGGTAGCTTGGTAGGTTGGTGAATAGGTTGGTGGGTTGGTGAATAGGTTGGTGGGTAATTTGGTAGGTTTTTGGGTTGGTGAATTGGTTGGTAGGTAATTTTGTAGGTTGGTGAATAGGCTGGTGGGTAAGTTGGTAGGTTTGTGAATAGGTTGGTGGGTTGGTGAATAGGTTGGTAGGTTGGTGAATAGGTTGGTGAGTAATTTGGTAGGTTGGTGAATAGGTTTGTGGGTTGGTGAATAGGTTGGTGGGTTGGTGAATAGGTTTGTGGGTAAGTTGGTAGGTTGGTGGGTTGGTCAATAGGTTGGTGGGTTGGTAATAGGTTGGTGGGTAATTTGGTAGGTTGGTGGGTTGGTGAATAGGTTGGTAGGTTGGTGGGTTGGTAGGTTGGTGGGTTGGTGAATAGGTTGGTGGGTCGGTGAATAGGTTGGTGGGTTGGTGAATAGGTTTGTGGGTTGGTGAATAGGTTGGTAGGTAAGTTGGTAGGTTGGTGAATAGGATTGTGGGTTGGTGAATAGGTTGGTAGGTAAGTTGGTAGGTTGGTGAATAGGTTGGTAGGTTGGTGAATAGGTTTGTGGGTTGGTGAATAGGTTGGTGGGTAATTTGGTAGGTGTGTGAATAGGTTGGTAGGTTGGTGAATAGGTTTGTGGGTTAGTGAATAGGTTGGTGGGTAAGTTGGTAGGTTCGTGAATAGGTTGGTGGGTTGGTGAATAGGTTGGTGGGTAATTTTGTAGGTTGGTGAATAGGTTGGTGGGTTGGTGAATAGGTTTGTAGGTTGGTGAATAGGTTGGTGGGTAATTTTGTAGGTTGGTGAATAGGTTGGTGGGTAAGTTGGTAGGTTGGTGAATAGGTTGGTGGGTAATTTGGTAGGTTGGTGAATAGGTTGGTAGGTTACTGAATAGGTTGGTGAGTTGGTCAATAGGTTGGTGGGTTGGTAAATAGGTTGGTGGGTTGGTGAATAGGTTGGTGGGTAATTAGGCAGGTTGGTGGGTAGGTTGGTGGGTTGGTGAATAGGTTGGTGGGTAAATTGTAGATTGGTGGGTAATTTGGTAGGTGGGTGAATAGGTTGGTAGGTTTGTGAATAGGTTGGTGGGTTGGTGAATAGGTTGGTGGGTAATTTTGTAGGTTGGTGAATAGGTTGGTGGGTAAGTTGGTAGGTTGGTGAATAGGTTGGTGGGTTGGTGAATAGGTTGGTAGGTTGGTGAATAGGTTGGGGGTAAGTTGGTAGGTTGGTGAATAGGTTGGTGGGTAATTTGGTAAGTTGGTGAATAGGTTGATGGGTTGGTGAATAGGTTGGTGGGTAGGTTGGTAGGTTGGTGAATAGGTTGGTGGGTTGGAGAATAGGTTGGTGGGTAAGTTGGTAGGTTGGTGGGTTGGTGGGTAATTTGGTAGGTTGGTGAATAGGTTGGTGGGTTGGTGAATAGGTTGGTGGGTAATTTGGTAGGTTGTTGAATAATTTGGTAGGTTGGTGGGTTCGTGAATAGGTTGGTAGGTTGGTGAATAGGTTGGTGGGTAATTTGGTAGGTTGGTGAATAGGTTGGTAGGTTAGTGAATAGGTTGGTAGGTAAGTTGGTAGGTTTTTAAATAGGTTGGTAGGTAATTTGGTGGGTTTGTGAATAGGTTAGTGGGTAAATTGTAGATTGGTGGGTAATTTGGTAGGTTGGTCAATAGGTTGGTGGGTAATTTGGTAGGTTGTTGAATAATTTGGTAGGTTGGTGGGTTGGTGAATAGGTTGGTGGGTAGGTTGGTAGGTTGGTGAATAGGTTGGTGGGTTGGAGAATAGGTTGGTGGGTAAGTTGGTAGGTTGGTGGGTTGGTGGGTAATTTGGTAGGTTGGTGAATAGGTTGGTGGGTTGGTGAATAGGTTGGTGGGTTGGTGAATAGGTTGGTGGGTAATTTGGTAGGTTGTTGAATAATTTGGTAGGTTGGTGGGTTGGTGAATAGGTTGGTAGGTTGGTGAATAGGTTGGTGGGTAATTTGGTAGGTTGGTGAATAGGTTGGTAGGTTAGTGAATAGGTTGGTAGGTAAGTTGGTAGGTTTTTAAATAGGTTGGTAGGTAATTTGGTGGGTTTGTGAATAGGTTAGTGGGTAAATTGTAGATTGGTGGGTAATTTGGTAGGTTGGTGAATAGGTTGGTGGGTTGGTGAATAGGTTGGTGGGTAAGTTGGTAGGTTGGTGAATAGGTTGGTGGGTTGGTGAATAGGTTGGTAAGTTGGTGAATAGGTTGGTGGGTAATTTGGTAGGTTGGTAAATAGGTTGGTAGGTTGGTGAATAGGTTGGTGGGTTGGTCAATAGGTTGGTGGGTTGGTAAATAGGTTGGTGGGTTGGTGGGTAAGTTGGTGGTTAAGTTGGTAGGTTGGTGATCAGGTTGGTGGGTAAGTTGGTAGGTTTTTAAATAGGTGCGTAGGTAATTTGGTTGGTTGGTGAATAGGTTTGTTGGTAATTTGGTAGGTTGGTAAATAGGTTGGTGGGTAATTTGGTAGCTTGGTCGGTAGGTTGGTGGGTTGGGTAATAGGTTGGTGGGTAATTTGGTAGCTTGGTGGGTTGGTGAATAGGTTGGTAGGTTGGTGAATAGGTTGGTGTGTTGGTAAATTGGTTGGTGGGTAATTTTGTAGGTTGGTGAATAGGTTTGTGGGTTGGTGAATAGGTTGGTGGGTTGGTGAATATGAGTAGGTTGTTGGGTAAAATTTGGTAGGTTGGTGGGTAATTTGTCGTTTAGTGAATAGGTTGGTGGGTAAGTTGGTAGGTTGGTGAATAGTTTTTGGTAGGCTGGTGGGTAATTTGTCGTTTAGTGAATAGGTTGGTGGGTAAGTTGGTAGGTTGGTGAATAGAATTTGCGTGATGCTGGAACATACCTACATACAGACTTACAAACAGACAAAAATTCTAAAAACTATATTTTCGGCATTTGAATAGATCCAGGACCTCGTAGCAATTACTTTTTTTCGATAATATTCAATGTACAGTTTTGATTTCGCTACGATTTTATTAGTAGGTATAAATTTCCACAAAGTCACGCCTGAGTCAATTAACTATCTTAAATTTGAAAGGCTTATGTTAATTATTTCAACTGTCGCCGGCTAAAATTAAGTGTAAGAAAATGAAAAAATATGCAAAATTGAATAGAATAATTAAAAAATATAATCAAATTAGGATACAACAAAAATACTTTTCCAAAAATATTCCACGGAGAAAGGAACGTATTGATCTAATCAACAAATTAAATAATTATCAAATCAAATTAGAGGACAGCAAAAACATCTATGAAATTGATACACAGCGTTTACAGTCCGACATACAGGTACTTGAGGGCAGACTTAGTTCCCTTTTTATTAAATATGTGGGCTCTCAGAATCAAATCAAAGAACATATTCTTGCTGCTAATGAGTTAGTTATGTGTCAGTGTACTTGTCAGAAGGTTTCAAACCCTGATGCTGTCCAGCCTGAGGCAACGGAGGACCCGTCCCAGACTGAGAGTTTGTCTCAAGACTGTATCCTCAACCAAGATATACCTGATATTGTGCAAGAATTTTCTCAAGTGGTACAGTCAGTAGCTAGTAGTATTTCCTCTTGTAGTAGTCAAGTTTGCTATCAGTCAGTTATGTTTTCAGATAGTATAGGAAGAGGGTTAGGGAAATTAGTTAGTAATAACTTGAGATTTTCTACTCAAAACTATTGTTTACCTGGGATTTCCTTCAAAGAAATAATGACATCAATTACTAGAAATCAATTTGATTCTAATACCAATATAACTGTATTATGTAGGAAATAGTTCCCAAGTCAATAAAGAAGATATCACTGACAGTGTTACTGAGATTTTAAAGATAAAATGTAATAAAATAATTTTGTGTGCTTTTCCCTATTTTGAAAGGTTATCAAATAGAAAAAACAATTATATACATATGCTTAATAAGCATATACAGTTCCTAGTAAGTCACTACAGTGACAAACTTATATTTTTTGACACCAACAATTTTGTTGATAAATTGAAATCGACAAGGAATACAGTGTATCTGCCCATTAGGTTTAGACTTAAAATAGCGAGGCTATTAGCTTATATTAACTCAGACATAAGTAGTATGTCGAAGTGTAGTACTATAATTAACACTTCAATTATTAGTAATAATTCTAATGTACAGGTGGCCACCAGTAACTGTAGCCCAAGTGCTATACACGTTTACAATAATTGTACGAAGGAGGATCCATGTGTCACTATGGCAAATTTCTGTCATAATGTGGGGTCCACAAGTAGTAGGATCTCATTGCCTGGTGATGTCATGGGAGTGTTGGGGCTCTCTCTGGATATTAATTTAAACTAGATAGTAAGACAACAGAAGATACTGGTAACACTATAGTTATACCTACCAAGATCAAGGTGTCTTCTTGCTCTCAAATAGTTAATTGTAAAAAAAAGTCTAAGCAGAATACCTTGACATTATTCCATCAAAATATTCAAGGTTTTTCATCTAAACAATTAGAGATTGAATTATTTTTAGAAAAAACTATGTTTGAAATTATTTGTTTGACTGAACATTGGTTAAAAGATTATGAGATGCTAATTAATTATAAAAATTATAGTGTGGGCAGTTGTTTTAACCGAAAGTCTATGCAACGTGGGGGTTCACTAATCTTAGTTAAAAATTCTATTAAATCTAAGACTCGTAAAGATATAGTTGATCTGTCGGTTGAACATAACGTTGAATTGTCCTGTGTTGAGCTAGATAAGTATGTTATAGTGTGCGTTTACAGACCCCCAAATTATCGAAACTACTCCACATTTGAGTCAGTAATGGAAGATGTTCTAGTAAAACTTGCAACGGGTAAAAAATCACTGATTATCTGTGGTGACTTCAATATTAATATCTTAGAAAATAGTTCAAATAGCAGCCGATTATTAAGTCTCTTTCAATCATTCAATTTGTCAAATGTGTTTTCAGAACCAACCCGTATAACTACAAATACAGCTACATGTATTGATAATGTTTTTTGTTGCTGCAACTACTTAGACAAAGCCATTGTAAATTATCTCCCTTCTGATCACAGCGGTCAAACCGTTGCTTTCAAGTCCAACACACCATTACAAAGAATTCAGATACAATCTAGACAAATAACAACCAGCAATCTAAGTAGATTTAATAATAACTTAATTGGCAAGTTAAGTATACCGGGACATATTATAATAAATGTAAATGAATTATATGAGGAATTCTTTTCGGTAGTGCGCACCGAGTTCAATAATACTCTAAAGAAGAAAACTAAAACGATTTGCCCAAATTTTTTGTTCAGTGACTGGGCGACTAAGGGTATTAGGAAAAGTAGGGAAAAATTGTTTGAGCTGTATGGCCTTAAGCCTTATATTAACTCTGAAACGTTTAATAAATACGTTGCTACTTACTCTAAAACTTTTAAAAATACCTGCAAGGTTGCTAAAGCCTTGTACATTAGCAACAAGATCAAATCAGCCGATAATAAAATAAAGACGGTTTGGAAAATTATCAATGACGAAACAAACAGGAATAAAAGACATAATAATGATTTCACACTAGAAACTTCAAGGGGTCTTATAAGCACTAACAAAGAAGTTGCTCAAGAATTTGTAAATTTCTTTACCAGTATGCCAATTAAAACTACTGAAACCTTTTATTCGTCGCCCTCGCGTTCTATTGATTTATTAAGAGCAAACGTTTCATCCTGCCCGATTGAATTTAAATTCAAGCATATAAACCCCATAACATTAATAAAAGCTTTCAAGCAAATCAAGATCAAATTAACCGAAGATATATAGGGAATGTCAATCAAAGTTTGTACCTCCATTATTGAGACTATAGCGCCGTACTTAGCCTTAATATTTAATTTGTGTGTGGATCAAGGAGTCTTCCCTGATCTAATGAAATATAGTAAAGTAATACCACTTTTCAAATCCGGGGACAGTAAAGACACCAATAATTATAGACCCGTATCCGTGTTGCCAGTTTTAAGCAAGGTGTTTGAAAAGTTAATGCTTAATCAAATGCTCAATCATTTTAACACCAATAAAATCTTACATGATCAACAGTATGGTTTCACCAAGGGACGTTGTACGACTGACGCCGGTGTCACCTTATTAAAACACATATTTACGGCGTGGGAAGAGGCCCAAGACGCCATAGGAATTTTTTGTGACCTCTCCAAAGCATTTGACTGCGTCGACCACGAAACCTTAATCTTAAAACTTGAGTATTACGGACTTGGAAAACTTGCGCTCAGTTTAGTAAAATCTTATTTAAATGATAGACAACAGCAAGTTCAAATAAATGGTGTCAATTCAATCGGTTTAAAAGTAAAAATGGGTGTACCACAAGGATCAATATTGGGTCCTTTCCTCTTTTTAGTTTATATTAATGATCTACCCCATTTGTTAAAAACTCAACCACAAATGGTGTTATTTGCTGACGATACTTCCTTAATTTTTAAAATTAATAGACGTGCATCAAATCTTGACGACGTAAATAACGCCCTACAGCAGGTCCAAAATTGGTTCACTGCTAATAATTTAGTATTAAATGGGAAAAAAACTAAGTGCATAAGATTTTCGTTGCCTAATGTCAAAAGTAGTAATTGTGAGATAGTATTGAATCAAGAGAAACTAGAATTTGTCGATAAAACTGTTTTCCTAGGGATCACGCTTGACTCAAGGCTTCAATGGGGTCCTCATTTAACATCCCTTTCAGGACGATTAAGTTCAGCAGCATATGCTGTGAGAAAAATCCGTCAATTTACAGATGTAGGTACCGCGAGGCTAGTCTACTTTAGCTACTTTCATAGTATTATGTCGTACGGTATTCTACTATGGGGACGGGCTGCAGACATCGAGTCTATTTTTATTCTACAGAAAAGAGCCATCAGAGCCATATATGGCCTCCGCAGGCGCGACTCTTTAAGGGAACTGTTTAAAGATATTAACATCATGACGGTACCTTGTCAATATATCTATGAAAACATTATGTACGTAAGGAAAAATCTACATCTTTTTAGTAAAAGAGGTGCAAGACACAATTATATTACTAGGAATAGGGACCAATTAGTTCAACCGGGTTTCAGGCTGGCTAAAGTGGACTCATCTTTCATGGGGTACTGTTTAAAATGTTACAATAAAATACCTCCCCACATACTTCAACTGAATGAAACGAAATTTAAATCTTATATTAAACGCACACTATGCAGCCAAGCATATTATAAATTGGCAGATTATATTGCTGATAAAAATGCTTGGCCCAACGCTGGTCCTGCTCCACAAGGGCGCATAAACTAATTGATTAGCATTTGAAAATACAATTGGAGCTGCTGAAGATTTAATAAACTATCTTTGCATTGTTTAAATTCAATCTCTTAGCATTGTATAATTGCATAGAACATGTGTGAGTGCTATGTACCGACTATAAAGCTACCATTTAGGTGCAGGGTATGTCTTTAATTGACTTGAATGTGTCATGGCGGCTGAGAGTATGTCATGCTCACTCTAATGTCTCGCTGACGGTGGCGCGTGTGTTGGATCATTTAGCTCCCTTCAAAATGGTTGAGCTGAATGGTGCTAATCCATGCGTCATGTTCGTGAACGGGCGCCGTCAGTAGGGACTGGTCATCTCTTAACTGCCACGGCTTATTTTAATTTAATTGAATTTTTTGGATTGTTTTTTTTTTTTTTTTTTCGGTTACGGACGCTTTTCATGTTTTGCATCGTTCTCACATGTATAACTTCAACATGAATGATGTAACCAATATTTTGTAACCATATCATGTTTTAAAAGAGTGTCCGTGGAGTTTCTTGCCCGTTCTTCTCCATAGGTACCTACTACGCTTTGGAATGGGCGTCTAGCTTCATCTTTCTGACTGACCGACCCCCTTGACAATTCAAAAGTGCCTGTAATTGGTTTATTTGAAATAAATGCTTTGAGTTTGAGTTTGAGTTTGTAGCCGTAACCCCTTGGCAAAAAACTAAGAAGTAAATGAAAATGGCTGAAAAGTAGGTTAAGTTAAGGTACGAGGTATGTTAACTGTGACCAGACAACGCCAACGCCAGCCATCAGTGTCAAGTGTTCGCTTAACAATAAATTAAGTTATCAAAACAAATTCTCAATGCCAGTATAAATTAAAACAAAGCTTACAACTGATTATTAAGCTGCTATACTATCTACTTAAAATTATCCTTCGGTGTAGCTGCCAACCTACTATTTTTACCATCGGCTTTGAATTATTTATTAATCCCATCGCCTCGATAAATACATGCCGTTCTTAAGTCCTTACTGACACAAATATGCATGTTCTGTAACGAACACAAAAATCTCTGAAATAAATAAAGTTATTATTATTATAAATAACAACGTCTTTCTTTGACTGCCGAATCACAATAACAAACATAACGAATACGTCTGATTACATACAGCTAATTGTCCAATAGTGGAAATCCTTATCGTGCACCTGATCCAAAGGATGTAATATCTAAGAAATCATTTTCTCACTAGCAAGGCAATCCCGCGGCGGATGAATCTTTTGTCCATTATACCTGGGAAAACTGTAAATGAATAGTTTTGGGAATATTCGTTATGATACGTGTTTCATTAGTTTTGTGTTATTCATGTTTATGAATAGTTACTGCGTGTTGACGTGTATCGAAAGTATTCGAAGTACTAATGAATGTACTGTTACGTAACTTTTACACTACCTAATTTATTATTCAATTAATCAACTCAGCCTAGTCCACTGCTGGACATAGGCCTCTCTCAGGCTCTCTATCCTCCGCCTTCCACATCAAATCTCTTCCAAACACCTTTTTAAGGTCGTCGGTTCATCAAGCTGGGGGACGTCCCACACTCTACTCCAGAACTCGTCTGCTCCACCGGCCATCGGTCCTTCGACAAACATGGCCAGCCCACTGCCCCTGCAGCTTGCTTACTCTGCAAAGCTATGTCGGTAATTTATTATTGTTATTAAATATTTTCTGTATGATTGATAAGATGCCTTTCCTTGCAGTTGGATTTAAAGAATCGATTTGTATTGCTGTTATTTTTAACACAATTCAAGATCGCGATAGAACAAAAATATCGTCTACAACTCATAAGAAAAAGTACTAAACTATTACTAAAAATACATAAATTCTATGCCACAAAACCTACTTTCCAAACTTTCGACTAATAACAATACAAACAAAAAATGTTCGTCGAAAGATTTTTAATTTCTTCGCCAAAGTTCGCAGACGGCGTTTTGTCAGGATTTCCATCGGTTTAGTGGCACCACAAGATTTCCTGAGTAAAACCAACTATTTTTCTTGGTCGCGACTTTACCGGATAAAAGAAAACTTGCTCTAACTAAGCGAAGGAAGATTGCACTTATTTATTTCAAGCAGTTATGTATAGTCAACACCTGCATTCATTTTTGCTGGTGGTTTTAAAATGGAGCTGTATTTTTAGGTGTTTCTCGCTCGAGTTTGAGTATTGTTTAAGATGTTAGGAAAGGTGAGATAAGAATGAAATGTTTGAGTTTTCGACTGCTACGTGCTTTGCTTTTGTACTGGTTAGTTTTAAAACAAACTTCAAACAAAGGAAATTGAGTTCGTGGATATGTGAACAACTAATCATATTCTAAACTAACAATAACAAACTTAGAACATAACTAAAAGGTACGTAGTTATTACAAAAATAGAAGAAACTCAAACAATGCCTTACTCAGAAAACTATAAGACCTCTACTTAGACAAAATATATCCCAACTAGCCAGTCTTAACAAGACCTCAAAAATAATCTAACGACGTGGAAATCAAATCTAGCTTACAACCACAATGGAACTGTACTTATACCAGGACCCCATTCAAAGCCAGGAGGCTTAACAGGCCAGCAAAATGCAAAGTTAATTTTAATGCAGCTCTATCTCGTTATCTGGATGGTCGATGCTTCTAAAAGGATTGCCTTGATCTTCAAGCAAGGCGGCGTAATATGGAACTGAACTTTCCCGAAGTTGGAACAACATGCGGGCAAGTTTGCCCAAGTCTGGAAGTTACAATCGGTAATGTATTGAGGGCCAATTAATAATTAGGGGAGGAAACTTTTGCTGTTTTTGACGACAAATATTGCTGGGGAGTTTTGAAGAAGGGGACGTTTTATTAGCTGGCTCGGTTATCGAAATGTCTTGATCTGAAAAAGCGGCTGTTAAATTAAATGGTGTAAATATATTCTTGTTATAGGGAAAAACAGGATAATAAGTAACTAATATAGCATGGTAATTTAAAAATAGTTTTTTCTCATAATCATTTATTTCATATATTATTTATTTGCTAGCTGCCATTGCACCTGGGGTCTTTGTTTTAAAATAATCATTCACTCAGCTTTTTGCGCACTTATAGATCTCTATCACTAGCTATTTTTGTCTTTAACTTCATCTGTAACACTCATTATGCAATGTAAAGCTGCTAAATTAAACTAAATATAAACAAAATGCCAGTGCTCTCTCCATACTGTCTTGTCTCGTAAGAACGCAATGCTAATCCCTCTGCCGCTATTATTTTCTCATTGCGAGCCGTTTTTACTCGCTGCATCTCGTACGTCAGCGTATAATTAAAATACTCGCAATACCGAACGAATTGGATCCTACAGATTCTTTATATTAAAGTAGATATTTCATTTAGGTCGTGCTTTTATTTCTAAACTAGATCTTGATGAAATAAAATTCTTATATTCGACAAAAAAAAGGTAAAATACACAGTTCTTTACCTAATTTGAGTCTTTGTTTATAGAACATTTACTATTGTATTTACGTTTCTAATGATAACATGACGAAGATAGCTAATATTGCAGAATACTTCAGACAGTACTTAACGGTCAGTAAAATGGTACGATATGTTGATAAAATAAAAGGATTAATTCGTTCTAAATAGGAAGAAAATGAGGAAAATTACGTTCTTGACCCTGATTATGAATTCGGAAATGAATGTGAACGTCCACGATAATATCGTCACGTTAGACTTCCTTTTCAAGACAATATGCGCTTTTATGATTAAAAGCGCATATTGTCTTGAAAAGGAAGTTTCGACTAAGTATTCAGGTGTACCTATAACCATAGACTATAACACGACTACAAAGTGAAAATTAAGAAAACATTATACTTACCTACTTTTAAACGGTAAGTTTGATACGAGTTGAAAAACTTAACTCGAAAAAGAAAAGCAATTGTGAAAGTTTTACCAATTTGCGAGAATAAAGTGAATTTCAATCAAAGTTGTTTGAAACACAAACTAGAGGAGTTGCGGAGTATAGCGTACACCTTCGACAAACACTGCCAGCCGGCTCCCAATCAGATAAGGTGCGCCGCTTCTGTTTTCACATTTTCAGAGAGAAAATGTATGCTCATTTTAAAAGCAGAACATATTAAGTAGGCATTTGGTGTTCAATTGTTTTTGTTTATGGTAAGAAGAAAAACAAAGATAAAGTCAAAGTCAAAACGTTTCAGCAGGTCATGTTGGTTTTAATGCGTCGATATTTCATACATAAAAAAGTATAATAGTAGTTATAATCAATCCCATAACGACACCCACTACTGGGACTCAGGTCACACAGGCACTGGCAGGTAGGCTCTGTGAGATCCGAGCCGCAATTTCATGCCAGAAGTAAATCATATTTCTTTCTTCTAAGTAGTTACACTACGGTCACTACATGTTGCTATGGGATTCCAAATGTTTACTTGAGATTCGTTTTTATTCAACTCAAGGTAAAATAATTCGAGTAATTTAATTGTTTTATAACCCCGAAACAACTTTTCCTATTTTTTCCAGAGAGGCTTCACACGCCGTCGAGAAATATCTCTCAAGCATCCGGTTTCCTCACGATGTTTTCCTTCACCGTTTTTAAAGCAAGTAATAATTATACATGAATCCGAAAGTCAGAGGTGTGTGCTTTGGGTTCGATCCCGAGACCTATGACTTGGCATTCAGCTCCCTTCAAAATGGTTGAGCTGAATGGTGCTAATCCATGCGTCATGTTCGTGAACGGGCGCCGTCAGTAGGGACTGGTCATCTCTTAGCTGCCACGGCTTATTTTAATTTAATTTAATTTTTTGGATTGTTTATTTTTTTTATTTCTGTTACGGACGCTTTTCATGTTTTGCATCGTTCTCACATGTATAACTTCAACATGAATGATGTAACCAATATTTCGTAACCATATCATGTTTTAAAAGAGTGTCCGTGGAGTTTCTTGCCCGTTCTTCTCCATAGGTACCTACTACGCTTTGGAATGGGCATCTAGCTTCATCTTTCTGACTGACCGACCCCCTTGACAATTCAAAAGTGCCTGTAATTGGTTTATTTGAAATAAATGCTTTGAGTTTGAGTTTGAGGCAGTCCATCGATCACACCACTAGGCTATCACTGCTGCTCGGGGAGATGGTGAAACAGACAATTCGTATTACCGGAACCTTACAGGTTTATCACAGCTATCCTAATATATAGCTCTAACATTCACATAAAGACGTAATTAATTCAATATCAGTAACATGCTGTGTGGCTAATCAATCGAATAATAGTAGTAATTAATTTAGTTTGACACAAATGTACGATCGAGTGATTGGAATACCTGCCAGGTATTATCTTGTATTTGAGTAGTTTCTCCAGTGATGAATAGGCGGCGATAGCGCCTGACTAATTTGATTGGGTAGATGGGATCGTTAATCGATCGATAAATAATATAATTCCTGTTTACCCCGAAAGATTAGGCAGATATGATACTTGTTGAAAGGCCTACACTGTCCTCCCATGCTATTAACACTGTTATTTAAAAATATTGTAAAAGCCAATTATTTTGCAAAAGTAACCGTGGAGTTTCTTGCCGGGTCTATTCCATAGGAAACGACCAATTGGAACCGTGCACCTAGCTTCTGACATTTCATAAGTGCCCGTAAAAGGTTTAAGTATGTGAAATAAAATAGTTTGATTTTGGTGTACATTATATAAGTACATTTCGCCAGTTGAAAATGTTAAGGTCCTAGGGGGCGAGCCTCGAGCTTATCGATCGATAAATAAATTTTAATTAGAATTTCGACGTTATTTTAGAACTGCATACGTTTTTTAATATCAAGAGGGTAAATACACATCCACTTATTTCTGTACCTAAACGTCATTTATAGCTGCATTTTTTTTATTATGATCTCCAATCCATCGCAACGATAATCCAGTGGATATTTACTATCTACAACAAAAAGAAAATATTACGATTATCCCATAGACGTGCACGACTTTTAAAAATCCTGGGTCCTATGACATATTCAACAGAAAATTAAAAATCATAACCCTCCTTTTTGCTTCGCCGTAGCCGGGTAAGAAAATAATGCTTCCCAAAACTTTTTGACATGTAAAGTAGGCATATTTTCCAATTACAGTAGCCCGCGGAAATAAGATCAATTAAAGGCAAATCTACGAAATAAATCCTACTGTTTAAGTAAGGATTCACTGGAATTATGTTTATTACCTGTAGGTATTGATGTATGCGAAGATAATAAAACAGTTTGTTGAGGTATTCAAGGTTTATTTGAAGTTTACACTTAATTTCACACAATACATCAAGTCTGTCAGTAACATGGGCGGAAAGGGTTTTAATATTTTAATTAGCAGTGTGGCAAGGCTTGCATTAGTGTTGGCAGACTTCAACCAATGTTGCCATTACATTACCTACAACAGTAGCGATGCTGTGAGAAAATTCCATAGAGAAAACATGTGCAGGAAATATAGTACAGCACTACCCGAATCCATAAGTTTACCCCCTACCAAAAATATCGTTCAACGCGACAAAAAAAAATTTAACTCAAAAAAAGGTATGTGAAAACCACTTCTTTTATTTTCCTGGGCTACTAAACTTACAGTTATTTAAATCAAAAGCCTATCCTAATAAAAATCTTTGAAAAACTACGTCCCTTCAATATCTTTGATTAGCCCAACAGCCTTACACCCACATACTCCACTCCACATCTAATACGTAGTCGACGCGACGCGTGACGCGCGACAGCCCTTCATTTTGCGCGGCCGGCGCCATGCGACGTCCGGACGTGTTTATTTTTCATTTCCGCCCCGACCGGCTCGGCCCTCGAGGCTCGGGGTACGGTCCCGCGCGGCCCTCTGTAATATGGCAGTAAGGTATGAGCTGAAAGCGAGGTAAATGCTGGTCAGGAGACTGGCAAGCTGTATGGCTTTCCCTGTAGTCCGCGCGCGACTGTTAGTCACCGCCTGAGGTATGTGAGCAGGTAGACGGGGGACGTACACAAAGGCCAATTATGTGAATGGCGCCCTTCCGACTAACAGTCGCGCTGCGGACTTTAGTACCTAGGTAGTTCATAGTAGCAAACGATAGATGGTGGGGCATTGCCCTACGACCGTGACTGCAGGCTGTCTGGGGTTACATAATATTTTAGAGAAATAAAAATAAATAGAAAAATACTTAAGAGTAAAGCAAGTGAGGTGAAATGGTGACACTGCAAAAAGCAAACTAGGTACTATCTTTAAGGTTATTATTATGCCTACCTAATCTGCGTTCGCAATTTACTTGCCAAACACATAAACAAACACGAGTTTTAGTAAAAATCTGCTGTAATACCTACACAGAAGGTTCAGTTTGCGGCTAATACTTCATATTTTTATGACGTTTTCAACAGAACTATTCAGTCTAAAATCAACTTTATATACACTTGCTTAAAGTTGATGTTTTTTTAAATGGAAATAACATTAATTGGAAACAAGGTTATAAAAAGACATTACATAATTGATTATTATGATATAGCATTGAGTGCACACTTGGCTAAATGATTCGATTGAAAAAAATGTTTATAAACGTATCGCCCGCTGCTTCACTCCTCGCCCCAGTTATATCACTTGTACCACAAAAAACATAACTCTATGGCTCTATAAGCTATGTAAGTACGGAACGGACTAAAATAATAATATTTTAACAAACCCTAAGGTAGGCCGTGGTTTACTAATTAGCGTTGAAAGTGACCCTAAAACTATATTTAGGGTTTCACTGGAATTTAACAAGGTTTTTTTTAGAAATAATAAACCTCACAGAAATATAAATAGTAACTAGTCTAGGCCAGTGGCGAAGGGTGAGTTTATGAGAAAGGTAAGCCGGAGCAAAAACAAAAATAAAAAAAATCTGCCGCGCCGTCGTAAGACTGACCAACTAACTTATTCCTACAACGATACTGGTCAAGTATTTATAACAACTGTTTGTATAAAACTTCAGCAGTTCGACTTCCGTTAACATCGTAAAAACCTAGGAATCGTTCTTCGATTCCAGTTTCAGATAAATATCGAAAAATTACAGTCAATTGCTCCCTATGACTGACATCGGGAGTTTCGTCAATCATTACAGACAGAAATAGAGCTTTATCTATCTCGATTCTAATGTGGTCTCGTAAAACGGATGCAATACTACCTATGTATTAAATCATTTTGAATATCACTTGAAAGACCAGAAAACACGGGGTTCTGAACTGAAGAACATAGTTCCAAATGAGAGTCCAATACGGTGTCATACTTGCTCAGATATAACAAGGTTTCAATATAGTTACCGCGGTTATCAGAATTCGGACGTTCATCGTGGCCGCGAAAAGCTACTTCTTGTTTACCTAACAAAATAACGGTGTCGATAAACCGTTTCATTAAATTATTATTATTAAATTATTATTATTTGTTTTATTATTATTTCGAGCTACTTTCCTATTATGAGTTTCAAGCGAATTAGTGAAAAATGGTTCTATCCTACTATTCCCGAAGTCATGTAAATCTAAACAGCTACGAATATGCTTTTCAGTCTGCACATGTTTTTTTGATGAATTCGTCAGATTATTAATATCTGTAAAACCCCCTTTATTCCATAAACTACTAGAATTTGAGAAAAGTAAACATGGAAAACAAAACATCTTATTTAATTTACAACTACCAGTCCAACTACCAGATTGATATTTATCGTAAAGGGAAACATTCCAACCCATCACGTCGTTTGTAGTTTATAGTCATATCTGGTCGAGCACGACCTAGCCTAATTATGTGTTTCTTATTTTCAAAACTTAACCTTGAAAAGCATGTTTCCTCACGAAGCAAATAATCTGTCACACAACAATCTAAAACTATTAATGCCGCCACCCTACTAATAACTTTTCAAATCTACTCTAAAAAAGTAATTTCAACTTGCTAATCTATCGACTTACCACAAATTCCTAATTACAACGACGGCGAACGCACAATTTCACAACAAACTCACGATTATCCAATTCTAATTGTTACACTAATACAACACTAATAACTTATATGAATACAACGAACAAAATGCTAATTAACTACAAGTATCAACAAAATTAAAGGTTATAAATTCTATTAACTATTTACGTCAATCGTCAACAAACATATAAAATTATTGCGTGCGTGGAGCGTGGAGCTTGTCCCTCCCCCCGGCCCCGTCCCGAACCAAACCGAACGCTTACGAAATTCAGCGAATGGATTCCTACACTGTACCTATCACTCGACTTTTTACGGCTTACTATTGCCTCAAAAAACAGCGTGTCACGTGACCTGAAGTGACGTCATGACGAGATTATTTTGTATAGAAATTTAAGTTTTCATAACCCGGGCGGACAACGAGTTATACTGGAGGCACTAGAGCAAAATTGGCGCGCACTTTAAATGTTTTGTTTTCGTTGGAATATAAAGACAATTTTTTTAATGTAGGTTAGGGTTCTGTAATACTTTAATTTTATGGTGTAAGTATTAAATAATACATTCAGTGTTATTATTAAACACTGCTGAGAACTACTGACTGTCATAATTTCCTAAGGGAAGCCGACAGGAATCGGGTTATTGGTTAGCTGCGCCCCTGGTCTAGGCACAGATTAGTACAGACGGCTACTCCGCAAAATCATTTAAATAAAAAGCGACTCTGGCACGACACAATAAAGTGCAATTCAGTGAAATGAAATGAAATTGTTTATTCTGTAAATAGGATATTGGAATCACTTTTACACGTCATTTAAAAACATATTAAAAATAAGCTAGATGAGGTCGGTATGTCCTATCTGACTACTCTGAGAAGAAAGGTCTTTAATAATTATCCGCACAGCGCTAATTACCGACAGTTATATTCACCTAGAAGTTCCCTCTCTTTCCATCGCGTATTCTGTGGTCTAGGTTGAAAAGATAAAAAAATAAAGATACTCTCAGCATAACATCATGCCTTTCCCTGAAGGGTTAGGCAGAGCTGTACCTATAGTACACCCACATTTCGCCAGTTATGTTTAAGTCCCATGTACCGGAGCTTAATGCCATCAATCAGGCACAAATCCAGACTCCGGGCTGCTACTGAGAAATTCCAGATGGAAAAACCCAATAACCAGCATCAGACAGCACCTGTCTGGCATTAATGCTGAAATGAACCTTTCTGGCGCAGCCGTGAGGCACACACTATTATTGTTAAAATATTATTTTCACTTTTTTATTTTTTGTGTTTCACGAACTGTGTCCAAATAAATATTATTCTTCCTTTCTTTCTTTCTTTCTTTCTTTCTTTCTTTATAACACTGCCCGACCCGGGAATTCAACCCAGGACCTCACGCTCAGCAGTAGCGATTTGCGATCACTAGACCCATGAGACAGTTGACAAATATATTATTTATTCCAAGAAAAAATAGCTATAAAGCTAAGTTAGCGTCACGGCGTTCTCACCTTCCGCCTGACGCAGGTCCTCACCGGACATGGTTGTTTCGGGAGGTTCCTGTTCAGGATAAAGCGGGAGGAAACGCCCGGGTGTCACCACTGTGTGGATCGCCCGGAGGACACGGTGGAGCATATGGGCTTGCGGACGGTGAGCAATGGGTAGCTCGCCGTCCGATAGGGACCAGGCCCGGGTCGACCGACGGCGCGTTGTGTTCCACGCGCGCCTCAAAGAGATGTCAGCTCCAACTGACGGGGTCCGGAAGGGCCAATGCCTGCCGGGGTTGCGGGTTTGTCTGTTGCGGGTTTGTTTTAGTTATAAGTCATTAGATTTTTTTTTTTCTTTGTTCCTCTCAATTAGAGCACCTGCCATCTAATCTCTTCACCACCCTTGGTTGACTGGTAGAGAATGCCTAAGGCATTAAGTCCGCCTTTGTACTTTTTTGAGTGTGAAAAGTTTTAATAAATAAATAAATAAAGGGATATCGCGACCTCGGCACACAGGCAACGGAAGGAACACGGGTGGGTTTTAGTCAGTAAAAGTCTGACACGCCCTCCCGCTCCACCCAGAGCGGGAGAAGTTATTTGATAATTTCCCAAACTCAAAAAAAAAAAAAAAAGGGTAGCTTTACAGTTCATTACACGTTCTTATAATGCAATACAATAATGTCGATTAGAAAAAGGATAATAATTTTACGAAATCTTTCTAACCAAACAATTTACTATTTACCCTATTACGTAAAACTGTTCGTAATTTACGTCTATTCACATCCCAGCCGTAAATTCTCCCCTTGATAACTGAGAAGTCACTTTAACTTGAACATTTTCATACGTATATATATAGTTACGTTGCGCCCCGCTCTCCCCGTAGCACTTGCTTGTAAAATATACCAGTTGGGTGGAAGCGGGGTATAATCACAAGAACGGGTGTAAAATTGCAAACACCGTTGTTCTCATCAGTGAGCCCTTTTACGTGTTTATTTCAGAAATTATGGCTATGTGAGCTGTTATTTTTTTAAACGTTCCCTTTATCGTGGGGAAGGTGAAATATTTAAAAAAAGAATGGCGATCTCTTTCTCGTGTTTATGGAACGAATGGTGTCAGTGGTGAAAGACAAAAATACCTATAAGTTTTTTCTCAAACATGCTTGTAAATTCGAGCATTATTTCGACAATCATCTTAGAGATAAATCTATAATGCTGTATTGGTCAAATACATGCGAGTAGGCGGTCGGCAATGTTACTATAAAAATCCATATTAAGTATCTGTTGTGTTTAGCGGCTGAATAAATGAATATGAAAACTCTTAACTGTCGTGTAATTGAAAAACGGACTTTTTACTTCAAGACATGGCAACCAAGGAGGTAACTTATCAAAGATTTTATTTAAATGTCGATTCGGCTTGCAAAAAAAGAAACAAATGAAAATATTATATTGGTGCGTGAAATATTATCGTTGTTCGTCATTGATTCTGGAATTTATAATGTATTTACTTAGTTTGAATTTCCGCGCATTATTTGGGAAAAGTACTATACAAACCTTGGCCGCAACCAGGCATTGATGGACTCACGTATGTGTGCCTCGACTTCGCCTCGGCTGGCTCTCATTTACACGTTCGTCCATCAATGCCCCTTTTGGAGACCGCGGTGGTAATGTACTACTACTTTTAAATGAAACAGGAAACGTAGAAAATCAACTAGCAAATAAATATTTGCAGGCACCGTTTATACGAGTAAGTTGTTGGTTTATTAATTGGTGATGGACAGAATCATAGAATCGTCAAGCAACCATGGTAATTAGGGTAAGGACTGATAGCTGTTGATGCTTCAACAGTTATCCGTCGGATATGTCCTTTTTACCGCGAATCAACGTAGGTATCTAAGTACCTACGTGAAGAAATACTGATGGATGAACCGAAAAAAAAAAACGGTAGGAGCATACTGGACATGGGAAATTGGATATACATCTAGTAGCAGACAAAAATAAGATGAAATTGAAGGGTGTAGGTAAGTAGATGCTAAACCTTCGAAATTCGAATATTTTGAATTTAAATATTCTTCACGAACGTAAATATAAGAAAATCAACAGCTACACAAGTAGCTACCAATGAGAAATAGGATAAAAATAAATCGCACGCTAACGTCTAGGTTGTCGGTACATTCGCAGCCAATGCGCTGGTTCGTTTATCTCAATATCGTAGACGGACAAGCGAACGTGCCTGCCAGATCCGTACGAGACTGAAATAAAACACTTTTGTAACGAAGCGTACTAGCGAAATTTAAATGTACAAATTTAACGAAATAGTTTTTTTTTTAAAGAACACTGTTTCGGTATTTGGTTTGAATTTTTGAATTTAGAGAATATCATGGTAGATATATTATCTCGTTTACCGCCCGCCCCTCCGTAGGATATATTGGGATTAGTTTGAAAATGGAACGACTTGAGGAATCGTCGTAGGCGTTTATTAAATTGGCGTTTCTTAGGATCAGTAATTGATTGTTGTGATGGAGTAAAGTAAAAACCTCATTTCTTAATATAACACATGGATGGCATCTGAGGGCCTAAAACGGCCACTTTAGCAATTCTGCTAAAAGCGATTCATTTCCTCCAATATGGCAATATTAATTACACCAAATATGATTTAGATATGAATTGAATTGATACCTATATTATTCAGCTTATATGTGTCACCATTCATATCTGAACCATATTTGGTGTAAATATTGCCATATTGGAGGAAATGAATCGCTTTTAGCAGAATTGCTAAAGTGGCCAGATGCCATCCATGTGTGGCCGTTTCAGGCGCCCTGGTCAACCCAAGAAGATTTTTATCATCAGAGGAATATTGAACTTATTTTTTAATATCCCTTCGATAAAATACCACCTATCTTTACCGAAAGCGCCTTTTACTACTTTACCAGTAAGTAGTTCGTTTTTACCAACCCTGTCATACAAATCCAATGTAATGTTATAAGGCCATTTAATTTTACACCTGTTGCTTATAAACAAAGGTGTTAATTTAAAAAAAATAAGCCATAAACATAAAAAAATAGAAATATGGAAATGAAATGGCGTATAAATGGCTCCCTTTTTTATAGAAAAAAAAACTAAAGATTCCGTCTAAATTACAAGCGATGATGAACAGTCTAGTTATGCCGATGAAAACCATGCGATAGAATCCATTGGTTCGGAAAAGGCCAACACTGACATTGGGGTCAATTACACTCCTGCTGATGTTAGTGATGCTAGCAGTACTAGACTATCAGACGAAGTTACTCAAATAAATCATAACGTAAAAAAATACCAAGAAGCCAAAAGCAGTAAAAAGAAAAGCAATTCAATCAGAGCCATCAGCATCTGCTATAATAATGGCAAAATTACTCGATGAACAAAAGTGACCAAGACTAACATGAGCCACCCCGGAGACATGACGAGTTAGATCGCTTTTTTTTAAACATTTCGGATACTGTGAAGAAGTTCTCAACCTACTGGCAAAATATAAGTAATTTTCTGTGGCGCCTGATATGGAATTAAGTATAAAAACTTGCCCCATCTAGCTCAACTCCATACACCTTCAATCCAAGTCCTGACAACTGTAAATGGAATCAGAAACAATTCTTTTTCATAATTTCTCAATTATCAAAATAAAAAATAAAAGAAGACACACTGCTAGCTTTTCTTTCGGTGTAAAGGCTCGTGCAGACCAGCGCGACGCGACGGCGCGACGCGACTCTAACAATACAATTTCTAAGAAAAGTTCACGGTATAACAATAACTGGTGTCGCGTCGCGCTGTCGCATCGCGCTAGTCTGCACGAAGCTTTATGAAATGAAATAAAATGAAATTGTTTATTCTGTAAAAATTGGAATCACTTTTACACGTCATATTAAAAAATATTAAAATTTGCTAGATGAGTTCGGCGTTTCCTATCTAAGTACTCTGAGAAGAAAGGCCGAAACAAACTCAGAGGTCACAGTCTCTTTTAAAGTCCACACATAATCTTGGTCAGGCCATATGAGGACCATATAGATTAGTGTCTGAAATGGTCTTTTGAGACGTAAGACTTACGGCCTAGTCCAATGGACCCAGCGCTACCCAGACATGAGGTATCAGCCTTGGTTATCAGTGGTCATGCATGATCCTAAATTATCAGCAAATTTCGTCTCACTCCTAGGGCTCCCTCATTTCCTCGACGTCACTTAAACCCGCGCGCCATGTTGGTTATCGAGAAATTCCGCCATCTTTTGATTATAATATTGATATTTCAGGGATCTTGCTAATGGAGAAATCTATTTATTACTGCGTGGAACAACAACGTATGAATAGATATTTCGACACTGCTCATATGGGGGGCGTAGCTCAGATGGTAGAGCGCTCGCTTAGCATGCGAGAGGTACCGGGATCGATACCCGGCGCCTCCAATCTCTTTTTGCATTTTGAAAACTAAAATAAACGGAAGTTTTATGAATTCCTCTTAACAAAACATTTCCAATTACAATTTTCCAGGCGAAACATTCAATTTGATAAGCTCTATGAAAATGGGTTACATGTTTTTAGTAAAAAATGTATAATAAAATATTATATATCTTTATTAAATTAGAAACAACTTTACATTACAATTCATTTCTACACTAGTTACATTACTGACTTACTTCAACTTCGCAAAATTTGCAATTTCACAAAGACTCCAAAATAGGCCTACGTTTGAGAGAATGCTTCGCAAAAATGAAGTTTATAGTAGAAACAGGTAGATTATTTAGTGATGGGACTTATAGGTGGCGCTGTAAGTTCTCTCTTTTACTGCCATAGCTAAATAATTACCCATATGGCCGGCGAAGACCTGACACAACACGCCAAAAGAATATGAACACTGCTTTTCTCAAAATACAGTCGAAAATTACTCTGTCCGCGTTGATGCTCTCACGGAGTAACAAAAGTTTATTTAGTTCCAACTTTATTTCAACTACCGCAAGATCGATATTTGCGCAGAGAAAAATGCGCTGCGCCTCGTCAGGTCTGCGCCGGCCTACACTCGACCACAGCCCGCGTTCCTTATTTAATATATCGGTCATTCTTTAACACATGCGGGCCTTATACCATTCCCGCACTATCTATCTCTTTCTTTCAACATTAGAATCAACTACAGCCATCCATAAGTACAGGAGAGGGACAGAGAGCGATGGCAAACTATACATACGTACATAGCTATTATCCTCCGAAAAATATATCATTTTATATATTCTACTCTCTCTACTATTATCACAGTCCATAGCTTCAACAGTGATATTTAAAATCAGCATTTTTTTTTTGTATTAAATTAAAACCGATGCAAAATTTAAGCCAAGAAAATAGTTGAAATACAGAAATTTAACATAAGAATTTACACATAATAATAATAAAAAAATATAAATATAATACCTAAAGATATAATTCTTCAATAAGAACACATTATACAGACATTTAAATTTAAAATAGGCTTTACGTTGTTTTTTTACAAAAGATCAGGAAATCAGCTTAAGATTCGTATGAATGATATAAATGTAATAAAGTAACCTAATATGTACTTACAATCTTGTCGTCGATTAAGTTTGTATCTTAACATTTGAACAACAATTTTGAAATGTTTTACTCGAAACATACTTACTTGAATTGTAACAAACGTGAGCAGTTTACTATTCAACGCATAATCATAAAATTTTAAAAGCGTGCATTCTGAAAGTGGGCAACGTCGCAAATAGATGTCTAATATTTCGTTATTTTGATCAACTTAACAATATTACTGTAAGGAAATATGAAATATGGCTAACTAGTGAACAAAAATATTAATTATAAAATGCAATAGGTACCTAATTAATATCGTAACTAAATATTAGGTATTTAGTTTTATATGTGAAAAAAGTATTTGGAATAGTTTCACCCTTTTTACACCTAAAACGGTGACAACATCAAATTCAGTGTTTGATTTGCAATTCATTAATAATATTCTAGTTCACTAGATAACAATATTTCTTATTTCCATACAGCAATAATGCCGAATGAATCAAAACAGGTAAATACAACCTTAGTTTTTGTTTATACCCTAAACCTCTTAAGGGGTCATTGTACTCATTATTATGAACAACTTTCAATATGGGACCAAGGCTGAAATCGCGAAAAAAAAATCTGCTGTTCCCTACATTTATGTTCGTATATCTCGTCGAAATGTAGGGAACAGCTGATATTTTTTTCGCGATTTCAGCGTCGGTCCCATAGTGAAAGTTATTCATAATAATGAGTACAATTACCCCTTTAAGAGGTTTAGGGTTGCCAACTTGTGACTTTAAAATGTACGCTCTTAATAAATAAAACTATTGAAATTATATGAAGGTTTTGTCCTGGCAATAGAAGATTCACCGAATGTTCAACAAAAGTAAGCTAAGAATACTTAATTTTTTCAAATAATGTGCAAAATATAAACAAATCAAATCAGCACTATTTGTACTAAACGCCAGTTACTATTAAAATGCAATTAGATCTAGTTTTATGGATAAAATTACTTGAACCAGTTAACTCTATTGATATGTTAATGTGAAAATATACATAGTAACTACATAAATAGCAATTTAAATAACAAAAAAAATATACAGGGTGATTGGAAGATGGGTGCAAAGCTTTAAGGCGAAGATAGTAGAGACAATTTAGAACCATTTAAGCCATGGTTGTCTTAGACGAAGTCTTACCAAATATTTTTAACCAAATTTTTAAGTTTTTTTTCGTAAATTCTCAAAATTTAATGTAAACTGCATAATTATGGCCAAATTGAATGATAAATGAATTCATTTTTTATTTATTTAATTAAAGTAATGTGTAAGCAATCAAGCAAAACATGTTTTAGGCTTCTGTGTCATTAGACATTTTTTTTTCAGACATTTAAAGCTCAGAAAAAATAAAAAAAATTGTACAATACGTCTTTTAAACCTTATTAAAAAAAAAAAAAAATTGGTAAGACTTCGTCTAAGACAACCATGGCTTAAATGGTTCTAAATTGTCTATACTATCTTCACCTTAAAGCTTTGCACCCATCTTCCAATCACCCTGTATTATTCGATTAAATCGACACAAATTTTATTATGGACATCCCATTTGTAATGAACCAAAATCATAAGTATCAGTAACATTTTAGATGATGCCTGGGTAAAAAAAAGAAATTCTATTTAATCCGTTAGTCAGGTAATAAAAAATATTGGACACGTATTGTTTGCTTTATCATATTAATAAACAAATACTTAAATGAAACGCATTAAAGTCGCTACGTTATTAGTAAGTATAAAATCGACATACTCGAGACATCATGGAACATTTTAACTCAATGTATCGCCGTAATCTGTTCATCACATCATAAAAAAAGAAAAAATAAGTGTGCAATATTTATTAATAACTACTAACCAGACAGACAAAAATAAAATATAATATCTTCATCCCTATTATGTACTGTACTTTTCAAGTGTGTTGTACCTACACTACACCCACTATTACGATTTATAGTAGGTTACCTTAAATCCGATAAGTGATGTGATTAATAATCGATTTTTGTTGCACTTTATCGGTCGGTGCAGCATATAAAAGCACATAATTATTGCGACGAATTTAGCAAACGATCCACGTTAAAAGCATAGGAAACATTATTCTTCAGCGAATCTCTCGAAATAAGCATTAATAAAATTATAATAATTTTGTAAAACAAATAAAATTACTCTTCTTCATAAAAAAATAACCAGTAATAATACTTATTTAACATGCAAGTACTATTCAATGTGATAGTAAAAAAATATAAGTTTCTATGGCACTATTTCAAAATAATCAATTTGCATGAAAATAATTTTAATTTGTGGGAATCTGACATTATAATTCAAAGATAAAAAAACAGCGTAAATAAAAAAAATAACCCTTAATAAACCATTGTATCTTTCTTATGAGAATCGAGATAAATAATTATCTTACTAAAATCCCAAAATCAGATTAACTTTTTAAGTAAATAACAAAATACATGAGATTTTAAATCACATACAACATATTTTTTTCATAGAACAATAAAATAAATAATAATTATTATGAAATATATTAATATACCTACATGTATACTTATTTTAGTTTAAGATAAATTATAATCAGACATCAAGCCCTTAATTACGAAGAACTAAAAATAAATTTACAATTGTTGGAATATACTGGGAACATTAAAAGCAAACCGAAGTATTTTACAAAATGCCTTAGACAACCTTAGTTTTTGTTTACACTAAACCTCTTAAGGGGTCATTGTACTCATTATTATGAACAACTTTCACTATGCTATAACTAAGTTGAAAACGCGAAAAAAAAATCAGCAACTAAACAGCAAAAATCAGCAACAGCTGATGTTTTTTTCGCGATTTCAGCGTTGTTCCCATAGTAAAAGTTGTTCATAATAATGAGTACAATGACCCCTTAAGAGGTTTAGTGTAAACAAAAACTAAGGTTGTATATCAATTTTCCTTACATTCATTTTAAAGCAGATATTTCCAAGAATATACTTTAAGCATACTTCTATATTAATAACTCCACGAATCGTATCATACCAGAAGGAAGACGGAGAGAAATACCAGTTTTGTTAGGAACATCCATTCACCTCACCACTTCAATAACATTGCTTTGAAAGTCTGAGGTCAACGGATTAGAACCGCTTAATAGGAAATGCATTGACTGTGAAATTATAACGACATCTCTTACACCAGAAGTTTACAGAAACATTAAAGCATTTCGACACTACCTCTCACAACAACCGGTCATCGATCCATTCAAGGCTACATGCAATAATCTATCTCTAATTCACCAGCAAGCGATTCATCACCTTAACTGAATAAACATAAAACACTCTTTTGCATTTTCGTTTTCATAAGAATAAGCTAAATCAATAAATGCAGTAAAAAATAATAATTCGTAGTAAGATTCGTTTGAATTTTAAGATCGTATTCTCAATGTTTGTTTTAAAAACATGTTCCAGATAACATTAGTTAACGCTTGTGAAGGTCACTAGACCGAATTGCATAACTACTAACGGTCATAATGATATTCTGCATTTACATAGCGTGTTTGAAAGGTCCTTGAGAAGTATTCGTCTCCTATAATAGAATTAGTAGTGCCGTCATTTGGCGAAACATATCTTAACAGCATCATGAACATTCTAATTTTTCGTGCGTAATATTAGCGTTCTACGTAAATTTTGCACTGGTCTGCTTAATATTTAAATACACAAACTAAGGGGTTTGACGCATTTGGTGCACTTCTCAACTTGTACATCATGCTCAAATGGTGAACTTAGCAACTGGTGATTATTAGTATATATTAGTGATTATGTAATTTAATTTAAAGCTTTTATTTAATTAATAAAAATGACTATAACTAAAAGAAGTACAGTTAAATTATTATTTATTTATTTATTTAATACTTCAAGCACAAAAATGTACAGAGGCGGACTTAATGCCATAGGCATTTTCTACCAGTCAACCTTTGGGTGATGGAGAGACAAACAGTGGTAGGTGCAATTACGAAAAATTGAGGAATAAAAATAAAAAACTTAAGTAATATATAAAGATACACATATACCTATTACAAACAATAAACATAATATATATGTCTGATTATATATAAATATAAGCACAAATAAATATACATAAATACACGAATATACTTACTAAAACAAATAAGACAAACAATGGGAAAACATTAACGTTGTGATGATACTGCCAGCTTCTTACGAATGTGCTCGCGAACTTTAACTTTAAAGGATAACCGGTTGGTTGCCATCCTGATTTCCTGGGGGAGCGCATTCCACAGGGAGATAGATTGAATGAAGAAGGAGGAGTGAATGAAGTCTGTGCGGTGAGTGGGACATAGAAGAACGCGGTTATTTGAAGACCGTAGATTTTTACTGTGGTTGTCACAAATGTATTGAAAGTGGGGGGCTAGATAACTAGGGGAAGTGGGAGAGACAAGAAATGAAAACAAGGTAGTCAGCGCCCTTTGCTGTCTGCGCTGGCGTATGGGCAACCACTTTAGAAGCGACCGGTGCGCAGAAACATGATCATATTTACGCAGATTGAAAACGAATCGAATGCAATTATTGAGAAGACGGTCAAGTTTGTCGAGAAGATCTGCATTCAGGTCATAGTAGCACACATCACCATAATCGATGATAGGGAAAATTAAGGACTGCACAAGCATTGTCTTCGTAGTTGTTGGTAGTAAATTTTTCAGTCGGTACAAAGCCCGCAGCGTTCCAGTTACCTTCTGGCTGACCCTCACGACTTGAGTACGCCAGTTCAGAGTATTATCAATGTGCAAGCCTAGGTCCTTCACATCAGTACTAAATGGGACGACCGTATCATTGAAGACAACTGGTGGCAAGGTTATACCATCCACCTTACTCATACTCCGAGAACTTCCGATGATGATCGCCTGACACTTATTAGGGTTTACTGCTAAGCCGAATCTATCAGACCAGGTTTTTATGGCTATCAAGTCCCTGTTTAATTTATCGATAGCGTCAGAAATTTCTTCGACCCTCCCTTGACAGTACACCTGCAAGTCATCTGCATACAGATGATACGCACACTGAAGCTCGGAGGTTATAAGATTGATAAATATAGAAAACAGAAGAGGAGAAAGAATACCGCCTTGTGGAACGCCAGTTTCCAAATCACACCAGCATGATGTAGAATCTCCAACATGAACGGACTGCTGACGTTCCTGAAGGTAGGAGGAGAACCATTCCAGTGCCTCGGGAGAGACCATAACATAGGACAGAATGGCTAACAGGATATCGTGACTGACGGTATTAAAGGCATTCGAGAAATCGACCAACACTAATGCAGTAACTTTGGTGTCTTCCAGTCCTGCCCTTATATCGCCAGTCACTTTAAGGAGTGCGGAAACAGTGCTGTGCCCGGGCCTGAACCCAGATTGAAAAGGGCTTATGAGTGAGTTACGATGAACAAAATTGGAGAATTGTTTGTGAACGCAGGCCTCGAGAATTTTGGATAGGAAGGGAAGGATAGAAATGGGGCGGAAATGGGTAGGAAGAGAGGGATTAGAAACCTTAGGCAATGGACGAACATAGGCTTTGCGCCACAGGGAAGGGAATACGCCGGAGTATAGGGAAAAATTTACAATGTGGGTAATCGCGGGTAGGAGATGATCCAGAATAGTGATGATCATACCACGGGTAATATTGTCACATCCCACCGCTTTTGATTTAATGGATGTGATGATTGTTTTGATCTCTCCCGGTTCAACTGGGACAAAACTGAAACAATTAACATGGGGACGCGTTAGACCAGAAATAAGGGACAGAGTAAGTTGTTTGGTTGGACGATCCATGGTAGAAGCAGTGGAGAAATGTCGGTTGAGATCGTCCAAGTCAATTGAATTAGGAAGGTCCAAATGTCGCGGTTTGCCAATACCAAGAGTCCCAAGAAATTTCCAAATATCGGCAGAAGAGGAAGAATTGATAGTATCTAGAATGTGGCGGCGTTTAGCATTGCGTATCATCTGATTACATCTATTCCTTGCAGCTTTATATAGTGTCCAGTTCTCATCACTGCGATCCCTTTTAAATTTGCGGAACGCGCGGTCCCTGCGTCGCATTGCCATCTGTATTCCTCTTGTCATCCAGGGTGCAGGTAGGCGTTTTAATTTAACTTTTTTGACGGGAGCATGGATGTCATAAAGGTTGACCACAACATCATTGAAGATCGCAACCTTGTCGTCTACTGAAATGGCTTCCGTCATAGGATCCCAATTGACTACAGACGCATCTTTCTTGAGTTTCTCAACATCCATCCGCGCAAAACAACGCCTGTACAGTACCTTGGGTTTGGGTTTGGGAGGTTTCAGGATATATGAAAGGAAAATCATATCGTGATGAGAAAAACCAGGAGCGTCATGTTGACCATGGGAGGAAACAAGGGAAGGATTCGAGGTGAGCATCAGATCGAGCCAGGTGTCATCGCCGACAGTGTTATGATGAGTAGGTTGGAGCGGCAACACGTGCAGACTAGCCGACTCGATAAGATGGAGGAGCTTTCGGGATCGAGGAGAGTTGTGGGCAAGGAGGTTTGTGTTGAAATCACCCATGATGATGTGATGTGCATACTCCGAACCTAAAGATTCAAGTACTGATTCGAATTCAGTGAAGTAATCAACAGTGGGAGGACAGTAGACAACACCAATAATTGTTTTGGCTCCTTTGACACAGACTTCAAGGAAAATAAACTCAGCAGAAGCAGAATAGTGAGAAGAGGAAGTAGCAAGTATTTTATAAGGAAAGTCACTGCGAAGGTATATGGCCACACCACCCCCTCCTTTACCAATTCGATCATTCCGTATCAGAACGAAACCAGTAAGAGGGTAAGTGGTGGACAGGAGATGCGGTTTGAGCCAAGTTTCGGAGATCAGGATAGCATGAACTTTGCTATTATTAAACACGTCGTAAAGCTCACTGTAGTGGCTTGGAACACTTTGAGCGTTTATGTGACACACATTCACCAACCGATTAGACTGATCCTGGAAATTATGTCGTATAAAGTCACCAAGGGTGTCACTAAAAGAACAAAAGCTTTCATCGCATGAAGAGGCAGTAGATTCGTTTGCAGAAAAGTAAGACTCATTGTCTGACATAAATATATAAGTAGGTAGATATTATGTTGAAATAAATATATAAAAATAATAAAATAAGTAAGCTATTTCTAAAAACAAAGCAACTAACAGGTGCAAGACACTGCACCACCCGCCAGCAAACACCAACACAAAAAGCAATTAAAGAAATAAAACCCGAATTCACACTTTTGGCTATACTACTGGAAGCAAAGCCGGAAACCATTGGTCCCAAAAATATAAAATAACAAAATAAAAAGTTGAAGAAAAATCAACAGGCACACCCAACTGTAGATGGAGCAACGTGAAACGAAATGTTAGTAATATTTCCTGTGTGACTGTGAGCGAAAAGCAATAACAAAAACATTTCGGAACGCATTTTAGGAACGTCAACGTCATTAAAATATTACTAACGTCATTATTTGACAAGCGACATTAATTTACAACATAAATTTTGACTGTTGCTATTTTTAAAGAGGGTATCAATCAACAAACCAATATTTACACCTTAATTGAAACATAAAATAAGTAAACAGTTGGGGCACAAAACAAAAAGAGATAACTATGAGACGGGACAACTACAGAAAGGTAAGTAAAGATTACGAAGCTATGAAACTACAATTTAGAAACAATAAGACATCAAACATTCACCTTTAGTTAACATATTATATTATTTTTCAGGTTCCGGGCAGCGTCAAAACTTCTTCATCTCGTTGATGGAGTCACGCCAGGCGCCTTAGGGTACTTGGCTAACAAGGGCTTAAGCTCGTCGAAGGAAGTAACTTTGTGCCGACTTCCATCAGAGGCCTTTATAAAGATGACGCCGTCCTGAGTCCAACACGACCGCATACTGAAGTGGTCGCGCGCCTTTCCAAACACAGATTGCCTGGTCCTGGTCAAGAACTCCTTCACTGATATTTTCGAACCTTTCAAGCCTGTCTTTGCCTTCCAAACTGAAGCCTTGATGTCAACACTGGTGAATCTAACGAGTATAGGCCTGTGGTGCTCCTTGCCTTGGGCTCCAAGTCTGTGACATACTTTAATTGTGGACGGTGAGAGATTCTTGAGAGCAAGCTTGGAATTAAGCAGATCAAGAATTACTGCTGTGCTGTCCTCGTTCTGCACTTCAGCAAGACCTTGAAAGACCAACGCTTTCCGCCGGTGCCTGGTCTCTAAGCCATCGACTTGTTTGGCACACTCACCGATCTGGCTTCGTAGCAGACCAAGCATAGAAAAGATAAGCTCGCGGAAGCTGCGGAACTCTTCAGCTATCTTTGCCACTGTATCCTTGGCAGGACCGGCGCTCTGGATTTGTGCTTCAAGCTCACCCATCTTCCTCAAAAAGTTATCTTCGAGGGTTTTCTGTGCAGCAAGTACTTCGGCAAACTGTGACATTCTGTGATGTGAAGTGCTAACCAATGTTGTGAGATGATGCAGTCGATGAGCTGGCAGGTGGTGTTTTTAATGTGCCTATGTCACATAAATGTGCCACAAACGTGAGTACTTGTTATTAAACTATTGTAGACTAAGTACTGAAGTAAACTTAATCAGTATTTACTGTTAATTATATTTTAAATAAAATTCCGAATTTGAAAACGTCTATACTTTTTAACACCTACCCCCGAAAACATATAAACATACAATAAATTATAATATTATAAAGGTTATTGATATAATATGATATTATATCATATCTTTATTATGAACTTTTTGCTGTAAATCTATTTTTTTCTTACATAATTATATTTTTATAATTTCCGAGTGACATTTTTTTTATTTTTGAAAAAATAAAAATGTTATAGTGATTATGTAGAGTTAATTTAAAATTATTTTGTTGATTGTATTTTTAAGAAAATTGCCTACGCAAAACCAAAGATTCTTTCATTTTTAGACAATTTTTCCAAATTTCCACTCATCTTAAAAAGTGCTCCTTTTGCGAAGTGCACCAATTGAGAAGTGCACTAGTTGCGAAGTGTGCCATATGAGAAGTGCACCAGTTGCTAAGTTCACCATTTGAGCATGGTGTACAAGTTGAGAAGTGCACCAAATGTGTCAAACCCAAACTAAGGCTTACTAAAATAAGTACATTTTAGTAATACCGAACAGTCATGACTGCTATGAAATTAAAACACTATTCAATGACATCATAATTCCACCGTTAGGTTATCAAAAAATATGATATCGCTTACTTTACAGTGTACCAATACCAAACTAAGATAATACTGAGTACTAAAAAACTATGATTTTGTTTATTCAACAACCTAACAGCAGTTTTACGAGCAACAAACTTAATAATTTTTCCAACATCAATTCAGATTATGGCGAGTAAATAAATGCGTCACGCATTTTCAACTTCTTGTCTCATAAATTTAACAAATATAGGACAAGAATTATAATATAGACTTACTGCCGTTACTGCTCCAATTAATTAACGTATCAGAATTTCCATCTTCAATATCTAACAGTAAATTATCTCGATCATTGTTTGTGCTTTCATTTGGAGGGAAAACGATATCCTCATCAGTCGTTTGTAAGTTGACATAAGACAGCGACTTTTTCTTTTGTTCCAGGTCGAAGATCTCCAAATCTTCGTCTTCGTCCTCATCAGATTCCATGGTGAGAGGTACTCGGGACAATTCCATGTTATCTCTCCTGTCTTCTGATTGGAGGACACCGTAGCGGAACTGGTTTGCGTCAATTGTAGTGTGAGCGCCGCCTGAGTCGTTTTTCTTGCCTTTTCTTCTGAAATTTTCGAAATTGTGGATGTTAGTTTACTATTTTAAATATGGAGTTCTCATTTGTATTAAACATTATGTTATTTCATGTTACTGCTCTGTATCGAGAAGATTCTTTTTATATTCGAGCAGTCATAGATTAAAAGTTGATTATATTATTATTTGTAAATGCAAAATTGATTGCAGGAAAAAATCTTAAGTATTCTATTAAATTTATTGGTTACAGTACTCATTAATCAGTAAATGATAACAGAAGAGCCTGTCACTGTTTATAAATTAGCTCTTGCAAATTAAAGACGATTAACCTGACTGATAAAACTGACTTAATCAATGCTCTTAACAAAGTTCAAAGTATTTACTTTAAAAGTTTAAAAATTGGTAAATGACAATAAACAGAGTGGTCAAAGCAGACAAGTTTGATCTTCGAGTAAACTAAAATGATATTGAAATTAAATTAAATTATGAAATGTTTTATCTCTGTATTTTTTTGACACTTTTACGCGAAACCGTTTTGGTCAATACTTTAAACTAGATGTCGCCGGCATTTCCTAGCTGACTGATCCCTGAGAGAAGAAATGCCGAAACAAACTCAGAAGGCATTTAAGTCCAAACATTTACTGCTGGTCTCAAACTACACCTGTAAATTTTATTGATCATGCTTAATACCTACAATTAAAATCGCATTCTTATTAATTATCTAGGATTTATTCATATATTTATTAATTATTATTTTGAACCGACGATCCCACCTCGTTCTGTATTCGGGACCAGTCAATGCCGTAGGATTTAATTAAACATAACTGGCAAAACCCATTTCAGGAAATCATGCATTACATTCTCAATAACTCACTTTATTCCGTTATCACGAAACATTGCTATTCCATGACACAGGAGGCAAACAGTCGTAAAATATTATTAATTGCCTCAGCAAATAGCTAATACTGAAGAAAATGACATCATTCATGATTTATTGCACTTAATAATATCATGAATGTTTGCTTCAATAACAAGGACTGATTACTGATACTGATTTTCGAAGAGATTATCCCGAAGCCTGGGGAGTTTATTGCGCCACTTCTTCTTCCCAGCTAAAGCACTAGAAATTGGTGAAGGGCGGGCGTTCTGGGGGACTGTCTTATGTCGTTTTGACGTTCAAAAAGTGCTGTTTCTCAGACTAGTTTGAATAAATTACTTTTGATTTAAATTGTATAGATTATATTCTATCAACCTATAGGTACTAATAATAAAGCTGAAGAGTTAGTTTGTTTGTTTGAACGTGTCGCGAATGAAGTCGCGTGCAGAAGCTAGTAACTAATAAGTATGGTGATACAAAATGTATAATCATTAATTACTATTTAATAATCTTGTTCATAAGATAGCCATCAATTTTCAAATGACTGATAGCAGATAAATGAACGGAAATACTGTTACAAAACCTAATAATCTAAAAAGATAGGAGGGGATTTAAAGTGCTTTTAGTTGCTTCAAGGAAATAATGTGTGGCATGCTTCTTTTATTAAAACTCTGCACTATTCCGCCAGACGAAAGTGAGCTGGCGCGAAATTGTATACACAGTGCATAAGTCCACTGTGTGTACACGACTCATTTTCCTTAAAAGATAAACTGAGAAAAGGTAAACAAAACATCCGCAGAATTGTATTTGCAGTACATACAAAAGTTTTACATGCTGAAAATATGAATGAGACCAGCAATCTAATTGCGTAATATACGATCAATCACATGTTTCATTTTGACAGTTCAACAATATTCATTGCGTTATTTACATTGTTCAGTAGACTCATTTTTCGAACATATGAAGCAATGGATTAGCTTAGCAATATCCTTCTAAATGATTCAGATTGTGTTGATCGTCTCTTACGCAATTAGGGTGCAGGGCGAGCGGAAGAAGTTTTCGCTCTTCATAATATTTAAGTACTTTTAAAATAGGTTTGGTTTTTTTCTAAATGATCTTTGGGATTGTAAAAATACTACCCGTAAATGATCCTATGGTATTGCCATAGAAAAGAACAGAAAATTTATGATTATCATGTTGTTCTTTTATTACTGACATCCTAACTTATATATTATTTAAATGCGAAAGTGATTTTGTTTGTTACGCTTTCATTCTAAAATGGCTGAACAGATTTGGATAAAATTTGCCACATAGGTAGAATATGACCTGGATTTTTAAACCGATATTTCCATGGGATAGAGACTTATACGGGTGAAACTGCGGGGCGCAGCTAGTAATGCTGTAAATAAGGAAATAAATATAAATAAATTACCTGTAAAATATGAAGTATGCAACTGCCAGCAGTGCAAATCCTCCAAACACAATGAACCCTCTCTTCAATACTCCAGGATTTTTCAGATCAATCTGTTTGATTGGCTTCTCTGCAATTGTTGTATTGGCCTTGGTTTCATTGACTGCAGGTGGAGCTATGATGGTGTTATTGGCTGTTGCGTTGCCTGAAATTACAGATTTAAATTAATTAATAATGGTTCTTAGTCATTTAAATAATCTAACTGACTGTTATCAGGCTAAGCTTCAAAACATCTGATTAATTTAATATAGAAAATTGATGTCAGTGACCATTTACTTTGAAATGCCTCCCCAAAAAATATAAAAATTACACAATAGTAACATGAAATCATAATAATCATATTTTAAAGTAATGACATTGTAAGTCATAACAAGGTGTTTAATAGTATGACCTTCTACCATAAGTTTATTCACCTCTCATTATTATTTTAAACTTACAAAGAGTCAATCTGCCTAGCATTTCCCAACTATGTTGGCAACCCCTTCCAGTCTGATCAGATGCAGCTGAATATATATATTTTACATAGAGCGACTGCCTGTCTGACCTCCACAACCCAATAACTGGGTAATACGATCCCCTTGGTAAGTCTGGTGTCTGGTTGTCAGACCTTTGGGCTTCCGACGACCCCTAACAACTGTCAAAGATCCACATATAACAGCTGGGACCAACAGATTAACGTGCTTTCCGAGGCACAGAGGAGGCTGGGTATGTAAAGATAATCACCCATCCACGGATCAACCCCGGCAAGCGTAGCTTACCCCAATTGATCGACCCGTGCAGCTGTCATTACTTAGCCACGAGCTCCTAAACTTACAAAGAGCTTGGTTAAGAAATAAGCCATTTCTTTCATGTTTTATCAAAACATTTTCTGCCAGTCACACGTGTTCATTCATTGCTGCATATTATATGGCATGACCAATAATATTATTTTTGATTAAACATTGAAGTGTGATGCTAATTTATGTATACATTACTTTAGTAATCAAGTGTTAATAAATTTGTTTATTTTCAATGTTAGTACATTGAAAATAAACAAATCATTGTTACTATGAGGAATAAGGTGTCAATTTGATTGGCATGTCATGAATCAGCCTCAACCTCACAGGTTACCAATTCATATCAAATACTATTATATTAGGTGATTTAACCACAAACTAGTCATTTAACAATGCTAATGTGTTTTTCAGTAAAAAAGATTATTTTTTATTGAGTTTTAATCACTACACAGTAGATAAACAAAACAATGGAATAAGAGATGAACAACAAACTAAGAAAAAAAGTTTTTTTTAAGAGGGGTCGTTTAAGTATTACGTAAGCACTATGGGGGGGTGGGGGGTCTTTGTTTTGCTTATTTTGGATGACATGGGGGGTAGGGGAGTCTACATGATGATTACGTCATCTTTAGTTATTTACTTTTTTACACGAATGACAACCTCACATTGTCTATGCTTGAAAACGAAACGCATTTTCGGGGACTCCCGCAAATAATGAATACGTTTAGGCACTCGCTTTAATTGAAAAATGTTTACGTAGGCATGGGGGGAGGGGGTAAGAGCTTTACTTACTTTGGCTGACAAGGGGGATGGGGGGGTAAATAATTGTAATAAATCTGCTTACGTAATATTTGAACGGCCCCAGAGTAGCAGTAATACAGACTTTTATTTTTGGTAATATTTTGAAAACAAACTGCATCACAATCCCAATCATAGATGACATCAGTTTTATTTATAACTAGTTGACCGAACAGACGAAAATTAACTAAATCGGCCATTCTCAAGTGATGCACTTACAAACTAAAAGCATTTCATTTTTATTTATATAGATTATACCAATTATTATACAGTGAAAACCATTTATAACGACTTGGAAGGGACCGTCGGATTACGGTTGTTATAGCCAATAGTTGTTATTCTATGTTAAGTAAACAGAAATGCTGGGACCTCAAAATTTCGTCGTAATAACCGGTACGTCGCTTTAAGCGAAGTCGTTATAAACGGTTTTCACTGTATTAATATAAAATTACATACTGAATGGATGGTATGGAGTGTGTGAAAATTTAATTCCAAGATTTGTTTACAAACTTAGTAACAGGTGATGCTGTCCTAAGCTGTTGTTTACAAACAAGTCCACTCATTATCTTTCCAACCTTTATTTTAAACTGCAGTAAAAAGTAACCTGCTTGCATGTAATCTACTTGGATGTCGCATGTATAAAATTATTTCAACATAGAATTCATATTTGAATTACGTACTCAAAAATCCAATTCATTTACAAAAGTACTTACTGATTCTCAGTCTAATTTGAATAAGTTACTTTTGATTTTGAATTTGTTGTATTTATGGATAAATATACTAAATTCATACTTGAGGTAAAAAAAGCTTTATTATTATAATTTAAGAGAAAGTAAGTTCAATAAGTTGTGTTGCTTCACATTACCAATTATTGACTGAATTTGGCATATGACTGGTTTGAGATTATGGAGCCAGATACGGTTTTATTTCATTAATGCAACTTAAAAGGCAGTCACAACTAACTAACCATGTCATAATCTACGAGGAAACTGTAACATTTCATAGGCATTGATAAGAAATTGTACATACACGAAAACATTGGACTAAAATATGTAATAACGGGAATTGATTGTGTAATCTTACCACCAGCGGGTACCGGCGGCGGTGACGGCGGCGGCACGGGCTCAACCTTACTCTTCGTGATGTTCTTTACGTCCCCATTAAGAGCAGGGTTCACAGCTTCTAAAGGAGTTTTATCGACGGGAGTAATCGCGCCTGGTCCACCCTCGCTTTGAGCAACAGCCCCAACCTCCGCTTCCTTCCTCACTCTCAACAACCTCGCGGCGTTGTGGACAGAAGGCCATAGCGAAAACCTTCTATTGAACTCGGCAACACGATCCCCATCACTACCAAAATACGCAGTCGTCCTCACACAGTTCAAACACAACAACAACAGACCACAACGTATGAGCATGTTAGATTCTTTCCGTGTTCCTTCACAATAAACTGATACCACTGTTTTACTAATTGAGGTGAATCACTCCCTCATAATTATAATTTTAAACTTGTGGATAGTTTCCGATAAATTCGCAACGCATCAAGTTGATTGATGTAACAAACTGTCATCAACTGTCATTCTGTTGTAAATGTCAAATTGACAGCAGACAGAGGCGTGGAAACTGCAACTTTAAAAATAAGCTAGTGTTGTAGTTTTAGTAGATTATATTTTTTTTATTATCCGACGAAAATTTTCAACGCAGAATCAACGGGGTTCAGAATCATGTACTGAATGCATGGT
Source organism: Agrochola circellaris (assembly GCA_914767755.1). Classification (NCBI taxonomy): domain Eukaryota; kingdom Metazoa; phylum Arthropoda; class Insecta; order Lepidoptera; family Noctuidae; genus Agrochola; species Agrochola circellaris. Next base: position 8,041,477 of record OU611847.1, read on the forward strand.
TTAAGTTATCGCGCCGACGTCCCTGCCACCTTGTATAAAAAAAAAAACTGAATTCATCTATTCAAACTAGGCTGCCAGCACTTTTCGAACGTCTAAATTACATAAGACAATCCCCCAAACACACCCGCCGTTCACCACTTCCTAGTACTTTAGCTGGGAAAAAGAAGTGGCGCAACAAACTCCCCCTGTGTACAGTACGCTACACAAAACATTAAATTAAATTATTTGCTATAAGTCAGCTAGCACACGCCAATATACATACCAACAAAAACATCGAAATCTTTACTCAAGCGAAAATAAAAACTAATAACGTACCTATAAATAACTTAATACCCGAATAAAAGCCTCCAAGCATAAAGGGCGTGTCCGCTTACATATAACTATTAATTCTTTAACTCGAAGTCACAAATGATAAAGTAGGACCATCGAAGTAAAAATAAATAAACAGTAATAACTAATAACAGTAACAAAACCATGGTCAGCAAGACGACCAGTTACCACAAGCAGCACCCGTTCACGAGCATAACGCAAAGGTCAGCCATTAATTACCCCCCTCGCCATATTTGACGGAAAGAGGCAACCCGAACCCCGACGCTACCGCAAGCAGTGACATCTAAGGGAGCATGACGAACTTGCTGCCGGCTGCTCAGGCAAGAATAATATACAGGATGGCAAGGACATCGACGCGAAAACTGTTAAGTACCATGGATTCATTACATGAATCTGAAAACCCCAGCGTTGAAATATACGTCGGTTATTTTTTTTTAAATCTGGTGTTTCATAGAAAAGTTCACCTACGCGGTCAAAATGTATGAGACAGCAGATTTCTTTTTAAAAACCTATAAAAAACTTCAACAGGGTTTGGTTCAGATTCATGTACTGAATCCATGGTAACAGTTTATATCTGTATATTCTATCAAGTGTATTTTTTGTTAAGCACATAAAGTTATGCCTTGTCATTAAAACTGGTCGCTGCCGGCCACTGCCTTTTCGTTTTTGTGTGAATTAGCGTTCTTCTGATAGTTTGGCACTGGCACATATATTATTAGAAGTTGTTATTCAATAAAACGAACAATCACGTATAAGTATTATTTAATTTATTCAAATAGACATTTACATATATTAATTATATATTTTAAAGTAGAATTTCCAAATTTTTGGTATCTATATAACACTGATTGAGTATCCACATAGGTATGATAATAATGTTAAAACCTAGAGTTACAAACATCGGTACATTTTGTTCCAAACATCAAGGTACACATTAAATATCACCTACAAAATTGAACAAGTTAGAAATAGTATAGGTTTATCAAAGGACTTACTAACAATTATCTATTGTTAAAAATACCGGCAGTGATAAAACAAGCCACACACGCTGGTTGCTGTTATTAACAATAAACATGCCAAGACCTGTCATTGTTAAGCCATTAAATTTCTCAAAAACCAATACGATTGAGCTCTTTTTTCTTATTTTTTTTACATTCACTGTTTTAATAATAAATTACAAATCGTAAACATTAAAATACTTTAAATCAATCGAAAACTAACTACATTCACTCGAAATCTCACGTTGTAAGCACACGTTACTCTCAGACTCTAGAGCAATAAGTTACGATTTTACCTTAAAAGTTAATTTACAAAATTAATAAATATAAATAATTGAGTATGAACTATATTATACAAAATCCATAACATAGAAATGATATCACGTGTAAATCACGGTTGATCATTGCATTACACGAATAGACAGGTATGTAAATTAGTCAGCCTATAAAAATAGATTGCACAAAAATCATTATGAAAATATTTGCAGAGAAAAATTTTAACGTACTACACTTAGCGTTTATAATTTTGACGCTGTGAACTTAGTCCCATATTAAAACTTCGCAAATTGTAATCGATTATAATAATCACTAATAGGTAGAAGTTACGCTCTAGCAACATCTAATAATGTTGCCAGTAATTGTTACTTAATTCTAAATCTAGTGTTACCACATCTCTGAACATGCTAACGTCAGCGCTATAAAATGTGCTTGTTACATAGTGATAAAAAATTTACATTTTTATGGCCCCTTTGCAATAAAAATGTCTCCTAAACTCAAATACCCAAATGATCCGTATAAAGCGGCGCTCTGCAGCTCAAGCAGCAGGTCTCTACTCTTTCTCTAAAGTTAAGTACGTTTAATCGGATATAGTTTTTCGACACGTCAACTACCCTCTTAAGAATGTCTTAAGATACCACATAATATTAAACTTTTATAGTAATCCTACTTGTTTACCTCAAATTTATGTTGGCTAATAAATCTTCTGAAACTTTAATATAGTAATTAATTTTACATTAATTAATTTTATATCTTATATTTTAGATACGGTTTTAAATACACAAAACGGCTCCCATTTTGTGTTGAAATGTTAAATTCATCGACAACATGTTTCAAATTCAATTAATTATTACAATTAATTAATAACACCAAAGCCAGTCGCAGAGAAGATAGATTTGTTTTAAGATTGAAATGTTTCCAGAAATGTAAAATATTGTCAAATTTTAATCAAGCCTTAACCCTAAAACCATGGCACACAAATTATTTCTAACAAAGGAGGGAACTTTTCACAACTGGGATTTATTTTATTATCGTGTTTCGATCAGATCATGTTTAAAATGCTCACATTTAAACTTTAAAAAATTTGCAAGTATAGAATTCCGAAATCTGAGCAATTGTGTTTACGTATCTATTAAAGAAAATGAGCTGAAAATATGTATGCTTGGTCGCTTTAAAGTCTCCACAGTCAGTCTTTCAAGAAACCTAATTTTTATTGAATCTGTTAAAATAGAATGGAATGTGAAAGATAAACGAAGTATGAAAGAACCGTAGCAAATAATAACCAACATAACGATGATCCATAGGGTAGGTAGATCCAAGTGATTATGTCGTGTCAACTACAATACTGTCCGGGAGAGCAATTACTTAGTCACTTCTAACATTGTAAAATGCAATGTTTACCATCCTAAATTCGTCACACCTATACAACACTTGAAATAGCGAGATGATTTTGAAAACTAGCAGTAATTTTATCCGTTCTACCTACAAAAAATTGCTGTCCCGGATGAGGACGAAATCCGTAGTGTTCATCCTAGTTGCATTAGGACGTTGGTGATTGGACTGAGGTCTCCAACTTAGTTAGCTTGAAGCGCTCACTCCAGGCGCGCTTTGTAGCTGGTCTTCCATATTTCGGCTAGGGTGACGGCCGAGTGGAAGCGGTGGAAAATACAAAGTGGGAGAGTGAAGCGCTGTACGAGAGACCAAGCCACGAAACCGTAGAAATCAAGTTGCACCTGGAAACAGAAAACTCATTATAAGTACCCAAGTATAAGATGCAGTAAGTACCAAGTAGAGCTGGCAATACTTACAGGGTTAGCCAGGACTTTTTGTGCTTCGAAGGTGTAGATGAGCCACATGGTAACGTTGCAGATAAGGAGGAAGGTTACGGCCTGGCGGGCGGGCTTGCTGCGTTCTTGTTCGGGCAGGTGGACGCGACGGCGGGAAACATCGGCGATGAACAGCAGTTGCAAGACCACCTAAATTTTCCCAATAAAAAAATGAATAGAATTAATATTTAGAAAGACGAGGCTGACACACATACAAAATTACATATAAATAATGAAGAAATAATAAGATATTGTAAGGAAACAGTAGTTTACCTGAAGCACGCTCAAGCAGCCAGTGATCATGACGAGAAGGTTCGGCTCGTGAGTGAAGGCTCCCATTCCACCAGCGATGACGCTGAACACGGCGTACACGAAGAGGCCAAACGCAGATACACGAAGCAGGATGTCGTTCAGGTCAGACTGTTCTTCGGAGCGGAACTTCAAAGATTGCACCCTGCGGAGAGGCTCGGTACAGGAGGGAGGAGAGTTGCTCCATTTCATTACACGACCACTAATTATAGCATGAGCAAAACCAAAAAAAATGGTAAACAATAAGACAACATAAAGAAAACAAAGTGGTGGGAACGGATAAAATGCAGTTGAAAATATATTGGAATTGTGAATGGTGATAATGTGGGTTAGCACGGTCAATGTGCAAACATTAAAACAAATTGGAGCCATTGATGGAGTGACGGGTGTACAGATAGGAATAGGATAAGAGGCATGAATGGATTTGGAGAAAATAAAAACAAAATTATTAACACAAAAACTAAAATCTAAAAAACAGACAGAATTAATGGTAACTAAATGTACTTTATAGCATATATTTAATAAACTTACCGTATAAATCCAATTAGAATCGCCAGAATAGAGAGAACCATCAAAGCACAGTGGGACACATCGGCCAAATAGATCGACAGGCGCTTCAACTCTTGGTGTCTGATCAGGACGAAGAAGAGTATCAAGCAGATTAGAGAGGCCACGAGCAGCAGCAGGCCACAGAACAGCCCCTTGGAGGCGCCGGCGCAGTCCACGCGCGTGCCGCGCTGCGCCGCCGCCATCGCCGCCGCCCTGCGGGACAGAACAGCCTCCAGACGTCTTTCCAGATCCTCGTCGTTGGCCACGCTGGAACCAAACGCGTGCAAAGTCACGGACGCGTTGCTATTGCTTTTATTCTCAGTCTACTCTATGCGTGCTTTAGTGTTAAGTGAGGAGCGTGACTCTAATATTAGGGGAAACTATTTACAAGTGGTTACGAAAGGTTAAGATTATTGCGACTTCATGTTAATGGATGTGCTGAATGGTGACTAAACTATGGTTAATGTTACTCTACATTTACGGTTATTGGGTTATGGAAATTTGCTTGATAAAAAACGGTTATGTTTACCTGGGGTAGCGGCCAATGTGCTTCCACATAACGTAAATGACGGCGGCGCCGATGAGGGAGTACTCAATGATGAACGGATACAGATAAGGCGCCGAGTCGGTTACGATAGTGCCCATAATTGGGTTTCGGCCGCACACCGTAGTGTTATCGATATTGGCGATCAGCGCAGCCGGATTGAGGCCGTCGAATGACTCGAAGATCTCTGAAGAGTTGGGCACTGAAAAAAAACATTTACAGTCAAATATTTTGATCGGAATTTGGGAAAGATTGTCAAAAAACTAATCTACACATTAATACTATATGCCATCCTTTGCTATTTTAGATTTAAGTGAGACTTTAAATTCAGGAAACAGTGCAAACAACTCGACAAATTATTAAGTAGTGCAAATCTAAACATAGCAAATGGTGACTGCATAAACTATAAGTATTTACATGCAAAAGACGCAAAGAAACCTTAACTTAAGAGTAAAATATGAGGAAACTCATGTGCAACGGACGCGTACGTGGGATACGTAATGAACACAAACAATATCTGACAAACCGCAAATAAAAAGTGCAACGGCGTTTTACTTTTGAAATAATTCAATGCGACACTCCAACGACCAACCTGGCGAATGTGGCGGTTCATCTACGCGATAAGTTTCGACACTATTGGCCCACTCGTCTCTATCAGTTACTATCTGTCCGGAAGTCGTGCTTGGCATCATGGTCGATATAGCGTTAAGAATCGGTTTCACAGTCGAAGTGCGAAGCCACTGGAAGACTTCTAACATGGCCGTCTGTGTCTGAGTCACTTTATCGGACTCCGTGGTTAGTGGTGCAAAAGATGTCGTAGTGAACGGATTGTCATTGGGCCATTCTCTGAACTCGCGACCATATCCCATCCCGTTGTCATAACCTACCGTACTCTTTATAGTGTCGATCAGTTTTGACTTAGGAAGTAACCCACCACCCACGATATTATATGATGAGATAGTAGTTGCTGAAAAATTAGTCGAAACACATTTTAATTGACATTCATGCACATGTTAGCGAAACAGGGATACAGAACATTGATGGGTGTGAATACTAACTTGTGGTGGGAGTGGTGATGGGAACAGCTGTGGAGGTGACAACGTTCATGAGTTGCTCTCCAGTGGTCTTAGCGGTGGTTAGAACGGTAGATGCGATAGAGGTAGCAGCGGTGGAAGCAGCACCGAACACTTTGCCGGAATGCCTCAGAGTGTGCTTACGGATGACTTCTGGAGACGAAGGAGCCATTAAATTATATACAAAAGTGATTTATGATTATAAAAAATATAAGCAGGTTTGTTGCAGCGGACTGAAATGCAAAATGCTCTTAGAACTTAATATTGGAAAGTGCCTTAAAACAAATTTAAATCAGATACTCACTTCCTAATATGCCTTCGCCGGAATATCCATGAGGATTTTTAACGTGGTAATCGGTGATTTCCTTCAATGACTCCAGTACTAAAGTACGAATCCAAACACAAATGTTTGTAGCAACTACATGCATCAGACCAAATCGGGCAATCACTTTGAACCGATGAATGTTTAGCTAAAAGAACAAAAAAAATGTCAATAACTGTTAAACTTCTTACGTATTTCGCCAAAATATTGAATTAGATCTTTACCCGGGAATTCATGAAAATGAAGTACATTTGCATGAAGGTGAACACCATTTGCAAGACAGGGTTGACTCCCTTCAAAATTAAATAGCAAGGCGACTCCATTGGCAATTCGAAGAATGTGCCAAACTCCAATCCATTGTAAATCATGGTTCCGAGACCAAAGGCTGAAAGATAAAATAAATACATAGAAAAAGTGATAATAAAGTAAAGGACCAAATTACTGTTCTTGAACGTCTTAACGCTAAATTAAAAGATATTTTTCTTACCAATCGCGCCAATTCTTAGGAAAAAGCTGCCATGGCTGTGGTCATTCTGAGAAGTCTTGCGCCTGCGAGCCGGTCTCGCAACAGGCCCAGCTTCCAGCTCCACAATGTCCTGCTGTTGGTGCTGCTGAAATTGTTGTAAGTGAAAAAATTAATATAATGCAAATCAAAAAGTACAAAAACTCAAGGACCAACCATATGCCTTGAAATGCATTTTTCAAGTAATAGTTTATGTGGAGATTGACGTCTTTTTTCTGGAAACAGGGTGGCAATTGCAACTAGCTCAAATACAATTAGTAAAACTAAATGAAAGTAGGATTCGTTTGTTATTTTCAAGTTTCAACTCAGGAAATGTCGATGCAATTCTACAATATTTTCAAGGTCAAGTCACATGACTTCCAAGTGTGTACGAAGCCTACATGAAAGCAAGGTGATCCAGTAGCGAAAACAGAAGCAGTATATGAACAGACGAACTACGACAGCACATCCAAAGCACTCCGTATGATATGATACACTCAAGCAGGATGCGTCAAGATACCTCACCTGATCAGACGCATACAATTGCGCCATTTGCAATTGCAATTGCTGTTGACGAACTTTATCACGCATCTTACGGGGATACACCTCCTGCCCAAATGATATGAAAAAACAAAAAAGTAGGCAGCGTAAACAAAAAGGGATTCATGCGGCCTGATGTGTTCGGACGAAGCGTTGACCATGATAATAGTGAACGGTCAAATAATAAAAATTGCGAACGAGTGCGTATCACAAAAAAGTTAAATAAACAAATCACGTAATTTAAATTAACAAAACAAATATGTGGTTAACTAACACAGGACGACACGCGAAAGCGACAAGAGAATGTGGAATAATGTTAAATACAAAAATAATGGATGTGCTGTGTATGATAGTGTGGGGGGTGAAGAGTGCCACTCACCTGGAATTGACTTTGTTTCTTGGCCTCTTTGGAAGCCTTTTCTTTTTCCTCTTTGTCCTTTCCTTTGTCTTTAGACTTGCCTTCCTTCTTTCCATCTTTTTTATCTTTGCCTTCCTTTCCATCTTTGCCTTCTTTTGCTTCCTTATCTTTGGTTTTCTTTTCTTTTTCTTTCTTAGGCTTCTTCTCTTTTGGCGGGGGCTTCGGTTTTGGAGGGCTTCCGCTGCAGCATGCACTCTCTGAACAAAGACACTCATTTAATGTATTTAAATTCAAGCGATTCTGGAACTAAAATTGGTTGAAATGCTTAATCACGTACCTTGGAGTAAGAAGCAGAAGACGTACAACAAAAACAGAATGCTCATGCCATACAGGTAGGTGAAGAATCCCTCATAATAATAGAGGGGGAGGTTGTGTGTGATGACATCACTGATGACGTAGGCTATACACACAACAACCAGGAGCTTGGCGTAGATGAAACTCGAGATGATGAAGAGTGAAGTTCTGTGGACGAAACAAAAAACAAAGTAAGGGGCGGCGAATTTAGGTGAATACGTAATGAAGTTAACTTGCTGTAAACATTCGAAGTGGGATATACTCTGCAAATCGACCAACCGATATAATTTGTAATATTTGCGTTTTTTTTTAAATTTATTTATATTTACCTGCCTCTAGTGCTTAATTCATTTATCAGAAAGTAATAACATTATTATTTTGAGAATTATCATAATTGAAGAAATATTAAAAAAGCAAACTGTAAAAAAACTAAGTTCGTTTTTTTTTTAAATATTTCTGTTTCATTTGCGTATCGAAAACTTTCCGAGTTCAGTTTTGTCCTATAGGTAGTATAAAATCACTTCCCTTAATAATGCCTACCTTCATTTTTTATATGTTTAAATACTTAGGTAATGATTTTATGATGAGCCGGCCACTGAACTTGGGCTATTAATTAATTCACGAACGATTCTAATTCTAACAAATAATTATTTTTAAAAGTCTAAAAATTAAGTATGGCTGTTTTATAATTTCATCAAGGTAAATCATAACAAATAGGTAATAAATCACTACCCCGACAAACACTATCTATATGACATACTTTTTAGATGGCTTGGGCTGCACGCATTTCAGCTCCATTTCTTTGTTAGCGTTGTTATGCTTCTCAGCGATCGCCATGTCACTGCCCTGCTGCCGATGCTGCCCGACCGGCAAAGTAGCCATGTTATCCACGGACTCAAGTTCCACGGTAGCCACCTTCACTTCAGCCTCCGTAGGCTGGTGCTTGTCTTTCCCCATCACTTAACACTTAGGGCGGTAAGAGGAGTTACAGAGTGCCCATAATGGAGTGCTGAGGGTTAAGGACAGGTAAAGGACCGAGGAACGCGATAAAAGACCTCCGGAAGTATCGAGGTGCGGCGATGAACCGTGCCTCTGGCCCGAGTGTGTCGAGAGTTGCGCAGTAGTGGATGCTGCGCGGTTTGTCCTCCCAAAACAGGGGCGTCACCGACCCTCCGAGAGCACCCCATTTTGTATAAATTGCACTCTTTAATAGCGAGAGGGTCTTTGTACCGCTTATGGAAGGAGTGTCGAAATGTAATCTCGGGTGGAATGATATTTAAATTTTTTAATTGGACATACAACTTCATTTCTATTTGTATCTTTTAAACAAAAAAATATTAGCAATAATGCATAGTATGTAGATAGGAGAGCAGAAAATACATTTTACACGCATTGCGAATAATTGTTTTTCCTAATTAGATTTTTACGAAATCTTTCTTACTACATTCCTCTCTGTACCTTCTACATCATTCTCTACACCCAATCACACGACCAAGACATCTTCATAATCTGCCAAAAAAATTTGCTGCCAAAAATACAAGAACAGTATCCAAAAACCGATTTCGGGCAGCCCTAAACTGCCGGCACGCGGTCGATAGAGGCGCGTCTCTCCCGGAAAGCTCCGGGAGGCTGCGCGCGCGACCCACTGACCCGGGCGTACCCCAACCTCCGAACACACCCCACGAATACTATTGGCAACCCTAACTGCACATGCACGTGTAATAGCAACATTATAACATACCTACCTATATAATCCCGTAAACAAAGGAATGAAATGCGGGCGGACAAAGGAAACGGCTTTGAGGTCTGATTTGTGTGTTTGTTTATTGAGGTTAACCTTGAAAATCGTTGAGCTGACTCTGATAAGACTTACACTTCAAGAACAATTTTTATTTCCGGAAATTCAAGAACTGGTAATATTTTTTTAATGTTATTTAAATTAGCTAGATATTGATGCTGTAGTACAATAAAATTAATTAGCTGATCTAAAGGACCAATAAAATAAGTTATGTTTATAATAGCCGGATGAAAGCAGAGCGCATGCGCGATCCGATGCTCCGAAGCTTATGAGTTCATTGAACCATTTCAAGTAGTGCCAAGTTTACTATTTGTTATTTTTATGGTATTGTTATGGGTAGACGTATATGGTAGTAGAGCTAGAGCATTATGATGTAATGGTGGTGTGATACAATGTTATCATGTTTTTATTATACTATGAACTGGTTGGTATCAATCTCAGTTATTGCTAGACGCAGAGTCATTTTGAGAGTTGTCACTGTAGTGTAGAGGATCCGACTTAGGAACGACTATCATCCATCTTTTGTTGTTCGCAATGGATGAAAAGTATTTTAAATCAAATAAAATATAATAGCAAAAAATATATCACGAAAAAGGAAGGTTGGCTAAGAAAATCCTGGCCAGCCTGTTTTTTTTTTTTTAATAGACTTTTTTTTATTACGACAAACACCAATTGGAAGAGATTTTTAAGGAGAACCTTTGCTATTAACTCGACTTTTGCCAATTCTTAGTCCATTCGGAGTTAATGAGCTAAATATGTGACTACTTGGCCATCTAAGCCATAAGTGATACATACCGCATGACTTTTTTTACCGTCTCGAAAAAAATAGGGTATAATAGGTGAACGGAGTAGAAGCCTATGGCATAGAAATTTTAATGTTTTAATTTTTTTCAATAACCTAGAATGAAATTGATTTATCGATAAATACCAAGCATAAAGTGAACTTTTCATTCTAGAACATTAAAAATAGAAAATAAAAAAGAACCCTACCCTCATACGCACCCTACTAGATGCGCGGAATTTATCATGATATATGATGGATAGTTTTCATGTTTTTTTAAGGATATTTGGAACTTTTGTATCTCAATGGTACTAAGCAAATATTCCCGGGTATGGCTTCTGTTCCATTTACACAACACACCATATTATTCTCGAGACGGTAAAAAATTTCATGCGGTATAAATGGATAGTACTTTTTAAGAGAAACATTTGTAACAAAAAACTAATTAATCGTTAAACGAATGAATGCAATAACAAAAAAAATACATTTTTGTATTTTTAATTAATCATAGTCAGGCCAGGTATTTTTTAGCCAACCCATTTCGATATATTTTCGCGATATATTTTCTAATATAATAAATATGATATAAAATACTTTTGGATGAAAAGTATTTTATATCATATTTAGTAAAGCAGATGGGTGAAGGTCGTCTCTAGGTCGGATCTTAGACCACTAGTGGATCTCGTAAATGACGATCAAATGTCAAAAGATTGGACAGATACGTCTTTATGTTATCATATATAATAACTGAAGGGTAATTCTCGTACATAAAAAACGTTCACATTCAAGTCGCAATCTGTCAAACTTGTCAAAAATGTTGGTAATAAGGTATTACGATTGTATTTTTGACAGATTGCGAATGAGATGCGAATGGGAACGTTCTTAAAAATTACGGGAATTGCCCCTCTGGTAGTTGATACACTTTCATCTCAGGCAAAACACTGCTGGGTGTGGGCCTTCTCAAAGCATCTCCACATCGACCATTTCTGCGCTATCCACATTCAACGGATTCTTGCGACCTTCATTAGTCCTGGACCAACTTTGTGGGGTTACCTATCATCAATCCTTCTCGAGGTGCAGACATAAAGAAAGACCTCAGAAGACCTTGCTTCACCCAGGTCCATTATTCAGATTTCGATGTTTCTGATTGATAATTATGGTGATGACATAATTCGTGATTTCATGCTGCGTAATAAACAACGTATAAAACCGCAAACTAAAATAAAATCAAGATATCACATCTGCCTTTATTTTTATAAGCATCTTTAATGGTACTTAAACTTATCAAACGCTTTTACGAATGTTAATGAGCCACTTAAAAGCAAAAAACTAATCCAGACGTTGCGAACCGTAACCACACGGTAATTGCAAAACCACGACTGTCATATACCGCGTTCTGAATTTAGTTAAGACACTATAATTAGTGGTGACCCACAGACAGACGCTAAATTCGCCACATGCATTGCTAACGGTGACGTGTGACGCAATAGTCCAGTATTAGCGCAATTTAAACCTCCTTTTGGTCCATGATTAGGCGGCTTTAGAATCATAATTTCAGCCGAAAGACGTCCACCCCTGGACATAGGCCTCCCCTAACCACCCCCACTTCGACTGGTTCTGTGCTTCCCGTATCCAGCGGATTCCTGGTCACCGATATAGCTCGAAGAATTGCCAAACTGAACAGAATTGCAGTGGGCAGGGAGGGCACATTGCTCGCAGAAGAGATGGCCGATGGGTTCGAAAGGTTCTGGAGCGGCGACCGCGTAGCGTTGAAAGAACTCCCACAAGGTGGACCGACGACCTTGTAAAGGCCGCAGGCTTTCGAATAATGGTCATAAATTTCTTTGAAATTTTGAGTTTTGAATCAAGACCTCGATTTAGTAGAGTAATTTAAGTAGTTGAGTAGCGAAATGGTTGGGTACGATCACCTTATGAAAACGTTGATGCCTTTTGGTCTGTGTCAAATCAAACTCGTTACTTGTCTGTGATTTTTTGAGACTGAATATACGATTAACAACTAAGTACTGGGTTTTTCAAAAAACAAAAAGAATATCGGTTTTAGAGCAATTGTGGCCTTTTTGGAGAAAACAAATGCATCATCGTTTTTGGAGGAAGCGGGTACCTAGAGAAATAGGCTGTTTAGAAAGCGTTATACGTTATGTTGCCAATAGCTACAGTTATCGCGAAAAAAATTATTGAAATGCGTGGGAAAATCGACCTAAGAATATAAAGTTTTCGTTCAAATCAAGCTGAAAACTGATTGTTTTGCAACAACACTTGCTCGACCTGGGAATAGAACACACGCTTAGCAATACGCAACGCTGTTCAATATGATAATCTCGCTCTTTGTCTCGGCAGACTTTTATTCAAACGCCGCTGTGACCCATTTTATGAGCCGGTTGTGTAATAATGCTATTTTATTAGGGTTCCGCGGGAATAATATTATTGGCCTTCTGTTTACAGTGTACGGTCCTTTGTCACTTTATCTTTTTCTGCCCTCTGTTTTCGTATCTACGGAACGATGCGCGATACATTGGGCGCTGAATATTTTACAAGTTGCGAGGGCCATGACTGCATTTCTTTTTTATTTATTCAGAGGATCATACATACCAGTTACGTGGAAAGAAACGCTACGGGAAAACTTGTGATATTTTTGTGAAAGTATGAGTTACTTTATTAGCTAATGTAAGGGTGTGGTCAAATGACAGTGAGCAGTTGAGCACCTAGTGGAACTGAACTGAACGGCCAAATCTCTCTTTTATATTTCTTAGCGATATCAATAGCGTTGCAAAACTCAGATTATGGCAGTCACTTTTAGCAAAACACTCTCCGTATTTTATATTTAAAGTTTCGACTGGAAGCCGACCACAACGAGTTCAAAAATAACGACTTAAAATGCAATTTGAAAGGCTAATGTAGTAGCGGGTTTAAAGCCAGTAAAATTGCAGTATGAGGCGGCTCTTAGTGGCGGGCTGCCAGGTCATTGGTTTAAGTATCGTAGTAAACCTTTCTACGTCGACTTTCCTCAACTTGCATGGAATTATAAACAGCTGATGCTAATGATGTCTGTTTTTCTTTGTTTCCAATTAGTTACTAGAATAAATATGATAATTGAGTGATTATTGTGGTCAATTTGCACAACATACATACCTACTTAGATAATTCTGTAAGTAGATACATTTGTTTTTAAATATAGGTAAGAAAATTGTGTGTCAACTTAAATTGACCTTTAATTCCATTCACAATTACTGTCATATCAGAATACCAGCGCTGCGACTATTTTTAAATGTCGCACCATCATGCTAAGATAGGAGCCTTTTGGCCTCGTACAGGACTTTCTGCTTTTATTTTAATTTTACTTTGTTTTATACTGTATTTTTTATTTATTTTTATGCTTTTTAATTTATGATTTCCTGTGCGAGTGTTAATAAAAACTTTTTCGTTCGTTCTTTCTTTCTTTTCATATTTCGGCAGTCGTATGAAATAGCTATTATTGGTACAGTCCGCGCAACCACTCAAGCCCGACAGACGCGGCGCTAGTTTCTACGTCATTGCATCAAATTGCGTTAAAAAAATGTAGTTCCATAATTTCCCGCCGGACTTCAGTGGTGGCGCAGACTCTACGTACGGGAAACAGACTGTATTTTTCCTATAGATCTGATAATCAATTAACTTCACTGACGGTACCTACATTTACATCTTTCACGAAGGTTTTCAAGAGAAGTACGTAATTATAAAATCGTGAATCTTTCATTATTAGAGCTATAAAATATTCAGAAAACACATTATAAATGCGTGAGCTATGAAATAGTCTCATTTCCTGCACTTGACTTTTAATAGCTAGTTCAAGACACGCTTTAAACTGTGAAATATGTTTATTATCATAGAAAACGTTCAATACTCGAGGTTTTAATGGCGATTTCAATTGCTTCACATAACGATTTAATATATAATGCCTGAAGAAACTATCAATTGCTTGAGGTTGGAATTGTGTGGGCACACACTTTAAACTTTAGTAAACTCTTGAAAGAATAAACTTTGAGATTGAATAGAACCTTAAACGATGGACAATTAAGAGAGCATAGGACAATAAAGTAAAATACAGACGATTCCCCCAATATCTGTCTTCATGAGAAGATGAAGATTCCAATAAAAGTGAATATGCATATATGCATGGACACAGCACGACCTAGAACCAAAAATTTTAAGACATGTGACATCTACCAACCCGCACTGGGCCCGCGTGGTGGATTACGGCTCACTCCCACTCACAGAGAGGAGGCCTGTGTCCCAGCAGTGAGAACATTATAGGCTGATTAAGCATAGACACTAATTAAAATCAAATGCGTAAATACAACTAATTCGTGCACAAACAATAACATTTTAAAAGAGTAACGGTGGAGTTTCTTGCCCATTCTTCTCCATACGAAAAACTACCTTTTGGAAGGGGCGACTAGAATCAATTGTATTTTTTTGTAAATGTTGACGTTCAAAAGTAAATAAAAAAAATGTTTATTTCAATTTCATAGGGCATTACGATACAGATTATTCGAGATCACCTTTTAAGCAAGGAATTGCTTATGTTAGGAGAAAAGTGCCATATAATAAATGATTATTATATACTATTTAGAAGAAGAAGAAGAAAGAAAATACGTTTATTTGCGGTACACATTTGAAATAAATGATTTGACTTTCAACAAATTACTAACTAATTAATTATGATGTACAACGTACGATCAATAAACACCACATTGTACGCCGCGACATAGCAATCACTTGCATTTAAAACTATCTATGACATAATCTCTATTGCCACCGGCCTTGCAGCACACAATGCGCGTAGTACTGTGGTAGTACATCATTATATGGCTGAATAAATAACTAAGGCATCCATAATGTCTGCCAAATGATTGCCTATTATATCGCTGTACTTAAATGTAAAGATTGTTATATTATTTTGAAGATTTATATTGTTGTCTTGCCTTGAAATCTGATTCAAGGTTTTTTCAGGTCAATGTTTGCTCATGACGATAGTATATTTAATCTTAGCAACGATTTTACTTTCATTTTATACTTCTGTGCATGCACATACTTAGGATCACTAGCACCTACCTATGAGTATGCTGTGTAAAAGTGCACTTGAATTGAATTGAAGAGTTGAAAGTATGGAATTCCTCGGACCCCCTGTATCCGCAGGCTGGCAATGATGATGAGGTAGAGACTGGGGAAAATCCGACTGCCCATTTGATGCGGATTGCCCTTTATTCAATGGGATTTGAACAAAAACTGGTGAAGTACATAGTTCACAGTTTCCTTCGAGGGATTCAGTAGTTATAATTATATTTTTATATTCAAAAAGATCAAACTAGATTGGATTAGTCGTTGCAAATGCTTCTAGCCAAGTCGCACGTGGAGGATGAAATGCTTTATCAAAAATACATAGGTATGGTCTTTGTCCCATTACCCTTATCGCAAAAGAAATATCCCTCACAATAACTCCGACCTTTTCCCTACTAATATCAACACGTCATATTATATTAATATTTTCTCAGGTCATTTACTTATAACAGTTCAATCCAGTGCCGATACCCTCGACCCGTGCAATAGCCTCTTTGTCCATCTCAAACGCCTCACCTGAGCTCCTTTATCACACAAAATGTTACTCTATTCAATATTCAAATAAGGTTGGTTTTCAAACGGTGGCTTATGCTCACACGTGTCCTTTTCTAGCCTTATGTGGATGTACGGAACCATTTAATCGATTGTCCATCCAAGCGGCGTGGAAGTGCTTTGATTACAGCTTCCTCCCCTTTATTTATTTTTAAATTGTTCATCGTGTTTTTTGTCCTGGCCGGTTTGTCCTTTATTGGTTAAATAGACTGTAATTTATGTCACTGAAAGCGCTCTATTTGGTATAACAAAAAGCTTGTTAGCTTATTTCCGTAAATGTTTGGTGCTCTGATTCGAATGATGTACTCGTAAAGAAGGTGATGTAAGCAAATTGACTACCAACCTAAATTGTCCGTATGTCCGTATATTCAAATTACAACTGTCATTCTTTGACATGTTGTATAAAATGGAGAGCAGTGCTGACCCAGTGAGAGCAGTGATGGCCCAATGAGAACAGTGATGGCCCAGTGAGAGCAGTAGTGGCCCATTGAGAGCAGTGGTCGCCCAGTGGTAACGGTCCCAACTTACGAGTTGTTTGTCGTGGATTCGAACCCAGGCTTTACTATCTTGACTAATATTATAAATGCGAAAATCAGTTTGTTTGTTGCGCTTTCACCCTAAAACAGCTGAACAGATTTGGATGAAATTTGGCACATGGGTAGACCTTGACCTGGGTTAGGACATAGGATACTTTACTTTTATCCCGATATTCCCACGGGATCGAGACTTATGCGAGTGAAACCGCGAGGCGCAGCTTGTGTTGTATAAAATGGAGAACAGTGGTGGCCCAGTGAGAGCAGTGGTGGCCCAGTGAGAGCAGTGGTGGCCCAGTGAGAGCAGTGGTGGCCCAGTGAGAGCAGTGGTGGCCCAGTGAGAGCAGTGGTGGCCCAGTGGTAACGGCCCCAACTTAAGAGTTTTTGGTTATGGGTTCGAACCCAGGCAGGCGCTTTACTTTGTTTAAATAATTTCATCACAACTGCTCGCAAAACGGAAAACATCGTGAGGAAGCCGGCATGTCCTAGAACCAAAAATTCGAAGACATGTGACTCTACCAACCCGTACTGGACCCGCGTGGTAGATCACAGCCCACTCTCTCTGGAAGAGAGGAGGCCTATGTCCCAGCAGTGGGAACATTAAAGGCTGATGATGATGACAAAATGGCAAAGAATGATCATTCCGGCTTGAATTATTGTCAGATGTTTAACATGTGATGTTATATGCCTTTCCTGTTCTTTTGCCTACACTCTGATTAAGTTAGAGCAGCAAAGGTATACTTTAGACAGGCAATATTTTGCATTAATTCGACCCTAAACACGCAGACTCAATGAGTCTGTTGACAGATCAGCAGTTTTTAACGGCCGGCTCAATGCGTCGGCCCGACAGCCAAGGGCAGCCCCGGATCTAGAATTTTTTGAGGCGGGGCGAACACCGCCGTCTACCGCCTCCCGCCCCTCCTTTATGGGGGAATGTAGCCCGCGTTTAAATTAAAATTTCTCTCGAAATGAAAATTATGGCAGCAACATAATCAAATTTTATCGATCGATAATGATGCGCCAATTCAACAGGGGCGCCAAAACTGTTGTAAACAAGAAAGAAATAGAAAGATTATAGATTGATTAGATTTTTATGTTGCGCGTCTCATTAAGTTGAGGTGTGTTGGGTGGTGCACTTGTCTGCTATGCTTGAATTTGTCGCTCCCTGAAGTTCCCGGCGCGGCGCCCTGAAAACGGGCCCCAGTTTGCCCCACCCCTAGATCCAGGGCTGCCAAGGGGCAAACCGAATAAGCATATTGTCATCACTTTTGCTCACTCACTAGGTACCGTTGACGATATTATACACCTAAGAATACTCGAGGTAAATAGGTATTTCCATAGCGGAATCCTGAAAAACTGCGAGTGATTTTGTAAGAGCCTGACTAAGATACTGACTTGGAATCTATTGATAGCGATTGTAGAATGATTATGATTAATGCCTTCTTCATGATGCAGCAAGATTCTAGTTTTATGAAGACTGCCTTCTGGTATTGATCCTTCAACCTTTCTGGCTGCGTATGCGTGACTGTTTCAGAATATTAATGCAAATTAACATACAATTTAGGGAGCCTCCTCTTAACTGCTCTTTATAATATTCCCACTCGAAGTTATTTTGATAATCATACTAATTAAGATTAACGAAATAGCAAACAATTAGACAAAAGACTTAATACTTAGCCTGAAGCCACAGAATAAATAAGTAGCAGTATTATATCTCGGCTGTGACCTTGAAATAATTACTACGGCCGCTCGGTAGATAAACCTTCCGCGTCTGTGCGTATCTGCCGCGCACTCGATACTGTTGCGTAGGTACTAAGACTTCGAAGCCCGTCGTTTCAGCCGTTTTCTATGAAGATAGAATACTGTACTTATTTATACTGTGCTGAAGCCTTTGATTTTACAACACAAACAAAACAAGTAACTTGATAATTTCTCTTTGAAAATCATCATCAGCTTTCTGAATAGAAACCTTAACTAAGACAAAGCGCTGTTTAATTGTGTTTATTTGTTCTACAAGACAATCAATCAATGTACTAAGAAGTTGATCATTATGAATGGAAATAGCACAGTTGCTAGCAATGACAACAAGAGCCCCTGAATAGAACTAATAGATTTACTATAAGTAATAAAAATGGCGGCATCGACATCCTTATTATGTACAGTCCGGCCGTCGAGAGAATGCTTTCCTGACATCTGTCAGTTGGACAATTTCTAGTTGTAATAAGGATCAAATGCGCAAAACATAATATTCGTTAGTACGAAACTGACAGGTCTCAAGAACCCAGTCTCTCGACAGCCGGACTGCGGGTAACATAGAACTACTAAAAGTGGATTGTAATAGTTTTCATTTTATCCATTATATGTTTGGATTTGGAACACACACTACAATGTATGGTAACATCGATCAAATGGATTGAAATGATTGAATTTTCAGAATTAAATATTTTATTAAAATAAAAGATTATTAAAGCACATAAGGCAAATGCTAAGCTAAAGTAGAAGCTGTCTATAAGAATAAATGTTGAATGAATTAATCCTTTTACTAGCAATATTGATGATGGGATTATTAGCAAGCAGATAAAGCGGATAGTGGCCGCAAAATGGAATTAAGCAATTACGACTCACACGGCACCCGTGTGGTGGATACTCCAGTCCGCCTCATGGAGGAACCTTGAGTCCTAGCAGTGGGAACATCATAGGTCGATTATGACCATTTTCCAATAAAGCTGAGATGTCTTTTTCTGTAAATCCTTCATAAATTGTTAGGAAATAACGTTTGTAGGTAATATAAATGCTAAATGATTTTAATTCTTGGGGGTTTTATTTATTTTTCTCGAGGGGCTTGTGGCTAAGTAATAACAGCCGCACGGGTTGATCGATCAGGTTAAGCTACGCTTGCCGCGGTCGGTGACCATCTTTACATACCAAGACCCCTCCGTGCCTCGGAAAGCACATTAAGCCGTTGGTCCCGGCTGTCATTTGTAGATCTTTGACAGTCGTTACGGGTAGTTAGAAGCCCAAAAGTTTGACAACCAGTCTTACCAAGGGGTATCGCGTTACCTAGTAACTAGGTTGTAGACATCAGATAGGCAGTCGCTCCATGTAAAATACTGGTATTCAGCTGCATCCGGTTAGACTGGATGCTGACCCCAACATATTTAGTTGGGAAAAGACGACGCAAATGATGAAATGAGTAAGTAAGTAGGTTACAACAAACACTTTTTACACGTCAATCATATTATAAAAACTAGGTAAGGTCTGCGTTTCCTATCTGACTACTCTGAGAAGAAAAGCCGATACAAACTCAGAGGTCAGTCTCTTCTAAAGTTCAGACATAATGTATTAACAAGCTATTGATAAATTGTTAGTATACGTTTATGTAGTGAAACCACGCAAAAGGTTGCCGAAACAGGCGCCAAATTAGTCCCACTTAATCAAATGTAGGTGGTAATATAAAATTCTATTGTTTTCGTCTACCTTGCCGCGATTTATTGAAGGATCAGTTCATAAATAATTCATTGACGGATCTCAGACATAACTAGGCTGACGGCGTATACATGTATGCATGGGATGGGTGGCTACCTATTTATAAATATATACTTGCATAGTCTAGTACAGGTATGGCTAGTCAGGTATATGCATAAGTATGGTTTTATTGCCCAACTCATAATGCGGAGCATTAGAGAGAGCTTTGCGATCGAAAAAAAAAATTGCCTCCTTTCTGCAACTGTTTTTATTGTTACACTCCTGCTAACACAGAACCTACTTAATTTATATACGATTGTATAGATAATTTGATGGAGATTAAATCTGAATTTCAAAAATGGATTTAATGTAGCAGAAATGAAAAAAAAAATCCCGTCTATCAAGTGTGAAACCTGAAAAGATTGTAGCTTGCGAAAGAATCAATTAATTAAGTTTTTTTTTTAATACATTCGTTTCACCTACATGAAGAACCCTATTGAAAAAGGCTCTTTTATTCAGAGTAGTTTTTTTTCTTATAATAATTTAATTTATAAATAATTTAACTTCTCCCGCTCTGGGCAGAGCGGGAGGGCGTGTCAGACTGAAAACCCACCCGTGTTCCTTCAGTTGCTTGTATGTTGCCAGGTCCACGGTATCCCTACTTTCCCGCGACTTATACGATCAAATGAGTTGTGCACTTTTGGATTTTCCAAATTTCAAAACAGCTGGTCGGTTTGCAGAGTATTTTTATGGTTGGTTTGAATGGGATTCTTGTGTGACTAGAATATTGGCAATAGAAGTTAAGACTTCCCCTGCAGTTTTCCAAGTACAGTTTTATCACAAGTATTAAATTGATTGATAACACAGAACAAGACAGGGCATAACTTTTACATAGTGGTCAACAGTTGCTAAAACATCTTATTTTCCTCTTTGCGCTCCAAAGATCTTTGCTAATAATTAAACATCAATAGACTCTTTAAAATAAACAAAAATCATCACTCACTTTGCATTTTTAGGCGCGGCATCAGGTTGGCAGCAGGCCCGGTACCGAAGCACCACCTCAGTAGGAGTTAGGGCTTCGGTTTCTTCCGGGAGCGCGTCGCACTCGTCGGTCACGAGCGGTGCCCGCGCCGGCGACGTGTGCGACCCGTACCCGTCGGAATTCAGCTGGAATGGTCAGATACTCTAATATAGGAGATAAGGAGAAGGAGCTCCTCACACTGTGGAGTTCCTTGAGGCGTGGAACGGTTGTGTGCATTTGTTTTTATAACTGCGTTTAAAGCCCAATTTACACGATGCAAGTGTATTGCCTGTGGCATACAATAACATTGAAACAGCAAATGACTTGCATCGTCTAAACACTGTTTAGAAGTTACAACTTTTATTGTTGCTTCAACTTATGGTACCTATGCCACAGACAAACAAGAGACATCAAATTGAAATGATTCCTGCACTGGACGGCACGTGCTGCGTCCCGCAGTCGCCAGTAATTCGCCTAGATGTAAGTCGAGCCTCAGTGAGAGGCCCTGCCATTGACTGAGTCCCACAGCAGGGCAAAGGCCTTTTCTTAAACGAACGAGCAGCCATCACCATGTTTGCTCAGTTCGAGTTTATGATTTCAGACAGTTGCATTGTCTACGCGATGCGCAGAAAACGATTAACCGGGAAACCTGGATTGGTGATGACAATCTAGGTTTCCTCACAATTATTTCCACGGTCCGTCAGTGACATCTATGTATGATAAACCAAATAGTTCGATTGATACTGATACTTGCCAGGTCCAAACCCACCACCTCGATCCCAAGAAGCGGATCGCTTTTCCTCCGGACCAACAT
Organism: Agrochola circellaris; assembly: GCA_914767755.1. Taxonomy (NCBI): domain Eukaryota; kingdom Metazoa; phylum Arthropoda; class Insecta; order Lepidoptera; family Noctuidae; genus Agrochola; species Agrochola circellaris. The sequence goes on from OU611847.1 coordinate 8,063,540, forward strand.
ATTATCCATAATGGATAGGTAACAAAACATAAGTATACCATTAACGCAACACTAGGTCCTACTAGGTTTCCAGACTGGAAACTCTTATTTCCTCTTAGTAATATTGGTGAATAATTTTTTGTAAATAATTAGATACAGGAGAGGCTGATTTTTTTTCTATTTTTTTTTTATTATATTACTTTTTTATATTGAACTTATTATTTTGTACAATCACAAATAATATTATGTCTAGTTTTAACTGCACTGTTTCGGTTTTTTTTAAAAGTAACTCTTTTTATTTGAAGACTGTCGTCGGGTCGGATACTTAGTTGTTACTGAACGAACGATTGTTTTCTGTTTAGAAGTAAACAATCAGATATCAATTGAGTTTAGGTTCCGTCATTTGTTTTCATTCACAAATAAAAGAAGCTCTCATTCCTTTGCAGTAACGTAACAGGATACTACTCAGTTCACACGGCCATGTCCAAGAATATTAACAGGAAGAAAAATATTTATTTTATTTTTCCAAGAGTCACCGCCTGATAACACAAATCGTGCCGTGCATAGGTTGACGTGAAAACCCGCCCTATGACTACTAATATAGGGTGTAAAAAGACCCATCACGAAACCGTCATCTATATCAAACTAAGTTACTTAGAGCAAAAATTATTGCAGGGCAACGACTTTTACATTTGGTGTGTCGCTTTTTACGGTAGTGCGCAATGTAACGCACGCAAAACATTGTGCTTATGGGTGCATGCAACGGAACAGGGATCGTGAGAGTATTTAAAGTAATCTAAAACATTTAAAACTTATTTTCGTAAAAAATGTTGGAAGTTTGACAGTCAATATCTCCGTAACCACGAGTTTCCCAGGTATGGTCCACTACAGAAAAAATATCACAATGATGGGAAGAACAAGTGGCTTCGTTAAGTGTATTTTTACACCCATTATACGTTCATGCGGTAGATATTGTAAATATTAAATTTTAACCGCATCAACAGCGGGAATTTCCGTGTGGATCCAGCCTTTATACCCACTGCAAAAAGGGTGAGACACAATGCAGCTCATGAACTGTAGCATTGTCTTACTTTACCTCAACAAATGGGCCAAATTGTAAGTTACTTTAAGCAATAAAAAGCTGCTCTTATTCTTTTGCAAATGACAATGTAACTAAGACTATATATAGTAGAGTCCATTGTTGTTTCTTTGTCACTATTTACAACTGTAAAGGTGATGTCACAGACGAATAAAACGATGCGTACTATTGCATGCACAAACAGACGAACTCTAGAACATCTCACCTGATTTTTATGCTACAAAGAACACGAACAATGCCTAGTGTATTACTAATTTTCTTGTTGCCGTTTTCAGCTAGGCTGATTGTAACTTAGTCCTTATTTGTATCTAGTTATGTCTATGTGTGTCTAAGTTGCATCAAGTCTGTGTCTACGTATGTTTTAAGAGCGTTTATTCTAAAAGTTGGCAACATCGCAAATAGCTGTCAAATATTTACCTGTTTTTATTCATTTGACATAATTACTGTATGGAAATATGAAACCTCGCTAACTAGTGAACTAGAATATTAATAATGAATTGCAATTATAACACCGAATTTGATGTTGCAAATTAAAATTTTAGGTGTATTTAGGTAAAAAACGGCATTTGGAAAGTTTCCAAATACTTTTTTTTACATCTAAAACTAAATATTCGGTGTTACGATATTAATTATTGCATTTCATAATCTATATTTAAGTTCACTAGTTAGCCATATTTCATGTTTCCATGCAGTAATATTACCAAATTAATCAAAACAGCGACATATTTGACATCTATTTGCGACGTTGTCCACTTTCAGAAAGCACGCTCTCAAGTTGCATCAAGTCTGTCTGTGTGTGTTTAAGTTTGATGACGTAAATTTTCTAAAACTATATGGATGTTTCCCAATATCGGCATCCATATTTAGATAGCATCGATAAATCGATAAAATTTGATGGCTTATTAAAATTTTATTTCTTTGTAACTAAACAGATGCCGTATTTTATTTATCTAGTTACGAAATTTGATTTTTTGTGCAATTCTACTACTGTTTGTGCTTTTTGGTGAATGATGACGAAAACATTTGGAAATAATAAAATGCATCTACTCATGGATCATGAAAGACTAAAAAGATATTGAAAGAAGAAAATCAATCTTAAGAAGAACGTCAAAATTATTGATTTTAATTATAGAACTGAAATACATCTGAAATTCAAGCGTAATACAGAAATAAGATGTAATTGAAATTTTAATATCACTGAATTCAAATTAGATTTTCTGGAGGCTCGGGCTTAAGCATTGGGTTCGTTTTTTATACGATCATGAGCAATTAATTTAAAAGCAATTGGTACAATTTTTCCAAGACGAAAACAAATCTTATTGCTTTGATTTTTATACAACTGTAAGAATCAAAAGACACATTTTGAAAACAGGTAAATAATACAGAATTATAAATCATACTTAAATATGGAAACTGCAATGAATATTCTGTAGCTGTATCGAACCCCTAGTCAAGATGTTTGAAAAAAATTGTAGGTCACTTGCCACGCACATAAGCCATAAACCTACTTAAAGAACTGGAAATCATACCATTTCTGAAAGCATAGCTGATATCACTCTAAATAACAGTGCCAATCGAACCGAATTTCAAGTTCATTCGATCGTAACAATGACTAGATTAAACTCCTACAAGTTTTCCCAATACCCAGAAAGGAAAGCTTTGCTTAGTGAAACAAATGCTTGAAAGGATTCCAAATGTTTCAAATAGGGTAGTATTTGAAACATTTTCACATTCCAAACCATCAAATCATTCGGAATGATCATAGACTCTATTAAACCTTTCCTATTTACAAAGTGTGAACGATAATCTTTCTTTTGGACCATTTGTCTATAAACTCACGCGTTCGCACTGGCAAAATTACAGATTTAAATATAGAAATGTTACATAGGGTGACACAGTGGGTATCTTATAGCTAAAAGCGATCTTTAAGCTTAGAAATAGTTTTTCTGTCAATGTTCCATACAATGTTTGACAGGAATAAGATTTCAACATGTTTTGTTGTAATGTTTCGCCAGTGCAAACGCACAGTCAGTATGCCAATTTCTTCATAAGGGTCTTTGGGAGTATTATTGTTTTTCCATCCGCTAGCGATAAGACATGCCACTGTGTCACCCTATGTAAAATTTCTACATTTAAATTTGTAATTAATATGGTCTGCATAATAAAGAGTAAGTATGCTATCTCAGTATTTTATAGATAGGCTCGATTGCTAGAATTTTCTTAACGTTGCACTACAAAACTAGAGGCTAGGAAACTAGGAGCAAAGGAACAGTGGGTTACTGCCACTTCAGAATGCCCCGATCCTGCACCACATCTACCATGATAGATGCGAAGGACATCAGAATATTCATTGCAATTAAGACTGTGCGTTCTTAAAGTTGGCAACGTCGCAAATAGCTGTCAAATATTTCGCTGTTTTGATTAATTAATCAATCTAAATAGAATTACGAAATATCGCTCCGTTTTGTACCAAACTATTAATTATGAAATGCAATAACTAATATCGTACACTGAATTTTAAAAGCACTTGTAAACCTTTCAAATGCACCTAAAACTGTTACAACACCTTTTGTGTCATTATTGAAACTCATGATCTATACAGAGTGTATTTTTTAAGTTAAAACGGTCTTAGAAGACTGTCCTTAACTTTTTTTAACATTTTGATCTGCATTCAAATATTTATAAAAAAATGTTCAGTCAGCAAGAAAAAGGGACCAACTGAGGGTTGAGTTCTAGAAAAGTCAGAAATCGCAAAAATCCATTTCGTAGGAAATGAGTCTCCAACCTACTTTTTACGGTGGATAGACTAGCCGAAAATAAACAAAAATAAATGGAATTTCAAATTTCGAACGAATACGCGTTATAATTTTATTTGATTTGAGAACAAAATAATTTAGATAGTTCGTTATACTCGCATATACTTGTCATACAAAGATTTTATGCAATTTCTGACTTTTGTAACGGACTGTTCCCCATACAAGTCTGAAACTGAACATTTTCTTGCTGTCTGTACGGTTTTTTCAAAATCAGTGAATGCAGATCAAAATGTTAAAAAAAGTTAAGGACTGTCTCCTAAAACCGTTTTCTTGTAGCTACAACGGTTAAGGTAGCTGGCCTTAGGTAGCTGGCCTTACTGTCCCATGTCGAAAAATCCACCCTGTATTTTTGTACAACACAGAGCAATGTTTCATAATTTAATATAAGGTATCGTAATTAATCAAAACAGCGAAATATTTGACAGCTAATTGCGACGTTGCCAACTTTCAGAATGCATCCTCTCAATGTGAAGATGAAAATGGACATGAGCTCACTTTGACGATGGTGCCGACCTGGTTTTCTTGAGGGTCGAGCGCGCGCTCCAGGGGCACGCGCTGCTGGTCTTTATTCTCCGCGTCAACAGGGGCGCCCAGCAGCCGCTCCTTCATCTCGTGGATGTAGGGGCAACGCTGCATCGCGATGTAAAACTCGCGTACGCGAACCTGGAAAATGAAATAAAGGTAGAGCTAAGTTTAGGTCTTCTTCTTCTTTCCATTTGGAAGGGACATCTTTGCTTTGCTTTGTTCGGGCCGAGTAAGCCATGTTTATTGCGTCGTTAGAGGCGTTGTTCAGATAGCACTAGATGTTGGATGAATGAAACAAAGTTCGTCAACGTTAAAGCGCGTTCCCGTGCGAAACACAGCGGTAGCCGTTTTTTAGGCTGTTTTTGGGAGCCAACTTCTCTTTATCTAAAAGAACTAGCAACTAATAAAAAATACATTAAATTTCTACATAATCTTGACTCCAAAATGAAAGTTTCTTTTTTTTTTAAGCGGCATAATATTTAATTAAAGGGCCACAAAAAAGCCACAGAAATGAGAAATAATGATTTATAACATGCACCTCCTCCTAAAATAACCATTATTTTGATTTGCTTCCTAAACTAATGGATAGGTAATTTGATAAAGAACATTTTGCTAGTTTTATTTTTTTCAAAACACGAAAGTTTGATTTTATAAAGATTTTATTCTAAAATCTGAGCGTACTCGCTAAGTAACTCTTGCGCAGAGTTAGTGTGCCACGAATGCTCAAGGTTATTTGGTCAGGGTAGCGCCTTAATATCATGTACTCGAGAAGTAGGTAAAGTCTGGGAAATTAATGGTTTACTAAATTGACTAGATACATACATAGCTTGTCCGTAAATTCAAATGACATCTGTCATCGTTTGACAGTTTTAAGAAATGGCTATAACGCGGCAAATTGGCATAGTGTGTCAATTGGATAAACAATTCATTTTCCCTGACTGTAAGTACAGTACCTACCTATTTATGGAAAAAAGGAAATTATTTCTTTTTCAATTAAAGAACAGGAACAAAAAAAAATCTGTCAGTAGGGACAGCCAACAGGACTGAAAACTTTAAAACTATGAAATGCAACACGTCATTCTCATAGCTACAGATATTATATACTGTTACCATCAGCATACCGGCGCGAACCCATAAGATTTTCCCCCACCAAAAATCTATAGATGCGCCTAAAGAAGTTTACACATGAAAAATTTAAAAAAAACCCTGAGTCCTAGATTGAGTCTACTGAGCTTAGTGTTGCGGAAAATACGTGCATTTATAATGAGGCCCTATATTGAAGGAGGCCTTCAGGAGATCGTGAAATTTGTATACATACCATATTTAACTACATGGCACAACAGACTGGACGATTAGAATTGACCACTTCTAGGCGTTTATAAAAAAATTCGTTAGTATTTACTATAATAAAACCTGTCGTATCATGTTACTATGGAGTTAGTTTAAAAGAATGCATAGAACATAACGAGTAATGTAATATCCCTGCAAGCTTCAAGTGATAAAGGCACCGTCTTCCGGCTAAGTAAGTCGATTAATCATCCCGCAAGTTACATTTAGCTGTATGCATGTGCTCTTCGTTTTAGAAAACTTATCCATTGTTAATAATAAAGTCGTTTCTTAAAACTGCCTGAACGCGTAGCATGACAACCATAGACACGTGTTTCGTCGACGGAAGAATAGACAAAATGACAGGTTGTGATTGTTTATCTGTCATTTTATCTATTCTTCCGTCGCGTGCTGGTTGGTCTATTTGTCGTTTCCCAAGTCGGGCAATTTTATTGGGGTTTTTTTTCATCAGAAATTTCTCAGAAGCAGCCCGGAGTCAGGATTTTTGCCCGGTTGATGGCAATAAGCTCATCCCTATTACATGGGACTTAAACGTGTCTGGCGAAATGTAGGTATACTATAGGTAAGTACAACCTCTGCCTAAACCTTCGAGGATAACAAGCGTAATGTTATGTCGTTTCTTTAAAGTTAGTTCAGTTTCTTATATTTTATGTAGTGCTAGTACCTTATTAGCGCGGCCCCACCAAGTCTTACTCCAATTAGCTTCCAATTTACTTGCTTTAATGCAATTTATGGCTTACGCCAACTTAGTCCGGAACAGACACAGTCATGTTTAAGCCCGGTGTAATTTAACTTGAATAAGCAAGGAGGTCTTAATGTTACCTTTTTATTTTTGTTTGGTGATTTAGTTTGAGTCTCGCCATGTTTGCTCAAGGGGTCTACAGGACCTAAACGTGCCTAAACGCAAGTTTTGTAACGCCTAAAAGTATAATATGATCCACTGCAGTAAACAAAATTAGAAAAAAATATATGATATTCTTTATGATATAAGCTAGTAAGATAGTGTGTATTGAAAACATAATACAACTATTTTGATACGATAGTAAAATATCACGAATATACCTCTAAAAAATTCTTTGAACGATTAAAAATCATATTAATATACACGCAATCATTCTTATTTTTTGTCAGATTATTCTTCAAGTAACATATTACCATAATAGTGCTTTATTTTTTTAATACAATCAAAAGATTATTTTGTAAATAAATAATTTCTTCATTTATTTTGCAATACATTATCTGCGTTGTGTCATCGCGCTTCTCTTTCTTATCTATGCAGTCCGACAGAGACCGCGCTTTAGCTGTTGTAAGCCTCTTAAGATTCCTGTTTCATAATAAGAATTTACTTCAATGGTATTGTTTGACTTCCGCAATTCTAACACGCAAATCATTGACAACTTCATTCTGACCACATTTACGTTTATTCATGAGGATCTCCTATCTTTACTGTCATCAGTTTGTCGTTTTCCTTGTCTAGGGCTTAACCGCAAATCTCGATCCTTAGCAAGCTACCTGCCCAAATCCAACATTTCAAGGCTAATTCAATTCTCCTTACGGGATACAAAGTTCATAGCCTGGCCGCCATGGGAATGAATACGTCTCCCCATATCCTAGTGCTAATACCTACGCTTTATGAATTACACCCTGTATATGGAGTGAAGACGTGTTTTGAATACGAAATGGGTTCTTATGTAACCTAAGGCAATCCTTTCTTTGGTGACTGACGTAAAAAAAAATATGGATCGTGCTTACCTTCATAGGGACCTATGACTGTAATTTCGGGGCCTTTTAGGGAAAGGTTATTGGATTCATTCAATTATTGTTAAAGTATCGGTTACATTATTATTTTATAACAGAATTTAACGAATTGGAGGAGCTCGGCTAAGTAATAACTGCCGCACCGGTCGATCCATCAGGTTAAGCTACGCTTGCCGAGGGGTATCGTATTACCCAGTAACTGGGTTGTGGAGGTCAGATAGGCAGTCGCTCGTTGTAAAATACTGGTATTCAGCTGCATCCGGTTAAACTGGAAGCCAACCGCAACATAGTTGGGAAAAGGCTAGGCAGATTGACAGAATTTAACGAATGATTCATTAAAGACTTAAAGATAATTTATAAATTTTTAATTTGTTGAAAAACTGCGAGGTACGGGCTGGTGTTCGCAACTCCACGTCATATCGCGTACTTATTTTTCGAAACTACAGTAATTGCGAAACACACTTACAATGGCAATGCCATTCATTTTGAGAATTCAACAATATTCGTTGCGTTATTTACGTTGTCGACCAGAACAAAATTTTCAAACATTGAAACAGTGGATTAGGAATTTCCTTGAAAATTCTCGTATCGACATGAAAGTGTGTCACTACGCAATTGGGGTGCTCACTTACCACGCTTCTATAACAACACCTCCACCAATGCACAGTAAATTTTATGTTTATTACCCCGATAACGGTCCAACCTACTTCTAAACTGTCAAGTTGCAAAATGTATGACAATCGTAGGCAAAGAATAATAGCCTTACATATTTCAAGGATACTAAAAGTACCTAATTAGAAGAAAAATTCAATTGTTAGTGTGAGAAGAAGCCAAGTCAATAGATTTATTTCCAACAGGTGTGTGACCCACATGGACACTTCAAGTTTGTGATTAATGGTGGCCTGTTAACTTAAGCTGCGTCCAGATACGTTCTTTTGTCCGAACCGTACCTCCGTTTCGTATCAGCGTTGCGATCTAAGAACGCTAGTTTGGACGCCCGTTCGGTACGGTACGGGTGGTACGGCGCGGTGTCTTGATAGGGATACAGGTACGCTCCGAATCATCACGAGTCGGTTTTTTCACCCCGTTCAAAGGTACGAAAAAAGAAAAGGATACGATACGGCGCGGCATTCAGAGTTTTTGGATCGCGACGCTAATACGTAACGGAGGTACGGTACCGACAAAAGAACCTATCTGGACGCAGCTTTACGTACGTCTACAGAACAGCTCAATGGAGGATTTATTAAACTTTTTATACAAACGTTTGGGGGAGTCTTTCGCGGTCACGGCCCCAAAGGTGACATTAAAAAGGTCATGTTTTGGGATTTTAATGGTAATTTTTTTGAAACACTCGGGAGTGTTTCTCAAACACTTCGAGTAATACAATAATTCAACTTTTATTATGAACAAATACTTAATTATAATCATCATTTACCTTTTAAACCCTTAAAACGGCATATTGGTCGATTCGCACGAATTTTATGTAGGTACTTAATAAAATTAAGAAAAAATTATTGGCTAATATAGTTCCTAGTGTAGGTACTTTTTTCTTAACTTTATTGCATATAATTTAAAATGTGCCAATTGCCTAATACGTATTTCTCGAATTGTCGATTCGCCCACATATAAATTAACTTCGTGCGAATCGCCTACAAAAGCAATACTTAATAATATTTAAATGTGACGATTCGCCCGGGCGAGTAAATTCGTGCGAATCGACCAGTGCGTGGCATTACAAGATTATTTTTAAATTAAGCCTTCTCTCCCGTTTACGTGTCTCTTCCCTATTTACTCCCTACTCGTTCAGATCTTGCCGACAAGTCCTTTTATTATTTCAAGTAAAATCGAAGTCAAGAGCGGTTCCAATTAGGCATTAATTTTAAAAAGTCATCATACCATCTTCAGCTGCTGGTTTTGCTAACACTCTGTGTTAAGTATTTAACTTAGAACAAAATGAGCAAATGTTTTATTCAATTCTACCTCAAACACAATAGATACACTGTTAACAATACAAGTATGATAATCAGTTGTGATAATCAGCGACATTGACACAGCTATCGATTATTATCATCACAATTATTATAATAATTACTGTTACTACATGATCAATACCAACACAGTTAAATAGATAGAATAGATAGGTATTAGATCTTAGATATTTCTCGACAGCTTCACATGCCGTCGAGAAATATCTACGATCTAATATCCAAGTCAGAGGCCCATTTCAGAGGGCGGCTTTAAAACTCTGACACCTGGGGGCCTACTCCTTAAGCGAAATCCGTAGTTTCGACCGTCGTTACAGGCGCTTCGTTCTCCGTCTCATTTACAGACATACCGTAAGTGAGAAGGAGAGCGAAGCGCCCGTAACGACGGCCGAAACTACGGATTTCGCTTAGGGAGTAGGCCCCCAGGTTAGTCACTAACCAAACGAAAAGAAGAAGAAGTTACCAACACACACATTATTATACCTAAGTAAGTATGTGCCTATGTACTGTGACGGGTTCGTGCAATGAAATGAAAGGCTTATTTAGTTCTAACGCGTAATTATTTAAGACGCGCACTGTCAGGTCTTCAAACTGAGTCTCTATTATTTTCTAATCTTCTAAATTCGAAATAGTGTTTGTCTCATAATTTTATGCCATCAACTTATAACATATTCATAAAGGTTGCATGGTAAAACCAAGCAGGCTAAGCTAGTAGTCAGTACCTATTCGAGCCGGTATTGCATCGCAGGTGCTTATTTGCCGGTAAAGTGTGAAAATCACACCTGTCTAGGCAAAGGCGACCTATAAAGTGTATGTAGTATACAGGAATACTGACAAAGATGCGTACCGGCTTAGATATAATATGTGCTGTTCCAATCACTTTGTTGAAAGTAGGTTACTAAGACTTGTAGGCGTAAGCGTAGGAACTTGTTTCTATTATGCAGTTTTGAACTTTTTAAACCGGATACCGTGCTGGTTGTTTATTTTTCTTAATCAATTGTTTGTCGATAAAGTTCGGAAATTATTTTTCGAAGGTTTTGGCCATCACTGTTGCTTTTGGGTATTTGCGGTTCGACCATTTTATGAAAATAATTTAGTACCTATCCTACTTTGAACAGTGGGCTCAAAAACAATGCAAGGGGGTGAGGTTTCTATGGAGCCTACTGTGGTAAGTTTTGGGCAAACCATTCAGTAGTGTTCCAACCACAAGACCTATGTAAATGAGTGACTGCTCTTATCGGGAACAATGAGATATAGGTATCTCACAGGAGGACGCTTTGTCAACAGCCAAGCGAAACGTTTTCATGTGTCAACGTAGCGCGGGAGGGTTGACTGTTCAGCCAGTACGAATGACTGACGTCACTGAACAACCTCCATAAATCTACTTTTTGTTGAACCAAGAATAAATAAACGATAAATCTGTCTGTCATAAACAATGCATAAGGAATGGAAATGTGATACTGAAATGCATATTAATTCATATTTATGAGGGATAACTTAATAAATATTAATTCTCTGTAAATATCCGTCCGTTACATAATTATGTGAATAATTGAACAACCATTGAGGTTTTATTTAATTAAAATAAACGAAACAAATCTGTACCTTTTTGCACAATAAAAATAGTTTCCTTTTTTTAAAGTAGAACTCGAGCTTCGAAACCACAGCCTACCCACAAAGAAAGTTCCCAATTAATATCCACCTTTCCACTTCCAAGGAAGTCAATTAAAAATCCACAGAGTAGCAAATTAAAAAGTAACAAACGGTGCATTTCTAACTATGCCACATTATGGGAATTAATTCTGGCCTCGCGGCTCGGAAAGCTGGCTGAATGCAGAACGTTTTTTGCCGAGTGAAACCACCATTATGTGGGGAAAATACTGGCAGCTATGTGTGTGGCGTAGAGTAAGTAGTTGGAGCCCGTCTGACCATGTCTGGCTGAATTGTGTCTATGTGACAAATGTATCAAGGGAAAAACTAATAAGATACAGTTTGATGTAGGTAACAGGATAAGTTATTTGAAGTTGATTTCTTGGCGTAAAGTTGACATGTTGAAAGTTGTGGAAGGTGATTGGTTTTATAGCAATTGTTGCTACGGTGTCACGGCGTTATTTCCAGATTATGAAAAATTGAAACAAAACGGTATTAATTTGAACAAAATAATATCAGATAGGTAGGAAATCCTGATACCTACCTAAAACAAAAGTAGAGACCGCCACTGAAGTCCAGCGGAAAATTGTGGAACTACATTTTTTAAATGCAATTTGAAGCAATGACATAGACACTAGCGCCGCGTCAAAAGGACTTCAGTGGTGGCGCGGACTCTAGTACAAAATAGCAGTTATGACCGAGCATTGAGTCCCTACATACCTACATAGCAAACTGCATAAGAACGACGTATATCAACAATCGATCTATTAAAATGGGGCTACCAGGTCAATGGACTTCGCGAACTATCCACGTAGCGTAAAATTAAATTAATGTCTGTATGTTTAGTCTACCGTTGTTTTCAATATGTGGTCAACCTGTCAATAGAGCTGTTACGGGTGTTACGAGAAAGTAGGTAAGTATAGGATTAACTACTTACTTAATACATTATTTTTAAAGACACGACCTGAATGATAATTCTGCCGGTGAATGAATGAGTGGAGTTCCAATTTATAATGGGGAGCAAAAACAACATTTTAACTATCCAGCAACTAATACTAAGTGCGAGTTAGTCGTACGTATACGTACTACGGTTTTGACGTCCGAAAACAATCAGAACTTGTTGGGATTTTTCGTGCATTCAATGCGATATCGCCGGAACACTACCTATTTGACGGAGAAAAACGTATTTTGTGTGCGCACTCAATTCGTACGACCACGATCATTCGTTTACGTACGATACAAATTCGTGTCCAAAGTGCGCGCGGCCTTAGGGTATTACTCAGTAATCATCTGTTCCATACAGAAGTGCAATACTATACTAACACGGATGAAAATGTTTGGAACAGCTGATTTTTTATTTCATATTTCAGTGTTGGTCTCATAGTAAGAGCTGTTCATTTACATGACAACCTATTACATTACTTTGAAATAAGTATCCTTTCTTTTACCTGCCATTTAACCAGAAAGCACACAAATGACAGTTTTTCTCTTGGTTCGCTCAGCTCGACTCAGCACCGAAACTTGAAAATTCAACAGCAACTTTTATTTTAGGCATTCATATTTAGGTAGTTATTTTATTCTATAGGTATGCTAATACATTCGAGTAGTTAGTAGTAATATGTAGAAGAAAGCCAATTACAAGTTTCCACTTATACAGGGTGTTAAAGAAATTGCGTGCCATTGCTTAGGGGTAGGTTCAGTATCGACAAAGGAACCCAGGAAAAAAAAAAAAGAAATTGCAATGTCAACCTAATTAAGTACCTACTAACTTAAAATGGCAATCGTTTAGAATTAAAATTATTTTATTTGTTTAAATGCTTGTTCGATAGTAGGTAGGTAACTCTAGGAAATTATTAGTTACCATTTAAACAAAATAAAAACTTAATTTTTCAATCAATTCTAAACTATTGCTATTTAATTAGTAGGTAGGTACTACATTATGTTCATCTTATGATAAATTTCGTTTTTTTTAAAGGTATTTATTTTTTATTTTTTACGGGTTAAGCTATGGCACGCAATTTCTTACAAACGGCTTGAGAGTTAAACATAGAAACAACTGAAGAGAATAAACAAAAATAAAATAAAATGCATTACGCAACAATGTTACTCTTCAAGAAAAATTTACCTGTCGCTTAGTATTTGTGAACGGGATAAGAATTTGTGTGTTAGTAACAATCAATCACATAATACCTACCTAATAAATTCTTGATCCTAAAGAGGATCCAGGGCACGGCCCTAGAGTGACTACAGGAAACTTGACACCGCATCGTTCGCTCTGACAGTTTATGATCCAAATCGATCTGGCATACGTCAAGGTTGGGGAATTTGATCCAATCATATTGCTCTTAAGAGTTGGCCTAATTTGTCTCAATGTTAAAATTGTAAACATTCATTAACAGTTGTTTAGTGATGTAACTGGATACGAGCCGTTATGAATAATAATAGTTCTATGATATGAAGTAGATTGCCATAATTTGATTAGTGAATCCGGTGTGATATTTAAAACACTGGTATTATTTTGCACGACTCATAATGCCAAGCATTAGAGTGCTTTGCGATCGAAAAATTTATTTTGCCTCCTTTCAGCAACTGTTTTTATTGTTACACTCCTGCTAGTACACACAACTTACATACCTAATTTACATACCATTGTATAGATCATTTAACGGAAATTAATTCTGTACTTTTCAAAAATTGATTTAATGCAGCATAAACGGGTTTTTTAAAATCCCGTCAATCAAGTATGAAATCTGAAAACATTAGCCGAACTCATCTAGCAAATTTTAATATTTTTTTAATATGACTTGTAAATGTGATTCCATTATCCTATGTACAGAAATAACAATTTCATTTCATTTCATTTCATTGTAGCTTACGAAAAAATCAATTAGTTGAATCAATTTTTTTTTTTTAATTGAATCTTTTCAGTTACATGTATGAGGGAAAATGGCTCTTTTAATCAAAGTAGTTTAGAAGAGAATTAGGTCGTTTCTTATCTTAAGCGGCATCTTGCATGCTTGCACTTTTCTCCAGTTGCAGCCAAGATAAGTTTTTGATTAATGGCATTATTACCATTAATTCTTCAATTATCATTCATTTCATGTTCTGATTGCATTGCATTCTACTGTTTAATAGCATCTACCGATTAAGAGAAAACCTTCCGACGGGTTTTTTTTAATCACATAAAGTATCCTGCACGCGTAGCATGACAACTATAGAAACAAGTTTTGTACGGGTTTTGTCGACGGAAGAATAGATTCGTCTATTCTTCCGTCGACAAAACCCGTTTCTATTGTGGTCATGGTAAGCGTGCAGGTCGTTATATTTAGGCTCTGTACTAATAACTCCACTCCAAAAAGTATTCGTAAGAAAATTAAAGGGTAGGACCATAGGTAAGTACAACCTATGCTTGATATTTCCTTAACAAATTCATATCATATTTTATGAAAGGTAAGTAAGGAAGACACAGAACACAAAAAAAACAACCCCTTGAACCAAAGTAATTAAGTACTGCCATGTTCCTCACATATAAATTATTAAAAAAATGCTTTTATGCAAACGACTTCAATTAACCTGAAAGAAAATTCTAGGAAAAGATTTCAAAGGAAAGTCCACAGTCAAAGAGATTATATTTATGTTTCAGGTTTCAGGGAACATATTTCAACGTAAACTCTCTCAAAAAGATAATGTAATAGGTAGCTCCTGCTATCTTCATTAGAGCTTTGCGAGTCATAAAATAATACTCTAGAATCTAGAATACCTAGGTTCACAGCCTCAACATACTAGTTACATAGTAATTGCCTATTTATGTAAATGAAGAAGCACTTAATTGTTCCAATTTACATTTTAAGGCAAACGTTTTTTGTTATCTCTTTTGGACAGTAAAAGCCGTGCTAAAAGTCTTTGGCAAGACTCCGGAACTTAAACACTGAAATAAGACATAGAAGTACGAATAAGACAAGCTATAAAACAAGCAAAAGTAATGTTTTTTGTAACAGTACATCAATCAATCTGCCTAGCCTTTTTCCAACTATGTTGGGGTCGGCTTCCAGTCTCACCGGATGCAACTGAATACCAGTATTTTACATGGAGCGACTGCCTATCTGATTTCCACAACCCTTACTGGGTTGTGGAAATCAGATAGGCAGTCGGGTAATACCCCTGGGTAAGACTGGAGTCAGACTTTCGGGCTTCTGACGACTCGTAACGACTGTCAAAGATCCATAAATGAACAACCAACGGCTTAATGTGTTTTCCGAGACACGAAGGAGTCTCGGTATGTAAAGATGGTCACCCATCCACGGACCAACCCCGGCAACCGTAACTTAACCTGGTGGATCGTCCCGTGCGGCTGTTATTACTTAGCTACGAACAGTACACATTTTTTATTATGGAAAAAAGTGTCCATAAAGTTTCATGCCCATTCTTCTTCATAGGAACCTTTAACACTTTGTAATGGACAACTAGCTACATCTTTCTGTCTGACCGAATCCCTGACAATTCAAAAATGCCTGTATATGTTTTAATTAAAATAAATGCTTTGAGTTTGAGAATGCTAACGAAAAATACAGTTAACACAATACAATAACAGATGTGCTCAGGAATTTTTATTAATAGTTTAACGTTGTTTCTATATAATCGATTGTAAACTGTTTGAAATCGATAACCAGATTTGTTTACCTAATCGTTGCCCTGTATTTTTATTGTATCCTTCTGCTTTTACATAGAAAAATCTCATAAAGCAATCATCTATTTCGTATGAGAAGTAAAACGCCAGTGGAGCCAATTTAGCCGTCAGAGTTGTGAAAGGTCGAACAGCTATAAAAACTGTATTTATGATAATATTGACTGACAAATTATTGATTCTTCGTCCATAATCAAAATCTGTAGATTGTACAAGTATGGCGATTCGTAGAATCTGTTCGGCTTTGCATAAGATACGAGTACTTACTTAGCGCTATGTAACCTGCATTCATACTCTCAGGCCTCCACACTTGCATCACAGTACTTAAGAAGAAACCTCTTTGTTACGGACCTTTTCTTCAGTTTTAAGTGTGCGAACGTTGGAACAATTCGCGGTTCGTTTTATTTGTATTTCTACATCATACAGTGTTGTGAGAAAGTAGTCAGAAATGTCTGAATCGTCACTAATTGTACCTATATTGCTTTCTAAATGGTTGTGTTCTGTTGCTAATTGATTTTCTTTATGTAATTGTAATGGCCGTATTTTTGGCATTTTTGTATGCAGCCGATGATTGTTATAGACCGTTAGCATTCCTCTTTGTATCGTTTCGCTTTCCTTTCGTCGGCGTTTTGTTTAGTATACTATTAAACTCTCAAAGGTATATCTGTGTATGGTTATGAAATAATAACACTTACGCCGAGATCTATAACCGTTACTTAGTACGTACTTTGGTTAAGCATTATTCCTGTCGCTGTCTCACAACTGTCAAACTACAAGTGCAAGATAAAGACAGGAACATGTCTGTCAAAGCACGAGCTGAGTAACGTTTATATACCTCGGTGGTCTCGGCCTTAGTGACCAAAAATAAAAACTGTTGTTTTTTTTTTTTGTAAAATTAACTCTCAGGTTACCTAGATTATTAGTATAGTACCTATTCTTAATTACCTCAAACACACACAACAGTTCCGACAAAACAAGTTTAGTGATTCATGCACTTTATTTCAATTTTATGATCCACCGTAGCCATGAACGTGTAGTAAAACAATTTTAAATTTTACGACGCCCATACCTCTCTAAAATAGGCGATACTTGGGTTAAAAACTGGGTCATACGTAAAGGAACAATATTACGGTACAGTAACCACAGTATAAATATTTAGGATAGGTTTAGAACAGCCTGTTGTATGGCCATCAGCAGTTTGCCAAGAAATATGAATATACACAACTGTTGGAGGCGATACAAGCAGATCAATAGCAAACGGTACGCAATAAGTATTTGATCATGTTTGATAAGATGAAGAATTCGTATTGAATACAGACTTATATTTTTTATGCCGAAAAGGACAAGTTGAACTTTAACATTATCAAATAAGCCAACGAAATAAAAATAAGCAATGTAGTAGGAAGATCCATTGCAAAAAGTAGGTACGGTTGATAATAAAACAGTAATATGAACAATGTTTTTTAAGAAATATAACTTTTGTTTCGGCAACAGGTTGAACTTTAACTTTATATCAAAAACCTAATAAAAATATAGATAATGAAAGCACGTATAGTCCCCTAATAGAATACATCAACAGGTAAAATCAATTACTTAGCGAAAGTGCCTAAAAGCAATGAGTTCGGGTGACAGAGTGAGATAACGATACATGACAGCTATGTGCTAAAAATAATAAGAGGAAATATCATTCTGCCACCTGTTATTACAATTTTGAGTGGTTCCCCCAGTCTTTCCTAAGCTCTGAACGTGGCGTTTGGTAGAATAATTCAAAGAGAGGTTCCCACAATAGAAAGCGTAAACACAATATCACACACACACACTCAAACACTCAAACAACATAAAACAATGTTTATGATCGAAATCTGCATTTGAAAAGGTATAAAATCACACCATAAAGCCATATGAGAGGCTATCGTACACTAGTCTATATTTAACATTATAAGGAGAGACAGCGAATTTTGTGACTTTGTGTATAAGTTGAGGGTAATCTCCGGAACCACAGCTCCTATTTCAAAAATTATTTCGCCATTTGAAAAGCACATTATTCCAGATGGACAATGTATACAAAAAGGAGTACTTAATAATACTAATGAAATACTATGGTTAATTTATGCAAGCCTAGTACTTCTTGTTAGGTTACGAACACAGTGCACAACGTGTCGTGAACGTGCACAACGTGTAAATTGTACCCGTACGAAGCCGGGGGCGGCTTGCTAGTAGCCTATAAAAGAAGAAAGTTTGTTGACAAAGAAAATAGTGGTAAAAGGCAACGGCATTAAGCTGACCAACGTCATGCACATAAATCACTTGGAACTTTAGTGGAGGCACTCCCTAACTCCGTACTTGCAGAATGAGAGACAAATATTTGCACGGCCTTCAACTGTTTCAAGGATACGACGTTTTAGTGGGTACATCCACTAAAACGTCGGGCTGTAAACTTTGTAAGTAACAGGTTCATTTACCTACTTATATGGATCCGTTACCGCTACTTCAGATGAGGCAAAGTATTAATTGAAATATTGCTAGGTTGAAAAGATGTTTAGGTAAAGAAATCTCAGTTGCTGCCCAAGTAATAATGGCACAAACTACTAATAAAAATAAAAGTATAAACAAAAATGATAATCTGTCTACAGAACCTGACAAAAAACCAAGTAAAATCTATCAGAAAGCGGAGATTACCTATTGAACCAATTCCACATAACACACCAACAGTTTCACATATAATAAATAGGTCTTATCCTATATCTGTGCACAAATAGGCAACCAGTAAACCGGAAACAGAACTAGGTTGGTTTCCACTGCATGACACGTCACTGAAGCAAGGAAATTAATGTTCTCTACTCGTTGCTCCAGAAACGAAGGAACTGCTCCCAATTCTGTTAATCATGTTGCTCTAATTAGTGCAGTGTTCGGATTACAGGCGAGGCTGGCAGAAGACAACTGAGATGGGATCCAGTATCTTTTGTTGTTGTGTAAGAATTCGTTGGTAGATGAAAGGGCAGAGGCGTGTGTGGCTTTCTTGGAAGCGACAGTTTGAGCAACGTTAAAATAAGTACTTCGCAGTAAGTACATAAGTAGTACAATTAAACATGCAAATGACTTCTTCAAAAAAAGTGAGTCTAAAAACTTGTACCTAACAAAGCTCCACTTTTATTACGAGCTGTAACTCAATTAAAAAAATGTATTGTGCTGACTGTTCCAACAAAAATAAAAGAATTCGGCGAAACAGAACTCAGTTGAAGCCAGGTGGGTTGTAGTTTTACGAGAATGCTCGGCCTTTTGGCTCGCTATCAACAAAGGACAGGCTAAATGGCTGCGTCAACAGCTGCCACTGATAACGATCGCGGTAGCCAGCAAAAAGCCTGGACACTGATGTGTGATAAGATCGAAGGTACGCGAAAGGGTTTTCGGGTCGACTTTTTGCATAGAAAGAAAAACGAGTTAATTTTTTGGAAATATGTTCGAATTCTTAATGAAATCGTTCGAATTAATAGGTAATGAAATAAAATTGCAGTTCAAATAATTAAATAGTAGCCGTTTTCTAAACCTTCATATCAAATTAATGGCATAGCAGCTTACGTTAATATATCAACCTAAAATTAACTTGAACACACCATAAATGGATCAACATGCAATGTATCTACACATCACTATAATGTTACAGCACAAAATACCCCACAGCACATCAGCTTGTAAACAATTCAAGTCGGAACCGATAACCATACAGCTTGGCAACAAACCGTCGAGCCTGTATTGGCACTGCCACCAGTCACCGATAATGTTATTTACCGTGTTTGCTGGATAGCCTGGGGCATTTGCATAGCAACCAGATCGAAGATGCCATAATTTGTGTGCGCCTTCACGAAGGTAATGCCCGCATTCAAATTTGAATGGTTTTCTACGTTTACTTTTTGAATTTGTTTATCAAGAATGGAATAATTTGGAGTGGATAGGTTAGTGATTGTATGAAAAGAAACTGGAAATTCGAGGACCACGAAATTCCAGTATTCAAATACGTAAATAAAATGAAGCCAGAATAGTTTACACCAAAACATTCAGCCAAATTGCACGTGAAAATCAATATACGGATGCTACCAAAACGGAACGTGAACAAACTAAAAATTAAACAAAACGTATTGGAGAGTGAAATGCAAAACATATTTCGCATATCGAATATTGAAATACGAAGTCACAGGATGGTAGAAATAATTAACATTGAAGCTAACAAAAACAGAAAAGCATTGCAGATTTATACTTAAAGTATAGTGGAAAACCAGAGAGAAAACAAGTAGGTAATTGAATGATCTCTTATCTAGTTGCTGTAGATTTAATTAGGAAACCTAGCTACAGAACCTACCTACAGCTTGGAATATCGTTTATCTATACATAATTATGCTTGAACTGTAGTGATTCTATTACAACATAAAAATTTTAAAAGTCAAGAAATCGGTATTATACGTGTTCATTATTTGGACAAGCCGAGAAATATTTGGACAGTAAACATGCAATAGAAAATTCTGTTTTTTTTAAATATTTAAAGCTTTCCTCATTAAATGAGAAACACAGAACACGATTCCAATGAAATTTGTTTTTCTTTCATTCCATAAAATGTTGACACAATAACAGAGCAACTCGCTTCAAAATAGGTCGAATGTCAAATTGTATCATCTGCTACGCTAAATCTGTGCAGTTTTATTAGTTTTCCTACAATATTTTAATAGTTAGCACAACTATGCCAGACTCTGCAAGCTGGCACTAGATCGGCTTTTTCTATGTGTCATCTGTATCACATTTTATATCTTGGACACATAAAGAATTGTATTTATTATTTCCATCAAAATCAACATTAGTGTCAAAATTCTGGCCCAATTATTTGTAAAGTGTTTGCTTCAATATGTCTTAAAATTGATTAGTTGTCTCAAACTTGTTGAGCTTCTATATCGCAATAGTAGGTATTATGTATAGACAGGTTGCCCACCTATCGCCTACACACCATGGCAACCTATTTCCATTAACTAATGCCGGCGTAGGAAGATAACCGAACAACAGACTATATTTTTCTTCCATTTCATCTTTGAATGGATGTTTAATAACCCAGATATGCCAAATGTCGGAAGTCTTAGCCACATTGGTAGGTAGGTCGATCTAATTATTGTTGAACTGAATTTCTAAGAAAGGCAAATCTGTGCCAGCCCTGTGTTTCACGTCCATCAGATAGTGTTTGTTTATGATCAAACCCATTCTAAACTTCCTGACTATTAATAGTATTAACACCTAATGGTATACGTGAACTATAAATAATTTATTGAAATTCATTCCTTACGGCTTACTTTTTCCAGTCTTAGTGAATGTTTTGATTGTATGGCAATATTTCCTGTAGAAGGGACCTATAACTAATATAATTGTATTTTGGAGTAAGTATAAGTATATTTTGTGTTATCAACAGAATTTCCATCCTGAAGCAGCTTACATAAGAAAGCTTCGTATCGTATGAAGCTATAAAAGTGTTGCTTCGATATTTATTTCTGGACATTTCAAATAATGTTTCTGTTCCTCTATTTACCTACCTAAGTTTTTTTTTATAGTCTTCCCCCGTCAACCTTTTCGACATTGTTTTCTTTGCGTAATGAAACTGTTAGTTCGGTAGATAGAGCTTATATCTTCAATACTGTCTTTCAAAACATTAAACTTGGGTCTAGTGTTTACTTCGATTGGAATTCATTCACCCGTAAAGGCTTAGATACACTCCAGTCAACTAATTTACTTGCTCATCCACCGAGCCACATTGAAACATCTCCAAGACTATTCCCAGAGGAAATATACCATCACTTCCTATATCAAATAGTATCACTAATCTTAATTTTGGTTTTTATAATACAGTTATTTTCAGGAATAACATCATACTCTAACGCATATTAAATTAGATATTTTATATCCACAACTATTCTATCTATAGCCGTGTCACATAATCATCAAAGCTTATCGGAAATAGAACTACAATTTTCTGTTATTAAGTTCCCCGCTGCATTTATCATTATAAACATGAGCATTTACGTCTATATCCTGAACAAACATCCCATATTAACGGCCACATCTTCATTTACATGACATAAACGTCTTGTCAACATTCCTTTAGTCTCTAAAGTTTTTAATGAAAGAGTATCAAAGGCTAATTTTACGGCACCGAAGAATTAAAAATAAAAGGCATGAAAGTGGTATACTGTTACTATGGGTAGGTATCGTCTGTCTGGGTACTGTGAATACTGTGATACTTCAAAGGGATGTGTTGTGCGACATAAATAAGTCTGGTACCTTTAAAGCTACCCACGTATGTTAGGGACGGGTGACGGACCCGGGAAAGTAGACATGACAGAAATATAACGGAGGTTGAGATGGCTTTTTCAGTTGTGCCATAAATATTTTGGTGGTCGAAAGTATTGATTGAAATGGAACAGATTGTTAATAGACAGCTAAATTTGAAGGATAAACATTTTATTGCAAGGCCCATCCTGCTACCAGTTCATGTCTATGTAGGCAAGATACGCGGATATAGTTATACAAACACAGGTAATATTTCAACAGAATTTGCATTGAATTTGTAGCTAACAGAGTCATTAAATTAAACTACAAATACTTTTGAAAGCTGCCTTTAAAAGGCAGAAAAATAGCTCATCCATCCAAGCATAAAATGCAAGCAAAAGATAAAATGAATTCTTCGCTGAAAACTCCCCCTGGCGTACGATTCATAGTAAATAAGTTAGAGCAATAACAGACACGGGCTTTGCCTATATTTTTTTAATCCAGACCTTTATAAAACTTGCAACACGATGAAAAGCGGAGCCAGGATTTTCAAAGCGTTTATTCACCTGCCTGTTGATCATCCCTTTAGTTTAACCCTCCAAGGAATAACGAACTGTATGAAAAAGTTCCAAGGTTCATAATTGTATGGCAGAACCGTTATAATCACTGGGCAGCCCACGCAAAAGCTTTAATAATGGAACTTGAATAGGCCTTATTTACAAAAATTTCGTCGGAACGCGAATCCTACGCGAACTGTTTTTATGTATTTTTGAAACGATTTCATATGAGAGTACATGGCTCTCGGAATAAAATGAAATATATTATTTTTAGTACCTATCATAAGCCCTGATACCTATCATAGTTTATGATAGGTATCAGGGCTTGAGATAATATCTGTAGAAAATCATAAGAGCTGTTTGCCTGTGATGAACTCATGTTTGATTGGGAGATAAAGTTGCAAGTTCATTAATTTTGATTACTATTCGATTATCTTTGAAACATCAACGGAAACAATAGCCCCGCTCCATTTCTGTCTACATATAAGTTTATTTAAAGCTTCCTTTAGATGACCTATAAATGAATAGAAAATTAACAAAGCATTCCTTTCAAGTTCTAATAATTTCGCAATGTTCATATGAAAACAATTATTTTTCAAGTTATATGGTGTTAATACATCGCGTGTACTCAGTAATAAATTAATTGTGTGTTTACTTTATGTAATTGGCACTCGACTTTTTATTTTAACTGAACCATATCTACACAACAAGTCTTTAATATTCCTTTTGGTCACGCAATGGGGGAAATATTGGGAAAGCTACTATTTTTAAATCTTAAAAATCTTAAAAAAATCTTAGAAAATTTTCAGGTAAGCTCTCTCTGGTGTTTTCCAGGAAAAAAAAATCGTGAAGCGCATACTAAGCTCCTAGTTTTTCCAACATAACTCAACAATGTAGCATGAATACTATGAATACGGTATTTATGAAGCATGCACGTTTTGTGATTAGAATATCAGTTTACCTTTCAGAATAAAACTAAGTATTTCAGGAAAGAAGAACACACTGAATAGCAGGTCTGATACCAGATGAGTCACAAACCACACAAAAAGAAGAAAATGGCAACGCCTTTCATTTTGATAACTCAACTATATTCATTGAGTTATTTACGTAGTCGAGTAGAAAAAATAATAATTAAGCAATTGATTATGAATTTTCTCCAAAATCCGTTACACAATCGAAGTGCTGAATTCTAATCGGAAAGTAGGTAAGTTCAGAAAGGCAAAAAGAGCATACAATAATGATAAGTAAGTATTAATTTCTCTGATCATGGAAATTATATAAAAGCACAAATCATCCAATCAATCATGTTCTCATACAGCTATTAGTTAGGTACATACACGGTGTTATTAGTTTGATACTGCACCGTATTATTAATTTACTAATTGACAACCTGAAACAATAATTTGATTAGAAGCTGATTGAAACGTTTTGGCACATCACACGATGACGTGCTATTAATAAACTTTGTATGGAAACCTACTTCGCAAACTTGTTCAATACAATATACATGGAAGGTAAACTAAAATGTTTTGCCAAAAAAATCTATATCAACAAACGAAAAACTAATCTAACTATCCTGTTGGAAACTAGAGAAAATTTTATTAATAATTTTTATAATTAAAACTAAAAGTGTATTTCATTCATAAACGGAAAAAGTGCATTAATCATCAAATTATTTAAATGTAAATAGTTATTTGTGTAAAACAATTTAAGGTCTACAAAATAAAGAAACAGATTAATAAAGAATTTAAATAAATATAAAATCATTATTTAAGACAGCTTTTCTCTCTCAATGATAGCATTGTACACTGCTGAACTCTGTAACATCGTTGGTCGACCCTATGCATGCTGTTCTAACTTCTTATCCTTTTAATTCTTAGCTAATATTATTGTGTAACCATGCTTATTTATGAGTAAATCTTGTGTTACATAATTGACAACACTAAAGAGACAATCAGGCATACTTTGTTGTACCCTTGGGCCTAATTATTACGCCTCAATGGCACCAACAAAGCCAAGCATTAGTTTAATTCTCAGGCAAATTGCGTGTTACTTCTTATTCCACAATTATGTGCATTTAAATATGATGTCTTATGTCATTGCATGCGATGATCTCATCGATCCGAAGTTTGGTACGTGGCTAGTCGAGCTATTATTTCTGGGGCATGACATATTCCCTTGGCGTGTTTTGGTACACAGTTTATATTCCTACTGAACGCATTAACGCAATCTAATTTCAGTTTAAGACTCGATATATAGGTCGCAATACTCCATTTCTTTTTACGAGCTTGAGAAACACAGGAGTTGAAATATTACTATGTACCATCGATTCCCGATGTTCTCGGGAGCTATCGGAGATGTTTTAGTCGATTATGGTTAAAATTGGATCGCAGTGAGCCCCTTTACACCGTTAAAATGTTGGTAAAAGTTTCCGAAGTAGCGGAGTCATGATCTTCGTAAAGTAGGGTGAGAGTTAGTTGAGAAAAATGATGCGTCACGGCTGTCATCGATGATTCACAGATTAAGCTATTATCGAAAGGTCGTTGAGCGGTGATACCGTGGATTTGTTTACTCAATGCATAAAATTCGTGTAAAAAGAAACCGTTCTCGAAATGACACGCTTTACAAAATTTTCTTGTGTTCGGTGACATTCCCTTTCTAAGTGTGTCAAGGACATTGGCCCACCTGGATTTGCGCATATCCTTTTAGGGTTCTGTGTTTGTAGAAATGTAACATTTATACTTTTACTTATCCAAAGTTCCAGCGATTCCATCAAAATTTAAGAACCAGTTTCAAATAATTACATATGTACTTATTATATTATTTCCATTTAATTTAATTATTGGTCGTAAAGAGTTATAATTCCACCTTTTATTATACAGAGCAGTTGTCAAATCAATCAATCCTGAAATAGCCAATCAGTAGTTTTGAAACCTCAGTAATAGGGAAATAAATCACTCCCCAACAGCATTTCCTACTCAATCGAGAGCGTTTGACATTTGCGGCGCACGAGGAAATTACTACTGCACATAGTAGCAGATGTCAGACGGGCGGGTGGAAGGATACCAGGCTGTGCACCCTTGGGTTTGGGTGGTATTTTGGTTGCACTAGAGTGGGGTCACCAACCTTTTGACACTGAAATTCTGTCACGGTGGCAGTGTTGTCGTCTGCGGTCGATTCGGAAAACGTAACGCCGCGGCGAGCGCGGCGCGTGGCGTCGAGCGCCAGGGCGCTTGCGTCGTGCGTGCTTCGGCGCGCGGCCGGTCGCACTTGCGGGCCGAGACTGGCGACTTCGCGCGTTTTCCCTCCGCGCTTTCCCGGTAGCGGCGTGCGCACATCAAGCCTGCATTGTTCTGCAAATAGCGAGCGAGGGCTGGGCCGCTATTCAACCGAGATGGGCGCCTTTCAACCGCGCCGCGCGGACTGTACGCGCTCCGCGGACAACTTCGCTTCACTTGCGTCCACCAAAAAAAATCTGTTTAGCCTCGCTCGTTGCCCAATCCAATTTTAACTATGACTTAGAGTGGGATTGTTTTGTTGTTTAGTGCAGTCGAGCGAGGCTTTTTCTACCGATACAGGCGTCATTTACCTAAAACTTTAGGCAGGTGTTACCTGCAGGCTTTGTTACCACCGTATACTGAAATACCTATTAATTTTTATTTGTAGGAAAGGTACTCGAACTTAGGAGTTACGATAAGTTGTAGATATTATTTTATTTTGTTGTGATTTTCTATCAAAAGATTTAACAACTAGCAGTTAGCTATTTTAACGATCATCAGAGAAAAGAAAAAACTGTTTTAAATTTCTGCTCGGGTAGTTACCATTGTACTATTTTACAAAGTGAATTATTAACGACACGTCAAGTCTTATCACAAATGCATAGTAGAACCTACTGCTAAGTATTCAAGACGCCACAATGAAACAATTTTTTACCCTTTAACATTTCGTGGGAATTGGTTTCTCGGTTATTGCGCCGTCAAGAGACACAACACGTATCTCAAAAGCCTCGCCACAAAGTTCCGAATGACGTGACCTAACGGAAATAAGGAGGTAGGAGTTATTTGGAGAATGCAAAGGGTACAACTGACAATCGTTGTGTAAACATTCAACACGTAAGCAACGAATCGTCACGAACAACGATCGGTAACTCTATGGTACAAACAATCGCGTTCCTAGTAGTGGTCGATGCATGGCCCCGATGCACGCTAATGGGTTTACTTACATGACACACATACATACACACATAAATACGTGCTGACAGCGTATTGACACACTGTCATAATTGATGCCTAGACGTGGAATACACGTTTTAAGTTGCCCCGAAAAAACGTGAAGAAGGCCTTTAAATTGCCTTTACATTATTCAAGCGCTTTCAGGTTTTAGCCTTGTCGTGAATTTTCTAGCTGGCTCTTATTAATGTTATAGTGAATAAATCATGAGCAACTTTGTGGATTCAAAAGGAACAAAACTATAATTTAATCAAGTTTACAGAATAAGCAGAAACTTTACTAGGATTCTTGCCCTACTTTTCTTCTCTACTCCTTTACCGTTGAACAACGGTTTAAATGGAATTACTTTCAGGAAACAACCATGGCCCGTATATATGTAAAATAAATGTGTGGTACGGTACAAGCACACAATAATTGGATCTGGTGTGTCGCCAAACTGTGTCGAACTTATGGCCAATGTGTACGTGGTTGGCTGTCAACCAACTTGTTATTGGGAGCGAAATGATTTTCATTTGTTTTGGACGTTTGAGTCGAGAACATAATGAGGGGTGAAATTGTTATGAAGTTATGATTCATGATATGGTATGATATTTTAAAGTATTATGAAGTAAGCAGGTATGTTTAGAACTTTGAGACACGTTTAGTCCTACCAATGTTAAAACTAATTAAAAGTATGCACGTATCGGGTATCTTTGTTAAACGTGCATACTTTTATAATTAGTTAGACTGGAAGCCGGAATATTAGTTGGGGAAAAGGCTACGCAGATGTTGACTTTAAATTTTCATCAGTAGGACCTACACTACTGATTTGATTAAATCATGAGAAGAAGCCCATTGACTGCCTGCCGGGGTTGCGAGTTTGTCCGAAAGGGATATCGTGGCCCCGGCACACAGACAACGGAAGGAACACGGGTGGGTTTTAGTCAGTAAAAGTCTGACACATCCTCCCGCTCAGCCCAGAGCGGGAGAAGTTATATGATAAATTACCACCAACAAAAAAAAAAAAGGCCCATTGACTGGGGGATGTTAATTGATACCATTATTGCTGCCATATTGCCATTGTCAGCCATCTAGTAGATAGGAAAACATATACTTAAGTATAGAAAAGTCTTGAATTTGAGCTAAAAGAAAGAAAATACGTATATTTGCGGTAAAAATGACGCAAGGAAAGAACAAAAAACGAAAATAATAATTTGGGGGAAAATATGCGTCACATCCACGTGAAACGGCCATCGCTCAGCATAATGCTGCGACCCTATTCGAAACAGAGCCCCAGCGCTGGAACTGACCACTGAAAACTGAAACTGATTCAGTCTTTTTGAATAACTTTGTCTACTGTATCAGGCAATCCGGATTAATCAAGATTCACCTTCAGTAATTCCTCAATGTGTATCAAGTGCAAACACTCGAATAACGTAAGACAGTGTAAACTTCATGCAATAGGGCATTGAAAGGCTTGGATTACTGCAGGATAAACCCTAGGGTTTCAGAATTAACGGGGATTATCGCGCTGTATGGTTAAACCAGCCAGAGATTATGGCGATTTCTTTTTCTTTTAAGTTTGGCAGACCACTGCTGAATGACCATATTATACTTATTGTAAAACTCACTGCTGCACCGTGGACCCTAATTCTTTTTCAAAAATACAAGTAGCCTGTTACTCCTTTTAACACAAGCTATATGCCAGTCAAAGTCCCATCAAATCCGGTCCAACCGTTTCGGAGATTAGCCGGCACAAACAGACAACATAAAGACAGACTTTTTGTTATAAGTACTTTATGTATAATTATACTTTCATATGCATTTAGTAAAAAGCTGTTATTTTGACATCTTCTACTTTTCGTGTGGTTAGTGACTAACCTGGTGTCAGAGTTTTAAAGCCGCCCTTGGGCCTCTCTCTGACTTGGCTTCACATGCCGTCGAGAAATATCTTTAGACATTACAAACATACACTTTTATTTTTTAATTATGTATTTGAATAGATGTACCTATAGATTTTAGATAGATAGTTTAATGAAATAGGTCATAATAATAACCTATTACACCCACATAACGCCAGTTATGTTTTAGTCCCCTGTAATACCACTAGGGGGGGATACAGACTCTTTCATGTTCAACAACGGAAATAGCACTGAAAGAAAGAGATGATATTACAAACGGCCACCATCTTAGTAATAACAAAATGATCTGAAGCATTCTATGGGTATGATTTTCACATACTTATGAAACCAATATACCGCATGACTTTTTTTACCGTCTCGAAAAAAATAGGATACAATAGGTGAACGGAGTAGAAGCCTATGGCATAGAAATTTTAATGTTTTAATTTTTTTCAATAACCTAGAATGAAATTGATTTATCGATAAATACCAAGCATATAAAGTGAACTTTTCATTCCAGAACATTAAACATAGAAAATAAAAAAGAACCCTACCCTCATACGCACCCTACTAGATGCGCGGAATTTATCATGATATATGATGGATAGTTTTCATGTTTTTTTAAGGATATTTGGAACTTTTGTATCTCAATGGTACTAAGCAAATATTCCCGGGTATGGCTTCTGTTCCATTTACTCAACACACCATATTATTCTCGAGACGGTAAAATTTTTTTTGCGGTATAGGTGGAGAGAGCTTCTATCAATTCCTTTTATGTTCAGCAGAGCACTTACTGCTGAAATGTCGGTTATTAAAATCGGCTATAATAGTTCGACTACTGAAGCGTTCTTTGTATGACTTTCACACACTTATGCAGTCCATTGGGTAAGATATATAGAGCATGGAACATAAAAACTAATGTTCTTGGAGTGCCCAGGACATGAATTACTCAGTTGTTTGTCTATGTGAGATCATTCAGCAAGTACCTACTACCTAAGTAGGTACAAAGCAAGGTACTTACAAACAATGTAATAAAATTTGTACCTAATGCCATTTAGAGAGGAAATTATTTTTTACTTATTTTCCTATTAACAACAGTTAATTTCCAACCATATTCCTGATGCAATGCAAAATTCAAAATCAAATCTTTTCAAAGCGCAAAAGTAACATATTTGTTTTATAAACAATTTTACGCATTTTATGAAGAAGTTAAAACATAAAAATATTGACCTAGGTTAAAGACAGAGGAAGAAAATGATAACATTTTCATACGCGCAAAATGTTATCATTCCTAAGTGTAAGATGTTATCATTCATCAGTCCTAAGTGCAAAAACTCAGTCAAGTAAACAGCCACTAAAAAAGATTTACTTAGTGTCAATATTACTATGACATCAACCCACAACATTGACCTTATTACTAGTAATTGTAACAATATTTGCTAAAACCGGATCACAAAATATAATTTGTGTCGGAAGAGCGCACCAAATTGATTTCGTTTTCTTTTGGTATGATACGCACGAAATAATATTAAATATGGTGTCCCATTTAATGGCTGTGAATCTGTCAATCTTTATCCAGATTTATTGCTTTATGTTTACGGTTTATAGGTTAATATTTTCGTTTATTTATTTAGAATGGTAATAACCACTTACAGAATATTTGCACGTAGGTATTTCTTTTGGTAAACCGAATATGATTTAATTATTTTGGTAAACCGAATATTATTTATTTCTTTTGGTAAACCGAATATTATTTCTTTCTTTTTCGTGTGGTTAGTGACCAACCTGGGTGTCAGAGTTTTCATGCCGCCCATGGGCCTCTGACTTGGCTTCACATGCCGTCGAGAAATATCTCTCAGGCATGCCGGTTTCCTCACGATGCTTTCCTTCACCGTTTCGAAGCAAGTGATAATTATACAACACGCACATGAATTCGAAAAGTCAGAGGTGCGTGCCTTTGGTTCGACTTATGACTCTGCTGTCAGAAGGTCACGCCACTAGGCTATCACTGCTACCTAACTGAATATAAATATGTAGAAATACCTAGTACTTAGTCTAATAGGTAGGTTTATACTCCATGCTACCAGAGGTTAGGTCTTTAAGGAAAAAGCTCATGCAGAGTCCAGCGGGCTAATTGCCTTACCTACACACATACAGTGGCAATCGATGGTCTTTAATTTTGTCAGTTCAGCCATGTTCATTGCGTTATTTATGTTGTTGAGCACACGAATTTTTCAAACCTATGAAGCAATGGGTTAGAAATTTCCTTCAAAACACTCGGATCGGATTAAAAGCGAATATTCCCGAACAGTAACACGTTCAAAAAAGTTTAGGTGTTACGCAATAAAGGTGCTGAGGCGCAGATTAACAGATAAATCACTCCATGTACTTACGCGCGTTAACTACCTACCGGCCGCCGGTTCGCACGCGACCCATTTCTCAGTGAGTTTCAAATTCATATGATATGCAGTTGATGGATGTACTACCAGCAAAAGAAAAGATAAAAACTTATATTTTTCAGTTTACCTGCTGATACAAAAATGTGGGTATGTAATTTGTTTTCCTATAGGTTTTGGGGTTCCGTACCTCAAAAGGAAATAAACGGAAAGAACTTATAGGATTACTCATGTGTCTGTCTGTCTGTCTGTCCGTCTGTCACATCCAATTTGTATGGAGTGCATTATCTAGTAATCTGTGTCTGGGGCGCCACTTTCTAGTTCCTACCTATCATGGCCTTATTTATCTATATATTAGGCCTTGGATTCAACAGTCAATGGAGTGCCATGGGTTTATAAAACCCATTATTCTTATAATTATAGTAAAATTATTGATTTAATAGTGACAGCTACTTAATTGAAAATTATACAAATGTATCTACCTTTTATTAAACGGCATGATTAAGCTGTCTACAAACCAAAAATTTATGGGACTACTTACAATAAACAAGTAGGTGTCTTTAAGCTAATAATCTATGAAAACGCTATTAGTGTCAAAAATTGTTTATTGTTTGTCTGAGTCGGCACTTATATGCTAAACACTCGTTGAACCGGTTTCTATAAGGAATGCCGTATGCAATCTTAAATCTACATCAATCGTGAAAAGAAATTCTTAGTTAGAAAATAAACAGCCGCTTTCTGAGGCAGCTCTTGGTTGAAAAAATAATTCAAATGACAAGCTAGTTAGCTAAACTAGCTCATGCAGGCGAATTTATGTAGGCTATGTTTTCTAAACAAAAATTATTAAACTAAAATGATAACAATGCTCTCTGTGACGGATCTATCTCTGTCAATCTGTCTGTCTGTCTGTCTGTTTATCTATCTGTGTCTCTCGGTTATGGCTAAAAAGCTCATCATAATCTGCCTAGCCTTTTCCCAACTATGTTGGGATCAGCTTCCAGTCTAACCGGATGCAGCTGGCGGATTCTACATGGAGGGACTGTCTGGGTAACACGATACCCCTTGGTAAGACCGCTTGTAAGATTTTCGGGCTTCTGACGACCCGTAACAAATATCAAAGATCTACTAATGACAGCCAGGACCAATTCCGAAGCACAGAGGGGTATACCCATCCACGGACCAACCGCGGCAAGCGTAGCTTAACCTGACCAATTGACCCGTACTTAGCTTTACCTATAGCTAAAAAGCTATCAAACAAAATCAAAGAGCTGGGCAAATAAACACCTTTTCCTTCCGGCAACAAAGCGGATTCTGAAAAAAATCCATCATGATAATACACAGAAAATGGAGAGACCTGAAAAAAAAACATCCAATTATACTTCTCCCATTAACAGGAAAAGGAATGTCATTGTCTATGATGTCTTCATGTTAATGAAATATCAACATTGTACCAACTGCTTGCCGGGTGGTTGCCACTCGGTCGCCGCTCTATCATAAAAGCCAGTCAAGAGAAAATTAGTTATTAAGTTCCTGTCACTTACATAACCACTTCGAAACAAAACAACATCAAACATCTACCGCTTTTTATATAGCTCTGTTAACAGCTTGGAGCTCTGCCAAACCTTTTAGGTGTAATGGCGTGAATTAAAGGCGTTGATGAACAATAGTTTAAAGTGAATGCGATCAGAAACTCAAATTCAACATCCATGCCTTTATTTCGCAGAAGACAGACAGAGATGCAAAGAACAGTCATATTTCTCAAGTCTTAGCTAAGTTGTGTTTAAAAGTCCCGTGTTATTATATACTAGTATACTGAAATCCTTACATAAATTATAAAACAAAATCCCCCCGCCGCGTCTGTCTGTCTGAACACGATAAACTCAAAAACTACCGAACGGATTTTCAAACGGGTTTCACCAATGGACGAAGTGATTCATAATTCATTAAGGTTTTGTGAAAATTTGCTGAAATATGACGATGATTGTTGCAAATGTCGGAAAAAATCTTGCCGAGTGGGAGCTTTACTGTGCGTGTGCCGTGTAAAGCTTTGTTCAGACTACCGCGACGCGACACCGGTTATTGTTATACCGTGAAGTTTTCTTAGAAATTGTATTGTTCGAGTCACGTCGCGCCGTCGCGTCGCGCTGGTCTGCACAAGCCTTTAACCAATTGCGGGCACACATAATATAGCCTGGATTAACACATTGAGTAATTTTAATCCCGGTAGTATTTCCGTGGGATATTTTCCGACAACCACGCGGGCGAAATCGCGGGCAAAAGCTAGTACTTAGTATAATATTACTTTTACTAAATAATAATTATAAAGAAGTAAAAATTTTGAGTTTTTATGCAGGGGGTCATCTCTGGGTCTCTCTCGGGATTTAAAAAAAAATCACCGATAAATGGCTCTACACTATTGCCGAATGCCATAGTGTTTTATTTAAAAATTTGACGCAGATGAAGTCGCGCGCAGAAGCTATTAGGTAAAAGCGGGCATAAACCAAGTACGAATCCAACCTTTGGGCTTCTAACTAACCTACTGCGTAATAACTCCTATTAGAACGCCAACAAAACTACTAACTAACCTACCCGGGGATCGTACCCAAGCCGTGCTAGCCAGCGACCGCAAAACCAACAGGTAGCTATACTCTAGGCATAGTAACACCAACACTGCATACTCTAGGCATAGTAACACCAACACTGCATACTCTAGGCATAGTAACACCAACACTGCATACTCTATGCATAGTAACACCAACACTGCATACTCTATGCATAGTAACACCAACACTGCATACTCTATGCATAGTAACACCAACACTGCATACTCTATGCATAGTAACACCAACACTGCATACTCTAGGCATAGTAACACCAACACTGCATACTCTAGGCATAGTAACACCAACACTGCATTCTCTAGGCATAGTAACACCAACACTGCATAAAGAATTATGACCTATTCTCATTTAAAACCGACAGAGGTCGCCACGCTCTTTCATCAATTGGTTCCACACTAATTGAATATTTCTTTTAACAATACGACTTTATTATTAAAACTTGAATTAGTATTAGTTTTAATTTCGTTCTTCATTTAATAATTGTACAGTTATTATCAAGTCTAAATGAAAAAATCTTCAATTATGTTTTGAGATTAGTGTTAAGTTTCAATTTAAAAATGAATGCGAGAAGTTTATTGAATCAGACGATTAGTTTTAATATTAATATGCATTAACCAGTAATTTCCATTTAATATAAGTATTTAATAAATCCTTGAACTTTACAAATGAGATTGGATTTTAAACGTAAACGCAATAGGTACCTATAAACACAAAAATAATGCAAAAAAAACCTTTTTCAATTAAGTTCACTATTACCACCAATGCCTATCCGTGAGTGTGCAATAAAACTGAATAATACAGGCGCTTATAAATAGGAAGGTACCTACTTTTAACAGGAACAGGAAGTCATTCCGAATAACTAAAACATCTGTGCTGAATACGTAAATAAATCTTAGGTACGCCTAGTAATCTAGGAGAAACTCTAGAAACCGACGTGGCGCCTAATTCCACCTCATTATAGATCATAAACCATAACTCTATTAAATTACTCTGATTTATCATACTACTCACATTTTAACAAACTCCCGTAGTCCCGTTACAAAGTTATTTTCACACAATTATTAATAACCACAGAACACTGGAGAAACTAAATAATTTATTCTATAAACACAGGTTTGTTATAACACAACAGTGTTGTTGAGATTCAATAACATTTTAAAACATAAACATGAGATATTGGGAGCACGTTCGTTGTACGCGGCGAACTCGTAAGCAAGATTCAACATTCAAGCTTTGAGCTTTGAACTACGGTGTTTTTGTTATAGTGAAAGAGAGAGACGGAGCAAAAAAAGCACCATAAACATTCGGCCAACGTCGGCTTTTTCCGTCGCGTTCGTCTGTTGACTTCGAGCGGCAGCGTAGTATGGATGTGCACGTTTCTTTTGTATTTTTATGATGTCCTTTTATGTGAGGGTATTTTGTATGTATAATACAGGGTGTTATCTCATGGTTATGCAGAGACACGTGCACAATCACGTCTTGAGATTAAACAACCCGTCTGGCTCTATAATCTTCAATTTTATGAGTTTAACGACCAACAAGTAGGTTTTTTAAAATATTACACACACAACAAAATTACGGTTTGCTATTAAAAAATACATTTGACTAAAAATTGTAATAGAGGTATGATGTACCTAGACACTTTTTTAAACTTTAACAACAACAAAGACTTTACATGAAGCAATGAAAGCTGGCCATGTAATGTGTTGATAACAATATTTCTGAGTGGTTTTCTCATTATATTAATAACATTTTAATAAAGACACATTTCGGTAACCAATATAACGCCATATATCATAAAGGCATTTTCCAAATAGAGGGTTGTATTCATCCCCATTACGCCATATTTCTACACCACCCCCATAGGGTAATACCTACATATACAAACGTATAAACTGCTACCCTAGTGACTTTTAACAGGGAGACGCGTGACCAACAGCTATTTGTTTACTTTTAAAGGGCATGTTGAAACTTTTAAAATAATTCAACGACTTCTACGAACACCACGTCTAAGGTTTAAAAAAAAATTGTCAATAAATATTTTAACTCACATTGTTTATACACAACTGCTCACACAAGAATCACAAATGCACTGCAGTTTTGTCTTAAAATAGACAGTTAATTCATTGTCACAAAAACTACTTCATGATGGAATATTCCGCTGCAAACAAAAAACAATGACATCCAGCTGCATTAATGGCCACTAACTTGTCCTGAAATAAAAAAGAATGACATCATCTTAAATTGACATGTGGTCATCGATTTATAAACCTATTGTGTATGGATCTATTGTAAGGTCCACATAATTCTTACATCCGTGAGACATTTAATAGTGGACTACTATATTCTATGGTGAGCATATGGGGGTGGGTGATGCGGGAATCGTATTGTCCCACACCGCATTTCACACCATTCGAATAGAAATAGGTTCATTCATGATGAAATAGTAAACCAAGATTAAAAGAAACGAGTCATAAAGCTAAAATTATCATGATGAGAAAGATGCTTACGTAAGCGCCTTATTAAAAAAAAACTAAGAATAGATAAGTTCTTCATTACATATTACAGCTAAAATTATCTTGAAGAGAAAGACGCTTACGTAAGCATCCTTAATTAAAACAAACACTTTAAATAGACAAGAAGGTACTTCGTTATTGTTCAGAAAATTGTAAATTGACACAATTTTTTTATAATTTAAATTTTCCGCATAATGATCAAACTGTATAAAATCCGTATTAAATAAGATAAACCAATAATCTTCTCTTCTTTCACTCACTTTCACTACTTATTTCCTAGCAATATACATTACTTTTATATATTTTCCTTGCCTTGTAAGCAACACTAACAAACGAGGGTTCATATCTATCACAGCACATCAATCATTGTATACTGACCCTTTCTACCTCATTCCTGTATAAAGTGGACCGCACATGTCCGGCATCCGGAACCATGTCAGGAATTCCCGATCTGATTTATTACAAAACTTATAAAAGCTCTGATTTATGTGAAGCTTTTTAAATCCGGAATTTCTGGACAAGAATGTCGTTGAGATTCGAGCTCATTGAGGGTCGGGTTCGCGAAAAGGAACTATTAACTAGATATGCATTATAAGTGGAACAGACTTTGTATAAAGTTAGCTGCAAGAAGATAATTTTACCGGAACTTATCTACACAACCCACAAATCTTATAAAGTAACGAATTTCGTGTGCATGTTTGTTTTGAATTAAAGATTTCTTTGATCATGTTACTCTGTCCCGATTTTTTTTCCATATTATAAAACACATGTTTTCTAATTACCTCGACTCATTTTGATTGCCATCATAACATCAGTCTTATTGGATAAATATAGAGGAAGGATACTATTTTGTAGGGAACTGATTTCTGGAAAATACCATAGATTGTATTGCTTATTACAACATAAACGATCGACGCAATGTTCTATGTTTTTAACAGTCTATTTTTATCGGTCCAGTTGAGAACATGAAAGATAACTTTTATAGTCCGTTCCAATAAACCGATAGTGTTTTACTGACGAAGAAATTAGCCACACTTTTATCTGCTTGAAGTAATGACTTTCAAAGGGCAGCCATTTAAGGGGAGCACCTCATATGAGAAAAGAAACCTTTTAAAAGAACACCTTAATATATCAGAAAAATAAATCCTTTTATGATCCTTGTAGGATTTATATTAGTTTTTTTTTCTCGAGTCTTATCCAGTCAGACAATTTCTGGATTGTCTGGCAGAACTCGTTGATTGAGAAAAGACAATCATTAGATATATCAACCTTATTTATAATGTTTCTGCTTACTTTTCTTCTTTGGTGTGCTGGCTTTTTCTATCTATCTATAGTTCTATACTCTGTACTTAAGTATCTTGGACTTGTTCCTACACATTTATATGTAAAGCCAAAGCGAAATAAATAATAGTAAATAATAGTTAGGTAATCTTTTCGATTATTTCTGTAGCTTAATAAAATTTTCCCGGAAAATAGAACATCTTCGTAACAAAGTGCTCCTCTGAACAAATTGCTGCACTCGGCAGATTGTACTTGCGGCGAGCAAGAATCTTGAATCGAGATCTGAGATTAGGTCCTACTAGAAAAGTAGATTGCCTGGAAATCCAACTTGTAGACGAACCAAGGTAGTGGAGGAAATAGTTCACAGTTTGCTTAAGGTTAAATCCCAGAAAAAAGGTTTTTAAAACTTAGATAGTTCACTGTTTTTTTGGAAATGTCCAACATTAAGACATTGATTTTACATTCTGTGATTACTTCCTCACACACTGAGTTATTAATTGTAAAATTTTAGGAAAATCGTATACTTTTACTGTGTTTGTAAATATGAGAGCACCATAATTGTATCTATCACATAATTAATTTATCTGTCGTTGCTTCATTTCTAATTCTTTTTATTGTGGTATAGTAATTTTAGTCTAGGTGCATCGTCTTTACATATAATTATATAGTATAATGTACATATACAAAATATTGTAAAACATTTTAAAAGAGTAATGGTGCAGAGTCTTGCCCATGCTTCTCTATACGAAAACTACCTTTTGGAAGGGGCGACTAGAATCATTTCTATTTTTTTTGTTAATTTTGACGTTCAAAAGTGCCTTATATAGGGCCTTTTTGAAATAAATTATTTGACTTTGAATTTGATTGGTTTTAGGCTGAACAGAGCCCTAAATGATAAAATCATGAAACCTTATAAAAATGAAGATAAGCATCTTCATCAATAAGCATATTTCCTAGTAAAAGCTTCTCAAATAGGACAACAAAACACAATTGATACAGATAAGGTACCATCAAAGAAGTTCATATCTAACCAGTTTCAAAACAAAATCCCGTGAACACGATGACCACATCTGTTACCGGCCAGGTGCTATAGCCGCCGAGCGCTGCAAGCAAGAATAGTCCTTACGGTGGTTAGATATGAACTTCTTCGATGGTACATCTACCTAGTAAGTTATTACAAGTCAATGACGCATCATCTGGAGCCTACTCTTATTTGAGGTCGACACACAATTTTCTCTTTCCTCCGTAAACCTACCACACCTGCTTCTACCTAATTCATACTTTGATCATAATCACAGTACCATTGACCGGCAGGCGGTGAACACAAACAGACGTTATCATCGGCGCGTGCGCACGTTTTAGCTGTTTAACTGTTTACGTGACCACCAGCTGTCATAACATCATACGGTAGCCGTGTTACTTGCTAACAGATTTCATCTCTTGATTTTATATTTGACTTTGTATGTTACATTAAACCTAAGTAACTTTTTTTAAAGTTAGATGCAGCAGGGCCTGCTGCTTGAAAGGCATTTTCACTCTAGTCAGCTCTATGTTACTCCTAAGTAGGGTTACCATTTCGAAATTTGGGAAGTTCTGACAAAAAGCCTGACATTTGCAAGAAAGTCTGGATATTTAACTTTTTAATCTTATTTTTTTCAGTAATCTATTATCTTTTTTAAAGAAAATCCCCTTAAATCCACAAGTCCGGACAAATGAGAAGGCCGGACATAGTCCGGACGGGGGGCCAAAAAGCCGGACATGTCATGACGGTAAACCTACTCAAAAGAGACTACCCCTATATTGGTTGTAACGGGATGAGCAAAGCGGACTGACGCGACGCCGACGACCTGGAAAAAATTGCGGGAATCCCTTGGATGCCAGCAGTCCAGGGCGGTCGTCATGCCAGCTGTTTAAGGAAGCTAGAGTCAGGATATCAAGCAATAGATGAATAGACGTCTTTTGGCCGACATGGGAAGTTTGTTCAACTTAAGAGGAGGAGTATTGAAAGTTTTATGAAGTTGAAATCAAATCAAGCAATTTCCCAGTAAGATACTAAACCGATTAAATACTGTGCAGTTTATGGATTTAGTGCAGCTGATCAGATATATAGTGCAGCCTCAATAAAACAATAGTTTAGCTAGCCATTAGCAATCATTTCAGTGAAATTACCTAGACGATTCATCAGAACTTGACTCGACTCTCTTAAGTCGATCTAAAGCGAATCGATTTAAATCAACAATAAAATATAACGCTTATTGATTGAAATCAATCATATAGTTTCACATTTGCGTAAGTGGGTTTGTCTAAATCGAACTTTATTAGAAAGTGGTTTAAGGTCTAGTTTCATCCATTTACTGTATGTAGTTTAATTGAAGCCATTTATGTCCAATTCCACAGTTAATGGTTCTTAGTTCTAACTACCAAACACTAATATTATCTTCTCCAATATTGAAGCAAACGTTACACAGCTTAGCGTAATGGAAACTTTTATCTGCTAAAAGCTTTTACTGGAAAAACGACTTCAGAATTTTAAGGACTAAGTACCTACCTACAACGATTGCTATTATTATATTAATAAAAATTGCAACCATTCTTATGCACCTAATAGTCCTCCAGACCGAATTTCGGCCATGGGGACCAATCTCAGCGGAGACCAGCCTTCGGCGCGGGATATCATAGAGCACAAGTGTGTGCGCAGACACAGGTGCACTCTCTCTCTCTTCGCTCACTCTCATAGTCCGATGGGACGGCAATCCGACACGAGCGGAGAGAGATCCGGCGCAAGGCCAACGGCTTTACGTGCTTTCCGAGGGACCTCGTTACACGGCCAACTTCCAAACTCCGGGCTGTTACAAATAATCCTAATGAAAAAATATACCTACCTCCCAATAACACTTTGCACGACCCGGGAATCGAACCCAGGACCCCACAGGCTGCTGAGCCTGTGGGGTCCTGGGTCCGGTTCCCGGATTTCCCGGTCGCAAGCGCGACTGCTGAGTCGCGCTTGCGACCACGAGACCAACGGAGTAGTTCAAAGGTCGTATGCACCTACCAAGTGTTTGGTAACCCCACTTTTAATTATTAAACAAGAGATGCAGGTAGGTTGATGCATGTACATTTTCACAAAGTCATAATCATTATACAGTGATTGCAAACTTTTAAATTTACCTACCATGAACCTGCAGCATTGCAGAATTTTACGACTCATAAGGAAAACTATTTTCCAGTGTTAGGTCATACTTACTTCAACACAACCGATTCCGGTACCTACCGGTTCAAGATGTATTTGTTAATTTACCAGACAAATACCTACAATATTTGCAAAGATTGCTAACCTTTATGTTCTTGTTCACAGCCATGAACCAATAAATATTTCTCTAAGTATAGGCAAATAAACTCAAGAGTCTCGCATATTAATTGAGTGCTGATTAAATGTCAACGGACAGTATTGAACAGTCATGGCTGAATAGACACTCTGCCTTGAGGTCAAGTTGTCTGCCGTTTAAGTAATATTATTGCTTATAAAAGTTTATGATAGTCTAAGTCTTTAGATATTATTTATGTCTTGTATAATCTGATTATAACAAGGTGTTATTTATTATTTTAGACGTAGTGTAACCTAAAGCATCGTCATGTATTATTACAATTTTTGAATCTCAATTTTTCTAAAAGGGAGCATAAATAATATTATCAATTTTTGAGGTCGCTAGCTAACCACTTATTGCAACTCTTAAAAAAAAACTGTAATGATTATGTCAACAATAAATGAAAATTAAATTAAAATAAATTGACTTATAGTCAAATAAAATAAACTAAACAATTCTATGAACTCATATAACCTGTCAGTATTTAAGCAAGGTAATTCTGGAGAAAGAACATAATATATACATTGCCTTGAGTTAATCACAGCGACCAACTATTCTTAGCGTATAAGTAGTCGTTGATTCTAGAGCACTTGTTTGTTGCTTGGGGGGTGGGGTACATTGGAGAAGCTTAATTATTCCTAATCCTTTTTGTCGTCATCAATTAAATATATGTATTTCTGACCACAAGGTCTAGTAGAAACGAAATACCGGTTTGTTCATTAGTTAAACAATAAAATAAAGAAGTTAGGAATAAACAAATGGTTAACATTCCACAATATGTAATGCTTTCCTTTTCTTCCAAACCCATAAACACTCCTCTTCAAAAAAATGTTCCGCTCAATTAAAAAAAAACACAACCAAAGCGCCTCCGCTGTCGTGACCTACTTCCAAATGATAAAGAATAACGGGTTTCTTACACATGCATACATTTACATAAGTACCACCATACGTCATTTCCTGTAAACAAGAATAACAATGTCATTCAACTGCACGAGAAAACCGGAAATCGTAGTGATGTGACATGCACATTCTGTTGTAACACTATTATTTCAATTAGTCGATTTACGAGGTTTATCCGGCCTTTAATTCGATAAGCCGTTTCTTTAATTTAAATAAATTGTCCAGTCATTTTCTGTTATGAGATAGACGCATTTAATCATTAGTGTAGCTGTTTTCTGATAGTGAGATATTAATTTAAATTAGCTATACCTTGATGGTATTAGAAATTATACGTGGCTTCAATGTGCTTCAATAAGAGAACAGATGACATTAAATGACGTTGAATTTCTGAGTAATTTTGAATTTAATAGAAAAGGAGACATAATTTAATTAGATTGTGTATAAGTAATAAATTAATAATCAATCATTTCTTCATTTGAAACTTTACATTGTTAGTTGCTAAAATGCAATAGTAGACAATACAAGCATCCATTGATACATTTTCTGTTTGTTACACGTTTAAAAATCAACAAAATCGTGTACCGAATACTTAATCGCAAACAAAATCTTCGTTTATTTTAGTTGCTAGTTTCTCAAAAAACCACGTACGGAGAACTTTAGATCCGGCCGGAAAAAGGGTTCATTGTCCGTTTTATGTAATCACTATTCCAGGCGTCCTTACATACAGTGCGCTCCTGATAATTTTATGCATGAATAATGGAGTTTTTCCTTATTAAATATCCTACGCAGGTAGAGCATTCATTCAAAATTATGAACAATTAGCTTCCGCCAGAAGTAACGCAAGTAATAATGTAGCATTCTACTGGTGATTTCTTTTTTAAATCGTTCCAGTCGTTTTTGGGTTTATTCATTACGAACAAAAATACAAATATTTACTCATAATAATATTAATGTAGAAGAAGAACATTGAATAAACCAAAAAAAATCTGCAAGTAGACATATTTTGATAACCTATTTACGTTAATGAATAGGTACAACTATAATTACTCCAAATATTTTTATAAAGTAACTTTGCCAATGTTGATTTAGTAATCTGTATTCAAGATATTTATACCTAAGTATGTATGTACCTTACTACTTAAAAATTTATTGCTAAATGTATATTTACAGGTGTGTCGAACTGACCACCAAAGAAGCTGGGGGTTACGAAATAAACACAGACATACCTTATTACTTTCTGACTCACGAAAAATATTATAAATAGAAACAATCTGCTGAATAATCATATTAGCCAAAGAATGCCTTATAGAAACTCATGTAGGTATCTAAATCTAATAAAACTCTACAACAGTCCTAGGGGATATAGCTATACCTAATGGTTGAAGCCAGAGCCATTAGCGGTCACAGTATGATTAGTCGCCTCTTACGGGTTAACGACACCCACGGGACATGATGGAGAATGCTACTTGATCTTGGCAACTAGGAAAAGCTTTGTCATAGGTAATAACTACCTAAGGCAAAAAAATTATAAGACATGTCCTGGCTTAAGTGATTCAAATTCCTCATGTAAAGTTTTCAGTTTCAAAAACCAAGTTGGAAAACCCGAAATGTTTTACCATAAAGTCTACTTCATTTTTAGAGATAATGTAACTGAACAAAATAACATCAAGCCTGTAATCCTAGAAGAAACACTAACGAGATAAAGCTGACTGTCGACTGATACAACTGAAATTATAACTTCAGTAACTTTTTATAAAAGTACCTACCTACTTAACTTAGGTAATTGGTATAGTTTCATTTTAGTTGTCATAGACATAAAGGCCCGTATTACAGAACCTCACTCGAGTATTAAGTTTATAAAACTACTTAGTTTCAACCAACCCAATGGCCTTTTACTAGTTTTAAGTAATGTTTTAGTAAGGTTCTGTAATACGGGCCTTAGTTTATTGGATTACAATGAATCTTGTAAAGTTATCCAA
This sequence comes from Agrochola circellaris, assembly GCA_914767755.1. Taxonomy (NCBI): domain Eukaryota; kingdom Metazoa; phylum Arthropoda; class Insecta; order Lepidoptera; family Noctuidae; genus Agrochola; species Agrochola circellaris. The sequence continues at coordinate 8,107,407 of OU611847.1, forward strand.
CAAACTAAATGTCTCTTAGTTTATTCTGACGACTAACACAACATAACACAAAAAAAAGTATATCCAAGTCCCACGTGCACTAAGGCCAGGGTAGACTCAAGGCTCATTATGCAACATTAATGCAGCCCGGAGTCCGGATATTGCCAGCCAGTGTGTACTACACCCACGACTGAGCGGTCTCGTGGACTAATCGATTATGTGGGAGATTTTAATATTCCTTTGTCACTTGAAGCTTTCGTGTGGACGTAATTAAATTACAAGGTAACTTTGTAAGTTGATATTTTCATTATGTTTTATTAATTTATTGCACAGTACTGCCTGTACTGCTGACGTATGACAATTAAGTTTTTTTAATGTAGGTAATTAATAAAATTAAGTAGCGGTCGGTCACAGTTCTAACCTAATCTATTTCAACCAAGTTGCTCGCAGAAATGTTCACACCGTTTTCTAATTATCCGTTTTTCCGCAATATCCCTCGGGTTTTCGCGAAAATTCGAATTATCAAATCATCCTACGACTTCTACAAAGCATGCAGCTTTGTAGACATTGATGTTTTTGGCATCAGATATTGTAACCACCGGAATTAATATTACACCAAATCTGGACGGAATCCCCTGGCTTTGCTATAGGTAACTAGATATAGCATGCAGATTCTATTATTAGCTTTTTAATTACTTAATTTGGTTTTAGGATAAGAAAAAAGTATGTACTTACATACCTAATTATCAACAACTTAACAAAGATATCAAACATATTTTCTTAGCCTTCCAAATCGAATCTTAAAAGACCGTCTCACTATCAAACAGAAATGGCGTCACAACAACGTCATTTTAAAGCTACCATTACACGAACGATACGACCACCCTATTTAATATGCGTGCACGTCGGCATCAAGGCGCATGCACTGAGGGTGCGACAGACAGCCTGCCGCCCCCCGGGAGCCGGGGTCGATGACCGCACCAAAACAAAGACCACCACCACACCACCTGTAGCCACCACTGGCTTATTGCGATCGATATCGTCATTATTGCTACTTGTATTGTTTGAATGATGGGGGGATCTGGTGGGGGTGAATGAACAATGGTTTTGATTGCCAGAAAAAGATCCTGAAAATAAAGACATGACAGGGTTCTTTACGCTGTCTGTTTCTTAACGGTCTGGTAAAACTCTTTAAATGATAATCTACACTGTTCAGGAATCAGTAATTTGCTAGGTAGGTAGGTACCTAAGAGGGTAGTATTAAGAGTTCATATTATTATATCCATTTTTATACTCTATGGTGAAATACATCTATGGGTGACACCATTCTAAATTAAGGGGAAGGGGGAGGGGGAACTCGGAAATCCAAGGAAAGTTCTTGTTGCATTAAACTTTTTAAATTTTTTTTCACATTCTAACCAAATAATGATCACTAACATACAACTAAAAGCGTATGATCGAAATCACACTCCACCTATGAACGATAAGCTTGTCTTCAATTCTTCCAAACAATAATTTTAAATGAACTTTTGACACAAACAAAGTGACAACTCACAAAGCTGTCTCTATTGTTACAAAATAAATGAGCATCAGGAGTTCAAAACAACACAAGTGAACACCGCAAGTAGATAACCTTGACCCATCCAAAGATAAAAACGTCATCCATAAAACTACTCGATGTTTGAACACAAGGCTTCTCTTATTTTATAGCCTTATTGTTTGCCTTCTGCGAAAGTCGATATTTCTGCTGAAACTTTGTATGAAATAAATGAAAATAATTGTGTTACTCATATCCTATACTATTAAACGAGCAATATTTGTATATATATTTGTAATCACGTTTTTGAAACTGCTCTGAGGATTTCGATGAAAGTTGCAATATACGGGTTTAGGGGGGCGACAAATCGATCTAGCTAAGTCTCATATCAGGGAAAATTCGTTTTCTCTGTATTTTCACCCGAGCAGAGCTCGGTCGCCCAAAGTTAAGAACAAGAATAATGACACCTTAGAATAATGACATGGCAGCATGGAATTAGTAAGTACCTACTATCAGGGCAGCATGGAATTATTATGAACTTACCTATAAGTACTATTAAATGAGCATTATCTATTTTCACCAGAGCTGAGCTCGGTCGACCAGGAACCTATTATTAAGAGAATAATCTTGGTTACTGAAAACAATAGGAATTATAATGTAGAAGTTATTGAGTTGTTTTTTTATTACTTATGTTGTAATTTGTGGGTTTTACGTGGCCTTCGTACAAGAACATCCAATTTCAATATATTCGGTATTAAAGCCAGGACTACAGGAAGACGCCTTTAACTCCGGTTACGGCACAATTTGATCCGAAATCAAACGGGACTCCGGTTCCAAATTGCATTTAAACCGAAGCCGAACACGACGCGGACGCAAGAGGCAGACGTCGCACATCGGCAGATTCAATAATGCCACTTTATTGCTTATAGTCAATTTCCTTCTATTTTAGTGTCTGGTGTAGAATTGTCTAACAGAAAATCATATGAAGCGCTTATATGATTTTCTGACTAAGACAAGATTTACCTACGCTTGCTCAAAAATGACTAGAAACGGTAAAAAAAATTGTCTCTTTGTTTTGTTTTCCTTTGCATTCCTTATTCATAACTGCAGTCCTGGAAAATTCTACTTGACCATATCATATATGATAAGAAGTAATTGTACTTTAATTTTTCAAACAAAACTTACGTCACACAAAGAACCCAAATCACCATTTCTAAGTTCCAACACGTGTTTGAAGAAACAAATCTCGTCATTGAAATATATCATCTTCAAAAATAAACGACGTCAAGCACGGTTCTCCAGTGAACGAGCCACACACCATGGTTCACCCTCGGTACGTCCAATAAGCCAGATTAATTAGAGATAGCCGATCGTCATGCTGTGCGCCCGCACTTGTGTTCATGGGAAGGGGACTTTACAGCTATTTATAAGGATGTAGTTATATGCGTACTACGTTTGAAGATATTTTTTTGTGATTAATTAGGACTTTATAGGGAAGAGTGAGTTTTGTTTAATTTATTCGTTAATTTCACGCTTTGTAGTGATTGTTTTCCAACTTCAGATTGGTTTTGAGGTTACACTTGATTGTGTTAGTGCCTAAAAAAGGACATAATATCTACGTTGTTATAAATTTATTACTCTATTTATGGAACTACTTAACACTTGTAACTATAGCTAGGTATATCAAATTTCCCAAAAGGAACACTGTTCCAACTAATCGCCAATGAACTCAAAGACAGTAAATAGAGGAAAACACATCTTTAATATATCCCACAAAGCAATTTTTCAAATAAATAAGAACTAATTACGTTGAAATAGTCAAGACATTGCATTGACCACGATGTCATTTTAATGTCAATATCATAACGTAACGATAATGTCAACGTCGTCGTTATCGGAACGTTTACGACAACCATTATGTCATCTACCGAGCCGAGCCTTGAACTAAGTTGAGTTAAACGTAAGCTGATGAAAGGCTTCACAAAGATCTAGCTTCGCAAAATTGTTAAAACCTTTGAACTTAAAAGTGAAGATTTTTCCTTTGTTGTTTAGCGTTTGTATGATTACTTTGTGTCAAGTTTATCTTTTGAAAACTTGCAATTTCTATAACCGGCAACAAGATTTGTTTCAGTGCAATAAAGTTTATTTAGCAGTGTTCTAACACAAGATGCAAACCTGCAGCATTCTTCATAATTCATAATAAATCAGTTTAACGTAGTGGTTGTAAAAGCAGAAAAAACAGGATTTTACTTACTAAAACGATTTTATCTAAATACAGGAACGATAAGTAGATCCGTAAGGTTAAATACATAGGTATTAATGCTGCAAACAGTTCAATAATAAATATTAAACAAAGCCCCGATCTCCCGCGGTACGAAATCTCGTTTAACGAGAAGCCGGTATAATTAACGGTATTAAACCGTACCTACATTGTTAATTGTGGGAACATTCATGTTGACAATCATCGGCATTAACAATCATTGTATAAACCACTACCAGTATATGAAAGGCTGAGGATGCTACCGAAAAATCAACTTTATTATGCCTATCTAAAGTTTAAATTGATGTGTTTTAAGTATGATTACTGCGCTCATTTCACATTATCTATAGCGCTACTGTACAGTTTTTGTCTGTCCATTTCAAGATCACATATAGATATTATGACGGTAAATGACATTGCTTGTATCAGTATAAAGTATGCAAAATGTTTGTGATTTACAGAATGGACTGTCGATCGGTTTGGTGGTCACTGGTGGCAGGTGTTGTGCCAGACGAAAGGAAACGATGTAAGTGTTTCGGGTAGAAGTTTCATAATTTCGATTTTGAGTCAATTAAATAATGGAAGACCTAATAGCCCGAATTTAGCCGAATATTTTTACGATATACCGTAAAACTATTCGGCTAAATAGGAATGTTGACAAGTTTCTTATTGTTCGTCAGGTAGATTATTAAAACATATTGGACATGTATTTTTTTCAATTTTTTACGTAATCAAAAGATTACGGCACATAAAAGGCCACAGCTGAAAGATTCGTCTCATAAACGTTTAATTTCATACCAAGAAATATCAAAAACCGAAATGCCTCTATAACAACTTATTACGTTCTTCAATAAGTACTTACAAATTGTCATTTTCGGTACACAATACGAAGATAAATTGCTGTTTTATTGCTCCCGTGTGAATCGTGCAGGCCTTGAATGGTGACCGCCGTGATCGACAGACGCGGGCGCATTCAAAAGCACAATGCACCATTTTGGGACGTATTTTACTTAAATATATGGCTATGTCTGGGAGTCAATCTCGTTACGGCAAGTAATTTTGGTCGCAACTGTATTTCTTTTGCGTCGTAACTCTTTTTGAAGACTTTTGCATGGGGTTGTATTATAGTCGAAGAAATTGCAATACGTTCATTGTTTCTTTTTTTCATTCGTTACCCCTGCAATCCCCGAAGCGTTAGGCAGAGGTGTAGCTATAGTACCTACACCCACATTTCGTCAGGCGATATTATTATGTCTGTTTATGTTATTTTATTTGGAGACGCCAATTTATTTGCATTATACTTCAGTACGCGTAGCATGACCACCGAAGAAACGGGTTTTGTCGACGGAAGAATAGATAAAATGACAGAAAACAATCACAATCTGTCATTTTGTCTACTCTTCCGTCGACAAAATCCGTTTCTACCGTTTTCATACTACGCGTGCAGTTTATAGTTGGCATCTTCCTACCACAATTTATAAAATAAATAAAAAGTAAAGTAGGCATGTAAAATAAACCTGTGGTAAAAGTATTGACTTAAACTAATACCTACTTATTTACCTATTCTCAATTTACTTTCATTTGAAGAAATCTCATTAAACATGATCACTCTCTCGTCTAGGTGATCAATTCAACACAGATATCTGGAATCGCTACCGGTATTAATATAACCAGTTAAAGACCTGAGGACCGTGTTAAATCCGACGATAAAGCATACGGGGCAATCTTTCATACGCGTTTTAGACATTAGTGTAACGAGAAGCGATGTGTCTTGTCCGTCATTACGAGACATGGACAAACCGAGGAACGGACAATATTGATGAAGTGGCCTTGTCCGGCTAAATAAGAATTGACCGTTGCCGAATAGCGTGTGCACAAAAAAAATGGGTAAGTAGATACCTACTAGTGACAAAAGAAATTGATTTTTCCCAAGTGTGTGCATAAAAAAATGGGTAAGTAGGTAGGTACACACGGCTACACATCAAGCTATACATTTCCATTGTAAGCTGACCTCGCATTGTACGGAAATCCTATACAATGCGAGATCAGCATAAACTGGAAATGTATAGCTTGATGTGTAGCCGTGTGTACCTACTGGAGTACTGGTGACAAAAGAAATTGAATTTTTGGTGTTATGAGGAAAATCGTGAGAAATTACCTACGTACCTACTTACTCGTATGTGTAGAAATTAATAATACAAGAGTGTTTTCGATTTCTAATGAATAAATTATGTTAGGCGTTAAAATCTTACCGAGGTCTTACAAAAGGAAAATATTAGTACAAGTTGGCAGAGAATTTTTCATTAAAAGTCAAGTAAATAATTAAAAACTAGAGCTCTTTTAGTTTCTGCTCAACAGCTCAGAAAAGTAAGTAGGTAGGTACAGTCAGCCTCAAAAAAGATGAGGTTTACATCGACAAGAATTTGCCACAAAATATATTTACACATTGGGGAGATAGGTACCTACCTAATTAAAAACCGTATAAAAGGGCGCCTTTATACTGCAGACAGGCGCGACGCGACACCGAACAATTTTTGTGAAGTTTTCGTAGAAATGGTTCCACTAGAGACGCATCGCGCCGTCCTCGTCGCGTCGCGGCCTGTCTGCGTAAGCCTTTATAAGATTATAGACAATCAGAAATGACGATGAACGCATCTTTTTGAGTCTGATTGTAGCAACAATCAGACAATCAGACTCAAAAAGATGCGTTCAACCTAGGTAGCAACCTACCAAGGTAGTAACGAGTGTAACCAAATTGGACAAAATATGCGCGTTTTATGAACAAATTACACGGTCCGCTAATTGTTGTTATGAAATGAAACCATTGTAACATTTTAATTGTTGAATTTCTTACTTAACACAAGTTTATTATACCTAGGTACCTATTGTCGGCGAAGCGAAACGGATCAATAGTTTTTAACCGCGGCTTCGCCCGCGTGGATGTCGGAAAATATCCCACGGGAACGTACTACCGGGATTAAAAATATCTTATGTGTTAATCCAGGTTATAAACTATCTCTATGCCAAATTTCAGCCAAATCTGTTCAGCCGTTTCTACGCCAATCCGTTACGATCCAGCTCCTTTTTTGTTTTTAATTTTTATAATTTTTTTATTATTATTTACCGTTTGTATTTCCTGTGCGTGTCCCAAATAATTTTTTTATTTTTTTTTCTTTCTTTCTTTCAGACAAACAGACAAACGGACAAAAATTATTCATTACTTTCTTATCGTCATATATAATATGTAGTTTTATGTAGATAAAAGATGAGATAGTTACCTACTCCTACAAAATAAAAAATAGAAAACTCTTTGTCTCATCTACTACGTAGATATAGAAACCTTGCTAGGTAACGCGGTTAAAAGGCTAATTTAATTTATTAAATAAGCAAAGAATTTAAAAATATTACGAAAGGTATTTGATACTTAAAATACGTAGGTATTATGCAAGTCTGGATACAGAAATTACCTCCAATTACGTCCGAAATTAATTTCAATTAAATATAATTATCGCTAAATTGAGAGCAGTTTTTTTTTTTTTACATGTTTTATATACTTACAAAATGTAGGTACACATGGCTACATATCAAGCTGACCTCTCATTGCACAGAAATCTTATACAATGCGAGATCATCTTATTACTGGAAATGTATAGCTTGATTATATAGCCGTGTGTACATACATACCCACAAACTACCTAGGTACGTATTAAAAGTTATTATCATTCAATTACCACACTGGTTGTCCCAAAACGTTCAAGCAATTGTGTTTATTACAAAATATTATGTCAATCAGTCACAATGCGTCGTGAATAGAAATGTGTAGCAAACGTGTTGAATTTATTGTAGGTACAATACTGCAGTTGACTGCTGGCTTACATTTACAAGTTTTGCGGTAAATAGAGCAGGGCATAAGCACTCACTGACCGCGCAATATGAGCCTTGAACGACTTCATTCAATAATGTAAGTGACCGAAGAACAAGACAAGTAAGACAACTGTATGCACACTTCGATATGTACTTTAATGAAGAGAAAAACGAAAATGTAGGTAGATAATGAAACACACTTGAAAAGAGTGTTCCTATTTTGAAAATCATTTCCCGAATGGTATGCAAGCGGTTCACAAAATATAAGAATCGACCTTACATCAAATTAAGGCATGAATGCACGTATGTGGGAATAATTATGCAATTGCACCATCATCTGGTCAGTCGGCCTTCGCAGTATGACGACTGTTATTTATAACAAATTAATAAAAAACAACATATTACGCCGCCAAGCTAATGACCAAAAAAGAAATTAAGCACAGTAAGAACCGGACTCCTGCGCTTCGTCCGAAGAGAACAACAGAACACAATGCTTACGCTTACATTTTCCTGTGACGAAAATTACTTGTGGAGAAGTCCCATTGTGTCCATTCAGCAATTGTAAAGATGTGCACTCACTGCCTCCTCACAAAAACTGTCCGAAAACTCTTTTGTCAACAACCAACGTAAGAACGTAGAGAAAAACGCGCGCGAAATTTAAAATTCGATTTATTATACCTCTTTAAAAAAAGAACTAGTAAACCGCGTTTAAAATTTAAATGCAAACGGCCGATCAAGTCCGAAGCTCGCAAGCGACTCGCGAATGGCGCGCCGCATTCAATATAGCCATAGCTATGAACCACGGGGTCTATTGTGCTTGGGTACCTTGGTTGGCAGACACGCGAACCCTCCTGTCTCGAGCAAAACCCATAGCTATACGAATAGCTTTGCCTCCCCCGCTTTGAGCGAACATTGAACTAGAATTTCGTGAACTTGTCTAAACGAACTCTAGAAATTGTTTGTAAACAGACTCATGTTGACTTAGAATGCAGTATTTTTATGTCGCTATAAATTCTGACAACGCGTTTTGTGGGTGTTTCTTTACATAAATTACTTAACACTTCGATACTGTATGGACAATATCTGTTAGAAATCGTATTAACATTCAGCGATCAGTGTTTTTAGAATCAATATTCTATATATTTCAAGTAAACTCCAATCATTTACATGGGAACGTGAAATCCAATGGCTTTCTAAACACCTAACAATTATTTTACAGTTATAAAAACGTTATAATACTACTGTTTAGCTACAAAATTGAATTTAAAAATATTCTTTTTCGAATTAATCCATTCTCAACGGAATATAAATTAATCACCGATAAAAATAGCATTAAATTGTTATTTCGCACGCATTCTAGTTTTAAAATAATCAGTTAATTAGATCATGGCCTAGAACCGGCCGGCGAAAGTGCTAATGTCATTGGCTTGTTATTATTAGTTTATAATGCAATAGCCGGCCACTGTACTCGTGTATACACATACTTAAGTGTTGTTAGGACACTTTGACAGTCAATCCCAGGAAGGACTTGATTTGTTCTTGGTATGGTTTACCAGTAGGTTGTGTCTACTTACGAAACCGTTGAATGACTGCGTGTCTTATTATAATATACACAATCATGCATGACAAATTTGAGCAAGGACAGAATATTTAAGAAAATTGAAAATTATCATTTTTTTAAATAAATCAAATTAAATGCTGTTCGTTGGCAGGTAAACGCATCACTTGAGAACGGCTGGACCGATTTGGTTATTATTTGTTTTAAAATGTTCTTATTCTCGGAATTATTTACGGAAAGAAAAAAAAAAAAAAAGTTTTTTCTATTGTATCTATTGTTGTTTGGACAATAAAACGTCTGTCTAGTCAACCAGTTCTAACTAATTTTCGTTATTCTTGATACAAGGAAAAGTTATCAAAAGATTAATTTTGAAAACCGTACCTACCTAAAGTACGGTTTTCAAAATTATTCTCTGATGACTTCACATTTTATTTTATTAAAATGTCATTGATATCAGCGTTGAAATTCATTCCACGATCGTATTTACATAGGTAGTCTTTTTACATAGTTAGTGTAAATAAATAAGAGGCTTATTGTACATAAAAAGCCTTGTAGTTGCAATTTGCAGGAGGGGTGGCGCATAATTAATAGTGGTACCTACGTCAAATGGTTGTCAAACTTTATGAATAGAGATGAGGACTAAAAAAAATTTTTTCTAGGGACTAAAAATTTTTTTTTGTTATCCCTGTATTAAAAATATTGAACACGTATTTTTTCTTTTTTTAAGTAATCTAAAGATTACGGCGATACATTGAGTTAAAATGTGCCATGACGTCACGAGAATGTAGATTTTTATACTTACTTGTGACGTAGCGACCTCACTCCCCGACTTAAAATGCGTTTTATCTAAGTAGCTAATTTATTATTAATATGATAAAGTAAAAAATACGTGTCTAGTATTTTTTTATTATCTGACTAACGGACTAATTAGAATTTCTTTTTTTTTACCCAGGCATCCCTATTATTGTATAATCTAGGTACCAGAATACTCGCGTCTCGCAGGTCATGCACGAGTTATCTGAACATCAAAAATATTTGGCCTAGGATAGATATGGATGTAACTTTGTCGGTAAGTCGAGTTATGTTAGAATAAGTATGTCGGTAAGTCGAATTACTATGTTAGCATAACTCGACTTACCGACAAAGTTACATCCATATTAATATTTAATTGTCGCACAGATTTGTAATGATGCAATAGACTAATCATTGATCAGCACTATTTACTGACGCGTGAGTTTATGTATCTTCAAGCTCTCCAGCTTGAAGATACATAAACTCACGCGTCCTACCCATGGGGGTAGACAGAAACTACAGAATGTCACCTGCTACTAGTTACCAATTTAAAAAAATAACAAATATAGTATTTTCGAGGAGCTCGTGGCTAAGTAATAACAGCCGCATGGGTCGATCCATCAGGTTAAGCTACGCTTGCCGAGGTTGGTCCATGGATGGGTGACCATCTTTACATACCGAGACTCCTCCGTATCTCGGAAAGCACGTTAAGCCGTTGGTCCCGACTGTCATTCGTGCATCTTTGACAGTCGTTACCGGTCGTCAGAAGCCCGTAAGTCTGACAACCAGTCTTACCAAGGGGTATTGTTACCCAGTAACTGAGTTGTGGCGGTCAGATAGGCAGTCGCTCCATGTAAAATACTAATATTCAGCGGCAGATTGATTGAAATATAGTATTTTCGAAGCCATTGCCTGTAAAAGTAAAACATAGTAAAATTGGCGAAAAAATAAAAAAATATAATAATCACTTTTATTCTTTAAATGCACATTTTTTGCAACTATAAACTTTATTAACAGGTTTTTAAATTAAGCTTACAAAACACTATTAAGCTTTTATTAAAATAATACCGGTTTTATTCCAATCACCTCGCCATTTTGTATTGAAATAAAAATATAGTAGTTTCGCCTACCATATTTTTTCTTCAGAAAAATAATATTTACGCCTGTAATATAAGAATAAGAATAAGAATAATTTATTGGTCCATTGTTACAAAATAAATTTCAATAAAAATAATGATATTGTATGCTTACTGTAACTAGAATATTTAACATAGTATTAAAACAGTGGTCCCCAAACTAGGTAGCGCCTGTATCTTGGGGGCCTGAGTTGCGTGATCTTAAATTTTAATTCGAAACATGTTTGCGTTAGCTTAAATTTTATTTCAGGATGTTTGAAAATGGACAGAATAGTTAATTAAATAAGGGTAGAAAATTACCAAAAAAAAATTATAATAAATTGAACAAAATAAAATAATTCTAAATAATGTGTGTGTGAGAGTGTGCGTGAGAGTGTGTGTGTTAGTTTGTGTGTGAAGTGGGTGTGGTGGTGAGTTGCCGGTGTGAGTTTTTTGTGAAAGACTTGCATGTATATTTTGGTGTTAACTTACTATATCCTCCGTGTCGTTGTATGACAGGGAGAGAAGCCAACTTTTTATCATTATTTTAAACGAGTGGATGTTAAGACCTTTAGTATTACAGCGCTTGCTTATTTTATTGTAGATATAATAATAATAATTACTTTATTTCAGACCATGGTGTCCATTTTGTTAGTAACAATGTTCTTATAGACTAGTGTTAGCAGCATACTATAATAATATAGCAGGATACTATATCATATAGTAGGCTTGGCAACCCTATCTGCTACGATCCTTACATACTCCTTTTTTAGCCTGAAAATGTGTTTTTAGGGTTCCGTAAACAAGGAACCCTTATAGTTTCGCCACGTCCGTCTGACTGTCTGTCCGCGGCTTAGCTCAGAGACGGTTAGTACTATAAAGCTGTATTTTTGCATGGGTAGGTATACATATTAATCACGCCGACAAAGTGGTAAAATATAATCAAGAAAAATATATTTTTTAGGGTACCTCTCCTACACGTAAAGTGGGGATGTTTTTTTTTTCTCGTGTATCCCATTATGTAGGGGGTCGTTGGAAAGGTCGTTCAAATATATTGATGGTGTGTGGAAATCATTTTTCAATTCAGGAATCCATTTGCGAAATATTAAGCTTTAAAGTGCATATTTTTGTTAGAGTCAACTGTTGAGACCCCCTCCCCTGCCAGTTAAAGAGTTGCACTTGGATTTGTGAAAAAATTCACAGCAGTAGTATAACGAAGTTAAAAGGAGAACTATCACAGCTAAGTAGGCTTTACAGGTTAACGAGTAATAATCGACCAACTTAAATTTGCAGTTTGAAAAAATTTGTTCTTGGGATAAATTCATCCCAACAGACCTTCAGACCACGCACAATGAAGGGTTTCGTAACCCTTCATTGTGCGTGGTCTGACACCACGCACTTGGCCGGTTGATGTCCTCTACGAATTAAATTAACTCTTCACTCTGGCAGATAATAGCTAGACATACTTTTGGCGCCAAAAGATATAAATCCCAAGATAGGAGACATCAATCCTTCATAAAAATAAACTTTATCTTTTTTCAACAAAAACTCCTGACGCATGGGTCTTGATAATTTTGCTGCAAAAAGATAAAGATAAGTTTTATCGCGAGACGCAGTTAAAGTTTAGCAGTCGATGTATTTTGTTTTGATAGAACATCGTCATTAGTTGCAGGCCGCACGCGCTGAGGGGCGAGATCAGAGGGGTAGGATGCACCCCGAGACATACATGCAGTTACAAAAGTTAAAAGAAGGTATAAATTGTAGCGGTTATAATTAGTGTCTGACCGAAACAGGACTTTCTACCGAAACCGAAACCAAATCATCGGTATCTGTCTCAGTTTCGGCCGAAACCAAAACTTCTTTACGCATGTTAAAAATATATTGTTTACTGAAATTTGGCTTATTTTTTATACTTATACAGATAGTTAACACGTGTTAAATGAAATATAAAACAATAATTGAAGTATGTAAATTTTTTTTATATACAGGCTGGCAGGGACATCGATGCGAAGCCTGCTACCATGGATTGAGTACCTACATGATTTTTTAATAACCGACGAAAAATTTCAACGCAGGGGGTTTCAGAATCATGTACTAAATCCATGGTAACCGGCTTCGCGTCGATGTCCCTGACACCCTGTATAGAATTATAAAATTAACTAAACAACGTTCCAAAAAGTAGATAACACTTCTTGGAACAATTTTCTTTCCAATAATCAACACTTACATTGTAAAGGAAGGAACTCATTAATTGAGTATTTTAATTTTAATTGCGTTTAAAATTACGATGAAATTTTATGTGGGTGAAACTGCGGGGCGCTTCTTGTATTACTATAATATTAAAGAGCTCAGATTTAGAGAAAGAAACATTTTGTTGACTTTCTAACATGCTTTTAGTATACCTTCTCGTGGCACCTTCGATAATATGAAGATAAACAATATAACTAAAGCAGATGCATTTTCGGTCCCTTATCGGTTATCGTGCGTTATCGCGCGGTCCCTTATCTTATATAGTTACAAAGCATTTTGTTTGTTTGAAGTAAAGTAAGTGACATTCCATTTGTATTGTCTGATTGTATTCAGCGGATTGGCATTCAGTGCAGTCTCGAAATAACAATCATTGTGGCCAGAAAACTATTTTCAAACATTAGAACTAAGTAGGTACCTACTGCTAATTGCGAAGGTTTACTCTGGACCTCAGGATCTGCTCTTGTCACTTTTTACCCCACTACGGCGAAGCAAAAAGGAGGGTTATGATTTTGACGGGTATGTATGTATTTATGTTCATCTGTTACCTCATAACTTCTAAACGACTGGTCATAATTTGACAAATGAGGTATCGTTGGAAGCGTCTTGATTGTCCGATGGCGGTCAAGGTAAAGCCGTCGTCGCATGCCATTATAATTTTGTAGGTGTACAGGCATGCGACCACGGCTTTACCTTGACCATTTTTGTATCTATGTTTTGATTTCTGTCTGATATTTTTTTCTTGTATCATAATTTTTAGAGCGTAATTTTTCAGTAGGCGGGTTTTAGTTTTTGAACTTACGTTTTACCTTTTGCTCATTTTGTTGGATTAATGCAACCTTGCATGTCTAGGCCACCTACTATGTGTGGGCTCATGAGTAAATAAAAATAGTTGCACGGGTCGATCGCAGGTTAAGCTACGCTTGCCGAGGTCAGTACGGGGATGGCTCACCGTCTATTACATATCGAAACGATAAGCACGGCTGTTGTTTGTAGATCTTTGACAGTCGTTACTGGTCGTCAGAAGCCCGAAAGTCTGACAACCAGTCTTACCAAGGGGTATCGTATTACCCAGCTACTGAGTTATGGAGGTCAGACAGGCAGTCGCTCCATGTAAAATACTGGTATTCAGCTGCATCCGGTTAGACTAGAAGCCGACCCCAATATAGTTCGTACCTAAGGTACAATATCGATGACAATTATACCCGCATGCGTGCTAAAAAATAATAATTAGAATAATATCAAGTTCACTTTAATAATTGTCACGGAAAAATTCAGATGCTTTGGGGGGGCTTGACACCGTTAGCCTCCCCCCCCCCGGTTCCGCTACTGCCAATGGGTATCCGTTACCCAGTTACTGGATAATGCAGGTCAGATAGGCAGTCGCTCTATCTCCAATACTTGTTAAATTGGAAGCCGACCACAACATAGTTGTGAAAAGGCTAACCAGAAGTTGATGCATGTCTAGGTATTCTCCACCTTTTTCCATTTGCTATTCGATTATTCCACTTAATCCTACGCGAAAAAGGTTACTTATAAGAAAACAATATCGTTATGTTAATCGATGATTCCTTTCCTTCATCCGTAGCTCCGTAAATAAGTTCCTAACTTTAAGTGCAAACTGCCCCGGTTGCACTTCCTTCGTGCACCCCGTGCCGTATCGATCCGGGGAACAAAATGAGGGTGAGCATCCAAAATAGGGGTGTTATATGGCGTTGAATAAAGTATTATGTAAGCTTACTTATGAGGAGATTCGATTTTTTTAAAGGTTGGGGGGGCGGCTCAGCGTTCGAATTTACCGTTTTTCTTTTGTTTTTAAGAGCGCTTGTTCAGAAGTACGTACTATGTGCTATTTGAAGAGTTTTCTAGGTTAGTTACACATTATTTGCCACCAAGATCCCAAGGCGGTTGGTCGGTTTTATCACCAAGGCGCCGCCCAACAGCTTTCATATAACATGGTTAAGCTATCCAAAGATCCTGAATCTCCTTCCTGCAAAGCTGAGGTTTCACAAATGGTTCCTAATAGTTTATAGAAGCTCTTGTTACCCCTAGCTAATCTTAACAACAACCCGCCAGCTTATTTAAAAGGAATTATTTCAACGGTAGATTAGCTAAAAAGCGAATAGGTATAAGCAATACTTACATACAACCTTTTTACTTACATCTTGCAATGCGTCTTAGTGGGCTTGAAAAGAATTAACGTCAACTTAAAATCCGGTTTAGCACCTGTAAGTACTTTGAGTAACTTCGCCCACCTGTCCAAATTAATACGAATTACTAATAAAAAAATAAAAATAATAAGAAATATCTAATCTTCTTTTCGTGTGGTTAGTAACTAACTTGGTGTCAGAGTTTTAAAGCCGCCCATGGGCCTCTGACTTGGCTTTACATGCCGTCGAGAAACATCTCTCAGGCATACCGGTTTCCTGACAATGTTTTCCTTCACCGTTTTTGAAGCAAGTGATAATTATACAATACGCATATGAATCCGAAAACTCATAGGGACTTGGGTTCGAGACTTGGCAGTCCGACGGTCACACCACTAGGCTATCATATCATATTTAATTAGCATAAAGGATTACGTTGCCAAAACATAAGTGGCTTTTAAATCCTTTTATAATGATTCAAATTCGAGAACATTTTCTTCATGACGTTTCTTTTCAGAGCAGATGGTACTACCTATGTTCTTGAACGTTTGAAACAAGTGAATTGCACAAGAATCGGGCAGGTCGGTAACAGTTTGTGGTAGTCGTTCAGACAACCACAAGCTGGATACGTTTCCATTTAGATATTATATCCTTATTTCCACAGGGCACAGACAGTTGCGGTACGGTATTGCGGTTCTGATTTTGGCATCCTCAAATTATGCCGTTATTTTTAGTCACATTTTCTAATATATTACGTTAACTTACAATAAGAATAGAAAGGAATAGGTACTCTTTATTATGTACAGCATACGAATTATAGATATAAATGTAGTTTTACATAGGGTGACGCAAAGGGTGATTGTATCGCAAAACGTGATCTTAAGTGTAGATTATTCCCTTTTGTGAAACGTTGCATCACTTTAGGATTACCACCTAGGCACAAACACCTAAAAATGGAACTAAAAGTTACTTATTTGTAGTGAAAGTAAAATGTAGGAATAATTGAATGACCAAAACCATCAACGAATGCATGCTAGATAGAGTGCAGCAATATATCACTGAAAAACACAATACAATAGTGTTTGATATACATCTATTGCAATCTACGTTGTACACGTACTTACCTGCTATCATCTTTTCCGTATAGTATTACATAGAACAGACAATGGTACCTACCTAACCTAATCAATGAACTCATCGTATTTTCATTCATAAATGAGCATTCCAAAGAATGCAAGAACATCAGAAATAATCTCACAAGAATCTGTGTTAAACACATTATAATTACTTACCTACAAACAACTAATGACGGACGGCAATAATTACTTGTTAAACGCAGTAAATACACTCTAAAAAGCCGCAACTAATCATAATTGCAACCACAAAGTAATTTATGTTGGCCATTGCTAAGCTTAGCAGCATTAAATTATGTAAAATGGTACAAGTTTACTTAGGCAATAGTAGACAAAACATCGAGATTTCTTTATTACTTATAAAGTAACTAATTTAAATTTTAATGAACACAATAACTTTTCGGAATAAATTCTCTAATGATGTTGAAAACCTCATCACAAAAGCCATTGCGGAGTTTAGAAGAAGTTCTACTAGTTTTACATTATATTTTACTTTGTTACCTTATAGTTATGTAAGTTTAATATGAATTTATTATTCACATAAAAACCTCCCGGAATAAATTCTCGAAATTGTGTGACACCGCAAAATTCGTTGCCTAGCGCGTAGTTTAGAAAAACAGACACGAAAAGTGACTTCAATTCATAACACTAGATTTGCTGGTAATTAAAAATTATTGTATCACTCGATACGGTTCGATAGACGGTTCAAAACCAAGGCTGATGTATTTTTAGTTACAAAAACAGTAGCAGACAAAGTTTAGGTGCGCAGACAAAGGAAATACTTATTCGGTCATATTGTTACTGCAGAGACGTAATAATTAAAAATTACATAAATTTGCCGTTTACCTTTTCATGGCCTAACGGCTGAACGGATTTGTATGAAAGGCACACAGATTGAGCATGACTTGGGCTAGCACACAGGATCATAGGATATAGGGTCTTTTTATCCCAGAAGTACGTTCCCGTGGGATTATTTCCGACCTATACTCTGATGAAACCGCGGGCAAAACTAGTTAGAAATACATTCCAAAGGTTTCCAGTGCAGCTTTTGTGTAAAGTGTTATATGAGCATTATTACTCCTATTGCTTCATATTCTATAATGGCCACTTCATATTCTAAATTGTGAGGAACATCTGTTTGACACTGACATCATTTGGAAGCGCACACGCATTTCATTTATCCTATTTCGCTCCGGTCCAATTGAACGGAGATAAAGTAGGTATTAGAACTATGTATGTCTGCATCATTTGTGTCCAAAAAAACTGTCTTTTCACTTTTATATTCCTCTGAAACCCGAACATCATGCAAAGGGTTCAAACATCCTAAATTGTAAATATCTTTTAGTTTAGTTGCAGTTCTTGAGGAATGCCTAGTGCACACATACGTAGGTTCGGCTCAACTTCCATATAGAAGATTATTGAACTGTATTTCTATAACGACATATACGTCGCCGTCTACCAGATGCAGGGTGATGGTGACCCTAGTAGAGAGTTGACCAGTCAGGGTTCATAACAAATAATTGCGCCGAACCATCCCCCTTAATGATCTCAACAACCATGAGAATATTATGGGATTTTAGGCTGGTAATGACGGACGTATTGAAGTATATTGTAGAGAGTGCCTTATGGCCAGCGGTGGACAACGAAAGGCTATCAATGGACTTTGCCATCCACATTGCGCCCGGAATCCAAGTTTGAGAGGCGAATTCGACATACTCTTCAACCTTTTACCCAGTTAAACAAACAGAAGTAACACAGTAGGTAACACCTTCCTTTTATAGTAATTACTCATAAAACATAATTACCCATTTCATAAGCTGTAATTATCACCTCATTATCTTTCACATTATCCGCAGTTTGTGTGACTTTATTATCACATAACAGTGGATAGTAGTCATTAACAAATAACTATGTCACCGCTATATGATCTGTTTTGTGAGGACGCTAATTCAATGAGTTTATTAACACAAAATAATCTTGTTTATTTGGTGTCCGTCTGGATTGAGGAGCCATGTCTCATATTTGAACGAGGGTACTACCAATATCTAGTAGTAAATTTAATACTAAATATTGGTAGTTTATTTGCGGTAAACATGACGCAAAGAAATAACAAAACATGAAAATAACAATTTGGGGGAAAATATGCGTCACATTCACGCAAAACGGCCATCGAACCCTATGAGAGACAGAGCTGGTTTTCAGCGAGAGCTGATTTCAGCTAGCTTTCAGATTGGCCGCCGTGACTGAATTGGTCGGGAGGAAATTATTATAATAATATGCTCATCGAGTAGTTAGTTAAGCCGGCCAAGTGAGAGTCTTTACGGCTCATGAGATACAGCCGGCTGACAGACAGACGAACGGCTCACAGACGGACAGCGAAGGCTTAGTAATAGGGTTCCGTTTGGCACCCTTCGGGTACGGAACCCTAAAAAATGAAGTAGATTTGATATCGTCAGTAGGTAGTGGAATATCTACACCGATAACCGGCAATTCTAAAATGCACGTCTTTGAAAGCTTAGACAAAGAATTACTTGATAGTGGTAATAACAGCCGAAAATAGTCAAAAAGTCAGACTCCCAGGTTCCTTCACACTTACTCCCGTGTTTTCAACCACACTTTCTACACAAACCACAAATCAGGTAAGTAATAGGTACATCAGCGAAATCTCGCGATTATAAAAGCAAACAAAAAAAAACTAGTGTGATATCGAGTTGAACGCTCAAACCTGAACGCACCGGTGAGAGTCCCTCTAAGTATAGCAAGCCACTTATCTGCGACAAATAAGGCGAGGCAACAAATTGTCGCCACTCAAACGGTTTTCACTTGTCGACTAGGGGGACTTGTTCAACAATTTGTGAACATTGATAGATAATAATAGTCCTCCAGACCGAACTTCAGCCTTGGCGACCAATCGCGGTGACCAGCCATCGGCGCGGGAGATATCATAGTGCACATGTGTGCGCGCAGACACAGGTGCACTCTCTCTTCCACTAATTCTCATAGTCCGATAGAACGGCAATCCGACACGACCGGAGGGAGATCAGGCGCAGAGCCAACGGCTTAACATTAATAGATTATTGAGCACATACCACAACATAACGCATGTATTCCCATAAGGGCTTGGCAGTGGCGTTAAGTACAAGTACATACACATTCACCACAGCCTATAGCCATGACCCGGGCACAAATCCAGACTCCAGGCTACTACTGCGGAAGTCCTGAGCCCACTTACCCTATGACCGACCAAGGAATCAAACCCAGAACCTAATGCTGAGCAGTCGCGCTTCCGACTGGATAACGAGACAAATATTGAGTATTTTGAATATTTACCTTTTTTTTTTTGAGGTTGGGATATGATCAAATAACTTCTCCCGTTCTGGGCGGAGCGGGAGGGCGTTTCAGACTCTTACTGACTAAAACCCACCCGTGTTCCTTCAGTATTGCCTGTACGTTGCCAGAGGCCACGGTATCCCTTTCGGACTTTCCCGCGACCCCTTGAATATTTACCTTAGGAGACACAATGTGCGGTCAAGTATTTCTGCAAGACAGCCTTGGGTAGAATTATTTACGCATGGATGATGGGTAGTTAGTATGATTAGTAGGTTTCAAATACATAACTTATATACTATAGCATCTTAAACTGGTGACACAACCACTGTGCAATCACAATTTGTGACCATACTCAATTAAGTACTCACTATTTTAACAAAATATAAAATACAATAGACGACGTATATTTAGTAACTTAATCCGCTTAACTGTTCTTAAAGAGTCATAAAGAACCCTGTAAGAAATCGACACGTGTTTCACCTCTCAACGAGGCATCCTCAGGATGACGAATGACTTATTGACGAATGACTTATTGGCGCCGAACGCACACCGTGCGTTCGGCGCTTGGCGTGGCAACATGTCGTGTCCGGTATCTACTGTATTTTATAATGGATTTCCGCAAATTCACGCCTGAGTTAATTAACTTAAAAAATGTTACTTTAAAACACTTACTGTTAGTTAACTCAGTCCTATCTTTGGACAACAAACTCCTGCTGTACAATTCTCTACTACATCACAAAATTTGATGACAAAGTAAATATTACAACCGACTTTAACTCTCAGCCCCAACCAAATTACTTCGTAGTTCCACAGGGAAGCATCTTAGGGCCCTATTCCTTGTATATGTTAACGATCCTCATCAAGCTATAGAACAGGATTGTGTTCTGTTTGCTGATGACACAACGGTTATCCTTGATTGTAAAAATGAGGAATCATATAAGTCTGATATAAATAACACCTTGAATAAAATTATTACTTGGTTAGATAAAAACGCTTCAAAAGTTAACATAGAAAAAACTAAAATAATCAATTTCAAATATCGATGAACATTTCACCTGGAAGCAGCATATCAATGAAATATGTATGAAAATCGCAGTTTGTTCTTGCATTAAAGAAAGTTAAAAATCAGACATTCAGATCAACTGCTTTAATGGTGTATCACGCCTATGTTTGCTCCGTCATCCAGTATGGTTTAATTGTCTGGAGAAACACTTCTGAAAACTCTAGAGTTATGTTAGCAAAAAAAAATGCATACAAGCAATTTTCAATATGGACTGGACTGATTCCTGCAGGCCAGTGTATAAATCACACAACCTCACACAGTCACAGTTCCTTACATTTATATATATGAAATCGCTAAGTTTGTTAAAACAAATTATTCACTTTTTGAACTTAATAAAAATACAAATAAACAAAGAGGCACACAATATTTATTAAAAATTCCTGTTCTTAGGATCGAACTATTCCGACGCAGTTGTGTATATATGGCATTATTTTCTAATTCAATTCCAAATTTTATAACCGATGTTCCTTACAGAAAATTCTGCGAAGTATTAAAAAAATGGCTCATTTCACAAAGTTATTAGTTATTAGTTATTCAATAGGAGAATTTAAAAAAAAAAAATCTTTTTGGTCCTATCATTTCAGCAATGCATAGTAGACTAGACTTAGAATATACAAAATCTGCGATTGTAGATATAATTTTGTTCTGTTATTTTTGGTGTTGTGCCAAATGTATTACTTACATTTTTTTTTACGAGGGTTACAATCCCAAACGGCTCGAAAATATAATTACCAGTGAGGTTATTATACTTACGCCGCTTGAGGTTTTCTGCAGCCACATCAGCAGCACCAGCACAGCACTCTGAGCTAGGAAGATGGGATGGCGCAAGAGTGCCGACATAAGTTGTATCCCACACTAAAGGCCTACCCACCTTCCATGGAAATAAAGACATGCTGTCCGGTCTCTTGCCATTGTCGTGTACCAAGCCATTGGGTTCTAATACAGCTGGAATTTTGGTAAAATTTCATGTTTGGTAAATATTTTCAACTTTAGTTATAGATAATTGCATATTTAAATAAGCCTTACTAATAATATTTGCATGTCAAAATATGGCGAAATGTGTCATCGCACAGGAATACTTATTTATTAACATCTTTGTAACCGCATTTAAAGCAAATAAATGACTTTGACTTAGACTAAATCTTTTGCCAGTAAGTAAATGGAATCCACAAATCTGCACCATACAACAAGTGGTCACATTTTACTTATTTTTTTTTTTTGTTGTAGCTAATTCAAGTGCGACTGTGTGTAACCGTATGAACCGTCAGTGATTCGTGAATATTTACTTTAAACTTTTTTCGCATCATTAGATACAAAATAACAATAATGCTCTATGGTGCGATATTTGATTTGATGAATTATAATAATCAGTAATATTTTAAAATGAATACTCACAGTAAATCAACCCTGATAATGAAATCACACACTACAAAAGTTTTTGCTTCCCGCTGTTTGTACACAAATTAACTTTGACATAACCAAAACGTTTCGTTTCACAGCTACGGCCAGCTAGGGACTTATGAGCGTTTATTCTTAAAATGGGCAACGTCGCAAATAGATGTCAAATATTTACCTGTTTTGATTAATTTCGAAATATGAAATGCGGCTAGCGAATTAGAATAATAATGAATTGCAATTTTATTATAACACTGAATTTGTTTTTGTAATCGGCATTTGGAAAGTTTCATAACTGATAATCTCTAAACTAAAACATAGGTACTGAAAACCAGTATGTAACAAATATTTTTACTCGTTTATTAGCGCAGGGAATTCTGGGACCCTACAAATTTGGTCCCATAGTGAAAAGTGAAGAGGATAAAATTCTAACGGATTAAAACTGTTTTTTGCTCAGACCTTCACAATTTAGCCCAAAAATATTGAATTATCTCCTCTAAAATTACCACAGCCAGCAGAATTTTGGCATTTATTACAAAAAAAACCGGCAGACTTTAGCAGAATTTTGGCGAGCATAGCAGATGCATTATGTTCAATTTAAATCTGGTCACACTGAATGTAAGTGATGCATGCTAACGTTTGACAGGTGTCAGTTATCACTCATCGACCTCATCGTGGTGTTTATTTACTCACAGTCGAGAGCGTCTATCATACTCCTGTTTGCAACAACGCGTTGATTGACACCGTTATTATAATATATAGTGTATTATCTATGGACACCATGGCGTCCTCTAAATCTCCATATCCCGAAGTCTTAAGTGTCGTACAAGTGTTGGACTCTAGTGAGCCGCTTGTGCGCGCTGCACCACGGGTTGAGTCTTCGAGTGTTGTGCAAGTGTTGAACTCTCATGAGCCGCTTGTGCGCACTTCATTGAAGCCCCCGGCATCGTACGTTGCTGCGAGTTCCACCGTTGCTGCGTGTTCCGCCGTTGCTTCATCTCCGGAAGTGTTAAGTGTCGTGCAAGAGTTGGACTCTAGTGAGCCGCTTGTGCGCGCTGCACCAAGGAATGAGGCAACCTGTTTTGTGCAAGTGTTGGACTCTGATGACCCGCTTTTGCCCATGTGCTATGTTTCCCGTTCCCGGATGTTCCAGTGCTGTGGATCCACTGGCTGGACTCACTGGATCCGCGAACAGGCGGATGAATAATGACGAGATTCGTGCTCTATGGAATTACAAAAGGTTGTCTTCAAAATTAGGCACCCATGAATCTTGCATAGAGTTTGCCGAGCAGAGAGGTATGATACCCACAATTAAGATGTGTTCTCAACACCGTCGTCCCATGACAAATGGATTCATTTCTGGACAACTGGGGATGTTCCGCTGTCGCAAAAGCAACTGCAGAACAAAAGGCCAAAGCAGATCTGTGGGAACATGGTTTGAAAATGTTCATTTACCATTACCAATTGTTTTTGAACTGATGTATGCATTTAGCCACAATAACTCATATGAAACAGTGCTAAGTGCGAGAGACAAAAGATGATATAAGATCAACAGTTTTGTCCCATAAAACAATATCAGAGTGGTACAACTATTGTCGTGAAACAGTAGTAGTTAGCGAACTAGAAAACCAAAGTGAAGGCGACTAATTGGAGGACCTGGAAAAAATGTACATATTGACGAATCCAAATTTGCGGCAAGGAAATTTAACAGAGGTCATCAAGTGGAAGGCCAGTGGGTGTTAGGAATGGTTGAAGAAGGCTGTGATGATCTGCGTGTGGAATTGTGTCCTGATAATGAAGGATCAGGAGATGTATTGCCACTTATAAAGAAACATGTTCAGGCGGGCTCTATAATAAACACAGACTTTTGGAGTGCTTATGATTGCCTCTCTGAACATGGGTTTATACATAAAAAAGAAAATAGATTAGTGGCACCAGGCCAAACAAACCCAAAGCGGATAGAGAGTCCCTGGCTAGTTATAAAAAGGGCCTTCCACAAGGAGAATAATAAAGAAAATTTTGCTGACTGTCTAACAGAGTTTTCATGGAGGCGTCGAGTAGCCATTAATCGTCTAGACCCCTTTGAGGAATTGTTAAAATGTATTTCATTTGTGTATAATATGAAGAAGGCATGAGTTTATGTGATGTGTGTTTAACTAAAACACACATCACATAAACTCATGCCTTCTTCCCATTGGGGTAGGCAGAAACTATAGAACGCTTCCTGCTACGTTTCATACTCCACCTGCTTCGTTTACATTCATACATCTGGGCATAAACGCACTCTGGTCACGAGTACTACTCATCTGACCTTTCTGTATGTACTTTGGGGTGCCACAGTGACACTGTTTACATCGGTTCTGTAATTAAAGTGAAATTTTTAACATAAATAGTGCTACCTCATAGATAAAAAGCATTAGACGTGACAACATGAAGTGCGTTTCAAGAGGACAAACTGTTGAAAACAAAGGTGAATTTCAACAATCGGTTGTGTAAATGGAACAATGCCGTAAATTAAACAATTTATTGTGCACTGTATAAAAAAAAAAACAGACAATATTTTTAGTGTGGAATAACACATAAACAATATGACCATGAAACACCTACAAACTCATGAAAAAATCATCAAAACTGCAACTCACTATCGCGATACTACTTGTAAGATAAGTTAGTTAGTTTTTACTAACTATGTATGGTGGATTGGAAAACCCTAATTGTGGAAATGAAAAGTGAGTTTTCACAGAGATTTGAGAGAGAGAGAGTGATTCAAATGTTGCGCATCAAGAAGATACGTATTTTTCTGATCTTTTATTCTTGTCTGTTTATATATGTGTACATAAATGGATAAATAAATAAGATAAAATTACTACTAAAATAACAACCCATCAAGCGAAATAAATAAAGGTCAGAGGTCTCAAAATTAGAAGACCAGAAAATTACTATACACGCTAGAAAAGAAAAGCGTTCAAAGAAATGTTTTTATTAATGTTTTTCAGAGTAGAAGAAAATGAGACCGAGAAGTCGTAATTTGAAACGAACACTATAACAGAATAGAAACGACCCTAAAAAAAATATCTATAAATTTAAGAACGTCGAACGTAAAAATAAATAGGGATCAATAATAACACAGGAAGTGATCGAACTACAAAACTGAAGACAAGAGCTGAAAAATAAAGAAAATAAACAAAATAAATTAAAACTTAGTAAAATGTATAGAGAAGTGAAGAAACTACGTATTATGAAATTAAAACGAATTTAAAGAATTATAGAATTGGAATTCTCTATTGCGTTCTGACTAATTCAGGAGGCATCAAAAAAGCATACAGAAAACTAAACACCAGTAAAACTTTATTGACACATTTTTGCAATGCCGAAGGCTCAACAGTAACAAATAGGAATAATATTATGAAAGTGAATACGCAATTTTATAAAGAACTCTACAGCTAGTCTCGTCATGACAAATATATGAACACAATCACCTGGTCAGGCAACACAGAAATCACCTGGTTCCACCTTTCTTAGAGAGCGAAGTAGAATTATCAATAAAAAAAAGGTTAAAGACAGAAAAGTCCCGGCGCAGACGGCATTGAGATGATTGTAGCAGGTATAGAAAAACTTATAGATAGATAGAATATTCAACAGATTAAAAACTTACCACCCCATTCAACAGACTATTCAATAAAAAAATTGATGCAACATCTTTCTTACCGTTCTGCCTATCTATACCTACGCTTAACATGTATTCTACTGGACGAGTTTAGATGCTATTTTCAGAATAAAGAAGAAGTGTAAGTACCTAAATCAAGAACCTAGGCTATAAAAATAGAGTACCTAATACTAAGAATTACCTACTCGCATCTCTGAAATGCGAACATTTAAAAGTAGGGTAGTTATTCAAATCATTGTAAACAAATTGATTCCAATTTTTTAAATACGCCTTATAAATACTTTATTATCTAATCCAGAAAAAAAAGTGTACTTACGATATAAAACGATTTTTTTAGTTTGTGGGTAAATAAAGTATTTATGACGGTCCTAAGCCCGTAAAAGTATGAAGGGAAATTTGGAATAACTTTGTGTTTCCTTTACTCAGGAATAGGCTGCAGCACGAGGGTCAACGACCGCGCGCTCCTGGCGCCAGCCTCGCGCAGCGGCCGTTCGCGCTGTGTTACTATTGGTTCGAGGTTGCTTTCGAGTTTGATTTTTCACCTTTAATCCTTAAAAAAAACGATTGTATTACATACCAACAGAAAATCATTTCGCTGCGGGAAACAACCAATAATATTTCAGCGTGTAGGTATAGCATTATTTGATTAAGTACAGCAAAGCATTTTCATACGAAGATCTGGGAAACACTAAAAGAACAGGGTATTTAACTCAAATATGCAAGGTGGATTTTTGAGATGGGGCAGTTAAAAAAATGTACAGTCAGCAAGAAAATAGGCAGTTTTCACAATTAAAAACTTTTTGATGCCAATCGATCGTGTTTCTTATGAGATCAAAAAACTCTATTGCATCAACTGAGGTTTGAGTAGGTACTAGAAAAGTCAAAAATCTCAAAAAACTTTTTCCATATATTTAGCAGGAAATGAGACTCCAACCTACTTTTCGGTGGATAGAATGGTCAGGCGAAGGGGTCTGTCAGACTCTTACCTACTGACTAAACCCACCCGGTGTTCCCTTCCCACACTTGATCAGGGAATCATGAGATCTTATGCGGCGCCTTCTATAATCCTCGATTGTTGCCGGCCCGCTTTTGCGGGCCACCTCATGCCCGCGGGGGGAGTGAGGTGTAAGACTCCCCGCGACGTCAAATAAGTCACACACGTGGAATACTACGCGCTGCCACCTTGGGTCCTGTTGGTCAGCCGGGGTTGCGGGTTTGTCTGAAAGGGATATCGCGACCTCGGCACACAGGCAACGGAAGGAACACGGGTGGGTTTTAGTCAGTAAAAGTCTGACACGCCCTCCCGCTCCACCCAGAGCGGGAGAAGTTATTTGATAATTTCCCATCCTCAAAAAAAAAAAAAAAATGGTCCTGTTGGTTTCCGCCGTCCCTCCGGACCTGTTTACGGGGGCTGGATTAGGGTGTAGTCCACCCTCCGACGCACGATCCGCCTGCTATGGATCAGGAGAGTGGTCTCAATCTCCCCCTCCCTTTCTGCAGCCTCCTTCTGCGAAATGACGGTTTTACAGAAGGAGATCACCGCATCGCACGACGCGGCGCTCCCGACCATTGAACGAGCGACAGCCAGCAGCGACAGGTTGGCTCCAACTTCTGATACGAGGGCACGGCGCGGCGGTCAAAAATACCTAGGCCACGGTACCTGCCATTCGGTTTTACTGAGAATTTCCATTTACACTTCCGAGCTGAGAATCGAACAGACTGCAGGCAAATAGAGGGGAAAAAAGAAAAAAAGAAGGTTTATTCTGCAAAAATAAAATGCATATTACCTATTATAAAATAAACATGTTTACAGGGGTTTATTGCAATAAAACAACGTTATTCAGCATAATTTCGAGAAAGTTTTTATTTGTTTGTAAACGTTAAACATCCAAGGAGACAAACTTACCGCTATCCCGATCTATTCACAATCTCTCCTAACAAATAAATAGCTCACAAATATATAATTAAAACAATACTCTAGTATCACTATTTATTTATACAAAAAAAGGCATTTTTAATTAACTGTTCTTGCAAATTATGAAGTCGGTTGAATTTTATTTGAGTAAATTTTTCATACATAGCCCAGCGGGGTAATTGCGGAACACACAATGACAGTGTCATTTCTTGTGTTATTTACCTTGGCGAGTAGACTAATTTTTATTCAAATAGGTACCTATACAAAGCAATGGATTAAGAATTTCCTTCAAAATACTTCAGAGTGTGATACAAAAAAAAAATCTGCTGTTTCATAGAACAGAACAATACATACGCGATCAAAATGTATGGAACAGCTTGAAATTTTTCAGAAACATTTACTGAATCCATGGTATCAGTTTTCGCGTCGATATCCCTGCCACCCTGTATAGTAAAAAAAAAAAAAAAAACAATATTGTAGGTAAAAGTTAATCTTGACTTTTCTTTTCGATGTCTAAGTACAAGACAGTAAGATTCAAGCTACATCATAATTTGTAAGAACCAAAACAAATGCCGGTGATCGAGTTTAAATAAAGGATAATTCAACGAATATTTGGTATAATGGGTACAAAGGTAAATAGGTATCCTAAGTATAAATTAAAACAATTAAATACCTTAATCTATACAGTGATATTACTTTTTACATACACTTTAGTCACGGGGATAAAATCGGTAAAAATACAAGGAACATTGAATATTGTAACATTAAAAAGTGTCCAAACTATATTGAAAAAATTGCATCATATTGGGAACATACCTACTCGTACCTAGTGCTAAAATAAATCTGTATTCTAGAAAAACTGTAAAACTGTATTCTTGATTAAACTGTATTCTAGAAAAAACTGTATTCTATAAAAACTGAAAAACTGGAAAACAAGAACAACTCAATTCCGTTGACGTTTATTATTTTGAGTCACAAGATGGCTTTCATCTTAAATTAATTATAGCCACAACACATAATAAATCTTATAACTATCACTAGGTATAGGTACTATATATTATGCATGTATTATTTAACCTGTTTATTTAAAAAAAACTATAAATGATACAAAATTCCAATGTCTAAATTTTAATAATTTGCTGACATTTACATAAATAAAAGTACATAGTATAGAAGTGTATGCAAAAGCTGTTACGTTCAAATACATCTAAAATGCAGGCATACTTACACCATTTTCCATTTTCAACCAAAACATTGTTTAATTTTCAATCAAAGTAGGAACCATCAAAGAAGTTCATATCTAACCAGTTTCAAAACAAAATCCCGTGAACACGATGACCACATCTGTTACCGGGCTGGTGTTATAGCCGCCGAGCGCTGCAAGCAAGAATAGTCCTTACGGTGGTTAGATATGAACTTCTTCGATGGTACATCGTATCGCACATTCACTTCTATTCTACAATAATTTATAAGTAGGTATAAATTTGGTATGTCACATTTATGAATTAAAGCTAAAATTTCATATTGAGTATTCAATGTACTTACAATATAAACCTAGGACATACTTTACACTAGGTACATATATTATATAATATAAAAAGTATAAAGGACTCTATCACTAATATACAAAACGTTCAAAATTATTTCGTTTTCTGAAACCCCTTTCAGAAACTGCGATGTATTATGCAAAGCAATATCTCTATTCTAAAACAATAAAAATGTCATAGATACAACATTGAGAAAACTCCTATAGTATAAAACAGTAGGTAAAGGTAGTTTTTTTTAAATTTATATAAATTATACAAAATGTTCACATGCTTGTACCAGAACGATTTATTTTCTTCAAAAAAAACAGGAAAAGTATTGCACCATATTTTATCAAAAAAACATAGAAAATACTACATATAATTCCGCTTAGTTATATACTAATAGAATCATCAAGAAGTGTACATTAATAATAATAGATGAGGCTAACCGAACCAACCAGCATATATTCGGATACTTATATATTTTTATCTGGTTCCCTACAGTTTAAATAATAAATATTTAAATCACATACAATACTTGAGCAATTAAAAAACTGACTGATCTACAAAGTTAGTTTGAAGTTAGTTTGTTCGGTTAATTTTAGTAGCTAGGTATATGTCTAAAATATGTAAAACACTTAGCAGCTGCGGCAGGCGTGCTTACATTATAAGGTTATCTACCGTTTTCCAAGTTAAATCAGTTTACAATAAAATCTATTATAAAAATCTTTAAAACGTAGTCTTTGATCAATCCATGTCATCTGCTTTTAAACGTTCTACTAAATAATTTAAAATGTTATTACAAAATCTTCGTATATGTCTTTGAAAACGTATTGAAATATTCATAAGAAGTGGACGAAATCTCTAAGTCTATATCTATAGACAATCAAAACGTCATGTAGCTCATCTATATTACCATTCATTTGGCGACCATTAATGTTCTACGAATATTTACTGGACTACTCACATATTAAGCTCCAAAAATTTCTTATTCTTACGACTTTGGTGTTACATTTTGCCTAACTACTGGGTCCACGGTATCGCTACTAGTTAAAAATTTATCCAAAATTACTGACACTACTACATTTTCGTCGCAAAAATATCCGCTACAAAACTCTATAATATCTGCTCAGACTATTACGCGTTTCATAGTAAAAAGTACTTTATTATCGTAACCAATGTATTTGATTTTATGACAAAATTCCTCAAAAAAATATCATTAGGTCGATAGAATTTATTGTTCCCTCTGCACTATGGAATAATACATGCTATTTAAACGTAGCAGAAAAAGAATATATTGTAAAAAAAATCGTATAAAACAATGTAACCTAATGGAAGACATTCATTTTGAATCAAAGTGCGTGAATATAATCATTATGCCTCGGCGATTGAGAGATTACTAACGTGGAATGTGGGATACAGACTCTACTAATACTTACTAACTAGCCCTTAACTGATACAACGTACATCTAATTAAACAAGATGAAATATGAACACATAACTTATCATTAATAGGTTCACATTTAATATTAATAACAATACATTAAACACTAAAACTTGGAGTAAAATTAACATCTAAAATATAAAGCGCTAAAATCAATAAAATCCAACCCGTTTAATTGAGAAATACTGCGACTCAACGTATCAGTTCCGCTATGATAGTTAAAGCGTATAATAAAGCTACAAATAAATAACACATTAAAATATTTTAATACAATAACTTAACATTACAGCAGTCAACTTTCAAACGATGCGGTTAAATAGTGAACACCGGAGATGAAATCGTGTCGTGCTATTCTGTAAACATCTCACCGTGCATACTTGGGTGAAGAGAGCTGTGGAATGACAGCTCACTTTAAACACATTTCACCTAATTTTTCACGGTGCTGCCATGCTATTCTGTAAACATCTCACCGTGAAAACTTGGGTGAAGTGAGCTGTCAATAGTGTCAATCCCTGTGGAATGACAGCTCACTCCACGCTCACTTCACCTAAGTTTTCACGGTGAGAGATGGTTACAGAATAGCACTGCTGTAATTCCATCTGATGCAAGGATTGACACTGTTGACAGCTCACTTCACCTAAGTTCTCACGGTGAGTTTTTTACAGAATAGCACGACTGAACTACATCTAATGAGTTTGTAAGACATATTATGCGTTATGATCCATATCTAATTATTGTATTTGCTCCGGTGTCCACGGAGATTAGCTGAGACTATGGCACTAACATCGAACTACCACTTGTGTACTGTATGATTCCGAAAGTACCACAGTTCACAGTCTGAGAGACAGTGTTGTGCTCCAGTACCTCCGAGCCGGTCGCTACATGTAAGCGGGCTTCATTTTGTATGCTCGTTTCCATATCTCGCACAAGCACACTGTCGAATGGAACCTGTAGAAGATCGCCAAGGGCATCGACACGTGGGTTATGATCGTCCAAGCCCACAGTCCATAGAAGTGCAGCTGGACTGGATGAGATTCCGCTCTCGACTTTTCAAGTGTATTAATCGCCCACATAGCCAAGTTGGTCACCAATAGGAACGTCACTATCTCTCTTCCAGGCTTTTTCCGTAATTGTTCGGCCGTTTTCGCTGATCTTCGGCTTGCATCGAGAATGAACATGGTTTGACAAGTAGTCTGGATTAGTGAGGATAGAGCTGTGATCAGTATTAGAATGGTATTCTTCTCTATCGTGAAGTGTCCTCCGATAATAGTGAAAGTGCCATAGATGAACATTCCGGTTTGGGCTCCTACGAGGAGGATATTGTCTAGTTCAAGATTTCGGTTACCGTCGTATTTCAGTTTTCTAACGCAAAACATTCCAGCTAAACTAGCAAATGTTGTCATGGCATACAGTGCTAATTCACAAACATTGACCTCAACGACGGCTAGGGTCGCATAATCCTTCTTTGACACCAGAACGAAGAACAATATCAATGATATTATAGTTAGTACCAAAACGAGGATTCCGAAGAACAGGCCTTTATGTGCTCTTGCGCAGTCAACGCTGTACAAATGCGGCGATTTCTTGTAGGCCAGGCCTTCCAGTATTCGAGCTTTGACAATTGCTGCAGCGACGTCCTTTGATGGGTATTTGGAGATATTCTTCCACATGACGTAGAGGATGGCAGCACAGATGAGAGAGTATTCGATGGTGCAAGGGAAGAGGAAAGGAGAGGCATCTTGGACAAGGGAGCCCATGATGTTGGTTCGGCGACACTCGAAGATGTGGTGAGGGCCTTTGAGACCTCGTGGCACGCGGAGGTGAGCGGCAGCAGGGTGAGACGGTGGTACATCGGTCGAAAATGATGCGAACGCCTTTTGAAATGCTGGAATAAAAAAAAATACACTAATAAGTTATGACTCTCAAACGTAAGAACAGTTCTAGGTTTAGGTTTAAGAGGGGTAATTAAAATGATCATAAAGTCAGCTTATTATATATCTTTAGGTGCACACAAACGTCTCCTTTAAACCAAGATAAAATCTTGGCATGACCAAGAAGACGACTTAGCATCACCATTATTCAAGAATCTAATGGTACATTACCCCACCAAAATTGATAAAAAAACCGAAGGCATCTGTCCAAAAATTAGACCAACATATTCACAATAAATAAGATTCCCCAAATTGGATCGTGCGCCAACAAACGCCAGCTTAAGTGGAGCAAGCGGTATTAGGTGTACATAGCTAAAATGATCCAATACGTATTATCGTCGATCGGAATGACAGCCAGGAATGTGGGTCACCATGCCTTCCGGGTGGGTCGCAGCGGAACGCAATCGACATGCCTCTGTGACATTTTGACGACGATGACGGAAATTCTAATTGGAAATCTGCACCTACTTCCATATTTTGTTTATAAGCTTTCGAATCTTGTAGCCCCATTTCAGACATGGGTATGATTAAATTTTCTTTCAATAAAGGAGTTGGCTATTGAAATGTATTAACGTGGCCATTTTAATTAAATACCCAAAGCCGAGATTATGTTTTGATATTTATTTGTGTTTATAATCTGATCCGTTTCACTAATTAAAAAAACCGGCCAAGTGCGTGTTGGACCACGCACAATGAAGGGTTCCGTAGTTGAAATGAATTTATCCGAAGAACAAACTTAACATAGTAGTTGAAAAACATGTTTTCCCATACGGAATATATGGGAGATAATGTTTTTCAAACTGCAAATTTAAGTTGGACGAATATTACTCGTTAACCTGTACAGTCTACTTAGCTGCGATAGTTTTCCTTTTAATTTCGTTATATATACTACTGCTATGAATTTTTTCACCAATCCAAGTTCAACCGTTTAGCTAGTAGGGGACACACACACTTGACTTTAACAAAAATTTTCACTTAAAAGCTTAATATTTCGCAAACGGGTCCTTGAATCCAAAAATGGTTTTAACAAACTCACAATATTTTGAACTACCTTTCTAACACTACCCCACACCATGGGCTAGATGAGAAAAAAAAAGAACACTCCCACTTTACATGTAGGGGAGGTATCCTAAAAACCCTGTACCCTTGATTTTATTTGACCTCTTTGTCGGCGTGATTAATATGTATACCCATGCCTAATTACAGCTTTCGAATACTAACCGTCTCTGAGCTAAGCCGCGGACAGACAGACGGACATGGCGAAACTATACGGGTTCCTTGTTTACTACGGAACCCTAAAAACACTTAACTAGAAGGATGATAGTTTTCAATTAAAACGCCAAATGAATGCAATGGATGGGATGGAATTGATGATGATTTCAATTGGATAGAAGTAATTTACTTTTAATGCAGATATTGTGTTATTTCCTGTAGGTAATACGCAGGAAAACAGGCTACCGTTACATAAAGGCACGTAATAAAATATCCATAAAATGTGTTTGAAACTTGCAGAAGGGGTTAAAAGTGGAGAAATTGTAACAAAGGGATGGTTAGGAAACAAATCATGCGCCCCGAGGTCTCGGGGGTAGCAGGAATTACCTTAGGCCCTTTGAGAATTATGCGTCCATAATTTTGTTTATTAGTATTGTGTATATTTTTATTAAATGCGTACATAATTGAATTTGCAATGTTTTGGGAAAATGTCTACTTTTAATCATGAGAAGCTACAATCAATAGCTGTTATTGTCATAGGGTCAACAACCTGTTAAAATCTTGGGTTTCAACAATAATCGTAAACGATAAATGTCTGCAAATTGGTTCCAAACACTTTTACACATCAAAAATAACTAATGTTTAAAGCTAGATGAGGACGGACCTCATCTAGTTTTAAAACATTATTTATTTATCGTAAGTCATTTCCTATCAGACTACCTTGGGAAGAAACACTGACACAAACTTAGAGGTCACAGTCTCTTTAAAAGTCCGGACATATCTTGGTCCGGCCATAATGAGAGCCATGTAGATATGAGAATCTCTTGAGGAAAGAACCACACAGATGAGCGGACCTGCTATCTAATTAGGTAACATATTTTCGTAAACGATTACGATTAATCTGTTTAATTTTGACAGTTTAACAAACATTCATTGCGTTATTTACGTTGTTGAGCAGATTATTTTTCAAACTTTTGAAGCAATGGTTTAGCAATCTTTTTCAAAACGATTCAAATTCTGATTGATCGTGTATTACGCAATTAGGGTACTGGCCAGTCAGTGCACACATTTGTCAGCAATCGTATGACCCTTCCAAAAGAAAAAAAAGAAAAGCAATCGTTAGCTTTCCCACCAAACCGTTATATAGCCGCAAAAAAAGGACGTGTGACTCGTTGACACAATTGCTTTTTCACAGACATTCAGGGCGCTAGTTTTTAATTTAGTTTGCAGAACGAAAACGTTTACTTGAATCGTTTACTAAGTGTTTGATGACGTGACTCTTTCTATTTTCATTGTTTAGGTTTGACATTTTGCGTGGCAGAACAGATAATGGCTGACGAAAAGTTACTACAAAACATTTTGGATCATTTAACAAAACATTTTGCATCTAAATGATGCAAAATGTTTTGTGGTAACTTTTACATGGCTATTCGTAGATAGACATTTATCTTAGACTCCTGATTTTCATAGTAAGACTTAATTTTGAACGGACGTTCATCGAGGTCCAGTGGTAACGGCCCCGACTTACGAGTTTGTAGGTCGTGAGTTCGGACCCAGGCAATCGCTTTACTTTGTGTTAAAAATTTCATCCCTAATGGACTCAAAACGATGAAGGAAAACATTGTGAGTAAACCGGCATGTCCTAGCACCAAACATTAAAAGAAATGTGACATCTACCGCCCGCCCGACCGCACTGGGTCTACTTGATAGATTACAGCAGCCGACTCCCTCCGACAGAGAGGAGGCCTGTGTCTCAGCAGTGGGAACATTGTAGGCTGATATGACGAATTTTACCAATGGATTTCATAACCTGCCAGTTAAAACATTCAGTGGATTTTTATTTTATTTTCCCAAAAGCACTCTGCTAGCTCTGCCAGCCGAATACACTGAAATAAACAATCGCTCAATTGACTGGAACACTAGTACGTACAAACATCAGAGGATAGCTTCGTGACAATATCCCGCTGAAACGAGAGTTCAGCGACAATGATATAACCTAATTATACCGGCACAAAGGAAATTATTGGAAAACAGAGTACAGTGTTTTGTAACAGGTTAAAGCTTCGTGCAGACAAGTGCGACGCGATAGCGCGACGCGACGCCGGCAATTATTATACCGTGAACTTTTCTTAGAAATTGTATTGTTCGAGTCGCGTCGCGCTGGTCTGCACGAGCCTTAACACTTTCGACTCCACCCACTTTTCGTAGAACTCTTATGCCATGCCGCCATACTTACATACTGGAAGTGAACCCTCCGGGAGGGTTACCGTCATTACGTTTGCACTAAAGTTAACCATCGGGGACGGAAACCGTGTTATAAAACACTGTAAACGAAGTCATAAAATAGTGTTTTCAGGTTTTGTCGCTATATGTAGTTTCGAACCTTTATTAGATAATATATGCAACATTGCATTCGTGAACAAAAAAAAAATTACTTGGATTTTAAAACCAACGAATATACTAATAAATCTTGTTATACATCAAATTTTATTTTCACGGTTTATAA
This sequence comes from Agrochola circellaris, assembly GCA_914767755.1. NCBI lineage: Eukaryota > Metazoa > Arthropoda > Insecta > Lepidoptera > Noctuidae > Agrochola > Agrochola circellaris. The sequence goes on from OU611847.1 coordinate 8,144,028, forward strand.
TGCTGTATTCGCTAAGAAAAACCTACATTTAAAATGAGCCCTCCGCGAGGGCTCCCGTCATGTCATATGCGACTAGGTGAACCCTCCAGGAGGGTTCCCGGCACTGAACGTGTTAAAACTGCAAAACAAAATAGGTGATAGGTACGCCTCTGCTTAACCCTTCGGGAATTACAGGCGTATTGTTTTATGTGGTAACCTAGGAGTGTCCTGTGTTTGGGCAAATGGGCTATTTTATTAGTTTAGGCCTGCCTTATCTTTAGGTTTAGGTAGGTTTTATGGTTTGATAGTGTTGACCATAGAAATATTTCTGATATCTATGGTGTTGACTATCTCTCAGTAACATGAATAGTTTAGTAGAGCAATGTAGGTGGATTTCCTTAATGTATCAGACATTTTTATGAAAACTTTTTTCTACACGCAATAATAGATAAATGAATGAGCTGAAATAGTTGAACTGAAAGGCCAGAAATCAATTAATGTGTGTAAAAAGCTAGAGACCAATTAGATATCCACTATTCATTGAAGATTTTAAAAAAACAATTGGTTTCCCAAGATCATTTAAAAAGAAAATCACCATCACAATACCTAATCGAATTGAATAAGATCATGTTCTTTTCAGCAATTTTGAAGCATATCAGTCGTCATTATTAAGTACACTCTATCACATTTTATCCTTTTTTGATTTCTGTAAAATACATTCAATTCATTCAAATACATACTTTTCCCAAACAATTAATGTTTTAAAAGCAACAACACAAAGTTGACATTTTATAACATGTAGAAATAAAGCGAGTAGGTACACATTTATCGATTGCCGGCCAACAATGGAAGTTGTATAGGCATGTGGCACACGACAGGTCATTCAAAATGTCCACCCGACCGACAATAATATGACAGGCGTACTTTTATTACTATATTACGTAATTTATATTGATGTTTTATTGTATTGTATGAAAAGGTAGTGTAGGATGTATGGGGGACGCATTTAGGTATTTCCATCGAACCTATGTAAGTATAAATAGATTGTCTCATTTTTTTTAAGAAGTGAAGAATGCAATTTGGGTTTCTTGATTTTAAATAAAAGTTTAATTTTCGACATACAGTACAGAAGAATAGTACGTAAGGAAGTAAATTCACATATCAAACAATACATATAAACTATTATTAATTTATTAAAATAGGATACCAATTTACGCTTTTATTTTATATTTTATACAAACCACGTTTTTTTTTTCAACTAAACTTTGTACAAGAATTGAGCCACCTGCCGTCGTAATATCTTAAAAACACCTGCGTTATGTTATGGGTAGGTACTAATGATGGCTAATTATTTTGCTAACTAAAATAATATTTATGATGCCAGTTTTTATTTACGGACCAATACATACGTATTTAATAATTATTTTAAAAGAATTGAGAAGATTTCTCGATACGAAAAAAAAAAAGTAGGTTTTTACTTAACCATAAAACTCCTTGCTAAATATAAAAACAAAGAACTGGCTGGTTTTGCCCGAAAAAGATGAAAACGGCCATATAGAAAAAAGAAAAACAAAAAAAAAATCAAACTCTAATGGCATCTTCTAAACTTTTTAGATAATCAGCCAGTAGGTACTGTATAATGGTTGGAAAAATAATAAAACCTTTTATTAGTTTTTATTCACTTGATAACTTGAATTTATGATGTGCATCTCAAATTAGTACTTAAGTCTGGAAATAACCGGTAATGGATTAGATAATTAATGGATGGATGGATTAGTTAATTAAACGAACAAATTCGACTAAGTATACCTTTTTGGTTGATATTATTCTATTAGTGAAAATTATAAATATGCATTAAAATGCTTTTTCGGTCTTCGGGGAGTACGATTTTAGAACAAACATTTTTAAAGTGAACTTTCCGCCAATGTTACAATTGGAAATTAATTATTTAAAAAAAAACATCTTGCGAACGAAAAGTTTTTAACTGCAATCATAATTATTGTTCCGATCCTGAAATTAATTAAACGAAAATCAAAATTCAACTTACCAAGTCTATGCGACAGTCCAATGGTCTTGTTCTCAGGGTCGTAGAACGTCAGGATCTCGTGCTTCGTCTCCTGCACGAGCACATTCAGCCACACACTCAGGTTGGTCCCAACCATATGCATCAGACCAAATCGGGCCACTATCTTGTGCTTGTACACTTTCATCTGAAAAGTGAGCGATGGTGATGAATGGTATTAATGGCTTGTACACAATGGGTGCTGTTGGTCGGACCGTGATTTTAATTGATGGATTGCTCACTATTTTATTTTGTGGGAATGTTGGTACAAAATGATCGATGTTAGTAAAGTGCATATGGTCATATTTTTTCGAAATTATATGAGAAATTCTTTTACAATTTTCTGTCTATTTCTATTGTTTTACAATATGTTTTGACTTATATTATTTCATGTAGGTACAATGTATATTGTTGTTATTTTAAGTAGGTAAATAAATATGTTATTACACATACTACCATACGTTTGACAAAAGATGACCTTAGAATCATGACATGGCAGCATGGAATTATACTTGTCGTATGCTAAGGTACCTACCTACTATACTTGTAGCTCATATTTTTCAGTGAAGCAATGAAACACAACCTTTATTTTCAGTTGGATAGTAATCAAGTTTTCAACGTTCTTATTTTACATTTGAGATTCCTTTTAAATATCATCAAAAACTTTTAAATTATCGAGCTACCTACGCACTTGAATAGTAATTCGGCAACAAATACAACGTCCTCAATTTATTTGGAGTTATAATCGATTTGGCAAAGTCTATAGAAACAACTCGATTGGATTAATCTAATTCTGCTAATACGTATTTACCTACGGTCGGTAAACACTTTGAAAAGATATTTGAATTTTATTCAGTTATGAAAAATTGCGGATTATCATTCGTGTTTTTTTGATTAACTTGATTGTAAATTGACTACTTTTTATTAGGAATTAAACTAATTTATAATATCAACTGAAACAGCTATTTTTTATGTATGTACATTCAGTGACACCCTACGTCAATTTGCCGTGTATAAAGCCTTGTTCACACGCAGCGAATACTCGAATACTCGCTGCGAGTGAATTCGCCGCGAGTAGGTATTCGCTGTGTGTGACTGAGGCTAAAGCTATTTCATACAACTGTCAAATAATGACATGTAATTTGAAATTTTGAATACATATACCGACAATTTAAGTTGGTAGGTAGTAGTTAATTGATTGACAATTGATTAAAGAGTAGGACATAGGCATAATTTACATAGTTAATATAATGTGCTTTCAAGTGTGGCAAACGTTAACTTTCATACGTACAGAACTGCTGAAGACAAAAAACTAAGTTTTAATAACATTCCGAAATAAAACTTATTTCACAACAATCAAGGCCGCGGGTTCACCGCGAACTCTACAAAGTGTTCAGAACTTTGGGAAGCTAACCATTAATTACATAGAAGGGGCCAGTACCAAGCAGTGGGAACATCATAGGCATATATTCAATTTAGAATTTAGACCCCTATCATACTGGCGCCATTAGATTTTCCGCGAGTCTTTAAACTTATAGCTGTAGGTACAAAGTTTTGGCGCGTGGTCAAAATCGAAACTAACGCCGCCATCTTGTTTTTTCAATACCAAAAAGGCCTTGTAGCAGTGTAAGTGCCTGCCCGCATATACATTCTGTGTATCGACATCGAATGCAATAGGGGCCTAACAGTCGAGTCAAAACTTACCTCATTGTTTAGAAAGATGAAGTACATCTGTATGAAGATGAAGGCCATCCTGGTCGCAGGAGTCAGCGCCAGCAGAACATTGTGGCAGTTGGTGTTCCGCTCCAACTCCCAATATTGGCCAAACTCCAGGCCAGAGTAGATCATGGAGCCGATGCCAAATGCTGTAAGGAAACAAAGATATGATAACCTGCAAACTAATTACGTAATATACTTTCAATCACAATCGGAGGGCTTTGAAGGAAATTCCTAAATCATTGATCGTTCTGAAAAGTTCGTCTGCTCAACAACGTGAATAACGCAACGAGTGTGAGCATTGCGATCGATTGCCATTGTATGTGTGTAACGCGATTACCCCGGTGGTTTCCAAAAAGCTAACAGACTGTCAAACTCAAGTTAACTGCACGCGTAGCATGACCACAATAGAAACGGATTAGTCGACGGAAGAAAAGACAAAATGACAGATTCACAATCACAATCTGTCATTTTGTCTATTCTTCCATCGACAATTCCGTTTCTATGGTGGTCATGCTACGTGTACTGCTATGACTAGCTAACCGGAATAACAACAGCCAAAGCCAAATAAGATTTGACAACAGATTTAATAGGCTTTCAAAAACCGGGTATTCGATATACCTACACAAAAACTTTCGCCTTTTTTCCATGAGGTTAAGCTAAAACTACAAAACTCCACCTCCCACGATCCTAACATACCTACTCCTTTAGCTTCCTCCACATTCATACAACTGGTCATACACGCGCGCCTTTGGTGAGTACCTACGACCCATCCGACCTTTTTGAAGGACATCCCCAATAAGATAAGTTTATGCATGTATGCCCTTCTAGGGTGGCCCCTTCGGGTTTTTCCATTTATAACAAATTCCTTGCATTTCAACCCTTACAGTAATTGCATATATTTATTTCTGACAAAAAATCTTTTACTTTATTTCTGACAAAAATTCTTTTACTTTAAGTTACAACATTATCTTGGACGTAATTTCAGATAAATGTTACATATAATTAAGTACGACAAACAGCGTCTTCTGTAGCACACTGAACTCCAGACAGAAGATAAGTCTGCATCATAATATAGTATGACTTGACATTTCGTGACGTCGGCGTCGCGCGGCGTAGCTCATTCGATCAGACAAACATGATGACGTAAGACAACACGGGCTTGTCTATGACGTCACAGATACGCTGACGTATGAAGCTTAAATAAAGGCGGGTGGTTGGCGAACTGAAAGTGTTTTAAACTTGATGAGGATATTTGATCAAACTAAAGTAAAACTTTCACCACAGATATTTTTAAACAGTCGTTCATATACTATCAGACTGATTAAGGCGTATCTAAATAGGAGAACATGAGCATTATTTTAAACAATCATCCCTCACTTACTAAATAAGCCCTAACTATCGCCAGGGCATAAAATCTGTGATTAGTTTACTGGCATTGAAAATCTAACCGCATATTCAAGGCACGAAAAACAACAAAACCGTCGTAGATAATCTCGACAATCCATATTCCGTATACCTACGGCTATAAACAAGATTATCCGGCCTAGTTGCGAATCCGGACTTTCAGCGCCAAAGGCCCGACTTCCAAGTTTGCCTTTCGCACAGAAACTTTGCTGGCAAACTAATCCATGACTCCGACAAAAGGCTCGCTAAACGGCCCTGTTTACTTTGACACGCCAAATTGATTTGACAAAACAATTACTGTAGCCAGTTACTGTGAGATTAAGAAACGATAGTCTGAATTATTGTGAGAGGAATAAGATCCTCCTGAGGATCTTATTTAGGTCGGTAACAATATAGGATGGTCGATAGTTTTGTGCAGTTGTCGCCTTCTCAGGATTAATACCTACTTATTGAAACGTTTAGAGGGTTTCCCATAGCATACCATTATTTACCTAGGTATTAAATTTTTCGTGTGATATCTCTTTGTCACTTCGGTTTGATGTGTTGCAAAAGCAGGAATGCTTTTTATCTTCTTGTTAAGAGGCAAGAAGAACAGGGTGTAAAGTTCTCTCATCCTCTATAGAAAAGGGTGTCTGGCGGGCAACTGCCCAACGATTGATGTCAGATAGTCTTATATAATGTCGTTCGCGCGGTAAACTCTAATTGCGTGATGCAGGATTTGTGTGACGTCACATCTTTGATGCGTAACTCGCATGTGGCGATGTAGATGCCGCCACATTATCATTGACGACGCATAAATGCATCGAATCAAAAAAGATATGACATGGCCATTTTTACCTGATATCACACAATCTATAAGTAATAGTTTGCGTCAACCAGGTCCAGGAACGAAGGAATATAACCGCTGAAACTACAGCATTCGAATGGAGAATGTCGTTTCGCTAGAGGGGATACGGCAACATCACGTGTTGTTGTTGGAAAAACGATTCTGTTGCCAAATATACTCGTGTAATAAAGCTTACCGACTGCCCCCATCCTCAGGTAGAAGCTGCCGTAGTGATGCGTGCGAGACGCTAGTGCGAAGCCGAGCGACAGTCGCTTGGCGGCGAGCTGTGGCGTTATGTGCGCTTCTGTGGCGGTGCTGCGCTCAGTCCGAGATGAACATGAGTCCGACTCTGATGGGGATGAGCTTGAGTCTGATTCTAAAAGAAGAATAATAAAATAAATGGCTGAAAAAAAGGCAATATAACAAATACATTCGATATTTCGAGGATTAATATTTTTAGTTTTAATCGTAAACAAAGGTTTTAATGATTGTATCCTACTTACACCTACAAGCAGTATGAACACAATGATTAGGTCCGCGTTCGCGATAAATGGGAAAAGCCCGTGGAGGTTTTTTCAGTGTGATTAAAACTCTGAATGATACTGGCGTAAAGTTTCTTAGTGATATAAAAAATAAACAACGATTTTTTTTTTCTCAAACGCTTTTCTGAATTTGAGTCAGTGTCCGTTCTTACAAGGAAATATTTTGACGAACCTCCGTCACCAGAAATGTAAATTCTTAACAAAAAGGTTAGTGCTTGATTGCACTGGAGTACACAAAAATATATCATAACAAAAAAACAAATATATCGGAGTAAAATATCCGTGAAACAGGCACCACTCTAGCGCATTATCTGGCATATTTGTAGGCCCTCCACTGGGGTTTCCGCGTCATTTAAATAACAAAATGTGGAACCGCGAGAAAAAAAAAGAAAAATCACCGTCCGTTTCCACGACGACGATCGTGAAGGAGTAAAAATAAAGGCGGGACACAAGATAAAAACAGGGAAAAGTTTGAAAAAGTTGAGTGCGTTCACGTCACATACCCCGTGCTCGTATTACTCGATTTCGGCTTTTACGAATCCGCTTTAGATTTGGTTGTTCTATTTCAGGATAAGGCGTGTTTGTGTGAAACATTCATGCATATTTTATTTTCGGATGAATAATATATCAAAGAGTTTTGCACTTGTAAAGCATTTTTAGACGCTTTTGCTCTTTCCCTGTAGAGCAAAATATGGTTTCATTTTGTTGTTACTAGGTATTTTTCTTTCTGTTGTCACATTGTTATAGAAGCGCTCTAGTATCCTTATGGCCTCATTATTTTCTTAATAAGAGTTCCATACAACATAGACACTCAAGTACCTATACAGACCAAACTCGCTCGTTTTCGCAAGAAAACTTATAGATATACTTCAGCGCCACACCTCCAGACGTAACACTTGGCAATTCAAGAAAAAAAGAAAAAAAATGTTCTTTGAGGGGGTGAATTGCTCGGGGCACTTTGTGAAGTCGCTTCGCCTATTAGAGCATCTCCGTGTTGGTAATGATGCAATTTGAACCTGACGCCGACGAGCAACGAAGGCTCCCGAGGTTCTAATCAAGCGGTTTGTGAACAAGTATAATGACAAAGGGGAATTTATATTGGAACTCGATATTTTTGTGACTGTGGTAAGTTATTCAGGTAAACAGATTCATTAAAAATTTTTAAAGCGTCAAATTTGGATTGGTTTTTTATACCTAGGTACAGTCTGGCTATTTTTTAACAACTCACTAAACTCACTTTACATTCGAGTCAAAACCTATTTGTACTGCCTGTATGTAGAAGCTCAATAGATTTTACAGAATAAAGCTTCGTGTAGACTAGAGCGACGCGACAGCGCGACGCGACACCGGTAATTGTTATACTGTGAAGTTTTCTTAGAAATTGTATTGATCGTGTCGCGTCGTGCCGTCGCGTCGCGCTGGTCTGCACGAGCCTTAACATTGTGTTGCATTTTGACTGCTTTTGTATTGGAATTTGGCGACAAATACATGTACATGTACTAACTTGCAACAACGGTGGTGTCCGCTGCTTCTGACTTCCTCCTGTCCCTTGCGAGAGCTGCATACATGTAGAGAAGAAACACCATACTGCCAATGTACAGGTACAAGTAGAAGCCCTGGTTGAAAAAAGAACTCATTTACACACTGCCCTTCATTTCGTACAAGTAGACAGGGACAGAAAAAAAATATGAAACATCGAAACATTTCACCAATTAATGCAGGATGACCAAATTTTAAAACACTAAAAGTTACCACCCTGTATACCTTCTATAAAGTTCACTGACCCACACACCCAATTAATTTAACGTAAGTGGTTATTCATGACTGTTACCTATAGGCACCTACAGCAATAATTAAAACTTATAATTTGTGAAGTCGATACTCGAAAGTTATGAAGTTAAATTGCTTTTTCACTTAACTCGCCATTACGACTCCAAAGATTCTAAAATGTTTTAATTATTTATAAACTTTTTCTTAAATGAACTGATATTATATAAAATGATGTACAAAACTGTCATTTTCAAACCTATTAAGAACTACTTATAAAATATGGTCACGTTTTTTATCTTGCAAATGCTTGAATATGTTTATTTCAAGAAAGAAAACAAGACAGATCTCTCATTAATTTTTCAAACTGCGCATGGTAACATTGTATTTTTGCAGCATCTTCAGTGTTACCCTTATCATAATTTATTTGACCTCCTTTATGAATAAGTTATTTTCAAACGCAGTTTGGACAGGAGCGCTCAACGTTTCGCCCCCGTTAGTATGACCTGCTTATAATAAATGGATGCAGGAAAATGGCGCGGTAATTAATTAAAATAATCGATATTAATAAGGTATACGATGCAGAGTTCTTTGAAGTATTGCGCTGTTTCTTTAGAAATACAGGTCTTCAAAGCGTAATGAACATTTCCCGGGAAGATTATTTCAGGAAAGGAAGCTTTTGTGCTTATTATATATTCAAGACAAGACATACCAGGTTACCTACTGATGTTGCGTATTCATCAGTCTGCATGCTTAGCATGACCACAATAGAAACGGGTTTTGTCGACGGAAGAATAGACAAAATGACAGATAAACAATCACAATCTGTCATTTTGTCTATTTTTCCGTCGACAATACGCGTAGAAAACCCGTTTCTATGGTTATTATGCTACGCGTGCTGTAAGTATCTAATGAAAGTCCTAAAATGTCATATATTATCGGTATTCTTCAGTAGCATAACCGATCTGAGTCATGTAAAAGCCTATTTCATATGAAAACTCTGCCAAATAACTAGAACAATAAATTATCCTGGCAGCATTGATATACTGAAAAACTATATCAATGCCTGACAGTCAAAATGACGTCATCGACAATTCAACTTCTTAAAACACATAAAAGGACAATAGAAAGGAACTCTAAATTATACGCGTCATAACTTACCTCGTAGAATGAGGGTGGAATGTATGTGGAGATGACCTCAGCCATGGGGAAGGCAATCCCCATCACGACGAGCAGCTTGCCGTAGAGGGCCGACAGAGTTGTTGCTAAGGCGTCACCCCTGTTTGAGTAGAAAGAAAATGTTGATATAATTCGTCGCAGAAACAAGAGACGTTACTGATAAATGTAATAAAGGAAGTACCAAAGTACAGCATACCCTGGTTTTCCCGTTTCAGTAAAAAAGTCAAATAAGTTTAGAAATTTTTCGTAGGTTATTAAAAAAAACTGCAGTTTCATAGAAAACCTACGCGGTCAAAATGTATGGAACAGCAGATTTGTTTTTTAATAACCGACGAAAAATTTCAACGCTGGGTGGTTCAGAATCATGTACTGAATCCATGGTAACAGTTTTCGCGTCGTCGATGTCCCTGCCACCCTGTATACTTATGCTTATTTAAACTTACTTACTTACTTACGAAGCAAACAGAATAGCAAATATCGGAGGCAAACTTGCCCAGTTAATTTTATTAGTTGTTATCTTAACGTTATAATCACAACATATTATAAAACAAAGCCTCCCGCCGCGTCTGTCTGTCTGAACGCGATAAACTCAAAAATAACTAGATTTTCATACGACTTTCACCAATGGACGTACTGATTGAGCATGATTCATGAGGGTAGGTTTAGGTGTATAATTCATTAAGTGTGTAAATAGGCTGAAATATGAAGATAATTGTTGAAGGTGTCGGAAAAAATCATGCCGAGGTTCAGCTTGACTGGTGTGCGCGTTACGGTACTACGTTTCTGTGGGATCATTTCCGACATCCACGCGGGCGAAGCCGCGAGCAAAAGCTAGTTGTATTATAATACAATTAATAACAGGTTGCTAATTCTGCAGTGTGCCTTCGGCATGGTTAGACCACCCCACCTCAAACGACGGCAGCTAATTTGCAATTTAAATTGTGGGGTTGCGAAAATTTTGGTCACAAGGATAGTCCAGGTGAAAAAAAAAAAAATGAGTTAAAATATTAAACTAGACTTTCATTATGTACCTAAGTGAGTAATGAAAATGAGTATGTTAGTAATGAAAAGATTATGTCAAGGAAGTATGTAAAAAAAAGGTAAAATAAAATAATTATCGTAATTAGAGATCAGTTAATAGACATTTACATAGTTATGCCGTTAATGAGGTACCAGAGAATCCACATGTGCAGAATGAATTATTGCCAAACTTCCTGGTCTTCAACGTAGTCTTTAATCTTATAATATGTTTTTTTGATAAGGACACGTTTGATGTGGGTTTTGAACTTTCCACCTCTAAGTTCTGTAACTGACTTTGGCAACTTGTTATAGCACACGTAACCATTTCACATCTTACGTTTAGTCAGTAGGTACCTACAGACGAGAAACTATTATCTTAGAAATCATTTCTCCCCCGAAACAACGACAAACAATAGCCAAACTCGAAACACAAATACAGTACCGACATAATACGAGATAGTTTATCGAATTCCGGACACTACATACAATACAACGTAGAGGCAAGCACACATCGGCTATTTGTTTTACGAGCGAGGACCTTCGGGAGACCGTTTCACTGCTTGAAGACCGCACTATGTCCCACAAGTATCGTAGACAAGAATTAATGGAGCTGAGGACCTATTTATCTTGGAATATTTATGGGATGCTGCTCTAAAAGTAATATGAAATTGGAGAACTTTTACACCTATATACGTGTAAACGAGTTTGCAATAAAGTAGTCTACAGTCAAAAGTAGACTGATTAACAGTAGTCGTAGCGTTTTTAAAAATGAAGACAATTACGGAACTCTTGTAGATTCTTTTGACACAGTTACGAAGAATGTATCATGTTCAAAAAAAAGTAAACTCTGCACTATGCAAACTTAGACTGTAGATAATGACGGAAATAATAAAACGAAAGATGAAATCCTCATTACGGAACTTAAGCCGGTATTACCTTATGATCAACCATTTGATACGCGAAACATTAAGCTCAAAATTAAGCGATGAATGCAAAAACATTTCAATAACCTACAAAACACACAACAAGTAATTACCATAGTAACCGACGATAATCAACATAACTGCGACATAACACCTTCATTGAAGAGCTTACCCAGATCCAGTAAAGTACTAGTACTTAGCGGGTCCGGGGCATAGAGCCGCTGAATCCGATTAACTGGGACGGCGTATAAATATGGATGACGCCATGACGGTGTCAGTGGGAGATCCGGTAATCTGGGATATAGCTGCGACAAGCTCTTTGTTAGTGAACAACTTTGTATACTTAGCTGTTGATGGCAACACAATGAGAGAAAATTCTACAGCTATTTGTTGTTTGGTTGAAAGGATTACGGTAAAACTGAGGACTTAGTGCAGAAGCATCGCCAGTTACTTTTAAAACTATAATTTTCATAATGTTACTAAATACTGAAGTGCAAAACTGCAGAGTGAACTAATTCCCCTGATAAATTCGACCATCGAACATCGTTAATCACCACCACGTTAGCCTAGAAACTTTGCCTATTAATTTAATAGTTATTCGACCGATCGAATTCTAGTGAACTATGCACCAATGAAACCACCCCATTCCAAAATGGTATCACTCTATTCCGAGGAGCAAAAGCAAATCCAGTAATCCCAATGAGAACTTAGCATTAAGACCTAGGTATGTAGTGGATAGGATTGGACGATAGAAATTAATCTAGCCTATTTGTTAACCCAAATGCTAACATTTACGAAGCTGCCGACGAGAAAAATAACATCGTCGTAATGTCCAATAGACGCTGAGAGAGTCATTTGTTTTTATTACGCACCGCAGTGACAGAATTCAGTCACAAATAAGTAAATTGCCGATGAACATCGTAACTTTTACGTGGATGTTGCTCATCTTTGACGTTTTATTTTCCCTATATCTCCCATTTTATATGGCCATGACGTTTTAGAATTTTACATCTTTCAGTGCAAATGGAACAGTCTAATCTATTTTATCTTTCTCTTCCTTTTTGGTAACGGTTTATTTTGCATAGACAAATCGATGGCCCCACCGAATAAACGTGCAAGAGTTCATACAATTTTTTTTTTAAATTTTTTGTTTCTTTTGCCTATCCTGCACCTACTTTTTGAATTTTAGACTTAAAACACGCCTATTATAATACTGAATTTCTTTATTCTAGAATAAAGAAATTCAGTATTATAATAGGCTTGTATTATTTCCCTAGGGATATAATTAATTAAAAAATTATAGGAATAATAGTATAAGCTATTATTTTACCTATAATTCGATTAAACATTATTTATACCTACTTACAATTAAATGAGCGTTATTGAAGTTTAAACGTTTTTATTTTTTGCTGAAAAGTTGTCATTTTCTCTTACACGTTTATTCGGTGGGGCCATCGAAATGTACCTACCTATTTGCAATTTTCTTTTATCCCTCATATATCATAATGATTTAATAATCATTAAGAGGGCGCCTAAAGGTCCACTAACGCCACTCTTTAAAAAAAATATTATCTCGTGACTGAGAAGGAATTATGAATAACGGCTAATAAGGACCCTCGGTAAGTGTGTCTAGAATTTTCTAATACCTTTTATAAAGTTTCATATTGAGACACGGAGCAACAAAATACGATCTAGAGGAATGTGGCCGCTTTTCTTTAGATCGTATTTTGTTGCTTCGTGCTAGTGGACTTTTAGGCGCCCTCTTAATAGTGTTTCACTGTCTGTCCGTAGACCACAATTATCTCACTAAATAATAGATAGGCATGATATTTTACTCGTGCTCCAGACCGTTTCAAAATTGACCATCCTGGCTCCCCAAAGACAATCGATATATTATATATTAGATAGATTATACAAAGAGGGCATGACCTTACTATATCTAAGCGTTATCATCCCAGTTGTGTGTGAATCTATTAGGTACGGACAGACAATCTATCCACCCAGCCAGGCAATGGATATTGTCGTGTCATGACAATAACCGCTTATATTACTGACTACACATGTTAGGAGCGCTACCAATCTAGTAACTACATGTATTTTGGTATATTGTTATGTATATGCTAAACCAGCGTTTTCTGCACCCAGCAGTATCATGATAACATTTCTGGTAAATACATGAACTAACGTGGCTACTAATAATTCTGAATAATTTATTCTCATTTCAAACTTTTAAAATTGTTTTTCGAAAAGGATGTCCTGAACTCCAGGCCGTAGATACTAGTGAATGTTCTATTCTAAGTTTGGGTCTCAAAAATACCGCAGTATTTCAAGCCAAACCATTTCAATTAAACTATATATAGCCGTACACAGTCGAGCCACGTTTAAATCAGGCGCGCCACACTAATTACTTCATATTTACAACGTAATTTTAGCATTCGCTTAAATTTGAGCTTTCATTAACAGCGTCGGCCATTTTTCGCGTTTAATTTTAATGGGTCTAACAGCTAGCTAAACTTACTCGAATATTTACGTAGAATATTTGTAGCTATGGTAAGTTGCGTTGTTGTTATGTTGCAAGAAGGACAAAGTAACCTTATTTGTTCCTTATTGGTAGTTCTTCAGAAAGGTCCAGCGACCAGAGGCAGAACAATTCCCGTTATTTTAAATTAAAAACGTTCGCATTCGCATCTCATTCGCAATCTGTCAAAAATACAATCAATTTACCGACATTGTTGACAAGTTTGACAGATTGCGACTTGAATGTGAACGTTTTTTAAGTACGAGAATTGGCCTTCAGACGTATGAACTCAAACTCAAACTCAAACTCAAACTCAAATCATTTATTTCAATTAAACCATTACAGGCACTTTTGAATTGTCAAGGAATCGGTCAGTCAAAAATATGAAGCTAGTTGCCCATTCCAAAGCGTAGTAGGTACCTATGGAGAAGAACGGGCAAGAAACTCCACGGACACTCTTTTAAATAAAATAAATTGTTACAAAGTATTGGTTACATCATTCATGTTGAAATTATACATGTGAGAACAATGTAGAAAGACGTGCACGTTAGAAGCGTCCGTAATACAAAGATAAAAACAAAGAACAATTTAAAAATTAAAAATCAGCCATGGCCGCTAAGAGTTGACCGGTCCCAACTGACGGCGCCCGTTCACGAACATGACGTATGGATCAGCACCATTCAGCTCAACCATTTTGAAGGGAGCTAAATGATCCAACACACGCGCCACCATCAGCGAGACATTTGAGTGAGCATGACATACTCACAGCCGCCAGGGCACATTCAAGTCAATAAAAAAAAAAAGTATTACCCGGTAAATGGTAGCTCTTTAGTACATAGTACTCACACCTATGCTCTGGAATTATATAATACAAAGGAGATTGACTTTATACAATGCAAAGATGGTCTTAAAATCTTCAGCAGCTCCAACAGTATTTTCAGATGTTAATCAATTAGTTGTGGTTGTGGAGCAGGACCAGCATTGAGCCAAGCATTTTTATCAGTGATGTAATCCCCCAACTTATAATATGCCTGCCTGCATAGTGTGCGTTTTATACAAGACTTGAATTTCGTCTCATTCAGTTGAAGTATGTGGGGAGGAATTTTATTGTAACATTTTAAACAGTACCCCATGAAAGATGAGTCCACTTTAGCCAGTCTGAAACCTGGTTGAACTAATAGGTCCCTATTTCTTGTACTATAATTATGTCTATCACCTCTTTTACTAAAAAGATGTAAGTTTTTTCTTACGTACATGATGTTTTCATAGATATATTGACAAGGTACCGTCATGATTTTAATATCCTTAAACAGTTCCCTTAGAGAGTCACGCCTGCGGAGATAGTACATGGCTCTAATCGCTCTTTTCTGCAGAATAAAAATAGACTCGATGTCTGCAGCCCGTCCCCACAGTAAAATACCGTAAGACATGATACTATGAAAGTAACTAAAATAGACCAGCCTCGCGGTATCTACATCAGTAAATTGACGGATTTTTCTGACAGCATATGCTGCTGAACTTAGCCGTCCTGCGAGAGATGTTAAATGAGGACCCCATTGTAGCCTTGAGTCTAGCGTGATCCCTAGGAAAACAGTTTTATCGACGAATTCTAGTTTCTCTTGATTCAATACTATCTCACAATCACTACTTTTGACATTTGGTAAAGAAAATTTTATACACTTAGTTTTTTTTCCATTTAATACTAAATTATTAGCAGTGAACCAATTTTGGACCTGCAATAGGGCGTTATTTACGTCGTCAAAATTTGTTGCACGTCTATCTACCTTAAAAATTAAGGAAGTATCGTCAGCAAATAACACCATTTGTGGTTGATTTTTTAATAAATGGAGTAGATCATTGATATACACTAAAAAGAGGAATGGACCCAATATCGAGCCTTGTGGCACACCTATTTTTACTTTTAAACCTAGTGAATTGATACCGTTTATTTGGACTTGCTGTTGTCTATTATTTAAATAAGATTTTACTAAATTGAGTGCAAGTTTTCCGTACGTGAACGTAAACGAAGCCACCTGCTACGATAGTACGGTCCTTAGATACTCCTTTCGAGCTCACCCCCGTGGGTGTAGTAAGTGTATGTATGTGTATATTAATAAAATCTAGCGTGAATTGGCTGCATTCGCAAACTGGGTGCTAGCACAATTTGGCCTGACTTCAGTATTGGATTGCGAATTTGCAGTTGGCAAAGTTGACTATTGATAACAGTTTATTTTTATTGGATCTAGGTATATAAGTACCCGATACACTTCCATTCATAAAATGTAACTTGCAAACTAGTTTAATGCATTTTAATGAAAGGGAAGCTGTTTTTGCTGATAGTTAACATAACGCCGATTACAACCTTATCTTTAAAATATCCTTTATCTTGGACCCTTCTTGGCCACCTTTAAGATTCCTTCAGCGTGGTCTTATGTACTACATTGATGAAGTGGATTATCCAAAAATATCCACCTTCATTTTTCCTTTATTAATATTTAAATTCGTGTAATTTAGACTCACAATAGCCGTGATTGGTCCCGCAAGATAAATTTGGGTACTGCTCTAAAATTCAGCAAAAAGTTTCCTTTTACAAGCGAAGAATCTTTCTAACCTTGTTATTGCCGTTCGAAATTCAAACAATTTTGAAATTAAAAACCCTGCCCACTTTCTAAAGAAAATAATGTCATGTTTTGTGTCAATTCTAAGATGGCTCCAACCGTTCCCAACTCAAATGTAAAATCCAATTCGTCGTTTTTTCCCCACATTATTATCACGGGAAGTATATTTATTTGACTTGTGTGAAGTTGACGTGAAATCACGTTCATAATTCCATGTTTTCCGCTCTCATTTGAATTGGGGATGTTAAAAGATTTTCCGACAAACGTTTCGTGGATAACATGAAGCAGTGTCAATCATCCTATAACTATAATATTACAAATGTGAAAGTTTATTTGTTTGTTTTTACGCTTTTACGCTAAAACGGCTTACAGATTTGGATGAAATTTAGCATATGGGTAGACCATGACCTGGAGAAGGACATAGTATACCTTTTATCCCGATATTCTTACGGGATCGAGAATTATGCGGGTGAAACCGCGGGGTGCAGCTAGTAGCTTATGCTTTCATCTCTATGGGATTCTATACGGAAAATGAAAATGTAATTAATTAAAATCCTTGTAGAAATTCGAAGCTACTCAAGTAAATGAATGATGATGTCACTCATCTGTAGTTATTATGGAAATATCAGCAATAGATAGCAGTGGAAGTAGATTTTATTACGATACAGTTTAATAAACAACGCAATATATCAACGGGATGACGGCTCTCGAAAAGCCGATAGATATGAAACGCAATCACAAATTCAAATCCGACCATAAATTGAATTCCCAATCCAACAATCCTGCCCAATCAAAGTCAAAACATTAAACTTAGTTTGAGTTCAATCTAATCCATCGCTGACAAATGATAATCGTGATAGCAATATATCTTAGAACTCGCTGAGGTACCGAAAAGTACTAAATAATAGATGCCCAGAAAAGGTAGACCTATCATGCTCTCAAGTTGAAATTAACTTTTAGATGATTTTTTCAGGTTTGCTCTTAAAAGGAGATGCCACGGTATTCTGGTTTCCGTAAGCGCTCGGTCCTCGGGGGAAGGGGACCCTCTCGGGCACGCACGGTTGCCATGGTAACGGCGTGTTATTGGCTCCCCACAGCGATCGTCAGTGCCTTCTTACTGTTGTAACGTTCCGCTCCCAACAATGATATGCCTACTGTTTATAGACTTGCTAAAATTATGACGTCATGGGTTAGGCGGAAATGCTAGCAATGGGGGAATTACTGCGTATATGATGCTCTTGACATTTACGGAAAGATGTACTTTAGAAGATTAGTTAGGCTTTAACTGTTTCCATAAAGAGAAAAATTTTAACCCTTGTGTGAAATATAGGTAGAAGCATGAAGATACAGGCAGCAGTGGCGAAGGGTGAGTTTATGAGAAAGGTAAGCCGGCGCAAAAACAAAAAAAAAAAAAAAAACTTGCCTAGCCCGGACGTGGCGCACGTAGTCCAGTTACAAAATAACGGTGTCAATAAACCGTTTCATTAAATTCCTATTTCGAGCTACTTTCCTATTATGAGCTTCAAACGAAATGGTGAAAAATGGTTCTATTCCCGAAGTCATGTAAATCTAAACAGCTACGAATATGCTTTTCAGTCTGCACATGTTTTTTTGATGAATTCGTCAGATTATTAATATCTGTATCTGTATCTGTTTATATCTGTATCTGTGTGTGTGTCTGTCTGTGTCTGTCTGTCTGTCTGTGTGTGTCTGTGTGTGTGTCTGTCTGTGTCTGTGTCTGTCTGTGTCTCTTTATTCCATAAACTACTAGAATCTGAGAAGAGTAAACATGGAAAACAAAACATCTTATTTAATTTACAACTACCAGTCAGCCATTGATATTTATCGTAAAGGGAAACATTAAAAAATGTTCTAAAAACCCATCACGTCGTTTATAGTCATATCTGGTCGAGCACGACCTAGCCTAATTATGTGTTTCTTATTTTCAAAACTTAACCCTGAAAAGCATGTTTCCTCACGAAGCAAATAATCTGTCACACAACAATCTAAAACTATTAATGCCGCCATCCTACTAATAACTTTTCAAATCTACTCTAAAAAAGTAATTTCAACTTGCTAATCTATCGACTTACCACAAATTCCTAATTACAACGACGGCGAACGCACAATTTCACAACAAACTCACGATTATCCAATTCTAATTGTTACACTAATACCACACTAATAACTTATATGAATACAACGAACAAAATGCTAATTAACTACAAGTATCAACAAAATTAAAGGTTATAAATTCTATTAACTATTTACGTCAATCGTCAACATACTATTGTAGTCTTTGATCGTCAACAAGCGTCGAGCGAAGTTTGTCCCTCCCCCCGTCCCGAAACAAACCGAACGCTTACGAAATTCAGCGAATGGATTCCTACACTGTACCTATCATAACTCGACTTTTTACGGCTTACTATTGCCTCAAAAAACAGCGTGTCACGTGACCTGAAGTGACGTCATGACGAGATTATTTTGTATAGAAATTTAAGTTTTCATAACCCGGGCGGACAACGAGTTATACTGGAGGCACTAGAGCAAAATTGGCGCGAACTTTAAATGTTTTGTTTTCGTTGGAATATAAAGACAATTTTTTTAATGTAGGTTAGGGTTTTGTAATACTTTAATTTTATGGTGTAAGTATTAAATAAGTAATACATTCAGTGTGATTATTAAACACTGCTGAGAACTACTGACTGTCATAATTTCCTAAGGGAAGCCGACAGGAATCGGGTTATTGGTTAGCTGCGCCCCTGACAGGCAGTTGAATTATTTGGGTAATGAAAACCACGATATTATCTTCACGTTCTTAAACAAAAACAGAAGCTTTTAACCCTTAGCGGAAAGTTTCCCGCATATTTTATAAAGACAAATATTCATTACCTCCTAAAATTTTCTGAATAATGTGTAAAGTCTTGTATGACTTTCACAAAGCCAGAGACACGAGGGATAATTACGAAACTTTTAACCCTTACCTACCAAACTAAAAGAGATTCTGCGGTCACACCAAGTTTGGCGCCATATACTTACAGTGCAAGTATATGGTGCCAAATATATTGTATATAGGATTGGTGTAAGCAAAGCTTATCAAAATTTATTAAAACAATAAATCGGAACTTTTAGGAGCCGTGGTGGCCCAGTGGTTACGGACTCGACTTACGAGTTGTAAGTCGTTGTTTCGAACCCAGCCAGGCGCTTTACTTTGGGTCAATTATTTCATCACCACTGCTCTCAAAACGTTGAAGGAACACATCGTGAGGAAAACGGCATGTCCCAGATATAGAATAGGTTAGCTATTGATGAAATGATGAAATCTGCCTAGCCTTTTCCCAACTATGTTTCAGTCGAGTTCCAGTCTAACCGGATGCAGCTGAATACCATGTAAACATGGAGCGACTGGCTATCTGACCTCCACAACCCAGTAACTGGGTAATACGATACCCCTTGGTAAGACTGGTTGTCAGACTATCTGGTTTCTGTCTACCGGTAACGAATGTCAAAGATCCACGAATGACAGCCGGGACCAACGGCTTAACATGCTTTCCGAGCCACGGAGGAGTTTCGGTATGTAAAGATGGTCACCCATCCAAGGACAAACCGCGGCAAGCGTAGCTTCACCTGATCGAACGACCCGTGCGGCTGTTGTTTCCAAACGCGTCTATATAGATAAATAAAGTCGCGTCTAAATATAGATCTCCAATAAATCAATCCATATTTACCTAGACTGTTTCTAAGTCAATCCAATAGAGGATAGATATTCTCGCACATAAATACGTATACTTGTGTGAGCCTAAAGTAATCATTTTGAATTTTCTGTAAGTACTAGCTTGAAAACGATATAAGTAATAAACTTTTGTTTTGATCCCAGCACGCGTAGAATGACGCTTTCTATTTCTACGAAGAATAGACACAGCTCTTTCTGTACAAAGTGACATTTCGTGTCTCCATTTTTGACATCGCACCGTAGAAATCCTTCTACAATCTGTCATATTGTCTTTCGTTTCTAACAATCTTTGTCAAGGTCCTTTTATATGTAGACTATTTCAGAAGAAAGTTTTCTATCCCAAACTATCAAAATCACACTGACAACTGACAGTTGTCTCCACGGCCACAAAGTATAAACGGTTATCTACAAAATCATGATCTTCTCCTATTTTACATCATTTAGTTAATAGGAAATATTAGCAAGGAAATAGTTAAGGCCAATATTACTGTAATATTTTTTAAGCTATTGCATAGCTTTTATCGGAGACTCTGAGCGCGGCGACCGAATGTAGAAATTCCGTAACGAAAAAAAAAACCTGACGCGAAAGTTTGTGAGGATGGATGGATGGATGTTTGTTACTCTTTCACGCAAAAACTACCGAACGGATTTTAATGAAACTTTACAGTAATGTGGCTTATATATCAGAATAACACATAGGCTACAATTTATAAAGATTTTATGTGATTTAGCCATAATATAACGATAAGTATCCAGTAAGTCGGAAAAAATCCTGCCCTCTGAGATCTATCTTTGCGTGCGCTGCCTAAACCGCTGGAGTTACATGAAAAGAATGTATTGTGGGGTTGTTTGTCTTAAAGAGTTCTAAATAAAAGTCCGCGACAGCATATATCTACCTTTTATGTGGAAGCCATTATAGCCAAAATAGTGAGCTATAAATACATTTAAATTGAATACTTTTTTTAAGTTGCATATTTTAGAGTATTTAGTTAATTCGTATCAAAATAAATACCTTCATCGCTTTCGGTATTTAATGTAGATAAAATTTGTCTTTTACACTAAGTAATTTGGACAAATATTTTAAAAGTTAGAACGATAAGAATGACCTGCGATGAGTCGACGGCGGGCGCGCAGAACGAGGGTGGAGGGGCGAGATAGGCAATGACGCGCGATCGCCGAGTGCGCGACCCGAACGCGGGCAGACGCGTGAGGGCAGACGTCATTGACGGTTGTGTAAATTCTGCGATTTAGGGGGGGGGTATAGGGGTATTTTTTTAAAAAAATATTTTAAATCAACAATATTATCTTCTTATTTTTTAATATATGCTATGCAATAGCTTTACCGCGGCAGTCCTCGAGTGCCACACGTATTTTTGTTCTAAAATACGGTTCTTTGACAGTTTGAGAAAAATTTTAGTAGTTTTCATTAATATCGGTCAAAATTGAGAACCAAACAGAAAAAAAATCCTATGACAAAACAAAGAATTTTGAGTCGTATGTAAGAGTGAATTTCGTAAAAAGTGCAGTTGACTCTTTCTACTTTGGTGGCGTCGTACTGTCTACACGTAACGTCATTTTTGTCTACTCTTCCGTCGACAAAACGGTGCTCGTGCTAAGCCTGCTGAAGTAAGTAGGTAATAAAACAAACACGTCATTCGCAGGTGATAATTAAAATTATCCCTGTTGACTAACTGAATGACCCATCAAATCATCATACGATTAGATACTGATTATTATAAGTACCTGGTCGACCGAGCTTTCTTCGGGTGAAAATATATAAAGATATCATCCAGGTATACCAACGTTGTATCACATTCCCGAAGCTGTGAAAATAGAGAAAATTATTTTGGCCAGATATGAAACCTAGCTAGACAGATTTTCGCCTTTTTGCAACTTTCATCGAAATCATTAGAGTGGTTTTCGAGAAAGTGATTACAAATATACTTATATACTCAATTCTATACTATTAAATTAGCTATATTTAGCTAATTTAATAGTATAGGATTGATTTATTCTCTGTAGTTTATATGTAGCTCTCTACATAACAAAGATGGTTCTATTCTATTATGACCTCAAAGGCTCAAACCCAAAATGGACGAATCAGAAATATAATTATTCCCTGCAATTGTTATTTAATTTCACCAGTTCATTAACCTTTGTGAATGCGGCACCCCAGTAAGAATCTTTGTTGTCAAGACAAATTAACGAATTAATAGGCACGTTTTATCTTGAAAAACAAAAGAGTTTCATTCCATTACGCCAAACGTAGTCAATTTGCAAATTAGGTCAACTAGTGGAACTCACCCCTTCGGTTTTAGACATCCTCATTGTCGGTTACGTTCATTGTTCTTTACTGTTCCCTATCATGAAGATGGTTTCTGGGTAAGACTGTCTCTGAGTAGGCCTATTCAGATTTAATAGGTAGGTATTCATGAATAGAAGGTAATTGTTTAGTTCAATATGGGGATAAAGTGGGATATTTAATGTACAAATATTGTTTTCTCAAACATGCTTGAAAATTCGAGCATTATTTTGTCAATCTTCTTCGAGATAAATCGAAATTGCTGTACTGGCCGAAAACATGCAAGCGCCTGGCTGGCAATGTTTATGAGTAAAGCCTTAACTGTCGTGTTTACCGGCCAAATAAATGAAGTACTATGAAAACAGCCTGTCGTGTTATTTAAAAACGGAACGAAATTCTTACTTCAACACATGGCAACCAAGGAGGTAAATCATCAAAGATTCTATTTTTTCTATTTGGTTTGCAAATAGAACTGTTTATAATAAAGAAGAAACAAATGAACATAATGGCGCGTAAAAAATTATAATCGTTCTTTATTGATTCTGGACCTGATAATTAATTTACTTAGTTTGAATTTCCGCGCATTGTTTCAGAAAAGTACTATTGGCGTATAGGCCACTACAGTAATGTACTATTTATGAAAAATGTTCAATTCCATACTTTCAGAAGAGATATGTAACTCTTCTGAAAGTATGGAATTGAACATCACACATCATCCAACGTCGATAAGTGAACACAACACATTATTTTAACCAATGCGAAATTTTGTTAAAACTGACGCCCAACAAAATTCCCGACAGCCTTTTGAGCCAAACAAACTCACTGTTTCAATAAACTCGGCGAGAATTAACAAAACGTTGCGGTTCTTTGTATTTCGAGCAACACGGAACGCGGAAAATGTATTCCAACTCCCTTTCCCGAAACACGGTGCCCGTAAATAAGCACAGCCACTCAAGATGGTAGCTCTATGTAAATATGTACCTCTGTTAATTTCCAAGCACTAGACTACATTGTGTCACCGCTCTGAGTGCTTTTCATTAGAGTGCACATTCAGAGGGAAAATGCAATTTCCCTTGCGCGAATTGTGATTCTAGTGAAGGGAAACTTGATATAATTTGTCGATATATTATTATTTTACGCGCGACTCACTGATATAATCATTTTCCAAGTGTATTTCTTTTTTCTTAGTCAACGTTTTTTTTGCATACATAATCATAATTTCAACATAGGTACACCATCCCCCAAAAAACATACAACTTCTGACCGCACATCAGTCCCCCTCTGTCCCAAAGCGTTCACTTCCCTTACAAATTTCGGAGCTACTTTACAAAGTACCTACATCTCCCTACCAGAAACACCGATATTACCTGTGCAAAAAAATTGTCTGCACTTAAGTTGCCGAGGGGACACCGCGGCACCGCGAGCGCTCCGTTGCAAGCTTTTACGCATTCTTGTAATTTATTACGCCGCGCTCACTCCAGCATTTTTCATTGTGGTAATTTCAACGCCCCACCAATGATTGGCTCGAGCACATTTTTTCCACCAGCTCTCAAATTCAATGGTCATTTATTAACTCAAATGCAGCACATGGGAAATGAATGGTGTGAAATCGTGCGGAAAAGTCAGGAAATCTTTTTAGAAAATGAATGTGGTTGATTGAATTTAGCACCTTCCGCGTGTGTTAATGTTCTTTAAAAATACTTATTTCCTTGGACTAATTAAATTAAAGTAAAGCACGTGGTGTTAATAATTAATAACTTTTATACAGTGA
The DNA here is from genome assembly GCA_914767755.1 of Agrochola circellaris. Lineage (NCBI taxonomy): Eukaryota > Metazoa > Arthropoda > Insecta > Lepidoptera > Noctuidae > Agrochola > Agrochola circellaris. The sequence continues at coordinate 8,168,391 of OU611847.1, forward strand.
GTATTATCACAATAGAATATAAGAGACGTGGACCATCGGCATAAAAATCTCTTTTGTTATCAAGGCGTGGATACAACATAAAAAGGAAATTGTAAAGTATTAAAAAGAAAAATTAAGTTATAAAATGGTGGAGGTTTATTTCATGCGCGCTCGGCTATGGCGCCTAGGTAAATGCGAAAAGTTCTTGTATAAAATGAACGCGGCTAATAGGCGGCTTAATAACATTTCTGCTTTCCTCGCTTCCTGAGATAATTGAAGGGACTCTTACATGATTGAATTCCTCATTAGTTTCTACGCGGAGTAATTAAATGAGATGCAAATAGAAAATCATGGTTGAATTATTTTCTATTTTTAGTCGGAGAGAGGTGTGAAAAACTGAAGAAACTCCTCAATTTGTGCAGGAATGAAAAGTTCACCATTACTTTTGCCAACCCAGATCGGAAAAGTTATGACAAGCCGAATGGTTTTTTATAAAGTAACACTCCACCTCACCTTTACCCGCTACTTTTTCCAAGCCAATAAAACGAGTGATTTATGTTCCGCACAGCTAATCAAAATCATATCGATCACCAGCTTAAAACTCCATTTATTTCACTTTGCTTAGCCGAGAATGATTTAGCTTCCAATCGGAGAAAAATAATCTCTATATTTCTATGAAAAACTGCAAAGCTGAAGAAAAATTACTTAGCAGTGAGGAAGAAGGTTTTTCATTTGCCAAGGACCTAACATTAGATTAACCACCATCATTGTCTAGTCTATTATCTACCTAATATCTAAACATTGGTTTCCTAAAGTAGGTCCTACTGAATCTAGTTGCACATAATTAAATTAATGCAAATCTGTCATCTTTAACAAGCCTGATTTAATGCAGGAATTGTAAGTTTGAACTGTACTTGTTTTGTAAGACAGATTTGAGAAATGGTGCACTTGCGGAATGACCGCCTTGGGTACAATACAAAGAGTAGGTAAGTACTATAATATAACGGGTACCGTAGAATAGTAAAAGTCTGAAATGCTTAGAGACAGTATACCACAGATAAACGACTCGTCGATAATTACGCAATGTAAATTATCAAAAATGAGATAGAGAAATGAGAATCAAAATTTTTTTTTGTAAACTTTGACGTTCAAAAGTGCCTTACAAGGGCCTATTTGAAATAAATGATTTGACTTTGTCTTTGATCCCTAGCCCTAACATATAGCAATAGACAAAATTGTCAAACAAATTGCTTGAATATGCGGCTTGTGGCTACTCTGTATGTGTGTATTTTACGTTTTTTTTTTGTGCTTTTCGTGTATTACAGGCGTGATGTTATGTTACTCCAAGAGGTGGATATTTTTATACTTACACATAACTTCATAAAATCACGCCATTTCCCCATGTGGGTAGTAGAAACTATAAACGACTCTGCAATGGCTTCTACTTCGATATTTTCGTTTTCTTCAAAAGTCTCTGTTCAAAAAATATTACGGTTGAAGGCCGCATACCGCTGGCATAATAAAACTTAACCGTGCCCGTGGACTTATCACAGCTAAATATAGAAAAGAAAAAGAAAAATTGTTTTAAGAGCGTTTATCCTAAAAGTTGGCAACGTCGCAAATAGCTGTCAAAAATTTACCTGTTTTGATTAATTTGGCAATATTACTCGTAATGTATGGAAATAAGAAATGTGGCTAACTAGCGAACTAGCGGCGTGATTTTATGAAGTTATGTGTAAGTATAAAAATATCCACCTCTTGGAGTAACATAACATAACATCACGCCTGTAATCCCCGAAGGGCTAGGCAGAGGTGTACCTATAGTACACCCAAATTTCCCCAGGTAAGTTTAAGTCCCATGTATGAGGGGGCGAGCCTATTGCCAACCACCAGGCACAAATCCAGACACCGGGCTGTTACTGAGATATTCCAGATGGAATAACCCAATAACATACAGGGTGGCAGGGACATCGACGCGAAGCCGGTTAACATGGGGTCAGTACATGATTCTGAACCCCCCTGCGTAGAAATTTTTCGCCGGTTATTAAAAAAAAATCTGCTGTTTCATAGAAAAGTGCAATACCAACGCGGTCAAAATGTATGGAGCACCTGTTTTTTTTTTTAATAAGCGACGAAATGTTTCAGCGTAGGGGGGCTCAGAATCATGTACTGAATCCATGGTAACCGGCTTCGTTTCGATGTCCCTGCCACCCTGTATTTAATTGACTCTTACTCTGAAAGGTGAAACACGTGTCGATTTCTTACAGGGTTCTTTATGACTCTCTAAGAACAGTTAAGCGGATTAGCTTATTAAATATACGTCGTCTATTGTATTTTAATCCAATAACACTGCCCGACCCGGGAATCGAAACCAGGACCTCATGCTCACCAGTCGCGTTTGCGACCACTAGACCAACGAGGCAGTTTAGAATGTTTCCTTGTTAATACTGCTGTTATTTGTTACTTTCATGGTACGAGCTTCACGAGCACACCTTAGGTCATGGTAAAAGAAATGGTGAAACATCCAGCAAAGTTTGTAGCGGTACTGACAGCCCAAGAGTATCATCTTACTATGTTAGGATAAACCTTCCGCATTCCATAAGGTTGAACTAGTCACTGGCTTGAACTAACTGGTGGGTGTGGCCAAAAAGCACTCCTTCTCACCTGGCATCGCGTCCGACAGAGATAGCATCAGTGGTGAGCAGTTACACGCTGGTCTACACGCACTATGTCTAGTTCGCATGCACACAAACATCGTTCCGAACTACTTTAGTAAAAAAATACGAAAAGCTCTTTTAAAACGGAGTTTTATTTAAAAAAACACGGCATAATGTAAGGTAAGTACAAATAAAGTTTATTGAACTCTTCAAAAATTGAGCTTTGTCGGTGCCTACTTTATTTTGGAGATTTTACACTTTTTTTTATTACTTATGTACCTACGCCCAAAGTTGCGTTAAAATTTGCAAGAAAAAGGAATATTTGTTGGCTCCTAACTTTTAATGGCTTTTTATTTTACTATTCTGTTTCCGTACAGACAAAATTAATAATGAGACAAAACGATAATCATGTTTAACTTTGGATGTAAGTACAATGTCAAAGTGGAGTAATACCCCCCGAAATTTATATGTAAAAAATATCGAGTAGTGCAACCTTAAAGGCCTGTTTATAAAATAAAAATTACTTACGCGCTTATAACATGCATGGTCTGTATCGCCGCCGATGGTCGTGACAGTCGTCTTGATGGTGGCAGCGGCGCGTGCGCTGTTCCTCCTCCTCCGTACAACACTGGTTGGAGCGACAGCGACCCGCCCAGGGACATCGATGGAGGACTCGATAATCTGTGCAGAGAGATAGAAAATATCTATAAAATACTTAGAAACTGTAAGCAAATTGACAGCTAAGTTAATTTGCGTAGCCATTTCATACAACTGTCAAGTGATTTGAATATACCTACGGTCAATTTAAGTTGGTAGCCAATTTGCTTAGCAATTATTTTCTCTGACTTTACCTACAGGCAGAAAAGAGTACAACGACTGTTCGTAGTCATCATCAGTCTAGTATTAAATGTACTGGAACGTCGCCAGAATGAGATTTGTAGAAATGGATTCCTCGAGAAATCCGGCTAGATTGGTAAAAAATATGATAGTGTTCTGGTATGGTTTGGTTTCGTCTGCGTTTACCGGCATAAAAAGTATCCTATGTCCTGACCCAGGGTCCTAATTGCGTAATACACGATCAATCACAATCAGTTTCATTTTGACTGTTCAAGAACATTCATTGCGTTACTTACGTTGTTGAGCAGACACATTTTTCGAACATACGAAGCAATGGATCAGCAATATTCTTCAAAATGATTTAGAGTAAGATTGATCGTGTGGTACGCAATTGAGTTCCTAGTCATGGTGTTAGACCATGACTAGGAACTCAATTGTTGTCATTTGCCAAATTTCGTTCAAATCCATTCAGCCATTTAAGCGTGAAATAACAAACAAACAAACGACCAAACTCGCTTTCGCATTTATAATATTAATTAGCAAGGTTACTTAGTAAGGTGTTGCAACCATAACCAAATATTATTTACATACATCTCGCATATATTTACTTATTAATTATTCAAATATTTTGTAACAATTATATAATTTAAAAGAGTGTCCATGGAGTTTCTTGCCCGTTCTTCCGCCTAGAAACCTACGCTTTGGAATGGGCAACTAGCTCCTTCTTTCTGAATGACCAACTCCCTTGACAATTCAAAAGTGTCCGCAAAATGATTTAGTTGTAATAAATCCTTTGAGTTTGAGTTTGACAGTGGCAAAAACTGCCTAACATCCAGAAGTTGGAAGAATCATCCTTCTACAATACAATAAAGGCAATAAAAGAAAACCGTACTAGGAATACTACTTAGGGACCACCAACGGAGAGCACAAAGAGGCATGTAAAGAAACTACAGAATTAACTATACGTACGTAGCTTACTCCCTAAATCCGACAGCGAAATACTACAACCCAGTAAGTCTCTGACAGATCCGCGGATTACTTATTACATCCGTACTAAAGTTATTCCGGAACGCTCTGCTGATAAATTGTATTTGTATTTTATTTTAATAAGGCATTACTTAGTCGCTGCGTTTGGTATGCAGAGCTTATAAAATGCATGAATGAAAAAGAAAATCGTAACACAGTATTTCTAGAGTATTAAGTCCGCTTGTGCATGAAGAATTTATTAATAATAGAATATGTAGTTCTGACAGAGCGAAAGAAAGCTATTTTATTGAGGGGTTTTCTAATTAAGTCAGTTCCCGAACACATTTTTATAATTAATCACAACATTTTTTGGCCAAGAATCAGCATCGCCAAACAACGTGGCAATGTTGCCAGCCTTTTGGGCACTTTTCCTGTTGACAGTGATGCAGACGAATTTTTTGACGCCCTATGATTCCTTCCCCTCATTTTTTTATATATCTGTATATATTATTATTTTAAGTTTTTTACTGTTTATATTATGTAAATATTATCTTGTTTAAAAATAAATTATTATCTCAACATTCTTTTGAAATCCTAAATTAACTTCATGAGTATGTTTTACTGAAATTTACATTAGCGTTATGTCAACAAAATACCTACGACGAACCAACCCAGTTATTAAAGTAGGACTAGGAAACAACACTTCAATTATTTAACTTCAGTGGTAACAGCGATCGATATTCCTAGACCGTTTCAAATACCTTTGAACGTTTATACGGAAAACATCGACCAGTCAATTCTCATTGTTTATTCACCTTTTTCGTTCGAAAACAGTGATGGTTTTCTGAAATGACGTTCAGTAGGTGCAGCATTGAGACGTCAGGTCCGGGCACCTGTCAGAAGTGTCAAAGCGCCTATAATTGCTTTATTCCTGACTAAATGATGAACGAATGCATGAAACAAATGATGAACGTCATCATATATTTTATATTCATTGTCGAAATGGAAGACCTTTTGTCAAAGTGGCGCCAACTGGTGGCGTGAATACTCATGAAAACCCTCATCTGGTACCTGTAGGTAAGGATTTTCGAAAAACAAAAGAAGGTAGCTTCGAAATGAGACCTACCAGGGAAGCGCGTTAACCCTATTTGGTAGCCCCTCTTCTCTGTCCAAATAACGCAGTGACTTGCCAAATAAACCCGTCTAACTAACCAAATAATATACTTCCACTGACCAAATGAAGGCACATTTTGGTACATTTCCACCCTCATTCTCTCTCTACGGTTATTAAATGAGCAAACTCCGTGGACCAATTTTCCGATTTTCCTCGAATTTGTCAAAACGTGGATTTAGTTGCCATCGTGATTCGGATTTAAAAAGTCTCCCTACTTTGTAATTGCTACGAAAATAACATCGAGATAAGCTTTTATTGGCTTTTCCTGAAAATTATTTTTATAACAATTTTAAATGTTTTAGAACGAGGGTGGTTTTTATTGCCTTCGGTTTTTTCAGGTTTATCCAGTCATTTACAATATTTGAATTCTGTTACTTCTGTAAACCAAACAAATCTTGACCAACTTATCAGAAACTTTGTGTCAGTTTTCCATTGGAAAATGTGAACAAACTGATTTTGGGTGCGTTGTGAAGCGATTGCACCACTCTTGGTAATCATTTGACCAATACAACATAATAACTTTGTCGAAAACATCAAAATAAATTAAAATAACCAAAAAAAAGCTCAAATCTCCTGTATCCTTGTTTAAAATTAAAACATTTCTCGTACCGACGCATGGAACACTAGGTTTTGTATTACCTTATTTGTGGGTAGCTCGCAAATCCATGGTATAGAGTTTTTCGATTCCCCGCGGGCCTGTTCAATGTTCATTACGAACACGGTTTGTACACTGTCCATGCATAATTCTTTTTCCCTTTGTTGCACGACCAGCCTTTATTATATCAGGAACGCTTATAAATGTGCAATTGGGATTCTCTTTTGTGCTATTTTTAGTATCGTGGCGTTAATTATCATCATTTGCATTGCATCTTCAATAATACAGAGAGGTTTTTTCTCTATTACAGCTCATATTTATAGCTCAATTTTAAACTATGAACCAACATTTCCTTGAATAACTTTCGGCGTTTCAGAAACTACCGTCGTAATTGTTAAAATAGATTTCCTCCTTAACTATTACTAGACTACGAAAGATCAAACAACTTACTTAGTTATTATATGTAGTTCCAAACAAGTTCTCTTCAACATTTCCGAGATAAACGGTCTACGTTATCTGTAGTTGAAGTTTGGTCTGGCGTTACTTCTGCGTTTGGGTTTGTATTCAATAGTGTGTCACGAATAGATTTCACGCAAACCCAGTTGCTGTGTTAACTTCCTACAAAACTCACACTCGAACGCTATCTATTTGTAGGAACTACATAAAACGAATACAGTTTACTGTTAACAAATAAACCAGGAAAGGATATCCTATTTATGAACTCGCTTTTAAACGTTTTCCTGGAAACACGAAGAAAAGAAATAGATCAAAGAATGTTATGCTAAGCAGGTAGATTACATAGGTACCTGTATAATATAATTTAAAAAACAGTAAAATAACTTGCGCTTGTAGGACGTAAAATTATATGAGGTACCTATATGAAACGTTTATGAAATTACTTAGCGCAAAATTAATTAATTTAATAACTTATATCACAGCAGCATCTGTGTTCAACGTGACTTTCCCAGTAAAGGGTCATTAATAGTATAGTATAGTGTGTATAGTTTTCGCTAATTGCTTACTTTGCTTAAGTATGAGACTTTCGCTCAAGCTTTGCATAGAAAGACCATCTGCTAAATATATAAAAATTTGGTAGTTAATCTACCTGTTCTTCTAAAATGAAATCTAATAATAATCTAGATGCTGCTTTGATGTCTTTGTACTCCAAAACTGTAGCTGAATGCCTGAGAAAAATTAGAGAAAGGACAAAAACAAATGAAATAAGTACCTCAAAGGTGACTCCAGATGCACTCGATGTGAAGAACATGACGGTGCCGGATGGTGATGCGACGACGGATGCGGTGGTAGGGGCGGAGGACTACTATGCCGGCTCAGGGTCTCCGGAGAAACCAGCGCAGCCCCCGCGGATGCCGGGCTCGGCAGGGGCGGAGCGCTACCGCCTGATATCTCGGAGTCTGCGCCCCCGAACGTGGCGCGGGAGACGTGGGACCCACCCGACATGTTGTTGGCCGGGATTGAGTAGCAACTGCAACAAATAGAATATCTTTTAGCTTTACGAAGAGAACTACAACAGTTGCGATTAACAGGTTCTGGAATGTCGACTTCAGAAACTGGTAGAAGTGTTGACAGTCTTACACCAGATGGATAAGCAGCCTGGTAAAGGTCACAACGGAAGGTCTTTGAATGAGAACAGTTAACCGTTCGTTGAGGAAATCTTTAGAGATGAGCCTTTATTCTGAAAGTGGGCAACGTCGCAAACAGATGTCAAATATTTCACTGTTTTGATTAATTTAGCAATGTATGTAAATACTGTTGTAATAAATATGTATTTACTGTATGAAAATATAAAATGTGGCTAACTAGCGAACTAGGATATTAATAATGAATTGCAGTTATAACCCTGAATTTGATATGTAATAGTTTTAGGTATAAAAAAGGCATTTGGAAAGGTTCCAAATATTTTTTTTACATCTATAATTAAATATTCGGTGTTACGATATTAATTATTACATTTCATAATCAATATTTAGTTCAGTAGTTAGCCACATTTCATATTTCCATACAGTAATATTGCCAAATTAATCAAAACAGGTAAATATTTGACAGCTATTTGCGACGTTGCCAACTTTTAGTATAAGCGCTCTTAATGATGACACAGACCGTGTCTAAAACCTCAAAAGTGGTGACCTATCTCGATTTTTATTCTACAGCTATGATTACCAGGTGCATGTCGTCTCCTAACAGGTCGCTCAGTTTGATAATGATACTCCTGGCACAGTGTCTGAAAGCTGCGTTTGCAACAACAAGACCCAAGAGACCGCTTAATTAGTAATGAGCACCAGGTGGCGTTGTTTGCGGCCGGGAGTGCTCTCCGGCTCCCAGGTGCTTTGTATATGAAACTATTTTTATGTCGGTTGTCATTTTCAAACGTAGGTATAACTAGTGAGATAATTTAAATCGAAACACCGATCGTGTCAATCTCAGTCATAATAATAATTCTTATGTTGAATTTGTTCATCTACAGATACACTAATTAAGTATACTATTATAAAGATAAAAGATATGTATTTTTGTTTGTAATGAATAAACTCAAAAGCTAGTGTGTATATTTATATATATATAAATATATCACGCGGGCGAAGCTGCTGGCGGAAGCTAGTGTTTGAAATCATTGTCATTTTTAAACGTCGCACGTCGTAGGTACTACCTTCTTAGATAATTTAAATCGAAACAACGATCCTGTCAATCTCCGTAATTATAATGATTCTCTTTGATTCTTTGACTAAGCAGAAATCTAAAATCTTGTGTTGTTTGTCAGAGGTGTTGTAAATCATTCATTATTTTATTACTTACCTTGTTTCTTTAGTTTTAAGTTGGCTTGTACCTAGGCTTACAAATTACCATAATTTTAGTTCATGAGGTGTTTACCTTTAAGTAATTGTTACACTGTTCAAAGTTTTTTAAGACGTTATTTTTATCAAGATGTTAATGTAAACAATTGTTGGTGAACCAAATAAATAAATAAATAATTCTTATATTGAAAACTATATACTTAAATATTGTATGTATTAATGGCAAGCGTTGTGAAGCTTTGTGCAGACCAGCGCGACTTGTCGCGCGACGCGACACCGGTTATTGTTATACCGTCAAGTTTTCTTAGAAATTGTATTGTTCGAGTCGCGTCGCGGCGTCGCGTCGCCCTGGTCTGCACGAAGCTTAAATGTTGATGACAAGGAAGCTTCGAGGGATGTCCTGCCGCCATATTAAGAGCGTTTATTCTGAAAGTGGGCAACGTCGTAAATAGATGTCAAATATTTCGCTGTTTTGATTCATTTGGCAATATTACTGTATGGAAATCAGAAATGTGGCTAACTAGCGGAGATTATTAATTATGAAATGCAATAATTAATATCGTTACACCGACTATTTAGTTTTAGATGTAATAAAAATATTTTCAATCTTTCCAAATGCCTATTTTACACCTAACACGGGTAGAAAATCAAATTCAATTTTATAATTGCAATTCATTATTAATATTCTAGATCGCTAGTTAGCCACATATCTTATTTCTATATAGTAAGATTGCCAAATTAATCAAAACAGGTAAATTTTTGACAGCTATTTGCGACGTTACCAACTTTTAGGATAAAGCTTTGTTCAGACTAGCGCGACGCGACACCGGTTATTATTACACCGTGAAGTTTTCTAAGAAATTGTATTGTTCAAGTCGCGTCGCGCTGTTCTGCACGAGCCTTAAACGCTCTTAACATTGTTATTTGAAAATATTGTAAAAACCAATTATTTTTAAAAGAGTTATCGTGGAGTTTCTTGCTAGCTCTTTCCATAGGAACGGTTCATAAGTGCTCGTGTTCGTTTATGTGAAATAAAATATTTTGATTTTGATTTTTGATTTTAATGGGCACTTTATCTTCGTAGTATTTAATTTTGTTTATATTCATATATTTGTCATCATACTAATTTAGTCTTTGAAAATAACTTTATTTGAACAAGTACAAGGACGCCTTAAGCCTCGTGCAGACTAGCGCGACGCGATTCGAACAATACAATTTCTAAGAAAACTTCACGGTATAACAATAACCAGTATCTCGTCGCGCTAGTCTGCACGAAGCTATATTCAGAGAATGATATTTACAGTAACGTTCTGTAATGCAAGTAATCGTTTTCTTCAGACCGCGAAGTCTAGCCATTAGCAGTGCAAATGCACTAAACGTTAGACTTCTTTGTCAACTCAGAAAAAAAAAATGAATAGAACCCCAGTTGTCTAGGATGCTAAAAGGTTTGATTCAAAAACTAATCTCGTTTCAACTTTAGCGAGTCTGGTGTTTTAGATACGATTAGGACTCAACTTGTGAAAATAATTCTACAATATTTTAAGAGGCTTACAACAGCTAAAGCGCGGTCACTGTCGGACTGCATAGAAATGAAAGAGAAGCGCGATGACACGACGCAGGTAATTTATTGCAAAATATGAAGCAGTTAGCGATTTACAAAAAATCTATTGATTGGACTGGAAAATTAAAACACTATTATGCTAATATGTAGCTTGTAGAATAATCTGACAAAAAATCAGAATGATTGCATGTAAATTAATATGATTTTTAGTCGTTAAAAGAAATTTTTAGAGGTATCTTCATGATTTTTTTCTATCGTATCAAATTAGTTGTATTATGTTTTCAACACACTATCATACTAGCATATATCCTGAAGAATATCATATATTTTTCTGATTTTGTTTACTGCAGTGGATCATATACTTTTACGCATTATAAAACTTGAGTTTAGGCACGTTTAGGTCCTGTAGTCCCCTTAAGGAGAAAAGATTTAATTTTTTGTATGTATGTTTGTTTGTATTGAATAAACTCAAAACTACCGGACCGATTTAAAAAATTCTTTAACCTGTAGAAAGCTTTATTATCACTAAGTAACATAGGCTATCATTTAAAAAGGTATCACGTGGGCGAAGTCGCTGACGGAATCTAGTCTTTAAACATACTTATTATAATATAATGTCACTTTTGTTGTCTGCCTGTGACCGCGCTGGTCTTCTAAACTACGCAACAGATTTTGATACGGTCTTTGCCATCTTAGATACGGCACAGAAATGTTGATATTTTGATAAGTCGCCACATTTGTAGATTGCACCCGTGCAAAGCAAGGGCGGGTCATAAATATTATAAAGTCGTTTTTCGTATCCGCCTGTGTGACCGCGTTGTTCTCCTTAACTGCGCAAGGTATTTTGATGTGGTTTTCATAATCATTTAGAGGATTTATTCCGGAAAGTTTATAAGTTTACATACAACCTTAGGAACGAGATAAAGGCCATTAAAAAAAACTTGGATGTCTAAGAATTTACCACCTGTAGTCAAAGTAGCTATGTTAAGTTTTTTTTTAATAATTATGAAAGCTGAGAGTCTGAGAGAGAGAAAGAGACCATGAAGTCACCTGTTAAGATTTTTAATTTAAAGTTGAAAATTTAAGTCAGAATTAGAAATTTTACTCATATAAGTAAGCACTACTCATGAAGAATCAGTTGCAAAAAGAATCTTTTTTTGTATTTAAGTTGGTCAGGTCGAAAATTCTCAAAAATTCATAACTCGAATTCTATGAAAAGTCGCGGAACATTTACGGGGGTGACTCAGATACCCCACGATACGAGGGACCAAACATTAATTTACTTTACTTTTTGGACGTCTGTGTTCCGGCCACCTGTGTCATTATAAACTTATACATAATAGGTAATAAAGAAATGTAGATCAAGAAATGTAGGTCGCTAGTCTTTAATAAAGAAAATTCTCGTGAACATTATAACAAGCTTCGCTTTGTCCTACAAGACAAAGACAAATTATAAGAAAAAACTTGTGTTAACGCAGCGTCACTAAACAATACAAAGAATGTGGAAGCCATTTTAAACTTTACTCTCTTCCTCAAGTACTTGGTTTTAATTAAAGAACATCGCGTGTCCTTTAATTAAAAACTAACTTTTCGTGCAACTATGAACGAACCCTCTACTTTCGATAGGTAGGTATAGAAAAGTATCGGTACAGTACCATCAAAGAAGTTCATAACTAACCACCGTGAGGACTATTCTTGTTTGCAGCGCTCGGCGGCTATAGAACCGCCCGGTGTGGTCATCGTGTTCACGGGATTTTGTTTTCAAACTGGTTAGATATGAACTTCTTTGATGGTACCTACAGTAAGAACCTACGAGAATTTGGCTGCAAACCTCTTTGGAATTAAAGCTCCCGCAGACAGGAGCGACGCGATGGTGCCACGTGATTTTGATAGAACAATTTCCATGAAGTTTCACAGAAATTGTTCTACTAGAGTCGAGTCGCGTCTGCCCGCGGGAACCTTTAGTAGATTATGATTAGTTTGTTAGTATAAGCAAGATTGAGTGCAATTATTAGCATTTAATAAATGCTGGTAGAGAAAAAAGCTAAAGATAAAGTTAGTTTTTATACTCAGGAAAAAGAGTTTGGTTAGATAATAATCTTCTTCTTCTTTTCGAGTGGTTAGTGACTAGGCTTCTTAGCCGTTGAGAAATATCTCTCAGGCATGCCGCTTTCCTCACGATGTTTTCCTTCACCGATATTGAAGCAAGTGATAATTATACAATACGCACATGAATCCGAAAAGTCAGAGGTGCGTGCCTTGGGTTCGAACTCGAGGCCTATGACTTGGCAGTCTGACGGTCACACCGCTAGGCTATCACTGCTCGCTAGATAATAATAAGTACCAAGTAAGTAATGTACTAAGTAAGTAAGTCAATAACTTTGTTCAACAATCCTAACTTTATCGTTTATTTCGCTTTCAGTGTTAACGGCTGAACAGATTTCGATGGAATTTGGCACAAAGGTAGACCTTGACCTGGGTTAGGACGTAGGATACTTTTTATCCCAGTAGTTCGATCCCGCGGAATCGTTGCCGAACTCCACGCGGGCCGCGGGCGTAAACTAGTTAATTATATTTTCGCATAATCTTAGTACCTATCTGAGCTGAAGCACTATGTAAATGAATATGTAAAGTAAACACCTATTACAAGTACATACATTTTAGAGCATCTCCATTTCGCGCAGTGACGGTGTTCGTCTACGTCAGCGTAAATGGAGATATAATCCTCCAAATTCATCACCATTACGGCTCGTCGACGCTCTACGTACTCTCAAATATGGGTACGCGAAAACGAGGCAAAAATTGAAAGCCCTCACCGCTCCAATTTCACAAGGAATCATGCTGACTATGACATTTGGGAGGATAACTTTTACAAGGAGTTATCAAGAGTACCTACACGAAGATTCCTCCCTAAGTGAGTTATTACACGGAAAACATTTGAGATACCAACGCTTGTCTCTGGACGAAATACGTGGGTTCAATGAACTTTTGAGTGCAGTTTTCCGCCTTCGTCTGGCGACATTTTGTACCAACTTTTTTTTAAATAAAATTTCAACGATGCGATATTGCCTTTGGTGTCAAGGTGTAACTTGTGCTGGAATCTGATTGGTATTGCAAACATTTTTCTTCTGAAACTTTCGAAATTAACTTTTATTGAGGTCTAGACATTTAGACGAAGTTTCGGCATGTTAACTGTTCGTGTAAAGATTCCTAATTCCTAAAATGTGTTTTCTTCTTTCTTTCTTTCTTTCTTTAATACTTTCTTTCTTTCTTTGAATACAGCGCGATACATAGCCAAATGTTTAACCATAGTTTTTAGTGTTCCGTACCCGAAGGGTGCCAAACAGAACCCTATTACTAAGCTTCCGCTGTCCGTCCGACCGTCCGTCTGTCTGTTAGCGGGCTGTATCTCATAAGTTGACAATTGAAATTTTCACAGATTGTGTATTTTTATTGCCGCTATAATAACATTCTTTTTTTAAACGCTGCAAAAAAATCGTTTCTTGTCTATACAAGAAACGCGTTATTTTGCAGCGTTTAAAAAAAGAATGTCGCGTGAAAAAACGCCGAAAAAAACACGTGTCTTGTATGGGATACTCCATAGTACCCCATACAAGAAACGTGTTTTTCCGGCGTTTTTTTCGGCGACCTTCGTGTGCGAGTCCGACTCGCACTTGGCCTGTTTTTCTTTATTTTCACTACTAATAATAAACTATCTAATTTTACAACATTCACTACAGCCCGTATATTTTGTATGAAAAGTACAATTGGAAATATTTCCCATTGCAACTGTACTTAAATTAAAAAATAATATGCAATAATCGTACATAATATTCACAAATGAACGCCCTGCCCCAACGTGCTGAGAATCCGATACCGTGAGCAACTACGGCACAACTTTATAGTTTGTGAACTTCGATGGCACTTGTACGGAATCTCAATTTCTTCAGACTTCCTATTGTGAAGTTTTGAAGTCACTTTCTTGGCATATGAATATATTAAACGTGCAGTTGGATTGAATTAAAAGTCGTTATGGTAATTCAAGATAAGTAACTGGGCAGAGATACGTGCGTAGGTAGAGTCCGCGCCACCACTGAAGTCCGGCGGAAAATCTTGGAACTACACGTTTTTTTAATGCAATTTGATGCAATGATATAGACACTAGCGCCACGTCTATCGGACTTTAGCGGTGACGCGGAAGCAGTGTTTGTTTAGTCTTTGGTCTCTGGCCCTCACATCAAGCAATAGATGAAATTGTCAAACTTATATTGCTTGAATACGAGGCTTTTGGCTACTTTGTATGTGTGTATTTTGTCATTTTGTTGTAATGTGCGTTTTGTTTGTGCAGAATAATCTTTATTTTCTTTACCTTACTTACATAATAAATACAGGAGAAAATACAGAGGTTTAATTAACTTAGGTACTTCGTCATTCTAAATTACAAAGTATTTCTCATACTTTTAATGTTTCCATGTAATTTTGATCACCTCATTAAGCTTCTTACTAAAAACTTTTTTCGTATAATGTGGACCTCGATATTCGGTAATTCTGAAATTAACTAACTGTAAACATTGTATAGTTTCACTAGATAAGTAGTCTTTTCTTAAGGGTACACTAGTCGGTCATTCTTCCATACAAACTTAGTATGGTGATAACTCGTCTGTTTGACGTTGTATGTTCAAAACTAAAAATTATATCACTAACCGCGGGGCGCAGCTAGCTAGCATACAAATTATTATTTGTATCTAAGCTGCGCCCCGCGGTTTCACACGTATAAGTCTCAATCCCGTGGGAGTATCGATATCAAAAATATTCTCTGTTAGCCAGGTCATGGTTTACCAATGTACCAAATTTCATCCAAATCCGTTAAGCCGTTTTAGCGTAAAAGCGTAACAAACAAATAAACTCACTTTCGCGTTTATAATATTAGTTACGATTAGGATTTTTACAGTATTCTACTTAAATATGCGCTTCAGTATCAATGAACAGCGACCTATACATAAGCATTTTTTTTATTCTCGATTTTTTTGTCACATCCATGAATCAGAAATCACAGAACAATGGAATCAGGAAATATAACTCAAACGTAACAATCGACACTAGAAGGGACAACGAATACGTAATCGGATTAAATAATTCCAAGAAATTTTCGTTCGTGTGCACCGAAAGTGCCACAAATCGAATCAGCGTCGTTCGCTGGCTGGAGATGGGCGCCAGTCGCACATTTCCGCATCCAATATGGCCGCTTTCGATTTCCGGTCCCGTCTCCCGCGTAAACGGTTTACCTCGGATTACATACAGCGTTTATTTTAATCAATCCAATGTTCGCCTCTTGCGCGGGTCACGGGATTAAACCTGCGTCCATCTGGATCGCTTCAAATACGAGCTCGATGTATGTAAATCAAAATAAATTGCTTGGGTATCAAATATATGCGACCATCTGGATTTTTGCGAGAATGCAAAAAATTTTTTGGTAACGATATTTCAAGGGATGTTGTCGATTCTTTTGTTGTAAGCTCAAATAAAAGCTCCGTGTTTCAGTTGTTTTATTCGAATTGGTACAGTTTATTAACAAACATTTGGAAATAAAAGCTGAATGTGTGTTTTTTGGCAATTCTTCTACCGTAAATCAAAGGTCTATGAATAAAATTCCGGAACTCATAAAAAACGTTGTGTTTTATCGTTCGTTCTATTTCTGAATGAATGCGCATTTAACTTGGAAAAAATAAACCATTTTTGATTTGTTTGAATAGTTTCAATTTACAACTTGCAGGATACCTACCATAGATAGACAAAATCAACCATTTAGGTTCAGAACTGACCCTGTTATTTTTTCATCTCTCGTCTCGGGTCTCATAATCTAAAATGGCCTAAGACAAGTTCTGGTTGAAATCGATTCCAATGACATGTCATTTGCTGAGATCGATTCCGGGACCTCTCAATATCTACGTAGGTAAAATGCTTTTATTTTTACCGTATACTAAGAAAAAATAATCCACTAAGACAATAAAGAAAATACGACAATAAAGCTATTCTACCCATATAGTATTTAGCGTAGATCCACCTCATCAATCACACGAACCGAGGAACAAATTCTTCTCACGTTACCTGTCATCCCTAATATTCCTGTTACATCGTCTTCAATATTAATATCAATGTTGTAGACATGATTAAATCTGTTTTTCTTAGCTCGAGGCGGCGAGGGAGGGTTACGAAAAGCGTAGTGATTTTTTATTATGGGATACGAAAACTGCTTCGTAACCTCGTATTGCTTGTTTCGTGGCGAGTTGATTTATACGTTTAACCTTTGACAGGGGTTTTGTTTAGCATGTAGCTGAATGATAGGTCGAAATATGAATATCATCATCCGCGTCAGATGGGAAACTGAAAAGTCACTCCTATACTATGTATCACACACACTGCTGATGATACTTGGGATATCACAGGATACCGTTAGGTATGGCGGAGTGACTATCTTCGCAAGGTGGTTAGTTAGTCTACTAATAGACGAATTATAATATAATATTATAAAGAGGTAAAATTTGTTTGTTTGTTTGTATGTGGGGGGGGGGGGGGGGTAAACTCCGGGTACCAGTCGGATTTGAAAAATTCTTGAGGAAGGTTATAAAAAAAATCTATTCTATAGGAATAGGAATTCTATAGGAATTCTATTCTATTCTACGCGGACGAAATAGTTAGTTATATATTCTATACTAATATTATATAGAGGTATTTGTTTGTTTCTTTGTAAGTTTGTATGTAGGCTGTAATCTGCGGAACTACCAAACGGATTTGAAAAATTAATTTTGCATTGGATAGCCCAATTTTTGAGGAAGGTTATAACATCACGCTACGAACCTTAGGAGCCGTGAAAAAATAAAAAAAGTCAGAAAGAACGCGACACGAAAACGAAGTAATAGCGCGGGCGGGCGATGCGATGCGACGCGGTGGGTAAGTCCCGGGCAGAAGCTAGTAAATTAATAATATAATAATACCCTTCCAACCGTATCGCAACGGCGATTAGCCAGGAACGCAGGAGGTATTATAGTGCACAAGTGTGTGCGCAAACGCAGGCACACTCCCTGTTCCTTTACTCTTATAATCCGATATGGGACGGCAATCCGACACGACCCAGTGATCAGGCTTTTCCAGGATTTTTTAAAGTTTATATACCTACTGACAAAATAGTTAAGAGTGGCTGAGGATAGACCTGTGTTGTGAAATTGGGAAGCTCTTTATGATTATAGAATAAATAATTAGAAGGAAGTGAAAAAAGTACTATAGAAGTAGATATTTAGTAACCTATACCGATTAACTATTTCTAAAGAGTTCTAAAGAACCCTGTATGAAATTGATACGTGACACGTTGAGGGGTGAAACATGTGTCGATCTCTTACACGGCTTTTTATGATTCCTTAGGGCCCTCGCCCACGGCGACTTTTTGTTAGTCGCATTTGCAACGCGCTACAGAAGCCATGCCAACGCGCTACTAACACGCTACAGCATCGCGAGTATATCGATGCAAACGCGCGACCGTGTCGGACGACATCGGGGAGAGAACGGAGGGACGGTGGCGCGTGATTATAGAACCGAGCAACACAGACAGGTCGAGAGTGCTGTTATCCGTCACATGCAAAATGGAGTAGTTCAACAGAAGCGCGACAGTATCGCGTTTGCATCGCGACTGAATCTGGGCCCGTGGGCGAGGGCACACAGCTAGCGACCGCTTTGCGACTGTATCGATGCGGACGCGCGACAGCATCGCTACTGCATCGCTACAAAAAGTCGCCGTGGGCGAAGGCCCTTAGGAATACTCAAGCAGAATATATCTTAGTCTATAGTATTTTATAATATGTTTCCGCAAGGTCACGCTTGAATCAATAAACTAGAAGAAAGTGGTTAAAAACTCTTATGAAAGTAGCCACAAGCTCAATTTGAATTACCAGCCATTTGTTCTCGACCAAATTCATAATGAAACCGGACGAGATAACCACGAATCGATCCCATTTAACACGGGAATACTAATGAGAGACGACAGTAACTACCAGGCAACTAGAAACGACGAGAAACTAACTTCCAAATCTCTAGCACTATTATGTCGTCTGGTATCTCAGAAACTCGAATTCTATTCTCTAGTCGATTTCGATTTCGCTTACAACTAAATCGAAGAGGTTATTACATGCTTAGGAACTGGTGTCGTGGCTTTCAGACCTTGTGTTCGGCATTTTGCTGAATTTTCTATCTGGTTCGAAGATTTGTGTAATACTAGTTTTGAAGCTGAAGTCAAGAAGATATTTCTATCGTTATTCTGACTTGTCATTAGGCAGTATGTAATAAGGATACATACTGCCTAGTTACTCACAATAAAAGTAATTAAAACTAAATGCTAGAACATAGTTTTTTAAAACCATTTTCTTTAAACCTTTGTCTTCACAACACCTCTGTGATGATCCAAAACATTTAAAACAATACAAACAACTAATTTTAGACAATAATATAGAACTACAGGCATGATTTAAAGTTAAGAGAAACTTTCCTAAAATGATTAAATAACCCACCGGAATCCGAAACAATTTCAGAATAAAATTCAGTCAGGCATTTGAAACAGGCTGCTCTAAATTTCCAGTGTCGTTAAATTATCTACGCTTACCGTCTCGAGATACAGATAGATCACAGATACTATAAGCGATAATGCAACGTTTGATAGCAATAAAAATATTTAAATAGTTCGTAGTAGTTCTGAGTTGAGCTACACGATTGAAGACAAATGCTTGCCATGACTGGACAGGCCCACTCAAATCTGTGTGGTTCTTTCTTCAAAATACCATTTCAGACACAAATCTCACATGATCTGACCAAGATTATGACATCTTTAATTTTAAAAAACAACCGACTTCCGAAAAAAACACTAAAATAACTTTTTTACAAAACAAAAACCACCGAATTCCACAAAAATACACTTACAAGTGAAAAATAACTTTAATTTCGGAAGTCGGTGGCAAAAACGAAAATATTTTATACTAAGTATAGCAAAATATACCGTCATATAGTTATAAATGAAAGCGATTCATAACTATATCCCTAAGGATATAACTATATCACGGGTTCAACCATCTTAATGTACTATATGGTTCTGTATTTTCGTTTTTACCACCGACTTCCGAAATTAAAGTTATTTTACACTTTTAAGTGTCTGTAGATAGGAAAAGTCGACTCATTTTTTTCTTCTTTTTTTATATGACGTGTAAATGTAATTCCGATATCCTCTTTACAGAATAAACAATTTCATTTCATTTCAAATAAAATAATATTAGATTTACTAATATGTCAGTTGAAAACGGTTCTAGTTCTCGACGCCTCAGTCGGGTGCTTTTGTTAGGCTTCTGTTGAAGTTTCCGATAAACTCGTAGATGCCCTGTAAGTGTTGTTATATTATATGTTATATTATTCCAACCCTTAACCACAACGAGCTTTCACAAGTTCTTCTTTGTATTTCATTTTGTTACCCAGAAAACAATAGAATCATAAACATAAAGTATCGTTCGCAGTTCGCATGTTCATGTAATTAGAAAAGTTATAAATTGTTTCAGTGATTTATATACCTAACGTGTCTACGGACTTTATTGTATCTATTGGGCCATTAATCTACAATAGAAACTACAACAATAACAAAGATTAATAACTTATCACAACTGACTAAGTTCTAACCATAAATGAAACTGAACAATGCTATCGAAAATCTCGCCCAACTTTCAGCGCCGCTACAAATACTATTAGATGCTAGAAGTTTGTACACACTGTATACTAACACTTTCTAATTTTAAACTGTTATAACAACCACTGCTGAAACATTGAAATCTGCACCTTATCTTGTTAGGAGTTTGACTTAATTTTAACTGACATGTTGTAGTGTTAACGATCTGTGAAGTTGTTAGTAGTATCGTAGTATACGTTCCCTTTCGTTGGCAAGCTGCCGGGCGGTCGCTGATCAATGAACGTCTATACAACCAGACTACTTTCACGCTGAGCGTATTTTGAATTTGGAACGCTTTTTACTTTTTAAAGGTTAACGTAAGCCGGCCAGGTTCATCAAGTGGATTGTTTATGGAACTCTTTGATGAGTCAGAATATAAAACGTTTTTAGGAGGAATTTTAAACAATATCTAATTAAGGGTTAAGAGTTGTGTATCTTCATTTTGTTTAGAAAATCAAAGTGGAGAGTGGTATGAATGCTTTACAGGAATGTTGCCTATGGTTAATCACGCTTGACGGAGTTTGTTGATAAAGTTTAAAAATACTTTAGATCTTTCAAATGGATATTAAAAGTTTCCTCTAAATTACATTTACAAATAGGTTTAGCTATGAACGCCGTGAGACCTCAACTGATATCACGTAACTAACAATAAGTATAAACCTTAGAATAACGGTACCTTAATGTTAAGAAATTACATCAGACACTATCAATAAAATAAAATCAAATCAAATCAAAAACCTATCCAGGTTAAAAAAGACACCCAAAACACCAACATCAATTAAAAATCCAAACACTCAAAGCTCGACAAATCCCACAATAAAATTCACAGAGCCCGTTCAAAATAAATATAAAAAAATATGCGTATAATCCTGAATAAATTGTTAGCACGAGGACGTCTGTTCATATGCACAAAATAGACGAAAAAAAAAACACCATCCAACGTGCGAAGCGAAGAGAGAGAGCATTTCACACATTTCTCTCGACGTTTTTCTATCTACAACGCAAGGCTGTCTTGTTTATTTCGAAGACAGTACAAAGAACTGTGTTTTTACTGAAGGAGGTACAAGATAAGCTTTGTGGTGAGAAACACGGGATATCTTAGTGTGTGATTGGAGTATAGTGTATGTAGTTTTTTACGCTTTTTATGGAAGAAATGGATTATTTCGCAATTTTGAGTCTCCACGTGGCCTAAGACAACAAGATCGTGACCCTATACTCCATAGGTGTAAGTAAAAAAAAGGTAAACAAAAAAAACCACGTGACGAGACAGCTGTCAAGTGACCGACTAAACGTAATACGTGTCACTTCAGTAGTCATGCTATGTCACAGTTGTACTCTTCAATTTAGCAACATTATACCTAATTCGTTGACATCCTCCTTCGCACGTTTTCTCCACACATCTGACATTGGCAGAATTGTCGACATCGGCACCATCGACATAAAGAAAAATAGAATAGAACTAATTCGTTGACGTTTAGAGTTCTCTTTACAATAGACAGATTACAAAATATTATATTATTATTATAAATCTAACTAAATATTGTGTGCTCAAGCAGTTACAACTACGAAGACTAGTTTAAGAATAAATGATAAAGTTTACCATACATTAATAAAAGAGGAGACTATTGTAAAAATCTAAAATCAATTTAATTTGGTTTTATAGTATTTTTAATCAAGAAAGTGTCATCTATAAACCCTATTTAATTTGTTTACCTTTATGTAACTATTTAAACCTATGCAGTATAGGTTAAATCATGTCTAGTGCCCATTTATGAACTAGGTAGTATAGTAAGTCTTCTTTGATAGTTCCATTGTATTCGAATAAAGCACTCTTGGGCAATCAATGCACACATAACTACTTTGAACTTGAAGACAATCCTTGCTAGTTTTTCCACGTATATTTGTTTACGTAAACGTCGTTTCAACTAAGCTTATCAGCTAAGAGCTTCTAAATTCATGCACTATCCGTTAAACATGCAAACAAAACATTAGTCTTGTTTATTGTTTATATTTCATGTGTAGCGTGCTTAACATGCTTACATGTTTGTTTATTATTATACATCACATAATACTTCGGCATTGTTGTTGAAACTACAAGAGGCACTCTATTTTACGTATTTAAACTTAGTTACAACTTCGTCTGCTTAAAGAAAACAAGAAAGTTTCAAAGAAAATGTATAAAGATGAAGTCTAAAGTTCTTTTTAATATCAGGTAAGACCTTCCTGTATTATGAATATTAAAATATCGTCGAAAGAGTCTTCCTGGACCCGGTGAAAACTCTCAGAATCTTGGAGCCTTTCAGCATCCCACTTAAGATCTTAAAGAACCCAATTAAATATAAAACGCTTATTAAAGGAAGCGCTTGCAAAAGGGGAAATTTTTGGCTTATAGTACAAAATGGAAACTCGCTGACGAAAATATAACATACCTGCGTGTTGACGACATCTGCTCTTTTTCAGGGATCATCAACATTTTTCTTTTTGGCCAAATAAGAGGCTGCAATCTGTACAAAGTACTTTACATGCTAAGATTGCTAAGTAAGTAGGTAACTATATCAGATTGTCAATAGTTTATCCTAATTGGTCGTGCTACTTCCTTTCATAAATTAGAAATTAAGCGTCATTATACATAACTACTATTACTTACATAGCAAATTAATTCAAATATTGCTGGCGCTGCAGCTTTTTCAATGAAAGAATATTTAATTTACGAAAAAAGTAGAGACAACCGACTCATACAGCTTCCCTGCGAACTCGACACTCTTTGGTAACTTTATCTTTAATAGTTTTTTTTTAACGAAGTTGTCCCGGCTGGCGACCTGGGTGGGTCCGTTTTGCGACAAAGTTTCCTTAACTTGGCTCAGCCTTGTCTCTTATCCTTTGGGTTGTTGACTTCGTGTCTTCTTTCACGAAATCCCGCCAACAAGTCTTAAATTTGTTGCCTTTTGGGAGTTTTGATTCATGTTGCTGCTTAGACACAAAGGACATTTCTGACAGTTTTGTTATTCATTTGAAACTCTGTACAATAGGGATGTTGATTTTTTTTTTATCTCTAGGTTATTAAAAAATATTGGAAACGTATTTTTTCTTTTTTTACGTAACCAAAAGATTACGGCAATACATTGAGTAGGCAATATGATAAAATGTAGCATGACGTCACTCCCCGTTAGATTTTATACTGACCTCTGACGTAGCGAGCCCCCTCTCCTCAACTTTAATGCGTTTTATCTAAACCATTTTTTATAATATGATAAAGCAAGAAAATACGTGTCTAATATTTTTTTATTATCTGACTGACGGACTAAATAGTTTTTTTTTCTCCAGTCAACATCCCTATTCTTTTTTTTAAATGTTTTCTTTATGTTTTTCGCTTATTATCAGCCCATTGTTTCAGCCCAAAGCTAAGACTTGGGCCTCCACCCTGCTTAATTTTTAATTTGCGTTGAACCTCCGTACACAAGTTAACATAAAACATGTAATTATCTAGGCCTTCCAAATTCGCATGTAATACATTCTAAATAAATTATCACTATGACACGTCCACATAGCGTGCAACACTCACATACCATTGCATTTTAAAATTAATCGTAGCCACCCCTGTCAACAGCCCACGACGGGTCAACGACCCCTCCTATTTAGAACGAACAATGTTTATAAAGTTAAAGGAATAGCAGGAAGTAGGGCGAGGGGCAGTGAGACGCGGTCTTAATCCTCCATTCAACTGTTTTTGAATTACAACACGTATGTATCTCTCTGTTGTGTGCACTCGTGGGATGTCAGCTTTATAATGGGGTAGTAAGTAAAGTGACATATTAATGTTTGCGTGTCGGAAGCTAAAGGTTGAGTGCAGATTACCGCGATTGTTTGTAAGTGAATCAACTAGGTGACAAGCAGTTCACGTGGATGGCGTAGGCGCGGGATGTTTTGTAGGGCATTTTGTAGGGCAATCAAATTAAACTTATTTAGGCCATGTGATACCCATCACATGGCCTAAATAAGTTTAATTTGATTTTAAGTGCACTATCATTGTAAAAATTCGGATCACTTTTGATTATGGCACCCGATATGAAATAAAGAGGTAGCTATTCTAAATCCTGCTAACGCAGCTTGCACCATATGCATAAATTCGAAACCTATTTAAATAAATATAAACATCGTTTTGTTTACCGCAACAAATATCCGCCATTTGCCCACCAACAAAACTTATTATTCAAAACATAGCCAAAGCAAACAGCAAGTGTAAACTAACGCCTACCAAAAGCACGTAGAATTTCCATATTACTCCCGTTTATCAACCTAAAGGCTACCGTACAGGAAAATATTTCAGTAATAACTACAAAATTAGGTTGAAACTCGTTAAAAAGCCAACGGGCGGTGGAACGGGCCCTTAGGGAATGGTGCTCACAAAATACACATGCATACTTTTTGGGTGTCGGAAAGCACGTTCCATTTTCAAATATTTTGTTTTTCTGGGAACGAAAACAACACGCTGCTCTCTGCTGGCTTCCTTCACATCACAGTACGAACTATGTACAGAACAACCAATTTATCTTTGCAGTTCACCGCGGCGCTGCTTGCTAAGGCAACTGTCAACGAAATGTCAGATTCTGTACATTTAAATTTAGTTTCGTAGATCGTGATGAGTTGGTTAACCGGTAACCTCTTTTGGAGGTTGATTAAAACTCTTTATACGAAAAACTATGCCTCACTCTTTTTAATCAAAATGTTTCCATTAAGTACATTATATACCACTTCCTTTTCGAAATGCATAAATATTTCATCCCTTTTGTGCCAGCCACAGACGACGTTGGAAATCGATTGTTTGTAGAACAGTTTATTCGCTAATTAATAATGCAAACTTAAGCCACACTGAATAGCCGATCGATGCGACCAACTGTCGTGTTGCCTACATACAATACGTAGAATTTGTACGAATTGCATTGCACCACAACTACATAACGATACGAAATATTGAATACAATTTCAGTGCGGAAAGGGATGCAACCAATCTATCATTGCAAGTCAGATTCACTTTGAAAGCGCTGCGAGATTAGATCTCGCGCATTCGTGAATGTGCAAAACGGGCGAAAATATAGCAAGGATAGTAAAACTGGACGGTATGTATTGACGACTGATAAAATAGTTACAATTAAATTAAACTGCAGGTGGTTGATAGAAAATAGTTTTTTTTTAGTTTAGATGAATTTCTACAACGTAAAGAAAAATTATTAGTTATTTTTTTTAGTTTCCTATTGTTTTGTGGCGTCTGTTTATTAAGTTTAACTTCAAATAATTATTGTTATAAATGTTATTTTAGGGTTAAGTTTTGTTTGTATATTTATTGTAACTTAAAAATATTAATTTAAAATTTATATTAGAACATAGGTATTTTTCTGTATATTCTGCATATCTTATTAAAATAAACAGGTATGAATGTAACATTCATTTGCATGCCCTAAACAGGCAAAATATGGACCGTACATTAAACCACCAGCTTTTACAACTGTGTTTTCTGCAAATAAATGATTCTCATTCTTATTCTCTTAAGTTTGACTATCTTTAAAGTAGTATGTTGTTTAAATAGTCTACGAAATGTTTTCGTAAAAGGAAATGTATTTAAAATCTTGTTATCTCCCTTGAATGTCAGTTAACAACAGCTAGCTCCAATATACCCAAAAAAAGGTTGCATGCTTGCCTTATCTTAACCTCCTTACTAACCTTTCAGGTGGAACTGTAACGACCACCGCTTCGGTGCAGCTGACAACACCATTCTCCGTAATCTTCATTGTAAGTATTTCGATCCAATCAAATCACTCCAAAACCTGAGCATTGTTATTACAAACAATAATTAATTCTAAATAAACTATTTGATACGACATTTCTATAACAATGATTAAAGTGAAAGTTAGAAAGAATCACAGATAGAACGAGAAATATATGAAAAGTACACGCAAATTCGTCGCAAGCGCAGTGCAGACTGAATTAACCGCCGTCGTCCCCAGGGGATTAACTGATCTAACTCGATGATACTCGGCTCACGGCTGGATTGCTGCAATTTGGTACTGCTATTATTGCAGGCATGAGGGCAGGACACCGGCTCTCCGGCGAAATGAGTAAATAGACACTTGATGGGGCCAAATGGGCAGTGCCCGCGGCGTTCTGCTAATATCGTATCAATTTGTAAACTTAAACTGACAGGTTGTTGGCATGAGAGATGAGACTGTGAAATGTAAGTGCTACTGTAAACTGTCGAGAAGCTCTGTACTTTATATATAGGGGATTTTTTACAGAAGTAAGTTTTGATTGGTAGCACAGGGGAGTATTAATGGTGGGGAAGTTCACGTGGCGGGTCTAAATTGCTTTCGAAGCAATAATGTCATAACCCCAAGTCAAGGTCGAACACCTCAAAAGTCAAGCTCAAACCAAAATATGCTCAAATCTTGGAATTTTACCTTGTGCGAGCTTTAAGGTCAAGGACATTTTCTAAGTCAATGTCAAACGTCTCGAAGGTCAAAGTGAAATTAAAAAGGAAGAATTTTATAAGGTAAATATATTAATAATATTAATTGTTTTTTTGTCATTCGTGGATCTTTGACAGTCGTTACGGGTCGTCAGAAGCCCGAAAATCTGACAACCAGTCTTACCAAGGGGTAACGTATTACCCAGTTACTGGGTTGTAGAGGTCAGATAGGCAGTCGCTCCATGTAAAATACGGTATTCAGCTGCATCCGGTTAGACTGGAAGCCGACCCCAACATAGTTGGGAAAAGGCTTGGCAGATTTGATATTAATTATTTGAAGTAAGGCGTAGTCGACGCAGCCCCGCTACACGAAGAAGATGACGGGCGGTTTTTGTCTCGAAAGCAAGGCGTTTACATAGCAGTGACATTTAGCAGAAGCGTCCTACATGTAGACATAGATGCATACATATACACGCATAAAAAAATGAGGCTTTTCACGCGCGGTCCATAAAGTATCTACAGTGGAATCAACTGTCGTTTAGTGAGTTGTTATATATATATATATATGTATACTATACTAATAGAAAAACTAAATTTGTACCACAATAAGCAAAATGCACCCAGCTCCGCCATTGTTAAAACCACTGTAGTTTTGAAGATATTACTTCTCCCTTTACGCAGGCCAAGGCGCATCAAAATCTGTCACAGGGTTATTTAGTTCCAACATATTACTAAACTGCGTGCGCAATTTGTTTGCCAAATATGTAAACAAACACGAGTTATCCACTTAGACAAACATCAACTTTATACTAGTGTAAATAAAGTTGATTTTAGACCGACTAGTATTGTTGAAAAATTCATTAAAAATATGAAGTTGTAGCGCAAACAGAACCTTAGGTGTAGGCTTTAGTTGTTTTTCCTAAAACTCGTGTTTGTTTACAAGTTTGGCAAATGAATTGCGAACGCAGGATAGAAATGACTGACAGGTGTCAGAAACGCATTCTCTCAACGGCCGGACTGTAGAGTCAGCACATTTTCTAATCTTAGCTAACGATATACAATTGCCAAAAAATGTATCGCATAGTGAAGGTAATTCAAGTAGTGACACAGTAGCCACGAGATATTTAATTAAATTAGATACCACAGGGATATGTAAAGTTAGCAAATCAGTAGAGCTATTATGTATATGGGGAAACTCCTAGATGTATTTTGGGATCGTATTTTGCATTTAAATTAAAATTATTCGTTGATATAGGACGCGTCATGTTCCTTTGACAACTAAATTATTGACTTCACAAGTATTCCTATAAATCCTCGGTAGTGCAGGTAAATGTTATTCTGAGAATTAGAGTGCGGAGAGGAATTTTCAGGAGGTTGTTGGAGGATTATTAAAGTAGTAAAATTCTTTGTAAGGTAAGCGATACTAATGACAAGGTAATGACAATAGACCAAAACTTTTTTTTATTCAATAGGCTTAATACGTTCAGTGCCGGGAGTCCCCCTGCAGGGTTCACCTAGTCGCATATGGGATGCCGGGAGCCCTCGCGGTGGGCTCATTTTAAATATCGGTTTTTCTT
Source organism: Agrochola circellaris (assembly GCA_914767755.1). Classification (NCBI taxonomy): domain Eukaryota; kingdom Metazoa; phylum Arthropoda; class Insecta; order Lepidoptera; family Noctuidae; genus Agrochola; species Agrochola circellaris. The sequence continues at coordinate 8,196,764 of OU611847.1, forward strand.
AGCGAATACAGCATTATAAAGCGTAAAAATAAAATCTGATGTATATTTTAACAAGATTTATTAGATTTACATGCGTTGGTTTTAAAATCCAAGCATTTTTTTTTGTTCCCGGTTACAAATAACCACTAAAAATTTAAAAGGTTAGAAACTACGAATACGACAAGACCCACTGATAACACAATTTTACTTCGTTTAGCAATTTTATAACACGGTTTGAAACCTAATGCCGCTGACCTGTCCGCGATGGTTAACTTTAGCGCAAACGTAATGCCAGCAACCCTCCTGGAGGGTTCACTTACCATATGTATGGCGGCATAGTTCTATGAAAAGTGGATGGAGTCGAAAGTGTTAATCTTGAAAACACTAGCTTGATCATATTGGTTAACACGTCTAATCACAAAATCATCCAAAATTGATCAAAATATTTTAATGACCACCACATATCCGAAAACGAATCCAACAAAACCACATCGCACATACGTCCGAAAAGTGTCAAAATTCAAGCCCATTCGCACACCACGTCACGGAAAAGTTGCCAGATAGTCGAATGTGGTCGAATGTCACATGTCGCATCACGCGACTCGATCGAAGGCCGGTGGGGCCGAGGGGCGGCTGGAGGGAAGTGCTCGGAGGATATTGTCGATTTCAATGCGCCGGAGACAACGCAATCTGTGCGGCTATGCGCACAGCATGCAGTTCAGGGTTCGGAAGCTGTGTGGGTTCATAAAAAAGAGATGTCATTATTTAAATACCAGCCTGTTACTGTCCCACTGCAGGGCAAAGGCTTCTTCTCATTCAGAGACGGCACGAGCATTGATCACCACACTTTTTCAAGGCGGATTGGCGATTCTAGACTTACTGTTGAGACCATCTCAACATCGCCGCGCGCTGGCGGCAGTGAACGAGGGGTGCGGGACGTCGGCAAGAAGCCGGCCGCACGGCGGTCTGCGAGCGGGCGCGTCACGGCAGTCAGCTGTTGCACGCCTCCACGCACGGCTGCGCTTACGCGTCTTTTCAAATTCAGATTCATATTCAAACCTTTCTTTTTCTTAATATACATATTTACATGTTATACAGTCCACTAGCGTTTCATTTAACTTCACCACGACCTATCGTCGCGATCACTTACCTATATTAAATTACTAGCTTTCGGACGCGGCTTCGCCCCGGAAATTATCCCACGGGAATGCACTACCGGGAAAGTTTAATCTAGGTTATAAACTATCTGTGTGCTAAATAAGAATTGCAGGACTGTGTACCAAAATAAATAAATGTTTAGATATTGCAACTAATCGCGTTTTCATAGTCAGATTTAATAAAATATTTCTTTATTCTAACGAAAAGCCCTGTGACTGTTTCCTAAAATGTACATACTTTCATTCATAAACGCTTCTGAAATTAAGCGACACCAAAACTGCCAGTCTTCGCTCATCTGAATCCGTTCAGCCGTTTTTGCGTGATTGAGTAACAAGCATCCAAACACACAAATATATAAACTTTCACATTTATTATATTATTAGTAGGATAAATCCAGGCATCCTCACGATTTTTTCCTTCACCGATATCAGTGATTTCTAGATAATCTTGGAAAGTACATTTGAATTGAAAGTCATTACTGCTTCTTTGGTTTGCCATCGCATTGAAATCTTTGACCCTATTGACAGTTCTTGCGTGGCCCGCTGATCTTTCATTCAGCATCCGTTCATCGTTATTTAGTTTCCTTTTGTCAAGAAAACAAACAAGAAATTTCCACGACATTATTCATTCATACTTATCGGTTTTCAGAAACAACTTATTATATTCACCTGCTTTCTTAAATCAATGACATAGAAACTTTATATACATTAGAAACTAGGAAAGTATTATATAGCTCAAATCCCATTTTGTACAAATTCATTCATAACCTCAAGTTCCAGGAACATCACAATTTCCTGTAAAGATAGTTTTGTTTTCATATCGTGAAGGGAGATAAGTTGGTTGCGCTACAAATCTTATTTATAACGACAGGACCACAGTCGCAGATGCGCGTCTTAATAACGACTGTGGCGAACAGTTTAGAGGTATTCTGGAATAGCTTGAAATTGTTAAGTATTGGTCCTTGTAAGTTTATTATATAGTGCTAATTGTTTTTCTTTCATAGGTATAATTGGCATTTTACCGTGGTTTTCTTTAATGTCATTGACAGTCCAAGCATGCAAGCTTTTTATTAGAAAAAACATGAAGTAGGCACGGAACTTCGTTACTTAAGTTTTGGTAATGACAGATATGGAAAGTGGTCTGGTAAGGAAGTTCTACACTGTTTTCAGTATGACAGGCTACGAGCTCTTTGTCTGTTTCCACTCAAACGCCCGCGCGACATAGCTGGTGTGAAGCGAGTTAACCGCGACTACGCGACGTGTTCTCCGCAATATTTTACACTAGCTTGTCTCGCTCTCTCTTGTACACGCACGTCTATCAGTCTCGGTACGCAAACGCGGCGAACACGTTGCGCACACATGGCGAGCGCTTTGAACAATCGCCTTGCTGATAACTCGCTCGCAAATCGCGAGTCTGTTAAGGCCCTTTCATGCACAAATGTTTTCTAACAGCGCCCCTTTGACCCTTGTGAACGTGATTCGAGCGCCAAAAGACCCTGTGACCTTAGCTTAGGGTTTTAAGACACGGGATTGAATTCTCTATTCAAATCGGTAATCTTCTCTCGCGATATTATCGTACCACAGGTCCAGAATAGGTGCTCCATCATGTCAATATATGTTTTATAGAGCTCGTGCATCCTGTTCGGCGGAGGCGACGCGGCGGTAACTGCCGTGAGCAAGGAAGGGTACAATGTAAGAGGATGGTGCTGTTTAGTGCCTACGTTTAAATATAGATCGTCGTTTATCTAGGCATCTGGATTGGTCTTAGCAAATAGTATAGGAGTTGGGAGCTCTATCTTCCGTATGTCTGAACACCGTTGAGCACCAATTTGTTTGCCACGTGTGGTGATTCTGGCAATTAACTGGGCCGTTAACTGGGCCAGGGAACCCTATTCAATAGAGAGCTTGGAACACGCGAGGTAATAAATATATGAAACTAAGGTGTACATAATAAAGAGTAGGCATTCTATTACGAGTATATTCTAAGGAAATGTCGTCAATAGGAATATGTTTTAAGTCCTTTTTGCCCAATTTATTTAAGAGAAAATATAATGTTACTGTAAAAGCCCAAAGTCTCACCGGTAAAAGTCCGAATTGTTTTATAATAAACTTTAATTTTGGACATTTTTTTTTTTTTTTCAGTCGGTAAATCCGGTAGGTATTACCGGAGTCACCGGTAAATGTCCGAAATCAAAGATTGATTGTCCGGAAGACTCTATCAAGATTGAAGAAGTTGACAAAGAAAAAGAAGTGAGTCTTCGAGAAGTTGTCAGAAAATTCTCTTTAACCAGAGGACAAGATTCAAAAAGTGCAACTGCCTTAAAAAATGCTCGACGAAGAAATGAGCTTGCAAGTCGTGAGGATTACTTTGTAATTTTAAATGCCACAATAGTTCACCATGTTGCAACAAGTAAAATCCTTTTTTTAACTCATACTTACAGCTTACTCGTACCTAGGCAAAGTATGTATTATTAGTGAAAAGTATATTTTTGGCACTGTCTTTTTCTAAATCATGTTTTAAGACTTGACTAATAATGATAATAATGATTATAGCGAATAACGAAATGATTATCAAAAGACTGCTCAGCTTACTTAGCCAAAGTAGGTGTTATAATAGTGAGAAGTAATTTTTATTTCTGTAATTTTTTCAGCATTTTATTTTTCTAAAGAATGTTAAACATGTCGCGGCTGTCGCTGAAAACCAGCGCTGGGGCTCTGTCTCGCATAGGGTCGCAGCATTATGCTGAGCGATGGCCGTTTTGCGTGGTTGTGACGCATATTCTCCCCCAAATTGTTTATTTTCGTGTTTTGTTCTTTCTTTGTGTCATGTGTACCGCAAATAAACGTATTTTCTTTCTTTCTTCTTTCTATGTTTTAAGACTTGACTAATAACAATAATAATTATAGTAACGTTGAAGAAATCGTTTCTGAAAACTAACATTTACCGGTATCTGTGGTAAAACCTAAGATTTACCGCAGTTCGGGCTTATACAGTAACCTATATAAATAATAGCAAATGTCACAACACCTTTATGCTCCTCCTCGCTTTATATTCACATCAAAAGGAATCCCAAAAGTTCAGTTTATATGTCACCAATACTTATTTATCGATAAATACACAAAAGAAAAACATTCGATATTGAATTTTGTGAAGGTGTTACGCTGTATTTATCACTTTGAGCCATTCCTCAAAGGGCGACAACCGATTTGCTTCAAACTCCTAATCCTTACACACTCACAAAGGCATTTTGGACCCTACTCCTTGAATAACAAGGTTGATAATATTCTACAGGTCCGTTAAATGATAATTTTGCAAGGTTCATATAAATCGCATCGTTTAGGAGCGGACGGATGTATTCGTTACGATATAAGTGGAGGTTCACATAATATTTTATCCAGTTCAAGCAACTCAGAAGCTAGTAACTATACATATACATCCTATATCTAAGTGAATTCTATAGTAACTAGTTTGTAGGACACAAGTTCTACAGACAAGGGAAATAGAGGTGGCCTGACTATCAGAAAAGAACAATAATACAGCAATAGAACAGGCCAATTTTGGAGTTTTATTAATCCAAGTCCATATTTCATAAACAATCAATTTAGACCAAACCACATCCATTTCAAAGCTCTAATCTACACTAGAGTTGGGTCATAATCCGCAATTTATGCCCGAAGCGTGGGGCAGACGTCTCACGTACACCACGCTACAAAACTACCGCCGTACAACTCAATAAGGCGTAGCACACACGCCGCGCTCGAGATGTCTCCAGGGCCCTCCAGCATACAATGGCTGGCCGACACCCAGACTGTCTGCACCTACCTCTATATATTGTACTAATGACGACCGAGCTAATTATGTGTAGCTAGCGCTAATTAGACCAGCGTGTGTCTGATCTTTCGGAATTAATTAATTTTATATTTTGTTCCGTCATTACGTTGGGCGTGGGACGTGACGTGTGCTTACGGTGACGATGTTAACGTGTTTTTAATAATTTTCGTCATTTTTCTGAGCGATCTTTATGCTCACAATATTTTAAAGCTTGGTATGAAGATGGCAAACGTCTCAAGATCCAGACACAAACAAATATTTCCGTCTACTAGTAGTGTTTGTGCCTTATAAACGCATGAATCGATCGATACAGAAAATCACAGCCCTATCACATAAATCACACTTGATATAGAACACAAATATCAAAATTAAACAAACAAAATTGATGGGAAACTGTTTACGTTATTAATTTAATCCGTGTAACTTAAGAAACCTTTCAAGCGATATAATTTATTCCAACATATTGGTTCTAAAGTGGTTTTCACAACAACAAATGGAGGAAGAACCCCTTACATTTGGAGCTCGTATTTCACTTGATTTATTTTTACAGGCGCTAATATATCACAAGGACCAAAATAGACTAGCTTCGAATCTGGTCCTGCGATACGAGTATTATCTCCCTCACACGGTATTCCCTATTTTCTCACAGAAGGTCTGTCAAACACATGTGCGGACAAGGGTCAGGATCAGGTTCTCAGGGACGGCTAAAGCATCTGGTTGTACCTTTATCCAAATGTCAATTAGGAAATTGTTACAGAATCGATAATAGAAGGACCAAGATAAATGGACACTAGAAATAAAAAGCACCTGACTACCTTAGGAGACAAGAGCTTCGTGAAAATCAATCAACGAAATCTTGTAGAGATAACGATGTCGTTTTTTGCACCGGTTCCGCCCCGCCTTCTCCATTTTTGCGAAGCCAAACTTAGAATAAGTTTGGATCGTATCTTTAATTAAATTCTAGTACTTACTTATAATTTTCAATTTATAACGAAAGTACGATGAGTTTTTAAATAAAGCGCCAGTCCTTTTAGAGAAGATTTCAAACGTAAAGTTTACAAGATTTCAATGTTAACAGAACGAACTTTGACATTAATCCCCTTTTGTCACCTTTGTGTACTCCACTTTGCTATGTATAAATGTTTCCAAAAGGTATATAAATTAAACTTAGCTAAAAGATAAACTTTCGCTCTTACTTATTAAATAATTATAACACAGAAGTCTTTACCTAAAAACATGACAAAATTAACTGAAATAAATCGCAAAATAATTAGTCATAATAATTGCAACTACGATATTGTAAAATCTATTCGTATTCACAATCCCGATACCGATTAAGTCTATACCAATTAACTTCAGAAAACTGTATCGAGGCGCAAACGTATCGAGTACCGAGTGCTATCGAGTCTAATGTAAAGTGACATTGATTGCGCCAGCAACACTTTAGACCACTAACAGCGTTAGTTTTCGAGATCTTAACTGACCACATAAACGTTTACGACTTTTCAATTGGTTCAGACTATGAACACAGAGTAAAGTTACTCATGTTATGTTTTGAGTGCGAGTTCAGATTTATTTATATTCTTATTATCATTCTGGTATCTTATCTACATTAATTATCAATTTGATATTCTATAGTTTATACACGAATTGAGATATATCTGTAACCTGAAAATGCAATATATTTTTTCATGTTTTGCCAGAGGCATCTTCCATACTCCTGAAATGTATAAAACATTATTTTGTGTAACACAGCAGAACGCTTAGCATGACCACGATAGAAACGGGTTTTGTCGACGGAAGAATAGACAAAATGACAGATTGTGATTGTTTATGTGATGTTGTCATTTTGTCTATTCTTCCGTCGACAAAACTCGTAGAAAACCCGTTTCTATGGTTGTCATGCTAAACGTGCAGGTATAGGTAAACACGCCTGTATTTCTCGAAAAGGTAGACAGTAGAAGTGATTTTGCTGCTCATATTCTATGTTCTATACGTATACAAATGCTCTGTCTTGTCCGTTATCAGCTTTTAAAAGCAAAACGCAGTTTACGAGTTCACACCCCTCAGTTTCTGACAGATTGTAAAGTGTCAACACACAGCCATGTAACGTCGTACTAATTGTTTGTTTAGATTAGCCAGCCCTTAGCCAGCTCTTGTTGAAAGCTGTCAATGAAATAAAAACGAATGGCGGACATAATGGTTCATTAATTCGTTTCTGAACGTTTCATAAAGTGTCTACTGCAGCTTCATTTGTATCTGAAAGGTTGCACTCAGTGTAGAGGAAGTAATGAGTTGTTTTGTTTGTTATTGGAGATGATATTTTCATTTTATAATTATGTTTAAGGTACCACATTCAATTGCTGGTAAGATTTTAGTAGTGTTTTGGTAATAATAGGAAAAAAACACTTGTAGGTACTTTTAGTAAGTAAGCAGTCATAATAGTTTATATAGGTGTGGATTTTTAACTGCCTCTTTGGTCTAGTGGTCACAAGCGGTACTGCTGAGCATGAGGTCCTGGGTTCGAACCCAGGTTGGGCAAAGTCTTTTTTATTAGATTTTTCTATATGGAATTTCTCGGTAGCAGCCCGGAGCCTATATTTGTGCCCGGTTGATGGTAATAAGCTCACCCCATATTACATGGGACTTCAACATAACTGGCGAAATGTGAGTATATATAATAAGAGGTACACCTCTGCCCAACCCTTTGAGGAAAGAAGGCGTGATGTTGTGTTATTTAGTCGATAAAAAAATTATACCTCTTTAAAATTCACACATTCCTATCAACCCTACCAAGCGACATAAAATAAAATCAACATAAAAACCACTTGATAATTTTCACTCAACTAACGTTTCAAAAATATCTGCGCTCTCCAACGCGGATTAAAAATATTCAAGTACTGTTACGCAGCCACTAGTGTAGTACGAGATAAGTGTGGAAAATGAGAGGAAAACCTCTGCTTTTATGAAGTACGAGGCGTTAATTATAGGAAAGCATAAAATTTTATCTATGTAGGTCCTTTGCCCGAAATTTACCATTTAAATTCGCCGGATTTTTGGGTTATTTGTATGTCTTTTATTGTATGATTAAGTCCATAATCTCTATATCAAGTCCCGAAATACCTTCATTTGTAATAACCAACAAACGAGTTTTTAATTGACATTATTTACAAATATGATGAAATATGACATTACTAGCCCTTTTATAATTTACCATTGACATACATGTAAAAATAAAAGTATAGTTAATCGATTAATTGTTTAATAATAATACATTTAATTGACATTATTTACTCGAACGTAACTTTGTCAATATAGATTCAGACTTATTACCAAAAAAAACATATATATTTGTACACTCATTTCAATGGTAGGACATGGACCCCGACTAAAATGTATACATAAGACCTTTGTTGTAATACCTGTGTTCACGAATAAATATTGATTGAATATTTTTCATAATGGGATGTTAAAATTTTTATATTATAATTATTTTCCATCTTTCTTCAGCTACACGCTACTTTTATTATACTTTTTACTTACATGAGCGTGTGGCGGCATCTACATCACCACATGCGAAATAGGCGTCAATGACTTGACGTCACGCAAATCCTGCATCGCGCAATTAGAGTTTACCGCGCGAACGACATGTATAAGACTATCCGACATCAATCGTTGGGCAGTTGCCCGCCAGACACGACACCCATCTGGTCGGAGGATCCTCCCTTTTCTATAGAGGATGAGTGAACTTTACACCCTGTTCCTCAAAAAGCGTACAGGCTTATGTAACAGATTAATCATTCCTTTTGCAAATCCTACCAGTGGTGACATATTACAAGTCTGCACAAAAAACGCAAAAAATGTGCCCTATGCTGTTGCTGTGTTATTTCAGCGTGTGGCTTATTTTTTTGGTTTCGGTAGTAAAACAAATCCTCACGTATAATTTGTCATGTCCGTCTGTCCTTTCTACCGGACCTTTCATCCGTCTGCTCCGGGATTTATGTTTGCCCTCTGTAAAACACCCACCTATGTGTAATTAAATTTTAAAAAATATGAACTTTTGTTAGATAAGAATTCTATTAACGGGTTCTGAAAAATCAGAAAAAAAGAAATCAGACAAAAATATATATATAGTATATTTGCAATCACGTTCTCAAAACGGCTCTAACGATTTCCATGAAAGTTGCAATAGGGTTTACGGAGGCGACAAATCGATCTAGCTACATCTCATATCTCGGAAAATTCGTTTTCTCTATTTTCACGGCCTCGGGAATGTGTTACAACGTATACGTTGGCTTAATGTGGCCGTTTTTGGCCCCCAGATATATATACCTAAAACGGCCGCATTAAGCAATTCCTCTAAAAGCAATTAATTTTCTGAATTCCCAGCAATTCCTCAATGTTGACACATATTTTAGCTGAATCATATTCAATTCATTTTATATCAGAATCATATATGGTGTAAACATTGCCGCATGAAAAAAATTTAGGACCATAATTTAACCGGATAATTTTTCTTTACATTTTGTATTAATCAAATGGGATTTATTTTTGATTTCTACTGTTTAAATGTTATTTCATTATAATATAAAACTGTCAAACAGATGAATTGCGTAGTATGAATTGAACACAAATAATAATATGAATTCTCAGTTTTTGACAGTTTCTGCCAAAGCGGCCGTTTTAATCTCCCAGGATGATATGTTTATCTATTATCACTCGGTCGACCAGGCACTATCCATAAATTACAAAATGTAATAAATACTGTAAGTAAGCTAGTAAGTACTAATAGTAGAGTTAGACAGTCGACATGTTCCTAGGCAGAGTTTATAGGTATTCACATTTTGTAAGTGTGCTTCACACCAGCACGCGCAGCATGACCACAATAGAAACGGGTTTTGTCGACGGAAGAATAGACATAATGACAGATAAACAATCACAATCTGTCATTTTGTCTATTCTTCCGTCGACAAAACCTGTAGAAACCCCGTTTCTATGGTTGTCATGCTACGCGTGCTGCACACGTCTTGTATTTGCGATCAAACATCACGCCTTGTTTCCCAAGGGTTAGGCAGTGGTGTACATGTTGTTCACGCACATTTCGCCAGTTACGTTCAATAATGTAATAGACACAAATCCTGACACCGGGTTGCTACTTTAAATACTGTAAATTGCTACCGTATTCTAACTTTTTTTTTGATACAAAAGTAAACAATCCTACGTAGGTAAGACATGTTATATATTGAAAGGCGACCCTTTCGACAAAATATTCCAAGGCATAGGTTCCGGCCCACTGAATATGAAATCAAACGTCTCGTATAGTTCTCATCAAATTCCTTCACATGGCCTCCCATTTTACTCCGGAAAATATTTAACTGATCCTCTGATGATGAACACTTTTTTAAATAATTGATCCTCTAAAAACTATTTGCACTTCTAATAATGCGTTTTGCAAAAAAACGTAAGAAATTTTGAATATCGTGGGCTTCTTTGACGGATCCCTAAATAGTACATTAATTTGTATTAATATTCTGAAACAGTCTACTTAAAATAAAAAAGGAACTTTTGTACTTATATGATTTATTGGTTCTTTTTCTTTCTAAGTAAAGAAAGTTACGTAATTGTAACATTTTCGCTCGAACCATATTTTTTTTCGCTCGATACAAAATCCCATCGTAACGGCACGAGAAATTGAATTGAATAGTTTTAACAATGTCTCAAGTACTCGTCCAATAAATACAGTCGAATCAATTATTAAAATCTGTAGACCGAAGACACTTCAATGCGGACAAACATCTTAGCATCCACTCTATCTCATTATACGAAGGAATTTAGTATCAAAGGCATTAATGGCATCTTGAAGCGCTTATGAGAAGCCCTGTGCTCTTAATTACATTCCTTTGTTCAGGTGAATAGCTCAGGTGGGCAGCTTTTTTAATTAATCGTTGAAATAAAGCATAGGTAAATAATTATAAAAAGTATATAATTTACAATCTAGTCACTTATATTGTTCTACAATATGTGCTATTTTATAGCTACAACAAAACGAAAATAATCAATCTACTCAGCCTATCGCAGTCCACTGCTGGACATAGGCCTCTGACTCTCCCAGGCTGCGCCGCAACATTCTGTGCCACTGTTTTAAGGTCGTCGGTCTATCTAGCTGGGGGGCGTCCCACGCTACGCTTGCTGGCGATACGCTATCTCCACTCCAGGACTCGTCTGCTCCGTCGGCCGTCGGTCCTTCGACAAACATGACCAGCCACTGCTACTTCAGTTTGCTTACTCTGCTTGCCATGTCGGTAAATCCGGTTCTTTTCCGGATAATTTCATTTATTATAAGCATAGCCCACTCAGTAGCGCATTAAGCGACTTTCATTCTAAACCTGGTTTTCTGGCTTTTAGTTTTTCTGGGTTTTTCACCATGACATAAAAGATAGATCGTGACAAAGCGCAGAGAATAAATAAATTTAAATATTGAGTACCCCGTAATTATTCGAAAGTAATAAAACTGAATTTATTATCCGAGAATACGATACCAATTTAATGCTCTGATAACTTTAAAACTATTTATATGTAAATTGCCTACCACACCCAATCATTTTCATCAAGTCAGCATAAAATTATTAAAATGGTCCTTTGGCCCGTCGGTCCTTTGGTCCTGGCCTCAGCAAGCTTTTAATTAAAGAGGATATATCTGGGTAGTTTAACCTTAAGACACTGAATAAACGCTGAAATGTTAGTATATATCCCCCATATTTATAAACGTTTAACCGTCAAAAAACTTATGGTTATAACCAGACGCTAATCATTACTAAACTTAAGGCTTTTTTCTTCTTTTATTGTCAATCATGTTCCTATTTAACTATGGAGGGTTTAACCCCCATATTTATAAACGTTTTATAAATATGGGGGTTAAACCCTCCATAGTTAAATAGGAACATGATTGACAATAAAAGAAGAAAGAATAAAGAACGATTTACTGACGAGTACCTAATCTAGACGAATCACCGAAATATGTCATTGAAACTAGTGAACTGCAGACTACCTAAATCGATTTCCACCGGTCACGTGGAAAGCTCAGATAAGAAAGTGAGACAACATTGACCCAATCGCTCCAAAGGGGTGGCTCGTGGCTTATTGTGACACCTTATCTATCGAGCCATCTCAAACGGGGGATGTTACGAACCAATTTGTCGAAGTCGTGAAATTGGAAAATTCAATTTCAGACGTATTTGCTGCGATCTACTTTGGTTGTAAAAATAGCTTTTAAGTACTGATTTTGAAAGTTTTTTCGTGTGTAGGGGTAGATGTCGGCTTTTGAAATTAATGAGGAGGGTAAAATTTCACCGATATCAAGAAATGGAACAAGAAATTTAAAAAATAACTGTTATTGGTATTCATCAATGTGAATTTCAAGTTCTTCACAGTCGCGTAAAAGCATTATATCAAACCAAATATCTATTATATGTTACCTACACCCTGACATTTTAGTCGTCTTGCAAAAGCAGCCCACTTCATGTATCCAATGACTAACTAAAATGCTGGCAACGACATCGACGCGAAAACTGTTACCATGGATTCAGTACGTGATTCTGAACCACGCTGCGTTAAAAATTTTCGTCGGTTTTTAAAAAAGAAATCTTCTGTTTCATAGAAAAGTGCAATACCTACGCGGTCAAAATGTATGGAACAGCAGATTTTCATTCGAATGGTAAAAGTTTTCGCGCCACCCTGTATTGTAACAATTTTTTAATTGCTCCTAGAGGTATTTTATGTCGGGTACATTGAGTGGCCCTTAGTGAGACGACTAACATGTCACGGTGTATTTTTTTTTTTTAATGAATTTTTAGTAGTCATTGGATACATGAAGTGGGCTGCTTTTGTAAGACGACTAAATGTCATGATTGTTACAACAGCGGTTCTTTTCCCCCAGCCTCCAAATACCCGAAAAAAGCTACTGAAGCTGAAGCGGAAAACCAAGTTTGTGAACCAGTTGAAATGTAAGTAATTAAGTTAGCGGATATGCCATGGCTTTTTTCGACGAAAGCTTAAGGTAAGACAAGGCGTGCTGCTGTTTAAGCTCAATATCCAAAAAAAAAACTTTATTCAGTAACACGAAAAGCAAAGGAATCGCGAATCTAACATAATACAGAATTTCTTAATTTGAAAAATATACATAACACAAGTCAAAACGAAAACAAAATCAAATTACTTTTAAGTAGACCCAACTTTTCGTGTAAACAAAATATCATCAAGCTTATAAAAGCTATTTTTCTTTATAAATAGCCAATGTTCTAACAATAGAACATTGTCTATATCTCTGTAGGTATTCCGTTTGTTAAACCACTTATTAAGAATGTCAGAAGTCTCACTTCTACAAACTTACTTCTCACGATACCTAATAGTCTTACGGAGAATTTCTTGGGATGTCGTTTCTACGGGATCTTGTGATCAGCCATGGAGTTGGGAAAATTCACTGTTCTACCAATCTTGTCAAAGTATGATTTTTTTACTACCGCACGAGGTATCCTCGTATAGCTTATCCGACGCGAAAGAAGAAAAGTCATGATTGCATTTCTTTAGATGTTATCCGATAAGGTCGGCAGATGTTGATGTTGCATGTCTTGTGTGTTGTTAACTTTTTAATGTATTATCCTGAACTTTATAATGTTCTATTATCTCGTTTCAGTAATTATTGTAATTTGTTTTTAACCGTTTCAATTAATGTAAATAAATAAATGTTTTTTAGAGTCTCTCGCCATAATTCATTGTCAGACTTTTTCGGCCTGCTGCTGATCGAATAAGTTTTGAGGTGTTGCTCATTCTAAGCCTGCTGGTAGGTTAAAAGGTAGGTTTTCTTTGCTAAAAATGTTTTTGAGCCCAAATCGAGATTAAAAAAAAAAAAATGCAGTATACCTTCTGCGTTGACTTTTCAATGGAGGAACAATGTAACCAAGTCGTGGGGCGACTCGGTTTCCGCTACATAAAGCCGCGAGAGGGCGCCTCCATCGATCGGTGAGGTTGGTTCCGTAGTACAAGAATATTACTCGAATGTGATAAAATGTTCAGGTTTTATTGAGGAGTTATGTGAGATGTGGGAACTGGATTGGAATAAATTGAAATGTAAATTATTTGAATAACATTTTTACACGTAGTTTGTTACCAAATAAGTTATAAAACAGGAAACTTGCGGCATTATTGAGTTTTACTAAGACAATATGTAAATATTGCATTTTCGAAAAGTTTCAACGGATTCTAAAACTAAATAAGAAATACACCTAAAACTCTTCTTATTTATCCACCTAAAATAATAAACGAACAGTCCAAGTACAAAGTTAATATAAACCCAACAGTTCAAGCTCTCGACAAAGCCTTAATCTGTTAAGAAAGTATTAGCATAAACGAGATAGCCTGGCCAGCACGTGAACAATGCAGGCTAACTGTTGCCACCCCTTTGCTTAAATTATACACCAGGCCATGGTTATTGTTCAAAGTGGTATGGAACCTCTATGTAGGTTTTTGTTGAGGATACTGTATTGTTCTTAGCCATAAATTGTATTTTTTAAATTTAGAATTTAAACGCCCGGAAAAATAAGAAAACATTTTCATAACACTAGGAGGTCTTGATTTAAATTTCAAACGTCAGAAGCAAGGTGCACGGTTCCAATTGGTAGTTTCCTGTGGTGAAGAGCCGGCAAGAAACTCCACGGTTACTCTTTTAAAAATAATTGGCTTTTACTATGTTTATTTTAATTTAATTTTCTGTTATTGTTAGTGTTACTTACGTAGTTAACATAGTTACTGTTATTTTCAAATAACAGTGTTCATTATTATGGCAGGACAGTGTAAGCCTTTCAACAAGTACCTGGTACTTAACAAAATAGGAAATGTTCAACAAATCTACAGCCAACTAAGCTAACAACGTTGTCACATTCCCAAAAAAGAAAAGAATCTAAGTATCATAAAAGAAGAATAAATTAATAAAAATAAAAACCAATTTTAAACGAAATTACATGATTGCCATTACAACTGTAACACATCTGAATAATTGTCATGTCCACAAAAGGCACTAATAAAGAGTTGAAATTAAAATACATGGGTAAACATGATTATCCAAAATAGACAAATAATACAATATTTTTATGTACTCTAGGAAACTATTGAACGGATGTCTGGTACAATAAAATGTCTTAAATTACGAATTGAGCCTCTTGAAGCCTTGATGATTTTAGCACATGAGCTCTGAGATAGTCAGATAGCATATAAAAAATCACCCGTGGAACACACTGAACACCTAAGAATGGAGCCCATTAAATTATCAGAGGCTGACAAAGAAAAGGAAAGATCTAGACTCTCGACCAAAGCAAGTTGGTAGGTACTTATGGGAAAATCTTTAACAGGACTCTCACATACAAATAGAGGAATAAATACTTAAGTGTGTCAAATTTAAAGCATTACAACTTGACATTGATCACCAGTGACTATACCACCGCCTCTTATAGCAGTATTATTTTAATATTAGGTACTTACTTCAGTTTGAGAAGGAGATGGATCTAGACAGGACACATATCTCCATCACTTTCCCATACTGAAGTAATATTAAATAATGCTGCTATAAGTAGGTGGTGGTTGGCCGCTTGAGCAAGGACCTTATTTTTTTTTTCAAACAAAGTTCACAAATTCCCGGTCGGCTTTTATTTCAAGCGAGAAAAATCTAATAAACGGCACCGCGGCTCCAAAGACACCCATTTCTTAAGAAAGATTTATATGTAAATGATATTACAACGTGACGGGAATTTTGTAATTTTTCTCAAGAAACATCAACGTCACTTGAATGTTAAAAACGGGACGAATTTAAGATGAAGATTTATTAACGCGTAAATAAAAACATGGACGGAAGTGGAAAATTTGATTTAATTAGCGAATCTTTACCACTTCCTCTCTTCTAGCTTCAGTTTATTAATATAATTCGAGCCGGTAATAGGTCTCTCTCACAAGGCCAACTACACCGAAGGTACTTTCCATAATAATAATAATTTCAATGGTTTCCTGTAACGAGCACTGATCAAATGTTTTGCGTGAGAAATTCTAGACTCTGCCTCTGGTATCACCATCCGTCTAAGAATCCTATTTGTTCTCACATTTATCCATCAATCTAGCTAATATAAAAGTTGATACTATACTTTATTACAGTAATTTAATTATTTTCCGTAGTCATAAGTTTTTAGGGTGCCAAATGAAACCCTATTACCTAATAAGCCTCCGCTTTCCGTCTGTCTGTCAGCGGGCTGTATCTAATGAACCGTAATAGATAAACAGTTGAAATTTTCACATATTGTGAATTATTATTGCCGCTATCACAAAAAATAATAAAAATAAAATAAAGTATAAAAATTAAGGGGTTCCCATACAAGGAACGTATTTTATTTTACACAAAAAAAAAATGTAGGGTTAAACATTGTACGGTGGTACGGAACCCTTCGTGTGCAAATCTGACTCGCACTTGTCCGATTTTTTGTAACTAAAATCACCTTAGAAAGTTTTTCCAGCTACGAAAACATTTGCTATTTCATTGATTTTCACACCTGATTGTTTGATCACAGTCGGGACAAATAAGTGAAATTCATGCAATATATTGTTCAGTGAATCCAGTCTAACAAACAAACCACAGATAAATAGTAGGACTGGCGCAACACAATTAATTGGTCAGACGAATCGGTCGAATATATTTTGTTAATCAAATTGATATTCAGAACTGGCTAACCAATACTCACCATTGAATAATAGGTAGGTAGGTACAGTATTGGTATTTCATATCAGAATTTATTATTCCAAAATAACTCATTGATACTGCTGTGGTTCAAGTTGTGTGTCGAAATTAATATACAATGTAGGTAGAATACATTCAGATACCAAAAAATCTGATACATAACCAACTTCTGATACGTTACTTGGCAAGAATCGTAGATGTGAATTTGTTTTCGCTTGTTTAATGTATCTTTGACGTTCAAAAGTGCCTTACATGGGCCTATTTGAAATAAATGATTTGACTTTGACTTGACTTTGACTTTATCTTATCAGGTATGTTCAAATAGAGTGTCCCAAATGTCCGTTCACCTGAACCCTTGACGATCGAACAATGCCTCTGATGCACTGTGGATCGAAAAAAGGCTCTCGAAGAAATAGGAGCTTAAATTTTAAAGTGTCGATTTTTAGCTTGAATAAGTTTCTTATAGCCAATATTATGCATAATTATTTCATAGAATACAATCTGGTAGGCAAATTGGCAACTTATATTTTTTTGGGTTTTTTTTTTTTTTCAGATTTATTGCGGTTTTTTTGTTTAAACCGCAATGAATCTGAAAAAATCAAGTATGTCAAAAGATCATAAATAAATAGTTACATCAGCGTGTGCAAGGATATTATGGTGATTCTCTCCATTCCGGAGATAAGAGCATTAGCTCCATTATGTTTTTTTTGCAAAAAAAAAATATGAATTGCCAATAGATTTTATCCTATGATATATTTAAACATAATATTGGTTAATAAAAGCCGTTTTAAGCAAAAAAACCGACACTTTAAAATTTAAGCTCTTATGTCTTTGAGAGCCTTTTTTCGATCCACTGTGTGACGCGCAATAAACGTGTCCACCTAGGCCCAAACAGTAAGCAACATGGGTGTATCCTCGAAACGAACAAACGCATTGGCACTTTTATTTGCGATCTTAGTTATTAACATAATAACGGACCCCCATACTAAAACCCTGACATAATAATACAGTACCTACCCAGCGGCTGAAAACATAAAATAAGCCTAAAGAAACATTTTATTGCACCCACAACTCTACTTTATGTTATCCGTAAACATTTGGTTCCGCGGATAAGTAGATACGGAGAGTTTATGAGTACATAATATTTTATATGATATAAATATCAGGCTACCCAAAAGCTATAAATAGGAAGGAGTATGTAGGACTCGGTATAAATTCATTCATAAAAATTATCCAAACTTTTTTCAGGTTTAATAAGCTCTAATATAATATTGGGAATATATTGGCTCTATAATTTTGGGAATCGTTCTTTCGCTCATAACCTGACGAATTTATCTTAAAAAATATATGAAGTATCATAGTCACACAATTTTATACCACGACTAGCTTCCGCCAGCGGCTTCGCCCGCGTTGTCTTTATAAATTATAGCCCATGTAACTCAGTGATAATATAGCATTCTACTGGTGATTTTTTTTTTAAATTCTGTACAGTAGTATTTGAGTTTATTCATTACAAACATACAAAAAATGATAACTTTTCTGTTTATAATATTAGATTAGATACTTACAAGAAAGCTTCCTGGATTGCTGTCTCGTTTAGGGGTTCCGCCGACAGGCACAACAACAACAACAGACAATTTCTATGAAAACTTCATGGAAATTGTTCTATCGAAATCGCGTCGCGCCTGTCTACGAGAGCCTTAAAGCATTAATTTATGTCAACATTAAATTCGCAAAGTCAACGTTACTCAATCAACGCTACCGCCTTAGAGCAAATGTTTACCGGTAATTACCGAAGTGAAACTCGCGTCAAAAGAAGTCAGCATTACCATACAAGGGACAGTTTCGCCTAGTCACTCGGTATAAATAGATCCCTCGGTACGAAGTACAATGATTTATGACGCCCTGATAGCCTGTTGAGTAAAATATTATGAAGGCGGTAGCAAACGATGGGGGAAGATTGTACGTAAAGTTAATTTTGACCGTGAATCTACTAAGTTTGTATTGACGGTTTCGGAAATAGTTGTCCATAGATCACTTGTGTATATCCGGCTCGAAGGACCAAAAATATTGGGATCTTCCAATATTTTTGGTCTTTCGAGCCGTCTCTGTAAATTATGGACTTAGTTGAGAAATACTGGGTTAAATTAAATTAGCTAGCAAAAATCTGCAGACGTGCCGGGTATCGATATCTAAACATGATAAAATAAAAGATTTGAAGTTTTGTGGAGGTCAACGACCGCTGGTAATGTTGTTACTTGAAGTATGAGTTGAGAATATCTGTTTTTTTTTTGTTTTATCGTGTTTAAGTTTCGATACCAATAACGTCTGTGAACTTTAGACAAAAAAAAACGGATTTTTAAACTTATATTTCAAGTAAGTACACGAATTGAGGTCAATGACCCCACAAAAAAAATCTTCACATATTTTTTTTTTTTGTTTTATCATGTTTAGATATCGATAGGTACCCTTTACGTCTGCGCAGTTTCGCTAGGTAATTAAATTTAACCCTGTATAGGTTTCAAACTAAAGGAATAAGGGTTGGTAAAAATCTAGATGACATCGGACAGATCTTTTTGTATACAGTTTTATCATATAGGTACCTAGATTACATTACATTCGGAAAGCTTGGGCGCTTGATCTACCAGACCTATCGGTACCAAAGTTATAAATATTACTTTGTAGGTAAATAACAAACTTTATTAATGGAACGGAACACCGTCCGGTTTAAAATTTCCTATAAAATTCAATGAGTGACGTAATAATATTCTATTCGGCTTTGATTCATCAACGATGAGTCAACGAAACCCGAATTTTTACTCACTCCCGTTACGGTTGCGATGTGTCAGCCATTTTTATTGCTTGATTATAAAACACACGTGCTTAAGCACTTTTAATTTATACCAACGTAACATTTTACTTACATAAAAGTAAGGAAGTACTTATAATTTTCTGTAGGAAGATGAATATCTTGTTAGACAGCGAGGCGGCTTGACTTCCTTAAATACGCTGTCTAAATATAAATACGGGCGCAAACATCCCACTCAATACAGAAAGATAAAACTCTTACGCCGTCTCAAAGGTCAGAGGTCGACTATCATAAAAACAAGATTTTAAAACAGCATCCGGAGTTAAGTCTCATCTTGTCTCACCTAAGAAAAGACAAAATTGATTGCCCAAAAGTATTTTACGGTTTGAAAATAGTGTCAAATTCGGTAAGTATGTATTAAGTATCTTGTAACTAATACATTCAATAAAAACAAATACATTTAAAAAAAGTTTGCGCAAGATAAGTCTGCGCGCGACTGGTGGCGCTGGCGCTGGCGTGTTGAATTCTATCTATACTGTAATAATTAAAAGATTAAGTCTATATTAATAATTAATCTTAATATTATTAATATTCATTAATTCTATAATTTGACCGTACATAAACGATAAGACGTCGGCATACTTATTAGTTCCGATTTCAGCCGCGCGCAGACTTATCTTGCGAGCACTCTAGATCTCAATTTCATCACCTGTCATAATAAACTGGGCACTCTGTACGTTAGCCCTTTCAAAGCAGCGCACACCCATTTTATAGTAATTTGTCAAAACCCAGGCTTCAGCTTTGTGTGTAAGTAATGGAAATTTAATCGTAATTGAATGCACGTTACCATTTATCTGCAAGTCAGCTTGTATTACTGTGACTTCTAATATGATTTAGACACTTCGCTTTTGAATGGGAACGACGTGTGTGTTTTCGTAAGTAGGAGCTTAAAGTTACATATTATATCTATATATCTGATCGAATAAGTTCGATGTGACGTCTTAATTATCTGAATCGAAGCATTTCTGCTGATAGAACTATGACGAGATTTCGTTGATGATGTGTGTTTTGTATCTAAAGTTTCACTATGCTAGATAGAATTAAAAACAAACAAAGTGACATCAAAAGCAAAAGGTGGAAGTAATATCGTCAGACCGAAACAAACCCAATTAGAATAGAAATTGCAAACATATTCAATTTATTCAGAGATAAATAAGCCTGTGAGGCCTACATTTGGTTTTATATCTATTTATTCGCGGCATCTCGCAAACGACGAGCCGACGAAATTTGAATAATCACGACGGCAGCTGTGCAAGCTACGACCAAGAATATCGTTTTATGGTAAGCTAAGCTATGGTAAGATGAAGTCGGAATCCTAATGTGAGCGTGGATTGCCCACGTTTGTGTGACAGAAACCCGCTTTTAATTTGAAGCTTAATTTTTGGGTTGAAACTGGGTGGAGTGGGAATTCAAATGGAAGAGAAGGGGAGAACTTGATTGACGGTTCCTATTACAATTACTTTGTTAAAAGGGCTGTCTACAAATGTATTATTTTATGAATTTCTTTTCTTTCAATATTTGTTAAAATATCTTTGTTATGTATTTAGTCTTGGAACAACCTAACCTCTCACTAGGAGTTGTTAGCTGCGCCACAGTTTTAACTATTGCAGCTATCATCGTTTAACATTGTTTATCTTCGAATGTATTTGTTTTTTCCCAATAAACGATAAGCGGATAAACAAATATCTAGAAAAATATGTTACGACTAGTTTAGAATATACACAGAAGAGAAGGAAGCCGCGTAGCCAATTAGAAGCAACATAAGACACAGGGATATGTTCGATCATAAACATTGCCTGAAGCACGAAGGATGTAAGATCTGTCCATACCCACACATTCAAAGGATCCAGCAACACAGAATACATTACCAGCGCGAACTCCATTTCAAAACGAAAGCATAAGGCATCTGCTACATAAACGATTCATTTTTAATACTGTCCAATAAAACGTCCAATATGAGGTAGATATGTCTTGTCGGTGCAGGAGCAGCTGTTGCAATGTGTTCCTTCGTCCGCCATCCGCTCGGTAAGCCCCAGGCTTGATGTTCGGGATGTTATCACTAAATAATAAGACAGAGAAGGTACACTATTTGGAAATCTTGCAGTCTCTGATCGACAAGGTTAAGATTGTATACCAGCAGCCTAATTGCGTAATACACGATCGATCACAATCTGAATCATTTTGAAAGAGGTTGTTAATCCATTGGTTCAAAAGTTAGATTTATTTTTCTGCTCATCGACGTAAATAACGCCATAAATGTTGTTGAACTGTCAAATGAAACAGATTAGTCTTAATCATTTACCGAAAATGTGTTACGCAATTAGAAAGCGGGTGTCCCGACCAGTTAAAGCAAACAATCGGATTATCACTGCCTTGTTGTTAGACGACACCACCGCATTTTAATTGCAAACCAGTAAGATCTACAGTCTGCGTTAGACCAAACAGCATGCTAATTTGGCAGACGACATACAGAGCGGTAAATTGTAAGACGTAGAACTGGAAATGAAGATGAAGGGAACAGGACCAAAAGGGACTAAAACAAAAGTCGAGCTCTTATTCATAAAATGGTCCTTCTGTACTTATATTATTTTATGACCACTATGTTCCACAATAAGATTCAACGCTTCCCTAGACAACCATAGGACCGCACATTTGAGAACTTTCGGCTATTTGGGCACCGTGTTAAATGAAACAAATGAGTTATATGATGCGGTCACAGTACTGCAAAACAAACTTAGTTTACGCCACTTTGGCTAAAGTTGGCTTTATTAGCAAAGTTAGAACATTTTCGCGAATCTCTTGTTTTGTTATTTTGTATATTATTCATCTTACAAGTAGGGTCTTGTGCGGTGAACTACAAAGTAACAGATTGATGTTCTTCGTACTTTTTAATCGTAACCATGTCTACACTTTGTACCGTTCTCAAAACAAGGTTTCTTCGACGAAAAGGTAAGAAAGTCGAAAAGCAACCAGAAACTTATAGTTTATGTACAAGTTTCCTCCCCTAAGTCAACTTCACCGTCGTCGCCGTCGCTCCGACGTATCGTGCAATGATTGAGATTCATTTAGTGGATTTTCTTTTTTGCTGAACAAGGAAAAAGTGGAAAAATGATTGAGGGACTCTAACGTATTTTTTGGAACCTCTTCTTACGAGACGCAAGGAATTCATAGAATAGTCTTCGGGTAAAAATCACAGCGTTTTAATTATGTGTTATGGTTTTATTCTTTTACTCGTATGATTAAATTATATTAGAATCTCAGTTTGTGCTTATATTTACCGGAAAACCATCGAATGAAGCCCCAAAGTATTGTACGCCGTAAATAACTTCCTTTCCCGTTGACCTGGGACATAAAAACCAGACCTTTAGCGGATCTTTCGTCCCACGCAAATCGTTAAAGTCACTCGAGGGAATCGTTTCTGTTTCTTACTAATAAATAGACCATAGATAGGCAACATTGGCTCGGCAGGGTTTAGCTGGTTAATACTGAGCATTTGTCCTGATATTTAGTTCCCCGAAACTAGACCTTATTTCAATGCCAGAAGCCCAAACCAACCCTGCTTTTCCCACACCACACGAGACGTATATCAAAAGCAAACATCGTCAACCTGTCTTCAGAATATTAAACACATTAATATCATGTTGCAGCCTTGCAGCCTTGCAGGCTACAGGACGGCAGCTCGGCGGTCTACCGCGGCCGTCTGCTAAGCTAGCAGCTAGCATCCTCATAATAAAAGCTCATTTTATGCTAATATCGGCGCGGGCGGCGGCAACTATTTGTGCAATTTGAACAGTCCAAAGTGCGGAAGGCAAATAACTGCTAAATATTCATGCTACCGTAATTTTGTTGGGTTCAGCAGTTTTTAATGAAGGTGAGTTTGTGGTATGGACAATTAGGGCGGTTGGAAGTTTGCGATTTCTTAATGGCACGGTAAGTGCTGCCTACTTACAAATGCAGGGTTGGGAAAATGAAATACTGTTAGAATTGATATAGTTTCACTACAAATTCGATTATTTTCAACCTGAAACTCAGTTCTGGAAGCTAGCCAGCGCCAGTTCATAAAAAGCATAATGATAAGCTCATTTTTCTATAAGCAATTATAAAACCTACCATGTAGGTAACTGGATACGTACCTATGTGCAGGTGTCACCAAAGACCCAGAACAGCGAATATGCGTAAATAAGCGAATCGCAAAAAAAAATAAAAGGAAAACCTGTAGGGTTTCACATAACAAGCGCCGGACCGCAATAAAACACCTGCAATCCCGAGCTTCTTTCTTTTAACGTCTAACCTTCCTCCCCGCCCCCTTAACACCCCCACTCCCCCCTGCTTCCTAGCGTGTCGCGTAAACAGGGGAAATTCGAACAAAGAAAATACAGAAGCAATTTGCAAGCTTCCACGACAATACGAAATTTTGCGCCGTGGTTGTTCCAAAGTTGACTACAACAATTATATTCGTGTACACAATGCGGAATTAGCTCGTGATGTAAATTAACCTGTTCTCCCACTGACTGATTATAAAGCTCGGTTTTCACCTTCCAATTTAGTCGACGATACGGTGAAATGGATCGGTGTGAAAAAGCTGACGGTGCAAATTGCATGCATATAGGCCTGGATTGCACGATGCTGAATTAGATTGATTGTGTCGGCTATACATACACCCATGTCCATAGCTCCTGTAATTAGTTCATTTGAATAGTTGCGTAAGGATAGGTACGTCTATTTAGGCACTAAACCTGATAATTTGCACAAATAATAAGCGACAAAAGCCTCCGATAGTGCAAATTAAAGGCTCTACGCGCTATAACTAAATTTCGAACGTGTTATTAGTTATAGTAATAATGAAGATGATTATTATGACAGCCAATCAATTCTTCAGAATGGGCACAATTCTAAGTCCCTACATGACATACATAATTATTGCGAAACTTGCTTCAAGACTTACAAAATCCTTTGACATTATTGCCTCATTTTGATTCTAAAATGCTTCAGTGTCTAGACTCTAGAGTACCTAAAACCCTTAGCACGATGTGTCACATCTAATTAATCCCAGTATGTAGCTCATATCAAACGGCAGCGGCAGCCGTAACGAGGTGATTTAAAGCGCACTCATCGACGCGGACCGCCGTGAAATTAGTCGCACGTCGCGCGCTCAAGTGTTTGTCGCGGATATTGACAATGCTGTACCTATTACCGGATACATGGTGTCGATAATTGAATGTTGAACGTTGTTTGATGTTAGATTCTGCCGCAGAAAAGAAAATGAGGGTATCACATATAACTGAAAGAAGAGAAAATGGTAGTCGTGGAAGAACCTAAAAGAATTGTGTCTGAAATAAGCTTACCCTGTGTTTGAGTTGATGTGATATTTTGAATGATGTAATGAAAAATCTTACGAGCTCATTAAGATGAGCTCGTAAGATTTTTCGAGCTTATTGCGCATCGAATGACTTAAAGGTGATCGTATGCATAAAGACCGGAAAATCTCTCAAAAAATATAAAATGACAGTATTTTCACTTCTCTGCATAACAAAGCGAGAGGGTATGAAGTTAGTTGCACATAGTCAAGAATTTGTCGCGCGGATATTGACAATGCTTTGCCTATTGTCGGATACATGTGTCGGTAATTGAATGTTGAACGTTGTTTGATGATAGGTACAACCTTTGACAATGGTTGCGTGTAGACAGACGAGAAAATAAGGCATGTCGAAATGAACCTCAGGTTTCCGGACCGAAATAAGCGGACCCTGTTTGGAAATGATCAAACGCGGATTTAATGTCAAAGAAAAAACTCTTAGGAGATCTTATTTTGTAGATATAGTGTATGACGAGCTGTATTTGAGTAGGTAACTATAACTATCAGAAAATACCAAACTGATTAGGTAAAAGTGATAAAAAGTCGAAGATATCTAGTCCTTTTTTGCGTGGATAGGTATGAATTGCTGTTGGTACCATTAGTGATATTGCAACATTAATTCATTGTTTGCTTGTTGTTTAATAGTGGCACTGAAAGACAAATTAAAGTTTCGGGACGCAAAGCTTCCCATGTCGTTTGTATTTCCTATTCTAGACCAGTGTATTAAAATCGTCACAATTCTGCGACATCTTTTCCATCCTTTGTGTACCACAAAAATTCTGTACCATGCAAACAACGTCCGTTGCATTTCCAAAACTACCCGTCCTTGTTTTTCGTCGTGCACTTTATAAAGCTGTTGTGCCTTATCTACGAGTAGAACGAAAGCTTACAAACAAAATAATGTACTTTATGTTTCCATAGCGAGGGCCTAGTGCTCGGTGCCCGTCCATATGTCACTGCGCTGTGTGACTGGTTAACAAAATGAAAAAAAAAAATACGTTAGAGCCTGACTCCAATGTCAGTAAATTACTCTGTCTGTATGTAAAACAGTGAGTAAAGAGATATCTTTTGTTGTGTTGAACTCATTTGCGCTCTAGATATTGGAATACATTATATAATAAGTCACACGTACTTACTCACCACGTGACTACGTACGTATGTTACGTGACAGTCATAATATAACCGTTAATAGTATGACTGAAGTCGAAAATAAGTTAGGTAATTACGATTATTTCAACCACATCTCAAGACCACCTTATGCATAGACTTGAAATCATCTGCTTTCTGTGTATATGAGTGAATAAACGATTTATCTATCTATCTATCTATCTATCTATCTATATCATCGAAAAATCCAGGAATATACCTATTATACGTAAAGGAAAATATTTCCGGTTCAATAAGCCACCATGTCAATTTGTCATAAATAGAACTTCACATCAGATATTCTCCGAATCCGGTAAGTCATCAGAATCCCTGCGTTATGTACCAAGCTTTAAATGGAAATCCAACATCTGGTTCTATACAATCAAAGTTCATAGACTTTCGGGATATCGGGAAGGAACTTTGTTCTGAAATAAAACTTCGTCATGATAACTCACCTTTTCAAAGTTACAAAGATCGAACGTTAAATCCGATAATTCAGCAGGTTTTCTGCGAATTACAAACTTCAATTTTATGGACTCGCCGTTTCCACAGACCATTTGCATGTAAGTCAACTAATTACCATAAACTATAAACTGGCAGTTGGAAACGCAAGTTTCATGCGGGCGAAGCCGCAAATAGAGACTAGCGAACTACGGACAGTGCTACTATTAGTAGACGGTACACCACAAACAGTAACGAACCGTCACTAACAAGTTTGTAAAAGACGGAATAATCGTTTAGGCTTCTGTAGCTAAAAGTCTTTGTTGGCCACATTTCACCACCCATTGCTTCTTTTGTACAAAAACGTTTTATGAAAGCTGAAAGTAATCTCTCAGTGTACAGCACAAATATCGGTTATATACAGGAGCTATGACACAGTTTCAATGAGCTGCGAAGTTGCAATGAATGTTCATGTCAAGCCAATGAGTGGAATATCACCATGCAGAGATCAGACGAGTGACGGGGTAACTGACAACTGTTTGGCTTGTTGTGGTTAACCGGTGTGTTGGCTAGTAAACTCGGAATGACCCAGTGTATGACAGCTACTGTGTTGCTAGTGTGACATTATAGTAGAATTTATTTGACGCGTGTTTTTGTAGGTTTTTTTTTTGGTAACAGATGCTTTACAACTAAAAAACTTGATAGAGCTTTATGAATGGATTGGCAATCGACATACTGCACATACAACATAAGCTAAAAGATAGTAATCAAAAACTTATCATTGTTTTCTTATTATTGGATATTTATAAACCCTATTTTGCACGCCATTTAAAAAATATATATACGGACTCGTATTTGCTTTTTTATAATGTACAAGTACGCTAAGCAATAGTGCCGTGCTTTCCTATAATTTAGATACAAGCGAGATCCATAATTATTTCGTTGGTAAGTCTTTATATAAATAAATAATAAACAAACAACACAAATACGACATAAATAATGACATTATTTTTGCATAAGACCAACTTCCTTGATATTGAATATGCCTCCTTTCTCTTCACGATACCTTAGGAGCCATACATACGATACGCTCAACGAAGACCTGCACTCATATCTTATCATATACTTAAGTATACGTCATATAATATCAATTTGCACTTGAATATCAAGAGATTTACGAGCAAATCTCACAGAGCCTAACATCGAAGTGTAGGCGTACTGGCGTAGACACGTGTATTTTGAAATGTAGAGCGCATTAACAAAAATTTGTGCGTTGTCATACAACCAAACAGATATGTTCCCTTGAACGTGCCCTCGGCGGTATAGACATGATTTATAGCACGTGATTCGTGTTTAAATCAACCCCCGATGAAAGACTTGATTGATCAATATTTTAACAATGCATTCGTTTGAAAAAAGCAATGGACTGTGACTCTAGTGTATTGGAGGACAAGAATTCCCAAAACTTTCCTTGCTTACAAATAACGTTGAAGCCGTATGCTCCTGAGTTCAGGCAAAAGTATGAATAGATTTTATATTTAAAACTTTTCCATCGACTATTGTCGCGACTTTCGCGCAGAACTTCGCAAAATCTTTTCATAAGTTATTGCGAACGTTTTTCAGCATCGCCGAACACCAAAATCAGTCAAAGGAAAACACTAAAGCCTCATGTTTCGTGAGCGAATATTCGAAGATTCTCAGAGTACGTGTAAAGGAAGGAGGTTCCTATCATACACATATTTATGAGTGTCGGAAGGCACTAACAAAGTTACAGGTACACAAAGGAGCTTTGAACTTAGTCTAGCTAGAACGAATTCGGAAAACAAACAGACGATATTTTATACAGTATTGTTCATTAAATTCGTCCCTTTTCCATATAAACAGGAGAAACACTGCAAATTGGCAGTTAGTACCTAACGCTCCAAAATAAAATGAAATGACTCCCTAATAAAACCCTTCACGAATGATTGGAACGAAACGACGAAATTATTCAGTTCGAGTGACGGTAAAAAAGTCATTAAAGGGACGACATTCACGCTTTTTAATTCCGACGACGACGGTGGTCTATTTTGGAGAATTGTATCTTTATTACTGTTCCGTACAGAAAGTGGGAATGGAAGTGTTCAAAGTATTGTAGCTGCCAAGGCGAGAGCCGGAGAGATTCTGTGGGGGAAGCTGCCGCCGGGCGTCGAACGGAGAATAGCGAAGGGACAAAAGCTTGTAAAATTTTAACGTTAGTTGAAAGAACTAATATAGACGCTTTATTTTTATTTCCGTGACAAATTGGAAAAGTAAGAATTGCTTTGTTGACGTTTTCAAAAAATATTGAGAATAAATGAGATATATTATTACAAGCATGCTTTATCTGACAAAGGATTCCACTTAGGATTTTAAGGGCAAAATGCCTGTTACTTTTTGGCCCAAACAGTCACCTACACATTACATTCATGCAGGTAATATATTCCCGTTATGTCGGTAATTTGATGCCAAAGTTGGTGGTGGCGCCACCTTCTGCCGTTATATTTTATGAAGGTAATGAGTTTCCGCATGTTTTCTATCGCATTTTGAAACCAGAAAAGGTTAGTGTTGATGCGGACCTCATACCAGCTTTTCGACATCGCGTTAATATTCTGAGGATTTGTTTCTTTAAATAAGAGGGAACTCAGGCCAAATAAAAAACCAAGACAGAGCGCTGTCAACGGTGAAGTAAAGCCGGTTTCGTAAACATGGGTGTACGTTGTGTGGTGTAGTTTGATTGTAGTATCATTGCAAAAGGTTGTAAATGTGTGCGTGTGAGCGTGTTTGCACAGAGCGGCGGTGTAGCTTTAGCATGCTTCACTGTATTGTTCGCAGCGCCTGTCTTGTTTTTGTAAATTTGTTTGAGGGAAGGAACGTATCCTTCAGAAGGACACTGTTAATAACATTGGGCATGCTTTAAAAAAGGATACACAGAATCGATGATTTCCGATGAACTAACAAAACTGTTTTAAGCACCAATTTTTTATTTCGTCTAAATTAGTAGGTCCTAGCCCAAGTCTTTGTCCTAGCCGCATTCAAAACCCGCACATAGCACCAAAAATATCCAAACCTCAAAAAGTCTAATCAATCATCTCTTTTTACAACCGTGACTAATTTAAACAATAAATAAAAAGGCCACAACGTAATCGAAACAATCCTATTTCTAACTAGCCACATAGTTGAGCAACTAACTTCCCAGCTTCTTAGAAGTTAGAACGCGTTGCTTGACAGACATTAGTCAGGCCGGGTGCGCAACCGCACGACATGTGGTCTGTTATCTGACCCCGGGGTGTTCGAGAGAAAGCCCATAGCAACCCGTCTGACGGGTCCCGTTGACACACATTTCGTGTTCCGCTTCATTTCTTTGTACTTTACTACGCCGTGCCCGTAATATGTTTGACCCGCAAAATCCCAGCCCGTTTCGGCGATTGTATTTACTTGTAGGTAGAAGTTCAACAATCGTTAAGGTTTCCCTTACATTTTTATTGAGAAGCATTGCATAAAAAATGCTTAGGATGAGTATGGTTTCAATCTTACTATCCTCGTATAATGAAAAGGTTCTTCAATTAGGTACCATTAACACCATCTTGATGATTTTTTCTAGCGTAGGAATATTATCAACATTAAACATGAATTTTCATACAGTCTGCTTCCAAAATAAACTGAAATTCAATGCAAATAGTAGCCATTAATTTGGCTCAGTGCTGTTACAAAGAGCATACTTAATGTCAATTATTAACTTGTTATTAACATTTCGCCATTCTGTTAATTAAATTCTGTCATGCACGATGTGCATTGATCGCTTATTTAATAAGTTATCGTACAGTTAGCCAGTGTTCATATATTTTGTTTTTTTACTACCTACCACTTACTGAAGAAAAGTTCTGAGGAAACGAAGTACCTACCTACGAAGGTATAAAAGACATTTCTTACGGTAAAGGAAAATGTGGAAATTGCTAACAGAAAGGGTCACAATGTAGTCAAACAGAAATAAGTACCTATGTATTCGCAATTTTCCGTACATATGCTCCTATAGATAAAACTCGTATACATCGGTAACCCTCAGAGCAATTTGAATAAATAGACTATCATTGATGCTCCCCCGGTGTAGCTGGTGTCAGGCTAGTTAAAAATGTATAGAAACGAAATGTAGCGAACACAAATCAAACATGGCTTTAAAACCAACAGACGGAATTGAACATTCGAAGTGATGTGATTGTATCGCTATCCAAATCCTCTTAAAAACTTAATATTGACATTTGTAAATTGATAATAATCAGTTTGGAAATCGGATACAGCAATTACCGACTGAATGGTTTTATTTTACATCATTATTTTATTTGGTGGGTAGTTAAGGAGTTTGCTGATAGGATAAGATGTATGCTACCAAGACCTACGAACGGTGGCTACAAATAGCCGCGTAAATGTTTTATTTTTATTCTTATTTTAATTTTAATTAAAGTTTAAATTTTAATGTTGTTATTTTTTATTTTTATGCAATTTTTTTTATCGTGTTGTTTTTTATGGATCATGTGGTTTGCAATAAAGATTTATATTTTTTATTTAATAGTTTCAGTTAGTAAATTAATGTTTCTAATAGAGTTACCTGAGTCTTTTGGGAACATATTTCACGCCCTTGGTACAATATTTTTCGTGCAGATTCCACCTCAAGATTAAGCAGGATTAATAATTAAGACCGTCATAATTCAAGCCTGAAAACTTAATAGACAAAGGAGCATTTAACTCAACTTAAGATTAAGTGGTCCCGTTCCGTAGATTAAGGGAATCTCATAATTATTATGAGCCAGACTTAACCAGACGGCATTCCGGGCTAGACGTCTGACCTGTCTGTCCAAAGACAAACCGTCTCGGATTTCCTAGTGCACGGCTTTGTTTGTTGACGTCGGCGTGTATAATTTGTAGGTAAGTCTATGTAGCCATTTAGTTTGACAAGTTTATATTTTATAGTACCGAATATCTAAGTACTATTAGTATACTCGTAGGTGAGTTCTATAGTTCTACCTTCTACGCTAGACGAAGTAGATAGTTATTATAGACTGTCTGTTGCTTTACTAATTAATTCGTGCCTAAGGTATAAACTGTTATGCTTTCTCTAAATAGTTTCCATAGTTCCAGCAAATGTGCGATTTGTCCCATCAGTAAGTATCGGCTATTAGATACAAACTCTTTTTAAAAGGAGGAGGTCATTCCTAAAGGTAGGTAAATGTCGACCTATACTGCCCTGCTAAGCCGAAAGGCGGTATCTCTGAGATACGCCCTTTTAGTTTTTTTTATACCATTCAATAGCTATAATAATTTCGTATCTAATAGTATAAGCCACATACCGCTATCTAACTTAAAACATTTACTAAAACCACTCAGAAGTTCTTTATATCCTTATGTTTCCTTAAATTACAATTTACATACTTAAAGTCAATTTTCTCAAAACTTACTCCAATTGAGATACCGCCTTTCGGCTTAGCAGGGCAGTATAGTAATGACCTCCTATTCTCTAAACGTCTAAGTATACAAATCCTAAATCGATAAGAGAAATAGAAAATTCGCTTCGGACTTATAAAACAACTAGTAGATACTTTTTGCCCATGGCTTCGCCCGCGTGGATGTCGGAAAATAACCCACGAGAACGTATCTACTACCATAGGGTCGTAGGTACGGTCTCGTGGGATATTTTCAACAACTAGTTGGCAGTGTAACACATAGGTGTTAATGTGTAAATATACAACAATCGGTCAATCAATCTATAATTTTATAATTAAAGTTCCCAGTCGGCATTACGATGATTGATTAATAGATATGTCGGAAAAAGGACCATATCTATTCAAAAATTATCGTCATATTGCAGCCAATTTACACAAAACTCTATTGAATAATAGGTACACCTAAACCTTCCTCATGAATCACTCCGTCCATTGGTGAAAACCGTATGAAAATCCGTTCGGAAGTTTTTGAGTTTATCGCGTTTAGCCAGACAAACAGACGCGGCGGGGGGGGGGGGACTTTTGTGATGTTCATGCTGTAAACCTTACATCTGTGTCGACGGGGCGTTAAGGAAGTCCACTCATGATTATGCAAATGTGTCTAACTAAACCGATTATAGCCCTGTTATTTTGCTGTCGCGATTTGGGAGAATTCACAAAATTGTACGAATTAGGGTTGTGATTTTGTGAAATTAAAGCGGGTAGGTACAGCTTCGGGGCACTTTGCTAGTTGTAAGCGTGTTACGCAATTGACAGTTAAACAACATTTATTGCGTTATTTACGTTGTTGAGCAGACAAATTTTTCGAACTTATCAAGCAATGGATTAACAATCCTTCAAAATCATTCGGATTGTGATTGATAGTGTTTTACGCAATTATCCGAAATAGTTACACACACAGACCTACCTACAAATACAAGTTAGAATATAAATTTGCACATAACTCAATGTATTTTACGGACCTTTTAAGGCTGCGTGCACTTTGGATGCGTTTTCGTACGAATTTCACTCGTGCGTACGAACACACACGAACGATCCCGACCTTCCAAGTACAAAGGAAGCGCACAGACTGGGCAGTGATGCATTTGCAGTCTTGGCCGCCCTAGGCCCGAGACCATGTAGTATCAGCCGCCCCTTTCTCAGCACTCATCATAAAGAACAACACTACATAATTATTTTACTTTATTGCATCAAAATCGGTTAAGAAATTTAGTTAACTATGACTCGGGTTGTCACCGCGAAATTCTATGAAGCGTTTCAATAAGATAATTGGACATATTTTTAAATGGTTTTAAGTTATTATTATTATTTATACGATGCGGTGCAGTACGGCCCGCCATAATGTGCGCGAACGTTTAGAATACTTTGAGTTATTTCTTGTTATCATCAGTGTATTTTTTATCACGATTGGCCGCCCCTAATACACACCCGGACCCGGGCCTACTGGGCCTTAGGGCAAATCCGCCACTGAGACTGGATGCGACTTAGTCGTACGAATAGTTCCGACGTCCGAAAACAATCCGAACTTGTTGGGATTTTTCGTTTGTTCAATGCGATATCACCGGAACTCTACCTATTTGACGGAGAAATACGTATCCAACATCGACACAATTCGTACCACCATGTTCGTACGTGTACGCACGAGTGAAATTCGTACGGAAACGCATCCAAAGTGCGCGCGGCCTAAGACTGAGACAGTACCTATTAAAAGTAGTGTTAACTATTGTTAACACTACTCTTAATACTGTCTCAGTCTTATCTTCACACATCGAAATGTGGTCTTCATAGTTATTGACCAGCCTATGTCATTAACAAAAAGTAATAATGTCCAGGCAATAGGTGTCGTTTGGGTAGCCTCTGTTATGAGTAGGTACCCAGGTACCTATATCCCTATTACTTTTGTCCGTGTCTTAAACACTACCCGATTAATTAGCATTAAGTCAATGCCGTTTATGCAGCATTCTCCACATTGCTGGTCGTGTTAAGTATGTAAACAAAATGCAGGTGAGGTGTTAATTAACGTGGACACTTTCTGTTCTTTAGTAGTGTCCTGGCGTTGAACTAAGGCGTCCAAGTTCCAGATGGAAAACGTATTAGAGAGTATCGTATTGCTTTTGCAGAGCGTTAGTGTAAAAACCCACGTAGACATAGGTACTTAGATCAATCGTCCAATCGACCATCATATTATGAAATTAGGCTGTTTCCTGCCGGGGTTGCGGTGTTTGTCTGAAAGGGATATCGCGTCCCCGGCACACAGGCAACGGAAGGAACACGGGTGGGTTTTAGTCAGTAAAAGTCTGACACGCCGTCTTCTCCCGCTCCGCCCAGAGCGGGAGAAGTTATTTGATAATTTCCCACCCCCAAAAAAAAAAACAGAAAAAAAAAAGCTGTTTCTAATAAAAAGATCTTCCAAGTTGCAACACAACTTTCGATCCTGTACCTTCCGCATCTGCCACTATCAGACAATAAATATTGGCAGATCTATGGGTAGGTACGCGAATTATATTCTATTAATTTCTTAAAGCTTCACACCCAAGATACTGGTAAACGCCTAGTTTGGGGGTCACCGTCCAAACTGATCTTACCTGAGTCCCTATGCACAGTTTAATGAATAAATAAAATGGATTAGGTAGGTAAGTTTCTGATCAATAGTTGAAATTGAATAGGTACGCTAACAGAACCCGACATAAAATATCTAATATATTTAAAAAAAATACAAACGCACCATTGCCCCAACTCCTTGTTTTCTTCGAGACCGGACGGCGTCGCCAGTGTGTCGGCATCGCCCTCGTGTCTTCCACCCGGGTGTTCAGGGATCACGCGCTCAATCGTCGTCACCTCTTCGATGTCCGAGTCGATACCTTGCGCGAAGTCCATGTAAAACGACTCCCGGGAGTCGCTGGACCCTCGTCGCAATTTAAGCGACAGGTCCGGTGAACTGTCATCCATTTTTGTAACACTATTCTTCCCTCATCTTTCACTTGAATAGTTAAATCCAGTCAGAACCGTCTTTTCACTTTGTGAGACATTTCGAAAGCGCGGTTAGCCCATTTTCGTTCGTTGAACTTGAAATTGATTTAAGAATTTATTCGTGGGCATTACTGTCATTGCTATAGGATGTAGGTAATATAGGAAACAAATAATTAAAACTGATCCATTAAAACTTTCAAAGTAGTAAAAAAAATCCCCAGTCTTCGACGCAACAAAAAAAGCTCGCCCACAAACAATAGCAATTTATCTTGTCCCGCTACAAAAAAGGCCGGTTCGACGTAAAAAGAACAATGACCTGTGAACCGTTCCTAGTGTAACCTTCCCTAAAATCGACACCGCTTCCTGTGCCACTAATAACCGACGCACACCGACACATGCCGTTTGACACATCTGTGTGCGTCACTACTCAGCGGTGAGTCCTATTCGCATTCGGCTTCTTTTCAATAACATAAACGACCGCCGAAACTGCCGAAAGTGCTATCAATCAAATCTCGACGCTTTGTTTGGCGGGTAAGTTATGAATATGTATCTCTGGTAATATAACTTGACTCTTATTTTGGTCAGTGGTACAATAAATTACAGCGCTCGTTACAAATACGTTCTTCAAACCGGATTATAAATATTAATATCAAATTATCCTTGGACCCCTCTATAAGCCTGTTACACGCACTACTGACCATATTGACGATAACAATAACAATTTAAAAATGCTTTTAAGTATAATAGATTCTAACAAGAATCTTACGCCGAACAGTGGGTCCGTTCTTAGAGCATTCTATGATAACGATAAGGCACGTTTAAAATTAATATTAATACCACATCCGTGAGCGATATCAATCGCCGCCGATCCCTCGGGAACAACAATAATGCCCAAGAACAAACATATTCATATACACACAACCAATCGTGCGATACGTATGCTAGACACGCATCGCACGGCGGAGGCGGAGGCGTATTGACACGGAATAATTCAACGGGGAGTCACTCACACCGATACACGATAACGTTGTAGTAGGGTAAGCACGTGCGTGGTATAGGAACGCGACGGGCGTCGGCGGCGCCCTCCCGCGGCAGAGGTTGGCGCGCGATTGCCGCTCGCAGCGAGCGCAGCGGCGCGGGCAGGGCGGGGGATGCACCCTCGCGGGCTCACGGCGCGGGATCAATCTGACACAGCCATACAGGCACCCGGCACCCGATATTCGGGAAACGGTGCCATTCACTACATTATCGAAACAGGAACTAGATGGGATTAGCGCCGTCCGACATGCGAACTGCAGGGCTCATTGAAAATGAAACAATTATAGTAACCTATACAAGTTTATAACATACTTTCTATACATATCAAACAAGTGATTATACTTACATAATTCAATTATACACTCAATATCACAATACTTTTTAGTCTTTATTAAAACAATTGTTTACATGTTTGGTGTAGTTTATGGAACGTAAGGCTACGGAGTTGAGATACATGCTTATTATTTAGTTTTTCTACGTATAATTTAAGTTAAACGCATGTGATGCCTTGTTCGATATAGTTTGCAAATTACAATAGTTTTTCTGTCATCCATTTATTGTACACTTGGAAGGAAATAAATTTCATTTTCTCTTAGATGTTTGGACTGTTTGAAATTCCAAATTATCTTAAAAGTGGTCAGTGGCAATACTGGCAATTGTATTAAATTGACTCGACAATTACATAAATTAATATAAAATTTTAAGTGCTGTACTTTAAAATAACTTGGAACCCCTTGCCAACTCTTCGCAAATATCACATAAATGTGGCATTTCATAGTAATAATACATTAACCTATTACAATACTAACAATTTTTATTAATTACCAAAACTCAACGACATAAAGGGACCTACATATTACAACTTTATACATGCATAATGATGTTTTTTTTTTCAATATTTTGGTATGATCTTATCCTATCATGTAAATGAATGAATTATATAGAATTCGACGAATAACAATAAACATTAAGACAGGGCAAATCCTAGCCTTCGTCAAATTAATCAAATCATTTTAATAAAATTTCGGTTTTTCAAATTATATTACAATTTCCATGAGACACTTTTATGTTAATTATTGTGAATGGTTTCACGTCGGTGAAGTGAGCGCGAGTATCTATGTCATTGCATCAAATTGCATTTAAAAAAATGTAGTTCCACGATTTTCCAACAGACTTTGGTGGTGGTGTTGACTCTAGCATCAGATGAAATGACAGCTCACTTCACCCAAGTTTTCACAGTGGGACCTATAAAGACATAAGTCCCCACCTATGAAATCAGCGTTTTGTATGGAGAATTTTAAAGAAGTTGCATTTTTCATACTAACATTTTCTTAATTTATATAACAACCATGAACACTAATGTTTTAAAACTTTTATGCACTAATGTTTAATAACTAAGATAACGTAATATGCCACTTAGATTAAGCGACAAAAATAAGTTTTGGCTAAGTTAAAACAAATAGTGGTCATTTCTGCTAACAAAATGAGGAGTCATTTTTAAGGTATTTTTAATGTTTAGAAAAATATAAGTAATAAAGTTTTTTTACTATTGGTAGTTGTCTATGATGATATTCGATATAATACCAAGCAATTGATGAATATTTTAAATCATAGAAGTGACGAGTTTTTCTATTTGTGAGAAAAAAAAACGCTAATTTCATAGGTGGGAACCCAATATAACAGGTATGTTCCTGGAATGCCCGACTAGTTTTAGTCTCGTAGGACCCGGCTTCATACCTATTCAACATACCACAAACAATGTGTAGGCTTTAATGATTAAACCATCAACATTAATTGATTTAGTAATGGTTTTTGTTAATACTAAAATAATATCCCCACTGGGGTGCATCCATTTAACAGTGTCAAAACATTTTATAAACTGTTTTCCCTGTGGTGCAAATATGAACACAACACACTAAAATATATCTTGTCTATATTTGATTAAAAGTTTGTTTATTAACTTGGCACATTTTTATCCCAATATTATTAGGATAATGACACTAATATATCGAGATAAAAACTACGACCCGTTATCGGATACAATGAAATCGAAACCAAATCTTTATTTGAAAATTAAAATTCGTTCACCTTGGCTTGAACTAATTCAAAACGCTTGACCAGTTGACCTCGCGAATTCGCAGACCGTATTATTTAATGCATGACATCTTATTGACTACCTGAGTATTAATATTACGACACATCGACCGTCGATTAGAAAGAGACTGCCACACAGACATGAGTAACAGAGACGGCTCACTACAAAGCCTTCTTTTAGTATACCCGAGTCGTTTTAGCATGGCAATAGCGGTAATTACCCTTTCCCTAATATCTTTCTGTAGGAACCCCAACAATAAACTATGTATGGTTTTTCGTTATTGGAACATGTTGAAGATCACGATAGATTCAAATAGATAGATAGATAGAATATTCGTTCTTTTCTTAATTTTTTCTTTTTCTTATATTTTTTCTTTTTTTTTCGTTAGTGGACTTTATTTCAGTTTTTGAAATAAAGAATGCTAGAAAATTTAGGTGGGGTCAACGGCCATTAATGCCACGCTAAATTGACTCGGGTATAAAATTCGATGTGCCATTATTTTCTCATGCACTCAAAAAAATAAAGAGTTGTGACCGGCTAGCAACTAGAAATTATGTATCAATAGCTACAGAACAAAATCCTAAATAGTGATACTACAATAATTTGTTGAATAAATGATTAAAATTATGTTTAAACAGATGTTGGATCAAGCGGTAGGTATGGCTTTAAAGTAGGCATTACGGATATTATTTGCATAAACAAGAGATATAATGTTAAGTTCGTTAAGTGAAATACGAGATCAAGTCTGGAACGTTATTGTAGCATGTTTTTACAGTATTAAGTTGAATACTTTGCTTCTAGATTTTTTTTTTTTTTAAACAGAAGCCTTTCTACTTTTACATAAATTGTAACTAGCTTCTAAACAGCCACTTTTAAATGTGACTGCCAAGCAATCTTGCAAAAAATTATACATCAATTTTGTATTTCGCATAAAAAACGAAACTGATATGTTCTGACTTATAATTTACTTAAGACGGAAGTTCGCGTTACATGATTTAAAAAAAACAAGACATAAAAGACTAAACAAGTTTTAACTGTGCAGACAGACTTGACTATTTTTAGATTTTTATCAAACCCAGAGAAAGTTCATTAATAGTATTACTGTTCATTCATCCTCTACATTTTTTTTTTGTTTTTATGTGCGTTACAATTTAAAGGTGGTACTTCGAGACTACTCATCATTATGAAAAACTTTTTTATGCAAAACGAAATCAGACGTATGGAACGGCTGATTTCTTTTTTTATTTATTTACATTTTGACGACTTTTGCGAACATAAATGTAGGGAACAGCTGATTTTTTTTCACGATTCCTGCTTTGGTCCCAAAGTTGTTCATAACGATGAGTAAAGTCACGTGTTTAAGTATCGGTCACTATTTTACTAATGGTTCGGTATACATGGCGGTCTCGTGGGTTTGCCTACATTGAAGTCATTATTTTCACTAATTTCTGATTACTTTACACGTCTATTGATATCCGATTCTAAGTCCTTGACTTGATAATTTTGTAAACAGTGAACTAAACCAAGTGAAGTCACATCGAATGGAAAAAACGAAAACAGAGGTTCTATTAAATCTTGAAGAATAACTACATCTTCGGTTTTACGCAAACAAAAACTTGGAATTAAAAAAATATAATTTACAATAAAAGACTGCCTAAATCAAGAATGCAGATTGGACGAGCGATGACGCGCGATAACTTGTTTTTAATGGCCAGACGAAGGAAAACAACAAGCCCATGCCATAGAACAAGAATGTATGAAACGAAACTGTCCGTCCGAACGAATTCTAAATGCCTAATTTCAGGGCCTAAGATGTACCATCGAAGAAGTTCATATCTATACACTGTAAGGACTATTTCTGCTTGCAGCGCTCGGCCGCTATAGAACCGGGCCGGTAACAGATGTGGTCATCGTGTTCACGGGATTTTGTTTTCAAACTGCTTAGATATGAAGTTCTTCGATAGTACAACAATATCAGCGTAGTAAGGAGCGAAGACAGTGATGAGTTTAGTATCCATACGATTTTCTTAATCTAGCAACGTTCGCATTGTAGAAAACTATTATGTTACGTTAATTTTCCCAAATAAATAAAAGAAAACCATATCAGATTACCGAAACTGTCCCGATACCTGGCACAAGTAGCGAAACATCTCGATTTTACGCATCGACCGCGCTCGGCGCTCCGATTGGCCCATCACCAGTGAAGGCCAGTGAAGGGCCAATCAGAGCGCCGAACGCGGTCGATGCGTAAAATCGAGATGGCTAAACAAAACTCACACTAAATCCTCAGTATCATGTATCGGGTCTGCCATAGTACGGAAGAAGCCCTTCGCTACCACGTGCCTTGTGTGTGACTTCACATGTCATGCCATACTTATGGCCATTGATTATTGCATAACCATTACAACGCTTATAAAACAATCGCAGTTTAACAAATACGTGTCTCATAAATTGGTATTACGACTCCATTAATCATGGTTATGATACTTGATATCTGCTGTAATAATATAAGTGTGTGTACATGTTTATCCAACGCATTTGCCCCACTTCAGGCCGCCACATGCCATCGCTCCGATGAGGTAGACCGCGAGCGCAGCAACTGCTCCCATTATGACGTACATCTTAATGTTCTTCCAGAACAGGGAACGTTGCAACGTTCTCGATGTGTGGCGGTATGTTACAGACTGAAATAGTAAGGTTATTGATTGTATTAAAATAATAAAAAATAGCTATGAGGAAAATTCCAATAAAACATACATGGGCGAGTTGGTTTTACCTTGTGATGAGATACTTTTTATAATAATTATGCTTAGTGTCTAATTCAAGATAAGGAATTAACATTAACCTTGCATTGCATGCATTACATATTTATTAACGAAGTTAAAGATTATTTAAGACTTTTTTGTTTTAATACAATTAAGACTACATGCGAAATGGTGACAAATACTGATAATCATTAAAATACTTACGCCTGTCGCTAAATTGTCAGCCTTATTCACTAGTAATTCTAATTTCTCCCCGCGCATTGCCATGTTATCTGAAATTAATTAAAAAACACACAATTAATTCACCAAGCTCATATATTTGCAGTGAAATTTACATAACTGATTGCCACATTACTTTTCAACAACAACTATCAAATTATACATTTTAGGGAATGGCCCTGCACAGTATGGTATGTTTTAATTATAATAAACTAGCTGCCCGCCCCGGCTTCGCTCGAGTAGCACTAAGTACTTATCTACGGTGCACCTACCTGCCTACACTACCTACCCTACCTACACTACCTACTCTACCTACCCTACCTACCCTACTAATAAGTCAAAATCCTATGTCCGTCTCCTGGTTCTAAGCTACCTCCCCACCAATTTTCAGCCAAATTGGTTCAGCCGTTCTTGAGTTATAAATGGTGTAACCAACACGACTTTCTTTTATATATATAGAAGATATTTGCCATATCCATTCAACATGGCAATGCTGCCAGCCTTCTGGGCATGTTTCTGGATGACAGCGATACAGACGACTATTTCGACGCCTAAATGTCCTTTTGTTTTTGTATATGTATAAGTAGCGATCCGCTCTTGCTTCGCACGGTTTAACAAATCATCGAGATTTCTTAGGTAAACGTAACTTTAATATTAACGTATTATACACATAAACCACCATCAAAATCTGTTCCGCGGTTTAGAAGAACAACACGGACATTCAGACAAACGCGAAAAGCGACGTTGTTTTATAATATGTACAGATTGTATAGATAGTGAGTTAGTCACTAGCGTTAATACTTAGTTGTGTTAAATATTGTATATAAGCATTTGAATGTATATGAAATATATGGACAATTTAAATAAGTAAGAACAACAGATGATATAATTTCATAACTTTTTCTCTTGCTAGCTAGGAACAATTTATTGTTCCTAGCAAGGATTTATAAGTTACTAGCTGAACGCCCTGGCTTCGCAAGTTTATCACTAAGTACTTTGTCTACGGCGCACCTACTTATATACCTACCATACCCTACCTACCTACCCTACATACCTACCTACCAATCCTACTTACATACCTACCCACCCTACCTTCACCTACTAAAAGAATTATGCAATTTGGTGTAGCCGTTCATGCGTGATGCTTTGACCAAGGGAAATAGGGATTCATTTATATATATATATATATATATATATAGATTGTGGTGTGAATTCTCTATTAAATACGTCTTAAACCTTTCTAACAATTGTAAGTAAGTTAATTGTTTAATTGTATGACCGCGCTATCGCATTAGGTATACACCTGTAATGCTATTTGTAAGGGAGATTTTAATAATAATATTTATACTAAAAATAAATAAATATTAAAAGTTTGTAGATGATTCAACTTAAGGTAGGACTATCCTATATTTTCCATTCTAGAATGATCTCTGAATTGTCTTGATCTTTTAT
Source organism: Agrochola circellaris (assembly GCA_914767755.1). Taxonomy (NCBI): domain Eukaryota; kingdom Metazoa; phylum Arthropoda; class Insecta; order Lepidoptera; family Noctuidae; genus Agrochola; species Agrochola circellaris. The sequence goes on from OU611847.1 coordinate 8,239,372, forward strand.
TAAGACAGATAATTGATTATGCATTACAATAGCTTGCACTTTCTATGATTTGTAATTTCACCATCAATCCTAAATCCATTGTTTTTCAGTAAATAGTTCATAAAACAGTAGGTGTAGTAGATAATACAACAATATCGTAGGTAGTATTCATAGTGGAAACATTAATGCTTCCTTAGGTAATTACATTAATTTTGTATAGTCATGCTCATGAGTGAATCATGAGCATGACTATTAGTATAAATCATCTTAAGCCCTTGGAAGGCGTAGTCCAGGTGTATTGAGTATAAATCGTTATCAAGGCCTTACAGCTTGTAGTAAAATATCTACTAGTATTTTTTTAATAGTTTCATATTTTTTTGCAAAAGGAATAACTATTTCAATATTATGTTTATAGTTATATTTTTACCTAACAGCTATATAAAAACTTAAACTTGTTTATGGCCACTACTCCTGAATAAAAAATACTCCTCAAACATAATTTTTTGTCAGGTGAATGGAGAAATCTAGAAGGTTTTAAATAATAGAGCAAGAGCCCGTGACGGCCAGACCTTCGTTATTTTATAAAAGCTGAAAGTTTCTCTGTGTACGTCTCCAACATAGGTAAGAACGACCCGCGACTATAGAGTTTCGATTGTGGTTACTTTGGCAGGTAACAGGTAGTGAAGGTGTTTAAAATGGTACCTTAAATTCGTTAAAGTATAAAGTTCAATTTTTTTATATTTTCTCCAGAATATCATTTAGAAATCACGTCATCCATTGCCGGACACTTTTTACAGTTGCTACCCCCTGCCGGACACCCCTAAACTTTAATAAATTTTAATTATACTTTCGTTATAGTATAAAAGCTAAATTTTATATATGTTACTTAGGGACTAATAAAAATATGTTACCTCAAAAGCCAGACAGTTTTAATGGTTTTTACATCTTGCCAGACACCTTGAAAGCCTGCTGTAGGTGTGAGCGCGAGGTAGCAACTGTTCAAGCGGGTGCGAGTGAGATAGAGTGCTTAGTCTATTGCGATCTTTTATTGCGCATCAGCTGTCATTTATCGATGAAGTATCTGGGACTAGTCCTCGACAGCCGGTGGAACTTCGTGGAGCATTTCCGACGTTTGGCTCCCAGCCTGGAGCGGGCCGGGGCTGCCTTGAAGCGGCTCCTGCCCAATCTAGGGGGTCCAAACGGCTCCTGCCGGAGGCTCTATGCGGGGGTCGTGCGGTCCATGGCCCTTTACGGGGCACCGGTGTGGGCGCGTTCTTTCAGGCTGCGGCCAGCCCGCCGGTTGAACGCGTCCCAAAGGGTCATGGCCATCCGGATGGTCCGGGGATACCGCACAGTCTCCGGTGAGGCGGCGAGCCTCCTTGCCGGATTGCCGCCATGGGATCTGGAGGTAAAAGTCATCGCGCACATTTGGGAGTGGCGCGAGGAGGCGAAACGCCGGGGTGTAACTCCGCTGCCGCGAGAATTCACGGCACAGCGGACAGAGCTCCGGCGGGATCTCATGGCATCATGGAGAGTGCGATTGTCGTAACCCCGTGCTGGGCACGCCACAATTGCGGCGATAAGTCCCCTCTTTGAGGAGTGGCTTGAGAGGCGCCACGGCGTCCTCACCTTCCGCCTGACGCAGGTCCTCACCGGACACGGTTGTTTCGGGAGGTTCCTGTTCCGCATAAGGCGGGAGGAAACGCCCGGGTGTCACTCTGTGTGGATCGCCCGGAGGACACGGTGGAGGTCTACCCGGCTTGGGCGGGGCACCGCCGTGTCCTTGTGGAGGCGATCGGTGGCAGTGATCTCTCTCGTCCGGCCCTGGTACAGGCCATGGTACGGAGCGAGAGGGCGTGGGAAGCCGTCACCTACTTCTGCGAAGCAGTAATGCTCGCGAAGGAGGAGACGGAGCGCGTGAGGGAGAGGCAAATGTCGCGCCCTCACGCCCCTAGCCGCCGCAGGAGACGCTCTGGGCGTCGGGAATCGCAGGCCGATTCTCGGCCACCGTAGGCGCGGGCTTGCGGACGGTGAGCAATGGGTAGCTCGCCGTCCGATAAGGACCAGGCCCGGGTCGACGGCGCGTTGTGTTCCACGCGCGCCTCAAAGAGATGTCAGCACAACGGAAGGGGTCCGCTAGGACTGATGCCTGCCGGGGTCGCGGGAAAGTCCGAAAGGGATACCGTGGCCCCTGGCAATGTACAGGCAACTGAAGGCACACGGGTGGGTTTTAGTCAGTAAGAGTCTGACACGCCCTCCCGCTCCGCCCAGAGCGGGAGAAGTTATTTGATAATTTCCCACAATCAAAAAAATAAAAAAGCTATCATTTATGGGGTATTGTGTATTATGTATTGAACTATTATCTATTATGCGTACAACCAACGTTTAACATTTGATATTTGTGTAGTTTTTTTGTGAAATATAATTGACATTTTAGTAAAAAGTGTTATCATGGGAGATACGTTCATTTGTTTCGTTTGTAAAAAAAAGTGAGGGTAAAGTAATATTGTTCTCGGAGGAATCGTTGAAAAAATGTCGAACTGTTTTGGAAATCCGAAAAAAACATAACCTAAAATATAAAGACATTATTTAATTTTTTTATTGGATATTTTAAAAGATCGCAATAGACTAAGCACTCTATCTCACTCGCACCTGCTTGAACAGTTGCTACCTCGCGCTCGCACCTACAGCAGGCTTTCAAGGTGTCTGGCAAGATGTAAAAACCATTAAAACTGTCTGGCTTTTGAGGTAACATATTTTTATTAGTCCCTAAGTAACATATATAAAATTTAGCTTTTATACTATAACGAAAGTATAATTAAAATTTATTAAAGTTTAGGGGTGTCCGGCAGGGGGGTAGCAACTGTAAAAAGTGTCCGGCAATGGATGACGTGATTTCTAAATGATATTCTGGAGAAAATATAAAAAAATTGAACTTTATACTTTAACGAATTTAAGGTACCATTTTATACACCTTTGCTACCTGTTACCTGCCAAAGTAACCACAATCGAAACTCTATAGTCGCGGGTCGTTCTTACCTATGTTGGAGACGTACACAGAGAAACTTTCAGCTTTTATAAAATAACGAAGGTCTGGCCGTCGCGGGCTCTTGGTCTATAAGTACTATGACTGATAGGAGAAAGTAGGTCTAATATACCTAATTAACCAACTTGGTAAAAGTTGTTTAATTAGGTATTCTAAATGGCTATATGTGACAATTTGTTTGATAAACCCATTTATGCTTCAAGTTTCACAAACAAAAGAATATTTCATCCAGTTTCTACTGCTAAATGTAAAATTAAAAATATTATAAATTAAAAAAAAATCAATGAAATTATAATATACATCTGTAATTGATACTAATGCATACTCAAGCATGGAACTGTAACATTGGCCTACCATGTAAAGTAAACAATAAATTACTAATACATGGCAATGACATCCACACAAGATTAAATACATCACTTTTACAAGTAAATAAGCCTCTCCATTACATACAGTCAATGACACATATAAAGGTAGGTATATAATGCAGTTTGTAGGCAAAACAAAGATAAGGGCTGATAAGTTTTATTTATGTGTAACAATCTGCTATCAAAAACCAGAAGAAAAATAATTGATTGTTTTGTACATACAAATTAGGGCCATTTGTTATTTTAGGTCAATAATAATTAACTAATGGTGCTATAAAACTGGATTATTATTCATTAAAAACTTTGTACACCACAATCCTCGTGGTTTATCGACCCCACCCTTATCCAATACTTTTGAGGAAAAATATTGGTTCCTACAAGAATTTATTCAATATATTTATGGACGTCAATATCCCCAAGTAACTTAAAGATGTTATTCATGATTATATTGCTACAATACTCCTTAAAATAACGTTTTCGAGCGCGGTTGAAGTCTATAGACGTCATAACAATAAAACTTCTATTGTGTCTAGTTTACCGTTCCCAAACCGATTAACATAGACCTAACGGCAACTTCAAAATTGAGTTTCGCTTAAATATGTAGCTTTTAGTGTCATCAATGTAGTTTGTAAAGTTAACTGCTGAAAAAACATGTGCATTTACATAAAGTATTTGGAAATATTTCCTATATTTTTTGACCACGTTATTGAAGAGTAAACAAGCATTATGGAGCCATGACTTGTTATCATCAATATATGCAATTAATAAGCAATCTGTTTGTCTGTCGTACTGTTTAAGATAAACATTTGTGTAATGAATTTTAGGAAATATTAAAGTCCAACAGATATTTATGATTCCCGTTAATATTAACATTTCAGCATTTCTTTAGATTAACAAGCTGTAATGGTAGCAGAAAGTACTTTAAGTAACTCACCAATATTTTTAACCATAATATTCTTGAGTTCATCCAACTCGCCATGGACTCTCGATATGGTGTCAAGGTCCTTTGAATCACTGTAATGTTTCATCTCTGTGGCTAGAACTCGGGCGAATTCTCCATTCATAGCATAAGGTATGGCGGTCTGAGCGGTGTCACCGAATGCTGTCGAAAATCTTCTCTTTATCTCATTGAGAAATAAGAATGCTCTCGAACGTTGGAATTTCTGAAGCAAAAGTTATTAAAATAATAAGAAAATGTGCATACTTGTTCAGTATATTATATTCAAGGTTGTATGTAAATAAACCAACTGTACTCACATCATCGGTAATGCAGAAATAAACCAATTTGTTTTCCGCAATATAGTGGAACAAATAATTTCCGTGAGAGTACGTCAACTTATCATCGTGGGGCGGTATCTTCGATAGTAATTGTTCTGTAACTTCCGTAAAATTTCCCGCACATGTTGCATATTTAGCTAAAACCACTGTACCCCGGGCCACAACACTAAATAATAAAGGCATTTTGGACAATTACGTCGATGAATTAAAAGGAAACAAAGAAGAACACGACACGATACAAAAACTTTCACACACCTATTGATACACTCATTCAATACCAAGATGGAAATACTTCCTTTATAAAAGGTGAAAGACTTAGAAAACTTGGCAAGTCAATGGTATGAATTAGAACAAATAATTATACGTGTAAAGTCGACAAAAACAATGCGCGCATCAAACACAGAACACGTCAAATCTGCAATAATCTCCATACATTTTAGTGACGATATTAGTGATGGGACACATGATTACTATTGGAATCGATTTAAGTTTTGACGTAAATAATAAATAGAGGATAGAGTGATTTTATTATGCATTCGCACCGCATAGATTTGGACAACACAGGACACAAGAAAAACCGGTCGTTGTGGTGATACCGTATTATATATTGCTCTATAGTGATGCCTGAGAGGTCAAATAGTTAACCCTGAGTAGTTAAGCAATGTTTTCCGTAGGAATCCATGCATAGTAGCGCGCGTAGTAGTATTTGTACGGATAAAAAGCGAAAACTGTTACCATGGATTCAGTACATAATACTGAGACGCGTGTACACTAAATGAATGACTCGAAGGTCTGGTGGTCGCAAGTACTTCTGCTGAGCCTAAGTCCTGAGTTGGATTCCTAGTTCGATTATAGTGTAATTGAGGTTTTCTTTTTCTATCAGAAATTTCTCAGTAACAGCCCCGAGTCTGGATTCGTGCCCGGTTGATGGCCCTCTATTGCATGGGACTTAAACGTAACAGGCGTAATAGGCGTGGATTTTAATCCTAATTGTAATCGAAAAAGTAACAAATCGATTACTCACGAGTTAAGACTTCATTCGACTAAAATTACATTTTTACATCATTGATCACTATAATTTGACTGACGGCAGTCCGACACTTGTCCGACATTTTAATTTGACATTGGCAGTCCGAGCTAGTGATGGGCGTTGAATCAACGAACTATTTGACCGTCGACGTACTGTGAACGAATCGACGGTTCACCGATAATCGATGAACTAGTTGAGTCCGTAGACGCATAAACTGAAACTTGCAATGCGACGACCGACGACGCGAGAACGTAGTCGGGTAGTACAAATTCATTCGTCCATTGAAATAAAATAATCAAGCAAATAAATTTGAACTCTAAATCTAGAACAAGGGAGTTTATATTTGTACAGGTCGAATGAAATTATTGTTTAGTGAAGAAAAGGATGCCATAATGGTAGTTTCACATGTGCAAAAGAGAAAGGCGATCGACTGGTCGAATGATGCGAGAGAAAACTGTTTGTATGTACTTGTTCGTCTTGTTTAGATTTATTTAAGTTCAGTGTGTGATTCAGTATTCAGCCAGTCCTAAGCCTGGAAAAGTATGAAGGAAAGTTCAAATTAATAGGTACCTACAGCACGCGGGAGACTATTCTACCGCCCACATCGTCGCCGCCGGCGCCGTAGACTTCATCGCAAAGTTTATCCAAGTTGATGCGTAAATTAGTCGACGAATTCCACTAGTTAATCGACTAGTCGATGAACGAAATTGGACGGTTTAGTTTCGCTAACGCAAAATACGTCGACGACCCATCTCTAGTCCGAGCGAGACAACATTGACAACGATTGACAAGAATGAATGAGTTCGAATGGTTGGTGGATCACTGAATGAGTATTCCCCCCCCTCCCCCCCTCCATGGGTAGAACTGTGTACAAACGAAATAGCCTTGTCTCATGAACTTATTAGCAAAGAATAATTATACTACCGACATAGAGTTTAGTAACACAGTCGTCCACTTGCAAACATTACATAAAATAATTTAGGCTACCTTGGGACATAGAAAAATAAACCCACCCCATAGCCAAAATAGACAGTAAAGGGGTTTATCTTTATATGTTGCGTATAGTTGACGTTCAAACGTCAAAAATGTATGGTCGCTAATCTTATGTGCAAGTTTATATTATGTAAACCCTTTTCTTTCCCGGTAAATTAAACCACATCAATGCACAACATAACAATATATTTCTAAAATTGTATATATTTTATTTACAAGTACTTATACTTAAAATATAATATTATTTACTTAACAGAATCAAATTAAGTTAGCTAGCGAAACTCCGCAGACGTGATGGGTTTCGAAATCTAAACACGACAAAATAAAAGGTTTGATTTCATTGTAGGTCAATGGCGATTAGTAGTATTGTTACTTTACGCGAAAACTTATAAGCAGATTTTATTTGTACCAACGAAAATTTTCAACACGGGTTCAGAATCATGTACTGAATCCATGGTAACAGTTTACGCGTATGTCCCTGACACCCTGTATAGTGGATTATCACATTTATCACACACTAGCTTCTGCCCGCGACTTCGTCCGTCAGCCTTCCTCAAGAATTGGTATACCAAATAATAAAAATTAAAACAAATCCATTCAAGGTTGCCTGTAAGAGATCGCAGTAAGCGATAAGGCCGCCCATTGTATATTTTATAGTGTATTACTTTTTCTTTATGTAATGTATAATCTGGTGTACAATAAAGTATATATAAATAAATAAATATAAAAAAATAGTGTGGCACTCGAGGACTGCCGCGGTAAAGCTATTGCATAGCATATATTCAAAAATAAGAAGATAATATTGTTGATTTAAAATATTTTTTTTAAAAAATACCCCTATACCCCCCCCCTAAATCGCAGAATTTACACAACCGTCAATGACGTCTGCCCTCACGCGTCTGCCCGCGTTCGGGTCGCGCACTCGGCGATCGCGCGTCATTGCCTATCCCGCCCCTCCACCCTCGTTCTGCGCGCCCGCCGTCGACTCATCGCAGGTCATTCTTATCGTTCTAACTTTTAAAATATTAGTCCAAATTACTTAGTGTAAAAGACAAATTTTATCTACATTAAATACCGAAAGCGATGAAGGTATTTATTTTGATACGAATTAACTAAATACTCTAAAATATGCAACTTAAAAAAAGTATTCAATTTAAATGTATTTATAGCTCACTATTTTGGCTATAATGGCTTCCACATAAAAGGTAGATATATGCTGTCGCGGACTTTTATTTAGAACTCTTTAAGACAAACAACCCCACAATACATTCTTTTCATGTAACTCCAGCGGTTTAGGCAGCGCACGCAAAGATAGATCTCAGAGGGCAGGATTTTTTCCGACTTACTGGATACTTATCGTTATATTATGGCTAAATCACATAAAATCTTTATAAATTGTAGCCTATGTGTTATTCTGATATATAAGCCACATTACTGTAAAGTTTCATTAAAATCCGTTCGGTAGTTTTTGCGTGAAAGAGTAACAAACATCCATCCATCCATCCTCACAAACTTTCGCGTCAGGTTTTTTTTTTCGTTACGGAATTTCTACATTCGGTCGCCGCGCTCAGAGTCTCCGATAAAAGCTATGCAATAGCTTAATTACCCCTACATACAAACTTACAAACAAACAAATTTTACCTCTTTATAATATTAGTATAGACAGTAAAGACAACTGATCAGTTAGTATTTTTTTTTCTTAATCAAAATAATCATCAATGTCAATATCCGGGTCCAAAATTTGATCAGCGAGAGGTGTCAAATCTAACTGATCAAGAATCAAATTCTCACACATCTCTTCTAAATCTGTTTCTCCAATTAGTATTGCACCTTGTAACTTTCCATTTTGCAGTACAAGCTTTATATATTCTTTATTAGGTGTCATCCGTAGTAAAATTTCATAATCTCTTCCTAAGCCTTGTGCATTATACTTTCCCAATAAAATAACTTGATAACCGAACAGTGTAGTGCAATGGGTGAAAAGTTCGAAACAAAAGTCTTGTAATACTTCTTCATTCAAAATTTTCCCATGCATGGCTTTAGCAGCCATTCCTGCCATTTGCCTAGCTTGAGTCCATAGCCTCAGCTGGAACCAATGTGGAGCATGATCCCAAGCTGCATGAGCAACATCACCAGCTGCATACACATTTTTTATTGATGTTTCTTGAAATTCATTTACAGCTAAACCGCCTTCTGGCCCCTTCACTGGTTCTTTATCCCATGAGAAATTCACAGCAGGTTCGACACCAGTTGCAGATATTACAAAATCACATTCAATAGTTCTACCATTTGAAAGCACTACTTCAAGGGGATACTCCATGTCACTTGTCTCTTCAACTGAGTTTATTTCAACCTTATAAATAGTCTCAAGTTCCTGTACACCATTGTCATCTTTTATACCTTCCAGTTTTCGGTACCAATCTGGACCCAATGCAGCTGATTTTAAATCTTTATTTAAAGAAACCACTTGGTCTTCCTCTGAGAACACATGTCTTCTTAAAACAGTCTTCTGATCAGGCTGTAATTCTTTATGTTTAAATGTGTTCTGGAAAAATTCTGCTGCTCCAGGATCAATAAATGTAGCAGAAATATAGTCATCTCTGATGACCCATATTTTCTGTATTCCAGTTGTGGCGTGCACTATTTCTGATGCTATACCACCATTACCAACTATAACCATCCTGCGACCCATTTTTAGTTTTTCCTGAAATTCTTTCACGGACTCAGTATCTCTTATTCCAAGTATTCTCTTACTTTTATGGGAATCTCTGATTAGTCTTGGTATTCCACCAGTACAAATACACATGACCTTGTATTTAATTTTATCACCTGCATGAGTATATGCTATTTGTGTTTTTGTATCAACATGTTTCAGAGAATCAAAAACAATTTTTAGATTTGGATGAATTCTCATCAAAGAGCTTGCTTCTGTTTCGTTTACATCAAATTTTACTATAGTTTTAGCATAAAAACTCACATTGCTTACATTTTTCACTAACGAAGATGCTGTGATTATTGCAAGTGTTTCCTCAGGATGTAAGATTGCTAGTGTCTCGACACAAGTAACGCCGGCAATTCCTCCGCCAACAACTAGATATGTAGCCTCTATGTCAGACATTATAATAATTTAATGAAAACAATAACTATAATATCAATATGCAGGACACTAAGATCCACATGTTATGAGTTTCCTACTAAAAGCAGTGACTGCAATGCACAGTATTGGTATTGCACAGAAGACTGACTACTTAGATATGGTGCACTTGATTGCAGATCACTTTACACAAAATAATAAATCATAATGCACATAATCTTCTGTGCACTGTTTAAAAAAAATCCAATCAAAACCTCTGCATTTATTTTGACAAGATAGATAACACATCTGGACCAAAGAATACAGTAAATTAAAGAAATTAAAGTACTCTTTGTTTACAGTCTGTCAGTCATTAATCATGATGATATACAGCCATAGATAGTCAATTAGTCACAGGCCGTCCATAGACTCTTTGCTTACTTACAGCTGTCATACCAAGAGTTATTGTTATTGACTTGTTATCCACTAATCGACTAAAAACATCAATTAATGAAGTTGTGAAAAGGTACGGTTAGGAACTTTTCAACATTGTTATTGTTATGTCCCGACCAAATAAAATTAAAAGCCCAGGGTCTCACATAAGCTATAAAACCGCAGTATTATTGTCCTTTTTGTCGCTTAATACATGCTTTTTAAACATGCGATTATACGCAAGCAGTCGATGTCCAAAGAAGGCTCGACGATGTATGGAAGTGAATTTTGGGTGTGACTGTGGCAAGAGGCATGAAAGTCAAATAAAGGCTGTGGAATGTGTTCCTTGCATGCGAAGCATGTGTAGTGTAACTATGAATATATAGGCTGAGGAATGGTGTATTACGTTTAAAAGAAGATGTCGTGATTGAAAAGAATTGAAAAGAGTAAGCTTAGATGGTTTGGTCATGATGAGAGAATGAATGAAAGGCGACTAACAAAAGGTACCTATTTACAAAACAGCTGATGTGAATGGAAACGCCTAGAGGGGATGTCCTAGAAGGACTGAAGAAATTGCAACCGGTAAACGAAGCGAAAATATTATGTAAGGATCGAAGCAGGTGGCGTTCTGTAGTTTCTGGCTACGCCCATGGGAAGAAGGCGTGAGTTTTTAATTTATTTACATTCATAATCTTATCCATATGGTGGAACAACACTAGTCTCAACCTCCCCTGGCCCTACTGAAAGCCTCATCTGACTGTCAAAGTGACGTCTGTGAGTAGTTCTTAATTTATAGTGGTCTCTTTTTCACACGTTGTGCCACTGGTATGATAGAGTCTTGCATCCCGTTCTGAGTTTGAAACGATACGATATAAAATCTTATATTGACAGCTAACTAATGAACGGAAGGGGGATTAAATGGACGAGGGAGACAGTTTTACGGAAAAACTGTACACAAATCTCGTTAAACACTTAAATAATAAATAAAAAAACATGTATTGTAGACTATGTTACAGGAGCGTAAATATCTAACGCTAGCCACAGTATTGTGAACCCTACATTCCTGATTGATCATATTTGTTTACTATTTCTGCGAAAATAATGTTTAGTTAAATTGAGCGAAAATCATGTATAAGTGGATCTCAGTCTGTGTAGCACCGTTGTTTTTATCAATAGTGTGGTATTTTCCATTTATATGGAGCTTGGTCTATTTATTATTTCTTAGTTTATTCATAGTGATAGCAGTTTTCGTGTTGACGCTTTGGGGTCATGTATCGTTATCTTCTCCGCACCAAACTTCGTTATTTTTATTGGATAAAGTCGAAAAAGATGTTCGACAAATAGAGGAGACCTTAAAGGTAAGACATTTTTACTTGATGCAGTTTTTACAAGCGTCAATCACAGTAATATTTACTTTTGGTCTTCTGTGTTCAGGAGGATCAGGCAAATTGGCCGCATGCAACAAAAAAGTCTCATTTGCCTGTTATATTTGGGCGCACTGTGGACAGCCAGTTACAGCTATTGATTGACTATGTTCTCCGAGACTTTGTGGCCCGTTGGCTGAAGGAGTTGTCTCATAAGCCTGAGCCAGTGATAGATAAGTTCAAGGAGCATGTGTGGGGTGGAGTACAGAACTTGTATGAGAGACTGTTACGTGTTGATTCTGAGAAGCTGCTGGCCAGTGATATGGTGACTAAGATCACACAGCATTTTGAAAGAATAAGAATTGCTAGGAGTTGCGCGTAAGTTGTAGTTTTATTATGATTAGTTGATTCTGCTATTTATATGACCTATTTATTGGAAACCAATAATATAGTTACTGTTTGGCAATGTTGAGTAAAGGCTAGGTCGGGAAATAATAAAACAATTTTAAAATTTATTACTCTAAATTATACTATTAAACCACCAACTTTGACAACTGGTAACACCTTTATTTTCTGCAAATAAATGTTTCTTATAGTTATAGAATATGAAGATAATTTGCTAATTGTAGTAGCTATACTCAAATAAAAGAATTAATTGCTGTTTACTGACTTATTTTATTTCTTAAATTAATAAACTCTAAACATTGCAGATTAGAACTGAATCAACCGCCAGTATTTGCGCTGGCCCCACACCTGATGTCCTTTGACACAGAACTGCACTATTTGAGACAGATTAGTGAGCTGGTCATAATGTTTCTTATGCCTCGGTGCTATTCATTGGCACCTGCTACACACCTCATGAGAGAAATCCTGGCATGCAAAGGTATGTTAATCACCACATTATTTTGAGGGTCTAAAATTCAGAGGTTGAATACCGTGCTAATAGGAATTTATTATGAAATATCAATAGCCCTATGTTTATCTTGATCTTTGCACATGTTTGGCCTTGACAGGATGACATTTCCATCTCTAAAAATATGCATGATTGCTTACGCCTATAACTCCACTTTAATTGACTCTGATTGTTCATAGAGTGAATTAAAGTGGATTAATAGAAACACCTGTTGTGGGTAATCCGTGTCTAATTGAGGTCACTGTCAATAACCTCGCCTGACGTAACAAACCGCCATACACGGCGCGATTTTGCGACACGACTTTTCGTCACATTAGCGTAGCATAGCGACACACACTCATGCCGAAAATTTCGCGACGGAAGTACTCACGGTATGCGTTTAAAATATTTTTTTCTAATCCGGCCATGTGCGAGTCGGACCCACGCAGGGTTCCGTACCGTACTATGATCGAGCAAAAAAACGCCAAAAACGCGTTTCTGGTATGGGGACTGGATATTAAAGGGGGTCGCCCCTTTAATTGATAACTTTATTTAATTTTTAATATTTGTTGTTATAACGTCAATAAAAATACACAATCTGTAAAAAAAAATACTGTCTAGCTATTACAGTTCATGAGATACAGCCCGCTGACAGACAGACGGACGGACAGCGGAGGTTTAGTAATAAGCTTCCGTTTGGCACCCTTTGGGGTACGGGACCCTAAAAAGCATTGCAGATGCGACCCAGTCTTGTCTTCCTAGTGTGCCTAGGCTCAATCAAATTGAGCGCGATCCAACAAACAACGCGCCACTTTAATATTGCCAAAACTTTCAAATCATATCAATGAAAAGAGTTAGATCTATGTTAAAGATCTTCTTCGATTTTAGTTTTACAGCCAGCAATAGACCTAGTAACGGAACCAGACTACATAAACCAGAAGATAATCCAGTATTTAGAAGCTCAGAAGGAGGTAGACGCAATGCACGTGAGGACCCACGAATACGCCAAAACATTTGAAGACTACATACGTCTGATCAATAGCTGTAACAATGTCGACACGCTGAAACGGTTGCGGTGAGTGCACACTGATAACGTTGTATATTACTTTCACTGACCAATTACTTTATGTGTCAAGGACTCTCCTGGGATATGAGTGTTCGATAAAAATAATTGCCATAGAAAATGATTGAAAAACCTGATATTAGGCACCTATGTCCATAGGTATTTTATATCGCATCTATTTTAAAAAGAGCTAGTTTATTCTTCGTAAACAGGGATTAAAATAACTCTTTAATCCCTAGGGACTAAAAGTGATTTGAATTTGGAATGTGGATATTGTTAGTAAAAGTTCCTATCACACAAGAGATCATTCACGAACATTGTATGAACAAGTAACAGGCTGTACGATAAAGTAAAACGGGCGCGAGCATAAAAAACAAAGAGTGAAAAAATTAAAAAAACGCGTGAAAGGCATTCCTAATTCTTTACTCAAATTCGGATTTTACTTAGTTTTATAAAAATGGACGTGTCTTTCTCAAGTAGTGAGAATGAAATAAATAAACATAGGTACTATTCTTATTCATAAGTTGCACTTAGGTACTTATTTTCTCATAGAGGGTGATAAAAAGTAGAGTGTCCACCTAGGGAGCAACACTATTTTAAGATCGAGTGACGTACTTTGAATTCTTCGCTGCGGTTAGGATTCTACTTTAGAATCGCTTTCGCTCTGGATTCAAAGAAACACTTTCGCCTTTAAAGTAGTTGTTTGCTCCATGGTCAAACAATCTAATATTTCGACCCATGCACTTCATATGTTTACCTTATCTGTAGGGTTAAATAAAACTAGCTAGCGAAACGCCGCAGGCGTGATGGCTATCGATATCTAAACACGACAAAATACAAAAGATTTGATGATTTTTTTTGGGGTCACAACCGCTGTTAGTGTTGTTCCTTGGAAGTATGAGTTGAGAAACCTGCTTGTGTTTTTTTCTTAAAAGCTAGTTAAAAATAATAACAGTATTACCTTTGGTGTATATGCATGCCATCCAAATGGTAGGTACCTTCTAAAGTAATAATGCAACAACATCAGGTAAAAATTACGTGCTTTATTCTAGGATTATTTTTGTATCTTTTATAGATATATGTATCTTTACTTTACTGATTCCTTTTTTACGAAAGCCCACAGACCGTCCTACTTTTGCTTTTTGGCTATTCTAATAGAGCAATAGCAATAGGCAATAGGCTCGCCCCCTATTACATGGAACTGAAATATAACTGGTGAAATGTCGGTGTACTATAGGCACACCTCTGCCCAACCCTTTGGATAAACAAGGCGTGATATTATGTTATAAATTAATATTTTGCTAAGTACCTGGTACTTGTTAATGGGCCTACACTGTCCTCTCATACCTTTTAACACTGTAACTTGGAAACATTGTAAAAACCATTTACTTTTAAAAGAGTAACCGTGGAGTTTCTTGCCGGCTCTTCTCCATAGGAAACGACCAATTGGAACCGTGCACCTAGCTTCTGACGTTTCATAAGTGCCCTTGTAGGTTTATGTGAAATAAAAATATTTTGAATTTGAATTTGAAAAATAGAGCTATGGCGTTACGTTCATAAAATAGGTACAGTACAGATGATATAACCGTATTATCCTCTCGCGTTATCATCATATTTATTTCGCTGAACTTCCTTATTCCAGCATTATCTACATAATGGACCTCATTAAATTAAATGAATTTTTGTTTAACATTAACTTATCAAAAGCACACGCAGACACGAGTGCCTTGATTTTAAAACAAAATATTTTTCTTATAATTTATTCACGCGCATGCATTCTTGCGTTAATCGTATAGTTCCTGTCTCTATGTAACACTTCGAAACCAGTTTTGGGCTTGGGTATTTTTTCTAATAAGTGAAACCAGTAATTTTGCCGGCGGCGGCGTTGTTAATCGAAACTAATGCTAATACCATCGCTGCTATAGGTACCCACGGTTTTGATTTACGATAACCACGCATTTAATGAAAATTCAGTAGGTCAACAAAAAAATTATTCTTCATTCGATCAAAAAAATCTGACAAACTGCAACAGTCAATAAATGCATCATTTCTAACTACCTACCAAATGTGTTTTCTTGACAACATGAGCCCGGAAATGTTTCAAATCTAAATTCTGCTTGTTGGTTACCAAAAATATCAACTCGTCCAAGCCTTTAATATATTTTCGTAAATCGTCGCATTATGCTGCAAATATTTTATTTATTTCTCTATTAATAAACGAGTCCACGCTTGATCTCGATCTCGCCTGGTAGCAAAAGCAATGTCTGAGGTCTATAATTCTAGACGACAAGCGTAGCCAGAAGATGCCTCTTTACGTCGAAGATTTCGAATGACTGCTAAAAGCTTTTGAATTTCGAATAGCCACCGGTTTCGTGAGAGTTATTTAACCTTCTTTTTCTCGAATGTACCGAAGAATGCTCTCACTAGGCGTCTAGTATAAACAACTTCTATTTTCCATTTCAGATATGACATCGTCACCCAAATAATGCAAGCAACTACCCTACAGAACGTGAAACGAGCTAAGGGTGTAGACATAGAAGTTATAGAGAAAAGTGGTTCACAAAATATAAGTCGGCAACAAGTAGCAGATGCTAAGAAACTAAAGAGGTATATAAACCAGCTGACTATTGCCAAAGCTGAGTGTGAAACCGCCCTTAGGAAGCTTGGATGGGACGGAGCTTTTCCGACAGTGGAGTCTGATAGCAAGGTAAAGGTACTATCATCACATTTTATACTACATATCTAATAAATAAAGATAGATGTCCAATTTAGCGCAACTCTTGAGGTAATTGGGGTGTAAGGTACCTGTCCCACCGCCGCCTACGAAAAGCGAGAAGAACTAACTACTAAAAAGGAGTTGGCGAGCAACGAGCAGCCAGTGTGCGACGGCGACGAGCGATTACTCGCTAATATTCGTATGAACCAAGCGTGATTCTGTCAGAAAGTGTTCTACCCGCCAAGCGAGCGTCGCTGACCGAGTACTCTCTTTGATACCTCTTGTCGCTGCGACAGACGAGTACTCGCCAGCGCGCGGTGTACAGTCAGCGATCAACTATTCATATACGTATCTCTTGTACTTACACTGGACCTACAATCTTACGTACGTTCCTTGAGCGAGAAAAAGCGTTGATAGTCGCTTCCTCGTCGGTGGCGGTGGGAGAGGTGCCTATCGGTAAATTCTCAGTGACTTGCTTTGCAGCTCATATCATTCATATCAATGAGTACATAATCTAGTCCAGCACC
This sequence comes from Agrochola circellaris, assembly GCA_914767755.1. Lineage (NCBI taxonomy): Eukaryota > Metazoa > Arthropoda > Insecta > Lepidoptera > Noctuidae > Agrochola > Agrochola circellaris. Next base: position 8,256,133 of record OU611847.1, read on the forward strand.
CTAACTGCAATCAGAATATGAATAGTTTTGAAACAGATTGATAATCCATTGCTTCATAACTTCGAAAAAAAATCTGCTCAATAACGTAAATAGCGCAATGAATGTTGTTGAACTGTTAAAATGAAACAGATTAGTCATAATCGTTTACGAAAATGTGTTGCGTAATTAGATACCGGGTTTAGCTTCAACAAAAACCTATATTGCTAATCCACACAGTAATTAATCCTGTGATTCATAAAAATAGCGAGACGTCTTCTGTCGGTATTTCATTAAACTTCTAATACATTCAGATTATGTGTGATTCACATTCACACCTGTGGTGTGTAGAACGTAGATTATAATAATTATAATAGCACATTTCGCGAGCTATGATCTAAAACTCTTGCGCATCTGTGGTCGTCCTCACAAATCACTGAGCAATGCGCGAACATTCGACCAGCTGCCGCGACGTCCAATCGGCTGTATAAAGCACAATTGGCTCTATGTAGAAATAAAACATGTACAACGGCGGACATAATGCCTGACGCATTTCTACAATGTGCAGAGATGATGCGGAGACAAAATATGTGCCATCCATATTGCCGTAGACACAAATATCAATACATATACGTTTTACATTACTAACAAGTTACGAGTTGTGTAACAGCTCTGATAAGCATTTGTTTGAATCCGCTATCAATTCTATTACAGACTCTACCTCTACACAAAATAATGGAGAGTGTGACAGGCCGGCGATATCTCTCGATGTTCCTGGAGACCATGTGCTCTCAAGGTCTGGTCGGCTTCTGGATGGCTGTCGAGGAGTTGAGGCACAGTCCCAGGAGTAGCTGGCACCAGCTCGGCGCGGAAATATTTTATACCTACATTAGATCGCCTAGCGCTGAGATTAAAGTTGATAAGGTAAAGTAAATTGTATTTTATGTTAATATGGTACTTGCATTACCAAAACCTCCCTTACTGCTACAACCTACAGCTTACTGTACATTAAAAGTAAAGCATCCCTTTCTTAATATCCTTCAGCATAACTTATAGTTTGACCGACACCGCTGTTTTGCACCTTAGGTGTGTGCGCGGTGAGACAGGGGGGCAGTGCAGGCCGCTCATTGGTCAATGCTCACGGCGTGCATCGTTCTTACCGCGGCTCATTGGTCAACGCTGCCCCGCCTTGCCACGCATTCCTAAGGCGCGGATAGCGGTCCCGGTCAAACTATAGTTGTTATATTTTCTGAGCTTCTAAATTAAAAGGAATTACAAACTTCTTTAAGATTGTTCTATTTCTTTGTGTATTGTTTCAGGACACTAGAAAAAGAATGGAAGCATTTTTACTAGGAGATAAAGGCCCAGAAGTATTCTATGAAGTTCAAGACACCGTAGTAGACACGATACAGGAGAAATATTATCATTCCTTCCTTCTGAGCGATCAGTACACGGCGTTGATTGCCGAACTTGCTACCGAGGAAGCCAATAAAGGTACCTGATGAGAGTACGCATGATAAAGAGTATTCTATTTTTATATTGCTTATGTAGACTTTTGGCATCCTCAGGATGACGATTGACGTGTTGCGAACCCGGACACGACGTATTGCCATGTCAAGCGCACTGCGGGCGGCGCTTGGCGTGGCAATACGTCGTGTCCTGCTTCGCAAAAAGTCAATCGTCATCCTGAGGATGCCTCGTTGAGAGGTGAAACACGTGTCGATTTCTTACAGGGTTTTTTTATGACTCTTTAAGAACAGTTAAGCGGATTAGGTTACTAAATATACGTCGTCTATTGTATTTTAAGTCCTTGCTTTCAGACATTACTTCAGACAGATCGCCGATAGAAGACCGTCAATTATCTAACGATTCAGTATCGTCTGCGGAGAGCGTTGCCGGTACGATACACCTCACAGAACATTCTACGTACGCGAGACGGAAACTAGACGAGTTGCAGGAGCGACATAATAACAAAATTCAAGTATGTTTTAACAAATTTTGATGATTATTTATATTCCACTAGAAGTCAAATTTTTACTTTGACATCAAGTATATTATAGTTATTAGGTGGTGGTGTTAGTTGGTGTTGTTTATTATAGTTTAGTTTATTATTTGTTTATTATTAGTATATTTGTTTGATTTCTGTTTCCGGAATTAGTATAAATTTTGATATACAAACAACCTTAGTTTTTGTTTACCCTAAACCTCTTAAGGGGTCATTGAACTCATCATTATGAATAACATTCACTATGGGACCGACGCTGAAATCGCGAAAAAAATAATCAGCTATTCCCTACATTTATGTTAGTATATCTCGTCGAAATGTAGGGAACAGCAGATTTTTTTTTCGCGATAAGATTATTTCGCCTTACCTATATATTATATGAACCGCTCAAATGTAGAGAGCTCCAAGATTCAATCCTTAAAAGGTTCATTATTGCTCAGTATAATAAAACAGGGTGTGGTGTTATGATTTTTGCTAAGAATATTGGATTCTATCTCTGAAATGATTATTTACACCTTTAGTTTTGTTTCATACATTTTCCATTACGCTTCGTCGTCTCATCTTATCTCAAGATATCACCCGGTTTACGTGACGTTAACTATACTTTGTCGTCTCGACTTATCTCAAGAAATCACCCTGTTTACTGTTGTATATTAATATTGATAAATATGAGGGTGGTTGCATCCACTCCTATATAAATAGTGTCGCTTGCCAAATAAACTCAGTGTGCTACCAGCTACCCGTTGTTTCACTTGTGTCCGCATACTTATCAGTGGCGACGAGTTTCTTACCCGCGACTTAGAAAAGTGATTGAAAAAATGTCTCACTTTGGAATTTTGTCGAGTTTTGACCATAACATCCATACATGGCAAAACTATAAGCAACGAATGGAACAATGGTTCATTGCGAACGATGTGGACAACGTAAAGGATCCAAAGGCAGTGAAAAGACGGGCGATATTGCTGAGTGCACTCACGGACAGCACTTACAAACTGGCGGCGGATTTGGCTTGATTTTTGTGACGTTAACTATAATGTCATCAAAGAATTGCATTTCATTTCCTTCTTCAATATATTTGTGTTACCTTTAGGCATTAGCAGCTCTCCGTGCGTCCTTAAAACCAGAATCACCTGCGTTATCCATGTTAGCCAATGAAGTAGAGAAATTAGCAGGCGAACAGATGCGACTGGAGGCTCACCTAGCGAGGACGGACACTTGGGCAGAACACCTGGGGCGGTGGCGGGCTTCCGTGCATAGCGCTGAGGTATGACGAAAACAATTTTGTATGAAAATAAACTGTGAACATATTACAATAATTTTATGGTAAATAGCATTAAATTAAGATTTCTGAATACCCTCGACTTCTCAAAGGAAACTTAACTTTAAGACGTTGTCACAGATTAATATAGATGGTACTCTGCAAAATCATTTAAATGAAAAGCGACTTTTGCTACGACACAATAAAGTGCTATTCAGGTCGCACAGCGCTAATTACCTACAGTTATATTCACCTAGAAGTTGCCTCTCTTTCTATCGCGTAAGTTTTATATTTTCTGACTACTACGTTACGCTCACTGAATTGGCCCGACAAGACGAGCCCGTCGCGTATTTGTAGCTTCACGCAGAGTGCGTCTTCTGTACTATTCTGTGACGTTGTTCAAAAATAAAAATGCTTTCACTTTACAATCGCTGTGTATTTGAAACAAAATGGCGGACAAAATGAGACTTTAATAACGACGTCTTAAAATTGAGTTGCGAATAACCTCTTGCATACAGTTTGTTTTTGATAGAGCGAAGATGTTTATTTAGCACTTAGTAGATAGTTGTAGAAGATTTTTATTCCTATAAACTAAAATAAACGTCAACTTTCTGGTTCTAGCTAGCACAAAAGGTGAGGATAGTAGACAAATTGAACAATACTAACATTTATTACAACAACTAAAAATATATTTTATTATTGTAGGTAATAGACGAATCAAAACCGCCCCAGTTTGTGATAGTGGTACATATGGCGGAACAGGAATCTATGAACGAAGATGATAGGCCCGAACAAATAACTACAGGATGGGTGCTGCTTAGGACTTTGAACGAATTTCAGGTATGTCGTCCCTTTCATAATTATGGTTTAATGTTATATAGGATGTATTACAAAGGTGAGGTCAAGGGTTGTTTTTTTTTTTTTTTCTTCGATTTAGTGTAATAATTTCGGTAAATATGCATCCGATTATTCGATCTCTGCTCATAACTGTGTCCTGTGTCATCTTTTCGTGTGGTTAGTGACTAACCTGATGTCAGAGTATTAAAGCCGCCCATGGGCGTCTGACTTGGCTTCACATGCCGTCGAGAAATATCTCTCAGGCATGCCGGTTTCCTCACGATGTTTTCCTTCACCGTTTTTGAAGCAAGTGATAATTATACAATACGCACATGAATTCGAAAAGTCAGAGGTGCGTGCCTTGGGTTCGAACTCGAGACCTATGACTTGGCAGTCCGACGGTCACACCAGTAGGCTATCACTGCTTTCAAGGGTGTGGAACAGGCCATCAAACTGAACACCATTCTCGCATTTCGCACAAAAAATATCAATTGTCCCATCATCATCATCATTTCAACCGAAAGACGTCCACTGCTGGCCTTCCCCAAATGGGGTCTGTTTGCCATAATCGCCACGCTTGAAAGGCGGGTTGGCGACCGCAGTATGGTTTTAAAAAACAGAGAACGCTGCTGCCCATTCTCTAGTGAGTCCTTTAGTCGCCTTTTACGAAACCCACGGGAAGAAATGGGATGGTACTATTCTTTACGTCCGGCACCACATGGAACGGAACTCACGGAACTGTCCCATACTAAACTTCAATAACTACTCGACCCTAATGTATGGTACGGCTGATATTTTTTTCGCGATTAGAAATGCACAATGCGCATGGAGAAAGTTGATCAGTTTGATGGTCTGTACCACACCCTTAAATTTTACCACACTTTTCTGAGACAAATACAGGTAGGTGTCAATACAGAGGTATTGACACCTTTGTTCCCTGTTTTACAAAAGTTTAAAGTATTTCACTTCACTTGCACTTCTCCTAATTTAAACTTATATTATAAAGAGAAAAGATTTGATTTTTTGTATGTTTGTTTGTTTGTAATGAATAAACTCAAAGTCCTGGACCGATTTAAAAATATGTTTCACCAGTAGAAATCACGCGGGCGCTAGCGGTAGCTTCTGCTACCGCTCGCGTGATTTCTACTGGTGTTAAATAATAGTGTCAACTTCTTATGTGAAACAACTAATAAACTGTTAATTTTCAGGAATTACATCGAAAGTTACGGCCTATGTGTGCAGAGTTAAAGAATTTAGAACTACCAACGAATTCGTTCAAGTTTCTATTTGGAAAGAACGACAAAAACTCTTTAGAAAAAGCGAAAATTTTAATACAGAAATACTTAGAAGTAAGTTTATGTTTAGCTCTCATGGGTCAATTTTATTTAGCGATGGCACTTACAGGCAGATTGTGATTTCTCTCTCTTACCTTTTGAACTTAATATAGCGCTATCTCACTCAGACATCTTAAGGGTACACTAGTCGACGGCTCGAACTCGTTGGGCGTAGCTAATATGCATGCTAATAAGTCAATTTATTTTTATTTTTTATTTAGCATTTATTTATCTAGTTTTTATTTATTAATTTATTTAGTGAATTAGACGGTTATTTATAACGAAAACGAGCGCGTAAAATTTAATGAACAAACCTTTGGGCGTATAGATATTATGGAAAAACTACTGGATGTATTTACTCAAAATAAAATTATTTGAACTATTGAATAAATTATCTATCCCTGTACGCTTTCTATATTGCATTTTTTTTTATTACAAAGGTTATTTATTTACACCTAAAGACGAGGTAAAATTAGTTTTGAAATATGGAAGTTTTGACGCTCATAACTTCCAAACCAATTTTTTGTTTCCAATTTTGCTTCCATACATGGCTAGATATAATTTTTAATTTTGAACGTACCCCGTCAAACAGACGAGTAATCACCATACTACGTTTGTATGGAAGAATGACCGCCTAGCGTACCCATAAGCCCACTGCTTAGCAACTCCAGCCATCGCTAAATAACCAAACGTTTTGATACATTTTCAAACAATTTTATAAAAATTATTATTACTCACGTAATTTAAAAAAAAATGCAGTAAAGAATATATAGTCGAATCGATTTATTTTCAGTTTGTTTTAGAAGATGACAGACTAAACCAAAGTGAGGCTTTATACACATTCCTTAACCCCAGTTCGGAGTATTTGAAGCAGGGTGACTTACCAAAGAAAAACAAATTCTCCTTTTCAACTTTATTTAAGAGGTAATGGTGTTTCTTATTTATTTTAGCCTACCCTATCCCAACGTGGTTGGGAAAAGGCTAGGCAGACGATGATGGTGCTAGTCGTATTTCTTGAGGTTTCATTCCAATTTGTATGACGTGCCAAACGTTTTTTAAGTGTTTTGACTTGTCAGAAAATGCACGCTATATTAACAATTTGAGGGACGTCAAACACCCATTAGGCGTTATAACAATAAAACGTCAATTGTGTCTCGTTCAGTGTCTTTGAATGTATTAAATTGTTTACTGTCTCAAATTATCCTTGTATAATAAATTGTCTACTTTCTCAATATTATCCTTGTTAAATAAATTGTGAACTGTCTCAAATTATCCTTGCAAAATAAATTGTGGTCTGTCTCAAATTATTATCCATGTAAAATAAATTGTATACTGTTTCAAATTATACTTGTAAAACAGGGGTTTTTCAAGGATAATTTGAGACGGTACATAATTGATAATTTGATGCAGTATAGGTTTCACAACTTATACTGTCGTTGACATGGCACCATGTCAAATAAAAATACAGCCTAAAACGTAAAATTGCATTGGTAATTTATTTATGAGGTCCTTCTAAATATTATTTATTACTTTCGATGTAAACAGCACGAGTAGTGAAGCTACCAACAGATCATCGCAGGAAAAGGAACAGTTTACGCATTTATCTGCAGATGAAGATGAGATATCATTATACCTAGACGGCAACGGTTCAGATAACGCTAGCAAGCCTATGACCAGTTCCTTGCGTGGTAAGTGGTACATTATCATACCTTTCGTGTGTCATCTTCTACTTACTAACATCTTAAATTCACTTACAGACAACGCACAGCCTAAACTGGCGGGTCTGCATGAAATTTTACACAAGTTTCTTATACAGGGTCAAACCAAAATGAACCAGCGAAACTCCGCAGACGTGATGGATATATGTCAACATGATAAAATAACAAGTGAAATAATATTAAAATTTAAAAAACCCCGACACAAAGATTTCCTTATTTCTCTTTCCTACTCCATCACCAGACCCTGTTCATCATCTATCTATACCCTATTCATTGAGACCATTCCAAAGAGCCCAAACACAATACCAGCCGGTCTATTCTGCGAAAATATCACCGTGAATACTTACGTGGAGTGAGCTGTTAGGTGCTGTCAATGTCATCCCACCTGATGCTAGGGATAACCAAGCATTACATTTACAGTCATAATCGAGATTTAAATAACATTTTTTATGCTGATTCTAATAAAAAAGATTTTATGATTTTTATTTTGAGATCAACAACCGCTTGTAGTGCCGTTACTTGAAGTACGAGTTGAGGAAATCTGTTTTTTTGTTGTTGTGTTATCGTGTTTAGCTGTCGATACCCATCATTTCTGCGGAGTTTCTCTAGTTAATTTAATTTTGACCGAGTATAAAGAACTTGTGAAAAATTTCATGCATTTAGATCCACAACTTTAGGCTGTGCGTTGTCTGTGATTTAAATGAAAATTTATCAAGTTTGTATGGAAATTCATGAATTTTGTCAATGGAACTCCCATCGGGCACACCGGTTGTCATATAATAATGTTCCCAGTGCTAGGGCTCAGGTCTCCTCTCTGTGAGAGGGAGTGAACCGTAATCCACCACGCGGGACCTGTGATGGTTGGCGAACGTCACATGTCTTCGAATTTTTGGTTCTAGGAAATGAAGGTTTCCTCACGATGTTTTCCTTTAGCATATATGGATACCCTACGAATATTAATAATTATTATTCGTTAGTGGATACCTTATTTTTTGTTATATTCTTATAACATGAAAAAAAAGTGGTCAGCCTACACAAGTTCGTGCTGATATCATACTATGTATTCGAAAACTGGCTACATTATGAAAGACAGTTAATACTCACTTCAAATAATAATAAAAGAAATCTCAGTATAATATTTTACGTTATCAGGCGCAGGTGCGATGGCAGAGGAAAGGGATAGTATAGCAGAGCCGTTGTACGCGTTACTAAGTGAAGTGTTTGACATGCGAGGTGTGTTTCGGTGGCTCAGGAAAACGCTGGTCACCTTCGTGCAAATCACGTACGGCAGGACTATTAACAGGTATGTGGGTAATGGGACAATTACAATATACTGAAGAAAAGGTTCGACTTCATTTGTCAGGAAAATGGTGCCTTTTATGAGTATGCACATAACATCACCCTGGGTTTCCCCGTAGGTTATTAGTATCCACATAATATCAGACCTATTTTCCCTGAAGGCTAAGGCAGAGGTGTACCCAAAGTACACCCACAATTCGCAAGTTATCCTAAATAATCAAATCGACATCTTTCGTTATTAAAATATAAACTACTTGGTTTTTTTTTTATGATAAATTTTCTCGTCTAAATTTGTCCCTGTGTATTTGTCATTTTGTGGTCTTGTTCAAGCTCCATAGCATCATTGAAAAAAATAAATTATTTGTATATTTTTTTAAAACAACAAGTTCGGCAAAAGTGTATCATAAATCTTAATTTGCAGGCAGATCAAAGAGACCGTAACGTGGATATTCTCTGAACAAATGCTGCACTACTACATAAGCGTAGTTCTCAAGTCCTGGTGGCCGGGCGGGACCCTGTCCGAGAACACCTCCAATAGAAACTTTCAAGATAAAGGTAAGATTTAGTTGCTTGATTGTCCGATTAGTTGGCTAAAAGTCCACATAACTTTGCCCTTTTTTTAATCCAATGTTGAATAATAGTAAATTTAGCTATACTAACACATGCATCTTACAGTTGTAGCAGGTGAAGGAAAATAGTTACGTCTCCATAGAAAAATCGTATTAAAATTGTAATTATTCGAAAAAAGTGGGCAAAATTTTACGGTAAACAAAAAAATATTTTGTGAACTCTTCATTCTCTAAGTAACTATACTACCCGCGATAGTTGACTCCGTTATCGCTCGCGAGTTCCGGTAAAGCTTTTTTCAAAAATCTGCGCGAAGCGTCGCGTCTCTGTGAATAATAACCAGTGAGTTCTGTTTACGAGGTAGAAGATAATGATTGAATATGGTTTTTTTTTTACGCAGAGCATACGCGCACGTTAGCGCTACAACAGCTGAACGAGAGCGTGCTGGACGCGCTGTCGTCGCTGGTGGGCGCGCAGGCGGCGGCGCGCGGCGCGCACAAGCTGTTCCACACGCTGCAGGACACCACGCACAACAAGCAGCTGTTCTATGTGAGTACTCACTGTGCAGCGCTGCAGCCGCTGAGCGAGAGCGTGCTGGACACACTGTCGTCGCTGGTGGCGTGAGTTTACAGTCCTTTCACAGTTATTTTACCTCTGACAGCAGCAACCCAACAACAACCTTAGTGTAAAAATAAAGATCACTGTGATTTTGGTAGACTTATCAGTGGCAGCAACCCAATTGCAACAAAGATTACTGTGATTTTGACATCGATGCAAAATCAGACTTAAAATAACTGTGAAATGACTGTACGTTGGGGCTCGTTATAAAATTGGGGAAAACCAGTCTCACGATGCGTCGAGACGAGTACTTATAAGCAATGAGTTGAAGCGCGGTGTTGCCATCGAATGCAAAAAACGATCGCGCGGCGCTCGTGCAATTCTTATTTTTGAATAATTAAATAGCCCAAATCCCATATCTACAGTCAGTACTCAGAACTGCAAAGATTCTTGTGCACGTGTGCCATGAGGCATCTTGAATTTGAGTAAGATTAATCATCTGAAATGTCAGACAGCGACAACAAAGGCACCTTATATTTTTAGCAGGACAGGTATCCGTCAAATTTGACCGACTTAAGCCAGAACGTTTGGCAACTTTACACGCGAATAGCACGGTCTAAATATTAACAATATATTTTGAGAATAACATTTGAAAAAAGAAACTGCATTTTTTCTACGGCATCATTTATTTTTGCGCCTAAGTTTAAACTAAACAAAATAACAACTTACTTACCGTATACCTTTTTACAAGACAAGATTAGCCAAACAACTTAATCGCGTAATAAAAGGGTAAACTACAGTCTGAATGGACTTTAATTCTCATGAGAACCCGCGCAAACAAACAGCGTAATGAAAAACGAAGTGCTTATTACTACAAAAGTGCATTATTCTGGAAACTTAATACTACAACGACACCCTCGTTTCATCGATTCCCTCGTAGGTGTTATACTAGTCCGATTTATCTTTAGTCCCCATATATGATCGTAATAACGAATACATTCCAATACCGGTGACAACCACACACGATATTGGTCCTAAAGCGTACACGGACATAGCTATAACCAGTATTATCATGCCTACAATTACAATGTACAGTCTTGGACTCATCTCTGGTTTACATTCCGTTAAGGAACTCAGTGCCGATATTCTTGCCTGGTTTAGGAAAACTGCTGATTTACTTTCTGATGTTGGCCTCATTCTTTCAGGTGTTAATTCGACCGATGTGTTCTCTAAAGTCTGATTTACAGTTGATATTTTGTCGGGAGGACTGCCTTCGACAGATATATTCTGTTGTGTTGGGTCTATATTATTTATTTCTTCTGAAGTTGAAGCCGAGAGTAATATATTTTCCACAGTCTTGTTCTCGGCTGATACCCCGTTTGGAGTCGGTCTTACAACTGATATTCTTTGTGCAGTTGGACTTATGATCGCTATTGCCTCTGTTGTGGGCCTCACGACAGATGATTCTTCCGGAGTCGAGCACACTCCTGACACCGATACAAGTCCTGGAGTGGCGGTCACGTGTGATATAGTCTGCAAAGAAAAATGATCAGAGTTATTTCAAATGTACACTTCGATGTGGCCTTCATCATCATTTCAGCCGAAAGACGTCCACTGCTGGACATAGGCCTCCCCCAAGCACCTCCACTTCGACCGGTTCTGTACTTCCCGCATCCAGCGGATTCCTGCGGCCTTCACAAAGTCATCGGTCCTTTTAATTAAAGTACTTTTAGCAAAAATTGCCCTTCAGCCAGGTGTTATCCTTTTAGTACTAATTACAGTAAATAAATGCAATACTTACACTATATGAGATAACATCTGGATTGTTTATGTATAAGATCTTCTCACCAAGTAAACTTTCTGTAAAATAAAATAAAAATTAATTTTGTCGTCCTCTCTATTGGAAAGAAAGTCGAGCATAATCCCATATTTGTAGTATTCTCACCACTGCATCCGACTCCTATACTATTCAGCTCGTCCAACTCTCCCTTCCTTATCGCAATAGTGCTGTAGTCCTCACTGAATCGATACATCTCGGCTGCTAGTGTTGTCGTGAAGTCATCAGTTTGCTTGCTTGTGATGAACCTCCGTTGTATCTCGTTAAGGAAGAGAAACGCTCTGGATCTTTGGCATAGCTGAAGATATAGAATAGTAGTTACATTAGATTGCTTTAGACACAATTGAACATAAACTTTCTGCACTAAACATGATCATTGATAATCGCTTTTATTTCGGATGCTTATTGACTGCAGTCTGAAATAAATTGTAAGTGGATTTTAATGTCCGGATGATCTTGGATCTCCCACTTGATATTTTAGGCGATAATTACATACGAGTTATTTTTTAAATTCTATTTCTTTAATCATGTGATATTTGTTGCGTTGCGTTAGTATCTACAGATAGTGCTATCCACGAAAACGCGCCCCACTCAGCGATTCCTGTACTGTAAGGCCACTTTCCGAATTAGAACATATTCGCTCACAGCGCGGATATCAATAATTAGCGTACCGATTTAGATAGCACGATTATGACAGCTGAGAAATTTGTGGTATACAGGTTGGATTTTTGAGACGGGGCTGTAAGGACAGGTACCATAACCGTTGTCGCTACAAGAAACCGGTCTTAGGAGACTGTCCTTAACTTTAAGATAAATTTTGATCTGCATTCTAAGATTTAGAAAAAATAATACAGTCTGCAAGAAAATGGGGAAAAGTTTTTTTGCGATTTTTGACTTTTCTAGTACTCAAACCTCTGTTGGTCCCATATAATTTTTATCCTTGTAAGAAAAAGGATCGATTGGCATTAAAAAAAGTTTTTGTGAAAACTGTCCATTTTCTTGCTGACTGTACATTTAGTTCAAAATAAATGAATGCCATGCTAAATGTCTCAAAAAGTTAAGGACAGTCTCCTAAGACCGTTTTCCCGTAGCTACAACGATTAAGGTGCCTTTACTGCCCCGTCTTAAAAATCCATCTCGTATACCACAAATTCCTTCTTCTTCTTTGGTTAGGTGGCGACGGTAGCCAGAAGCACAATTTCGTAAATGCCACGTAAAGATATGATACGACTCATAACAAAACAGCACAACTGTCATTTTTGACAGCGCTCACGCTGATGTTACTAAAAGGCATGGTCGGTGTTATCGCGAGATGGCGCATGTCATGACTTCATCTATGTCGATTCACGGGACATCGTTATCGCACTCACGCTAATTCGGTATGGGTGTTACCACGTTCAAATCGATTACAGCCTAACTCGGAACGCAGCCTAAGCTGTACTTTATTAGTACGGAGCGGAGTGAGGCGCGTCTACGTGGATGGCACTATCTATAATAATATAAGACGTTTATCTATTGCTAGTTACAGCAGATATTACAGATTTAGCTCCAATTACAGGCTCATATTCAGTTAGCAACAAAAGTCTCAGATATAATATAACATTGTGAACATGACTCGCACAAGTTGCGCTCCGCTGGGCGTAGAATCGACAGCTGTCTTTTAGATCAACATTGCCGTACTACACCGCGAATGACAGGTGACAAGATAATTACAAATATTTGGCACGCGCTGCGGGAGTGTCCCGAGACATCAACTATACAATCATTATTTTAGGCTTTCTTTTATGTCTTGATTTAAATTGTTTCTTGTCAGTATACCTGATGGACAAAGTGTTAATAATTTTTAACCGACTTCCAAAAAGGAGGAGGTTATATGTTCGTAGCGTATGCTTTTTTTAAATGTATGTTCACCGATTTCTCCGTCAATTGGGGACCGATTTTGAAAATTCTTTTTTTGTTTGAAAGTGCTGTCGAGGTGATCCAATATAAATTTTATTAACTTTGCTTGGATAGTTTATGAGTTGGCTTCAATAATACGTATTTTTCCCACTTAGTCTATGTGGATGATATGATGATAAGTTCGTTTCACTATTATTTACATAGCAGATAGTGGTATTCGAATTTGTGTGGGGTAGGTACCAAAACCAAAAAGCGTTTTTTTTTTTTTTTTTAAAAAGCAACCGACTTCCAAAAAAACACTACAAAGTGAAAAATGACTTTAATTTCGGAAGTTGGTGGAAAAAAAAGAAAATCAAAACCAAAGACACCGACTTCCGAAAATAGAGTAATTTTTCACTTTGTAGTGTTTTTTTGAAAGTCAATTGTTTTTTATGTAAAAATATTTGTATATTAACAGTTCGCTATGGCAGGTAAATGTAATATTTTGGCATATTCCAGTTTTATAGTTTTTGGCTGCCTCGATGATCTAGTGTGTCGCAAGCGCTACTGATGAGCATGGGTCCTGGGTTCGATTTCCAGATCGGGCACAGTGTTATTAGCTTTTCCATAAGTAATTTCTCAGTAGTAGCCAGGAGTCTGGGTTATGCCCGGGTGATGGCAATAGGCTCCCCCCTATTAAGAAAGAATGAAAGAAAAGACACACACACAACACACAAACACACACACACACGAAACACAAAACACATACACACACACACACACACACACACACACACACACAACAACACACATGAAACATAAAACATAACTGGTGAAATAACTGGGTGTACTACAGATACTCGTCAGCCTAGCCCTTCAGGGATTACAAGCGTGATATTATGTTCTAGTTTTCAGAACTAGGTACGTACAAGCACAAAGTGCAAAGGGCTACTGATAGAAATCCGACGACTGACGAAACACGAAGTTTGCCGAGGGACATTAAGAAAATAGTTGTACTGTAGATCTATCAGAAAAAAAGTTGGTTCTTTTATACGGTGAATACATTGTTGTTTTAAAGCTCGTGTGAATCGCAACACTGTACTGACGCTTTGTAATCAAAATAGCATAAAACTTATTTTTGCATACTTCTTTCTGCCTAGCATGTATTTTAGGAAGGCCGTAAATCAACGCAATGAGCTCGAAAAAGTATGTAATCATGTATCATTGAAAAACAATTTCTCTGTAAATATTTAACTGGAAAGATATAGACTATACGCAGATGATAAATTACTGAAATTGTATTTAAAATCACTCTACGTCAGAAATAGTCGTGAGTGTTTTTATGATATTTCGAGTGGGTGTTTGATGATAAACAAAATTAATTATGTCGTCATAGTTATGAGCGGACATAAGTGTTTTAAAATCTATCTCACACATTATAACGGTCATTGATAGCATTTGGCTTGTCTAACATCTAATATTATGTCAGTTTCATAACATTCCATGTCATTCGTAAAGACTAGAATTGATTCGTATTACTGCCAAGACATAGGTCTCGAGTTCGAACTCAAGGCACGCCCTCTTAATTTTCGGATTCATGTGCGTATTGTATAATTTTCAGTCAGAGGCCCATGGGCGGCTTCAAAACTCTGACACCAGGTTAGTCACTAACCACACGAAAAGTAAAAGATACCGTATTTTATGTCTCTAATTTTTATTAAAGCTTCAAGCATGTTCTCCCTTATTTTTCGTTTCAGATTTCAAGGAACTATTTAGTTATTTTTTTTTAATATTTTGGGTCAAAGACAATGAGTGTAGAGCCTCGTAATTGCTTTACCACTTTTGAAAACAATTCCTAGGAAAGAAAAACTTCATTAAGGTTGAAACTGAACGCGATTAGCACTTCTAAACTGCATTTGAGAGCTTTCAATGTCAACCTACTTACTTTGTCTGTTATACAGAAATACAAAAAGTCATCTTTAGCGATGTAGTGTAGTAGATATATTCCATGTGAATACGTCATCTTATTGTTACATGGCGGCAACTTGGACAGGACTTGCTCGGCAATCTCTGTAAAGTTACCATCGCAGGACGCGAAGTCCGACACTATGGTTCTGTCTGAAGCTACGGCACTGAATACTATTGGCATTTTGACTGTATTAAAACGTTAAAAGGCCGGTATCAAAGTTTACACTGCACTTAAAAATATTTTTTCAAAAACACTTTATTAAATGGCTCTTATAAAAAATAATTAAACACTTATATTGTTCTCTCAGTGACCATATTTTCATTATTCACGAATAAAGTCTTCATTGTAAGCTCCGATATAATTAAAAGAAACCGGCGTTAACCGCAACAAGCTTGCAGACCGCAACTGATAATACTGGCATACGTCTACACTTCCACAGGCCAACGTGTTACGCCTCCGTATCATACAAATACCGCGCGATCTAAAATTATTGGCGTGTCATTTCGTAGCTAAAAGCGCGTCTTCCACGCTAAAAATGTCGCCGCTTGTACTTGATATATGCGAATTGGCGCGACAACTGTGCGGAAGACGTGGACACCGCGTGTCGCCCGTCACACAAGAGTTTATGTTAAAACACGATGTTTCGCCAAATGATGGGTGAAAGAATTGTTTATCGGTTTATTCATTCGTGCTTTGCATTTTTCACGATTTTCAAGGGATACCCGAAAATCTTGAAGATTATTTATCGTATAGGTATTTAATAGATCTGAAGCGTCCAAATTCGCGCGTAATAGACGTTCAAATTTGGAATTGATAAACTGACAGTTCATTAAAAGAGTACAAGATTTACTAATTGTATGTCGACTGAACACTAGAGTAAGAATTAACTGAAAAAAAAAAAAAACTCCTTTAACCGGAAATATTTGTTATTTTCAGGAGCTGTTCGAACTGGTACTTCTGGAAGTGTTCCCTGAGCTCAAACGATACCAATAACTCTCTAGGTAAGACTAGCCATGACAATAGATATAATCAAAGTATAGTTGTAATTTTACAGGGATCATATCCAAAGGACAATTGCTCGGGGAAATATGCGAACAAAATACTCTTTAAGAGACATTCCTTTACGTTTAAATCGGTCTTTACCATATTGGATACTTCAAAATGACTGCACATATCTTTTTGAACTTATATCACCTTTTAAAATCTCGAAAGCCAGTTTTGAACTTATGGATCTGACAATTTTGCTCTCTACATTATATTTTTTATGCAACAACATTACTTGAATTATTTATAAAACACGGCCAAAAGTGATGCAAATAATATGTAACTATATATAATTAAACTTTTTCGATGGTCTTACAGTAAATTATCTCTTTATACCTCTGCAATTATAAATATAAAAATATTTTTATATTTATAATTGTCTTTTTACCTCTGCAATTAATGTTGTTACATTTTAAAATAAAAGGATTTTGACTTTTTTATAAATATTCCATTGCCACTAGGTCACCTGTGGTCATTTAGAGGTAGATCAATATCTGACATATTATAATAATAACTGTAAGTTTAGATAGTAATAATGTATTGATCTCATGTTTATGTTCATATACCTCTTTTAACATAAAGATAACGTAGCGGTAATATTTTCCTCTTTATTTTTCGTATTTTTCATCTTACATACAGAAATAATGTCTTATTTATTTATAACTTTATTGGACATAGATCTTTTTTCTTTCGTTAATTAATTTATTAATAGTATAAACATTTCCAGTGACCTACATATAATATAAAAATATTCAGTTTTTACACGCCTAAAATGAGCTATGATTCAAATGTGAAATTATCGTATAGTTTACCTTTAAAATAAGAAAGCTTGTTGCTAATATAATAATTATATAAAAAGTTTATATTTTTGTGAATGTTACGTTGTTTATTAGTGTTGTGCCAAAGAATGCATGTCTGACGCGTTATTATAAGTTCATGCATCGAACTATAAATATCGACTATGTTCCAAATCTGTTAACTTTATAAGAATTGTATGTACCTGAATGTTGGTCACTGAATCTACTCTACTAACTCTGGTATTTGTGCTATTAATGGACAAAAAATACGATAAAACTTACAACCATGACATTAAACAGAATCTATTTGTATTAATAGTAGCACAATCTCGTCGTTTTATCCATATTTTAACTGCCATAGCATTTCTTACTTGAAAAGATTATTTAAATCACTCTTCAGGTTCTTTTGACATCTGTAAAAATGCCATAGACTTTGCATTCCAAATCGCGTGAGACACTAGGGTTGCCTCATTGGTTTTCTTATAATGTATAGCCCACACACACAACTACAACACTCAATTTATGTTTAGTCATCGACGAAAAAATCCCGGAGGGACTACCAAATCGTCCGTTCCCTATTTAAATTCTTCTACTTAGTCAACTACCAAAAACATTCCACGGTCGAAGAGTTATTTTCTGAAACAGTAATTTACACTACAATTTGCTAGCATAATCAGCCTATTATGTTCCCACTGCTGGGACACAGGTCTCCACTCTGTGAGAGCGAGTGGGCCGTAACCCACCACGCGGGCCCAATGCGGGTTGGTAGATCAATTAGCTAACAGACTGTGAAACTCATGTCCAGTGAGAGTGATTTAGGTAATTTGCTATTTGATTTCGATCAGCCAATCACAACAATTAATATGAGTTTGACAGAAACCGATTTTTGACATATTATAAAAACGGTTGCTTTAAAAACACTCATAGAATAGAACACACTTACCTGATACACTGAAGGGTCTTGAATCTTCCAGAATTTTGAACCGACAAGGTGGCGTCCACTAATTACGTGATATTTGCCGATAACCCCCCCCCCCCCCCCTGATATTCGACTCGAGACTCGCCCCTCCCCCCCATAAACGTGTGACGCAATTAATGGACGCCCCCTGACATTGCTTCATCATCATCCCCAAATCGATCAAAGAATCGATATAAATCGATAAAATGCGTGCATTGCCTCCCACCCTTCTAGTCCTATTTTAATATTTTCACTTATATGCTAATTATAATACAATCCAGTTGAAATGTGTAGATAGATAAAAACTTAATAGAGTAGATATTGTAGGATAAACAATTGTTTAGTGCTTGCCTTCTTCTGTGAAACGCATTGCACCAAGCATTCGTTACGAACGCACCTTTTAATATACGTTTTCTATCGTTTATACGTTTCCTTATTAAAAGGGGCTGGTCTTAATTATTGAATAACTACTTACATTATATTTTTTTAGAATTGATAATAGGTGTGAGAAAAATAATACACTAAAATATAAAAAAAGATTGAATTAAACCTTTTTGCCTTTTTATTATGTTTTAAACTTTGACTAGCTTAATAAATTGTGACCATAAAAGTATTCAAAAATTATAAGATTATATCGAATGACAAAAATATTTATAATAATAATAATTATGAATTTATTTATAAGTGAGATGGGTAGATCTTATTAATTTGTAAATATACTTCATGACAAAATTAAAATTAATGTATCGAATTCGTTACCAAAAAATATTTATAGGATGGAGAAATTAAGAGTTTTAATAGATAATTAATATGGTGACATAAATCTTAATCGTTTTCGTAAACTGCTTCTTTGGTTTGCCAGCAAATAAAACCAACTTAAGAACTGTCATTTTAATTTTTTTTTTCGGTCAATTATAAACCGACTTCATGTAAGGTATAATATTATGTAAAACTGTCTATTTTTAATACCTTTTTATGTGGAGAATTTTGTTTGTCTGAAGTCACTTCCCAAAAGTCATCATTGTATTGCTAATGTCATAATGTTGCTAGCTTGTCACCTTTTGTGACCTACCCCTTACCTGCGGTGACGTCAGAGAAACAAGTTTCTCGTGTAACCTGTGAACCTATTGTATATCTATTAAGTGTTATATTTCCTGTTGTTGACTAAGTGTAACGACGAGTATGTATGTAACTGTACGGTTATAATGAAATAAACTAGTACATGTATTTTATATTCTGTATTTTTATTTATTCATTTTTCAAACACATTTATTGTCTCATGATATGTGTTTACTTGCGTTCCAGCGCTCACCTACATGGGTTTAGGTAAATGAAACACGAATATTATTGGGATAATTTCTATTCTTTAAGTCAGTACAATAATAAATTTGACAACAGTTTTAACACCTCTATAAAAGGAGGCTTCAAAGGTGTAAAAGCTGTTTAATTAATTAACTATTAATTTAATTATAATTATTCCCGAACTAATCGTGTCTGATAAAATACTGAAATTTTGGCACATATAGCACTTTTTATAAATTTTAGAATACACGATAAAATGTTAGTATTATCATTGCCAGAAACTTCTCTTCCAGATGGATTTTATTGGTGTCTTGTTGCCCGTATTATATTACAATGACATTAAAGTAAACGACAGGATATCGTAACGTAAAATAATCTATAATATTTATATATGTATACAATATTATACCCATCGCTGATTACCCACACTACTACTTTCAAAGCATCCGGTATCACAGCACTCACTATATTAGTTTCCAATCCCTTACAAGCTATGTAACAAAACAATGTACATAAAATATATCTTAAAACTATTATGAACATTAGGTATGAAGAATCTGAAATAATTCTTTCAAGCCTCTTTAATTCGTTCAAGAATTGGAATGGATATTTATCGTCTCCATCTAGACATAATTGGGAATTTATAAAATAGTAAAAAACCAATCGACGAAAAAGAGGATTGTAAGAGTCACAAAAAGAGTTTAGTTGTAGTACACATTGTATGCCGCGGTAATCTAGTAACTTGGAACAGGCCGGATTGTTTGCAAGATAACTCCTTCATAATCAGTTAGTACCCATAAGAAATATTAAACATAGTATATTTTATTATTGTGTGATTAGTCTTGGACATTTTATAACAACACATACTGACGTATACTTAATAAATATTCTATATAAAATTCAATATACATACATAAGCTTGTTACTAAAAGTATTTGTAATTAGGTGCATTTGACTTGTAGTTACATTTCAGAAAAAGAACTTTCGTTATAAATATCTTAGTTTTCAATTTCCACAAAAACTGTGTTTATGAATCGCCGTAACATAGTTTTGCGTGGAGGAGGTTGTCCGTTTTTGTGTTTTAAACGCAATAATAAATCAAAGAAGTAATTATAGAACAATATAAAGATTTGTAATTTGTTTTCACCGGAGCTGAGTCCGCTGACTTCCATCCTAATTCTACCTTAGATTAAAACACCCTGTGAGACTTTAATACTGTCCAGTTCTTGGGTATAATTCTTCTTTCTTCTGTCAGTTAAGTAACGGAATAAAATATAAGTAATTAGTACTAATCCTTGTAAATAGAGTGCCTTTCAAGATTCGTTATTATCGATGTTAGGTGATCAGAGAGTAAATTAAAAGCATTTAATCGATATATAATTAATTCTAATTAGGTACTAAATGAATTTCTCTGATATGAGACGAACATGTAACATGTAGGAGGCGAGCCCGCCCGTCAGCCGGCGTTCATTCAACATAAAATCAGCTTCATATTATATAACGTACAAAGTATAAATAAACTATTATTTACAATATCATTTGGGTCGGTCAACACAATTGGCAATTAAACCTAACTATTTACACTGATATTTTATTGTCACCATTATAAACCTGGTGAGTTTACTCTAAAATCGGATTGTATTCGAAAGTGATAAAAACTGGATTTATAAATATTATTAGAATTTCCTTCTTTGATAGTACCTATAGGTGTGCTGTGTCAAATACTACGTATTTATTTTACATACTGGTTACTATACTTTCCCAAGTTATACGAGGTCGGGATACCATTTTACAGCAATCAGTCCCTCGCCATATATAAACTTCGGTCGTGTCCCATTACTTATAAACGTATGCTTTGACGGGCCTTACATTACATTATAAATAATAACATGATAAAGTGGACACTCTTTGTTAGTATATCGTTTATAAGCAACACGGCCATGCACATGATCCCAAACCTCGGTACATGTAATCTTACGATGTAACTAGATATAACTTTGTTCTATAGTATAAAAGTCACTATCGATCTTCCCCGTGAGCCGCAGGAAACGACCGACAGTTGACTTGTACAAAAATAATAAATATTAATGAATTTATTATCTTTCCTCTTGGACTTCGATATCATGCTGAGACTAGATCCTACCCGTGTTGTGTGCAGTGCTCCCAGTGCAGGCGAGCACTGCCGAGGGCGGCGCGAGCAGCAGCATGCTATCGCAGTTCTCTCACTTGACATTCACCCTTTGGGTGGTGTCCAGCGATACATTACCTAGGGAATTTCCCTTTTAATTTATTACAAGTAGATACATATATTTACACGTTAAATGAAATCGTCCAGACTTGCTATGCATCTAAACACTTGCCTATCCCTATCAACTATAACAATAATCATATTTTATATAAATATTGTAGTATGCATAACTTTCTATTTTAGAACATTCAAGAATCATGACTGATCTGACGGATTAATAAATCGAACGTCCGCGATGTAGTTGACATGGAATATAGTTACTTGACACATGTACCATCTAGTACCTATGATCTAATCTAGATATAGATACGTATTATAATCATAATCATTAAAAATAGCTCAGCTTCCAATGTAGTAGTTGTCCTACTTAGTGATCTTATCATACCTAGTTGAGTTCGATTTATAATAAGCTGTAAATTGACAAATATATGTACGTGGATCATTAATGAAAAATCAAAATATTGTTTTTTTTTATGGCTGTGCATTATTTGCAAAGATCCTGTTCCTAACCTAATGTTGGCGCATAGATCAATAATGTCATAGTCTTAGATTTGTATAAATCGTTTGTGGTATTTGCATATCTACCATATTATTATGCGTTTAGGGGTACAATAATCTCAGTATTTGGGGCACTCTTTGTATTTTCTACAAGTTATTTTGATTAATAAGCACATGAAGCAACAAGTCGCGATACCATCAATTTGGCATCAGATGGTCACAGTTCTAGCACTCTAATGCCGGCAGCCACAGTATTTACAGCGTAGGATTGTCACATGTGGAGTTAATCTCATCCAACAGCGCAATCCAATCGACGAACCCGATGGCACAAATTGATGGTATGTAGATATTGACGCATCTTACGTTATATGTCTAATTTCGTACTTACTTAGAAACGGAGACACGCGGGTAGACGCTACTGTAATTTACGGTGACGATATAGAATGTCTCGTAGAGTTATTTTCTAAGGTTGCGCTTCGAAAATCGACTCGCGTCGACATCGCACAATCCGGAACGCACGATTAGAAGACGACTGCTAAGTAGCATTCTAGTAATAGTCGTAATAGCCGGTGTTAGTACCGCGGCCCCGTGAAAATGTTGAACAATCGCAGATGATATCATCTTTATTAGTTAGTCGTGTCCGCTAGTATTGTAGTCGCGACAGGTCCGATCTATGCGTACGAGTGTAGCGTGACGGGCTCGAAGTCGTCGTGCGTGGCGGGGCGCGGCGCGGGGCGCGGGGGCGGCGGCGGCGGCGGCAGCAGGCTCGTGCCCTCCGGGATGTACACGTTGGTCACGCGCTCCTGGAACACGCCTTTATTAACATCTTGTCTCATAAGCCCCATTTACACGATGCAAGTTTCTTGCCCTTGGCATACAATACAATTGAAGCAACAAATGACTTAGCCCAAATTCGGACGTAAAAATATCGCGTCGGGATTTTATCGCGCACTGGATTTTCAACTCTCGATGTTTAGCTGAGCGTTGAGAGTCCAACGCACTGGGAAGCACTCTCGTCCCAGCGCGTTGATAAAATACACTGTTGGAGTTTCAACTCTCTTCGCTCAGCAGAACGTTGAAAATTCAGTGCACGAAAAAACATCGCCGCGGGAAAAAATCACCCGTGCGTACCAGGGCTTACATCGTCTAAACACTATTTCGACGGTTATTTATTGTTTCAAGTTATGATATGTCACAACAAGTAATTAAATCGCATCGTGTAAATCAGGTTTAAAACCTAGAAAACTAAACGCGAAAGAAGCGACAGAGGCCATGACTGCCAGGTCTGATAGCAAACTAGACTTTACTTTAAGTGAAATCCAAATTACAATGGTTTTGGCTGATATAATTTATGTGTTTCCACTCAACACCAAAAAAATGTGGGGCAAACAAGTCCGTCTACTTCGGTTACCTGATTCTTGTCGTATTTGAAGATGCCCTGGAACCTATTAGTGCGACGTTCAATGGGTTCGGCGCTCCCGCCGCTCGCGCCGGTGTTGCAGCTGTAGTTGGGGTTGTGGAACGATATGTGTCCGCCCGAGTCGCGGTAGTTCTCCTTCAGGTCACCGTCGCGATCTCGACTCATTTTCACTGAAAAGGGGACTTATTTTAGTTTTTACTTCTTTATGTACGTAGATATGGTGCTAACAGGAGATAGAGAAAAGAGAAGAGAGAAGTATGATAGATAAAGATATGTTCGGCCGACCATAAATACATTGGAATAAGGGCAAGAAAATGATGGTAACGATAATTATGGTGATTAGAGGTTCACTGAGTGCACCAGCATACAATATCTAGTCTAGTAATTAAATCAGAACATGGGACAGGGAAAGGACTAAATTGTATCGTATTGATGTCCAAATCTAAAGGATGGGAAGTTCGCTGAAGTTCGTTCAACTAGTTTGTTGAATTAGTGATTTTTTCGGTGACTTCAACACCAGTACAGGTCGTGCCATCCACGAAGACGCGCCTCACTCTTCTTCCTAATCGCTTACAGTACAAGTGTGCAACATACCACTAGTGTTTTAGCAATGTCGTGTTAACTAATTACCCACTCATAGCATAGGTAATTAGCGTGTATAGACAATACGCGTAAGCGTTTAAATCTAAGATATTCGGAAGCCCAAGCTAGGTTGTTTTCCAGCAAAAAGAGTTGATTCAAAGTTAATGACGTTGCCTTTTGGAAATACTAAATATTTTAGCTTCACGTCTCAACTTACCGCAAACGAATGCAATGACGACGATCCCGAGGATAATGAAGCACATGATCGCGATCATAATGATGATGGCGCCGGTGCTGGTGTCGGGCACGGCAGTGGGTGGCGGTGGCAGACCGTTGTCCTCCTGTATGTCCGTGTAATCGTAGAACGAAGGATAATGCGCCGGCATTTTATTGTCTATGCGGATCTTGGGCACTAGAAGAAAAAAAAAATACAAATTTAGTTTTGTTAAGATCTTGAGTGGCATTTGCCGAAACTATTAACAAATTTCCGACAAGAAACTAACAACCAAAATACTTACCAGTCGAACAAGGTATCAGATCAGGGTTGTCCGGGCAGGCGCATATGTAGTCATGTTCCCTGAAGAAGCAGAGATGAGAACATCCGCCATTATCTTCCTTGCAAGGGTTCCAACCGTGCTGCTTTTCAGACGACACGGCTTTTATCTCCATGGTCATCTCCAAGTCAGTCCTCAATGCTGTTACATTCTTGCCAGTTTTCTTATCGGCCCTCATTACTGCCTTCT
This sequence comes from Agrochola circellaris, assembly GCA_914767755.1. Taxonomy (NCBI): domain Eukaryota; kingdom Metazoa; phylum Arthropoda; class Insecta; order Lepidoptera; family Noctuidae; genus Agrochola; species Agrochola circellaris. Next base: position 8,280,961 of record OU611847.1, read on the forward strand.
TGTACCAATCTGTCCAGTAGATGTAATCGTTGAACTGGAAATAATATTGTGCTTTAGGTATGGAAAAATACGAGCAGTAAACTACCCTATTGACCGGGACGAAGTATGATTCATATTACCTGTGTTATTCCAGTTTGCGGTATTTCGATGATGATCTGAGAATGGAAGGGTAAAATAATAGTATGGGTGGTTTTGGTTTTCATAGAAAACCTTTGGCTACTTTTTTTAAAGTGGCAATCTTTTGGTGACACAACTGAATGTGAATTGTGGGTAAAAGGGAAAGCTGTATTGTGGGTAAAGGGTATGTCGTGGGTCAAAGGAGAGCTGTATATGTGTGGGTAAAAGGGAGAGGTGTATCGTGGGTAAAAGGGAGAGGTGTATTGTGGGTAAAACGCAGAGTGTACCTGTGTCATTCCGAAAGGATTCTTAGCCTCTGGGATGAGCTGCACTCGATGTTGCCCATTCAAGTCAGAAGTATCAATCCGATGCCTCAAAGCATCGGTCCAGTACAGCCTCCTGTCTTTGTAGTCGATCGTTATTCCGTTTGGAAAGCCGACATCTTGGATCACGATAACTTGCCGTTGACTGCCGTCTAGGAAGGCTCGCTCGATGCATGGAGTTTGACCCCAGTCGCTCCAGTAAAGGTACCTAAAACGAGAAAAATGAGAATGATTTGCTCATGTTTTGAAAAAGGAATAGACTTCAGTAAGTCTATGGTTTATTTCTTTTATATAATGACTACATACCCTTTAGCTGGAAACAATGCTAGTGCTCTGGGTTCACTTAGATTGCTGAGCAACGTTTTTCTAGAAGATCCATCCAAACGTGCAACTTCAATGACCTGGAACCAAATATTACTATTATGTTAAAGTAGCCGCTTATTTGAATCATAATTTAAATTCTTCTATTTGGGTTCGATTCCCAGGTCAGGCAAAGTATTATTGGGTTTTTCCAAGAGGAATTTCTCAGTAGCAGCCGGGAGTCTGCATTTGTGCCCGGTTGATGGCAATAGGCTCGCCCTTATTACATGGGACTTAAAACACAACTGGCGAAATGTACCCTGTTCTACATTTTCACCTCAGCCCTACCCTTTGGGGAAGGAGAGCTTGATGTTATGTCTTCATCGTTATTATGTACCTTGTATTCGTTATCTGTCCAGTAAATGTTGTTCGCGATCCAATCGACTCCCAAACCGTTAGGGATGCCCATGTTACCTTTGATGACGTCCTTCGTATCACTCATGTTCATCATGTTGATCGACCTGTAATTAATACATCTCTTTAATTTCTCTACCGTAGCAGTTCCAAGGTTTTTGATGAGTAACATCTTCCCTCTCGCTTTCCTGCAATCTGTGGAGTGGGAAATCTGTGGGAGTGATTTCTTGAAAAGAGACGGAAGTGTATTACAGGAAGCCGGGGAAGTGCGCGCTATTTGATTTGACCAATGAGCGCGCGGTGCTAGAGTTGGCCGTCAGAAATGACTTTGACGAGGCCCGGCCCCTTTAATATTGCTTATTACCAAGGTAACATGTCAGATGTTACACATCGTATGCAACTACTTTAAGGCTCGCTCATTTTTTCTAGATTCTCTAGAATGTAGAATAATCTTATGTTTGAAGCTAAATATTCTTGAATTCAAAGTCCCTTCATACCTGATAACATCCAAATCGACATCAGTATAGAACAACAGCTTGCGTTCCCAATGGAAGTCCACAGCCACGGCATTTTGAACCTTGATGGGAAAGGCGACGTCCCATTGTTCCGGAGTGTCAAACGAGATGAGAGCAATGCTGGTCTTTGTAGCGAAAAACAGGAAGCTTTCAGGGTATTTCCTGCAGGACTTGGGGTTCGGGTCGCTAGCGTTGAAGATTAAGCCAGTGGGACAGGCACACGAGTAGCCCTGAGGTGATCGAAGGCATAAGTGAGAGCATCCACCGTTGTCAGTGCCACAAGCGTTTTCTAGCTCTCGTTCGCCCTGTGAAAACAAACGAAAAAGTTAAATTTATATTCCTGCCTTAGGAGAAAACTAGGCTTAATCACAAATGCCACCACATAACTCCAGAATTTTTAGTCTACATACCTGGACAGCGCGGATGTCCATAAGTCCTTCCAAGTTCTTCCTGATAATGATGGAATTCTTGCCATTGACCTTGTCAGCCCTGTGCAAGGCCTGAGTCCTCCAATCAGTCCAGTAAACGTGTTGACCCACAATAACAATGCCGTAAGGATACGGAACATTACTGAGGATAGTTCTACGATCGTGGCCGTTGAAGTCCGAACTTTCGATAGAGAGGACTTTAGCATCGTTCCAGTAGAGACGACCTTCGATTTTGTCGATGGCAAGACCGTTTGGCCACTTGATGTTGTTCTCAACGATGACACGCCTGAAAAATAAACATTGAATTACTAATGCTACATTCTTGACAAGCCGTAGGTATTGCTTTTCATTAGTAGATGATGTGTATTATGTACCTGTTCTTTCCGTCCATATCGGCTCGTTCGATCTTAGCAGATGTTCCCCAATCCGACCAGAACATGTATCCATATTCATAGTGCAGTGCAATGGCACGAGGAGAATCTGCAAGCAAACATTTTGTTTACGATATCCTGAACAAATTATTCAATTAAAAAAATCGTCAATTTTAGCAAATTATGCTGTTAAACGGGTTAAATATATAATGTGTAACTGAATTAATGCACATGATGAAAATAGTTTGTTGATCGTTTACTGAATCGAATTCTGTTATTTTTTAATATAAGTAATTTTTTAATCCCAAAAATAATTAAAACTACGAAAATTACAGGCACACTTTCGTTATACACTTATACAGTCAAAACTAACCAGAATGGTCGAAGTAACTACTACGCTATACTCTTAAAAACATAATATACTTATTGGGGTGTTTGGTAGAGTGCGTTAATTCTGGGACATGTTGTATGTAAACCTTTTGAATATTATCTGTTTGCCTACCTAAGCCGGTCCATACAAGAACTTTTCTGTTAGTGCCATCAAGTTCAGCTACTTCAACACTATTCCTTCCGCCGTCTGTCCAGTAAATCTGCGAACAAAACTCATGATTAGGGATATTTCCTACCACGACACAAAATTAAGATGAACTTTGTAAATCCGGAAAATAAAAACTCGAGAAAAAAGAAATAGATCAACAAACCTTACGACCAGTAGAGTCAATGACGATTCCGTCAACGGTATGTAAACCTTTTCCGATGATAGTCTCGATTTCCTTGCCGCCCCTATTAGCTCGTTGAATCTTCCTTTCACCAGTATCCGTCCAGTAGATGAGACCTAGACAGTGTGTTTTTATTAGAAGGAAGATTGTTCTATTGGAAGAAGCGGGATTCATTATAGTTTGCAATAGTTCAACAGTTAGAAAGTACTATATATAATTCAGCCGACGTATTCTGTAAATAAAAAACTCACCGTGAATACATATAGGTGAAGTGAGCTGTCAATAGTGTCAATCTCTAGCATTAGGTGGAATGACAGCTCACTCCACGCTCACTTCACCTAAGTTTTCATGGTGATATGGTTACAGAATAGCACTGTAGATCTCTTAATTAAATCGTTAGTTCTGTTGCAATTGATTAGATATCTTAAGTCTGCTTGATAAGCCTTTGGGTCTCGATAGTCAGTCACAAAGTGTCATTCGGATACAATTGTTGAAAACTTACTTGTTTTATGATCTACATCAACTCCGAAAGCATTCTTGAGTATGGGCAGCGGTAGTGGCACATCTATGAGATAGGGTACGTCTAGAGAAACTACCCGAATATCCACGCGGTGTGCGAATATCAAGTAATTCACGGGACCGCTGGCGCATGTTTTGCCGTCCTTCTGTGAATGGGGAACGTAAAAATTATAATTTAAAATAAGTAAGATATAGCTTCAATAAACTGCTGTATAGGAAAAACACAATTTTTAGATTTTTCTCTTATTGTGTATGTCAAACAGTGAGTTCTTTTAAGTCTACTATTCTACGGGGCATAAAGATTTTAGGCTCATGCATGGCATGAAGTGAGGTATTAGTAGGTACTTACGCCGATCTTGATCCCAATAGGACAGGCACAGGATTTCCCCATAGGCTTCAATAAGCACAGATGTGAGCATCCACCGTTATTCTTGCCGCATCTGTTTACGATAATTGTGTGATTAGTTCAAGTAAAGCAATTTGTGCACATAAAAACCTTAATGCCAAATCATTTGTAGATATAGTTTTAATGAATGGACCTAGCCCAACTTTACTAAAAAATATTAAACTTAACGTCTCATTCTTCTTTCGTATCGATGGTATATACGTCTTATCAAATTACTTGGGCCAGTAAGGTGACAACGTCTCATAGCTTTTGGCATTTCTTAATATTTTCGAGAAGGACCAAAATTATTTTTGAGCAGTTTATTTCAAACTTTGAGGTCCTTACCGGTTGACTCCAAACACTCGTTCTTTGTGGAAAACCCTCACATCCATAAGTCCTGCAACGCCAGCACCGAGGGTGCGTCTATTCTTGCCGGTATACTTGTTGGCTGCCTGAATGGACTGAGTGTCCCAATCCGTCCAGAATACTTCGTCGCCGAATAGGTCCAGTCCGAATGGATGGGGGAGGTGCTGGCCTAAGAAAATAGTTGAGTTTTGAATTTGTGGTGTTACCACGGTGAGCGATGGTAATTGTATGCTTGAATATATATCCACACCTTATAAACTGATTAAGATGTTGAGAATAATATCGTTTGATTGAATTAGGTACTCTGCAATATGCTACCATATGATAAACTAGACAGGTTTTTTTCATATCCTCTACAACTGGTTTGGGAAAATAATTGTGGTTTTGTCAATAAACGTCCTTAGGTGTATGTTGTATTATAAGGTTTTTTAAAAATAAATATCCAATTTTACTTACCTATCAATATTGTCCGTCCTGTGCCATCTAAGTTGGCATACTCAATGGTCTGGTTCCCTCCATCAGTCCAGTAGATGCGACTGTTCTTGAGGTCCAGTGCCAGTCCGTTGGGCCAGGTCATGTTGCCAAATATGAGTCTTCGTCGGTTCCCTCCGTCCATATCCGCGCGTTCAATGCATGGGGAGGTACCCCAATCTGACCAGTACATGACGCCACCTACAAAATAGATGGGTAACTTTCAAATCAGAGTGTAAATTATACAGCGTGTAACAAAAACTTTGTCCGATCCGTGAGGGTGTTGTTACGAATCATACTGAGAGTCTATTCGTGAGGTTATTTTATGGACAAAAGAAAAAAAAAATTATAGGGGAAATTGGAAACATGAGTACACATACAGAACATGCAAGTTATTAAATTACATTATAGTTTGAGATCAGTCATGTTTGGCCTTAATGGCGTACAAATATTTAAATTTCAGTAATAAAAGTTATTGTATTAGATTAGATAATAACAAAATAGTAAATGTCAATTTTGAAAACAAATAAATTAAATATATGGTCATAGTTACGTAACAATTCATTAAATGTCAATTAAAATTATCATCATAGGTACCAATAATATGTTGCTTTATTTATGTCAAAGATGTATTGATAATATTGGTTACTACACGGCATTAGATGTTGTCATTAATAAATTCTAGAATACTGTAGTATGCTTTCTCTTCTAGCAGTATCTTTAATTTATTTTTTAATTGACGGACATTAAGCTCCTTCCAACTATTTGGGAGTTTATTGAAAGTTTAGGGGCCACACAGAAAACACTCTTATGCATTAATGCTGTGTTCCCTTTTTGGTATTACACATTATTCTATCGTTTTGCTAACCTTTTGGATCCACGACGATGTCCCTTGGCTTGTCGATATTGTCCCAAGCTAGCAAGGTCCTCATGCTACCATCTACATTGGCAACCTCAATCCTGTTGGTACCAGCGTCAGTCCAGTATAGTTTATCAGTCAACCAATCGTATGCTAAACCAGCGGGCCATACTGAAAGGGATTATTTTATTGTAATATAACTTATTCTATATCAATGTGTATAGCATTAATAATATTTTTTTTTTAAACCTTGCAATAAACAAACATACGTTTAGTGTTTTTTTTTTCGCACATGATAATTATTACATATGTTCTCTCTCATCTATTTAAAAAAATACATACTCAAATTCGTTCCCACGATAACGCGTTGCTGTGATCCATTCAAGTAGGCATGGTTGATGGTGTCCTTGTCGACATCTGTCCAGAATATGGAGTTGGTGTTATGATCCCAGTCCAAAGCCACGGCTGATTTTATCGTCTCTACTGGTATCACCTGAATATCACCAGACAAATTAGTATAGAATACTTAGTAGTATATTATACAGGCTGGCTGGGACATCGACGCGCATCCTGTTAACATGGATTCAGTACATGATTCTGGACCCACCCTGCGTTGAAATTTTTCGTCAGTTATAAAAAAATAAAATTTGCCGTCTCATACATTTTGACCGCGTAGGTATTGCACTTTTGTAGGAAACAGCAGATTTAAAAAAAACTTACCGACGAAAAATTTCAGCGCAGGGAATTTTTTTACCAGTATAATACAATGAATCTATGGTAACAGGTGGTGCATCGATGTCCCTGCCACCCTGTATCGACTATGTTCATAAAGCTGGTTGATAAAGTTGGAACAGAGCGTGGCGTTGGGTTTTTAAGTTTTAGCATGTGTGTCCCACGTTATTTAAAGACAGGTTTGGAATCTATAGCGTCCTTAAAATCAGCCGATAACTATTTGTCTTGATACCCACGCCCTGGGAAAATATTAAAATTTAATTAAAATTCATTTATTTCGAACAACATTGATCCATATTGTGTTAGTATTACAAAACAACTTATAATCTAGTGTTAGTAGTACTGATTTAGATATTAACCTGATCAAATTCACTATCTACTTCATACTTGTGCTATACTTGTAGGATCTATCAAAAAAGTTAAAAGAACACCTAGGATTGGCTTTTAACTTACCATGTCCAAAGAATCAGTTTGTTTCCGAGGATTCAGTTGTTTCAATCTGATGTCCTTCTTGCGAGCATAGAGGAGCAGCTTTTCTGGAGTGTGTTCGCATGAACGGCTGTATAATAAAAGATTACATTGAAAAAATATTTCTTTGTAAGTTACTGACTTTGTAAGTTATTGACTTTGTAAGTTTGAAAACTTTGAAACTGACTTTGAAAATGGCGCAATCAAGATTTATTAAATATTTTTGTTGGTTTTTAAAACTTCAAAGTTACATAGAGGAATTAAGACGCGTGTAAGTAGACTAACGATTAGGGAAGCCCGCTTAGATCAAAAATTCAACTCAAACATGTTACATACCTATCAGAGTTCAGGTTAAATCCTACGGGGCACCGACAAGAGTGATCGTTGCTGTTCGGAAGACAGAAGTGAGAGCATCCTCCGTTATTGGTACCGCACCGGTTCTTGTAGGATTGTATTTGCCTTAGTGGGTGATAGCTGTAGAAAAACAAGAATTTTAGGTAAAGTGCTGATGAATGAATAGGAAATCGTATTCTGGGTTTTGGATAAGTTTATATAGAAAACTTCTTAAGCCACGAAAAAAAGTTTGACTAACTGAAGAGTTTCACCAGTCAGTATCAAAATAGGATTGAGGATAAATCTTGTAGATAATTATAAATATTATTTTTTTCTTCTTTTTTTGCATTATGTAGTGCATGCTGTGCTTTTCTTTAAGTAATGAGGCGCTTAAACCTAAGTTTGCAACGTACAAATTGTAAATTAATAGTGTACTCATTACTGAAAAGCCTACTAATAAATAAATAACGCTTTACCCATAACAGAAGTAATGTTATGGAAAACAGAAAAAATCGGTTGGTTCGCTGTTCGTTGTTGTCTTTATTTAAGTTTAGGTGACTTCGTAATGTTATCAAAATACGACAGTGCTTTTTGCAGTTTGTGATTTTCAATATTTTTTTTTAACTATATTCTACAAGGTTTATCCTCAATTTGATTTTTTCACTGACTTGTGAAACTCTTCAGCTAGCCAGACGTTTTTTTTCCTGGCTACTACTTGTACGTTTTCTATATAAACTTATCAAAACCCATAACATGATTTCATATAGCCGACTCTGAATCAAAACTTTACAGCGTTCCTGAACTTTACGTGCTGTGTAAGAGTGTCAGAAACTATCAACTCCACCAGAAGTGTATACGAACCGATGAATGCCAAAGATTTCACAAAACTCTTCGTCGTTAACACCGGAGAGTTTAAGTTTATCACAATAAGCCCACGTTCGCGCGGACGTAAAAATATCGCGATGGGACTTTCTCGCGCACTGGATTTTCTACTCTCGGTGTTAAGCCGAGCGTTGAGAACCCAACACGACGGGACGCACTATCGTACCAGCGCGTTGAAAAAATACACTGCGCACGAAAAAAAATCGCCTCGGGAAAAATTCGCCCATGCTTACCTGGGCTAACACAGTAATTTTGCAATCCAACACAATATTATCATTACTTACCTATGAATATCCATAGGAACATTTAACCCAGCGTGAACAGTCTGTATCCCCATGCCGGTGTTCTTGTTGACAGTAGAAATGCTCTTGGTGTGCCAGTCCGTCCAGTAGATAGCGTCTTCGAATAGTGTTAGCGCAAATGGGTGAGGAAGGCCTTTGGTGGTTACCTGGGTGAAAGTACGAAAGTTATAAGGAAATGAGAAGACGAAAATTAGAACGATCATGTATGAGGTAGAATAGCCACTTCTTGACTATTTGCGAGGTATCAGATGCATAGAGCATTGACAGACTAGTGGAGGTCTCGAGTTCGAACCCAAGGCACGCACCTCTGATTTTTCGGATTCATGTTCGTATAATATAATTATCACTTGCTTCAAAAACGCTGAAGGAAAACATCGTGAGGAAACCGGCTGCCTGAGAGATATTTCTCGACGGCATGTGAAGTCAAGTCAGAGACCCATGGGTGGCATTAAAACTCTGACACCAGGTTAGTCAGTAACCAAACGAAAACGAATAGAAGAAGATGCATAGAGGATGTGAAAGAGACAATTTGTTTTGTAAACAAGAACAATTTTATGTATGGGCAGATATACCATTTTTGTATATGAAGTGATTTAGACCATTAAAGCAACTGGAGATCAGTTTCTGTTTATCCTTGTTGCAACAAGACCGGTCTTCAGTTGTTTCTAGTTAGAACTTGTAAATACATACCTTCTTCCGATCCCGTCCATCAAAGGAAGACCTTTCAATGACGTGATGTTTGGCATCCGCCCAGTATATCTTAGATTCCGTATAGTCGATGGTCAGTCCGTTAGGCCAGAAGATCTTATCCACAATGATGCTCTTTCGTCTGCTGCCATCCATATCTGCACGTTCTATCTTGGGATTAGGACCTAGAATTTATGACATAGATTAATATCGAAATCCTAAAAAGAATACGTTAAGAACACTTGCATATTAAATCCTTCTCTTACCCCAATCAGTCCAGAACACCAAAGCATCTCCAGGATGCACTGCTATAGCCCTAGGTTTGTCCAGATCATTGGCAGCTATGACCGCTCTCTGATTTCCCTCCAGCGTAGTAACTTCTACACGACGCGTACCAGAATCCGTCCAAAACAATAGATCGTGTATCCAATCCACTGCCACTCCACTTGGCGTTTCTAAACCCCATCTTATAACATCTGTGAAGGAAACAGGCGATGTAGTACAACGTGCTTATGTGTTTAAGTACTTGTGTACTTATTTTATTTATAATTCTTTGTATGTATTAAAAGAAAATTTTAATATTTGTTATTATTATTATATCCTCTAAATCGGAGTCTTCTCCACCCTTGGTTGACTGGTAGAGAATGCCTTAGGCATTATGTCCGCCTTTGTACCTTATTGTGTGCGAAAACTATAAATAAATACATGTTTTTAAGAAAACAAGCAAATTACACTATCTTTTAAAGTTCTTTAGTTAAAATAGAAAAAACCGTTGACAAAAAATTATATAATTCTGTTAACTCACCTGTCAAATTGTTGTTATTCATTTGTGCTACTCTGATAACTCTGAGATTGTTCTCAGTCCAGAAAACAAGTTGTTTCTCATAGTGATAATCCAAGGCGACGGCATTGTGCAGACCTTTGACAACTGGCATGTAGTTGTCTCCTGTTAGCCAAACCTGTGTAAAAGACCATGTTGGTTAGTTTTGTAGGTTTCGTTGTTACTGATACTGACAGTAACAACGAAACCGAAACGATTAATAAAATAATGAACGAACTGTTATTTGGATCGTTAGTTAAGATCATTTTGTTTATTTTATTATTTATGTACACACTGTAAAATACATACAGATACGAAATAATTATAATTTTGAGTACAAAGGCACTGCTTATTTCTTAAGAAATTTATCCAGCAGACCTTCGAAAGGAGAAAAAAAAAAGAAATATAGACAACAGTGTGTCAGAACAAGAAGAGAAAAATATGAATATGCGAAGTTTTAAACTAAAATATTAAATACTAGCTTTCGCCTGCGGCTTCGCCCGCCTGATATATTTATAAATTATAGCCAATTTTAAACCGAGACAATATAATATATTATTCTACAGGAGAAAGTTTTTTTTTGTCCAGTAGTTTTGAGTTTATCCATTACAAACAAACATACAAAAAATCTAATCTTTTCTGTTTATAATATTGGTTTAGATACCTACACGTATAACGCAAAAAAATAACATATAATTAAATCAATGCGTAAAGGTAACATATATAAACATATTTATACTATATACAGTAATAGTATTGTTCTATTCTTACATGATTTTGCAAGGTCTTACCTGTCGTATACCAACGCGATTTGAGAACAGTAATGTAGGTGATTCTCCGGTAGGCTTGCAAGATCGTCCATCAGGCCTTAGAACATATCCAGTCATACAGCCGCACTTGAAACTCCCAACCGTGTTTGAACAAGTTTGAGAACAAACCGGGTCTTGTTCGTACATGCATTCATCGATGTCGCGGCACCTGAGAAGAAAACATGAAATTAAAAGAGTTAAATTCGGTTAACGAGAAATTTTGGGTCTCATCGGTAACATAGATAATAAATAGTAAGTACCTGGGCGACCGAGCTCTAGTGAAAATAGAGAATGCTCATTTAATAATATAGGATAGTTCATAATAATTCCATGCTGCCATGATAGTAGGTACATACTAATTCCATGCTGCAATGATATTAATGTACTTACTCAATCCATGCTGCCATGTCATTATTCTAAGCTAGCCATATTGTTCTAAACTTTGGGCGACCGAGCTCTGCTCGGATGAAAATACGGAGAAAACGAATTTTCCCAGATATGAGACCTAGCTAGATCGATTTTCGCCCCGTAAACCCCTATATTGCAACTTTCATCGAAATTGTTAAAGCCGTTTTTGAGAACGTCATTACAAATATCTTAAACTTACGTGTGGTTATTGAAGTCCAAGAGGAAGCCCAGAGGGCAGGTGCAAGCCTGATGTCCCTCGTACGTCGTGATACACATTTCAGGATCGCATTTGTCTTCGAAAGTGCACCTCCTCTTGACTGGGCATCTGTCTTCGTCATCCCCTTCAGGGCAGTCCTTCATGCCGTCACAAACGTGTTTCCTGTTCACACAGTTTCTGAAAGCATTGCTGATGAGGTGGTCTTGAGATTTGCAAGTGTATTGATCTTCTTCGCAATGGACTTCGCAGTTCATTTCGTCTTCACCGTTCGTGCAGTCTCGGACAGCATCACAGAGCCAGGTTTTCTATTAAAAAAAAACCAGTTAGAATCTGGACATATTCAAAATAATTTGCTTTGTCGTCTTGCCTCGTTGATCAAATAGTATGAACGAGCCCCTAAATGTTAATGGAGACGTTAACCTTTAGATGTTGGATTATTTTCCCGAGGGGTTATATTGTGACCACTAGGGTTAAAATCAGGGATCGTGTCCCACTTTCCCCCATAACATAGGTCGTCGACATGGAAATAAAAACTTACCAGAATGCATCTTCTATCAGCACAAGTAAACTCGTCATCAGTACAGTTGCGCATGGAGTTAGGTTCACAGTTGAGTTCGTCGCCGCTGTCAGCGCAATCCCTTTCGGTGTCACACCGCCAGCGATCCGGAATGCATTTGCCATCGCTGCATCTGTTTCACAAGATATTATTCTTGACTTAAAATTTTCTATAGGTTTTGTACAACTGAATAAGTATTTGTTTCATGCATTCAATAAAAATTAAGATCTAAACATATTCTATGTTCTTTGTTATAGCGTTTGGTTTCCGCACTTAGTCCGTCAGGTGGACCATTGTGCGTGGGCCATGGCGGCCGTTTTGTGGTTATTACAACCAGACCACCTCCCTCCAGAAGTTGATTGAATCTCGTGGTCTATTCAGAACGTCTGTGAAAGACCTGGGTGACCCGAACCTAAACATATTTAGAAAACAGCAGATTTCCGATGAGAGTGAAATCTGAGGAATTTATTTAAATTTTAAATTTTCAAAAGCACATATTCTTTTATGAACTGAACACTCCTGCTAAAGATTTCCTCGGGCTCTTACATCGCCATGTACTAAGCAGTACTTATACTCTATATCCAACTTCATGTTTACTATTGTTTTGCAAGTCAAACAGCAAACGTACCTAAATTCTCCAGCATTGCAGCTCCCTGGTAGCATAGGACACGTGTCTTCATCGGTCCAGTCCCCGCAGTCGTTATCACCGTCACATTGGAAGTCCTTGCGAATGCACCGTTTGTTGTCGCATTGAAATTCGTTCTCACCACACCGGATTAGATCCACGGCTGATAGAAGAAGAAGGTTTATTATGAAACAGGTAAATTGCAACAAGAAATGGCAGGCGTTGCCAGAAGTGTATTTATCGAGTAAAAGGAAAATAATAGAAAAGTGGTCAAAGTGAGTATAAAATATTTTGAGACTTAATCGACTGTGTATGTTTCTATATCAATTAATCTGTTAATAATGAGCATCAAGTTCTGGATGGATCCTAAAATCAAGAGAGTATTACACTGCGATCCAAGTAAGAAAATAATTATTTATTTATTTTACCTGTTAAAGATAACGTTACTCAAAAATTGTTTCACTCATCTCACATGACTCCAGACATACTGACGTGATCATCTTCCATTCCTCCGCGAACACATCACAATCATGTTTATGCATGTATTTCTATTTAAAGTATATAAAGTGTAGTGGGTAGGTACATGAAGTGTATACTCACGACAATCAGCCTCGTCAGAACTATCAGGACAGTCAGCTTCCTTGTCGCAGCGCCAGTGCTTCGATATGCATTCGCCAATGGCGCACATAAACTGGTGCTCTCGACATCTGCGTTGAACAAGAACTGTACAGTACCACTGAATACCAAATTGTAGACAAAACATTATAAAGTACTGTCTAATTGTGAAACCTCCTCAATCGTCATATGATAGTAATGTTACCAGACAGTTTGTGGCGCTTCGAAGCCACAATGGAAATGCATCATTCAAAAACATAAAAAAATACCAAAATCGTTATCTTTAATTTAAAAAGTTCATGTTATAAAAAAAAAAATTACGTAATCATTATAATATTCTTAAGTCGTACTACGGGCTACGGCGTAGCCGAGTAGCATGACGTGCGTTGCCACGTAGCGTATTGCTTCGCATCGTGCTTCGGGCTACAGCGTAGCCGAGTAGCATGACGTGCGTTGCCACGTAGCGTATTGCTTCGCATCGTGCTTCGGGCTACGGCGTAGCCGAGTAGCATGACGTGCGTTGCCACGTAGCGTATTGCTTCGCATCGTGCTTCGGGCTACGGCGTATGTCACGTAGCATGAAGCTAAGCCTAAGTTCAGCGGCAGCATCGCTCAGTCAATATCGGATTAATAATGCTCAATATGCTCGTAGTCGGAGCATTTGTAGTCATTTCGTAGCATTCGTAGTCATTTCGTAGCATTCGTAGTCATTTCGTAGCATTCGTAGTCGTATCGTAACATTTGTAGTCGTTTCGTAGCATTCAAAGCCGTAGCATTAGTATTCGTAGAATCCGTTACAAATAAGAGTACCTAAGGAATATATCGAAAATACTGGAAGACAAAGCAGATTGCTTGATCCTTCCAAATTTCCGTATTTTCTCCTCAAGTACAAATCCAAGTCCAACTCGAGATATTCCAATAATAATCATCATAATATCCACCCCATCAACCTCGACTCATTAAGTGATTTGATTTCTTATACCCAATTGTATTTCAAAGTTGAATTATTGTTATCATATTTCCATATAAACTTACAACTATTCTTATTAATTGTATTAATATTATCATTTCATAACGATATATTTGCTAACTGTACCTAAATAGCATTAAACGGCATAGTTATTTCGTTGTCAACAACAAAAAAGGGGACCCATTTTCGTTCACACGTCACATTAGCGTCTCTTAAGTTGCTGTAGGTGTACCAGTAATGTTAATCACGTCGATGATTTTGTTCTATAATGAGCCCGCCCACGGAACTGGGATATATCGGGCGAGTCTCCTTCTAGGAACGCAGGGAGCGTAGGCGCGTAGCCATGGCAACCTGCTCCCAGCCCCCGGACCCCGCACCCCGCAGCACCCCTGCGCCCCGCCAGCCCCGACGTATTGATCTACCGACCGCTACAGGCCGTACCGCGCAGTGTAAAATAAAATCCTGAAAGTCCCGCCTAAACTTTGCAAATGGTTCTAAACTAAGGTTTTGGATAGTCTTGATTCTTTCCTGTATTTGTTACTTAGAATAAAAAGATCTTATTTACTGTGGAATGACAAATAAAACGCCGAAGTAATGTAAAGAAATCTCAAAGGTTGTCGATGAGAACTTATATAATAAACAAACATTTTTAAATGACTGCCTCGTAACAAACATATGTAGTGGCAATAATAGTTATTATGTAGCTTTACTATATTCCGCAACTATACATAATAGATATTATGCCATTTATTAGGAGTCGCTATCATAAGGATGTAACATAACTGTAGCACCTCCATCATCTTTGCCAGATAAGGAAAATAGCTGAGCTGACTCACAATCAGTAAAAACAGAACGCTGTTGGCGATGTTTTGCTGCCACATAATGGCGACTACGCACCGAGTGCGCCTTCACTTACCCCAGTGAGGATAGAAAATAGGGCCCACACTATTTCCAGCCCTGGGCACACACGTTGGCAAGCCATTATTAGCATTAACTATGGTCTACTAACGACTATCCCCGAATTCTCGAATCTATCACTTTGCTATAAAACAGTGCTGCTTTTGGTCTTAAATTAGAATATTCAACCGTTAAACGTGATACCGTCTCCATTTCTCGAAACGCGATGTCTGAATGACGACACAAACCTGACATTATCTACTGTTGTTAAGTTCAATGCATCAGCTTTGTAGACCCTACCCGTGTGGGCTGCGAACCAATCAAGAGCTATAAATATAATATAACGTAGGAAGCACAGAGAAGAACGTCGCTACCTATAAGGAACAACCATGAGTTGGTTTAAAGCTAACTTCCGCCTACAGTTAACTGGATACACAAGAAAACAGCCTCTAATTAGGTTAAAAATACACTTTTGTAAAGAGATCTGATGTTTTTTTACATTTTTTATGTTTTTGCTGAAGCGTCCGTTCCTGTTGTTTGATGGGAACCTACTTTCGATAAGTTTTAGAACCTTATTAGATTCCTACACTTATTAATTTTAGACGTACATAATCACGCCTGTAATCCTCGAAGGGTGGGGCAGGGATGCACCTATAGTACACCACATTTCGTCAGTTGTGTTTGAGTCCCATGTAATAGGGGGCGAGCCTATTGCCATCAACCGAGCACAAATCCAGACTGCAACTGAGAAATTCCAGATGGAAAACTCAATAACACTTTACCCGAACCGGGAATCAAACCCAGGACCAGCAGTAGCGTTTGCGACCACTAGACCAACGAGGCGACTCATTTGAATTAATATATATAATATAAAAGTTAATTTTTGAATTATAATATGAAACCATTTCAAGCTTAAAGCTTACAAACTGAGTATAGGTAACTTTTATCCTATTGAAAAAATACTCTTCAATTAAAAATATTACATGTGTTCGTTTTCGTAAAAGTAACATTTTCAAACAACAAATTAATTGTTTTCAAAGTTACGCAGTTGCGTTGCTCCAGTAAGTCACGTCTTGTCTGTGTAAACGCCAATGACGCAGTTAATCTGGCGGTTATACGAAGTGACGTCATTTGTCAGCAGGGGATGCCATAGCCATAGAGGTGTACTACCGTTGGTGAGCGCATAATTCATATAGAAATTACGGGATTATTGCGATTAAGGTTGTTCAATTTTAACTGCGAATTTAAATCAGCAGAAAACCTGGCATAAGAGTTGGATATGTAAGAGCCATGCCAGCGTTGAAGACAAGGAAGTTTGTCAATAATTCCTTCTGCACATGTGGATTCCCTGGTACCTCATTAACCGCAAATTATGTAAGAATCTATTAACTGCTCCCAAATTACCATGTTTTTTCTTTTTTGACATTATTTATCTACTATTTAATTTCTACTCTATATTAGTGGCTTTTGTGGACATCTTAATTATTCAGATTTGTTACAATTGTAATAGCAATAGCAATCATGTCATTCCGTTTGAAATTGGTTTTTATTTTTATTAATTTATTTGTCTTTTTTATAGATTCTTTTTTATTTTGTGAAATTGAGAACGCTGTACGCTTAGTGGATTGTAGATTTGTTTACCATGTTCTATTTTTGTTAAATATCTGGTACTTGTTGAAAGACCTACACTGTCCTACCATACTTGTTATTTGAAAATATTGTAAGACCCAATTATTTTTAAAAGAGTAACCGTGGAGTTTCTTGCCGGCTCTTCTCCATAGGAAATGACCAATTGGAACCGTACACCTAGCTTCTGACGTTTCATAAGTGCCTATGTAGGTTTATATGAAATAAAATATTTTGAATTTCATGCCAGATGTATTCACGTGGACGAAGCAAATGAAGTCAGTACCTACAGGATTGTAGCACTTTGCCTCTTTTTTTAAACCACTACGGGGAAGCTCTTGGTCTGCATCTCACCTGATGGTAAGTGATGATCAGGACGAAGGTGGAAGCAAGCTTCACTCGGTATCCTCAACCACAGAGGAACTGGCTATCTTATCTCTATGCCGAAACACAGCACTGCTGTTAACATTGTTGTTATGGCGATAGACTTAGATAAGATGGTGGTAGCTAGCCAGGCGGACTTAGACCATCAACCAAGCCGAGCAGAAAATTATGCCCCCACTGGGAATCGAACCCGGGACATCTGGATCTGAGACAGATGGTCTAACCACTAGATCACAGAAGCGGTTAAAGTTTTTTCTTTCGTTTCTGCATACCTCTGTAAACGTAAAAATGTATTATAACGTATATAATGGGTCCCCACCTATGAAATTGGGGTTTTTTTTCTCACAAATAGAGAACCTCGTCACTTCTATGATTTAAAATGTTCATCAATTGCTTGGTATTATATCGAATAATAACTATCATAGACGACTACCAATAGTAAAAAACCCTTATTACTTATAGTTTTCTAAACATAAAACATACCTTAAAAATTACTCCTAGTTTTTTAGCAGAAATGACCACTATTTGTTTTAACTTAGCCAAAACTTATTTTTGTCGCTTAATCTAAGTGGCATATTACGTTATCTTAGTTTTTAAACAGTAGTGCATAAAAGTTTTAAAACCTTAGTGTTCATGGTTGTTATATAAATTAAGAAAATGTTAGTATGAAAAACGAAACTTCTTTAAAATTCTCCATACCAAACGCTGATTTCATAGGTGGGGACCTAATATCGGGTGTAAAAAGACACTTTCCGAAGCCGAAAGCCACATATTCTACCCATTATTTGCATCATTTTTTTCCACTAGACCATACCTGGGAATCCACTGGTTCTGGAGATATTGAAGGTCAAAGTCGCATTTTTTTTTTTTACTTTTTCACGAAAATGAATTCTATGCGATAATATGAATCTTTTTTCCAAACAAACATTACCTGAATTTTAGATTTATCTTAACAGATTACGCATTTGAAGTTACAAAAACGCAATGAACAACAAGTACCTACCTACGTAGCGTAGGGGCGGAGCTTAACTAACACTGAATCCGTTCATTCAAGCGTGGGTTCGCGTTACATTGCGCGCAATAAAAACTTGTTTTTTTTTATAAAAAAAAAAAAAAATACGGTTCCCAGCAATAATTTTTGCGCAAAGCTACTTAGCTATACGTACAGTATGCGTAGTTTACGGCTTTGTGATGTGTCTTTTTACACCCTGTATATGATGTTCGTGTTAGGTCGCAAAATGGGGCCGAGCGTCAGTGTAGGTTCAGTAAATTTATTTGCATCGGTATTCACGGCACAGGAAGTTTCAATACGAAGCTATGAATTGAAGCATAAAATACATCAACTCGCTCTAACTCACTTATGTATGTTCGGAACATAATGGCTTAACAAAATAGGGACACGAATGTTATGACGTTGTTCGCAGCTAGTTAATTGACCTCGTCAATAGGAAGAGAACTTAATTGCATTTAACTCGCTAATATTAGTATTGAGAATAACACACTCACTCACACACATGAATTACCTATATGAGTTCGTACCCTACAGACATAATTCCGCGGTTAAATTACAGCCGTACGCGGAAATTCATAATTACCACTCTACTGCATACCTAAATATAGAATTGCGTGCCACAGCTATTGATTAAGCTAACACCAAAACGTAGTCGTTTCGTCTAATTCAGTTTGAATTTTATGGTACTTATTTTTTTAGCTCACACCTTCACCTCAACACACACACTCTCACACATCTCTGCTTAATCCTTAGGGGAGAGTTACAGGCATAATGAATATGAGAAAATCGCTCGAAGGAGCAACGTGCTCGACTGCTGGTAGTCCATGACAAGAAAATGCTACAAATTATAATAATACCATCCTATCCTATTGTAAATTGTATTTAAAAAATATATAGCCCAGCGTTGCAGCTATTGTAACGATCAATACGATTATGTTGCTGATATGGATGGTATCTTGCTAAGCAAAAAAAATCTGTTCAAACTCAAATCATTTATTTCAAATAAACCAATTACAGGCACTTTTGAATTGTCAAGGGGGTCGGTCAGTCAGAAAGATGAAGCTAGATGCCCATTCCAAAGCGTAGTAGGTACCTATGGAGAAGAACGGGCAAGAAACTCCACGGACCCTCTTTTAAATCATGATATGGTTCCTTGCGAGGCATCGTAATTGCTACCTGTAGCTGGTAATAATGTTTGAACTAAAATCACTATCATCAGCATTGCTATTCACAACCATTCAATAGGCTGTCGTGTCGAAAATGATACATTTTCGATTACCTGATTTGCTTCGCCCCTGTCAGCAAATAGTTGTCGCAAGAATAGCGGTCGCCTATTGATTTAAACTGACAAAATTCGGGTTTCGGATTTGTGAACAGCGTTTGGATTGATGTTCCTTCGGCACGGAAGCGTATCGAATGGTTGTGAGCAAAACTTTTTCATGGATAAACAAATGGTTTAAGTAATAAAATTAAGTTCACTTGACTTACTTGCCCTTGGTGCAGCTGGATTCATCGGAGTTGTCTCGGCAGTCGTTGTCGCCGTCGCACACCCAGTCCTTATGGATACACAGTCCGTTGGCGCATGTGAACTGCTCCGTTGTACAGTTTAATGTACCACCTGGTAGATAAACAAGACTTTAAGATTAAGACTTTGAATGAAAGCTTTAAGGAATTTTCAGAAGAAGTATCAACAGCCGGTAAAAAACTGTAGGTTTGCTTGTTACCGGCCGATGTAAAAAAATCTCACTGTGAAGACTTAGGTGAAGTGAGCTGTCATTCCATCTGATGTTCGGGATTGACAATATAATTGACAGATCACTTCACCTAAGTTTGCTTGTGGTTCATGGTTCTCATATTCTCACGATAACAGTCGGTCGATTCTGTATAAAGATCAACGTGAAACTTAGGTGAAGTGAGCTGTCACTGTCACAAATCGACCGGCAGGATGCTAGGGATTAACACTATTGACAGCTCACTTCACCTAAGTTTCACGGTGATATTTTTACAGAATCGATCGGCTGCTAACTGGTTAGGGGTGCTATATCGATAAGGACTGCAAATGCAGCTTCAAAAACACCAGCAGTCGACGGTTGCAATTCGCAGTCGCAATCGGTATTATGGAGCGGGTGGTGTTTGAGTTGATGATCTCTCACCCGTCAGTTCTTCAAGTATAACGGTACTTACCGCAACGAGTTTCATCGGAATAGTCGCCGCAGTCGTTATCTCCATCGCAGAACCATTCGAGCTTGATACAGACGCTGGTGCTATGACAGAGAGTTCGGTTCTGCTTTTCATCACAGGCTGGTACGCAGTTCTTTTCGTCTTCTGCTTCAGCGCACTCCACTCGGCCATCGCATCGGTTTGCCATTGGTATGCAGGTACATGATTTCTGTGAGAAAGTTGATTTATATGAATAAGATTGACAGATTTGGTATTTATTTGTTTTATGTTTATTTATAATAAAAATTCTGGGTGAATTCTAGCAAATAAAAAATTACAGGAAAGTGTGTGAGACGAAAAGTTTTTGTCCATCATTAAAACAAAAACTCTCCAATTTTGGGAAAACAAAAACGAAGTTCGGTATCTGACAACAATAATTATGAGATTACTCGAGTAAGGGAGTTGTAACTGTTAAAATAGTGTAGTGTTTCCTAAAAATGCAGCATCGGCTTTGATAAAAATATTTTCCTACCTGACACGAGAATTGTTGATTAGCACAAGGTTGGAGGCACCCAGCCACTTCTTCTTCTTCTCCGGGGTTTGTGTGGGATACCGTGTGTATATGTTTGAATGCGGGACGATCTATGGACACCATGATATCGTTAGCTCTATGATTTAAAAAAGTAAAATGTTAATGGTTAATTGTTTCAGCTTGATTTTTATTAAGACAGTAAAAACAGTCAAAGTCAACAATTGGTTTGCCCCCAATTCCATTTGCTGATTTATGTAGATTTATTTCTTATTAAAACATTACCCTCTTTCTGGGGCAGTCGGGTAAAAACATTCACTAATCTCCCTCTTCCTTTGTCAAATTGACATCACTAAATCGACGTTAACGATAACTATACTGAACAGCAGACATCCAAGTTGACCTTCGAAGTGATCATTATGATGAGTTCGAAGGTCAACTAGGATAGTTAAAAATTTTGACAATATTCGTTATAACAATAACCCGTTTACATCTTCTCAGCACGATATTATTGCCATTATAGTGCGCGAGTCTCATTCACTCGACTCGTGCATTTAGGGATCAGAGGCCCTAGTGGTAGTTTCTTTTGACCATCTCGACCTTACGTATCGTCCGCGTTCGGCACTCCAATTGGCCCTTCACTGGTGAAGGCCAGCTGGATGCCAATCGGAGCGCCGCCGCGCCGAACGCGGTCGATGCGTGAGGTCGAAATGGTTAAAAGAAATTCACGCATAGGGCCTCTGTACCACAAATACTAGATATTATAGTTATCCTTATTTTCATTATTGGCAAAAATTGCTAACAGTTATACATCTTTAGTGAAAACAACTGGCTAGCTTTTTATATACTATTCTAAACTTCTAATAAAATTAATCTATATTAAACGAATGAATAATATACCCTGTGATTTTCAGACAGACAGACAGCGTGACTTACTCACAGGGTCCAGTAGACAGCCTTTGGCTACGGAAACCTAGAAAAAGATCAACTTACGACGCCAATCTTCGACGCGGGTATGTGGGTTATGGGGCCAAAAGGTCTGCGGTGGGGCCAGGCCCCCGGGCCCCATGGCTGGTGGCTGGTACACCGGCACCCGGCCCATAGAACGCAGGTCGGGGGGCTCTGCGGTTCCATTGGCCGGCCGCGCGCCCCTCAGCGCCGGCGATGTGTCATCCGCTTCTACTGCTGAACGATGGTATGTTAATTATGTTTATAGTGACGGCGGAAAACGAACTTGTCATTCTTGTTTAAAAAATGCGTAGGTACCAACAGGTCAAGCTGGCACAGCCCACTGTAGTTGCCTATTGCTTGTTCGCAAATAAACATTTCACTGCTTGGTGGTGACTGAGTCACAACCAAGGTCAGAACCATGGTTTTTAAAAGGCACTTGCAAATGTGGACACATCAGGTCAGGTTGACCGTATGCGTGCACATAAGCCAAAACATCACACTTTTCAACGCTTCTAATTTATTCTGGTCGTCGTAGGAGATCAATCTTGAGTCCATTACATGGATGTTAGGGATTTAGGTCAGATCAGACAGATCAGAAGGTAGAGCAGACCATGTATGGTGGCGATCAATCTTAAGGGGATGCGCTAGGTAGCCCGCGAAAAACAATTTTTCTTACGATTTTTGCCGTTTGCACGTCAGTGTCAGGTTGTAGGTTGTACAAAATATTACAACATAGTAACAAACGTGTATTTACATCATTATACTCATTAAATTTTTTTGAATGACTATTTCGTGAAATCATGACATTCTGGGCCAATTCTAACTTAGAGAGTTGTATTGATAATTCTAATGTTTATAATTCTGTAAGTACATTTATTTTGATAATATTGATAGATAAATCATACAACATACAATCTGACACGAACCTGCCAATTGCAAAAAAATGTAAATAAATTTGAATTTCGCGGGCTACAGCAAGCCACACATAGAATATATGCTCACATTAAACCATTCTGAACATAGATAGCTCTTAGATACGTACCACATAGCCAGATGAGGGTGAAGCAGGCGTAGTAGGTGATATAAACGAAGAGCGGCGCAGGCATGGTGGGGCGTCGGCTGGTTACCCTGACTCGCTTAGGTGACTTGATTGGCCGCGCGGCCGGTCACCCGCGACGGGGCCACCATGTCGTGCCGACACCACGCTGGTACCCTGCATCAAGAAATAAACATGAAGTATGGGTCCTTCTCATATGTAACTATCAATGACCACCTTGTCCTTTCTTCTTCATAAGAAACTGCCTTATGATAGACGCAACTAGAATCAATTCCATTTTCCTGTAAATTTTGACGTTCATATGTGCCTTTTAATTGCCTACTTGAAATAAATTATTACACTTTGACTAACTACTTACAAGGGAACTAAACTGATTGCACAACAATATAAGTACCAAACATCGCACACGATTCAATTCAAACCACTGATGTTTTTGTTTTTTGTCGAGAAGATTTGTTCGAGCCTTCACTTTAAACCTTTGTAACTTTCGGCAGTTTAAAAGAATTCACAAAAAACAAAATGATAATATACCAAAAAAAATATTGTAAGCTTACGTAGGTTAAGTTTTTGTTTCCATACACGCCGATAAATGTTGTCAAATATTTCTCAACAGTATTTTTTAAATGCAATAAATAAATTACATAATATTACTGTGACTGACTGTAACATTTTTCCAAAATCTGTGAATGCAGTTAGAATTACTCAAAAAGATAAGTAGAGTCTCATGAGAGCGAATTTCTGTAGCTAACAACGGAAGGATTCTACCCTTATTACCTCGTTTCAAAAATCCACCCTGTATAGTTAGAGTATAAACGCCACAAACTAAAACCTACCCACCCCTAAATATAACACTTCAAGAAAATCAACCATTGCCAAGAAAATCACAACAATGTAAGTAAATAAATACGTAACAGCATAACATTAATTACTATTGGAACATAGAGTAACTTTGTAGTAAGTGGGTACTAGGAAGCCGGATAGGAGCGCGTACCAATTCCTAGTAGGAGATGCATATAAGTACATACAACCGTTATCAGTAGGTTCCTACTCCAAGAACGAACGTGTAATGCTAGGTACACACGCAACGACTTTGACTCGACTTCGCTAGCGATAAATCGTTTGACAAAATCTTGATTTGGACGTGATATTTTGAAATTGCCACTGAGTCCACGGCGATCAAAGCCCCAGTACCCAGAATAATGACAGACAAAAAATCTAAGACTGCAACTATTACTGACTTACCTTTTGATTTATGCTTCAGTTAAAAAAACGAAATGGAAGTAAAAGGGTAAACAGAGCCAAAGTTTAGCACAAGTTAAAAAATACTGTACAAAGGCGAATGAAATGCCTGAGGCATTTTCTACCAGTCGACCTTAAGGGTGATGCAGAGACAAAACATGGCAGGTGCAACATAATTGATAGATACATACATATAAACAAAAAATTAACTTAGGAGAAATAACGATAGTAGAGGAGAAAACGAATCCAGCAAATCAGCGTTGGGATGATTCTTCCAACTTTTTACGAATATGTTCACGTGCCGTCACTTTAAAAGATAACCGACTGTTTGCATAATACACGATCAATCAGAATCTGAATCGTTTTGAAACAGATTGCTAATCGATTGCTTCATAAGTTCGAAAAAGAATCTGCTCAACAACGTAAATAACGCAATGAATGTTGTCGAACTGTGAAAATGAAACAGATTAGTCGTAATCGTTAACGAAATTTTGTCACGTAATTAAATAGCTGATGTTCCGAGGGAGCTCATTCCAAAGACACCTGCACGATGAAAGAAGATTTAAGTTTTGAATGGACAAAAAATCTACAATATGCAGTATGTACTAGCCATGTGGGTTGCAGATCACACATTAGGTACCTACCTACTGCTTTTCTTATAACCCCTCTAACTACGCCTAATTATTATACTTTTAATAGGAGTATCATGTCAATGTTTGTAACGACTGGGTGTCAGATTCAATTTATTTGTGTATTTCGCGACTGTGAACATAAAAATTCTACATAGGACAGAGAAAACTGTCTCAAAGCCAAGTTTTGCCAATAGGTATTTGATCCTAAATATAATATTATAAATGCGATAGATAGTGAGTTTGTTTGTTTGTTACGCTTCACGCTAAAACGGCTGAACGGATTTGGATGAAATTTTTGCACACGGGTACACCATGACCTGGAATAGAACATAGGATATTTTTTTTCCCGGTAGTACGTTCGTGTGGGTTAATTTCCGACATGCACGCGGGCGAAGCTAGTTTCCCATATTTACGGCCACGTACTGTGGGTATTTGAACAAATTACCGGGTTAGAATAATTTCTAGGTATTTTTCAATTGTACCAAATAGTGTCGCCATTACGGCGAGACGTGTTGCATAACTTGCTTACAATAGACATGATAAGTTCGTTTACTAACGACCAATCCCAATAATAAAACACCTTTTGGTGATTTTGACATACTCGGATTTGAATTTTGATCTTTTGATTGAAAAGGTTTTGAGTCTCAAGAACACTTTTGATCTACCCTTGGTTTTATAGATCTATGAGGAGGATCGAAGATAGGCTGTTGTAAGTTTTGTCGATTTGGGACTTCACTTTCAGTATAACTGATTAGCAACCGGCCCTGGCTTCGCAAGGGTAGGAGAAGATATGCCAAAAAAAAAACTGCCGTAGTGTCCTATCCGCCTGTTGTGTCGAGCATGTGGGTTAGATGGAACTGTAACTGATGTTCATCCTACTTGGAGTATTTTTTATGTATTTTATTTCCAATCGTGCAAATATTTGAAAAAGTAAAGAATAGATACATAATTATTGTCTTCATATAACTCTATTGGTTTACGCGGTGCAGGCCAGTAAAGCTCCCAGTCAGCATGTTTTCCGACATCTTCAACAATAACCGTCATATTTCAGCCAATTTACACAAAACCATAATAAATGATACACTTAAACCTTCCTCATTTGTTTTATAATTGTAGTGATATTGAGATCAGCCGTTAAACATAATCGCATAATTGCATAAGTACTAGTCTATGGCGTAGCTATAGTTTGTTTCAAAACGATCTGTTGAAAGTGTAAACAAACCCTGACCAGTTAAATTCTTACGCAATCACTCACAAAAAAGAAATAGAAACACATTCATCGGTTTTAAGAAGGTTTCATCATTATATCTCACCAATTTTACTAACAATTATTGTTAGAATAACATTATTTAATAGTAATTGAAAAATCGTCGACGAAAATTCAAATTCTCAAATTAACCTCAATTATCAAATGAAAAACATCCTTCAGGTTATTTAAATTACAATTTTGGGTTTAAATATTCAAATAATCAAATCAAATCACTCAATTTGTACGTGGCATTTAAATTGGCAACCGCAGGTACGTTTTCTAATCCTTTTGTTTACATTTTTACCAGATACTTATGGAACAGACCATAAGTTTTTGCATTTTAGTAGCGACTTGGCAAGTTACAAGTAACTTTCTTCGTAATTATTGTATCAAGAGAGCAGTGGTAGCCCAGTTGTAACGGCCCCGCTGACTTACGACTTGTCGGTCGTGGGTTCGAACCCAAGCATGCGCTTTACTTTGTGTAAATAATTTCATCACCACTGCTCTCAAAACGGTGAAGGAAAATATCATGAAGAAATCTGCTGTCCTAGAACCAAAAATTCGAAGACATGTGACATCTACCATCCCGCACTAGGCCCGCGTGGTAGATTACAACCCAACTCTCTCTCGAAGAGAGGAGGCCTGTGTCCCAGCAGTGGGAACTTTATAGGCTGTTTATGCTTATGCTATTCTATCACCACCAGACTACAGCATTGTTGCATAACTTTTTAATTAGTCGCGATTTTTTATTCATGTTTCTTAGGGCACTTGTTTAGGTCATGAGTATGAGCTATACGAATATCAAAACATATTTGGCCTGGGTCTTAAGGGGGAGGTGTGAAGATTGATTCGCTGTTACAATGTATAGTAGATGATATTGACACTGGAGAAAGAGCACGCTAATTTCGAGGTGATTGTTTAGTGGTGGGCCAGTGCTAACGGCCCCGACTTACAAGTTGTAGGCTGTGGGTTCGAACATCGAAGGAAAACATCGTGAGGAAACCGGCATGTCCTAGAACCAAAAATTCGAAGACATGTGACATCTACCTAGTGCGGGTTGCACCAGGCCCGCGTGGTGGATTACGGCCCACTCCTTCTCATAGAGCGGAGGCCTGTTTCCAGCAGTGGGAACATTATAGGCTGATTATGTTATGTGTTCTTAGAAGCACCTAGCAAGTAGAACGTTTATGTGTACGAAAAGAGTCAAGCTTCGTGCAGACTAGCGTTACGCGACAGCGCGACGCGACACTGGTTATTGTTATACCGTTAAGTTTTCTTAGAAATTGTATTGTTCGAGTCGCGTCGCGCTGGTCTGCACAAGCCTTAATGTGTGTTATTATTATACACCCAAGGACAGAATTCTGTAAATGCGCATACAACCTTTGCCACACAATATAATATATTCTTTATAATAGCTTGTGTATTTCAACCTTTATGTATCAAACTATGTAACCTTAACATAACATCACGCCTTGTTTCCTCGAAGAAGGCTTAGGCAGAGGTGTACCTACAGTACACCCACATTTCGCCAGTTATGTTTAAGTCCCATGTAATAGGGGGTGAGCCTATTGCCATCAACCGTGCACAAATCCAGACTCCGGACTGCTACTGAGGAATTCCAGACGGAAAACACACACACACATTTTACCCGACCTCGGAATCGAACCTGAGACCTCATGCTCAGCAGTAGCGCTTATGACAACTAGACCAACGGGGCAGTAACCTTAACGGTTTTCAATAAAGTATGTTCTATCTATTATTTTAAAGGTAGGTACATACATCACTCTCAGTTATCGGTTAGGTCACATTTATAAAACGCTGTTTTTCCTGTGTACCCTTGGCTGTTCCATTGATGGTACAGTGGGAGATAAATTTTAACCGCTGAACCCTTGGTAATACCCGATTAAATTAAACGAACAGTCCATATGATGGCTAAAAGATAACTAAAAAATATTGGACACGTATTTTTAATTTTTTTACGTAATCAAAAGATTACGGCGATACATTGAGTTAAAATGTGGCATGACGTCACGCCTATGTAGATTTTTACTTAGTTGACGTAGCGAGCCCCAACTTTAATGCGTTTTATCTAAGTCATTTTGTATTAATATATGATAAAGCAAAAAATACGTGTCTTATATTTTTTTTATTTTCTGTGTGATGACGGACTACAAAGATTTTTTTTTTTTACCATGGCGTCGTCCCTATTGTCTGGGTCACGAATAACTTAATCAACAAACACGATAATTTCACAATAATAACTGTATCACGGGTTCGAATGAACTCGTTATTTCAAATAGACGTCTTTATGTAATCTCGTATAGATAGCAATAGTTAAAAATAGGTATATAAACCATTTAAGATAAGACTCTTTTTTATGTTGACAAATATTTGCTACACTTAACACGTTAACTGGCCGCAAGGGATGTAGACTTTATAATTATACAGGGTGGCAGGGACATCAACGCGCAATCTGTTACCATAGATTCGGTACATGATTCTGCGTTGAAATGTTTCGTAAAAGTAGAGTTCCGTGAAAAAAGGCCCAAGCAAATTAAAATTGACGAATAATTCTAGTTGTTTTAAAAGAAATTGTGCATATTGCATACCGTTAGAACGAGCATGAACCAAAGATGTTTTCCTAGAATTAGAACTGCTTTATTTTTTTAAACGCAGAGTAAAATCGGGCTTTCGGTATATTTTTTTTAATTTGTTTGTAGTTTATGGGCTCTTAAATTTTCTAACAATCATCTGGGTCAAATACGATATTTTATAAGCTTGTACAATTATTCTGTATGAAAATTATAATAAAATGTCGCCAGTTTTGTTATTCTTAAATGAAATTATAGACGTTTGAAGTTTGAGCAACGACGAATTACGAATAAAAGTTTAAAAAGTCATTAAAAAATATCCGTGTGGCCTGGGCCTAAACACGTAGCAGACGGCCCCACGGTTCCGCCATTTTCGTATGTTCAACCGTCTGCCTAACACCCTGTATTTTGACCGCGTAGGCTCATTGCACTTTTGTAGGAAACAGCAGATTAAAAAAAAAAAACTACATAAATTTTCAACGCAGGGGGTCCAGAATCATGTACATGTGAATCCATGGTAACAAGCTATGTCGTCCCTGCCACCCTGTGTAGTCAAAATGTGGACTGATATATTGCCATCCATTTAATATAGTAATATTATATGTATGGCACTGGAAAGCCAAAGTCTAGACTTCAAAGCATATTGGACTTTTTTAATAGTCTAATCATTATAATCTATGGTAAGTAGAGCAGATGGATGGATTGTGGGAGAAATGATATGAATGAAAGGGGAGTGAATGACAGCGTGACTTTTGACAGAGGAAAATATAATGTGAAAACGTGTTACGCTGACCTCAAGTAACATTGGACAAGGGTAGGAAGATGATGATGGGCGTACCGCCTACGAAAGCATACTCGTAGATCTACGGCGTACGCTACGTAGCTACTAGCCTAATTAAGTTTTAATCGTAGCATTGATACTTATTTCATTCTTAGTCATGTGTGTAGTAATTTCGAGTAATCTAGGTAACAGTAAGAATAACATTTCTGTTTTTATATGATGTCGCTATAAGAATTAAGTCATAGTCCATAAAGCGGCCATATTGGAAATTGTTAAGATTTTATGACACGCATGCGCGTTAGAAAGCCAATGTTACTAGCTACTTGTTGATCTGGTTTTCATTCACGACGCACGAAACCGCGCATTCTACGCAGTTAGGATGTCCTGGGCTTTGTTGTAAGCTCTCGAAATGCCTAACTTTTCATTTACCATTATAGTTTTTTTCAGATTGAGATCCAGTATGCATATACGCACTAAGTTACTTACTGATCACATTTTTTTTCTAAAATACCTTATGGAAACTTAAGGACCTCTGCATATAGTTCTAGAATCTTGAAGTCAGTTCAATAATAAATAAATAAATAATGACACCGATGACACGTATACAGAACCCACGCAGATTTACTACTCAATGAGATCCCTAAAACATCGATGGGCGAAAAATGTGGGCTTAGAAAAATTAACTCTATCCATTAACCAGATTCATTAAATTCAATCTCATCGATCTATAAATAGATTCTATTGATGCATCCTTGTCACACAAACTTTAATAGCTAACACGTAATCTGGCTTATGGTGGCGCATAAATCGTACGATCAAACTAAAGCGCGTAACATACATACACTTCACAATGATATTCCTGTAGCACTAAAAACACTCATGAATTCCAGGTATTTTTGTAAAGGTACTGAATCAAAACGTTCTATTCTAGGCGAGATATCTCGCCATTACGGCTCTAAATTAACTGTTTTCCACCGAACACGTCGTACTTCAAGACACAAACACTATCACCTACCTTGCCTTGCAATTCAACCTTCTAGAACCTTTGGCCACCACGTATAATCTCCAACGCAGTTGCAATTCATAGATATTAATGTTTTATAGTGACAATATTTAGGAAATACGTTTGAAAATTGAGCGATCAATACAGGGGAGGGGGTGAAATGCGCGAAGGCTTGTGCCCACGCCCGCCCCCGCGCCGCGCACCTCCCCCGCGCCCTCTGAGAGCTCGAAACTCAACACCTCCGACCGCCCACGGGTCTGACCATGAAACTACAGGCTACGACGTCAAATGCTGAATTCCATGAAAAAAGCTCAGTTGTATTATCCAATTTCATAGATACACCCTTCAACGTCCTGTGCAAGGACCTGAACATTAAACATCCATGGAATAACAACTGCCTCTACATACGCAAAAGCTGTATTTCTAAAATAGAGCTTTTACTAACGCTTTCATTAACACCAAAGGCAACAAACTCAGCCCTATTGAATACATCAAGCATATATACTTCTTAATCTTATAACTAAAGTAAATATGAAATTTAAAAAACCTGGGTACCTTAAAACGTATAAGGATGTGACATATCCCGAAAGAGGAAGCACCGCCGCCACTAAGTATATCACAAGTCTAAACCCAGGATCAGCACAATCACAACACACTAGAACCACTAAATTGTTTTTATTTTTGGATTTTCCTTTTGATACGCGGAGCTCCCTCCAGATGTGATCTCGACGCGCGACTGGGATAGGTACTAGGTGATCTGGAGCCTCGTCCCCCCTACCCGCGGCCCGCGCTGGCGCCCCGCGCAGTCTGCGCTTCGTCGATGAATGGAACCCGCCGCCCCTTGCTACCTTGCCTATATAAAATCCCTTTCAACGCTCCCCTACATTTGTATTGTATCGCCTACTGTGAATAAAGCTCTATGAAAATAAAGTGCTTATAAATATAGTTGGTAATTTCATCACCGGCAAAGTTTTTTTCTGCTAACCCGTTTTGGGCTTTTATCCTGGCTCAATTTAGCAAGGTTAAATGCAAACACGCGAATCTATTTTTAAGGCTTTCAATATTTGCCTCAAAAATACTGCTCAAAGTCAACCTAATTATATACGTTACAGCTGCTTATATAGGTACATATTGAATGTTGTGTAACTGGTTAGAGATGCCCTTCAAAAAGCATCCAATAAATTACTAAAATAAAAAATATTCTCGTCACATATTCAGATAATTTTAAATCAACAAAGGCCTCCCCATGTTTATTCATTACTAGATGACCCGGTGAACTTCGTACCACGTGGGCAATTCCCTAAAATTTCGTTTATTTTTATTTTTCGGCTATGTATTCCTTTGAGTTTTTACTATTTTGTTTTTTCTTAAACCACCACAGTAAAGAGGCGAACAAAAAAAAAAAAAACAAATCGGTTCAGCCATTTTCGAGTTTTTGTCAGAACGCACGGCAATTGATTTTGAGAGATGTAATTTTCAAACCTCATGGCAAGTATCCCAATAATTTTCCCTGAAAAGAGCCTGAAAATAATCGGCGTCGATTTTTTTTTGTTTTTCATAACTCGTGTTGCAAATTGCTTCTTTAATTAATAAAAAAATCACATTCACAGAGAAAAAACGTTGCATAATAAGTAGTACCAGATTGGATTGCTATTGAAGCTCTCGATCGATAACACCGAAATAGTGCTCCGCACAAGATTGCATCTCATAACGAAAATGGTAAATATATCTAGTAACACTATTTCTACCTTCGATTCATCTAAATAGGACAGGATTTAGATTTTCAATGATGTAATTAGATGCATTATCTCAAAGTTTGCACATCAGGTGCACTTTTCAAGGATCAATTTTTGATTGTCCTTTACGTTTTGTAACACACCTCAAAAATAGGAAGAGTTTTGAATCAGATGTGTATGTTTTTCATGTTAGTTATACGGTACTAGAACAGTACTAGGCATCTCCGAATTTCCCGTAAAATAACAATTTTAAAAGCTTACTTTAGCGTGGTGCTATAAGTTTTAGATGACGTCAAAACTCTTTCAATGATTATCCAATTATTTGTTTACTTTAATAACATACATAATACGTATCCTGAAAAAATTGATGAAAAATCTTTTTACTCAACTAATAATTCCAACCCCCGGGCCAATTTTATGTATCTTACCTTTTTTAAATTGTAAGCATTATTTCAGCCAGTTGTTTTGTTTTTTAATTAAAAAAAGGTTTTAATACTTATTTATTTTAAACGCAATTAGACATGAATTAAATTCTACTGGTAAAAACTAATTTCGTTACATAGATAATTGTATGACCTCTATCCACAAACTCAAAACTTACTTGTATCTAACTTCGCTTCTAAAGTCGTTTTCTATCATCCTATTTCACAGATCCTAACCATAGTGACATCCACACTCGGCTTTTTACATCTGAGAGCAAAGAGCTTTTTGAAGCACAAAAAGCTTTTGAAAGTTCGACGTTAGATGGCGACCGAACCTAAAAACCTAGCCTGGGAGCCTTCGCAATTAGTAACGCGAAAAACAGGGAGATGGCGTCCCGGTCGACTCGGCTCGCGTCGGCTAGTCCTTCAATAGTAGACATAGATAATACACTTAAATACGGGACTAGTAGATCAGACTTTCAGTTACCATAACATGCAGGTCTGAGCTCAGCTCACTATCTTAAAAAACCATGACTTACATTGGAAATGAATCCTAGATGTACTTCGAAAAGGGATTATTTTTTGTTAGAAAGGAGTTATTTGAATAGAGTAGCCATTATTTAAGTGGTTTTGAAGATTGATTAGTTGGAAATTTTCTACCAGATTAATGAATTTGTGGCCATTTTCATTTTTATCTTGGTGTTTTATAATCATGGTTTATTTTAAATTAATGGTTGAGGTTTTAAGAACTTTGGGGAGAGTTGAGATCAGTTAGGGTTGGGTTTTGTAAAATAAAATAAATATTTTTTATAAATTTTATTTTACAACATTATCTTAAATAAGCTATAACTTGCTATCTCCTTCTAATATAAACATCAATGTTACTACTATATAATTTACCACGTTCATTCTATAATTTATTTATTTACAACGATTTCGAAAATGGGTATTTTACATTTATTAACTTAATAGAAAAGAATCGAAGATAGGAAGTGACGTTGATAATGCGTTGACTTTTCTAAATTGACTTCACAAACGTCAAATTTTCAATTTTTTTTAGAAACTGTTTTGGCACTTGCATTTATTAATTAAATTGTTGTTATTTTATTCATGTCACAAGCAAAGTTAAAACAATTAAATTAAGACATTCGTATTTGTTTTTCTTAAAGACATAAAATATTGGCAGTTTCGTTATAATAAAATGCGATATTCTATTTGGTCTAATGTCGTGATGGCCCAGTGGTTAAGGCCTCGACTCTCATGCACGAGGTTGTGGATTCAAATCCGGGCAAGTACCAATGTGACTTTTTCAATTCATATGTACTTTCTGAGTTTATCTTGGACATTACAGAAGGAAAACACCTTGACGAAACCTTTTTTTTTTTTGAGCGTGACATTACTGACATCGGTGAAGGAAAACACCTTGAAGAAATCTGGACTTATAGTTAATATAAGTCTGCAATCACCAACCCGTCTTGAGCAAGCGTGGTGATCAATGCTCGTGCCTTCTCTGTATGAGAAGAGGCCTTTGCCCTGCCCAGTGGGACAGTAACAGGCTGGTATTATTTATTATTTTTATTATTCTATTTGGTATCTACTTACATTCAAAACTACTATTTTTTTATTCTCAAATCACTGCACATCAACATTCGTACATGATTATTTTAAAACAAAAGGGAAACTATTATAGCGAACGTAAGTTCCGCAAATCGACACTGTTCAGGCAAAGCTGAGTTTGCCAAGATCTCTAGTAGTTTAAGTTACTTATTTGCCCTGACCTAGGGTGGTATTTCTTTGGCAGATCTAGGTCTCATTGTAGATCTTCTTCTTCCTAGCGTAGCGCGGCCTGTTGCCAGAGTCCATTTAGATACGACACTGAAACTACAGACGACAATGTCAAAATTTCACGTCCTTTTAACTCAAACTAAAATCGGTCTCTAATTATTGATGTCACAATATAATAAAAAAATTAATTACTTCAAAAACATTACCATTCATTCACTTATTTATAAACAATAAGTTTACGTAAAATTAATATTTTCATATCGCATAAATTCGTTAGATTAATTACGAGTAGGGTGACAATATCTTTTAAAGATAGAACACTAGTTTTATTTTTAAATTCAATCGAAAATATAAAAGACCCAGTAGACGGCGTTGAAGAGTAGGAAACAGACAGGGAAGATGACTCGCGAGTACGTGTCTATGACATTGACGTCACGGATCTTGGGCATGGACGCCTTGATGACGGTGGCGCCGCGCCGGAGAGCGTGCATCACTTTGGGCTTCCCTGTTGATCCGTCTGCAAGGAAACACTTATTTTAGATAGCAGATAATATACTCTTTATTATTGACATTATATAAATTACAGATATAAATATAGAAAACATAGGGTGACGCGATGGGCGCTCTTATCGATAAAAGCGATCCACGCTTTTAAAATGTGTATTTAACAGCTAAACGGAAATACGTAGTCTGCTGCTTTTCGATTTAATTAAAATGGAAAATAAAAAGTTTTTTTTTATAAAAAAATTAAAGCACACATAACCGGCATATATTTTTGCAGTACTATCCGTCAGTCAGATCTCCTGTTCGTAAATAAACTATTGTTGTCAGATCGCTCGCGCCAGTTCAATGCACAGTAATTTTGCTTGACACTTGTACAGGAAGTCAGCATTTCAAACAATCTTTAACAATTTGTCACGAGAGATTGTATTCAAGGTTGGCGACAGATATGATCTAGGGTTCCTAGAATCTGATCACGTTATCTCATACCTACGTGACTGTGGTCACGTTTAAGGACGTGAGAAGGAAACTCCTGGCATCGATCTTTCCATAACTTCTATCTTATCTAGAATATTTCTAAGTACCTTAATTGATACAGAGAACAACAGACGTCCGGGAAACCATCTTACTTACAACCGAATGGGTATACTCTGGTAACGTGGCCAGTGCACGGAGTCTAATTAGAGTGCATTTCACGAAAGAAGTCCCGCAGACGGGACGTCATCGATGTGCGACGGAATATGTTTTACCTCTAAAGTAGTAACTAGTAATTTATCTATTTCTGTTTATCGTATTAGTACCAGTATTTGCGGCAGTACTTCTTTAACGGAAAGTACTTTTTATAGTAGGTAATACTTATTGTCGATTTAACAGCATAGTATCATTTTCGCAGTAGGTATAGTTACATTTTCGTTGACAATACTAACTTCTGGAGTTCCTGGAATGTGGCCTCGTTCTGTATCGCAGCTGGGTGTGATCGCGTTGTAGGCGTAGGGACGGCGGGGCTCCGGTGGCGGCCGGCAGCGGCTTGGATCGAAGCCCTAGGAGTGGAGACACACGCCCTGCGCTTGTCGCGCATTCCCGAAGTGCTATTATCTCCTCAGGGGATCGCGGACCTGTAGAATAGTTTTAGTATATGTAATGAAACACACGCAAGTTGGTTAAACACACAACGCAACACAGATTGGTTGATTATTATAATACCAGCCTGTTACTGTCCCACTGCAGGGCAAAGGCCTCTTCTCATACAGAGAAGGCACGAGCATTGGTCACCACGCTTGCTCAAGACGGGTTGGCGATTTCAGACTTATATTGACTATAAGTCCAGGTTTCCTCACTATGTTTTTACTTCACCGATGTCAGTAATGTCCAAGATAAACTCAGAAAGTACATATAAATTGAAAAAGTCACATTGGTACTTGCCCGGATTTGAACCCACAACCGCGTACATGAGAGGCGAGGCCTTTATCACTGGGCCATCACGACATTATAATTATCATTATTTTATTTGTCATTATTAGTATATATTATACTACAGTATATTAAAAGTTAGCTTTTCAACTCTTTTTAGAACATTTTACAATTACTGGATAATGACAGGGATAGATCTTTAATTTGTTGTATTGGTCCATCTGTGGGGCCACTTCAACTTCCCATGACTTTCTGCTTTTATTTTAATTTTTCAATTATTTTATTATTATTGTTTTTTTTTTTTCTATTTATGTTTCAATTAGTGTTTTTAGTTTAATTTGAGATCTCCTGAGCTTGTCTCAATAAATACTTTTTCTCTCTTTCTTTTCATGTGCCCACATATTTTTCAAATAAACACTGTGTTTATTTGAAAAATATAATTACTGTCTCTTTTCATTGTTTGCTGTCGTTTTTTTTAATTCTTTTTTTTAGATTGTCTTCCTAAGAGTATCATGTCTCTTGACAGGTACCTATTCGTTTATTTGGTTTATTGTAACTATAGCAACGTCTTTTATAGATTCGCGTCTGTAAAAACAGACGTGACATACCTGAACATTTCAGTTCCTTCTCAACACTGGCGCTAGTGGACAGCTGATCTCTGTTCTTTAATTTGGCTCGTTTTCTTGCGCGTGCGCCCCAGTACGTGTAGTTGACAGCTGCATACTCGAGTAGTGCCGCGAACACGAATACGAAGCACATTACTAAGTAGATGTCGATGGCTTTGACATAGGAGATACGCGGCAGACTGCTGCGTACGCCCGTGCTTATCGTGGTCATCGTGAGTACCGTGGTGATTCCTGAACAGTTTTAAAGACAAAAAGCATACGTTGAAACATGGTTATTAGAGCATTTAAATATTTAAATGAATGATTCATTAAATTAAGAAAAAATTAAGTTGTCGTTATATTTATTCCATGGTTGCCAACTGCCAAAATATGATAACATTTCAAAAACATTTCATCAAACCAGACACGGAGCCTGCCGGGGTTGCGAGTTTGTCCGAAAGGGATATCGCGACCCCGGCACACAGGCAACGGAAGGAACACGGGTGGGTTTTAGTCAGTAAAAGTCTGACACGCCTTCCCGCTCCGCCCAGAGCGGGAGAAGTTATTTGATAACTTCCCACGATAAAGAAAAAAAAAACCAGGCACGGAAATTAAAATAAATACCATACCTAACGCCACTCTTGCAGACGTTGCTTCATGATTGATCCAAAACGAGACCCACGACAGCATTACAATAAGTATACTGGGCAGGTACGTCTGGAACACGAAGTAGCCGATATTCCTGCGCAGTTTGAAACTGAGCGACAACCGCTGGTAGATGCCCGTCGCCAACTTCTCCTGGAATGTCCCAACTTTAGCGGTTACGTGGTTACCGCAAGTGCAAGTTTCACATTGTTCGGGGATGCGTTAAGATACCAACGGTAACAACTTGTTTGAGTTTCAAGTTTGTGTAATGGTTTATTTTGTTTGCTGAATTGTTTTTATTTAATCTTACTTTCAATAAAATATGGATGGGGAACTTTGTTTTTTTTTTGTCCCACAAAGATCCTCATACCTATGTATAATATATTGTTATTGTTTCTGGAGTGGATTTAACTTTTTCAGAATTCTCAGAGAAATCAGTAAGAGCATATGTTTTAAATTATCCTAATTCGTAAGTCCTCAAGCTGTGACTGAAGTGCCCTTCACATAATCTAGATTTAGGAAGATCAAACCCAGAATAATATCTAACTATTATCAAGTTCTAGGTACTACAAGATTCGTATGAAACGTCAAATTCTCCTTAATAAATGATTAAAAATACTTTTGCACCTTCGCGTAAAATGTTTTTTTTTTACCTTTCTATCATTAGTTTCGTGTCCAAGTATGGTGAACTGTGGCAACTCAGCATCCTCTACGCCTCTGACCGGCGTTTCTTTCCAGTACATCACCACATCTGACACCGTGTATCCATCTGCATGGAGAAGTATATGTTAGCATGCTGCCCTGGATTGGTCTGTCTTACGGCGACTTATCACACCTGTCAGCAACTCACTCATACTTATATTAGTATAATTTTTTTAAGTGAGTATGAATTTGACATAACTTTATTTTATTAGGATGGCAACATTACGCATCGCATTAAATGCATATGCTATACATGGCATATACTCTGCGGTGGCATTGCAACCATGATGCAATTCGTCTGCACTGGAACTTGTTAATTAATGCTGACAAGTGTGATCAGGCCCAAACAGACCATTCATATTGATTGTTACCGTATCCACAGTAGCTGTTTTTGTAAATGCCAATGAAATCATTCAATAATTTTGCCAAAGATTAGTAATAAAATGTATTGCATCGCCAGGGAATAGGATTTGAATGAATAAGGAGAATTCAGCTGTGGTTTGTTGTTGTGTTGTTTGTTTCACCACAAAATGTTTAATGAAAATTGGCTAAAGGCTGTACAAAGCTCGAGCATGTATCTATGGACAAAGACGAAGGAGGTATGACGAATGTCTGCGGAAAGACACGAATGTGGGACGAAGATGTTCGGGTCGAGCACGAAGCAGCAAGCTCAGCCTGGTGATGTATTACAAGTGTATGAGTCACACAGCTTTCAATCTCGACGGTGCAGTTCTGGCTGTCCAGCGGGTAGTAGTGCAGGTCCATCATGCAGGCGAGCGTGGCGGTGAACCGCATGCCGTACGTGATGCTGCCGTCGCCGCCGAGACGCACCAGCTTGTTGCGTTCCGTCACGTCGTGCAGGAAACTGCGGACATTTATATATTAATAGTTACAACGGTTTAAAAATAATTACAGAGACACATACACATAAATAAGACAATAGAAAATTATAAAGTTGAGGTTAAAACATAACACTCATGAATCCCTCTCACAGTACTCCTAACATGCCAATAAACAGACCATTTGTTGGATTACAATCCGAGAGATTAACCGAGGGGCTTAGCACGCGCAATGGTCCGACATGGAGGCACAGCAGACAGTCTGTGCTTTCTACCACGACAGTTATGACTCTCACATAATATGACAAATATTTCATGACAGTGAGTCGGTTAGAGTTGTCAGGAGGGTCTATGTTTAAAAGTGGTGGTCTTATGATTCATAGGAGTCATTTCAATCGGACAGGAGCATCTTCACATCAATTGTAAACGTGATTTAAACCACAGTCTGCAATCTCATAGCGAAGTAAATATCCCGGTGCAGCCGGTCGATTCTGTAAAAATATCACCGTGAAACTTAGGTGAAGTGAGCGTGAAGTGAGCTGCCACTGTCACAAATCGACCGGCGGGATGCTAGGGATTAGCACTATTGACAGCTCACTTCACGCTCACTTCACCTGTTTATTTTTACAGAATCGACCGGCTGATATTAGGCTCTTTCGAGCTAATGTGTTCTTCTCCGCTTTACCATTCACCATGTTTTGGAATTATGCTCCAGTTTGATATAAAATCTTGTTGTTCCGAGACGATTAGGTCAAGGCATCTGCGACGAACGTGGATGACGTTCGGAAAAGTCTTGACCCAGTACTTGAAACAGTGACTGCATAATATTATGCTAATATTTTTACGATTAATGACGGTTTAAAGGTGAATACAGGCTCCATTATACAAGTATGAGTAAATTTAAGAATGTTTTAAATCCAAATGAGTCGAAGGCAAGCGACAATCATTCCAAAGTTAAAATCGAAGCAAAGATACACGTGTGTCGATAAAACATAAAATCTTGGGTCCTTACCTATTCTTGTCATTTGCGAAAAACGTATCGGGCACCCAAATCTTATCGGCAAAATCTCCTGAGAGCGTCAAGACTTCGTCCGGAAGACCGAAGGCCAGCCTTTCATCCTTCCAGTATTGATTCAGATAAAGGGTTATTGTGTAATCCTGTAAGTGTTTGGGAATCCCTTTTAGATTAGGTATATTACAACCCTTACTTGGTACCTATTGTACTTACAATAATGACCACACGAATATTTCGATGACACAAAATACAAAAAGATTTTTTTTGTCAAATGCAGAACCTATTTGATTCCAAGTAGAACTCTAAATTGTTGATAAATACTTTACGACCGTCGATTTATTTCGTTCGTTATAGGCTTAGATATTCGTGTCACCGAAATGAGATAATGAGAGATGATTTCTATCTGAGGGTGAGTCAGAACTCTTTTAAATAAACTTCAGCAGTGCTATTCTGTAACCATCTCACCGTGAAAACTTAGGTGAAGTGAGCGTGGAGTGAGCTGCCACAGGGATTGACACTATTGACAGCTCACTTCACCCAAGATTTCGCGGTGAGATGTTTACAGAATAGCATGGCAGTTATCTGTCCTACAGGATGGAAGCTAAGCTGGACTGAATACCACTTTTTTGGTGATTTACCACATGAGCTAACATTCTTTTTGTCTAAGTGTGACGATAAAATGTGAGATGTATGTATAAGATAGTGGTGAGTGGGCGGTGACCTCTGCGTCGACAGGCGGCGAGTGGCGGCAGAAAGTAAAGGCGGGCATCGATTGGCTGAGGCAGCACTCCGCCCCTCGGTCACCGGCGACCCTCGATGTGTGTCAAGTGACCGCGGCCTTGCTCCCTTTCCGCAGCTATTAAATGCTTAATGAATTACGATGGACGACCTCCTCGAGAGACACAAGTCCTTGATACGACCCAAAAAACATCCTCAGCAAATCTGAAGAAGTGCAGACAAGGTCGTCCTGTGATG
This sequence comes from Agrochola circellaris, assembly GCA_914767755.1. Taxonomy (NCBI): domain Eukaryota; kingdom Metazoa; phylum Arthropoda; class Insecta; order Lepidoptera; family Noctuidae; genus Agrochola; species Agrochola circellaris. The sequence goes on from OU611847.1 coordinate 8,321,918, forward strand.
AGGTGAACATCTGCCGCAACCAATCGCCGCGCAATCTAGTGAGGTCGGATTACATAAGTCAAACCGCGGATATACTCATATGTTTGGTCATCTGACACAGATTGAATGCATGTGTAAACACGATATGAATAAACACAGAATCATTTAATGACGTGATAGGAAATAAATTTGGTTTTAAAATATAGCCTTACATTTTAGCTGTTCGATCCAAAATCCTCAGAGTTTAACTTACCATATTTACTTCTGATATTGCGTCAAAACTAGCAATAGTTAGATCCATGCCAACATAGAGCGGGTCTCCTGTAAAGCAATAACATTTATGCAGCGAACCAACACACTGATGCGGCGGGAACCGCTGACAAATCAAGCCGCCTCGTCTTTACCGAGCAAATTCAATATTATATTAAATATTATGGTCCAGTACTCTTAATATCTTGCAGTCGAAGAGCGCATGTCTCCATATAACATTATACACACTATGTAGGTATATTATTAACTGCACGTTCCAAATTGCATGACGGTTCCTATGCTCGTAGATAGGTCATGTGCAAATAGGGTTGCCAACCCTACTATATATTATTGTATCCTGCTATATTGGAGGCCTAAATAAACATAAAAAAACATATATACAGTAGGCGAAACTTTTTTAATTTTTATTTCAATACAAAACTACGAGATGACCGCAATAGGGATAATATTAATCTTATAAAAGCTGAATGGTATTTTGTAACCCTAATTGTAACCCTAAGTGTAATAATTATTAGTTATGAGACATTTATAAAAAATAGGTAACCGTTAATAAAACCTCAAAGAAGCCAATTTTTTTTTTTTTTTAAACATACGGTCAACCATTTTTTTTTTTCATTGTCTACTATATTTTGCAGGCAATAGCTTCTAAAATACTATATATGATATAAAAAAAGTTGGCAACCCTATGTGCAAATATGATCACGTGATCTCTCTATTATAGAAGGTCCCCGGTGATCTTGCACACGATTCAATCATGATGATAATATGATTAAAAAATAAACTCGAATATTTCGCTACTACTTTCTTTGAATAGAATAGAATATTACTTAATGTTGGTAGGTACTGGTATTCATAAATAAAGCTGGTCAAAATTAAGATAAAAGTGTATCTGCAGCATACCCACAGATAACTCTTATCTTTGACCATACTAAAATAAAAATAATAACAAACATAAAACTAAAGTATGTATAAGAACTAATTAGTTAATTATTCTTGAACATTGAATCAAACATACACAGAATTTGGATTGATGAACTACTTTATTTCTAAGCTATGTACTAGTATTCTTACCACCGAAATTAGGCCGCAGTCGTATGTCGTATCCGTCAAGAATCCTTGTGACGGTATGCGTTACGTTCTCCAGTCGGTCAATTGTGGTGCGCTCGTTCCTGGCACAAGACAAGCAACAGATGTTAATTACAATGCGCACAAACTTAATTGTGTTGATAGAAAAACGCACATAAAAACCTTTGCACGTTAATCTGTCTGACCAAAGAGTGGAATTCCAAAAAAAGTGGCAGAAATTAAAAAAAATCAAATTAGTGTTCGAAAAACAGGAATGAAACGTTTCACAGTTACACATTTTCGAACTCAAGAATATCAAATTTTAATCAGTGCTATCTTATTTTTGACAAAGAGACCATTTGCAGCAGTCTCTAATGACGAGATTCACGGTCGTCCTTATCGATCACAAGATAATGATCAGAAACTTCTCAAATTTCAAATACTTCAGCAATTTAGAGAGGTCAGGGCAAAGTTATCTTTAGTTACTCTGAAAGTAAAGCAGACTTAAGTTAAACTTACTACTCTACTCAATTTCCACACTGGCTCCATGCAGAATGCTGATGGGCACTCCAAAACATAGATATGAATATGAAGAACCACTCTTGTTTAAAAGTATAGCCGTAAACGAGTATATTGGTACTTTTAAAGTCGCCATAGTGAAAACCGCTTGTGCTGGTACGGACATGTTTTGAGTTGACATGATGACCATATGACTAAAATACATAGTCATGAATATAGAAGACGGAAAGAGAGGCCGTGGACGACTACCATTGACTTGGCTACGAACAATAAAAAACGATATAATGACGAGCAACACAACAAAAGAGACAACCCACAACCGTACGGTGTGGCGCAGAAGTACTAGGAGACTAAACAAATTGGGATAGTAACCAGGAGGAAGAAGAAGACCCCTATTTAAAAGTCGAATATTTTGCGGAAAGCAGGCTCATTAAAGATCAAGCATCAGACATTATCCACAAACAAGCATAACGCCTCTATTTTCCGAACGGCAGCGGTGTATTACAGAGCACCTAAATTTCTCCGGTGACGTTATTTTTTATCGGGAACAACCAAACTCCGGGAAATACCCAGTAACACTGGCCCCGGAACCCGACACACTAGATTAATGAGGCAAGAATTTTTTTGAAAGGTATGGTAGAACATTTTTGTACATAAGTTACTATCGTCTTGTCATAATAAGCACAAAATATACATAGAACTATTGAACTGCTTTCCCTCATAAATATTGCATACAATCAGCATCCTTCAAAACATATTTATTTCAGTTTCAGTATTTGTTTATGTAACAGCTCAATACCAATTTCCAAATCATTACCACAAAAATAAGTGTCTGTAAATCTATTCTCGTGCACAATATTGTTGGGTAAAAACGTTAAATGATGCATAGACCTCAGGGATTAGCATAGCATCACCTCAAATACGTTAGTACAAAAAGTAATTATCTTTTTTGTCACTTAATTTTAATTTACATATAGAACCATACGAAGGGTCTCACCATCTTCCAGATATTTACATTGCTAAAACATTTGCCTATCTGCATGAAATTACGGGTACTAAGGCAATCTAAATGAGATTTGTGAGCGGGGTTTAAACTGAATTGGCATTTAGTGCGGGGGTAGGGCGAACCCGGTATTAAATTAATTCTGTAGAAATATTAATAATATTAAGTGTTTTTAGTTTAGTTGAACCAGAACTAGTGTATATAAGGTTCCATTAAAATAGATGGACAAACTTTTAGAAATCATTCAGACCACCAAAATAAGGACAATGGTAAAAAAATATATAAGAAAAAGCATTAGATACTTACAAGAAAAAAAATCTGCTAACGAAAATACACTAAAAATGTTGGTTATCCAATGCCATTTATTATTTTAGGTCAAAATAAAATCACTTTAATCAATGTTTTTTTTTGCTTGGATATCTTTGGTTAGACGTACTGAACGCTGTGTTATAATTTGTCCATCTATTTTAATGGGACCTTGTATTTTAGTTGCAAACGAATAAACGTGATCACTGTCTTGTAGCAAAGTGTTTTTGTAAGATAACTAAAGAAGTGATTTTAACTTTTTCAATATCTTAATATCAGTTAAATATTTACAGAATTGAATGAGTAAGGAAAATATTTTATTTTAGTGTTTTATCAGTGGAACCTTGTAAAAATGGCCTTCAATTTCATATAGTTTAAGAACATTGTATAAGTTAGCTGTAAGTTTCCCGAATAGAATAAAATAAAATAAATAAACATAGTGACTTCATTTAACTCCTGAACAATCCTCATCATGATTGTAGGTCCCGATAAGTCTACCTATAAGGCTTTATAAGTATGCTCGAAAGATTCACAAAATGATGAACTCGTTGTTTTTAAAGTAAAGAAAAATTTGCAATCAAGCAAAGTAAATATAACTGGCCGTGCACGGGAGATGCGGCCGTCGGCTGCGGAATGCCTTTGTTCCCGTAATTTCCTAGTTTGTGGCTTTTCTATTATGATGTTAAATTAAAACATGTTTGTGGTGGCGTTTATGATAATACTTTCACAACTTTCAGCCGTTTTTGACATCCGTAGGCTTAGGCAGCGAATAAGTAGACATAGCCCTTCTTTTCTTGTCTTGTTAATTATTCTAGATTAAGTTACGTATTGTTTACTGAGGGTGTTTTCAAATAAATCTATGCTGTCTGATATTTTATTTACAACATTACTAAACATACTTTTGTGACTTTTGTGAAAACTAAGTTCCATTTTCAAATAATACTCACTGTGCAACCGCAAACGGTAAAACTTGTAGTAACAGTAGAAAAAACGCGTGCGCGTGCAGACAGCGCGTCGTGCGGGGCGCGCTCATCGCGCGGTGGGGACGCGGGCACGCGAGCCACGCGCATCGCGCGCTCACCGCACTCGCCCGGCACGCGCCGCCCTCGCACTCACACACCTAACTACCCACATACTTCCCTTACACTTAGCATTGTTAAGTAGAACAATGTTTTACAAAGTAGCGAGGTATTGCGATCGCAATCTGCGATGTGCTCGTGTGGCGTGAGGCCGCGGCGGCAGCGGCGTACGGAGTGGCGTCGCGCGTGCGCTACCCGCCGCGACTACATACTCGCCATTGGCGCGAATTACTTCGCAACTTGGAGCTTTTTGCCACAAACTATTCTAACATGAAAGTACACAAAAATGTTCTTATAATTGTCGCTTATTATGTTTGCGATCTGGTTCCATTTACTATCTCTCCCCAGCTTGTTGTCAGAACCCCCGTTTCGACGCAACCTTTTTCATCCCGCTCGGTCATGTACGATGACAGTCCTTGCTGTTTTCGGCATGCGGGGTGAAACTTTTTGTACCCATCAATCTCATAAATATACAAATATTATAATTATTTATTTCTAATCGTTATCTTAGCAAAAATAACATTTCCACGGGCCTTTTTTTCTGATATATTTTAGACTTCCCTAAAAACTGATTTACTGTGGCGTGAATTTTGAATGGTAGTTGAAATTTGTAGCATCAATTTTTCTTACAAATTTTTATTTCATGTAGTTAGATAATAATGAAAAATTGAAACCAAAGTATTTATTTACAAACTTTATTAATTCACCAATATCTGAAACATATCTACATACATACATACAACACAGCCTCTACATTAGCATACATTACATACCTGAGTATTACTATCACGCGTGCATACAACCCAGAGACAAGGGTACACGCGCACACGTAGGTACAGCTGATGCAGAAAGTGGCACACGGTGTCAGCAGCGCAGGTAGTGTGCAGGAAGTTATTTGGCGAGGCCGGCTTGCCGCGTCCGCTTGCAGATTACACGGCACACGCCGCCACCCGCGTACGATAAACACTTTGACGTGCACTGTACATTACATGTGTTGTCATCATGTCCATAATGGTATGTGATGGTTTTATTTCAGGATAGAATGTGTGACTCTAGAACGAACACGACCACTACAACACAAATAATTACCATTAGAATACTGAAAATCAATGGTATTTGAATAATAGGAATAGTCGAGATGTGTAAAGAACTATTTTTTACCGATTCTTATAAAGTGTAAAAAACGAAAGGAAATCAAATTTTCACAAAATAAAAATAAATAAATAAAAATATCCACAAATCGGTTTCATTTAGTCGAAAAACAAATCAAATTACCCAACATTCTCTCCTCGAATACATTCAACATTCAATGATTGATCAAAACAACTTAGCAACCACATTCCATTCTCGCGAGCGCTTATGGAGCAAACACAAATTCATATTAAAATATCGAGTATTTTTCATATTACGTCAATGCTAAAGGTATTCGTGTCTCAGTCTCGTTTGATCTCATCTTTTTTTCAGTCCAATAAGTACACGAATAAGGGATATCATGGATTACGTTACGTATGAAGACTGTATTTACCGATATGTTTTTAATGTGGGTAATCTTATGGCTTCATGTGACGTATAGCTAGATAGATAGGTGTTGCGGAATTAAGTAAATGCGTGGATTTTTTTAAAGAAAGAAAGGAAAATATTTTATTGGGTTCACGCACAGGAAATACAAACAGTAAGTAATAATAAAAAATTATAAAATAAAAAACTAAAAAGGAGCATTTAAAAACTAACAGAATAAAAACGACGATTTTTTCTAGCCATTGTCGTCCCCAAAGAGGTGATAATGATGATGAGTGTTGTACTTAATGAGAACTGACTTCTACAGAGTCCGGGCGCAATTAAAAGAAGTGCTACGAGGTTGCTACGAACTTGCTACGAAGTGCTACGATCGCTGAAAATGTTAGACGTCTGCTAGTCAAGCACTAATCTTCATTGACCACTTAATAATTATGAACGCTAAAGTTTTTCTTTACCAAAACATACGTGAATTAGTTCAGGGTTCAAATATTCAATAAGAACGAACTTCCCTAAAGTCCGCTCGTAATTAAAATGAATGCTACGGTGTTGCTACGAAGTGCTACGATTGCCAAAAAAATTCTACGACTGCAAATCTTCATTGGCCACTTAATAAGAATGATTCATAAGTTAACTACTATTAATAGAAACCTTCAAAATAAAGTGATTAACATAAGTAAGGAATATTTTAATATTGTTTTTATACTTAGTTAGGTATACTTAGGTCTATAGTATAGCTAGGCAGTCAGATACACCTGACCATGTATCTCCAAAAAGTTCCGCACGTGACCTCTAAGATATGAGGAGCACCTTCCATTTGTGAGGATTGAAAAATGTTTGAATGGAGCGGTTTGTTGAGCCACGAGATTCGGCGACGTAATGATAGTGATTTAACAGAGACGTGCCGCATACGCGCACACTGTCATACCCCCCCCCCTACCCCTACTAACGGAACTAGAAAAAATTAACGAGAATTATACACTTGTCGAGTTCACCAAATACTTTTGTTTGGTACTTTGATAGTGGTGCTTTTTTTGTTACATTTTAAAAGTATCGTAGTTAATATTCACATAATATATGAAGAAATCCAAAACAGTAGTAGCCCGGAGTCTGGATTTGTGCCTGGTTGATGGCAAAAGGCTCGCAACCTATTACATGGGACTCCAAAATAACTGGCGAAATGTGGGTGTACTATAGGTACAGCTCTGTCTAACCCTTCGGGGATCACAGGCGTCATGTTATATGTATCCAAAACAAATACACAAACAATCGAATCATACAATTTTAACTTTTTCAGAAATTCGCTTTCAAATGGATAGAAGGGTCGGTTATGTAGGCTTATAGCTTTTGGTGCTGTGCTGGTCAGCCGGATCTGAATAAATTTTAGTTTTATTTAGAAATGTGGTAAACTTTCAACGAGATTTTCTTACCTTTAACTAAACTAAACCAAACGAACGCGCGACGTCAAATCAACGAGAGCCGGGTGATCTGTAACTCAGGATCCTCCTACCTCAGACACCTTTCTCTATTTAAGATTGTGCATTTTATTAACCAATGCCTGTAATATGATGTTGAGATAAATAAAGATTTATGATTATGATTATGATTATTAACGTATAAAATATGTATTTTCTAAAACAAGTCTTTATCATCTTGCCAATCTCCTCGCTCAGTCTGCGGGCGCGAGATTAGCGGCGGCCGAGCGGTGGCGACAACGGAGCGGTGCGGGGCGGGACGATCCAGCAGCGGCCTAGGCGTGGGCACAAAACTGGCGGTAAAAAAAATATTTAACACTATATTGGAACGTGCAGCCATCGAGCGGCGGAATCAAACAAGTTTTTTCCTGTCGCCTGGCGCGTCACTATGCTTTTGTTTACGACGCCGCCGCCCTGCACCGCTCCGCTGTCGCCATCGCTCGACCGCCGCTAATTTCGGGCCCGCAAACTGAATGCACGGTTTTGCTTTACGGTCGTGCATTGATAAGACGAGTAATTTATTCATGATATGGCTAGTTCCTGTTTTATGCAGAACGGCTGCTGTAAAACCCTTGGAGAAATCAGGTTTTCACAGCATATAAATCTTTAGCTTAAGCTAGAGCGAATGTGGATACGTGTAGTGTCCCCTTATTGAGGTTATACTGAATTAGTAGTTCTTGGTTTTTTTGGGCGAGCAAGGAAATAAAACTTCGTAATTGTAGCGATAAAATAATTTAACAATTATAATCGATAATATTTTACATCAAGCTTATCAAAAACTTCGCGTATAATTACACCAACTAATATGAAACGTTTATTACCAAAGTCACTTTCCAATTAACGTTTATTGTATCTCAAATGTAATTGATACAATTTAAATTAATCGTCCTTTCCAATAAATCCTTGTGTTTCGATGTTATTGAAAATTATCGATGTTATTGTACTTCGATATTTCGTAGTACCTTGGTTAGTCTCTCGGCACACATTACACTTTGAGATGTGCCGGTTTTGTTTCAAATCGCCGACACTTCGACCCACCGTGTATTATTTCTGAGGTCACGTGTCGATAGCTGTCGTTCGAACCATTTGCCCGTGCCGCTGAGGTTCGAGCCTCACACATATATCTGTGCGAAAAACTATCTAATGCGTCTGAATGGAAATTTATAGAAGGGTATTCACAATAAACATTGAAGCTTGTTGAACTTACTATGTTATTTTTTCAGCATAAGATTATGTACCTAAAGTACATAATCTTAAAATAATATTTTATTAGATAAGTGTTAAATGCATCTTCGTAGTATCGTAAAAAGGAAGACCTTTCGTAGCATTCGCGTAGCACCTCGTAGCACGGCTGCTACGATGCGGACAAGTTACGTAAGTTTAATTAATCCTTATTGAATTCGAATATTTTATTCAGCTCGATTATATGTGTTTGCGTATCTAATGCATAAATAGATGCAAATATAGTTACTATAAGTAGGTACTTGCGGTACCTATAGTAAATATATTTGCATCTATTTATGCATTAGATACGTAAACACATATAATGTGATATCGATTTGTAATAGGTGAAGTGATAAAACAACCTAAATCGTTATAAAACCGTTGACATTGTTCAGCCATTTTCGTCGCTTGAGAGCTATCGCTAATGGAAACTCTAGATGGAGTAACATAATCTTAGTCGATCGTAAAAATATTTTTAGTTACGAAATAAAACACAGACAAGTAGGTCCCTACATTTCTTTTAAGTAAAATCTTGATCTAATATTTGAATATCTTAGGATCTACCTAAGTATATAGAGCTATTATTTTCCAAAGCTGTGTTTAGTTTTGGCGGGTTATAAGGCTGTGTTTAAAAAGCGATAAGTAATAGTTTAATAAAATAAAATTCGTTGAATAATACCAGTGAGTGGCCCGATCTAAAGTATGCCAAAATTATAAAAGCGAATTAATTATGGATACGTTGGGACAGACACAAGCAATGTAATAAAAATTCGGTTTCAATCAATCTTCACAATTGAAATGAAATTGGATCTTCGTTTAATTGAACAGTAAAATGTTTTGTTTTACGACTTAACTGGATTAAGCTGAAGAGTAAATATCTATTTCGTTTTAAAAGCATTTAAATATAGTTTTGATAGTAGATCTTTTACATTGAAAATTAAGACTTACTTACAAAACTGATTTGTCCATTTTACGACTCATTTTATCTTAATTAATTCCAGAACATTTTCATTTCTTATAGTTTTAAACTCAATATGGCACTCATCCAAATATGATCACAAAGACAAACGAAAACCCTGCATATGGTTTGAATCGAATAAATTTTTCGACATATTCGATTCGACTGCTCATACTAAACGGAGGCTTTTCTTAATAGCAAGTCATCGCTCAGCGGATTGAGAAATTCTATTAGGTGGAAGCATCAAGAGTCGCGAAGCTACGTCGCAGACCAGCGTCGGAGCAATCAGCCAGAGCCTTAGGGATCGGCCCATTTGGACGCCATTGTTCTACAGACAAGAACGTTTTGCATTTTAGATATCTGACCGCCTATATTATTGAGGTATTGGGGGTATTCAATTGGTTACATGTTCCAATTTAGTTATAGTTTGGAAGGAATAGAACAATTCATGTGGCATCGCCTAGTTCAGTAATTGAAAAACGGTTTTTAATTATTTAATTCGGTGTGTTGTTTGTTTTTCTAAGAAATGACTGAGATATTGGAATCTCTTGAGTAAGCTGGCTTAAAATCCTAATTAATATTATAAATACGAAAGTGAGTTTGTTGGTTACGGCAGCACCGATTTGTATTTGGGACACATGGGTAGACAATGACCTGGGTTGGGACATAGGATACTTTTTATCCCGATATTCCTAAGGAAACGAGACTTAATTATATGTAACCGCGGGGCGCAACTAGTAATATTTAATTTAAAGTTGGTGATGTAATGAAACCACAATTATTTCCCCCATTTACATTGAATTAGTGAGTGGTACTTACTAATTAGAGAGCTCTCACTAGTTACAGGGGCTCGTGGCTAAATAATAACAGCCGCACGGGTCGATGGATGGTTAAGCTACGCTTGCGGTCCATGTATGGGTGACCATCTATTACATATCGACACCCCTCCGTGCCTCGGAAAGCACGTTAAGCCGTTGGTCGCGGCTGTCATTTGTAGGTCTTTGACAGTCGTTACCGGTAGTCAGAAACCCGAAAGTCTGACAACCAGTCTTACCAAGGGTTATCGTATTACCTAGTAACTGGGTTGTGGAGGCTGGGGAGAGAGGCAGTCACTCTATGCAAAATATTGGTATTCAGCCGCATCCGGTTAGATTGGAAGCCAACCTCAACATAGTTGGGAAAGGCTAGGTAGATGATAATGACTCACTAGTCAGAGCATGTACTCACTGAGTATGTATGAACATGCTCTAACGCACATTACAAACATTCAACCAAAACTTAAGTACCACAAAAAAACATGACCAAATAACAAATTCCCAAAAATCAAAAGTTATTTCGCGTGGTTAGGCTTCTGTATTCTGCGAGCACGCATGCGCGCAGGCTCCGGGCGGCTGTTGCGACCGCGGTCTGGCAGCGTGCGAACCGCCAACAAACGCTCCCGCTCTCAGCCGCACGCTGTGCGCGCAAACACATACGCGTCAAAACATATACAAAAAAAATAAACGTGCCAAAGATAAACATCCCGCCAGAATGCTGATCACTTATCTTGTCGTCCTTACTATCAGGTGAGTGTCGAAACTATTTACTTACAAAGTTCTTTTCAAATTATTCTTTGTGTTGTGTTTACATTTCGGTGGCAGTTAATTAATTAACTATTGATAGGTATTTGATAAATACATGATTGGTATGTGTGTGTGCGTAATCCGGTTGACTGTGAAGAAAATTAGAGTAAAATAAAACAGTAGGTAGGTACCTACACAAGTTGTTTATACCGTGTAATGAATGCAGAAAATTCAGATTGTCTTTTTTTAACGAACAACCCTCGTCAAGTGTCGTTCTAAGCACGTTCGTTTTCACATTCATTAAACTAATAACTAAAATATTTGTTTTTGTTGTTTATTTTGATACTAAACAACTGAAGTTAACAACTAATTAGGTAGGTACCAACATAACAAACAAAATGCAATTTAACCAAGAAGACTCACATGATCATACATTAGCAATTATTTTGAGAGTGATATTAAGTTTAACCAACGAAATAAACACATTTATTTAGACCTCTGACGGAGTGAGGATGTTGTTATAGTTTCAGAAATCTATAATTACCTAGTTAAAAAAAAAACAATACGTTTTGAGTCAAATTTACGTTTAAAAATAATCAAATACCAGGAATATATCAGAATTACTAAAGTAAAAGGACTTTTGTAGGTAACAGATGTATTATTATTTTAGTGATGTCCACATGAGACAACTTGACACTGTTCTAGCACAAAGGTCCCATGCCTAGAACGTGAGCAACACTAACTATGTTTAAGTTATTTGAAGGCTGCGCGTCTTCAAGCCGATCCGCTTCGGCTCAGGTATGCTTTACTGAGCGACGGCTAAACTTTTAATTGCTTCTTGGTAACAATTATCGGCCTATCTTGTCGCTTGAACAAGAGGATTTGTTAACTATAGTTTAATAGGTAACACTGATGAAGATTCACTCATTGACAGCGTGATATGACATTGTATTATGTGTTCTAGATACTATATTTAGGGCGTGTTTCGAAGTCACTGTAAAAGCACTATTAACCAGGAAAGAAAAAATGGACCAGAATTTGTATGAAATTGTTCGTCAGTTAAGTTAACTGGACGTTATTCGGAAACCAACCCGCACCCTAATTTTGTAAAACACTTTCAATCACAATCTGAATGATTTTGAAGGATATTACTAATCCATTACTTCATATGTTCGAAAAATTTGTCTGCTCAACAACGTAAATAACGCAATGAATGTTGTTGAACTGTCAAAATAAAATCCATTGCTACTGTAAGTGTGTTACAGTATTACCTCGCAGGTGGTAAAACAGACAATATTGAAGTATCAAGTAGTGGTTGTTAGGATATTCATATGTGTAAATGAACGTTTATAAAAGCTGAGTTGTTAAGTTCTGATTATCATGAACAGCTGAATAAAAACTCCGCTTTCATTTAAATTACTTATTACACCTACGTGACTAGTCTTTTACTATGTACATAAACTAATTTAAGCCAGTTGCAACACTCCACCGTTTTAATTCTCGTCTAAATTCATAATGGCTCAACTAATTTAAATAAGAGGCAGTGGCACTGTACGTAATAGTTTGTACGTGAAGAACTAAGATGTTAATTATACCGTCGATCTGAGGAATACTTTCTTTTCTTCGTCGCTGGATTTAAATCAGTAAGAGGAAGCCATAACTCAACAAGAAAATGTATGTTTCTATCATCCGCTCTATCGTGCTTACCTATTGGTATGACAAATTGGGTTGCAAATAAATCTGTAAATGATTCATTGAAAACCAAAGCTATTCATACATTTGTAATATAAATTACTTGATCAATACAATTTGTTATTGTTATACGAAACGTAGAGAAATCCATTTTTGGTTCAAAAGGTATATAAAAGGGAATTTGTAAATATTCGTTTGAGAAAACTTTCAAGCTTTTTTGGTTCCGTTTCTCTCAGATAAGGGATTATATTTCATTGACGACGGATACTTGAAATACCGGCCTTAGTCCATCGAGCTCCCTCCCCTTTATAGGCGAAATTATTCTTAAACTATTCTTACAACAGAGTTGGAATGCTTTTTAAAATATTTGTACTAACCAGATATTGACGATACGTTTCCATCCATGTAGGGCTGTACATAAAGAGGTAAGTAGAGGTGTATAGGTAGCATACCCACATTTCACTAAAACTTAATTCACAAATAAATTGTAGGAGGTTTTCACCACTTTTATAATACTATTGTGAAGACTACAGAATACAATTATTATTATTATACACCGATCTTTGAATTCAACACATTGCTATTAGAACGTGAGAGCATTTACAATTTAAAGGTTTCAAAAATAAAGAAAATACAATAGAGGCACTCAGGCGTGACCAAACTACCTTATATGAACGGTAAATAAAGTACAGTGTATAACAACTATGCCTCTACGCGTATCTTTTACATTTAACTCAAGATATTGAGTCTCAATATCTTGAGTTCTCAATTTGAGACATGTACAGTACAACTATTTTCTTAATGTCCCGCGGCAAACCTCTTCGCGCCCGCGTTGCTGTCAACTAAGTATAATAACCAAGTGCAAAGGGCAACTGATAGAAATCCGATGACTAACGAAACACGAAGTTTGTCAAGGGACATTAAGAAAATAGTTGTACTGTATAAAGATATACATCGGCATGTTTTCGAAAACATTACGATTACTGGCGAAATGTGAGTGTTCTGTAAGTACACCTCCGCCTAACCCTTTGGGGATTACAAGCGTGATGTTATGCTATGAGTGTGTTATGTTTTTTACTAAATAGTTAGATCAGAAAGCTTTAAGCACTGTATACTGTAGATAGGTAAGTGTGGTAAACATAAATAGGAGGTTTTGAAAGTGTTTGCAGATTCATTATCTGCTAGACTACCGGCTGATTTTGATTTCCCGTTCGTTGTATTTATTTATTTGTTAACAGTCAGCAGTTCGTTGCTCGCCATTTATTTTGTTTATTCAAGCGTTGAAGCTTACTTGGAAACAACCTGGATATTTAAGTTTTATTTGTATCTAAATACTGTGTTTTGTATTCAAGGCGTTATTTGCCGGTGCCTAACATAGTGGAATATCTTGTTTTATTATTATTTCAACTTTTTCAAGGTTGACGTGTATATTTTCTCATATCGATGATAAACTTGACTTATCCTGAATTTAAAGTTACTCATACTAGAAGAACAATGTTGAGGATTAAAACCTTCGAAAATGACATACCGAAAAACCACCTTTCAAATAAATAAACATGTAAAAATAAATAGCATTCGATTTAAATAAGTCTAAAAGTAAAATCAAGAGTAAAATAACATTTAAATGAACGGATACCCTCGGGGATTCGACCTTGCAACTGGTTGCCATCCCTTATTCGTGAACATTAGGTGTGAAGCCATTAATTAAATAAATAATGTGTGTGTAGTTAAATCTCAATTTTCGGTGACTGTTTTTTTATCAGACCTTACATATCAGGCTGCTTTCTAAGGCTGCTTTAGACCTATCGAATGCAGCTTAATATGCAGTCTGTCTGTTTTAGAAACTCGTGTCTTATCTCTGAAGTATACTATAAGATACCTTATAGTAAGCAAAATAAAGGCATTGTGCTTTCGTTAATAGTCTATACTATAAGGCTGGATTTCACAAATTGTGTTTCGTAAAGACGCTAAGCTATACCTAAACGAGGAATTTGACCTATTACGAACAAATCAAACTATATTCACGACCTTTTAAACAAAAATGTGAATTCCAGCTTTAGACAAAAATGTACCAGAAATATACTAGGAGGAAATATATCTACTGCGGCTTAGATAAAACATGCATTACGTAACTGATAATTTTTTCAAAAGCGGTAAGGTAAAATGTTGGTCCCGAAATTCTGTCGGTGAAAACTGTGGTCACCCATCGGAAGTTGTCTATCAACATGCATCATCGCTTGACCGACATGATGCTCGTTTACACACAACCTTATTGTTGTAAACAAACGTTGTCGATCATTCTGCCGATTTCCACTCCAAGTTTTAATAAAAAAGCAGGCATTTCTAAGGAAAAAAACTTGATGTAATTAGCAAACATCATTTTCGCGTTTAGAATATTTCATTTTCGTTAATGTTTTTTCAACTGTCGGCTGGCCTAAAGTATATTGTAATAGATTTCAATTTTGCATTTTCTTGGAATATTTTTTTTACAATAGAAATTAGTTTTGAAACGTAGCTGAGGAGCATTTTCCAGCGTGTGAGTGTTTTAAAGTTTAGGCTAAACACAACTATTATTGAAGTATTAGGTACTTTAGACAGTTTGAACATTCTGTCTCCGTTAAATACAGAGATAAATTTTAAAGAGATTATATGTAAAGTGTAAAACTCACTTTGCCTTGCGTTAAGCTGAAATACTTTGTATGTCACGTTACGTTCAATCTGCACTTTAAAAATATTTTTACGAGCATGTTTACAAACTTTAAAGTGAATGTGTGTAATGTCCCGAAAACTGCGATATCACGTATCATCTATCACGTAAGATATTGACAGTTCAATTATTATTCCGACAGTAGGTAATGGGTTCAAATTATGGAAAAGTATATTTTCGTAAAACAGAAGATTAACCTTTCGATTCCACCCACTTTTCATAGAACTCATACTCCATGCTGCCATACGTATTGGAAGTGAACCCTCCGGGAGGGTTACCGGCATTACGTTTGCGCTAAAGTTAACCATCGCGGACGGTCAATGGCATTAGGTTTAAAACAGTGTTGTAAAACACTGTAAAACAAAGTAAAATTGTGTTTTCAGGGGGTCTTATCACGTAGTTTCCAACCTTTTATTTTTTTTGTGAATATTTGTACCTACCCGTGAACAAAAAATTAAAAATGCTTGGATTTTAAAACAAACGCATACACTAAAAAATCTTGTTAAAATATACATCAGATTTTATTTTCACGGTTAACCTACATTTAAAATGAACCCTCCGAGAGGGCTCCCGGCGTCCCATATGCGACTAGGTGAACCCTCCAGGAGGGCTCCCGGCACTGAACATGTTAATAACGAACTTATATCTTTTCCACTATATAATAAAAATTAAATGCTGTGCGCTGGTAAGCGCATTACTCGACCGCGGCTGGACCTAATGCGGTCCAGCCGCGGTCGAGTAATGCGCGTGTTTTTTTTTTTTCATTTTCGTCGTAATCACATCTAATTGATTAACATTTGAAAATACTGTTGGAGCTGCTGAAGATTGTAAGACTGTCTTTGGATGGTCACTCAGATGTCTCGCTGATGGTGGCGCGTGTGTTGGATCATTTAGCTCTTTTTAAAATGGTTGAGCTGAATGGTGCTGATCCATGCGTCATGTTCGTGAACGGGTGCCGTTTGTTGGGACTGGTCATCTCTTAACTAACATGGCTTATTTTAATTATTTTCTTTTGTAATTGTTCTTTTTGTTTCTATTTGCTGTAAGTACGTGTACGTCTTTTTTACATCGTTTTCACATGTAATTATAAATTGAACATTAATGATGTAACAAATATTATTTAAAAGAGTGTCCATGGAGTTTCTTGCCCGTTCTTCTCCATAGGTACCTACTATGCTTTGGAATGGGCAACTAGCTCATATTTCTGACTGACCGACTCCTTGACAATTCAAAAGTGCCTGTACATAAATGGTTTAATTGAAATAAATGGTTTGAGTTCGGGTTATGAAATTGGAACAGTTTCATAGAAAAAAAAATCGGGACAAACCGAACGTACTTTTTTCTATGGGGTTTTTGTATTGGACATGACGACGCCTGTCGGGTCAGCTGGTATACACTAAAAATTACTTGTGGGTTATGTAACCTGGATTATGGAGTTAAGTTTGGTATAATATATATCTGCTAATAGCTTCATTTAGTTAGACCTAGGAGGAGTCCATACATCCGTCTTACGCAGGCTGCGTTCACACTCGCTGTACGTCTATCTAAACCCCGGGTCGCACGGCCGGCTATTATGCTAGGCGTCTGTTTAATGATACGAACCTCCCTAATCCGTTTACTTGCCGTTAGCGAAGCAATTTAGTAACGATGCTCCTTAATCCTCATCTCTGAGGGAACATAATTGCATAATAATCTTGAAGCTCCAACTATAATAGTGGATTTTAAACAATGCTGTTTTGAGGTTCTACGTTGAGGTAGTAGTACAAAATATTTTAAAAGAGCAGCTATGCAGTTTCTTGCCCGTTCTTCTCCATATGAAACATACCTTTCGGGAGGGCCACCTTGTATCAACACTATTTTCTTAAAAATTTTGACGTTCAAAAGTGTCTTTTAATGACCTACTTGAAATAAATGATTTGACTTTGACTTTGTTGAGTACTTAACCTTATGTAGATTCCCGAGAGTGTGGAAATCGACTTATTTCTAAATTGTCGAACATTTTTTTCGAACATGTAACAATATCAATTTACCAGCGAAAATAAGTTATTTCGATTCATTGTCAGTGATAAAAAATCTATGTAGGTTTTAGACGCGTTGAACGGAAATTGGTATCACAGAAATATAAATTAATATGTTGGTACATACGCATGTATATGAAAAATGTAATGTGGAAATACATTTCGGCTACAGGGGGCCTACCACCACCTCTAAAGCAGTATTATTTGAATATAACTTTAATGTAGGAACGAGATGAAGTTTTACAGTAGATAATATAGCACCATCTCTTTTCCCCACCGAACTAAGATTAAAATAATACTGCCCATTTTCTTGCCGACTGTACATTTTTTTTTCAAAATCTGTGAATGCCGATCAAAATTTCTCAAAAAGTTAAGGACAGTCTCCTAAAGCCGTTTTCCTGTAGCTACAACGATTAAGGTAGCTGCTCTTACTGCTCCATCTCAAAAATTCTTCCGATTACCTTTATCTTTTATCTCTTACCATCCTTCTTTATCTTTTTGTATTCACGTGTTTCTATGACAAATAAACCTATTTTTCTTTCTTCCATATATCACAAATTCGTGCCGCCAAATAATTTTGCGTCTGTAATTTGTAATGGCATCGAACTTAAAACAAGTCATACATTTTATTTTAATATCATGTTCACTAATATGTCACAAACTTATTTTATTTTTGTAATAGGTAATTTTAATAATCAATGCAGTTGAAAGGTTATCAAAGCAGTTTTTCGAAATAAACTTGAATCGATAAATAATAATTGCCGTCAAAATCTTGCTTATGTCATACATCGCTCATTTTCGAATGTCGAACAACGCCGTGTCCCCCGCACCACCGGGTCGTTCCCCCATCGGACACAATACTCGTGATAGATTGGGAAATAACATTACCCAAACGTACAAGCACACATCCTACTATAAGTTATGTATATCTTATACGTCGGTTCGTGATTTATTATTACGTAATTTGTTATTTCATTACATGTTGTTGATTGCTCTGCTGTCAGAAGCTACGTTTATAGGAAGAAAACTCTCGGCCTATACTTTTCTTGTTCTTTCCCAATTTTTCTGTAAATGATTTCTTTTTTTACAAAAAAATTTTATTACAAGTTAAAAGTAACTACCTAAATTATAGCAATAAACCACCGATTTTCCAGCTAGACCACATGACTAGAGGAATAAAATAAAAGCTTTTCAAAACAGAGCGTTTGAATTAGAAACTGAGTCAATACAGGATTTAGAGTTGCACCGAGTGTACGGGGCTTGTGTACGAACGTCACCGCGGGATAAACGTAGCCCAGACTCTTCCTTGCGGCACTCTAGAATACTGGCTTAAAAATTAATAGAGCGGAAATCCTAACAGACATGCTTTTAAGTATATATTTTTTCAAAATCTTTTGATAAAGTTAAGTAATGAGCTTTTGTGATAGTTAGCTTTTTGTTATAGAGCATTAAAATTAACTTAAATGTAGAAAAAAATAGTTACGTTCAGTTTTGAAAAAGAACATTAGTGTTGAAAAAGTAAGCCAAAACTTTTAGATTGTCAGAAACGACGCAGAACAGCATTTATCAGTCAATTAGTTACCTAAATAGATATCTCAAATGATCTGAACAACCTTCAGTTTTTCTAAACGGAGACAGAATAGAATTTAATCGCACAAAAATATCATTAGACTACGAAACTGAAGACTGTTTCTTTCTTTAAGATATGGCTCTAAAAACAAAACCTTTACCGTCGCAATTCATCATCGTCAAATGGTAAAAGGAAACTGTTTCTGATTTTGTTTTTCTTGTATAATCAGTCTATAATGTTCCCACTGCTGGGACACTGACCTCCTCTCTTTTTGACATGGAGTAGGCTGTAATCTACCACGCGGGCCCAGTGCGGGTTGTTAGATGTCACATGTCTTAGAATTTTTGGTTCTAGGTTATGCCGATTTCCTCATAATGTTTTTCTTCACCGTTTTAAGAGCAGTGGTGATGAAATTAAATACACAATGTAAATGCCAGTTTGGGTTCGAACCCACGACCTACAACCCTTAAATCGGGGCCGTTACCACTTGGCCACCAGCCATGCTATTCTGTAAACATCTCACCGTGAAAACTTGGGTGAAGTGAGCTGTCAATAGTGTCGATCCCTGTGGAATGACAGCTCACTCCACGCTCACTTCACCTAAGTTTTCACGGTGAGATGGTTACAGAATAGCACTGCAGTTTTGTTTATTGTAGGTAAAGTCAAACTAAACATTCGGTGATAGGCAAACATAATGTTATTGATACAATATGTCACATGTCTAACCCCAATAAAAGTTCAGCAATATTTTTAAACTGACAACACTACCCTTTAAACCTTAGACGATATAAAGATAACACAAAAAACAAAGAAAAATAAATCGCTTACGCTTACTTTTGTTGCGCTGCATACAAATTCAATAAAGCGCTTGATATCTTACCGCAGCAACGCGCTAGCTGAGAATATCATATCGTATCGTATCGTATCCCAACTTATCGCGACCGGCGATGTGTGTTGAAAGGTCCTTTCAAGTTCCAACTTACATATTTAAGAACTTGGAGATTTACGAGAGCCCTTTCGATACCTGCTTAGTCGATGACGAAAGGAAATCTTCAGACGACTTAAATATAGGTCGTTAAATAAACACCGATGGACACCGGTTGCCTTTATTGAGATCTTTGGGACTTGCTAAGTTTAGATTTAGGTTTATATCGACGTTTCTTTTAGTCGCTTTTGCCCTTATGTGGCTTAGTAATGACTGAATACCGTACCAGAATATGGATAATCCTTAACCCTAATTTTCTGTGTTTGTCGATACTTCGACAGCCCTTTCTATCTCTCTTTCCAGCTCCAGTTCCATTATAGAACTACTGGTACCACAACACGGATATCAAAATATACTAGTTTTACGGTAATCTATCAGATCCGTGCTACATAGAATGCATTAAGCCATCAAGTCAAGCTGACAGCGTAACATAAAATGTAGTACAACATATGCCAACGACGAGATAATATACTGAAAATATGCTCCTCTTATCCTCGCAAAGGTAACGTGTCATGCTCCCGAGGTTGCGCAGCTTCCTCGCAAGGGCACACCGACTCGACGCAAACTTGACAGACTGCCAACTATCGACCGATGAGATGATGTTAGTCAATGTCAACAAGCACTCCTAACGATTCATTATCACTTAGCAGACTTTTAACTGGTTAGCCAGTATTTTTTAAACTGGTGTTTTGTCTATTCTTAGTTCTGTGAGCCTACATTTCTGATCATAGGTCTTCTAATAGACATCTACAACGGATTTTTTTTACGATATTCCTCTTGTGTGAATTCCCTCAACCGTAGAAGGTGAGAATTACCTATCAATTGAGGGTTTATGGAACTTTCGCAATGTTCAAATAAGAACGTATTTTACTTAAATCGGGATCATGAATCAGGATGAAATGTATTGCAGGTGTTCTGAAGCAGTTTTGTTCTAAACCGAAAAATCACAAGAGCCTATAGTCTGAGATGGTTGAACTTACGGACTGAAGCTACGTCAGAATCATATTCTAATATTTTGTACCACCGCTCGAAAAATAGGTACTTAACATTTTCACTATATGTTAAAAAAAGTCATTATATAAATTCGACACCAGAAACACCGAGTCAAGATAACTGATCTATATCGAACAGCATTTAGTATAATCCAGAGACTGTAAAATCTCTTATAAATCCGATAGCGATGGCGCTCTAACGAGGGAAAGCTTGTTGAGCTGCTCTCGAGAAACTGCCGCACGAGTTAACACCTCACGGCTCGACTAGAATGCTCCACACCGCTTATTTAAGTACAGGAAATGAATCTTATACCCCCTCACCTAACCCCCAACTGCATTTTTCATACTTTTCCTACAAGTCGTCCTTTGTGAAGAAAATAAAGTTTACCGTAATATTGTGTATAGTGGAAATATGGAGAGAGTTTTAAAATGCATTTAAATTGTAGCGTCAGTTGCAAGTTTACTTTTCCTGTTAATTATACTCTCGCCTGTAGAAAGATTTGTCTGTAGCGGAAAAACAGTGAACCTCGATATTTTCGTCAAATTTGGACAGATAAAAAAAAATCTTTTTACATTTATTAGAAGAAGCTTGCTCGCTGATTCCATATAAATTTTATTAACTTTGGTTGCGCAGTTTTTGAGTTAGTTTCAATACTTAATATGTATTTATTGCACTTACTCTATGTGGATGATAATATAATAACTTCCTGTCAGTGTTATTTACATAGCAGGTAGTGGTATTCGAACTTGTATGGGGTTAACAACAAACAAGTGAAAAATAAATACTTTTCACAAACACTTTTTTTGGCGATGGAATTATTATAATGCTGTTAATTTGTATAAGAAGGTGCATATATTTTCAATAGTTCTACAAACCATAGACCAACACCATAATCTTCAAAAAACTTTAATGGCATAAAATATGTTAAGAAGCGATCAGTCAAACGCTATGTCGCGACAACAACCAACTTGCAAATTATCTAGCCATGAGCGATGGCTTTTATATCTTGCTCTAAACATGAAAATATGGCAGATGCCCTTCATCCATCTTATTAGTGACCAGTGTGTCAAGGTTCGAGGTGCCTTTGTACACAACTTTTTTACATACGATTTTGTCTATACACATGCAGAACATAAGTCTGTAATCCCCAGAGGGTTGGGCAGAGGTGTACCTATACACCCACATTTCGCTTATTATATTTATGAATCATATAATAGAGGGTGAGCCATATCACTCATAATATTCGGTATTATTTTCTTTCGCTTGGTATGTTTAAGTCCCATATAATAGGGAGCGAGCCATAATATCACATATAATATTCGGGTATTATTTTCAGTTCTCAATTTAGCACTGTTGAAGGACATAAGTGCCAGAGCACTAGTTAAAACCACGTTTGGCTTAAATATTGTGAGCTGAAAGTTTATAAAACCGCGGTATTTTCTGGCAGGTTGCCAAACTATAGAATATGCAAAAGTAACAGTTCCTTCACAACAAAGCATGTTTTAACGAAGTATTTTACTCGAACTTAAAATCTGCGTTTTGTTAGTATTCAATCAAACTAACAATGTTTGTGGTGCTAGCAATCACGTAATTGTATCTAAACTGCAGAATCGATTAAATTGAACTTAAAAAGCAAAGGATAGAATCTCGTTCTGGAAATTCAGTATTTACGAGTAGGTACTAATGTACAAAATATATTAATCCATAAGCGCCATTTTTCACAACCTGCTTTACTACGAAATCAGTCAAACTTATGGACTAGCCCCTGATTTCTGAAAATGATACCCACGTAAAATAGTTTATATAGTGCATTTTTGGGGGACTGTCTTACAATGTAATTTTGACGTTCGAAAAGTGCTGATTTTCAGCCTAGTTTGAATAAATGACTTTTGAATTTTGAATAAAAATAATAAAATCATTTATTTCACTTTAAATCGGCCCATAGAAACTAACGATACACCTATAAAGTATAAAACAAGCTTGTTAATAAATATTGCTTAAAACTATGTAAGTAGCACTTCACTTTGCACTAGCTTGTCTTTGTGCTGTCTTGTAGTACATGTCCTCGGTAGCGACTGAACCCCACGAACGTTATAAAGTTTTAAAGAATAATATCATTTTAATTAAATTCATGGAAATCTTGCACATCCAAAAGAAGGTCATGACTATTATATTAATTTCAATTAAAGAATTTCAGTAACCAACTTAGAAAAGACAAAAATACTTTTTCCTTCATCAGGCAGAGATGAATTTTCAGCCTATTTGCAATTCAACCCTTATAATTTGATTAAATAGAAGGTGTCTCGGGAATATAATTCGTTTAGAGATTTTGTTCAAAGCAATTGCGTCTTTAATGTATAAGGTCATAATTTAATATCTCATGAAGTGATTCGAGTTAAGTGCATATATGTGTTTACTTAATTGGCTTACATTTTCTACATCCCTATTCTACATATTTATTAAATAAGCTAGTAGTTCCTCACCATCATTAATAATTCCCGTAGTACTGATATTCAGTCGTAAAACCTACGCTTGATAACTTTTAAGTTGTCAATTAAATAAATACTTTTGTTCTTCATTATATACACGTCACGGGAATCGGCTACGGTGAACAGTGCGGTATACCACAGTAGTCTAAATTATAATTTATTTTAAGAACCAATACTGTCCCACGTGTGAGCACCGCGTTTTATATCTGAGACCGCGCTCGAGACACTCGGCTCCCCGAGGAATTTACCCTTTTCTTCACTAAAAACAAATACCTACGAGCACCGGTCTACTCTACCTGCTGCCACAACTGTATAATATTCTAATAATATTTGCCAACGATGACTGCAGAGGTCCCGAGAATTTTCGATATAGTTGGTAGTTATTCGTTTCCATTTGTAGAATTAAATGTTGTGTTTCCACCAGAAAATGAATTAAAACTACTTTACCAGACTTCTTTCTAGACATTTTAATCTCTTTGTCGATAACACTGACAAGCTGACAAGTATCGGAAAAGTCAAGTTATACAATTACGTATTGACGTTGCCAAAATAACTTACAAAAGCAATACAACCTACCTTGCATCCAAATTATTAATTAGTAATATAGCCAGTATCCATGAGGCGCCGACGGAAAATGAAATCAAAGTGAAATGAGCACTTTATAAAATAGTCTGGGGATGTAGACAACAAATAATCGGAGCCATGGTATAAAGGTACAAAACTGAAAAAGTATCTGAAACCATCTGTTATACCAATTGGCGTAGACCAGAAATTATGAACTTCAGCATTGCGAAAGAATTACTCACACGAAGCTACCGTACGATTGAACACTGTCGAGCGTCAGCCATCAGATTTTTCACATCGGCAATAGAATCCAACCTTTCAATAGCCGGAAATTGCTTGCTGCTGCTTGGCTACCTAATAAGTCAAATGTACTTAGAAATCTACAACCCGTTCCTCGTGGCTAGTGTGCTCATAGTAATGGGGCAGTTCATAGTCACGCTATCATCCGACGCATACGCCGCTACCGCAAACTTGCTCTACCTCAGACAGTTGCGCCGCAATTTTGGTGTGAATACTTTCTCCGTTAATGCAAGTCATCTCTCTATCATTGAAGACTACCAGGAGTTGTACACCGCTTCACAATACTAACACAATGACGTAAAAAGTCTTTTTCAAATGTTGGAGGACTCTATTGAAATTTATGTACCATATGTTGGGCACATTTTGATGACTATAGGGTATATACTGCACCATTTCGATTCTCCCCAGCCTCCTCTGCCGAGCGCCATGGTGCTGCTGGGCAACGTGCTGGTACTGGCGGCACCAGGCGCATTTGCAAACAGCCGACCAGGCCAGAACACTGTTAATATCATATTTTTAGTGTATAACATCCTCATATTTCTTTATGATTTAATCATCGTTAGTGAACTGGATGATGACGGTGAAACATCGTGATAGGGTTTTAAACTATTCGTAATTTATAATTTACTAACTGTAAAACTATGAACATGAATAAAAACCTTACCTAGGAAAAAGTGTTGTTATTAACATCTAGTAAATTGATGTTGGCGAAAAATTGAGGGGCAAGGTTCAGCGTAGAACGAATTATAAAGTAATAAATAATCCTCTTGCAACGGGTAATTAATGAAAAAGGGTTTAGGTATTATAAAAGAATTTTAATTGGTTACGTGATAATGTTGGCATAAGAAAATTAAAATTCTTCGTCAGGGCTGACTAAGCAAACTGCCAACAAAGAAGTTTGTCATTTATAGTAGACTTAATAAGGATTTTGAAACTAAAACAAAAAGTAAACTTAATTAAACAGAAAGTATTTAAAACGAATTAAGCAAGAATATTTTAGGTGTTTGGTTAATAACAGATTCTCATAATAATTACAAGAAATTCAGCATCCTTTGTTTACACTTAATTTTTCAAATAAATAATACTTTTCTCGGAGGAAAAACAGCGTGCTTATTTTAAAACTCTCACACCCGAATACTGAAACGCCACTCAAAACTTAAGCGTTACTTAAAACTAGTTTCAACCAATCAAAAGGCTTTAAACGAGTCATAAGTAACGCTTAAGTTTTGAGTGGCGTTTCAGTATTCGGGTGTAAGTTATCAATCTATTGATTATTTTATCATTCATTTTAAATACCTACAAAAAGTTTTAAAAAGTGTGTTAATGTCATTACTCAGATTGAACGTACCTACTGCATGCAGACAGAATATCAGCCATTAGGACAAGCGATGTAAGGCTTTAAGTGAAGCTTATCGCAAATGTATGAAGGCTTCAGTATCGCTTTGTGTCGAACGAGCGATTTCGAAACAAGCCCCTAACAGACCCATTCAGACCGATATCCCGGTGGAATAACGACCTAAGTGAGCTACAGAATGTAGATGTATGAGAATTATCAAGAACAAATCTTAGGGAATGGAAATATTTAACTGTGGGTTAGTTTAAAAGACAGATTAAGAATGAAGAATACTCCTTGTCCACCATAACAAATTACAAATAAGAAGTTTTGTGTCAAAAGCCGGTTCTTTTGTAAAACAAATACGTGTATCTACAGACTTCTTTTATAACATTCGTGCCCAATGCCCAACACTTTTTTCCTTTTTATTTTCATTCATATGTTTTGGTCAAAGTAACATCCTCACACAATGAATACCTAAACATCATACTTAGTAACGGCAGATAATAAT
This sequence comes from Agrochola circellaris, assembly GCA_914767755.1. NCBI lineage: Eukaryota > Metazoa > Arthropoda > Insecta > Lepidoptera > Noctuidae > Agrochola > Agrochola circellaris. The sequence continues at coordinate 8,348,035 of OU611847.1, forward strand.
CAAAGGTCGAAGTTCACTGCAATATCCGAAGTGCGATCGCGTCCTGAGTTGTCAATTTGGCACATTTTGTACCGCGCGGAGTGCCCTCCATCCTTCGAGTGCCCTCCTGGCCTCCAATGACGCCTCGCAACCACTTTTTATGGCAGCAACAAAGAAAAAAAAAATATTGAGGTTGCTTGATGTGAAACAACTTCGTTATTTTATTGCAGCTAAACATTTTATGTTGAAGGTTATTTTGATACCTACTTTTGATGTTTATTTACTTATTTATTTACATTTGTTTTTACAGGCGGGAACCCAATACAACAATTTAGTCACAATTTCCACATTCAGAGACGTCAACCAAAACCCTATTAAACACGACAAACAACAAAAATGAAGTCTTTTTAAACTGTCCTTGTAATGTTGCTATGTAAGCTCTTGTGTCATGAGCAACACACACATATTTCTTTCATGACAAAGACCATTCTTCAAAAATCAACTTAATATTTACTTAATAAAAACCTTTTAATTCATTCACTGACAGACAACGCAAGCTACACTACTGGATACTAGAAGCATGAAATTATATAACGAGGGTGCGAACACAGGAAGTATTTTTGAAAATTCATTCCCTTAAGGCAGGGGTTCCCAGAGTGCGCGGCGCGTTTAGTAAAGAGATGCGCCGGTAGGCGAACCTGTTTACCGTTCTTCGGAAACAAAACTTAAGTATTCGCGGGTACAAAATAAAAGCTCTAAGAATTGTTATTCCCTTTGCAACATCTTACTTATGTGAAGCCGGATTATCAACTGTAGCTGTAATAAAGAGCAAAAATCGCTCAAAGATGTGTGGAACAAGAAATGAGAGCAGGCCACGCTTTGAAAAAATGTGTGGACATCACCAAGCTCACGCCTCACACTGATTAAGTTGCAATTGTATTTTATTTACTATTTTTCCCAAATAATAAATGTATTCTTGTGTCAATATATCTATATGTATAAAAGGAGAAACTGACTGACTGACTGACTGACTGTTGATATATCAACACACAGCCCAAACCGCTGGTCCTAGAGACATGAAACTTGGAGGGTGTGTTCTTTGTGAAGAGTAAGTATCCACTAAGAAAGGATTTTTGGGAATTCCACCCCTAAAGGGGAAAAATAGGGGATGGAAGTTTGTATGAAAGTCCGTCAGTTTTGAAGTTAGGATCTTCAAATTTTGATTTTAGACTGACGATTGAAAATTAATCAATACGTATCTCAACGTTTTTGATAATTCTACCCCCGAAGGGTTAAAACGGGGGATAAAGTTGAAAATCCTTAATTTTCGAAGAAAAATCACTACTATCTAACGCAACGGTGTTGTTAGAATTTCAACCCTTAAGGGGGTGAAAAGGGGGATGAAATTTTATTTTTAATTAAAGTTCTTTATTTTTTAATTTAAAATCACTAATATTTCGGCTTATGGTTGGAAACTAACACAACCTAAATATTTGGTTTTTTTTTTTAATTTCAACCCACAAGGGTCTGAAAGGGGTATGACGTTTTGTATTGAAGTTGTTCATTCGCAAAATTTTGTATTCAAGTAAAAAAGTAAAAATAATATTTATAAGTACACGTGTACTGTTTCTAACTTTACAGTATTTTACATGGAGCGACTGCCTATCTGACCTCCACAACGCAGCAGTTATTAGGTAATACATGAAGTGCGGGGCCCAACTTCATTTGAAGCACTAAAAACTGTGAATGGTGTGTTGCAGCCTACTTTCCAAGCTGCTTGCAAAATGTTAGGTTTGCTTGAAGATGACCTACACTGGCATGCGACGTTGGAGGAGGCCGCGCTTTGTCAGTCAGCAGCAAAAATGCGAGAACTGTTCACAATTATGTTAGTCTTTTGTCAAATATCAGACCCAATAGCTCTTTGGGAAGACTTCAAAGACTATTTGTCTGAAGATTTTAAGCACAGGCTGCAAAAAGAGATCGGAGACAATGTAGAGAATTTCAAAGACCAAATTTTAAATGAATGTCTATCTGATATTGAAGAAGCAGTGTTAACATTAGGTGGAAAATCGATAGATATGTACGGTTTGCCAAAACCAACCAAGCCACAAGTTGCCAGTAATAGGGAGTATATGAGAGAAACTAATTTTGATACAGTAGCTTTGGAAAGTTTTGTAAATAATAATACGCCATCGTTGACTGGCGAGCAAACGTCTGTATATAACCAAGTCATGACGAGTGTAGAAGTAAGTGAAGGAAAAAAATTATTTCTGGACGCCCCTGGTGGCACAGGTAAGACTGATCTTTTAAACTTGCTCTTGGCAAAAGTAAGAAGCACTCGAGACATAGCTTTAGCTGTAGCGTCGTCTGGGATTGCTGCTACATTATTAGAAGGAGGAGGACATTATTAGTATGGGATGAAATAACGATGGCGCACAAAAGAGGAGTTGAAGCCTTGAATAGGAGTTTGCAGGACATACGAAATAATAAAAACATAATGGGTGGTATGACGGTGTTGCTGGCAGGAGATTTTCGACAGACTTTACCGGTAGTGCCTAAAGGTACGCGCGCAGATGAGATCAAAGCATGCATCAAAAGATCTTTCTTATGGCCTTCAATTAAAGTTCTAAAACTTACTCGAAACATGAGAGTACATCTCAGAGGTGAAGTTTCTGCCGGCAGATTTGCAGATCTTCTTCTTCAAATCGGAAACGGAAACTTTCCACAAATAGATGGGTTGATACAAATACCATACGAATTATGTACTGAGGTATCAACAGTTGAGGGACTTGTAGATAAAATTTATCCTGATATTAAAAATATTAAAGGCAAACCGATGGACTGGTTATGCGAGAGAGCCATTTTGACTCCCAAAAACGACCAAGCCGCTGCGATCAACGAAATGTTGATAAATACATTCGAAGGCGAAGAAATGATTTACAATTCTGTTGACACCATGGTCGATATGGACGAGTCGGTTAATTATCCTGTAGAATTTTTAAACTCTCTTAATCCGCCGGGTCTTCCGTGTCACAGACTTATGTTGCGTGTAGGTGCTCCTGTCATGTTACTTCGAAATTTACATCCTCCAAAATTGTGCAATGGAACTAGACTCCAAGTAACAGCTCTCCGCCGCAATGTTATTGAGGCGAAAATACTAACTGGATCTGCCAGAGGAGAAACAGTATTCGTGCCGCGTATAACTTTGATACCAAATGACCTTCCGTTTGAATTTAAAAGATTGCAGTTCCCAATCAAGGTTTGTTTCGCGATGACTATTAATAAGTCACAGGGACAAACTCTAAAATTTGCTGGAGTTGATTTGCGGCAAGACTGTTTCTCCCACGGCCAATTTTATGTGGCTTGCTCACGTGTTAGCTCTCCAACTAGCCTGGTTGTTTTAGTGCCCGCTTCCGAATTAATGAAAAACATCGTATATAGAGAAATACTGTGAAGGATTTAGGTAGATACCGGTCCTTTACAGCAGGTATTTCTTTACAGTATTCCTCAAATATCACACGTAGTAGAGGACAATTAGCCATGAAGAAAGGTCTATTGTTATTGTTATAATACCTAATTCATAATTATCTAGAAAAAAAGAATGTATACTCTACGCAGACGACGTAAAATATAATAGTAACGAAGTCAAATATTACATTGAATATTCGAGTCTGATGTTGAATATATAGTTTTCACGCGGGCGAAGCCGCGGGCAAAAGCTAGTATATATATAAACTCAGATTCATATCATGGATGTTTTAATTGTTGTACCTATCTACCCTATTTCGACTAGAAAGGGCGCCGGGACTATATACTAAACCTGCAAATGCGCCGCGAACTGTAAAAGTTTGGGAACCTCTGGGGGTTAAATAGGGGATGAAAGTTCGTATGGAAGTTAGTCAGGTACACACGGCTACATATCAAGCTATAGATTTCCAGTATAAGCTGACCTCTTATTGTACGGAAATCCTATACAATGCGAGATCATCTTATACTGGAAATGCTATAACATAGCTTCATATGTAGCCGTATGTACACGGCTTGTATCTAAGAAATATTCTATTCTGTTGCGCATCTTTAGTTACATCGTTTTTATATTTTTATCAAACAAGAGCCTTCTGTCCTAATAGACTACCAAGTCTCAAGAACTAAGTCCATTAACTGTGTCTATCCAACTTCTCGTAACTGTAGCAAAAAAGTATGAAACAGATAATAACAGATTAGGCACAATACACCAGCTGTGAAAATTCGTGGGAATCACCAACTACTCATACTCCTAAGTACTGGAACTGCAAGAAAAACTACACAAAATCCAGTTATAAAACAAGAACTTGTGGAGTTTTCTGTGCTCTCGTACTAATGATAGTTTTTACCGTATCTTTGTATTAGCGAAGCGGCGGGGCGACCGCCATAGCTGTCCTCCTAACTCGATGTTACAGGCGTCGACACTACCTAAGTTTTAACTCAATACATCATGATTATAGAACTGGCTGCGAACTTGAAACAAGATATTTGAGAAGAAGCTTTTCGAGAAGATAATGATTAAGAGTTAAAAGTCATAATAGAATATTGATTCGGTAATTGGATGGTTGAATTCATGAAAACCCCTCTGAGGTGCTGATATTATAAGAAACAACTAAGTTTACTATTTTGTATCCTTATAGATAGGATAGATAGATGAATAAGAGGAATCTTGGAATAAATTAAATTTATTCCAAGATTCCTCTTATTCATCTATCTATCCTTATATCAAGATAATAGAAATCAGTGCCACAAAGAGCTCTAGGCATTATCAAACCTGTTCCAATTTTCTTCCCCCACTATAAACGACATTCTAGATATAGGTATAGCACAGCAACTTAGTGGTGTTACTTGTGGGAGCTGGAAGGTATTTTGTTCAATCAATCGCGAGTATCGAACCCTCTCCGTTGATAAGACGCTTCCTTTGACGCGTCTCCCTTTGAGGTGAACGCGCGAATCCGACAACACTGATAAAAGAGTTAGTGCCAATTTGAACTATAAGTCGCAATGAGATGGTTATAGCCGTGATATAGTTATATCCCTGGGGATATAGCTATATACCGTAATATAGTTATATAAAAGCGGTTCAAACTGTCTTAGAAAAAAAATCCTATACTATTAAATGAGCAATATTTGTATGTATATATATATATATATATTTGTAATCACGTTCTCAAAAACGGCTCTAACGATTTCGATGAAAGTTGCAACAAAGGGGCTTACGGGGGCGATAAATCGATCTATTTAGGTCTCATATCTGGGAAAATTCGTTTTCTTTTTTCACATGGTAATGGAATATGATACAACGTTAGTATACTTTGATGATATGTTTATCTTTTTTCACCCGAGCATCAGAGCTCAGTCGACCAGATACTAACTATGATACGGACACGATCTAGTAATATAACTATTACGGCATTCCGACCAAATAGGTTAGGTTAGAACTATGACCAGCTATATCGAAATTACATTTAATTATTATTAACAAAATTAGGGCACTCCTACAGTTATGAACTGCTTTCATATAACTATATTACGGTATATAGCTATATCCCTAGGGATATAACTATATTACGGCTATAACCATCATACGGTGACATATACAATATACGTGCATAGACCAACAAGTCTATGTGTGATAGAAGTTGTATCTATTAAATATTAGGAAGATACAATATTTAAAGCGTGAACATTTTAAACTCTCTTTCCCATACATGGATGTTATTTTGGGTCGGCATGATTCGGTTATAGTACCTAACAACCGAAATTGTACTATTTATTCCCTTTGAAAGGACTTCTAACTAACAGAGGTTTTCTAAAGCATTTCATCATCCATCATTGTAAAATACTAAGTATCTATTACATTGAATAATAACAAAGCTGCATCATTCACACCTCAAAACATTTTAATAATGCTCCAGGTCTACCAAACTATGAACTAATTACCTTTAATGCCACGAACAGCTGAACGGAAAGCGCAGCGCGGCGGTGGCAATGTTACCGATCTATTCAAAGCGCCTCAGTGCCACACAGTCAACCTGACAGCTTAAATGAGCAAAGAAAATTAGAAATCTACTCCCTTCACGTAATACCTAGTTCTGCTAAAACTTTTACGAACTGACAAAACTAAAAAGTATGATCTCTTTGTTAATCATAATAGTGTTTTCCAACGTCTTTGTGAACTCCACTTTTCTTTAAAATTCAGAGACAGAGGGTATCTATTCATGTTAACCTTAATAAGTTGTCTGCTGAATTCAGTAACAGTGATATTCCTATTCGATTATACGAGTATTAATACAATAATATTAACATCGACTTCATAATCATGATCCTTAGCGAACTCTTCAAAAGTCCGAGGTAACCTGTGAAGACGAATTGTAAGCCAAGCCTACAGGCTAAAAATAAAACATCAAATAAATTAGAAAGACGTGGAAGTCCCTCGAAATCGATTTATGATATATCTAAGTCGAATTAGACTTTGTAACTTTGGCCATCCATCAATCAGATAATTCAAAGTAGAACGAATGATTGGAAAGAAATCGGAAAACAAATCGATACGGGCTTTCATTTGAAAAAGAATTTCAAAAACATAAAAGTTTTTGTTAAAAATAATTACAACTTACAGATAAATAATAAACATGTAACATTTAATGCCATTTAATGTAGAATAATATAGAAGACTAGCTTTTGCCCGCGACCTCGCCTGCGAGTAGTCAAAAAAAAAACTTCTCCAAGAAAATATACACATTTGTGCCTATTTTCATGGTGATCGGTCAAACGATGTCGGAGTTTATCAATCTCAAATATACCAGCATTCATTTTTATATATGTACAGAGATTCTTTTTTTTTTGTGATTTCCTACTAAGTAAATCGATAGTTCTAAATAATCTTTCATATTGAATCGAATCCTAAATGTGGAATGGAGGCAGCAAACTAGCAATCAAATCAGAGCACGAGAAGGAGCAATCATTGCATGTCAGGCTGCAATTAGACTCACATACATCCAGTTGACTAGGTCACTGCTATACACTGGCATTGATTGCTTCGAACATGGGAAATACTAAGATTTTGTGCTAGTTGGAGATTAGTTTATATGCGAGATATCGAAAAGTCGGATGCTGAGCGGGCTAGGAAATGAGGCGTTTTCCTTTTGAGTTCACCTGGCAGATGCCACCGGATTGCGAAGAGTACAAATCATATTTCTAAGCATGGATAAGAAGAAGGACAATTGAACCTATTGAGTTTTTATGCCAACAATATCGCGTCTCTTGTTATAAACTATACCTAATGCCTATCTGAAACTGAAACATAAAACGACCTTTCAAAAGTCAAACTTAAGATCCCGCAATAAATATCAGGTATACAAGTTGAGAATCATGACGCTTAGGGAACCCTTTTTAACATAACCTGTAACAAAAAATAGCGATCCGGGCTTGATGCCAAGATATCGTTCTTAAAAATCCGTATTCCATAGTAAATGGCGTTGAGTGAAGACTCTCCACTCGGCCCCGTGTTACTTAATATTCAAGCAATTAAACCACAACTTTGGATATCTGAAATGGTCGTATCCGTTAACATTTTTTCCACAATATTTAAAATAATATCCAACGTCTTTAAAAAAAAAAACCTTGCGACGGTAATTTGTTTAGCGATTAACATTTTATTGTAGATCAGTAAGAAGCGCTAAAGAATTCAAGTCGCATTAGCACACTAACAGAATTAGTTAGTGGTGTAATTGAAAATGGCGATATTTTCCAGACAATCTGTGACAGGGCCAAGTCGGAGAGGGACAAGGAAAAATAATTATAATTATTGTTTCATTCATCTACTCAAGAATGGTGCTTTAGATTTAATTTGATTATTCGTAATTTCAGTCTTTCCTTTACTTATTATTTAACATTGTTTCACTTTTCAAGCCAAGTCCAGAGTTTTTCTATGCGCCTTTAACTAGGTACCCTATAAAATTAAACCACATTTTCAATCTCTGTGTACAGCATTTTCCAAGTTGACGCGAAAGGAGCAATCTACTTGACGACTAAAAATGGAACGTTTCCAATATCGCTGACATCCCTGAAGTCTCCGGACGACGCTACATCACAACACACTCCAAGCATTTTGTCTGCGACCGCGAAAAATCTCTCGCACAATACCTCCGAGACACACAACTATTGGGATACCTCAGAAATGTTACTCTCCAATTATATAAACGGCTCTTATGATGAAGTTAATGCGTTCACCTTGAAACAAAACGCTAAGAGAAGCATCAATGATGCAGTGTCGAAGAACATTACGTCGGTTTTAGAGAATTTGTTGAAGAATTACGAGAATTCGCAGTTGCCTACACATGGCAAAGGTATGTTTGAATGAAAAGATATAGAACCGCTCTAGTAAACAATAGTCGCTCGTAGATCAATTTCGCCGTCATAAATATTCCTTTTATAGACCAAACGTTAATCAAACTAAGTATTAAGTTATGTATGACATAGTTGTGTCAGTCTTGTATTTGTGTACTAGAGGCATATATCTCTTTATATTATTGCGTCAAAATATATTTATTTGATGTATTTCAGGATACCCTACTGTCGTACAAACTAATATTCTGATAAGAAGCATGGGGCCCGTTTCTGAACTTGATATGGTGAGTATAAACGAGTAAGATATAATGTAACGTAATGACTTAATTAAGTAAATGAATATTCGTAACAAATAAAAGCTTCTACTTCGAATAGGCGACGAATCTGCTACGAACTTGCTACGAATCTGCTAAGAACTTGCTACGAATCTGCTACGAACTTGCTACGAATCTGCTAAGAACTTGCTACGAATCTGCTACGAACTTGCTACGACTTTTTCTGACGTAGTACAAAATACAAAGTGACGTATTTTCTACGTACAAAAACCGTCCTGTGACGTATATCACTATTGAATATTGATTAGGTATATTATCAGTTAGACTTGCTTGACAAACAAATTTTTCTACTAAAGTTAGTTTGCATTTTGTGATCGTGTCGTCGAAGCAGGTTAGTAGGCCTTTCGTAGAAGAACCTTTTTATGAAGTTGTAAGACAAAATGATATGTGAGTTGTTTGCAACATGTTACCTACTTATTAAGTCATAACAATTTTATGAGCGTAGAAAAACATAACCGACATTTGAATGTGGTCTACTCTCTTGCTACGAAACTATCACATGAACAAAATTTTTTTACACAATATTTTCTATACCAGGATTATTCAATGGACTGCTACTTCAGGCAGTATTGGCGTGACACTCGACTGTCGTTCCTCGGTCCCATCCGCTCGCTGTCACTTTCTATCAAGATGCTCGAAAGGATTTGGCGGCCAGACACGTATTTCTATAACGGGAAACACTCCTACGTCCACACTATAACTGTCCCAAATAAGTTGCTCAGGATTAGTCAGCATGGGGACATATTGTACTCAATGAGGTAAGCAACCTTATGGTTTTCCCTACTCATGAATGCAGTGAAGATTAATTAATTCACGACCAATTTAATCGAATCTGTTTTATCAAGTCAATGAACTCGGATTTAACAATTGAACAAATACACGTTTGGATTTGTTACCCCTTACTGCGGCATGGATAAGTTAGATGAGTCCCTTAACACACAGGCATTTTAGTTTTCCATAGAGAACAGCAAAGCCATGAGTTCGTCAATCTATGGTACAAAACTTTACGTCCACAAATACGAAAATTCCAATTTACGTTTGAGAATAATTAATTTCATACCCTTTACACAACCAAAGCGTCCGACATTTTTAATTGGCAAAGTGAAAAATATTCCCTGATCCGATTACTCAGTGGAGTTTTCATCGAACGTTAAATCCGATGGGAATTGTTGTTTTTAAAAATAAACGGCATTGAGATATTTTCAGGATTTATCAAGATTCTTTTTCACAATCTTCTGGTCGTAGTTTCAATTAAAAGAACAACATCAATTTTTCGCAAAGAACATTTTGTATAGCTTTACTCACACAATGACCAATATTGGCTCGTTTTCGGTATTGATGAAAGATTGCCATGTAGGTTTATTTAGGCCATTGCCGACAAAGAAGATCCTAGACAATGACTTTATTCGAGCGTTATAAATGACCTACATATTTTGAGGAAAACCGTGAATAATCCAAATAAAACTGAATGGATAAGTTCGTCTAATTTTCGTCGGAGAATATGCAACCGTCCACCCGTTAATCGGTTTAGTTCGGACGAAATTCGGCAGCAGAATTGCTTCGTTGAACGCGACACACAGCCTCTGAGAATCCTTTTAGTTAATCTAATGCCTTAGTTCAGTGTTCCGGACGTTTCCAGCTATTTACCGTTCCACTTTGCAAATACGTAAACTGTTTCCAACTAAAATCTAGACCATTTTTGCATCCGCGCCCTTAATTCGGTTACATAAATCCTTAATTATACACTGATGAACCTTGCGTCCAGTTTTATGGCCAACTTTTTTCGTAATATAAATATTAAGGATGATTTGTAAATAGATTTTATGTTTCCAGATTAACCATCAAAGCAAAATGTCCTATGGAGCTCCGCAATTTTCCAATGGACCGACAATCGTGTCCTCTTATTCTAGGAAGCTGTAAGTATACACTGTACTAAGTATACACTGCACTGACCTGTAACCCTGAACTTGAATATGTTTTCTTATAGATGCATACTCGAACCAACAACTGGTGTACCAGTGGCAAAACTCTGAGAGTGTCAACTTTGTTCCCGGTATGACCCTCTCACAGTTCGACCTCATCAGTTTCCCTTACAGAAACTTCACGTTCACTCGACGGGAAGGTAAGAAACACTTACCAAACTAGACCTACATACTTGTAACATATGTAAGTACCTACTAGATAATATACGCCTGGTCATGCAACACATTTATGAAGTTCTTGTTCTTGTTCGTACAAAATAAGAAGATTATTTAGTTATTTGCGCGTGACTGTACGGATTAAGTATCTACAAAGAACTTATATTCATTTAGGGAGAAAGTTTGTCCGACGCAAACAAGAGTAACCTCCCTTATTACGCAGCCTATACAAATAGAAACGTATTTGTACACGCGGAACGTCATATTCTCGTTGGATTATATCACCATATTGAGGAAAAGTATGAGACGTTTCGATATTATCTGTTTTTTATTAATTTTTAATATGAAAACTTGAAATTGTGTTAACGTTATGAATATTGGAGGTATGGAGAGCCGAGAGTGCTCGCCATAACAGTGTTTTCATCTCCACTAATCACGCCAGGCGCTCCTCCCACGACCGGGCACTTTATCCGCTTACCGCTTTATATGATTCCGCGCACATGGGTTTGGGTATGGAAAATACCTCCAAAACTTTATATGTATATTCACGCCAAACTGGCAAATTCATTAAAACTTCTGTTATGCAGCTCTCACAGAATTGCATATTGTATCTTTTAACATAGCATAACATCACGCATGTATTCCCCGAAGGTTCAGGCAGACGTACACCCACATTTCGCCACTTATGTTTAAGTCCCATGTAATAGGGGGCGAGGCTATTGCCATCAACCAGGCACAAATCAAGACTCCGGGCTGCTACTGAGAAATTCCAGATGGAAAAGCCCAATAACCCTTTGCCCGACCCGGGAATAGAACCCAGGACCTTATGCGAGGCAGTAGCGAGGCAGTTGTATCTCTTATTAATTATTATTTTGTGAATTTGTCCGTGAATGCCGATAAGTAAATAAATTACAAAGGGATTCCTCCATCACTACACTCACGGGGAAACTCACTCAGCCGTAAATGACGTTACCGTCTGTTATTTATCGAAAATTTCAATGCTCTGAACACGTCGCGCTTTAGCATTTTTATCTTAAATTGCCTCGCAGAATAGACCTCAAGTGCTTCTTTTATAAATATGATTTGCTTTTTTCGTCTCGGAGGCAAATACAAAATAATGTCAAACGAATTGTAGCGCGTCGAGCCAATGACACGAATCGGCTTTTACGCGCTGAGGAATTTACATTCGCACAAATAGCTTCAAACATGTAACGATATAAGCGGTCATTGATTTTTAGTGTTCAATATGTTGCTACTTATCCAACAAGTATGTTTTACCGCAGTAAATCTTCAATTAGGCATCATAAACTTATCTATCTACCTATTTGAAGCAGCAAACTATTTCATCCATACATTATCTACGACATCTAAAAATCTTTTCAGGGGAATTCTCAGTGCTTCAGGTATCGTTCAATCTTCAGCGACATACGGGATATTTCCTCATACAAGTGTACGTGCCGTGCATACTCATCGTGGTCCTGTCCTGGGTGTCATTTTGGATTCATCGCGAGGTAACATGTAAACACGTTACATATTATTCAGGGTCCATACAATGAATTGGTCGTAAACATTCGCTTTGCACTTTGCAGGCCACTTCGGACCGGGTCGGGCTTGGGATAACGACAGTGCTGACTTTGTCCACTATAAGTTTGGACTCTCGCACTGATTTGCCCAAAGTGAGATACGCGACTGCTCTCGACTGGTTCTTATTGATGAGTTTCTTCTACTGCATTGCAACACTCTTGGAATTTGCTGGCGTGCATTATTTTACTAAGGTATGAATAGGATTGAAGTTTGTTTAGCAAGTCAGTGACGCCTAGCTCTGACGTGGATTTGTGGATGTTCCAGGTTGGTTCAGGAGAGATTGTGATCGATGATGCAGAATGGGAGGAGCTGATAGAAGAAGTTGGCGGTGATGCTTTCGCCGCCCGGCAACTAGCGGTGCGTCGGCGCAGCTCAGCTCGATCTACTACGAACTTTGTAAGTAGGTACTTAGCGCCCAAGTTTACTGCGGCGTAGCCAAAAAAGAAGGTTATGTGTTTGACTTGTATTTATGTATGTATGACATTGTATGTATGTATGTATGTATATATGTTTGTCCCTATGTTCCCTCGTAACTACTAAACGGTTGAACCGATTTAGATGAATGATATGTCGTTAGATTCATCTTTATTGCGCGAGTGTCACCGGGAATATAACAAAAATATAAAAAATGGCGAAATGACGGATTTGTGGCGCCATATGTATGTATTAAAAAATAAATCTCCCAGCCTATCGAGTGGGGTATCAAAAGGAAGAGTTTTAAAAGATGATTACAAAAATATATACAAATTATGTTTAATTGTAATTTGGAATGATAAAAAAATATCCTAACGAAAAAGTGTAAAATAAAAGAACTTAATTTAAAAAAAACAAACCCGTTAAAAGTGAACTTTAAAAAGATTGAAACTTGATGACCTATTTCTCTCTCCAATCCCACTTAATATCTACTATAAACAATCTCATGCAGTCGGAGGCAATAGGTCTTTATTGTTAAGAAAATGCCGTCGAGTTTTTGATTTATTATATTTACTTTTTTGTTGACATACATGGTTACCAATTCTACGCGTCATCAGAAATCAAATTATTCTATTGATAGGTACAATGGTTAGTCAACTTCAGCATGATCATCATCCACATTTCGACTTTACTGATTGCTGGACATAAGCCTCTCTTTTTTTGTGCCTATGACACACCTAGATACAGACCTATGCAAACTAGAAGTACCTATACCATCTATCAAAGCTATTGCATTTTACGACAATACAAAAATTCATTCCAGAGCTTCACGCTACCCGCTCAAAGCAACCCTGGGGAAAGCGGAGGCCCCGCCGAGCAGACAGCAGTCCGCCTGACCATGGAGCGTACCACACAGACCGAGAGGCGAGTGCCGCGCTGGCGCCAGCTACTCTACTGTCTCGCCGGAGACGACCGGTACAGGCGGCAGAGGCAGGTTGAAGCCGGTACGTGGAAGTTGATCGTTTTTATCTAGTCTAGATTATTAAGGCGCCACCCACAGCGGCCCACGAATAAGCTATACGCACGTGTACATAGCTTCGCATTGGCGTCAGCTTCTCTACTGCCCGCTGGAGACGACCGGTCCAGGAGGCAGGCAAGTTGAAGCTGGTACATGGGATTTAATTTATAAACTTGTCGCAAATATTACGAAGATTTCCCCCATCCCTCCATCCTCTTCCCCCAGATGGAAGTTGCTACCCATCTTCTCAGCACCTTTACAACACTGTAGGTCTATAAATTCATAAATCACCGCATGGACAGCTTTTAAAAGCATTTTTTTTTCTTCCAAGTTTTGTCTGCCGAGAGGTAAAATGTTTAGGAATTATTTAAAAAAAGTTCCATCTATCTGTATAACCTACATTGTAAATAAACGATTTTCATTTCTACAGGTATGCGAGGCCACATAAATAGTGTTTCCCACATCGACAGGGCTGCACGTGTCATGTTCCCTGCGTCCTTCGCTTTGCTCAACTTGTTCTACTGGATGGTCTACGCATTCTCCAGTGACGATTTCGCATGGAGCGACAACCCTATGAATACGCTGTCTCATTAGAGATTTAAGGGTGTTGCGTCTTGGAAATTCAAATTCAAAGTTTTCTTACGTTTTTTGCGACCGTAACAAATATGTATTTAGAGAATTATAAATATTCAAATTTAGACAGTTGTTTGTTGATTAGACAGTTGTATTGATGTTTTTTATCATTAATAATCTGTAATTATATATTTATTACGGTCGCGAATCATATTTTGATCAACATACAACCTAATACTGACCAGCGAATTGCTAAAACCGTAAGAAAAGTTTAATTTCGCGGGGTACCCTAACGCTGGCGCTTTCAACTAAAGCTGTTGGGACTGCCCCGTTTTTGCACCGCATCTGAGATGTTTGCGCTGAATCGAACTGACGACATTTACTCGGTTATTCGAAAAAAAAACTCTCACTGAGGACAGTGGCGGAGAACATCTACTCTCTTATTCTGAGATATGTGGGGGTGATGAACGAGTGAAGTACTTACTTTCGCTTGTGCCTCGTCCACATGAAGCGAACTCAAATAATAACTTTGAATTTATATAGATAATATATTTACTAACATTAATTATAAGAAATTTACTAACACAGTGGATCTTATGTTGTCCGAAATAAAGAATTTATATTATATTATATATTAAGCCCCATTTACACGAGGCAAGTTTTTAGTCTGTGGCATACAATACAAATTAAGCACATAAATCAATTACCTACATCGTCTTAACAGTGTTTAGACGGAGCAGATTTTATTGGTATTGGTTGGTATTGATATGCCGCAGGCAATTAAATCGCTCCGTGTAAATCAGGCTGCGTTTCCACCAGAGATGAGCGAGGATGCGAAGCGAGAGATGTGTGTAACCAATAACTTAGCTCATGCTATGTGAATCGATGTAATTGGTTAGTTTCACACATATCCCTCGCTACGCATCCTCGCTCATCTCTGGTGGACGCGCATCCTTATGTATTAGAAAATTATCAGTGATAGTGTACGAGGAGCTCGTGGCTAAGTAATAAGTGCAGCACTTATTACGGGTCGATCCGTCAGGTTAAGCTACGCTTGCCGGGGTTGGTCCGTGGGTGACCATCTTTACATACTGAGACTCCTCCGTGCCTCGGAAAGCACGTTAAGACGTTGGTCCCGGCTGTCATTCATGGATCTTTGACAGTCGTTACGGGTCGTCAGAAGCCCGAAAGTCTGACAACCAGTCTTACTAAAGGGTATCGTATTACCCAGTTACTGGGTTGTGGAGGTCAAATAGGCAGTCGCTCCATGTAAAATAATGGTATTCAGCTGAATCCGGTTAGACTGGAAGCCGACCCCAATAAAGTTGGGAAAAGGCTAGGCAGATTGATCAGTGATAGTGTACCTAAGTCTATAAAACTAGGATATTAGGGTGCCATATTATAGTTGCATAGATTTCAACATATTTGTATATACAGGGTGGATTTTTGAGTCGGGGCAGCAAGTGTAGGTGGTACCTTAAAACCATTGTAGTTACAGAAAAACGGTCTTACGAGACTATCCTTGTTTTTAAGGTTCCGTAGTAAAAAAGGAACCCTTTTAGTTTCGCCATGTTCGTTTGCCTGTCTGTCTGTCTGTCCGCGGCTTTGCTCAGTGACGGTGAGTACTAGAAAGCTTGTTATTTGGTATGGGTACACATATTAATCACGCCGACAAAGTAGTAAAATAGAAACAAGAAAAGTTTTTTGAGATATATTGATCCAAATTCACAAATTTTGAATGAAAAAAGGGATTTTTTACATAAACTTTTTTTGATGCCAATCGATTGTTTTTTATAAGGATCAAAAAGTCTATCGGACTATACTGAACTGAGGTTGGAGTACTGGAAAAGTTGGAAATCACAAACAACTTTTACCATGGATTTCGTAGGAAATGAGACTCCCAACTTACTTTTTTGGCCGGTACAATAAAAATGAACAAAAAACAATTGAATTTCGAATTACGAACGAATAGGCGTTCTCAAAGTTCTGTTCTCAAAGTAAATAATTTTATTTACTTTGAGAACAGAATTTGGATAGTTCGTTGCTTGTGATTTCTGTAATTCTGACAAAAATGTCCTAATATTTAAGAAACTTTAGACTTGCATGGAAAAGTTTTTTGCGATTTCTGACTTTAGTGGCCACTCTATCCATCATGAAAATGTAAGTTGGAGTCTCGAGAAATTTTGATCTGCATTCACAGATAGATTTTGAAAATTGTACAGTCAGCAAGAACATGGAGAATTTTTACAATAACGTTTTTGATGTCTATCGATCCTGTTTCTTATATGGATAGCTATCGGACCAACTGAGGTTTGGAACTAGAAGTCAGAAATCGCAAAAAGCTTTTCCCATACAGTTCGTAGGAAATGGATCATTTCCAAACACACAGAAAACAAGTTCCAAACCTCAGTTGGTCCGATAGCTATCCATATAAGAAACAGGATCGAAACACAGAATCAAAATTTCTCAAAAAATTAAGGATAGTCTCCTAAGACCGTATTCCAGCAGCGACAACGCATGGTACCTGCCCTTACTGCTCTATCCAACCTGTAATGTGTGTATAATACCTATTATTTCAATAAAATATTTAATGTGTGCTGTTAAATGTATCGTTATTAATTTATGAACTTTCTAGTTATTCTGTATCTAATAGTACTGGAAATGTGTTTGACGTCTTCTTACTTATTATTGAAATGTCAATCCAGGTGAAAATAGCCTGTGGTGCTGCAGTTTCCCAACAAAAGTTATAAAATCTTTAAATTGGGTTTTTGTTTCTTCAAAATGCAGCAAACATTTTTTACCCATATATTGGGTCCCCACCTATGAAATTGGCGTTTTTTTCTCACAAATAGAGAACCTTGTCACTTCTATGAATATATATAGATGGTCTTCTATTTTGTTTTTTTGATATTCATCAATTGCTTGGTATTATATCGAATAATGACCATCATAGACAACTACCAAAAGTAAAAAAAACCTTATTACTTATAGTTTATAAACATAAAAAATACCTTAAAAATGACTCCTCATTTTGTTAGCAGAAATGACCACTATTTGTTTTAATTTAGCCAAAACTTATTTTTGTCGCTTAATCTAGTGGCATATTACGTTATCTTAGTTTTTAAACATTAGCGCATAAAAGTTTTAAAACAGTAGTGTTCATGGTTGTTATATAAATTAAGAAAATGTTAGTATGAAAAAAGCAACTTCTTTAAAATTCTCCATACAAAACGCTGATTTCATAGGTGGGGACCTAATATTTTTGTTTAGTTGCTGCCATCTTTTGTTTTGATTCATATTTTTGTTTAGTTATAACTATTTATGTCGAGACGACCTTTCTGTTAACTAAAAAAAACAGTAAAACAATCAGAAGGCCAATTCTCGTACTTAAAAAACGTTCACATTCTAGTCGCAATCTGTCGAACTTGTCAAAAATGTTGGTAAATTGATTGTATTTTTGACAGATTGCGAATTTGAACGTTGTTAAAAATTACGGGAATTGCCCCTCTGATAATTGATAACAATGTGTCCGAGGTAGAAATAAATAGATCTGAATGTATTTCACGTGTTTTATTATAGTCAAAAACTAAAGCCATTATAGGTAGGTATAGTGAATTTTGTTGAAGTCGGAACTCTTGAACACTTTGATCTTACCAATAATAAATACAATGCTTTTCATTTTTATTATAAAAAGAAGTTTACGAAGTATAAAACATTCCTTAGTCTCACCAGGAGGCCTATTATATGTATTCGGAGGTACACTGTGCATTTTCAGTGGTAAAGGAAACTTTACAGTCGTTAGTTATACGGTACGATGGCCATTTGCCAAAACGAAGGAAAGAGGACATGGCCATCGAACAATCAATAGACAAACACATGTCTATCAAACAATCAATAGACAAAGGCATTTCTATCAAACATTCAATAGACAAACACATGTCTATCAAACAATCAATAGACAAACACATGTCTATCAAACAATCAATAGATAAACACATGTCTATCAAACAATCAATAGACAAACACATGTCTATCAAACAATCAATAGACAAACTCATGTCTATCAAACAATCAATAGACAAACACGAGTCTATCATGCATTACATTATTTCTGTCCTCGCGTCTACTAAATCCTCTGTTTTTGGTGAATAAGTAGGTACAATCATTGAGTCCTGAAAGTTATCCCAGTCACTAAAAACTCACAGCAAAATTTATTTCGCAATGCCTCGTTGACGGTCACAAATTATCGTTCATTCGGGTGACAACATAAGTATCACCTACCTATATTCATGTCACAAAATAAATAGCATAGCAACATCGACATTTAAAACCTGCTGCAACTGTAAATAGGTATCAAGTATTTGCTGACAACGTCATCTTTTTTCTATACAATGCCGCCCATGGGCATGTGACCGCCCGTATTTTTCAGAATATTCATAAAAAATTATGGAAAATTAACATTAAAAGAGGTATCTTTAATATTTTACGTGTTATTCAATTTAATTTTTTTGAGTTGTGTCTGTGACCTTCCCTTACATTTTTTGCCATATCTTCGATGTTATTGGATTTGCATTCTATTAATTTTTTCCCTTTTAAAGTTATATTTCGATATTTTTCATGAATATTCAGAAAAATACTGACGGTCACGTGCCAATGGGCGCATTGTATCATAATAATAAAAAAACATCAAAAGCATGTATTCAAAATACCTTCCTATCACATAGAAATAAATAGTGCCGTCCATAAAGACGCGCGCCGCTCCGCTCCGTACTAAAGTACAGCTGACAGTACAGTAATCGCGGAGAGGGGCGCGTCGTCGTGGGTAGCAATATCTGTAATCGGTGTTTACTAATAAATCTTTGCTCAATATTGTGCTACAATGTATATCATTGTATGTCGATGTTTCTACGCCATTACGTCGGTACACTAGCCTGACCGCATACATCCTGGCTTTCCGCGGTCGCCTGAAACCACAAGCTGGCTAATCACGCATTGAAAATGTAAACTGGCTTCTACACCGCCAAATTAGATGCCATGAAAAGTGAGTGTGCAAATATTGCACAAATATTTGAATTACCAATCAGATGACCGCGAAAAAAAACTATGTATGCAGAAAATATTAGATGTCCTGAGATATTATTACACACAGTTCTGTCGGCTGCACGAATATAACTAACGTGGTTACAATACATACAATTTTTTTCTCAAAAGACACCTCTACACGGCAGCAGATCAAAAGAAACAGATAAATACTTTAGTATAGAGAGAACAATCGATGTTAAATATTATATAGTATCTGTCTAAGTATACTTAATTATATAACACTTCTCTAACAAATATCACAAATACATAGGTTTATCATATCATAATCGTCGCAATATTGAAAATGTATTCAAGAAGAGGTAAATTTCGAAGAGAGCTATTTAGGCTAACTAATATTCTTGTTGGTCCAACATTCTGTAAATATACTAATTCACTTCGTTGCAAAACTGCCAACCTTTAGTACGCCATTTAAAAGTAGAAAATAGACATCTTGAAGGCATATAGTTTAAATACATAGTGGAATGTATAGATTTTTTTAAGGCTTTCATCATAAGTATGAGAATTACCTACTACGTCAACATTATATGGCAAATATTGAATTGTGTAAACTCGTTAATACATACTTTAGAATATTTCGCGTGGACATTACCAAGTTATTAGGAAAATAGTTCACTAATAATGCTAGATGCACCGCAAATATTACCAATAAATATTTATAGCGATAGTTACATGAAATTAATTCACGTAATGAGCAAACAGTATGGAGGTCCCGTAAGTACTTATTTATTTATTTATCATACAGGATTTAAAAGGATGGTGCATAAATAGTATTTAGATAAGCTAATTCATTATCAGCGGAGCGACGCGTATTCTAATAAAACCTACCGTATCATCGCTTCCACATTCGAGCTGCATTTTTCCTTGTGAGCATACTGAGAACATTACGTATCGGCGAATTTCGTTCGTCTACCATTATAAAATAATCTGGTAAATTGATTTCTGCGTATCTTTACCTCGAGAACCGTACAATGATTACAGATAATCTGGCTATATATTGTTGATTATCTGAATCTATACAATTCAATGCACTAAGTGCTCAGATTTACAATGTTCTGACGACACAACTGTTATCTTACAAATAATTTTGAAAGATAGTCTTGTTCGATAATATAATTATTATTAATATTGAATATGTCTTGCAATTGCAACGGACCCTAACTCCTACGGAACCCGATCTAAAAAATTGACAAAAGAGTTGTATAACGGTAAGCGATGCGCATACATACACTATATAAACGTATCTACTCGCTACAAAGTATTAGTACCATTTACTTAACTCTAAACACATCGATTCAATTACAATTATATAAATATAAAACTCTATTTACTAGCCCAAGTGGGTTAATATTCACGTATATACAAATATAAATTTATTCTCCGTAATATAAAGAAGGTAAATTTGAATATACAAGTCATACAAATGGCGATGATCCAATTTTTAAAATAAAAACAGCTGCCGTCAATCAAAATAAATGCTCCCTTTCCAATCAAGCACGGCCTACGTCAGCGCTATACAAATTTATAAACTAAGACATCATAAAAACTGGACCATACCCACCGAATTTAGAAGACTAGAACACTGGTCACAGATATTTCAGTATAGGCAAGGAGATTTTAATAGATTTCGATCACTCATTCAAATTAAATATCCACGCTCACACTCTCTCACATCACATAAGCTAAAATAACAATAAATTAATAGCCTGTGCAACCCCGAGTATTATCTCAAGCTCTTACATATCACTTACAATGGACTGCACACAATAAATAAGAATTTCATATATTCACATCTCCAATATAAATAATTAAATCACAGATTCTATATTTCATTATGAATATTTTTTTATCTACGTATCTTTTCTACCTAAGACGAGATAAACGTTCATGTTATCTTTGCCTTTTACGTACACGCTGCCTCGCGGCTCGAACTCGTAGCGAGCCGACAGCATCGGTATGCAGGCCTCGCCCACTTGGATCCTCTTTGGCACGCCCGTCGAGTCCATCCGAGACGCGATGTTCACAGCGTCTCCCCAGATGTCGTAGAACAACTTGGTGGTTCCGATGACACCCGCCGTAACATCGCCGAAGTTATACCCGATTCGAAGAATAAAGTCGAATTCGAGCAAGTCTTCGTTGAAGTTATCGACAACTTTCTGCATCTCCAACGCGAACTCCATCAGCTGGTAGAGGTGCTCGTGCGAGGCGCGCGACGCGTGGCGCAGGTCGGGGTTCAGTCCGCTGGCCGCCATGAAGGTGCTGCCGATAGTCTTAATCTTCTCCACGTGCTGAAACTCTGACCTCTCTAGCAGCTCATCAAAGTCCGCTATCAGCTCGTTAAGTACCCGCAGGTATTCCTTCCCTTTCAAATACGACTCGTCGTACATTTCATTAAAGTTTACTATACTGGCAAATATAATGGCGACATCTTTGTGATTTTCCGAATATTTAGCTGTATTTTTGAGCTGGTCGGCGACATGTCGTGGTATTATATTGTGTAGCAACCAATCGGCCTGATTCCTCATGTTCTGTACTCTCTGTTTGTCGCGGTTGGCCACCACATTACTATAGAAACTCAAACGGTAACTTATTTCGAACTCTCTGTTCAAGAACCACACCAGCATCAACAACAACGCAACATCCAAGTAAAGCTCTGTCAAATGTAACTTGTGTTGATGACTATCAAAGCCTATAGTACCGTTGTTGAGGTCTTCCCAGTCGATCATCGAAGTATTTACGAGGCTGAAGTCAGATATATTCTGAGCAAACATCTGTGGGCTTTGTCTTAAATTACTATCAGCATCTAGCAGCAATTGAGTATTGGCATCGTGACAACCTAACACGGCAAAAAATAGGAACAAACCAGCATAAAGCGTCACTAGAGTATTTTTTACAAGCCAGTTCATCTGAGTGAAGTTGCAGAAATGCACTACACTTATACACAGCAGGTATACGTAAAACGACTGTTCACCTCTCAGGATCGTCATTGTGGTGTTTTGACAGGAAAAGTTGAGGAGCACGGCGAATATCGGCAAACTGATGAGCAACCCACCTGACAGGTGCCACGGGAACCAGTTCGACAGCTTCCTGAATATTCTTACCGACCTAGAGATGGACTCCGTGAGTGCCTCGTGATTCGTCTTCCACTTAAGATAATGTCTATAGGAACAGAGTGCCATTGCTACGATTTCTATGAACATGAAAAATATGAACCATCCTATTGAAGATCTCCAGTCACTGTATAATGTGAATATCGAAGCTGTGACCGCTAAGAATATGATTGCGGAGACTAGAATGTCTAACGCGGTGTTGAATCTTGAAGTAGTGAGCGTCGGCGGGAAATCTTCGCAGTCGTCGCTTCTGTGGGCTTTGTCTCTGTAGTGTCGTTCAATTTCGGAGGATTTGAAGAAGAGTGTGAATCTGTTGAGAGGTGGTTGTACGAAGTAGTTGATGCCGGAGCGCGCGTTGTCTTGTACGCAGCGGATGAGTTGGAGGTCGGATTGTTTGCGCAGTTTCTGTAGGGACTGGACTTGTTCGTCGTTGAGCGGGGGGGGCAGGCGGCTGCGCGAATGCTCGTTGAGGGAGGACTGGCTGGACGTGTAGTAGCCCGACACGCGGTGTTGCATCATGTCGGGGTGGGACGTCGCGATATGGTTTAGCGCGTAGATCTGTAAATATAAAGCAAACATTTAAAATTTATAACGGTGGATGAAGATCTGAATTATTATTTATTATTTGATAAGACACCCTAGCAGCTAATGCGTTATTTCAAATAGCTTGTGGATATTTTTATCAGTCCAGTCGGTTCATGATTTGTGGAAGTAATTTCCTAACTCGGGCGAAATCATTATCTAATGCGCGCTGGGCGCATACATCACGGATAGCGCAAATTTGCTTCTTATTTGCGCATTTGAGGTTTGCGTCAATGCGCGCTATCAGTAACGTATGCGTCCAGCGCGCATTGACGCAAACCTCAAACGCAAGTAAGAGTCGACGATGTGATTAAAGCTTTTTCATTGACGCATTGCCGCATGCTTCAAAGAAAAGCTAAAACCGTAAGTTGAATCACCTGGTTGTAATAACAGCTAATTCAAGTAGGTATTATAAAAGTGGAAGTTGCATTACGTATACTGTTAGCGGTTGCTGGATTTCCCTATGATAACGTTAGGTCATGCCACTAGAAATAAATCAGTCGATTATTTGCCATTAGATACTATTTTATACCATTTTGTGTATAAAATTAGAATCATTCACGCGTTGTGGTAAAATGCAATAAGAACCATCATAACGTATTTTTTATTTCCTTAACAAATATATCTATGCGTAAGTCACACTTGAAATTCCGAATTATATGTACACGTGAAAGGAACTCAAGGAATTTTGTTACGACCTAACGGGAGTGTCCCAACTGAAATATAAAGGGTATCATTAAATTAGCCGGCGAAACTTCACAGACGTGATGGGTATCTATATGCAAACATGATAAAAAAAAGATAATTATGATGTTTTTTTGGAGGTCAACTACCGGTGGTAGTTCTTTTACTTGAAGTATGAGTTGAGAAAATCTGATTTCTTTTGTTTCATCGTTTTTAGCTATACCAATCACGTCTGTGGTGTTTACACAAAACAATATTTATGTTTTATCATATCTATTTAAAAAGTGCTAGTTTTGTTATTCGTAAACAGGGACCAAACTAGCTTTTTAAACCCTAGGGACTAAAAATGATTTGTATTTGGAATGTGGATATTGTTAGTATAAGTGCCAATCACCAAAGAGATCAAACATTGTATGAACAAGTAACAAGCAAAATAAAAAAAAAGTTTGTGTAAAAATTAAAAACGCGCGAAATGCATTCCACCTTTGTTCGTAATTATTTCCTCAAATTCGGATTACACGTTTTATTAAAAAAAAATACGTGTGGCACTCGAGGACTGCCGCGGTAAAGCTATTGCATAGCATATATTCAAAAATAAGAAGATAATATTGTTGATTTAAAATATTTTTTAAAAAAAATACCCCTATACCCCCCCCCTAAATCGCAGAATTTACACAACCGTCAATGACGTCTGCCCTCACGCGTCTGCCCGCGTTCGGGTCGCGCACTCGGCGATCGCGCGTCATTGCCTAACCCGCCCCTCCACCCTCGTTCTGCGCGCCCGCCGTCGACTCATCGCAGGTCATTCTTATCGTTCTAACTTTTAAAATATTAGTCCAAATTACTTAGTGTAAAAGACAAATTTTATCTACATTAAATACCGAAAGCGATGAAGGTATTTATTTTGATACGAATTAACTAAATACTCTAAAATATGCAACTTAAAAAAAGTATTCAATTTAAATGTATTTATAGCTCACTATTTTGGCTATAATGGCTTCCACATAAAAGGTAGATATATGCTGTCGCGGACTTTTATTTAGAACTCTTTAAGACAAACAACCCCACAATACATTCTTTTCATGTAACTCCAGCGGTTTAGGCAGCGCACGCAAAGATAGATCTCAGAGGGCAGGATTTTTTCCGACTTACTGGATACTTATCGTTATATTATGGCTAAATCACATAAAATCTTTATAAATTGTAGCCTATGTGTTATTCTGATATATAAGCCACATTACTGTAAAGTTTCATTCAAATCCGTTCGGTAGTTTTTGCGTGAAAGAGTAACAAACATCCATCCATCCATCCTCACAAACTTTCGCGTCAGGTTTTTTCGTTACGGAATTTCTACATTCGGTCGCCGCGCTCAGAGTCTCCGATAAAAGCTATGCAATAGCTTAAAAAATGTGTCTTCTTCAAGTAGTGAGAATGAAATAAATAAACGTAGGTACTTATTCATACGTTGCACTTACTTATTTTCTCATAGAGGATGATAAAAAGTAGAGTGTCCACCTCGGAAGCAAGACTATTTTAAGCTCGAGTGAAGTACCTACTTTGAAACCCTCGCTGCGCTCAGGATTCTACTAAGCACTCTCGCCTTTAAAATAGTTGTTTGCTCCCTAGGTTGTTTCCCTCCATATACCTTTTTAAACTAAACTTACTTCTTTTTTTTCAAGTTTATACGCTAATTGTGGTCGATGACCCCACTAACAAACTCGTCAAATTAATTAATTTCATCGAGTTTAGATATAACCCATCACGTCTGCGGAGTTTCGCTAGCTAATTTAATTTGACCCTGTTTTCGGGGTCGTCGAGGCTAAGTAATCTGTGTAGGTCCGTGGATGGGTGACCATCTGTACATAGCGAGACTCCTCCGTGCCTCGGAAAGCACGCTAAGCCGTTGGTCCCGGCTGTCATTCGTGGATAAATGATAGTCGTTACGGGCAGTCAGAAGACCGAAAGTCTAACAACCAGTCTAACCAAGGCATATCGTGTCACCCAGATAATGGGTTGTGGAGGTCAGATAGGCAGTCGCTCCATGTAAAATAAATGGTCTTCAGCTGTATCCGGTTAGACTGGAAGGCGACCCCAAGATAGTTGGGAAAAGGCTAGGCAGATTGATTTCAGGGTGACCGTCGATATTATTTTTCAACTACCTCCAGTTAATTTGTTTTACGTAAAATATTTTGGGCGACACAAATCTTAACTTGTATAAATACATTACAAATAAGCGATATAAACTAAAACAGCTCTTGATTGCTCTATTTGATATCATTAGTAGATATAATTAACGAGTTTTCCTCGAGATAATAAACTTCAAAGCTAGTATCAACTTTATTTTCGTCACTCTCTTGACACACTACAAAACCCCCTGACACATGAAATGCGACATTTGCGGTGTTTATACGTTGATGACGTCAGCGGCACCCACTGGGCAACGTAAGTGATTTGTAACCTGACTCCTAGCGAATGGAAATGTGGGTGTAGTAGCTAACTATTCAACCATATTTCATGTTTCCAACGAAATAGGAACACAAAATGTCTGACACTTTATAATAAAGAAAAATGAACTCAACATTTCTAAGTTTTCATACCAACAGAACATAAACAACATGGTCACGCAGTTTTAAACCCTAATCACTGTACATAAAGCTGAAAGCTGGTACAAATTACGATGCAATGGTATGACGGGCATGCTTTATGACTGCAGCACACAGCTCTAGAGGTATATGTTTATAATTTATTAAAAGCGTGTTTACGATGCGTTACCATTTCGTGAAAAATCTCCGCGCTTTAACTCAAATCTGCGTCAAGTTTATTTATGTGTAAGAAAATAAGTTGATATACCGACATGCATCATACATACATGCGGGATTAATTTAGCATGTTTTACTTACGTTATAAGTAAAAATAGGAACATCAAAGTTGACCTGTTGCTGTATGCTGGAGCGTCGACTTGTGCTTCTGATGCCGGAGTCTTTGCGGCTGTTGACTGAGGGACAGAGGCTGATGACGTCATCAGGAGGCCGGGACGCGGACGTCTGCGGCGGGGGGAGGGGCAAGTTCAGTCTTCGATCCTTCGGACGAATCAACTCGTCCTGGGTTGTGATGGTTGAACTGCGAGCGCGACACACTGGCACCTACAATGTTATAAAAAAACAACATTTTACTATCAGAAAATAGGTTGCTATTTGTTAAGTCCTCGTTACCAGCTAACACGTGTTAAATGTATGTGTACACAAGTTTTCTCGCTTATGTTACATGGGTGATAAATAATTCGCACACGTTACGAAATACGCGATCATACTATCCAAATAACAAGTTCATGAACTGATTTACAGCAGTTTCTTGGGAGTTTAAACCTTTTTTGTGTAAACAGTCTATAACTCCTTAAAAACTGTTGTGTAGATAGTTGAACAATAGTTGATAATGATACAAGTTCTTGACGATACATAAATAAAAAATAAGAAACTTGATGCTACTGTAATTATGTAATCATAAGAAAATAATCGCCATACTGCGGGGTTTAGTCGGAGATTTCCGCGACCCTCGGTCACGAGAAAACTAATTCAAATGATAAACATAATTAT
Source organism: Agrochola circellaris (assembly GCA_914767755.1). Classification (NCBI taxonomy): domain Eukaryota; kingdom Metazoa; phylum Arthropoda; class Insecta; order Lepidoptera; family Noctuidae; genus Agrochola; species Agrochola circellaris. Next base: position 8,375,521 of record OU611847.1, read on the forward strand.
AAATATTGAAAGTTACATGTCCATACCTACCTACTTATGGCAGACGGCGGCTTAATTATTGTAAACATCGACTAGTCAACGCATCATTATTATTTTTAGTTTTTGACTATTCTCGGGACCCTGGGGTCCCGGACTTTTGGAAGGCGTACGAGGTGCCGAAGCCAAATCGAAGAGGACCTTCCAAGTTAGGCGTTTCGAATGAAATGAGGCACCAACCAACGATTATCCCTGTATGTACTATGCAAGTGCACACAAGGACAACCTCCGGTTGGTGCAGGACTATTGCAGGATATGGAAACAAAGATATTGGACTATGGGTGGCTAAAGTTGACTGGTGAACTGGAACTATGGAAGGACTATGGCCCCTGGCTCATCAATGTTTTATATGTACACGGATAAAATGGCAAGGGGTGACTTGCACACTCAATAATGGGCCTCCGGAAACTGTCGCTAGCACATAGTGATGTAGCGACAAGGGGGCAACATGTCCTGAGGTGCTTGAGGAGTGGAGAGGTATTGCACGACTTTCAGAACAATCCCAGACCCCGGAAGATGGTCAAGACCCCTACGAGCACTTACTGGAATACTTCCTTCTTCTGACCACGTTAACTCTTGCGAATCTCCACTCAAGCCGGCCAATTAAGGCAATAATGAGGTGGGAGCTCTGTTCCTCGTCAATGTTCACTCCAGCCGGGCAATAAAGGCAAGCCAGAGATGAGGAACAAGATTTCTCCCGGGAGATAGGGTCCGTGGGGTCGCTACTGCCCAACAGCTCGCCACATGCTGCCCTGCGGGTTTCTGTATCTCTCTTGGTCTGGCTTTTCATCCCAGACCTGTTCCGGCAAAGTAAACTCTACCGGCACAGACCCAGAGTTTGGAGCGCGCAAGCCCCACCACGCCGTCAACGTAGAGATACGGGGGTGGGGCTATTATTATTATTATTATGGAAATAAATGTTTATTACGTAGTATTAGTAGTAATGTGCACTCCCATCCCAACTACAAATTATTATATTAGACGACCAACGGGTAATAAGATAATAATTATTACAAATGAGTTGCGCAAACGCCAGTATCTGTTACGAGTTACGACTCACTTTGCTCCAGAGTCAAGGGCGAGGTTATAAAGTTTATATTTCGTAACCAAAACTTTTGATAATCTCGCAAAGATATAAACCCGATAGATAAGATGCTATAAAAACAAACATCATGATAGTTCAAATATAATTCTATTAATATTTTCTATAAAGCGGCGAGGAGCGCAGCTAATACTTGGCCTTGGTATGCAGATCTTCATAAAACGTTTCTTATCAGAATCTGTATTATCAAACTGTATTGACTTGGACGTGTCCCAACAGCCAGTGTCGCTACAATCGTTAGCAATATTAAACCAAGATCCGTGACTTAAAAACAAAGCACTCAAGTGTGACACATTACTAATACCTTTTACTTAGTCTCGGCGATTATTTGTGGCCATTTCTAACAATGTTAAGGCATGCGGTTTCCTGCTGGATGATAGTAACATAACATTACGCCTGCATTCCCCCAAGGGTAAGGCAGAGGTACACCCACATTTCGCCAGTTACGTTTAAGTCCCATGTAATAGGGGGCGAGCGTCACGGATGTTTCGTGAAGTACCTGCGTCGCATAGGTCGGACTGCCCCAAGGATACGGCGCAACATACGCTGGAGGAGTTCTCAGCTTGGGCCCAACAGCACTGTGCCCTCGTCGAGACACTTGGTGCGGGTCATCTTTCGCTGTCGGCCGTGTTTCAGTCTATGGTCGGAAGCGAAAACGCGTGGGATGCTGTCGCCTCTTTTTGCGAGGTGGTGATGTATGCAAAGGAGGCGGCGGAAAGGGAGAGAGAGCATACCTCTCATTCCATCCGCACCAAAAGAGCAGCCGGGCGTTGAAAGGCGCTTAACGATCTCCGGCAGGGGCCTGCGGGCGGAAAATTCGTGCTGTGTCGTCACTCGAGCAGTAAGGCTCAAAGAGGTAGCACGCGCCTTAAGGGCCTTACTCTCGTTTAGTACCGTAAAACGGTCACTTTAAAAAGCTGTCTTCTCATTAACGGCTTGGTTAAAAGATTTGAAAAAAATATATATTTGTTATAGATTCATGTACAATATTTCTGAAACAGGATTTTTTCGTATGACTAATACTTTTGTCTTAAAAAAATATTTACCAAAACGCTATTTTTGCCTAAAATTCCTAACTACTTCTAAACGGCTTTGATGTTTAGAAATATTTTTACACTGAAAATTTGATGATTAAAGGTACTAAAGATTTGAAACAGCATATGTAAATCAATCAATTTTTGCAAAGAAAATGTCCCCATTTAGAGATAAAGGTTCAGAGGTGCTCTGCGCGGGACGCGGGCGGCAGTCGTGCGTTAGCATCGAGACGGGGTGGCTGTGTCGCTCGCTGCTCCGCTCCGGCTATCGACCGACTATGCGCATACGTATGTGTTAGTGCGAATGTTTACGAACTTATTGTATTAGTGTGCGTTTATAGACTAGCTCGCTGCAGAGAGTCCAAATCGATTGAGCGCGTAGGTGCTTTATTGTTGAGTATTTTTTTATGTGCAATTATGAATACTTTTTTTTAATTTTCATTGACACGTTACATACAAATTAACAATTTACAATATAAACAAAAAAAAGTATATATAAAACATAACATAACATCACGCCTGTATTCTCGAAGGGTTAGGCAGAGGTGTACCTATAGTACAGACACATTTCAATTATGTTCAACTTCCATGTCGTGGCGAACCTATTGCTATCAACCGGGCACAAATCCAGACTCCGGGCTGCTACTGAGCAATTTCAGATGGAAAAACGAAATAACACTTTGCCCGACCCGGGAATCGAACCCAGGACCTTATGCTCAGCAATAGCGCTTGCGACCACTAGGCCAACGAGGCAGTCGTTGACATAAAATATTGTGTAAATAAGTATTAAAAAATGCCAAGGCGTATCAAGAACCGCAATAGAGACTATGAACGAGAATTAAAATTGATTGAATTTTAAAATGACAAGACTGGTTTATTTACAAACCGGCATATATTTAATGGAACCTCTAACTTTTGCGCTCCTAAACATATTTTTGAATTGATCCATGAAAAAATCAACAATGCACAAATTGTTAAAAAAGATAAACCTTTTTATTTAGCATGACTCACATGATGACCATGTGAAAGTAATATTTTTTTCTGGGGGTTCAAAATAAAAGTCCAAGATCGAGTCGCGACTGCAATTATTTTATAAAATTTTTCGTCATGGGCTTCGTTTTCGTGGGTTTAGAGGGTACCAATGGTGAAGAAATGAAATTGAATTTTTTTAGAGCCAGAGGCGCGCACGGGTGCAGCCTCGACGTGTTTTATATGGAATATTTCACTTTTTGTATGGAAAATAAGAAAAAATATTACCAACATGTTGAGTTTTAGGGGTTTAAGGGTTTTATAAAGGGGGTCGAAATTTTCATTATTTTTGCGATAGGACGCACCATTTTCGAGATATAAGCAAAATAAAAAATAAATACAGTACTGTTTTTGCACATGAAGTCGAAATGTTGGTGTGAATTTTAGTTCATGACAACTTATTTTACCCCACACCTTTATAAACGCGATTAATAATTGTTAGGTTTAGTCTGGTTTGGATAACTGCAATCAAAATTTTAGGTGAAAAACGTCAAATTCAGAATAGCAAAATTGCCATTTTCACTAAACTAAAAACTCAGTACTATCTTAGTGCTGTCAAACTAAAATATAGTTAAGTTGTGTCAGTTTAGTCTATTTCAGAATGGGAAATCGTCGTTTGACAGGATTAAACTAAATTTTAGTGATTTTTAGTCTAGTTTAGAGGCATTTGTGACAAGAGAATCGGCACCATTGTTAGTTTTCACGAACTAAATTTATTTACTTACTCTCTAAGCTCATGTAATCCCATTGAATGACTATTTCATGAAATCATGATATTTGACAATTATGCAAACTTACGGAGTTGTATTGCTGATTGTAATGATTATAATTATGTAAAGCCATATTTGTTACGGTCGCGATTCATATTTTAATAAACATAAAACCTGACACTGACTTGCAAAATGCAAAAAAATAAAGAAAATTTGAATCTCGCGGGCTACCTTAGCGCATCTAGGGATGCGCTAATTTTTAAACAGTTACTTTAATGTCTCTAGTACAACGAACGAACCAAATTCTCTCTGCGGCGAACGACGAAAGAAAACACAACACAAACAAGTAGGCGCGTGAGAATGTGACAGCCGGCGGCGGCGCGGCGAGAACCGGTTTACTCAGGTTAGCGCGAGTTTTAAAATTCTATTCTCTGTAATAACCGGTAACCAAAATTATTTAGGTTTATACAAAATCGTTTTTTTAACTAACCGGTTAATCAATGAACAGTATTCGGTTTATGAAAAATATTAACCGGTATTTCAAAATCGGTTCCTCGCCCAAATCTATCAATACAAATATCAGCCTTGCATCCACTATTCCCTTCTGGAATCATAGGCAAAAATAGCGACCTACGTGCGCATGTCTGCGCTCCTGCATATTCTTTGACCGTCGTTTTAGTTTAGCGCGCCACCGCGCGCGTTTTACGTATTCCAGGGGTAGGGTGTTTAGCTCCGCCCACATGCGCAAGGTCAGTGAGCCTACTAATCACCTTAACGGGAGGACGTGCGGTCGTGGGAACGGCCACACTTGGTGATGGGGCCTGTCAGGCATGGTGGGCGTAATTTTGAATCTGTGATATCTTTTAAAGTACTCATTTTAATGATATGATGTCAAGGCATATATTAATCTAAATTAAATGCCCAATTTAAATAACATATTTTATTGGATAAGGACTAATATAATACCGGTCAAAATAACTTCGGAAATAACAATAAAATTTTTATCAAATTCTGAAAGATAATAATTATTACTGTGGGTCATCCTTAGAAGATAGACATATGCCATCACGGACTTTTTTGTTGAACTTTTTAAGATGTACAATGCTGTAGAACATAATTTTTAAGTATCTCTCACGGTTTACGCAGTGCACACCAGTAAAGCTCCCAGTCGGCATGATTTTTTCCGACATCTTCAACAATAATTGTCATATTTCAGCCAATTAAAACAAAACCTTAATGAATTATATACTAAAACCTTCCTCATGAATCACTCCGTATATTGGTGAAAACCGTTAGAAAATCCGTTCGGTACTTGTTCAGTTTATTGCGTTCAGACAGACAGACGCGGCGGGGGATTTTATTTTATAATATGTAAGGATATGGATAAGAAGAAGGAAGTATATTTACCTCAATATTGTTCGATCTTCCATATTGAGAACGGTAGCTGCTACTTCTGGCAAAAGGCGACATGTTACTCCTTGACTGGCTCAAGTAGGATCGTATGTCGATGATCTCCCTTTCAAAGGACGCCATGTCATGGCTCAGTGGTGGGATGTTCAGCTTGATGGTACTCTGTACCGGCCTAATCTTATTGTCTTGAGATTCTATCACAATAGGCACTTGCTGGTAACCGTTGCTGGACTGCACCCCAGACCCCGCGTCTCCCCTCTCCAAGAAATGTATAGACTTATCAGTCAACGCCTGCTTTTTCATCTCATGAAGCGGCGTATCCGAATGCTTCCGTAAAAATCTAGGCACTTTCCAATTTTTCAACTTCGTAGTGTATTTGCCGTAACTCCCTAAAATAATATTATTTATTAGAATACTAGAAACATCTATAAGCTAAATTATGTACACGTTCCGTAGTATATTCATGCACAACATTGTATGAGCTGATACTTAAGCACATTGTTTCCGAACGTGAGGCAAAATGCTTTTTTTGTCTAGATAAACATACCTACTTCAAAATTGTAGTGTTTAGTTAATCAAAAACCAATGTCAGGCACAGTAATAGAAACCTAAATAAATAGAAACGGAACCTACAATAAAAGATAATCGCAATACTGAAACCAATTATTGAGGTTGCAGAAATATATTTTGTTATTTCTAACAATTTATGTTCAAATCGCGCAGCAACATTAACATCGTTCTCGTTAAATCGGAACTATTTCTGTTTGCAATGAAAGCAGGAGAAATCTATAGTGACTTTAATTGCTTGACTATAAAATCGAATTTTGCTACATGTTTACAGTTTATTTGCTCGATATTACTGCTGATACGAAATGCGTATTGTCGATTAATTCAGAGCATGCGAACGAAGTGTTAGAGAATTACGATTTCTGATTAAAGAATGTATTTTTTTGTAGAAATAAATTTAGGAAGATATCGGAGAGAATGACTAACACAAATCATCCCACTCATGTCGTGATCTGTGTGACAAAGAGCGTCACCTTCGCGTTATGAAGTCACTCTATATCTTATCAGCTTGTGCCTTATTCTTGAGATAAATAACACTTTTCTTCGGTTCAATTCATAATATTATACTGGACTGAAGTAAAAAAAAATACGAACAGATATAAAATTCATTAAAAATAATAATGAGCACTAGCAGGTAATTTTAGATTGTTGTGTTACAATATACCTAAGTAGATGCAATCACAAGCAAAAATTCGTAAAAGTACGTAATAGCAATTTTATATAGCCAAGATGTTCATAATTAGCGGCATATCTCTCCGTGACCTTTAAATCCGCCAAATTCTTTGACATTCCAACTTATTATATTAACTTTAGTTATCTGGAAACAAAAAAAACTCACCTACGGAAGTGGGACTCTTCGACGAGCTGTCATTCGTGTCGGGGAATCCCTTGGTCTTTTCGTCCAGCTCAGTGTCCGAATCCAATATACTGGGCAGTGAACTGGCTTTTGTTCGGAAATGAAATGCACTTGGGGAGAGGTAGTTTTTAGAATCTTTTCTGGATCCTAATCTGTCGTCGCCTCTAGGTGACACCGGGAGTGGGGAATGATTGCAGGAGAGGACGGACTGCGGAGATGCCGCGGGGGAAATAATCAGGCGTAAGTTGATAGGATTGGAGGGAGTCAAACAGTTGTCATGGTTATAAGGGGAGTACAGCTGACGGCCTTCGATAAAATAGGTTTTATGACCTAAACAAACAGAATTGGTTTTAGAATGTGTCCACAATACAAATGATCGTGCAATCGTATATCTATTTATAAATTCACTCACCAAAGACGTCATCCCCCTCTTCTAAGATATAGGAACCTCCAAGAAATTTTGCAGTCTCTTCTGATATGTGGACGCGACCTGGCTTCCCAGTTGATTCCATTTTGTTGGCGAAGCTGACGTCATTACTCCAGACATCGAATTTAAACCGGCGTGTGCCCACAATACCGCACAGTACGGTGCCGGTGTGCACCCCTACTCTCATATTTATTCCTTCGCCGCGCACTCTATCGAATTCCTTTATAGCATCTATCATTCCTGAAATATGTATTATGAATGAGTGGCGGCATGGTATTCGTACACCGCGGAAGCGAAATTGATTGAAGCTGAATTTAAACACGGATCACGTTTTGATCTTAGATTTCGGTTTAGTGCGTGATCCGTCTTAGCTTTGTCTGCCCAGAAAGTTACCAGCGTTGATAAAAAAAATATCCCCCTCTTAAAGGCTTGATTGAATCACTAGAGGAGCACTATTTTACTAGTTTTATCTATCTGATCTACTTTATAGTGGCTTGATATAAAATTCTGTTAAGAATTCCACTTACCCAGTCCCATTTCTACACAACATGTAGCATGATCCGGCCTGGGCTCAGGACAGCCAGATACGCAATAATAACAATCACCCAATGTAGAAATTTTCTCACATCCATGATTTTGGCATAACTCATCAAACTTTTCAAATAGGTCATTTAATATATTAACTAATTCTTCAGCACCCTTGTTACTTGACATCTTGGTAAAGCCAACAATATCAGCAAAGAGTATACTGACATTGTCCATTGAGCTCATGTTGAAAGGCCTGAATAAAGACTTGATGTCTGACGCGCCCGGGTTTGAGTGTCTCGGTTTGAGCGGATTGTGTGGCTTTAAACTAGCTTCTGTGTCAAGTACTTGCTCCTCTAACAACCAGCTCGCCACTTTGGGCGGCATCACAGAATGTATCATCTTTTCTTTTAGCTGCTTCTCCATTTCCAACTGCTTTCTTACTAACAGGCTTTGCCCTACTTTCATAAATGTGCCGCGCATTCTCACAAAAGTCATTAGGTATATATGTACACCAATTATGTGAACACAAAACTGCAGTAAAATTCTTACGAACATTCCAGGGCATTGCCATTCTTGCTCTGACAAATGTAACACAATATTCAGTACTTCAAACACTATTGAATACAAAATTCCAATGATAACACAGGCATACAGTGGTAATGGTGTTAGTGTATATATAATCAGCAATATTTCAATGCACATGGTGAAGTGTCCAGATTGACTGATGTCGGCGGCCTGAGATAATGCTGTGTCTAACCGTGTGGTGAGTGTCACCAGTGACAGGCTGAGTGTACACAGAGCGAGTGCCATGACCAGGGAGAGCTTGAAAGTGTACACTTTATATATATTTGTAAATGTTACAAATAGCATAACAGATGTAATCAATAGGACCCCAGCAAATATAGAACACAAAAATGGCCATTTTACTGTTATACCATTCAAACCAAGAGCCACAAAGTAGACAAACCATGATATAGAAAATATCAAAATGTATAAAAGTGCAAATCTGAAAAAAGAAAAATAAAAAACATCAAATATGTTTAGTTAATGATAAAGTTGTGGCATCAAGCAATTTATCAGTTTACTGACATTCATGCATGAATGTTACACACTTATAAGTGGATTACTTCTTTGAGAGCACTTACCTAAATCTTAGTCTTATTTGTCTAAAGGAACTACTTCTGTATTGGCCTTCAAGTATCTCTGAATCAAATCGAGGGTTCCACCAGATTCCCGTAGCGGCCCTCTCGAAGGCAATGGGTATGGTGAGTCCACAACAGTTGGTGGTGGGGTTGTTGCGTGCCAGGTAAGCTTGCACATGTGGAGCCAGTCTGATCTGAGCGTCTTCCCCCTCGGAGCAATCCACATCATGTTTGCTATCAAACTGTTGCGACCCATCACTGCAGCTGACACACCCACTTGGAGCATTCATTTTTTTATTAAATATTTCATTTTATCCATTGTTAAATCAAAGCAATAACATCTCTGGCCATATTTGAATCTGTTCAGGAAAACAAGCTATTGTAATGTTATTTTTGCAAATCTGATTCATATAATTCTCTGTTCTATTTCAAAACTTATTTTCGTATATAATACTGTGTATTTATTTGTATTCATAGCTGATATCAAGATAAAACTTTAAAGAAAATAGAACATTGACCTTTGTCAAATAAATAAACAAAATGAATCAGCCATTCACTATAAGCCAATATTTTTGAAAATATAAAGTTTTCTATAAAATGAAGAGACAGGAAAAGGATGATACAAGATACATTTAATAAAGGATTTATAATTTTGCAGCAATGTATGGATAAACTTAGGTACAGCATTTTGGGGAAGAAAGTATGATAGGCCTCATTCTTATTTTAAGGTATAATGTATGAGTACTATGTTACTAAGATGTATGACTGATACTGAGCTACTAAGATCTAGATAACATTAGTGTTGGACTAGACTTAAGTGGATTGAGTTTTACAATGATGGTATTGTGAGACAGAATCAATTTAATCAAAGACCAGTATTGATAACAGTATTCTCAGAAACAGCTAGTGAGCTTATAGATCCATTTTTTAAAGCACCATCCCTATTAATGTTAGCATTTGTCTGATGACCAAATTATTCATATTTAAATGACATACAGACATAATATTTTAGTAGCAACAAATTCAATTTCAAGAAAAACTAAAGATGTAGTATTTATAACATTGATTATCTTAGAAGATAAAACAGAGGACATGCCAGTATTTAGAGGATGTAGTTATTATTTCATAGAATAGAGCAAATACATTTTTATCAGAACATACATTTCAGTCATTTCAAGTGAAGGCATGAAAGGAACCCCAAATTTCAGAAATATAACCCATAATGGTACTTCATTAGCGCCATTCACATCCTATCAAAGATCAATATTTACGTTCTTAATATTCCTATAAAATTATCGCAGAATAATAGTTTCAGTTAAAATAAGAGATTTTTTACTTACCAAATCATTCTCACTTGAAATTCTTGACGTTTATTGATCAAGGTTATTACAGATCAATTCTAAGTAAAGAATTTTATCCAATTTTCAAAATAATAACACGCTCACTTTTTTTTCATGACAAAACTAGTTTATCATAATTTATCGCAGGAACCAAAATTATGAGTAAAAAAATCACAAAAAGACACACAATCCACACAACTATACGTTCTAGAGATGTTCGCATGACATAAAATGTCCAAAATGTCGTAGAACTCAGCTGAAGTAAATCGATGACAGTTTTCCATATTTAGTTGTTCGCTTAGTCGATTTTTGAAGCGCAAAAATTCTCTTCGTTTTACTGTGGAAGATTGGATCATAAAAATGATGATGAAAAATTATTACGAATAAACGAAGTGGAACGTGTAGATCACTACTTCATCATGTTACTCATAACAACTCTTGAAGACCGGTCACCGAGGTAAGACTGAAACCACTTTAGCATCCTCCGTGTGGGAGGATGCTAAAGTGGTTTCTAAGTGCTGGAGTTTAGCCAAAAGAAGAGAATGATCCACCCTATCGAACGCCTTACTAAAGTCAGTGTATATGGTGTCCAGGAATACGTTTATCTAAAGATTCTGACAGAGACGAGAGGTAGCACATGAGATTAGTGGTCGTAGATCTGGATTTGATAAAGCCGTGTTGGTGGCTAGTCAGAAGGTGTTTAACATGCGATGAAAGACGTTCGGTTATGATTTTCTCAAATACTTTGCCGAAAATGACTAAAATAGAAATAGGTCTGTAATTGGATACCAAATTCCTGTCTCCAGCTTTAAAAATAGGCACAACCAGTGCCTTTTTCCATTGCTCAGGGAAAATACCGTCCTGAAGAGACTTGTTATAAATAAGACTGAGGGGTAAAGCCAGCGCTTTCGCACATCTTTTTATGAACACGGGTGGAATGCCGTCGTCTCCCACGCTTTTCCGTTCGTCTAAAGATTTTAAGGTTCGGAATATTTCACCAGCATCGAGTTCTAGTTTACAGAGAGTCGGCGAATTGTTATTGATGTTAACATTTGATAGTTGCGAGGAGGTTGAAGTGTTCTAGACACCTGCGAAGTTTTCAGCAAACAAGTTACATATTTCGTGGCCAGTTGATGCGGTTTTATTATTGTAACACATAACCGCGGGGTAAGCACTGCTGGATTTCCTTTTATTTTTAATAAAAGACCAGAAGGATTTAGGGTTTTCTAAAACCGCATTTTCTAATCTCTCGATATAATTTTTATAGCAAGTTGTTCTTAACTTGCTACATTCGGCACGCAGTGTTACGAAGGATATAAGGTCAAGAGGATTATTGTATCTTTTTATTCTAACGCGAAATTTGTTTTTTGCTCTAAAAAGTCGCTTAAGCTTGGGCGTGTACCATGTTGGGTACTCTTTCCTGGATATAGTTTTCAGTGGTACGTGTTTCTTGATAACGTCGTGCAAGATATCATATAAAATATTGACTTATTTGTCTATGGGTGAAACTCCTCAAAGTGACAACCGCCTCTCGTCCCTTTCCTCTTTGTCGCCCATGTCGACGCCATATTTGTTTGTTGTAAGCCTATCGTAGCGTAGTCTGTGGTTGTCTACACCCCGCCAAGTACTACTTAGTCTGTGATTCAAAACTTCTTTCGAGGGAGCGTGAGCTGTATGTAAAAGTTTTTTTACCGGCGATTTTTTGTGGTTTTAGAAGGTAAGTGGCTATATTTTCATTTATAAGTAGTTATTACACCGTTGTAGATAATATTTTCACGAAATAACATCATAAAATCATAATTTTGAACAAAGTGTAAAAACCGTTAGGACGCGTCATTATTTTATGTTGACTGTTTTTGTGTGTAGTCGACAGTAAATAGATGAATATTCATTTAGAAGTAGATAAAACATCGTTGTATATAATATTATCACGAAATACAATCATAAAATCTTATTTTTGAACAAAGAAATGTTACGACATAAATCTTTTTCAAGGTCGTAAAATGTTTGAAAATGTTATGTTTTTGTGTGTAATCGACGATGAGTATATGAATATTCATTTATAAGAAGTTATTACATCGTTGTAGATAACATTTGCACTAATTATTATCATAAATACATGTGAAATGTTTCGAAAAAGCCCTTCGTCAAGTCTTCATTATTGATGAATTTTGACTGTTTTATGATGAATTAAGTGTATCTGTAGGATTTGTAAAACTCTAAAACTAATAATAACTAAATGCTTTGGTCATTCGAGGTGTAATAATTCATACTTTATTCTATAAAATTTCAATCATACAGATGATGAGTGCCAAAATGGTCGTTGACAGATGACTTGACGCAACTATGCTGCCCAGTCATATCGATAGATGTTATCGATAAAATCGATGTTTGTGATTTTTTTTTTTAGGTATACAAATTATTTCGCTTTTTGGAAAATTTTACCGACTTCAAAAATAAAGAATGTTCTCAATTCGTTCGAATGTATTTCGACCTGTATGTATGTATAGCTCTCGCTCACCTGTATGTGAGTTTGTTCGCGTAGTACTAACGTACATTGCTGATATTATTTTACACATGTTGTAAACATATAATATCACGCCTGTATTTCCCGAAGGGCAGGCAGAGGTGCGTTACACCCACATTTCGGCATTTATCTTGTGTTGTTGTTGTGTGTTTACAGGTTTTAGTTGTATAAACAGCTTATATACTGTATATTTTTTGATCTCTAGATGGCTTCCTGGAATGTGGGTGGTGGGGACGCCGAGGGGTCTGCCGAGGCCGAGGGTGCCGTCGAGGTGGAGGAACCTGCGGCTTCCAATTCCGAGATGGATCCCGATGCCGATGTGGACCCCGAGGCAAAACCGCTTTTTATGGTAATATTGGAATTACTACTATGTCAGTAATAATTTAACGATTTTTCTTTCAACAAAATTGATGCTTCCTATAATGTGACAACTGCTGGGACACAGGCCTCCTCTCTGTGAGATAACTGTATTTCATGCCTGTTTGTGTGATATCTTGATTGGTTTGAATGTCTGTTTGCTGTTCAGCTTTGGTGTGAGTTTTAGATAATGAGTATAGTTAGCCACAAGCATGGTGACCAAGAATCAATGTTTTCACGCACGCTCAATTGTAGTTATTTTATCCAAGGTCTTATTTTTCAGGACGACGACCCGTCAGATTCGATGGCCCGCCCATTGGGGGTTATTACGTCTGTCTTCGACGCCGAAGGCAACCTGCTGCCCATGACGTGAGTAATAAAATAAATAGCTGTTTTTATAAATGGTTTTCTTTATAATAAATCATAATGAAAACATTTTATTTGATAGGACAACCTCGTCACCGCTGCGGGCTTCGACTTCTGTTGCTGTTGGCTCAAGCTCGCCGCCCGTTCTGAACCCGTAAGTGTTAAAACTTGAATTATGATTGTCTTATACCTTTTCTTCGTAAATTACACGTAATAATATTTATTATTTTTTATCTTAGGTTGAATGTCGTTATCACGGCCTCTTTCGACGACGACATGGAGGAGGACCACGTCTTCCACCTTGCTGATGAACACGGACTGTTCCAGCAGGTGAAAGATGTGGTAGAGGACGTGGCGGCAGAGGAGCCGCAGCAGCAAAGCCGTCCGCGACGTGGCGTTGCAGCGCGGCGCGGTGGTGCAGAGCGGCGTGGCGGCGGCGGTCGAGGTAGGGGACGTGGGGGGGCACGTCGCCTCACCGGCAGTGGTGGCTCCCAGTGGGTAAGAGGAGAGCGATTGGTCGAGGTGGATGATGATGATGTGCCTGAGAGGTTGAGATATGAGATAATGAACATAGTGAATGCGAGAGAGGCAGCGAGAGCGCGTCTGATAAATAGAGAAAGGAGAGCAAGAGAAGAGAATGAGGAAGAGTGGTTAGATGCGGATGACGGCTAGGTCGAGTCCTTTTTTGCTGCAGAAGGGACTTCCAACCAGTTTGATTGGTCACCCATGGGCGACTATCAAGGTGCGAGGGAGCAATTTCTTCCGCAACAAACTGGGGCGATTGTCGCATCTGAAAATGCGTATGAGGCGTTTAGGCAGTACTTGGATGACTCCATCGTGGCGCACATCGTCTCTACGACGAACCGACACGCCTCGACGATCGCAAGGTCGTCCGCTTCGTTCGCCTGCGATTGGTATGACACGAACGTTCACGAAATTTTAGTCCTATTTTCCTACTGGATGATGCTCGGAATCATTCGGATGCCCTCTATCAAGTCTTGTTTTACCCTCAATCCTCTTTTGCAGACCAACCTTTAGGCAGATGTTTCCCCGTTCACGCTACATAAATCTTTGCCGCGCGTTTCATTTGGTTGACAACAGTAGCATACAGACAGACAGGACTAACCCTACTCTTTAGGTCCGATCATAGATCATCTAAATTCACGGTTTCAGGCAGCCTACATCCCATCCCAAGATATTTGTATTGACGAATCCTTGACTTTGTGTAAAGGAAACCTATCCTTCCGCCAGTACATCAAGACTAAGGCTGCCCAGTACGGAATCAAGACTTTCGAGCTCTGTGAGTCCTCTACTGGGTATCTTTAGTCATTCTTTATCTACCTCGGTGCTGGCACTTCCTATGATCCCGGTCTCCCATCCACTGTGCTGAAAAGCGCTACCACCGTCCTCAAACTCATCCGTCCCCTCCTTGACAAAGGCTATACTCTGTATATGGATAACTGGTTCAATAGCCCCCTACTGGCCAGATATCTGAAGGCGCACAAAACCGACTGTTTGGGTATCTTGCGTGCTAACCGCATCAATGTACCTCCACTCATGTCGCTGTGTAAGCTGAAAGATGGCCCGTTTGTAGCACGTCATTCCGGCGATGTGGTGGTCTTGGCCTTTCAGGACAAGAAGCGTAAGATAGCCACCATCAGTACCTACCACGGCGATTCACCAGGCCAGATGGTGGCGAAACCATAACGCCCAGCTCTGTAGAAACCTCAGATAGTTCTTGATTATAATAAGGGTATGGGAGGCATTGATCGTAAAGATCAAATGCTGGAACCATACCTCCTGGAATGAAAAAGAGGCGCTAGATGGAATATCAAGTTCTTCAAACACATGCTCAACTGCTCTATTTTGAATGGTACCCTTCTGCAGAGTTCGACGGCTGCTGCGAAAGAGCACATTGTGTTTCGATTGGAGTTAGTCGATCAAATTCTGCGGCACCACCACGAACATATCCCTAAAATCACATTCACCCGTCCTGGTTCAAGCAGTTTGGGCCCTTCACAGTGTCAACAGGTGCAACCTTTGCAACATCTCCCTCTTCAAACAGAACAACTCCAAAGCGATGGCCGTCGTATGCGTCGGCGTTGTACTTGATACGCTAAGTAACGGCGACGACGTGCTACAACATATCTGTGCTCAGCTTGCGAGGTCCCCCTTTGTTTAAAACCCTGTTTCGATTTATACCATAATAGAAGGTAATTTCCATTTGTGCCTCTTATTTCCAGCGTGACAAACATACAGAGACGAAATTAGCAGTTATTTAGGTTTTTTTTTTTTTTTAATATATATTCATACATTTATCTATTTTTATACGTAGTATAGCTTGGTGGACATACAGACTGACTGCCTTTTGTATTATCAGTTTTCATAGAAGAGTATACCTTTACCACAAAGTCTAACCGACAGACAGAGACGCACTATTAGTAGAGTCACTCCTTTTCTCGGTCATACAATCTGTTCTGTCTAAGCGCCGTGTTTGTGTGTGTGACGTGTGCTAGGCTGGGAGTCATCAAAACATAAATTATAACTGCTTGTTTTTGTTTCAAGTTACACACTATCATGTTTCTACTATCCTATCACAGATTTGCTGGCATTTTTATCATGATTTATATAAATGTAAATGAGTAATAAATAAATTTATAACCTTAATATTTTTAGTCTTTTTTCATGTATTTCTCATTTCTTGTAATATCCTCTTGCAGTTCGGCTGGCAGTAATTTTTTTAGAAATAGATAAGCATACTATATAAAAATGTGAATGTGTAATAAATGAATATTATTTTACCCTTTGTAATTTACCTTTCTATTTTGTATAGCTGTTTTCTTGTATTTCTCTGTGTATGTAAATTGAGACTATAAATGTGGGTGTAATATAACACCTCTGCCTACCCCTTCAGGGAATACAAGCGTGATATTATGTGTAAATGAAGTATTATATTGTACCCTTTGCAAATTACCTTTCTATTTTGATTAGCTGTTTTCATGTATTTCTGTGTGTATGTATATTGAGACCATAAATGTGGGTGTAATATACACCTCTGACTACCCCTTCAGGGAATACAGGCGTGATGTTATGTGACGGTCTCAGGCCTTCACTCTATGAGGAGTATTATTTGGGGTATTCAGGAGGTAAATATAATATAAAAAAATTATATCAAGAATTAAATTTTTTAATTCCATATGTAAACATGTAAAATACATTTTTATACAAAATAACATAATAGAAATGTTTTATTATTTTGCATACTGAACTCCTTTTCCTACACCACACTTATCGATACTTCAGAAGTAGTAGTGTGACCCATCACTACGAAATCTCGCATTCTATACTTTTTTTTTTTGTAAGTTCTGAGGTTGATATGTTTTTTACAATTATAGTGATATATTTTTACGAGATATAGGTAGCGACCGGTCAACAAAAGTCTAGGAAATTAAAAGATTTGCTGTCATTTTGCATGCGATAACATCTGGCGAGAAGATCGACGTAATAAGATATTTCATTTTTTCTATATTTTTAAATATTTTTCTTGTTTTATATATTCTTAATATTTGGGTCAATAAAATTCTTTATAATTAACAATGTTCTTAATTTAGTCACTAAAAGGAACCGTTTCATATGTAAAAATAAATAAAAATATTTTGACGATTAAAAAAAAACTTGCAGCGATAACCGTTATATAACCAACTGTAAGGATATTACGGTTTTCCTTGCTGTTTACGAGATAATAATTTTTTTCATACTAGCTTCATACAAATTTTTCGTAAAAAAATTATAATTCCTACGTTTTTGTGCAGAATTAACTCGGGTGTCATTTTTTTATATAGTAATAACTAATAGAACCGATATCCAGCAAAAAATCTGGCACTTGCAATTTGAAATTCCTAAGTCTATGAAAGTCGATTTTCAGCCCACCGTGCGCAGGCGGAATGCGCAACGGTCCTTGACAGTTATGACGTCAACGGCGCGCGGTCCCTTATCGATTGATGGCGTGATGTTATGAAGAAATCTCATTTCTGCAACTTTCGCGCAAGTGGCTTTCGCGGAAATGTCTTTAACGCAAGTGTCCCAGATCCATAATTATATGGATCCAATGCCAATCCAATTCAATTCTGTTGTCACAAATGCCTCTACTAGACTATAAAATTCCAAAATTTAATTTATTCCTGTCAAACGACGATTTTCCGTTCTAAAATAGACTAAAGTGACATAACTTAACAATATTTTAGTTTGACAGCACTAATATGGCACAGATAAAAAGGCAATTTTACTATTCAGAATTTGACGTTTATCCCCTAAAATTTTATTGTTTAGGGCGCAAGCAAAATAAATTGTCGATTTTTGCAATTTGCAGGTCAGTATCATGTTTTATGTTGATCTAAATATGATTCGCGGCCGTATCAAATTTTTATTTATAGAATTTTAATCATAAAAATGATTAATACAACTCTCTAAGCTCATGTAATCCCATTGAATGACTATTTCATGAAATCATGACATTTGACAATTATGCTAACTTATGGAGTTCTATTGCTGATTGTAATGACTATAATGATGTAAAGCCGTGTCCGTTACCCAGGCCAGATGTTGTCGAAAATGGTCATTTGAATCTTATAGATAATTAGTTTTGCGGCTTCTGTAAATGTTGCGCACATTTTTAAATTTGTTGCGCTGATAGTTTTTTAATTATTTCACAAAAACATTTCCTGCTGGCGTAACGTTACCACAGCCAGACCTTTTTCTTTCTAATGGGAATATTTCAATAAATACTAGCTATAAAATTAGTTGTCTAGATGTAGTAAATGTTGTGCCTTATTTTGTATTTGTTCTTTCATCGGTTGCGAAGTTATTCGAGATTTTGCTGGGGTAACGTTTTTGGTTTTGCTAGATCTTTGAAACGGTTAAGCGGATTCTTATCATATTTTGTACAAGACTTCTTAGGAATTAGTTTCAATTTGTTCTGCAATAAAAATACCAAAATAATGCATAGCTTAAAGGTTATTTCATTAAATAGAAAAACACTTCAATTGGTCCCAGCACTCTCAATAAGAGGTCTAAAGACTTACTTTAAACGTTATTTTAAAGCTTGTAACTGCCTTCAAATGTATGTGAAGTTTCATTAGTATCCTGTAAGTATTTAACAAGCTATGATGATATTCAGTTCTTCACGAGCACGGTCTTGATGCGCGCGGTGTTATTTGGCCACTGGATTGGATATATGAACTGAATGTTATGTCAATTATTAGTTGTTTAGTTCAGTTGTATATCAGTAAAATTTCAGCGTAGTACATTGGATAATTAATGAGATAATACGATTAAGGTCATTAGGAAGTGAATGACCGAGGTAACCCGACCAAGTTTAGGTGGTTACGAAAAAGCGAAAACTCTATCTTTGTTGGGTTTTGTATCTTTTTTCTTTTCTTTTCCCTAAATCTCGAAAATGGTGTGTCCTATCGCAAAAATAATGAAAATTTCGACCCCTAAATGAGATGCATAAACCCTTAAAACTCAACATGTAGGTAACGATTTTTTCATATTTTCCATACAAAAAGTAAAAAATTCCATATAAAACACGTCGAGGCTGCCCCAAGTGCGCGCCCCCGGCTCTAAAAAAAATTCACAGGGTAGGGTAAATCAAGTACCACGTGCAATCGCGATTGTCAAATACGATTTTAATTTTGTCAAAATTATTTTTAAATATAGAGTTTTTTTTTTGCAGAATAGCTTTAAGATTCTCATAGCCAAATGTAAGGAATTTTAGTGATAGTTTAGTTAGTTTAGTTCGGTGTACAAGAGAATCGGCACCACTACTCGTATTTATGTAAAACGCTTACCTTAATGTTATTGAATGTCTAAATGCATCTCACACCAAATTGTAGCATGAATGTGCCTAACCTCTGTCGAGTGAATTTTGTGCACGGACTCTTAACATGAAAACGAAGTAGAATTTACGTGCAGTGAAAGGTCGATTATAGGGCGCCGAAAGACAATCTCGCTCTACCCTGATCAAGGGCTAGGGCCGGCGCTGCATTTCCGCCTGACGCAGGTCCTCACCGGACACGGTTGTTTCGGGAGGTTCCTGTTCCGCATAAGGCGGGAGGAAACGCCCGGGTGTCACCACTGTGTGGATCGCCCGGAGGACACGGTGGAGGTCTGCCCGGCTTGCGCGGGGCACCGGAGACGGAGCGCGTGAGGGAGAGGCAAATGTCGCGCCCTCACGCCCCTAGCCGCCGCAGGAGACGCCCTGGGCGTCGGGAATCGCAGGCTGATTTCCGGCCACCGTATGCGCGGGCTTGCGGACGGTGAGCAATGGGTAGCTCGCCGTCCGATAACGACCAGCCGTGGTATTCTGTAAACATCTCACCGTGATAACTTGGGTGAAGTGAGCTTGATGTGAGCTGTCATTGCACCTAAATCGAGGGATTGACACTACGGACAGCTCACTTCACCTCACTCTTCACGGTGAGATGGTTACAGAATAGCACTGCAGGCCCGGGTCGACGGCGCGTTGTGTTCCACGCGCGCCTCAAAGAGATGTCAGCACAACGGAAGGGGTCCGCTAGGACTGATACCTGCCGGGGACGCGGGACCAAACGTGCGGTTTATATATCTGTTAACTGTCTTATCTTTCTAACAGCAATAAGCGGCCGAGCTCGCTGGCCCGCAAGAGATGTTATAAGTAGGTAAGTAGGTGATGTTATAGATGATAGGTCCCCATTGTAGTTTCTCGTCTAGCGTGATTCCTAGCATCCTAGGAGAACCGTTTGATTAATCAATTCCAATTTTTCTCCATTCTATACCATGTCACATTCGCTACTTCTAACATTTGGTAATTTAATGTAGATTTAAGTTACCTAATTTCCACGTACTCAAGAGTCTCCTAACAGTTCGAGCGCAAACAGTCAGTCCATGAAGGTTACGAAACTGTTCTTGGATCGATGTTACCTAAATTCTTTGAAAGGTAAAACGGCTTACGTGAAGTTCCACAGCTTAGGCGGCTACTTCAGGGGCACCAAAGGATAGCACCGAAAATATATTTGATAGCACTTGAAAGAAAGGCAAGGCTGTTTGAAAACCCACGCGTTTTATCGGCGGGAGGCTGTTGAAAATAATAAAGAAGAACGACGATGCTGCAGGAAAGGCTCGATGCGTTATCAATATTATTTATAGAGGCAGATCTAAAACGTTGAACTTAAAAACTATTGTTCGAGAATTTAATTCCCGTAAAAGTCGCAAGTCGCATTACAATAGGTAAATAGAGCCCACAGGCGTGGATAGGACATCAAGTAGTCTTAATCCGGCACCGTTGATTATAGACGCTCTAATAAAAAGTTGTTGCAAGACCGATTTTTTTCTCTTTTTCGTGAATTCAAATTTAGAACAATGGTGTTAGCAAAATGATGACCAAAACTGCATTATAGTACATTATGAAATTAGTGAATCGAGGGCCATAGATGAATCACGAGTAAATCACGTCGGTTGATTTTAAAGATCAATGATGTGTCATCTGCAAATAACACCATCTTATGATTCATCAATATGATTTTGAAGTAATTGGGGTAAATAATTTAATTTTATGTAAACTAAAAAGAAGAATGGACCCAACGTCGAACCTTGAGGAACGCCTATTGCCATTTCCGACCCTAATGAGTTTACGCCGTTTACTTGAACTTTAACCTTTCTATCTTTCAGGTATGATCGTAGTAAATCAAGAGCAGTATTCCTAATCCCATAGTGTCACATGGTCTACGCAATCGAACGCCTTCGAGAGGTCTCAAAAGATTCCAATGGCATTGTGTGCTTCCTCCCAGGCATTAAAATTGTTCTTTATTAGGGTGACACCAGCGTCAGTGGTACAATGCCTTTTGGTGAAACCGTACTGTTGTTCATGAAAGATGGAATTTTTATAGTGACGTAACATTTGATTGAGCATCAACTTTTCAAACACCTTACTGAAAACTGGTAGAATTGACACAGGCCTACAATTGTTGGGTTCTTTTCTATCACCGGATTTGAACAATGGAACTACTTTACTGTGTTTCATGAGATCCGGAAAGACTCCTTGGTCTACACTGGTACTAGGCAAACTAGTGACAACATTAGATAAGAAGAGGAACAAAACTATTAAAACCTGTAGTTAAAATGATGTTCAATTTTTATTAATGAAAAATAGTTTACAAAAATATGTTTTTCTTCATAATGATAACTACATTATAATGCTATGACAGTACCTAATCACTAAAATAATTAGTAATAATTAATACATCATGCATCTTTGATTTCTAAAATTAGTTTATCAAAATAACATTAATGAATTGACAATAGTAATCAGATAAAACTGTAATATTTTTATACAAAAATTAGTAAAAAAAAGAGATATATTTAAGCAAAATGCGAACTTATTTGAGACTGTATAAACTTAATAATATATTTATTTGGTAACTACAAAGAACATTGTCAGCATACATCCATTTTAAGATCAACAATGGTGTGTAAGAAACATTATATATTAATTTAAATTATCACAATAACATTCTAATAAATAACTTACATTAAAAGGAAGACTCCTTCACTTGAAAACAATTTCATGCTACTAAAGAAACTTGTTCACATTGATTTTAATATAGTATTAAATGTAAGGCACATTTCGAGCACCATAATTATATTTATTGTCATCTTCACATCCAACCTGAACTTTATCAAAATATTTGTCTAAGACAACCCTATCTGACAAATGTAAATAGCTATGCAATATACTTTATAACATGATTTAATTAACATAACAATCTAAATTATTGCCAATAATTACATAGAACATTTAACAACATTCAGAGACAGCACTTCAACAAAGGTTGTTCTCTTAAAAACATTATAAACCACTGACAGCTCAGATGTTTATCACATAATAAATATTTAATATCTCTTTGCAATATCATTAAGTAGGAATTCCCAACATTAAATATGAATTAATTTCAAGATTATATCTAGTCATTATACATGCCATCAAGCAAAAAATCCATTCTTTTATAATGCCTGTTCTTCCAAGCTTCTTGTCCTCGTCGCAAGGCCATGTAGCCAAGAACTGCAAACATAGGAACTAACAAAATTGATATAACAAGAGGCATTATCATCCCAGGATGGCTATTAGCATTCTTTGTATAGGCTTTCAAATCTTTGTTAGGCGACTGGATTTGATCAGACACCATTGTTCCTGGTGATGACTTGACTGTCACATTCGCTAGACTATCATAAGATAATAGTAAGGGCTTCTTGTGTATTTCAGTTTTATTCATATCCTTCACACCACTGGAAAGTTTGGTCAGCAGAGAGCTGTTTACCTTGGACTCAGTCGAGTTATTTGTCTTGAAAGCACCTGTTTTTTCTAGTATTTTGGGAGCAACGGTGGGATTTTCATTATTGGTTAATACATTATTTTGTTGAGGTTTCACGTTTTCGTCTTCGATATAAACAACTCCTTTTCGTGCAACAACAGTTTTTACTTTATTTTTAGTCAATTCACTGTCGAGGCTCGTAAGTTTGTCTTTGGGTAAAGCCAAAACCGAAGTCCCAGGCAATAAGGAACCGCCTTCGCTTTGCAATGTTACTTTCGTTTCATTTGACTGATTTACCTTATGAGGTTCAGCTTCAGATAGAGTTTTGTTTGTTGTCTCCGGTTTACTGACTGTCGTGTTACTGCTGTTAATAAACGGAATGAACAAAACATGACACAATAAAAGATAAAATATCATTTTGTATAAAACGAAAACTATCGAAAATTATAATTTTTGGAAATAAACTTTTAAATAAGTCACAAAAACATTAAAAAGACCAGAAAATATGACGTTTATGACATTGTCAGATGTGACGTGTGGTGGACGTGGGAACAAAAAAATAAACTTAGGGAAGGGAAAGTTTTCCAACCACAGAGCATGTTCTTACCAACTTTCCAACCATTTGTAGTCGATCATTCAGAAGGTAGAATGCATTCGCATAAAAATCAAACGTCAAGTTAGGTTAACAAATTAATGCTAGGGTTACCGGTTAGTAGTATTCTGTGGTTGACATTTATTTGACAACTGCGACTTTCAAATGACACTAATTAATTTTGGCAAAAATACATGAATTATCATAATAAATAATACTAACGTGCTTATTATTGCGTCTAAATACAAACCAATTTATTTAAGATGAAGTATTATCTATTTTGTTGTGAAGTGTGAAGTACTACCATAATGAGGACCCGTAGTAATTCAGGGGTGCGTTTGGATTATTATCAGCGGGTAGTGCACAAGTTAATTTTAGATCACCAGCAGCCTGTGACTGGATTGTTTCCCGCAAGCCCACACAATGACCACGCATGGATTAGAGACAACCTGTACTGCATATTGGCAGTATGGGGGCTCTCCATGGCGTTTAAGAAAATTGCAGATCAAGATGAGGATCGTGCCAAAACATACGAATTAGAACAAAGTTGCGTCAAGCTGATGAGAGGTAAAATAATTATTAATAGGAACTGTGATTTAGTACTCCGAAACCAGCCCACTCCAGTCTGTGTCGGTAGTTTAGTGTTGCTCCTACATGAGCTTGTTGTATAAACTTTAATTTCTGTTTTTCCCAGGTCTGCTCATGGCTATGATGCAACAAAAAGACAAAGTGGAGAAGTTTAAGAGCACTCAGCACCCATTGGATTCCCTCCATGCCAAGTATTCCTCCACCACTGGCCGCTCCGTGGTGAAGGACACAGAATGGGGACATCTCCAGATTGATGCCATTTCTCTGTACCTCCTCATTCTAGCACAGATGACAGCGTCTGGTCTGCAGATTGTATTTTCTTTAGATGAAGTTTCATTTATCCAGAATTTAGTATTTTACATTGAATCAGCTTATTGCACCCCCGATTATGGCATTTGGGAAAGAGGTGATAAGACCAACCATGGCCTGCCTGAGTTGAATGCTAGCTCTATTGGGATGGCCAAAGCAGCTCTAGAAGCTATGAATGAGTTGGACCTGTTTGGTGCTCGCGGTGGTCCTTCTAGTGTAATCCATGTTTTGGCTGATGAAGCTCAAAAATGTCAAGCTGTGCTTCAATCAATGCTACCGAGAGAATCAAATAGTAAAGAGTTAGATTCAGGTCTACTTTCAATTATAAGCTACCCAGCTTTTGCAGTAGATGATCCACAGTTAATTGCTATAACTAGAGACACTATTGTTACTAAAATGCAAGGAAAATTTGGATGCAAGAGGTTCTTAAGAGATGGTCACAAAACACCCAGAGAGGATCCCAACAGGCTATACTATGAGCCTTGGGAGCTGAGAATGTTTGAAAATATAGAATGTGAGTGGCCTCTATTCTTCTGCTACCTGATATTGGATTACTGCTTCAAAGGTGATAAGAACAATGTTGCGGAGTACACACAGATGTTGGAAAAGGTGATGTTGAGGAAAGATGATGGAATCAAGTTGGTTCCTGAGCTGTATTCAGTGCCAGCAGACAAGGCTGATTTGGAACAGCAAAATCCAGGAAGCCAAGAACGCGTACCACTTGGCAGATGCCCTTTCATATGGGCTCAGTCATTGTACATTCTTGGGAAGTTATTACAAGAGGTAAATCATAAGGCACCCTAATTTGATAGTATTTTATTTATTATTTTGTATTTTAAATAATATGCACCAACCCGGGGTTGTCCTTGGGTGCACTTGAATAGTGCAAACAGTGATAATCGTTGATGGGTGCTTCATTCCATTTAAAATGTGTAATAGGCCTCTGCGTGTTGGATTCGGCCCCTCATATGTATTGCAAGGGATCAGGACCTGAGATAATTATATCAAAAATATTTAATATAATAATAAATCATTTCAATTCAGGCAACAAAGACCCATAACAAGATATACCCCTTATAGACATGATTATAAAAACTTCACACACTCATAAAACTCAACACACTACTTAAGTAATGCTTTTTTTTATTTTCAGGGATTCCTAGCTGTTGGTGAATTAGATCCTCTCAATAGAAGACTATGTTCAGAGAAAAAACCTGATGTGGTTGTCCAGATTGTGATACTTGCTGAGACTAATGACATTAGGGACAAATTGCTGGAGTATGACTTGCATGTTCAGACTATTAGTGAGGTGGCTCCCATTGAAGTTCAACCAGCTAGGGTGCTCAGCCATTTGTACACATATTTAGGTAAGTAATTGAACACAATATCATTACATAATGCAAAGAAATTAGCAATATTGCAGCAACTCACAAACAACAATTGACCTTAAGGCGGATGCATAGATGATCTCACTGCCATTTTGTCGCTAGATGGCGACACATCCACAATTTCGAACATTTTCAATTTTTACACCTAACATAGAAATTTTTAATAAACAACTTTATTATAAGCGGAACCTAGGGCATTAACTTGATTTTTTTAGATCATCACTGTGCTTGTTAACTGGTATCATACAAAGATTAGAACAATTTAATGATTTAGCCGCATGAATTTACTCTTTACACACACATGCAAAGTAAATAGTAGTAACTTCCGACTCCACTAGATGTCGTTTTATTAAAACATGGTTGGAAATTAAAATGTCCAGATGGCGTTAATTTAAAGAAAGAGGACCAAATTATTTATAAGATGAATATCCTTACATTATAGCAAAAACTGAAAACAAATATTAATTTACTAATTAAGCATACTTTAAATTACTAGAGGATTGTTATGTTCCAATCTATTTCTTAATAATATAATTACTTATTGGGATATGCATACTTTTGTTTCTAGGCTCGATATCAGATAGATACCTTTTCACCATAACAAATTATTCAGATAAATTATTTTGGGTAATAAAGGTACGAGTATATTGTACCTATATAGGTTGTTGTAATGTGACTGAACCTAAATAGTACCTAACGTGTAAATAAATTGTGACCTGTACTAAATAAATAAAAGATTATGTATTCAATTGTAAAGCGTTTTATTGTATCTTACTATAAATTAATAATATTTATCTATGGTTAATATTTTCATACAAATATCGTTTTATTTACTCTCACTGCATTTACCTAAATATTTTCTGGTTGGATTCGAACCATCGACTCGTAGGTACCACCACACAAAGATAACATAAGTACTTTTTTCAATATTTTGATATTACAATAATTATGATTCTGAATTTAGTATTAGAATGAATTATGTACGTAGAATTATTACGTACGTAATTAGAAGTCAAGATTTTTTAAATTTAGTTTCCAATTTATGTGATTTCGGAAAAATTACAATTTCTACATTGTGTACTTTCGGCTGCAACACGTTTTTATGGCCTTTTTATGAGTAGGTAGGAGCTTACGTAGTTATCATTTTGAAATCATCTTAATTTACAAACCCGTAAATTTGACAACATAATACACCATTTGAAATAAGATTAGACATTTAAACAAAACTTTTTTACAGTCCGTTCAACCGATTCTGACTTCTGTACCGTAGGAATAAGGATGGCCTCAAAAGCAAAACAGTGGTTACAAAACCAACTGCTTACTGCAGCTGCCGTGTCATGCCATCAACGCAATAGAAGTCAAAATCGGTTAAACGAACAGTAAAAAAGGTTTAGTTAAATGTCTAATCTTATTTCAAATGGAGTATAGGTACGCTTGGGTAGATATATTGGAAGTATTGGAACTAACCTAGGTAGGTACCTACTTACTTTTAATTTACTTACCAAACTAATTCCGTAAGTACCTACCTATCTCCTAGAATCTTCTCTAATAAAATTGTGTTCAATAAGTATAATAGGTAGGTACCACAGATGAATAAATACGCATAACTGGTGAAATACGGGTGTACTATAGGTAGGTACACATCAAGCTATACATTTCCAGTTTATACAGACCTCGCATTGTACGGAAATCCTATACAATGCGAGATCAGCATAAACTGGAAATGTAAAGCTTGATGTCATGTGTAGCCGTATGTACCTACACCTCTGCCTAATCCTTTGGGATGACAGGCGTGATGTTTAAGAAATACTCTGATGTTTAAGAAATGCTCGATGATAACTTCTAATGATAATGAGTGATCCAATTATATGTAAGTAGGTGCGCCCCGCGGTTTCACCCGCATAAGTCTCGATCCCGTATATATATCCTATGTCCTAGTCTAGCTCATGGTCTACCCATGCGCCAAATTTCATCCAAATCCATTCAGCCGTTTTATCGTGAAGGCGTAACAAACAAGTTCACTTTCAAATCATATTTATAATATTAGTTAGGATAGTAGGTAACTACTAACAAACAGCCTCGTTGGTCTAGTGGTTACAAGTAGGTACCTACAACTGCGCGTGAGGTCTTGAATGTAGGGAACGCGCTGCGAACAGTACAGTGAAGCATGCCAAAACTACACCGCCGCTCTGTGCATCATTCATAATGTGTTTGACTCAGGTGTGCCAGCTAGATAGAAACATAATGTCAAAATCCGCGAATAATATAGGTACCTGGTACCTAGGTGGCAGTGGCGACTCGAGTGCGGCGCGGCCGCTACAAAAGGTCCTTTGACCACGCCGCCGCGTGCCGCCAAAACCATTAGTAAGTCAGTGCAATGTAATTCTTAAGTAATGGCGATAAGGTATAAATTAGAATGATTGACATTTGCGAGGAGTTTTTTAGCTGGAAATAGAGAAATGATAATTTTTTTGTAAAGGAAGTCAATCATCCTGATTTATACCTTAAAACAATGAGAAAAGAGTCACATTGCAATGACTTACTATTTTGCTTATGATTTTATTTCACTTTGGAATAGTCTGTCAGTCTGCCTAGCCCTTTCCCAATTGTGTTGGGGTCGGTGTCCTGCAGCTGAATACCAGTATTTTACATGAAGCGACTGCCTATCTGACCTCTACAACCCAGTAACTGGGTAATACGATAGGTACCCCTTGGTAAGACTGGTGGTCACTTTCGGGCTTCTGACGACCCGTAACGACTGTCAAAGATCCACGAATACTAAGAAATATGCTCCTTTGTTGATGAAAATGAAAAAAATGAAAAATGCTTTATTAATTATACAAGTAAAATTTAACAACTAGTGATTGGAGCCTCCTTTTAAGCAAAAAAGCCTGTGTTAGGAGACTCCGCTCTTCCAAAACTTAAAATATTAACATAAAATTACTTGTTTTAAGTGTAATAAAAACAGGCGATTTAAAATAAAAACAGACAATTAAAACTAGACAAGAAGCATGCAAATGTGTGAGTGAGAGTAGGGGTGTGTTACTGTGAGTATAAAGGTGTGTAAATTTGAATTTGAATGTTGAATGTGAGCATCGGTGTGTATGAAAGTTAAGTGATAGTGTGAGGGTTTGTTAAATTTAATGTAAAATACAGAGTGAGTGTAAGTGGCAATGAATGAATCAGACTGTATACGACAAGTACGAAAGATGAGAGCATTAAGTGTAAGGTTTTATTTTATTCCAGTAGCTTCTCCGTGTCATCATAAGTAAGTGGTTTTAACCAGTTATTTACTATTTTTTTTTTTTTTTTTTTTTTTATGTTGATGCCGCTCTGTTATTCGGGTTTCGCATCACGTGACGCGAATTATCTGTGTCGCGGCGCTACAGGTCGCCCCTGTGTGTGTGTCTTTTCAATGTTGCTTGCACTTTTTTCCGCGATTTTCGCGGCCCTGAATACATATGTCGTATATAGGCAAGTTTATTAGTCGGATTCATCTTAGGCAGAGTTGCAATTCAATCTGTAATCAAAAAGAATAATTAAACACAACAGCAAAAGTATCGTAATTATGAAATGCTTCAAGAAATTTGTATTAGTCAGAAATAACACCACCATTTGTCACCATCAATCAAGCTGTCAAGCTGTGTGTGTGTGTGAAAATTTGCAAAACAACTGACAGAACATGAGAACAGACGAAATAGAGATGTCAATCTGAGATCGATTGAGCAAAGAATCGATTTTTTGGAACAAATAAAAACGTTTTTTCAAATCGATATCTAGTACTGAATCGATACAGGGAATCGATATTTCACCCTAGAACATCAGTTTTTTGTTTGTTTGAATTGTTAAGAATTGTGGTGGCGGGAAAATTACGAAGCATATCCAGTGCAAATCCTTTTGCGTAAAAATACGGATTTTTTCCAGATATGAGACTAGTTAAATTCTTTTCGCTCATCGATCGTTTTTTCGCCCTCGTAAACGTGTACGTTACCCTAGCAGGAATCGTTTTTCGGTTTTTTTTTCAAAACGACAAGGGGCACCAATTTTTTATGTAGGGGCACATTTACAGCAGATTAGGCACCAACTATACGTTCCACTCACTCATATAACTATAGGAGACACTTTCTTGCTAGGGTAACGTACACCCCGTAAACCCCTACATTGCGAATTTCATCGAAAACGAATGATTGATTTTTGGAAAATCATTTCTTTATTTGTGAATCGATTTTTCATATTTCCTTTCGAATCAAATCAGTAACGGATCTTTTTCAGAGAGTTTTTTTTTGGTTCCTTTCGTTCCTCTGGGACAGGCAAAGTGAGTTTTTAGAGAGAATTGACGTCCCTATTAGGGTGAAATATTTGAAATTTAGAGTAGGTAGGTATGTGATGTGATGACAATCAACGAGTGTTGCTAACGTTTGATTTTGTATTTCCTCTTCTAAATCTTACACTTTTTTAAGTTTTAAGGGTAATTACTATTATAATATAACTCTGTATCACCTTCAAGCAGAAAAGCATCCTTTGGACATAAAAATAACACTTACCGTCAATAAAACACAAAAACACTTCACTTTTAAATAAAAACTCCTTACTTAGCTGTTCAGACGAGCGAAATTGGAACTACAGCTACCATTTTGAGAACGTCATTTCGCTGACTGTTAAAAACCCCGAAACCATAAATGAATGATGTATGTACCTATATCATTCATCGTTTTAAATATCAGAACATCCTACAACTTACTACTAAAATACTGCCCTATGTTTTATTTCCCCTTTTTCTTGGTAAACTTCTTAGATGGCAAGACCAATTTATCTCGACGCACTTTGACGTGTGCTAATAATACTAAAATGTGCAATTGTTATGAAAAATCAATGTGGTTTGTCTGTGTATTCACTTATCTTGATGGTTTCACATAAATTAAATATGATTCAATCAATAGATGTAAGTAGTACCTACGCAATGGTGACACCATTGCGTAGGTAGGTAATTAGAAAAAAAATAGGTAAATTTGCCTACGCTGATCGCCTGATAGGTATACCCTAAGTTTACATGAACTTCTATTCTCTGATTTTATTCAACCCAAACCAATGAATTAGTACCTAACCGTGTCAGAAAATGTATTATCAGTACCTACTTACATACAGTAGAAAGATTTTTAAATCTTTAGGTACTTTATATTTAAAGTAGATATTACAATAATTACATTAGTATTGTATCTGTGTGAACCAAATGCAGATCGCAGATATTTTTTTTCACTTTCTAGCATTCTTTCTCATTCCCTAATAAAAAACATTTTATCAATCATAAAATGTAAAACCCGCGGGCAAACCCGCGCGCCGGCGCTAACTTTCTAGAAACACAATTTTGGAAACGATTCGCAAGTTGTCAAGACAATCACGCATGGACTGACTGGAGAAATTTGGCAACAACGCGGGGTGCGTCTTGAATGGCAACGTCGCCCGTTGCATCGCCGCGTCATTCGACGTGTAACCTTCGTTACGTTCGAATTTTCGAACCAGCGCCATCTATTATAAATGTTTACCGAACGTAAACTCGTAACACAATGTAAATAACTCTTTCTCGGTGGTTCTTTAAATTTCTGTTAGATGGCGCGATTCAGGTCACTCACACATGTAAAGATTTTTCGTTTTTTATTGGGTCTAATTCTCCTAGAAATACAGTTTTATTTATAAAATTTTGGCGTTAGGCGGACATAATACATTATAAAGTCTCATTATACTTGCTTTTATTCTGCAGAAACCGTTTATTTACGGAGATTAGAACGCCTGAAAAATGTATGGCGAGGCCTGTCTATACATCCACCTTAATGCACTATTAATTGAATGTGATTACTTCTTTAAATTGTCTCAGGAGAAACACGTGCCATTAGACTTAAATGCCATGACATAGAGTTCAGAGTTGCTTTAAAGTCATAGGTACACAATTCTTCTTGTCAGCGCCGCCCGCCCTAGGGTAGGACGACAGGAGCGGTCGCTCTAGGCGCCAGATGGCAAGAAGCGCCATAAAGCCAAATTTGAAAAACAATTTCCAGGTCAAAATAAAATTTTGATGAATTTTGTTGGTGACTTTTAATTATATAGCAGTAAAAGCTTTCTTAATGTTGAAGAAGCAGGAGTATATTCATTTGAGCTACTTAATTTAAATTCAATAAGTGATAATATTTGCAATAAAAGATGATTTTTGAAAATTTGGAAATTATTATTTAATTAACATGAAACTGAAGTAGAATTTACGTGTACTGAAAGCGTCGATCAACGGGCGCCGAAATACAATCTCGCTCTACACTGATCAAGAGCTGGGGCCGGCGCTGCTGCTTGCTGTTAGTAAGGCTGATGGAGCTGTAAAATGATTATAATTTAAATAATTGAAAATTGCAGGTAGAAACAAGAAATTGGGCTTGTCTGGCAGAAAGTCGCGTGATGTAGGAATCCTGAGTACAAGCAAGCTGTACTCTTTGAATGACCGCATATTTGCCTTTACACCACAGGTACTTAATTTATTTATTGAATTCATCATGAATACATGCATCTTTGGTATTTATATCATTAGGCCTAAGCAATTGCAAATGCTCTTTTACTTGAGAGTATTTTATATCAACTTTATTTTACTATAAAGTTGCTGTTGCAGAAGTGAATATTTACTTAATTTACTTCTAATTTTTTTTTTTTCTTAAAACGAAGCTGCATTTCATAACTGAAATTTTTTGTTTAATTTATTTACTAGTATTCTGATATGACACGTTTCTACATCGCCTCTGACTACGATCTAATGGTTGACACCCTCAAAGCTGAAATTAATTTCTTGAAGTCCTCTTGGCAAAACCTCCTTGGTCGACCACTTGTTGTCTTGACCCTGAATCAAATGCACTTAGGTATTGTTTTATTTCTTTATTATTTTGTAAAGTTTGCTTGCTGGTTTTGCCCATCCATGTTTATTTAATATTTTGAATGATTCATTCACAAATAACATTTACCCTGTAGAATGTTATGTTAGTGGTTGTTGTTATTGGTCTTGGTTTAGGAATGCATTTACATGTTTTGTCAGTAAAAAAATAATTTGACCCTTTTGAATCAGAGTTAGTAGTGTCCATTGCCACCTAGAAAACGATTGTCTTCCTATTGCATCGACTAGACCCCTCGTAATTTTAGGAATAACTAAAATATAGTCCTTGGGTGTAGCTAGGTTGAAACCCTCCCAAAAGTTGGCTACACCACAAATGCTTAAAAAAATTAAAATGATAAATAAACATTTTATATCTGCTGTTAGTGTAGTAAGCAGTTTAAAATGTCTGCTGCCCTGTTTTGACTCACTACTTTTTGGTTCCCTTAACCCTAGTTACACCCACGTCCCTAATAAACATTAACCTTGCATGGGTGTGGTGTGTCTTAGAACTTCGACTACGAAGAATACTACATGTCGCGCGACCCGGCGCTACTCGCGAGCACGTTTACGGCTAACGTCGCGTTCCTTGGCATGAGCTGGAAACAAATGCTTGGCCGGCCGACGATTACGTTGCTGGCTACGCAGTATTTGTTAGGTAAATAATGATTATTGTCTGTCTCTGGAAAAGGTTTTCTTTCTTGTTTTTTTTTGTGTATGGTGCTGTATGGTGAGATTTACCCTAACCAATTTAACGCACATAAATATGAACGTTAAATGTATGGTTATAAGGTTCATTTTGGAATGGCAAAAAATAAATTAGAATATGACTAAATTGCAATGAAAATAAGACTGTATAAAGACAGTAAGGTTTATAATGTCTCTGACATCTGATTTAGTCGTACCCATTGTTTAAACCTATTCACGGTAAATAAACTTGTCGCATTTTTCTCTAATTGGGCAATGAAAACGAATTCGCCATGCATCATTTACACACAAATATCTATTAATAATTAAGACAGTAACTGAGGTGAAGGTTAGTCTTTTCCGCAAATGCCTACGTCACACAAATATAATAATGTTATGGTTTATGGGGACGGCCGGGTGGCCAGTGTATTTAAAAAAATATTTGTATTTATGTGTAAGCATTAACAGACAACGGTATACGGGTTGCTGTATCGATCTCCGTGGAGTTTCTTGCCCGTTTTTCTCCATAGGTACCTACTACGCTTTGGAATGGGCAACTATTTCTGACTGGCCGACTCCTTGACAATTCAAAAGTGCCAGTAAATGGTTTCATTGAAATAAATGCTTTGAGTTTGAGATATCTAACTAACCCCATTACCAATAAACTTCATTACTAAAACAAACCATCTCTCAATCATGCTTTCAGAGCTATGAAACTTCATTTCCCCTTTTATTTCTACAGCACGCGTAGCATTTCGAATGAAACGGGTTTTCTACGGGTTTTTCGACGGAAAAATAGACAAAATGACAGATTGTGATTGTTTATCTGTCATTTTGTCTATTCTTCCGTCGACAAAACCCGTTTCTATTGTGGTCATGCTACGCGTGCAGAATTTTCTTCCTACATCTTTCTTTCATATATTTCAGATCAGGGTAAGATCCCAATGGCGATGATAACGACTATGAAGAAGCTCAAGTCTGGATATATTAATGGTACTAGAGTAACTCTTGGAAATCTTGGAGAGTTTTTGAGCACATCTGCTATTACGAACCTGAGTTTCCTTGGCAGTCAAGAAGATGGATATCCTGACAGTAAGCTCTTATTTCTTATTTATTTATTAATATTATTCGGAAAAATAAATAAAAAGGTAGTGAGAAAAAGAAAAGAAATTATATTTATGTATAGTTCACGACGTTATCCACATCTTAATCAGTTCGCGGACGGTAAACTAGACAACAGAAGTTTTATTGTTATGACGTCTATGGACGTCAACCGCGAAGCATTAAATACTACAAAATTATTAAGGAAATATTTGCACACAAGTGAAACTTGAACTTGATGATAAGTTTGTGCCACTGTTATTTACATAGCAAGTAGTGGTATTAGAATTTCTGTGGGGTAGTTTCCACCACTAAATAGTGAAAAATAAAAACGTTTTACAAAAAAAAAAACAAAAGACTTAAAAAAAAAACACTACGGAGTGAAAAATAACTTAAATTTTGGAAGTCGGTGGCTTTGGTTTTTGTTTTGAATTTTCTTTTTTTGCGACCGACTTCCGAAATTAAAGTTCTCCCCACACAAATTCTAATACCACTAGCTGCTATGTAAATAAAAGTGACAGAAACTTATCATCATATCATCCACATAGACTAAGTCGGTGGATTCGTATTATCCAAACTAACTCAAAAACTATCCAAGCAATGTTAATAAAATTTATATGGGACCAGCAAAAACTTAAAAGAAAAATAAAAAAAAATATCGTTCCACAATTAATAAATATAAAAAAAACTAAACTACAGTTCTTGTTCTTTGAAAGGAGCCTTACGGCCGGTTTCTGGAACAAAAATCAAAACAAAGAGTGTTAATTAAGCGCAACGGCTGTGATTGATTGACTGAATTATTTGGTTGTTAAGATGCTTGAAAAATAGGGACAGGCTAAACAAAAAATTGAAATCATCACCAGAATATTAAGTACTGAAAGTTACACTTAGGCGCTACAGGAATTTCTATGTTCTTTTAAGGAAAGTAAAACGTGCTTATGAGAAATCGAACATCGTAAAAACAAAAAATGATACGAAAAGACTGGAAGGTATTTAGGGACGTCACTAACATGAATAAAGTAACTAGTCACCCAAATGAGCATCTGAAAATTAATACCTTGCCCGAAAAATCCTTGAACGAAGTAAATAATTATTTCATGTGTGTTCAAGTGTCGCTAAGGCAGCAAACTGCTTAAAATTGCAAAATTTTGTCAATTCTGATTTGGCTCAGATAATGAATATACATAGCTGCAGTCAAAGATTGGAGCTATGTATATATTCAAAACTAATTACAGTCAGCAAAAAAATAGGCAGTTTTCACAAAAACTTCTTTTGATGCCAATCGATTTTATAAGGATAAAAAACGGACTGGCCTTTGGAAGACGTACGAGGGGCCGAAGCCAACTCGCAGAGGCCCCTTAGACAATTTTAAATGGAATGAGGCACCAACAGATGATTATCCCTGAATGCACTTTGCAAGTGCACCCAAGGACAACCTCCGGTTGGTGCAGGACTATTGCGGAACATAGTAACAAAATATATTGGACTATGGGTTTGGGTGGCTATAGTGGATTGGTTACCCTCAACTATGGAAGGACTATGCAGTGATAGCCTAGTGGTGTTACCGTCGGACTGTCAAGTCATGTGTTTTGAGTTCGAACCTCCGACTTTTCGGATTCATGTGCGTATTGTATAATTATCACTTGCTTCAAGAATGGTGAAGGAAAACATCGTGAGGAAACCGGCATGCCTGAGAGGTATTTGTCGACGGCATGTGAAGCCAAGTCAGAGGCCCATGGGCGGCATAAAAAACAACTCTGACACCAGGTTAGTCACTAACCACACGAAAAAGAAAGAAATGTATTATTATCAACAGCCATTCGGTTAGCTTGACATGCATATAATTTGACACATCGTTTGTTTTCAGAATCAGAATCAGAATCAGATTTTTTTATTTATAAAACATAGGTAGGGGTACATGTATAATAATTATTAGACCTTGACCTTAATCAACGTCTAATAATTATTATACATGTCGCACTATGTTTTGTCATTGATGACATACAAATATCAGTGAAAGCTATTTTACATACACAAAAAAAAAAAAAAAACTCGATTCGGAAATCGGGTGTTAGATTCATAACTGACTAATTTACTATGGAGCTAACACCCAAATTTAGCCACGAGCTAAATTCTGGCTATAAGCAATACCACTCTCTCCCACATTATGTTTCTTAAAATCTAGGTTTGTATAAATACTAATAATACTCTTACTCTATATAGATAGTTTTTAGTCACCACCCAAAATGCATACATATCTTGGTCAAAGTAATCGACGGTCACGAAAAACCATTGAACCAAATATGTTAGCACTAAACATCTATCTAATATCGACCTTATTTGTTACAGAATTGAACCCAGAAGTCCAAACCTACTTAGAAGATCATTTACTGAAGTCGTTTAGCAACAAAATCAGCTACCTACCTCGTCCCGCGGTCGCACGCAATGCCCGTACGTTGCGCCGGCGCATGTCTGTGCGCGGCGCTATTAAGAAGACGCGGTCTATTAATGTTGACTGTACGTATTCATCTCTAAGGACAATATACTTAAAAAGCTCCATTCTTCGATCTTATTTCAAAGTAGATAAGTTTATTGTTGTTTGTTACACCAAAATTGCGTGTGCTGAGCATATTTAGGCACTAATATAATATTCGGTTATTGATGTGGTTTAAGAATTCTGAAGTTCTAGGCCGTACAAAATGAAAATATATTAGATAGATTGTAATACAAGCTTTACTCGACAGCCGAAACACTGGGTATGGAAGGAGAAGCGATAGGTCGTTCTTTGGAACGCAAGCCGTCGTGGCTCGACGTAGACCCTGCGACCTACGGCCGCAGCCCGTCACCCGAGGACGCTAAACGCAGGGCTATTACTAAGTAAGTCATTCAAACAGAAACAGTATGCATATGTCTGAAAACAGGCTGAGAGGGGCTCGTGGCTATATAATAACAGCCGCACGGGTCGATCGATCAGGTTAAGCTACGTCTGCCGCGGTCAGTCCGTGGATGGGTGACCATCTTAACATACTGAGACTCCTCCGTGTCTCAGAAAGCACGTTAGATGGTTGGTCCCGGCTGTGATTCTGGGATTTTTGACAGTCGTTACGGGTCGTCAGAAGCCCGACAGTCTGACAACTAGTCTTACCCAAGGGGTATCGTGTTACCTAGTAACTGGGTTGTGGAGGTTAGATAGGCAGTCGCTCCATGTAAAATACTGGTATTCAGCTGGATCCGGTTAGACTGGAAGCCGACCCCAACATTGTTGGGAAAAGGCTAGGCAGATTGATTTTTATGTGTATGTCTGAAAGCAAGTTCTTACCGTGAAAAGGCTTTAAAATCGACGTCTGCGCTTTTACAACCCCCTGTAAATCCTCCTACGTTTTAAGACATTTTTCCTCGGTTTGCGTCAATATTCTCTTTGTGGTAGTCTAGGGTTTTCAATTCATATGTACTTTCTAAGTTTGTCTTGGAAATCACTGACATAAGTGAACAAAAACATCGTAAGAACACCTGGACTTATAATTAACTAGCTGCGCCCCACGGTTTCGCCCACATAAGTCTCGAACCTGTAGGAATATCCGGATAAAGAGTATCCTATGTCCCAACCACGGCAGACCCATGGTGTGACAAATTTCATCCAAATCAGTTCAGCCGTTTTAGCGTAAAAGCTTAACAAACAAACTCACTTTCGCATTTTTAATATTATAGTTAGGGATTTAAGTCTGACATCGCCAATCCGCCTTGAGCAACCCGTCTTGAGCAAGCGTGGTGATCAATGCTCATGCCTTCTCTGTATGAGAAGAGGCCTTTGCCCTGCAGTGACGATAATAGGCTGGTATTATAATACCAGCCTATTATCGTCACTGCATTCTTTGTCGAACCAATCGTGTGTCGTACCAATATTCATTGTTTTGCATCAATCATCATTCATCAAAATCTTTTGTGCTCAAAGCTATATTATTTTACAATGAGCATAATAATATAGCTTTGAGCACAAAAGATTTAAGTAAGAAATAGTCTATGTATATTATTTTTGTATACATAGACTATTTCTTGTAGACTTAAATCTTTTGTGCTAAAACCTATATTATTATGCTCATTGTATTTCTGCCACTTTCCTTTGAACTGTGTCTGTGTGTATTATTTGGATAAATAAACAATTTTATTATTTATTATTATTAATGATAAAATCTCAAGTTCGCGATGTGATGTTGTTTCGCCACTAATATTATAAATGTGAAAGTGAGTTTGTGTGTTTCTAATACTGCGGCCGCATCTGCGTATATCGTGCCGAAACTTCGTATGTTATGCTCGCTAAAAATTTATCGTGCTAATGCGGTGGTCACATTAGAGGCTTTGCCACATTTATTATGTATTGCCACCCGAGCGATAAGTGCTACGCAGCCCGAACTATCGCGACGATAACCGATAGTGGTTGGTCACATCTGCGTGTATCGTATCATTGTGCGAAGCTTCGTCACGATAGACGCAGATGCGGCCGCAGCATTACGCTTCCACGCTAAAACAGCTGAATGGATTTGAATGAAATTTGGCACAGGGGTAGACTATGACCTGGGTAAGGGCATACGA
This sequence comes from Agrochola circellaris, assembly GCA_914767755.1. NCBI lineage: Eukaryota > Metazoa > Arthropoda > Insecta > Lepidoptera > Noctuidae > Agrochola > Agrochola circellaris. The sequence goes on from OU611847.1 coordinate 8,414,455, forward strand.
TACTTTTCAAAATCAAAATTAAATTATTTTTATTTCACATAAACCTACAAGGGCACTTATGAAACGTCAGAAGCTAGGTGCACGGTTCCAATTGGTCGTTTCCTATGGAGAAGAGCCGGCAAGAAACTCCACGGTTACTCTTTTAAAAGTAAATGGTTTTTACAATGTTTCCAAGTTACAGTGTTAAAAGGTATGAGAGGACAGTGTAGGCCCATCAGCAAGTACCAGGTACTTAGCAAAATATTAAATGGTCCACCGATCTATAGTCTGTTATGTCTACAACGTTCTCTCATTCACAAAATTTAAAAGAAAATAAGCTATATAATAAATACAAATGAAATTCCTAATAAAAATAAAAACCTATTTAAACCAAATGATAATGGTTGCCACTACTGCTGTAACAAATCAAATTTAATATATTGTAAATATACAATGTCAAATAATAAAAAGATTATGTCATTTGTAAATTAAAATAAAATAAAAAAGTAAATTAAAATAATTATCGTAATTTGGGAGCAGTTAATAGACATTTACACTTTTTTCATCCCGGTAGTACGTTCCCAAGGGGTAAATTTCCGACCTCCACTGCTCCAGCATTGCAGCTGGTATTTATTATTTGTAATGTTTTAGAGGAACATCCACTACTTCTTTATTGGCCAACACCCCTTCCATTGAAGTGACGAAAGAGAAGTCCCCTTCACCGCCTGAAGGTAAGCGACACGATTCCGGCATGATTCCTTTGAACTTTAGCTTACAATAATTACATCTACAAATACGTTGTACGTATTTTTCTGTTCCTTTCTTCTTGTCTGTTTATATGTGTGTACATAAACCGTTAAATAAAAATTAAATAAATCTACTTTCCTATAAAATAAAACTACTGAATGCCTATTTTCCTTTTATCAAACATGGGAATAGCTGTAGATTTTTTCTCGACGAAGGTAGCTGCCATTAATGCGCGGTATCATTGTAAGAGCTATGCTAAAAAAAAGGTGAGAGTGCGGTACAGAAGTACCCGGGCGCTAATATGGCCCTTCGACTATGCGACTATCACACAGTTATGAGCAGAGATCGAATAATCGGATGCATATTTATCGAAAGTTAATAATTGGCTCCGAAATTATGGAAGCGGCTTCTTATTTCTTTTTTTCTTGATATAAATCCCGGAATTCCAGAAAATCCGTTATGAAAACGAATTATCAACCCTCTTATGAAGGTTACTTTCGCGGTTTTTACATAAAAAATTAATATACTGTAAACATTTTTTTACGAAATTCAAGGCAACGAGTTAATTGTCGCTATGTGCTATGCCAGGTTGGCAACCTGCTTTACAACATCAGCTAGTATTTCTATAGCCAAAAAGTAAAAAAAATATCAATTCCGGAATGGCGAGATTTTGACGGTCGATACAAAACTGCTTTCCGTATTAGCCAACACCTGAGCGGAAGTAAATATATATAAATTCGATTCTATAATCAGAACTCTAAGGTCGATCCCGAAATCCCGGGATTTTTTCGATACAAAATTGCATTCCATAATATATATAACACCTCACGTTGGGTAAATATGCATCCGAATATCTTAGTACTTGTTATGAGTGGCAGAGATAAATTTACTTTTTCTGTTAACTCGATATGCTTGTACTCGAGTACCGTACTAACTCTACCATAATGCATATTTTCAGCAATAATAAACAAGAACCTAGCAGGCGTCGTCCGCAACCGAACGACCTCTGAGTCAAACTCGGTGTACGCTGAACAGGAGACTGACGAACTAATCGCCATGCTGAGAGAGACTGAGAGTCTGGACGAGCAGGGAGACATACTGCAGTACCTCGTCGATACACATGGACTTGATTTTAGTACAGGTAAACTTGGATTTGTATGTTATTGGGTGAGGATGGAAAGGAGTGAGTGAGGGAATGTTATTTATTTATTTAACACTAAGCACACAAATGTACAGAGGCGGACTTAATGCCATAGGCATTTTCTACCAGTCAACCTTTGGGTGATGCAGAGATAAACAATGGTAGGTGCAATATCGAAAATTGTGGAATAAATATTTATTTAAATATAAAGATATACATATTAACCTATATAAATAAATAATGTTATTAGAAAATGGAAACGTTCGTCGCTGCGATTGGATAGTTCATACGTAATTTTCGGGTGCCATAGAGAGACTAGTGATTAAACAAAAATATGCAGTAAATAAAAAAACAATATGACAAACAGCACGATTCTTATGGTCGCGTCCCGACACTACCGTTTAGTTATCAATAGCGTCGAAAAGTAAATATAAGTGCCATGTGGAAATTAAATACTTATTTTCATTAGTCGATAACTCGGTCGATATATGGCATGTGGGGACTTCCCGGAGGCAGGATAATGACTAATGAAAGTCAGAAGTCGATAACGCGTACTGTACACCGTCTGCGGGGAACCCCCGTAGCGGGCGTAGGGACCCATTGGTCCTGCCAGGGCTGCGAGTTTGTCCGAAAGGGATATCGTGGCCCTGGCACACAGGCAACGGAAGGAACACGGGTGGGTTTTAGTCAATAAAAGTCTGACACGCCCTCCCGCTCCTCCCAGAGCGGGAGAAGTTATTTGATAATTTCCCACCGTCAAAAAAATAAAATAAGGACCCGTTGGTCGCTACGCCCTACGAATTTCATTAATTTCATAGGTCGGTAAAAAGCGTGCGTCGATTCACACCTAATGAAAATGAGCCTTCAAAGCAACTGCCAAACGTGCGGTGAAGGTTCTCCGTATACCGCAACTCTATGTTCCCTATCCCCTAAGGAAACGGTTCCCCGAATACAGGCCCCATGGCATGCTTTACAGAAATCTCCCGCATACGAGTTCAATCGACCGATGAAAATGAGCCTTAACTCTCTTTACATACGGCGACCTTACAAGCTTCTCTTCTAACATCACTTAAATTGTTGAAGACTCTTCTTCATAATAATAATTTTCTACAGGATTGCAAGAAAACGGCAAAATGGTCACAGTAAAAGATCTCCTAAAAGTCCTTTACGAGAAAGCATGCTCCCAAAAACTTTGGGGCCTCGTCCGTCACTCGGCCGGCATGCTCGGCAAGAGGGTAGAAGACCTCGCAAAGGCGGTTACAGACTTACTGGTCCGACAGAAACAGATCACAGTGGGTATGCCGCCTAATAATGAGCATACGATCACCGCGCCGCTGCCAGAGAACGAACTTAGGCAGTTGATACATCAGGTATGTTGCTGTTGTGTTGACATGTGAAGGTTTTGTCGGGTACTGCTTGAACTCAAAGACTAAATATATTTATGTGACTGAAAAGCGATTTAGCCACGGTAGTTGGTAGAGTTCCATTTGAATCGAACGGATTGACTATACGACTACAGTAGTGCTATTCTGTAACCATCTCACCGTGAAAACTTAGGTGAAGTGAGCGTGGAGTGAGCTGTCATTCCACCTAATGCTAGAGATTGACACTATTGACAGCTCACCTCACCTAAGTCTTCACGGTGAGTTTTCTATTTACAGAATACGTCGGCTGGACTTACATTTTAATGTAATAATAATTTTCGTTTAGGCTAATACCAATGGCTTTTTATGCTATCAAAAAGCGAATTTGAGCCCACACAAATATGTTCAGTAACTTAGCAGAATAATTAGCGAGCCGTGTATGAGTCTGAATTAATCATACCATAACTATAATATTGACGTAATAAAGCTTTTAATATTTGTTGCATGCAGTCATTTCGCCATGAAAATCAGGGGAATGAACAGAAAAAGGTAATAAAAACTGTTAATATAAAAATGACTAACGTTCATACCTACTTCTCTTATCATCGTAACTTTGTAAACCCTTATTACTTTTTGTTATTATTATAATACCAGCCTGTTAATGCCCCACTGGAGGGCAAAGGCCTCTTCTCTTAAAGAGAAGGCACGAGCATTGATCACCACGCTTGCTTAACCGTTAAAGGCCTGATAAACAACTAATTAACGTGCTAATTGACGTGCTTGAGGGTCACCCAGGGCTTTACCGGTTAAGACGGGTTGGTGATTTCAGACTTATATAAGTCCAGGTTTCCTCACGGTGTTTTCTTTCACCGATGTCAGTAATGTCCAAGATAAACTCAGAAAACACATATGATTTGAAAAAGTCACATTGGTACTTTCACGGTCACTTTTTGTTATTACCTTCACGGAATTAAAATTTCAGAATTGCATGTATTTTGAGTTTATGATATCATGCCAGAAGACGTATTTTTCGGAGGGGCTTGTGGCTAAGTAATAACAGCCGCACGGGTCGCTCGATCAGGTTAAGTTACGCTTGCCGTGGTTGGTCCATGGGTGACCATCTTTGCATACCAAGACCCCTCCGTGCCTTGGAAAGCACGTTAAGCCGTTGGTCTCGGCTGTCATTCGTGGATCTTTGACAGTAATTACGGGTCGTCAGAAGCCTGAAAGTCTGACAGTCTTACCAAGGGCTATCGTAATACCTAACAATTGGATTGTGGAGGTCAGCTGCATTCGGTTAGACTGGAAGCCGACCCCAACATAGTTGGGAAAAGGCTAGGCAGATGATGATGAGACGTATTTTTTGGATGTGGATGTTTCTGCATGTATTACGGTCTTTTTAGTAAACCTGTGAGGTAATTGCGTAACACACTAACAGTAGCAATGGCTTTCATTTTGACAGTTCAATAACATTCATGGTGTTATTTACGTTGTTGAGCAGCCTTTTTTTTTCGAACAAATGAAACAAAGGATTATTAATATCCTTTAAAATCATTCAGATTGTGATTGTGTGCTACGCAATTTGGGTGCTGTGCTTGGTTGGTAGCTCCTTGGTGATTAGCTAAAATGTCTACTTCGTCATGAACCATTCTCATAAGCTTGTGTCGATTCGATTCTCTCGTATTGACGGTAATCCATACGTATGTTTAGTAGCAGCAAGTTAATCATTTATTTGTGACGTATACCACTAGCGCTGACTGCTACACGAAAATTGGTCATTGAAATAGTAAAAAAAACTTTATATTTCTACCACATACCTACGCTCTAACGAAAAAGTGGTCGCAGCAGAAAATCTGACATAGAGACATTTGACACTACTGACAGAAATAAGTGTTTATATGTACTATCGAATAACTTCATATCTAAGCAGTTTGAAAACAAAATCCCGTGAACACGATGACCACATCTGTTACCGCCCCGGTTTTATATCCGCCGAGCACTGCAAGCAGAAATAGTCTTTACGGTATATAGACATGAAGTTCTTCGATGGTACCTACTTGAATTCATAATCTCAGATAATTTACATTCCAGCGCCACTTACGCAACCATCTACTTTAGCTTTGTGTATTCTGAGTTGATTTTTGAGTGACCATTTGTAATAAAAAAATCCTAAAACGTTTTGGTTTCAATAGAATTTGATCTTTGTTGTGTATAACATTTGAGTTTCAAACAAAAAGGTAATAAAAACTGTTAATATAAAAATGACTAACGTTCATACCTACTTCTCTTATCATCGTAACTTTGTAAACCCTTATTACTTTTTGTTATTATTATAATACCAGCCTGTTACTGTCCCACTGCAGGGCAAAGGCCTCTTCTCATACAGAGAAGGCACGAGCATTGATCATCACACTTGCTCAAGACGGGTTGATGATTTCAGACTTATAAATAAATGTCCAGGTTTCCTCACGGTGTTTTCCTTCACCGATGTCAGTAATGTCCAAGATAAACTTAAAAAGTACATATGATTTGAAAAAGTCACATTGGTACTTTCACGGTCACTTTTTGTTATTACCTTCACGGAATTAAAATTTCAGAATTGCATGTATTTTGAGTTTATGATATCATGCCAGAAGACGTATTTATCGCAGGGGCTTGTGGCTAAGTAATAACAGCCGCACGGGTCGCTCGATCAGGTTAAGTTACGCTTGCCGCGGTTGGTCCATGGGTGGCCATCTTTGCATACCAAGACCCCTCCGTGCCTTGGAATGCACGTTAAGCCGTTGGTCCCGGCTGTCATTCTTGGATCTTTGACAGTCATTACGGGTCGGTACAAGCCCGAAAGTCTGACAGTCTTACCAAGGGCTATCGTAATACCTAATAATTGGATTGTGGAGGTCAGCTGCATCCGGTTAGACTGGAAGCCGACCTCAACATAGTTAGGAAAAGGCTAGGCAGATGATGATGAGACGTATTTTTTGGATGTGGATGTTTCTGCATGTATTACGGTATTTTTAGTAAACCTGTGGGGTAATTGCGTAACACACTAACAGTAGCAATGGCTTTAATTTTGACAGTTCAACAACATTCATGGTGTTATTTACGTTGTTGAGCAGACTTTTTTTTTCGAACATAATATGAAGCAATGGATTATTAATATATTTTAAAATCATTCAGATTGTGATTAAAAGTGTGCTACGCAATTTGGGTGCTGTACTTGGTTGGTAGCTCCTTGGTGATTAGCTAAAATGTCTACTTCGTCATGAACCATTCTCATAAGCTTATGTCGATTCGATTCTCTCGTATTGACGGTAATCCATACGTATGTTTAGTAGCAGCAAGTTAATCATTTATTTGTGACGTATACCACTAGCGCTGACTGCTACACGAAAATTGGCAAAAGAAATAGTAAAAAAAACTTTGTATTTCTACCACATACCTACGCTCTAACGAAAAAGTGGTCGCAGCAGAAAATCTGACATAGAGACATTTGACATTTGACAGAAATAAGTGTTTATATGTACTATCGAAGAACTTCATATCTAAGCAGTTTGAAAACAAAATCCCGTGAACACGATGACCACATGTGTTACCGCCCCGATTTTATATCCGCCGAGCACTGCAAGCAGAAATAGTCTTTACGGTATATAGACATGAAGTTCTTCGATGGTACCTACTTGAATTCATAATCTCAGATAATTTACATTCCAGCGCCACTTACGCAACCATCTACTTTAGCATTGTGTATTCTGAGTTGATTTTTGAGTGACCATTTGTAATAAAAATATCCTAAAACGTTTTGGTTTCAATAGAATTTGATCTTAGTTGTGTATAACATTGAGTTCGATGTTCCAAAACTTGATAATTATCAAAGATTATGAATTCAAAATACAGGGTGTAAAAAGACCTATCACTTAGCCGTTATCTACGCATTATGTACCTATATTGTGAAAATTCGCTGTTTACGGCCGCGCGCAATGTAACGCAGGCAAAACATTGTGCTTATGGGTGCATACAAGAGTTCTTGGGGCATTTAAAGTTAAGTTATAACATTTAAAACTTATTTCGCGAAAAAAAGTTGGAACTTTGACCTTCATAACCCAAAAAGATACACATTTACGGAAGTATAGGCGACTCGGCTACGTTAAGTGTCTTTTTACACCCGTTAATAAAAGATAATGCACAAATGAGATAGTACATGCGTTTGTTGTTGTGCGCAGGCGTACGGCGACGACGAGAGTACGGCCATGTTGACGCAGGAGCTGCTGGTCTACCTCGCCATGTTCATTCGTACTGAGCCTCAACTCTTCCTCGAGATGTTACGACTGCGTGTCGGACTTATCATTCAGGTATTTATTTATTTAGAACACTAACGCCCGGTTTCTGGAACGAAAATCAACACAAAAAATTGCTAACAAGTTGACAAGCGCGCGTAACCTGGTTGTGATTGGTTGAATGAGTTATAGACACACAAGCGCATCACTGCACTTAATTTTGACGCGTCGATAATATTCGTTCCTGAAACCGGGCGTTGCTGCAGGTTTCTACTTGCTACATAGTATTAAGTTAGCCCTCCATAACTATTGATGTTTGAATTCCCTGCCTGTCCAACTAAATTATTTTTCATTCGACAAAAGAGACGGATGCCAACTATTCTGGCTGAGTTGGCTGAAGACAATTCGGCTAGAATAGTCAGATTAGGAAGGTTCCAATTTCTTCACTGTTATACTTATACCACAACAGTGAAGTAATTGGAACCTTACCCTTACCTTAGTGTATTCTTAAATGTTGTCACGATCGCGGTTGACAGCGCACTGGTTCGCGGAGACGGCCATTTCCCTATGACATAAGCATCATATTCACGACGCGCGGACACAGATGCCCATGACACTTTCCCTGTTTTTTATATTTCTATGGCATATACCTTAAGTCACTTGTGAACTGGTACTGTCTAATGTAGTCGGGTAATACTTTTCAAAGAAATCGTACCGTGAAAGTAGTGTTTTAGTGTCCCAATTGTAAGTAACAACTGAGGCCAGAGAAAAAGTATGCATGGAAGAGATACAGAAAATATATTTCTGTCTCGTTTACTCTTACTACTGTATTTAATAAGTGTGTCCTTGTCTCATTATTATTTAGTGACTTGTCTATTGCTATTCTCTGTCTACGATGTTAAGTGTTTTTTTTTTTACAGGTAATGGCCACAGAGTTATCACGAACACTATCATGCGGCGGCGAGGAGGCGTCCGAACATTTGCTGAACTTATCACCTTTTGAGATGAAGAATCTGCTGCACCATATTCTCAGTGGAAAGGAGTTTGCTATCAATAGCGGTAAATATTAGTTTTCATATATTTATAACAGTAATGTAAGATTCTATCTTGTAAAGATTTCATCATTTATCTCGAATTTGGTTCCAAATATAAGTAGGTATGTACAGTCACGCGAGCATAAATATATTACTATGGACAGCTTGGCAATAATATCTGACTTCATGATTCATCCATTAATATCTGCCGTTATGATGAAAATATATGTGATCATTTGTGGAAGACATATACAAGTGGCAGCACAAATATGTGACATCTAAGCGACACCACAAATGATCAGATATTATTGCCGAGCTGTCCAAAGGTATATTTTTATGGTCGTGACTGTACACATTGTAAAATAACATATTTACAGTTCGAGGTTCAATGGTGTATTTAAAAAATAATCAGGTTGTTATGAGTAGAATTCAGAGGTCTATAGCTACTGCAGTGCTATTCTGTAACCATCTCACCGTGAAAACTTAGGTGAAGTGAGCGTGGAGTGATCTGTCATTCCATAGGGATTGACACTATTGACAGCTCACTTCACCCAAGTTTTCACGGTGAGATGTTTACAGAATAGCATGGCTGTTATTTTGTTTACTTTTATACTAAAATCATATACATGGTAAAAACAATTTCATCTTTGTTCAACTATCTTCTTGTCATAACATCCTGAATATCAAGGTGTAATGGATCTTGTGGATCTACATTTACTGTTTACAGGGTCTAATTAAATATACACGGGATGGGTATCGATATGCAATGACGATAAAACAATAACTAAATAAACTTATTAGTCTTAGGGCCGATTTTTAAATCCTCAGATAAAGAATCGAATAGCGTTTATTCCATAGATAGCATGATTCTGGATTTTTCAATAGTCAGTATCTGACGATTAAAGCCCGTAACTGAGGAATAAAGTTAACTGTCCCTTCAAGCTTCAGTTAGTACCTTATTCTAAGGAATAAATAATGTTTTGACGTTTGTTTGAGGTTTTAATTTGCTTTGCCTCTGCGTGTTTTCGTGCTCTTGTATAGTTGAAAACATGCATGTTTTTGATTCAATTGACGATAGGTTTTAAAATGTCTCCAAATATCACTTTTCATACGTTTTCGGAACGACATTATTTAACCATTTAAAACCACTAGGCTCAACTTTAGTACCAAGTCGATAAAACACAGTTATCACACAGAATGTTTTCTAATTTGTAACTGATCCTTTTTAGCTAAATACCTGCTTTTTAGCTAATTTCAAATAACTACAGCTGACTGCGGGGTCAAAGCCGCTGGTACTATAATTACTTGAAATTATGAGTTTAGAAAAAAGTATTTTTTTAGGGTTCCGTAGGCAACAAGGAACTCTTATAGTTTAATTTTTTTGTTTTATCATCATGTCATGACATATCGATTGCCCATCATCTCTGCGGAGTTTTCCTAGCTAATTTAGTAGCTAGTACCAGTAATTATCTGAATAAATGTTTCCTTTTTGCAGCAAACTCTACAGTTGTATTAAAGGCAAAATTCAGTAAGAATAAAGGCGAGTGGTTCTGTGGCAGCAGACTTATGCTTATGTTCATGTCTGAATGCACCCCGTTGCAGAGTTGTAACCTTGTGTATACGTCCCTTAGCACACGATTTTATATTCTAAGTGTGTGATTGTGCTGGTCTCAAATATAATAATGTTGTGTACGAAGCTTTAAACCTGTCCCGAGCGACCGTATTGTTAAATCCATAAAGATTTAAAAAAATAAGTTCGCTTGGGCCTGCGGTTTGCAGTCTCACGTCCAGCAATATTGATCTTTATAATGTAAACAATACGGTATAAATTCGTTTGTGAGATAGGCGTGTCTATTATAACGGCTGTAAAAAGACGCTGTCATTGTGATATTTTTTTGTACTGTACCCTACCTGGGAACCTTCTGGTAAATATTCCCACAACTCCTGTACCGTTGCATGCACCAATAACCAACATGCAGACCATGCGGAAGCGCTGCGCGTCTCTTGTGCGCAGAGTGCGGGCCAGCTCCAATATCGTTCCGAATATGATAGCTAATAGGTTGGACTATCCTTATGTGCAACACTGCTGTGACAAGCAAGTTACATATAGTGTCGCACGTAAGAGACTACTGTAATTAATGAATATGAGCTAATGATAATTGATTGATTATGAATTTGAAGTATTTAATTTGTGGTGAGGGTGTATTTATTCGTTGAATTTATTTGAACCTATTTGTGTTTTCGTTTATGGGTTATGTGGACCTGAAATAAATGAATTTTATTTTATTTATTTTAATTTAATAAGCATAATATTTTACGTGCGTTACATTGCGCGCTGCCGTAAACAGCGATTATTTACACCAAAAATAAAAGTAGTTTCCTAGCAATAATTTTTGCTCAATGTACAGAATGCGATAATTTGATTGATGTACAGAATGCGTAGCGAACGGCTATATGATAGGTCTTTTTACACCCCGATTTTTGTATCCATATGAAATATGATACGCAGTACAACGAAATAGAAGCGACTGCGCACTGATCACAATGCAAATCAAGTCTAAGTCAAGTGCAAGTCAAGTCAAATTAAGTTTAAGTCTTCCAGATTTAAATTAGGTACGGAAAAAGCACTGTTATGTCTGAGACTGGATCTAAATGCGTTTTTTTTTATTTTTAACTTTTTGCTTCTTCCTTTTGTGAAATAAGTTCTTGCTGTAAATAATATGTTATTATTTTATTAATTACAACCATTACTTATACTCATTTATGTTTGTGTCCCGATTAACTGTTAAAACTTTTTGGAGTTTTATGTTTGAAGAACCAACGTCGCTCTGTTATGAAATGTTCCATTTTGTTTACAGTTGGTCGCGGTAACTTCTCCATAGTGAGCAACAAGTCTCATAGATATGGCAAAAAGTCACAGATTGTTTTGGAAGGGCAAACTCTACAAGGCGGTATTGAGGACTGTAAGTATCAACCAATTTCTTTTTTAACTTTAGTGTAGGCTAAATTTTAATAAGGTTAGCTAAAACTTGAAGTTAAAGCTTAGCGCAGTGCAATTTTCATAAATATGTTTAACTTTTGTCTTTGGGCTAAATGTTTAAATAGTCGCGATGTGAAGGTTGTTCGCGTTTCAAATGAGCAGCAACTTTCTGCGTTTAATTATATTGTATTTGCACTTCATACTTTAGCAAGAGACAGACAAATGTTCCCCACCTTAATTAAGGGCCATTTTTCTCTGCTCATTTCTCGAAAAAAACCTGCTTTACCGACTAAGCATTAGTGTCCTGACTTGATAAAGGAAAGAATTTGAATACTGACGAAGATATAAAAGACTAGATGGGCCATTTTAACTGCCTGATACTGTATATTCTTATTGAGACTTGTGTTTATTTACTTAGCACCTACAACTGAGCCGGATCGCCAAGGCCAGTGGTTGCGCCGGCGACGACTCGACGGAGCTCTCAATCGAGTGCCAAGAGACTTCTATCCTCGCGTATGGGCCGTCTTAGAAAGGGTATGTCTTTACGAAAATATACTGTACTAGTTTTTACCCGCGGCTTCGCCCGCACGGATGTCGGAAAATATCCCACGGGTATGAAAAGTACCCTATGTGTTAATCCAGGATATAAACTATCTGTGTGCCAAATTTCATCCAAATCTGTTTTGACGCGAATCCGGAACACCATCCAGACAAACGGACAAAAATTCTAAAACCTATATTTTCGGCATCAGTCTCGTGCCCCACATCACGTAACTTTACTAAGTTTGTTCTACAGAATGCGTAGAAAACGACTATGAGATGGGTCTTTTTACACCCTGTATACAAATTTATCGAAACGACGTCCTTTTTAAACGGCTTCAATAAAGGAGCAGCTATGTTTGTCTGTATGTATTTTTTTATGTTCATCGATATTTTCGTCAATTAGATTTTGAAAATTATTTTTGTATTTGGTAGGAAACTTGTGCGGTGGTGCCATATAAATTTTATTAACTTTGCTTCGGTTTTAATATTTCCTGTCACTGTTGTTTACAGAGCAAGTAGTGGTATACGAATTGGTGTGGGGTAGATACCATATACAAAAAAAGAAAAAAAAAATCTTTTTAACAAAAGAAACAGACTTCCAAAAAGAAATCACCAAAAGTTGAAATGATGATAAAACGTTCTTACAAAAAAAAAACACGTCTTCCAAAAAATACTACAGTGTAATATAAGTTTAAAAAAAAACTTCTTTTCGAAAATATTTCCGAAATTAAACTTATTTTTCAAATTTATTGAAAAATAAGTTTAACTTACACTTTGCAGTGTTTTTTTGGAAGAAGTTTTTTTTTTTGCTAGTCTATGTTTCATGTGGGGAGATCAGATATCTCTCCTTAGCTCGACATTATATGATATTGGTTCTTGAATCAACAACTAACCAGTATTATTTTATTCCATTGCAGTGTCAAGGCCTAGTAATTCAAGGCAAAATTCTACAACCGAACCTTACCCAAGAGATGACGTCAGGTGAACTAAAATTCGCGCTGGCAGTGGAAACAGTGCTGAACTCGATCCCTCAGCCGGAGTATCGACAACTGGTGGTCGAAGCTCTCATGGTGCTGACCCTCGTTGTGGAATATAAGGCTGTGGCTCATCTAGGCGGGACGATTGAAGTCGAGAGCCTGGTGCACAGAGCCAACCAAATATTTTTGGATGATCAGGTGAGTTGGCTTTATGGTTTTGTTCTTTGAAACTCAAGCATTACTTAAAACTCGTTTAAAGCCTTTTGATTGGTTGAAATTGGTTTTAGGTAATATGGTCATGGCCTATAATTTAGTAACCGCAGGAGCATTTATTGATAAAAATTGATATGACCTCCAAGTGTAAACTAAAGAATGCTTTTATTCAGTTCTCTACGCATTTCATTTGATAAAATGAGGCTGACGTAATTTTTTCAGATGCGAACCTTGCGTTTTCACACTTCGTTCATTACTACTTTATTTTTTTACCCGTTCTTGTCCATGGGAACCTGCTACGTTTTAGAATGGGCAACTAACTAATCTGCGTTCGCAATTCATTTGCCAAACATGTAAACAAACACGAGTTTTAGGAAAAACAACTGTAATGCCTACACATAAGGTTCAGTTTGCGCTACAACTTCATTTTTTTTTTACTTTTTCAACAGTATAGTCGGTTTAAAATCAACTTTATTTACACTTACGTTTACTTACTTTATTTACTTTACGCATAAAGTTGATGTTTGTCTAAGTGGAAAACTCGTTTGTTTACATGTTTGGCAAATAAATTGCGAACAGATTACATCTTTCTAACTGACCGACGCTTTGACAATACTTTGAGTTTGAGTTCGCTAAAAAAAGGCTTTGTTCCCAGATGCGCTGCAACGGTGACGCGACGCTGTGCTGCGCTAAGGACAGCTCGCGCGGACACACCGGCGCGCTCGTGTGCGGCGGCGCGGCCGGCGTGTGCCAGCACCTGTACGACAGCGCGCCCAGCGGCTCATACGGCACCATGACGTACCTCGCGCGCGCTGTTGCCGCGCTTCTAGCTGATACCATGCCACTCGACTCGCCTATAGAGTGCACTATCACTTAGAACATGCAACGACAGATCAGCAATTCGTTTGACCGAGACCGCTGTATCGCGCCTTAGGAATGCGCGGCGGGGCGGGGGGCAGCGTTGACGAATGAGCGGCGGGACGCCATGAGCGTTGACGAATGAGCAACTTGCACTGCCCCACCCGTCTCGCCGCGCATTCCTAAGGCGCGGTGCAGCGGTCTCGGTCAAACTATACCATCTCTATCTGCCTAGTCTGCTAGTACAGCTGTACAAGTATCTCTTGGCGCGTGTCCAAAATCGAAACTAACGCCGCCATCTTGATGTTTTATACAATTTCACCAATGTTTACCAACAACAGCCCCATGTTAATGTCATTCAAGCGCCAAAATGATCCTTGTAGCACTCTAGATCCGAAAGATAGAATGGTTATCGAAAACAGGAATAGTGTTAGAAAGCGCGGCAGTACGATTTCAAAGTATTTTTCTGCAAGGGATGCGACTTTTCTTTTGGTAAAAATAACTAACGAGAGAGAAGAGTACGTCTCTCTGCTTGCCATGTATAATATCTTAATCTCACTCCCGGTTTTTAGCGTATTAGAAAAACCAAGCAACACATTATAATGTGTATGTATCCTAATGTCTTCCCTCTAATGCCAACTTGCCAAGCCCCAATCCCATCAACATAGTGAAATATTTACACCCGAATACTGAAACGCCACTCAAAACTTAAGCGTTACTTAAAACTAGTTTCAACCAATCAAAAGGCTTTAAACGAGTCATAAGTAACGCTTAAGTTTTGAGTGGCGTTTCAGTATTCGGGTGTTAGTCTTGTAATTTAGTACTTTCTGTACCTCTAAACCTTGAAGATCTTTGTAATATGCATAAAACTTCACTTACTGTTTACATTTCAAATTATGTCAATACCTGTACGGCTGTGCGCACCTGAGTCGACACTGTCTTTAAAGGCTCTATTAAAACAATGATGACGCATACACTTGCCGCTAAAGTCTCATTCAGAATTTACTCAAATCTATTGACGAAACAGTTTTGACACAAAAGACACAAGTTTATCTGTGGAGACGAGCCATAACAATACCTCGTCTCCACAGATAAACTCGTGAGCGCAACGTCTAATAATAACTAGAGATGCCGCGAATAGTTGTTATAGCGAATAGTCGAATACCGATTAATCGCCATTCCCTATGGCGAATAGTCGAATACTCGCCTTTATTACTCGACAAAAATAAGGAATATTGAAAAAAAAAAAATTATTCTCAAATAATAATATAGTTTATTTATTTTCTGAGGCAGGTTTCGTTTCCGAAAAAAAGTGTAACCGACTTGATCCCAATCGTGCAGAAAAACTAAGTATTTCTGCACCATAATCTGCCCCTTTTAGACCTTAAATATTCAATTATTAGTTAAAAATCCTAACTAATACTATATATATAATAACTTCAACATGACTGATTTCTGGCAAACTTTTTATGTTAATGATAAAAACCTTTTTTTTTTTACATCTATAGTTTTTATGTTCATTAAAAATTTATTTTTATTTAGACAACTATTCGCCGAATGTCAAATAATAGACACTATTATTCGGTATTCGACGAATAACAAAATAAAATCGAGTAATGCCGAATACCGAATAATAGCGAGTATTCGCGGCATCTCTAATAATAACCCTATTGAAACGTGTAGCATACATTGTGGCATATTGCCATTATTTTTAGCAATGTTGCATCGCAATCTCAGGTAGTCTAGATAAGTGTATTGAAACAAGAAACATCTACTTTATAAGCCAAAACAGTGATTAAAATAGATTAAATTTCTCACTAAAATAGAATATTTTGTCTACATAAAATAATAGTTACTGTTTTCCGTCACAAGGCTTGTGACACTTGTGACCAAATATATATTTTTGGACATTCGTATTTTATTGTGTCATCTAAAACCATACAACAGATATTGTATAGGTATTACATCTATTTATGAAACATTGATTATTTTCTGATATTAAAATTATTTGAACAGCATATTGTTTGAGATTCATTTGATAATAATCCAACGAAGTTCTCCCGTACGGTTCGATAATAGTTAACAAAGCTGTTTGCTATTTCTTGGTGTGATATTGCTTTCGTGAAGTAAATTCTTCCAATAGAGATGGTTCACCATGTCATGAATATGTCAGTGGGGTTGTAATCATAGGTTTAGCTGCATAAATTATAATCTAGATACTAGCAGCGAAAAGCTTTATCTAGTCACAAATATGTTTATAACTTGGGAACACAATAATAATATTATATTATTGTGTCCAAACATACAATAATAGGCTGGTATTATACCAGCCTATTATTGTCCATGAGCATTGATCACCACGGTTGTTCAAGGTGGATTGGCGATTTCGTAGTTATATTAATTGCAAGACCAGGACCAGGAGGAAATGTGGAATTTCCTCCTGGTCCTGGTCCGTGACGTCCAAGATAAACTTAAAAAGTACATATGAAAAGTCACATTGGTTCTTTTCCGGATTTTAAGCCAAAACCTCATACATGAGAAGCGAGGATAGGAGGAGAGGCCCAGGGTTCATCACTATGCCAACACAAAAATGTTGTAAATTCATAATAACAACATTTTTATTTATAACACCTATTTATTCTAAAATCTCTGGCAATAAACACATCTACTTGAAATGTTAGACTTTGCTAAAAACACAATAATTTTAATTATCATCACAATAATATATGTCTATACAACACTAAGCTTCGTCTTTTTTACCAAAGGGATTCATCTTTGATAGCCATGAGGTTGTGTTCCTGAAAAGAAAAAAAAATTAATCATGAGACTATACATATACAGACTGTAGCGGACTAAGCCTATTTGGAGCCTGGGGCGGGAAACTAAATCCCGAACTAAAAAAAACCGCCTAGGTATTAAAAAAAAAATATGAGAACTAGAAGAACGTAGAATATAAGAGTGAGCGAAGCAACCTTGAAATTTTAGCACACTACCTCGAAAAGGTTAGGTTTTCTTATAATTTCTGTATGAACGGTTATAAGTTATAACCGTTCATACAGAAATAGGAGATACTGCAGTAGTAAGCTAGAGCGAGCTCGAAAATTTTAACTCTCTCCATTTATATTTAGCATACGTACCCCCCTTATTCCACCAGTGTATATACATTTGTTGAAACAAACACTGCCTCTTTTGTTTATCCTAAGTATCGTAACTATAATATTATAAATGCGTAAGTGAGTTTGTTTATTACGCTTTCACGCTAAATCTATTGAACTGATTTGGATGAAATTTGTCACATGGGTACACCATGACCTGGATAAGGACATAGAATACTTTTTATCCCGATATTCCCACGGGATCGAGACTTAGCCCACGTTCGCACGGACGTAAAAATATCGCGTCAGGATTTTGTCGTGAACTGGACTTTCAACTCTAGGTGTTGACCCGAGCGTTGAGAATACAACAGAGTCCAACCCAGCACGTCGAAAAAACTCACTATTGCATTTTAAACTCTTGGCCATAAGCAAAGCGTTGAAAATCCAGTGTGCGAAAAAAAATCGCCGGTAACCTGGGCTTATGCTGTTGACACCGCGGGGCGCAGCTAGTCATATAATGTCTACTATGACTCTGACTATGAAGCTAGCTACAATGGAGAAATAATAGATTTCTTGAATAGTCATTGAACTTGTGTTGACAAATAAATTATATGTATAGCATATTGAATTATTGACGTCAAATTGAATGCTTGTGGGAAAACTGATATCAATCATGTAACATATAGGGCTTTTTTAAGGAACAGATGATGATATGAAAGAGATGGTTATTTTTTATTACAATCTTAAATTAGACTGTAAACAGCTACACAACATCTTGCATCAAACACATAACATGTTGTGTTTACCTGTAATTGGTCGTGCAGTAATATTAAATACAAATACCATTCACCATTGTTACGCGTGTTGGTAGACCTTAAATAAATAAATACATAAAAATAAATAATAAGTTAATAGTTTGTCAGGCACTCAGGCATGAACATTATAAATCTGCTACCTGAACCTGTCACTATCAGTCTCCTCCTCGTTATTTTTGGGTTGCAGCTAGGGTTGCCAGGACCAAAAATAGAAAAGCTGGACACAGTTTCAAGGTTCATACGGGCGATTTTTTCCTGCGGCGATATTCTCTCATGCACTGGATTTTCAACGCTTTGCTTAGTGCCGAGAGTTGACAATCCAACAGTATGTTTTTCAACGCACTGTGACGAGACTGCGTCCCAGAGCGTTATTCTCAACGCTCGGCTCAACACCGAGAGTGGAAAATCCAGTGCGCGATAAAAACCCGCCGCGATATTTTTACGTCAGTGTGAACGTGGACTCTTTCGTTCAGCATCTTTTGGAAGGGCCAAAAGCCGGACAGGCCGCATTTGTATATATTAAGCCGGATTTGTATATATTAGGCCGGATTTGTATATATTAGCCCGAATTTGTATATATTAGGTCGGATTTGTATATATTAAGCCGGATTTGTATATATTTGGCCGGACACAATTGTAAGAAGCTGGATGTGTAAGCTAAAGTGGACTAAGTGTGGACTAAAGCCAAACACCTGGCAACGCTAGTTGTAACAGTATTTCTATGTTACATTCCTACCATTTGTTATTTCAGTGCTCAGTTCTTTTCTTGTCTTATCATCATACACACAATCTATCTAATATTGTATAGTCATTGTTACGAACATTAACTTGTAAACAAAATTTCATACAGGCAACTATGTACTTACGATATTTCATCAGGTGAAGTTTTGGTTGACTCAATTCCTGCAGCTTTCAATTTTTCTACCAGATTTTTTCTGTACATGTTTTTTAAAGGAACAGGTTTATTGGCTGCCTCTTTCTCCCTAGCTAGCTTGCATAGAGCCTCATACCATGTGAGGCCATACCATTCTATTTCTTCAGGAGTATACTGGAAACAATAAAATTTATTTTCTCCACTCCATCCAGGGGGGTGTACCGAATATTCAAATGTCCAAAAACATTTAGCGGCCATCTATTTTGTGGTAACTTAACACTAACCTTCCACCTAGAAGTCATAAATCAATCAATAAATACAAACAAACGTCTAACTCTTATATCTCATTTTGAACTGAGTTAGAGATATGCATGTCAAATAAGTTTCGTTTGTTACACTTATTACTAGAAAAAAAAAAAAAAAAAATGATTGCCGCAAGAAAAAAAAGAACGACGCCAATTTCAGGCATTGGCGCCTGAAATTGGCGTCCTTCTTTTTATTTTTATATTTCTTCGTAAAAATCAAAATGCCTCAGAAATACTCTTGTTCACCCAATTCACAAAATTGACAATTTGCTGTTCTTGGGCCAGATCTGTGCTAGAAAGTAATATTCTGTGTAGACACCCTATACCCTTATTCTGACTAGTATTATTTAAGATAAATATTGCAAGACGACTCACCGATGATAAATAAGTTTTGTACTCCTCATACACTTCTTTCTGTTTCTGCGGATCATATGCATACCGGGGACAGCCATTCATCAATTCAATTAGTATTTGTTTCTTCAACTTCAATGCTAACATGGACACTAAGTCACATGCAGGTGTCTTCAGTAAATAGTGGTCAAAACCATAATGATCATTGATCAAACTTATTGTACGGTCAGTCACCGTTACTGACAGATGAGTTTTTAGGATCTCAGATTTCACAACAGTCCTCTTCAATACGGGTACCCAATAATGAGGTACCCTACGTCGCCGCGGATCACGTTTTTGGAAGCCTGAAAAAGGTTAATCTTCATGAATCAGTGACATAACCTATGCACTATTATTTACATACAAAAATAGATAAAACCTACCTTTAATTACAGCCTCGCCACCCCACAGCCCCTCATTGATCTCCGCCGGATATTTCAATGGGATAGGGATGTTCTGTACTGGCAATATTTCCCCAGTTAGGTCGTCGCGCTTCCATTTCCCTTCCTGAGGTATGTAGTGAACTGCAGCAGGCTTCAATACTTTCCATTCGCGCCAGAATTTCTTGTATGCGACAGGTAATTCAGAGGCAATGCCTATTTCAAACCTGCTCTTTTTCTTAAAAGTTTTTGACAGATGACGAGCTGTAGCCTGAAATAATTTACGCGTCAATAATTTGCAGCAAGGTAATCTCTACAAGGTAATCATAAAATGATGAAACGTGTCTTATTGAACATCAGGCTAAGGTTCCTTACCTGGATTCTCGAAGCCATTTAAATAATTTGTGATTAGAACCATAAAACTATGAAAAAGTGTTATTAGTTAGAAAACAAAATTTCACGTAAGGCCAATAATCTTTTTGATTCGCAAATTTAGGAAATTGACAGGGCAAACTGGCAAAGATGACATTTAGTATTGACAATTGACAAATGACAAAACGGAAGTCTATTTGTCTATGGTCTAACCCTGTTTACAATGATGGTGACTGAAAAACCAGAAATCTGTTAGACTGATGAATACGGTATGTGGGGTAAATAGTAGTCCATCGCTCGCTAAAAATGTGTTTGCACCAAAAAACATTAATGTGTACATGTAGATGTTTCGAAACATAGCACATGAAACAAATCTCGTAACTTTTTAGGGTTCCGTAGTAAACAAGGAACCCTTATCGTTTCGCCATGTCCGTCTGTCTGTCCGAGGACTAGCTCATAGCCGGTTAGTAGTAGAAAGCTGCAATTGTATGGGTATACATATTAATAATGCCGACAAAGTGGTAAAATAAAATCAAGAAAAATATTTCTCTTTATGGTACCTCCCCTAGACGTAAAGAGGGGATGTTTTTTTTTCTCGCCTATCCCAAAGTGTGTGGTATCGTTGGAAAGGTCATTTAAAAATATTGTGGGTGTGTGAAAATCATTTTTCATTTTATGAATCCGTTTGCGAAATATTAGGCTTTAAAGTGCTTTTTGGTAGAGTCAAGTGTCCCCCCCCCCCCCCCCCCCCTGTCAGCAAAATCATTATACTTGTATTGTGAAAAAATTCACATCAGTAGAATAGGTATATAACGAATTTAAAATAAATAAATAAATAAATAAAAGGAAAACTATCACAGCTAAGTAGGCTTTACAGGTTTACGAAAAATAATCAACCAAATTAAATTTGCAGTTTGAAAAACAGATCTCCCATACATTCCTTATGGGAGAATATGTTTTCAACTATAATGTTAAGTTTGTTATTGAGATAAATTCATCACAACTACGGAACCCTTCATTGTGCGTGGTCCGACACGCACTTGGCCGGCTTGGCTTTTTTGTTAAAAATGCGTTCGCACTGCACGAAACATGAGTAAGTGTACATTTTTTACGTACGACAGGGATCTCCTGATTGGAGTTGAAGATGAAGATTTTCAGTCAAGATCATCCTCGAGTAGGTTAGGTACTCGAGGATGATCTTGACTGAAAATCTTCAGAGATGTTAATTCTAGCACTGATCTAACTATAATAATATAAACACACACCTTTACTATTATTTACTTAGGACTTAATTCTCTTGGGAGCAACAAGTTTATACGAATTTATAGCAACAGAGCAACATATTTATTAAGTCAAGTTAACACGTCAAATTCTTAAACTAGTGTTTGTAGCGACATCTGAAGCGAGCAAGTGGCAGTTTTTATCTCGATTGTGGTATGTGACGAATTAAATACGGGTCGAATTACTGTATAATCAGATAGATTATACAGTAATTCGACCCCACTATTTACGCCTTAACGTGTATCTATGAAAAAGTATTGCGTTTCGCGGAAGGACAAGGGTTAGTATACTAACCGCGTAAGGTGGAGTCGGTGGAGTCCAGAGCGGATCCAGCTTTCGAGTCAGGGAGGAGGACACATAGTCGAGGTCCAGTCATTACAGGCTCCAATCAGGGGCGACTAAGCCTGTTCAAGGCCCGGGTCGGCAAAACAAACTGAGGCTGAGGCCCCTTCGGTCTTCTCAGTTTATGTAGGTATATGTAGTAATTTTTTTCCAAAAAATAATAATGACAGATTGAAACATAAGTAAATATAACGTGTAAGACAGACTTGACAGGATTAGATAACAACGATCTTTAAATGAAATAAATTGTGTCCTCCGGCAATTTCGAGTAAGATCCCGTATGTTTATTATTCCGCATAGGTGGAGGTGCGCATACCACATGACACATACAACGTTAACTAGCCCATCTGCAATCGTAAATCGTTGAGATTTTTTCCTACAAATCCTCTTCCTAAAAATATCAAAAAACTTTATCCATACTTTAGGTATGGATAAAGGTTTTTGATATTTTTAACTTTTATATTACTCAAACCTCAGGTCCAAAAGAGTTTTTTGATCCTTATATGAAACAGGATCGGTTGACATAAAAAAAGTGTTTGTGAAAACTACCCATTTTCTTGCTGACTAAGTAGGTAGCATTATGTACTGGCATAGGCATTTACTGCCCCATCTCAAAAATCCGCCCTGTAAAGTATCTCCGAACCCAAATAATTGTTCTCGACTTTGACGCCTTAGTAAAAATAATGCGTTCTATGTGTACATACTTTAAAAATATGTAATTATTATTGATGGCCGCCAAAAAAAGAAAAATATTCCAGAATGGGAAATCTCCTTTGAGAATGTAGATTGTAACGAGCGAAGCGAGCTCGAAAATTTTCATCCGCAGCCTCCAACTCTAAACTGCTTCGTACTGAATATATTTTGACCGCGTTTGGGATATCATTAAAAAGTACTTCACAAGATTTGGGGGGCCGCGCCGTCAGGACCGGTGGCCCAAGGCGGTTTGTCTTGACACTATTCTGGGGTTCAATTTCTACGTCTAATTGCTACCTTCAGATAAACCTACATGGGCACTTTTTGAAATGCCAGAAGCTAGGAGCACGGTTCCAGTGGGTCGTTTCCAATGGAGAATAACCGGCCCAAAAAAACTCCACGGTCGATCATCATACATGGGCGTAACCAGAAGGGGCAGGGGAGGGCAGCTGCCCCCCCGGACTTTGAATGCCTAAGTACCTACAGTTGTCGATATAAGTTATGCTAGAGTCACGTTAACATTTACTTTACAGTTACAATATATCATGGCTTAATTTTGCCGCTCATGTTGTCAAAATTCAAAAATTCAAAATTCAAAAGTCATTTATTCAAACTAGGCTGATAATCAGCACTTTTCGAACGTCAAAGTTACATAAGACAGTCCCCCAAAACGCCCACCCTTCACCACTTCCTAGTGCGTTAGCTGGGAAGAAGAAGTGGCGCAACAAACTCCCCAGCAGCACAGCTGTCTGTTCAGTTAGAAAGAAAAAAAATGACTCTATATAATAGTATTCAACATACTTAATTAACCTAATTTAAATTATTATCCATAATTATGTTAGCTAGCACACGCCAATATACCAAACAAAATCATCGAGAACTATACTCGGGCAGAAATAAAAACTAAACGTAAACAAAACTTAACGTCTTAATAAAAGCCTCCAGGCATAAAGGGCGTGCCCGCTTACATAAAGCTGTAACTGGAAGTTATAAATGATAAACTAGGACCATCGAGGTAAAATAAATAAACAGTTAATTACTAATAACAATAAATAATATGATCTATTGTCGAGGTCACTAGTTACATATTGCAATACAACTCATTAAAAAAAAAACATTGTAATGAGTAGATTATGTCAACAATAAATTAAAATTAAATTAAAATAAACAATTATATGAACTCATATAACCTGTCAGTAGGTAAGCTAATTCTGGTGAAAGAACATAAAAATTGTCTTGAGTTAATCACAGCGACCAACTATTCTTATCATTTAAGTAGTCGTTGATAGAATAGTATGCCTTTGAACAAAGGTTGGATTTTACTTTCGTTTTAAACGCATTAAAAGGCAAATCTAGCAAAGAAGAGGGTAACTTGTTATAAAAGGTTATACCAAGCCCAACAAATGAGTTATGAACCTTATGAAGCCGGTGAAAAGGAACTCTTAGTTTTTCCTTAGTTCTAGTGTTAACATTGTGAAAATCACTGTTCTTACTGTATAAATGTATATTTTGCCTAATATATAAGATGTTGGCGAAAATGAATTGAGATGCCACTGTGAGGATACCAATATCTTTGAAAAAATCTCTCAGAGAAACTCTGGGGCCTAGCTGGTAAATAGCTCGAACAGCTCGTTTTTGAAGGACAAATATATTTTGAATATCAGCAGCTTTGCCCCACAGCAGAAGACCGTAGGACATAACGCTATGAAAATAACTAAAATAGACTAATCGAGCTGTATCGACGTCAGTGTATTGTCTTACTTTCCTGACGGCGTAGGCGGCAGAACTGAGCCTTCCCGCTAGGCTCGATATATGTGGGCCCCACTGAAGTTTGGCATCTACTGTTATGCCCAGAAAAACTGCCGAATTTACAGATTCAAGCACCTCTTTATCTAAGACGATGTTGGGTCCTAGATTTCTAACATTTGGTAGGGCGAACTTAACACATTTCGTTTTCTTGGCATTGAGAACTAGGTTATTTGTCGTAAACCAATCCGTAACCATTTAGAGTGCACTGTTTACATCGTCAAAATCTTGTCTATTCCGGTCTACTTTAAAAATAAGAGAGGTATCGTCTGCAAACAGTACAACTTCACAGATACCCTTTAAATAGAATGGTAGGTCATTGATATACACTAAGAACAAGAATGGACCCAGTATTGAGCCTTGAGGTACACCTAACTGAACTGGTAGCCCGGAAGATTTCACACCATTAACATCTACACATTGGGACCTATTATGTAAATACGAATTTATAACGTTGAGAGCTTCGTTTTGCACACCGTAATGACGCAGTTTACGCAAAAGCGTGTCATGGTGCACGCAATCAAAGGCTTTGGAGAGATCACAGAAAACCCCAATAGCATTTTGCGAGTTCTCCCATGCGTTAAATATGTGTTTCAGCAGAGCAACACCCGCATCTGTAGTCGAACGACCTTTTGTAAATCCATATTGTTCATTATGAAGGAGGCTATTTAAATTAAAATGTCTTAGCAGCTGCTTGAGTATTAACTTTTCAAATATTTTGCTAAATGCTGGTAAGATAGAAATAGGCCTGAAATTGCCAACTTCATTTTTATTACCTGATTTAAATAATGGTATGACTTTACTATTCTTCATGAGTTCAGGAAAAGTTCCTAAATCAACACATTTATTAAAAGTAACAGCTAGATAGGGGGCTACGATGTCTATTATATTACTTAAAAGTTTAATGGAGATGCCCCAGTAATCACCAGTGTTTTTAGACTTGAGTGTGTTAAAAACATTAACTACATCACGAGGCGTTACATGTTCGAAGCTAAATATGCGACTATTTTTAGACACACTACTAAGCAAAAGGTTTTCAGCTTTAGACGGGGATGAATTTAAGGAGCGAGTCGTAGTTACAGGTATGTTTGCAAAAAACTCATTAAACGCCTCAGCTACGTCAGCTGCTTTATCAACTAATTTATTGTCGACCATAATCTCAAGTTGTTTATCTTGTTTAACCGACTTACCCGTTTCATTATTAATAATTTTCCAAGTGGTTTTAACTTTATTATTGGAATTTTTAATTGAATCGCTTAAAAATTTAGATTTAGCAAAAACACTAACCTTTTTAAATAATTTTGAATAACTTTTGACATACTCTAGGAAAGGAGTATCAAACCTGTATTTTTTCAAACCATATAACTCGTATAGTCTCGCTCTACTTTTATAAATTCCCGGAGTGGCCCATTGGTTAAAGCCAACGGAGGTGCCATTAATTTGAATAGTTTTGGTCTTGAAAGTAGATTGGTACTCTTTTTGCACAACATCAAAAAGGGCTCCATAGATTTCATTGGGATTCTCGTGTTCTACTATAGATGGTGTAATTCTATGAGCTATATTATTTTTAAACTTATTGCAACGAGTAGCTGTATAAGGCCTGCATTCTATTTTATGCGGCTTTTTATGTAATGGCATGGGGAAGCTAGCTAATAAACCACAGTGGTCAGACGTTAAGTCACTTAACACTATTTTATTTTTGGCATCACAATCACTAAATATATTATCAAGACAAGTTGAATCATGCAATATACGCGAACGCAGCAAGCAAGTACTAGGCTCGCTCGCTAGCCGCGACGAACGACGGATGAAAATTACCTTTCAGTATATTACAAAGTAGGTACTCTGTGAGATTACCGCATAACTGAGCGTTCGTATATTCGACTGATAAGCGAGCCCGATTTGAGGTGTTATTGTTTTGAGGGAGCCAAACATAGGCGACGAAAAATATTCATTCAATGTCCATATCAAACTATTATTAAAAATCCAGGATTAATGGCTTAAAAAATTCTGATTTGCCCTCCCTGGGCCAAACGCTGGGTACACCCATGTCATTATTTATAATTAAAATAACAGCACACAGTCATAATAAGCGTGTCATTAGCGCATGTGTGGCAAACACACACGAGGCAACATCAACATCACACAAAGTATTTAATTGACGATGAGATTAGAAAAAATAGCAGTGGTCCACCTACACTCAGGCCATGACCCCCATGGTCTGGATCCGCTCTTGCGTGGAGTGTTACTGTGCGTAATGTTCCTTAGAATATTTGACAGGAAATTATTTATTAAATATTGAGTTTTAGCGGTTAACTTGATGATCGAGCATTTCTAAAATCTTGTGAGAATAGAACTGTTTATTTTGCTGTCATGCATGACATTGTCATTAAATGTCATCTGTCATTCGTAACTTCACTTTTCTCTAAATCGCTGCTGACGTGGTTAAAAAATGTAATGGCAAGCTGTATTGGCAATTAGTGCTCAGTGGTGGTGGCTAAATATTTTGATAATTATCTAGTTATTTTTAATATTTCATTTATTTGACTGTACTTGTTTCTAAAAAGTGTATTGAGTAGTGATTGTGCCCGGCGTACTACGTGTATTTTTAATGTTGGCAGAGAGCAATAAGCTATGTCGGACAATAAAAACAATAATCCTCCCGAAAGGGGACAACTTGATACTGCTGACAGCCATATAGCATCACCTAGCGAAGTGTCCAGTGTCGCAGGAAGTGTTAAAACTTCTAAGGTAAATACTGCCATACCATATGAACATGAACACGAATAAAAAAAATGATATTTGCGTAGTCGAGAAATGCAAGGACATTGGTGTTGTTTCGACTTGCTATTGACTATTAGAATACTACGTAATTCAACAAGATGTATGTAGTCATAACTATTTTCGTTGCACTTACTTTTTAAGAAGTTGAGTTATTTAAAATAACCTATGAATTGGACATTCTTACATAAACATACATTATAAAATATCGTATCAATTTACATCGGCTGGCAAAAAAAATATTAGCCATATTGTACATAAGGAATTGAACAAAGGTGGTTTTATGCAATTTTACAATTAAAAATGGTACCTAAACTAATGTTTATAAACAATTTGTAGACATCTCAGCGCATATCCTCATCGTCTGAAAGGCAAATCAAGTTTGAGCGCGCACAGAAGTGTCTTGAAAATGCAGCACTTGTTTCAAAGAGAATCAAAGAACACCGCAAAGCAACTGCAGAGCTCTTGGGAAGACCTTTTGGTAAGTTTCTATCTTAAACTAAAATTAGTAGTTATATTTAACTGTGTTTATTAAGTTACGAACCAGATAACTCATGGTTAGCTGGTTATAACACATATCATTAGTCCTACCCTTCTTTAACATGTAATTTAGAATATAATCCTAGTATTGAATCAAAACAAAGTGGTTTTCCTAAATTAGCAATTAATTCAGTTTCTCAGTATAATTTCATCTTTCAAAACACTCATAAAACAATTTGAAAGTTTATACTTACATCTGGTGAGTATAGAAAGCAAATCATTTATTAAATCAAAACATTGTGCATTTACTCGGATGTGTTCCAAATATAACCAACGAAAATACTGAATTACTGTGCAATCAAAATATGAATAGGATGCCCTTGACTTGGATAACACTAATTTCACACTAGCTTCTACCCGAGCCTTCGCCTACGTGAAAGTATCCCCACGCTATTACTTTGTTTTTGCGTAGTGTTATTTCTGCGTTTTTTCCTTGTTGCTCCTAAGGGTCGTAGCGAGATGTTAAATATCCTATAACCTTCCTCAAGAACTGGGCTATCAGAATGAAAAATAATTTTTCATATCCGACTGGTAGACAAACAAACAAACTTTTCAGCTTTTGAGAATTTAAGTTAACTTTGTAGTAAAAAAAACACAATTTGCTAGAAGTTAAATCCTATTTAGTTGTTCAATCTCAAAATACTAAGTTAAAAAGATAATTGCTTATAAGTAATCAATTGTTTCCCTTTTCAGAAGAGGATGATGTGTGCGACACGGCTTCTGAAATGGCAACCACCATGAGTGAGAGAACTGGCTACTCTGCAGCAACCGACACCTCCACTACAATGTCTGTCCAGGATGCTTTGAACAGTAAGATTGCCTTTAAATCTTTTAGATTTACATCTAAAAGATTCTACTATAGGACATAAATCTTTCCCTTTTTACTGAATTAATAATAATAATTGACTTGAATCCTGTTCCCGATACCCATTGGCTTCCATTTTTTTATATTTTTAAATGATTTATATTTTAATATTTAAAAATATAATTAATATGTGTACTATAAAATAATAAGCATTTATATCAGGCTTGAATGGCCCATAGACATATACCTTACAAACTAACATATACATATAAATTATAAACAAACACGATTTGGTATTTAGATCACCTTCTTCCACCTTCGAACATTCTGAGCCTGTTGAATTTTTCACCCTTTGTTTGCTGCACCATAGTTGGGTTAAAAAAAGTAACAATACTTTCTCAAATTAAAACTATTCTTGTTTTTTCGTAGTTCCTGGCATTAGTGAGAGCTTAGCAAACACCTTAAAACAGAAAGAACTACTCATGGAGAGGATAAGACAGTACAAGGAAATTAGTAAAAAACCCATGACGAAACCAACAACAATAAGGAGGGAATCTACTGTAGATACAAAGATAGAAGTGAAAAAGGTATGTACAAAATAATTATCAATAATCTGTTTTCTATAGACAGGGTGGATTTTTGAGATAAGGCAGTAAAGACAGCTACCTAAAGCGTTGTAGCTACAGCATTTTTAATCCTTATAAGAAACAGGATCGATTGGCATAAAATTTTTCTTTTGTGAAAACTGCCCATTTTCGGGCTGACTGTAATTTTGTTTCAAAATATGTGAATCCAGATCATAATGTCTCAAAAAGTTAAGGACAGTCTCCTAAGACCGTTTTCTTCTAGCGACAATGGTTAAGGTAGCTAGTAGGTAGTCCTTATTGTCCCATCTCAAAAATCCACCCTGTATATATATATCTCTTCCATGTGTGCAGTATCAATAATGACAATGTCCAATTTTATAGCTGACCATTGCCATAAGTCAGTTAGAACAATGAAATTTATTATCTAAATCAAAGGCTTTACATGCTTGCGGATATTTCTGATAGTCTGATACTGAATTTGATAGCTTGCAGACATGGAACCAGAACTATAAGACCTCAATTTATCTTTATGGTTATTGGTTACCATTTACATAAGGACCTCCATAATAACTTAAATATTTCTTTTAAATTCAGACAGCAGATAACAGAGATGTTACTCAACTTATAAACACAATCAAAGATAAAGAAAATTCATTGAGTGTGATGCAAGTTAAAATGAGAGCAATGGAAACAACTATTCTAGACCTACAGGAGAAGATTAACGAAAAAGACCAAATTATTGAAGCAAAAAATAAAGCGACATCACTTATGTCTGATAGCTTAAGCAAAAAAGGTGAGTGTTTGATCAATTGTATTGATTAGTTATACCCTACAACCAAATCTGCCATTATAAATCTTTTTACATTTTTAGAAAAAGACTCCTTGGTTCTTCTTGAAGACACAAGACAACAAATGACGAAAATGCAGGAGAATTTTATTGCTATGGAAACAGAATGGAAAGAAGAAAAGCAGAATTTATTAAACGAAATTGGAATAAAAGAAGAAAAAATCCAAAACTTAGAAGAGGCCAATACTATTTTAGAAACATCTAGATTTGAAATTAGTGTTGCTCACTCGAAACTAGCTGAAGAATTAGAAGCTAAGAATCAAGAAATATTTAGATTACAAGAGAAGATTGAAGAGATATCTCAAATATCTATTGATGAACCATCTCCAAAAGAAAAAGATGATGTTGAAGAAGAGAAAGGTTCTTTAGAAATAGCTGGTATGGTTGAGTTAACTAAGAAAATTGAATTACTGGAACAATTGAACTGTCAAATTAGGCAAACTAATAAGGAACTCGAAAATAAACTAGCGACTATTAATACAGAACCTAAATCACCGAGTAGCACTGCTGCTGGTAAAAAGGGAAGTCCCCTCCCTACTCGCAAGGGCGGCAGAAACACAGCAGCTAAAACAAAATCTCCTTGGAGTCAACTATCGTCTGAGTCATTACCACAAGAAACTGATAAAAAAGCAGTTAAAAGTGAAATCACGAGATTAGAAATGTTAGTACAATCCCTCAATAAAGATATCTTGGAAAAGGAATATGAAATATCTCAAAAAGATGCATTGATAACTGAACTTAAATCTATGCCTGTAGTAGAAGAACGAAAGAAGTCTGTGGAAAAGGTAGATATTGGTCTTTGCACTGACATACCAGAAGATAAGAAACAAAGAGCACAGACAGATTTAGAACATAAAAAACAGGAATCCACTCTTGAATCAAAATCTATTGATGAAGAAAATACATCTAAAGTAATAACAGAACTTGAAGAAAAGTTAAGAGTTTCTGAAGAACAAATAGCTATCCTCAACAATGACATCGACGCGGCTAACAAAAACATGATCAAAGTAAAGTCTAACAATAAATTGAAATTAAAGCAGTTGCAGAAGACTATTGATAACTTTAGCAAAGTATCTGATGCAAATGCTCAGATAGTAAAGCTGAATGAAGAATTACATCAACTTTCTCAGAAAGTCGCCGAATTAGAAGAGGAAAAAGGCAATCTACAATTACATCTTGTTGATTACGATAGTGGCAGACGTAAGTATCATGCAGTTCATATGCAAAGTCCGTTTAAATGTATAAATAAATGTTATTTGTTCCATAATTTATGTTTTGTATAATATTTACAGTGACGGATTCCGACATTTATAAAAAGATGGTAGAAATGGAAAATTTAGCAGAAACAAGGCTCAAGGCGATAAGTGTTTTGGAAACACAGAAATTCGATCTAGTTCAAGGTAAACTCTTAATCATTAATAGGTATAATCTATTAATAAATATATAAATAGGAATTAATAGAAAATTTACTTGCTTTTCTGTTACAGAACTACATGTATTGCAACAGAAAAATAATGAGATGGAAGATAAATTATCAGATATATCTCAACTCCAAAATGAGCATGTGTGTACTGAAATGAAGTCAGTCCAAATGGAAGAACAAATAGATGAGCTGACGGCAGCTAGAAAAGAATTAGAACTTGTTATAGAAAACTTGAGACTAGACAAAGAATATCTAAACGGAACTATCAAAATACTTCAAGAAGAAAAAGAAGAGATGACGCATAAATTGGAAAATTACATTCAAGAGAACATGGAACTAACTGATAAACTTGAAAAACTGAGTGCTGAAAAAGTGAGTTCTGCTGAATCAATTGAAATTGTCGAATCTTTGACAACACAGGAAAAGCTTGAACTCGAAGAATACAACAAAGGTATTAGTGAAGATAAAAGTGACGACCATAATGAGGAAAATGTAGAATCCCAAAATGATAAAAACATAGACAGCTTAATTGAACAAAGGGAAGAATTAAACACAAAAATTGAATTATTTACACAAGAAAGACAAGAAGTTATGGAAAAAATGACTAAAATTGGTACAGAAAATGAATCATTATTAGTAAAAATAACTGAATTGACTGATCAATGCAATGTTTTGCAAAACAGTATAGATATGCTAAACAATGAAAAACATGAACTACAGGATCTGAACCAAGACCTTACGCGTCAAATCGAAGACCTGAAACGTGAAAGAATTGAAATTATGAAAGAAACCGCTGATATTGCTAAGCCAGCTACTGAAGATGTAACTGATGGAGTGCCAGCCGATACTCATCACGACGACAAATCAGCTGGCGATAAAGGGAATAAAGGAGCTAAAACAGTAAAACAACTAACAAAGGAAATACTGAAATTGAAAAATACGATCAAAGAAAGAGAAGATGAGATTGGTGATTGTCAGATGAAAATACTGTCCATGGAAGAGCAACAGCAGAAACAAAATGAATTATTACAAACAAACGCATCTTACGAAAATAAGATAAAATCTCTAAAAGATGAAAACCATAATTTACAGCAAGAACTAGAAGTTACAAAGAAGGATAAAGAATCTGAACAGCAATTAATCCAATTCAAACAGTCAAATGAAGTGTTGCAGCAAGAATTGCAGAAAGTGCATCAAGAATATGCCAATACAGTGGGTTCTCGCGACGCTAAAATAAACGAACTAGAAAGTGTCTTATTGGAATACGAGAAACAGATGTTTAACTACGGCAATAGCTTACAACAAAAAGACAAGGAAATGGCTGAGTATATCAATCAAATCACCAAGCTCAATGATGTTTCGCAGAAACTTAAATCTACCATTGAATTACTTGAGGAAGATAAAGCGAAAGATCAGAACGCAGAACTTGTCAAATCTCTTAACAAACAAATATCAGCTTACCAGAAGAAGCTAGTAGATAACGAGGATAAAATAAAGATCTTAGAAGAAGAGAAGATGCAACTGCATCACCTTAAATCTGAATTGGTAAATAAAAATGCAACTCTTGAATCAGAATTGAAAAAGTTAAAAGACTCATTCACTGAGAAGCAAAGTCTTATTAAAGAATTGCAAGCGCAACAGCAAAAACATTCAGAGGAAATGTCGGCCATAATGCTACAAACTAAAGAACGTGATGAAGAAATTCACGAAATTAAATTACAACTTCGAAAGGAATCTATAGAAAACGAAAAACTGCGAAATAGCTTATCAGAGAAAGAAAATCGTGTAGATGAATTGACGCAACAGATAGAGGAAACCATAGGAAAGCTTAATGACTTGTCTTCGGAGAAAAATAACTCATCAGAACAATTCGTGGCTTTGGAGACCAAAAACAAAGAGTTGATGGAAAAACTAAAGAAGTTTGCAATAACCATTAAAAAGAAATCTTCAATGTACAGCGAACTTGAAACACATTATGAGGAGAGCCAGAAACAGCTATGTGCTAAAAATGAGCAACTAGAGCAGCTCTTGATACAAGTTGAGACACTCCCAGCATTGCAAGAAAAGCTGAAGCACGCCGAAGAAGAGATCAACCGATTGCAGTCACAAAAAATGTCTCTGGAACAGCAGAAATCTTTAGATATGAACCAGCTACAAGCAGAAATCAAATCTTTGCAGGAGAGACTTTTGTCGTCTTCCCAAGAAATATCTCATCTAAATGATTCTGTAAATGTATTACACAAAGACTTACACTTTTCACGCGAAGAAAATATGCATCACAAGGCACAGATTGATGGTTTAAATAATAAGTTAGTGGAGCATGAAATAGAGCAGAGAAACAATACTAATTTTACAACAAAAATAGCAAGTTTAGAGTCTGATATTAATCAAAAACAAATGCAAATCGCTGAGTTGTTAAACAAAGTAGAACATCACGAACAACAACAAACACAAGTGCAATTTGGGTACGACGCTAAAGTCCAAGAACGAGATTTGTACATTGAGAACTTGGAAACCGAAATATGCAAATACAAGAACCGTATCTGTCGCCTCGAAGAAAGTATTTCTATCATGGAAGATAGGAGACATTCACTAGAAAGAAAAGCTGATCAATTAGGTAGTCAACTCCAAGAAAAGCAAAAGGCTTACACGGAGTATACGAGTCAGGAAGATGAGTTAGTTGGTCGACTAGCTGTTCTAATGGACCATGACAGAGTTCTTGAGAAACAGCTTTTTGAGATTGATAATGAAAATAAAGAATTACAATTTAAAGTCCAACATTTGAACGAGGATAATCAAAAATTGAGAAAAGCGCTTTCTGAAATACAGGAGCACTATAGCATAGTACTCGAAAAAGCTACTAAATTGGACGCAGTGGAGACACAAGTATCGAAGTATCAAACTCAGCTCCGTGATCTCGAAGCAAACTTAAAAAGAATAACCCATGATCATCAATCTTTAATCATGCAAAAGAAACAAGAAATCGAAGAACTTGAATCTGAATTCAATACTCAAATTGAGGATGCTATTAAAGAAAAGAAAGTACTAAGTGAAAAGTATGAGAAAGTGAATGAATACGTGTCTCAATTAGAGGCTAAACTACACGAGTATAAAACAAATATTGAAAATCTGAACATCGATATAGAAGAACTTCATAGAATTAACCAAGAATTAGAAGACAAATATTCTAAGAAAGAAGAGATCACAACTCCGGATTATACAGAACAATATATAGCTGAGATAAATAAACTAAATGCTATTGTTAACAGTAAGAGCCAAGAGAATGTAGAACTAAATAATAAGCTACAAATCCAACATTCAAACAATGTTACAGTATCGTCAAATATGGAGAGTCAAATATCAGAATTGACTTCAAAATTATATCAATCTGCCTCTGCTATAGAACAATTAACTACAGAAATTCATTCTTTAAAAGAAATCAATGAACAATTGGAAACCAAACTTTCTCAAAAAGATGTACAGATTAAAGAGTTAAAAGAAAATCAAAAACTAACATTCGAAATGAGCATACCTAAAACCGAAGGTATGATTATATCATCTACTATTGAACAATTGAGTGGTGATGCAAAGAACATTGATATGTCGGCTCTTGAATCACAAATACTCGCTGGCATGGATGAACCTCTCATTGAAAGTAAACACGTCACTAAAAAAGTTTCAGAAAATATACAAAAGCAGCCCACAGGTGAACAGGGAATTGAAGAACCAATTATGGTAGCAAAAAAAGCATATGATTGCTACAAGAAAGATGAAGATGACAGTGAAGCCCCAGAGGCAGATCCTTTTAATTCAGACGAAGGTTGGGGATTAGGTGAGTGCGAAGAAGTTGGTGACGTAACAACTGGTTTTTCACATTTTAAAGACCAAATAAATGTACTCAAAAAAGATAATGAAGCCTTGAAAGCAGAACTCGAAGTAAGCAACAATAAACTTCAAAAGGCTTTGAAAAAATTAAAAGAACTGAAGACTAACAATGTTTTACTCACCAATGAACTTAAAGTAGCTAAGCAAATGTCACAGACCTCCTTCTTCGACAATGCCATGGAAGATGAATTACGACTGAATATTCAAGAATTAGAAAAGAAAATTGAAGAACTCAACACAGATGTTCTTAAAGAAAAGAGAGACAAAGAATCTGTGAGGAAACAAAACGAAATCTTCCAAAACGCTAATGATAGATTAACTGAAATGAAAGAGAAATTAGAAAACGAAATAGAATTATGGAAATTTAAATTCAAAGAAGCCAATGACAAACTATCGACAGTGCAATGGGGAGGTGACACGAAGGATTCACAACCACAACAACGAGAATCTTCTGTAGTAAAAGATGATGAAAATAAATTCAAAGAAGAACTTATGAAAATCGAGAAAGAGAATGATGAATTACAGTCGATAGTGGATCAATTAAATTCTCAAAACAATGAATACCAGAAACAACATACAACGCTTAAGAATGAAATCAGCAATCTTAATAACCAATTGCAGCATCACAAAAGAGAGATTCAAAACTGTGAACTGCTTAAAAGTCAACTTGACGAGTTGCATAAAACAAATAGCGAACTCATGAAAACGAATGAATTGTTACCAGAAAAGTTACAAAATATT
The DNA here is from genome assembly GCA_914767755.1 of Agrochola circellaris. Taxonomy (NCBI): domain Eukaryota; kingdom Metazoa; phylum Arthropoda; class Insecta; order Lepidoptera; family Noctuidae; genus Agrochola; species Agrochola circellaris. Next base: position 8,450,527 of record OU611847.1, read on the forward strand.
GAAGTCCGATATAACGATATGTCGCAGTCTTATGATAAATTAAACACTATTTATGAAGAACTGAAAACAGACTATGAAAATGAAAAAACAACCTTAATAGAGAGGTATTCAAGCTTACAGGAGGAGATATTAAAATTGACACAATTGGATTCTGAGTCTAAGATCCAAATATCTTCTTTACTTTCTGAACTAGAAAATGTAAAATTAAAATTACATTGGCATGAAGAACAACAGGACTTGAATAATTCACAAAGTGTAGACAGTTTAGCTCTCGCTGAAAAATGTAGTGCTATGGAGCAGCATTGTGTACAATTGAAACAAGGATTGGATGAGGCAAACGCAAAAATATTGCAATTAGAATCTGAAAATCAAGATGTGAAATCAAAATTACTTTGGCATGAAGAACAACAGGACGTGGATAAGTTACAAAGTGTAGACAATTCAGCTCTCGCTGAAAAATGTAGTGCTATGGAGCAGCATTGTGTACAATTGAAACAAGGATTGGATGAGGCAAACGCAAAAATATTGCAATTAGAATCTGAAAATCAAGATGTGAAATCAAAATTACTTTGGCATGAAGAACAACAGGACGTGGATAAGTTACAAAGTGCAGACAATTCAGCTCTGGCTGAACAATGTAGTGCTATGGAGCAGCACTGTGTACAGTTAAAACAAGGATTGGATGAGGCAAACGCAAAAATATTACAATTAGAATCTGAAAAACAAGATGTAAAATCAAAATTATTTTGGCATGAAGGACAACAGGGCTTGGATAAACTACAAAGTGCTGACAGTTTCGCTCTTGTTGAAAAATGTAGTGCCATGGAGCAGCATTGTGTACAATTAAAACAAGGATTGGATGACGCAAACGCAAAACTATTGCAATTAGAATCTGAAAATCAAGAATTAGGACAATTGTCCAAGGGATATCAAGAACAAATAAACGATTTGAATACCAAAATCGAAAACTTGAATGGTGAAAATGATAATTTACTATCAACTGTTGCTGAGTTACGTTCTTCAGTATCAAGCGCCATTGATCAACGTGGCTTTGAAATAGCAGAATTGTGGAAGCAGCATCTGGCTCAAAGAGAAGCTGACTTCCAAAAGATAGAATTAGATTTGAGAACGCAATTAAGCGCTTCCGAAGCGAAATATGAGCAGTTGCTTGAAAATGTACAGTCATCCAATCAAGAAGAAACTAGTAAGTTGATTGTAATCGAGCAAGTAACTTCATTACAAAATAAACTAGAAGACAAAGAAGAGCATGTTCGCAATTTACAAACTAAATATGCGGAAGTCATGAATCAATTAGATATGTTACGTTCGGAAATGGAAGATGAAAAAGTTGGCCATGAAAATAAACTATTAGAACAACAAGAAGAATATGAGAAAATGATTCAAGAAATTACTGTAAACAATCATAAACATAAAGAATCATTTGAAGAAACTTTCAAAAATATACAAAATGAGTTAATTATATTCAAAACTAATAATGATGAGTTAAATCATGTTATTGCAGATTTACATGGTAAAATAAAAGAAGCTGAAGAGAAAGTTGTAGAAGTCACTAATGAACTTCGAATGAAAGAGAGTGAAATATATCAGAAGACACATGACTACACCTTAACATTAACAGAAAGGAACGAAGAATTTGAGAATGTTAGGAAGCAGTTGATTGAATATGAAAAAAGAGTAGAAGATTTAAGCTTTGAAAAAGAATCAGAATTAGCTGTCCTTAGGTTAAAGATGCATGAAAATGACAGTCGTCACGAGAAAATAAAGAATGAAGCAGATAAAGAAAAGGACAGATTAATAGAAGCATTAAACGCCAAGATAATTGAATGTACGAATCTGAATAAACAAATAGTTGACTTAAATAAGGAATTGGAAAGTCATTCAACAAAGACTGCGGAAATGCAAGCAGCATTAGAAAACCAAGAGATTGAAATAGTTGGACTGAATGACGAGATAACGAATTTACAGGATCTGATGCGATCATCCAGTGCTAAGATACAAAAACACGTATCTTTCGCGTCTGATACTAAACCTGGTGCTGAAGGAGTACATACTGAAAATGTTTTGAATAGGGACCTATTGGATGCTGTACCCAGGGCTGAGCTGGACTTGGCATTGTACATGTTGCATCAGAGAGATGTTCGCTGCGAGGAACTCACGATGGAGCTTGGACATTTGTTGGAAGAGAGAGATACCTTACAGTTGCGCTTGTCAGACTGTTTACGCTTGAATGAAGATATGAAGAATAAGTTCAAAATGGCAGGCTTTGATGAATCAATGAACTCTAGCCAAGAAACGATATCGGAATTGCCGAGCTTTTCTGTTGAGAGAGAGTTCGTCGACATTCACCGCGGACAGACGTCGCGAAGCAGTAGTATAAGTGATCCGGAAGGAGAAAAGCCGAAGTTGCAAGCCAAGTGAGTATAACCCTTATTCATTATAATGAAAAACGATAATGTTTTCAATCATCATCTTGCAGTTAGTAATTTGTTGCGTTTTACATTGATACAATGTAATCATGAAGTGTAATCACAATCGCAAACACTATTGCTGTGATACTAACCTACTCATATTTCGCCTTGTCACGGTTTCGAATTCTGAAAACGACAATCAACTGACTTGAGCCACCGGCACATTACTATTTCGTGTTGTGTCGTGACGTGGGAGAATCTGTCACGATCACGATATGACACAACCCAGTCATTTAAATCCGGCTTTACTTGATGCAGGTTGACGGAGCTCCGCACGGTGCGTCACAGTCGCGACGTGCGGTTGCGACAGGAGAGCGAACAGCGACAACTGGACCTGCGGCTGCTGCAGAGAGACGTCGCCAACCTGCCGCCCGAGGCCGTAGATCAGCTCGCACAAGCGCATCACACGCTCTGTGAGTTATATTTATATCATATTATTATAGTTTGACCGAGACCGCTGTTCCGCACCTTAGGAATGCGCGGCGAGGCCGGGGGCAGCATTGACGAATGAGCGGCGAGCGGGACGCCGTGCGCCCTGATCGTTGAAGAATGAGCGGCCTGTCCCCCCGTCTCGCCGCGCACATAGGAAATAATCTGCTGTTCCATACATTTTGACCGCGTAGGTATTGCAGTTTTCTATGGAACAGCAGATTTTTTTTTAAATAACCTTCGAAAAATTTCAACTCAGGGGCTTCAGAATCATGTACTGAATCCATGATATGAGTTTTCGCGTCGATGTCCCTGCCACCCTGTATATTGTCATTACAAAATTATGTTAGGTTAGGTTAGGTTGAAGCTCATAACTTCCACATATTACTCTGAAACAAAACAAAGGAAACAAGATGCAGCGGATGTTGAAACATGCGCTGCATCTTGTTTCCCTAAAATCGTTGGGATACTTTTCTTTTTGTGGCTTACCTTCAAATTAAACTAAGTCCCAAGATTTAATTATGATGTATGCTACAGAAATGGTTATTTTTACTCCTTCATTCAATCTGAATTCAATTATTGGGTTTTTTTTATTTTACAGTACCTACGGCAAGGTCTTGTTTAGTTGGATTGCCTGTGAACTCTTGTGCCTATTTCCCATTAACATGATTTCCTGGGCAAATCTACTATTATAACTTTCTTTTGTTTCCAGCTCGAGATTCCCAGAGCACGTCAACTGTGCTACTAAACTGGCTCCGAGGGAAAAGTACGCCAAAAGTAGTCCATATGTGAGTCGCGCATTTATTGTATAGGTTATATTAATAGTGAGGTTGAAGCCAGCCGTCCGCGAACTCGTCGACGAAGTTACGTAGGAAACACACAGACACACTTCTCTGTGGGTAAGAGACTAGCCACCCCTGTTGAAAATAGTCCCCTCTGCTTTTACTTGCATTTATCAAAAGAGCCACCACTCTGCACATCACAATTTTCAAATGTTTCGCTAAACATTTAGTTGTAAATTGTGCCCTTAGAAACTTGCCAACGAAACATACAATTTTACCAGATCGATCTTTTTCTTTCGACAATTCCTTCACACTATATCTCTTCCAAATGTAACCTTGTACAATAAATTAGATAGTTACCTATAAATTTGTGGTCTGGTATTATATACGATTCTTATGTCATGCAATTGGGTTCGTTTAAAAATGACCTGTACAGCACAATTCTTGTAAATTAATGCGTGAAAGGTCTCAATCCATATAAAGGCATAACGGACATAAGAAAATTAGATTGGCAAGTACGAACGAACGACGAAATACTTCACTAACTGTTGAGCTTAATGCATTCCTTCATCAATCTTACCTATTTTCTTTGTCTTACCTCCACATTTTCGTTGTAGGCAAATTAATGTAATAATATTAGTGATGCTAGACGCGAAGAATTGTTCCACTAAACTATCCTATTTATTAATTTTATGTTTTTATCTTTTCTTGTTATATTATTATTGATTTTAAATTAAAATTGAGATGTCATTGACACCCACAGTTGATGACATCATTTGTTAATTTATGAAATTGATATTTTCCAAAGGATTAAATCGTATCGTGCCTTTTCATTCATAGGTCATAATGTAAATGTTATCGTTGTTCACTTTAGCTGTTCACACTTGTAACATGTATTAATAAAATTCGGAACCTGTATAATTTATGTATATAATCAACGGATTCTATGTGAATAAGGATCCTTGTATATTGAATTTGTAAATTTGTTTCTTGATTAAACAAAGTTCATTTGATATTTGGTTTCTTTGATATCCTTGTGTAATTAAACGATGCTTGATCATTTCTGCTACTTAGTTGCGTTTATTAGAGAACTTTCTGCGCCCAGCGGTTTCACTCGCATAAGTCTCGATCCCATGGGAATATCGGGATAAAAAGTATTCTATGTCCTAACCTAGGTCATGGTGTACCCATGTGCCAAATTTCATGCAAATCTGTTCAGCCGTTTTAGCGTGAAAGCGTAACAAACAAATAAACTCACTTTCGCATTTAAAATATTAGTTAGGATTATGTATTCTCTCCTTTGATATAAAACTATACAACATAGCTTTCATCATGTTATAAAGATTAGGCAATCACAAAGATTGTGGTGATCATTATGAATATTATTTTCTAGATAAATAATGGGTTCTATTTAGTTCGGTACCTACTCGTGTGCGACCTATTCTTGTATAATTCGTGTTGCACGTTATCTGTAAAAAGGGTATGGCATGTTTTTATGAAATGAGAACATAGTTCTATATTTTGAATTTTTTATTACTTTTTCTTTAGATATTTACACTCTCAACAACTTAATTACTACTATAATCCAATATGTCACTTAAATATAGTAAATCACAATATAAAATCAAAGTAATGAAAATGTTCTGTCATAATTACTTTTAGAATTTTGGTCCTTATGATATTATTAAAGTATATTCATATAAATCGCCCAAAGCTCACCTCTATTTGAGCTGAGTAGCTCAGTAGCAGTTTATCCTCTGTTATAAATCGCATTATAGGAAAATACAATTTCCCTTAACATTTTAATAATCTAAGTTCATAATAAACATGCTAAATTTCTTACACTATTTCGAAAAAGCCAGTCCAAAAGCCAAATAGCATTAAATAAGACTAACTTCGTAATGCGTATGTTTTCCCACATAATTTTATATACAAGCTAATATATTAAGCATATATTTCTATTAGGCAGTATGTCCATGTCTGACACTATTTACTATTGAGATACCTAAACATTAGATATGATACTACTCCACAACCAAGTTTGTGCAAATAAAATATATATTTTTGCATTGAAGGGTATCGCTAATCAAATACAGTTATTTAAATATTTGAAGGTATTGTATCAAGTCTCTGAGATACTAAATCAATATATGAATATATGTTCTTTAATAAAAATACTTGTTTAGTAGTGTAACTTATGGCACCACATGCTTACAGCATATCTATGTAGTATACTATATTTACAAGTTAATCTAAAATATGTACATCAACACCAGATCCTAAATAGTTAAATTTCTATTCTGTACGAACAATCAGGCATATGTGATATAACAAGAAGTATGAAAACTATAAAAATATAAACGCAATACCTAACTAAACGTATTTCACGAGACACTTCAACATTCTGCCCGGCTTTCACATATTCATGGAAGACATTGGAGTGATTTCTTGTTCACTTTATATCTATAAAAAACTTAATGTGCACGTAATTATCAGAGTGCAGATAACTAACTTAAATTATAATTAATATAAACTAATTTAATTTTTAACCAGCACTCTGTTTACTTCTGCCTACGCCACCCGTACTCAAATAATTAACACATACGTTTATACCTAACTAAATATGAAGATATTGTATCACAATTTTTAATTAAAGTTACGCGCTTCGATAATTAATTAGTCTAGTCGAAACATTAAGTACAAATAGTGGAACTTGATGACTATTGCATGTATGTTTAGTTCTGATGGTTCAAACATAGGAACAATCGCGTGGTTTAATAACTAAGTGCTAACCTAAACAATCTTAAGCATGGATCACATTGTTTTTTTGATTTTCGTTTAGCAATAATCCGAAATGGTTTCGCATAGTACTTCTAAGTTAACATATTATGACTGGAAGTGACTATGATACGAAGTTAAATTATAATTTATAACACTTATCACAATATTTTATGAACTAATTATGTAAGGAACAAAGGTAATAAATCAATTTGCTTACATACACAAGTTTCAAAGTGCAATATCAAAACAATAATATACAGCCCCTTGCCTACATTATTACCTATTTTTATTCATGTAAATATTTGCAGTTGCACGGTTAATTTTATACATAGTTCTGACTCCGTAGTGTGTTATAAATATAAATGAACGTAATATTAGTTTTACAATACACAAGCGTAATTTATTGCCTTCCCCCGATACAATAACATAAATCTGATGTAATTTGTTATTCCTGCATGAATTTCGCTAATCAAAGGGTGAATATTGATAAAAACAAAAGTTATTAATTTGAACTTATCAAATGATTGATTGGAAGTGAGTAAAAGTTAGGTATTGTACCTTGGCTTACTAACAGTGATTGAATCAGCTGAGACATATGTCCTTCTAACATACGTTAAATACTTGCATAAAACTACTATATTTTAATTACAAAATAACTGAAGGATTGAGTCAGTTCATGATATAAAATAAGAACAAATGTGAAGCTAACTTTGGTCCCATACGAACATGTAACAAGGTAATGACTATTTGTAACAGCTATTTTATTGGCAAACTATTACAGATTTATAAGAGTTCTCGGCAGGTGAAATTGAAGCTTAAATTATTAAGAGGTAGATTGTAATTTCAAGAACCGTATAAACTAGAACTGAAAGTTTTATCTAAAGTAAACTCGTTCAATGCAAAACAGTTTTAGTGAACGCACAGACTAGAGGCAAATTACAGTAGCACGCAGGGCTTACACTTATTTATTATGTATGCACAAGTTGCGATTAGTAAGATACGTACAAATTATCTACGTTAGAGACATATGATTGTCAGTCTTGGGTTCAGTCCTTGATCACGGGCATCTCGAACATGTTAGTTTAAAGTATTTTCGTACTAATGCACCGTAATTAAAGCAATCGTCGCGCCGGCCGCGGCGGTACACGTCAGGCGACGTCTGGCGACGTCAGGGTGGTTCAGAAGTGCACGTCGCGCACGTCGGTGGGCGTGGCGGCGTTACTGTGCGCCTTGTCCTGCGTCGGCGGCGGCGTCCAGCCCGCGGCCTCGCGCGCCGCCCCGTTTGGGACGGTGCCGCTGCGCTCCTCGATCATGTTCTGCACCATCTCCTCGATCTGCTCAAGGCATGTCTGGAGGCAGTCCTGTAACAATCATTGAACGTCAGCACATTGTACCTTACGAACTCAGCTCACAAGTTTGACACTAGACATCGTGTCCTTGCTTAGATTGCATAGACCCAAAACATTAGACGGTAGTATACAATTCACAATTCTGATGTGTAAACTAGTAGTTTCTAAATAGACTTGCTAAGTACGTTACTAAGTAATTGATAGAAACTTACCAAATCGATGCGCGTGAGTTCGTGCAGGCGCGCCAGATGGCCGTCGAGGCCGAGCCCGCGCAGCGCCGCCGCGATGCTGCACGACGCCAGCGTGCTCGCAGAGTACAACGTAAACTCGTAATCTGCAACAAATAAACACTCCGTAAATATACAGACAAAACAGGTACAAAAAGTATTAACCATATTTATTAATACATCATCAATCCACCAAGCTCTATGTTACATCATTAAAATGTCCGTTATTTCAGCGCTCTGATTATTTAATCAAAACAAGAGACCGTTGTTTATTAAAACCGCAATAGGATCTGGATCAGCTCAGCAACTAATTTAAAATAAATTTTCCTACAGTGCTTCCTTATTGCATTCACAACTGAATGTTAAAATTGGAGGTACATAAAGTGTAGCGCATTAGCTTTTCATGTAGGCGATGTCCGCAGACGATGCGAATACGGCGATCGTCGGCCGTAGACGCTAGAGGAGCGGGGCATATCCGGCAAAAGAAATGTTCCTTTCTCTCTCTCGCAGGTTGTCAGTCTCCTGCGTAGAGTGCAGCCTCAAAGGAGCCGGCACCCGCCCTCGCGGCCGCATTCCACAGGCTCGCTCCTTCGCCTCACTTGAATATTTCTCACGGGCTTACTTTGGCAAAACCATTATACCAACATACATCATATATGTGCACGTATGTAAGCTGATCTTGAACGAAAACTGGCTGTGTTTTGTATGAAATACCTACACGAACAAGAATATCAGGCAGGAAAAAGACACAAATTGTAATTATCATCACGAAAAACCGACAAATTAAAAGTATATTAGGTACGTATTTATGCTAGTATATTTTCATGGATCACTCTCATTACATGACCTACCATTATGTTCTCTTTAGGTAAGAGCAATTCAATGCATTGAGTGTGATATTTTATTGAATTGCGCATGGTACCTATCTCGAACCGTATCGTAACCGTTAACGGTGATTTAATTCATCTACCTACTTTGATTTCCGCGTCATCATCGTTAATTTACACAATCAATTGTAATGTCTATGTGAAGGTACTTTCCAATGAGGTCTTTGTTTTCTAGCTATGCAGATGCTAATGAAGCAAGCTGTATTTAAAAAAAAAACTCGAAATTTCGTTTCAAACATTCGTTTTGTAAAAAAATCAAGACTCACTGTGTACGATGTACCCTATGTCACACAAATGCTACATATTTCAATGCTGTTTATCAGTAGTTATTGAGTTCACCACACATAGCTGCTTCACTTGATAACATAATGAAGCAGGAAAATCAGCTGCCTGACCTTGCCGTATTATGTACTAATCCAAATAATAAGCCTTAGCTTAATTAAGTCGATAATTATGTTAATAGTAAGCTTTTACTGATGGTCGAAGCGAATTATAAAATTCGTTCCCACGCTATTACAAGAGTGAGATAAGAACCTCAGCGAGGAACCACAAATGCCCACTAACTCGAAGACGCCAAACAATGCGAGTGAAGCCTACAAGGGCCCTCCATTCATCATTAAGTAGACTCTATTATACCAACCAATGTATGGATATCGAACACTCTTTCAGCTCATTTAAAAGATTTATTTTCATTTTTTTTTTATTTGCATGTCGGCATACCCGAGATAAAGGGAACGGGCACAGGGAACGAATAAAAAGAGAGAGATGAAACAACGAAAGCGGCCGCTCACTCGGGGTATTTGCATAATCTGATGTTAATCAAACAGCGCAGTACCCGGTGCGCGTCCGAGGCGAGCGCTGCCGACCTGCGACGAGCAGCCCCTTTGTCACGAGCGCATCAAGATCAGCAGCCACTCTGATAGCGAGTGTGATGCCTGCACAGTACCTAGACGTCCTAGGTACATCAGCGCTGCTCCTACAGGACACACACGTAGCGGAAGTGAGACCGTCCTTATTAGTCGTGACGCGACTGCTTCGTCACGAGCTAATATCACTAATGTACACTTTCTAGAGGAAGTGGCGCAGCGACGGTCCCACCGCACTTTGGTGTGTATGTAAATTAATAAAATGGTGTTCAGTGCCGTCCCCTCATAGACAGTCCGTGGCCAAGTATGGCCTGTCTACGCACGGTGATACTTCCGTTTCTCGATTCTGTATCACTTTAAAAGTTCATTACTCGAAAAGTGATATTAATTATTCCTGTTTTAAATTGACGGCTGATTCTTAATCGTGAGCTGTTAAAACTTTTTTGTCACCTATGCGGTAAGGTGCAATGTGTAGTCAATCCTAAATTTGGCGACTAATGACGACGGCCAGTGACATAATGATCATTATTTTTGCCCTTGAAAATGAAGTACATGTAATAGGTGTCGTCGGCAGTCAGCACAGGTACTTGTAGCACGCGCAATAGTCGATTCGCAAGGTGAACGATCCCACAAGGCCGGACTACTCGTAGGTACCTATTCGTTTGGAAGTGGACTGAAATGGCTCAAAATTATTACAAATTCGACAACTATTCGGATAAAAACTGGCGTGTTCTTTAATTGATTGACAAACAAATAAGCTGTGAAAGGTAGTCATATGAACAACTAGTTATTTACTTGGAAGATTTAATCGATTTATCTATAATCGGGCATCGCTAGCGGAGATATACATGCGGCATTCATTGCCCACCGGAACAAATACCGCGTGGCCCCCGCGACAACGTCGGCGACGATTGCTATCCGATGCGAAGCGCTCACATGTGAAAGAAAACGTCCGACGCAGATAAGATACCTGTCGCACGCAATATAGGCTGGTGTTACACCTCGCATTGTACCTATGAGACAACTACTTTCCTATTGCTCGACCGTTCTGTACTCAGACTTGCAAAAATAACCCCGAACGAGGAGACACGACTGTAAAAAAATAAATAAAAAATAATGTATAACTTATCATCATCGGGAGAGGCCGGCGCGAGTTGTCAGCATTAAAATAACCCATTACAAATTTAATATCACGACGAGTTATGATTCCAGAGTAAATTGTGCCATTCAAATAATGATACATAATGCGGGCTCGCTCGATACCGCGAAACGTCAAGTCTACGCGATCTCACCGCTGCCGCGCTGGAGGGTAGGGTACACACACGTCACACATACGCTCTTTATTCAGAAATATACCCGTGGTATTATTCACAATCCATCAAAGATAATGGGCCTTTTGTAGTTTCCATTTTATGGTGACATGAGTACCGCGGTATTCCTGAATTAGCTCGAAGTTTCAAGATCATCAATATTTCATAAATGGAAATGTGTAATGTTGCGCACTCGGTTGGCTACATTAGCGGAGGAGATTTCATTCGCCTCGGACTCAACTGAGAGATGATATCCGAGAAGCAAGTGAAATAAAAGAGCTGGAGCGTGAACTTCTTGAACAAAAAACAATACGACAGCGGCGGCGAACAACAAAAACCGTTGCACAAAAACATATGATCCCATGAGGGTAGCGGGGGGTCGGTGGCGGCGCGGGGGCCGGAGTCCCGAGGCGTGCTGGAATGCGCTCAGGCGAGCGGCGTGGGAGGCGCCGGCGCGGCCGCTGCCAGGACACACACACGCCGCCCTCGCCCTCGCGCCCTCGCCGCGCATAGCCCTCACTGTAAACAAACCTATTCACATCTCGCTACGCTTTCTGCTAGCCGCCGGCGAACGATAACCATCTTCTCCACTAATAAATTGACCTACACCAAGAACACCATAACCTAACCATTCTTAGTAATAAATAGGGATTATATATCCAGTTACCCAATAAACAAGTTTGGGCTATGCATTCATGCTTTTGTTTTGTTTTTCAACGAATTCAAACGTGCTCACTGTACCAATTGTAGGCACCATTGATCTGTGTAACAGTACATTTATATGGTTATTTTGTTCTAAATATTAATGTTACCTACTATTACTAAATTACCTTTTTAAAATCCTGTTTTCATTGAATATGTACCTACGTAACGAAGCAAAGAGACCATGAATAACAATAGTCATCATTATGTAATTGTAATTTATCTACATTAGTGGTAAAACGGTCGATACCAAATGCAAGGAAATTAATCATACACACGTCACCATGGAATTCTTCAGTTGCGTAAAGTTGGGTAACAACAGAAAAATGAATAGAAAGTAGCCCTAAGGAAAGTAGAGTAGGTATTCTAAAGTGTAGGTTCAGTGACATGTGTCCATAGAACAACGCGGCCCGCAGCGCAAGACGACATTGTCGTGACATGACGTGGTATCTAGATGCTAATTACCGTCTGCCGTTGCAAACAAAACGTTACATTCTCATTCAAGACAAGTGAACTATCTATGGAACACATGATACTTCGACAGCCCGACATTGTAACAAGTAAGCACGCAATATTTATTTTAACTTCATTTCTTGTGAGGCTTTTTATCTTAAGTGGCGATTTTTAATAACGAGGATTAAGTGACCCTTCCGTTTGTATATTTGATGCGGACTGGTTTTGATGGCCGAGTATCAGCTGACATCATCCCTGTAGTTATATTTGGACGTAGGAAGTGTAAGGAATGCGTACCTCTGGCAGCGAGCGAGATGAAGGTCTGTGCATGCCTGTGCACCATCTCAGTGTTGACGAGACCCCGCAGCGGCAGCCGCGACAGCAGCAGCGGCAGAAAGTCGTGCGCTGTCACTCCCGCAACGTCCCACTTTAGCTTTGACAGCACCAGTAGCTCCCAACTCTGTTGACAATGAAACAACACATTCATCAAGTGCTTTATAAATAGAAGATTTATCGGTCATCATAACACCAGAAAGGTCAATATCGGTGCGCTTGGATAATAAAATAGCATTCCTGTCGCCACATCCGCCGCTATAATCACTAACTCGCCGAGTTTTGCTCGACTTCCCGGAACGGAGCGTAGGTAGTCCCCGCTGCTGTGTTGTGCAATCAAATGAACAATGTTACAGTTTTAGTTCATGTTTTGTTTAGTCTCATTTGGAAACAAAGTTACTTACGTGCCAACCATTAGTCTTTGTATCGACAAGTTCAACAAACAATAGACAGTATACACATACCGTGTATTTAGCAAAATTATTCCAAACTAAAAGGCTGTGTTAAGTTTGGTACAGTACGACATAACTTAGATGTAGCATCAGCAGAATTCGCTAAACCGATCACCAACTGAACTAAGTACGCCTTCAAAATCACCAATATTTATTACTGCTTTAGGTGAAAATGATCTTCCGGCAAACGCAATAAATTGTGAAGTCATATAACCAAATACATTCGTAAAATTGAAATGAATGATTGCAAATGTATGCTACTAAGTTGTGTCGTACTGTATGTTTGTATGAAAGCTCTGCTTTAACGATATATGGTGAATTTAAAGATGTACCTATATTTTGAATTTAATATTCAAGTTTAGAGGCGTGACGTGTCATTATGCATAAATAGTGCTATTACTGGTGCCGATGTACATAGAGCCCCAAAAATAGAGCTCTTGTCGAGCGTAGCCTCCTATAAAACAAATGGCAAATCAATGACGACAAACCTGTTCAACATTATCAAGTCGTTATCTTTCGAGAACCAAGCTACAGTTGACCTAGATTAAAAACAACTTTGTTGTATCAAGCTTGTCGAATGATGTAGGTATATCAAATTCGTGCCGAATCTATAAGAATGAAGAAACGGGGCAGAATATCCCTAATATTTGGACGGCCGTTTCATGAATAAGTTGATTATTTTGTGTACGTACACACTCGTACATGTAGGCGTTGCATGTCCGTTGACAGATAATACTCGATGTTTACTTAACTCAATCGGCGGGGTCGACCGCGGCGGCACGGCTGTTACTTTTCACTCGACCGACTATACTTCTCATTTCGATGAGCTTAGAGTCGGCATTTGTTCAGCAAGGGATAGCAGTTAGGGCATACAGATTCTCCGCGTATCATGTTTATGAATGAATGAAGTATCATCACTGGAAGTCGAATTAAATCGGTACTGTGCATGTGTGAGAGTGTGCAACACGACGTTACAATGACGCTATCAGATTTAATAAATAAGTATGAATAGGAGCATTTGCCAATGAAGAACAATATTTATAACGCGTTGACATAGAAGCTAAAAAGAGTAGGTGAGTAAAAGCGGTTAGCAACGCCAGTATGCGGGTCGACCGCGAAATGAAAATATTCGCTCTATCGTTTCACTTGCGACTGGTTAAAAGCTCTTCGAAAACAATGCATTCATAAAATCTTCACCGCAAATGAAGGCGGAGGAGACGGATACACAGATCCATTGGATTGACATTATTTCGAAAACAATAGGTTTAATTTTTATTGGTGTCTATGTTCTGAGCCCCTATCAGCTGATCTCATAAATTAGCTGAGCGATTCGCGTGTGTACCGATGTGGCGGAGCGGCGTGTGTACACAACACACATGTGTGGAGTCGGTCCACCCGAGACGGATGGAATGCAGCTCGTAAAGTTGCAGGCGAGTGTTCATTAGAGTGGCGGAGGCCGGTCGGCGGCGGCGGCCGGGTGCGGCGGCCGCAGCAGTTATCGAACCACGTTACAGCCAATAAAGCGAGCTATGCAAACAGCCCTCGTTGCCCGCAACACACTCGCTGAATTCCACACTCGGTTCCCATGCTTTATCCAATTTCATCGAACGGTGTGACTGCGCCGCTATTAGAATCAAACAATGAGCTCGGTGTCGCGTGGCCACTAAGCTCATGAGACTCAACAACTTCGGAATGTTCCAGATGCGGATGGGAACACGTAGACTTACCGGAGGTTATTAAAAAGTAGTGATGAATTAAAATATTTATGCGTTATGAACGTGAACAACTGCTTTGAGACTTGACCGTTAGACCCTATGGAATAACCCAGCCTGAGTAGCATCAGATTATTATTACTGTAAGTACCTAATTGGAGACAGTCATCGATGAAAACCTCGGGAGTGCAGTATTGAATACAAAATTTGCTGTGAGCGTACAAAACGTGTTAGGCATGTACGATATCGCAATTCTTACGTAAGACATTATAACCATCAGCGCATTCCTGTAAAATGATTATATTGACAGTTACAAGTCCCGGCGCTATATACAAAGCGATAAGGTGACAATATGCAATACATTATACAATGTTAACATAGTTTATTAAGCTCATAAATGCTTATTGAAAATAGGTAATAAAACTGATTATGTAGTGTCGTTACCAAGACGGGTGTTTACGTGGATAGTCGAGTGACGGCCCGAGGCAGCACAATGGGCACGACTCCGGCTCCCAGGCCGCGGTCCACATCGCGATGCTCCTAACCACAAAATTTTCATTTTTTCTTCCCTCACGGCCACCGCCCGCATAGGGCGAGTTGTTCAACAAGTACCCATTGGAATTTTATTACCGTTGAAGGTATCGTTTAGTGGTGAATTGTTCAATAATTGCTGCTCAAACTATAGTCTTAACGATTAAGGAGCAATATAGGTTTGTTGTATACAGATTGACATTATTGGAGCAAGTAGACGGAAACTAGTCGAGTACAATCCTATGCAAGTGATGTAGGTATATGGGCGTGATGTTATTAAGCGAGCTAAGTGACACAATTTTCTAACGAGGCGACATCGGCGGCGCGGCGCGGCTGCGCGCTGCACCTTCACTCGTGTGCACTGAGGTTATCTGCGCACGCGCTCGTTAACACAATTTCTGTTCTAGCCTAGGTGTCATACACATGCGGTTATCTGAGTGACTGATCGTTTTCTGATCATAATGCGGAGGAGCTCGCAGACTTCGGCTAAAAGGAACAAAGTAAAGCCGACTGGGAATCCTCATGAAGTTTTCGAGCCGAGAGGAATGCGACTGGTTCTCCGTCTTTTCAATAGCTGGGCAAATTAACTTTTTGGGTGCAAAGGCTACGAGTTGCTTTGCAACTAACCTTAGTAAAAACTTTAAGAGAGAAAAGTCATGTTTAGATTAGATCATCAATGGTTTGACATTTGATGATACTAAAAGCTGAGCTTTAGTTAAGGTTGATTGTTAAAAGTTGCGTGTATTCTTTTGATTTCTTGGACACCAATATCTATATACCACAAGAGTAATAACCAGTTGTAACTTATTAGATCATTATGACTTAAATAAATAGTGGACGTGTATAACTGAAGTCGTTCTGCCAATACCTAGTAACAACTATACTTACATATAATGGTGTTTAGAAAGTACATATAGCTACAAAGGCAGTGCTCACAAGTAGTCGTTTTGTTCTGTCGCATTAGTTCTTACTTCGCGGGGAAGTTGCATTTGCACCGGAAACAAGCAGCGCCCGCGCCGTGAGATCGGCAAACAACGCGCGTTCGTGCTAATATGCTCATTCCTCATATTCTAAACAATAATTTCCTTTAACAGATTCTAGCATTCCAACATTTATTATTAGAACTTTAAATAGGGTAGCTCCTAATAACCAACTCGTAAATTCCCTTCTAAAATTGTACGGTCTGCACCACAATCTACCATCGAATATGAATTTTATGGTATCGAACTTGATTCTGCTCGTAATAGTTCTCATTAAAGTTAAATTTTAACCGTAAACGCAATATTGAATAGTCTTTTGACAAACTGGCACCGCGCTCGTAAACTTATGCTTCAATTATAATAAACGTTTACAGTGGGAGTGTGGATGTGAGAACGCGCAGGTTTTATGGGCAAACGCTGAGCGGTGCGGCGCAGGCGCGGCCAAGGCGCTCGACACTGAGAGCCCCGCATTACAGCCGCTCGGATGCCGGGAACGTGCTCTTTTTGCTCCAGACTTGCGCCCGCGCCGCCGCGCCGACCAACCGCCAACAACCTCAACAATCAAATCTAACCGATTGTTCACTCACACTCCTCTACGTTACACGTCGTCAACACACATAGTTCTCTACAGATCACACGTACTTTACAGAGATCTCTCCGACATTAAAAATCGTAGACGTAGAAAAACATCCACAGGTTAATACACCAACCAGCCTCCATCGAGTAGATTTAGATAAAAAACTTAATTAATTGGCGCAGACTTCTATTAGCTACACTTGGATGAGTGGTTACAAGATGAGCATATTTTTAGTACACGTATGTATTATGTGCAGGTACAGTTATTGCGATAATAATATGCGAAAGATTCCAAAGAATTGATAAACCGATGATTATAATGAACTGCAATCGGTCGTTTTTTTCTTTATCGACACCAAAATTATCACAAAAATGTTGCACTACGATATTTCGTAGCGGGTCTACGAAAGTGCTACGAAGCCGATTTTACCTGTGCTACAGAGATTTGCATGAATAAAGTTGCAAAATGGGAAATGATCTACAATGTACCGTATGTCTGCTTATACCTATATTATATTCCAAAAATAATTCTTTTCCATTAACAATAATTTTGGGTACGTTATTGAATTTAGAGGTAGGCCATACAATCGATATTGTATGCGTCCGATTTGTACACGAATGTGAGTAAATTATCATTTTATTTTATGTTTACCGAGAATTGTGTGGTTGAATATCGTAAGTATCATGAACAATTTATTTATTATTGATACTGAGACGCGATACGTCTAACTGGTATTGGCAGTCATGAACGGCATGACTCAGTGTCAGTGAATTAACATAACGCGTATATAGCAGATGAACATTTGCGGAGTCCCACTCACGACTAACGTGTAAAAAATTCAATCGTGAAAAATTAAAAATACCTAGTCAATTTGAACGTGCGATCCATTTACGAGCACGGTGTCGATCCGGCGAGTTTCGTGAGATGAGATTAGGTGAACAGTCGCTTGCGGCGCGTGAGAAAAAATAAGCCGCGTGCTTCGCCTGTAATTGGTCTGATTGAAACGCGAGCCTCGTTCGGCGGTTCTTCCGAGAAGTCCGTCGGCTCGTTAGGGGACACTGTCCGAGGGCAGCCCTCTCCCAGACCGTGCCTGCGCGACCCGCCGCATTCCACGACCACCGCTCGCCATACGCACCTACGGTATGTCGTATAATTACAATCATTTCGTATGGCCGATTACCAACGCCATAATTTAGAGCAAGCGTTGCTACTCAGTAAGTACAGAACATTATGTTAAGTACCTACTTGCTACGAATAAATCAATACTTAAATTATTAATACCCAATTGTGAAATTGCCGTTACTAAATACTGGTACAAACTACAAGTGCGGAGCGCGGAATGCACTTGCATCGCGGACAGAACGAGTCGTGTATATTATGACGCGCGAAAATGTGGTGTGCACTTATTATCTACGGGACGAGAGGCGACGGACGGGGCCCCGGCGGGTGGCCGCGCCGCGCCCGAAATGCAGCGCACAGCCACGTAATACGTTATATTAAATGCAAATACCTACTACTCATGAAATAATGACGCTCGGCTTCAATTCCTGCCGAACTGGCGACGTCAGTCGCGCTAAACCTTACTGTTCGTAACGGTACTGAATTATTGAAATAGATAAGCCAAACAAACCTAAATGCCAATGCCCTTTATTAAGATTAGGAAAGTTGTCCATGTGAGAACAATATTGCTAGACACTGCACAAGACCACAATGAGTAATGGTTTGATCAGAGAACGGTACGAGCTGTCAGTGTCGGTGCTAAGACAGCTGGACAATAATTAAAACGTAATATTAAACCGTAACTTATTAATATCTTACTTGATTAACTTTTTCCAATAGCATTTCCCTACATTCTTTACGCAAACCTACGTTTCCAGGTTTCAATTGAAAATCTAAGTTAAAGTTTTGAAACATTTACTTACTGAAACCAATAACCAGCCTGTTACATAATACATAACGCAATCTCTCTGTAAATACGGATGAACGGTTCGCATTTTGCGGTTTGCTAACTATTATTTTTATAGAATATGTGCCAACCAAGTGAACCAAGGTGGCGATAAACATAAAACAAGGAAAAATAAATAATTACGTTTAGTTAATGTTGGTATCAATTCACCCGACACCGGTAGGAAACACTAGTAAGTATCCCACACCGCATACGACTGCCAATCGGACTTGACCTTTTATTTATTTTGGATTTAAGAGTGTGGCTATTAATAGGAGGCTGGTTATTTATATCTGTAGTGTTTCGTTTAGTCACCGACATACTCTATGAATGTAACAAACGTAAATCTTTGTTTTTAATTCTATTAGTCACCTTACGCAAAGAATAGCTAATTTAGTTCACATGGACGACATGACAGGCTAGGTACATAAATCACAAATCATAAAGTCGGCGAAGCGCCTACAGTCGATCACTCCATAGATATAATTAATGTTCCGACATAAAATTGGAATTCCAATCTCTCGCGGATGTTCAGAGCGCGAATGATTTAGAAATCAGCAGAGTGAACGACACGAAACCACCTAGAAGAGCTAACTGCAAAATTAGTGCATGCGCGTGCGCAATGCAAAAACTCAGCCACATGAAACTGCATGATTAATGAGATCAGCTGTTTCCCGAGACGAAGAAAGTTAATTAAATCTTCATATTACTTCATATGGCAGTGCGCGGAACGCCGGACGCATACTCCGAGTGCTATTGATGTAATTAGCACTACGCAATGAATAGATTGATTGAACCGTCGATGACACGGCAGGCGGCACGTTGTATTATCATGCGCTGGTGTGATAGCTGCTCATACCTATTGGATTAAAGGCTAAAGTTATAGGTACTTACGCATAAGTCGGTGAGTGTGATACTGTTGGCGGTGTAGAAGACGAGGAGCTCAGCGGGCAGGGCGCGCGCGCCTGGCTCGCGCAGCTTGGACGCCAGCAGCAAACACGCCGTGCCCAGCAGCTGCACCTGGCTCTTACTGACGGCGCACGTGCTCAGGAACCGATCCAAGTACGAGATAGCTAGTGGGAACACCTCCTCTTGGCACCCCTGGTCTTCACATACCTGCAAAATAGAACAATGTTAATAAACTTTGAACGGACCAAATGTTTTGTTTCTAAGAAATTACGTGCTGGTACCGCGCCCAGGCCATTGCTTAGTTTATCATCCGGAATTCCTGATAACCCATTTATAAAATGGAAATACACACTTATTGCGATAAATACAGCGCGCGTTACTTTCCTGCAGCAGTTATACCTACGTTCCTTATCAACGTTAATGGTTCCTGAACGTGCTGGACTAGGGCCGGAACTGTTCGTGTTGTAAACCAATAATGGAACCATTTAACTACAAAATTTAGGGATACAAGTTGGGCATCTTGACATTCTTGTTACCTACTTAATGGAACGACGCTGTGCCAATGAGACCCGGAAACATTTGGCTGGCTAGGGAACCATAACAAGTTTCGACAACGCGGAGCAATAATCGCTACGAACGCAAAAGTGGTGTCTTTCCTTGTCCAACATTTATAAATTATAATTAAAACATTGCGATACCTACCTAACTGTCGACCAGATAACGCTTGAAACTTTACATATGAATACGTTACATGGTGCTGGATTATATTGTGAAGGGTCAAAGTAAAATCAAATCATTTCCATAAACGTAGGTACCGTAAAATGGAAAGCAGGGAAAAGCGAAAGGAGGAAAGGAGGTTCCAAAGTAGTCATAAAGTAAGTAGGTAGGTACCTACCTAGTTAGAGAGTGTCATGAGAGACGGAACGTCGCAGATTGTTCCCGGCGTAGTTTCGCACGGTAACGCGACTCGCGAACCGGCACGGATCCAATCGTATCACCGTGAAAACAAAACATGTACCTACTAGGTAACGTATAGCCCGTTGCATACCGCTCAGACTCTCACGCTCTACCTCGCCCATAGGTAATTAACTATCTCAACCGACTATATCCTGATTCATAGGAGTTGCATATCTATCTAACGATATCATTCTCCATGCATTCTAAGACTGCACCAGAAGAAGCCCAAATAAAGGACAACTCGTAATAACTGAATAGATAAAAACGATTACAGAATGAGAAAAATAATTAAGTGTCTTGGTAAGTTTGGTCTTTACGTCGTAATCGTCGAAGCATAACGAGCGAGGGTCTAATGAATGGCCCAGGCGGCTATAAAGCAAAGCGATTATCGTAATACCTATTACTGGTTATTTCAGTAAGATCCACGGCCGACATTTGCCGAATCGTGGTCATCCTACGTCGTTTTAACACACATTTACTTAGGTTGATATAAAAGAACACATCGACAGCGGAATAAAAAGTTGCGATCGTTATTTAAATAGTGGGCATTACAAAATGTAATAATACGGATTCCGTGCACAATCCTTGGATCGTCATAATATGTAATGCTTTTTGGGTGCGCTTGATGATTAAACATAAAAGTTAATGCGAGCACGTTGGAGATGTCATTGACCCGACAGACTGTGAGGATCGTTTCGGTCTGCTTGTGCTGAAACGTCGGTATGCGACTAGTTTAAGTGCAAGCACGAGGTGAGCCGAGGTGGCGACTGCGCCGGCTGACGTGCGCCGTGAGACCATGCGCGCATGTGCGTGGTGCCGGCGCGCGCCGTGCGTGACGTCAGCACGCCGGCCGGCTCCACGTGGCGACCAACACTGCTCAATCATCTAAGCACTACTCGCCTTACAATACCATCTACTACTACGGATGGTCCACAGAACATTAGGTAAATTACGACATCCGGAACTTTAAGCGAGTAAACTTTACTACCTGCTTATACTAGTTAAATCCTACTTACTAACTACATCAGCAAAGATCATAATAAATTACACGTCATGTAGGCCACTGAATACGAACAATGACGTTGGTGTGCGCGCTAGTAATTATTTATATGTACATATACAAGCAAAGATAAGTGCGCAGCGGAGCGTCAGCTGTGTGCGTGTCAAAATCAGCTGATTATTCAAATAGAACGAGCGGAGTCGCATCGGTCGGCGACCGCGCCCGCCGCGCTTGCGCCGCCGACGGGGCCCCTCGCACTCAGCCGCACTGCGCACGCTCACTCAACTTGCTCAACTAAGTACCTACATACTTCATGCTTACAACTTACACCAACTGATCTTCAACTTTTGACAAACACTGATCATGTTCTCGAGATATTCGCGACGAATAAGTAGGTAGATAGTTATTGTTATTCTTATAAGATTCTAACATGTGGAACGAAACAGTGATCAGCTGATCGTGTAAACAAAGTCGTAACGTCCAGCTTAGAAATAGCTGCGTAATCGCTTGAGGTTTTTCATAAACACCATCCTGCAACAACACAAATGCAACACTCTTCCACTACTCTAGCATGGAGGAACTGTCTCCGAGGAGCCGAGGAGTCACAGATGCGGCGAGAAGGAGGTGAGGGGGCCCGTCAGCAGACAGTGGCGAGAGCATACGGGGGCCACTGGTGCCGCCGGCGACGGCAGGGGAGTACCTACACGTGGCCGGAAAACGAGACAAAATGGCGATCGTTCGGGTTGCGCGATCCGCGGATGGAGCGGTGTGGGTGCGGCATGCGCGCGGGTGCGCTCACCTCTAGCATCCACTCGGCGACGAGGCGGCGCATGTGCGGCGTGACCTCGGCCTGCACGGTGCCGAAGTAGTTGGCGGTGACGGCGTAGCGCTCCTCGGTGCGCAGCAGGTTGTCGAGCACGCGGCGGCGCAGCAGCACCGGGTCGGGCGCGGCGGCGCGGTGCGAGCGCGGCGCCGGCGCGCGCGCGCTGTCGCTGCTCTCGGGGCTCACGCGCTCCGCGCACAGCAGCTCCATGGTACACCGCACTGCGGCTTATTGACAGCTCGCGTCGCGGCCGGTGTCGGCGTATTGTGTCGGACAGCTGATCGTGCGCGAGCGGCCGGCGTGGAGCGATGCGCGGTGTGTTGCGACCACGGCGAGTGCGCGAGTCGCAGTGAGCCGCCGGTAAGCGCCTCGCCGCCGAACATATGATCGGAGCAGCGCGGGGGAAGCGCGGGGGCGGGGCGGGGCCCGTGAGGCCCGCACGCAGGTTTCACCCATTCGACGTTCAAATAATAATACATAACATGTTTTCTTGCTCGCTCGCGCTCTGAAGTGCTTCTCACTCGATCTCGATTCTTGCTTCTCATTCTATTAGGTACTTCGTTCCTACTTACTTACAATATAAGATGAATTCCACGGATTGAATACCTACGTATAGGTACCTAATAGCATATAGTACACTAAGTACCTAGATCCGAACCTCTTTAGAAAATTTTCGGAAAACCTAGGTACGAGTTTACTTGTTTATTTCGCATCAAATACAGTACCTATTGAGTTGTGTTTACAAGAGTGCAGCAATGTAATCACGGCATATCGTCGGTGGCCGGCGCCGCCGCCGGCGGCCAGTGAACTTTTCACATCGCCTAGGTTAGGGCGGCTGACAGTCTGTCACTGCAACGCGCTAGGCATAAGCACTGTAGCACTGCAGCTTGTAGTCCTATAGGTATAGCTATTGGCTAAGTACCTAATTCTTTTGTTTTCATCAAAGGTAAATAAAAATAGAAATGTCAAAGGTCAAAGGACGACCTGTCGATAAGAAAGATGAACTTACTATTTCCTTTGAAAAGGTAAATAAAATTCGGAATATGTAACAACTTCAAAGTTATCATCGTCGTGAAAATACCTCATACGCTTGTTACACAGTGCAGGCTATCCGGTACGATAAGAATAAAGCGTCGTGCAGACTGGCGCGACGCGACTCTAAGAAAACAATTTCTAAGAAAACTTCACGGTAGAACAATCATATGGGTGTCGCGTCGCGCCAGTCCGCGCGAGGCTTTAGACTCCGCTTAACTTTTTATAACGATACTAGCTGCGCCCCGCGTTTTCTCCCGCATAAGTTTCGATCCTGTGGGAATATCGGTATAAAAGATAAAACTCCTATGTCCTAACCCAGGTCATGGTCTGTCCATGTGCCAAATTTCATCTAAATCCGTCCAGCCGTTTTAGTTTAATTTAACTATAATGTTCCCACTGCTGGTCTGCTGCTGCTGGAGGGACACAGGCCTTCTCTATTCAAGAGGGAGTGGGCTGTAATCTACCACGCGGGCCCAGTACAGATTCGTGGATAGGCCGTTTTAGCGTGAAAGCGTAACAAACAAACTTACTTTCGCATTTATTCGTTTCTGCGGTCACCAAAACAATTCAATCTGTCAATCGGCACTGGTGGCATCCCATTACATCGAGCTTGTAGGCTGATTTAGTTCATCATCATCATAATTCTCTTGCCATAAAGCTTCGTGCAGACTAGAGCGACGCGACAACGCGACGTGACACCGTTTATTGTTATACCGTGAAGTTTTCTTAGAAATTGTATTGTTTGAGTTGCGTCCCGCCCTCCGCGCCGTTGCGTCGCGCTGGTCTGCATAAGCCTTTATACCAATCTACTTTGGGGTCGATAAAACATTTATTTTTCTTCCATACTTCTCTATTAGTCGTCATCTCGGTTAATTATTCATTTATACTTCACCCGAAAACTACATAAAATAAAATATTAGAAAACATACAATGAGTGACCTTGATCGCTTTCTGATTCGACAATAATTCGACAAAGTTCATGTTAATTACTTCATATCCTCTTCTGTCTTGTAGACACAAACTAGGTAACTTTAACCTAAATCGTGGTAAAAAAATTACCCAGTCAAGGTTCGCTTGTCCCTGGCCTTCCATAATTACACCAATAGCATAGCATAAAACAGTAAAAGTAGGTACCTATGATGCGATGCGATGGACTTACAAAGTACCTATACTCCATAGGGTTAGGTAGTTACTTATAGGTTAACAAAAAAAACCACGTGACGAGACAGCTGTCCAGTTCCAGTAACCGACTAAGCCTAATACCTGTCACTTCAGTTGTCATGCAACGTCACAGTTGTACTCTTCAATTTAGTAACGTTGTAATTCGTTGACGGTTAGAGTTTGGGCTCTTTACAATAGGCAAATAACAAAATATTAAATTACAAATTACTCAAAAATTGTGCTCAAGCAGTTACATCTACGAAGAGTAGTTTATGAATAAATGATAAAGTTTAACATACATAAATAAAAGAGGAAGCTATAGTAAAATCTAAAATAAATTTGTTTGGTTTATCGTATTTTTAAACAAGAAAGCGTCAACTATAAAAACCCTTTTTATGATTTGTTTACCTTTCTATTCTATTTTTATTAAATGGCAAGGAAAGCCGATGTCGACTATTCTGCCAATGTCTAAAATGCAATGGAAAAACAAACGCGAATGAGTAATAATAATAATAAAACAATAATTATAAGAAAACATAACAACTGAAGACACAATTCTTTACCTTTATTTATCTACCTAAACCTATGGCGTATAGGTATCGTTACTGTCACTGGCATTTTTAACCCCCGACGCAAGAAGAGGGGTGTTATAAGTTTGACCGCTATGCGTGTGTTTGTCTGTGGCACCGTACTACCGTAGCTCTTAAACGGGTGAACCGATATGAACGCGGTTTTATAAAATTTGAAAGTAGTTTTTCTAGCAATGGGTCTCAGTCATGTTTTATCAAAATCGGTTAAGCCGAAGAAAGAAAGAAAAGCAAAGCAAAAAAAGAAAAGCTTGAAGATTATCAGCTCTTTTCTAGTTGATGAATGGATGTGAGCGTCTTCCACAGGTCTGATCGATGTCAAATTTGGTATTCTGTTACTTTAATGATATTAGAAGATCATAGGAAACTTGAACTGATGCTGTAGCATCACCTGGAATTTGCAGGATACCCAACTCCCGTACCAACTTACAGCACAGGTATCGTGTTTGGGCTCATTGGAATGGTCTCAATGAATAAGGTAATAGATAGATGATCATTATTTTAATCGACTTACAACCTGATAATGACCTGCAAATTGCAAAAAAAACTAAAGAAAATTTGAATCGCCCCTTAGTCCCTGTCCCTTGGCGTCATGTTGGCACCATTGCTTGGCAAGCTTAGTTTCCATACCAATAAAGTTCAAAATGGCGACTGACAGAACAGTAGGTACTACCAATTGCAATCGCGTCACAGTTCAAGATATAATGAACACACTGTACGTTTCTGCATGACGTCGAATTCAAGAAAAAATGCGAAACTGACGCAATTCTAAATACTAATTAAGTAAGTAGGTTAGGTACCTACTTATTATTTTGTTATTTTAGAATGTAGAACATTATTGTGACGGACGGGCGTGGTTGCTGGACGCGAAGGTCGAGGAGGCTGTATACCTATCCAGGTTTATCTCAGTATGAGAATAGGCCTCTCCTGTTTCAGGCAGCGCTGACGTCCTGCACTAGTACTGACTGACTGTGGGAGGGAATAACAACACCATTGCACTGATAAGTCTTCTTATGTATTCAGGAAGCGATTTTCGGGACTCTTCAGGCCTACTGGTTGATATAGGTATTGTATTAAAGGTTTCATGTTGATGACTACGAATTCTTAAAATGGTGCGTGAGCCTACAGCGCACCTTTACCTTACAGAGGGCCGTGCATCGCTGCCAGTTCTAAAGTTTTATTTATTTCTAAATAGGTAGGTACGCTATGTTTGCATTTATTTTATACGATGACTAAACACCCTTACAGGGGCGCAGCTAACCAATAACCCGATTCCTGTCGGCTTCCCTTAGGAAATTATGACAGTCAGTAGTTCTCAGCAGTGTTTAATAATAACACTGAATGTATTATTTAATACTTACACCATAAAATTAAAGTATTACAAAACCCTAACCTACATTAAAAAAATTGTCTTTATATTCCAACGAAAACAAAACATTTAAAGTGCGCGCCAATTTTGCTCTAGTGCCTCCAGTATAACTCGTTGTCCGCCCGGGTTATGAAAACTTAAATTTCTATACAAAATAATCTCGTCATGACGTCACTTCAGGTCACGTGACACGCTGTTTTTTGAGGCAATAGTAAGCCGTAAAAAGTCGAGTTATGATAGGTACAGTGTAGGAATCCATTCGCTGAATTTCGTAAGCGTTCGGTTTGGTTCGGGACGGGGCCGGGGGGAGGGACAAGCTCCACGCTCCACGCACGCAATAATTTTAAATGTTTGTTTTTGTTGACGAATGACGTAAATAGTTAATAGAATTTATAACCTTTAATTTTGTTGATACTTGTAGTTAATTAGCATTTTGTTCGTTGTATTCATATAAGTTATTAGTGTAGTATTAGTGTAACAATTAGAATTGGATAATCGTGAGTTTGTTGTGAAATTGTGCGTTCGCCGTCGTTGTAATTAGGAATTTGTGGTAAGTCGATAGATTAGCAAGTTGAAATTACTTTTTTAGAGTAGATTTGAAAAGTTATTAGTAGGGTGGCGGCATTAATAGTTTTAGATTGTTGTGTGACAGATTATTTGCTTCGTGAGGAAACATGCTTTTCAAGGTTAAGTTTTGAAAATAAGAAACACATAATTAGGCTAGGTCGTGCTCGACCAGATATGACTATAAACTACAAACGACGTGATGGGTTGGAATGTTTCCCTTTACGATAAATATCAATCTGGTAGTTGGACTGGTAGTTGTAAATTAAATAAGATGTTTTGTTTTCCATGTTTACTTTTCTCAAATTCTAGTAGTTTATGGAATAAAGGGGGTTTTACAGATATTAATAATCTGACGAATTCATCAAAAAAACATCATGTGCAGACTGAAAAGCATATTCGTAGCTGTTTAGATTTACATGACTTCGGGAATAGTAGGATAGAACCATTTTTCACTAATTCGCTTGAAACTCATAATAGGAAAGTAGCTCGAAATAATAATAAAACAAATAATAATAATTTAATGAAACGGTTTATCGACACCGTTATTTTGTTAGGTAAACAAGAAGTAGCTTTTCGCGGCCACGATGAACGTCCGAATTCTGATAACCGCGGTAACTATATTGAAACCTTGTTATATCTGAGCAAGTATGACACCGTATTGGACTCTCATTTGGAACTATGTTCTTCAGTTCAGAACCCCGTGTTTTCTGGTCTTTCAAGTGATATTCAAAATGATTTAATACATAGGTAGTATTGCATCCGTTTTACGAGACCACATTAGAATCGAGATAGATAAAGCTCCATTTCTGTCTGTAATGATTGACGAAACTCCCGATGTCAGTCATAGGGAGCAATTGACTGTAATTTTTCGATATTTATCTGAAACTGGAATCGAAGAACGATTCCTAGGTTTTTACGATGTTAGCGGAAGTCGAACTGCTGAAGTTTTATACAAACAGTTGTTATAAATACTTGACCAGTATCGTTGTAGGAATAAGTTAGTTGGTCAGTCTTACGACGGCGAGGCAGATTTTTTTTTTTTTTTGTTTTTGCTCCGGCTTACCTTTCTCATAAACTCACCCTTCGCCACTGCCTTATATATGTAGCTATACATGGCGTTAATTTAGGTAAGTTAGGTCCAGGGCTAGGTCTCGGTCTAGATGACCTGGACGGACTAAAAACATATAATGTTGGCTATGTAACCTACCTAATTGAGACGATTAATGGTCGTATTTACGCCATTCATACAAAATTATCATTTGATTACAATTTGTATGCTAACTAGTAGGTACTATAGTATCTATGAAGTTAAGTTAATATAAAGATTCAATACAATTTAAGTACCTACATTGTTTGGTGACGCATCGTCGCGAACAATTATTAGTTGTCAAAAGTGGCCATGGAACCGTTTCTGGTCGGGGAAGTCCCCCAACTCCTGCGCATTCCCGCCACATGTAGGTACTACACAACTAAGTGTAGGTAAGTACACACGACTTGGCGATAATAATATACATATCTTATAGTAAGCTCAAAGCTTATAGAATAAGGATAAGTAATAAAAACTTATTATTATCGAATTATTTCCGTTAATTAAATTATTTTTTATTTTTTTATAACTACTTTTGAAAGCACTAAACAATACTAAACAGTAGGTACTTACATAAAAAAAGCATAATAATTATTTTTGCAAAAATCGGAAGATTTTTTTTTAGTTTCATTCATGAAAAATAGGTAGGTAGGTACTTAACCTTAAATGCCTAAAACTTCGTTATTATCGGCTACCCGTAACTTAACTTCTTCAAGTTAAACGGACTGGGAAAGTGAGAATGTGCTTTATTTTCACACTACATTGTCATTCCTTGGGGGATCTAATTAAATTTGTAGGAAGAAATCTGGACCCTTCCTGATAACAATATTACATAGTGATGGTTTTGGTAATTATTTCTGTTACTAATTTCACCACATACTCAATCATGTCCGGACTAAGAGACCCGTAGCCCCTAGGCACTTGACTTTACATTATATTCAAACAGTAATTGGACTTGCTTTGTCGACTTATATGCAAGAAGGTTAAAGAATTAAGAGTAACAAAGATACGAAGAAGAAGAAGAAACGTAGAACGACGAAGATACGTTTTTTTCTGTTCCTTTTTTTCTTGTCTGTTTATATGTGTGTATAAACCGTTAAATAAATAAATAAAGATGCTCGAAAATTTACACCCCGCTTCGGAGAGGTTAGATTTCTAACATGATTAACCAGGCCCTGGGAAGCTACTTGGTCGGGGTAGCTGGGTGGGTGGGGCCCTAAGGCTAGCTGGGCCCCTAGGCTAGGGCCTTGTAGGCCTAGGCGGCAATCCGGGGCTGTACTCAATAACTCAAAGCGTCGTAAAACTTAAAAAAATCCGTTAAACGCAATACAATACGAAATTCCAACATTACGTTTGATCTTTTAGCAAGAATTTATTTAAAACTAGCTGCCCGTCCCGGCTTCGCACAGGTAGCTCTATGTACTTATCTACGACGCACCTACCTACCCTACCTACCCTACCTACCCTACCTACCCTACCTACCCTACCTACCCTACCTACCCTACCTACCCTACCTACCCTACCTACCCTACCTACCCTACCTACCCTACCTACCCTACCTACCCTACCTACCCTACCTACCCTACCTACCCTACCTACCCTACCTACCCTACCTACCCTACCTACCCTACCTACCCTACCTACCCTACCTACCCTACCTACCCTACCTACCCTACCTACCCTACCTACCCTACCTACCCTACCTACCCTACCTACCCTACCTACCCTACCTACCCTACCTACCCTACCTACCCTACCTACCCTACCTACCCTACCTACCCTACCTACCCTACCTACCCTACCTACCCTACCTACCCTACCTACCCTACCTACCCTACCTACCCTACCTACCCTACCTACCCTACCTACCCTACCTACCCTACCTACCCTACCTACCCTACCTACCCTACCTACCCTACCTACCCTACCTACCCTACCTACCCTACCTACCCTACCTACCCTACCTACCCTACCTACCCTACCTACCCTACCTACCCTACCTACCCTACCTACCCTACCTACCCTACCTACCCTACCTACCCTACCTACCCTACCTACCCTACCTACCCTACCTACCCTACCTACCCTACCTACCCTACCTGGGTAGGTAGGGTAGGTAGGGTAGGTAGGGTTACCTACCCTACCTACCCTACCTACCCTACCTACCCTACCTACCCTACCTACCCTACCTACCCTACCTACCCTACCTACCCTACCTACCCTACCTACCCTACCTACCCTACCTACCCTACCTACCCTACCTACCCTACCTACCCTACCTACCCTACCTACCCTACCTACCCTACCTACCCTACCTACCCTACCTACCCTACCTACCCTACCTACCCTACCTACCCTACCTACCCTACCTACCCTACCTACCCTACCTACCCTACCTACCCTACCTACCCTACCTACCCTACCTACCCTACCTACCCTACCTACCCTACCTACCCTACCTACCCTACCTACCCTACCTACCCTACCTACCCTACCTACCCTACCTACCCTACCTACCCTACCTACCCTACCTACCCTACCTACCCTACCTACCCTACCTACCCTACCTACCCTACCTACCCTACCTACCCTACCTACCCTACCTACCCTACCTACCCTACCTACCTTACCTACCCTACCTGTGATTGTGAGTGATTATAATTTAATAAGAACTTAATTGAATATCAATAAAGTTCAAATTGACTATAAATTTTATTTAGAAAAACGTTTATATGGGAAGAAGAAAAGTGCTGTTTTTAGGGTTTTCCCGGCAATTATTCGAATTTTCTCACCTTTTAAACCTTCCCTAGATCTCCACGGACATTTCAAGACCAAGATAAGATAAATCCGTTCAGCCGTTCTCGAGTTTTAGCGAGACTAACGAACAGCAATTCATTTTTATATATATAGATAAAATAGGTAAGTACATAGATAGACATTTTATACGGAAACTATTTATAAAAGTGAGCGTTTCATGTTTCGTTTAAATGAGTTTAGGTTTCCGACCCGAAATCGTTAGAATGTACCACAAAAAATTTAATCGATTTTGCCATTCTGCTGTGGATAAATACAATTCATAGGTTTTTTTTACTATTGTAAAACTTGAAGAGTTCGATAAAGTCATACCAAGTTAGCATACCAACACCGGTTAACTAGGCACAATTGTACTTATCAAGTTTAAAAGTAAAAAAAAGTTCTGTGCGCTTACGCAACGAACAGGTATGTAAATGAAAACTTACAAGTGACCTAGATTCCTGCATAAAGCGTGGAAATGGAGCGGAAAATGCGTACATATCAGTCGTTAGATAGTACTCGCCACATCATGGAAGTAATGCAACTAAGAGAATTATATTTTCTACTGCACAGACGTTTCTTATGACATTCAATCATAGATCGTGGATCATACAAAATCATAAAAACCGAAAGAAATCTGAAATTTTAATCGTCACGGTTTTTTTGACGCTGTTACTTCAGCTTTAGCCACGATGGAAGCCTTTTTTAAGTACCTAAGTGTAATTCAATTTAAGGCGACCGACTTTTAATGATTTTATACTGAAGATCACGTCTAAACGAGTATTATTAATCATTTGGACAAAAATGTATGTTAAATTAGAGCATTTCCTAATAACTTAGTATATGAATATTTTAGATTATGTTTATATTACATAGTGAAATTAATTTATAAAGTTATGTCTAACGCGGATAAAAAACTGAGGATCACGCAAAATCTATCAAGCGTAGTTTTCTGAAACCTTCACAGTTTTAAAGATAAATTAATTATTTATCTTTTAGTATACGTTTTTTATTAAAATACCTTTTATTTTATGTATAATAAATTAATAAAGCGTCTAATTTGGGACAGCGGGTGAGATGGGTGAGTCCTATTACTGGCTGGACGTACGACGCGTTGGGTGAGCTCAGTACAGAATACGCAAGCTAACCACTCAAGGTCACTGGCATATATCTGCGTCTTAAGCAATGGGGTTTAAGTCTCAGAATGTTAATTATATTCTTAACACATCTAAGTATGTAGCTGTTGTGTGTCTTATTCGCTGTAGCCGTCAACGTCCATTTCTCTAAGAACGTGTCTATAATATCTGGCAGCTAATTACTTTAGTGATCGATTGTCGAATTGTTCTCATTGTTGTTGAATGTCAACGGCCATATAAAAGCACTTGCTAGCAGTGGGTCGATCAACTCATTCGCGGGTTTTTTGCAAATTCAAATCCGAGGTGTGCGCAGGCGCAGGGCTTGGTGCGCAGGAAGTGCGCTATAACCGCGCGTCGTTAATCACCAACTAGCTGGCTTCCTTCACTCCACTTGGCCAATATGAGGGCGACACTTTTATTGTTTCGCGTATTTTTAATTTTTATTGCATGCGCCTCGTTTTATTTTCTTTCTGCGGTCGACACTCAACAGCTTCAGCACTAAGATAAAACGCTCGTAAAAAGCTAAGTACTCTATTTTTTGTACAATGTGTCAATTGTAACGATTCACCACCAACAGTGGGCAGCTATTCTTCTAGACCTTTGACCGGATACGCGTTTAGTTTTCTTACTTGTATTGAAATGAGCTTGAGCGCAAACAATGAACAGAATTCCAAAACACGGCAATAATATGGAATGCTTAGTGCGAGCGGGACATCACTCTTTCTTGGAACCACGACACTGCGTAATGGAACGCGGTAAAATGGAATGCAACCGTTGATCGGCCGGACCGACCACTCTTTACGAAAAGTAATAAGTAACTAGGGAATATCTTCTTCAAACTACACATAATAATGATAAGAAAATCATTATTTACTTGCATTGATCAATTGATCTCTTAATAAATCGCATTCATTTATTTTCACCGGGATGATAGAAGCTAAGTTGGCTCTGTATGGAGCTGGAATATAATAAACTTTATTTTATCTCCATTGATTATGTTCAATCCACACTTAACTATAAACTCCTTATTTTCCTAAATATACAATTATTCCAATTTCGATAGATCACATAATCACTATTGAAGTATTGAAGTTGAAAAATCTTAGTGAGGGTTCACTAAGCTTTTTCAACGTTTTTCGTCGTTACGTCGTCGTTGAGATATGGGGAATTGCAGCAAAATCAAACGTCCAAGAAATACAAGTTCTGCAAAATAAAGCAATAAAAACACTATATAACTATGACTACTTAACACGAACCACCAAAATTTACAATGATACAAAAATACTTAAATTAGCCAATTATACATAGGTACTTAAAACATGTACTTATAAAATCATAACATAAGGTATACATTCCCAATTAAACTTTACCACGCTAGACGACGAGACAAACTTGAATTAAGACAACCCAGAACTAACTATGGAAGAAAAAATATACTGTACGAGGGAGCAAAACTGTTTAATAAACTACCTGATGATGTAACCAATAGTGACACCATGTAGGTATACATTTGAAATAAAAAAAAACCCTAGAAGAACACGTTAGAAAACAACACTAACAATACCGATTGTCACCTTTATCTCTTAATTCTCATGTGAACACAGAAAATTGCACTTACTTTTATTTTTATCCTACTTTTCTCAATATGCAATTTTTTTTAAAAGAACTTTAAGTACATTTCACTTTATGAAATGTAGCATTGTTTTTTTTTGTGAAATAAATGTCTTTAAACCGAACTTAAGAGCACAAGGTGCATACAGTATTACAGATATTAGAATTTAGAATATCAATAAATATTTAAGTACTTGACAAAATGACAAAACGTTATATCGATACGTTGTATACGTTTTGTCGACGGAAGAATAGACAAAATGACAGATAAACAATCACAATCTGTCATTTTATCTATTCTTCCGTCGACAAAACCCGTTTCTTCGGTTGTAATGCTACGCGCGCTTTTTCCATCTGGAATTCTTCAGAATTCCAGATGGAAAAACCCAATAACACTTGACCCGACCCGAGAATCGAACCCAGGACCGCATGCTCCAGGCAGTCGATAAATTGGTGGATAGTTGGTAGATTTTGTTATAACTACTTAATTAAACTTTCAAATGTGCTCAGTTACTCTATAATTAACGATTAGGTTCCACTGGACTGTATTTAGCTCAACTCTAAATAAAACTATTGGTATCTTAGTCCTTACTAGTACTTAGGTTCAGCATATCGATTCTGTAAACATCTCACCGCGAAGAGTGAGGTGAAGTGAGCATGAAGTGAGCTGTCCGTAGTGTCAATCCCTAGCTTTAGGTGCAATGACAGCTCACATCAAGCTCACTTCACCCAAGTTATCACGGTGAGATCTTTACAGAATAGCACGGCTGTTCTTACCTATACTATATTTGAAACAAAAACCCTGCCTGCTCAATAGAGAATGACAAATTGGTTGTTGAAACTGAGCAATTGTTTTTACACGATGTTATAAAGAAGAAGATGTCGGCGCTATTGCAACACAGTTAGGAGTAAGTATTATATTTTCTAACGGACTTACTTTACAACATCCGTAGTCATTAATTTCATTGTTGTTAGCACAATGTGTCGTGTACTTAAATCATTTGTACATGCAGTTGAGATCTTATGTTCAAAAGCTCCATATGAACATGTCCAACACCCAAATTTAGACTTAGACCTTGTTTTCCTTGTATTTGCCCTGCTATTACTTAAGTAACTTAATATTTCTTTACAAACTGTTGGGTCTGTCATGAGTTCCAAGCTAACTAAGTATCTTTAAAGCATTACAATTCAACAAAAAATGAATAAGTCCCTCAAAATAATTGAGATGAAAGTTTGGGAACGTAAGAACCGTGGAGGCTCTCTCTGGAGGCATCGTTTCCGTCGCGTCGTTCCGCTCAGATGTCCACGCTCCACGGTAGGATCATGGACCTCAAAATCACAATAAAACACGTCTGTACCCACAATGTTTTTCTCAGTAACCGTTTGACAAGCACACCCCAGTTTTTTTGGTCTCAATCACAATAAAAGTTCCGTCATTGGCTTTAGAAATCTCGTTTTCCTGAACTCTTTTTCATTGTGCGCCAGAGTCTGGTGTTTTGGAAGTCATTCTGTATCCGATCTGTCGCTTAGCTTGGAGACGGTTTTTTGATTGTACTAAATTGATTATTTTGTTAAATTGCCACTTTATTTAGTAGGTACTAATATTCATCTGTGGTATTACCTAAATAAGGATTTTAGAAAAATTTAAACCGCTTCGGAAAAGGCGTGGAGTTAATAACTTACATAAGTATCTACTTATGTGACTTATTACTAAGAAACTTTAAGAATTTTATATTGATCCAGTGTCCAGGGTCAGGGTCTGAACATCGTTTCGTGGATCTGTGGGTAAGATGTATTCAAGCCGATGGTTTGCAAACCACTTGGTACCTACCTCGTAGCCCACCCACCTACATGACCGTTGCCTAGAAAAACTACGTCAAACAAACATGCACACGAAATAATCTACAAACTAACTCGTTGATTGTGCACATTAACGTTTTTATTCCATTTGCATATACCTACGTTTATCAATAAAGTAGATTAGATAACCACAGCGCTACACAACCTAAAAAAGCTAAAAGGCTACGGGCAGGAACGTAACGTGCAATTTAAACATGTCCAGAGGCCAGGCATCAACGCGTTTGTTTCGCCAAGTTTGTTCCAACGTTGATCAAAGGACCGAAACCCTTGACAGGTTTAGCGGCCTTTTGCACGCAACCCACCGCTTATTAGTACCAGAAATTATATCGAACCGCCGAGAATTATCCAAAGATTGACAACTCCGATTAATAAATAACTTATGCTATAATACGTTTCTGTCCGTTTCAATGTTCGGCTTGGTCCAATCGGCTAATAGACCGCAAGACACTCGGTCAGAGCGTAGCCACAAATTTATTTTCCCATCGGAAACCGTGGGTCCACTACGAAAGTAAAACATAGCAGCTTTTTTTAACGTTATGGTTTTTTATAAACATCGTTTCTTTAATTACATGTAATTAATCAAGAAACAACTTGTAAACGTTGTCTTTGAATTCCCAGGCAATTAAATTTTGGCAATCGAACCTTTTTTTGTGAAGAATTCTTTTGTGATTTTGTAGATCATCCATTTGTCTTTCAGTTTTTATTTCAGCACAGTACATACTCGCTAATAGTTTGCAAAACGGTCTTTGTTCTTTACTTCCGGGTGAAAATGGGCATTTATTCACAACTGTGGTACCTAGGTTCCGTAATGGGATCCATTAGTGGGCCTCTTTGGGAACGATTCTTCACGGCTCTGGTTGGTAGGGCAGTCATGGCCGAATTGAAAAAAAGCGACTAGAGACAGCGGCGTGCGTTGACCTGGTAATGTTTACTGTCCTTGATCGGCGCGGACGGCGGCGTCCGGAGTGACGTCACTTCGGAGGTGCTGATGGGTTTCAGCTACGAGTCGAGCGAGTGGTTCCACTGCGCGAGCGCCGCCCGCCGTCGTCTACTTGCTGCTCACTACCTACAACCTCTCATAGCGTTCCTAAGTATATTTAACCACCTAATTTAAAAGTCAATTAAATCAATATTTACTGCCGGCTTAAGTATTACCTATACGTTTTATGGACGAACACTGCCGATCATAATTTTTGCGGAATATGCATAAATGTAAAATAAAACAAATGCTAATAATAGGAGTTCGGCGAGGTTGTTGACCTCTGAATTGTCGAGCGTTGCTAGTGAACAATTCCATGAAATACCTAAATCATTATTTTGTTATGGAAAATCACCTAACTGAAGCCAATCTATTGTAAATTATTTTAATTTAACATTCCCACTTGATTTAGTCCATTAATTTTAACCGATTATTTTATTTAGACAATGCACAGTTTGCTATTAAAGAATAGGTAGCAAATTCTCTTAATTATTAAGGTCTTAAACGAGCCGTTTTGGTTTTAAAAATGAACATTTAAAACTTTAAAAATAATCTAAGTAAGTACAGCTTTTCGTCTGAATAATCGGCCTATAATGTTCCCATTGCTAAGACACAGGCCTCCTGTTTGTGAGAGGGAGTGGGCCGTAATCAACCACGCGGGCCCAGTGTCGGTTGGTACTTGTCACATGTCTTGGAAGTTTTAGTTCTAGGGCATGCCGGTTTCCTCACGATGTTTTCCTTCACCGTTTTGAGAGCAGTGGTGATGAAATAATTTTCACAAAATAAAGCGCCTGTCAGAGTTCGAACCTACGACCTACAACTCGAAAGTCGCTTCCGTTGCCACTGGGCCACCACGGCTCTCTGCTTTTCGCCTACTTATTACATAATCTTTTTTAGTAAGCTCGAAGCACTGCCTAATACCTATCATATCTAAGGAGCTACGGCAGACGGCAGGCAGTGAACAGTGAGACAGTCAGTGTTCCCTTCCCGGGGCCAGTAGTGACTTAGTAGCATGATGTCATGCTCGTCCTTAACAAATGACAGCCATTCATTGGCGTGAGTTGTCGTTATGTTACTAAACTTGTGAGCAATTTAATCTCAACGTATATCTGTGCTCGGTTCTCGGAATGCTTCATTTAGGTAATTCTTAATCTTACTGATCCGTGCCGAAACTACGGAAATTACATTCTACTTGTTTATTTGGAATAAGAGAAAAAATTATTCAAGTTAGATCTGAAATTGTTGTACCTATAGAGATTGAGATTATTTTCTAAAAAAGTTTTAACTTTTAATCTCGTCTAATGTGTTCTATTTTATTTCATATGTATTAGGTACACCAAAATGGCTTGCTTCATGAATTTGCAATGGCATATTCTGCCAACATCGCTTACTAATTAACCATTCATTTATTAAACTTTTCTGTGAACCATTCGACCGATTAGGTACGTAATAAAGTTCTTTGTTTGGACGTGGCCGGGCGAGCTAACGGGAGAGTAACGTCCTATGGGAGGTACGTTATGGTATGGCGCAGGTAAGGCACTGGACACTGGTACATCCACATAGTTGCGGCCAGATCACGGTGGATCACACACTTTTTGCCGGGCGGCCGGCGGCGAAGGTCGACCGAGGCGAGCCACGAGCGATCTAGCATTCCAACCGCTATGAATGAATAGTCGCTCGACTGGTCGGGTGGCGCATACTAAGTAACTTCAGATTAATTTGACAACAAACATTTAAGTTGGCAAAAACCGGAATAGTTGCCGGCAAGGCACCCCGCCCCGTGGGAACCGCAGACCCAAACGTTTGTCTCCGATGATTGTCCGATTAACAAGTACCTGCCCATTTAACGTTCCGTTTATTTCTCGCTTTTCATAGCGTGATGTGAGGCCAATTTGCCTTACGATTTTCTGACACGACAACGTATTCGGACACGCAACATGGCAGGCTTTACAAGGATATGTCTTAACTTCTACCTATCCGCCGCGCCGTAGTATTGAAAATACTTCAGAAGTTATTGACATTTGATAGAGCGGAATAGTTTTTTAGTTCGGTGTAGTAAAAAGTCTTCATCAGAAAAT
This sequence comes from Agrochola circellaris, assembly GCA_914767755.1. Lineage (NCBI taxonomy): Eukaryota > Metazoa > Arthropoda > Insecta > Lepidoptera > Noctuidae > Agrochola > Agrochola circellaris. Next base: position 8,489,284 of record OU611847.1, read on the forward strand.
GTTACATTTAGCTACTTATAATTTAAGAATTTTCTACTGTTGGCAGTTGTAAAGAACCTACACGATACAGCCACGGCGCAGTACCACCTTTCCAAACATTTTGGCTTCCATGCTACCTCACTCCGCAGGCCACGATGGTCGTCTGCACGGCATTAGATTAGATGACATAACTAAAAAACTAACCTCTAGTGTTATTGTCGGAGCGATGGCAACACTAAACTGTGGGAATGTATCCGTTAGCGCGGCACCGGCGCGGGCGACTGCATTGACGCCCGCCCACGTCCCTCTAACGTCGCTGATGAGTTTTATTGCCAGTCCTGAATAATTGATGCACTCAAAATAGGATTTCCGTAGGAGAGAATAATAAATATTAATCAGAGAAGTACTCTTCCGCCTGTTTATATAAAAGGATTTTATATGAATGGTTGCCATTCTAACACGGAAACCATTCGTATCATTATCTATTCAATAGATAATAGGTAATGTTTTGTAAGGCATGCATTTGTTAAATCTGGGATTAATGTACGGCGTTTGGAACCAAACAAAATGTTGGATTAAGGAGGTTAAATTAATTAAGTAGCTACTAGAGAAAGGGTTGCTGACGAATAAGGCAGTTTTCCTTGCCCTGACCATGCTGATCAAAAGATAAGTGCGTGACTTAGTTCCCTATAAATCCACTGCGTGTTGGATAACATAAAAGTAACTCATTGTTATGACGATGGTGATCGAAATGGATAAAGTTAACGATCAAGCCAAGGACATGTCAAGAACGTTACATACTTGTCCAAAACTGAATAATGGCTAAATAAAACATATCTATCAAAGATATACCGTACACAACAAAAGGTTGTTTTTGAATATATAACTGCATATTAAATTCAAACCGTTATAAAGTCTAGAAGAATTTGTCAATCTTATACAAGCTAGGTAACTTTAAAATTATTGTAATAATTTATCTATGCTTAGTTGGGAGAAATTATTCAAGTACATATTTGATTTCGGTATAAATATAGGTAAAATTTCGAATTAAAATTCCCTAGGCGCTCCTAGGACCATTTCACCGAAGCTTTCGTGAAATGTCGTTCGGTGAAATGGCACTTTTTTAAAACAGTCCAAAAAACCTTAGACCTATCACAACTTTTTCTTATTGTAGGTAACTTAAAATTCCCTAGGCGCTCCTACCTTCACCGTACATACCTAGGTACTATTGCACTTTTTTTAAACGGCTCAAATAGCCTTAGGCCTATCACAACTTTTTCTTAATTTTTTTTCAACATTCTTCTTAGTTAATCAAGAAATAAATAAAATCAGCTCTACGCGAAGGCTAAGATATTGTTCTACACGAACACACTCCTAATTTCCATATTATCAAATTCTTTATCTATTGATCATCTCAATATATTTAAATCATAATCGGATACCAGTTCGCCGGAAGCGAATGATTGTAAACTTATAAATTCCCCATGTAATGTTAGTACCTTAGCCTTGATGGCTATGTTGATTATGTCACGGGCGCCATGACTTATTCCGAAGCCGTAGCGCCGTAAAAATGTGATGGAACCTTGACAGTTTGCTTCTTCCTGGCTACAGGTAAAATGGGCTTGAGGAGGAATGTCAATGCTGGAGCGACTGTAGAAAATGGCCCATGTTAGATGAATTTGAATAGGTATTATATCCATTTAAGTAACCTATCTAGATTGGACAGGAACTAGGTCTTCTTAAAAGAATATACTGGAAGAAATAAATAAAAGAAAGAATGGATAGGTCACATGTCATGGACTTGGCAATAATGTTTTTTTTTATCTAAGGACTGTTCGAAAGCCTATGTCAGTTCCAAACTTATCTATGTTAAGTATAGTCGTCAACAGATATAAATAACCATAGACATATAAAAACATTACTTAACACTAAGTTACTCTTAGCTCGACTTATTTCCCATGTTGCTGGTAGAGGAACACTGTCACACTGCGTGACGTTACATACAATAGGTACAACCTGCCATACTCACAGTCGTTATAACGTTGTAGACGGCGCTGACGTCACTCGCCGTTGGCCGTTAGGGCAGGTTCCAAGTTTGAAACTCGACTCGCATAACGTCTGACTGCATATCTTCGCTCGCTCGGTAAAAGCTTTCAACAATCTGGTCAAGTGTGAGCTGGATTTGGATTAAATTTTCTTGAAAGAAGAAGTGGTTTTTGGGGTTGTCACGAATAGGTTACCTACGTAATTTAGTTACGTTAATTTCCATTCAGACGAAAACAATTGTTTGGTGACCCTACGATTAACAATCGTTTTTGTAAGTTGTGGAAAGCTGTTTCCATACATTCCATACATAATTGTAAGCGTTTATTATATGCTAGATAAGAATACGTTTTCATGTTTGCAGTAATTTGAGTATATCGGGCAAGAAAAGGCCAGTCTAAATACACTCGTTGATTGCATTTCGGTGATAGTATTTTTAATAATCGATACCGATATCACTTAAAATTTACATTTACTCACACTCACACCCGTATCTTGATTAGATAGCATTTCAAATGTTTATATCGCACTATCTACCATTTACGATGAGCCGCACCTTTTTCATTGCAATTGCATACTAGGCTTAATTCCATTGGTTGGTATTTTTCCTTGTTGATATGAAAACGTGATAAAAACACGGGGGCTGACGTAATTCCGCGAAATTTTCAAGTAGGTGCAGCCTGAAAGAAATAATTGGCGCCGACGTCGACTTGGCGGGAACTCGAGATTAGCAACAGTTCAGTCTTATTTCTATTTTACATAGTCGTTATTGTACCGTTACTCTACAAGTGATTTAGGTTTATTTGTGGACAAACTTGTATTGATATGTTCGTTTAGGTATTACGACTTAGAGAAAATTGTAGTAATAAACAATTAATTAAAATTCTAATATCAAACGAAAACCACAACTGCAATTTTGTATTTATCGAACCTGGCATTTAAAATGTCACACAACAACGGATTACTACAAGATTGATTATAAATATAATCCTTAAATAAAATTAAATAGTCGACTAGTTATTTCCAGAAGATTCATATATTCTTAGCAGTTAAACCGGAAATCTTGAAGCGTTGTTACAGGACGTCACGTAAGCGATTGAATCGTATACCCGAGCTTTGGAAACGTTGCTGTTATCAGTTGATAATTGCCATCCCAATCACTACAAGGAATGGCTTCAATACTTTAAAAACGGAGGAGTGCCGCAAGGCAAGGCCACACACAATGTTTTTATTCATATACAGCATACACAAGCCTATAAAAGGAGCTCTGTATCGTTGGAATCTACCAGTTTCTACATAGATATTAGTTGATGTCCTTCTAACGTAGGTACATTCAATGAACGAAAATCAAAAGAGAAAGAGGTACCTACTTATATTGAATAAGGATTCAAATCTGGTGGGTTCTTTCATTAGAGTTACTTCTAAGATTACAGATCTCCAGTAACAATTTGCCAAGCACGTCAGTTATCATCTCCCTGCTGTAATGTTAGTGGTGAATAGTAAAATAAAAGCTACCAACAGTTTTGTTAACCGATGGATTTGTGTGGATACAGTTTTGCTAGTTATTATTTTAAACAAAAGGTTGTTATGATTGCTGACATTTTGCTTTCTGGGCTATAACTGCTACAAGTCGTTGTTATGATTACCGCATGACCACATCAAACAAATATTTGTATGGGTGACTTGCAGATTACGTTTGATTATAGTAAGTAGCCCTGACATTTGGAAAATCTTAGGCATTTTACAAATATTACAGTCTACTTCCTATAGATTAAGTCGGCGAATCAGTGTATGACGGCATATAAAACATTTTTACGTCTCTTACGTTTAGCAGCACGCGAGTCCAGGGAAAGCAATGATTCTACTATTCTGTTGTAATCTGATATCATGTATCCAACGCATCAGTTCATTTAATTAGTCATATAAATTACATCTCCGATAACGAAGCGTGTAATAGTCCAACGAAACTATTTAAGATTATCTGAGTTATGGCAACTGGCAAGCACATGCCTAAATGTTGAACATGTGACGAGGTTCAATGTATGCAGAGATGTGTAATAAAAAGCTCACTTTTTATACTAAAACTTGTTATAAAGAGTCCATATGTTACGAACAAGAGAACATTTACGCAGGATGATTGCTTTACAAACTGCTTGCCCCCGCGGTGCGGCCCTGAACCCGCAGGATTGCGGTTATCTGGCCGCTGGTATCGAGGCCCACGGTTTCGGCAGATGCTTGCCAAAACACCGCTGATAACTTTATGGGAGTAGGTACAACATTGCTCGTTATGTAAAATACTGTAAGTACAATATATGTGTGCTACCTAATCTGAATAGCAAACGGGTGTGCCTCTGTGTCGCATTGCTGTATAATAACTCTTTTTATATCTTCCAAGAAGTTTGTCAGCTCCCCTTTATTAAAGACTACAATGTCTGAAATGGTTATGGAGGGAACTATCTGCCTTACACCATTGGACTATAAGCAAAGAAAATATGAAAACAATATAGGTACATTTGGTCTTTATGGCTTACAATGGGATATAGAGTCAGATTCCAGGAGAAATTCGGCGGTTAATTCCAGATTAGACGCCCCGCACCCATCAAACCAGTTCCAATCGGTTCGTTGAATAATAAAAATGGCCTCTATTTTGGGAACGCTGCGCCTTATCGGGCCTCTCTCAAGTTCGCTTCATAGAGAGCGCCGACCCTCGGCTGTCTGGATACCAAGTACTTATGCGACTACGTGAGTACCACTTCCTTACCAAATCTAATTAAAATAATGGTCGCGGAAACGAATTATAATCTTTAAAAAATGAACACGATCTTTGTTAATTTGCGAGTTTGAGCAAGTTCTTTTCCTGTTCCTTTTTCAGGAGCTTGGCTTGAAAAGGGCTATCGATATAACTTGACAAAACTTATAGTAGTTTTTAATCAGACTTTTGTTAATTTCTGAAAGATGTAATTAAATGTTTTGCTTGGAGATTTGTGAAAATCTACATCAGCAATTAGGAAGTGTACCGTTTAACGTTTGATGACCTAAGTGCTGTTTACTTTTGAAAGTTGAGAATTAACGTCTATAATGCTTTGTTCTCTTCCGCTAAGTGGTTTAATACGTTCGATAAAACACAAATAGAAATTTGGCATTCATGAAACACAGACTTGAAGTTTTATTATTCTTGGGTTCATGCTCTACGCGCACAGTCTGCCCACAAAAAAGTAATGCTTAGTTCTCCATGTTTATTTGTGCCGGTGATATAACACGATCTCTTGTTGCGTTGGACTATTTATAGTTTGAATTATTCGATGATCCCGATTCAGTATGATATTTAAATGTATGAGAGTAAGTTTCATGGCGTTTACTCGTTTTGTGAGAGCCCTAAAGCATGTCATTTGGTGGAGGACGCGGCGAGGCGGCGAGGACGCGAAGTCGGCCGAGAGGAGCCGAGTACCCCGTGGCAATGACTCGCGGGCCTTGAGGCATGGTAGACAACCGCGGGCCCCACGGTCTCGTCTCGTAGGTACCTACTCGCCTCTCGTCAACGAAGACGTATCTAATAACGACGTGAGTCGCGTAAGCTTACGAAATCCGGTTTATCTAATCGAGAAAAGCTGGGTCACATTACTTACTTTGTTTTACGCAGATACACAGATTTACGCGTGATGGTTTTTTCCAGAGTAACAATTGATTAATTTCTATTGAGATTTTGTCGTTAGTTTCGTGACTTCAATTCACGGGGTCGCGTGACGTGTTATAGAGGTAGCTACGAAAACTGTAGTAACCCCAATTTGTAGATGGACTATGTTGATATGAGTGATATGATAACGACAGCTGTAGCTGTTAATCCTGTTACAAAACTTAGTTTAAACTTTGTATAAAAATCACATGTCCTTGACTCTACAATATGCGAAGGTATCTCAAATATACATGTATGTATTTATGGAAGTTCGTCAAGAATTATCATCACCATATATTATCATAATAATTCGTATTAATGAATTCTGCATTAGTTACAACATGATTCATATTCATTCACAAAATTATAAGCCAATGTTTTATGAAAGATGTTCTCGTTTATTCCCAACAACATCGGTGTTAGTAAAATTAAATTGACTTCTGCGGTAGTAAGATGAAAGTAGAGCCGATTAAATGAGATTTGTCGCCATTAGAGTGGCAACACTGCCAACAAGCCGCTAATTGTAATGTGTCGGCAAAATTCAACACTGAAATACGGCGAACGCTTATCAATGCTGGCAATGTCGGTCAAATACTCCACCGAGCCATATAGGGGCGTTATCGTGAGCATAAATTCGTACTTATATGAGCTATAGGTACTTATCCATTCTAATTATTCACTCATGTGGTATTTAAAACATAAATAGATATCAATATTATACCTACTCTATTTTCTATTAAATTTAAGCTCGAAAAAAAAACGGAATCGGTTTGAATCTACGAGTATGGGCTGCGCTAAAATATATCTGATTTTATTTAGCTGTGGAATTTGGATCGTTTGCCATCAAATTTACTCAGCCGATACTACCTTCCAGTATCTTTGATGGGCAAACCTCCTTGAAGTTAGTCTTGATTGTCATCTCATGATAATATCAAACCTCTGTCGACTTCAAAGTTAAAATGATGACTTCACTTCGCGCAGGGGGTTCACTTAACATAAACCATCCACCCTAAAATTGTGAGTTCGTCTCGGTTGGTCTTGCCCTTCTCAGAAGAACCACACAAAAACATCATTTTAACTGATGTTTCAGATCAATAAACTTTTTAACCAACATCCAAAAAGGAGGAGGTTCTATGTTCATCGATATTTTCGTCAATTGTGGACCGATTTTGAAAATTATATTTTCATTTGGTCGGGGATGCTTGCGCGGTGGTCATAGATTTTATTAACTTTGCTTGGGTAATGAGTTACCTTCAATGATACGTATTTTTTCTACTTACTGTCTAATTTAAGTCTCATAGACTAATTTGACATTTCAAGTGATTTTGTTTGTTTTTATTAGTACTTAGTATACGAGAAAAGAGACTTTAGTAAGTGGATGATGTCATAATAAGTTCCTGTCACAGTTATTTACATAGAAGCAAAATTCAAAACCAAAGACACGACTTTCGAAATTACACAAATTTTTCACTCTGTAGTGCTTTTTTTGGAAGTCGGTTGTTTTGAATAAAGCGATAGACGAACACAACAAGGATTTACTAAGAAATTGTGGAAGTTCCCAATGTCATCGTATAAAACAATGCATGCTTAAGGGAACTTTTCTGTTGTAAATAATGGATACGAGGCTTTTGGCTCATCTGTAAAGTGGTATTGTTTTGTTTTTTTTTTTTTTGTAATGTGCAGAATAAACACTTTTTCTTTCTTTCTTTTCTTTTTTCTTTTAACATGACCGTTGCTGTGAGCCGTGGCATTTTCATATGAAGTGTGGTAAATTACATTAAATATCGCTAGCTATTTGCAGTGGAATGTCAATGTTGCTGTATTTGGGCGTGTTTTAAACTGCCTTGTGAGCGATACCTCGCAAAAAATTGAGTCTCCATAAGATAATTCGTGCAAGGTAATTAATTAAGAGCTATTAATTGTTGTTTTTCCTTAAACATACTACAAACTGGACTACGAGGCGTAGCTGAGAATGTTCCTCGCAGTATTGTGAGCTTCAATTTATGATATTGATTTGGTTGGCGTGTTTCAAAAAGGTGACATTGCAAGAGAAAATACCGTAGAAAATTGTTCAGATAACCTCATGCTGGTGTGAATGTGTGTTGTGGACATATTATTAAAGTTCACACGTTACAAGCGCACGATGATCGTGTGCACGTACTGTGAGATAAACGGGATCTTGTTAACTTAATGGGTGGAAGAGGTGCAAAAGAAGTTTAATTAAAATATGGCTTGCACAGTCCATCAACCATCCGTCAAACTATAAGTGAAGGGGTCATTCAATTAAAAAGTTGATAAGTGTAATTTTTATTCCTCAATTTCGATGAATCTACATATTTATGAATAAATGATGTCATCAAAATCACATGTAACCCAAAACCGTGTACAATATCGAGCAAACCTCCGTTTCAGCTGATAAGACTTCCTATATTACCGGGACTGATTGTAACATCATCGGTGATCGTTATCAGTAGTGTTCATCATACAGAGAGACGCGAGCCCTAGGTTTATTGACCTAAGATTAGGAGTTGGAGTTAGGCAAGGAGTGTTTCCTGTGGGGTTAAGACCGCGGGCGCCATGCGTGCTCGCGCTCCCGCTCGGTTCGCACGCCCCTGCAATGAGTTTTAATTGAGTTTGACCACAGGAAGCAACGGTTACGGTCTACGCATAGGGTGACATCTCTGCAGGACCAATATAATATGTGCGCATGAATCGATTGCTTTATTTTAAGTACATGCCGCTTTTTTCAATCTTTGTTTTGTATTCTGCTGCCATTTGTAATGCGTAGATAGATCCGAGTTGAATGTATTCTGATGAAACAGTGAATTGATTGAAAAGGTCGCTTTTGTTTAGTTCTTTTTATATTTTTTGCTGGCATTGAATAGTTTTTTCCTGAATAATAAAAGATTACAGCTGATTACTTGTAATTTTTTATTGTTCTGTAGTGCGTACTCTGCGTCGTTTATAACACGATGTCTTCCCATTGAGTCAAATTGGCTCAGACAGACTGCTTAGTCGAATTAAATACCTAATCATTGTTAACATTAACATTGAACTCAGACGGTGTTTTTTGCTCCATGATACTGTTTCTTATTTTATTGTGTTTCTCAGTGTTAAAATAAAAAAGTGTATAAGTTTAGTTGTGTCGAGTCACGGTCCGTTGTTGTGCGGCGTCGTGGTCACCGCAGAACGGGCGTGGACGCGCGGCGTGCGCCCGCGCCGCTTCTGTCACCGCCAACAAATTGCTTTGTTTATGGCTTCTTATTGAAATGTGCCTAATACAAACTGCACGAGGTGGACGCCTCGGATCTGGACCGGACCTTCTCAAAGGAACACACGTTTCACAAGAGGCCTTGTAACAGTTGCGCACACGACATGTCTAAAGTAAAAGATTGATTTTAAATTCATTATTTTACTGAATAGATGTGGCTTGTGGACTACTGTGTCTGTTGTTTTTAATTTTTGGACAATAGTTTTTGCTAGCAATATAGCATAGAAGTCCATCTCTGATGTAAATCTTACTATTTAGGTAGGTTCGGCATACACTACTTCAAAATCGAATAAAGTTATTTTTACCGCCCGGCTGTACCGAATCATTGCGGGGTGAACCTGTGTGTAGCACCCCTTATAAAAGTACGTTGATGAGTAAGTAACTAGGTAGGTTAGGTACCTTTTAATGTATTGTTTAATAATAACTAAATAACTACCTATTTTCCATATTTTAATTAAATATTTTGATAAAACAGTTCAGATAGTGATTAGTACCTACCAAACCATGATTAGATATGAACTTTTACATGAATATAAATATTGTGAATTTAATACAAAGGTATTGGCCACATTCACATCCATACGACAAACCCGTCACGTCACACCTTTTTCCAACCACCCCAACTCCTGGCGGTATGTAGGACTGTAGGAGCTAGGAATCGACACGGCGGCGAAGACCAGAAAAGCGCTGAAACAATGAAGCTCGTAAAGTCCCAGAAAAAATATTCAACCGTCATGGATAAGGCTGTTAACGAAATCCACTCGGAAAAGAACAGTGGAGAAGTAGAAAACCATAGTTTCTACTTCCCTCCAAATGAAGCAGGAGACAGAAAAGCGCTAGGCAACAACTTGGATGAGCCCTGGGGGCCTACCCCCACTTCTAAAGCAGTATTATTTTAATATTGCTTTAGTGTGGGAAAGAGATGAAGCACTACAGCATTATGGATTAGCCTATTATGTATTAAAGGATGTTAAAATCAAACTCAAAGCATTTATTTCAAATAAACCAGTTACAGGTAAATTTAATCGGTCAAAGAGTCGGTCACTCAGAAAGATGAAGCTAGTTGCCCATTCTAGTAGTAGTAGTAGGTTCCTATGGAGAAGAACGGGCAAGAAACTCCATGGACACTCATTTAAATTAAAATATTGGTTACATCATTCATGTTGAAATTATACATGTGAGAACAATGTAGAAAGACGTTAACAATTTCGAGTCCACTCATTTTCATAGAGCTCATACGCCATGCCGCCATACATATTGGAATTGAACCCTCCGCGAGGACTCCCGGCATCCCATATGCGAACCCTCCAGGAGTGCTCCCGGCACTGAAGGTGTTAAATGTCCCATATTGGTTCACAACACGAACAGTTCCGTACCTATTCCAGTACGTTCAAGAACCATTAACGTTGATAAGGAACGGTACTGGACGTGTTAATAAGCCTCTGTAATAAAAAGATAAAAACAATAAAAAAATTGGAATGAATTAAAATAAGCCGTGGCAGCTGGCAGCTAAGAGATGACTAGTCCTTACTGATGGCGCCCGGTCACGAGCATTATGTTAATAAATACCAGCCTATTATTGTCCCCCGGCAGAGAAAAGGCTTCTTCTCATACAAAGAAGGCACGAGCATTGATCACCACGCTTGGTCAAGACGGATTGGCAATTTGATACTTACATTGACTATAAGTCTAGGTTTCCTCACGGTGTTTGACTTTACCGATGTCAGAAATGTCCAGCATGTGCAAGGAGCAGTGATAGCCTAGTGATGTGACCGTGGGACTGCCATTCATAAGTCTCAAGTTCGATCGAACCCAAGACACGCACCTCCGACTTTTCGGATTCATGTGCGTACAGCGTATTGTGGCATTATCACTTGCTTCAAAAACGGTGAAGGAAAACATCGTGAAGAAACCGGCACCTGCCTGAGAGATATTTCTCGACGGAATGTGAAGCCAAGTCAGACCCATGGGCGGCTTAAAAATTCTGAAACAAGGTTAATCACCAACCAAACGAAAAGGACAAGCAATGTAAAACAATAAAGTAAGTGTAAGTGTGTAAGCAATGTATGATAAACGCAGATAGAAAAGAAAAATAAGGAAAAGGATGTAACATGACAATAAACCCAGTTGAAGTTAGTCTAGGACTCGAGTGATACAAAGTAAGCCTACATATGTTTAGACTAAGACATGACAGACGTGCTTTTTCACCTTTGTCGCTCAAATAAGCAAACCATCGGCAAACCTTGGTGTTGCTGACACTGTTGTCTTTAGAGATAACTGAAGGACGGGGAGCGTGCTTAGAGGATTTTGTCCTCTCTGCCAAAATAGTACATAAAAAAGGTATATCTATGGAACCTGTAACCAAACCAGGAGTAATAAACACAATCATAAATATTGCTTGCGAAGCATGTGTGGTGTAACTATGAAGATAGACTGAGGAATGATGTGATAAGGCAACGATGCGGTTTAAAAGAATGGAATGGTATGCCTCTCAACATCCTCTCAACATGATTAAAAATCATGTTGAGAGGATGAAGGAAAGGCGACTAACAAAAGGTAAAAGGTAGATGTGAGTGGAAAGGCCGTGATGAGACGCCCTAGAAGGATATATACTGACCTTATTGGTGATGTTCTTCAGAAAGTTTAGGTGCGTAGTACTTACAACCGGCGTACGTATATGACCAGTTGTATGAACTTAAACGAAGCAATAGCAGTATCTAAGGATCGTAGCAGGCGGCGTTTCTGCGGACCCCCATTGGTAAAAGGCGTGAGTTTTTGTATTAACATTGCTAGCCTTCAGACCTACAGGACAATGAACCGTCGTCAGATGACAGATGGCGCCCAGAAGTATTTACCTCTGGCAAGTATAAACATCTTGTAATAACTAGCGAGTAACGTACTTTAACATGTTGTAGTAGCTTTGTATATTGTCGTCAGGGGACCTCTTTTGGGTGTACGGAATTGAATCATACTGTCTGGAATAGGAACGTTTTGTGTGGCTATAAAAACAGTATCACGCCGCTATATTTCACCCACATTTCGCCAGTTAGTCTATTGCCATCAACCGTCTCTGTGGTTTAGTGGTAAGACAACTCTCAGACCCAGAGGTCTCGGGTTTTAAGTCCGCTTGGGTACACACCATCTTATCTAACTCTGTCGCCATAACAAAAATGTTTAAAAAAAAAACAATGTTTGTAAAACAGCATTGTTTCGGCACTTAGAGGTAAGGTAACCAGTTCGTCTGTGGTTGAGGATTCCAGGTGAAGCTGGCTTCCACCTTCGGCCTGATCATCACTTACCATCAGGTGAGATGAAGTGAGACTCCGGGCGGCTACTTAGAAAACCGTGATGGAAAAACGCGTGCCACGTGAGAAGGTAAGAACGAAGGTAAGACGTGTAAGAAGTTGGCAGAATCATCCTTGCGCTGATTTGCTGGATTCGTTTTCTCCTATCGTTATTTCTCCTAAGTTTATTTTGTTTATATGTATGTATTTTTATGTATCTATGTATTAGTATTTATCGGATATCTATGGTATTTATTGTTTTTCAAGTTATCAATCCCTTATGTTGCACCTGCCATGTTTTGTCTCCGCATCACCCTAAGGTTGACTGGTAGAAAATGCCTCAGAAATTAAGTCCGCCTTTGTACAGTATTTTTTTACTTGTGTATAAAGTTTTAATAAATAAATTACACTTTGACCGACCTAGGAATCGAACCCGAATAGGACCTCATGCACCGCTGTAGCACTCTCGACCATTAGATCAACGTGGAAGTTTGTGTGGCTGTAATGTAAATAAAAAAATCTGGCATAGACTTAATTTTATTTAGAAAGTGTGTAGAGTGCCGCTAGCGGTACTTTATCCCTGTCGGATAAAGTGCCTTTATTGCAGCATAATAGTGACGGAGCCTTAGCCCGGCTAAAGTGCCGTAAGCATTGCATTGTCAATGTCAATGTCACTGTCACTTGTTATTTTGTTTGATTGTTGAGGTTAGTTCGCTGCCCTTTTTATTGATTGATCGTATTTGTTTTTGATACATAAATCAAAAGATGACTTTATTTTTGAGGAGAGGCTAATATTAATTTCTTTCATCTCTTGGCGGGTAAACTTAAGTATAGCCATAACCCATGGCTTAGCAAATGAAAGGAAGGTTAGGTTGGTTAGGACTGTGACCACACAACCGTGGGTCCATTTAGGCACAAGAGAATGTAACGTTTTGGCGGCTCTATAGACTGCCTTTTATTTATGTTAAAAGCGCTAGTTGTATGGGAGGGCTGGAGATTTCCCGCCTGCCTCTTGTACACTCATCCACAGAAAAAGGAAATATTTAATAATGTATAAGTACCCTAGTTACACACCCATAATCTACTGATTGCCATGAGAATTTGGCTGCAAATTCCTGTCCAGTATAAGGCCAGGACACTTTTTTATGAAAATCAGGGAATTATACAGCACCTCCACTAGTAAGTATAATAATATGATCTGTACGCCTCTATGGTCTCGAGCTGGGCAGTGATTGGGTCTACTAACGGACCTAAATATAATCTAGGAAAATAAAGGGATTTCCGTGTTGCCGCGTTCTTAGAGACATTTCCTTTATTTTTGGGTGGAATGAACGGAAGTCCAATATTTTTTACCAATTTAATAGCAATCCAGTGTGCGTTAACCTGGGTCAAATAAATGTATTTTCTTTCTTTTCTATAATTCAATGGACTCCTCCTACTCTTTCGCGTCGGTTACGGACATGTGCGGTCGGATATGTACTGTCAATGTCAAATTGTTACCACTGATCTGCAGTTGACTGTATAATAGTCAACTGCACTTTGCACTTCTAATGTGTGTTTGGTATGAACCATGGTATAACTACCTACCCAATAAGGCAAAAGACGGTGACTAAAAGGTCTTATACCAAGAAATGTGTTAAGATGATTATGTATATAACCGTCAAATCTAAGGTTTTCCGCATCGACCAAGCTGCATCACGGTTAAAGTATGCAGTAGGTGGTCTTAAACTTGCATATTGTTATGCAATATGCCACTCATTGATTATTATTAGATTCTACAAAATTATCTAGTGGCAATAGAGTATGACGGGTATCCCTACTAGTGCAACGGGCAACATCGTAACGTCCTTTGCCTTATGACCTTCAGAGTTGCGCGATCCCCGACGATGTCACTCGCTCCAACTCTCATGGGTTTTGTCCAGAAATAGGACTAGCGTTCTGTTCTGCGGCATTATTTGAGTTACTGTCAATCTGAGTGTTATTTAGTATATATAGCCGAGACTGATCTGGTTGATAGCGGTGTGATTTCGGCGCGCGCTGTGTGAGTGCGGGGCCCGGGGGCTCGGGGCGGCCGCCAGTGCGCCGGCCCCGCGTCGTGACAGCCGTTTGTTAAACTAATGACGCACAAAAAGAAAACCGCCTTCCATTCTTCCATTAAAACTCTGTTCAAGTGTGCGACTGTTGACTAGGCCAATTTGCACGCGCGAATAGAATTTGTCTAAGTAGGTATCTATTTCTATTGTACCACTTGTTATTTCCGCCTCAAATAAACGTTGTCATTCCTGTGATCATTCGCTTGTTTCTCGGTCTCGACAAACTCCACGCACGTTCATTTTTATCCGGCTCCATTGCTAAATAGACGCCCCCTGTTCATAGATTAATTGGTGTTAAGTTTTTATAGAGCCACTTTGTTTCATAATGAAGAAATTAGCGAAGATGGCGCCATGTGCTACGTCGCGGGGGTCGAGGGATCCGCACATGTAGCCCACGCGACACATCGCTCGAAAAATGGAGCCGCGATAAAAAGCAGGCGGTGTCGGCGGCTCGGCGGGCGTGAGAACGACGACACGTGGCCTCAGCCAGGCGCGAGCTCATTCATGCATTTGATTCATAAATTGTATGCGTGTATAAGGGCACACACACGACAGCTCGACACCAATCCGCTTAGCGAGATTGGATGAAGTCAAGAGATCAGTCCTAGAAACAAAGATGTGTAGTCCGAAAGCATAATAACAAAGGGAAGATCCCTCATAAGCGTGCCGAGTGAGCATTTATGGTTATTTGTGTGGGGAATGCAATCGTTCGCGGGCGATCAGCGCCAGCACCCGCGACGCCCCGCTTACTATAAATCAGGGCCGATTGAGGTCGAGCCGGACGCGAGTTATTTTTAAAATTGCGTGCACAATATTATGTGTTTAGGTGGAATATGATAATTGCGTCGGCGAGAGAGGCGCCGTAAGCCGACACCGACGATGGGATTACAGAGCGCACGCCGCGACCGCCGGCCGAGGCAGCCTCGGGCCGCCTGCCTCGAGCCGCCCCCAGGCCGAAACCGCTCGCCTCGCATCAACACGCCTCGTTACATCCAATACTACACATATCAAACTAATGCAACCACATTATTTACCTTTGGAACTTGGTTTCAGGATTCTAAGTCATTAGGTGCAAATCATCTTCAATCTGGAGGTTCTAAGTGCAGGAATTTTAAGACCCCACAAGTTTTCGCATAGATCCTATATGTTAAGTATCTATACCTACTTGTGATTAGAGAATAATAACTTCACGATTTGGTTGCCACACAGATTTTATGTACTTAACCCACTCTTTTGTCCAGGAGTTCGTAGTGTTAGCACCTGAATATTGATATTCATCGATATTGATTGAGGTTCATTTTTATTTTCCAACAGTTGTTTTATATTCTGCTAGGTATTCTTTTGTGAGGTACGGATGCAGTGACAAGCATGAAACTGTATAATATTCACAAATTATTGTTGTTGAAAAGTGGCGTAAAAAGCCTCGCCGCTGATAATTAGGTACAAAGGAATCTTACCGAATAATCATAACAAAGCTATTATAACAACTATGAATAATGGTCTGACATTACAAATTAACATAATATTTTTTGTCGCCTCCTTTGGTGGTGGCCGCGGACAGGTACAAGCTATGAGGGTGCAGAATTCTTTGAATGGGCATTCTAGTTGAACAGATGATTAAGGATTGTGAGTCGTAGGACTGTCGAAATAAGTCTCAAAGCACCTTGAATCAATATAATCTTATTTAGGAATAATAGAATGAAGTGGTCTTTTGGAATTTGATCCTTGAGTTATGACGTCAAGGTATATTTTAGCATGTAGCGATCGAGGTGCGAAGGTCGACTAAGCTACTATCAATCAGCAAGGCGCCATTGAGGGTTGGTCGAGGCTCGTGAGAAACCGTAAACACTTACCCGCTTTATCTGATAGAGATTTTTTTTCGCTCAGCAGCAGGTCCAGTCAATTAATGGATTGCGCCGTTATTTGGTTTATTTTTGTTACCGACGCTGCTTAGCATTAGGAGAGACTAATTTATCTGGAAGGGTTTGACAGGTAAGGTATTACCGCGATGCAGATCGCCCTCACAGCCTCATCGGCCAGAATTAACGTCTTATCACTGATTTTATAATAAATGGAACGTATAATCCTCCTTGCATGCTTTGTAATTGTGTGCGGCGCTTTTGATACATTGTTAACGAGGAGCCTCGTAATTAGAACGCCGAGGAAGCAGATCGGGTTACATGGAATACGTGCTCCCTCCGAAGAATTGAATTGTTCACTTTCATTGATTTGTAGAGCCGTGAGGTTCTAAGCGTTTTAGAATTGAAGACAAATATTTGTCGGGGTTGTGGTCTGGGCGGTCTGTCGACGCACATGTGCGCATAAAAAACTGTGTGATGTGTGCAGTGTGTTCGGTGCTGTGTGTTGACAGTGCGCATAGCTGCGACAAAGCGCTGCGCCCGCGCCGCCGCCGGCGACCACCCTCCCCGAAGAATCCCTCGTTATAATTTGAATAACTTTAACTATCCAACGCAGCATAAAATAGGTACGTGAAACAAGAGCCTGAAATGTACAAATGTTTTAATAATCATTCCTATAATATTATTCAACATTATGTATTCTAAAGGCATGTAAATATTCTTGGGATTTACGAGTCGATGCGTATGCTATTGTTTAATGAAATAACTATATAATTATTGTTATTGGAATGTTTAGGATAGAACCGGCTGGTGTTAAAATTCCAAATGTTGTCAGATAGGGCGATGATTGTAGATCTCGTGAGAGAGGAGGCTTATCTAAAGGAAGTCATCTATTTTAATAAATATTTATTTTGGTTGGATAATGTCTCGGTGTGGGGCAATGGTAATGGCGTATAAATTCCTTGATTAGATACCGTCCTTGGGAACTACCAACAATAATAATCCCGCTGCAATTTTCCGGTGTCGACTTGATATTGTTAACAACTGAATTTCCTTTGCTGTATTATTAAACTGATAAGTGGTTTTTTAAATATTATTATATCACGTATAAAACAGCGCATATTTTCAACTTATTTTTTCATGAGGTGTTATCTGGAGGAAGTGACGTGTGACTTGAAAGCAGAATTAATATTTTAACCGATAGGTTTTGTGTGGATACATGGTTTGATGTAACTAATTATTATCGGTAAAGGGCGTTATTTTTAGTCCATTGAAAATATAGTACCCGACACTTTGATGTCTATTTTTATCTAGCCATCACGGGCGCTCCCTTCTTGGCTCATTGCCTATAATAGCTTGAATTGAATTCATCACTCTGGCAACACTTCGTAAAAATCATGAAAGAACCCAGTGACTATTATTAAATTAGGTATCGTGTGTAGTTCTATCGATGGCGGTACACAAACACACTAATACTGTTTACCTAATGAGATGTGTCGGCTGCACGCGATCCATTCTCACGACCCAACATGGAGAAAAAAAGAAATTCCCAAAATTTTAACGCAATAGATACATTGTCTCTACATAAACAACTGTTAAATTTCACCGAAAAAACATTCGGCTGCGGCAGTGTGGAGACGGATTTCAAAAGATTTCGTTATAGCCCAGAAAAAAAGCACTACTCTTTCAAAAAAATAAACCATAAAGTGATTACCTAAGATGAAAAGAGGTAAGATAAGTTAATACTTTTGAAGTACGAAACTTTATTTTTTTAACCCCAAAGATCCTTAAATATTAAATACGCCTCCATAGAAGTAGAACCTTCTCCTCCATCCAACCTCTTTATAAAGTCGTGGTGAATCTAGATGGTTTAATTATAAATTTTCAATAAACGTGTTTGTAAAGTACATCATGTATCATTCAACGAGATACATACACGTTTATCCAACGAGAATCGGAGAATATTATAATCCTTCTAACCATAACTTAGACTCAAAAGTGAACACAAGCGGTCTCCACAGCATCGCCGCCAGCATTATCTATGGAATGCTCATTCGTGGACGGGCACCGCACTTTACGCCTTCCCTCAAAATTGATTGCTTATTCTCTTTTTGGCTGCCTTTTAACAACTATAGGGCCAAATTGTTATGTAACTTATTAATTAACCTCCAGGACGATTGATGGAATACTACACATAGTTTCAAATGGTTAATTGGAGATTGTCATTTTTCTTGGGCGATGTGACCCGAATTGTACGTACTACGAGCACATAAATGAGTCAGGGAGTGATACAATTAATTTGTTATGGTATGCCGTCTCGTAATTTCATATCATCAAATTGATAACTCTTTTATTAGTTTTAAGAACGTACGCCTTTTATCATTATAAATACAAACACGAAGAAATTTCATTTGATATCGTAAACGGTCATGTGGTTACAGTTACAATAAATATAACTTCGGTTACTATTAGATGCTAATTGGAAAGTCAATATTTTATGTAGGACAGAATTTGATCTCAAATTATTTAATTTTCACTTCTATAATTTATGTTGCGTCTATAGTTTTGGCTAGTCTATGAAGAGAAAAATCGTAACTGACAAGAGAATTCGATAACCAGACTTTTGTAGCCTGGGTTTATTGTTAAGGTGCATTAACATTGCTCTGTTTAATTAATGGTAAATGTTTTCAAGGGGCTTTAATCTGACGAAAACATGACCGAGCAGTGTTGCGGTAATCTGCATCTGCGATATCGTCGGTGGGACAAGACAAAGCGGGTCCAATTTCGCCGCACCACAGCGTCGTGCGTAATGCGGCAAAAATGTCGCCGCCTTGTAATTAGCACTAGGCTCCCAAGACACTACACAAATAGAATTGCTCTCTTTATGTTTCTCGTTACTTGTGACACCAAAGGGCAATGTACTGAATGAAAAGTGGACACTGGCCCCGGGTGAGAACAGGCGCGCTGTGCCGTGAAGCGCAGCTTCTCAGACTACGAAACCGAGCAGCCACCGCAATTATGTGTTCTGAGGGTGAAATTACGTGAAACGCGCCGGCCGATACTGTGTTTATCCAACGAGTATTACCTTCATTATAAGAGCCGTGAAAGTCACTGTCCAAAAGATGCGCCCGTTTAACACAACGACTTCGTGCTGTCAGCTCCCACTTTCTCAGATCAAACATCCTTCGCCATGAGCGTGGATATGAGCGATGTTTATTTATTTACTAACGCAGTGGTTCACAATAACGGAACAACTAAGATCAATAAATAAATCCATTCCTTGTAATTCTCACAGTTGGGTCGCGTCGCCTGTGCTGAACCTCATTCCATTGAGCACGCGTCACGCTCGCGCCCGCGCTGCGCCACGTAAGCGCGTCTCCTTCGCCGGCTTTGTGTGGAACCGCCCTCGACACACACTTCTGAGAATCGAGCTCGTGGCATTTTTTAGAATGCATAATAATTTGATCGGGAAATATTTATGGAAGGGGTGGCCGGACGCGGACTAGTCCGACGAGTCAATTATCAGGCACTCGCAGCAGTGTCGGTCGCCTGAAAGACGCGCAATGGGTGGCTAGGCTGAGGTTAACCGATGTTAACTTACAATTTATGACGTAGATAGACGAAGGGTGGAATTTCACATGATTTCATTCCTTTTTTTTGTTAATGCCCTATATCATTATTATCGTGTATAAATAAAGTTTTTATACATCCGACAGTGAGAATGTTTTTTGTGCTAACCCTAGACAGGTCAGGTACCTTCCATAATTCGATTCTCTACATAGAAAGTGAAACTTAAAGTTTTTAAACAAAAGGCTGCACATGTTCTCAGTAATGTATTACCACCACTAGACTACTAGGAATTTTATCCTAGATATAAAGGTTCTCAGGGTATAAATAAAATTCTAGATATGTATCAGTAACTTTGTATCAACGCAGTACGAATCGATTCGTAGCACTAGTGCTACGAACAATCTGCTACGACATTCGTAGCAGTTTGCTGGTACAATTTTCGTAGGCAATACGACATTGGGATTGTCATAGTACTACATTTATTTCATAACTGAGTATTAATTAATGACTTGAGAAGAATAAAATTAATTAAGGTGTATAAAAATAATATTCTTATTATTAGCACCATAGTGTAATTTGTACCAAAATTTTTCAATCCTCGTATTATGTAACCTAAAGATGATTTTACAATAATTCTTGAAGTAAGTATTGATCAAAGTTGTTGTTCATTTATCAGTCTGTAGGTGTAACACCTCCAGAGGTATGGCATGAGGTGCTCTATACGTGGCGTCGCTGGAACCCAGAAATTCAAATAAAGGTATTGCATTTTGTTGTATCCGGAAATGTGCTATCATATCTTTAAAAGAGATTTATTACTGATATTTTGGGTGTCAAAATCATGGGTGGACCGTCGGCATAATGACCATAAAGTGCCATTTCGGACGAAACGAGGGAGTTGAAGACAAACTCAAGACCACCGGTGTTAGCCACTAGATGAAAGTAAAAAAAAAAACCTACTATATATGCCACCGACAAAGTGATGTTTTTTTAAGGTCTTTAGCTTATGAAGAGTATAGGGAAAGGTTGGAAGGCCATAGCCTTGAATTCGCTCAGGGTCTAAAGACCACGTCATAAAACTAAAGCAAAAAGACAATCCGTCGGTGCCTCTGGCTCAAATAAATAAACTTCGAAGTACTGCCAATGTTGAAGCCAAGGAAATGAAGATAAGCAACTGTAAAAAAGAGTGTTGTAAAGATAAGGTGCTTACTATTTACTAAAACCATAGAATTCAAAACAATATTACGAGATAAACATCCTTTTGTACCCAACGTAAAGCACAGAAGTGTAGGTAAAAACTTGCAAAGCAATTTAAAAGGGTGCCACAATAAAACAATGCTCGCCGCGCATGTTATCATGCGCACATAATAATCGTTTCTGCTAATTTGTCGCGGAGGCGGGGCGAGGAGACGTTTCCGCTGCATGTGCAAGACAATGCTGAATGGACCCATTAATAGCACAAATGAATGAACGCGTAAACACATGTGTCCAACTGCAACCCGCTACCCCACGGCTCGCCGGCCACATGGTGGACTACATTGTCTTATGCAAAGGACATTACGCCTCATTCACTAATTTGTGAGTTGTGACGGACTTCGAGGAAATCTCGTTTTGTGCGCCGAAATGCTTCCTCGAATTGTGTCGTTTCCTTCCGTTGTTTTTGTGGTTTGTATTGTTTTTTTAAAATAGCACTGTTATAATTTTCACATGTGTGACTGTGTTAGCTGATACTTCTGTAACTTATTTTGTTAAAACTAATAATTATATAATAGGCTGAAGTTGCAAGCGACTGGATTTTGCATTAGTAACAGTGCAGTATTCTGTGGCTTTTCAGCAGGTAACTTATTTTTTCTGCACTGAAGATATCGTTGGATATGAATCTTCCATGTCCAAAGGCTTCCTGAAACCTTATAATATTGAATAGCCTTATTATAGCATATTGCTAGTTTTTTTTTAAATGTAGGTACCTATTAATAGTAAAATCAATTTTCAGGAAGCGTCTGTCCTCATTTCAGGAAAGGATAGCCATGATATTGTTTATCTATTTACTGCAAGTGGAAGGGATATCAAACTAATTAACACATTCTCTAGGACTGATGAAAGAAGACGGATGACTGAGAATTAGAAACTTTAAGTGTTAAATACACTCAAATGAAACTTTTCTATAATATCAACTATGAAATCTATCACAAAAGATCGTATTTATAAACATAACAAAACCCTTTGGGCTACTAAACGTTGAACGTGTATCGACGTGTTACTTTAGGATTATTGTTCTGTTCTGTAGATAGTATCGCTTCCTGTGCTTTTCACTTTTAGTTTGTTAAACGCATAACAAAGTACGGACGATACCTGCAGGACAATGGTCAGGTACCAGCTATTGACAATTCGTCAGCTCACTTACGGACAGTTATATTTTTGTTGGCACTACGACTCGCTGGCGCCAGATATCCCAGTCTATTGTCATATCGACTATTACTTATTCTTCTGAACCAAAGATGATGGTCAATTGTTACAGGTACTTCCTGGGAGGCATTCTTATGAACACTGTGAATTGGGAATTCTGCACGTCTTGTGTCGGTGGCGCTTCATTTAACTTGATTTCACGGTTTTGAGTTCGGGACATGCAGTCTTTTAACTGTATCTTCTAAACCAAACACTTGTTACGGATTGAGTTTACAACGTTATTGGTTGTTTTCCTACACTCGATTTCTCGATAACATGACAATTCACACTTTGTTTGCACATATTTCGTATTGAGTTTATCAATGCATCGGTGGCCGGATGGGCGGATACGCACCGTGTCGCGCCGCCATCTCGACTCTTATCTAAGTACACTCAATAAAATATATTAATATGAAAGAATGTCTAAATTTTCTGTGGCAGCTAATAATTGGCGAACATTCGTCAGCGTGCGAGACCCGCATCGTTAGGGTTGGTACATAATGACTTAATTGGGTTATAAATAAGGCCAATGTAATGATCGGTGGTGATATTTTTATGCCAGCAAATAGTGGTCACGTGTCGGGAATTCGCTACAATTGGCTCGTCGGGCGGCATGCGGCACCCTAATCAACTGAATGGGCCCTGGAATGACGTGATTATTATGTTACGTATCTGTAACACAAAACTGTTTAATTTTATAGGGGTGAAATTACCACGCGAACAGCAAAAGTTAACCCGGCAATATAGAATTTCGGTTTTTGGAAACATTGGGTCTATTTCTATTGTAGTCGTATAATCGATAAGCGAAGTCATCAGAATATGTTAGCGACTAAATGGCGCCCCTTCCTTGAAGGACCGCATAAACTAAACGGCTATGCGCAATTCATGTTGCTGTATCGTGGGAACATCGCGGCGTATTGACAGTGATACGTGAAACTGACAAATATATGGCGGGGCAGAGCCTCCTCGAAAGTATCCAACGTCTGCATTCAATATTATGTATTAACATTGATTACGCCGGACATTCATATCATTATCGAAAAATAAGTTGTCAACGTATGAGCGTTTCACATCACCTAGTTCTCATGGTCGCAGTGTTACTTTTCCCATGTAGTTATCATTGGGCCGGCGTCATGTCACTACATAGGTCAGTGTTTCGATAAACAAGTGAACTCTATGCATTATGTGCGTGCATCATGATATGATATTGAGCTAATATGGCAATGGCATGACGTAACCACCGGGGCCAGAGATGTGTCACTGCGCAGCACATCATGGCGAACATTTTATCATTTGAACAGTTTCGTAAGTGTTCTCGAATGTGATACATTATATTCAATATCAACAAACGATTACCAACGTTGTAATTATAAATTGGGTTCGTCTTTCATTTACACAATTTGTAGATTAGGGCTCTAAAATGTGGAAATCTGTCATCAATAATATCTCATGAAGTCATACTAAGTTATCAGTCATAGTGTTATGCATCTTACAGAAAAACAACCGCAATAGAACCCTGATGGTTGATGCGTGCAGGCGCACTACACCTACAAACACGTAACGAAATAAAACGTTGGAGACAGCATTCCCGACAAGTGGCGCACTACATGTATATATTTGTGTTATAAATTTTATGGGCCACGCACGACAACTGTTTGCGTAGTCACATGGAATTTTGTGAGCTGAACGTCATTTATGCTCTATTTGATAAATCCTAAATACATAAATTATAAAGTCATCCCGACACTTTCTCTTTTATGAGGAACAGAAGATATCATTCAACTGCCATGTTTCTTTTTGTTCTTGGGGAACTTTATAAGATGTCGATGATTAGGTATGTTTAGACTTTAGTTTGTAGAACTTTTGTTAGGGTGCGTTATCGGTTCTATAGTAGATGAAATGAAATTGTTCAATCCTTATCGTTAAAGTCTGGGGCAATTCCGTCCGTATAAATAAACACTAACACTGCAGGGGGTTTGTGGAGATAATTTTTCATAGAGTTAGTCGAAGTTACATATACAATACATACGAGCGAGTTGACTGATCCCTTGTATGTTCAATAAGCAATAAGTAGTATATACAGCAGATCACTTTAATAACTAATAATCTAACTAAGTATATGAAAGTAGGTAGGCACTATTATCTCTTCTCAATAATAACATGAACTTCATACGATCAAAATCAATCTGTCTAGCTTATTCCCAACTGTATTGGGGTCGGCTTCCAGTCTAGCCGGATGCACCTGAATACCAGTATTTTACTTGGAGCGACTGCCTATCTGACCTCCACAACCCAGTAACTGGGTAATACGATATCCCTTGGTAAGACTGGAACTGATGAACTTCATACAATACTTTTCTAATTTGTAAACGTACCTAATTATTATTTATCTTATTAGAATTAGAACCGGATGCCTTCTTACCTAAAGAAATGTATCAATTCTTCAATGTATTAAATCTATCTTGAAAAAGCTAATAGTATTCATTCGACATTAGATACAAAACATCACACTGTGATGGCACTCGAAATAAACATTCAAAATTTCTTTTACAAATGATGTCTCTTGAACAGGCGATAATTTCAAAGTAGTGCTAAATAGACACTTACATGATGTAAATTGGTTGCATTTACTTTTACGCCCAATGAATCGTGGGCTATTGCTATTGTTGTAAAGAAAACACCCCACCGGACAATTTGAGCGTGGGAGCAGTCGCGGTGGCATTCACTAATGGTCGCCCCAAATCATCATATTACTTTTGTATGATTGTCCACAATTTTTTGCACTCCATACGACGATAAGATTACCCGTGCCGCACAAAGACGACGTCAATACGTATTTTTGGGATGTATTTATTGCCAGCAAATGATACTTTTTATATTTCTCCGTAGCAATTATAGAGGTCAGTCATCCTTTTAGTGCATCTACTGCTTGACAAATGCTGTAAGAATTGGTATCTTATACCCACAGAAGAAGTTTGATGTTCTGTGCTTAGTGTGTGTGTATCAGTAGAGAAGAAAGTCTTTAGCCTGGCTGGAAAATGTGAAGATCACCTATGAAGGGTATTTTTCAAGTAATAGAGCGGTAAGCTTGAATAGTGGTGGTGGAGGATAGCGTGGGGCGGGAGCGGCGTCGAGGCGGCGCCCAGGGCGAAGCGAGGGTGCAGGCAGCAGGCCAGGAATGCGAGATCGCCAACTATCACACGCCCAACATGAGTTGGATCTTTTTTTAAAGGGCGCAATTCCTGGAAACGTCTCTCGAGCGGCCGGAGGCTGGCGCTCGCCGGCCATTGTGGCGCGGCCGGCTAGGTTTGATCTTATTGTTAATGGGACGCCAAGTTTTTTCAATCGTGTTCGGAAAAAAGGTATCATAGGATCCCAGCGGAAACGTTACGGACCCTTGTGAAGTAAAATGGATATGTTCTACGAAGGAGGTGTTATTTTAATCGTAGGTCGGCTTTGTTGTTCAGGAATGTAGATGGCCTGTCATAATTTTAATGGGCAGTTTCTCAGACATTCTATGAACCTGATGGTGCACACGTCCTGAATATTCATCAGGATTCTATACTGCGGTCGAGCTCATACATAGGAATGTAATCATAAGTAACTATCTAAATTAATTTTTTACAGTAATAACACTTCGGGAACCGTCAATTATGAAAATATTGAAACTTTTGATACGTTTTTCTCAGTATAAATTCCCACACGTTTCGAAATCGTGAAATTACACGTAGGTAATGGAAGAATAGATTTAGCCTTTTCACTACCTCTATACGTGACTGCTTGATAAAGAGCATCCGAAAAAAACTAAATAATGCTGCGTAGATATGCGGGCCTAAATGTTTACCTTTATTTATTTATTATCGTTCCCCATTACTCTCATCAATAAACTGGCCTTTTCGTCTTATGTGCAGCGAAACAATAATGAATGCGGTACCAACGCTCCGTGTATCAGGTGGAGGCCACACACGATGTGCTTTGTAATGACATAATTGCAGTACGCTGCTATATTAAACATTTCAAGAGTCGCGAATACGCGTTTTATATAAAAATTATCGCGTATGTAGGTATAAACTCGAAATCTTTTCAGTGTTACTAACTGCTCTCGAATAATAAGTCTAGATTCAACAGAGCTACATTTCGGTGTGATATTCGTGTAGCTGTAGATAGTCGCCATACTTTTGTGTAAAGATTAAATTGAAATCGTTGAAATTTAATTAAAGAATGCACTTTGTTCGGATGTTATCGAAAAATGGCGCTCAGCTATCTCTCCTATGTTTAAAAGCAACCTCACTATCACCTATGACACATTTAATTGAAATAATTTTATTTGTTTTGTTATACTTCAACGCCGTTCTACTATTAACAAAAACACAGATAAAAACTTCTTATGTTTCTTTGTAATACCCACAAGACGTTAAACTGTGCTAGTTGGATTGCTTGGAGGTCTACTGAAACAATCGCGTTAACGGTCCCTCTATCCACACCAGTATACAGACTGAGTGCATTCCAACTTAGAAATGTAGTAAGAATGCAGTTTACAAGCAGTTGGCACTCAATTGACAACTGCATTAGAGCTTTACAGCAACTGCAAGACAGCGTGGAGCCACTGTCTCTGCGTAGCAATCTAGATGCTGATAGACTGTACGCTAATTGCGTAATACTCGATCAATCAGAATCTGAATTGTTTTGAAATAGATTGCTAATCCTTTGCTTCATAAGTTCGAAAAAAAATCTGCTCAACAACGTAAATAACGCAATGAATGTTGTTGAACTGTCAAAATGAAATAGATTAGTCGTAATCGTTTACGAAAATGTGTTAGTAATTAGATACCTGAATGTTATATTTTGCAGTTGAAATTCAAAGTCCGTAAGTTCGAGTACTTAGCAGTAATATGTGATTCTAATATGTACAATGGTCAATTGCGTATTTCAATCAGTTTAAGTTGTGTTTGCGTGATATATTAGGGAGAAATGAATTGAAATGACGCGAAATGACAAGGAGAACAATTCAGCAAATTATTTTCAGGCTTTGCGAGCAAGAGAAGGAAGATCTATTTATAGACTTTCTACAAAATATTACCTAAATTAGGTAGCCAGTTAGTTTTCGATTGCATGAGCTAGATAAAAAAACAGAAAATTGGTAAATCTAGTTGGGAGCTACGATGCCACAGACAAACTCTTCTATTTGCGCCGGGGTTCAAAAATAGTCAAATACAGTAGTGGCGCCAGCTTCCTACAAAGTACAAAACTCGTGATGTAATAATTAGTCATTAGAATTACAGAGAACTGTTAAAAGTTTATATAGCCAACATCTGGCGTGTGCGATAATTAAAGCGGTACCGGAACAGTTCTGATACAGCTCGAAGATAGTTCTACACACACAGTTACTACAAAGGTGTGTTGTGTGAAGATTTGCGGAATAAAACATTAAGGTACTTTTAATGAGCACCACAAGAGACGAGACTGTGAACATTGTGTGGGGTTTAATTCCGAAACCGGTATAGAAAATGGCTTTACACTCCGAGTCTGAAGCATTTGAGTGATCTTCGAGATCTGTTTTCATCTTGAAAACGGTTTTTTGCGTGTAGATACAGGCACACGAGAAACATGAATCTACAGAGATGACAGAGACATAGGAGCTTCTTATCAATTCCACCTACAGCTTCTTGAAAGATCAAACTTGTATCTCTCCAAAATAAGGCAGGTGATTAAAAAATAAATTTGAGATCAACAAAAATTGCTATCATGTCTATCAGAATATTTTCTTGAAATGTAAGTATGTGTTGGTATGCAGTGGATAATATTTGAGCCTTTGTATACCGGTTTCAAAGTCGCTCGGAGGATTTGAATGACTCGAAATTCTTATAACGAATTCTCAACGTTGTCTCCATGCGAAAACTGTGTCTTCTGCATAAGTGTGCTTTGGTATTCAAACAAACAATGGGCAGAAACGCGAAAGATAAAGATCCTATATTGATTTTACAGAAGCGACAATTACCTTAGGTTTGGATAAAATACCAAGATAATGAAGTGATTATGTATCAGTACAAATGTACATAATACGTTCTGTATTTTTTTTCCGAATAGCTCAGAGCCAAGCCAACACTTCCCATCTCGCTCGCAGGCAGAGCATAATGAGCGGTTGTTAAAATTATGAATGGAACATCTTCCGAGAACCGTGCTAGTGTGCGAGAGTAAGCCGTTCGTTCAACACTGCGCGCACGCACACATACCGACAGAATTCTTATCGCGGCGGCATGTGTGAAAGCCTGCTCGGATGTACTATCTGATGCTTATTTGATTTTTATTCTAGAATATTCTCTTACTTACCTGTGTACCTTTTCTCATATGCACAAAACCAATCATACCATATGATTCAGCAAAATCATTATTTCTCCAACATTGACCCGGGATGATACACTCGGCGGTGAACTCCTCGTTCAACGACAGGTGTCTTTAGAAGTGAATGTTAAAAATAATTCTACGCATTTGAATATGTTTTTTTATTAGAAATGATAGTCTCTTTGAAAAAATATGCGGAATGTGGTAGAGTTGGTCCGACTGGCAAGTATAATGAACGAGTAACAGCAAACATTAACAAACATAGATCCTCAAATAATCGTCTAGGACGGATTATGTTGTCAAAACGTGCTAGTGTGCGTTTATATGAAGGAATTTTAAGGTCCAATTACGAGCCGCCTTCCATTAACAAGTTTATTTATAGTGGGATGAATAACTTGCGGCTTTTTAATCAATCATGTGGCGTACTAAGTGGCATCCGGTGTGCAGGACAATTGTCCAATAACTGCTGATCACTACGTTATGAACTATGCACACGATTTCAGTTAAGGTTGAAATAAAATAATACGCGCAGACGCACACCGTCGCGCACTTGACCCAACAAATGGAATGCTGTTCCGACTAGCCCTCACAATAACAAAACAAAAAAACCGGCCAAGTGCGAGTTTGAATGGCACACGAAGGATTCCGTACCATATCGTTTTAGTATTTGTTGTTATAGCGGCAAAATAGCAATACACAATCTGTAAAAATTTCAGCTGTCTACCTATTACGGACATTACGGTTCATGAGATACAACCCGCTGACAGATAGACGGACGAACGGACAGCGGAGGCTTAGTGATAGGGTTCCGTTTGGCATCCTTCGGGTACGGAACCCTAAAAAGGGATTTGAAGGCGAAATCATTTAGAAACGGCGATCATTTATTAATCATTTAAATGACATTCGATAACTTTCTCATGTCTCCGAGGTTGGTTCAAATATTTGTGGTGAAATATTATTGAACGAGTCCAAAAATATAATAATGATAAAATATGTGTAGCTCACGCAGGGAGGTCTAAAGTAAGGGAAGGAACGTTTGTTACGAGAATAACATTTTGTTATTTTTGTATAACGACCCTTATTTTAGAGATTTCGGTGCCTGAAACACGAGGGTATTTAATAATGCGGATGTAGGACAGCAGGACCTGTAAACGAGTGCGGTTTAAACTTGGATTACACAGATGGAGACAAAGAAAAGCATGGCAGAAACATCTAATCTAATTACGGATTATGTTTGCGTAAACGATTACGACTAATCAGTTTCATTTTGACAGTTCAACAACATTCATTGCGTTATTTACGTTGAGCTGATTTTTTTTTCGTATTATGTAGCAATGGCTTAGCAATCTGTTTCAGATTCTGATTGATCGTGTATTACGCATTTAGGGTACTGGAGTTATATCAGCAGTGTGTGGAACACGTCTGCCAATGATGATGCTCAACGCAGATAAAGTTCATAGGAACTTTGTTAAAGCAGAACCAAGAATTCGTAATTCGGTTAGTTTTTAATGCACTGTAACCATAATTTTTCGCGAAATCCAGTACTTTCATGGTTGCAGACAAAGCCAAATAGGACGGCAGTTAGTTTTCCCCAATGGAAAAGGAGCTTTTATTACCAAAGAGGTTTAACTAAATATTAAAGTACAATTGTCTATAGTTCAAAAAGGAGATTAACACCTGTCGATCCATTCTGTAAGCATCTCACCGTGAAGAGTGAGGTGAAGTGAGCGTGAAGTGAGCTGTCCATAGTGTCAATCCCTAGCTTTAGGTGCAATGACAGCTCACATCAAGCTCAGTTCACCCAAGTTATCACGGTGAGATGTTTACAGAATAACACGGCTGTTACCTTATGAAAATTTGCGAATTCAATAGATGCGCCGCGAAAATTTCACAAGAAAGTTCCAGGATTTAATTTCTTTGTTGGCTGGCTAATATAATATATAATAGTAGGTACCTATAGTTACCTACACTTGGACAGGTGCACATCAATATCATCGTTATTAGTAAACAATTGGAAAACATGATTAGTTATCATGTTATCAGGTGCAAAATAAGATTATGCAACTGATTAA
The DNA here is from genome assembly GCA_914767755.1 of Agrochola circellaris. Taxonomy (NCBI): domain Eukaryota; kingdom Metazoa; phylum Arthropoda; class Insecta; order Lepidoptera; family Noctuidae; genus Agrochola; species Agrochola circellaris. The sequence goes on from OU611847.1 coordinate 8,519,912, forward strand.
AGTAAAAACCGTAGTATCATTGTAATAGATAATAATAAGGGATTTATCGCTCAAACCGGGTTATATATAATATTATGTTTTTTTTTATATCCCGTAACTCTAGGGTATTAAGGAGACCATGTTAAAGAATCAACTTCGATGTGTGAAAAAGCTGTAAAAATGATGATCAGAAATTTTAAGGGTTAAAAGGTTAAACATTTCACTATCTAATGGTGACAAGATAATTCTACATTTAAATATTGTAAAGTGAAGTGTTAATTCTTGGGGCATTATTTATTAAATTGAATGAGAGCCTATTGAATAAAGTGCAAAATGTTATTATCTTACTAATATAATGCGTAGTCGATAGTTTCTTCTTTTTTATACATTAAAAGCAGGAATTAATAATAATAATTATTAATAATTAATATTCTGACCTGCGTTGCAGCACAGCTTCCAACACAATTATAGCATAATTTTACATCAGACGCAGATAGCATTAATCCAAAGATAAGTAAAGCAATAGGCATGCTAAGTGTTTTTGTAGATTATGTGCTTTTACCCGACACAAAGATCCTAGTCTGGACAACAATCGGCCTGGAGGACCAGAGTCGCAAAAAGAAAATCTGTTCATTATGTTTTCTGGTGATTAAATGAGATAAAGGAACACGTAATCTGTTCCACGTAGATAGTGAAATCCGCCCCATTTCGAGCTCGAGTGGGCAAAGGCGACCGACCACCGCGCCGCTACCGCCGCCTGCGCAGTTCACCCAAAAAACACCCCGAGACGTAGACGTAACATAATATTTCCCAAGCAGCCTTTTATTTATTAGCCGAGCCACGCGGCGCCGCGACATCTCTCCTTCCCAGAACGGAACATCGACGTGTCGGCACAAAGCCGTTACACATTTATGAAAAAACAATATTTATGTCGATAAAAAAATTGGGATACGACGCGTATTTAACTGAACACCGTGAGCTATGCGCTTTTTGTTTAGACCCGATTTGCAGGAATCCGCAGGTACTTACCCTCTAGCGTGGAGAAAAGTATTAATTTGTTAAATGATGGCCCAGTGGGCGTGGTTAATGGCTGTTAACGCTAGTTAGCAAACTCATATTATACGCACTTATGGTTTTTACTTTTACGGCTTTAATAATGGTCCTGCTGTGAAGGCTATCTGTTGATATAATATAATGGTAGGTACTGTAACAATAACGTACTTCAGGATACTTCACTTCTTCACAAAAGAGGCTTTCACTGCGAAGTGATGAGATCTTTTTAATAAGAGCAGTATTACGTGGGAGCGAGCTTGTAGTAATAATCACGAATCGAAGTCTGATTCCATTGAATCATGGAATGCTCATAGAAAAGATTTCAAAGGAATTTTCTATCGACGATCTGTTTGATATTTATGCTTACATTCAGCAGATCGTATTGGTTAGGCAGATGAAATAAATTCTAAGGAAAATGCCAGTGTATTAGTTATGCGTCCAATATTATAATAGATACCAACTTTCATAACACATACACACAAGAAGTGATGTAGAGACTTGATCATATCAACAGGCATAGATAGCGATTACATCGTTTTGCAAATTAATCATGCGTTTTCAGGAAAGGGCGGAAGCAGAGCATATTTATTTAGTCAATCAGTGATGAGTTGGTAGCCCAATGGAATGTTCTATCCTTTTGAAACTTTCCCACGTAATTGACTTCATTAATGGGATACCTACGCATGCCATTTAAATCGTTTATCGCCAATGAAAGCCACTCGTGGAACCGGTTTCATAAATAACAATAAAAAGCGTCATCTTTTGACTATGGACTGCGTTATTTTTGTGGACTATTTATATCCATGATGATGGTATACGCATTCAAATTGGATTATATGAATCATTTGGTACTGTAGATGGAGATCCTGTTGTATTAAACTTTACAATGTATTTTGTGACGTATTTAACGTCATCTTTTCTCAAGGACGTATGAGAGTCGTTTGTATTCTAGATTCTCTTTGTATTATTTGCATCTTAACACTCTACGACTCTAAATAAGATTATTTCCGATTAATGAAAAGTTACCGAGGTAGAATTTCAGGCTAACATTTTCGAATACTCGTTTGCAATAATTATGAGATTTTGGACGGTTTTCTTAAGACATACTCAATAATCTATAAGAGCAAGACAAAATGTATATTCTGACGTATTTTACGTCATTTTTCCTCAAGGACATTGGAGAGTCCTTTGTATTCTAGAATCCCTTTGTCCTCAGTTTCTTAAAGACTCTAAGACTCCACTCTAAGTTAGACAATTTCCCATTAATAAAAAGTTACTGAGCTACATTTTTACACTAACATGAATACTCGTTTGCAATAATTATGAGGGTTGGTTTTCTTATTAGAAAAATCAATTATCTACAAGACAAAGACTATCTTCATCTGCGACCAGTTCAACTAATCAATCAATTTAAACTGCCCAAAGTATGTCACTAATGGACGCTTTGGGACGCGGAGGTAACCACCACTTACTAGCTGGTGTGGTGATATTAAAGATTAGCATTCCATTAAGAGCGTGCATTCTGAAAGTGGGCAACGTCGCAAATAGATGTCAAATACTTCGCTGTTTTGATTAATTTGACAATATTCATATTAACTATAATAATAAATTTGATCATGAATGCAATAATCAATATCGTAACACCGAATATTTACTTTTAGATGTAAAACAAGTATTTGGAAACTTTCCAAATGCCTTTTTTACACCTATAACGGGTACAATCAAATTCAGTGTTATAATTGCAATTGATTATTAATATTCTAGTCCGCTAGTTAGCCACAATTCTTATTTCCATTCAGTAATATTGCCAAATTAATCAAAACAGGTAAATTTTTTGACAGCTTTTTGCGACGTTGCCAACTTTTAGGATAAACGGTCTTAAGCTTGTTTTGCCGCGAAAGACATATCTGGTTTGTGGCCGGGAGCTTTTCCTGTGGTCAAATTCTCCTCAAAGATTTGGCTGACTTGGGATGATTTAACAGTTCTCAAAGGGCCGTTAAATTTATTATACAGGATGGCAGGGACATCGATGCGTAACCTGTTACCGTGGATTTAGTAAATGATTCTGGGCTGAAATCTGCATTGGAAATTTTTGCCGGTTTAAAAAAAAAAAAATTGCCGTTCCATACATTTTGACTGAAAAAAGACGAAGAATTTAAGGGTTTTATACGTCATTTTACGCCACCAACCCGCACTGGGTTCGCGTGGTGGATTACAGCTCACCGAGAGGAGGTCAGTGGGAACATTATAGGCTGATTATGCTATACGCCATTTTCTCTGCTCAACTAGATGAAACTATAACAACCTAGAAGTTCTTTAGCTCATCTAAGCACGACAATAGATGGGACACTGAATATCAAAAAATAAACCAAATAATTATTTAATACTTTTTCCTGTGCCCTACAGGGTCCGTAATTGTACCTTAGCTCTAAGCCGTTATAACACCTGTATTATTACATTATGGAATGCAAATAAAGATATGAACATGAATATCATGTCCTCCGTATTCTGTCAGCTGTACGTTACAGGAATTGATGGACGCTAGTGATGGCGCCAAACACATGGCCGAATTCTGGGCCGAGTCCATTTAGATTGCCATTGACACGCTAAAAACATCACCACAAATAATCCAACGTTAAGGATTCTTTAAGAGTTCCATTTAGTCTTTTTGCCATTATATTAGGTCCCCACCTATGAAATCAGCGTTTTGTATGGAGAATTTTAAAGAAGTTGCTTTTTTCATACTAACATTTTCTTAATTTATATAACAACCATGAACACTAATGTTTTAAAACTTTTATGCACTAATGTTTAAAAACTAAGATAACGTAATATGGCACTTAGATTAAGCGACAAAAATAAGTATTGGCTAAGTTAAAACAAATAGTGGTCATTTCTGCTAACAAATTGAGGAGTCATTTTAAAGGTATTTTTTATGTTTAGAAAACTATAAGTAATAAAGTTTTTATTACTATTGGTAGTTGTCTATGATGGTCATTATTCGATATAATACCAAGAAGAAGAAGTGACGAGGTTCTGTATTTGTGAGAAAAAAACGCCAATTTCATAGGTGGGGACCCAATATTATAGTTCTTAATGAAAGTGATTACTTACATAAAATATAAGCGACCATATTCCGAAATTCCTTGATAAAATCATTATTATCCTATAACACCTACGAAGTTCCCAATCCTCGTTCATCAAATGCATTGAACGGTCTTTGTCCAATCAATTAATTCCCAAGCCAGGTACCAAGTGTAAAAAAGGATGTAAATACAGGGTGGTCATAAAGGATAATTTTATTCGTATCGTGGCTGACTTTATATAGATCCTTTCTGGCACAGTGAAAGTCGGATTTTTGGGCTGATGTCAAATAAAGAAAATAACGATTCTATTTGGAACTACTTTCTGTTAATCAGAATCAAATCAGATAATTAATATATTATGTACAAACTCTTGCTTGTGAATTTTGTATGATGTTAGTCAAATCTAAACAGGTAAGTTATTTTGATTAAGGCGAATTTTTTAAACCTAATCGTTATCAGTAATTTCAATATAAATCATTATCAGCAGATGAAACCGGCTTTCTTGAAATATCGGTAGGTGGGTTATACGATGATTTTAGACGACACGATTATATAGTTTATGTGATATTTTTACAATATGAGCCAGTCCAATTCTGTACAAGTAAATTCCGAAACATCCTGTATACAAATACACCTTCAAATCAAAATAAGAAAGCGCCACGTAAACTGGCCGAGTGAATGCACTTGACACCGTAATAAATAGAACGCACGGTAACAAAGGTGTTTCGCTGCGCCCGCGCCGACGCCGACCTTAAGCGGTAAGCCGATTGTCATCCACCTAGCAGTAATCTGTTTTTGTTGCATTGCCGATACGCTATCTATATCTACTGTATACGGTTTTTTTACTTTCCCGGTTTTTGAAATGTCATCTTTTGATACATACTGTTTTTTTTGGAAGCATTGTTTTAATCTTTTTAGGTTCACACGTGGCAGGGACAGTAGGGAGTCAGGATGCATTTACATCAATTAATAATAGTAGTACCGAAGGTTTTTTTTAAGTCGGTGATTTCTCATAAACGGTTGTTGTGGAAGTATTTTCTCGTAGGACCAGAATTCTGTAAAAGCAGACAAAGACAGAGTCAGAGTCAGTAATACACCTACTGAGGTGTATTACTGACTCTGACTCTGCCTTTGTTAACTGCACCTGAGCTTGGAGATAAACTGGGGGCTGGTAAAACAAACGGGTTTTTAATCGCAGCAACAATATTATTGTTTTTCTCGAAAATATTTATTAATTAAACAATAATTTTTAATCCAACAGCAATAAGTTTACTTATATTTTGGGTATATCCCAACAGTATATTAGTATCTAGTGCCTGGTCGACTGAGCTCAGCTCGGGTGAATATAGAGAAAACGAATTTTCTCAGAAATGAGACCTAGCTAGATTGATTTTTCGCCACCGTAAACCCCTTTATTGCAACTTTTATAGAAATCGATAGAGCCGTTTTCGAGAACGTGATTACAAATATGTATATGCAAAATATTGCTCATTTAATAGCATAGGATGTTATCAATGAATTGTATACCATAAAAAGAGATTAGTAGGCAAATTCGAATTAAAAACTGAATAAATTCCAATCCTATATTTAAATGAAACCTTATGATTACATTGGTTTACTGCGAATCACTGTCGCTACCGGAGTAGCCCGCTAGTAGCGCGAGCCCAGCAGTAGCTGTAGCAGTCTTTTTACTTGCACCACTCTTACTAGCTACGTCAGTACTTACAACAGTGGTCGAAACTTTTTCATTTTCAGTATCTTTCTTACTCTTCACTAGGTTCATCAGTGGGCGCTTCCTTGATAGAGCTCCTATACTTCTGTTCCACGACGGTTTCGTGTTTATGCTCCTCTGTGGCATGAGTTCTATTCTGGGTGCCTTGGCTGGAGGTCCACTGTCTTCATCTTTCACTTCTTCGATTATTTCCTCTGCTATCACCTTTTTTGTTGAAGGATTGTTAAATTTGATTGATCTGGAAATAAGAGAGACGTTAATTAGTTCACGCGTATCACAGTAATCTGTTTTTACCTACCCACACCTTTATAACAACGTATAATACATAACTGGCTTTTTACACGACCGCCAGTCTTCAAGACAGGCAGCCAGAAGTGATGTGTGGGGACGAAAAGTCCACCTATAAAATTCCTTCCCCCATTATTACTATACCCCACCCATTATTATTATACATTCCCGTAGCGAAGCTCTGGTGGAAAGTGGTTTAGCTAGTACATACACATTGCAGGTCCTTTTAAATCTTACTCGCCATGCCGCTTATATTTTCTGTGATAAAGCAGAAACTGTTTCACAGCTTAGCTTTATACTTTGCACAATACTGATGGAAGGCCTGTAAAGAAACGATTGACGGATTGATTGTGTAATATCGCTATAAAGGGGGCCTGAAATGACAGCTACTAGAGTTCTCGTTAACGCTGTCCATAGATTGGGCTTTTGACACCTTAACAGCTTTAAACAGTCGTTTTACGCCCCACTGTGATACGCCATATTCATATTATTCTAGTCATTATGTGACGGCACCGGTTTCTTATGACACTACGAGGGCCATCGTTGCGAAGGGCTGCCCGCAAGGGGGCGTCCTCTCGCCGCTTATATAGAACCTGGTAGTAGACAGCCTCATCAAAACACTCAACGACAAAGGTTACTTTACCGTAGGCTACGCCGATGACATTACCATAATAATAAACAGGACCCACGAAAACACTATGCAACCTTATGCGACAAGCCCTAAAAGTAGTATAGGAATGGCGCAACAAGCACCAACTCTCAGTTAACCCTACAAAAACCGAACTAATTCTCTTCACAAAAAAGAGGAAGTTGACGACACTACAACTACCACGATTCTTTGAAACAACCCTAAGCTTATCAACTGAAACCAAATACCTGGGCATCTTTTTGGATAAACAGCTAAACTGGGCAAGACACACCAATTACACCACTACAAAAGCCAGCATATCCCTGTGGCAGTGCAAGTGACTGCTTGGCAGGAACTGGGGGATTAGCCCCAAAGTCACCCACTGGTTATACACCACAGTCATTCGACCAATTATCACATACGGCTCACTGGTCTGGTGGCCCAGGACACACCTGAGCACAGCCCAAAGAGATCTCGAAAAACTGCAGCGATTTGCTTGTGTTGCAATCACTAGCAGTATGAGAACCGCACCCACTGCCGTCCTACAGACAATGCTGGGACTGCCGCCTCTGCACCTCATCGTGCGGGAGGAGGCGACCCTGGCCGCCTTTAGGCTCCATCTATCAGGAACCCTAAGCAAAGACTCCAGAGTAAACCACACACGTATAAACTGAGATGCGATCAAACGAAGGCCAATGATGGCATCAACCTGCGACAAAGCCCCGAAAACACACCACTTTTAAAGGCACTACAGCATAATACGCACGCAAGAACAGTGTGACTACTCAGGCTCGAAAGAGATGACGGTACCGGAGTCGAAGTCTCCGAAGTCGGTGATCTGGTGGACCACGACACCGGGGCAGTCCAAGGAAGCTATGTCACCCATGGATAGCGGGCTGACCAGGCGTTTATTACGCCTGGACAGGAACGGCCTGCGCCTGGTGACGGGGACCATCACGGGACACTGCTCGCTAAAAAAAAACTTCCACACAATATAACGGACAGACCTCTGTGCAGGGCGTGCATGGAAGCTGAGGAAACCGTCGCGCACGTGCTCTTTGAATGCACGGGCGTCACCCAGAGTAGAACAGAAACCCTCGGGTGACCCAAATCTTTCACAGACGTTCTAAACGTTCTAATTATTATTTTTTGTTATGTATTTTTGTGGTGTACAATATTCTGCCTGTTCTTGACTCGGCCAAAATGCAATGCTGCATTCCACTGCCTAACAAAGAAACCGGCCGGACATTAAAGCTCCTGGTCTGTTTATTTATTATTTATTTATTGGAGGCGGTGGGCTGGTTGGAATAACCACCAAACAGCCGCCAAGGCCCACGCACAATGGTCCACCTGGCGGACTAAGTTCGGAAACCAAACCCTATAACATCGAACCGGTTTCTTAAGAAACGGTAGATTAAAGGCCCAAGGCAGAAACATAAATAATACACGGAATATAAATAAAAAAAAGAAAAAAAAAAGAAGTAGTTAGGCAGTGGAATGCAGCATTGCATTTTGGCCGAGTCAAGAACAGGCAGAATACGAAATATCACACTGTGCTGCTACAAATTAGGGATAATTAAAATAGGCATTAATGATTAAATGGCAATTGGGCTTAAGCAAATTCCGTAAGCCGTATGCACAATGTCCACTGGGCATTAGTATCCACACCATGGGTGCCTGAAGATGGACAGCGCCGCCAAAGCCTGTCAACAAAGAGGTGGCGACGATCGTGGCGTAAGCCTTTACAAAAACATGCACTATAATTTTAGCTCACAGTTAAAATACCCGTCGGCGATACGAGATGATTGAATGAATTATTTCTATCTATAACAGAGATTCACCAAGGTCCAGCTCTGGGACCAACACTGGTACAAAACGTGTCTCAACTGTTTGGCAAAAATATGAAGCAAAGCGTGAATTTTTGGAATAAGTAAAAATAATGTAATCATGCAAAAACCACAGACACAACCGAAATGATGTAATAGAAATATAGAGGGATGATAAACAGGGTGTAAAGTTCACTCATCCTCCATAGAAAAGGGATCCTCCGACCACACGGGTGTTGTGTCTGGTGGGCTACTGCCCGTCGATTAATGTCGTATAGTATATGTTAGTCGCGCGGTAAACTCTACTTGCGCGATGCAGGATTTTGCGTGACGTCAGTGTGATGCGTAGTGCGCATGTGGCGATGGAGATGCTGCCACAATATTATCATGCAATTTCTTAGTAATCTTAACATGCTGAGTCTCTTACAAACCTATATCATTTATTTTGGCAAGGTAAGATAAATAATATCTAAGTCTGGCTTACCCTGGACCACGAGTACTTTCACCAAAGCAAAAAAACTTTTTACAATAGTATGCCATTTTCGTATTAAGCTGATTGAACAGTAGAAGAATAGAAAGCAGCTGCCTGGGTCATGGTCTGCTTTGACAAACACCCAAGAAACCAAGTCATGTATTCGACAAGGAGTTTTCATCAGAAGTTGCTAATACTAGCCTGCTCTACCATGTAATAACTAACCAAGCAGTGACACTTAGAAACAAAAAGATACGAAAAATATTTTGTTGTTACATTGCATAACAAGAAGTGTAGCATAGGGCAATGGCCCAGCCCTTCTCTATTAGGCTTGCTTTTAATGAAACTCAGCAAATTTTGTTACTCCAAAGATTAATACTGCACTTACATTACAACTACTTAAATCCTAGTTGTTTATGGAAGACTTACTTGATAAACTCGTCATCTTCTTTCTCTTCCCTGGCCTTCCTCTCGTCTGTTGTCTCTGGTTGGTACTGCTTGAGCATGCCCTCGAAGTCAACTGCATGCTGCCTTCTGTTCAACTCCTTTAGCTCTTCTAGATTCTCCAGCGATTCTATCTCTTGTTTTGACTGCTCTGTTCTGTATTCTGAAACATTATAATCAATATTCAATTTTGGTCTAATAAACTTTAAGTTTACCTTCAATGTTTAGGCTATTAGGTTTGCAGCCAATTTGATGTTATCAGTAGAGATGGATAGCAGCAGCATTACATTCTTATAAATAGTGATAGGAGAGCCTAAGAAGTACTGACCTTACCACATTAAATTAAGGATAGTAATAAAAGCTCCGAAAAAAAATTTAAATATGCATACTCAAAATATGGAATTTACTGCTTTAACCGTTAAAGGCCTGATAAACAACTAATTAACGTGCTAATTGACGTGCTTGAGGGTCACCCAGGGCTTTACCGGTTAAATACTAATTTTCCGACAACTTTTATGCGAATGTAAATAAAGAAACGAACGAATAAAATACAGAAAATTCCGAAAAACTAATACAGCATTTCTGCTCCCGATAGAAAAAAAGACGCATCTAACATTTTTTCCAGATCGATTTAAAAATACAGGCAGATGCGCCTTTTATTTCTGATTCCGGCAATATATATAACTCAAATCTGGAAAAAAATTTAGATGCTTCTTTTTTTCTATCGGGGGCATATTTGTTGACGCAATATTTTTCCACCAGCTTAAATTGCGTTTTAACGAATACTACAGTTAGTGATTTTCATCGCATAACCCAGATTAGAAAATGGTGAAAAAAAATCTGCGAGCACCTTGGAAGTAGCGCTCGCTTGGCTCGCGCGCGGTTGGTCACAGTTCTAACCTAACCTATTTTTTCACCCACCCCCACTTTTTCAACTCTGCACCCGCATTTTCATTAAAATTGAAAGTTAAAAAAGTTATTCTTTATCCAATAGTAGAAATTAAGCTGGTTTCTATAGAGCTTAAGAAAACGATTATTTTAGCAGAACATAATATATGTTTTCGGAAACTTAGTATTTTTTTCGGAAGTCTGTAAGTTTATTCGGTAATTCATTTTATCACAGCTTAGATAGTATTACAGTCAACCACAGATCGCTGGAAGTTAATTTGTTTTTCGGAAGCTTTATTATTTCCCTTAAATTAATGTGCTTGATAATTCTTTCTCAATTTTATATTTGTATTTTCTTTCACACAATACATGGGCGCACTTAAGAAACCTCAGAAGCTTGCTGCACGGATCCATTTGGTTGTTTGTTATGAAAGCTTAATAATTAATTTCAGTCTGAGGAAAATAATAAATACATAGTTTGATTGAAGTTACATCTTTAGTAATTCTTTCTTTCTTTTTCGTGTGGTTAGTGCCAACCTGCCAATCAATTCTGTAAAAATATCACCGTGAAACTTAGCTGAAGTAAGCATGAAGTGAGCTGTCAATAGTGTTAATTCCTAGCATCCTGCCGGTCGATTTGTGACAGTGACAGCTCACTTCACCTAAGTTTCACATTGATCTTTTTGCAGAATCGACCGAAAGGTGTCAGAGTTTTTATGCTGCCCATGGGTCTCTGACTTGGCTTCACATGTTATGGAGAAATATCTCTGGGGTATGCCGGTTTCCTCATGATGTTTTCCTTTTTTTAACGCTAGGTACCGAGTCTTGTAAATAAATAATGAGACACTTGCCACTTTCAAGGCAATAGAAGTCAAGTTTAAGGTTAATTTGCTCAGTAATAAACATTGGTGTTATATACCTAATAACTTCATGGGATTATTAGCTTCTTCTTCTTTCTGTTCCTCTTCCTCTCGCTTGGCTTGTTCCTCTGCAAGTTTCAGAGCCATGAAGTTTCTTGTCGCGCCCGCCTCAATCTCGTAATCCGTGTTCTTTGGGTCTGTCTTGAATGATATCTCTTGCAGACATCTTGTGCACTGAAACATAATAATAACATGGTTTTAAGACTTGATGCATAATTGCATTATTTTTTTAAGGTTTATAGTGTGTTTATGATGATAAGGTACCCATTTTTTATTTTATAAACTTATAATCACTATCTATAGGTACCTTGAACTGTTAGCAAACCACTTGCAAAAAGGGAGTTTTAGGCTAATTAGTTCATACATTTACTACAATTACTATATTCTATTATTACATTTTGAGAAGATGATTAACACATTCACCAATGTCACCATATTACTTACTTTTATGTAAAACCTGTAAATTCTGATACCGAGATAGTCCTCATTCTCTACGTCCTCCTTTCTAGCGTTGAACTTCTTTCCCTTGTAAATGTACTCGCCGCAGGTGGCGCATCGCATGTTGAAAGGGGCCATGAGTCGTACGGTGTATTGGCGGTTTTTGGCCAGTTTCATACGCGGGATCTTCGAAGGATCGAAGTCCGGAGGATAGTATTTCTGTAAACATAATAACAACCTATGTAAGTCACTGTAAAGAGGGCAAATGTAACGACCTAAATCTTTGTTGTAAAGTAAATGAATAACAACAATATATAGGCCCATGCACCATTGGTTTATACTTACATTTAACACTTTTCTTTCCGACATTTTTGGGAATTATAGAAAGAGAATTGGATTTATTTAGGTTTGGTAAACACGTAGCGTTCAATCGATTTGATTGCTTTTGGCTTTGCCTGTCAGTTTGTTAATCAAATGACAATTAAAAAGAAACGTCAACGTCAAGCGTCATTGTGACAATGGCGTGTTTGAATTGACGTCTTCACCACAGATAAAACTGCCACAGACTTTTGCTCAAGAGTGCGTTCAATTATTACGCTCGCTCACACTTGACGACACGATACACGGAACCTACAGAACTTACTTTGGCTTTTGACGTGGGGTCCCTCCGCCGGCCTGGGACCGCCAAACCCGGTACAAGCGCGGATCCAGCCCTCAAAAAAGGTTGTGGGCACAGCCACTCGAAAATCGGCCAAGTGCGAGTCGTGGACAAGAAACCTCCCCGGGCGCCTGTGGGCTGGAGTTCCCTTATGGATGCGTCCGGGGGGAAGGCCGCGGCCGGTCTCCGGGACGGTGCACCCTGGGGTGCGGGAAATGTCTCCCCATTAGGTACTGTGTGCCTAAGGGGTCTCGTTATCCGTATGCCAATATCCTGTCCGAGGAACGCTCTAACGTGTACTCTTAGAGCACACGTTAAGCAGCGTTGGAGTGGACTCGGCGTGCACTAACTCTGCCGTGGGGCAGGCAGGAGGAAGCCTTTTCTTCTGCCACCGTTGGTCTCGTAGCCTTGAAGAGTGTCAAGTTCATGTCTCTGGCATTTGATGGGGGTCGAGGGTCTCACGAAGAAGAAAACCTCTATAAAAAATCACCCTAAACCTCTAAGCGGCGGCGCACCGTGAGGGAGGTTCATAGCTTGACTAATGGGTAGCTTAATTAGTCACTAATGCGAACCACAATTTTTTTGGTTGGTTGGAAACATTTTATAGTCGTGGGAACAACATGGAAACATTGAACAAAAAAAAACAAAACCGAAAGGAGGGGAATGATGCGGGGTCGGATTTCGACTCTGCATCTGGCGCAGAAGGCTAGGGACAGAGCTCGGAGCGCGCAGTGGTGGGGGCTGCCGGGAGGAACTGGAAATTCCTCCGGAAACACCCCAAATCTGGTATGGGCAGAGGTCGTCCGCCGACAAGCGGCGGAAAATCTACTCCAGCCGGAGGGGTGGAGCCCGGGAAAAGGGCATGGGTAGAAGGCTCACCATTAAGGAGGCCGGTGAGCCGAGCCGACCCAGCCCAGCCGAGCTGGAGAGGCTCGCCACGGAGGCCACGCCATGTAGGTTTGAGGAAAGCGACAAGCTCCTCAAACTTGGAATCAACATTCAAAGTCGTGGTCCTGCTGAACGAGCGCGTGAAAGTTATCATCGTTGATTTCTTGGTAAATACAAATGTTCCAGTTGTTTTTTTTACGAAATGAATCACATAAAAAGCGTTTTACAAGTAGCCAGTTTGTGCGGAAAGTGTTACTTTTTTAATTTTTTACTCCGTCGCCATCGTCAGTCCATCACAGAGTTTTTATTATTTGAGATAAGTTTTACAAATTTGATGATTTTGATGATGAATGACGATGAAGATGGCGATGACGATGTCGATGACGGTGGCGATGACGATGGCGGTGGCGATGGCGATGGCGGAGACGATGGTGATGGGAATGGCGATGGCGATGACGATGGTCAAGGTCAAAGTCAAATTCAGTCAAAGTCAAAGTCAGACAATCAGTCAAAATCAATCAAAGTCGGTCAAAGTCAGTCAGTCAAAAAATTTAAGTAAAAAAGTGGAAATCACCTACTTTCCGCACTTGTAGCATAAATAACTATAGTATACTTAGAATAGCTGTAGCATGATCGATTTTTCGGCGCTCATGGTGGTCCTGCTGAAGGGAGCGTACTAACCGGACCACCTTCAAAGTAGATTTTCTCGAAAATTACTAAGGTACCATTTTTTTGTTCGAGTACTAGTTAGTACCAATTGAGTACTATTTACCAAATATTGAAGCGATTGGCGTTGGTAGTCACAGACATATTATTTAAGATACAATTTTTTTTAAATCGAAATCGGTTATTTTACGTTCGAGTGATACAGAGTCGTTTTCGATTATTCTGCCTAGGTTTTTGAAATGATTCAGGAACCAGGTAGAAAAAAAATTGAGTAGGCTGTAAAAAATATATATAACTCGAAAAATATTAAGAATGGCGGAACATAAAAGGGGTATCTTCGGATATCTACCTCTGGGCATGAGGAAACAATTTCTTTTTATGACTTCATTATTTGGACCACCCTATATGTATGAATTTGGCTACATTTTTGGAAACAAAGTTGCGAACGCAGTTTAGCATTTTTAGCAAATGTATAAAATTAAAAAGTTATTAACGTTAGACAAAATAACAATTTATTCGCAAATAACGAATCAAAAAACTTTTCACATTAACTGACATTCACAATTTTCACCATTGCAGGCACTTAAAAATTTTCCGTGACGACACTTTTTCCGCTTTTGATGAATGTTAGAAGAACAGGAACTTTCTGAAAAAACGGAAACAATTTAGATTTGATTTTAGACTTTGGACAGTTCCGAGCAAGCAATGCGCATGCAATTCATAATATAAGTGCATCCACCGCTTTTTTGCTTTCTGGTACTCATTCCAAAGAAGAGGATTCATAACATGGCAAATTGATTAAGGCCGGTTTCAAAAGTATTTGCTCAGCAATTAATTTCCCTGACGGTACCTACACGAGGTAAACTGCTTTTTATTAGTTTGCCCATCTTTGTCGTCGAGGCGGTCTAAGGACAGAGAACTCAACAAAATCTCACCGTTCTCGACGATTTCCACTTGCAGCAAGTTCATGTTCAAGAGCGGCGATCTTTTCTTCGTGCCGCGTCCGCTGCGCCTGCGCACGTCGCTGCTGCTCCTCCAGCGCCAACACGATCTTCTCCAGACGGTGAATCTGTTGCTGCTTGTTCTCTAGAGTGGCGAATAGCTCCTGGATCTCCTCCGCTTTTGCTGCTATTTGTTTGTTCACCTGTTGCAGACACGATGAGTTATAAGACCATAATTTTTACCTGCTTAACTTTTTTTGGAGGATTTATATATGTTTGGCGTATTTTCTCAAGATTTTAAATGCTTCAATAAAAATGCGCAGTCACAGGATTGTGCATTTTTTCTAGCGGAGCCAGCAGTGGCTCGATAGAGAGGTAAGTAGCTGATAAAATTAGGACATTTTAGAATCATCATTCTGTCAGTTTAGTGTCACTTGTTCTTTATTGAACAAACTGTTTGCAAAAAACCTCGGAGGATTTTTAAAAACTTACAACTTACATTTCCTTAATCGTATAACTATTCATAATTCATAACATTTTCTTTTTTTAAAAATTTGTTACCTTTTCATCGAAAAAGTGGCTGTAACCTATTACAGCAGAAATTAAAGCAGTTTGGTATTTTAGGTAGATAGTGAAAAATCTAAAGTATTTAAAAAAAAAAGGGTTTAGGTACGTAATTCGATTTTAATTTTTCCCATTTATGATTTGTGAATAGCGTTTAGGACACCTTCGTTATGCTTTGTAAACAAGCTTCGAAATAAGAAAAACATAAAACCTATTATATTATTTTATAAAATTACCACTGGTTTACTTTTTTAATGAATCACTCAATGTAGGTATATTTTATAGTAGCACTTAAGAGCGTTTATCCTACAAGTTTTAACAGGTTTAACACCAATTTAAATGATAAATTAAACTCCATATTAGATTCTACAATAAATTGGATGACTGAACACAATCTAGAAATAAATTTCAATAAAACTAAAATAATTTTATTTCACCCTCGTCAAAAAACCCCATTATATATTAACTTTAGCTTCAATAATAATAAATTAGACGTAGTTGATAAATTCACCCTACTAGGCTTAGATATTGATACACACATAAATTGGAAGTCTCATATCCAGAAAGTAAGATCAAAAATATCAAAATTTTCATACGCCCTCCGCGAGATCAAAAAAACCACAGACCTAAAAACAGCATTAGTATCGTACTACGCGTATGCCCACGCATGGCTCACATATGGTATCATCTTATGGGGAAACAGTACTGACGCGCCCACGTTACTTACATTACAAAAAAAACTAATTAGGATCTTAGTAAATATTGAAGTCACTGATAGCTGTAAACCCCACTTTCAGGAACTAAAGATCTTGTCCCTACCATGCTTGTATATATTTGAAGTTTGTAAGTTCGTACGTAAATACCCAGATTTCTTTACAAAAAGAGAGGACATACAAAAGAAAATTGTTCTAAGGCACAAAAACAGACTAAACTTACCACTATCGCGATTAAAAATGCACTCCGATAGTATGTTTGTCATGTCCATAAAAATTTATAATAAGTTACCCGCAATAATTAAGAATTTAGATAATTATAATATATTTATTAATAAATTAAAAATCTTCCTTGAAAGTAAATGCTACTATAGTATAGGCGAATACTTAGAGGATAAATTATAAATATGAAATAAATGACTTACCCCTGTAGGATAATAATATTAATTAAAGTTACTTTAAATAAAATAAAATATAATAATTAATTATTTACGTAGTAAATAAAAATAATAATAACTAAATACCTTAAATAATTGATAAAACTAATATTAAATAAATTACTGACATAAGTAATAAATAAAATTTATAATAAGTATATAAAACAATAATTAATATTTTTAAAAGTAATTAGTTTACAACATTACTAATATTTTTAATAAATACATGTATAAACTCATAGTTTGACTTATTAAACGCCAAGCGTTCTTCCTCCTCTCTCCTACTTTTATCTATGCTGTGCCCGACAGGGTCCATAATTGAGACTGATGTAACTGTTTTTCCCACCAACTGTATACATTATGGTACCGGTACGCAATAAAGAATTGAGAATTGAGAAGTTGGCAACGTCGCAAATAGCTATCAAATATTTACCTGCTTTGATTAATTTGGTAATATTACTGTATAGAAATATGAAATGCAATAATTAATATCGTAACACCGAATATTTCGTTTTAGATGCAACAAAAACTATTTGGAAGCTTTCCAAATGCTTTGTTTACACCTAAAACGGTTACAACATCAAATCCAGTGTTATAATTGCAATTCATTATTAATTTTCTAGTTCGCTAGTTACCCACATTTCATATTTCCATACAGTAATATTGCCAAATTAATCAAAACTGCGAAATATTTGACATCTATTTGCGACGTTGCCCACTTTCAGAATAAACGCTCTAAGTTGTGCTACGAAATACATAATAGTAATAATTTATTTCCAATTAA
Source organism: Agrochola circellaris (assembly GCA_914767755.1). Classification (NCBI taxonomy): domain Eukaryota; kingdom Metazoa; phylum Arthropoda; class Insecta; order Lepidoptera; family Noctuidae; genus Agrochola; species Agrochola circellaris. Next base: position 8,537,317 of record OU611847.1, read on the forward strand.
ACATTTTTTACCACAAAAGTTACCATTTTGTAGCGTTCCTCTTAGACGAACCTTAACAATCGAATTCTGCAGATAATTTTACAACAATTCATAGCGTCAATAGATTCCGAGTGCTTCTGAGAAATTCCAGATGGAAAACCCACTTAATATGTTCAGCAGAGTAGCGCTTGCGAAAAAATAAAATAAAAAAACCACGCTCACTTCATCAACGATCTTCATGCGGTGCTCAAGGTCCTGCTGTAACGCGGCCAACTCGCGACTCTGCTCAGTCTCTTTGTTCTTCAGCATATTGATCAACTCCTCGCGAACCTGCGTCACTGTCTGGTTTATAATCAAGGTAAAATAGAAATAGACTAAAACAACTGAGATGTCTCCAGGTCGCAGCCAAGCTAGGTTCTATTACTTATATTGGCAAAATCTATTTTAAACAACATGTAAAAAAAACTTTCCGGTCCGTGAGGGTGTTGTTAAGTATCGTACTGAGAGTCTATTTAATGTGGAAAAAAGAAAAAAATCGCCACATTTTTTTATTATTACCGGTTTATTACATGGGGCACGGGTGGCCGTCGTTTAGTGGGTGTCTACAAGTCATGTTGAAAATTTGCAATTTTTTAATGGATTTGGGGTGATTTTGGCACAAAAAATTTGAAATTTAAATAGCAATAACTTTTTTATTTGCAATAAGTTTTTTATTACTTTTTGGTAATATTATTGCAGTACCTATATGTACCCCTTCCGGATCGGAGAGGTTTTTTTTACATATTGTATAACTCAATCAATACAAATCCAACGTTTTAGCGTTTCATTTCACGTGTCCAAATGATACTGTTTGGGACGTGCATTTGGATAGGACGTTTTGCATGATACTTATTGTTTGACAGCATGATCTCAAAGGTTGAAGAACTATAATGACGATAAAGAAAAAATATTTGATAGATCTCCCCAGGAACATAAAATTACGTCTTTATATAAAACCTTTCTCATTTCTACGGTATTCGGAAGATATTTATCAATTTTATCAATAGTATTATTAACTATATAAATATATAGGGTGGCATCCCGATATCGACGCGAAATAACAGTTTTCGCGTCGATATCGGGATGCCACCCATGGATTCAATACATGTTTTAAAACACCTGCGTTGAAACTTATCGTCGGTTATTTAAAAAAAAAACTGTTGTTCCATAAATTTTGACCGCGTAGATATTGCACTTTTCTATGAAACAGCAGAAAAGTTTCTTTCAGATACTGAATCCATGGTAAAAGTTATCGCGTCCCTGCCACCCTGTATATCTGTGATCTGAGAATTTGTAGATATTCTAATTTACTTTATTGCAAAACTACGGCAAGGCTATTTTATGTTTTAACTATGATCGCAAGAAGGACCTAGTAACCTTTATGACTCTTGCCTGTGCACGTGAAGTCTTGTCTTGTTGCTCAAGCTGCTGTTCCTTTTGCACCAACAGCTCTGACAACTCTTCATTTCTGTGCACGGAGTCGAGAAGGCCCATTCTCAAGTTCATTATCTGTTAAAGAGTTATGAAGACTGTTGTTCGAAAAAATATTGAACGTATCAAAGGACAATTTGCAACTTTAGCCAAAATTTCCATTGCATTCAATACCTGTTTGTGTTTAGGTTAAAGGACCATCGTTTTTGTGCCGCTATGGTGATACACTACTAGACCTTTGTCCTAGACCACATTTACCTAAACGCTCATTTTCCCAGTGCCTACTTACAAGAACCTACATTAGGTAATGGTGACAGCTTCGCTTACTTGTTGTAGAAGCACGCATAAACCATTTGCACGTTAGTTACCTCCTGCTGTAAGTCTTGATAGCTGATACCATTTGGAGCTTCTTGGCAGTTGGCCTTGGCACGATTATGCGCCTGTAGAGTTTGAACATATTGTTCGTACTGAATTACTTTTTGTTCACTGAAATATAATTCGCAAAATAAAATTGACGTTCGTTATTATCTTAATTACTTTTATGTATTAAGATAATAATCGTTGATACATTGTTGCACCTACTTCAATTTGATGTTTTTCGATAACTCTCTTATTTGTATTTGCATCTTGGCTAATATTTCTTCCTTGCTCAGAAGCTCGGCTGCCAATTTCTGCTGCAAGCCTACTTTGTTATCCGGTTCCTGAAACCCATCAAAGTTTTTATACAACAACACTTGGTAAATTACAAAAGTTTATAACCAACTGTAATCACCTCTCTGATGGAGGAAAAAAGTTATCTGGTACATAAAACTGAAAAAGAAAGTACACCTAGAATAACTTTGTATCTTATACAACAAGCTTAACAAAGAAAGGGCAATATTTACAGTTATTTTAGTCAGGGTTTCCAGAAATCGCACTTTTTCTCTTTTGCAGGAAGTCACTTCGTCTTCAGTCACACGCAAAACGTCTTTTGTAGATTGTAGTTCTGCCCACAGATCCATTTCTCGTTCTGTTGGTAAATCTGTAAAAACAACAGAATCCAACGGCAACAACTATAAGACTGTCATAACGTATATCTAGATAATAGTTAGCTAGTTACAATGTTTATTTACCAGGATTAGGTTTACTAAGTTCCATTTCGTTGATTTTAGCTCTTAATTCTTCGATGTTTTGTTGGTCCTCTAATAAGGCAGCTTCAGCTGCCTCTTTCAGCTCAATTTCCTTCTTTGTTATATTACGTTGTTCATCCAAATTTTTCCTGAACTCTTTGAGCTGATGAGTTAGTTCCTGTACGTTTGCCTTATGCTGGGTGGTTAAATTTTCTATTTGTTGCTTTAGATCTAGAACGCTGTAAAGAATATTATTGTAGTTGTACTAAATTCCCCGTTACGAGAAGCTATACATTTTGTAAACAAAGAACGTCTACTAAGTTACGTAGCGAAAAAAGAATTCCAAGTGGTACTGAACGCGTCTGAGTTCCAGTGCCACAAAACTTTAGGCGACAGCGCTTTATATCGCTAAAATATAACCCGACCAAGTGAGATTGCTCGTTAGTTTAGTATTACACCTATTATTGAATTTGGGATTTTTTGTTGTTGATTAAATTGTCGCTACGTAACTTAGTAGAAGTTCTTTATTTACAAAATTTATAGCTTCTCCTGACGGGGTCTTTAGAATAAAAATTACCATGACATGATGCAATTTAACTTAATCTTTTCTTAAATTTAACTTACTCGTTTTGCAGTGAGTCGCGTTGATGCAGTAATTGACTGCTGGTTACTTCCCCGGTCTTTAAACTTTCTTTCAATTTCCTAGCTCGAGCTTCCAACTGCACTTCCCTTTGACGACTCTGAATATTAATTTGGCATCAATAACCTGAACGCCTTCACTGTGATCATTGTATTATGAACGGAGCGTAGTGTTACCTGGTCTTCCAACGCCTTGACAGTGCCTGTGAGACTAGCAATACTTGCTTCTGCTTCGCGCAGTTGTCGGTCCATTTTTGAAATACGGATGCGCGCTTGACGGAGCTGGGACTCACTGGTCGCCAGTTTATCTTTAGTAATGGCCTTTGCTGCTCGTTCTTCGTCCAACTCCCGACGCGTTTCCTTCGTGATACCAAACTTAAATATTAAAAACAATTCACAAACACGAATGCGCATAGTTTCGTAAATAGGTACATACTTACATAACAATGTTCTCATCAAACTGATTTCTATGTGACAAAATTTCCGTATTTTAGCATAATATTGTGAAGGACTCAAAAGTAATGTGATATAAGCACTAACCTCAGAAGACCTGTTGCGCTCAGATTCATCGTGGATTTCCTGCAATTCACATATCACGACAGATCGTGTTTCTAGGTCCTGTCGAAGTCGCGCAATTTCTCTTACTAATGACTCTCCGACAGAAACCAATGCACTTCGTTCTCGACAGGCTCGCCTAAATAAATTTATTCTTCGTTATTACAATATGGTAAGGGAAACCAATAGATAACATCACACCTGTTTTCTTAGAAAAGCTACAAAAAGGTGTCGATTATACCCACATTTCGCAAGAAAGGTTTAGAGTTCCATATAAGGGACCCGACAGCAGGCGGTTACAGAGTTTTTTTATGGATAATACCTATAACAGTGTTGTAACTAAGGCTAAGTAATAACAGCGGCACGGCTCGATCCATCAGGTTAAGCTACGCTTGCCGGGGTTGGACCGCGGATGGGTGACCATCTTTACATATCCAGACTCCTCCGTGCCTCGGAAAGCACGTTAAGCCGTTGGTCCCGGCTGTGATTCTTGGATCTTTGACAGTCGTTACGGGTCGTCAGAAGCCCGAACGGTTGACAACCAGTCTTACCAAGGGGTGTCGTATTACACAGTTACTGTGTTCTGGAGGTCAGATAGGCTGTCGCTCCATGTAAAATACTGGTATTCAGCTGCATCCGGTTAGACTGGAAGCCAACCCCAACATATTTGGGAAAAGGCTAGGCAGATATATATACCACCAATAACAGTTTGCGTAACCACGGATCGAACACAGGGTCACCACCCCTTCGTGCTAGTAAGCGATAAGGAAATAGTAATATCAATTACTTGGAGAATTGTGTGGCAGTTTCAACAGCGTCAACAGCCCGGGACTTCAGTTCACGGAGGGACTCGCAGAGTTCAAATCCTTGTGCATTGTAACGAGCAATACGCTCCAATGCCTCGCCCCTACCAGTTTCCTACACAAATATTATAAAAAGCATAAATTTTTCATGTCTTTCAATCAACATATTATTATTACACCTACATATCACAAACTCACGGTTCTTTCGATGAGCTCCTTGACCCAATCAATGATTTCTTGTCGTGCCGTAATAGCCTGCAGACACAGATCGGCAAAACATGTCGGCACGTTTGCAACTTTGCTGTCCAGTTCCGCTAGAGTACATTCATCTGTGCACGTAATAATACATTATATTTTAAAAGGCAAATGATATCAAAATTATAAACTTGAAAATAGGTACCTACTTCTTCAAGTTGCAAACCCAAACTAAATTACTTGAGAACATAATAATTACTACTTCAATAGGGAAGCTCGAGGAAATTAGCAGTATCTACTGGAAAAAACAAAGGAATTATTTGAAAACTAACTGCACCTCGCAGTTTCACCCGCATCAGTCTCGATCCCGTTAGAATATCGGGATAAAAAGTATCCTATGTCCTAACCCAGGCCATGGTCTAAATAATCAATATTCTAGTAACTTAGTTAGCCACATTTCTTATTTCCATACAGTATTATTTCCAAATTAATCAAAACAGGTAAATATTTGACAGCTATTTACGACGTTGCCAACTTTCAGAATAAACGCTCTTAATCATTAACTTTGATCTTTTATATAGTAGGTTCAGTCCCAATTTCTGAGAGTAGGTAAAGTAGTGTATGAAACTGCACATAACTAGGTATTGAATCACACGAGTGTTTTAATACCCGTCATTATGCACCAGTTTCATAAACTATTATTAAAATCGAAGTTAAACATTTAAATTACCTATAGGAGGTGTGGTGTTAATGATTTCCATGCCATCGGCGGTGGCTGAGGCGACGGCGTCACGACACAGCTGGGCAATCTCGTCAGCCGTCCAGTCCGCTACATTGAATACTACTAGTTCTTGAAGCTGGATCCCCTCGCCGCAGCCTGACAGGCCTTCTCGTGTCATGTGGTCGCGCAATCCACGTAAGTTGTCAAATAGTTCCAGAACTACTTGCTGAAACAGTTATATTGGTCTTTACAGTAGTCATTAGGGGAAAAACATTATCCTCCAGTCTTAAGCTCCCTTTATTTGGGGTGTAGCGTGTCTACCTTTTCCTTCATTACTTTAGCCGGTTATCATTTAATTTTAGTTTCATTAATTCTTTTTACATAATATTATAATATCATCTTTCACAGAATTCGTCCATCGTTTCTTTGGTTTTCCCCTACCCTAACAGCCATCCAATGGAAATAAATACAAAACACTTTTAAACAATTATGTGGATGGCAATTCGAAAAGAGGCAGAGGAAAGTTACAGAGATTGTGTGAACAATGATACCTATAGCTGCATCAGAAGCAAGAATTCTGAGATGACACCTAATAGAGATCAGTACTTAGACTTACCCTAATTACGTAATACAAGATCAATCAGAATCTGAATCGTTTTGAAACAGATAGCAAATCCATTGCTTCTTAAGTTTGAAAAAAAATCTGCTCAATAACGTAAATAACGCAATGAATGTTGTTGAACTGTCAAAATGAAATAGATAATGAGAATACTCGTAGAATAGTCGTAATCGTTTACGAAAATGTGTTGCGTAATTAGATAACTGATATGGATGAAAACAACGTGCTTCGATAACTGCAAATAAATTAAAATATTGGGGGTAATGATAGGGGACGGAATTACATTTTATTCTAAATCGAATCATTATCCTTAATTTGTGTTTAGATTCTCCTTTTGCATCCTTTGATATTCTCTTTTTGCTTGTGGCTAAGTAATAACAGACGCACCGGTTGATACAACGTTTGCCAAGGTTAGTCCGAAGATGACCATCCGTTACATATCGAGGCCCCTCCGTGCCTTTAAAAATAGGTAAAGCCGTTCATCCCGGCTGTCATTCGTAGATCTTTGACAGTCGTTACCGCGGTACGGGTAATCAGAAGTCCGAAAGACAGACCATCTTACCAAAGGGCATCGTGTTACCTAGGGCCTGGGTTATGGAGGTTAGAGAGGCAGTTGCTGATTGTAAAAAACTTGTATTCAGCTGCATATATGTTTAGACTGTAATCCAACCCAAAAATAATTTAAAAACAGCTACGTAACTCAAAATAAAAGAAAACGGGGTAAAATGTACCTGTTTCATGTCCAGTTCCTTCTTCAAGCGGTGGAATTGCTTCTGCTTCAAGAGGAAAGTTGATTTTATGTCTTCTTCTTTAAACGATTGTGACGGACTGCACAAGGAAACTGGTGACAGAACCCTAGAACTTGGCGGGACGTTAAAGGAGGGCGTTTTAGGACGTGAAGCGACAGTAGGACGTTGCGGCGTGTTGGGGCGGCTACTAGAAGTGCCGAGGCGTTGCACAGGGGTCGTGGGCCGGCTCGGTATGCGCGGCGTTCGTGGACGACTCGAATGTAAACTTTTAGGAGTCTGAGGACGACTGCTCAACGATGGGGTGTGTGGGCGACTTCTAGATTCTAAAGGAACATAGACTTGAATAAACATATCAAAAGATTTAAAAATAGCTATCCATAATGTTATTATAATCTTACCATTTTTCCTACTTATATTGGATTGTGGTATATTAGAGTCATTCATGTTTTCATTGGGCTCGCCATCACTATTTTTTATTTCTGAAAAAATAAGATAACAAAGGGCATTGTTGAAAAGTTTCGTTTATATGGTGGTTGTGTTGTGAAAATTCGCTGATTGTGATAAGACCACCCTTTGTATCATCTTTGTTACTAAAATTTTGTCTTGAATGTCTTTAAATAATGGTGTGCAATAAAGACGAATTATGAGGAGGCGGAAGATCAAGGAATTATGAGCAGAACAAAGACGTGATATATGTATGAGGAGATCCAGAACAAGGACGTGATGTATGAGAAGATCCAGAACAAGGACGTGATGTATGAGGAGATCCAGAACAAGGACGTGATGTATGAGAAGATCCAGAACAAGGACGTGATGTATGAGGAGATCCAGAACAAGGACGTGATGTATGAGAAGATCCAGAACAAGGACGTGATGTATGAGGAGATCCAGAACAAGGACGTGATGTATGAGAAGATCCAGAACAAGGACGTGATGTATGAGGAGATCCAGAACAAGGACGTGATGTATGAGAAGATCCAGAACAAGGACGTGATGTATGAGGAGATCCAGAACAAGGACGTGATGTATGACAAGATCCAGAACAAGGACGTGATGTATGAGGAGATCCAGAACAAGGACGTGATGTATGACAAGATCCAGAACAAGGACGTGATGTATGAGGAGATCCAGAACAAGGACGTGATGTGTGAGGAGGTCCAGAACAAGGACGTGATGTATGAGGAGATCCAGAATAAGGACGTGATGTATGAGGAGATCCAGAACAAAGACGTGATGTGTGAGGAGGTCCAGAACAAGGACGTGATGTATGAGGAGATCCAGAACAAGGAAGTGATGTATGAGGAGATCCAGAACAAGGACGTGATGTATGAGGAGATCCAGAACAAGGACGTGATATGTGAGGAGGTCCAGAACAAGGACGTGATGTATGAGAAGGTCCAGAAACACTAAATGGCGATAATTGAAAAAGCCACCTTGAAGATACAGGTATTTTTCTATACTTACCCAAGGGAGAGTTTTCATTGATGTTCGGAAGGCTAAGAATACCACCTTCGAAAGCATTTGGCTCGTCAGATGATTGTTCGTCTAGTATTGCTGTCGGAGAGTTCTCGATGGTAAAATTGTCTGGCTCTGTTGCTGGCGAAACCTAAACATGAAACATACTATTAACAAGCTCCACAATGGACATCAAAGTTAACCTTCTTTGCCTACTATAATTAGTGTTCTTGATACAAAACCATACAAAGAGTACTTACACTAACATTCTCCAATAGTTCGCTATCTAATGAGCCTCCATTAGCCTATCAATCAAAGAAAAATAAATAAATAGGTATACGTGTGAACGCAGCGAACCTATAATTGGGATATTATTAATTGCACATCAAATAAATATTCACCTATCAATTTATTTCCATCATTTATATACTATTTTACATCAAATAAATTATTTCAGTACAAATAAAACTAATTGTTTAACAAAACTAGTAAAGGCTTAATTTGAAAATATACATCAACACTACAAAAATACGACAATCATATCATAAAGACTGACTGCACAGCAAATTTTCCAGAGCTTACATACATATAATACTTACACGCATAGCAAAATAATTATCCGTGTAACACATGTACTAAGATAATTCTGTCAATTTGGATTACCTTGATATCGGTCTTGGAATCAGATTTTAGGGCTCGTTGATTGAGATAACTCTTCCCCTGCAACTATTCACATTACTTATTTATTAGAAAATCTTTCCGTAGAGTTTAAATACGGAAAACAAGTACCTTCCCTAGAACCAAGAAGGACAAACCCAGTAATACCTTAGGACCACCAGTGGCCGTTCGGGGAGGCGATTGCCTCGGATTGGGGACCGTTAAGTTTCTGTTGGTAGCATTGCGGGCGGCGCGCGCGGCGGAGGCTGCTGTTGGCCTCGGAACTAATCGTGGTGTAGTGCCAACTGTTCAAAGTATTGAGAATTAGGCGAAAATACAATATATAAGTGGCCGTGCAGTGTGCCAGGCGCGAGAACGAGAAGTCTGTGACGAAAACCATGATCAGCCTCAAATGTTTACAATACAACAATAACACGGCCGTCTACGCGTCCTTTTAAACACAATGAAACTCAATCGGTACCTGAAATTTTAAGATCTGATTCTAAGCGGTTAGGTATATTAACAGGAAATTATCAATATTGATCGTCAGCGATTTATTGTCAATAATTCTAAAGAATAAATGAGGAATTACTTACAAGGTTTATCCTTTTGTGATTTCGCCGCAGTCGTCATAATACCTAAGCTTTACAGCTGAAAAATGGTGAAAAGAAAAATGGTGGTAGAAAATGTAAAAGAAAACCTCTGGAATTTTGATATTTTGTTGAAACTATTTGCGTGATCGGTTATGATGGATGGAGTTCTAAATATGAAATTAGACAGCTACAAATGTTTTATGGCGATCGATTGCAAAGAAAGAATCACTTTAAAATGATAAACTCTTTGGTTTTTGACGTTTTATAACAAACTATTTGGACACAGAATATTTGAGTAGATTTTAGCAACTCATGCCGCATCTGGCTGGAATATTTTTACTAGACTTTCTTCTTCCAAAACTGTGATTGTGATACAGATGAAAACCACAAGTAACAAGCGTCACAAGTAATTTGCTTTTGGAACGCCTTTGTTATAAATTTTTTGTACTCCGCTATTTATTTTGGTATTAATATAATTTAAAACGTGTGCCACAGTGCGTTCTTTGTTAAAATAATTTGTAAGTTATGCAATGAATTATGTCACTAGTGTCCGGCGAAGCAAGACAAGGTAAAGTCTTCACACGATTTTAGCTTGTTAATTAAGTAAGTATAATGCATAATTGCAGGCACTTCAGACTAATGTAGGCCGTATAGACTTATAGATGCTCGTATTTGTTGACTATTTTCTATTTCGTTAAGTAGGTACCTGGTACTTGTTGACAGGCCAACACTGTCCTCCTACAAGTAGGAACCTTTTAACACTGTAAGTAACAACATGAATTACACTCGAATTACATACAACATTGTAAAAGACAATTATTTTTAAAAGAGTACCTAACTATGAAACGACCAATTGGAACCGTGCACCTAGCTTCTGATGTTTCATAAGTGCCCGTATAAGTTTATGTGAAATAAAATATTTTTTATTAAAAGGGCATTCCAGTCGGTCTTGGGAAAAGGCTAGATGCAGACAATGGGAGCCAAGGTTCCCCATTGTTAAATAATAGATAAGAGCCATATTAGAGCAAAAACAGCATTTACTGCCATTTGCAACATTATACCAAATGTCGGGTATAGTTTGGTGCTTTGTATGTAACATGAAAAGTAACACAAATTACTTGTACTAATTTATGCAAACATGAAATGTAACACAAATTACTTGTACTAATTTATGCAAACATGAAATGTAACACAAATTACTTGTAAGTACTAATTTATGCAAACATGAAATGTAACACAAATTACTTGTACTAATTTATGAAAACATGAAATGTAACACAAATTGTACTAATTTATGCAATGCAACATGGAAAGTAACACAAATTACTTGCACTAATTTATGCAAACATGAAATGTAACACAAATTACTTGTACTAGTTTAAACAATGCAACATGAAATGTAACACAACAACTGCGAATGTTACATTCCATATACGTTTCACCAATAATCTGTAGATCCATTATGTTTAATACATTCTATTGCTTTGGTGGCATTGAAGTAATTAGAGCTTTTCAAACATAGTCTGTCGTGTCGTGTCATGTCGTGATGGCCCAGTGGTTAAGGCCTCGCCTCTCATGCACGAGGTTGTGGGTTCAAATCCGGGCAAGTACCAATGTGACTTTTTCAATTCATATGTACTTTTTCGAGTTTATCTTGGACATTACTGACATCGGTGAAGGAAAACATGGTGAGGGAACCTGGACTTATAGTTAATATAAGTCTGAAATCATCAAACCGTCTTGAGCAGGCATGGTGATCAATGCTCGTGCCTTCTCTTTGGAGGAGGCCTTTGCCCTCCAGTGGGACAGCATCAGGCTGGTATTATGTATTATTATTAAACATCTTATGAATTATAGTTCGAGTTAGAAAAATCCTGCCCAGACTATGGAGTAGGCTTTATAAATGGCGCTAAACATCTCGACTTTTTAATCTAGTTTTTAAGAGAAGAGCTGCATAATTGCATTGAATGAAAAGTAATACTTAATTATTCTGTGTTCTTGCAGATGTGGTTGAACCAACGAAAGGGCAAATCAAGTGTCGCATTCCACAGAGAATGCCCAGTGCGCGGCTAAAACCACAACCAAATAGACCGAAACCCCCTCAAGAAATATTGGTATAATTATATGCATTTGGTATAATTAGGTCCATTTCTTTTACTTCTTTTACTTTTGAACTAAAATCAATGCACAATAAGCGTGTGGGGTATTGTTGGATCCCATAATTTAATATTCATTGTTTCTAAGTGACTTTTATATAAGTATATTGATATATTTTCGGTTAAAGCCGCAGAAATACCATAGCTATTCATCCCATACACAATCACGTCCAGTGCGAGCGTCCCGCGGTCGGGCTGAAAATCGATCTTCATAGACTTGGGGATCAACTTAGTAAATCTTTTATTTTTAGGCAGTAATTGGTTTAGGTATCGTATATTGATCAAATTACTTAATGCTATTTCAGTTTTTCAATAAACGTTTTGCTTTACTTTATAGCACTTGGTTGAAAAGTCTGTATGGAGAAATAGGTAAAAAAGGATATATTAGGTCCCCACCTATGAAATCAGCGTTTTGTATGGAGAATTTTAATGAAGTCGCATTTTTCATACTAACGTTTTCTTAATTTTTATAACAACCATGAACACTAATGTTTTAAAACTTTTATGCACTAATGTTTAAAAACTAAGATAACGTTATATGCCACTTAGATTAACCGAAAAAAATAAGAAACGGCTAAGTTAAAACAAATAGTGGTCATTTCTGCTAACAAAATGAGGAGTCATTTTTAAGGTATTTTTTATGTTTAAAAACCTATAAGTAATAAGGTTTTTTTACTATTGGTAGTTGTCTATGATGGTCATTATTCGATATAATACCAAGCAATTGATGAATATTTTAAATCATAGAAGTGACGAGGATCTCTATTTGTGAGAAAAAAACGCCAATTTCATAGGTAAGGACCCAATATTTCGACTTTCGTAAAAGTGTCCCTAATTTCCTTTGGCTCTATTATACCCCTTATTTTTCAATCGACTTATCAATCGAATAATTTCAACGCAGGGGGTTCAGAATCATGTACTGAATCCATGGTAAAAGTTTTCGCGTCGATGTCCCTACCACCCTGTATAGAATAATCTATCCGTCTCGTTCTCTCGCCTGGCCGTTGGGAGGAAGGCGCCCAATCTATTAATATGGTACTCTGTGGCGCCTCGCGAACGCGATGTGCGGCAGTCTATAGACATGTATTTTATAGTACCACGTTATTATTCAGGACTTTCGTTTTCAATGTTTTTACTACAGTTTTACACCCAAATTATACTTTATTACTGAAAAGGTGATTTCCCTGAGATAACCCATATAACTTATTTTAGTAGTCGTTAAAATCAACACTGAGCATGAGCATGCGTAAATATTCATCCTAACTAGGAGACCCTGGACTGTGCGTGGTCGGGCCACGCACTTGGCCGGATTTATCTGACTTCGCAGCTGTGTGTACTGTGAGATTTTTTAGGGTTCCGTAGTAGCAAGGAACCCTTTCTGTCTGTCTGTTTATCCGCGGCTTAGCTCAAAGGTGGTTAGTACTAGAAAGCTGTAAGTAATTTGGCATGGATAACATATTAATCACGCCGCATAAAATATTTTTTTTTTTGTAGGGATGTTTTTTTCTCTCTCGTTTACCCCAGTGTGCGGGGTGTCGTTGGAAAGGTCTTTCAAAAATATTGAGGGTGTGTAAAAATCATTTTTCAATTCAGAGATCCGTTTGCGAAATATTACGCTTTAAAGTGCTAATTTTTGTTAGAGCCAAGTGTCCCCCCCCCCCCTGCTAGCTAAATGGTTGTACTTGGATTTGTGAAAAAAATCACAGCAGTAGTATATATAACGAAATTAAAAGGAAAACTATCACAGCTAAGTAGGCTTTACAGGTTGACGAGTAATAATCGAACAACTTAAATTTGCAGTTTGAAAAACATGATCTCCCATACATTCCGTATGGGAGAAAATGTTTATCACCTACTATGTTAAGTTTGTTCTTGGGATAAATTCATCTCAACTACGTAACCCTACATTGTGCGTGATCCGACACGCACTTGGCCGGTTTTATTTTTCTGAGATATCGACGGCATTCTTTGTTACAGAGACCAAAATTCGAAGCAGTGCCTGTTATTCAGCGGTCTCCCATAAGAAACCCGGTACGACCGCGTTCCAATGAGGTATTTTGTCAATACACTTATGGCTCGTTTACATTAGGTCGGGGACCGAATGCTTCGTCCGCATTCGGTTTTTAACCAGATGCGTTAACCTAATTGGCCTGTTTACATTAGGTCGGGGACCGAATGCTTCGCCCGCATTCGGTTTTTAACCAGATGCGTTAACCTAATTGGCCTGTTTACATTAGGTCGGGGACCAGATGCTTCGCCCGCAATAACAACAAATAACAACTTTTATACTAGGTCGGTCATCGCAAACAGGCTGCGATCGAATACGGCCAACCGAGTTACAGTTTACATTAGTGGGTGACCAAATACGGTTGCAGTCGAGTACGGCCAAACCGACCTAATGTAAATGCGCCATTATTTCTCAGTTCCTTCGGTATTTCGGAAGCATATTCGATTAAAATTTCACTTAGCAAGCCTCAGCATCAGAGAATATGGGTTCCAGCAGAAGATTTAATGTTTTTTTTTTTATTACGGGTGTAAAAAGACGCATACAGAAGCCGAGATTCACTATTCTTCCAGTTATTGTGATCATTTTCTTCTACTGGACCAAACCTAGGAACCTTCTGGTTATGCCGTTATGGAGACATTGAAGGTAAAAAGTTTTCGTAAAAAGACGTCTATTACGAAAACAAATTTTAACTTAACTCGAAGTGGGGGGCAGTTCAAGTTACAGTGTACAAGTACTTTTGCGTGCGTTACATTGCGCGCTGCCGTTTTTCACGCCAAAAATAAAAGTAGTTTCCCAGCAATAATTTTTGCTCAATGTGACTAAAGGAAATCGCTCATTATAACAGCACCGCTCCGACACGGCAAATAACTTCGTCATTCAAGTTAGGATTTGAAATCAAATGCATTAAAGTCTATGTAACGATGGGTATACAGAATACTGGACGGCTCGCCGGTCGTAAAATAGACTTCAATGCATTTGATTTATTTAAAATCCTAGCTTGAATGACAAGTTATTTGCCGTTTCGGAGCGGTGCTGTTATAATGAGCGATGTCCTTTAATTTGATGAACAGAATGCGTAGGTGACGGCTATAATGGATCTTTTTACACCTGTTTATTAACATATCTAGTTAGTTATGTATTGGTGTAAATGTTTGTCTACAGTCGAGACCAAAATCTGCGAATCATATGAAAGATGACGTCACCGGAAGGCCTGTACACACCATGCCACGCTCGCCAAAACTTGAGCGCAATCGCTTCCCGATTTCAACTAAAGTAGGTCGTTTAAACTTATTGTTTATTGCTAGCAATTGATCCGATAAATATGAACAATCGTTACTAGTCAACAACACACCATCGATCGACGTAGAATAGGTAAAAACAGTCGAATCGATCGACAACTGAGGTAGGTAGGTACCGGCTGCCTGGAACAAAAAAAAAAAAAAAAGAGGTGCATGCACCATAGACAATCGGCCTGAATGCTCGATGTCATCAATCGTCCGCAGTCTGTTTTTCATTCACTGTTTTTCTTTTCATTCTAATTTACTCTTAGTTCAGGTTCTTTTTCTAGCATTTATCATCACTTGTGTTAGACCGTAGCAGGCGCGAGCTGTGCCACGTACGAGGCGCTCGATTCAAAACTTCATGAACATTTTATCCACCAAAACCATTTCATGTACTTAAAGTAGGTTTCCAAGATTTACATAATGCTTTCACTGTTAAAAAGTTATATGAAGGCCAATTCTCGTACTTAAAAAACGTTCACATTCTAGTCGCAATCTGTCAAACTTGTTAAAAATTTTGGTAAATTGATTGTATTTTTGACAGATTGCGAATGAGATGCGAATGCGAATGTTCTTAAAAATTACGGGAATTGCCCCTCAGATCTAATGAAGAGCCAAACCCCTAACTCTACAAGGCCAACAATACAAACCTCACATCTGGGTCAAAATGTACGGCTTGGTCGTTTTGCGGCCGTCGCACACTCCTGTGGGCTTATACTAAGAAATAAAGTCACTGGTCTAAGGGGGGTGTGGTAAGGTAGCCCGCGAGATTCAAATTTTCTTTAGTTTTTTGCATTTTGCAGGTCAGTGTCAGGTTTTATGTTTATTAAAATATGATTCGCGACCGTAACAAAAATTTGAATTTCGCGGGCTACCTTGACGCTTTCGCCTTAATATTGTGTCATACAATAGTTCAATGGAACGGCTTCAGCCATACATTTTGACCAAGGTGTTAGGTTTGTAGAGTTGAGCTTGTGGATTTTGGCTCTACATTAGTTAAAACTTTAAAAATTCAAAAGTTATTTATTCAAACTAGGCTGAGAATCAGCACTTTTCGAATGTCAAAATTACGGTAACGTACGCACATAATATTGCAATACAACTCATAAAAAAATAAAATAAGAGTAGATTGCGTCAATAACAAATGAAAATAAAATTAAAATAAATTGACTTATACAGTCAAATAAAAATGTACAATTATATAAATATTGGTGCTTTGCTTAGTCAGTCTTGACAACCTACTTTACATGAAATGTTTTTGGTAGGATTTCTTTTCTTTTTATCTTAACGGTGACATTGTACTGACCAATTATTCGTAAGAAATACAGATTTGCACCTCCCTTTAAGGGAGTTGGAGCGTGTAAATTATACATTTCTTAATTTGTTGTTATTTGTGTGCAAATCCTAGCCTGCATATCACTTTCTAGGACTTCGGGTGGTACCTACCCGAGAGGTTTAATTTTATATACAGAGCTGCACCCCCCATTACGTGGGTGGAAGGGTGAAGCTTACATTTTTTTTGTGCATACCAATATTCAGCTTTCTAGGACTTCGGGAAGTGTCCTAGACTGTAAGGCACTTCCCGAAGTGGCCTCCAGGGCCTAGAGGTTTTGATGAGTGAGTGAGTGAGTCAGTCAGTGACAAAATCTACGTATTTTATGAATTAATAAGATCCAAAGAATAAAAGCTAGACAAATGAAACTTAGTGTGTTTTATAAGTCTGCTAACTACATCTTATCCTGAGAATTTGAGCTCCCTATTTGGTTTGAAAATACGAAGAAACGCTTCAACAAATGGTAGGTAGTGCCCCTGCTTTTTGTTTTTGCTCATCTTGGCGGGTGAGCAGATCAGATGTGAAGCAGTCCATGCTACACCGTGCGGCGCGCGGCGCACGGAGTATCATGAAAGTTGTTGAAAGTTACGTATCGATAATAAAGATCTTAATAAAATAATATCTGCGTTTTTATAGAGGCCTTCCATAATACCTAGGAAAATAATGGATCTTGGAGGACAAGGCAAACCGACGAGAGCAATCATAACTGTGCCTGTAAGTGGACCATATTCACAGGTAACAATATCTACATCTACTATAACGGATGGCGGAAGAGTAATGACCTAATTTTCTAAAGTAATACAATACATTCTTGTGTCGTTTACAGAGAGGTCAGTCAAAAAACATCTATGGCCTACCAGATCAGGTAAGAATTAAACTATGAGCAAAGCACCCATATTTAGTAAATCCTATGTGTTAATCGCGGTTATAAACTATTTAGTTGGTTATGGATAAAAATCATGATACGAATGTCATCATCTTTCAATATTACCCGTGTTTTGATTGACTAATTTGAACAAAATGCGGTTATTATGGCTTAAGGCTCCGTGCACGAAAATTCCCTTTTTCGTTAATAAGTTATTTAATTGTAAGAAAGCTTGAAATAATTGAAACAAGTCTGTGTAACTATAAAAGTAATTTTCGTGGTGATACTTGCACACTCCTGAACTCTAGGTCTGTGCCGGTAGAGTTTACTTTGCCGAGACAAGTCTAGGGTGAGGAGCCCGACCAAGAGAGATGTATCTCTCTTGGTCCAGTAGAACCAGAATTCAAAGAATAATAATAAATAACCCCACCGCCGTATCTCTTCGTTGACGACGTGGTGATACTTGCACACTCCTGAACTCTAGGTTTGTGCTGGTTGAGTTTATCCTGTTTATAATAAGGATATAAAGACAATCGGAGCAACTGAGGTTTGAGTACTAGAAAAGTAAGAAATCCCAAAAAGCTTTTCCCATACATTTCGTAGGAAATTAAATTCCAACCTACTTTTTACGATGGATAGACTAGCCAAAAATAAAGTACTAGGGAATAATAGATCGTTGTTATTTACATAGCAGGTAGAGAGAGGTATTCGAATTTGTGTGGGGTAGGTACTATAACAAAAAGTGAAAAATAGCTTTAATTTCGGAAGTCGGTGGCAAAAAACGAAAACTCAAAACCAAAGATACAGCCTTCCGAAATTAAGTTTATTAAGTATAACTATGTAAATGTCTATTAACTTCTCCCAAATTACGATGATTATTATTATTTCACCTTTTTTTTTACATACTTCTTTGACTTAATATTTTCATTATCCTATCTATCTATTAAAAGAGCAATATTTGTATATATATAAGTATATATTTATAATCACGTTCTCGAAAACGGCTTTAACGATTTCGATGAAAGTTGCATTAAAGGGGTTTTCATATCTGGGAAAATTCGTTATCTCCGTATTTTCAAAAGTTTAGAACAAGAATAATGACACCTTAGAATAATGACATGGCAGCATGGAATAAGTAAGTACCGACTATCAAGGCAGTATGGACTTAGCAAGTACGTACTATCGTGGCAGCATGGAATTAGTATTTACTACAAGGGGTATTTACACCAAAGGGCGCCGAAAGACAATCTCGCTCTACCCTGATCAAATGCTAGGGCCACTGCTGTATGTCTAATTTCTTAAGTTCTTCCAATATTCACTTTTTGTTTGTCTTGTTTCTCACCCAATAAGTAGGTATATCATTTTTATTTTATTTTGCAAATTACTCTCTTCGTCGAGTGCAATAGCTATGATTGCCAGTTCGCGTAAATGTTCGCAAACCGGTCTGTAAGCTGGGAACTAGTCATTGGCGCGTGGACGGTGAGCTACCAACTAGTAAGCGGCGCGTCAACAACAAGCTGTCAGCTCACCGCACCGGTGCGGTGGCGTGCTAGCAGCGAGCGGTCTTCTTAGTGAACGGCACGTTGGCGACAAGTTGGGTGGATGTTTTCGAGGCGGTGACGGGCCTATAACTGCGCTCGAGCGGGTGCGGTCTTCTTCTTCTTTTCGTGTGGTTGACCTATGGTTTGGCAGTCCGACGGTCACACCGCTAGGCTATCACTGCTTTTAGCGGTGCGGTTATAATGAGTGATGGATGACCATTACGGTGCAAGTCAAAAATTAAACTTGGGTGCTTAGCATTTTTATTCCTTGACTGATAGCGTGAAGTAACTAACCCCTACGCGGAAGTTGGCATTAGACAACTCCAGTTCCCTTCTTCTGCCTCTTGATCACTAATAAATATGTCCAGATTTTTTTGATGATAGCGAAAGCTGAGTTGTGCCTTTGAGTACCAAATCTCGTATTTTTCAGGAAACAATTTCAAAACAAGAAAGATACGAAGACTTAGACGATTTGAATGGTTCGCCAACATTTGATAAAGGTAGGTCTTTTATTTTTCTTTAACATCGTGATAATATTTCGCATAACTCATTATTAAGTCTTTTATAAATTCTCAGATTCGTTATGTTCCCCAAGCGATAAAAACAATTGGCAACAAAATATATCGCAGTTTCAAAAGATGAAAAATGATCTCAACGATCGTCAGGTGAGATATTTTTAAACATTTAAGTACCTCGTAGACAAGACAGATAAATAGGTACCTACCTCTTAGTACCTAAATAGGTAGTCACGAACTCTTGAGCATAAATACTTACATTACAATCACGCGAGATAAATTTTTTTCCCCCAAAGATAGTATCATCGAAACCAAGACATAATATGAAATAGGTCTTTATAAGTTGCAATTTAAAAAAAAAACGCATGCATGTGACTTTTGCGATATACACGAGGCTAGTTTCTCAAGCCAGGATAGTAAGCTAGCAAGCTATATTAGTAACTCTGGCTTCGCGTATTCAGAATTACATAGTTACATTTCTAGGCTAGTAAGGTAGCGTCTCAAGCAAGGATAGTTTAATAGGATAGGGTTCACACCACTGATTTTACAATCCTGGCTTGTGTACCTAGCTTCATGTGGTCGGCGAAACTAGTATTGGATTTTCAGTTGAGTGTGCAGTCACTACCTACGCGTTTTGTTTTTCTGACTGCAACCACATTTTGTACTGTGCTGGCTTAAAATTATCTGGCATCATTGTAAACAGCACTAGCATGTGCCAAGCCAGGAAAAGGAGCCAGGTTACTATCCGAGGTTCTAGCTTGCTATCCTAGCTTTGAAAAACTAGCCTCGAAAATCTCGGGCATAACTGTATTTATGCTCGTGATTGTACAGTTAGCGGCAAGTCGATTAACATAATATTATAATTAAAATCGGAACAGAAGTAAAATTAAAAGAATATTAACTCTTAGCTTTTTATGAAATGCTGATTTATAGTATTGAATACTTTTGTAATTTAGATGAAGTGTAAAAGGTGTTAGTCGGCTTTTATCGCTGACCGTACCACAACCCGGTAATACTAATAAATCCAGTCTAGTATCCAGTAACCTGCAGCGCTGGAATGAAATAGAGCAGTCGCTAATTGCCCGGTGGTCGATACGGTGCCAGTGGATTCAAACGCTGGATCGAAATATTTGAATACCTAGTGTCCTGGATTGTTGTTTATGCGTTTTTGTTAATCAAGTAATTTGTTAGGTGCCTACTACATATACAGGATGTTAATGGTACGGGGGTGAATCAACGGGTGATACCCTTATATACTCAAGTTCCAAGTTCCCCAAAATTATTTTTTCCCAACGTTCCCAAAATATAAAATTAAATGATTTGTAAAATTCACACTTGACCAATCCTCGTACTGACGAAACCAGTATCTAATTAACCTTATTTTGGATGATATATTTTCTCTTTGTAGGGACGTTTGTATTGTTTTTAGATGTTTCCGAGATATATCCAGCCAGGGTGTGTTCAGGGGGCGAGTAAGGAATTTATCTAGGTTGTTCTTGGGAAAAAAATTGTGTAAGGGAAGAATTTAGGGTGTGTTGGAGGTGCATCCAGAAAGCAATTCTATAACTCAGAAAAATTTAAAGTAAATTCGTCATGTAGACTATTAATCACATATTTATTGTAAAATTAAAAAAAACTGGCCAAGTGCGAGTCAGACTCGCACTTGGCCAGGGTTCCGTACCACCGTACAATGTTTAGCAAATAAATGAAAATACTAAACGAAGAATATTATTATTTATCATCTTAAATTTTCAAAATCGCAAAGATAAATTAGTTTTCCATAATCATACTATGAATGACAAAGTAATTTTTTGCAGTTGCAGAAAATCACCCATATTTAAATTAAATACCATATGAATCAGCTTATTTGTTGAATATATGTAGTATATGGAACATGATATACAGGAGTTTCAAATTCCTAACTTGCTTTTGTTGTTTTCGTACAATAATGGTCTAAAACTGATAACTTTTACGGCCCCCTATTTCTTAATTTTAGAATATTAGTTCTCTACTCAATTAGCTCTAGACAATGGCACCCGACATGCCAGGGTCAGATTTTTTTTCCTTAGTTTAAAGTTTATTGTATGCAGACCCCCCTTTAATTTATTACTTTATTTAATTTTTATTATTTGTATCTGTGAAATTTTCAACTGTCTACCTACCTATTACGTTTCATGAGATAATTACGGCTCGCTTACAGACAGACGGACGGGGGAGGCTTAGTAATAGGGTTCTGTTTGGTACCCTTCGGATACGCAACCCGAAAAAGAAAAAAAAAATACATTACAAAAAAAAACGTATGTTTTGATTCGGCGACTGTACCATTCACTATTTCGGTCAGGACAGAGTCGTCCAAATTTTAGTTTATAATAAAAGCTTTGGGGAACTTGGAACTCGGGGAGGTACGGCATCATCCAAATCGATACGTGTTAGATTATTATACAATATTACAGAAAGCAATACTAGAGTTTTATGCGCTGATGCGAAACAATCATTCGAAGATGACGTTGTTGGGTCAGAAGGCGTGCCTACCGTCATCTGAAGACCTGCGGATCATGAACGTGTCCAAGTTAACTGCGGAACAGCTGCTCCAGCTCTGCGTCGTGCGCCCTGACGATAAGTTTCAAAGAGGCGGTAAGGGGAAAGGCACGTAATCTCCATAGAGACTTTTATATTTTCCCAGTCAAAGCCAACACCCATGATGAAACACATCCTTAAATTTTCAAAATGTTTTATTTCAGATAGTGAAATGCTTGCCAAAACCCCACTTGCCATTGACATGAATAAATTGTACGCTATGCCGTCCAAGTTAGTTGCCACTTGCGAGCAGACTCTGTTTAAGAGAAAGGAGATTATTGATTG
This sequence comes from Agrochola circellaris, assembly GCA_914767755.1. NCBI lineage: Eukaryota > Metazoa > Arthropoda > Insecta > Lepidoptera > Noctuidae > Agrochola > Agrochola circellaris. The sequence goes on from OU611847.1 coordinate 8,559,421, forward strand.
GTTTGAAAGTTTGAAAACAGAAGACAAGGTATGAATAATAGCTTCTACACACAATGCCGGCGGCATGGCCGGTGGCACGTGCCCCCGGCTTTTGCGCCTCCATTTCCTTTGCGATCCTTTGTGCGGCAGGGCCGGGCGCGCCGCGATAGTGCCGGTGAAAGTGCAGGAGCCATAATGGCTCATACATACTATGCCGGCGGCATGGCCGCCGGCTTTTGCCGCGCGTCACGTACCTCCGGCTTTTGCGCCTCCGTTTCCTTTGCGATCCTTTGTGGGGCAGGGCCTCGCGCGTCGCGGCTTGCCCGGCGGCAGTGCCGGCGGCCATGCCGCCGTCATAGTGTGTAGGAGCTATTAGACTCCTAAAAGTACCTACCTACAAGTAAGAGTCAATGTTAGCAAATGAAGTCAAATTATGTACATTTTTATTAAAGGGTATTGCTATGAACAAACTTACCAAGAAGATTAATGAATTTAACTCAGAGAACGAAATGTTAAAATGCTCCTTAGAACAAGCTAAAGGAGAATTCATTACGGAACTGAACGAAATAATAGAATTTATGCGGTTCGTGTATTTAAAATATTTACGTTACGATTATTACTATCTTGTATATTTAACATGCGTTACCATTAACCCTCTTATTCATAAACGTTGCTTTAACTTAAGTAATGATTAGCGTCTGTTTAACCATGATTATTTGTCGTTTAAACGTCTCTTAATTTTAAGCAACGTTCATGAATAAGAGGGTAAGTGCAGTACAACTATTTCTTAACGTCCCTCGGCAAACTTCGAGTTTCGTTGTTGCACTTGGTAATTATGGTTGACGGCAACGCGGACGCAGCGGTAGGAGTCAATACGTACAAGCACCAAGTGCAACTGATAGAAATCCGACGACTGACGAAACACGAAGTCTGCCGAGGGACATTAAGAAAAATTTTGTACTGTATATGAGTATAAGTTATTGTTATCAGGAAAACTGTAAACGAAACAGTAGCTCTCCAGCTACGTACGGAAGAACTGACGTACACATTGTCGGATATGAATTCGCAGAATAGCGATTTGCGAAAACAAATCCATAATTCCGATCATCTACGGTCGCACACAAATAAATTAAAAGTAGAGGTAATCATATTGAATCAGTTACTTTTGGTATACAAGATTCATTGTACATATTACTTATAATATATAATTTCCAGGAGCTCGAGAAGGAGCTCAAAGAAGAAAGGTGTAAAAAAATATTTATTAAGGATCGGTTGTCTCGAGCAGAAGGTCAAATCAAGATAGGCGTAGAACGAGCATCTCAATTAGAAGCAGCTTTGGAACAGGCTCGCTCGCAGACTCGGAATTTAGAGCGCACCGTCCAGCAGTTAAATGACCAGGTTGGAATCCGAATAACGACTTACTGACTGGACTTGTGTTTGTTTATTTTAAATATGTCGCTACTTTTTTTAGAACCAATCATTACAATCTGAGTTTGATGTAGAACTCAACAAATTAAGAGAATCAATTCGGAAAAATACTACGCATTTAGAAGAAATAGCAGAAGCTCGTGAAAAGTTACAAACAGAGTAAGTTTAACCCATTATAAGTAGTTTGACTATAAGTTTTACAATCGAGTTATTTGTAATAATTCTAAACTGTTTTTATTTAAATAATATAATAGGAAGGAAGATTTAGAAAAACGCCTTGGGGATCTATCAAATTATTATAACGAATCACTTCAAATTGTCAAACTTGATATGAACGCAAACGTTGGAAAGCTTATTGAAGCTGAGAAGAAATACGAGGAAAAAGTTAAAGAGAAGCACGATGTCGAAGTTAAACTGGAGTCATTAGATTCCAAACTTTTGGAATCTGATCTTCGGTTTAAAGATTTAACGAAGGAACTAGAGGAAACAAAAGAACAATTAAGTTAGTTAATGTTCAGTTATAGGATGTATTTATCAAAGAAGATCCTTGGCAAATGTTAGTTAAATCTAATACTTACTTGATTTCCAGTCTACGCAAAGAAGTTTGAGAAAGAATTAGCATCTACTATGCGAGAGTTAGATATTGCGGTTATTGAAATCGAAGATTACAGAAAAAAGGTCGCAGAACAAAGTGAGACTATAAAAGAATATGAGGTACGTATTACATAATTTGAATGATTAGCATGAATGTACATACACAAATGATAATATTGTTAAAAAAAACTATTAACCTCTTCTATTGCAGAGCAATATTAAAGAATCGATCAATTTAGAAGAAAATCTGAAATCTAATCTAATTAATAAAGAAAAACATATATCAGACCTTGAAAAGCAACTGTCATTGCTTGAAAAACAGTTACAAGAAAGGTAAATAAAATTTTGCTTTAGTAGGTTCCTTTATACAAAAAACCTGGCCAAGTGCGTGTTGTACCACGCATAATGGAGGTTTCCGTAGTTGGGATGAATTTATCTCAAGAACAAATTTAACATTGTAGGTGAAAACTTTGTTCTCCGATATATTCCAGCTGCAAATGTAAGTTTGTACGCACAATATTGACATATTTACCATGTTATTTTAAGACCATAGACTTCTTATAGGTTGTCCTTTAATCTATGAGTAAAGAACTATTCTCTGTATTCTTTTAAAAATTTTTGGCTCAGTAGTTTCGGAGATAAGGGGGGAGAATGGTAAATTTTCATATATTTTCTCAAATATCTTTTAAATTATTTATTTCAAAATTACAAAAAAAAATTGAAATCCTTACAAATAGCCCTTTAATAGCCATTTAATACATCAGACGGTACAGGTTGCAAAATGTTTTTTTTTAATTTTCCAGTTTTTCCCCGAAACATGAGCGTATATTCAAAATTCATTTATTCGTTACACGTCCGTGTTTGGGACACAGAAATTCATATGTGTAATAAATTTCAACTAAATTGGTCCAGTAGATTCGTAGCCCATTGGCTGTGACGTACGGACAGCCAGCCAGACAGACAGACACACGAGTGATCCTATAAGGGTTCCGTTTTTTCCTTTTGAGGTACGGAACCCTAAAAACTAGATTTTGCCCGCGGCTCTACCTGCGTGGATGGCGGAAAATATTCCACGGGAACGTGCATACCGAGATTAAAAGTATTGTTATATTCTGTGTCAATACAGGTTATAAACTATATGTGTGCCAAATTTCATCCCAATCCGTTTAGCCGATTTGGCGTGATTGGGTATCAAAAATCCAAACATATGCTGCAAAGTGGTCTCAGCTTTTATCTGAATTTAGAAATCACGCCACCAAGATGTACTTCATCCAAATTCAGTAATTTATATCAAGGTTGAAGGTATACCTGTTGATGGACTTATGAAGTAATACTTAATCATTGTTTTGTAGTGAATGCAAAATGGGATCATATGAGGAGCAGTTATCCTGCCTTAAAAATAATATTACAGAGTTGCAGCAAGATTTTGGTGAATTTGAGAACCTAAATGAACTTCGTGAAATAGTAAGTTTGACCGTATATAATTAGGGGTTTTTTTATAAACGTTACTTAAAGTTAAAAAATGATTGTATAACCACCAAAGAGCTCGTGGCTAAGTAATAACAGCCGCGTGGGTCGATCCATCGGGTTAAGCTCACTTGCCGGGGTTGGTCCGTGGATGGGTGACCATCTTTAAATACTGAGAATCCTCCGTGCCTCGGAAAGCACGTTAAAAGCCGTTGGTCTTGGCTGTAATTCGTGTATCTTTGAAAGTCGTTAGGAGCCGTCAGAAGCCCGAAAGTCTGACAACTAGTCTTACCAAGGGGTATAGTATTACCCAGTAAACTGGGTTGTGGAGGTCAGATAGGCAGTCGCTTCAATGTAAAATACTCCGGTTAGACTGGAAGCCGACCCCAACATAGTTGGCAAAAGGCTAGGCAGATTGATTTGCTATTTACTTACAGTCATCAAATTTTTATTTTACTTCTTAAATAATGTAAATGTTTAGGTAAATCAACAACGATCCAAGATGCTAGAAGTGACTAAACAAAATGGAGAACTTGCTGAAGTATTGCAAAAGAAAGATGTAGCATTGGAGCAACAACTAAACACTATTGCAGCACACGAACAGCTGCTGGCTCAACGGAATGGTGTAATAAAGATGCTATCAGGAAAAGATGAAGAGCAAACTAATATAATAAAACTGTTACGAAATAATTTGGAACTGAGAACTCAAGCAGATATGGATGTAAGTTGATACGGAAATATAGATCTCCAAGAAAAGTATGCGCTTCGGGAATCATCGTCTATATTTGAAATTACGAATGCCAGATGATGAGACCTGTTAAAACCATGGAAGTACCTACAGCACTGCAAGGTTATTGTGGCGCGTGGCAAAAATCGGAACCAACGCCGTCTTCTCGTTTTTTTAATACAGTTCACAAAACAATTCCACAAATGTTTATCAGCAGTGCCCCCTTGTTAACGTAATTCGTGCGCCAAAATATCCTTGTAGCAGTGTAGGTACTTGCCTATTTTGAGTTTCCATCAAAATTGTAGATTAACAACTCTATGCAATTCCAAAAAACTTTTCGAAACTTTTGACGGACAAATGTAGATCTGCGACAAAGCGTGGCGGTACAAAACTTGCAGCTCTGTGGCGCGTCGTTCGTTCTTATTCGGAAACACGAAGTTACCGAAACGCATTCGTTTTCTGGTTTACCTGTATCTTACAATAAATAACATTTAGGTTATTAATTATAGCTGCGTCCCGCGATTACCCCCGCATGAGTCACGATCCCATGGGAATATGGGGATATATAATGCTATGTTTTAATCCAAGTTATGGTCTACCCCTGTGCCAAATTTCATCCAAATCCGTTAGCGTGCCGTATTAGCGTGAAAGCGTAATACTGCAACTGCATCTGCGTCTATCGTGACGAAGCTTCGCAGTGATACGATACACGCAGACGTGATCAACCATTATCGGTTATCGTCGCTATAGTTCGGGTTGCGTAGCACTGATCGCTCGGGTGGCGGTATATATTAAACGTGGCGAAGCCGCTATGTGACCACCGTATTAGCGCGATAAGTTTTTAGCGACCAAAACATACGAAGTTATGGCACGCATTGATTTGTCACGATAGACGCAGATGCGGCCGCAACATAACAAAGAAACAAACAAACAAAAAATAAATCCTTCCTCTTTATCATATTAGTTTACATATTATATTGATGGATTCGCGGTTCGGTTGTGGAATTTACTTCCGCCTCACATTAGGGACTGCCAAACTGTTGCATAAAATTATTTAAAAGAACAGTGAAAGAACCTATTAAGAACATTATCTTTCCACTTCGTCATAGTTGCATAAGTATTTGTTATTTTATATTACATTATAATTATATGTATTGTAGTCATATATAATTTAAAACTATGTATATTCTTATATCGTATGTTTATATAGAAATTAGTGAATTGTTTTTTGTTAAATTATTTAAAAGAACAGTGAAAGAACCTATTAAGAACATTATCTTTCCACTTCGTCATAGTTGCAAAGTATTTATTATTTTATATTACATTATAATTATATGTATTGTAGTCATTATAATTTAAAACTGAATATATGTATATTCTTATATCGTATGTTTATATAGAAATAGTGAATTGTTTTTTAATTTATGTATTTTGTTTTCTGTTCTACTCTTACACACGTTGTTTACATCTCTTTTTATCTACTTTTTATCGCAGGTATGCTGGAAGAGATTTCTTTAGAAATAAGTACCAACCACCTTTGTACGTAGGCATTTTTCTGTTCCTTTCTACATGAACTGCGTTCAAAATTTAGTTTCCGGAATTTGTTTTCATTACAATACTTTAAGGACATTTTAAATAGTAGTCGTAAGTACCGCTTGCTTGTGGCCAAGCTAAGTAATAACAGCCGCACTGGTCGATCGATCAGGTTAAGCTACGCTTGCCGCGGTTAGTTCGTGGATGGGAGACCATCTTTACATACCAAGACCCCTCCCTGCCTCGGAAAGCACGTTAAGCCGTTGGTCCCGGCTATCATTCGTAGATCTTTGACAGTCGTTACGGATCGTCAGAAGCCCGACGAAAGTCTGACAACCAGTCTTACCAAGGGGTATGGTATTACCCAGTTACTGTGTTCTGGAGGTCAGATAGGCAGTCGCTCCATGTAAAATACTGGTATTCAGCTGCATCCGGTTAGACTAGAAACCGACCCCAACATAGTTGGGGAAAGGCAAGGCAGATGATGACTACCTATCTAGTAATTAAACACAAAAACAAACCTATTTTACACTGATGTAAAATTAATATTTATGAGGTGGAAATACTTAGCGTCCATTGGACAGAAGGATTGAATAGACTTTAATTAGAAACATGGAATAGCTAATCCACTAGCCAAATTGTTTTCAGCTGTTGGTCTTAAGGATTTATAAGAAAAGAAGAAAAATCGAGAAGAAAAATCCTCAAATTTAAAATGTTTATATTTATTTCTATATTCTTGTATTTGTTGTTTTTTATGTCAACAGGTGAACCAGCGAATAAATGAGAAAAATGCAGAGATTGAAACTCTTCTCACAAACGTGGAAACTAGGAAACAACAAATATCTCAATTAGAGCAAATACTTTTGACGTTAGAAGATCAGATTCGAAAATCTAGCATGCAAAGGAGAAAAGATGAAGATAAGATTAACTTACTAGAACACAAGATTGCGGAATATGAAACGTACCAAATGGAGACTAGACGGAATGGTTTGCCTTCAAATAATTTAGATAGTATAATAAAAATTCTAGAAGAAGAACTGGGAACTTCTTTTGACCCGTCATTGAATAATAAGGAACATGATTTTCCCACAACTAAAAAGAAATACATAGGAGATCGTAGACGAGACAAACTTGAAAACTTTGAATGCCACAAAGGTAACAATAATCAGACCAGAGATTTGTACCAAAACGAACATGAAACGCTTCCTACTAAAATTGTCATGGGCAATTTTGTAAAGAAAACATACATTCCAACTAATGATGAAAAATTCAATGTTGATAATCTAGATCGTAAAAAAGCTATTACGAACATGGACACACAGAAATGGATTCCTGCTCCTGAATCAAATATGTACGCCAATACTCCCATGATCAAAGACAATAACTATCCACCGTTTAGGGGTCTACTGCCAGCTGGTAGCCACCTAAAAGACAACTTGCTGTCTAGAAATATACAATTATTGACAAGTAATCAACTACGTGACGAAAAAAAAAGCAAGATGTTTAAAATTGCTGGCCATAGGCTTTGAGTGCTCCATTGATAGTTTCTGTATTGTTTGTGTTGTGTAGTTTATAAATAACTTCTGAAAAAATAATTTCCTATAAACAAGAAATAAAATTTTCTTATTTGCCACTTATTACACAATTTATTGACATTGTAACATGCAGAATAAACGTTAATTTGAAGAGGTGGTCATAGTGTCAGCTGTCATTCATATCATTCATATCCAAGAATGCCCACAATCTGAAAGAAGAAAAACTAAATTAGCGGTGTTGTAATATAAAAACGGCCAAGTGTGTGTCGGACCACGCGTAATGAAGAGTTCGGTAGTTGGGATGAATTTATCGCAAAAACAAACGTAACCTTGTAGTTGAAAAATATGATCTGCCATACGGAATAACATACTCGTTAATTTGTAGAGCCTACTAAGTAGGTTCTACAAATTAAGAATTATTATTACTAAATAAATAAAAAAAAAACTATCACAGCTAAGACTTAACTGTGATAGTTTTTTTTTATATACTACGGCCGTGAATTTTTTCACATTTCTAAAGCCAACCATTTCGCTGGCCGGGTCGGCACTAGACTAATAAAAATTAGCACTTTAAAAGCGGATTTCGCAAAACGACCTTTCAAACGAAACCGCAGACCCCCATGGTCTGCGGTTTCGTTTGAAAGGTCGTTTCGTTGGATAGACGAGAAAAAAAAAGACATCACCACTGTGTGTAAAAAACCTACCCTAAAGAAAATCTTTTATGATTTTATTTTACCACTCGTGATGAATATGTACACCCATGCCTAATAACAGCTTTCTAGTACTAAGAGTATCTGAGCTAAGCCTCGGACAGACAGACGAACGTGGCGAAACCATATAAAGGCTAAGCGTATGCTGAGATGCAGGTGACGCATATCCAGCTGCGCAGGGCAGAGCAGTTTTTGTAATGCATGAATGTACTGACAGCTGCGTACGCTGCGGCGTAGGCACGTGCGACGCAGACATGTGTCTGTTCTGCTCCGCGTCACGTTGTAGAGCCGTTATAGATTTCTGCGCGACGCGTGCAGGTCTTCACTTTTTTTTTTTGCTAAGACGCAGGTAACACAGCACAGCCGTCTGTTGTTTGTACTAGCTAGAACACGAATGTGTCTGTGTAGCTACGTAGAGTGCGTCGCAGCATACGTTCGCGGCCTATGTCTGCCTCGCCTGCCCTACCCTGCAAAATCTGTACTGTTCTGTGCTGCGTCACCCCGTTTCAGCATACGCTTAGCCTAAGGGTTCCTTGTTGACTACGGAACCCTAAAAGAATTTATAATGCTACATTTTATGTGACTGCTACTTTTGCCGTAATGAGGTGGTGGTAAAACATTAAAAATATATAAGTACCAATGGAAGAAAACTAAACTTGAATTTTTGATGGGATTCATCACAGACGGGTTTGACGTTGCGTCCTGATGTGTGCGCAAGATCTCTCTCTCGAGAATGGCGCGGCGCCGCTCGAGCTGCGTGCGCACGCGCCCCTCGCGCTCCAGCTGCAGGCTCTGCGCCAGCACGGCGCTCTCCAGGCGCAGCACGCGCGCGCGCTCGGCCCGCAGCGCCGACCACGTGTCGGCGGCGCCCGCGCACACCGACGACAACGACCTCGACACCTATTCAATTCGAAACCATAGATATCCTGATTGACAGTATAACAACAGTGCGCGTACTCTAAATACACGTTTTGTTTGCAGCATAGTCATTTTGCGAAATTTACCTAAGGTTTAGATAAGATATTTCAACCTTATCCAAAAATGGTATAGCATATTATATATTATGAGGTTGACTATACATCTTAAACAAGTTTATAGTTATAGCACGTTCAATTTTATCGGGGAGGCAACCGGATGGCGATTCGTAATCTGGGTCTTGAAGTGATACTAAACCCCCGTACCGTCCGAATGATCCGCCCGTAGAATAAACGTACATCAGTAGTTCTTAAACGCTTGATTTCGTTAAAACGGTAAATATTTTTTGAGAACCTAATTAATGCACAAAGACGCACAAATTAAGAGCTAATGATGTACGTTTATTCTACGGGCGCACAATCATTGGTTTTTGAGAAACAAGATTCTGCAAAACATTACTCCAGCAGGAAATTAAATCTGCCGGGGTTGCGGGTTTGTCTGAAAGGGATATCGCGACCTCGGCACACAGGCATCGGAAGGAACACGGGTGGGTTTTAGTCAGTAAAAGTCTGACACGCCCTCCCGCTCCACCCAGAGCGGGAGAAGTTATTTGATAATTTCCCATCCAAAAAAAAAAAAAAAAAAAGCACGAAATTAAATATCTCGAAAACCTTAAGACGCACAAATCGGCGCACATTTACGCACAAATAAAATCTATCCGCCCATGTTCTTTATTTCTATTTCCGGTTATTCGTTTAAAATTTTCTTGCTGGGAATACGTTACTCCAGCAGGATTAGTTTTTCCGTGTTTTTTTCCAAAACGACAGCACGCACAATTTTTTTACTAGGAGCACATTCACAGCAGTTTACGCTCTGAACTTAATTCATTCTAGAAGAAGTTTTCTTGCTGGGGTAACGCTGATTATTTATGGGGGGAATGAATTTAAAAAAAATTACGTGTCAGGGCCTTGAATATTGAACGCGCCACTGTCGGGTTCCCGGATAACGGCAGGAGGGGTTCACATCGGTGTCGAGTCGACGATGAAGTACCTGGGACTCGTCCTCGACAGCCGGTGGAACTTCGTTGAGCACTTCCGACGTTTGGCTCCCAAACTGCAGAGGGCTGGGGCTGCTTTGAAGCGGCTCCTGCCCAATCTAGGGGGTCCAAACGCCTCCTGCCGGAGGCTCTACGCGGGGATCGTGCGGTCCATGGCCCTTTACGGGGCACCGGTGTGGGCGCGTTCGTTGAGGCTGCGACCGGCCCAGCGGTTGAACGCGTCCCAAAGGGTCATGGCCATTAGGCTGGTCCGAGGTTACCGCACGGTCTCCCGTGAGGCGGCGAGCCCCCTTGCCGGACTACCGCCATGGGATCTGGAGGCAAAAGTCCTCGCGCACATGTGGGAGCTGCGCGAGGAGGCGAAACGCCGGGGCGTAACTCCGCTGCCGCGAGAAATCGCGGCACAGCGGACAGAGCTCCGGCGGGATCTCATGGCGGCATGGAGAGTGCGATTGTCGCAACCCAGCGCTGGGCACGCCACAATTGTGGCGATAAGTCCCCTCTTTGAGGAGTGGCTAGAGAGGCGCCACGGCGTCCTCACCTTCCGCCTGACACAGGTCCTCACCGGACATGGTTGTTTCGGGAGGTTCCTGTTCAGGATAAAGCGGGAGGAAACGCCCGGGTGTCACCACTGTGTGGATCGCCCGGAGGACACGGTGGAGCATACGGTGGAGGTCTGCCCAGCTTGGGCGGAGCACCGCCGTGTCCTCACGGAGGCGATCGGCGGCGGCGATCTCTCGCGTCCGGCCCTGGTTCAGGCCATGGTCCGGAGCGAGAGTGCATGGGAGGCCGTCACCTCCTTCTGCGAAGCAGTAATGCTCGCGAAGGAGGAGGCGGAGCGCGCGAGGGAGAGGCAAAATGCGCCCCCTCGCGCCCCTAGTCGCCGCAGGAGACGCCCCGGGCGTCGGGAGTCGCGAGCCGACTTCCGGCCACCGTAGGCGCGGGCTTGAGCGGTGAGCAATGGGTAGCTCGCCGTCCGATAGGGACCAGGCCCGGGTCGACGGCGCGTTGTGTTCCACGCGCGCCTCAAAGAGATGTCAGCACCAACTGACGGGGTCCGGAAGGGCCAATGCCTGCCGGGGTTGCGGGTTTGTCTGAAAGGGATATCGCGACCTCGGCACACAGGCAACGGAAGGAACACGGGTGGGTTTTAGTCAGTAAAAGTCTGACACACCCTCCCGCTCCACCCAGAGCGGGAGAAGTAATTTGATAATTTCCCATCCTCAAAAAAAAAAAAAAAAAGGGCCTTGAATATTATTGGTGTGATTGAACTCGATCTCGCCTGACACAAAGCGATGGAAGAGGTCTTGGCCGCGTCCTAACCATAAACGATCGGGGCGCGTCCTATTTAAAAACGATCGTCGCGTTCATAAGCCACTTTTGTTCGAAAAAACGGAAAGCGCCCTCTGTCGGCGCGATCACATGTTCAGGTTCACCAATCAAAAAATGATATATAAACGCGACGATCGCGTATTCGCGCGATAATCGCTTTTAAATAGGACGCGGCCATCGTCACGTTCTCTTATGAATATGACATCAATCGAGTCGCTTTTGTATGAATTACGTCATAATTCATACAAACGATCCCGTCGATCGCGTAGTCGCGCGATTATCAATCTTGGTAAGGATGCGGTGTATGATATAACGAGCAAGTAGGTAAATTCACCATGGCTTGGCCATTCTCGTCGAGTGCCGGCGGTTCCGCACGGCCGTCGAGCAGCGCGGATAGGTCGCGACGCGCGCGGACCATCCGCGCGAACAGGTCAGCGGAGCGCTCGTGTCGCTCCAGCATGAGCGCGCGCGACGCCGCCGCCGTCACCAGTGCAGTCCGCTCGCGGGACAGCGTCTCCACTTGCATGTGCAACTCCAGGAGCTATTGAAACCAAAACAAGTATGTTGCTATATGTGTAGGTAGGTATATGAATAAAAATTAAATAGGTGTTCGTTGGTAAGCCACTTGAGAACGGCTGGACCGATTTGGCAATTTTTTTTTTACAACTACAATAATTGTCGGCGATTGTTGAATTCAATTATTGAATTCCGATCTATATAGCTAGCTACACTCCTACTCTAGAAAACTCAACCTCTGTATGTAGATCTTGGTACGGGACTTCTTTTGAGTAACCTTCATAGTTCCGCAAACGTTTTACTTCGAGACGTAGCGCAGCTAGCTGGTTCTCGTATTGTGTCATACTTTGTTCCCTGTTAGGAAGGAATATTCATTCATTATTGTAATGATTTTTGTGTAACAAACATTTAACATTTTTCACCGTACCTATCAGATCTTCATTTTAAAATTATCTGCGGTAGTTAAAAAAAAGTATTAGAGTTAGCGCGCACGAGTGACTTTTGTCAAAGTGACTGTTCTGTCACTCTTGTCCGGTTCCGGTTTACGAATATGTATGGAGATGCGCGAACGCTACGATGTGACAACCTAGTGACACTTTCGTCCGCCAACCCGCGAACAAGCCCATGAAAAACTGTCACCGCGCCGCTAGGTTTCAAATGACGCACGCGCATGGATGATAAAATGGTCACTCTTCGCGCATCCCTTGCGTTCCCGCGCTTCCCGCTTCCATCCGCTTCCAGCGAATGGGTTCGCTTTCAAACTATCGCCAAGGTAACACGTAAACATGGCCTCAGCGTCTTCTCGCAGCGTGAATGTGCTGATAAGTAGATCAATCAAATGAAGATCAATCTTAAGTTCGTATTTTTTTTATGTTAATGCAGATAAAAGGCCTAGTAATTAATTGTCGAAGTTTATAAAAAATTGTGTAAATTGTGTAAAACTTTCCATTTATTAGCCTTTCATACCAAAGAGGCTGCACCCATTTTTCTTTTTACGATTTTTTCTTTTACGTCTAAAGCTTCGTGCAGACCAACGAGACGCGACAGCGCGACGCGACACCGGTTATTGTTATACCGTCAACTTTTCTTAGAAATTGTATTGTTCGAGTCGCGTCGCGGCGTCGCGTCGCGCTGGTCTGCACGAAGCTTTAGGGTCACTTCACACCGAGACGAGACGCGACGTAGCAGGACGCAGCGCTGCTTCGCCGGTAGGCTTGGCGTGCAAGAGCGCCGCGAGGCGCACCCTGAAACTGTCGTGGCGACTTGTTTCTCCTATTAGCTAGCGGGGCGGGAGCTCGCGGCAAACGTAGACACGTTCCGCTGCGGCGCGAGGCGGCGTCTCGCGGCGAGACCCTCGCCGCGCTGCGCAGCCCGAAACCACTGGCCTCCTCAAGAATCGCCGCGTCGCGTCACGTCCTGATGTGAACTTATCCATAAGAGTTCGTATTATAATGATCATTTTTTCCAAATCTATGTCAACAAATAACGCCATGTTTGATGACTGTCATCCTTCGTGAGCGCATTCCAATTTGAGGACGCACGTGTGTGACAGATTTGTTTTTGTCACGGTGACAAAGTCACTCGTGCGCGCTAGCTCTGACTTACATTGATTTTTCATTTTCTCGTTGTTCTTCAATAATATGTTGGAGTTTAACAATCTTTCGTTCTCTGTCCAACAATTCCGTTGCAATTTTTTCTTGTACGGTGTCTGATCCTTCTTGCTAAACACAAAGTAAACTATAATGTCACTTAAACTTGAGTTGTATGCCATTTAAATATTTAACTTTATTTGCAATAACTTACAGCTATTCGAGACAACGAGTTCAAAAAGCTATCTTTATCAGCTCGACTCTGTCTAAGTTCTTCTTCTACACGGGATAACGTTACTCGAGACACTTGAAGTTCTTTCCATATCTCAGTTTCTCTATCAGTAGGCTCATTTTCTGCGAATGGTGAACTCGTTAAATTATAGTTCGTTAAGTAATTACGTGATGCAGTTAACAAACTGCATCACGTAGTTACAGTTAATAAACGTGCATTCTGATGGATTACCTTTTGAAGGCACATACTCGAGACACCGCCGACGTTCCAGATCTACAAGTTTTACAGAGCGTTCACGTAAAGACTGTAACTGTTCTTCTAATTCTTTAACTTTGGCATCCAACTCTATGACGCGACCCTCCGTCGCTATTTTGACTTTTTCCTGCGTAGAAAGCTATTTTGAAACAAACATTATATTGATTCTATAAACGGCTCAAGTTTAGTATGTAACATGACCCGAATGCTTAGCACCTGTTCCGCTACCTTCGCCTGAAGGGACTCCGTGCGCGAGCGGTACTCGGCTAGCTTGTTCGTGGCCGCCTTCTCCGCCTGCTCAGCCTGCTCACGAAGCTCTTTCACTCTAAGTGGCATTTGTAATAATTTTTAACAATATCAAAAACTGAAAGATGTCATACAATACGCGAATTGATAAGAACCTAAGTTCCAAAGCATCTCGTTGACGGGACAGTGTTTCAATCGTCATTTCTCCAGTTTTTGAAACTTCTATTAACTTCTTCGAGCGAGCATCGTAGCTAGTCTCCCGATGACGATACTGAAAGTAAATGCAGTCGTTCAAATGACATGTCGCGATTTAGCGAGAAATTTTAAGAAGTCATTACTAAAGCCGCGTATTAATGGAAACAAAGATGAGAAACAGTGCTGCAACATTGATCCCCGCTAATTCAAATGTTAAGTGCCAACAATATTGCGCATTATCATGAATATAGAACATTCCATGTTGCCAGCAACATGATTCCCGCAACACAAAAACATGCTGCTGAAACAATGTTGTGCAACTTTGTTTCCTAATGAATATGGGGCTGAAGGATGCAAGCAGACCGCGGTCGTTCGACGACATTAATGTGGCAATTCCCGGATTTTTAAGACAGTTCGCATTCTAATCTCAGTTTCAATATGTCAGAAAAACTTCGAATTTACCTAAATTGAGAGAGATGAGATCGTGACTTGAATTTGGACGTTTTTTAAGTACAAGAATTCGCCTTCAGACTTTGACATCTGAAGACGAATTCTCGTACTTCGTCATGATTACCACTGTTCGGATTTTGTAACATAAAATGTATGAGGAAGAGGTGATAGAATTTAGGGCGACCGACGGCCGACGTCGATTGCCCGCGGTCTTTTTGCACCCTAACTGAAGTAAGGGATATGTGGGATATTTTCGATCCCTCAGCGTGGGATCGTAATGTAGTGTTACAACTTCACTGTCGAATTTTTATGTTGTGCGAGTCTGTTTACGAGTTGCTCGAGGTCTTTGTGTTTTTTGCGCGACGTGTCGAGCTCAGAGCGCGTGTCCTTGAGCTGCCGCTCCAGCGTGGCGATGCGCGCTCGCGCCACTCGCAGCATGCTCTCCGCAGCCGACACCACTTCCTTCAGAGCTTCCCTTGCGGCCCGTTCCTTCGACAACTCCTCGGATAAAGCCTGAGGATCATTTTAATACAACATCATTGATCATCCTTTAGGAATTTTACTACATTTCGCCAACAGGATATTTATGCCAAAGTAGTTAATTTGAACTAAGAAGCTCTTTATCAACTTCTAAAAATCCAAGTTCATTTCTTTGGAATTAGAACATTTATATTATAAATAGATAGATCAACGACCTGATAGTTAGGTAAACTGTCCGACGACTGTCCTTCGTTAGCATCTTCAGAATCTTTTTTCGGAAGGTCTTCGAATTTATGTTGCAATATCATGATCTCCTTTTGTAGACGCTCAACCTTCTTCATCAGAGTTTCTCGATCGACCCAGGGTATCCTATACATCACAAAATTGTTCCTTTAAATGAATTTGACATTTTAAGTTTTTAGTAGGTACCTATTAGGTTTTTAAACATCCCTAGTAGTTGGGTTCCCGAGAAACCCATACTTATCCACAGACTTAAAAATAGTACATTTTGATGCGAGTGCGACGCGATGCAAATGACGTTTTTCAACACACTTGCTATGAAAAAAGAAATAAAATTTTATAATTTCTCATTACAAAGGACGTTGTCCATGTATATGTATATGGAAGTTGGACCAAGTTATGTTCCTTGGGCTTATACTAGTCCGTAAACCAAACTTCGTCAAAATCTATCCGAGCAGTTTCGAGAAAAAGTATGTTTTTTTTTAGTTTCTTTGTTATGAATAATGACAACCAATGACGCATTTGATTAAGTAATTAATGATAGTAATTATTTTAAGAATTGTAAGACAAACTCGCGACCCTGGCAAAACCTACTGTTACGTTCAAACATTGTGCTCTTTGTGTGTCTTATTGTATATATATATTTTTTTTATTTTTTTTGCAGTTTACGCCCGATATACATATTCTTGAAAGCGATATCTCATTACGCGTGCAATGTATTTAGAGGCGTGCATTATCCGTGCAACTGCAAAGCATTTTGATGGAGAACAAAACAACATGAAGTGTTGGATCATTCAGTCCCCTTCAAAATGTTTAAGCTAAAAGGTGCTGATTTACGCATCTAGTTGGGACTGGCCGTCTCTTCACTGCCATGGCTTATATTTATTTAGGTTTTTAAATTAATGCTTATAGACTAAATAAAAAGGGGTTGTTTGTGAGAGATTTGTTTTATTTTTCTTTCCACTGTTTCGCCTTTCTAGTATGTGGAATTCACCCATAAGTTGTAAGCATCTGCACCCTAATTGCATAATGTAATATACGATCAATCACAATCTGAATCATTTTGAAACAGATTGCTTACCCATTGCTTCATAAATTGGAAAAAAAAATCAGCTCAACAACGTAAATAGCGCAATGAACTGTCAAAATGAATCAGTCTTAATCATTTACGAAAATGTGTTACGTAATTACATATTAGGTAGGCCCTACTCCAGATATTTTAAACGATCCTATGGCAGCCTTTCTAACAGAAATGTGCTAGGCTGCTTAGCGATGAGATCGTTTGATTTTCATAGCATAGTATGGTTTAATTCTGCTCGAAAAGGGTTAAATTAAAACGAAGTACCTACACATAGTTTCGTAGCTTAGCTTCGCCGCTTAGTGACCTCACACTTTACATTCCAGATAAAAAGACTCCCTAATTTTCAGTTTTTATAAATATAGGTAGGTACATAGGTAGTTCTCACCAGTCTTTGGTTCCAGCCGCTACCGGACCTTGTGCCACATCATTTAGTTATTTATGTTCCTAAATCTAGTCAAGCGCTACTAGGTTACGCCAATTGTTATTTAAATCGAAATTCGATAAAAACGCCTGACAGAAAATGATTAGCAATCAATCGTTTTTTGAAGTCTAACGAATGAGCTATTTGCCAGGAAAAGTATTTTTTTGTTATGTTTTATACAAGAAACTGCACTTTAAATTAAAATAGAGGAATTCATTCAAAATCTAGGTCTAATGTGCTTTAAAATACACCCTGTCTAGGTTTTGGTCACTATCTATCTAACTAATCTGGTTCTTTCAGGATTGGGCAAATTTTTAAAAATCGCCTAATTACTACTAAATTGGTAGTATCTGCATTAAAATATGAGACATGGCTTCTAAATCCATACGAAAACTGACTTCTTACTCCTTTGGGTGTATGAGGAAGCTCAGGACGTGGTTCTGTACACGAGTAGGTGAAAGAAACAACTTATTTATTAATAGCACCTCAATCGGTATCTTTTGTATCTTGGCCAAAGGACCGCGGCATCAACGGACGATATTGAAAGTAATGAAACTTAGAACTAACTTACTTCGCCAATTCTAGAGAGTAATTAATCTTAGCTTTTAAGTTCTCTGCAGTACCGGCCACCATTCTGTGTAATTTTTCTGTTTCATGATCAAATTCTGTGTTTTTCGTTTTCCATTCTAAATTCTAAAACAGAAGAAAAACATCTAAGAGCTCTTTAATAACATGAAGAAGAAAAAGCACTTTAATGATGGTCACCAAGCGAGCAGCCTAGATAGTGATGTGGTACGATTCCTTCTGCAACCTTCATAATTGGCGAAGATGTCTATAATAGATATGGGTTCGTCGTAGTCTGTCACGAGTTGACGATAACCACAAAGAAGTACTTACAGTAAGGTAGGTAGATCGATCGCTGCGGTGCTTGCCCCTTAACAGATTGAGCAGCTCTATTCGACGAGCCATTAACTCTGCGCTAACCGCCAACATTTCCTCAGGAATCGGGTTTAGTTGCGAGGTTATCTGCTGAAGCGCATGTGGACCTACAGGTAATACAACCATAAAATGGTTACGTAAATAAGGATTTTTGTAGTATTCGCGCTATTTATATTGATGTTCAATGTCTTTCGTTTTATTAACTTTGCAGGTGCTTATTCCAGGTAAATCAGTAAGTACGTTTACGTCTGTCACTTCTTGTATCGGTACTGATGAATTTTAGGCTCTATATTAAGATGATGGTTCTCACCCAAAAGGCCACTTATCTCCGAATGTACTGGAAGTTCAAGATCATCGCGTATGAGCATGAGCAAGTCATGCGCCGGCCAGCTGCTGACTGACAGCACGCGCACTTCGCCCAGAGAGTCGTCCACATTAGCGATGCCGGCGCGAGCCTCCAACTCCTTCAACTGGGCAAAATTTTCCAGTAACGAGTTCTACACAAAAACAATCAATTATATAGTAAAAAAGAATTGCTGTTCGTTGGTAAGCGCATCACTGCAAGAATGGTTGGATCGATTTGGCAAAATTTTGTTTTAAAATGTTTGGAATAGTCCGAATCCGGTTTTCACAAGAAAAAAAAATTGAAAAATTGCTATGGGTTTAGCAACTAGTTTTTATATACCCTCACGACTAATTTCGGTTACAGCGTCAAATCTCAAGAGAGCCTAGCCAGTAGGTATACCAAGAGAGGAAATAACTGTGTGCGCAAACTTAGTGCACTCTCTCTTCAGCAGCTGGATGAAGGCATACTATTCAATTGGCTATAACCTCTGTCCAGCAGACTAGCTGCTAAAGGCCGATGATGACAAACATGATGAACTTACTTGCTGGCTAATTAGAACTTTTCGCATTTTTATGAATTCCCGCTTCTTCGTTGCTAAAATCCGATTTACTTTGGCCAAAACGCATTGCGGCATGACCAAATCTTTTTCTGTTAAAAAAAACATTTCAGGTTAAGTAGGTACCTAACCTACCTGTACTCCGTTGGTTTAGGTAGTTAAATGTGACGATAGAGCTGTCGACTAAACGTAATACCTGTCACTTCAGTTGTCATGCTACGTCACAGTTGTACTCTTCAATTTAGCAACGTTATAATTCGTTGACGTTTAGAGAACCTGTGTTTTGGGCTCTTTACAATAGACAGATTACAAAATATTATATTATTATCATAAATTTAATAACAAATTGTGCTCAAGCAGTTACATCTACGAAGAGTTAATGATACAGTTTAATATACATTAATAAAAGAGGAAACTATCGTAAAAATAGAAAATATTTTTTTATAATTTGGTTATAAAGTATTTTTAAACAAGACAGACATCTATAAATACCCTTGTACGATTTATTTACCTTTATTTACTTCCCTAAACCAATGGAGTATAGTATGGCATCGCGACGAGCCTTCCGTAAACTTCCGTTTCAGCTTGGGACGTATATAGTAGGTATACGCACTGGCTTGGGCGGAGCACAGCCTCGTGGAGGCGATCGGCGGCGGTAATCTCTCGCGTCCCGCCCCTGGTCCAGGCCATGGTACGGAGCGAGAGGGCATGGGAAACCGTCATCTCCTTTTGCGAAGCAGTAATGCTCGCGAAGGAGGAGGCGGAACGCGTGAGGGAGAGGAAAATTGCGCGCCCTCACGCCCGCAGTCGCCGCAGGAGACGCCCTGGGCGTCGGGAATCCCAGGCCGATTCTCGGCCTCCGTAGGCGCGGGCTTGCGGACGGTGCGCAATGGGTAGCTCGCCGTAAGATATCACATGAAATACATTGCACCTAGTGCAATGTTACCTACTCTAGCCTCACTCTATCACCCATAATACTTTGAACTATACATTAAACTAATCTATATATTTTATTCAAATAATTAAATGTTACACAAATAGCTACTCAGTAGCTAAAAAAACTTACAAATAAATTGAAAGTTTGATTCTCATTTTCTAATTTTGAAAAAACCGTCGCTTCTATTTCCCAACGCCATCTAAATCCGCTCATTATTTTTCTTAAATAATAAGGTACTATCGTGGACACCGCATATCTGAACACAGTAAGAACCATTGCTGCTTGCAGCGCTCGGCCGCTATAGTTATTTATATATTTATACCTACGAAAAAAAAGGGTTGTGTGCACGGGATTTTGTATTCAAAGTGGTTAGATATGCGTGACCGCGATGGTACCTACCTAAAAAAACTTCTGTTACCTGGGTCATTGTCAGGCGAGATAGGGTAGGGTACAATCAACCCATCCGGCACCGAACCACATGATGGAGCAAAATCATCGCGAGATTTTTTTAGTAACTGCAGAGTAATGAAAATTAAGCAATTAACTAATTAAGACCTTGACTAAAAATTGATGCTATGCTGTCAGAGTCTGGAGTCTGAGTTCTGCTTGGTTGGCGGTTAATTACAACTGCACACGTAGCATGACCACCATAGAAACGGGTTTTGTCGACGGAAGAATAGACAAAATGACAGTTTGTGATTGTGAATCTGTCATTTTGTCTATTCTTCCGTCGACAAAACCCGTTATTGTTGTCATGCTACGCGTGGTGGTGATGTTGAATAGGAATTGTATTGAATCGCCAATTAATAAAAATACCTAGCTTTTATTAAGAAAATATGTTCTTACAGCATTGCTTGGTGATAAACTCTGACATCTTCTGTCTCCTGCCTTTTTTCCGGTTAGGCTCTGAATCGGAAATTTACAATTTTATTAAAAACCAACAATATACATTGCTATTTCTTTACAACAAACTTGGAGACTAATCTACTTAATCATCATTTTTAGCTGTATGTATGAATAAACAGTCAATGAATGTAAATGTGCTTATCTTCTAGGGGCTATTTTACGTGCACTAAGCTGTACTGTACATATTTTTTGTAGGTAAGTACGAGTACCACCGCTCCCGCCAGCCACAAAATGACAGTTCTCCGACTATACCTTTGATCGAATAAACAAAATTAATACATTTTACATCATATTCTGGGAATACAATCAGGAATCCTAAAGAGTTCACTAACATACACATGCCATTCCGAGATGTCAAGAACAAAACAAAACGGACGATGATTTAGGTTACTTTGTAATACAAAGGTTGTTATACTGTGTTGGCCTTAAGCCTTACATTAACACTGAAACTTTCAACAAGTATATTGCTACATATTCCTTTTTTTTTTTAATACCTGCAAGATAGCTAAAGCCCTGTACCTACATAAGCAGCAAGATCAAATCAGCAGAAAATAAAACAAAAACAGTTTGGAAAGGCAAAAGTTATAAATAATGAAACTAATAGGAAAAAAATACGAAACACTAAGTACACATTGGTTCACGTGGTGCCTACCACGTGAAGTGGTGCCATAAGCTCTAACTTAGAACTAGCTCAAGAATTTTTACATTTTTTTTTACTAATATACCACCTAAGAGGACGGAAGCTTTAAATTCTCCACCCTATGTGCCAATTGATTTACTAGGAGCGAACGTTCCCGGCTGTACGGTTGAATTTCAATTTAAACATATATACTCTATGATAGTTATGTATTAAAGCTTTTCGGCAAATTAAAATCAAATTGACCGAAGATCTATGGGGATTATAGCTATCAAAGTATGTACATCTATTCTGTTTCATTTTCTTTATTTACTCGAGTTTATCATCTTTTTTTTTTATGCACGTGTTTCTGTGACAAATAAACTTATTTTTCTTTCTTTATTTCTTACATCCATAATCGAGACTATGGTACTTAGCTTTCATATTTAATTTATGTGTCGATCAAGGAGTCTTCCCGAATTTAATGAAATACAGTAAGCTTATAACGCTTTTTAAATCAAGGGCCAGTAAAGACACCAACAATTATAGACCAATATCCGAGCTGCTGGTATTCCGCAAGGTGTTCGAAAAGGTAATGCTTAATCATTATAACACCAACCAAATCTTACACGATCAGCAATATGGTTTCACCAAAAGACGTTGCACGACTGACGCCGGAGTCACCTTATTAAATCACATATTTACAGCCTGGAAGGAGGCCTAAGATGCCATAGGAATCTTTTGTGACCTCTCCAAGGCATTTGACTGCATAAATCATGAAACCTTACTCTGAAACATGAGCATTACGGACTAGGTAAACTTGCGCTCAGTTTAGTAATATCTTATTTAAATGATAGACAACAGTAAGTTCAAATGAATGGTGTCAATTCACTCGGTCCAAAAGTAAAAATGGGTGTTCCACAAGGCTCGATATTGGGTCCTATCCTCTTTTTAGTATACATATATTAATGATCGAGAACCATATTTATTAAAAAAAATAACCATAAATGGTGTTATTTGAACACGATTTTTCCCAAATTTCTAAGATAAATGGACATGCTTCAAATCTTGTCGACGTAAATAACGCCCTACAGGTCCAAAATTGGTTCACTGCTAATAATGTATGTATTAAATGGGAAAAAAACTAAATGCATAAGATTTGTTTGATTTTCAACAAGTACCAGGTACATAACAAAACAGCAAATGGTCTATAAATCTACAGTCATTCGAATAGTTGACTACCACGCGGGTAAAATCCTGGGCAGAATTTACTAATTAAACTAATTACGTATTTAGCTTCTAGAATGCTGGTTCATAAAGCTTCGTGCAGACTAGCGCGACGCGACACCAGTTATTGTTATTCAGTGAAGTTTTCTTGGAAATTGTATTGTTCGAGTCGCGTCGCACCGTCGCGGCGCGCTGGTCTGCACGAGCCGTAATGAAAAAATATGCATAAACTCACTCGGTCCCGGGGCATTACGGGACTGGCGGAATGTGCCCTTTTGTTGATAAGTCTTACGGGTCGCTTCTTCGCACCGGGTCCGTTATCTATCGCAAATAAACACCGCCTATATTAACGCTATCAGCTTATCACCTACTTATTTAGGCATTGGCTTCAATGCCCTGGCTGTTTAATGGGTAGTCATATAAAAACATGTTATATCGCCATGTTATTTTATTGTTTGGGTACTAAATAGGATACAAGTATTTAATTGGCTTAGTTAGAGCGTTATCATTATCAGTTAACACACTGACGATTTGTCAGCATGTTTCCAGCGAGGTGATTTGTGGAGGTGCTCTCCGCGGGTGCGAAGAGAGCTTGCCGCGACCACGCGACGTGTTGTCTGCTCTTTCACAATATTCTACACTCGCTTGTGTGTGAAAGGTCTCGCTGTCTCTTATACACTCACGTCAATCGCTCATACAGACTGGCGCGACTTGTCGCACGGTATGTTGCGTGGCGAATCTGCGATATTATTGCCACGCAACATGTCGTGCGACAAGTCGCGCCAGTCCGTATGAGCGATTGACGTGAGTGTATAAGAGACAGCGAGACCTTTCACACTAATGCGCAACAGGCAGCACGACGCCAAAGGAACATTTTGTATGGCGATGGTGTCCCGCCGACATCGCTGCGGTAACGAAAACAAAAAAAAAGAGTATTTTCTCAGGTCAGGTCTAGGTCGCTACAGTGTGTAGTGTCACGCGGATTTTCATAGAAATTGTTCTTAAAATATCACAGAACAGCGTCGCGCGACAAGTCGCACCAGTCTGCACGAGCCTTAAAGCGTTTCCATTTTAATAGATCCAAATCCCTGCCGTTTAATAAGTTGCACTGATAATATTTATTATTAGACATTCATTTAAAATAATGTGTAGGTTAGAATCGACATATTTGACTAAGGATTCAAGATCTTCAACCCTAGACGAAATAAGTTACCTACATCAAGATAGGAATATTTTCTTCTAGGGATTGTCAAATTTAGAGGAAATCCAGGACAGGGGTTTTGAGGAGAAATCCTAGTTTCATTTTCCTGTTGTCAAAAAAGGTATTTCTACCCACGAAAATTCAATAGACCAGCCATGCTATTCTGTAACCATCTCACCGTGAAAACTTAGGTGAAGTGAGCGTGGAGTGAGCTGTCATTCCACAGAGATTGACACTATTGACAGCTCACTTCACCCAAGTTTTCACGGTGAGATGTTTACAGAATCGCATGGCTGTATATTATTTAAAAGGTAAGGTATCAGTTAAGGTATTCATCTAGGGGCACGTGTCGCCTGAATTAAATGAATTATTATTATTATTATTAAAACCCACTTTTCGACGGAAGATCTTCTGTGTTGCTCATGACTTCACTCAAAAGAGATAAACAGTCCATCTGCTGCTTCTCTGTCGCGAGGCGGCCACTGGCTGAGGGTTGAGTATGGGGGGCGGGCATCGTCGTAGAATCTGCGGTAGAAAGTATAAAGTAAAAATAATAAAATGAATAAACGCACATTGGTTATTGGGTAAGCTCACAAAAACTTTAGAATGGGACATACGGGTAAATCACCGTCTACTTACCCTTTTCACAATTATGTTGTTGGTTTCCCCAACCAGCACGCGTAGCATGACCACTGTAGTTACGGGTTTTGTCGACGGATGAATAGACAAAATGACAGACTGTGATTGTTTAACTGTCATTTTGTCTATTCTTCCGTCGACAAAACTCGTGGATGTTGCGGATATTCGCATCCGCATCCGCAATTGCGAAGCTTCCGCATTTATTTAGAGCTCTACATTCACATTATTCAATACAAAGCTCAAGCGGATGTAGATGTGGGTCGAAAAGGGTGAATGTCAGTAAAATCATAATCAACTAAATGGAAATTATAATATCATCAATATAACTCAAAACCGTCACATTTTCCCGAAATAGTCTTATATAGATCAAACATCAAATTTCGAGAGCTATGTTTAAATTATGAAATTATTATAATTGAGTATTTATTTTATTATAATTGCCGCGAATTGAATAATGGTCAACACATATAACGAAACAGCGCTGCAATTTGCAAAAAACGTAAGAAATTTTGAATTTATCCTTGCCGCCTTGAGGGATCCCTTAAAAAGACTTGAGATCCGCATCCGCGTCCGCGGATGTAAGCCACCAAAAATCCGTGGGATGTCAAAAAATCTGCATCCGTAACATCCCTGGCTTCCAGTATAACTGCAGTAGCCGGGCACTTATTGGCGGGTAATACGGGTTGCTTTTTATGTGATAATTTTATATTAATAATGAAAAAAGACATTAAATTATTTACTTATCTATCTTGATAATGAATCATGATAATTAAAAAAGATACCTATACGGTGCTCGAGACGCGCCTGAGCTATCTTTGACCTCGGATTAACAGAATATGTAGTAAATATAGCAAATGTTATTATCATTAAAAACCAAGGTAATAAACAGAAGGTAAAAGGCGACTAAGACTCGTATGATGATTTTATAAAAACCTTTTGATTTACGACACAAAATTAAAGCTCGTACAGACCAGCGCGACGCGACGCCGCGCCGCGACACGAACAATACAATTTCTAAGAAAACTTGACGGTATAACAATAACCGGTGTCGCGTCGCGCTGGTCTGCACGAAGCTTTATTCGTAGTAGGTACCGCAATATAGCAACTTCAAATAATTTTTTCTCCGATAATTACTTACATGATTTTTTTAAATTTGCTTTTCTTATTTTTAACTTGATTTAGCTAAAATCAAGTTAAAATAATTATAAACATTAGAAACATTCGACTGACAAGGCACATGACAAGGGAGAGATAAAATGGTGGAATAGGTAGGTACCATGAGACTGGTCAATAACAGGCATTGATGCCTCGAGTCCTCAAAATGCCATTTTTGTTCGGAATAGTGACCAAAAATTCTGGAAATTTTAGGACTACAACACACACGCAACATACAATAAATTAGTACAATAGAGATAATTATGGAGATTGTGGGCCCACTATTCCTTGTCACACTTCGGAATGAATACATACGACCAAATAATAAATATTTTTTTATAATTCTAACCTGATCCAATTCGAGAATTTAGAAATCTAACCAATGTATGGTTATGTATGAACGTGTTATTATAATATATTAGTGATTCAACACACCATTAGCTAAAAGCTGCGTCAATTTCAACAATTTGGTAATTTTTTTGTACTTTAAGAGTTTTTTGTAATAAATAAATGTGTACTTGAAAATTTTGTCAGCATCAGTTTGACACATTTCCACCATATTTCCAAAATTCTGTTTCCTGCGATTTCCAGCGATGCCGATGCCAAAATGCCAAAACCTACCATAACTACAGGCCAAAACACTTTCCAAAAGCACGAAAAAGAAAAAAAAAAATTGAGAAAAAATCTATGGAAAATGAGTGAGACTTTGCTCGACAGAGAATAGCTATAAAAAATAAATAAATATAAATAGCTTTGTCTATCTACGCTTAGACCATTTAATCTATGGCCTAAAGTCATCAGTCCATTCCACGAAGTCCATTCCTGTCGAATTCCTGTAGTCCACTCAGTCAGCCAGCTGACTTTATACCTAGTAGGTAGTGTAGTAGTACTTACTAATTCCATGGGTAGTGGTCACTGGTCAGCTTGTATTCCTGTATTCATACATCCTAAGATTATTTATCATACATTTTGATTATTGATTATCATCAGCATCATGAAAATTGATTATTGATCATCATGCATTGACCCATATTTTTCAAAAACGAAATATGTACCCATATAAAATTGCAAAAAAACTCAAGTTCAACCTTGACACACGCCATGATGCAACAAGCGCAGAAAGTGGGGAACACATAGGGTGAAATTGAATTCGTGGGCATCCTCTTAAGGGGTCATTGTACTCATAATTATGAACAACTTTCACTATGGGACCAGACCTAAAATCACGACAAAATAAAACTGCTGGGGGCCTAGACAAAATCCAAGCGTTTTCTGCTAACGCTTTTTCCTTTCACGCTAAGGAATTGACGTTAGCGTGAAGATAATGGTAGACAAATTAAACATGGAACTGCTACGCTTATTCCGCAGCCTCGCACGAAACACTCTATATTTAGTCTATGGAATAGTGTAAAGCAGTTGTCAAATTTAATAATATGGAATGCATAAAATAAACAAGGACCTCACAATGGTGCGCTTGTAGTCCTTACATTTGTTATTCTCCTATAGATAAAATCGAATTCATACCTTAATATTTATTGAATAGGTGTTAGAATGCCAGTACCAATTTACTGACTTTAAATTAATCTTATATACAATTTTTAACCATGGTGATCTTTCAAGGCCACAAACTGAACTTC
The DNA here is from genome assembly GCA_914767755.1 of Agrochola circellaris. Lineage (NCBI taxonomy): Eukaryota > Metazoa > Arthropoda > Insecta > Lepidoptera > Noctuidae > Agrochola > Agrochola circellaris. The sequence continues at coordinate 8,586,562 of OU611847.1, forward strand.
ATGATTTGTAAACTAATTTACTGAGTTCACTTTAGTGAGGTTAAGCGTCGAAGATCATGACAAAAACGCCAAAAGCTTTTTGCTTTGTTTATTTAGCCTAAAACGATGAAGAAATTCCAATTCCAGAGGCATCTACACAATTTGCTCCATTTTACGTAGATTTAGTCTTGTTTGACGTCTTTGCAATGCTCCTTGATTAGCTGCCCATAATAATCTCAAACCATGCATTTTAATTGATTAATTTGAAATAAACATACAAAAATTACTCTATTTATTATGTATCACTGTTAGCGTCAGGGTCCGAGCTATGTAGCGTGCGCGTGTGTGATGTAGCGTGTTGCGGAATTGCCAAAACAGCATTTACGTTAGTCAGTCTACCAATTTGATGAATATTTTTGGCGTCTTTAAGAGGGCGCCTAAAGGTCCACTAGCGCCACTCTTTTAAAAAAATATTATCTCGTGACTGAGAAGGAATTATGAATAACGGCTAGACAGGACCCTCGGTAAGTGTGTCTAGAATTTTCTAATAAGTACCTTTTATAAAGTTTCATATTGAGACACGAAGCAACAAAATACGATCTAAAGAAAAGCGGCCACATTCCTCTAGATCGTATTTTGTTGCTCCGTGTCTCAATATGAAACTTTATAAAAGGTATTAGAAAATTCTAGACACACTTACCGAGGGTCCTGTCTAGCCGGTATTCATAATTCCTTCTCAGTCACGAGATAATATTTTTTTTAAAGAGTGGCGCTAGTGGACCTTTAGGCGCCCTCTTAAGTAACGCTCACTTCAACGTTCCTTTCCGCATGAGGAATAATGACTTTGTCTACCAATTTAGCAGCAGTCACGTGACATCTCTAAAGCAACTCAACAATTTGATCTTTCCGTTGGCGTTAACACCAGGGAACAATAGGAGAACCAAAAGCTATAACAGATGGATAATAATTGTATAAGAAACATAATGCCAATGACAGGTTCTCACGGGTAAAAACAGAAAAAGTACTTAGTAGAAATCTTAGGACCACGAAGAAACCAAAAAAAATTAAGGCACAATAAGCACTAAGCACTTTAAAAAAAGTCAGCGTTCAGCCGACTGCGTGCAGAATAGATTTTGGTGGTGTATGTTCGCACTCGTCAAAATGTTGCTGTCGGGAACAGCGGCTTTTTATTTCGCGATTTCAGGGTTGGTTCAATAGTGAAAGTTGTTCTTAATGATGAGTACAATGACCCCTTAAAAGAGGATGCCCATGAATACACCTGTATACTCCTCGCCGTAAGATGAGTATATTATGATCCTTGATACACTCACCTTGCGCCGAAAGGCTGATTGCACTGTACAATTACTTATGATGTAGTTATATAAAAAAAAACCTTGACAGAGTTATTGTGATTAGTAGCGATAATACAATCAAAATATCCTTGAGAAATATTTTAAAGGTTCAACTTAGATATCGATTTTAAGATAAGTAACCTTATCTAATCCCGTATTCACCTAACCCTGTTTCCTAAAATATTGTAACAAAAACAAACTCTCCAAGACTTCAACTACCATTACATAGACAAAATCCAAGCGTTTTCTGCTCACGCTTGTTCCTTTCACGCTAAGGAATTGACGTTAGCGTGAAGATAATGGTAGATAAGTTACACAATTGCGTTGCTTACTGCTGTTTAGTAGAAAAGTGCAATACCTACGCGGTCAAAATGTATAGAACAGCAGTTTTTTTTTTAAACCGATGAATACCTTCAACGTAGGGGGGTTCAGAATCATGTACTGAATCCATGGAAACAGTTTTCGCGTCGATGTCCCCCTATCAGCCTGTATAATAACACGTATAGTAATGTGCCACAATAGGTACTATGGGTCTAGTGGTACTAAGGGTCTGGTGGTATTAAGGGTCTAGTGGTACTAAGGGTCTGGTGGTAATAAGGGTCTAGTGGTACTAAGGGTCTGGTGGTACTAAGGGTCAATTGGTGCTATTGCTTAAGTGGTACGAAGGGTCTAGTGGTACTAAGGGTCTGGTGGTACTAAGGTTCTAGTGGTACTAAGGGTCTGGTGGTACTAAGGGTCAATTGGTGCTATTGCTTAAGTGGTACGAAGGGTCTAGTGGTACTTTGGGTCTATTGGTGCTATTGCTTAAGTGGTACTAAGGGTCTAATGGCACTAAGGGTCCAGTGATAATTGGTCTAGTGGTACTAAGGGTCTAGTGGTGGTGGTAGCAGGCGCGAACGCAGAGCGTGATCTCCGCCGCGCCGGTTTGGGCAGTGTTATTTAGTTTTTCATTCATTAGAGGTCCGGAAACTAGGGTTGAGTTTGATGAATGGCAAATAGCTCACCTCTATTGTATTCATACTTCAGTGTCTTCAGCATTTTCACTTGGAGAATAGGTACAGGCGTGATGGGCATGGTTGTCACAATGGATGTGTAACGACATGCGCAGTTGCGGGTTCACTTCTAACGTGAATAATTTTTTGAATTGCTAAAATATAAGTAGTTCAGGGTCTGAGTGCTGTATATGGGGACCATACGAGAATACCCATGGTACAGGAAGAAATCCTAGTGTAAAAAATAAGGACAAGACAAAGATTCAAAACTAAATATAATGTATTATGATATATTATTAATAAAAAATAATAAAACAATAATATGAGATATCGGTTAAGGCATACATAAATAAGCCTACACAGACAATAAGTATTTGCTGAACATATCACCATAATAACACGAGTGTGAAAATAATGTTTACTACTTACACATCGAATACCTATACAGAATATATAGGTAATCTATACGCCTTTCATCACTTGTAGTAATAAATTAATAACAAAAGGATTAAACTGTTATCTTTGGCCCAGTTATGAGAGTACTTGTATACCTAGTAAATAATAATTTATTGTACAATTGAAAATACGTTACACAGTTCTAGTAACACGTAACATTTTCCGAACAATTTTCAACCTCATTAGATCTGCTCGGGCTTCAAGGTTTTTCAGTCTTTTTCTTAAAATATTGTAAAAACAGACTGAACAGAGTTTCGAAATATCCTTTCTAAGAGTACCTTAGGGTCAGTTCACACGGGGCACCGGTGTGGGTGCGTTCATTGAGGCTGCGACCAGCCCAGCGGTTGAACGCGTCCCAAAGGGTCATGGCCATCAGGCTGGTACGAGGATACCGCACGGTCTCCCGTGAGGCGGCGAGCCTCCTTGCCGGACTACCGCCATGGGATCTGGAGGCAAAAGTCCTCGCGCACATGTGGGAGTTGCGCGAGGAGGCGAAACGCCGGGGCGTAACTCCGCTGCCGCGAGAAATCGCGGCACAGCGGACAGAGCTCCGGCGGGATCAAATGGCGGCATGGAGAGTGCGATTGTCGCAACCCAGCGCTGGGCACGCCACGATTGTGGCGATAAGTCCCCTCTTTGAGGAGTGGCTAGAGAGGCGCCACGGCGTCCTCACCTTCCGCCTGACACAGGTCCTCACCGGACATGGTTGTTTCGGGAGGTTCCTGTTCAGGATAAAGCGGGAGGAAACGCCCGGGTGTCACCACTGTGTGGATCGCCCGGAGGACACGGTGGAGCATACGGTGGAGGTCTGCCCAGCTTGGGCGGAGCACCGCCGTGTCCTCACGGAGGCGATCGGCGGCGGCGATCTCTCGCGTCCGGCCCTGGTTCAGGCCATGGTCCGGAGCGAGAGTGCATGGGAGGCCGTCACCTCCTTCTGCGAAGCAGTAATGCTCGCGAAGGAGGAGGCGGAGCGCGCGAGGGAGAGGCAAAATGCGCGCCCTCGCGCCCCTAGTCGCCGCAGGAGACGCCCCGGGCGTCGGAAGTCGCGAGCCGACTTCCGGCCACCGTAGGCGCGGGCTTGCGGACGGTGAGCAATGGGTAGCTCGCCGTCCGATATGGACCAGGCCCGGGTCGACGGCGCGTTGTGTTCCACGCGCGCCTCAAAGAGATGTCAGCACCAACTGACGGGGTCCGGAAGGGCCAATGCCTGCCGGGGTTGCGGGTTTGTCTGAAAGGGACATCGCGACCTCGGCACACAGGCAACGGAAGGAACACGGGTGGGTTTTAGTCAGTAAAAGTCTGACACGCCCTCCCGCTCCACCCAGAGCGGGAGAAGTTATTTGATAACTTCCCACCCTCAAAAAAAAAAAAAAAAAAAAAGGGTCAGTTCACACCGAAAACGTGCGGCAACGCGATGATGCTTGAAGCGGCCAGTGGTTTTCACGCTACGCAGCGCGGCGCCGCGAGACGCATCGCAACGTCGCGAGGCGCATCGTGAAGTATTTTTGTGTAGTAAATAAAGTTATATTTTGTATATACTATATTCAAAGGTGCGCGCTGCGTCGCTTCGCGACACGTCTCGGTGGGAACTGACCCTTAGTTGTACCCTAGCTTCCAAAGGTCATGTTTCTATCTTCTGTGCCTTGGTCTGCTAGTCAGCGAGATAGTCACGGAACTTGGCGGAGCCACATGCCGTACCGCGCGGTCCGGATACGGACCGCCGAACAATTTTGTACGGACCATAAGTAAACAGTAAAATGTATAAGTCACTAAAATTACGATATATAAAAATTGTGAATAATTTAATTTAGCCCGCGCTTGTCTCTTAGAAGTTCTCATCTAATTTTCGTTTTTTATAACATACTTTGTTATTTTTGTTCATTACCAGTTATTTGTTTATTACTTTATTAGTCAATAAAAAATATTAAGGTTTCTAATCGTTTTATTTCTTAATCATTATTGATCTTGGTTGCCAAACGGACCGTGACAGTACTATCACAGTATCTAATATTGTTTTTTTAAATGGACCCGCAATGTAACTAAGTGGTGATCCCAGGATTAAGTTGAAGTCCTCCCCTAATTATGCAGCTGTCAGATCAAGTTGTAAGTTTTTATAGTTTCAGTCGTCACTCTTTCCGTCTCTTTCCTACATTCGTTCCTTCTACATCAGCTATCTGCTAAATTACCTATCTGCTTCTGGATCGTATTATGTTGTAACCCAACATGCATAGTTAAGCTGCGCCCGCGGTTTCACCCCCATAAGTCTCGATCCCATGGGAATATAGGACTAACAAGTATCCTATATGTCCTAACCCATGGATAGACCATGGGTAGCACATGGGTAGACCATGACCCAAATTTCATCCAAATCCGTTCAGCCGTTTAAACAACAAATTAGTAAAGTTAGGATGTTCCTGTGTAACTTCATATGTCATCACCTGTCATCATTAAGTACTGATTGGAATCAGTTAGAATGCAATTTCTGTGGAGCCAATGCCCTGTGAAGTGGACAATTGAGATACATATAAAGACTCTTTCTCCAATGTTTATCTACCTACTTACCTACTTATACAGATAATCAACATCATTATATTGTCAGTGCCTACAAGTATCTCGATACTCATCTAGGCACTCATATATTGAATTGAAAACTGTAACCATTGATTCAGTACGTGATTCTGAACCCCGCTGCACAGAAATTTATCGTCGGTTATTAAAAAAAAATCTGCTGTTCCATACATTTTGACCGCGTAGGTATTGCACTTTCCTATGAAACAGCAGTTTTTTTTTTATAACGTAATCTACAATGCATGTTTGCTTTGCAAAAGAGGAAATCTAGCGCTCGGGCGCTCGCTGCGCTCGCTCGCATTCGCGCGTTGCGTGGTCACAGTTCTAACCTAACCTAGCCGTTTCGAATTTGACAAACTGTTTATTGTCTAAAGATAGTTTGCTGCAATAAATCATTTGATTAGACCAAATGCCTTAAGTTTAATTTAATTTAATTGTAACCAAAGTTTTAACAACAGTTTAACATTTAATTATGGTAAAGTCACATAGGTCAGCAGAGTGTTTATGAATGGAAACATTTTATTTGATTTTAAATATTGATTCTACGTTTGAAATAAAAATAACACTTGGTTATAATTGTGCTGCCCCATAAGTGACTAGCATTATAAATAATGCCCGGTCGATTTAATTATTTCAATACTTAGTTGTTATCACACTGCCCTCTCATAATGGGCATATTTCAAACTGCCCGGGCACTTTTTATAATGTCCTAATAATCAGTTGGTCCATAACATTATCCACTTAGTTTTAGATAATAATCAATATCCTTATATTATCAACATTATTAAACATTGTTACGCTTCGCTCCATCATAGTTTGTAAATGCATCGCTTCGGTCAACAGCCAACACTAAATGACCATAACCAACCGTTACAGCTACCCTGATTACTTTATGTGTATCAGATTATAGTCAACCGGATTAACAATAGTGTTAAACCCACGCTTGGATTACTTATAGAATTCGATAAGCGCATTTTTAGGTAAACGTTGCGTAACGCTACCAAGTTACAAATATTTACGTATGATAATCTGATGTCGAAATTCTTCTGAAGAGGATTCCAGTAGCCATTAGTCCACATTTTAGTAATAAAGTTTTCCTAACGAAGGAAACTAATGTTAATGTGGCAATAGATTCACTCTCAAAATCAATATCTTTTTTCGTTATTTTTGGACACCTTTGTTCCAGATTATTAGAAATTAAACACAATCCTTTTATATGTGCATTAAGGTGTGTCCAAACATAAAGGGGCAAACGCGCGCGGCTGCCGCGCGCGGGCTGCCGCGCTGCGATTGGACAACTGCCGCGACTGCTTCTTTTAAACGCTAACATTCTTCTGTTTAGTCTTAAGCTTCGTGCAGACAAGCGCGACGCGACACCGGCTATTGTTATACCGTGAAGTTTTCTTAGAAATTGTTTTGTTCGAGTCGCGTCGCGCCGTCGCGTCGCGCTGGTCTGCACGAGCCTTTAACTAGAGCGCGGCAGAAATGTGTCCTGCTCCTCCTGCAAACGCCATGTGTTGCTGCCGCGCTCTTGCCGCTCAATGTTTGGACACACCTTTACATTAATTCAATATCTTAAAGATGAAGGATCATTTCAAGAGATTTGTGGAAACCATAAACGAATTATGTCAAGTAAAAACAACCAATAAGCTCAGACATCCACAAGCCAGTGCCGAACTTAGGTCAATGGAAATAACTAAAAAAAACAAGAAGTATTAATAGTTTCCTACAAAGCAGACACCGACAGCGAAGAGATATGATCATCAGGAAAAGAAATGTACGTTTAATTTTTTTTTTTTTGGATGTCTATTATTTTATTTTTGGTGTTAAGTTTTTATTTTTCACTTTTTAGTCTTGGTACCCACCCCACACAAATTCGAATACCACTACCTGTTATGTAAATAACAGTGACAGGAAGTTATCATGATATCATCCACATATACTTACTGGGAAAAATACTAATAATATTGAAGCATACTTAAAAACTATCCAAGCAAAGTTAATAACATTAATATGGGACCAACTTGGGAATATACCCTTTCATACAAAAAAAGAATTTTCAAAAGCCGTCCACAATTGACGGAGAAATCGGTGGACATGCATAAAAAAAATCAAAAACAAACATACATAGGTGACGAACATATAACCTCCTCATTTTTGGAAGTCGGTTAAAAAGAGAACAAGAGATAGAATTAGACATAAGAGAAGTCAACAGACTCCACTGCTTTAAATAGATTCACTCTCTAACAAAAGCTGATGAAGTTCCAGATTTTTCACATGTTCAAAGGTTGAAGCCGTTCTGTTTCTTCTTTGCAGTCAAAATGTTTCAGTTAACATGGTTGAACTCAAATAATTCATAATTAACTTTAGGTATATCGAAGTAATTATCACTATCCTACAAAATACTTGTGGATGCTCAATTTTACACCTCTGCCTTACTCTTTGGGGAAACAAAGCGTGATGTTATTGCATTGGAATACAAGTCAAATTGAAATGAATTGAAAAAAAAATTAAGGCTACCTACAGTGAAGAATTCAGAACATACACGTTCCAAGCTGTGTTCGATTTTCTCTGATAGTGTTTACAAGAAAAAAATGAGATATTTTGAGCAGCCGCCAAGCCGCTGAAATAACGTAGTGTCGACGGCCGACCATGACCTCCATTCTTCCTAATTTTTAAACCCCATTATTAAGGTATATTAAACCGCAGATCAAATGAGGGCAAAAATATATATTATAGTATAGCTACCGTTAAGGTGGCTTGCTATCATAAGATATATAGCACAGTATATATTAGCTACGTCTGTGATGGGGACAATAAAGCTTCGAGCATGCTCTCATCTAATGAAATACCCTGATTTTGCCGATACCTCACTAGTAGCTGATAATGATAACCAATATTAGAAGACACAACGATTACTGATAAAAATATGTATCTAAGCTATATTGAATACAAATACGAGTAATCTCACGATTTCGGCAAGAGAGGTCCTTGGTTTGAACGCTATTGTTTACATAACATCGTCGGTCCCATATCGAGGAAACACATAATTACATCTAAGCAGACTAGTGGTACTTAACAGTTCGACAGTTCGCTTATCGGGTGCGAAAGGCTTGTCGATAAGGCGGTGTGCGCTCGCGCAGCCGTCAGTGCCGCGAGCGACGCCGGCGCACCCGCCCATCACCGGACCGACAACGGCCGAACGCTGAAAACCGAGATTCGTAACGTGTTTGGAAACTAAAAGCAATATTATACAAAGTGATATGTGCCTGAACTGCCGCTGCCGGCTTGTGTTTACTAAACTAAAGTGTTGTGACAAAGTTTGCTTTTACTTTAACTTGTGCGGTTAAATCAATCTGTGCTGTAGTTCATTTAGGTGAGTTTATCGTCAATACTTATTTAGATTTTTTCAAATATTTTTAAGGAGCTCTAAAAAAATATTTTTATGAATCTCGCCGACTAGCCATCTTGTTCTGGTAGCAATAAAATGTAACTGGCGATATAGAGAACGTTGAAAGGAAATAAAAATATTTATATTGCCGGCGAACGTCGTTATGAGTTCACGCACCGGCGAAATGTTTGTTTGTTAACACCACTGTATAAGCACGGACTCACAGATTACTGAATATTTATGTGCCATGTCCGAGTCACCGATGCCAAATTCTGTTATGAGAGAACACCGACAGTGACGTCACGACTAGGTACCGATGAAGACGGCGGAACCGCACGCGCCGGTATTTTCACTGACCTTTCTAATTTCACTCATCTCAGCCATGCACTAATAGAACAACAAATATACGAGATAATTTATATGCGAGTGATTAACATAAATAAGAATATTTAAACAAACTATTTTTAAATATTTCTTAACACTTTCGCTGACCGCAAAGCAGACGACAATCGACGGCAATAGGTAACAATTGCCCTAAACCTTATTTCATGGGATAGCAAAAGTGTTAAATGTAAAATCTTCCGTAACTAGAATTTACCTGCAAAATATACCATGGTAACATGCGACATAAACTGTTTTTGAATTATGTTATAGCTAAGAATAATATTATATCAAAGCAAAATATAATACCACCTAATTACAATAAGTGGGCATGAAACAGATGTACCTATTTAAATTATTGTCTTTGTTAATGAATGACGATCGGTACAAAGATGTTTTTGATTTCTTTGGATTGCATTTTTATGCAAAACATGAGGATTTTTCTTTGTATTATTACAGACAAAACCAGCATACGAATTCGTGTCGATTAATTTGATAGATCACTAGTCGTAAATAAATACTTACCTACCAATTATTTCGGATCATATTTTTTAAACATATACAAATTGTAATCTTTTGTCCCTTATAAAATTAATCTGCCGTTAAATTCTGCAAAAATCTAAACATGAACACTTAGGTGAAGTGAGCTGTCAATCCCTAGCATTCTAATGACGGCTCACTTCAAGCTCACTCTACCAAAATTTTCACTGGGAGAGGTTACAGAATATATTGGCCGGATTTATCATAAAACATACATTCAAATAAGTACTAAGTACTACATTTAAGAAAATAGCTACACTTGAAATATTTTTTACGATATTATAGGAACTAAATTAAGTACGGGTACTAACTTACTAAGCACACAAACAGCTAAAGTAAGTAATAATGTGGTATACAAAAACAGCTGCTCCATACATTTTGACCGCGTAGGTATTGCACTTTTCTATGAAACAGCTGATTTTTTTTTTATAACCGACGAAAAATCTCAACGCAGGGGGGTTCAGAATCATGTACTGACCCCATGGTAACCGGCTTCGCGTCGATGTCCCTGCCACCCTGTATATTTTATTTTACAATAAAAGCACCAATTAAGGAAATGATTCCAATTACCAACAGTGATGACCATGTCATAATTACTCAAAATATAAATCACGCACTTTTTAGAACAAATACTGATAAGCACTAATTAATTATTATAATCGTTTCGGCAAATAACTTAGATGTTATAATTCGATAAAAGTAGGAACTTAAATCAAGGGCGATGAGGGAAAGAACATTGAACTTAAAATAGATATTTAGGTGACCATCAAACACGTAAATGATTAAAAGAAATGGGCTAATGCGTGGGCGCTGTTTTTCTCGCTCCAACCGGGACGTATCATTCTTGTAATTTCATTGCTTGCTCCATATACTAAAATCAAATACCTTTGGAAATTATTCGTATTACTATCTGAACTGAAGGCTGGTCATAAAATAAGAATAGATAGTGATTATCTTATAATTATTATAATTACAAGTTCATCAAATTAATGAGCATGAGCAAGTTTACCAAAATAATTAAGTAGTTTTTATTACCTGAGGCATTGAACTGCACGCGGTATATTTCCATTTAAAGGTAAATATTAGTTAAGTAAGTGGCAAGTTTATCAGCAACCTGGCCGGAATAAAATCCAATAACGTATCTAATTTTATATATTTAATCAGTTATTTACCAAGAACTTTAATCATAGTTTATACGCCTACCATACATGCTTAGGGACATATATTATTAGAACATACGATATTACTGTAAAAGATCTCGAATATATTAGCGAAAGTCTATGGTAGTCTTGGTACTTGACTTCGTAGTTAGTGGACCGCAAAGCTCTTCATAAAAAACGTAGAAATCAAAACCGTTAAGTAAAGGTTTGACGAGAGACGAGGTTAAGAGGGAAAAAAAAACGGGGCAGTCTTTGGGGACTGCCAATAGAAGTGAAAACTAAGTTACTTGTGAATTGTATATCTATGTACCATCGAAGAAGTTCATAACTAACCACTGTAAGGGCTATTCTTGCTTGCAGCGCTCGGCGGCTATAGCACCGGGCCGGTAACAGATGTGGTCATCGTGTTACGGGATTTTGTTTTGAAACTGGTTAGATATAAAATTCTTTGATGGTACATATATACACAGTATACATATAGCTCATGGGAAGCGTGCAGTGACGATGACACGAGTTTCACGCTTTTTGTACACCCAAAAAGTGCTCAACGCGCCTAAAGAAGTTTTCACTTAAAAAAACTCTACAATATTCAGGAGACATCATTTTAGATTCCAATAATTCCATATGAATATTAGCAGGTAGCGTAACAGCTTCTGACACTATTCATTCATCTCCAAAATAAAACTCAACCATACGGTCTTATAAACTGTTTCATATCTACAAACACGTCGGCACGTCGACAATTATCAATATATGTGTGTGATATTCACCGGTTCAGTTCAATTGCCGGAGACGGTCCAATAGAAGGCTAAGTGCCATCTTCCGCAAGTTGGCATCCGAGGCACAACAATGACAGAATACGTAAGAAGAGCATCTTAAAACTCTAGGTCTCGTGATGGTAATGTTGTCTAAATAATAAGGTAAAAGTACCAACACTCGTCAGATTTTGATATTCATCGACTTTGAAGCACTGCTGTGTGAAAAGTATTTCATGTAGAATGAAACTTTTTGTAAGAAAAAATAGGAAATTTATCCGTTATTCTATTTATGTAGCAATTTTTTATAATTTTTAGTTATAATAAATACTTATTTAAGCAAATGTAAAAAAAGGGCGATTTGTACCAGTTGTCGTCAGATTTGTACTAATACTCGCCAAAAGGACCCAGTAGTCGTCAATTTTTTTATGCTAATTTGAACTCTCCGCTCTCGAAATTAAAGATCAAGATGAGAACATATTTAAAAAAATTGTGATTGACTGATATGAGTGACAAGTCTTAGTAACAATAGGTAGAAGACCAAATCCCAAGAAATTACTTACTAAAAGTTGTGTAAACAGGAACAAGAGCAGGTAGGTAATAAAAACGTCAAGATAATTCAAATTCTTATATATTTTTCATAAAAAAATTATGAGATCATAATCACAGAATCAGGTTTTATCAGAATCAATTTTATAATAAGTTTTTTCTCATTCGTGAAATTTTTCATCATCAGTCATTCATACACACAAGTATAATTACTAAACATACATTTAAGGTCAAAAGCAGGCCCATTTCGCAATTTTTTTTTTTTTTAAATAACAAAACAAAAAATAAAAACCCTCTTATTGGCTTGTTGCTAAACTGTAACTCTCTAATAATTATTTTACAGATAGCTTTACCTTCCGCGATAATTAATCAAATAATCATTAAGCATTTAATATCTAAAGGCGCTCCCTCCCCGCGAGCGTATGCCTGTAATGTAACAGTTCAGATTCGAGCTTAAATCAGTAATTGAGGAGAACCGCGGTAATGGTAATATCCAAACGAATCTTGGATTGATACATTACTTTGAGGATGTTCCCGGTGAGAGAGTGCCTTTATACCCAATACTTTTGCACACCTTAATTATTCATAATCAGACAGCAATTTAAACTTAAATCAGTCAGATAAAAAACACCTAAACTAAGTATTATTCTTGGCATAGCATAATGCTTATTTATTATAAAATAACATTGCACGAAAGTGCTGAGAAGCAGAAGTGATTAGTAGTAAATCAAATATAAAATCGTATACTACAAAACAAAAATATCAATGAAACATTATATTATAGTAAAGCTACACTAAAACATTTAAAACATTATTATGGCTGGGCGCTACAATAGACACAATGAAAAGTTATTTGTGACGGTTCGATTTTTGCACAAGTTGTATGGTACCAGATTTCACAGCTTAGACATTGTATCATGTCTGTTTCAGAACTTGTTTGACATAACCGACAGTACCTATCATCTTTTTTTACTTCCTGACTTGAAGTGCTATTTGCTTTCTTGTTTGTTGCTTTCTTATGTGTCTGTTCTTTTTTAGCTATTGCTGTTTTTCTAGCTTCGACCCTTTTCCGTTTGCATTCTTCTTTTTCGGTCTTGGCATCGATCTTTCGCTTTTCAAAAATTTGCCACCGGTCTGAGGTCACAACACTGGGTATTTTTATTTTTGATTTGGTTGTCTGGGTCTGGCTTAGATGAGGAGGCCAAAATAAAGCCTCTTTGAAAGGCGTTGGAATCATAAGGTTACCATAGAATTTTTTAGATTTTTCTTTTGTTTCCTCAGATGGTGGTGGTGATTGTGACATGGTTAAATTACAGTCTGATCCGTTGTGTCGTGTCGTGTTATCTGTAATTCTAGCATTGCTTATTGACGAGGAATATGATGTGTGAGTGTCACATGGAATAGGTGATATTTGACTGCCAGGCATTAAATAAATAGGGTTAGGTGGTTTTGATTGCGGCAAGGTTAATTAAAAATCCGTTTCATCATCTCGTGCAGTATTTTCTGTAATTCCAGCAAGAGTTATTGATGTGGAAGACGATGTAACAGTTGATGTCACTTTAGTTATTGCTCTGGAAGGTACAGTTACAGTGATATCGTCACAGGACATTGGCGATATTTGACATCGAGGCGTTAGGTAAATAGGTATAGGTGGTTATGATTCCGACGCGGTTAAACTACACTCCGTTCCGTCGTGTCGAGTCGTATTTTCTGTCATTCCAGCAGCAGTCCTTGTGATGGGAGATGATGTGATTGTCGATGTTACCTTAGTTTTGTCTTTGTAAGATACAGCTAAAAAAAATATTATTGGTAGCTGGATGCCACTTCTTATAACCCAAGGGTAGAGAACATTAGTTATATATTCGTAAAAGGATTCGCCTGTCATCCAGCCCTTGTTTGTGTGCCCTAATCCCCAATCGTTGGGTGCTGATTTTGAAAATCGAAAATTGAAAATTTTGTGTGGTATAGACTTTAGTTTAAAAAGAACCATCGGTGGTGCCAATTCACCCAGCGCATTAGCTGTTACGAGAACTGTTACGCACTCTTTTTCACCACTAGGTATGATGTTGTAAACATTTTTAGAGCCACGTTTCGCTAAGACCCTGTTATCTGACGGGGACAAGAAAAAGGCGCTCTCATCGCAGTTAAAAATTCGGAAGCTGCTTGTAGCTGGGCAGTACTAAAATTGTCCTGGACTTCTTTAAACCAGGTACGAATATTTTCTTCCTTAACTAAAGCACGAGATTGTGTCAAATTTTGAGAAACCCTCTGACCCACTTCAGGGTTGCGTTTTATGAACGACTCGAACCAATGTCGACCTGGCCTATTGTTTGTGAATGGAGTTTTACGGTTGAGTTTGCGAACTAATAATTTTACGCTATCTAACAACCGATCTTTGGTTACAGGGAACCCACTTTCTGCCATGAAAATTAACCATTTCTTTAAATGATTTTCTTCTTCTTTGGTTAAAACGGAGAGTGGTCCTTTAGCGCAGCCGATCGAACTACGGCCTTTAATTTTGTCAATCAAGGTGGTCCTTGGCACTTTAAATTGTCTTGCTGCAGAAGATGTTGTGACCCCTTGACGTACAGCCTCTATGGCTTTTGACATATCCTCTGCTTGTATTTTTTTTAGTTTTTCAGCCATAATTTTCTGTAATAAAAATTATGTTCATGCATCACGACAATCTAAAATAAAAAAATGATACATAACGATAAGCCCCATTTACATGGTTTAAGTTTGTGGAACGTTCAAGAACAATAACCGCATGCCATAAAGAAAGCTCAAATAGTGCCATTCAAAAATTGCATGCAAGTGTTTATGTTACCGGCCCAATCTGATTTCAGGCCAGGATTAAGACACTTATCACGTGTCCTTAAGCGAGTGCTGGAGGCCCACAGCGCGCAGCGGCACAAAGAGACGCAAGCACAAACCATTCCCAGTCTCATAATAAATCTCGTCGAATTGATAAACACGTGAAAGACCTAGAACTCGTCAATAAAGTAATAATACCCCTAAGAAACAGCTTAAGAGAAACCCCGTTTATCGTCAAATGAAGGCCAAACCTTTAAATATGATTGCACAAGGGGGTTAACAACTATTTAACGGTCCCGATAATAGTTTTATTCCCATTTTGTGGCATAAAACACAAAAATATCTACAATAAGACGAGTTTAGAGACAACCTATAAAGCGTGTCCCAGTAATCGTCACAATAGTACATAAAATGACGAGTTCTAGGTCAAGTAGGACTTTTTGGGTACCAATAGATGTCACATACGAAAAATAATACTTTTATGATAAAAGTGTTCCAAATATCATGTAATATCGTTAGCAAATTAACTTAACTAATTCATAAAACAATCAGACTTACCGTACACCCCACTGAAGCTGCACAAATAGAAACACAAAACCACGAGCCGAGTGCTACGTTTAATAGCTAAACTTCCAAAAAAACTATTTTTTTCTTGGAGACACTTTCAATGTAGAATATCTCTGACGCCATTACAGTTGCAACTCAGTGTTGCTATTTTAATTGTGCAATATGTTACCAAAAATATGTTGCCATAAAAATCGGCCAGTTTAATGTTTAGTAGAAAAATATATTGTCGATTTTAGATAATTTGACGACTTCTGGGTCACTGTCGAGTTCACCCGCGTTTACCTGTAAAAGTACCAACACTCGTCAGATTTTGATATTCATCGACTTTGAAGCACTGCTGTGTGAAAAGTATTTCATGTAGAATGAAACTTTTTGTAAGAAAAAATAGGAAATTTATCCGTTATTCTATTTATGTAGCAATTTTTTATAATTTTTAGTTATAATAAATACTTATTTAAGCAAATGTAAAAAAAGGGCGATTTGTACCAGTTGTCGTCAGATTTGTACTAATACTCGCCAAAAGGACCCAGTAGTCGTCAATTTTTTTATGCTAATTTGAACTCTCCGCTCTCGAAATTAAAGATCAAGATGAGAACATATTTAAAAAAATTGTGATTGACTGATATGAGTGACAAGTCTTAGTAACAATAGGTAGAAGACCAAATCCCAAGAAATTACTTACTAAAAGTTGTGTAAACAGGAACAAGAGCAGGTAGGTAATAAAAACGTCAAGATAATTCAAATTCTTATATATTTTTCATAAAAAAATTATGAGATCATAATCACAGAATCAGGTTTTATCAGAATCAATTTTATAATAAGTTTTTTCTCATTCGTGAAATTTTTCATCATCAGTCATTCATACACACAAGTATAATTACTAAACATACATTTAAGGTCAAAAGCAGGCCCATTTCGCAATTTTTTTTTTTTTTAAATAACAAAACAAAAAATAAAAACCCTCTTATTGGCTTGTTGCTAAACTGTAACTCTCTAATAATTATTTTACAGATAGCTTTACCTTCCGCGATAATTAATCAAATAATCATTAAGCATTTAATATCTAAAGGCGCTCCCTCCCCGCGAGCGTATGCCTGTAATGTAACAGTTCAGATTCGAGCTTAAATCAGTAATTGAGGAGAACCGCGGTAATGGTAATATCCAAACGAATCTTGGATTGATACATTACTTTGAGGATGTTCCCGGTGAGAGAGTGCCTTTATACCCAATACTTTTGCACACCTTAATTATTCATAATCAGACAGCAATTTAAACTTAAATCAGTCAGATAAAAAACACCTAAACTAAGTATTATTCTTGGCATAGCATAATGCTTATTTATTATAAAATAACATTGCACGAAAGTGCTGAGAAGCAGAAGTGATTAGTAGTAAATCAAATATAAAATCGTATACTACAAAACAAAAATATCAATGAAACATTATATTATAGTAAAGCTACACTAAAACATTTAAAACATTATTATGGCTGGGCGCTACAATAGACACAATGAAAAGTTATTTGTGACGGTTCGATTTTTGCACAAGTTGTATGGTACCAGATTTCACAGCTTAGACATTGTATCATGTCTGTTTCAGAACTTGTTTGACATAACCGACAGTACCTATCATCTTTTTTTACTTCCTGACTTGAAGTGCTATTTGCTTTCTTGTTTGTTGCTTTCTTATGTGTCTGTTCTTTTTTAGCTATTGCTGTTTTTCTAGCTTCGACCCTTTTCCGTTTGCATTCTTCTTTTTCGGTCTTGGCATCGATCTTTCGCTTTTCAAAAATTTGCCACCGGTCTGAGGTCACAACACTGGGTATTTTTATTTTTGATTTGGTTGTCTGGGTCTGGCTTAGATGAGGAGGCCAAAATAAAGCCTCTTTGAAAGGCGTTGGAATCATAAGGTTACCATAGAATTTTTTAGATTTTTCTTTTGTTTCCTCAGATGGTGGTGGTGATTGTGACATGGTTAAATTACAGTCTGATCCGTTGTGTCGTGTCGTGTTATCTGTAATTCTAGCATTGCTTATTGACGAGGAATATGATGTGTGAGTGTCACATGGAATAGGTGATATTTGACTGCCAGGCATTAAATAAATAGGGTTAGGTGGTTTTGATTGCGGCAAGGTTAATTAAAAATCCGTTTCATCATCTCGTGCAGTATTTTCTGTAATTCCAGCAAGAGTTATTGATGTGGAAGACGATGTAACAGTTGATGTCACTTTAGTTATTGCTCTGGAAGGTACAGTTACAGTGATATCGTCACAGGACATTGGCGATATTTGACATCGAGGCGTTAGGTAAATAGGTATAGGTGGTTATGATTCCGACGCGGTTAAACTACACTCCGTTCCGTCGTGTCGAGTCGTATTTTCTGTCATTCCAGCAGCAGTCCTTGTGATGGGAGATGATGTGATTGTCGATGTTACCTTAGTTTTGTCTTTGTAAGATACAGCTAAAAAAAATATTATTGGTAGCTGGATGCCACTTCTTATAACCCAAGGGTAGAGAACATTAGTTATATATTCGTAAAAGGATTCGCCTGTCATCCAGCCCTTGTTTGTGTGCCCTAATCCCCAATCGTTGGGTGCTGATTTTGAAAATCGAAAATTGAAAATTTTGTGTGGTATAGACTTTAGTTTAAAAAGAACCATCGGTGGTGCCAATTCACCCAGCGCATTAGCTGTTACGAGAACTGTTACGCACTCTTTTTCACCACTAGGTATGATGTTGTAAACATTTTTAGAGCCACGTTTCGCTAAGACCCTGTTATCTGACGGGGACAAGAAAAAGGCGCTCTCATCGCAGTTAAAAATTCGGAAGCTGCTTGTAGCTGGGCAGTACTAAAATTGTCCTGGACTTCTTTAAACCAGGTACGAATATTTTCTTCCTTAACTAAAGCACGAGATTGTGTCAAATTTTGAGAAACCCTCTGACCCACTTCAGGGTTGCGTTTTATGAACGACTCGAACCAATGTCGACCTGGCCTATTGTTTGTGAATGGAGTTTTACGGTTGAGTTTGCGAACTAATAATTTTACGCTATCTAACAACCGATCTTTGGTTACAGGGAACCCACTTTCTGCCATGAAAATTAACCATTTCTTTAAATGATTTTCTTCTTCTTTGGTTAAAACGGAGAGTGGTCCTTTAGCGCAGCCGATCGAACTACGGCCTTTAATTTTGTCAATCAAGGTGGTCCTTGGCACTTTAAATTGTCTTGCTGCAGAAGATGTTGTGACCCCTTGACGTACAGCCTCTATGGCTTTTGACATATCCTCTGCTTGTATTTTTTTTAGTTTTTCAGCCATAATTTTCTGTAATAAAAATTATGTTCATGCATCACGACAATCTAAAATAAAAAAATGATACATAACGATAAGCCCCATTTACATGGTTTAAGTTTGTGGAACGTTCAAGAACAATAACCGCATGCCATAAAGAAAGCTCAAATAGTGCCATTCAAAAATTGCATGCAAGTGTTTATGTTACCGGCCCAATCTGATTTCAGGCCAGGATTAAGACACTTATCACGTGTCCTTAAGCGAGTGCTGGAGGCCCACAGCGCGCAGCGGCACAAAGAGACGCAAGCACAAACCATTCCCAGTCTCATAATAAATCTCGTCGAATTGATAAACACGTGAAAGACCTAGAACTCGTCAATAAAGTAATAATACCCCTAAGAAACAGCTTAAGAGAAACCCCGTTTATCGTCAAATGAAGGCCAAACCTTTAAATATGATTGCACAAGGGGGTTAACAACTATTTAACGGTCCCGATAATAGTTTTATTCCCATTTTGTGGCATAAAACACAAAAATATCTACAATAAGACGAGTTTAGAGACAACCTATAAAGCGTGTCCCAGTAATCGTCACAATAGTACATAAAATGACGAGTTCTAGGTCAAGTAGGACTTTTTGGGTACCAATAGATGTCACATACGAAAAATAATACTTTTATGATAAAAGTGTTCCAAATATCATGTAATATCGTTAGCAAATTAACTTAACTAATTCATAAAACAATCAGAGTTACCGTACACCCCACTGAAGCTGCACAAATAGAAACACAAAACCACGAGCCGAGTGCTACGTTTAATAGCTAAACTTCCAAAAAAACTATTTTTTTCTTGGAGACACTTTCAATGTAGAATATCTCTGACGCCATTACAGTTGCAACTCAGTGTTGCTATTTTAATTGTGCAATATGTTACCAAAAATATGTTGCCATAAAAATCGGCCAGTTTAATGTTTAGTAGAAAAATATATTGTCGATTTTAGATAATTTGACGACTTCTGGGTCACTGTCGAGTTCACCCGCGTTTACCTTACTAAAAATTCAAACAAAAGGAGAGCGGAAGTGGACAACTAGCGGGATAATTGCGTAACACATATAAACTGACAATTGATCGCAACGCATTTCATTTTTAACAGTTCAGCCACGTTCATTGCGTTATTTAAAGAAAGAAAGAATAAAGTTTATTTGGACACACTTCGTGAAACACAAAAAACAAATAGTTAACAAAATAAAAATTGAAAATAATGTTTTAACAACAATAGTGTGTGCCTCACGGCTGCGCCAAAATAGTAGTTTATGAAACTGTTGCATAATGAGGGGTAATAAAATGCGAGTGTGTGTTTAAAAACCGAGCCATAGGCGAGGTTCTTAATAGTATCACAAGAGTGTTTTAATACCTAGTTATGTGCAGTTTCATACACTACTTTTAATCTACTCTCATACATTGGGATTGAACCTACTAAATAAAAGATCAAAGTTAAAGATCAAGAATAAAAAAATCCCACGAAATTCAGTACAACTTCACGGATGACTGGCGCCTGCACCAGCACATCACCGCGCATGCGCTGGAGCGGCGCTGCTCTCCCCCGTAACGTTCCATTACAAAAGTTGATGGAAACTCCTTGGTGATATTTACTGCTTGGATTTGCCCTGTATCGTAAGAGAAAAAAAATGTTTTTTATCACATCAATTCAAAAAAAGTTAGTTTATTCTTCGTAAACAGGGACCAAAATAGCTTTTTAAACCCTAGGGACTAAAAGTGATTTGAATTTGGAATGTGGATATTGTTAGTAAAAGTTGCAATCACCAAAGAGATCGTGATTACCAACATTGTATGAACAAGTAACAGGCTGGCAACAGAGAGAGAAAGTGTGAAGTTGGTCTAAATGAAAATCCAAGATGGCGGCTGCGAAAATTTTCAAATTTTTGTCATGGGTGTCGTTTTCATAGTTTTCGAGGGTGCTAAAGCCGATAGTGAGATCAAAATGAAAATCCAAGATGGTGGCTGCGAACATTTTGTTTTTGTTTTAAAGCATACATGAGAAGGAACTTCGTTCCTGACGGAGGTCGGACTGCACACGTTATTTTTTTCTCATAGCGGGTGATAAAAAGTAGAATGTTCACCTCGGGAGCAACGCTATTTTAAGCTCGAGTGACGTACTTTGAATCCCTCGCTGCACTCAGGATTCTACTTTAGAATCCTTCGCTCCGCTCTGGATTCAAAGAAACACTCTCGCCTTAAAAATTGTTGTTAGCTCCCTTGGAAAACAATCTACTACTATAGCATTATTTTGTTAAAGAAAAAGTGTTAAAATATGATTATATTTTTAAATTTCGGTATTGTGTAAAATATGTAAATATAAATTCGTTTTGAAGTTTATAATTCGAATATTAAGATATGAGAGTAGATAAAGGTTCATTTCAGCATTAATGCCTGACAGATGCTGTCTGGCGCTGGTTTTCTAATGAACCTTTAGGGACAAGTGACGGGAATTACAAACAGTTTCAACATATCTAATACATATTTTTAATATTTATAAATAAATTAAAAAAAAAACTAGTAATTTCAAACAAATATAATTACAAAGAACTGTCTCAATGGCAAAACCTGTTCTTCGCGATTACATTGATCCGTGCACGGTGCACATGCATTTACGTTGCTGAGCAGACAAATTGTTTAAACCTATGAAGATTAGGAATTTCCTTCAAAACCCTCGGATTACGCGGCGTAATTAGGGTGCTGATACTTACTATGCAAGACTTGAAATTCTTAAATAATGTAAAACATGGTATTTTTTAGGAGTTTCGTTCATTTCGCAATGGATAAGGTAATTTGCTTTGACAGACGGACAGTTCAATGGACAGGGAAAAAACAAAAATATAATACTAGGGAGTTGAGTTGAGTAGAAATGTTGGTGGTATAGCAGTGGTGGCCTTGTGCAACCAGGTGGTATGGCAGCGACTTAAACTTCGTGGAGACCAGCGCGACGCGACTCGAACAATGCAATTTCTAAGAAAACTTGACGGTATAACAATGACCGGTGTCGCGTCGCGCTGTTCTGCACGAAGCTTTACGAGTTGTAGATCGTAGGTTCGAACTGTGACAGACGCTTTACTTTGTGTAAAGTATTTCGTCATCACTACTCTTAAAACGGTGAATGAAAACATCGTGAGGAAATCC
Source organism: Agrochola circellaris (assembly GCA_914767755.1). Lineage (NCBI taxonomy): Eukaryota > Metazoa > Arthropoda > Insecta > Lepidoptera > Noctuidae > Agrochola > Agrochola circellaris. Next base: position 8,608,549 of record OU611847.1, read on the forward strand.
GGCATGTCCTAGAACCAAAAATTCGTAGACGTATGACGTAGAAATGGTTTCAGGCAACCAAGGCAACAAAACAAACGATGATATGACTTTCGATATTAAAGTGGACAAAACCGCAATAAATGAGGGGTCGTGCTCGTGAGGACATATTACTAACGTAAACTTTGTACGAACTGTAAGCACCGGTAATATTTCACATACTGCGTAAGGTCGGGTCGCGGCCCAAACCGCAACGTCGTCATGCCATGTCGTCATGCCTCAGCCCGGGTAGGTACCTACCCGGGCTGAGGCATGACGACAAGTCTATACAATGAATTACAATTAGGAAATTAAATCGAGTAATTGAATTGTACTTTTCAAACTGGTGGTGGTTAGATTACAAGCACAAAATATAGGTTGCAAAATGGTGAATTAAGTGAATTTGAAGCTAGTAAGGAAACGTTTTTGGGACCTACTGGGTCAAAGCTGAACCCAAATCCAAAACCAAATCCGAAGATCAACTAACGAACAATAAAGCTTGTTTAAAGGTGGTCAGAACTTTAGATCATAGAGTTTATAGAAAACCAGCTTCGACACCCTCTACATATGGTAAAGACCGTTACCTGTGCCATAACAACTTTCATTAGACGCTAACTGGACCTGTGCTATTTTCTTTTCTGTAAACTGGTACGTGATGCTCATTAAAAACATCACTGTCACTAGCTGCAGTTAACTTCCAATAAAAAACCTGTGTCGGCTTGACGTTGCTTCTCAAGTTCTTAAATTTAATTCGAGGGGTTGACAAACCTGCCTTGATAATTATTGATGAAGGCCAACGAACAACACATATCTCGGTGATTCTGCAATTAGAAAATACTGATTACTATCTAACTCTCAATGCAAAACAAGAATGCGGCGCTATTGAATTCTTAACTGGTTTATTTGACAAAAACTACGCCCTAGATTTTTTGACCCACACCGGCTGTGTGACACCCACCATCTTTCAACTGGTTTGTTAGAATCACATGCGCTAAACATAACGTCGATTAGACATAAACCTTATCTTAATCAGCTTATTATACATGAAACATTATAGTTGCCGGTCAATCTGTAATTAGTTTATATTATTTTCGGTGTGTTAAAACTTGGTTGATGGTTGTCTTTACCTCGATTTATTTTGAGTGCATACGGGATTCATAATATGAGACAACGACGTTCATTGTTAATCGATTAAAATACTTGGGTGATGATGATAATTGTATCAAGTTTCAACACACGACTGACAAAACAAAATCGAAATTATGTAAACTTCCTTTGTTATTGCTTATCAGTTATCACGTAAAAAAATTACATCTTCTCTTTAAATTTGCCATATTGCGCAACACGTAAGGAAACGGACTAACCGAGGAATACCCAGTTACCCGGACCTAAATGATGATATTAGTGAAAGATACTGTAATATTGTCATCAACGTGGGGCCAACAAAAGCAATGACGAATAAAAAAAGCGATTAAGCAAAACACCTTATTTTTTTAATTTTATTTGTTAAATAGATTGTGAATGTTCTGCCCCAACAGTTTCCAAGACCCAACAGTTTCCACGACCCATCAGGATGGCGATGAAAGAGTGGCTGCAGTGGCTGCCGCCTCCGCGGTCGCTGTTGGCGCTGCTGCTGGCGGTAGCTGGCTTCAGCGGCCGGTTGTTCGCGTCGCACTTCACACACTCGCCGACTCTCCTCGTGGACACCTGCCACTCGCTGTGCAGGCTCGTCGGACTCGTCACAACATTGATCACATACAAGGTTGGTATTTCTCGCATGTGCTTGAAATTCAAGCCTTTCATTCGGATATCGACTGTTAGCGAATTGATCATTATCACGTATCTTGATACGTCTATTGCAATATTTTAGTCGCAGAACACCTTTACCTGCTGCTTACCTAACAAAGAAGAAGAGAACAAAATTATAAAACAGCCTACTTGCTCATAATTTCATTTCAAATTTCTCCAAACTCATGCTCACTATCCGCCATTCGACCCATTTCCTCTTTCATTTCATTTTTATAGTTCGCTTTTATGTGATATTTTATGGGCTAGTAAACGCACTGATAACTTGCGAAATCATGAGTTCAACCACTGCGGCTATCGTGTGAAATGTTTTATAATTAATTATTCCTAGCACTGTAACACCTGGATTATACGAGAGTAGGTATTTTCTTTTACCTATAAAATATTAATCCTTTAGTCTCTAATACTGATCGAACTGAACATGGCTCTGCCATGGGAAATTGTTTCCACGTATGGTTATCAGCATCACCACCACGTTTTATGATATCACTTTGTCACGAAGCTATTGAAGATGGAATTTGATGTATTCTTTTACATTGTCCAGTATGAGCGCGCAGATGAGGGCGCGGGCCGGGAGGGTCGCCTGCGCAACACTTTCGGCTGGGCGCGCATCGAGGTGGTAGGCCGCCTCTCCGTGCACGTGCTCTTCGCATCCTTTGCTCTCGCCCTGGTGGTGAACGCTCTGCAGCTGGGAGTACACTCCTCACATGGACAGCCACCGAGATATCCAAAGGTTATCGTTGGCAGCGCCGTGATAGGACTGCTTCTGCACGCCATCAATTATATGCTGCTTGCTGGTGAGTATTCTTTGTAGAACCTTTAGGCTTGTCAACTGTTTTGAACTTGTCATGTGTGTACCTATGAGGAAATAGGACAGAGAGTCATACCTTGGTTGTAAGTTGTAACTGGTGATATGGTGAGTGGATCCGTGACTACACGATGTATCGGGAATAGACTGCTTATTATGGTCTCGTGGGTCTTGCAAAAGACTGAGAGTATACATCTAGGGCGGATGGGTAGTATCCTCGTTCAAACGAATGTTCTGCTGAACGTGATAGTTATGTGAACATTCCCATTTCCCTTACCTCTCTTTGTCGAGACACGTCTGATGTCCATGTCTAGGACAGCAGTGCACGTAAAAAGGCCGCTGCGCTGCGATGATATCCTTACTTCCTAATCCTAACTTATGTATATTAGGTATAATTGTGAACTTTGTTTATTTTTTACGCTTTCATGCTAAAACGGCTGAACGGATTTGGATGAATTTTCGCACATGGGTAGACCATGACCTGCCATGCTATTCTGTAAACATCTCACCGTGAAAACTTGGGTGAAGTGAGCTGTCAATAGTGCCAATCTCTGTGGAATGACAGCTCACTCCACGCTCACTTCACCTAAGTTTTCACGGTGTGATGGTTACAGAATAGCACTGCTGGGTTAGGACATACTTTTTATCCCGATACTCCCACGAGATCGAGACTTATGCGGGAGAAACCGCGGGCAAAGGCGAGTATAATAAATAAGTAGATGATGATCGTTTAAAATTTTATCATCGTTTTAAATTTAACATTCTTGCGAGTCTTAGAATCGTAGCTTAGCTATAATAGTACCTACATCGTAGTGTGTAATTTCTTATTTACACCACAGGTTGTCAGTGCCAGTGTAAACAAGAATTAGTTACAATAATGGAACAGGTGATGTATATATTATTATTATAACAACTAAAGTGATGAAATGCGATTGTATAGAGCTCACCGAGTGCAAAACAAACAATCACTGTGTGTCGAACTAGTTCAACCTAAATACCATTATATTTTCATGTTTATAAAATAACTGGCTGCTGCAGCGGCCGGTAGTTTCGTGAACGTAACATTACCAAATGCACCAAAACATTAATCAATTATTGCTGTAATCATGAAAACGTGATTAAAACGAACAAAAATTCTTGCATAATTTTCGTTCGAGTCCTTTTCTGGTCGAACGCCTTATGCTCTGCTCTCTGAAGTTCAAAGAGGCTCTGAGTTCTTTTTTTACCAATCCACAACCTTTCAGTAAAGGACATGCGTCCATACGTAAACTTAGATACTTAAATACCTACAGCTGAATTCAGATGATGCAATTCAATGTAAGCTATTTAGTTATTTTACTTGTAGTGAGCATCGGCGCTATCCTTCTATTATTTAATAGCAGCATTCAATCCATCAACATGGTTAGTTAGTTTTAGTTCTGTGCAAGAGCACGTGTCAGGTGCCAGCCTCATAAGTAAACATTTTCCGGAAGAAAATGGTCGGTACGGAACGGAATGCAATTCGAAATTGAATGAAAACAATATGACACGAGCGCGCGATTACGTTCCATGCTATCTTGCGGATAATTAAGGATAATTGAATCCGGATAAAAATGTAATAAGTGCAATGAACTTTATCTTTAGCACCTGCATACCTGGCTATTTATTTGTAGCAGAGTGATATACATAGACATAGTCACTGAAAAATAACATAAATAAACTCAAATGGCAGATATTAACAGCTCCCGCATCTAAATTATGTTACACACTTTCAATCACAATCCGAGGGTTTGAAGGAAATTCCTAATCTATCGCTTCTTAAGTTTGAAAATTTTGTCTACTCAACATCGTAAATAGCGCAATAAACGTATCTGAACTGTCAGTATCGTTTTCATGGATTTCGAGGGTGCTAAAGCCAATAGTGAGGTCAAAATGTAAATCCAGGATGGCAGTTTTAGTCAGTAAGAGTCTGACACGCCCTCCCGCTCCGCCCAGAGCGGGAGAAGTTATTTGATAATTTCCCATCCTCAAAAAAAAAAAAAAAAAAGGCAGCATGGAATTAATATGAACTATCCTGTACTATTAAATGAGCATTCTCTATTTTCACCAGAGCAGAGCTCGGTCGCCCAGGTAATATAGTTATATGAAAGCGGTTCATAACTATTGGAGTGCCCTTATTTAGTTACTGCGACCAATTTCGACGTAGCTCGGTCGCTCGGCTCGTGCATGGTTTGTCACAGTTCTAACCTAACCTCACCTATTTGATCGGAGTACTCGTATCATAGTTATATTCCTAGTAAGACAGTTATGAGCCGCGTGTATAACTATATTGCGGTATATAGCTATATGCCTAGATATCCCAAGGGACATAGCTATGTATATCACGGCTTCAACCATCTTGCTGTTACATTTATACAAAGCAAAAACCTTTCAAATTGCCCCCCTAGGAACAAAGGTCAAACATCAAATACCTACATTCTAAGGTCAAAGACATCATTGTAACCATTTAAGAAGTGCCCCAACAAATTGTGCATGTCCCACTTTGCCGACAATGAATTGCACTAGGTATCAAATTGCAAAAATTTGAAAGCATCCGTTGAAAAAGAACTCTTAAGCATCTAAATCGTCGCTGTAGCTACTTATGTACTATTGTTGTACCTATTGTAAAACGTTTGGAGGATAAGGAATCATCATCAGCGGTGAACGGTGGTAGTCAGAGGTATACCTACAGTAAACCAACATTTCGCCAGCTATGTTTAAGTACCATGTGTTAGGGGCGATTCTATTGCCATCAACCGGGCTCAATCCAAAGACTCCGGGCTGCTACTGAGGAAGTCCAGATGGAAAAACCCTATAACACTTTGCCCGACCCAGGAATCGGACCCAGGATCTCATGCTCAACAATAGCTCTTGCGATCACTAGTCCAACGTGGCAACCTTATGAACTTTTTAACTATATTCCCCATGTCGGACAGGCTCTGGTCTTACTTTAATGCCGAATTTGAATTTAGGGTAGGCGAGTCTGGTAATACACCTTTTTTGTACCAAATCAATGCTTTTTCTGATTCTCAATGAACTAATGTGTTTTAGGACGTGAGCTGAGCTACAGCCGGCGCCTGAGCGTCACAGAAGGCGGAGGAGTGGTGCTAAAAACTGGTTCGGCGGAGCCGGTGCTCGCGCATGCGCCAACTGACATTGCCAGTAAGTTATATTTTCTTCTATGTTTAGACTTACTTATTACTACCCCATTTTGCCAGGTAGGTACTGGGCTGGGCTGAGGAGGTCAGATTGGCTATTGCTCCATGTTCAATTCTGGTATTCAGCAGCATCCGGTTAGTTATATAATTGGGAAGGGGCTAGGCAGATGATGAGGACCCACTGAAAGAAACTTTTAACTTAATTTCAAAGGATCAAATTGTTAATCAATCTTCTGAAACAGTGGTGATAATTGCATAATAAATAATTCATTAAAATTCATAAACGACGACGCAGGCGCCACGCCAGTAGCAGCTACATAAACAGATAAATGTTTACATTTATTGATCATGCCGTCATGCGTCGTATCATTACCTCAACATTTAGTCAATAAACAAATGCAGCAATTGATAGAAAACTCACACTTGCTACGATACCTACTTATACTAAATAACCATCCGTCATTTAACTACAAAAAATTGCCAAACATTTTTTTAAATTGTTAACATAAAATAATAAATTAATAAATTAATTTATTGTTATTTTTTTTTAAATTTGCTATAGAGACTAATTAGTCTTTATGACAATTTTTTTTATTATTTTATAATTTAAAATAATTGCTATAAAGACTAATAATTAGTCTCTACATAAAGCAAATTTTTTGAACAGTTTGGATAATTTAAAAAAATTGCTATAAGGACTTAGTTAGTCTCTATAGCAATTTTTTCTAATATAACAGATGGTTGTCGTAGTAAGTGTGAATTAGTGACGAATTAAAACAAACAAATAAATACTAAGTCAGTTAATTTTATGTAAATAGTTTACACGTGTTGTTTTATTAAATGTAATGTTTACCTATGTTGTCACTATTATTTAAGATTGAGTCATAGGATGTCGGATTGGATGAATAGATTAGTGCATTGAATTTAAATAATTTATCGGAAAAGACGCAGAAACGAGAAAATGTTGGAAAAAGAATACAAGTTACCTGTAACCTAATTGCGTTACACACTTTCAATCACAATCTGAATGATTTTGAAGGATATTGCTAATCTATTGCTTCATATGTTCGAAGAATTTGTCTGCTAATCTGCGTAAATAACGCAATGAATGTTGTTGAAGTGTCAAAATGAAAGCAGTTGCTACTGTAAGTATGTTATTCAATTACCCCGTTGGAGTCGAATCCTTTTTCTTTACCTATCTGTTCTGACAAGATACTGAAAACTTATACCTACCTTAGGTGAATGAATAGACGATGGTCCACTACCTCAACAAAGTCCAGCCCAAAACACATTACATTCCAAGTATCCTTTCAGCACGATATCTTTTTTACAAAATACTTGAACAAACTAGTGCATTTAGATGAACTCTTAAACACATTGTACATTATGTTGACACTCAGGCAGTCTGTTCGTGATGGGTGCTGGTCTGACCACCGAGTGGGAGCCCGTAGCAGCCCGCATCGCGGATCCCGCACTCTCCGCCTGCGCAGCCATAGTCCTCGTCATCTTTAACTACCCGTTTAGTAAGTAACTATAAACACATTTTTTATCCAATTAATCATCTTGTAATTGTCACCAAAAAGAAGCGTTAGGTAGGTATCTTATCTTTGTTGTATTGGTTATCTTAACGAATCCTCCCTTTGTGCTAATAAACAACATACCTACTGCGATCACCATTCCAATTACGAGTTCTTAGATAATAGTAATATTATGTAGGTACGTAATCATTTGAGTTGTCCCAGAAGTTCCCCAGAACTGCCAGAAATCTATTATAGCGTAGGGCACATTCACATCCTTCGGCTGTTATATTCTCAACAAAAAAATTATCCAATTGATTTTACTGATTATAAAACAATATACTTACATCGAATGATGCTATATTTAGTAAGCAGTTGATTAGATCCAATAAATTACCGCCCCAGACGATATGAAGGCTTATAAAATTTTATAATGTAAGTATGTAAATTAACTTTTTACCTGTTGTTATCAATATTTTTCGTAGCATGATAAGACATCGATAAAGCATAGAAAAAAATTAACATAACTGTGCACCTGTTATGAAAGAATGACAAAGAATATTCAGATCACTTACAAGCAAACGCGTTACGAAGTTACTCTATCGGAACGGGAAGTAAGTGCAACTGTTCGAGACTTCGAAAAACTGCCCACAATCCAAGATATTCTATTAGCAGTTACCGAAGTGGAAATAATCGCGATACGAATGCGATGCAACGCAAGTTACGCAAAAGTTCCGTAACTGTGGAGACACTCGGGACCAATGGCCGATGTTTCCATTATTTCAAAAGGGTGAACTACGTTCTCCAAGCAAGAGGTACGATCAGAAGGTTTCCTCAGACTTTTCATCAACTCCTCAACTTCTTTCGACTTTTATATCAATTCGATTTAAAAGAACGTCAACTTCACTGGGAAAACCTTTTTAACCATGCCTTAGTGCCTAGTTAAAAAAGTAGGGTTTTATTACTTACAGTGACTATAGGTTTAAAAAAGTAGGGTTTTATTACTTACAGTGACTATAGGTTTAAAAAAGTAGGGTTTTATTACTTACAGTGACTATAGGTTTAAAAAAGTAGGGTTTTATTACTTACAGTGACTATAGGTATGTAGATTAAATGTAGTTTCAACGTTCACCCAACAACATGATCTTTATCATATCGTAATAAATATTGCTAGTAGCTACTGATACAGTATCAGACAAAGACTTACAACCGCTTACTACAAATAACCCGTCAGATATCTATCTATAGATAAATGAGCTATTTGCATGGAAAACGGTGCGATAGATTAAAAAAATCCCATTTACTGATGTGTTACTAAGCGACTTTAGGCTCAGAAAATCCATGGACACACACACACTTGAATAGACCCTACATAAGCTGAAGTTTTAATCTACATAAAGTTGAGTATTATAGTAAAGTAGGCAAGTAGGCCTCTTCTATTACCGTAACGCTCCTTTTTGACGACCATGTGCTCTCTGTTGGTTTTTTAGTATATTAATGACTATTACAACATTTCCCATCCACTGAGACAAAAACATACTGATCTGCAATATATCGTGAATAAACTATTACAATCCAAGACCAAGAAGCATAAGCGATGAATAGATAAGGTTCAACTAAATGGGAGGTCCTATATCTCAGGAGTGGATGATGATGTTGAAATGGTCCTTCGATCCCCACATTAAATGGCATTATGTGATTTTATAATTTTATCTCCCTCTCTCTCTAAAGTGCGGTCAGCGGGACTGGTGCTGCTGCAGACCGTGCCCGAGGGACTGGGCACATGCGCGCTGCGAGCCGCCGCACTCAAGGTACCAGGGGTGCTGGCCATACATGAGCTGCACGTGTGGCAGATGCACCGCGACAAGGTCGTCGCCACCGCACACATTGCGTACGGATCACATGAGGTGATTAGCAATTGTTATTTTAAACGCAATACAGTTATCATAATCATATTTAAATTCAGTCAGTTATTGTGTAAATATTGTCTAAGGATGTTTGTTTTTGCCCTGACATCATTAGGGTGTAGAAACGTTCGTTCTCTCGAGTATTCACACAACACCAACAGAAACAAACGGTAACAGCTTCCCTCTATATACGTGAACATTTGTGTTACTGATCTGAAGTTACCAACCAGAGAAATTATTAGATATGCACGCGGTCACTGTGTAATCCTAAACCTTAGACAAGTTTCTCCTGGTCCTAAATCTGAACTGCATTATCAAGCGTAACTTTGGTAATTTAAACCGATAGATTTATTAAATACTTGTCGTATTTCAGGATTATTTGAAGAGTTCCGCGCTAGTATGTGATATATTCAAACGTCACGGCATCGGTCTAGTCACCCTACAGCCGGAGTTTTCACTCACCTCTATGTTAGGTAAGTCGGTTGTACAAAAAATGGTCTTCCAGTACAAGATAACTCCCCCAAAGGACCATTTTTCGTAGATTAGGAGCAAGATGTAATTGTTTTTGCACATTCTTAAACGAGACATGATAATAATTTTTTTGCTTATCGCAGGTACAGATGAAGAAAAGAAGGCGTTAATAGACTTTGCAAATCAGGGCTGTTCCTGTCCATGTGCCAAGGAGTGCACTGCACCGCGATGTTGCGAACCTCCTCGCCTACCCACCGTCACTCGCATTTAGATAAGTTAAAAACAATAGAGTGTATCATTACTGTTCTTGTACAAAATACTGTACTCCCAACTGTGTGATTTTAAGGGAATGAATTACTGACAGGACTTTGCCCTGTAGTTAGATCATAAGCCAAAGTGAAGATGCCTCCCTAAACGAGACAATTTTTAAGAGACTTTTTATCGTATATGAATATCGGATTTTATGACTGCACAACAACAACAAGAACTGATATTACCTACCTACGTATAATTAATCTTGCCGTATTTTAATGAAATATGCCTTGTAAATATTTATAAAAATAAGTTTGAATTTTAATAAGTATAGGTATTCATTCAGTCAAGTTGGGTGAAACCAATTTAATTTACCCAAGTATTGGTTTCGCACAAACAGGCGCGTGGCCGTAATAGTCTTTTGTATCGGATATTTGTCGAAAATATAGTATTAAGAGGGCGCCTAAAGGTCCACTAGCGCCACTCTTTAAAAAAAATATTATCTCGTGACTGAGAAGGAATTATGAATAACGGCTAGACAGGACCCTCGGTAAGTGTGTCTAGAATTTTCTAATACCTTTTATAAAGTTTCATATTGAGACACGGATCAACAAAATACGATCTAGAGGAATGTGGCCGCTTTTCTTTAGATCGTATTTTGTTGCTTCGTGTCTCAATATGAAACTTTATAAAAGGTATTAGAAAATTCTAGACACACTTACCGAGGGTCCTGTCTAGCCGTTATTCATAATTCCTTCTCAGTCACGAGATAATATTTTTTTTAAAGAGTGGCGCTAGTGGACCTTTAGGCGCCCTCTTAAGAAAGAATATTATTCGGCCTTCAGTTATACCATCAACAGTAAATACCAATGAAATAGGTAATGGTCCTGTTTCCTCAACTTTAGTTAATCTTTTTTATGAAAAAAAGTAAAACATTTGAAATAAAAATGTTAAATACAGGCTATAAGTATAATAATATTTTTAGAATACAACCAAAGAAGCTTGTTCGTGTGTCGCGGTAAGCGGCGAAATTTCTAATCGTGGTAAATAACAGAGTCAGCCTACAACAGTGAAAGTGTAATGAATAAAAACATGGTTCGCGAGCCACATTGTCAGTCGGCTGCGCTCGCGCCGGTAGCTGACACCGACATCGTCATAATACACTCTAATGACGAGATGTTATTGTCGGAGCATAAAAAGGTATTGTTATGGAGCTATTACGGTGACGAAAGAAAACTTTTTGTTCGCGGTGAAATTGTATATGCAACCGATTCGTATAATAGGGAGAAAATTATGATGTGACTGAAATTTAATAATAATTATCTGCATACATTTCGTTTTTTTTGTGGGCATATTTTAAGAAAGATTCGAAAACTGTCTTGTCGTGTCTTTGATCAATGAGTAAGGAATCATTAGGTAATCATAGGCAATGGAGTGTAAAAACAAGCCGACTACAACAGATGTAACATTGTATAAAGTCAATTCAAACAAGTAATTTATTCCAACTAGGCTGAGAATCAGTACTTTTCGAACGTCAAAATGACATATAAGACAGTCCCCCAAAACGCCCGCCTTTCCTAATGCTTTAGCTGGGAAGAAGAAGTGACGCAAAAAAATTCCAGGAGCACAGCTGTCTGTTCTTTAAACGAGTACCTAATCGTGGAGTTTCCTGCCAGCTCTTCTCCATAAGAAACGACCAATTGGAACCGCGCACCTAGCTTCTGACGTTTCATAAGTGCCCATGTAGGTAGGTTTATGTGAAATAAAATATTTTGATTTTACATATTGACAAAAGATTTTAGATTTTTATCGTAAAGTTGACAAAGGTGGCGTACAAAGCGACTGTGATGTTCCTTTACAGTATTATATTAGGGAAAGCTAGAAGAGATTGATTGTAATAGTTTTGTTAATTGCATTGTTATTGTACAATAATGATTTTAGCATATAATACTAGTTTGTAAGTGTTTTGTGTACAAAGTTTTGTTGACTATTAATTTGAAGACAAATAAAAATTAATTAACTTTCGTTGTAATTTCCTTTTACTTATCTAAGTTATTTTGCCTGTGATTACATAGACATAAATATGTCTAGATAGTGTCGCGCTGGAAAAGAACTAAAACAAACAGGACCACTTTTTTATGCTGGTGTGCGTTATCGATAGGTCTTCCACTCGCGCCATGCCATTGTGCTTTTCTAGTACTTATGCTTGCATTTAGCGGCCAACAGTTGGACGCTATTTTTTACCACGAGCTAGCGGCTTTAAAGGTCTATGTAGACATATTTATGTCTTTACTATTTGCAACTATTAATGAACCGCCCGGTATTACTTTTACAGAACAATATTAAGGCACATTGTATACAATTACATTTATTACCAAAATTAATTTTATTTTTGTGACATTTTCAATTTCGAAATTAGAAAAAAAAGTACTAAGTACTTACTTTAACAACTGCCTCATCATCGAGTTAAAAGGCCTTTCGAGACATTCCGAAAATCCTAGAAAATAAGACTTGTCTTTAACACCTGCACGCGTAGCATGACCACCATAGAATCGGGTTTTGTCGACGGAAGAATAGACAAAATGACAGATTGTGATTGTTTTGTCTACTCTTCCGTCGAACGTCAAAACTCGTTACTACGGTGTTCATGCTACGCGTGCAGGAATAAGACACTTTCTTCAATCGAAAACCAGTAAAATAAAACAACATATTTTCCAACAACAAGACCTTTATTATAGAGTAAATATCTATTTTATTGTTCTGACAACTATGGCATTGAACTGATTAACATTATAACATTGTTTCTGTTTTAGAAGACATTAAATATGGGGTAATAAGTTAGACATTAAAAATGACATTTAATTTTTTTTCTACTGATGAACGGCTTATGTCTAATCGTCGTCGTAATTTAGCTCAGTATGTTCAGCCGAATTATTTGCCAGTAGTTTTCGGCAGTGCGCCGGCCGACACGACCGACTTTTCATGAGTCGACGACAACCTCTTCCAGGACGCTGTGGGAACAGATTTTTTTTATTAGCGAAGCCCGTTCTTGAGCAAAATGTCACAGAATAATGACCGACCCAAAGTAAAGCATTGAAATGTGAGCTTTATGTCGTATGACATACGGTTGCATTTCTAGTGTAAGACTCAGTCCACGCATCGACGCGTCAGTAGACGAAAATCTAAATTAAGTGATATCAGTTGATATTACTTCATTTTGGAAAAGTCACTGTAAGTTACACGATATTAAGCTCGCATTTAATTTAAATGGTTTTTAGTTGTTTCGATGTCAGGTGTGCGACTGTCATTATGGCTCCCGTGCTGCAACTAGCTGCAGTGCTTCAAAACAGTGCAAGTCGATACGAAAGCAAAGTTGCGTCACTGGAAATTGGAACTGCGAAAGTTTACTTCCTAAATTTACGGATCCTCAGATATCTGGTACGGTAAGCAAAATAAATGAGTGTGCAGAGTCCAGACCACTTGCTGAGGAAACGCCCCGAATTTTTTTCGCACTCGTAACTCAAATAATGAATAGTCTTCTAACTGTTCTAACACATTTCTTTACAAAATATCCAGTAAACGTTACATAATTGTTTATGAGAAAACGTAATCGACCAGCTGATTACAATTACATACCTCGTCACATGGTTGGATATTTCATACGTTAAATACGGCGAGCTAAATGAGAGGCGTAATCAAAACGAGACATTACACGGTTATCACATTCTTGAATAGCGATAAACTTGAAAATAAAATAATCTAACAATCTATTAAGAAGGTAGATTACGCGCTGCAGATGAGAGATAAATGCCAATGGGACGTAGTGGGAAAGCCAAGAACATCGATCACGCGGACATAGATAGACTATGCCAGACTGCCACTTCTAAGGTCGATTCAAATCCTTGTTTCCAATTGATGTTATTTCCACTAAAAAAACATCAACTTTATGCTAGTTTAAATAAAGTTGATTTTAGACTGACTAGAACTGTTGAAAAAGTCATAAAAGATATGAAGTTGTAGCGCAAACTGAACCTTATGAGTAGGTATTACAGTTGTTTTTGCAAATAAATTAACGCAGATTAGATAGAAGTGGCAGTCTGGCATAATCCATCCCTGGATCTACAGATGACTAGCTGAAAGATGTTAGGGTGAGCTAAGTAAGTAGGTTCCTAACAATTTCCTGTCTGGCACCTGTCCCACTGCCAGAAGCGAGCCAACTATAAACGAGTTCGCAAGCAACGATCAGCGACTTGTCCACTCAGAAATGACGCGCCCCACTACCGGTATTTACGCACACGGTAATGCGGTAGTGGGGCGTGTCATTTCCGAGTAGACTGCTAGCTATAAGCTATATGCGTGAAACAGTCGCTGTATTAATTTTATGCTGGCCGTATACGTACGGTTTCCTGATTTGGAATTCCGTGAGACTAGCGCAGACGTTAGATTTTTTGTTTTTTGTTTTTTACCGAAACGAACGACAGATTTTTTCCGTTCGGAAAATGTACAAACGTGTGTGCTTAGTTGAATATTTTGTATGTAAGGCAAGCATTCAGGTTTACGAATCAGGAAACCGAACGTATACGGCCAGCCTGACACGGGACCTTTTGTACGTTTCTCGAGCGAGAAAATCGTTGATAGCTAGTGGCTTTCCCGTCGGTGGTGGGATAGGTGCCGAAGGGTGGCGCAACTCAATGCAAACACCGGCCCGCTTGGTTTGTTCAAGTCAAATTGCCACTGCAGCAATACGCCATTTAAACTGGTCGCAAACGCCCTTAACAATCCATAGCTTTTGTGTAATCTAAACTAATATTATTAAGAGAAAAAATAAGATTTTTGTATGTTTGTATGCTTGTTTGTTACGCTTTCACGGCTAAATGGCTGAACCGAATTTGATAAAATTTGGTATGGGGGATACTTTGAACCCATAATAAACACTTGAAAGGATAAAAACTTTTATCGACATAACACACGAGCAAATCCGCGGGCGGAAGACAGTTTTAAAAATCGTGCTGCGTGTCACATAAACGGACGAAGAAAAAAAACGGATCAAAACAAAAGAACATCGACCGTGCCTTTTGTGTGGAGGAGCTTCTTCTGTAGCCGGCACCACACTATCGTCTAACAGTCCAACACTCCAACATGATTCCAGTCTATCCCAACTCACGATCGATCAAAAAAGACTGTCCACACATATCAACATGTACAATCCAACCTCATCCACTATGGAGGACGTTGAAATGATAGCTGCTTCTGCACTATACCTTTTGAGTGTATATAATTATTACCACACGAGGGTCTGTTCGTGTGAGTTGGCCAACTCCTTTGATCTGGGTACGATTTACAGCCATCGGAGCGATCGCGCGCCAACACGGTCCAACATTGTCAAACATGCACGAACTATCTCTCTACACGTGGAAGGTTGGACGAACTGTTGGACTGTTGGACAATAGTGTGGAACCGGTATTAGAATAAACATATGAACATCAATAGATAAAATGCCACACTTACCACAACAAGTCTATAATTAAGTTTGATAGCGAAGTCGCAATCCCCGATGCATTCGCTCCACCCCAACCACGGACCCGTCTCGCAGCTTACCGCCTCTACTGCTTATCAATAACATATATTTGCTAAACAACTACGTACATCAAGTAGATAATAAGTCGGTACAGACAACAAAAGAGTTTAAGTATGCACAAAACTCAAAATATACAAGGTCAAATTAAATTAGCTAGCAAAACTCCACAGACGTTACGGGTATCGATATCTAAACATGATAAAACGAAAAAAATATTATTTGTTGATTTTTTTCGGATAACGACCGATGGTATTGTAACTACGGAGACTAGCAAATCATTTTGGTTTTTTCGTTTGATCATGTTTAGAAATCAATATTCATCACATCTGCGGAGTTTTGCTAGCTAATTTAATTTGACCCTGTGGTACAAATCGGAAGGCGCGACCGAGCATAGAACGAAACTGTTATACCTAAAACACATGAATGAATGAATGTCATAAAACGTACGAAACAACAATGAAAAAGACCTACTTGCGAAATGCAAAGATCTCTGCCGTAAATATGGCACATTGATTTTTGTAAAAGTTTGGCTTTGTAAGAAAGAAAGAAAGAAAATTGTATTTGACGCAGTTAAAGGCGCACAATATACAGACAAAAAAAACCGTCATCACTGTCATTCACACGTCTGCGACAGTCTTTTTCAATATCTCGTTGTGCCATTTTACCGGCCGGGTACTTCTTGACTGCACATCAAACTCTTTTGTTAACTGTACCTACATATAACATATATTTCCGTACATTAATTTCATTCACAGCAACGTGCAGTCTAAAGGCGAGTATAGACTAGAGCATTTCTTTGTAACAAATCATCGAACCGCTGTAATGTGTCACATCTTTCACGAACCGAACAAAGAGCACGACGCTTTGTTACTTACAACTTGATTTTGGACACGAACAAGCGAATTTGTGTAACATTTCAGCGAGCAAAGAAAATGTGCAACGCGGAATGAGGTGCGCAGGGATATACAATGTATAATAAAAATACTGTTCGAACCGAAAAGGGCACATATGTACTGCAATAACATTACCAAAAAGTAATAAAAAATCTTATGAAGTATTATTGAAAATAAATACTCACCTTAACGGATCATTTCATCAGCTTAAGGGGGCCTTGTACTGATCATTACGAACAACTTTCATTATGGGGCCAACCCTGAAATCGCGAAAAAGAAATCAGCTGTTCCCTACATTATAACGAGCTATGCGAACATAAATGTATGGGACAGCTGATTTTTCTTTTGTGATTTCAGGGTTGGCCCCATAGTGAAAGTTGTTCGTAATGATGTGTACAATGACCCCTTAAGAGGATGCAAACGAATTAAATTTCACATTGTATATTAAATGACATAATTGAAATGGTAAATTGCAAATCGGATTTGATAATAGAAAGCACGCGATACAATTGACTGGGTGTTGACAATTTTGCGATAAGGTTTACTTTTGAAAGAGAGGCAGATTAGATTAGTTTGTCTTCTTTTTACATAGATACATATGTAGTTAGGTATCTATGTGAAAAGAAGGTTTCGAAGGGCCATCCCGATTTTCTAGTAGAAAAAGTTGACTGATTTATAAACGCTCCAAAAATTTATTGTGCCCCATTCTTTATTTTCAATATCAATCTAGTCCCAACTAGAGTCCGAATGAATTTAGTTTTCGGCTTCCGGCAATTTTTGAAATTGCAGGCCTAATTTGGTTTTCGTTTCGACTCTAGCCTCCTCTAACTCTAAGTTCTGTCAGCGCAAAGCACATTATAATAAATTTAACACAAAAAGGAGATTTTCTACTTATGCAATGCAGACTGACGACAGTACATCATAGGCATAAAATTAATAATTACTTGCCATATAGCGGTGGACCATCGTTTTGTATCACTTCATTATCTTCATGGGGCGGTGTTGGCTTCAACTTTTTCATAGCCGCGGCCGTTGCCTCGTTAGCAACAGTGGTCACTGAGGAGAAAATAAACAAATGAAAGAAAGCCTTATAAAAAACACGTGTGCGGTCGAGGGACCCCGTCAGAAACGAAGTTCCTTCTCACGTAAACGTATGAGAAAATAAAATATAGAATAAAAACAAAAACAAAATATTCGCATTTTATGAATTTTCATTTTGACTAAATTCACACTTTCTCTCTCTCTCTTTCTCTCTCTCTCTCTTTATCTCTTTCCTTTTTTCTCTCTCTTACTCTCTCTTTCCCTTTCTCTTTCTGTCTTTTTCTCTCTTTCTCTCTCTCTTTCCCTTTCTCTGTCTCTTTCTTTCACCTAACCATTTTTATTAACTGGCAGAAATCGTCACGTGAAAAAGCGTTAATACTTGCGAGTATTACGCTTTTTCGCGTGATGATTTCTGCCAGTTCGCAAGCCGCGGTAAAGAACTTCGTTACAAAAACAAAAGTACGATCTCCGCAAAGTGGCTGTGCAATCAACGGCCCTATGTGTAATAGTAGCAAAGGCGAATAGGTAGGTATGTTGCCATAATAATTACCAAAATGATTAGGTTAGGTCTAAAAACTAGTCCACAGATTAAAGCGATTAATTACAGGAATTGGCCTTCTGGATACAAGCAAGTTTTTTCCAACAGCACCCTGGCAGTGCGCGTGGAGCGCCTGGCAGTGGAGCGAGAGTGCATGGGAGGCCGTCACCTCCTTCTGCGAAGCAGTAATGCTCGCGAAGGAGGAGGCGGAGCGCGCGAGGGAGAGGCAAAATGCGCCCCCTCGCGCCCCTAGTCGCCGCAGGAGACGCCCCGGGCGTCGGGAGTCGCGAGCCGACTTCCGGCCACCGTAGGCGCGGGCTTGCGGACGGTGAGCAATGGGTAGCTCGCCGTCCGATAGGGACCAGGCCCGGGTCGACGGCGCGTTGTGTTCCACGCGCGCCTCAAAGAGATGTCAGCACCAACTGACGGGGTCCGGAAGGGCCAATGCCTGCCGGGGTTGCGGGTTTGTCTGAAAGGGATATCGCGACCTCGGCACACAGGCAACGGAAGGAACACGGGTGGGTTTTAGTCAGTAAAAGTCTGACACGCCCTCCCGCTCCACCCAGAGCGGGAGAAGTTATTTGATAATTTCCCATCCTCAAAAAAAAAAAAAAAAAAAACCCTGGCAGTGCGTGACAATCAGATTTGCTGTCCTCTTCAAAATCCCTTCGACTTAGCAAGGTTAAATAAAAGGCAGAATATAAAGAGACAACGTACCATTCTCCTCAGTAGTATTAACTTTCGTCACGCAGGCTCGCAGGCAGTGGTCGCGAGTGCGGAAATTGTTCCCGTTGCCGCCGCAGCCGCTGAAGCCGAAGGGCTCGCACGTGCTCTTGGCCCACTCGTAGAACCAACGCTCCTCGTAGCCACGGCAGTGGCCCACCGACATCGGCTGCTTGCACACCTCTGTTAGCATAGAGTAACGCCTCATTAGTACAACACCATATGGTTATTTTTGCGCGTGGCCAAAATCGGAACTAACGCCGCCACTAACAGTAACAATTTCACAAATGTTTACCAACAACGCCTCCCTTAAAATTCTTTAAATAAATATTTGTTACGGCCGCGAATCATATTTAGATCAACATTCTTCTTCTTCTTTTCGTGTGGTTAGT
This sequence comes from Agrochola circellaris, assembly GCA_914767755.1. Classification (NCBI taxonomy): domain Eukaryota; kingdom Metazoa; phylum Arthropoda; class Insecta; order Lepidoptera; family Noctuidae; genus Agrochola; species Agrochola circellaris. The sequence goes on from OU611847.1 coordinate 8,627,666, forward strand.
GACTAACCTAGTGTCAAAGTTTTAAAGCCGCCCAAGGGCCTCTCACTTGCCATCACATACCGTCGAGAACCTCTCAGGCATGCCGGTTTCTTCACGATGTCTTCCTTCACCGTTTTTGAAGCAAGTGATAATTATACAATGCGCACATGAATCTGGGTTCGAACATGAGGCCAATGACTTAGCAGTCTGGCAGTCACACCACTATGCTATCACTGCTGTCACATACAATCTAATACTGACCTGCAAATTTCAAATAACGTAAAAATATTTTAATTTCGCGGGCTACCTTGACGCTTTTCCCAATAAAGTTCTCGATGCAATACTCTGCTCAGTGCCAAGCTACTTCAAAAGGTACTGCGTCCTGTCCTGACTAGATAAAGAAAAGAAATTGTAGACAGTACTGTAGCCTGTACCTAGGAATTGGAATTGCTACAATTATGAATACCAGGGCATTTTTTTTTTTATACAGGGTGGCAGGGACTTCGACGCGAAGCCGGTTACCATGGATTCAGTACATGATTCTGAACCCCCCTGCGTTGAAAATTTTCATCGGTTATTTTAAAAAAAATCTGCTGTTTCATAGAAAAGTGCAATACCTACGCGGTCAAAATGTATGGAGCAGCTGTTTTTTTTTTGACCCCATGGTAACCGGCTTCGCGTCGATGTCCCTAACACCCTGTATAACCTTACCAAGCGGAGTGGTGTTATTGAGGCAGCTGATGTCGTCTCCGTCACATAGCGCCTCTTGCTGCGTGAGAGTGAACTGGCAGCGGTCGATGTACTCTTGAACCTGACTCTCTACTGCTGGGTCCTCGTCCGTCGAGTTCTCTGGATGAAACGGCTATAAAAAACGCTTAAGTAGATAAATGTTACTCATGTCGCTGGTCGCAACAACGTAAATAACGGATTGAACGTGGCTGAATTGTCAAAATGAAAGGCGATCACTTGTCATTTTATTTGTGTTACGTAATTACTCTGCTGATCGGAGTTGAAGACCTACTCGAAAATGATATTTCTGGCATCCTGCCCCGGGAACTTCTGAGATGTTAATTCTAGCACTGATCTAATATAATAATATAAACACACACACCCTTAATATAATTAACATAATATTACACCACAAGTGCCTGTTGGTAATGAAAACAGAATTAGTTCTCTTGGGAGCATGTACGAATTTCAACTCGAGAAGACATAAAAGCACAGACTGTACCTATCTGCTAGCCTAGTACTTACAAGCGTCTGTAGCTCCATGAACCGCTTGCTCCACATATCGAATAGGCGGCGCGTCATGGCCTGCTGCACGGTGGAGTTGTGCGCGACGTACAGGCGCGTGCGCAGGCGCCGGCCGCGCCCGCACTTGGCCGTACATGGCGACCAGGTGCCCCATGACGTCACGTGGCAGTCGCCGCGCGGAGTATCCTGTACGTAATAAAGTTGATTCAAGGCCCTGTTTCCAATTGATGTTATTTCCACACTAATGAATATCAACTTTGTTTTAGTATAAAGGGTGGCAGGGACATCGACGCGAAGCCTGTTACCATGGATTCAGTACATGATTCTGAACCGGCCTACGTTGAAAATTTTCGTCGGTTATTTAAAAAAAAACAGCTGTTCCATACATTTTGACCGTGTAGGTATTGCACTTTTCTATGAAACACCAATTTTTTTTTAATAACCGACCAAAAATTTCTACTCAGTGGCGTTCAGAATCATGTACTGAATCCATGGAATCAGTTTTCGCGTCGATGTCCCTGCCACCCTGTTTATAATATCTTACATCGAATTAATTAATTTAAATAAGAATGTAATATCCTATCCTAGCTGTTATTTATGTACATTTAATTTAATTCCCACACCTAAAATAGTGCCCTCTTGACACAAAAAAATTTGGAATAAAAAATACTACGAATTTTAAAACCAACGCAGATACTAATAAACCTTGTTAAAATATACAACAGATTTTATTTTCACAGATTATAACGCTGTATTCGCTAGAAAAACCTACATTTAAAATGAGCGCCCCGCGAGGGCTCCCGGCATCCCATATGCGACAAGAGTGAACCGTCCAGGAGGGCGTGCGGCACTGAAGGTGTTAAGTTGACTTCAGAATGTCTGGTAGATACTTACCTACTATTAAAAAAGACAAAATGTTTGGATGATAAAGTTGTTTTTCCATAAAAACATATTTGTTTACATGTTTGTAAACGAAATCGCAAACGCAGTGTACACACCCCGAAGCTTCAAGCTAGACCAATGCGTGAAAGCATGAAATCAACCAAAGTAAATGCAAAAAAAAAATCGTTGGACATACCACAAAGAACCAGTCAAATGCGCTTATGTTTGATTTTGGAGGAGGTCTGAAACAAATACAAACAAAATCTAAGCATTCTTAGACCGCACTTTTACACGTCTTATACAATTTTATAGTCATATATATTAGACGGCCTATCGACCATTATTGGCAAAAAAATTGGTTTCTAGTCGTATGAAACGCTTACTTTACTAAGCAAATTAATATCAAAGCGGGATCTGCGAATCAAACTCAAAGGATTTATTTCAACTAGGTCACTTTTGAATTGTCAAGGAGTCGGTCAGTTCTGTTCACTGGTCACTCAGAAAGTTGAAGTTGCCCTTTCCAAAACGTATAAATCTATGGTAGAATCCTTACTTCTGGCAAGGCCCCACCGCGCACGGCATGGCCTGGCTCATGACGGTGCGCGCGCGGTACCCGATGTGGCAGCGCTTGTAGGCGCGCGGCGCCACGTACTGGCGCACGCGCGCGCGCACGCCGCAGCCCTCGCACGGCGACCACTCCGACCAGTTGGACACGGCGCACGGCCCGCCCGACTCCGCGGGGTCCGGCTCGTATTCTGATGGCGCTCTGGGTCAAATGTGAGGATGGGAGTAACAATAGACATAGAGAGTGGACTGAGAATCACTTTTCTGAGGCTTGACCACTCTCTAGAAAGAGACAAACCGACCGTGCGGCCAAGACCTGTCTCTTTTCTTAAAGCCTGTAATAACAAAGTCGCAATGTTCCAATTTTAATTAATATGAAAAACATTAAAAATTACAGTAACTTATAGCAGATAAAGTAGTTATTTCTATAAAGTCAATCTGCCTAGCCTTTTTCCAACTATGTTGGGGTCGGCTTCCAGTTTAACTGGATGCAGCTGAGTACCAGTATTTTACATGGAGCGACTGCCTATCTGACCTCCACAACCCAGTAACTGAGTAATACGATGCCCTTGTTAAGACTGGTTGTCAGACTTTCGGGCTTCTGACGACCCGTAACGACTGTCAAAGATAGCCAACGATTGCCCACGAATGTCAGCCGGGACCAACGGCTTAACGTGCTTTCCGAGACACGGAGGAGTCTCGGTATGTAAAGATGGTCACCCATCCACGGATCAACCCCGGCAAGCGTAGCTTAGCCGCGAGCTCCTAAGTATGTTACTAATACTAATTCACCCTAAGTATGTTACTAATTATAATTTTTAGGCTTAGGTTCGAGATTGAAAGATATCTTTTTATCAAAACTCTATGTCTATGGTTGTAACTTATTGGCCCTACGGTCGACCCTGCTTTTGGGTTTGCATTAAGTAAGTTCGCGTTGGCATTAACCGACACAGCTCGGCGGCAAAATCGAATATCAGTAGGAGTAATTGCTTCGGGTCGACTTTGTTGTTCAACTAACAATGTCGAATCGAATCTACCGACCCGAATAGTTTCGTAGCATGACTTTGGATGGCAATAGACTGCTAAAGACAATTGGTTTCTTTAGTATTTCATAAGTTTTTTTTGTATATAATTGCTCCTGAATAAAGAAAAGGCAAAAAAAAATTCTTCGTCTTACTGAAACTGGCCAAAAGCAATACTTTATGCACATAATATCACAAAAATTGTAACACGTAACTCACAAAAAGGCTGACGCCAAACCCATGACAAGAACATACCTGCAATGCATCCTCGGTCCATGACAACGGCGGTAGTCAGTGAGCGCCACTCGGCAGGCCTCGGCGTAAGCTCTGGTGGGCCACATGTAGTGTCGCTGCCGGGTCGCGCGCCCGGGCCCGCACGACACGCTGCAGGGGCCCCAGGCCCCCCACGCGTGCACGGCGCAAGCCCCGCCGGCCGGCACGTTGCCGTGCGTCTGCTCCGGTACGCGGTCTTGCTCTCCTTCTGACCCCGCACAAGACGATTAACCGCGATATGAAGAGGCATAACATGTTAACGGCAAAAATTACACGTGCAGAACGTTCAGAAAATTTTGTGGGGAGAAATCGGAACAAAAAAAAACACTACAAAATGAATTTCGGAAGGCGATGTCTTTGATTTTTAATGTATTTTTAGTTTTTGGTTTTTTGCCACCATAAGTTTCCTAATTTAGTTATTTTTCAACGACTGGAAATGGTGATGCTCGCGTTCTGCAAAGGAAAGGACAGTTCTGTATGTAATGAGACCAGCGCGCTGGTCAATCAGGGATTCAAGGTTATTCTTCTTCGTGCCGCTAAGGTACTTTTAATACCATACCATTGTCGCCAAGTTCCAGCCTAACACCATAGAGGTAGCTATCGAAAAATAAACTTAAACTTTTGTAAATATTCCACATTACCGGTCCCGTCACAGCTTTTCTCGTAGAGCCGCAGTCTCGTTAGCCTCAGTCTGGCGAAGGGCCTCATTTCTCCGGTGGTGCTGTAGAACGGCGAGCGGGCGTCGCGCGGCCAGTCGGGTCGCAGGGCGCGCACGGGCGTCGCCGGCATCGTGGGGTTGCGGTGGGACTGACAACGGGGATATAGCTATACAAGGATCTTTTGGCGCGTGACCGAAATCGGATATAACGCCGCCGTCTTATTTTTTCAATACATTTCACAAAACAATTAAGTACAAAAATGTTTACCAGTAGAGTCCGCGCCACCACTCAAGTCCGATAGACGCGGCACTACGACGCGTTTCTATGACATTGCATTTAAAAAATGTAGTTCCTCAATTTTCCGCCGGACTTCAGTAGCTGCGTGGACTCTAGCGCGGTGTCAACGTCTTTCGCGTACTAAAATACCTTGTTGCAGTGTATCAGAGTTACTACTACACACTTTGATTGACGCAAAGGAATTTACTTCCTTTTTTGCATACATTTACATGCAAAAAAGAATGTAAATTGTAAAAAAAAAGTAATATTAAAATACAATGTAAAAAAATCGGGCTCAACAATTTCTAAGTACCTACATATTTTTTATACACCTTGCCCATGGTTGGCAAAGTGTGGAAACGGATAATATTAATCAAAGAGCAATGGAACAGGCAAGCGAAATATTTGTCGAAATATATGCCGAAAAAGCACACAATCTCATTCAAGCTAATAGCAATTCACAACTCACCGTATAGCTAACACCATTGTCAGTTCCAGCGTCATACGGATACAAGGGTATAGTAGCCGATCTACTCCAAGTACAGTTGGCGTTGCACAGTTCCAGAGCTGAAACCCCCACGATCCAATCAGGAGAGGGCGCTAGTTTCGCAGCTAATGATATCAAGTGATGCTTCGCGTCCACTCGGAAAACCGCGAACGTGTTCGGTATCCCGGCCCCGCCTACTTGCTGCCAGGATATGCCGCGCGCTTTGATTATTGTCCTGATGTGGTCGCTCTGTAAAATAAGAGATAGGGTGCAGAGACTTTTTAAATTTAGTTCTTCATCACATTATCCATATACCACAGCATGCAGCCTCCCAAAAATCACCCTTATAGATCCCAGGGACCCAGGATCCGAGAGCAAATAACTAGCAAATATTCAGATCCTATGTGATCTACGGGTGGACTGTAGCCCTTCGAAGTTCATCTAGAGACAGCTATCCAAAAATACCTATAGAAAGCTGGATGATTTCTTCCTGTGCTGAAGACCCAACGGTACGTTTTCTTGTCCATTTGTTTACATTTTCATCTGATACTTTTGGAACAGACCATACATACATCTTTATTACCTCAGCCTTAAGTTCCTTCTCCAGTGCCACGGTGGTGCCGTCATCAGCCAGTCGCCTGACTCCTGGGCTAGCCACCCGCCCCTCCTGCCACACTCGGAACTGAGCGGTGTGTGACGCGCCGATGACGTCACCGAAGTGTGCGTGCGCGCTCTCTGGTGGAAACTCACGTGGATGCGTGTTGCGGGACCATAGGCATTCGAATGTTACCTGTCAAACGGTTTATTTTCGTTGTAATGGATATCTTTTACTTTACGTAGGAAGAAAAGTTTCCGTTGTCTGCGATATTATGTAAATCTTATCATAGTTATCATAACTTCGTACATCATCGTGATTCTTCGCTCTCCCTTAGGTGGGTTGTATAATTATTTTTAACCATAACGCTTTTATTATTTACAAGCTGATTTTCGAGTTTTCCGGTAAATTTTCCAAGATGTTATTTCATAAAAACATAACCCTGAAAATTGTGACAACAAAAAGAAAATAGCCAAATTGATCGAGTCGTTCTAAAGGGGTGATCTTTTATACATGCGGCAATTGATTTTTATTTATATAGTTATAGATTAATCTACAATCTGGTACAATTATTGGTAAAATAATTACATACTACAGCAACAAAAAAAAAAAACTGCATAGGTACTCTAAAAAACCCTTTATGCCCCGGGGTAGGGGCAACATGGGGTACCTAAAACCAGGTCTAAGAGAACCCACCTGCACGCGTAGCATGACCACAATAGAAACGGGTCTTGTCGACGGAAGCCTAGACAAAATGATAGATAAATAATGCCAATCTGTCATTATGTCTATTCCTCGTCGACAAAACCCGTAGAAAACCCGTTTCTATGGTTGTCATGCTAGGCGTGCTGGTCATTGGGTTGCCATTGTGGTCACGCTAAGCGTGCAGAACGAATCAAAATTTCGCCTTTCTATAGTGCCTAGATATATTCACGCTCTAACGTGGTCTGTGGAACGCCATTATATTGTTCCACTGCCTTTCTGAATCTTACTGTTTTACTTAAAACAGCATCAATGGCTTTTTTCACGTTTTATACGGACCAACACCCCCTTGTAGTTTTTTAAAATATCCGCGCCATGTTTAATTGATTCCTAATACAATACTACCATATTGACACATGAATAGAAATGTACTGGTTGCCGAACTGTAGTTCCCGCATCCATGCCCCGGTCGTCGTCGCGCCCCGGTACAAAACTAAGAATTTAAAACACAACATTCAAGCAGAGTAAATTAAACAGTAATAACTGAAAAAATATCAAAATAATTCAATCAATGTTCAGCTTTTTACAAGCTTCGAAGTAACACAAAAAATTACATCAAACTTCGAGTAAAAATCTTTTACGCTGTAAAAAATGGGTGAGTGCAATCTCGTGTCCAGTCGCTACTGCACTGTTGATTGATACAAAATGGCTCTCTCTTATTGAATACAGGACATTGTTAGCTTGTCTTAGTTACTTGCATAATTGTGACCATCGCGGTCGTCGTTCCCCGTAACGTCGTTACTGTTGCCTTCCCCTATTGTTATCTCCTTTATTCAAAAAATAGACATCTCAGTTATGTGTTTAAATATAAAAACATTTAATTTAATATGTAAAAAAATATTATAATAATTATTAATATCTTCTTGTTCATGAGTGAAAAACAAAATCACCTGGTGTTCCAGGCACAACAGACAAAAGATCACCACTTTACTGGTCCACATACCTCGTACTTGGCCTCGTCGCAGGCGCAGCAGGGCTCAAGAATGGGCGGAAGCTTGGCAGAGTAGTGCGGAGCCCTAGGCGCAGCGCAAAGCTCGCGGGCCAGCACCGACCAGCCACCGCCATTTCCGCCCACCCCTGGATACGGACCAGCGCGCGCACATACTCGCACACACACCTCGCCTACAGGACCGATACCCGAAGCTGATGGCGCGTTCCATATCACCTGGGGGACATCATAACACAATCGGTAAACAGTAAACTCATAAACTCACGCCTTTTTTCCCAAGGGGGTAGGCAAAAACTACAGAACGCCACCTGCTACGAGCCATACATACACTTAGTCCCTTTTGCTTCGTTTACTTTCACACATCATCTACACGCAGTAATACATAAGAAATGAAAACTTTATCGTCATTAAAATTTAAAAAGCACTAGCCTCCCCACTAGGATTGCCTTTCGCTGTGTCGTGGAGACTAGACTCCTACGTGTTACAAGATAATAAGTTGTTTTTTTTTTTTAATATGCCTGCTCTCGATCTTGATCTCGATCTCGATCTTGTCTGATGAAAAGCGATGGATAAAGTCTACGCTGGAACGAGCGTGCCCAGAAGATGCCTGTTCACTCTTGCTTTGAAGGCAGACGAGTTATATGTGGAAGGGAACACAGACGCTGGCAGAGAGTTCCACACTTTGGCTGTGCGCATAATAAATGTGGAGGAAAGCGGTGATTTCGAATGGACGGGATATTAACCAACTGCGGGTGGTACCCCTGGTAATCCGGTAATAAAAGGGCGATCGTGGGATCAGTTCTTGGAGCTCCTGCACACACCGTAGCCACAAACGTTTCGTCGCCTGTAAGCCTTTTTGCTATGCGTTCCACCGAGTCAAGTGCAGCAAGTTGGTATTTTGCTGAGCCATCCCATAAGTGACTGCAATACTCCGTACAGGCCCGGATCTGTGCTTTGTACAAACTTAAAAGCAGGCCAGATGTGAAGTATCTCACCTTATTTAGGATGCCCAGCTTCTTGGCTGCAGTCTGTGCTATTGACTCGATGGTTGAGCCGAACTGGTACAGATGCAGCTCGGAAAGTAGGAAGTAACTGAAACTTGCTCCTTTTAGCAGTGAACAGACACGGCTGTGTTTTCAGAGCGTTGAATTTGACCAGAGTCACCGGCCCACTAGGAAACGAGATTTAAGCTCCACCATAACCTCTCTAACAGTAGCTGTTTCATATCAGCTGGCTCTTGCACTGGACGGGCTTCTTTCTGAGACTGTGCTGAAATCTGCGCACCAAGCTGTAGCAGGTCGTTAATGTTCAGCAGAATTATAATCGCCGACCGATGAGCAGCCACCTATGACCACTCTGATCGATCGCGCACTCAGAAAGTTGGAAATCCAGTTGCAAAAGTCAGCAGGGATGCCGAATACGGGAAGTTTTGCCAACAGACTAGTGTGCCAGACCCTAGCAAAGGCTTTTGAGATATCAAGCGAAACATCAAGAGCTTCGCCGTGTCTCTGAATGGCCTCGCCCCAGCAAATCGGAACATACACAAGAAGATCCCCAGTTAACCGACCACGACGAAAGCCATACTGGTGGTCACTGAGCAGCTTGTGAAGGAGATCAAGAACATTAAGGCAATGAGGTTTTTGTTTGGTTTATGTAATAGCGCATGTGATTGTATGGATATTACTAATAAGATTAGCTACGTAGTACCTAGAATAACCATAACCTGTGGGGTGCGTGCACGACCTCTATTTTCCGTATCTTCTAGTCGTACGAACGCAGGTTTACGAGCACTGCTACGGCGCGTCGCCTTACTGGTCAATATAATAATCTCTTTCAAAATATGACATCTTCGCTATTCCAACTGATTAAGACCAGGCACTCTAAAGACGATTTCCACGCAAGCTCTGCCCCCACGCACTCCGCTACTCACTATGCGGTAAACGCTAACACATCAGTAATAAAGTTGAATATCGCGTGCGCTCTTTGATCGTGTTCGAGCACGGAACTAAATGGCGTAAATCTCAATTCTTATTTCGTTTATAACTAAACTAATAATTGATCTAGAGAAAAAATATCTTGTGGTTGGATAATAAACTATATTATTTTACTGTAAATACTAATTGTTTAGATATAAAAGCCCAGTTTTTGATTTTATTTAAATAATCCTTTAAAAAAGACATGATTTTCGAATAAAAAATGAATCGAGCGAAAATGTTACAATTACGTAACTGTCTTGTACATGGAAAGAAAAAGGTCCAATAAATCATAATACTAAAGTTCCAGTTTGATTGTATGCGTGACTGTTTCAGAATATTAATGCAAATTAACATACAATTTAGGGAGCCTCCTCTTAATTTAAAGGCCTTGTTCAGAAAACTATTTTGGGAATTGCTCCGTAATATTTAACTCAAAGACTGAATTTTTATAATTTCTTGTTTTTATGTTTTATTTTTTGCATGCCCTTTTAATTTTATCATTAACACATTACGTAATTTTATTGTACATATCAAATTGCAAGCGCACGTCGCATTAATTTTATAACTTGTTTTTATAATACGTGGAAAATGTCTTGGGGTATACATACTCACTTTGTAGCTCTTTTGTGTAATCCTATAATGTGTAACTGTTATTTTCCCAAACAGGGTAGATAGGTACCTAATGAAATTATATTAAGTAAATCTTATAATTTCCAGATATAAATCGATATACAACTTTCAATAAATACACATAATTATAGATAACGTATTATTATAACATAATAAACATACAATACAATAAATATAACACGTTCACATTACACACACCGATGGCACGCTAATGGTTATGAAACATCTACAATCATTTGTAAAGAGTATTCATTTGAGGCGTGAGCATTCAATAACGGAAATATCAAAACATGGGCAAAAGAGAGCGGTTATTTTTTTAATACTTCATGAAACCCGAATCGACCGTCCTTAAATATTCATAAGAGGCCGCTATCCCATTATCACTTATTCAAGGGTCATACTTTGAAACATGCCAATCTTAGAGAGAATATTTACATTTCTTTTCACTTACCTGAACTTCAGTTTTGGGATGCGCAGTAGCGTTGTCAACGGCGGGTGAGCAGACTTCTTGTATCTTCGCCTGTGCGTCATACGCCTGGAACGTGCCCAATGTCAGATTGGAGGCCTCCGTCACATTTGGCTGGCTTCCGGCCTTATCAATCTTGGCCTGGTCAGGTTTTATCTCCACCCATATCTTGAAGCCTATGAAAGGTGTCGGTCCTTGTCCACTGTCTATACCTTGGAGTGACACTATAAGCAAATAATTTCAATTAGTAAGATAGCTAGCTAATTAATTATCGGTCTCGCTCGCGTTTAAATCTTTGCCAATCTTGGGATGTATTGTTTTAAATAAGCTTGTTGTATGCAGCTATTACCTCAAGTGCACAGCTGTAGTTCTATTTGGTACCTATTTATTATATTTTCCATACCTAAATATATGAATACTAGATGCGCCCCGCGGTTTCTCCCGAATAAATCTCGATACCGTGGTAATATCGGGATAAAAGGTATCCTATGTCCGTCTCCAAGTCATGGTCTACCCACGTGCCAAATTTCATCCAAATCCGTTCTGCCGTTTTAGCGTGAAACCGTAACAAACAAACAAACTCACTTTCGCATGATTTGCATTCATAATACTAAAGTTAGGATAGTTAGAATGATAGGTACCCGCAGTCTGCAATGCTCGTACCTACTCTGTCTACTACATGTCGAATTAAATTTAGTGGGATGCGTCTCTTCCCCGGTAGGTACAAGAGAAAAGCCTCTTTAAACATCAATTAATTCTGTGTGGTTCGGTGACCGTCGGCGGTAACCTAAGAATATTCTTAGGTTACCGCCGACGGTCACCGAACCACACAGAATTAATTCGTGTCCGCCAATAGATACTTAGGCCATATGGCCTAAGTATCTATTGGCGGACACGAATGTTGAACACATACCTGTGTATAGCTCTCCCGGGAGGAACAGGTCGGGTTCTCCAGACACACTGATGCGGTAGTGATCGTCCGCGGGGGGAGCGTGCGCTGGTGCACGTTCACATTGAGGCGCGGGCGTAGCTGCTGCCACACACGCTACCAGCGATGCTAAGAAACTACGCAGTTACCTTATTAGTCTACCAGCACGCGTATCATAACAACCATAGAAACGAGTTTTGTCGACGGAAGAATAGACAAAATGACAGCTTGTGATTGTTTATTTGTCATTTTGTCTATTCTTCCGTCGACAAAACTCGTTTCTTTTCAGGTCATGCTAAGCGTGCTGGTTTAATCACATCTCTGCCTATCCGCCTCCCTCAATCTAACAACCAACGGAGCGAACACAGGCGTACCCAAGACGTTTGTGACAAGACATGATAAATCTTGTCATGTCTTACAATTAGTATTAAATGTTAGCACGGGTCTACCGTGTCACATAAATCTAGAGGCATTTGTTGTTGATCATTTCTTGACTTGTCACAAGTTATACTTCATTATAACTTCATTTTGTCTTAATTGCTACTACGGGCGCACCCATCTTGTCACAAATCTCACATTTTGGCGGATGATTAAGAAAACGCGTTCGTTCGGAGGTGGTGACAAAATTTAAAAATTTAATAAACATCATATTTCGCTGCTAATTATTGCTAATTATTTTCTATCGAGAGAGAAAGAAAGTGTAAATTTAGTCAAAAACGAAAATCGGTATGAAGCTGCATTAAAGAACTTCGTTCCAAAAACCCGTTTACTTTGAAGTCACAACAAGAAAGACATGTCGTGCCTTAGATTATGTCACATGGTTGACCAGTGCTAGCATTTAAGACACACATTTTATGCGGTATAAAACCGCCCAAACTGTGATAAAATGTGTGACTCAAGCCATGTCACAGTAGGCCGTGCTCGCCCCGTAGGGATAATTCATCAAGACTCCTTTCGTGAGAACGCTGATAGTTTTTGTCCTGTTTGCAAGTCTGAACGCTTCAACAAACAGTTGTGAAATGTAGGAGGGTCGAGGGGTTGTAAGTGTTTTACACAGATACGAATAAAGACCCGTCTTCTATCATCTACTTCTGATGAGTCGACATGACCGACACGTTTAAGAGGAGGCTCCCTAAATTGGATGATAATTTGCATTGATATTCTGAAACAGCCACGCATACAATCTTTCCATGTACAAGACAGTTACGTTATTGTAGCATTTTCGCTCGATTCATTTCTTATTCGATAATCATGTCTTTTTAGGGATCCGTACCTCAAAAGGAAATAACGGTACCCTTATAGGATCACTCGTGTGTCTGTCTGTCTGTCTGTCCGTCTGCCACAGCCAACTTTCTCAGAATCTAATGTTGAAATTTGGTACACATATGTATTTTTGTGACCCAAACACGGACGTGTACCGTAAATAAATGAATTTTGAATATGGAAGCAAATAAGAAAATTAAAAAATAAAGTTTTGCTTACTGTACCGTGTGACATATTAAATGGAAGGAATTGTCGTGAGAATTTCAAATATTTTTTTGTAAACAAATACTTTTTAAGATATTTAATACCCCCCTCCCCCCCTTATCTCCGAAACAACAGAGACATTTTTTTTTTATAAATTACGGGGAATGTTAATGAAAACTCATAGATTAAAGGAAAACCTATAAGAAGTCTTAAAATAACATGGTAAATCTCTCAATATTGTGCGTACAAACTTACATTTGCAGTTGGAATGTATCGGAGCACTTGTTTTTCAACTACAATGTTAAGTTTGTTCTTGGTATAAATTCATCCCAACTACGGAAGTAAGTAAGTAAATTTTATTTGTTTGGAACCCTTCATTGTCGTGGTCCGACACGCACTGGGCCGGTTTTTTTTTTAATTATTTAAATATAATCAAGATTACTCGGCTTTTATGTCTAAAATAAGTATTCACAGTAAGAAAATATAGTTTATTATCCGCCCACAAGATATTTTTTCTCTAGATCAATTATTACTTTAGTTATAAACGAAATAAGAATTGAGACCACGACATTTAGTTTCGTGCTCGAACACGATCAAAGAACTTTATTACTGATTTGTAAGCGCTTAGTGTGTATCGGAGTGACGGGGTGCATGGGGCTTGCGTGGAAATTGTGTTTACAGTGTCTGGTCTTAAAACTATCAAGTGTCCCATCATAAAGGGTCCCCGAAACGATCAATAGCAATTATAATTTTTTACGTGATTGATACACATTGATGCGCAAATCGATCGTCTACCAAATGCAATTAAAGCTATTGACAATAATACAAATAAAATAAAATAAATTGTCAATGTAAAGCCGTGTTCGCATGCCTGTATTAACATGTGAACACCTACAAAATTATAATGGCATGTAACGCGGCTTTACTTCGACCATTTTTGTACCTATATCTTGATTTCTGTCTTTTCTTCGGTCGTATGGGTTCCCCGAAACGATCAATTGCCATCAATTTGTATTGTAGATAGTAGGTATTATTGTCAATCGCTTCAATCGCATGTCTTGATTTCTGTCTGAAGTATTTTCTTGTTTCGTACTTTTTAGATCAATTTTATTTTTCCGTAGTCGGTTTATTTTACGTCTACATTACGGACAGTTCCCGCCGTTCACTAGCAAAGTGATCACCTTCTTAAACTTACATACTATAAACTGAGAGACATCATGTGAACCACATAAGTAACAATAAACAAGGTGATAACTCATATTTACTATCATCATTGCCTTATTGACAAACAGGTAAGTACTTATTTCTATTAAATTGCCAAGTGTACCTAGGCTACGTTATTAACAGTTTGTTGTGTTTATTGTTTGAGTTGTTATAAGTATACCTGATACCTACGTAATTCCAACATATTTTTCATACTATGGAATAGAAATAATAATTTTCTAGTAATCATCTATACACAAAGTTTACATTATATAAACATTTGATAACAAAAGTAACAAAAACATTGAGATACTATTCTATTTAAAAATAGAAGAATAAACCATATTTTCACGCATGTGCACCGTGCACCTGTGCTCCAGACAAAAGTGCAACCAATCGATTTCCCAATTGAACATTCATACGCGAAAAATGTATTTCAATAACTGAACCTTTTGTCATATCTAAACAAAGAGAGGTAAAAAATCGCGAACCGAGCCCACTTTCAGTACCTAACCAGTCATAAAACAACGCAGTACATCGTGTAGTATCAATTCAATATGTAATAAACTGAATTAATGAATGATACCTACACTAATTCCATTTTTCGCGATTATTTTCGTGGAGCGCAATCGTTCGATGCGCGACAAGCGCCCGTCCTTTATTCCCGCCCAACGAGAGCCGACTGATTTGGCGCCGGGACACCACTACATACAAAGGAAGATACGACCTTTCACTCCTACCCTTCCCTGTTCGCTATAGGTGAGCTAGCTTACCCAATAATTGCTCGTAATTGATTTCCAACGCGCGTGTCTGTCCGGCGCGGATGCGCTCGTGTACTCTCGGCTATTGTGCAGGGAGGGCATCAATCAATGCTGCTGCACTGCCGTCATATACTACTTGTATTTTTATAAATATAATATGTATATACAGAGTAAGGTGAACCGACAGATGCTTCTGAAATCTAGGTTAAGTTTTGGGTACTTACTGTTTCTGGTGATTGTTCCTCGACTATATAGAACTCCTTTAGAAGCTTAATTAGTCGCTTGAACAGAGTTATACAAATCATGTTTGAAGTATTTTAGAAAGCTTTGTGTTACGATTTTGTTTTCCGAATGGTATAGACCATTCGGAAAACAAAATCGTAACACGTAATAGGGATGATGACTAAAAATTTCTGGACAGGTATTTTGTCTTTTTTTACGTAACCTAAAGATGACGGCGACACATTGAGGTGAATAGTGCCATGACGTCACGAATATGTAGATTTTATACTTAGTGACGTAGCGACCCCCACTCCCCAACTTAAAATGCGTTTTATCTAAGTAATTTTTTATTAATTTGATAAGGTAAAAAATACGTGCTAGTATTTCTTTATTTTCTGACTGACGGACTAATTAGAATTTCAGTTTTTGTACCCAGGCATCATCCCTATTCCCCATGAAGTTTACAAGACTAATAATTTTAGAGGAGAAGCTAATGGCCGGCCATGCATAGCAATGTCTATTTATTTTATTCCTAAAACCTTTCCTCTCACTTTCCTGCAGTCAAAATCAAAATCTAAATAATCAAATCTTGGGAGTGATTTCGTGAAAAGGAACGGAAGTATGTAACAGGAAGCCGGGGAAGCACGCGCTATTTTATTTGACCAATGAGCGCGCGGTGCTAGAGTTGGCCGTGAGAAATAACAAGTTTGTTTTTTTGTTAGGACCCTTCGCCGACGGCGCACACAACAACTTACCAAAGTTTCGTCACAATCGGTCGAGCCATTTTCCAATTTTTGCGAGACTATCGCTCGGCAATAAATTTTTATATATATAGATAAGAATATTATGAATAGCAGACACTAAAACAGGATATCTAATGTTTTATTAAATACAAACAAGTTAATTTACTTTCTAAATAGATTTTATTTCATTTTAAAATAAATATCAAATATTAAAATTGTAATAACATTACATTAAAAAACATAATAGTATAAAACACATTGGTGATAATAAAATACTAATATAATAGGTACCTATTCTACATAATTACTGATTTATACCTATGAAGTACTGAGATATATCGAAAATATCTAATTCCAAGAGTTTTAAGTCAAATAAAGCTACATAATATTTATTTTAGAACATTTTCATCGATGTTAAGAAGTATTCCATTTACGAATCCATTTAGTATTCTTTTTCAATTTATAACATGCGTAATATAAAATAAGCTACATTGCACTAAGATTATAATAAAGAAATACTTTGGTAATTCAAGTTATACATAATGTATTATATTCTACTTAGTACTAATGGCACAAAATATATGACATATAACTTAGGCCACTACAGGTCCCTACGTTAGCTAGTCACAACATACTTTCAATAGGATTCTATTCAATATTTACTTAGAACTTGATAGTTATAAAATACTAGCTTTTGCCCGCGGCTTCGCCCGCGTAGATGTCGCAAAATATCCCCCGGGAACGTACTACCGTACTACCTAATAGCCGAGGAAAAGGTCATTGACTCCTACCGCTGCGCCCGCGTAGCCGTCAACCATAATTATTTTGTCACGCGTAATTTTGAATCAGTGATATCTTTTAAACTATTCATTTAAATGATATGATGTCAAGGCGTATTTTAATCTAAATTAAATGCCCAAATTAAATAACATATTTTATTGGATAAGGATTAATATAATATCGATCAAAATAGCTTTGGAAATAACAATGAAATTTTTATCAAATTCTGAAACATAATAATGGTTACTGTGGGTCATCTTTAGAAGATAGACAAATGCCATCCCGGACTTTTTTGTTGAACTTTTTAAGATGTAGAACATATTTTTTATGTATCTTTTACGGTTTACGCGGCGCACGCCAGAAAAGCTCCCAGTCGGCATGTTTTTTTCCGACCTCTTCAACAATAATCATCATATTACAGCCAATTTACCAAAACATTCCGTGTGAACCACTCAGTTCATTGGTAAAAACCATTTGAATATCCGTATCGTAGTTTTTGAGTTTATCTCGTTTAGACAGACAGACGGACGCGGCGGGGGACTTTGTTTTATAATATGTAAGGACGCACATCTTTCACTTTAGGATATGGCCCGCGTTACATAAAATATATAGAAAATTCTTTTTATCCAAAAAGCACAATTCATTATGTAAACGAAACATCACATAGGTCAAATCAATTATGTCCAAAAAGTCAAATAACAATACCAATGGCAGTTGTAACAAATGTATGTAATGTGTTTCCTTAGGACATCAGCGAATATCGAAATTAGATTGCTGATATAAGTAGATACGCGGTATCTGATTGATTCAAGCTAGGCTGATAAAGATTAAAATCCATTCCCTACAATACTAATGTGATATTTTATACCAATTAAAATAGATTTTGTTATCCTTAAAACTTGTTTAAAATCTACACACTATTGAATGCAAATTGAAGATCAAAATACTAACTTACCTATTGAAGAAACCTATTTACTGAACATGCACTATTATCCCGAATTTTTAATAGATGTCTAATTTACTCTAGAATCTAATTGGAAGTAATTTTAACCCATTCTTTTTATCCTCACTTTGGCTATACAAGAAGAATATTGAATTAAGAGATCTTTCATACATGCATTTCTGAACAATGAACTGAATGTCACTTAGAAAAATGAACGATTTTTCATCATCGTTTCAAGTTTGTATTTCGAGAACGAAATTCGAAATCGAACTTTTAATACGCAATCCGAATCAACGGCAAAGTTCGGTCATAATGACGTCACTATCTTTCTGATATTACCTATACAGTGTGTATCAAAGATATGACAGGGTACCGCATGTTAGAATCCTTCATATAGTCGTAAGTAGGCTTAGGACTGCGGTCTGTTGGGCGGGTGCTCCCTCAGCTCGAGAACGTGCTCCACGGCTTGCGGCCGGCCGTCCGGTCCGATGAGGGCCGGCTTCATCACGCCATCCGATACCATCTTGTCAAATAGATTCACCAGTTTCATCGCCTCATACTCTTTCTGTAAATAATATAGTTTTGTTTAGGTACGAACCACAGAAAAGTAATTACAAGATAAGTGAAATATAGCGTGGCTAATACAAGTACAGAATTGTGTATCTACAGTTCGTTCATTATAACTTGACCCATGACGCTATTGGTAGCACTGAATTTTAGTCGTGTGATTGGTAGTACTGTTCTGTCAGTCGCCATTTTGAACTTTATTTGTATTGAAACTAAGGCCCGTATTACGGAACCTCACTTGATCTTGATCACTCAAGACTCAAGCGTTACATAAAACTAGTTTCAACCAATCAAAAGGCTTTAAACGAGTTTTAAGTAATGCTTAAGTTTTGAGCGAGGTTCTGTAATACGGGCCTAAGACTGCAAAATTCAGTGCTACCAATCGCGTCACGGGTCAAGTTATAATGAACGCACTGTAATTGGATTACTACTTAGTGCTTAGCATTGACCACAAATGAGGATATTGTTACAACACAATGTGGCTAAGCAAAGCAGATATAAATTGATTTAATTTAGGTACTAATACATTCATTTATATTATTCAAGTACAAACTACTAAATTGTAAATGGGCTATGTTGTATCAAACAACTTATCTTGAAATCACAAAATAACACAGCATGTCAAAAAATTCGATTCTAAAAATATATATAGTTAGAAATGATTCAGCTCACCTGTTCATCAGTCATTCCCTCGAAGGGGTTGATGCGGGGAGGCCGCGTGCAGCCCACGACGGGGTCGATGTTCGGCTGGGCCTCCAAGTACTCTTCCGTATCCGAATCATCACTGCTGGACGAGTAGTCACCAGTGCGTCCGCCGCTTAGCAGTCCCTTCTGAGCGAGGTGACCCGCCGCGTTACCAAAACCAGTGTATTTCACCATGCGACCCACTAAAAACAATATTCATTAATTATTTATTTGCTACTTGCTATTGACTTGTATTAAGTCCAATCAATCTGCCGAGCGTTTTTCCCAACTATATTGGGTTCGGCTTCCAGTCGAACCAGATGCAGCTGAATACCAGTATTTTACATGGAGCGACTGCCTATCTGACCTCCACAACCCAGTAACTGGGTAATATGTTATCCCTTGATAAGACTATACTCGGAATTTTAATTCGATTCCAGATTTGACATTAGCTACTGTCATTTTGTGAAATAATGATACCACATATAATAGTGTAGTGATGAACACAAAAATCGATAAACAATCAGTGTGTGTGCCATCAGTGTGCCAATTAAAGACTAAATTATTGATTTTTATTTAAATAAATACATAATTATTCATAATAATTATTTATTAATTAGTAATCGCTGCTCTATTTTATAAAAAGTTAATATTTTTGTTTTTATATTAAAAACAAAACTTATAATAAAAGAGCCTAGATAGTTTTCAGTATTGGCAACCCGTGCGCGCTCGTGCAGCTATCGCCATTTTGTTTATCGTGTCATTCGGCTTCATTCTCCCAGTCTGACTGCACGAATATCTTATTTCATTGCGAATCGATATTTTGTTATTTTGTTGGGTTTTTGTTAAAGTGTTGTTACCACTCCCGAAAATTGGAAACGGCACCAAAAATGAGCTGGAAAAAAGCTGCCATTCAAGATTGGCTTTTAAATAAAAATATTCATTACGAACCAGATATGGTTAAAGCTACGCTTTTAGAACTGATTCCACATAACGAGTCTTTTAATAAGTACGCTGTAGACGAAATGGCAGCACAACATGGGATCACGGTTTTAAGACTGCCCCCTTACCATTGCGAGCTAAACCCTATCGAATTTATATGGGCGCAGGTAAAGGGGCATGTAGCTCAAAATAATAAAACCTTCAAATTGACAGACGTGAGAAATTTATTTCAGGAAGGCATTAAAAAAATTACGGCTACCGAATGGTCTAAATGCGTATCCCATGTTGTCAAAGAAGAGGAAAAAATGAGTAGGCTAGATATGTTAATTGCCAATATCACAGACACATTTATAATAAATGTTACAGAAAGTGACAGCGATAGCGATAGCGATGACGGCGACAATTTATAAAATAAATTATTACCATAATACATCTATCTGTTTTATTTGTCATGTTCCTTCATGATCACATTTTTTTATTAATTTCACACACAATTATAAAAGAAAAGTCTCAGATCGTTATTTAATCGTCAAAACTAAATTATCGGTTCAGAAATATTTAATTTCCTGATATACTTAGTTTACGAGAGTAAAATTATAAACGAGAAGAATCGATCTGGAAATATTCCATTTCCATATCGAATAATTTCGCAACGTCACTATTTAGTACTTGTCATAACGTTGCAACACTGAAATTGTCAAATCTGGAATCGAATTAAAATTCCGAGTATAGTTGTCAGACTTTCGGGCTTCTGACGACCCGTAACGACTGTCAAAGATATACGAATGACATCCGAGACCAACGGCTTAACGTGCTTTCCGAAGCACGGAGGAGTCTCGGTATGTGAAGGTGGTCGCCCATCCACAGACCAACCCCGGCAAGCGTAGCTTAACCTGATGGATTGACCCATGCGGTAGTTATTACTTAGCTACGAGCTCCTCCGACAGATGATATTAAGTCCATGAACCAAAAATACAAAATTTCGCTGTAAGCTAGTATTTTATTTCGCTATCGGTTCAGTGTGCTAAAAGCGTGAATGCAATGTGTAAAAACTGTTACAGAAAAAAGGCAGTTGTAATAATCTACTCACCTTTTTCCTTGCACAGGATAAACAGAAACTCTGCAACCAAGTCCCTGACGGACGTGACAGGTGTAGTCAGGAGTCTGCACAACTGGTTCCTCAGTGTATTGCCTTTTTCCGGCGGACGAGACACGTCACGCAACGGAGGCAGTACCACTTGCCGGAGGTACTTCCTCTGAGAGCGACAGCCGCGGGAACTCTTGTTCAACACTGTCAGGATTGGGGACAGATTCTCATACTGATTCTTAGTGCCCTGAAATGGATGAGCAGAGAATTGAACAAAAGGGAGCAGTGTATATATAGCTATTTCTGGCTATCCTGATTTTTCTGCTAAGCAGTAGGCAAAATTTTCATGACACTCAGGCAATGAAAACCCATCTGATTTTGCCTGCCGAATATCATTGTATTAAACTTTGCAATAAATAGAAAATACCACAAATATCTTTATCCAATTACATAAGTCAATTTCAAGAGAAATATGAAGTGTGAATAAATAAATTCAAAACTTACTGTAGTTATAGTCAGCCTGTATTGCAACAATAGTATAAGAGCCTGTAAAGCATCCATGTTCCTTCCATCATATTCATACTGGGCTCGTTCACCTCTGGTTAACTCTGGTGTCAGGAAGGGGTAAAACATTGGTGGGACACTGGAAAGACGAAAGAAAAAACAATAAGTATTCAAATAAGTGGCTAAATGGGGGTGTACAATAGGCTACTGCTAACCCTTCGGGAAATACAGGCGTGATGGTACTTTATGTATGCTATAGTGTCACATATTTGTTTTTCAATGTTCAAATAATAGCGCAAACACAGCTTGGTCTGAACTCAATTAAATGCCAGTGAACTGAAGAACTCACAAAGCAAGTGAGTCACGCTTTAATTAACTGCAAGGGACTTTTAAGTGGCAAATAAAAGGAAATAGGTTTTTTTTTTCAATTGTAACCACTTTGCAATTCCCTATTGCTTTGGTCATTGCGCTGAAATAATAATAATAATAATTTTTATTTATAAGTAGTTTGTACATGGCATACAGAGTTGTCTTAAACTAAAATGTTAAAGAAAAAACCAGTACAACAATTACAGAGGTCATACAGGACTCCCTTTTCCTAAACTAGGCAGGAAAACCTGTCTGTATCTTAGGAAAGAGTATCCTTAATCAATGAGTAAAATCAATCACAAATAGTAACTTGTGACCAAATCACGCTATATATTAATACATACCTTGTTAACAAATTAGCGATATTACTGCGCAGCTCCATCAGTTTCTCCTCGCTGGAGGTGTGAGCATACAACAAGGCAGTCATAACCGGCATCAGTTTCAAGTACATGGCTTCTTCCTCCTCATCAGCTGGCTCTTCTGAACCTGACTGCAGGATCAAGTTGAACTGGGTCTTGAGGATCTCACACATGATGGCCTGTTGGTTGTCCTGAACAAGTGTGTAATGATTTTTTTTTAATTTCTAGTATACCTGTTGTACTTAATGCTATTGACCTTTGCATAGCCTTGTAAAGCTAGGCTTACAATGTTTAGAGGCTTATTTAATTATGCCACATTTCTTACCTGCAGCAAACAGTGGTGGGCCCCTTCAACCAAGCCACTGCTGCTTGAAGCCTGGTCCTCTGCTTTGGTAGAAGCTTCTGTCAGTATTTCACCCAAACAATTTATTAAATACTCCATGCCATGAAGTTCATCCTTTATTTTGGTTTTTATGTCATGTCTCAGAGCAGTCAGAATGAACAGCAGCTTCAAATCAAACAACATTATTACTTCTTTGAAGGGCATATCTTTGTAAATCCTTAGCCTGGCTACCAATCCCTGAGCAATGGATGTATGTGCACACAGGGCTCTGGCTACTTCACTGTTGAATGTTAAATTGCAAAGACATTTGAGTGCCTCAACTGCCACATCCCTCTCTATTAGATCCAATGGCATCATGGACTCTTCATCAAGAGCTTCAAAGTTATACAAGCCAGCTCTTTCTATTAGAGTTGTTACCCATCTTTCACATATCAGATTTTCAAGGTCTGATTTGTCTCGGCTAAAAATCAAACAATATTTTGTAAAATTTTTGGATAAAACATTTTCTTTTTAAAAGTACATATTTAAAACATCACAAACCTTAACACCCTTACAGATGCTAAGCAGAGCGCGTGAACAGATGATGAAGACTTATCCTGTAAACGTTGAAATAAAGCTGTCCATAACAATGCTCTCTGATTCTTTTCGGCCAAACCAGGAAAATTGAACGCGTTTTCATTCTGGAAATTTACAGCAAATATTAATATGAATGTCAATCATTGCATTACTTTAGATGTTGTCACTCTAATTGAATTAAACAAGCCTTACATTTTTTAGAAAGCGCTGTAATATTTGGCCGACTTCTTCTACGTTATCGTTAGTACTGAGGATTTCAATTTCGCGTTCTTCCATTGTAACAGTGTCTTCTACTTTTCCCAAACACTTTTGGCCGCTCTCTCCGTTCAATCTGGATCTACGGTGGTAGGACAAAGAAACAGCCAAAGAGAACGTGTAATATTATTATAGCTTTCCAACGTACAAACACAAACAAACGAGAACACAGCATAAAATTATTATGTTATCAATACGCGCAAACAAGAAAAACCCAAAACTGAATGAATGAAAATGAGTTATCACTGACAGGGCTGACATTGACTTATCTGTCATGGGCCGCTTTCCGAATTATTAGAACTTAGCGCCATAAGCGCCATATTCACCATCCATCTTGCTGCACGTCCCGCCAAGGCCACGCGCGATGCACGACGTAAAACGATAGTGAATAGTCTTGACGTACGTCAATTATTATTATTAATTGCTTGCTGGATTTGTACGACGCAATTTTGCATCCAGCAAGGGCCCCCACCCACTACCGCGAGCGTCGTGCATAGCACGTGGGATTGTCTATATGCTTGCTGTCACACTTGCTGTACTGCAGGTTAATTTGATTCTTCTAGGGATTCTCCCTTTTTACGGTAAAATTATTAATGACATGGCTTACGGCTATTTTATTTTGACAGGGATTTAGGGAATTTTGGGGTAAAATCGAAAATTCCCCTAATCTGGCAACATTAACTGCGGCCTTGAGCTGACGTACAGCACGCTGGATGCGTGCACGATAGTGTGTATGCTACTGCGGCCTTGGCGGGACGTACAGCAAGATGGATGGTGAATAAGGTACTTTATTACTCAGAATACTTTGTCTACGGTCAAGTTGTATTCTGTGGTTCCTTCATTCTGTGCAAAAAAAAAACTATACTCTTTGAGCAGCTGTCTATCTATGTCACCCACGTCAAATTTGACGTTTTGTCTTCGTTCGTTCAAGCGATTCTCTTCCCTTGATGGGATTAGGAGACTTTTATTTGTAAAAAGCACAATATATTTGGCCTGAAAATGCCAACTGCTGCTCTCTCAGGTCATTTCGTCACTAAAATAAAGCGTAAGTTTTCATGAATCTTACAGACTTGTTATTATTGGTTGAATAAAGTCTTACATAATTTGTAAAAAACCTCTGAAAAGTTTAGTGTTAGTTACATTTCAACATTATGACATGACTTATTTATTAGCTCTTTGCAATTATGATAGAGAATGACATTAACTTGTACAATTCCAGCCACGGCCAGTTCTCTGAGCATTGTTTACATCAAGTCGGCCTCATACAGTTCGGATGGCAGTAATAGGCCTAACGTGGCCGCTTACAAGCGGGGCACTGGAGGCCGGGCCAGCTTTAATGGCATCGTAGCAACAGTGTTTGGATGCACAGGGTTTGTGGGCCGCTATGTGTGCAATAAACTGGGAAAGTCTGGTGCTCAGGTGAGCCTTTACCATGTGTAGTCAGTCATCAAAGATTTTGCCAAAGAAATTTATAAAATAAAAACTGCTGTCGATTTCTTTCTGTGGTCCAGTGGTTAGACCACCGGTCTCAAACCCAGAGGTCCTGGGTTCAAATCCCGGGGGGGGGGGCAACATTTTCTGCTCCGTTTGGTTAGTGGTAGGGCTTGTTCTAAGTCCCCCTGGTTAGTTACCACCATCTTATCGAAGTCTGTCACCATAACAACAATGTTAATGGCATTGTTGTGTTTCGGCAGTTAGAGGTAAGATAGCCAGTTCCTCTGTGGTTTAGGATTCCGAGTGAAGCTTTCTTCTCTCTTCGGCCTGATCATCACTTACCATCAGGTGAGATGCAGGCCAAGAAGTTCCCAGATGTGGTAAAAAAAAATATATACTATGTATAGAATTCCTCTATACTACTACTCATTGTACCTTGGTAAACCTGTAAAGTTGGTTATTGTATGATTTCAGATGATCTTGCCCTACAGGGGTGATTTCTATGATGCCCAGAGGTTGAAAGTGGCTGGAGACTTAGGACAGGTGCTGTTCACGCCATTTGACATCCGTGATGAAGAGTCTATTGCTAAGTCTGTCCAGTACTCCAATGTTGTCATTAATTTATTGGGACGTGACTATGAAACCAAGAACTTTAAGTATAAGGACATACATGTAGATGGCCCTAGACGTGTTGCAAGGTATGAAATAACTGACTAAAAATGAAAATCACTCAGTCAACTGCATGTTTATATGCTGCAGTGCTGCAGTTTTTATTTCTTATTTAAAAAAAAAAACAATTCTTTGAATAAAAAACAATTTGCAAACTTACAGATATCTTCAAATAACAGAAGTTATCAATGGAAATTTTTTGTTAGACATTTCTAACAAAATTATCTATACTGTTTATGCCAGTAACATAGCACCATAAATCTATAGATAATAAGGATAAAAGAAAAAAAAAACAAATCTCTGTCTTTTGACACATCACCATCATCAGTTCATAGCCCGGGGAATAAAGGCCGAATTTTAGGCTAACTTTGCAATAATTTAAAACAATTATTTTTTATAACTGCAAAAGTGAGTTTGTTTATTACGCTTTCACGTTAAAACGGCTGAACGGATTTGGATGAAATTTGGCACATGGAAAGAGAATTATAAATAATTATCTATGTGGGTAGATGATGACCTGGGTTAGGACATAGGATAATTTTTATCCTGATACTCCCAAAGGATCGAGACTTAAACGTGTTAAACTGCTGGGCGCAGCTAGTAAATCATACTTGGCATTTCAGAGATATAAAAAATCTCAAATAATAATTCAGGCAAAAATGTAACAGAGTTATTTAATAATGGAAAATACGGGTTATGTTACATTTTCTTTTTGGTACATAATTATATTTGTATAATTTTACAAATTAAGGAATATAATAAACTCAATAAAATGATCACGTCATTAAAAAAATATATACGGTTTGTTTTATGTGTTAAATTTTCTTGTAAGTCAGATAGCCTATAAATAAAAGTTAAGAGGGTTTATCCTAAAAGTTGGCAACATCGCAAATAACTGAAATCTTTACCTGTTTTGATTAATATAGCAATATTACTGTACGGAAATAAGAAATGTGGCTAACTAGCAAACTAGAATATGAATAATGAATTGCAATTATAACCCGTTTTAGGTGTAAAAAAGGCATTTGGAAACTTTCCAAATACTTTTTTTACATCTAAAACTAAATATTCGGTGTTACGCTATTAATTATTGCATTCGATAATCAATAATCTAGTTCCCTAGTTAGCCACATTTCTTATTTCCATATTGCCAAATTAATGAAAACAGTTAAATATTTAACAGATATTTGCGACGTTGCCATCTTTTAAGATAAACGCTCAAACGAATTCTGTAACATTTTAGGCAGAACGGAGGTTGCAAAAAAATAAAATATAATAACTTGCGCTTGTACCATAATGTTCAAACTTGTTAGATAACGTATTAAAATATTTAACTAGGTAATTACATGTCTAAAATCCGCTGTAAATATTTTAAGTTGAAGTACGATTAAAAATTTTCGTAATTTTATTGCTGTCGAATTTTCCACAGACGAAAATGTTTAATTCTGGAAAAATATGTTGGTTTCACTAATTTTTTACATAATGTAACCAAAATTTGAGTTACTCATTTAGTTCCCACGAAAAGCACACAAAAATCTGTCAACACTCTACAAAGCTCTGCATGTAGAGGTAAGGCTTGTTAGTGCCTGGGGGCACCCGGACCCAGACAACGGGCACGCTCGCGACTAGGCTCCCGCCGAGCCATGCAGCTCTCGTCATGGCAAACTTAGCTTGGGTGTGTGTTATTCGTACCACGCAAAGGAAAACAATAGAATCCCCAGTTGTTCCCTTAGTTGCTTAGTCTTAGGAGGACTTATAGTGACCGTATTGGTGGTATGCTTCAGAAAGGTTAGGTGTATAGTACTCACAACTGGCGTGTATGACCAGCACGCGTAGCATGACCGCCGTAGAAATGGGTTTTGTCGACAGAAGAATAGACAAAATGACAGATTGTGATTGTTAATCTGCCATTTTGTCTATTCTTTCGTCGACAAAACCTGTTTCTACAGTGGTCATGCTACGCGTGCTGATGTATGCAAGATACTTGTATCTCGATCGGTCGATAGTGGACTGAGTCTTGACTCAGTCCACTATCGACCTCCGGTCTCCGGAGGGGAGTGATGTGGCGGCATCTACATCGCCACATGCGAACTACGCATCAAAGACCTGACGTCACACAACATCCTGACGTCACTCAAATCCTGCATCGCGCAATTAGAGTTTACCGCGCGGTGGACATATATACAAGCTCACGACTTCAACCTCTGGGCAATTGCCCGCCAGACATGACACCCGTCTGGTCGGAGGATCCTCCCTTTTCTATGGTGGATGAGTGAACTTTACACCCTGTTCCTCATACCCCTAAATTTCAAAAATATATCGGTTTACTTGAACGGCCGAAGTTATAAATATGAGTCGCGCCAGTGTGATATTGTGCGGCGCGTGCGCAAGACGTGCGCGCTGCCACAAACGTAAACGAGGCAAAAGTAGTATGTAAGGATGGTAGCAGGTGGCGTTCTGTAATTTCTGCCTACCCCCTCGGGAAGAAGGCGTGAGTTTATGTATGTATGTAACCAAAATTATCCTGTTAACTATTTCACCTCAATTTGTATTCACCAAAACGCGTTAATTTTTTTACTGTGATGCGGTTACGGTTGGGTGCGAGAATTTTATTATTAAGTATTACAGGATTGCACGAGAGATGGGTGTAGAGAGATTCATCCATGTGTCTTACCTGAATCAATCACCAAATCCTACACCCCTGGCTTTGAAGAAACCATCCAACTACAAGATCAGCAAATACTGGGGAGAGTGTGCTATTAGAGAGGAGTTCCCCACGGCTACCATCATACGTGCCTCGGACATCTATGGTCCTGAAGATCGATTTTTAAGGTACTCTCCTTTATGAGGGTTTATCCTAAAAGTTGGCAACGTCGCAAATAGCTGTCAAATAATTACCTGTTTTGATTAACTGGGCAATATTACTGTATGGAAATATTAAATGAGGCTAACTAGTGCACTATTTTTGATTGATTATGAAATGCAATAATTAATATCGAAACACGGAATATTTCGTTTTAGATGTAAATAAAGTCTTTGGAAACTTTTCAAACGCCTTTTTTACACTTAATACGGTTACAACATCAAACTGAATGTTATAATTGCAATTCATTATTAATATTCTAGTTCGCTAGTTATCCACATTTCTTATTTCCATACAGTATTATTGCCAAATTAATCAAAACAGCGAAATATTTGACATCAATTTGCGACGTTGCCCACTTTCAGAATAAAAACTCTTAATTATTATTAAAATTCTCAAATCCTGGTAAAATAAATACATAAAAAATCATAGATCAACCTTGTAAGAGCTTGTGTTTCGATCACCAGCGCGTCTGGGCTAGGACAGGAACCATCATAAAATACTTGCAGTAATTGCAGTTGAGAGTTAGCTTGCTTGCGGTAGCTTCTTAGATCAAACACTTAGATAGATAGATAGATAAATCGTTTATTTGGTGGACACAAAAGACAGCACAAAATACAAAAATACGATTAAATAATAGCTAAATACATGAATATAGCTATAAGGTGCCAATATACAAAAAAAGAAAGACATTGTGACACCCACGTTGACTTGATACACCCACTCATAGATAAATTACCTAGAAGCGCAGAAGTTCGTACAAAATGCTCAAAAAGTCGGCCAAAGGCTCGACCCTCTTTGAGCCTTGTTGGGATTAAATTATGCGCTTGTCCTCTACTCTATCTCACTATCGGAGCGATATTGATCGGATGTCGGTCGAATGTGAGTAGTAGAGAAACGCCAGGATGCAAATTACAAATTATACGCCGCAGACGCGGCATTTCGAAAATTTGCTTTAAATTCTTTTTTTAATAGTGACTGTCTCGTTGGTCTAGTGGTTGCAAGCGTTACTGTGCATGAAGTCCCGGGTTCGATGCCCGAGTCGGCCTAAGCGTTATCGGTTTATCTCAGTAGCAGTCCGGAGTCTGGATTTGTGCCCGGTTGATGGCAATAGGCTCGCCCCCTATATTATGTGGAACTTGAAACATGACCGTCGCAATGTGGGTGTACTACACCTCTGCCTGACACTTCATGTTATGTAGTGTACACTAATTATTTCCTTGTATGCAGGTCCTTTGCTTCAGCCGTACGTATTCATGGACAATACATGCCGTTGTGGAGGAACGGCGAGGACACCATCAAGGCCCCTGTGTATGTGTCGGACGTCGCTCAGGGAATTATGAATGCCATTCGCGATTGTGATACTAAGTGCCAGATTTACCAGGCTACTGGGTAAGCTAATGATTACTGTTATATTTAATTTAAAGAAGTACATAAACAATTTTCTGAAAGAATCAATCAACATGGCTTAAAAGCTTTAAGCGATTGTAACGATTGTATAGTCACCTTCGTAAGTGCTCTATCTCTCTCTAGACTTTATTCCTATAAGCGAATGTAAGCAAGCGTTTCATATGAATATCCTATACTATTAAACGAGCAATATAGTAGTGGCCACAAATCGTATAATATTTCGCAAATTGTACTGTTTTATATAAATTTATTTATTGTAATTTTACTATTTTAACTTTATACTAACAGAAATGATTACTTTACTTTTTAGACCCAGAAAATATAAATTATGTGACTTGGTCGACTGGTTCTACGCGCTGATGCGTAAAGACGAAAAGTGGGGTTACGTTCGCTACGACATGAAGTATGATCCTATTTTCGCTTTGAAGATTATGCTGGTCAACTTGATTTCACCAGCATACCCGTTGGGTGGCTTGCACTGGGAATCGATTGAGAAGGTAATATTGATTATATTTTCTCGCGTGATATTTATTTACAACTAGTTACCAGCCCCGGCTTCGTACAGGTAGCACTAAGTACTTATTTACGGCGCACCTACCTACGCTACCTACCTACCTACCAACCCTACCCTACCTACGCTACCTACCTACCTACCTACCCTACCCTACCTACCCTACCTACCCTACCTACCTACCAGGGGCAACCACTTCATAGAACCCCATTCCTACCGGCTTCCCTTCGGAACAACCACTCTACTTGAGTTTACTGTTACTTAATATGATATAGTAAATACATAGTCACATTACAGGTATTTAATACATCATAAGATAAAAAACATTAGAAAAACGCGTACGCAGCACGCAGTTTATATTTTCGCCTCAGCTAAGAGTTCCGACGACACTAGCGCCAATAAGCCGCACGTCGTGTGTCAGAATACAGTATTAATCATAGTACGGACCACACTACTTCGGGCACACTTCGGTGGGTGCGTAGGCGAGAACGAGATAGAATGAGGTGTTGTAGAATTACGTAGATTTGCAAAAAAAATATTGTGCCATACAGTGATAAATGTGATAATATTTTGATTTACGTGAGTTTGTGTTTGATGTGGTTTAAAACGATTTAATGTTGATATGAATTGAGAGCTAGATAGAATTAGTAATATTCCATATCGTAGATTTGTTGTGTTGATTTCTTGGCAGATAAAATCACGTTTTTTTTTTTTCACCTGTTCCCTCGCATTTTATTCGTCATAACATAATTTTAGAATATATGTGTAATAGACTGTTTTT
This sequence comes from Agrochola circellaris, assembly GCA_914767755.1. Taxonomy (NCBI): domain Eukaryota; kingdom Metazoa; phylum Arthropoda; class Insecta; order Lepidoptera; family Noctuidae; genus Agrochola; species Agrochola circellaris. Next base: position 8,658,841 of record OU611847.1, read on the forward strand.
CAGAAATAAAACTATATTAATATAGTTCATTTTCTGTAAAACATTGATAATTTTGTTTGTGTAGATCACTACACAAACAAAACAAACCAGATAGTGTCAAGTGTCTCTTTGGTACTACTACTTGACCATAGATGGCGTTAAATTAAGAAAAAGTAAAGGAATTACTAAAATTTTTGAGGTAATAAATTTTGATGTTATCTTGAGTATAATATAATGAGAACTGAACAATTTTATCTTCGGCTTCCCTCTAATGGAATTTGTAGCTGCGTTACTGCTACCTACCCTACCTGCCTACCTACCCTACCTACTTACTTACATACCTACCTACTAACTACTTACGTACCTCCCTACCCACACCTACCTGCTTACCTACTTACTTACTTACATAACTACCTACCTTCTTACAGACCTACCTACCTACACCTACCTATCTTTTATACAAACCCTGTCCTGAGAATAACGACGAACACAACAAAAAAAAGAATTATCCAATTTGGTGCAGCCTTTCTCGAGTTATGAGCTTAGCAACACATTTAGCAATTCATTTCTATTATATAGATTTCTATCGCCTGGCCAGATATGGGTACGCACGTATATAACCGAGATACTAAGACCCGTTAAGACGCAGATATATGCCAGTGAACTTGAGTGGTTAGCTTGCGTGTTCTGTACTGAGCTCAAGCACCGGGTCGTACGTCCAGCTAGTAATAAGACTCGCCAGTCAAGGAGCGCTGTCCCAGATTATACGCTTTATTAATTTATTATACATAAAACAAAAGGTATTTTAAAAGATCAATAATTAAATTATCTTTAAAATGGTGAAGGTTTCAGAAAAATACGCTTGATGTATTTTGCATGATTCTATGTACCTAATATAAACATGATCTAAAATATTCATATATTAGGTAACTTATTAAAATGCTCTAATTTAACATATATTTTATCCAAATCATTAACACTACTCGTTTAGCGTGATCTTTAGTATACAATCATTAAAAGTCGGTTATCGTCGCCTTTGTGCGGATTCTAGATATTCGGGTGCTTTTTTGTCCAATATAACGCGCGTACGAAACGCAAGTAGTATGAGGGCGTTTGTCTACCGCAGCCAGCACAGGGCGTCACCCATAAACGAGATCATTTGAACCGAACATGACGTCCCGGTGACGGCGATCGTGTGTCTACCGCGACCGAACTCTGTGGTTATGATAGACGAAAAGCTCTTTCAATTCAAGCGTTTGCGCCGGACTGCAGCGGTGCCCGGAGCGGTGCGGGAGTCATACTGCGCACGCACTATTGTTTTTTTTTTGTTGTTAAATATGGAAAAAAAGCAGTCGTACGTGTTAACACGTTGCGAGCGCAGTGCGCCCTAAACAAAAATCGGACGAACGGCAGTGTGTGGACAAGATCAAACGTGTTTTGTATTGCCGGCACATCGGCTCGTCACAATCTCGAGCCGAGGTCTAGCTGTCGCGCCGAACTACTACTCAAAACTTGGGTGGGCAGGCGCTGGGATGACGTGCGTGCGGTGGACACGCGGCCATATTAGATGTATTTATCGCTACTTCGGCGCCGTCATCTCGTTCTCGGTGACGTCCCGGTAACGGCGGTGGTGGACAAACGCCCCAAGGGCTCTTGGGCCGTTAGGAGTGCTACGCACTGTTCAATTCAGCTAAATGAAAACCTCTCAAAACATTATTTTCAAGAAAATTCTTACTTTGTATCATACGAGTATTCGGAACTCATACCTATCATGGAAAGCAATTTTTTTATTATTAAATATACTAATACCCTGGTTATCATTTACAGGAAGCCACATCAGACATTTTCGATGATAGCCTCCCGACGTTGGAAGACCTCGGTGTTCAACTTACGAACATGGAGGATCAGGTACCTTGGGAACTGAAGCCATACCGTGCCCACCAGTACTACATGGCTAAGATAGGAGAGTTTCCCATACCACCAAATCCTAAAATTCAAATATAACAATCACATCTTGAAGTGACATAAATCATGTAAATTTCAGTAATACTTATTATTATTACCAACTGAGGAGTAGTAGGAACCTTGTAGATTATTTTGAATAAATTATTCTGTTTATTTTGGTGTTTTATTGAGTCTGAGGGTGAAGGCAATTCAATAATAAACTTTTTAATCAGTGTCATAAAGTTCGAATATAACATAGATACAGACTTTTTACAGCTTTTCAGGCGCGTGTTTGCCGTCGAGATTTACACACAGAGATGTACAAGATACCTCAAAAAAAGTACCTGGAATACAAGATTCAAGATACCTTTAAAAATGTATTTGAAATAACAGATACAAGATAGTTTTGGAAATAGTATTTGAAACACAAGATACAAAATACGTATAAATACATTTTTAAGATATAAAATACTTTTTTGAACGAAAACATACATTTATTAATTGATCAAGTGATTAATCGCGTAAATGTCACAAAATATTACATTTTTATGGTCGGCAAACAGGTTCTATATATTTTTTTTTTTATTGTACTGGTGTCTTCATTATTTAAATATTGTAGCGTTTCTAAATCAGCTATGCTGCCAGGTAGACCCTGTGTTGTTGTCGCTACTAGCACAGATTAATACAGATGGGACACTCCGCAGTATAGGTATGAAGCTACAAGAACGCGAAGGGCCCGTCTTGCTAGGCCAATTCAGTAAATGTAACGTAGTCAGAAGATCTAAGAGTTACGCGATAGAAAGAGAGGCAACTTCTATGTGAATATAACTGCAGGTGATTAACGCTCTGCAACCTAAATTGCAATGTCGTAGCGAGAGTCGCTTTTTATTTAAATGATTTTGTGGAGTGTCCCATCTGTATTAATCTGTGCTAGACAGTGCGGCTTCTTGAAAAGTTGATAAATTAAAATTTTAAGGGTGCGTTCAGTTTTTATGATGGGATGCCGTAATCTAAAAAAAATGCATACATAATGAATAAAAGTATTTTACCTAACTTAGTATTTAGAAAATACTAAGTTACGAAAAGAATGTATCTAAAATACTTGTATCTAAGATAAGTCACATCTCTGTTTACACACGAAATCCGTGTTTTATTACGACCTAAGGTGACGTAAATGGTGTAATGAAGCATTCTGGGAAGGGAACTCAACCCTGATACTTACACACTGCAACATGATCATGAAGTAGGTATGCATAAGGGTCATTTTCACAAAAAGTGTACATTCCAGTTTGGGTGTGTCCCACAACTTTTGTATTTTTTTTAAAGCATAATATCTACATATAAGAAAAAAAACACTAACGCTTTGGATCTGTGGTCAGTTTTTAACAATATTGTATAATATTGCTGCTTATAAAAATGAAGATAGAAGGTATCTATTTTAGCGCTGTCCCACTACCATTTTCATTAATATAACGTAACTTTAAGAATTTTGTTGACGTATATATAATAAATTGTTTGATATTTTGGAAAGTATAGTTATGCACGATTTGTTAAACAATTATAGAAATAATCTAATGTCGCTTAAAATATTTTAAATAAATTAATCTCTGTGAGGACACAAATTAGTTCAAATGGAAATTTCCCTTCCGAAACCGCAATTTTTGCGATATGATGCTATCAAAACTACCGTTTACGCGTATTTTTTTTCGATCGGCAACATTCTTAATGCTGTCAACGGGTGAAAACAAGTATTTCGACCATTTTGACGGCGGCCGGCGGACGAACAACATTACTTCAGGTAGCGGTCCAGTTTTGCTTTTCCAGAGCCGCGACCAATTTCAAAGTAAGTTTACAAGTTTATTTCTTGCAAATTGTTTTGATATCTTCATTAGCTTTCAGTGAACTTAAATTGATACCAAGCTTGTTGATTAGATGTGTTAGTTTTAAATAATTAAAACAAAAGTGTTTAAAGTCAGACTTCCGATACTTCCGTTCCGTAACCAAAACGCAGGTAACGTAGAAATGGAATTGAAAAGTTTCGGAATGGAATTCTTAGGAAGATGATACATTATATTCGTAGTATCGATTTTAAATAATAAAAAAAGAGAAGACTTCCAAATCTAATTCGTAACGTTCTTACGGTGTCACTTTGTAAAAAATAACAAATATTAATATATTATTTATTGTAACAAAACAATTTTGAGCTTTTGCTAAATAGTGTTATGTGACAATAAGTGTTTTTTTATTTTGTTTTGATAAATATTATAATATATTGTTGAAATTAATGTACTCAAAATGACACACGTTCTAGTAAAATGTATTCATTTTCATAATAATTATTATTTTAATTGGTTGACTATGTAACATGAATATTTTTTTCAGGTACTTTATCTACCCAGTAAGAATGGTTGTCCTAGCAGACGTTGATAAATTTATAAACAAAAATGATTTTTTATTATTGCACGAATCAATATGGCCATGGTTAATCACTCATTTCCGAATTGCGGAAAAATGCCAGCCGAGAAGATGAAAAGATATCGGGAAAAACTAAAGAAAGACCCCGAAAGGTATGAAGAGTATAAGAAAAAAGATTTGAATAGAATAAAATGAAAGAATAAGAACTTTTTTTCACTTTGTTCAACATAATAAATTAATAATACACCCCGTATTATGTTGAACAAGGTGTAAAATTTGAGTTGTGTTCAATTTTATATTAGAATATTTATAATAATTTGATCTCATTTTCTTGATAATGTGCAATAGTCTTAAGAATTCTATTCCGTTATAGGAACAGTCAATTCCGTGACTGTCCTATTTTATATTTTGTTTTAAATATTATTTTTAGAGCGAAACGCTATTTAATTGGTATTAGCTTTTGTTACCTTAGAGTGTAATCATTTGATTTATGTAATTATAAAAAGAGTTTCTAAGTTGTATCCTAATTACCAGAAAGTATTGAACTAATTTGGTCCAAAGAGTAACGTAATGGAAATTAAAATGGTGTTAAGTATGTTTGCTATTGTTGATTTTATGTTTTATCTATTTTGTATTAAAGTAAAAAACATTGTTATCCAATTATACTATTTGATTAAATCCAAACGAGTTTTATTTTATTTCTTTAGCTGAAAGCCATTAGTTTCGGAATGGAATAAATTTTGTTCCCCAGGGGCAATAAATTAATTGTATTTCAGTAAATAATCTTGATTATGAGGTTTTGTTATAATTTTCATATAGTGAAAATAATAACAATTGTAAAATAAATTTAAAATAACGAATTACAATAAATAAATAAATAAATTTCGGCATATTTTTAATAGTGTAGGTACACTTTTTCTGAAAATGACCCATAATCTCGACACCAGCAGCAATTTACACTACGCTAACTTGAATTTTGGGCAATTTCCGTTTTTAATGCCAAATTATTTATTTATAGTAAGTATGAACTTTCAATTATATCCAAAACAATTCTATAGAAATTCCAAAAAATTACGTACCTATAATAGTTAGTACGTAATTATACGTAATTTTTTTTGTGTAACTACGTAATTTTTTTATGCCTTTTAGAAAAAAGGCACGACTTAGCCGAGAGTAAGCACACTCTTACGAGTACTATTACATGGCGGTTGCTATTAGTATTGTTTTTTGAATTTGATTTTATAATTTTATTGAATTTATGTTTTTTATTTTAGGTGTATAGTTTGACAATTAATATGAATTTAATGTAACGATTAAATGATTATATTACGCTAACTATGAGTTGGTAATTTATTGCACATTAATTTATCGGTTTTTTGTGTATAGGTACACAAAAACACTTAATGTAACTCGGGTTAAATTCAAAACTTACAATATAAAAAGAAACTAAATAACAACATTCCTTGTATTGTCAAGAGAACTGACAACATTGAAACTTTTAATAAATTATCTTTATTAATAAAAAGTTATCACATTTTGTCTTTGAAATGCCTCTGGTGTAAAATCGACTTTTTCAAGTTAGCGTTGTATAAATTGCTGGTGTCGATCTGTTCGCATTTAGCGAATCCTGATACGAGAGAAGAGGGGATGAGCATTATTATAGTATGAAAATAGACGAGACCTAAGATCAAGAGCCAGTAAAGGATCTCTCTCTACGTATCGCCAGCAACGCAAGTTGATTAAAAGTTACTTGACACCAAGTTATTCCATACTCAATTAAAGCTTTTACGGTTCCGGTTACTACTGAAAGGGTGTCAACAGGACCCTATGCCGCCGCCGTCTGACATCACAAGGCTGTAGTATCTCTAAGCGAAGTATGGGAAAGTTATTTACGTAGCGATGATCTGTACATATAATCTAATTTAAACCCTCCACCTCTTGTGTAAAATTCTGGGTTCGATTCTCAGAATTAACGTTTTTCACGCTGTTCTTTTTTAAGTATTTTAACCCTTTGTGGCACCCGTCCTACTGCCGGGGATTAGCGATTAGACCTAGTCACTAAAAACGAGTTTGTTTGACAGTTCTTGCCGGTGGTGTTGTGAACAGTCTGCGATCAACTACTAGTTAATATATTATGAACTAGCTTTTGCCCGTGGCTTCGCCCTCGTGGATGTCGGAAAATATCCCACGAGAACCTACTACCGGGATTAAATTAAAAGTACGTGTTATGGGTTAATCCAGGTTATATACTATGTGTGCCAAATGCCATCCAAATCCGTTCAGCCGTTTTTGCGCCAACCCGGAACATACATCCAAACAAACGGACAAAAACTAAAAACTTCGGCATCAGACTCAGTAGCAATAACTATTCTGAAAGTGGGCAACGTCGTCAATAGATGTCAAATATTTCACTGTCTTGTTTAATTAGGCAATATTACTGTATAGAAATAAGAAATGTGGCTAACTAGCGAACTAGAATACTGATTATGAAATGCAATAATTAATATCGTAACACCAAATATTTAGTTTTAATCTCTATGTTTGGACATAGCTTGAGATGTAAGGTTTAAGAAGAAAATTAAAACGGAATTAGATTACATTTTTTTTATTAAACTTATTTAAGGTGCAGGCCTGCCTCGTCCAAATCCTCCTCTCTGAAATTAAACAAAAATATCAAAATTAGAAAGGAATCAATTTTCCACATTGGTTTTGGAATATTATAAGTTTTTTAGCCAGCTGTTATGGAATTACTGGTAGGTACTAATTTTATGGCCTTTTGGAACAGTCACATATACATGAATGTTCATATGAAACCTTTTTATACATTCACTTATGTGACATGCTTCGTGGATAGAGAATGTGTTAAATTGGTAGTTGTTGGACCATGCCTAAAGCTTTTATTTCTCAACATTCAAATTAGATTCCCCCATTTGAACTTGATAAATATGCCACTTGTCTCTACGAATGTTAACTTAGAACACTAATATTAGATGAAACTTACGAATTCAACATCAGCTGAACCAGGGCCAACATCAGCCTTCTTGTCGTGGGCAGCTGGCGTGGTGGGTGCACGGCGGTACGCGGAGCGGTCCTCGGCAGAACGGGCGGGCGCGTCGGGGCGGCCCACAGCGCCGCGGCGGACTGTCTCGGCGCGCACGGAGCGTTTGAGGGTCGCCGGCACGATTTCAGGGGGCAGGTGCAAGAAGATCCTCAGGTACTCAATACCCTCGTTGGTAAGGTACCTATCACATAAGAAGAAATTAGGTTGATTGAATATTATTAAGGAATGTTTAGTCTAGTCACTCATTAATTAAACTGAAATGGGACGCTATTAAAGCTGATGTAGCCTATTACTACTATGAAAAAAAGGGGTTGTTTTTGATTTGTAAACAATCACTAAAACTTAATAATTAGTATGTCACCACCTACCAGTAGAAATGCCTCCAGGCAAACTGTTCCTTGACGTATCCTCTGGATTTCAGAGACTGCATAGCCTTTATAACTTGGAGGTTAGGAATCTTCTCAAGATCGGGGTGTTTAGGAGCATGATAGTCTTTCTTAGCTACCATAACTCCCTCTTTGAAGAGGTACTCATAGATCGACACACGGTTCTGTTTAGGCATCAACATCTTGAAGCACTACCTAAAAACAAGACACAAAATAAGCACTTAGGTTATCTCAATTTTGTTCAGTCACTTCAGCCACATGAACAAAATAACTATACCACGCAATTTATAAATCAACCTAAATCTTAAATTTGGGAATAAAACCCTACAAATTCTTTCGATTACATTAATAAAATCAGATTTCTATGTCTGACAGTACCTTCCGCCTATTTTGACAAAAGAAAAGGAATCTGCAAGTTTAGTTTGACAGTTGACATTATTTTGAAACTCCATTCCAAGCGCCTCGCGAACCTAGGATATTTAACATGTTATTTAGTCGATTTCTTCATACCGATTATTTTATCTCACAGTTTCCGTCTGTTTTTGATTTGCAAATTTTCGTTTCTTTCCCTTAAGGTCTAGCTCGTCTAGGTACATGCTTTGTTATTTCCGTCTTCTGACGGAACGTGTGCTCAGCGAACAGCAAGACAGTAACTCGCACAAACGGCGCAAACCTAAATGAATAAACCAAGTACTTACACGCTCCATCGTGAGACTAATTTAAATATGAAACGCAATTTTTTTTTTTTTTTTTTAATTCTTTCTTTTAGCTTTTATTACACGGTCAATCTGAATCACAATTATGGATTGAACTGATACTAGATTAATCCCAATCTAAAGCCGGCAATACATGTTGGTCATAGCTCGCCGAGCGAAAACGACGAGTACCAACGTATCTAGCCCATTTGTCTAGCCCCACTATTGCTCGTCGATGCTCGCCTAGCTCGCCGAGTGCAGGCAAGTACCAATTTGTATACGGTTCGTTTGGCGTGCATTGACAACACTCGGGATCGCTTGATAAATAAGTCGTCTCACTTCGGAACAGTGTCAGTTTTTCTGCACAAATCGCTGCACGCTCGCCTGCACTCGGCTATTACGACCAACATGTTTATAGCTCCACAAAAAGTCGTGAACATTGGCAGTTGCCATTTTTGGTCTCTTTCGAGCTTGAACAACATGTATTGCTGGCTTAACCGGTATCTTGCACTCAAGACTAGAAGCAAAAGCTACAAATTTTAACTAAAAAAATAAAACCATTTTTTGAAGTGCTGTATCTTAGAATTATTGGACATACAGAGCTATGGCTTTGCACAAATTGTAGCATTTTGTATACCTACTATAAAAATGTATAGGTGACTTTTTCCATATGATGCACGTTCTAAAAGTTAGAAGTCAAGTCAAGAAGGTTTTTCGAAGCTGCAAACTTGGTTATTCACTATTGGTATCTATCCTAACAACAACAATACAGTGTATTTTTTTGCGACCTAAAACTACATCTGCAGCAGCTGAAAGATCATTTCGCATAATAAAAATATTAATATCTTATTTAATAAATAGGGCAAGCTCGACTCTGACGCAAGATTCGTGCCCTCGCGCCCCTAGTCACCGAAGGTGACGCCCCGGGCGCCGGGAGTCGCGAGCCGACTTCCGGCCACCGTAGGCGCGGGCTTGCGGACGGTGAGCAATGGGTAGCTCGCCGTCTGATAGGGCCCGGGTCGACGGCGCGTTGTGTTCCAAGCGCGCCTCAAAGCGATGTCAGCACCAACTGACGGGGTCCGGAAGGACCAATGCCTGCCGGGGTTGCGAGTTCGTCCGAAAGGGATATCGCGACCCCGGCACACAGGCAACGGAAGGAACACGGGTGGGTTTTAGTCAGTAAAAGTCTGACACGCCCTCCCGCTCCGCCCAGAGCGGGAGAAGTTATTTGATGATTTCCCACCCTCAAAAAAAAAAAACGGTTCGTGTGGGTGGCACAGGTTCTCAAACAAAATGAATAATGATAATTTAATTTATTTTTACGCCACAGTAATTTTCAACATTATATTTACATGTCAAGTTACTTTAACGAGCACGCAAACAATGAAAACTATAGCGAGCGTGTACGGACTCGCGATCTTGACTAACGAACTCTTTGAGTATATTATGTTATGTGCTTATAACTAAATATTTTAGGCCTGTAATTATGGTCAGTTCAACATGTCTTTTTCGTTTCTTCCTCCTAAGTTTTCTTCCTGTCATCTCAGTGACAGAAGCATAACACTATTATTTTCAGCCAGGAAATTCTTGTTATATTTTATTGTCTATTATTTAACTGATAATCTGTGTTCTTGAATCTTGCCGAAATATGTCAAAAAATAAATTCCATTGAAGTAACAACTGGATAATTATAGCTACCATGAATAATATTTCACGTATTGTGTTAAGAACTGCAAAAAACATAAATCTCCGTTTTATGTCTACAAAAAAAAAAGATAAATGTACCCATACGGGTCAGATATGGGACTCCGATGACTATAGAATGGCGCGTTTCATGAACACTCATAAAGTAGTAAACCCTAACTGGCCTGTCGAATTAGTTGCGAAATTAAAACCAATACCAGTAGCAGGCAGAAAAGTGTGGTGTGACGGAGGAAGTGGTGCGGAAGGTCATCCACGAGTTTATATTAATTTGGACCAACCAGGTCCACAATACTGCATGTACTGCAATCAGAGTTTTATCAATATTTCCAATATCAAAAAACCTGTCGATCCGTGCAAGTAAAATCAGTTCCCGATTTAAAAATTTATTTTCTTTTCTAAACTCTTCGTTGTTAAAAAATAAAAATATTTTACTTGGCCACTCTGTAATTTTTCTTTATGTCACGATGTCAAAGCAAGCGGTACTGTCATTTAAGTGTCAATTGTTATAATGTCAGCCGTCACTTTCACTTCTTTTTACTTACAGTAGTCACGCTGGCTGTTTGGTATAAAGCGTCTATTTTTCAGAACGTCTTATGAAAGAAATACAAAGAAACCATCCTAGTAGTTTCATATAAATAGGTATAGTAGTTTAGGTTAAAATGGACTTTCAAAACCGCCCTGGTGGAAAGACTGGCGGTGGAGGAGTGGCGTCATGGTCGGAAAGCAATCGAGACCGGCGCGAAAGACTTCGCCAGCTCGCGCTGGAAACCATTGATTTGAATAAAGATCCCTATTTTATGAAAAATCATTTAGGTATGTATACTATTTCAAACTTAATGATCCGCACCTAATAGGGGAATACCTTGTACTGGCAATGCATGACAATGTTTTCGTTTTTGTTAATTCTACTTTGGCTTTTTAGAGTAATATTTAAAGGTTTTAAAACGTTCTATTATTACAGGTTCATATGAATGCAAGCTATGTTTAACCCTTCACAATAATGAGGGCAGTTATCTAGCTCACACTCAAGGTAAAAAGCATCAGGCCAACTTAGCTCGTAGAGCTGCTAAGGAAGCAAAAGAAGCACCGCAACAATTAGCTCCTGAGAAGCCAAGGATTGAACCCAAGAAGTTTGTAAAGATTGGACGTCCAGGTTACAGAGTAACTAAGCAAAAAGACCCTGAAAATGGCCAACAAAGTTTATTGTTCCAAGTTGACTACCCAGGTAAACAAAGTTTTGAGTTTGTATGGCCAAGAAAGAGACTTCTAAATTTTGAAAAACATGATTGACATTTAAAAGATTTACTGAAAATGCATGCTGAAAGTCTTTATTGTTTTGTGATTTGCAAATGTATTTCAATCTTAGAATGCCTTACCTTTTTGGCTAACTGTTCCATGGTACCTAAAGCTTACTTATTGGAAATATTTATAATTTACCAAATACAACTTTTCATTGAAATATTGTTTTTATTCTAGAAATTGCCGAAGGTGTGCAGCCGAGGCACCGCTTCATGTCAGCATATGAACAAAAGATAGAGCCTCCAGATAGAAGATGGCAATACTTGCTATTTGCCGCTGAGCCCTATGAGACAATTGCATTCAAAGTGCCAAGCAGAGAAGTGGAGAAACATGACTCGAAATTCTGGACTCATTGGAATAAAGATACGAAACAGTTTTTCCTGCAATTTGCATTCAAAATGGAGCCATTACGCATGCCTCCACCTCCTCCTAAGATGTGGGAGAACCATGGAATGCGCCTGCCTCCTCCACCTGGAGCCCCACTAATGGGGGTGCCCCCACCTCCTCCCTTATTACCTGTACCACCACCACCACCTTCTATGTAAATGTGTGATTTTGTTCAAATAGCCAATAAAAAATTCTTTGTAATTATGACATGTAATAATTTAGTGTTTAATTGGTTTTCTGGTTATTTAACCTCTAGATCACAAAAGCAATCCGAATTATTGCTTTTGTCTCTTGCCCTAATATCTCTTCATGGGAATCTGAACAACAAACTATGTGTCGTTTTACACTCGTAAAAAGTGGTGACGTTGATGACAATAAGTGCACACGCCTGACTGTTGCTACTTGCACTAGGCAGCCAAGTCAGGCTGCGGCGGCCGGAATATTGAAAAAATTCTTGGCTGCCTAGTAGCGCGGGCTCCAAATTAGAAATTAAATGTTGAATTGGCTGCCGACCCTAGGGTAGAGCAAGTGGAACGGTCACTCTAGACGCCAGATGAAAGCCAAATGCGGAAAACAATATCCAGCACAAAATAAAAAAATTATAGCGCCTTTTGAGAGACACGGGAGCATTTTTAACCGACTTCAAAAAGTAGGAGGTTCTCAATTCTACTGTTTTTTTTTTTTGTATGGTTGTTACGCAATTACTTTGCCAATTACGAATTGATTTTGATTATTTTTTTGTTTGATAGGTCATACTACAGAGGTGGTCCCATATATTTATTTAACTTTGCTTGGGTAGTTTATGAGTTAGCTTCAATAATTTTTATTTTTCCCACTTTAGTCCTATAAGGATGATGTTATATTAAGTTTCTGGCACTGTTATTTACATAGCAGAGCAGTAGCAGGTAGTAGTATTCGATTTTGTGTGTAGTAGTATTCGATTTTGTGTGGGGTAGGTACCACAACTAAAAAATAAATACTTTTTATTCAAAGTTATTTTTCACTTTGTAGTTTTAACTATTCTATGATGGAACGAGCTCGCTATATGCGTTTGCTCCTGTCTGGTGCAAACGTTTGCGTTCGCATTGCACGAAACATGAGTAAGATAGAAGACAGATCTCAAGATTTGTTGTTGTTGTTAACTGCGTTCGCACTCAGCACCTCGATGTATCGATATTCGATCTGGCACCATTGAAAAGGCTCCAGTAGGTACAGCCCATGTCTCGATCGAATCGAAGGCTTTTTCGTAGTCCACAAACGCTAAGCAGAGAGGCAGGTTATACTGTTCGGTATTCTGTATAACCTGCCGCAGCGTAGTTCTACGGTGCTAAAGCCTTTAGGTAGGTACTTACAGTATTCGGTTTGTTCGGGACACTGGAAGTCGTCAAACCTGCGCCCGAGACGTTTCGTGATGACTCTTGAAAACAGCTTGTAGGTACTTAGTAGACATGGCTCAGAAGTGATTTATTTGTGATTGTCGCCCTTCTTAAAGAAAAGTACCTATCACCACACCTCTATTCCAATGCCTATGGCATTTTGCCCTCGAGTATGACGGAATGAATGAAAACTCCTGAAGGCAGGCCGAAAATTCATGTCATTCATACGAATTTTCCGCCGGCCTTTAGGAGTTTGGCTGTAATTTCGTGATTACCTTATCCTTGGCCTCACCCTGGCCTTGTCGTTTTTAAGCTGCTTCAGAACCAACCTCATCTCAAGCCTGTGTATAGGTACCCTGACGGACTGACTTCCGGAAGACCACCCGGAAGTCGGTTCCATCATAGAAGTCGGTATAGTGTCGGGTCAATCTATGTGGCTCTTGGGTCGTTTGTCAGATACGTAACGGGGTTACTTGTTGACGTGTATAACAATATCATAACTGTCCATAAAACCTCTCGATCTCTCTCAACAGTTCGTTTGGCGGATATGATTCTCCCATCATCAGTCTTCATTTTCGTAGGCTGGCTCAATAATGATTCGTATTGTGCTAAACATGTTGAGGAATGCATACTCCTTATTGTATATCCTAACCATCTAACTTTATCAAAACAAATAACTGAATTGGAATAGAACAGGTAGGTAACAATAATCCTATGGAATTGTATCCTAGGCTTCAGCCGAGTTCGAGACTACAGTACATACAAATTTTATGCTTCAGCCTATGATTGGAGTAAATATGAATATTGGGTAATGGGTCCACTTGTACAAAACGTGATTTTTTTGTCTGGCCCTCCCGGCCCTCCACTCCAATGGCTTCAATCAACAGGTGGCCCAGTATATCTTCGCTAGTGGCCATGCTCGTCTAAAGTATATTGGGCACACTGTATTGAAGTTGATTGAAATAACTTTAATAATTAAAATAAAACATGGCTCAAAAACTGCATGGAACAAAAACAAATATTGAACTAAAGACATTCGATATCATCTCCATGATAACTTACACAACCGACTACTGGCGAATGTAAAATGGAACGTGTTATAACGGCCATCGGCTGATCAGGGGAGGGGAGCATTGTTTGTAATCTTTGTAAATAATAATAATAATTTACGCGCGCATTCATTCACCCCTTATTATTCCTATGGTCGTTATTTTATATCATTTTGAGAGTGAACTCAGTGAACGTTGACGGTTATTTCCTTTAGAAATTTTGTACGGATATTTATCAAAGAAAGTACCATTAATTTATACGCATCGTTATTTTTCCCATTATTATTGTAAATCATGTTTTCAAAAGCAAAGCGATTTGAACCACTTGGTAAGTTAGTTTTCTTTATGTACCTAAATTCCAAAATTTACGTTTTTTTCGGGATTTATCAATAGTTCAATAATTTTTTGTTCACGAAATATAGAACGTTATCTTGAAGCCTGCAATTTCACAGCAAGCAGTACCTAGATCATACAGTAGATTGCCCATAGCTTAACAATCAGTTCAGTTATAGATCACGAAAATCCCAGTTTTAGTTATAACTAAAATAAAATAAAATAAAATTCATAGCAAGCCCTAGGTCATGATTTCATGAACAATCGGTACATGTTAGCCGCACGGCTTATACGGGCATAATAACTGTTTGACTTCGACAGCGTCTTTATTCGAATGTAATAGGAGCGGATTTCGTAGTTGGAAGTGTAGCCACGGGCGTGCGGTTGATTTATTGTTCCTCTAATCACCAATAGGTACTCCCAAAACTTGATTTCGTAACACAGCGTTAGAACTGTGTTTCAATGACGAACAAATGTTAATAAGCAAACCCTAAAACCTAATCATATCAATTCATTTTCAGCTCCTGGCTCCACAAAAAAAAATCAAAGTAAACCAAACAATCCAGGAAATGACAAGCAAAAGCCGAATATTAAAACCTTCGCTACAGGGGCTAAGCCTAAGCTATTTGCCATCCCAGCATCTTCTAAAACCAATACTGATGTGCAGTCTCAATGCAGCTCTGTACCCAGTGTCAGATCATTTGCAACAGTAAGTGTAATATTTAATGAGTCTTTACTAGGACAACCCTTTTTTTAAAGCTGTGGTATTGACCATTAGCTAATACCAAGTAAATTCTTGTTTTACTAAATACTTACCACTAGACATGCATGCACCAGATATAATCAAAACATATCTAAAATCCGATTTCAGTCACAAATTATATCATATCGATAATCCGAACTAGACAAACTGATTTCACAAAACCACAATAAGAGCAGCTTTGTGTAATCAAGTATTTGTTTAAATTTGAATAGTTTTAATCAATGCCCTTACAACCAAATAATATTACTAGAGACAATCAACACTGCGAGCTGAAGGCGCGAGACCTACTAGAAATCGATGTCAAAATCTGAAATCAGATATTTAATTGTTTGCATAAAAATCCTAAAATCCCCATGTCTACTTACCATTTGCCTGCCAGATAGAATTCAAATAACAGCTGTTTCCGTTTAGATAATTAGCACTTGATTTGTATAGTATTCTCACACATGTTCAGGCATGAAACAGGAACATGGTTTGTACTCAGACCAAGTAAAAAACCAACACATAGCGTTGCGAAAAATACAGTGAAGCATGCCAAAACGACACTTCCGCTCTGTGCATACACACTCACATGCACACATTTACAATAACACTACAATCAAACTACACCACACAAAGCTCACACATGTTTACGAAAACGGATTCACGTCACTGTTGACAGCGCTATGTCTTGGTTTTTTATTTGGTATGAGGGTTCTTACATATTTCTATATATTTTTTTATCATCTATTTACAGCCAAAACCTTTAAAACCTATGTCTACCATCAAAGCTCCTGCCAGTCTGAAGAAGAGAAATGATCCAACTTTCCTTAACATGAAGAATGAAACTTCGAATGAACTTATTAAATCTCAAGAAGTGGAAATACGGTAATACTTGCTTTAGATTTGGTAGAATTAATTATTATAAAGTTTACACACCTTACCTTAATGACTGAAATGTAGCACACAGGTAGACGATGACCAGGGATAGGACATAGGATAGTTTTTTTTCTCGGTAGTCTAGTATGTTCCCTGTGGGAAAAAAAACCTATCATCATGCTACTCTACCCCTGTGCAAAACCTAGTCTTAACTAATATTATAAATGCGGAAGTGAGTTTGTCTGTTTCTTACGCTTTCACGCTAAAATGCCTGAACTGATTTGGATAAAATTTGACACTGAAACATGACCTGGATGAGGACATAGGATACTTTATATCCCGGTAATACGTTCCCGTGGGTTAATTTCCGACCTCCAAGCGGACGAAGCCGCGGGCAAAAGGTAGTAGTATAACTGTAACAACTTAATGTAATTTAAACTTGATTTCCACCTCAAACTCAACTCAAAGTATTTATTTCAAGTAAACCACTTTTGAATTGTCAAATGGTCGGTCAGTCAGAAAGATGAAGCTAGTTGCCCATTCCAAAGCATAGTAGGTTCCTATGGCGAAGAACGGGCAAGAAACTCCACGTACACTCTTTTCAATCAAAATATTGTTACAACATATTGGTTACATCATTCGTGTTGCAATTATACATGTGAGAACAATGTAGAAAGACGTGCACGATAAAAGCGTCCGTAATAAAAAGAAAACAATTCAAAAATTTAAATAATTTAAAATAAGCCATATCAGCTAAGAGACAACCAGTCCCTACTGACGGCGCCCGTTCACGAACATGACGCATGGATCAGCACCATTCAGTTCAACCATTTTGAAGGGAACTTAATGATCAAACACACACGCCACCACCAGCGAGACATTTGAGCGAGTCTGACATACTCTCAGCCACCAGGGCTCAATGAAGCCAATGAAAGACATACCCAGCAGTGCCGGATTAAGCAAGCGCTGGGCCCGTAGCAAATTTTATAGACGGGCCCTTGATCTGCTATGGGTTCTTATGTATAAAGTGGTAAAAAAAAACAATACTCAATATGTCTATTTGACATCAACTTTTAGAAATTGTATTACCCATATTCTGACGTCTTAGTCGGCAAAGGTAGTACGTATCACGTTTTTGAGACATCAAGTAAATTCAATATACCACTTCTTAATAAGTTTCACAAAAAAAATTATGCTCAGGCGGAGGTGGGGCCTGGGTTTGAATACGCGGGGCCCCCTTTAGCGCGGGGCCCGTAGCAATTGCTACTCTTGCTACGTGGATAATCCGGCACTGATACCCAGTAAATGGTAGTTTTGTAGAAGGTAATGGTCACAGTGCTCACACATGTGCTATGCAATTATACAATACAAAGAGATTGAATTTATGCAATGCAAAGATAGTTTTTGCAATCTTCAGCAGCTCAATCGTTTCAATGCTAATCAACTAGTTTATGCGCCCTTGTGGAGCTGGACCAGCCTAGAGCCAACATTTTTGTCAGCGATGTAATCCCCCAACTTATAATATGCTTGGCAGCACAGTGTGCGTTTTATACAAGATTTAAATTTCGGTGTAGTGTGGAGGTATTTTATTGTAAAATTTTAATCCCATGAAGGATGAGACTACTTTAGCCAGTCTGAAACCAGGTTGAACTAATTGGTCCCTATTTCTAGTACTATAATTCTTTCACCTATTTTACTGAAAAGATTAAGATTTTTCCTTACGTACTTGATGTTTTCATTGATATATTGAGAAGGTACCGTCATGATGTTAATATTTTTAAACAGTTCCCTAAGAGAATCGCGCCTGCGGAGGCTATATCCTACTCTGATGGCTCTTTTCTGCAGAATGAAAATAGAGTCGATGTCTGCAGCTCGTCCCCATAGTAAAATACCGTAAGACATGATGCTATGAGTAACTGAAATAGACTAGCCTCGCGGTATCTACATCAGTAAATTGACGGATATTTCTTACAGCATATGCTGCTGAACTTAGCCGTCCTGCAAGAGATGTTAAATGAGGACCCCATTGTAGCCTGGAGTCGAGCGTAATCCCCAGGGACACAGTTTTATCTACGAATTCTAGTTTCTCCTTATTCAATACTATATCACAATCAATACTTTTAACATTCGGTAAAGCAAATCTTATGTATTTAGTTTTTTTCCCATTTAATACTAAATTATTAACAGTGTACCAATTTAGGACCTGCAGTAGGGCGTTATTTACGTCGTCAAGATTTGATGCACGTCTATTTATCTTAAAAATTAGGGAAGTATCGTCAGCAAATAATTTGTGTTTGATTTTTTAATAAATGGGTTAGATCATTAATCTATATATATAAAAGAAAGTCGTGTTAGTTACACCACTTATAACTCAAGAACGGCTGAACCGATTTGGCTGAAAATTGGTGGGGAGGTAGCTTAGAACCAGGAGACGGACATAGGATACTTTTTAGTAGGGTAGGTAGGGTCGGTAGGGTAGGTAGAGGCAGGTAGGTGCGCCGTAGATACGTACTTAGTGCTACTCGAGCGAAGCCGGGGCGGGCAGCTAGTATATACTAAAAAGAGGAGAGGACCCAATATCAAGCCGTGTGGAACACCCATTTTTACTATTAGACCGAGTGAATTGACCCCATTAATTTGAACTTTCTGTTGTCTATCAATTAAATAAGATTTTATTAAACTGATCGCAAGTTTACCTAGTCCGTAATGCTCCAGTTTCAAGAGTAAGGTTTCATGATTTACGAAGTCAAATGCCTTGGAGAGGTCACAAAAGATTCCTATGGCATCTTGGACCTCCTCTCACGCTGTAATTATGACAGCACGGATACTGGTCTATAATTGTTGGTATCTTTACTGTCCCCAGATTTAAAAAAGGGTATAACTTTACTGTATTTAATTAAATACGGGAAGACTCCTTGGTCCACACACAAATGAAATATTAAAGCCAAATGGTGCTATAGTTTCGATTATGGATGTACAAACTTTGATAGATAATCCTCATAGATCTTCGGTCAATTTGATTTTAATTTGCAGAAAAGCTTTTATATCTATCATAGGGTTTATATGTTTCAATTGAAATTCAACCGGGCAGCCTGGAACGTTTGCTCTTAATAAATCAATTGACACATTGAGTAAAGAATTTAAAGCTTCCGTCGTTTTAGATGGATACAAATTCTTGAGCTACTTCTAGGTTAAAGCTTATGGCACCACGTGAAGTCTCCAATGTGTACTCAGTGTTTCTATTTTTTTTTTCCAGAAATAAAGACCAGTCTATTGCTGAATATACAAAACAAATTGAGGAATTGAAACATAAAATCTCACAGCTGGAAAAGCAATTGAAAGAAGTTACACAAAATAACTACAACAGGTTGGATAAGCAATTTTCCAAGATTCGTTTAGAAGACCTGGAGCGGAAACATGAACAAAAAGATATTACCGGTGAAACTGAAGGTAATTCAATTAATGATCTTAAAAACAAAATTTATGAACTAGAAAAACAATGTGAAAAACTGGAACAAGAAGTCACTGACAAACAGTTAGAATTGAGATCTGTTGAGGAAGTTATTACTATTCGAGATAGCTTATGCCAGGACTTGCAACAAAAATTAACAAATGCAGAAACAGATTTAGAGGAAACCCGTCAAAGACTTGAAATGGTAAAAGGTCATCATGCTCTTGCCCTAGAAGCGAATGAGAGCATTCGCCGTGAATACAAAGCAGAGTTGGAAACCTTAAAAACGAAATTGGAAGAAGAAAAGCAAACAATCATAAATAAATCCAAACTAGATCAAGAAAATATTAAGACAAATTATAAAACATTTATAGAAACAATAAAAAGTCAAATGATAAAAGACAAAATTGAGGCTGTTCAAGAGCTCCAACAAGATTTATTTAATAAGGATGCTGAGATGAAAGCTAAAATGGAGCAGATTGATGAAGCAACTCGTGAAAAATTGAGACTATGTGAGATACAATTTGAAGAGCGCACCAGAAATATTCATGATCATCACACACAACAGCAGAAAAAATTGCAGTACCTAGAAGATGATATCAAGGACCTGAAATATAAAATAACTTTGACTGAAGAAGAGAAAATAATTCTCCAGAAGGAAATTAATAATCTGAAAAATGAAAATGATTCCTTGAACAAAGAAAAACTGACTCTGATAAAAGAAAGAGATGAAATCAAAGAGGAGTCGAAAAGGAAGCTCATAGATTTTGAAAATAAAATAAATAAACTTACAGTTGAAGTGGATAAGGCTGTAAAGGATAAGAATAAGTTTGAAACATCTCTGTCTGTAACAAGAGATATTGTTGAAGTATTGACAATGCGCTTGAGGGAATCTGATAATGAACTGGAACATTTGGAAGATAAAGTACAAACACTAATGAACACAAAAGAAATTTTAGAAAATGAGCTTGAAAATTATAAATCCACTCTGAACAATACTGCCATGGAATGTAATGAATACAAGGAAGCCTTAGTAAATATCCTGAAATCAAAAGCAGCATTAGCTAAGGAGCACAATCGCATTATGGAGCACAATGTTTCCTTGATAGAAAGCTTACAAAATGTTGAGAAAGAAGCATATCGCGAATTAGGTTCTATCAAGAATGAGCTAATAGAAGATGTGGAGATGTTAAAAAAGGAGTCTTGTTCTCAAATTCAATCACTTCGCGAAAAGGTCAGTTGCCTGAGTCATGAATTTTTTCTTGATTTTAGTTCCTTCTCTTTATAAAATATTTATCGTAATTCGTTTTTCTATAGGTTGAAAGGAAACGAAAGATGTGTGAACTGGCCACCGAGCACGCGGGGCAGGCGACTGCTGCAGCCGAGCAATCGCGAGTGCTTCTAGGGCAGGCAGCCGCCGCGATCGACCGCCTTGAGGCTGAAAATCAATGCCTTCAACAACAGGTCAGCACTCGAATCCTTCAAGATTCAATATAAATCTATAAGACGTGGCGTTGAACAAATTAATGCTGATACACTTCTTATTTACAGATCCAAGATCAACAGTCTCTAGTAGTCGAGTTATCTTTGCTTCGCCAAGAAAACGAGGAGTTGACAATGACAGTGGCAAAGCAGTCTTCAATCATTGACAAGATGAAGAAGGATTCTGAACAATTACAATATAAACCTAAATCACCTTCAGTCTTACGGAAATCAACTAAAATCGGCAAAGAAAACTTGCAGACCATAATTTCCCCCTTGAGAGAGCGTAACCATTGAAGCATACATTTCAAAGTATGAGATGAGAGCAGGACTCTTATCATTTTTTTTTACTATTGTTATATTTGAATGTCAATTGTGTATTTTGTGAATGTTATATTTGAAAATTGTTCATTATAAAACCATGTTGAATGTTTCACTACCAAAAACTATATTTTATACTTAATTGTAATTTAATTGTTCGATAGCCTATTTATTTTAAAATTAGAAAGACTTCATCTGTCTGGGCTTGTTTATTTTTTCTAAATAGTTTATAATTATTCTGGCCGATAGTGTAGTTGGCGATTCCTTACAATTACTTTAACTATTTATTGTAGTGTGTAAAATAATAAATTATTTTCCTAAGACTTCGTCTTTTATAATCTTAGCAGACTGAAAATCCAACTAAAAAACTAACATCGATTTTCGTACAACAGGAGTCAAACGTCATGCTCCCCAGCAACCTCATCACCTTTTTCCATTTATAAGTTTATAATACTTTTGTACCCAATATGTACTCAATTTGTACATACGTAAAAAAGTACCTTGAAAGGTTACGCGTACAGACACTATGTTATAGGGGTTGGTTTCCGCACTTAGTCCGTCAGGTGGGCCATGGCGGCCGTTTGGTGGTTATTCCAACCAGCCCACCTCCCTCCAGAAGATAATTAAATCTCCTGATCTGTTCAGAACATCTGCGTAGGATGTGGATGACCCGAGGGTTCTAATCTGGGTGACGCCCGTGCATTCAATGAGCACGTGCGCAACGGTTTTCTCAGCCTCCATGCACGCCCTGCACAGAGTACTGTCTGTTATACTTATTGTGTGGAAGTGTTTGTTTAGCGAGCAGTGTCCCGTGATGGTCCCCTTCACCAGCCGCAGGCAGTTCCTGTCCAGGCGTAATAAATGCCTGGTTAGCCTGCTATCCAAGGATGGCATAGATTCCTTGGACTGCCTGCAGCCTAGTGTCGAGGTCTACCAGTTCCCCGCTTGTGTGTGGGTGAACTTTGTAGCCACCTGCGTATTTGATTGAAGGGGATGGGTATTATGGGTGCTGGATCCTCGTCTAGCGAGTACGTCAGCTGTGTCGTTACCTAGCGATCCGCTGTGTCCTTTTATCCATTGCAGTGTCACCTTGTTGCGGCTAGATACCGTTATTTGTTCTAGTGCATTGTGACATTCTAGTGTTAGCTTCGAGGTAATATATTTTTTCTATAAAGATTGGAGAACTGAGGCGCTGTCGCTGTCGGAGAGTATACGTATGTGGGTGTCCGTAACCCTCCTGGCTTCTAGGGCGTGGACCGCTTGTATGATGACCACACACTCCGCCTGATAGACGGTGTTGAACATTCCCAGTGGTCTGGATATATTTATGCCAAAAATTTCGAGCTCGCTCTTGCAGCCTAGTAACTCCTACTTCTTCAAACTTTTCTAATTCTTAAATCGCAAAAGAAAATCTAACTTATCTCAGGCAGAGTGCTAAAATTTTTGCGCTCGCTTCGTTGGCTCTTGCATTCAAATCGAAAATGGCTCGAGGAGTAAAATTTTAGATCATTCTAATATGCTATAATCTCACGACTTATTTCAAACCCTATCCTGTACTAACCTGATTAAAATAAATATCCGTACCTCCTAGTATATTTAAAAAAAAAACGGCTTCGAAACAAAAACATTGGCGGGGGGCGGCAGGAAGTTTGAGTAACCACCAACGGCCGCTATGGCCCACTGTAGGACTAAGTGCGGAAACCAAACCCCATAACATAGAACATAGAATTTACGCCATGTTGTCCTCATGGCGGTTCTGATCTGCTTTTTGATGTTTATTTGGTCTCTTTGGTATATCTCTCAGTCGCCCGGGAGTCCCAGTGTTTTTGGCTCTGTTAAATTGCTTACGTAGCGGATCTCTTTACTAAGTTCAGAGTTCCACCAGGGGTTTCTCTCCTTCTTGGTTTGTGGCGCTCTTAGTTTACAGCATGCGCGGTATGCTTTAGTTAGGTAAGTATTCTGATATTTCACGGTGTATTCTAATGTGCTTGGTCTCTTACTTGTGTTAGGTGTCTAGTTAATAGTTTGTACCCGGGATCATTGGTGCGCCTCGGGTTTCGGCAGTCGGGTGTTGGTAGTTAGTGTAAAGCAGATCCTTCTGTGATCTGAGCAGCAAATGTTAGATCTATAATCATTTGTCCTCGGACTGTAACCAAAGTGGGTTCTGAGGCGCGGTTTATAATATTAAGGGACACTTTAGGCATTTACGTTACTTCATATTTTAACTTGGGGTTACTGGAGCGATGCTCTACAGCGTAATAAAACTTAAGTGCCTGTACTCCTTAACCTTTCAAGGTACTTTTTTTAAAGTATGTACAAGTGAGTACCTGCATATTGGGTACGGAATTTTTATAAACTTATAAATGGATAAACAGGTGATGGGGTTTCTGGGGAGCATGACGTGACAAGCCTGCATAAACCGACAATCGCACCCAGTACCCAAAGCACAGCAGTCGCGTTTGCGCCCACTAGACTAACAATGGCAGCTAAGGGTAATGTAATATTGACTGGACTGGATATCTAATTTAGGAAAAAAATTGTTTTAAAACTACAAAAAAAAAAACATCAGTCTTACACCAATTTATTTGGATCAATTTACAAAATTACACAAAGTTGTACCTATACTACAGACAGCGCTAGTGCAATAATAACTTAATTACAGAAAGCATTTTGGCAACAAACGAGTATATCGATATGGAGATTCCTTGCGAACTAAATTATATTAATAACACATAAATAACTTAAATAATACAGCAATTATAATGCAGTAAAGAGTTCAATTTTTCTTTGGATTGATCAGACTTTGTAAAATCACAATAACTTTGAGACAAAATAATTAGCGAACTAAATAAGTACTAATAAAATTCAAAAATTAATTGCATTTATGCAAGTCACCCCTTATCTTAAATGCAAGCGCAGTAGCATATGTTTGAGGGTCTGACATAACAAGAGGCATTGTTGTCAATTGACTACCTTTCTCTTTTCCCCCTCGCTGCAAAACGCATCTATGGCATTCCCTTTGGCATTAACACAATAAAAGTTGGGGCTGGCCCCAATAAAAAGCTACACAGAATAATACAAAATACCCATTAATCAAATACATTTGTAAAGAAAGGTGGGACTAAATGTGATGTATGCGGCTACAGACACTGGCTAAAAAAATCTTTAAAAAAGCATACCTATATAAGTTTTATTTCACACACAAAATCTACGGCTATTCTCACATCAGCTGATAAACGCAATATATCTTATCAGATATCTACTGTTACTACATTGATCTTGAGATTTCATATTTTTATAACTGGGGAGATCAACATTTTTTTTGGTAATTTCACAATACCTATTCTATTAAGAAAAGAAATGCAAGTGTACTCAGTGCAACTATTTCATATTTTTATATCACAACTTAATAGCAATTAATACCTAGTGTTTTAAAAATCGAAATTTCATCAGTCTTTTGAATTAAGTCTTAGAAAAAATTCCAAGTTTTCCTTCTAATAAAACCTCAGGATCAATGTATCCTATTAATTCATATATATAAAATATATTCATCGTTCATATAAAAGTAGAAAAAAATATTTCTAAAAATAAAGGTAACTGAAACAATTTCAACATACATTACTAATAAAATGAGTAGAAAAGAGACTGTCTGATCAGATGAGATCAATGTTTCATCAGTCTTACTTATTTTATACTTAATATTAAATTGTTACATAATCTATGGTGTAAACTGCTCACTGTTATTTTCCTAATCTACAAGAGAAGATTTATGAATAGGTTGCAAAGGCATGAACATTTTTTAGGAAATTTTGTACTTTAGGATTTTAATAAATAATGATAAACACAGCAGGTATTCTATTCAGACAATTTTGACTTCTCATGAACTATCGAGAACATATTTATTATTCATATTTGTTATTATCTATGAAACACATACACAATAGACAGCGAGAATTATTTTAAAATATATAATATTATCAAGTAGTTATAAAACATTGGAGCAAGTATTATGATATCATATTATTTAATAACAAAAATGTTGCAGGGTCATAAAATTATTGACATTCATATTAGTCAATGTGTGCATACCTCGGAACAATATCTTCCCTAATGAGTAAGTCACACAGAGGCAAGCCACTAAGAGGAAGCAAATCTTGACCCACTTGAATTAAACCACTTTCTGGTCCAGGCAAATGACCATGCCACACGTAATAATAGAAAAGTTGCTGCATAGCAGCCATGTACCGACGCTGTTCTGGCATTTCAGACTCGAATGTTCCAAGAATAGCTTCAACATCAGCATTTATGCTTGCTATACCAGAGCCGCCAGCACCGCCGCCGGCGCCGGATCCAAGCACTACATACATCGGAACAGCCAGACGCAATCGAGCGAGACTTACCAAAGGACACATCGTACGAATGGATGAAATCAATTCCACCAAACCTTCATATGTTTTGTTGACATGTGTGAACACTGAAGACGTCAAATTCTTTTCGCCAATCACACTATCATTGACAATTTTTTCTACAATATCTGCTGTCCAATCAAGATATTTTTTCTGTAAGAGATCTGAGTGACTAGAATGTTGAGTTGTACCAAATACCATAGGTTTAAAAACTTTGTCCTTTCCAGAATTCTTAGCCTCTTTTTGGGTATCCCAACTTTCATAAGCATGGACTCGAAGTAAGTCTCCATCTAACACCAACAAAGAATGCTTGGATTCATCACTTCTGGGCAGATTTCCCATATAATTTTCCAACCAAATATCTGGAGTTAGAATTTCTGTAGTAGAAATTTGTCGTAGACAACTGGCATCATTACATTTAGTCATTTCCTTGAACCTTGTGTTCAACTTTTGGGACTGTTCTAATGTGTCACCGGGAAATATGACGGAAGGTGACGACAGCCACACTCGGGAGTATAATTTCTGAGCCGGACCAATGGTAGTTAAAGCAGCAGTCAATGTTGCCCCCGCTCGGTGACCCAACAAAGTTACAGACTGTGGGTCTCCTCCAAAATGCTTAATATTCAAGTGTACCCACTTCAATGCTTTTACTAAATCACTAAGTCCATAGTTGCCTGATGTAGCTGGGTACCTACTCTTCGATAAAATATCTAGGGCTAAAAATCCAAAAGGACCTAATCTAAAATTAGGACGTACAAAAACGACTTCCTTGGTGCGGGAATACAGTGCAGAAGGTTGAGCAGGGCTTATCCCTCCAGCTAAAGTGTTTGCTCCAATCAGAATAACAACAGGTAATGGTGAGTCATACCTCACATGAGGAGTAACAACATCCAGAGTTAAACAATCTTCTACACCAGTAATTGTAGCATTTTCTAAGAATTGCAGGCAAAGAGGGCCCTTCGTTCGTGCATCATAAGTTCCATTCCAGCATGTTGATAGGTTAAATGATTCAGCATACGTGAATCTCCTTCTTTCCACTGGGGGTATAGCATATGGAATACTAAAGAACTTGTAGACTCCTTCATCCAGAATACTGAAAGAAAAAAATGCTGAGTATTTTTTTTTTATTCTAGACACATTATCAAATAATATATTATAGCAGACACATACCCTTCAACAGGCCCGCAGTTGGAGAAAGTCGTAATGTAGCGGCCGCGACGCAGAGGACGTTCGACTGGCGGTCCAGCATGAGCTCCGATTATGATTCCAATAATAACTGCTATTAGGACTAGGATTACAATCCCAACGACCACAATATCATCTGAAATCAACCAAAATTGTTATTTACCCACTTATTAATGGTACAATATGATTATTGTGTGAAATAATAATGATTTTAACCAAAATTAAATCTATGAATGCAGAATTTCACCAGAATATTCCCAAATCTTAAAGCGTATTATTATAATATATTATTGTAATATTAGATTTAATATATAAAAAAACTAAAAATAATATCTTTTTAGTTCAAGTTTTTTTTATTTTTTTTTATTATATATGGAAGCAAATAAATAAACGACATAATGTAAAACATAAATTACCGTAATAAAAATAACATGCTACTATGTACTTGCAATACATATAAACTTTTTAATAAAACATACAACGGCGAGTAACAAAGAAAAGTACTAAGATGATTACTTGAAAAAATCTTACCAATAATAAACTTTTTCTGGCGAATCCTTTCTTTGAGTGGAAGTTTAGTTGCCACTTTACCTTCGTCTACTTCCTATAAAATATAAATAACATGACATAATATGTTAAGTAGCTCCTCATTATTTGACAATCACATATTTATAAATAAGTAAATGAAAAAGATATATGGATGTAATGAGGATTCTCGTGTTCCAGTGGATTCCACTGATTACACTGACTTTCGAAAGGCTTTCGACAAGGTTGATCATGAGTTCCCGCTGAATAATGTATGTATAGAAGATACATAACGCGCAGCCCGATAAATTTGAAACTCAGCATTAATACAACAGCTCTCATCTTTAAACAAAAAATAGGAATGACATTTATTTTGGATTTTTTAAATTTTAACCTTTTGGGTGGAAATGGGTTATTAGGGGAGGATCTAACTGGTTGCTTCGATTAACTCGAAAATTGATATAAATTTTGAATTTTGAAACTTGATAATTTCGGAAGTTGATGACGTGGGTTTTTTTTTTGCCTCAAGTTTTATTTTTTTTATATATTCGACGGCAATATTTTGTTTTAAAATCTTTGTAATAGTCCTAATTAGGATTGTATGGAAAGAAAAACTGGAAAAAGTTCCCGAAATTTTTTCAAACTCGGAATAAATAAACAGAACGTCGTTTTTTTCTATACGATCTTTGTTCGAAATACGTATTTTTCTCATTTCTACTATTTTCCAACAGCTTTTCACGAATTAACAAAACGATCACAAACACATTAATTGAAATTTGGACAGGACGCCGGACGTCTGTCGGGTCAGCTAGGCAAAAATAAAAGTAGTTTTCCATAAATAATTTGCTCAAATGTTATTCAGTTTGATGTAAACAAGCCAAGCTTTTGCCGTAACAAAGTGTTCTTAATCATCAAACAGTTAAGAGATAAACAAGAAGTTCACGGAATCTTGGCCAAGCGCTTATCTCGCAGCAACTTGTTGTCCAAATTCCAATGATTGTTTCTTATCTTCATGCATACATTCTTCATTCATAATTAACTTCGTAGTTGTATTTTCTAATTGTTTTATGATTAAGAACACTTGGTAACGGCAATGCTTTGTTAATTTAATGTAAGTATTTACTATCAAATAAAATAGCATTGATGGCCATTCAATTTGAGAGTTTAGAGAAAAAATATATTTAATGACGAATTTTGGGACATTTGATCTATTTAATCATAATACCAGTCTATTATTGTCCCACTGCAGGGCATGGCAATCTCATAATAATATTAAATTATTTCATTCACTTACAGAAAACACACAGCCTAAACCGCTGGGTCTAGGTGCATGAATTATTCCAAAGGTATTCGAAATTTCACCCCCTATAGGGGTTAAATAGGGGATGAATATCTCGAAAATGGTGCGTCCTATCGCAAAAATAATGAAAATTTCGACCCCCTTAGAAAACGCTTAAACACCTATCACTCAACACGTAGGTAATATTTTTTTCATATTTTCCATACAAAAAAATAAAAATTCCATATAAAGCATGTCGAGGCTACACCACATACGCACCTCCGGCTCTAAAAAAACTCACCGGTTAGGGCAAACCACGGGTACCACGTGGATTCACGATTGTCAAATTCTATTTTAGTTGTGTCAAAATTATTTTTTAGTTTAGAGAATTTTATTTGCAGAATAGCTCTAAGATTCTCATAGCCAAAAGTAAGTAATTTTAGTCTTAGTTTAAGTTAGTTTAGTTCGGTGTACAAGAGAATCGGCACCAATGTAAGTTTAACAAATTAAATTGAAATGGTGTAGTGGCGAAAATACGAGGGTGAATCAAAAAGTTCTTAGAATGGCATATATATAAAACCTTTTTGGGAGAAGTTCGATATTTAAATTAAAGAATGTCAATCACACAATATTTATGCAAACTGTCACTTGTTTTTGTCAGTTCGTTCGCACGTAATAAATGTTACGGAAGAAAATGTCAAAAAGGTTGCGAATCCGTTTTTGGAAGACGGAAGAATAACTATAAAACATATAGTTGAGATCCTAAAGATATCATTTGGTAGCTTTCAATCCATTTTAATTGATTCACTGGGGTTCAAAAAAGTGTCGGCAAGATACTGCACGAATGTTAACGGATGAAAACAAAAACCGACGTTTGGAAATTTCTAAGCGTAATCTCGACATGTTCCAGCGTGATTCGGAAAATTTTTGTGTTGATGGATGAAACGTGGGTCCACCATTTCGATCCTGAACCTAAGAGACAAAGTGTTCGACCATGAAGGTTTATAATGCACTATAGGAGTAAGTAGAGTCTTCTTTTAGTTGTTGCCTAGCAACTGTTATGTTCTGTTCTGTCATGCTGCTGTGTTTTTTCAGATGAAGTTAATTTTAGTTTGTTATAATAAAATGTAAATAACTTTATTAAACCACTGTGTTACAATGATATCTTATTTTCATTGAAAGCAAGCTCAGCCAACAGGTTATGGGCCCAGGCGTGATCTGGTGTGATATCTGAGCGGAGAGAAGTATCTGATCTCAATTTTAAATATGGAACAAGCTGTTACAAAAGGTATTGAGAGATTGGCAGGTCAAGCTAATTATGGTACGTGGGCTTTTGCTATGGAAATGTTCCTGATTGACCTCGATCTGTGGGAGTGTGTGAGCGAGAAGTTCGTTGCAGACTCGGCGGAGGCTAAAAGGAAAGATGCCAAAGCTCGGAGTAAGATCTGCCTTATGTGCATGGAAAATATTTATCCCATGGTCATGAATCTCAAGACAGCGAGAGATACTTGGCAAGCGTTGCAAAAATCATATGCTGATGGCGGATTACTGCGACGGCTTTATCTGTTGCGGAAATTATTCAACGTCAAATTGACAATGTTTTCATCAATGGAGGAATATCTTAATGACATCCAGACAACCAGCCAGTCATTACTTAGCATAAAGGCAGGTCTAGATGATGAATTTATTGGGATTATTATGTTGGCCGGTTTAGCCGATGTGTACAATCCTCTGGTGATGACGGTGGAGCATTCAGGTATGAAGATTACGACAGAGTCTGTGCAGGCAGCGTTGCTCAAAGAAAGCTTGAGGAAAACCAGCACAACGAACACAACTGAAGATAACACGGCTACGGCACTGATGTCAAAGTCCAAGAAGGGTGTTATATGCCATTTTTGTAAAAAGAAAGGGCATTATAAGTGGCAGTGCCAACGTCGTAAGACGGGAGACAACAGAGACACACCTTTAAATAAGAATAAAGACAGTAAGGAGACCTCGGGTCTAATGGCCGCTCTATCTATGGCGGTTGGTGAGGGCCATTGGGTCGTAGACTCCGGAGCTACATCACACATGACGTCTGACGTGCAAATTCTTGAAGATAGACAGTACATTGGTTCTAAGCTAGTGACGACCGCGAACAATGATAAAATTGTGTCTAGTGAACAAGGGGATGTGTATGTCATGGGGCGCTCTGTGAGGTTTGAGGATGTACTTATGCTTCCAGGTTTGACGACAAACTTGCTGTCGGTAAGTAAAATGTGTACTAAGGGTTGCACTGTTGTTTTCGATGAGACTTCTTGTAAGGTTTACCAAAAGGATTACAAAGTAAAAGTAATTGGAAAGCCAGTATTGACAGCACCACTGAAACAAGGGTTATATGTTTTAGATAAAGAAGCAGCGATGGTTTTGACGTGTCCTCCAGAAGATTCTTCTCGCGCCTGTTTTGATTTGTGGCACAGAAGACTAGGTCACCTGAGTGGAGCTCTGATGGTGAAGCTGAAAAGTTTGGCAGATGGTCTGACTTTTAAAGAGGTGAGCACGGAACCATGTGAAGGATGCTGTAAAGGGAAGGAGTGCGTCAAAATGTTTCCAAAAGGTAAAAGCAAGAGAGCAAAAGACTTTCTTGAACTCGTGCATTCGGATTTAGCGGGCCCTATGGAGGTGGAATCTTGGGGTGGTAATAGGTACTACTTGATTTTTGTGGATGACTTTAGCCGAAAAACATTTGGCTATTTATTAAAATCCAAGACCGAAGTTTTCGCTAAATTCATGGAATTCAAGGCACTAGTTGAAAATCAGACAGGAAAGAAGATAAAGAAATTTCGTAGCGATAATGGCACTGAGTATACCAACGCAGAATTTCAAGGATTCCTGAAGAAACATGGGATCCAACACCAGAGATCAGTACCTTACACTCCTCAACAGAATGGAGTGGCGGAACGAACAATACGCACAATAACTGAAAAGGCTAGATGTATGGTGCATGAGGCTGGTTTGGACAAGAGATTCTGGGGAGAAGCTGTTGGTTGTGCCGTGTACCTGAAGAACCGATCTCCAACAATGGCCCTCAAGGATAAAGTTCCAGAGGAGGTATTTACAGGAGAGAGTCGATCTATCGAATCTGAAAATATTCGGATGTAGAGCTCAGGTTCTGGTAAAGGATCATAGTCGTAAAAAGTTTGATCCAAAGACGGTTCAAATGATAATGACTGGGTATTCGACCAATTCGAAGGCGTACCGATTTATCAATTTGGAGGATGATCCAACGAGGATTATCATCGCTCGAGATGCTACATTCATGGAAAATGTTTCCGTGACTTCTAAAAGGAAACAAAAAGTCGCTGTTCCTGTTTCTAAGAAGGATGCTGTGGTCATAGAGTTACAGTATGACATTCCTGGAGTTAGTCGTTCCACTACTCAACCAGAGGTTCCAAGAATTGCTGGTCCTGTTGCAGTGGGGGTTCCGGTGGCTAGTTCGAATGTCAATGAAGAAGCATCTGGAAGTGCATCTAGTACAACGAGGGCTAGTTCACTATCAAGATCGGATTCTGGAGAGAATTTTTACGACTCTGTCGATGTAGAGAATCCTACGATAGATGATTTGCAAAGTTCAGTTTCTGTCGACTTAGAGCGTCCTGTGGCAGAAGATTTGCAAAGTTCGAGACGTTACCCTGCTCGAAATAGGCGTCCGAAGCGGGAGAAAGACATGGTATACAATTTCCATGTGTCAGATGATCCTGATCCTATCTCAGTTAAAGATGCTATGGAGCGTTCTGACAAGAAGTTTTGGGTAGAAGCGATGAAGGATGAGTTCAATTCCTTGAAGGTGAATGGAACCTGGGAATTGGTTGATCGACCATTAGACGCTAATGTTATCAAAACGAAATGGGTTTTCAAATTGAAGGTCGGAGCTGATGGCAGCACCCAGCGCTATAAGGCCAGGCTGGTTGCTAAGGGTTATTCGCAAAAACCTGGTGAAGACTATTTTGAAACATTTGCACCGGTAGTCAAGATGTCGTCGATTCGTCTTCTACTAGCACTGGCTGTTGAGAAGAACCTGAGCGTTCATCATATTGATGTTACCACCGCTTTTCTCAATGGAGATCTGCATGAAGAGATATATATGGAACAGCCGCAATCTTTTGTTCAAGAGGGGAGTGAAGGCAAGGTTTGCAAATTGAAGAAAGCCATTTATGGGCTCAAACAAGCTGCCAGGTGTTGGAACCAAAAGATTCATGAGCATATTATAAAGATGGGGTTTTCTCGGTCTAAATATGACCAGTGAGTCTACACAAAGAATTTTAAAGAAGTTTTCACTGTCATAGCTCTGTACGTGGATGATTTTTATATATTCACAAATAAAGCTGTAGAAGCCAGGACGGTGATACATCAGATTGGAAGATCCTTCAAAATAAAGGATTTGGGTGAGGCAAGAGAATGTCTTGGAGTTCGGATCGAGAGGAAGAGTGTAGGTGAAATTCACTTATCTCAAAAGAAATACATTTCAAAAATATTGGAGAAATATGGAATGTTGGACTGCAAATCCGTTAGTACACCGGTTGAAATGAATCTTCGCCTGAAATCTGGTGAAAAGAACGACAACACGCGGTATCAAGAAATTATCGGTTCACTAATGTACCTGGCATGTTGTACAAGACCTGATATATCGTATGCAGTTACGATGCTAAGTCAATTTAATAACTGCAATGATTCTACTCACATGGCGGCACTGAAACGAGTCCTTAGGTATTTAAAGGGGACAGCGGAACTATCGCTGTGTTACAAAAAATGTAATAAGCCTTTGGTTGCCTATGCAGATGCAGATTGGGGAAATGGGCCTGATGGGAAATCTTTCTCTGGTTATACCCTAGTTTTCGGTGGTGCTGCGGTGTCTTGGCAGTCTATAAAACAGCGGTGTGTTGCGTTAAGTACTGCTGAAGCTGAGTACATCGCAATCTGTGAGGTCGCTAAGGAAGTGATATCAGTAAATGGTTTATATTGTGAACTGACTGACCGGCATAACGCTACTGTTACTATTTTTAGTGATAGTCAAAGTGCCAGTAAGCTAGTTTATACTCCTGCCATTGGAAAACGTTCCAAACATATAAATATAAGATATCATTTCGTTAGGGAGTTAGCAGAGCAAAGAGTAGTTTGTGTTGAATATTGTGAGACTGCCCTTATGCCTGCTGATATGATGACGAAGGGAGTTGGTAAGCAGAAACATTTGTTCTGCAGACAGCATAGTGGATTAAGTGGGGGTGTTCGACCATGAAGGTTTATAATGCACTATGTTCTAGGAGTAAGTAGAGTCTTCTTTTAGTTGTTGCCTAGCAACTGTTATGTTCTGCTCTGTCATGCTGCTGTGTTTTTTCAGATGAAGTTAATTTTAGTTTGTTATAATAAAATGTAAATAACTTTATTAAACCACTGTGTTACAATGATATCTTATTTTCATTGAAAGCAAGCTCAGCCAACACAAAGCATGTCTTGGAAACGACCATCCTCTCCATCCATTAAGAAATTTAGAGTTGCTCCTACCACTGGCAAAGTTATGGCCTCAGTGTTCTGGGATAGTGAAGGAATCCTTTTTATTGATTACATGCCAAAAGGCCAAACGATTACTGGACCCTATTATGCAAATTTAATCCCGAAAGTGCGTGAAGCGATTAAAGAAAAACATCGTGGAAAACTATCGTTAGGCGTGTTGTTTCTTCAAGATAACGCTCCTGCTCATCGATCGGAAGTTGCGCTCAACGCAATCCGCTGTGCTGGCTTCAATCTCCTTGACCACCCACCATATTATCCGGACTTAGCCCCAAGTGATTTTCACTTATTCCCAAAATTAAAAGAGGACATTCGTGGAACAAAATTTTTCGATAATGACGCGGTTATGGCTGCCGTAGGAGTTTTTCGAGGGTCAAGAAAAACATTTTTTTTCACAAGGAATAAGGAAGTTAGAAACGCGTTATTCTAAATGCATTGCATTGGACGGAGATTATGTAGAAAAATAAAATATTTTTGTTTAAATCTTTGCATTTTTTTATATTGATTCCAAGAATTCACCCTTGTATATTGTGATTTAGATAATAGATGTTTAATCAAATAAGCCGGAAAACGAATGAAATTTCTTTATTTACTGGTAAAGTCAATTGGCATATCTTTTTAAGAATGCTATTAATCTAATATCACGATTCTAAAGTGGGGGATCTAACTTCCTACTTTACATTGCAGCTAACATCAAGAGATTAGAGACATACAATAGACAGCACAAATTAATGAGCATAGAAGTCTTCTTGAAACTTTGAAATATACTATTAAGCCCCATTCCATTGTATATGAACTTATACGTAGGTAATTATGTAGTATACACTAAACACGTCACATTTGATCAAGCGTCGACTAAGACGCAAGCCAGTTACCCACTGTTGGTATGTCGTTTGGCGGTATTAACTCACTGTGGGTACAAAGTCACGCATGACGCGCCAAGTATCTTAACAGCCGTGCTATTCTGTAAACATTTCACCGTGATAACTTGGGTGAAGTGAGCTTGATGTGAGCTGTCATTGCACCTAAAGCTAGGGATTGACACAATGGACACAGCTCACTTCACCTCACCTCACTCTTCACGGTGAGATGTTTACAGAATGGATCCACAGGACTCGTGCGCGGCCGCTGTCGGGCCGCGCGCCGCCGCCGCCTGTCCGCGACAGCCCACGAGCCTAGCCGCGCACCCAGCTATGACTCACAGTACGTCATCACGCTCATAGATGCAATCGGGCAATGCAAACTGTACTTTGTACTTTATTATATGATAATTATTTATATGTTATTTAATCATTTTATTCATACTATTGGTTGAAGAGCAGCAGTATATTTTATGTACTAATTATTTTATTTTATATTTATGTATAATTCATTAAATCTGACTAATTGGTCTCCTAACGTCTTTTTCAGGTGACCACTGAAAATTAGCACTGTGGGTCTCCATAGCACAGCATCATGCTGAGTGGAAGCCTTCTTGTCACAGTCATGACGTGCCAGCAGCTGCCAACTATTTCTGTTTTGTGCTCGTTATTGTATTTAAATCTATTTTTTTATTTTCTACTTGAGTTTATTATCTTTTTTTTAATGCACGTGTTTCTGTGACAAATAAACTTATTTTTCTTTCTTTTCATTCCAGAAAGTTGCACCATGTAAATGGGGATTTAGTCATCAAATACTTACAACAGGTTCCAGTTTTACAGTTTCCATGCCATCATTGGGGGTGTCCAACTTGTCATCCAAAGTTTCCATAGAGGCAAGAGTAGCATCAGCATTGTTTGGCGCACTACCACGTTTTTGGAAAACCCTTGGATATCTTATGTTAAATAAACCCTTCTTGCCATCTTTTTCCTCTGAAATAAGAAATTTCTATAAGTGCTTTCTTAATATATATAAAATATTTGGTTCTATCTAAAAAGGTCTACTTTTATGTACAATAATTAACTCAATTTACTTACTGGATTATTCCAGATGCATTGAGTTAGTATTTTTTATGTTTAATTTATTTTATTATACACAGAGACCTCTGTAACTTGTAACTCACCGTTTTCATTCTCAGGGTGTTGCAAGAACTTTGTAAACTTTTGCAGGAATTGGAATCGATTCTCCTTGACTTTGGAGCTCTCATCAGTCTTTTCATGATCAGTATCCTTCTCAATAGCTGCCTCTTCATCCTGTATCCCATAATAATTACATTAACACATTTATATTATGACATAGGACTAAGAACACAAATGTCCAAACAAAATGGAGTTCATTCTTATAAACCCTACAATAATTATAAGTACTGTAAAATCATTTTACATTATGGTACCTTTGACTTGTCCTTATCCTTATCAGAATTCTTGGTGAAAAACCCAGGCATTTTGATGGCCCCTATAGGTATAAACTTGGGTTTCACTTCGCGGCCCTGTTCCGTCAGATCCCCAGAGAGAGCTGTCTTCACGGGCCCGTCATCGGTCTTCAATTCGGCAGATTCGATATTCTCCACCTCAGCCTTTAACATCACTTCTTTCTCTTCAGCCTCAATCTGCTTTTTGTCCACAGTTTTATTATCGTCCTCATAATCCACCTTGTTTATATCCATTGTGCTCATACCTGCGCGGCGTCAAAATTGTATCACTTTAGTCACAAAGCCCTGTTCCGCTAGGGTCGGCACCAGTATATAACTCACCCTACGTTAGTGAGTAAGTGCTAATATGGTGATGAGCGAGACGTTGCAACTATGTTTTAAAAAATCACTCAAGGGACAGGGACAAGGGAAGCGTTTCACAACTTCACCGTAAAATGCGTTTTTGTAACATATAATACTTACTTGATTATTATGTATCATATGAAATGTTCAATTAGCACACAACCACAGTAAGAAAATTAATAACTAGTCTACACACAGTTTGTAACAAAAAAGCCGCCCTCACCGTGGAAAAATGCCGCTAGCTAGCAAGCTGAAGCACAGATTAAAGCTAAAGCTCACTATACGCTGCGCTGCGTTCAGTTTCCGTTTTCAAGGTTTTACGTTGTGTTTCGATGCGTTCAGCAGGGTTCGGTTCGTTGTTTCGTGTTCCATTCCATTTCACGCCACCTTTTATTATTTTTTTGGATTTCGATAGTGCTCACATAAAAAAGAACATCTATGTGTGCAACCGTTGCTATTTTTTTTTGTATTTTTGCAAAATCCGTTGGATCCGCTAAGGTAGCCCGCGAAATTTAAATTTTCTTAGGTTTTTTGCAATTTGCAGGTCAGTGTCAGGTTGTATCATAATCAGATGTTTGAAGTGTAAATATAGAAAATAAAAAAAATATAATTATTGAAATATTGATAAGTATTAGAATCATTAATATCTCTCTCTTCGATTTGATCCATTGAATGACTTTTTCATGAAATCATGGACATGAGAACAATAATTAACCTGAGGTAGAAGCGAGTATGAGGCTAAACGCGAAATACCAATAGTGTGAAGTGCTTTACTTTTGGAGGAAACCCAATAGCGAAGGCCTATTGGTCGTTTTAAGAATCATTTAATTATATTTCGACAGAGATATTCTGTTTACATATTTGATGCGGTCGCAACTCGCGAATCATATTTTGATCAAGATACAACCTAAAGCGCCTTATTCCCCATCACAGTTCACCAACCATCTCGCTGTATGTCCCGCCGAGGCCATGCACGATACACGACGAAAAACGACAGTGAATAGTCTCGACGTGCGTCAATTATTATTATTAATAAAAATTATAAATAAATGGATTTGCACGACCCAATTTTGCATCCAGCAAGCGCCGCGAGAGTCGTGCAACATGAGTGCTGGATCGTGTATACGCTTGCTGTACAGCAGACTCAGCCACATTTAGGGATTTCTCCCTTTTTTAGGGTAAAATTATTAATATTATGCATGGCTTAGGGCTATTTTATTTTGACAGAAATTTTGAGAAATTTGGGGTAAAACCGCGAAAAAATTATTAATAATAAGAATTTACACTTTCGCCATTTAGTTCCGTGCTAGAACACGATCGCTATATTCAATTTTATTATGTTTTAGCGTTTAGCACATTAGTGGGGTGGCGGGGTGCATGGGGGCGGAGCTTCCCGTATTTAAATTATCTATGGCGGAGCTTGTGTGGAAATTGTCTTTAGTGCCTGGTCTAAGGGGGGTATTACACTATCAATTATCTAGGATCACAGATCTCCGAGTCATATATAAATGATAATGTAATACAACATATGAATCAAATCGTCTTTGATCAAAGATTTTTGACGTATGTAATTATGAGTTTGTAATTATGACCCTAGTAACACACTTAACTCATTTTCAGATGTTTTGTTAGTTGTGCCCTTGTTCCACCGATGGTGCGATATGATAGTGTTAACCCGCAATAGTATAGCGTTCATACATACAAAAAGAAATATTACCATTAATATAATAAAAAAAATTACACTCAATAACTTTATAAATTTTACCTAAAATTATATTTTTGTAGTATGATTTGGTGGAATTTTTATTTCTGTAAGTAGATAACACATTCGAGTCGCTTTCAGGACTTTTTAAATTGGGCACGCATTTGTTAGTAACTTAGGCTTTCTTTACAAGCAATACCGCCAAATACCATATACTTATTATTATAAAGTTAAACTGAAAAGGGTAAATAAAAATTAAATACATTTTTCCTAATACAATAACAAAATCTTTATGATTATTTTAACAAAAATGTCTAATGTTTTTCTAAAGCTTTAACTAAAAGTTCGTTAATATGCGAGATCAAGTTTCTGGGGTCCAGTACAAGTCCTGCTGTCACCATGGCGTTGGAGAATAGCTGCTCTGACACCATTTTGGCCAAGTCCTTATCAGTTGACACCAGTTTGTGAAGTTTCTTGATTATTGGGTGCCTGGAAAATAATAAATGAAAAGTGTTTTAATAAATAGAAATTGAGATCCTTACAAATTATGAATCTTGCGACCTGTGTGCGAAATTTGACTTGCAAAAATACAGGAAGTTAGTTTTACGCATTTCTGTTAGATCGATTCCTGGTTAAGGCAATAAAAAAATATTACCTACGTTTATTGAAATTTGCAGGACAGTGTCAGGTTGTATTTGATCAATACATGATTCGCGACCATAACAAATTTGTATTTACAGAATAAAATCTCTCTAAGTTAGCTTTGTTCTCAAACATCATGATTTCATGAAAAAGTCATTCAATGCAAAAAATCTAACTTATAGAGATGTCAGATTTGTTATGATCGCGAATAATATTTTGACCAAGATACAACCTGACACTGACCTGCAAATTGCAAAAACCGTAAGAAAAAATGAATTTCGCGGGCTACCACTGCGGAACCACCAATTAAAATCGTTATTTTTCAAAGTTTTACTTATTTTACTAATTTTCTTTCGACTTTTTTGTTTTTTAAGTTAAATTAGATAGGTAACACAGATTACAGCTAATAATGAATATTTTTCACGGAAAAACACTCACTTGACATTTATCTCTAGATGTGGCCTCAGTAGCGCGAATCTGTTTTCTTCACTTAGATTCTGTGCTTGAGTCCGTATAAAGTGTCGAGCTGCCGCCATTTCTTGTACGGTGATAACACACGGATGAGTTTCCAACTTGGTTGTGGTTTTAACGTCGAATACTTTGCCAGCTAGTTGCGACTGCAAGTATTTCACAACTTCGTCTACTTGAGATTGAAGAAGTGCGTCGCCTCCTGTTGAAAAGACATATGAAATGACCAGTCATGAATATAATACTTAATAATTTATGTATTTAATACATGTTAAATTCATACTAGACAATTTTAAACAATGTTGTGGCGGCATCTACATCGCCACATGCGAACTACGCATCAAAGACCTGACGTCACACAAATCCTGCATGGCGCAATTTAGAGAGTACCGCGCGAAAAATCGTTGGGCAGTTGCCCGCCAGACACGACACCCGTCTGGCCGTAGGAGCCTCCCTTTTCTATAGAGGATGAGTGAACTTTACACCCTGTTCTTCATGCCACTAAAATGTAATGAAATAAAAAAGTATGCTAAAAGTCACAGGTGTAAAAGTATAAGCACCAATAATGTCTTCTGTATTCTCCTTAGTTGCTGTCTGCATATCATTCTCTATGGAGACAAGCTTCCTGTTGTTGAATTCCTTTAGTTCCAGTAACACCAGTTCGTCGTACATTTCGTAGCAGAATAACACTTCCACGTCGCGTTTCTTGAGAGACTCGTAGTAAGGCGACGTTTCAGCCAATTCACGACTGCAATGAAAAATATTTGAAAAATCCAAAGTGCACGCCTCATAACGCTCATTCAATCATTTTACCCATCGATATGGGTAAAATTATCACCTCTCTATGTTTAGGTTTGCATTGTTGGTTGCTAGACAACGGAAGGGGTCGAAGTTGTAAATAGATATAGTTATTATATTAGTTAGTTTTAAATTAATTATAATTAAACTACTTTGGATAAAAGAGCCATTTTCAATAGCTATCCTATGGCTGAAACGAAACTATTAAAATAATAATTGACTTAATTAATTGATTGAGAAAATCAATTAATTACGTCAATTAAGTATTATTTTTATTTATTTATAAAATTATAATGTTATATATTATAATGTTTTATTTATTTTATAATGTTTTCAGGTTTCATACTTGACTGACGGGATTTTTTTTTAACTATTTTTTTTTTTTTTTCGTTTCTGCTGCATTCAATCAATTTTTGAAAGGTACAGAATTAATCTCCATTAAATTATCTATATAATGGTATATAAATTAAGTAGGTTCTGTGTACTAGCAAGTGTAGCAATAAAAACAGTTGCAAGAATGAGGCGAAACAAATTTTTCGATCGCAAAGCACTCTCTAATGCTTCGCATTATGAGTCGTGCAAAATTAAGTATTTGTGTTGATAATGTTTTAGAACAGTACTATATTTAAATTAATAATTTAAAGAAGTCCAGTTCTCACAAACTTTATGCCCGCACTGAAGTAAGCGATACCTAGAATCCCACACCTCTGTGCACGTTTTATAGCAAGATAAGCCTCAAGTTTTGAGCGGCCATCAAGTGTTGTGATTGAAAATGAATGATGTTCAACAAACCTAGGGGCGGCTAAGTAGTAGACTGATGTCTGATCTTCTTTTTGACGGGAGGCATAATCACTGAGCGATGTCCTTTGCCCGCCTGGAAGCTTAGAAGACTCAAATCGGAGCAATTTCGATATTTCCTCCTAAAATATTACAAGACACGACTTTAACATATAAATACCTAATCATAAATATTATGCTTCGGCAAACATTATTTCAACATGAAGCACTCACCTTTTCTATGGGATTCTGACTAGTAACAATTCCTTCTTTCAAGAAGATAGAATACTCTTTGTAAAATGATTCATAGTCAGCTTGATTTTTTTTCGACATATCAATCAGGAATTTGATGAAACGGTTTGTCAGCACAGTCTTAAGTTTTCTGGAAAAAGTAAAGTAATTATCGTTTGTGAGGCATTTTCCTGAGACAGCTAGCACCTATCAGTTCACTCCAGCACAGAATAGTACAGAAGGCGCACTCTACATTTTAGGTATGAAGCTACAAGTACGCCGAGGTCTCGTAGTCGCTTTTGACTTAAATAATTTTGCAGAGTGAACCGTCTGTATTAATCTGTGACTCCAGTTAATTAATAATGTGACCATCGTACAAATATTTGACAAAAATGTACCTGTGTTTCGTTACTTACACAATAAGAGCACTATTTTGCAATAACTCTCTGCTAAGATTCAATGGAATGTCTTCGGAATCCACAACACCTGAAATCACGAAGGCATTGTTAAAAGAAATACATTTATAAAGAAACTGGTGATTTATTCTATAATTAAGTCAGAAATACAAAAGAGGAATCATTTACAAACCTTTAACGAATCTCAACCATTTTGGCAATATATTTTCAGCTTTGCTTTTGATCAGAATCTTTCGAGAATACAATGCTACTCCCACATCGGAATCGCGGGACAGTTCAAACAGGCCTGGTTTCCCCTCAGGTACATACAATATCGCCCTGATACTAAGAGGAGCATCAGTTTTGTAATGCAATGTATATCTGGGCTTGTCATAAGCCTGGCTGATGAATTTGTAGAAATCAATGTGCTGCTCCTGAGTTACTTCTTTTGGCTCCATCAACCAAAGAGGCTGCAATCATGCAGAAATTGTTAAATACATACGTACTCCCAGTGTAATTTGCTAATAAATACTTAACAAAAAACTATGAACCTTAATCTGGTTTATTTGCTCATCGTTCAAGAAGACAGGACTGCTGACAAAGTTACTGTATTTTTTGATAATATCTGAAATGTGTTAATAAAAAATATTTTTAACATAATAGTTATTATTTCGTTTCTGTATTACAGACAGACCAGTAAAAATATCTTTAAAAAATACTTGATGAAACCACATACTTTTAACTGCATCATCATCAGCATATTCTCTGCAGTCTGTTTTTAAGTGAACAATTATTTTCGTGCCAATAGGTACTCCATCTGCTTCTTGTATTACATATGTACCGGAACTGCAATTTAATAATAAATAAATGGACACAATTATTTTTTTAAACATTATAAAACAACAACAACATTTAAAATAGATGACGTGATGTTCTGCTACACAAGTGGACAATTTTATTTGCAATAC
Source organism: Agrochola circellaris (assembly GCA_914767755.1). Lineage (NCBI taxonomy): Eukaryota > Metazoa > Arthropoda > Insecta > Lepidoptera > Noctuidae > Agrochola > Agrochola circellaris. Next base: position 8,701,959 of record OU611847.1, read on the forward strand.
AAATACATCAAAAACCATGTATGGGAAAAAAAATGTTAAGTATGCATTGTTCAGATACATGATAAATGGAGGCTGAGGAGACCGTCACGCACGTGCTTTTTGAATGCACAGGCGTCATCCAGATTAGAGCACAGACCCTCGGGACACCCAGATCGTTCACAGATGTTCTGAACAGACCAGGAGACTTGATAAACTTCTGGAGGGAGGTGGGCTGGTTGGAGTAACCACCAACGGCTGCTATGGCCCACGCACAATGGTCCACTGTAGGACTAAGTGCGGAAACCAAACCCCACAACATAGAACATAGAACATACATGATAAATGAGTAACTTACCCGTCTGATTCCCATTTGTAGCCTTGTGATCCTTCTTTGCTACTTCTAGTGAAAACCTCGATCTTATCAGCAACCATGAACGCTGAGTAGAACCCAACACCAAACTGCCCTATGATTGAGTTAGCCTCCTCCGCACCTTTCTTTTTGATCTCTTCAATGAAAGATTTGGACCCTGAACGGGCTATAGTTCCTAAGTTGTCAGTTAGCTCTTCTTTTGTCATACCAATTCCAGTATCCTAATAAAAATATTAAAATATATTATGTATTTGAATTTTTGTTTTAGAAAAAGTTACACTATGTGCTTCATGCCATTCTTAATTGCATTAAACTTCAATGAAACAATAAAAGATTAGTTATAGATACTTATAAAATGAAAGACAGCTGTAAATAACTAGTTTTTTTAAATTTTTATATAAATGTTGATGAATTGAGTTACTATACATAAAGTATATCATTATATTTTCAAATATCTACCTGAAAGGTGAGTGTCCTATTCTGCTTATCAGGCAAGAGTCTTATTTCCAGTGGCCTGTCCATCTCAGCCAGTTTTAAAGTATCTGCATCTCCGCTGACAGACAAGTAACGGAACTTTTCTAATGCATCACTAGCGTTGGAGATCAACTCCCGAATGAAAACCTGTAAGTAAGTAAGTAAAATAATAACACTGGTTTATCTACATTTGAAAGGAATCCAAAAATGATAATTCCTAATTGCATAATGATAGCTGTTTTTATTGGAGAGAAACCATTCTGTGAATTTCTAAAGTGAATAGGAAAAACAAGTGTGCATTGTAATAAATAAACAAAATTAAAAACTAGAACAATAAAAATCTGAGTTATACAACCTATAAATTAATAGTAAATCAGAGTCCCTCGTTGGCATAAGCCGAGTTGGGTTGGTTGGTTGGGTTCGATTCCCCGGTTGAACAAAGTGTTATTGGGTTTTTCTATATGGAATTTCTCGGTAGCCCGAAGTCTGGATTTGCCCCTGGTTGATGGTTATAGGCTTGCCCCCTACTACATGACTTAAACATAAATGGTAAAATGTGGGTGTACAATAGGTAAACCTCTGCCCAACCCTACAGGGAAACAAGGAGTATGTTAAATAGTAAATCATAATATGTTTTATGACAAGTATACTAACTTCTTTGTCAGAGTATAAAGATCTTGCTACAATATCTAATAGCATGCGGGTTTCTGCTTGAAATTCTCTTTTTTCTGTTGGACCTTTTAAAGTTTCCTTCCCTGAATTTTTCCCTGAAGAACCTTTCGGCGGTTCTGACTGAACTTCTTCGGTGGCAGCACTGTAGCATCTGCTTCTATTGTAATTTGGTAAAAATAAATCTGCAAAATTTAAATGATTTCTATGAGGCGAAAACAGCAATACTAAAAATTCAATAGAAAATTTTCTTATTTTTCTTCTTCTGAACAGGATTTGTAGTCTTTGAGCCTTTGAGAATAAATTGCAGTGGAGGCTAAAATAATCTTCTGATTGATATCATTTGGATTTATAAACGCTTGTACAACCCGGGCGCAATAACTTGACAGGTGTCAAGTTATTGCGCCCGGGATATATGTACATTGTACTTATCTTTAACTTTTGTGATAAAAATCATATATCTTTACAATTACCCATTAAAATCTCTCTTACCGTTTGGCTGTTTAGTTATTAAGTTCCAGGCGGAAAGATATTTAGCGTTAATTACCGGCTGCATGAATAACCTCTTCGCACATAATGTGGAGTAGAGAATTTTCAATCTCAAAACAGACATTGCTGTGCAATTTGTTTATGGATAAGTAAATTAAAGTAAATGGACTTGTTTGAGAAAATTCGCTATGATTTATCACTGTTTTACAATCTCTAGAGGTTATTTATTTCAATATTAAGGTTTTTTCTTGCAGTATCTGCAATTGTTTTGCGATTTTAGCGAATGTTTTAAGATATAGCTGTCAATGTCATTTGTCACCTTGGGTACATTCCGAATTGCACTGTAATCGATTTGAGCATCACACATTCCGAATTAGCGTGAGCGCGATAACGTTGTCCATTGTCCCGTGAATAGTGATGCTAACTAATATTATAAATGCGAAAGTGAGTTTGCTTGTTTTGCTTTCATTTTAAAACGGCTGAACAAATTTGGATTAAATTTGCCACATGGGTAGACCATGACCTGGATTCGGACAAAGGATACTATTTTTGTTAAAGGAGGTTATAGAAAAACAGTTAATCAGAGAAACGACAAACTATATGATGATGTCTAAAAACAGAATAATACGAATGACATGAGTGACTGTTGATGAAAACAGTAAGTATTGCTAGTGCTCGGCAACAGCCTCGGATCTAGATTTTTTTCGAAGCGGGGCAAATCGTGCCGCTTGCCACCCCCGCCAATCCTTTTTGTTCCTTAAAAGAAGCCGGTTTTTTTTTTAAATATACTAGTACGTGTCCGACATTTATTTTAATTAGGCTAGGACAGGATAGGGATTGAAATAAGCGGCCACGGTTTGCCCCCCCTAGATCCGGGGCTGTAGGCAACACAACCATAGAGTACTAATGAGGAGTATGCATTCCTCAATATTTTTATCCCGATATTCCCACGGGATCGAAACTTATGCGGTGAAACCGCGGTGTGCAGCAAGAATCCTACAATTTACAGGGTGGATTTTTGAGATGGGGCAGTAAGGGCAGCTACCTTAACCGTTTTAGCTACAGGAAAACGGTCTTAGGAGACTGTTCTTAACTTTTTGAAACATTTTGATCTGCATCCGTAGATTTTGAAAAAAATGTATAGTCATTGCTGACTATACATTTTTTTCTTTATAATAAACAGGATCGATTGGCATTAAAAAAAGTTTTTATGAAAACTGCTCATTTTCTTGGTCACTATATTTTTTTTTTATGCGGTATTGCTGACCATGCCCTTAATTGAATATCACTGTGATAGCTGTCCAAAATGACACAGTTACAATGACACATACAGTTGTGCTGTTTTGTTTTGAGTCGCCCATCATACCTCTAAACTAACGTGGCATTTTCGAAATTGTCCTTCTGGCTACAGTCGCCACCTAACAAAAGAAGAAGAAGAAATATAGGGTGGATATTTGGAATGGTGTAGTAAGGACAGCTACCTTAACTACTGTAGATACAGGAAAAGGGTTTTAGGAGACTGTCCTTAACTTTTTGAGACATTTTGAGCTGCATTCACAGATTTTGAAAAAAAAATATAGTCAGCAAGAAAATAGGCAACTTACACAACAACTTTTTTAGATGCCAATCGATCCTGTTTCATGGATCAAAAAATGGTTGCCTGTAAAGTCGGTTTTACGGGTGAAGATTTTACGTGACAACGTCTTTTTATCGGCGGTGACTCATCGTAACAGACGTGAGCGGGCGTTACACTTTTTCATGAGTGACTCCGAGCCGCAACCTAATTTAAGACGTTGTCACGTCAAAAACTCTGTTGGGTCAATTGACGTTTGAGTACTAGAAACGTCAAAAAGCGAGCTAGAGCAACTACGGCATAATTCGGAATGTATCCTAAAACTACGGTTTCAGAAGAGCATTGGCCGCCACTAACGGCCAACATCAGCCAACGTGAGCCATAGTCGTCGTCAAACATCGACGATGGTACAATCAGACTCGAATAGATGTATACGTTTAAAAGAATTCATATCTTTGTTCTATAATATTATCATTGTGTCAATGTTTAGCTACAAACATAGTACACGTTGGGCACTTAATTGTACCTACACTACTACACAACTATGGAACACAGATTGGACAATCAATTCAATTCTTGTAGATGTATTCATAATAACTTTAATATCTTTTTGAGGCTGACTGTATATGCACTACACGGTATTTGATATGCTGGAACTATATAAGTCAATTTATAGTTGTTCAAGGATGATTTTGCTCGCAATTTTGTTCGTTTATAGTATATTTTGGTAAACGTCTACATCTATTTTTAGACAGAAATTTATTTTTACTTTCATTTTTTTTTATGACTTTACAATCTAACACTTATAAATTACGTACAAGTTAGTTTTTTTTTTTTACTAGATCTTACATTTTGTAATGCTTCTTTGAGGATTCTTTTCGTCGACGGAACTGAAACGCGCTAAGTAAAGCAAGCGTCAGTTAGTGACATGACAGGGAGAGACTTTAGTTGATGTTTGGCCATTCATGTTAGATTGGCTAAGCCAAAGATTTTCTAAAATTGTTTTGTAGAAGTCAGTGTATCAATTTATTTAAACCATATAATTGTAGTTTTGTGCAACTATATTATCGACAGTGCCCAATAAAATTGTAACGTTTGTTACGATTTATACGCGAAACTGTTTTCAATGTGTTGACTGCATAACTTGTTCCAAAACATTTTTATCATTTGACGTGTTTCTTTATTTATATAATTTTAGACTGACGTGTAAGTCACAATGTTCTAATGATTATTTAGAAGCAGAGGTATTAAAAAACTTGGTTAATAATCGGTGGAGTTATAGAGACTTGAAAGTTTGACAACATGAATAGTATGTTGAGGATGTTCAGGACGAATTGTGTGTTTCTGATAGTGCTGTCGCACTTGCGGTGCAGTACTTGAGTACTGAAGGAGGCACGTTAAGGACTTGTGAGGAGTATGACGGAACTGAGGTGAACAGTGAGCAGGCACCGTGGAGCACCTGGTCGGAGGCGGCGGGGCGGGCGGCCTGCTGCCCGGCGCCGCGCCCGCGCAACACCCGCCCAACATGCTGCAGCCCATGGAGGAGATGATCCTGCCACCCAAACGACAAGCTGTTGTTGATCGCCTGAGGTGAGTGTACCATGTTTATATTATTAAATGTTATTGTAAATTGCAGTACTTTCTCGCCTAGAAAAATTCATTGTTGTGTGTATATCTCAATGTCTTTGGCCTATGTGGGTGATAAGAGAGTAATAACAACTTAGTGTGTAATAAGGAATAGTGTCATACTTCTTCACTGCTTTTCATATTTCAATATATATAATGATATTTAAATATTATTGACACTGCTCCTTGCTCCTATGTTGTATACAACATTGTACTCGTATTATGTTCTCAGTCCACAGAAATTTCCTATTAATATTCAATAAAAATAGTACCTTTGCTTATTAACTCATACGCAGAAAGTATCAAATGTTATTTCCAACTTTTATCTAATATGACTCATATTTGTATTACAATTATTACTGATAGGTTATTTTCACTCATATAATTATCAGTAGCCATTATTAAAATATATATATGTCATACATGTGATATACATCTAGATATTGTGTAAATTTTTGTCAACTTTGATAGCTACTAATGTGAAAGATGATTGTTAAAGCAGTTATTCAGTAACATAACAATAACAGAATACAGATGTATTATGGTATGTGCATCTTGTTGAGCATAACTGAACTGCTTGAGCAGCATTTTGATTGCAGTATGGCATTGTGGTATGTTGAGTCAGTATAGAAATATGCTGTTGCAATTAATTTTCTATCAATATCTTGAAATGATCATTCTCTACTAGCTGAAAGTGTGGATTATTATTTTAAATAAAATATAACTGTTTCTGAAAAACATAAAAAACCTTATAGTCTTAATTAGTAAAAATGTATTATCACAAAGTAGACAGAAATCAAGTCTGTGACCCTGAGTTTAAAAAGCAGGCACTTTGATAGTGCTGTTCTAAACCAAAGCTATTATATAAATTGGATTCTATAATGAATTTCAAATCTAGTCCAATTAAAATTGAGATTCATCATGACAGAGTATTCTTAGAGTATCATTTTTTTTTTTTTATGCATATTAGATTGATAATCAGAGATCGGATATTCAGATGCATATTTACCTAAAGTTAATTTTTGGCTAAGTAATTATGGAAATTCCCGGAATTCCATAAAATACGGAAATACACAACGAATCCAATAAATGGTATGGAAATGGCTTATAAGCCCCCCTTATAACCTATGAAGGTTACTTTTGCAGTGTTAACATAAAAATTGATATACCTACTGTAAACATTTTTTACGAAACTCAAGGCACCGAGTTGTTTGTCGCTATGTGCTATGCCAATTTGGCAACCTACTTAACAACATTAGCTAGCACTTCTATAGTCAAAGAGTCCTATAGTAAAAATGTATCAATTCAGGAAGCGCCAGATTTGTATCATTGATATTAAAGTGCATTCCGTGTTTGCCAACACCTGAACGTAAGTAAATATACATTCGATTCTATAATCAGAACTCTAAATTTGTCGATCCCGGAATCCTGGAATTTTTTCGATACAAAAGTGCATTCCATAATAGCCAAGACCTCAACTTTAGGTAAATATGCATCCGAATATCCGATCTCTACTGATAATCTATACTTCTTGACCCATATCAAAAGCTTCAAAAGTCTGACCCCAAAACAGTTAGAGATAGTCCCTTATTAGATCACGATCATGACTCAATTCATCTGTATTGCATCCATAATGTACTACGGTGGTAAGTATTAATAAATGGAAACAAATTTTATGGACCTCGTCAAGCACAGCAAAATTTTAAATAAGTAGTAATCATTTAGTAATGTCTATCAAGCTTATTTTCCTAAAGGTTTAATATTCCTTTTTAAATAGGTGCAGTAGTTCATCACCTTTGATTTTGACAGACCATTTACATTAAGACAAGGGCATCCAGATGAAATGATACAATTAAACAATTACATATGTGTAACAATAATTGTGTGTGCATGCCAGCCCGAATCTCATGTGCAGAGATATAATAAGGCAACTTGGGAGTTGGGATGTTAAGAGTGTTCGTTCTAAAAGTTGGCAATGTCACAAATAGCTGTAAAATATTTACCTGTTTTGATTAATTTGGCAATAATACTGTATGAAAATATGAAATAATGCTAACTATAATAGTGAACTAGTATATTATTATTAATAATGAATTGCAATTATAACACTGAATTTGATGTAACCGTTTTAAGTGTAAAAAAGGCATTTGGAAAGTTTCCAAATACTTTTTTACATCTAAAACTAAATATTCGGTGTTATGATAATAATTATTGCATTTCATTTAAACTAATATTATAAAGAGAAAAGATTTGATTTTTTGTATGTTTGTTTGCTAAGCTTTCATGCTAAAACGGCTGAACGGATTTAGATCAAATTTGGCACATGGGTAGACCATGACCACGTATGACTGCTTGCATTTCATAATCAATATTTAAGTTCAAAGTTTATTTTAGATTATGTTTATATTACATAGTGAAATTAATTTGTAAAGTTATGTCTAACGTGGATAACAAACTGAGAAACACGCAAAATCTATCAATCGTATTTTTCTGAAACCTTCACCATTTTAAAGTTAATTTAATTATTGATCTTTTAGTATACGTGTTTTATTAAAATACCTAGTGTATATGTGTAATAAAATTAATAATGCGTCTAATTTGGGACACTCCTTGATGGGCGAGTCCTATTACTGTCTGGACGTACGACGCGTTACGTGAGCTCAATGCAGAACACGCAAGCTACAACTCGGGCGCAATAACTTGACAGTTTCGAGCCAGGTGTCAAGTTATTGCGCCCGAGTTGTAGTCAAGTCACTGGCATATATCTGCGTCTTAACGAGGATTGAAAGAAATAAAAGAAAAATAATGATTCTCCACTGTCCTTTACAAAAACGGTAAGCTGTATCGGCTGTATTATTGCACCAACCGATAATGAACCATCTATTTTCTTAAATAAATTACTTATTTAAATACAAAATGATTTAAAAAAAAATTGATCCTCACAACAAGCCTTTTAATTTGATAATTATGTCACACGGTACAGTGGTACAGTTTGCAAAACTCGAAATTTGTCCCCGAAAACTGACCCCCGTATTCAAAATACATTTATTTACGTTACACGTCCGTGTTTGGGTCACCGAAATTCTAAATATGTGTACCAAATTGGTCCAGTAGATTCGGAGCAAATTGACTGTGACAGACGGACAGACCAGACAGCCAGACAGTCACTCGAATGATCCTTTATGGGTTCTGGTTTTTCATTCGGTCGTACGGAACTCTAAAAAGAAGAATTGCAAAAGCTGGCTCTTTCTTTGAATTTACACATAATCCTTTGCGGCATTTGATCCTTGTCAGAGACACTATCTCTCCTAGAAGTGAAATTACGAAAAAATAAAAATAAGTGGTGGAACTCTCCATACATGACCGATGGGGATGGGGAATCGATGATGATGTTTCTATGTGACTTTATGTTTTGTGATTTAAATTAATAGTTTTCGAGGTATGGAATGTTTTCGATTACAACCGCAGAAATAACTTTGGTTCAATAGTCTCCTTTTGGCTGCGGAACCCTAAAGAGACACCTCTGCTCCATGCATTTTGGTAATTGGCTTTAACATCACGTCGTTTCATGGAAGCAGATAAGATTTTAGATTATGATGTGGTGATGGCGCCATGCCATTGGATGGATACTTTTTTCCTTCTTCTGCAAGCGTAGCATGACCACTATAGAAACGGGTTTTGTCGACGGAAGAATAGACAAAATGACAGATTGTGATTGTGAATCTGTCATTTTGTCTATTCTTCCGTCGGTCATGATACGGGTGCTGGAAATATGTATCGAGAAAAGAGTAACAGAAGGTAACTAAAGTATCTATGCAATGGCAAAATTAAGTAATACTGTATCGCAATCCTAAAAACCAATGGGTTATTGTCAAACGTTGCTAGTTGCTACAAGCGCTACCGATAAACTTCCTGTTGATAGCGCTCACAGTTATGTTTAATTTTTTCCTTTACGAAGGAAAATAACACGACATTATAAATATTATTTACATTTTTATCAATTAAATCTCAGGGATCTAAAGGATGAACGCTCATGAAATGTGGACAGAAAGGTAATGAAAAACGCCTTACCTCCATAAATGTAATACTGCTGGTATTAGATATTTTTGCGTTTTATAATGCAACAAATGCAGAGGTTGCACTTCGAATGATAACGACTAGCGGAAAGTCGTACAGGGTCCCCGAAAAGAACAATTGCAATTATCAATTTTTACGTGATTGATACATCGATATTGATACACATTGATGCGCAAAATGATCGTTTACAAAATGCCATTGAAGCGATTGACAATAAACACACTAAACATTGACAATTGTATTTGATCGTTTTGGAGGCCCTTTAGATAGAGCATAGCATAATCATTCTATACTGTTCCTACTGCTGGGTCACAGGCGTCCTCTCAGTGGTAGGGAGTGGGCCGTAATCCACCACGCGGGGTCAGTGCGGGTTGGTAGATGTCACATATCTTCGAATTTTTGGCTACGACTGCCTACAACTCGACAGTACTAAACTAAACTGTCGCAGTCGCACTGCTCGCTTTAGATATGCTCTATCTAAATCGAGCAGTGCGACTGCGACTGTACCATATTGCGTACACTTATCCTCGCTCAATAGGTATAGTACCCAAAAAAATAGATTCATTTGGCATACAGTACGACATAACTTAGATGTAGCATAAAGCTTCGTGCAGACCAGCGCGACGCGACACCGGTTATTGTTATACCGTCAAGTTTTCTTAGAAATTGTATTGTTCGTGTCGCAGCGCGGCGTCGCGTCGCGCTGGTCTGTACGAGCTTTAAATTCGAAATTTGCATTAATTCATTTCAATTTTACGAATGTATTTGGTTATATGACTTCACAAGTTATTGCGTTGGCGTAAAGATCATTTTCACCTAAAGCAGTAACAAATATTGGTGATATTGAAGGCGCGCTCAGTTCAGATGGTGATCCGTTTTACGAATTTTGCCGAGGCTACATCTAAGTTGTGTCCTACTGTACCCATAAGTGGTCAGTCTCATCTACGAGTGAACCTTCTTGTCTAATTATCTGATCTTCTCAAGTTGCTACCCCACACCAAACCAGTCGGTGCCGCCAATTCGGTTGTTGTAGGGTGGCCTAGTATTGATCGAAGAGGCCATCCCTGTTAGAAAATACCCGAGACAATTTGATACCTACCTAGTCAAATATTTAAAAAGTAACAAAGTGTTTTAACGATAATAATATATAGTATAGTAAAACGGTTTTTCATAAGTGCTACTATAGACAATTCTCTGCAAGTACTGCAAAATGCAATTGTCGGAATGCAAAAACAATAAAAAGTATGCGTCGTAAATTGCTCCCTAATGAGCACTTGCATAATCTGAAAATACCTTCGTAGACGTTGCTTGGCTCAAGTCAAATCTGACTTTCTAAGCGCGAACGATTGGCGCTGTTGATAAAGTAAGCAAATATCGTCGGTCAAGTCACACTTTATGTACATAATATAATGCTACAATTGCTTCAAAACTGGACTGAGAAATTCCAGAGTAGAGTAGCGCGTTACTAGTCTTGTATAAGTTTATATGTCTGAAGAGGTTAGTGCATCGCGGTTTGCACTCAGTGAAATTATGTCGGGGTCTCGGTGTGTATCTAACTAACGGTACTGAATACCCAGTTGGCGGTGCATAAGCGCTGCGCTGTGTTTTATTTACATTGCAGCCAACTTGTAACTTGATACATCGATGCATACTAAGATTACTTAGTTAAAATGTTAGAGATCCTTTAATAATTTTGGTTACGTTTTAGAAAGTAGAGCGACTGCATTTTGTTCTCATGCCGGTGTACCTTCCATTTGCACAATACTTTTGGGCCGATTTCTAAAAACATAGACCTCGTATGTTCAATTTAAATATGGGATAACCTGCAGTAGCTATCTAGGGTGCATAGTGCATGAACGGCGCAGAATGGTGATAACTCGAACTCTATCTATTTAATAGTTCAGATTTAGACACAACACTCATTGTGTTATAAAATTGCAATTAGTAACTAGACTAGACTACTAAGGCCAGCCACATACATACGGAATTATGTTTCGGAATTCCGATTCCAAATTCCGATCTGAATTTTAAATTGAACAAAATTTCGAACGGAGAACTACTACTGGACGTGTGTGATCCTTGATTTTGTATGGATTTGCTGCGAAATTCGGAATCGATATTTCCAAACGGAATTCCGTGTGTATTGTATGTGGCCGTTTTAAATTGTGCAAATGTTCATCCGCTCCTGGTTATTCGGTCATCTTTGTAGAAAAATATAGATTAAGTGCTGATGTGGGAGAAATGGACATACTTAATCGAGTGTCAATCAACGTGTTGAATACTTGACATTTGATCTATCACTTTGAATTGGTAGTTTATCAACTAATCATGATCACGACGGCTCTATACCTATATCGTCATTACTGATGTGTCTTGAAGTCAATAGTATTTATGAGATTTATTTAATTGGAGTCGGTAGTACCCTATATGAAAAGAGTCCTAAAATGCAAAGGTTCAGCAGTCCATAATTAGATCATTAATTAATTTCAGAATTGATAACGTGCATTTCAAGAATCATAAAAGTCCTAATTAAATTAGAGCGGTCGCTCGTAGGCCACTAAAATATTTTATACTTTCACACTTACTCATTCGTGAAAAAGAGAGTTTGTATAGCGATGTATAATGATTTGTGACAACAGAGTTTGCTTTTGTCGTGATAACTTGTAACGCAACATTACGTATTCTCATTGCACACACGCTCGAAGTCTTCGTTAATTCACCTTAAAAGTGTGTTCTAGACTTCTATCTAGTACAGACGGTAGGAAAATAAGTTGCGTATGGGGGAAATAGGGAGTCGAGTCTTAAGTTATGAGGGCAAATGCATTACGTTGGTTGTTCGGCCCGGATCGATATTGGCACCGTAGCTCGGAGGGACGATCCCCCGTGCTAATGGGATCATTTGTAGGGATACACCCTGATCGGCGAGACGGACTCCTAAACTCACCATAAGGATACCCTATTTTATTATACAAGGACATCACTTGTGAAACTTCAGTTAGCGAACGCAACTTTATTTTTTCTTTTATTTGTCCATAACAGGTTAATAGAGTGACCATAATAATGTTAGGATAAAATCTTTCTAGTATTATTAGATTTTCATTCAAAAAGTTTTGTAATAATTATAACTTGATGGCGTTGACAAAAACTTTTAAACTAATGCAGTTTTGTTTAAACATAAGAACATAACCCACAAAGCAATTGACATGAATATGTAGGTACTTATTTGTTTTTATTATTGCATTGCACTCTTCGTAATGTTGTTCGTCATCGTTGCTCACTTTTATTATTGACTTACTAAGATAATAAGAATAGAAAAGTATTGATTCAAAAAGACCTGTACAGTTATTTATTTCTATCTATTTTAACACCGTTGCAATCACACCAAGACCCTAATACAATTTATTAGAGAGGGTTGCGTGTAAGAATGGGGCCCTTGAAACAGCAGTATAGTCCTTAGGCCCAATCACTTGAAATGTTACAAGGCAAAAAATATATATTTTTGTTAAAAACTAAATGGTTTTTTTTTTGTAACTGTTTGAATGAAATGGCCAGGCGTCTGTTACATCGATGACACGCTAATACCAGATTTTGTCGGTTAAAGTTTGTTGACATTGAGGTATCCTTTTATTGTTTTGGGTTAGCAATAAGACATTCAACGACCCAATTCAAGTTCTTGCTTGGGTTCAAAATATACACCTTGTATACGATTTTATAGTGGCAATGTGTGTAGTCCGTGTTCGCATTCATTGAAATGCATTCAGGACACCCATAGTCGTGGTAGGTAAGTATGCAAAATTCTTGATCGGTTTCGTACTTGCTATGTGGATTGTATGAACCACGAAGTAAATATACCAGGTATAACAACATTAATTTATACCATTCAAATATGTATTCCAAAGTCTGATAAATACAAGTAAATTGGGAGTTAATCAAATAATAAAGTCGTTTGTGCCATAAGTATGTTCTAACAACGCCGATCAACGTGCTAATTTACCGCGTAGCAAACATGAGATATGCAAATACTTGACTGTTTGTTCTTTAGTTTTGTAGCTGTAGAAAGATGATCCCGTAGTATGTGGGGATTGTCGGGTACAATGTCAGTGACATAGCGTGACACACAATCGGGACTTATCGAAGGCGTTGTTTGCGTAGCGCACAGCCGCGGCGACCGGCTGGTCAATGAACTAAACAAAAACACCTACAAGTTTACACAGTGTATGTACTGCCACACTGCGGCGTGTGCGACATTGCGCTAGGGATGCCAGATGCTCGGGATTGAGCTGGATTATGTGCGTACACATACACAACACACTTAAGTCACATTGAAAGCGTAGAAGTCTTGAAATGTGTTATTCTTTTTTTAGTTCGCTGCATCAGTTGTTCGAGTCACTCGATGGAATGACTCATTGTTTGGTCGACTCAGCTACGGACCTTTAGGTACGAATTGCTCCTTGGATGCGATGTTTTTGGTAACCCTGCAGTGCGCACGGCACCGCACCTTGTTACACCGCCTAAGTATAACCCAAAGTTTGTCAGGTGCTGATAATAGCAGTGGATCACACTCGCTACAATAAATCTGCTTCCCACTCGATAAGGGCAGATGTTTACGCAGTTAACCAAAACGCTCAAAAATGCAAAAATGTTACACTGATTTGACTTTACTTTAAAATGGTATTCATTCGTGAAAGTAGTGTACCTATTCAGTTGTTTTCACTTGCGATACGGTTGACTTTCAAGTTCTGAGTAACTGCATATTACGTACACTCATCGTATTGAGTCGTGATTGGTTATTCCTTCCTCCTAACGCCTAGTCTTCCAGATTTAATTTTAATATAATACATTTATTTGAATCCAAAATACAATAATAAATCGTAGGTATTGAATAGAACAAAATAAGTATTAATTATTTGGTTACAATTTAACATTTTAATTATTTTAAACGCGCATCAAAATATTTTAATGACGTCCAAATAAAGTAAATTGACTCCAAATAAGTTATGTTGGGTTAGTTAGGTTATGTTATGATTTTTATCAGGATTTATCATTTTTCGTTGTGAAATAGGAACATTTTTGGTATGCATTTCATAGCATAGCTTCCTTATTATTTGTTGGCAAATGTTATTCCGGGGTATTCCTCGAAGCACACCTCTCTATATTACATCAACTTATTTTAAATCTCCACATAAAACAACAATGTTTAAGCACGTGTCGGACTATTTATTTTTCTGTACCTATTAAAAGGAGTGATCATCACTATTTTGATAAGTAAGTAGTAACTACCCAGTACTTCGATTTACATATTCATGAATTTGTTCACACCGTTAGCGTCTAAATCATTGCTTATTTTATCTGTGACTTATTAATTACACTCGACAATTTTATTATTCTATTACGTACATAGTAGGTGTACATACAGGCTACGTAGGTAGATTGCGAAGACAAATTATCTACGTGCGTCCTTTTCTGTAACGCTGTGACTTTTGTACCGACCTTTTATTGCTATCAGGTTGAGACAATAATCAAGGATGAAGAAGGAAGTAGCTAATAACATATTACACTGCACTAGCAAACAAACAAAGTCACATTATAATAATGGAACTGATTGTACTAGTAATACAAGACTCCATAATTTATTTAATGTTTTCAGAAACCTCTTGAAAACGTTAAATAAAATATGGAATCTAACCAGCAGAATTGTGTTTATTTATGCAACAGCAGCTTAATTAATTTTATTGATTTTCAAAGCTACTATTCTTTTCTTTTTCCATTTTGCGAAGCGTACTAGTTAAAACACAGAATGCATAGCTTTAGGGAAAGTGAATGTACAGTTGAGATACCTACGAGTAGTTACATCTACCAAAGACTTTACCGTGGGCCGTGATGAAGTGCGATGTTCAATGTTAATGATTCGGCATCATACAGGCGTCCGATTGATACTGTACCCGTAGTATTTGATGATTTGTGTACGTAAGTGCAATATAACAGACTGATATCGGTACAGTGACGTACGCCACTAACACTGCTTATGTAATAAATGCTTGCACATAGACTCCCTTACATAACGGAGCGTATGCGTACGTAGCTACTTAACATTCTGATTTTGCTGTAGTTGAAAACAATTGTGTACTTAGTGGATGGGTATTTTATTGAAATTAATTCATGCTCTATTTGATATATTTACTAATTATTCGTAGTTCGAACGTACACTATTTTTACGATACACGTGTTACGAATGTAACTGTTCTATAAGATAATTTATCGTCAGAATCAGATTCTACGAGTTACATAATTATAACATTTAGTTAAAAATAAAACAATTTAAATAAAATTCAAAATAAATGTCTTTGCTTAATCAATAAAAAAATATAATTTACCTAATAAAAATCTTAAATATTTTAATAAAATTCCGTAAAATAATCAGGGTGTATAACGAATATGAAAAAAAAAGTGTGAATAAAATGTCCCGCCTTATTTATGGTTCCCATATTATTAGGATTTACAATGAGAATATTCACCACTCACAAATAATTTTTTTCACATCTATTCATAAAGAGTTAAAGAGCTAGTTTATTCTTCGTAAACTGAAACCAAAATTCCTAGGAACTAAAAGTGATTTGAATTTGGAATGTGGATATTGTTAGTAAAAGTTCCAATCACCAAAGAGATCAATCACGAACTTTGTATGAACAGGTAACAGGCTGGCAAGAGAGAGAGAGAAAGTGTGAATTTGGTCAAAATGTAAATCCAAGATGGTGGCTGTGAAAATTTTCAAATTTTTCGTCATGGTTGTCGTTTTCATAGTTTTCAAGGGTGCGAAAGCCTATAGTGAGGTCTAAATGTAAATCCAAGATGGCGGCTGCGAAAATTTAGTTTTTTTTTTTTTAATCATACGTGAGAAGGAACTTCGTTCCTGATGGGGGTCGGACCGCACACATTTTTTTTTCTCATAGAGGGTGATAAAAAGTATAGTGTGCACCTCGGGAGCAACACTATTTTAAGCTCGAGCGAGTGACGTACTTTGAATCCCTCGCTGCGCTCAAGATTCTACTCTAGAATCCTTCGCTCCGCTCTGGATTCAAGAAACCGAGAGTGTTTCTTTGAATCCAGAGCGGAGTGAAATAGTTGTTTGTACCCTAGGCAAACAATCTACTATTTATTAAGAAAATAGAGTCAAAATCTACTTACTTAAATTTATTGACAGACAACGCACAGCCTAAAGAGCTGGGTCTAGAAGCATGAAGTTTTGTACAAGAGTTCCTTTTTTAACGAAAGACAAATAAGATCTTTGAAAATTCGTCCGTATAAACAGGGGATGAAATTTTGTATGGGATTTTGTAATTTTTGCCGATGGGAAAACTCGCTTGATATAAAATAAAACTCAATGAGGAACGGGCAGAGAGAAATAAGCAGCAACTCAATCCCTCAGTTCGAGCTGGCTGTGCCTGCAGTGCAACTCTAACCACGCCAAAAAACTTAACCCTATGTCCTTCGAAATACCAAGGTATAGTTGCTTTACGGTTACCGCTCTAAGGTAGAATGTCACTTGCACGTCATAAAGCGACAAGGTCTATTTGTCTATGTGACAGTTAGATATTTTCAACCTTAGTGAAGTTTGAATTTACTGGGTATGCACAGTGTGTTAAGAACCCGATTTTTGTTTCATTATGTTTTTATTCAAGTAATCGATAGTTTCTATCATTTCTGGCGCGAGAGTTCAACTCCGGCTTCGCTACGATAGGTAACTTTTTTTAAAAAAAATATCAAAGTTTCGTAATATCCGCATCATAAAAAACGAATGTTTTTTTTATAAAAAAAATAGAACTACGTATTCCAGTTTCTATTTATTCTATTAATTGTATGTACAGTAACCTACCGTTCCACCAATTTCTGTTGCTTTAGTATGAATAGGACGCGAGATATGTTTTTTTTCTCATTTTTGGTTTTTATTTTTTTATTCACCTATAACACCGTATTAGGTCGTGATTTTTACATCAAAATATTGCTTATACTTTCTATTATGTGTAGTAATAAAACCACAACATAATTCCGTGTTATTCAAAAGTTATTACACATTATAATTTTTGTTCAGGGCTGTCACTTTTGTGGATTCGAAAAAATATTAACTAAAATATATTTTATCCGACAAAAAACAATTTGTTTTGAATTTATATCAAATGGTTACTCATCCTCGTTCCTAATAACAACAAATTCAACATGAGAATAATCATCAATTTCTAGATTTTTTTCGTTAACAGGTCTCAACAAAGACAATGCGGTTGCTGGTAATGGAATTCTTTTTGCATTTTTTTTTGTCTCTAATAGGTTGAAATCAGATATCATTGAATCAGATGAGACTAAGGCTCTGTGAAAAAGGTCAGACATGGTTGCTTCACGAGAAATCTTTCTGGTATGGTGCTCTCTGTCAACCCTCCAAAATTTATTTCGAGACTCAGCCGCCTGTTCAGAGAGCATGCCAACAGGTAAACTTGATGATTCTATTATTTTCGCACCATGGACTAAAATTTTGTGAAGCGTGAAGTCATAGGATGCCACTCATACTTTGCAACATATTTGTATGCCAGTTCTTTGCAAAAAGTCGCGAATTTTTCTGAATCAATTGGCAAGTTACTGGACAAAACTATTAAAATTACGTAAACTCATCTAATAGCCACTGTTCGATGTTCAGAATTTCTGCAAAAATTCCTCGGTTTTTGTCAGAAAAAGCAGTGCGGGCAGTGTTTCCATCGTTAGTGGTCCCTGAAGTTGGACGCACCACATCTACCAAAAGGCTCATTATTTCTCTGATTAGAACTTGGATTCATTTTTTACGGTCCTCGACCAGTCGGTGCTCCTCTGATCTTTGAGTGATCCTCCATTTCTTTACCTCAACTTTGTATCCAAGATTTAATACAAACTCTAAGGCCCTAATAATCCATAAATGAAGTGGACTTATTCCATGTACCAGACGTTCTTCCATGACAGGTTTGGAGAATGCTATCTCTAAATCATTAAATTGCGACGAGGTCAAATTACAATATGAACAGCGTAACTAAGATGGTGTAGAAAGAATTACATTCAGGACTTTTCCATCAATAGCCGCATAGTAGAATTTGCATTCAACTTTTATTTTATGCCCTCGCGAGGTTTCAGCCAACTAAGCGACAAAATAACGATATCTAGTCATCGACATGATAAATAAACTAAAATATTATAACATAAAAAAGTATCTATATTTTGATTGAAGTGACAGCCCTAACAGCAGATAATTCGGATATTACTAAAATTTGTAATAACTTTTGGATAACACGGAATTATGTTGTGGTTTTATTACTACACATAATAGAAAGTATAAGCAATATTTTGATGTAAAAATCACGACCTAATACGGTGTTATAGGTGAATTAAAAAATAAAAACCAAAAATGAGAAAAAAAATCATATCTCGCGTCCTATTCATACTAAAGCAACAGAAATTGGTGGAACGGTAGGTTACTGTACATACAATTAATAGAATAAATAGAAACTGGAATACGTAGTTCAATTTTTTTTATAAAAAAATTTATTCGTTTTTTAGGATGCGGATTTTACGAAACTTTGACATTTTTAAAAAAAAAAGTTACCTATCGTAGCGAAGCCGGAGTTGAACTCTCGCGCCAGAAATGATAGAAACTATCGATTACTTCAATAAAAACATAATGAAACAAAAATCGGGTTCTTAACACACTGTGGTATGTTATTAAAAGTGTTAAAACAATTACGAGGACTATAACATACTTCTTTGCCAAATTTCTTCATTATCGGTTAGCCGTTAGGTAATAGACGTGAAACGTATACATCTAAACAACAACAACAACAATCTATACATTTCCAGTTTATGCTGACCTCCCATTGTACGGAAATCCTCTAAAATGCGAGATCAGCTTATACTGGAAAAGTATAGCTTGATATGTAGCCGTGTGTAGAAGTGTGCAAGGCTAGAGTGATATAAAGACCGCTCACATTCGCATTATTAATACAGAGTACATTAGAAAAATCAGAATTTGAATTCTTACCTACCTGAAAAATAATCAATTACTTACGCGTCATTAAAAGAAAACACAGCATTATCACCTTATCACCTTGGTTTTTATCACCTTTTTAGACACGTGTGTAAAATGTTTCCCGCGCCCTAATTGTGTAAGTTTAAGTAGTGGGTTTTGAAGGAAATTCCTAACCCATGGCTTCATAGGTTTGAAAAATTCGCCTGCGCAACAACGTAAATGACGCGATGAACGTGGCTGAACTGTCAAAATGAAAGCTATTACCATTTTATGTGTAATTACCCCACTGGTAAAAAAATAGCGGCTGTGGAAGTAGTGCCTTGTAGTCAATGAGCAATGTTCTGACATTGCTCTACAATTGCTCTAACTTAGACACGCCTGATTGTCTTCACAATCTAGATTATACTATGTTCATTACTTATATATTTTATTTTAATCACCTTGATTAGCTCAGATTTGATATAGCGATAAAATCATTTGCATTTCCTGTACGATTTTGGCGTATATCTACCAACTAGTACATGGAGTTGAATAGCTACACACATCAAAATTAATTTGCTTGATATGCAAGTTTGTTAAGTAATTGCATTATCTATCTGAGGGAGAGCGTGAATTTTATTGGCGTGATATTTACGTAGTAAGCCTTTAAAATTTGTTTTCTAATGGAGAACGACAGTGACCTTGAGGATTTCATCGCCAGAGAATAATACTGATGAATAAATGAAAAGCTTGTAATGATTTTTTTATAAAGCCGACAGACTGTCCGCATTAACATTTGCTCAAGGTGACCGCGCTCGGGAGTTGCGCCTGACTGAGCATCGCTTGAAATATTGTTTGTTAGGTACACCGTACTTGTACACCTACTGTGTACCTCCACTTGTTTTGTATGACCACGGCATTTGTTTCTTTGTTATTATTAACTTTGCATTTAATTATTGATGCTTCAGGCTAATGATACCTATATGAACTTGCTTACGCAAATACGGTCTTGCAGAGTATGAATACGTGTGCTCAAACGCATTTCGTTCGTGACGTGACTCAATAGTCGCCTCTTAGTTGAAGTTGTTTTGGAATGAAGGGTGCTCTAGTTGTAAGAATTCTATCTGTATTCTATGAACTGTGATACATAGTACATACCCAAACAATCCACCGCTTAACTAGGTACACACTTCCTGTAGTAGTCGTCAGAGATGACTCAGGAATCATGTTGTCAACATATTATCAGCTGGTTGGGTTTTTTTTCTATCGTATTTAAGTATTGTACCAACCACCACTGTATTCGAATCATCGATTTACTGCCCAGCAATTGATTGTATGTATTCGTAAATAGTAGAAGGGAACTACCCAGGCCCGCTTTAGATCGAGGAAGGAAATATTATTTTTAAGGCCCACGGAATAGATTCCGTTGTAAGTAAGGACATTACGAATACAACTGCACAACATCATCCTGATTCTTCAGATGATAATAATCTGCTCAAAGCAGATTACACAGACATACTTGAAAATGTCCCCATGTCTAACATTTAGGTCTCCTAACACAGGAAAACTGTGTTCCGTATTAAATACCTACAATGTCTTCGAGACAGAAAACAACCTATATCTTATTCAATTTGTTACAGACGAAGGATAGAAACGTATCGACGACGGCAATCAGAATGTGTGCCGAGGTTCGACCAATCGTTCACCGGCTCGTGTGAGCAGCAAAACCTGGAGACCACCGCACTTCAGAAGCGGTTCCTGGAAGGGAAAGCTAAACGGCAGGCGAAGAAGAGCGATCGTAAGCCAGACCTGCCAGCCATCAGTGGCAACCTGCACAGCAGTGTCGTCCACGTGGTAAGTTAATATGATGTCAATGATTTTGATATAGGTTTTTAGATTGGCTTCGCTTCAGTGTACAAATTGCTACTTAGACTTACATAGTTACCATAATGAAACTGATAATTTTTTTTGAAAAGCGCAACAAAAAATTCCCAACCTATGGTAACTGCCAATGCCTTCAAAATTGAATATGCATTTTACTGACACAAGTAACGATCTCTTGTCTGAAAAGATTTCTGTTGTCGATTCAGTAGTATGCGATGGTTAAAAGACCACTAAAGAATATTAGTATCATAAGTCCTGAAAGCTTCTTCGCTTGCCCGATTTAACACTATGTGACGTCATTACATATTATTTGGGACGTTAGAATTTATTGATGAACCGACCAAGTGCAGACTAATTTACAAGCCTTAAAAATAGAGTAGCAGTATATAAGATCTATGATTTTTGTTGAATTAAATTTGCAAATTGTAGTCTCCGACCAAATAGTTTTATATTTGGTTTGAGATTGTAGTATGAATATTACAGAATCTATAACGTCTTCTACGAGAGAAACTATGCGGCAGACTGCAAACATTACTTATTCAGAACCTTAGAATCTTGCAGTATAACATAATTTCAGTTTAATCATTTCAAATGTAATGCAAATCTTAATGAGTGTCATATTAAACAATGTGGCCAAAAACAAGAATAACCACTTTGGAAACCGGTTACGTTCACATGTTAAATCTATGTCTGTTTGTCTATGTTCACTTAGGGTTCCCGTTATTCGCCATAAAATATTTGGGCACAATACCGTACCGTAGTAAAATAAATTCATTTGAAACGCTATTAAACGTCATTAGCACTTTTACTTAATGTATGCTGTCGATCTATATTTATACATACAATGATATTTAGGGTTCCGTAGTAAATAAGGAACCCTTATAGTTTCGCCATGTCTGTCTGTCTGTCCGTCCGTCCGTCCGTCTGTCTGTCTGTATGTCTGTCCGCGGCTTAGCTCAGAGACCCTTTGTACTAGAAAGCTGTAATTTGGCATGGGTATACATATTAATCACGACGACAAAGTGGTTAAATATAATCATGACTTTTTTTTGGGTACCTCCCCTACATTTAGAGTGGGGGTTTTTTTTCTCTCTCATCCCATAGTGTGGGGTGTCGTTCAAAAATTTGTTTGTGAAAACCATTTTTGGATTCAGGGATCCGTTTGCGAAATATTAAGCTTTAAAGTGGTAATTTTTGCTAGAGTTAAGTGTCGCCCCCCCCCTGCCAGCTAAATGGTTGGTTTTGGATATATGAACAAAACGGCAGTAGTATATATAACGAAATTAAAAGGAAAACTATCACAGCTAAGTAGGCTTTACAAGTTAACGAGTAATAATCGACAAACTTACATTTGCGGTTGCAAAAACATGTTCTCCCATACATTCCGTACATGTTTTTCAACTACATATTTAAGTTTGTTCTTGCGATAAATTCATCCCAACTACGGAACCCTTCATTGTGCGTGGACCGACACGCATGTGGCCGGTTTTATTCGTAGATTAACTTAGTTTTCTGTGTGGTTATTGGCTCCTTTAAAATTATTTATTTTACTTACAAGACCTTTGCTTACTCTAACAGCTTCTCAGCTTTGTGTTATGTAAGATTACTTCCTCATTACTGTTATAACTTTTAAGTCACGTGTTTGCGTTTTACACGTGATTGTATTGTTCTATTACAAATACAAACCCGGTTATTACGAAGATTGTTTTTTGAATTCAGCCTCCCTACGTTTGACTTCTTGCAGAGTTTTCACGGCTTCTCATTGTTGGTGGCATGCTACTAACAAAGTTTTTTTAAATATCCGGTACTCTTTCAAGACAGTGAAAGAAAAAAATAAGAAACTCATGGAAAACTACTCAATATTTAAAAAAAAAATTGTTTTGCTACTTACAAAGTTTTTTTTTTAAATATCGGGTACTCTTTCAAAACACTGAAAGAAAAAAAAAAGAAACTCATGGAAAAGTATTCGACATTTAAAAAAAAAAAAACATTCTATTAACAAAGTTTTTTTAAATATCGGGTAGGTACTCTTTTAAGAGAGTATAAGAAAAAATAAAGAAACTCATGGAACATTACTCGACATTAAAAAAATGGTTGACATGTGCTACTAACAAAGATTTTTTAAATGTCGAGTAGTTTTCCATGGCTTTCTTTTTCTATTCTTTAACTTTCTGGAGATGTAAAACGATATGAGTCAATTCCTGTGACTTGTCGTATATTGTTTGGTGTCCTTTCAATTTTAATTTTCGATTTCATTAGCTATGTTATTTTCTATTATTGTTTCCAGTTGCATAAATTTTTCTTCTACATTTCCACGACTGATCCTGTGTTTTTCACCTTGGTTTATAAATTGTGCTTCATAGTCTAGTTCTAAAATTCTAGACACAATTTATGGAGTATCAGTAGGTCGAGATGGGAAGATAATTAGTGGCAGCACGTGCTGTATAAGCGCCGCATCGCACACCGGATGTTGCCCGACGTCAATTGACTTGACCCTCTGGCACCGCATCCCGTGCCTCCGAGCGCTTCACTTTACTCAGCACGCGACATACTACTAACTATTATAACATAATAGCTAACGATCAAAGAAATTAGTACAATTATGTTCTCAATCAAACAAGTTTTCGACACTATGTATGTTGCATTGGAAAACGACCTTCGTGAAAAAACAGAGAAATATGTCTTTAGCTGCTGTGTGGTTGGCTCCTATCAAATCTTGCGTTTGAATAATGTATCTGAAGGTTCCATAGTTTGCTTTCCTCTCTACGTGTGTTGGGCTACTAGCTACACTATACAGCTTCCTGATAGTTATCTAGCCAGTTAGTTTACCTGCGCTAGATTATATGTACGTATAGGTACGGTAGGGCGGTCTGCGGTTGTGCAAACTGCGCGAGTTTCACAACAAACGCCTCGCATTGTCTCGCGCCGCTCACCGCGACGACCTCCGAGCGCCTGCGCCTGCGCTGTTTTCTGACACATTTTATTAAGTAACTACGTATTACGTAGTTACCACAGTTTGATGTTGTAGAAACCATTGAGCCGGTAGCTTAGCAATCCGAGGTGCTAAAGGCCTTAAGTTTACTGACATATTACCTTAGTACGGTTCAAGTGCTGTATGCAAAAGCATTTATCAAGAATAATGCTGCTGTTGAATGAAATCTTTCTGAATTGATCAGGAACTCTACATGTTCTAGATTATCAAAGACGTGTATCAATGCTAACGGACCAGAAACATCGATCTAAGATCGAATTCCGGAAACCGGGCGGTCACTAAAGCCGTTAAGTTGTCAATGACTAATAAATCTTGCTAATAACTTGTCACTTGTTAGCATGAAACTATTTCGAATGTTAGAAAATAGCTCTTCAAAACTGGGCCATAAATTGCCATTATGTAATTCGGAGCGCAGACCGGCGAGCTAGCAGACCATGGCAATATCTGCCGGCATCGATAAACTACATCAAGACATAAGTTCTAAAGCATGTACGAATATAGTTTAATATAAAGTTCATAGGGTGGTAACTGAGAGACGGTGCCTAGTGCCTAGACTGGAGCTGCGGCGCCACTGCACTGTGCTCCCACAGTCCGCTACATAAAACTATTCACCAATGATCAATATTTACATACATGGTTTTAGCGTTATCGTGCTCATACAAGTACAACATTTGATAGCGTGATCTTCAACTCGCTGCATTAATTACTGAAGAAATTCTAAGCGACAAATGGTCAAGTGTTATCTGTTAATTAGTATAGGCAAGACATAAGTAAACAGCGTTTTTACTATGGAGGAACTGAACCAGTTCTTAGCATTTGTATTGCATACATGTTGTGATCATTACTCAGTTTCGCCTTCAATATAATTAAATAAATAGTCGATGCCGGAACTAAGATTTGCATATCTTAAAGATAAAGATAGAAAACGATTATATTTTGATACTCAAGATTGAGATTCGACTTGAAAATGTATCATACGATTTTATAATGGAATGAAGCTCAAAATCATTCGAAGGACATAAACCACTACGTGGAAAAGGATGTACCATCAAAAAAGTTCATATCTAACCAATTTGAAAACAAAATCCCGTGAACACGATGGCCACATCTCTTACCGGCTCGGTTCTAAAGCCGCCGAGCGCTGCAAACAAGAATAGTCCTCACGGTGATCAGTTATGAACTTCTTTGATGGTATGGTACCTAACGTACGTCTGCTTGAGATGTATTAGATTAATGCGAGTACATTTAATTTGTTATCGCATAGTAGACGCGTGACAGTCACGCACTTGATTAAAGCATTTACCTACCAATGTATGGCTTACAATTTGTTCTTAAGTATCAGGTACACTCAAATTTAACCATTACCCAATTTTTTTTTTGGGTGGATGTTGTCAAATACCTTGGGTGTGTCAGACTCTTACTGACTAAAACCCACCCGTATTCCTTCAGTGTTGCCTGTACGTTCCCAGGGGCCACGGTATCCCTTTCGGACTTTCCCGCGATGTTCCAGTACCCTAATTGCGTAATACACGATCAATTAGAATCTGAATCGTTTTGAAACAGGTTGCTAATCAATTGTTTCATAGGGTCGGAAAAAAAAAATCTGCTCAACAACGTAAATAACGCAATGAATGTTGTCGAACTGTGAAAATGAAACAGATTAGTCGTAATCGTTTACGAAAATGTGTTACGTAATTAGATAGCCGATCTTCCACTGTTTTATACTCAATTATAATAACCTGTCGGTCGATTCTGTAAAAATATCAACGTGAAACTTAGGTGAAGTGGGCGTGATGTGAGCTGTCACTGTCACAAATCGACCGGCAGGATGCTAGGGATTAACATTATTGACAGCTCACTTCACGCTCACTTCACCTAAGTTTCACGGTGATATTATTACAGAATCGACCGGCTGGTTGTGCTTGTGATTGATATGTTTCAAGATACCTGGATAGGGTAGGCAGTAGCAAAGTTAGCAGAACCTACAGCACACTCCTTGTGCTATTGCTCGTTCCATATCCAGGTTTTATTATAATCCATTTTGTCGATTATGAGAAAATATTATAATTGGTTTCTTTATTCTATGGATCAGCTTAAAAGAACTGTACCTAGCGATGATAACACCTGGCCTGAAAAAATCGTGACGCAATAAGAAAACGTAAAGATAACCTGCGATGAATATAGAGATTGAAAAAAAAAAACATACAAAGCTACGTACTTAACACGTTAGGTAAAAGTAATTGCAATGAATTTTTATCACAATTTGATCGGTATTTTTATAGCAATTTTATCTCACGTGCCTCAATATTTACATGTAGGTAAAGGTATTACATACCGATATAAGATTATTTTTGATACTTACCTCTGAATTAAAATCATATTTCCTTTTGTTTCAGCAACAAAAGTTTGGGTGTGGCGACTACGAACCGCCTGCTAAACTCCAATGTGGTGGAGGCGGTGGTGGCGGCGGTGTCGGAGGCGAGGCCCTCACGAAGTTCTCCGTGGAAATCGTTCAGCAGTTGGAGTTCACCACCTCCGCGGCGGACTCGCAACCTCAGCAAATTTCAACTAACGTCACAGTGAAAGCCCTTGCAAACGCCGTAAAGACTTCTAGTTCACCGCCCTTACCGCAGGCTCCGCCGAGGGTGCCCACTCCGCTAGATTGCGAGCGAGAATGCAAAGCTGAGTGCAAGTCGGAAGTGGCCGATGATGATTTCGTCGGACTGGATGAGTGTGCAGCGGCACTAGAGCGTGATGCGGCGTCAGCGTTCCCTGGGTTAGCCGATCTGATCGGCGAGGATGACGGCGACGACGCGTTCGAAGACCTTATCACGGAGATATCGGAGTATCCTGAGTTTATGAAGGACTTCGATATCGACGGCGGTAAACTGAACGGTGGAGGGATGGGGCTGGAGCCGCCAGAGGGCGAGCCGGCTCCCCGGCCCTACGGCGGCGGTGAGATGTCGCCGGCCGCGCAGACGTTGAAGCACATGGCGGAGCAGCACCAGCAGGCGGCGGGCGGCGACTGGGCGCGCTACCGCGGCTACGGCGGGTACCGGCCGCGGCCCGCGCCGCCCATGGAGCACCTGCACATGTCGCAGCAGCAGCAGTTGCATCTTACTCAGCCGCACCATAATCTACAGGTTAGTACTTTTCAATTTTACAGAAAATCACTCCGGTAGAGTTACGTTAACATGGGGATGGTATAAACATGGCAACTCGATAGCTATCTAGAGTTGATGAGACCGATGAGACATACAGACAAAATTCAAAAACACAGTCATCAAACGTGAGTCATCTTCTATGGAACCCTTTTGCAGGCACATGGTGCACTTGCATAGGCAAGTGCACTATGTATTACGACTATGTATTTAATTTGTCCTAAAGTCCCCGTCACGAGAAGCTATACATTTTGTAAATAAAGAACTTTTATTAAGTTACGTAGCGACAATACAATCAAGAACAAATAATCCCAAATTCAATCAACTCAAAGAAACATACGTGTAATACGAAACTAACGAGTAATTTCACTTGGTCGGGTTATATTTTAGCGATATAAAGCGCTGTCGCCTAATGTTTTGTGGTACTGAACGCGTCTGAGTTTCAGTTAGAAGTTCTTTGTTTACAAAATTTATAGCTTCTCGTGACGGGGACTTTACTGCTATGTAAAGCGTTGTAAATCAGAAAACTTCTGTAACAACCATTTTTGGTGTCTATACATGATACATCGAAGAATGACTATAATCTGTATATTATCATATTATGGTCTCCGATTAAATAAATTCATAACGTGGCGCCGAACTCCTACAGAACTTGTGTCGGTATCTTCCCGCTCACAAATTAAATGGCGTTGCTGCGCACATAAATGCACCAAAGTCGTTCATTAAAAGAAAATGTAGAATATTCTCGTTTACTCGTTACGTCATGAATGCCCGTGAATTGCGTTTAGTTAATTATTGGAAGTCTTTTTTGTTGAGCAATTCGTGACGTGAAAAGACATAAAAAACATGGAGTCTGGTGTAGTATCGACCGGGGAGGGCGTGCGCGCGCTGCCCGCCGCGCTCGCCTACACTTACCTACCGCGGTCTTCGGATAGTTAGAGGCGAATGTGACGTCTGTGCGTCTATATTTCTAGTTGTATATCAAGTACCACTAGGTAGAGATGGAAATACATACTCATTTCCATATGAACTTATAGTTTTTACGCGGTTCATTAATATGCTAGGCTAGCTAGCTGGATAGACAAATGAGTCAAACGCAAATTATTAACTTAACAATAAATTTGGTGGTTTCGCGCTATTCTTATACGACTACTTCAAAAAGAATTGTCTTTTAAGCGCACTTAAAGACTATCTTACACACTTTATAGTTAATGACATGACAAGAGATGTAAGTACGTAAGTTCACGTGCGTGTTGCGAATAAGCAGATGTATCGAAAGCCACATGTTTTACTTAAAGGCCGTCCATTGTAAACAAGGCTTGCTGTACATTAGTCAGTAGTATGTCGTATAGTGTCTTGCAACAAGATGTTACCCACTTACATAATAATACAAATGAGATTTAATTGATGGCTATGCTAGTTTACTGATAATTACGGGTATTGTTTCTGTTAACATAGCTATATGTAGTGTACAGCTGTACTTTATATAATTATTTTCTGAAAAATATGGTAATCTTTATTAACACCCTGTATATATGTACCATCGAAGAAGTTTATATCTAACCACCGTAAGGACTATTCTTGTTTGTAGCGCTCGGCGACCATAGAACCGGGCCGGTAACAGATGTGGTCATCGTGTTCACGGGATTTTGTTTTGAAACTGGTTAGATATCAACTTCCTCGATGGTACGTAGTTAGTTGTGTCGTCACGTTAACGTCATACAGCAAATATTTGAAAGTTAAAGTTACTAGACCTATGTGTTGTAGGTCGTAGGTTCGAACCTAGGCATTTTACTTTATGTACATTATTTCATCTACACTGCTCTCACAAAACAGTGAAGGAAAACATCGTGAGGAAACCGGCATGTCCTAGAAATAAAAATTCGAAGACATGTGACATCTACCAACCCGCACTGGGACCCACTCCCTCTCACAGAGACGAGGCCTGTGTCCCAGCAGTGGCAACATTATAGGCTGATTATGCTAGAATGACGATCCTGTGAAGTATTCGTTTCGAGTTCATTTATGAAAATAATGGAAATGATGATGCCGTATATTCGACCTCGTATTTGCTTTACCAATGTTGACATCAATTTCCATTAAATTAAAAACTTCACTAAGGTTTTCTTCTTTACGGTTAATGTAAATATATTATTATGAGTTGGGCCCAGTAGGCCACGCCATCGGCGTGGATTGGCGTGGCTTTACTAAGGTTAATACTTTCTTCCTGTAACAGAGACAAATAAACCTTGTCGTTTTATGATCAAGGGCGGATCCAGCCTTCGAGTCAGTTCGGTCACATAGTCGGGGTCCGGACAGACTCCAATCAGAGCCGGACTAAGCCTGTCGGGGGTAGGGTTACCATCTATGTAAGGGAGGATGCTTCTTCTTCTAGTTTCTTGGGTTACTAATAGCGGTTTTACCGACTCTATTGTCAGACGTTTTCTTTCTTTACTCCACTGTGAATTTATTAGGGAAAACATTCGCTCCACATTTGCGTTGTGTGAGAATATAGAAAATACCAACTAAATACAAGCGGGCGGGCTTGCGTGATGCCGCGAAAATCAAAAATGTCTGTCTCAGCTTAGTGCCGCGCACTGCCTGTCAAATGCAAAAAATGCCTGTCAGGTGGTAACCCTAGTCGGGGGCCAAACAAAATGAGGCCCCTACGGTCTTCTCAGTTTATGTAGGTATTTTCTAGTAAGTAACATAAAAAAAATAAAAAAAATGACAGCATTAAAATCAAGTATAACGTGCGTAATTATAAACTACCTACCAACCGGCATGATTATTTTTTTCAGGGAGGTCCATCCATTTTCATCTCCTACGTTAGTCTCCTAGGTTATTTGCGAAAAGCAAGAATGTATGGGAGCGAGCAAGGCGAGTTCAAATTTTTTCGAACCTTCTCTCTGAATTACCGGTTAGGTTTCCATTGAAAATCTTCTCGGAAATAGGAGTTGCTTTATCGACTTATGCAGAAAAGTTAGCAAGATAGAAGAATATAGAATTTGACAAGAGCGAGCAGAGCGATCTCGAAAAAATTTTCACACCGACCCACTATGGGCCAGAACCGTGCGTACCGTCTCAAAAATTGGTTTTCTTTATGTTCTATATTGAATATTTTGTTAATGCACATGTCTAACTGAATGTCCAACAGTGGCGAAGGGTGAGTTTATGAGAAAGGTAAGCCGGAGCAAAAACAAAAAAAAAAAAACAAAAAAAAAAAAATCTGCCGCGCCGTCGTAAGACTGACCAACTAACTTATTCCTACAACGATACTGGTCAAGTATTTATAACAACTGTTTGTATAAAACTTCAGCAGTTCGACTTCCGCTAACATCGTAAAAACCTAGGAATCGTTCTTCGATTCCAGTTTCAGATAAATATCGAAAAATTACAGTCAATTGCTCCCTATGACTGACATCGGGAGTTTCGTCAATCATTACAGACAGAAATGGAGCTTTATCTATCTCGATTCTGATGTGGTCTCGTAAAACAGATGCAATACTACCTATGTATTAAATCATTTTGAATATCACTTGAAAGACCAGAAAACACGGGGTTCTGAACTGAAGAACATAGTTCCAAATGAGAGTCCAATACGGTGTCATACTTGCTCAGATATAACAAGGTTTCAATATAGTTACCGCGGTTATCAGAATTCGGACGTTCATCGTGGCCGCGAAAAGCTACTTCTTGTTTACCTAACAAAATAACGGTGTCGATAAACCGTTTCATTAAATTATTATTATTAAATTATTATTATTTGTTTTATTATTATTTCGAGCTACTTTCCTATTATGAGTTTCAAGCGAATTAGTGAAAAATGGTTCTATCCTACTATTCCCGAAGTCATGTAAATCTAAACAGCTACGAATATGCTTTTCAGTCTGCACATGATTTTTTGATGAATTCGTCAGATTATTAATATCTGTAAAACCCCCTTTATTCCATAAACTACTAGAATTTGAGAAAAGTAAACATGGAAAACAAAACATCTTATTTAATTTACAACTACCAGTCCAACTACCAGATTGATATTTATCGTAAAGGGAAACATTCCAACCCATCACGTCGTTTGTAGTTTATAGTCATATCTGGTCGAGCACGACCTAGCCTAATTATGTGTTTCTTATTTTCAAAACTTAACCTTGAAAAGCATGTTTCCTCACGAAGCAAATAATCTGTCACACAACAATCTAAAACTATTCATGCCGCCACCCTACTAATAACTTTTCAAATCTACTCTAATTAAAGTAATTTCAACTTGCTAATCTATCGACTTACCACAAATTCCTAATTACAACGACGGCGAACGCACAATTTCACAACAAACTCACGATTATCCAATTCTAATTGTTACACTAATACTACACTAATAACTTATATGAATACAACGAACAAAATGCTAATTAACTACAAGTATCAACAAAATTAAAGGTTATAAATTCTATTAACTATTTACGTCATTCGTCAACAAACATTTTAAAATTATTGCGTGCGTGGAGCGTGGAGCTTGTCCCTCCCCCCGGCCCCGTCCCGAACCAAACCGAACGCTTACGAAATTCAGCGAATGGATTCCTACACTGTACCTATCATAACTCGACTTTTTACGGCTTACTATTGCCTCAAAAAACAGCGTGTCACGTGACCTGAAGTGACGTCATGACGAGATTATTTTGTATGGAAATTTAAGTTTTCATAACCCGGGCGGACAACGAGTTATACTGGAGGCACTAGAGCAAAATTGGCGCGCACTTTAAATGTTTTGTTTTCGTTGGAATATAAAGACAATTTTTTTTATGTAGGTTAGGGTTTTGTAATACTTTAATTTTATGGTGTAAGTATTAAATAATACATTCAGTGTTATTATTAAACACTGCTGAGAACTACTGACTGTCATAATTTCCTAAGGGAAGCCGACAGGAATCGGGTTATTGGTTAGCTGCGCCCCTGTTGTCCAATGCATATTATATAGCAGTTAAAATATACTATTTCTCATTTTTACTATTAGACTAAGGCTTGCAAGTTGACGCTCAAAATTATACCAATTATGTAGAACACAATTCCAATAGTTTACATGGTCATATTTTCATTATTTTCACAGCAAATTTGTAAGTGTGATATATGGTTAGAATGGTTATGAAGTACTCTATTTAAAAATAATATTAAAATTAAGTGGACTATTATGTGAAAACTGGGGAGGTATGGAATTTTTATTTCAGGACCTAATATTCAATCCTTATTAAAAAATTCACAAGACTTTTGACAGTTAGCAGTGTCTGCCCATGTCGTAATTTTGATAGCATCACATAGAACAGCTAATATAGAAGTCAGGGCAAAAAAAAATATTGCCCGAATCTTCTCTCTGATATTTAATCCCTTGAAATGAAACGAAAAATGCCTGATGGGGGGAAAATACAAAATATACCAAAAATTATTTTAGTTGTGATTGATAAGATTTTTGGGTATTTAGATTACTTTTGACCTATTTTTCTTAAATAATATTTTAATAATATTTACTTAATCTTTAGGTAGGGTGGGGAGTATTGGGTAATGTATAAATATTTTTTTATCGTTCCGTCAGATGTGGTTAATGTTTTGTTATCACTGTGTGAATTACATGTTTCTCATGTAGTTTATGTATTTCTCTATCGCGGTGAAGGAAAAGGGAGGAAATGGTAGTTAAAGTTGTTATTGTACATTATATCAGTACTACTAACCACCTTCATAGATAGTGGTTAGGAACGTGATAATGACACTAGATAATAATATTTTTTTGAAAATCTATCTGAGAATTCGAAAAAAAGTAAGAATATGGAGTTGGTACAAGAATATGGACTCGAGTATATAATGCATACGTTCAAGGATTGCGGTCTGAAGGAGAATTCGAAGAAGCTACTGTTGTTTCAATGATGCGGAATTGTGATAGAAATGAAAAAAGGATCATGAAGGAAAAATTATTGCATGAAAGTTGCAATGCATCAGATTTTACGGTGGATGAAGCTTTACGTATATTTGCAGATTTAGATCTTTCGAAATCACAATACGGATTACTTCGAGCAAGTCTGATTAACAAAAACTTCGACATATTGCCATCATATAATATATTGACGAACGCCAAAAAACTGTGTTATCCTCCACCATCCAGCATTCAAATAGTCGATATAAGTGCTAAAGTAAATCTACAAGATTTGCTGGATCATACTTCTGCTCGCATCTTAATGATTGAAAATGTTTACAACCCAACAAGAAGGTCTCTTAAATTGTTTACCAAGTGGGGATGTGATGGTTCATCGGGGCAAAGTGAATATAAACAAGTTTTAACAGATGAGAGTGACTTAGTCTCAGATGCAAACTTATTTATAGCGTCTTTGGTACCAATAAAGCTGACTGACACAAAAACAAATGAGATAATTTTGCAAAATCCGGCTTGTTCTTCTATTCGTTATTGCCGACCAATCCTGATGGAACTTGCAAAAGAAACGCCTGAGAAAACCCGCTCAGTGGTTGGTGATATTCGGGGTCAAATTAATAATTTGCAAACTTCAAAGATACACAAGGAGGATAGGTGGGGTAGAAATGAGGTAATTGAAATAAGTCACGACCTATTTCTAACTATGGTGGATGGAAAAGTTACACAAGTTCTAACTGACACAAGTTCTGGAGCTGTGTGTACAGTGTGTGGTGCTAAACCAAGCGAAATGAATAATTTGGAGAAGATTGAATCAAAGCCAGATAATATAAATGCTTACGAACACGGTTTGTCTACGTTGCACGCGTGGATCAGGTGCATGTAGTTAATTTTACATATTTCATATAAGCTTTCAATTTAAAATGGGCTGCGAGAACTCCGGAAGATAAAAAAAGTAAAGAAGACAAGAAAAAGCTTGTACAAAGTTTGTTTCGAAGCCGAATGGGATTGCACGTTGATAAGCCCTGACAAGGAAGTGGAAACAGCAATGACGGCAATACAGCTCGGCGTTTTTTTGAGAACTACTATTGTGCTTCAGAAATTACAGGAGTTGACGAGGAACTTATTAAAAGGTTCTATGTTATTCTTCAAACTT
This sequence comes from Agrochola circellaris, assembly GCA_914767755.1. Classification (NCBI taxonomy): domain Eukaryota; kingdom Metazoa; phylum Arthropoda; class Insecta; order Lepidoptera; family Noctuidae; genus Agrochola; species Agrochola circellaris. The sequence goes on from OU611847.1 coordinate 8,736,341, forward strand.
TGGCATCCGGTATTGCTGTGAATCCAGAAAAATTTGGTGAATATACTATATATAATATACTTGCGCAACCGTACAACTGTATGTAACACAATATATGTGGTATAATATGCCTTCTTCAGTACATAAAATCTTAATACATGGGGAAAGTATAATAAGACATTTTGGTGTTCTGCCCATTGGTAATTTATCTGAGGATGCCCAAGAATCTCGTAATAAAGATTACAAAAAATTCAGATTGCATCACGCTAGAAAATGCTCTAGGTCCGCAACGAATCCAGACGTATTTCATGGTTTTCTATTTACGTCAGATCCTTATATATCAAGTATCAGAAAACCATCAGTCACTATTTCCAAGGAATTGTTAGACGAAGCTAAGAACCTCTTAGGTATTTAAATAGAAGTAATTACGTACATTAACTGTAAACTATATTTTTGGAGTGGTTTATTATATCAAATTTGTCATTTATTTAAATGTAAGATTTATATGTAATATAAAATAGGTTTAATATCATAAAAAAATAAAATTATAATTCAATAAGTTAAACAAACTATGGTTTAATATAAAAAAAAAACATTTTTAGTTTTATTTTATTTTTTTAAATATTATCAATTAAACATTTGACAATAAATGTGTCATTATTGGATTGTATATACTCTGGAGATACTACGTGCCAAATTTCAGCTATTTACTTCAATCAACAAAAAAGTTACAGATTTTTGAGACGGTACGCACGGTTCTGGCCCATAGTGCGCCCGGGTTTTTTTTTTTTAAAGTCGTACATAATTTGGTGTCCATTTGTCGACTTATGCAGAAAGTTTGAGAATTAAAATTTTAGCGAGCGAAGCGAGCTCGAAAATTTTCATCCGCAACCTCCAACTCTAAACTACTTTTTACTGAATATATTTTGACCATGTTTGGTTTGGGATATCATTAAAAAGTACTTCTCAAGATTTAGGGGGCCACCAGGACCTGGGCGGCTAGTATTGACACTACTCTGGGGTATTTAGTTTCTACGTCTAGTCGTCTGATTGCTAGGTTCAGATAAACCTATGGGCACTTATGAAACATCGTCACAACTACGAACCGTCACAAGCTGGGAGCACGGATTAAGTTGGTTGTTTTCTATGGAAACTAGCCGGCAGTAGAGTCCACGGTCCATCATCAAATAAATTATAATAAAAGCACATAGTCTTATTATGCGTGTCGTGGTGGCAACATCATATAAAGTATTTATTTGATTAAAATTTTCAGCGAGATTAGAATAAATATCAGTGGTCGACCTAGACACAGCCCAGAGGGGGGTCATGACCCCCATGACCCCCCCCGGATCTGCCCTTGTTTATGACGTGCAAGTGACATTCAACCTTAGGGTGGTTAAGCTATTACGAGGTCGACTATATCTATAGAACGTATACTTATTATCTAGATAATCTTCACTGGATCTGCTCCAAAATGTTGATTACTTTTACTTATTCAATGGCTGTCATTCGTAAATCTTTGACAGTCGCTATGGCTAGTTAGAAGCCCAAAAGTCTGACAACCAGTCTTATCAAGGGATATTGTGTTACCCAGTAAGGGTTCGTGAGGTCAGATAGGCTGTAGCTCCATGTAAAATAGTATTCAGCTGCATCCGGTTAGACCGGAAGCCGACCCGAACGTAGTTGGGAAAAGGCTAGGCAGATTGATTGACTTATTCAATGACTAGAGTAGATTTTAAATATATATTATTTTTGTTACTATGTAGAAGGTTCGTCTCAGCATAACCTTTCGGAGATCAATGGCGTGACGGTTAATTTAATAGCTGTAAATACTGTATAGGTACGATTGCCACACAGTGCCTCGGCGAGAATGGCTAGGCAATTAAACATTTCACGGATCTGCGACTGGAATCATGACCTCATCGGCTCATCATGATTTTATCTAGTACATACAAGTATTCATTTTAATCTAAGCTCATCAGTATATCCTGCTAAGAGAGATAACCTTTTAAGTCTGAAACAACGGTGGACAGTGTTTGTACTAGCCGTAGGTACCCATGCCGCGGCCGGCTATGCGTGTCACCTGCTAAATGTGTGTTGTAGCTATATCTAGCTTTTGCCCGCGGCTTCGCCCGCGTGGATGTCGCAAAATATCCCACGGGAACGTACGCGTACTACCGGGATTACATACCTAATAGCCGAGGAAAAGGTCATTGACTGCTACCGCAGCTCCAGCGCCCGTGCAGCCGGCAACCATTATTATTTTGTTACGCGTTATTTTGAATCTGTGATATATTTTAAACTATAAACTATATGATGTAAGTCATATTTTAATCTAAATTAAATGTCCAGTTTAAATAACATAAATTGTACTGGATAAGGATTAATATAATACCGGTCAAAATAGCTTTGGAAATAACAATGAAATTTGTATCAAATTCTGAAAGATAATAATGGTTACTGTGGGTCATCCTTAGCAGATAGGACATTTGCCATCGCGGACCTTTTCGTTGAACTTTTTAAGATGAACCATTCTGTAAAACATAATTTTTATGTATCTTTTACGGTTTGCGCGGCGCACGCTAGTAAAGCTCCCAAGCCGGCATGATTTTTTCTGACATCTTCAACAATAATCGTCATATTTCAGCCAATTTACACAAAACCTTAATAAATTATGTACTAAAACCGTCCACATAAATCACTCCATCCATTGGTGAAAACCGTTTGAAAATCGAGTTTGAGAAAATTGAGTTTATCGCGGTCAGACAGACAGACAGACGCGGCGGCTTTGTTTTATAATACGAAAGGATTGCATGCACATAATAAATAATATTTCTAATAGTGTTTTCATACTAAGACAATCCTCATAAAATCAGCAATGCTTTTGTTGTTGTTCTATTTTCCTGTGAATAAATTCCCACTCCCAAAAAATATTATGCAAAAAATTGCTTAAAAAAGTGACCTTTTATATGTGTTACTGTATTTTACTTCAAACCGTTTTATGACATAACACTCCCACTCAAAACAAGGTCAGAGTATTCATGAGTCGGCTGACGCAGAATCTGGTTTCATGTGTTATTAGAACAATATGTATCACATTCAAATCTCGGTTGTTTCGAAAGTCGTGTTGTCGACACGGCCGATGACACTAGAAAATGAATGGAACAAAAAGAGTAAGGGCCCGATGCCCCGATAGCTTCCTGTACCGAGTCCGGGAGTGAGCCACGTGTCCCGCCACCCGCCCGACACGTCGGCTCTCCCGTAATTATAAGCTTTTCTCTCTCAAGTACAATGTCGTGTTTTAGATCCAAAAGCTATTCCGTCAATGAAATACGACGTGCATTCTGAGATGTTTTTAATGTCTGGAATCATTGTGTTCTACATTCTGTTATCAACCATTTTTGTACTTTGTATTTAAAGAGTTGAGGGGTCGTGGCAAAATAATTACAACCGCACGAATCGATCGAAGGTTAAGCTTCGCTTGCCGAGGTTGGTCTGAGGATGGGTGATCATCAATTACATATATTACATACCAAGACCCCTCCGTGCCTCGGAAAACACGTTAAGCTGTTCGCCGCGGCTGTAATTCGTAGATCTTTGACAGTCATTATGGATAGTTAGACAGAAGCCTGAAAGTCTGACAACCAGTCTGACCACGGGGTATCGCTCCATATAAATACTGGTATTCAGATGCATCCGGTTAGAATGGAAGCCGACCCCAGTTTAATTGGGAAAAGGCTAGGCAGAATTAATAGATGATGAATTGATGATTTAAAGAGTTTATGTAATAGAGTTTATGGAATTAATTTAAAAGCAATTAATGTAAATCGTCTAATGACACACAATCTGGATTACCGCCTATAACATTAAAATGTTATCGACGAACACTCAAATAAAATTTCATTAAATTGGCAAATCCTTTGAACGAATTGCTATTATACAACATGAGTGTTTTAGAAAGCCGCATAGAGGCTTGACGCTCACCTAGTAAGAGTTTCTTACTTACTCGAAAATATTAGACTATGAATTGTTGTGCCGCTACAGGAAGTAAACTTGACACAGGGAAGGAGTCAGGGGGTCTACTCCCTAAGCGAAATCCGTAGTTTCGGCCATCGTTACGGGCGCTTTGTTCTTCGTCTCACTTATCGTAAGTGAGAAAGACAGCGAATCGCCCGTAACTACGGCCGAAACAACGAATTTCGCTTAGGGAGTAGCCCCCCTGGGACGGACAAAGGATCCGAAAGAACGCTACGCGACTACGCCATTATTCTCTTTCAAGTCCCATTCAGCTTCAGCGTATGTTTTGCAACAATAAATAGAACTGAAAATAGATAAATTGGAGATGAATGAAAAAGAAAGGTATCGTAGTACTGAAAGCTGTCTCGCTTGGTCCGTGGGTGTGACGAAAGCGCGTGGGCCGATCTATTTCCGCAGCTAGCGCGCACCGGTGACGAACCCAGGGGCTTGTGACGTCATACCTGACGCTCCCTACCCAACGACATCCTTTGGCCTTAAAAGCAATATCGGCGATCTATATTTATAAGTTTATCCGACCCTTACTTTATCAATGTTAAAAGAGAAGTCAAAAATTAATTCGAATGCTTCCTGGATGTTAGTTAGGATTAGAATTTTAGTAATTAAGCAAACTATTAATCTTCTTCATTGTATTGTCCTACATCTAATAGGTTAATCGGTGGTTTTAGGTTTCTACTGCTACCAGGCGAGGTCGATTCCGCTGCAGAATTCCCTATCCCTATAATATTTCATATAACTAATTGCACTTTGTTCACAGAATCAGGAACTATTATTGTGAGTACTTTGGAGCAATGAGCAATAAATTTGTACTTCATAAAGAAAAGCTAAACAATCAATGGAAAATTCTCCGCGACGATACTAACGTTTTTTCCTATTTCCTCCTCACCATGGTTCCGTGATGTCATTTTAGCCTTTAAATGTGATTCTGAGAATATCAGAGGACATGCTGAAGGTTTCAACGCAAATGAGTTATAAGAATCTACATACATAGGTACTTGATGTGCGCAGATCATTTCAAAGTAAAATGTTCACACGTCCTTACATGCTGGGTCTTTTCATTAGAAAGATGGCGCATGATCATTTGACTTGCTGCTGGTTTTTATTCCGTGAGAAAATTATAAAACACACAACACGATTTTACACGATGTAGATGTGCAAACACAAAATGCTGAATTAATATTAAAACAAAAATTTGCCTTGCGCACTAACTATTTAGTTGAGATTATAACAAAATATTTTTGGAGATTTGTTTTTGTCATTCTGAAAATGAATGAGTCAACTTTTCATTTACCCGGTACCTAGCAAATGTACTATCAAAAATAAAAATAAGTACCGATACCAGAAAAAGGCCAGACACCTTCTGCTTTTTTAGCAAGTAATAAATATTCATTATGTAGAGTTGTCCCAAAGAAATCAAAACCAATTCTCTAAACGTACCTTTAAAGATTGTTCATGTTACAGTGTTTCTACCTGCGTTCTTGATAACAATCCAAGGTATGGGTCATACGAAAAAATGATGTACGGATGGATAAGAGAGGTGCCGTTAGGTCGTCTGGCTTGACAATAGTGCAAACAGCATACGGGTTAGCGGACTTAGAACGATATGATATTGTTGGAGAATAACATAAATCGCGGGTGCAGGCGGACGAACCGCTCCAAACAGGTTTGCCGTGCGTCGACGCTTGAGAGCTCGCCGGCGACGATGACGTGTGCTCGCCTCCGCTAGAATGGCAGCTGTCATCCACTCGTCGCTGCTTGTCGCTCTAATATTTTGTCATAAATCCACTAATCGATCTATCAATCCAATCACGCCACCTCCATTTTTCAATAAATTAATATTGAATGAAGAATTAGTTACTCAATCAGTCAGCAATAAATATTCAAGCAGAAAACATATCTAAATGTCATATTGTATAACATATACCGGTGCGTTTGAATTTGGACACCTTTAAAGTTGCTAAAGGTTTGCAAATTGACTGGTGCTATGGAATTATTTAAGTACCACAAAAGCGGATAAGTATGAATATTACGTAATAATTAATTATTCAATCTATTTTTATATTAATTATTTTAAAGGTAGCGTCCCAATTAAAAAAAGTTGCTGAACAGGTAGTTACATATTTTACTTACCAAATAGATGTAAAACAAACAAGCAAAAAAATACGGTAGGCGTAGTCGCTAAAGCCAGGAGTCCACGAACCGCTTAATCATCTTCAATACGGACGGCGAAAGTCCGGTCGCCTAGTACGAAGGCTGGATGACATCCGAATCCCTTCGCGCCTCGTTAGGTGCGTGGTTTCATTTTAATACGATGCTCGATCATATTTGTGATTCTACGGCCGCTGGGGGCCATTCTTGGGACATCGAAGTACCATTTAGTTTGATTTCACTCGTGGAGCTTATGTTTTCCGAAAATATCAGGTAGCTCATTGAAAGTTTCATAATAAGGCTTCAATTGGTTCCATTATGGCAACAATTGTACAATTCCCGAAGTTATATGTTTCTGGTTGTATCCAGCCATCCAGGAACTTTTCATTACTACGTTGAAGTCATACTTAGACATTTTGCCATAGAGTTGCACTATCTACTTCGTCCATTATCTCCAGCAGGACTCCTCCCTGTAACTTTGGCCCGGCTCCCGTCAGGCATCCGGCCAACGCAATCCCGGTTTAATTAAATGACATTTTGAATAGTCCAGTCAGCAATTTTTGTTGTGTAGCGAATATTTGTTACGGACTTCTCCGTACCTAATAAAAATGCGAAAGTCACTTTGTTTGTCTATTATCTTTTCACGACTTAACTAATTTGGATGGGTATACCGATATACCCTGACCTGCTTTACGACTAGGACATGGGACAGGGCTGCCAGGAATTCATTTCGGGGGGATTAGGGTTGCAAACTTCTTAGCATCCCGCTTCGAATAAGTTAGATTTTCTTTCTCTTTGGCCGTTCATACAGAAATAGAAGTAAGTTTATCGAGTTATACAGAAAAGTTTGAGAATTAAGAGAATGCAGGATGCAAGGGCGAGCGAAGCGAAAATTTCTCGAAAATTCTAGCATGTCGTGTCGTAGTAATGTCTGTGATAGTAATGATAAAAGTAAATGCTGAAGTTGCAAGAATTCATTCAGTACAAAGTCAGGGTCGATAAAAATACAGTATTTAAGTGTACTTTTACTGCTTTTGAAGATTATAAAGTACGCCTAGATTCGAAATATATTTCAATTATCTGTATTAGAGTACGGAGGTACCCTAGATGGGGTCGATCTCTACATTGAGATTCTGGTTTCTCACATTTCGGGGGGGGGACGGGATACCTTTTTAAACCGGTAATAAGTTTCCGTAGTACCACCAAGCGGGCGACGGCACGAGCAAAAGCTTATAGTGCCTTATATTTTTCACCTAGGAAACTTTATAGCTTTTAGCATTGGTGTATCATCCATACGCATCGCATCGTATAATCTGTAATACCATGCTGAACCTTATTGAGAATAATGCACATTGCATGTTACGATTTTCCGCTTGAGTGGCGAGGGTGAGTTGGGTGCAGAGGGTAGGTGTGAAGTTCCCCTCATATGGACTTTCAGGGACTTATTTCATAAAGGTTATGTCTGCATCCCATTACACAGAGAATCTTTTAAGTAAGTTTGGAACCCTTGGAATGGCCATGACTAGACCATCAGTACTGCGGTCCTTGTTGCTATGCTGTTGTAAAAGACTTCACGTACACTCACTCCTAAGAAGGGAACGGCATTGGTTAGGCGATGACGTAACGTGGTCCCATGGCGAATCAATATTTCGTTTAAATACCTAATTACGTAACGTAGTCTTTAATCGCGTCTTTCAGTAAACATATCTCGATTTATTTTGCTAAGGTTTCTTGGAGAGTCGTTACTAGTATTCACTGGTTCCATACAGATGTTACGTAAATTGATATCACTCTGAAATGTTCAGATAAATAGATTAACATATAGGTAGGTATCTATATTATGCTGATATCTGAGTAAACAGGCCAAATTCCATACGGCTAATCAAGAATATATCTACGAATATACCTACCCTGTAAACACGAACAATTTAGGTAAAATTGTAAAACAAAAATTTGAAAAAACATCTGTTGTTTTACCAAATGTAAAGAAAAATTTCATTTTTCTAAGGTTTCAGCCCGAAAAAGTTGAAAAAAACTTTTAAACTTGATATGGTTTTACAAGAACCCAATGAAGAACAAAATTTGATTTTCCTGCCTTATACTCTAAAGTTAAAAAAATTATTTTACGAAATTCAATGCAGGAATTCTGAGCCGAATGGAGTGTGAACAAAAATGATAAAAATGTTGGTTGCTAATAGGTAATAAAAGTGTCGTGTTATCTCGAACAACAGTGACTTTATTATCGGTATACCACTGGCTGATATAGGAACTGCTGCTGTAAAAACTGTAAAATGTATCATACTCGTGTGAACGTTACTTAGAATCAAGTCGAGAACGCTGTTTTAAAACTAGACTTCTTCCGCGTGAAATTTCGGCCACCGACCCATCTCGTCGCGTCGCATCGCCATCGCCCGCCCGCGCTTTTACTTCGTCTTCGCTTAGCGTTCTTTCTGACTTTCTTCTTTTTGTTTGCCTCGTAAGGGTCGAAGCGTGGTGTTAAATAGTCTATATCTATAACCTTCCTCAGGAATTGGACTAACATATGCAAAAAGAACTTCAAATCAAATCCGACGGAACTGCCTCGTTGGTCTAGTGGTCGAAGCGCTTCTGCTGAGCATGAGGTCCTGGGTTCGATTCCCAGGTCGGGCAAAGTGTTATTGGGTTTTTCCATCAGGAATTTTTCAATAGTAGCCGGAGTCTGGACTTGTGTCCGGTTGATAGCAATAGGCTCGCCCCCTATTACATGGGATGATGGGACTTAAACATAACTGGCGAAATGTGGGTGTACAATATAGGTACAGCTGTGCCTAACCTTTCGGGGTACAGGCGTGATGCTACGTGTAATTGTACAACATGTAAAAAAGAACCTGTCTGATCCGTGAGGCTGTGTATCGTACTGAGAGTCTATTTATGTGGTAACTTTCAGGAAAAAAGCAAACAAAAATACCCAAATTTTTTTTCAATGGCGAATTTTACGGTATATTACATGGGGCGCGGGCGGCCGTAGTTAAGCGGGTGTCTACAAGTCACAATTTATGACCCCTGTTGAAAATTTGCTTTTATTTTAATTTTCACAAATAACAAATTTAAAAAATCTTTTCGGTAATGTTATTGCAGTACCTACCTATCTGCCCCTTCCGGATCGACAGTTTTTTTTAAACATATTGTGCAATTTTATAGCTAGACTTATTTGATTGCTCTTTCTCAAATATTCTTTGTCTATGATAGATTGGATTTTAATCGAATTTCCCGATCAAACATGCATACCATTCAGCTATCTGTTCAGAATAAACTCAGTACAACAACTAATAGTTATAAATCTCACATAGTTACGCAATATCTACGTTGTCATGTCCAACGAATAGAAAATCTAGGTACTCATTACTGAATTACCTATTGTATTTACATGTGAATGTCAGCTTCTATGAATTTAACAAAATAATGTCTCTATCTGTCGAGCATCATCTTTAAAATTAGTTTAAAACAATAAAAATCGCGTCGTCGACTTTTATATAGATATTTTAATAAGTAAGAGCGAGCAGCTATCTAATTACGCAACACATTTTCGTAAACGATTAAGTACGACTAATCCGTTTCATTTTGACAGTTCAACAGCATTCATTGCGTTATTTAAGTTGTTGAGCAGATTTTTTGTTCGAACTTATGAAGCGATGGATTAGCATTCTGTTTCAAAACGATTTATATTCTGATTGATCGTGTATTATGCAGTTAGGGTACAGGTATGTTTTCCTAATATATCTATATATTAAATGAATCGCTGTTTCCCTTGGTCAGGGCAGCACGCGTGAACGCCTGGACCAATTTCGCTAATTCTTTTTTTGTTGTGTTGTGTAAGGAGAAGGTTCTTATGGAAATAAAAATTAAGAAAATTGCGCAGAAAATTGGAAAATTTCAGAAAACAACGACTATGTTAACTTGGCGCGGTGGACAGTTGGCGCGTTTGATGAATGTGAATTTAGCAGTGTAGGGTATGGAGGTAGGGTAGGTAGGTATGTAGATACGTAGATAGATAGGGTAGGTAGGTAGGTAGGTAGGTGCGCAGTAGATAAGTACATATAGTGCTACCCGTGCAAAGCCCGGGCGGGCAGCTAGTATCATAATTATAAAATTAATAAGTTCAAAGAATTATGTAGGTTTACAAACGATAGAACGTGTGAAACTGAAAACAATAGAGCGGAACATATAATATATATACCTTTATATATTATATATATGATAGACAAAGATGGTAAACAAATGTCTAGGCCTTCAGTTTGGAAAATAGGCAGGTTTTAATTTTGTAATAGGTACAATCATTCCTTATTTACAGTTTTTCACATGCGCTGAAATACAGTATACCTAATATGAAAATTTGAGAACACACTTTATATGATAGGATTCAATTGTTTTGTGTAAGTTTTGTAAAAACGTATTTTGCTTGTTCTCAGGTGTCAGCAGCGCAGCACATGCAAGTAACCGGCGCGGGCAATGGCGGGCACGTGTCCGTGGCTGCCCAGCAGGGCATGTACGCCAGCTTCCACAACCAGGGCACGCCATCGCCGCAACACCATCAAGGTAAATATCAACAAAAAGGTTTTAATAAAGGGCTGAGAGGTGACCTCCGCGGGTCGATCAATCTGCGGAGGTCACACCCATATGGGGCTCTCTCCGCTTCAAAATACCTACATGACTGATATACATGTTCATATAAAATTGAAAACAGAACATGGGGATTAAAAATACAAGAATAAAAGGAATATGTACCTACATTATTATTTTAGTAATCATGAAAGTATTTTTTTCGCTCGTATTATAACAAGAATTTAATTTCTTCAGGATCATCGCAGTGTATAATGCAAGCATCGTTACAATCTAAATAAGTTTGAATGAATTGAGTTAAAACATTATCTGAATGAACAAATTCACGAGTTATCAAGCGCATGCGTATTATAGCTTTCTCAATACACGACGAGTCATGCTAATGACACGCTAAAACTGATGATTCAATTCCGGTCCATTGATATTGTAGAGAGTCATTGAGTGCTTAGTAGTTCATATTGTGTTATTTCTTTAATATTTACTGACTTTTTGTGGCTATACAAATGCTTCGGTACTGTATTATACGATTCGTTTTATCTTATAATAGCTGGGCTGAATTACATTTCGTAATAGATCTCTAAAATGAAAACAGCATACCTAGCTTAGGGCGATAGCTAAAATTTCAACGGCTTTCAGCAAGCCAACGCTCGATCAGGGGGATGCAGTTTATAGTAGGAGATACGCCCTTAAAACAACCACTGAGTCGGTCGTCTTCTTGATATTACACCTCCGATAAGACAGTTGGCATTTGTAAACCTTTATAATATTAAAAGGGTCGGTGTGCACATTAACACTGCTTTACTACTTGCAACAATCGATGACTATCTGTATCCCAGGTACAAAGTATTAAAAAGCAAAGAAACCTCGCGTGCTAAGTTTATTTTTCATAACAACACACATGCGCGTTGGACACATTGTACATAAGTTACAAGCACATAGTTCATGGTATGTAGCCACAATCAAACTATTAACATCTTTATGCTATTGCGTTAAGTGATAGCGTGTGTGTAAATGCAAGGTGGTGTATGTTGTGTTACTGCAAAATTAGAACGGGCAGAAGGTCCATAATTATCTACATAAATACACACCTTTTTCCCATGGTGTTAGGCAAAAACAACCATCCATCCACCATCTGATACGATTCTTACAAACTTGCGCCATAGAGTCTGAAGAATTACTGCGACAAGTGCCATAGAGTCTCATTTGAAGAGTTACTACGACAAGTCTCTCTCTAATGGATCGCAGCGCAGTCGAAGCACAGCGATCGGAGATTAATCGTCCCCTATGTAACATCCCAAAAATTAGGGTGGTCTTACTTAAAAGCCACGAATTCATTGTGAAGTTACGCTGTATGATTTTTTGTTGCTGAAAACACAAAATTTCACATTTTCCACTATTGTATGCAATGTTGCCAGCAACGTGTTTTCAGCAAGACAAAAAGATTTTACAACGACAATCCTTTGTTACATTTGCTCTTCATGGCTTTGTGATATTATGGGTTGCCCTGCTCTTGACCAATTTCACCTTACAATATCTAATTAGAATCTACTCAGCAGACATGTAAACATTTATTGATATTTAGTCGCATTCGGCGTCTCTTTGGTCTCAAGAGCGTGGAGCTTCTGCAACTCCAGTTTTACGTAATCCGTGTGGTGAGTGGTCGAGGGGCGGAGGGCCGAGGTTGACGCTCTGCGAGAATGCGCCAAGTCGCGCACCTCGGATGAAGATGACATTAGATTGACGTGTTTATTACTTACGCACTACGCTGCACTTGCATGATGCATCCCACTCTACATTTATTTAAATACTTCGGGTATGTAGAGGGGATTGTGCTCGATTCGAAATACAGTATTATATTGATTATTGTAGTAACACGAGTACGATAAGGGGATCAATAAAAAAACATCAAACCTGCAGTATTTCCCGAAGGGGACAAGCAGAGGTTTTTGACATCCACATTTTTACAGCCAGGGGATTTCAGTTGAATTAATTAGACCGCATATTAATTAGGTATGAAGTCTTGTGAAAAATACAAAAGATTATTTAGGTATTTTTATTAAAGATTAAGTATGTACCTATGATAAATTGATGATAATAATGTTTTAATTTAAGCCAGCTGTTATTCAGGAAAAAGGTTTTTCTAATCGTTGTATTCATATTTTCGGTTTTTGTTCTACCTGCGTTCTTCACATTTTTCCTCGTCGTTGTTTGCGACGACGGTTACGTACGAGAGATTAAACCTCTGCTACATACCTACCTATGTACAGATCTCGTGTAGGTACTGACGTATTATGTGCCTTTTGTTGCCGACTCTAAACAGTGAGTGGAATATTGGATCATTCTTATATAAGTCTTGTAGGACAACTAAAGACATTTAAATATAAATATCTTTGAGGACAACCAATGAAGGTGAATCTCTAAAGGTGCTCATCACCGGGAGCATTCGCCTGTAATGCAATGTTCAGAGTTAGGTATTACATCAGTGAGGAGGAGAACCAACAGTGCGCAACCTGTAATGATACAATTCGAGCATTACGTCAGTGAGGGAGGAGAACCGAGCATAACAGTGCGCAATGTCTGTAATATTTAATCTGAAACATTGCAGGCTAATGCTCGAAAGTTCTGAGCATCACGTTACAATACTGTCTCCCTGGACAGTATTGTAACGTGATGCTCAGAATCGAATCGGTAATGTTACATTACAGGCGAATGCTCCCGGTGAGCTCCTCATAATATTAATAATGATTTAATTTAACAATGTCACTTTGTTTAATGTCGGATTTTTTTTCCTAATATTGGTTGTGTACATGAAACAAATGATTTTTATTTCATTTCAGAAAACCACGCGAACACTCAATGCTCAAGCTTTGGTGCTTGAGCATTGAGTGTTCGCGTGGTTTTCTCACGAATTCGGGAACACCGCGTATTTATTTTGTTCTGTACTCTATTAGGTGATTTTTTTTTTCTAATCATAGTTGACTTTAACAAAATCTAAGTTTAGCGTATAAAATTCTTGTTAACAAATACGAGTATAATACGGCTAGAAAGGGGGTAACGACCGAGATGTCGACTAATAGAGAAGTATGATAGAAAAAGAGTATAAAAAGTATAATAGTAAAGTAAAAAGTAATATGAGCTCGTGGCTAAGTAATACCAGCCGCACTAGTCAATCCATCAGGTTAAGCTACGCTTGCCGGGGTTGATCCGTGGATGGGTGACCATCTTTACTTACCGAGACTCCTCCGTGCCTCGGACAGATAGGCAGTCGCTCCATGTAAAATACTGGTATTCAGCTGCATCCGGTCACACTGGAAGCCGACCCCAAAATAGTTGGGAAAAGGCAAGGCAGATTGAATAGAAAAGTATGATAGAAAAAAAGGGCAAGAAAATGATGATTATCAAAATGTTCGTGTCATGGTTGCAGGTGGCGGCTGCGACTCGTACTCGGTGTCCCAGTCGCAGAGCATCAACTTCTCGCAGGCGATGCGCGCGCGGCCGCAGGGCAACCCGCAACAGCAGCAGCAGCAGCAGCAGCAGGGCGGACCGCCGCTTGGTTAGTACTAAGATATTACTTACTTAAGTTTATTCCACACCTGAACAGAGACCAATTTCAATACACCTAGTGTTCGATTTTGCATGGTGAGCAGGCGAGTTGCAATCACCAACTCGCCTGCTCACCCCACTCACATTTTTTTAGTTTCTACTCATTGTAAATTTTTACATTAATTATTTAAAATACTATATTTTTATTTTGTAAATTATGTATTTATGTTTTACTTAGTAAAGCCCCCTTTATAAATAATCTATTATTATTATTTATTGAACTCAAGTCCCAGCAGGTCCCCTCCATGCCCCCCCTAGTCCGCCTCGATAAGTCGTCGCCTTTGATGACATCGACAAGGCTGAATCTGATCACCTAGCTCCTACCAGTAGACCAAGCTCATCTCTCAGAGGTCGACGCAGAAGTCGAACGTAGAGACTCCCTCCATCCCGTAGAACACCCTGATCATCCTCTGCCTACCGTCGCCCCAGACGAGGTGCACGAGATCATCAAAGGTCTTAAACCCCGCAAAGCCCCCGGCTCAGATGGAATCACCAATAGGGTGATCCAACTCTTCCCCGCTTACCTGATAATGCTACTGACCACCATCTTCAATGGTGCTCTAAGCAATAATATTTTTCCCCAAGCGTGGAAAGAGGCCACCGTCATCGGCATTCCAAAGCCCGGCAAGCCCAAATCCTAGCCATCTAGTTACCGCCCCATTAGTCTGCTCAAGGTTCTCGGCAAAATCTATGAGAGGTTATTTATGCGCGCCTCAGAGGCTATGCTGAGACCAAGGGCCTCATTCCAAACGAACTCTTCGGTTTTCGAACTCAGCACTCTAGCGTGCATCAGGTCCACCGTATGGAACACATAAGCGCTGGTTTCTATCGCAGTGCGATGACGGGTGCTGTTTTCTACGACATAGTGAAAGCGTTCGATAAGGTCTGGCACAACGGCTTATTATTATATAAGCTCTACAAACTCGGTGAGCCCGATCGTCTCGTGCTCATCTTACGAGATTACTTGTCGAATAATGTCCTTCCGCTGTCGTAGCGAAGGAGCCTCCTGCCGTCCTATTCGTGCAGGAGTCCCCCAGGGCCCCGTGCTCGCCCCCCTCATGTTTACGTTATTCACCAGCGATATCCCCAAGAGTAGAAGGCGCAGTTGGCTCTGTTCGCAGACGATTACAATCGAAGTTCGAACTTGGCTTAATCTATGTTTTTCTATACCACCACAGGTGTTGCCGCAGCCGGCATATCACGCGAACAGCAAGCTAAGATGCTGCAACAACAACAGCAGCAAATGTTACGCGCGCAGCAGCAGCAAATGCGCCCCCCGCCGCCCGAATACAAGGCGCGCTTCGTGGGCGCGGGCGGCGCCTGCGGGCCTGGCGCGGGCGCCGCGTGCGGGCCGGGCGCCCCGTGCGGGCCGGGCGCCGCGTGCGGGCCGGGCGCCACGTGCGGGCCCGGGGGCGCAGGGGGCGCGGGCGCGCTGGGCGTGCGGCGCGCGCCCGCGCCCCCGCGCCCCTTCCCGCACCACGCGCGCACGTACTCGCCCGAGTGGCGCCACGTGCTCATGCAGCAGCAAGCCGCTTCCAGGCAGCAGTTTCCGCATCATCATCAAGGTGAGTTTTCAACATTTTGATTTTCTGCTGGAACTAAGCTGTGAACAAATATTAGCTAGTCAGCAAGGTATTAGCAGGGCTGACTGTTCCTAAGCAAAGTCAGACATATTAAGAAAGCGGACAATGATTTAAATTTCACCACATTTGGAAGCTATTTGCAGTGACAAGTCGGAAATTTGTTGTTGGAAACCCTAATCCAGCAAATACTGCTAAAATAAGACCCTCCATATAATCATGGTTCTGCATTTCAGGCTTCAGTATGGGAACGATGGCCGGCATAACGCAGCAGCAGCAACAACAGATGCAACTGCAACAGGCGCGGTTGCAACAGCAACAGCTTTTGCAACACCAGCAGCAACAGCGGTATGTGTCTTTGCTTCTTCCAAGTTTTTTTTTTTTAAATCATTCAAAATAATTGAGATTCATATCTGCCCGAGTAAAAATACATAGAACGCTGAGATATCATTATAAATGGTTACTTCGTTATTAATTTTCTTATTTAGAACAGGCGTGAGTGCAGTGTTATTTACCACTAAGGCCTGCCACATACATACGGAATTCCGTTTCAAAATAAAGATTCGGAATTTCGAAGGCAGTAAATCCATACAAAATGAAGGATCTATCACACACGTACCTACAGTAGGTTCTCTGTTCGAAATTTTCTCCGATTTGAAATTCCGAAACGGAATTGCGTATATATGTGGCCGGCCTTACTCGTATTTTTAAGTACTTTTAAACGCCATTTCGTTGTATTGCGAGCTTAAGCCATTAAGTACATACTTATCAGACAGTTATGTTATTATGTAGTTGCTCATAATTGTGTTTACGTTGTAGGTCCAACCAACAACAGTCGCCCATGTCTCATCTCATTATGCAACAGAACCAGATGATGAGCGTGCAAGGACAGGTAACGTGTCATTTGTTGTTGTTATTACATGTTCTTCTATAATATTCAATAATAAAATCTTTTCAGTAACATGTTAACATTTTTATTTGTTTACAGATGCCAAATATTCACATGAGCCAGTCTCAGAGCATGTCCATGCAACAAAGCGGCATGGGCATGGGCCACCAGGGCAGCCCCATGCAGAACGGGCCCATGCAAGGTCAGGGACCAATGCACGCGCAGAACAATCCTATGCAGCAGAACTCTATGATGTCCCAGAATGCCATGCAAAACCAGAATGGGAACGTTTCGCAGCACTCGTTCCCGTCACTCCATAACACGTCTTCCTTCACAGGACAAACTACAGACTTCAATCTTGACTTCCTTGACAACATGCCTTCCACGGACGCCAGCAATCTCACCGCTCAGGAGCTCCTCAACTCCTTAGACAACTCGTTCTTAAACGACATCCTTTAAATTATAAATGACACAGCTATATGTGTTCGTTTTAGAGTAATATAATTACTAATTGACCCACTTTAAAGTCAATTAGACTTTATCATAGTCGGGTTTTGTCTACATAATGTGTTTATTATACCTTCTAAAAAATACAAATGTATGACCAATATGGAACAAATGATGACCAAAGTTATTACACAGGAATTTAACAAGGCCAGAGTGGAGTATGGCCAGTAGAACCTACTTACTGCTTACGAGTATACTGTAAGTGATCGACGATCCACTTTACATTTTGGACCACATTGTTTTTGTAGACTATTTATTATGAAAAATATCAATTTCGTAGTGTTTATAGTTTTTACTATTGTTAATAATTCCTTTGTAAATATTTTAATTTTAAAATGTTTGTAATATTAATAAGCATAAGCTAAATATACTACCGATAGTCTCAGAGTATCCACGAAACTGACATTCTATTCATCTTTTGATAATTATTATTTAGCTGCAGAGTAGGCTAATGTATATTTATTGCAGATTTTATTATAGTTTATAAGGTGAAAAGCACAAAAGACAATATATTATTTACGTTTATCAATTTATTTATGAAAACAAGTGAAATAAACGGGGCAATAGATACCGACTGCTATGTTAAAACATAATTTAAAATAAAAATATTAATCGAGGTGACTAGCTTATGACAGTTAAGCGACCTTCTGTGAAAAGGTAATTTCGATGGTCATTGGTGACTAGTTACTATTCCAATAGCTTTGGAAACAACTAATTGCATTAATAACTGTGGCAAGATTGCGATAGACAACACAAATTTCCGACATCCGCCTGTATACTACGTTGCTGTTGCGTGTTTTCCGATGCCAAAAGGCTAATCACCTCGATTCTAGCATTACAAAACTTAAACTTTATTTACATTGTCGTCTGCTAAAACTTGGCCAATGTGCGGCTTTCCTTATTTTACAAATTTTAATTGGCCCAGCCACTGACATTCTATCGACATTCGAATTGGTTTTTATTCCACAACACATATTTTGTTGGTTTGTCGCACTTGGGGACAGCCCAATACATTAAAATAGTGCAAAATGTAAATTTTATTAACTAAGAATTAAATAAGATCATTCCTGTACCTAAGATGATTGTAGATTATACTGTGATGTCGGTCTCAATGGTCAATAGATTATAAATAGTATCAATTATTATACATAGATTATTGTTATTGTTAAGGATCTCATGATATCATTTTAGTTTGGGGTTTTAAGAGATTCTGGAATTAATAGATTGTTGGTTTCATTATTATTTACTTTGTCAACGAATGTGTAGCATATTCTTTGTAAAGTGCATTTTCTTTTTATTATTTAGTATGTATTTGAGAATGCATATTCACCCATTTCGTTATTTTATAGTAGTGTAAATACAAAACTGTTGTTAAACAACTTTAGGAATTTTTGATCAATGTATACCAGAGATGGGTATGAAATTAATAAAATCATTATGTAAAAACAATCCAACCGATGAAGGTTTAGCTCTCTGATATAGTTTACAGCTGTAAAACCAACTATTGTGAATGATAGCAACATTCCAGAGCCATTGTTAATAATGTTTTAACTTTAGGACCAATTTTTGAACGTTCTTTTGAAAATAATATTGCATATTGAGTGAATGTGTTATATTTATTTTTAATCCTAACTAAACTAATCGAACACATAATAAAGGTACTATCGTAAAACCGGAGCAAGTGCTTTAGAGAACAAATGAAAACTCACAAAATCATACTATCCTACTAATAATAATATTCAAACTACAAACTTTCGCGTTTGTTAAAATGCGAAAATTTGTGAGGATTGATGGATGGATGGATGGATGGATGGCTGTTTGTTACTCTTTCACGCAAAAACTTCTGTACGGATTTGGATGAAATTTGGCACACAGATAGTTTATTTTTTTTATCCCGATATTTCCACGGGATCGAGATTTATGCGGGTGAAACCGCGCGGCGCTGCTAGTAGTAAATATTTCTGAAAATATTCAATTTATGGCACACATTTCGTACTTTTGTTGTTTTTGACGGACTCATAGCAAAAACTTACTATCGTTACGAAAAAGAGCCAGCAAGAATACAAATCTGGTTTTCAGCTGATAATCTGATCACCACATGATAGAGTCAGCTTGATGCTTGTACAAGTAATCAGAAAACCTCTCCAACTTCATCTCTAAAGCATTTATCTCCGTGGCTAATTCTCATACAACCTCATTCGGTTTGTTGTGGAAAATTCTGGGGTTTCGTATTCTCGGGCTGTAGAAATTATTCGGCTGGATGTATTTCGCAGTGATTGGCTCCTCATGTACGGGACTCAGTTTAGATTCGTAGATATTCTCATTCGCGTTATTGTCTAGAGACCTCATCGAGAAAGTTTGTAGCATTTGTCGGCGTCTCCTGAGCCGAATACACGAGAATATTGTGGTCAACAGGACTCCCAGTTTGAAGAGGGCCACGATGAATAATCCTAGCATTAGGATTAAATACTGCTGTTGGTACCAGTCTTCCAATGGTCCTAAACAACCCTGAAACAACAAAGAATAATGAATGGAATAAATGGGCGCATGGGTAATGTGAAAACAAGCAACTGTTTATCATCATCAAAAACAATATTTTGGATAAATTGAGTAATTTTAGTCTCCTCAGAAAAGGGGGAGGACGGGACCACGCAGGGTACCTTACTAATAGCGCTGTGGCTACCGAGGTCAAAGCCACCTATGGGACATTTAGTAACAGTAATCCGTCTAAAGCAAGTCGTCGTCAGAGCCTTTCCCATCGGGATCAGTAGCGTGTTGAGCAATTAACTGAAAAAGTTATTGTATCTTACCGGCACATATCTAAACGTGGGATTAGGCTGAACTTCCTGGCACCGCGACGCGTTCACCGGCGCTGGGTTGAGGTACGAGACGTTGTCTTCATACTGTACGCAGCAACTCAGCGGGACCGACATCCCACGAGGACCGAGCCGTCTAAGTTGCCAGATTGACATATCGTAGTTACGAGCATCCGTCATACCGCAACACTCCAACTGAAAGACATACATAAATATAATAACACGCCTGTATTCTCCAAAGGGGTAGATACAGATAAAAAATGGTGCATAAGGGATTATCACTGATGTGATGATGTTGCACAGAAACTTTCCTTTACTTTGTTCTCAGTAATTAACTTCTAGGTATTGCCACAGCTTAGTGTCAGTAGTAGGTCAGTTTATGCTGTATTAAGTGTCTGTAGTTGTTAAGCCATAACAGCCCGATTAAATTCTAATACGCATAGCTTACCTCAGTTTGAGCTAAGTCCACGGCCACAGTAAAGTGTTCGAAGTCAGGTAACGCGTAGTAAGTCTGTAGGGCGCCCACCGCACCGCCGCGTGAGCTCTGCAGGCCCAGACACCGCGGCCAAATGGCTGCTAGCACTCCTCCAGCGCACTCGCATAGCAACATCGACAGCACCACCAAGAAGTACTGAAAGAATGACTATTGTACTTAAACCTAATGGAAATTATTTCTCGTGTATGGACGGTGTGTTTACAACATTAAATCTTACATAAACGAACAGCCACCTTGCCGGATGGACCCTATTTACTAAATACACAGTGGTATATCTATACACCTACCTAAGTACATCTGTTTTATCATCAGTTCAGTAGCCGAGTCACACCCAAAACTTAGTTTCGCCTTGAAGCCAACGCTCTACATATATCGGTCGATGACCCATGTTACTCAATCGCACCTTCCAATAACAATTTAAAGTAGGTACGCTAAGTAGTAGTGGTGAAAAGGTAATAAGTACTTACAATACTAAGGACCGTGTAACTGGGCATGTATGTGGCCCAGCAGCCGAGTGCTCCGGTCGCACACATAGCCAGCCCCGCGGCCAGTAGAGCCAGGGACAGGTAGTAGAATGGTGGATGTGTCAGTAAGTCTTCATCAGGCGCCGCCAGAAGTCGTGATAGGAGTATTCTTTTGGAGTCGCAGAGTAATAGAAACCCACATATTACTTCCACAAAACCGCATGCCTGCGGCAGAAATAGCATATAGTAGATGATTCTTTAATTCATTAAGTAATAGGTAGGTACTTATCGTCATTAGGACCTTTATACCAGGAAGTAAAAATTATACCATTAACTGGTTTTTATGTAGACAACAAAATTAATAAGAGAAAATTTGAAACAGTAGGTACTTAGTATATATAAATTACTTACAAAAAATACTGTGTTGAAACATCCAAAGAGCACTTTAGCACTTGTTTCATTTTTGCACATTTTTAAATGGAATAAAACTATTATAAAAGGCACAAGGATTCAGTGTAATACGACACGGAGAAATGTGGTCAAAACGCTATAGTTACAACTAATAATGTGAGTATGTGAATAAACAAACGGACGATGAATAGATTCGCCGGTTTTAGGGAGATACGCTCTGGTGAACAGGTGGGGTGACTGAGTATTAAGGCATTTTTGTTTAAAATTAATGCATGAGTCGCTCATGCATGCCTCAACATTTACACTGAGGAATTACAGGTTCGTTATGGACATACTGACCACGTTTATTGCGACATCGCTTAGGCTCACAGCAACATTATATTACAAACATGAGGGGATTCATTAAAATTCGTAAGAAACAGTATATATTTGTATATTTGACTTTTATCACAAAAAATATTCTTTGTTTTATATGTTATTTTACTTATAATGTAGGTTTTAAACGTTATACGTTTTTAAAATTCAATGTCTCTTTTCTTAAATCCACCACAGTTCACAGTTGGTACGCTTGTGATGTCATCTTGTTCCCGTTCTTTGGTTTCTTCTAGTTCTGAAACACAATAGTAAAGTTTATTATCCAGTTGTGTAAACTAATTAGCTTAGCTCATACACAATCCTCTTTATTTTACTTGGTCCAGAAAAAATATGGCATAGAGGATGGGAGAAGAGGTGGGAAATCTGATAAAAACATTCTAAAATCCCCAATGTTCTTATAATATGGGTTTTGAGTAGTCAGACAGTATATTTAGTAGCAGGGGTTTGGTTATATAGACCAGTACCCTAATTACGTAATACACGATCAATCGGAATCTGAATCGTTTTGAAACAGATTGCTAATCCATTGCTCCGTACGTTCGAAAAAAAAATCTGCTCAACAACGTAAATAACACAATGAATGTTGTTGACTTGTCAAATTGAAACAGATTAGTCGGAATTGTTAACGAAAATGTGTAGCGTAATTAGATAGCAGGACATGTAATCAGAAAACTAATATAGACAAAAATAATATATCACACCTGGAGGCAAATGTAGCTTCTCTATGACAAACCTCTTCCTTTTTAGTTTGAACGCCATGTCGAGACTGGGCGGCACGAAAGGCACAAGTGAGTAAATAGCAGCCAACTTGGTAATATGGAACAGACCATGGTAGTCTTTGTACACAGCGTTAGTTTCACGACTGGAGCCAGCAAATGATTCTATTCTGACTGCATTATCAACTGAGTACAAAAGTCTTTTCATTATGTGATCATCCTGTAAACAAATACAGAACTATCATTAATTTGAACCAGTCCTTGATGTCTTTTAGTATTTTTCTTAATAAAGACACTTACATCAAATAGATGAGCAGGAATAGTAACAAATGCAACTGCATTAGTGTCCCTGAGTATAACTCTTAGACAATACATGAACTTGATCAGGTCTTGTCCATAGTTCCCACTGGCCTCCTCATCACAGTCCATCGCCATCCACACTGGAGATCCCAATGAGTGTATACCAATCCTTAAAATATTACTGTTCTTCATAACATTACTTTGATATTCTTCCTTAGAAACTAATTCTTTAATACTAGTCAGTAATTTATGGTACAGGCTGTTTTTGAAACCTGTAATGAAAAACAAAAAAATAATTTCATAATTCTAAGAAAATAAATTAGAGCTGTTAATGCTGATAAAAATATAAATTCAGAGACTGAGTACAACAAAAATTTTGACACTAAAATAAAAAGGTATCTTACCATTGCCCTTCCCACTATCCATATCCAATTTGCAATATTTGATATTGCAGCTATCAATAGTGTTGGCATCAATATGTTTGCTCAGATCAAAATGGTGTCCAAAGCTAGTGTTGCTACCAAATGAAGACTCCACCTGACTGAGCCCCTCATATCTCCAAGCTATTTTCATCTTATCTACGTCAATAGCTGTAGTTGTGACCTCATCATCTTGAGGAATTATGGTGGGTAAGGGTAATTCCTTGGACTGGAAAATAATTAAAGGGGATAGAGTATATTGAAGCATTTAAAGTTACGTGTGGAGTCAACTTCTTTCTTTGTATAAAGAATATGTTTATGTCACATATTGAAAAGTTAATTTATTTTCTGTTTATAATAAACTACCTTCTGACCGCGACTTCATCCGCGTGAAATGTCGGCCCCCGACCGACCCGTGTCGGCCGTGCCGCATTGTTTTCGCTTAGCGTTGTTTCAGATAATTTTTCTTTTTGCTTGGCACCTAAGGGTCGTAGCGTGATGTTACATAGCCTATCCTTCCTCAAGAATTGGGCTATCCAAAGCAAAAAAAAAATTTCATATCCGACTGGTAGTTCTGGTGATTACTCTTTACATAAATTTTATTTATCTCTCCCGGTTAACGCGGCGCATGCCAGTAAATCTCCCAGTCGGCATGATTATTTCCAACATCTTCAACAATAATCGTCATATTTCAGCCAATTTACACAAAATTGTAATGAATTATACACCAAAACCTAAGTTTGGTAGAAGGTGCGCCAAATTCAATTAAATTGGAATAAGGAAAGTAGGATGATAACTATTAATTATACAGTACACCTTACAAAACCTTATGTTAATAAGGCTATTTTTAATTTGCTAACTTACAATATCCACTGGATTTTCATCAGCTGATGCAATAAACAAGTCATGCTTGCAAGCTACTCCTTCAGATAAGAAATACTTCAAAAGAATTCTGCTGTAGTTAGCCAGGACATCTTCCTCTGAAAAGAAAGCAATACTGTCAATGTCGTTTTACACAAAAAAAATCCAAGAGGGATACAATACTTTAATTTTTTAATTTTCAACCTTTGGAAGTACTAATTATATACATACCAACAGCAAATATACTCCCTGCCGGTAAACCACCGCCTGTAAAATTTTCATTATTTATTTGTGTACAAATCTTTGGTGATATAATAATTTGATTGACACATTGGTATAGATTTTTAGGTTATATTTACAAAGGAATTTGCAATCTAAGTAGTACCAATTTATTACATAAAAAAAACCAGCAAATCCTTCTTTTACTGGTAAAAAAATACTTATACTGGTAATATTACTTACCAATGACATGGTCCAGAGATGGAATACCAGACGATACTATTGGTAAACTGTTTTTCACTTTAGTGCCACTTATAGTGACGCGTGAATCACTAGTTTTATGAAAACTACTCATGTTGGAGCAATTTGGATTGTAGTCGTACTTTTTATACGGCTTCTACTTTTAACATAATCCAAGATGTAATATTACTCTTTCGCTTTTTTTACTTTGTTGACGAAATGAAATCAGTCAGTCAGCGTCACGTCAGTCATAACTGCTTATCAGTGTCAGTCAGTGTCACTGTCAGGTCTAGGTGTCACTGCGTGCGGCTATGTTCATTTGTGTTGCCGGTTTTGCTCCTCTTTGAGTATATTATGTTCTGTGGTTTTGCTTGCAAGCACTTGCTGCCGATCGGCTTAGTGTCCGTTTTTGTGCACAAATCAAAGGAACCTTGTGCTCTGATACTCACGTTTATGCGTTTGAAGACTTTTCTAGTTTCATCTAGTGGCCAGCGTGTAGAGCCGGTTTACTTGGTCACTGAATTAAAAAACCGTAAACGTCAAAATATAATCTGTGGTGGTTCTTTTTGTTGAGCCGTGCCGTGTCATAAACTGCTTGTGGCACATGCATATTTTAATATTATCTCTTCTAGTGAAAGAATTCGATTGAATTAAAAGAAGCGCACGTAATTTGCAAGATTCAAAATGCAGGGTCCCGCAGTTTTTATGGATATATCTCTCGAAGATCAAGTAAGTTAACGTCAACATAACCTAGTCATCGAGTTTGGGAAAGTGTAAATTAGTTCTTACTGATGTAATTATTTACGTCAACGCTTTCAGGCACTAGAACTAAGGAAGTACCTCAAGAGTCTCGGAGCAGAAATAGCGGAAGAGAAGTCGCCGAAGGGTATTGAGGACGACTTGCACAAAATAGTGGGAGTCTGTGATGTTTGTTTCAAGGACCCAAATGAATCCGAGATTGAAGCTATACTCAACAGTATTGTCTCCATCATGGTTTCTGTAAGTAGATTATGTTACTCATTATTCAGTATACATAAAGCCTGTCTTTTTGAAATGTACAAAGTACTAGCTAATCAACTTATTGAAATACATAATGAAATCTGTTACCCAGATGACAAACATAATTCCTAAGGTCTAGTAGGTCCAGGTACTGTGTGATTTGTAAACATAATTGAGGTGTTCATTTTATTTCAGATCCCATTGGAGAGAGGTGAGAACTTGATTTTGGCATTTAGTCAAAGGCTCACAAAAGCACCAGGGCCCAAACTTGGCATGGTTGTGCTACAGTCGTAAGTTATTTATTTTGTTATAGCAGTTACAATCCTGCTCTTATCTCAATAAAATTTACTGACAGTCATAGTAATTAAATTAATCCATAAATTAGTATTTTATTGGCCAATATCACAGATTAAGTTGTTTTTAATCAAATTGGAACAATTTCAACAATCTAAGACAAGGCTGTAGTGAGTTCGCAGGTGGTTTGGACATGTGCAATTATAGTTGTATCTATTGTAGTTGAATAAGTAGTGGAATTTAAATTTACAGGCTATGGCGTCTATACAATAACTTGGAGGCAAATTCCCCCCTGCGCTACCATGTATACTACCACGTCATTGAGCTAGCAGCGCGTGTTGGCTTCGTACGTGAGGTGTTCACCAGTGTGGAACAACTCAGGAGAGAGTTCTCTGGCTGCCCACCCACTAATGAACAATTGCAGAAACTCTACAGACTGTTGCATTCAGTTTTAAAAGATCAAAACAGGTAACATTTTGTTTGACTTGTTAGCAAAACAATTGTAGTTTAAAAAAATAATCATATAATTCCATCAAATGACACTAAGGTTATAGATGGGCCTGTGTCAATCAAGAGATAGGCAAAGTTGTTTAGTAGACCCACATTTCACCAGTTATGTTTCATTCCCATGTAAGGTTTGGTATCCTTGCCAGTTGTACAAATAATGATTATTTGATGAAGTCATGTCTTTATTTTGATAAGGATTCCAATTTTGGGGATTCCAGTAGTCTTCAAATTTCCAATCAGACCTATGATTTCAATATGATGGAAAACTGTCAAGATATTGTAATTTCCAATAAGATTTTATTATTCACATTTGCAAATTGTATTGGTTTCAGTGAACTGGCTTCAAAGGTTATGATTGAACTGCTTGGCACATACACTGACGAGAATGCATCGTATGCCAGAGAGGATGCTATCAAATGCATCTCCACCGCACTGGCTGATCCCACTACATTCCTACTGGATCCCCTGCTATCCCTCAAACCTGTAAGATTCCTCGAAGGCGAACTAATCCATGACCTGCTCACCATTTTCGTATCAGAGAAATTGTCCAGTTATCAGACCTTTTACCAGAATCACAAAGAATTTGTTCAATCTCAAGGTACGTACAAATTAGTTAGGCCAATTATCATGATGTAAAATTATTGCTAGGATTTATTTGAAAAAATTGCTTAATTTTCAGGTCTAGACCATGAACAAAATGTAAAGAAAATGAGGATACTGTCCTTCATGCAAATGGCTGAAGTCAACCCTGAACTCACTTATGATGAGATTATATCGGAACTGCAAATTGAAGAACAAGATGTTGAAACTTTCATCATTGAAGGTAATTTGAAGTACAAGCATTTAATACTATACAGTTAAATGGATTTCAGACATATTATTGCTATGACAGAGGGATAAATATTTATATGACCCACATATTATCTACTTGCAAATATAAAAAAGGCAATGAAACAATAACAGTAACACTTCCAAGCCATGTCATATTCTAAAATCACTTGTATGTCCATTTCAGTACTGAAGACCAAGCTGGTGCGTGCACGCATGAATCAGGCGGAGCGTTCAGTGCGCGTGTCGAGCACGATGCACCGCACGTTCGGGCGCGCGCAGTGGCAGCAGCTCCGCGACGTGCTGCTCGCGTGGCGCGGCAACGTGCACTCCGCACACGACGCCATGAAATCCGTCGCCGCCGCGCAAATCGAATACGCCACGCAAAACCAGAAAGCATAGACTTGTTTGCTGCAGATTTTTACATAACTTGCAACCTGTTGGTGCCTAGATTTGCTCAATGTGACTTTGTAATTTTTCTAATGTACTGAACAATATTAATAATAGCAAAGACGTGCTGCTCCGACCTAAAATAAATAGGGTTGGGTTAGGCAGGAGAATGATGATGCCGATATTGATAATTTTATTATAATCTGTTTAGTTCAATCATTGTAACATAAATAATTATGTTGATAGTAATTTCTTCATGTATAAAATGCTTTCGAGCAAATTCTAGGCACCATAATGATTGGAAACATTGAAAGGTCACAGTAAATAAATCTACATTAATTTGGACGATATTTCTCGTGTGGTTACACTTTATGTAACAATCGGCGGATTGTAGCCATTTTGTATTAATATACGATTTAAACATCCAATTTTTTTTTTTTTTAATATATATATAGGGTATAACAGAAACCGTGGGATTTTTGAACCTCTTCTGGAGGGAAAGTACTCTTAATATTGGAGATGGCAAATTTTAATCGAGGATTTATTCTATTATTTTTAACTCGCTTTTGCCCGCGGCTTCGCCCGCGTGGATGTCGCAAAATATCCCACGGGATCGTACTGACGGGATTACATACCTAATAGTCGAGGAAAAGGTCATACGCGGCGCACGCCAGTAAAGCTCCCGATTGGCATGATTTTTTCCGACATTTTCGACAATAATCTAATTAATAATACAAGATAGTATTTCAGCCAAATTACGCAAACCATAATGCACCAACACCTTCCGCATGAATCACTCCGTCCATTGGTGAAAACCGTTTGAAAATCTGTTCGGTAGTTTTTGAGTTTATCGCGTTCAGACAGACAGACGCGGCGGGGGACTTTGTTTTATAATATATAAGGAAGGAAAAGAGACACAGCAGCATTCCAAGATTTTCGAAAATTCGCTTCCCACACAGGAATCGAACCGGCTAAAATCCAAAAACAACCTGTACTTTTATGGCATCAATCGACAAACATGAAAAAAGCCATCAATTCTTAACTTATTTTATTGAACGAAAACAATGGGTAACAAAAACATATAACTAATTAGTTGCTCGAAATGAGCTCCATTTTGTTGGATACACAAATTTATTCCTTTATGGAATTCATTTGCAGTAACTTTTAATAGCGAGTTGTTATGAATATTGAAAATCCTCGTGTGAGCCTCGGTTCTTTTCAATTTGGTTTTTGGTTATTACTTTTTGGATTCTAGCCGGTTCGATTCCCGAGTGAGTGAATTTAATTCTTCGAGTTACGAAGAATAAAATTCACTCCGTAGTATAAGGGCCCGTGCACACGTACCACAACCATACTACATCGCAGTGTCAAAATGTGGGCAAGCAATGGTTACATGTGAATAGTGTTCATGCAACTTTTCAGTACACGTGTTGTCGTTGTGCTGTGGTGTCATTGTGGTACGTGGGATCGGGCCCCTAAGGAGATTATTGTACACTGTCAAGATGACTTCTGATGACAGAGTACCAATCAAATAGAAGTACTAGTGCAAAAATCAAACATATTTAGCTAAATAATTCATGGAATATGGTTACAGGCAGGATGGATGCTTCCGAAACGTGTTTCGTTCGTTCGTGTGCGTCGCACTAACTATGTTACTAGGACTGCATGTTTACGCGTATTTCTGGGGACCCACGCAAGAGACGCTGGATGGAGATTTCTCTGACATCAAATACGTCGTCATGCAGCTTACTAGAGGACTGTCTGAGGTTGCTATACATTCAATTATGTTGTAGTTACGATACCTGCAAAAACATATTAACATATAGGTAGGTATCTGAAACTCAAAGGACCTGTTTCAGTGTCCGAATGCCTTTATATTAAAACGCTATTAGACACTGATATCATGAGTCGGAATCAAACCAAAACCATCTTAGCATTTGAGGTTTAAAAACTCATTTTCTGGTTTCAGAGGAGAATACACTTAAAAAATCATAGAAACTATTTAACATTACATTAAATAGTTTCTATGATTGATTTGTGTACAGATTTCTGGTGGAAAATTAAATTGTTATATGACCCGTCGTACACACAACATTACAGAGCATCCACCACACGGTCCACGTTCTCTTACATTCGGCGATAGTTCATATTCAATAAGATAGATGGCGCTGCATGTTGCTACGAACTGTTACGGAGTTCGTAGTAGGACTACGAAGAGCTACGGATTTAGTAGCATGAGCGGGACAATTTTAATTCAGATGGCGTTAGTGGTTCCATGAAAGTCGACGTATTCATAAGTTTTGTGAACTATTTGGGCGGGACTATAATGAAGATAAGGCTGACTGTCCACTGGAGTGGAGAGTAGAGGAGAGTACCGAAACTGTGCCAATATTAACTAATGGAATTGCATAAAATCTCCGCCCCGCTTCAGTGGACAGGGATTTGCGAACTAGTTTAAAAATTCATGCAAAACCGGGAAGCGGAGCGGGTCAGCGGAAAAACCAGGCCGCGGGGTATTGCAGCCCGCTCAAATTACTCGCCGCGTGAACTCGTCCTTGATCCGCACAGACCGCAACATTCCGCTCCGCACTACCTCGCTCCGCATCAATGGACAGACACAGTCCGCAACTCCGCCCCGCATTACTCACTCGCTCCGCTCCGCTGCCTCGCTCCGCATCAATGGACAGGCAGCCTAAGGCCCGGACTAAAGCGGAGATGTGCGGAGATGTTCGAAGCGGAGATGAGAAGAGATATCCGAAGCGGAGGCGAGAAGAGATGTGGAGATGCGTATTGGCTTGACTGGTGCGGAGATGTGTGCTGGCTAGAGCGGAGACGTGTGCTGGATAGAGCGGATGAGTCTACTGGCTAGAGCGGAACTGAGATGCGTGCGGTGAGCGTTGGATGTTGAGATAAACGCGCATCTCTTCTCGCCAGCTTGCGAGGCACAGCTTACATCTCCGCTTTGTACCGCCGCTCAGCTCAATCTCGGCGAGGCACAGCTCACATCTCCGCTTCGATTGCGCCATACAAATAAGATACATCTCCGCTCAGCGGTATCCACTGAAGCTGAGTGGAGACGATATGTGTGAATAACGAAATTCTATTGGTTGTTTAAAACACATCTCTTCTCCACTCGTCTCGTCTCCATTTTGGTGGAGTCCGGGCCTTAAGCTTCGGTTTCCTAGCAAAGTGGTTCGTTCGTCGTAATAGAACGGCCGTCATGAAAATCTGTAAATTTCACCAGTATTTGACTTAAGGGTGTCAATAAACGCTCTGTATTTGGACAGCTTCATGGGGAGGAGCGGCTAAAACAATTTTACTACCACTGGAGCGCGCGCAAAGAGCTGTTCTGAAAGTATCCACATTCCGGCCTATCCTGTTCCCGACCCAAGTTTTATATAAATCTTGCAATGTTCTGACAGTGCGGCAGTTATTCATTATGAATACTTTAATAAAACAGCATTCTAAATTGCCGTACGATAGAGTTGTCACTGATAAAAGACGTAAAGACGGTGGTTGTTTTAAGTTAAATATTATTTTTAATTAAGTACTGTCCTATCATTAGTCTGTTAAGTTACTCACTATTTATGTCTACCATCAATTTTAGAAATTTTTTATGTAATTTTGCACTTATGACACCTGAGATACAGGTTTATCCTAGTTCAGGTCGAACCATTATTATATACCTACCATTTTACTATAAGGCTTAATATTGTAAATATGCATTATTTAATTAAATAAATAAACATTCAAACATTCATTATCTAGCTGTTTGTGTGACCGTTCAACGCTTTCTTAGCAACCCAAAGCTTACAGCCGGCTCGTGTCCGCTCGCCATATACTTATTCAGAGTCAGAGCCTCAGTCATGCATGGCCATCATGGTTCGGATATGTGTGAAACGTAAAGCGACACCCGTGTCGTAAGTACTTTGCGTTTCTTGACACTTGGGACAAACATATATGACCTTTTTTTATCATATAACTTCTCCCGCTCTGAGCGGAGCGGGAGGGCGTCAGACTCTTATTTACTAAAAACCACCCATGTTCCTTCAGTTGCCTGTACGTTGCCAGTAGCCACGGTATCCCTTTCGGACTTTCCCGCGACCCCGGCAGGCATCGGTCCTAGCGGCCCCCGTCAGTTGTGCTGACATCTCTTTGAGGCGCGCGTGGAACACAACGCGCCGTCGACCCGGGCCTGGTCCTTATCGGACGGCGAGCTACCCATTGCTCACCGTCCGCAAGCCCGCGCCTACGGTGGCCGGGAATCGGCCTGCGATTCCCGACGCAAACATATATGACCTAAGCTTGGATACAATAATAATTACACAATTGCACAACTAAGGTACTGCAGGTAAAACTAGCTGAAGATGAAATTGTAGTGAACTGGTATTATGAATGCAGAGATTTGGCCAAGCCTTGATTGCCATCGTATCGTGCCTTTACGATTAATAAGGTACTCAATGGTCAATATTTTTATTGCTTCCACATATGAACTTAGGTGGTAGGTTTTACAAAAATATGATCATTATAGACCCTGTCGGGCAAAGCAAAAGTATCTGTCGTAAATACTTTGCGTTTTTATTACACATATATTAGGACAAACATACCTATACGACAACCTTGGATACAATTTAGAAAATGCACAACTACCAACTTCAGGTAAAAGTGGCTGAAGATAAATTGGTAGTGAACTGGCATTATGAATTCAGAGATTTGGCCATAGGTAGCCTTAATTGCCATCCTGCCTTTACAATTAATATACTCAATTTTAATTATATTTATTGCTTCCATATGTGAACTTAGGTGGTAGGTTTTACAAAAATATGATCATTGTGGACTACTTAGTTGTTATACAAGATATACTTATTTGTAATTATTTTATAACATTAGCTGTTGTTCTTACTAGCTTCTTATCAGCTGTTGTGGGTTTTACGTAGCTCAAACAGTACAGTAAACGCTTAAACAGTAGCTACAGGGCCGCATGAGGTACCGTATAAATTAAAGGGGAAAATGCTCCAATTTGAGGTGAAGAGGTGAATACAGCTACCTACTCCTTCTTGTATTACAGGCATAGGCGTGATTTTATGTTTTTAAAGGTGAATCGCAAGCACGAGCGGCTGCAGACTGAGATGGAGCGCATCTCATCGGTGTTGCCAGCAGTGGCGGCGGCAGCCGGACGCGCTAAGGAAGCACACGTCGATCCCGTGATGCGTTTGCGCAACAACCGGCCGATTGGCGATGTATCTGATTATGATAGACAGGTTAGTGATGTGCAATATACAGGGTGATTGGAAGATGGGTGCAAAGCTTTAAGGTGAAGATAGTATAGACAATTTAGAACCATTTAAGCCATGGTTGTCTTAGACGAAGTCTTACCAATTTTTTTTTTTTTTTAATAAGGTTTAAAAGACGTATTGTAATTTTATTTTTATTTTTTCTGAGCTTTAAATGTCTGTAAAAAAATAATGCCTAAAACATGTTTTGCTTGATTGCTTACACATTACTTTAATTAAATAAATAAAAAATGAATTAATTTATCATTCAATTTGGCCATAATTATGCAGTTTACATTAAATTTTGAGAATTTCCGAAAAAAAACTTAAAAATTTGGTTAAAAAAATTTGGTAAGCTTCGTCTAAGATAACCATGGCTTAAATGGTTCTAAATTGTCTGTACTATCTTCGCCTTAAAGCTTTGCACCCATCTTCCAATCACCCTGTATAATATACTGTCAATTATTTATTTATTATTTTATTTCTTTCTTCCTACTTGTCTGTTTAGGTACCTACCTACACAAATATAAACAGAGAAGTTGAGACAAGTAGAAGGGAAAAGAAAAATACATTAAAAGGTGATGGTTATCTCTTCCAGCATACAGACCTGCGATAGGAGAATAGATAAATAAATAAATAATTTAAAAAATCAAAAACTCGACTGCAAAATCACATACTTAAGTGAAAAGAGACAAACAAGCATTATAATCTATAGAATTCTATGGTATTGCAGGAGGGGACAAACAAAAGTTGCACCATATTTTCAGGTTATTGGTTTGTCCCCCGCCTCCTGCTGCCATACCACACAATTCTATAGATTATAATGCTTGTTTGTCTCTTTTCAGTTATGTGATTTAGCAGTCGCGTTTTAAATTTTTTTACTTATTTATTTTAGACTTTCAGGCCCAGGCACACTCTTATGAACAAAAACTTGTCCGACACAAACATGGCCCATTTTCACGCTATCAAAAACTTTTTAAACCAATTTGATATTCCTAAGTAATTTAAAAATATTACCTAGATGTATTTTTGTAATCCCCTTTTTTTTTTTTTTTGATACCCTGCTCGATAGTAAGTATAATTATTTCGCGCCAAAAATCCGCCATTTTGTTTTTTCAAACACCTACCTGAAATTTGTGGTTATTAAGACGAATATATAACGAAACCTTAACTGTCGAAATTCATCCAGCCTTTTGGAAGATACGAGGTTATAAAGAAATTTAAAAATATACAAGATACGCGCGCGAAAAAAATTATCCTTCCTTGGCAGACGGATAAAAAAGAGATGCGTAGACATCGATTAACCCGATTATCTTATGGTTCATACAAAGAACCAGCAACTTGTGGCGGAAAACTCAAACTCAAAGCATTTATTTCAAATAAATCAATTACAGGTACTTTTGAATTGACAAGGGGTCGGCTAGTCAGAAAGATGAAGCTATAGTTGCCCATTCCAATGCGTAGTAGGTTCCTAGGGAGAAGAACGGGCAAGAAACTCCACGGACACTCTTCTAAATCAGAATATTGTTACGAAATATTGGTTACATCATTCATGTTGAAATTATACATGTGAGAACAATGTAGAAAAACGTGCACGTTAAATGCGTTCGTAATAAAAATTTAAAAACAAAAACAATTTAAAAAATAATCATACTCATAACATCACGCCTGTAATCCCTGAAGGGTTGTGCAGAGGTGCACCTACAGTAGGTACACCCACATTTCGCCAGTTATGTTAACTCGTTAAGACGTTCAGTGCTGGGAACCGTCCTTGAGGGTTCACCTAGTCGTATATGGGATACAGCGAGCCCTCGCGGAGGGCTCATTTTAAATGTAGGTTTTTCTTAAAGAATTCATCATTATAAACCGTGAAAATAAGATCTGATGTATATTTTAACAAGATTTATAAGTACATAAATGTGTTGATTTTAAAATCCAAGCATTAGAATTTTTTGATCACGGTTACAAATATTCACAAAAAAGTTAAAAGGTTTAAAACTACGTATAGCTACTATTTTACTTCGTTTTACAGTGTTTAATTACACGGTTTTAAACCTTATGCCATTGAACGTCCGCGATGGTTAACTTTAGCACAAACGTAATGCCGGCAACCCTCCCAACCAACCCGGAGGGTTTACTTCCAATATATATGGCGGCATGGCGTAAGAGTTCTATGAAAATGGGTGGAGTCGAAAGTGTTAAGTCCCATAATTAAAAAAAAAAAAAATAAACCGTGGCAGCTAAGAGATGACCAGTCCCTACTGACGTCGCCCGTTTACGAACATGACGCATCGATCAGTACCATTCAACTCAACCATTTTGAAGTGAACTTAATGATCCAAAACATGATCGAAAATAAGGCGATATTGCGTCGAACCTTTTGTTGGTAGTCCTTCCATGCTTCATCAGATTCCTACATAGGTAGGTACTGAGGTTGCTTACGTTCATTAATTGCATTCGTTATTCTGTACAAAACAAAACTGGAACATTTGTCAGGGTCAGGATGACTGGACCAAGAGCGATTTTTGAAGTTTGAGCAATACCAAGTTTTAGTACCTATTTGGTACTATTTGGTACCAGACATCAAATAATTGGTACCTCGCTAAAGACGGAAAACTATTGCGAGGAAAGTGGCCAGCCATTCTGACTTCAGAATGGCTGGACCAAGTCGACTTCACCTAGTTGTAGGTGTTATAACTAGTTCATCTTTTCATTAAAATTTAGTACCTCATTGGTACCTCAACATATGTTTTTCTTAATTTTTTTCGTTAAGCCAAAAAAAAGTTACACCTAGAAGAAATTTTGCACGTAATCTGGAGCACGTTGATTTCACCTAGTTGTAGGCGCTATAATTAGTTCATCTTTTCATTAAAATTTAGTACCTCATTGGAACCTCCACATATGTTATTCTTAGATTTTTTCGATAAGCCAAAAATAAGTTACACCTACAAGAAGTTTTGCATATATAATAATGTTTATTTTTGTACTAAGAAAATTACCGAAAATAAATCATAACACACATAAATATTACGTATTACGTTTATTATATAAATATTACGTTTATTCATTGATTGACATATTAATATTTTTTTGCATATAAATAACAGTGTGCATACATTTTGTTTTTACTAATTGTGATTCTACTTGACATGCCACATTGCCATTTGGACCCTCTGCGGCAATGTGATTTGTAATGTCCCACGCCTTTCGGAGTCGGAGGTGGTACAAATTCTATAACAGACAAAAGGTGGTACTCTATTTCTTTTAATGTTATATTTTTAGGTAAAACTAATTAAACCATTAATGCAAATTTCGACGTCAGACTTGGGCTCAAAAGCAGCAATATCTTTCAAATTCTAATCTAAGCACCTTATGCCTTGACAACCAGAAAGTCTACAACTCGACATATTTCTGTCACTGTTTAGCATTGAATTTGCAGACTCATTTAAGAGCGTTTATTCTGAAAGTTGGCAGCGTCGTAAATAGCTGTCAAATATTTACCTGTTTTGATTAATTTGGAATTAATACCGTATGGAAATAAGAAATGTGGCTAACTAACACCCGAATACTGAAACGCCACTCAAAACTTAAGCGTTACTTATGACTCGTTTAAAGCCTTTTGATTGGTTGAAACTAGTTTTAAGTAACGCTTAAGTTTTGAGTGGCGTTTCAGTATTCGGGTGTAAGTTACTAGAATATTGATTATGATATGCAATAATTAATATTGGTGCCGATTCTCTTGTACACCGAACTAAACTAACTAAACTATCACTAAAATTTCTTACTTTTGGCTATGAGAATCTTAACGCTAATCTGCAAATAAAATTCTCTAAATTAAAAAATAATTTTGACACGACTAAAACGAATTTGACAATCGCGAATCCACGTGGTACCCGATTTTTTTTAGAGCCGGAGGCGCGCAGGGCGTGCTGCCTCGACGTATTTTATGTGGAATATTTCACTTTTTGTATGGAAAATATTAAAAAAATATTACCAACATGTTGAGTTTTAGGGGTTTAAGGGTTTTATAAAAGGGGTTGAAATTTTCATTATTTTTGCGATAGGACGCACCATTTTCGAGATATAAGCAAAAGAAAAAATAAATACAGTACTGTTCTTGCACATGAAGTCGAGATGTTGGTGTGAATTTTAGTTCATGACAACTTATTTTACCCCACACCTTTTTAATCGCGATTAAAAATTGTTAGGTTTAGTCTGGTTTGGTCTTTTACAATCAAAATTTTAGGTGAAAAACGTCAAATTCAGAATAGCAAAATTGCCATTTTCACTAAAATAAAAACTCAGTACTATCTTAGTGCTGTCAAACTAAAATATAGTTAAGTTGTGTCACTTTAGTCAATTTCAGAATGGGAAATCGTCGTTTGACAGGATTAAACTAAATTTTAGTGATTTTTAGTTTAGTTTAGAGGCATTTGTGACAAGAGAATCGGCACCATTGTAACACCGAATATTTAGTTTTAGGCGTAAAAAAATATTTGGAAAGTTTCCAAATGCTTTTTTTACGCCTAAAACGGGTACAACATCAAATTCAATGTTACAATTGCATTACATAATCAATATTCCAGTAACTTAGTTAGCCACATTTCTTATTTCCATACAGTATTAATTCTAAATTAATCAAAACAGGTAAATATTTGACAGCTATTTACAACGTTGCCAACTTTCAGAATAAACGCTCTTAAGTGTTAGATAACAGAAGTTTTGCGGAAGTAAGGATAAACTAATGAACAGTAAATACAGGACTATTTTGAAATCATTAACTAAATCACAAGCTGTTCTCTTCACATCACAACACACACTGTTATATATATGTAAAAAAATATTAATGTGTCAATCAATGAATAAACGTAATATTTATATAATAAACGTAATACGTAATATTTATGTGTGTTATGATTTATTTTCGGTAATTTTCTTAGTACAAAAATAAACATTATTATATATGCAAAACTTCTTGTAGGTGTAACTTATTTTTGGCTTATCGAAAAAATCTAAGAATAACATATGTGGAGGTTCCAATGAGGTACTAAATTTTAATGAAAAGATGAACTAATTATAACGCCTACAACTAGGTGAAATCAACGTGCTCCAGATTACGTGCAAAATTTCTTCTAGGTGTAACTTTTTTTTGGCTTAACGAAAAAAATTAAGAAAAACATATGTTGAGGTACCAATGAGGTACTAAATTTTAATGAAAAGATGAACTAGTTATAACACCTACAACTAGGTGAAGTCGACTTGGTCCAGCCATTCTGAAGTCAGAATGGCTGGCCACTTTCCTCGCAATAGTTTTCCGTCTTTAGCGAGGTACCAATTATTTGATGTCTGGTACCAAATAGTACCAAATAGGTACTAAAACTTGGTATTGCTCAAACTTCAAAAATCGCTCTTGGTCCAGTCATCCTGACCCTGACGAACATTTCGTTCTTTAGATACAGGTTGTTAGTAAGCAAGTTACCCCTTAAAACATGTGTCGTTATAACCCCGTCGGATGGCCACTTTGTTTGTGCCTGTTACCTCTTTGTCAATCATCTCCTCATATTTTACTAACACGTGTTTCCGTTTTGGTTTGCTCCTGAAATTTATCATCCCTCATACTTATCTTTTTATTTTCCGTACCATATCCTTATCCTTATATATTATAAAACAAAGTCACCTGCCGCGCCGCGTCTGTCTGTCTGTCTGTCTGAACGTGAGAAACTTAAAAACTGCCGAACGGATTTTCAAACGGTTTTCAGCAATGGACGGAGTGATGCATGTAAAAGGTTTTGGTGTATAATTCGTTAAGGTATTGTGTAAATTGGCTCAAATATGACGATTATTGTCGAAGATGTCGGAAAAATCATACCGACCGATAGGAGCTGTACTGGCGGGAGCCGATTTTTTTTAGTTCATGACTTTTTGTCATCTAGAGGGCGCCATATTTAATGTGACGTCACATAGCCTATATCCAGCGGACAATCAAGAAGCTTTCAACGATACCTCATTTGTCAAATTATGATCAGTAGTTTAGAAGTTATGAATGAGGTAACAGATGAACATACATACATACATAAGATACATAACGGTCAAAATCATAACCCAACTTTTTGCTTCGCCGTAGTCGGGTAAAAATCACTACAATGGTATTTTCCAACAATTGGAATTCCAAATCACTGGAAACAGATTTTGGAAATGCCTTTAACACCTGAAAGAATCGTTAGAATAAATCGAAGCTAAGATTGAAGTATTTCATCCCTGAACATGGCATGTAGAGAAATATCTCGACACATATGTGGATCGCCACACTTCGGTATCACCTCAGTGAAATAAATTAGATAACGACATAGTCGCATCGTCCAATCATTCTAAATTGAAATATTAATAGTAAAACATAGTGCAGTAGCTATAAATATGAGAGAGAGTGGAGCCTTGGTACTTGTTTTCAGCTAGCAGACTACGCCCTCGAGACCGCTGGTGCTAGAGTGTTGGATACGGGAGACACCGTAGAGCACGTCATTTACGAGTCATCAGTAGGCTGGGCGCTTCACATGCTGACTACGTGGGTTTGTCGCGAGTGCCTCGGCGCTCGAGCCATGATCCGGCCGGGGACCCTGCCCGGAGAGTGCTGGGCATTCAAGGGGCCTAGGGGAGAGGCCACCATACGTCTGCTGGGCACCGTCCGGATAACGAGCATCAGTATTGAACACATACCGCCGCATATTTCACCGACGAGGTAATTTACTTTCTTCATTTTTATACGCACGGCAACCGGCCAGGGCCTCGGTCATGCAGGGGCTTCACGCAACAACCAGAGTAGAAAAAAGTTGGCATTAAAAACTTAATTTTAAGTTCTTTTAAAAGCTAAAATATGTTCAGTTAGTAAAAGGCAGTTTGTATTTGGAGGCACCTAAGTATGCAAAATAGTAGTAATAAAATAATAAGTAAAGTCCTTATAAAATTATTGAGCTCGCTCCGCTCGCTGTTGTATCTCCATCTCTTGTTTTTCAAACTTTTTAATTTATTATCTTGACAAAGTTACTCCTATTTCTGTATAAATGGTCAAAAGAATACTTTACCCATCCGAGACGAGATGCTCCAGTTTGCGCGGTCGCTTCGCTCTTTCTTGCATCCTCATTTTGAAACTTTTATGTCTACCTATTGGTCGACAAAGCAATTACTGTTTCTGTTTATATGTTCAAAAGTCAATTTAACCTCCGAGATGGAGTGCAAAAATCTTCGAGCCCGCTTCGCTCGATCTTGTCAAAGTATCTCCAATTTCTGTGTGAACGGTCAGAAGAACACCTAAACTTTCGAAAGCAGTGTGTTAAAATTTTCGAGTTTGCTACGCTCGCTCTTGCATCCTGCATTCTCAGTTTTTTTTGCATACCGGGGCGGCACACGGCGGGGGATTATTTATTTGAAAAAAAAACCTACAAATACCTACTTTCAATTCACATACTTTACGCAAAGGACACGGGCTTCGCAAAGATCTGCCGCCCGGAGCCTTCACCGCGTAATCGGTTTGGCACTAAGATGAGAGAAAGGCCGCGTACCAAGCAAAAAATTATTAGTTATTACCTTAGTTGTCACATAAGTACGATTGAACTAGTCTAAAGAACTTTTAAGGCTTTTGCAATGTGTTTTGTTGTTGTTGTTTTTATTTATTTTTTGCTATTTTGATGTATTGCTTTGTACTGTAATGTAGATCAGGCTCGCAACCCCGCGTCTGACCGCGTATTTTGCGATTTAGATGTAAAAGGTTTAAAAAATATTTTTTCGCAGAGAGATATCGTCAGCTCCGCGCGTCTTCCAACTAGAGGGTCTGGAAAGCCGCTACGACCCATATCCTCATGACTACGGCAGCTTCGAATACGACAAAGATTCCAAACCTATCCAGTACTTTGAAGTTCTGTTTCCATCCACCAAGGGTCATAATCTCGTGAAGGTCAGGGTGCTGTCGAACTGGGGACACCCGGTTTACACGTGCGTGTATCGTGTGCGGGTTCACGGAGAGCTGGTGAATAACCCGAGGGCGGTGTCCGATGATGGTGATGCGCGGATAGAGAATGAGTAGGTTCCGTTATGATTCTGTCGGTAAATGAGGACGTTTGAAAAAAACTTTTTCTTGCCTTATAGATTATTGTATGCCTAGCTGGCTACAGCTACGCACCTGGATCCATGGTTCATACTATAAGTGGCTGTTGGATATTTTTGGATTAATAATTTTCAGATTTACAGATTTTCCTTATGCCAATTTTAAGGCTTACTTACAATAGTAAGCCATTTCAAAAAGCTAAGTATATTTTGACAAAAAAGCAGTGTCACTATATCGTTTCGGCCTGAATACAGTTTAGATCTTAGAATAGTGTTTCAAATATCGCCTGGGCTTTGCTACTTCAAGGTATCTTACTTACAAACAAATTCTAATTTAAACAGTTTAATATGGATTTTATGAATTATTAAAAATATCATGGAGTTAATAATACTTATTGTATTAATTCAGAAACAAATGTATTTTAGGTACCTATGTAGTCTTAAATATTTTAGAATTATATGACCTTCAATTAACAATGTTAGTTATAATAAGATTTATTGATAAATTAAATGAAGCTTTTCTTTTCTTTTGTTTAAATTACGGGATAGAATTTTGGATTTATCTTACATCAAAATTATGAAGGCATGCAGGTTTTTTTGACATAAAATCCTGCATCAAAGCTATTATTGCCAGGTGGCTACCCGGTTATGTCCATTGTGTGTTGCACAAAACGAGAGAAAGGCGATACCAAGCATAGATGTTAATCTGGGTGTCCGGCAGCCGAACGCTATAAAACGCAGGCTTTGTTGGTGGACAATGGCTTAAAGTACATAAATTAAAGTGAGCAAAGTGATCATGAGCCCCCGCCGCGCATACGCTAATGGGTTGACCGGGCAGCTCCGCTTTGTACGAGGTAGCGCTGCGCCGGCGCATTGTTGACGGACAGTTTATTTAATTTATTGTAGCAAAGGATAGTTTGCAGTTCTATTCTATGTACCTGCACAAATATGCAGTTTTATATTTTATTGTATTCTAAATATAATTTTTTTCACACTGTACACTGCTTTTGGTTAAAAAAAAATTACCTTCAGACTTTTTAGAAAAGTAAGTGTAGTGTATTTCTGTGACACTCGAAGGTTTGCTGAATGCATATACAAAGTGTAAATGAAATACCTGAAAACCTGAAAAGTGATCATTGTA
This sequence comes from Agrochola circellaris, assembly GCA_914767755.1. NCBI lineage: Eukaryota > Metazoa > Arthropoda > Insecta > Lepidoptera > Noctuidae > Agrochola > Agrochola circellaris. The sequence goes on from OU611847.1 coordinate 8,778,527, forward strand.
ACAACAAATAAAACATCTGTCGTGCTATTCTGTAAACATCTCACCGTGATAGCTTGGGTGAAGTGTCAATTGTCAATCCCAAGCTTTAGGTGCAATGACAGCTCACTTCACCCAAGTTATCACGGTGAGATGTTCACAGAATAACACGGCTATTCTCTACATTTTGTCGAGATTGATGTATAGAGCAGCAGATTTTATTTAACGATTTCATTATTTGTTCGCATAGTAAAAGTAGTTCATAATCATGCTGTTTTCAGCTATTTCAATTACAACTGTATACGTAGTTTATGATATCCACGAGTCAATCCTAGGTATATTCGAGGCTGCACTTTAGCGAATCATTCTACCTATACAGTGGAAGACGTCCTGATGTTAATAATTAATCCAGACTCGACGAACAAACAATAGTTTAACCTATTGTTTGTTAGTCGAGTCGTTGAGCTCCGTAAGTCCTGAGTTGAGCTACACGATTACTGACAAATGCTTGCACTGACTGGACAGGTCCACTCTTTGTGTGGTTCTTTTATCAAAATACTATTTCAGACACCTGTAATATGATGTTGAGATAAATAAAGATTTTATGATTATGTCTGGACCTTAAAAGAGACTTGGCCGCTGAGTTTGTTCCGCCATTTCTTCCCAGGGATCGGGAATGTCGACCTCCATATATATATTTTTTTAATGTTAATATGATGTGTAAGAGTGATTCCGATATCCTATTTACAGAATAATCAATTTAATTTAATTTAATTTGAAATAAAACGTCAAAGAGTTTCGGATATCCTATTTACAGATTAAACAATTTGATTTCATTTCAAACTACACAATCCCAAAGCGTTGTAATGTTATTAAATGGGATGTTAGTTATTCCTATGAGATCAAATCGACGGCACATTTTTATTAAAATCAATGTACGAGGTAACAACAGATTTCCATGATACATAGACAGTGCGATTCATAAACCTTTCCTTCTGGCTTTGCCGTAAGAAGTCGGATAATATAGACACCACAAAATAATTAAAGGACGTCCAACTGAAAATTATATCGTTACCTCTATACTTACTATAGTAGTGTAAAGACAACCATGAAATCGGCATCGTTAGAGGCAATAACGTACGTGGTACGTACATTAAGGACACAATTAGGTCGCCGGAGAGACGATTCCTTTCTTTAGTTGCTTCAATGTGTTTCCTTTCCCTGACAAATAGATTGGAGTCGTAAAGGGTGAAAGCACCTCTCCATGAAATTTATCCTTTTCCACCAACGCCTACTTGTACTCCTCAATATTAATGATGTGATCTTAGTTCAGTGTCGCTACTTGACATGTATTAATGGACAGCATTTGTGTCCAGATTCCTACTGGCCAGTCACGTTACGTGTAAAAAGTTAACAATTGAGTAATATTGCATTATTGTATGGTATTAGTGAGGTGCCCCGCGGCGATGCCCGCATTTTTGCCGATACTTTACTGATATAGAATTCTTTTGGAAATTGGAGCGGAATGGTTTAATGCTATTGTAGACTAAGGTCCACTTGTCACACCAATCACTAAATACGTTTAGCATTACACGAATTTAAAATATCGTTCTGTGTCTGCCAATTGCTTGAAGTTGACAAGAAAATAATGATGTTTTAAATTCGTTAAGTCCTTAACATATTAAGTGATTTGTGGCCGCTTGCACCACAAATCATACCTTAGTTACCGAAGCAAATGTCCTAGAAACTAATATTTAATAGCAGAGTTCATGAATACTGTCAACTGTGTGGAAATCAGAGTAGGTAGTCTCTACTTCTCTGATTTCCAGTTAGAGACTAGCTGGAGAAGCCTTCGATCAAAAATATTGTTAATCGAATATTGAAGCAGTCTGGTAAACACCGAGATAATTGGAATAGGGAAAGGGACAACACAGGCTGACAAAAAAACCTAATGAGGATTCAGGAATAAATTCAAAACATAACATTTATCTCTACACTGAACTAAGAAGGTCTTTTATAATTACACATTTTCAATCACACCTACCGAACAACTTTTCCGAAGATATCGTACACATAGATCATTTATTTATCTCCAAACAGACATCTCTGTATATTGATAGTTGTAATTCTTCGGCCATAACAGAAAATTATGTAAGACCGACCTCGGAGCGCGATCACGTAGCGGTTCGTTGTCCGCTTCTATTCCTAACTACTAACAAATATCTTTGTAATGGATATCAGACAACTTTTTTAGTTGTATATCTATTCTTCTGAGTCACAATAAACGTTTTAATCCAGGACAAGCGATAAATCTTTAGAAACTCCAGCGACAATATTCTCTTCAGCCTAATTGGGGATAGAGGGATAAAGGGTGCATTGTGGAAGCCGCCATAATATTTGACAATATTAATAATGTTTCTGGTCTAGCGCTCGTGAAAGGCTTGCACTAGTAAAGGATTGCCGATAGTTAAACGGTTAAACCCATTGGAGCGTTCTGCGAGCTTCCGCTGAGTGTGGTGCAAGTCACAGGAATCTGAGGGTTCAGAACGTAAACCTGCGGCCGAAACTAAGACGTTGTTGTCATTTAACTCATCATGTGTCTATTTATATTATTAAATGTATGTACACGGGATCGTAAACTGACAATCGATGATTTGTATAAGAGATGCTGGAAAAAATTAAAGGGGAACCAATGAATATGCGCTTCTGTTACATAGTGGGTAAAGTTAATGCGGTCATGTAACAAGTCAAATTTTAATAATGAGTTCATCCAATAAATTATAAAATTATCACGTGGAAAAGCTCAAAGTTTACAATTTGCACCACACATCAGCTTGATGCTGTGTGCGTAGGTGTCGTCAAGGGATTCGTTTTAAATAGTCTCCGAAGGTATTGTTTGGGAGACAGGCTTTGTCCCGTACATTAGAAATACTCTCGTGTTCGCTTCGCTGGTTCCGATCAATGTCGCGTTCAGGAAATACGATTTTAACAGCGAAAACATCGGAATTACAAGTCATCGCGACACACTCTGCTGCCTCCGGCCAAAAGGGTTTGTTGTCATACAATTACGTATCCTCTCAGTTTGTTTTATCCAAACAATGATACATAAAACCCATTTCTAAGGAGCTCCTTTTGTCAGTAGCAAATGTTGTTTACTGTGTGTTGTGTCTAACTGAATGGGTTTAGGAGGTGGGCTGTTAGGGATATTACACACTAAGATCTACAAATATACCTCGTAGTTACCTACCTACACTTGTACGAAAGAGATACGAGCTCTATGATAACAGTGTTTTGTCTTCGGAACATCAATAACTATTTCACGATACTTTTGTTCATAAAAAAAAATCGTGTTATTGGATCCAGAACAGTGCCGCACTCATTATATTTGGGTGGCGAGTTATGGTCATCGGCGGCCACTTTCTAAACGATCGAATTGGGTGCCCGGTCGCCAACCTCACCTCTCATAAAAAATCCTGCAAATAAAAGCAATGAAGAGTTATAACTCATTATGTGAAGGGCGAAGGGTTCGCGGCAGGTATGTCCGTATGGCGCGATCAGCCCTTCATAATTTAGAAAAAGAGCCATTTATTAAAATAGAGCCCTTAGTAATTATTGGGACTCCATTTCGACATATTCGCTATTGCTACCTGCCGGCAATTTGCCATTCGGCCCTTTGTCTGGCGGTGTGGCGCCCTAAAGGGTTCTAATTTTAAATGCAGCGTGTAACCATTGGGGCTTTATTCGTAAATTTCTCTTTCGCGGTGGTTAGTGTGCGCGGGCGCTGGACGCAATATGGCGCGGTTTTTTGTCACGCGGCAAGGGTGAGCAATTAACTGGATACAACATCGGCTTTGTTCGCTTTTTGCGGTTGATTGATAATGGAATGTGTGTACCACTGACGTCTTATTAATATTGTGTTCTGTTAAATTTGAATTTGAACGGGCGAACGAGTCGATGGTTAGTTTTCCCTAACAATTGACTTGTATTCAAACAATTTCAAAAATCTATAAAGGATATTTGCTTTATACATAATATCTAATTTACTATAAAAATACGCACATATCCACTAGTGAGAGATGATCGCTTAATGTTCCGATGGTAAAATTACACGGTAGAGTCCTGATAGAGCAAACATTGTCGCGGCGTCCATCTCGCCAGTTTGTTCACAAACAAGGATCGAATGAATACAGACGAGCGTGTTTGCGGTGGCGGCTCGCGTTACAACAACAAATACATACAGTTTATTTATAACGGCTACATATATCATGTGATCGACGATCGAGAGCGGAGTGCGGAGTGGCGCAGATCGCCCCCGCTCCTAATGCCATGCAGTCGTCATGGCAACGATGCACTCACCCCTACGCACATTACACACGAGAGACCATAAAAAAACAGAAAAGCGGAGAACAGAAAAGTTAGTCGACGTCACCCCGGTTCCTGTCGAACGTCCGAGTGTTCCCTTCTTTCAAACATAATTTATGGTTTCGGGGAAATAAACATAAAAAATAGAAAAGGAAAAACGACAGCACGCACGATAAAAAAGCTCGTCGTAAAAGTGCGAGGGGTGCGGGGGGGCGCCGCCCAGCCGCCGGGCCGTCGAGGCGGCAACCCTTCCGCCGCCGCCCTCCGCCCGGCCCTCATACCCACCGCAGTAAAGGGTTACGGCGACTAACCCTCGTCACCGTTGCTATGTATGTGCTTAGCTATTGATGTAAAGCCCGTACGTTCTCAAAGTAAATGCTCTAGGGTAGTTCAGTTCTGCAGGAGTAAAAACCCGAAACTATGGTATTCGTTCGCATTAGCTGACATTATTACAACATTCTATGACATAAATCGCAACCTTATTACTTCTTTTGGCAGTAATGAACTTCCGAAGTGTTTAAATTCGTGTGTCCGAAGGGAAACATTGTTGTGGCGAGTGCGAGCAATTGGCTGGTGATGATGACGTGGCGAAGTTCCCGCGAAACGACAGTTTGATGTAAATGCACTCCCCGGGCGATGCTGCAGCCCACACCGGCTTAGTGTGGCAAACAGCCCCTGATTTTCCGGGACTTGTCGGGATTCACCCAGGAAAACAAAAGTGAGAAGGGAACGAAAATTGAGACACACTCACTGTTTGTATTTCTTGAGTAGGTAAGTTTAGTTGTTCAGCATTATTTGAGTCACCTCCCAATCTTTTACCAGAATGTACTCTAAGTACCTTTGGTATATTACATGACAAATGGTAACATTTAGAGGTTTTATAGCGTCTGTAAATAATTAAATATTACATTTAGTACCATTTAGTTCTTATAACCGCCAATTAACAAACTTAATTTCCTAGTCCTACTACTTGTGTCCAAGTGCAAACCTCAGCGCATCTCTTTACAACTTTATAAGCTTAGATTCTGCAACATGGTGTAGTGCGAAGGGCGCGGGAGACATTCGGCCGCGGCGACCGTCCGTCTGTGCCACCCTCGCGACCTGTCCGCAACACTCACACATACTGGCAGAAGTACAACATGTCCAATCGCCACTATCAACATTATAACGTTGCAGTAGTGGTGGTTTTACGGAAATTGGAAGGCCCGTTAATAAATAATAAAATAAAATAAAAAAACTTTTTATTCCATAAACAATTATCAACCTACAAAAATAGGTGTTATAAAAATATCTTTCAAATATATTTTTTTACGGACACATTATAGGGTTTATTTAAAAACTTTGCTTAAAGTTAATAGACGTTTAAACGTCAAAAATGTATGGTTATGCACACTATAAGCAAAGTTTATAAATTGACCCCTCACTTCATAATTATATTGTAAAAAAATTAAATAGTTATAGTATTTGAGTAAAGCCACTATTGCTCTAGTACATCGCACACATTTTTTTGGGAATCTATTAATATCCCACGCTACCCAGCAGAATGAATCGAAGACCTAAAAAGGAAGCTGGGACAGACTGGAAGCAGAACGCGGAGAATCGGGTGTTGTTGCATAATGTGAGAGACTAAACCATGTGTAGCAGTGCACTGCAACAGGGTGAGTTGATTAATTGACCAATATTGGGCCAACAACACAACAAGTTAACACAACGTCCAAGTCTCATTTTAAATATGGTAATGGACCAAAAATTTAGGTATATATAAAGAGTCAATGCAAATCTAGCTTGTTACAAATGTCCCTCATTCCAAGTCCGTGTGAGCAGAAGTTTTAATAAACTGTCTAGTGAACATGATTTGGATATATTTAATAGAGTGTTTCTCGGCATAAGCATTTGTTGGTCACAAGCTTCTTCACGGAAAAGTGAAAAAGAAGCTATATGCGTTTAAACAATTATTGGTTTGCATTAATCGATCGTTTACTATTTATTTTCAATTTGTGTCATAGGTATTGTAATTTGTTAACTATAAGTTTTCTGAACAGAATAAAATAAAATAAAAATGAAGTTGTAATCACGGAGATACTTACTACTAGTGATCTTCCTTCCAATGTAGCAGATTGAATCAGTGAGACAATTTGAAATGTTTTTGTTTTTGCGCACGGCTCAAAATAGAGCTTCTGTAATTTCTGTGTCGTGCACATCGCACACACTAAACAACCGCACACAAATACCTAGTTTAGTTTCCACTTTCCCTCCCGAGAGTTCAACTGTCAATATCAAACAGAATGTTTTGTGAACTACGTAGCTACGATTTTAAGAGGCTTCATTTTATAAAAGTGAGTAAGTATAAGAGTGGGTATTCTTATACTTACATAAAAAAGAAACAATTTGTATTCTAATAGTAAGGGTTATTTTGGGTATTTAAAAAAAAAACAAGAAGTTCCGTTTAGGCTCTTCAGGTTTGCAGTCTAATCCTAGGTATGCCGATTGAATTGCTGAAATAACCATTGTCAAATTATTAGTTTCTTTAATTAGTTGTAGCCACCATTTCATATATCGAGTCTCTCAATATTATTTATCCCTTCACTCGGTAGTGTGGTCATATTCTCGTAATGTTTTTTTACTCTTTTTCCGCCATCTTCAGCTGACGCGCACCACTCACTGCTCTGCTTTGCCAATCTTATTTATTGCTTCTGTATCTCGAGCCGAAGGAAAACTCACATCATGTTAATTTCCTGTCCGAGCCCGTTCAATTGGTATTTCTCAGAGTCTATCAACCGATCAATACAGACATTAAAAATATTAGTAAAGTTATCCTGTTCCATAAAGATCTGGTACGCCTTTCTCATAACTCCGTGTTTATATTTGTCTACAAGATTATTTGCAAAATAATGTTCACTATTATAGCAGGTAATAAAAAGATGGAAGCTAGTGGACACGTAAGCAATCACTGTCACCAGCATACATGTATGTTTTTGTCGTTAGAGGCCGGTATTAATAACGACCGCTTTTATGCGAAGGGCCCCCGGCCAGTTCCCGGGCCACTACACTTATTTAAATTCCCGTTTTTATACTAAATTTACATTACATTCCTTGCCCGCCAAGATGTCAAGGTACAACGGGGAGACGATGTCATGTCCCTTCTTGTGTTGTAAATTGAGGGTCACACAAAAACCGTTGCGCCCTTACCGAGCCCATAACGTCCAGCCGCCCGGTCGCCCGCCGCCGGTCGCTCGGACGGATATGATCACGTGAAAAACTACGGATCCACATATTTTTTTATTCTTTTGATGTCCACTCGATACATTAACAATTCGCGTTTTTTTTATCTCAAATGCAGTGAACGCAGTAACCGGTGTACTGTATGGTTTAAATTTTTGTAAAAAAATGTTAAATTACGAGGGGACGATTATAAACACATGCGCGAGCGCGTCAAATCTTCAGCCGGCGCGCGCGCATCGTCAGGGACGTATTATGGCTTTTTTAAACCGACAGTAGTACAGGGGAAGGGCCTTTTTTAAAAATAAAATTTACTTTTTAAGTAGAAAACGTGTCCCCGCAGTCGAATCCAATTGTTGCGTGTCGGATGAGCACGAGTTCGATTTTATGTGTGGAAGGAATTTTTTATGACGTGGTGTGTGCCACGCGGTGAGAGGCGAGGAGACGCGGGGTGGAGTGACAGATAGCATCGTCTTGGCACCGACACGCGTCTGCACGCACAAACCCTTTGGCTGCGTATGTTTTATGTGACATCACTAGCCGCGGGCGTGACTACCTTTGTACTAGCACATACAAACACAATTTTTATTGTCTCTTGTGTATATTTACGTAAAGACTTTACGTCACAACGTTTTCAACTGATGTGACATGCCGATAATAGTTGATACACGGTCAATACTACTTCTATTTTGACCCACGTACTCACGTACTGAATTTATTGATTCACTACATTATCAACATAGGTTTCGTAAATGGAGTACCTATTGGCTTCTATCGAGAGGAGATAGTAGTTATCTCCTCTTTATAGGACCTGAAAACAAGATGTTCTTGTTTCTAAAAAGTGTTGCTTCGCTTTCAAAGATTGTTCTAACAACGAAGGATATTTTCGCCGCCCTACGATCCATTGAGATCGATTATAATACAAAAATGAAAACACCTAATCTAGTTGTAGGTTCCTCTGATTATTTTGGTATTAATTTATTATTTTCCGCTTGGTCAATTTAGCAACAACTTCATTGAGTCTTCTTGTTCAACTACTCAAAAGGACTTAAAGGAATTTTAGCAGGATTTTCTGCAAATTAGCATAATATCAGCTCTCTTTTTTAAGATAACAATAAATATTTAGAATCTTTCAAGTTTCAAACTTTTCAAGTTTTTATTTCACCATCATGTCATCACGTAATAACTTAGGTTTACAATCACAACATAATAACATACCTAAATACAACACCATTATAATCATATACTCGTAGGCTTCCATAAAATTATTTCCGGAGCCAGTTACCGATTTAAACCGTGTAGGTATATAATAAAATTCGGCAATAAAAAGCTCACGAGTAAATCCAGCCGCGGTGGGCGACACCGAAAGAGGTGAACAAGTCAGAACTACTTTTTACTCCCTTCGTAGGGAGGCCGCCCCTCCTCCCACACACGCTCTCCAGAGATGAAAGTTTCGTGGGGTTACACACACGAGCGTGGCTCAGAACAACAAACGGCGTACTTGCCTAACTCTAACTTTAATTGTGTCTTTTCAATCGATAGTTTCTTGGGCCCATCTTTCATTGAACGTTTGCTGTCTGTCTAGTGTCGCTGTCGTTCTGCCTTTGACGTCGCCATTTAATTTGTAAGGTGAGATGGGGAATTCGTAAAGGATTCTTTTATTGACGGGCCTAGTTCTGACCGTCGGCTCTAGCTTATATTTTTGGCACGACAAATTATTGGCTCTCCTTTTGAAGGTAAAAAAATTTTCCTCGCGTGAGTAAATCAAGTCACTCATACGTTATTATGGGCAGTGTTCTGATATTTGACTTCTGAAGTCTGATACTAATAATTACACGTACCTACAGCTGTTCAGCTGTTTCTATTAAAACAGTGCCTTGGACACCATGATTTTCATATTCTAATTAATAATAAAAATGCCATCACTGAGCCCTATACACGCATGCATGTGTACAAGACATAGGGGTGCTGCGTGGCCATCCCCTGCGTCCGTCGCGTCCGTCCCTTGGCGCAAAAAGCGGACAATTGCATCCTCGCTCTTCGCTTTGCATAATCAATAGTACCGGCCATCATTGTGAGCTCACATGGGGTGAATTATATAAAAACTCAATCCTTACATACGCACAAAGAGTTCGGTTGTGATTATAATAATTTATTTTAGCGAGAGCTCGTAGCCATGATGGCGTATAGCCAGTATTATGCTTGTATGTTCAATTTTTATTGACTCATTCATGGGCTTTATAGGGTTGAGAAGTTTCAGGGATTCTGAGCTAGATTATAGGTTTTAAATGTAGAAGAATAAGATTTGATAGGTTTCCCATGCTCTAAGGATATTTCTCTCATAAACAATCTCTGGTTATTTCGATACTGTTAAACAAACACAACCGATTTAACTCGCTAATGTTGAGCTTAATGCATAAAATGGTCTATGAAACTGTCCGCGGCCATACTTAATAACGTGAATTGAATGGTCAGTTTTAGGGAGCTAAGAGCTTTCGACCAATCTAGAAACTTAAGGTCTGGTCCTGCACTAAAACATGACCAATTGTTTAACAAAGTTTCTCTTGGCGACTGAGACACCTGTCAGAAAACCCTCATTATGTGGATGTGGAGTGAACTTTCTATCAGGAACAATCAAGGTATATTTTCTCTGGTTTTTTTCGTCATATCTGTATTACATATTCAGTATTTCTTCCGGTTGATATTATACCTGGTTATAATTGCAAATAATCGATTTTAAGTTTACAAGGCTCTTGTCTACCTGCTTAGATCGCATTAGCAGATTAAAATACAGATCAATTCTCGGAAAGTGATCGGATGTCGCGATATCCTTCACATATTTACACATATTAGAATTCCATTGAAAAACTAGATTTCTTTTGATGACAGGCAATCGTTTACCATTAATCAGATTCAGGAGCAACACAATTTTGCTTAAACAATGCAATATTAACTGTGAAGTCTGTATAATTTATATAAACATAAAAGATTTCATTCAGTGACCCGTTGTTTTTGTCACAATGGATTTATTTTACGAACCCGTCAGCTTTCGACGAACGATTTAGAATTCTCCAAAAATACGGAAATCATCGGGCGGAATATTTAGTTTTGTCATCGATTACGCAAACTGTTTCAAGGGTGCGCTGCGCTACACTATTGTGAAAAAATATGAGAGCGTATATAAAAACTGATGCAGCTGTCGGGTGGCACACATGCGAATTGTAGCGGAGCGGGTGCGGGCAGGAAGGTCGTATGTGACGGGTCCCAGTGGAGACGTTGTGGCATTGCACGGCGCAGCGCGGCCGGCATGTACGGCGACCCTCGCGCACATAGGAAGGGTTCGGGACTCAATCCGCGCGCTGGGAAGGGTTCGCACGGACGCGGACGCCCGCCGACGCGCAAGCGCACGCGAACTTGCAAAAAACTTTCACAATGCGTACAACATCGCTGTTTTTGTTGTTAATACACTAGATTGTTCGTAAATTCCCTTTCTTCACAAAAAATGTAATATCATCAACTCGTTCACGCCCGGCCTTTCAAAGGGAGCTCTTTGAAGAGGGAACACCAAAAATTGTTAAAAACTGGTAAAAAGTGGGTCAGAAAGGGGTGCTTTTGAAACTAGTAATCACTACCTCGCGTATATCGATTGCCGTTATTATACAAAAAAATCCTTTTTTAGAATCGACAGTTGGGAATTAGGATCTTTTATTATTACGGGATAAAATAATAAGTGAACTAGTTGAATTATTGAGAAGGGAATAATTAAAAGATCTGATTACCGTTCAACTACCGTGAACACATGGGGAGAAGAACACTGCGGAGAACAAAATAATAATATGAGACTAGACGCCGATGGGTGCATGTATTGTCTAGAATTGGTATGTCTTGAAAAAAAAGGAAATTAATTAACCGTATTATTTCCAACTTTTTATGTAAATTAGGTACCTACTTATTGCAAAGCTACAGTTTGAATTGGTCACGTACTTTCAATATTCTAACAAAAAAGAGTTTAGTCTGAACCAGTTCTTCTTGGACACAACAGATTACTAAACAGAACAAAAGCGACACTTCGATCGTTATCGCACATTTTTACCCCAAAAAGTGAAAAAAAAAATGAAATCTCAATCATTTATAAATTAGCTTCGCGGACAACTAGTCTGTTCATCCCTTTATCAGTTTTACAATCGGCCACAATAAAAGGGTACGGATTGATTGTCGAGGTAGCTTTTTATACTTTTTTTATTTATTGTCACCGTTCGATTTATGTTCCAATTTCTATGACAGCGCTATAGACACACCGAATAACGATAATGGCCCTTGAAACCGCTAATAGAGGGAATGTTCTGCTACAGTTGTGCTGACTATTTTAGTAGTTTCTAAACAAGTAGGTGGAGTAATTTTTAAGAAATACACTTGTATATTTTTAGCATTTGTCCGGGAATATGTTCTTAGAATCCAATCAATCTACCTGCCTATCAAATTCAATTCAAATTCAAAATATTTATTTCACATAAACCTACAAGGGCACTTATGAAACGTCAGAAGCTAGGTGCACGGTTCCAATTGGTCGTTTCCTATGGAAAAGAGCCGGCAAGAAACTCCACGGTTACTGTTTTAAAAGTAAATGGTTTGACTTGATATCTGACTTCCACAATCCAGTTACTGGGTAACATGATATCCTTTGGTAAGACTAGTTGTAAGAATTTTGGGCTTATAAGTACTCAAAGACCTACGAATAACAGCCGGGACCAACTGCTTAACGTGTTTTGCGAGGCAATGAGGGGTATGTAATAGATGGTCACCCATCCACGAACCAACCGCGGCAAGCGTAGCTTAACCTTCAATCGACGCGTGCAACTGTTATCATGTAGCCACGATAGCATTTTGTTCTTAGAACTCATTCCCTATAGTTTTTTTTATTATAACTGGTATGAAAGAGTCAACAATGGTACAGTGTCTGCGCTTACGTAGTAACTATGAATAGCTTTATCTGATAGGTATCAATAGATAATAATAATAATGCAGTATCTCTAAGTTAACGTCTTGGTGGGGCTTCCTCGCTCCGAACTCTAGGTCTGTGCCAGTAGAGTTTACTTTGGCGAAACAGGTTTAGGATGAGGAGCCAGACCAAGAGAGATACAGAAACCCGCAGGGCAGCATGTGGCGAGCTGTTGGGCAGGAGCGACCTCACGGACCCTATCTCCCGGGAGAAATCTTGTTTCTCAGCTCTGGCTTGCCTTTATTGACGGGCTGGAGTGAACACTGTAGAGGGTCAGAGCTCCCACCTCATTCTTGCCTTAATTGGCTGGCTTGAGTGGAGATTCGCAAGAGCAAACGTGCTCGGAGGAAGGAAGTATTCCAGTAAGTGCTCGTAGGGATCTTGACTAGGGCTTGCAATATCCGTTCATTTTTACTATCCGGTTAATACGAATATTAATATTTTGCTATCCGGAATATCCGGATAATGCGGATAATACGGATATTTTTTAGTTTTTATTATAAATAAAACTAATAAGGGTTTGTAACACGTTTTAATCAGTCTCTCAAGAAAAATGACAAAGAAATAATAAACTATACCAATGTTTCAAGTAACAATCACATAAAAAACTAGTTCACTTTCTAAAATTATACAATAAAACACCGATACCGCACAAATAGTTTGTATCTATTCTTCTCATACTAAAAAGAATTCTAACTAAAAATGAGAACTTACGTTTACTTTATCACAAATCGGAACATCCCAATTAAATCAAAATATCACTTTCCTTGGCAATTCAGCTTAATTATTAAACAACAATAGTATAAATCAAATATAATAAAACAAAAATGAACAAAATAATCAAATAATATTATTTTGAGATATTATACCCCGTAAAATATATTATTACGAAGGTAATTATTTTTTTTATAATTTCTTTTTTTTTATCTCAAAATAATATTAATGACTTATTTTGATTTGTGAAGTGAATAAATAATTGCAAGAGTGATTAACTATATTAAAATAATAAATAACGTAATAAAAGTTATGTACTTTTCAGATCACAGCTTTTTATTTAATATTTAAATGAGAAATACAACTATCCGTAACATCCGAAAAATCCGGATGGTGATGCAAGTAAAATCCGGATATGAAAATCGGTGGATATCCGGATAATACGGATATCCGGATATCCGGATTGCAAGCCCTAATCTTGACCACCTTCCGGGCTCTGGGATTGTTCTGAAAGCCGTTGAATACCTCTCCACTCCTCAGGCACCTCAGGACATGTTGCCCTCTTGTCGCTACGACACTATGTGCTAGCGACAGTTCACCGCCTGCCATTTTTATCCGTGTACATATAAAACATTGATCAGGCAGGGGGCATAGTCCTTACATAGTTCCAGGTCACCAGTCAACTTAAGGCACCCAAACCCATAATCCAATATTTTTAGTTCCATATCCTGCAATAGTCCTACTCCAACCGGGGGTTGTTCTTGGATGCACTTGCATAGTGCGAACAGGGATAATCGTCGGTTAGTGCCTCATTTAATTAAAAACGTCTTACGGGCCTCTACGAGTTGGCTTCGGCCCCTCGTACCCCTTCCAAAGGTCCGAGACCCCAGAGTCCTGAATTGTCATTTATTTGTTTTGACATAGGATTTATACTTTTCTGTTTGATTCTAAATTTTTACTGATATTAAGTCACGTATATATAGACAACTACAACAATTTTTCTCAGTGTCGAAGAACCGTATTTTAGAACAATTTCAGTAATATTGGCCTTAACCGTTTCCTTGGTTTCCTATTAACGAAATGATGTAAAATATGAGAAGATAGCTTTGTTCTTCTATTTATTATCACAGTTTTGTGTTTAAATGCTATCCTGTAAAATCATGATTTTGTAGATAACCGTTTATACTTTGTGGCCGTGGAGACAACTGTCAGTTGTCAGTGTGATTTTGACAGTTTGGGATAGAAAACTTTCTTCTGAAATAGTCTACATATAAAAGGACCTAGACAAAGATTGTTAGAAACGAAAGACAAAATGACAGATTGTAGAAAGATTTCTACGGTGCGATGTCAAAAATGGAGAAACAAAATGTCACTTTGTATAGAAAGAGCTGTGTCTATTCTTCGTAGACATAGAAAGCGTCATGCTACGCGTGCAGGTATTTATAGTCTTCTACGTATCCAAGAACTGATTTATCAGTTATTAAATAATTAAGACCGTTTGTAGCTCTAAAAATAAATAAATATTTATAGCTTGAAAACTACATAAAATCACGGAACATACATGGGTTATTTTCGGATACCCCTGAGCATGAGGAATCAATTTTTTTAAATGACGTGTCTTTTCGGACCATTCTGTATAATAGTAACACCCTGTATAAAGTTCTTGTTTGTTTTCAACGCTTTGCGGTCTTTTATGTTGAAGTTATTAACGTGTTTTTATCAAGGCTTTAGTGTTCATTGAAATAACACCGTTCTGTTTTTGTGGATTTTCAATTGTGTCGTGTAGTGTCTCTACATTGTTGAAGATCACCAGAAGACACATCAGAATAAGATTATTAAAGGCAGTAATTATTTGTGCTTTTCTGATCTGATCTGTTGAATCCAGAGAAAAAAAACTATCTATTATTCACGCATATAATGCTCTTAGCATATGCGTGAATAATAGATAGTTTTTTTTCCTCGAATTTGAGATTGAGTATACAAACTATCCAGTTTATATTTATATATTTTATTAGAATCCAACACCGTTGAGTCGTCCTGGTTTTCCCATGTGACAGAATATGTGGACTTCTTATAAATAGATACAATAATTGGTACATGATGTATGTACTAGCTATTAAAATAGCCAAACATTCCTAGGAATGACACAGTCGATGGATAGATACACCGTCATAGTTTCATAGGTAGTGAGCAACGTGGGTAGATAAGTTTTTCTTTGACACCTGTTTCCAGGATTTCTGTAGAATTCGTGCTCTGTATAATAGTATGGTTTATTTTTATTTTCAGCAATCGTGCTGCTACCATTACTCTAGTATGAGAAGTGTCAACAAAAGAGAAAATACTAATAATAGGTCATCAGTCAACATCTTTTTGAACCATATTTTGCGTATGCTCTAAAGCCAAACCTCTGATATTGACCGTGTAAATGGGTTTTATATGTTATTTAAACTTACCGTCTTTGGCTACTTACTTTTGTCTTTTTTTTTACTTGAAAAGGTACACAATTTTCATTAATTGTGTACATAATCTATTTACATCCAAAGATTCCGTTATAAAGTACAATATGACTGTTACGCAAACGATGATGTTCAATGTGCATTCTATTAAAATTATTTCTGGTTACTTTTACCGGTAGACTCGGTAAAAGTTCAGTCTATTCTTAGTAAAGATGGCTACGCAATCATTAAACCGTAGCGAATTCTAAAATAATTTATACAATATTTTCAGAGAAAATCTAAATAAAATGAGCTTAAAAGAAACTTCCTAGAAAAGAAAATATGGTTAGTGGAAAATAGAAGAAGCGTTGATACCTGCCGGGGAAATTGAGATGAAATTACCAGATTTTATTTTTTCTAGAAAGCTAAAGATGGATACTTAGAAGACATTTTTAATAACGTTTTTCTTGTCTAAGCTGCCTCATGGTAAACAAACGTTACAAGACATTGTTGCAGCAACATGTTTTAGGGTTGCGTGAAACATGTTCTTCCGGTTTTCGGAATAAAACACGTTTTCGAAAATGATTTTGCTGTAACATTAGTAAAACTTTCGTTAACTATCTACGAGATATGCGTTAAACTGAGCATAGAAAAGTTAAATGAAAGCGAACCCTTATACCTGTTGTGTGCAATTACACGATGTTTACACGGACATTATTCCTTTACAACTCTTCCCCAACCCTTCTATTGTGACTTTTTTGTGCGCGCGCGCACTTGCGGCCCGGACGCGTCCGTAATTGAGCTCGACTTAAAACATATGCACATTCCACTCATAAAAAGCTCAAAAAACTTGCATAGACGCATCAGGTGAGCGTAAAGTTTCACTTTCAAATATTTCTTTATTCAACTCTTTTTTTCTGTGACACGCGTGTGCCTAAAAAATATTATAAACACAACCCTTTCTTTTGGTTTCGCCTGTCATTGAGCACTGTTTTGTAGCATTTCTTGGACTTAATTGAGTTTTAGTTGTTGTTTAGATTGAAATGTTTTTTCTATATTTACTGGACAGTTAGGTTAACCGTAGTCTATAGATCAAAATAGCTTTTTGTTGATTTTTTCAATCACCGAGTTTACTATATCTTGTGCATTAACAGATCCAGAGCTATAGCTCCAAGGCAAGCCCTAGCTTCCTACGGTCACGGTCAACTAGGTCTAGGAACTACTACCCTCACCCAGCACTGGTCTATTGTATAGATTTCTTGGAACATGTGTGCTTTTGTATGGCAAACTTATTACAAAGATCTTCAAAGAACAGACACACAAACAGGTTTTCTTTATTGTTAGGTGAATATTAATAACGGTTACGAATATTGTATCAGGTTAGTTTTTGTTTAACTGAAAAAATATCAGATAGGTGCGACAGTTGAGGCAGCAAACAACTTTCCGTGGACACGGTTAGTTTTTTATACCGACACCTGTTGGTCCAGGATTATTGAATTTGATAAAACAACATATTGCGTTAATGCAGCCTTACAAAAAAGGGTTTCTTATATCCAGTGTGGGTCTTCTAGTAATGTTACTAACTTATGTCATAAGTAGGCGCCTAATAACTGTTATAAAAGTAAGTTTTTGCGCATGTGTTGCCTAGGTTATTATTAAAGTGAATTGAAATTCGTTTTTTTTTGCTAGAATTGTAGTACATTACAGTTGGTGGGTTTATTTAACAGTTTCTAAAACTAGCATGCAAAATTACATTAATAAAATAAATGAAATTATGTTAATAAAATTGGAACATACATGATACTCGTAGTTATTTTATTAAAGATTATGAATGTCAATCATTTGTCAAATTATAATACTAAAATGTTAGTGTGGGCCTTTAAAGTTTAGGTACTCATTTTTTATAAGCCATTTGAATAATATTGTCTTAAAACGGTTGATTGGCAGTTCCCTATTTAATTTTGGTAATTTATTATATAACCTTATAACCATTGGAAAGCACCTTCTGTGATATAAGTGGCTTTTCATTGGAGGAATAATTAGTCTATGAGGATATCTTGTGTTAAACGTAACTGTGTCTCCAAGACGTTGAAATAATACGGTTGTTTTATTTATATCTGGATTTAACACCATAGGTATGTATGTTCTATTCGAACACGAAACTTTTCAGGCTGAAGATCATCGGGAACCTGCATCACTGTTCACTGCTAGTTTAGCTCCATATAATAATTTAAAATATTCCAAATTATAGGAAAACGATAGCGTAAATTACCATATTTTATAAGGGCAGATGTAAAGACACATTGCTTTTCAGAAAGATTATCGATTAAACACGATCCAATTAATTGATATCGAAACAATCGCCTTTAGGACGTTAACGGCGCTCAAATAGCTCTATCAGTATCCTTTCGAATTAGGGTTATACGATCCGACGTTTTTTTCTCAAGACTCGTGTCTACCCCTTTTTTAATCGGATTTCGAAGGCGCGTGTGCGTTTTTTACACGTCTCAATAAAAAGTCAAATCCACCTTATTGCAGCCGTTGGGGTCACGTTTTTTTAAGTTTCCGTCGAACCGCGGTAGGTGAATGTATTAATTAGGCAGTCCTCCCGCGGCCCGCGGCTAGCGCCTAATAATTGTGAACGTTCATTTATAACTTTGTTAGCATAATTTAACAGACCGTTGCGTGTATGGGCAGATAATATCATTCTCGGCTGCTACAGTCAAGGGGTTTTATCAATTAGACGTTCTTAGGGTGGTCATCTACCGGAGCCGAGCTGTGTGAATCAAATGTATCATGTAGAGTTTACAAAGAATAATTTATGATCAATGTTTTCGAGTTCATTTTGTAATAGTCAACTTTAGAATATAGAACAAACTTAAATCATCATCTAAGGTGCCGCAGCCGTTTACAGAAAGTCGTATTAATATAAGGAATAATAGCCATGGTCGGAAGCACGTGACATAAAACGAAATTTGCTTAGAATGGATCGTTGGAAGGAAAACTGTGGAATGTCATTAATATTCAAAACGTAACTAGGAGGGATTATAAAATAATAGCAGTAATTTGGAGCGGCACGCGCACCCCCCGCGCCCCGCACCTCGCCACCTACGAGAGGAATTCCTTGATAAGATATGCATGGAAATATGTCCGCTTTATTACATTTTTTCAAGTGACTAACTTAGATTATAATGCCCCATACTTGACTCTTTGTCCCGTATTTACTTCGGGATGATGAAAATATGCGCCTCGGGGAGAATATTTTTAATTAATATTTGCAGACGAAAAATGTATATATATTTGATTTTTTATTGAATCTAAATAGAAACCTACCTACTCGTTTACAAAACTCCGTTGCTACCAACTTGTGCCCATTACAAGTTCGTTCTAAACCATTTGTCGTCGGCTAGTAGTCCGAAGTAACCCTATCATTATATTCGATTAGAGCAGTCGTTTTTTCGGCAAAAGGATGTCAACTGCTGCAATTAGGCGCGTTGTAATTACGCCTTATTAGTTTTCCCTTCTTTTTCGAGCCAACGAGTAATGTAAATTAATTTCAGTCCCATTTTCTACTTTGACTTTCGAAATGTAATTATAGGGTGAGTCGGTGTTTTTTCCTTCTAAATTAATATTGTATAATTTTAAGGTTTTTTCTTAATAGGAGTGCTAAGTTTCCTAGTAAAAAGTCTCAAACGTGGGAGTAACAGTTTTTATCAACTGTTGTTTTGCATAATAAGAGAACAAATACTTTGTGCATCGCAAAACGGTTATGCAAACTGTGGACGTCGCACTTCTGCGAATTTGAATATTGGCACAAACCCGTGGCACAAACTCTTTTGTTGAGCAAAAATGTAACAGAAAATACAAAGAGAAGTAATTTTGAAAAGGAGCAGTTTTAAATGATATTGCCTTATTCCCTTTAAAACGACACTGGAACTAAATTAGCAAAAATATGACGCATAAAACATGGACCCAATTTTTTTGAGATATGTATTGTTTCTTTAGAAATGTCATTATAAAGTAGCAAGCATTGTTTTGAAGAAAGGACTGCATAAAGAACACGATATAGTTTGTGTATTTCTATACTTTTCAAAATATGCTGGGTATTTTGAGGGAAACGTCTAAACTAGACTTCAGGATTATCAGAGAGTAATGATGGAACATACGACTGACACTTACCCGGACTTTCTTAAAACTAAGTACATTAGACTTTTTTATGACATTTTATCATCAGCTGTTGAAATGGTTCCTAGTAGTTGTCGCGGCCAGCTAAACTTATAATACTATCTATACGGTGCGATTACTTTGCCATCCACCTTCCTTCAGCAACCCAAAATTAAATGCCACCACTCAAAAACCGGTGGTTATGTGAATTTAGAGCTTTTGATTGCTCGTAGCAACCACCGTAGCAGTGTCGTAGCGGTGCCGTGGCGGTGCCGTAGCGGTACCGTAGCGGTGTTAATAAGGTTCATTTTCCCCTCGAAATGGGAGGATCGATCATCTGTAAGTTATCTGCGGTATGATGACTAAAGGAAAGTAATGAAGATTTAGTCCGTATGCTCTTTATCAGCCACGATACTACAACATACAGTTCGATGGAAAATTCTACCTATGAATAATCGCCAAGATGTATTTAAGCAATATCAATCAGTTATTTTAACATAATTTTTACCTACCCATCTATCTGCTTCACAAAAAAAGGTTCGAAATTTAACCTTGGAAGCATAAAAATAACACCAGGATCATAATTGTTTAATAACCAACGAGCAAATTGTAGCAATTTGCACAGCTACAAATAATGTGGTCGACATAAAAGGTCTCGCAAAAAATCCTTAAAATATGGTCCGTAAGTAGTCCAAATAGGTTGGTTACCAAGAAGCCCGTTTTACCGGGCAGCGGTGAAATAATTGTCGTTGCCAAGGACTCACTAAGTCCTCTCAGATAATTGAGAGCCTCTCCGTATCTGTGTACTTCTAAGTACCTACCAATACGGACGAGGTTTATTTTCGTACAGATGAGGCTGTTTATTGTGGTAATTTGTTCAGTATTACAACTTATGTTATGTCGATGTTTTAGTATATCGTAGCTTCTTTTTGTGTACCTAGTTGGTTTTGGTATTGATGGTAGAGAACAATTTGCCGCTACTTCGCAATATCTCTGAGATTTACATAAAGTTATTTTTTTTGGCTTGTCTCTGATTACTAGGGATTATAATCTATGGGATTATATCACTGTAAGTATAAAATATATGTCTCTATCATTTCCCAATTTTGCGATAAACTTGCTGCAAACAAAAGACTCAAGAGCTTGTTATCCGCAAGAAAATATGTAGCTGTAGGCATTCGGTGGCGGGATAGGCTGATCAATCATGAGCCTACCCCTTCTATCCCGCCCAGTGTCGGCGCGAAAACAAACGGTTGCCTAGCAACGCGCCGGGGCGGGGGCGCCCACACCGACCCGCTACCGCATCGCTGAACCCCACACACGACACATACGACCCACACACACACACACGCTCACACGATGCACAAACTTCACTCGATCTATGAACGAGTGCGAGACCCTGTAAGTACATGATGGAGTTTGCAATGTCACGCAAGATTCTTGGATCGTGCTGTGTTTGGTTGGCCCTTCACACTATTGTTGTAGATAGACAAGGTTATCTAGTTAAATTGGTATTGTGTGTTCTGTTTAAAAATACGCATATTACGAAAGAACATTACGCGCTGCTCGTAAAAAACATCTTGTAATCGTGTCTGAAACGTCATAAGGTATAAAAACAAAACAAGGTGCTTATATCACAAGATATCGACGTAACTGTCGATATTCACAGATACTTACATAAAATGGGCGTAAGTACAGAAATATACGCAAACATATCATCCGAAATGAGTTGTTATGTGTTGGTGTAATTGAGAACCGAAGAGAAGGTCGGTTGGCACGGCGCGCGGCGCGGTGATCCATCATCCCTCGGCTGACCGCTGGCGGGAGCGGCCCCCACCGCCACCCTCTCTTACTTTTCACTTTCTCTACATATTTTAAGGAGAATAAAACTTTCCCTTCACCCCCGACGCTTTTATTTTCTTCGGAGTTGTAATAGAGTCGCGGTCACAGTTCGTTTCCGGTGAGATTCGGCAGTTCGGGATTCGAGACACTTCACGAACCTTAGTTGTCTCGTTATCGTGACGATGACGGCTTCTTTCAGACATTCTAATGTAAAAATGTTATCTCGAAGATTGTAATTCTGTTGGGAATCAACTTCGCTTACCCGTGTCAACTCGTAACTTATCTTTTAAACGATTTCTTTGTAGCCCATTTAAAAGTTGCTTATGTAGGTGGCTCTACGTAATTTGTATCAATCTATCTACCACGAAAAATTAAAGTCGTTTATAATTTTGAAGACCTCGATTGAAATCAGTTGGAATTTTGATTAGAATTTCAAGAATAACCCGTATTCATATACAGTACAAACTATTTTAGGATCAATGTAATATTATATGTACTTGCTTTTTAAACTGTATTGAACAAAGTTATCAGAAGTCATTACTTTATTTTATGCCATAAATATTGATTGAAAATATACAAAGATGCATTACAATGAAGAGGAAAGATTGTAAGTATCGTACCGAGTCGGTGAGCGGTGGTCCGGCAGGCAGCATCACAGTGTCTATAATAAATGAACGGGCGCGGGGGACGCTGACCAATGGTAGTCCCTCCCTCAATCAATATGATGGACTCGGCCGCGAGGGGACGATCGCTCACTGATTTTTTCCCTCGCTGACAGGGCTCGGGAGGACGCGTTTTTGCGCCCTCCGTGCGGCCACGCGAAGGGAGCTCGCAATTAATAAGTGCGTCCGAGGACCGCGTGTCTCGGTATAGCTCTGTACCCGACTGATCTTATTGTTCCTCCTTACAAACATTGGACACTCCTTTTTCTTGTACGAGATAAATTGTTATTGCTTATCCCCTTTTATAATTACTTTTACGATTCTGAGTATGTGTATGTTGCATGCAGGGGTGTTCTAACAATTTAACATTTTGGTTATTCAATGTTTCAAAGCAATGTGTGTTAGTTTTCGTTTCAGGTCACACACACACAATTAGGGGTTTTGGAATCGACTTCATATTAAATTATGTTCCTATGAATATTATATATTTCTATGATAACAATCCTTAATGATTTCTTGTTAAATCTCTCATTAAAATAAGTAATTATAAGTAAACATCTTTTAATATTCGTTCTGAGTCCCTTATTCATAAAAAGCAATTAAAAAGCAATTAGACTAGATTGCTTAAAATTCATACTTCTCACTCAAAGTAAGCTTTGGAAAATTCTGTCGAAAACATCTCGCAGTTTCAAACATCGAAATCTTAATCTAAGTTTAAAATTTCTTCGAGAATCGGCAAATTTTGCACTAAGTCATTAAAGTATAAAACTTCGGTCATTTCGTTGGCGTTGCTTAAAAGCCTTTTTAGGCGGAGGAAAGTAATCTTTCATTAGGCGGGGGAGGAGCTAAAACGGAAGTTCTCTTTGAAAGGAAAATTACACGTCGGATGTGTCCGCGTGACGTTCGCTGAGATGGATTTTAATTATGTCATACAAAGTTTAGAGAGAAAGTTGGCGACGTGGCCGCCATTACCGCGCATTGTGGTATTAGCACAGATCGTTACAGTGCGAACACTCACTAATGACCCTCTAGTCCTCCGCGTTTGTTTCAGTACATTGTTACACTTGTTACAACTTGTGCATTAAGCCCGCTACGCTGAAAGCTCACCCCGATCTGATGAACCCAACTCAAAAGTCCATTAAAAGTAGGTATACTTCTTGTTAGATTAACTGAAATTTGAAAGAAAAAGGTTTCTGCCGAATGGTATTATGTTTTACTGGATTAAGATTAATCATATAAAGTGGTTTATTTAATGTGTGGAAGTTTTTATTAAAGCTGGGTAACCGATATGTTTACCCAGCCAGTAGTTAGTTGGTTGGTTATGGTTAGCGGTTATATTAGGACTTTAGGAGTATTGTTTTGTAAAGTGCACGGAGAAGCAGCATTATATTTTATTGAGACGCTCGTTTTAGCCTTGCATTAATTTGTGCAATTTAATCTAAATGAAACTAAAGATCAATTCATTACATCTTATAGACATCGAGAATCAGAAACACGTTCTACAAAAATCATCAAAACAGAACCTAGATTCAAAGTTATCAATTATTTTAACAGCAATGAATAAAACGGCTGTATTCCACTGATAGCTATTTGAATGGGCTAAAAGGTGCGATAAATCGGCCACGCCCGGCAGTCGCGGCTTCTAAAGAAATGTATGGCGCGACCACTGGCGTTAATCAGAATTCAGTTGCCATTAATTTGATTAGGGTTAGTGGGCGAGGGCCTATCAATCCGCCACATTACCATGCCGGCCACTAACAGGGCTATCAAGCTTGTTATACGGTAGTCACTGATAAGATTACGAACTGTTATTATACTCGTAGTACGCGTAGCATTGTTGTCGATGTTTTGTGATTGTTTTATAAGTGTTATGGTTGTCGTAGAAGATAGAGAATTATAGAAGTTCTTAATGTGCTGCGGAATAACTTGTTATGCATTTTGGTACAAGATATGGTGTGTGATACAACTTATCATTTTTGTATCTGAATAAATCGAAAACCCTTTGCTATTCACTTAAGTATTACCATTTTGACTAATGATGTTATTGATATGTCTTTTTTTTTGTTTAATTGCGGTTGACTCTGATATACTGCCAGGGATATTAATCAAATAATTTATTTCGTCGTTTACAAAACTATTCCCTGTTTCAGTGGACAGCCCTCGCAGCTTGTAATTTCGACCGATTCGTGTCCAGTACTTTTAGGTCAATTAGGCAGAGTCACACCCGCGGCGTCCGCTAACTAATCACTGGGCACGCCAAACTTTATGCCGTGTTAATTTGACTAATGCGCGTCGGATTACAACAGTGATAAACTGGCCTAACCGACGTAAAACCGCGCGTCCGTCATTCATTTATGCTTAATTTGTTTACACGAACGATTACTGTTGTTTGTTGTAATAGCCATGAATTATGGTGTTTTAAATAGTCATATATTTCATTTAAATACAGTGCTAAAACATATTCTTTAGGCCTGTAAAATTGTGTGAAGCTCTGATTCAGATGACACTTGGTCTGTCTTGGTGAAGTCTTTATTTATTGCCGTAAGTATGTAGAGCAATAGTTTTAACTGCAAATGAAAAAAGGCTTACATACACTGTCGGTCTTAATTCTTCAGTATATTAGTAACAGGCTTAGATTTCCACATCATGCTACATAGTTGGAGTCGAACTCCTGCTTGTTACTTATAGTAACGACCAAGAAGGGGTGCATCAACCGGATGATAAATATAAATTAAATAACCGCGGGAGAGGCAATTAGGCAGCGGGCAGAAGGTGTCGTGTCCAGCGACAATTAGGTCGTGCTACTTAACCAATTAGGAGGAAACAATCGCCCTCATAGCGACCACGACAGTGTGAATACGCCCCTATCAGTGCGCCGGACGCTTTATGACGTTTTAAAAGGCACCTCATTATTTACAGAAAAAAGGAAAATTCATCCAAAACTCATTCGTAATTGGCCTGCACTCATAGGGGACAATTTATGCTTCCATACAGTTATTGTTGTTCTGGGAGTACCATGAGTCCATGACGTGTCGCTAATACATTACTTATTCAGCGTAGTTTGTGTTGGCCATGTTTTGTAACTATTTTAATTCAATCAAGTTGCCGGACATTGTTTGTGAGGCATTAAAGTAATTTGGTGAATAATCCCCCTTTCATTACCATTGTCCGTGTGAAACATGACATGCGGTAGGCTCTGTTTAAGTCTAAAGATCTTCCAGTCTTTAAACGTTATCATGCTATCAAAAATACTCGTCCTGTTTATGGGTTCTACGGATTAAAATTTAAAATGCTATTAATAGCACTAACAAGGATATCGTGTCAATGATAATAATATGTATCTCCATAAAAGGAATAAGTGATAATTTGTAAATATATGTTCTCAAATTGTGAGTACAGTTACGAACAAAAGGGTTTTGAAATTAGAAGTTCAATGACTACGTAACTATACAATAGGTGGTGCCCAGGAACCAAAACCATTGAACTTGCCTAGGAAAGTAGCAATAGAACGTAATATCTGCGCGACGCTGATTAATAACGCGCCTAATAGCACCTATATTATCACAATCACTTTATCATCTTGTGGATCTCCAGAAAACTATTAAATAACTAAATATTCATCAATAATAGCGAAAATGTGGGACGATTTTTAAATTAATATAAAAAGTCAAACGACTGACAACTTTTTGTCTCGTCGAAATTTATTTTTGTCATTGAAATACGTGATGTGACTTATTATCGACAATATGTACATAGAGTATTTAATACGCAATTATAGAAAAGAAAAAACAACCGACTTCCAGAAAAAACACTACCGATGTTACGGACGGAATTTCGGAAGTCGGTTTTGCATTTTCGTTTTTTGCCGCCGACTTCAGAAAGTATTAGTTTTTAGTTGTGGTACCTACACCACATAAATTCGAATACTACTACTGCTATGTAAATAATAGTGACAGGAAGTTATAATTTTAACATCATCCGCATAGACTTAGTGGGGAAAATATGTATTATTGAAGCTAACTCAAAAACTACTCAAGCAAAGTTAATAAAATTTATATGGGATAACCTCTGAAGAATGATAAAAAAAAAAAACAGGAAGTTCAATTCATAATTGGTGGAGTAATCGCGTAACAGAAATAAAAAAAAATAGCATAGCACCGATTTAAAAAAGGAAAAAGTTCTCAGTTCGACTGAGAACTTTTTCCTTTTTTAAATCGGTTAAAAATAATAATTTCGTAGGTGTTTACCGGATGACTATATTAGCGTCTGGAAAAAATTGGGTATTGTAGAAGGGCGAAGTGATGCGAAAAGGGCTAAAAGTATTTATTTGGACTAAATCTTTCATAAGAATATCATTAAACATTGTGTATTTTATTTTCTCTTCTACTCTTACACACGTTGTCTACATCTCTTTAACTACTTTCCTATCGCAGGTATGCTGGAAGAGATTTCTAAAGAAATCTCTACGTATTTTTCTGTTCCTTTCTTCTTGTCTGTTTATATGTGTGTACATAAACCGTTAAATAAATTAAATAACATACGGAAATGATCAAAAACCAAATCATTTAATCTATTCTATGTGCGGGAAATAATATAATTGTAAACCTTGAACTTTAAATTCATACAGCCACATCACTAAACCAAATAACAAGTTACAATATTTCGAGCGGCCATTTTTACTTTGATTTTCTTAAATACATTATAGTAAAACTGGTACAGTAATATTATTTTATCAAAATACACTAGATATGTTCAGTATTATGTTGAAGTTGTATTTGCAAACCACTAAACAAAGTACTTAGCTGTGGGCTTTACAAAAAATATTACGGGACTAAAAGGCAATTCTAGATATCATTTTTTATCCGTAAGGCATAAAAAGGGTTGCCCATTTTTCATAAATTTACTGTGAACGCATTAATTCTTTCAGTTTATAATAATTGCTAACTACGTCAAGCGTAGCAAATACTTCATTTACCTACATTGTATAAGTAATAAGATTTTATGTTGTATATTAAAAAAGACTTTAATTAAAACTTGAAATAAAAGCACTTTCGTTTATTATCATGTTTATGTCGAAAAAAAGAGAGGGTGCCATATTTTTTTGAACACTTTAGAGAAAATAATTTAATTCTATGGAAATCGATATAATTTTCATATCATATTTTTGTTTAAGAAACCACTTTTCTCGGCAACTATACTAAACTAATATGGCCGGTTGTGTTCAATTGATGGGAGAGGGTCACTGTACTTAATTCATTTGTGGTCGCATGCGGGATCATTTTATACCACCACGATACACCACATCACCACACTGCTGCCATTGCGTTTACAACTGATCCGAATGTTATGACTTTGTAGGTGGGGCACTGGTATATTATCATTACTCAACGCAAGTACCTACATGTCTATTTCATCTCTTAAACAGAGAAGTAATTAACTCTGACGTCTCATGTCAGCGTTTTTGGAAATATCTACTATTGTTCATTGTTTAGAAAGGTTTTAACTTAGCAACTTTATCAATTAAAATGTTGTATTTATAATAATTTACCATGTAGTTCATAAACAAATATAAGGTACAACGGACATTTAAAACCGTTAGTTCCCGAACAGCCATACAAGTTTGATTCTCTTAAACAGGTTTCGTGATCTCGTAATTCGATATCCAACCAAAAAAACGAGATCCTTAATCTTAATCAAAACCTCCCAAGCAATTCAGAATAAAAAACGTAAATAATTCACTTAGAGATGAGCCCCGCCTTTCACGGGATTGGTTGATAACCCTACCGCCACGAAAGGGTTATTATTAGACCCCTTCCGAAGCCGCGCGCGCGCCGCCTCGCGACTTCTTCGTTTTTTACCGCTGCGGTTTATTTTATTTTTTATCAACACACGACGCGTTTTGATTGGGTGAAAGGGTTAGGGTATAACTAAATCCGTGGCGGCATCTACGCGAAGCAACTTTACATAGGGCGTGCCCTTTCGGCAGTGAAAGGGTTGGTTTAATTGTTGTTTTGTAAGGGGATGTCGGATGGGGTTAAGTGGAAGCGTAAATCATGATGGCGTTTGTATATAAGCATTTATGTGTAGAAATATTATCCCCAATATGCGGCTCGTGACTACGAGATGTCGCCGGTAGCTATCACCGATTGAAAATATTGAAAGCTTTTTGCTATGCAACAATTGAATTTCTATAATGGATAGGACATTCAAAGTGACGTTTCCAATAATGACAGTGTTATTTAAAAATGCTCTATGTGTAGGTCATGCGATCGATCGATATTATGAATCCACTTATAAAAAGCTCTTCACTACGTTTTCTTAACATTGGTTTTCGTAGTAACTGTGTAAAACAATTCTGAATTTAAACATATCGTATAATGCTAGTTCTATATTTAGGAATAACGAATTCAACACCAGTGTAATTAAGCGTTACAAATGAAACATACACGTGCGTAGCGAATTTATCGCAGTTGTTAATCTGTACGAAACATTTGAACATAGACGTTAATCCGGTGACAGTTAAAATTAACCTTTGTTGATTTTACGTTTATGCAAGTGTCATAAAGTGTGCGATAGTTTCGGAGATGTGACGTGATGCTGGGAGCTACACGGGGATTAGAGAGGTAACACCTTGCTCGTTTGTGAGCGTCGAGGGCTTGTCAACGCGGTTATAATACTCCTCTACACATCTACATTTAAAGGGATTATGCTTGCGCTATTTGGTGATATAGATGTTGCTGGTCATGGAGTTCTCCCGCTGTTGGTTTTTATTGGTATTCATTTAAAATAAGAGTTTGTGTTAAGATAAAAAACATATTCTTCACGTTTTTATCAAGAATCAAAAGATATGTCTCGTCTATAAATTGACACTTTCTGATAGGGATACAAATGCCTATAACTATTCAATCGACATTTTCTCATATAGCATCACATTCCTTGTTCAAGGAACGATACGGTAGTGTACGAAAAAATACCTACAACATTCATTTGTCATGTCCTTTGTACGAATAAAATCGATTAAAAAAACAAAAGCAGCAATTAAACAAAACGTACGCAGAAAGATAGCAGGTTGG
The DNA here is from genome assembly GCA_914767755.1 of Agrochola circellaris. Classification (NCBI taxonomy): domain Eukaryota; kingdom Metazoa; phylum Arthropoda; class Insecta; order Lepidoptera; family Noctuidae; genus Agrochola; species Agrochola circellaris. The sequence goes on from OU611847.1 coordinate 8,807,973, forward strand.
GTACAAAGACGCCGAAGCAAATTATCTTGCCAAATCTTTAAATATGAGATCCAAGATATATGGTATGTCGCAGAACCCAAAACAACCCAAATATTTTAAAGTTTCGATCATCTGAGGCGGACTGCGGCGGCTATAAATTATCTATTAGGCGAACATCACTTGACGTGTCCACAAAAGGCTAAGTTAACTTTTGTGCAACCGGGTTGATGTCGGGGGCGAACAATGTGTCGCTGTACGAAACCCTTCCTCACCTGCATTCCCACGATGAGTTTGGTAGAAAGTGCATCGACGCATTGCATAGAAAAAAAGTTTGCGCAAATAAAATTTCACGTCAAACATTCAAATTTTACGTAGGAAAGGGTCCAATTCGATTGGCTGTTTAAATAGACCATGTGTGCGTGGGAACCAACTCCTGACAATGATTACGTCAACTATTACAGTATTGACGGCGTTGGGTTATTGTGACTACTTTCATACTTTTTTTCTTGAAGGAACGGAGTATAAACACCTACGTATGGAATCGATTGGAATTATTAATACCTATATTATACTTTCTTTGTGCACAGTGTCTCACACATCGTGTGTAGTCGATATATTTGTTGTTTCTTGTCTCGAATTTGCTAATAATAGGTGCCTCGTTTGTTTATTTACCTACTTTTTAGATGAAAGGACAGTGGTACAGTAGCGATTTACGAGTGGGCCTACGTTCTGTAGCGGACGGCTACGGGGTGCTACGAAGTTGATATTTTATAAGCTTTGATGGTTATTTATCAAAGATAGTGATTTTGTTTTAAACTATCTAATGCCATTTTACCTACCAGCTATTCATAAAGATTCTCTCTCACGTAGTTTCATGTATCATACACATCACAGCTCACCTTACTGAAGTACTGATAGCGATCAGGATGCATACAAAATGATTGCAACCTTCCAACAGAAATTCATAGAATGCAAATAATAATGAAATCTCCGTCAATCTAGGCGAAGGGCGCATATTCCCACGTGTTTCTGCTTAACGTTCGGCAAAGGATCAGCGTGGCGCATCTGATCGGACAAAAACGAAACCCCGAAGGTCAGTATCCGAGAGAAACTGCGGTGCTCTCGTATTGCACAGACCCTTTCACTCTCGAATATACCTGCGCTTTTTACTGCGTTCCCGGAATCGCCTCCGTTGAAGGAATAGACCACCAAATGGTGGCGTGTCTCAAAGTTTTGCATCGAGCGTGACGATTAATAAGATAAGTGATTTGTAGATTTTGTTAGGTCTGGATTGATTAATAATTGAAAAAGTGTTTTAAGAGTGTTAAAATAAGGACCACTGTGTACCCTTTATGATGTAATGTTAGATGCAGAAAACATTATAATATTTTTTGTTGAAAATAAAACAGGATTCAGTTGAAAGAAGATTGAGAAACAGAGTTCATTGCGCCGAATGGGCTCTAATATTTTGCAAATTCTTCTTTTACGAATGAGCCTAAAAATAAATCAAATGTATATGGGATGGTCACAAAAAGTCGGGTTAATTACTCGCCTTTGGGATACTCCAATGAAAGGATGTATCGTTTTTCACTAAGTATGCAGTAGGTATCCATTTCTATCTTGTCTTTATAAAAACGAATTGGAACCAAATGTTTTTGACCGAACGTTCGAGGAATATTGCGCAAAATTGGGTTTTTGTACATTTTATGAAGTGTAGGTACAAACTAGAACCTTGAAACATTAGTGATATGTAGGAATAAGTACTACATAACATACCTATTATATCGATCGATAGCTTGTAGCTTTGCAACAACTGTAGAAATTACTAGAATTTATAGAATTTATTATGTAAAGTGCTTTCAAGCAGTTTCATGTTGGTAGTTAGTTTAAACCGTATATGGTATAGATGATTTTAATGATTTTACATTTTACATTTTACTTTTACTATGCCAAATATGTATGTTTTCTCTTTAGTTTCTAACATTACACTTTATCATCTGGGAATATAATTTTTAACCTTTTTGCGCAATTTGATTGTATTTGGCTGTAATAGAAATATGTAGTTTTGCAAGCAAATTTACCTAAATCTCTCCTTTGTGTTCAGGTAAGGATTATTTTTTGTCCCAAAACCGGACCAAGACAGGCAATTTAAACTTAAATTCATTAAGATAGAGTTCAAATTCAAACAAAATCGATGTTTTATTTGTTACTTATTGATGTAGTATAGAAAATCGATATCGCAAGTTTTGATCATTTATAACTCGCGTCTGACGGGCAAACAAAACGAATGATAGAAAAAAAATATCGGAATGCGTAACTGGAAGAGTGGAAATGAAGTATTATTGCAACACTTGCACTTTCGATGGCGTCTTTTGTCGGATCGGATTGCGAGAGCTCCGGTTTCAAAGCAATTGTTATCATACCTACACGTGGTTACATATGACTCGATACATGATGTCTTTTATTCTTCTATGTATTTTCGGTTCGAGTAAATAAAACACTTGTAACCTTGAGGCGTTTATTAGCAAGCTACCTGTTTGTTGCCACTGATGTTTTCCGAATATTTTTCTGAATGAAAGCTGCTATCGTAAAACTATAAAATTTAGAGTAGGTAGCAGTAAAGTACAAACTGCTGAGACAAAAGACTTAATTTGCGTACCTATTACGTTTTAGTATCTTGGCATATGAAGACTGCAAATTCACTAAAGATTGCAATAAAGATGTCCAAACAGTCCTATTTCATTTCCGCTTCACAATAAAACAGCCGCAAACTCTTTCTACAATTTCCTGATAAATTATGTACTTAAAATTATGTTCAACCAAATTCCTTTTAAATGTATTTTATTTGGTTTCGAGTGGATAATAGTCGAGTGTTCTATTAAACATGTATCTGTTCAAGTTCTTGTTAGTACAGTCAGTGATGCCTAAAAGGACTTTGTCGGCATGTGTACAAGCCCTTTACAATAGTACGTGAACGGGTGATTTCACACTCTAGTGGTCCCGGGTAACGCAAGCAAACCATCGCTTCATTGCACTGCAAGACCGCAGAGAATCGTAAGCAAACGAGAACATACAATATGTTAGTCAAAATACTTGCAATACAAAAGAAACGCTAGATTTGAAAAGCTTCAATTTTATAAAATTCAACTGTTTCATTCTATCCTTCCTAAAGGTATTTCAGCATGCAAATGTTAATTTGTGCATTGAAAGTTTGAGACTGCTGGTTCTCCTGAATGTTTGGGCAGGATCTCGCTTGAAACGTATGAAAATAGTGGCTATGCCTTTCTCTCATCAGGTAAATGCACCACCAACGTTATAAACGTTGTCGAACCGTTAAATAAAAGGGTAATACATCACTACCAAAACATAATAATATTCTTATCCTAAAAGTAAACTTCACAGACCATCAAAATTAACATCGTAAGCTGCAATGTCAATACTCAAGTCATGACGTATTGGTGGTGCATCGCGCATCGCACGCGAAGACTTTCGCTCGCCTGCACTCGAACGCGCACACGTGCACATTATGCGTCTCAAAGGATTTTTTACAATAAAACATATGCCGCTTTTTGCTTAACCCACTTTAAGCTCGATTATAACCTTCTTACCTACATTTGCTCCGGTTTTTGTACAAGTGAAGCCGCGCAAAATGTTACTCTTAACTGCTTTTAACCATTCCCATTGATACATGCCGCTTTTTGAAGATTATTTAATCAAATGTCGGCAGTATTGACCTACATATGATAAAGAATAGATTAAAAAAATTAAATAGTTTATTCGGAAAAATTATTTTACTTAGAAAAGAGTAAAAGTGTTTGTCCAATACTTCGTTGACGCCGTGCTACGCGAGATATAGAACAATCTAACTAATATTGTAAATGCGAAAGTGAGTTTTTTGTTTCTTACGCTTTCACGCTAAAACGGCTTAACAGATTTGGATGAAATTTGGCTCATGGGTAGACCATGACCTGGGTTATTTATTTATTTATTTATTTAATACTTCAAGCACAAAAATGTACAGAGGCGGACTTAATGCCATAGGCATTTTCTACCAGTCAACCTTTGGGTGATGGAGAGACAAACAGTGGTAGGTGCAATTACGTAAAATTGAGGAATAAAAATTAAAAAAAACTTAAGTAATATATAAAGATACACATATACCTATTACAAACAATAAACATAATATACATGTCTGATTATATATAAATATAAGCACAAATAAATATACATAAATACACGAATATACTAAAACAAATAAGACAAACAATGGGAAAACATTAACGTTGTGATGATACTGCCAGCTTCTTACGAATGTGGTCGCGAACTTTAACTTTAAAGGATAACCGGTTGGTTGCCATCCTGATTTCCTGGGGGAGCGCATTCCACAGGGAGATGGATTGAATGAAGAAGGAGGAGTGAATGAAGTCTGTGCGGTGAGTGGGACATAGAAGAACGCGATTATTTGAAGACCGTAGATTTTTACTGTGGTTGTCACAAATGTATTGAAAGTGGGGGGCTAGATAACTAGGGGAAGTGGGAGAGACAAGAAATGAAAACAAGGTAGTCAGCGCCCTCTGCTCTCTGCGCTGGCGTATGGGCAACCACTTTAGAAGCGACCGGTGCGCAGAAACATGATCATATTTACGCAGATTGAAAACGAATCGAATGCAATTATTGAGAAGACGGTCAAGTTTGTCGAGGAGATCTGCATTCAGGTCATAGTAGCACACATCACCATAATCGATGATAGGGAAAATTAAGGACTGCACAAGCATTGTCTTCGTAGTTGTTGGTAGCAAATTTTTCAGTCGGTACAAAGCCCGCAGCGTTCCAGTTACCTTCTGGCTGACCCTCACGACTTGAGTACGCCAGTTCAGAGTATTATCAATGTGCAAGCCTAGGTCCTTCACATCAGTACTAAATGGGACGACCGTATCATTGAAGACAACTGGTGGCAAGGTTGTACCATCCACCTTACTCATACTCCGAGAACTTCCGATGATGATCGCCTGACACTTATTAGGGTTTACTGCTAAGCCGAATCTATCAGACCAGGTTTTTATGGCTATCAAGTCCCTATTTAATTTATCGATAGCGTCAGAAATTTCCTCGACCCTCCCTTGACAGTACACCTGCAAGTCATCTGCATACAGATGATACGCACACTGAAGCTCGGAGGTTATAAGGTTGATAAATATAGAAAACAGAAGAGGAGAAAGAATACCGCCTTGTGGAACGCCAGTTTCCAAATCACACCAGCATGATGTAGAATCTCCAACATGAACGGACTGCTGACGTTCCTGAAGGTAGGAGGAGAACCATTCCAGTGCCTCGGGAGAGACCATAACATAGGACAGAATGGCTAACAGGATATCGTGACTGACGGTATTAAAGGCATTCGAGAAATCGACCAACACTAATGCAGTAACTTTGGTGTCTTCCAGTCCTGCCCTTATATCGCCAGTCACTTTAAGGAGTGCGGAAACAGTGCTGTGCCCGGGCCTGAACCCAGATTGAAAAGGGCTAATGAGTGAGTTACGATGAACAAAATTGGAGAATTGTTTGTGAACGCAGGCCTCGAGAACTTTGGATAGGAAGGGAAGGATAGAAATGGGACGAAAATGGGTAGGAAGAGAGGGATTAGAAACCTTAGGCAATGGACGAACATAGGCTTTGCGCCACAGGGAAGGGAATACGCCGGTGTATAGGGAAAAATTTACAATGTGGGTAATCGCGGGTAGGAGATGATCCAGAATAGTGATGATCATACCACGGGTAATATTGTCACATCCCACCGCTTTTGATTTAATGGATGTGATGATTATTTTGATCTCTCCCGGTTCAACTGGGACAAAACTGAAACAATTAACATGGGGACGCGTTAGACCAGAAATAAGGGACAGAGTAAGTTGTTTGGTTGGACGATCCATGGTAGAAGCAGTGGAGAAATGACGGTTGAGATCGTCCAAGTCAATTGAATTAGGAAGGTCCAAATGTCGCGGTTTGCCGATACCAAGAGTTCCAAGAAATTTCCAAATATCGGCAGAAGAGGAAGAATTGATAGTATCTAGAATGTGGCGGCGTTTAGCATTGCGTATCATCATGGGTTAGGACATAGAATACTTTTTATTGCGATATTCCGACGGGATCGAGACTTATGCCGGTGAAATTATGAAAGCTGCGCCAGCTTTCATAATTTACGATTGCTAAGTAAAAATAAAATACGTTAGGCGAAGAGTATGTTCCTTGGTTTCTATCATTGTGGGGTCTCAATTCTCGGTAAGTTTCCACATTTAAGTATAGACGATCCGCGGACCCTCTTGTTGGACCATTAAAAGATCACTTAAAACACACTTGTTTTTACCTTTGATCTAAAATAGAGAGTAGGAAGGAACCCATAAATAATTTTGAACTTGTGCTAAAAACTTTCTGTAGGACAAAAAAACATTTATTTGTTATACACTAAGGTGCACGACTTCATTAATAGATAGGATGGGATAGGAACCTTGCTTGGTAACTTCTGTAGACAGAAGGGAATCGGAGTGTGAACAAAAACCGATGTGTGACGTGACGGTGGTTTTTGTTTTTACATAGTTAAGTGTGGATGAGACGGCTCGCATATGGACCCGCAGGAAGAACTCGCGGAATATCGCTCATCTTTTGCTTGTGCAATAATAACAGGGCTGCCACTACGCACAATATACGTTTCTTTCATTTTACTTATAGTGTTACTTTTCCTCTTCCTAAAATAGTCTGACATTTTTTATAAAAGGATTCGCTGAAATGATGGAGTCATAACGAGTTGGTTGTGGTAGAATTTGGAAAGCTCATGATGCAATGTTTGCTTACTAGCAGCAAATGTGACTGTTTGCGGTCACCGCATGCGGGCACGGGGCACGTACTATTTTTATGTAAAGGCGAACTGCATAAATCAATAGTGTTTTGCGTTTTTTAACAAATTCACTCGGCTAGCAGAAACACTATTTTATTTCTTAATTAATATAATAGGTATGTAAAAAAGAAGACAGAAATAAAAGTGTTAATTGATTATGTTCTTGTGAAATCCAAACGGAATGGTAAACATAATTTTGATGGCAAATATTAAACATTATGTAATATCAAACATGCTAGCCATCAACCCTGGCATGGTTGCGTCGTCTCCCACGGTTGGTGTAACCTGAGTCGGGTGTCCGTGGCTTCCGTCCGGCTTTTAGCGGAGTCTCATCGGTCACCGCGCCCCGCCCGCAAGCCGCCCGCACGCCGCCCATCCATCCTCGCACATATCTAATCAAACAATGTCTCGTGTGCGCCGCTACGCCCACGTACACCGCGACGCTCTCACATTCCTGTAAAAGCATATAAAGGCATCAGACAGAAATTAACGCGATTGTCCTATGCGTAGGTGTCAGATAAAGGAAGCTGAGCCCGAGGTGGCCGGCGGGCGCGGGTGCGGGCGCGGACGCGGCGCCTCCTGGGGTCATTAATATTAATTAGGCGCGGTGGTGCCGCCGCTCAGGCTCAATGCGCGGCCTCTTTGCTTCTGACTCGCTGCGAAAATTAATTACTCGCAATCTTTATGTTCCAATTATAAAGGCCTTCGCAACAAATTAAATCTGTCCGGAGCAGGCCTCTTTTGAGAGAGGTTTCACTCTCTTTGTTGGCTTGATAAATGTTCCTTTGCAAAAATTCTTTGAATTCAGCAAAATGTAGATATTTGACTTAATACGTTGAATTACGAATATTTGCGAAAACTTAAAAAGCAATTCAATTATAAAGTTTTAACAATAAGATGGCAATTATAGTAGAAGTTCGTTACTCTGAATGTGGACGTGTGTAATTGTATGTTATTTGGAACTCGTCGAGGGAATAAAAATGAAACCGATTCCGAAATCCAGCTTTTGCATAAGTGTACACGACTTCCGCGTTTAGTGAGCAAAAACGAAATTTCATAGAAAAAACTACAAGTTTCCCTTTCATCGTGAGGCAAAATATTTAACGGCCGTAACCGGATATCTTGGCGCTGCTCTTGGAAACAAAGAAAAAACCACCAACGTGTTATTACGCGAAACCAACATTTAATAAGGCTATTTTTTATTTTGCATTGGTTTTGGTTATCCATTAATTCGCTGTGGGCAAAAAATATTTGGGTGTACGAACGCCTGCGTCGTATTTGAATAGTTTGTTGGCGCACTCATTGTTGTAGGAAGATGCGGAAATGGGATATTTTCTTTCGAGAGAAATATAATATTCTGCGGCTTTATGTTGACCCGATGCAAAAAGTTAGCAACCATCAATAATTGTGCAATTTTTGATACTTATATGTAGAAGCTGCACCTTTTGCTTGTGTATCACACAAAACTCTTTGATAGAAATAAAATAGTTATTAACAAAAGAAAATAATAGAACAACTTCTGTAGTACCTATCAATGCCAATTTAACTAAAAGTCTTAGCGCCGCCGCCGCCTATTTACATAAATATCGAGCTAGAGTAGAGCCTCCAAATATAGTGTAAAAGCTCATGCTTAGGTTTAAATTAAGATAAATTACACACAGCTCATTAATTCAGAGCAGTCCATCTATTTAATTAAGTATTCTGAATAATTGTGATATAAACAAATTTTACCAAAACATCTCGCACGTGTTTATGCGTTGCTAATGTTCAACAATATATTTAATAGCTACCTACCTACCGTGTGTTGTCCTTTTATGATCAAAGTTCGACATTGATATAATTTTGAGTGACGTCGCCCACACAATGGTAAATCTGTATTAAATGCTCTTTTGACGCTAATGTTTTCTATAACATTCTATTCTGTGTCGTATTGGACAGGAAACGGTTATTAAAAACCTCAAAGGATCGAGATGTCAATTTTGTCGATATTTATATAAAAAGTGGAGTTATCTGAAACACTTTTTATGGGCGCGTGAAACACGCTTATGTGATTTAGGTAGCTTGATAAAAATACGTTGCGAAATGTTTCTCAAGCAATGTACTTACTTAATTCAAACAATATTTAGTATTTATTCCCTCGTAAGTTTTTACTTTTGTATATTTACATAGGTTTAGTTTTAGATATTAATTTACCAATATGCTTTTCCTCATAGATGTTAATAGATTATCTTATATCAGTTTAAATTTAAATTTTAGTGTTCCAATTTAATTCAAATGTAAAGTGATGGCCTGAAACACAGGTTTGAATTAACCTAGATCGGGCGGGTCGCTTCTTAACATTGAAATTCCGAACCATCAATACTTGCACCTGTTCTAAACATATTTTAGATTTAGTTTATTTTTAGGAACTATAATTATTGTTAAATCTTACTGTGGACTAATTGTATACTTTTTGACAACGTTTAATTCAATAAAATATTATTAATTCAATTAAATTCAATTCAACTTAAGTAAAAGCCAAAATATTATTATTTATTTATTTAAATCTCCCTTACAACTATCGTTACAGGTATATACCTAATGCGATAGCGCGGTCAAGAAATTAACTAACTTACAATTATGTGCAAACGTATGTTTACTAAAATACCTACCTACTTCATTGTTTTGTGCCAGCTTTTATGGGCATTAGCGTGTCTACGAGATTTCAGCATAAGATTAAAAAGTGTTTTGTTAATTGAAAACATCTATAAAATGGAATTATACACGTAATATAAAAATAAACGGGTTCACTAATATTGTGTTTTCTTCAGTCTTTTTGCTGAAATCCTCCTAACTTATATATTACAGTTTAGCAAGTCATGTTAGCCATGCAAAAGATATTATCCGGTATCCCATCAAGTGGGGCACAGACAATATGTAACCAAGCTAATTGTGCTGGGAATTCGTAGCTCTCTATTAATTTGTTTGTAAAAAAAAACATAAATCGATTTCCTGTCAACAACTGACCAGACAAGAGTGGCAGGAGATGTGAAGCTAAAGATTAATGAATTCACAATTAGATACGTCCGAATTGAAATGAAATTGGAGTTTTGAGATCGGAAGTTGCTGAATGGTGCAGTATTGATGGATTGTTGCGAAACGATGAAAAAAGTGCGGCGTCCGCAAACTGTCCCGCAGCTGGCCTGCAATTTGAGTAATCCGATCAATATTTTTTACTTCCTTTAAGTTTTTTTTTTCGGAAGATATCGGACGTCAATCACGTTATGGGTACTTGCTTATGGAGTGCATCCCCTCGTGTGGGATGCACGCAAGGAGACGCAAAAATGACAGAAAAAACTCTCATGTAGAGCGGGTATCTAGCAGAGGAAAGCATTATTTTAAAATTCTACCAAAATACATGTCTTTCACGATTTTTAGGACAGAAAAATCAGTTTTTCAAATAAATATATATACTTATTGAATTAATCCTAAGAAAGAAAATTCTAGAAATGGGTAAAGTACAAATACCAAATTGTAAATAGAAACGTCTTTAACAGTTTGTTGTGTGTATTGATTTGTGTATGAAATTGGACAAGCGGAGGGTTTGCGAGAGGTTACGCAAGGGCTGTTGTGTGGATCGCGTCAAAGGTGTTGTCAGTGGCAGGAGCGAGGGCTGCGGAGATCGGCACTCTGCTGGACGCTGACTGTGTTACTAGACTTTTTGATTTTTTAGGAGTTCTTTTTTATTTTGTGTTGTACTCTTTGGTTGATCCACACATCGTGTTATCATGGTTTTTTTTAATCTAAAACTGTCACATTAAATAAGGTTAAACAACCTTGAAAAAAGACCTAAATTATTAAATAAATTGAAAAGGCTAGACATAACAATCTTTAGACTTGTGTTTAAAAGTTTAATAATAAGTATACATAGAATTATTTTAATAAAGATAGTTACTGCACAGAAGATTTCAGCACTTTATTTGTTGATTAAGATTTTTTTTAATCGCTACTCTACTGAAACTGTGAAGACGATCATGATAAATATAGTGTATATTAATAAAATATATATATATTTAATTCGCCACTTCTGGTCGCACTGTGTATAGCACATATCGGAGAGCGGATATCGGAAAGGATTTTCTGTGTCCGCGACTTTAGTTCGCGACAGAGCTTCGAATATTAACACCAAATGTTGTTTGATTCTGTCAAGTTAGGTAACACTCTGAGATTATATAAGTACGAACAACCTTAACCTTGACGACGAATGTTTTCCTTATTACCTATGTACGTACTATAAAGGTTTTCTTCCTGAAAGCTTTTTTAGGAGACACACCTATGTAATTTTTTCTTCTTCTTCTTTTATGTCACGAGGCTGACCAGGGTGCGCTGTAAGAACATTAATTTGAGATAGACTCGTAGAGCCGTTTTCAAGCAGTAAAAATAGAGTTTATTTTTTATTTAGATAAATTAAATTTTTGTTATTGAACTAGTTGAATATTGTTGCAAGGTTAGCACGAATATACTAAATATTATACACTTCTTTTCTTTTTAATATAGTACCTATCGCTCGTTGGACTAATCAGGAAATGTAAAATAAAATCGAATTATCACCTCGTGACTGTCCTTTTGTCTTAATATTGAGGGTATTTTGATCTTTTGGTACGCCAAATGCATAAACATTTTATACTGAGGCCAGAGTTTTGGTCTCAACTGTGTGCGCGACCTTAGCGCCACGGGAAGCAAATTGCTTATAGCACCCTATCGAACCCTAGGCTCGTGCGAGAGAGTGGGTTGTCCGACATATATTCTGTATTTATCCAAGTTATATATTACTTATTCTAATTTTACGATCAATGAATTTGAAACATGTTGACTGGCTATGGTTATCGTGTTTAAAGATACTTTGTAAATATTCTCGTAGACAAACAACCCTAAGGATTATTGGAAAGATTGACCCCAACGTCGTACATTTCAGCAAAAAACATCACATCAAAATGTAAAATTCTAATCTTATTAACAATGGGAAGTGTATATAATAATATCTTTTATGCGAACTCGCACCTGGACGTTTTATTTGTTGTCCATGTCCACGGGTCAAAAAATATTCAATAGATACCGTCCAACGGATTCCCGTTACATAGACGTTGGTAGGTCACTTTTTATCCACATTTTTTGGTAAAAAACGGCATGTGCTCACAAATTATGCATTTGGCTGCATCACAATAGCACGCGTCATGTCGTGTCGTGCGCGACGGCACGAGTGCAGTACTATTATATTTTTTAAAAATTGCGAATTGGCGTCAAGCTAAGCACCTATTGTATTGCGTGGCGTCCTCACACCGCATAAGATGATTTGCTTTAAGTTTCATCTCGTGAACTCTCCACATTCTCCTAATGTGACCTGTCATGTTTTGAATATGTTGGTTTTGTGTTCCAATAATCTTTTATATGTTTTAATGGGTCTTAAATTGTTGATCTTTTCGGTAGAGGATAAAACATATTTATGATATTTATCACTTTAGTCGTCAGTTTGGAGATGTGCTGTGAATGTTAAAACATTATACTCAAAAGTAAATATGGGTTGGAAGTTTGGAGTTTTATGATTATTGAGATATTTGAAATGTTTTTCTAAGGAAAGGATACACAGAGTTATGAATCTTTGCTTATCGGATCAGATATGCAACATTTTTTCAGTTTACTTTTAGGTTTATGGTTATTCCATAGCTATTCATGATCAATACTCACAGATAAGCGACAGGACACGTCCGTTGTTTGCATCAGACAAAGATCAACGCAACTTATCTAAAGTTTGTACAGGGACATTACAAAAAATGTATGTCGATGTTATTTTTGAATTTGTGCAAGGCGTTTGACAGCGGACGAAGAGTCGTGTGGTACAAAAGGTGACAGTTTCGACTGGAAGGAGTGCGACGGGCGCACAAAGGAGCCGAGACGTTTGAAAGACGTTATGAATAGGCTGAAAGAAGGAGTGATCGAGCAGTGACCGTTCGCCGCCCGCCGCCGGACCGCGTCCACAATGCCCGCGCGATAGCATTAATCCTTTGTGAACGGGAAAATGCCAACATTTACAAATGAACGGTTTACATAATGTACACCGTCTTCCGATCACTGCGGATACCTACCGCGGAAACGGTCCATCTATCTAAAGTTGTACATATCATATTTACCTAAGGTACGGTTACGGAGGAACTTATTTATATGTATTGCCTTCATTCAAGATATTTAGAAATCACATGTTTTAATATAACTCACATGTTTTTAATTCACTTACTATGGGAATGACATGTTATTGATCAACATACAAGCAGGTTTATGTATTTATTTAATTCGAAAGCTTTTTTAAGTTGAGATACATTTCTAGTCAACAAATTTTCGTTTTATGCTTATAGGTAGGTACGGTTAGCTCAATGAAATTCAGTCAGTATTTTCACTCTTTCACTAGAAATAAAACTGTATATGTTTTGTAAATACGTTGCCAAGACAACAACAGATAAACAATCTCACAACCCATAATAATGAAACAAATAGTTAATAGATAAAGATAATTTTATAAATAAGCATCTACTATTATATAACAAGAATATGTTTTGTCCGGTAGCCAAATAACACGTAACCGGTCGTAATGTTCAGTTGGGGGAAAACATAAATCCAGCTTTAGCGTTGAAATAAAAAGAGGACTTCTGTAAGTGGGATAGTGTAGGATATAATTCACATTTATGCGGAGCGGCCGACGGTGCGTATCGAGTCGCCGGGATAGTTCGCAACGACAATTCTCCCGGAGAAAAGGGAATTATTCATCACACCCGGAAGGGGAGAGCCCGTGACGCAAGTATGGAATAGCCACCTGCCGCGCTATGAACGGCCTATCCACCCCTGCACAATCATTCCTTTTCCGACCAAATGATGCTGAATATAGAGTCTATATTTAAGTGGTTCCTTCACCCTGTCGGCTATCCTGATCAATTCCGAGGGTCCAGTTGACTGTTGCCAGTTGCAGAATCAAAAGTTTAAACGGCCGTCGAGAACAAAGGGCAGTCGGACAGGGCTACGCGGCTAGGGATAAATATTCAATGCGAATCCTTTGGAGGCGATATTTTATACTTTATTCTTGTTCGATTGTCGCTCTCACCTGCACGATGTAGGCTCTCGTAAAAGCCGAGAATTTTATATGAGAACTTACTTTGCTGGGGTTGAGACGAATAAATGTAACGGACTTTTGAATCTTAGAAAAAATCAAAAGAATAGATTACTCATGCTGCCCTAAAAGCAATAGGTGAATTTAATTACTATCCATTGAGGCTGAAATGGTTTGATAGTATGAAGTAACGTCAATTACATTGTATCACTGATCCTACTGGTTTTATAACTGACAAAAAGGTAATTAATACAAAAGAACTTTGCAATATCGAAAACCCAACGATTCCCTAAAATTGCAAACGTCGACATATTGATTGGCGTGTTAATGAAAATCGATTTAATTGTTAAATATAAAAACGTTGTAATTAACAAACCGATCACTTGAAACTTTGACACGTACTATTGAGGTGTCAATCTACTCAAACAAGTTTGTAATCAATCATAAGATTGTTGTAACGATATCGGTTCTTGATCAAACGCCCTTCTATTATAATAAGGGAAAACCAGATTTTGTCCAAAGTTTACTAAAAATTTACATCAAAATCGCACACAAACATAAAAAAAAGCTTGTAGAAATTCGCTTCATTGTGTGCGATTGATTCGTAACGGCCGAGCGAGCTTTAATGTGAATAAAAATATTCACAATTTGTGTAATTCCGTGGCAAGCGCACATCTGTCGTCCACAAGGAAGGGATCGAATCACAATTGTACGCAAACAATGATTAAGTTAACCTATGTTGGGCAATTATTTTTGGTAACTATTACCTAAAAATATGATTTCTTGAAAACAATATAAATGGTCGCACCGAAATAACTACCGGCTAACTTTTTGCGAGAAACAGAAGACTTTAAATATGGCCTCGCTTTTTTATTGCAACCTGGTGATTTTTCTCGATATCCGATGTCTATTGTCAATAATTGTTAACTACTGGTGCAAAAAGTTTCGCAAGGCTTTATCTATATGGTACAATGCGTCGGAGGCGTCATAAAGCGTCGTTGTGCCCCAGTTTGCAAAACGGGTATAAAATATGTATTGTTTCAGATAACAACGCAATAGGACAAATTACTTGCGCATGTCGGAACACTTTGTTCTGGACCCTTTTTGTTTACTTTCGCTTTTAATGCGCGCTTTATGACGTCAAGTTGCCAAAATAAGGTTTGCGCGATATTTTATTTACTATTCGCTTCATTATTATATCTAAAGCACCCGACGAAAATATTTACTCTCGATTTTAATTGCTTTAAGCACAAGCCGAATAAGGCGACTCTTTTAAGTTCCAAGAAAACCTAATGACCAATCGTTATGAAAGAAATACATGATGACATAATAGCATCTATGAATAACCCACGTAAGAATGCTGCATTACATAATGACGTCCCTATACACTGTTAGTGTATCCATTACTACATTTTTATCAATATCAGCGATAACAGTGACTCAAGTAAAGTGAAAGGGTTATCTGAAGAACAATGCTTGCGTCGACTGTGGAAGGGTTCTTTGTTTACAGCATTGAATAAGCCTTTCAAACAATACACGTTTGTGCGAATAACCTTGCGCGCAAGAAAGGAAAAGTAAAAGCGTTACACGAATACCTTTTATTTGCGAGCAAAGTGATGCGTCCTTGAATTCTCTTCGGCAAGGCTTAATTGTGGTTTCTCGTCTTCAAAGAGTTGGGTCCTTTGAAGAGCGCGCTGAGAATGGGGCGCGCCTGCTCTCGAGACAAAGGAATCTCAGCGCTCATTTTCACCCTGGACAGAGGCTTCTTTATGAATAACGTTATAGGTAACGACATACATATTACGACAATTTTATATCTGTGTGTAGAACGAACAAGAAAACTCATAAAATTGAGAGCACAAACATAAAATGGTAGATCAACTTTATGTCCAATCTCCCATCTGTCATTAGGGCATGTGCGGTAAACAAGAATTCCTAAATCAACATTAGCGAGATGGCATCAGCCAACTTAAACTATAATTCAGCATTAAGAGTATATTTACGTTAATTAACGATGTCGTCGTGATGTCAGATAGTGTAGCACCTGCTTCGTTGGCAAACTTTATAGTTGACTGCGAATGTTGAGGGGACAAAGATATTGTTGTTGCCCAATTTATAGTTACCCGGGTAAAACACGGCCGCCTGCCCCCGAAACCGAGGCAAGGTGGCAAGACGTGTGCCAGATAACAGACTTAAACATCCTGACAGATAAGGACCATGCACTACGAGGGAAAGGGACAGACACATAGTTTTTTACCTAAAAAACTTAGTTGCACATATTTCCTGCAAGCGTAATCGAGCTTAAAGCGCCTAGCTATAGGGGTGTATATCGTATAAAATTTTTGAGCACGCGACAGCAGCAGGTGGGACCAATGCTCTTAAAAAACTTAGAATCTTTTTCGCCGTGAGTCGTATTGTTAAAGAACGGT
Source organism: Agrochola circellaris (assembly GCA_914767755.1). Lineage (NCBI taxonomy): Eukaryota > Metazoa > Arthropoda > Insecta > Lepidoptera > Noctuidae > Agrochola > Agrochola circellaris. The sequence continues at coordinate 8,824,408 of OU611847.1, forward strand.
GTCTTTAGTCTTGTTTGATTTATTGATACTGATAAGTGTGCTGCTCCATAATAACACCAGTTTCGGGATAAAACACATGTTATAAATAGAACTAATTAAAATAGTTGACGTAGTCAGTAATATTCCTAGTAGTCGTTAAGAAAAGATTTTTGTTAGAACATCATATTAGCCCATCGATCTCATCATATCGGCTCTTGAATAGGTATTCTTCATTTAATTTTTCAGGCAGGTGCCTATCCCTACATGAAAAAGAGAATCCAAACAAGGCAGGTGATCTAAATGCTGTATGTGTGTAAACAGAATGTTTTCAATCCTTTATTAGTTTTCAACCTATGACTTTCTTGAGAGGTTTCAGAATTGTATGGCAAGCTCAATTAAAAAGTTGTGAGATTACTTTTATGTTCGGACTGTAGTCCATCAAGGTGGATTACCGCTGCATAAGTTACCATATATCTACGACGTTGATCGTCTATTAAACCCATTTGTGTCTCTCTGAATGATATAACCCGAAATAACTTCACATAATGTTGTCTAAAAAACACAAAACTCTAAAATAGGTGCAGCCAGTCAGCCACTCGTTTATTTCCCTAAGTCGGGACAAAAAGAAACACTAGGGAGGCTCGTGCTCACTAAAATGGTAAAAATAAAGTGGTAAAAATAGCGGGTACAATAAAAATGGTAAATTTACGCGGTCCGCCGTCTATGGTCGACACTTATGCTTTTTATGCGTGTTGTCTTTGGCTAATGATTGCCTCGTGACTACTGCAAGGCCGCCGGTAAAGTTCTGTGGAGCGGTAACTTGTTACGCCTACACATGTATTACTGTATTACCAAATTAGATGCGCATACGAAGCTAACATTATGTTGTGTAATTATAGTGTATCAGTTCCTCTTGAGTTACTCTGAATCTTTATGAACTCCACCAGTTCTTTCGTCAGAAATGGACTATGGTGAGATTCTATGTGGGAGGTGTTAAAGTACAATAGTAGGTAACAATTTCTCCTGAAAAAACATTCAGAGATATTGATCGGCAAATCGCCTTTTCGTAGTAAAACATCTATTTGTACAGGCAATATGAGGCGTTGAAGAAAATTCATCTAATATTCTATTTTTAAATATTTATGTCCTGAGGAATAAACAGATATTCCTAGTAAGTACCTAGTTATGTTTATAAGAAGTTAAGGTAGATCTGCAGTGGTGGAACGCGAAATTCAAATATTCTTACGTTTAATACAACAAAACATATTCTATTCGAATAATTCATCTCTCTAAGTTACATTTGTTCCATATGAAATTTATTCTTATGGGACAAATCTAACTTAGAGAGATGTATTAATGATTATAATTATTATAATTCTGTAAATACATATTTGTTACGGTCGTGAATCATATTTTGATCAAGATACAAGCTAACACGGACCTGCAAATTGTAAAAAACGTAAGAAAATTTAAATTTCGCGGGCTATCCTGCGGATCTACCTTAATCGTTTCAAGTTTGTACAGAATAGAAGACGCGATAAATAAGTGTCGAACAAACAAAGCAACAAGTAAATACAACTTGATGATAAATAGAAGTAAAGTATCACAAGTAGTCAAATCTTCTGATATATTTTTTATAGTGAAATTATTCATTTATAGAACTGCTTGAAATTAACTAAGCCGTTTAAAATGTCATCCATGTCCAATTCTACAACAAAAAAACTAAAAAGACAGTACATAATTATAAGTTAAAATGATTATACTGAAGCAATTAACAATCCAGCACAAAAAAAAAAACAATTTCAACAAAGCAAAGGAATTAATGTGACATAATGGTAATTTATTTATCAAAAATAATTAAAAAATGATTTGCTATCGTAAAAAATCGGCCTAATTACTAGTAATTTATTCTTAATCGATTAACCTGTTTATGAATCGGTACAATTTTTAACCGGAAAAGTATTTAGTATTTTATAAATTATCATAACTATTAGTATCGTTAACTAATCAAATTATTATTTTTTTAGCTCTTTTGTTTTAAATTACTATGAAATGGTGGCTAAAATTATAAAAAAAAGTATTCAAAATGTGAATTAAGGACATAACGCAACTCATAAGGACTTCGTGTTCGGGGCTCTACTTAGGAACTTTATTTTTAAAACTCGGAATTAAAAAAATATGATTTGTACAAAAATGGGAATTATTGAGAGACATGTGAGATCATAGTAATCGACTTTATTCAGAAGTGTGGTCCCACACTGTGTGGCAAGTGCTTAAAAAGTAGGAGTCAATTGGTTTCTAAACAACGTATGTTTTCAAAAATGTCACTGATTTAAAGATGTGCTATGTGTGGCCAATTTAAAGTAGTTTGTAAATTAGTATTGCGGAAAAGCAAATGAACATTATGAATTTTGAATCAAATTTCAAATAATTATAATTTATATATTTTAGTGTTAGTTGTATATTAGATCTAAGATTGTATATAAATTTTGAATTGCCTTGTAAATTTTATTTAATAAATCATCTCTTTAATTAAATTTCAAATAGGCGATGTTTCGTGTTTCTTAATCCTTTTTAAATTAGAATAACAAGTATACATAAATTATTCTAAATCAATATCATACATAGTTGGTCTGTTCTTTTTTTTCAGGGTTTGAAATTATAATTTTAAAGACTTGGCTGTTAGACTTTAGTAAAGTAAACTTAGATGCTAGAAATTACAACAAAACGTAAAGTAATAAGTAATAGAAAAAGACGAGTGAAATATTCTTATATAATTTCATCATACATGCTCTATGAATTACACAAAGTACAATATTAAATTTTAATTCAATACAAATATAACTCAAAGAGTTCTAATCGCCATCATTATTATAATTACAACCACAGAACAAACAGTTGCCAGATAAAGCTGAGTAGGTATGTTCTCAAATTAGTTGCAGTCAAAGAAAGTACCGGCCGGCGCACGGCAGCGCTCGTAAAACATAAAAAGTGCTTATGTGGCGCTCGCTGCGAGGGCTAAAAAACAACGTCAGGAAGGAACATAATGTAGTAGCGGCCATAAAAAGTGAATGCATTGCGTGCACGTGGAGTGCACCGGGGGTGCAGGGCGCGCAGGGGGCCGCAGGGAGGGGCGTGGGGGTGTGTTTACCGCGCGGAGGGGCGGCCGGCCGCGGCTCGCGCTCTCCGCCGCTGTACCGCCAGTGTTGTGGTAGGTCACACGGAGCGCGCCCGCACCGCGTGCCCGAATCATTCACAATCGCGACTCCGCGCCGACATAACATGTAATCGCTCTCCAATAAACATTATCACTTAGTTTTTTCTTGACAATCTTATAAGGACTTTGATAACAAGTTGTTGAACAACGATAAACTTTATAAACAAACTAGTGCAAATAAATGCATCTTGCCGTGATCCTGGAGTGAGATGGCCCTGTCGCTGCAGTCGACGCAGAATTCGAGAGGTTTGTGAAGTTTTTAGTTTAGTGCGCCTCGCTGTCTCCTCGGTCCGCTGAATCTGGAAGTGCATGTGTGTATAAAGTTTCAAACGTAGCCGGCGCGCGGCATGCGTGGCGCGAGCGATGCGATTGGCCGCCCACACGCCCGCGCTCACCGCACACATGTTTATTTGCATTCAGCGAACTTTGCAGATTCAGTGAACCGTAGGCGGTAGTGAACGCGTAGCCGCGCGCTACGGCTCCGCTACGAAGCACCGCGTAGTACGTGCTACGAGATTTTATTAATTGTTGTTTTAAGTGATACTTGCCAGTACTTTGAGATATGTGAGTAAATTTTACTTGTTAATATGTTCAAATTGGATTGTATATCGTTTTCTTGAAAGAGTTAATAAGTATATTAAACAAAACAAAAGTATTAAGTAATTTGTGCAATCACATTTCCTTATCACTCACAAAATGCTGGTAAATAAAGAAGAAACAGTAGACTGGATCATATTCGTTTAAGGTAAATCGTTTATTATTATAAGAGGTAATTTATAATTTTCTTATTTTCATTTGAATGTCCTGTTCGCAAAAATGCCATATCTATCGGTTTGAATCCCTAAATTTTCTAAGTAGTTCTAGCAGGTATAATTTATAGATTAAAGTAAGGGTTTTCATTGTCGATAATTGTTTGGTATTAGTGGCTTGAGTAATTGCGAAAGTTTCGTTTCTAATAACTACTTCAACGTATTTGGTACCTACCTACATAATAGTGTTAATGTATGTTAACTACGCGTCCGGTCAGTTAAATACTCGTAAGTAATTAGTAAGCCATACCATTATGAACTAAACAGAATTGCTTACCAATTCCTTAATTATTCCGTTAAGGTATTTTAAATTGGTTTTATTGAAGGATTTGTTGTAGTTAAATGCATGTTTAATAGGGGTCCTGTCCTAACTGCTAACGCCATCTAGTGGCGCATACGGGAAACAATGCTCTAATTAATTCCTTTCATAAAAATTTATGTGCCTTTCTCTTACGAAGCATAAATAATTAAATATAATAATTTAATAAACGAGAGTTCATTTTAGAACAAAATAACTTTTCTTGATTATTAATATATGATTAATATAATACATGATTAATATCCAATATTTATTACAAACATATCAATATACACGTGACCAGAGGGCTGGCCAATTTTTACGTCAAAGAATCAGCATTGCTATCCAATGTGGCAACGCTGCCAGCCTTTTGGGCACTTTTCAAACTGAAAGCGATGCGGACGAATTTTTTTATGTCCATTGAACTCTTCCTTCCCTTTTTTTTCCTTTACATACTTGTACCATTGAAGAAGTTCATATCTAACCACCGTAAGGACTATTCTTACTTGCAGCGTTCGGCGGCTATAGCACCGGGCCGGTAACAGATGTGGTCATCGTGTTCACGAGATTTTGTTTTGAAACTGGTTAGATATGAACTTCTTTGATGTTACATACTATATATATTTTTGTGTTAGATTGTATATTATATTTAAGATTTGCTCACAAACGTTGTATGTTAACACAATAAATAAATAAATCATTAAAATACTTAATTCATAACTTAATTAATTATCAGATGAGCCATCCAGAATACATCATCGACATTACAACCGAAATTTCATATGGGAAATAATAAAGCTTCCGAAAAACAAATTAACTTCTAGCGATCTGTGGTTGACTGTAATACTATCTAAGCTGTGTTAAAATGAATTACCGAAAAAAATACCAAACTTCCGAAAAAACTACTAAGGATCCGAAAACATATATGTTCTGCTAAAATAATTGTTTTCTTAAGCTCGATAGAAACCAGCTTAATTTCTACTATTGGGTAAAGAATTACTTTTTTAACTCTCAATTTTAATGAAAATTACTACCTACCGGTAGTTGCGTTCAGGTGCACAGGTGAAAAAGTGGGTGAAATAGGTTAGGTTAGAATTGTGACCAACTGCGCGCGAGCCGAGCGAGCGTAGCGAACGGTGCCGCGGCAGCGGTCGGCGAGCTCTACTTCCAAGTTGCTCGCAGATATTTTTTCACCATTTTCTAATCCGGGTGTTGGGATGAAAATGACTAACTGTAGTTTTCGTTAAAACGCAAAGCTTTTATTACTACCCGTTTCATATTAATAAAAAAAAATCCATACAACTCATGGTCCCATGATCTCCGGCGCGGCGCATTGAAAATAACTTTATTTTCATTAACGCACTTAAAAATCAGAGGAGTTAAAGGGGTAAACATCTACCCTTAATCATAATCCTATTGAAACCAGAATGGTATCATTTTGAGGCCTTTGAAATGCACCAAGATATTTTTTTTATTATTCGTTATCTTTATTCGTTTTTAAAGATGTTTAAGATTTAAAAGAAAAAAAGTCCCAAAAGTAATGGTAAAAAATTTGCGTTTTCTTTTAATAAAAAAATAAAAAAAGCTTATTCAGTTTATTTTTTTGCAGTATTGTAACCCTTTCAGTTACTCATCTTTTGATATCTTTTTCATTTCTCTATCTTAATAATCGAGAACGCTTGCCCGTGGTCGCATTTTTCTTAAAAAACGGGACCCTACTGAAGCGATCGAAAAAGCATTTTCAATGCTAAAAAAATATATAAAGATAATATATATGTATTTATCTATAAATATTCAAAATTTGCCAACAGTTTCTCGCAAACTTTGTACTTATTGGAATATACAGTCCAAACGTACAAAGCAATAATAATAATAAACTCTTTCAAAGCATCTTATACATACATTACAAATATTATGGTAGTTTGGAAGGTAGTTTGCAACTCTTTGTCTCGAGCGTCATAAAGTTGAACTATGTTTTTATTTTATATTTATTGGCTCATTTAACAAATTATTCATTTGTATAATGCCTGCAAATTGTATAATGTCATTTGCATTTAATTTTATTAGCTCGTTGGTTGAGATCATTATTCCGTTCAGCTTAGAGCGTTTATACAGAAAGTGGGCAACGTCGCAAATAGCTGTCAAATATTTCGCTGTTTTGACTAATTTCGCGATATTACTGTAAGGAAATAAGAAATATGGCTAACTAGTGTACTAAAATATTGATTTTGAAATGCAATAATTATTATCGTAACACCGAATATTTAGTTTTAGATATAAAAAAAGTATTTGGAAACTTTCCAAATGAGTTTTTTACAAATAAAATGGTTAAAACATCAAATTCAGTGTTATAATTGCAATTCATTATTAACATTCTAGTTCACTAGTTAGCCATATTTCTTATTTCTATACAGTAATATTGCTAAATTAATCAAAACAGGTAAATATTTTACTGCTATTTGTGACATTGCCAACTTTTTGGATGAACGCTCTTAAATAACTAATGATAATTGCAAAATTATAATTCGTCGTACTTACAAATCTTTGTACGAATAAAATTATTGATGTCATTAATCTATGTGTTTAAAGAGCCATTACACGGAACATAAATCTTAATGGTTTTTTAAATAAATATGATTAAAACATCTGTAAACCCGAATTTTTATCGACAATTTTCTCCAAGTCTTAATCGAAAAATTATTAATTAAATGTTGATCAAGAGAAAAAGAGAACGTTTGATGAGAGGAATTGCCTATTTAAGTTGTATAGCTGTAGATACTGCCATTTCCACCAATAATGAAGGTTCATTTTTTTTATAATCAAGGTACGCAGTTTGGTAAAGTAAAAAAATCTTTTAAACGTTTCTCAAAAGAGAAATAGACATGTTTCAAAGAGGAAGGGCCTAATATAACTTCAAAAGCTGTACTATAAATTCTGCGGTTCGAGCATTTCCACCAATAATGAAGGTTCTTCTACTTCCAAGGTTAATAAAGTACTTACATCAGTTAAGTTACTTGTTACGGCTACTGTTATGTCAGAGAAGCCCCATTAGGCGGCGCGGTATCCCGCTTAACCCTAAACCGCCGAAACCGTACGAACTCTGTAATCTGTGCGAGTGAGTACGTACCCAAAGCCGCCGGTAGCCGCAGGTTAATCCCATTATATGGCACACAATGTAATTAGGTCATTCTGGACAAATAAGGTTTGAGAAGTTTCATATTTTATTTGAAATTAACAAAAATGATACATAAACTGCCTCTAGAAGTGCTGTGCTATATCCGGCGTATCCTATACTGGCCGACTTAACAGACATACATTTAATTGACCAGAAGAAACACGGTTCGACTCAAGAAGTTTATCCGTAAACCATAATTTCTGAAAGTATTCGCATCTCTTATGAAATTATCGTGCAACAAAAATAAAACACGAAAGCTCTTATGAATGAACTTTGTATTCAGAAAGAATGCTAATAATTTTATAAAATTGCAAAATACGTAGATATTGTAATTCAGAACGAATTGTACTAATTACTATGTTTTTTGCTCCATTCAAATTATAATAAATATTATCTATAAAATAAAGTAGCAAGCTTTTCTCTAAAAGCTCACATGAATGTACCGTTCGTAGCAAGTGCGGGGCAATAAGGACGTCATTGACACGTCCGTTATCGGGCGAACCCTTGCGACATAATGAGTTATGGAGTGGCGGCCGCAGGCAACTCCATAAAAGTATTGAATATGGGTTATTGACAAATATTTATGGCGTATAAAGAGGGGATAATTACAACTCTTTAGCACATAAAAAGCTCCGTGCGGAAGGGTGCGCCGCGCTGTAAAAATTTATCACCAACATTGTCACCCAGCGGGCCCGGCCGCCTAATAAAAATGATACATTATGACGCTGCTCTGCACAAAAAACGTACTCAATAAGTAATCGATAATATAGTAGCCTTTGTAAGATTATGTGGTAAGTGGTTGTTCAATGACTTTATCGAAACGATTAAGTTTAAGTTTTATTTTATTTCGTAATCAAGAGGTTTTAATAAATATATTTTAGAGGCCTTCTTTAAAGTATGGAGATACCTGTAACAGAAGAACTCCATCTTCCGTGTCTATTTGTACACATATAAAGCCTGTGCACGCATTACGTGTAATGTAAAAAGAGTAACAGCTCTATTTGAGAACTATTAAAAAAAATTGTATCACTGTTTGTTTTTCCCATTTTAACGTTCACTTAGCCCTAATGTCGATTTTTCTTAAATACTCTATATCTACTTTCACCGCTGCAAAAACTAAATTCATCTGTTGATCTGTTTTCGAACCTAATTAGATACAACGTCAGAATACAAGATTGTTTTACAACAAAATGTCGATATTTACTTGTTTAAACTTTTACATTAAGCCTAGTATTATAATTCTGATCACATCACGAGTGCGGTTCGCTGTTCGTCCTCCAAACATAACGAGGAATGTTATTAAAAAGTTATGGGATAAGCCGGTACGTGCCGCGCGCGACGCCCCCGCCTAATCACAAACTTTAAAATTATCTTATACTACAGACAGACTTTGTGTACTTATCAATACTTAGTTTCAATACTTAAGCAATTAGAATATGACATTTCAAAAAGTTTCTAAATTCTACGTTCGTGATATAAATTGTTCGTTTTAATAAAAAGTGTAAAGTGCCTCGTGTCAGCACTCGCGAACGACAAAATATTTTGCCTTTTTCAATTAAGCACGATGGCTGAGTCCAGAGCCCGGCCGGGAATTAATTCCACGGCTAAGTAGATAATGTAAGGAGCTCCCTCCTCGTGCCGCCTCTTCACGCCTCGAGGAGAACTTTCAATTATGATTTTGTCTAATTTTAATTAAGTGCTCTCAAAAAGGCTTTTCTTCAACGAAATTAATATTTGAATATAATTTGGGCGGAGCGGGCGGGCGGAGTTTGCCGCTCGAGGAATAATTAATTCCATTATATAGGTAAGTGGTCTGGTCGCTTCACCCCCCCCTCCCGCACCCGTTCCGTGCCTCGCCGCGACACTATACAAACTCGTCACACCAAATGATTGCTTTTCACTCCTGACATTTTGAACATGACGGCTAGTCCGGAAATATTTATTTAGGGAGATAGGTATACATGTATACCAATGATCAAGGTAAAGAAAGTAATTAGATTGAGTTGAAACCTGATGGAACGGTAGCGAGTAGTGGTAGTGTGAGCAGTCACAATTTGCGCAACAGGTCGGGGCGGAAGCGACCTGCAGCGGCGTGATTGCGACCAAATGTTTCCTTTACAACGTCTGGTTTAGTTTTTGCTCTGTTTTTTGTCCTCTCTCGCTGATAAGTATGCTATCGATAGGTTCGACTGTGTTGTTTGTTTAGGTCGAAACTAACTCGTGACGGAAGTGATGGCAAAGAAACTATAACTTAATTTTTTAGGTCCTCCACCTTGACGAAAGTAGGCCAAGAGTGAAAGAAAATCTTTAAGTGGCGTAGATTAATGCAATGCAATCTAGTAATATCACACTTCTAAAAATAATCTTTATTGAAACATTATTGTTTTGAAATAACATGTAATCCAACTCCAAACTTTTTCTTGTTCAGGTGTGTCAGTGAGACCGCTGTCGACCATGCGTCAAGAATCCCTGCCCATGTTAGCGGAGCGGCTGCTGGCGACGCGCGCCGCCGCGCTGGTGGCCGGGCTGCCGGCCGAGCTGTACTCCGGCGCACTGCTGGCGGCCTGGCCCCCCTCGCCCCCCGCGCCGCTGCTGCCCCCACACGACATGGAGCGTGCGCGCAAGCGACGCCGCACACCCAAGCTCGACGAGACAGCCACTGCACCCCCCTCCCCGCCATCATCAGGCTCCTCACCCGGCGCCGCCGACCCACCGAGAGACAAACTCTTTACCTGCAAGGTCTGCTCACGCTCTTTTGGCTACAAACACGTCCTGCAAAATCACGAACGTACACACACTGGTGAGAAACCGTTCGAGTGCGGCGAGTGCCACAAGCGCTTCACGCGAGACCACCACCTCAAGACACACTTGCGACTTCACACGGGTGAGAAGCCGTACAGCTGCCCGCACTGCCCGCGTCACTTCGTGCAGGTGGCCAATCTGCGCCGACACCTCCGCGTTCACACCGGCGAGCGACCATACGCGTGTGCTCGCTGTCCAGCGCGCTTCTCAGACTCCAACCAACTAAAAGCTCACGCTTTAGTACACGAGGGTGATGCACCTTTCGCCTGTCGGTGCGGCGCACGCTTCAGGCGGCGGCAAGCGGCCGCGCTGCACAGATGCGCCAGCACCGGCTGCACGCCCGACACGCCCAGCCCACCCGTGGCCGCCGCGGCCGACTGGCGCTGGGACGAGTGGCCCGAACAGACCGAGCCCGAGGACCTGTCGCTGCCGCGGAGGCCGGCCACGCCGGACTCCCCCACGGACCTGCGGGTCCACTCCGCGTAGGACGCGCGCGCCCCGAGCGCCCCGCGCGCCGCCGAGCCGGTATACGAGTTCCTCCCGCGTAGACCCGCGCTGCCGTCGGCCGCCGACGCCGCTGCTCTCCCACTCGCTTGTTCCGGAGACGCTCGCCACCAACTCCATGATTCTATGCAAATTCCTTGCAAAGTAACAATTATTACGGCTGTTCAAAATACGGCAACGGTTACTTTTTTATAGAGCAATTTTTTTCTTTTCTCGGTATGACTACCGACATAGTCTCGTTAGGTAGTCCTCTATTCTTTTTTACGATTTTGCATTTGCAATGTTCGCCATAAAAAGTACTTTTTTCATCCACGTTACAGTTTAGAAGTTTATTGTTGTACTATTTGCATAATCGCAAGGCGAGGTGAGGCAAAAACGACGACGTTTTGTTCTTTTGTTTTGCAACGTTGCTAAACACCTAAAGAACATATTGCACAAAAGATATTTTTTGATTTATTGGTACGTCTATTGTTTTGTGATAAAAACTAAAAAAAAATGTTTCGCTATGCTTGGCGTTTATTGATTTTCAATCGGTGTCCTCCCTCGCGCTTAACGAACGGAAACTGGAATATGGTCTAGTCGGAGAAGGTCGCGACATTGCCTCATTATTTCGGCGACAAAGGCTACTTCACAAGCGGTAATTATTACGTATTGAGCTCGATATCGAGTTGCGACTGACAAAGCCCAAGTATTGTGTAAGCCCCGATCCGTAGCGACTAGCGATAACCGGTTCGTAATCACTCTTTTATACATTTCTTAAGTTTTCATTCAATAGCTCTTTGAAAAGTTTACATGTTAAGGACATTTATTTTTTTGGCAAAATACCAAATAATAACTATACTGGTTTCGAATAGGTACATGATACGGGATAATTGTAAGGAATCATTGGAGCTTTTGTAATTACGTATGAATGTGAGCGAGGCAGCCTCCGGCTCGCGAGCGGCGGCCGGTCCCGCCGACCGCGCGCTCCGTGCTTCTGTACATAATGCTGTCTCTTACAAGATTATTTATTATTAGTTTGTAGACGTTTTGATATCTGTACGATATCTAATCCGAATACGGTATTGTTAATATTACGTGTACATATTTATGTAGTGTTGTAAAGTACGTTGTAGAGAAGTTGGTGTCTCGAAAATTATATTTCAAATTATTTAAATTCGATACCGAAGCAACTCTCGACGGGCTGTGTTGTATTGACATTGAGACAAGTGAATATATGTGTTAATAGAAACGATGTTCTAAGTAGGGCCATGTGTACAATGACTCAATGTCGTTAAGGTAAATATTTACTGGTAGTTGTAAGGCAACAGTCAAAAATATTTAAAGTGTTGTACATAATTATTCTTAGTGTTAAATTATGATCACCTCGTTGTGCACATGGCCCTTATGTTATAATTGTGTGTTCTCGTTTGATACGAGGGCGGTGTAGTGAGCATTATTGCAATTTGTTCTACGGGTATTAGTTTCCTACTAGATGTAATGTTTTATTTTCCATGTTTTTAATATAATTTAAAGTAGTAGTTGTTCTGAACGTTTTAGCGCACATGATTTATAATTATTGTATGTAATTATATAATTAGGCTGTACTGTTTGTTGATTATTATTATTTTATTTTCTTTAGTCATGTTCGAAGTATAGGGTCTAGGTATAAGGAATCAGTGTAGAAGTAACGATATATTTTTTTCCAAAGAAATTATTGGTACAAATATAAATGTGTACAAATTTAATGATAACTTTCGATTAGAAGTCGTAATTTCATGTTGCAATGTTGTAATATTGGTAGTTAGTGTAAAGTTAGGCGGGTCTGCCATTATCTACCTCATTTGACTACGGTTACTACGCCAGGGTAAAGAGCCAAAGTTCTTGGAAATATTTTCTATTGTTTATCTCCTCGGAGATAACGTACAAGTGACAGGATTGTATAGTTGTTGGCGGGTGATCATTAGTTTGAGACTGATTTTTATTCGTTATGCTGGTCACCGCTCGTGCGGTACCTGTGAGCACTTGCCATCGCGCTGACGTGGATGATTGTGTTTCTTCTTCACTCAGTATCTATCAAACATTAAACAATAATAATAAACATTTATTTCTCTTGTTTAATGTTTGACATTCGCAAACATCTCTGCGCTCTCTCAGACGATAAGAGACACATTCATGCACGCACTAACGCTATGGTTGCAATTGATTTGAGTTCCTATTTAATTAAATATTTGTAGTGTTGTTTTGCTTAATATTGTTTATAATGATTAGTTAGCGATGTATTATTCAGTGCCATCCCACAACACAGACCAATCCGTAGCATAACACTAGTTAATATTGATGTCTACTAAAATATTTCTATTAGAAGCCATAACCGATCTACCTCACGTAAAATCGAGATACAGGTATCTTTTAAACATTCATAATAACTTAATTCGGAATTATACTGTACTTGTACAAAATATTATAAGATATAAATGTGACATAAATTATGGTACGACGATTATATATGTATTTCTTTATCAATGTCCAGTACATAATTATTAAAATAAAGAGATGTTTGTTATTTATTTCTTTTTTTGTTATTTCACACCCTGAAACACTTTATTTCTTTAAAACATTTTAAACTCCAAACAGATGGAAATCGTAATTTTACATGAATTCACACACATTTGCCTATCACTCTTCTTAATTTTCATCGTACTAGACATACCACCTCTAGATTCAAAAGATATCAAAAGGCTTCGATACTTTTCAATTCAATTCAATTCAATTCAATTTATTTATTGCAATCCATAATGTACATATACAGGTGGTAAAATATAATTAAAAAGAAACAATAACTTTTCAATAGCCATCTATCCACCAATAATATTCAGTGTAAGTGTTCAATAAAACTAATTTGTTGTTAGTGTGCGATAGGCTCGTAGTATCTACTAAGTAAGAAAAGTGTGTAATTTATCTAAGATCGGGCGTAAGTAATGAGTTGTCGCACTAATACACTCACATCGATGTGCGTCGCACGCACACAGACGCACCGCGTCCCTCTTTCACGCTCAGGGTCGAGCTACCTTGTATGGAGGCGGCGTGTTCATTTTATATAAGTGAGTACATTTTAGTATTTTGTTGATAACTGATATGATTTCTAATGAGAGATACAGAAGAACTGGACTCCAATAAAAATTGATAGCAACTTAGAAAAAAGATTTTTTGCTAAGAAACTTCGTTGTTGACAATACGGATGGAAATAGAAGAACAAAGGAAATTATAATCCTCATTTTAACAAATATAGTAGACACATTAGAATTTGAGTGAGGCTTGTCTTGATCAGTCCTAAAATAATTTAACTTAATTACAACATTATTTTCTAATACAGCCTTTACTTTGGGCCTGTTTTATTGACCCTTACACATGTGATCTATTGCTCTGCTCTCCTAAACTCTTATAATATCTTCAGGTCAACAATTCAGTAGTATACCTGACTTGTCGTCGTCCTAAGAAGCCATTCAAAAACGTAATATTTAAATTCATAGCAGAATTTTAAGAGTGTAACATTACAAAATAGCTATCAAACAAATAAGGGTGAGGGTGTAAAATAATGAATGCAAAAATACGACTGCGTTTGCAAAATAGTAAAAATTGAATGGGGTTTTTTTATGTCAACTGTACGAAATTTTATTCAAGGTCTTGGTTTTACACAAAGTGTAGGAGAGAATATTTTGATTGCGTTTGAATTACCTCTGCCATCTCACAGGGGCCATAGTAAAACGTAGACGTGCAAATTGACGTTTCTATAAGTTATGCAATTAACTTATTTCAAAATTATTGCATTGATTTTATTGCCTCGTGTGGTATTTTTAGGAGAGGACGGAATACACGCGTAGTTTACAATTTTATCGTCAAATCAATTAATTGATATAAATCCACGCGTACATAATTTGGAAGGCCAGATACTAATATGCAGTAATATTATTTATGGTGTAATAAATAAGTTACAAAAATTCGAAATGTGGGTGTACTATAGGTCACCTCTGCCTTACCCTTCGCGGATTACAGGCGTGATGTTATCTTTCTATATATAATATATATATAAAAGGAGAAACTGACTGACTGACTGACTTATCAACGCAGAACCGAAATTACTGGGACTAGGAACGTAAATTTTGCACGTAGCTTCCTTTTATAATGTAGGGAAGCACTAACAAGGGGTTTTTGAAAATTCCACCTGTAAGGGGGCGAAAAGGGGGATTTTGTTTGTATGAAAAATCTTATTCCTTGAGTTAATAAACTTGAAACTTGGCACAAAAAGTACTAGGCTTGCATGAATTCAATATAGTATTTCAATCATTAGACGTTGTGCACAATTTCTGAACAGTAACCTTACAAAAAGTACTAGGCATGCATGAATTCACGATAGTATTCAATCATTATGTTATGCTACTTATAGGATTTGGATGAGGCAGACAAATAGTTTATAACCTGGATTAACACATAGGATACTTTTTATCCCCGTAGTACATTTCCATGGGATAATTTCCGCCTTCCACGCGAGCTAACCCGCGGGAAAAACGTAGTGTTATATAAAGTTACAAAATCGTTATAACTTTAATAGATTCATTGGACGTAATCGCAATTAGTGACAAATAAATTAACCTTTAAGCTGCTACGGTCTACGCGCTACGGCCTACGGGCTACGAGCTACGGCTGCTACGGTTGCTACGAAAATTACTTTCTCCAAAAAAGAGACTTTAGCGTTGAACTATTTACAAGTGTGTGTGTGGCAATGCTTGGGGAAAGTCTATGCCCAGCTGTGGGCGGGTTGTAGCTGAATGATAATAATGATGATGTAGTAGTGGTACTATTATGAGTTACGTGTGTAGATAGGTAGTTGTAACAAAAACTCTTTTCACCGAAAACATGGTCATTCCTAAGTGATTAATAGTGTTTACGTTATCAGCTATAAATACAATATGTAGGGCAAGATAGAGTCGTAATTCAAGAACCGCCTCACGCCACCGCATAGCTGGGAGACAAACGCACCGGAATCCGGTTGGTATTTATTAAATTAATCGTTCACCCCGCACCCCGCGACCTGCCCCCCCCCCCCCGCACACCGTCACACTCCACGATTAGTTCGTGTGTTTCTTGCGAAATATCCTTTATAACTATTACGTGGATGTGGATATGGGGGATGTATTGTGCCGACTGTTTGATTAGAGCTTGGAAATCACACAGACGGAGACGGAGTAGGGAATATATTTTTTAATTCCTTCTTCAATCAGGAAGTTAAATTAGGCTTACGTTTTATAAAAGGACACTCATTTGCATTTTACTACCCAATAAAACAAGAGTAAAATCGGACAGTTTGGACGCCACAAAGTAGAGATAACGTTACAGTGTACAATAAGTTTGTCTTATCAGTGCAGTATATACAACAACGTTATAACAGACTCACTCTCAAACAACAATAAAAAGGCGTTTTATCAAACATCTCAGTCGTATCTGCTCAAAGAGAGTACGTACCGTCGTAAGTTATCTATAAAGTAAATCAAGATTAATAGCTAAGTAATAGGCATGTTTGAAACAGTAGTCGCGAAACGCTCGGGTAGAGGACGAGCGGGCGAATTATAATTTATTTGGAGAAGTGGCAACGAACCCCGCGCTCCCCGCGCAAGCCCGACCTACCCTTTGCTTTCGCCCTTCGTTACGGACGCATACTCCAAGCGCTGTAACTCGGAAATTATCATTTTAGAATTTGAGAAACTTCAATACGTTTTTGGGTTTGTTCAATTATGGATGTTGGCATTTAATGTAGTTTTAATAAGTATACAGTTTACTATTAAAAAGTGGTTTTGAAATGGTCATTAATTTCTAAATATGATTAAATTAAAGTGATTGCATCACACGTGGGGCAATACATGTTTTTTTTTGCAAACCTGTTGATTCATGCGGAAAGTACATACTTAATACTTAACAAAGTCATTTCTATGCTGGATTAAAAATATTTTCACTAACTCAAGAGCACTTTGGGACTTGAGAAGTACGGTACGTATATGAAATTGTCAATCAGGGTATAAGTACAGCGCTACGATTAACAGAGGCAGAGCTAAAAACAGGAAAGTCTGTTCTTTCTTCTTCTTTGTTCTGTTCTCGTTAGATTGCAGGGGTAAGATGGTCTTTTGATTATTTATTTTTTAGGAGTAAAAAATAAAGCTGCAATTGGTAGCATTCGACGTCAAAGGCGAGATGTAAACAAAACAGTCAGACGGACTTAAAAGTTTAATATAGGTTCTCAGATATCACCTGATAACAAATAACGTGATTACTAAAAACAAGATAATAACTTGCGTTAGGTAAGTTCAGAAACCACATCGGTTAAAATTGAGCAAGTATGCACAAGTAATAATGCAGCCAGTCAGCGTTATTCGCTTAACTTTGTCAAATCTTATCAAGTTATCACTATTATTTATATATATATTTTGGTTTATTCTGACAATTTTTAAATTCATAATTACTTATTTAATCAATTAATATATCGATATCGTAAAAACATAAAAATAAAAAAAAACTAAACAGGACGAAAAAAATATAATTAATTAAGCTGCAACTCTTGGGGAGTGAACTTTATACTTTTCTGTTTTTTCTCTAGGTAGGTTGCGTTCAAAGGAGCTGGCGGGGCGCGGGGCGAGGTGGCGGGCCTGCGGGGGGGGGGACGGAATTAAGAGGGAGGAGGGGGGCGGCCCGCCCTGGATACTGAGAGGAGTTTTAACCAATTAATTTTGTTCCTCAACGCAAACTCCGCTATATAATAAGGTATAAGTAGGCATTAACTGAGGCGCGCCGATAGCTAGCCCGGCCGGGGGCGCCTTGGTCGTCTCCTAGCCTCTTATAACGATGTTTTATTTCTTGTTAAGCTCTCTGTTTCTCCACTTTTAATATTTAATGGCATTTTCATAGCTCATTTTTTATAGCGCACTTACAAATTCCAAACATTATTGATGTTGTTTTATAGCAACGTTGTTGTGCTATTATCTAGCCAGAGATTTAAGTGTTGCATGTTATTAACATATTTACACTTGTTTACTCAAAGTTAGAACATAACGTTTTATCAGGTAGCATTTTTATATTTTTATAATAGCCAATGTCAATAAGTAAGGAACAAATACTATACCCACTTAATCTTATAAAATGTCCGTATTCTTTCACTTGTACGCTTGTTTACTAAATTGACACACTTATATGTAGTCGTCGCTGTACCATATGCAACACCTGTCTCTCGTGAAAAACATCGGCTTTGTCTAACGAACCATATGTCTCGCCGCTCGTGCTTTACCCACCTCCTTTCCGCTCCTAAGATATAAATACAATGTAGGTACATATCTTATATAAAAAACAAAAGTCTTCCCCTTTACCAATCCGTGACTAAACACTGAAAACTTGTATACTATACCCCATTTACCAGAAGCGATGAGATTTAAAAATAAGATCCTTCACAAAAACACTAGCGATCGCGCCTTGAGCTCGCGCCTCGCGTCAATAAGACGCACTTAAAAAACAATTCTTAACAACGGTATTGTGTTGTTAAAAAACAGGAACGCATCACCCGAAAAAACAAACCGCAGAGTACGGTTAAAAAACAGAATGCAGCACGCGAGTCGCGAGTCGGGCGAGGCACCCTTTCCCTTTTGCGTCGCGAGCTACGTTTTTTCTAAGTAAGGCGAGGGTTGAGTTTTTTTACCGCGATGCCACGTATAAATTAATAACTGAACGTGCTCATAATCTGCTGCTCGGAACACTTTCGGCTTTGTTATTATTGTTTTTTGTAATAAGTTATCATTCATTTGTTTTTGTGTGCGGTTGTGCGGTGCCGGAAACGAGGCCGTCTATTGATTACGTCTGCGGAGACAGGTGTTGCACTTTGTTTCCAGAACACATTAAGGCGCTCGCGCAGAAAGAGATAACAGTTGTGAAGTTACAAATATTTCATAAATAAAAGGACATTTGCTGAATATTTTAAAATAACCGATGCCACAAAAGAGTCACAGTTGAAAATGAGACAATTTCGTATTTCTTACTGTCTCCAAATTGAGAAACTCACGAAGACGATTGCATTATTGGCTAATTGATACTATGATCGTTAAAATACCTGCCTAATTATGTAGCTGATTCTTGTTTCAATGTCTGTTTTAAAAAACATTGATATTTTTCTCTAATACATTATGGAACATTCAGCCAAATGGCATAAATACCGGAAGACATATCAGGAAGGATGGACTAATAATGTCGAAACAGACAAAATCGTTTTTGTACACATTCCGACGCCAAAATTTAACGCTGTTGCATCGAAATACACCGACACATTTTTACCCGTTAGTTAAACTAACGCAAAAAGTTTCAAGAAACGGTTACAGAAACGTAAAATGTCGATTAAATATTTTCATAATTTCAGTAAATAATTACGTTTTTCATTCACTTTTGTGTGGATTGAGATAAGATTTATTTTCTTTTTTTTTACATTCTTGTACAAAATATATATTTATAGTTTGTTGTAAATTAAATTAAAGTACTAAGGTTGTAGAAACAAAAAAAAAAGATTTAATATCAATCAATTTAAGACACTCATGTTCACATAAGTACTCCTACTACTCATAAAGAACAAGTGTGACAATCTTGCTCGAGTAAATAAAAAACATTCTAAGAAAAGTAAGATATTTTTGTTTCTTACAATACTAAACAAGAAGTTTTCTTCGAGAATGTCTCTAGTATTCCGATTACATAACTCTAGTGGACATGTTTTATTTCTAACAAAGAAGTACCTTAGTATATAAGCACTTAAGGGTACACTAATCGACGGCTCGAACTCGTTGGTGGCGTAACTAATATGCAATTATGCATGCTAATTAGTCTAATTATTTATTTATTTAGTTTTTTAATTTTTACCATTTTGACAATTTTTTATTGATTTATTTATAGATTTATTAATTGCGCGTAAAATTTCATGAAAAGACCTTTTGTGGTATAGATATTATGAAAAAACTGCTGAATGTATTTACTCAAAATAAAATTATTTGAACTATTTATTAAATTATCTATCTCTATACGGTTTCTATTTTGCCATTTTATTACTACATAAGTTATTTATTTACACCCAAACACGAGTTAAAATTAGTGTTGAAATAATATGGAAGTTTCGACGCTTATAACTTCCAAACCAATATTTTTTTTCCAATTCTGCTTCCATACACGGCTAAATAATGACAAGAAAAATTGATATAATTTTTAGTTTTGAACGTACACCGTCAAACAGACGAGTAATCACCATACTACGTTTGTATGGAAGAATGACCGACTAGCGTCCTCTAATATACTATTTTTTTTATTTTTTATTCTAGGTACTGTACTAGTGAAAGTATTCAGTGTAATGCTACAAATTTTATTGACAATATTCCTTATGAAAATCACAAAGGAATCAAAGGACTATTTGAGTGTGAATAGAAGAAATCGTGTGGAGCTAAGCAAATATATGTGAATGCATTGGACACGCATTGTGAGATGAGTCTATGCACGTGTGCGATACATTCGAACAGTTTTTTGCATAGATGACAATAAATTATTGCGCTCTGTTTACCCTTTTTGAAGATACTTGAAGGTATGAAGTCTTGTAGGTGTTCTATAGATAATATTCTTGAGACATGAGTGTATGAATTTTACGCTCAATCGAGTTTTATTTGAAATCTAGTAACAATGAGTTTAGACCTACATGGAAGTTAACAAGATACCGAAAACAAAATATTGTATATTAGGTTGACGTAACCTTCAAGTTCTGGCTATTGTAGGTAAGCAGAGATAGTAAGTAAAATAAGGTAAGCCATTACGTTATGCTAAGTGCATCTCCGATCTACTTAAATAAGAACATTCAATAAATACTTTTGGCTAATTCTATGCGACCTATGACAAAAGCCTTTTGTTTAAATTTTAAAGGATAGATAATTATTTTCTATACCAATCACAATTCGATTATTTATTTCATTGGCAGTTCAAGTGTGGATGATGACACGGTTTCGACCCGCCACTCGAATTTGAAGTTACCTTAAAGAAACGTCCACCCGCGCCTCGTCACGCAGCAGCATTTATTTTCATAGTCAGTCCGGGTAACCGCCGGCCATTGTCGCTACGACGTTTGATTATTGATTTTTACGCTAAATGTCCCCTTTTTGGAAATTTCTATTCAACGCAATTATAGATCCTTTAACATTTTTGATGTATTTAATTGACAACAAAAGGACGTATCTGTACAATGTCATTAATAACCCGTATGTATAGAACTTGTCGCGATTCACGTGATCCTCATTCACGTAGAGACTGGAGCGTCTCGCGGGGTTGGTTATGAGTTTTGCAAGTCATTTTTATTTTATTTTTATTAAACCCTACTGACATTATGTCGTTTGCAAAAAGTTAGCGATTGCGGAAGACCACAATGGTATTTGGACAAGCAAAAAACCATGTATGTATGTAACTACGTAGGTTGTATGTCACACATGTCTTAGATTGTTTAATAAGCAATAGATCTACTGCAGCCAATGCACACGTCCACGACAATAGCCTCACCGATAGATTACCACTAGTACAAATAAATGTAAACACCTACTTTTTCCCAAACACAGATTCCATGAACATTGCGGCAACACAGACCGATTACCACAGCAAGGACCACAGAAAGGAGTAGAGAATACACACAAACTTGTTTACAACGAAAACGTAATCCTTTAATCCGTGGAGTATCACTGGCCGGTATCAGAGCGGCGTTTCTAGTCCTCCACAGAACCTAATTGTCACTGAAATCGTATACAGGCTGCGTTCCGAAAGAAGCCACACAAAAGAGTTTGTTTTCGTCCGCTTAGCATTAGTTGTTTGTGTTACCGCACAGTAGCCGTTGGGTTTGTTTGCATTTAATCTGTTTGTAATGCCCTTTCTTCCATGTTTTCATAATAGAGACAAAGGTCCATCGGCACGTTACATGCATAGCGACAAACATTACAATGAGGTTTTTCGTATGTCTTACTGAAATGTATTCAGAAAGGGTGCTGATTTAAGGTAGTCTAAAGTAAACACATTATAGAGTGCGAAGTAATAGAATATATTTGTAATTCTTTTTTATATGGGGCTCTTTTAGACCGATAGTAAAATACCTAGAACATTATGAACTTGCCAACGCGATAAGTAGGTACTCCTGCCATATGAAGGTATGATCATCATTCAAGTTCCATCTCGAAAACGAATTTCGGTTTTAGGACAATATATTTTTTACAAGTTTTATAAGTTAGGACTTTACAAAATACGACCTAAAAAAATCTTGAAACTGAAATAGGTAGTCAATCTGAGCTTGCATATATTATATATTATTTCATTAAAACAATCAAATCAACAAGAATCTAATCAAAACTAATTAATTTAGGGAATGGAATCAAAGTGCCAGTAGTAGTTCTCTTGGGTGGTTCTTAAATTCAATAAAATACTTGTTTGAATAATAAACGTGTCACCCGAGCCGTGACCCGCTTTCGGGCAGAGCTAGAAATAATTAAAAAGAACTCTTAAAAACGCCTTGTCTACTGATGAAACTCTATCTTTGCGAAATCAGATCTCGGCCGGCTCACTCTCAACTTATACGAAGAAAAAGATCCCAAGTTTTTTTTTCTTTTTCTTGGTAAAAAGTAAGGTGTAGGTAAAACGGGGGCGGCACGACAGCTGCCACTAATTTTAGAATCGCGAATGCGGTGTGCTCCTAGATGGGCTGTTTCTTCACAAAGACCCTTTGAACAAACTTAATCACTTTAGATAACTAATTATATGTAAAAAATGTTCTGCTCATCTGGAACTGATAGGTAGAGGTTGTACCAGCTGTTTATTACGTGTCATTATGATTAACAAGTAGTCTGAGTGTCTAGGACAAATTTTCTAGGTAGTTGTTATTAACGCTCTAATTCCATCATTAATTAATCCCGCAGGTCTACGTTGCTTTAATAAGGTAGATTTACGGGTAGATACTATTAAAGTAATGATTCTAATTATTATTAATAACTTAGGGACAGTTAAGGTCCTGGACACCTGCTTCCATGACTTTTGAGTCTTGACTTTACGTAGGTTAATTTTCCTAACCTACGTCATTATTTTGTTAAGTAAAAGAATTTTGATTTTTAATAATTTTGATAAATGCATAAATTTACACTTTAGGTTGTTATAGCTTACCATCACAGTTCATTGTTGGACATTCTAGAAGAAGAAAAAGAAGTTAAGTATAATTTCTAAGTAACGTCCTTTAGAAGTGAAGAAAATAATATGTCGAATACCTTAATATGCTTGACGGAAACGTGAAGGTTGTACTAATAAAAACAACGATTGGTATTCACACGTTAAAACAGTTATTGTACTTATAAGTGTGATGTCATATTATTAATATACTGTAGTAAGGTTGTGTGTCACTTGTAACTTTGTGTAACTTACATTGTTATTAAGTAGCACAAAACCATCTAGGTCAACTGAAATTATGCTTACCTATGCACATGAAAATTAATTAAGTTTGAATTATGACACAAGCTTTTTCTAGGTACTAGGTAATACGGGCTGGTGTCCGCAAGTCCACCTCAAAGCGCGTATGTTGCGTACGGGATTTCGCTAGTATTTTATCATCTAAGCTCAATCTAGCCATATGGCTAAACTATCTCTGTAATACAAAGACTATGATAAACAGCTATACTTCGTTCCACTCAAGCCAAATTCGGCACAAGTTCATATTCGCAAAAAACGAGCGTCGGGTAACAAAAGTCGGGCAAAGGGGCAACGTTTTTTTAAATATCAAAAAAGAGTTTTTAACAAAAGCGTGATAAACAGAACGCGTAACGGGCTGCAACTTGATAACCCTTAACACCTTGATCAATGTGGGTTACAGTGTTGGTGGGTTAAACTTAATAAGTACCGGTGCAATGCTTTTTACAGATTTTGCACAAAAATGTACGGCGGCTGCGCCGAAAGATGACACCATCCGCCCGCTTAGTGTTGGCTGTATTGTCATAAAGGGTACAGTTGTAAAGAATAAAAAAAATGCGTTATGTTTAGCTTGGCTATTTTCTGGATTACAATCACAGAATGTACGTATTTATTTCTATGACACGTAGGCTTATCTAGGTTCCTATAAAATGGTCAAATCCAAATGCACGGACACAAGAGAAGAACTTGAAATACGCAAACTTTGATAAGTTTGACTCGGTATCTTTAAACCACGATATTATGATTAATATCGTGGTTTAAAGATACCGAGTAGATATAAGCGCTTCACAGGTATTTAGACTGCATCTCAAGCGAATATATACGTGCATTCATACATGTATAACCCTGTTTTGTATTCTAGTACTTCAGTGACATCTGACCGCATTCATGATGACATGTGAAGCAGCTTAGTGTCTCGTCTGTGAAACTGATGCGGTGAAACTGTTGAATAGATACGTGACGAGCTATATAAGCTGTAACAACTGTAAGGAGTAAACAATTGCTGCTAGCGTTACTGCTACGAGCTTTTAAAGAGCTCACTGTTAGGTAAAAACACTGACATAAGCTTTTTTTGTTGTCAACCGGTATGATACAAGCCTTCGTAGTTAGTAAACATGTAATATCTTTGATATACCTACACTTTGTTTTAACTTCCGTTTAAATACGTATAAAATATAAGCAAGTTTTGTAGCAATACCTATAATATTAGTTTCTTCTTGCTAAAGTTATTGCAAAAATAACAAAATTGAATGGAAATGGAAAATATACATTTACATGATCTACCTTCCTTTATTTAATAATTAAACCAATCGTTCAAGTTGGATGCAGTCCACAAAGCAAAAAAAAAAAAATCGAACCAAGTTTCCATGACATAGCAATGTTGCTGCATGAATAAAATAGTGCGACCTTGAACGACAGTAAAAATCAATAGCACATGTATTCACAAGTGCACCATTATGCGTCAGCTGATCTCTTGTTAAAGGTCAATGCACTTTTTATTGTTCTCCACGCGAGCTCCATACAGAAAAAACTGCATCACAAAAAACAGCGTGTCGGTCCATTATGAAAAAATTCAACCCTACCGCTGAGTCGCGTGGCAGGTACCTACCCCATACAACCCTTTACAAAAACGCTTACAAAAAAAAGCTCAGGGAAGCGAAAGGGTAAAAAAGGGTTGATATTACGCATGCGCCCCGCGGGATCAGTGCCCTCGTTTTTCATTTTAAAATTTCGAAGTGCACATTTAGCTCTTTTTAAATTACATTTTTTTTCGACACGATTAATATTTTTTCTTTCTTTTAACCCCCTTATTTATGACAGGGTAGCAATAATGAGGGTTAATAATCGTGAACGGCGTAACTTATTACATGAATCAATACTTAGACTCATTTTTAGTAAGCTGCAGTTAGTTATGAACATAAAAAATAAAACTTTAAGTCCCTTGCATAATTATACTCAATTTTGCAGACCGTGGTTTCTCCCAGGAAGCACTCAAACATTTTTTAATTAATTTTAAACTTGCTTCTTCCACATTTAATGTTAATTGTAGGTGAGTTAATTTCGCCGGAGTCTTCATTTTTGTTTATTTTACCTGCATTTTCAACATTTCTTCGCATGAGCAATGTTTGAATGAGCGTACAGCATAGTCCTGTAGTGCAGGTTCTAATATTAAGAATATCTTGATAAACAATCAATGAATAAGTACATATGTTATTTGTCTCAATCCAATTCATGGTTATGGCTGTTTGTCTACTTACATGTAAGATTTATTTTCGAAATAAGAGTATTAGGAAGTGAAATAAAAAAATAAAAAAATTAATTGAGGAAAACAATTTAAAAAATATACATAAGTTCATGTAACTGGTAGATAATATGTTACACGATGTCCAAAAATCATTTGTATCACAGAAAACTTAAAAAATGCCGAAATCTTCCACTTGGAACATTATTAAGACACGGCCCGCGGCTATAATACGAACAAATTCAACATTAACGACAAACATAGGTAATTCGATAATAACATAAACATTTGAGGCGAAAACACGCACAGAGCTACCAAACGCGGAGCGAACCATAATTAACAAAGATAAATATCGTTTATTACTGTTAGGAAAGTCGATTAGAAAAAAACTACCCCTTTCACCCCACAATTTGTAACCCGTACAGTGGGCGCCGCGCCGAGCCGACCGGCACGCATAAAAACTTACGACCGCTCACGCTCGTGGAGAAGGCTTTCTTCGTAGCACTGGCTAGCTAAGCCGCGAAGCTAAGCCTTAAAAATTTCAAGAGTTTTTTTTTACAACTTCATTTTACCCTTTGTGAATAAAATGAAAAATAAAACCTTATTGAAGGTAGAAATAGAACAGGTACATTTATGTAAAGATCCACACAATTTTTATTGAATGTATATAGTTAAGTATTATAGATTCATTATGTTGATCTAAATGCTGCCAATCATTTTGGACTAGTGTAGACTAGGTACTATATTTAGTGGTATGTCAGAATTTTGTAAACTTAATTCGTTATTTTCTCCTGTAAATTTTTGCGATCAAAATTATCTCAAAAAACGAGTTCTCCTTGATATTTCACAAGGTAAATAAAACGTTAGTTTACGTTGGCTCACAGGTTCCTTTTCCACAATACTTACCACTAGGAAAAAAATGTTACAGTTACATAACGCTTTTCCATAATAATAGAATCATTATCGAAAAACAGAAGAGCGGCCAGCTGATTTATTGGATGATAATGGCCGCTGTCATAAATAGCTTTTTTCTAATGAACGTTTTTTATGCGTGTGCGCACACACCGGGCCGAACACAGCTTTTTATTAATGCACTCTGACTAATTACGTATGCATGTTAGTAGTTTTTTTAGTTTTCTTCATAAAAAGCTAGGATTCACCTTGTATTATAATGGAAAAGTAAACTGGATAATTAAGCGTGAATTTCTGTGATAAGGAATTATTAAACCTTGAAAAGTAATGTTTTGTTTAGTTTTTAGTCAAATAAAAAAAAATCGAGTCGACTGCCTCTGAGTTCTAGTGGCCGCAAGCGCTATTACTGAACATTAGGTCTTGGGTACAATTCCCAGGTTGGGCAAAGTGTTATTGGGTTTTTCTATATGGAATTTCTCGGTAGCACCCCAGTCTTGATTTGTGCCCGGTTGATGGCAATAGGTTCGCCCCCTATTACATGGGACTTAAACATAACTGGCGAAATGTGGGTGTACTAAAGGTACACCTCTGCCTAAACCTTAGGGATACGGCGTGAAGTTAAGTGTGTTAAAAAAATAGTTTATTTGCATACAATGTGGTAGGTAGGCAGAAGATGTTACATATACAATTCAGTGCAAAGACACATTACCCTATGTAGTGATGGCATGCAAATATTTAATACATAAAGTACGTATGTTAGTTAAACAGTCACATACAATTATATACCATTAATTATTTTAGGTATTAAATTCTGGTTTTAGCGTTAGGAATTCTATGAACGAAAATAACAATTAATTCAATTTAATAATATTTTAAAAGGTCCATTGATATTTCTAGTAATTTTCACATGCGACTTGATATTAGTTATAATCGTACAAGTTCTCTATTGTTGTTCTCTAAACTTGATTTAAATCAGTTGATATCCTAACAGCTATTTTCTTAAAGATTTTAACTAAATGAAATAAGTAATGGCTGATTTACACAGGGTCAGTAGACAAGTCAGTCGCAGCGCCAATGTCGGCGCCGCGACTGACTTTAACTGTTTACATGAAGTAAGTAGTAGTGGTGCGTTTCTCACGGTGAGCACACGTGTGTGAAGTCAGTGGGAAAAATGAATTCGCGAAAACAACTGAAACGACGATTTAATTATTTGTTGAAAAATTTATCAATTTTGCTGTTGAATGAGTTAATAGAAATGGTAGAAAATGAGATAACTAAAAATAAACGACAATGGGTAAGAAAATGGATTGACGATAGAAACGAAACTGGTGGCTTCGCTAAGCTTACGCGTCATTTTTATCGCCAGCGAAAAAAACGTGGTCACTCTACAACGCAGCGGCAGTGACTAACCACGCACTGACTTGTCTGTTTACACGGGGTTTATTTGGCTGGCGCGGGGGTGCGCGGGTGGCGGGGGGCGCCAACTGACTTTAAAATATTCGTGTCCGAATATTCAAGTCAGCGCTGACTTCAAGCCACTGTACTGACTTCAAATCAGTTTACACAGGGTTTTTTTCGGGTCAGCACTGACTTGCCTCGAATTTGTAGTCAGTTACTGACCCTGTGTAAATCAGCCTTAACACAAAGTGAAAGTAATTGTAACGACAACCTTCGTAGCTCCGAGCAACATTGAGACTCACTAAAACAAAATATAACGATTTGGTAAAAAAATAACAATTGAATCTCATCTATGTCACTAACATGTGTTCCCCGACCTTGACAAATGCACGCGAGTTAAATCGTTCGATGCACGACTCGTATGGACACTGTGATTTATGACGATCGCGAACTTCAAATATTAGCAATAACACGTCGTGCTCGCGTGGAGCGTGCCCGATACATTCAACACGCGCATAATTTCCTCAACATTTCGTCGTGACTTAAAACGACTTAAAAATTCAGCGTTTCCCCGTTGAAAAAAAGAGTTAATATTGATCGTAGATTTCTCGTCGTGGGGTGCAGCGGCCGGCTGAGTCACCCCACGGTTTTTTACTCACCCTAAGTTATATTTTTTGTAAAGCCCCCCCCTCCTCCCCCGGCCCGCTTTAAAGGATGAGTAGTCTCTATGGAAACGGCTCGATCTAATTTATAGGCGGGAGAAAGTACGGATTGCTTAATTAAGAATTTAAAATGTGTCTGCTAAGTAATTAATTATAAATTTTCAGTCCACCAACTTAGCGAGATAAAATTCTTTTTTTCTAATGACGCACATTTTCTGCTGTAGAGGCAGTGAGAATTTAATTAACGTAGAACAAAGAGGTTCTCTTGGAATGAGTATGACTACTATTTCGTGGGCATTTCAGACTTTTATAATAGGTAGAATTTTAATATCATCAAATCACGCATTTTTTGGACAATTGATTTCAATCTCTCGTAAAAGAACGTATATAAATAACCCTTTGAACGCAAAATACACTCTAAATGACACTAAAATGTACCAAATTCGAATCATCTAACTCATTTTAATATTCTATAAAATGGTTCAGTAATACTTGTGTCGAGACGTACCCCGACGTATGACGTGTGGGTTTATGAATACGCAAGGGTTGTTTAGCCGAGCGTCGAGTCGAGGGCACGCGCGTTTCAAAAAACTGTGGGTCACGGCCGCGAGTCGCGAGTCAGTTGTCGGGTTTTTGTGGCCCTGAGCGCGCGTCCCACATTACGTGCAGCGCCCGCGCAGCTTTTACTACACAGCTACAAGTAGGTGAGTTTGTTTTATAATTAAAACTCATAAGTTTAAGCTTTTGCCGGTTTAAGCACGTCATGCGCAACGAAGTCAGATTAGTCGAGAATTTTGATAGCTTTGACTGAGCGGTCTGCAGTGTGCCAGCTTGACACCCTTCATAAAATAGTAAGCCATCTCGATTCCGTGACAGTTTGCAATGAACCCAGTTGTAACTGTTAACATAAATTAGTTGTAAGGGTTAAAGAAAGCATTATTGTTCATTAGTACTAAGGTAATTTGAAAATCTACAAAGAAACGAGATCCCTAATTTCAACTTATTGCCTAGGTAAATATTTGATTATTTTTAACCACAAGTCTTAGGTACCTATAATAAATAACATAATTCTAACTAGTTCCCCTTGACGTTACCCTACCTACCAATATTGTAGTGCACCCTTTTGCTCAACGGTTTTACTACAAAGAGGATAAGTACCGATGACAGTTGTCGATTCTGCTCTATTGAGCAATTTATTTTTATACGTTTTTGATACTCCGAAGCTTCGTTAATCTGTTCTTTTATTTGTACGCTTTTGATGTAAGTAACAATTAAACGTTCGCCAGTTTATTGATTGGGACTATAATTTATTTCTAAATAAAATAATCGTATTGAATTAAGTAATATGTATTTGTTTATTATGGACAAAAATCTTTTGTATATCAACTTTTGATTTGACTAGAAGCATACAAAAGTTATTAGATAGGTATTGCTTCAGTAGGTATCACCACACTAATCCAATAACATTAATGCACGAGATTTGCTGATCATAATAATTAGATCTCGTGGGTTAGGCGAAAAAAAAACAATGGCGACAATGCTGCCTAATGAGCCATAAAGAAGAAAACGATACGTAGAGCAAGGCGTAGACAAAAAAGGGCGCGGCAGGGGGTGCGGGCGGCGCGCGGGCGGCGGCGCGAGGAAATGGCGGGAGAGCTAAATTAATTTGCGCGCTCCCGCCAAACAAAGGCACGCTAATGGAACGCGCCGAATGGAAAAAATGCCACCGTCCGCTCTCCGGCGACTTATTTTTTTTTTGTAAATACAACCTTTGACTTTCCCAAATGAATAACATTACACCCGTCGAAGTTTGCCGGCGCTTGCTTTGTCCCGATTTAATGAGGAAGAAGAAAACGCGATACTCACCACGCGTTCATAATTGTTCACTCAAAACAAACTTGGCTTCTGTTTTAATTACTTCGAGTGAAAAGTTTTGTCTAAGAAAAATATTCTTTTGTTCCCTGACATATTTCTTATAGCAAACAAACAATGAGCACATTTCTCTATCTTGAATGTGAAGTTTGAAATAAATTATTGAAAAGACAAGAGCATTATTCATTCATAAACAAAACCAATAAAAATCAATTATTTTAATGATTACAGTTATTTATGTAGATGTGTAAATATCAAAGATGTGAACACGTCACGTCTTTGTAGCGCGTAGCACTTTCGTAGCGCGTAGCACGCCTACGAAAACAAAGTCAACTGAAAGTTTACTTTTATCAAACCGTCGTCCGTTGGAAACTTTTTTTACATTAATTACTTAAATTAAGAATCCGTAATGGGTATGACGAGTATCACGATGTCGTGATGGGCCAGTGGTTAAGGCCTCACCTCTCATGCACGAGGTTGTGAGTTCAAATCCGGGCAATTATCAGGTTGACTTTTTCAATTCATAATTATGTACTTTCTGAGTTTATCTTGGACATTACTGACATCGGTGAAGGAAAACATCGTGAGGAAACCTGGACTTATTTAATATAAGTCTGAAATCACCAACCCGTCTTGAGCAACCGTGGTGATCAATGCTCGTGCCTTCTCTATATGAGAAGAGGCCTTTGCCCTGCAGTGGGACAGTAACAGGCTGGTATTATTATTATTTTCCTTTGTTTCATATATATACATACAATTTACATTTTTAAATATTTTTATAAAAATAAAAAATAAAACTAAAACATTAGAAAATATAAAAAATAATAAACCACCGGTATCGGGAACAGGGTCCAAGCTACCGGTGGTCAGGGCTTCTGAGAGAGGAATCTCCTAACGATACGCGCCGTGTCCAGAAGTACCGCTTTCTGGATCAAGCCCTTGATCCAGCTGCCTAACGAGAGCCTCCTCAGATGTTGGTCGAGGCTTATTATTATTATAATGAGTATGTTAATCACATGGTCAGGGCTGTAAAATGTTGTGAATAGTGCGTATGTGAGCTAAATACTGGGGAAATTCGAGTGAATTGTTTATTCAGGCATTGCTGTGTATAGAGTTGCATTAGTTACACTCACATTAGAGTTAATAATAATAATAATAATAATAATAAAGTTTATTCAAAAAATAATGTAGTACAGTTGAAAGAGTAGTAGTAGGTAGGTGGTGGGTAGTTGCTTACTGAGGTACTGACGATGACAGATGAGTTTAATATAGTCTGTCAGTGTTGATGCGAACTTGCTAAGTCACAAAGATGTTTGCTGAAGAATAATTTTGTGAAGGCACAAAGCGTAAACGACGCATTAACTTCTGACTAAAGGTGTTCATTCGGAGGTGTGATAAGGTAATCGCATTAATCGTACATGTCAGCCGCCGCTGGCGAGCAGACGCTATCTCGAGTCGCGAGATGCCGGAAACAATGAGCGATGATTATCTAAATGTACCTGTTCAGAGCGGCTTTTTGTCGCAAGATGATATTAATGCGCGCGCCATTACTCTCGCAGATTTATGTGCTCCCAATTAAAAGTTGCCACTGCTGAAGACGTGAAATTAGTGGAATTCCCTTACATTTATCAAGACATCAACGTTGCCTCGCGCCACGCGAAACTTCCCAAATTTAAATTAGAGACGATTTTTACAGCTACCTCCCCGTGGGGGGAAAGGGGGGGACGCTACCCTTTCCTTATAACGAGGAAGGCCTCATGCATTTTTATGTGCTTCTTTTTTCGCCGGCGTTTTAAACAAGGGGGTGAGCGTGGGGTGCGCCGGGGGGTGAACTTTTTTATTCGCGTCTTGATAAGTTAGGGTTGAAATTAGACGTTCGAGTTTCGTTCGCGGAATTCATAATGACGAAAATTAATAAGTTTTCTTTTGAGGGTTTTCCTTGGAACTACGGCGGTCGGCGAATACTTATAGATGCGAGTATAATATTGTACCTATTCTGTCACGCTTTTAATTTTATATTTTATACATGTCTTAAAATTCTTGTTGTCTAGGGGAATTGCTAAATTAACATACATATTTGGCAAGGAAGTATGTGAAGAGCGCGTTCGTATACTGTAATTTGCAACAATTAAAATCATGGATATATCCGCATAGCTGTTTCTAATTCGATTTGGGTCGTCCTCCAGTCTAACCACATCCGGAATAATATCAACTTTGTACACAGTGCAGGCATACAACCATCTGACCTACACAACCCAATTACTAGGCAATACCAATATCCTAAAGTAAGAACTAGATAGTTTTATCTTTCCGTAAGTTATTATACTTGCAAGTATTCGTATGACCACCTGGATGAGCGTAGCCTCCGTGCTACGAAAATGCTACGAGCTACGAAGACGTCATAATAATCGCATAAACGACATGTTTTGTTTATACATTCACTTATTTTACATAACATGACGCCTGTATTCCTCGAAGGGTTAGGCAGAGATGTACCTATAGTACAACCACATTTATCCTATGTAATAGGGGACGAGCCTATTTCCAGTCTCCGGGCTGCTCCAGAGAAATGCCCGATGGAAAACCCCCAATAACATTTTGCCCGTCCCGGGAATAGAACCCAGAACCTCATGCTCAGCAGTAGCGCTTGCGACCACTAGACCAATTGTTAAAAAAAACAAGTAATTTTAAATGTAAGGAACCCTTACAGCTACGTAAAGTTCTCGCTCATCGGTAAGCAGATTCAAAACATACGTAGTTACTGTATGTATGATTATCTCCAATCGTTCGTTATCTGGCGTGTTATTCTAATCTCGGTTATCTTCTTTCTTTATGCAAAATAGTATCGGGGGTGAGTCGGGGAAAACAGAACGGAATATAATAGATACACAGTATTAATATCTCCTTTCTCAGTAGGCCGCCGTCGGTTTCCGTTCTCCTTTTAATTATTCAATAAAATCTACGCAATCGAATGTAAATTAAGGATTTGTTATTCTTTCTTCAGGAGATGGGTATTAAAATCATATACCTATATATGTGTTACACATTAACATTCTTATATATGTACTACAATATATAACACAGCTATTTACACTAGCTACCAAATTAAAAGCCTAACTAACTTACTATACAAATAAATACCTACAAATCAAAAGGACACTAGGCGTCCAAGTACTCGTCCGCATCACTGTCAACCGGACACTAGGCGTCCAAGTACTCGTCCGCATCACTGTCAACCGGACACGTGCCCAGTAGACTGTCAGCATTGCCACGTTGAATGGCAATGCTAATTCTTTGACCGAAGAACGAGCCAGCCCTCTAGTCACGCGAAGTGTCGACCACTCGGCGAGAAATTTCCTCAACAAGGAGACGCGCGCTGAAGCCCCATAACATTATGTGTTTCATTTGAAGATCAATGTTTAGTATGGAGATCGTGTCCGTGACTGCTTGTAACTATTGTTAAGCGATTGGTAATTAGAGATAACGGTAGAGGTAATGGTGGAACGCACAAATAATTAGGAGTTTTGTATGATTATCAAAATTACTTCCTTATTTTGATGCGGTGTTACCTACGACACATTAGTAAGTGTTGTAAGTTCCAAATCATGATAGATGTTTATTAACGATTAAGTAGGTACTGTCCACGGCGGCGTAGTACCTAATTTTAATCATAATGGCTATTATTTTAACTTGTAGTTATTGAAATGCTTTTCAGAGACATCAAATAAGGAGCTTATATCGATGAGAATAGACGTAACGGGTCATTGAGGTATTTTCCCCACGTCAGGCATTAGTGCGGTAAGTAACGCGGTCGGACACCGGTGTCGGAGGCTGTCAGCCGGCACCGGACGCGGGACGGTTGGACGGGGAGGGGGACGTGAGCCCGTGTGCACATGGAGACACTTGTTGAGTCTATGTGTGGGCATGCGCGCCTCACCTCGCGACACATGACCGACACACACGCTTCCTGTTTACTTACTCCATCACCTTACTCAATTGTGACATTGAGTTTTGATGTTAAACACTACATTATTTAAAGTTAATGTTAGAACGGAATAAAATATAATATTTAACTAAGAACTCCGTATTTGCGCACAGCTTATTAATTATAATGAGTACAGAACTTGATCGACTTAAGTTTAATAAATCACGAGAGATAAAACATCGAAATTCTTTTCATAACAGCCTATTTCCGCAAATGAATGACTATTATATTTCACCAAAAGTTAGAAATTGGAGAAATCAACGAAGCACCGTGAAGTCGGATTTGTGCAATTATAAGAATATAAAAGAAAGTCATTAGTCCAATCAATCTGGGCGGGAGGCGAGCGCGAGCGGGCGCGGCTCGGACGCTCTCGTATTATAATTCGCGTCTAATAACGTCGTTAACAACGCACATTAAAACAAAACAAACAGCGGTGACGGGAGCGGGCGCGGGCGCGGGCGCGGGCGGGCGCCATCCTTCCTCGAATCCGTGTCATTAATTTACGTAATGCGTAGGTACGCGCTATCCCCAAATATTTAAGAAGCCTCCTCCGGGAGCGCCCGCTCCTCCACTATCCCCCACCCGCGCGGCCCGCCACCCACAACCCGCCTGCCGAGAATTATGGCGGCCGCCTTGTAATTATATTTTTTAATTTATCTTCCTTAGCGAATACAATGGAGGCGCCACCCCGCCACCGGAGCGCTTCTTTCTCATGCTGAATATTGTATCAGGCCGCTGAAAAAAGGAAAGAACGCTTTAATTACAAGCGAGAGAGCGACCGGCATTACGCGCTAAATATTTGATGCTGTCTCTTTCTTCAGCCGGTCGGCGGGTGCTCCGCGGGGCGGCCGCGTCCTCAATAATTAAAACGCCTATTAACTCATTCCTCTTCAGGTGACCCCTCATTACGTCCCGAATAAAAAATTTCGAACACACCGTATACATAGTGATTGCTGCCAAGTGCCACCCCACTTAATTAATCCCCACTAAAGTATCACTATACATTCACTATTACGTTCCACTTTTGGTATTATCTGTCCCAGGTGTACAATTCTCAAACACACTGTATCAATCAGGTCTCATGAAATTATAAATACTCTGAGTTACATAAATACTTTTAACAATTTAAATACATGATCGATGTGACAATATGGATGTAGATGGTCGAGGTTCATAAACTCCGTACTGCGATTCGTTTGCTTATACTGTCATCTGGATGGTGCATGTAGCAACACTCCTATACAATAGCACCTGTTATGATCAGGACAAACGGCAAAATCTGACGAACATATTATATTAAAAAACCTCTCGATTGTAATAAAATCGCAATCATTACTCGTAGCATAGTGCTACAAGCGTCGCAAAGGTCGTAGCAAAACTAAATAATAAATAAATGCTTTATTGCCATAAACAGGTTACAAAAAATTTGAGACCCTGGCTCCAGAGCTAGGTTCCATTTAGGTTACAATATAGCAGTAAAAGGTGATATTATTTTACTTTAAATTAAATTAAAAAAATAGAATAAGAGAAATTAAAAACTCTCACATTAATATACCTAACATGTTGTTATTATCATTCATAAATCTGACGTACATTTGTCAAATCTGACATTAACCTCATAGTATAAAGTTTATACTATTATTAAGAGAATGCTCAGTTTATACTATAAACTGAGCATTCTCTAACTAATATCGAACTATGTATGTTACTAGCAAGACTATTATGCTCTACCTAAAAAGATCAAAAACTTAAGCCTAAACCAAACTTCAATACGCATAACTAGGCAAATACATTCGCCAATTTAATTAGATATCCACACGATTATAAAAATACAAGTGTCAAGCAGAGGGTACGCGTTGATAAATAAGTGAACAACAGTCACAAATGAAGGCGGATTCCGTAGCGTGGACACGGCCGTGCAGTACTTAGCGCGAGGAGACAAAGTATAAAGTAGCGCCCCAGCCACCCACTGAAAAACGTCTCTAATATTCTTTTAGAAACGGTGGCATTTACGGGCTATATTTTATCCTGAATTTGCATACGCTCCTTTTTCGTACCCGTCCTCTATTTTATGGGTGAGTATTTTTTTCATCCGGGGGTTAAGATACAAAAGGGTAAAGCGGGCCCCCGCGCTGATAATTAAATTGCACCGGAGCGCGGGAGCGCTGCTAAAACTGCGGCCCACAGATACTTTGTAGTCACCCTGTCGATGCCGGCGTGCACCCACGCTGGCGCGGCGTTTTTATTATTGTCTCACGACACATTAAACTTCATGATTAAATCATTAATATTCTGGAGCAATGTTGGTGTCTTTGTATCTTTGTTTTGCAACTGATTGCTACAAAAATGTTACATTTCACAAGAATTATTTCAGTTTGGTAAGCTTAATTACAGCCAGCTAAGCTTAAGCACTGATGACCCTGAATAGCCTGCTTGTATTTATATCTGTGATTATTTAACAAATTAATGATATTCAAATTGGAGGAAATTTTTCATGTCCTAACAGTCGTGATAATAATTTAACTAACAAATTAGGAGAAATCTTACCCTGCTCTAAGTCAAATTACCATAATTGCTAATCAAATGTTGTAGGAGTAGCCGCGTCGGCACGGCCGCTCGCTTTGTACTAATTACAAATTCTAATTCCCTCTCTTGTTTCATAGGCCCTTTGAATTTGTAAATTATTGCTTTTGCCTTAAGCTATCAAATTAATTCTCAATTCTTAGTTCTGTAATTATATCTTGGATTCTTGGTACGCATCCAATAAAGTGTGTACACAAAGCCGTACCTAGGAAAATATTTCAAGAGTGAGGAGGCTTCTATGAAGATTCCCTGAAAATGTAATTCTTAAACTTATATAATTTTTAATTATTTAGTCAAGGTAGCAACGTTTTTATCTCGAACGATCTGGACAAAGTTGAAGGTGGATCTATTATTAATTGATTTTATGGAATTATACGTTTACGTAGCTGTAGGTACGCTGAAATGAAGAGCTTTTTTACAACATTTCGGGGGTGTTCGATCCCCGTCGTACCCCCGAGCCCTGCTTCGGTCGATGGTCTTGTAAATTAAAATTTAATGTTGATATTTAACCTCTACTGTTATGTTCTCTACTAAAATGTTTCAAGTTACAATTAAACTCGTTCATTTTACCGGCAAGTTTATGTTTAAATGTGACTAAGTTTGACAATCCTCATCTTGACACTCTCGTAAACAGAGATTGTAAAGTCCTCTTTCTTTCATAATATAAAACGTGGAAGAACGTCAAAGTGTCCAATATAAGATGTTTTCGGATATTACCATTCCATTCAATGTTGCCTACGCAACATACAAACGTACGGAACACTGTTCATATTAGTATACTTAAGCGTTTTACCAGGAATCAATGACGCAATAAATAAAATTAAAACATGTAATATAAACTCACTGAATACCTATCAGTTATATGAGCTCAGGAAGAGGCTGTAATTTGTTTGAAGTGCTGTAAAGAGGATTTTCTTGAAAGGAAAAATAACTCGTCAAAAAACTTAATATTAAAACATTTTCTCTGTATAGGCATTCGAGAGCGACGTTGCGAACGATTTTAATTCTATCACAAGTCTACTTATAAATAACACCGGCTCCAATTAAAAGCGCGCGACAGCTTTGAAAGCGGAATGAAGGAAAGTATAAGTACCTAGGTGGGGAAATGTGGCCGTGTTTACGGAAAAGCTCCTCCGGCAAATATTATCGCGAGACGAGCGCGATCAAATATTCAGTCGGCGCGCGGAGGCGGCGGCGCGGGCGCGGGACGCAACCCTCTCCAAGTTTCAAGCCCTTCCCTTTGCACGCCCTACACTAATTACGTTTAGAGTTCTTAAGCGAAATTACTTAGGCCCCTCGCCACCCGCGCCCGCACCGCCGACCCGACCCCCTTCCGGAAATGAGGCGCGCTGGAAAAACAAGAAAGAGGAAAGCGTTATATAAGAAGGTCGCTGTCTTTCTGAACGTCCTAAATCTGGCCAATCTCTAAAAGATGTTGATGTAATGATTTTTTTCTTCATTTTCGCGAGCCTTCTCTGTTCATGAGCGGTTGCTAAGTGAAAAGCAATTAAAGCACGGGCGAGTGATCTCCACCCCCGCCCCCCCAGCCCCCGGGGCGCCCGCCGCCCACCTCGACACTCATTCGATCAACAAGAAAGATATTACAATAAACACGATTATATGCATTTACGATCATAGCTGTCCACTGTCCAGCGTGTAACGAGTTGCTACTTGGTGGCGCGGCTATTACTAACTCGTAAAAGCACATGTTATGATGCAAACACGCATGTGTCGGTTTTAGCTGAAGCAGATAAAGGACTTTTCAGAGGCACATGTCGGATAACCTGTTGAGCTTACAGAGCTACGTCAACTAGCCACACACACACACATATTGTATGGTGTAGTGTAATGTTGGTCTACACATATTTCGCGCCAAAACCAGGTTTGATTCAGCTTGTTTTGGTTCTAATATTAGAAGAATCCTGAAGTTTTCACGTCATTAACTAGTTTTCTCTTTATGGTTAATAATCGACTTCCAATTTTTCATTATCTGTGGGAAAATGGATTATTAAAAATTTGAGAAATAAAAATCAGTTTATGGAAAATTCGTTTGAAAACATAATTAATTCAGTTTGCGGCACATTGTGGAGCGAGCGTGGCGCGTCAACGGCAGCCGGGCGACTTGAGCGAACAACCGCCCGACCGCCCAACACCGAGCTTCCGCACCTTTCATGTGCCAACGCACAGTTTAATTTCCTAATTCTCAAAAATATTCTCCAAAGACAAGACAGTCCTGGCAGACTTTATGATCTAATAGGAAGCCACCGCTGACGTCAACACACAAACACTCGCTGCGAAGCAACAACAACGCTGTATAATTTCCTGTTTTACTAAATAGCTTTGAAGCTTGTAAATGGATTTATATGACAGTTCCTTTCAGCTCGTCATTTCGTTATACCTCGATCCTATTAGTCTCTTTTGCATTCTACAAAAAACGCTTACCTACATACAATCAGAGTTAGGAGCCTTTTCGCATATAATATAATAACGTGTACCTAAATCTATTATTTTCCAGATTCACTGCTGTCCACCAAGTACAAGTTCTTTATACAGATAGCTAAATCGGACGTTTTCAAATTCAAATCCCAAAACAAGAATTTTAACTTAAAATTCTATTTTCATTTCTCCGACAAACATCAGCAATCTTTTCTGACTAATCAACGATGTTAAAAACTCGACAGTGTTAAGATTTACCACCAATTTAGCTGTTTCGCGAGTTTTTATTCTAAAGAAATTTCC
Source organism: Agrochola circellaris (assembly GCA_914767755.1). Classification (NCBI taxonomy): domain Eukaryota; kingdom Metazoa; phylum Arthropoda; class Insecta; order Lepidoptera; family Noctuidae; genus Agrochola; species Agrochola circellaris. Next base: position 8,864,107 of record OU611847.1, read on the forward strand.
TCGGTGTCCAACGGCTTAAATTAGGTAATGTAGATGGAGAATAGCGTCGCAAAATTACAAAACAAGAGAGGGAAACTTGCGGTTGTTTAATGAGATTTAAATAATTAATGAGCGTGCAAAATTGGTTTCTTTTTTCAGGCAGTGGAGTGCTTCGGGGGCTACGATGAAAAACAAGCCATAATTGCAACCCCGACCGCCGCGCGACGGGGACAAGCGCTAACAGCGTCTCGCGCAAAATATTACCCGGCGAGGGAGCTTCCCGCCGATCATAATTTATAAAGTAAAACTTTTAATTGCTATCGTTATAAATCTTATTAGGGCACCAATTAAACTTGTAAGCTACTGGTTAAATATTGAGATTTAGTCGTCAATTAACGTTATTAACTATAAACACACTTGCAGTTGCAGGAACCTAACTGGGTAGCCTTGTATCAAAGTACCTTCCTGTTGGTATGTTCTTGTCGTCACTACTTAATTTAGTCGCAACTACCTTAATTATTATTATTTCCTACTCACCGTTACTAAAATAACAGTTATTTCCAATTCTTTGTCAAATATTTACTGAGCCTTGATCGAATTCTAATTCTAAAGAATCAATAGAAGTGCCTACCTACTGGTTTTCTTTCCCACATCAAGTTAAACCTCATTGGGCACTTATTTATACATATGTGCAAACGTATAAAGATCTTATCAAATGTCACATATCTACTGAACAGTAAATTTTCGTTATTTCCCCAAAAAGGGCACCCTATAACATTTACATACCGTATGATGTAGTCTCACTCGTACCAATTGGTTACAAAAGCGCGACCGTTAGTCGAAATTCCAGTTGATTGATTCTAAAATAATTTACTTGTAAAAGTCTTACTTTTCACCAAAAATGCAACTTTCAGTTCGTTGACTTTATAATAATGAAGTCTTGCTATCGCGATATCTAACGGAATATGTAAACGGAACAATGTTCTTATTCAAATGTGTGTGATTGACATCTCGCCGGGCGGTCAGCCGGCGGCCCGACGTTTTGCAAGATTTGCCTCCCTTCGCCCGATTCGCCCTACCGGAGCTATTGTAAATCTGACCACGATCAAAGCGATTGTGATCAAATCCAAAAAACTATTTAAATTTCATTCACCGCCAGAAGCTGTTTTCTTCAATTCGCTGGGAATTTCCGTTATGAGTTAGGCAACTGTTCCGATTCATTGCCTGTCATGTATTAACTGGTTTTTAATACAAATTCAATGTGGGGCAAGGATAGACTATTAGAGCTATAGAGAAACTCTGATGTAGATTTACCTACTAAAGTTGGTGAATGTTGTGATAACCACCATAATTCTTAAGCCCATCTTCTTTTTACCACCTGATCCAGCCACTAATTCTTTGTTCAGACACCTTAAAGTGGAGTTAGCCCTATGAAGTCCATACCAATAAGTATAAAGGTACCACCCAACTCATTAAAATCACACCTCTAATATATCAAGTTAACAAAACGAAGCCATGAAGTAGTGCGCTCATTACCAACTGCAGATGTTGGGCCCCACTCGCGTGCGGTACTTGTGCCACCCCACCAAAACATGGTTGTCAGCTTCACTACACAAAAAACGCGGCCAGATTGTTTACCTCACTTTTTACCTTTTTTTAAACTACTGTTTAGCTTTTTATAAGTATTTTTGTCGCTGAGCACGCGGCCACCGCCTTTATAGAGACATCATTCAAGCGTTTACAGATAGGTGCGCGATCTATTGTGATGCGAGACGCCAAGGCTATTCATTTTTAATGTTTATTTAAATACAGATAATCGGTGGATTTGTTGAAGACCTCGATATTTAGAATTTAATTTGTATCAATTTTTTTCAAGGTCTGTTAACTTAGGGGCTTGTTTGATGGGGAATGTTTTATGAAAAAGAAAGAATTTTACATTGGATGAATGATTAGGATGGTGATCTAGATTGATCGCTTTTTTGTTCTAGTTGGTCTACTCTTACCAACTAGGTTTCATATGTAGGTACTTAAATTACAATCTTACCTGTATTACTTTCTATAAGTACTTACGATCTACCTTGTACATAATACTTATGGCGTGGCACTTAAAAGAGCTGAGCATAAACTTCGTAGACCGCTACTGTGAATGTGTTGACTGACAGAAATAGAAAGAAGTATACGTGCTAATAGGTATAAACAGTGCTTATATGAAGCTAGCCTCTGCTCCCAGCTAGGCCCGCGCAGAGGGCAGAAATTATCCCACGGGAACGTACTAATGGGATTGAAAGTATCCTATGTCCTAACACTGAAGACAGGACACTACTACCCACCTAAGTACACATAGGTAAGTAGGTATCGATTGTGACTACGATTATGACTGGGGGCCTACTCCCTAAGCGAAATCCGTAGTTTCGGTCGTCGTTACGGGCACTTTGTCTCCGTCTCACTTACGGACATACCGTAAGAGAGAAAGATAGAGAAGCGCCCGTAACTACGGATTTCGCTTAGGGTGTAGGTCCCAGATTCGTTGATAAGTGGACACAATCGCGACGACTGTCCTTGAGGTCCTAGGTCTGACTGTGTCCGTAAGTTTACCACATTGGAAAAGTGCTGCTACTTACTGAGAATTTAAGGAAATCTCAGCTGCAGGTAGGAGTCTTGCAGAATCGTGCCCTTGTAAGGCAATGGCAATAAGCTCGCCCCCCTATTATCTAGGACTAACAATATAACTGGCGAAAACCTATCTGTAAGTAAGTAGGTACCTACATCTCTACCTATCGGATAGGTTTTAAATTGGATAGGTCCTATCCACGGTCCTATTCCCATCGAGGAATTCAGGTGAGAATTTAATTTGGTATGAGCCATCAAAGAAACCTTGAGACTGTTGGGAACTTTAAAACCACAAAAGTAAGATTTCCTGCTTGCAGAGTAAAAAATACAATAAGTAGAGGAAGGATGGAAAAATACAATTTTAAGTAAAGACACAATAACGGGTGTCATTCAATCAAGAGGTATCGCGACCACAAAGATTTGTTTTTGTGTAAGTAATGCAGTTTTTGCGAAACATTTTTATTAAAACTTTGTCTTTTCATTTCAATGACAACGTGACTTGTTATTTTATTTCCAGCTTTTTTTCCTCAAAACTGAGATCATGTTTTAAAATTACCGCAAAATGTTGCCTGTGATGATGATAGGTATCTACAATCAGTCCGCAACAAAGGTCGTTTAACACTTGAGTTTTCCTAATTATTGATCAAAATGTATTGTTTGAAAAAATCGGGACAGATGTAATGTTGATATTATAAAACAAACTCTTGGCCGTTACGTAAAATGTTAAAAAGAAATAAGTTCGTGTCAATTTTAAAGTGTAATCGCTAGTTTTATTGCTGTAAAATCTTTCAATTACAAGAGTTGGTCCCGCCATTATGACGTTTACGTCCGTACCTAACTAATTATATTTCAAACGAACGGCAGATTACTTTTTCTCGGCGCTTAGCTTGTCTACTATTTAAACGCGTGTGTGCGGGCTTACAGATTAAAGTAGGTCTAATGCCCGTTTCCACTAACAGTAGGCGACACCTAAATTAATGCGAAAATAAAAGCGCGCTGTTGGATTTTCAACGCCGAGCCCAGTGCCGAAAGAGGAAAATTCATCAGCGCGCTTTTAGTTAAGCATTTATTTAGGTGTTATCTAGTGTTAGCGAAAATTGACATAAATATGCGACGGGCTATTTCTAGGCTAAACCATCGTCATCAGGAAGACATTGATTGGTTTACGCCGCCATTTTTATTATTAATCGGGGTAGTAGCAGAATAAATAAAACAATTTATATTCAAGAATTCAGTTATGTTTTTATTGCAAAGAAAATGCAACGGTACATGAAAATGAAGATAATTAATAATATGCATGATATGTATTAACATAAAAAGCCTTAATACTGAAGTAATGTTACTTTCCAATTACACATTCTGCTTGTGACTTTTTATCACTCAAAAATTCAAAAAATTTCATTCTCTATCATCGATCCGATGCGTTCAGAATTTTCCTATGCGCACCAAAATCAAGTCAAACAATACAGTGCGTTCATTATAACTTGACCGTTCCCGCAATTGGTAGCACTGGATTTTGCAGTCATGTGATTGGTAGTACTGTTATGTCAGTCGCCATTTAGAACTAGTATTGAAATTAGGACTGCAAAATTCAGTTAGTTAAATAGTAAGAAAATGAAAAAAAATACTTATACAAATTAACGGTAATTACAATTACTTTATCTAGTAAAAAAATATAGAGCACTTTAATTTTGAATAAGTGCACAGTGTTAAGACAAATATAATGAGCCCAAACTAAATGAGTTTACTAGTAGCCATTTCTTAATAGCTCTAAATCGAACTCATGATCGGTTACGCGGAAATATCTCAATGGACTTGGAAGTATAAAGAGTTCCAGACTCTATGTACTTCCAAGTCGATTGAGAGCGTCCAAGGGCAACTGTCAAATCCGACGAGTGACGAAACACGAAGTTTGCCGAGGCATATTAAGAAAATAGTTTACTGTACTATATTATTTTATTGTTATCTGAATAAGGATGATGCCTGGGTAAACAAAAAGAAATTCTAACTAGTCGTATTTTTTGCTTTATCATATTAATAAAAAATTACTTAGATAAAACGCATTTTAAGTTGGGGAGTGGGGGTCGCTACGTCACAATTATAAAATCTACATACTCGTGACGTCATGGCACATTTTAACTCAGTCTATCGCGGTAATCTTTAGAACTTGTAAAAAAAGAAAAAATACGTGTCCTATATTTTTTATGATCTCCAAGACGGACTAAAAACAATATTTAGCCTATTAAACACATTTGCAAAGTTTTAAATGAATACGACCTACAGAAGTGGGTGAAAATTTAATTCTTATATTATCTTACAAACACATTCAAATCAACGTAATATAAAACATCATCCAAAAACATTTTCACGTAATATAGTTTGTACTTCATTAATCGAAAGAATTATCTATCTCACCCACAACAAAATATGTGGATACTTATGGTGTCTTTTTGTTCAACAGTGGCACAGATGAATACAGATTCATTCCGCATTTTAGGTATGAAGCTGCAAATACGCGGCAGACGTCGACTGTCGGGCCAATTCAGTGAGTGTAACGTAGCCAGATCTAAGAGTTACGCGATAGAAATAGAGGAAACTTCTATGTAAATATAACTGTAGGTAATTAGCGCTGTGCGACCTGAATTGCACTTTATTGTGTCGTAGCAAGAGTCGCTTTTTATTCAAATGATTTTGCGGGGTGAACCGTCTGTATTAATCTGTGACAGTGGATAAATTATATGACAGATACAATAGTAATTATCTATGTCCAAAAACACAGAACTAAAAAATGCTAATTATATTTATCGGAACCCTCAATCACTCCGTAAAAATGATAACATAACTAATGATAAGCAATCTAATGAAAGATAGTTAATAAAATTTACAAGTTTAAAAAATGCTGAATCGATTACAAGATACTCGTTCGGAATGTAAACAATTCCATGTGTAATGAGAGAATGATTAATGAAGAATCGAAAAAAATAAAAAAATAATACATTGTGAATTATGAAAGGCAAAACACCAATCCCAGTTTCGCTTATATTTAAAACCACCAACCAAATAATTTAAAGACTCTCGCTCACCAATATAGCATAACTCTCTTTTATTCATAGTATAATTTAGAGTATTTTATCCTATCAAGTATATACAGCGAAGGCATCAATAATTTGTGTGTTCGATATAAATTTACCTAATTTAATACTATAATACAACACTATGTACGATATTGAATTTTTATTGCGTAAGTGGAAACATTCAGAGCAACTCGACTTGATTTTGGACAACAACTTGGCAAGCAATCACCTGCTTGTAAATAGTTACCGCCGCATAAGGACATATCCCGCTCTATTCGGTTTATGAAGTGAGCTGTCATTCCACCTAATGCTAGGGATTGACACTAATGACAGCTCACTTGATCTAAGTTTTCACGGTGAGATTTTTACGGAATAGACCGGCTGACCTGGCTATACAGAATATCAGTCATTACAGGCGCATTGCCATTAACCGGCAACAACACTGCGACAGCAATAGGCATAAGTGTCTTTCACAAAGAGCTCGACTACTGACTGTCAAGGAGTCAACTTTCGCAATAAAACACACTATCAGTAACGGGACATCGGGCACTTTACAGTAAGTACCAGGGCGTTAACATGACAAATCGAGCTTTTGAAAGAGACAGTCACACAAGTATGTGTGACAAAGACAACGGTCTACAAAGCTGACCTTTTTTTATAAAACTCCATCGGCCTTATCAAAACAAAACCCAAATTTTGAACTCTATTTCGACAGCGTTAAAGTTCTAATTAAAACTGACGTCAAACCCGAATCTGAGGTCCGCTTGCACCACAAATCACTAAATGCGTTTAGCGCTAAATGAATTTAAAATTGTTTGAAGATGTCAGAGACAAAACGGTGTTTTAAATGAATTTTGTGATTTTATATTAAGAACTTTACCGTCCTCTGAATAAATGTCAAAATACAATAATATTTTTATTTATTTAAATATTGTAATAAGACGACGTGTATCACATTAACGACGGGGTACAGTGCGATCAAGATGATACGAGTCTAGAGTGTTTAGTCGAAGCTGACGTATAAACAAAGTTTTGTCAGCAAGTGTTGACGGACGCTAAGTACTCGTTGTATTTCTTCTCCTGCGCTTGTTGCAGTTTCTGCAGCTTCTTCACGAGACCTTTGCTGAGTTCCTTGCCTTCGTGATCGTGTGTTGGTAGACCCTGTAAGAAAATTTGTATTCTATAAGTTGAAATAATGTCATCATGGCCACTCATCTTTGTCTACTAACTCAAATTCCAGCCATATTGACTCAAATGGTTGGATTGAATAGCCCTCAATCTAATCAGATGAGACTGAAACGGGGTAACTACCGGTTACTGGACTTTGCATGTTGCCCATGCTTTAGTATTGTGAAATATCATGCCTGACGGTGACTTGGAATATTCAAGGGTTAAAAAAACATGTTTAAAACAATAACAGCCGTGCTCTTCTGCAAACATCTCACCGTGATAACTTGGGTGAAGTGAGCTTGTTGTGAGCTGTCATTGCACCTAAAGCTAGGGGTTGACACTATGGACAGCTCACTTCACCTCACTCTTCACGGTGAGATGTTTACGGAATGGATCGACAGTTCACCAAGATAGATTGAAAAATACATTACTTTGGTGCATTAAAGTTAAAAACAAAGAAAAGATTTATTTTTTTATTATAAAATACATGCCTAAATGCAATTTACCTTATCATCGAACTTGGAATACTTGTCGGCCTCCCGCCTGAACATTTCTCCAGGAGGTATCTTCTTGAGTTCTTCCTTAGCGCGCTGCGCCTCGAGCAACTCCTGCTTCTTCTTCTGCTTCTCCGCTTCAAGCCGAGCCTTCTCTTCTCTCTCTTTCATTATTTCTTCTTTGCTCACTAGTTTGACTACTGTGCGGTCTAAGAGGGGGAAAAAAATGATGATTAAGTATGGAATAAAATTTGCTTGTATGAAAGATGTACGTGTTTGTAATGTAAGAGTTGCCATATATAAATCTATATTTATATATGGCAACTCATATATACGTAACAATAATAAATGTTTTTTTAATTTTTATAATCTAATATTTAAAAAAGTAATCTTGATGTGTAAATATGAATAACGGAAAATAATCATAATACCAGTCTATTTTTTTATTGTCCCACAGCAGGGCAAAAGCCTCTTCTCATACAGAGAAGGCACGAGCACGCTACGCTTGCTCAATGTAGCTTAAATCAACAACAATAAAGTCGACTTTTCAATAGCAATACTGCTCTGCTAAGCCGAAAGGCGGTATCTCTGAGATACGCCCTTTTAGTTTTTTTTATACCATTCAATATCTAGTTATAACCACATACCGCTATCGAACTTAAAACATTTTAAAAAACCACTCAGAAGTTCCTTATATCCTTATGTTTCCTTAAATTACAATTTACAAAAAGTCAATTTTCTCAAAACTTACTCCGATTGAGATACCGCCTTTCGGCTTAGCAGGGCAGAATAGACTAAATCAATATCTCGATTCCCTGATACCGAGTTGTCCAATCTCACATCAAGTTTGAGAAGATCACAGTTACTTAGTACAGGACCGCCCCATGTGCAAACTTCGTAAGTATTCGGTACTCTTTGGCTCTCTTCGGAACAAAACAACGACAGCTGAAGCTTCCACTCACCAGGTTTATCCTCCAGTCGAACTCCCAACTCGGGCAGATCGACGTCCCGCAGCTGGTCGCACAGCGCCAGCACGGCGGGCGCGGCGGCTGCGCGCGCGGCGTCGCGCACGCGCCCGCGGAACGTGCTCAGGGCTTCTAAGTACGGCATCACTGTTTCTTCTAGCTGTGGTGGTAAAGAAAACAAGGGTCAACTTTGCTATACTCAGTTTTTCAAGGGCACAATAATATTCGAAGTGGTGTCTGTTAACAAATGGAGCTTTTTTCTGACGTTTAAACGTCTTTTCGCTCGAAGTACTTGAATACCGTCATAAACATGTAAGATTTCAATCGCTAATCCTATCGCGAAAACCTCAAACGACGCAAATACTCCAATCTTATTGGGACTTATATGTTTGAGTCGTTTGGGGTTGAAACACTAGGGCCATGGGGTCCGAGTGCTCACTTAGTTTTTCAAGACATCGCAAATCGGTTGGTGGACTCTTCATGTGACCAGAAGGCTGGCCTATTCTTCGGCCAGAGAATCAGCATTGCCATACCACGTGACAATGCTGCCAGCCTTTTGGGGATTTTTCCTGTTGATAGCGATGCGGACGAATTTTTTGATGCCCTATGATTGTTCCCACCCCCCACCCCTTTCTTATATACTTTTACATATTATTATTATTATTTTAAGTTCGTTAGTTTTTCAATCATGTAAATACGTGTGTGTAAATAAATCGCTAATAACTACAAGACTTTTAATGCTTGAGTAATGGTTGAGGACGCAAAAGATAGGTCATATTTATAACAATTTTGAGGCAGGATGTAATTTGCCTTTGACATCACATCACGAGGCAGGCGCATGCGTAGGACCCTCTATTTTTCACTATATGTCGAAATTCCAAATCGTATAGTGCAAAAACGTGTTCAGCTAGAACGGTGATGTTGGTGTCATTCCCAAGAGTTGACAAAGAACTACCAGGACCTACAGAGATATAACAAAAATATTTAGTAAAATAGGGGTCAAAATGCATATGAAGTTGACAATAGCAAAATAATTTCATATATAGACTCATATCGGCCGTAAATCTGCTCAAAAATTTAAAATAATACCAATTGAAGAAGGCTTGCATCATAAGGAAGGGAGGAGGAGTCTAAAAAATCTATTGCCGAGCAAATATAATAGCAACGGTAATATCAGAAACTATAAGAAAATCGTCGCAAATTTAAGATGTCTCCCATATTGGCCGTAAATCAGCTCAGAATAAAAATATGACATCACAATCGATGAAACCTCATTAGGAATGCAATAGACAATATTTTTTGTAATTAATTGTAAATATTAAATAACGTCGTTAAAGAAATTTGTTAATAATTCACACGTTTTCACGAAACTGCGGCGCGAGCTAGAACTGCGCCTATCTCATTTTTTTAAATATTATTTATTTTGTAGAACGCAAGCTTTCAGAAAACTATGGCAAGAAAATATGTCTGTAACGTAGGTAGGTACTTAGTAGCGGCCAATAACAGCTGAGTGTTGCGTGGTGTCGTCTCACGAACTATATGTATGTAAATATGTAACATATGATACTCACGCAGACACTGTTCACATCAGCGACAGGGAAGCCGATCCCTCCCCGCGGCCCCTCCACGGCTCCGAACACGTGCAGTATGTCTGTGACGTACTTAGCAGCGGCCGCTAACAGCGGAGCGTTGCGTGGTGTAGTCTTACGTAGGTATATGTGTGCTGCGCCTACTAACTCGCGTAGGGAGTCTAGTGCACTGCGGGTGTCGATGTTGTCTGTGGACAAATTTTATGAATATGTATTCAAAGCTTTCAAGAGATGATAAAATGGTTTAGGCGGCAGTAGGCTTGCCACCCGTACTATATTCTATGTTCTATGTTGTGGGGTTTGGTTTCCGCACTTAGTCCTACAGTGGACCATTGTGCGTGCCCGTACTATATTATATAGTATCGTACTATATTTCAGTCAATTGTACTATATATTATGGAAAAATAATATAGTGCGAAAAATACTATATTTTCATCACTATTTCAACTGTCGCGCTTTTTTATAATAAATTTGAATGGAATGGAAGGCAAACGCACCACGCAGCACAGCATAGGGAATTTCAGAACGAAACGCGCACACGGCATTTTTTCACGTCACGGCAACTTAACGTCAACTTTCTGGCTGTCAATGTCATTGTCAATTTAACTCGCCCGATTTTTGAGGGTATTGCGGTGTTTAATTTCTAAATTCGAGTATGTACAAATAAAAAAAAACAAATGGAAAAATAAATAATGATTAAAAATAAATGTGTACAATTTTTTTTCTCTTAATTGTACAAAAGTACTATATTCTTGCAAGTTTTTGAGATAAATACTATATTTCTTCAAAAAAAGGTGGCAAGCCTAGACGGCAGTGACGAGGGTTTGATATCATCATGACGGAAGCCAGTTGAAAAAATGAGTGCATTCTATAGAGGCAAAAGCACTCATTTTTCTACCGGCTTCCGGTACTACACTCAAGAGTGTGTGAACTATAGATGTGGCCATATATAAAAAGGGAAACTGAAAGAAATCATTTTTGACCCTTTGCCAGTGAGTTCAATTACTGTTTCTTCTCACATCAATTCTTCATTCCTTTGTCTTCTGACTACGTCTCATCTCATCTTCAACTCTAACCATACAAATGATTTCTTAAGCACAGGTATATTTTAAGTTCAAAGTTCTTACCGCACAGCGCCGCATGCACTTGTTCCTTGACAGCGGTAAGTTTGTTGGACAGCTGCAGTTCCTCCGCGTCCCACACGCCGCCGCAGCCCTCGTCGTAACCACTACGTAACGCGTCTTTTACGGTTAAGAAGAATTCCTGAAATATAACATGTTATATTACGAGTAATTGGACCTCTTCCAGATGAACTGAGAGAGGTTTGTAACATTTAACGCCAAACCATAGATGAATACAGATGGTTCACGTAAAATTTTAGGTAAAAGTATGCGGCAGGGTCGACTGTCGGGCCAATTAAGTGAGTGTAACGTAGTCAGAAGATCTAAAGAGTTACGCGATAGAAAGAGAGGCAACTGCTGAATATAACTGTACGTCATTAACGCTGTGCGACCTGAATTGCACTTTATTGTGTCTTAGCAAGAGTCGCTTTTTATACAATTAGTTAATGATTTTGCGGAGTGTCCCATCTTTATTAATTTGTGGCCAAACACAGATCTATACCACCTTTGTTAAGTTCTTCTACTTTTTTCTTTTTTTCAAAGATAAGATTTCTATAGTGATACTAAGTAAAAATATGGTCTTTCTATTTTTTTTTTTTTATCAAATACCTATATAATTCGAGTGGCTCAATGTTATTTATCATGCCGTATGGATGGAAGGCCAGAAACTGCAGTTTGGTTAAATGACGTGCGATTGGAGAGGCCTATGTCTAGCTGCAGATGATGAGTGGTTTTAAAGCTGGTTTGATAACAATTAAATAATGGAAATAAATGCATCCTCACATTAAAAAGCTTCTCAGTCTGTATCGCCATATCCATGGTATTATCGGAGTAATCAAGGGTTTCCTTCCATCCATGCATGAGGAAGCCAATCCTCAGTTGCCTGGCTGTGTGGCGGCGCAACGCTTCAGATATGGTGACGAAGTTCTTGAGCGACTTGGACATCTTGCAGCCGGCTATCGTCAGGTGGCCCGTGTGGAGGAAGTAGTTCACCCAGCCAGGTTGGTCGAAGTGGGCCTGGGATGAGAAGAAAAATATATAAGCATTTTTAAGGTCCTAATCGGAACCTAATCTCACTTTGTTGTTCATCTGCCACAGGTTTTTCTCGAGATCTATGCAACGTAAGAAATTGAATTTGGGCATAATTTTAGGTCTCGATCTCGGTAGTCGGTAGTCTATGCATCGTGAAAAGTAGGATGGAGTCTCATTTCCTACGAAATGTAGGTATGGGAAAAGCTTTTTGCGATTCTGACTTTTCTAGTACTCAAACCTCAGTTGGTCCAATTGAGTTTTTTTATCCTTATAAGAAACAGGATGGATTGGGATCAAAAACGACGCGCTCTGGACCGAAGTTGAAGAATTACCGTTTGATATGCACTCAAAAAAATTACAATGTATAAGTACAACCAGCGTCAGCACCATTTCGCGTTATTCTCGTATTAGACCGTACTAACATCAGAAAAGACAACGAGGGGATGGAGTCTGTCGAGTCTAATCTGATGCCATTTCTGATTTTGTTTCTCAGTACCGAAGTTTCTTTTAGATTAACTCCTTGTAATATGTACCTATGTAATATAAATAAACCTGCTATATCCTTTAAGAATATTATGGTCCGTTGATTTATCTTTGCGGTTTTTAAGCCGCGTTTTAATTTACCTCACTCTGAGCTAGCTCATTGTCATGATGAGGAAACTTAAGGTCGACGCCCCCGGTATGTATGTCCAGCTTATCGCCGAACACATCCGAAGCCATGGCCGAACATTCGATGTGCCAACCAGGCCGGCCAGCGCCCCACGGCGACGACCACACCGGCTCGCCCGCTTTGCTCCGCTTCCATAGAGCGAAATCGTTGGGAGATCGCTTTTCACTTGTGTCGTCGGTAAGATCACCTGAGGCGGAAATACATGATTTTATAGTACTTAATGTAACTTATGAGATCATTTTTGACTGAAAGGATGTAAATGCAGTGATCTACAGAGTAGAATTTGCAGTATGTACAAATTGTTGGGACAATAAAAACTACTTTTATGAGAGCTACCATCAATTAATTATCGCAAATTGATAACAGCACTGAAGTAATGTGCTTGTAAAACCACAACTGGACAATCTTTTGTCCACAACCAACCCTGCTAGAAAAGCATACAACATATTGAGACTGAAGAGATTTGTTACCTTCTCCTTCTTGTAATGATTTCGTATCGCCATAAGCTTCAGGAACTAATCTGGCATAAGAATGCTTGTCTTTGCTATCAAACTCGCTCACACTGAAGTAAACGGAGCCATTTGATTCGTAAGCAAGACCATTGTCTATTATCTTCTCAATGAACTTTACTATCTGTGGTACATATTCACTTACTCTCGTTAATACGTCTGGCGGTAATACCTGGAAGAAATTGAACATTTAAAATATTTGTGTGCTTAAGAAAAATACATTGAAAAAGGATTTCTTGAAAATAGAGATTTCCATCATAATATCAACTTTGAAAGTAAAGCGGTCAAGGGCGAGTCGCACTCGCTACTTGCCATTATTAAGATCAAGCAAAACACGCCCAATAAATAACGTTTCTTGTATGTGATGAATAAATGATGTAAAGTTAAAAATTTATTTTTACCTTTATTTAATTATTTGTTGTTATAGAGGCCTTTGCATTTTAATTAAACTCTTATTGAAATAAAAATACTCACATTTAATGCTTTCATGTCTTTATGAAACTCATTTTCCCAATACCTAGGCAGTGCTGTGAATATAGCATTATCAGTAACTGTGGCCCCAAACTGGTTGTCAAGCCATTCTGATATGGGGCTTTTAGCAGACTGTAGCAGTTCACACTTTGCATTTGTGATCTTTGCGTCATCTTTACCTTCCACTGCTGCTTTCACAGTTTTAACTGCTGAAGCAATGCTGTAAGTATGATTTCATCAGTTTTGTTGAAAGTGATATTGTAAAGCCAAACTGCATAGCAGTGAGTACACTATGAAGATTGGGTTTATGCTATGGCATCGAAGCCAAATTGTTATCATGGACATGCGTCATGCGGTTAACTGTACTGATGTGGTTTAGATATTGGTTATCATTTTAATTAAAGTATTAATTGAGAATAAAAAAAATTATCATGATGTTCCCAAAAACATTTATGCAAATATTGATTACTGACTAACTGTTGTTTTGTTATGTTTTGATAGCTTACTAATAATTTTTTGGTGATTTCCTTAGTTTGATCCTATTTTTTTAAATACAAGGAAAATGAGTCAAATTAAGGAAGGATGTTGATAAATGTTAATGTTAACTAGAGATTATTTACAGAAAGAAATATTCATAAGTAATGTACTAGGGTGGAAACTATTTTATAACATAGCTAGCGTGAGGTATGACATACTTTTGTGATAAGGACTTGCATATACTTAGGTTGCTTATCTAAAAGCAGTAAGTAATAAAACTGACTTCTACACAAAGCAGTAATTTAATTTATAATACTTCACTGGAGCAGTGAACAAATGCTGATAAAGTTATTTGTTGTTTCTTTGACCTGTTTATTTTGCATATAATGTAAAAATCACTTACCAATCTAATGTCTTTTGCATAGCATTCTTTTTATCAGGGTCAGTTGCTTCTTTAACAATTGTTTCGTAGTAATTCACTACTGATGTTGCATCATCTATAATACAATTCAGACTTTTCTTCTCCTCAATGTATTTCTCAAACAAATGGTGCTGTCTCGCCCTTTTTATGATTTTGTCATCAATATCTGTGATGTTCATTACATACAGGATGTCGTAGCCAAAGTAGTTGGCCATTACTCGCCTTAAGATGTCAAAAGAAATGTATGATCTGGAATTGAAAGAAGTCATTAAGTGATTAATATGATAAAAATTAAAAAGCTTCTAAAAACCCTGTCAATTAGACTGGCAATTTAATTGTAAAATGATTTTACAATTTGACAATTTCTTCAGATTGAAATATATGTCTAATTTCAGAAAACTAAGATTATTATAATATTCTACCATACTTAAGCATATTAAAACTTGGGTAAGACGGAGCATTCAGAAGAAAATTGGGTATTCAATAGCCTCGTATAAGGAGTAGTTTTATAAATAGAAAACTACCCATTTTATAGGTTACAACGGCGGGCAATAGGTTCCAATCATATAGGTTTTTCATCCAAGTTTGTTGAACTAACTTTGACTGAAAATGACACAAGGTACGAATAGTATGAGTTTCAAGGCAATGACACCCACTTAAATGATCCTTAAACGACAAAGAGATCATGAGTAAACTGAATATTAAGTACCTGGCATGGCCCATATGGGAGGCGTCGTACACCGTAGGTCCGCAGCTGTACCAATTGATACGGTTACCATTATCGCACACGAATTCTTCCTTCTGTCGTGTCAAGCTGTTATAAAGCTTTAGTACCGGTCTCTTCTCAGTTTTAGCCGGTGGGGACCAACTGGGTTGACTTCTTTTCGACATTGTAAGTTTTTTCACATAAAACTTCCTTCCAAAATTTGTATACAGCTAGCGCATGCACTATAGTTTATAATTTAGAAGAAACTTCATTGAAATCTCAAGTTCTAACTTAGAAAAAACGTATTTCGCCACGTAATAAACGTATGATGCATGACTCTTTGACACTTGCAGCACAATTTATCTGACAGCAACCATCTGTGGGATTTTGAGGTTGACAATTGTAATGAGGTCCATTCTAAAATTAGTAACTCAAATTGATTCACATGACTAAACAGTTAGCCTTTTTAGTTTTAAACTAAATGGTGCTGGTTTCAACGGTGTCGTGATCATTTCTTGGACGGGCAACTAGAGCCCCCATTCGGATTTTCCAAAAAATCAATCTGCCTAGCCTTTTCCCAACTATGTTGGGGTCATGATCGGTTTCCAGTTTAATCGGATGCAGGTGAATACCAGTATTGAACATGGAGCGACTGCTTATCTGACCTCCACAACCCATATAATGGGTAACACGTTATCCCTTGGTTAGACTGGTTGTCAGAATTTCGGGCTTCTAAAAACCCGTAACGGCTGTCAAAGAATGACAGCCGGGACTAACGGTATATCGTGCTTTCCGAGGCACGGAGGAGTGGTGTTAAGTAATGATCACCGATCCACGAACCGTCCGCGCCAAGCGTATCTTAATCAATCTTGGAGAGGGACCTTATTTGAGCGTCAAATTCAAAAATAATTACTTAAATAAAATACTCGACTTTCTGCTTCACTTTAGTCGATTAGATTTACCACGCACTAGAGAAATAACAATGAATTATTGTGAATTTACTAGCAGAAACCAAGGAAAACATTTTGTTTCTTTCTTTCCTACAAAAAATTTAGGCGTTTAAGTCAATTGACAAAAGAGACGAAGCTATCGATATATGTTAATTTAGTTTCCTGTGAAAACTCCTTGTTGATTTGTGAATGTGTGTGTTGTGAACAAAAATAACTATCTATCTATACGTATTTCTACGCGTTTATCTGAAAGTTGCGACTACTGTACTCATAATTTACTTAATTTTTTGTGTATTTTTGTATTGTTTCGTCCAAAACACACAATTCTTCCGGACAACATGGCTCTCTGTGTTTGTAAATGCTTAAATGTAACGCTTGAAGGTGATAAACTTGAAGACAATGTCGTTATTGGGAAACTGGAGTTAACATCCATGGAACAAAGGGATATTTTTTTCAGTGAGGTACCGTCAGTAAACATGTCTTGACCTTGACTTATAGGAAGGGTTTTCATAGCTTGATATGTTAAAATATGAATGAAACCCTATCAACATCCCTGTGATCACATTCATTTTGATATTATTTTGTATGTATTTTATACATAATACACAAGTACATGTGCGTTCGGCGCTGTATCGACTTGTTTACGATCGTATTATTGATACATAATATTAAGACATATCCTCATATTTAAACTCCATACTAACTTCTTGGTTTATTTTTAGCTCTTTATGTTCCAAACTCATCTTGTTGCTTTCCTGTTCTGTGTACAAAACAGTATCAAAAAGAATGCAAACCAGTTTTACTGGAACTTTAATTTATCATGAATATTTAGTATCTACTTCATGTTTTAAAATAGTTGTTAATAATCTCAAATTGTTGTTGTAGAAACTGCTATCATGCTCCTTAGGCAGCCTTAAGAAGCAGGTTGCTCAGCCTGCATTGGTGGAGCAGCGTCCACTGGGCAGGTGGACCGTACACTCCTGCCTGGCTTGTGGCCAGCCCACTCACGCCATATCACATGACAAAAATGGACCTTATGCATTGCTTGTTTGTAAATCTAATCAGGTCAGTGTCTAATTACAGTCAGTCAGCTGAAATATAGCTATTAATTGATTTATTACGAAATGTAAATAACTGCCATCTGTTTTGCATCAAAAAAATATGTATTTACATAGTACATGCACACTTATGCTTGTATTTAATCATTGATATTGATTTTGTGGCCTTGCTGATTATCTTATACTGCAAACAAAAGAAAGTAAACATGTAATGAAAACAGGTTACTTAGTAACTAATATAAGGGGTTTTAAATATTGTGCTTAATTTTTATTTTAACAACTAAGTACAACAGTATCAAGTTGTTTACGAATTTAATAAACTAATGATCTACAATACAAGTTACTATCCTAAGGGGTCCTTAGGATAGTAACTTGTATATATTAAATGTATTTTTTTTTTGTAGCCCTGTTTCTGTACTAATCTATGTTAAAACTATATAGAACATGTTTACATCACAATCTTATCACCAACAAAGATAATTTTCCGTCCCTGACTTATGGATTCACCTGTTTATGTTACAGACCACACAAGAGCGGATAAACAATTTGAAAAAATCAAACAACTATTCGCCAATATTTAACTTATTAGTGCCAGAAGTAACAAATGACATTGAAATGAAAGAAAATGTGGATACAAACAACTTTATAAACAGTGATAGGAATGTTTGGCTGCCGACCCAGCAGGTGATAGGCACTCTCAGTAAACAGATGAATCAGACTCTGCAGTCACAGCTGGAGGCGGTTGAGGAGTCTGTCAGACAATTCAGAGATCAGAAATATGCAGAGTTTGAGGCTTACAGAGAGAGAGCACAAAGAGATCATAAAATTTTAGCTAGGTATGCTGTTTATTTATTAAATTGTAACTTGGTAACCCCTAAAATCACAAGATGTTTATTTATGTATTCCACCATGTAGTCAATGTTAGTTAAACCAGCTTGTATTATCTAATGTGAAAGTATAAATGTTCACCACAAACATGTCCTTACAGTATCATAAGCAAGGCGCGCAACAACGTCGACAGGGACGGCTGGCGGATCGACACGACCATCGACAATGGACCGCCCTCCCCCCACCTACCTCCCCTACAGAGACGAAGACTGTCGTCTTTCAAAGATGCCAAAAAAGTCTCACAGAATATTGTTAAGGTATCTATTTACCATTCATAATCCAACCCCTAAAAACTTGATGTGACCTCTATTGGCGAGTCACTTTTAATTGCGTTTTGTCTGAAAAATATGGAACTACTCATATTAAGCCCACAGTGTGAAAATAAAAAAGTTTCCATGTGTAAAACTGTTTGCCAGACACATCACCACAGCTACCTACCAACATGCGTAGCATGACCGCCATAGAAATAGGTTTTGTTGCACAGATACACAATAACAATCTGTCATTTTGTCTATTCTTCCTTTGACAAAACCCATTTCTTCGGGTCTCCGTTTCTATTGTGGTCATGCTACTCATGCTGCATGGCAGGTTTTAATAAAGATTTCTGGGTCTCATAAAAAGTTATTTATTTTGTAAAAACAATTCATACACATTTACAGTTTCAGCATAAGGTTTCTTGCGTGCATCATCTTAAAATAGTAACATACAAAGAAGTTGAGCACAATTAGTAATATTTTTTGTAGAATATTCTATCCTACTATGATAAAGATAATTGCTATTAGCAGTATTAATTTACAACTCCGTTTGTTTTGTTACCATATAACCACCATAACAGAGGAAAAGTACGCGATAATTGATAATATTGTGTTTACATACAATGGTACATTTTAAATACCTGTTATAAGTCGGCACATGTGACCCAATACCATGTTTTTATTTACTTTTGTTTTACATGTGCCATTCACACAGCTTTGTTAATTTGTTATGACACCAAACTGAAATGAAACTAGTTTTGGTTTCGAAGTCAACGGCGTTATTTTGTTTATGTTGTTTTACACAAGCAGCTATTATTTAATTATTTATATAATCCAAGTAGGTACTCGATCAAAATAAAGCTTGGAATATCCTAACTAATATTATAAATGCGAGTTTGTTTCGCTTTCACGCTAAAACGGCTGAACAGATTTGGATGAAATTTGGCACATGGGTAGACCATGACCTGGGTTAGGAAGGACATGGGATACTTTTAATCCCGAGATTCCGACCACGGGATCGAGACTTATGCGGGTGTAACTGCGGGGCGCAGCTGTCTATAGATAATGTTCAGAAGATGTATCTACATGTTTTGTTGTTGAGGGCTTTCAACATAATTGCAGTGCTTATACTTATTCCTTTATGTTAACGTTTACAGCCCACTAGAAACATGCCGCCCGAAGAAGATTCATTAGATGCTGAAGATCTTTTTGACTTAGAAGGGTTTGACTCACGGAATAATATGCTTTCTGATCAAGACGACTACGATTCTGATCGTAAGTATTCTGAATAATAATCCAATACATTTTGATTACGTAGTTTGTAAGTTAAAGTAGTTAAGGCACATTTTGCGGTCAAAAGTTGGATCGGAGTAACCTTATCCTATAAAAAGAGATTTCGCGAAGTCGTCAGTTCAGATGACTGAAAACATTCTGAATGACTGACACCTAGTCTAAAACATGAAATACGGAAGTCTTCTGGTAAAAAGTGTAAGTTGTTTTCATCCAGGCCAAGGCTACCTAATATAAATATTAATTCTCGACCTCGAAAACACAGATGAGGCTACACTGTTATCATGCCTACTAGTTAATGACTGGTCATATATGTGGAGAAATACATTTTTCCCATTAAAAAAAACTTCCGCAGAAGGCAGTAACGACGAAGGCATCCACATCTCTCGGCCGCGCGGCGGCGGAGGCGTGGACGTGATCGCGCGCTCTCTCCCCATGAATATGCCAAAGTTCCCCAACGAGCGCCCTTCTCAACGGGACTTAGATGACGATGTAAGAATTTGTCACTTTCTTTAGTGTTGCTTCTCAAATTCTGGTTATCTATCTTAGTTTTTAATAGCTTTACGTCAGTTTGCCTGACTGTTTTCTCCATTTTTGATATTTCGTTTTTCCCGTGCCTATTCATCATCTACATAAATATAATTTACCTTAGAAATAGTACTATAAACGGACGTGTGTGGTGCGTAGAATATTACAGATCGCTGCTCACATATGATATGCTTGATATAATAATATGCTTCTATAACGCATCCTTGGATTTTCATAAAGATTATTATAAAAGTATTGTGTATTGATTACAGGAGGAGCCGCAAGACATAGCAGCAAGTATCAAAGCGCTGGCGCGCTCCGTGCACGGCGACGTGTTCGAGCTGCCGCGCCCGCGCTTCTCCACTCAGATCTAGCGAGGCACGCGCACACACCGATCTCTCGAACTGTCCGCGTAAGATTTGCTCCAACCGTTATACACGGCCAACGCCCGCTTTACAATACTAAATCATTCAAAGATATCTCGTCGAGTTGTGGATGACTAGTGTTCTTGAGTAATACATACACTTGTCACACATTGGTGCTTCATAATGTGATCACAGTGACCCTAAATCCAAATTATGAATACATTACGTTTGACCTAAAAACAAGTGACAATACATTTAACAAACAGATATAATATGGCAGCTATATTAAAAAGCAAAAGCTAAAAAAATAAATTGGGAGCCGTTTAATATTATGGAATAAGATATAAATATATGAGAACGAAAGTAGATTATAAGAGGCTATAGAATGTTATTATAAGCAGAGTAACTATTAAAAAGATAAACACCAAATCGTTTCTAACGCAGTTTACTAATTATTATTTAATTTAGACGCAGGTCCCAACAGTAGGTTCATAATTTTGAGTTATTTAAGCTATGCCATTTTATTCGTTTGCGATACATTTTTAATATCGAGAACAATAAATCTATAATTGTGATTAAATGGGTGCAGTATGTTGATATATTTCAATATATCCATGGCTAGAATATAATTCTTAAGTGACCATCAATTAACGCAAAGTCAATTAAAACATTTAACAAATGGTGAGGTGAAGTATAGTGCTATATTTCTGTGCTTAATGTTCGAACGCTTGTTATAACGACTACATATAATCTAGCCATGTAAGAGTTTAATAATGAATAAAAAATAGAGTTGTGACAACATTATTAAATCGACCTAAGATAATAATGCCATATTAATGTGAAATAATTCTTGTCGACCTTTGGTACCTATAAAACATTAATGTACGTGCGAAAGTGTCTTGGTGTCAGTGAATATTGTTAAATGTATGTAAATAATTATAATCAAATTTTATAGATGACAAGTAAATATAACTATGCATTGTTAACATCTAAGTCATATCCACGTTAATAGACTTTTCTATTATGTTTATCTGGTGTTATCTTAATAATAAGTGAAAAGTGTACAAAAATATTAATACCTTGCATTTCTTACTAGTCTTTTAGGGTCACGAAATAATTTTTCATTGTTAATATAATTTTCAGTAGGTAGTTTATTAAATCGCATACATAATGGAAATCATAAATGTACATATAAGAGATCATTGTTATTACGTTGGATAACGACACAATATAAATTTTTTGAAAATCATTTATTTTTATATCCAATATTTTGAATGAATAAGAAAAAGATTAACAGTCAGAATCAGGAGTAGGCTTCGGTGACGCAATGGCGTACGTAATGTTTTCTTTCTATAACTTCGTAGTGCTTAAGTTAGGCTATATTACGTTTTCTTATCTCGTGTGTTAACTGAACAAGCGAATCATATTTTCAGCGTCTTCCAATAGCACTGATTTATAAAAGAGAAAGATGATTTTTTTATGTGATGTCTATTTCAGTCAGTTGTTTTTATTTAGCTAAAACTATTAAACTGTTTCATTGGTGTGACTTTTATGAGATGGACCTTGATTGTATGTATTAGAAGTATGTAATAAATATTGAACGTGAATATCGCTTATTATTTACTGCCGCCTGTGAAATAAACATTAACACGACATATTTTACGTGAACATTCATATTTAATACATTACTATAATTAACTCTGACCTATTATCGTCGACCTCTGTCGTTGATATGACAGCCGTTGCCATGGTTACGGCGTCACAACAAATGTTGCTAAAATTTTATAGACGTGTTGTATCAGAGACGTGTTTCTAATTGGTAAGAGGAAGAATGTTGAGTTCGCGTTATTATAGCGCATCTCGGCTCGGTACCGACGCGAAGCCTCGTACAGCGATGGTGGTGGACGAAGATGACGAGTTGTACGCGGGGTTCAACGACGTGGCTCCTGCCCTGGACACGCGCAACTTGCGAGAAGACCAAGACTTCCAGGAAACACTCCGTACTGCTGGTATCGGGAGGAAGGTGCCTAGTACTAGCAGAATGGGCACAGGGGTGAGTCTCAATTACTGTTGACCGAAGATAACCTGAAATGTGCATGACGACATCAGCTTAGTTATTATTTTATAAAATAAATAAGAGTACATAATCTCGCTAAAAATATTTATAGGGTCAATAAATATCTGCTTTGAACGGGTAATTACTGTTTTATACTTATTCTATATCTGGTGGAGGTCTTTTATACAATATTTTACAGTTATTTATTTGTGGACACATCCATAAACTTAGCCTATCCTTACTGTCCCTCACAAATAACAGTGTTATTCGTTCAGAACCTATTTGTCCATGGTACAGATGATGCGCATGGGCATAGTGATCGTCGGCGGCAACAACTCGTGCTATTTTCATTTTATTTTATTAGGAATACTTACAGCTTATAACAAAGAATGGTTACAGTTTTTAGTACAATTAAAGCCAAGTTTCCACTTATACATTTATAATACGAATAAATTACAGTATTTTAGACAGTAGATACCTTATGAAATATGAGCAAAGTAATAACTTCAATCTATATAATTATTATGAGTTTAGTACCTATTTGGCCATGGTACAGATGATGCGCATGGGCACAGTGAGCGTCCGCGGTAACAGTTCCCGTGCTGCGACTGCCGCGCGACCTGTCACCGCCGTACGAGCTGCTGGGTACACTTCTACCACCAGAGATATCCCCACCAGGGACGACGTCAAGGAAGATAGGTATTCCTCTATGATATTTTTTATGTGCGGTGCACACTATAAATTTTAATAAGTTGGTAAACCTTTGTATAGTCGACCTCGTAACTACTTTATCACCTTAAATTATTGCGATTGGGGAATGAGGTTGAATGTCAGCTGCAACTCATAAAACAACACAACGGTCTATTTATCTATTCATTTATATATACTTTATTGTACACCAGATTATACATTACATAAAGAAAAAGCTATGTGACTGTTAGATAGTTTCAACCCGTTTCGACCTCAGTGAAGTTTGAATTTAATAGGAATTGTTGTCAAAAATTATAAAGGAATTAAGAGGTCGGCTATACTTCACTATTTACTGCACAGTATCGAAGAACGGGTAAAACAAACGGAGGCGCGCATAATGACGCTTGTTGAAGAGTCTTGCATGCTGAGCGCCCGGACCGATCCCGATGATGAAACCGCGCCGAAGAAGGAAGGCGATTTAGGACAGGTGAGTCATTCTAAAGTCAACTTTATTAATTGGCAAATAACACGACAGTAAAATAAAATGTATTCCATGTCGATCTATGTTATAACATTCTTCTGATCATGTTCTAGGCCTTAGCCAAAGCACAGGAAGCGTCAGCAATGGAAAGACAGTTGATTCGTATGCAGGAACAAGCGAATGTTGGTGATACACACAATCTGGACCTGACTTTTGCTGTAAGTAATCACATTATTTTCATATTGACAAACATACATGTTTCCAAAGAGTCAATAATAATCTTTTATTTACTTCAAAGTTTAATACTAGAGAAGTGTGGCAATGGACTGGCCATTTATTTTCCTTAAATACTCTCCACCAATTTTCCCCCAACTCTTCTTCATTTATTGTAGTAAATTGAGCCAAAATAAAATGGTTTCAGGTTCTATGTAATCTGGCAGGACAATACGCGCTCAATGAAATGTATACAGAGGCATTGAACACATACCAACTACTTACCAGGAATAAGCTGTTCCCACATGCCAACAGGCTGAAGGTAATGTACAAAATCATGTTTCTTCACCATGGTCCCTGTCGTAGGCCCTGGTCCCTTCCAGGGACTACGGCAGGGAACAAGAGTATTTTTTTTACCCGTGGTCCCTCCGAGAAGTACAATGCTGCCGAATTAAAATGGTAGTCCTGAAAGGTAGCGTCCCTCCCAGAACTACAATGCTGCCGAATTAAATTACTACACTAAGTCATAATCATAATACACTCATAAATCATTTTCTCCTACATTCTGTATGGAACGTATTTTTTGATGATATCTCTAGCTGTCGTTGCCATTAATTTTCGTCCTCACTACGCAACGCATTCATTGCGACTTGAACGTGTCCAGAAACGCTTCACTTGGCACCTCGCATTTTCCAATGGTGTTGGCAAAAAAACACGTTCTTACAATAAGAGAATTAAGCATTTTAACATGACTTCTCTGGTAAAACGTAGACAATTAATTGATGTAATGTTTGCTTATAAAATCATTAAGCATAAAATAGACAGTCCCAGTTTGCTTGCCCTTTTCAGCTTTCGTGCACCCTGTAGAATCCTGCGTAGTGCCATCACGCCACTTTGTTCACCTTTTAGAAGAACTATTTTGGGAGCCAATTCGCCCTTTGCAAAAATGTGTGAGGCAGTGAATGGCTACAGTGATGTTATTGATCTTCACTTTGAGTATCTTGCTAAACAGAAAGCCATTCTTGATCGTTTACCGGGCAACCCCCAATCCTAATCAAGTATAATTATTATGAATTGTGTCAATTTTACCACTGTTATAAACTTATAAATTTTATCTTTACCAATGTTATCAATTTAATTGAAATCAATCAATTAAAAAAAAATTGATCATCATTTTTAATCATATTTCATTTATCTGAATTTTATCTGTGTGCCGATATTAATATTTTTTATGAATTTACTTATTAATATATTTACTTATAAATTTTTACCGTTTCTATTTTTATGCAATTCTTATCAGTTTTACCAATGTCGAAGAATGTAAATTTTACCTTTACCAATTTTACAATATTTCAACTTTTTTAAGATTTATATATTTTTAATAATTTTTACTTTTTACCGATGTTACCAAATTTTCTATATTAGCGCTTATTACTAAGTAAGCTAGCTTATTTGTTTGATTCATTGTTTTATGCATGTGGTGTTTACCTATAAGTAACTGATGCACTGTTATTTTACTTTTTTTAATGTATTATGTGTTTGTATCAGTGTAATCAAGTGTTGGTGAACGTAATAAAATAAATAAATACTTACAAAAATTAGTAAGCATGCATGAATTCACGATAGCATTTTTTTTTTTAACCCACCGGGAATGTAGGTAATTATTAAGACCGTTCTGAGCAGTAACCTAACAAAAAGTACTAGACTTGCATGAATTCACGATAGTATTTCAATCATCTAAATACATTTTGTACGGTCACAGAAAAAATATCATACTTGGTGTACCAGTAAAATAAAACAAATAATTAAAATAAAATTCACAAATTTCAGGCAAAACCTATATTACATAAAATAAAATATCGGTTATTAAACAGAATAGAAAATAATAAAATAAAATTTAAAGACAATAAAACCAGTAAAGTTAATAATTTTCGAATGCGTTCGAAACGGCATTCGACGGCGGGCGTGATTGTCCCGGTTCCGCGTCTATGTGAAGTATTATTTATTTTTCTATGGTAAAGATTACTAAATATTGGTTATGCATTTATATTTATAGGTGAACATGGGAAACATCTACTTCAAAATGGGAGAGCACCCAAAAGCATTAAAGTTATATAGAATGGCGCTAGACCAGACACCAACTGCTGAAAAAGACTTGAGGTAAAACGTCCCATATTCTTGCTGTTGAGGGCAATAAGGATCTATTTCTATTCCTATGCTAAAAAAACAGTTTCACGTCTCCCTGGTAGAATATTTTATTAGATTAATGCAAAGACAGATGTCAGAATATATGGCATCTGTTAAAACAATAGACATAATAAAAACTTAGTAGTTAGATGAGTGGACTGTATGAAATGAGGTTTTAATGTATGGGTGCAGTATAAATGTGTTAAATGGTAATTTAATTTGGAGACTTGCTTCGTCACTAAACTAGGGTAGAAGGGGAAAAATCGACACTAAGTGAAGTGTAGAAATACGAAGTACTTACTATTTTACCGACCGAGCAGATAAGCACCTAACTCATCTTATCATGGTTCTATAAGTTACAGAGTTTATTTATTTAATAAACTTAATTCTTTAAGCACAAAAATGTACAGAGGCGGATTTATTGTCCTAGGAATTATCTACCAGTCAACCTTTGGGTGATGCAGAGACAAACAGTGATAGGGGCAATTACGAAAAATTTAGGAATAAATATTGATTTAAATATAAAGGTACACATCTTGGTCGAAGATGCTTATTAAAATTGACTTTATTTAGGATGAAAGTCATGCACAACATCGGTCTACTACTGGTGCGCATGGGCAAGTTCCGAGACGCTGTCACCAACTTTCAACATATTATGCATGAACAAGGAGACTTTCAGACGGGTGAGTTAAAAAATTGCACGTTCTTCCATTTGAAGACAACAGACCTTAAGTGAATAATCATTCGTTATACCAATATCAACTGTATGCTAGAGTTATTAAAGTTGAGTTTCAAATTTAGTTAAATTACTCTTTTCGTCGCCACTCCGTCTGCGTTTTGCGTCGAACATTATAATAGTGAAATTTTACTATTAATGTGTATAGTATAAGTAAATGAATAGCTACAACATATTCGTCTATTTTATTCCAGGCCTGCATCTTGTATTGTGTTCAGTGGCGTTGAACGACGCTGAAGGTGCCAAAGCGGCATTCCACGCGATGCTCGATGTAGAGCCGCCTACATTCCACCAGGACATCACTATTGATGACGTAAGCAATCAGTTCAATACATCTTCTGCTTGCCCTTGTCCCATGTTTCTTGGGGTCCTTCTCCTCTCTCAGCTGTCAATCTGTTCCGTGTATCCGTGCGTTGGTACATTCGATATTATACTGGTGTGACTCTCATGAGAGTGGTGGGTTTTAATACTTTGTTTTCCACCATACGTAACGTGGTTTCAGAATCATATTCACAACTTCTAAATATTGTATTTTTTTTTTGGGGATGTTATTGGCATTTTGATTCAGATTTGGAGGCTTTTAACTTTTTAAGTATAACTTCTAAGCTTATAGTTATGCAGTAACGTGCTTATTATTCAGTTGACTGATACGATTCCTATTTCTTTTTCTCAGGAAAACGACGCCTACGAATGCGTAGTCCGTGACGTGGTTCGCGGCGACCGGCTGTCGAGATGGTCGCGTCGAGGCGCCGCGCACGCCGAGCGATGCCTGGCGCTCGCTGCGGCCGCGGCGGCCATGCAGAGGCCTGGCTCTAGGGGACCTGACTCAGGGTGGGTATATATATTTCATTGGCTGTTTAAAGCAGTGTGCAGTCGCTCCCAAATACAAGGGGCAAAAGTAACCCATTATATACAAGTTAGTTTTACTCCCGAGCTTTATTTATTAATTTCACACTTTATGCACACAAATCTACAGATGCGGCGCGGAGCTTTAGTGAGGGAGTAAATAAAAACAGTTATAATGGCTTTTTAGCGCCGTGACTTTACTTTTCACTACGATTGCGAGAAATTAAAATAATCCAATACAATATTAAATAGTTTATTTTATTTTAAAAAAAAAGTACAATTTGTACAATAATATTGTGGATATTTAACGAGATGTTTTTTCCTGGCAACTTAATTTCAGTCCTCTGTGAAGATGAATGTTGAGTTGTCTGTGAGGTATACATGTAATTTCAGGTTTGAGGGATCCTCAAACCTGGAATAACGTGTATCTCCCACGTCGTCGTTCGAGTGTTCTGAATAGAGAATCAGCTGAGTTGATGTCGATGGTTGTGGGCTAGTCGGGACAATATTGATGCGTTCTCTGATACGCTGGGTGATATCAAATTTGTTTTGAATGGAGTTCTCTATAATATAAAGCCTTGCGCCACTTGTTCTGATCTCCATCCATCGTCGCGTTTTACCGTTGTTATATTTTCACCAGAATCCGCTAAGAGAGTGGCGGATGTTCTCGGAAACAATGGCCAGTGTACTGTTCCGGATAAGGCAAATTTAAATAGGTGGTGATCTCTTTTGGCATGTTGCTAAATTTATTTATGCCTATAACTTGTCTTGTGCATTTTCCGTTCTGATAGTTGAGAAAAAATGTCGCCGTGCCCATTCCACTCGGCCGTTAATTGGTAGGCTTTGTCCATTTTTAGATATTCTCCATATTTCTACATTATGTCTTGTCTGTATAGTTGTTCGTAACATTGAATATGGGCTCCAAAGGATTAATAAAGGCTGAACTGTAATATTTTTTGGAAAGTTCATCAAAATATGTAACAAAAACTCCTTCCGTAAGCGAATCCACTCGTTTTTCTGTCCTCCACTTCATAAACTTTTCGTAAGTATTTAAATGTTAATGCTTTGTGACCTTGACGGCAACAGATTGAAAAGTATTTATTTTCCTTTCTCTTCCATCTGCAAATTAGGGTCTCCATTCTCACTATCCAGATGGTGACATTTTCACTGTTACAAAATAAATTACGGTCACCAATTCAATTTGTAATTAGAGAAAAATGCACCCATTCTACAGAAGAGATCGCCACTTCTAGTTCTATTTTCAAAAATAAAGTCAAGACATTTTCGGTTTTGTAGGCTCGTTGGTAACAGACATAAAACGAAAAACTTTTTCCCTAGAGGAAAATATTATATTTTGTCCCTGCTCTGGTACGCTACAATGACGGACTTTTTGAGCAAGACGAGTGAAAATCCTATTAAGTATTTGTTTCTACATAAGGTTATATTGTAATGCATTTGTCCCGTGCCACGCACTCTATGGTCATGTATTTGCTGTGGGTAAGACGTGACCGATATCAGTCACTAATTATCCAATCCGTGGTTCTGAACACGACCTAGTGTAATTATAAAGCAAAAATTACATCACGAAATTATAGGGCGCCTTTTTTCAAAGTCAAATTATTTATTTCAATGCCACAAAGAACGTGAAAATTAACAAGAAAATAGAATTGAATCTAGTTGCCCCTTCCAAAAGGTAGTTTCGTATGGAGAAGAATGGGCAAGAAACTCCATCGTTATTACTCTTTTAAAATGTTTTATAATTCAAACTCAAACTCAACGCATTTATTTTAATTAAACCATTTACAGTCCAGGCTGTCCCGACGCCCGCACACTTGTAATTCTCACAGTACATCCCCCGTCGCCCACATGAACCATGGGACTGCCCCAGCGAAAAAGTCGCCGTATAATTTTATGTCACTAATTTCGTAATGTCATTTTTTGACATGCATGTTTCTGTGACAAAATAAACATGTTTTCTTTCTTTCTAATGTTGCAGCGGCATGTCATGGTGCGTAGAAGCATTGCGCGGCTACAGCGGCGGCGCAGCGGGCGCGCGCCTCGAGCTCGGCGGGGCGCTGGCGGCGCTGCGCTCGCTGCGGCCGCCCGCGGGCGCGCCGGCGCAGAGAGCGCTGCAGCGGCTGAAGGCGGTGGCGCGCGCGCATCCTCATGATCGTGTGCTACGTGCTGAAGCTAATACTGATGCTGCTTTTGTGGCTTATGCTGTGAGTAAAGTGTTTATCTAGAATTTACGTAACCCGGTTTCCCGGTTTGAATAAAGCTCTTAACTTCACTGACGTTGATAATGCACGGCCTAAAACACTGGATCTAGAAGCATTAAATTTTAGCTGTGACATACTCACAGCCGCCAGGGCACATTCAAGTCAATAAAAGACGTATTACCCGGTAAATGGTAGCTCTTTAGTACATAGTACTCACACCTGTGCTCTGCAATTACGAGTATATAATATTAGGTCCCCACCTATGAAATCAGCGTTTTGTATGGAGAATTTTAAAGAAGTTGCTTTTTTCATACTAACATTTTCTTAATTTATATAACAACCATGAACACTAATGTTTTAAAACTTTTATGCACTAATGTTTAAAAACTAAGATAACGTAATATGCCACTAGATTAAGCGACAAAAATAAGTTTTGGCTAAGTTAAAACAAATAGTGATCATTTCTGCTAACAAAATGAGGAGTAATTTTTAAGGTATTTTTTATGTTTATAAACTATAAGTAATAAGGTTTTTTTTACTATTGGTAGTTGTCTATGATGGTCATTATTCAATATAATACCAAGAAATTGATGAATATTTTCATTCATAGAAGTGACAAGGTTCTCTATTTGTCAGAAAAAAACGCCAAGTTCATAGGTGGGGACCCAATACAAAGGAGATTGAATTTATACAATGCAAAGATGGTCTTAAAATCTTCAGCAGCTCCAACAGTATTTTCAAATGTTAATCAAAGTACGTGGTTTTGGAGCAGAACCAGCATTGAGCCAAGCATTTTAATCAGTGATGTAATCCCCCAACTTATAATATGCCTGCTTGCATAGTGTGCGTTTTATACAAGACTTGAATTTCGTCTCATTCAGTTGAGGTATGTGGGGAGGAATTTTATTGTAACATTTTAAACAGTACCCCATGAAATATGAGTCCACGTTAGCCAGTCTGAAACTTGGTTGAACTAATAGCTATAATCATTTCTGCTCTTGCTACTGTGTGCCTTAAACTAGTTCAAATAAATGTATTCTCTTTCTTTCTTATCTCTTACAATATCCAGTTGGGCAACTGGTCGGAAGCCCGCCAACTGAGTGAAGCAGCATCCCGCGACGACCCGTACTCTTGCGCAGCGCGCGTCACCAGCGCGCTGGCGAGCGCACGCGCGTCTGACGCAGGCCCGCTCGCCTGGCGCGACGCGGCTGACCAACTGTCTGCTGCCACGCATCTCGACCCCGCTGACCTTATAGCTGCACACGATCTGGGTAACTGGCTTCGAGCACTATAGTCTTAGAACATAGAGTCAATAAGTAACGGCACCAGTGTTTTAGTGAGCGTACGCACGTCTGACGCAGGCTCGCTCGCCTGGCGCGACGCGGCCGACCAACTGTGTAATTGGCTGAAATATGACAGATGACAGATCATCTGTCATATTTCAGCCAATTTACACAATACCTTAATGAATTATACACCAAAACCTTCCGCATGAATCACTCCGTCCACTCTGTCCTTACATAATACATATAATAAAAAGTAAAGTCCCAAGTAAAGCTTATAATCGCGGTGGGTCTCTAATCATCATAATTCTGCAATTCTATGCGAAACAACTAAAACTAAGTTTTAAGAACTAACTTCAAATCTCTTCTTCAGCATTAGCTCTAGAACAAAGTGGCGACGAAACAGCAATGGGAGGTGCCATGGCCAGGTGGGCGCTAGTACGTAACGCGGGCGGCGCGGGCGCCACGCTGCGCTCGCTGGCGGCCGCCGGGCTCGCCAGGCGACACCAGGGCAGGCGGGACGCTGGCGCGGCTGATCACTGGTAGCTACCTCATGTACATAACATGGCCAGGTGGGCGCTAGTACGTAACGCGGGCGGCGCGGGCGCCACGCTGCGCTCGCTGGCGGCCGCCGGGCTCGCCAGGCGACACCAGGGCAGGCGGGACGCTGGCGCGGCTGATCACTGGTAGCTACCTCATGTACATAACATGGCCAGGTGGGCGCTAGTACGTAACGCGGGCGGCGCGGGCGCCACGCTGCGCTCGCTGGCGGCCGCCGGGCTCGCCAGGCGACACCAGGGCAGGCGGGACGCTGGCGCGGCTGATCACTGGTAGCTACCTCATGTACATAACATGGCCAGGTGGGCGCTAGTACGTAACGCGGGCGGCGCGGGCGCCACGCTGCGCTCGCTGGCGGCCGCCGGGCTCGCCAGGCGACACCAGGGCAGGCGGGACGCTGGCGCGGCTGATCACTGGTAGCTACCTCATGTACATAACATGGCCAGGTGGGCGCTAGTACGTAACGCGGGCGGCGCGGGCGCCACGCTGCGCTCGCTGGCGGCCGCCGGGCTCGCCAGGCGACACCAGGGCAGGCGGGACGCTGGCGCGGCTGATCACTGGTAGCTACCTCATGTACATAACATGGCCAGGTGGGCGCTAGTACGTAACGCGGGCGGCGCGGGCGCCACGCTGCGCTCGCTGGCGGCCGCCGGGCTCGCCAGGCGACACCAGGGCAGGCGGGACGCTGGCGCGGCTGATCACTGGTAGCTACCTCATGTACATAACATGGCCAGGTGGGCGCTAGTACGTAACGCGGGCGGCGCGGGCGCCACGCTGCGCTCGCTGGCGGCCGCCGGGCTCGCCAGGCGACACCAGGGCAGGCGGGACGCTGGCGCGGCTGATCACTGGTAGCTACCTCATGTACATAACATGGCCAGGTGGGCGCTAGTACGTAACGCGGGCGGCGCGGGCGCCACGCTGCGCTCGCTGGCGGCCGCCGGGCTCGCCAGGCGACACCAGGGCAGGCGGGACGCTGGCGCGGCTGATCACTGGTAGCTACCTCATGTACATAACATGGCCAGGTGGGCGCTAGTACGTAACGCGGGCGGCGCGGGCGCCACGCTGCGCTCGCTGGCGGCCGCCGGGCTCGCCAGGCGACACCAGGGCAGGCGGGACGCTGGCGCGGCTGATCACTGGTAGCTACCTCATGTACATAACATGGCCAGGTGGGCGCTAGTACGTAACGCGGGCGGCGCGGGCGCCACGCTGCGCTCGCTGGCGGCCGCCGGGCTCGCCAGGCGACACCAGGGCAGGCGGGACGCTGGCGCGGCTGATCACTGGTAGCTACCTCATGTACATAACATGGCCAGGTGGGCGCTAGTACGTAACGCGGGCGGCGCGGGCGCCACGCTGCGCTCGCTGGCGGCCGCCGGGCTCGCCAGGCGACACCAGGGCAGGCGGGACGCTGGCGCGGCTGATCACTGGTAGCTACCTCATGTACATAACATGGCCAGGTGGGCGCTAGTACGTAACGCGGGCGGCGCGGGCGCCACGCTGCGCTCGCTGGCGGCCGCCGGGCTCGCCAGGCGACACCAGGGCAGGCGGGACGCTGGCGCGGCTGATCACTGGTAGCTACCTCATGTACATAACATGGCCAGGTGGGCGCTAGTACGTAACGCGGGCGGCGCGGGCGCCACGCTGCGCTCGCTGGCGGCCGCCGGGCTCGCCAGGCGACACCAGGGCAGGCGGGACGCTGGCGCGGCTGATCACTGGTAGCTACCTCATGTACATAACATGGCCAGGTGGGCGCTAGTACGTAACGCGGGCGGCGCGGGCGCCACGCTGCGCTCGCTGGCGGCCGCCGGGCTCGCCAGGCGACACCAGGGCAGGCGGGACGCTGGCGCGGCTGATCACTGGTAGCTACCTCATGTACATAACATGGCCAGGTGGGCGCTAGTACGTAACGCGGGCGGCGAATACGAATTTACGAACGAATTCTCTAATAGTGTAGATGTTCAACAAATGTATCATTTAATACACAGCTGATGAACATATTCCATATTTAGAATCGCAAACATTCATTAAGAAAGCTAAGGTACGGTGGTTGGCAAACATTCTGTGACTCGATTGATGAAGTTACGACGGTAACTGAGATGTGGCGCCACATGAGATGGATGAAAGGTTTTAAACAGCAAGGATCGTGTTCTCCCATTGAAAAACAAACTGCGCTGTTACGCTCACTTACTCCAGATTATGCTTCTAATCTTGTCCCGAGTTTCAAGTCAAGACATGATTGTTTAGAAGCTGAATTTACGAGTCAGGAACTCGATAACTGTCTTAAAGTTCCATATCTCCTAAACGAGGGCTGTCCAGGGCTGG
The DNA here is from genome assembly GCA_914767755.1 of Agrochola circellaris. Taxonomy (NCBI): domain Eukaryota; kingdom Metazoa; phylum Arthropoda; class Insecta; order Lepidoptera; family Noctuidae; genus Agrochola; species Agrochola circellaris. Next base: position 8,898,316 of record OU611847.1, read on the forward strand.
GCCGCATGCGGCCCGCGACTTGTTTCATGTGGCCCACGACGTATGTTTTAAAGTGTAAATTAATCAGAAAATAGTTTTGGACTTAAATAGTTTGGATATTAGAATTATTTGTCAAATACTTTATAAAATCTAAGTATAGATCTTCACTGTCAGATAAGTCACTTCTTGATGCAATGCGTCTGACAACAACGAATGTTGACGTTGATGTCGATATGATTGTTAAAAATAAATTAACGAAGAACCAATAAACGTATAAAGAAATGATTACCTTGAATTTTTTTTATTTGATACTGAAATATTTGTTTCTGCGGCCCTCCAGCTTTTGTAGTAAATTTAATTAGCCCGCGAAGGTATGTAGTTTGGACAGCCTTGTCCTAAACGATGTCTAATGCGGAGTCCGGAGACGTAATTCGTATCTATGTGTTGGTGGTATTCCCAGTCGTAATACTTACTAGGTTTCAGCTCTAAATAGTTTTGGGAAAAATTACCCGAAAGGGCCGACGCCAGCCGATGGCCCGGGGGGGAGGGGGGCAAGTTGATATAGGGAGGATGGGAAAAGTATGATTTGTAGGTCATGAGAGTCAAGAGCACATGAAGCTTAAAACTTGTAGTGCGAATCTTACCTCTACGGCGCACAATGGGGCCAAAATCGTCGCTGCTGGACATTCGATTTTTGACAAATCAGTTTCAACTGGGCAGTTCCGATAGGAACTGAGAATAATTATAATTTTCATTTTCAATGTATGGATTGGAAACAGACCTTTCGGGTCGTTTTTCCCAAATCTATTTAGTACTGTAGAGCTGAAACTTAATAGGTTTTATGCGACGGCGACTTGTTGCCTCCCCACTCCCCCTCGCCCCGCTTTAACAATAGACTATAGCAGCTCGGACGGACTGCTTGGAACAGAATTTTCATTCGAGTTTCGACGAATTCGACAGCGAGCATGATCGGTCAAGAATGTGGAATTTGGTTGCTCTGCATTTGGCTCATCATCAGCATCTCTGGGGGAGGGGAGCTGAGCCTTCTCGCGTGCCCTGGTTTAAGGATACAAGTTTAAGCAGAAGTTATGTTAAGTTAGCACTAAGGCTGCATTCTGGGCACTATGCATCAGCAAAACTTGCTTTCCTAATGCGAAAGGTCGCATCACCTAATTGTGAAAGATGCAACAAAACTGAGGATTTGCAACATTTGTTGATGGAGTGTGTTAAGAGCATGAATGAAAGGGAATCATTGATCAGATAATTTAAATTGAACATTTTGGACGTTGGGCTAATTAAAAACATTTTGGCAGACCCTAGATCGACGATTGCAAAGAGGTTGAATGGCTTGGTGAAAATTATGCGAAGTCACTGAATAATTACAGTTTATAGTTATAGTTACTTAAATTAAAGTTAAATAGTTGATGAGGTACAATGGGGTTGGCATATCCGTATGAATAAAAACCCCTTTTGTTAATAAAGAATAAAAAAATAAAAAAGTAGTCTACGATCCTCAGTAATATTATGCGCAATAAGTCTAATGAAGCGCCGAAGTTCAAAGTTAAATAGGCGCTGTCTGTAATTTAGACTACCTATACTTGATAAGACGGCTCGATATAAAATTATACTTGGTAGCTTTACAGATACAGCTTCTGCTCAGCCTTAACCAATTACTGTCGTTAACGTAAAATAAAACAGCCTTGATAGGTTTCTTAGACCCATAAGATATATTTTTCTATAATTTTTAGGTACAGCCTCATCGGCAACTGGGACGCGGGGGTGACCTGTGCGCTTGCGCATCTGCACAGCGAGATGGGTGACACACAAACTGCCAAACATCATTACCAAGACGTAAGCAAACATTATTCTCAATCAACTCATCCTATCCCCATCTACTGCTGGTCATAGGACTCTCCCAAATTACGTAACTGCATCCGGTTCTCCTCCTTCCACATCAAATCTGTCACAGCTACCGTCGAAATTTTGTAAGACTGGGTCAAAGTATTAAGTACCAAAAGTCAATGACAACCTGTATTCCGCAGTAGACGAACAATTTCAAGAAAAAACGTGTTCTAAAAGAAATTAAAGTAGAACGTATCGTTTATTCATTCAGTAGGTATAATGAGTCTAGAACGCAGTACTCATCAATGACGACTGTAGAAAGACGTTCTATTTTCAATCTGGAAATATGGTTGCGTTCCAGTTCCGTTAAAATTGCCAAATGTTCAGAGGTACAATTCAAGAATTAATTTTAGAAAGTTCGCATTCAAATCTATCTTAATCTTCCAAAAATAACTCTAAATCTCCATACATTTTTGACCTTGAATGTCGCTGAAATAAGATTGCTACTAGATTTTAAACGGCAATGATCTTGCATCAAGTCAGAAGAATCCTTAAAGCGGAGAAGATAGCTACTCTATCGAACATTTATCCGCGATTTCAGAGTTGCACCAGTGAAAGTTTTTCATATCCATGGCCACTTTTACCTTTTATTCTCAAATAATTTACTAAAAATGTCTGGTTGAACCGTGTGTCATAGAAACGGTCGGCATTGACGTCTCTTATACATTATTCACTAACACTTGCCTAAATAGATATAATATACTTACCCAATATACAAAAAAAAAAAAAGTCGAAAGTTGACTATAGTGTTACAATAATTAACGGAAAAGCAGGCACTCTTTTGTAGTAATTCCCAGCCCTTTGGCAACAGGAGACAGAATCAAAACCGTCTTCTTTGCTCTCTACATGTTTCTGCCTTATAAAAGGCTGCTCTGTTACTATTAATAAAATAAATAGATTCGTATAAACTGCTTGATTACCTACATTCGCTGATAGAAAAAATATGCACCTTAACTTCATACGAATAAGGGTCACATGAAACGCTTACAGTGCGTAACTAGAGCAAAGTCATAGTACGCTTTATAGCTATCAGCCTTACTGCTGCCAGCTACATGCTATGTACGCAAACGCAATCAACATTTATTTTCGACTAGTTTTTGCACGTGGCTGCGCCCGCGTGGAGGTCGGAAATTATTTCACGGCAACGTAATAACGGGATAAAAAGTATGTCCTATGTCCTAACCCAGGTCATGGTCTACATGTGAGCCAAATTTCATCCAAATCCGTTCAGTTGCTTAAGAGGCTTACAACAGCTAAAGCGCGGTCACTGTCGGACTGCATAGAAATGAAAGAGAAGCGCGATGACACGACGCAGGTAATTTATTGCAAAATATGAAGCAGTTAGCGATTTACAGAAAATCTATTGATTGGACTGGAAAATTAAAACACTATTATGCTAATATGTAGTTTGTAGAATAATCTGACAAAAAATCAGAATGATTGCATGTAAATTAATATGATTTTTAATCGTTTAAAGAAATTTTTAGAGGTATCTTCATGATTTTTTTCTATCGTATCAAATTAGTTGTATTATGTTTTCAACACACTATCATACTAGCATATATCCTGAAGAATATCATATATTTTTCTGATTTTGTTTACTGCAGTGGATCATATTCTTTTAGGCATTATAAAACTTGCGTTTAGGCACGTTTAGGTCCTGTAGTCCCCTTAAGCCTTTCCCCTTATTGGTCGGTGCGTCAGCGTTGCGGGATCAGGATGCTCGGTATACTCGGTACTGAAAGCTCACCGAACGCCTATATTTTAATGAGTGTTATTGGCTTGGTATGCGCGTGAGCGGGGCGGGATCGTTTCGGTTTACTGCGTCTCGGCAGAAACGTCCAGTTCTCGGTGTTTTGAGACACGTCACGTCACATTTTTTTTTTTTTAACGTATGTTGCCAATAGCGCTTTCGTGTTTTCGTAAATGGAGATGAATATAACACGCCACAACATCTTCATCACGCGAAGACGACATTTTCTCGCGAGGATCTAAGCGGTAATGCACAAATTATGCCAAAAAAGGTCCGTAAATGAAAGCAGTGCAGTATCGTTTCGGTATACAGAGCTTACTATACCGCACTTCTACTTACCGACCAATGAGGAAAGGCCCTAAGCGTGAAATGGTTATAGGGAGACAGGGTGGCTTGGCTTAAAACCCGCAGTAAAACTTCATATAAACTGGTGTACTTGAATCTGGTGCAGGTAGAAGCAGTGTGGCCATGCGAGCTGTCTGCGCTGGAGTGGCTGGCCGGTGAGGCGCAGCCCGACGTAGCGGTGCAGTACTACCGCCGAGCTGCGAGACTGCAGCCCAGTAATGTATGTACAGTCAAGTTTCCAAAATCGTCATCGGCTTTCAAATTCTTGCCTTCATCAAGTCTTCATGACTTTATCAGGACACAATACCTTTTGAAGCTACGGTACTGAACAGACTACTGCATAGAAAACTATCATGAAATACCTTTATTACAAAGGTCAAAATAGCATACCTACATTTTTGTCCAATGTGTAACATCAAATTTTTTAACGGCTTAGCAATTTTTATAAAATAACAAGCTTTTGGCAGCGGCTTTGTCCGCTTGAAGGTCGGAAATTATTCCACGGAAACGTACTAAAGAGATCAAAATATCCTTTGTCCTAGCTTAGGTCATGGTCTACCCATATGCCAAATTTCATCCAAATTCGTTCAGCTGTTTTAGCGTGAAAGCTTAACAACCTTTAATAACTACTTATAACTTTAAATTGTAATAATTTTAATGATGGTGGACGGATTTTAATTAAATAAATTTATTACGTCGAGATACGGACTCCGACTATATTTCTAATTACTTCAATCTGTTAAAAAGAGGTATACAAAATTACAATAACCATATGAATTTTAAAATCATCCCCCATTTTACCTTGTGGGATGATTTTACAAAAACGCTGAAACCAGTTTTTTTTTAAATTATCGTTGATATGCATGTTGCATCATAATTTAGTTATGATGCAACATGCAGTTAATCAGTAAGCCGACTGTCAAAGCTCATGCGAGCTGTTGTGACTGCGTATCGCCGCTGCGCTAGCTCCGATTGTAACTGGAATTACAGTTTTAATTTGAGCTCGAAAAAGTAACTTACACATTTTTTCGTGTTGATAAACTGCTTATAATGATAAATAAGACATTAAAAAGAATGACTCCGCAAGTCCGTAGAATCGTATTTGCGAGATACACCTGATAAAAGTGCGTCCCCATCGCGAGCATTAGATAAGGACGTTTTACTGAACAGAAATCGGTCGGCTCGCCGCGCGGCTTTTAGTATATGCGAGCGTTCGTCGCTGACCTCCCAACACGGAAATGTTTGTTTACGAATGCCCGCAGTATGAACGCGCCATAACAAATATTCTCTACAGAAAACTTACCTACGTAACCGGGGCGAACCAGCTCCATTGTATTTATGTTACGCGATTTAATACAATCTATAAATAAACTTGAGAACACAATAATTTATAAGTTAATACAAAAACAGCTTAGCTTGAACTGTTTTGTATTTTATTTAGACTTAAGTACATACTTGCTATCTACACATATTATGAATTAAAGTTAGATTTCGTGTTTACCTGTATGTCCACGTTGGTCTTCTAAACCACACAACAGATTTTGATGAGGTTAATTACCATCGTTTGGTGAATTTATTCCGGAAGGTTTATGTGTATAATACGTTAATAATAAAGTTACGTAGGTATAACTAAGAAATCTCGATGTTTTTGTCAAGTTGTAAAACTACACAACTATTTTATTAATTATAAATAAAAGTTTGATGTTCAGTTACTTGGATGGCTTGAACGTCGTAATGTAAATCAACCTATTTGTAATTTAGTTCAGTTTCTCTATAAGTGAACTGTAATTTGTTCTTTGAGAAAATAAATGTCTTTAAACCGAAAAACAGCAGTAAGAAGTGGTGGCCCAGTAGAAGCGGCCGCGACTTACGAGTTGTAGGTCGTAGGTTCGAACCCAGACAGGCACTTTACTTTGTGTAAATTATTTCATCACCACTGCTTGTGAAGGAAAACATCATGAGGAAACCGGCATGTCCTATAACAAATAATTCAAAGACATTTACCATCCACCAACCCGCACTGGGCCCGCGTGGTGACTTACGGTTCACTCGCTCTCACAGCGAGTAGCAGTGGGAACATTATAAGCTGATTATGCTTATGCTAATACAAAAACAGCAGTTGGTATTCTATTTACTCCTTATCGTAGAACATTCCATTTTCCGAATTATTGCGTCAATTCAGAATGAATGTGTACAACAATGTAATAATAATGTGCCAACACAGAGATAGTATATAGTAATCTTACTTTTTGACCTTATATTATTGAAAACAACATTCTCTCAGTACTAACATTCATTTGAGAACGATACAATATGTTGTACCTACCTTAATGCTTTATTTCTCAATGCTCAATACAGGGTGGCAGGGACATCGACGCGAAAACGTGTACTGGAATCCATGGTAAGAGTTCTCGCGTCGACGTCCCTGCCACCCTGTATATTTATTACTTTCTACAATGTGATCTTCGATGGTCGGTTTTACAAATACAGGATCGTTGTGGACCCTGTCGGGCACAGCAAAGTGGGAGAGAGGAAGAGAGCTTTAATTTGACTAATTAGTTTTTATAGGTACTACTATTATTTAAGTAATTATTTTATAAAAATATGTAATTTATAATTTGTCATTAAGATATTCATTGTGTATAGTTAATCCATTATTATAGTTCTAATGAATGAAAGCTATATTTAAAAATAAAGTTTACTTTTCAACTTAAAACCCTCTGACAGCCCATTATCCCAGTACGAACCTATCTATAGCGTTTAAAGAAGGGAAGCTGTGTTATGTAGAACGTCTGAAAGCCTATCCAGACATTGGTGATATTTGCAGCATTGGTGCTGTAGGTAGCGTAAAATATCAAGCACCTATTCCGGATATGAAATTATACGCATCTAAATTCAACACCATTCATTATAATATCAGCTACAAAACATCAACGACTGAATCCACCTTGTAATAAGATGACACATACCTCAAAAGTCACCATTATCATTCTCCTCCCCTTATCCCAATTTATTTGTGGTCGGCGCAAAACCTGGGATGCAACTTCCCCTTCATACTTTTCCTGGCTTAGGACAGGCAAAAATAGGAGGAGGCGGAGCGCGCGAGGGAGAGGCAAGATTCGCGCCCTCGCACCCGTAGTCGCCGCAGGAGACGCCCCGGGCGTCGGGAGTAGCGAGCCGACTTCCGGCCACCGTAGGCGCGGGCTTGAGGACGTTGAGCAATGGGTAGCTCGCCGTCCGATAGGGACCAGGCCCGGGTCAACGGCGCGTAGTGTTCCACGCGCGCCTCAAAGAGATGTCAGCACCAACTGACGGGGTCCGTAAGGGCCAATGCCTGCCAGGGTTGCGAGTTTGTCCGAAAGGGATATCGCGACCCCGGCACACAGGCAAAGGAAGGAACACGGGTGGGTTTTAGTCAGTAAAAGTCTGACACGCCCTCCCGCTCCGCCCAGAGCGGGAGAAGTTATTTGATAATTTCTCACCCTCAAAAAACATGTCTTTCTCTTCCATACTTCTCTATTATTCGTCATTTCAGTACTCACTCCCTTTCTAGCCATATAATCATCCTCCACACAGTCCATCCATCGTTTCTTCGGTCTTCCCCTACTCTTATAACCATCCACATACATACTCAAAAGTGTCTACATGACATTTTCCTCATTCCTCCGCGACACATGCCCATACGATGACAACCGATCTCCACACAACTTTTCAGTCACCGTTGCCATTTTCAAACTTTCTCTTAAATACTCATTTCTTATTCTATCCATTCACGTAACCCCAAATTCCTCATCTATGCTGAACTCAGAAGTATAACAGCCATTTTCTCGTAGCCACAATGGGGTCTGCTGATGGGAGCGTGTCTACGAGCCAGCGGCCGGTATCAAGAAGCGCTCTCCCTGTACAAGAAGATGAACACACGGTTCCCTGACAACGTACAGTGTTAGTAGAGTTTGATTGTAAATGATTAGGCTCTTATTTACCAACCACCAGTCTTACCAAGGGGTTGTCGTGTTACCCAGTAACTGTGTTCTGGAGGTCAGATAGGCAGTCCCTCTATGTATAAAATACTGATATTCAGCTGCATCCGTTTGGACTGGAAGCCGACCCCAACATAGTTGGGAGAAAGCTTGGATTGTTATGGGTACTTGCTTCCCTATATACGATGGATGGGACATTGTGACACAATTTTTTACCATGGATTCAGTACATGATTCCACTGATTCGCGGTTTTAAGTCCAATAAAAAAGTAGAAATCAGCTGCTCTATACAAAGATTCAATACCTACACAAAAAAATGCACGGAACAGTTGATTTATTTATTTATTTAACGGTTTATGTACACACATATAAACAGACAAGAAATAAAGGAACAGAAAAATACGTACAAAGGTGATGCTTATTTCTAAAGAAATCTCTTCCAGCATGCCTGCGATAGGAAAGTAGACAAGTAGAGATGTAGACAACGTGTGTAAGTACATACACACGTGTATACACATAGTACACGTGTATTTATGTACTGAATCCATGGGAAAAGTTCGTGTCACCACGTGATTGTTACCTATGCTTATCGTTATAACGTATAACCATGTCGCTTTAAGACACCCTGTGTTACTATTGTTTATTTATTTATAAAGAGTTCACATTAGGCTTGTACTATTGTACCTTGTGTTGTTGTTGATTTACTGCATTCACAACTTGTGCCGTAAATAAACATACAAAACAAGTACACACGGCTACATATTAAGCTATACATTTCCAGTATAAGCTGATCTCGCATTGTATAGGGTTTCCGTACCTACAATGAGGGGTCAGCTTATACTGGAAATGTATAGCTTGATAGGTATGTAGCCGTGTGTACTTGTCTTGTATGTTTACGCCTCAAGTTGTAAATGCAGTAAATGAATCAATGAAAATTCGTGCAGGTTTGAAATTGATAGTGAAACTATGTGGAGACCAGGGACTGTCCGAGACGACCTCGTGGACCAGGGAACTGCAACGTGCACAAGCCAGGGTGAAACAGAAAGAACAACAAGGTGAGTAATTAGTTAGTGACTAGTTCCACGTAGATCTCAAATAATTTGTAAATCTTACAAATCAAGATGTATTATTATAAAAGTCACCAGTCACCAATTTGTCATTATTTTCTATCTAAGACCTTGAGAAAGTATGTTGATTTCGTTAAAAAAATCATTAGAATTATCTACGTCGGAAAAATACTACGCACGCCTTGTTTGTCAATGAGAAATTTTAATGCGCATGTATTTCGTTCGACAAGCATCGCAATAAGTCTTATCTAAGAAATAAGATCAAGTCGATGCAGCGTAAAATGGTGAGCCCCAAAATTGTAGTGATTATTTTGTTCCAGTATCGGTTACATCAGCCGGAAGTGTCTCCTCCGGGGCCAGTCAATCGCCCATCGATCAAATAAGAGGTCAATCAAACGAAATCCAATGAACCAATTGCTACAAAATATTGCATAAGCTTTCTGTCGTGACACCGTTATTTGTTTTCTTTTTTATCGGAGTTATCTTTACAATTAGGTTAAACCGCGGAAATTCTAGAAAAAAAATCTTTATCGCTTCGATTAGTTTATTTTTAGTGGTTATTTTTAATATTAACGCAGTGCTAACTGTTTATGAGATTCCCGTGGACTATTTTAACGCTATGATGCGCACCTGTTTTGATCATCAGTTCTGACGACTTAGGGATCTCGCGCACGAGACGGCGACGACTTTTGGTCGTTGTTTCATTTTGACAGTTCAACAACATTCATTACGTTATTTACGTTGCTCACCAGTTTTTTTTCGAACTTATAAAGCAATAGATTAGCAATCTGTTTCAAAACGATTCAGATTCTGATTCATCGTTTTTTACGCAATTAGGGTACAGGTAAATTATAGAAGTCGTGGTCGTGGCCGCGCGAGCTCCCTAAGTCTTGAGAAGTGATGTTCAAAACAGGTGCGCATCATAGCATTAAAATAATCCATGTGAATCACCTAAACAGGTAGCACGTACTACGTTAATATTAAAAATAACGACTAAAAACAAACAAATCGAAGCGATAATAGTAGATTATACAACAAGTGAAAAAAAAAGGGAATTTAATTCGAGGGACTAAGTTGGATCCCGAGAGCAGCGAAGGATTCTAGATTTGAATCCTGAGCGGAGCGAGGGACACAAGGACCAAGATAAAAAAAAACACGGGTTGTGTACTCTACTTTTTACCATTGACTGCGAGAAAATAAATAGTAGTAAAGTATTTATATTTATCTGTCGTAGTTGTAGTAATTGTATGACTGCCTCGTTGGTCTAGTGGTCGCAAGCACTACTGCTGAGCATGAGGTCCTGGGTTCGATTCCCAGGTCAGGCAAAGTATTATTGGGTTTTCTAACAGGAATTTCTCAATAGCAGCCCGGAGTCTGGAATTGTGCCCGATTGATGGCAATAGTCTCACCCCCTATTACATGGGACTTAAAAACGTAACTGGGAAATGTGGGTGAACTAAAGGTGCACCTCTGCCCAACCCTTCGTGGAAACAAGGCGTGATGTTATGTTATTTATACGTATCACATTTTTTGCGGTAACAAATTTTCTACCATAATTGCTGCTTCAGAACGAAATGATTCCGAAGTCAGTGGTCATTCAGTGTCTCATTTTCGTCACTGGAAGAACTAATTTTATTATAATTATGTTACTAGATTTTCCAATGATATTAAATAATAAATAAATAAAAATCTTAATTGCAGACCACATGATCCATAAAAAAAAACACGATTAAAAATAACAAAATTAAAATTAAAGTTGGCGGGATATTTTTTATTTAATTTAATTGTATAGCTTCTAAGGAATAGCTCCATCTAGCCAGCCAGTAGGTACTTTCAGTACTTTTCATTTATTTTTGTACATAGTTTGTACAGTTCGAGCTTGTCCCAAATTCAAAATGTTATTAATCACTTGTGAGTAAAAGAGAGTTTTATTCACTGTTATCGATGAATAAACCCCCCCCCCCCCATCCCATCCCTTTTTCGAGTGGCAACGGTAAAAAGATTTTTTTTCTGGAGGATCCCATTCATGATTCATGCGTATGATTTTAAAAATAGAACATGTTGCTGCGTTGTCGCATACCTAAGTCGCGCACACATCCTCGCGTTTTCAACTATCACCTTTTTCTTTACAACGCCACAGTGCACGTGTATGCGCGTAATCGCTGCTTCATGAATTTTTAATGAAAAAGGAAATGAAGGTATGACGTTTGTATGTACAGGCGGTAGTCGCGTGGACAGTGCGCCCGGCGTGCCTCCGAGCGGCTCGCGCCGCTCCAGCGACGGGCGAGGCGACAGCGGGCACAGCAGAGCATACGCGTAAGAAGTAGTTCTTGTATTGCAAATATTTTTGCAGATGCCAATTTTTTAATCAATTACTGCATTTGCGTCAGTAACTTCCAGAACTGCAAATTTTAAAAACAGTAATAGAATTAAAGGACGGAAAAATAGAGCTATAAATAGATATGACCCATATTTGGAAATAGTTTGGTCATTTTGATGTGACCTTAGTTTACATGGCCTTAAATTTGGTTTTTGTGTTATTTGCATTGCTGCGCTTTGGTTTAAACTACCTACATCCAAGGTGTAAATTGCCATTGTTAACAAATTAACTCTTTAGTGAATGTAGTGTGAGAACGACACTATCGCCTCATTAACACTATTGCGCACCAGACGTTTATATTAAAAAAAACCTCTGACTGTGGCGCCGCGGGGTCAATCGTCTGAATATTTATTGGGTCGATACCTTAATCAATTCAATTCATTCAATGCGTACTTAACGTTTTGTGAAAGGTAATCATTGTCACAGTCAAAAATAACGACACAACTTAAAGGCTCCATGGATGTATCTAATAGAGGGCTCGTGGCCAAATAATAACAGCTGCACGAGTCGATAGAAGGCTAAGCTACTCTTGCCACGGTCGGTTCGTGGATGGGTGACCATCTAAAACATATCGAGACCCTTCCGTGCCTCGGAATGCACGTTAAGCCATTGATGCCGGCTGTCATTCGTAGATCTATGTTACGTGTAGTTAGAAGCGTAATAGTCTTTTTTTTTTCTTTTTTTTTGGGGATTAAATTATCAGATAACTTCTCCCGCTCTGAGCGAACGAGAGGGCGTGTCAGACTTTTACTAAGTAAAACCCACCCGTGTTCCTTCCGTTGCCTGTGTGCCGGGGCCACGATAGGGCTTTCGGACAAACTCGCAACCCTGGCAGGAGCGTTACCCAGTATAAATTCAGTTGTGGAGGTCAGATAGGATATCCATCTAGAATACTGGTATTCAGTTGCATCTGGTTAGACAGCCAGGAAGCCAGCCCTAAAAAAGTTGGGAAAAGGCTACGCAAATTGCTTTTTTTTAAATATATCCAAACGAATTCAACGACCAAAACGAGTAACCAAAAGCTTATTTTTGCTCAACTCGTGTGTCATTAAACCTTGGAACTAGTGCAGAAATAAACTATAGAGTCAAGAACGCTTGACCCTATAATGTATTTATGCACGAGTTCTTTTAAATTTAAGTCGCAGTAGTTAGTAGACCACGCATTAATTTCCCTGTCTTTTATTTACTATGTAAACTAGTTTGATACGAGGTTCTACATGCTGCCAGCTACACAGTAACATTCCATGTAGTCAAAAGCAAAATTAGCTGATTTTTTTTAATGCAATTTTTGTTTCGGTGATGTGTCGTAGGTACCTACTACATATCATATTCTTTCTTCCGAAGGTATTCGACCACGCCAAATCAGGATGGGTTGCAGCCAGTCAGCAGGTCCATAAACCGTTCGGAGACCAAAAAGAAGCATATCGATGAATTTGACGACGATCTCCCGCTGCCACCGGAATAAATAAACTTCTTGTTTATTACCTACATGAATTTATAACTTTTAGTAATAAATTGCATTACAATTTTTACGGATGACTTCGTTTGATTTCTTAAATTGATACTGCCAGCTAGGCCTGCAGCACTTTATACTTATCGTGGCAAATAACAAAAACTGGCCAAGTGCGTGTGGGCTACGCACAATGAAGGTACCGTCAAAATTTTTTATGTGGTAAAACTACAAAACAACGATTTCCGGAGTTTCCATTACTAGTGTCTTGCTTCTTGCCAAATTTCATGGTTTTGGGTTAACGGGAAGTAGGTACCCTATAAGTTTTGATTTATTTGCAAGCATCAAAATAATGCTATATAACTGACATATTATGCCTAATCTGTAAATGTGATTGATAACTGTAAGCCAAAACCGGTGTGACTTTAGAAGAGTGACGTCAGAAATTATGATTGTGTTGTAACGGATAACCTATAGTTTGACCGAAACTGCTGTACAGCGCCTTAGGAATGCACGACGGGGGGGGGGGGGGGGGGCTGTGGGCGTTGACGAATGAGCGGTCTGCACTGTCTCGCCGCGCACTTACCTAAGGCGGTTCCGGTCAAACTATACGAAAATAGATAAAAATATTTACCTTGGGGTAGGTAGGGTGAAGAGAACTTAAGTACCTGAGTATATTTATAAGACATTTGTAGTATCGTCACAACATTTAAAGATAGAAGTGGCGATTAGTACCTATCACGAAGGTACACAGATAAGTATCTGGTATAAGTACTTACCCGGCAGAAGTCACGATACAATCTGCTTGACACGTGCACGGGGCATGAGGGATGCCTCGATAGATTGCAAAGCGTATTAATTTTTCTTGTTACGGTTACTAAAATGTTTTATAAGAAACTCAGGGTTTAGTTCCAAACCGCTGTAGCGATAATTTGGGGTCATAACTATGGCATTTTTTCTGGTCATCCCTTCAGCAAATACGTCGTTTTTTAAGGTTATACAGATATCTAAATCTTTTATCCTTTATACCTCGCCATGCGGAAGTTTAGTCGTCAGCCCGGCAATTATAATGTCATCGTTCTCTTCCTCTTCACGTCGTCTTCACCCAAATCGAGACCAATTAATTTTATCTTGTATACGTAATTAATACAATAACCTCATAACTTTCACTTGAGAACATTCGCACTCAGGCTTGCTTAGGTATTATGTGAAGTCTAGATTTTTACTGTAACTATGTACTCCACCCGGTTTCTTGCAAGTTCTCTATTGTGGGTTTAATGCACTGGCAAGTATTAATGTAAGTGTAGTGAATGCTTGTTCGGTTCGGGATGAGTTCGGCCTTGCCGCCCGGCTGTGCCGACTCAAGCCGAACCGAACATTTTTGTAACCCCTAACTTTTTATTCCCAAACCACACAGAGTGCATTTTCAAAACTTTATGTTACGAAATCTTAGATATTCTATTAAGCATAGTTTCGCACTAAACAAAGATTGAGATTCAATTATGTATTATTATATTTATTATTAATTCTAAAATTAACTCAGTTTGCATGTTATTAACCCTTTCCACCCGGGGTTGTGATTTTTGACGAATTTCCGCTTTTCAACTTTATTATCATAATAAGGTAGGTAAAAGGAAACGCTCTGATTTTTTTAAGATTTTTATTGTACCTAGAAGTATTATTTCCAAGACCTAGACTTAAAAGTACCGTCAGGAACTTTGTGTTATTACAATGTTAGGAACTATGATAGAAACAGTCCGGAATCTCTTCTAATAGCAGGGCTTCAATTAGAGCAGTATTCTTAGTAATATCCATCTCAATGGCTAAAACAATAAAAAAATAGCTCAGAAAAAATAATAAAAAGAAGAAACAATAATGTTTGATAAACCAAAACACCTACTTCATCGAGTATGTGTATTATCAAAGTTCATGATTTTTTAGACTAAAATCACCTGACGGTACTTTTAAGTCCTCATCAGTTTTTATCAAATATTCTTATAAAATAAAGTGATAATATGTTATACCAGCTTTTATAAATGTACTCCGTGATATAAACAACGTAAATAGTAAAAAAAATAGTACTTACCTATGATATTCTATTTATAAACATTTTTCAATTACACCGCACAGTAAAGTGAAAAAATGTCCGACCAGTTGTAACTCGCTGTTCAAATTTCTCGACAATGTCGCGCGGTAATACAAATAACGCGCTGTGATTGGCTTACGGAAACGGTACTCTAAAGGAACGTCAGTTGTTGTTAACATAAAGTTATTTCGTACTTAAGTTATTAGACGAAAAATGTGGAGGTACTTCTAAGTACCGTAAGGAGGGAAAGGGTTAAAGATGGCATTTGTATGTTTGTGTAAGTAGTTGTAAATGATTTGTTTTCATATGTGCAGCTGTTGAGTGTGTTTTTACATACATGGCACTTAATCTTCTTTCTTCGTCTTTTTTTTATTTTAGTTATTCAAATTCGTTTGCCTATCCGGTATAAACATAATATGAATTGGAAATAAAAATATCAAATTAAGTTTAAAAAGAATGTATTTTTAAATTATTTTATAAATATAAAGGAATTCATACAGATTCTTACCTTAGACTAGAAATATGCACGTTAACAGTTAGCTTACTTCCTCTTTTGTTTTCAAAACTTTTGATAGAAGTTAAAAGTGATTTACCATATTAAATGCACTGAATTAAATCTTGAAACTAATTTACAATTTTTCAGTACATTAATCGGTAACAATATCACAGAACTTTTATGAAAACATAAACATGATACACAGCAGTGTAATTACAATATAAAGACCTTACCTTATAAAGACGGATTTATGTTTTCATAATAGTTCTCCAACCACTGTATTTTTCTTACCGCCTTGTTTTGCGGTCGGACATACCAGCGAGGTATTTTAACGTAGCTACAATTATATACAGTCTAAAAAGTAAGCTTCGGAGCTTTAAATTAATTTAACGATAATATCACATCATTTTACAAGTCTGTCGCAGTCCGCGATCATGTTATTGTCATTTTCGGCGGTTTTTCTTTTTTGCAGATATTTTCTAGTCTCTTGTTTTGCCTACTACGGAATTACTCACTTTATTATTTCTAAACCGGCATTTTTTATGGCGACCGGCGTTTTTTACCGGCGACAGAACCGGTCGAAGTGGCGCTACTTGGGGGAGGCCTACATTCAGCAATGGACGTCTTTCGGCTGAAGTGATGATGATGAACCTTTGCTAGTTATTACTACTATCTGAAAACTAAACTATATTTACAATATTCCTAACTTCGATTAACCCAATATTTTTGTTACAATTAATACAGTCAAAATTTGAATTGGGTATACTATCATTTTATTATGTCGTATGGAGCCATACGACATAATAAAATTATAGTAAGGTCTAAAATGTACACGTTTACTTCACTTGATACTTCAATCGTATGCCATCACTAAGTGAAATAATACCTATTACTTACGTCCTCTCGAAGATAGTAGATAATTAATAAATAAATAAAATAAACACGTACATCTACATACTGATAGCACCAACGATAACAATATAATTAGGCGACTTTTTGTGGTACCAAATGCGCAGCATTTATACATTCTTCGCCTCTCTGTTCAATGTAACCTTAACTTATCAATAAACGTTATCATTTAAATAATATAATTTATCGTCCGCACACTAGGCACAGAAAGTCTTCTGATAATTCCTCAGCACAGGACAGTTTCTGATATGTAAATTTACAGTAGTTGTCTCTCAGTGACGTGACAACTAAATAGTCAATGTTCGCA
The DNA here is from genome assembly GCA_914767755.1 of Agrochola circellaris. NCBI lineage: Eukaryota > Metazoa > Arthropoda > Insecta > Lepidoptera > Noctuidae > Agrochola > Agrochola circellaris. The sequence goes on from OU611847.1 coordinate 8,914,970, forward strand.
CGACGGCCATGCGCCCCTACTCAACACTATGAAATAACTTTCGCGTACGGGTGCTCTATGTGGCCATATTGAATCGCCAGCAACGTGTCCTTAACCCTCTGGTATACTGGTTGCGCCTGCGTCATAGTCGGGACTTGGATCTCATGATCCAAGAAGCCAACCCTGCTGATAGGACTGATCACCACAGCCGTGCCGGCACCGAACATCTCTAGCAACTGAAAGCAAACGTTGTATTTAACACTCGAAACTATTCTATTAAATCACTTCGAGAAAGCTAAACGTTGAAACTTACCCGTCCTTTCTTATTTAGCTCAACAATTTTGTCCATGGTGATAGCCTCTTCCGTCACGACTAAGTCTTCCCACTGGCTGGCTAGCTCCAGAATAGAGCGACGAGTCACTCCAGGCAAGATGAGACCATTCAATGGCGGAGTACTTAATTGTTTATCTGCAAATATAATATTTTCATTGCATAATTCTCATCAAAAAACACTGTGATCTGGAAAAAAACTGATGTTACTGAACCTAATTGTTGCTTCAGATACCAGACAAGAATTTACCGGTCATAAGGTCAGAGTGCCGACGCACCAGATAACGTGACAGTATCAGCCAGTCACACGGATATCCAACCATTAACATGATACTACGTTATTTTTTATTGTTACAGACAAATAATAATGGAACAATCTATAGTGTATATTATTATTACCTCCTTGTTCATTGATGTAAACTACGAAGATGTTCATAGCGCCGACTTCGGTCAGCTCATGGTTAGGTCCGAACAGCCACAATACTTGATGGTGACCCAGTTTAGCTGCCCTAGCTGTGGCCTCTGTAAACATAATCAGAACATGACTATTCCCGAAAACATCGGTTACATTCAATTATTGATAAACTAATATGATTCAACAAACAAGTCTATCTATGACTGCATAGGGGTCAAACATTCAGGCCAAAGTAGGGAATTGCGCCTTGTATAATTAAAACAATATAGATATTCTTAAGTTTGGTTCCAAAATTGGCATATTTTCCTGTAGCAGAAGATAAGAAGACATCGTTCTTAAGAAAAAGAATAGGATTATTGGCATGTAAACAGAACTCACCAATCGTGGGTCCATAGTTGGAGCCAACTTTTCGGTTACCCACACCTCCAGGGAAAGCTCGCACCACATTGGGGTCTGCGTATATTGACACGGCACCATCGGTACCCGTCTTGTAGTACGTACTTACGGGACTAAGGATAACGAACAATAGCGCCGTTTCTGGTGCCATTATACCGAACGTTGGCTATTGGAAAAATAACAAATTTTAATCAAACAAGCCAGAAGTAAACATATTATTATTTTCTAAAGTCAAGAGGTTATGTCCTCCTTTTAAGATGGAGATATTTAATTCATGCTAGTTGCGCTGTATGGAAAATTTAAAGAATCCACATTTTCATTCATAATATAATTTAATGATATTATTATACGATATTAAACATTTTAGGTTTTCATGTTTTCTGGTTAGGGTCCTTCTTCAAAATGCTTTATCTATACCAAAGCAAATACCTTTGAGCTGTAACGTTAATTAAAGTTACCTTGAACCGATATCACGGGCACGCCAGCGATAAAAACAAATAGAAAAATAAGATAGCTCATAAGTACTACTTAATCATTATCGAAATGCGATTTCCCGAAAGTACCTACGATCTATTTTCATTATTTATGAGTAAGTAAATCTATTCTAGCATTGTTAGTTTTGGCTTTCAGCATATCTTTATTACCCAAAATATTATTATTATAGTAAAGAAATATCGCTAGGTAGGTATTACTTTTTATTGATCATGTTATTAGATATAGTGCAAATCAAGTGACAGTCTATAATAAACCGATATAACGACGTAAAAGTTAAAAGTTATGTGCAGACTTGAAACGTGTCTCAACTCAATATCCAAATTATAGCAAAATAAGATAAGTGTGCGAATGTTTGTTTAAATATGACGTACACACCACACGACTGAAAACGTGTGCTATAGATAATGCTGTAATCTAAAGCAATATGTTTATAATTATCTTCATAAAGAAAAATAGGCATCAATAAAAAATTGCAATATTTGCCATCATTAAAAAGAATGAAAAATGTTAATAAAGTTCTATTAATGTAATAAATACCTTAATGGTTAAATAAAACGTTTTATTTATTTAATCAAATTAACACTATGGCTTTATCAAATGTAGGTATAAGTATAACGACTGTGTAGTGCCAAGGACGCCAATAAACCAATATTTTTTTTCAATTTTTATCATGTAGTTATCACTGAAATGTATGCTACTAACAAAAATTTTGCCAAAAGCAAAAAAAGATGCGAGCCAAACTTGGAACAATAATTAGTTTCGAAACAAAAGTACCTTAATGTTCATTATATTTGATAAGAGCAAGCGATACGGGGATACCTACTTGACAACAATGACCGATCTGTAATATCATCGTCCTTCACTCTATATAAAGATAAACTAAATATCGATCGATACATACCTACATTTACGACTATTGGCAAGTGAAGCGCATTGAACATAAAACGAAAACATTCACCTATGTCCGCCCTATGACACAATAAAAAACAAAATTGATAATTATGGCATGACTGAACAAATCTATTCTTGATATCTCCGAATTTTACGATAACATTGTTGTTTGCCAAATATTATCAATAAGAGGCGTTTAGTAATTATAAAAGATAAGAACAAGTGGGCTACATCATTTCCCGCATGTGCACTGATTTTATTGCCACCATTAAAAACTTTAATGTTCTTACTTCTGATTGTTATTTATATGAAGATAAGCTACCTACTTTAGTGTCCAAAAGCTTATCATTGAAATTATTTATTTAGTGGATAAACCAAGAATCAAGTTTTATATAGCATGTGGCCCACACTAAATATAATGTATATAATTATTATGCTTTCGTTTTACTATAATTATCTAAGCTTTACAGCCTGACTTTACAATGTTCTCAACTAATTACGTTACTAAAATCCATTTATCACTTCTCAAAATTGTATATTTTTAATTATGTTAATTAGTTACACCATCGGAACTTAACATAACTTCTCAAAATTTTATAATTGCAACACTTCTGACAAATCTGACGTTATTCTAAAAGGACGATTGGCTTGATTCATAGAAATGCAATATTCCTTATGAGTCACTTAAGAATGTTGAGAACCTTTTTGTAACGGTATAAGCTGATTTCACCAAGATATTACTAACATATTTTTAATGCATACGTAGCTGCCTGATTATAATTGATAATATATTATTTATTAATTGAATAATCCGCTTACCTCGGTGCCTATTAATGTAGGTCGTAAGTACAAGGTGGAAGTTTCTGAATGTGGGACCCACTCTTGGTCTATTTGCACCAGTCTTGATACACATTTAATTAGTTCTTCTCCATTAAAAGTTGGTAACCCAGACCTTTGTGCTGCTAAATTCATCCTTTCCATGTTTAATTCTGGCCGAAACAATCGTATCTTATCATCGACCCCCCTGTACGCCTTCAGTCCTTCAAATAACTGTAACACATTTATAATCACTTTATCTCCTTGCACACATGTAAACAGTAGGTCCCTAGTGACATCGTTCACATATATTAATGTAACAATATTGCGTTGATAAAGCGAGTAACGTCAATAAGAGCAATAATTCCTAGAAATTATAAATATTCTCCCGAATCATAAAATACATGCAATTTGTTTTCGCAATTGGATCCTTTATCTCTGCTACAAAAATGTGACTGCTTTGAGGAAAAGTTAAGTCCCGGTGTTTTCAAGAGGTGTTGCCATTTTAGAAATCTGTATGTACTGCTTCTAAGTAAATGAATTTAACTAATGAAATGTGAGTAGGTAATTAACATACTTGTATTGCATAATGTAGCGCTTTGGATGCAGGGTGCAAACTCAAATTTTCAAATGGCATTATCTCTGGTTTCTGCCATCCTCCTAGTTGCTTGAAGAAGTTTATTTTGAGCATGTGATCGCTGAAAAATTTGCCGAAGCCAAGGTCTGTCACCTCGGGCTTCGGGTTGAGTTGGTATGGAGCCGCAAGCCTCACTTGTAAATCCTCGTGCTGAAACATATATGACCAGTTAATCGTTGAACTGAGCACTGAACTCTGCTTACGTAACTAAAGTGACTTGTAGGTACTTTATTTATTTACTTTTACTGTTTTGTAAACTTATCGATAATATTCAATTGTTTACATTATGTGTAATAATTTATAAGGGAATTTTATTATAGTCATTATCGCCTCGTAGCTTAGTTAAAGCATCAGTCGATTACATCACATTTAATGTCTTTAATTTAGTATATCATGTAAACATTTAATACTGTAACAGTATAGTGTAACATCGTCGTGGACGGTCACGTGTCAATTGGCATGGTCGATCCAAGTCTATACATATAGGTATCATGCAGTTCCCTCCTGACAAATAAGTAGATAGCCGTTTAGAAGTACAGTTACATGCGTGCACAAACAAGATAAAGGTTCAAAACAGACATTTACGACGTAGATACATTCGACTTAAAAACAATACATTAGTTAGAATTATCTGCTTTAATGTTGTTAAATAAATTATATACGTCAATAGCTGCGTAATGAAATTATTCCAGGAAATCATAAACAATACATTTGCTGAATACAATTAACTTGAAAGAAAAATAGTATCATCATGATTTAGCTATTTGATTATGAAATCGAATTTAGGGTAAACACATGGTTTAAGTTACACCTTTACCGGTTTAATTTCCTACCAAAAAAAAAATGGCACCACTCAACAAGATATTTTTTCTTTTAGTCTAGTCTGCCTAGTGTTTTCCCAACTATGTAAGTTGGGAAGACCTTTTTTATTTGGTGGGAAATTATCAAATAACTTCTCCCGCTCTGGGCGGACCGGGAGGGCGTGTCAGACTCTTACTGACTAAAACCCACCCGTGTTCCTTCAGTTGCCTGTACGTTGCCAGGGGTCACGATATCCCTTTCGAACTTTCCCGCGACCCCGGCAGGTTGACTGGTGCCTTGTGTGAGATTTACATTGCTGAAAGCTGGATCAGTTATCTTAGGCCCGTACAGAACCTCACTCAAAACTCAAGCATTACTTAAAAACTCGTTTAGAGCTTTTTGATTGGTTGAGTTTTAAGTAATAGTTGAGTCTTGAGTGAGGTTCTTTAATACGGGCCTTAGAGTGCTTTCAACACAAATGTGCTCCCCACAAGACACTATAATTTAAAACCAGATTTTAAATATAATATCAGGCATAAAATCAATTATACATAAATTATATTTCAGATATTTGTTAGTACCTTGTCTAAATGCTTATTAAATCACGATCGATCTTACCTTGAACGAGATTTCAGGCGTAATATGTGGGCGGGGCTTCTCAGCGGGCGTGGCTACAGAGGACGCCACGTGTTCCAGCTGCGCTTGCGCCGCATTCTCTTCCAACTCCTTGTAGCGCAGTGAAGAACTACAGTAACGAACCATTTGCAACTTGTGCTGGTTCTCGAAGATCCATTTCACTAATACCTGCAAAAATTTACATAAATAAATAACATTATAAACGAAATAAACCAATTCTGTCTAGTTTCACTATTGTCGCTTGAGACAATACAATTAATTAACTTGTATCGACCCCGGAAGGTCCCCCTTTCGACCGATCGGTCAATACAAAATTCTAGCTACTTGCCGTTTTACCTAGGTACTGTAATGGATAGTTACAGTATGTTGCTTGTAACAAACAACGAAATAATATAAATAAATTTGTATAGTTAACAAATTTTTTAAATAATATTTTGGGTTGTGGAATGCAGTTCATCCAAGGGATTAATTGCAGAAAATTGTTCTTGTTATTGGGCTTATCGTCGTAACTAATTCCATTTTATTATTCAATTATTTTATTTCTTAGAAATTCAATGATATCCTACCCCTCGTCCTTTTTAACTGTAAGTATACGAAATGGTTCAACGATGATACCAATCGATAATTTAACTTAGATGCCTTCTCTAACTACGGTAAGTTTGAAATTCGCTTCACCAATTCTCATATTTAGTTTACTTATTTAAATATTTTAATTTGTAGGAAATAACGTTTTTAAAGTACCTACTTTAAAAACGTTATTTCCTACAAATTAAAATATTTACACCGTATATGTACACCGTTTTTACACCGTATCCTTAAATAATTAGTTATGAATTAAAAAAAAAAAGCTTACCTGACTGCGGCGAATAGGCATCTTTATCACTTAATATTAACACTTAACACGATTTATTGTTTTATTCTATTGATCACAAAACACTGCTGCAAAAGTACTGCAAAAATAAGTTTTATTTTCGAATTAGTGTGCACCGTTCGATATAATGTACATTCACAACTTGCCTCAAGTTAACTGACTTCACTGGATCAAAGCACAAACATTTAAACAAATGATAAGATTGCGGCTGACCTGCGTGTGACGTGCTCATTCATAATCAACACAAATTATAAAATATTACTTGATAAGACAGTATTTAATCAAAATAAGGATTACGCACTGAGAGTTATTTATTTGGCGGTACGTGTACGCGATTGGCGAGCGGCCGGCGGTTCACGCAAAACTAAGGAGCCCCACTGCGTAGCTCCTTGCAGCGGCGTCGTGAGGTCGAGTGAAATGCCTGTATTAGGTCACCGAGCTTCCACGTTCATACACATTTAAATGAATATGTTAATACTCCTGGCAAATAAATGCTTATTTACGCACGAAAACTAATTTACATTAAGAATTATTCTACATAATAATACATACACATTCGAACTGACAAAAGACAAAATCGTCCAAATATCTATAGACCATTGTAAGGATAACAATTACAATACAAACACTCGTTCGATAAGATGTTCGATTTTTTCATGAAAGTGTAATCTGCTCAGTGTGTGACTTTACGAACTAATGTGAAAATATTTTCTACGTACGACAGGTCTGCCTTCAGCATTGACGTGCGCAGGAAAAGCATACAAAAATATAATTTCGTCTGAATTCTAATGACACCATAGAAATACAAAAAACACTACTGCTTATTTCTTTAGAAATAAGCATCACCTTTGTACGTATTTTTCTGTTCCTTTTTTTTTTCTTGTCTGTTTATATGTGTGTACATAAACCGTTAAATAAATAAATACAATGCAGACGTCATAAAGTGCGTTATTATTTTATTTTTGTTGTAGTTATCAATAACCGAATTGTGGATTTATGACGCAAAACTATTTCTAAAACAAAACAAACCAGTTTCATAATAACAACGTTATTATTAACTACCCAACTGATTTACATTTTATAAATAAAATAATCGAATACTGCGTAACTGCATTTTAAGTCTACGAAGATGCAATAAATGTCTACGAAGATATAACAGGTAATAAAATTCATATAACATTTTATCTAAGAATTCAGTATAAGCTGGGCACCCTCAGAGATTGCTTGTCTTCATTTTTAGCGTGTTTCTTCAGCATGTCCATAACTTCATTGTCGTATTCCTTTGGCGTGGGCTGCTTGCCGACCATCCAGTAGAACAGATCCCAGTCGTTGCTCACCGAATTGATAAGGCGATCATACATGATTGTCTGCTCTTCGGTCAGCGACTCCAAGTGCTTCTTGGCGAAAGTGCTCAGCAGGAGATCATTCTCCAACATACCCCTCTTGCGGGATTGGTACACGAGCCTGAAACGTTTACACGTGACAATTTTATACGAAGGAGCGGAACTGTACAATAAGTTGCCAGATAATATAGTAAAACAAAAACTTCTGTTCCAAAGGAAAGTGCAATTTCTACGCGGCCAAAATGTAAGGACCAGCCGTGCTATTCTGTAAACATCTCACCGTGATAACTTGGGTGAAGTGAGCTTGATGTGAGCTGTCATTGCACCTAAAGCTAGGGATTGATACTATGGACAGCTCACTTCACCTCACTCTTCACGGAGAGATGTTTACAGAATGGATCAACAGCTGTTTTATTAATAACCGAGGATAAATTTCAGCGCAGGGGGCTCCAGAAACAACCTGTCTTCGACTTCGCGTCGATGTCCCTGCCACCCTGTATAGGTGCACTGATTGCGTGTTTGTATTATATGAAGCTTTCTCTCTGTTAGGTTATCTTTGCCGGTCGTAGATCGTCATCTGTCATGCAAATGATTTTAAAGTTTATTGGAATTGCATCGAGTTGTCATCTCTGATTATGTACTCATGGCCTAATACAAAATAAGTATTTCCAGGGACCGCGGAAATGGGGGGCAAAGGGGGCCGCATGCCCCCCCTAAAACTAAACGGGGGGGCCGCGCCCCCTCCAATTTTACTGGGTAAAGAAGGTTTCTCTGTGCTCCTCCATAAAGCTTTGTTTTTTCTTAAATAAAAATGCACATGAACGTAAGAAAAAGATTTGCTTTTTGTTTTAACGGAATTTAAAGTACCTATATTATGTTCATTATATCGTTTTTGGAAGGGGGTGACCAAAGAAGTCTGCCCCCCGTCACGGAGTACTTTATTTTTGGAAGGAGGTGACCAAAGAAGTTTGCCCCCCCACCCCCGTCATGGAGTACTTCCGCGGTCCCTGAGTATTTCCATGGTTGTAACAGCTTTTTATTGTGTTTCATCATCGCGCGTTCGCATTTCCGAAGATAGACGGTGATTGCAGAAGTTTATACTTCTTCTGGGTGATCTGTCTACTACAGCGTCTACAGTCTATTAACTCTGTATAGTTGGCCAACATGTTGCGCCGACCCCAATTAAATTGGGATAAGAACAAGAGAATGATGATAAGTCGGCCAAAGCAAGTGTTTTCGCAGATCAAATTATCCTCCCACGATTATTTCTCCAACTGTCACTCTGCTATTACATTATGGATCACTATTGTACCGTCCGTCATTTATTACACAAGACGATTTGAATGGGGGAGAGGTCCGAACAAGTCTTATTTTTTCTTACATGGGGGTGGGAGGGGTCTAGATTGTTCTTACGTAAGATCACAAACGTAAGCAAATATTATAATTTAAAAACGCGCGCAGAGTAATAGTATCAATAGCAACACACCCGCCCGCCCTCCCCGCGCGAACGGGAAGAGCGGGGAGGATATTTTTGCTACTTTTTCTTTGCAACTTTGGTAGATACCGATCTTACGTAAGATTGAAAGGGGAGTGTTCATCTAAGTCTTTTTGTTTCTTACGTAGGGGGAGGGGGATTCATAAAGTGGTTAAAATTGTCTTACGTAATAAATGAAAAGACCCCTATACCATCGTTATACCTTCAATTAAGTAACAGGTACCTAAACGATAAGCTTATCACGTTGGATAAGAAGACACGTAGCGTATGCGCGATAAATTCTAAAGCCTCCTTTAGTACTCCTGCGTAAAAATAGGGTTTTTAGTCAGTTGCTTACGCGTCGAGACGCCACACGGCCGGCCAGTAACGTCTCGCAATGCAGTCAGCTACCTAAGCGCTATTCATACTTTTTACCCTGCGTGAGGTAGGTAGGTATTAAACAAGACTGTTATTACGTAACTCCAGACTCATTCCACTTTTGCAGTAAGCAATAACATGTTATGACAATTAATTAAATAATTACTGTCATTATGATTACACGGAACCACTGACGAATGTATAGGTACCTACATTTTAAAATTATAATATAATTCGTTGTATAATAAATCTTGTACAAGAATATGACAGACTTTCAACCATGGGCGCCGGGAGCGGGGTGCAATGGGGTGCACTTGGACCACCCTTGGCTTCAAAATAAAATATAGGTGTAAAAACATTCAGAACTAAAGAAATATCGGAAAACGCGTAACACAATACGTCATAGAGAATTTACTATTCGAGGTGAGATCCTAAAATTTTCGAGCTCGTTTCTGTCGCTCTTGCATTGTGCAATCACTCAATGTCCTATTTCTGTACGAATGGACAAAATAAGACCTATCCCATTCAAGAAGAGACGCAAAAATTATCGAGATCCTTGTAATAAGCCCTTTCATTTGATGTCACACGGTACATTTAGCAAAACTTATTTTTTTTTTTTATTATTTGCCCCTTAAAGTGACACGCATATCCAAAATTCATTTATGTTACACGTCCGTGTTTTTACGCAGGTCACAAAAATACATAATATGTATTTTTATATATTATGAAATTTGGTACACATAATATGTGTACCAAATTTCAACTTAATCGGTCAATTAGATTCGGAGTAAATTGGCTGTGACGGACGGACAGACAGACAGACACACGAGTGATTCTATAAGGGTTCTGTTTTTTCCTTTTGGGGTACGGAACCCTAAAAACCTGCCGGCTCCCATGCTTGAAACCAAATTAACTATAACGTTTTAGTAGGCTGTAGCCCAACCTTTAGAGTGCGCACTGGCGAGCGGGAGATCGATAGCTAGAAAACCCCACTTGGTAATTATACCTAGTAGTACAAAATTCTGAGATAGCAGTGGTTGCAAAGTGGTTTATTTTTCCAACCCATTTTTGTTCATTGCTGTATTGTATATTTGTATAGTCGATCTCGTAATTGCTTTACCACCCTAAGGTTGAATGTCGTTTGTACGTCATAAACCATCAAGGTTTTTGCTAAACCAAATGTGACAGTAAAATATTTTCAACCTTTGTAATGTTTCAATTTACTGGGATTATTGCATTTTTCTTAAGGTGGATAACCACATTACTTACCATCACTTACTACGTATAGCCATATTTTTTTTAATAATTACTATTATTAATAGTAAATAAGCGACTGTATGTGGAAACTACTTTTTAAAGGGACTTCCCTTTAAAAAGTAGTTAGTAAAAGTCATCTCAACATTTGTAAGTTTTTGTAGTGTGTACCTAAAAGTCAGTTAATTGCCTAAACTGACTTTTCAAGTTGGAAATTAAGATAACATCAAAATGTTAATTTTCGTGAATTAAAAAAGTAGAGGGTGTTCATTTGCTTGTCTCATGTTGAGAAATCGCATTTCCTCAGAAACCAGCTTTAGACAAGAAACTAGAATTCAATCTGGGTTGTGGTTTTATCTTAAGATGAAGTAAGTAGGTAATTCATATTCCAAAATATAACTTAAATACAGATAATACTACAGTACTTTATTATATGTGAATAAAACAACAGCAGATATACCTACAAGACATTGTAAATTATTGTATAACTAATGTTTTATTTTTGCTTTACATAAATAATGTAGTTTTACACTGATTAAGAATAGATTGAAATATGTACATCGATTTCCATAATGGGATCCACCACTAACCAGCACATTAAATACTAAATAGAAAAAACTCATGTTTTTGTAAAATTTCTGGCTTCTCGCCAGATCTTTTTGTACTTTTATTAAAAGGAAGAAACCATGCTATTCCTACTATCTATCTCTGCTATGAGTATTATTTCACAATAGGGATCTGATAACCATAGCTGGCTTACATAGCAGTTTTGAAGTGTGTTGGAAATTTAAGGAGTTAGGGTATTTTCATTGTTATTTTTTTATTGATCTATTTTATTATTCTGAGGGGCAATTCCCGTAGTTTTAGGAACATTCGCATTCGCATCTCATTAGCAATCTGTCAAAAATACAATTTACCAACAAGTTTGACAGATTGCGACTAAAAAAGGTAAACAAAATTTGTGCAATATTGTTACAGCAATATGCTGAGATACTTTAGCATTATGTAGCAGACAATTTATTAAACAACAAAAGAATTCAATTAAGATATTTTCTCACCTTGCCTTACGTTTCTCCAATGTTTGTGGTTTATCAACATCATAATGAGGTATTTCTATGTAAGAATAATCGAAGTCAACAGGCTTGTCACTGCTCATTTGAGCGACACTGGGGAGATTTTTTGCTAATTTGCAGATCTGGAAAAACAAGAAAAGCAATACCATTGAAATATAAATCATGAAGGTAAAAGAATGACTAAAAGGATATTTACATCCCACAAATATATAATAAATTTGAAAGTTTGTATGTTCGGATTTTTGGTACTCAGACACACAAATATGGTTGAACGAATTTAGATGAAATATGGCACATAGATTGTTCATAACCTGGATGAACACATAGGATACTTATTATCCCGGTAGTATGTTTGCATGGGATAATTTCTGCCGTCCACGCGGGCGAAACCGCGGGCAGAAGCTAGTACATACTTACATAATTTCATGACATTATAATATCAAGCTATTTACATTTCTAAAATCAGCTCAGCTTATAATTGAAATATGTAGATTTATATTACGTTGTTGTGTGTACTAGTCATGTCTAAAGCATTATATTATCTGTAATATTGTATGATGTAGGAATACTTTACCCAGAGTGGGTAAAAAATTTGATAAGTATTCTTAAGACGAAAAGATGGGCCCGACTGTAGCAAGGGAATTGCCTTAAGGAGTCATATTGCATAAATTCATTTTAGAACATCTATATGACTTATGAGACACTTTCACATGTAAGGTTGTAAGGTTATGATCTTTTTTTAACACAAACATTCAGGTGTTGACTGATGGACATAGAAAATAAATACATGATGCCGATGAATTTAAAAACCGAATGATGGTAAATCATATTTAGCTATTACTCACAGCACTAAGGGATCTTACAGGACGAAACATATTGTTCGCTTTTGATGAAAGTGAAAGAGTAAGTAGTTAGTTTCTCTGGCTTTCGATTTTCTCGTGATTGTCTCTCACTCGAGAAAACTAGAAAAACAAAAATAGATCTTCTATCAATAACGTGACTTGACAATGACAGCTGACACTTGACAGCAAAACATTTGTTTGTTTTTTCTATGACATCTGACGCTTGTGAGTTCTAATCATGGAATCTAGTGCTGCGTTCCGAGTTACACTTTAATCGATTTGAGCGTGCTAACAGCCGCACAGTGGTCTGAAAATCAAGCTCCATACTCATAGAAACTTAACGTCAGAAATTAATAAATAAAAATATGTTTTGTGTTTAATATACCTCCCTTTGTTTTACTAATATAGTATGAAGGGTATGAGTAGCTCCATGCGTGAGAAAATTTTTTTTTTCTTTTTTTTTGTATGGAATAAAACACTTAAAGTGCTTTTTTTCAAAACTGAATAGAACTGATGGGCTAGTATTCACATGAGCTATTGCACCATACACGGCGATCAAGATGACATACAATTCTTGAGCCTTTCGGTGCCGCTTTGCATGTAGCAAGCTTTGGAAATTTTGAATTTACAGTTGGTGATCTTTCAAATCTTTGATGGTATTTTGTGAAGCTACATATTGCTTTGAATATGAAAATAGTATGTAAACTAATACTCATGCAAGAAGAGACAAACATACACACACACACACCCTCACACACTCACAAACTTTCGCCTTTATAATCTTAGTGTGATTATAAAGGCGAAACTTTGTGTGTGTGTGTGTATGTTTGTCTCTTCTTCACGCTCAAACAGCTGAACGGATTTGGATGAAATTTAGCACACATAATAGTTTATAACCGGGAATAACACATAGGTAATATATTTAACAACACACAGGTATATAATTAAATGAAGTAACCAACCACATAACTGATATTGTCGTTAGTTAATAACCTGCTAATGACTTTTATAATGAAAATATTAGAAAACGATGTAGATTATTTACATTTTACTACAAAATTAATTTCACGAAATAACTCATTTGTTAATCACCGTCATTATTGTTGAATTTTAATTTAATAAGCATTATGGGACAGCGAGTGTTAATGAGGGTAGTTATAATATAAATAGGACATTTAAACTAACTTCACTCAGTAGCTCTTTGCACTTGTGCTTTACTATACTTATTACGTTCGATTTGTTTTCGTGTTATGATGGAAGCTTTTAGTACCAATTTGGATATTTTTATGTTTGTGGCTAACAATAGCTGTTTCTCACAGCCCAGTGTATTATATGAAGTTTTTGTCAATGCCGTTGATTTGTCAGAAATCGAAAATAAAGAATTGAAACAATTCTGTCAGACTCGTGTGTGTTCGTTGAGGAACAAATGAATCTCGTGTAATCGCACGAGACATACTTTCATAAAAAAGTATGAGACATGGCTGCAAGAAGACATAAAATGGCCTGAGTTCATGAAGGACAAGATGACACCTTGTTTAATGTTAGAAGAGCAGCAACCATGTTCCAGTTTTGACTTCGGTGTAAATGAGGGTGCATCAACATCATACAAACCGGAGACGTACAGTGTTGGAACATCAACTGTTGTGAGTCCAAGAAAAGTGTTCTTGGAGCTAAGCCCGCTACAGAAGAGAAGAAGAGTGAAAGAGCTCCTCACGCATAGCACTGAAAGCCTTGCTTATGCAACTGGTTTAAGTGCAGATAACAAAAATGTAGCAGATATAATAAAATTGATCACAGAGCATCCCGAAGAGGCTACAAAGATAAAGGAATTGTTGAAGTCCAAGAAAGCTATGCCCATATATTCCGCTGATAAAGCTTTAGGAATTCTGACTTCATTGAAGCTTTCAAAATGGCAGTATACAATATTAAGAGCTTGTGCAAAAGAAGAAGGAATACTACTATATCCTTCATATACTGCTATCTTAGAGGCGAAAAAGGACTGTTACCCACCAAAAGACACCATAGAAATTACCGAAAGAGGGGTAAAAGTAAAGCTTCAAGCGATTTTGGACAAAACTGTTGCTAGATTTGGGAAATTCCTACGTTTGGAATCTTCGCTAGATGGCAAAGAGCTAACATTGATATGCAAGTGGGGCTTTGACGGTGCTTCAGGGCAAAGTTTGTACAAACAAACTATGGCGGGTGAAGATGATTCAAGCAATTTTATGTGTTCTTTTGTGCCTCTGCGCTTAGTTTGTGGTGAAGAAAAGTTATGGGAGAATCCAAAGCCATCTTCCACAATGTTCTGCAGACCGCTCTATTTTAAATTTGCAAATGAAAACAAATTAAATATTAAGGAAGAACAGGCTTTGATTGAAGCTGAGATTGCAGCACTGGAGCCGTCTATTATGGGAATTCATACTGTTAAGCACTCAATGCTTATGACCATGATAGATGGTAAAATCACTTCGCAACTGTCAAATACTTCAACGCAGACTTGTGACATCTGTAAAGCTACCCCTTCGGAAATGAATAAGTTAGAGAAGATCTCAGAGTAAGTTTTGAATAATTTGTTATATTTCAGATTACCGTAATGCTGTGTATCTTTTTATTAATTAATTCACTTTATTTCCAGAAAACCTGTTTCAACAGATATATATCAGTATGGTTTGTCTACACTTCATGCTTGGATTAGATGTATGGAGTGCCTACTCCATATTTCGTATAGACTAGACTTCAAAACATGGCAAGCCAGAGATGCAGACAGCAAAGAGTCATTGAAGAGTAGAAAAAAAACTATACAGCAGAAGTTTCGTGATGAAATGGGCCTCCTAGTAGACATCGTTAAACAAGGTGAGTTATGATAACAGTCGTTGTTCTTAAATCTTATTTTTTCAAATAACGTTAGTTCTATTTATTCTTTACAAAGTTGTGGATTAGTTTTGATTCATTTATAATTTTCAGGTTCCGGAACCACAAACGATGGAAACACAGCGAGGAAATTTTTTGGTAATCCTGCCAATACTGCAGCTATTACAGGCTTGGATCCTAGTTTGATCCAAAGATTTGCAACACTTTTGCGTGTGATGGCCTGTGGGGAGCCCATAAATGTTGAGGCGTTTAAAAACTTTGCGCGCCAAACAGCAGAATTATATGTGGAGCTCTATGGCTGGTATTACATGCCTTCGAGTGTCCACAAACTTTTACTGCACGGTGCTGAAGTTATTAAACACTTCAATATTATGCCCATTGGCAAATTATCTGAAGAGGCATCGGAAGCCAGAAACAAAGACTTCAAGAAAATCCGAGAACAGCATTCGCGCAAATTTTGTCGAAAAGCGACAAACGAAGACATTTTCAATGGTCTCCTTGTCTCGTCAGATCCCTACCTGTCCAGCATAAGACCTGTGCTGAGAAAATCAGTAAATACACCTATTACTGATGATATGAAATCTCTTCTTATTGGTGACGATGCAGATCTAGACAAAGAGAATGTTGAATTTATTGATATTAACGCGTCAATGCTGGACTCGGATTTAGAGGACTGACGACAGCAAAGATACTCTCTGCTAATCGTTTTTGTATAAGTAGTTATAGCAAATAATTATAATAAAATAATAATAAGAATATAATTAAATTAATTAATATAATTAATTAGTAATATAATTAAACAGTAATATTTAATATATCATAGTTATAGGAGCTGTAAATAGTTGTTGTAGTCTTAAATTGACAATTTTGACGTTACTTTTATTGTTATTGCCTTTCTTGCACATAATTTTTGTTGTAATGTATTAGTATTAACTATTTCATTAACAGCTCCCCCAAACGTATTATACATTAACTATTTAATACATGTTTTTATCTTTCTTCACTTTTAACCATATATTTAAAAATAAAAATATCCTTAGTACATATTTATTCCTTACTAGCTGCACCCCGCGGTTTCACCCGCATAAGTCTCGATTCCGTGGGAATATCGAGATAAATAGTAACCTATGTGTTATTCCCGGTTATAAACTATTATGTGTGCTAAATTTCATCCAAATCCGTTCAGCTGTTTGAGCGTGAAGAAGAGACAAACATACACACACACACACACAAAGTTTCGCCTTTATAATCACACTAAGATTATAAAGGCGAAAGTTTGTGAGTGTGTGAGGGTGTGTGTGTGTGTATGTTTGTCTCTTCTTGCATGAGTATTAGTTTACATACAATTTTCATATTCAAAGCAATATGTAACTTCACAAAATACCATCAAAGATTTGAAAGATCACCAACTGTAAATTCAAAATTTCCAAAGCTTGCTACATGCAAAGCGGCACCGAAAGGCACAAGAATTGTATGTCATCTTGATCGCCGTGTATGGTGCAATAGCTCATGTGAATACCAGCCTATCAGTTCTATTCAGTTTTGAAAAAAAGCACTTTAAGTGTTTCATTCCATACAAAAAAAATTAAAATATTTTTTTTCTCACGCATGGAGCTACTCATACCCTTCATACTATATTAGTAAAACATAGGGAGGTATACTAAACACAAAACATATTTTTATTTATTAATTTCTGACATTAAGTTTCTATGAGTATGGAGCTTGATTTTCAGACCACTGTGAGCCGTACCGAGTAAGCGTGAGCGCGCTAACGATGTGCTGTGAATTGTCATGATAGGCGCCATCTTATGAAAACGCCGACCATGCCTTTTACAGTTACTAATATCACCGTGAGTGCTGTCAAATATGACAGTTGTGTTGTTTTGTTTTGAGTCGCATCACATCTTAACTAACGTGATATTTTCGAAATTGTTCTTCTGGCTACCGTTCGCCACCTAACCAAAAAATGAGAAGAAATTTTTGGTTTAAACACAAAGAAATATGACAGGCAAGTTTTGACGTTGAGCGAGCACCGTGAGCGCGTTCACGAGCGTTCCGAATTGTTGACAGCCCTCAGCTGTCATAATCGTGATATCTAAATCGGAACGCTAATTATTGATATTAGCGTTGTGAGCGATTACGTTTTAATTCGCAAACCGGCCTAAATAAAATTGTAAAAGGGGTGATAGACGTGCGAGCAAGTTGTACGCTAAGGCTCGGCCACCTTACTCGCCCGTCTGTAGTACTAAGTACGCGCATCCACCATTACAATCATCACTATAGAATGAAATAGCCATTTTCCAAAATTAGGAGAATTCCCTAAGAGACGCCTATGTTCAGCAGTAGACTGCTGTAGGCTGATGATGATATTTATAACAAGTCGAAAATCATATTTTGATAAATATACAACCTAATACTGACCCGTAAATTGCAATAAACGTAATAAAATTGCATTTTGCAAGGTACATTAGCACATCCCCCATTAAAAAAAAACCTACATAGTTTACTATAAGGTGGATGTTACACTATCATATCTATGATCATAGATATATGATCAAAGATATAGTGAAATTGTAAAATAGACATAATTATGTGTAATTTGTGAGCTTCGTAGATAGGTATATGATATAATATAATAGTGTAATATCCCCCTAAACCCGATATATTCATATTATGTCTATTATACAATTTTATTGTATCTATGATCATAGATATGATAATGTAATACCCCTTAGTCTGAGGTAGATAGATGCGGGATAATTTATGGTATTGTTAGTACCAATGACTTTTATAAGTCATTGGTTAGTACCTACTTCTATGCTCTGTGCCTGCTAGTCTGTGGTACTGTGGTTGCTATGGTAACGGTGTTGAGTTTGTAAAATTCAACAACAAACTGTATTTTATAGTGTTTTGTGAATGAACTCCTAAAATCATCATAAAATAATCTTTAACTGATTGAGAGTGATGTTATTTGTATTAGGAGAACTATTTATCGAATTGTTATTAGTTTTGCTCTTGTAAAACATGTTACCGATACGTGATTTTATATTTACTACTATTGGTAAGTACACTTCGATCTGTGACTTCGCTAACACAAATATTTCTCAATCTCAATAGACCAATGATTTCCCATTTGAACATATATTGATCGTAAATTGCATTTCGTACATATTGTATCTGAAGCAAAACCTACAGAATAATCAGCACAAGCCTTGCTAGGCTTGGCTGCTAAAACATGGTTAAAACAGGCCTGCAAAATCCCACATAAATCTATAAAATTTTCGCTGACATGCAGTAAGAATAAATTCGTTAATATCCAGATTAACCTAAAGTAAATTACTTAGCTTTTAGGTTGCGGTCTTTACCCCTTTTCGTCCTAAAGGACGAGAGCGGGGCCTCGCGCGGGTTAGCGGGAGGAGAGTCGAGTTTCGAGCCAGGTGTCAAGTTATTGCGCCCGAGTTGTACCTATTTTTTCTATATTATCTTTCAGAGCACTATTACAACAAATTGGATTTGAAATTGGATGAAAATTCAGAAGATGCATTATCCGATTTCATCAATAACCCACAAATACTTATAATACAAGGCTATAAGCAAAATGAAAATATATTTCTTCATACTAAAGTGAGTATTTTCAGAGTAGGTATTGGAATATCATAATTCTATCATAGTTCAATAAACAACAAATCTATGACATAATTATATTATTAGATTTGTAGATAGTGATAATATTTGAAACAGGATTTACATACAAACAAATTGAGATAATTGTAATGTAGGTATTTAAATATGTATATTATTTTGATTACATGCAAAGGTTTTTGGTTTATTAACCTGATCAGACAATAAGGTTTTGATGATAAAAAAAATCCCATGACAACAAAGAGTTTATCACTGAACAAATTATATAGATCTTTGAATCAAACGCTAACTAGATTTGAATGCAGATTAACAATCTCAACTTTCAGATACAAGATAATAAAAACAAATCTATTGTATTTTACAAAACCTCTGCACAAGAGTTATTAAAAGATGATGCTGTTCACAATATTAATATATTGACTCTATCTAATAACACAGCAGAGTCATTATATCAGATTTGGAGACAAGTCTACACACCTCTGCTGGCTGCAGTGAGTACATAGTTTATTGTTCCTTAACAGTTTTATCTATAGTTTGACCGATCCCGCTGTACCGCGCCTTAGGTAATATGTGCGTGGCGAGACGGGGGGCAGTGCAGGCCGCTCATTCGTCAACGCTCACGGCGTCCCGCCATTACGTCCGAATTCGGTCGCAAATTCTTAAGGGTGTCCCCGACGGTCAAAATTGCTTGACAAGCACGAAAAAATCACGTGCTTGTGAAACACGTCGCGCGCGTCTAGTGCCGCCAATAGGACTTTGCGACCGAATTCGGTAGTATAGCGATCGCTATCTATGTCGACTGCCGCCCCTGTTCAGTCTTATTCGGCGCTAGCGACAACTTGCCGTGACTGTGAGATGGTTACAGAATAGCACTGCAGGCCCGGGTCGACGGCGCGTTGTGTTCTACGCGCGTCTCAAAGAGATTCAGCACCAACTGACGGGGTCCATTAGGGCTAATGCCTGCCAGGGTTGCGAGTTTATCCGAAAGGGATATCGTGGCCCCGGCACACAGGCAACGGAAGGAACATGGGTGGGTTTTAGTCAGTAAAAGTCTGACACGCACTCCCGCTCCGCCCAGAGAGGGGGAAAGTTATTTGATAATTTCCCACAATCAAAAAAAAAAAGGCTAAACCAGCTATATGGCAAAATAAACATCCACACAAAGAATTTTGTGGGGTACAATTTCAATTCTTCATACAATTTAAATAAATCACCATTTATTTGTCTGTTTTTATTTAATTTGTGCACACCATGTCTTGTGTTCAACACCTCTCATCTCAGGATCGGACTATCTAGTTAAATACCAAGCCTTCGTCCATGGTTTGCAACACCTGGAATACGTCTTTAGCGCTATAGCAGCTCGCACATTACTGTCGCCACCGCACGCCCGGCCCAGTGTCAGCTCTAGCACCTGATCAGGGTAGAGCGAGATTGTCTTTCGGCGCCCTTTGATCGACGCTTTCACTTTACGTAAATTCTATTTCGGTTTCATGTTAAATAAATAATAATTCCCAAATTTGCAAAACACAACTTTTATTGCAAATATCAACACTTATTGAATTTAAATTGAATTAAGTAGCTCTAAATAGTATACCTTCTTCAGTTTCTTTAACATATAAGAAAGATTTTACTGCTATATAATTAAATTAGTATTTGGTGTTAATTTCAATCAGTCACTAAATAATAAAATGCTCCCGCGCCTCTCAAAAGGCGCTATCAAAATTTTATTTTGTGCTGGAAATTGTTTTTCGCATTTGGGTTTTTGGCGCCCTTTGCCATCTGGCGCCTAGAGCGACCGCTCCACTCGCTCTACCTCTGGGCCGGCGCTGCCCCGCCGTCGCGCCCGCCACAGGCCCTAGTCACCGCGCATCTATTGTGGACGCACACTAAGGCGCAGTACAGCGGTATCGGTCAAACTATAATATAAATAGCATTATTAGTTTATGGATGCAAGAAGCACAAGATTGGTTGTTAAGGCAGTGCATGGTTGATGATTTGGTTGATGTTTTTTGGCTGAATGATGATGATTGTTGTTGGCCTATAAAAATCAATCAATCTGCCTAGCCTTTTCCCAACGAAATTGGGGTCGGCTTGCAGTCTAACCGGATGCAGCAGAATACCAGTATTTTACATGGAACGACTGTCTATCTGACCTCCACAACCCAGTAACTGGGTAATACGATACCCCTTGGGTAAGACTGGTTGTCAGACTTTCGGGCTTCTGACGATCCGTAACGACAGTCAAAGATCAACGAATGACAACCGGGACCAACGGCTTAACGTGCTTTCCGAGGCACAGAGGGGTCTCGGTATGTAAAGATGGTCACCCATCCATAGACCAACCCCGGCAAGCGTAGCTTAACCTGATGGATCGACCCGTTCGGCTGTTATTACTTAGCCTTGAGCTTTTTTTGGTCTATAAAAATAAAGTTTTAATTTTCAGGGAAGTGACTTATATTCTAATAAACTACAAAAGAATTTGTCAGATCTAGAATCTAACTTAAGGATTTTGGCCTATGGAAGAGGGAACACTAACATAAATGGTAAGTATCTTATATGTTGTGCGACTCACTGACAGAAGCTTTACTTTGTGTACATTATTTCATCACCATTGCTCTCAAAACGGTGAAGGAAAACATCGTGTCGACATGTCCTAGAACCGAAAATTCAAAGATAATGTGACATCCATTCCACCAACCCGTACTGGGCCCGCGTTATGGATTACGGAGCAATACCTCGAGAGGAGGCCTGTGTCCCAGCAGTGGGAACATCATAGGCAGATTATTCTTATCTTATATGTGTAATCCAATAGTTACTATGAAGGTAAAGGCCAAATATTGAAGCTTGAGGCATTCCTAACTTCTAATAAATTATCCTTATACCAGCACTGTTTTGAGTAGACATTTCCGTCACAAAAAAGTGGGGGCAATAATTGGAGCTTTATCACAATGCTGCAGTAAATCAGTAATGAAACACTCCCCTTTTCTATACTTGTGAATTTTGTTTTGACATTTCCATTTTTCCCTTTTTGCACAGTTGTTCTGTCAATTCAAGATGAACTGGAATACTGGAAAACGTTAGGACAAAAGAGGGATTCTAATAAAAAGGAGAAGGAGGCAGCATCTACTTTTTGTGAACTTTTCGAAGATGTAATGGAAGAAGTAAGGTAACTGGGTCATAATATATTTTTTATTATAGTAAGTATGTAGTTTGATCTAGGTTTTTCTAACTCGGTGTCATACTTACAGGAGAAGGTATGTAGAAGTATACCCATGACATCGATGTTCTCATTCCACAGAACACTTTTATAAATCCGTACATAGAATTCCTTCGATATGTTTCCAGGACTATACACTCCAGTCCAATGGATGAGATCAGAGAATCAGCAGAAAACATAGGTGGAATTCTAGATGATATTTGGCGGATCACTACTTCGCCATATGCTCAAGATAGGATGGTTCATGTGTTTGATATTATTGGTATGTTATGTATGAATCAATACTTACTACAAGTTCGATTCAAACTTAATGGCGGCTCGGAAGTGCGCTACTCGCTGCCCAGTACCCCACCCCTCACTCCCGCTGACACATGAATTCGTTACTGCGCAGCGACTCGCCTCATATTCCGAGCCGCCATTAAAGAATCGGGGATTACATGGTTGAACTTGCAAACAGGTCCTTATATTAATTGATTTATTTATCTTAATCATTTTCATTGCACTGCCCTCTCGTTTAGGTTGTCTTGTTACTCAAAGTTCAAAAAATTTATTATTTTGTAAATCGTTTTTAGGTCATGAAATATGTTCAATTATACAAAAGACAGTATCTACCGATGATCTTTGGAAAGTCCATAATGGAGCCAAGGATAGTGAAGTACTGAACCTACTAGCTGAGAGTTTCAAAGTGATTCAAACTTGGAACAGCGCCTGCGAATCGTTAACTGAAACATACTGGCCTAACTACGCGCTTCATGCGTGGAATGGAAAACCTTATGTGCCACCGTTTTGTTTGAACTTTCAAAATAGGTTGAAAGAGGTTGGTATCTCCATCATTCCATTTGGCTCAAAAGGCAATTTTTTTTTAAATATATAAACTTACGCGTTATTTTAAACTTTATTTTCAGATTCACGACATAAGGTCTACACATTGTCAGTTGAATAAATTACTTTCGAACAACGAAAGATCAGAACTGCAGACTAATCAACTGTTCGCGCCTTTTGAAAGTTAGTACCGCTTTTTCGTTCTACTGAAATATGTGTCTTATTGCTTTTTCTTAATTACCTTTGTATTTATTTGTAGGTATTAATATTTGGATGTGTAACGGGCCGAATCCCGGATGGGATACAGGAGTTTCGAAGTTCTCAACAAGTTTACGTCCTGCTGAAACAAAAGTCGCTGAAAAGTTAAAACCCAGATTGCATAATATGTCGACTAAACAGGTAAAGTAAGGCTTATGTTACCTACTATAAACCACCACTAAATAAATAATCTAAATTAAAATTTAATCTTGACAAGTTGTAATGTAGCTTGACTGTCAATTTTTCGACCATAATCATAAATCTTAGCTTTTTTCTTTGTAGATGCTGTACGAATTCATGAGATACAGTGCACTAATAGAGCGACCTCTCGTAAAGCACGCGCTTAACAACGAGCTAGAGATATTTGTGTCATCTCTCATATCAATGCTGAAGAGTGTGCAAATTCAGATGGACGCAGACGAGGTAGATGTCCAGATGTACCAGCCCCCTGAAATGTCTACTGTCGTGCTTCAAATACAGTGGGCTAAACTCACGGAAGCGAAGGTAATCGCCGAAAGGGATACGTTTTGCTTGGAGAATGCGCTAAGGTAGCCCGTGAAATTCTAATTTTATTAAATTTTTTGCAATTCGCAGATCAGTGTCAGGTTGTATATTGTTTAAATATCATTCGCGACCGTAACAAATATGACTTTACAAAATTATAATCATTAGAATCAGCAATACAACTCCATAATTATGTTAGAATAATCCTAAAATGTCATGGTTTCATGAAATTGTCATTCAATAGTATTAAACGAACTTAGAGAGTTGTATTCATGATTTTTATGATTTAATTCTATAAATAAATATTACACATTTAGATCAACATACAATCTGATACTGACCTGCAAATTGCAAACAACGTAAGAAAATTTGAATTTGGCGGGCTACCCTGACGCTTTCGCCTATTTATTTACTATAATTAAAACAGTTAAAAACCAAACTTAAAAACATTCCAGGTGAAAGAAATCCAAATATGTGCGGAAAAGTACTTGAAAGAATTTGACGGTAGTTCTGAATTGCACAGTCTCGCTACAAAAGTGCTGAAAGATCTCAAAAACATGTACACACAACTACATGAAGAGTGGTGTCGCGATCTTCAGGTGGTTAAACACAAAATAATTTGCAGTTTACAATTACTTTCAAAAATATATGTATATTTTTTTAAAACTTAGTTTCGCTACATTCAAGCGCGATGTTCTTTAAAGATTATTCTTTGATTGTAATTTTGACGAATTTTGTACTAATTTACGAACCATGATAGTCACTTTTGAATGTGGCTGATTATAACATTTGGCACATGATTGTTTTTGTTACAATGAGTTATGTAAAACTAAGGTTAAAATATTCTTTAGGCGCAAGCAAAGAACGGGTCCCTCCAAATATCTACAGACAAGCCCGTAGTGGAATTCAGTGGCAGTACTCGTCTGATGGTGGTGAACTTCAACCCAGGTCTGGTTCGCGCTGAACTAGAAGCGCGTGCGCTTGCAGCGATGCATCTGCCGCCGCCGCCCGCTGCAGCTGCGCTTGATACGCTCAGCAATGCGCTGGCGCATGCACGGCCGTTGCAACAGGTATAAAGCTTCAAATAAATTACTTGCCTTTGGAATTGCAACTGGCGAAATGTGGCATGAAAGAAAAATAGGATTATTTGTCACAGAAACATGTGCATACAAAAATATATGATGAGGATGATGTAAGGTCACCTAGGTTTGCCCTTGGAAGATTACACGCGTGATGTTATGTTATGTTGTTCTTTGGAATTTAAACTCATGCGAAAAATACACAATACATTTATATGTAAATAACTTTCTTAGTATATACTTTCATTGATATACAAACCACTTCTGTGACACTATAGATAAAAAAAAGGTAATTAGGACTCTGAGTTTAAAAAACCCAGGATAGATAATTAATGCTTTTCAATGTGGTTATCTAGTGCACTTAAATAATATTTCCAGGTGGCATCATTCCACAACACTCTGGGCGAACGCATGATCCCGTCCACCCGTCCGATGATGTTGCAAGCAGCACTGGATTTGTCCAACTTAGTACAGGATCAGAAGGCGGTTTACTGGGACGACGTCGAACAGCTATCTAACTACACTGAAAAACTCAAGAAAATTGTCTTAAAGCTGGAAACACAGGTAATTCGATTCATTCCACTTTGCCCCACTAAGCCGCCCCACTGGAGGGGCAAAGTGGAATGTCTAAAATGTTTCAGTGGAATCTACCCCACTATGTAGGTGGATTTGGTGGTTATGGTGGGGCAAAGTGAAATGATTCGGGTGTCTAACAGGCGACGAAGGTTTTGTAAAATATGTTCTTTAAAAGACATTAACGAGAGCTCAAGTTTGTATGTAACAGTTCATTAATCATTCTATTTCAGAACACTTATTTAACTGGCCAACATGTAGCGATCAGAAATATTGTACAGAAGCTCATAGAGACGGAACTTTTGGCCAAACAATCTGAATGGAAGAAAGGTGTCAAAGAAATGAGAGATATTATAGACACGGTGGGTATTCTAATAAGGTTTAATACATTTTAATATTCTGATTCATAAAGAAGTAAGGGTACACACTCCAGACCCTTTCTTTTCCACTTTTGACCCCTTGCTCTTCACGAAATAGATCCTATGATCTCTGAGACTCAATATACATCTTTCTTCCTCATCTGAATTTGCTCAACTCACTTACATAATGTACACCTTGCAACTAACATATGATTAGACTTGGATCAGCACGCGTACCATGACACCCATATTCACAATCTTGTCATTTTGTCTATTCTTCCGTCGACAAAACCCGTTTCTAGTGCGGTCATGTTAACCGTGCTGATAGTCATCATTATTTTACCATACAAGTACAGCACTTCACAATGCTTTCCTGTAATTTTTACAGGTGGAATCTAACGGTTACAAGAACACAGAACTGTGGCGATCTCATTGGGACTGGCAGCTATACAAGGCGCTTGAGTATCAGTACATAAAGACGCTGCTTTCGCTGCACAAGCATTTCCCGCATGTCAAAGTTGATCTGGTTTTACGGTAATTATTACAAGGTTTTAGTATACTTGCTTTCTTAATTGTGTAGGTATAGAACGATTCATAGAATCTTAGTCATCTGAAAAAACCGGCCAAGTGCGTGTCGGACCATGCACAGAGAAGGGTTCCGAAGTGGGGATGAATTTACCCAAAAACAAACTTATCTTTGTAGTTGAAAAACATGATCTCCCATACATCGATATACGTCACGGTCAATTCTCCAACTGCAAATGAAAGTTCGTAATCGCAAAAAAATGTATGTGATAAAACTACAAATTAACGATTTTCGGACTTTTTCGTTTAATAGTCCCGTCGCAGTATCTGGGGACAAATTGTGTCGGCACATCTTCCGTAGGTTAGCAAATATATATTTTTATACATTCTTCTTCTTTGACATAATCATATTATGTCTTTTATGGACATGATAATTATTCAGATTTGTGACAGTTGTAATAGCAATCATGTCATTTCGTTTAAAATAGGGTTTTATTTTTATTAATTTATTTATCTTTGTATTGATTATTTTTTATTTTGTAAATGTGAGAACGCTGTAGGCTTAGTGGACTGTAGATTTGTTGACCATCTTCTATTCTGTTAAGTACCTGGTACTTGATTAAAGATCTTCACTATCCCCCCATACCTATTAACACTATTATTTGAAAATATTGTAAAAGCCAATTATTTTTTAAAGAGTAACCGTGGAGTTTCTTGCACTTCTCCATATTAAACGACCAATTGGAACCGTGAACCTAGCTTCTGACGAATCATAAGTGCCCATGTAGGTTTATGTGAAATAAAATATGTTGAATTTGGGTTTTTTTTTTAAATTTAATGTATAAGAAAGACAAAGAGCTGTTCCGTGAAAAGGCTGAAGTGAATCAACAATTATTCTCCAAAGGTTAGAAGTACATCGTTTGTCTGGTAGTTTGATTAAATTTTTGTTTTAATCTCGTGTCAATGTCCGTTTAGTTATTCTGAAGCTACCTAGGTAGTCATCAGTTAAGCGTGTGCGGCATGTTGCATGAGGAAGTTGACCTCTTTTATCTGTTCGTGGTAAATAACCAACGCATATTATATCAAGCATAGGATTACGAAACACGTTTATAATGAGAAAAACATTAATATCAGTCATACGACTCATTATAAGAGAGTATAAGGTCCCATTAAAATAGATGGACAAACTTTTAGAAATCATTCAGACCACCAAAATAAGGGACAATAGTAACAAAAAAAATAAGAAAAGCGCATTAGATACTTACAAGAAAAATAAATCAGCTAACGAAAATACACTAAAAATGTTGGTTACCCATTGCCATTTATTATTTTAGGTCAAAATAAAATCACTTTAATCAGTGTTTTTTTTGCTTGTATATCTTTGGTTAGACGTACTGAACTCTGTGTTAAAATTTGCCCATCTATTTTAATGGGACCTAATATATATATAACCATCCCAATGGACAACCTCCTCCTTTTGGATGTCGGTTAAAATGGAGGAGGTTCTCAATTCGGATGTTTATATATTTTTTATGTATGTTTGGGCATAACTCCGTCATATATAGACAGATTTACAAAATTCTTTTTTGGTTTAAAAAAGTATGCTCTCCCATATTATTAACTTTACTTTGGTACTTTTTGAGTTAGCTTCAATAATACGTATTTTCCCACTTAGTCTATAAAGATGATGTTATAATAAGTTCCTGTCACTGTTATTTACATAGCAAGTAGTCGTATTCGAATTTGTGTGGGGTAAGTACCACAACAAAAACGTGAAAAATATAAACTTTTTACAAAAAGAAACAAATATTTCACTTTGTAGTGTATTTTTTTTGTAATTCGTTTGTTTTATTTTTAGTTTATGTGCACGTTAATAATCAAGCTAGAATATCAGACTGAGAAACGAAAAATGAAATGATACGGAATGTTGGCTGATCCCTATTAAATATAACAATTACATTAACACCACATGCATACATATCGCACCTTTGGTAGAACAAGGGCATAATTGTCATAAATTGCCAAAATGACTTAAATATGCAGAAATGCTTTAAAAAGGCCCTTTGAACTGGATATAGTTTATGTCATACAAAGCAGAACAACCTTAGAACATTATTAACATAGCTAGACCACATTAAGTACAAAAAATATCTTAAAATTACTCTCCTGTAAAATTGCAAAAACTGCAATTGTGCCCTTGTTATACCAAAGGTGCGATATATAGACATATTTGTCAAAAAATTACAGTAACACCTCACTTTACGCGACCCCGTTAGGCGCGGCTTCGGTTTTACCCGAATTTCAAATTTCGCCCCAAAATGCCTCGATTGGTCCATTATGGGACAGTGATATTAATCGCATTATAAGTGTTGCAAGCAATACTAAACAAACAGTTTTGTTTGCTACGAAAGACTTTTACAAGAACGCAAACAAAATGCTAGGTAGGTAGGTACTCAAAAAAAATTAGATAACAATTTCTCATTTCAATTTCAATTCTAAGGATTAAATAAGTATAAACTTTTCTGTAATAATTAATAGGCTGATTCTGTTTCATTTTTAATCACAGCACTTATTATTTATTTGGCTTGATATTTCATCATACCCCGTTATACACGAATTTCGTTTTACGTGATTTTGGGGTGTTACTGAAGATCATTGTCACGTTTTCACGATAGGTGTTGTTTATTACAGCAGAAAACTATGGAATAAAACATACAAAATTGTCAGATCTGTCACCTATTGCCTGTCGGGTTTATTACCCGACTGCACAACTGCAAAAACAAGGTTATGATTTTAAATAGGCCCCTGGTAGCACCTGGATGAAAGTGGCCTAGGATCCAGCTAAATGTTGTGCAATGGGGGAGGCCAATGTGCAGCAGTGGAGTGCTATAGGCTAAAATAATGATAATAAACCATGATATTATCTACATCTACACTAATGTTATGAAGAGAAAAGATTTGTATTTTTGTTTGTTACGAATAAACTCTACAACTACTGGACCGATTAAAAAAAATCTTTCACCTGTTGAATGCTATATTATCACTGAGTAACATAGGCTATAATTTATAAAGATATTTAAACGCGGGCGAAGCCGCTGGCGGAAGCTAGTTTAAAAAAAAATCATGTCTTCTAAAAGAGCTAGTTTATTCTTCGTAAACAGGGATAAAGCTATTTTAAGCTTTTTAATCCCTAGGGACTAAAAGTGATTTGAATTTGCAATGTGGATATTGTTAGTAAAAGTTCCAATCACCAAAGAGATCAAACACGAACATTGTATGAACAAGTAACAGGCTGGCAAGAGAGAGAGAAAGTGTGAATTTGGTCAAAATGAAAATCCAAGCTGGCGGCTGCGATTGAGTTGCAAGCGACTAATAGATAATTCAATGTCAATAGCATGATGTTTACTTAATGAAATTGTTGTTGATTGTGTCATCTGTTTCATTATATGGCTCATTGTCCGCATAATCCTGGTCTAGCGGTAAGGTCTAATGTCAAATGCAATATTGATAATATGTTACGGTGAATGATAATATGTCATTTGATTGATTATAACCAATCAAACGTAAATCGATCTTTGAGACTCACTATTGGCCTATCTCATAATTCTGCACATGCCATAAGTAGGTATTTCTTGTTATTAAGTAAAGAAAAAGAAATTGATCCTTGCATGTTATTAATCCAAAACCAATCTCAGAAAGACGATTTCGTATCATTCTTTATTTATTTAGTAGTTATTTTATGTCCCATAAGGGATACAAATGAATACTTTAGGGAACCCGTAAGAATGATCACTGAATTCGTCCTTATAACATAAGGTTCAAATTACAATAAAAACATCTCCGTTCAGAGGTTACGCAGTTCGCGTGCAACCAGCAATAGAAGAGCTTCGAGTTCAGCACTATCATCAGCTGAGGCGCCTCGTCTCCATGCCAGCACAATTCGTCGGCCTGCAGAACAATATCACTGACAAACAGTCCATCTTTGCTGCTATCGTTGAGAAGTAAGTGACGTTGTTTAAGTTTCTGTAATTTGATTATCAGTGCTGTGTTTTAAGACCAACTAGACAATAGTTCCTTTGCAGCATTGATAGCAATTTATGTTATTTCTATAAGCACACCACGGAAAGTGCAGCTCAGCGCGTTTAATTCTGCCACAAAATATTTACGTTGCGGACGTTAACATAGACTCGAAAATAAGCTACTTATTGGCTAGCTAGAGCATCAAAGCGGCAGACGCGAAAAACACATCATCTGCATAGCGTTTTCCCAACTATGTTGGGGTCGGCTTCCAGTCTAACCGAATGCAACTTAGTACCAGTATTTTACTTGGAGCGATTGCCTATCTGACCTCCAAAAAACACGCGGTCTAAATAAAAAAACGTTTTTCGTTTTCGTATAACCACTAAATTGTATGCTAAACTCTTTTTGCAATGTTAAGGCACAGCTGGCTAGGCAACAAAGCAGTAACCCAACTCGAAGCAGCCCTATCTTCGCTGGAAGCTTCATGTGCATCATGGACGCGGCGCGCGGCGTTGGCATGCGTACCCGACCTCGACGCGTTATGTAAGGAACACCTTACAGAGCCGACACATTGGGAGAGCAACTTTAAAGCCTGCAAGGCGTATGGACAGGCGGTCGCTAAGATGACCTTGTGAGTTAAAGTATTTTATAGTGTGATTTTTTTTGGACGGTATTCCAGGGTGAAGTCGAAGCAATGAAAAATTTAGACTTATGGGCATAGGAATTAGGAGAAAAACCAAACCAATATTTTAGTTTTTTTTAAAGGGAGAATCAAGTGTTTTTAAATTTTACCACCTGTATGATTGCAGCAAACGATAGTTAAGGGGTATGAGGAACAGGGTGTAAAGTTCACTCATCCACCATAGAAGGGAGGATCCTCCGACCAGACGGGTGTCATGTCTGGCGGGCAACTGCCCAGAGGTTGAAGTCGGGAGCTTGTATATATGTCCACCGTGCGGTAAACCAATTGCGCGATGCAGGATTTAAGTGACGTCAGGTCTTTGATGCGTAGTTCGCATGTGGCGATGTAGATGCCGCTACAATAGCTTTGAACTTAAAGATTATTTTAAATAAATAAAAAACCAAATTACTTAACTTTCAGTGAGGACGAAAAGATAGAATGGATATCAGTCGGTACAACAACTTTACGACGCGAGTTCGAAGCTCAAGCGCGAAACCTTTGGGGGTGTCTGATGACGTCACTAGTGGCCAGTTGCAGATCAGATGCAGCGAAGATAGATGCGTTCGTGGCCTCTGCAGCTGTTATGTTGGAAAACCAAGCATTGCCTAAAAATGCGAAGGAACTTGCTGAAATGAGTGCTACGCAGCAAGCCTTGCAGAAGCAAATGCCCGAGGTAGGGTTAAGGATGTTACCGAATAACATAAGATGTTATAGTCGTTGCAAACGATGAGCCCGTTTCATGTGACTTTTATGCTCATTGACATAAGGTTTAAATTACGATGATAAACACTAAATGCAAAAACTTTACTAATACAAGATTTGTTTAACATACAGATGGAAAATACAGTAGAGGCGCTGAAACGAAAAGGTCATATGCTGCGAACGTGGGGCGGGGACTCATCTGTGGATGGAACAATGAAAGAATGGCAGAAGATACACGAACTGATGCTTAGTCAACAGAAAATGTTTGAACATCAGGTATGAATAAAACAGTTGGCAATAATACATTACTCAATTGTTGCTATGTTAAAATGAGCAGGCTTTAAAGAAAAGTACATCAAAAACAAATTTTTTATTTCACATTAACCATGGCATGGGCTTATGAAACTTATAAAACGACAGAAGCAAGGTGTACGGTTCTAATTGGCCATTTTCTGTGGAGATGAGCCGGCAAAAAACTCCACAGTCACTCTTTTAAAAATAATTGGATTTTACAAATTACAGTGTTGATAGGTATGGGAGAACAGTAGGCCTGTCAAAAAGTACCATGTTCTTAACAAAACAGGGTCTTTTGAGAGTCTACAAGGCCTACAACATTCTAACATTACATTATATTTACTTGTAGGCTGAAATAGTAAAGTCAAGTTTGAGCGGTGAATGGGATAACTTGAACACAAGTGTAGAAGCATGGACGTCTCGGTGGACTCAAGCTAAGCCACGGTTAGACGATACTCACGGGGTGAACTACGCAGAGATGCTCGATAGATGTCGCTCCGTGTTCGAAGCGCATGAGCATTTCAACAAGTTTGTCGCGGATAGAGATGAGTTGATGTAAGTTTCTATATTATGTTCCTTTGCTTTTGCTTACTTTTGTAAAGGTTACTCAGCAGATGCGTTTACTTAGATGTGTTCCCGTCTTTATCTTGCACTTGTAGTTAGACAATTGTGCGACAGTGACAGGAATAACGCTGAGCCAAAGTACGTGCTAAGTAACGTTTACTGATCTCGAACAAAGTCTGTTTAAAAAAGTTGGTTATCTTCACCTAGAAAAAGTTCTTCCAATAGTTCTGTTGTGAATTCGCATTTTAATAAAACTTATAAAGAGGTATGAAGAACAGGGTGTAAAGTTCACTCATCCTCTATAGTAAAGGGAGGATCCTCCCTCCGACCAGACGGGTGTCATGTCTGGTGGGCAACTGCCCGACGATTGATGTCGGGAAGTTATATATACCGCATGAAATTTTTTACCGTCTCGAGAATAATATGGTGTGTTGAGTAAATGGAACAGAAGCCATACCCGGGAATATTAGCTTAGTACCATTGAGATACAAAAGTTCCAAATATCCTTAAAAAAACATGAAAACTATCCATCATATATCATGATAAATTCCGCGCATCTAGTAGGGTGCGTATGAGGGTAGGGTTCTTTTTTATTTTCTATTTTTAATGTTCTGGAATGAAAAGTTCATTTTATATGCTTGGTATTTATCGATAAATCAATTTCATTCTAGGTTATTGAAAAAAATTAAAACATTAAAATTTCTATGCCATAGGCTTCTACTCCGTTCACCTATTATACCTATTTTTTTCGAGACGGTAAAAAAAGTCATGCGGTATGCTGGTCGCGCGGTAAACTCTGCTTGCGCGATGCAGGATTTGTGGGTCGTCAGGTCTTGGATGTGTAGTTCGCATGTGGCGTTGTAGATGCCGCCACACTTACACTAAAATGATAAAATTATTGCGACCTTAATAAAATATTTCGTCCTTTACAGAAAAGAGTGTGAAAAATTCCAAATGAATGTAGAACTATCCGACATATGGGATCAAGCTGAAAAGCTCATGGCTGAATACGTCATCTTGTGGACTCCGCTAAAAGAGTACAATGAAGGTAATTTACTCATTTATAAAAAAAAATAACCGTGCACACTCAATCCAGATATTCATACTGTCTTTTTTTATCTTGGTACTTTCTAGATCATCCATTATATCAACGAATCCATTAACAATTTGCAAATCTATATTTCTTTTAGAGTTCGAATCTATCGCAGACCAAGAGTGGATAGTATTCCAGAAAAAGATTCATTTGATAGAAGAGTTTTCTGTAAAATGGAAAGGTCGTTTGGAACCATTTACTACGGTCACCTTATACATACAACAGGAGTTGGAGAAATATTCGGTAATTAATTTGAATATGTATCTACTCCCAAGTTAAAATATGGTACACATAAGGTTGGAGAAAAAATACTGCGAAATTTCACCGTTACCAATACCTACGTGGTCATATTTATTGATTGAATACAGATACAGAGTAATAAAATAGAATACAGAAAAGACTGTCTAGTTGGGGGTCTTACCAAGGGGTATCATTTTACCCAGTAAACTGGGTTGTGGAGGTCAGATAAGCAGTCGCTCCATGTATAATACTAGTAGTCAGCTGCATCCGGTTAGACCGGAAGCCGACCCCAACATAGTTGGGAAACGGCTAGGCAGTTGATGACTGTCTAATTTGGGACTCACTGGCAACTAACACTACCTATTTAACCTAGCTGTAGGTAATATTTTAAACGACTTATGACATCTCAACTTGTGTTTAACCTGTGTACCTTTAAGCTTCGTGCCGACTAGCGCGACGCGACAGTGCGACGCGACACCGGTTATTGTTATACCGTGAAGTTTTCTTAGAAATTGTATTGTTCGAGTCGCGTTGCGCTGGTCTGCACGAGCCTTTATGTATTACCTGGATGACAAACAATTTTTTATTTCTAATTCCCATAGAGAGGAAGGAGATCTACGTCATAATTCTCCTTGGCCTATGTAATTCATCATTTTACCTCATATATCCGTACTCTCGCCTACACCGTATTGAGGCCGCATTATTTACGTCTGAAACCTGTCGTTTCGGCGTATTATTGCCAGCGTGACTCCTTAGTGTCCCACTATTGAGTACCACCTAGTTATTTATATCACCTCGGCGTATTGCAGCTCACATACACGTTGAGCTAGTGCAATGACATCATTACACATATGTTCAAAACGTAAACTTTGGTGATATCATCAGACTCCATAGCAAGTCGACATGTGAATTTAATTTCAGACATAATTCGGCAATTTTTGCGTGGCTTTAGGATACAAAAACCTTTATTAATGGTTCTTGGATGCATTAAGCTGTTATGCAGATGATAATAATTTTCTGAAAGATTCAGAAGTCCTTTGTCAAATAACAGACTAAATATTAATATTCACACATATTTGAACAGGATTTGGCTCCCTTACTAAAATATCTTCGGGGCAACGAGTTTACCGAACGACATTGGCATGAGGTATTCAGTCTTCTGGAAATGGAGTTCAAGAAACCAGACACGTTGCAAGTCAGAGATCTTTTAACTTCTGCGATGAATATCAAGAAACATATCAAGTCCTTACAGGTAATGTTCAGCCGTCACACACTCCTTCAATATTCTAATTTCAGCTCTACAACTAAATGTACAGATGTTTTAAAAAATCCATATTTTTTCAAGATGTTCTAGACGTCAGTATAGCAATAACGGATTTGATTTATGTTCTTATTATGGTGTGTATTAGTAGCTTAAATATTTGGAAATTGTATCCTGTGTGCCACGAAACTGTATGTATCAGTAAAATAACGACTTCATTTTACAGAAAGACTGGGCGAAAAAACCAACCTTTTATACCTAGTAATCCTGCGAATAAATTTAGAATGTTTGACCATTTTTAGGGTTCCGTACCTCAAGACAGAACCCTTATAGAATCACTTCGTTGTCCGTCCGTCTGTCTGTCAGTCTACAAGATCGTTTTTCTCAGGAACGCGTGAAAGTATCAAGTTGAAAATAATATCAAATACGTAGGCCTATGGTCCCGTAGAGCTCTAAAAAAATCAAGTTTTTAAGTCAACGCAATAAAAAAATACAGCCATTTATGCGACATATTTTGATACTCGCAAATAAATCAAAACCTACAAGCTACTTCCCGTTGACCTAGCCTAAGATAGGATGGCATTTTAAGGTTGTGAAGGATGTCAAATAGCAGACACAATATCCGAGAGTTCTTGCGAAGTCGAATAGGGAGCCACTTGAGTATCTTGCGAAAGTTATAACTTTAGAAAGCTTAACTCTATATACACTCGTTTCCCTAATGACTTGTTTTGATAACGTTATGCTTATAACTTTTATAGAAAATCTGTACAGCTGCATCCAGCGAGTCTGCTATCAGGAATGCTCTCAACGAGCTTGAAATTTGGTTTGCGGGCGCTCGGTTCAATATTACGTACTACAACGATAAAGCGAAGCGACCTACTCCTATAGTGAAGGACTTTAAGGAAATTCTTAGTAAGGTGAGTTTTGTACTTAGTTAAAACTTTTCTAGTGTTAATATACTGTTACTAAGCTGCATCAGTATGATAACGACGCGTGCAGCGGCTGCGCAATATATTAAGTAAGCTCGTTCACTTCATTCTTACATGTGGGGTAAAATAATGGAATTGAAATCAGATTTTGTATGAATAGGTACTAATAATAAATAGGCATTGTGGTGTATGTCCAAAAAATGCACCTAAAGTTCTATGATTTCTGTGAAAACTACAACAGGAGACAATGGTCATCTGGCCCAAATTCAAGCGCATTATTTCATTGAGACCCACAATTCAGCGACAAAGCAGGCAAAAAAATGTGAATGAGTGCTGTTTTCTTTTAAAACAAAGGTTCCTCAGTACGCCGCAGCGCAGAACTTACTCTAGTGTCTCGCTCTCTCAGATTCAACCTCAAAGTTTTTGTCTCATCTTTATAAAATTCCTTGAAACCGCATTTTTTTTGCCGATGACGTGTTTTGTTTCCAAGGCTAACCTTGCCCGATTAATGGCTACCATTATTTTGTGGGACATGGTTTTAATTTCGGTGTTGTTAGCAAATATAGGTAAGAAGACCGAAATTAAATCCATGTCCATGACTATTTTGACGAGTTCCTTTGTCTTAAGGACCAAGGGAGGAGGTTTGACAACAGATTAAATTAAACACGCTGTCGTATAGTAGTAAATCTTGAAGAGGAAGATGGCTGTGTCCTTCAGAAACAGGGAGCCAGTTTGTTAGCTTCTAATATGATTTAATAAAATAAAAATAAAACAAACAAAAAATGTCAGACACATTGGTACATGCTTATATTTACTTTCTTGTTTATCTTGGATATCACTGGCATCGGTGAAGGAAAACATCTTGAGAAAACCTGGACCTGGTAATATTTAAGTCAGAAACCGCTAACACCCAACCCGTCTTGAGCAAGCGTCGTGATTAATGCTCATGCCTTCTCTGTATGGGAAGAGGACTTTGCCCTGCAGGGGAGCAATAATAGGCTGGTATTATTATAATAAAACAAAGTAAATAATTGACGATTTATGTGTAGATCGAGGAACAACAATGGGTGGTGTCGTCGCTGTCAGGCGGCGCTAACGGCTCGGACGCATGCGGCGCGTGGGAAGCCCGGCTGAGGGCAGCGCGGGCGCTGCTACGTGCCACGCATCACGCACAACGCAGGTCTGTAAGCACCCTAAACAATTTCTTCAGTTTAAAAATTTTTGAGAAGTTTTACAAAGGAGATTGCCCAGGAACAAAAAAAGTCTCAAATACTTAAACAGCATGAAATATATATTTTTTTTTTAATAAGACTTAAGTAATTATTATTTATAATGGCATAGTTTTTTGAACAATAATTAGTACTTTTAAGTTACCAACTATAAAGTACGCCATTTTTTACTATCGCCTGTCAATACTAGGGATGTCCATTTTTTCTATTGCGTGTAATATGTAACGTCTACCTACATCCAATATAATGATATCGATTCTGTATGGATTGTTCGATATATTATTGCGTATCAAGTTAAATAACTGTTTACTTAATAAAAAAGGTGTATACAATATTTTTTTAAATATCGATGGATAGCTCGGTGTCAGGTATAAATAAATAAATCAAATTCTATCACAAAATTCAAAAGTCATTTATTCAAACTAGGGCTGAGAATCAGCACTTTTCGAACGTCAAAATTACATAAAACAGTCCCCCAAAACGCCCACCCTTCACCACTTCCTAGTGCGTTAGCTGGGAAGAAGAAGTGGCGCAACAAACCCCACAGAAGTAGATATTAGTTAGTAAATGTACCATTTAACTATCTTATTTTCGTTGAAACTGTGACGACACAATAGTGTGCAGTGAGGTATATTTGGTTGGTATGGATAATAGCTTTATTTTTATTTATTGTTGATATTGAAATCGGCATAGTTTCAAATATTTCAACATTGTCAACCAGTATGTTTTATCTGCTGATTTTGGTACATTGTGCGTCGAGTTTGAGCCTTTTCGTTCCTCCGTTTCTGCTGCTAACACATTGAATATACACATACTTCCAACGCCGCTGCACCGTGTGTGTTGTATATATTGAACATGGCGACTGTGGTTGGATAAAAGAGAGGGATCAAGTGCTTTTTGAGATTAACGCCACTTATGCGCAGAGTCATGCTGTCGGAGATTCCGAATAATAACATGAACACATAACACAAAGATGCTCAAAATCAAAATCAAGTAAGACTTAGGTGGTCGTAGGCACCAGTAACTAGCCACCTGATATAGCTAAACCGCTACAGGTTTTACACAATGTACTTCAAAGGCATAAAGGTCGCTCGTAAACCCACTCAGACCCAGAATAGCTTTTATCAATTCATTTTGTAGTCGAACATAACCTCAAAATAGTAATTAAAGGAGATCCACCCATTTTGTTAGGTGATTTGGGATAAAAAATAATAAGTTTGCGGCCAGGAATGAATTAGAAACATTTCTTTGTATGGCGACAACGCTGTAAAGCATTTGCGAGTAAAGATATACAACGATCTTTAAATTAAATAAATTATGTACACCCCGCCATTTCGTGTAAGATCCCGTATGATTATTATTCCGCTATTTTGAGCTGGGTGACACCACCACCACCACTACCACCTGACACTTTTTTTTTTTTTAATATCTCATAATGGGTATATCTCCGAACTTAAATTGTTCTAAAAATAATACGTTTTATGTGTACTTTCAATATATGTAAATATAATTGATAGACACCAAAAAAAAAAAAAAAACCCGGAATGGGTGATCTCCTTTTGGAAATATCTTGGAAATGCGTAGTTTGTGTTGAATTTCTTGAAGAAGTATTTAGACATGTCATCGAGTATTTTAAAGATCATTTCATGAAGACACAAAAATGTTGAATTTAGTAGTTGCCCATAGTGCCGTGGGCAATCTCCTTTAAAATTTTACATAAGGTGGCACAATGTCTTATCCGCCCATTGTGTCACCATTTATGTAAAATGGCTATATTTATATCTGTTACTTTTATGTATAATGCATAATAAAGAGTACCTATTCCATCTTTTATCTGTCTATCTATCGGAAAGGTGGAACGCAGGTTTAACGAATTTTAGCTAATATGCATTTTGGAATTGGATTCGAATTACGATTTAACGCACGAAAGGAATACTGCCGGTATCTAAGCTATGTTTGCGCTATAAACATGCTTGCACCTTATTGCGTCATTCAATTCGCTTTCAGAACAAGTTTCTTAGGACTACTGATATATTTTGAATAGTTTTAATAAACAATTGATTGAAATAGAATATGGGGTTGTGCCTATGAATAATTACATATCGCAACCGCAGTAACAATCAGCTTGCCAAGATTGTTTAGCATAGATCGACAGAAAAAATATACTTAATCTGAGCTTTCAAGAAAATCAGCCACGAACTCGAATATTCATAATAATACTTATAAAAGTTAGGATAACAATAAAAAAACCAATAGGCGAGTAACATCGGTTGGTGCACGTCTAGGATTTGTTTCGCCGTCAACATATGGGCGACAGATGCGCCAGCTATTTTGACCGACAATTCCGCGTAATTCCTTCCTCCGTTTGGACCGCTCTTTTATTTTTGTGCTAATTATGTACTTTGTTATGTTTTGATTATGGTCATAGAAGTGTTTCAATGCACTTGTAGTACTTATAACATTTTATAACAGTCTTGGCTATGTATTAAAACATCAATAAAAAAAAAAAAAGTTTGATTGCGTTCAATATAACCACAAATCAAAGTCGCAATGCAAAACTATTCAGTCAAAATTTGCAAAATTCTAATCTAGCAGAGTTCATTATGTACCTAATTAACCTGGTAACATTATCTTAAACTTCGGGGGATTCCCTTCGTTTCATCACTCGAGTGTAGAGCTAACTCTAAGTAATATAATCCATGTCAGGTATCAGTACGAACACACGAACTTGCACATTTTACAATAATTATAGCAGCGCTGTGACAATTCTTATCTGAGTACTTGCATCTTACATTATTACT
Organism: Agrochola circellaris; assembly: GCA_914767755.1. Lineage (NCBI taxonomy): Eukaryota > Metazoa > Arthropoda > Insecta > Lepidoptera > Noctuidae > Agrochola > Agrochola circellaris. The sequence continues at coordinate 8,955,266 of OU611847.1, forward strand.
GACGCTTATTTTCAATAAAACAAACTCAGAATCAGAAGAAGAGAGAATCTGCCAGAAGTTTATTGACGGCTTGTTAAAATATAAAAAAGAAATATGTAATGCTTTCAAAACATTACAGCAAGAGCGGCTTTTGAGTTGCCATGATCTCTCTCTTACCATATTTGGTGAAGACTACCTTAAAGGTACAGTTGTATTAATGGGAACTTATATGAAGGTACTCATTTACAAGTAGGTCCGTGCCTATTTCATTGCAGGCTATACTAAAATGCCATGGGTAGGTACATAGAAACCTTTAATTGCATTGTGTAGTACCTTGGTAATTAACCAGCACGTGACTGTTGAAAGTTTCAACTTAGAACGCATGATTCACCATTTACCGATCAACTTTGTAGGCCGGTCGATTAGGTCGATGTTCGATTCCCAATGTCTGGCTAAGTTCGATTCCCAATGTTTGGCTAAGTTCGATTCGCTATAAATGCAATGGTTAGTTCTATCTCGCAAGGATTATCGCTTATATTGTCTAAGCACTACATGAATGGATTTTCGTATAATTCTTATAATTCGTCGACCTATATACGTTAAACTAAATACCAACTAACTTTGAAAACCGCGTTGGCCTTATGATAATAAAAGTTTCACCTTTTATGGTAAACGATCGATAAATCACAATAGGACATTATAGAAACATATAAAAATATCTAGACAGCTATTGATAATAAGCGTTGTCTTGAAATGTGCTGAGACCGTAAAAACTCACTGCGTGCCTACTGGCGTAGTGTGTGAAATGATGAAACAAATGCAAGTAGATGTTAGTTAGTAGCCTGTAAGCTTGTACAGATTAGCTACTGAGGATGTAAATCTGTTTCGATAACACGGGGTCGCTGTCCTGACTCCAACATCACTGTTACAAAATTAGGCGACATGCTTTATAGATAGCGTGCGATTTAATTGCCTACGGAAACAAAAACAAAGATGTAAAATATTCTTAATAAACTTTAGGTATGAAGTAGTACAAAAACGAACAAAGCAGTTAGTTATTTTGCTTTGCCACGTGATTTGTCATATTTGTTGTCCTTATTTCCATACTAATTATAATCAATAAAAAGATTCAAGAACAACTTCTATTACCTTTCAACAATATTAAGTTTTTTTTACTACATATTACTATACATACAGTACGACACACTAAAAAAGTTCTGATAGTAACTGCTGCATTCGTTATAAATGCAGTAGTGGCTATGGTGCGAAGCTTGTCTTAAAATCGCTTTTTAACATCATATTACACCACACACATCCACACACACCATCATCACATTACATATTACTAATAATCAAAGTCAAAGAAGTTTTTTCTATGTTTTTGGAATACTACTAAACAACCAGGCGAAATAAAGATAGAAGAAAGAAAGACTGGAGTAGTTAAATAAGATTACGATACGCTTTGTTTATTATATTATTATGACGTCGTAAACTTTTATCGATTTCTATTTTGGGACCATGTTGAAGCAAAACTGGAGGGACAACAAATTTCATGACATCATTTTATAGTAGTAGGTACCATACATTTATATTGTCTATACCTATTAGGTACCGTGTAACAAGCCTATAGCTGTAAGATTATCTAATGAAAGTATTCTTGTATCGCCTGTGTGGAATGCCACACGATCCATAGAGCCCTTTCTTTGGCTTCGGTCAACGACGTACGCAGTGAGGTAATACGTTAAACGAGAATTTTATGATTATTCTGTTCCTTGCCACATCATAAAGTCTGTGGATAATTTTGGTACTGCCATCCTGTTTGATATTTAGTTTAGGTAGACATAGATAGGTACCTAGTTGCTTGAATCAGAAAAGTTTTTTGATTTTCTTATCCCATGCCAAGTTTATACACATACACGTATCCTATCCTATACCAACTTACCTACCTTTACCTATCTCATTTTAGCCAGTTTTTATACATTTTGAAACTGTATTCATATCATATTATGTTTATGAAAATCAGTTATATATGTATAAGCCCTCGTCGGCCAACATGGCAATGGCACAGTCGAGGGGTTTTTAGTACTTAGGTACCAATAAAAATAAGTAAAAAGCAGAATGAAATGCTAAAAAATGTTCATCTACGTACGGCAACAGTAAGATAGTAGATTGGATCAGTAGCCAAGTATTTATCTCGTGTGAACTTTGACATCATAACCGCCTTTTGAGAATGAACCCTTATCGGCGGGAAAGCGTTCATTCACAGCGTCACTGTCTTCTTCTAATTGTCGTTAATTCTTAATGTTAAATTTTATATTTATACTAGCCTCAATTGTAAGCTTATTTTTGTTAAATAGTTCCTTGTTGTGATAGCAGCGAAGTCCAATTTGTTAGCTGATATGATAGTCTCTGAATTATATCTGGAGCATGAGGCACCAAAATTAAATCTAAATTTAATATTCCGATTTGATTGACGTGCCTCATGCTCAAATTATAATATTAGAGGATTTATAACGTTCCGTTGGCAATACCTACATACTTACAAAGATCTTAAATCGTTTGTTAATTTATCAATAATTGCGTGTTAGGTTTTGCTCTACCCAATTATAAACGATTATTATTTATGTTCCATCAAATAGATCTGTGCTCTCAATGGTGGTACTTTTATTATTGGACAAAACGTTTCTAGTCTTGGCACTGATAAGGGGGGTTATCGTTGAAACTGTTGAAATTGTAACAAGTTATCTGACTAAATAAGAGGCCGCTGGCTATTGAATCTAACACGCGGCTATGACGTCATTTTATGTACCATATAATTTAAATTAACATTGGGTCCATTCTTTATTTTTGTGACTAACAATCGTCGCCTTTATCAAGTTATTATTGGCAGTTCCTTAATAAAAACATCCCACCTAAGACGCTGAAGCCCAGATCAGGAAATCATGAAAGCTCTATCTAGTTTGCTCAGCTCTAAATAATATGTAGTAATAAAATTGTAAGAGAGCTGTGTTAGAATTTTGGTGTACTTTGAAGTATATTCTATCTCTATAATTATAATATCTAAAAAGAAGAATCTGTAGCGACTCTACCAAAAGTTTTACATACATAAATCAAATCAACAGTTTCTTCATCCGTGCTTTGACTAGAAAATATCCATCAAAGGAGACAGCTAAAGTTTCAAACAAAGCAATAAACTTAGTAACTTCCTTCATAAACATTTACGGTATGACATTTACAACCCCTGCACAAAACTGGCCGGAGTTCCATCAAATGTCAGGCCAACATTTTTTTTTGCTAAAGTTTTTGTGTTACTTTTCTACCGATTCCCATTATTCCTATAGAAGCAACGAATTGGATGTCCATTTGATTTGAATGGTATTAATTAATATCAAGAAGTGAGTACGTGTGTCCTTGGCCGGAAAGTGCTTAAGCCTTAAGAGCGTTTATTCTGAAAGTGGGCAACGTCGCAAATATATGTCAAATATTTTGCTGTTTTGATTAATTTGGCAATATTACTGTATGGAAATATAAAATGTGGCTAACTAGCGAACTAGAATATTAAAACTGAATTGCAATTATAACACTGAATTTGATGTTGTAACCATTTTAGGCGTAAAAAAGGCCTTCGGAAAGTTTCCAAATACTTTTTTTACACCTAAAACTAAATATTCGGTGTTACGATATTAATTATTGCATTCCAAAATCAATATTTTAGTTCACTAGTTAGCCACATTTCATATTTGCATACAGTAATATTGCCAAATGAATCAAAACAGGTAAATATTTGACAGCTATTTGCGACGTTGCCAACTTATTGGTTAAGCGCTCTTAACTTTTTCACATAATATACCTAATACTTACTAGGTAGGTATTACTCAAATGTTGGTTCAATAGTGTCAGTGCCTAACTTTTTTATGATATTATTAATATTATAATTTGTATTTTAATTTAATTTTAGCTTTGATGTTCTATTGTTTTTTGCTGTGGGCAGTGCTGTGTTGTACACATACTCTTTTTTATTATTCTGTTTTTTATAAGTGAAGACCTTTAATTAGCAGACAGTCACACTTACTATTTTTATTCTGCTTTATAATTAGCTAAGAGCTAATTATATATTAATCATTATAAAAATATTAAGAGGGCGCCTAAAGGTCCACTAGCGCCACTCTTTAAAAAAAATATTATCTCGTGACTGAGAAGGAATTATGAATAACGGCTAGTAAGGACCCTCGGTAAGTGTGTCTAGAATTTTCTAATACCTTTTATAAAGTTTCATATTGAGACACGGAGCAACAAAATACGATCTAGAGGAATGTGGCCGCTTTTCTTTAGATCGTATTTTGTTGCTTCGTGTCTCAATATAAAGCTTTATAAAAGGTATTAGAAAATTCTAGACACACTTACCGAGGGTCCTTATAAGCCGTTATTCATAATTCCTTCTCAGTCACGAGATAATATTTTTTTTAAAGAGTGGCGCTAGTGGACCTTTAGGCGCCCTCTTAAGTGTGATTTTCTCTGGAGCTGTCGATTCGCCCACAGATAAATAATTAACGTCGTGCGAATCGCCTCAAGAAATAGCCGAGTAGGTAGTGTGGAGAAATCATAACGAGACCATACAGGCGCTAATATCGTTGAAGTTTCTAAGTAGCGCATCATACCTACGTCAGCATTTTGTACCTACTACTCTTAAAACTCATACAAATTACAAATGATGGTCATTCGAGTTTCTCTTGAGCTTTATCAATGCACAATCATCTACACGCATAATTATGCTCTAAGTACTCCGAAATGTTGGCTGTGTGTTCTATTTCCGGATTACAACATTCAAACTAGAGCTGCGGTCTCTTTAATGTGATGTCATTAAACCAATCTGAACATATGGCGTTCAGTCTGCCCTGGGAGACCGCTGCCTTAACCAATTATTCTAACAAAAACAAGAAATACAGATAATTTTGACTAAAAAGCGCAGATAATATTGAATTTCTCGTAATTCTAACATATTCAGAGTAATCTGGGTATACTGCTTTATAAATGGAGTCGGCAAACAAACATAAAAGCTTTTAAATTGTCATAAGCAATTCAAGCGTTCACAAATTCTCTTGTGTTCAGTTCACTAAACAATTTGAGGGCCCCCTTCACTACTCGAACCTTATTGTTTTGTATTGAGCCCCATAACAGCCGATAATCTTCGTAATAGTATTATGACAGTCTAATCTCATTTTACTGTCTTTATCCATGAGATAATTTCGTAGATACGTAACTACTATATATGTAGGTAGACTACGTAGAGTCATATGGCAGAGTGTTTTAAAAATGCTTTAAGAGTCATTTGCAGGGATTTTTAAAGAATATAATATTTGTATGTTTTCGGTCTGGGTGGTCGGTCATTTAGATCGCGAATGTATTATCAGCGGCGGATGTGTAGGGCGGAAGGCCGGCTCTGACGAACCGAGTGGCCGTATCGGACACAGCGTGACCTAACCAAAGGGATCTCATATGTACGCATTTTATTGTCCATCGTACACGAACATCACCTCAAATTACAAAATATCGGCTGTTATTGAGCACAAGACAATATAAAGTTATAAGTCCGAACTTCAAGTTTGACAATAATAAAGAACGTGGTAGGTACTAAAATATTCCTAGTTGTTAGTTGGGATTACAAGGAAGCTTGTTGCCATAATAATGACCAAAACAAAAAGCGCATCCCGAAATGCGATGTTATTTTTGTTGCTTAGTGCCCGTTTCGGAGAACGGCACGAGCGGGCGTGCGGGCGGGAGCGGTCGTCGCCTCGCACAGGGCCGCATTCCACGGACATCTGTACCTGTTTCTATCAGAGTGTGCTTTTCGGTTAAGCTCAAATACCACGCATTTTATGACCACGCTAAACTTTAGAGATAAAGCAACAACCACTTGCAAATGGAGTTCTTAGAATTTTATTCCAAAATAAGTTATTATTATGATATAAAATCCTATTTTAGGCGCAAGATTTTATTTGTGGTTTACTTGAATCATTCAGAACTGAGATTACTTGATTAAGACTTTTGTTACTATAAAAAATTCTTACTAAATAATATTTCAGGGAAATTACAGCAACAGTTACCATTGGAACTTTTGTGTTCATAACAAATGTTTCGATTGGCAGCCAAGTGCGGTCCTGTGTATGTAGGGCAGCGGGGCGGCGGGGGGCGCGAGGCAGCGCGAGAGTGTCTCGGCCCACAGCGGCCGCCAGTGCAGTGAGCGGCGCGCGGAGAGCCCAGACCGCGTCATGGCTCTACGCGCTTTGTTTATCTTCTCGGCGCTTATCGCCGGCGGCGCCGCCGTGTACAGCAGGGAGCGCGACCGCCTGCGCGCCGACCCCCGCCTTTACGACCGCTCGTGTGAACTAAGTTCCTGCTACCCGGCCACAGGCAACCTGCTTATTGGCCGTGAATCAAGACTCTTTGCATCCTCCACGTGCGGGGTACAGGGACGTGAGCGGTACTGCATCGTGTCGCATTTGGAACCGAAGAAATGCTTTTGGTGTGACTCGACCAACAGCACTATTCACAACCCCTATCTCAACCATCGAATACAAAACATCATCTACAAGTACTACCCGGGAACGCGAACGAAATCCTGGTGGCAGTCTGAAAATGGCAAAGAAAATGTGACGGTACAACTCAATATGGAGGCGGAGTTCCATCTTACGCATTTGATAATACAGTTCAAAACTTTTCGGCCTGCAGCTATGTTAGTAGAGAGATCTTTCGACTTTGGGAAGACCTGGCGCGTGTATCGATACTTTGCGCACAACTGCGACGAACATTTCCCAGGCGTTGCGAAGCACACACAGCGTTCTTTGACAGAAGTGGTTTGTGAATCGCGTTATTCTGGTGTATCCCCATCCACGGAAGGTGAAGTGATATTTAGAGTTTTGCCACCTAATATAAATGTGACCAACCCATACTCGGAAGAAGTGCAAAACTTGTTACGTATGACCAATCTTCGGATAAATTTCACAAAACTGCATACTCTTGGTGATGATAAACTGGACAACAGAGCTGAAATTCAAGAGAAGTACTATTATTCTATTTATGAAATGACAGTGAGAGGTTCTTGTTCCTGTTACGGACACGCATCCCGTTGTTTACCAATGCCAGGAGTCGAGTCCAAGAACAATATGGTACACGGACGCTGCGAATGTACTCATAATACCCGTGGTTTAAACTGTGAATACTGTGAAGACTTTTACAACGATCTTCCATGGCAACCAGCTGTTGGGAAAACTTCAAATGCTTGTAAGAGGTGTACATGTAATAATCATGCAACAACTTGTCATTTCGATCCTGCTGTCTACAATAAAACCGGTAAAATTAGTGGAGGCGTGTGTGATAACTGTCAACACGATACTATGGGTGTCAATTGTGAACGGTGTAAGCCTAAGTTTTATAAAGACCCCAACTTAGATATCCAGAGTCCAGACATATGTAAAGCTTGCGATTGCGATCCAGAGGGCACCACAGATCAAGAAATCCTTTGTGATGATGAAACAGACACCGCTAATAACAAAACTGCTGGTCGCTGCCTTTGCAAGACGAATGTCGACGGCGCCAGGTGTGACAGATGTAGCGATGGATTTTGGAACTTTGATCTTAGTAATCCTGACGGATGTGAAGCGTGCACCTGTAACAACTTAGGTACAATCAACGAAAGAGGTTGCGACGCTGTAACTGGAAATTGTTTCTGTAAACGACATGTTACTGGAAGGAATTGTGATCAGTGCTTACCAGAGTTTTACGGTTTGTCAGATAGTGATGATGGTTGTCAACCTTGTGACTGCGACTTCGGTGGTTCATTAGACCGGGATTGTGATGTGATAACAGGACAATGTAAATGTCGGCCAAATGTTTCTGGTCGTCGTTGTGATCAACCTATTCAAAACTTTTTTGTCGGGGCACTCGACTCTATTGTTATTGAAGGCGAATCGAGTCAATGCGATTCCCAGATTGATGATAATGCTATTCAAAGTCAATTGTGTCACGTTGTCATTAGGGAAAATTATCCAGATGGTAGGAAAGAGACCTGGACCGGACCTGGTTTTATGAAGCTTCCTGAAAGCAGCACACTCGTTTTTGTTATAAATAACATTGAGAAGAGTATGAATTATAATGTTTTAATTAGGTATGAACCGCAATCGCCAATAAGCTGGGAAGAGGCAACTATATTAGTGAAGAGACCATTACCGATTGATTCAGACTCTCCATGTGCAAATGTACGACCTGAGGACGACATCATAAAAACGAACCTGCCAGCAAATCAACGCAGTGTATTAGTGAAACCGGCAATATGCTTGGAAAAAGGCAAAGAAACCGAAATTCGTATTTATTTAGGACGTCAAGACAGTCGTTCCCCAAATTCTAGAGCTTCAATATTAATTGATTCTATTGTTCTTATTCCATCATTTGATGACCTTCCGTTTTTGACAAATAATAGTTCCATGAGAGAAGAGTTCGATCAGTTTAATTGTGGTGATCCATATTATTACGACCTGAATAGAGAAAACGTACCTGAAATCTGTAAAAAGTATCATGCGAGTATCGGATTCTACATCAGAAATGGATCTCAGTCCTGTCAGTGTGACCCTACAGGGTCCAAGAGCCATCAATGCGATCAGTATACTGGTTATTGCCAATGTGTAGAAAATATTGTTGGAGCTCGATGCGACCGCTGCGCTCCCGGCACTTACGGTTTCAGCAAATTTGGATGCAAGCGTTGTGACTGTAACAGTATAGGATCTCTTGATAACTTTTGCGATGCAACAAGTGGACAGTGTAAATGTAGAGCCAATACGTATGGCCGAGCGTGTGACTTGTGTCAGCCTGGATATTTCAATTTCCCCAATTGTCAACAATGTGACTGTAATGGACACGCAGTCGAATGTGATGATAAAACAGGAGCATGTAGAGAATGCAGAGACTACACGGAAGGACACCGTTGTGAAAGATGTGTTGAAGGATATTACGGGGATCCTCGACTTGGTATCGACATACCTTGTAGACCATGCCCATGTCCAGGAATAATAGGTGATCCAAATAAGAGCAGTCACGCAGACCGTTGTGAATTAGACCCCGATACAAAGGATGTAGTCTGTGAATGTAAAGAAGGCTATGCTGGACCTCTATGCGATGTTTGTGCTGACAATTATTATGGAGATCCAATTAAGGCTACTTGCGAACAGTGTGAATGTAACGAAAACATAGATATTACCAAACCTGGCAATTGTGACCCTTACACTGGAAAATGTTTACAATGCCTTCATAATTCTGCCGGAGACCATTGTGGAGTGTGTGCTGAAGGATACTACGGAAGTGCTTTAGACAAGTCATGTTATCAATGTAACTGCTCTGAGTTAGGTACTAACTTCACAATAGGAAATTGTGACAGGAACACAGGTCAGTGCCCTTGTTTCAAGAATGTCATGGGTGTGAATTGCGATCAATGTACAGAAAATCATTGGAGAATAGCTTTAGGGACAGGTTGTGATCCATGTGAATGCGATCCTATTGGGTCATTATCACCGCAATGTAATCCATACATAGGAAAATGTGAATGTAAACCAGGCCACGGAGGCAGACAGTGTGATCAATGTCAAGAAAACCATTGGGGAGTTCCTAGCATTGAGTGCTATGAATGCGATTGTGATTTGTATGGTTCTGTTTCACGCCAGTGCATGCGAGAGAATGGCTCATGTATTTGTAAACCAGGCATCGGTGGATATAAATGTGACATGTGCGCTAGAGGCTACTTAGGTGAGGCCCCACGGTGCTACGCCTGTGGTGAATGTTTCGATAATTGGGATCGATTAATCAACGACTTACGTTCGCAAACAGAGTACGCTATCGGTAATGCTAGTAAAATCAAAGTAGTCGGCGCTACTGGAGCCTACACAAGAGATTTTGATGAAATGACTAAAAAGCTTTCTGAAGTAGAAAATATGCTAGACAGCGCGAAGCAAGGAAAAACGACAGTAAAAGACTTATTGTCTAATGTGACAAGCCTGCAAACCTTATTATCTGAAGCTGACGAGAAAGTAAAACACAGCAACGAAAATCTTAACGCTCTTACGTCTAAAATCAACCTTGGTAACGTTACTTTAGAGGGTCTAAGAGCAAGTATCGAAAACTTAAAGGGAAAAACTACAGAATTAGGAAATAACGCAACCAAACTACAGGAGGCTAATTTAGAAGGAGCTCTTAACTTGACCCGTGAAGCTAAACAACGAGCTGTCAAAGCTGCTGACGACGCTGAAAATGTACAAACTGTAATCGCAAATACTGATCGACAAATTAAAAATACTGACCGTCTCATTGAAATGCAATATGCCAACTTTAATAACACTCAAAATGAAAATGATAAAAAATTAGATGATATCCGTGATCAACTGTCCCAGTTGGAATCACAGATGCCAAAGTTAAATGAAAAAATGTGTGGTCAAGAAAGTGACAGTTGTGATATTTGCGGTGGTGCTGGATGTGGAAAATGTGGTGGTATATCTTGTGACCAAGGAGCCGTTACTAAAGCAGAACAAGCTTTAGATTTTGCAAACAAAACCGAATATCGAATTAAAGAACATGAACTCACTGCAGAGGATTTGTTCAAATTAATATCTACGGTAAAACAAGATACCGTTGATGTCAGATCAAGAGCAAAAGAACTTTTCAGCAAAGCGTATGACTTTAAAACTTCCGCAGAAAGAGTAACAAATGAAAGTCAAGATTTAACTGCTGAATTAAAAGAATTCCTATCGAATACCTCAAACACTCCTGCAGACGTCAGAACTTTAGCTAATGATATACTTAATTTGTCTATAAGTATAGAGCCCAAAGAAATAACAGAATTGTCTCAGCGTATCAATTCGTCAGTATCGCAATTGACTAACATTGAAAACATAATTGCCGAAACTAAACCAGATTTAGAACGAGCTAAGTCTTTGAAACAAAACGCTACCACCATCAATAAAGCAGCTAATTTAACTTTGGAGATGGCAAATAAAGTTTTGGACGCTTTAGATGAAGCCCAAGCAGCCCAAGATGCTGCAGAAAATGCAATCGATAAAGCCAACAATGATATCGAGGCAGCCAAAAATGATTTAGTTCCTATAGCCACAGAAACAGAACAAGCACAGAAACAAGCCAATGAGACAAAAGAAGAAGTTGAGGGCCTGCGATTGAGACTTTCTGACTTACAGAAGGATATATTGAAGATAGAGAGTGACGCAGAACAGGTGAAACAAGAAGCAAATGATGTTGTTAGTCGTGCTGAAGGAGCTGAGCAATCAGCACGGAAGTTAAGGCAAGATTTTAAGCATTCTAATATATCTCTTGCTGAACGTGCTAGCCAGACTTCAAATTCAAGAGAAAGAGCGCAACTTTTATTAAAACGTGCTACAAAGCTAGCAAGTGACACTCAATCGCAACTTAAACTTCTAGCTAACATGGAAGTATTGTATAACGATCACAATGAACAGTTAAATACATTAGAAAAGGAAATAGGCGAACTCAATACGCAAATGAACTATTACCTATCCGAAATCTCAAAACGGTCTGATAACTACAGGTCTTGTACAACGTAATTAGGTCATCTATAGTTCTTGTCGTCAGAATTGTAACTAAGTATACTTAAACAAATATTTCCCGAATGTTGTTACTGTTTCCATTAGTGCCATAATGCTGCATGTTTTGCAGTGTTAGTCATTGCTCGATAGAATGATATAATGTAGTTTAACTACATTGTGTCTGTATTATATTGCAAAGAAGAGTAATTGGTTGTAAACAACAAAGTAACATGATGTGTATCTGAAGATTTCATTACTGTACTTACATGACAACTCAGGTCAAATAATATTTTGTATGCATTTTAAATAGTACAATGTTTCGACTACTATATTATGTAAAAGCTTGCAGATATCAAAGTACCTTTAAAAATACCATAAAAATGAACATTTCGTCATTGTTAAACAGTTAATTCAGTGTTCCCTGTAAAATACTCAATTCATGAGCTATATGAGACAGACATTTTTTTATTTTTTTTCCAGTGAGTGGCACTCACAAATTACGTGTAATATATATTTCCGAAAAATTAATATCATCAATAAATTTAGCGTTATTTGATTGTAAGTATAAATATATTTTGTATCATTATTTAGACAACTATTCCAAAGAATTACATTATAATTTCTAATGTGTTGACATAATGTGGATTAAAAAATATAAACCTACATTTAAAAATCAAAAGAAATAAATAGGGTTCCCTACAACTATTGTTAATTATAGGTAATTTATGAGCATTATATTATGTTTTGTGCTGTTTTGCCATAAAATATATTTTCTGTGTGTCTGTATGAAATAATTAATTTCGTAGTTTGTATTTACCGTAAACTAATTGTACTGCCAGAGTAGTTACTACTAGGTATATTGTACCATCATAAGTATTTTATAAATACGTATACGTAGGTCATTGTGTAAACTTAGAATATGAAAGAGCTTTTATTGCTGTAACGTCGTAAAATATCTGGTTTTTTAAAATGCCTTTTCCATTTTGTTCAGTAGGTACCAAGAATCGAACAACAGATTTTTTTTCGAAAATTTGTTCCCGGCATTATTCGTTATTGCCTATACTAACTTCAAAAAGTCTTCTTCTATTTTCAATATATTTCATATAATTTTACATTTCACATTTAAGTTTACACTTTTCCCTTATTTTAGATTGATATCTAAGTCTCAGTCTTATAGCTGATAAAGCATGCATTTATACATTGAGATTGTTTCTTTGATTCCATTTTTGTCATTCTATTGCATTTGAGACGCTATTCTATATTTCCATAAACGATATTGTAATATACGAGGCACCAATACTTAATTGTTAATAAAACTTTGCCATAAATTGTTTTTAGTTTTCATTTACTACCCAAATAACCCTTCTTATAGGTACCTTCTGTGTAACTAGAATCGTTATCTAACTAATTATAAATAAATTGGTTGAATGGAGCTTAAGTATATGTCAAATAGTTGCTACATACGTTAATATAGCTCCTTCGTACCTCCTTATCAGTATGTAACAATGTCGCAGGTCAGAATCAGAACATTACTTATTTGATAATGATAACTTTTTTAGCTACTTCAATCTATGATCTATTTACACTATACCTACTTACTTTATTTCAACAAGCTATGTAGTTTTGTTTAGTTTTCATTGAACATGTAGTATAGGTACTCCTAGGTAAATTACCTTGGAGTACCTACACCACAGATTCTGTATTCCACTACATCCTTTGATACATGAGTTCCTTTACGCACACAAGGAAATTCTAAGCTATCTTAAAATGCCAATTTGTTAATAGGAACAATAAAATGAACCCACCTAACTACTACCTGACCACCTAAGCTACCCACAGTAGGAGCTTCGAGCCCGAGCCTTAGAAAGAGATTGTCACACAGGGCTGATATGAATGACAGGGACAACGTTCTACAAAACCCAACTTTTTCTAATTCTTCGAGTATTTGCAGCCAGATAATTAACCTATCTTTCGGCTCCCATAACTATTTTACCCGCTCATGTAGGTTTAGGGTTTGATTCTCAGAGCTATTTAAATTTACCTAGTCGAGATAATAGGATTAAAATTTCGATAGAGATTAAAAGCGTTTATAGGTACAGAATGTGGGCAACATCGCAAATGGCTGTCAAAAATTTCGCTGTTTTGATTAATTTGTCAATATTACTGTATGGAAATAAGAAATATGGCTAACTAGTGAACTAGAATATTAATAATGAATTGCAATTATGACTGAATTTGATGTTATAACCGTATTTGGTGTAAAATGGCATTTGGAAAGGTTCCAAATACTTTTTTAAAGTACATCTAAAACTACATATTCGGTGTTACGACATTAATTATTGCATTTCATAATAAATATTTTAGTTCACTAGTTAGCTATATTTCTTATTTCCATACAGTAATATTGCCAAATTAATCAAAACAGCGCAATATTTGACAGCAATTTGTGACGTTGCCCACTTTCAGTATAACACTCTTAACATGAACTTCAATATCAGAGGCCGCACCGATGAAGGTCAAATAGTAAAATAAAAGTAGCAGATCGGCTAAATCCAGCAGTAAACTTTAGGCTGTAGGCCAATTCTCGTACTTAAAAATCGTTCAAATTCAAGTCGAAATCTCATCTCAGCGTCAATCAATGTCAAAAACTTGTCACAAATTTAGGTAAATTAGAGGTTTTTGACAGATTGAGACTGAGAAAAAAAATACGGGATTGCCCCTCTGGCCTAGTCAAAAAACCCACACCGATGTGAAACTAGCGGGCAAAGGCTAGAAAGGATCAGCAATACATCGTAACTTCTTATTGGACTTTGTACAACTATGAATTTATTGTAAAAACACTGACTATCATAATTTATTTATACACCTTTATAAGGACCTATACTCCATTTGAAATAAGATAATACATTTAAACAAACCTTTTTTACAGTCCGTTCAACCGATTTTAACTACTATACCATAGGCATAGGGATGGCATTAAAAGCAAAACTGGTTACAACACCAACTGTTTACTGCAGCTGCCATTTGTCATGCCACCAACGCAATAGAGGTCAAAATCAGTTGAGCGGACTGTAAAAAAGGTTTAGTTAAATGTCTAATCTTATTTCAAATGGAGTATAGTTGTGGCGAGGCAGAAACAGCTGTCTTGAATTTCGAAGATACATTTTTTTTGAACTGGTAGTTACTTGAGTCCTTTGTTTTTGGATGAAGAGGATCTATCGCACTGAGTGCAAGGTTTAAGTAGGTAGTAGATATCCTATTATTTTCCATTACAGATGGTTGTATTTAGAACCGATACTCTCCAACGACGATGGTGAATTAGGAGTCAAGTTCCGGAAAGTAGACCAGGGATTCCGACAAGTGACGAGGATCTTGGAATCAGATCCGAGACTATCTGCACTTCTCCAGTCCTCCAGACTCCAGCCCATGTTGGATTCTATCTCGGAGCAACTTTTAGCTTGCCAGTCAGCCTTAAATCTTTACATTGATGTAAGTAAAACGAATGAAACGATTGAAATAAATAATATGTTATCATAATGTGCAGTTTCCGGTTTGCAAACTTTTAAACCGTGAATAATTGAACGGCAATTATAACTAGATTGAGTTAATGGTCGCGAATCAGGTTTTGTTACTTGTATGGTTAGGCAGTTTTTATTTACATGACGTCATCTATTACGCTGAGTCAATAGGCATAAGTCTGTCTACTCATTTGATAGCTATTGTAGTACCTTCCATCAATCGCAAGTCCTTCCTATTTATAAAAAATAATAAACACAGTTCACACGCACATAAAATAACATCACGCCCATGTTCCCCAAAGGGCTAGACAGAAGTGTACCTATAGTAACCACCTAAACCAATAGTGAATACAGTTCACTCACTGTTTATTTATTCTACTGAGTGACTAGAGTTCTAGACTAGTAAGCAAGAGTAGCAGATACACCAGTTTCAAAAACTCAACAACTTGAAAAGTCATTGAACCTAACAACATCCAAAAGATAATTCTTTTGGCATGTTTCTAGGAAAAACGCTCAGTATTCCCAAGGCTATATTTCCTGAGCGACGATGATTTGTTGGAACTACTCGGCCAAGCTCGCGCCGGCGCTGAAGGAAGGGAAGCTGTCATGCAAACTCATCTCAAGAAACTGTTCCCGGGAATCACAGGCGTGCGTCTCGGGCCAGGAGACATGTCTATTACCGCATTGTGTAGTCATTACAGAGAAACATTCCAGTTGGACCACCCAGTTGATATCGATTGCCCGGTTGAGGTATGCTATAATATCCAGACATCGCTCTTAAAATCTCATGATTTTGGACAATCTACCGGTAAAGAACTAGGTATATAACCATTTATTTTTGCTCATAGGTATGGTTGAAGAATTTAGAAGCTGAGATGCGTTCATCACTAAAGAGCATGACCTTGAAATGCATAGTTACAAATTCACTACAAGAGCAGGATCCATTTTCGCTACCGACGCAAATTCTGTGTCTGGCACAAAACATACGCTTCACAGAGCAAGCAGAAAGGGCCATTACCTCAAAAGAATTACACAAATTAAAAGCGAATGTTGAAAAAGAGAATTCATACTACGCTTCAGCCGAAATAGAGGACGAAAGTGAGCGACGCAAAAGGCAGGCACTCATATTACAATGTGCTCATTATTTGTCTGTCATCAGAATTTTGATAGACAACAATATCGTGTCAACTAGCGACTGGCTTTGGCAAAAACAGTTGAGGTAAGTAACTTGATGTTTATATTAAGTGTAAAAGGCGGAGGCAAATAATCACATTTTTTTTTTTTGCCGACATGCCATCTCATATGCAGTTGTAAGGTTATAAATTAGTTACTTAGTAGTATGTATCAAGTGTTTGTAGATTTGAATTTTGTTTTTTTACAGATTCTATTTGCTTAGTTCAAAGGAAGTGGTAGCTAAAATGGGTCTGGCTCAGATATCATACTCATACGAGTACCTCGGCGTCAACACTGGACAGTTTGTGCGAACCGAACTAGCTGACGACTGTTTTCTTATTTTAACACAGGTAACTAATTAGTTTATTGTGCAATAACCTTTTAATTCAAGCTGTTTGGGAAGAATATTGTCTGTGGGTATGATTTTTCATCATCATCATTTATTATCTCAGTCGACCATCTACTGTTGTTCATAAGGCTTCTCTAAACTTCGCCACAGCGACCGGTACTGCGCTGACCGCCAACAACAGATTCCTGTGATTTTCAATAAGTCGTCAGTCAGCCTACCTTCTAAGGGGCATTCCTACGATGCAGAATACTACTTAACAAATTTTTTCTGCCTGGCCTTTTCCCAACTATATTGGGGTCGACTTCCAGTCTAACTGGATGCAGCTGCAGAATAATTCTACATAATCAGCCTATAATGTTCCCACTGCTGGGACATAGGCCTTATCTCTACGAGAGAGAGTGGGCTGTAATTTACCACGCGGGCCCAGTGCGGGTTGGTAGACGTCACATGTCTTCGAATTTTTGGTTCTAAGACATGCCGGTTTCCTCACGATGTTTTCGGTCACCGTTTTGAAAGCATTGGTGATGAAATTATTTACACAAAGTAAAGCACCTCACACCTGCCTGGGTTCGAACCCATGGCCTACAACTCGTATGTTGGGGCCGTTACCACTGGGGAATAAAAATAACTCGGTTAATTAATAAATTAATATTCTTCTCAATTTCAGTCTTTTCATCTGGTGTATAAGTGTATGAATAATTCTAACTCAATATTAATTAATATTGTTCTCAATTTCAGTCTCTTCATCTGGGGTGTAGTGTATAAATAATTCTAACTCAATATTAATTAATATTCTTCTCAATTTCAGTCTCTTCATCTGGGGTGTAATGTATGAATAATTCTAACTCAATATTAATTAATATTCTCCTCAATTTCAGTCTCTTTATTTGGGGTGTAGTGTATGAATAATTCTAACTCAATATTAATTAATATTTTTCTCAATTTCAGTCTCTTCATCTGGGGTGTAGTGTATGAATAATTCTAACTCAATATTAATAAATATTCTCCTCAATTTCAGTCTCTTTATTTGGGGTGTAGTGTATGAATAATTATAACTCAATATTAATTAATATTCTTCTCAATTTCAGTCTCTTCATCTGGGGTTAGTTGGAAACCCTTTCGGCCCAGCGGGGACTGGGAAGACAGAATCTGTGAAAGCATTAGGTGGCCTTGTTGGTCGTCTAGTGTTAATCTTCAACTGCGACGAGGTAACATACTTACTTTAACTCTTTTACGTTATTAAAGTTACAAATTACTTAATCACGTTGCGACAGAAGAGTAACTTTATAAACGTGCATACAAATAAAAAAAGTAAGTTCAATAACTAAAACCCGACTACTAAAAACTCACGCTCTGAAAAATATGAAACAAGAAAATATTTCAGACAGAAATCAAGACATAGGTACAAAAATGGTCAAGGTAAAGCAGGGTAGTAAAGGTACTTACAAAATTATAATGGCATTTTTTTTTGCGGGGGAGCCATTTTGAAAGCCAATTTAATGTGATGTCACATAGCCTATAACCAGCGGACGATCAAGACGCATCCAATGATACCTCATTTGTCAAATTATGATCAGTAGTTTCGAAATTATGAGGTAATAGATGAACATACATACATACTTGTCAAAATCATAACCCTCCTTTTTGCATCGCCGTAGTCGGTTAAAAAGGAAATAAAGTAAGTTGCTATTTGAGGGATCAACAATTTTAATTACTTATTACACAACATTATCATAGGCAAACAGGACCAACTAGTTATCACCTACGTGATTTGATTAGTAGGCACGCTAGGAATCCCCGAGTCTATTACTGACATTCAGACCACACAAAGTTAGTTTTATTGTTTGGCTTTATAACTTATTTTTCGTTTGGAATTTATCAACTTAATTCATTTTTAAGGTTTCGTACCTCAAAAGGAAAAAACGGAACACTTATAGGATCGCTCGTGTGCTGGGTGTCTGTCTGTCCGTCTGTCACAGTCAATTTGCTCCGAATCTTCTGGACCATTTTAGTTCAAATTTGGTACACATACGAATTTCTGTGACCCAAACACGGTCGTGTAACGTAAATAAATGAATTTTGAATATGGAGGTCACTTTTCGGGGGCAAATTGGAAAATTTAAAACAAAAGTTTTGCATACTGTACCGTGTGACGTATCAAATGAAAGGGTTTGTTATGAGGACCTCAAATATTTTTTATCACTTTAAAATAAATACATTTATAGATATGTATTTAAGAACATAGATGGAAATTGACCATTGAAATTGACCACCCCAACCCTTATCTCCGAAAATACTGAGCTTAAAATTTAAAAAAAAAATCTGGAAATAGTTCTGTACTTATAGATTACAGAAAACCCTATAAGAAGTCTATGGTATTAAAATAACATGGTGAATCTCCCAATATTATGCGTACAAACTTACATTTGCAATTGGAATGTATGTTAACATGTTTTTCAACTACAATGTTAAGTTTGTCCTTGGGATAAGTTCATCTCAACTACGGAACCCTTCATTGTGCATGGTCCGACACGCTCTGGGCCGGTTTTTCTCTTTTGCGTTGATTTATTAATTAAAACTTTATGCATAATTAAAAAAATACTGTACTAAAGCAGACTTAATGGCCGAAGCATTTTCTGCCAGTCAACATCAGTTAGGGTGATGCAGACACAAAAATGGCAGGTGCAACGCAACATAAAGGATTGATAGCTCGAAAATAACTATAAAATACAAGAATAAATAACAATACATAGATACATACATAAGCATAAACCGGATAAACTTTGTCACGGGAAATAACGACCGTTTGAGGGAGAAAACGAATCCAGCAAATCAGCGCTGGGACCATGTTTCTGACAACTTCTACGAATTGCTGATATAGTCATATAATCCAGTCCGAATAAAGGAATTTTCTTTCTTTCTTCCAAGTAAAGCTTTAATTTTCCAGGCTCTAGACGCGGAATGTATGGGTCGCTTGCTAAGCGGCCTAGCCCTATGTGGTGCTTGGGGCTGCTTCGACGAGTTCAATCGTCTGGCAGCTCACACGTTGGCTGCCGTCTCCCATCAACTATCTTCGTTGCTCTCTGCCACTACGGAGCGAACACCTGGCTCTGAACCCACTGCACTACTCAACGGGAAACATGTAAGGAAGAACATTGTTATTTCTATAAAGATTAAAAGAATACTATCGTACTAAATAGAGTTATGACACTAACAACTGACATTGAAGATTCAGATTTCACATACAAAAAGCAAGAAGTACAAGAGAGAGAGACAAGAGAGAGAACAAGAGCGACAAGAGAGAGAGAGAGAGAAGAGAGAGAGAAGACGAAGAGGAGAGAGAGAGAGAGAGAGCAGAGTTACAAGTTCGCTTTACTACCCCGACAGGCTTTTGACCAACATCATGCGTCTCTATTGCATTTCACGTAATCTGAACACGAGCCTACTGCGGAAATAACTGCAACAATCATATAAACGTATTACATTAGCTATTTTCATATATCCTAGGTGCCATATCGCCACTTTTTCTTCAACGAAAAACAAGCTTAGATCATTTGTGTATGTTAACCTGAATTAATATTTAAAAAATTACAATATTCGCATAATAATTAAACTTTAATTAAAAATAATCTAAATTTCTCAACACGAGAATATGAATTTATGATGACTACTATTCAAGGTTACATAAGACAATCAATAAAACCGTTATTTCGCTCGAGTAAATAAGTCTTCGGTAGTATAGTGGTAAGTATCCCCGCCTGTCACGCGGGAGACCGGGGTTCGATTCCCCGCCGGAGAGAATCTTTTTGCATTTTTAATTGCCAGTTTCAGTGTTTTTTTTGCCTTTTGGTTAATATCCAAACTTCAATGACAAGTAAAAAAAATGTGGTACTTGTTTTTAGGGTTTTTTTTAAATAAACAACCTTATTACACATTTTGGTTATTATGCGCGTATTTTAGGAATAATGCGTAAACGAATAGGTATGCATTCAAGGAAGATGCATCATGGTGGTCTTTTTTCCATCCATCACTCTGGTATTACCTGGAGCTTAGCAGATTCTAGTTGTATATAGAGTTATTTTTATAGTTTTTTATTAGTACCGTAATACACGATCAATCAAAATCTGAATCGTTTTGATCGAAACAGATTGCTAATCCGTTGCTTCATAAGTTCAAAAGAAAAATCTGCTCAACAACGTAAATAACGTAAGGAATGTTGTTGAACTGTCAAAATGAAACCGATTAGTCGTAATCGTTTACGAAAATGTGTGGCGTTATTAGAGAGCAGTATAAGTTATAACAGCTATAAGCCGACGTATGCATTATAAGTAGGCCTTAAAATATGGAGATGAAATAATAAACTCATTGACAAAATATGTACCGTCGAAGAACTTCATATCTATACACCGTAAAGACTATTTCTGCTTGCAGTGCTCGGCGGCTATAAAACCGGGGCGGTAACAGATGTGGTCATCGTGTTCCCGGGATTTTGTTTTCAAACTGCTTAGATATGAAATTCTTCGATAGTACAAGATAACAATTGAGAAATATTTTCTGTTGAGAAGAGTTGTTAATTCCTTAAAACAGAGATTGTTTTCTTGGACTAGATATATTACTTAACACACTTGACACTTTTCTTCAAGGTGAGTGTATCGGAATGGTGCGGGGTAGCAGCTACAATGAACCCGGCCGGGCGCGGCTACGGCGGGCGCCGCACGCTGCCGGGCGCGCTGCAGCGCGTGCTGCGGCCCGTGGCCATGCTGCAGCCGCGCGCCGACGTGCTCGCTGCGCATCTGCTGGCCGCGGCCTGTGTGCCTGATGCCGACTTACTGGCTAAGGACCTGCACAATGTCTTCACTCTTGCTAGGTAGGTTATGTTTGACGTCATACCAATGGATCGCGGCTCTAGTAGCCTTCTAGTTGAGAGATTGTGTTATTAAAATAACTAGGTATACAGCATTTTCTTAATGGCCTAATATCTGTTTCATCCACCCAAAACTTAATTGCTAGTTACTCCGTAGCTTCGGTGTATCAATTTACATCCTATTCTTTCAAAAAATTATTATTGTAGGTGTTCTCTACAGTTACCTACTGCCGTTCATCTTCATCTGCTTAGCCTTTTTCTCAACTATGTTAGGGTCGGCTAACGGAATGCAGCTGAATACCAGCATTTTACAAGGAGCGAGTACAGTTACTCCCCTTACTTTTATCCTATAATAATATCTCCTTTTTGTTCATACAGCTCTCTGCTAAGCGACCAACGTCATTACGACTGGGGCCTGCGCGCCCTGAAGGCGGCAGTGGGCAGTTGCGCCGCGATGCTACAGAAGCGCGGCGCCGACGTCACGTCGCGACGCGCCGCCGCACGGCGTGTGCTCACTCTCAACAACCTGTCCAAATTGACTCGACACGATGCTCATAGGTATAGCATAATCAAGAAACGGTTACCTATAAAACTTTAGTTATAAAAAGTTGGTGGTTTATGTACAATCCATATTTTTCCTGTTCAGTTTAGAAGACATTTTATGACGGTTATTACAATAAAAAATCTGCTGTTTCCTACAAAAGTGCAATACCTACGCGGTCAATCAAAATGTATGGAACGACAATTTTTTTTTTTTAATAACCGCAATAAACTTCAACTCACGGGGACCAGAATCATGTACTGAATCCATGGTAACAGGTCACACGTCGATGTCCCTGCCACCCTGTATATCATAAATACGTGGATTTTTAGCAAATTTATGCACCTGAATTCAATATTGCCTTCCGTCCGCAGATTCGAAAATATTTTATCGTTGGTTTTCGCTGAAGTACCGACTGAGGAATGCGGTTCAGATCCGATAAACGCAGCTCTTGAAGCTACCGTAGATAATCTCAAGCTGGTGCACAATAAATTACAGGTAAAAATAGAGGTTCAGCTGTCTGTTGCTTGAATGACGTTAACAGGGGGGCGCTGTTATAGTTTGACCGAGACCGCTGTTCCGCATCTTAGGTATGAGAGGCAAGACCGGAGTCAGTGCAGGCCGCTCATTTGTCAACGCTGCCCCCTGCCTCGCCACGCATTCCTAAGGCGCGCAACAGAGGTCTCGATAAATATAGTTTGACCGAGACCTCTGTTGCGGTAAATATTTCTAAAATGTTTGAACAAACGAGGTGGCGGCGATAGTTCAGATTTAGGTTCACCCTTGTTTGACCGAACAACGTTTGATATAATATTACTAAATCGAACAACGTTTAAGAAAATCATCACTTTGTATAATATCATTTGACAGAATTTTCAGTTCATCGAATATTTATTTGCTATAACAACGTTTGCGCTAATGATCAAAAGGTATAATGTTCATTTGATGTAATGTTCAGATGGTATAACCATGTATTTTATCGAATATTCAATTGGTGTAATGTAATGCAGAAAAAAAAACATTATGCTACAAAATTTTGTGACAGAAACGAATCGCTGCAAAACCGACTTCACGCAGTCTTGTCTGCCCTACCCCTAGAGTGTAATTTAAGCCCGCGTAGGCGCGGAGGGGTGGGGCGGCCCGCGCGATGCAGCGTGCAAGCAGACATGCAGCATGCTAGCAATCATGCAACATGCAAGCAGGCATGCAACATGCAAGCAGGCATGCATCATACAAGCAGGCATGCAGCATGCAAGCAGCAAGCAAGCAGGCATGCAACATGCAGCAAGCATTGTTTCTGTCACGGCTCCGGCGCTGCGGGGTTTGGGCGGCCCCACGCGAGCTTATCGTCGCAGATGGGTTTAACGCTCACCACCGCAGCTTCGGCTTGCTGGCCGGCGAGCCGGCCAGCCTCAGCCGCGGCGGCGGGCCTTCAAACCACCTGCTCCTCAGCTCGCGGGCCGCCCCACCCCTCCGCGCCTACGCGGGCTTAAATTACACTCTAGGGGTAGGGCAGACAAGACTGCGTGAAGTCGGTTTTGCAGCGATACGATCTTTCGACTAAATCATTATTAGTGTAGTGAAACATTAGTTTAAATAAAATTAGTGCATTTGAAAATTCGGCGAAATGAAATTAGTTCAAATGAAATTAGTTCAAATAAATAATTACGCTAAATAAAAATTTACCAATGAATTATTCGGTCAAATGAATAATTCTTCGAATTGACTTTATTGCAACTAAAATTCGATTTAGTAATATTATATCAAACGTTGTTCGATCAAACAAGGGTGAACCTCAGATTTAAGCCACGCTCCTAAAGATCCTTATACAGTTATACATAAACACTTGTCGTCAAGTCAAGATCAATTTTTTTTTGTGTCACAGTTACAAAAGTGCGTGGAATTGTACGAACAAATGCAGCAAAGAATGGGAGTCGTGATAGTAGGGCCGCCAGGATCCGGTAAAACTACAATCAGACGACTACTAAAATCTGTGAGTAATCTCCTATGTCGCAAGCCTTATTATGTTATATTTCTTTTATTTATAAATAAAAAAGTTTAAAGCAGTCTTAGGCCGCGTCCTATTAATAAGCGAGCGTTGTGCGAATACGCGATCGGTCGCGTGCATATGTCACTTTTTGTTCAGAGGCCCTAGTGTGATTTTCTTTTAACCATCTTAACTTTACACATCGACCGCGTTCGGTGCTCCGATTGGCCCTTTACTGGCCTTCACTGATGAAGGGCCAATCGGAGTGCCGAACGCGGTTGATGCATAAAATCGTTAAAAGAGATAAGTAAGAGAATATATATAATAACGTAAGAGATGGTTAAAAGAAACTCAAACTAGGGCCTCTGAAAACCGGAAGGCGCCCTCTGTCGGCGTGACCACGCGTTCCGGTTCACCGAACAAAAAGTTCGAACGGTCGTGTATTCGCGCGACGATCGCTTTTAAATAGGACCCGGGGTTATACGTAAATCTATGCTCCATAAAACCGTTCACGGTGTGTCATACTATACATAATATAAAACAAAGTCGTTTTTCGCGTTTGGGTGTATCTTTGCGCGTTGTTCTTCTAAACCACGCAACAGATTTTGATGAGATTTTCACCATTGTTTAGAGAATTTATTCGGAAAGGTTTATATGTTTAATACGTTAATATTAAAGTTACGTTAACCTAAGAAATATCGATGCTTTGTCAAGTCATAAAAACCGAGCGTAGCAGGAGCGGGTCAAGTACCAGATAAAGTTTTACTTATTATTTAATAATTGATTTCCCAAAGGCACTTGCCCACCAAGGCAAGAACGTGGTGGAATACATAATATGCCCGAAGGCGATGAGTCGCGAGTGGCTGCTGGGGAACATTGACCATGACACGCGGCAGTGGACCGACGGCGTTATATCTTCCACTGCCCTTGAAATATCTAACCAACCTGCCGGTAAGTACCAGAAAAAGACTTTGCATATTTGACTTGTTATTTTCTATAACTAAGACTAGAAATAAGTCTAAATACCAACATAATTTTTAAGTAGGTATACTAACAGAAATACGTATCACTGTATCTGAATCAAAAAAATAAAAAAATTGAATTTTTCATCGAAAAAACTAATAATAACATGTTACACCATTATGATTTTTACTATAATATATTTTAATGGGTCAAGAGGGCTTCCTCTAATAAACTGTGTAAAATACTCAATAATGGTTATGAAGCGCCTTATTGTGGCTCGATCTTCAGCATTTCGTGTTACGGCTGATTTTCCTTTTCTATTGATTCATTTGTTTTACAAAATTATTCTTTCAAGACGTGTGGTCCTGGGTAGTCTGCGACGGTGACATCGACCCGGAGTGGATAGAGGCACTCAACTCAGTATTGGATGACAATAGGCTGCTCACACTGCCTTCAGGGTGGAGGATACAGTTTGGTTCCAACGTCAACTTTCTGTTCGAGACGCATAGTTTGGAACACGCCTCGCCTGCTACTGTATCGCGTATGGGGAT
The DNA here is from genome assembly GCA_914767755.1 of Agrochola circellaris. Classification (NCBI taxonomy): domain Eukaryota; kingdom Metazoa; phylum Arthropoda; class Insecta; order Lepidoptera; family Noctuidae; genus Agrochola; species Agrochola circellaris. The sequence goes on from OU611847.1 coordinate 8,980,788, forward strand.
TATATTGTTGAGGTGAGTGGCAAATACTAGCTGACTTAGAGTTCAGTTTCAATTTTATTCACCAATAATACTGATCGCGATCAGCACGTCTAAACCGTTCAAGAGCTGACAGTAGTCAGTGTCATTATTGTTATTCTGGGGCCGCATCTCCGTGTATCGTGACGAAGCTTCGCTCTGTCATGCAGATGTGACCAACCATTATCGGTTATCGTCATGATAGTTCGGGCTGCGTAGCACTTATCGTCCGGGTGGTGTTACATAATTAACGTGTCGCGTGGTCAGACTAGCGTTGGTCATTTCGACTGTTGTTTCCGGACTGCGTAGACGCTCTGTCGAAATAATCGAGAGCAATCATATATAGACTTTTGAATATTTGAATTATTTAGATCGCTTTTGAGTGCGTCTTAAGTGATTAAATCAGACTATAGACATATTGAAAAACTAGCTGCTGCCCGTGATTTCGCCCGCATAGACCCTAATTATTTGTCTAAAATAATAGTAGCCCAAGTGACTCCTTATACCATAAGCTGTGCTGATGTGCCAGTGAAAGTCCCGTCAAAATCCGTTTCAGAGATTTCCTGGAACAAACTGACGGACAGACAAAAATTTTAAACATATTTCATAAACATAATAAACGTTTATTATGACAAAAAAACAATGTTCATAACATGCATTTAGTAAAATAGTTACGGGTCTTCAGAAGACCGAAAGTGACAACCAGTCTTACCAAGGGGTATCGTATTACCCAGTAACTGGGTTGTGGAGGTCAGATAGGCAGTCGCTCCATGTAAAATACTGGTATTCAGCATCATCCGGTTAGACTGGAAGCCGACCCCAACATAGTTGAGAAAAGGCTGTTATTTTGACATTACAAACGAACAATTCAATTTTATTTATTAGTATAGAAGAATCAACGACAACTTGTCTTTGGTCAAAATGTAATGTCTATAACCTACCTATTACTTACTTTCACAGTGACGATGTTAGCTGTGATCTGGACGTATTAGAGGGATGGATGCGCAAAGCTGATTTTGATAACGAAAATGCAAAAATGGCGCTGCCGTTGTTGCAACAAGTTATCAAGAAATGTATTCAGTGGCTTACTGATCACAAGGCTGATCTTGCTCTGAAACTTCACAACATTACTGTGGTAAGTTAATAAGAGACTTACACCCGAATACTGAAACGCCACTCAAAACTTAAGCGTTACTTATGACTCGTTTAAAGCCTTTTGATTGGTTGAAACTAGTTTTAAGTAACGCTTAAGTTTTGAGTGGCGTTTCAGTATTCGGGTGTTACGTATCCAAACTTTATAAAGTTTTTTTTTTAATTGAAGAGGTTTTCTATTAAAATTCGAAAAGATGCCTTGCTAAAAGTAGACAGCTTCTAAAGTACCCTTTAGTCTAGTTTAATTTAGTTAGTAGTATTTGCATGCTTAATTTTTATGCATGCGAAAACAAGGAAATACTATTAATAATTGCATTATTGTCAGATATAGATAGGCCCATAATAATCTATATTTGCCAAAAGAATAACAACCTAACAACAAATTTTACACTAGTGCTTATTTTCTATGCATCCAAAAAATGAGATATTCAGTTAGTTACGCAGTGCACAATAATAAATTCAGGTTGTTACGAAACCGATTCACCCTGAACGCCGTACTAGTTATAAACTGTATAACGGTGGGAATAGATAAATAAAATACAAAATAATCTTGTAAAATAATTAACTAAAATATATTAAAATTTGCATTACAAAATCTATGAAATGCTTTGGGTCGGCGGCGTATTGGCATAAATAGATACCTACAAGGGATTATCATAGTGTAATTATTTACAGGTCAAACAAATACTCACTCAGTTCGAGTACATAGCCCAAGATACAGGGTTCAACACAACACGCGTGAGTCCCGAAGAAATGGTCTACCTTGCCATTGAGCGCAGTGTGGTCGACGTAATCAAGGAAAGTGCTATCGATAGTTTTCATGATGAGGTAAGTTATCAGTTTTCACCTCGCCCATAAACATCATTGCGGTTCGTCGTCAGGTCTAAAATATAACCAGAAGATGATGCGTCATTCATACTTTGCGACGTCGCAACCTGCTGATGTGTGAAGGCCATTTTTTCTTTTTTTCCGAGTCTATGTGACGGCCATTATGATACTTTTTACTTTTGATCATAATATTATGGCTATAAAACTATACTTTTTCTAAATCCAGCTATCAGCACTAATAGGCCCGCCAGTAGCAGCTCCTATGGGTACAAATGAGTGGGTGACAGACACACTGCTTATGTCGCGACGTTTAGTCGCGTGTGAACCGACCCTGCGCGCATGCGTGATGTCACAAACCGCGCATCTTCTTGTGGTAGGACCTGATGCTTGTGCTAAGAAGTAAGTATGGCCGATATTAAAGATATTCAGCATTACAATTTTCTAAATAATTATGATGTTACTTAATGATTTAATATAAAATATAATAATAGTAACATTATATGTAAGTACAGTTTTAAAATAGTAATATAATAAAATATGAACTAGGTTGAACCTGCGGTTTAAGCTAGAAAGTTCTTAAATATAATTATAGTAAATTAACAATAATCTTACTGTAATGATAATAAATTAAAACATAAAAGTAATAGTAACAGCATTTAGAGTTTTTATTTATAAACAACAAGTCTTCTGTTTGTGCGTAAGAGATGCTTTAAAACTAAATAATACCAGCCTGTTACTGCCCCACTGCAGGCAAAGGCCTCTTCTCATACAGAGAAGGCACAAGCATTGATCACCACGCTTGCTCAAGACAGTTGGCGATTTCAGACTTATATTAACTATAAGTCCAAGTTTCCTCACGATGTTTTCCTTCACCGATGTCAGTAATGTCCAAGATAAACTCAGAAAGTACATAAGAATTGAAAAAGAACCCACAACCTCGTGCATGAGAGGGGAGGCCTTAACCACTGGGCCAACACAACTAAAAACTAGAGCGTTATTGATTAAATAAGAAGAAAATACAACCCAACCTGTTTAATGCATTTTATGCGATTATATTTCAGCCTTTTAGCGGAATACATAGTAAAGGAATGTAACTCGGCCGTCCTGACAATAGACTGCACGCCGATTTTAGAACCAGCTGACATAATCGCTGAGCTGAAAAGGGTAAGTTGATCATTTCAAAACTGAGATTTACAATCTTCATTGATTTATGGTCGTTAATCGGCTATAGACGTGCTTTTATGGCAATCAATGCTCTGCTCGCAGTAAAGTGTATAACTGTAGGTATAAATACTTATTTCATTGTTCTTCTTAGGCACATACCAAATGTTTTTTTTGTGTAGCGATAAAGAGATGTCATTTTGTTTGTGAAATATTATACTTACATATTTGGTTTAATGCTTTTGGGTCTTACCAAAAGCATTAAACCAAATATGTAAGTACGTAATTCCTTTCTAATTATGACCTAAGTTTGGGGCTCACTAGCAAATAATACTTTGTAACTTAGCCGTAGGTAATATTTTGAGCTACTCATGTCGTATCAACTTGTGTAAAACTGTGAACCTACGTGATGTATTTCTTGGACAACATCTTGCAGTATTAATGGATCGAATGATCGATTTTCCCACCCGTACGTCGTTAGTGAGTTTGGACGTGGAGTTGTGGACACCAGCCCGTCATACTATACTCCTGACAAATAAACTATTTTGTATTCTATTTTCTAAGTATTCTCTTAAAAAATACAATAGACGACGTATATTTAGTAACCTAATCCGCATGGATTTCCGCAAAATCACGCCTGAATCAATTAACTATCTTAAGTATTCTCTTGTATAGAACAACATGGTCCGCTCGGGAGGGCGCGGTGCGAGCGGCGGCAGTCGCGGCACGTTGGTGATCCGCGCGCTACATCGCGCTCGAATAGATGACTGGAAGTCTAGCCCCGTGCATTCATTCTTGCTGCAGGTAACATCGACCACTACGCTTTTCTTTTTTAATATAAATAATAATACTAATACCAGTCGATTTTATCCCATTAAAGGGTAAATGCCTCTTCTCGTATAGAGAAGACATGAGCATTGATCACCACGCTTGCTCAAGGCAGATTGGTTTTTGTACCGACGTATTTTATTTTCGTGGAAACTTGTAAATGGTCTTCAATTTTATATTGTTTAAGAACACTGTGTAAGTTAGGTGTAAGTTTTCCGAATAGAATAAAATAAAATATATAAATAAAATAAATTATCCTGAAGGTTTAAATGGTCCCCGAGAATTAACAGATAAGAATTTTGTATGCGCGAAAACCCAATCCCGATGCAAGATTGACTACCTTAAAATGGGCATATTTTGCTGCACCTGGTCAAAAATGGTCCATTATCAGCTCAATCAACAAATATCAACGTTTACAGTTGATACAACACAACGGTTTCTGGGCCCGAGGAAGCGATGAAGAGGGTGGCACCGGCACACAGTGGTGCCAAGTGTCACGACTGCGAGTGTTAGCCACTGCCACCACACTCAACGCCATTTCTCCGCGACTCGCCGCAGCCCTAGAACTAAGAGCTTTGAGGTAATATCATCTCTTCAAGTAACATAGATATATTATATAGGCTTGTGTGTGACCGTTATAAACTTGTCCGAGTAATCTTATTATGTTATTACATTTTGCCAAATCTGTCAGAAAAACACAACAACTGAAACGTTTGTAAATGAGAAAAATCATGGTTGTGACGCAACTTCGCAGACTTTGTCCAACAGTGGTTTGTATCAAATGAATTTTAAAAAAATATTTGAAACTCTGTGATTGTCTTTTCAGTGACCCGGATGATGAAGAATTGTCAGAAATAGCAACACATTATTTGAGGAGTAGCGTCGACAAAAGCATACCGATGAAGGAAATATCAAATCTGACTGACAAACTTCTAGCTATGTTTAAAGAGGTAAATATTTTATTTACAAACTACTCTACGAGACGAACAAAACAAGTGCTAAAACCGAATGAGATTGTTACAATTCAACTTTTTTTCTGTACAGGTGACAGAGTCATTCTATTCCCAAACACATTATAAGTGGAACGCATCACACTTGAAGAGGCTGTGTGAAAACGTCAAGTGGTACACGCCGACTAATACTGAACAACTAATCATGGTAAAAACTACTTTACAATCGTTTGCATGTCATAATTTAATAACTTATACCTAATTATATGTATGATTTCCTTTTTACCAAAATTTCCGATGTAAAAAAAACTCCAATGCGTTCTCAATATGTGAATCAATTGTGCGATATAAAATGCAGAACCACTCTGATGAAAAAGAGCTTTTTTGGAATGGCTTCAAAAATTTATAATAAAATACCCGATAATATAAAAAATATGCCCCTATCAAAATTTAAGAAAGTTCTCACCTCTCTATTAATAGAAAAATGTTATTATACTGTTCAAGATTTTTTAAATGATAATTTTTAATATGTTTTTTAGTTTATTTTTGGTTGTGTTTTTATTGTTTGTTTTATTTAGTTTTTTAAGTATTTTAGATTTTTATTAATTTTATTAAAATTTAAATTTGTATGCTTTTGCGGCAAAACATAGCGCTAAAATATGTTAACCTAACACCATTATGTAAATATCTATGTTTAACAAATAAAGATTCTGATTCTGATTCTGATTCTGACGATATGGAGCTTTGCAAATCTAAACGACCATCCGCGCCACAGTTGCGGATGTACGATCGGTTTAATCATTGGATTGCGTGGTGCATGCATAGTTGGATTACTAGCTTGAAAATGTGGATGTACCCAAATTTCAATGACATCATCTTAACTATGTATTTGTCAAGTTTTCCAACCTTCCCTAGGCCATCAGCGCAGAAGCAAACTTCATTTTCCGAGAAAGATTGGTATCAGATGAAGAAAAAGCCATCTTCAGCTCTATATCTCGGAAACATCTGAAGGTGAACAATGAAGAGATGTTCTTCGCGTGCAAATTGCGCGGTGATGGCGTCTACTTAGAACATACTGATTATAACGACTGGCATCATAGGACGGAGCAACTTATTAACCAGTGTTGTAAGTATTCCAATCATAAGATTTATTTAAAGTTTTTGTGGCTGATATCACCATCTAAATGGTTTAAGTTTATGGGGTACCGAAGTTTTTGTCATGCTGACTCTTTAAATCTAATTTATTCAATCCGATCACTGGTTAATTATCTATGGAATGATTAATTGCCTAATGCCACTAATCCGATGTGCCTTACTTTTATATTTCAGTGTCGGAAAACGAGCACAATGTATTTGGTGAAACCGGTGCTGAGGTTTGCTCTGAGTTAGCAATACTATGCCCGACGATGGCGCGATCGGTGATTTTGCATTTTTATTATTATTAATCATTTATTTCAGGATAAAACATTCCCTACATTGTTAGTAAAAAGTACTTATAACTAAGTTAGTAATTATTTATTATTTTTATGTTTATTATTTACAATTTCGCTATTTAGTATTCTGCCCCGATAACAAAGAATGCAGTAATCGTAATTTTTGAGATTTTCACTTTTTTCCAGAAATGGCATCCCAAGAGGTTCATGTACATGAAAAAAAAATATTTTCATAATAAAATTCACTCGAAGTATGTTTTTTATGTAATAATTTTCGCCGTACTTGCATAAAAACTGCTTCAATGATCGTTTATCTCGTAACCGCCATTTTGCGATTACTGCATTCTTAGTTATGACGGCAGTATTATAAAGGGCACCTCTAGATCCGTGAACGGTGTTCCAGTGCCTCACAACCGGGTAATCAACCCTTCCCAATATGGTATCCAGAAGGCTGCTGGAGCTGCCCCGCACGCGGCGCATCAGGGAGGCCACTCTATTCCTTACTATTGCCCTGAAGCAGTCCGTACTGGCCTTAGCAAACATACCTGATGCACTGCAAAAGCGAGGCAACCCCAACAGCATCCTAAAGCCATTATTGTACAGTATCAGTTATTTCCCGCTTAATTTATTTTATTTTATATTTAGGTCTGATTGACTAGCACATATAGCTTGGGCTTGTCATACCTTGTTAAACAATGATATACTTATCTTTGGTGTTTTGACAGACCAATGGAGGGTTACTGGTGTGTGTGGGTTGCGCGGGAGTGGGTCGCCTGGCCGCCGCGCACATTACTGCGGCTGCACTACCTGCCTCCTTGTTCGTTATCAACAACAATACACAATTCAACACGCTGTTCAAAAATGTAAGTTGATTATGATGTTCAATGAGCTATCTTTGTCGGTCGTACCGACACGAGCTAAGGGTAACATCATGCCAGGAAAAAACGATCTGCGAAGTTGATAATGGACCTGAATGTTCTGATTTTCCTGAAGTACTTAATAATTGGCGTGCGCCAAGGGTCGCTATGGGCAAGGTTGTTGGCTAACGACAGAAGTAAGTAGCTAAGTCGGGTGACTTTTCTCTTACTTGCTAAGCTGATTTGATGTTATTTAAAATACAGCCTAATAGGCCTTATTAGGCCTTATTATAAATGACATCATTAAACTACTGACCGCACTCTAATTTATGGTTTGTAATTATTAATTTTCCGATGTCACCATATTCTCCTAAAATCCTATATTTCAATAACATACTCCTTTTTAAAGTCGGTTAAAAAATTACACTAATGCTGTACTCTGTATTGATTGGCTAGGCCCTATCATCGGCCGGTGAAGGCAAGCGCACACTGGCCCTCGTGAGCGAGAGTGCGGCCACACGTGACGCGCTGTCGGCCATTGAAGCACTGCGGCGCGCGCGCAGCCCGCACGCGCTGCCCAGCCAACTGCTGCCCAATGCTGATCAGAACGCGCTCAGAAGTAACTTTTATTTCACTAAATACATAAGTACTATACTTAGGTCCATAATTTTTTTGCTTTGCGTATAAGATATATATCTGATAAAAGTTATTTTGACCTTAATAAATGATTTTCTATCATGTTATTAGATCATTTGGCACTTGGTGTTAGTCTAGTTGAGACGTTCATCGAATAATGTATCAATTACACAGCATGGAAGCTGCACAAACAGGATGTATTCGATATAATCACGTCTAGGATGTTAAAGTGGCTTCCAGATGGAAGGGCACATTTACATCTCACAATTTTTTCGTATGATATCGACATAACCGGCCGGCCGGGCCGGGCCGGGACCGACCCGACCGGTCCTGACCGGGTTTCATGTTGGAACTTACTTACATAAATGTAACACCTAAATGTACACATGAATGCAATAAAGAGTTTGAGTTTAACATAAAAAATGCATTGTCTTCGAAACTGAACCAGCAAGTACAACTCCGAGGGATAAGAGGAAGTGGTTTTAATTAAGGCTTGCGGGATTTCACCCATACATACTAACTACCTAACAAGGCAAGTTAAATAAAAGCTTGTAATAATCTTCTACAGACATAAAAGAAAACCTCGGCATCATCATATGCCTAGACAAGAACCAAGACAACCTGTCAGATCTAATGGACAAGTATCCGTTGCTATACAACGACGGTAACGTGGTCTGGTTGGACCGCTGGTCTGATGTCACGCTGCGCGAGAGTCCGCGACTGATTGTGCAGAGGTACAGGCGTCTAATGACGAGAGACACTTTGCACTTAGACTTGAAACACGTTGCACTGTACACCTGGTTGATGAAGGTAGGTAGTTTGTTGTGCACTGTATGTTGTGTATTTCATATTTATTTTGTGTAAGTATTGTTTTGTAATGCCCAGTTCTTATAGTCTCAAAAAGGAATGATTGGAATACGGTTTTTGGAATTATTCTAGAGGTAATTTGGCTATAACGCACGTTCTTACTACATACTACGTGGACAGTGTGAAGTACGGCTCCAGACCTAGCATAAGATTATTATTTTATACTAACACGACTATATGGTTTCTCTGTGGTCTAGAATAAAGGTTTAAAATTATTTTAGCTATAAAAACCCATATATATTTGCGTAGATGTAAGACGGAAAGACATTAGGAGTCGAGCATATATCAACAAATTAGCGTTTGTGTTATTTTTTTCACTAGCACACTAATTTAAAGAGCGTTTTTACGTTATATTTTTCATTCACCCATAATCAAACACTAAATTTCATTTTAAAGTTTGTCATGATTTGAAAACGACCGTGCATTTGATAGTCCGATGTTTTTAATGTTATTACACCTCTATGTTTTAGATTACTGAAAGAGAATGCAGTAGAAACACCAAAAGAGCAATTGGACGCCTTACCCATTGACGGTTTCGTGAACATTCACAAGAGTATCGATGTGGAGTGGAAACGCGCGCCATGCCGATACGTCAACTTCATCAAGACGTACTACAATATCATTAATAGGAAGAAAGCAGCGCTTATTCAGAGGCTAACTATGCTGTCGGTGAGATGTGATTATTTATGACTTTCTGCCAAAATTTAAAAAAAAATCAAAAGTCATTTATTCAAACTAGGCTGAGAATCAGCACTTTTCGAACGTCAAAATTACATAAGACAGTCCACCAAAAACGCCCACCCTTCACCACGTCCTAGTGCTTAAGCTGGAAAGAAGAAGTGGCGCATTCATTGTATGTCATTTCTAAACGTAACCCAATCTAAAATATCAATCTAGCAAACAAAGAACTGTTTAAAACGGTTTTCAGTGTTTGGAACAGTTAACTAAAAATGGCGGTATTCAAACAAAAAGGCATATGCGAAATTAGGTTATCAAAGTGCAACAACATAACATCACACCTGAATTTCCCGAAGGCAGATTTGTTTAGTACACTGTAATTTGGCTAGATTTTTTTTCCGCCTGGAATTGCCTAGGGCAGTGGTCGGCAAACTCATTAGTCCATAGAGCCAAATATCAATACTATAACGTCTAAGATTTCTTATGAGAGCCAATCTCCTTTCTGTGTGTCCAAACTGTCTTAATACACTTTTATTTATTTATATATACTTTATTGTACACCACAAAAATACATAACAAAAAATAATAATTAAGCACTACAAAATATACAATGGGCGACTTTTCTTAATCCTTAAAACTCCCATCCTCTTTCACTCCTCAACGCTTCCTACAATTAACTTGCTAAGAAGTAGGATGCCTTCATCATCATCACCTAGGGGGCTACTACTGAGAAATTTGTAATTAAAAACACTTAGAATCGGTAAGAATTTCAATGCTGATGCTGAGCATTCAAAATCTTACCGATCCGACCGGTTGGAAGAATTTATTTTATTATTTATGTACAGTACACACAGTAAAATAGATACAGATACGACATAATCATAATTATGAGTACAAAGGTACTGCTTATTTCTTTAGAAATTTCTTCCAGCTGATTTATTTACTTATCCAGTTGTAAAATTACTGCTTTTTCATAGCCAGTATGATTATTTCATACTATACTTTGACACGTTCATCTCTCAGGCGGGCGTAGAAGCACTCCGTCGCGCTCGCACAGACGTATCCCGCTTACAAGCAGAAGCAGGACAGCAAGAGATAGCGTTACGAGAGAAGCAAGCCGCCGCCGCGCATGCGTTACAACAGATCAGCGCCACCGTGCGCGCTAACACCGACCATAAGGACGAGATGCAGACATTGAAGAGAAATATTGAGATTGAGAATGAGAAGCTGCAGGCACAGTGAGTACCCATTCTCCAGGATTTTAGGCATCGCCTGTGAAATTGTGTTACGGACAAGAAAAACTTGGTTGATATTCCGAAGTCGTACTCAGCGATTCTCCTTTACATTTATTATGCGCACAGCCAAAGTGTGGAGCTCTCTGCCAGCGTCTATGTTCCCTTCCACGTACAGCCGTCAGCCTTCACAGGAAGAGTCTATTTACATCTTCTGGGCACGTTCGTTACATCGTAGAACTCATCCATCGCTTTCTATCAGACGAGATTGAGGTCAAGAGCAGGCCCATACTGCGATAAAAAAAAAACAAAAACTGTAACACAGATCATCTTCCTCCTACCCACAATTATTACGAATTAAACAATTTTTAGGGTCTGTGCGGGTCATTGTTTACTTTCATACGAAGAATGTAAAGTCTGATAGCAGACTTCCTCTTCCTTTGCAGAAATTGTAGTCACATCATATTTCACAAAATTCATTCACTTTTCCAGTATAACCAGATGTGCAAGGTATAATCTTTATTTTTATTTCAGGAAAAAAGAAATAGAAGCTGAATTAGCTGCTGTAGAGCCCATTATAGCGGCAGCTCGATCGGCTGTCGGGGATATACGACCCGAGTCTCTAAGCGAAGTAAGTGTATTTCCAAAAGAAATTCCTTTTTAGAGATCCGTACCCGAAGGGTGCCAAATGAACCCTATTACTAAGTCTCCGCTGTCCGTCCGTCCGTCTGTCTGACAGCGGGTTGCATCTCATGAATCGTAATCGGTAGACAATTGAAATTTTCACAGATTGTGTATTTCTATTACAACAAACAATAATAATAAAATAAATTTAAAAATTAAAGATAGCCCTCTTTAATTTTTAAATTTATTTTATTAACAGTGTTTTTTTTTAACTATAGTAAAAAGTATTGTTAATTATTGTACGGTGGTACGGAACCCTTCGAGTGCGAGTCCGACTCGCACTTGGCTAATTTTTAAACATCCAAACGATCCCAAACTTTTTGGAAGGCATCATTTAAATGTTTTATTCAAAATACTATAGATAGTGCCATCCATGAAGACGCGCCCCACACAGCGATTACTGAACTGTAAGCTGTACTTTAGTAGGAAGCTGAGTGGAGTGTGGCGGGTCTTCGTGGATGCCACTATATATAACAAGTTTCTTTGTCATTGTGTCACAGGTACGTTCACTGCGAGCTCCTCCAGAAGTAGTACGTGACGTATTAGAAGGTGTGCTGCGACTCATGGGCATCGCCGATACCTCATGGCATTCCATGAAGAATTTCCTTTCCAAACGAGGAGTTAAGGAGGATATTAGGTAAAATACTGTATTTATAATTAAATATTACTTTTTATCACATCTGTTTAAAAGCTAGTTTATACATCGAAAAAAAATTTTTCGTCATGGGTGTCGTTTTCGTAGTTTTCGAGGGTGCTAAAGCCGATGGTGAGGTTAAAAAGTAAATCAAAAATGGCGACGATGAAATTTTTGTTTTTGTTTTAAATCATACGTGAGAAGGAACTTCGTTCTTGACGTAGGTCGGACCGCTCACTTTTTTTTTTCTCATAGAGTGTATAAAAGGAAGAGTATTCACCTCGGGAGCACACTACTTGAGTGATGAACTTTGCTTACCTCGTTGAGATCTGGATTCTGCTTTAGAATCCTTCGCACCGCTCTGGATTCAAAGAAACACTCTCGCCTTAAAAATTGTTGTTTGCTCCCTAGGCAAACAATCTATCTATTTGTGTGAGGAATGATATGGATGAGAAAGGTGTGAATGATAGCGTGACGGTTGACAGGGGAGAGTGGAAGAAGAAAACGTGTTGTGCCGACCACACGTCACATGGAACAAAGCCAGGAAGATGATGATATTTTTGTGTGAAGATGATTGAAGTCATACAATAAGACCGCATACATCAACCGTCGCATAATTTTGGATATATTTGGTGTGCATTTAGATAGATATTACTCGTTGCTTTTGTATAGTAATAAAAACATCGAGTTTTTTTTTTCAGATGCATGGACGCAAGTCAAATCAGTCCAGCTGCAGTAGCAAGCGTAAAGAAGCTGCTAGAGACGCGCGGCGGCTCGTTCGAGCCCGCCACGGCCAAGCGCGCCAGCGCGGCGTGCGCGCCGCTGGCGGCCTGGGTGCGCGCCAACCTGCACTACGCCGCCGCGCTGCAGCGCGTGCAGCCGCTGCAGGCGCACCAGGCCAGCTTGCACAAGTGATATGCGAATCGGAATTTTATTATATGGGCTATTTTATAAACGTTGTTTAAAGTTACGTTATGATGATACAGGTTTTGACGTCTTAACTCTTCGACCTTTAAACGACTCTTAACTTTAAGCAACTTTTATAAATAAAGGGGATAATGTGAAAATGTTTTACAAGACTTATAAGTAGGTATTATCGTTTTATTGAGGTGCTTAAACATTTTTAAACGCACGAATAACCTCTCCACTCAGTACTGTGTCCTTTGCGTCTGTAGAAGATAGGAAATTCCCCCACCAATAGCTTCGAAGTATGGAGTGCTCCTCCAGTTTTCCATAAACAGGGATAATTATACTCTATATTCACTTGAAATTGCATTTTCGTTCGTTTCTATTTTAAAACTGTTTCCTCCCATTTGCTCTCAGAAACCTAACTGATGCGGAGCAGCAGATGGCAGCACTATCGAGTGGTCTTACCACAGTAGAAGAGCGGGTCGCAGCGCTGCAAGAGCAACTAGGACAACACACACGTGACGCCGCCACTTTAGAACTGAGACTGACGCAGGCCAATGAAACTATTACGGCGGCCACTAACTTGATAGACCAGCTCGCGCATGAGTACACTGCGTGGGAGAATGATGTAAGACCAAACACTTAGATATTATTTAACGTATATAGCGTAGACCTTCTTGAAACATATTTCCTTCAAAAGTCATCAACGCACCTGCAGTTCCTCTTAGAGTTGTGGCATGAGACGAACTTTTTTCATCACTACGCAAGACCGTGCATAGTTTAAATCTAAGTCATGCTGAACTAGAACCAAAATTTCGAGGACATTTGACGTCTCACTGGTAGTGGATTTCGGCCCGCTCTCTCTCAAAGAGAGGATGCCTGAGTTTCAGCAGTGCGCACTGCTTAAGTTGTTTATGACTTGTTTGCACTCTACTTTATGATTTAAAAAAAAAAAAGTGAAATGGTGATTTTGATTTCAGCTGGAAAACATATCAACAGAAATATCGCAACTCAATCAGAGATCACTGTTATCAGCCGCATACATCGTGTACTTGCCAGATGTTACGGAACCACAAGCAAGGTATTATTACTTACTAAAACTTTATTAAATACTATAAAAAAAACCATAGTAAGTATTATAATACAGTTTGATTTTATTTACAGGACCTATGTTACAAAATGGAGTGCCATTATAGGATTCGAAGACTCGTCGTTTTCTATAATAAACTTCCTATCGCCTACTGAAAAGCAGTTGAAATGGGAAGCTGACGGCCTACCGTCCGATACTTCGGCGATTAAAAACGGTGTTTTGGTTGACCAGGTCAGCATTTTTATATCCTAACATTGTTTTATGATGATAATTAATGAAGATAAAATCTTTATCACATTCCTGCTCCCCAATAAATAGACAGATATGTACAGTCAAACTAGAAGAGGTACGCGCCATAGAGTAGCCCCCACAGCACAGCGGAAAAGCTTCTAAGTTTTGTACTGCCGCGCTTTGTAGTAGTGCATCAATCATTGCGCATTTGTATGAAGTTTTCTCTGTCGCATTACCCACTCCGGTTGCAGATCGCAGTTTGCCTTAATTTTAAAAAGTATTTATATGGCTGTAACAGCTCTTTATTAGATCGCATCATCGAGCGTCCGTATTTCCGAAGTTAGATGATGATTCTCGAAACGCATACTTTTCTTGGGAACTGCCATTTCGCCAGTGTTGTTTAAGTCCCTTCTTATAATGGCCTATTGTCACTAGCCCGGCAGAAATCGGCAAATAAGTTTTTGAATAACCTTGAATGGTTAGATTAGTTGGATGAAGGAAACCTAAATGCCTAAAGAGCTATAATTTCGTTGTAGTTCTTGGAGAGTCAAAAGTGCGGGTTCATTCCATTGATCGTGGACCCCGACGGGGAGGGTCTGACTTGGCTCAAGAACACGCTCGCAGACTCGCAGTGCGACTTCGTGTCGCAGCGGAGTGAGAAGTTGGTCACCACCGTACAATATGCCATCAGGTAAGACTATAATAATAAAATGTACTTATTTAAAATATTGTTACTGTACTTTATAATTATTTTTACATAATATCTGTCTGTAACTGCTGATCTTCATTTTGTTATATATGCGGTGGTCCCCACTAGCTGGCTTTATGTTCGGGACCAGAGTTGTGATACATAATTCTGTTTACCACTGGTGCTCATTCTACTTTCTTGAATCGGCCCGACAAGACGAGCCCAGCGCGTACTTGTAGCTTCATACCTAAAATACAGAGTGCGCCTTCTGTTTTATTCTGTGGTAAAAGTTTTCTCAATCAATTTTGCTCTTAAATATAAGAGAAGGCGGCTCGCATTTGTAGGTACCATCGAAGAAGTTCATATCTAACCACTGTAAGGGCTATTCTTGCTTGCAACGCTCGGCGGCTATAGCACCGGGCCGGTAACAGATGTGTTCATCGTGTTCACGGGATTTTGTTTTGAAACTGGTTAGATATGAACTTCTTTGATGGTAAATCTGATCATCTTGTAATATTGTAACAATATTTCTGTAATTTATGCGAACAATTTATATCAATACATTATATAAATCACAATCGCTATTCATCTCTGTCTGTATGACGCTTTGTTCTTCTTAACTACCCAATGGATTTTAATGCGTTTGTTGTCATCATTTAGAGAATTTATTATTACAAAAAACCATACTTAACTTACATATATTATAAAGAAATCTCAATGGTTTATCAAGTCGTTAAACCTTGCGAAGCAGGGGCGGGTCGTAAGTCAAGAATAGAATAGAGAATACCAGTAGCGTTTCACATATAGTATGTTCTGCAGACTGGGCCGCACCTTGATCATAAGCGACGTGGACTGCGTGCACTCTTGCTGGTGGGGCGGCGCGCGTGGCGCGGGCGGCGCCGGGCGGCTGCTGCTGCAGTGCCGCGCCGCGCCCGCGCTGGCGCCGCACGTGGCCGCGCGACTGTCGCCTGTTAACTTTACCCCTACGTTACATGCACTTACTGGTAAGTTATATGCTAGCAGGAAAGAGCTAGAACGAAGTCTGTTATACAGTGTCCGATCTACGACGTCCTCTCAACATAATACTGCCAGACGCTGGTTTTCAACTGTCCCAGTTGAAAACCAGCGTCAGGCAGTAGTGGAATTTATGCTAAACTATTATTAGCTATTTGAAGCAGCCGTGAGACACACAATGCTACAATACAATTTCTAAGTTTTTATCTGTTTTTTTTTTGTGTGTAAGTACCTATATTGTGTCTTACCTGTGTCAAATTTATTTATTTTCTTTCATTCTTCATACAAATTAACTTTTGACTGTACAATGTGTGCAAATGATTTCGGTTACACAACTGCTTTATTTTGGTAACAATTTTTTTTATAGAATCTTCTGTTGCCTTTACTCAGTCATTGCTCTTTTTTAGACCAACTAGTCTATTACGCCTTGCAACAGCAAAATCCAGAGGTGGATGAAAAATCCAAAGAAATCAAACTGAAGAAAGCTACTCTACAGAAACAACAACATGAATTGCAGGTTTGCACATTACATGTTACAGTTATTTTGTCTCACAGGTTTTTGAGTTAGTTTTCTAGTTCCATGATCAATTTTATGCAAAATTAACTATCACTGACTGATTTACATAATTGGTTAACAGGAAAACCTCCTCCGTGAGTTATCAAACAAAGGCGACATCTTAAAAGACGCGGGTGTGCTCGCCTCTCTAAGCAAGACTAGGGCTACTAACGACACCATAGTTGAAGCTTTAGCGGCCGCTCGAGAGGTGGAACAAGCCAGCCAGGCCGCTTGTCAGATGTATGAGAGTGCGGCCCAACGTGCGGCCATGCTGGCCCTGGCCACAAACGGGCTGGCCACACGCTGGCCACTCATTGCGTTGCCCGTCGATGCAGTGCTCGATGTGTTCGTTGATGCTGTTAGGAGACAACCCGTAAGTAAAACAGAGATTATACCTAAAAGAAAGATAACTAAAGCTGTATACGGACATATTGTTGTGTCGTAACCAAATACATTATTTTATGTATTTTATTTTCTCTTCTACTCTTACACACGTTGTCTACATCTCTTTAACTACTTTCCTATCGCAGGTATGCTGGAAGAGATTTCTTTAGAAATAAGCATCACCTTTGTACGTATTTTTCTGTTCCTTTTTTTCTTGTCTGTTTATATGTGTGTACATAAACCGTTAAATAAATAAATAAAATAAATACATATTTACATCCGCGTCCCCCACCCACACGCCCCCTATTCCAAAATATCACACAAGATTAAATACACAAAAAATAAAGATTGCAGAATTGAAAACTCCCTATTTGGGTTAATAAGTAAAAATTTCTGAAATGTGCGTACAAAACTAAGTCCGGTTGAAGACGAAAAAATCTAAAAAAAGTAATTAATCAACTATTCCAGGATCAAAAAAAAATAAACAACGCCGAAGTTGTCAAGTGTGTCACAAGGAAAATTGTGGAGAGAGTCCTGTTGAGTCTGCACAAGAAAGATAAATACGTAGTCGTTTTATACCTACTAAAGCAAGTTTATGAGGATTTTATACCAATCGAGGTAAGGTCCCTCACTTCATACAGTGTAGCAAGTCTTTAAAATTAGCCGTTGTAAATTAGCTCTTGTTTCGTTTTCAGCTATGGCAAATATTCATAGGTAATTACGACCTAGAAGATACTGGTAATGTCAATGAAATTAAAAGCAAACACTCCTGGATACCACAGGAATGCATTAAGAAAATTGGTAAACTAAAGGTCAGTCCATAATATATACAGACTTAGTTTTTTTACAATAGAGTATAATTTATAACTTAAACCGTTAAAAATAAATTTGTAATTAATTCCAGGTTGTAAATGAAGATCTTTACAATAGGCTGTCACTACAAAACGACGATGTTTGGAAGGAGTTCCTCCAATCAGGGGATATCAATATATTAAGCAGACTACAATTAAGCGCTTTTGAAACTGTGGTGGCAGTGGCAGTGACTCGACCAGACAGCGTATACCGAGCTATTGTGGCTTTCGTTGATCAACTACTGGGTACGTTCGATATATCATTCATTAGAGATGAGAGATAATATTCTCGATTGTGGCTGTTTAACACGTACAAATATCCTATTAGTCATAATTCAACATTAGGACTGAATTGAAAAAGTACTGACATAGCTTTAGAAAGCCTTTTCAATTCAACCATTTTTTAGTGGCTGCTTTTATTTCTATCAACCAATCACAACCGCTGTCATCAGATTTGACACTTTTGACTGCAGATATACTGATCAGAACTAGAACGTATCAGAGACCGATGCTAAGTAATGTGCGTGTTTGCGTACAGGCACGCTCCCGACACCCCATCCTAACGAATTTACGTGTATAGTATTTTTATCTCACGAAGCGACGCGCACTTTACTTGTGGTTACCAAGTGTACGAATACGCTGTGAACGTGTGTGTAAGCGTAAGACCTCTCGATATCGCCCGAGACAGTGGCGAAGTGTGTGTTTGTACGCACACACAAACACACACTTCCGACAGCACAACACTGTGCTAACGCTACTCGTCTTCACGCACACATTCACACCGTGTTAGTGCACTTACTTACCACAAGTAAAGCGCGCGTCCCTTCGTGAGATAAAAATACTGTACCTAGTATATGAGTTCGTTTGTATGGAATACCGGCCTGTCGGACCACGTTTTATGTTTTGGTTTAGTAATTGTCTAGGAAGCACAATCGAAGCACTGCACTACTGCCATCATGGCAGTAGTGCAGTAGTGTCGCTTCTTTACGTATAGGAACTTAGCTATTCTGTTAGTATGATCAGAAAACGTTCGTGTGGATCCCAATTTGTGGTGCCACTTATAAATAGAGTGCTTTGATCTGATTATTTCCGAAGTTCTAATTTGAAATCACCTAAAAGATGTTTTTCTTTTGACAAAGGAGATTAATTTTATAACCTCAATTTTCGTTGATGATTTTATAACCTCAATGTTCGTCGATGATTTTTTTACTTACAATATTATTCAAACAATAATTGTTGGAAAAGGTGGTATGATATACGGCTGAAACCTTCTAAATACAGATGAATGTGTTACTAATTAATTCCCTTTAGAGAGTGATTGCGTAACAATTTAACCTGAATAAGATTTATTAACATTATCATCAGATACTTTTGGAACAAAACAGAATACTAGTTACGCGGATTAAGTTACTAAATATACGTCGTCTATTGTATTTTATAATGGATTTCCGCAAAGTCACGCCTGAATCAATTAAATATCATATAGGTGCAGGCGTGTTGCAAGGCGGTGACCGCGTGGTGCGCGCGAGCGTGTGCAGCGGGCGCTCGCGGCGCGTGGCGCGGCCCGTGGTGTTGTTAGCTGCGCACGCGCACGATGCCCTCGCAGCCGCTGCTACTAACCGACAACTCAAACAAGTAATTATTTTCATACTTACTCGACTTTAGCTGTCCATTTGGTCAAACACACAATCACACTTGATAATAAAATAAATACGGAACCAGAATCTAAAGTAGTACAAGGATCCGTTGGCGTGTGGCCAAAATTGGAACGAATGCCGCCATTTTGTTTTTAATACAACTTCTAAAATGTTTGCCAACAGCGCAAATCAATGTAATTCAATCGCCAAAAGATACTTGCAGCACTTTATCTGTACCCTTAGTCAACATTTTGGGCACGCAGATTAATTACATCGGGTCAATCTTCCACCGTCAATGACGCTGCCCTCTTTTACCATATCATTTAGTTCGTTAATATTGTAACATATGATTTAACGCAGGGTTTATAATAAATTAAATTCAAACAACCTCAGTAAATTATTTTAATTAGTTATCTATAAAAATCACAGCAACTTATTTAAACTAAAATCCGTTATAATCTATTCACACGAAAAGCAAATTAACAATCACTAATTACTACAATATAAATCAAAAGATTAGATATACTTATCGGGTTTTAATATTGTCAGTAATAACAGCAATAGAAAATGGAATTAAAATAGTAAGTTGACGGAGGTTCGACCTGGTCAGTTGTTCTTGTGGAAAAAAAGGGACGGGAAGACGTGCAAGCTTATTTATGCACCATTTCCCGTCATGGCGTCTTGAAGTGCGTGGAGGGGCTTGACAGTGGTGAGGGCACGCCGACCGTGTAGCGGGCCAGTATAGATGTAACAATATACTTTTGAGAATAAATGATGCTATTGAAGAGAGATTAATTAGCCTTTTGACTGGTTTCAAGTTGGTTGTAGAGCTGACTGCCAGATACACAGATGTGTATCTTTAATCGTAAAATTTTAGGTTGGAATAGAAGAAGGAAGGGCGGCATGGGAAACAGCACTAGAGGCATGTCGCAGTGGCAGCTGGTTAGCCATCTTGGTGGGCGCTTCGCCCTTCACAAACGATCTGCAGGCATTCATCGCTGGATTCCTTGAATCACCGGTATGTATATTATTCAAAGGACCGCTCAAAATGAATTAAAAGCGTATTTGTTTACCTTTTTAGAAATTTTAGATTTATAAAGAATTTAAAACACTTTACAGGCTGACCAATTCCATGAGGAGTTCAGGCTGTGGATATTATCAGAAGACCGTGAAATTCCCGCGCTTATATCTAATGCTTGCGTTAATGTCATACTTGAGGTAAGTCTAAATCATTCAAATAAGCAGATATTCTGTATTTTGAATACTAGTTTAGATCTGAAAATTCATCATATTCTCTTTGTCCCTATCCCAGTTTATTTGTGGTCGACGCAACATGTTTTTTCTTCCATACTTCTCTATTAGTCTTCATCTTGTTAGTCACCCCCCTTTCTACTTATATCATCTTTGACACAGTGTGTTTCTTTGGCTTCCCCTACCCTTACAGCAATCCACATTAATACTCAAAACTTTCCCCACAAAACATTTTCCCCATTGATCTGAAAATTGTGCAAGATTTTTGTTTAGAGATAAAGAAAACGGGGGGGGACTGGGTTTTGTTGTTTTCGTGTATAAAAATTGTGAATAATGCGTTGGTCATCAGGCGCCGGAAGGAGTGAAAAATAATGTAATGGGCACTCTGTACGCATGGGGCGCGTATTCCGCGGACGCTCATACCGTGCGACTACACGCCGCACTTGCGCTGTTCCACGCGTTAGTACAGGAGCGACGCGCCTACATACCACAAGGTTTGTCATGTTTCTCTCTTATATATCAGTAACTAGATTTTGCTCGCGGAAACGTACTACGGGGATTAAAAAGAAAGCGAAATGATGATTGCATACCTAATAGCGGAGGAAAATATAATTGACTCCTGTCCTATCGCTGCGCCCGCGTAGCCGTCAACCATAATTATTTTGTTACGCGTAATTTTGAATCTGTGATATCTTTTAAACTATTCATTTAAAGGATATTATGTCAAGCCATATTTAAATCTAAATTAAATTCCAAATTTAAATAACATATTTCATGGGATTAAAATAATAACGGTTAACATTGCTTCGGAAATAATAATGAAATATTTATCAAATTCTGAAAGATAATAATGGTTACTGTGGGTCATTCTTAAAAGGTAGACATATGCGATTCCGGACTGTTTTGTTGAACTATTTAAGATGAACAATCCTGTAGAACATTCATTTTATGTATCTCTTACTGTTTACGCGGCGCACGCCAGTAAAGCTCCCAGTCGGCATGATGTTTTCCGACACCTTCAAAAATAATCGTCATATTTCAACCAATCTACACAAAACCATAAAGAATTATACACCTAAACTTTTCTCATGACTCACTCCAACCATTGGTAAAAACCGTTTGAAAATCCGTTCAGTAGTTTTTGAGTTTATTGCGTTCAGACAGACAGACACGGCGATTGACGGCTTTGTTTTATAATATGTAAGGATTTTAAGGCGTAATAGATAGAATACACTTTATAATGATAAGGCGTATTCTATCTATTTAACTCTTGCCAGCTAAACTATTCTGTCCCAACAGTAGCACTGCTAGTTAGTTTCTCAATAACCTTGAGATGCTTTAATCTGCAAGTAAAGACTCGGAACCTATAAACCTATGACCAAAGTACAATTCGTAAGTACAATTCTGGCAAAACATGTAAGATCTTTATTGTAAATTATTGTAACACCATGTATACCATGTTTTATGTTTTATGCAAATAAATACTTACTTACTTACTTACAAAAAGGTTCCTTTTTTTCGGCGGGCATTAACGACACTATATTTCGCCCTCTAGAACATTTTCTATGGTGCTCTTCTGAGATGCGGACGCGGATTCCGCTTTGTGTAGGCGTGACGAAATTTGTATCAAGTTTAGGCATATTAATCTTATACATGGGGCACTCAGAAAGTTTTGCGATACTAGAAAAAAATATACTACAGGTTATTATTTTTTAAATTATATCTTTTCAAAGAACTCTCCATTGGCTTCTATACACAGTTTCATACGTGTAAACGTATGAAACAGCGGAAAACAGTCGCTCTCGAAGGTAAAGCGAAAAAGATGTTGAGGGAATTTCAAATTTCGAATGTTGTGTTTTTTGTAATAACTAGTCATAGTTTTAATTGACATCAAAACCAGCCAGTGTCCCTTAGACAAAAACCTTCTGAGTAACCTGGTACACAGTGTTAGGTTTGTATTAAGTAGTGCTAGCTTTCAGACTCATACATTTCAGCCCATAAAACAACGTTCGTACAGGTTGGTCACAGTGGTACGCGTGGGAGTGGGGCGAGGTGCAGGCGAGCGCGCGCGCGGTGCGCTCGGGCGGCGGCGGGCGCGCGGTGGCGGCGCTGTACTGCGCGCGCGTGTGCGCCGCGCCCGACGCGCGCATCCTGGGCGCGCTGCAGCGCCGGTACCTCGGGGACGCTGCCATGTCCGAGCGGTGGAAACCTGCGCCGCTTACTATGCCACTGCCGCTCTCAAATTCACTAAGGGTAGGGTATAGATAATGCAATAATTGACAGATTTTTTAAAATTAAATTCCTCGAAAATTATAAAAAAATAAGCCACAGTATTCTTTTATTATCTCAATGGCGATATTGTAAGCGTTAGTACTTTATGTTAGACAAATCTGACGTCCAAAGACAAAAACGCTATAGTAACTTCGCACCATTCCGTACAATGATCGTTTTGCGTGACAAGGATAGAGAATAACTTGAAGAGCGTGGAACTTTTCGATTTTTAAACCTTTCGATTTTATTATTTTCTTTACTATTCGTATTTTTTCGTAACATCTTTCAAATAAGTATCCGTGCATGAATAATTTTGATAGTAGTTAAATACCCTATTCACGAGCGCGCGTCATGTTACTCTTATGTCATTGGAATCATTGCCGCATTTGTACAATGCAACATCTGTAACGGCTTATCAGTACACACAATAATTTAAATCCACTCACTGATAGCTAAAATTTGAAAGTACCAAGACGAGAGAGTGACACCACAAGTCTATAACATCATCTTACAAGAGACTGATTCCCTACTATATAAATTCTGTATACTCACCATCATGTTTTTATACCATGACTTCATCGTCCGTGCAACCATTGTCCTAAATTCAACCATAGTTTCAGTTCTAATGATCTTTTAGATTCTAACACTATGACATTGCAATATCATAACATACCTGATGTTGACCATTATTTATGTATCATGCATTATGTATACATTTTGGTGGAGATCCTAAATAAATAATTAAATGTTGGTTCAACAGGAGTACACGGTAGCCTTCGACGCATTGCCCGACATCGACTCACCGCAACTTCTGGCTCTGCCTGCCAACTGCCGCATAGCTTGGGAAAAGAATGCCGCCGACGACATTATCACCAGGCTCAAAGGTAGTAGAGAGTAGTTACCTTACCTTGCTTACCGTACCTTTGCAATATGTATAATAAACTGAATAGGGTATCTGACATGATTTTTAATAGATTACTCGAAAATTTTAAAAAGATAAGCGTTAGGATAAAAATATATATTCCCCAAAGGGTAAGGCAAACCTATACTGCACCCACATTTCGCCAGTTATGTTTCCAGTAAAAAAAATGTTTGAATATCTCAAAAAATGGCGAATTTGAAATCGTTTTAAAGTCTATGAAGACAGAGACAGCACTATTTCAATCTGACGTCTCGCTAGGAACGCCATAGTAACTTCGCCCCATTCAGTACAAATACAGTTTTGCGTGACAAAGATAAAAGAATATAACTACTAAAGTCCTATTTAAATAATAACCCACCACTTTTTTTTTCGAGTTTCCTTGTGTTCCTTAACACCTTTAAAAAAAGCTTTAATTCATATATTATGATTGTGACAGTAGCCAAAATACCCTTATAAGACTGTTCAAGTAATTTATATTGTAAATACTATTCCCATTTCAGAACTAAACTCGACAGTTGCCGTGATCAACAAGAGCGATAACATAACACCACTTAAGTCGCTTCTTTCTCTGTGGAAGAAACTTATGTCGGGAAGTCCTTTCATAAAGGGAGAGTACCAAATTGAAAAGGTCAGTGAAAACACCGTTACAGTAAAAAAAAATCAAGTCACAATTCTAAGCGTGTTTGAAGTTAAACCTTTTAAATAAGTTTATAATGAATATTGACAGTGTAGGTAAAGGTATATTTTTATCCGACCGCGCGACAGCAAAGACAGGTTTATGTCTTTTACGCGTATTTTTGTAAATGGAATTCTTAATACTCTTGAAGTATCCTAAAGGCTGAATGCATTCTAATACAAGAGGTGTTTATCAAATCAAAATGGCGGATACGTATTAAAAAAAAAATGTCTTGAAAAAAATTATGTCTTGAAAAAAATAATTAAGTAGTATTGACTATTTTGTGCAGTCTCAAAATAAAGGGTTTGAAGAGAAATAATAATAAGACACCAAATATTTTTGGAGAAACAACCAAAAATATAACACACTAAAAGGTTGAAAATAAAAAAAACAATTGTAAAAATAAAAACCCCGACTGAACTAAAATGTTCAAAACAAGCTCAATTTTTAAGCAGTCTATTTAGTTGGTGGCGTCAAATCTGATATTGAACTAAAATAACTGCCAACGACTGCTTCAGACAGCTTGAAATCAATTTTCATTGTCTTGAACCTTTTTAGTTACAGTCGGGTATACCGAGTTTCTCAACAACAAACAAAACAAAAAATTAAACTTAATACCTAACTACATTTTATACTGAGTGTACAACCACGTGTCGCCAGTTCTACCTACTACGGTCAACCGTGTTGACTACACGGGTTACCGTAGTAGGTACGTATTAAAATTGCATCGAATCGTATCCATTCTTCTCCATTTCCATACGAAACTACCTTTTGGAAGTGGCATTTATCTAGAATAGTATAATCAGTTCTATATTCTTGTAAATATTGCCATTCAAAAGTGCCTTTTGAAAAAAATGATTCGAGTGTCGAGTTTGCCCCGAGCAGGCGGGCGCGGGCTGGTGGCGCTGCGTGTGCGAGGGCGAGGCGCGCGACGCGGCGCGGGCGGCGCGCCTGCTGCACGCGCGCCTGGCCGCGGCCGCGCGGGACCACGCCTGCGCACTGCTACATGTCAATATATATACTCACTTTATTATACTAGCTTAAACGATTGCACCAAGGCAGCCCGCGAAATTGAAATTTTCTTACAATTTTTTTAAACTTTTCAGGTCAGTGTAAGGTTTTATGTTGATGATGAAAGTGTGATTAGCGACCGTAACAAATATGTATTTACAGAATTAAAATCATAAAAATCACCAATACAACTCTCTCTAACTTCATATGAACCCAAATAATGACTATTTTATGAAATCATAACATTGTAGGCCAATTTTAACTTATTGATGATTTTAATATTCTAATGATTATAATTCTGGAAATTCATATTTGTTAAAGTCGGAGATAATGTATTGATTAGCATACAATCTGATACTGGCCAACAAATTTCAAAAAACCTAAGCAAAATTTGAATTTCGCGGTCTACCTGAGCGCGTCCCCTAAGGCTGCCTTTTCACCAGACATGTGCTAAGCTTCGTAGCGATGGCTGTGTATGACATCAACCAATAGGATCGTTTGATTTTCATAGCTGAGGGGGAAAAGTGATCAGTGAAGCTAAATTCCTTACCTCACGCAAAGCGCATCTTAGCATAACTTATCCGCTCTGGAACACCACTTGGCTCAGGTAGAAATAGACACAATATTTTTAAAGCTTGGCTACAAACATTTTGCTCGCTTAGCTCGTTATCTTCATCGCATAGCTCTGGTGGAAAGAGCAACCCACGGCTTCGCTCTAGTGGTCTATACCACAGTAACATCGCGTTTATCCGTTCTGGGATAAAAAAGTAGTATCAAACAAAAGCTTCCTAAGACAATTTCCCCGACCTATAGATTCGGATTTTTCTAATCTGTCCATAAATACTAAATCGTAAGTTTGTCTAGGTAAGCGAGGAGTGGCAGATGTTATGGTGTGGTCCGAATGCGGTGGACGCGTACGTGCGCGAGTTCGGCATGCGAGCGCGCGCCGCGACTGCCAGACTTGATACCAAACAACTAAAGCCGGACTATATGCCCGCAGGTACCGCTTAATATTATACTTGACGAAAACATAAAAAAACCTTGTGTAATCACAAGCTATGTAAGAATGGAGAATGGACCAATAGCTCATGCCTAGGGGGCAAAGACGTGCGTTTTGAGGTGAAACTCAAAACAGTAACGGATGCTGCTTCTACAAAACCTGCGAGGTCGCCAGCCGCTTACCTGACTCTAAGTAAATGCTTTTTACGTCGCATCCAGGTTTTGCGATAGTTTCTACAGTATAATCCATAGAATATTTAAATGTTTATCCATGGTTATCCAGTAAATCTTTGACATTACTGTCATCTGTGAAGGAAAAAGTCGTGAGGAAACCTGAACTTATATATAAGTTAATCAATTGATTGATTAACTTATATAGTTAATATAAGTGAATCAATTGATTGATTAACTTATATAGTTAATATAAGTGAATCAATTGATTGATTAACTTATATAGTTAATATAAGTTAATCAATTGATTGATTAACTTATATAGTTAATATAAGTTAATCAATTGATTGATTAACTTATATAGTTAATATAAGTCTGAAATCGCCAACCCGCCAATTCTTGAGCAAGCGTGGTGATCAATGCTCGTGCCTTCTCTATATGAGTAAAGGCCTTTGCCCTGCAGTGGGTCAATAATAGGTTTATTATCCATTAAAACTATATCGTGAACAGAGGTGGACCTGCGCTCATTCCTGCGTCCGTCGCGCGTGGTGTGGGCCCTGCGCGTGCACACGGCCGCGCGCCTGGCGTGCCACGTGCACGCGCTCACTCTGGCCGTCAAGTGGAACTGGCAGGAAGGTAAGCGACCAGCGTATCTGTCTATGGTCTGATCCAAAAGTATCTGATGAAAATGTAAACAAATGGATAAGAAAACATACCTGTGGGTGACTATTTGTAGTGCCACATACAAAAGTGCTTTAATTTGTTTATTTGAATGCTTAAACCCAATATTTTTATTTAAAATCACCTTAGATGATTTTCACTTAACAATTTATTTTATAACCTCAATTTTCAAATAAATCATTCATCATATTCCTGGGAAAAAAAAAACAAACCCGTTGCCGTCGCAGTTACATCATTATACCGATACCGACGGTATCAGAGATGAGTTGGCCAACACATTAGAGGTCAAAGTAGGTTATTGCTGCAGCTGTCTCGCCGGTAAGCGACAGTGGGGTGAAAATTATCAATGCGATAGATGATCTAATTTATTTACTTGTTTATTTATGGTTCATATACCTATATTAATTTCTTGTTTTAATTGTATTGCATGTATTACTACTTTTGTACGCCCTAGAGGCAAAACATAGCGCCCTCAATGTATTACCAAATAAGAACTTATAATGAAATTTAGTCAGCAGTGCTGGCTCCGGGGTTGCGAGTTTGTCCGAAAGGGATATCGCGACCCCGGCACACAGGCAACGGAAGGAACACGGGTGGGTTTTTAGTCAGTAAAAGTCTGAAACGCCCTCCCGCTCCGCCCAGAGCGGGAAAAGTTATTGGACAAATTCCCACCGTCAAAAAAAAAAAAAAAAAGCAGTACTGGCTACAGCATCATATCTGCTAATCAATAAATAGGTGTGATTGTTAATCCTACCTCTTTTGAAGTAATTATTGCACCCTAAAATCAAACTTACATCATCATCGATAGTATTATTCACCTCAACTGAATCAATACCAGACCGACGGATGTGTTTCCCATAATAAGATCTAGCCTGTTTGATATATTCCCAAGAGCGAACCGTTTTAAATCAGTTCTTGTAAGGTTGTGGGAATCCATCTAAATGTGGATTACTGTCAATCATCTGAAAATTCACTCTCCTTTATTCTATTGAGACTTGCCTGTGCAACATATATAAGCTAAAGGGTTCTCAAGTGAAAGCCGTATTTTTAGCCATTCTTAGAGCGTTATCACACTGACGATTTGCCGGAATGCTCCGCGGGTGCGAAGCGAGCTAGCCACGACCATGCGACGTGTTAGCCGCGTTTTCACAATATACACTACTAATGTACACTCGCTTTTCTCGCTCTCTCTTGGTCAGGTCAGGTCAATCGCTTTTTGATTTCATTTGGTCGAACTCGTTGCACACACGTGGCGTGCTCGCTACACATACTCAGCGAACTTGTTAAACAATCGCCGCGCTAGAAACTCGTTCGCAAATCGCTAGTGTGATATGGCCCTTACATATTCCAAGGCTTCAGATACTCCTTTGGAGACGACAATTTTTTAACACCAAATTCAAATTAAAAAACGTAAGAAAAACTTTTCCCATACATTTCGTGGGAAATGAGACTTCAACCTACTTTTCACGGTATATAGACTGGCCGAAAATACACAAAAAAAAAATGGAATTTCAAATTTCGAACGAATACCTACGCGTATATTCTCGAAAACGGTTTTAACGATTTCGATGAAAGCTGCAATATAGGGGCGAAAAATCGATCTAGTTAGGTCTCATTTCTGGGAAAATTCGTGTTCTCTATTTTCACCCGAGCAGAGCTCGGTCGACCAGGTACTATACTCGGAATTTTAATTCGATTCCAGATTTGACATTAGCTACTGTCATTTTGTGAAATAATGATACCACATATAATAGTGTAGTGATTAACACAAAAATCGATAAACAATCAGTGTGTGTGCCATCAGTGTGCCAATTAAAGACTAAATTATTGATTTTTATTTAAATAAATACATAATTATTCATAATAATTATTTATTAATTAGTAATCGCTGCTCTATTTTATAAAAAGTTAATATTTTTGTTTTTATATTAAAAACAAAACTTATAATAAAAGAGCCTAGATAGTTTTCAGTATTGGCAACCCGTGCGCGCTCGTGCAGCTATCGCCATTTTGTTTATCGTGTCATTCGGCTTCATTCTCCCAGTCTGACTGCACGAATATCTTATTTCATTGCGAATCGATATTTTGTTATTTTGTTGGGTTTTTGTTAAAGTGTTGTTACCACTCCCGAAAATTGGAAACGGCACCAAAAATGAGCTGGAAAAAAGCTGCCATTCAAGATTGGTTTTTAAATAAAAATATTCATTACGAACCAGATATGGTTAAAGCTACGCTTTTAGAACTGATTCCACATAACGAGTCTTTTAATAAGTACGCTGTAGACGAAATGGCAGCACAACATGGGATCACGGTTTTAAGACTGCCCCCTTACCATTGCGAGCTAAACCCTATCGAATTGATATGGGCGCAGGTAAAGGGGCATGTAGCTCAAAATAATAAAACCTTCAAATTGACAGACGTGAGAAATTTATTTCAGGAAGGCATTAAAAAAATTACGGCTACCGAATGGTCTAAATGCGTATCCCATGTTGTCAAAGAAGAGGAAAAAATGAGTAGGCTAGATATGTTAATTGACAATATCACAGACACATTTATAATAAATGTTACAGAAAGTGACAGCGATAGCGATAGCGATGACGGCGACAATTTATAAAATAAATTATTACCATAATACATCTATCTGTTTTATTTGTCATGTTCCTTCATGATCACATTTTTTTATTTATTTCACACACAATTATAAAAGAAAAGTCTCAGATCGTTAATTAATCGTCAAAACTAAATTATCGGTTCAGAAATATTTAATTTCCTGATTTACTTAGTTTACGAGAGTAAAATTATAAACGAGAAGAATCGATCTGGAAATATTCCATTTCCATATCGAATAATTTCGCAACGTCACTATTTAGTACTTGTCATAACGTTGCAACACTGAAATTGTCAAATCTGGAATCGAATTAAAATTCCGAGTATAAGTTTAATATTAATGTACTATACACATAAACCTTTCGGAATAAATTCTCTAAATTATGGTGAAAACCGTATCAAAATCCCTCGCTTAGTTTAGAAGAAGAACGCGGTCACACAGACAGACACGAAAAGCGACATTAATTTATAATATGTATAGATGTTGTATTTAATTTTCATGAAGGCGAGAATACCCAAGAGGGAATAGTAGTGCGCGGCTTGCGACTGTGCGGCGGCGCGTGGGCGGGCGGCGCGCTGGCGCCCAGCGCCGCCGCCGCGCCGCCGCACGCGCCCGCGCCGCCGCTCCTGCTGCGATACGTGCTCCAGGTAACTCTAGCACAGAGGGCCATTCACGTATTTTTAAGAACGTTCGTATTCTAATCTGTCTTGAATTTGCCAAAAAACCCTGTAATTCACCTACATTTTTTAACAAGATTTCGACATTGTGGTATTGTATTGAGACGACATTGCGACTTGAGTTTGAACGATTTTTTTAATTACAGGAATTGGCGTTCTGATCTCTGACTCCATTCCACATTATCTCTGTACTTTTATTAGCCTGGCTAGATAATGTACCTATAGGGAATAAAAATCCTTTAACCAGCATCTAGATTTATCCTTTTTAGTTCTACATTATATTCTCCTAGCAATACATCTTATAAACTTGAAAATGTTGCATCGTATACAGGAGTCGGACAGCGCATGTGCTTGGGAGCGAAGCGTCGAAGTGCCGGTGTACACGAGCGAAGCGCGGGAGTCGCTGGTGTTCAGTGCGCGCGCGCCGCTGTCGCAGCACTACGAGCCCGACACCGCCACGCTGCACGCCCTCGCGCTCTTTATAGCCACACACGACTAAATACATTACCTGCAAGGCTACTGGCTGATTCCGATTGGTAATTATTGCATTCCTTAAGGGGGATGCGCTAAGGTAGCCCGCGAGATTCAAACTTTCTTTAGTTTTTTGCATTTTGCAGGTCAGTGTCAGGTTTTATGTTAATTAAAATATGATTCGCGACCGTAACAAATATGGCTTTACATAATTATAATCATTACAATCAGCAATACAACTCCATAAGTTAACATAACTGTCAAATGTCATGATTTCATGAAATAGTAATTCAATTGGATTACATGAACTTAGAGAGTTGTATTGATCATTTTTATGATTATAATTCTATAAATAAACATTTGATATGGCCGCGAATCATATTTAGATCAACATAGAACACGATACTGACCTGCAAATTGCAAAAATCGTGAGAAAATTTGAATTTTGCGGGCTACCTTGACGCTATCGCCTTAAAACAGGTGATACTACTACTAGCTGGTGTGTGGTGGGTAATTTGAGATTTGCAACATTTTTGTCCCCGATAAGTTGAGGGCCAAAATGGGTTGTTTTCGAGATGTCGTTTTTTTTTTGCAATATTCAATCCTCTCATATCATAAACTGCCAAAAGTGAAAAATCTACTTGGCTTTGGATGTTAAACAGATACTTTTCTGATAGCCTATGAACGAATGAATCGTTCGAAAACCAATTTATCAAAAAAGTACCCATATCTTTAGTAATCAGGCGTCGTAAAGCTCATGTTATGATTTTTTTTCTCCAAAAACGATTAGTGTAACGTTCAAAGAGAAGTCGATTTAGCAGTTTATATTCGAGAGGTGTGACATTTTGAAAAAAGTATCGATAGTTCCAAGTGTTCCAACACAACCTATTTTGTACCCCAAGTTATCGGGGACAAAAATGTTGCAAATTAGCTCTAGTAACACCTATTTCAAGGAATTTACCCAATTACCAATCACCTGTATAGCGAGTCTGGTGTCTTCTCGCTCCCACTTTTAGTAACCGCGACCATGAATTATTCTTGCATTTACTTTAGTGTAAAGGGCTTGTTAAAATTCACAGTTAAATTATTACTGTTATTCTATGGAAGTAAGCAAAGCATTATTAGTTAAGATTTGACGCATTGTGTTGCGCACGTTTCATTTAAATAAAGATTAGTTATGCCTTAGAAATTATCTCTTAGAATATTTTGTTTGTTTGTTAATTGTGAAAAGCTAGCTTTTAGACAGATTTTAGTCTTAATAAATTATGTGCACCACTTATTATGTTTCTTTTTTATTGTGATTAAGTACTTCAATAGAGAACCTGTACCCTAATAGCGTAATACAGAATCAATAAGAAACTGAATCATTTTGAAACAGATTGCTAATCCATCGCTTCATAAGTTCAAAAAAAATCTGATCAAATATTAACTACCAGAAGGAAAAGGCGCTGGTTCTTGGTAGTATAAAACAAAAGTATATTAAGTCAATCAAAATTAAAACCAATAAGTAGCAAAAACATAGACAAAAATGTAAAATATTCTATAAAACCTAGTGCAGGCTTGCACATTCACAACGTAAATAACGCAATGAATGTGGTTGAACTGTCAAAATGAAACAGATTAGTCGTAATCGTTTACGAATTGTAGTGTATGAAACTGGTGCATAATGAGGGGTATTAAAATACAAGTGTGAGTTTAAAAACCGAGCCGTAGGCAAGGTTTTTAATAGTATCACACGAGGGTTTTGATATGATTCTATTTTTAGATTTCGGTATTGTGTTTATATAGTATGTCAATATAAACTCGTTTTGAAGTTTATAACTAATTCGAATATTACGATATGAGAGTAGATAAAATATGTTACGTAATTAGATAGCTGGAAATGAGTTAATGTAATGTGAACCTAATGGTTTCAGTATGCTATGGAGCGACTGCCTATCTGACCTCCACAACCCAGTAACTGGGTATGCTCCTTGCACATGACATGGGTTATTCGTTAACAAGAACAATATTGTACAAAGTTTACTACGTATTTTTATTTAATAAATCACAAAGTATATACAGGAACACTTATTGCAATCTTAAAATCCAGTACCTACATTAATAAGGTTCTAAACTCCTTTTAATTCTTACTTTACGCTCATAAAGTATGGAACACACGAAGTGATCGATATCTTTAAAATTAAAAACAAAGATACCTCGAAATCGCACGGATTTTATGCCCGTTTTGGTTCAGGGAATCTAATTTAAAAAATCTTCTGGTACCTAGGTATCTTTGTTTCGGATTTGGTAAAAAAACTCGTATCTTCTTTTAACTAAAAATCAATAATTGCCTCCATTTGTCCTCACGTTGGTGAGTTTATTATTTGTTAGTAGGATTCTGAAACAATAAATAGTAAAAGATTATTAAAAGGAATAAAAAAAAAATAAGTAGGCAAAATCAGACTTTCCATATTAGGAAATAAAATGAAAGAAAAAGTAATTACAAGAATAAAACTAATGATTTATTCATGTTAATTAATAATAAGGTGGCTGCACAACACAGCTTTGGCTAGCAACAACAACATCTTTAATATTATACCATGAACAACATCATCAATACCTGTGTCATTGACTTCGTGGATGGTGTGTGTAAATAAACTTTTACCGACTTTCTTAATTATAATAATAGGGAATATGCAAGTAATTCAAAATTTATAGGAGTCTAGAAACAAATTCCTATTTTTATTTTAATGCATTATGTACTTATTTTACAATTTATTATTTTATAATGCGTTTTTTTGTGGAACGGAATGCAAAATCAAAATGCATCGCCTCCGACAATGCCAGAATTGACGTAAAAACCTATGTGAATATAAGTCTATTGTTTGCAAATTGCTTCAAATCTCACTAAGGTTGGTAAGTAAGTGCGATTAAAAATAATTTTATTTGGGGCTAAAAAAACCTTTAAAAAAACAGTTGAAAACAAAGCAGTAACGTAGTAAATGACGTCACATTATGACCGCGGCAGAAACGGACGTTTGAACTGTAGAAGAAATTGTTTAAGTTTATTGAATACATTTGTTGACCAACAACCAGTAGTTGAATTTAACTTTGAATAATACTCTTCTTGGGTTTATATAAATGTATATTTTTGAAACAATGAAAAAAAAAAATTACTTGTATATTCCCTATTATTAACAAACTGCTAAGATTAAACATGTAATATTATAGTGGTAACAATAATAGTAGTATAGAACGAAGTAACAATAATAGTAATAGTAATAGAAGTATTGCATCTTATCTCTGATGTTTCGTACCTACCTTATCAAAACACAGCAAGAAAATACTCAAGAGATGTCGAGGAGACGCCATGTTGGGCACTGGAGCCTGAGCACCAGCGGCCTGTGGACTTCCCGACACTGGATGGTCTGCAAATTATAATTGGGAAACTGTGAAATAGGATAATAAGAGAAAAAAAAAACCGGTGATGCGTGTCGGACCACGCACAATAAAGTGTTCCGTAGTTGGGATGAATATTTATCGCAAGAACAAACTTAACATAGTAGTTGAAAAACATGTTCTCCAGTAGGTATACATTCCAACTGCAAACGTAAGTTGGTCGATTATTACTTGTTAACTTGTAGAGCCTACTTAACTGTGATAGTTTTCCTTTTAACTTCGTTATATATACTACCGGCATGAATTTTTTCACATATCAAAAAACAACCATTTAGCTGGCAGGGGCACTTAACTCTAAACAAAAGTTAGCAAACGGAACCCTAAATCCAAAAATGGTTTTCACACACACAATAATTTTGAACAACCTTACCACGATGAGAAAAAAAATACGTCCCCACTTTACGGACAGGGGAGGCAGCGTAAAAAAAAAATCATGATTTCCACTTTATCGGAGTGATTAATATGTATACCCATGCCTAATAACAGATTTCTAGTACTAAGAATATCTGAGCTAAGCCTCAAACAGACAGACAGATGGACAAGGCGAAAGTATACGGTTTCCTTGTTTGCTACGGAACCCTAAAAAAACGATTTATAATTAAATGTCAATACAAAATGAGGGTATTTAAAAAGCTCTTGGTCACGTAGAGCGGCAGTTTACCTCTGACCACAGACGTTGTAATTAAGCCCACATCTCGGGAAATCATGCGTTGTTTGTTAAAATCTCTAAAGTTATTTTGCATTTAACATAAATATTGGTAGGTACAAACTTACAATAAGCGAGGACTCGGAAGACATCAGTATGTTTTATGACATACATAAAAGTGGCCACGATGAGCAAGCCAATAGCAGCAGCAGCCATGCACACGTACGCGTAATGTGGTCTTCTGCCGAACTCAAAGAATTCTGGTACTACGCACTTTCCTTTAATACCATTTCCGTAGATATTGATGAAGCTGGAAGTTTTAAATAAGTATCTCTATAAAAGGCAGACAGCACACGGACTACTGGCGAACGTCACTAGTCACTAGTGGTTAGCGGCAACCGAATCGATAAGAGTTGACTAGTTAGGAGACATACCTAAAACATGATAATAGAAGCTTTACTTACGAACTTACCCTTCAGCACAAGGACCACATCTGTTGATAGTCTTGATGCATTCATTTGTTACAACCAGCTTTGGCGACAGCCGCTTCAGATCCTGGCATTTCAAACATGCTTGGCACACATTTGTTTGTGTTTCGCAGAAGTATCCCTCCGAGCAATGTGCATCCTCTTTGCATGATAACGGTTGCGCATTTGCGACCAGTAAACACAACATCGAGATATAGAACGGCCTGAAAATATACACTTTGAAAATCTTTGTTTTACCGGGTTCACTCGAAATGGTTAAAAAGTGCCTAAGTAAATAGGTGGGTACAGTCGGCAATGAAAGTCGAAAAAAAATCGGTTTATATTTACTCATAATAAACTAAGCAAAAAGTAAAAATAAACCGGAAAAGTTTTAGCCACTAGCGTTTGCCCACGGCTTCGCCCGCGGGAAGGTCGAGAATTATCCCACGGGAATGTACTAGGTACCGGGATAAAAAAGTACTTATCCTATGTCCTAACTATGGTCCACCTGAGTGTCAAATTTTATTGAAATCCTTTCAGCCGTGAAGGCGTGAAAAGGTAACAGGAGTTAGTGCGCTTGTCCACCGCAGGCGTCACAGTCACTAAGGCCCGATCTCCAACAAAGCGCAAATGTGCGGAGATGTCCGAAGCCGAGACGAGCAGAAATGTGTTTCAGCTAGGGTGTATCCACTGAACCTGAGTGGAGACGAGATGTGTGAATAACGAAATTCTATTGGTTGTTTAAAACACATCTCTCCTCTCGTGTCGTCTCCGCTTTGGTGGAGTCCGGGCCTTAGAATGAGATGACGGCGACGAAGTAGCGGTGTCAGGAACGCATTCTCTAGACGGCTGGACTGTACATAAGTAAGTTTTTGAACGGCTATTAGGAAGGTAGAAAATACAGGTACGGAACCTAAAAACCATTTGGTATAGCCGGTTAACTAAGTAGGTACATAACAAGGAACAGCAAACTGCACCAACGTGCATCTTATGTTACCTATATTAAAGAATCATGATGCACGTATGATACGGTTTGGTAGGTATCTGTTGTGTACAAGCAAATATGTTTAAGTGTAGTGCGATGTGTACCTATGCTATGTTATGAATCATATCCGAACATACAGTAGGTAGGATCGATTTGGTAGTCTTACCGGAGCATTTTCAGGCAGTTTTCTCTGATATCCCTTCTCTTTATTACTGGGCAATGGCACTCACACAAATTACTTAAGTAGGACTAGGTATGGATAAAAAACATTCACTGATCCACACAAGTAAGATTAGGTAGGTATTACTTTGCTTAACTTCGACCCTGATAGGAAAGTGAACAAGCAATAAGCTATCCCATTCCCGTGACGACAACCACGAAACTGATGATAAAACAATACTTCCTTTCCAAAGTAAAAAAAACAAGTAAGAACTTGCATAGAACAAGCACATTTCAATCAAGTTAAGACATGTCGCGCGTGACAATGGGGATTTTCGTTCACAATATATTCAGAACAATGAAAGCTACGAACAAAGGTAATATTTCAAGGTAAAATAGGATAATTCGTCAACAACAATACCTATGCCTCCATTTTGAGGATAGGTTGGGTATGTAAGACTCTTGATCTTGACTATAATTGCGGAAACCCACTTCAAGCTCTGCTGTCCGTTGGTGTCGTGCGACGCTCTGTATCAAGTTCTCGGAAAAGTATGGCAGAAAATGACTCATTTTGAATGAGTAAACAATGTTATGAATAGGTACCTATTATATTTATAACCTGGCAAGTACGAGACGGACCCGCGCATTAAGGGTTCCGTACCTGCAAAGTTACGTTCTCTCGTTGGTACGTCTTTGGTTTCAGTATATATAAAAGTACTCTGTGGTCTTTGGGTAAGTTACCCTAAAACGAAGAAGACTAATAAGACCAGTACCTACCCTAATTACGTAATACACGATCAATCAGAATCTGAATCGTTTTGAAACAGATTGCTAATCCATTGCATCGTACGTTCGAAAAAAAAATCTGCTCAATAACGTAAATAACACAATGAATGTTGTTGACCTGTCAAATTGAAACAGATTAGTCGGAATTGTCAACGAAAATGTGTTGCGTAATTAGTTAGCAGGTACCCACGGGCATTTTTTATCGCAATTGTTTTTATCGCGCACTGGATTTTCAACTCTCGGCTCTCGTTGTTGAGGCGAGCATTGAAAATGCAATAGAGTGCATGCCAATCCATCTTCCTACCCTTTTCCCAAATATGCTGGGGTCCGCTTGCAGTCTAACCAGATGCAGCTGAATACCAGTATTTTACATGGACCGACTGCCTATCTGACCTCCAGAACCCAGTACTGGGTAATACGATACCACTTGGTAAGACTGGTTGTCACTTTCGGGCTTCTGACGACCCGTAACGACTGTCAAAAATCCACGAATGACAGTCGGGACTAACGATTTAAAGTGCTTTCCGAGGCCCAGAGGAGGTATGTCACCCATTCACGGAGCAACCCGTGCGGCTGATATAACTTAGCCACGAGTGCCCACCAACGCGTCAAAAATACTGTTGGATTTGTAAATCTCGGCGCTAAGCAGTGCGTTGATAATTCAGAGCGCGATAAAAAATCGCCCATCTGTATGAGGGCTTAGTCACGCCCTTTTCCATTACAAGATACGGGACCCTAAAAAAACGGCTTTCAAATACTTCCAAGTCTGGGGTTGTCCTGCATTTATTTAGTAAGGTTTCGCAGTAAAACGATCTACACCCACACTGCACCTCACTACTAAGACGAGTGGGAAGATGAAGGGAGATGTGTGAGAATGCAGTTAGACCAAGCACGTGTCAATAAATGAAAAGACAATTTAATATTTACATACATCTTTATTCACAAGAGACAAAAATCTCATTCAACTCATTAATGAATAGTGTAACTTACAGCTCTCTAATGACTTAACATTAATAATTAACCAAAGAGTTTGTGTAACATTAATAAGTGCTTCACAGCCTTTAGTTACATCTCTTAAGTAATGAGCATAATATTTAATGTAGGAAATCTATCAGGCAGTGAGTTACAGCGAGTATTTGATTTTGATATTATAACCGAAAAAAACCGTTCCAATCAAAATAGAATAATAAAATTAAAATATTAAGATGCCAACATCATAACCAAGTAATCAACAATACAATATTAATCAGCAGCCGAATTATGTTTTGATAATAAAACCAGAATATTTTCGAACATTAAAAATTCGTCTAAAACTGAACTAGGGATCTCAAACCCTAATCGCACGCATAATATAACACATTGTTAGAACAAAAAAACATGCAAACAAAGTAACTAAAATAATGGAAGAATTTACGCAAATACACTCGAATATATTGACATAAGATATTGTCACTAATACGTAAGTATTGGTTTAGATAAATGCTAAAATTAATATATGTGCAGTTGATAAAATCATCAATCAGTATTCCTATAGTTTGACCGAGATCGCTGTTCCGCGCTTTAGGTATGAGCGCGGCGACACGGGGAGGCAGTGCAGGCCGCTCATTCGTCAACGTTGCCCCTCGCATCGCCCCGCATTCCAAAGGCACATAACAGCGGTCGCAGTCAAACTATATGTATTTGAAACGACCCTTCTTCAGAACAAAAACAACAGCATTTCACAATATAAGATAAGAATTAATACATTATTTTAAAATTATATTCTCAGTGATGTGTGTGTTATTGGGTTTTTATCTGGAATTTCTCAATAGGAGCCCGGAGTCTGGAATTGAGCCCGGTTGATGGTAATATGCTCGCCCCATTACATGGGACTTAAACATAACTGGCGAAATGTGGGTGTACTATAGGTATATGTTGTTTGTTGATATGTAATCATTTCAAGTAATGTTGATATTTGCTTCAATATTTTATATATTTAATTCAATCACTATTCGCCAGTCAACATCTCTATTGTCACATGCTTCTTATCTTATTATTCACTAGCTTTATTCCGCGAAATTTCTCGGATTTATATATATTTTTTTTTAAATTCATATTCTTTATGGCACCTAAAATGTATAGTAAATTCCAGATTATGAAATGTACCTACTAGTATCGCTCTTCACACGATCGGACCTTATATGCAGTAAAAGCTTTTTCAAAGGAGCAATTAAATTGCCAGTTGAATGCAATTAGTTGAAGCAAAATTAAAAGTTGTAGTTTGGACGATGCAAGTCCTATAATGCTTCAATTTTATTGTATGCAATAGACAAGACACTTGCATCAAGTAAATGGGCCTTTACTATTAAAATATAACACTAAAATATCACAATTCAACAATTGTTCATACGATATGCAGGTCCTTTGTGTAAAATTATACTTCAAATATTTACATACCAACACAAAATGACAACCATAATAGAGATATAAAATAATTTTCCGGACCATTGTTTTGTCCTACTTTCTAATAGAAAGGAACACATATTTTGAACAAAACAAGAATACATTACTATAATACAATTGTCTAGATATTGAATAGGAAAATATTTTTATCTTATCTTAAGCCTTGAAAGCGTTAAAATTAAGATATTATGCGAAATAAATAATTACATGAAACTTATTCAGTGGTTTCTTGAGCTCAACAGTTTTCTCTACAATTCCACTATTTAATACAGGGTGGCAGGGCCATCAACGCGAAAGCTGTTATCATGGATACAGTAAATGATTCTGAATCCCCCTGCGAAGAAATTTCTCTTCGGTTATTAATAAAAAAATCTGCTGTTCCACATATTTTGACCGCGTAAGTATTGCACTTTTCTATGAAACAGCTGATTTTTTTTTGTATTACTGACGTTATTTCTACGCAGGCCGGTTCAGAATCATGTACTGAATCCATGGTAACAGTTTTCGCGTCGATACCCCTGCCACCCTGTATAGTTATATTTCCTAAATTTGATAGTACATCTGAATCATTCTAAATACTTACAAGTCTGGTTTCTTAAACGACTTATATAGTAAACGATCCAATTTTTTTCTAAATTAATGTTATATAATTACTTGAGCAGGCAAGTATTAAATAATGTCTTTTCTCTCTCTCGATCGTTTAAGCTACCGACTGTTCACCTAGGCATATCTAAGATAAATCTCATTACCTTATGTTACTGAGATCGTGAATTGATCGTACAGATCTCTAACATGACTGGTACAGTGAGCGTCAAAAATATATAAACATGGACACGGGACCATTTTATTGACAAGAACTTTTATTTCAGAACATTGTATCCACCGTATAGATTAAAAACATATTATACAATTTTTTTACCAAAACAAAGTAAACATTTGGTCCGAAAACCTATGACCAAAAAAATTTACACAGTGATCATTCCAGAACAAGGTAAACAAGACTGACAACGTCATAAGACTTTTAACGAATGAGACGTCTTGAACTTCGCCTAATAGAAGAACAATAGTTTTATTTTTGTCCTCTTCATTTCATGCATAACGTCACTGACGTGTCATATTATGTTTTTAGATTTGAAATACAAATAGTTAAATCGTGAATGTTCATAAGGAAGGCTAGGCTTTTTTTTTTTTGTTTTCGCGTATAATTAACATTCCATGATTTGATTTTGAGCGTTGCCTTACAATACTACGCCAGCTCGACGCACTGACTAAGTAGCATTCGCTGTTGAAACCTCTCGAACTATTAGTATTCGTACATGTAATGTCGATTCAGGTATAATGCTCGGTTTTCCGCACTCACTGCTGCAATGTTATGAATTGTATGATTACACGTACGCACTGTAATGCTCGCATGGACGCACTGATGAAATACTCGAATCTGAACTTAGATTACACGCAAGTGCACCTGGTGAGACTACCTTAAGATGTGATCGTTGTCATGACAATAATAATAATTATGTCAGTCTGACCGCGTTTGAGTAAATACAATTGTTTATGACATCGCATTTTCAACTAAATACTTATTTCTAACAACTCCTGTCGAAGTTGAACTTTTGAATTGATTGAACTTTAATTTGTTAACCTCATTATTGAATGATTACTGTATACATATTTGGGAGACTTACATAGATTACCTTGTTTTGGTCACAGGGTGTATTTTGAGATATTTTTTAAACTGTATTTTGATAAAATAAATTGTATACTATGTTTTGTACCTGAACGGAGGATACAGTGTTATGGAACAATAGTTGTAGACAATAAAATGGTTCCGTGTCCGTGTATAGATCTTTTTGGGGCTGACTGTATATGCAAAGGAATAAACGTACATTAAACTACATCACAGTAAAATGGGTAAGAATCCTCTTAATTAGGCACTTTATAAACATCAATCTAAAATTGACGTTAACTTGAAACTTTTTTTTACCTATTTTCAGAACTTTTTTCGTGACATTTTTATTATACAAAAATATTATAAAATTAAAACATCCACAATTACACAAATTTCAAAATTGTAACGATAAAAAGATTAAGTTTAAAGGAAAAATGACAGGTTCTATCTGTTGTAGCGCAAGTTTAGATCTACCTTGTAGGTTGGGATCTAGGTGCTAGACCCTAGATAGAGGCGGCAAATTCTAGCAGGTGCAACACGTGGTCATTTCTCCTTACATAACGTGAACTTATTAAATAGTAAGAGTAGTCGAGTATTCGTGCGGAGTGACGTCACTTGGTGGTGTTGATCTGCACCACGTTGATCTGCGTGACGAAGCTGTAGGGCGCGGCGCCCGCGCCGGGCGACGCCGAGCGCGGGAAGCTGCTGTTACTGCTGTCGCCGCAGTTGCTCTCCCGGGAGTCCTAAGAGAATAAAATTAAAAAATACTACATAGGTCAAAAGGCTTCGTAAGTAAATATCTAGTATGGGGTATTTGACTATTTAAACATATAACCAAAAAAAGACGATAAAACTTGTAACCTCAGAAAGGTTACAAGTTTTTAATTCTTGTCACGGAAAATTATAATTGTACTAAAGGGAAAATCGTCTGGGTAGCCCGCGAAATTCAAATTTTCTTACGTTTTTATGCTATTAGCAGGTCAGTATCAGGTTGTATGTTGATCTGAATTTGATTCGCGGCCGTAATATATTTATTTATAGAATTATAATCATAAAAATCATCAATACAACTCTTAGTTCATATTACCCTATTGACTGATGACTATTTCATGAAATCATGACATTTAAGGCCAATTCTAACCTATGAATATTGTATTGCTGATTCTAATATGATTATAATTCTGTAAAGCCATTACGGTCGCGAATCATATTCTAATCAACATACAACCTGACACTTCAATTTGCAAAAAAACGTAAAAAAATTTGAATATTTCGGGCTGGCTCCCCCTTTAAGAGGCTTACAACAGCTAAAGCGCGGTCACTGTCGGACTGCATAGAAATTAAAGAGACGCGCGATGACACGACGCAGGTAATTTATTGCAAAATATGAAGCAGTTAGCGATTTACAGAAAATCTATTGATTGGACTGGAAAATTAAAACACTATTATGCTAATATGTAGCTTGTGGAATAATCTGACAAAAAATCAGAATGATTGCATGTAAATTAATATGATTTTTAATCGTTAAAAGAAATTTTTAGAGGTATCTTCATGATTTTTTTCTATCGTATCAAATTAGTTGTATTATGTTTTCAACACACTATCATACTAGCATATATCCTGAAGAATATATTTTTCTGATTTTGTTTACTGCAGTGGATCATATTCTTTTATGCATTATAAAACTTGCGTTTAGGCACGTTTAGGTCCTGTAGTCCCCTTAATAGCTCGAAGTTACTATGGCGTTCCTGTGTTGTGACGTCAGATCGTAGCAATACTGTCTAGCATACACTACACAGCATACAAATTCTCAATTTTAGAGTTTTTTTTTTTACAGTGGCTTTATTTTTTCTGTTTCGAAAAATCTAATAATAAAATCCAGTCAAATACCCTACATATTGATTTTATTTTAATTATTATATCAGTTTCGAGAAAACCTGCAGTGTTCCGGTAACCAATGAGTCAATATCTCGTAAGTATCAGTACGTACCTGTCGCACACATCGCTTCTTGGCGGCGGAGTGTTCCACGAGCGTGGTGTCGCGCGCGGCCGACAGCAGCGCCGGCAGCGCCGCGCCCGCGTCCGGCGACTCGTGAGCGTTGTTGTCGTTCACGAAACTGCAGAACGAAATATTTTTTTTACATTTTAGCAGAGAACGACCGAATTTCGTTTTCGGCAAAAATATCCACTTTCGGCAATTTTCGTTTTCATCCGAAAAACATTTATTATTTTTAAATTTGAACTTTTCATTCATTTTACGATAGTTGTAGTGTAAAAACGCAGAAGTAAAATTCTTTATCGTATTTGTCATCAGATTGTTAGAATATTAATAATTATGAATTTGAAGTTTCCTGTGGCTTAAGTATACAATAAACAGTTAACTATAAGCAATGATTAAACAATAATGACATTGCATTTTTTTTCGCGGGTTACCACTGCTCATCCACCTAAGGTCTAATCAAGTTCTGCCGGGGTCGCGGGAGATTCCGAAAGAGATACCGTGGCCCCTGGCAACGTACAGGCAACTGAAGGAACACGGGTGGCTTTTAGTCAGTAAGAGTCTGGCACGCCCTCCCGCTAGGCCCAGAGCGGGAGAAGTTATTTGATAATCTCCAACCCAAAACAAAAAAAAATGGTCTAATCAAGTCTAATAGGTAGTCTACACTCTCGCCACCGCCCCGGCTACTGTAGAGACTGCAGCGTGCCCTTGTATAACATCTGACTTGGGATCGGCACTCAATGCTTTTATCTTCCACTAGCGACCCGCCCCAGCTTCGACGTGTTTACGCCATGATTAAACAAGATTTCTTTATTATGTTTAAGTTCGTTATAAATGTGTTATACGCCTTCCGGAATAGATTCTCTGAATAATGTTGAAAACCGCATCAAAATCTGTTGCGTCGTTTAAAAGAATAACGCGGTCACACAGACAGACACGCAAAGCGACTATATAATTAATAATATGTATAGATTCTGTCCTGTCAGCCGTCAGAATCATTCACTCCCTTTTCATTCATATCAATCACTCAATTTCGCCACCAGTACAGACACCTTCCAAACTGTAAAGTCGACTTAACTTTAAAATCCAAACATACTTGGCATTAACATCTCCGTTGCTGGTTGTTCCGGGCATCCACGGGCTCGGCATCGTGTCCTCGTCATGGATGGGCAGCGTCATGCTCTCAGTATACTCAGGCACAGGGGACTCAGCACTATGAACAACAACACATAAAAATATACAGCTTGTGACATAAAACGAATGATCACAACAATATTAACCTACATCAATAAATTCGAAAAGAAAGTTATGTCAAAAATAATGTTG
This sequence comes from Agrochola circellaris, assembly GCA_914767755.1. Taxonomy (NCBI): domain Eukaryota; kingdom Metazoa; phylum Arthropoda; class Insecta; order Lepidoptera; family Noctuidae; genus Agrochola; species Agrochola circellaris. The sequence continues at coordinate 9,025,761 of OU611847.1, forward strand.
ATAATAAATAAATTATCACTATTATCTATTGTTTCAAGGACAAGGCACACGACGGAATCTGAATATGTGTGCGTGTGATTGATATAAGATTAGCGGATGTAGAAGCTTGAGTGAGACGCCTTATCATAAGGATTCCTCAGACGTTGCGATCCTGTGGCCTCATCGTGACTCATGCTTGAAAATTTACGCTTTGCAAAAAACGGTAAAATTAAGTATAAAAATCCCCGAAGCGCGTGATACACGAGTCATTTTTCGTAGAGCGGCTATTTTTGAATCAAACTCACGTACATAGTTATGATATCACTCTAGCTACATATACTGCCCTGCTAAGCCGAAAGGCGGTATCTCTGAGATACGCAGTTTTAGTTTTTTTTATACCATTCAATAGCTATAATAATTTCGCATCTAATGATATAAGCCACATACCGCTATCTAACTTAAAACATTTAAAAAAAACCACTCAGAAGTTCTTTATATCCTTATGTTTCCTTAATTTACAAAAAGTTAATTTTCACAAAACTTACTCCGATTGAGATACTGCCTTTCGGCTTAGTAGGGCAGTATAGCAGCACCCGTTTCTTTATGCTTGATATATCTGAGGGTTCTCTACGTGTTTTCCTCCACAGTGGATGAAACATTCCACAAGTATTGCTAGCTATACATGTAGTAGGTTGAAGAGATCAGCTCACTTAACAAACCCAAACTCATCACAGGCCACACCGGACCAGACGCAGGTGATTTGTATGATAACAAGAGCAGAATTAATTGGTAAAAGATTAGCATAACACCGTCTCTACACGGTTGTTCCAACGTGGGCCCCAACGCTACTCGACTAACGTCTAACGTTGGCCAATGGTATTTTCTCAAACCACACGTTGGTCGAGTGCAGGGGGGGGGGGGGGGGGTTTGGGACCAACGTTTGGAGCCGACGTAAGAATAAGGTACAGAATTAAAAAACGGTGCAAACTACTTATGGAATAAAAGGCATACCTATACTTTATTTTTTGCGAAAACGCGGTAATAACCCGAAACCACCTGGAAATGTGCAAAAAAGATACGAACACGAAAAGGTAGCACACGAAGGGTTCCGTACCACAGTACATTATTTAGCAAATAAATGAAAATACTAAACGAAGAAAATTATTATTTTTCATCTTAAATTGAAAAAATCGCAATACTTGAAAACGAACAATGGAATATGGACGACTGACCTTTTATAAGTTCACTCCTTGCAAGACCTTTATTTTTTATTTTTTTGGGTGGGAAATTATCAAATAACTTCTCCCGCTCTGGGTGGAGCGGGAGGACGTGTGCCGAGGTCGCGATATCCCTTTCAGACAAACCCGCAACCCCGGCAGGCATTGGCCCTTCCGGACCCCGTCAACTCCTTGCAAGACCTGGCGTGCAGATATTTAAGTAAATAAACAGTTTTCCAATTATTAGAAAAAGAAAGATTATTATGAGATTGTTGAGAAGAAAGGCGTTAGTTTATGTTTGTGTGTATGTATGCCATTTTATTATACAACGTGTAACGGAAAGGGTATATACATACCAAGGGCACGGCTTCTTTGGATGATATTAAACGATATTGGAAGGGTTTTTTAATCTCTACATGTTTGGAAGTTATGACACTTTTTAATACATTGATACCAGAAACCGAAGTTTTAAAATTGAAATAAACACATCACTAGCACTAAGTCAGCTGATCGGTGTCAGCGAACTATTTGTAAGTAAAAATAAACCTCTTACTCCTGGTATTTCTAAATAAAAGGTTCCGCATGTTTATTTTTTGTTTACAAAATATTATTACTGACTTTTCCTAAACTTTGATGATGTCTGTGAACTAGTTACAATACAATTAATAAAATTGGTCTAGGTATCAAAATGTAACGAAATAATATTTAGAAACATTACACACTTGTTGGTTTTTTACGTAGTTGTCCTTTAGAAGATTACTTTGTAGATAATTATTATCTACATAGTAATCTTCCACCCACCACCCACCTTACCATCGTACCCACAACACAGTAAATACCTACCTAATTCAAAAACAATATTCCTGTAAAGAAAAGTGTGCAGAGAAGTTAAAAAGTGTCGGCGGCATAATTATGTATGTAATAAAATTGATCTTGTTTTAAATAGATAAACCTACCTATTCGCTGTTTATGATTGTCAGCACAATACTTTGGGCAATATCATAATAATGTTTACACATACGATCCAGGAGATTCGATTCACCTTACTATTGAATCGATTTTCTTGAAGATCGCTTTAAAACGATTTGTTTCGAAAAATCGTCAGCTCGTACCATTGCATTGATCATAAAAATCGAATCTTTACGTGCATCCTACCAGGAATTAATTGCTTAAATAAACATTATTATTTGCCATTAGAACTTAGAATAGAAAAAGGATTTAGTAACGATTTATGTCCAACTGAACCCAAAACATCATTTCAATTCATTTCTTTGCAACTTATGCTACTCCTAGTACAAATAAAATCACAGTGGGTTCCGTTCATAATTGTTAAAATATGTTTATTTTTTAATAATTATCAATAAACTATTATCAACAAGGTAATAGTTTTGTTTTATTACAAAATAATAGCACGAACGCATAATTTTTGTCTGTAGGACTAACCGAAAGAATTATCGGAAGTTCACGGTCTGTCGGTGCTGTTTGAAGAGGTACATGGGTTCTATTGGTTTGAGCACGTTTAGTCTTTATAATTCAAATGAAGTCAATAAATAATAAAAAATGTCGCAAAACTGCATCTAAATGTAGAAAGAAATTAATAAAAGTACTAGGACCGCATGAGTAACAGGAATTGTTATTGCCGAATTGAAAATCGTTTGCTCACAGATCCCTGATTACGTCGTTACACACACAATGAGAGCATCTTAGTGTGTGTAACCTATTGGGTTAGGTCTTAGGGTATGTGAACCAATTGCAGTCCCTGTAGTTTCTATTACTCCTGGTAAATAAAACTTCTAATTCAGATTTCTAACGAGATAAGGCGGCTCCATATGATCATTAATGGATTGAAATGAAAGATTTTCCGGAGTTGCGGGAATGTCCTTACAAGATAACGGGGCCCCGGAATGCAAGGGCAACTGAAGGAACAGGGTGGTTTTTAGTCAGTAAGAGTCTAAGCACTTCCTGCCGTCCCACCTAGGGCGGAAAGTGAGTCATTGATGATTTTCCCACCCCCAAAAAAATAAAGGATTTTTCAATTTTGCATTTGAATAACGTAATTAGTCAGCTCTGATGTGTGAGATTTACTTAAAAGTTTAACGGAGTTTAGTTGAAATTATTATTAAGGATGTAAAATAATCTTGAATTCTTGAACAATATTTTTCAATAGTAGTGGACACTAATAGGACAGCTACCCTATAGGTATCTAAATTTAACGAAATAATATTTTAGTACCAGAATAGCAGGAAAAGAAGCTTTATTTAGCATTATTGTTTGTTCTTGCTTTGCTCGTCAGTCGACACCGTTCCGCGTCTCCGTCTAGTGCACTAGTTCCTATCCCTGAGATACGCGCATCAGTTCAGTGCGTGAGTGCGGTAAAAATGTACCTGGTGTACGCAGTGCAGTGTGATACAATGGACCTAATGAAAGTGCGGATTGAGGCCGCTTTCAGGACAATTACACCAGACATGCTACGCAATGTTCAGGTGTCCATAAACAAGCGAGCGGCCTTGTGCATACAATACCAAGGTAACCACATCGAACCCCATCTTTAAAAATGTAAGTCAATTTACTAAAATAAGCAAAGCTTTAAGATTTTACTGTTTACTCGGTAATAAGTAATAATAAGAGATGAAACTAGTTAACCTACCTAAACTTTGTTTCAAATTTTTACGTAAGTTCTGTTATCTCAGTTTTTACGTGCAATTTCTGGCTTGATATTAACGAATAACCTGTAAATCAATAATTACGCATTAATTTTTACATCATGGTAAAGTAGGTACGGTTTAGTGCGCGCGCGCGCAATCGCATTGGGCGGCGCGGCGGCGTCGGCATGTTTTTTCTTTCGTCAGTTCGCGCCGACAAAGAACACCGCCTGCTGTAGGCTACTACTGTACTAGGCGCGCTGAATTACGGAGGAGATGTATCATGCATGATATTGGCAAGTAACGTGGAAAGTTATTGACGTACGTAGTGCGGTGACACGTTTGTTATGATTTGAATTTAAGAAACATATGAAACCGAAAATTTGGTATCAATTCTTAGAGTATTTTATTTTGAGTTGAAACTACGTATAGTGACTCTATACCAGCTGTTATCTTTAGTGCTTAAGGATAGCAATAGGGTTTCTGTTACACGCTGTATACTAGCTGCCCCCCCCCGGCTTCGCACGGGTAGCACTAAGTACTTATCTACGGCACACCTACCTACCTACCCTACCTACACCTACCTACCTACGCTACCTACCCTACCTACACCTACCTACGCTACCTACCCTACCCACCCTACCTACCCTACCTACCCTACCTACCCTACCTACCCTACCTACCCTACCTACCCTACCTACCCTACCTACCCTACCTACCCTACCTACCCTACCTACCCTACCTACCCTACCTACCTACCCTACCTACCCTACCTACCCTACCTACCCTACCTACCCTACCTACCCTACCTACCCTACCTACCCTACCTACCCTACCTACCCTACCTACCCTACCTACCCTACCTACCCTACCTACCCTACCTACCGGTTTTTCCGGCAATTATTCAAATTTTTCTCGCCGTAAAAACCATCCTTGAACTTCAACGAACATTTAAACAAAAGAATTGGCCAAATTGGTCCAGGCGTTGTTGAGTTATGCGCTTACCAACACATTTTGCGATTCATTTTTATATTATAGATAAGATATTTTTGTATTAGGTAACAATTTTTTTTTTGTTTTTTACGAATCATGTGTGTGTGTGTGTATAGATATATATACATAAAGATTTTTATTAACTAATTTATTTATTACATACATTGTGTACTCTTAAAGATAGTCGTCAAAGAAAGATAACATATACGAACAAAGAGTTTCTCATTCTCTACACAACATTATTTCTTTTCTATGTCAATTATCGTCTAGGGTTGTAGTTGAAAAAGATGTTCTCCCATACGTCACGATCAATTCTCAAACTGCAAATGTAAGTTGGCAATAGCAAAAAAGTATAAAATAAGTAAGAAAACTACAAATGAATGATTTTCATACTTGTGCTGTGAGACTTTGCTTCTTGCCAAATTTCAAAATACCTCGCATAAATGGCCGTTTTTTTATTTATTGCATTGACTTAGATGCTTGATTTAGAGGACCTACGTATCTAATATTAATATCAACTTGATACTTCCACGCGTTCCTGAGAGAAACGGTCTTGACTGACAGCAAACGGACAACGAAGTGGTCCTATAAGGGTTCCGTTTTTTCCTTATGAGGTACGGAACCCTAAAAATGACACCGTATATATGAAAATATCTGCCAGATAACCGGAACTTCTTCAGAGTTAATGAAACAGGCTTTTACTGTGCCATACCGGCCTTACAGCAATGTCGACGTACCTGGGTGTTGGTGGATCTCGTTCATACAAGGGTTTGTTATAGACTCTGGCGGCCTGGTTGCCTGCCGACTCCCGCGCATCTTGCGGCCGAGACGACGGCGAGCGCTTGATGAACTGTTCGTCTGTTGACAAAATAATACCTCATCAGTAGTCATCAGAATTATTAAAACGACTTAAAAGACTAATAATAGTAGATTATTCACTAAGCGGATAAAGCTGTCACGGGCGTTATAATGAGATTCAGTACAATATTATTCAAAATTCAAAAGTCATTTATTCAAACTAGGCTGAGAATCAGCACTTTTGTACGTCAAAATTACATAAGACAGTCCCTCAAAACGCCCACCCTTCACCATCACCACTTCCTAGTGCGTTAGCTGGGAAGAAGTGGCGCAACAAACTCCCCAGCAGCACAGCTATCTGTTCAGTTAGAAAGAAAAAAAAACTATAAGTATTCAACATAATTAACATAATTTAAATTATTATCCCTATGTTAGCTAGCACACGTCAATATACAAAACAAAATCATCGAGAACTATACTCGGGCATAAATAAAAACTAAACGTAAACAGAACTTAATATCTTAATAAAAGCCTCCAGGCATAAAGGGCGTGCCCGCTTACATAGAGCTGTAACTGAAAGTTATAAATGATAAACTAGGACCGTCGAGGTAAAATAAATAAACAGTTAATTACTAATAACAATAAATAATATGATCGACTGTCGACGTCACTAGTGAGTTGTATTGTATTGCAATATGTAGTTAATATTGCAATACAACTCAGTAGATTATGTCAACAAAATATTGCCCGGCTTGACCCCAGGGCTATTATGACTTACCTTAGTTTGCATGAAACATTATTTGAAATTACCGAGCAGGTGGTGTGAATAGAATTTATTCTATCCAAAACTATGATCATTTTACTTTTAAATATTTTTTCAAGTATTTATTGAACATTTTTATTTTCTCAAAGATTATTTTTACGGACGTTTCCCCCTACCTCGAAAAGTTTGAAAAAAATTATAAGGCCGGACAAAGTCAGGACGGGGGCCTAAAAGCCGGACATGTCCGAACAAATCCGGACGGGTGGAAACGCTATACACAATACATGAAACATAAATAATGCACACTATCAGGTTTAAGTAGGTCATTCACTTAGATATTAGCAAACTATTTGTGATGTGTCATCCATTCAGTATATCAATGATCGGCCCGGTACCTGTACCTACTGCTGAACATCTCCCGTCCCTGTACCGATTCATATTCGCAAGCGTATTAGAGATTCTAAGAGATAACCATAATTTTATTTTCGTTACGTTTAATTATTACAAGAAATAGTTAAACGTGTGCTGTAGTGGTATAAGAAGTAGAACATGTTATCTCATGTTATAAAATTTTAACTGTAAAAGCATGGGATATATGGAAATATGCATGGCAGTGACGTCAAAAATGGCATGTAACAAAAAAAATGCTTAAATAAAATAACCTTCAGTAAAGTCGAAACACTTGGGACTTGTCGATTTTGAAACGCATGAAACAACCTTGACCCCGATTCAGAATATTTCACGAATTTTATAAAATGTGATTTGACCAATTTAGGTCATTCATCGATAAATTCGCTAAGTACCTAAGAAAACGTTGATCACTTTGTCAATTTATGAATGGCTCGCTTTATCACTTTATGACGTCATTTTTTATGTCGCCATTTGCATCGTACGACATGACGTATGGTCCTCGATATAGTCAAGGTTTTCATATACTTTAGCTGGCTAACTGGCAGTCGAAACTTGTGAAAAGTCAATCTGCTTAGCTTTTTCCTAACTGTGTTGGGGTCGGCTTCCAGTATAACCGGATGCAGCTGAATACCAATATTTTGAATGGAGCGACTACCTATTTGACCTCCACAACTGGGAAACACGATACCCCTTGGTAAGACTGGTTGTCAGACTTTTGAGCTTCTGATTACCAGTAACGACTGTCAAAGATCTACGAATGACAGCCGGGACCAACGGCTTAACGTGCTTTCCGAGGCACGGAAGGGTCTCGATAAGTAATGGATGGTCAGCCATCCACGAACCGACCGCGGCAAGAGTAGCTGAACCTTCGATCGACCCGTGCAGCTGTTATCATTTAGCCACGAGCCCCTACAACTTGTGAAAAGTATTTAAGTCATTTCCTTAAAAATAATCTTATTTTTCTTTTTCTTACCTTCATTATAGGCAGTTGGCTCCGTGTCCGAGTAAGGTGGTGTATGGAATGTCGACTGTGGCAGTGGATTATATGGCGGGGGAGCCTCGGGGGCCGTCGCCGTGATACGAGCCGTCACTGTACTCGACTGGTTTGAACCTGAAGCAATATTAAAGAGTTTGTAACTAAATTTAGGAAAAGACCTTCACAGTTTTTTTTTTTGGGTTTTACAAGATTAGTCTATTGTAACGGCTCCTCTTTATGCTGTAAGGCAATTGTAAAATCTTTTAGCCTGGGTGGACAGTGGAGAGAGGATCTTATGTCTAGTGGGATTAGTAGTACTGCATAGCTATTGAGAATGTGTAGTGTAGGTATTGACTCACAAATAAGTATGCAAGTATCTTATGTGCCTCTTTCCGACAGCTTCTGTAGAAGTGTCGATTCTACTAATTTACTGCTCTACTTATCGACTGGGGACGTAATTTGTAGATTTTATCTATAAAATATGATGTCATCACAAAGGCAATAACGTACGTATTGTTTGCCTGAAGTCCGGATTTCAAGCCCTGATATTGGCAATAGGCTCGCCTCCTATTATTACTAACTACGGGCGTGGGGTTGAACGAGATAGTACGGAGATTAAAAGCTGATCACCTACCAGCAGGTTTAAAGATTTCAGGGTTGCGCAGCAGGTAGACGATGATGCCGACGACGAGCGCTAAGAACAGCAGCACTCCGATGCCGATGAGAATCCACACGTAGGAGGGCGTAGCCTCTAGCTGCGGGGGGTCGGGCGGAACGCACTCCGCGTTCACGTCGCCGTGACGATCCACCACCAGCCTGCGGGTAAACACTAGTTTGACCTAAATATTCTTCACACAGTTCACACAGTTCTGTTATTTTACAAGATGACTTGCAATGTCATAGAAAATGAAAGAAGTCTATTTTTCGACTGGAAAAATAAATATCACATCAACATGAAAATTGAAAATGCGCATCTCAGAATGTGCATGGGCTTTCCCCAATCAACGGTTCAAACAGAGATCTCTCGCTATCATGGTAACATGCTCTGAGTCATACAATTTAGCTTCGTCAATTACTTGTAAAGGCTAACGCAGATTGGGGCGGACCGCACCACAACGCAACGCATTGCAATTGCGCTGCTGCAAGTTCTACCCACGATGGCAACAATTTCGTCCTCCCATCTCGCCGCCTTAGGCTGCCTGTCCACCTCTTCTACGCTCCGGTGGACGTGCAGTCTTAGACGTCTGTCTAAATTGTTATATCTATGCAACCTTTTATGTAAAGAAAGACCCATTGTAAGACCCATAATAAGATCATACCATTTTTTTTGTAGCTTTATACATTTTGTTGGCAGAACAACCTTGCTGCGCAGCCATGGCTTCAAGTAGCACTCATGTGCTGATTATATTCCAGACAGTAAAATTATCGCAAACATATTGTCAATTGATAAGGGTATAAATGGGTGATGAAGACAATATACAATTATCTACTACTTTTGCTACCATCTACTAGAATCCACTAGCTAGACATAGTTGAACCAGACTTTTATCTTTGACCGAGTTTTGATATCATAAGGAATCTTGAGATCCTGTAAATTAACAAAAAACTCGCCGAATACGTTATGTATTCAGCGAGTTTTTGTTCAATTAATCTCTGTCTTCTTATTTAGAAGATGGTTAAAAACGTGCCTCATCTTTTTACGCAAACAAAGAGTAGGATAACATGTAATTGCACAATAATTTTGCTTATTATTTTAATGCCCTCGGCATTTGATATTCCTCATTTTGTCAGCGATTAAGATAATAAATATTCCTAGTCTACTAAATACCAATATATTATCGCTCCTTACGCACGTTTACACACTAAGAAGTTAGTCGAGTCGTCAGTTCGTCAGCAAATTAGCGTGACACATCTAACAGGCAACAAATTATCACATAGTCAGTCACCGGCCGGTTGCCGATTGGGTTACGAAATTGTACGAGCATACAACTTGGGACCATGAAATTGTTTGAGGAGAAGAAGAATAAAAAATTCCAAGCCGTCTTAGTCTACAGAAAAATCTTTAAGGGCTCCCCGCAAACAGGCGCAACGCGACGACGGACGGCGCTACGCGACACCGGTAATTGCTCTACTGAGAAGTTTTCTTAGAAATTGTTTTGTTAGAGTCGCGTCGCGCCTGTTTGCGAGAGCCTTCAAGCTATGGGATATAAACAGCTAGACGATGACCAACAAGGTTCCAGCCTGACTGTTGACAGATGGTGAGAAGAAGACAGTCATATCGGACTTGTACCGATACTAACTCATTGATACAGGATCCACATTCAGCGACGGACTTGATGCAGGTGTTGATAGCCAGTGGTGGTTCCCGCTTGAGGTCCTCGCAGGAGAGACACTCGCTGCAGATTTTGGCGTCAGTCTCGCAGTAGTAGCCGAGGTGACATTGTGCGTCCTCCCTGCAGGACACGTGGTTTTCGTGCGCCGGCAGGCTTAGCACGGCCGCACACAACACCAGCAACCTGAAACAATAAAAAAACAGCTTTTGAAACTCTGTCTAGAAAGGGATGATTAAAGAAGGAGCAGATCTTGCCAAATTAAAGGGCTTTTCATGGATTACAGCAAACTTTTTAATAAAGCGCTAAAAATAAAATTGTTTTGAAAAGATTTTAAGTAAGTAATTGTAACAACAATCATGTTGGACTTTTACAAGTTTTTTTTTTGTTTTCTTATAAAGCCCTACCTACACCTTTAGTTTTCAAGTTTTAGTTCAACCTATATTGATAGCGCTGCCCAATTTCCTTTGCGCTGTGATTAATACATAGGTTACGTGCGAGATATTAACAAACACCATAAAGGCTCGTGCAGACTAGCGCGACGCGACGGCGCGATGCGACTCGAGCAATACAATTTCTAAGAAAACTTCACGGTATAATAATAACCGGCGTCGCGTCGCGCTAGTCTGCACGAAGCTTTAAACCACATTTATGTCGGCAAATCAAGATTTATAAACGCCATTTTATTTACAGTTTATGAATACAAACAATTAAATGGTTCATTCAGAGTTGTCGTTCAAATTCTACATAAAATCTGAACCGCGAAATCTAATGCCCAGAACGAAGCACTAGTTTCGTTAGTCCAATACATTATTAAAGTGTCGTCTGTAAAAATATTAATTACTAGCTGCGCCCCGCGGTTTCACCCGCAAAGTCTCGATTCCGTGGGAATATCGGTATAAAAGGTAGCCTATGTCCTTCTCCAGGCCATGGTCTACCCATGTGCCAAATTTCATCCAAATCCGTTCAGTCGTTTTAGCGTGAAAGCGTAACAAACAAACAAACTTACGCATGTGTAATATTAGTTAGGATTTCGATGTAATGTTTCAGTATTAATTCGCATTGTAAGCTTAGAGTGTGCCGAGGTTCTGTCACGTCATATGTGTACTGTGTAATACAGCTTCTGCAGTGTGTTTACTTTACTTATCATTTTGTAATGTCTTTAACGGTTATGTGAGACAATAAAATTATGTAACCTCAGAGTATTGACTCTGATCAGGATAATGAATGACTAACAGATTGGTTGTTAGACAACTGTTAGGCGTCTAACGTCACATGAATAAAAGAAAATAGAAAAGGACCCAGCATTGAACCCTGAGACACATCCATTTTAAATAAGGTTCCTAAACTTATTTAACAATAGTACCTTCTTACTTAATTCGAAGTAACATTTTAAATTAAATAAAAATAATGTACAATGTACACCTACATAGATAACATCAGTTTGTAATAGATAATCAGTGCCTATGTAAGAGACCTAGCGACAGTCAAGTTAAATATCTCGATCGATGGTTCCATGTTCCAAACCTACACTCAAGGAAGAGTGAGAGATGCGGTTAATACAGCCACCTACGTGCGAGTAGCTCCGAGACACGTCACGACGTCACTCGCTTATTCACCGGACTATTTTAATTTATTCTAAATACAAAGCATGCCCGCTACAGGCCGACCTGCCTCAAAATCCCAATTGGAGATGATGCAATCATTATCTTGTTTGGTGATGTAATAACTTAATGCCTATTGATTAAGGAACATTTTCTGCAGGTCATTGACGTACTAATAGAAACCGAGTAGGTAATCGAGAGTTATATTTAAAATCACAGAGATGCAAAGATTTCAAACAAATGGTTATTGACTTTTGACCTTATTCGATGTTTGCTAAACGCTAAAGCTGTGGCTAAAGAACTGACTCTGATGCGAGCTTGCGACAAGAGCTGTACATTTTATGGCTTCATATGGAACCAATAATAAATGCGTAGAGTAATGTTAACTTTACTACTACTACGCAATAAAACGACAGTACTTAATTATATAAATAACATCACAATGACAACACAATTATTAAATCCTTTACATGGATGGTGTGGAATCGCAATTATAAGACACGTGCGTCGTGCATTGCAGTTGTTTCTATCAAACTATTTATACTAGAGCGGAACCGAGTCACTGTGGTCAATAGTCAAACACAGAACTACAAGGCGTCAACCAGGTCGCAGCATGCGCCTATTGTTGATTCTCATTAGCAGCTATTACGGACATTTGTTTACTTAAAGGTACCTATAAAAAAAGCCTATGATGAATTGCTTAGTTACCAGGTAGAGAATCTACCTACTGAGTTACCAACTTATCGCAGCATTCGCAGCTGACTAGCAACAACCATAACGCGGTTCACTGCTCTATAGAAATATCCGTGGATTGGGACTTCTTCAGAACCTACCTCCCCTTGAATTGGGCTTCCGGTTTTCACAAGTATAATCCTACTTAAACTGAAAAAATTATAAGACTCCTACGGCTAGGTTACTCCTAAGGCTACATAGATAGGTAGGTATTTAATATATTATTTATTTATTTTGATATTTAATTGTATTGATAAATCTATCTAATATCACATAACTATTATTCTGAGGATAAATCTTTGTGAAAGGAGATCATGCAGTCTTGTTTGTCCTTGAGAGTGAAAGCACCGTTAGACGGATGCGAGGCTTTCATGGTCTCATCGCGAAAACATATTATCCAAAAACCCATATTATTTAACTCAGTTAATGGTTGTTGAATCATTTAAAAATCTTTATGGCGGTCGACCTTGACGCATTGAACAAGTAGATAATAACACGAACGAATAGGTACAAGATCCTTTGCGGGAGGGCGACTGTCTTAATATAACACGCCCATTTTAAGGTGGGCTGGTGGGACTACCGAAATAAAAAAAATAGACATAGAGATACTGGTAAGCAAACTAAAAGCTAAACGTACTGAAACCAAAAGAACGAACAAAACAACTCTTCGAACTTTGAACTTTCCTTCGTGTCGTGGCTGACGTCTGTAAATAGAACGAGGATCTATAAAATGCAACATATTGTGTATGAAATAAACAATGGTCTAACTAGGATATCGCCAAAAAAATCGAGTTTGTATTATTATTATATTGGCTTAGGTACATACCTACCTATTAGATATTTGGATTTTTAACATGCAAACAATGCAAACTATTTACGGATAACATAAAAAAATTAAATATAATCTGACTTTTTTTGTTCATCGCAAGAAAACTGATTTTTATTCCCCCGGGTTATAAATCACTATTTGCAAGGTAACCTACGCGTAGCAAGTTCGTTACACGCCTACTCCCTAAGCGAGATCCATAGAACCGGCCATCGCGTACGGGCGCTTCGTTCTCCGTCTCACTTACAGACTGTATACCGTAGTTAGTTACCGTAGGTTTAACTAAACCAATATACCTATAATATGTAAAGGGTACCTATCTAACTATCTAGTGAAGATTGAAACTACTAAAAGCCTACTGAAAATAAGTAGTGTTCAAGTAATAACCTCCTCCATTTATTTTAAGTCGATTAAAAAGATAAATGACGGTTCAAAAAACGATTCATTGTCGAGATGAGTTTTTACCTATCACTAGATCTCCAAGGTCTGAGCCTGTGCAATAGACGGTACACCTATTTTAATGAACGCTTCCTATCCAATGTTAATAAACCAGATGATTCCAAACCTGTTGATCGAAATTCCAAACAAATGCAAATAATATTTGACTCATTCAATCAGCATAACTAAGAAAATAACACGCACTATGATGAAAAAAAAAAACAATACTTTAAGAAACAAAGGTGAGCCCATTACCCATTACCCAGCCTACCTATTACGTACGAAGTATTTAATTTTTGTTTGGATGCGCTAGTGTTTTGCCGCCAGTTATGGGAAATAGAGAATGAGTCATGGTCCGGTTTGTGAGTGCCAAGCGCGGTGTGATACGATTGAAAAGCAAAACGAACGAAATAAAAATAAAACAACCGCGAGAGCAGGATGGAGATGGCTGGCCAATACTTGCACACCGGGCCCAGCGATAAAACGTATTATGTACCTAGGACGAAGGATAATGAGACTTATGACAAGCTCCAGAAGGTTAATATAATTGCGGATGATGCAATACTGTGCAATACTTTACCTTTTCTAACTAAAGATAATATTCTCATTTAACTTTTGAAACTAAACATAAATCGGAACCTGCTTTTTTAAAGTTTGATTTTTTAATTGGGACCTAAACTTCTTCTTTTCATACACCGCGAGTGTTCGAGATTGAAATCCCGAGAAAATGAGAAATAGACTAGTGCGAAAAAAATAAAGGTTTTTCGAGCACGTTTTTTCAAGGATCAACATATTGATTGCCGTCGATTGGTACAATAAATACAGACTTTACAGAGAGAGAGAGAGAGAGAGAGAAATTGTAACAAAACAAATTGGTTTCCAGATAAGTCAGCTGTTATTACAAGTATTAAAACAATGCTTTCAGGCTGTCCCTGAAATTCCACCACGAAATCTCAACGGCATAGGAATTTGCAAATACCTAAATTGCTTGCGGAATCAGGACAGGACTGATAGATGGGCCATGTTAATCTCGCAGTGCGTCAACTCCTCAAGGAGAAACGCAATGGCGTTAAGTAGGTATTTCATTTCATCGGCGAAAAAACTTCAAGCTTTTAACCTCCGCCGCAAAAAGAGAGGTGTGATAAATTTGAGCTTTGTAGCTCTTAAACTGGTGAACCGATTTGAATGCGGTTTTTTTATTCGAAAGCAGGTTTTCTGGCGATGGTTCTTAGACATGTTTTATCATAATCAGTACAGGCGTTTGAAGATTATCAGCTCTTTTCTAGTTGATGAATGGATTTAAACGTCTTCCACAGGACTGATCGATTTGAAAATTGGTATTCTGTTACTTCAATGATATTAGAAGAACATAGTAACCTTGAAATGATGCTGCAGCATCACCTGGAATTTGCAGGATACCCAACTCCCTTACCAATTTACAGCACAGGTATCGTGTTTGGGCTCATTGGAATGATCTCAATGAATAGGTTATAGATAGATGATGAACAGGGTCTGATGATGGAGTAAAAAAGAGAAATGAGGAAATTTTTGTTTCGGGGTTTTATTTTAATATAATTTGACTAAAGGTTGAGTGTCCGGAACATAGTTCCTAGTCAAGGGTGCCAGAGAGGCTTTTTATTCTTGAACTGACTATAATAAATCAAGTATAAGCCAGTTTAATCGAACTTTTTAAGGAACTATGTAGATTACCTGCTAAGGAGTAAGATGAAGCCCGACGCGAAAGTGACTACAAATTATTACATTTAAAGTAAATAATGAGTATTGTACTACGCAGTGAGGCTTTAAGGACGGTCCTCGGCTTCTAGGCTTTTTGTTAAGAACATAGTTGAGGAGCTAGGTCCGGTTCTGAGTAGGTACCCAGAGCATTATAGCGACTAGCTCAGCACGGGTTGGGCCGGTTCACACGAGCAGGGGTCATTCGTTGTGGGTATAACTAGTTCCTACTTAAAACACAAGTCTTGAGTCGATGTATACCATCATTACCATCGGATAGCTGGACTTTAAGTGTCGTTACATAAAAGTATGCTTTTCGTTGATTATGGTACATTTTCTATGATTAAATGACTTAGTGCAGAAGGACGTTTTCTCGCCCTATTCTGTTTCTAATTTCCTCCTCTGTTCTGGGGAGTTTTTGCGGCTCTTTTTGCTGTAGTCTCTACCTAGTCTTTTCCCTATGTTGGGGACGGCAGTTCCGCTTCCAGTCTAACCGGACGCATCTGAATACCAATATTTTATATGGAGCAACTACCTATCTGACTTGCATTACTCAGTTACTGGGTAACACCCGTAATAGGACCCCTTGGTACGACTTTAGTCAAACTTTCGGCCTTCTGACTATCCGTAACGACCACCAAAAATATACAAATGACAGCCGGGACCTTCGGCTTAACTAACATTCATTCCGAGGCAAGGAGGGGTCTTAGAAAAGAATGGATAGTCACCCATCTACGGATGTGCTGCTGTGGAGTTTGTTGCGCCACTACTTCTTCCCAGCTAAAGCACTAGGAAGTGGTGAAGGACTGTCGGTTTGGGGCATTGTCTTACGTAATTTTGACGTTCGAAAATTACTGATTCTCAGCCTAGTTGGAATAAATTACTTTTAATTTGATTTGATCAACTGCGGCAAACATACTATCCAGCACCCTTAATGCGTAACATACGATCAATCATCTGTTTCATTTTGACAGTTCAACAACATTAATTGCGTTATTTACGTTGTTGAGTTGACAAATTTTTCGAACATTTATGAAGCAAAAGATTAACAATATCCTTCAAAATTATTCAGAATACGATTGATCGTGTGTTAGGCAATTAGGGTGCAGTTAATAGGTCGTATAATTACGAAAATCCCGAGACTCCCGGGCCACTGGGAGGTGTACAGAGAGATCCAATATGCATACACAAAACAGATCAGAAACGCTAGGAGGACGGCATGGCGGAAATTCTATGAATCATGAAAAAGTGGGGATAGATCTGACACCATGGCTGGTGGAGATCTATCGAGCCTGCATAGCACTCAGACACGTACCTTTCGCATGACGCGAGGTGAAAGTCATCTTCATACCCAAACCTGGCAAAACTGATTACACACAACCCAAGGCTTATAGACCTATAAGCCTCACAGTCTTTTTATTGATGACTTTCGAGAGACTCTGTGATAGGCACATCCGAGATGGACCTCTCCGACTGAAACTGAGAGCTGTACAAGTCACAGTAAATTACACTGCGAGGGTCATCGTTGCGAAGGGGGCGTCACTCTCGCCGCTTCTATGAAACTTGGTAGTAGACAGGGAGCGGATCCAGAGAGGTTAAGGGGCTCAAGCCCTCCAAAAGCATCTGAGTTCTTCTGTGACAAATCTTAAAGTGAACCTGATGTTATTATTCTTATTAAACTTTTTAGGGACAGTGACAATAGGGATGTTGACTAAGAGAAAAACAAATTAGTTCATCAGTCAGATAATAAAAATATATTAGACAATTATTTTTTGCTTTATCATACTAATAAATAAAAAATGGTTTAGTGGGGCTCGCTACGTCACAAGTCAGTATAAAATGTACCGGCGAGTGACGTCCTGCATTTTAACTCAATGTACCTATTGCCATTATATATTGAATACGTTAAAAAAAATATATGTGTCCAATATTTTTTAATAATCTATATGACGGCCAAAAAAAAATGTTTCCTCAGCATCCCTATTGTCATCAATTATCCTGAACTTAATAAATATTATGTATTCAAGTTTTTGTTCTATAAATTGTTTTGTTTACGTGACGAATTTTTGATCCGCGCGCCACTCATTCTGCTACTCACGCTGCCCGGTTTGGTCGCCACTTAGGCATTTATATTCACCGAGATATCTCTGGTAGTCTACAACTAAGGTGCTGTATAAAATATTATTAGACAAATTACATATACACGGTATAGGCGTTAGAGGAATAACTCACGAGTGGTTCGCATCCTACCGGTAGTGTTGTCGGGTGTTTGCTATTCTAAATCTATATCAACGTCCCTAAAATTATGACCACAATCATCAGACCAATTATCACCTACGGCTCACTGGTCTGGTGGCCCAGGACAGACCTCAGCACAGCCCAAAGAGATCACGAAAAACTGCAGCGGGTTGCTTGTTGCTATCACTAACAGTGTGAGAACCACACCCACTTCCGCCCTACAGGCAATGCTAGGACTGCCGCTTCTGCACCTCACCGTGCAGGAAGAGGCGGCCCTGGCCGCCTTTAGGCTCCATTTATCAGGAACCAAAGACTCCAGAGTTAAGCGCACACATATAAAGGAAGATGCGATCAAACGAAGGCCAATGATGGCATCACCCTGCGACAAAGCCCCGAAAACACACCACTTTCAATTACAACATAATACTTACAGAAGAGCAGTGTGACTACTCAGACCCGAAAGAGATGAGAGTATACACCGACGGATCGAAGACCGACTCCGATACCGGAGTCAGAGTCTTCTCACACGACCTCATATCGTACCCATCCCCTTCAACCTAATACGCAGGTGGCTACAGGCAAGCTACAGGAGTTTACCCACACACGAGCGGGGAACTGGTGAACCTCGACACCGGAATGCAGGCAGTCCAAGGAAGCTATGCCATCCTTAGATAGCATGCTAACCAGGCGTTTATTACACCTGGACAGGAACGGCCTGCGCCTGGTGATGGGGACCATCCAAACATAACGGAGAGTCCTCTGTGCAAGGCGTGCATGGAAGCTGAGGAAACCGTCGCGCAGGTGCTCTTTGAATGCACAGGCGTCACCCAGATTAGAACGGAACCCAATCCCAATAACATAGAACAAGTAATATTAAATTAATTTGTGTAACATATTGGAGTATTGTAACATGTTGTATGCTACTCTATTGTTAAGTGTCAGATCAGATTAGATTGTGCATCTCTATTTCTAGACTGCACAGATTGATTGATTCAGTTCCAAACAAAACATGAACGGTTTGTTCATACATCATGTAGTGAATAAATGATGTAATAAATAAATCATATAAGTACCGAAAAAATAAAATATAATCCACACCCAGGCCCCGGTTGGTACAAAGCTCCTTTTGGTGTATATTGTGTGTAAATTAACAATGTGTGAGAGATAAAAAAAAAAAAACCAGTGTTGTCAAGGTAGTGTCAAGGTCAAAATTCATTAACAAATTAATGAATTTTGACCTTAATATTTTTTTAAACTGTACTACTGATTGTTTAGAAGAATAATTATCATAATATGTTGACCAGCAAATAAACAATGTTTATAAGAAATATTAAAGTTATGGTACAGGAAATCATTTCCCGATGATTCATGGTCTGGTGCATTGACAGTATGCACAAACACAAAAGACTCTTTTTTAGAAAAAGTCTAAACAAAATCATTAAATTGCAGGGAAACACCCTTCATAGGTATTTCGAGTGAAATAATATACACCCAACGTAAAACATCCAAGACCAAAAGGGAGTTCTAGAAAATAAAATTATAAATTATGACTCTATATCAATCTTCAAATTATTTAATAGGAATGACATAATATTAGAATAACAATAATAATATCAAAATTGCAAATTTATTCTAGTACACCTCTGCTGAACCATTCATAACCCAGGGATGTTGATATGTGTGTAAAATTATTCTAGAATTTTCAATTGATTATAAAAGTAAGATAAGGCAGTCCCGGTACCAAACTACTAATTTTCAAACTTTGTGATTTTCAAAGAAACAAAGTATTAAAATGTTAGAATTGCTAATTAAGTAGTTGTCTACATATTGTTGATGAATATCGGGCATAAAGTAACTAAAATGTTGCACAAGACCTGTGACAAGACTTCCATGTTTTGTAAATATCTCAACTAATAATTTTCCTGCATACTAGAGACAATTTAAATAAAAATTGAATAGGTAATTTTTCAACAGTATTATTAGTATTTCCATGTATGAATAATTTTAAATCATAAATAGTACAGTAGCCATTTTCCAACCACCTATGGCTCCCAAAACATAATTATATTGAGCAAGCCAAATCTGATTTGTTGAATAATATTGAAATTTCTAAAATTAGGATTATGACATTAAGTAATGCTCGCAGAAGTGAAGATATTGAGTAAAGTTTGAAATAACAATAACAATATGTACTATAGAAGATTACAATGATAAGAAAACCACATGTGCAATGTGATATGTTCCAGAAAAAGATAGAAAATAGGTATGTGAAGTACTTGAACAATTTATTTACTAGAAACATCTAAAGAGCCACTTGAGGTTTCAATAAAATGAAAGTTTAATTTTACCCTTTTCTTGAAAAAGGGAAAGGAAATCTAGACAATTTTATATTCAGAGTTATTTTGACTTACCTCAACATTGTGAATATCATCATGTTCCTGTCTGATCCAGTCACAACTGTCTCTGACATGCAATTAAGCAGTACACATGTAATTGAGCAAAAACACTATTAATGTCGCACACGTTATTATTGAATCTCAACTATTATAATAATTCTAAAATATTACTGAACACTGCTAAACAGCGCAGTGCTAGAAACTTAAACGCAATGCGACAAGGCAGTCCTTTGAAATGAGCAATCGGATAGTCTTTCAGAGAAAACGTTCCTGTCGAATGAAAATAGCGGTTCTATATTATTCGCAAAACACATAAGGCAACCGGCACTCAAAGCCGAAAACTTCTGACTAATGTGATATGACATTTAAAATATTTTGGTAAACAACCGAGCGAGCTGGAGCGACGAGCGGACAAGTTGCGACTTGTATTAGACTCTCTGTCTTTGTTTGTTTGCAAATGACAGAAAGAAATAACAAGCTTTCGTACCAAAAGAGGAGGTTTGCCACTAGAATGGGCCAATCAAAATACAGTACAAAATTGAAGTTTTTCTGACGTAAGTGTTGGTATTGCCATCAAAAATATTTTTCAGCATGTTTTTTCGAAGCGAGGTGGCGCAAGATGAAATTTATTGATTAACCCTGAATTAGCTGTTAACTCCGTGTTAGTTATTTAGGATAAGGTGGGTATTACACAGTTACACTATATCATACCTAGGTGGGTATTACACTATCATATCTATGATCATAGATATAATTAAATTGTAAAATATACATATTATGGGTATATCGGGCCTAGGGGATATTACACTATCATATTATATCTTAAACCTATCTACGAAGCTCACAAATTACCCATAATTATGTCTATTTTACAATTTCATTATGTCTTTGATCGTAGATATGTTAGTGTAATACCCACCTAGGATCACAGTCTATTGAGTCCTATTTAAATGATACATACAAACATAATCTTTGATCAAAGATTTTTGACATTTGAGAACGTAATATTTATTTATTTTGTCTGTTCATGGTGTTCTACTTCTAATAGTTACTAATTCCAAGCCAGTGGTTCATACATTCTATCCACAGAGCATTGATTCTATCAATGTCAAATATGTCAATATTAGTAGGTACCTGGACTTGACCTAAAATAACTTCAGTACAGTCAACTAAAGTTACATGCTCTGTGCAGCCAACTTACACACTGAAGTTGACTGAAAGTAAATAATCAATAAAAATCAATTAATTTAACACATACAGATATTATTCTCATTTGCATATATACGAACTAAGCTGTATCCCGCATACTATAAAAGCCGCCATTTCTAAGAACTCTTCTAGTTTGATAGTATATATGGAACTTGGCGGAGAGGAAACTGGCTCTGGAGAAATGGGACCATCAGACAGAAAATCCGAAACACAGCGCTTAGTAACCCCTAATACTGATATATCGCCAAGTTATTTGAATCTCGTATCTAACATATGCGGGCTGCTGTTCCTGGGAATCATTATGTACTGCTGTTTCAAAGACGGCGTCTCTTTGTTTTCGTTTCATCCCACTTTAATGACACTTGGGGTAAGTTTAGTGCAAATTAACTAATCATAAACTGCGCGATAACTTAGTAGTTTAATATACAGGGTGGCAGGGACAGCGACGCGAAGCCGGTTACCATGGATTCAGTACATGATTCTGAACATGAACCAATCAAATCTTCATCAAAAAAATTGCTGTTTCATAGAAAAGTGCAATACCGACGCGGTCAAAATGTATGGAACAGCTGTTTTTTATTTTATTTTAATAACTGACATAAAATTCCAATGCAGGGGGGCTCAGAATCATGTACTAATTCCATGGTAACCGGCTTTGCGTCGATGTCCCTGACACTCTGTACTATATTATGTGTTGCATTTTTTCAGTGGATGATGTTTATGACTTCTGCGATGCATGCTCTAACTCCAGGTGACTTAGCCACAGGATGGATGCCCATACGATTGAAAAGTGCTCGCCATTGGGTCCTTCAAGTGATAGCTGGTACTATTGTTTTAACAGGATTCATTGTAATAGTAACTAACAAGTTTCTTAATGATTATCCACACTTTGCTAGTTTCCATGGTAAATTCGGATTGTCATCATTCATTTTTATGTTGCTCACTATGTTGGGAGGTTTGGGTGCTCTTAACAGTTTGAACTTGAAAAATTACCTTCCCCCCATCTACACTAAATTGATACATACTTCTGCTGGTCTACTGACTTTCTGTTTGGGGGTAACAACCATCTTGCTTGGTTTGTTCTCCAACTGGTGGAAGAACCCAGAATGGTTGACGGTTCTTTGCTTCATTTTAGTTTTGATGAGCATGATAGCAACAACATTGAGACCCATTTTAAAGATATACATTCGTCTCAGGGAAAGACTGGACATCCAGAATTAATTAATTAATTGGGCAAAAAAATTTTTTTTTTCTTTCGATGATTTATACTTAAATGACAGTGATATGTGATATTTAGTTTTACAATGTTGTAGTAATCAGAGCAACTTATTTACTTGTTTATGTTGAGGTTCCTGCAGACTTATTAATGTTAATTTGTTTTAGAAGAGTCTTCATTGTTGTTATTGTCAGTGGCGGATTTGCCCTAAGGCCCAGTAGGCCCGGGCCTAGGGCGGCTAGATATTAGGGATGTCGTTATCGTGACAAAAAATTTATGATGATAACAAGAAATAACTAAAATACCTATAATTATTCTAACCGTTCGCGCACATTATTGGAGACCGCCCTGCACTGCATCGTATAACAATCATAATTTAAAACCATTTAAAAATATGTCCAAATAACTAAATAGAAACGCGTTATAGAATTTCGCGGCGCCAACCCGACTCATAGTTAACAAAATTTCTGAACTGATTTCGATAAAAGTTGGCAATAAAGTAAATTCATTATGTAGTCCATATGATGGTTGCTGAGAAAGGGGCGGCTGATACTTACTACATGACCTAGGGCCTAGGGCGGCCAAGACTGCAAATCCGCCACTGGTTATTGTAAATTTTATGGTGCATAACTTACTTAATCAATACATATTATGATTGTTTATACATATATCAGTCTATATTCTGAGTAATCTATTTGTGTATCATATTTATCTAAGTAGGCACAGTCAGTAGAGTAGATAAAAACAGTGTCTGATGTAATAACATTTCATTTTAATAGTGAATATTTCTACCCTTTTATAGAAACCTTATAAGATATCATTTTATTTTATAAGTAAGTCCTAATCATTTATGGACTTTATAATTTACACCTATCCTATTTACAATATTTAAATAAATGTAACTATCATGATAATAATTGTGTACAATATTTTTAAATGAAATTACAGGATATCAAAAATTATTTAGATATCCTGTAAATATACTTTTTCTAATAAGTGTATTTAAATATAGGTACTGTATAATCAATAATGTTATGCTTTCTACATGTCTAATGGGCACAAGTTTACCAATTACTTATCATTACTGAAAAACAAATGTAGGTACAATGAAATGTATTAAATGAAATAGCGAAATAGGTAAGACAAATAAAATCTACATTTCCTGATGTCTTAAGCATATTTATTTACTTGATATTGTGTAATTATTGCATCAATTGTACAATCAACTATCATTATGGCTCTAACTAGAAATAATTTTAGACATAAGAACTCTTCTTCCTGTTGGATGTTTTCATGACTAATGAAATTCAATCACTATTTTTTTATTTTAATGGAAGAATTGGAGTAAACAGTTAAAACACAAATGGCAAAGGCACAGAAAAACCAAAGGCAGATTTAGTATGATCTGAGAGGCCAAGAGACTGAAAGTTCAGAGCTTAAGAAGCACAGTTTTATTCCAATATTTTTTATACATTTTACTAATTGATACATTTTTATCTGATTTTATAATATTTCTTAAATACAGTAAGAATATATTTATTACTGTAGACATACATAGTGCCAAATAATATTCTTTATTATGTCACAATAATACTATTAAGTAAGATAAAATAATACTTATGTATTTAGCGATGTGTAACGCGATTTCCGCTTCATGTTCTTACATTTATCAATGCTTAATTGCATGTCTGTATTTCTTAAACAATAAACAGTTGGAATAGCAAGCATCTCGTGTCCCGTCATTATTTAGTAACAACCTACTACGACCTACTCTACTTGGCTCTTTTTTCGTGTCATGCTCTGCCGCAGAGCCACCATTTTAGAAACCGATAAATTCTATCTTAAAATATTGTACGTTAAACGAACATAATGTACGTAAACCGTTATCGCTGTACGTGCAATAGGTAATGATAAAATAGACATTTATTGTGGCTCTGCTGCAGAGCATACTCTCTAGCAGAGCCACACAGAACATGTACTCAGGAAAGATAAATGCTAGTGTTTTTTGATGAAAGCTGTTGTACGAATAGTGTTTATTGCGTACGTGTTGAAAAATATCATTATTATACAGTGTTTTTATTTATTTTAACTTAACCAAAATTTTCATAGAAAGCGCCTGGTTATTTTGTGTCAGCAAAATGTTCTGTAGTCATTGCTATATTTGTGATTAGGCGCAGAACTATAAATATTATGAGCGCGGAAAATTAGCATGTTATTATTATTATATTACTAGATTTATTCACTTTTCGCATGTGCATATAAATTATATTCCACCAAATTCCAATTCAATGGTTTTGTTTTTTTTTTTTGACATATATATTAAACTACAGAAAAGGTAGTACTAAAAAACATGTGAAGTGTGCGAAACGTCCATGCAGTTTCAATACCATTAGTGACGTTAGTTTCCAGTGGGAATTTTGTGTTGTATTCCATTATTATTTACATATTTTCATGTCTAATCTTCAACCAAAATAGAGAGAAAGAAAATAACTCATTTAGAAGATCAGAACCCAATTACTTATCAAATTACAATTATGAAGCGCGCCAAATGTTTGTCAGTGTGCTTAGAAGAACAAAAAGCAGCATTTAAGGACTTCAAACACTTATTTACTAATGTGAAAAAGATGCCATCGAGTGAGGGTAGTGTTTTTAAGGACATAAGTAAGAGTTTGTCGTTTCGTATGACACCAAAAGCCCTATATCTATCGGCCAAGAGACACTTCAATGATTTTTTTGGTGATGAAAACTTGCAAGATAATGAAGGTTCCAACAGCGCTGAATCTGTAAAACTTGAGGACGATGTAAGTTCTAGTAGCGATAGCATTACTAATAACGTCAACGTAGAATCTTTTAATGTAGACCGTGATTCGTGGCACAACGTGAAGCCTATACTGGTAACTGGCAAAAGAAATGATTTCAAGAAACCTGAAATTAATCATAAAAGAAGGAGGAGGATGCCTAAATCAAAGTGGAGTGGTATTTTTTGTGAATGGATTTGGCGTTACACAACTAATCGTTGTGTATGGACTTTTAAAAATAGCTCTGTAACTGATGATTACCATATGAAGTGTACAGGCACATGTAAAGAGTGCAATGGTAAAATTAATATCACAACCAAAGGAAATAGTGATAGCGTTATGTTAACATGTTCGTTTCAAAATGTCGATAGAAATATTATACATACGTCAAAAAATAAGTTGTCTTCTCATAAAACGAAACAACTATCTTCACAAATGCAAAACCAGTATCCTATTGTCATGCGAAACAAAATGATTAATTCTTCTATGCAAGATGACGAAACACGTGAACCACCTTTTATACCAAACTTAAAATCATTGCAAAATGTAAGAAACAGACACGATGCTGTAAAACGTTTTCATAAAATAGTTGTATTGGCCTTATGGATTATGTCGTTTACAGAACCGTGGGTAAACGTCATCAGAACTGTTTCTCTGCAACCCTTTTTCATACATTACTGGACCGAACTTCAGTTAAACTTCTATAAAAAGGTTTCTAGGAAATATACTATTCTAAGTATTGACGCAACGGGTTCAATCTTCAAGAAAATTAGTCCACCAAATCCTACAAATGTTTACGAAAGTAAACACTTGTTTTTGTACGTCGTGATGTTAAAGATCGAAGATAATTCTGTGCCAGTTTCTCAAATGATTTCAGCTCTACAAACTATGGACAATATATTTCAATGGTTAAAGAAATGGATCGGTGAAATGAAAGCGCCTGACGAAGTCATTTGTGATGATTCGGCTGCAATTATAGGAGCTGTTGTGAACGCGTTCACAAGATTTACCACAACCCGAGAATATTTATCACACTGCTTTAATGTTTTGTGCCACGGAGAACGTTGTCAAATAACTTGCCTTTTGAGATTGGATACGTCACACTTCTTGAAGTCTTTGTATCGTCTACAATGTTTCAAGTTCGTTGATATACGTGTCAAGTCTTTCTATATTAGATATCTGTTGGGACTGAAAAGCTGTACGAATTTTGAGGTGGCAAAAACTATAATTGAAAATTTAATTGTCCTTGCGCTGCAGAAATATGATAGATATTTAAGGGACGGTAGCAAAAGCAAATGCGATAAAGCTCGAGAGTTACTAAAATCTCTTGGACTGTCAAGTGAAGGTTCCATTGATATTGAACAGAGTGATGAAGATGTGACTGGTACTCACGAAGATGATGAAAGTGTTAACAATTCTTTTATTACTTGGTATAATGCAATTGTTGATGCTGAAACCGTTCACTCTGATTTAAGTGAAAAAACGGACTATGAAAACATATATTATTTGCCAAATTTTGTAACATGTTTTCGCAAACTTGTGCTTAAGTTACCTCTCTGGTCCAATGTTATGTTTCCCTACATACCAAACTCCTCTGACTCATCAGATGTTGCTAGTAGCAGTAACGTAGAAAGCTACTTTAAAAAAATTAAAACTTTATTATTGCATAGTAGAAGTGGACTGATGAGAGTTGACGATTTTGTAATGAAACATACACCGTTTATAACGGGAGATTTGAAAGCAGCTAATTGTGCCAATTTACTTAAAAGTAAATGTAAAAATGTTGACGAAAATTGCAAACATAGTGTGAATGAAGAAATTAATTTAAATAATGGTGACTTCAGTCGAGAATCGGTGTTTAAAAGCAACCCTAAACTTGAAGAAAATTGGCGCAATAAAACAGAAAATCGAAAAACCTCAAGGTTAATAGAAAAAGTAAAACCCAGAACAAAAGAAATAGAAATTCTGCCTAATGGAAATATTTGCACATCAGGTATTAAAAATGTAGTTGTCACGAATACATGTGCTTTTGATGCCGTACTTAATGCTTTGTTAGTTATTTGTACTGATCACATAAATATTTCCATATTTATTACTTCTATGAATTATTATTCGGATTTTTCGAGACTGATTTCTGCTTTGGTACATAAAGATGTTGATGTAAATTGTTTAAAAAGTAGAACAGAAATCTTACAAAAACATTATCAATCTACGGTACAAGGACATGTCGAACTAATTGATTGCAATTGTAACGTTACTTTTGTGCTAGAAAAAATTTTAATCGATGATATTTATAGTGCAACTCTTTCCAAAGTTTGTTCTGACTGTGAAATGCGTGTAACAAGAAAAGTTTCGATCATTCCTTTAAATATATTAATGATATCAGATGGTAGTGTAGCCTCATTAAATGAATCTGCATCATCTATGTTGGTAAGCGAAGTCTCTGATTGCAAAAACAATAATTGTACTGGAAAGGTATGCACAGAATATTTAATTTCGGAGCATTTAATTTTTTTTGAATTAGATTTGACTATTCGTCTATGCGACATTCCAAATGAATTGCTGCTCTGCGACAAAATATTTGAATTAGCAGCTGTAGTTGAATTTATTCCAAATTCCGGAGGTATTGGTCATTATAAAACTAACTGTCTACGGCGTCATTCTGAATGGGAGTGTTACGATGATATGGCGCGTAAAGCTGTTTCAGTTAAGTACGACATTGTAGTTAATTCTCATCTGCTGATATATAGACGCTGGAAAGCATAGTTTGGATAGTGTTCTTAACAAACATAGATTATGTGTTTCGTCAGTTATGGTAAACAATAAATATATTTCATTCTGACAACGATGTTTTCTTATTCTTATTTGAGATTTGTGTACAGTCACGAGCGCTTATATGTATCCACTTACCAGAATTCAAAAGCGATTTTCTCGTGGAATCAAGGTCATTATTTTACATGGCAAATTCTGGGGATCGATGCACAACGAAACTGAATGAATAATTTATTACATGAAAAATCACAACACAAAATGCTTCCTTTAAGTCTTGTTTTTATTTATATTTTGTATGTAAAACTATCTATTTAATGTAGACTTTATGCAATATTAATGCACTGTTTTCTTCTGGCAAATAAACATTACCGACTACGATAAATGCATTATGATTAGTATTAGAACTTCGTGGTTTGGTTAAATTGTAAACGACACCCGTGGTGTCGTTGACAATTCACAAAATAACCTGGCGCTTTCTGTGAAAATTTTGGTTAAGTTAAAATAAATAAAACCACTGTATAATAATGATATTTTTCAACACGTACGCAATAAACACTATTCGTACAACAGCTTTCATCAAAAAACACTAGCATTTATCTTTCCTGAGTACATGTTCTGTGTGGCTCTGCTAGAGAGTATACTCTGCAGCAGAGCCACAATAAATGTGTATTTTATCATTACCTATTGCACGTACAGCGATAACGGTTTACGTACATTATGTTCGTTTAACGTACAATATTTTAAGATAGAATTTATCGGTTTCTAAAATGGTGGCTCTGCGGCAGAGCATGACACCTTTTTTCGGCGCTTCGCTTCATCAGTTTCATAAGCGGAACAAGGGCGCATAATCTTATTCAGCAAGTCTCAGCAGTATCAGATGCGACCTGTGACTTGATTGTACTCACAGAGTACTTTTATATATACTGAAAATTGTACTGTTACCTACTGCAGAACTCAATCGATCGATACTACGCAGTATTTTTGTTTATGATACTACGTCTACTACCTCCGCTGGCGGTCCGCTACTGGAGACTTATGGCGATGGCGCTCCTTTGTTCATACCATACAAGTTCAGATTCATTTCTCCATACATACTGGTACATACAATGCTAAGATAGCTAATGCTAGCATTGAGAATTTTTCATTAGTACGTCACAATCATAAAACTTACGAATTTATTTTGATTGTTTTGTCTTTTATGGCAACACTATATGGCAAAAAAAATATTTGGCAATACTGATCAACAACCGTCACGTAACGGTAGGGTTACCAGGGCCCTATTTAAAAAAAACTTACGAATTGTAGATGATCGGCTACAATTTTACAAACTACAAGTTACAAATTTATCATGGTGGAAAATTTACAGAATTGTAAAATTTTACCTACAATTTTACATACTTCTATTTAATAAACATTTTCACTTTACAAGTCTAAGTTTACATATTTGTAGGGAAAACTACTTTCTTGAACATATAATTGTAACTACAAGTTTACATATTTTGTAAATTGTAGTATAATTCTGACAGGTGGTCTCATGGTGTGTAAAACTTTACAAATTTGTGCCTAAACTAAAGATATTAAAATATTATATGCAAAATATGGTTCTAACAACGAATAGTGGAAGTAATGATGTTAGTGATGGTGTTTATGTGATTGAACGACAGCGAATTTTTCGTAAAAGGATACATTTTACTTTAATGCGACAAATTTTACGATCAACGAAAAATTGTCGGGTATGCAAGACTAGGTACTACCGTCGAATATTTGATAACAAAAATAGGGCATTTACTTGAACACAATATGAAGAGAAATCTTGTGACATCGAAATCTACAGGCGTTTTCTACATAAGTAAATGTTTATTAAGTTATTTACTTGTAACTTTCTTACATATTTGTAAGGTTTATTAAACAGCACATGTAGTAGAACTTAACAAATATGTGACTTTTTTACAAAATTGTAGGATTGTCACGTTTATTAAACAGGGCCCAGGTTACATTTTTACCCCTAGCACAGGAAGTAACAACCATATAGTCTTCTCAAAATAGAAATCAAAAATAAACGCAAAAAATCAAACTATTATTCCAAAAGAAAACTATGCCGGTAATTTATATCAATGTCCAGAGCATCTTAGTCTGTCTAATGCTCTATTATATTTATAGGTACTTACCAATTATGTACCTCGAGTTTGGTCGCTATGAACTTCTGAGGATTGATATTAGGCAAAGATAACGTCGATAACGTAAATTATTATCGTGGCCCTCCACGCCATCACGACAACTAGAGAAGTAAAATGTATGGAAATACAGGGTGGCAGGGACATCGACGCGAAGCCGGTTACCATGGATTCAGTACATGATTCAGAGCCCCCCTGCGTTGAAATTTTCGTCGGTTATTAAAAAAAAAAAACAGCTGCTCCATACATTTTGACCGCGTGCGTAGGTATTGCACTTTTCTATGAAACAGCAGATTTTTTTTTTTATAACCGGCGATTATTTATTTTTTACTGTAACCGTATGTCACAGTCTTAAGCCTTTCAGTCAGGTTTGCCGTATTTAAAAGGGAAAAAAATATTAAATTGTCGTATTTATTTTAAAATGTCTATTCTTCATTTGTTTCTCCTTCATAAAGGTTTCTTATCCTCTTCAGTTGACAGATATTTGGGTTTTAATTTCGTTTCGTTCATTAAGCTAGAGAAAAAAAGTTTCGTTTCACCTATAGTCAATTGCCATATTTTGTGAGACGGCAATGAGAGTCCTGCCGAATGCCGTATTTTCTGAAAAAAAATCGTGGATTGCCGTATTAATAACAACGCTGACCAGTATCGCTACCGTGCGTGACTGCGATATCGCTTATATCTGAATAGGCCTATAAAGTGCACGGGCTGGTATTGAAATAATTTTGCATTGTAAGATTTGTTACATAATTTTACCCAACTATCAAAAAGGAAAATAAATGTATGTACTTACAAAATATGTAATGACATTTTATTTCCACTTTGAAAGCTTTATGGCAAAAAAATAATAATTGGTAACCCTTTTTGAAACTTCTGACAGATGGGCAACTTTTCTGTCATTTGTACTTTGCAGTACTGCATGTGTTTCTGTTTTGTTGCAACCGGGAATTACAATTTGTAACAATTGTAAAGATTGCGAAATATATTTAAGTGACTTGATTTGTGAAATAAGAAGGAAATAATTGTAAGTTCTTTAATTTTTTTCTAACTTTATTAAACTGATAACAGTGTGCATCAGAAGTTTGGCTGATTTATATCCGCCAAACTTCTGGTGATAACAATTTATTTTATAACTTACGAAACACATGAAACCGAAACCAGAATTTATTTTAATTTGTCAAATATAAAACTTTTAAATCCTAGTCCTCATTAACCTTTACAGATTATTTATTAGAGTTGGATTTCTATGGTAGTCCATATTCAATTCAGATTGATGTTATCATTGCCAGCTATTTTGTTACAGGTTTTATGGTAAAAGAATTGGAAAGCGCGTACCATGGCTCATTCATCAGGTTCCACCGGAAACTTAAAAAATGGCTTGATTGATTTCACTGCTGGCTCTTTAGGTAAGGAGAAATAATTATTTCTTTTTTATAATTTTTCGATTACTTACTTACAAAGTTGTAATGGCGATCATCAACCAAAACCCATTTTATCCATAAACGGGATGGAACAGGCATCCAGTACTCTCTTATTGTTATTAGGAGATTTTTTCTATAACATACTTCAGTCACAATGCTGTTTTTATTTCATACATTATACATTAACTCACACCTTCCCATGGGGTTAGGCAGAAACTAACAAACACCACCTATATACTCCTTTCATCTGGTCATACATGCACGCCGGTTGTTGACGCACCTCACCTTTCTGAAGAACAAACCAATAAGATCACCATATGCCTAGGGCGATAGAATAGATCCTAGGGCAAAAAACCCACCCGTGTTCCTTCAGTTGCCGGGGGCCACGGTATCCCTTTCGGACTTTCCCGCGACCCCGGCAGGCATCGGTCCTAGCGGACCCCATCAGTTGTGTTGACATCTCTTAGAGGCGCGCGTGGAACACAACAGGCCGTCGACCCGGGTCTGGTCTTTATCGGATGGCGAGCTACCCATTTCTCACCATCTGCAAGCCCGCGCCTACGGTGGCCGAGAATCGGCCAGCGTTTAGCACCACACACACCTGGCTTGTAAATACCTTATGCTTGTTTTTATTTCCTTCTCTTTATTTTATTATTTTTTCTGATCAGGTGGGATAGCATTGGTGTATGTCGGACAGCCACTAGACACAGTCAAAGTAAAGATGCAAACGTTCCCACATCTTTACAAAGGAATGTATAATTGTTTGAAGGTAACCTTAAAGAATGATGGAATATTAAGAGGTTTATATGCAGGCACTACTCCAGCTATCATGGCCAATGTAGCAGAAAATTCTGTACTATTTGCAGCTTATGGATATTGTCAAAAATTTATCTGTAGCCTTAATGGAGTTGAGGTAAGAATACCTTTTTAAAAATACTGTGATTGGCAATTAATATTCAGCTTATTTAATTGTAATTTTATTTTTTCACTAACATAATATAAATAAGTTTCTTTAATTTAATCACTTGTATTTTTTGTGCAATTTGCTTTGGACTCAAGTAAAAAACACTAGGGGCCTGCCCTAGTGTTTTGGCAGAGACTGGCAGAGACTAATTATGTCTGTCTTAAACATAATTATGTTTTACTAAGTCCTATTTTTAAACAACAAAAAAAAAAACATAATAATGAATCAGCCATTTTTTTTTAACTACATGATAAGGATGTCCTTATGGATGTCCCAATCAGACACATTACTTGAAAAAAAAAAAAGTTTTCAAGGTTCCCTTAAAGTACGACTTTCTTCAATTTAAACTTACTAATGTTGCTTGTATTTCAGAAAGTGGAGAATTTATCAACTTTGGGTAATGCGTCGGCCGGTTTCCTTGCAGCATTCTTCTCTTCATTCACACTGTGCCCCACTGAATTAATCAAGTGCCGGCTACAAGCCCTGCGGGAAATTAACGTGCAATCCTCACAAACTGTTGTATGATGATTATTTTGGGTATTTCATTTGTCCTAGCTATCTGAATTTAAGCATGCAGACAGATTATTTCATTAATTTTTTATCAAATGTTAAATTATATTCTCGAGATCTCCTTGGTTACATAATGGGTGAACCAATATGATTTAATGTTTCATAATGCTCTCAACAGTTTTATTAACCTAAAGTTTATAAAATTAAACGTCTTGCAGTTATATTTCGGAAACTAACGCCATTTAAAAGTCAATAAATTAAAATTACTTATCTAATGTTTATGTATGAGCATGTTATCACAGTAAATCACTTCTTTATCTTATTTGCGCTATATATTTAATGCGACCTTCAAAGTAATTGTATATTATTTTAAAGTGATGTTTACATGGAATTTCCTTTTGACAGGTAAAAGTGTCGCCCCTGCAGCTCACACAACAAATATTTAGAGAATATGGTATTCAAGGTCTGTTCCGAGGACTGGTGCCAACGGTCATGAGAGAAATGCCTGGTTACTTCTTCTTTTTTGGAGGATATGAAGGTAATTAAATTCTTCTATGACAATTAGGTACCCCAAAGTTTGCCTGGTTCATCAACCAATTGTCTTTTCTGTGTCTTTTAATTACCAAAGAATCAAGGCTTAAAAGATAATTAAAATGTTACAGGAACAAGAGAATTATTGAAGAAACCAGGTCAGACCAAAGACGACATAGGTTTTGTAAGGACAATGATAGCAGGCGCAGTGGGCGGTCTCGTACTGTGGACTGTCATATTCCCCACAGACGTTATCAAGTCAAGAATACAAATATCAAACAAGAGTCAGAAGTTTCTGACGGTCGGATACGAAATTGTACAGAAAGAAGGTATGTTATCTTTTCGTATATTTGCGAAGATTTGCATGTGTTCAATATCTCCGGTTGTATAAATGTTTATTTTTCTACATAGGTACACGTCACACGTGGCGTAGGTAAATGCGTAGCTTGTTGCGTATGTGTCCTAAAAAATTCTTCGGGTATAATTTGTCTCAATTATTCCCAGAACAGCCGATAGATTCACCATTGTCATGTATTCATAATTTGTCTATGGCGCGACGATCGCGTTGATTAGGACGCGCCCGAACGGTTGTTCATTCGCGTCGACAGAAAGCGTCTAATGGCGTCTCTTCACAATCGGCGATCATAGACGATTACCCGCGAGCACGATTCTGTGGAGGGCTTGCTCGTCGTAGTCGTCGATCATCGTCTATGCTCCCCATTATGATCTCAACGATCCGTGAGTTGTCGGTTTTTCGGGCTCGCATTAAAGGGAATTTCGGCTAGTTTCGTACGCGTGCCCACACGATCGTCGATTATTCAGTCCGTAGATAATATCTAGGTACACTTATTCAGTCATCGGAAGACAGCGAACCGTGAAACACGTGCGTGCGCCGTCTCGAGTTAGTTATCCTAACTATCTTCTCTATATACAATGTGAAATTTAATTCGTTTGTATCCTCTTAAGGGGTCATTGTACTCATAATTACGAAGAACTTTCACTATGGAACCAACCCTGAAATCGCGAAAAAAATATCAGCTGTTCCATACATTTATGTTCGCATAGCTCGTTATAATGTAGGGAACAGCTGATTATTTTTTCGCGATTTTACATATACGAAACATGTACTTATGTTTGTGAGGAAGTTTATGGAATTATTTAGTACTGCAGATTATTTATATCCTCGTAACCGACGATAACCCCCACAGGCTCGTACTGGATATCCTTCCGAGACTAGCTAAATATAATAAAAAAAAGTTATATATAATAAGATACCAAGTAATCTCAAGACATAGAATATGAGATTATTCAAAAATAAATTGCGATGGTTGTGTAGTCATAGTTTTTATAGTTTCAAGGACTTCTTTCAAAATAAATGTTAACAATGCTTGGGAAAATTTGTACGCTTATTACTGTTAAGCAAAAACATGTACTTACGCTTTCTTTTTTGTTTTATTTTGCCATCTTTTTATACCATGTTTTTAAGCAAATAAATATTATTCTATTCTACCGCTGCACCCGCGTTGCCGTCAACCATAATTATTTTGTCACGCGTAATTTTGAATCTGCGATATCTTTTAAACTATTCATTTAAATGATATGACGTCACGGCATATTTTAATCCAAATTAAATGCCCATGTAATTTAAATAACATATTTTATTGGATAAGGATTAATATAATACCGGTCAAAATAGCTTCGGAAATAACAATAACATTTTTATCAAATTCTGAAAGATAATAATGGTTACTGGTGCCGATTCTCTTGTCACAAAAACCTCTAAACTAGACTAAAAATCACTAAAATTTAGTTTATTCCTGTCAAATGACGCTTTCCCATTCTGAAATAGACTAAAGTGATACAACTTTACTATATTTTAGTTTGACAGCACTAAGATAGTGTAAAAACTCAGTACTACGAGTATCTTAGTGTCTCTCAGTTTAGTGAAAATGGCAATTTTGCTATTCCGATTTGACATTTTTCACCAAAAATTTTGATTGTAAAAACCAAACCAGACTGAAAATGAAAATTTTTAATCGCGATTAAAAAGGTGTGGGCTAAAATAAGTTGTCATGAACTAAAATTCACACCAACATCTCGACTTCACCTGCAAAAACAGTACTGTATTTATTTTTTCATTTGATTATATCTCGGAAATGGTGCGTCCTATCGCAAAAATAATGAAAATTTCGACCCCCTTTATAAAGCAATTTTTTTTTTAATGATTATTTATTTTCAGTGACAAAAAAAGACTAAGTACTAGTAATTTATTACGATAAAATTACTTGATGAAGTTTTTTATATTAATGACCGTAAAATACTCGTACCAGCGTTTTCAGTAAAATTACGTAATTTTGCAACCCTAAAAGTAAATCTTAACGTGACTCTAACATAACTTTTATCGACAACAGTAGGTACTTGGGCATCCAAAATCCAGGGGGGGCAGGTATTCATCCCAACTACGTAACCCTTCATTGTGCGTGGTCCGACACTCACGTGGCCGGTTTGTAGTTTTTAAATGATTTTGTGGAGTGTCCCATCTGTTTTAACTGTGAAAATATTAAACGCACAATAATATAAAGTATCTCGTCATTCACTTTGACCTCGCCAGTATAGGAAGCGATAAGAAGCATTGTTCAATGAACGCTAATCGTCTTCAAGACATCGATATTTTTCATCATTCATTATTTATCTTATCAGGGATTTTGACAGCACCTTTATTTCGTAACAGTAAGAGCCGTTTTTGTAGTGAAAATTTTACTAATGTACTTACTATTGATATGGAGACATGAGCTACCCTTCTTCCCTCCAATGGCTTCTGCTAAAAACATTTTTATAAAACTAAAAAAAAGTAACTAAAACAACTGACTTCCAAATAAACACTACAAAGTGAAAAATTACTTTATTTTCGGAAGTCGGTGTCTTTGGTTTGTGATTTCGGTTTTTGCCGCCGACTTCCGACATTACAGTTATTTTTCACTTTTTAGTTGTGGTACCTACCCTACCCGAGTACCCGACATAAATTCGTATACCACTACAAAACAACAGTGACACTTCCTGTCACTGTTGTTTTGTGGTGGTATACGAATTTTTATGACATCATGAACATACACCCAGTGGATTAAATACATAGTATTGAAGCTAACTGAAGAACTACCCAAGCCAAGTTAATAAAATCTAAATAGGACCAACCGCGCGAGCTTGCTCTACCAAATGAAAAACACCACGTTAAACGGCCTAGTAATCACGTAAAAATCGGTGTACATTACATACCTACATGAAAAAAAAAACCCGCCTAATGCATAACACAACATCCTCCTTTTTTAAGTCGGTTTAAAAAAACATACTTTTTGTATTATTTTTTTGTAATATTGTGTTTTTTATATTTAATTAATGAATTTAAATGTAAGATAAGATAAGATAATTTTTATTTGTCAAAAACATGTGTAGGTTTACAGTGGTATGTTCAAAAAAATAAAGTTTCAACATGTTTTGCCTGGAAAGGTGTACAAATACAATAATAATAGCTTGAAACAATGAAATCATGTAGTTACATTAAATTAATAGAACATTTCAAATTAATACAGTCATTAATAAAATAAAATAAAAGATGTCAAAAGTAAAATAACAAAATAAAAAATGTCCATAGCGCATCATTGAAAATTTATACAACAATAATAAAAACTGTCAAAAAAAAAAAAAAGTGTGTGTAAATGTAGTTAGCAAAACAACAATCTGGATACAATCCTGACCCCTTGTTGTAACAGTACAGATTGTAACAAGAACAGAAACTCCTTACATACATGATACATAGTTACGCAAAATAGTGTCGTGAACTCGAGACAGACAAAGAGACAGCTACTGAAGATCAAAATATAATAAGAAAGATTTGACCTTCTTATCGGTCTTATGACCAAAACAACCTTTGACGCATCCTTTCTTCTGAAAGGATTCTTAGAAACACAACCTTTGTGCAACACCGTAATTGCGCAATACACGATCAATCATAATCTGAATCATTTTGAAAGAGATTGCTAATCTATTGCAACATAAGTCCAAAAAAAAATCTGCTCAACAACGTAAATAACGCAATGAATGTTGTTGAACTGTCAACATGAAACAGATTAGTCTTAATCATAATTATATGAAAATGTGTTACGCAATTTGATAGCAGGTCTATCGGGGGAGTTTTGAAGTTTGTGAGTGAACGAAGTTTGCGAGCATCAGCTAGTTACCCACCAGATACAATTCCTAGCCCGGGGTATAACAGATCTACGGCCATAACTAATATCTCGTGCGTTGTTTGCTAGTCTCTGTTGAGATTGGCCGCCGTGACCGAGATTCAGTCAGCAGGTTATGCCATCACCTATAGATTTAATTATGTTTCTGTATTTCCAGGTGTGCTGGCTTTGTACAGCGGACTCAAACCAACGTTAGTTCGGACAATCCCGGCAACGGCCGCGCTCTTCGTAGTCTACGAGTACACAAAGAAATGGATGCACCACTCCTTTGGAGACTAACCTAGTGGTGATAAGTGTTATAGTGGAATTACAATATTTAATTTATTTTTGAAATGTTATACACTAGGATTCGAAGGAATTTTGCTCACTTAACAAACTGATAAGCACTGTCTCGGATCAAAAAGCACGAATTTTAGAGTACGTACATAAGTTTGTACAAACCTTCTTATTTCAGCAATGAATCACGATAGATCGCTTCCCTTTTTACGAGTAGTACGTTGTACTTTTAAAGTAACTATTCATAAATGCCTTTGCGAGTAGTCGTTGAGCCAAAAATCTGCCTGGCCTTTTCCCAACTATACTGGGGTCAGCTAATCGGCTTCCAGTTTAACCGGATGCAGCTGTATACCGAATTTTACATGGACCGACTGCGTATCTGACCTCCACAACCACTGGGTTGTGGAGTTCAGAAAGGCAGTCATCAAAGGGGTATCGTATTACCCAGTAACTGTACTGGGAACCACGACCCGTTTGGTAAGACTTTTTGGGTTTCTGACTACTCATAATGACTGTCAAAGAACTATGTATGGCAGCCGGCTTAGCGTGCTTTCCGAGGCACGGAGGGGTCTGGATAATAATGTCATGGATGCTCACCCATCCAGGAACCATCCGAGTAGTTGCTGAGCCATTACTGTAATTTTAATTAAACTTATTAATTCCATAATAATCAATGCATTTAAACTAGCTAGTCTATTAAATCAGTGCGTTTTATGCTGTGATAACTTTGTTCAAGGCAGTATTTATCAGATGTTTTGGCAATATTCAAGAGCTAGGAGGGCTCGAAGTGATATACAAGTACCAAAATATAAATTAGTATCTATAATTATACAAATAATAGTTTTTTTTTTTTCTGATTATAATTATTTTTAAAGCAAGTGTGTGTTATGTAATCTGCGTCCGCAATTTATTTGCCAAACATGTAAACAAACACGAATTTTCCACTTAGACAAACATCAACTTTATGCAAGTGTAAATAAAGTTGATTTTAGACCGACTAGATTTGTTGAAAAAGTAAAAAAATATGAAGTTGTAGCGCAAATTGAACCTTATGTGTAGGCATTACAGTTGTTTTTCCTAAAACTCGTTTTTACATGTTTGGTAAATGAATAGCGAACGCAGATTAGGTATTTTAAATAGGTAGATAGATAGATAGCACAAAGTTACTGCGCCATTGTGTGTGCATGCTTATTACTGCGGATTATGAAAATCACAGCGAAACCACTCATTCCGCATAAATAGTCATATATAGCCATTATCAACCAAGATCAATATCCTACAGTAGTCGCCCGGTCGTAATTATTACCTACTACCACAGAATACATAATAGTACAAGTACCTACCACAGATGAATAGGTAGAGGTGGTTTACTCCGCATTTTTGGTTTGAAGGTACAAGTAGGTACGCGGGGTCGACTTGTCGAATTCAGTGGGCGTAACGTAGTCAGAAGATAAAAGAATTACGCGATAGAAAGAGAAGCAACTTCTAGGTGAATATAACTGTAGGTAATTAGCGCTGTACGACCTGAATTGCACTTTATTATGTCGTAGAAAGAGTACCTTTTTATTTAATGATTTTGCGGAGTGAACCATCTGTACTTATATGTGCAAGTACAGAAGTTCCACTCCGCAAAATCGTGGTGAGGCCGAGGGCGATGCGAGTGGCGCGGATGACGTCATTCGCATTGTGTTCAAGATCGGTTCGCGTGCTCAAGTATCTAATTAGCGAGTGCGGATCGGCGTGTACGATGCGGATATAGGAGCGCCGGGTAAATGCGATGACAGCGGCGCGTACGC
Organism: Agrochola circellaris; assembly: GCA_914767755.1. Lineage (NCBI taxonomy): Eukaryota > Metazoa > Arthropoda > Insecta > Lepidoptera > Noctuidae > Agrochola > Agrochola circellaris. Next base: position 9,065,746 of record OU611847.1, read on the forward strand.
CTCCAGCGGCAAATCTAGGTGCGCGACCGAAAATTCATCTCCTAAAATCGTCGTCGTGTCTGAAATATTTTCTTGTTTCATACTTTTTAGAACGTGATTTGTCAGAAGTCGGGCTTCACAGACTGTAGGTACACGACACAACTATTCGAAATGCGCGACAGTTTCTAAACGTCTTCACCGCTTGACCGCTACCCATGAAGTCTGCTCTGCTCTGCTGAGCCCCGACGGGCGGCCGATCCGAGCGTTATCTTGTAGAACCTGTCGAGCGCTGGCGCTGGCGTCCCGATTAGTCAACTCAGTAACGTATTTCCGGCTTATACATATTTGTAATGTGCTCGTCAAGCCTTTCATTTGATACCCACTTAGAGTATATAACAGTGCCGAAGCCTTACGAACACGGGAAGTGTCTCTGTAAAAGTACAAGAACAAAATGTTCTAGTACGTTCATAAAAACTACTTTCAAATCGATTCTAACGCACTTCGTAAAGCGCGCGGAGCTCCGTGAAAATGCTTGGCCAGGCTGTGCTGTTAAATTCTGTAAAAAGCGTTCAAATACGTCAAACTTATTCAACCATGATTCAATATAAAACGTAGCATGAATCGAGTATTTTCCTCACATTGCTTCTGTCACGTCACCGAGTCTCGCTACATCTCGTTTTTATGTCCATAAAGATCAAAATACTTTTCTTTTGCATTACGAAAATGTACGTCAAACAGCAAAATTTACACACACTTGACATGCGATTATGTCCTTTAGTAAAAATGTTAACTAGACTACCGTAGGGACATGTCGATAATTTCTTAGTAAGAGTTACATAGTAATTATTTTTGTTTATTGTTCCATGTTTTATAACTTTTATATGTCTATTGAAGTGGTTACATATATATTTTTATTGTTTTTAACTTGACCTAATTTATTATTGAGATTACTTACTTATTACAAATTTAAATACTTTTATTTACTTGTAGTTATTTTCTCTTCTTATTAAAATGTAACTATTTTATGCAACAGCTGTTTTATTTCATGGATTCAAGCAAAATTCCGAATAAATATCGATATCGATAAAATAAAAATTAATGGTACGGCCTTCTCTTTCTGGGCGAACGGCTTTTGTTTTTTTTTTGTAGTAGCTACCGCGTCCCCCGTTAAAAGTGACAGACTTTTTTGTTCGGAATATTGTGCATATGGCTTCTCCAGTGTTATATACTCCAAGGATACCCAACAAGGCATATTTTATGTGACATCACATAGCATATAACCAGCGGACGATCAAGACGCTTCCAACGATACCTCATTTGTCAAATTATGATCAGTAGTTTAGAAGTTATGAGGTAGCAGATGAACATACTACATACATACTTACAAGCAGTGCCGGATTAAGCAAGCGCGGGGCCCGTAGCAAATTTTATAGACGGGCCCTTGATCTGCTATGGGTTCTTATGTTGTAAAAAAAAAACAATACTCAATACGTCTATTTGCAATCAACTTTTAGAAATTGTATTACCCATATTCTGACGTCTTAGTCGGCAAGGTAGTCAAGTAAATTCAATATAAATAAGTTTCACTTAAAAAATTACACGGGTTTGAATACGCGGGGCCCCCTTTAGCGGGGGGCCCGTAGCAATTGCTACTCTTGCTACGTGGTTAATCCGGCACTGCTTACAAGGTTGCCTGGAAGAGATCGCAAAAAGCAAAAAGGCCGTCAATTGTATGTTTGGTAGTGTTAAATTTATTATTTACTATGTATTTTCTGGTGTACAATAAAGTAAAGGATATAAATAAATAAATACTTACAGACATACCGGTTAAAATCATAACCCTCCTTTTTGCTTCGCCGTAGTCGGGTAAAAAGGGGAAATAGCGGGATGAAATTTTGTATGGAAGTTCTTAACCTTAATCATTGCCGATGAGAAATCCGATCGGACACAGCGGCTTGTCCTACATATAAATCTAAACTACTTTATATTACTGAGAAGTAAAACTGTTTGTATACAATTATGTTCGTAAAAGATAATCTCTGGATGTACCTAAGTAAGTAGGTACCCACTGATCCGATTACAAAAATTCTATCAACACTGATAGAAACCTACACTGTCCTGCTGAGCCGAAAGGCGCTATCTCAATCGGAGTAAGTTTTGAGAAAATTGACTTTTTGTTCGTTGTAATTTAAGGAAACATATGGAAGGATATAAAAAACTTCTGAGTGGTTTTTTTAAATATTTTAAGTTAGATAGCGATATTTGGCTTTTACCATTAGATTCGAAATTATTATAGCTATTGATTGGTATAAAAAAAACTGAAAGGGCGTATCTCTTAGATAGCGCCTTTTGGCTTAGCAGGGCAGTACACTGTTGCCGAGTGCCATAGGATATATTTTATGTTGAAACCCGCGGGCACAAGCTAGTAGCTGATAAAACAAGTTATTAACCGATAATTGTTATCTACAACAACAATACACATAATGGAAGAAGTCAGGACGTTTTCCAACAGATGTCTATTTGTTATCAGATAAACAGTGTGTATACGCATTAGAATAGTACGCATTATAATACTTCGATTCGATGATATTATGTTATAAGTATTTTACGATGTCTACCTACACTTTTTGATGCAAACGAACCTTTTTGATGATAAAAGTCTATGATTAAAACTCCAATTTAGCAAAGCTATGGGATAAGGCTTTTTGAAGTGTTATGAAAACAAACCAACTTCAAAAATAAATCACAACAAAACTTACTAAATTTAATAGATTGTTATCTCATGTCATCAGACGATTATCAAGTACAGAACATTTACAAGTATTCTAGGAAATCGTTCAAAAAGAATAGGAGGGGTTCTCATGAAAACGTTTGTGAAAACAATAATTTCGAGGCGCCAGATACGTCACCAAGAAGTGATATTCGCTGCGATGGAAGAATGGACAGTAACCTGGATGCTCCCGGATGTAGTTGTGATATAGACCCCGAGGGCGAAATCGCTAATATTCTCCATATGAAATGTCCAGTTATTACACTGGCGCAACGGCAACTGGCGAGGCTCTTGGATGAAACAGACAGACTTCTGTGCGATAACACGAGATGTTGCAGGTTGGCACGGTTTTTTATACCAAAGACGGGCCTAGTTATAAATATGTAGGTAGGTACCGTACTTAGTTAATAAACCATAGTAAAAGTACTTTCACTATGGTTTTATAACTAAGTACGTGAGTAAATGAGGTAAGGAAGACTATTCTACCTACGTTGAGAATACGTAGGTTGAGAATAATCTTTCTTACCTCATTTCGTTCTGTGGGGAAATTTCTACCGTCAGGTGAGAACGGAGGGTTATGTCGGACTTCGAGTCTAGTTTTAGCCCGCCATAGCCGTACCCTTAGCGGTCCCATCACTCACCGGTATCACCATGTGCGGCCTATACTATGGCTAGACCGCAAATCCCCCCCAATAGCCTCCTGTTCAGGCCTGAGTCTGGTCGAGCAACGAGTCTGCTCCGAAGCTTCCTTATGGTGGCTAAAGATCGTTTAGCGCCCGTTGGTCTTATGCGGGTGGAGTGAGAGGCACGCCCTCTGGGATCTCCGCCTCCTCTTTTGCATGCATCATCTCCTTGCAAAAAGAACCGACGGCATTCCACGCGTTCTAGCTTCTGACCATGGACTGAACCAGGGCCGGCCGGAAACGCAACGATAGATATATCTTACCTACCTGCCTCAACATTTACACAAATTAAAAGTAATGTGGTAATTGTTTCAGATCTATATACGACTTCGTGTGTATTTGTAGAGAGCTTTTCCTTAATCAAGATAAATATCGACTGGTCTTTGGAATGTTAATTGGTTTAGGTTTCATTCTGGGAGTTCTTTTTGGGGCTGCATCTTGCGGATCATACCTCGGTCGATTCAACAGCCCAATCCTTAGTTGTGTCGACAATTATTTTGCTTCTGACAGGTTTTCCAATATCGAGAACACATTTCGTAGCATAGTTTAGTTAGAAACTACTTATTTATAGGTACCATTAATATCAACATGTAATTTTTTCCTAAGTACCTACCTGCAATATACCAACATGTAATTTTTTTTTTACAAAAATCTTGTATTTCAATAAGAATATTTTATATGATTATAGAATAGATAATGCTGTCGGACTCTTTAATTTAATTCAGTACCTACTTATAGTGGCGTAGCGTAGGGGGTCATAGCCCCGGGCGGCGCAGATATAGGGGCGGCGGCAGCATCAGCTCATAATCAGATCAAATAGAACTGTATTGTCATAGGGCCTACATAGGTAGGTGAGGTTCACCACGTCAGTTATTTCCGCGGGGCGAAAAGCGAGCGGCGGAATGTCATTTAGCTACGCTGAATGTGCAGGGAGGCAGGGCCGTCTTAACCATATTGGGCACCGGGGTGCGAAAATCAGCCTGCGCCCCACCATTACCTACGAAATTTTTATTTTTTTTGTAGTTTGTACTTATTCTACAATAAAATTAGGTAGATCAAACTATAAATTTCCAGTTTAAGCTGACCTCGCATTGTACGGAAATCTTATAAAATCCGAGCTCAGCATATACTGGAAAACTATAGCTTGATATGTAGCTGTGTGTACCTACATTTTCAAACATCAAAATAAATTTTTTTGGCTTGGCTACTTTAAATTAATTTCCACAAAACAACAATTTTACACAAACTCCTTGCACAAAATTAACATTTCAATAAGTACACGAATTAAATAACTATAACATAGTAGGTACTATAACTTTACTAAGTAACTATAACTTTTCAATACAAATACAGAATAAAGGCTCGTGCAGACCAGCGCGACGCGTCGGCGCGACGCGACACGAACAATAAAATTTCTAAGAAAACTTCACGGTATAACAATAACCGGTGTCGCGTCGCTCTAGTCTGCACGAAGCTTCAGTAGGTACCTACATAATGCCAAACGTTACTTACGGTCACTTACTACGGCTATCGCAAATTTAATGGTAAGTACTTAATTGTAACGCCAGTGGCGGACTAAGCCTATCGGGGGCCCGGGGTGGCAAACCAAACGGGGGCTCGGGGCGGCCAACTATACGAGATTAGGTGCACATGATGTGTAGGTATAAGGCGATCGGCTTGCGCCCCCTTAGGCCTCATTTACGACCTTGCCGCGGTGAGCGGCGGCTAAGCGCGGGGCGGCGAGCGGTAAGAACAAAAGTATGAAAATGTTTGAAGCACGCCACGAGTCGCCGCTCATAGCGAAAACGCGCGCGGTTTTGTCGGAGCGGATCGCTGCAGCGGCGCGCGGTGCGGGGAGCAGCGAGATCAAAACTACAAGCGAATGAGTGCGACGCCACGAAACAGAGCGGCGCGGATAGCGGTGTAGGTGTGACAGACTCGGCGGCGAACTTATAAACAAAAAATTATAGCCATAATTTTGAGCACGTTCTGACTACCTAAATACGTCCACCTCGGCCGGTGCCGCTAGCCAGCCGTAAGCCGCTACTGAGGGTAGGGTACGTGGCGTGTAAAACGCACCGCTTGCCGCCACCGCCCCGCCTGCAACGCCGCTCGGCGCTAAGACCGAAGTCGTGAACAGTAAAAGTACTCTGTGGTCGTGAATGGGCCGTAAGACCCTGCGCTCGGGTAATTCGCACGGTGGCAGTAGAAATTAAGAAAATATATTAAATTGTTCAGACGGAGTCTATGCGGGAAAATATTTTGTTCGAGAAATATTTTCCTGATACCTACCGTCCGAACTTGTCACCGAGGAGGCCGTGTCTCGAAACGATTTTATCGATACGACACTCAGTGTCGCTTATGTTCATGCATGTTGCATCCTTCACTTGTTCTTGTCTCTCGTATTCGACTCATCTTCTTTCTCGATGACAACCAGTGTTTAAAAAAGGATGAACCCAATACCTCCTAGAACGCTGCTTGCGTCTTCGTTTTTAAAATCAATTTATCTACTCTCATATCGTAATATTTGAATTTTAAACTTCATAAACCAGTTCATATTGACATACTTTATAAACACAATACTGAAATTTATAAATAGAATCATATTATAACACTTTTTCTCTAACAAAATAATGCTAACAATTATTTTTCTATTACGATACTTACAGGGCAAATCCAAGAAGTTAATATCGCCAAGGAGTTTTTAAGTTTCCATCAACTTTTGTAATGGAACGTTAGCGGAGGACATCAGCACCGCTCTAGCGCATGCGCGGTGATGTGCTGGGTGCAGCCGCCATTCATAAGTGAAGTTGTACTGAATTTCGTGGGAATTTTTTATTCTTGAAATTTAACTTTGAACTTTTATTTAACAGGTTCAATCCCAATGTATGAGAGTAGATAAAGTAGTGTATAAAACTGCACATAACTAGGTATTAAAACACTCGTGATAGGTACTACTAAAAACGCCGACTGGCAAGAACTATCAACTAACAATAACGGAACTACGGAACTATCAATAACGTCTGGCTAATGAGGAAACATCATCTAATTATTACCCAAGTATTAATTATAAAACACCGGCCAAGTTCGTGTCGGACCACGCACAATGAAGGGTTCCGTAGTTGGGATGAATTTATCCCAAGAACAAACTTAACATTGTAGTGGAAAAACATGTTCTCCCATACGGAATGTATGGGAACTGGTAAACTCAAAGTCTCCGTTCAAACCAAGTAGTAATAACTTTTGACCGAGTGGACCGATTTTAATGAAATAAAGACTAAAATGTAACCTGAAGATACGGACTATGACTTTATTCCCAATACCTTAAATCTCTTGAAAAGAGTCACAAAATTCATGCCAAGAACAAACTTAACATTGTAGTTGAAAAACGTGTAGTCCCATACGGAATGTAGAGAACATGTTTCTACAACTGCAAATTTAAGTTGGTCGATTAGTACTCCTTAACTTGTAAAGCCTACTTAGCTGTGATAGTTATCCTTTTAATTTCGTTATATAATAGGTCTTTACCTATGAAATTGCCGTTTTGTATGAAAAAATTTAAACGAATTTTTTATTTGTATTAATCGAAGTAATCACCAATGCATCTTTGCCAATGCAGTGGCAGTTTATTGATGCCCTTCTTAAAGAAATCAGCTGGACGGGAGGCAACAAATTCTTCAAAGGCCTTTTGTACTGCCTCTCGGGTATTGAATTTTTTTCCCGCCAAGAAGTTATCCAAATTCTGGAAAAAGTAGTAGTCTGTAGGCGCAAGGTCTGGTGAGTAGGGCGGATGACGGAGAGCTTCCAACCCCAGTTCTTACAACTTGGAGACCGTCTGCTGTGCAGTATGAGGTCGCGCGTTGTCGTGCAGTAGCAGCGGAGACGAGCGATTGACCAATGCTGGTTGGAGATGTGCCAGCTTCTCCATCATTGTGTTCAGTTCTTCACAGTACACATCTGCAGTACCTAATGCTCACCCCGTTTGTTAAGAAGCTGTGATGAATCACACCGGCGCTAGACCACCAAACAGTGACCATCACTTTTCTAGGGGTAAGTTTTCGTTTAGGGCATTGTTTAGGTGCTGAACCAGGATCCAACCAACTTGCTGAGCGCTTGCGGTTATCAAACAGAATCCATTTTTCATCGCAGTTAACAATGCGGTTCAGAATTCCTTCATTTGTGTGTCTGTTGAGCAGTGCAAGGCACGTCTCGACGCGTACTTTGCGCTGGCGATCATTGAGTTCGTGGGGCACCCATTTGTCAAGCTTTTTTACCTTGCCAATTTGACGCAAATGGACCAATATTGTTTTGACGCTAACGTCGAAAGCTGTTGCTAATTCAGCCGTAGATTGTGTATCATCAGCTACCACAATCGCCTTTAATTCGTCATTGTCGACCAAAGTCTTCGGACGACCGCGAGGTTCATTTTTCAGGTCGAAATTTCCAGAACGGAAGCGAGCAAACCAATAACAGGTGGTGCGTTGGTTTGTAGTGTTAGCACCGTAAACGTCGTTGATGCTGCGTGCCGCTTGTACCGCGTTGCTGCCACGACGGTACTCATATTCCATAATTACTCGAATTTTTAACGTATCCATGATGACGAAAAAGATTGAAATGCGATGAAAATGTAACACTAATCAATAAACAAATTACTACTTTTGGAAAAAAAAAACATGTTTTTAAAATAAAATTAATTTGAAATTAGAATTCTTAGCCAAACAAAAATTATTTTGATTTGAAATGGCCAGTACTGCAGAACGGCAATTTCATAGGTAAAGACCTAATATATAACTACTACCGTGAATTTTTCAGATTTCCAAAACCAACCATTTAGCTGGCAGGGGGGGGGGGACACTCGACTCTCAACAAAAAAAATCTGTTAAAAGCTTAATATTTTTTGCAATCGGATCCCTGAATCCAAAAATCGTTTTAACAAACTCACAATATTTTTGAATGAACTTTCTAACGATACCCCACAACATGGGGTAGATGAGAAAAAAAAACATTCCCACTTTATTTTACTTGATTTAATTTTACCACTTTGTCGGCATGATTAATATGTATACCTACCCATGCCAAATTATAGCTTTCTAGTACTAACCGTCTCTGAGCTAAGCCACGGACAGACGGACATGGCGAAACTATAAGGGTTCCTTGTGTACTACGGAACCCTAAAAACCAGCTGTTACACTATAACGTAAGTAATAATATAATTAATATTATTCTTATCATTAATAATGAATATTAAATGAATAATACTTGAAGATAGCATATATTATTGTTTTAGTTGATGTAAGCATGTATTAAATACTAAACAATACAAGAGCATCTCACTCGCACCCACCCATGTATGTAGATACCTACTGCCTCGCGCTCGCTCCTACAGCTACCCTACATGCTTGTCTGGCAAGGGGTTGGAAGTATCAAAAATGTCTGGCTAATGAGGATACATCATTTACTTATTACCCAAGTATTATATATAAAAATCAGCTTTTATACTATAACGTAGGTAAAATTATAATTTTATGAACATTAAGGGTGTCTGGCAAGGGGTTACCAGGATGTTAAGTGTCTGGCAATGAATAACGTGATTTTAATAATATTCTGAAGATAATACCAAAAAATCGCACTTTATTATTTGATGAAGTTAGATCGGTATTTTACACACCTTTAGTACCGTTTACCTGCCAAAGCCAGGGCAACCCAAACTTCATAATGGTCCATTGTTCTTACCTGTGTTGGGAGCATGCGCTGACAAACTTTCAGCTTTTATAAAATAACGAAGGTCTGGGGTTCACGGGCTCTCGCTCTATAACTGTCTTGTGCATGGAAAGAAAAATATCCAATAAATCATATACTTACTAAGTTCCATTTTGATTGTATGCGTAACTGTTTCCGAATATTAATGCAAATTAATATACAATTTGAGAGCCTCCTCTTAATGTTGATGATAACTACTCCTTGCAAGATCATCACTACATAGTAACAAAATAGTTTTTCATTTTTATGTGAGTGATGATTGCATTATAAACCATCATCTACAGGCTAACAAAAATCCATATAGGTGACCCTACTCATGATCAGTTATGAGGAATGTTAAAAATCAATTAAAACAGAGATTTCAGGAAATTTATTCTATTATACAAATTAAAAGCATTTCGCCATTGGTGGAACTAACGGAAAAACATCCTAAAATAGTATGGTAATTAATGTAATTAAACATGTTTTTAAAACTTTATTGGTTATTCCAATTCGTTTTTTTTTAAATATTAGTCCATTTATTTAGCAAAGCCCTGAAATTTTTCATGTTACAAATCAACACAAAATTAAATAGCGATAAACTTACAATAATTACAACATATTTTTAGATACCAATTAAATCTAAACAGTGAAATTATAATACTAAGGCTCTTGAGTTACTTCTCCTCGCACCATTCATTCTCCTTACGAACTTGATCTTCTTCAGCTGCAGTAAAATCATTTTTTATATTGAATGTCTTGCGAATTTCTTCTGGAGTTTTACCTTTTATCATATTGGCTACAGTTTTGCAAGTAACATCCAGTAAACCTTTTATGTCTAAGTAGTTGGCAGCTAAAATTAGTTCAAAAAGAGTGCCTTGATCAACTTTTAAAAAATCTGCGTCCCATGATGAGATATCATCTGTTCGTTTTTCTTTATTCTCGTCATCTTCTGGCAATGGTGGATCATCTTTGTGGTACGTGGCCCACTGAATCACTTTCTTTAGTATTGCAGAATTCACGTTGGGTAATGGGACTACCTCCTCTTCATCATCTTCCATTCCTAAATCTTCTAACATTGTCTTGATTGTTACCGAGCATTTTGCAATCTCAACATCAACTGTAAAAATTTCACTATCCGAAGACTGCAGTTTTATGTTAGGCATCTAAAACAAATCCAAAAAAACTTATAAACATACCAGGGTAAGGAAAAATGGGACGCCATTTTACAATGTTCCCAGCTATTTTATAAATAGTGTATGAAACAGTTATCACAGTATGAGTTACGGTAATTGAGGAGCACTGTACCTTGGAATTTATGATAGGACTTGAAGCAGTATTGTACACTGATCGATGAATTTAATGTGCGCGAGTATCACAAGTTTTAACCAAAATTGAAAATACAAAGGACAGGTTGAACGAATGCTATCTCATTCGCGTCACAGATTAAAATTCGTTTCGATTTTCGTCATTTCATTTGACATTTACTAGAGCAGAGAACAGGAGAAATGAGTTTGTAGAGATTTGCGAAATCTATCGATATCGAACAGAACAGAATGGGGATAAAAATTGCCACTTGCTCACTTCAGATGTCGCTACTACACAGCGTCTAAAAATTTGACAGCTTGCTGTTACTATCACCTAGCATCAAATTTTTAACAAACAAGTGACTTCTTCTACGCTTAATTATTAAATGCCCCGTTGCGCGGCGGTGTAACTGCTAAAATACGGGGACCCATGTATTTGCCAAAGATGACGAAAAGTGTGGCAGAAAGCTCTCCGAAAAAAAATTGGAAGTCCGATATTTTGGCGAGACTATATGCTATCCTTTTGAAACCGGAAAACTTTTATTGGGAGAAATTCGTATACAGGTGATGTTCCCAAGAGTGTTTTCTTTACCTACAGGCACTTGTGTTATGATATTATGTAAATTATAGTAAAGGTGTGGGTATTTTGTATTATCATATTAGAGCAGTGCTTTTTTTTTTTTTTTTTGAGGGTGGGAAATTATCAAATAACTTCTCCCGCTCTGGGCGGAGCGGGAGGGCGTGTCAGACTTTTACTGACTAAAACCCACCCGTGTTCCTTCCGTTGCCTGTGTGCCGGGGTCGCGATATCCCTTTCAGACAAACCCGCAACCCCGGCAGGCATTGGCCCTTCCGGACCCCGTCAGTTGGTGCTGACATCTCTTTGAGGCGCGCGTGGAACACAACGCGCCGTCGACCCGGGCCTGGTCCCTATCGGACGGCGAGCTACCCATTGCTCACCGTCCGCAAGCCCGCGCCTACGGTGGCCGGAAGTCGGCTCGCGACTCCCGACGCCCGGGGCGTCTCCTGCGGCGACTAGGGGCGCGAGGGCGCGCATTTTGCCTCTCCCTCGCGCGCTCCGCCTCCTCCTTCGCGAGCATTACTGCTTCGCAGAAGGAGGTGACGGCCTCCCATGCACTCTCGCTCCGGACCATGGCCTGAACCAGGGCCGGACGCGAGAGATCGCCGCCGCCGATCGCCTCCGTGAGGACACGGCGGTGCTCCGCCCAAGCTGGGCAGACCTCCACCGTATACTCCACCGTGTCCTCCGGGCGATCCACACAGTGGTGACACCCGGGCGATTCCTCCCTCTTTATCCTGAACAGGAACCTCCCGAAACAACCATGTCCTGTGAGGACCTGTGTCAGGCGGAAGGTGAGGACGCCATGGCGCCTCTCTAGCCACTCCTCAAAGAGGGGACTTATCGCCACAATTGTGGCGTGCCCAGCGCTGGGTTGCGACAATCGCACTCTCCATGCCGCCATGAGATCCCGCCGCACAGTGGTCTGAAAATCAAGCTCCATACTCATAGAAACTTAATGTCAGAAATTAATAAATAAAAATATGTTTTGTGTTTAGTATACCTCCCTATGTTTTACTAATATAGTATGAAGGGTATGAGTAGCTCCATGCGTGAGAAAAAAATTTTTTTTTTTTTTTTTGTATGGAATGAAACACTTAAAGTGCTTTTTTTCAAAACTGAATAGAACTGATAGGCTGGTATTCACATGAGCTATTGCACCATACACGGCGATCAAGATGACATACAATTCTTGTGCCTTTCGGTGCCGCTTTGCATGTAGCAAGCTTTGGAAATTTTGAATTTACAGTTGGTGATCTTTCAAATCTTTGATGGTATTTTGTGAAGTTACATATTGCTTTGAATATGAAAATTGTATGTAAACTAATACTCATGCAAGAAGAGACAAACATACACACACACACACCCTCACACACTCACAAACTTTCGCCTTTATAATCTTAGTGTGATTATAAAGGCGAAACTTTGTGTGTGTGTGTGTATGTTTGTCTCTTCTTCACGCTCAAACAGCTGAACGGATTTGGATGAAATTTAGCACACATAATAGTTTATAACCGGGAATAACACATAGGTTACTATTTATCTCGATATTCCCACGGAATCGAGACTTATGCGGGTGAAACCGCGGGGTGCAGCTAGTAAGGAATAAATATGTACTAAGGATATTTTTATTTTTAAATATATGGTTAAAAGTGAAGAAAGATAAAAACATGTATTAAATAGTTAATGTATAATACGTTTGGGGGAGCTGTTAATGAAATAGTTAATACTAATACATTACAACAAAAATTATGTGCAAGAAAGGCAATAACAATAAAAGTAACGTCAAAATTGTCAATTTAAGACTACAACAACTATTTACAGCTCCTATAACTATGATATATTAAATATTACTGTTTAATTATATTACTAATTAATTATATTAATTAATTTAATTATATTCTTATTATTATTTTATTATAATTATTTGCTATAACTACTTATACAAAAACGATTAGCAGAGAGTATCTTTGCTGTCGTCAGTCCTCTAAATCCGAGTCCAGCATTGACGCGTTAATATCAATAAATTCAACATTCTCTTTGTCTAGATCTGCATCGTCACCAATAAGAAGAGATTTCATATCATCAGTAATAGGTGTATTTACTGATTTTCTCAGCACAGGTCTTATGCTGGACAGGTAGGGATCTGACGAGACAAGGAGACCATTGAAAATGTCTTCGTTTGTCGCTTTTCGACAAAATTTGCGCGAATGCTGTTCTCGGATTTTCTTGAAGTCTTTGTTTCTGGCTTCCGATGCCTCTTCAGATAATTTGCCAATGGGCATAATATTGAAGTGTTTAATAACTTCAGCACCGTGCAGTAAAAGTTTGTGGACACTCGAAGGCATGTAATACCAGCCATAGAGCTCCACATATAATTCTGCTGTTTGGCGCGCAAAGTTTTTAAACGCCTCAACATTTATGGGTTCCCCACAGGCCATCACACGCAAAAGTGTTGCAAATCTTTGGATCAAACTAGGATCCAAGCCTGTAATAGCTGCAGTATTGGCAGGATTACCAAAAAATTTCCTCGCTGTGTTTCCATCGTTTGTGGTTCCGGAACCTGAAAATTATAAATGAATCAAAACTAATCCACAACTTTGTAAAGAATAAATAGAACTAACGTTATTTGAAAAAATAAGATTTAAGAACAACGACTGTTATCATAACTCACGTTGTTTAACGATGTCTACTAGGAGGCCCATTTCATCACGAAACTTCTGCTGTATAGTTTTTTTTCTACTCTTCAATGACTTTTTGCTGTCTGCATCTCTGGCTTGCCATGTTTTGAAGTCTAGTCTATACGAAATATGGAGTAGGCACTCCATACATCTAATCCAAGCATGAAGTGTAGACAAACCATACTGATATATATCTGTTGAAACAGGTTTTCTGGAAAGAAAGTGAATTAATTAATAAAAAGATACACAGCATTACGGTAATCTGAAATATAACAAATTATTCAAAACTTACTCTGAGATCTTCTCTAACTTATTCATTTCCGAAGGGGTAGCTTTACAGATGTCACAAGTCTGCGTTGAAGTATTTGACAGTTGCGAAGTGATTTTACCATCTATCATGGTCATAAGCATTGAGTGCTTAACAGTATGAATTCCCATAATAGACGGCTCCAGTGCTGCAATCTCAGCTTCAATCAAAGCCTGTTCTTCCTTAATATTTAATTTGTTTTCATTTGCAAATTTAAAATAGAGCGGTCTGCAGAACATTGTGGAAGATGGCTTTGGATTCTCCCATAACTTTTCTTCACCACAAACTAAGCGCAGAGGCACAAAAGAACACATAAAATTGCTTGAATCATCTTCACCCGCCATAGTTTGTTTGTACAAACTTTGCCCTGAAGCACCGTCAAAGCCCCACTTGCATATCAATGTTAGCTCTTTGCCATCTAGCGAAGATTCCAAACGTAGGAATTTCCCAAATCTAGCAACAGTTTTGTCCAAAATCGCTTGAAGCTTTACTTTTACCCCTCTTTCGGTAATTTCTATGGTGTCTTTTGGTGGGTAACAGTCCTTTTTCGCCTCTAAGATAGCAGTATATGAAGGATATAGTAGTATTCCTTCTTCTTTTGCACAAGCTCTTAATATTGTATACTGCCATTTTGAAAGCTTCAATGAAGTCAGAATTCCTAAAGCTTTATCAGCGGAATATATGGGCATAGCTTTCTTGGACTTCAACAATTCCTTTATCTTTGTAGCCTCTTCGGGATGCTCTGTGATCAATTTTATTATATCTGCTACATTTTTGTTATCTGCACTTAAACCAGTTGCATAAGCAAGGCTTTCAGTGCTATGCGTGAGGAGCTCTTTCACTCTTCTTCTCTTCTGTAGCGGGCTTAGCTCCGAGAACACTTTTCTTGGACTCACAACAGTTGATGTTCCAACACTGTACGTCTCCGGTTTGTATGATGTTGATGCACCCTCATTTACACCGAAGTCAAAACTGGAACATGGTTGCTGCTCTTCTAACATTAAACAAGGTGTCATCTTGTCCTTCATGAACTCAGGCCATTTTATGTCTTCTTGCAGCCATGTCTCATACTTTTTTATGAAAGTATGTCTCGTGCGATTACACGAGATCCATTTGTTCCTCAACGAACACACACGAGTCTGACAGAATTGTTTCAATTCTTTATTTTCGATTTCTGACAAATCAACGGCATTGACAAAAACTTCATATAATACACTGGGCTGTGAGAAACAGCTATTGTTAGCCACAAACATAAAAATATCCAAATTGGTACTAAAAGCTTCCATCATAACACGAAAACAAATCGAACGTAATAAGTATAGTAAAGCACAAGTGCAAAGAGCTACTGAGTGAAGTTAGTTTAAATGTCCTATTTATATTATAACTACCCTCATTAACACTCGCTGTCCCATAATGCTTATTAAATTAAAATTCAACAATAATGACGGTGATTAACAAATGAGTTATTTCGTGAAATTAATTTTGTAGTAAAATGTAAATAATCTACATCGTTTTCTAATATTTTCATTATAAAAGTCATTAGCAGGTTATTAACTAACGACAATATCAGTTATGTGGTTGGTTACTTCATTTAATTATATACCTGTGTGTTGTTAAATATATTACCTATGTGTTATTCCCGGTTATAAACTATTATGTGTGCTAAATTTCATCCAAATCCGTTCAGCTGTTTGAGCGTGAAGAAGAGACAAACATACACACACACACACAAAGTTTCGCCTTTATAATCACACTAAGATTATAAAGGCGAAAGTTTGTGAGTGTGTGAGGGTGTGTGTGTGTGTATGTTTGTCTCTTCTTGCATGAGTATTAGTTTACATACTATTTTCATATTCAAAGCAATATGTAGCTTCACAAAATACCATCAAAGATTTGAAAGATCACCGACTGTAAATTCAAAATTTCCAAAGCTTGCTACATGCAAAGCGGCACCGAAAGGCTCAAGAATTGTATGTCATCTTGATCGCCGTGTATGGTGCAATAGCTCATGTGAATACTAGCCCATCAGTTCTATTCAGTTTTGAAAAAAAGCACTTTAAGTGTTTTATTCCATACAAAAAAAAAGAAAAAAATTTTTTTCTCACGCATGGAGCTACTCATACCCTTCATACTATATTAGTAAAACAAAGGGAGGTATATTAAACACAAAACATATTTTTATTTATTAATTTCTGACGTTAAGTTTCTATGAGTATGGAGCTTGATTTTCAGACCACTGTGCGCCGGAGCGGCATCGGAGTTACGCCCCGGCGTTTCGCCTCCTCGCGCAACTCCCACATGTGCGCGAGGACTTTTGCCTCCAGATCCTATGGCGGTAGTCCGGCAAGGAGGCTCGCCGCCTCACGGGAGACCGTGCGGTAACCTCGGACCAGCCTAATGGCCATGACCCTTTGGGACGCGTTCAACCGCTGGGCCGGTCGCAGCCTCAACGAACGCGCCCACACCGGTGCCCCGTAAAGGGCCATGGACCGCACGATCCCCGCGTAGAGCCTCCGGCAGGAGGCGTTTGGACCCCCTAGATTGGGCAGGAGCCGCTTCAAAGCAGCCCCAGCCTTCTGCAGTTTGGGAGCCAAACGTCGGAAGTGCTCCACGCAGAGCAAGAGCAGTGCTAGAATTAACATCTCTGAAGTTTTTCCGTCAGGAAGTTCATCCTCGAGTTGGTTTTCAACTCTGATCAGGTTATTTCTATCGTACACCTCCAGTCTTTAATAAAAAAAGAACAAGTCTGCATACACAAAACCTATAAATTATAAAACGTTCATAATTTATTGACTTTTCTACGAAAGCTGCTTTTTTACCAGTGGTAGACTCTTCCCCTGTGCTTAGCTCGTCTTTTAAATAGTGCTACACTCCAAGTCGCATACATATTTATCTAAGTTTCCTATAATTTGTGATTGACACAAAAGTAAACATAACACAACAATGGCGGTTTTGAAGACGGACAACTGTTCTGAGCTGCCTTTATGAGCTTTCAGTTTTGAACCCCTTTGTACGGAAATCCATGTATAGCTTGATATGTATCCGTGTGTATATTATTATGACAAATAAACATAGTAAGTTTCCCTTATATTCTACCAGGTATCTATTGTTAATAAAATAAAAGAAGGCCCGCGGAAAAGTGTGGACCTACATTTTTATGCAGTCTGATGCAATGACATAGACACTAGCGCCGCGTCAAATGGATTTCAGTGGTGGCGCGGACTAAAAGAATGTTTTTTTGAGTGAATCAAAAATATAAGTTCATAAAAATAAAAATAATGATTTTACTTAAAAATAAAAAAATTATAAATTAAGAAATATTTAAAATTTTATATGTCCAAAATTAAAATAAACGAAAAAATAATGATATCTTCTAAGAATATTAAAACTAAAGCCTCTATAATCCATAATTGAAAAACTATAACTAAAAAAAAAATGAAATAAAAATCATCGGGTAAAAGCCTTCTCCCTTTATCGCTATAAGGCTGACTGTCCACTGGAGTGGAGAGGAGAGGAGCGGAGAGGAGAGGGAGCGGAGCGGAGCTGTGCCAATATTAACCAATGGAATTGCATAAACTTCGCTCCGCTTCAGTGGACAGGGTATTTATTTGCAAGCTAGTATAATAGATCATACAAAACCGCGAAGCGGAGTGAGGAAGCGGAGCGGAGAAGCGGAGCGGGGAAGCGGAAAATCCCGGCCGCGGGGTAAATTACTTGTCGCGTGAACTCGTTCTAGATCCGCACAGTCCGCAACTCCGCTCCGCACTACCTCGCTCCGCATTAATGGACAGACACAGTCCGCAACTCAGCTCCGCATTACTCTCTGGCTCCGCTCCGCTGCCTCGCTACTCATCAATGGGTAGGCAGCTTTAGTCACCAGACTAAAGCTGCCTACCCATTGATGAGGAGCGAGGAGCAAATAGCGTACGTTATAGCCTACAGACTGACCACAGGGTGGATGGTCTCCATCCACAGACCGATTTCATCAATCGTAGCTTATCCTTCGATCGATCCGTGCGGCTACCATTATTTAGCCAGGAGGCCCCTGTTACCGGTTAGGCTCACCGCTCTAAAATCACTCCGCAAATGCAAGCGGGGTTTAGGCGTGCAGGACGACGAGGTGGTTGCAGAGGCTCATTGAACCTATATTCCCAGCCGGAAGGTACCAGTTGCCCGCACAAAGTTCTGTAGTTTTAATATATTAAAAAGACTTACTAATTCCATGTGTACATCGCACATTATCCGTTAAAAGAATGTCAAATAGTCTGTTTTTTCTGAGGGATGTTACAAAGGAGACCATCGATAAAATTTATAAGTTACCATTCTCGTGATGTGATATCTTTTCATAAAATGTACGAACATCACTACTAATGAATGGAGTGCACGAAAACATGGTTGTTTTTCAGCTTTCCTTGGAGATTAATTTGAATATCAATATGATCAGTTTGATTCAGTTTTGATTACTGTTAAATAATTATGAAGTAATTTTGTAGAATTTAAAATTAAACATTTAGTTATGTATGATTTATGTAAATAACCTAGCGGTTAGCGTCTGAAAGTGCTTCTAGATAGTGAAGTTGTTATTAAATATAATCATGAATTTTACCTACATTCAATGATTTAAGTAAGTGTTATTAATAGCTGAATAGTTGTTCTTTATTGTTTAGTATTTTTTTAATGTTTGAGTATTTCCAAAGAATAAAAAACAGTGTCAACATTTTGACGTGTCGGTTTTTGGTTTTCGTGTTCGGCCGCCATGTTTGTCCTTTTATAATTTAGAAATTGAGAGATTGTATGGGTAATAGAATATTACTTTTTACTGCTGATGAGAATGCTAGTATTAGGATTACTTATATATTATTGAAGAATACCAATCATAATCGTGTTCATCAACATGAAAAAATTATGTGTGTAACTACAGCTTTCGCGTCCTTTGTTATTCAGGTATTCAGGATGGTTGTTGGATCAGCGACGTACCCAGGGAGGCAAGTGCTCCACAAGATGCAACCAATGGGCATGACTCCCCGCGAGCTGTCAGAGTACGATGACTTGGCTACAGCACTAATTGTGGACCCGTATCTTGGCATCACCACACACAAAATGAATGTTAGATATAGACCACTAAAAACAAATAAAGAAGAGCTGAAGAGTATTATTAAGGAATTCATCCAAACACAGGATTACAATAAAGCATACACTAGACTAGCAAATGGTGAATGGATGCCAAGACATTTTAGCAAAAATAAACACCAACAGATCAAGCTAAGAGAACATGTTAGTATTTATTTTAGTAGACTTCCTAATCTTGTGTATAAATAACTGATTGAGCCTGTATTGTGTTTTATCTTGAGATTTAAACTTTTGTCTAAACCATTATCAATAAAATTGCTAGGATCTTACTATGGCATTGGGTTAAATTTTGTTAACTCTTGTTACTAATTCATTAGGTAATTGTTGAATGATATTTTTGTTTTAAAAAATTGCTCATTTTATTTTTATTTTTTTCAGATTTATCGTTATTTGCGAGTGTTCGATAAAAAAGCGGGCTTTGTTATTGAGCCATGTTATAGGTACTCTTTGGAAGGTGGAGTTGGAGCCAAAATATCGACAACCAAAAAATTTTTCAAGCATGAAAGAATTGATTTTCTTGTTGGATGTATTGCTGAGATGACAGAAGAAGAAGAAAAACAATTACTTCATCCAGGAAAAAATGATTTCTCTGTAATGTATAGCTGTAGAAAGAATTGTGCCCAGTTGTGGCTCGGTCCTGCGGCATACATTAATCATGACTGCAGACCAACTTGTACTTTTGAAGCTACTGATCGTGGCAAGGCTTTTGTTCGTGTGTTGAGAGATATTGAAGTTGGAGAAGAAATAACTTGTTTCTATGGAGAGGACTTTTTTGGAAATGGTAACTGTTATTGTGAATGTGAGACATGTGAAAGAAGGGGGAAAGGTGCATTTTCTGTCCAAAATGCACACAATGATGAGCAAGCAACTAGATACCGATTTCGAGAAACTGATAATAGAATAAATAGAACAAAAGCAAAACAGTCACAAAAAAATGAAAATGGCAAAGTCCCTGAAAAATCTCGAATATCTAGTAGGCAAAATTCTGACATAGTTTCTCCACTTAGCATGAAGGAAATGAAGCAAAAAGGTTTAACAAAATATGATGCTGAACTTTTAATAGCTCAAGGTTGTATTGCAGATGTTGTAGATGGAACTGTCAGTAAAGAGGCACAGGGCAGTAGAGAATCTTCAGCTTCCAGTCGAGGTGAAAGGTTGCGGCGTCGGACAGATAGCAATCGAGCGACGAATGGCATGACAATGGTATCTGCGGCTAATGTTAAGCGACGAGCACCCCCATCTCGCTGCTGCAGCACCACTAGTTCACGCAGTAGTCGCGACTCCCATACAGGCATAGTTTTACGAAGTCACAAACGCTTACTTGATACCTGCACACAGTCTACTTGTCCTAAACCCACATCAAAACAAGGTACTGATGTTAAAATTGATAGGAATCTTACTACACCAAAAGAAGAGACAGAGTTGAATGTTTTAGATACAAATAAAATTAATATTAAAACTGAACCAACACATGACAGTCAAAATGAGAATATTGATTCTGTTGATATTACAGACACACATATAGAAAAACCAGAGAATAATTGTGATACAAAAGAATCTCTATTGCAAAGAACAGAATTTGGTATTATTAATACTGAAGAAAAGATTGAAACTTCTGTAAGCAATTCCAATGTTCAAGAACAAAAGGTTGATAATAAATGTGTAAGTGACAATGCTTGTGTGAAAAGTGAGATTTATGATTTTAGAGAAAATGTGAATCCAAGTGAATCAAAA
This sequence comes from Agrochola circellaris, assembly GCA_914767755.1. Lineage (NCBI taxonomy): Eukaryota > Metazoa > Arthropoda > Insecta > Lepidoptera > Noctuidae > Agrochola > Agrochola circellaris. The sequence goes on from OU611847.1 coordinate 9,086,656, forward strand.
GATAGTAAACAGAACAAGAATCCAAAAATAGAAGTTACAAGTAGAACTGAGGAGTCCAAAAAAGAAACAGACTCAGGACCACCATGGTTGGCAGATAATTCAAATAAAAGTAGTGAATGCCCGTGTACACCTCCACGGCGAGGACTAAAACTCACATTACGAGTGAAAAGGAGCCCTGTAGTGGAGGAAGTAATGGATTGTGGTAATACGACGGAGGCGACCGAGTATGAAGTATTACGGCTAGAGGGCGTTGACCCAGAGACGGCGCGTCGCCTGAAAAAACGACGTCGGTCTAAGGAGCGTCACCGTAAGCACAGCCCCATCCGTCCTCTGCCTCCAATGAAGCGCTTAAGATTGATATTTGGCAATGAGAGTCGTACTATTGATTTGCCAACTGCTATCTCAGCAGACTGACAGCCGCAACTACCTTATGGTTATTTTTCCACCGTTATTATTCAATTATTAGTTTAATTGACACTGATTAGGATTATTTTATCTAGTATTTATTTTGGTGACGTGAAGTTCTGACATTTGAGTAATGTGTGATAAGCATCAGATTTTAAGTTGATGATTCCATGATAAACCTATTTATTAAAACAGAAATTAAACTTTTTATTGATTTCATTAGCGCAAATTCACTGCATTATATCCTATAGATTATGTGTCAGGCATTTTCATGATCGTCAAATAAGTTGATCTAGACTTAGTATCTGTTATATAAACTAATGTTATTCTGTTACTTTATGTACAAAAACAAAGTTTTGTCTATTGAAAGCCAGATACGACTTATTTGACTTACTGTGAAATAAGTCCTGGTGGATTAAACTGCCATTTGGTAAGAAAAATACATTGTTGCTGGTTTTTTTTTTTAACAATTGGGAGCATAGTTCTTACCATTTTTATTTGTGTTGACACTTTGTTGACTTGCTACAGGTAGATCTCATTGCATTGTATAATTTATTTGTTCTTGTATCAATGTCTTAATGAAATGTGTATATTGAATATGGTATGGATATTTCGATGAGCTAAAATAAATTCTCTATTTAAAGAGTAATAATTATTATTAGTAATATGTAGTGGTAAATCTTCAATGTGAACAAGGGTGTAGTCTCGAGACAGGATTCAATCATTTCCAAAGTCAGAAGATTGTGTAGTATGCATGAAGAGAGCTTTATTGAAAATCTGTTGGATTATGAATTGTTAAAATTCCACATTGTAGAAATTAATTAAATTGTGCTGAATTTTTGAAATAACATTTTATCCAATTTGGTTCTAATATTGATACATTTTCACAGGCAAAATGTGAATACTTACCTAATGTTAATATGTACAGTTTCATGTTGATTTTTATTATAGGTATGGGAAAGAAATGTAGCCGCGACAGGTGTTACGCTTGTAAAAAGCTGTTCAGCAGTTGTAGGAAAATAGTTTGTATATAACAGTAAAATTAATGATTATAATGTTGAAGTATTTGAAATACATAAAATTTAGGGACAACTTTAGAGTGTGGGTACGTTTACGACTAAACAGGGGTTCAGTTGAGTAGGAACTGAAGCAGATCCGTATTTACAAAAGATTGAAAAGAGGAAGACTGCATTTAAGGTTGCACTAGTCGATAATTTTTCCATAAAAAAATTCGGAGGGTATTACTCCACTGTTTGATATTGTACTTACATACGTTGTTGTAAATTGTACGTTCATACGTTTCCGCAGACACGATCGAATAATGAGATAAAACGATATCATGTTTAACAAAGGTAGACATGATATCGTTTTATCTCATTATTCATTTTGTCTGTGCGTAAACAGAATAATAAAATAAAAAGCCATCAATAATTTATGAGCCAACAAAGATTCGTTTTTCTTGCTAATTTTAACTAACGCAACTTTGGGCGTAAATAAGTAATAAAAGAAGTATAAAATGTCCAAAACAAAGTCGGCACCAACAAAGCTCAATTATCGAAGAGTATAATAAACTTATTTGTAATTGATTTATGCAGTGGTTTTTCATTAAAATCGATTTTCTAAAGGACGTTTCGACGAGCTCGTTTTATTAATAGTTCGGAATGGTGGCTTGCGAACTAGACGTTGTGCGTGTAGACTAGCGTCTCATTGATACTATCTCCGTCGGACACGATGCTAGGCGAGACAGCGTGCTTTTTGACCACGCCCACCAATGAGTTCGAGCCCGCGACTAGTTCAACCTTAAATCTTACTTTTGTCAGTGTTCTAAGGCTAGTTCTATAGACGCGACAGACTGAATATTCATTAAATAGTTAGCTTCAAAGCAAAGGGAAAAGGTGTTTATTTTACACATAAGTAATTAAAATGGAACATGTTGTAGAGCATCATTGGTAATGGAAGTCTAGAAATATTTAAATTACAAAATTAAATTATCATTACTTCTGTTGTTCCATGATCACCTGGGGGTTCAATGAAATATAAAAGTAATTCAATTAATATATTTTATTTAGGTAGTATATCAAGCATATTTATATTTGTTATTATTACAAACAACAATATATTGATAGCTACAATGGGTCAATTTAGGATACCCACAAATATTAATAACACCATGTACCTACCTCTAAGAGTGGTCATTTTTACAAATTGTAGAATAATTTGTGTACTTTATAATTTACAAGTATTGGCTGTATTAGAAAAATGATGCACACAACTTAACTATGTGGCTGGATTGGTAATTCTGCAGTTATTTGTGAATTGCTGGTTTTATGACTAGCTAATGTGATATTCCTCATTGGAATAGTGTATGTAAGAAATCTGTACTTTAGATAAAAACAAGTTGCATATTGTTGACAAACATGAAATATTTTTCATTTCAATAATTATCACAATAAATTGCCTCGTTTCTTTCTAAAATTTTGTTTAATTTGATGCATATATTCGAGAATTTAATAGAGGACCCTTATTGATGACAAAATCCATCATCTCCCTAAAAAATAAATATTTCATGGAAGACAGGATTCTATTTTTATGGGTTTTTTATTTTCATTACAAGAGTTCCATAATCACAATTTACAAATAATCGCGTAATTAATAACGAAAAATTTAATACTTTTGAGTTAGTTTATTATCAACTTAATGCAATATTGACATTGGTATGCCCATTCTCAATTATAAGCTGTGACTTCTTGCGGGGATGGCTGTTGTTGTCATTCTGCTTTAGTGTCCATACCTGAAACAATAATATTACAAATAAAGCAATGCTCAATAAAATTGGGGTGCTACCACTCTATGCATAAGTGCGCCAACTATTAACCTATTATTCAGTATTTTTGACAGTTTCTGAAACTGGTTGATTATAATGTGAAGGCACATTTACACAATGCAAGTTTCTTGCCTGTTGCATACAATAAAATGAATGGATCATAAAAAAATTGTATAGACAACAGCTATTATATTGCATCAAATTACTGAGTTAATCAGGCATTCAATTCCTTCCAGTAAGATGTAAATCAACCTAAAACTTACTTAAAAATCTTTTTTATTTTTAGATAAAGATAATTCTGATTGCTGTTTATAGTATAGTATCTATACTAGGTATCCTTGTCCTTGCTTGCACTATGTATCTAGAGATGCTACTTTTGCTGAATAAGAGGTAAATGAAGAGTTGTCTATTGGTCAGGAGTTGTGTTAACTGAGAGGCTTATTAGAGAGACAACGAGGATTGTGAAAGTATATGGCGAAAAAACTTATGAGATCAGTCTCAAAACACAAACCAGAACAAATTGACATAACATTCTGAAATGAATGTAAACAAAATAAAGTTACATCTACTTACTTCTGGAATTCCCATTCTCTGTTGTCTAGAGGGCAAACTTGCCTAGTTTTAAGCCAACGTGAGATGCAATGGAAATGGAAAGCATGCTGAAAACAAAAAAAATGTATGTAAGACCATCTGCAGACACCCGAAAACAATAGAATTTGAGGACTGGCCTTACATTACAGACACCCCAGGCTACTGTGCACTCCTCACTGGTAGCTGATGCCTGATTGGCTTGGCATTCTATGCATAAATCCATTATATGGTTACGGCAAATCGCGCAGTTATCGACCACAATATCTGTAACATAGGTATAGAAAACATTCATCACATGAGTTTTTATATGACTGATCAGTCGCGTAGTTCAATAACGTTAACATCTTTCTTACCCCAAGCCCATAAAGCGACAGCATTCCACTGAAATCGAAATAAAATCGATCAGAAACAAATATAACAACAAAGAAATTATAGCGCACCGTTACAATGAGTTTGCGAAATGTATAGTTACCTTTTTTACTTCAAATCTCTTTTTGTCACCTTTTCCACTACTAGAAGAAGCCATTTCGACTTCTTCTTCATCTACATCCATTACAGAAGCCATATTTTTTCAGAAATACCTTATTTTTAAATTCTAAAATGAGGATAATGTTGTACACAAATTTGACAGGAATGACAAACGCAACCGAGCGAGGTTATGTGCTGTATTTTTTTTCAATAATTTGAGTAGTGGGTATCGGGCTTTTCGTATTTGCACAATGTTTATTTTGAGAGTTTGAGAGCAACGTGGTGTGGTGTGAATCTCACATCCGATTTTGAAATCATCATCATCACACAGATTTTGAAATCGCCGGCGAGCCCTGCGACTACTGTCGCTGAGTAAATGTGCCTGCTGCAACATCGATGGATAGTCGAGGAACTTGAATAAATCTTACTGTAATCCATGGAATTAGTGTATATTACCTGTCACTTATTGTTGTGCTTTAGAGTACTCACTAATTTCATGTGGATAGTTTATAAATTACAGTATAGATTTGAGCTTAACCTGTACTCTTATTACGTAATATAAGATCAATCAGAATCTGAATCGTTTTGAAACAGATAGCTAATCCATTGCTTCATAAGTAAGAAAAAAAATCTGCTCAACAACGTAAATAACGCAATGAATGTTGTCGAACTGTCAAAATGAAACAGATTAGTCGTAATCGTTTACGAAAACAAAAATAAAGCTGTTTTCAGGTAAGGCTCGATTTTATCACCATCATTATTCTGCCTTTATACAGCGCTACAAGGTTCTTTTGGCGAATTACCAATATCGGAACTAACGCCACCATCCTGTTTTAAAGCTAAAGTCATGTTATTTTCAATGTATTGATCCATTATTGGGAGAGTTAATGAATCACACACATCCATATTTTATTTTGAGTAAATAATGTAAAACTGATGTCTTTTGAGTTTGCGTTGGCCGATCATACAACACAGCCGCTTCAGTGTACAGTGCAAACTACATTTTCTATTTGATGTAATGACATAGACACTAGCGCCGCGTCTATCGGACTTGAGTGGTGGTGCGGACTTTAGATAGGTCTTACTTCTAATTGCAAGTGCGTATGCAGGAAACTTTTAAGATAACAAAAAATAAAAGTTAATAATTATTTTTTGTTAAGCCGTACCCTAATAGCGTAATTCACGATCTATCAGAATCTGAATCGTTTTTGAAACAGATTGCTAACCCATTGCTTCGTAAGTTCGAAAAAAAATCTGCTCAACAACGTGATTATCGCAATGCATGTTGTTGAACTGTCAAAATGAAACAGATTAGTCGTAATCGTTTACGAAAATATGTTACGTAATTAGGGTACTGTTGAACCACTGCTGGGTAAAGGATAATTTCTGCCACTTCTCAAAAGCAGAAAGCACGTACACGACGATCATCACGATTGCTCATTGCGTGTTGGCGATTTCACACTAGACTTTCCTCAAGATGGTGGATGGTGTCACCATACCATTGTCACAGGGTGAAGGTAAAAACGTCACAAAATAAAACAGAACCTTATCTTTAATGCTTTCAGTCATTTTTATTAGGTAGGTAACTATATAAATCTAAGCAGTGTGTGTGTGGTTTTTTAATTCCAGTTCATCCGTATTGACGTTGTTAGCTTCCCTCGTCCTTTTGTACGAGTTCTTCCAGATTTCATAGAAACACACTGTGGCTTGAAATCTGTAGCACACGAGAAGCGGGACTGACACGTGCGTAATGAGAGTCCAAGCCCAAACTCCATAGAATTCCATCTGTAAAATATAAATGACTTGGGAATTCGTTTTTTTAAATACCGACATCTCCTTCATGCCTACATTGAAGAGAATCGAGCTTAGACTAAGTACTTGGACTAGTAGGTTATTTTTGTTTTAATACAAAAATTAAAGAGGCTTCTAGCGAGATGCAGATTTGTATAATTTGTAGGTGGTTAGGTATATAAAACGAGGACCCAGATTTTAATTTGTTGGATAATTTCCTACTATTAAATATATGCTTTCTTCTAATGTTGAGTTTGTTATAATGTAATGTAATTTATGTAGGCCATGTTGAATAACATATATTTTCGTGTGCTCTGATAAATAAAGTAGGTAGGTAAACGATCGAAAACTCATTGGTACCTGTAGAGGATGAAACTCTGCTCTTGAATTTTTTACTCTGTTTATGAGCCATAGCGCGAAGTTTCCGACGAGAAGGAACGTTACTAGTTGTCTGCCCGGTCTTTGTCGGCCAGTGCCCGCACAGCGTCGAGACCAAGCGTCCAGTACTAGCAGCGTCTGGCACGAACTTTGAATAACAGCACATAGAGGTGATATTACCCTGCAAATATAAAACTGTTCAAACAAACTGGTCCAAAAAGACTTGATTTGTTCGATTTGCGAATGCCCAATTTTTACCTAGTTGCTTGTGATTCTCCGGGATATTGTTGGATTAGAAACCCAGCTCCGATGATTTGAAACAAGTAGTACAAGTAGACGCCACACTGTGTGACTAACAGCAGAGCATGTTCTAGCGGCAACGCTGAGACAGCACGCTTTAGGGGCAGCGTCCGCATTCTTTGAATACACGCTCCCGATCCGATGGTCATTATCAGGAACAGGATCGACTCCCAAATGTTTATCTGTACAGAAAGAAATACGTTTAATAGTAGGCTACACGGCCTCCACTTTGAGATCTGATTTTAAGTAAAACGCCTATTTTCCGTACCTACCTGCAGTAAAGCTAAATTCATATGTTCTGGTTTTTGGAACAGTCCATTGAACAGCATTAGACTAACAATGGTGCCAGCCAAGACTGCTACTCCCATAAACAGGCCCTTATGTGTACTTCCACAGTCAACAGAGAAATGGTTGCTTGATTTGGCTCGAGCACAGCAATGACGTTCTTTTGCAACAATAGAAACGTGGTCTTTTATCGGTTTCTGGAAATTAAGGTTTGAGTTAATTCACTGACCTAATTAATGTTCCTAGCTCTGATGCAGATTCTCGGAACCAATTAGACATATGTGAGGCCTGAAAGTAGGTCGAGGATGCAAACTGACAAGTTAATTCTAGTAGGTAATCGTAGAATCTGTGTTATTGGCTGTGAAAATATTACTGGTACTACATTACAACAACTTTCAACTCTCTCTTCTCTTTCTAGAGAGTTATGTCTGTATTGTTCTTGGAAAAACAAACAACTTACCGATCCTGGAACTGTACAGATATCATTCCAGATTACGAGTATGATGATGGAACACAGAAGGCTGTATTCGACACCACAAGGCCTCAAATAAGGGTTGACGCTCCGAATCAGAGGAGTGATCATGTCAGATACGTTGCAAGTCCAACTGATATTGTGGGTTGTGACATTCAAGTTGCTTAGTGTCAGATTCGATAAATAGTTGTCTTCCATACCAATAGGCAGCTTCTCTTCTCGTATGTAAGTTGTATTTTCCACATGATCCCTTATAAGTATTCTCGAAGGGCCAGTTACGTTGGCGTATCGGATGAATGCTGGGCGGTCATAGGCCATGGCCATAATATCATCTCGTGTCTCCTGAACAACGACGTTTAGCCATTCACAAACGTTTGTAGCTATTAGGTGCATGAGCCCGAATCTATCAAGCACTACCCCTCGCATGGGATCTAATATCTGGAAAAAATAAGCTTGATTGAAAATTGATTAATATTAAAGTCTTAATTTTTTTAATTATTGGTAAATCGTAATCATCGAGTTGTTCTTCTCTTTCTTGGTGTAGGTATCACCTGCAGTAGTTACAGAAGAGTTAAACGTAATGTCTATTAGATTTTTTGTAAGTAAGTTCAGCGGTTTTGATGATGGTTTGTTATGTTCAACCTCGAAGAATCATTGAACAGCATTGAACAAATATGATCACCACAAAATTAAGAACATTTTTGTTGAACTTTGTTCCGTTGAGTTGAGAAGCCACGATGCGGTTGAGCACCAATTAGCGAGTGATTAGTATAATGAAGACTGTAAAATGAACTTAACCTTCAAGACTCAAGCCACAAAACATTTCCCGTAGCGCGCAGCCAAACTCCGCGCTTACTCAACTATTTGTGAAGTTGTATCGATAGTCACGGATCTTATACCTAGAATAGATGAGTCTTAATCTACCTATGTAAGTGTTAGGTAGTCATTTCGAAACTGTTAAGTAGTAGCCATATATGTAGGTAGATGGCGAAGACGGGATCCGAAGTGACCTAGACTGATAAAATTATTTCTGAGTGTTTCCGAGGAAATCCTTGAGAGACAATAGACTCGCCCACATAAATATCTGCCTAAAGGCAATTGTAAGAATGTGGGTGTAAAACAGCAATAAGGTACACCTACGCATAAGCCTTTGGAGAATTCTATGATTTGGTTGTATTTCCGGGAGGAGATTGTGGCTAAGTAATAACAGCCGCATGAGTCGATCCATCAGTTTAAGGTGAGCTTGCCGCGGTATCCTTACATACCGAGGCTCCTCCATGCCTCGGGAAGCACGTTAAGCCGTTGGTCCCGGCTGTCATTCGTGGAACTTTGACAGTCGTTACGGGTCGTCAGAAGCCCGAAAGTCTGACAACCAGTCATACCACGGGGTATCGTGTTACCCAGTAACTGGGTTGTAGAGGTCAGATAGGCAGGACTTCATGTAAAATACTGGTATTCAGCTGCATCCGGTTAGACTGGATGCCGACCCCAACATAGTTGGGAAAAGGTTAGGCAGATTGATTGGTTGTATTTTACAATGGGAAGAAACCTATACTTTGATGTTTGATTGAAACTGAGTAATTTTTATTTAAGTCACTAGGGGATACACCTATCTGCTGAGGTATGTAGTTACTTTATTTGTTCATTAGACAAATCTTTGTATTCGACTTTTTACTGACTGCCGAAATACTTCAAATCGGGAAATAAGCGCCCGTAACTGTTTGCTTGTTAGCGACCAATAACATATGAGCAACCACACAATAGAGAACTTCGTGATGTTTCACTTATCAGCTGCTGATCTGACAGGTACTCGTACGGTCAAGGTCAACCGACTGATGGTGATCTTACTTCTTGCTTATCATCACACAATCGGTCAACTCATTTTTTTTTAAACTTTCCTGCACGCTTATCCTCAATAGAAACGGGGTTTGTCGACGGAAGAATAGACAAAATGACATGTAAACAATCACAATCTGTCATTTCGTCCATTCTTCCGTCGACAAAAACCCATAGAAAACCTGTTTCTATGGTTGTCATGCTACGCGTGCTGTCGTCACAAGCTGTACAAGTGTAAGTGGTGCAAGTGGGCCTACTTACTTCACAAATCACTAAATGCAATTAACGCTAAACGTATTTAAAACATCCTTCTGTCTCGTCATCTTCAAACGATTGACAGAACTGTTTTAAATTCCTTTAGCGCTAGTTCTAACGGGTAATAAACATGTATTAATTGTCTGTATTTTCAAGAAAAAAATATGAAGGTACGTAAGATAATAGCCAGTCAGCAAAGTTGTTAGCGGGGCTGACTGAGTGACGTCACTCGTGCTGCTCCCGACACGTAAAGATAAAGTGTGTCTTACAAGTGTAAGTTAAAAGGTGTCACAGGTCCACACCAGGCATTAATACTTATTGTCCTCAACTTAAGGAAGGATGACACGTGTTCTTTAAGGTGATACCTTCAATGTAACCTTGTGACCTTGACGGATCGCCCCTAAACACGTCTACAAAATGACGAAAATGTTTGTAAATGATCATCTAGCCTTTTCCCATCTATGTAGGGGTTGGCTTCTAACTGGATGCAGCTGTATACCAGAATTATGAAGGTCATTTAATGGTATTCAAATTGTAACAATCTAGCGATCCACCCCTGGCCTCGCACGGTTTTTGCGACTTGCCAAACATCGAGTTTTGTTTATTAATGTAAGCTTAAAATTAATGTATTATACGCATGAACCAATAAATAAATTCCCTAAAGCAGCTGTTCCTAAACTTTTACGGTTATGGAAAGGAAATACACTGCAATCCTATCCTAACTAATATTGTAAATGCAAAAGTAGGTTTATTTGTTACACTTTCACGCTAAAACGGCTGATCGAATTTGAATAAAATTTGGCACTTGGGGCATTAAAATAAGAGTGAAAACCTTGTATCAGGAACTAGCTGCGCTCCGCGGTTTCACCCGCATATGTCTCGATTCCAAAGAAATATCGGGATAAAAAATATCCTATGTCCTAACCCAGGTCATGGTCTACCCATGTGCCAAATTTCATACAAATCTGTTCAGCCGTTTTAGCGTGAAAGGGTAAATAACAAACAAACAAACTCGCATTTATAATATTAGCTCCTAACACAGTTAATGTGAAGAATGGAACTGGTTTATTATTAATTAAAATTTTAAAGTTCGTTTTTATGTCCGATAGTTGTATTCGCTAATTTGGACCCGAATTCTGAACGCCAGTAGGTAATGGGTTATTCTCATTCATTTTTTTGCGATAATCCAACCTAATATTTGCTATTGTGGAATTACCTATTTGACAGCCAACCAAAATAATGTGATAAAATATAACTGATTCGCGGAACCCTTGTGACTTATGTGGATAATCAACTTGAGAAAGCGCTGCTCTAAAGGATGGTGATGAACCGCATCAAAATCCGTTGCATAGTTTAGAAGAACAACGCGATCACACAAACTGACACATACACTTTTATATAATATGTTATATAGAAGTTCAATGGGATTACTACTCACATCTGTATACGAAAATATGAAGACTGTTTGAGCAACCAAGTACAAGATCCTGAGGGCTGGTTTCATGGCGACAATGGCCATCTGGCAGTCTCCCGAGAGGTCGAAGTACCCTCCGAACTGCAGGCACGAGTAGATGATGGAGCCGACTCCGAACCCTGCCACACCCATGTGAAGGTAGAAACTGCCGTAACGGGTGCGTATCACGTTTTCTGCAAATTATTTTTTAAAATAATAGTGACAGGATTAAAAAAAATCTTATCTTGCTTATTTTTTTCTCAAGAAACTTTTTTTTTCCTTTCAATTTGATTATCTTTCTGTGTATAAAATGATACGAGATCATGATTTTTTGGACTAGGTTACAAAAGTTCATCCTTTTCCTGTAAAGCTAATTTGATTGAAGCCTTTTTAAGCTATACTTATTGCAAGATGCAGGAGCTGATAAAATTAGTACTTACCATCTTTATCTTTTCTAGCTAATCGAAGGTGATAAAACGTATACCCCAAAAAGAGCATACTAACTATGTATAAATACATTGTGAACACCTGAAATATTACAAAAAATATAATAATATTTGTAAAACTTAAATCATAATATTTAATCGTTACTCTAATACAAACCGTAGCCCGTAGGCCCGTAGGCCCGTAGACCCGTAGACCCCCGTAGCACTTGCTACGGGATAGCTACGACCCTGAGATACTGGAATGTTTTTGCGAATCTTAGTCGAATCGTGATACAACCACTTTTTCTTTTTTGCAATACAGGGTGTTTGGCGCATGGACCGACACAATTTTTTCAGGGATTTGGGAGGTCATTAGCTAGGTTCTACCCATACACTGGCTGGCTTTTAGTTTTTTTTATAATTAATTTAGAAGTTGTAAAATTTAATTCATTAAATAAAAAAATTAACTTTGGAAGCCTGTAAGGAATTTTCTTGAAACCAGTTGTATAAAACAAAGATGTTTTTAGATTTAAAAGACTTTGGAGAATGCAACAAAATTTGTTTTGTGCCACTACACCCACAAACAAAAAAGTTATTTCAAATTAAAGGACACATTTTGGGAATTTTTTTCATTTAAAAAAAATAATCATATGTAACCAACCGTGACATTTGGGACAAAGGGTGTATGGGTAGAACCTAGCTAATGACCTCCCAAATTCCTTAAAAAATTGTGTCGGTCCATGCGCCAAACACCCTGTATAATGTTTTTGTTGAAAAGTTACTTTTATTTCATGTACCTGATTTACATATACATATTTTGCTTCCCTGTATTAAAAGATTTGCCTTGATAAAAAAAAAGAAGATATTTATGAGATAATTCGTACAAAACATGCTAAATTATATATATGTAGGTATGTTAAAGTTTAGTTTACTATTTTGTATAATGATAGGTTATTAAAACTCCTATTACAGCTTGTATATAAAATTAACATTACAAATGAGTAAACTGTACTACACTCGAGAGCAATGAATCCGGGTCACTTAAAGAATGTTAAAAATCTCGGAAACTAAAAATGATAGGTTAATGCAATAAATTGTATTTAATAGACAATGTAATACTCCTTAAATGAAAGTAAAAAAAATATGAGTCACCATACATTTTATTAACACAAAATTACATAAAGAAAAAAACTGCTGATCTCTCCTTAAAACAAAAATAGGAAACATGAAATTTTTGAACTTTATTACGATTTTCTTGAATTTTAATACTTCGTATTGCCTCCTCGTGCTTCCATTACTGCGTTTACGCGGTTTGGCATGCTGTACACCAAGTTCCTTATACGATTTTGGGGAATATTCTCCCATTCCTCTGTGAGAGCAATTTTGAGCTCACGAAGCGTGATTGGGGGAGGGTTTCGTTGTTTTACGCATCTGCCTAGCTCGTCCCAAGCATGCTCGATCGGGTTGATATCCGGGCTGCGCGCTGGCCACTCCATACGAGTAATGTTCATCTCTTGAAGGTAGTCATTCACAATCCTACCTGTATGAGGTCGGGCATTGTCATGCATAAATATAGCATCCTCACCTAAATTGACCATAAATGGACCAACGTGATCATTGAGGATTTCTTCCACATATCTTACGCTAGTTAAAGAGCCGTTTTCTATGATCACCAGCTCTGTGCGACTTTCAGAAGAAATTCTGGCCCACACAAGTACAGACCCACCACCGTAGGCTACTTTTTCTTCGATGCATGCTTGCTTGAATCTTTCCCCTGGTCTTCGATACACTCTGTGTCTTCCATCGTGCTTGTAGAGCATAAATTTTGATTCGTCGGAGAACATAACTTTTGACCAATCTTCAATACTCCAATTTACGTGGCTCTGGGCATATCTTAGTCTTGAAATACGATGCCCACGCTCCAGTTTAGGGCCGTTTGCAGGTCTAAGGGGTTTTAAGTTAGATTCAGCAAGCCGACGTCTTACTGTCCATGCACTTGGGTTACTTCCTCCGAGGCGTCGAAACTGATTTGTGAGTTCAGTTCCTGTGAGAAAGCGATTTCGAAGCATGGTGTTCACCAAGTATCGGTCTTCTCGTGCTGTGGTACACCTGGTTCTGCCCGTTCCTGGTCTGCGTAGGTTAGAACCAGTTTCTTCGTAACGTCGGAGAACTCTTTGTACTGTTGACAGCGACACACCGACAGTCCTGGCTGTATCGCGCTGACTCCGGCCGGTTTCCAGCATTGTAAGTATTCTGGTGCATTCTTCAGGCGTAAGCGACATAATTTCAGCTTGAATAATGAATATAGAGCACTATCAACATGGTTTATGTACCCACATAAATGACAGATTACAAACAAAAGCAAAACCAAATGCTGTAATTTCGTAGTTCCATCTTCGAAAGTGGCACTTTTTCAAATTTGATTTTTTTATGATATAACTTTACAATAACTAAGAAGTTTTAATACCTTCATTTAAGGAGTATTACATTGTCTATTAAATACAATTTATTGCATTAACCTAGCATTTTTAGTTTCCGAGATTTTTAGGATTCTTTAAGTGACCCGGATTCATTGCTCTCGAGTGTAATTATGTAAATTTATTGTTCACCTAAATATTTTCTAATTGGTTTCTTCTGTGGGCTGGAAACTACAACAATCCGCTAAGGAATTATCATGTTTAATTTTTACTTTAGTTTTTCGCCTACTGCAAAGTCTTCCTTACTTTTTTCATTTGAGTCGAGTGGCTAAATTGTTGTTATGTAATAAACCTTTTATGTGCTTAGTCCTAAACCATGAAACAATTTTTTTTCTTGTTTAATTATTTACTTGCGGGTGTCGAGTAGAATAGTCGTAGAGTACTATTTTTAACACTTTCGACTCCACCCATTTTCATAGAACTCATACGCCATGCCGTCATACATATTGGAAGTGAACCCTCCGGGAGGGTGGCCGGCATAATGTTTGCGCTAAAGTTAACTATCGCGGAAGAAAAACCGTGTTATATACCACTGTAAAACGAAGTAAAAATGTGTTTACAGGGGGTCTTGTCACTATACGTAGTTTCAACCTTTTAAATTTTTTGTAAATATTTGTAACCGAGAATAATAAAAAAAGACAAAAAAGACATGTTTGGATTTTCAAACTAACGCAATGTTAAAATATACATCAGATTTTATTTTCACGGTTTATAATGCTGTATTCGCTGAGAAAAACCTACATTTAAAAGGAGCCCTCCGGTAGGGCTCCTGGCATCCCATATGCGACTAGGTGAACCCTCCAGGAGGGCTCCCGGCACTGAACGTGTTAAGGGTGTGTACCAAGTAAAACAATTACATACAAGGTTACTGCGAGTAGAAGTGCAATGCATGCGTTTCTTGTATGAACAAAGAAAACTGCGCGATGCCTTTGATGCACAACATTATCTATGATTTTGCACAGTATGGTACTATGGACGCACCCTTAAATATTGCTTTATATTTTTTCCGTCTTACATCTATCATTACAGTTTAACCTACTGCGATAATGTACTTATTTAACTCTACATTTTGTAATTATTACAAACTATGCATTCTTTGTGAGTTCACTCAGAGAAGAACAGAACAGATTCGTGTCACTAGATATAAGTAATAACGTATTACAGCTTTTAAATAATAATCTAGGTAGATACTTACATCAGATATAACATTAGTATAAACTTCATTTTGAATGGTGCTCGTTACAGGTAAAGCTATTCCTAATACTATTAATAATTTAGCATAAAACGCTGACAGGACCACGGTCATCGATTCACTGAAACAATATGATATATTAAATCAATTAGCTGTAAATTATCTAAAACACGGAGCTTGTGAAAATTTATATGACACCAACAAAATTAATGAAAATTGTCGAGGTTTAGTTAGGATGCCTTACCTATTGTTTAGGTTATCCGGATTAGTATTTTAGTGAATGGTGTACGAAATTAACAAATTAATTGCATAGTTGCTCTATTTTAGAATTATGTTTCGAATTTGACGCTATTTTAGGAATTTGTGAAGCCAATTAAATTTAACCATGTGTTTGTTTGGTTGGAAATGAATTGTTGATGCCTAAGATTGCATTTCAACGGCAGTATCGAAAGACGCAGAAAGCAGACTTGTGTTATTGCGAGAGTTTATGCGGATCGGATATTCTGGCTCCTTTTTGGAGCATGAGAAACCTCTTACTTCCTACTTCGAAGGTGGTTATAAAAGCTCAAGCAAAAATTTCAATCAAATTGACGTAGTCTTGCCGTTCGGATACGCAGAAATGTTGCCTATATGCAAGCTATTAATTTGCATGTAATATCATAGAACTTACTCGCCGTGTGAAAGTGGTTTTCTTCTGGGAATGGGTGTGGCAATGTGTTCCATGCTGGAACTTGAACTGGCTGGCATCACCACACTAAGACGAGGTAACGAGTGCGGTGGGTGTTCTCTGTAAACATAGACCAAGTACAAGTTAAAATATAATTATTTAATTAACTACTTTTCCATCGAATGTGGAATGGGAATGGAGTAAATATTATTATTCTAAACATACAGAAACATTGGCATTCAAAACGGTTCAAGTATAAGTTTCCTGATATATTATTATCTAATAATAAAAAGAAAGAGAGCAAGTTAATAATGCTTCTTTCTGATTTCATGAATGTATAGAGAAACCTTAACAAGTATAAAATAAGGCAGACTAGAGAATAAGGCAATATCTACAATTTTTCGCGCCAAACAACCATCTCTCAATAAGCTTCACACAAATTATTAAACGCGAAACTATAAAAGAGAGCTGAAAATAACTCACTATCTAATTACACGAAGCCGCTTACAAAATAAACACTGAAAGCAAATTCCGTGTATAATAATATTAAAACTGTTACATAAAGCGGTGTCGATTTAACGTTACACCGAGTTGTTTTGTTTGAAGCGGCGCTTATCTTCTAATAGTGGGTTTTAATGAACCTCCTCGCCACCCTTGCCGCCTTGCCTCACCTTTCATCTTCAGGCACCGCGATGAGAGGCTCAGACGGCCGTCGCCAGTCCCTCGATGCATTTTGATTAGATTTCTCCTTATTTTTCATTACCAAATCCTTTTGAACACTCTTGAAAATCCACCTTTAAAAGTCCACCTTTCAAGTTTTTTTACACAATTTTTGTCTATCATAGATGTTGTGCGTTGTAAAGCAAATCACGAACTGCTCAGCATGATACAAAACGCAGCGACATGTCGCAACCGTGTGTGTTAGTAATTAGTTCCTAACTGTGACAGGGTTGAACTTGTACTTATGAATATTTGGTTCATTTATTTGAGTTCGAGAACTAATTTTTTTGTTGAGAAAAAACAGTTGATCAAAAGGATGTGGTAATTAATATATTTTCTAGAATTTTCCGGCAAGAAAATCTAAAATAAGATTAATCATGTTTTCAGTGAATTGGAAAGCATTATGAAATAAAAGCTTCCTCAAATAGTTATGTGAGTCATTTAAACTGGCACTTTGCATAACATATTCAGGTTCTCTAATAAATGTTTTGCGAAACTGTAGCAAATTCAGAAACATTCATATTTAATTTAACAGTTTGTGATGCATTTAAGATTGAGTAGACTCACTTTAGGACCCCATTTAAATAACGACAAGATATATAACCTCCTCCTTTTTTGAAGTCGGTTAAAAATGTTGTGTACAGATTATTGAACTATCATCATCATTTCAGCTAAAAGACGTCCACTGCTGGACATAGGCCTCCCCCGAGCGTCGCCACAATGACCGGTTCGCTATTGAACTATGGAGTTATTTAAGCAGAAAACTTCACTTAGATTTTAACATTATTTGTCCAATAACTCCTTGTCTTTCTTTTGTGAGATTTTTTCCATAATTTTTGACCGAAGCGCGAAAAACAAAAATATATAAAATATCTTTGATTTTTAACAAATCCTGAAAGTATAGAGTGCAGAATTTCGAACAGTTTATTTCAATAATACCCTTGAACTATTAATTTAACAGACACATCTTTGACCTCATTACAGGTAATTTCATAACAGCTCCTACGGGTGCCTATAACAAAGCGATCAATACAACATAGAGATGCAACAATCGGCACAGTTCATAACAATAAGCTCTGCCTATATACCCTGCTCACCCTTTGTATAGCGTTCAATCAATGCTAAAACAGGTTTACTGGTTGGAAACCTGTCATTGTTGCCGAGAACTCTGAACCGACTAATACGTCTTTGGCAATATAGGTTTGGGTATGGATTATTGCATTTCATAATCAAGTTCACTAGTTTGCCACATTTCATATTTCCATACAGTAATATTGCCAAATTAATCAAAACTGCGAAATATTTGACAGCTATTTGCGACGTTGCCAACTTTTAGGATAAACGCTCTTAATAGACAAGAGTGCAGCCTTATCAGACTAGCCTTTTCATAACGATGTAATGTAATCGACTTCCAATCTAATTACATGTTGGTTGACCAACTGTATTTTACATACGACGACAAGTCTTTGATCCCTGCTACTGGTGCAATCAAATTAGCAGTTCCAATATTCTAAGGTTTACGCGGGTTTTTCGTGTGTTACTGAATTTCAATGACGACGTCAAACGCATTTGTATGATAAATATTCTCACGTGGGTTTTGGTTACAGTTGTTCTTTGTGATTAACTCTGATTTGATTGTAGGACAAAAAAATATTATGAATAGGCAGCGTAATTGACGGTGTACTAAACTGATGTAAAGCTAGAGTTTCCTAAGATTGCGGTGGCTGCTAAATAGCGTCCGAAATTTACCGGCGAATGACATCACTGAAATGTTATTTATGAAAGTAAGTTGATGAGAGAGCGTTTTTGACACCGTAAAGTGAGACCCCGCTGTCCAAAGATTAAATCGCTTTTGCCCTCACCGTAAGTACTTAGTTACGCGAAAAAGTGTCCATACTGAGAAGAGTGAGCTCATACATTATTAAATAGCGTTTCCATAACAAACAAGTCAAGTCACTGCGTCTTTGTGTGTCAGTGGTGACAAAACGAAACAGAAACGCGATTATCTTTTGAGGCGATATGGCGAATCTAATGATTTATATCTTTGCCGCTGCCATTATTTTCATGCCATCCGTCACAGTGACCGTTAAGTGGTGGACCGTTTTTTTTCATCTAAAACGTTTTTCAGGATTCGTGTAACTCGGTTACTCTCATATGAATATACACACTTACATACTATTAGTAAGTTATTATGAGTAAGACAAACGATAATTAGCAAGTATCTACGTGGCAGTGGTCGACACGTTTTCTTTGATGTAGCTAATAACTACAGGTAGATCGTGACAGATTGTAATCATGATTACGTCATCAAAATTGAAAGGATTTTGAATAGTTTACCTAGGTACATGAAATAAATGATGGCAAGGAAGTTAAAGGACCTGCTTCTCGAGCACGACGTCGCGTGTTGGGATCTGGCAAAAACGCCGATTTGACTTTTTCAATAAAATAAAAAAAGTTATTCTTAACGAGATTTTGTGTGGGGAACCTGGAATTACAAATAGTCTGAAATTGAAACCTAGTGAACGTGGTACATAAGGACAGGGGACATAATTAGTGGGACATAAATTATCCCACTAACCTCCAGAAGTAGGTAGTACTTTGAGTTGTTGTTTGCATAGGTATAATATAAAAATAAATAAATTTGCATATAAAAAATGCTTAGAGGTTTTTCATTATTATAATGTTCATCGATCTTATTTTCGAGTCATATCCTAGACAACTACACGGTAATGAACAAATCAAGAATGAAATCGTGCAAAAAAAAATAGTCCTACAAATAAAATATTGTAGCGCTAAATATTCATCGGTTAGAGTCGGTAAGATGTTGTCCTCATGGGTAATTAGCGCGGGCGGTGTCACTTTCAGACGGGCCTCCTAACGAGCTGGCCGTATATATGCAGATGCGATGCTGCATAGCTACCCTCTGCTCATCTCTAAGCGATTAATTAGTTCCCCATCTCAAAGGCACCTTACATGACTTTTTTTTCTGCGATTTCTGCATATGTCGGGATTTAAAAGTATTTTTATTTTTAAGTCTGAACTACTTTATACTGCTTCAGATATGTTTTCCCGTAACGAACAACGAAGTCTAAGATGGAAAAAGACTAAAGCCCTGTAACAAGACATAAAAAAGGTAAGTATGTATGACACAGCTTCCATTTAATTTAAAAGTTGATTGTTATAAAATGGATCATTGCGGTTAACAAATGTTTTATTTATTTAATTTGATTTGGACAGTGCTTTCAAAAGTTAATGTTGCGTGTAAAATGAATACCTACCGATATTGAAACAACTGACAGATACCAATCGCGTTAGTGAAAAACTATAATCAAAATATCGAATCAATGAAGCTTACCTACTTATGTAGGTAATTTAGTAAAACAGACACAGTGAAATATTTTTTTAAAGAGACTATAGCGAGATTAGAATCAAAACATTTATGAACTACTCTTTCGAAAAGCAAACATGTATTAATGAGAATGAAGACCCACTGTTTCGGCGCCTTTTGTGCGTTTGAAGTTTAATTATAACACTGAAAATGGATACAAACCTGTTGTGGCGAAGTTTTCGTTCTAGAGTGGTGCTTGTCTGTCTGATGGGGTGGTAGTGATGTGACCCATGCTCGTAAAATGACCTCGAGTCTCGCCGGTCGGATGTCCTATGAATTTTATTTAAAATCATGGCATGAAGGTTTCCTTACGATTTGTACTCGATATTGGCTGACAGGGTGATAGTGTTAGTAGTCAAAGCATCGAGGCAAGCATAGACGTGTTTTTTTAACACGTCAAGAATCTGTTTAAATACATTTCAGTCGACGATTTACAGAGATAATTAATATTCTAGCAACATATTGTAGGTACTTGGTTTATCTAGCGCATATCTTATGTTTATGTGCATTCGTAATCTACATTTAAACATTGGCTTCCCTAAACTGTGGAAAACTGTTCATATACCTAAGGTAAACACGTTAAGCCAGTCTTAGAGTCAGACTTCTAGAGATAATTTCCATACGTTTACTTATCCATGCGATCTTAACTACACACTGAAACTGGGTCATCTGTCTCAATATAATTATGTGAGATCGGCACTGGACCAATTTCTTTTCCAGCAGCTGTTTTATTCATTGCAATTTAACGATAAAAAATAGATCATCATCATCATCGGTTTAGCCTTTACCCAACTATGATGGGCGGCTTCCAATCTAACCGGGTGCAGCTGAATATCAGTATTTTACATAAAGCGACTGCCTATCTGACCTCCACAATCCAGTTACTGGGTAACACGATACCCCATGGTAAGACTGGTTGTCAGACTTTCGGGCTTCTAAAGACCAGTAACAACTGTCAAAGATGTACAAATGACAGCCGGGACCAACGGCTTAACGTGCTTTCCGAGGCACGGTCTTGGTATGTAAAGATGGTTGCAATAAAAAAAAGATAAGGATGTTAATAAGATACTTAGATAGATAGTTAGAATACGCTCCTCTTCTTGTTAAAGAAACACAAGACTGCCAATGGATTGAACAACCTATAGGAATGGAGAAGAAAGAGGTACGAGGTAAGAGGTAACTTAATTGTATGTAGATCTGTTTACAAAGAGCAATTTAAAAAATGCCCCAATAAAATGCTACATGGGCTTTTCCTATATGGCAATGGCAACTACTAATACCTACTTATCTTCTTATGTGTGACCCGTATCACAATGGAGTAAATAATTAATTAGCTAGTACAAACATTTACAATTTTGAGTCACAAAAATTGTCAAACATTTTGATACGCGCTTGAGACCGCGCCTTTGAAACATTGACAAATAAATGTATTAAAACGATAAATTATGTTATATTAGTTTCTCTACGTACCATTCTGTATCTTCTTCAATGACATCGTCCATGATTGACAAGTAAACTGAAAATTGTTAGCACTGAACACAAAGACTGGGACGTGGATAAAACATCGTAACTATCTGAGATAGCCTCCTTTATCTTGACACGTATTTAGCTCTCTACGTGGTGACGCTTTAATACTTTTAATATGACTGGACTTAACGTGTACCTTTATTTTAACGGTGAGTCAAATTATGGTTTGTTGAATACATATTTTGGTGATTAATTTCACGTGATAAAAAAAATCTAGTTTGCCCTTACTTAGCTTTATTTATGTCTACTGTTTTGAAACTATGTTTGGGCGACGCATACAAATAACGCTGATCTCTGACCAACTAGTATTTTTGTCTGACAACTGAAAAATAAAATAATGTTCGTAATTGTCTGTAATTTTAGAACTCCATTTTGTACAAATTGTTATTCATTGTCTATGCATTGACTTACTGTGCAGTGTCTTCGAGAATCAATTAGTTTTTAATTAAAAAAGTCGTAACCATAAATGAAGTAATTTAAAATAATTACACTATTTGTAGCAGAGCTGAGGTAAACAAATTATGTACTGATGGCTGATATTGGTTTATGACAAAGGGTGAACAGTGTTAATTGCGTCATCGCGGAAAGCGGGCATTTAAATGTGTCAACAAGTCTTTAAATTAATTATTAGCTTCCGCCAACGGCTTTGCCCGCGTAATATCTTTATCAATTATACCCTATGTTACTCAGTTATAATATAGGTGAAAGAATTTTTAAAATTGGTCCAGCAGTTTGAGAGTTTATTCATTACAAAAAAAATACAAATCTTTTCTCTTTATAATGCTCGACTTGGCGGGGGGCACTACCGTGCTCCCAGATATTAGTGTAGATAAAGTCTGTAATGTAGATACATTGAACAGTTTTTACTACGCTGGAATTCGGATTCGTTATCCTGTTATGATACGGCCAATATGCATAAACGTACCTAATAGAACCAAAGTTAGGAAACAGTCAGACAGACGGACCAAGTTGCACCTAAGGGTTTCTTTTTTACCATTTTGATACGGAACCCTAAACTAAGTACGACAGGAAAAATAGACAATCAGCTAATTTGTAATATGGTGTACTGTTTACTATAATGCTGTTTCAATATGTGAGAGATAACCAATATAATATGCATTGTCATTATTGGTAGCTTTAGACTGGAAGACGAAGTGTCGGTCGTCCGGCGAAGAGATGGGCGGATGACATTGTTACCATCGTGGGTAGAGCCTGGATGAGGCTGGCACGGGAGCGTGGGGTTTGGCGCAAGAAAAGAGAAGCCTATTCTCAGCAGTGGGTGAAGTCGGGCTTTGGATCATGATGAAGGATAGGTTTAAAAAAAAATACAACAACAATTTATTATCTTTTCGGTTGTGTATCTATGATGACGTCTACATAAATATAGTAAGTATTCGCAAGATAAAAATATGCATTTTTGTTCTGTTATCTAAAGTAGAGCGAGCTTATGAATGAAGTATACCTATCATTCTAATCTATGAAATGAACTATCACAGCGATGCACGATCTACAGTCGGCGAAAATAATTGTTTAACAAATTGACACACTGTGCTAATTTGCCGTGTTATAGCCATTTCATAACTGTCAAAGAATGACAGTTGTGATGTGAATTTACGACAATTTAAGTAGGTGGTCAATTTGATAAAAAAACGAAATGCCCCAGCTTTACGATTTTTTTTTGAGGGTGGGAAATTATCAAATAACTTCTCACGCTCTGGGCGGAGCGGGAGGGTGTGTCAGACTTTTACTGACTAAAACCCACCCGTGTTCCTTCGGTTGCCTGTGTGCCGGGGTCGCGATATCCAGCAGACGAGGCCTAGAGTAGAGACCGCGTATCGGCTAGCGTAGTGTGGGAGGCCTTCCAGCTAAATGGACCGACGACCTTAAGAAAGTGGCTGGGACAGACTGGATACGGAAGGCGGCGGACAGGGTGTTGTAGCGCAGCTTGGGAGAGGCCTATGTCGAGCAGTGGACTACCATAGTTGATAGGTAATTAGAGCTTTCTTATGTTTTGGCTCTTTATGCTGACTGTGCAGAGTACATTTTTGTTATTACTGCATTTACAACGACACACTTTCGACTCCACCATTGGCCGTTCCATTTTCATAGAACTCATACGCCATGCCGCCATACATATTGGAAGAGAAACCTCCGGGAGGGTTGCCGGCATTATGTTTGCGCTAAAGTTAACACGGCATTAGGTTTAAAACCGTGTTATAAAACACTGTAAAACGAAGTAAATTGTGTTTTCAGTGGGTCTTGTCGCTATATATGTAGTTTCCAACCTTTTAAATATTTTGTGAATATAAGTAACCGTGAACAAAAAAAAAATGCTTGGATTTTAAAACCAAACGCTTAAATACTAATAAATCTTGTTAAAATATACATCAGATTGTATTTTCACGGTTTATTGCTGTATTTGCTAAGAAAAACCTACATTTAAAATGAGCCCTCCGCGAGGGTTCCCGGCATCCCATATGCGACTAGGTGAACCCTCCAGGCTTAAGTGTAGTGTGGGCAGTTGTTTTAACCGTAAATCCATGCTACGTGGAGGTTCACTAATCTTAATTAAAAATTGTATAAAATCTAAGACCCGTAATGACATAGTTGAACTATCGGTGGAACATAGCATTGAACTGTCCTGTGTTGAGCTAGATAAGCATTTTATAGTGTGCGTTTACAGACCTCCAAATTATCAAAACTACTCTATATTTGAGTCAGTTATGGAAGATGTTTTATCTAAACTTGCAACTGGTAATAAATCAGTAATTATTTGTGGTGACTTTAATATTAATATTTTAGAAAATAATTCAAATAGCAGTAAATTATTAAACCTCTTCAAATCATTCAATCTGTCGAATGTGTTTTTAGAACCAACGCGGATAACTTCGACTACTGCTACATGTATTGATAATGTCTTTTGCTACTGCGACTACTTAGATAAAGCCATTGTAAATTATCTCCCTTCTGATCACAGCGGTCAAACCGTTATTTTTGAGTCCAGCACACCAATACAAAAAGTGCAGATTCAAATTAGACCAATAACATCGGGTAGTTTAAATAAGTTTAACAACACTTTAATTACCAAGTTAAATGCTCAGGGCCTACATTGGCCCAATGGCAATATTTTGTATGAACAATTCTTTTCATTAGTGCAAACAGAGTTCAATAATTCTTTTAAGAAAAAAACTAAAACTATTTGCCCTAAGTTTTTATTCAGTGACTGGGCAACTAAAGGGATCAGGATAAGTAGGGAAAGATTATTTGAACTGTATGGCCTTAAGCCGTATATTAACACGGAAACTTTTAATAAGTATGTTGCTACTTACTCTAAAACTTTTAAAAATATCTGCAAAGCAGCTAAAGCTTCTTTCATTAGCAACAAGGTTAAATCAGCAGACAATAAAATAAAGACAGTTTGGAAAATTATTAACAATGAAACGAACAAGAACAAAAGACATAATACTGATTACACACTTGACACTGCCCGCGGTCTCATTAGCGATAACATCGATGTTGCTCAGGAATTTGCAACTTTCTTTACCAATATTCCAATTAAAACTACAGAAACTTTAAATTCCTCCCCCTTACTTGCTATTGATTTATTAAGAGCGAATGTTTCAGCCTTTCCCGTGGAATTTAAATTTAAACATATAAACCCTGTGGTCGTTGTAAAGACTTTTAAGCAACTTAAGATCAAAATCACCGAAGATCTGTGGGGTATGTCTACTAAAGTTTGTCAATCAATTATTGAGACAATTGCACCCTATTTAGCTTTAGTATTTAATTTGTGTGTAGATCAAGGGGTATTCCCGGATTTAATGAAGTACAGTAAAGTTATTCCACTATTCAAATCCGGGGACAGCAAAGACCTAAATAATTATAGACCCGTATCGGTTTTGCCGGTTTTCAGCAAGGTGTTTGAAAAAGTAATGTTAAATCAAGTGCTCCATCATTTTAATCGTAATAATATCCTACACGATCAACAGTATGGTTTCACCAAAGGACGTTGCACAACCGACGCCGGTGTCACCTTATTAAAACACATCTTTAACGCATGGGAAGAGGCACAAGATGCAATAGGCATCTTTTGCGACCTATCCAAGGCATTTGATTGCGTGAATCACGAAACACTGCTCTTGAAACTTGAGCATTACGGACTGGGTAAACTTGCGCTTAGCTTAGTAAAATCATATTTGAATGATAGACTGCAGCAAGTTCAAATAAACGGTGTAAATTCATTGGGTTTACAAGTCAAAATGGGTGTACCACAGGGCTCGATTTTGGGTCCATTCCTCTTTTTAGTATATATAAATGATTTACCGCATTTACTGAAAAACCGACCACAAATGGTGTTAGTTGCTGATGACACATCACTAATTTTTAAGGTAAACAGACATGCACAAGAGCTTGACGAAGTAAATAACGCTATGCTTAAGGTCCATAATTGGTTTACTGTAAATAATTTGGTATTAAATGAGAAGAAAACTAAATGCATAAGATTCGCGTTACCAAATGTTAGAAGTAGTGAATGTCATGTTGTACTGAATAGGGAGACACTAGAATTCGTCGAAAAAACGGTTTTCCTGGGGATCACGCTTGACTCAAAACTACAGTGGGGTCCTCACTTAACATCACTTGCAGGGCGGCTAAGTTCAGCCGCTTACGCTGTTTGGAAAATCCGCCAACTAACAGACGTGGATACCGCGAGACTGGTCTATTTTAGTTACTTTCATAGCATCATGTCTTACGGTATTTTGCTGTGGGGACGGGCTGCAGATATTAATTCTATCTTTATTCTGCAAAAGAGGGCTGTCAGAGCCATATATAACCTCCGCAGACGCGAATCTCTAAGGGAACTGTTTAAGAAAATTAACATCATGACGGTACCTTGTCAGTATATATATGAAAACATTATGTATGTTCGAAAAAATCGACATCTTTTTAGTAAGATAAGTGACAGGCATAATTTTAACACTAGAAATAGGAACAAATTAGATCAACCACGTTTTAGATTGTCTAAAGTGCACACTTCTTTTATGGGGTACTGTGTAAAATGTTATAATAAAATACCACTCGATATTCTTCAACTGAATGAGAAGAAATTTAAAACATGCATTAAACGCACACTATGTAGACAAGCATATTATAAGTTGGATGATTATATCTATGATAAAAATGCTTGGCTTAATGCTGGTCCTGCTTCACAGCCACTTGGGCTCACTAGTTAAAAAATATAATGTTTGGAAGAGTTGCTTCCCCTTTTTATTTTTCTGACATTACGAACTTAATGTTTATTTTTTATTTAAACAAGTTTAATTGTTGAATGTTCCAATGGATAATGATTTTCTTTCTTTTTGGTAGTATCATTCTATTAATCTCTCAAATACATTGCATACTATAGTTTTGTATAATTTAGAAGCATTTTTTAAATTTTTGTGAATGTGAGTACCATGGAGCCGTATTTTATGTTATTAAGATGTTTGTTGACTTGAAAGAGCGCGGCAGTTGAGAGTTTGTCATGCCCACTTAAATGTCTCGCTGATGGTGGCGAGTGTGTTGGATCATTCGGTTCCCTACAAAATGGTTGAGCTGGACGGTGCTGATCCACGCGTCATGTTCGTGAACGGGCGCCGTCAGTTGTGACTGGTCATCTCTTATCTGCCAGGGCTTATTTTTAATGTTATATTTTGAATTGTTTTAATTTTTTTTATTGTACATTGTTCTCACATATAGAAGCAACAAGAATAATGTACCCAGGATTGTGTAATTTTCTATATTTAAAAGAGTGTCCTTGGAGTTTCTTGCCCGTTCTTCTCCATGAAGATCTACGTTTTGGAACTGGGCAACTAGCTTCAACTTTCTGACTAACTGACCGATTATTTGACAATTCAAAAGTGCCTGTAAATGGTTTAATTGAAATAAATGCTTTGAGTTTGAGTTTGAGTTTGAGTTAGGTAACTCTATTTAATAGGTATTTTTAGAAGGAAAAAAATACTGCTTATTTTTATTCAAAGCATTTATTATGATAAAATAATCATCATAGATTTTAAATAAAACAAAGATTCAGGTACGAAATATATTTATTTATCTTAATCGTTTTATACGTTTTTTTTTATAACTAATAGTAAATAACCTAAATTCATTTCAGTTTATACTGTTCAAACATTACAACACCTACTCTTACTTACCTACATAATGTTTTACAACTATAGATTTGACTTTCACTTTAATTTTTGTATAATAACCATCTTAAACATTTAAGTAAATAGGTTTGTTCTTGAAGCAGTTCTTCCAAATCTCGAAGAGGCAGATGGTGGAGTGGAATCTGTAGAAGATGGCCAGTGGCATGGACACATGGGTGATGATGGTCCATGCCCAGGGACCGTAGAATGCTAGATGAGCTGGACGGAATTCAGCGCGACTCTGGAAAATAGATACATAATATTACATATTATTATTATTATACACG
Organism: Agrochola circellaris; assembly: GCA_914767755.1. Classification (NCBI taxonomy): domain Eukaryota; kingdom Metazoa; phylum Arthropoda; class Insecta; order Lepidoptera; family Noctuidae; genus Agrochola; species Agrochola circellaris. The sequence goes on from OU611847.1 coordinate 9,114,582, forward strand.
ACTGAATTTTCCGAATCTAAAGAGCTCATTAATGACTCCCATCGTTTATTAGGATTCCGTACCTCAAAAGAAAAAAACGGAACCCTTGTAGGATCACTCGTGTTTCTGTCTGTCTGTCACAGCCAATTTGGACCAATTAAGTTGAAATTTGGTATACATATGTATTTCTTTGACCCAAACACGAACGTGTAACGTAAGTAAATGAATTTTGAATATCTGTCACTTTTGGGGGCAGATAAGAAAATTAAAAATGAAAGTTTTTTAAATTGTACCGTGTGACATATCAAAGAGCTTGTTGCGAGGATCTCATTTTTTTTATAATTTCAAAATAAATACTTTTAAAGATATGTAAGAAAATAGATGAAAATTGACTATACCCCAGTCCTATCTCCGAAACTACTGAGCCTAAAATTTTGAAAAAAATACAGAGAATGGTTCTTTTCTCATATAGTACAGGAAAAATCTATAAGAAATCTATGGTCTTAAAATAAAATGGTACATCTCTCAATATTGTACGTGCAAACTTACATTTACAGTTGTAATGTATGGAAAAACATGTTTTTCAACTACAATGTCAAGTTTGTTCTTAGGATAAATTCATCCCAACTACCGAACCTTTCATTGTGCGTAGTCCGAAGCGCACTTGACTGGTTTTTTTTTTAAATTAGTGACACGCCCATGCTTTCACACGAGTGAAAACTACTAACGTGACAATGTCAAAACATCGAGATTTCAGTGTTATAACTAAGTTAAATATTTGTATAGTATGACAGGCTGGTGGCTTCACGTCCAACTGCGTATTTTGCGTATGGTAAGTTAAATATTAATGTAGGTGTGATACAAATAAACTTTTCGGAATACATCCTCTAAATGATGGTGAAAGCCGCATCAAAATACTTTGAGTTTAGTAAAACTAAGCAGAGGTCATCTGTTACACACACAGATAAAAAGTGACTTTGGTTTAAATCTACATTGGAGGAATGCAGGTATTTCATAGTTAAATGCCAACATTTATTCATTTGTTTGACGAAAATTTTAATTAAAATAACTTCAATGTTTAACCGTTCATTTTGGTAATTGCAATGTTTCTGATGGATCTGCAGCATTTCCTGTTAGTTGTATCAAAGGTAGGTATTACCAAATTGAATAGCTATCATTAATTATTTTTTATTACTGTACACCAGATTATACATTACAAAAAGAAATAGTTATACAAAATATACAATGGGCGGCCTTATCGCTTATTGCGATCTCTTCCGGGCAACCTTGGAATGGACAGTTATTTTCTGTACGTAAAATAGGGTTGTCTTTGGTGCAAATAAAAAGTATATACCTACACAAAAGTATATAGTAGTGTAGTGTATAGAGATGTATAAAAATAGCCCAGAATACAGAAGCATCCAAATATATAATAAGTTACCTGAACATATTAGATCCACAAAAACACTGTGCTTATTTAAATTTAGACTTAAGTCATTACTTTTAGGAAAAAGTTATTATAGTATTAACGAGTTTATGGAAGATAAGAAGCTAAAATAAAGCACAAATGTTATTTATCTACGTATAAAATGATTTTTTTTTTTTTTTTTTTTTTTTTTTAATGTTACTACATATTTCAAATGTCTTAATTAATATAAATTAAATTAAATATGATACAAAGAGATTATACATATAGTAGTAATAATAATGAATGTTGTGATATTGATATTTAGTAGGTATGCATTATAATGTTAATTTCCAAATATTTAACCTAGATTTAAGTTAAATGTAATAATACTTGCTGCGCCCTAACAGAGTCATGTACTCATAAGTTTTAGCCTAGCCTGTAACTGAGTGTACATTATGCAATAATGAATATAAGTACAATATACAATAATAGATACACAGGTATCATTTCCACTGAAACGCTAGTTTAGAGAGTGTCTACTCTACCTAACATAACCAAATCGATCGATATAAGACACTATGTCTTATATCGATCGATTTGGTTATGTTTGACATAAATAACACGCCTGTTTTCCGAAAACCACCACTGAAATAAAACTACCACCGTTTTTATGAAATAAATACAGTGTTACTTATAATAATTACCTACATATCATAACCCTGTATAAAACATATTAATAAACCAAGGATATAATAATGACAGTTACCTTTTCTAGCGTGTTAATAGCCCACATGGCCATATTAGCGACCAGTAGAAAAGTGACAAGCTGACGCCCCGGTTTATTTCTTCTCTGTTCCGATGTAGTACTGCGACGCCACCACGCGTCGATTATGAATAATGTTTGAAGAATTGTCTGAAACACATTAATTTTACAAAATAAAAATCCATGAATGTAACGGCTGCTTTAGAACTTGGTGGACAAAAAAGATCCTAAAATCTTAATAAAATAAAGACTATTTTTATTTTACCTAAGGCAGACAGTGTCATTTACAAATAAGCTACCACATCGGGCACTTTAAGGAACTAAATTGCTAAGGATAGAAATACAGTTATTTCACGAATTTAAAATTAAGTAAAATTCGGACAGTACCTGATTGAGCGATAAGAATTCAGAGAAGAATCCTGTGAGACCAACACTGTTCCTCTGGTCCTGAGTATGATGACTTCCAATGAGACTGAACATGCAGTAAACGAACATTCCTGATTGGGCCAGAATTAGCAGGAATGGGTCCAAACCTAGGAGAGCTAGGAATTAAAACATGAAACGTTAGTAAAAAAAACATTATGCACAAAACAGTTAAAGTTACTAGTTAAAACAAAGTACAGTTAAACACAAATAATTGCTTTCTTATGTCAAGACATAAGAAAACAATTATTGATATACTTTGTATACCTAAGTAAATGTTAAGATTTTTTTTTATAATTCTGAAAATGCTGTAACAAAAATATGAAGAAACATGACATACCCTTTGATTTCCTTTTATAAGCTAACGCTCTCATTTGTATTAAAGCTGTAATGCATGCCATCAAAGATAACGAGTATAAAATTAACTCGCATATGTTCACTTCGAATATAGCGTCCTGCAAAAATCAAATACGACATATTAATGAAGAAGAAATCAATACACTTTTTTATATTACTTTAAAAAGAAGTATTATAGTTACAGTTATAGAATCAGGATGGTGGGCCAATACGAAGAACATGATGAGAGAAATTATGGTGAAAACGATGATCAAGATGCCAGCGAAGAGTCCTCGATGAGCATGTGAGCAGTCTACAGAAAAATGGTGGAGGGCGGTGCGGCTGCCGTGAGGAGAACTCACTCCTAACATACCAGCTGAAAAATATTGCAAGGTTAGTACAGTTGGCCACGATTTGTAAAGAAATTGTTGAAGAGATTATGGATAAAATATTACCAAATTGTTGCAGAATTTTCTCAGGCGTCACTGAATTATTGCGCGATTTATTTTTGGGAACATCTAATTTCTTTTCGAAATCTTCTGGAGTGCATTTGACCTGTAATTATTTCAACATTAATTATATATCGGTGGTTTATAGTGAACAGCTGTCTGTCAGTTTTAAGATCGCTCTCAATAGGTACCTCTTTCCACATTTCATACAATATGACAGCACAGATAAGGGAGTACTCGATCGTGCAGGGAAATAAGAATGGTGCAGCATTCTGCAGCAGTGCCCCCATCATATTTGACCTCCTGCACGGTATACCATCTGTTTCTAGAAGCGTCCCATTGGCTGGCGCTAGGATCGTGTGTTCTAAATGATGTATTTCATGCTTCGTTTCTTCAACTAACACATATAACCATTCGCATAAATTCGTTGCTACCATATGCATAAAACCGAATCTCTGTATCAGTTTAAAAGTGCCTGATTCTATGTCCTTGTTAGTGAGGAACATGAACTGCATTTGTGCCAGAGTGAGGGCCATTCGTAAAGCCGGTGTAATCACCGACAGAACGGAGCGACATTTATCCGTCATTTCGAAATATTCACCCAATTCTAAACCGCTGTACACCATCGAACCAATTCCGAATGCTGAAAAATAATAAAGATTTAAAATCAAATTGAAATGGAAAGGAAAATAAAACTGTTAATAGGAAATGACTCCAATTTACCAATTCCGCCAAGCCTCAAATAAAAACTGCCGTAGCGAGAAATGTTCTCTTTTATTTTTGGTCTGTCTCCAGGTGTAACTTTTCCGTTTCTATCCTCTTTCAGTGTGTCCTCTATAAAAATTAATTGAATACATATAGTTGGTCGTTAAACAACATACATAGAGTTACATTTTCCGCTACATTTGTACGAATGGCTTGAAACGTTAGTGGAATGAAAACTAAAGAAGGTAATATTCTTTGCTGGCGTAATTATGCAAACAAATGTGATTTTAATGTCTCATTTTGTTAAGCAAATGTGCTTAATTGCCTGCATGTTGGTAGGTCTTATTGTTTAGGAAGGTATTGTGCTCGTTGAAAAGGAATTGGAAGCTCTTACCGTAGTCGTGAATGATTAGGTTGACAGCCTTTTGACGCATTATGTTTACGTATTGAAACACTACGAATATTAGAGATATCAAGTAGAGATATAAATAGAATCCCTGAAAAAGAAAAACAACATTCATTCATTATTAACAAAATCTATATCCTACTTACTTTTGGGATTTCAGTACTTTATTAACTTAATTGTAATGGAAACGTTAAAATGATATGGCACGTATGAGTAGGCAGTCAGGGGAAAATGCGATAGTGTAGGTAATTATGAGATAATTATGATGATGGTAACAGTTTTATATTTTCGGTATTTCCTGCGTTTCAACATTTCCAAAAACACATTTTTTTCAAGTATTATTAATATTAAATGTGGCCTTCAATAACAAATGCTGTACAATTAGATATTTAATAAAATAACAATATTTGACCTGATAGTAGCCATCTGGCACTCCTCCGGCGATGACTTCAGTGATGGGGAAGGCTAGCCCCAGCACCACCAGTAGCTTGCAGTACAAAGCAGAAAGCGCCTTGCTCAAAGCTTCACTTTAACAAAATAATGCTAGTTTAACAACTAGAAATGAATAACTAGCTTCAAAAACAAATAATTTCTAATGCTTTAAAAAGTAGTCCAAGAAAATTTGTTCGATTGACCTATATTACTAATCTTAAACCACTTGCACCACTCATCAGTATAATTATACTTTTAGCGATAAACATATTTGAAACATCAATTTTAAACGATTACCATACATAGATTTAAGTCGTATTAATAATAAAGTTTTTGGAGAGTCATCATAACTTAAATATGCGATGATTTGTTTTAAGTGGTAGTAGGCTGTTTTGTTTAAAGTGAAGTGCATCAAAGAAACAAGAGTTCAACAGCCAAATATTATCCAAAACAGGAACAAACATGAGTATCTAAAGCAACAGTAAGGCAAGTTCCATTCAAAAACATTTTCACAATCTAATTACATTCACATAGTGATGTTTGCGCTAAATGTTCACAGTTCCATTGTGCACGTGTCTATCTATTAACAAATAAAGGGTGCTTTTCAATGGTTTTGACGCGACGGAGGCTGTTCATTGTCTGCGGACTACATGACGCTATCCAACAGAATAATATTCACCTATAAATAGGTCTCTCTCTGTGCTTATTCATAACTAAGCGGCTGATGACATCATTTTACATTCTAGGAGAAAATACGGGGTGTGTGGTTGCCGAAAAAGTTTTGAGTCATAATTATTTAAAGTTTGGACATGAATCAAAATAAACAACTTCATGGAATTTTAACGTGCGCTAAAGGACAATTGAATTAACCTTTATCGTTTCCAATAATACGGTCAATATTAGCTGGATATAGCTCTATAGGTAGGCTGAGAAAGCAAACCGCACCTGAATGATATTTTATGAGAGAAATTCTTAGAACTTTAATGCCGTAACTCCTTAGAACGTTATTGATTCACGATAAAGTTTTTAACTGCGGAAATTCTAGAAGATTAGATATTATCATTCTTTATGTAAAATAGGAAATAATGGTTGAAATAGTGTAAGTTTGCGGTGTGGAGGCCCATGTCAAGTATTTGGATCTTGCGGTGCGATGCGCGTGTGTCGGGGGCATGTGCCGGTGCCAGCTCGCCGCTGATTTATCGTAGTGTGTTCCAGCCTTACGAATATTTACTCAAGGATTTTCTGGCATTTTGATTTATTATTTTATTTCTGATAGCAGGTATGGATATTAAAGATAAAACAGATGTCGTTGGTTTTAGTAGGTGGGGTGCAAAAGTTTTCAATTCGTGAAAGTCTACGTTTCAGTGCAATCATGAATTTCGTCGTAATCATGTAGGTCACCAAAATATCAAGCATCCATACATACACGATAAATAATTGTATCTGCATCCAGTCAGGCATTACGTATAATCAGATAATGAAAGCTAGTTTGCTACAAATTAAAAAAATACTAGTCTTGATCATTCAATTTATGAATCCGAGAACCGTTTCAATGGCTCTATGACTTCATTTAATAAAGTAAGAATATTAATACTTACTGTCCCAATATTTCGGCGGCGGAGGGTGGACTGTCATGTGACGTGGAAGCGACTGATGTCCGAGAGTGAGGGGACAGTTCAGACAGGAACCGTCGCTGTGTGGCTGCGCACAAAGCTAGCGCTTGCGACGGACGACGAAATGCTGCGATTATGGCTGAGGGCCGTCTGTAATAATGTCCAATTTAGTAATATGATTAGGAGAATAAATTTGCGTGTCTGTGAAAAAGCGCTCTATAAGTGAAATGTTCTCGCAGACCATAGTTCGAATAAACTAAAGGCTCTTTGAAAGAGGTTATGATAGCCACGGTCACTATAGTCACAATCTCCAAAGAATAAATTCCCTATCTTTTTACTCTAGTGGGACTTCTGCTTATCACCAGTCATAAGTCATGAACGCTACAAGACTGCTGCAAGTTGGGCGGTTTTCTCACCAGAGTGATCACAGGCAATTGATAAGATTGCACTTATTAAAAATGGTAATTAATTGTCCGTGACCATTTCATGTAAAAACTAGTGTGGCGAGCCAGGTAGCATTTATTTGGAGTTAAATTGATGGCATTACTAGGGACCATCATTTTGAACACTTATTGTACAAGTTAAAGGTGTAACACATAGGTGATGGCTATTTTGTCAAGTAAGTATTTTTTGTTGATTGATTGACCTTGGAAAGATTTACCGGATTTGCCGATGAATATTCACTACTCATAGAAGTTGGGTTTTTTAACATACCTTGTGTTCAAATTAGCTGCAAGTTTAGCTTCTATGTCGGAGGACATTCTGCGACTGTTGGGTTGTGAGTGTGAGTGCTGCACCAGGGGCTCCGCTGGAGTGCCGAGCATGGCTCGGGTCCGCTCCCGAAGCTGGCCCAGATCCGAATATGAAGACTCATCACTAAATTAAACAAAAATTAACGGTTTAAACCTGGTTGGTTTATGTTTACTAACATAGTTTTTGTTAGTTGTTACTAATACTATATGGATTGTGTGTGCATGTATATGTGGTCCGAAATAAAGAATTTACACATAACATCACGCCTGTAATCCCTGAAGGGTTGGGCAGAGGTGTACCTATAGTACACCCACATTTCGCCAGTTATGTTTTAAGTTCCATGTCGGAGGCGAGTCTATTGCCATCAACTGCGCACAAGTCCAGACTCCGGGTTGCTATACTGAACAATTCCAGATGAAAAAGCCCAATAACACTTTGTCCGACCCGGGAATCAAACCCAGGACTTCATGCTCAGCAGTAGCGCTTGCAATCACTAAACCAACGAGGCAGACATAAAGAATATATTATTAAACATATACATGTCTCAGCACGTGAGATTCATCAATAAATAATACTTACATAAAGGTGTAAATATGACAGCAATTTCCTGCCACATATCTACAAGAGAAGAACTTTACCAAGAAGACTTATTCTAGGAAAAGAGCTAGCAAGTGGCTACAATGCTATAATGGATGAATGGGACTCAGATACACTTTGACGTGAGAGAAATTCTGGGAACCAAGTAATACGATGACGGCCGATACCAAATAGAAATAGTGATCGGATGCGGTTTCGTGAAATACTACAGTCTACAATCCATTCCATTTTGCAAAGTGTTGTGTTATTTGTAAAACTCGGTTTTAAAAAGTATTGCGGTTTGATAGAATAACCAAAGGTTTGTTTAGTTTAGTTTAATTTAATTGAAATATATTAGCACAACGAAAAGTTTGCACTACACGGTTAGGTTTGCCATACGACTGAAAATGGCCAATTGAACAAGATGGCTGTCTCTTGCCTGTGCAATACGATACGTCATTCAAGCTTTTGATATTCCTGTTGTTAAATATCCAAGAAGCTATTATTACTAGTGTCTGTTGAAAGCTCCTTTTTTTAAATAACTGTCTTTAATATAAAAAAGAAAGCTTCGAAATTTTACCCATTTGCACATAGTGATGTGATGACCAAGATACTTTAAGAGCCTCTATAGATATTACAATGATTGAGTATATTTGTTAAGGCGTTGGAAGGCGTCCCACAGGGTGGACCGATGACCTTGTGGCCGCAGGAATCCACTGGATGCGGGAAGCACAGAACCGGTCGAAGTGGAGGAGCTTGGGAGAGGCCTTTTTTTTTTTTTTTTTTTTTTTTTTTTTTTTTTTTTTTTTTTTTTTTTTTTTTTTTTTTTTGGATGGGAAATTATCAAATAACTTCTCCCGCTCTGGGTGGAGCGGGAGGGCGTGTCAGACTTTTACTGACTAAAACCCACCCGTGTTCCTTCCGTTGCCTGTGTGCCGAGGTCGCGATATCCCTTTGGGAGAGGCCTATGTCCAGAATTGGACGTCTTTCGGCTGATGAAGATGAATATATTTTTAAAGATGACTGTCAACTACGATGTTTTTGTTTATTTGTCGGTATTCACTGCAGTCAATCCTTTAGGAATGTGTGCTCAGCAGTGGAGCAGACGGGCGTATCGCGACACAAAGCAGTCTATCAAACGTCATAAATATTTTCGAAGCTCTTTGCGACTGCACCGAAATCCCTCTTTGTGTATGCGTTTCATACTTCTCGCTCAAATACAGAGTGTTTGAAAATGTGACGAGAAAATCGTAGCCCACAAAAAATGTCAGCCGCATTGACAGCGTTTGTGTACCAAAATGATCATGTTTTCATGGGAAAAAGATTATGAAAAACTTTGTTAAACGCATGGATATTAAGCCGGTTTTAATTGTGCCTGTTTTCATTGTATCATTTTTGTTGGACTGAAACAGTTTTTCCTTAACTGGATTATTTAAAAGAATTATGTTTCATTCGCATTTTATTCTACTACTTAACAAAACACGATGTTGCAATACGTTTGAAATATTAAATTACCGTTTAAATACGAACATACTGTAACATGAATATTTAAAGAAACGCCTGAACTGCGCTTGTATTGAACTATTTCGACTGGAGAGTTCTGAGCGCAAAATCTCCAAAATGTGCATCCGTTCGCCGGAAATGTCTTCCTAAGCTTCGTTGTATCCTCACTGAACCTATTTTGAATAACGTCCGTATGTTCAAAATATTGATATTCGAAAAGAATAATACACCTAGATTTTTATATCGTCAAGCTTGCGTGTGGGATTTGTATTGATTTGCAAACAATATCGGATACTAACTAAACCTATTTTGTAATCACGAACATTTTTTTATTAAGTCGTTTGAGTAACTAAACTTAAGTTGCTCTACAAAAATATTGTTCTTAATACTTAAAATAAATAGTAGAAGCGGTCGCACGAGTGCAATATCTAACGCGGTCTTGGCATAAACTACATGCAAGGAGATCCAGTATTTAGATAACAGATAAAACTGAGTCACGAGACAAAGGAAAATGCGGTTTAAAAGAAACTTTAATTAAATGCTTAGTATCTACCCTTTGTTTATGACGACTAAGGCCTGTCCAGACTCCAGCAGCGAGCCGACGCCGACGTATCCATTTCCCCGCGCTTTTGAAAAAAGAATGGCTTTTCATGTTCAATTCTGTACAATGGAATGCTGGCCGACACACGTCAATAGACACGTGCTTGTTAATGTAATAGGAGTGGGTCATATATTTTCGAATAATAAGATTTATAGTCCGCCATTTTAATTTATTGTTTTATTTTCCGAACTCTTTTTAGGGTTTCCTACGTCAAAAGGAAAAAACGGAAGCCTTATAGGATCACTTCGTTTCGTTTCATTCGACCCTTTTTTCAGAAACGCGTTTAGGTATCAAGTTGAAATTAATATCAAATACGTAGGTCGACAGTAAGGTCCCTTGGAGCTCGAAAAAAATCAAGGTTCTAAGTCAATGCAAAAAATATACGGTCATTCATGCGACATATTTTGATACTCGCAAATATACCAAAACCCGTAAGTGAACGAGGTATTTAGTTTGTTCTTGGGATAAATTCATTCCAACTACGGAACACTTCATTGGGCGTGACACGCACATGGCCTGTTTTTTTCACTTTGTATCTAATGGCAGCTTTGATTCAGGTCTTCGAATAGCCTTTGATTGTTTTGTAAAATGAATATTAGTAGCTACGGCCCGAGAATCGAATGCACAACATGTAATTATCACAGGTATACATAGAAAAAACTAAAAACAGAGAAACGCTATGTAATACACCTATCAACGTCAAGATACCTTACATAAATCGCCCTTCGATAGTAACCTTCTTGCAAAAGTTCGAGCTACCTACTGTTGACTCAGCTAAGATACAAAAGACCTGAATGCATCCTAATTGCACAAAAAATTGTCGTACATCAAGCATTGTATAAGTACCAAAGTTAATGAGTCCTAAGAAAAAAGTGATTATTTAATTTACTCGTTAACACAACTCTTTAAACCATTTTTCTGCATCTTAATATTTCAATAATATTAAGATGAATATGAAAACAAATACAATGAAAACAGGGCAACTAAAAGGGTAAAAACAATATGTCGGTAAACCTATTATTTTTACCTATACATTTTTTCTTGCAAAAAAATTGTTTTTCTCGCAATATTGGGAAAATTAAATATTCATACCTGTCGTTATCATTTTCTTCGTGTACGGTGTCCATGTCAGTGATGGTGACGCCCGGGTGTACGTCGGTCGGCTCGCACAGCGGGCTTCTATTGGCTGGACTCATCTACGAAATATCACAATTATCACGCGGCCTCGTTTCTTAATTACAGTTTCATGACCAAATGCTGTTCACACATAAGTTGGAGGTTTGAATGTTGTTTGAGCGGATATTTAAATGACGTCATGAAATATAAGATTTGTAAATTGTTACCAATTCTTGATGTAATGTAGGTTCCTAAATTAACATTGATTGAAAAACAAACACCTACCTATCTACAATTACAAAATATCCTTTTGGTTTTTTCCTAGTATATGTTTTCATTGCCCTAATCTTCCACGACACTGGCAGACTCGTCAGTAAGAACAGACTCAATATAAACAAATCGCTTCCAGTAAATGTGTTTTTATTTATCCATTTTTTCTCGTATAAAATAAAAATCCGACGACGGACTGTCCTCGGTTAAGGCAAGCTTACACTGAGGTAAGTGAACGAGATATACGTCTTTGTTTACAGTCGTGTAGTATAGGTATTAGGTAGGTACTGCGTTACGTAGTTATCCGGTAATCCTTTAATGTTTGTTTGCCTATGGCGGCGAGATGTTCCACTTGAGAACGACACTTCGACTATCACTTGACTGATTAAATTGATGTGAACATGTCGATAGCCAAAATATACGTGACTATAAAAATAGTGTTTCAGACTATGATTAAAATTATTTATGATTATGATTAAATAAAAAAATATTATGATTACAATCACCACACGCCTAAATTTAATGGATAATTTGTTAATTAATAGTTACAGTACAGGAAAAGTAGCCAAGTAGCCTTTCAGTAAAATACATTTATAGTAAATATTTACCTTTAGAAGATAAGGCGATCAAGTAGGTAGTATCTCTCGACAAGTAGTAAGACGTGAAAATGAGTTTTCATTCAATTTGAATATAAAAATCTTGGTGTAACTATAGTCAGTAGCGCTGCTTGTATATTGTGCGATCATTGGTTGAGTTATGAGCCCCGGTGTGTGTGGGCTTTTTCTTATCACCTTTCTGGTAAATAGCCAGCTAACTACGTGTCCTTTGTGATTAAATTGCACCTGACTCTGTTATGTATCTGTTCTATTATCTACCCCTCGCAAAAGAGTAGTTATTATTTGTTTATATAATACGGACGACGCAAGTTAATGCGGAAATTTTTCATAACTTGACAAAATGTATGTTGGATTTGAATAGAAAATAGAATTGGATCTAACATTTTGAAGCTTTGTGCAGACTAGCGCGACGCGACAGCGCGACGCGACACCGGTTATTGTTATACCGTCAAGTTTTCTTAGAAATTGTATTGTTCGAGTCGCGTCGCGCCGTCGCGTCGCGCTGATCTGTACGAGCCTTGAAGCTATGGTCCGGTTTTGAATATTGGCCAGTGTTTGTGGTTTAAGGTTTAATGTTAAAGACACTACTTAGCAGTAAGGCCCATATTCTAGAACGATATTCGAGCATTGATTTCTATTTAAATCTCTCGGATTAGTGTAAATTCTGAAATTCCTGAATCTTGTTACTGGCTATTGTTAGTTTATAAATATTCGATAGGTAATCGTATGATTTCAGCATCGGTAGGTATTGCATAGATTTTTTTTGTGGCGAAAAAATTATTTGGCATACAATCTTTTTAAGCCCCAATTCTGATTTGACGCCTAATTTTGCAGTTGTTTGGTATCTATTATTTAGTGAAAATTCGGCAAATTCGTTATGCACAGTCTATAAGACCATGACCACCTCAATACTTTCAGTAATTTTATCCTGAAGTTCTTAAGCGAATTTAAAAACGACTCAATTTTTCTAACAAATTAAGAGTAGCGAATACCATTTTGATCACTGAGGATCTCGAGCTTGATTACGAAAAGCAGAATATTTGTGACTTTGTGGGATACCTAATAATGTATGCGAAAAATTTATGTAAAACACGATGAAAAGCGACGCCATTTTTAGGAATAAAACAGAAGCAGAATAGGCAGATCTTATTCACCGTATAAAATTGCCAAGCTTTAATAATATACTTATAGAAAAATATCCGGTAATTTTCGCTTGTAATTCAAAAAATCGTAATTTAAAGTTGTATACTTCCTACCTGGTAACCCTATATATAGGTACAAGTCTGTGTGTGTTTGTGGCATTTAAAGGCTAGAAATATATTTTACTAACATTACTTTCAGGCGTACACACAACGCAAAGGCTACTTAGCAAAACCCGATTTTTATTTTTATGTAGTACAAAGTGTAAGATTAAATGGTGAGTTTGTTTGTCTTGTGTCCGCCGGGCGGTCCGCTCTAAGGTTGTTAGGTTGTTGAATAAGTTTCTGAATTAAGAGAACTGAAAGTTTTCTCATCTCGAGATTACAGCAAAGTGTTTACCGTTTGGCTGTAGGATGCGGCCGCGGCACCGACACCCCTCCGCACGCCGCTAGTCACGACCCACGCGGCGACGTTTCGATATCGACATTTTTGTTTTTAAATTACTTTTTATGAATTTCATTACATTAGTAATTGTTTTTATACACTCAGCGTCATTAACTGGGTACCCCTGAAAAAGACGCGCAAGTTCAAATCTGACATAGCTGCATAACAGCTTTTTGTATTCTAACAAAAACATTTTATGATAAGTATATCGACAAGCAACGATACAGAAGAGCATTTAAGTGATTTTAGTATGTCTCTAAGTTGATCGGAGGTTTTAAGTTTGCTAGTAGCGGATATGATTAAAAAGGATCAATTCCCAGAATCGTAGTTTTCTTTTTGACATTACCAACTTAATCTTTTTCAATGTATGGTCCTCTTTCCTACTTTATTTTGCTATATTTATTACAAAAATTTCACAAAAAAACAACTAGTTAAATAAGTAAAAATACTTAATAGTATATTTTATTTATAGTTACATAATAAAACAAACTTTAACGGATTTGTTTAGAACAACAATGTTTGTACTTAGAATTATAAATAACTTTAATAAAATAACTTATTGAGACTCGTAATTAGTCGTTAACTTGACTAATGTTTACTTTATACTTAGCTCAGTTAAAAGAATGAATGCATAGCCTCAAATAAACAACTCTCAATTAGACATAGACCAAATAATAAAGTAGAACAGACGAATAACGATAGTAGTTCATAAACTTATCGCAATTGCAACAAGCTCGTTGGGTAATTGGTCAAAACTGGCATTACAGTCCGTCGATAGAATGCGTTCCTGACACCTGTCAGTTGGATAATTTCTAGTAGTAATTTGGAGCAAATTTGCAAAACACATATTCGTTAGTATGAAACCGACAGGTGTTAAGAACGCGTTCTCTGACGGCCAGACTGTAAATGGTATTAAATGGCGACGTTGGGCGATGTGTTGGTGTTAAAATCCACTTCAAATCGTGAACTTTTTGAAAGTTTAATATAAGATAGTCGTAAAACTCAATGTTAACTTTAGGCCTCCCACATAGTGACGCTGTCTGTACCTATGAGTAATAATTATGTTTGTAAATTATCTAATTATGTTTATAATTATTATCTATTCTTTTTATAGATAAGTAAATACAGGAATACATAAGTAAATGAAATTTATGATGATTAAAGAAATGTAATAATGTTCATTAGGTTAACTTACTGAGATAAAAAGTTCTGTTCAAGTTTGATTGGTTGATCAATATTACCAAAACCGCTTAAATTGTGATTTTTGAATATCGAAGTTTCCATAAGTTTCGAATTGAAATAGTCAAATATTTCAAAAGCGTCCTAATTTTCGGTAAAACATCGACAAGAGTCACATCACTAGTGTTAATAATCTAGGTATTTTCATAAAATATTTGCGTGAGTGTATCGCACCTGATGCCAAACGATGTCGCTGCACTTTAAACTTGCCGAGATTCACACAAACAACGACCACTAACTAATATTGAAGTGAAAAACTTACTTGGACGTGTGTCTTTAAGAATGGATTAACATTTTATGCTTCGTTCGAGAATATACGGCGGTTTAAGTTTCTTGTGCGGTGCGAAAGAAAAATATTAAGTGTGGATACTTGATTTTATCTTTACCACCCTATCGCAATTGGCGTTGATGTAGAATAAAGGTTTTGGGGACAATCTTTCAGGACAGTTAAGGCAGTTTTATACCTGTTAAAACGGTGTGAGAAAAACACCTAAAAACCTGCGTGAGATAAGGAATTCAAAGTCAAAGTCAAATTATTTATTTCAAATTGGCACATAAAAAGCACTTTTGATTGTCAAAATTTACAGAATAATATTCTAGTTGCCCCTTCAAAGGGTAGTATCGTATATGGAGAAGAATGGGCAAGAAACTTCACCAATTAACGGATACATAGATAAAAAGAATATACTTTATTGTACACAAAAAATATTGCTTCTGCATTATTTTACTTATTAGATAATAAAAAAAAACAATCTCGTCCAGTTTGGTACCTGCCTTGCTATTCTGTAAACATCTCACCGTGAAAACTTGGGTGAAGTGAGCTGTCAGTAGTGACAATCCCTGTGGAATGACAGCTCACTCCACGCTCACTTCACTTAAGTTTTCACGGTGAGATGGTTACGGAATAGCACTGCAGATACTTGATACAGCAAATAACGGTATATAATTGTGAGATCACATTATTATATCGACTTGGAATTATAATATCTATTAATTTGATATTGTATCCAATTAAACAGTCTTTACGTGCATCGTCTTGAATATTAATATCAGAATTGATGCAGTATTACAATTCACGTATACTGTCGATCAACACAAACGTGCGTTCCTGGAAAATATAATGTTCTCGATAAATCAAAAGGTACTTAGTTCTTAGTACTAAATATGAATATATAGACTACTTGCTTCATGCTGCTTCATTTAGTTAGCATACAGGACTGCTCACTAATTATAACGTTACTACGTAGGTATATATATTTGTGTTATCTATGATTATGAAGCTAGGTCATTGGAGAGGAAATTATAAAAAAGGAATATTACTTAATTTTTTACATGATTTATTTTAATGTATGTTGAAATCTTGTGAGTTACTAAAATACAAATTATAGTGCAAGAATAAGAACTATGCGTTAGAAATCTGTGTAGTAAGTAGATATGTATAGTGTTAAATATTCCGAAAAAACTTAAAAAAACGGCCGTTTCGGAACGCGCTTCGGCTTCCAGTCTAATCGGATGCAGCTAAATTTACGGACCAGTATTTTACATGGAGCAATTGCCTATCTGACCTCCACAACCCAGTACCTGAAGTAATACGATACCCCTTGGTAAGACTGGTTGTCAAACTTTCGGGCTTCTGACGACCCGTAACGAACGTCAAAGATCCACGAATGACAGCGTGATGACTTAACGTGATTTCCAAGGCACGGATGAGTCTCGGTATGTAAAGAGGTCACCCATCCACGGACCAACCCCGGCAAGCGTAGCTTAACCTGATGGATCGACCCGTGCGGCTGTTATTACTTAGCTACGAGCTCCTCACTTAGAAACATCATAATCCTTATAATTGTGGGTTCAACAATTCCCCTGTGCTCAAGTGCTTTTTTTTTCATTCTTCGTTTACATGTATGGGGAATGCCAACCCCTTATTACGTTTTTCGAAATTTCACTACACCATTGTTTAGCTGTGCACAGAATACACCTTTGTGGCGGCATCTACATCGCCACATGCGAACTAAGCATCAAAGACCTGACGTCACACAACATCCTGACGTCACTCAAATCCTGCATCGCGCAATAAGAGTTTACCGCGCGGTGGTCATGTATCCAAGCTCCCGACTTCAACCCATGACACCCGTCTGGTCGGAGGATCCTCCCTTTTCTATGGTGGATGAGTGAACTTTACACCCTGATCCTCATACTCCTAAACCTTCTTTAAAATCTTCAGTGACATAGTGCCGACATAGTCTCGGAGTAAAACGGCCACACGAACAGACTGATTGATGGACAGACGGACAGGACGAAATTATGAGGTTTCCGTTTATGCCATTTGGCTACGAAACCCTAAAAATGTGCTCTGTATTGCGTCTGTGTTATTCAATTTGAGTGTTGATCTGTCATTGCCTCCGGTATGTGCACAACATAACATCACGCCTGTAATCCCCGAAGGGCTAGGCAGAGGGAGGTGTACCATCGAAGAAGTTCATATCTAACCACCGTAAGGACTATACTTGCTTGCAGCGCTCGGTGGCTATAGAACCGGGCCGGTAACAGATGTGGTCATCGTGTTCACGGGATTTTGTTTTGAAACTGGTTACATATGAACTTCTTTGATGGTATCTATAGTACACACACATTCGCCAGTTGTATTGTTAGGTTCTCCGGTATGTGTGTGACAATTTTATAAGATATTAGTAAGTACGGCCTAAGTACATATTCTGCGCAATAAAACGTGTTCCTAGTCCAACACCAATTCATATTAGATATTTTTAATATATTAAGTGGTCGATAGAACGCCATGCACTTATTATCGCCTACGGTCGTGATGTGTTCCAATTTGCACCCTTCAGATACGTTCCATGACTATGTACCTACGTGTATACTGTTTGTTAAATGTTTGCCTATGTAATGGTGCTTATGTACCTAAGTTACACGTACTTATGTTGTAAATAATTATTGTCACTGAAGTTTTCATGCTTTCTTTAATACTTAAGTATATATTTTTTTGGTTATTTGAAGTCGTTATGTTCGTATCGTAGTTGTAGATTTATTTTAGGTTTTTTTTTTAAATGTATATACAAATGAAATGAAAGGTGATAATGTATATACTCTATAGTTGAGGATGCAAATCAATATATACGTACGTAAATTTACAACTTCACCTTCTTTTTTTCATGAAATTGACGCCCAAACAGCACTGTTTATTTATAAAAAATCTTTTTCGCAGAAATGGCTGATTTTATTGTATTAAAAAAGAAAAAGGCTGCAGGTGCACGCGGACGCAACAGTGTAGGCGGTCGCCTACGCTGTTGCGTCTATAAATACATCGAGATACTTTTCAAATCGATACATTCTTTAAATTCACAAAAGACTTCACATGTATCAGTTTTAAGTTTTTTTTAATATTGTTTATTAACAATTTTGTTATGTTTCTATCGATAATCAGCGTCAAATGTTTCGATTAAATGTCCCATCACTAAGATTTCGATACGGAATGTCAACTATGCCAGCACTCACTGGCCATAGGTCCATATAGGTTTGTCTTCTGGTCTCATGAAAGGAACGGGCCACTATACATCATATATAACTATCTTCTCGTGATGCCAGGTAAGACAATTTTGAGATTTAATTGTATGTAGCTACTACAGAAGCAAAAGACCGGTCGATGTGGCGGCGCTTGGGGGAGGCCTATGTCCAGCTGTGGATGTCTTTCGACTGAAAACATGATGATGACTAGAAGCAATATTCCACAATGATAACGATAATATAAGATCTCCAATTTTTTGATTGTTGGCCACGCGTTGTGTTGATGGAATCATTTATAAAAGGCAAATTTATAGGAAATGCTATTTTTACCCGACTACGAAACGCGAAACCAAATGGAAACCGGAGTCACACGTAATACGTACGATTTAAGCTTCGTGCAGACCAACGCGACGCGACAGCGCGACGCGACACCGGTTATTGTTATACCGTCAAGTTTTCTTAGAAATTGTATTGTTCAAGTCGCGTCGCGGCGTCGCGTCGCGCTGGTCTGCACGAAGCTTTATGCCTTAATTACATGACTTAGTAATGACGTGTGACTCCGACAATATTAAATCGAAAAAAAATCGATATCGATGTCCTGTTTATACCTTTTTCGTACGCGATTTTGTCGAAGTTGGGTTTTGAGTTTATTTATTACGAATGCTTTTATTGGTTCACAGAAAAAACTTTTGATTTTATTTTATTGGTGCCCTAAAGATATTGAGATGTTATTTTAATTGTATGTAGTAGTTAGTATACAATCTAAAGTAGTTGCTTGTTTTTCAAGAAAATAATGTCTTAAACATTTTAAGACATTATTTTGTGTTTTGTGATACCTAATGATATTCATTAGGTTTTGAAACTATTAATTTATTACAAAAGTAATTTTGGTTTAATTCAAAATATGTTATGAAAAAACTTACCTTAGGCATTTTTCCCAGTCCGATCCTTTTAGCTAAATATTAACAAAATCTTCTATTTCTTAAAATATTTTTTTTAAATCATTTCGACAACCATTCCCACTGTCACGGCCACGGCTTAGATTTGAACGCTTTGAACTCACAATAATTTTGACAGCACTATCACACTATCGACTACCTATCGAGTATGTACCTATCAACTAGACAGCACGACAGTCGCCCGCTAATTGTGCGATCAATTTATAAAACACGACCATCTACGTGTATATATCCACATCTATTTATTTACAATTTATATTTTACATTTTACAGCCATCTTCTCTAATAGTGTCTGTTCAAGTAAACATCGCTTATTGTTAGCACTTGTCCACATAACCGGTTCGTTCTATTAAGAAAAGATAATTCATTAGTTTGTTGTTGAAGTTGAAACACTTCACTAATGTTGAAAGTAGCTTTTGGTATTAAGTTTATAGGTACCTAGCGGACTGAAAACTATTTAAATCAAATATCGTACAAGCTGGAAAGGCCTAGGCATCAACGTTAATGGCGGGTATATCACTAACCTTCGGTTTGCCGACGACATAGTTATCATGGCTGAGACCATGGAGGACCTCAGTACAATGCTCGATGACCTTAGTAGAGCCTCCGAAAGAGTGGGTCTTAAAATGAACATGGACAAGAAAAAGGTCGTGAAGATCGGAGACGCTACGCTCGAAGTTATGGACGAGTATGTTTACCTAGGACAAACTGTCCAGCTAGGTAGGTCCAATTTCGAGAAATAGGTCAATCGTCGAATCCGCCTCGGCTGGGCGGCGATCAGGAAGCTACGCAATATCGTCTCGTCCCACATACCGCAGTGTCTCAAGACGAATGTCTTTGACCAGTGCGTGTTGCCAGTGATGACTTATGTCACAGAAACGTGGTCGCTCACAATGGGCCTTATAAGAAGGCTAAAAGTTACCCAAAGGGCAATGAAGCAAATGCAGGGAAACTCCAAGCATAGCTGAGAGGGCTATGCTTTGAGTTTCCCTACGTGATCGAATCAGCAATGAACAGATCCGTAGGAGAACCAAGGTAACCGACATAGCTCGAAGAATTTCCAAACTTAAGTGGCAATGGGCAGTGCACATTGCTCGTAGAACAGATGGCCGTTGGGGCCGAAAGGTTATGGAGTGGCGACCGCGTACCGGAAGACGAAGCGTTGGAAGGCCACCCACAAGATGGACCGATGACCTTGTGAATCGGCGGTGCTTGGGGAGGCCTATGTTCAGCAGTGGACGTCTTTTGGCTGAAATGATGATGATGATCGTACTAGCAGTGTTCTTTCTTAGTGATTGTGAGTTGTTTCGTTTTTAGGGTTCCGTAACCGAAGGCTGCCAAACGGAACCCTATTACTAAGCCTCCGCTGTCCGTCCGTCCGTTGGTTCGCAAGCGGGCTGTATCTCATGAACCGTAATAGGTGACATTTTCACAGATTGTGTATTTCTATTGCTACTATAAGAACAAATAATAAAAAAAATTACATTAAATATTTTATTATGAAAAAAAAAAACCTTACCCTGGCATGTGGGAAATCATTGTCTAGAACTCATCGAGTAGAGTATAAATATTATTTTTATTTATGTTTATCGTCAAAAATGAAGAAATGGGGGGGCGTAAAGGATGTTAGTTTTAGACCAGTTTTGTACAAGCTCTATCGCAATAAGTTAAGAAGTTAAGAATTTGAAATTTCTGTATATCATGTACCCTACCTAAACTGTACATAATAAAAAAATACAAAAAATGCCCGATTCATAAAAAAAAAAGTTGTTTCTCATACATTTGTTCTACAGCACAAAATTAAGGCAGCCCGGTAAGTTATAAATATAATATAATTCATAAGGCAAAATTAATAATTAAAGGGAGGACCATACAAGAAACGTGTTTTTCCTGGCGTTTTTTTGCTTGATCTTAATACGGTATGGAACCCTTCATTTGAGAGTCAGACTCGCACTTGGCAGGTTTTTTTTAAATTTGAGATCCTCACCTGATTATTAGTATATGAACAAATTTTAAATCTAATATGAATAAGATACTGGCACTGTTATCTCTTAGTGATTTTCAGTTGTTTAAAATTTATTTTAAAAGCTTAAATCTTATCCAAAGCAGATGATAGTACATGAACGGTTTAATGATCAGAGTTCAGTCCATCTCCTGCAAACAAAACACAAGCACCTTTCGATTTCCTACAATATTTATATGGCGGAGATGAATATGTGTACAGCTCGAGATTGCGTTGTTCGCAATCCTAATAAGGAAACAGTACTGAAACTGTCATTTCCTCTTCAGTACCTTTGTGATGCACAGACAGCCTCACATCCTCAATGTGATTGGACGTCTGACGGGATAAATCCAATATTGTTCTGCCTAAATTTCCAGGATGTGAAGCCAACAGTTGGTTTTGCTAACGATTACCAGGAACTGCGTTTCGTTATAGTGCCTAAATGAATTTCAGGACATGAACACAGACTGGGATTATTTTTAGGATTACTATTAGCAGGAAGTAGCAGTTTCTATAAACACATAATAACATTTGAATTTAAGAGAAATCAGTTGTGATTACCTACCTTTTAACATTTGTATGTATCTTCCTATTTAAATAATTTCGATTCGCTTTTAGGGTTCCGTAGAAAATAAGGAACCCTTATAGTTTCGCCATGTCCGTCTGTCTGTCTGTCTGCCTGGCTGTCCGCGGCTTACCTCAGAGACGGTTAGTACTAGAAAGCTGTAATTTGGCATGGGTATACATATTAATAACGCCGATAAAGAGGTAAAAAAAGAAAAAAAAAATTACGTAGGTACACGTAAAGTGGGGATGATATTTTTTTTCTCGCCTATCCCATAGTGTGGGGTATCGTTGGAAAGGTCGTTCATAAATATTATGGGTGTGGGATAATCATTTTTCAATTCATTAATCCGTTTGCGAAATATTAAGCTTTAAAGTGCTAATTTTTGGTAGAGTCAAGTGTCCCCCCCTGCCAGCTAAATGTACTGTACTAATGTACTTGGATTTGTGAAAAAATTCACAGCAGTAGTGTATATAACGAATTTAAAAGGAAAACTATCCCAATTAAGTAGGCTTTACAGGTTAACGAGTAATAATCGATCAACTTAAATTTGCAGTTTGAAAAACAGATCTCCCATACATTCCGTATGGGAGAACATGTTTTTTAACCACAATGTTAAGTCTGTTTTTGGAATAAATTCATCCCAACTACGGAACCCTTCATTGTGCGTGGTCCGACACGCACTTGGCCGGTTTTTTATTTTTTGCTTATACTATGCTGCCAAGAGGCCTCCCTCTCTTAACTCCTTATTGTCAATTTTTTGCGATTTCTGGTCACGCCTGTCCACTGATTGCCCTGATTGCCACACCATCTTCGGTGGTGTTAACCTGCCTCAGACGTCCAGTGAGTGAAAATCTTTGCCCTCCTGTTCTGGTGCAATCAACGATTCCAGTCCAGAGCCATCTTAGCGTGACTAGTTCTTCTCTAACATTTACTACTTAAGTTATCAAATGAGAGCGTAGGTATACGTATATGTATGTAGTAGTAGTGGTAAGTAGTCCTTTAAGTGTCTTTGTTCTATTTTACAGGTATCTTCCTAAGGGATACAGGGTTCAATTGAATTAGTTAGCGAAACTCCGCAGACGTGATGGATAATCTATATTTGAAAATGATAAACAAAAAACAAATAGATCCGATGATTTTTTTTTGGGACTACAACCGCTGGTAGTTTAGTTACTTGAAGTATGAGTTGAGCAAATCAGATTTTTCGTTCAAATGTTTCAACTTCGATGGTCAGGTGATGAGGGCTGGGATCCAGGTTACTTCAATGAATTAATTTATTGCGAATTTTGTAATTGGACATTTATTTCTTGTGGTTTACAAAACGATCTTGACGGAATAATAGACGAAAAGTATATATTATAAAATTTAAAGCGCGTGAGATCATGACCTGCACAATTTTCTTCAGAGTGAAGCTGGTCGCCGACGGCTCGCGTTGATTGGTCGAGAGGCCGCTCGCAATCACACCATTTGCAACAACGTCAGGTCGCGCTTTTAATTCCTCATGTCGCCGTTAGATGGCACAGGCGGTAACATAGGCCCGGCCTTGGAAGTAGCAGGTTCCAATGAGATCAGCTGGACGGTACATCAGATTCTGACAGCGGCGATGGCAGCGGGCAGATTTTTGAAAACGCTCTGCGAGTGACGCCTGAAGCCGTGAGTAGGTCAGCCACTCTTGAGATTCCATCAGCACCTGGATGAATTCGTACAATCCTTCCTAGTTTCCATCTGAGTGGCGGCAGGTTTTCATCTTTGATTAGAGCGAGTTGATTTAGAGTGAGGGAGTGTTGATTGCTCTTCCACTTTGTCCGCGTCTGCAGTTCCGTGACATATTCTGAAGCCCAGCGCTTCCAGAACCCTTGCCTCATCTGCTCGATCACGTCGTAGCGCTGCAGGCGATGAGTCGGTGCAGCTGTCAAGTCTTGACAGGCTGGAGCGGTCAGAGGTCGTCCAATGAGGAAATGGGCAGGGGTAAGGGGTTGTAGGTCGTTCGGATCTGTGGACAGAGCTGTTAAGGGACGGGAATTCAGGATGGCTTCAGTTTGTGCCAATACCGTACTGAATTCCTCGTAAGTGAGATTCGTGCCCCCCACTACTCGTCGCAGGTGGTGCTTACACGATTTCACCCCTGCTTCCCATAAACCGCCGAAATGAGGGGCATACGGCGGAATGAAGCTGAATTTAATATTGTTATTTGAAGCGAAATCGTTAATATCTTTACTATTATTTTCTATGGAAGAGACAAATTCTTTCTCAGCCCCAACGAAATTTTTGCCGTTGTCTGACATTATCTCAGCTGGCTTACCTCTTCGTGATATGAAACGTTTTAGTGCGAGCAAATAATCATTTGTTGAAAGACTTGTAACTAACTCGAGATGAATAGCACGCGTACATAAGCACACAAATAAACATATATAAGCCATTGTGAGACTGGCCCCCCTGCCCCTACGGTTCAAAATCATCACTGGCCCCGCGTAGTCAACGCCGCAGCGCATAAAAGGGAAGCCGGGTTCCAGACGTTCAGCCGGTAACATGAGAGGCTGCATGGTCTTCCCTTTGATGCGTGTGCACGTGACGCAGTCGTTTACCGTCTTCCTCGCGAGGTTCCGCCCTCCGAGTGGCCACCAAGCCTCACGCACACAAGCGAGCAAGAGCTGAGGTCCACCATGCAACAACTGTTTATGTTCATGTGAAAACAACAATACTGTGAATCGATGCTTACTACACAATAGCACTGGATGTTTTTTATTATTATCGAAATGTGACGAGTTACTCAATCTTCCGCCAACGCGTATTAACTTATATTTATCAAGAAATACATTTAAACCTATTAATCGTTTAGATTTCACCACCGATTGTTTAGTTAAATCATTATGTTCGTTGTAAAATGACTGACGTTGCGCGAGCCGTGCGAGAATAACAACTGAGGCGTCCAATTCGTCAACAGATAAGGAACCGGTTCTGCGATCGTTTACACTCGCACGCGTGTTACCTATAAAACGAAGTACATAGGCTGTCGCGCGCCGCAATCGGCTAAATGAGGAGAATCTGTTAAAATCTATTATATTATCGTTTGAGTTAGTACATAACATACTAATTTTCTGTGTTTTTAAGTCAGGCAACTGGTTACTATCTATGTTAATATCGCAGGAATAATCGAATTTATCCTGTCGTAAAAAGTCTGGCCCGTGCCACCACATATTATTGTATTGAAGTTCGTTTAGAGGAAGACCTCTCGACACAATATCAGCCGGGTTATCTTTACCGTTAACATGCAACCAGATTGCGTCACCTGTAAGCTCGTTTATTTGTGACACACGATTCTGAACGAACGTTTTTAAACTATAAGGTGACATTCTTATCCAGCCCATGACTATGGTGGAATCAGTCCAGAAAACCACTTTTGTAAACGTCATTCTTAATGAACTTATTATTTTTCTATATAACCGGGCGCCTAATAAAGCGCCACATAACTCAAGTCGCGGAATGGTGCACACAGTTTTGACTGGCGCGACCTTGCTCTTGGCACACAACAACTTTGTTACTATAGATGAGTTGCCTGTATATGTACGCACGTACGCGCAGGCCCCGTACGCGTCTTGTGACGCGTCAGTGAAAATATGTAACTCACAATTATATGTACCGTATTCACGCATGACGCAACGAGGGACACGAATATTACTCAATGAGGATAAATCCTGAAGGAATCGAGTCCACAAACATTCAACATCATCAGGAATAGCGTCATCCCAATCGATCTTACATAACCACAACCTTTGAAAGGTACAGACCCACTAGTTTTTCTAGGTAGTAGGTTTAGCGAATGTTCAAAGAGCTTTGCTGTCGGCCGCAGTGTTTGTGAGCCGGTCACGCTTCGCCGTTGCACTGGACCTTTCTAAAACGTGATTGAAAACAGCATTGACGTGTCAAAATACGTATATATTTTTACTGGATTTACTAGGATTTTTTTCGGAAACACCAATTCTATAGAAACTAGATTGGGAATATGGTAAGGCTTATAAAAATCGGAATAAAATATTTAGGTACCTTATATAGGTACCTAAATATTATATTCAGATTTTTTATACTTATTAGTTAAGAAATTTGGGTCTGGGTCGCAGTCGCTGGATACGGTGAACTATACTATACTATGTACTAGGAACTGATGAATAAAAAGCGGCCAAGTGCGAGTAGGACTCGCCCATGAAGGGTTCCGTAGCAGCAAGTAACATAATATAAAAGTTCTTGTAGTTCGTTGTAACTTTGATCGATTTGGTATTAAAAAAAAACTACTTCCTAGATCTCGTTCAAACTAATTCTCGGTGGAAGTTTACATGGTAATCGTACATCATATATTTTTTGAGTTTCAGTTCTAAGTATTATTATAACCCCCAAAATTAATTGTTTTTTTTCAATTTTTGTGTGAAAATCTTAATGCGGTTCACAGAATACAATCTACTTACCAAGTTTCAACAGCATAGTTCTTATAGTTTCGGAAAAAGGTGGCTGTGACATACGGACGGACAGACAGACAGACATGCCGAATCCATAAGGGTTCCGTTTTTTAGCATTTGGCTACGGAACCCTAAAAATACCCATCTGTTATCTTTTAGAAATTAACATTTTATTAACAGATATATAGCATGAATTGAAAGCGAATACCTGTCTAAACTGATACTGATAAAAGTGTTACACCACAAATTGATGGATCACTCAATTTGTTTGGTGATAAAACCTTTTAGTTGCACTTTTACAGTCAATAACATGATGCTAGTGTCCGTAAAGGGTACTTTAGGTTAAAAGCCATTTTTTCTCATTGTCAGTTTCACTAATTGGGTTCAGTACGACACAACTTAGATGTATCATAAATTTGAAAATTTGCAATCATCCATTTCAATTTTACGAATGTGTTTGGTTATATGACTTCACAAGTTATTGCGTTTGCGTAAATGTCATTTTCACCTAAAGCAGTAATAAATATTGGTGATTTTGAAGCCTATTTACGAAGAAATTCGTAAAACCCATCACTATATGAACTGATGGTGATCGGTTTTACGAATTTTGCCGAAGCTACATCTAAGTTGCGTCGTACTGTACTTAATAACAAATAAATTATACGCTAATAAGTTCCCGAATACCCTACTTAACTTTTAACTAGTAGAAATACTGCAACTACTACAAGTCATTTCAAGTAACACATAAACTTCCAAAAGGAACAAAAACATTGTTGTAATGTACCTCATAAATGAAAAGAAGTGCCAATAAGATCACTACTACAAATTCTTCTAAAATCTTGGTGTGGTTCAGCCAATTAATTAAGTCCAGTAACTAACCCTTGCTAATTTCCTTCGTAAAATATTACCATGGCAGAGAAGATTGAAAGTAATGCACATTAAATGCCGCAAATGTCTTAATTATAATGACATTAATGAATTAATTAGGATTCTCCCTTTTTGTGGGTTTACGGGGCACAGCTTTGCGTAAATATTTTCTAAGCGACACAAAGGGAGACGCTGATGCCGCGTGAAATTATATTCCGTAAAATGAAGTTGAATTTTTTTTATTCTCCTTTGACGTTCAAAGTTGTCGGAGTTAATTCAATTTATTGTCTCTCTTAAAACGAGACTCCACCGTAATGTTATTTATAGGGTTCACCTACGGCTTGTTGACATGCTCCAAAAAGCGAGTGCAGGAGCGCACCGGCGCGCCTAAGTGATTCGATACACGTTCAATATGTTTCATTAGGGAGCCCGGTGTTCGCTTATTCAATCATATCAACGGCGGCAGCGAGGCGCGCGCGCCGCACAACAGCGCAACCTTTCCGCACTCCGTTCAATTCCTACATAATCAGTTTTTCCGACTCAGTAATGGTATACACTCAATTTATACCGGCATTTGGCTAGCGAATACTTCCACAAATGTCTTTTCCGAAGAGCTTTTATTGAGATACTTAGTACGTTGTATATTCCGGCAGATAGTACATCTTCGGGTTCCGATTCCGTCGTCGTATGTGCGAAGGAAGACGATTGCTAATTACTTAGGCAAGCAATAATGTTGGAAGTTAGATAATTTTTGCGGCAAATGGTTCCTTCCTCCGGTGGCGCTGAGCGTGGTACGTCCTGCAGAGAAGCCGCTTCTTCTCTAGTCGTGTCTGCGTCCTGTGTCACAGGAAATGGTAATTACCGCCTAATCTCGCCTGAAGCGCAGGGCGGCCCGACGTCCGGATATGAACTTCCGTTATGAACAATTTAGCGCGCGAAATTGGACGACGGTACGCTCTGCATTCAGCCTATCGTGTCAGGTGATGCAGAGCACACGTGCGCAGGACGCCTATTCACTAGCGGATATAAATTTTATGAGACAGCTAACGAATAAGTAGCCTTGCTGCCGATGAATACGAATCATAAAGCTTTCAGCGAGCCAGGGAAATTACATTTTTATTCGATTTTAAAAGTTAAATGTAGAAAATTGTGCCTCCCATCAAGTGAATGCAAACACGGAAGCTGATAAAATGAGAGGATGAAGAGTTTGTGGACCTGTAATAAGCTTTACGTAGTTGTTATTGTGTAAACTTTGATAAATGCTTATGCAGTAAGTAAGCACAATACACAGATCATTCAAGCTGCATGCAATACATAATACTTACAATGACAATAAT
Source organism: Agrochola circellaris (assembly GCA_914767755.1). NCBI lineage: Eukaryota > Metazoa > Arthropoda > Insecta > Lepidoptera > Noctuidae > Agrochola > Agrochola circellaris. The sequence continues at coordinate 9,143,061 of OU611847.1, forward strand.
ATTATGAAGAGCAGACAGACAACTAACCTGGAGCTGATGTAACTACTTATTTAGGTATTTATGTACACACAAAACATAAATTTATGATTTATGACAGAGTTCAAATGAAATATACTTGACTAATATAATTTGAAAAAATATTTGTAATGTTTTAGGAAAATCTATGTACTTCGTCAAAATAAACTAACGACTAAAACACGTAGGCCTGATTTCTGAAAGCTCGAAATCTTTTGTTACGGGTGTACTTTTTAAGAAACAGTCGGTATTTAATAGAAATCGACAATTATGCACTACTTACGACTCAATTAGAAGATAGTAGACTAGTGAGTTGAGCTTTTAGAAATAGGGCCCTGCAATCAATATTTCACACGATTGTAAAACTATAGCATAACCTATAATCTGATTCCTTCAATATTGGTAAGTCATACAAAATTGACGTTATAAAATTGCATTCTTTATAGTTTGGTCACTAATATTAAATTATTATTTTATTTATAAATTAAAATAAATAAAAAATATATATAAAATATAATATTAATACCTTTATTACCTACATTTGGCTCTAATCATTAAATACATCATACTAATCATCTGCCTAGCCTTTGCTTAACTATGTTGAGCGACTGCCTACCTGACCTCCACAACCCAGTTACTGAGTAACACGATACCCCGTGGTAAGACTGGTTGTCAGACTTTCGGGCTTCTGACGACCCGTAACAACTGTCAAAGATCTACAAATGACAGCCGGGATACTGTCTCCGTCGAATTCAAACGACTGAAACGAATAGAACGATGTTTCAAATTAATTTAGCGCTATGGTATTTAATAATTTTAAAATAAAAGACAATCTATAATCAATACAACAAAGATAACAATCTAAACATAAACGTATAATACCATTACTTATAGTTACATCAACGGTACAATTCCGTGTGCACGCAAATGATGATCACAGCCCGGATGCTAATGATCCCATTCATAGTCATCTGCATTGATATGGACCTATTATTACTAGCGACTACAAGCCAGGCCATGCCGTCATCCACCATTTGTCAATGAACCTGATAGTTACCTATTGGCACAGACTTATCACCTAATTGTAGCGTCAAATTACGGGTAATTGATTAATGGCATGTCTGGAGATGGGACAGTGCGTGCTACCGATTTGGTAAGATTGTGTTGGTTTGAGCATTGTCCTTACAAAATGTGACCGGATAATGAAATATTTTTTTGCAATTTGAAACTAAATATCTATTTTTACCCCACAGCGCGACAGCAAAGAAAGGGTTATGTTTTTCTTTCACGCGTATCTTTATGTATGTATGGATGTGGGATTCTTTATACCCTCAAAGCTTCCTAACAGCTGGCAGGATGCACGATGTGTCTATCGACTCGTCTATCGCGTGATCGTTATAGGATTTTGTGTTTACAAAATCAAAATGGCGGACTTTAAACTTCAATAAGTGCAGAAAAAAAAATGTATGACTATGTAGGGTACCAAAATAAAGTGCTTGAGGAGAAGATTCTAAAAATGTACACACAAAAAGAAAAAAAAAAGTACGTGACTGGATTGTTGTTGTTTTGAACATTTAGCGGGGTTTTTCATATTCACATTTTCATTCAATCATTATTAACAGTTCTACAAACAAATAAATGAAAAAGCTACCGTCCCGAATTTAATTTAAATCCGTTGGGCTGCTGCGTGTGATTTCCTACCACGAAACGGCCAAATTATAGAGATGTAAAAGCAAAGTACCTCATACTTTTTCTTTTCAACAGTAAATATTTTTATACGTAAACACAATTCAACTAGCGATCATAGATTTTAGTAAGTCACTTTTCTTCATATGAATTAGTATCTATTTCAAGAGCTTTCATAATCACGGTTAATAAAGTCTTCGATAATAAGCACTATCCATTGATGCGACCTAAGAGATTGGCATCCTCTTCCGAGCACAGGTAAATGGGTTTTAGAGTGCTGCGTAAACATTCACTTATATCGTATACAATGCGCCTCACTCATTCAATTATATTGCACCGCTGTGTGCTCGGCCAGCTAACACTAACCAATTAAACTAGGCATCCATGCATCAGTCCAAAACAATTAGATTTCAAATATTCAGTTACAGAATGTCAGATAATGTTCGTAATTCAGTTATCGGTGTTCCGCATCACCGCTGTGGCTGCACTACACACGGCCTGCCGACGAACAGAAATCAGTGCCTGCCATTTGCACCAGTCAATGAAATGAAATTGTAAAAAAAATCATTTGGATATTCAAAGAGCGAGAAACGAATGGCCACCCAGTTATTGTCGGCTTCCATACAGCCTCCAAATGGACAGCGCTCGTTCAATTTCGATACTTTTACAACACAATAGGCGGGAGTAAGGCGTGTTCACTCACCTGTCAAATTAAAAAAGCACTTGCACATTCAAAATAAACTATAGGGCCTGAGTATACAGAAGGTGAAAATAGCTGGGATACATATGTGGACATTTTCATTTCATCTGTCCTTACATTAACGTGTTGCATAAGATTTAATTGCACGACATCCGACGTTGTCCGGTCTTCTCTGTCGTGACGTGTACTCGCGTTTGCTGTGTGATGTCCGCCGCACATTTTGCAGGTTTCGTCGACAACGAACCAATTTAATCACGGTTTCGTCATCTCGAAACCCGAATTATATGCGGATTCTTCTAAGGAAGTCTTCTTTTTTCTTTTTTCAGTAAAAGTCGTAAATTTACCTACACCTACATAAACTTATTAAAAAAAAATATAGCTTACACCCATAGGATTTCTAAGTGACAAGAAAATGATGATTACTTTTCTAGGAAAGCAAAACTTACCATGAATTTAATTAACAAATGGATGGGCAATTAATTAATTAGGCAGTGCCCTCGCTTAGTAAACAAACGACTTTACGACTGTCTTGGCGACCACCGCGTTAAAATGGTGGTGCCGCGAAGGTCCTTTACTTTTAACTTTTTAGTTTTAGGCTACAGCTGAGGGTGAATGGCATTTATTTCAAACTTTCTTGATATTACAATAAATTATTATACAAGAAAAAAATTAAGCACATAAAAATCCCTAGAAGCCAATTTTTTTGTATATCGTGTAGGTAGTGGGTACCTACACGATACACCAAAAATTTGGCAACAATAATAAAATTAAGTAAGTCCTTCAGTTTTTGTGCACAAACAATATGAACATTTCTCTTGTATCTTATAAGATATAACCAACACACAAAAAAGGCGCTAAGAATAAGTAGGGCACTAACATGAACAAAGAGTTTGTCTCTCCTATCGTCCGTCTGTCGTACAAGATTAACGGACGTTTAAGCATTTCCTCCGCAACAGATGACCAATTGTTCGTTCTCCCATAACGGCAGCTAAAAGTTTTCCCATTTATTCAGTGCTCATACGTCAAGTCGGCGCGGCGGCGCGGGCGCGGGGAGGGGCGTCGCGCGCCCGACGCGTTCCGGCGCGATAAGGCGGCGGGCCCATTGTCGCAGCGTCGGCGCACGTTTCCTCCGCTGCCGTCGAGCCTACCGTATTGTTCCCCTCGTAATGAACAAACTTATTCCCAAGCCTAATGCTGCAAAAGCGCTGCCGACTCCCAAATTCGCTCACTTTCACGTTATCTCACAATTGTCAAGTTGTACCTTTACACTGTACATTACACGCATCGCGACAATGTCTCTATAATAGTCCAACCCAGCGGCCTACTTTTGTTTGAATAGTGTTAGAGGAGTATTGGATGTGTACTCACATTAGCACAATTTGTGAGGGGTTGTTTGACGACACCCGAGTTCCATCAAGATTGAAATTTTGTTAAGTACTTATAAAGTGTAATTGATGTCACGTTATGGTGGTTATGAAGGATATTATTACATACTAAGTAATAGGCAAATGTTAGAAAACATTATTTATCTTCAGGGAATCATTACCACCATGTGCGTTTGTTATGCTGTTGAATTTGCCTAAAATTGCAATAATTCATTATAAACCTTAGAAAAACTTTTTGAAATTAATGACGATTAAGTCGCTATTTACAACAATCATTAAAGGACACAAAGCTATTAAATAGTTATGTTTTCATGAAACTGTGCGTTGTCTCTGAAAAGAGGATTTTATAAATGATCCATTACTCCCATCCATTCACCATTACTATGTCCTGTAACAAGTATAATCAACGTGAACTTCATTATTTAGCAACATCCGCTAAAGGTTAATTGATCATCTCATATTTCAGTAAACACTCTGTTCACGAATTCACGATCCAATAGAAAGCTTCTTTGGCGAACGGATACTATTTGTGTATTTATTTCTGCATTTGTAAGCGTCAATATCAAAGACGGGTACAAACAAACAATTACGTGTATATTTTTATTAATGGTCGGGCAAGGGCTCTGTGGAGCCTCCTGCCTCTATTATCCGCCAGACTCTCGTAAAAGACAGCCTCCTCGCCCCTCTCCCAGCCTACGTATTATGCATTCTCCATGGCGCCAAAATTTCTTATTCATTCGAATACATTCAAAAATATCCCATAGTAGTAGCTCCATTTTCAATGACGAAAAAATTCGAGACGAACGGCAATAGCTCCGAAGGGAGAAAATCGTATTTCGATCGAAAAGAGGGGCAAATCTTTTATGTAATATGAGATTGTCATCGCGATTATTACAGGCAAATAGAATACGCCGGATCAGTAAGTAGGTTATCGTCTTGCTTCCTTTGGCCGGAATCACTTTATTGGATGTTGTCGGGTACTCACTTTATTTTTGCGATTGTCACCTCTAAGTAACTAGGAAGAAATGTTATCGTCGTAAAATGAGCACAATTTGAATTCCACGTGGAGAAACGGTTTAAAGCAGTTGGGGGAAAAGGCGTTAAGGTAATGATTCGGATAATTTATTACATTTATATGGCAAACTCACTTTATTATGTGTTTTATTCGGCTAAATAAATGTATATCTGTAGATATAATACGTTTGAGTACGAGTATATTTCCAAAAGCAGTCAAATGGGCGAATGAACTAGGTATTGCGCTTTCTTTTTCTTTTACAAGAATCAAAAGTTTTATCGTTCGTGGAGTGACATCAATTTGTGAGAAAATGTTTTTCCGTCGCCGGTGACTCGAATTACTCCCAAACAAATGCCTGTCGCGGGGTTGTTATCTTGTAAGTTTACAAGAAAAGTGTGTGCCATGGAGGAAAAGTTTCAACTACGGGCTGATTTTATAAAATCGTTGCGCTGTAAGAATTTTCCAATAAAATGAGATTGACGACAGAAGCGTAACTCGTAAGGATATGTGAAACTCGTATTTGCAAGTCTTTTATGCATCGACGCTTTAATTGCAACGTGTGGAAGGCGACAGTCGTCCGGCGTCGCTGCGCTAAGGCACCGTGCACGGGAGCAGATGTGCGGAAAAATCACAGATTATTAGCTGGCTCATACGGAAGCGGCGGCAACGACATATTCATATTTAAATGTCACGTTGCGACTGCAGCCCCGGAGAGTTAACTCATGTGTGCGCGACGACGCGGTTTCCTTAACTAGGATAAAATGTGTCGTGCTAAAGAATTACATCGTTGTTTTTGTACGGCTTCTTGAGTCTCTCCCTGTACGTCGCATGCAGGTGAAATTAATTTTACCTTTTATATGAAACAACATTTTGAAACGTTGAAACGACCAACGTATTTTACCGGATTAGGAGTTAAAATCACGTGGAAAATTATTACTTTTCTTGAAGAAAGATTGTACTTTCAATTCTTATATCCGCTGTGGCTAGATTTCATAATACTTGGTACTTACACGAAACCTTATTGGCAGAGAGAGATCAAAATTTTCATCAGCTCTTTGAAACATTTTCTTGATTTTCATTTTCTATCGGCAGTAACAGGAGAGATGGGCCCAGTACTTAATATAGAAAGAAGACTTATAAGAGTAAATTGAATGAATTTTTTATTCCCGGTAAAATAAATATTATAAAAATAGGTGCGAGGTAGCTATCTGGTATAGGCGCCGAGATGTAAATAAATTTACTTTCTAGAGAAAAATTGTGTTCGCAAACTTAATTTGGCGCGAGGGGCCAACGTTTCCCCATGTTTTGCTAGACAGCCACAGCCTAGACGATAATTATTAGATGTAAATACTTGTAACACCTGGAATATACGAAGACCTTGATTCTAAAAGGGACAAAGAATAGTAAGAAGCATCTAGTTTATTGATTGGTAAAATAACAAGTAATAGCTAAAAACTACAAACTTAATACAATACTTCTTCGAATCAATTACACGAAATGTTATTTAAAGGCACAAAATGTTCAATAAGGATAATTTATTCACAAAACTGAGGTTTTAAAACAAACAAGAACATTTTAGAAGTTCCACAAAAGACTGAGAATCCTCGACCACAATGAAAATAATAGCTAACAGAGTGCTTCGCCGATAGACAATCAAAACGAGTTACAGAATTACAAAGAATAAAGGGATCCTCTCTTAAATTTCCGAAGTACAATACAAAGGGATAAAAATGTTGGTTGCAATTTTGCGGAGAGTCAGCGACTCAATCCCGCGCCGCCGGGGAGCTAAACCGAATTTATGGTTTGAAAATTAAACTTAAATTGGATATTGCCGGGTTATTTTTAAGCATTTGCATTAAGTTATTCACCAAGGTTGTAATAACCTTATAGTTATTTGGCTTGATTGCTTCACTTTGTCCAGTTATGGCAAACTTGGTTTCTGAACCACATCCTCAATGTAACTTTTACTAGTTACGAACTGTCTATCTGCATTTCCGGATATCAGATTGAATTTTTCTATATCTACATGTACTTTATACTAATAATTTTATAAAGAGGTAAAATTTGTTTGTTTGTAAGTTTGTATGTAGGTAATCTTCGGACCAGAAGTTGGATTTGAAAAATTCCTTTTGCGTTGGATAACTCAATTCTTGAGGAAGGCTCGTGCAGAAGCTAGTTTGTGACTAAAACAATAAAGAGGTTTTTTCTAGCAATACGAATCCTTTGAACTGCAAATATCTTTTCCTGAAAAAGACCGAACATGTGCTTTGAGATCAGCCACGTGCGGGCTCCTTTAACAATTCCTGGAAGTTTCTGCCTCATATTTATTACATATATAACATCACGCCTGTATATCTCGAAGGGTTAGACAGAGATGTCTCTATAGTACACCCGTATTTCGCTAGTTATGTTTAAGTCCCATGTAATAGGGGGCGAGCCTTATTCCCAACCTGGCACAAATCCATACTCCAGGCCAGAGAAATTCCAGTTGGAAAACCTAATAATACTGCCCAACCCGGAGATCGAAGCAGGGACGTCATGCTCAGTAGTAGCGACCACTAGAACAACGAGGCAGTCACAGTTTCTGCCACACATATTATATGTACAGAAGCAATCTTGAGAAGAATATTTCCGTACTACATAAAATGTTATTAAACAAAAGTCCTTCATCGAGTAGGTAATAGAACGTGTATATCAAAGCGTGTGCACTCGGTCTAATTGTGGTGGGTTCACACGGTATACCACTGCCGTGTGTTTGTGGCACTACGCTGTGACAGCCTCCGCGGCTTTGCTGCCTACTGGTCACACGAGTAATATTACATGTTTGCTGTATTTTGTATACTTGTGTACGAAATATTATTAGTGAGATTTTTAATTCGTAACTAACTTGCTAAAATGCTGGCCCATTTATTAAAAACGATAAAAAGTTTGGATAGCCCTCGGAACAAAGAGCATTCCTAAGTATGTAGTTCAACAACTGTGAAAATTTTGCAAAAAGTGAGGGCGAAGGAAAAAAGAAGAAAAACTGTTGAGATTACTTTTGTACAGCGTGTTGACATAGCAAGCTTTTATCACCCCTTTTTATGGGGAGAAATCCCTGACACATATTTAAATAGGCAAACAATACCGTGGCGAACAAATAGAAATAGACATTGAAAAGTGTTATTTTGTCTAAAGAAAAATATATCTTTTGCCATTAAACATTTACGCTTGAAATTATTTCATAAACTTTCATTTTCTTCTAGGAAAGACAAAATTTACGTAGCTTACACCTTTCATATTTATACAAACACGTTTCAAGTTATACTTTATGGTCAAACATGTCAGAAATCACACGTAAGGTCGAGTGACTCCCCGACCCATAGACGGCTCAATTATGTGATACTGTCCGAGGTTCGTGAAAGGGTTGCGGCTCGCTCAAATGTAACCACTTCACCAAATTGTAAATACCGCGTTAGCATCGGATTACAGGTATGATTCTCGTTAAACAACCGTAGAACAAATCTCAGTATACAAACGAGTAACCGGAGCCGAGAAAATAGCACGCCATATTTTAAGTATCGGAGGAAAGTCGACACGAAGGCGACACCTGGAGGAGGAGACAGGTGTTCAGTACCCCTGTTCCGCCTGCCGTCGCCCTCTTTATTGATATTACGGTCGGCGCATTAACCACTCCACGCGTTGTGTATTGGCTTTCACATGAGGGCACTACAATAAAACTAGATCGTGCGTTCAAATAAACGTGATGGAGACCCGTCAGCACTCACGACTATCCATTGTGTATTTTCATTTTAAAGACCAACGTTAAAAGCACACAAAAGCAACAGAATACCCCCTTGTTACTCCATTGGGCTTGTATTAAAATGTATCGAATTGCATCCAATAAAACTGTAATAATATTGCTTATTGTTTCGTTTCGATAACTCGCGCTCAAGTGGAAATAGGAAGCAATTGGCAGAAATGCAACAATGAAAACAAAACACTTTATAAATATACAAATTGACGGAAAATCTGAAACGGACAGTCTTGGATTAGTGTAATGCGGGATAAGAATAATAAAAAGATTTCAAGTCGATATTCAAAGTGTGGTGTGAGAGGTCGTCAGCCGGTCGGCACAGAGCCGGCCGGGTGCAGCCTCGCCGGACCGCAATAATGAGAGAGAGCCGCTCCATTACGGATAAGAGAGCTTATATTTCTACGGTGCGGTCGCCGCGACGATTGCCGTCTGTAATTGTATCCGGTTCGTCTGCGACTTACAAATACGCGGCTCTTAGCTTCAGCTTTTCGTTACCTTTGCGGCAGTTTCAATCCGGAACCTATAATTTCGTTTAACGATTTAGCTCTCATGGCTAGGAGTGGACGCTCTGTCATTTTGCGAATAATTGCAGTCTTTGGCTTTAATATCAATTAGTTGTAAGTGGGCGACTACAATCTACCTGATGAGTAGTTCCATGTTAAATTAAGTGGCAGTCTAGAGCGAGACTATTTCCTTGGATTGTAAGTTGGCCGTCCACCAGGGATAAAAGTTTCCACGTAGATGGCTTCGTCTGCCCGCGCACCACAACATCTGACAAACTTAGGAACACTTTAATTAGCATCGCCTACCGTTTACTACGTTAAGTTATTCGTTTGATATGTAAGTACTTACAAGTTGGAAAGGGATTTTTTCCTTCCGAACTGAAGTTGTCAATTTTTTAAATACTTAAAGTTCGGAGTTTAAGAGGAAAGTATGCGAAACATTTAGATCTTTGATTAAATAACAAAGCAGAAAGTTTGAAAGGGACCAGCTAATCAATTTGCGAGTTACAACAAAGTAGGTATTAATGATGTTATTTTATCGTGTTAGAAGTTGATTAATTTAGGCGTTTTTGCGTAAAATTAGAGCCATTTTTTACTTTCCTGTTTTAAAAGGATCTTTAGTCCCTTACGCGTGATTTTTTTAAGTTTGTGGTAGGTACAGTCATGCAAAATTATCATTTATATGTATTTATCAACACCTGTTTCAAACCTGAAAATCACAACCAAATCGGTACAAAAAACCCTTTACCGTGTAAATCTACCCAATAACGTTATTAAGCGGAAAGTTGAAAAATAAGTTGCGAGCAGATATTATTAAGTTGAGCGCCGTCTACAGGCTATTCGGGATTTCCCTGTAAAGCCGTTCTCAATAGATGGCGTCGAGTAATAAGCTCAGCGATGGGCTATTACGAGGCTGCGAGAGAAATTCGTATCGCACGGAGCCTACGGGGTATCAGTGGCGTGCAACTTGTATGGAGCAGCCGGCAGATTGAACCATGGAAGCCGGTCACAATCGGAATCGATTAGAAATAGACGTGGACCGACTGTCCGCAAATTACAACAATTGTTCGCGGCGCACAACAGCGCTACACCGCAATTTTATCCAAAATTTGTGCGCTATATGCGACGAGTTATTATTTTTACTGCGAAATCATGCAAGCCACTAAAATACCGTTGTAACACCTTTTTATTAGGAGCTGGATCAACTAAGTCTTTGTATTGTGTCTGTGGTTTTTCAAGCGGTTAGAGGTTCTAAATCAACAATCCCCTTTTCTTCAGCAGGATAAACACGACTTGGCTAATGGTGCGTTGTTATTTCAAGGTTCCGGCTGCGGGTTTGGTATTTCTTACCTGATCTCCCTATTCTTCAGTAATTTTGGTTAAAAGCTTGTGGCCTCAAAGTCTTTTAAGAAGTTCCAATGGATTTAACAAATATTCGGTGTTTGTACATTCAATTATATAAAATTGATTAAATGTACCTTTCTATCTGCCTAGCCTTTTCCCAACTGTGTTGGGGTTGACTTCTAGTTTAACCAAATGCAACTGAATACCAGTATTTTACATGGAGCGTATGCCTATCTTTACTCCACAACCCAGTTACTGGGTAACACGATTCCCCTTGGTAAAATATAATGCACAAAAAAAATTCTGACAACCAATTTTTTATATGATTTTTGGCAGGTAGAGTAAATATCCAATATCTGTTTTTTAATAATACAAAATTGCCCGCACACTGCCTGAACACTTTGTCACCGCAACCGCGATATTTATGCTGTGGCTAGCTTTAATACTGGTTAGTGTACGTCAAATAAATTAACACTGAATTTCAGCCTAGCCAATCAAATAACACAATGAACAAAGCGTAGGCTGTCACCGCGTTATCCTGCTCTTAAATGAGCTGCCTGAGATTGCTATAATGTCGCCAAATTTAATTGAATAAGGCTCGCTTACATTTTACGACACGGCGCGGGCGGCGCGGCTGGCTAAAGCCGCGGCATTAATCTCCTAGGTAAAATCAATTGCCAAAAATTGTATTTACACTGACGTTACCCGTTCTATTTAAAGCCTTATCTGTCAGGGTTAGGTTATCTTTTCGCATGACCGGCTCGTACGGAAGGAGAATCATATCAAAGTAAATTATTTTCTCGTTTACCGTCATTTATGAAAGTGCACATCTCTCTCGTGTAGTTTGAGGTCGGCAATGGATTTTAGGTGGCTTCCTGAAGGTTCATTTCAGTGTGACTGGATATGAAGCAGACTTTTTATTGAGAAATTTATAGAGCTGCGTTTAAGAGCGTCACCGTGCGGCCGGAGCGGGCCAAAGCGGGGCCGCCCGCGCCGCGCCGCCATCACGCCGCGTCCTGTGAAGACATCTCACTGCCCCTTTATTGCTTGCCTCAAATTAATGTCTCGACCTCAACCAAGGATTTTCTACTTTGTGGGAACGTTTAACGGATTTTATTACGCAAATATTTTATGAGAAAAGGAAACAAGTATTTATTTTGATAAATCTTCGGGATAATCCGCACACCCACAGTCTAGATTATGATAAAATTGTTTCGGTGAACTAATTAAAATGGTTTGGTCGTAAAATACATGACGTATGTTGTAAAATTTTCATTGGCATATGAGCCTGAAAAGTTTTAGAACGTATGTGGTTATCCTGGCAGCTCTATGACGTTGGCGTGGCCACTGAAGGAGTAGTTTGTCCATGTATTGTTCGTATGATGGCCGTAAGGACGAGAGTCAGGGTGGGGTGCGTGTAATTTTCAGATTAGTTTGTTCAGCAAGCGAGGCTGCCGGCGAGCCGCAAATATGTGGCCAATAATAACGTCAGCCCAGCCGTGCCCTGACGCGCCTGACGCCGGCGACCAACGCTAACGAATTCTTCTGCTAAATTGACGTATTAATTTCTGAAGCAATTAATTAGATTAGAAAAGGTGGTCATACGATACGGGTTTTGTTTGGCACTTATCGCTTTTCTATAGATTTTTACTATATTAGTCGATACACGTTTTTTTTCTAAAATTCTTTAGGGAGTGCCGTATTTTTTATTAGATACCATTGGAAATTAGTTTGTTTCAAGCGCAAGATGCATTTTTCTTCAAAGATATACCAAAAATCTATTGATTTTATCAGTAGTCGGAGGCAAGCTCACATCTCCAAACAAAAGACAGTCTGTAAAATCTAGCCGTTCGTAATATAGTTCTTGAAAAATAAATAGGCGCTCACCCAGATGTTTATTATCAGTTTCGCCGGCAATAAATAAAGTCGTATTATATTCTTGAGCGGACGATCTCGTAGCTCTATAAATCATTTTTATTGTGCTGTCGAAGGGTCCTTGGTAATGGCGGAGTTCAACGCTAAATTGGGTCGACTCTTACAATAAATAGATAATGCTTTACACTACAGAGCATTAACAGGCAATATGACGCGGAGCTTTTTTGGGTAAAATTTTTCATCGTAGTAAGCTAATGAGCTTACATTTTTAAGTGCAAATTCTTAAGACTTCGAAGTTTGTTATACTCATATAAAATATTTCGAGCTAAATTACTATCAATTACAACAACTAATAATTTCCCAAATCACGACCCCGAAATTATGTTACTCACACGATTCGCAACATAATTTACTTATATTTTGGAATATAATGCAATCGTTTAAGATAATAACATTGAATACATAAATAATATCTCATTCAGTGAACCCATTAGTTCCATCAGGAAGTTAATTCAGCTCATCGCAACAGATGACATACGGTTCAAACTTTATGAACCAAACCAATATAAAATTCGAACTATTACAAACTACTATTCGCGGTTCACTAGCTCCATACAATTAAAATCTGTTCACAATGTAAGAAAGAATGTTCATTTTGAGAGCGGGCGCGGCGCGCGCGCCGGTCCTCGCCCGGAAACAATGAAAGCTTTGACGTTACTTCCGGTAGTTGCGTCGCACGCTATCCACCACGCCTCATTTCATCTTTCTCCTTCACATTGCACATCGAAGGACTTTATACAGCGGAAGAAGGCCGTACATGTAAATAGCGTTACACTAGGTGGGTATATCGAAAAACAAGTAAATTGTGTTTCGAAAAATGTTTTGATAAATGATAAATTATTTTATTTCTGTAAGTAGGTTTGTACTAACAGTTTTACACGTCAATCATATTGTTTAAAACTAGATGAGGTCGGTATTTCCTATTTTATATCATTTGAAAGTGTACCTTTCAAATGATATAAAATAGGAAATACACCAACGACCTATTCACTAGAAACATTAATATAATAAAAAATAACATAAGCATTGAGTTATGGTGAATTAGTCACTTACAGGCGTACACAGCACTTACATAAAAAATTGCTTCTTAAATATACGTTTTAACAATATTTTTTACTTGTAGTGAGGATAGAAATATTTATTTGAAACAATGAACAAAACATTAATAAAAAACAAAATCATAATCGAAATTAGAATAAAAAATTAACAAAAATTAAAATCAAAATTATAATTAGAATCAAAATTAAAATAAACAGTAAAACAGTAAAATTGATATTCAAAATTCAAAACGGTAGAACGCGATAACGAGTGCAATAAGAGAACATTCCAAAATTGTTGAAGAGGCAGGACATCTGGCAAAAAACAAAAAAATGAAGTAGTAAAAAATAAAAGATAAAAAGTAGGTTATGAAATTATGATTCGTCGCTAATAGTTATAAGTTTCTTGCGAAATTGTGAAAATGAGTCTGTAAATATATCCTATCTGACTACTCTGAGAAGGAAGGCCGAAACAAACTCAGAGGTCACTCAGGTTTTAGTCCTAAACAAGATGATGTATCACTGGTTTTTAGGTATAATAATTTAAATATTTATTTTTCTTATTTTCAGTATTGCTAGTAGCTTTGAGTAGCTACTACCATTCAGCTATTTTGCATACTTTATAAGGTTGTTTACCCCTATCCGAACCTTTTCTGACTCTGGAAAGAAAATCATGTTTTTCCGTCAAAGATCGAACGGGTATTTCAAAAGTGTTAATAACATAGGTAGTTTTAATTTTCCTAACCACAATAGGGCCGTGAAAGATTTCATGTTCATAAAACGGTTAAGGCGTCTCACGGTCTTAATGGTCGCTCGCTCGCTCGCTATATAAATGCATACTCGTTTAAAATATAAAACAAAGTATGTTTATATTGTTTATATTACACGGTGGGAAGGAGATGTTAACGGGGTGTAAGTTATCGTCGTGAAGGCTCTCGTTCTGCTACGTGCAACCATTACAGCTTTCTTATATGAATGTATGGATTTTGTAATATTTTGCTTTCTTAGTTCAGATTGAAAAAATATACCGTTTTTTAGTTTTTCAACATATTTGAACCTTAATCACTTCCATTACATGGAGTCATGGCCTGTACTTTTGAAACGTATTTTCTTCTACTTGATATTATGAATCATTTAACAAGTAGATAAGGTCTTATAAATTACTATTTTAATATTTACTCGAACCTAATAGTCCACGTCCTCTTAAAAATAAAACAAAATGGCCGGAAATGTACCGATAAATAAACAATACGTTATTGTTCTGGCTCGCAAAGCTCCATCAATGGAAATTGAAAAATGACCGTTGATTGATTACTATCCAATTTAAAAGAGCTCTAATATCAACCCACTACCAGAAGTACCTACCTTTGATACTTATATTCTGAAGAACAGATAAATATTTCGAAATAGTGTTTATCTCACTCCTAAATGACATCACTATTAAAATCTTTCGTAGAAGTTTAAATGATTGCCATTGTGATTACCATTTTAAATTGTGTATTTTTGTAGTGAGGATATTGTAATGTTTTTAAATTGCATCCCAGACTCATTCGAGTAATCCTCACTTATTCCGAGTTTCAGGCGATAATAGCCAATTGCTTCGCATCACGAACGTGTCTCATTTAAGAGAAAATTTACAAGAAGCACGTGTTTTTACTGAAATATCCGTTTCGTTTATCGAGTGGTCCAATAAGCCTCTCGATATAAAACTAGTATAAAGGGAGGTTATTTGGTTCCGGGAGCAATAAAGTGGTTCCGTGAGGACAATGGCCACTGCACTTGTCGTCTAGCGACCGACGTTCAGTTTGGTCCAGTAACTTCAAAATATTATACTTCCGATGTCTCCTTTATGCGGCATTGTTAACTGATAAAATGTCTTTTACCAATATTTTATTTTCTTCATGCTATTCAGCTGTTGTTTAGGTGAACCATTTATGATTTGCGTCACATCATCTCAAATATAGCATGTCTGTGATCCTGGCAGAGTTAATTAGACCCTCACTAACCCTTAGAGGATCAAATAAATAATTATTCCCACCCTGAGTGATTTCTAGGAATCTGTTCAGTAATCCACTATTGTATGGTATAGTCACGTAAATTACGGGAAGATCGAATTTTCATTAATTGTAGCTGTATATCAAGTTAAACATTAACAACTAACTGTTTCTTCAATGTCTCAACCATGAAAATACTTAGTACGAAACAGACGCGAAGCAAAAACTTCGTACCCCTTTTTACGAAAATTACGCGGACGTAGCATTATGATATTTGGCACAGTTAAAGTTTATATGGAGAAGGACTACAGAAAGCTAATATTTTTATATAATAAACATTAGAAATAAATTTAATTAATAAAAAAAACATTACACACACTACCATGCGTTTGACACAAGATGGCTACCTTAGAATCATGACATTTAAATGAATTATGGTCGAATTTCGACCTCTGGGCGGCCACTAGTCTCTAATAAATCCACGAGGTGTCTAAGACAACTGATCACGAAAGTGCAGTAAGATTGGGTCTGTTGCGGCGTCACAAAGGGCTGGGCTGACTAGCTCGTTAGTGCAGAGGTCGGCTCGACACAATCAGGGTGACCTCAACAAGGCGGCTAAGATTTCACACAAGTACCGGATAAATTCGGCTCTTCATAAATAATTATATTTATCAGGCGTCTCAATAGTTTGTACTAGTTATAATTTCAAATCTAGCTTGCCATAATGTTAGGTTAAAGTTATTCAGGTATTTTAGTGAATTTGGACGAGTTCCAAGGTTTCGTGACGTTGCTCTGATAATAATTTGTTAATAATTGTTAATAATTTATCAATTTGAGAGCGTGACGTGAAGATTAGAGATTGATAAGGCGCGAATCGATTATCAAATACTTAGTTCGTTTTAAAATCACGAATCAATAACCAAAGCGCTGATGCAACAGGCCGTTTGTAACGTATTTAATTAATATTGTATTCAAAAACTTAACTAATAGTGGACGCAAACGAAATAATCCGCACTACGTGCCATTTAATGGGCACAAAAACCTCAAGTTGTAAAATAAAATCATATAAACGAATATTGCTCAGATAAAAACGGACAGGGCAGTATTTTTGATAAAGCAATTCCAATAAGCGCACGCACGATTACTTTTATTGAGGGGATTAAAGTGCACCGCTCGTGTAACGAAGTTCATTTATGAATGCGGCCGGCCATTGCGACGGGGAAATCTTAAAAATCCTCTAAATGTTTCTCTCAGGTCGCCTTATTAAGCGATCCTAGAAGTAATTGTGGCAGACTTACAAAGTTAAGCGGGCGAGGTAAGCCTCCGACCGTGAACGCTCATAATCGTTATTTCGTCTGCGGACTTTACAAATTGTAACCGGCCTATGTCTGTGTTATTATTAGTCCCTTTAAGTTTAGATGCGGTTCGCTTTAATAATGTTAGTTAGCAGCTTGAAAATTAACTTTTACATTTCGTAGACCTTCGTAGCGGTTTTGCTACGAAAGTTGTAGCAATCATTTTTAAGGAAATATCGTGCTATATGCGCTGCTTGAGTTGTTTTTTTACACCACCATTGTTCTTGTTTGGGAAAGTAATTATTAAATATGTGTCCGTCTATAATGATTTCCTATTTTCTGTTTTTAGGGTAAAAGGAAAAAACGGAACCCTTATAGGATCACTTCGTCGTCCATCCGTCATTCTGTCAAGACCCTTTTTCTCAAGAACTTAGAAACTTGATTTTTTGAACTTGAACTTGATACCTTCATAAAGTTCAAGTTCAAAAAATCAAGTTTCTAAGTCAACGCTATAAAAAAAGACGGCCATTTACGTGATATATTTATTTTGATACTCGCAAATAAATCAAAACCTACAGGCTACTTCCCGTTGACAAAGAATTGTAAAATTTGGCACGAAGCTAGATCTCACAGTACAAGTAAAGGAAAAAGTCCGAAAATAGTATTTTTTTTCTATTATTCAATTTCTTTTTTGTGCTATTTCAAGTTTACTTTTGGAGTTGGAGAATGGACCGTAACGTATTGGCGATGTATTGGAGAACATGTTTTTAACTGCAAAGTTAAGTTTGTTTTTGGGATAAATTCATCCCAAATACGGAACCCTTCATTGTGCGTGGTTCAACATGCAATTGGCCGGTTGTTTTCATTTTGGTTCTCTGATTTCAAACACATATCGAAAACCCTTAATTGTTTCCCATATATTGAATGTTCCAAAAGTTGTGATAATCCAGGTCAATACGATCGCGTTACGATACAATTACGACTGCTAATTAATGAAGCAGATGTATTTACGAACAACTTTCATTACGTCGATCACTTGTTCGTATCGCGGATATTTTCGCTCGTCTTTTACTTACTACACATAACCCAAGCGAAAATGAAATCATTTTCGCGTGGATTTTGTGTTGTAAGTATATAATTATCTTTAGAAAGTTATTAAATATGGCTTCGTAAGATGTAATATGCGGGATACGATGGCTCTTGTTTGTAGATTAAAATGTTAAACACATTTGAACGACTAACCGTTTTGTTCCATTTTTCAAAATATTTTTGCTTACTTTTCTTTTGTGCATTTGTCAGTTTAATTACAATTGAAAATAAGTTACTGACATTCATTTATTTAAACTGAAATCCTACGACGTTACATATATATTCGACTGTTTATCAACTATAGTTGTAGAACTAGAAACATTCATGATTTAGCATAATTATAATGGACTGTAGATTTGTTGACCATGTTCTATTTTGTTAAGTACCTGGTACTTGTTGAAAGATCTACACTGTCCTCCCATACCTGTTATTTGAAAATATTGTAAAAGCCAATTATTTTTAAAAGAGTAACCGTGGAGTATCTTGCCGGCTCTTCTCCATAGGAAACTACCAATTGGAACCATGCACCTAGCTTCTGACGTTTCATAATGTAGGTTTATGTGAAATAAAATATTTTGAATTTGAATGACAGGAAACATTCAGTTCTCACATCAATTCTTGCCTGACTGTTATCAATGTCCGAAGCGCAAGTTGCCTGTACCGTAACAATTCAGATTGACGTAGTGCGGTATATGACTCGTTGAAATGGTGCAGTTATCGAATCACAGTACATTCGAGAGCATGCATGACACCTCGTGACGTCGAGCCGGCAGGCCTATTCACGCCGACGCGTCTCGGTGTGTGCCTCTAGCCGTACGTGTTCACAATAGTCATTCTACGGCAGGCAGGCAGAATTCGATCAATCTAGTACCGAACTGCTTCCACATGCCGCCCGGGTAATGATTGTGCGATGTTCATTGTCCGCTCCCATTAAAATGACAATGTATGGGACTTGATGGGTACCAGTGGGTACGAAGATGTGTCTTTGGGTGAATGAATAGTTGTTGTGTAGTTGTTATGTTGATAGGTGAGTATTTATGGAGATGCTAATGCTATCGCCACGATATTTTTTACTGCTATTTGTTTTGATTCAACTCAAATAAAGTGTCAAAAGTTACAAGAAGTAACGTAGAATTCAAAGTATCAGTTTTGTTTTCATAATGATGATGTAATTCTAAAGTCCCGGCTAACGTGCGAAAGTTTGATTGGTTTCAAAATCACACGAAGTCGATTCGTCAAAACTCATTAAAAAGTAAACAGGAATGTCGCAAAACCAATCAAATGTACGAATATGAATGTTTGTACGTTTTTCTACAATCCTGTCAATATTTGCTTACGAGTGTACCTGGTTGGCACAAAACAGGTAAATTATATCAATATACATAAAGGGAATTTATTTTCATACAAATATTTGTTTTTGATATACCTACCTAACCGCCGACTGAAAATGTGTTTTTTGTTGTGGTTTGTTTCCCAGTAAACTGGTAAAATTTTATTATAAATAGCGGAACTAACAGATCTGTTTGCTTTTCTCATCAACGTTTTAAAAACTAATGTTTTGTTAATGTGTTTATGCAGATGTTTTTGAATAAAAAGATATCCAAATACAATGTCGCCCAAATACAATGTTGCCTCTATCTTAAGATACGGAGTAATATTTTGGGGGAACTGCACTGAACGAGAAAGGCTATTTCAGAGCCCAAAAATATTGCATTAGATCAATGACCGGCGTTAATTCAACAGACTGTATTCCTGTTTAAATCCCTAAAATGATTAACCTTTCCATCGCTTTATATTCTGTAGGTACTCGTAGCATTATTTGTTAAAACGAATCGAAATCTTTTTGAAATAATGATAAATCATTCTTCAAGACGGGCATTAGTGAGATCCCAATACAAAGGTCTATTACATACAGGCAGTTTCAAAACAGCATAATTACGAAAGAATATTATGCATATGGGACCAGTTATTTACAGTAAAATACCTAATGACATTAAAAATGATACATCTTATTCTTTCAAAAAGAAATTAACGAAACTACTAGTTGAAAAATGCTATTACGCTGTCAGTGAGTTTTTAAATGACAACACCCTATGACATTGCTCAATAATATTTCAGTTTATTAAGTTCGATTCTAATTTTATATACTATGACTATTATTTTGCCGGTGAATTTAACTTTCAAGATGATTACATTAAAACTGATTACCTGACACTTATAGATTAATATAGATTTGCAATAATTATAATTATGATAGTGCTTAATGTTGCATGCCATACGGTAGAATGTACTGGATCTTTTGTTTTTCTTTTTTTACACCATCAAAACTATGTTTTGTTACCTTCATTCTTTGCAAATAAATGATTTCTGATTCTGATTCTGATTCATGCTGCCCGCCCGTATTTTTCCGAATATTCATGACAAATTGTCAAAAAGTAACTAAAAAAAGGGGTTTCTTAGTTTTTTTGAAAATTTTCTTATTCTTTTTTCAATATCCCACCATGACTTTATGTTTTTTTTTTTGAAAAAATGTCTTCACCTGCGGTTTTTTTCATAGTTGACCAATTTTACAAATTAGTTAATCCGATAAAATGACTCATAAGCTTTTAGGAATAATAAACAGAATCCAAATCGAGCCAATAACATAGGAGATATGGCAAACGCTACGAAAAAAATAAAAAATTGAATAACGTGAAAAATATTAAAGACCCCCCTTAAAGTTGATTTTCGATAATTTTTCATGAATATTCAGAAAAATACGGGAAGCACATGCCCATAGGCGACATTGTATATGCATCCATCTATTAATTATAATAATAATTGATCGAGATTAGGATAGATTTCAGCTTTTTCAGTCCCATTTATGAAAAAAACTCCTTTACGAGTCCATACATTTATCATATTCAGTAATAGGACTGGACTATAACAATTTCCTACACATCCAATTGTGGTTCTGAATGCATTTTATGGTACCATAAAGCGTACATAATAAAACACTACCTAAGTATTCAGTGAGTGAAAATAAAAACCGGGGCGAGTTTGTGTACTGTGGGCTGTGGAGTGGCTCAGTCACAGCCTACTGTTTCATTACTAGATGACTCGGCCGATGGGTGAAAAGCTGGAATTTCCCTTTGTTATAAAGCATTTTGTAGCTCTCCTGTACTGTTAGATGATTTTGAACTCGAATCTCATACGCAATAAGATCATTTCTTGATTGCGTGCGCTCTTTATTAATCAATCTGCAAAGCGTGGGAGCATTTTGATTATTATGATATTGTTTGGTAATTATGTAATAAGTTTTCCTTACTTTTATTTAATAGGATTTAGTAAAACTAGCTTTTTAACTTAACAAAATAAATACCAAAAGACCGGGACTCCAGGGTCCCGAGATATGAATACATGATAATACTATTACTAGGATTTTCAATGAATCAAAAAGTAAATGACGTAAATGAGATAAATTATTTTGAGTTACAAGCGCTATTGGGCAGGTATTTTGTATCTATCGTAGGGATGCGCTTGCACATTGCCAATTATTTAGGGGAAAATGTTTAGTTACACTGTACAAGTTTATTTATCTATGATTTGACGAGCTGTCTTAAGAGGTTTCACATTCGACGAAATTAACCAATAATTTTAATATTTTCAAATCATTCTCGTTAATAAGTTTAATAAATAGGTATGTTATTTGAGACATTTGCTTTAAAAATCGAGAAAACCTCGCAATATTTTATATTTACCGTCAATTCTATGTATAAAACTAATCTATTATTCTCTAAACTAATTTATAATGTTGAGTAACTTTTAAATAATAATTCTAATAATAGAAATAATAAAGATGAATAATAATTTAGGTAGTTATAACAAGTTTTGTTTCGTTCATCACAAAGATTTGGGATTACTTTAACAGTTTAAGTTAGCTATGGATATTCATGAAATATTGATTGTCGATTATCTTTCGTTGTATTTATCTAAGATAATAATTCTATACTTGTTATAGAATAGAAATATTTCCGGTTAAAGAAAGTACCGTAAGGGTTGGATCGAGGTGGCCCTGGAAAAGGATGATTGCAAGGATTTGGGGGAGGCCTTTGCTCAGTAGTGAGACAAAAAATCTGCCTAGCCTTTTACCAACTATGTTGGGGTCGGCATCCAGTCTAACCGAATGCAGCTGAATACAAGTATTTTACATGGTGCGACTGCCTGTATGACCTCCACAACCCATTAACTGGGTAATACGATACCTTTTGGTAAGACTGGTTGTCAGACTTTCGGGCTTCTGACGACCCGTAACGACTGTCAAAGATCCACGAATGACAGCTGGAACCAAACAAAGGCTTAACGTGTATTCCGAAGCACAGAGGCGGAGGAGTCTCGGTATTGAAAGATGGTCACCCATCCACGGACTAAACCCGGCAAGCGTAGCTTAACCGGATGGATCGACCCGTGTGGCTGTTATTACTTAGCCACGAGCTCCTCCACAGTAGACAGGCCGCAGTAAAGTTAAAGTTCGCGAGCAGGCTAAAATATAAATAATAAAAAGTCCATATTTTTGCATATTACATAACATAACATCACGCTTGTAATCCCTGAAGGGCTAGGCAGAGGAGTACCTATAGTAACACCCACATTTCGCCAGTTATGTTTTAGTCCCATGTAACAAGGGGCGAGCCTATTACCAACCGGGCTCAAATCCAGACTCCGGGCTGCTACTGAGATATTCCAGATAGAAAACCCAATAACACTTTGCCCGACTCGGAAATCGAACCCAGGACATCATACTCAGTAGTAGTGCCTGCGACCACTAAAACAACGAGTCATATTAATCCCGGGTTTATCCAAAATCAGATAAATTTTTTGGTTTTACGTATTCCCATAAAACATTGGTATAATATTTATCAAAATAATTGGTACAGTACGACACAACTTAGATGTAGCATCGGCAAAATTCGTAAAACCGATCACCATCCGAACTGAGTGCGCCTTCAAAATCACCAATCTTTATTATTGCTTTAGGTGAAAATGATCTTTACGAAAACGCAATAAGTTGTAAAGTGATATAACCTAACCAGTTCGTAAAATTGAAATGAATGAATGAAAATTTTAAAATTTATGCTACATCTAAGTTGTGTCGTACTGTACGCAGTTATATTTATAACTGCGTACAGTAATCATTTGGTTGATTTAAGTAATTACTAAAATAAATTGATATTCATGACTGATATGTACAATACCAAAATATTTGATAATACTGGATTCACCAAAACATAACCCTTTTATAATTTATTTGGCTTAAAACATAACAAATAAGTCGCCAAATAGGATGTAATCCCGATTACATTATGAAATTGATTTTAAACGTAATCGACCTCAGATAGAGAGGGAAATTCTCAATAAATTGGATCGCAAAGTAAACACAATTAACGAGACTTATTGTTAAATGGAAACGTTGTGTATTGAACACGAGTGATATCTTTGCGTAATGGAAATATGTCTTCCTAATTAAGTCGGCTATTTACTATAAATGGCTGCTTAGCATAATCAGCCTATAATGTTCCCACTGCTGGGACACAAGCCATCTCTCGGTGAGAGGGAGTGGGCCGTAATGCAGTGCGGGTTGGTAGATATCACATGTCTTCTAATTTTTGGTTCTAGGACATGCCGGTTTCCTCACGATGTTTTCCTTCACCGTTTTGAGAGCAGTGATGATGAAATAATTTTCACTAAGTAAATCGCCAGTCAAGTTTCGAACCTACGACCTCGACTCGTAAGTCGCGGCCGTTACCACGCGGCCACCATTGCTGTCTGTTGCTGTTTAGATGCTTGATTATAAGATATTGCTAACTTTCTGAGTTATGAATAAGTTATCAACATCTGCCTAGCGTTCTCCCGACTATGTTGGGGTCGGCTTCCAGTCTAACCGGATACAGATAAATACCAGTATTTTAAATGGAAAGACTGCCTATCTAGTTATAAATAAGTATTCGACACAAAAAAATATGCATACTACTTCCGGAGAAGTAAACGGTCAACTTATTATGTAGATAAATAAATACAAAATCTGTTATATTTTTTAATTTATGTGAAGGATAGTGAGAGTATTGTATTTAGGTAACGAGATCAATATGATTAATGACTCGGTCGTTCAAAGGATTGTTTCCTATGAAATGAAATCTGTACCTAACTATTTATTTCTTATGCGTAATATCGAAAAGATAATTGTAGCCGGTAGGAAACTATAGCCGATTACCTCTACATATATCTGAATTAATTCTATATATAGGAATCCCTGAACCCTTTAAATCTGGAAAATGATGTTGACGCAAAGAAAATAAGGGACAAATACTATTTGAGTATGGCTACTTATTCAGCCATTTTCGATACAGTACTGTAAATATAAGTAGGTACTCTGTAATAGGTAGCTCAGTCGATGTAGGTCATGTAAAACCTCCGTGAAGCAAACATAGGTGTGCCGATCGTGAACAGATACTTGTTTTGGCGAAATATGCCAATTGCGCTGGTTGCAGTCGAAATTACCGAAATATTGTTTATGTTGAAAAATATGCTTTTAATTATTAAACAATAATTTAGAAGAGTTTCTTAATTTTCTTGTAATTTATTAAAATTATTAGGTATATTATTTTGAGGATTTAAAACCGAAAATACTTTGATCGAATCATTATAGATGAGTAGAATTTTGAGTAATTGTTAAATATTCTTAAATATTGAAGTTATTTTACTGCGGAAAACTATTTTCATTAAAATCTAAAGGCATTTACGCAAATAATATTCGCTGGTTGGAAGAAAATCCAGATTTTTTTTTCTAATCTTCTCTCCGTATCTGCTTCTGTTTGTAACTTGACCAATTCTGCTCCTGAAAAACTTTACACAAACAATTTATTTTCTCAGAAAAAGCAATTTCATTTGTAGTATGAATAGACAATTTACTAAGAGAGATTTCCATTTAGCAATTATGCCTTTTCATTTACGTAATATCAGTTTATTTACGAGAAAGGCAGTTACGGCTCGGTAACCTATATTTATTAAAGTAATGTTTAGCGCAAAATAATCAAGTTTATATTTTCCACCTTATCCAAATTGAAGTTAATAAAGCTTAGGCAAAGGTATATGAATCACACTTCTCAGGAGAAATTGCTTTTTAATCGAATGAAATGTTCACTTACCCTCGAGGCGGGCGGCGCACGTCGAGGCGACCGGACCGCGGCAGCGGCACACGGCCGCGCTGCTCAACCCCGCAACCACAACTGATATTCCAGCGCGAAAACTTCCCTCGAACGCGTCATCACTCACCCCATTCTCGCGCCGGCCAATCATCTGTGGGCGACACCGGCGAAGCCTGCCGGGCCCACACGAAGGCCCCCGAACGTTGGGGTGGCGATTGGATCTTTTAATCTGAAACGTAAATGCATACAAAAAGAAAACGACTGAGCTGTAAGCCACCGTGCACGGGTTGTAGGCTGAAACGAGTCGTGCAACAGGTAAAGCTTTTCAGACGCAATCTGGAGGTCTGCTGCTTCAACGACTTGGTGTCATTTGTCAAGTGGCTCTTTCTGGATTTCTTTTAGGAGCTGGACTATATTTTACAAAGATAAACTTGATTTCTTAACACATTAATTGTGTTTTTGTTACTTATTTCAAAATATGTAAGTATGAAACAACAGAAAGGTAGATTTTATACTTACTCGGAATTCTGTAATACATATAAAGCGTTTCCTAAAAGCTGTCCGTCAGCTGTGTCAGTTGAACAGTAAAAAAATTCAGTCAATTTGTATCAAAAAATTATTTTCCTCTATTTACAATTCTAATTATATCTAAATATCCGCGAGTTGAGCCGAATTAAATTGTAATTTATTCATGTAGGGAATTTTTGTACCTATACTAATGACGTGAGCAAGACTTTTGTTTGCCATTATTTTTAACAAGAATCCTTTAATATTATACTGATACACTAAAACTGACTTCAATGAAATTAATTGAACCTCCAAAATCCTATTAGCCTGCACCGCAAAAGACGTGCTGCGTATGTTTAATTGAAATCCTTTCAATTAGATTGTTTGTAGGGACACGTTACGCGTGCCATTAGATTACTTGTTTAATTCTTGACCACCAGGGCCGTAATCTAAGTTGTAAACTAAATCTTGGGCCCCGTCTCACATATCCCATAAGCCGGGCTCGGCTGCTATTTGAATGCTCCTCGAACGACCACGAATTAGTATGCGCGCTCCATTCGGGCCAGCGTCCCAATGGGCCGTAAGCGCCTCTATTCTATACCACTTAATCGCGGTCGCATTTTTGATTTAAGATTTGTTGTTGTTTAATCAATAAACGTTTCGGGTTGTTATTATTGTGCCATGTTACTTTTTTGTAAGAGTTCGTAGGTAATTGGATTTTTATGTTAGTATCATTCAATGAATTTATCCTTCTCCACAATCAATATCAGTTCAATGTACTTACAGAAGATTACTGATTCGTGAATTTTAAATATATTTATATATATAATACTGTCTGAATATAGAGGCCTTCCATCTTTCCAACTCTTTACAAAACCCCATTTCTGCCACAAAAACCTACAAAACTAAAATCACAGAGACTGTAGGTAATTTTAATGTGCTCCAAACAACAGTAGTGGGTGTGCAGAATAGCCCACCGACTCGGCTCAATTTGTAAGTGGGATCTTGGGATACGTTCATTTCGTGTAATACACAACTACGGAATCATTCCGGCGGTGCCTGAATTATGTAAATATGGATCCGAATACATATTCGTGCGAATAAATGTCGCTACAACTTGAACTTAACTTGTTTAAATACTTATGTTTTGAATGTTAGTGTTTGTTTATGGGAAACATTCAATGATTATTGAGATAATTATTGAAATTTAACGTAAGGTAAATGTGTGGTTTTTGCTGTTCTAGTATTATGTTGTTCAAAACAAAAACATTTGTTACAATCGGTTCGTTTCAACTGGACACATAGGTCTCCTTTGACCAATCAGTTTCCAATTCACGATAATACTTAATAAACATTCGTCTAAAATTGTGGAAAGAATGCCTAATGGTTGCCTGCTGCTAGAATTAAAACAATTGTATCTAATTTGTTAAAGATAACTTTATCCAAGTGGATAGTTCTTCGATATACGCAAAACGATTCGTCACCGTTCTACAAGTTATAATTTTTTCATTCGAAATCTATTGAAGTACATAGGTACCTATATAAAGTAACATATCAAACAAACAAATAAGCCTACTCTAGCATGAACAGAAGTCGCGTATAGCCACACAAAGTTCCGAAGTGGGCTCTCACGTATCTTGATGTAGTTTGCGTTATCTTGGGCCCGTAGCGATGCTTTGTTTCCATTGCTTGTGCTCTCTGCGAATATTTAGACTTGGTCTAGATATGAGGAAGCACTTTATTTATCGGAATATTTTGTGATGGGTTTAGTTAAAAGTATCATCTGTGCTGTTCAGGACTTAGGATTTGTCTACTGTGTAGACTATGGGTACAAACTTGACATTATTTGTATTTGATCATGAATAGTGTTAAGTATGGATATGTGGGTAAAAGAGAAAAGGCAAATCGAGGAAAATATGTGTGGATGAGCAAAAGATGTTATGGTTATTAAGGAAGTGAACAATGAAATAATAAAATGAACGATGAAATGTAGGGAAGAAATGGACTGAGCCTATACTTAACCAAACTTGACATTACATGGTGTTACGTTTTAAAAAGTAGGTTGCGACTACATGTGTTACCTGTCATGTGTGATGTTGTTCAGATCATATACTTAAGTTAACGAAGAAATTAGTGTATTCGGAACGATTTTTGATATAATTTCAGGAATAAGAATTTAAAACGTTAATAAAAAAACATGGTTGTTGAAATTGCGTGAGTAATGAGCGCGAAGCTGACCTGCCGTCAGTCGGTACTGTAGGGCCAGGAGGCAATTTAAAAATTTGTCCCAAGGCGTCGCCTAGTTGTCTATATTATGTGGCGAGATATGCAGGGCGCCCGCCGCGCCGCCTCCGCCCGTGCTACAGCGCTACGACGCTACGAGAACTGCTACGATATTTCGTAGCGCGGTTTAGTATTGGGATTAAGATGGATTTAAATGTAATTTTACATTACAATAATTAAGATCGGATTAATTGTAAACTTCTGCAATATTGCGTTCTAAAAATCGTCTATTATTACACAAATTCAGTTTTGAGCAATTTTATCTTTTAGCCTGACAAATGTAGGAATCTAGACTTTTATTTTTTTACAACTAAAGCAAACACAACAAGTTCTTCTAAAACCAAAATTATAATTACTAACACCATCACCCTTCCACCACCATCACCATCACCATTCCATCACCATTTCTATTCACCCTTTATCCCTTCTCCTCAGTCTAAACACTGCTTAATTGAAGCTACGGTAGTTCAGAGCAACATAATTATAAGAGCAATGATTTTTTCTTCCTAACATCTTGTTTATCTCTAACGCAGCCGGAGTGTATTTCCCGTACCTTTTATAAGTTG
Source organism: Agrochola circellaris (assembly GCA_914767755.1). Classification (NCBI taxonomy): domain Eukaryota; kingdom Metazoa; phylum Arthropoda; class Insecta; order Lepidoptera; family Noctuidae; genus Agrochola; species Agrochola circellaris. The sequence goes on from OU611847.1 coordinate 9,171,395, forward strand.
GTTGGTCTGTGTCGTTTCCTGCGCCGGGCGCACGGGGGGAGGGCGCGAAGTTGACTTGATTGGAAACCCTATTCCATATTTATTATGGGCCTATTTTGTCATGTTTATTGACGCGCCTGTCGGGATATAACTCCGGCTTATTAGGCGAGTTTTAAACTTGCTTTATTCAATAACATAAGCGGCGCTGTTAAAACGTCTTTCAATTTTAGTTTGCTTGGTCAATTGGTTTGTAAGTGACGGCTATTTTAACATTTTTTCATATTTTAGGATGCTACAAAAAGGTGTCGAAAAAGTAATGTTTGTAAAATTTGAGAATCCTTGGGTGAGTTTATATGATATTAATACGACGTCATAAGTGTACTTACAGATAGGTACCGAAACCCATTTTTCAAATGTAACCCCTAAGTTACTTTAACCACGGATCGGAAAAATATGACCTATTCTTAGAAAATTAAAATTAGGATTTTTAATTTCTTGTTAGTTTTGTTATATTTTAAACCCTTGTTTTATTAATAATTATATTATTATTTATTCGTTTTTCTGAGCATGACACGGTACACTAATAGCCCTAGTTATTACGTGGAAAGTTCACAACAGTTCCGAATGTGCCGAAAACACAGTGAAGATGTTGTGTAATACTTACCAGATGTTAGGGGCTTAGAGAAAACACTTAATGTGAGGTCGAAAGTCTATCAACAAGCGAACAGCATGACTTGAAGGCGGTACGGTCTCCGTGCCTCGTTCTAATCACTTGCTGGTTAGAAGATTTCTAGTTTCATTTATATTAAGTGTTAGAAAATATCGATTTCATTAACGAGTCTCAAGTAGATTACTCGTAACTATAATAACATACAACATATTTGAATAAACGAGTGTCGGCGAATCGGGATCGAGTGGAATTCGCTGGAAAAACAAATGAACTGGTTTTATTTTTTGTTCAGTGAAAAGTAAGGAAAATAAGCGGCTCAATAACAGTCAAACTCACAGAGTACCTAAATAATATAAGATTGGATTTACATACTAAGTGAGAATTCTAAGAAAATATTTGATTCTCTTTCGTCGAATAATATTTCTAAGTGTTATTGGGTACATATATTTTGTGTCCACATAGTTTCATTTTGTTGTTAACAGAAATATATCAGTGTAATTTCTCCTAGTTAACTATCCTACTAAGATAAATACTTTGCAGGTTAAATTTTTATGGCAGAGTTTTCAAAAAACATCTAAACCGATGACTATCTAAAATGGCGTACTTACTATCTCACAAAAACTAAGACATTCATGCAGGTAACCCTTTCAATTTGAGTCGGAGGCGGCCAGCATATGCAGCGTATTTACTTACCTATTGTGAAAATAATTTCGTTTTCATAATAGGTAAGTAAATATGCTGCATTTAACATCACGTTAAGTTTTGTTCAAAGTTAAAACTATAAATCCTCCAAGAGTCTAGTTCATTGTACACAAAACGTAAATAAACCCTATTTTCACCGACAAAAGTTGCAGGCAAGTGTACTGACACGTCAGAACGCGGCTCGGTGCGCCCAGAAGCGTTGTTAAAGGCATTATTATCCGGACGGTCGCGCTGCAAATAAATCGTCTGCCGTGCGCCCGCTCTTTCGATTATCTTCAAATCTTCATTACACCGACGTATGCTCTTACGCCTCTTGCACCTACGTTTTTATTTAAGGGATGAATTAAATGCGGGTTATGACGCTTTTGTGTTAAGTGATATTTATTTAATGGAGTATTTTAATTATTCGTCGAGTTTCATTTTGAGTTTGTTTATGATACATTTTTTTAAGTAGGTGTAGCATCCTGAGGGCCTAGTCAAGTGGCAACCGCTTTCAAAGCGTTCCGTATGTCTTCAACAATTTCAACAGAATTTTCATGAGGTTTTTCGGTAGATTAAGTCAATTCCATCTACGGTCAATCCAATACATTTTTGACATTTGCCATCATCGTTATCACTGATAAAATATCACCGTGTCAAAAATTTCAACTTAGGGGTGTTCAGAATCATGTACTGAATCCATGGTAAAAGTGTTCGCGTCGATGCCCTGCCACCGTGTGTATATTACTATACAGATCAGTGTATATACATATCCAGAACCAACCATTTAGCTGGTCAAGTGTCCCCCGACCCCCCCTGGAGCGGGGGGACACTTGACTCTTACAAAAATGTGCTTTTTCAAGCTTAATATTTCGCAAACGGATCACCGAATCCAAAAATGATTTTCACAAACTCACAATATTTTTACGTTACCCCACATCATAGGATAGACGAGAAAAAACATTCCCACTTTACGTGTTGGGCAGGTATGTAAACAAAAAACATGATTTTAGTTTACCACTTTGTCATTACAGCTTTCTAGTACTAATAGTATCAGAGCAAGCCGCGGACAGCCAGACGGACATGGTGAAACAGGGGTTACTTGTTGACTACGGAACCCTAAAAACTGGCCAAGTCAAAAGTCAAAATTAAATCATTTATATCAAGTAGACCATTTTAAAGGCACAAAATTTACAAGAAAATAGGATTGATTCTAGGAGCCACTTCTAAAATATAGTTCGGTATGGAGAAGAATGGGCAAGAATGTCCAAAGTTAGTCTTTAAAAAAAATACAATAATAAGTATACATTAATTATGTGACGACGATGCATAGAATAAAATTACTATGCTTCAATATGTACATTGTACAAGGTATTAAAAATTAAGCAATCACAGATAAATTAATTATGTTGTTCACATATTTGCAAATATTTTAACCGTAGACGTTTTTTCCTACCATTTTGACAAATAATTTATCAGTGAGCGACTTAAGGTAGGTACTAACAGAATGTAGAATTAATGGCATAAAAATAATAAAATAAGTAATTAAATAAGCAACTAGTTTGATTTTTCTAGACTCGAGAAATGTTCATAACACTCTACTCCTAATATTTTTGGAAGACCCATCCAACGATACGACACACAATGGAACAGATGGCTACAAAAAAAATCATCCTAACGTTACCTTTACCTGTAAAGGAGGTAAGGAAAAGAAAAACAAAAACTTTTATCAAAATTTAATTTTTAGACATAATTATTATGTATAACCATGCCCAATTATAGGTTTTGAGAACCAAGGGTTTTTGAGTTAAACCGTGGACAGTCAGACAGACGTACTTAAGATTTTCGTCAACAACATGATTAAATAAAATACCCAATGGTATGAAATGAAAAAGTTATCGATGCTTCAAACGTCGAAAGCAACTGAGAAAAACATGCATTCTTAAATCACTTATTCCGTATGAACCCGGCTTTGCTTACTCCTATTACGAATTGAACATTGCAAGAAAATTCCACCCGACATGTTTCAAACTCTATGAAGCAATGAAACTTCGGTTCAATAACAAACTTTTAATGAAACACGGGTAGTTGATCTCTCTTCAGGATGTTTTTGATTAAGTATAATAATGTTAATAAAATCCTGGCTATATGAAGATGAATAATATGGCATATTTCTTTTATGTTGTTAATGTAATTATTGGGATTAGAAAGGGGGTTTTCCTAATGAGGAAAATAGCTGTGATATTAAAACGCAACTAAGCACAACGTTATTTTTTATATTCAGCACGATGTTTACGAAGATACGAAAGTGGGTGGTCTAATTATAGCATTGACATTTTAATATTTATGACGAAAAAGGGTGTGCTTTATTTTTACCTTCTCATATATAAACAGTCACATCACACATCTTTGCACCTGAAGAAAATTAAGAGTGGCTCGTTCGTAACCAATAATATTTTCTAAATCCGATAACATAGTGATAATAATGATATTAAAATTTTACCGAATGTTACACCACTTTTTACAAGTGTTGGTGACCTACCTATAAATTAAAGTTCACAATATCACATATGTACACAGTACTTCATATCCGATTATTACATATATTTACGGGTAGTCCAACAAACTTCAGTTTAGCAATAAAATTAAGGGCACCGAACAACCCTAACTCCACTGCATCAAACTTGAGAAAGTAGTTAGTGATTTTATTGAAATGGCGGCAAAGGCCGGTGATAGGCGTGCCCACCGGATATTGATTTACCGAGCCAATGGCGACCAGTTCCGGCTGCACCAGATTTACTAGCACATTAACTTTGTGCATCATGTGCTGCCTAATTAACTTGCTTGCTGCTTAGAATGCCAAGATCAAATGCCATTTGGCTCTCGTTGGACATTTTAAATTGGCTGGTTAGTTAAGTTAGTTTGACGGGCTTTGACGAAGAAAATGCTCGTTATTTTACCTACAAAATTTACTAAACAAATTTACAATATCATATTTTGTTGTTAAAATTGTGCTACGTATACGTAACTAAAGCAAAAGATAGAAAGTATAAACGATTATGTGCTCGTTCGAATTTTACAAGCATTACCACAGGAAGCAGAAAATCGGAGTGACCGAGGGTGACTTTCGACGAGGACAGTTCCAGTAACATTCCATTTCCTTTTCGTTTGTGTTACACATTATTTGCCCCAGTGAAGTTTAGGGTTAAGAATGTTGTATTAAGTGACTGCTCTTTTGGAATAAATCGATACTTCCTGCTATATTGATCTATGTCCAAAATCGAAATTTTACAGGAGAGCACTTATATTATGTTGTGAAAATCTAATAAATAAAAGTACCGATCTGTTCTTAAGAAAATTACGAAATCATTTTATTTTGTATGAGTTTGACCTCGTTTAAGCAAATTAAACACTGATATGTTATACGTACACATTTTGACACCCTATCAAAATCTAATCTCTACTCACGAGTAGGTACGTGACCACTCGTGCTCTCCATACTAATCCAATTATTCAAAGCAACAAAACACAAAAGACACCATTGCCGTTGGTTCAATCAATCGACGATTACATAACTAATAATAGGGCTAAGCCATTTGACCATCAGCAGGTAAATCCAAACAGTCGGAATCAGTGTAATACTCTCTAAACGTTTGATATGAATGAATAACATCACAGGCTCGTTACAAATGGATGAGCCGAGCGAGGCCGACACACGAATCATGTTTACGTGCACTCTATTTGTTTCAAATCAGTGGATGCGGCGTTTCAATTTAGTAATGTGTCATTATTTGTGCTCAGACGATGTTTGGGCTTTTTGAGAGGGTGTAATTAAAGCGCTTGTTGTTGTCAATAATTTCTAATTGAAGAGTTAGTTTTAATTAGCATCGAGAATTGTTGTGATAGTTTGATACAGGTGCAGTAGAGCAAATTTTGGAAGTTAATTAATTACAAGACAAATTACTATCAAAATTCGAAAAATAACACATAATTCGAAAACTTTGTATTTAGTAGCCAATAAAACGAGGAAAAGTTATTTGCAAAACAACATAATAAACTCTAACATAACATTACACAAAACATTTAGTAGTTGCAGGTCGCGTGGGGCGAGCGGAGCGGGGACACGATTCTCTCACTCGACAGATCACCTGAAAGTGTACCACTTAATAACTCACATCCTCTCGCGGTTCAGTGGGCAGCCGCTGGATCGTCACATATCTCTAAATATGGCCGGCGAAGCGTGACGTCGCCTGCACAGTTACAACACGGGATTAAGCCCACATGCCCACACCTCGGCTCCCGTACGACACCGTCACGTGTGCCGCCAGCCTTTGCCGATTAAATACCAAATTAACGGGACGCTTTTATCTTTTATTTTGTGTTATACAATATTTTTCAACTGTAGGCACAGCTTTGCCATGAAATATTGAGGCTGGCACACGTTTAGAGCTCAATTGAATGACATAAAAGCTATTGTTGTTTTCACAACACTGGTTTTATGTGCTGAATGCAATTTATTTGATTTTATTTTAACTGTGTAGTTCTACATGGTTTTTCATTCCGTTTTTTTGCGTCCTTGTTTTGTAAGGTCATCAACATTAGTGTTCATAATTATACAGTTGAAGCAGTTGCGCAATATTGTCCTAACTAGAATAAACTACGTGTATCTATTGAAGAGTATAATAATATTCATTGGGCGCGGGCAATTTTCCGGGTGAGTGGCGACGTGTCTTTGATCAGGCGTCGACTATATCCAGAGAATAGCATAAAATTAAGGATAACTATGGCTTTACAAGTTCCTAGTGAGAAATCTATCATATTTCATTATTAATATTAAATTCACTCCACGGTCACATTTTTTTATCTCTTTCGTTTCTAAAAAGAGAACTAAAGTGTTTGCAGCGGAACACAGTTCACTGTATTGAAAGCCGTGTTAGTGTACACCACTAAAAGCATTTTCCAAAATACTTGTTCCCCAAAAGTAATTCAATTTTACGCCCTAAATAAGTCGTCCGCAAGCACGTGTAGGTTGATCACTCGTCGTTTGTCTATGGGCACAAAATGTCGGGGACGGGCGCAGGAAAGGGTTGACTCACACGTCTTGAAAGCTACGCTCCACCTTTTAAACATTACTTCCAGTATGTTTACAAGCAATTATGCATACCACAATGACTTGCAAAGACAATGTAATCAGGTCGTTACCTCATTATGTGATCATATTACGGACCAGAAAGTGAGCCTAATTGTACATATTTGTTACACTACTCCATATAGTGAAATACCGGCTCTCTATTGCCAGTTTTTAGTAAAGGAAAATTCAGTTACGTGAAGAAAATAATCCAATGTGATACATATTATATATTTGATTTTATCGTCGGTCAGCACTTTGCTTTTAGTGAAATATGGCTGTAATATATTGAATCTGTTGAGAAATGTCAGAAAAATTGGTACATTATCTTTATTTAGGTAACTTTGTTTGAAGTTACAGGAAATCTAGTTTGATTCACGATTTTTGTTATTTTTGTAGTTTAGGAATATGTTATCAAAAAGTCAAATATTTTTTAATACTCTTTGTTTCTATTAAATTAATTATGTGTGTGAATTTTTAATACAAACATTTTGTAAAGAGTGCCTTTAACTATGTTTTGTGCTGATTAAGCCTTTGATTAACTCGTTCCAATTCTATATAATTATTTAGGAAAAAACAAGCTGTTAAAATAGATTGTTAATCTTACCTGTCCGTCGACATGTGGAGAAGATTCCGGATTGCCTCTCGACGTCGAGACGCACCGAGCAGTAGGGGTGTGAAGGACTCTCCACTGTTACACTTCTAATACCATTGATGTAGTGGACTAGAGCGACGTCGAGATGTGTTGCCGTTTGTTCTGCCGCAGATTGGCAACACTGGGGTTTTGGCATTTATGGGAAGTAATTGTTTTGTAGTTCTTTGTGTTTTGTTAGTAAATGAATTACTTGATTGAATTTGTTGATTTTCTAGAATTGTTGGATCCTTATGCTTCAAGTTTTGTTGCATCACTGAGGTTTATTTTAGGTTTTTCTAGTTTCCACAGTTTGAGAGGAGATCGCGTGTGTCACTGGTGGACAACAAAGCGCGTGTGCACACGCAGGTCACGGGTGGTGGGGAGGCTTCCGCTGCGGAGTGTCGCACCCTTCCGGTGTGCGTCGGCGCCGCTGCGCGACCTCAAGCGTGACCGGCTACCGTACCGCACCATAATATGCTATTGTCATGTAATAAATGAACTCTAGCTGCCTATAAAAATCATTTCATGCATATACAGTCCACAACATATTATGAGGCTCTTACGGGTAATAAACACGATCAAAAGCTTTTACATATTCAATTAATAGAGACCATATTTTATTTAAACACTTAGGTTCCGCCAATCGATGGAACGTAGTTGCGGTTTCGTTTTATTAGTCTTAAATGGAAATTCGTTTAATTTGTTGTTTATTACAAGGCCCATGATATAAACCAATTAGTAGGTTCACACGGGAAAAGCTTTTATGATGCAATTAATGCATACGGTTCAAGTGTCCTGAAAAACAAAGGAATATTAATTTTAATAGTGACATGGTATATGTAATGGCAGGCGGCCACCTGAGCAGCTGCTTTAAAATATTTTTATTATCTTTATTCAGAATTGCAGTTAAAATAAACCTTTACATTCTGACAGGCTTCAATCGAAATATTGCTGGAGCGAAATCTGGTATAAAGTAAAAGATCATTGGAGCATTGAATACCTTTATCGTCCGTCAGTCACGTGTTCAAATTTTGTCAATACAACGCGGTGGTTATTCAGAAGAGATCGGAAACAATTAGACAACAGTGGCATTGGTCAGCCGAGCGCAGTTCCGTGCGTCGCGCTGCCCTACTGATTTACTCACGAATATTTTCCACTGTCGATCCAGCATGGAAACAACTGGACGACTAAATAAAATTAAACCTTATTACTATATCAACTAAGCATGTTATCGCATTTCAAGTAGACGTGGGATGTTTACTCCTTTTATAAATGAATTCTCCTTATTTTAATTCAACGAATGAATTTGAATATCGGTCAGCGTGTTTGTGTGAGATGGCATTTAATCAATGCTCACATAAATGAACGGGTAGGTACCGCAGATTCTGAATTTATTTATTGTATACCTAATATCAGATGGTTGTTTGTTTTTTCGATATATAACACCGGATGATATTTTTAAAATAATAGATAATATTTTGGTTATTATGTTGTAAGCTGTTCTAAAATATGAGATACTGCTTTAATACCTACATTAATTTTTTCAACAAACATTCATTAAAAGAATAAACCTTTGAACTCAAAATGCTAACGAGCTTACACACTGTTATACAACATTTTGAATCCGATTTTCATCAATTACCTAGTTGACCCTGGCAATAGAATTAAAAAGCTGCTTGAAAACTATTAGATTGCTCAATTAAGGCCCAGGTAATTTATTTTTTATGTGTCTTTGATATATACAACCTTTGTTTACCCTAAACCTCTCAGGGGTCATTGTACTCATCATTATAAATAAATTTCAATATGGGACCAACGCTGAAATCGCGAAAAAAATTCAGCTGTTTCCTACATTTATGTTCGTATATCTCGTCGAAATGTAGGGAACAGCTGATTTTTTTAATCAAAAATCAGCTGTTTTATTTACAAAGCAACAGAATTCGATCTAAAGAAAAGCGGCCACATTCCTCCAGATCGTATTTTGTTGCTTCGTGTCTGAATATGAAACCCTGTAAAAGGTATTAGAAAATTCTAGACACACTTACCGAGGGTCCTTACTAGCCGTTATTCATAATTCCTTCTCAGTCACGAGATAATATTTTTTGTTGTGGCGCTAGTTGGACCAGTGGGCGCCCTCTTAAATGAAGTTTTTCTGAAACTTGATGTGCCATTTTTGAGACCGGTAGTAATTGATTTTGCTAATTTTCTCTTTAAATCATTAACCATTGCGGTAGGTTTATGTATGCATGCAGTGTCCGCATGTACCTAAGCATGGTCGCAGTAACTAGTTTGTATCTCGGCCGTCGGCTAAGTGCGCTGTGCCAGTCTGTCCGAGTACTTAACCTAATATTCGGTAATTGCGTTAGGGGCGGCAACATAATTAACGGGCTCTCTCAGTTAGTCAGCTAAGACGGTGTATTGATACGTGCTTTGTGGTTGCGAGCAACCGCGTTCACCTGCAGGAGGTCGTTTGATAAGGCTAATATTACGTCGCACCATTATGCATATGAGCCTAGAAAGACTCTTAGGTATATTGCTAATCCCGAAAAAGGAAAGCTTTTTAGCTGGGGAAATCCCCCAGCCAAAAATAAAACTATCCCTAAAAACGTTAAGGTTGGTACTGAAAACATTGTCATCCCTATCTCAGAATAGTTTACAACATAAGTATTCGCTTGAGTTTTCGACTATTTTTAAACTACTTGACGGATTTTGATGCTGTTCTCACAAGTATTAAGATTTTTTTAAGTAATGTTAATTAGGTACTACGATCAGAGATGTACAAGATACCTCAAAATAAGTATCTGGAATACAAGATACCTCAAAATAAGTATCTGGAATACAAGATACCTTTAAGTAATGTATTTGAAATAACAGATACAAGATACTTTTTGAAATAAAACATACATTTATTGATTTTAAGGTTGATTTACCTTGTTTAACAGTGATCAAGTGATAAAAATAAAATCGCGTTAATGTCAGAAAATTTTATATTTTTAAGGTTTTATTTGAGACTTAATCAAGGTCTTGCTTAAGTCACTAATTTTTCTTCTATGAGGTCTCATTATTACCCCCCTAAGGTCGGAGAACAGTCGCTCCATAGGGGCGGAAAAAAAATAAAATTGTAGGATAAACATTTAAACTCTTTACACGTCTTTATTATTTAAATATTGTAGCGTTTAGTCTAAGTACCTATAAGCAAGCTGTGCTGCCAGTACACCTCTTGAGTATAAATATTCCTTGCAGTAGACCCTGTGTTGTTGTCGCTGCTAGACCATACAGCTTCTTGAATAGTTGATAAATTAAAATTTTAAGGGTGCGATCAGTTTTATCTTTAAGATGAAATGCAGTAATGTAAAAAAAAAAAAATTGCGACTTAGCGACAAATATTTTGTGTTATCAATATTAAAATCACTGATGGTGGCCATGCCACTGTCGGTCACACAGGGTGGCCTATTCTTAGCCGGGATTGTAAATGAATTGGTATTTACGTCCACTGTAATTGGTTATTAAGTGCATGGTCAGTTACTACACTTACTGCGGTCGATGACTCAATAAAAAAAAACATCAAATTAATGTTTCCTTACTTTATCATATGTGGATATCGATATACCCATTAAGTCTCCGGAGTTTCGCTAGCTAAGGAATCGTTATGAACAAATAAACACTATGAATTTTATTATGTTTGTAATTGTAAACTTTCACGTAAAAACCTTAAAACTAGATAGGAATAAATTAATTTACCTTAATTCAACATTGTTTTATTTATAAAGGTACCTACAACAATATTCTTATCTCGTTTCATTATAAATATAAATGTGGCTATTTACAAAATTTACTACATGCTGCAATTCGTTTTTTTGAATTCTGTTATTGATTCAATGCAATAATGCTGCTACACTATCTACTTATTATCTATAAATGTAACTACGTCTTCCTATACTATATGTTTTCGATATGTTATTATTTTCTCAAAATTGTATTTGTACGATGAATGATCAATGTTAATCACAACCTTTGAAACAAATCAAACCTAAAATTTTCCAAATCTTCATTCACTTATAATCAATCTAATTCGATAAACTTAATTTAATTACAAATTTAGTTAAATTCATCTAGGTAATCAATGTTCTGAACCTGGCTTGTAGGCAGAATCCCAAATATCAGCGAAGCATACACTGGAGTGGAATCTATAGAACATGATGAGAGGCAAACTAATATGGCCTAATATAGTCCAGATGACTTTGCCGTAGAACTCGTATCTCTCGTCGAGGCTGTCGGGCGACTTGTAGGAGAAGGTGTTGAAGATCCACATGGCGACGTTGGCGATGAGGAGGAACATCAGGATCTCGCGACCTGGTTTCTTCCTACGAAGCTTCTTGGCGTTGCTGCAGCGGCGAAGGCCATCCATGATTACTGGTGTCTGAATTAGTACTTGTATGACCTGGGAAATAATAAAATTGTAACAATATTTCCACTTCTGTGAGACAATATGAATATAAAAAGAAATCTGAAAGACACAAAAATAAAGTAATAGAGTACTTAGCACTTTATAGCGAATAGTTTCAATATCAGTTATATTTCCGAAATCATACTAACCATAACAATAAAATCAATGCTCTTGATAACATTTGAAAATGAGATCGTAGCAATCAAAGAGAAGACTGTCTCCATGAAGAAGGCGGGCAGGCAGATGAAAAGAAGCACATCATCGAGGAGTGAGATCGGGTGTTCGTTGATGTCTAGCTGACGCATCTGGTTGAAGGCGATGACGATAGCGAAGAGCAGCACGGAGTGAAGGCCTAGCCTCGTGCAGGAGTTGAGAAGATAGCCAAGCTCCATAAAGTCACTGGAACATTAATGGTTTAAAGATTATGAGAATTCAGAAAGTTTTATGGTTTTGTAGTAACAATACGAAATTATGTGAAAGCTTTTGTAAAAATAAATATAAAATACATTAGCCGCTCGCGTACATTAGCCGTACGCTGATCCTTTGAAAAAGCAAGGCCGTATTCACCATACATATTTGTGTAACAGGTACTGTTTGATATATATGAAGAAGAAAATCGTAAACGTCTTTGATTTCATCGATTTTTGCCAAGCAGATATTAACAACTTACTCTCCGACGCTGCTGAATACGAAGCCAATTATGAGCATGCCCGTGATGACCACCAAGACGATGAGACCCAAGAACAAGCCACGGTTGGAGGCGTGGCAGTCAGCATAGATCACGATGTTGCTCGTGAAGTCATTGTCTTCATTCGCTGTTGGGAGTCTGGAGAAAATATTCATAAATATTAAACAGAATCAGGGTGGATTTTACCATTGAAACTGAACGCGATCAAGAGCTGCCAGTGTCAATATACTACAACAATTATGGCACTAACAACTCTTGAACCCGGCTTAGATGTGCTGATCGTATTCAGTTTCATTGGTTAAATTCGCCCTATAAAACAATCCTCGTATATATTAGTTTTCGATTAAAGATTTAACGGGAGGTTAGATTTTTGAATGTCGTAGAGCTGAAAGAACTATTCTTAGACTTTGACAATAATTTAATAATACGGTACCTGCACATATGGTAGCTGTCTTCGCTGTTGGAGTTGACATCAGAACTGTTGTCCTCATTGTCACAGTTTCCGATGTTGCTCCAGATAATGTAGTAAATAGCAACTGAAAATATAAAACATAGCTTATGTCACAATGCTGGAATAATATTATAAGTGAATCAGCTTCGGAAGCCAGTAACAAGAAAGAAAATCAAATCATTGACTTTCAAGAACTTTTCTACGCATGATTTTTTTCGATTTGGATTTTTTACGTTGCCTCTTTCATTTCCAATTTACCAATCAAAGGGAATTTGTGATACGTACCAATAAGAATATTAAATTCCACGTTGAACGGATAGAGGTACGGCGAGAAATTCTCATATATCGAATTAATGGCCGCGGAACTGTTGCATTCGGGGTTATACAGATTGCTTACGTCGATGAATCTGTCGTCTAGGGATTTATCTGAAAAAATATTAATGAAATGATTATAGTTACTGAAGTTTATGTGGAGGTATCAGCAGTAAAACGTAAATGCTCGGAGAAAACAGATGATTACAATCAAAATATGATTAAGTAAAATCGGTCATGGCAAAAATATTTTTCTAGAGTTTAAAATTAAACTGTATACTCAATAAAATCTCACCATGTTCAGCAATTGTGATGTTTCCACCATAATTTGAGTATTCGCCGTTGGCATGCAAAGAAGTGGCGTACAGCGTCAATCCCAAGATAGTCTCACGAACGATCGCAGACACCCAGAAGCACAGACTGCTACCGATTAGATGCATGAACGCGAAGTGAGCTAAGCCCTGAAATGGTTGGAATTATTTGTAGCAATTATTCACACATGATGTTCAAATAATTGTATAATTTTAGTTAACTTTGCAATCTTTTGTTTCTGCTTTGTATAGAGAGGAATTTAAGAAAAAGCTTGAGTTCGACACGTGGAAAAAGTATATTGGACTCTTTTGTTACTCAGTCCCACGTTTCCGGACCTCACAATTAGTAATCTGGCGTTCGATTCACTGAATCACTACACATTTTTATTGATTTTAATCCACATGGATTGTCTATCTCTTGTAATGTTATTGATGTTAAACTGGCATTGACGTCAACTTTAGGGGTTTATTACATATGGCCATAATAATATATACGTTTATTGTAACTGCAAAACAAAGTTATAAACTTTGATTCGGATTTGAATCCGGGAGCTAGAGTTGTTTTTCTTTTGTTAGCCTGAACTGTCCCACTCCTGGGTAAGGGCCTCCGCCATTCCTCCAATTCTCTCGGTTCTTCTCGCCAATTCTTGTAATAATTATGGGCAAATACATTATGTGCAGCATCCGTAGGTACAATGAAGGTGAACTCATGTATATATCTGTATGCTCTGGTATTATTTAAATTCATTACATGGTGTCCTTAAGTTTGTGTCGCATTTATCATTTTATACGTAAGAGAGATAGAAGAAGATAATTGGTATATTTTTTATGTGGATCTTTACCTGTGCCCTCAAGATGATGACGTTTGAGTATTTGAAGATGAAGTACAGCTGCAGGAAGCAGTAGAGAGGGAACATGACATCGAGCACCACTTGGAGAATGTTCACACACTCATCGTTATTGAGGTTGTCGTCGGTCAGTTGTCCTATTTGTACTGCCAATAGGAGGAGTGAGTGGACTAAATGGCCGAGAGCAAAACCTTTAGGAAAAAATAAAATAAGTGGGTCTGAAAAGCTGTAACACTATTGTTGGTTTAAAGTACAAAACTCGCTTTCTCGTGAACGAGAGCACGAGTTCGCACAAGGCAAGTATCAATGTGACTGTTTCACTTACGTTGGTACTTTCTAAGATCATTTTGGTAATCGCTGACTAACAGTGAACGAAAACATGGTGAAGAAACTCCTTAGAAATTATTTTAAAAAGTCTGATCTCGGAAATACGCAATCAGTGAGCGATGTCATAAATGCACAGCGCACGGAATCGTTGCGCCAGCGCGCCGCCGACACTAGTGCTAATAAAATTCGTAGCGCCGAAAGAGGGTTGAGCGCACAACTACTGTCACGGACGTCATTCAAAGCCGTCAATTTCTATACGTCATTTGAGTCGTAGTGCGAGTAAACAGTGACTCGCTTAGTTTGTATGGAAAGTGTTGTTACCACCTTTAGCAGCGTCCCCGAGGCGTCTCTGTGTTCTGTCGATAAATGCCTATCTGCCTATCCCTCTATTCCTCTATAGTGGAACAGTTAGGACGTTACCTTAGAAATTACTAATGATTCAAGAACTATACGTTCTACAGGTTGTTGCATTTATCCTGGCAATCGTGTAATGTGCAAAGGGTATTTCGGTCACAGTGAGATATTCAAAACAATAATATATGCCTATCTACTTTAACGCAGCGCCAAATTTATTGATTTAAAGTATGTAGGTATTTATTAAATGGAAAAGTTTTATGTATCAATAAAATGATGTGTGATATTGTATCATCTTATTTTATATGTAAAATAAAATTAGATGATGTCATACTTGTATAGGATTCAAAGTAACTAGAAAAGCATTTATAAATATAGATTCCGATAAAGACAATGCACGTCACAGTAACATAATTTTATTGATAGCTATCATTTTATCTGATCATAGTTACTTATTATCAGTCAATAATAAATTTGCGACATTGAACACTACTGAAATGTGCTAGAATTATACAACTTTTACGCAACATTATCAGTATGTAATAAAAATTATTAAATATAAATGGTTTCAGCAGCACGCTTAGCATGAACACAATAGAAACGGGGTTTGTTGACGGAAAAGTAGACAAAATGACAGATTGTGATTGTTTATCGTCATTTTGTCTATTTTTCCGTCAACAAAACCCGTTTCTATGGTCATGCTACGCGTGCGGATGGATGAAATACGATTGTTTTTTCTTGTTATTAACAGTGCCAGGAGTCCACCTGGAGGGTTCACCTAGTCGCATATGGAATGCCGGGACCCCTTGCGGAGGGTTCATTTTAAATGAAGGTTTTACTTAGCGAATACAGCAATAAAAACCGTGAAAATAAAATCTGATGTATATTTTAACAAGATTTATTAGTTAAGCGTTGGTTTTAAAATACAAGCATTTATTTTTGTTCACGGTTACAAATATTCACTAAATATTTAAAAGGTTTATAAACTATGTACATATAGCGACATCACCCCCTGAAAACACCATTTACATCGTTTTACAGTGTTTTATAACACTGATTTAAACCTAATGCCGTTAGTCGTCCATGATGTTTAACTTTAGCGCAAACGTAATGCCGTCAACCCTCCCGGAGGGTTCACTTCCAATATGTATGGCGGCATGGCGTATGAGTTTTATCGTCGAAAGTGTTAATAAATGCCACTCGGCACCATTCTATGTTTGTTCTTCTCTCCTGTGGTAAAATAGTCATGGTAATAAATAAAATTAGCTAGTCAGCAAGGTTCCTATCTAGGCTGACTGCTCAGGGTGCGCCGTGCGGATAAGATAAGCCTCACACGTGGAGGCTCATGTAACGTAAACAATAAAATACTCTAGCTAGCAACTATTCCCTGGTCGAGCAAAGTGTTATTAGGGTTCTCCAACAGGAATTTCGCAGTAACAATTCGGAGTCAGGATTTGTGCCCGGTTGATGGCAAAAGACTCGCCCACTATTACATGGGAGTTTAAAATAACTGGCGAAATCCTCTGCCTTAACCCCTCGAGGAGCTAGCGACTACCTTGTTTGTCGAATGGTTAGACTGGTTAGACCCTACAGTCAGCAGTCGCCGAAGGTAGGTTCGATCACCAGCGGGGTCATTGCGGAACACACTTATAGTGGGAATTCGTTTTATTTTGACAAACAATATTCATTGCATTCTTTAATTTGTGGAGCAGATGAATCTGCAAACATAATTTAATTTTTATTTTATTTCATAATTTACTCACTGGATTAGGATTTTTCTTCAAAATCCTTCTGATAGTGATAAAACGTGTGCTATCGACGCAATTAGGGTTCTGGTCTGGCAAAGCGTTGAGTTTTCAAATAAGGACATTCTTAGTAGCAACCCAAAGTCTAGGATTTATACCCGATGTTTGGCAATAGATTCGCATGAGACTTATAAGATAACTAGTGAAATATTCATAATGGATATTCATACATTCATATTCATGATCTGTTCCAAAATTATCTGATGAAAGTGTCAAGCCTTGTTGAGGTCAAATTTTTACAGAATTTCTCACTAAATACATTCATCTGTATTTAGAATGTTTCAATTGTATATTTCACCACTTTTTCTAACTATTCTTGTTAAAATAACATTATTAAATTGTAATTAAAAATCATTGACAAAAATGGAGGTTATAAAACTACAACCTCAATTGTCAAATGAAAAACTTCTTTAAAGTGATTTGTAATTAGAATTTCGGGTTTAAGTATTCAAATAATCAAAGCAAACTACTCAATTTGTAAGTGGAGTGACACTGCAAATTGGCACCCACAGGTTTTCCAATCCATGTAATACATTTACATCAGATAATTTTGGAACACACTTTAACTTCTACGCCTATAAGTTTTTTGCGATGTTAACTAAAATTAATCTTTACCAGCAGCACCCATCTTCAGGTAGAAGCTTCCAGAATGCCTGCCTTGACTGAAGCAGTACTCATGCTTGGTGGGGATAAGCACCGGAGGGGGCATGCTTGGCATACGGTATGTGGACTCAGGGGTGCGGTCTCCGGGTGTTATTGAACCCATTTGTTCCTGAAATGATCAATGATACTTATAAATTGTGTTTTTGTACTGAGAGGTACATCTATCATCAAAAGCTCCTAAGTGATAAATGTAAAAGGAATTCAAAATTATTATTTTCTTCAGTTGTGGACTAAAAAAGCGGAATGTACCAAGCATTCAGTTATTTTCAGTAAAGAAAATGTGAAAAAAAATCTTCAAGTAGCGCTAACTAAATTATTTTGAATCTCAGTGAAACCAAAAGAAAATCACTCACCTCTTGTTTTCTAAAATATTCCATAACTGTTTCTTCGTGTTGAGCTTTAATTCTATGATTTCTGACCGCAATCCCTTTATATCTTGTTATGTCGAATATTAGGAACACGATATATACCATTCCAACGCTACAGAGCACTATGGAGTATATCTGGAAATATAAAGTAAAGAAGTTATTCAAGAAAACTCTAGAAAATATTTTATCTGAAGAAGAAATAAGATTGCCGCCATTAGTTCCTTAAGCTGTAAAAACTTTTTATTTTATGTACCTTTATAATAATGGTGGGTACAAACTTGTGCATTGGTAATTTTCATAGTAACAATTAAAATGGCACAGTAGAGAGCAAAGTTAAATAAAGATATAATTTGAACGTACATAATGTGCTTTTTAAACCATGTCTTAACATTCATAAATCATTTAAAACTTTGCAAACATTAGTAATTATAACATTGATGTTTTATTATGAAAGTCCTCCATGTTCTACCGTCACATGGGCATGCAAATCGAATTTAATTTACACAAATTTAAAGACATTATAATTTTAAATAACAATTAGGAAATTATAACAATAATAAATATAACATATTATTTATATAACAATAAATTCATAAAAGTTCGTTTAGTCATCGAACGAAATATGTCTGTAAAATAGCACAGTTCATATTTTTTTGTTGCCAGAAAATTAAATGAGATACGATAAATAATTCAGCGTCAATGATTCCATTTTGACTCCATTGATAAGATTACATGTAGAACTCATCTGCACTAACCCTAAGTCTGCATTAGCACGTTGGAACTAGGGCAGAGCGGGCAATCAGGTAAAGATAGGCACTTAGAGATAAAAGTAAGCCTTACCTCGGAAATAGACTCGTTGACGAAGGAATCGCCCAAGTATATCACTAGCCCAAGGGTTACTAACAGTATCGCATACATGCAGCTTACTATTAGGGTCATGTACTTACTGGAAAAAAATAATTGAAGGATTATAATACGCCTGTAACGACTGTAACGTGAGTATAATATTGAAGAAGTAGATGGATGTATACTGGAGGCTAACTTGATCAATTCTAATATATCTATAAACGGGGTTATTGGTTATATGTAGGCAATCCGTTAAGGGGATATAGGAGAGGTTAATTGAAACCGAATGACCTCTGATGAGTCCTATAACAGTGTCATCTATTTTGGAGTAATTTGACATTTGACATTTTAAAATGTACGAAATAAAAATATAAAATGACTCGAAAATTGTTGACATTTGCATAGGAGTCAAAAGGGGTCATTTGGTTGTAAATGACCTTAACTACATCTCCTTAATGGATTGCCGACATACCAATAGCCATGTATATAAGCTAGTTACTAATACAATCTAGACTTGAGGTAATAATTTGTGTAATAAGGCCAGGCAGACATAGTATAGAATACAATTCCCGCTACTGATATAGTTTAGAATATTTTTTCTGATATAAAATCTAACAACATTTTGCCTGACCTCAGAATCGAGCTTGCGACCCCACTCTAGGTAGTCGTGTGACTACTGATTCAACAACGTTGAGTCCAAAATATTTTATATTACACTTCAGTAGCTTAAAAGGTGAGTCTGTGAATCCGGCCGTAGCGATCAGCGAACGATGGCAGAGAACCACGCCCGGGACACTATGAATGTAAATCAGCGCTAACTGTTCCAAAAACTTTAACGGACGTGTTCGTTACATGTAATAAAAAATACAGAAATTGCAAATTGTGCGTGTACTACACACAGTATGTATGTGTATGTACCTAACTAAAATTGTTCGAGTTTTCGCAAACCAAAGATTGGTAAATGTACTTCCTTCTACATCGATCGTCATCCGCAGACAGATTTCATCCACTCCTCCAAATTAAAAATATTTTATTTCACATAAACCTACATGGGCATTTATGAAACGTCAGAAGCTAGGTGTACGGTTCCTAGGCAACCACATAAAAGCAATCAGGCACAGGAATTAACTACTCTGTTTGTAGGCCAAAATATTTTACAGAGGAAACTAGGATCTACTCAGAGACTCTCAGAGACTGGGCATCACTGTATTACTTAATACTCAGTAGCTGAACTTACTTGGTAAGCTTCTTATTGTCCTCAGGACTGGTGGGTGGAGGGGCTTGGGTCTCTACTGAGCGAATGGACTGAGCATCCATGGTCGCCACTGACCGCTTGCGAGGGGTCGCGGTGCCTCGCGAGTCGCTCTGCGGCAGGTATAGGCGGTAACTGTCTGTTGAAATTAACATCTTATGAGTAAACCTTCCAAGAGAATGAATGGGAGCGAGTTCTATTTTCGTCTATTTAAATATTGAAATAATTATCAATTATGATGAAGTCTTCTAATATTATACTTCCTAATATTATGAAGAAGTTAAATTGTTTGTTTTTTTGTAAGAGGTTATCTCTGAAAGTACTGATCCGATTTCAAAAAATCTTTCAATAATAGAAAGCTACAATATTGCCCATTGCCATAGGATATATTGTTTCTTCCGCGCGGATGAAATCGCGGACAGAAGCTTGTAATTAATAAAATTGGGTTATGCAATCTAACGTCTACACTTCAAAGTGTAATTATTATGAACTTGTAAAACACTACACAACAGGTTATGTTGTCTGAGCATGATAAACTACGAACGCAGGAGATCAATGTGTGGTCTGAAAGTTGATGATAGCTGTGTACCATTCTTTAAATCGCTGAAAATACTTACCCTACCCTCATTATATATTTTTGAAATTAGTGTTTTCGTCAAGACAAACATGAGATTATTCGAAAAAGTGTCAACGTCACGAGATGTTGCGATTCGTAGCCAATACGCAAACTCTTTAAGCAATCAGCGTTGTAAGACTGCCTGAGTGAGAAAGAGCGTTTTAGGCATGGCACCGCTCATTACAATGAATTACCAAATGTCATAAAAAATTTGAAAGTAACACAATTCAAAAACAAATTAAAACTATTAATAATTAAAAAATGTTATCATACGACTGATGAATTTCTGAATGATAAATTAATGTAGACTTATTTGTTTATTTGACTGGAGAAACAATTTTTAATTGAATATTGTGACTAATTGTAATTTATGATTATTGATTTATGCATTGACTGTAGAAATTGTTTTATTGTTCTTATTTAGCATGCAACCATATTTGTACGCCTCTTGGCATAACATAGCGACCTATATCTTTAATTTAAGAACTGTATTCACTACCCATGTTACATAAATAAAGAAATGATTATGATTATGATTATGATTAGGATTAAGTGAAAGACGAGGATAATAGGATAATTAATAAACCGTTGCCCTGTGCTTCCCAGCTAAAAATATGTCACCCTATCTCTACGCACTTGCCTCGTAATGCACGCACGGGTAGCCTCTCTATGAAACACGTTACTAGGTAACTAGACCACTCGTTAGGATGGAATATAAAGCTATTTACCACCTAATTAAATCATGTAAAATCCAATAACATATTATTCATGCTTACGTAAACAAGTAAACTTTATGAAAATATCATGCTTCACTTGGCAGATAACAGTTAACAATGCAATTGCTTGTTAGTTATGATATTCTCTGCGAAGTATACCTGGTACTTTTGTAACTACTTTGTTAATGATTTTATATTAGTTTCATGTTTTCCTTCAAACTTTTATTAAGTTGTTATTCGTGGTTTTATATCAACGATTAGGTTTAGTTATGGAAGTTGGGAAATGCATGACACTGAGTCACGGTATTTACGGTAATTAATTTGTTTTAGAGAGATATTTGATTCATCTTGTCACAGGAATTCGTGTTTGCTTGGCTATACTCCAGTGAAAGTATAAATAGACAAGTAATTTGGACTGTGGGCTGACTGGGTTCAGAAATACCCTATTGTAAATCACTTCGCCAATATCATAATAAGGGTAGTAATATTTCATACCTACTTGTCACTCACGTAAATAAAAAAGAAACTGGTTTTGTCATTTTTCAGTCATGTAATGTGATTTAAAAATAATCGCAAAGAATTATGAGCGCAATAAATAATAAGTCTGTATTTTTCCATCCTGTAGTATCATGTATCACGTTTATAGAGAAAATAATACTTTAAAATACGGCGGGTGTCATTTATCGAGAAATCAATCCGGCTTGAATGTAATCTCATGTTTATCAGTTAATTCTTCAATCGTGGAATAATCCAGCCTAGACAATTAGGATAATTATTTATCATTTTGTGATTAAGAGACGCTTTATATTTTATCCGTGGTTGTGATATTTTACTTTTATGTGACAAAAGCGGTACTAGCGCCTTGTGTATGTTATTAGTTCCTCGTATATGTAAGCAATGAAGACATACTTACCCTATCTAGGAACCTATATAAATGGTGAAGGGTGGGTGTTTTAGGGGAATGTCTTATGTAATTGTGACGTTCGAAAAGTGCTGATTCTCAGCCTAGTTTGAATAAATGACTTTTGAATTTTGAATTTATATTATTTAGGTATGTGGGTACAATAACACAAAGAAAACTTGCACAATGACAACACAATTGTGTTAATTTTTAAAATCAAAATATTGTGCGCAAACCTTTTCAAATGATTAAGTATATTGTGAAAGTGGGCAACGTCGCAAATAGATGTCAAATATTTCGCTGTTTTGATTAATTTGGAAATATTACTGTATGGAAATAAGAAATGTGGCTAACTAGCGAACTAGAATATTGATTATGAAATGCAATAATTAATATCGTAACACGGAATATATAGTTGTTTTACATGTAAAGAAAGTATTTGAAAACTTTCCAAATGCTTTTTTTACACTTAAAACGGGTACAACATCAAATTAAATATTATAATTCATTATTAATATTCTAGTTTGCTAGTTAGCCACATATCTTATTTCCGTATAGTAATAATACCAAATTAATCAAGCCACGTAAATTTTTGACAGCTATTTGCGACGTTGCCAACTTTTAGGATAAACGCACTTAAATCTGAAGTAATCGGTAAAAACTCGTGATATTTAGCTAATTAAATCTTGCGGAAGTCAGTGGGTTTGCACTGATACCCTGATTGCGAACTGATAGTAGCATTAGCACGGGGAACTTATTTTCTAAGATTGTCAAATTTAATTTATTATTTTGTTAATCTTTTAAACCGTCTCTGAAATATCAGGTTGTAAGAATAGATACTGCTTTAAAAACAGAATTAGGTACAGTTCTAGATTTCATAGCTGTAGAAAAATAGATTGCGTTAGTACTTTGTTAGATTGTCGAGCTATAATAATTTTATAATAATTTATTTATTTTCACTTCAGAGACATCTGTGTGGCTCTTGTACTAGGAGTTCCTGTATCAAAAGAGCCAAACAAGCCATTCGATTCTTTGGGAAATCTTTTGGTAATTCTTTGTGCTTATTATACGATTAGGTTCATGGTTTTAATACTTACTCAGTGATTTTGCGTCTCCATTTTTGATGTTACCATTGTATAGCATTGGACTGGCGCGATCACCTGGGAAATAAAAATATATTGTTAGTAAACTATGATAATATCTTCACGTGACTGCGAACTGTTGACAAAAATGAAGGGATATGGATTGAAACCCCTCATAAAATTTATTAAACTATAAAATTCCCTCATAATAAGTACTCACCAACAGGTGTAGCAGATCCCGACTCCTCTCCTCGACTAAGATTAAAAACTCTGGGCGATTGTCTCTCTGTCGTGGAATCCTGTGAAAAATAGGAGGAATTTAGAAATGCAATAAAATCCGCGTACACCTGCAAATTCATATCTGCATAGCGACGGCGGCAGGCGAAAAAAGTGGCGAACATGGACATCGAAAGCCGTATAAAATCGGATTAATAACTTCATTAGCCGCTTGTTTCTCTCGATCGACACCACCCTGTATTTCACTATAATCCCATTACGGTGTTTCAGCGTTCCTCTGCAACGAATTTCGGCCCGTGCTGTAAACGCTAGCGAAAAAAACGCTTTGTACGCTACGATACTTCCAATGAACTTAACTGTATTGTTAAACGGGAATCCTTTCAGATTTCATACTTGTTATTATTGTTGATGTTGCTTTTGATATTATTATTATTCTATATGATTCAGTACAATAAAATTGAGGTAGTGTATAATTATTGTGTAATAGTTGTTTATGTAAAGAAAACCTAATTATTTTGGAACTTGAGAATTGTAAGTACATACTTGTACTTAGTCTTGTTAGTATGTGCACAGTTTGGGAGTTGTATGTTCACAGTAGACATTTATTTCGGTTTTCCAAAATAAAATAAAATAAACATATTTGACTAAGCAAATTGAAAACGTCACTAAATTATCGCAGATGATAAAATCTCCACATAATTTTTAGTACATACGCACGTGTCCGTATGTTTGCGGTTGCCGGCCTAGAGTTCATATCGATAGATAACAGCGCGTCATCACTTAATTATCGCTTTATCAATCACCGCGAGGCAAAAGTTAATAATTAAACGACATTTATGACAATCGGCTAATGACATTTTCAAATGAGCATGTTTTATAAACCTTACAGTGGCTGTAAGGGAAATAAAAAGTAGAGATCGAATTTTCATTAGGCGAGGCGTTGGGGCGGCACGGTGTGTCCGCACTCGGTATTAACAGGCAGGTGGGGGTGAGTTGGTCAGCGAGGGTGGGGGCATCCAGGAGGCAGGGGGCGAGGGTGGGCCGCGGCCGGCTGGACTCAAAAGGTTTACAGTTGGCTGCGCGAGAGTGACCCGCCTCACAAACACGGCCCGCGCTCGCCGCTCGACGCTATGGAAGTGTACAGGCGCTTTACAAACCTTTTATAAATTTTATTTTTGTTGCAGAATGATCATTTTGATAGACAGCCTTCATTAATAAGTTCAACTGAATATAGGAACCTATTGTGAACCAATTTTGTAAGGGACATTCTCAACTGCATTTTTATTAAAGAATAAAATAACGTAAACTGTTTTCACGTAAAGTCCTAGTGGCGCCCGGAGCGGTCGCTTTTATAGTAATATCACGCTTGTTTTCTCGAACAAGTTAAGAGGGCGCCTAAAGGTCCACTAGCGCCACTCTTTAAAAAATATATTATCTCGTGACTGAGAAGGAATTATGAATAACGGCTAGTAAGGACCCTCGGTAAGTGTGTCTAGAATTTTCTAATACCTTTTATAAAGTTTCATATTGAGACACGGAGCAACAAAATACGATCTAGAGGAATGTGGCCGCTTTTCTTTAGATCGTATTTTGTTGCTTCGTGTCTCGATATAAAGCTTTATAAAAGGTATTAGAAAATTCTAGATACACTTACCGAGGGTCCTTATTCATAATTCCTTCTCAGTCACGAGATAATATTTTTTTTTAAGAGTGGCGCTGTTGGACCTTTAGGCGCCCTCTTAAGATAATGAATTCTGATTCAATGAAATCTGCGTCACCTTTGCAAGAAAAGTCTGAAAGACCATTAATTAATTTAAGTTCTATGTATGTCGTATGGGACACTTATGTAACAATAGATAATGACATGGCTGAATCTAGTGCAATATAATTATAACCTAAGTTAATCATAATTAATATTATAAATGCCAAAGTGAGTTTTTTTGTTTCGCCTTCGCGCTAAGACTGCTGAACGGATTTGGATAAAAATTGGCACATGGGTAGACCATGACCTGGAGAAGGATATAGGCTACTTTTCACCCTGGATTGCAGACGTAAGTCGCGGGCAACAGCTAGTAAAAATATATTCAATTAACACACATTTCATTAGCCTGTAAATTAAATGATTTGGGTAATAATTTAACATTAAGTTTTTACTAACAATTTATGCTAAGCAATACAGATTTTATATGTATTTTCAGTAATGAAAATAAGTTGTCTTTGCATACAAACTACTAAATAAAGCAAAAACAAAAAATACTGATTAGAATTTATTTTCCCGACGGCATATCCACATATTGCTTTTGTAGAAATCATTACAACCCATTGGGCCCATATATACGAATTCGTTGTTTAAACTACGGACGACGCTTAAAATACATTTACTTTTTTTTTTATACGGGCTAAAACAGCCTGTTGCAAATATGTATGAAAAAAATTAAAATATGGCGTTATCTTAAGAACGACGAAAGAATTTTGTAAATAATACTTACATGGCGCAATCGGACAATCTCGATAAGTAATCATAATTAATTAGTAATGATTGTTTTTATTAAATGGTTTTGATTTGTTCGGTACGTATTTTTAGGGTTCCGTACCCGAAAGGTGCCAAACGGAACCCCACTACTAAGCCTCCGCCGTGTGTCAACGGGCTGTATACCTCATGAACCGTCATAGGTTGACAGTTGAAATTTTCACAGATTGTGTATTTCTATTACCGCTATAACAACAAATAATAAAAATAAAATAAAGTTAAAAAGTAAAATACAAGAACCGTGTTTTTAGTTTCTAAAGTAAAGAACGTAATGTTATATATTGTACGGTGGTACGGAATCATTCGTGTGCGAGTCCGACGCGCACTTGGCCAATTTTTATTTTGGGTTTTGCCAGTGGCAATGATTTATATTTATTATCGTAGTACTGTATCATTTATTTTACAATGAATGTACACGCAACAAAAACACAAAGTGAAAAATAGTGTAACTCTTGAGTAGGAAAGTATTGCTTAGGTACCTATTATGTTAATGATTTGTATTTTTTATTCAAAAAGAGCGGGTTGGAAAGTAACCGGACTGCAAAATAATACTCGATCTTTGGTTGTTCAGCGGTCATGAGAATGACATAAAATATGCTATTTTCTGCAGTAACCGATGCTTGTATTGACAACCGTACATACATGTTAGTCTTTATAAATAGTCAGAACTTCAGAAGTCTGCAAGTTAGACAGCCCGTGAGCCAGTCTGTGTAACCTTTATATTCTAGGCCCAGTAATTGAGATGTGGAGGTCACTCCGTACAGAGTAATGAAATTCAGCAGCGACTGCTAAGACTGGAAGCCTACTTCTAGTATCCCTACACAGGGTAGTTATAAAAGGCTTTGTGGCATATAGATTTTTTTGTGAAAAAGAGCGACTGTCTAACTTTGTGTTAAGGCTAATCTCTATAACTTTCAAATGTAATTCCAAGAGAATTCAAATTCAAAATAATTTTTTTTGGTACTCGCTAATCCTTAAAAAAAAATGGAATTTGAAATTCAAAATATTTTTTTTCTCCTAAACCTACATAGGCACTTATGAAAAGTAACGCTAGGTGCACGGTTCCAGTTGGTTGGTTTTCTATGGAGAAGAGTCGGCAAGAAACTCCACGGTTACTCGTGTTAAAATGATTGGTTTTTACAATGTTTTCATATTACAGTGTTAATAGGTATGAGAGGACAGCGCAGGCCTGTCAACAAGTACCCGAAAACGTCAACAAATTGAAGCATCTATTCGTCTACAAGGATAGGCAGCAGCAAGCCTCTGTCTAGTATCTAATAACAACTAATTATGATCACCGAACAGCCTGGCGTTGATACTATGGCAATGTAGCAATGTAATTGTAGTGGTAACTTAACACGTTCAGTGCCGGGAGCCCTCCTGGAGGGTTCTAGGGAAAGATTATTTGAACTGTATGGCCTTAAGCCGTATATTAACACGGAAACTTTTAATAAGTATGTTGCTACTTACTCTAAAACTTTTAAAAATATCTGCAAAGCAGCTAAAGCTTCTTTCATTAGCAACAAGGTTAAATCAGCAGCCAACAAAATAAAGACAGTTTGGAAAATTATTAACAATGAAACGAACAAGAATAAAAGACATAATACTGATTATACACTTGACACTGCCCGCGGTCTCATTAGCGATAACATCGATGTTGCTCAGGAATTTGCAACTTTCTTTACCAATATTCCAATTAAAACTACAGAAACTTTAAATTCCTCCCCCTTACTTGCTATTGATTTATTAAGAGCGAATGTTTCAGCCTTTCCCGTGGAATTTAAATTTAAACATATAAACCCTGTGGTCGTTGTAAAGACTTTTAAGCAACTTAAGATCAAAATTACCGAAGATCTGTGGGGTATGTCTACTAAAGTTTGTCAATCAATTATTGAGACAATTGCACCCTATTTAGCTTTAGTATTTAATTTGTGTGTAGATCAAGGGGTATTCCCGGATTTAATGAAGTACAGTAAAGTTATTCCACTATTCAAATCCGGGGACAGCAAAGACCTAAATAATTATAGACCCGTATCGGTTTTGCCGGTTTTCAGCAAGGTGTTTGAAAAAGTAATGTTAAATCAAATGCTCCATCATTTTAATCGTAATAATATCCTACACGATCAACAGTATGGTTTCACCAAAGGACGTTGCACAACCGACGCCGGTGTCACCTTATTAAAACACGGAAGAGGCACAAGATGCAATAGGCATCTTTTGCGACCTATCCAAGGCTTTTGATTGCGTGAATCACGAAACACTGCTCTTGAAACTTGAGCATTACGGACTGGGTAAACTTGCGCTTAGCTTAGTAAAATCATATTTGAATGATAGACTGCAGCAAGTTCAAATAAACGGTGTAAATTCATTGGGTTTACAAGTCAAAATGGGTGTACCACAGGGCTCGATTTTGGGTCCATTCCTCTTTTTAGTATATATAAATGATTTACCGCATTTACTGAAAAACCGACCACAAATGGTGTTATTTGCTGATGACACATCACTGATTTTTAAGGTAAACAGACATGCACAAGAGCTTGACGAAGTAAATAACGCTATGCTTAAGGTCCATAATTGGTTTACTGTAAATAATTTGGTATTAAATGAGAAGAAAACTAAATGCATAAGATTCGCGTTACCAAATGTTAGAAGTAGTGAATGTCATGTTGTACTGAATAGGGAGACACTAGAATTCGTCGAAAAAACGGTTTTCCTGGGGATCACGCTTGACTCAAAACTACAGTGGGGTCCTCACTTAACATCAGTTGCAGGGCGGCTAAGTTCAGCCGCTTACGCTGTTTGGAAAATCCGCCAACTAACAGACGTGGATATCGCGAGACTGGTCTATTTTAGTTACTTTCATAGCATCATGTCTTACGGTATTTTGCTGTGGGGACGGGCTGCAGATATTAATTCTATCTTTATTCTGCAAAAGAGGGCTGTCAGAGCCATATATAACCTCCGCAGACGCGAATCTCTAAGGGAACTGTTTAAGAAAATTAACATCATGACGGTACCTTGTCAGTATATATATGAAAACATTATGTATGTTCGAAAAAATCGACATCTTTTTAGTAAGATAAGTGACAGGCATAATTTTAACACTAGAAATAGGAACAAATTAGATCAACCACGTTTCAGATTGTCTAAAGTGCACACTTCTTTTATGGGGTACTGTGTAAAATGTTATAATAAAATACCACTCGATATTCTTCAACTGAATGAGAAGAAATTTAAAACATGCACTAAACGCACACTATGTAGACAAGCATATTATAAGTTGGATGATTATATCGATGATAAAAATGCTTGGCTTAATGCTGGTCCTGCTCCACAGCCACTTGGGCTCACTAGTTAAAAAATTTAATGTTTGGAAGAGTTGCTTCCCCTTTTTATTTTTCTGACATAACGAACTTAATGTTTATTTTTTATTTAAACAAGTTTAATTGTTGAATGTTCCAATGGATAATGATTTTCTTTCTTTTTGGTAGTATCATTCTATTAATCTCTCAAATACATTGCATACTATAGTTTTGTATAATTTAGAAGCATTTTTTCAATTTTTGTGAATGTGAGTACCATGGAACCGTATTTTATGTTATTAAGATGTTTGTTGACTTGAAAGAGCACGGCAGTTGAGAGTTTGTCATGCCCACTTAAATGTCTCGCTGATGGTGGCGAGTGTGTTGGATCATTCGGTTCCCTACAAAATGGTTGAGCTGGATGGTGCTGATCCACGCGTCATGTTCGTGAACGGGCGCCCTCAGTTGTGACTGGTCATCTCTTATCTGCCAGGGCTTATTTTTAATGTTATATTTTGAATTGTTTTAATTTTTTTATTGTACATTGTTCTCACATATAGAAGCAACAAGAATAATGTACCCAGGATTGTGTAATTTTCTATATTTAAAAGAGTGTCCTTGGAGTTTCTTGCCCGTTCTTCTCCATGAAGATCTACGTTTTGGAACTGGGCAACTAGCTTCAACTTTCTGACTAACTGACCTACTATTTGACAATTCAAAAGTGCCTGTAAATGGTTTAATTGAAATAAATGCTTTGAGTTTGAGTTTTGAGTTTGAGTTTGAGTTCAACTAGTCGCACATGGGATGCTAGGAGCCTTCGCGGAGGGCTCATTTTAAATGTAGGGTTTTCTTAGCGAATACAGCATAATAAACCGTGAAAATAAAATCTTATGTATATTTTAACAATATTTATTTGTAATTGCGTTAGTTTTAAAATCCAAGCATTTTTTTTTAAATATTTTTTGTTCACTGTTACAAAATTTCATTTAAAATTTAAAAGGTTGGAAACTACGTAGAGCGACAAGATCCCCTGAAAACACTATTTTACTTCGTTTTACAGTGTTTTACAACAAGGTTTAAACCTAATTTGCCGTTGACCGACCGCGATGGTTAACTTAAGCGCAAACGTAATGCCGGTAACCCTCACGGAGGGTTCACTTCCAATATGTATGTTCTATGAAAAGAGCTCATTTTTGCAAAAAAGGCTTACTAAACAGAACAAGGTCTTCAGCATAGGCAGGTTTTTCCAAAAGACTCCTTTATTTATCAATATGAATCATTGACCTGATATTGATTGATTGAATTGAATTGATAAATTCATTAAACATTTTATCACTCTTCATAGTAACCTTAAAATCGAAAATATTGAATGATAATAAAAATAATCAGTCTAACTTATTCAATGGCCTTTCATTTTCCTCGTGTAAACTTTCAGTTATAAATTATCTAGACAATAAACTGAGATAACCTTCAGTCAACTGAAGGTTCGTCAAATGTATTTTTAGTGACAGATATGAGTAAAGGCCAATGAATCAATTGTTTACATTGTGCGGGGCTTTTACTAATCCTTTTTGAATCGCATCTGGAATTCTGATAGAAATATATTTTTAGAGCTCCGCACAAACAACATTGTTGAATAATTTTTTGAACTTGGTTTGTGCTAATAACGAATTAAAGTTTTTTTGCAAAGTATTTCACAATAGGGACTATAATTGGGTATTTAGTTATTATAGCAGCCGATCTATTCCGTAAAAATCGAATAGTGAAAACTGAGGTGAAGTAGATTGTCAAGTAAACATGTGAAGTGAGCTTGAAGTGATTGACAACAACATTAATATCATCTTCATTTTAAATGTATAAACCTAAATAAGCCCAGTGATCCTGATCCTTCAGTTCAATAGAATAAGAAAATTATTATAACCTAGTGTCAATCACTTCAAGCTCACTTCACATGTTTACACGGTGAGATTTTAATTTTTGGGCACAGATTAATACAGATGGGACACTTCGCAAAATCATTTAAATAAAAAGCGACTCTTGCTACGACACAATAACTTGCAATTCAGGTCGCAGAGCGCTAATCACCTACAGTTATATTCAATTAGAAGTTGCCTCTCTTTCTATCGCGTGACTCTTAGATCTTTTGACTACGTTACACTCACTGAATTGGCTCAGCAAGCCGCGTATTTGTAGCTTCATAACTAAACTGCGGAGTGTCCCGTCTGTATTAATCTGTTTTTGATTACCTACTTTTTCGATAATTTACCTTTGCTACGTCATTGTTTTAACAGAGTAACCTAGTTTTTTTGTCTTTAGATTGACACCTTTGTATAGAACTCATTCAATAAATAATAAATCTAATCAGAGTCTTATCAATATAGAAAACCCAAGTTCTAGATAAAAGCTTGCTCACTCCATTTTATTATTCACCTTTATTTCTTTATGCTTGCAGTTGTAACTTTATGGACGTATTTTCTTTTTGTCATTAAAAGATTTTATACGTAAGTATGACTCAGTAGGATATCCCATTTAGATGCATTCTTCAATCTACGACCCGTAGGTATAGTTAATCACTACTTATCATACCGACGGAAACAGGAGGTGACTTATTTTTTTATTAATAATTCTATCATTATTAACAAGATATTGAATTAGCCCAGCTGGATTCACAAGAAAAACATTTCTCTGTAAATAATAACACTTGTTCGGATCAGCAGAGGAGCTTGTGGCTAAATTATTAACTGCCGCACGGGGCGATCCATCAGGTTAAGCTACGCTTGCCGGGGTTGGTCTGTGGATGGGTGACCATCTTTACATACCGAGACTCCTCTGTGCTTCGGATAGCACGTTAAGCTTTTGGCTTCGGCTGTCATTCGTGGATCTTTGATAGTCGTTACGGGTAGGCAGAAGCCCGAAAGTCTGACAACTAGTCTTACCAAGGGGTATCGTATTACCCAGCAACTGGGTTGTGCAGGTCAGATAGGCAGTCGCTCCATGTAAAATACTGGTATCCAGCTGCATCCGGTTAGACTGGAAGCCGACACCAATATAGTTGGGAAAAGGCTAAGCAGATTGACTTGTTCGGATCAGAACATTTGATTTGGCATTATTTATTCAATTACGAAATCGAACCGAAGCAATTATTACATACTAGCTACGGCTGGTTTCACCCGAATAACTCTCGATCCCGTGGGAATATCGGGATAAAAAGTATCCTTTATCCTAACCCAGATCATGGTCTACCCATGTGCTAAATTTCATTTAAATCAATACAGCCGTTTTAGCGTGAATTCACTTCGCATTAGTTAGGATATTCGATTATTTTGCCCCGCTGTACCGATAAATGCCGGACATGTACAAGTGTGCTGCAGGCCTAATATTAAGCTATAATTTTTAAGATCGTAACAAAAAAATACATAATATCAATCACATACTTCATGGTAACTAATTAGTTCCAATCTATGGGGCAGTGGTAGATTTTATCGTTTGTCATATAAGTGATTGATTCAGCTAGATATAACATGACTTATTAATTTCCTCCTCAAATCGTCCTTGATAATGTTTGCGTGTCTAAAATGCCTCACATCCTATGATTGATTTTACAATACATGGTGACGTGTCTAATCAGCCTCTTATCATCAGTCAGTCAGTCTCTAATAAATCAGTCTTTAAGTGAGATCAGAAACTTTGATATGTACTTGGAGTCTCATAATCCGATGCCGATAAGATTAATTGAGAAAAGTACAATTATAAAGCGTTTTAAGTTGTAAATGATATCTAAATGCTTTCGAGATATTGTTTGATTTATGGAGTAAGTAAACATTTTATTAAAGTTTTATTGCAAGTAACTTTCTGACTGACTGACTGACTCCTCGTAAATTCGAGGGATCCCAGTGTGTTATAGCCAAATTTAAATAAATACTTTGACATCATTTGAAGTATACGAAAATAAACTGAAATCGTTTATTGAAATGTCACTACAGCTAACGAGCTCTAGGCGTTGGTTGACTTGCCTTCAACAACATCATCATTTCAGTTAAAAGGCGTCCTCTATTGGACATAATTATGCGTCTACAGGCTTGTCTCGCGAAAAGAGCGTATCAACAGAATGATCCATAAACACCGATGTCACAGCCTGTTCCAGTTAAATCTGCTTACAAAGGAGAAGGCTCAAAAATACCCCACGTCTGCCAGCAAAAATAAATATTTCAAATTATCGCTAAATATGAGTGAAAGTAATTACATGTTTCAATGCATTCCGGTTTTAATCATTACTGGCTAACATACGAAAAAATTGCTCTGAAATTAATTCAGAAGTAGTATATAATTTAGTAAAAGATGGAGATTTTAGTTTTAGAACGACTAGACTAATTATATAGTAGGTACCGCTGAACGAATCTTCGAAGCATTTTTTTTGTATGTTAGCCAGTAAGGATTAAAACCAAAGAAGTATGTTTTTTTTTAAATTCATTTATGCGATTTTTTTAGATACTTCTCTCTGCTGTCAGACGTGGGGTATTTTTCTATGGGAGATGAGACTTCTCCTTTACGTTAACCCTTCGATTCAGCGGCTGTTACAGTTAATCTAGTAATCTGTAGGCCTTTAAGCGAATTTATGACGTGTGAGGCCCGAACAGGCAGACGTAGTAAATACTGGTTACTGGTTGATATAACCACGTATGCTGCCATGGTTTAATGCAACTGGCAATTAATTAACTGTCAGTCATCGCAGCGAATGTCTGACATTCGAATTTCAATGTATTCGTACTGCCTTTGTTGGAGGATGCATATTTTAAATTAAGAATTTTAAAATGTTGATATTAAATAGTATTTGGCGATAGAGACGATTTTAAGCTTGGTCCGGTGGCAGAAGGACTCACTAATTAAATAGACCTGAGTAATTAGCTGAATGGAGAGGGCACTGTTTTGTGGAGCAGTAGCAGTCGTATCCACACGGTCAGTTTTGATGCCGATTCTCTTGTACACCGAACTAAACTAACTAAACTATCACTAAAATTCCTAACTTTTGGCTATGAGAATCTTAGAGCTATTCTGCAAATACTCGTAAAATTCTCTAAATCAAAAAATAATTTTGTCACAACTAAAATCGAATTTCAAAATCGCGAATCCACGTGGTACCCGTTGTTTGCCGTTTGTGAAAAACGTCAAATTCAGAATAGTAAAATTGCCATTTTCACTAAACTAAAAACTCAGTACTATCTTAGTTCTGTCAAACTAAAATTTAGTTAAGTTGTGTCACTTTAATCTTTTTCAGAATGGGAAATCGTCGTTTGACAGGAATAAACAAAATTTTAGTGATTTTTTAGTCTAGTTTCTAGTTTAGCCATTTGTGACAAGAGAATCGGCACCATTATATTGTTATCGATAAGACTGACGACTAAAACAGAACCGCACAACCGGACACTTTATATTTCATTCTCCATACAAGCGCAATGTTAAAGAGAAAACTTATATTTATTAGGCAAATATTAGAAAACGATATAAAAATCTAAATGCAACAGCTTTTTAGGTGATAGACCCAAACTACAACAACATACTAATAAGCCCCTAAAGATTTAACACATTATTAAAATCCACTTACACTTCGCTCAATATCAGGGTGGTACATGACATTTCTTTGTGGTTTCCGGCGCGCGGCCCGGGCTGCTGTTGCGGTCAACAGGTTGCCTGAAACCGGCCCTGGCTGGGACATGGTGCGCCTGCGACCCTGGATGTCCTCAGAACTGGAGCCGTTATTGACTGACACATTTTGGACCTAAAGACAGAAAAAAAGGATAAGAAATCTTTTCTTGAATTATAGCTTGGTATAAAACAGGCTCACATTATGTAGGCAAATGTCCGCCGGTATTACTCGTACCCTAGAATTGGTATGGACAATTGGACATACTTACTGTTAATGTAGAATCTATTTAAATCTCGTCATATGATTAGGTCTGGTATGCATGTATTGAAATGGCATTAGGTACCTGATGAAAAACCAAATTTCTATTTTAATTTGTCCGTTAATATTAAGGGTTTAAGTATGAAGTTGCCGTTTTAATGAACTGGCCACTTTTAATTTAAATTAAACCTGCATGGTGTGAGATTCCAAAGTCAAACTTCTATCCCAAGATAACTATAACATTCTTAATTTGGAAAATGTACAATATTCGACTGTTTATCTTTCAATTGTTTTTTCACTCAGCTTCTAAAGTAAAGATTGAATACGAGTTCCGACGTGGAACTAACGCAGCAGAAGCAGCTCGCAATAACAATGTTGTGTTTGGAGAGGATACGGCTAATGAACGCGTGCGTTTTTGGTTTCGCCTATTATTACCTACTTGTGAGTGTGACACGTGAGAACATAGTTTTATGAGTGTAGTGTATATATTTTCGTTTAGTAAATCGTGAACACAAATGAGGTTAATTTTCTTTTTAAATGCTACCATTTGAATTATATTGTATGGGAAACTGTACATTTAAATATTTTTACTAGCCCGTTATATTACTATCAGCCCATAATAAAGATGGACTTAGCAGAAAACATACTGTATTTCCCTCACACAATGCCGAGAAGATATTCACCTACTGAGACAAAATAGCTTTTGAGTCAAATGTAATTAAATATCAATCGGAAGGGTTCTTTGATGTGTGGCTATGGTTGGAGATAAGTATATCTTCTTGTCAAAGGAAGATATGAGTGTTCTTTTAGACCAGATACTTAAATAGGTAATACGTAAGATTGCAAATAAGTATTGTAGGTCTCATGCCGGTGCTCATTCGAATATTCATAAATTGTTATTAATTCCTAACATTTACATGAAAAGTTTGTTTATTTTCTACGAAAGTACCTCCTAAGTGTATTAAAACTAGCTTTTTAAGTGTACCTACAATTAAAATTTCAGAAATTAGAATTGGAAATTATTGATACCGATGTAGTTTTAAGAAATAAAGCATAGTAAGGTAAATAAGCGTATCTTGATGACTTATTTCGAGTAGCTCTTAAATGTATGAAACTTGATTCAAGTTCTTTTAAGTTAACAGATAGCTGTGCTGCGGGAGAGTTTGTTGCGCCAGTTCTTCTTCCCAGCTAAAGCACTAGGACATGGTGAACGGCTGGCGTTTTTGGGGACTTATCTAATTTCGACGTTCAAAAAGTGCCCATTCTCAGCCTAGTTTCAATTTGATTATTAAATGCACAGATGTGTAGACAGGTGTAAGTTGAAGGTGCGTTGATATCTCTGTGATAGCGCTTTCCTAAATCTGCACCAGTATAAAATACTAAAGCAGATAGCGAATTCATGTATTAAGATAAATAGATAAGCGTATCACAATTAATTTTACGTACATTAGTATCGCTGTTACATAAATACATCAGCGCTATGACGTAATGATAATTATTATAATAATTGATTTGATGAAAATCAATCAATTATTATAATAAAAACTTATTCCTTAAAAAGAACTGTCGGTCGAATCTGTAAAAGTATCAACGTGAAACTTAGGTGAAGTGAGCGAGAAGTGAGCTGTCAATAGTGCTAATCCCTAGCATCCTGCGGGTCGATTTGTGACAGTGACAGCTCACTTCACGCTCACTTCGCCTAAGTTTCACGTTGATATTTTTACGGAATCGACCAACAGTTCTAGTACCTTTTAAGGAAAAAGTTTTTGTTTAATTATGTACGAAGGACAGTTGATAACAACTGTCTTTTGTGATTTGTTTTTAAGTATACTTGAGTCATTGTAAATGACTGACGCCAGCTGTTTTGATAGCGACTTTGGATTTTAATCAGCACTACTCACGTGATTCCTAGCTTCGCACTGCTTTAAGCATGACAGCATGGCGCTGATTCTTGATAGCATTTGATCTCTAACACCAGTGACGACACAACTCCGAGTTATTCTATACTACATAAAGATTTCACCGGTAGTCCCATTAAACAATATACCAATAACACTATTCAGGTTTATCACATCTTAATTGAATGTTGGTCCACTAGTTTAAACAATGGGGACTCACGTTGAGGCAATATGTATCAATATGTAACGTTGTCCGGCAGCTAGTATGCCGGCGGTACATCTCAGCTGTGAGTAAGATGCTTATGAGCTCTCGAGATGGGACAGCTGGACAACTGACAGACAGTCAGACAGTCCGTCGTACATCACTATAAATGCCGTCGATTCACTTCGACATTGTTATTTTAGTAAAGATTTTTGCATTGTGATTGTAATTAGTACTTCACTTTGTCTTTAAATGCTTTGCCTGACAATAGTTTTCGACAGGTTGAAGTTGTAACTCAAAACTTGAGATCAATGCCTATAAAGAATTTTTGACTGTTTGACTATAAGGAGGAAAAATAATATGTACTCTGTCAACAATATGACTTTGAATATAATTATTTATTGCGATGCAATATTTTTAGCCAAAAGTAGAAAAAAAGCGTTAATAAAAAATAATTTGTAAAGAAGTATTTAAAAAACTTTTATGCAAGTTCCATAAAATTGCGAAGATATAAGGATATAATAATTCCTTACAACCTAATTATTTTAAATGTCTTCAATAAAACCTATTTTTAAATCCCTTTTTCGCTCTCTAATTTTTATTCCAATTGTTACAGGGCTACGCATGAATTACATAAGGGGGGAAATCTTGTAAAATAAAATAAAATAAAAATGTTTGTACGTACCCCAGGATCGTCTCCGGTACCAGTGTCCGAAGGATCCGGTCCTTCGTCTTCACCAAATTGTTGCAGCGACGTCTCCGAGTGGAACTTCTTGTCCCCCATTTTCCCCCTATTTGCAATTTCATCTAAAACTTCCTTCCTCGACGCGTTAGTATCCGTCATTTTTATATATTGCCACTTTTTTAAACTTATTGTTTTATTTTTTTAACAAATAAATCACTCTCTGGACGACATGTTTGTTGACACTAAGCTCGTGCGATTTAGATTGCAAATGAATTAATAAAAACATGATCGGTTTCCTATCAGTTATCAACGTAAAGACGTATCTTTAATAAATGTTTAATTATCGCGATTTTACGATCGACGCACACTTCCGGTTTGGGTTATTTTCGAAGGAAAAATTGATAATTTCTACATTATTGTTTATGAGTAGTCATTATATAGTCCTTCACAGTTAATTAAGGGTGATTACAGATTTGTTTATGTTGAAGCGATTTAATTCAACGATAGCAGGTTATTTACCTAATCGCCACCTTCTTTATTGTTTTTAACCGACTTCAAACAGGAGGCTATGTATTAGTGATGTTTTGTTGTTTTACCCGATGTCCTCAATATTATCGATATAAAAAAATAATGTAAAATGTAAATGCTTGGAGCATTTACATTTCACATGCTTTTTTATCATTTGGTAGCAGAACCCCGCCAGTCTTATACTTTCTTGTTTAATTTATTTATATATTTATAAATTATAATAGCTTTGCTTGAGTAGTTATGTAAACAGCTTAAATAACAGGTTCCTAGTAATTCACTACGATTTAGCGATTTACGAATGAACGTGAAATTAAACTTATCGATCTCTGAATAAAGTAGATTCTAGGTGAATTTTGTTTGCAAAAAATATTTCATGATGACTACGCTCTTGCTTTTTTTATAAGGTTTTAATCGTTTTTGCACTTATAAGACACGCAATTATAGGATTCATATCAACACATGATTTCACGTGATATGCGTTGATAATAATCACAAAATTTCGTCATAGGTCAGTTGCTTTTATTGAACGTATCTTTTTTAACAAAAAAAACATTGTTCAATACCTTGAGAATATGGAAATTACTATTAGTAATTTAACCTACATTTCTGGTAGGTATTTGATAACCTATTCATATCACAAACTGAAAAAACCCGACTAAATGCAAGTCGAACTTGTGAACTGTAGTTCCGTACCTATCTACCACCGATACGTATGATAGTTTAATAACATAGTAACACAGTAAAAAAACATAATTAAGCAAATAAGTAAATAACACTATGGCGTATTTCAATTTTATTGGCTGCGTATTACGGTTAAATAGTCAGACAGACTAAAAAAACAGACGGCGAGACACAGACAGTGCACCCTTTGAGAGTACGGAACCCTAAAAATAAAAATTAAATTTCTGTAATGACTTTTACAAGCCATTTAACCAGAACTATGAGAAATAGATAATATTTTTTATTCAAAGCCACAGCTTTGTTTTAGTTTAAAATCGCATGTAATATAAAACCTTTAAATTAAAGGTTTTATCTTACATGCGATTTTAAACTGTAAAAATTTTACAACAACAAAATCAAAAATAAGTTTTCAATTAAAGTTAGAAGTACCTAAGGTTGTTTGTTATTTTTCACTTTTTGGTTGTGGTACCTACCCCACCTGTTGTGGTACCTGTTGTTAACATAGCAAGGAGTACCTTGCTATGTTAACAACAGTGAAAGGAACTTATCAACAACATCATATAATAGATATTAATAACATGGATTAATCCACGATTATTATACGTATTATTGAAGCTAATAATTTAAAAACGACTTATTAGAACTTGACCAAAATATGGGACCACCTCAGGAGTACCTACCTATTTTTAAAGTAACACTTCCAAACAAAAATAAATCTAAACCTGTCCACAATTGATGAAAACATACCAAAAAAATACATACAGACGAACATAGAACCTCCTTTTATTAAAGTCGGTTAAAAAATTGTGGCGGCATCTACAACACTACATGCGAACTACGCATCAAAGGCCTGACGTCACACAAATCCTGCATTGCGCAAGCAGACTTTACCGCGCGATCAGCATTTATATAAGTTCCTGACATCAATCGTTGGGCAGTTGCTGATCAGACATGACACCCGTCTGGTCGGAGGATCCTCCCTTCTCTATAGAGGATGAGTGAACTTCACACCCTGTTCCTCAGTCCTCTATAAAATGATGTAAGTACGAGTACCTACCTACTCTGTAGAAAGACGTCTTACTACACTTGCATTAATTTCAAATCTTGGAAATAACTTAAGATTAGCACATTAGAACAGGTATCGAATGTTCTATTTCAAGGTACCTAGATTGGGGGGGCTTAGTTCATCTTATCAAGTTATCTTAGTAATAATAAAAAGACAGAGCCGACCAAAAACCTGTCGCATCGTTTTTCGTTAAAAATCGTTTATTTAGATGAAAAAAAATCTAATCTTTTTATGGCTTACCAAAAAACCATTTTCAGACATTTTAAATGTCACCTATAATTCCAAAAACGAATAGATCTTTTCAGAGTCTAGCTGGATATAGTTTCAACTAAATTGGTCTAGTAGATTCGGAGCAAATTGGCTGTGACAGACGGACAAACACACAGCCAGCCAGCCAGTCAGACAGCTGTATGTCTGCCTGAATTTGTAGAGAAGTATTCTCTACAATTTTTATAGTAGTTTTGAATAAAGAACAAGATTAAAACGAAAGGAAGCGGGATATTAGCAAAAATGTGAATGGACTAATAATGTTACCGATCGGTAAAATTTTTCAACATGTTCAAAATTTACACTTTCTTCTGAAAAAATATTTATTCGCATCAACTGTTTGCTCAAATGGTCTCCTGAGAACGTGGGACGCTACAGGTGTCTCAAAATTGTGTTTTAGGTATCTCATCTAGCTTATTTTTAATATTTTTTATATGACGTGTAAATGTGATTCCGATATCCTATTTACAGAATAAACAATTTCATTTCATTTCATTTAAAATCTATCGTTCAACTACATTCTGAAAATCAAACAGATTGCTATGAAACAGTTCGTTATATTTTTTTGACATATTTGAAAATTGCGGTCAGGTCAGACGTGACGCGGAAAGTTTCTGTAATTATATTTTTGGATTCAGAATAACCAAATCTATCGATTTTGAGTATACGGTTTTGGCCGTAAAAAGATGACGCAATTTTTTGCGAAATCAATGAGGTTGATGATAAGTGCGGGGATGAGTGTGAGTGGTGTAAGTGATGATGAGAGTTATGAGTAATGTCGTAATAGTTACGACATTCATAACCTAATCTATGTTGCATTTAATCCAGAATTATTTTGTGTCTGACAGTATAATAAGTATATAATGTCATGCTATTTATGATCGCATGATAATCATATTACGAGAATTCACCTCACAGTTAAAAATGCACTCATAAAATTAATACATTTATTTGTTTATTAACACAAATTGATAACTTTCTTGTAGATAAATGATTATAATAGCATGTGCTATACTGACTGGCACTGAAGAAACAATCTTTGGTGGGGTACCTACATACTATCAGTTTATATATATTGCATATATTTATATGTAAATTCTAGACATGTGGCATACATGTGACGATTTTAGGTACTTTCATTATTTGCATGGATACCCTAATTTACAATTATTAATTTAACACTGCTTCCCGAGAATAATATTAATGAAGAATAACTGTGGCAATGGCTCGGGGAGGCCTATGTCCGGCAGTGGACGTCTTTCGGCTGAAATAATGATGATGATGCAGATGAAGAATAACTATAAGACAATTAAAAAAATACACAGTTCGAAAGATAAGTTTAATTCAAAATCTAAATATAAATAAGCTAAAAAAATCACAAATCAAGAAATTAAAGAATTTAAATATAAACACAATGCTCATGTGTCCATGAGTCTGCTGAGCACCTCCTTTAGTTCCAAAGAAAACTGAGAGACTGGGAGGGCGAGCTCTGGAGCAGACGTGGTCGAACCACCCTTGTCCGTGAGAATGTAGTCCGAAGGCACCACGAACAGCGGCTTCTTGTCGCCAAGAGCCTCCTGCTGCTTAAAGAACGGAGGCATTGGCATGTGCGGGTGCTCCCCCAGCCACTGCTGGAATGCCTTTGTGGCCCTAGACAATGAATTTAGGAACATTAAGAACTGACGTAACAGAAAAAAGCAAAGTACTGTGTTAGACTGATAATTTATCTCAAAATGAGACCAACCTTATGATTGTTCTACAGGAGAACGACAAATGAACGAGTGATGATGAATATAGCGGAGGCGACCCGGGTAAAACAGCTTGTCAATCAACTCTGCCAATAACA
This sequence comes from Agrochola circellaris, assembly GCA_914767755.1. NCBI lineage: Eukaryota > Metazoa > Arthropoda > Insecta > Lepidoptera > Noctuidae > Agrochola > Agrochola circellaris. The sequence goes on from OU611847.1 coordinate 9,213,618, forward strand.
GTCCACTGCCTTGCCCATGGTGCATCCACCATACCCGGATCTTCTTCCGAATCTAGTCTTTTTCAGCTAACTACCTTTTGAAAGTCGTCATCGGTTCATGGAGCTGGGAAGCGTCCCATGCTACGCAGATTCGCGATCTCCATTCTAGGACTCGTTTACCACAAAGGTCATCGATCCTACTGATACCTAGTACTTGTATTAGTTTTTTTAATTATGATTGGGTGATCTAAGAACTTACGTGAGATGTTGTATCTCCTCCCAGACGCACGACATGGTGCGCAGATCCTCTGGGATCTGGACACCGCGCCACTGCTTGTTCGTGTTGTTCTGCGGAGGTATATGCTTCAACTTGGTTGGCAGGCTAGTCCCAAACGCCTTAAGATGTGCTGGACTGGTTTCCGCATTGATGTCGTATGCTATTTGCCTTCTAAGCGCCTTTATACACGAAGCCTAGAATAAAACATTGTAATAATAAACATTAAAATAAGTTATTGCCGGAATAGGTCTAGGATGAGTAGCCAGACCAAGAGAGATACAGAAACCCACAAAAAATCAATCACTAGCGATTGAATAACCGCCTCTGTGGCCTAGTGGTTAGACCACCTATCTCAGACCCAGAGGTCCGGGTTCGATTCCCCCAGTGGGAGTGGGGGCAAAATCTTCTTCTCAGTTTGGTTGATGGTTGGGCTTGTTTTAAGTCCGCCTGGCTAGCTACCACCGTCTTATCAAAATATGTCGCCATAACAACAATGTAAATTTATCGAAGGGAAATAAATATTTTGACTAGCCTCACTATATATTTTTGAAAACCTACTATACTATATACTTTGTACACAAAAATATATCTCAAATTTTATGAAAATGTCCGATATTCATAGTTTATATACCAGGAATAATAACAATCTTGCTGTACATCGCACTCGTCTCCACAAAGTAGGCAACTCGTTCATGGGTCAATTTATACGATTTTACAACAAACTTGCCATTGACATTCGAAACTTACCCATTAAACGATTTAAATTTGTATTAAAACCAAACTTTGTAAAAAGAGGTAGGTACCTACTATAAAAATTCTGATTATTTTGAAGATAAAAAGCTTGGGATTGAGCTGCTCGCTCTGCTAAGCCTTGTTATAGAAACCATGAAACTTATTTTTTTTTTACTAAAACGGCTGTATTTCTGTCGCCATAACAACAACTTTAACAGCATTGTTGTGTTTCGAAAGTTAGAGGTAAGATAGCCAGTACCTCTATGGTTGAGGATTCCGGGTGAAGCTCGCTTCCACCTTCGGCTTAATCATTTACCATCAGGTGAGATGCAGGCCAAGAGCTTCCCCGTTGTGGATACAAAAAAAAACAATGAAGCAAAAGCATGACTACGTATGCCAAAGAAAACATACACCTCTTCCAGTGCACCGGATTATTTATATCTGGATTTCTGGATAATAATGCGCGAAGAAATGCTGGAAGCAAGAAGTATAGGGTTACATGCAATAACTCGTAACGAACAATTTATGATAGAAGGAAACATCATAACGATAGAAGGCGAGACACCCAAAAACCGATTTAGCATAAATACAACTATTTTCAAAGCTGCATAATACAGAACACAATAACAAACCATTTAGAAAACAAAGACCAATACTTTAAAATACTATTTCAAAATACTTTTTTTTTTGTTTTTGATTAATTTGGCATACTGTAACTTTAGATTCTCCCACTTCTGGAGCAGTTGACTCTGAGATCTCGTAGGTGCTATGGGTCATCTATTATTGTTACGATAATCAGTTGGTATGAAATGACTTCTTCAAGCTAACGCCACCCGTACTATTACTACGCTTTAATCATTTAAATTAAGACTCAGACCTCGAGATAATTATTTTGTATTTGTAGTTACTTAACCGAACTGAATTGACAACAGCCCGGTCCAATCAAGTGAGATCCTGGTGAGCTCGATGATTTTTTGCCTTTAAAATTGCAATTTATAATTATTTTTATTAGTTATGTAGTTCGTTTAGAAAACATACCCTTTGTACGCCAGTATAGACAGCAATGCTCTTTAACACACAGGGTATTATCTGAGGATCCAGAACAAGCCCGCGTGAGGAATGCTCGTCGAACCACACCTGAAAGTTAAACATTTATGTAAACCAGTGTTTCTCAAAGTGGGCGATAACGCCCCCTTGTGGGCGCTGGAGGCATAGAGGGGGACGGTAACGGGCCCAGTTGGGAGCTGTTGAAGTGGTTTATGGGGGCGACGGCTGCTTTGTAATTTCATCTACTTAATATTTTAAAATTCACAGAAATTAAAACCTACCTACTACACAACATCGATCATTTAGTTCATATTTCAGCCCTGTTTGATTGTATAAAAACTAAAAATATTTAACATAGCTTTCGTGACTAATCAAGTTTTAACAGGTTTCTGTTAAATTATGCGATTTGAACAATTTTGTATCAATCGGTTGGTTCATCGATACTTGTTCTTACTTGCTCAGTATGATTGAGCGTCGAATGAGATAAACGAGTTTGTGTTCTAATTGCTCTCACTGGTCAAAAAGTCTCGTTTAGAATGTAAGTTTAAACTCCAGACCAGACTTATATAGCACATTATAATTAAATTAATTAAAGTAGTGAATGTCATTGTGATTTATAAAATGAGGTAAGGTAAAAAAAAAATGGGGGGCTCTGAAGAATAATTGATTTTCAAAGTGGGCGGTAGATGAAATAAGTTTGAGAACCTCTGATGTAAACACTATTGATTATTTTCGAGAGAATTAATTATGTTTTATACCGTTACGTTAAAAAAGTATAACACTTCTATCCAATATCGAAATATATATAAAGATACCTGGAACAGGGCTTCAATGTCTTCGGGTCTCTTGATTTCACTCTTGAATTCAACATTACCCAAACCAACCCACCAATCGTAGAATTCGTTAGATATCTGAAAATGTACACAAAGATTGTAGGGAACTGGCTCTTTGTGGAGAAAAACAGCCTTATATTTTAAGCTAGCTGAGCTGACCGGACAGACGTTTTCCTGTTTCCTAGAACTGGATCGCAGCACCACCTACCGAGTGCAATTGTGAATCTAAACCAACCAGGGACCCATTCAAAAAAAATCATCAAAATCGGTCTAGCCGTTTATCTTCAGTGACGAACAGACTTACAGACGTACAGAATAATCGTACTAAGTATCTATATTTAAGGTGTTAAAAGAGGTCAAAATCTGCTGTTCCATGCGGTTTAGAACAGTAGGTATTAAACTTTACTATGGACATACAGTTGTTTTTTTTTTCGATTTCACACTTTTTCCCTTAGTAAAAGTTATTCAGTTCGATGGTCTAAGCCACCTCAAGTTTCTTAAGTAAATCTTATAATATAAAAAAATATTGCCGCGCGTTAGTCTCGCAAAAATTCGAAAATGGCTCGACTTTTTTTTTAATTGTTTTATTTGCTTTATTAATAGGGTGGTGTAGGAAAGAATAAAATTAGGAAAAACACAAAGACACCATAGAAAATTCGAAAATATCTAAATTTTGTCTCACGGAGTACGAAGTTCACTGGGTCATGTACATAGTCTCTAAATATTATAAAACATACTCGCTTTTAGCGTTTGTCTGTATGTCCGTGTGGTTCTTCTAAAATACGTAACAGATTTTGATGAAGTTTTCAACATAATTTAGAGAATGTATTCCGGAAGGTTTATATTATTTATAATTCTTAATTAAACCTAAACGTAGTACTGAAAATTGACGTTTTATCAAGTCGTGAAAATTGCGTGGGCTGACTAAACAGTAACAGTTCGATAAAATTTATGTTTTACTGGATTTTCTATCTTAACAATAGCAACAGAAAAGTCCGCGTATCTTCTAAGGATGACAATAACCATTTTTATTTATCAGAATTTCATATAAAAAATATTGTTATTTCCGAAGCTATTTTGACCAGTATACAGGGTGTAAAAAGACACATCACAAAGCCGTAAACTACGCATACTGTACGTATAGCTAAGTAGCTTTGCGCAAAAATTATTGCTGGGAACCGTTTTTTTTTTTTTTTAATAAAAAAAAACAAGTTTTTATTGCGCGCAATGTAACGCGAACCCACGCTTGAATGAACGGATTCAGTGTTAGTTAAGCTCCGCCCCTACGCTACGTAGGTAGGTACTTGTTGTTCATTGCGTTTTTGTAACTTCAAATGCGTAATCTGTTAAGATAAATCTAAAATTCAGGTAATGTTTGTTTGGAAAAAAGTTTCGTATTATCGCATAGAATTCATTTTCGTGAAAAAGTAAAAAAAAAAAATGCGACTTTGACCTTCAATATCTCCAGAACTAGTGGATTCCCAGGTATGGTCTAGTGGAAAAAAAATATGCAAATAATGGGTAGAATATGTGGCTTTCGGCTTCGGAAAGTGTCTTTTTACACCCGATATAATTAATCCTTATCAGATAAAATATGTTATTCAAATTGGTAATTTAATTAAGATTAAAATATGCCTGGACATCACATCATTTAAGAATACAATAAAAGATTTCACAGATTTAAAATTACGCGCATCAAAATAATTATGGCTGACGGCGTGGCGCATGTCCTTTCCTCGGCTAATAAGGAACTGCAATTATTGAAATCAATTTATGAATTGAATGAATAAAGTTTGATGACACGTTTGGTTGAGGCTGAAAAGTGTGATTATTATATATACATAAATAATAGTTAGTTTCAAAAAATAAAAATCTGTAAAATGTTGTAATTTAGAAATTTGTTGTAGGTGATATAGAAAAAAATATGATTCGATTACTTTTTTCGTCAAAATTTCTGCTCTCTTGTTAAATTCGTCGGAAGCTGACACTTCGAAAGTCTTTTGTTTGTATTTGGACTTCCACTTTATCATGTCCGTTTCAGATTTATTGCAGTATAGCATATCGAAAAATGGATTTTGTGATGATATTTGATGCCTGAAATGAAAATAAATAAAGTTACGGCATGTAAAGACGAATTTGATTAGGGACTAACGTTTAAATAGCATTCGTGGAGATTGATCAATGCGCCCAAGAGATTTAACCGTTGCACGTTGCCCGTTTAAGACCGTTGTATGGCTGTTGATGCCAGCTGACCACTACGTAACGCACGCTAAAGTCATCACATTCGCGTGCATCACGTGCATTGTAGTCTCAATGTATGATGATGAATATAATACACGTAATATAGTGTAGTGACAGTGGATTTACCTATGCTCACGCTCTGAGACACTGCCTGCTCGCACAACCATGTCATCATAGCTAGACGCTAAAGATTCTTGCGGCGAAAAGAATGAGTACTTGTCTGAAACTTCGTTATCTTCGGAAGTCTGCTGCTTTATCATTGACAAGTATCTGGAGAAAGATTTGGATAGAAGTTTGGATATAGACTTTGGCACGTTTAATGTTTTGCTCGATGGCTTTTTATCTTCAACTGGTGTTATGGTCCCCTCAGTCCAGTCTGATTCTTCTTCAGGCTGTGCTTCTTCCTCTTCTTCCGTTACAAAGTCCGTGTGAGTAGATAAACCAGATTTTAATATCCCCTGAGAACACATAAATGATTATTCAATTTTTAGGTCTGAACCTGCATGCTGAATTAAGTACTATAAAGAAGGATTTAAAGCGATATTCTGAATACTTGAACAACAATTAATATTTTTTTTGGAAAGCTTATTTATGGGCTATATACCTATTTAAACATAAATAAAAGTTGTTGTTTCTTGTAAATAATTTACTTTGAGTGACTTATACATAGTAGCGTTCTCTATCATTGAGCGGCGGAGAAAATCTAAAGTGTATTCTTGTGTTTGTGCCACCCACTGCAAGAGGGCGTCAGCATTTATGAATGATTTGCTTGTACCTTGAATGGAATATTGGATAAATGCTTACGCCTCTCGACACCAGAGGGACGCTTTTATCAATGAGTTATTGTATAGTTATGAATGAATATTGTAGTAATCGCTTCTTGACACTAGAGGAAGCATTGTAGAACATGCTGGAAAATTCTCGTTATTTCTAGAAGCCGGAAGTTGATGTAAACGTAAGTTCTTTCCACGCATATTCATATACGTTAGTTCAGTTCGCTTCTAGAAGTAAGAGTGTTAACTAGTCTCGTAATTGTTATAACCGTGTATTCATAAAGAACACGGTATCTTCAACTGAAGCCATGCTTACCTAAAATCAGTGTATGTAAATATTTGGATATCGACAATAAATCTGGTAGTAGTGTTCATATTGTGTTTCATTTACAGCAGATAGTCCTCTGTCCTCGCAAACCTACGTAAGCGAAGCTAAATTCAAAATAGCAGGTAATAAAATGCCATTTACTGAACCGCTTCTTCATTTAAACCTCAACTTGTCAAAAGACAAACGGTATTTAAAAAAAAACTCACACGCGCTGTTGGCACTTCATGTTGGTCTTCGGAAGGAACTACATAAGCATATTGGTCTCTGGGCTCATACTCTGTCGCCTCCTTGGAAAGGTCAAAAATCTTAGCAATTCGCTGGAAGATAACTGGGTTCATCAATTCGCGTACAGTTGCACAATTTGTATCCCAGAACTAAAAAAAAAACACACTTTATTGTAGTGTATATGCATGCTTTAAGCTTGATTTAAATAAAGGTCACAATAATCAAATCGTGAAGTTGCAGTGTACGGAGAGGTACTATTTCAACTTCTTTTAAAAATGTTTTTTGGTTTGTTATGCCCTTGTAGATCTTTCCGCTAGTAAAGGCATAGGTGGTAAAGGCTGGAGGCTCTCTTGCCAGACGTACCACTACGGTGGACATCCTTAGCACCATACACGGAGTGGCTACATTCCCTATTTTCCAGTGAATCTCATAGATGCTTTTTAACTTAATATTATTAGGTCGGGGAGAAAGTTCTTTCCTATTTTAAAGTCGATGCCATTTTTTTTAAAGTAAAGCATATTGGCATTTTAGTAGATAAGACATAGCTGAAGACAGTTTCGACAGTTGACCACAAGACAGTTTCGAACCATTTGAAAAAGTTTAGATTTTAGAAAATGCTCGATATTTGGGTGCCACACGAGCTCACTGAAAGAAACTGAATGAAACCTTTACTCATTTCCGATTCTCTATTAAACCGTTATGAAACCAAACCATTTTTGAAAAAATTGATTACTGTTGATGAAATGTGGATCACCTACGACAAAAACGTGCGACAAAATCATGGTCAAAGGGCAGTCAAGCTCCACAGACTAACTCCACAGACGACTAACTAACTACTGACTGCTAACTACGATTACATTTGTAGTAAGTAATGACAATGATAGATTTCATGAAATAACCGTTAAAAAAAAGTATTTGCAATCACAATTAGGTACATGATTACTTTTTGTAAGTACATAATAAAGCTTATTCAACTTTTATTTCTTGCTTACAATTACTAACATTACGATTAAGAAACACAACACATAGCAACATGAATACATATACAATTTTTACGTCTGCGGTCCGCACCATATGGTATATCCTTAAAATAACTAATAATTTTAATAAAAGGTGCATATCAGTTATCATGCCTGGCTGATCATCGCACTACAAGAAATACATACATTTTGTTAGATGTACCGACCTACCCTATCTACGGCAAAACGAAACAATATTTTAAACGGAAAGACACGAACCGACTCTCACGTACCTGCAGTGCTATTCTGTAACCATCTCACCGTGAAAACTTAGGTGAAGTGAGCGTGGAGTGAGCTGTCAATAGTGTCAATCTCTAGCATTAGGTGGAATGACAGCTCACTCCACGCTCACTTCACCTAAGTTTTCACGGTGAGATGGATACAGAATAGCACTGCTGGTCTACTTAAGGCTCAGACAGACGTAACGTTACTCTGGTGGAACAATTTCTATGAAAACTTCACGGAAATTAGTCGCTAGAGCGAGAGCGTGTTGATTTTTTGTTTATCTACCTATAATCTACTTCTAATTTATAAATATATACATATACCTTCGAATAGATAGTTAGTTAGTCTTTTAATTTAGTACCTAGTGTAAGTAGTTGTGTTAAAAACTGTAAAGTTATATTACGTGCAATAAAATATAAAATTATTTCGAATTGAAGTCTTACGTTTATCTACAACTAATTGACCCGGAAGACGTTGTCCTGTCCAACAAAAATCCCATACAAAAAGGACGTTCAATTTTTCCGCGAAACTTTTTCAATTTTTCTTTTCATAAGAACCTACATAAAACTAAAAATAGCCAAATCAGTCCAGCTTTTCTCAAGTGATGCACTTACCAAGGAGCAGCATTTCATTTTTATTTATCCTTATCCTTTTTATAAAACTAAGTCCCCCGCCGCGTCTGTTTGTCTGTCTGTCTGAACGCAATAAACTCAAAAACCACCGAACGGATTTTCAAACTGTTTTCACCAATGGACTTTGAAACATTAACTGAAAACAAATTTCATACTCCGCCGTCTGCGTAATTTTCGTAAAAAGGGGTACGTACAAAGTTTTTTGCTTCACGTATTAAAAGAATAGCACCATTCCATTTCTTCCCGTGGGTGTCGTAAAGAATGGGTAGCAGTGTTCTCTATGGATTTTAAAGCCATACTGCGATCTTCAACCCGCTAGCCAAGCGTGGTATTTTTGGTAAACCCCCTCCCAACACATGACAAGCACTATAAAAAACGGCCCCTAGTACCCGGCGGCCCGCCTACCACAATCACCGAAAACTGGACCTGGCAACATATAACACGCGTACACTCCGGACCGAGGAGAAGATCACCGAGCTCGAGGAAGAATTATTTAACAGGTTAAGATGAGGTATGGGATGGGGTTATCTGAAGTCCGAAGAGAAGGGGAGGACTCGATAATCCTCAAATCCGGGAACTTGCTCTATTTCCGGGAGGGCGATCAGCTGGAGTCCCCAGGAGGTGTCGGGTTTATTGTCCATAAGTCCCTCCTTGTGAGCAACGTGGTGAAGATCGACAGTAGTGTATCGACCAGGGTGGCGTACCTTATACTCAAAATATCCACAAGATATTCGTTAAAGGTCTTACAGGTTTACGCCCCGATCTCGTCACATTCCGATGATGAGTTTAGAGATATTTCCAGAGCCATGCATGGCTCTACATCATAGCGAGTGAGACGAACATGTTCTGTTGTTTTCTCGAGTGAATTCACAAGGAATGCATTGTTTGTAATTAGTTATAGATTTTAGTATAATTATTAAGTTAAGATACGCGCATTTATCGCATTGGGTTAGATCTGTAATGGTAAATGTAAGTTTATAAATAAATAAATAAATAAGATCTAAAACTCACTTCACCGTTGTCATGAGCAAACGAGACGATGATGAGCTGCGAGTGCAATTTGGAGTTGGACGTCTCGGGATCACTAAGGTCATCTGAAGGCCTCTTTATGATGAACTCCTTCTTCAGAAAGCGTGAGCACAGAAAGTGGACCGGGCAGATGGTACAACAGAAATGAGATCGACTTCATTATGTCGACGAAGAAGCAAATATTCAAGTCTCTGTGATCAACCGGTGAAATCCGGTGAAAATCGGAAGTGATCACCGTATGGTAAGAGGCATACGGTTGGTTCTAAGATCTTCAATACTCAATAGATAGATTTCTAAGTTTAAGACCTTCGTCACTATCATACGAACCGTATTAAGGACGCAATAGAGCGGGACAAGGGCTCCAAGGTTTCTGCAAGACATCTGTCTATCGGGTAGAGCCAGCTTGCGAAACTGAAGACCGACAATGGCACAACCGTATCCGCCAAACCTGGGCTATTGAGTGAGTCTCGCATTGCTCTACTAGTGGGCTGTAGCGTCCAACTCTGAACTAATACGCGTCATAGTCCAATCCAATCACCAAATCGCTGACGACGCATTGTGATTGTGAAGGCAAGGCTGCATACTCTTATCGTCTAAACAACATGGGTAGACATTTGTATGATCTGACCTTTTCATCCTTGTAGGACATCTCCAAATCTCTGATAACATTCAGCCAGTGTACTTTTACGCTATCTAATGTTTGTTCATAGGGAGATGGTGTAATAACCCTCATTTTTCGTGGTTTGTCCCATTTTTTGACAAGGGGGCGCTGCCCGCATGGCATGGCGAATTATTACTTCCTTACTTTTATCGCTAAAATCTATAATATAGATTGTGAAGTTAACGGAAATAGTTATGGGAATACATGGCAGAAGTAAAACAAAATTTTCTTTTAATAAAAAGATTATAAACGTCAATTTCTGTAATGATGACAATAGGAACTTATTTCATATTTCACAGGTTTTTTTACAAACATATAATTATTATTTTTACTTACATTCTATTTAATATTTATGTAATAATAAAAACTATTTAACATTATAAGAAATAATTGCAAAATAATAGTGTACATAAAATATTTATCTGAACAACGCCATCTACTATTATTTTTCAATACTACGTAGAATGCTTGAAAACAAGTGAGGAAGAGAAAACTGGTGGCGGAAAACAACAACGTAGTAGTGTCTTTCACGTAAAACAAAACTGTAATAGTTTTTAAAAGTATACATAGATGGCGCTTTTTGACAACATTGTTTTAAACAATTGTAATAATATATCATTATTGCATAATTCAACAAATTCTAAGAAAACTAGAGAAATAAATTAATTGTAAAAATAAGGTTTCAACATTTTTTTTTTAGTTTTCGCCTAGGTGTTCAGCGTCTTCAATTGTATCTGGTACCTTCTGGCCAAGGGTTTCAGGTTGTGTGAGGACTAATAATGCAGATATTATTGCTGTACTTGCAAACATAACGGATGGTATACCCGACCAGTAAATCATTAAAGCAGGAGTTAGCGGCGCTACAACTGATCCAATCCGCCCTAACATTGAAGAAAACCCTAAAAATGAATGTCTATACCTGGTAGGATATAGTTCTGCTGTATACAAGTATACAGACGTCATGACTAGACCGATACAATACTTTCCTATAAGATACAATATTAATGATAAGGTGTACATACTTTTAGGGACAAAAGCAAAAGCTAAACAACAAATTCCACAGACCATGAAACCACAAAATAATGTAACTCTTCTACCAACTCTATCCAATAATAAGACAGCTGTCCAAAAGCCAGGTATCTCGATAGCCGCAATCGCAACATAGTTTAAGTACATGTTTCCTGATAGGCTAACAGAATTGATCGACAAGCCGTAGTAAATGAATGTAGTGGTCATCCACAAGATAGGCGTCGTGCAACATCTTCGCAGAAGAACAGGTGACTGAATGACTCTAAAAAAGAGGTTTTCTTCGTTGACCTGTTTATTTTCTTGCATTTGGTTGGGTATTGCGGTCAACAGAAAGTCCATACTCTTAGCAGAGATTTGTTTTCCATTCAAACGAGAAGCATATTCTAAAGTGGACTTTCCTTCTATCTGCTTGTTCTTACTGAGCAACCAGCGGAAACTTTCAGATAATATCCAATAATAAGATATTATGAGGAATACTGGTATGTATAGCACCAGTGTGAGAGTCCTCCATGGGCGCACAGCAAATGCAAGGACGCCTAGAACAACCTGTCCGAGAGCAAACATGCTCGATATAGTAGCGCTCGTCCTCACACGATACTGTGGTCCCACAACTTCAGCGGCCAGTATGTAGGCAGCGCTGAAGGCACCTCCACCGATTGCTGTTTGCATGAATTGTAACGCCGAGTACATCGCAAAATTCACTGAAAACGCACGAATGACTCCAACTAAAGCCACATTGAACGAAAAGAAAACTATAGACACTCTCCTGCCAAGACGATCAGATATGAACCCTGCGAGCACGAGCGCAACCATTCCTCCTGCACTGTTCAACGTCCCGGGCAAGGCTCTCAACCATTCCTGACATTCTAGATTAAAATCATACACCATAGTGTTAGTTCTGTCGTGTACGTAGCTGTCGCATGGCACGATGGTATTTCTGTCGAATAAGCTGGCAGGACAAAGTCCGTCTGGTGAGATCACACTACTACTGGTTGCGTTGACGTATCTGTTACAGTTATCAAATCCGGATGTGGTGGCAGGCACAGCATTTGTTATCCAGTCCGGTGAATATTCTGGATTTGGTCCGTCACACTCCGGCACCGCACACCGTGTAGGAAGGCTGCCCGCGGTAAATATGTAATCTCCCGCCATAAACGCACAGATGAGCGAGGGGAAAGCCAACAGACTAATAGTTAATAACTGATATTTTCCAAACTGTCCCACTTCACGATACAACACAGAGTCGAACTCTGTGTCAGACTCACGTTCACTTGCTTCTTTGTCCATTTTAATGAATGACAGATAACTAATACATTTGAAAAAAAATCGTCAATATGGTAATCTCAGACTTCTTACTGTTTTATATAGCATATGATATGATTGTTATCAAAAGAGCAAATAAACGTTATCTACTATCTAGTACTGAATCCTATACTTAGACGACAGTTATGTATATTGCCTTTCATTTATCTTAAGTATAGGCACCGCACACCGTGTAGGAAGGCTGCCCATAAGGAAGTGTTATCGCTTATAATGCAATTAAATTGTTTCAGGCAATTTTCTTGTATAGCATGCTGCTGTATACTGCTGCAGGTACTGGTGTATATGTACATATATAGAATATAATTATGTACTTATTATAAATATAATTCTTGTTCATATTCTGTTCCAATTATTATAATATCATACATTTAATCAAATTTTCAGACATATGGAATCTGTTACAGTAATAGATTTAATTTGATTATATTTATTGTTTTGTTGTCTGAAATTTTGAATTTTATCTTCACACACACACATTTATCGTTTCATTTTATTATGGTTGCGATAAAGAATTAAGAATATTAATTTATTGATACCAATTAGGTTACTATTACCTACATTGTTTCAAGTAATTTTAAAAACTATAGCTGCAGAATGATTAAACATGCTACTCCTGGAAAAAACGAAAACTGAAAAAGCATCCTCCGTTTATTTTCAAGAAGTATACAACAGTAAAACATAAAAACGTAATTTCCATAAAAATTGTTGTTGTTAGTTTTAGGTAGCTCAGCTTACATGATTAGAAACGATCGATAGATATCACAAGTAATAAGTGTTGTAGAACATTGTGAGATTAATCGTATTATGATAAGCGTTGATATAACTCAATATCGACTATAATCGTTTCATACAGAATCCATCAACTGGGATAATCTTTTGCGTATGTTCTCGATCGGCGCCGGAGTGTCGTGGGGCGATCCGATGGGTGGGGTCATCTGGTACTCGGCTTCGAAGGTAAGCCTCGCGTCCAAAACGGCAGGGTCAAAGAGACCCAGGCTGCTCAGGTACGGAGGCCGTCGGTGCTCAGGGTGGTGGATCATCCAACGACAGTACTCTTTTACACTCCTGTACCATAAAATAAGTACTATTATTTATTCATATACTTTAAGCACACAAATGTCAAGAGGCGGTCTAATTGCCGTAGGCATTTTCTAGCAGTCATGGACTATATTTTTCCCGTCTGTACAGTGATATTTGTACGCATAGCAAGACATAGAGAAGCTACCTAATATTATAACGTCTTATACGATACTCTACCTATATTTACAAAATTGACTGCCCTGTTGGTCTCGTGGTCTCAAGCGCTTCTGCTGAGCGTGGGGTCCTGGGTTTGATTCCCTGGTCGGGCAAAATGTTATTGGGTTTTTCCATTAGGAATTTCATAGTAACAGCCCGGAGTTTGGAAGTTGGCGGTGAAACCTCCGTGCCTCGGAAAGCACGTTAAGGCATTAGCTCTGCGCCTGATCTCCCTCCGGACGTGTCGTATTGCCATCCCATCGAACTATGTGAGTGGGGAAGAGAGAGTGCACCTGTGTCTGCGCACACACTTGTGCCCTATAATATCTCCCGCGCCGAAGGCTGGTCTCCGATGAGATTGGTCCCCATGGCCGAAATTTAAAGAAGAATTAGAAGGAGGACTATTATTTATGTTTACAAATAAAGCATTCCGGTACTAAGGAGCGATTATAGCTACTCGAGACACATGTTCAGCAATGATTTGCCTAATACGATAACAAATTACCTCAGGTTAGTAATGCCTTCCCATACAGTTTTAAGCGTCACAAGATCTCTGGGCACATGTCTTGCCGATCGCCACAACTTCTTGGTATGATTCCTTGGAGCATGGTACTGGTCCTGCATCGGCAGACTCTGACCAAACGCCTTCAACTTAGCCGGACGCTGTTCCGCTCTGATGTCTTTGGTGATTTCACGTCCTAATGTTGCGACGCGGGACATCTGCAGGATTTGAAATGTACCTTATTGCTTAAGCAATAAAGTCGAAAAGTGGTCAGGCGCCTGTGTCCTCGATATTACCTACTGTGCTGCTTGGTAATCTATATACATCAAAATATATGTTGGTACTTTGTATATATGAAATTGATATACTTGATGGGCAAATGCTAGTAAATATAAGCCAATGATTAACTATAACCGTCCAGAATTTCTGTTTACAGAACAAAGATATTTATTGACTGACTTGAATGGGAAATAAGGAATAATACTTTACCTCCGGTTTTCCCGTAGTCATGGCCATTTTTTCTTCAACAGTTGGTAGTTCTTTCGGTATGACTCTGAGGCTTTGGGCTACGTGAGTATCGAACTCGATCTGAAACAATGTATTAATTACATTGCTTAAATAATATATCGCAACCGGCGTGCGTGTATGACCATGTGAACGTAAACGAAGCAAAATAAGTATCTATAATATCTATAAAGCTTCGTGCAGACCAGCGCGACGCGACACCGGTTATTGTTATACCGTCAAGTTTTCATAGAAATTGTATTGTTCGTGTCGCGGCGCGGCGTCGCGTCGCGCTGGTCTGTACGAGCTTTAATAAGGATAGTAGCAGGTGGCGTTCTGTATTAGGTTCTGCCTACCCCGTGTGAATAACGCGTAAGTTTATGTATGTATGTGTGATAAGGTAGGTACATAAAAAACGGATAAGTGCGTGTCAGACCACGCATAATGAAAGGTTCCGTAGTTGGGATGAATTTAACCCAAGCACAAACTATAACATGTTCTCCCATACATTCCAACCATGTTAGTGTAACACCATAGACTTCTTATAGGTTTTCCTGAAATCTATAAGTATCTCACTATTATCTGCATTTTTTTCAAAATTGTAGGCTCAGTAGTTTCTGAGATTAGGGGGGGGATGCTTTGGTTCGCGGGAAAGTCCGAAAGGGATACCGTGGCCCCTGGCAACGTACAGGCAATACTGAAGGAACAGAAAAAAAAAAAAAAAAAATAATAATAATAACACGGTTGGATTTTAGTCAGTAAGAGTCTGACACGCCCTCCCGCTCCGCCCAGAGCGAGATAAGTTATTTGATGATTTCCGACCCTAAAAAAAAAGGGGGGGATGCTTTTCATCTGTTTCCTTAAATAACTTGAAAACTATTAATTTTAAAATTATAAAGAAAATTTACTTCAGATCCTCACAGTAATCCCTTTCATTTGATATATCACACGACATAGTTTTTTTTTTTCTTGTTTGTCTCCCAAAACTGACATCCACACTCAAAATTCAATTATTTACGTAATATATCCGTTTTTAGGTCATAGAAATTGATAAATGTATACCAAATTTCAACTAAATCGGTCCATTACATTCGGAGCAAATTGGGTGTGACAGATGGACAGACAGACACACCTCGTGCAGACTGGCACGACGCGACACCGGTAATTGTTCTACAGTGAAGTTTTCTTAGAAATTGTTTTGTTAGTGTCGCGTCGCGCCAGTCTGCACTAGGCTTGACCCTATAAGGGTTCCATTTTTTCATTCGGACATACGGAACCCTAAAAAGAATCGACTGCTTTCGTTATGATCGTAATATTTAGCTATAGTAATAAAAAAATCTGAAGCCCAATTGACTAATCAAGCAGGCAGCAAAAATGATGGCTGGGGTTCAGACTAAAGGCTTATTAGTTAGCTGTAAACTTGGCTTAGCTTATCTAGGTAGGAAATTAGTTGATAGATGCTAAAACTTACTTGAAAAAGTTCCTTGATAGCTTTCGGTGTAAACAGTTTTGACTGCTGGTCGCCTCCCAGTTGTTTCATGTATTCGCAAAACTCGTTTGCAATCTGTAAAAATTTAAAATAATTTCGTAATGTAAGAAGATTTTATAATAAAGAGATCGATCCTTAATGTCAGATTTTATTGTTTTTTTTATAATTTTCGCTGAACTCAATAAATGAATACGCGTCGCACGAGAATTTCTCGCATAAACATTCTCGCCTCTCGAAGGCCCAGAAACTCTTCTCACGTAAACGAGGCCAAAGAGTACCCTGTCGGTGAGGTCATCGGCCTTCTTGACGAGGCTTTTCTCCTCTTCCTTCTCGGGCTGCAAGTATCGAGTGGGCCAGGTGATCTGCTCGCGCACCGGCTTGCTCAATAACTCCAGGTGGATGTTGGGCTCGTCTTCTTCATCACTAAAACAGCGAGAATGGATTTAAAAAAATATATATATATGATCTTGTATGTTCACAAATACCTATACGTCACTTGCGTGTAGTTAAGCTTCATGCAGACTAGCGCGACGCGACACCGGTTATTGTTATACCGTGAAGTTTTCTTAGAAATTGTATTGTTCGAGTCGCGTCTCGCCGTCTCGTCATGCTAGTCTGTATGAGGCTTTAAATCCAATAAAGGAACAGGTCCAAAGGCACACACAGTGCCGGCGGCACGGTCCGCCAGATTTTGCCGAGCGACACTCCTTTGTGCGGCAAGCCGGACACACCGCGGCTTGCCTGGCGGGAAGGCTGTGTGTAGGAACCTTAATGTCACTACACAATAACATTATAGCTTTACAAAGAAGCCTTGACCACCAACTCGTCTGGAAGTGTTGTTTTCAAAGTTGGTGCTTACACCTGTTAATGTCAATAGTTCAACGGGTGAAAATCGAACTCACGACCTGTGTATTTCAAAACCGCGCTTTATTAGATGCAGCTTATTAATCAATTATTTCATCCACTGCCGTTTTGAATAAACATAAATCACGAAAAAGCTACCTATTTTATTTTTATTTTTATCGGCCTTTTGAGGTTCTGGTCTGTTAAATACCTGGGGCTGTATTCCACGTCGGTGTCCGAATCCAACTCTCTGTTTATGTACAGACATTTTCTAGAAGATATCTGCGGTTCCTTCACCATGCGTCGTGGTAGTTTCACTGAAACATAAATATTTTTATATGATCTAAAGCAAATGTGATACCCGTGCTATGCAAAACTAGGACTACAACAAAAATAACAACAGAAGATTAACTTTGAAGGGATAGGTAATTAAAAATATATAACTACAAAAACGAATGCAGCTTTTAATACCTACTAACACTAGATGTTAAGTAAAATTGTTACTAACCCTATGGACTCTGTCCGAAATAAAATTATTCTATTCTATTCTAATACCTTTAATTGTTTCAGGTACCTCTTTTTCGGTATCAGTTTTGGGAATATTCAGTGTAGCACAAACTTTTTCATATAATTTCTTCGGCAGCACTTCTGCCAACGCCTTGCTTTCGTCTTCCTGAAAATTAAGATAAAGTTGTATCTTTGTTTTCTTACTGTAATCAGACTGTTGATGAGGTACGTAAGAAAATGCATTAGTTAAGCACTGACTAAAAGGCACGCAACATATTCGGCAAATTAAATACAAAAAAGTGTCGGTATACCTATTCTGTTTAAAAAAATACAGAATCTGTATGATGGTTATGCTCTAGTTATGTAAAACTTACCACTGACTGTGTATACGTATCCATTTTATGAAACACATCATTCCAATATTTCTTATTATTTCGCATGTAGTTAGAAATAAATGTACTTTCGCTAACTTTCATTAGCTTGCGAGGTTTTCTTTTTCCTTCTACTCGAACGCTATCCATGACTACCGTCACTTCTACAATTAACGTGGTTGATTTGTCGATGCGAGCCGCATAGATTTAATAAAAAGCTGTCATGGTGCGCGCGGCCGTCGCGTCAAGTGATTTCAGTGTTCAACGCTACCGGTGAACAAATGCAGACTATTTCTCTACAGGCTAAGTTATTGGATAGACATGGCAACCATCTATATAAGTTGGATTTTTCTTGTCCATTCTTGGGGATATAGTAGTTGGTGGTTGAGCTGTCCATAACGCTTAGTTACATTAATTGCTGAATTAGATGTAATCCTTCTTTCTTCAAGTTATATTTAATAAGGTTGCTGTTACCTGTTATCGAGAAGCAAACGACAAATTTGACATAAGTAGGTACTATATAAAATGTGGGTGTACTATAGGTGCACGTCTGCCTAACCGCTAATTACAGGCGTCGTGTTAAGTTATATAATACTAGCTGCGCCCCAGGGTTCCACCCGCATAAGTCTCGATGCCGTGGAAACATCGGGATAAAAAGTATCCTATGCCCTAACCCAGGTTATGGTCTACACATGTGCCAAATTTTATCCAAATCCGTTCAGCCGTTTAAGCGTGAAAGCGTAACGAACAAACAAACTCACTTTTGCATTTATAATATTATATACTAGCGAACCTGGCAGACGTTGTCCTGCCTGAACAGCGCCACCTACCGGTTTCAATTGTATTTTAAAACCATCCGAACACCCACTCAAATATACACATAAAATTTCATCCAAATCGGTTCAGCCGTTTAGGAGGAGTTAGGTGACAAACACACATACGGAAGCATTATATTTATAAAGAAGATAGTTAGGATTAGGATTTCACAGGTTTTCTTTGAGACTAATTTTAACGTATTTAGACATGCCAGTTTGTAAGTATGTAGTCTCAGTGTTTTGAGACAGTGTAAAGTCAGGTAAGCAAATTGACTTCCAACTCACAATTGACATTCTTTGACAGTTGCATGCAATGGCTATAAACATTGATGTATACAGGTCCCTACCAAATGCAGTTTTCCTTCCGTACGCCATTGTTATGTCTGTGGCTTGTTGACTCGTTTCCATGGGCACCACATAAACATGGGGCTATCACGATACCCATTTTCAATCTTCGATTTTTAATCTTTAAAAATAAATACAGCGCTGATTTACATATACAGGGTGTTTGGCAGAACGTTGAACATACGAAAATGGTGGATAGGTGGGGTCATCTGCTACTTATTCAGCCCTAATTTATTTGGCTCTGGCCCCCTGGATATGTAAAAAAATGGGTAAAACAAGCATTTTACCCATTTTTAATAAAAAATTACACTGTAAAGTTAAGGAAGTGGTGAAACTAGAAGAAAACAAAAAAAAATTTTTTACATATCCAGGGGGCCAGAGCCAAATAAATTAGGGCTGAGTAAGTAGCAGATGACCCCACCTATCCACCATTTTCGTATGTTCAACGTTCTGCCAAACACCCTGTATATAAAAACCATTCCAAAATATGCAAAAATGTTTCCAAGTTGTTTAAACCCATTTCATTTAATTTATTTGCATACCATAATGTGTATAAAAGATTTTACATGAGGCTTAAAGCTAAATTATATTTATGGAACCTGTTAGGACACAGCAACATAAATATTAACTTACAATTTAAAATTCAAAGATAAAAATTCGAAAATAACAATTCTTATAAATTTATGTGAACTTATAAATTACGTATTAATAGTAATAGTTATTGAGATATTGTTAATGTAAGTGTTAATTTAAAAATAAAAGTAAATAGAAAAATAAAGTTAAAAAATTAAAATGGTAAAAGCAAGAACTTTCAATGAGAATGCATTGTTAAGTTTTTGAATAATTAAACACACACTTTGCTTGCACGTGATGATAACCAGTATCTTATTTTTTTTCGTTTGCAATAGTTTGTAACTCAACACGTGTACCGAAGTTAAATGAAATGGTTGTTTTGAACGGAGAGAAAAATAAACAAACATATATAACGCGTCTGGGTGTATATTTCAACGTGTAAGATTTAGTAGTGCAGTGTCGTGTAGTTTGATCAATAGTCGTTACTCGCTCGCCCCCAGTCGCCCCTCGCTGCTACCAACCTACTGTTGTATGGGTTTTCCTAAATGTGCTGTATGATAATAATTCAATGTGCATTGGCATTTTTTATTAACGCTTTTGTCAACAACGTATATTTGAGCGCTGAAAACATCGTGAGGAAACCGGCATGCCTGAGAGATATTTCTCAACGGCCTGTGAAGCCAAGTCAGACCTGCAGTGCTATTCTGTAACCATCTCACCGTGAAAACTTACGTGAAGTGAGCGCGGAGTGAGCTGTCATTCCACAGGGATTGACACTATTGACAGCTCACTTCACCCAAGTTTTCACGGTGAGATGTTTACAGAATAGCATGGCTGGAGTCAACAACACCAGCCTGTCGATTCTGTAAAAATATCACCGTGAAACTTAGGTGAAGTGAGCGTGAAGTGAGCTGTCAATAGTGTTAATCCCTAGCATCCTGCCGGTCAATTTGTGACAGTGACAGCTCACTTCACGCTCACTTCACCTAAGTTTCACGTTGATATTTTTACAGAATCAACCGACAGGTTAGTTACTAACCACACGAAGAAGAAGAAGCGCTAGGCAGTCATTGTTATTTAGCAGTGGGTTCTATAATGACATGCGAGTAGGAGTCATGTAGTATTAAAATTTGTGATCATTCAATTTCATTAAGGGCGACTAATTAACGTAATATTAAAATATGCTTAAAACTTAACATACGTTATTATTCTAAGGCTTAAAACTAATATGATCTGGGTAAATGTAGGTAATTGTTGGTGCTCATCATACTCGTCTTACCTATTTCGATATTTAATAAACGCGAGAGCTTCTTACATTACGACAGAAATTATTTATACAGGTAAATACTCATTTGAACTGAATGCAATAATTTACCCCAAAGCATTTTATCATTTCTTATCAGAAAATGTTGCTACATCGCGCAACAGACCCAAAGTAAATTAACTTGAAAAGTAGTTTATATAACATAGAAACAGAATCAAAAGATGAATGAACTCTTTACGTAGAAGTTGGCGAGTTTATTCAGACTGTGCAGTTGTGTCAGATTTCACGGGAACTGGCGCTTAACACAATATTATGGAATGGCAAAACGTCAACTTAGCATAACACTGTTTAACTTCGCCGGCGATAGTAAAATTGGAATAAAAGTTACAGCCCGGGCTACGATGACTAAGACTTTAAATACTTATTCTATAACAACTAGTGTCCTCAATTTGTGCTTATTATAATGAAAATAGCAATTAAGCGCTTACATTGTTTATTCAGACACAATTATAAACCAGTAAATCGTTGCTTGGGCGCTTCAATAAATAATTTATCGTCTCCAAGTTCTTTACAAACTGAATTGCTTTTCGCTTGTATCGATAAGTTTAAAGTGAGACACTTTTGCTGTTATATTGAAAATATGCAAGTACTTGTTATAGCTATGTCGGTTACTGAGAAGCTTGTTGACGCCGACCAGCGGTATTGTTACTGTGAAATCATACAGCAATTGATAAAGTAAACAATAATCTATTTATAAATGTAAACTGCTTTATTGTTGTTGGTTGTTTTGTCTTTATATCTTGATTTCAAAAGCCACTTCTGTCACTTCGTTGCGACATCGACAAGATTATGTTTAATTAACTGAACATCGCGATCGCTTTGTTCCATGACTGTCAAAGTATTTTGTTTGAAGAAGAGAGTTTGAGCTATTTCGTGGAAAACTTGCTTCATTTCTCAAAAAAAGGAAATCAATAAGAAGGTGGCTAAATTAAAAAGCTAGGTATATACATAGAAAGTTAGAACGACCAATTATTTAATAAACAGACAATACCCATTTTATCTTACCTCTCGTAACACGCTTTTCATTTAATAAAACAATAATTAAATTGTACGTCGACACGAGTAATGTTATGCTAAATGCCGGCACGCTAGGAATGCGATGAGTCGCGTTGCGTCGCTTCGTGTCGTGTCGCCTCTCCTCGCATCGTCACGCTGACGACTTAATAAGTTAACTTGTTACGGGACTTGTGTAAATTTACCTTAACACCCAATATACCCGAGCACACCCGTCCCTACATTATTCTTAGCTAACGATATAATTTATATCATTGCTCAGTAGGTATATGTTTGTGACTTCAGTAAACTGTTAATTTTTAATATTTGTGTTTCCTTCCTCGATCAGCGTTTTAATGTGAGTTCTTACTGAGCATACTCAAAAAAAAATTATAATTATAATTTAGCAGCTATGACTTTAATAGCTACTTAGTATAATACTTTAAATCTCTTATGTCAATTTACAATTATAACTATTACTGTTTTTTTTTCAATAAATTAATTGCCGGGTTTCAAAAATCTGTTGGGATCTTTCAGTATCAAGTTCCCTGAAAAAGTTTATCGCATAATGTTACGTATACTACATCCAAACTTTCTTCGTAAACAGATACCGTATAGCAAACAAGAACAAATGAATAGAGTTTAGCGAGTAACCGCAAAGATACATCTAGTAATTTGTGATCTCCGTCAGCAGTTTACACTCACGCCTCTGGTTCAATTAGACCTACATATTGTTTATATTGGCGCGGAGATATATTCTGTTAAACCTTTATTGAACGCTGAATACGAAACTTCAGTAATTAGAAACTAAATAATAATTTATTCGAAGCTAAGGGTTAGCAATGATTTAGAAAATACATTAAACTATCCAACCTATAGTTTTATTGTGTAAGTAAAATCAAAATTTTCATCCGTGAGTAGTTTCAGTAATTTAGGATGTTCGTTTATGACTCGTTTTAGTGAATTCTGGCGTCTCATTGTTATTTCTCTAATTTCTTTACTTTCAGACAACTTTACTTGAGGTTCAGATTTCGTAAATTTTGGTTGTTCGGTTGCATTCCCTATACACGGACACATAAAGTCAATAGAAGTATCCTCTTGGCTCGAACATTGTGTCCCTACGGTGTGATAGGGCTCCTTGGTCGCGGCAAAAGGCAATTCTTGAGTAGTCATGATCATAGGATCAATAAGATCAGGTACTGCGTCTTTTTTGGGTGGTTTACCAAGTATGGTTTTGACATTCTGATATTTTTCTTCAGTAAAATCCAAGTAAGAAACCAACCATGGAAAAGCATATTTATTAGCCCAATCTTTACATCGTCTTACGGGACAGTCTCGAAGTAGCTCAATGTTATCCATGAGTAAAGGCTCAAAAGAAGAGTCGCTTTTAACTTCAGCGGGTGTTTCGATATCAGGTGGTATTGTAGATTCACTTGGGGTAGAGGTAGATGGAGGTGGAGGTGGATGATCCTCACATTTGCAATACTGTGATTCAAGAAATGCCCTAACCTCGTCCATTCTACCACATTTGGCATAAATAAACTTCCTCTGAAGTCTCATATACGGCAGATCGACATCCGAAGCTAGAGTAGAGGAACTGCCGTATGTCGGTGGAACTGGATCTGACAGATCTCCCTCGATTACAAATGGCTCTTTATCACAGATATTCTCTTTTGATTCAGGCTTTTCAAATTTTAAAATACCCTGATCATCTTGATCTACTAAAATAGAGGACGTCTGTAAAGGTGTCTTTTGCATTTCATTTAACTGTAAGACAACCATTTTTTCCAGATCAAGTAAGAATGTTGTCTGCTCGGGCAGTAATTTTAAACTAAAACTGACAAATTTCAAAAACAACTGCAATATTTTTTTAATTTTCTCTTCCCATTCTTTATTAATTTCAGATATTTGTCTTTCCCGGGCTTTATAGGCGTCTATAACATCTTGACGTTCCTTGATTTTTTGAAGTTTTTCTGCTATTTCAGTGGTTTGAATACTTTCAAGAATAAATTTTCTGATTCTACATTTTTTTCTTTCTGTACTCATAATATACATAGTACTAGTAATATTCTGTGCTTCTAACTGTTTATAAAACGC
The DNA here is from genome assembly GCA_914767755.1 of Agrochola circellaris. Classification (NCBI taxonomy): domain Eukaryota; kingdom Metazoa; phylum Arthropoda; class Insecta; order Lepidoptera; family Noctuidae; genus Agrochola; species Agrochola circellaris. Next base: position 9,237,570 of record OU611847.1, read on the forward strand.
TTTAAGTGCATCATTTCTTTCATAAATAGCTTGATTAACGAGCTTGTTATTTCTGTAAACTTCATTATCTAAAAGAAGCTTATAGTAATGAGTAATTTTTTTTACTTCGCTGTCGTATCTTTTTTGTAACACTCCTTCCAAAATAACCTTTTCTTTTTTTAAATTTTCTTTTATTTCGAAATTTAGTTCGCTTATAATATTAGCGTGAGCAGTAAGCAGCACGTTTTGGACTTCTGACCGTAAGTGATCTTCAAGTTCTTGCAGACTTTCTTCAAAGAATACATTTACTTCTTTCATTAAGATCTTACTTTTATTTTTTAGAATATCGTGATAAATGGCCTTCACTTTCTTAACTGTTGCAGATTTTTCATGTTCCATGATATAATTCCAAGCAGCATCATTTTCTTTAATTTTACCATTCATATATTTTAAGAATTTAGCATGCTCTCGATCCAAGATGGCATCGCCTATTTTAAGAATACCTTGGTGTGTCGTACCTCTAGTTATTTTAGAAGTAAAGGGTGGCTTCAAATTTAATACGCCTATTAATAAATCACTTGGTGATACCCATTCATCGTTCTCCTCCTGTGATGCTTCTACATCTTGTTCAGGTGTTTCGGTTACGGGTCTTTTATAATCACAATTGTCATCGGTCAAATACGTTTGTGCATATATGCTAGTTACACATTCGCCTTTCTTAATCGTTCGAAAAACGTCGGTTTTCTTCATAGTTAAAAATATTTGTAAAAAAATTATCAATGCAAATGTCACATATCTATAATTTCGTTTTAAATAGAGGGACTACCAAAAAAGTATTTCATCCTTCAAATGGCATCATTACTTAAAAGTAAACATTGAGCATAAAGCTCAATGTGAAATATGAGCTTTATTACGCAAAGAGTCTGCATAAGCATTTAAATTATTATTAAAAATATTATCATAAGGAGGAGCTCGTGGCTGAGTAGTAAAAGCCGAACGGGTCGATCCATCAGGTTAAGCAACGCTTGCCGGGGTTGGTCTGTGGATGGGTGACCAACATTTACATACCAAGACTCCTCCGTGCCTCGGAAAGTACGTTAAGCCGTTGGTCCCAGCTGTCATTCGTAGATCTTTGACAGTTGTTACGGGTCGTCAGAAGCCCGAAAGTCTGACAACCAGTCTTACCAAGGGGTATCGTATTACCCAGTTACTGGGTTGTGGAGGTCAGATAGGCAGTCGTTCCATGTAAAATACTGCAATTCAGCTGCATCCGGTTAGACTGGAAGCCGACCCCAATATACATAGTTGGGAAAAGGCTAGGCAGATTGATTGATTAAAATTATTATTTTAATAAATTCCGTTCGTCCCACCAGTGGGACGACGGCAGTGGGACGAACGGGGGTACACAAAAAAACTCAATAAAAAATAAATTTTTCTTTTTCCAAGGGGAAAGGGAAAGGGAAGCCTTTACCCAGCAGTGGGACATTACGGGCTAATTAGATAAATAGAAACGTAGCACTCTGTCGCTTTAGTGGGCATCAGGACACAAACGCATGTCTAACATGGAATTCTGAGCGGCGGTATCTGGCTGATACAATTGGGCAAGATCTCTTTTTTTTCGGTTATACTGATAGTCAACGGCGCGCGGGGAGGGCCTTCTGCGAGGAGTTGTGCTCCAGAAGGATTCCGATCGGGTGAGAGCCAATCCCGAACGCAGATTTTAAACGCAGTGGAGGTCCAGAGATATTGTGCCATCGGCGTACGTAAGCGGGGGGGACTCCATGGCAATTGCTCACACTATAAAACCTACTTAAATAAAGCGAACGTACCTACATTTTTTTATAACTTTAAAACGTTTTAAAACGGCCATAGGAAGCTTAACTAAGCAGGTGGTTAATGAGTTTTCTGGCACTTTCAAAATAACAGCTTGGTATTCAAATAGGCGAACGTGTCGACGGCCTACCTGTGATTAGCGGTGGTGATGTAAAGCGGCCTGGAGCCCCCGCCGCTAGATTTAATTAAATACTTCCTTGTACCACCCACCTACCTACTATTTCACTTTATCTACTGCTCGCTTTATTGCTCTCTGACGGTACATTGTAAACGTTTAGCGCTGCTCATGAATACGAGGTTATTCCTCCGTCAATACACGAATAACCGCCGTAAATAGCATTTATAGTAAAAACGGTCAATTTTACAGAGTGGATTGCACGTTCTCGGAGCATGTGATAATAAATTACGGACATATCTCGACTTCATTCTCATTACGGATGCGGCAATGTCCGTCGGAGTTTTGTCATAATTCAGTCTCGGTTGAAATTATTTCCGTTGGGTCTGATGAGAAAACTAGAGGTGGAGAGCTCGAAATGTAAGTATTCGCGCAACAAGCCGTGGAATAACGACGGGGCATATTTCATTCTTAACGAAGTTAAATTTCCGGGAAGGTCCTGTAAGAGCGTGCGTAACTCTGATAAAAGGCTACACCGCCACAATACCGATTCCGTGTTTGTGTGACATTTTGGAAATGATAAATACACAATACCCTAATAGAATATTAGTGATTTACATTCCCCATGTTTCATATTATATTCTCACATAGTACCGAATTTGTGGATACTTATTTAATTATGTATTTATACTTATAAGAAAAACTGTAAACAAAGTTAAAAGTTATAGCTGTCTAAAAGTTGGCAAACGTTTGACGTGCTTACAATAAAACAACGACCATAATTCAGAAAGTGGGAACAAGTTGGATTGTTTTCTACACATCGGCAAATAAATCTTTGGGCCGCTTATCTGCCGTCAAACTTAATTCTCATGCATAATTCATCGCGTCGATTTCACGTGAAGAGGGAAAGTTGCTCAACTCTGAACAACAACCGGTGGGCTGACAGCCCACTGATAGTCGCTGCGGACTTTACTTACTTATAATGTTGAGTATCTTTCTGCACAATCGACACGTGTGTTTACCCAATGCAGTTTGTTGCATATACGTACGAAAACTTGCTGAACAAACAAAAATGTTATTTTCTGTCTGTTGAATCAAATTACAGTTTGTTACAGTTTTCAGGAAAGGCTCTGTATGAATTCAGCGATATTTTATTTTACATGCTAGCTGTGGTACAATTCCTATTAGGTATACATTTTCTTATTTACAGACTTTATGATTCACGAACACTATTATAATTACTAGTGGTCGCCCAGAGGTCGAAATTCGAACATAATTCATTTAAATGTCATGATTCTAAGGTGTCTTATCTTGTGTCAAACGCAAGGTAGTGTGTGTAATGTTTTTTTTATTAATTTAATTTATTTCTAATGTATATTATGTAGAAATATTAGCTTTCTGCACTCTTTCATCATATAAACTTTAACTGTGCCAAATTTCATACTCCTCCGTCTGCGTAATTTTCGTAAAAAGGGGTACAAAGTTTTTGCTTCACGTATTAATATAATAATATATATATAATAGGGATGACGCCTGGGTAAAAAAAATGAAATTCTAATTAGTCCGTTAGTCAGATAATAAAAACATATAAGACACGTATTTTTTGCTTTATCATATTACCTAATAAAAAAATATTTAGATAAAACGCTTTTAAAGTTTGGGAGTGGGGGTCGCTACGTCACTAGTATGTATAAAATGTACATAGTCGTGATGCTATGGCACATTTTACCTCAATGTATCACCGTAATATTTAGATGATGTAAAAAAAGAAAAAATACGTGTCCAATGTTTTTTTTTAATCTCAAAGACGGACTAAAAAAAAAATTTTGTCTTCATTCCTATTCCACTATACCTACCTTAACGTTGCTACACAACTAATGCTACAAAAACAAACGTAGGAAATTGCTTAGTTGTATTTACCTACTGTATACCACTGTTTTACGTTTTAAATAAATCCTATTTCATGAATAAGTCGTAATTTATAAGTAATATCGTATAGGTAAATAAATTAAGAACTCCAGTAGTACATACAGACAGTGGCTGGTCCTCGGCCGGGCAGAGCGCCGCGCGCCGCGTCATACCGCAGACATCCAGCACAATATTTCATACTTACAGAAAACAAGTTAGTGGAATAGTTGTGAGAAAACACAGCGTGCCGCTAACAGATAAAGAAGCTCCACACGACATCACTTCCGCAAACAGACGCACAACACTTTAGATTAAACTTTTCAAGATATTTTATTCGTCTTCTTATGTAAATTGGCTTGTCGGACGGTGTATTTTTTGTTAATAAAAAGTTCTTTAATTAAAATTATTTTTATTTATTCATCGTTTATTTTATTGCAACTCGTAAAGCTTCGTGCAGATCAGCGCGACGCGACACCGGTTATTGTTATACCGTCAAGTTTTCTTAGAAATTTTATTGTTCGTGTCGCGGCGCGGCGTCGCGTCGCGCTGGTCTGTACGAGCTTTAAAGCGGCGAGCAAGAGGTTTTGGGAGTGATTCCCACTGGTTATTAACAATTGACGTGAAACTCATTCCATCCTATCACAAGTAGGTACCAACGTCTTAGAGGTACGGTGGATTAACATCAATATGATTCTAATACAATGCAAGTCACATGCCTAATCATCTTAGAAAAAACTGGGTGTCGCTTTTCTACCATTCATATCATACACATTTTGTAACAGCACATAAATCTGCACTACAGCTTGTAACAAAGAAAAAAATAGTGAAAACAGTGATGCGTCACTAATTGTGTTTCACTGAGGAACCGGATCGCTATGTTTTGGAGTAGTTCCGACAAATTGGATAACGCGAATGAGTGATCAGGTGGAGAGCGCGCGAGGTGACGCCGCGGAATCAATTCCACGTCACCATAACAACGCTATGTCACACTAAAATTCGGCATAATATGTAACTGCATTAAAAACATATATTTATGCTTAGCTATCTAGATTACTGGTATTTAATTACACTTTTCATGAAACGGCTCTCACCACTTGCCACATATCCCAAAAAAATAAGCAAAATAAAGGCAGATATTCTGCGAAATAAATCCTATAAGTTTAGATTTAGTGATAATAGAATGTGTGAAAAATCCATTACGAAATATTTTGTAAAATATCAGCAAGAATTTATTGAATGAGTAGATCATTTATTTTATATTTAAACAAGTCCTCCGGAAGCGTCGTTTTCAGATAACCTACAGTTACTACGGTAGGCTATATGAAGACAATGTTTCCGGAGGACTTTTACAACACACACAACACAATACCCAGAGATTATCATAAGGTTAAAGGTACCTATATAAAAGTCACGAGAACGGGTAGTCTCGGTAATCACTAGTTATGTGTCAGCCAGCGAACGCCACGCCGGAATATAACGTGCCGTTAATTTTTACAAATTCTACGTCTTTATTTCCCTTCAAAAGTACCTACCACCGTAAACTGTAAGTAATTTAATGCCTTACTCCTAAATCTAAAAGTACGAAATCTCACGCATTGTCTTGTCTAAACGAATCTTCAAGCGTCATGGCTTGTAACTAACCAAAGCTTAGTAAATAGCTTAGAAATAACAATCAGTATCATTTATTTGCAAACTAGGTAGGTAACCTAGAGCACAAATAGCTAAAGGTGCTATTACATATTATCTAACTGAATCCAGTACATTCCCCCGTGTGGCATAATTTATAAAAAAAAAACTTAAATCAATAAGAATTTATAAGAATTTTCAACCAGTGTTATATTTCAAACTCAAACTCAAAGCATTTATTTCAAATAAACCAATTACAGGCACTTTTGAATTGTCAAGGGGTCGGTCAGTCAGAAAGATGAAGCTAATTGCCCATTCCAAAGCGTAGTAGGTTCCTATGGAGAAGAACAGGCAAGAAACTCCACGGACACTCTTTTAAATCAAAATATTCTTACAAAATATAATATTCTTACAAAATATTTCCAAAACTATTCCATAGTAACGTAAAAGGATTCGCTGGATATACAAATCTGCTTAACATAGCGTTTGCTTAAGTCCCGCAGGTTTATACAGCTCAAAACTGAAATAACAATACCATATTTGGAAAAAAACTTTGCAAACATGTTAGTGAGCCTTGTATTGGTATGTATGTATGTATTGATACGTGCGGCGTATTTGTTTGTTTACGTATTTGAATTCAGTGCGCCAACTCACACGGAAGAGTTTTACTATTTGTCCTGCACCGGACTGACACACGGAATTGTAAATTTTATCGTCTGTTTCTTTACTTGGACTTCGCAGTCGCTATTTTATTCGGTGAGTAGGTGATTTGGTTGTGAACATAAGTTTGCCCAGACAACTTGCTGAAACAGAGTTATCCACCTGTAAAGTTTACGTTTTCGTTTTTAGGTAAGCTTTCTTTGATGTGGTTACGATGTGATGGATGATGAAACACGCTTGCCTTTAAGAAGCCTAGCACTTGTGCTTAAAAAATGTATGAATCCGGTAACGCAGATTTCGGCACAGATATCTCAAAAGTCACTACAGTGGAATAGGCGTCCAAGCTTGTCGTCACTTCTCGGACCCTACATAAAATAAAAATTCAGTACAAATTTGACCCACATAAAATTGGAACTCTGGACCCTACACACAGTTGCGAGCCCTACAAAAATGAAACAGTATTAATAATCTTATACGACTTATTAAACCGTAAGACAATCTTAATACACTGTGCTTAAAGTCTCCTGAATTAATAATTAACACTGAATTTCTCTTCTGATCCAGTGATAAAGTAACCTACACTGTATCACTTACTATCGCGCATACTTACCTACGTTACATTGTACTTTAGATACTAACCTAGCGGTTTCCGTATTTACTGTTATTTACCATGCCGTGCTAACTGCGCCGTGCGCTGGGTAGTTGGAGCTATTCGGCTACATTCGGCTACGACTCGTTACTACGTGTTTTTGAATTGTTGCGGTTTCGGCTTAATATACGATTGCAAGATGAGTGTAATCAACGTTTGATTGCAAATGATTGTATACAGTCGGTCGATTCTGTAAAAAGATCAACGTGAAACTTGGGTGAAGTGAGCGTGAAGTGAGCTGTCACTGTCACAAATCGACCGGCAGGATGCTAGAAAGAAAGAAAGAAAAGAAAGAAAGAAAGAAAGAAAGAAAAAGTGTTTATTCTGCACAAACCAAACGCACATTATATAAAAAAAAAAAAAAAAAAAAACAATACCGCTAGGGATTAACACTATCGACAGCTCACTTCACGCTCAAAGTTACACGGTGATAGTATTACAGAATCGATCGGCAGGATCTTTTTGTCAACTGAGAAGTTTGTCTACAGCGTAAACAAAACGTTTGATGATTCCCAGCTATCACATTTCTACTGAATTCACAAGACAATGAGTTGAAAACAATTACGCTATGATATTTTCGTCACAAGGTCCGTTCAGTGATTGGCTGCGCACTGTTATTGCCTCTAGGCACGGCACTAGAAGGTGTTGCTTATAATTTCGCCGGTGTAAGATTGCGCTCTAATGTAGGGTAAGGGCTCCTTGAATTGCTGTATTTCCTTAATAGTCTGCATTTACCCTCGCCGACAATTTGTGACAAGAGCGTGAGCTAAATTGTCGCCAAGAGGAAATAAACTAATTTACTTATATAAGTACGACATTCATAAACTAGAGCGTTAGTTGAAATACAAAGTGAGCACTGAAAAGTGAATAATAGAATGAAATGGAACAATAAACATGGCAGCAGTTCTTAATTTATTTTTAAGACTGACAAGGGTGGAGCTAGAGTACCCATTAGCTAGTTTGAAACACTCTCCATAAACACGTGAAACATTTTTCAATGTTCGCGTTTTTCTGCGATCGTAAAAGTCTACTGCAGGTCCATACATCCGCAGCGTTCATAAGGAAAAAAATATTTTTAATTTCAAGGAACACGTACACCGTCTTAAATCTTAGCTCACATTAACTAAGACAGTTGTAGTCTCAGAGGTATTTTAATAATGAATTCTTTTAGCAGTCACGTAGTTAATACCGACGTTGCCATTTTAATGAAGGGTGTCATAAAACGTGTCATTGTTGGTGGTAAAGTGTAGACGGAGCACGGAGCAAGCAGCCCGGCGCCCGCGCCTGAGTTTAATGCCTCGCATTAACACTATCGCTCGCGCGGGCCGGATTAGCGGTACACTTTATAAACTTGCATATGCATCACATCGCTTCACGGACGTACACGTATTAAAGATACATCACTGATTCAGAACAAAGTTTCGTAAGTGTTCACGGGGCGGGGTTTACCGTCTTTAAATGTCAGATTAATTTGGGCGGTAACGGTAAATTAATCTGAATGGCACTTCGGAATATTAATCAGTCCCATAGCGCACCTTGCGATTATGCTCGAAGTGGCGGTTCGCTTGTAGAGGCATTTAGCTGCAGATAGATGTGTATGTAGGGATCAAACGTCCGGGGCCCAAATGCTTGCTCGGAATCCGATTCTATCCCAGTGCCCACTGTCCGCAGTTTGGTTGCATTACATTAGATTAGACACTGCTCGCATTCCTGTTGCTCTAAATTCATCTGATTGTAACAATATGTCTTTGGGAGCGATCTGCTGATGTAGCAACTATCACTGAGTTTGTTCTTACTGCTTACTTTAGGATATTGTTACGGAGGTGTCTTTTAGAGTTATTTCTGTAGGTATCTTTTGTTATCGATCCAAGAAGCGATTTATTTTTTGTAATGGATCTACCCATTACAAAAAAAATAATCGTTAATAAATAGTTTAATTATAATCAAGTTTTTACTCACTTAATTTATTAAGCTTTGCTTTGTTTTTTTTTAACTTTAAAGCTTTTAAGTACTTATAGATAAATCCATAGCAGGTATGTAAAAATATACTTCGCTCATTTTGTTCGAAGAACTAAGGCACAGGCTATAAAGTAATATTCTTTATTGTTTCAAACGTTCAAAAATAAAGACACCTTAGAGAAAACAAAGCGACAATGTAAAACGGTAAACAACATGAAACAGCTTAATACATTTAAGTGAGTGTTTTTAGAAGTTAGTAGTTAGCGTCTGAACGTGTTAATTATATTGGGAGGGGGCTGACGTCTGTGACGTGACCATGACGTGACGCAGGTCCGCTTGAAGACGGTCCGGTCACAGACAATTGAATCATAAAGGTACTCGTGACCCACAACATTAGGACGACGCTTTATTTCGTCTAGGAAGCTCCTTTTTGTTGTTCCTATATACATTGTAGCTGGTACATTTGGCTCCTTTTAGGTGGGGTTATTCTAGGGGAGTAATGTGGGTGAAGGTTGTCAAGATAGTATTATTGTTGATGCCAGCAGAACAGCATCAATAGGACAACCGCTGCACAGTGCTCAACAAACAGATTGAAACATTAACTTCAGAAGAAACATTTAAGGGAAGGGCTCAGTTCACATTCAGGCGAATGTTTCTTTTCTTTAATGTTTTAATAGCGGTTTTCCTATTGAAGATTTTGTTGTCGTAACCGCTGATGCGATGAAACGTGTCCAGCAGTTGTCAAGATTTCAAAAGCTTATACCTACCGTTTTTGCGCCGGGGGTACCTACCTACTTGAAAAGTTTCCGCCAAACATGTTGACTGTCTCTCTACAATATTATTTATGCTCGCATACAAACGTTCCTCGAGCAATAACAGTCAAACTATTAAATTCAAAGTTAAATTTTCATCATTTCCGCGTATAATTTAAATCAGAGATGCAATCAGCACACACGAAGTACATTCATCATAACATACGTGATATTCTAACTCGGCTTCCTGTAATAATCCCTACTAGCTTCCGAGTGTCGTAATCAAATCCTGTCGGGCCGAGAGTCCTAATCGAGGTAGACCACGCTCGACCTCCGTCAAATCGGGCTAAGGAACACGACCTGAGTGTCACAGCCACACAGATAACTGCAGTCGACTGTACCCGAGAGCCTCCGACCTCATCCGACCTCATCCGACCTCTCCCGACCTATCTTCCCTCGCGGATTACTATAATTGCGATACAAATAAAACAAGAAAATATTAATACCTCGTAGCAACTAGTTTAATTGGGGTTTTCATTAGCTGAAACATTGGAGCGCACTTAAATCAATTGATTGCGAGTAAACCGCTACCACGCTTCAAGATTGTGAGGGAGAAAATTACTTCCTTTGGTAACAGAATGTAAAATGTATTTCGCAATAAGTTTCATCGAACAAATCAATATAAAGCTCGTAAATAATAAACTCGGTTACGTTTGGGGCATACGCTTCTAAGCAATTGTCTTCTCGTTTTGCTACGAATTTATATTGTCAACGACAGGAGGCGTCGGGCCGCTTAGAGCGTTGGCCTCCCCGAACATATTTCACTACATAAATCATAACTTTATTTCCTCTCGCTCAGATGCCGAGGAGCGAGGTGTCTTTGAAATGGCTTTAAGAGTTCCCGCACGGCTATACCGCAACAAAGGACTCCGAAATTCAATTAGGTGTAGATGGAACTGAGAGACTTATATTATTTCTAAATATTCAATTCTAAGTGCACAACTTTCTGGCGGTGCATTATTGCTTTTATTTAATTAAAATTCTATCTAACAGTTTTGTGCCTGAGATACGTTAAACTTACTAAGGTATCATTTAAAAAGTAAAGACACAATCATCTTAACAGGCACTAGCCGCGTTTGCCCCAGACACAAGGCAGCTTACTCTAAACGAAGAAGATTTATGTACCGCCACTGTATGCTTGTAAACAACGCGCGCCACCTACTAATTTGCGATTATTTTAGCGGTGTTTCCTGCCAATTAGCCGCTTTAAAACATCGCGGCGCGAAACAAAGGGGGCTGGCTCATGAATTTATTGTTAGGTTACTGTCTTAAGTTATTTAAGTGTTCAGAACGTTATTCACGTGCGACGCCGCGCAGAATGCAGCTTCGTGCGACAATTTATCATGAATCTTTAATTAAACTTTAGCCGCGACTGTTCACAGTCTCATTGAGCTTCACAATAAATCCGTCGTATCGATTGTACATTATTAATTATTTGTCTCGGCTCGGTATTTAATAAGATCCATTGTTAAGAACGTTTCTTGAAGTCAATATTAAGGTCAGATAGCGATTTTTTTTTTTACCTTAGCAATTTTAGCGTAGGTTTATAAAAAAAAAACATTTTCACATTTGAGAAAGAATTGTAAACAGTCAATTCAATTTTTCTATGAAATCCTTTCCGTATATAGAAAAAACTGCGTATAGAAGTGCTATATTCGAATTCAGAGAAAAAATCGTTTTGATATAAAATCTATAGGAATAGTTTTATATCAATGGCCTTGCGCCCTGTACCGTCCGAATTGTCAGAATGTGCAGCGTCCAACGTCCCCGGGGACTCACTAGTCAATAGACAATGTAACAGAATGCGCGCCACGGCAGCCCTATTATAAAAGGAGTATTACAAGAATATCTTGCTGAACTAAATACCACAAAGGGTACAGCTATAGTAATTTCTAGGTACATTGTTACAAAGATTGCAAGTACTTACAATGTGCATACAGGGTATACATGTCTTTTTTGGATATTCGCAACTTTTGTGTTCCTTTCGGTGTTGTTTGAAAACCCACTCTTATTTTTATTTATAAATGCTGCGGCTTAAGTTTTAGTTTTGTATCTAACATATACAAGGACACATGCTAGATTTTTTTCTGCAAAGCGGTTGTTGACAAACACTAATACACAGTCGATCGTTAAACCCATACGCTAATGGAGACAACTAAATTAAAGCTTTCGGGACACTGTCACTATTTAGAATAGCTTCCATTATTGAAATCAATGTGTGTATGTTATATATGGCTATATTCTAAGCCGTACACAACATACACACATTAATTTTAACTATAGTAAAAGACGAGAAGGTAAATAAATGTTAACGACAATGTAATCTGTCCAGCTACAATAAAAGTGCACGGATCCAGTTAGCTCTGTTTGCGAAAACTGCCTTTAAAACCAAATTAAATGATGAAAGTTTCCAAGTTATTCCCAGTTCGTTTTATAATAAAATTACCTGTGTCAGTTTGCCGGTAGAATTCAATTAAGAACTTTTTGAATATTTTATACTTGTAATAGGGATTTCTTGTTTAATTGATAGTTAATGTTATTTTTACGTTTTTGTGTAGGCTGGTTTCTTTGACACAAAGTATAAAGGAGTGGGGAGTTGGTAATTAGAGGTTTTAAAGTAAGGCAAAGTCTATTGTGCACATATTCTTGTGTGAAACTTGTATCTCTATGCATTCGCATCTATTGTTGTATATTTTCTTGAATAGTTAAAAATAATACATTGGCTATTTTGCACTTTGCATTGCATTGAGGGATATCTTACCTTATCTTTACAGGACCAATTTTCCGTTCAAGAAAATAACATGTTGTGTTTTTTTGATAATTTTTGAGTTAAGATAATAATTGTTTCAGAGTAAGACGAAAAATAAAGTCACATCGACATAGTATGCATATTTACTTAAGTAATTCCATAAATTACATATATTTACAACAATATCAACAAACTTTTACGTCTAATATACATTTTCCTATGCGTAACAGATTAGCTATACATCATATAAATCTCTACACGAAGTCTATACATAAATGATTACTACAAGTATTGCGTATAGTTGTTTAAATATAATGTTCCCTATGACACGTAGACCCGTCAACTTACCCTTTTAGCCGAAAAATAAGACTTTATTAAAAGTGTAAATTACATAAATTCTCATGAAGTTTTGTGACCTTTGCTGTATATAATATATATTATCTTCAAAAGGAATGGAAAAAAAAAGAAAAGAAGCCCCTTTTCGGTATGATTTTAAGTAAATATATAAACGGTGACAAATCAACGACCCGTGTTTTTAAGATACGAGTATTTATGAATAGTTTTATGTAGCAGCAGACTATGGTAAAAGATCCTAATTGACAGTAGATTTTGATAAAGGGTTAACCAATAATTTTGTTATAAACTTCTATAAATACTTCCATCAAAATTAACAATCACATTTCAAGGATAACGTAAAACAAATTGATTTGTGTGTTTGCAAATATGTTCCGCAAACATCAGGGGTGGCAAACATTAAAATCAGATGGAACTTTATTCACAACGCATAACAAAATATGAATTGAAGTTCGTTCAGCCAATCGTTATTCTAAACGCGATCCAAAAGGCACTAGATTTTATTATTATAATAGATTTCAATTGATACGTTTCCGAAAGTCGTTGTAGTTGAAATTCATGAGTTTTTAATAATAAGCTGGTAAATGAAAACAGATTAGGACAGAAATGAATATAGTATCACACGTATAGCCCACACTTTGTTTAGTATTGTAGATGTCATCAGACATGCAAGGTGCACACATAAACATCCAGAGATTAGACTAGGAAGAAACATCTGTAGCGATTGGCTACACAAATATTATTTCCGATGCGGGCACACAGTGGTTGAAGAACAAGCCACTGCATCATTTTAGTAGTCTGTGTAAAGTTTACAGTCCTGCTTCTCTTTGAAGGTCTAGGCGAACAGACACACATCACTAAAATGGGGCTCAAACATTACATCTATTTGTCGTTCGTTCTACGTTACAGTATGACATCGTTGTTACCTTAGCATACTCTTTAAGGTTATTATTTCCACCAAAAAACCTGCCAAGTGCGTGTCGGACCACGCACAAGCAGGGTTCCGTAGTTGGGATGGATTTATCCCAAGTAAAAACTTAACATTGTAATTGAAAAACATGTTCTCTCATACATTCCAACTGCAAATGTAAGTTTATACGTACAATATGGAGAGAATTATCATGTTATTTTAAGATCATAGACTTGTTATAGGTTTTCCTGTTATCTATGAGTAAAGAGCTATTCTCTGTAATTCTTTTTAAATTTTAGGCTCAGTTGTTTCGGATATAAGCGTATGGTCAATTTTCATCAATTTTCTTACATATCTGTTTTTTTTTTTTTTTTTGTTTTTCACGCAATAAGCCTTTTAATTTGATATTTTACACGGTACAGTTTGCAAAACTTTTTATTTTTATTTTCTTGTTTGCACCCCAAAAGTGACCCCCATATTCAAAATCCATTTATTTACGTTACACGCCCGTGTTTGGGTCACAGAAATACATATGTGTACCAAATTTCAACTTAATCGACCCACTAGATTCGGAGCAAATTGACTGTGACAGACGGACAGACAGACACACGAGTCCTCCTATAAGGGTTCCATTTTTTGCTTTTGGAGTACGGAACCCTAAAATTGTAAGATTCACGTGTTTTAATTATTAACAATTACATTATTCTGAAGCAAATAACAGAATTTTTCATAAATCGTAACGATAAGCACAACCGGCCTGAGACTTACTAATCCACCGAGACTGTACTAAACAGACTGAAAATTGAAATCAGAGGCCGTTATAGAGAGGTTCTCCATCTTTTTTTTAATTCAATGGTACTTTTGGAGTTAGGTACTGCACATAATTAGTCAGTAAACACTATCGTAGAGTCAGACACACGTTGAACTCGACACATTTTCTATTTGCTCATCGTGATAAAAGCATTTCTGATCAACAATTAAATTGTTATTTGATAGAAAAATTTAATGATTTCAATTTACAGTCCTTCGGCATGATCTACCTCGTATAATGATGTAAATCCGTTTATAGCTATAATAATTCCTTAGAACACAACGTTGACACATCCACCATAAACTAAGATACAGTACACGGCCGGTTATATGGAACATCTAGTTTTAAAAAAAGTTTGGCTTTGTAGAGCGTTGTCTCTCTCTGAAACTGAATGCGCCATATTTTCGGCCAGGTACTGCTATTACATAATTCTTTCTAATACATAGCGCATAAAAAACCGCGAAAGTAATACATAACAAGCGTCAATGAACAACAATGTCACAGGATCACAATATAAATTCATCATCGGCAGATTAGGCTCTCTTCCCTTGCTGCGCAAACGCCGTGTGGAGGCGCCAGGAACAGCTTGCCGTTCGCGCATGCGCACAGCTGGTATATGTTCTGATGGTGGGGATCGTGCGTGTGAGCCGCCGACGGCGGCAGTGGCAGCGCCGATTTTAACTTTGGCATAAATATACTGGGTGCGTCTAGGCGAATCTGTAAAGGTTAGTGTGAATAAGATGCTTTTAATTTTCAAGAACTGCAAAGTTATTATAGTGGTGCGTTTGAAGAGCAACTCAAACAAAAAAGAATAAACTACCACACGGTATTTTATGCTGTAATCTGCAGTACAAAGTTTATTAACGAGATGTCTTCCGAGTATGTTCAACTGTTTCATTCCACCTAAAATCTAACACACAATAATCTCCTAGTAATTTCATCTTAGTGAAAACATAGCTTTATCCGGTTATTATGCCGTGAGACTCACCGAACCGGCGATGGATCTGATCCGGAACGTGGTGAGGCAGCTGGCGCTGATGTCACCGGCGCGGGACTCCAGCGCGATGTTCTGTGCCGCGTGCATCTCTAGCGAACGCGTCGGCGACTCCAGCCTGCCGTGAGGGGGAACGAATTAGTTATCTTACTAGCTAATCATGTTAATAGCTGTGAATTTAGGTTGAGAAGAAGTGTGTATTGAAGTAGGTTTTTGCTGATGATCGATACCGATAGGCGATTGAAACTACCAGACAAAAGTCTGTAAAGCCATTATTTTAGCGTTGGTTACATCACTGCCCGCCCGAACATTTATAATAAACTGTTCAAAGTTTTATTGAAAATTCCGAGAATGAGATATAATTAATAAACAGCATGTTCCTATAAATTTCATGAAACATGTGGTAAAGGCATGCTTCCGATCGGACAACAAACTTTAGTAGGTGCGTTTGACATAACTGTATGTTCAAACTAACGAGTTCTAACTTCCTCTGCGACGAGGACAAAGCTCGTAAATTCGCTGAAGTACAAACACACAAATATACTTACACCAATGGTTTTGAAGGGGGAGCTTTGACTAGGGGTGTCTGCGCGGCGGCTTGCACGGTGACGCCGGCCGGGCTGACCACCGTGAGCGTGTCGGCGCCCACGGTCACCGAGTCCTGTCCGGCACCCAGTAGCAGCGCCCCCCGCGCGTCGCGCACCTCTAGCCGAGCCACGTTCAGTTCGAAACGATCGTGCCCTAGAATGTTTTATAGCATTCAAACTTAACAACTAATGAACAAAACTACTTAGGTAAGTATTATTTCCTTTGTAAAGCTTTTAACGCAGGTAGCGTTACAAGCATAGGTAAAATTAGAACTCACCTAGATATAATCTACTCTGTAGCATTCCGTGCGAGTCTCTCGTAGAAACTGTAAAATTTCGAGAAGCTTCCATGTAAATTGGATATCCTCGACGTGACTTGATGGTGGACGCGAACAGAGAGTCCAACATAAGAGCTTGCCCCAATAGTTGTAAGCCTCCTGGCACTATGCGAAGTTGGCCCATTCCTTCCTACAAAATAAATAAGACGACTAATTGATAAGAAAACTAAAATTATAATTCATTGTTTTTTATTACACTTGCAATTAGTGACAAAATAATTAGTGCACAAAAGGCAAACGCTTCTTAGTACAGTCAGAGGACGGATATTAGCATTCACCCTACATAGTAGTTTACTTGGTAAGGTGCAAGCTAAGTGGATACTTATCTCAATCCACCGACTGTACAAAAGAGCTTCCAAAGTTTAAATACGGTTATTAAGGGGGATGTGCCAAGGTGGTCCGCAAAATTCAAATTTCCTTACGTTTTTTGCAATTTGCAGGTCAGTGTCAAGTTGCATCTTGATTAAAATATGATCCGCGACCGTTTCAAATATGGCTTTACAGAATTATAATCATTAGAATCAGCAATACACTCCTTATGTTAAAATAATCCTAAAATGTCATGATTTCATGAAACGGGATTAAATGAACTTAGAGAGTAGTATTGATGATTTTTATGATTATAATTCTATTAATAAATATTTGATACGGCCGCGAATCATATTTAGATCAATATTCAAACCGATACTTTCGCGGGCTACCCTGACGCTTTTTCACCTTAAAACCCTTACCGAATTAAAATCCAACACTTTAAGCACCCAGAGCGTCAACGCGAGATTGATGACCATCATCAGCATAAGCGCCATGACCAGGATGTACAGGCATTTCTTCCTCCAGCCGTAGATGCCTACTTTGAACTGGCTGTTGTAGCTGTTCCTGATCGAGTCGGCTTTTGTGTCCCTATTGCTATTGTTGTGGAGGATCGGCTCCGGAGTGATCTTGTCAGCGTACGGTATTCTGCAAGAAAAGTCATTGGTTAAAACAATGCGCTATTGAGCAGGAAATGTAAATATCTGTTTGTGATTGGCTGGCTGTTTTTGCGGTTCTGTGTTGGATAGAGTAAAAGATTTGCAAATACGAAAAACATCCAACTAGCATTCCCTTTTTGTTATTTCCGTGGAGTTCTGTGTATTTAATTCATACTATTGTTTAGTGGGGGCAAGGATCTTTGGATGTACCTAAGTATTTTTTTTTTATCTCGTAAAATGTTTCAAATGTTTCTCTCAGATTTCGCCCTTTGTATTTTTCAGATTGCGACGAGTTTAGAACTTGAACGGATTCAAAAGCTCAAAGTTCGCAAGTCAAACATAGAGGTAAACAAAACTGAACCTGAATGTGTCTCACTATAATATAAATTAATTATGGCGCACAACTATTATATTAAAACAAAAGGTAATATATTTCGTAACACAAACGTATAACAAACAAAGGCAGAGATAATGAACCTTTTTGCGGTAAAAGACACTGTTGCTAATGTAAAATACTTGGTCAAAGTAAATAGAGATCATAAAACATTATTTTACATATTTCGTCGTTGAAACTAGCTTCATTGGTTTGCTTTTACATTCCAATTTAGGGTATGTTGTCGGACAGTCGCAGAGGGAAAAAGTATGGCCGACGACACGACTTCCCGCGCGTATTGGTACCATTAAAAACGTCTGTTTTTACTTCGAAAGCGAATAAAATGCAGTTTTATTTTCGAATACGTTTTATTGTTTTTTAAAACAAGGCTTTTATGGCCCAGAATAAACATTCCATATACTCGTGTTTGACGTAGGTACTTAATCCGGCGATCGTAAATCCCGTGCAATTTTTTCACAATAGTACCGACTTATTAGTTAAGGTTATTATTATGTAAATATGATTAAAGTGAATTTCTTGATGATGCACTTACCCAGCTTAGTCTCTACATAGCTGCTGGGTAAATGTATCATCACAATGCTTTCATTGTGATTGTCATGACAATATTTCCCAACCGACGAGGAGTTTACAGATACATGACTTTGTTATTTAAAAAAAAACGTTGATAATCCTACATGAGCAGAAGTGTTGTAGTTCAATATTGCAACCTAGCATGTATACAATGCACAGATTAGATGTTTTTTAGGCTAATTATCTCGAAATTACAAAAAAATCTATGTAGGTAATCAAAGAAAATAATAGTTAAACTTTCTTATTAGAGTGTTAAAAAAGCAAAGTGGCTGTTGTATCAGATGTCTCCTAATGGCTTGGCACTTTCTTAGCCGCCGTCGGCGTAGGTATTACATTTTCTTTCACAGCTTAAAGCGGACTACAAAAACTTGTATGCAGGTGAATACGGACATGAATAAAGTCTTCAGTTTTTATTCCATTATAAACATTCAGAAACATACAGTACAGTACGTATTTTGGGTTTTATAAACAAAGCTTAGGTACGCATTTTTTTCACCTCATACCAACTTAATATTTGTACACAATATTGCACATACAACAGTTCTCAACAGAATTGATGTTAACAAGAGGAACTGTCGACTAAACGCTTACCAACCACAATTCCAATCAGATTTTTATACCAAACCAAACTAGAATAATACGAGCGGCAGTTCAAATACCAGTTATATGAATTAATAGTTATTGTATGCCCGATATTTAGGGACTATTACACGAAAATATATTTCTGTGCGACGCATATAAAAGCAGCCCATTCGATATTCGTGGAACTGGCCACCGTCAGCGAGCGAGGGTCATAAATTTACAAGGATTCGAGCACGACAGGGCAATGCACACTGAAAAATTCTAGTAAGCTCCCTCCAAGGATGTAAGGGATATATTTACAAGTGCATCACGAGAAGGAAAGAAGAGAAATTATCCTTCTGTGTCTCGTCTCGACCGGCGACAATCACGTTCAACTACCTTTATGATATGATAGTTATCTTTGTCTACCGGTTTTGTATTTCCTTGTTGAAATAATTACGTATAAGTAGCTGTTAAAGCAACAGCATGTTACAAAAAAATATAGTATCTATTCGATTTTCACGGGAAAACCATTAAGTGAGTATCAAGTAATAAAGATAATTAAACTATATAGTGTCGCAAAGAATAACCTAATATTATTATCACTCAGTTCAGCCACTAAGTGAAATCAAAATCTAGCTTCATAATATACACAGGCTACTCACTGATATAAAGCGAATCCTGGCGAAGAGCCAGGAAAATTCTCAAAAGAAGAAGAAGACATCATATTACAATACAAAATAACAAACTAAAAATAACTGGTTCTTTTAGAAAAGTATACAAAACTACGTTCGTACAATAAGGGAAAGTCTGTTGTTCCTTTTTATAACAGTGTCGGAGAGACAATGTTATTTATAATGCGGAATGTACTTAACTGAAATGCATTCTCACTGCAAACTTCAGAGAGTTGACACGCAGAGTGCTCTGACCGCAAGGGATTCCGATCTTGGCAATGTTTATTTATTGTATCAGTAGGTATTTATGTTGTTAATTTTGTTTAACATGTTGGACACACGTGATGACAGCATTATTTCCAGTAAAACTTTGTGACTGGTTTGCTGGTCATTTTAAAACAGGCGTAGTAAATGCTTCACATAATTATTATCTTGTTTTGACAGTCCAAGATGATAGAATAGTTGTCTTGCATTTATATTTTTGTTTTATTAAAAGACTTCAAAGTAATCATGTACTTTCGAAAAAATCTATAAATAGGAAGTTAGGATTAACATAAATATACATGTAACTCCATCACGACTTAACATTCAACTATAATATTCAGCGACTTTTCAATTGAAACATCACATGGATTCTTTGAAGCGAGTGCTTCGCTCAGGATTTAGGGTAAGCCTGATACAATAAGAGGGGAATCATGAAGCTCCAAAATGTACATTCATTCACTCGTCTGCCAAACTGAGGCGACTGTGCGTACAGAAGTATCTCAAGCCTGCTTCACTCCCTGTTATCTCAGTAGATGTGATATCAGGTGATATAGAGAAGTATCTACGAAATAGCTAAGTATAATATAGGTAGGTAAGTGTTCTTTGACTTTTTTTATTTTAAAGTTATGCAGTAATATTGATTAAATGAACATCAATTAGGTACTCTTAGAAACAATCCTCTCCACTAGACAATTAGATTCTGCCCATCAATAAGCTTTTTTGTTTGAAAAACAAATTTATTTTTAACATTGTCCTCATCCAAAACAAAGATAAACTAATTCCTAAAGTGATGCAATTTTTGTAAAGCCGCACATTTTTTTGGCAAGACTTGGGAAAATAAAAAAGGTAAAATCTGTGCGAGAAGGTTCGTGCACTTTATCTCCCGGTCCACTCTCCCAACACGTTTGGAGGGTTTACGCGGCATTAGAAACCAATTACACGAATAATACCTACTGGTTGCCCCGTCTTTATACTTTTTGCTTTAGATCAACGCTGAAAACATGATTATATATTGTTACAGGTTCCTTTTACACCGAGATTCTTACTTACTACTATAATTTCGCGCTGACTTCATACTATGAGAGGTAAATAATGTTAATACTGATTAATGCAGTGTTCCGCTTACGATTAGTTAACGTTACGATGTGTCGGGGATGTTATATTATTGCATTAAATACATAATAGAGATAAAAGGTAGAAATGGGGTGGAATCTAATAAATTCTCTGTACGGAAGCGTAAACGATGTACGCAGAGACGGGCACGTAGCAGCGCCTCGTAGCGCTTCGTAGCCCGTAGCCTCGTAGCCGTGCTCGGTAGCCGGAGGGGTGGGCACCGCAAATGAGCCATATTAATCATCCCCCATCACGGCAGCTCGACTTTTGAGCTTCCTCTGTTGCCAGATTCTCCTTAATAAGGCAACCTTTTCCTCTTTCTAAGAATAAATTGAGTTAATGAAATGGTACTTAAAAGTAAACATTGTAACCGAATGTGACAATCAATGTGCATTTGTAGATGATAATTTTATCCAGAAGGGGTTGATAAATAAATGGCAGGAAATTAATTCAAAACTTGTAAGAGTTTAAAATTACACACCTATAAATTTATTATCATCTTTATCACTGTTTGTATCAATCGATTCACAAAGAGATAAATAAAACATAAAGCGTCGAAACTTAAATCTTTTCGTTTTGAATGGAAACTAAATATGCAATAGGTTATTACGGATCGTGATTTGAACTTCGCATAGTCTGGATTTAGATCGTGACTGTACATGCCATTTTATTTTGTTTTATATTCGTATTACCCACTTTGGCTTTGTGTACGGCTAATCGTAAAAAACTTTTAATAGGACTTGTACAAAAATACACTCAAAATTAAGCCAACATTCCATTCGACAGTCCAGCGCTACGTTTCTTAGTACATTTAACTAACATGACTTCTTTTTTTTTCTCAACAAATATAAACTCACTACTTGACGTTAGAGGTAAACCACCCTCATTTAGAAACCCGCAAACGATAGTCAGATGTCGCTCACTTGCTTAGCCTGTTTAACCTTTTCGTTTTAATTACTTCAGGTCTCAGGCTGCATAAAAGCGTTGTGGCCCGTACATAGCACCCGCAGTCCTTAGGTTTAGCAGCCCTGACATAAAGGCATATCATTTCATATTCGGTGCTCAATTTTGAATGCAGTAATAACGGCAAAAACCCCTCGGTCTGTGGAGGGCGAGATATATCGTATTATTTAAAGAGATTGATGTGAAGAAATATAAATTCGTCGGCGAACAAGAGCTGTTGCCCTTAAACATTCAGATAGCTGGATGTCTGGTACGAATAAACAGTTTTACCTACGACTCTGTTGATTTGTTTTTGACTGACTTTAAAACGAATGAAAATGGAACATGATAGATTATGTTTTTTAGAGAGTTAGGAGGCTAGGATAAGAACGAACTGTTCAGAAGTCCACTACTGAGTGGGAGAAGGTTTGCATGCGAAAGAAGTAGCAGGCTAGAGCTATATTGAATATTGATATAGTGTTCTAGCACAATGATCTGTTCTACAACTGCAATAAACAGACCGCGCGTTGTTTGCGCGTTATGAAAGATACAGTGGGTAGTATGAAATTACTGATATTTTATAGAAGCGCTAGGTGGGATAGTTTAGCAGTGTGTGCTAATTGAGCGTTTCAGCACGCGCCGGCGGCCGGAATGCGCGGCCGCCGCACATTCGTTAGCAATATTCCGCTAACGAACCAAACTAATGGCTATTAAGTTGAATAACGTAGCACTTTGCGCCACGAATACCGTACACACTCCCACTGACAGATGTTTCTAGAATCATACACAGCGGCCTTTTCAAAAACTACATTTTTCACAACCTTTTTGCGACACATTCGTATTGATAAAATATATAACATTCAGTGACGCCAAATATTTCAGAGCGTACCTTTGTCATTCCAGAAACACGTGGAGCAACGCGATGCGATGCATCTTGTACAACACACGAAGAAAAATTTATGGCAACTTGCTGTTACAAGAATGGATTCAAACTAATTGCGACTATGAGTAAAATTCTTTGAGCTTTTACACTTTTTAGTTCTGTTTCAGGCTTATTTTTTACCAGTGGACCTTTATAGGCTTAAAGCCTATAAAGGTCCACTGGTAAAAATAAGCCTCTGAATAGACTGCTATAAAGCAGGATCCCAAAGGAATATGGTCAAATTACCAGGCATGGAAAATGGTTTTATGGTATTAATTTGACGGAAAAACACGAGCGGAGTTATGTCAAATAGCAATCAAATATAACATTTTCGATTCTCATGAAAAGAGAGAAAAAAAAACAATAGTTTTAAGGTAATGGTATGATACCTATACTCGACAACACGCCATTTTAATCAGCGCAGTATATCGCGCTATAAACTACTAATATCACCGACTACGAATAAAACGTAAAACAGTGCAACCAAACCTCATTCACAAACTCTCACATTTCGCCTTCCCGCATAGAAAAAGGTGGCAATACCAGTGAAAGAAGTCAGTTAATGTTTTCCCTCAACATTTCAGAGAACGTCTCGTGTAGGCCGCGGCTTGGAAATAAGAAAATCCGCAGCACTCAGGCTGTCAGCCCACAGTAAGCTGTGTAAGCTCAGACGATGGGAGAGCTATAAATTAAGTTTTCAATTTGCCAATGACGCATCGCTAAGACTGTGAACCGAGCACCCTTTGCTAATATATTTTGGATGGCCGCTTTCGTGTTGCTCATGTTATTTTATACTACGCTTCAAAATATTTCTTAAAATCACTGTGAAAATACGTCGATAATAACACAAACTACAAATTTTGCTCAGACATAATAGCAGACGCAAGTATAGTATATCAGAGCAGCTATTACGTATTTAAATGATCAAATTATGTTTAGTTGTGTACATTTCATAAATACAGAGGATGTTTAGCGTGGAGGGCCGACGCCGACGGTTAGTTGCATGCAGCAAAATGCAGCGTAGCGCTCCATTATGTGGGTCATAAATCAAGTGCATTGAAATCTCCTTCCTCCTTCGTGTCGGTGAGCCATCGCCGAGCGACGGATATTTGAACCAATGCACCGCCGAACCGACAGCGCTACACCGCCACACTTCGTAGCGGCTCGTAGCGCTCGTAGCTGTTTGTAGCTACGTAGCCACGACGAAACTACGCGCCGTATCTACGCTGCATCTTAAACTTTGTGCGCCCAATATTGACTGGACTGTAAAAAGTTTCGTGATACCTGTCTGTACCTGTTTGTTTGTTTTTGTTTTATTTTGGTAGTATTCTTGGAATTTATAGTAGGTTTACTTATATCTTTATCGTTAATAGATACTACACAAACCTAAATTCCTAAAATCCTCCTAAAATTTCGTTACGTTATATAAATAACATTTAACTAATCCGTTAACAAACTAACAGCTCCACTCAACATTAGTACAGCATCACTTTTAACAAACCAACTCACAACACAAACACTAACAGCGAGCACAAACTCCATAGAATTATATAAGAGCATATTGTTTTATTTAGACAAGAATGTCGGCAACTACAACAAAGTTATGTGACGTAGTATGGTCACAATGGTCGGGTGGTCGCCACCCAACGGAGGACACCCATTCACTCACTGCTACTCAATGGCTTTTGCATGTTGCATTCTGTGCCGCATTCTCCTCGTGACTCGCGAACGCTCTAATATTTCTATCGGCGCCAAATTGTGGCCTATTGACTGCATTGGATGTTAATCTGCATACATTATGCGTAACACAGTTAAATATTTTACATTTGTCGCGTTTCAGGCTTAGGTATAAGCGTTTATATTTCGTGTTCTTAGTTATCATGTAGATACGCTTGTAATAGTAGTTGATGGTAGGTTTTGATATTATGAATATAATCTAATCACTGTTATAAAATTATTTCTGTAACCAGTTTATGCTTCTAAAAGTCTCAGGAAACATTTTAGTTAAAAAAAATCTAAGTAGGATGTACCCCAAATTAATGATTAAAATCTCAATTTGACCTGTTCTATTAAACCTTAGTTTGTATCCACACATTTTTCCCCACGCCAAACTGTTTTATCCCACAATATTTTTACACCAACAACCAACAGGCGAGCAGCATTTTACAACATCAGCACCCGTTCGCAACGATGTGGGTGCATCGAATAGGCGCCACGTGTCATGTATGGGGTAATACCTTCTCCCGGAGACATGTCCCGGCTCAGCGAAACGTCAAAGGGAAATTGAAAATTAATTTATGCTCCTAAACCTCATACCAGCTCGGAGATTGTAAATCACCGGCTTGGAACTCTTCATGTCCAGAGTGCCATTTCGCATGACGTATATGAAAAGTTATCATATGTAGGTAGTTAATTACGATGTGCACGGCATTAATGATAAAAAAAGAATATCTTTTTTGCCAGTGAAAGCTGTCTAATAGTTGTGGCAGGATCTTGCTAAATGAATGATTCTCATTTTTACAGGCTTTTATGTAACTTGTCTTGTTAGTTGTACTAAGTAAGTAAAAGTACTAAATAAAACTTACGTAAACATAGAACTTTAATATTTTCTTAAAAGCTTGAGGTGCGAGACTCCTTCTACACTTTAAGATAAGCCTCCAGCTTTTAAGAAACTATTAAAGTTCTATGTTTACGTAAGTTTTATTTAGTACTTTTTAGTTTATTAAAAGCTTATTAAAAAAAAACGTTTTTACTTACATATATATGCAGAAAAATGGGTGACATTGTATATGGCCAAAGTGTTAAATAATTGAATGCGTTAAAAAAGTGGAATAATATCTCTATTTTTGTAGATTTTTTATTTGTCTGAGCGACTTAAGTTTCACGATTTATTAGCAAAACAAAATAAACGAAGTAAAACTTAATTTACGAAATTTTTATCTCTCCAAAATTTTTTATACAAAATAACATATTGCTCGGTGGTAGGGATCATATATTTTAAGCGGCTGTGAATTTTACGTGAGAGCGCTTTGAAGCTCAATTTATGAAATATACCTACTAGCCTACTAAATAATCCGTTACACGAATCCCTTGTCGAATCATAAAAGGAAAATATACTTTTAATAAGTTAGAAAACACATTCATCAATTAATAAATGTATGTCTAATGTGTTTGTTTTCATTCCGTTACCCAATTGTTGGTTTATTAAAATCTAAAATAATCTCTCAAACAATCTCAATAAACTCAAACAAACTTATTAGTTATGAATAAAACAAGTAACTGATTTGGGATTCATCGTCACTTAACTTACTCATATCTACAGCGCCGGCGCTAGCCCTTGATCAAGGTTAAGCAAGATTGTCTTTCGGCACCCTTTGATCGACGCTTTCACTTCACGTAAATTCTAAATACCATATGGATTTTTTTTAATCGAATCAGGCAAAATCAAAATTTTATTTTGCGCTGCAAATTGTTTTTCGTTTTTTTACTTTTTGGCGCCCTTTGCCATCTGGCGCCTAGAGCAACTGCTCCTTTCGCCCTACCCCAGGGTAGGCGCTGCATATCTAAAGTACATACTAATTGAATACCTCATATCTAACTAATTAACTTTAAAACACCAACCAAACACAAGAACGTACAAACACCCACACTTATTACTTGCACGCCATTGAAACATTTGACGAACGCACAGACAAAATAGACACACAGACACGCGCGTCCTCAAACAGTCCTGTGCGTACATGTAATGCGAGGCTGAACGCACTCGCGGGACGACTCCAAAAAGAGTCGTAAATACTCCCGACGCCGCTCACTTATAAATTAGGATCATAAAGCAGTTGCCGAACTTTGTTGGCGGCACGACGACCATAAAACAACGCTTACCCGGCGGGAGCGACGACGCTGCTCATGCATCGCCACTGATCTTTCAATTCTATGGATTATAATGCTTGGTTACAGACAGATTAATTTTTGACTTGGTTTATGGTTGTGAAGTTATTAACATGCTGCTTTTTGATTAAAATAAAAACACACCTGCTTGATTACATTGGAATAAAACAACAAAACAAGCATTGTTTCATTTACTTGCATCGCCAAACCAATGTTCAAACTCTCAAATACTTAAAGCAGACGCTACTCTTATATGTTATAGGTTTCAATGAGTTATTGTGTCTACATTGATAATTTTTATAGTACTTATCAATTAACGATTAATATTTGTAATGTTAACATATTATTATTATTATTTACATGGACAACTACAATTTGTCGGGGCTCTTTCTATAGTTCGAGACGTCAGAGTAATGTTCGCACCCTGTTGCCTGTTCAACGCTACTAAGTTATTTTGGCGCATGGCCAAAATCGGAACTAACGCCGCCATCTTGTTTTGTCAATACAATTTTTGTGACAATTTCACAAATGTTTGCCGACAACGCCCGCATGTCTATGTCATTCAGGCGCCAAAAGATCCTTGTAGCATCGGGAATACTTCGCATGTGGGAGTCGCGACCCTGACTGGGTCAATGGGTTATTGTGGCACCGGTTTTCATTACTTGGACAACTATTGCCACTAACTGCACAACTTTAGTTCAATGATTTAATTATTAAGTTATTGATCAGGAAGA
Source organism: Agrochola circellaris (assembly GCA_914767755.1). Classification (NCBI taxonomy): domain Eukaryota; kingdom Metazoa; phylum Arthropoda; class Insecta; order Lepidoptera; family Noctuidae; genus Agrochola; species Agrochola circellaris. The sequence continues at coordinate 9,264,884 of OU611847.1, forward strand.
AAATGGAATCGAATATAAATATATCTCTCCGTTATATTTTAATTCGTATTATACCTATTAAAAATATCACACATAATATTTATTAAGTAATAGAAACTAAATAAAATCTTTAATTATTTAAAGATTTCATTTAGTTTCTATAACCTTAGTAAAGGTCAGAAAAGAAAAATATAACGTTACCTAAGCTGACGCGACGCAAGTATAATTTTTCATAGACTTATTTTGCCAAATAAACTTAGGCCATTTATGAAAAGATTGTTACAAGACAATAAAAAAGCGCTGCAGAATAGGCTGCTTTTTCCTTCTAATTAATTTTAACAAATTGAAGTAACTATAAACTAAAATACTTCTCTAAGTCCATTGCTACGTATAACAGTCACTCATAATATTTTTCAAAGAGATTTAGAACGGCTGGGATTAAAGTCAATAAGAAGATGAATCATCATATCGTCAAAAAACTCCCGAGTAGTTTATAAAAGAACTTATACGAGAGTATGAAGCTCACACCTTTGTACATAATTAGTACTTCCATTGTGAAATACTGCACCGAACCAATACGTAACATCATTACACACTGAATGAAATGAATCATTAAGTCTGTCAGCATTCCATCAATTAGCATTTCATGGATTGTAAAATTTAATTATATTCATATTAACAGGTGACCACAATTTTATAATTAGTTTACCCAAAACTTCGCTTTCAGTTCGTATTAGCTGGTAATTGATAAATTGAACATGCTAACATTGTGGAATATGTTACTGAATTTTTAATTTCAATATTCAGTGTACGGATTTTAAAAGCTATTGCATTGATAGGTAATAATAATTGATTCCGTCTTGAAGCCAAAGCAGACCACAATTTATAAAACAAGGTTAGAGCTGTCGTCAGTTGGTTCATTCAAGAGATTGATGCGGAAGGAATTGTTCCTCGACATGGCACTTATTCTGAGGTGGTCCCTGTATCTGGATCCTTAACCACTGGTAGCTTGGACCCTGTTTCCCGTGCCAGTCGTTGCATATTACATGTTTAACTGGTTTTAATAGTAACAAAGTAAATTTTCTATAAGTACGTGTAATTAAGAAAATGAGACCAAAAATAAAAGTTTTTTTTTAGTTTACCCTGCATTGTGGCCTGTGTTATTTTAGCGCGTAACAAACCCCTTAAATATAACCAAAACAGTGGCAGCTCCACTATGGTAAGTAAACTTATCATTTTATTCGGTGGCGGCAGATGTGGAAGTTTAACTCATCATTTCGAGATCGCGAAATCGCTTGGAAGTAATTCGCGAAGGCGAGCTCCCCGCAGACGCTTTACTTACAAGCACTTGAACTTAGTTGGGAGCAAGTTGGCCGGCTTTCCACTCATACACTCCGTAACGACAACTTACTCACTTTTCCTCACTTGAGGCTTAACGCCTGCAGATATCAAGTGTTCATAATTTGTTTGTAGCTGTTAAATTGTTTTGTCCGTTGATTATAATTATATTTATTACACTAGAAAGTGATTTACGGGAGATTTGTGATCGTTTTGGTTTTGTCGAACATTGAGTTGATCATTGTTCTATGTGTATTAAAAACATAAATGTTATTAATAGAAGATTGTTATACAAGGGAGGAAAGGGACCTATTTACGCACGAGATGGTTTTGCGCAGAGCGTAGCGAAAGCGCCAATAGTTCGAGTGCTTAAATAGGTCTTTCACCCGAGGTAAACACTCTGCTTTTCATTTCGAATATGAAGAAAGTAAATAAAATCCTCATTAGTTAAACAAATCCATATCTGTATCTGATGAACTCATTTTATACAAAATATCTGTACGTAAATAATTAGCACTCGACAAAACAACTGAAGATTGAATTGCTGCTTTCCCGCCTTTTTTATGTTTCTTTTTCTGTGGCATTCTACCAGCCAGTACTTAAAAAAAAAGTAAATATTTAGCTCAAATCTATGTAAATTAAATAATAATTAAATTCAGTAATTAAATAATAATTCAGAGTGGTTGAATAAAAAGATGAGAGATGGTTTGTATAGTTTTAAAATTTTTGACATCAGGGAAAATCGTTAACCCAGGACGAAAAGTATTGTTTTTATCCCTCTGATCAGCTAACTTCAAGCGTACTTTCCAAGTATGAGAAATGAAAATGTTATTTTCAACACACTTACTCGTAAAGTGGCTCCTAATGAACCGCTTTTAGGTTCATAATGCAGTGTATTAAACACGCGTGCTTTTTACTTTACTCCACTAGTAAGGTAACGTGCGCCACAGATAACTATTTACTAGTCGGAGATGTGTGATTTTATTAATCTCATCAAAGAGACTTCATGCTATTTTATGCCTAATGTGTAAATAAATAAAATGTGATAAATTAACATAATATTTCATCAAATTATATATTTTTGACTACATATTAACCAACCTTAATTTGCGTATTCAAAACATTATTTTGTTTTTTTTTTTTCGACGCACTTGCTTTGAGCTATCTCTTATTGAACCGTTTTTAGGTTAATAATGCAGTGTTAAAAACGCGTACTTTTTACGTTATATTATCGGACTAGTGCTGTAATGCCACAGATAACTAATCAGGATTTGGTTGCAACTCGCTAAAAATAATAACATTGGTCTTGCCTGGGAATTGTACGCGATATCTACGTGTCACTGATTAAATACGCACTAAATAGGATACACGTCTCACTTTAACATCCTATGCGTGTTTCTTATCTCTTAATTAAACTATTTTAATAAACAATAAAAACGAAAACTGGAATAAATTTAGAATTTTTACAAACTTCAAACAACCGACCATAGGCAACCGACATCCTTTTTATATCGTCTTTTATCTTGTCATTGAAATGCTAGTGATTGACATATACATATCGACTATTTGTTCAAGGAGTATTTGATTACTCATTTATAAAAATAAAAAAACTATTTTATGTATTTATAATTATTATTTGGCTAGGATTTTCAAGATGCTGTTGGAGCTAACCCGCGTTTAAAGATGCGATTTTCTTATTAAATAATGTCATAGGTCTATAAGTAATATAGGGACCCCGCAAGTTTTAGAATATTATACTGCTTTAACACTGTATTTGTTACGAATCATAACGAATACCTTCAAAAAGAGCACTGTTTCTGGGAATTGAAACTCCAATTATATCCCCTTCAAGTGATCTTAAATCCTCCGAGCTTACTATATCGAATACAATATATCGTTATAGTTCGAAATGCTTTTTGTTTTTCACGTTCAACATATCCGACGGAAGTATACGAGCAGACAATATGAGCTACACCAGAGATCACCAATTAGTTTTATTTAGGGTCCGTTTGGAAGACGTTACCTACTAGCAACCAAGATTATAAGATGTTCAAGGACCTGGCGTATTTTTGTGTTTTTTGGAAATCGATCTTTTCGATTTGTATAGTACCTCACCCAGCTAGCTCTATTACTCCCGAATACATTTGCAGCTTCATGCGGCTTGCGTCTCGCGTCGTCCGTTGTCGTGGCGACAAAGCATAGGCTTAATTCAATTACTCAAAATTTTTTGTATAGGTTTTTGTTATAAATTTAACTATTTACTTAAAGTCCGTACAAAATAGGTCGGGCGGTCCGAATCCGGACGGCGGTCGGCCATTTGATGACTCCTGAGCCACACCATCTGTAGCTAGTCTCGTATTATTTCGCAGGTAGGTATTTGATTAGCATAAGCAATTTTTTTGTAATCTTTTACATACCAAACGTACGTAAGTACCCGTGCTATCTTGTTCGTTTTCATGGTTTAACATACAAAACATAAAAAACAAATCCATTGAAATGTGTTCCTATATTTCAATGGATTTGTTTTTTATGTGAAAGTTATTCAATATAAAAAATACTGATGAAACACTATCTACAAAAAAAAATCATAACATCTAAATTACCAAAACTTAAAGATACTCTATCACTAAAGCCATAGACAATTTCTAGCGGCCATTGTTTTTTGACAAATTTTGAAACGCGACATGGCTGTATGGAATTAGTAAGTACTATCATGGCAGCATGGAATTTGTATAAAGAAATTGTCTTTGAATACATGGAACTAGTATGAACTATCCTATACTATTAAATGAGCATTCTCTATTTTAACCCGAGCAGAGATTTGTGCTTTTTTTAATCTCATCAAAGAGACTTCTTGCCACCATGTTCTATGTTATGGGGTTTGATTTCCCCACTTAGTCCTTCAGGTGTACCATTGTGCGTGGGTACTTCTTGCCTTTTTTATGCCTACTGTGTAAATAAATAAAATATGATACATTAACATAATATTTCATCAAATTATATATTTTTCACTACATATTAATCTTAATTTCCGTATTCAAATTATAATTTTGTGTTTATTATATTTTTATATAGGCTGTTCAGCGGTTTTGCCTGTGCCTTTATTTACAACTGCGCGCGCATCGCTAGCGGAAAAAATAAAACCACCGCGCCATTTCCCATAATATTTGTTATCGTTTTCGTTGTGTGGTTACTTATTATTAAAAATGCGAAATTTAAAGTATTGTTACCAACTGACGTAGAAAAGTTTTTAAAAGAAGATCCGGTTCAGTACCTGGCAACAAAGGTCAGTTGAACTTTATAAATCTGAATGTATCATCTTTATAGTTACGTTATTGTAGCATAAGTGTTTACAACAAGTCTGTTTTTTCCCTCAAATTTGTTGAAAAACGTCGTATGAAACGCGTGTGCATTGATCATTACCCAGTCAGCTACATTATCGCGATTGCCTATGGTTCGCGCGAAAATACCGCCTTGAGGGTAATGACCAACCCAGCACACTCGTATCATAATGCACTATTATAGGCTGTTTAGCAGCTTTGCCAGTGCCTTTATATACACCTGCGCGAGCATATGTAGCGCGGTGCGCGGAAAAATCAAAACCGCTCCATTTTCCATAAATATTTGTTAACCTTTTCGTTATGGTAAATTATCAGCAAAAATACAAAATCTAAAGTATTCTCAGCAACCGACGTTGAAAAGTTTTTAAAAGAAGCTCCGGATAGTCAGTACCTGGCAACAAAGGTCAGTTGAACTTTATAAACCTAAATGTATAATTACATTATTGCAGCATAAGTTCTTACAACAATTCTGGTTTTTTTCCTCGCAAGTGTGTTTAAAAAATTTGTATGAAACGCGTGTGTATTGATCATTACACACTTGTACCATAATGTACTATTGTGGCTCATTGCATTTTACAAACCGATTTAATAAGCGATTTTTTTTTTTTTTTTAATTGAAACATCAATTTTAGAATCGACATGATTACCCAAAACAAAAATTATATTTCTGTTCACGCGCGCACCTGTACCTTCACAGATCCGCATCCTCTAAGAGTAACGTGAGTGTAAATAATTCAGTCGATGCGAAGCCTGCTCCCAGGGGCTTTGCTCCGAATACCAACATCTGATCTGTGATTGCGCACGATAAATCTATTCCTCTCAGCACACCGATTGTTGTTTATCCCTCGTAAATATTCTGTTGCAGATAAATATATTCACATCTCATTTAGAGAGCATAACATTTGTTTTGGATGCAAAGTTTGGTTAAAATTTTCACGTATAAAAGTCAAAAGAGAATGGAAGGCGACAATAATGTCTAGCTATGGAATGTGCGCCCCGTGGCTGGCGGGCAAACAAGCCAAATCCAAGTACGTGACACGCAATACAAGTCGCGGCGCGCTGCACGCCAAACTCGCACGGTTCACACCTATTCAATTGTTATTTTGACAATTATGCGATTGGTATGTGCGAAATATTTGTATTGTAATTCCTTTTTGAATGGGTAAATAGCTGCGCGCTATGCAGTCTTATTTCAAGAAACACGGAATCCACTTACGTGATGTTTCCAACGCGCCTGAAAATAATTAGGTAGGTACAATGACAAAAGTTATCATATTTATTGATGTCACTATAATATTAGGGTTAATAAAAACGAAATCGAATAAAAACGATTAAAAGTTTCTATGGCTGGAACTTATTTAAACATATTTGGTCACAAAACTATACAGCCCATGAGCATATATGGAAAAGTTTGAAATATTTTTATTTATCAATTAACATATTACGTAATATAGTCCGCTGTATTCTTATCCATAATATTACGTTATTTACACTGAATAAATTTATAATTTACCAAACTAAGGAAAATAATAATACACTGCAATTTGCAATCTTTTGTGGAGTTCGATTCGAGTAATCAAATAAACCGTGACTGAAATGATTTCGTGATTCCAAATATTTTAATTGACAAACAGAAATGCCGGGAAAATAGCGCTTAAATTGTGCTTGCATTTGCGGGATGTTAATTCAATGAATAAACATCACGTCAGAACAACATCAAAATCCACTTCCTACTAGCTATGGCGATGCCTCACTTGGCATGCAATTCAATTAAGCTCACTTTTTATGCAAACCGAATACACGTTCACAGGTGAATCTGTAAGTCAATCACGCTCTTATTACCCCTCATAATCATTCCGTCGTAAAAGTAGTATGATTATAGAAGATTATTCCCATTACCACGTCTATTGTCCCTCCAAGAAAATTCATTATATACTAGGACTCATAACATCTAAAACACGGTTTGCGTGACTTTACATAATTATCACGAAAATGATCACGTTTACTTGGATGCTATACATTCAGATTTTATAAAACAAATTGTTGGTTTTAGTAAAACTTTCCTTCAATTGTATTAGTTGAAAATTGATCGCTAATGTTGTTCGAAATTTTTGATCGTTAACCTAATTTAGTTGATCGACCGCGTGACGTACGTTGTACGCACATGAACACATGGACAAGTGCGGGCTCGTGGGTAATTGATACGCCACTATAAGAGGCTTCACTGAGTCTGTACCTACAAGCGTTTGTTTCAACGGAACATAAAATTTACATGTACATAAGTTATTTGCGCCGGAGGTGCGTCGGCTCGTAAATCTCGCGACAAGGGGATTTCTGTTTGTGAAGTTTCTTTTTTATTTCCACTTTATCTGTGTAACGCAAAGGACTGTGAATACTCAGGCGCAACTCTGAACCCGCTCAACTTCAATAAATCAATTTGTGCACTTACCCGTACTTATAATGTTCTCAGAGAGTTCGGCACGTGTCGAGACCGACTCTGAATATGTTACACTTTCATCGCAAAGTATGTGAGCGTAATCCTATATTTTTATATCAGAGGATACTTGTTTTAACTTCTTTTCTTACTTTTAAATAACAAAGTACGTGTGTGACAACTTATTTTTCCATTTCAGTATAAATGACAGCATAAATTATTCACTGTGCCTACCTACTTCGTGAAATTTTAAACTGGCGCTGTCTTGCCCCATACCCAATTTAAGCCTTTTAAGTAGCACTTGAACGCTACACAGCCTTTTCAACCGAAATAAAATAAGCAGTCGAAACGCTTTGTCCAGTTCGTCGTGTTCATTTTGCATCACAAAGTTAGATGTGTTTGTCGTTCTATTTTAAACGCGATAACGCCAACTTTCCAGTCCTCGAAATGTGAATACCTTGTTGCGAAAATGTGACTAACGGAAACTGTGTACAAGTAACTCCGCTGTCCTTCGGTGGCTCACACCGCGCGCACTCCCCGCCACCCTCCGAGCACTCGCGACACATGCGAGCGCGCGGGGCGCCGCCTGCCGGCCGCCGGCGGTAGTAGCAACCCATTCAAATCTCTTTATTATTACAACAAACAACGTTATTCACTTCTGACACCACGTTTTTTCACTATATTTATACATAATAGGCGTTACAAACACAAAGGAAAGTTACCAACATACAAGTTAACGCCTGCAGTATTTGAATTTCTATGCACAACAGTATATCACAACTAATCCTTTCTGAGGTTGACATTTAGATTTATGGCAGACAAAATAATTTTCAAGTGGTTGAGTTTATTTAAGTACTAAGATTTTCTGTAAAATGGAACTAATTTAATGTGATCCTTTTCGTATGAAACTGTCACAAATACTTTGATATTATTATTATATTCGTTGAGTGATACTCTCTTCATAGTTGATTAGTTTGGAATAATTCCTAGCTTTTAATCATGGGCTGGTGGTCCCTTTTAGAACTTATTTGAACTAAAGTAGTTTTGTATTTTTTTTTATATCAAGCTACTATATCAGGCTATGGGAGCTCCAAAATATTAAATGGGTACCTTAATCGCATATATTCAAACAACCTACTACTGCTACTTTTAATAAACTCGAGAATTCCGTTTAGCAACTCATTGCCGGTCATTAGAATTAACTAAATGCTAATTACAATATTTAATACACCGACGATTTCAAACAATACGCCGTTTCAAATTCTTAACCAAAGACACCTTATTTAATTGACAATAAATTACTATAATGATAAAAGTCTTATCAGAAAAAAGTTAGAATTTGAAATTTAGTTTTTTTTTTTTAACTGTCTTTGGTTTCATTCGTTAAGATTTACGACAATTGAAACCAACATTCAATATAACTCATAATATGGACGAGTAGAAAGTGGCTGCTACTACTGAACGTCATAAAAGAGCTACCAGTGAATTTAAATGTTTCTGCAAAAGTTCACTCGGTCCCGTTTCCTTACAGACCGCGGTTACAAACTTTATACACTTAATTTAAATGAAAATTTCTTTTGTTACAACTTTAACATATGATCCGTTTAAAATGTAAAGGTAGGCGTGGAATAAAGAGGTATTAACATTCATATAAACTTTAAGTTTTTGATATCATTTACAAACTTGGATATTACTATAATGTTCAACCCTGAAATTCTGAAGGAAAAGACAATAAACATAATTTGCACATTTAGCCAAAGTTATGCCTCCGTGCTCTGAATAAAAATGATCGTGAAAGTGAAACATAAACATTACACAATATTATTTTGAAAGAGTCAAGCTAAATTAACAGGAACAAAAGTAGGAGGGGCGAAAGTTAACTTTCAGTTGAAATTAATGAAGATTACAAAATTCACGGCCATTGAGTTCCCCGCCTCGTCGAACCTTTGACTCTAAGTTGCTTGTTAGACTAAATTGAGAGAAATAATAGGACTCATTTGTTTGGTTTAAAGGTTTCCAGTCCCACCCGACGGCGGAAGTTATTATTTTACCGCAATCCGAACGCCCAATAAAGTAATATCGTCCGGCTAATTGAGAACCGTTAATATCTCGATAAAAATGTGTAGTATCTATTTAAATATTTTCGCAAGTTAATGTGCGTGGAACGCATTTGATGGCATAGTACCTGGGCGACCGATCTGGTGAAACTAGAGAATGCTCATTTAATAGTATAGGATAATTCATACTAATTCCATGTATAGTACATAAATAATTCCATTCTGCCATGATAGTAGGTATAAGTACCTACTAGCATGGTAGCATGGAATTAGTTCTAAGCTATGGAATTAGTAAGCTAATTCCATGCTGCCATGATAGTAGGTACTTACTAATTCCATGCCGCCATGATAGTAGGTACTTACTAATTCCATGCCGCCATGATAGTAGGTACTTACTAATTCCATGCTGCCATGACAGTAGCTACTTACTAACTCCATGCGGCCATGATAGTAGGTACTTACTAATTCCATGCTTATTTTTCCAGATATGAGACCTAGCTAGATATATTTTTTTCCCCGTAAACCCCTATAAGTATTGCAACTTTCATCGAAATCGTTAGAGCCGTTTTCGAGAACGTGATTACAAATTTATATATTTATATATATATCTATATACAAATATTGCTCATTTAATAGTATAGGATATCACAAGTAGGTAATGCGCATTATAGTTTATGTATGTATCTTTTGCCCGCGTGTCTTGTTCCTTCGCATCGCTTGCCTGCGCTGTTACTTCGTTTTCACTTACTTTTTGGTCCGCTCCTAAGGTTCATAGCGTGATGATAATCAGCCTTGATCACAACAATTTAGAAGGATAAGGATTCAAATCATGATATGAATATCATCTTTCGATTCTACCCATGTTTTCATTAACTAATTTAAACAAAAATCGGTTATTATGACTTAACTTGAATAGTTAGACATATAGTCTCGCGGAATTTGTTGTGGTAATGATGAGTACTTAACTATAAACATGTAGTATTTTGTTTTATGTATAATCAATAGTTTTCGCAGCGCACGCCAAATACTGACTTTTATGCGCAAATCGTTTATACGTTGGGTTACATTATTGCAATTTTCGCAGGGATCTCAATTTATTTTTAAATAAAATACGCCCATGTTACTCGCTGATAATGTAGCTTTCTATAGGTGAAAGAACTTTTCAAATCGGTTCAGTGTTTTTTGAGTTTATCCATTACAAACAAACAAACAAATATACAAACATAAAAAACTAAATCTCTTCTCTTTATAATAATATTAGTTTAGAAGAGCATAACTAATACTAGTCAAACTTCCAAAGTTTACTAAAAGGGTCTTGTTGGCAACCCTAATTAACTAACATGCTGTCAAACTCATGTCAACTCCTGTGATTGGTTGACCGAAGTAACAACAGCCAATTAATACAATTGACATGAGATTTTACAACAGATTAAATGCAGTAAGCTTTCAAAAACCAGGGGCATACATGTATCCAAATAATATCTCAGTACTATACTAGGGTATCGTGTTAAGCTTCGTGCAGACTGGCGCGACGCGACACCGGTTATTGTTATACCGTGAAGTTTTCTTAGAAATTGTATTGTTCGAGTCGCGTCGCGCCATCGCATTGCGCTGGTCTGCACGACCCTTTATCTAGTAACTGGTTTGTAGTGGTCAGAGAGGCAGTCCCTCCATGTAAAATACTGGTATTCAACCGCATCTGGTAAGACTGGAAGCTGACCCCATTTAGGGAAAAGGCTAGGCATATTGATTGACTATTTTAAACTTTAGGAGGACAATGGTGCCGATTCTCTTGTCACAAATGCCTCTAAACTAAACTAAAAATCACTAAAATTTAGTTTATTCCTGTCAAACGTCGATTTCCTATTCTGAAATAGACTAAAGTGACACAACTTAACTATATTTTAGTTTGACAGCGCTAAGATAGTACTGAGTTTTTAGTTTAGTGAAAATGGCAATTTTGCTATTCTGAATATGACGTTTTTCACCTAAAATTTTGGTTGTAAAAGACCAAATCAGACTAAACCTGACAAATTTTAATCGCGATTAAAATGATGTGGTATAAAATAAGTTGTCATGAACTAAAATTCACACCAACATCTCAACTTCACGTGCAAAAACAGTACTGTATTTATTTTTTCTTTTGCTTATATCTCGAAAATGGTGCGTCCTATCGCAAAAATAATGAAAATTTCGACCCCCTTTATAAAACCCTTAAACACCTAACACTCAACACGTAGGTAATATTTTTTTCATATTTTCCATACAAAAAAATAAAAATTCCATATAAAGCACGTCGAGGCTACACCACATACGCACCACCGGCTCTAAAAAAAATCACCGGTTAGGGCAAACCACGGGTACCACGTGGATTCACGATTGTCAAATTCTATTTTAGTTGTGTCAAAATTATTTTTTAGTTTAGAGAATTTTATTTACAGAATAGCTCTAAGATTCTCATAGCCAAAAGTAAGTAATTTTAGTCTTAGTTTAAGTTAGTTTAGTTCGGTGTACAAGAGAATCGGCACCAATACCTATGAAAAACATGTTTTTTCCTTACCTACCTTAAATATGGAGGAAGGGTGCTTAATAAAATTGCCTCAATTTCATTGTATGGGATGATTTCCTCTCTATGATATGATTTATCTATTTAATAGGCAAGTAGTGAAGAAGTAACACAACGTGTTGCACAATAAACGCAAGTCCTGAAAATACTTACTTTGTCTAGAACCAATTTCAGACCCCTTAACCTTGGAATCGATGATTTGATACTATTCGGTTGTATCGCTACTGCATCGCTTCTGTCGCGCGTTGCATTTGCGACAACCGGCCAATAATAGCGATAAAGACATGCGTTAAGTATCAAAACGCGCTACTGAATCGCCGCAAAAAGGCGCCGTGGGTGACTGCCCTTAATTATAGGCAGTACCAATTATACAGTTTGGACAGAAAACATATAGCTTGTACTCACCCTATAAAAATGTATTATTTACTTAAATAATATGAAATATTTTAATGAATTATATCAGGTATATAAATATTGTATTGTGATTCGAAATATTGTAATGTTTAAAAAATTGAAAGCTCGTCGGGCGGTGGCAGCATTCTTGTATGTTATTTACTGTCATTAAACTGTCATTATTGTGTTTCTGTTGTTATTTTAGGTTTATTCCAAAATTGAAACAAAATAAAAATGATCAGCATGATGTGTGCGACTTGGAGCGACCCATTAAAAGATGAGTAAAGAAAATAAAAGTGTCTACCATTGGTGAAAAATCAAATTTAGTGGAAAATAATTCCATATTTGTACGATGAAGGCCACATTTTAATAAAACTTAAAAAAAAGAATCCCAAAAAATATTAAAAATAGAATGTACAACACAACACATCTCGCGGTAAACTGTTGAGGAATATTGACTATTCGATGAATATTCAATATTCGACCTTTAAGGAATATTTGTGCAAAATTTGAACAGAATCTATTCAGTAGCTCTTGCGTCAATCCGGAACATACATCCAAACAAACATACAAAGAGACAAAAATCTCATAACTATATTTTCGGCATCAGAATCATTAACACCTCGTAGCAATAGTTTTGTTTTTCAAAAATATTAAATGTACAGTTTTGACTTCGTTACTATTTATGTGTAAAGATTACAATTTAATATTGCTAACAATAATTGTTGGAAAAAGTGGTGAGATATAGTTGAAACCTTCAAAATATCTACAAATAATTGTGTTAATAACTCCCTTTAGTAAGTGATTCCGTGGGAATTTAACCTGAACAGGGTTTGTTTACATGTCCATCAGATACTTTTGGAACAGGTCAAATTCATGGACAAAAGTCACAAAGGTCAAATGGCACTAGGGACATCTGAAGTGAGCAATTTTTATGCCCATTATAGTGACTGATTTGATTCTTATACTGCAATTTATTTTTTCTTATATTGTAAAACTCTGTAGATTCTAGTGATTGGCCAAGAGATGTGACTATGGATGATACCACTGGAGAGCCCGTCACAGTTTTTTTATATATTTTTATCGAATTTGAATGGCACATACGCTTAGCACACAGTACAAGGTGGGTCATAGAAATTAAGTACATTGAGTTGATTTTTGGTTCCGATGGTTAGAAGAATTTATTGATAAACCCAAGAATTGGAAAGAAAGGTTTATCGCACAGTTTAAAACAAAACTACTCCGTACTCCTCGAAGAGTTAGACCGGGGTGCACCTACCTATAGTACACCCATATTTCGACAGATAAGTTTATTAACTTTCATGATGAGATGTAAAATTCTTCTTATTACAAAATGCTGAACCCGGACGATATTAATTTCCTGCATGGTTTTTTATTACGGTTCAGACCAATTTTACTATCTAGTTATTCGATCCGTCTATGAAAAGCGAATAAAAATAAAAAATACAATGATTGATGTTTTAATGAATGCGAACTGGCCAGAAATAAATCAAAGCAATTAAAAGTTATTATTATATAGAAATCACTAGTGGCTGCGCTGCAACAATTTTCAGAGAAAATTGCCAGTATTTTTTAATTACTTTGAATTATAAGAAAAACGCTTTTGTTATTTTTATATGGGTATTCCTGAAATACACTTTATACGACTCACTTTGTAGTGATTTTTTTGGAAGCCGGTTGTTTTGTTTTTTTTGTAAAAAGTTTTAATTTTAAAACGAATTATCAAAATCGGTCCACAATTGACTAAAATATCGATGAACATACATAAAAAAAGAACATAAAGTCGAACATAGTATATATAACAAATTTAAAAAGAAAACTATCACAGCTAAGTAGGCTCTACAAGTTAACGAGTAATAATTAATCAACTTGAAAAAACATGCAGTTGAAAAAACATGTTCTCACATGAGAACATGTTTTTTCAACTAAATAAGTGTATGGTGTAATTTTTTCTAAGAATAGGTTTTTTTTTTGTTTATTTCTTTTTTTTTGTACATAATACATAACTTTTAGATTTTCGAATAATTAACCGTACGTTAATACTCGTATGTATTGCAGCTATCCTAGTATTTTCTTGCTTTCTAAGGTTCCTTACCAATTGAGAACCTAATTAATATATAAAAGATATTGTAGAATATGGTCCACATATTTACCCACAATCAGGGCCGGATTTAAGGCAGGGCAACAGGGGCCATGGCCCTGGGCCTCCACAAAATAGGGGCCTCCACAGTTTGATTTATTTGATAAAAAACAAAGTTTTGTTGGTCCATTTTACATTTACCGTTTTGTATAAAAGCGATTATCAAAAAGATCAATATAAGGAAATCTTCTATTAGCAAGTACTCGAAAATTCAGAGCTACATTTCCAAGTGTTGAAATTACGTTGAGAATGTACCTACTTGGTGTTGATGGCGCACTGCACTGGAGAATGCTCATTTTAGAAGATGAAATTATAAAAAATACACTTCGGACTACAATGACACAGAACCGCCTATGAAAGTTATCCCTACTTAGTATTGAAAGTGATTAACTCCGAGAACTGGATTTCACCGAAACTATCAATGATTTTTCGACGAAGAAAGCTCGCAAAGTTCCATTCGCCTGACATTTATCTTTTTCCTTTTGTATATTTTTTGTACCTATTATGTATAAATGATTGTTTTTTTTTTCGACTGGTCCAAAAACAAAATCGGTGCCTCCACTTCTTGGTTGCCCCAGGGGCTCCACAGCTTTAAATCCGGCCCTGCCCACAATCTAGTTCAAATTGTTTTGATTTTTTTAAATAGGAATTTTATACAAACACTTACATGTCAGTAATATTTAAAAAACTAGATGAAGTCGATGTTTCCTTTCTGACTCCTCTTAGAAGAAACACCGAAACAAACTTAGGAGGAACAAAATTATATCAGGATTTTAAAAGAGACTGTTCATTTGAAATTCTTACACATTTTTGGTCAGACCATGTACCACGACCACGTAGGTTAGTCTTCTTTTCGTTTGGTGTGTGACTGGTGTCAGAGTTTTAAAGCCGCCCAAGGGCCTCAGTCTTGGCTCACATTCCCGTCAAGAAATATCTCTCAGGCATGCCGGTTTCCTAACGATGTTTTTCTTCACCGTTTTTGAAGCAAGTGATAATTATATAATACGCACATGAATCCGAAAAGTCAGAGGTGCGTGGCTTGGGTTCGAACTCGAGACCTATGATAGATAGATAGATAGATAAATCGTTTATTTGGTGCACACAAAAGACAGCATAAAATACAAAAACACGATTAAATATTATTGGCACCTTATAGCTATTTTCATGTATTTAGTTATCTAAATACATGAAAATAGCTATAAGGTGCCAATATACAAAAAAATAAAATAACGAAAAAATAAAGACATTGACACACCACTAGGCTATCACTGCATTCGTAGGTCAGTGTCTGAAATGGTCTTCTGAGGAAAGGACCACACAGATTTGAGTGAACCTGTCCAGTCAGCGCACGCATTTGTCAGTAATATTGTAGCTCAACTCAAAAGTTAAGGAACTCAACGATTATTAGGTACTCAATCGATCAAACCAAGTCGGAATAGCAACAAAGATATTCATGATAGCAATGCCTCAACACACCTTTAGCAAGTGGAGTTCAAGTGATGTTATCATGAATATTTTGTACAAAATACGTTTTCATTTATTATTATAAGTCTTCCGCCACTGGTCTCGTGCTGGTTAACTTAATTTATTACACCAAGAAATACGCTGGGGAACGTCCTAAAGTTATGTTATAATTCCTGAGTTTCGTTGAATAATTACACAATCAGCACCCAATGATTCAATCAGTTTAATTTGTCATTTGTTATTTTATTAGTGTATCTTCTATAAACCACATTAAAGTAGATAAACCAACCAAAAACTTCCTTTTACGACTTAGGGAAATATTTTTGGGAAATGAGCTTTTTTTTCAGGATTTTTAACATTCGAACATGACCAATAATTTGTATGTATATATCATAATATGTAATCAGAAAACAAATAAATACTTCCGTTTATTTTATTTATGTTTTTAACTTTGAGTGACGTAAATCAGCTCACACAAAACCCGCCAATGGCTGCAATCGAGGTGATTTGCCATCATTGTTCATTGAAGAGTGCCATTTTTTATACCTACAAACATAAACTGTCGCATTGTTCCCAAGGGGTAGACAGAAACTACAGAACGTCACCTGCTACAATCCTTACATAATGCTTTTGCTTCGTGTAGGTCCACACACGCACGGCGGAAATACCATACCTATCCGAAAATATTCATCCAATCTACACTGAATTGATAAGATACCAACTAGACGGACTCCCCCCACTGTTTCTTAAATCGGTTGATGTCGGAGAAATTGCATAAATAGTAGCCACATACAAAATACAGAATTGAAAACCTCCGCTTTTTGTAGGCGGCTAAAAATAAATTCCAGGATGCCTAGGATTTCCTATAGCAGAAATAAAAAATAAAAAAAAACTTGTATTTTCTTAACATAGGCACCAACTTCCATACGGACACCTTTTACGAATTATTTTAGTGATATGCGCTAAAACCACGACCTAACATTTATACTTAAACTTTTATATTTTACATACCTACCTTACTAAAGCAGAGGAACTTCTTAAAAGATTTTGACGGTACCTACTTACTTTCACTCGTAAAAATCTCAGTGTCCCGTAAAAGAATGCTAAAAGATTTCGCTCATATTTTAACAAGACAGACAGAAGAAGTGAGACATGAAAAATGAAAAAAAAAACTTCAAAGTAGAAGAAAACGTAAAAAGATCATACTCACTTTCGTCCTTTATGGTCGGTGTAAACAATGTGGTTCCTAGCGGCGGGAGTCTGCCGACTCCGGGCCAGCGAGTGCGCCTCCATCATCCGCGGCCCATGCTCTGCCCGGCTACACAGTGGCTGCCATGCAGAAACAAATCCCTGCTCTTAGCCTTGCCACACACAGCCGCGAACTGTCTGAGTGTTCAGTTAGTGACCGCTTCGGTGAATTACTCCCTGGCCACGTTTAACAAGTTCGGATGGCCGGCTTGTTAGAGCGCGCTGCTCTCCACCAACATTGTATACACAGTTTCGACTTCTTAGCTGTGAAAGTTTCACCCGCTCTGTTGATTTTGTTTGTTAACATTGTCCTGTTCAAGAACTGTTCTAGATTTATCTCCTTTGTGTTTGCTCACTTTGTAAAATCAAGCGCAACATGGACATTTCGTTTTGTTTCCGTTTTTCTCTGTTATGTATTTATTGTTCAAACTTTGCTCTAAGTTTTATTGTATTAAATTGTTCATCTGTAACGAAAATCTAGTTGTAAAACTTGATCTTCCTATTTCAAAATTTACAAACAAATTTACATTTAAAAGTTACTTATTGAAGCTATCTACTTGTTTTGATTAACTAGTGCAAACACTTTTAAAGAGAAACTCTTAGATTGTTACTAAAGAATATATAATTAAAGGTACATAAACCATATTTCAAGAGACTTGTTCATACTCTTGTGGCAGCTTACATAACCATTTACTCAGATGTACATTGGAGGACAATATACCTGTATACAAGGGAGTATATAAAACTGTTTACATAAGCACTTATTTATCTTCTACGAGTAGGCGGAGCTTGGGATCGAGGCGGGCTTATTTGGAATCGACAAGGAGGTGGAGTGGAGGCATCTACTTGCTTATCAATACCTTCTGAGCTTAGATATATAGAGACGAACAATTGTACAAATTACAAAACAGACATTATGTACCGTAAGACCAGCAATAGAATTTGAAGTTAAGGCCGAAGTGTGACCTATAAATTATACGATAATTAAGCAGCTACTCACTAATAGGAATGGATATTTTCAGAACCAAATATTTCCTAAAGGTTAAAATGTTTTCTCGTTTCATAAATTATATTTCGCAAGACAGTGTACAAATGGGCTTTAATTAACTGGGGAATGTCGGCGAAACAGCAAATATGCCAGGATCGGCCGGCCGCCCCGCGCCGCCGCCCGGCCACGCTAACTACGATTTACATTCCCTCTTATTTATTTACAAGATACAGCAACACAATTTAATTTAATTTACAGACTGGGGTAATTTTATTTCGCAAACCGGCTAAGGAATTTCCGAACATTAATCAATATGGAAATAGAATACGTATTGTTTAAGACTGCCTGCAGAAATTTTACTTTACTCTAGCTAAAACTCAAGTTAAAAGCAAAATTTTGTTGAAATAATAGGTACGTGGGTAAAGTATTCATAAAATGATACTTTCAGTCAAACGAATAAATGAATACTCACTACAATTATTATTCCCCAACAATATTTTTATTGGCCGTAGCCGTGGAATAGTAGTTATTAATTTCACTATGATGCTGATTTTATAAAAGTTTATTTAATAACAGTGGGTACATTTTATAACTACATATACTAAGTAACATGACGGCATGCATTGACTAATCACTGAAATTTGCTTGAGAACAGAGCCAAGTTTACATTCTCCCGCGTTTCGAACTAAGTTACGCTCGCGGCGCGGATCCCGGCAGAGTGACCAGTGCACTCACCTCCAAGGCTCGCAGCCGACTGAGCGCTGCACTCTTTCCTCTAAAACATTATCCTTCCATCCGAAATTCAAACGATCAAATACTCACCATATCACTCACAACTTAAAGTCCATTTTCACTTTCACCCAACCCCTGAAAGCCTTTCCCGCGATGGAGTGAGAATTCGGGAGAATACGTCACGAAAATCTAATTCTTCGTACGCGAACATAATGACGGCTTTAGAACTGAAGATGACGGGAGTCTCAAAATTTTCGTGAGATGACGTGCCTGCGAAGTAGAGACCTCTATGTGTAAGATCTGAGGGTTCATATTGCAGGTAATGTGCCAGAGAGGCGGTCGTAAGGCTTCGAGGGGTGGCGCGTAAAACAGGCGCATGCGTAAATCTCTTGAATTATTTCTCAAACTCTGAACTAAGTTGTACTGATTAGTGTTTGAGTCATAAGTAAAAAATATTATCGACAGATTGAGGTGATCAATTATGTATAAGATTTGCGACGAGAGGATTGGAATACCATTTTTAAATTGCTGTTTTGTAGTGAAATTGCTATTTTATTTTCACTCTGATATTATTTTTCGGAACATTTTTGGAGCGTATAGTCAATATTAATTATATATGATAACCAGTCTTACCAAAGGGTATCGTGTTACCCGAAAACTAGGTTTGTGGTGGTCAGATAGGCAGTCGCTCCATGTAAAATATTGGTATTCAGCCATGCGGTTAGACTGGAAGCCGACCCCAACATTGGGAAAGGTAGGCAGGCAGATTGATTGCGTCAATATTAATTAAAATCATTTAAACTACGAAGCATGTATCAGATATGCACAGTATGTTTATTTTAAAATGAAGTTCCGAGAATATAAAATATTTTAGTAATTAAAATAGAAAATGTTTTCCCTGAGTAATACAAATAATCAGTTTGTGTATTAATTAACTACGAAAATATCGCGTTCATTATAAATAAAAATACTTGATACCCGGCTACAGAAAACTATGTTAACTATACCATAAAGAATTTAGTTATCTGATATTTTAGCATGCATATTTTGCTATTTTATAATTTATTTAATTCAAATTATTGAATTATTCTTTATTTTTTCTTTTAAATTGA
Organism: Agrochola circellaris; assembly: GCA_914767755.1. NCBI lineage: Eukaryota > Metazoa > Arthropoda > Insecta > Lepidoptera > Noctuidae > Agrochola > Agrochola circellaris. The sequence goes on from OU611847.1 coordinate 9,284,697, forward strand.
AAGTTCTCTAATTGAATAATAAATTCCAGATAATTTCTTTCCTAGTAATTGCAAGCCGATCTACCTGTTTTTCCAAGTCTGTCATTTAGTAATGAGTGAGATAAGTCGTAGGACTTATCTCACTCATTACTGAACGCAAGGTAAGTCAGAAAGGAACGCGGTTGTAGAACCGCGTTCCGACTTACCTTGCGTTCAGTAGAAATAAAGATCCTTATTGTGAAAAGGTCGTTTGTGGAAATACTTACGGTAACTACTACGAGTACCATCAAATTATAGGCACACTATGTTTTAACATTGTATCTGGTGTAAAGGACAGATAGGAGAGAGTGTGTATGAAAGAGCCATGCTTCGAAAGAGCCGATGCGATTATCTCCCACTTAACAAAATCCTACCATAATTCAATTTTACTCTTTATAAATCAACGATGGACAGCTGTCGCCCACAGGCATCTAACAATTCTAGGAAATCAAATAGCGTCGCAGGACTGCATTGAAAATTTGAAGCCAAAATCGAATTATTTTTCGGTTTACTCAATTATTTTGAGCAAGAAATGTAAAGCATAGGTTGACAAAATGAATATGTTGTATTGTTATGTATATATTTGGTATTATTTTACGCAAATATTATTGTTATGATGATAAAGTAAATTAGTTGTAGTTTGAGGTTATATTTTTTAACACAATTTTTTTTGAAAGAGCCAATTCTCGAGTCTATGAAAGAGCCAAGAAGAATGTTACCAGTGCAAAATATGTGGAGGATGGACACATGAGTCTTGTGGTAATAAAGGAGTGATTAATTTCCTCTGCCAAAAATGTTTTTAATTGTTATATCCGAGTTTCAATATTATTTGAGACTGATTTCTATAAAAGTATTATGAATGATTAAGTTTATTGTAAGATGATTATTTGAGACTGATCAAAAGCTGTGATTTTCACTTATGTTTAATTTTGATAATTTTTTTGAGTCTATTGAAAGATTTTAATTAATGAAAAACTAGTTTGTTTCTGCAAAATGAAATCTGGCTCTTTCATAACACACTGTAGTTCTTTCATTGACAGGTAGTTTTGAAAGAGCCGATGTCCCTTTTTTTTAAGTACCTAAGTATATTTCGGATTTATTAAGTTGTTACCTATTTTTTTTTTCATTTGAGTAGGTACCATAACTATTAAACTAATTATTGAAAAAAAGTATTTTTATTTAAAAACAATAAGCCTAAAATTTTTTTTTATTAACACTCCCCTAACCGACGTATCAGGGGGCTATGACTTATGACGTGATTCAATTGAAAAAGTTATAGACTAACACTAAATATCTGCAGTGCTATTCTGTAACCATCTCACCGTGAAAACTTAGGTGAAGTGAGCTTGGAGTGAGCTGTCATTCCATAGGGATTGACACTATTGACAGCTCACTTCACCCAAGTTTTCACGGTGAGATGTTTACAGAATAGCATGGCTGGTGAGCATTCTCCCATAAGTAAGTTCCACAATTTCTCTTTATTTATTAGGCCTGTTATATACATATCACACGCTGCACTGCGGGCAAAGTTCATAATCTCCCTTTTCCACACACATTCTCATTTCTACTAATGCAGGTCAGTCCTTTCGTTCGTAGTCAAGCTCGAGTCTGCTCGAGGCACCTCCAAGCGCTGTCAATGCGTCGAGCAACTCCTTCTATGTTCTGTTGCGCCTAAGAGGAAACTACATGACCGGGATAAGACAGTAATTTCCTCACACGCAATGTAAAGTTTTATTTTGATAGTGTTTTATAATTAGTTACGTCGTTGTCATATTCATCCAATGCCCAGTGTCGATGGTTCCATAATTTATACAAATTAAATAACATCGCTTAGCTACATTAATTAACACAATTATAATACTGGCACAAAAAAGAGTATCGACAGGGCCGCAAACTTAATATCTCCTCATCTAATCACGGTACTAATACAATTAAAACGAAAGAAATATTAAGAGTCAGTTAAGTGTCCTTAATTTAATACTACAGCAATGCGAAAGCACAGAAAAGCTTTGCCGTAATAATGTCAGAAAACATACAAACAATGTCAATCATGATCCTATACAGCATTAATAAGAGATAATGAACAAGCACGACATCGACACGACTATTAATAAAATGTAAGAGGTAAAATATTAGTGGGAGTCCGCGGGCGGAGCGGCGGAGTGGCGGACGCGTTCCGTGTAACTCTCAATATGAGCTTTGTTACCGCTTTGTGCCGCCATTTCTTGTGTCACTGCATTGAATATATCGGGTGCTTTCCTTTGTGCACGGAATATTGCTCGTCTTTTGTCGAAATGAACGTTACCTTCCCAAGAGTTGTTTCAGCGAAGAATTTCGCGATTGCAAAGTAATATTTCCCCTTAAGAATTTCGATGTGTTTCTTTCATGTCGGAGATGACTTTACTTCAGATTATATTGTGTTCGGAAATGTTGTTTCAAGTTCGATTTTCAATATCAATGGCTTTTTTACGAATTGTTTGAAGTATTTGTGTGGAACTATCAATCATTTTTCATTTATCTTTGAATGGTTATTTGTCCTGAAAGTTTCCTCTATAAAACGGAGAATCCCTTTAAATTAGTTTTAAATTGAGATAGCGAGAGTCCTAGGTAGATAAATATAATTATTATTATAGACTAAATCCTTTGTCCGCGTAATTGCATTGGCTTTGCCGTTTCAAGTCCAATAGCCATCTGACCACCAATTAGAGTAGGATTAGCGAAGGTGGGAGATCGCCAGGCAATATACTCTTGAGATTGCTTGTTAATTATTTCAAAGTTCTTTCCAACGTTCATTCGATATTCCATATGATTGATTAAATTAAGTTAAGGATTTTAATAAATCTACAAAATCAATCATTTGATTACGATTATAGGGTGAATCGCGAAGTTCTAATGATATTGATTATTCTACAAACTTTTCTTAAAATTACTGGCGTCTAGCATCTTTCAATTCATTGGGGAGCCCATAGGGAGGTGTGATGCCAGTTGCTGCCTCTAAACAAGTGGATCGGTGTTGAGATTCTTGACCAACCCAACCCAGACTTTTTTTAGCAGTAAATGTATATTCTCAATAACAATGATCTTAAATGATATTTATAAAATTATCTAAAGTTGTCGTCATGATCAAAACTAAAGTGAATGATAAAGGGCTACGAGGTGCTACGAGGTGCTACGTCGTAGCACGTTTCTCACTTAAATCCCTAAATCCCTAAAAATTAACCCGGTCTAATCTGACCAATTACTATAAACACTAAACAATACGAAATCCACTATCAGTATAATTTGTACTCAAAGTAATTATGAGTAGAAACCGCGTATGGCGTGATAAAAGCCGGATCGGAACAGTATGCCGTCCACGTTGGCCGTTACATTAGGGCGGCGACACACAGCGTACACCCTGAACGGTTCGGTCAACCTTACACAGAACACACACGGTGTACAAACTTAAACTACAAATATCGTGTTTGTAACTCAGGGACATGTAGTGGGCACGATTTGTTACAAAAGTTTGAAAAAGACAAATAATATATAATTGAAAGAAAGACTGTTAGACACAAAAAGATAGGGTTTTTTTTGTGTAGTAGATTGAAGGTGTAGAAGCCTGAAGCGGAATGATAATGGTAGTTGCAATACTTATCGTATCAAACATCCTATAACTTACTTAATTCAAAGAAAAAAACTTTCAATTTCTTTCATACAAAACCCTACCATACAGACCAACATGCTTTTAAACTGTGTCACAATAATGTATCGATAGCGGTCCCACGTTCGGTTAGCTCGGCGAAGTGTTTGCTCGTCCGTACGTCCGCTCAACCAACGGCTAATTAAGGCTGGATTACCGACGGGTCCCGACCGCTACTTACTGTTTACAACTAGATTTGAAGACAAAGGAAATAATGTGCCGAACAATACCTTTCATTAACAGCAAATAGTTTCCTTCCAGTTGCTAATGCATGGTATGTTACTGTTACACTTAGCGCTTGCTGTATAACTTACTGAGTTGAGAGTTTAGATCAGGTTGATAGTTTATTAACTTCTTAAATAGTTACAAGTTGAGTTTTACAAACAGCTATATAACATTCTTAAGGAAAAAACTGTCAGTAAGGTACACCCAGTTAATGCAAATTTCACTAATAACGAGCCATTTCATAGAGTCGTTAAAAATCAATAGTGGGCTTTTATTGTTTTTTTTTTGTCACGGTAAAAACATTCGTTATTTTTTCTATTAATGTATGAACAAATGTGGTGTAAAGTAGCAACCAGTTTCAACTTCAGATTTACCATTTTTCGAGATATGAGTTTGGCATAATTGTACTCAGCGTTCTAAAACCAGAATAATACAAAACATTAACAGCACAACGAAAATTGTTACAAAAAAACTTATGAAACAAATGGAACATTAGTCCTTTGAGCATTGAAACATAAATAAGAGTGGAACAAGGCGATAATATCAATATCGAACGTTAATACAGTACGCCACAGTGAATGTAGTTGTTTATTCTCGCAACGTCTGCGGTACTACCCGCAAATAACAGAAAGAGCAAGTCCTCAGGGCATCGCTTTAGCTTTTCAATTTCCCTTTCGGAATTATTCGTGCTAATCGAATACGACCGCCGGGGTCTGGGGACGCGGTCGCAATGATTCATTCATGAGACTAATGTCGCATTCTCACTCAGATATCAGGTATTGTGGTCTAGCACTTACGTCGCCATCGGTCGCCTTCCAGGCTCTTCAAAGATGTAGAGTAGCTTTCACTTGCAATGGGCGTTATTTTTGTGAGATTTATTTGTGACTACGTTAAGCTTATGGTGAGTGGTAGCTGAGCATAATAAAATATTAACAAAGTTTTGGCTAAGGTATATAGGCAAGCTTAAAATGAAATCAATTACTTAATTTTAAGCTACCTAATTATTTAACGCTTTCCTCCCAAATTGCATTGGACACCACACGACACCAAAGCATTTTATTATTTGCTGCAGCCGACAGAAAATAATAAAATTTTATTGGTTTCGTTAACTGTGTACTTATTTAAAATAAGCTTTCGCAAACGCACCGTCTCTAAACTCCCAAAAAAACAATAATTCACACTCCTCCGCCGTAAACACTACGCCTATCAAAATATACCAGTAATAACAAAACTATCCGATACACAAACAATGTCCATAGAAAGTTTGAACGCATTGTTCGATATGAGGGTATGAAGGCGTTGCATCGTCGCGTTGCAAATGATGAGGCGCGAGGTATTGTCGCAGCATTAATGAGCGCCGCACGCCCGGCGCCCGCGCCGCCCGCCGCCGGCCCGGCACCCGCCCGTCCCGGCGCCCGGCCGGCACGGACAGCCGCGCGGAAGAGGAAAATTAAACTCCTGGGCCCCCGGCTCGTGTTCATTACTCCACACCCGATTACTCCACCGCTGTTTGTGAATGCAGCTCTAAAGTACCACTGAAAGAGCTGTATGGAAACATTGGAATTAGAAACTGTGATAATTAGTGCTCAACTAGAATAATATACTTGCCACTTTTAATGCGCTGCTATAACTTGTACATTAATATGTGGCGCTGTGTTTTGTTATTTGTAATACGCTGACTGTTCAGAGAGGGTGGTAGCCTCTATTTGTTTTTCATTTTATTCTTCATTCAGAGCAGTGGTAGAAACATAAAGTCCGTGGGGTATTGCTTTAAGATTTCAATTTCCTTTCCGGAATTACTTGTACTCTAATCGAACACGCGTCAGGGGACACGGGGGGTGGCGGGGCGCATCGCAACCGCAAATTACTCCAGCACTCTGCGTACGAATGTTTAAAATGTATTATTAAGATATTTACAACGTCGCGTTTGCTGCACGAGGGTTAATGTCTAATGACCTTTAATTATTTATTCTTTCCAACTAATCGATTGGGTTTTTTTGGGTTAAGGTTAAGGTTGGGTTAGGGTTAAGATAAGCGCCAGATTGTGTTTATCACCACGATATTTTTTATTAAGTGAAGATACGATGACTAACTGATTAAATAGATCTGGATCATGATGATGTGACTCAAAAAATTAGTTGATAAGATTATCATATACCTATATGAAGTCCACATAAAATAATTGAAGTATTGCAATTTAATTAAACAGAAATAGTAGATTTAAAATAAGTAGTTATGCATGGTAACGTCAGTAAGTTATGTCGGGGCGGGCGGAGGCGCGCGACAGCCGGCTGCTGATTGTAAAGCGCTCACAGACGGAGCCTATTCGATTTCACGGCTCGCCGCGCCCGATATTTATTGTCATCGGTGCAGTTGTACGACACGGCGCCTACTGAACCGCGCTGAAAAATCTCCATTCCCCGAAATCGGACGAAAACATTCCGCTGATACCCGAACCATCAACTTCGACAAAAAAAAGTTCGTACATACCATGTAAAACGACAAAAACGTCACGTGGACGCGGCTTTAACAATCGTTACTTGAATATGTTTGCAAGCAGCTACACGACACCTTGTCTCGTTAGTAAAAAGTGATGTTACGTACGATTTATCACCTGCACACGACACGGAAGGCCCCCGGAGCCGAGCTTCCTTTAAAACCTGTCAGCGCTGAGAACTGAAATGAAAACAAACGCGTGGATTTACACACTTGAAATATTATAGTGGCGATGGCGAATGTACCCGCTACCGTCCGTGTCCGAGCGATCCACATCGGTTTTAATTTATTTCAATTAAATTTCCATGAGTTATTCCACGTTCATTGAGGTCTATAGAGCAGTATGAAACTTTTCATCATCATCACCCAGTATTAAAAATTATATAATAGAATAAAAACCTTCTGTAGCCGCATTTTAATCAGTAAGGGATCAAACAACTTACTTTTTACTTAAATTGTCTTCTTTCCAAATCAAACACCACACTCTACTCTTGCTTTAGAAGTAACAAATACGATCCCAAGCTACAGCTGACAAAATGATAATATCTCGGGAACCCTATCAAGTTTGGCAAACAGTTTGCGAACTTATTATTCGGTCGATAGCCACCGCTCGCCGAAGAGGGTTAACTACTGACCTCCAGTCATGTTTGGCGGAACAATTAAACTGGTCAGCCAGTACATTAAAAAGCTGCCAATGGCCGAACAAAACTGAATAGACTATAAAGTCATTTTCAGCTAAAAGCGTAAATTGTACGGTGGTAACTCAATAGCAGAGAGATAGTTAATTGGTACAATGCCAACTCGGTGGATATCTTTGTTTTAATTCAATTGTCTCGAAGCTAATGCACTCGGTGGAGCAATCTTAACCGTGTCCAGGCTGATTATGGTAACTTGTCAGATTACTACAACTGTACATATCTACAGTTGAAAAAGCTGTTTTTTTTTTTGTATTCATTTATTTTTACTGCTTTTAATGTCAAAACTGTTTTATTGTTTACAGTTTTTTTTACTAACTCTGGAAAGTTTCAGTCACTAAAACCTATTTAATTATTTTGGTTCTAACTAGTTTTAGTACATTTAGGACTTGTTTAACCTCAAAACTTTTCATTAGCATGTATATACCTACTTAGCAAAATTAAAACGTAAGATAAGATATAATACAATGTGGAGACAACAATACGATACTAAATAAAAACAAAGATAACTTATTTAATATTAGACCCAAAATACTTTGTTCTTAATAACATAAAATAACAATAATTACCGTAGCAGAAAATTATGTTTAAAAGTTGCTATGTGTAGACTATTAGTGCTCGTGACTATAAATCCAATGAGGAACCACAAAAATCGCAAGCGGCAACCACACGAAGCACGAACGAATTCGCAGTTCAGAGCCGAGCTATTGAGCAGACAGCGACATCGGTGTGTGCTTAGCTAGCACAAATGTCGACAGTTGCAATGCGTGGCACTGAATACGTTCTCTGCATCTCCTTATTGACACGCCGGGAGGAATATGTTTAGGCACGTGATTACCGCAAGGCTTAGGTTAATCATTCCCTTTATAAACGCCGCTGTCAAATGCATTTGCACCGCTGCAAAGTGTGCTGATTTGTATAGGCTCATTGGACATTCATTGATTATCGACTTGTACTCAATTATACGGCCGCTGTTTAATGTTAACGTTTCTTGCTATTGGTGTTAATTTTGGTAAAGTAGCGTAGGCAGTGATTAATGCATGATTGTATCTATAACTTCTCAAATATTAGTAACGTAGAATATGCTATAAACTTGGAATTTGTGAGACAAACAAACTAATCATTTGAAGCAGGCGTTACAAACCGAAATTAAATGTATTGTAACTTGACTTTACTAAGTATAACGCCGAATTTACATGACGAAACTAACTTAGTTATTGATTAGTTTCACGTGTAAATAGATAATTATTTACACGTGAAACTATCAATGAATAACTAAGTTTGCGCAACCAGTTTCGTAATGTAAATTATCTTAAGGTAAAGAATCTTACCGTGAAAGTAAAAATACTTGAATACGGTTCCGACATCAATTTTTTGTCTTATTTGTTTATCAATTATATTGCAGGCACAAAAGACGTATTGAAATTAATTATTAAACAATAAAAGTTTAAAACGTAAACACAGAACACCTATTTGTGCGACTGGCAGACAATAGCCGTGCGGCGTGTTTGGACTATCAAACTATCAGCCAACGCACAGCACGCTCGGGTCATCCCCATTGTAAAGAATACCTATACATTGATAGAGGAGAATAAATTCACGAATATTTTTGTTTGATTTCAGCACCTGAATGTTTTTTTTTATAGAGATTACACATTCCTACACTTTTATGCTTAAATGTATGTAATTCCAATTAATTTAACTTATTTTTCTCGGTTCTGCGTGAATATGTATACTTCGTCAATGGAATACGATACATTATTTATTATTCTTCTTCAACATTCAACCAATCTTACCTGATTAATACCTTATCCTGACAACATTTCAATCCACTTAAAGCTATAAACAGTAATAAAATCGCATATGCTATAAAATAACGCTTTACGTAACATAATCCGGAAAATTTATGACTACCTTCGAGACAATAATAAGAGTCGTCGACTCACTTACATCGTGATTAAATTATCATTGCAAAGTCAGACTGCTACAGTTAACGTTATTTCTCGCTCATCGCTTCCACTGGATTAGTCCGAACGTTTTATTATGGTATTATTCAAAGCTGTCTTAACATATTAAATAAAACATGAAACTTGAGGGTGAATTTCGATTTTGTTTGTCAAAATATTCTCTTGACATTTATCCTGTTTTGCTTCCCACAGACGACACACATTCATGTGTTTCAACGTCCGCAGATTAATTATACAAAATTACAAAGGTACCTATATTTCATAAGTTGTAGTGTTAAATGGCCACAGTAAACTGGTAAATTACTCCAGTAATAAGAGCAAAATGAAATATTATGTCGTTTCAATTTGAAATGTAACGAAGCCCTACGTATCCGTAGTGGTGCTCAAAAATAAATTATTTTAATATTTTAGCTGGCGCAAAATAATGGTGTTAGCTGTTTTCCGGCGAGATTACGAACTAATAACATTACAAAACAAGCTCTTTGCGGGTAAATTATGCATGCACTCTCGGATCATTACCGAGCCTCGCTTGGCCTCAGTTCAAAATCTTACGATTGCTTCGTGAACCAAATCTTTCACAGCATTTTAATGTGTACTGCTAAATCTACACTAATCGACTACATTAATGTTTGCCGAAAATAATTAGATTAACGATGACGAAATAACAAGTGCACAAGAAGGTGCTAGACATACTTACATTTGTGAATTTATTAGTCACCAAAAAGTAATTACGTACGGGTACCCATACCCGCACTTACCTAATTTAACGTACATATTATGTAACATTTTACCATATTGTGTAGCTTAAGTTATAAATTATCTAAAGTAAGTCAAAATGACCTAGATACAGTAATTAATGAAATATATCAAAGTAACACAACATGATATCTCGGTTCACCCCACATTACCCAATCAATGTGTGTCGCAACAACACGAAAAGTAATTGTACGAGGTCGAGGGCAGGGCTCCGGTAACATATCGGAAGAGATGCCCCTCCGGGAGCGCCGGATTAGCGCGATCTTTTCCGAATTGAGGGTAAACATCCGAGAGATCCGCTCCCCAGAGCCCACGCAAAGGTGAGCCTGTTTGTTACTTGAAAATCGCATTACTCCTCACTCGCTAACTACGTGTTGTGTAGTACGGCTATTTTTTTTTAATTTGCAATGTAACTGTCAATTATGTGAAAATTTTAATGGGAATTACTCAATTGCTGAAAGAAAGATCTTTCAACAAACATTTATTTTGTTTTCACAATTAGAAAAACTTCAGCGAACTGATACAGTTTGGCTAAGTAAATCTAATGTTATTTTTACAGAAATAGAATATATTATATACAACTATGTAAACAATATGTGTTTATTATGTTTTAACTATGGTAAAACGAATTCGGCATACATCGAAGTTTAAAACAAATAATTTGCATTGAGATCGCTTACCATTCTACTCAGAACTGCTAAGATAAAAGCCAGAGAAATCCTCGTGAGCGCTCAAATTCTTGGAGCGCAGTGGCGAACCGTCTTTGCCCGACGGGCGGTAATAAAAACGGCTTAAATAGGATTTTAACCGCGAGTTCCTCGCCTTAATTAAATTGGATTTGCGAGTGAAAGAAATATACGTGAAAAATTCGTGTCGATTATGTCAGGGGAACGAGTTTTGGAATCCCTTTTAGTAAGCGGATTATGTTCGTCTCCCAGAGATTATATTTGTATTACGTTTGTTTCAATGCGAGCACTGTTGATAAGAATGTCTTTAGTTAAAACGATCTGGAGCCGAGAGCCGCTTTGTGCGCTACGAGGAGACGTAAGACAGGAAGTAACAGCCGTGGCGCCGCATGCACCGCCGCGCGCGAGCGGGGACATCCTCCCGCGCCTTCTTTAAAGCACAGGTACTCGCATAGGTACTCGTAGACACAATGTCTGTTAAATATCAATACGTACATTAAATTCTATGGAGATTACAAGAAAGTCATAAAATATCATGATACGAGCTAATATTCTACATTATATGCACTTAATCGCTTTTTCATGGTATTGTACGTGGTAGTTGAAATATTAAAACTCTGAAATAACGCCAGTAACAGCTGCAGTAACGGGGTTTTAATTATCACTTACAACGCCTTTCAGCCGCGGAAAATTACTGCCATAAACCATTTAGAACAGAGAATAGCTAAACGATTTAGGATGCCAGTTATTAGAATATAGCCGGCAGTTGTCTGCTTGACGCCTTGTGGCCGAATTTACAAGCGTCGTTAACAAAGTTACATTGATGTATAAGTGGCTAATATTTATTGGCTTTTTTGCTTGACTTGTGGCTAATTAAATCAGTGGCGGTTCAGTATTGAATAACATTATCCCTCAATTAACATTCGAGGGTCGATTTTTAAAGCGGCTACAAAGGCGGGCCGGTGTAGGCAATAAAACGGCTCGTCCCTTATCCGTCATTCAGCCCTTGGAGATTTCTTCTGGGGGAATAATTTACGTTGATCGCCCGGAAGGGGAGCGTAACTGCCTCACTGAAACTTTAAGCTTTCACTCAGAATGGTTGCGATTCGCGGTGTCTCAACTTTAACTAATAAATTGGTTACGATAGAATAAGTAGCGATGTAAAATCGATCTCCAATTAGTTCGTTAATTTATAATGCGTAGCAAATTATTTCCGACGAATTACGAATTAAATCCATCTGCGCGTTTTTGAGATTCCATTTAAATATGAAACAAACATTCAACGTGTATAATTGCTTAAAACATTAGTTTCCTCTTACATAGTTCAGTATTTACCAAGTGTTAAAAGTTCTTTAAATTTGTTTTCAACAACATGTGTTCACGGTTTTTTTAAATTCCCTGCAAAGGGCGGCCCGGCGATGATGACGTCACGTGTCGATGAGTGTGAATAAAGCCTTTGACGCCTTTCGCCGCATGCATTTCAAGCCAGCCGCTTCAATCCCAGTTTACACGCAACCCTTGCCAAGAATCACTTTGCAATAAAAATGCAAAGCTTTTTGAACCCATAAATTACAAAGGGGCATTTTTTCATGAAACGTACGTAACGTATAATTTATAATTTCAGAGTTTGCGTAGGTGATTATTTTGTATAGCTTACACGATTACTACTGCTACTACTGTTAGCTTGCATCATCCCACTGCTGGACAACGGCCTCAATTAAACATTAGCAAAAATACTTAAAGTACTATATTTATTTATTTCGCTAACAATCTTTACATTGTATCGAAATGTATTAATTATATGTAGACTAAAACAACATGAAAACATTAAATTAATATACAGGGTGGATTTTTCAAATGGGGCAGTAAGGACAGATACCTTAACCGTTGTAGCTACAGGAAAAGAGTCTAATGACTAGACCTTACCTTTTTGAGACATTTTGATCTGCATTCACAGATTTTTTTTAAAAATACAGTCTGCAAGAAAATAGGCAGTTTTCTCAAAAACTTTTTTTGATGCCAATCGATCCTGTTTCTTATAACGATAAAAAATTCTATCGGACCAACTGAGGTTTGAGTACTAAAAAAGTCAGAAATCGCAAAAAAGCTTTTCCCATACATTTCCTAGGAAATGAGACTCCAACCTACTTTTCACGATGGATAGACTGGCCGAAAATAAACAAAAAAAAACAAATTTCGACGAATACGTGTTATAATTTTATTTCATTTGAGAACAAAATTTTGGTAGTTTATTGCTTTTGAAAAAACTTTGTCCATAAGTAAGGTTTTTGCAATTTCTGACTTTTGTAGTGGACAGTCTTCTTTAACGTTTCCCATACAAGTCTGAAAGTTAAAAATTATTTGATGTATTTTTTTTCTCAGAACGTCGGAAATTACAAGCAGCAAATTGTCTTGTTCTCAAAGGAAATAAAATTATAACGCGTATTCTTCCAAGTAATTTTTTTTTGTTTATTTTCAGCTAGTCTATCCATCACAAAAAAGCAAGTTGGAGTTTTTTTCCTACCTTAAGTAAAGAAAAAGTTTTTTCAAAAGCTACAAACTACCTAAATTTCGTTCGTCCGTTCCCGTGAATGGGACAAGTTATTTGCGATATCTAACTTTTCTAGTACTGTAACTTCAGTTGGTCCAATTGAGTTTTTGGATCCTTATAAGAAACAGAATCGATTGGCATCAAAAAGAGTTTTTGTAAAAACTGCCTATTTTCTTACTGATTTTGGTTTCAAAATCTGTGAATACAGATCAAAATTCCTCAAAAAAATAAGGCCGTTCTTAAGACCGTTTTTCTGTACCTACAACGGTTAAGGTAGCTGTCCTTACCGCCCCATCACAAAAATCCACCCTGTATATAAATATATACAGAATGGATTTTTATATATATATATAATAAGGATAAATGAGTGATAGGTTTCAAAAATACAAATCCTAGGTACCTATCTATTAATTATTAACACCGATACTAATATCAAGAAAAGAAAACAAACAACCTGTAATGTAAAAAAAAAAGGTTAACAATCATAAGTTAAATAAGATATTTAATAATAATATAATATGAGATATTTATTAATGTTTACCTTCATCATTCACTAATTTGTTATTTGTTTACATTGCAGGTTTTCACCGTGAACCGAGAAGTGAAAGTAGCCGAAAGTTACTAACGAGTGAGAGTATTTAACATTCCGTGAGGCTCGCGAGGCCCTCAGGGACGTCTTGTTAAGAAGAACACTGCCCTCTGCGACACATCACTCGTAAAACATAGCCTATGGACCTTCTGGCTTCTACTTGACGTTTACGGTACCTAATATTAAATTGCAATTTACACATTGACATTAAAAGTGCCTGTTTTTTTTATCGATCAGTGTTTAAACAAAAAAGGTTGGTCTTATAATTTGTGAATATGAGGTGACGTGAATATCCATTTCAATACTGTATTAAATTTTATAAGTAATGTTTATTATTTATGTTTTCAACCATTTTGCTATTAAGACACTTTTGAACAACCTTTCATCTGTATACCATCACTTCAACATGTATACCAAGTAAAGATTCGCTTTTTTTCAGTCCACCATTTGATTTACCACTTTGTCCGCCCCCATGCTAATAGCTTAACGACCTTCTTACCACACTAATAAATCCAACTACATACTATTTCACCACATTCTCTTGTTCTAAAATACTTGAGCCGTTATCAAACCATAGGTACTGAGGAGTGTGGATGGTGTTATCGTTCGCCCATAAAAGGGTGTGCGGTGAACACAGAGCTACACTAATTCCTCTTTACGAGCATCGATGGGTCGATTCGATATAGACATACGTATATTAAACATTTTCTGACTTTAGTGGACAAAAGAAATCATGCAGAGCAGAAATCTATTTTTTTTTAAATATATATAAGTAAATATTCTCACTTTTACGCTTTTTCTTCGCAGAAGTAGAACGTGCTTATTCCGCGGAAGTAAGTTATTATATAATTTGATTCGAAATGGCTAACAAAATTATCTTGCAACAACACAAGTTTCTAATTCCTTTCTGTGAAGATTAATATTATATTTCGATTGCATAAATCTTATTATATTGTAAATCGATAGGTACTCTTCTAATAGAGCCAGTGCAGTTGGACTAACTCAACTTTTAAAGCCAAAATTTCATCGATATTTTTATACAAAGTTCGAGATTTTTATTAGATAAACCACGCATACTTCAGTAGTATAACGTACGTTAGCTCTCAAAACGGAGAGCTTTTATCATGTCACCATAAAGGAGAGTGCAGTGGTCGATGCAGGTTTGGCGTTAATTCTTGTTTACGGCGAATCGCTTTTAGTGGCCCTGTTCAAAGCGCCGCCCGACGCCGGCCGACGCGACGCTCCGTGGCGCGTGAGCCGATAGATTGAATTCACGCGTCTGCAACACGACAAGATCGCTAACCAAAAACAATAATTGATGACACGTGCGTGTCCAGAGATTCTGCAGACATTGAGTATGTTGTGACAAATGGTTTTCTTGGACCTTGTATGAACCTAATCTGTATAATCGTATTTCAATTTACTTTTATGTAACTATTTCTATTATTCATCAAACAAAATAAAGAACATACCAAAATAGAAGGTTCCGCTTTAATACTTAACTTCTGAAATAATATTTTAAAAGCTTGGTAGATAGAAAAACAACAGCTGAAAATATTTTCGCTCCTAATCCGTAATTTAATATTAATTTATAGTCCAAAATCACCGTCTCGCCGTCATCGAGTCGGAAAATAACGGAAGTATTTAAAAGAATAAGGCGGTGTTTTGAAGAGGTCGGAAAAACAATTAATCATTCTACTCTTTTATGGAGCTAAAGGTTGGAGGACACGATTGTTCTGTAATACTAGGGTTGTTCTTTTGTTACCATAAAACCGAATATATCACAATCAAACACTAGTAGACAGTATAATAGTTTCCTAAAGACCACTCGGCAACCCTCCGCGCGTCAATGCCTATTATTAAATGCTGAAAATGAAAGTGACGGAATATACCGTCCGTGTTTAGATAATACCTCCAAATAATGGACGCCGCGATGCGCATTAATATTGAGGTAAATCTTATTAGGACCGCCTAAACGCCGCGATAATATCATATTGTTTTGGAACTCACCATCCGCATTTCCTCTCTTATGCTTGGAAGGGTTCCATCCTCAGGGACGACCGAAGCCTCTGAATATTCATAGTATTATCACAAACCGACTTACAGAACTGAGCAGCGTCATAAATACATAATACCTTTCATTTCGAGATAAGAATCATTTACGTAGCTTTCGCGATGTAGTGCGGCGGCGATTTGTGTGGAACAAAGCAATATTTCACGAGAGTGTAATAGGAACACGTCGTTCGGTTTTTAAAGGTTTGGCGGGTGTTATTGGAAGTAGGTCTGCGCTGTAATTGTTGTGTTGATTTCCCCCGAGGCCGCGGCTCTCCGACGTAGACGCTACCGGTAGTGCCCACCGGCCACCGGCCCACGTGCCCACTAGCGCCCTCTGTAAACATTATGCCACCAAATTATTGTTATTACAATTAATGCCAATACTCTGTTGTAAATAAACAGTTAAAACAACAACAGAAAATTGCAACTATAAAAGCTTTAAAAAAAAAGGTTCCGAAACATACCAATGAACGATTTATATTTAGAAGTTATTTTCGATTCAAAATACTCTTTTACTCGTAAAAAGTGTCCATATTGAATAATTTCCAACATTATTCCGCGTCAAAGTATCACAAACTGTTGTTAATTCCGCCTAATATCGCCGACAACCTCTACGCGCTGTCACACCGGGGTCCGATATAAACATGATGGATATCCCCATATAAAATGAATAAGCTTTATGTACGAAGCCCATGTAAGTGCGCCCTTGTTTACATTCCACAGCACACCGCTTATAACGAATTATTCCAATATTTCATTCATAAATACTTCACTAAATATATATGTATATTTTACGTGCATGTTTTTTGTAAATACCAATTCATTGAACAGGAAATTATGATGTAAATAAATATTTAACTTTAAACATTTCCGTGTTGCTTGTTTATTTCAAAAGATTGTTTTAATACAACAATCTGTAATTTATATGAGGCCTTCGAAAAATCTGAGGGAGCAGTGGTGGCGCAGCGGTAACGGCCCCGACTTACGAATGGGTGGTCTTGGGTTCGAAACCAAGCAGGCGCTTTACTTTATGTAAATAATGTCATCACCACTACTCTCAAAACGGTGTAGGAAAACATCGTGAGGAAACCGGCATGTCCTAGAACAGAAAAAACGAAAACATGTGACATCAACAACCCGCACTCGGACCGCGTGGTAAATTACAGTCCACTGCCTCTGAAATAGAGGAGTCCTGTGTCCCAGCAGTGGGGTCATAATAGGCTGATTACGCTACGAAAAATCTGGTGCATTATATTTAATATACGAAACGAAATCGAAAGATTTATATTAATCTGTAAAAACAATCATCATACAAAAGATGTAATAATTTGAAACTTGTTTATTTGAGACTAGCTTTTGCCCACGGAAAAATATCCTTTGTGTGTCCTAACCCTAAACCCTACCTATGTATGTACATTGAAATCCGTTCTAATGGTGGGAAAAGTAAATAAACGACAGACAGACCAACAGATAGAGCTACTTTCGCATGTATAATTAATATTATTATTCCTATTACTTGCATGCATCCATACTAATATATGGATGCATGCGAGTAAAAGGAATAGAACAGAACAAACAACTGTGAAGTGCTTTAGGTTTCTCACACACCATTCATAAGCGTCGAAATGCGAGGACTGTTTGCTCTAGACGGACGAGCATCCAATAATAGGTGCATTCGATACGACACGCACTGTCGGGTATAGGTACCTAGTCACCTTTAGTTATATGTGTACACTGTGATATTCACGAGTGTGATTGTGATTTTGTGCCCTCATTTATGTATCTAAACCGCTTTAAAAGAAACATTATCTTAATAAACTTTAATCAACTCTTACGGTAAACGACCCGATCCATTATGGTACCTAGATACTCCATAAGTTTGTGCGGTAGTGTGATCTCCAAATTATTAGTGTACGCGGCTTCTAAAACAGCCAACATTTTGTGTGGATGTCACTTGGCGCCCTGCCAACCCTGTAACGCGAACAAAATATCAAAGCGATAATAAACAATATGTTAGCGCCTCGCTATACAAAAGGCAATCATTCTTTAACAAAAGATCTATGTTTAACTCGAGAAAAGAAAACGAAACGAAACGTTTGTCGGCTCGCTATCAACACTATCAATCACGCGTATAATAGCCCACGTCCCCTAACACACGTTCTTAAATAATTTGTCAAAAGTCGCTCCCTGCCCATACTGCCGCCGTCTTCCACTACCTACTTATTCCGGTTTTTCTTGACACTTGTATGGGCAATTTTTCACTTAAATGACACAAACAAAATCACAAAATGCTGCAGACATTACGACGCCGTCATAAATACTAAGTATACGAATAAAACGGTAAATTCCGGATAAAATCAACAATTAACGTTTAGGAGCAATAGCTACATGACATTGATCGATGAAAATACCGTAGCGTATCTATCAACATCTAGTAAATTGAGAAAGGAGTAAAAACGTTAAGTGGAACTTGTAATATTAATTACTTGGGGTGTTAAATCTTTCCCAAGATTTGTTTACCAGTACAGTACAAGGAATTAAATGTAGAGCTCAAACAAACAAACAAGGACAAACGCTGAATTCGATAGAACGGCCGTGAATAGGCAGGTGGTGTAATATTTTTTCCAATTTAGAATCGGTCTGGATTCTAACTCATAGATCAAGCGCGCGCTAGCACGAAACCATTACACTTTGTTGACATCAACGAATGCCCTTTTACATATTCACCCCGAGCACACAAAGATTGAGCCGTGAAATTGAAAATGGTTTCTATGAACAAAAATTTATTCCACGCACGTTCTCGACATATCGTCACAACACGAGTGCAGCTTGTTATATCTATGTCAGTGTGACGTCATTATATGGCTTTATGTTGATCAATCTATTTCCGATAATATTTTAGGTTAATTACTCGTTAATGCACTTTCATAGAACTATATTTCACCTACGTGCTAAGAGCAATTGCTCACGGAATACATTGCTTTGACGTACACTGAAAAAAGTAAAAAATCTTTAACTCACTTTGAAAGCGTTGCTAGCGCCTTATCTTGAAAATCGGAAAACTTTTTAAAACGTTAAATGTATAGTGTAAACCAGCAAGCACCTACTTGCATTTTTAATGTGTGTTTAATTTCACGGCTATTTAAAGATTGACTGAAATATTGGAATCACAACAAAGGCCGGGAATAATGCACAGAAAGCTGATTGAACGGAATGGCGGAAGTTCATAAAAGGGGTTTAATTACGACACGTCATGATTTTATGGCTCATGCATATTTTCATACAATTTAAATTTCTTGTTTGAATTTAGGTAAGCAACAAAAACTGAGCAATTTATTATTAAAAAACTAATTTCTCACTCTCGGCTCACTATGAATGAGCCATCATACAATCTAGTCGGTTGGCGCTGCAACGCCGGCATTTGGCAAAATTTTATAAGCGTTCCCACTTCATAGTAATGAAGTGCCTACTATATTCAAAATTGTAGTTTGTTTGCGTTTTCAACACCTTTGATTAAACTTTCACATTACGGTTTTGGGCGCTCTTTATTAAAAGGTGCCAGAATTCCAGATTATTTAATTTCTTTGAATTAAGTCTTAAGTTAGCAGTAACGTAGGTTTAAGATAGAGCAGGCTTTAATATAGTGTTGGTATGTTACAAAGGATTTGTTACAAAAAAAAAAATAGCCACGAATCTCTCTCGCAAGCACACTTTGACTTCGTTACAGCTCTACCTCTAACGTTTTAACGTATTCAAGCAAGCCTAACTTGACACACGAGACAAATTTCGACAAAACAAGAAAAACAGCATTCTCGCGCTTGTCATGTTAGGACACTGAACGAGACACAATAGAAGTTACAGCTAACTAAGCTGTCAAATAATCTCAAATAAAGAATTAGCTTGTCGGACAATTGTTAAAAGCATATTTCTATAGTAGGTATATCAGCTTGTTATCTCCGGTAGTTATGTGGGGCAGCGCGGCGCGGGCGCTCAAGCTGTTTATCCTGTAAGTATTGCGAAAAGATCGAACTTAATCCCAGCGGGCCCCGCCATCCTGCGCTGGATGTGATAGATACTGAAAATTGCATAAAATCCATCAACACTACTACTTTGTGCCGAAGCTTAGCTTTTCGACGGTTACAAAACGAACGCGAGGGAAATAGATTTAGTAGTTAACATAATTTTGTACCCTTAAACAGGTTTGAAGTTTTATTTCGGATTTGTGTTGCGATACCTCAGCTGTAGTTTTGCTTGACAATATTTAATTGGGTTGTCACGCGAACTGAGTGTTTTCTAATTACTTTAAATATCTAGCTTTGGTTAAAGAAACTTCACACTTCTTGGCTTTCCACATTTCTTCTTGTTTTCCTACAAAGACTTTGCTTTACGGTCAGTTTATTTAATTTCCAAAACTATTTCTAAACCGATTACTGTCTGAACAACAAAAGTTTTTTCACTATTTAGAACATATCTCAGCACCCCTGTACTACATTTTATTTGTTCCGAGCGGCGCCGGCGGATCAATAACATCATATTTCAGGAGTCACACTCTGAGAATAACATATTTTTCTAACCGCTTGAGCGGCAAAATAGAATCACTATGTCAGCATTTTGCCGGAGGTCGAGTACTGGCGGCCATATGTGACCGTGTTGTGGCTTCACTTGCCTATACATTACTATTTTTGTGTTTGTTATGTAGATGTAGTTTTTTTTTTTTTTTTTTACAATAATAATTACGAACCGGGTGAATACTTATTCATCCGGCTCTAAACTCTGATTACAATCCATCTACCTTCTATACTAATATTAAAAAAAGAGGTCAAATTATAAAGGGGGTAATGTCCGGAGCTACCAGTCGGATTAAAAAAAAATTGCATTGGATAGCACAATTCTTGAGGAAGGATAAAGGCTCGTGCACGAAGTCATGGGCAGAAGCAAGTCAACAATATGTTGATGGATTTTAATTACAGTTTTGTACGTATCCTAATCCTGACCATATTTCATCACAATTTCAATATTTTTTTTACTTTTCCTCTTTATCACACAGAAATATAGTTAACTTTTTACTCCTGAGAGTTTTACAAAAATAAACGCATACTTGTATGCAACAAGACGGTTTTTTAAGCTAAAGTTTCTTTAAAAAAAATCTTATTCATGTTATCGTAGAACTGTCCAAAATTATTTAACTATACAGACATATAGAACGAAAATCATAATTTAAAATGTATATTTCCAGAACTCTGTAATGTCGAATACAACGAAAACACAACAGAAATACAACAACAGTATAATATGAACATAAACGTCCAGTGCTTCCAGACCATGAATCTGAACTGCAAATACAAGGCTAGTATTTAGTTAATAAAAGATGATATATTCACATAATACATCACGAATGCAAGTTGCATTAGCAATAATTCCCTGGCCACCAAAGTGAACCATTATAACTAAAACAACAGCAAAAGCAAAGTTAGAGGGAACACATTCAGGATTAAGCTTCACTTGGAAATTTGGATTTCACTTAAGTACGTATACAAATGCGCAGGTGAGTCCGTGTCTCTTCGTTATTATAGACAACCAGAACGTTCATTTTGCATAATGTTATTTGAGTAAATTAACGGAAAGAAATTTGGATTTCAAATAGGTAGCATCAGAGTAGGTATGTATTGTCATAGTTTGTACAAGACAAGAAGCATCAGAATAAAATAAAACAAAAAATAATTTTAAGTGTTTAGGTACCTACAAAAAAAAACAATTTCCACAGTTTATCTGGAAGATATCGCTATCAGTTATAAGACCGTCATTGTACCTATAGAATTAACAATATTGTAAAAGAGCTGTGTTATAATTTTGGTAGATACACAATAAAGTATATTCTATTCTTCTATTCTATACTAACCAATTATCATGCTGGTGTTCAATGTGGTGGTTTGTTCAATTACACTTTGCGAGTAATAAAAAGTTACATCACAGTACAGATTGTTTGCTGTAGAGCAATAGGATTGAGTTCAACAAAAGAAAATGAAAGGTGTTTTTGTAGACGACTCGCAGTAACAAACAAAATTCCCTTGAGCACTTCTCAATTTGCCCTCTCAGTTCTGAAGTACCTACAGACAGGTACCATTTTCCACAGCTTATTGATTTGCTTAAAAACTTAAAATTTGAATTCACGTAGGTAAGTTCTTATTTGTCGATTCTGCAGGCAACGTTTACTGAGACCAACTTTGGTAGGTACATATACATATACATATATATATATTCTTTTGTTTGTACGAGTATATCTATAATGATTCAACCAAAAAGCTTGTGAAAAAAGATGAAAGATTATATACTATCAAAAGTTTTAAACATTATTGAACACAACAACCTTGACGATAAACTCTAGCACGTGTTCTATCCGCATCTACAAGAGAAAGCTACGTACAAACCAGTACAATTAAGTTAGGATGATTGATACCCTAACTTCACTCTGCTGATACACGTTATTGACACTGGGCGTGATGGATAGCGAACAGAAACTGCCTTTAAAACTTCATAAATAATATCCTTTCGGGTCACCGCTAATAAATGACCGATATTAACGACGACCATACATAAAGCTGTAAATGATATGTGTTTTTGTCAAAGTATCGCTGCGATAAAAAGTACAGAAATTGGGAAATATGTTTATTGTATAGGCATAAAAATTAAATGAGTAAAAGCGAAAAAAGCAGGAATGTTATACAGATTGGTTATATTTTGTATTAAGTTAAACACATAAATATATAATCGAATTTGATGCCAATATAAGATACCTACGATACGATCACCGCAAATCCACGAACATAAAGATTTAGCTATTTTTCGTTTGGTTAGTGACCAGGAGTTTATGCCGCCCATGGGCCTCTGACTTGGCTTTACATGTCGTCGAGAAATATCTCTCAGGCATGCCGGTTTCCTCACGATGTTTTTCCTTCACGGTTTTTGAAGCAAGGATAATTATACAATACGCATATGAATCCCAAAAGTCACAGGTGCGTGCCTTGGGTTCGACCGGTCCAACGGTCACACCACTAGGCTATCACTGCTGTTAAGTCGAAGATTTACCTACAACGTAGGAATCAATTATTTCTCATGCCTATTAACCTACGTAATAAATACAAAGTGGAATGTGTGTAACTGCGCAACCCGCACGACAGCGCGACGCCTCGTAACAATTCATTCCCACAATCCCTTACATCTGAATTCTTAATGAAACAAAAATTGCAAATGTCATACCATATCTCCACCAGTCCCATGAATACTAAAGACGCTATTGTGGATCGTTCACGTGCGCGAAATTGAGTCTGCTGCTCGTAACACAAATGATACTGATATGTCATGCCACTTCACCAAAAAAATCATTACTGTATGAGACTTCGAGCGTACCTACCTACACCGTGTACGATGCGACAATAAATCATGAAATCTGATTTAAAAGAATGATACACGTCGTCAGAAAACAATTGGAAAAACGTGACCGGAGCGTCGATCCCGCGGCGGGGGCGATCGCAACACGTCGCGCCGCCCAATGCATACTAAGTAATGACGCCAGTTTCAATTTTACCTCCCCTTCTCTTCATAACATATTTTAAAGAAAAAATATCTAACATATTGCGGTGAACTAGAAATTCTACTTATTTCAGAACCCAAAATTTGAACATAAACACCTCTGAGTACGAGTGAACGTCCCTATGTTAAGGAGCACGTAGAACACGGGACGCGAGCCGTCTAGAAGAGACTTGTTATAAATAAGTTATTACCGCCGCCTGATATCTGGCCTGACTGTTGGTTAACCCGTGTCTTGGATCTGCTGCCAACTCAACACGATTTCACCGCCCTCTTACTTTACGTGATCTGCCACTGTTCCGAATACATTCATGTTTACTGTATTAAACCCCAATGAATATCTAATATCAGTATCATAGCGACTAATCGAATGTTCAGCACAGATAGCTGTGATCGCTAATAACCCTTAATTTAACAATAAAATACAAAGTAGAACTAATAAGCATAAATCGAACTATTCAATTAAAGTAGCTTCAAACCATGACGTTGGCGGTACTTAGTATTCAAACGTATGCAAATTACAGACGTGCTATGCAATAAATGCCGACACACGGATCACAATTCGACAATTGGCATTTATGTCGCAATCGCATTGTATAGCTATTTGGTAGATACTAGGTACGCCCATAATTACAAAATTACTTTTGTATGAACTATTTATTGCAATGTTCCAACGGCTACAATAACCGTCAGGTATAAATTGGCATTTTCATTTTAAATTACGTCACACGCGGCTGTTATTACTAATTTGAATTAAATATTTGACAGCCGGGTATAAATCAACATTCTACGAACGTTTCCAGTCAAGTTTGTTTCAAATGGGAATTTAATAACACCTTTTAGTGACATCCTTTCAGTTTCCTAGCTCTACGATTGAGATACAGCCAAGTAGCTGCAAGGACTTGGGTTCCGTCGGCCATCCTTAGGTATTTATAAAACAGTTTCGAAAAAAAATATTTCGAACTGGCAACGTGTCATAAGAAAGCAATACACATTGTAAATGGCCGCTTATTAATATTAGCTAAATTGCCGCTTATTAATATTAGCTAAATTGACGCTTATTTCCCAGTCTGCCGTAGTGCTCCAGACTGGGAAATAAGCGTCAAATCAGCTTTTATAAAAAAAAAAACATAATACATATTAAAAAGACATAAATATTTTAAATGCAAAAGTAAAGGGGAATTTATGAACGGTTGGCAAATTATTTATTTAGTTTTCAGACGTTTAAAATTATGCTTATCTTCCCAAATATCAATCCAAAATCAGACTGAGTTAGTAATCACAAATACATTCTCTTAGATAGGTCGATCACACCCTGTATTAGGCCGTCTCTAAAACAGCGCACACTGGGAGTAAAACAGTGGAAACAGTTCGGTGTGTTTGCAGTGATAGAGCGGATCTTGCAAATCGCGCCGCGTTGTGGCGTAGGCCGGCCGCACGCTCTGCCTGTCTTACAGGCTGGCCACACAACCAGCGGGGAAACTTACAAAGGTTACAACGTTTACTTTTACTGGATATTGGCAAAAGTAAGGGCACATTCAGTAAGTTTTTTTTTTTTGCAAAACCCATTATTTGTTGCTAATTAATTCTTCGTAACGCATATCAATTGACCTTGGACCCAATTTCAGCAAAGTGAAATATTCAGTTAGCTTTTCACGGGTAAAATTAAAGTACAAATTTTTATAACTATTTTTTATATAGAGTATATTCTTATATTGATCAACCAATTTTATTCTGACATGTTCAAAACTAGTCTTTGTGAAGAATTTCATTCAAAATTACTTATATCTATATTGTATCCAGTCTGCAATGTACCTCGAGGCATCTATTCGAACGATATTCGCGACCGAGACGTTAAATATAAATGCGGCTTAAAGCCGCCTGGTGGGTATTTGGGCGGTGTGGGCCGGCTAGGGCGTAGCGGCGTAGCAGCGTAGCACTCTGGCTACAAGTGCTACGACACACGACCATTTGGATACTACACATGAATGCAATCATGTTACATTTGTCCACATTAGACCGCTTACTTTAATCTTCTCCTTTCTTCTCTTGAATTACCTATTTCTCTTTATTAGTGGGTTTTTATTTTTATTAATGTATTTATACTTTATATAGATTCTTTTCCATTATGTGAATGTTGTAGAACGTTGTAGGCTTAGTGGACTGTAGATTTGTTGACCATTTTTTATTTTGTTTAGTACCTGGTACTTGTGTCCCATACTTATTTACACTGTTCTTTAAAAATATTGTAAAAGCCAATTATTTTTAAAAGAGTAACCGTGGAGTTTCTTACCGGCTCTTCTCCATAAGAAACGACCAATTGGAACTGTGTACCTAGCTTCTGACGTTTCAAAAGTGTCCATGTAGGTTTATGTGAAATACAATATTTTGATTTAATTTAATTTGATTTGGTTATGGATTCATTCGTAGATTTCACAATACAATGATTGTGTGTCTGTGTGTCCAGAGAATGAAAAATGAGTTACTTTTTCATGAGTCTATGTTTTTTTACTTACATATAAAGAGCTTCTATAGAGTTAAACACAAGTAAAGATATCGATCCTCCGTAAAATGAAACCCGCATGCTTACTCAGCTCTCGATTACAAAGTTAGTTATTACGGTTATAAAACCTGTCGTTTTACGATTACATCTTAGCTTGCAAAGGAAAAAAACGCGACATTTTATCAAGATAATATCAAGAAATATAAAAGATTTTATACAGTAACCGTTCAGAAAATAAAGTGACAAGATTACAAAAAGTCAAGTCAGTTATACAAAAAGGTTTTATTCCGATTTATATTGTACTAAATGTAGCCTTAGATCGTGAGGGTGTCTAAAGTTTTATTACTATGTAGAAAAGCTCATTCTGTTACATAAATGGAACACCGACCCTGCCCCTAGTTTCTAGAGATTCTGGATAACAAGTTACAGCTTAATGTTGTACTTATATGTAGGATTATTATAATTGTATTTACAATTTACTATAAAAACAACGAACTCAATATTAAAAAATTACAACTTAACTTATCAATTTAGAATAGCTAAGCACTCTTACCTCTCAAAAAGAGTTATTTTTTCCATCCTAATGTTGCTTGGAGATAACAAGTATTTCGCAGTTAGAACAAACCAATTTGAAATAATTTCCAAATTATATGTATTTTACTTTATATATATAGTAAAATAAGTACTTACCTACCTAAGGTAAGTACTTATTGTACTTTTTTGCATTTCACACAATTGGTCTAAAAGATTAATCTATAAAAACATAATTAATAGACTGCATGTATTTGGTTGATTCACTTTTATACAATACTAGCTTCTGCCCGCGACTGAAGTCCTGAAGTCGACACCCGCTGTCTTCAGTAGCAATTTCCCATTGCTTGCGAAGTTTTTCGTTTTTAGTGAATCAATGAACGACTGCGTTCCTGCACTGATACAGTGACTGGTGCATCCTTACTGATTATTCATGACGAACGGCCATCACTAAAATAACATAACTGTACATTGGGAACACAGGAGTATTCTAATTAAGAGTTACCTAATCATAGATTTTTTTTCCGTGTGGTGCGGGAGTTCCGTGTGGTGCCGGACGTAAATATTAGTACCACCCCATTTCTTCCCGTGGGTGTCGTAAAAGGCGACTAAGGGACTTACTAGCACTTGCTCTCTATGCATTTTAACACCATACTGCGATCGCCAACCCGCCTGCCAAGCGTGGCGATTATGGCAAACCCCCCATTCAGGGGAGGCCTATGTCCAGCAGTGCATGTCTTTCGGCTGAAATGATGATGATGAGATATTTATTTTTATTATAGCTATAGATGACAGAAGAAGCATAAACTTCATGTTTTTCTGTGTACGTTCTACGAACTATCATAATCATAATATAATAGTATGACAAAATGTAAAAAAAAGAATCACAAATGATATCAAAAGATTGGAATCGAATTTATAACCACAGGTGTGTAAAGCAGTCATCGAACCGCAAAGCTATTTGCCTCATGAAAAGTGGACTAAAATACATGTCATGATTGGCTGCTTAGCTCCATTAAGGTGTAGAGTAATGTTAATCATTTAAAGGGTTAAATCTGTATCTATGTTGGTAAACTATGAAAGGATACGAACGTAATGCAATATTTCTCATCTCCCATAACAAATAACATAATCATTTATAGCCTACAGGCTGTCCAGACTTATTAAATGTCTATGTAAGTTTTTTACAAAACTTATCCGGTAGTATTTGCGTGATGCTGGAACATACATTCAGACAAACAGACAAAAATTCTAAAATCTTTATTTTGGGAATCGTTCCCAGACCTTGTAGCAATTACTTTTTTTCAAAAATACTCAATGCTCAGTTTTAACTTTTTATTATGTATGTATATGTCGCAGAAAGGTGGTTATTAGCCGTGATATAGTTATATCCCTAGGGATAATAAGAAAAAGTGCACCCAGACTGCTATGAACAGCTTGTTTGTTCATAGCAGTCTGGGTGCACTTTTTGATGTGAAACATCTATAGCCGCACGTAAAACCGATTTCTGGTCTGGCGACGCATGCCGTGGCGACGCGTCGCCACGCTATATGATGGTATATATATAGTACGGTGTGGCGACGCGTCGCCATGCGCAATCGACTGTGCGATTCTTTTATCATTATGCCATATTTAGTTCCTATCACAATCTGTTCTTTTCTGCATATTACTTTTACAAAATAATGTCGATGTTTCACATCTGCCAGGCGTCCCGTGACGGCTCACATTTTTTTATTTTTTTTATGTGACCAATTTCGACGTAGCGCTCGCCGGCCGGTGCCGCGGCACCGCTCGCTTCGCTCGTTCGGCTCGCGCGTAGTTGGTCACAGTTGGTCTATCCTAACCTAACCTATTTGGTCGGAGTGCCCTAATAGTTATATTTCTAGATCGTACTCGTATTATAGTTATATTCCTAGTAATATAGTTATGAACCGCTTTCATATAACTATATTACGGTATATAGATATATCCCTAGGGATATAACTAGACCACAGCTATAACCATCTTACTGCGATATATATAGATAAATTGGTTCAGTTGACCCAAAAAAAAACATCGTCAAATCATTTTTATTTAGTCGTGTTTAGATATCGATATATAATTTAATTTGACCCTAAGATTTCAATAACGGGGTTTTAACTCTTCCCAGAAGAACAATAAAACAGCTTACTTATAATTCCTCAAGAACACAAAATAATTACGAAAACCTAAGACCCTTACAAAATTAAACCCCTAAGAAATGAAATGGAAACCGTCAAAAAGACAACTTTCGAAACAAGTGCATAATCAGCTTTGGCTCGATTAATACCGCGATGCCCGAGGCGCAGCAGTCTGTCTGCTTGCTCGATATTGCCAACACAAAGAACTAAATTATTTCCTCCATTTCTTTAAGATCTCTTTGTTTTAGATACAACACGGTCTCTTCAGAAATTCCATTTTAAACAATACGCTCAACGAAGATAAGTTACTTTGTTTTTGATAGTTACATGATATTATCATTTTTAAAGTAAGTCATGGATCAGGATAAAACCGACCATTGGATGTATAGTAGTAGATGCCCTGGCAATACGCTTAATAAAAGGAACGTCATATTTATTTTCACAAATTCCTATATGAGCGTTCTTTGTTACTTCTTTTTAATTGTATCAAATAGGTACCCTACAATGTATTTTAATAAGCAAATTACAATGTTTAAACAGTAAACTAAACGTCCACTTTGATCTCGAATTTAAAACACGAAAGAGAATCGTCGCCGCGTTTCCATTCAGTCGCAACAACTTTTACTTTGTGTATCTCACCGTTCATCGTAAAATGGGTATCGATTTGCCAGTCGGTAAAGAGTGCCATAAACTCAAATTTAACATACAATAACAGTTGAAAATAGTCGGTCGTGTTCAACGAGTGGTAGTACTGGTTGGTTCCGTGCCAAACTATGCATGCAAGGGTAATGTAATTGTTTGCGCGACGTCTAATGCACTGGTAACGACGGAGGTATCGCGTCTACGTTCCGTTCGAGCCGAACGAAAATATTCGCATAAATATTGTCGCCAAAGAACATGTGCCATTTGTACGGAACTAGCAAAGATTTGTTCTGACTGGTTTTTAACATTTATAAAGTAGCTGGCACAAAAATATTTGTTAATACAGCCTCGAGGCATACCACGAAACAATATCGCAGTGGTAAACAATTATAGGGAAACCGCAAACATTGTCGGACCCACCTAATCCATAACTCATAAAAATGTACGAGCAAATCAAACATTGACCTCTTGTACAAACAAACACAATTGCACCAATATACCTGGGCTGAACACTCGTACCGCGGGTACAGTATAATGTGCATCGTTTCATGTTTATCTATGTAGTACACGGCGTAACAAGTCATCTTTAATAACAGTGTCTATCTTTTATGCTATAAAATTAAATAGCTTTCTTAATTAAATTGCTAATAATATTCGTTGAAGGTTTAAGAAAATACCCAATAAAGACTGCATAAAACCAGAGCATCGTTTCCGAGTATAATTTATTTAATTTAGATAGGTATACGTAGGCATGAGCACGGGGGCGACTGACAGCGCGGCATTTTCATTAGGTTCGTTGCAGTAAGTAAAAACTTAATAAAGTTTTACTAAAGAATTTCTAATTAGAAATTTTAGCTCTTCACGACATAGCAATATTTCAGGCCCGTGAAGGTATTTCCAATAAAGGACTTTGCCAAGTCATAATTCTTCAAAGTTACGTGTAATGAGATGTGGATATTACAGCATTCTTATGAGATTTAGATGCTCCCACACAAAGAGCCTGCGGGCCAAGAACTTGAACAAGCTTGCGATAAAATACACTGCTTTAAGTCACACACATACGTTGATATACAAAAATGTGTTAAATATAGTCAAACTTTGTACCTAGTTCGAGTGAAAAGAGGTATGGCGCGGCAAATGGCGCATAAATTTTGCTTCAAGAATAAGCGGAGGGCATTAAGAAAATATAGATTACTTGTACAGAACGTAAAAATGGCTTTGCATTGGTTAACTTAGCATAAAATTTATGACGGTACATATACAAGAAGAAATCGATTTCAATTGCAAACATTCACCAAGTAGCTTACTGTGCATTTGTACTATGTTTTGGTTTTTTAATTTCCAATTCTATTATTTCCAATAGGTACTTAAATAAAGGAAGAGACAAAGTATACAAAAGCATTCCCGTGGTCGTTCAACAAAATATTTCGATAGCGGTACCATCAATGTAAGAGGATCACAGTCGCCGTAATACCCGCTGCGTTCACTATAATAGGACCCTTAAATTTCTTATACACTTCTAGACAATAAGTATTATCACGAAACACTTCGAATAACTGTTGCAGTCGTATCAATTTATAAATGGACTATTGGAGTCGGTAATCCGTGGGGGCTGTAAGACATAATACTGGGAATTGAATTTCAGAAGTGTACGTTTAGAGGTGAAACGTCAATAGGTAAGTAATGTAGCTCTATTGCTGGCTTTGGTGAATTTACATAATATCGTGGCGCATAGTGAGCGATCAAAGCTGCAGAGAACGACGCGGACGGCGTTCAAGTATGCAATCGCGTCACGAAAGTCGACATTTGGAAAGTGGTCACGTAAAATTTTACGTTTGAGCTCGGCATCAGCGTGCGACGCCGCTTCGAACCTAATCCAATCAGAGCCAATGGCGCTGGACACGGGTGTCAATTTCGCACATCGCGCCGCCAACACCACTTCTCCTGTCATACGCTGCCATCCTAATGTACGTGTATCTGTATTTCATATGCATTTCATGTGCGGAAAACTTTGTTTCATATAAATATGGTGATAAACAACTGAATATTTAAGTTTTATTTATGTGGTCTCAGTGAGTTGTACTTGTGGTATCTGTAAATAAAACAGGGCAAGTGTTTTAATAGTGTGTATTATTTACGGGCCCTAATAACAGGCGCGGGCTGCAGGCGGTGGACTAGCCACCAGGAACTACCTCGTCCGTCGCAACACCGCCGCCTGCGAGGTACCCGGCTGGAATATTTAACGGTTATTTACCGACAACTTTACATAAATTAGTCTACAAGTATAGAGGTCCGCGAAAAACTTTCTTCAAGAACTTGTTTTCGGAACTTCTAGCGGCTTAATTAGATAACAGGCGTTATGACAAGAATGCACTCGTATTTATCCAAAATAATCCGGTTTGTGATGTGACTACTGTCTGAACTAACGAACCACTATACAATACTACTTTAAAGTTTAATTAGTAGTTTTCTGGTGCTCATTCATTTGTTATTTTAATCTATTATTTCTGGAAACACATAACTTAAGTAAACATCAACGCAGGTACCCTGAATTGCGGTTAACTTTCAGAAACATTCCAGTGAACTAATTTGGAACTTCGCTGAAACGTTCTAAATAATATCCAATAAACCCACGAGAAAATTATCTTTATCAAAAATCTGGTAAAATGAGCAACGAAGCGGAAGCAAGTGGCAGTTAAACGATTTGTCGGCGTATTAATAAAACGATTAAAGGAAGCTCTCGGTGGTAATCTGGGAGCGACGCGGCGCGCGGCAGATGGCCACAATTCCCAAACTTTGATGACGACGCCCGGCATCCGCAGACAGAACCAACGATTTGTAGACTTTTGTTGGCGACTACTTGGGTACATTTAAAAGGAACAAGTTGCGAGGACGCCTCTTAATTTTCGTTATTCAAACTTAAACCGCCACTCGCCAGCTAAATGCACACCTGCCATAATAAAGCTACCGTTTCTAATTTGTCTCCAGGCGGCACCTAATGATAGGCTGATGTTCGGCGACGTCAATCGGTGTCCGTCGTTTGATGACTCGTCAAAATTGCTTCCTGTGTTGTTAAGTGCAGGAAATTGTGACTCCTCCATCGGCACACCTACCGAACGCTAACTGCTTTTACTCTTCCCTACACGGGCCTATAATCAACTGTGTAAATGTATATATCATCGAGGGGAAGCAGCCCAAATGTACACGATACAAATATACAGACAAAATATTAATGAATATTTATGTTCTTCATCCGACTCTAAATAGAAGATTCCAAAATCCCTTAATAAAACGTGACCGCTTAATTTTTATCTTAACATGTAAAACTGTCCCTTCAGTATGTGGAAGGATAAATCCACGCCAAAACGGTAAATGGTGCTTGAGGCAATATCTCGGCAACAGCAGCTGTGAAGTAATGGCGCCGACACTTTACGCGATGTGATTACGACCACCTAAACATTCATTACAAGTAATGTCCGTCATTTATCTGTCCTAATCACTGTGTGAGCGCTCGCCCCGTGCCTGTGCCCATGCGATTATTTTTAAAATAGCTAGCATAAACAAACTAACTAAATGCCAACTCACCCCCTCTTTATACTAAGCAAGGATAATAATGAACGCGAATAAAAACTAATACATTTACAAAGGCCGGTGTGTTGAACCGTGTGGAGGGCTGCGAGCCTAGCAGGTGAACCCCGCTAAATGTTTCACGGTTTAATCAAGCCCCTGCTATCAGGCAAGACAAATAGTTAGCTCATCTGCATCTATACGAGTCGGAGCCGCCGCAACCAACAAAGCATCGATATTTTACTTTAACTTCCTTACGCGGATAATAAATGTATCGACTCGTAGCTTTCTCGTAATCAGGTCATCAACAGGCAATAAATTAAATAGAGTTCTTTGTAAAAATCATAAGTATCGAAAGCGGCTTTAAGCAAAGCAGAGGTTGGTCGGCTAGTGCTCAATCGCGCTAATGGCAAGAACCGCAAGCGCAGTCCCCGGGGACATACTAACTAAATATGTAATGGTTATTCGAAGCGGTCTCGCTACACTTAGGCCCCACTTCAAATTGACCAGATAAAGTTACGTGCATGCTTCAAATACAATTCACATACTTAGTTCGTTTACTATTTCATTCCTTATTCATGATTCTTAAATTAGTGCCGGCACAGAAAAAGCCTTTGTCGTCTGTGTGTCTCGTCAATACAGCCCCACAGAGCGTAACTAATCTAAACGCGCCCCGCCCACAAGTTCAAAAGAATTTCGAGAAAGTGCGAGTGCAGTAAAACAACTTTTGAGCCTTATTTTCTCGTTCCGAAATTGCAGTGGGTTTAAGCGAGATTTCATTTGTATGGAAGCCGGTATAATCTGGAATAATACCGCAGTAGCAGCGCGGGCCTTCAAAGACGCCACTCGTCCGCGCGCCGGTTGCCGCCTGTAATGAGTTTTTTTAAATGCGCAACACATTCATGCACCATGTCGAGTTTCACTGGATTTAATGTAGTGCAAGTGCAGTTTACACAGCCGTATGATTTTAGAATAAAGTCCTGATAAGTTCCCGGCGGCATTCCCTCTAGTTTTATAATAATTAAGTCTTATTTTATTATTAACGTTTATCTTTCAGAAATGAACCATAACAGTCGTCCGCTCGTCTGGTGTGCGGAATGAAATCCAGCTGAAGCCGTCTTGATTACTGCGACCCGGGCGCCGCTCGACGGTTCAGAATTGGACGGATTATGAGGAATTTAAAGGGCGATGACAATTTGAATATGAACAAGAAAAGTATCCTCTAAAATTAGATTAATTTTTCCTTTTTGTGACCCAAAGGTCTTGCATTCTCAACTAAAAAGACGCTTTAAAGCGTCTACCATATTTGTCCACAGAAAGCAGACTGATTAGAATTTCTTTGTTGTGTTGACGGATGACAATAAAGTAAATTACTTTCATGTGGACCTTCATAATGTTTCGTCATTTCTCAACCCAACTTATTCAAAATTTTACTATAAATGAACAAAGAAATTTTCACATCACAATCGTAACGATGTGTCCTTTCACCGAACAAAGGAGACACGTGGGTGCAAAAAATGTCTCATACGTTTGTCAAAAATCGTAGGGTTCGAGTATAATTGAGGTAAGAAGTAGCGTAAGGGGTCCGAGGTCGTGGCGGCGCGCGCTGTGTGACAGGCTGAGCGAGCGGAAGGAAAGCGCTGCTAATTACTGGCGTCGCGTCGCCCGGAGCAAGCCAGAGCTCGCATCCTCTTGCGAGGGAGACACGCTGAATGCAGAGGATGTCTACCTACAATACGCCACTCATACCGCATCGCATATACATAGTATGCTCCATAATTATCGCTAAAACTGATTTCGTACCACACAAGAATGTTCACAGAACACTTTTTCTACGCAACATGGGTAAGAAGTGAATCAACCCCAGTCCCTCTGTATTACATCGTAGAAAGACGTACGTGATTCCAGCTATCCTAAATTGATGTTAAATCGCTTTTTGTTTGCGCATTCAATCCCAGAGCAATTTCTCAGTTAGGGAAACAATCTAATACAGTCGCTGTCTTTTATGTTCCAGGGGAAATTATTTAAAAATCATTTGCTCTTTACGATTTGTATATGTTTTAAACGTTTGTTTCAAAGTTGGTTGTTGTCTGCGGCTTTGCTTACTTTCAATAATTATGAAGTCATGTTAAAATAAATAATATGAGTTTTAAAACAAAGCACCTTACATTGCAGGTACGAATTAAAAGTAACTACTTCACCATCATTAATTTTGATTTCGTAGCTAAATGGTACGAATGTCTACGGAACTGGCTACGAAACGTAGGCTCCCAAATAGTGTGCCTTGATAGAGCCTACGAAGGCGAGACGCGGGCGCGAGGCGCGAGGGAAGCCATTCATAATATTGTAATAACGGCTTCCAGCAGCAGTTATTCCGTGCTTAAACGTTTTACTGCGGTCATTATCTACCCGCTGAAAGGATATGCAGGCGATAAATTGTAGAGTGTTACCTACACGTACACGCGTATCTACGGTTACTTACTATCTGAAATCTAATCGCCATCGCGCATTCAGAAGGAAACGTTTAATGGTGTAATTGACAATTCTTAGATATGAATCTTGAAATATAGACGAGGTAGTATTTTTGAGTGCACAAGCATTTTATTTTATTAACGTTGACATAACCGTAGACTGCCAACAAATGTATGTAGGCTATAATATATCCAATTTCTTTAGCACGATAAACCAACCAGTATCACAACACAGATACTCCTATTGCCAACGTATTTTTAAATCGTATCATATTTCCCGTATCTTTGTACTAAAATAGATATCTCAATGGCACATAAAGGGAACGCGCCTTTCCTTTAGCAATAAAGAGAGCATTTAATCGAAGCTTATCTGGCCGGAAGCATTCATTAGATGATTGCACCATTACTAGTGGACTCTTTCCGACTGACTCCGCCTTAGGACTTTTATTTATTTAGGAGATATGAAAATTACTCTGATAAATTACTCTGGTACTAAACTACCTATGGACGAGCAGAATTAATAGTAGGCCCAATTCTACGATTCTGATTAAAAATGTGTGATACTCCCCGGCCGCGCCGTGTGATACTCCCCGGACGCGCCACGGCGGGAAATTAAAAAAATATGTTTCTAGATTAATTGTACCATTTATGTACTATATGTTACGTGTAATGAAAACAATTGTACCTCAATGAATAATGAAATATAATGAAGTTTTGGTGGCGCGGCTGGGGAGTATACTCCCTGGCCGCGCCACCACGGTTTTCGTAAACTACTAGGCGCATCCGGATATAGTTAACACTAAATAATTGTACCGGAATTGTTCTTTTCCGTAAGCTATATAGAGAATCGATTTTTTTTTTACTTTAGAAATTATAGCCTTGTGTTGGTGGCGCGGCCATGGAGTATGCTCCCTGGCCGCGCTGCCAAGAGTTATTAGGCGTACCCGGATATGGTATACACTAAATAATTATACCGGAATTGTTCTATTCCGTACGCTATAAAGAAATCCAAAAATTTAATTACTTTAGAAATTATAGCCTTGCGTTGGCGGCGCCATTCGTTATTCGGCGTACCCGAACATGGTATACACTAAATAATTGTACGCATTATGTACTACCCAAAAACGTAATAATATTACGGAAAAATTTGATATCTTAAGAGAAAACATCAAATCAAGATTATGCGCATCAGCAGACTTGCTGATCTTTGTACTTACTAGATGTGGCCTTCAAATTAGAAGTACAGGGAATTATCTCGGTGAGATGGTTGCATAAAAGTGCTAGAAATATGCAACACAATATGAATCTAGATGCATAACAAGAATTTGATCTTCAAGAAGAAGACAGAAATTGGTAGGTACTTTTTATTAGGTACGGTCAGCAACGAAAATCGCTAACACTGCTACATTTACATGACATCTCTAAAATCGCACAAATATGTGCCGCGGCAGCGGCTGGCGATCGCTACTTTTAAGTTGGTCACAGGTGTGGTCTATTTAGGACTGAATTTCATAAAACTCTAACAACTTTATGTTAAAAATCACGGTTTTCACTTACTCGTTTAATTTATTTGTTTTGAACGCCATTACAGTTGTTATGACACAGATTCACGCACGACCGACAAAATGTAGAACTAAAAATCTACTATATTTAATTTTTTTATCTATAGTATTAATAATTGAATCTTTTTAATTATTTCTTATATTAATTAACTAGCTTTTGCCCGCGGCTTCGCCCGCGTGGATATCGGAAAATATCCCACAGGAACGTGCTACCGGGATTCAGAGTATCCTATGTCCTAAGCCAGCTCTGCCTTTCATGTAAATCCGTTCAGCCCCTCTCACTGACTCCCTCTCTCTCTCTTTCTCTCTTTCTCCGTCTCTCTTTCTCTCTTTCCCCCTCACTCTTTTCCCCCCTCTCTCTTTCTCTCTCTCCCTCTCTCTCTTGCTCTCTTTCCCCCTCTCTCTCTTTATGCCTCTCGCTCTTTCACTCTTTCCCCCTGTCTCTCTCTTTTTCTCCCTTTCTCTCTATCGAATTAGAAGAAGACACTCACAATGTGTGAACGGTTTACCGCGTGCTTTCAGAATCCTCCCTCTCTCCCTCTCTCTCTTAACGCTTTTCTGCGTGCTTTCACAATTCTCCCTCTCTCCCTCTCTCTATCTCTCTCCCTCTCGCTATCTCTATCTCCCTCTCTTTCTTTCTCTCTCACTCTCTTTCTTTCTCTCTCACTCTCTTTCTCCCTCTTTCTCTTTCTCCCTCTCCCTATCTTTCTCCTTCTCTCTCTCCCTCTCCCTCTCATTCTCCCTCTCTCATTCTCTCTCTCTCTCTCACCCTCTCTTTCTCCCTCTCCCTCTCCCTCTCATTCTCCCTCTCTCATTCTCTCTCTCTCACCCTCTCTTTCTCCCTCTCCCTCTCTTCCCCCTCTCTCTCCCACTCCTTCTCTTTCTCACTCTCTCTTTCTCCCTCTCTCTCTTTGTCTCTTTCCCTCTCTCTTTCCCCCTCTCTCTTCCTCCCTCTCTCTCTTTCTCTCTTTCCCTCTCTCTTTTTCTCCCTTTCTATCGAATTAGAAGTAGACACTCACAATGTGTGAACGGTTTTCAGCGTGTTTTCACAATTCTCCCTTTCTCTTTCTCTCTCTTAACGTTTTTACACGTGCTTTCACAATTCTCCCTCTATCCCTCTCTCTTTCTCCCTCTCTCTCTATCTCTACCTCACTCTCTTTCTCTCTTTCTCCCTCTCTCTCTATCTCTACCTCACTCTCTTTCTCTCTGTCTTTCTTTCTCCCTCTCTCTCTTTCTCAGTCAATAGGGTTCGGTTTGGCACCCCTTGGGTACGGAACCCAAAAACTGATACTGAATACTGAAACTGGTTCATGCTAATTGTAGATGATACAAATAAGGCCTCGACACATTTTGTGGTGTTTTTGTGTTTCCTCTTTTCGAAGCAAAATATAAATCCCGAAAGAATTAATTATGCACATACATAAACTCACGCCATTTTCCCGTAGGAGTTAGGCAGAACGAATAGACCGCCGCTAGCTACAATCCTCTCTATCTCTATCTCTCTCACTCACTCTCTCTTTCTCCCTCTCTCTCTTGCTCTCTCTCACTCTTTCCCTCTCCCTCTCTCTCTATCTCTCTCTCTTTCTCTCTCTCTCTCTTAACGCTTTTCCGCGTGCTTTCATTATTCTCGTTCTCTCCCTATCTGCAATAAATAAATATATTATGACACTCGCAAATAAACCAATCTATTTGGTACTTCGTGTGGGCCCAGCAGCATGAAGTTTAACGGGAAGCAAGGTCAACTAAAGAGGAAAATCCGAAAATTGGTAATTTATATATGAACTGCAAAGTTAAGTTTGTTTTTCAATCTATGATCAAAAATTCATAGGCCGTGTCTTGAAGTAAGATTTAGTCAGTATATGATTAGGTACTTACTCTATTAAAAGTTTTTTTCAATTGAAAAGTTAAGTTTATTCTTCAATCCAGATTTGGAAATTCGGGCAACCGAGCAAGCACAGCTTTGAGACCGAACCCTCAGGGCGCTAGTCCTACTCACACTTGTCCGGTCTTTTTAACGATTTTGTTCCGATTTCAGCCGCGCGCATACTTATCTTGCGCGCAGTCTAGTCCCGCAATTCTGTTTGATACACACTATTTTTTTAATAACGAATACATTTCAACTTAAAGTTCATTAACGTATCGATAGGAGCAATAGTGATTTCTTATATATAGTACTCAATAAATTAACGATGTATGATGCCAGGACATCAAATATATCAAATTTTTCCGTAATATTATTACGTTTTTGGGAAGTACATAATGCGTACAATTATTTAGTGTATACCATATCCAGGTACGCCTAATAACTCTTGGCCTTGTGTTGGTGGCGCGGCCAGGGAGCCCCGCCACCAACACAAGGCTATAATTCCTAAAGTAATTAAATTTTCGAATCTCTATATAGCTTACGGAAAAGAACAATTCCGGTACAATTATTTAGTGTATACTTAATCCGGGTGCGCCTAGTAGTTTACGAAAACCGTGGTGGCGCGGCCAGGGAGTATACTCCCCAGCCGCGCCACCAAAACTTCATTATATTTCATTATTCGTTGAGGTACAATTATTTTCTTAACACGTACCGTATAGTACATATATAGTAAAATTAATCTAGAAACATGCTTTTTTAATTTTCCACTGTGGCGCGGCCAGGGAGTATCACACGACAGTATTTGACCCCCGCAACCCAGTTGCAACTGACTGGTTAACTTTTGATTTCAGAGTTTTGAGGTTAAAGCAGCCGGTGTACATTTTTCAGTTTAATGGCTGTTGGCTATGTCGTTAAAGTCTACATCTGCCAAAGCCTAGCCCAAGTAAATAATAAAATATATAATAAGTAAACAGGATAAAATTAAATTAGCTAGCTAAACTTCGCAGTTGTGATCGGTATCGATACCTAAACAACGTAGAACAAAAAAAGTCGGGAGGTGTCATGGGACACCCGGTTGGAATAAATTTCTTATATTATGTATTAAGAGCCCTCTAGTATGGTCTCAAGTTTCAAGTGTCAAAAGTTTTTGTTTTTGGCACTTGAAACTGCCTTTTACGGGCATAACGCTTTTTCGTTCCGTGAAGATTTCTTCCAGTACTCCTACCGCAAGCCACGTTAAAGAACTTCGTTCCAAAAAATTGCGCATGCGGCACCGTACACATGATAACCTAACCACCTAACCATGGAACCCTTCATTGTGCGAGTCCGACACGCACAATGAAGGGTTCCACGTAGTTGGGATGAAATTATCCCAAAAACAAACTTAACATTGTAGTTGAAAAACATATTCTATTTAAGTCACGTTCATTTCTCCAAGTGCAAATGAAAGTTTGTAATCGTTAATAATTTTTTTTTTTCAAATTACTTATTGTAACGTATAATTTTGGTTCAATTATTTATTGAAGTAAATAATATGAATTTTAATAACTAAAATATAACTTTAACTATAATGAATAATTTTTATGTTTATTAAATTTACCAATAATTCATCTTCAGAACACATTCTAGCGCGTTGTAAAAAGATTTACAACTCAATAAGCTGAGCGATGAAAGTCCAGAGTACGTTAAAAAAACGACATCTTAAAAACTGCCCGTGCGGACGTGGCTATCAAAATCAAAATCAAAATCAAAATCAAAATCAAAATCAAATCAAATTTATTTATTTACAGATCATACAATCCAATTTGTTAGTACCGTTGCGGTGTACCGTGGCTATAGTACCGTTTTTTCATTTTGAGGTACGGAACCCTAACAAAGAATAACAAAGATTTAGTGTCAGAGATAGAGAAAGTTATATGTTTCTTCCTTCTCATGTAACGAAATGTGCCTAAGCGTGACGCGTCCTGGAAATTTCACTCTCAATTCTCGTCCAATTATAGAATCGCCGCCTTAAAACTGCTTCAGTTGCTTTGACGACTTGCTTTTTGGAGTCAACGAACATACCTACGTAGTGTAGCTACCATAGGTGTTAGCTCATTTAATTTACCTTACCGTATAATAAAAATATTTTCATTACCAACAATAATGAAACTATCAACTTATCAAATTACAGTAAGAAGCTAATGAAGCGGAAATATTAACTAAAGAGGTTTTCTCACTCCCCACACCGGTATCGGACCTAAATCAACACGGCGGAGTACCCGTGTAGATGTTCTTGTAAATAGATGGTGAGCAAATATAAGAGGCTGTGGAGACGGTGGGGAATCCGGGACCCCATTGTATACGGACTCGGAAAATATTGTTCAACATACCCCATCGATGTCTCGGTGTTTTTATTGTAGCTAATAACTGTCCTTATTATTGAACTTTGATGGATTATTTACGATGATGGTATATTTGTTTATATTTGGCTCGATACACACTACTTTATTTATATGAACTTTGAGCTTATATTTTGTAAGAAATATTATGTACAAAAACGAAGGGACACTTAAGTGTCTTCTATTAAGTGTCCCTTCGTTTTTGTAAATAATTGTATGGTTAATTAGATAGTTATTTAATTTTGTACCTAGTGTATCTAAATAGTTATTTGTCTATATTTACCACTGTATACTTTAAATTATATATGTTGAATAAAGTAACGTATAAATTAAATTGGAATGGAACCGCGACCCTGAACAAATCATGGACGCTCCATCGTTACGTAATCAAAAATTTCCTTTACATAAAAGTAGAGAAAGAATCGAAAAGATTATCCTTTTCAATACTTTACTGTTATTAAGTAAAATTCAATCTTTTTCCTTTGATACCACCGCGATGTATGTAGGTACTTACTTCCCATACACCTTTGCAAATACAATAAATCGAATACACCAATTTTGCGCGTTCCATTATCTCTCTACTGTTGCATAGAATACTGTCTATAATTAGGTATTTTGCAAATAATCAATAGCTCCGACAAAAATAGCATCAACGTAAAATCGCAGCAATATGAGGTAAGCAGTTCAAAAGTGGTGCATAGCAGAGCGAGCGGAGCGGAGCGGCCACCGCGCGCCGGCAGGTGGCTTAAATTACCGCATTTGTTACACGTTTACACGAAACTGTATCAATATTTCATGCGGATTTACACGAGCTATCGCGATGCTTTGCATTTTGCTATCCTTAAAATATCTACGCAGCTTTTGATTGCAAAGTGAGCAATAAACACCCCCCGGTTTAATTTATCGCAGTCGGAACTTCACAATTTGCCAACTAGAAGTAATACGCTCTTATAGTCAACTATTATTTCAATAAGACAGCGCGCTGAATCCCTACAATG
This sequence comes from Agrochola circellaris, assembly GCA_914767755.1. Lineage (NCBI taxonomy): Eukaryota > Metazoa > Arthropoda > Insecta > Lepidoptera > Noctuidae > Agrochola > Agrochola circellaris. The sequence continues at coordinate 9,326,682 of OU611847.1, forward strand.
ACAACTCACTCAAATGTAAACGCGAACTATTTCCATAAGAAAGGCATTGCGAAAGTTTTTCAATTTTCAAGTGACGCAGGTATGATGGAGAACTTTGGCTTCGGACGCAACGCCGCCGCACCGCCGCCGCACCACAACCGTACCGCCACCGCGCCGCCGCCACTCCCTCCCACATCAAAGGTGATATTGTTTTACATGAATGCCACTAGAAGTTGTATGAAATTCTTAATAGTTAAGAATGAGCAATAAAATATTATTATACTACTTACTTTCATTAAACTCCTTGCCTTTTATAAGGATTAGGAGGATCAAACTGCTTTTAAAAGTGCTTGAAACTGACCTTTGATCAGAATAATTTTGTTAGACTAGCTAGATCTACCTCCTACGTTAAATATTTCTACCCACATTTATAGTAGTATAGTATTGACAATTGTAAACCGCTTCATGACGAGGAAACGATATGCCTCCCAACAACTCAACATTTCTTACAGTGACAACCTTTTGTAATAGTGTTGGCAAAGCCACAGAAATTTTCCCCTTTGATGTCCATACTACTAGAAAACAATTAAAATATACATTTAATCCATTTAGTTATCATGCTTCTTCAAATCAATAGAAAATAAAACACCAAAATATGATTTAAGCTTTAAAATAGGGCAGAATTACACGACGCTCCGTCTTTTAAATATTTTTTCTTCGTTCTAACAATGTCGTCGAGCGCACTTTTATTTAAATTGATAATAGCTTGTAGGTCCGGGGCCGGGGTCCGGGGAGCGGCGACATTATGCAGCATCACGCGGGGATCACGGGGATTGTTTCCTAAAACAGGATCGAGTGGGAGCGGGGCCTGAATTAAGCGGGACTGAAACAAATCGCACTTGCTTCTCTCTTTTTGAAACATCTCACTCACAAACATAAAAAATACGACAGATTTTTTAATATTTTATTGTTTATAAATCTATGATTTTGCTATTTTTAAAACTCGAATCACAACACAAGGACCCTTGACGCCACATCAGGTACGTATTCTTTATCAAAAAAACAATCTGAAGACTTCACTAACATTGCCCTTTTCTCTTATACTTATCTAAAAATGCCGGCGTGGGTGTCCCCCGGGGCTGACATTTATCAGCTCAATAAAACTTCCATGAAAACATTCAGTGACATCCAATATGATTTCATCGCTGTTCCAAAAATCCCCAAAAAAAAGGACATGAAATATTCCGGATTATTATTCGCTCGCTACTTTGTTATGGACACGTAAACTTTTATGTTGAACCTAAGCAGTGTTTGAATTCTCTTTTATATTGGAAGGCAGACAGTGGTGTGTGACGGTCGTGATCGTAAAAAATAAATATACCTACATAAAATTTTGACTATCAAAATGTGTTTACGAATTCTTTATTCCAAGTGTTTACTTTGACCAGTTGGTAATAAAGAAAAAATATCATACACCACTCAGAAATACCGACTGTCCGACTGTATTGTGTAATTTGAGAAGGAATTAATAATTCACACGTACGTAAATATACGGTACAAACGCAAACCGATGAATCCTGCTGTGTTCCAAAATTCAATAGTCATATCTCAAGACCGTTAGACCGTCGGCGCGGTACGAGGAAGGTATCACGGAGGTAATTACTGTTGTCAGGGTCGTGTCCGCTTTAATTATTTACAAGTTTATATGAACGTGTCAGTTAATGACACGTTAACGTTAACTAGACTTGGTAATAGAGAGGAGCCCAGCTGTATCCAGAGCGTTGTCGAGTTATGTCCCGCGCGAGACAGGCGCGCGATTAAAAATGCAACACTTCAAAACGAGCTGGATTCGGCATCGCCGTCGCTCGCGCAGCCAGTGTTGTTATGACGCTGGAGCAGACAGCTCGCTCACACACGCGCCATACATGTAGTAGTGCTTGATGTGGTTGTTTTGGCCATGTGACGACTCCAAATGTACACATTTTAATTATTATACCGTCCGAAGTAAGTCAAATCTGAAAAGTGCTTTAAAAATACAGTGTTAATAAGTGCATAAGCTGAAACTTATCACCAAAAATGTTACCCAAAAGCCAATTTGCTTAGTTTACAAATGCAAGCGTTGACGTGGGATAAAGCGCGCCATTTATTTTTAAACTATCGGCGTCAGATCGATCGCCGTGCTCGTACCTACTGACATTCATGAAACAGAAACGCGGCCAGCGAGACACAGGAACGCTGCAAACGTCGGGATTTTATTTACGTGGAGAGCACAGCGATACCCGTTCCGTTTCTATTTTCGCACTATATCGTTTATTATGAGGGCCGACGGCGACGGTGGCTTGGCGGCATGGGCGCACTGAGGGCGAGCCGGGCGCAAGTCGAGCGCAGGCCACTCCACTGCCTGATATTATATTCTGGAGCACGCCGCCTCACCTCGCTTCGCGCCAGATATTTCGAGTGTTGCTTCCACCACCTATGAATTTACCTAGTCTCAGTCACAGCACACGCCCGGTGCAGCCGGCCGTATCGCTCAATTAATATAACCGATACTGTTTGCTTCAGAAACGATATCCGGAAATATTGCAGTTTAACATTTAAAGTTATACTTGGAAAGTTATGGCTTTAATGGCCCAACAGCAAATGAAATAGTGAAAAGTTAACGTATAAATAAAGTTCATTAGCTGTGTGCTTCATGTGTTTAATTAAGTGCGTAAAACACAGCTATCATACAATTTGCATACTCGATGCCCGGCGTTAACCACAGCGGTCGACGAGACACCGGTATGTCTGACTACACGGGTTGCGCTATTATATTTATTTAACACAATCCCAAGTAACTATTAATTAAACGAATTCGTGTAAAAATTCTTTTTTCTTAATTCGTATCTTGTTACTATGATTTTTTTTATGTTCATGTTTTTCATCTTTGCATTAGCCAGTAGAGAGTAAACTCAATAAATAAACAACTCTTGGTGAATATACTTCATCGACATTCATCAACTGTGTTTAGTTAATGTTTCGAATCTAACCTACTTGTCTTATGTATGATCACTATTTTTATCTAATTCAAAGATAGAACAGGATCAATATCCGTAATATCAATGTGGGGTAAAAATAAAATATAAAGGAATGTTCGTTCACGGCTAGAGTGGCCTATTGTACTGTGAAAAGCTTCCTCTACAAAGCTTGCTGTACCGACGCTGACATGGATGCAATAACATACTATCTACTAACGACAGACCATAAGAGAGTCTAACCATGCTATACCTAGGTACTTCTTTGTATGTACTAAAAACTAAAAAACTCGTCATTATTCCAAGTGGTTTGTCCCTTTGCTAGATATGCTCTAGCAGTCTTCTCTTCACGTGGGTACCGAAAAAGACTTCTGACTACATCAAGAAAACAAAATGCTTTTTGGGTGTTTTGGTTTTTTACTCATTGCGATCTCCAATCAATTTGCCAAGCCTATTAATTAATATAACCGATATATTTTAATATCATTAGTCTATGCACTTTAATAACACTTGTTAACTAATAAATAACTTGGATATTTGCAATATGCATCAATTAGTGTTACACTGTACTCTTGTTAAGTACAAGAGTACAGTGTAACACTAATTGATTAATTAAATTAAAATATATCAAAGGCATTCCTCTATAAACTTCCAAAGGAACCGGGAGATACTCTTTCATGAATATAATGCAAGTAATAAGCGCTGCAGTTTATTTTAGACTTGCGCAACAATAAAAATTGGAAATGCAATTTTAATGTGCAGTCGTCCAAAAGTGTACGTTTGAAACAAGAGTGCCTTTCTTAGTTTTGGTCAATCATAATTATTTGTTGAACGCATTTGTTAGTTCACTTTAAACTAAAAATGTAAATAGGTCAGACAGGCCGAGCTTGCGCGCATAATCAATTCATCTACCTTTATACACTTCTAGAATTTATGAATTCATTGCCTCCTTATTTGGGATTAAAATAGCAAATTAGTACTCGGATACCTACAATTGAGAGTGCGAATCGATACTTTCAATTTTGGAACAGACTACAATTAGTGTAGTCAATGCATGGTTTATTTAGATCAATGATGGTTGTTTCTGTAATATATTAGTACTAGCGACCCGCCCCTGCTTCGCACGTTTTTACGACTTGATAAAACATCAAGATTTCTTTATTATATGTGAGTTTAATAGTTCAGTATTACACACAAAATCTTTCGGAATAAATTCTCTAACTGATACTGGAAACAGCATAAAAATCCATTGTAGTTTAGAAGATCTAAGCGGTGTCAAGATTGAGAAGAAATAGCCAATTATAGATAACATTAGAAATACAAAATAAAATTAAAATAAATAAATAGTGTTTTATTTCAGGCAAAATACCCATATACAAAAAATTCAATAAATAAGTAGTAAAAACATTAAAAATTATCAATAAAAATTATCATTAAAAATTATCATTAAATAAAATAAAACATTCATTAAAAATCATTATAATCCCATTTTACAAATTTTACAGATTGTCAAATCATTTGAATCACAATAAATATAAAATATCATAAATATAATATTACATCAAATGTCACTGGCTACAATATTAACTACATAATATCAATGGATACGATACAAGCATGTCCATTTAAATAAGTAAAAATAAGAAAAGAAATAATTTATTTTATCGAAATGTCAATAATAACCAATTACATTCTAATTTTAATTATTATTTCAAAAGAGCATGTCAAGAATAACAAACTGAAAATAAGATGAGTACCGGGAAGTCAATCATAAAGTCATTTAAAATTGCAACAACATCGATACTTAGGTCCCACAGATTTTTTCCGATATGAACTCCGACATATTATAATACGATTTACTTATGAGAAAGTATTTAGATGTCTTTTAAACAAATTAACATATAAGACTTTGATTTATTCTGGTATGCGATCATTTATAATTGGTGTCATGCAGAAAACACTTTTATGCATCAGAGCTGTCTTAGACTGTCTTGCACATAACATATTGACGTTTCGTCGACTCCGGTTATTTGAGTCAGATAGCTTGAAAAACAATTTTGGGTTGGTTTTTACAAATACCGCAACCTCAAATATGTACAGAGAGGGATTGTCAGTATTTTATACTGAATAAAAAATGGTTTACAAGTGTATGCATTTCAAACCGAACATATCCCTAATACAATTTGTTTGGGATTTAAATATTAAGTCCTTATTGGCTGAGTTCCCCCAAAACATAACGCTGTATCTACTAATATTATATAAACAATAGATGATAGTTGAGCTGAAATCTGCATTTAGCTTCATAATCGCCACTGAACGAAATTCCTTCGTATTGACTACATGGCTAGACAGCAGTTCAAGCATAGCTAATAAATATTATATCGCGCACTGAATCCATAGGTTGCAAGTGGACCGGAATCGTTATTCGGAAAGACCCTCGGCTAATATTATCAACCTGAATTCGTAAAGTAAATCTTTTCAGTTTATTATCGACTCAAAGTACATTTGAGATATGAATGTATAAATCATTTAGACAAGTATTTAGGTCAGCTTGTGTAAACGGACCAGTTTTAGACACCGTGTGTATACTTCGAAATATCTTTATGAGTACCTAGTTGATCTTGATCTTGGTTATGAATAGAATGCCCATCACATCCACTAGTTCTATAATTTAGCTGAAAAAAAAATCTGCTGTACCATACAATTATGTTCGCATAATAGGGAACAGCAGTTTTTTTTTTTTTTTATGAGTACAATGGCCCTTTAAGAGGATGCAAACGAATTAAATCCCACATTGTATACATATTATTAATGAAAAAACTATGAAAACAAAAGATATTACTGCGATTGTAACCGAAAATATCCCATAACTCAATAACTATTGACTTACTTACCTATATAAAAAAATCACTTAGAAACATCATAATCTTTTATATTCTGGGATAGAAAGATATCACACGCTTGTGGGCATTGAATTTATTTTTTTCATCTCTCGGTTACATGTATGGGAAGAGCCACCCGTAATTGTTTTGGCACTACACTACTGTTTAGCGGTGCACAGTATACACATTTATACATTTTTAATCGATATAGTGCAAAAGATCTCTGAATAAAATGGCTGTGTACCATCCAGACGGATAGACAGACGAACAGACGGACATGGTAAAATTACTAGAGTTCCGTTTTTGCCATTTGGCTACGGAACCCTAAAAAAGTTTAATATAATAACGAATCGATTATAAACAAACCAATGTAAGCAAATCCCTGATTATTGAAAAACCGGCAATGAAAAATCTTGACTAGAACAAAACTGAAAAACAATAATTAAAAATGCACTGAAAACTGTGCCTTAAATTTTCGTGGCAGACGGGAATAATTTCTGTAATTATTTTCCCATCATTCACATTGCAAATAAAATTTGCAGATTCTGCAAATATTTAAATATGACTTTAATCATAATATACGCATATTGTGAGTCACGCATTAAATTACATTATTTTAACGTGAGGAGGTTTCAGCCACAAGACGAGTTTCAACACTTGCATAATTCTTGTCGATGTGCCCTTCAACCTAAAAACGTCACCAACTAAAAACACAAGCATAAATTAAAATTTTAAGTGACCCCCGACACAAACATTTCGCTTTCCTACTCCATCACCAGACCCTGGCCATCTATCTGTAACCTATTCATTGATTGATTCCAATGAGCCCAAACACGATACCTGTGCTGTCAGTTGGTAAGGGTTGGTTGGTTATCCTGCAAATTCCAGTAGATGCTGCAGAGTCAGTTCAAGGGTACTATGTTCTTCTAAGTTAATATAATTGAAGTAACAGAATACCAAATTTCAAATCGATCAGACCTGTGGAAGGTGCTCACATCCATTTATCAACTAGAAAAGAGGGGATGACCTTGAAACGTTTGAACCGATTTTGATAAAACATGTCTAAGAACCATCGCTTGAAAACCTGCTTTCAAATTAAAAAACCGCATTCAAATCTGTTCACCCGTTTAAGAGCTACAATGCCACAGACGGACACACACACATAGCGGTCAAAGTTATAACACCCACTTTTTGCGTCGGGGGTTAAAAAGTAGTTTATTTTTATATATAAAATGGAAAATTTAAACAAAATAACTAACAATGTCGAGATACCTCTACGGCTAGAGCCGAGAGTAGAGGTATCTGGACCTTGTCAGTAATTTTGTTTATATTCTCAGTTGGATATTTTGTAGACATGAGTAAAAATGGTTAAGTTGCTGACAACTTTACAGGTCCTTAGATAAACATGAGACTTTTAATAAGATCAACATTTCATTAACCTTCTTTGTATCACAATGTGTGAAACGAGTTTAATATAACCAGAGCGCATGGAACTCAACAAAAATACACAATACCCACCCGTCTGCAACTTTAATTGACTCCATACTGTTGCACTCTATTTTATTATACACTAGCTGCTGCGCGCGGCTTCGCCCGCGTCGACCCTAATTCTTTTTGTAACACAAAAGTAGTAAATAATAAAAGAATAGTAGGAAATAAAAGTAAAGCTTAAGTTACTCCTTACAACATCAGCTATCCGCCAGTGAAAGTCCCGTCAAAATCGGACCAGCAGTCCAACAGACAAACAACACACAATTTTTTTTAAACTTGTTTTTTTACGTATACGTTCGAAATTTGAAATTCCATTTTTTTTTTGTTTATTTTCGGCCAGACTATCCATCGTAAAAAGTAGGTTGGAGTCTCGTTTCCTACGAAATGTAAGGGATTATTTTTTCTAACTTTTCTAGTACTCAAACCTCAGTTAGTCTAATAGAGTTTATTGATCCTTATCGAGAAACAGAATCGATTGGCATCAAACAAAGTTTTTGTGAAAACTGCTCATTGTCTTGCTGACTGTGAACGTAGATTAAATTGTCTCAAAAAGTTAAGGACAGTCTGCTCAGACTGCTTTCTTGTAGGAACAACGGTTGAGGTACCTGTCCTTACTGCCCCATCTCAAATATCCATCCTGTAAGATATACATGTGAATTAAATGCGTCTCGTTATTTTTCTGTCTGTATGTCAACCGTCATGTCATCAACATTTATCTTCTATCCCAATTATATTATTTACTAACTTTGGTAGGTACGAGTACCTACTTGCAATAGGTTAGGTAGATTTGGTTCTGGTACATTTGATTAAATCATACAAACTAATAATAAAATAAAATAGTTTACGAGTCTTTGTTTTTATTACTGCGTACTTATGCATCTCTTACAGCACTACTTACAAGCCAGTAAAGTAAATTAACAGAGTAGATTTCTGTGAATAGTTAATAACAACATTCGGCCTACTTAATGGATGTTTTTCGAAAAGCTCCAGTGTTATATTCATTAGTGGGTGCTCGCTGTGCGCCGTTCATTAGTACTGTGCGCTTTATCTGCAACTTTTGTCTCGCTCCTACCGTGTTTTTCATTCAATTACAAGCCAACTAATTGAAAAATCACGCTGAAGAGAATGTATTGTAAATGGGATGTGCAACAATGTTCCGACGTATACATACATACGTACCGTTAGCTGTATGTAATGCTAGTTATAGATAATCTACATGCAGACGTAATGCATGTACTCACACTAATGTGTGAGTTAATTGTCTGTTTATTATTGATGGGACCTTATTTGATGAGTGTCATTATTCATAACAACTTAATTAAGTCAGTTAATAGAAGTAGAGACCAAAATAATTACTTCGAGAATATTAAATTATCTGGAAGGCTTTACACAAAGTTTAAAATGTTTGTTTTCTTTATAGATAGGTACGTGAATCCAGCATTCGTAAAACAAAGGTGGGGTGCAGGTGGCTACGTCGGACCCCTGGGCACAACACTTGCATAAGTCCTACACCTGATGTATCGATCTTACATGTCTTGTGGTGTTGTTCGTACTACTAAAACGGCTATAAAATATATTTAGTTTTCTGCAATAACTAGGGTTATCGAAGGTTCTTTATATTATGGAACTATAAAAACTATCGCGAGTCCGTTTTGTTTCTTTTTACATTTTAATTGTCTTATTTATTTTTGATAAATCGATAATTCTTGTTGTGATTTGAGTTTTACTATATGACTTGAATACCTACTCCCACTTCCTATTAATTAACTCCATATAATGTCTTATGTTACAGCTTTACAGCAAATCAGCCTAAAAAAATAGGCAGAGGTAACAAAATATGAGCGTGGAAGATAGAAGGACGAACGCCATCCGCGGGTGGGGTTGCACACCTACTGGTGAACCACCACCAACGGCCGTCACCTCCGAGGACACCTCTAGTAAAGGATGCCTACCCACAGCATTCACCAGGGGCTGGAGGAGAACAACTCTATACTGCATACTAGTGTTCTTGATGATACTCGTGTTTCTAAATATTGGCCTTACGTTGTGGATCGTCGGCGCTTTGAAGCTGAGTATGGTAAGACTTGAAAGCTTATTCCTTAATGTCTATAGACATTAATAATTGACATTGAGTCTGGATTTGTGCTCGATAGATGGCAATAGGCTTGCTCCCTATTACATGGGACTGGAAAATAACTGGCGAAATGTGGGTGTACTATGCCTCTACCTAACCCCTCGGGGAGTACAGGCGTGATGTTATGTGTTTTTTGTTATTATAACAAAGTAATACGTATATGATAAGATGAAGCCGAAAATAAATCATTTTACACTTTTGTATAATCGTACGCAAAATACACGACATTACATTACATTTATTTTCGCACATTTTACAGAACAGTGTAGGACCTATACGAATAGTGAAAGGCGGCATCCACGTGGACGGTCAGACGTGGGTGGTGAACAACCTGGTGGCATCCACCATCACCTCACAGGTGGCACAACCCATCACCATTCACTCGCACCGCAACTTCACCGTGCTGGTCGCTGAACCAGACCAGTTGGAACACTCGAAGCTTTTTATTAGTTAGTATTATTTTTATTATTTAGTCTAACATGCCACAAAAGGTTTCTATTATAAAATAACTTTGATATCAGACACAAAAAAAACATTTTTGACCTAGAACTGCAGTATGATGTTAAAAGGCACCTTTGTTGCACCTTTGTCTGTTTTGTTTCTTTCGTAGCAGCTACGGTTGCTCCGACACTCGATTCTCATAGCAGTCGTAGCAACTAAAGGGTCACATTCGTAGCCAGAGCTACGACACAAGAGCAATTTCTTTCTCCGATTATTTTAATAGTTTTGGTTTACCTACGTCAGTATCTTCTGGCTGTAGTAATATTTATGATACTCTTAAATTCGGTTGTGAGTTCCGTCTAGCGTCACATTTGTACGAGTACCATGTGGTAAGTATGACAAGAACTTAACAAGTTGCCGTCACCAATTTCCTCAAACTATTTCATTCGACCATTTGCAGAGCGCGACCACCTCGAGTTCAGCGGTCGCGCGTTGCATGTGCGCGATGCACGCGGTAGTCCCGTGTTCTCGGCTTCGCGCGATGAGGTGCGTGTGTTCTCCGACGCGTTGGCGGTGGACGCGCCCGGCGGCATCAACGTGCGCAGCGCCGTGCAAGTGCCGATAGTGCGTGCGCCCCCTGCTTTTGACTTACAGTGAGTACTTTACATTAGAAAAAGAAACACTCTTATATTCCCTGACGTTGAACAAGTCCTTATTGCTTCTTTTTCCGATTGAGTTCGTAATTTACCGGCCAGTTTCGGTAAAATGCACATGCACTTTTTAACATGCATCTACAGGGTGACAGGGATGTGGCATCTACAGGTTGGCATCGACGCGAAAACTTTTACCATGGATTCAGTACATGCTTCTGAACCCCCCAAATTTTTCGTCGGTTATTTAAAAAAAAACTGCTGTTCCATACATTTTGATCGCGTAGGTATTGCACTTTTCTGTGAAACAATAGATTTTCCGACTGTAATAACCGACGAAAAATTTCAACGCAGGGGTTCCAGAATCATGTACTGAATCCATGGTATCAGTTTTCGCGTCGATGTCCCTGACACCCTGTATTGGGCTCTAATTACAACAAATAATCGTAAGATGAAAGGTAGGCCTTTGCCCTGCAGTGGGAGTGTGGGACACAACAGGCTCATAATAATATTAGTAATCTATATTATCAGTCAGGTCAGGTGAATAGTAGTCGCAACCGGCGTGCGTGTATGACCAGGAGGCAAAAGGAGTTTGTAAGGGTCATAGCAGGTGGCGTTCTGTAGTGTCTGTCTACCCCCATGGGAAAGAGGCGTGTGTTTATGTATGTTATTACTTATTCTTTAAGGTTGGAATCTCTCACAAGGCGGTTGGATTTAAGGGCACCAGAGAACATATTCCTGGAAAGCAGAGCCGGAAAAATAGAAATTACATCGCACGGCAACATCAAACTAGACTCTGTTGTTGGAGCAGTAAGTACCACCCCGTAACTAATTATTTCGAGTTCATTTGATTTTGCTAATGAAAATAAAGTATCTTTGGACGTTAATTTAATTATTAATTATGTCATTGCAGATCAAACTCAACGCTCAAAACATAGTGATCAATAATTTAAAAGAAGCTGTTAGAACTGAAAAGCCTCATAAAAACGTGAGAAGTACTAAAGTTTACCAACTATGTGCGTGTGCGTCGGGGAAACTATTTCTGGCCGCGCCCGAAGCTCCGTGCGTTGCGCACGACGACGACACCGAGCTGTGCCGATGATGACCGAAGAAACATCAACAGTGTATAGTGATGCACCCCAGCGTAGCTAATACAGACCATAGTGCCAAATAGCTAAAGTGATGTCAGTAGGTTAATCGAAAAATTTATTCCATAAAATAGAAATGTTATACTATTTTACTATTGTTAGTTTAAAGAATTCTATCTACACAGTATTATTAAAGTAACAACCGTTTTATTGCAATTTATAAATAGCAAATAATATAGATTTTTACATTTTGCACATTGGAATTTTATAAAACGAAAAAATAATGAAAGTCTTAAAGCATTTACAAGATGTATTTATAAATAAATAAGTAGATTAAAAATTCATAGCTTTAGTTGCACTTTTAGTCAATTACGTACTTAAATGTATGCCTTTTTACCAGCTCTTATGATTAGCCGCCTTATGCATAAAATTTATATATACTTAGATATTAAAGAGTGATGCTCATAGAAGTAAAATAATAAATTAGCATTACGTTAACAATGGCAGTGCAACAATAGAGAAGGGTAATGGGTTCATTTACATTATGCTTTGTGAACACTCGCGCTATCTAGTCAGCAGTAAGTGTTTCAAGCAAAAGTCGACATATCTTGGCCCTGTCTTGAGCTGTTCCCTATAGAAGTGTAGACCGATATCTAGTCTAACAGCCATTATGAGATACTGTCCAAATCCCCGTTTGGCAAACAAAATGGTGATCACAGTAGCTTTTCGCCATCGTCAAATAATGTCGATATTATACCACAATATTATTTTTGAACAAATTTTAAAATTATACCTGCGCAGATACTTCAGTTCATACTTGGATTTATGTCAATAATATTGTACATATTTTTTTTTCAATAAATTTGTGATACAAGCTAATAATGTCAACAGCAAAACAGGATCCCACAAACAGATTCTTCTTCTTCGAATGGGATAAAATCTCATATGTTACGAACAAGCATTTACACTAGTCGTTTTCTCCCGACGCGGCGGGACGAGGGCGTGCGGTCACGGCGATTGAAACGCATCATGTAAATGGGCCTGAAAAGAAATTGCCCTAGCCATTGAATACAATTGTCAATTTGTAGATCACTGTGCATTTTGTTTACTTACGCGTTTTGAATTGTTAATAAATAGCTATTATTTAATGTTGGTTTGCTTTCATGTTCTGGCGGCGAGACCAATATTTTTTTTTTGCGAAAATCATCCTTTTTCAAGTGAAGAGAAAAGTTTCTCAAGAATATTTGTGCCATAACATAATTCAAAACGAATCTATACCTGCAACAACGTTATATAACAGGTAATTGCATTACTGGTCGAGCTGCTAGATCTTCGAAATTCGAAATATCATAAATGAGCTAATTCCTAAATATGTTCGGGTTAAAATCCCAAGCGAGTGATTAGTGTGGTGAGCATCGCAGCGGCCGCAGCGAGTCGCAACCGGACAGTGCCGCACCGCGCCGCAGCGAGCCGCACCGCACCGCACCGCGTGCTCGGTAATTAGAGCTAGCCACCGACCACCCTAATTGAAACCGCAACGACAACGTTTTGTTTCTGTCGCTTTTTTCCCGCGTTGTTAACGAGGGGCAACATTAGGATTGCATCTTTAGAATTTTGCTTACTTGCTACACGTCCTCGATTCAATACGGTGGGGTTTCAGTTGTTTGAGTAATTAGCTCATTCTAACTAATGCAGTTGTGCTGTTTTCACAGTTCCTTTAAAATCTGCTGCTGAAATTACGGAAAATAAAGGAACTTGTTTTAAAGTTAAATATACATTCAACTTTAGTTTATTTTGACGCTGAACTGTTGTAAAATGTGTTAGTGTATCGTGCTGCAACTGATACCTTCAAATCTAAACATTACCAAAACTAATTGGTTAAAATCGAGGTCAATAAAAATTCGATTATCCTGACCATTAATATCATTATAAGTATTAAAAAAAACCGGCCAAGTGCGTGTCGGACCACGCACAATGAAGAGTTCCGTAGTTGGGATGAATTTATCCCAGAACAAACTTTTAATTTCGTTATAAATAGGTACTACAGCTGTGAATTTTTTCACAAATCCAAGTACAACCGTTTAGCTGGCGGGTGGGGGGAACACTAAGAAAAAGCTTAAAATTTCGCAAACGGATCCCTGAATTGAAAAATGATTTTCTCGAACCCTCAATATTTTTGAACGACCTTTCGAACGATACCCCTCACCATGCGACAGACGAGAAAAAAAAAACATCCCCACTTAATATGTTGTGGAGGTACCCCCAAAAAACATTTTTTTTCTTGGTCTTTCTAGTACTAACCGTCTCTGAGCTAAGCCGCGGAAAACGGCAAAAGCAGACAGATAGACAGACAGATGGTCATGGCGAAACTATAAGGGTTCCTTGTTTACTACGGAACCCTAAAAAGCAAAAGAGTGGTCAAGCTGACCGCCGGTCGGGTATAGCAAGTTGTTCTAATAGATACTTTATGGCACAAAGTATCTATTAGGCTAACCTGCAATACCCTAAGTTAAGCCATATGTTGGTTATCACCTACCTGTGTTCTATAACCGTCCTATTCGTTTACCACGAATTACAACGTCACCCAATCAAGAGCGGTGCTTCCCATGATCTGATAAGTGCCAAGATCCAGATATATTAGATAATTGCAGCCACTCAGCAGTAATGTGTCTATGTGTCCTATTTATATGTAAATTGTATCCCGTGCAAATAATAACGCAGCGGCCATAGTCAAACAGAAGACGAGCCGAACGAACACACTCGTTGAGACTGAATTTTATTTATTTACTTTATCCTCCGCGTGACATAAAGGAGCTGTGAACTGTTACGTTTATTTCCAACACTTTTTTTTAGTTACGACTCAATAAACAAAGACAATCGAGTGCAAATATTTGTACACATTTTGATTTGTGTTTGTTTATCCAATCTTTTGAGCAATAAAATGTAACGGAACAATCGTGGAGCATCAAAGAAAGTACAATTTTGCTATAAGACAACTTTAAAGAAATTGAATTGTACTTCGGTCATGTAGTGGTGTTAGCATAACCCCAACGACTCGACGATAACGTTTGTTGTGGAATGTTACAAGTTTCCGTTTTCCGCGTTGTTTCATTTGCCGCTAAGGGCACAACTTTCTTTACGACTCTCCGGATACCTTTTAAATGCGCTCCCTACAGCATCACGGCCTGCCGTTTTATCAGATCACCTCCCATTACACACGACATGCACATATGTTTCGCAGTTTTTTGTTTTCGTGTTCCTTTTTATTGGGATTATAAATAAAGATAATATCTATTTGAATGTTAGGGATGCTGTATCTTTTCCATTTCTAGGGTTACGTAGTTTTGCACTTTTTGTGAATTTACACAGTTTCGTCATTCTTGACGTCTTGATTTTTCGAAACTATGTGGTTCTTAATCTTATGAATATTGACATAGAATTGACACTGAGAATGCTTTTGATATAACACTACCAAGCATTGGCAAAATTTAATTAAAAAAAACTCACGACTCTCGACTTTTATTTATTTAATTCTGTTGTTTTTGTTATAATGGACAATTCTCTGCTGTTGCCCAAATTGATGGAATAACATTTATAATATATATATATATATATTTTTAAAGAAATTAAGTAATAGTTAATGCAAAACAATATTACTTCTTGTTATTTTGAAACCGAGACAAAACATGTGGGCTACCTCTTATTCCGGAAAACTTATGATTCCTGAGGGGTACATGAAAATTCAACTTTTACCTCTGAAGCCGTGAAGCTAAGGAAGCAAGCAAATGCATGTTCTTCTTCAGTTTGAACTCTATTGTAGAAAACTGAAACCATCGCAGATGATATGTACTTCCAAAGCTTCGGAGTACATGGAATGGGATTTTGAGACAATTGCGGTAGAAATGTCTATTATCACTGTTGAGTTGAGAACTTTAAATTAGGAGTAGGTACTAAGTATGTACCACCGTGAAGGTCATTGTTTAGAAATAAGTATCCGACTGGAGGCTGGCAAGTTGCGGCCTGAAGCAGAAAGTGTCCAGCTCCGAGTTCATCGACTTGTCCACATTATGTAGATGAGGCCGCAGGTGCTCGTTATGTGGCCAGGCGTACACAGTATAAAAACTTCGCCGAACAAAACGACCCTTACACTCACTATTTGTGGACGACGCCCTCTGCCGTCTTCTTGCGGGAAACTATAAGTATTTTGATGCGCCTCCAAATATGTTTGTGTGATTGCTTTTTAGTTTTGTATCTATTTCAATAAGATTTGTGTGTAGGGTTTTTTAGGTACCTATTTGTTTTCCTTCGTTTTACTGATGTTCCTATGATTATGATTTCAATATTTTTATATTCAATTGAACGAAAGATCACAAAAATATAGCGATGACGAGAACAATACAGCAAAAACTAGAGAAGAGATGTAGAGCGAGCGCAGAGTCGAAGAAAAATGACTCGCAATACTTTATATCTTCATGTTTTAAATACCAAAATATAGTAAACACACACTGTTAAGTCACATAGTGTTTACAACACAAGAAACAGTAGATAAATATCAAATTCATGATAAATAGGAACATTTCGGAGTTGGTACGCGGATGACAAATACGGCTGTTAAAGCCACCTGGCCGCGATACCTGTCTGCAACCAGTATTTACGTAATACCCGTTGCTAACTGTACTCGTACTATGTAAAACGGAAAAATCATATGTTATTTACATTTTTCGCGGTAAATACGTGCTACTTTCACAAACACAGATTTTAAAATGAAAAATGAGATGCGTTCATTATATTTATTGGCTAGCAGCATTAAAAATATGCCATAAATATATATAGCAACACAATATAAACGTAAAACATTTTCCGGGAGGTATAAAAGTATAATGAGGACGCACGAAATGTAATTTTAATTTTATTCTTGCCAGTTTTTCCGCGGCTGGTAGCGCTTAATCATAATCACGGTGCGCGTGATAATCTCACGGCTCGAGCCAGGAGTGAAGAGGAAACGACACACGGATTATTTTTTCTCGTTATCTCCATGTTACCTCCTTTGTGAATCGTTTTTACTTAGGTACATATTGAGCTATTTAATTTTCTGTCGGAGTTATAAAGATTATAATTTTGCTAACCTGATCAAAATCTCTGTAGGATCATCCATTCTACACTGAAAGCTGATTAATACCATACAATTTGCTTTACTGTACGAAAACACATTAAACACAAATAAAAATACAATGTTAATGAATTTGAGCTAAAGTAGCCACTTTTGGTGTAACCATAATTCGTAGCTGTGATCATTATTTTCAAAAAACAAATTCATAACTTAATATTTAACTAAACAAATTACTAAGCATCATTAATATTATGTCAATCACAGCATTTTCCTGCTCACTCCCACACAAATATCTATCAGTCTTACTTAGCCGAGTAACTTAGTTAATTTTGTTTTTGAAAGAATTACCAGACTGCTCAGGTGACTGAGGCGAATGTAAGCTCATTCAAGTTTAATTAAGTTAGCATAAAATATAAAGTTAACTTACAATGGAATCGTAAGATTGTTGTATTGAAGTACGATTGCACTTACCGATCAACGATTTACCATCTTTCGCTTATGCAAATGTATTGTGAAGACAAGGCGCGCGGCGCACGGCGCGGCGGCGCCTCCTCTGCGGGACTCTGGCATTATATGGCAATCCCACTTTGTCAAGGCACCGACTTGGCTGTTATTGCGGAATGTTTCACCTGCAACACTAACGGAACGTACTGTAATAACATTTACACAGGGGAAATTCAAACGTCGAACTATTTGCGCATTTGCCCCAAAATGGAATTTCTTTGTTACAGTGACGATAAATATTATATGAACGATGTGACAAAGAAGTCAAAAGGCAACGTTTGCGCTGCCATCAAATATTGAAAGGCGTAGACGTTATTATTCGAGAAAAATAAAAAATGTATTCGCGCTGTCGCTGATATAAATGGCAGCTTCAATGAAACTAAAAAGCAGCCGCTAAGAGAAGAAGGTACTGGTAAATGTTTTAAATTAATCAAGGCAAGACTACAATCGGCTGATTTGCATTTATACGAGCTACTCGCGCTCGCTCTCGGTCAAACCACATCGATATCTAAACGGTTTGACTTCAAATACTGACAAGATTCATACGTTTCTTTGTCTTCAGTGAACATTATTATCATTGATTTCTACTTATATGATTATTGAAAAAAAGAATACAATTTTTTCCTAGTGGGGTCCCTTAATAAGTTCAAAAGGCTAAACCCTTCTTATCCCTAAACTTCAGAGAAAATCGGAGCTCAGTAAAAAGTAAAGCGAGATTTTTATTGAGGCTTGCATGTTTGTTTGTAATTAGCTCCAGTGAAGACACATTTCTCTTAATTACTAATTAGGTATGACACAATAGCGTGGCAAGCTACACAGGCATACAAGTACAATAGCTAGTGCTTCATGTAGCGATTAGATAATCTCTTAATAGCCTGCGAGCTGACATGTTTTGATTACTGCTTGTAGTCATACCTATGAATGATGTATGCGGACTTAATTAATTTAATTAACACTTTGGATTAAGTTATGAGAGAACTGTTTCCATAGATTTACAAAAGAATCGAAAGCTTATAAAAATGTTCGCATCGTTAGTTAAATGTTAGATTCAAACGGAGCCATGAAGTTTTATGCGTCGTCGGTAATATCGTTACGCTCGCGTTACGTCGAACACTTATTGAAACTGTTCTTAAGTGTTGTCCTTTTATGTAGCTACTCCATAAATGTTTGATAGGGCCATCTCGGGAAATCTCTGTCTCCATTCGCAGAGGGTCTGCAGTCAAATAAAACTGGAATCCCAAATATTATTCGGCGACATTTTCCCGTTCCTTCGATGTGAACTTTTATTTTTATGCTCTTACGTATTCTTATCAGAGAAGAGACACACTCCGAGAGAGCTTCTGACATACTGACTTAAATCCTTTACCCAAGAATGTAAGTTTGTCTTGGATTACAGTTTCTTCGTCTTTCTTTAATATTATTGTGGCAATTTTAGGATTTAACGTAAAAAGGGACGATGGTTCGAATACTTACACAGCTTTATTGTTCCTATCTGTGTGAATGAAAGCTCTTGCAACAGTAGCTTTGATATAAATGCCTTCAAATGACATATTTAGGTAGGTATTTGTGCGTCGTTTTTAATTATTTTTTTACCATGACTTGTTTGCCTAACATCCTTTATTCAATGGTTGGTTTAACTATTCTCAAAACGACTAAACAGCTTTTATTGGAGTTTCAGCCATTATAGTAATTAATGACGTGTGTAAATTAACACGGTTTACCTTAATGAGACATTTTCTCTGAACGTCTTGAACCGTAAGCTATATGGAAAACCAAAACCATTAAAAAGTTTAAAGACTTAAATGTAATTACATACCTAACATACCTTCGATCGTTTAATCCTGGCACGGAATGGGCTACTTGTGACCTTATATGGGGTGAATGTTGAATATGGTGATACAATAATGCACTAAATACTGCAAAATAGTACCTACACAACAATGCACCAATGCGTTGAATAGGTGTCGTGATAAGGTTATAATCATGAGTTAATATTATTTCGTGACAAATTTGCTTTGTGTCTGTCTCTTTAATTAAACTAAGAACTGGAATACAAAGACACAACAAAACATTTGTGTAAATAGAAACATTCAGTGTCTTAGTGCAATGTCCATAAAGCAAGTGAAGTGTGCAGGTGACCTGTGAGTTCAGACTCCACTAGATCATGAGGGCGACAGGCGGCACAAATTTAATTTAGTTCTTGCCCACTGTCAGATAAGCTGCGTTGTCTCACGAGTTCACGACACGAGTTTACACAAAACAAAAACTGGGAGAAGAAAGTTTGCTGTAGTTGAAGTGGTTAATTAGCTACACTGATATATATTTTTATATTAAACTTGTGGTAGTGTTCGATAGACGCATAAAATATCATAGTCGCACTGTATACCAGTGTGGTGGCTACGGGCCTCGCAGAGGCGTCAATTTGCACCGTATTCTTCAGCCGGTACGTTTATTACGTGTGGAGTATGAAATGAGCTGGTCCTGTGGTTTCAACTCGTCACATATTTCAGCGGCGTCACCTACCTCGTATTAGTATGCCACGCCACAATAACCGAAGTCGAATCACAAAAGATTTCCGGAGCGCGACTTGCACAAGGGATGAAAGCCAACATTGTGTAATCAGAAGGGTCGCAATCTCAGCTCACCCCCTCGCTCCGTGTCGAACACAGCTTCATCAACAAGGGCTCTTTCTACTCATTGTGACATTTCGGTTCTCAATAGCAACGATTTTGCCGCGACCGCTCCGCAAACACAAACATATGAATTAGATTACAAAAATGAAATGTAATCACCGCATCTGAGACCTTTGTCAATGCCTTGGAGAGATTGCTAAGATAAATAAATTGTTCCACGTCTGAGAGCTAACGAAAATAACATTCCAGAAAATATGACAATTCCAAAACTTGTTATGCTTACCTATCAAAAATAACGAGCAAGATCGAATGTAGGTGTCGCGAAGATAAGACTGACACATGTAACGACGACTCATGTAAATTACGATATTTTTATTGCGGCTAACAGCTTGACATCCTATCAAATCCATACGATTTGCCAAATCAATTTCCACAGTTACTGTTATGTTTTCAAGTGAATGTTTGTGCAAATGGCTCGGCGTGTGTGCGGTGTGCGGTGTCGGGTCGCGGTACATCGGCACAATATCGCGGCGACGTTTCTGCCACGCCGCGCACCCCTCGAACGCGCCTCGCAATAGTTTCACGTTTGAATTTCTTGAACAAACGTTATTACTGCTCCAATAGCGGAATGTTCTGCTGAAACAATTCACAATAGCGGGAACTTCAATGTCAAAGGCAGAGGAGATTGGCTGGAGAAATTCGATGCAAGAATTTAAAAGAATATAGAAAGACAGCTGAAATCTTCAATGTTTGGGATGAATGCATAATATTTATTTACCTACATATATTATATAGAGAAAAAAAAACATGTTTTTGCACTAGTTGCAAGGATAATGTATAAAGTTTTAATACTTTCAGAACTTAGAACCAAAAATGTTCTTACGTGCACATAAACTCTGAACAAAAATAAATTACCGACACAAAGAACACGAAGCGCATATATTTCATTCATCCTATAGACGTTAGTGTGGACGCGGTTTTAAACTCAACATGAAAACTTAATACCGCATGCATTCCCCGCGTCGTAGGCTTTATCTAGTAAAAGCACAAACATAAACGTTCCCATATTGTGATAGATACGTCTGTTGTCATAATACGAGGGTCAGGGAGGCGCAGACACGGCCCGTCACTCACGAGCCGAGGGCCGAGCGCCGAGGGCCGAGGGTCAGCGTCGCCGTATTCCCACACCTCGTTATTGTTTCATATAAACCACGCCATGATTTTATCTCCCCGTTAATTGGGTTAAAGGCTGCGATTTTGGTTAAATGCGCATGAAAGGTGTTTGAAAAATTTCTGGTTTCACGAAAATCAAGGTAGGGATACAAACAGGTGTACATACGTAAATAATGCTGTGTTTAATTTAATAATTGCGCTTCTTATTAATTAATTAATCTTTTAAACTTCTGTATTCCCTTAACTTTTTTAAGAACTTGCTGCAACGTAAAATTCTTTTAGAAAAACATTAAATATAAATAATATTTATTGAGATGATAAAACACAACATATTTAGTTCATTAAATACTCCACCATCAACAATACAATTCTATAAAAGTTAAAGAAAGCAAATTATAAAAAGGGCAAGGTTTATATGAAGTAGAGCTGAAGGAACGGGTCTCGTACCTCGTTGCATTTAGCCGGCGGCGGTAATTAAGAATTCAAAATGCCTCTTTGTGATAGAGTTAAGTCGTTAACCCGCGACAAGATTTTACTCACTTTATTAAATTAACTAAGTTACGTATTGCCAAAGTACGTAACGAGGGATAAGTTAGGTTAGCCGAGTAGCGTTTGAAATATCTTTGTCACGGTTACCTAAATTTTGTGGTCCAATTAATAAAGCTACCTTTAATTGGTTTCCTTAATTGCAGTTAGGTTAGGGGGTGTTATTGTGAACAAACCACGTTTTGCGTCACAAAACTTATAAAAATCCGGCCAAGTGCGAGCCGGCCTCACACACGAAGGGTTCCGTACCACCGCACAATATTTAGCAAATAAATGAAAATTCTAAACGAAGAATGTTTTACATCTTAAATTTAAAAAATCGCAAAGTCAAATTTGTATATCATAATAATACTGTGAATTTTAAAGTTATTTTTGCAGTTGCAGAAAATCGCCCATATTTAAATAAAATACCTTATGAAACAGCGTTTTTAATATTTTTTTGATTAAATACAGTATATGGTACATGATATACAGAAGTTTCAAAATCCTAACTTGTTTAGTTGTTGCGATAGAGCTCGTACAAAAATGGTCTAAAATTTACAGCTTTTACTGCCCCTTAATTCTACATTTCTGTTTTTTTTTTTTTAATTTGTACTCTACTCTACGAGCTCTACACAATGACTCCCAACATGCTATTTTTTAAATCAAAATCAACAGATTATTATATTTAACTAAATCTTTAATATTAATCCTTATTTAATTTTTATTATCTATTGTTATAGCGGCAAAAGAAAAACGCAATCTAAGAAATTTTTATTTGTAATAACTTTTCATGAGATACAGCCCGTTGACAGACAGACGGACGGACGGACAGCGTAGGCTTAGTAGTAGAGTTCCGTCAGGCACCCTTCGGGTACGGAACCCTAAAAAGTAGCCCTGTATCGTCTCAGGACAAGATTTGATTTGTGTCCTACGAACAATTAAATAATATATAAGTATCTCACACCATGTTCTCTTATTGCATTAAACAAAGCCCCAATAACTCTAATTCTAATAACATAATGTAATTTATGTCCGCTTCATACAATCAACGTCTTCCAACGACAAGGAAAACCTTAAAAATCAAATCGTAATATCCATAATATGATATCACCGATAGACACATGGATGGGGGTAGATAAAAACAGCCGTAAGCACGTAGCTAATGCGAAAGGGGCTCATTACATTGTGTTGACACCGACAAATGCCCCTTTACATATTCTCACTGAGATCCCGAAGATTGAGCCATGAAATTGAAAACGATCCCTATGAAGAAATTTATTCCGAGCACGAACTGCTCTCCCACTCTGGCGAGGAGATTTGCTCGTTTATTTTTATGAAATTATTAAAGATACACTTCATTTTTCTTTGTAATGATCAATACGGAATTGGAGAGACATGTGTGAAACTCAATTGAGTACGACAAAGCTATAAGACAATCTAAAAAGCTATAGGTACCCATATCATATCACCTTACACAAACACACGGAGAGATTATGAAAGAATAATTTAATTCAATAGACGGAAAGTGATGCATCGCTTACCTATCTAAAATCCCTAATTAATAGATCACGCATACGAGCTTCAGAAATTGATGATAGTGTTTTTAAAACTAATTATTTATTTAAAAAAAACACATTACATAAAGCATTGCCAATAACTGCCATAATAATGCTGCCCTCATTCATTTCCACTGTATTTGAAGTAACTGTCTAATGATAAAAAACCCACTTAATACTTAGCCAGCCCACAAAGAAACTTCATCAAAATTAAAAAATCAAGAAAGTGCTCACTAGGTACTATTTTAAGCTTTTAACTTGCATTTAAGTTTTAAGAAGAATTATGAATCGGAATTGAAAGGAAGTAAAAGTTGCACCGAGTTTGAAGAACTATTCGAAGCTGAAAATATCAAACTTTAAGTGTGTCGCAGTTAAAAACCTTATTTAAATAAAGCTTCTAATGGAAATACCAACTGTTTGATAATTTTGAGAGCCATGGTTATTTAAACAGGACGGAATATGAAGAGATGTATTATTGCGGTACAAACACGTTTGTTCGCCGCTTGGTTTGAACGCGGCGAACACAACTTTTGTACTTTTTCACGCGGCCGCGCCACAGCTTGCCAACCACACGTTCTCTATTACTCGAAACTCGCGCTCTCCATTATCTCCACGACCGAATTTGTTTTAAATTTCCTCGCCACTTAAAAAAAAATACGCACTCGCGTGTATTTAGCAGGTTGGCTGCTAAAGTTTTGTAGGCAGTGCACAATGTTTTAATTTCAGCTGCAGAGTTTTCAGCAGATACAACGGTTGATTATACTTTTTTAATTTCAAACTTGTATCAACTACGTTATATCCGGAAGCCATTACTTTCCGGCCTTTAGCGACGTAGCTGACGCGTAATGACCTCATCGTATAAAGAAGCAAAAATATCGCGAGCGCAATTCGTCATGTCATTATGCAAGGAAAGGGCGAACTTTACGAGTATAATAACGCGAGATGTCTGACTCGGTGTGCCTCATGAATGGTGAAACGTTCTTTATTGTGCCGTGTTTTATGTGAACGATTAACCTTTTAATGTTAG
Organism: Agrochola circellaris; assembly: GCA_914767755.1. Taxonomy (NCBI): domain Eukaryota; kingdom Metazoa; phylum Arthropoda; class Insecta; order Lepidoptera; family Noctuidae; genus Agrochola; species Agrochola circellaris. The sequence continues at coordinate 9,350,892 of OU611847.1, forward strand.
CTGGCCGCTCGATATGAAAACCCCTATCGAACCTGCCCACTCGTATCTATTCTCTGCTGAAAATTCATTATATGTGTGCCAGGTCACTATAATTCGGCTATAAAAAAGTATCTACCATACCTGACTTATATAGATGCAAAGGCTTTCAGTAATGATAGGCGCCACAGACTTCATAACACCACGTACTACGTTCCTTACAAAGGTAGGTACTTCTTATATGCAAGTAAAAGTAACAAACATACCTACTATAATAGGTTCACAAGTACAAAATGATAATAATCAAAATATTTTCGTAATAAGTTTATAACGAGTCCTTTTTATGTTACATACTTCGTATAACTACTGAAATATTAAACTGCAATTTACGCGTCGGAAGCATTTTATAAAAGCATATTATTTTCAGTTTACACGCGGCTAACATTGTGATTATACGGCGTACTTAAACAAATTTTCATGATATTACACTTGTATAAATCCTAAATGGTCCTGTAAATTCCTAAGGGAGGGAGGGAGAGGGGCAGAACACGGCAACTTAATTTGTTTTTGATGAATACTGCCTGATCACGTTGTTCTTGTCAAATCATGCGGTTAATGAAGTTTCTTTACCCTTTCGCAACGACCACGCTGCGGACATTGTACTATATCTATAGCCTTACAAAACCTTCTTGTAAAAGAATTTAAAAAGGTAAACACTTCAGGCAGTTATGAATTTAATAAAATTACTGAGAATTCGTCGAACATGGCAGCGCAAGTTCCCCGTAAAAGTTCTCATCAAAGTGCTTTTGAGATGTCACAATACCAGCAATCACGTTTTCAAGTTTTCTCACAACGTACCCGTAGGTAAGTGGGTATCTAGACTAGACACCGATGAATCAATAGTTTTGAGATGGTCTCCACTTTATTTTCGTTATTAATTTTATTTTATTTAGACTGAGTGAAGGCATTCTTATAGATGAAAATTGAATGAAGAAAATTCACAAGAGCTTTTACAAACGAAAGGGAATTGTATGGAAAAAAAATTGTTTATTTGTTTTAACACCATAATATATATACCTACAGTTCGTACATGTATACACAGAAGCATCAAAATATCGGCCTATGATGTACCATCATATAGGGAAAACTTCATTAAGCCGAACATGTTCAATTACCGGCCGGGGCATAGGTTTCAGCACGTTATTGGCTGGACAGCACTGATACCGTGCTGCGTTCACGTCAACACGCTGATGCCGACAGAAGATAGCCAATGCTCAAAATAATTACCTCCTCGAGATCTACACTATGTCATAAAAACTTTGATAGAGTGTTCAATGCACTGGTTTAACGATTTCTTCGCGAAACAAGTGACAACTAAACGTTTTATTCGCTTCGCTGGAACCCCGTACGATTCGTAAAGTTAGCAAGCTCGTAATGCCTCCTTTAATTGTTCTGTCTGGTGCTTTGATAGGCATCTCCTCGTACTTACCGAAGTTAGTTAAGTAGTTAATTTGGAATAACTTAAGAGACGATAGCCTATGTTGCGAACCTTAACCAAAATTATAACTCTTGAAAATAAATTAGAACATGCCTGAGGATTTGACTAGGGCTAAAAAGACGTCAGTATCCTCCTACTATTAGACAAATACGACGTTGTGTAATAAGTTGTATGGCGTCACGTAATGTCACCGACACTGTTTAATTTTCCGGTCCCTTGCATGCAATATTTATATTATTATGATCGGCACAGCACGGGCCACGCACACTACTTGTTTATTCATAATCCTGAATTTAAACGTTTTAATGACTCTCGTTAATGTTCGCTTGATTACTTCGTCTCCTGCAATATTAAAAAAATCCGGGAACACCTATGTGTGCCATTTTATGAACGAGTGTTAGGCTTCTGGAAAATCATAGGCTCTCTCGCTGTGGGTGAGGTCCTTTATAATACATATCTAATAAAAATAGGTTCATGTACTTACATAAATAGATTCTTATCTAAAGAAATGAATGAAAGCGACATAAACAGAATAAATTATAGTTCCTAAAAGAAGCAAGATTTGCTCTCAATCACATGGGACCGGCGACGGTCACGCCTCTAAATTAATTAAAAACACTTCCTTATTTATGATAACACCTACTTTGGCTCCTTATCTCCACCACAGTGTTCAATGTTTGACCTTTCTAGGTTAAAAGAAAATCATAAACGAAAGATATCAGGCATCAGCTGGTGGATCGCCCTGAGCCATTTGTAAGAGTCAACGGAGTAATGTTAGGTCTTATTCATACCAAGATCTTTTGCGCATTGCACAAATTCAACACAGCATCCTGGAACCATGTGGTTCTACCTATGATTCCTTACGGTAGCGAGGACTTGGTAAGTAGGTCCTCCAGGTTATCTAGGGGCTCACTGGCAACTAATAATATTGTAACCTAGCTGTAGGTAATATTTTAAGCTAACTCAAATCGTCTCAACTTGCTGTTAACATGTGAACCTGCCTACTGTATTACTTAGAGTTTTTTTTTTTTTTTTTTCTATATGAAAGATGAATGAAGGATTGGGTCAAAAGATCCAACAGAGTCTGATGCAGGTATCGTCGATACGTTGCCTTTCTGCTATGCCTATGTCATTGTTCGGTAGAACTAGGTAATGGTTATCCATATACTAAAATTATCTTTACAAAAGACAAGAATCATTTTATAAATTCATATTTACATATTTTAGGTGATACAACAGTGTACCAGGCTGCATCATAAAAAAACGAAGTAACATAGAAATACTACACAACGGCTGCACAAATATTACAATAGCTCTCTCCGTAAATACGAAAAGAACGAGAAAATTATCCAAATCCCATTTCTCACATTAAATAATTACTCCCAGTTAAATAGTTTGTCCACAGTTTAGATACTCGGCAGTTACTTCACGGTAATAAGTTAGAGCTAAAGAACTCCGGTTTCCGCCCATGCATTAGAAATTAAAGCGAAAGCACTAACTGTATTTTTCAATTACTGCCACGTCGAAGAGTTAAAAATTACTTGTTGCAGTTCTCAAACTTAGTTAAGTACAGAGCAGACATTATGCCAAATGAAGAATGTAAGCCTTGATTTATCGACTTAATTTATCTTATAGCCATATATTAAAATAGCAGATTCGACCAAGACAGAAACTGTGTTATTAAAATAACAGTACAGTAACCAAGAATAAAAACTAAACATAAATAATAAGATCAGTAATTACCATGCACTACGCGTGCTGCTATGGTTCTGCTACGGTGTCGCTACGAAGTCGCTACGCGTGCCGCTACGATGTCGATACGGTGCCGCTACGAAGTCGCTACGGTGCCGCTACGTATTTATTATATGTAAATTGGTCCGCGCTCTCTTGTGTCACCTACACCAAGAGTTCCCATCGGATAAATAATTCTACTCGCGCTTATCCACTTCAACTAGTACTAAATTACGTTAGTAGTGGGTGTCTCACCGCTCGCCCTCGCCGGTGCAACGTACGATACGACACAGCGACCTGAGCACTTTTTGCTTAAGTCGAGCCAGTTAGTTGACCTATCTGCAAAATAGTATTAAAGTGCACTCGGAATGTATGTGAGTGTACTGAAAGCTAACAGCGTCTGTATTATTTTGTAGAACAACGGCGGCTTTTTGTCGCAACTTGAACATTACATGTTTGAAATTTTTCATACCAAAAATTAAATTATCGGTGATGCTAAAGACTCTTTATTCTATTCCGCATTAAATAAAAGGCCAAAAATTACCTTACCGTACCAAAAATTCGGGACCTCAACTCAAGACTATACAAGACTCAGGACAGGTGGGCCAAGGTCATCACACAGTGGATGCCTGAAGAAAGACATCTCCACCACACTTGGACTCGTTTGTCACTCATTGACCAGGGGGAGTTTACGTAACAGCGAGATAGAAATGAGGAATACTGTGGGGATCACCTGTCCTGTGGGCCCAGTTGTCTTCTAATAACAATTACAAACTGTAAAAAATTAATTGCAAAACGGTTTTTATTTTTTAGTTTCTTACCCTTTCTTCTCCATTCGAAACTACCTAGTAGAAGGGACAACTAGATTCAATTCCTCAACCAGGTCTAATTTAAATAAACGATTTGATTTTGAAAATAAATGGTTTAACTAGCAGGGTATAATGATGAAACATAAGCTAAGTTACGTATACCTACGTCGGGAACTGATAAAAATAATAAAAAACGTAGAAACGACAACTTCCTCCCAGATACTTTACGCCCTCAATAACCCTTAGCCCTACACAGCCAGTCGATGCTTCCGATCATAGAATTCTTTAAAATATTTTTACCTGCCCGCCGAACCAAGGTATTTCAATAAAGCCAAGATGATTTTAGTCATTTATCTCATTGCGGCGGGGGTTAAAGGAGATATATGTTACTAAACCCGATTACCCCCTTGGAGTTTCCCTTGTGTTCAAAGTGAATGTATTGGAGCGGAATGTTCCACGTCAGAGGTAAAAGCAAGTATTCATGTTTAATTTCATCCCGTACGAGAGCACGTAAAAAATATTTTATCTGGACCCGAATTCTTAACAAAGAATTGTTTCATAAGTACCTGCGTTGATCTTTTGCAGTGACGTATTGGTTGAATTCCTTTGATTTCTTTTTTATATTTTTTATCAAGAACTAGGTATATTTAAGTTGAAGCTACATGCTCATATATGCGAAAATCACTATGCTGGTAAATATTAGCTCTGTTATGCCAAGTAGGTCACCTCCATAGTAAAATTCCATTTAAGGCCTAAATGATAGAGCAGGCTAGACCAAAAAATCCTAATGAAGTCTAGCAAGATCATGGCAAATTATAAGGGCGTCCCCCATTTTGGAGAGAAACCGATACCATAAGGTTGTATCTTGATATCATACATGTGTCTGATATATGATATCAAGATATTCGTAGTTGAACAAAAGACAACAACAACAGAACAACAAAAAACAAAAAAAACACAAACAAACTGCTGTTACATAGAACTCGACAATCACACGATTTTATTGCAAAACAACAAGCAATTGTAATCCCGTAGGTGCGTGCCACGCTGTAGGGAATTAACAACTTAGATTGGTAGGTACGCCCGCGCTAATAAGACCAACTCTTTTATCCCACGAGCCTTTCAGCTGTTTAGTTAGGCGCTGCACGCCACTATTGCTTGTGACCTCACGATTTCGTGAACCTGAAACGCAATGTTGCAATGCATTTTTAGATAGGTACTGATTTAGAAAACGTCGAGTTTTTCATGAAATTATAAAAATATAGTACTTACCTAAATACCTACCTCTTTTTGCATAAACAGAAAAAGTGGAAAAATCAATCAACAATAAGTATCATAATATAACCCTGGGTCCACACTGTCGCGAGTGCGCCTCGTGGTGGCCCTTGCAGGAGCCGCAGCGAGCAGAGGCTACACGAGTGCTACCCATCCACACTCTTCGTCACACCTCGCGCCTCGCGCCGCGTCGTTTGACTCCGGTCAAAAAACTATTTGAGACAAAAAGTATGTCCTTCTCCAGGATGCCATCTATCTCCTTGCCAAATATAGACAGACAGACAGAGTTACTTTCGAATTTATAAAATTAACTAGCTGCACCCCACGGTTTCACCCGCATAAGTCTCGATGCCGTGGGAAAATCAGGGTAAAAAGTATTCCGTTCAGCTGTTTTAGCGTAAAACGTAACAAACAAACAAACTCACTTTCGCATTTATAATTTCATTTATTAAACTTTTTTAAATATAAAATATTTTTTTAAATATTTCTTAAAAAACGACATAAAAACAAATAAAAAATATAAAAAATTGTGTTCCGCCGGTGTCGAGAGCCGGGTCTACCGGTGGTTAGGGCTGCAGAGACAGGAACCTCCTCACAATGCGAGCCGTATCGAGGAGTATTGCCTTCTAAATCAGGCCCTTGATCCAACCGCCTAGCGAGAGCCTCGAGAGATGTTAGTCGAGGCTTTCGGCCATCAGGCCATTGGCTGTTACGACAATCGGCACAATGATAGCAGATCACATTCCACATGTCGACAACCTCGTGTGCTAAGTCGAGATATTTTGTTTGCTTCTCTTTCTCAGTTTTCACGAGGTTCTCGTCATGTGGAATAGTAACATCGACTATCATTGCGCGGCGCGCTAATCGGTCTATCACCACTATATCAGGCTTATTGGCAACAATAGTCCTGTCAGTACTGATAGACCGATCCCAATACAACGTAACATAGTCATTTTCGAGAACTGGGTCGGGCACATACTTGTAGTACGGTACCTCAGAATCCACAAGTTTATATTTTAAAGCAAGTTGTTGAATAATCCGGGCCACTTGGTTATGTCTGTGTCAGTAGTTGCCGTTAGCCAGACGAGAACAACCAGAGATAATATGTCTGATGGTCCCGGGCGGTGGTATGCCCGACACACATCAACCGTCCCGTCCCTCATAGGTAGTTTGTCTCCGGTAGTTATTCGTCAAGATAACTTCGTCCATAATTGCACAGACGAAACCTTCAGTTTCCCCGAAAAGGTCACCAAAACCTAGGCAGGATACGGACGCTACTACATCACGATGCACCCCAACATCAGATTTAGAAAAAAATCTCTACGGGTCTTCGCATTTAAAAAGCCACGAACCCCGCATTTCATCGGGATGTACAATCTCATCACCGATGATCGTGGGTGATGCATCCGGTTTGCCGTGAGCAGTATACGGACCCTCCTATAAAATTACCGTAAAAATTAGAGGACCCGTGAAAAAAAAAAACATCTCGGTACTTGTATCACTCGCTCCGCTCAGGATTCTAATCTAGAATCCCATGCTACGCTCGAGATACTACTCTAGAATCCTTCGCTGCTCTCGGACTCCAACTTAGTAGTTTTTTCACTATTTTACCATTGTCACTCGAAAAAGGGCATTTTGATTAATCGATAACAGTGAATAAAAAACATTTTGAATTTGGAACAAGCCCGAATTATACGAAATATGTACAAAAAATTCACAGATCTCGTGCATTACACGACCTTCGAGATACACTGAAAATGAACTCAACAAAATTAAAAATGGATTGCAGAACTCAACAAAAAAAAAACGCATTAGTTACATTTATATTATTATTTCTCAAAAACAAACAGCTTAAAAACTGTAAACAAAAATTTTGTCACAAAAAATATAAGCTTGACATTATGTCTAAAGTACCATTACCACCACCACCATACACCACCACCACAATTACCATTACCATTATTATATTTATCATTTTTTTTATTTACCATTTTCTCATCATGCTTGAAAATTCCTACATTATTATGACAACCTGTATTGGGCGATGGGATCGCTAAGCGACAAAGCACATTAAAAAAAAAAATCGACTAAATAATCGACTAGAATTATTAGTATGTAATTGTAATTATTATATTAGTTTATGGTTAAGTTGATCATCGGGATCAACTTAACCATAAACTAACCTATAAATTCGTGGAAAATTGTTAAAATTGTCAGAAAGTGCCTTGTCTGTCAATGTCAATTTACTCATTTTACTCAATTCCAATTGTCAAAGTCAAATAACCACCGAACGAAACTGATTATCACTGTCCAACGAAGAGAAGAAATAAGTCTGGAAAATCTTATTACAAATAAATTAACAGTTACAGTAATAAGCTGAAAAAATGTATTACCAATCTTTTGCAGTTTTATCATTACTTGGATTATTTAATTTTGCGGTAATTTTTTACTTTATTTATTATTTATACTGTTATGGTCCACACGATGCTAATTTATATGTGTATTTCTTGTTTCTATTACAGGCTTGCATTGATTATGATGGTTGGCTGAATATTAAGATAGAGCACTCACTAAATTGTGGATCTGAAAAGTATTGCTCTAGGGGCAACATAGCACTGAAGAGTATTCGCGCAGGAGCTGCAGTTATTGATCAAATACAATTTAATAAACAACATATAGATCAATTAAAGGTATTTATTAATCAATCGTTAACTCAAATAAATTTATTTTCTTTCTTTCTATTTGTTGACTGTTCTTAGTCAGATGAAATAATTGAATGTATTAAAAACCTTTCAGAATCTTGCTGACATTGATAGTTTCTACACCATAAAGACACTAGTAACATCTGCTGACAATACCAAAGGAACAGAATTCTATTCATCAGTCAAAGCCCAAGCCTTCCTTGCTAATGGTCTGACAGATGTGATCAACGCGTGGGTATTGCCCAATGGGGCAGTGATTGCAGTCAGCTTCCAAGTTACTAATTCTTCACAGCCATTGCTTAACAAAAGCAGCAGTAATAAGATCAACTCTAACTTCTATCTTCGTTATGTTGAGCAAGCTCCTGTGTAAGTACAACCAATGTACTGGTTGCATTGATATTGTTAAAGTATTTAGTCGTTGAGTTTTTAAATTGTAAATTCATTCAAATTATGACTTTTTTTTTTCTGACAGGCCTGACACAGCAACTTACATCCAAAAACTTGAACGTGAGAGAGAAGCAAGAGAAAAGGGAGATGTGAAGGACAACAAATCATTCTTGGCCAAATATGTAAGTTGCAATGCTAATAATTAAAGATTGGTTTATAACACTGGTGTATATGCGTTAGTCTATTTGATAGATTTATTCATTTTGTTTTTTTTTTTATTTTTCAGTGGATGTACATTGTACCTATCGCAATATTCGTCATGATATCTGGAGCAAGCAACCAAGAACCAGCTGCACAAGGTGGCAGATAAATTTAAGTGGTACTAAACTATAGTGTTATTACAAAATAGTCAATGAAAAACTAGTAATTTATTCCAATACTTATCTTTTGTAATATAAAAGTAAGGTTACTTTGTTTTATGAATTAACCTGGAAATGTGTAATGTGATTTGTGAAATTAAACATCCAAACTTTCATGTTCCTTATAGTTACTCCATAAACAAAAACGAATGCTGAAATCACTGTACCAAATAACTCCAGCCTGAAGGGATAGTAATACAAATCATTGCTTGATTACATTCTTTAGTGGTCCAGCGATTTACACTTTAGTTTTTGTGTATGTAGTGTAAGCTAAACACCATTGAACTTCTAACTTCTGTTTTATGAATTAATTAAGTCTGGTTTTTATTCTGCACTAGCTGACCTGTCAGACATTGTCCTATCAAAATTTCAATTTCGATTTTTCGGCTGTTCCTTTGACTTTTTCCAATTTTTTTCCCTCTATTAAAAACAATAAAATTATTATTCAAATCGGTCAAGCCATTTTCGAGTTTTTGCGAGACTAATGGACGGCAATTAATTTTTATATTATGAAGTAGGTACATGCTATTTTGAAATTGATGTTATCCTTAACCAGTTTTCCTTAATTTATTATCATATTGTTTATTAACTGTAGGGTGTCCAGAGTAAAACTATTGTAGTGGTGTGTGATTTATGAATAAGTTGCATGTAACAGACCTGTACACAATAAAAATTTAATAAGTTATATAGTTAGTTTTTTATTTATTTCGTGATAACGGAGCACAAGATGATATAAAAATAATACCAATAATAAATACAAAATTAGTTATTTATTAAAATACCAAATATATGTAACTGTAACAATGTGGGACTTAAACTTAAGTTTCAAGCAACTATAATAATTATGTGATAAATGCTTATGCACCAATTTTTTCAATTTCTTCTGCATCTTCAATGTCAAGTAATTGAATCTTTTTTCCAAAATGACCTTCAATTTCTTTACAAATATTCATGGTTTGTGAAGAGTCAATTAAATTAATGGCTATACCTGCTTTACCAAAACGACCAGTACGCCCTATTCTATGCAAGTAAGTTTCACAATCAGCTTTCTTGTCCATGTCCATTGGCATATCAAAGTTAACAACAAGTGTCACTTGTTCAACATCTATTCCTCGGGATAGCACATTTGTTGTGATCAGTACCTTTTCTAAACCAGCTCTGAAACGGTCAAGTACTGCTATTCTTTGTTCAACAGTCAGCTCACCAGATAACACTGCTACAGAATGTCCATCTTTGGACATTTTTTCAGATAACCAGCTGGCAGTTTTTCTTGTGTGACAAAAAATAATTGCTTGACCAATTGTTATTACACCATATATGTTACAAATGGCTCTATACTTCTCATCTGGATTCTTGCATTTGACATAATATTGCTTTATATTATCCAATGACTCCTCTTCACGTAGCAGTCTAATAATTATAGGATTAGGGACAATAATTTCAGCAAATTCCATCACAGCAGCATCATAAGTAGCAGAAAAGAACATCATCTGACAAGTGGAAGGTAAGCATTTGTGAATGCGAATGCACTGATCTTGATGACCTTGTCTGTCAATCATGACATCAGCCTCATCTAGTACAAATACTCTGATTTTAGTCATGTCAAACATGCCAAATTTCACACCCCAATCAAGCATTTTCCCAGGTGTTCCAATAATAATGTGGTCAGATATCTTAGTTCCTCTAGGCACCTCTTCACCTCTAACAGCATACTTCAGCTTGATCTCAGGACAGAACTTTGCCATTTTTGCAGCAACTTCACCTGTCTGTATAGCAAGTTCATAGGTAGGACTTAAACATAGCACTTGGGGAAAATTTTTACTGGAATCTACTCTGCTCAACATGGCCAACACAAAAGCTGCTGTTTTACCAGTACCAGACTGAGATTGAGCAATCATATTTTGTGGAGGGTCAGCTAAGAGGGTTGGTAAGGCAGTTTCTTGAATTTTAGAAGGAGCATTAAAGCCCATTGCATATACTCCTTTTAGTAGATTGGGCTTCAAATGTAAAGCTTCAAATGTCTTCACAGAATACAGGGGAGAGTTAGGATCTTTTCTCTGAATTTCAATGTCCAACTTAGACTCAACTAAGCCTTGCCTTATAATTTTCATTAAAAGAGAGGTGTCAGCCGGGTTTGCTGCATCAGGAGATTCATCAGACTCATTAGACTGGGTAATAGGTTTTTTATTCAAACCTAATCCAGCTACTTTATTGGATACCTCCAACTCCTCTGCTTTTTGTCCCCATTGATTAGCCATCTTGCTGTCTGAAAAAAAACATAGAATAATTGTCTTCTTGTTGTGATATCTTTAGTAGCACATAAAGACTAGAACAAGCACAATATCGGCTTTGATTATAAACAGGTAAATAATCAAAGAGTATCGACCATCATAATATGCATTATGTATTCTTTTTTATTACTTTTAAACAATCAATTACTTTTAGAAATTAGGAAAAACGACGTAAATTCCTTCGTCCAAGTCACGTAAACTAAGTTTTGCGGTAGGGATGTCTTTGTTTAACTTTTTAGTTGCGAGGCTATCTCATCTTATTCAACCACTATAACTTTGAAAAAGTTTATCAAGAATCATTGTTTGTTAATTTAATAATTAGAATGGGTTCTTACCTTGTTAGTTATTTTATGAGAAAAATATTATAACCAGCGGCCATAGAAATCAAGCACACCAATACAGACAACTACCGCGGAAATCCATGAGTAACTGTCACTGTCAGTGTCAAAATTGCCAGTGCAGTGCCGCCACAGCAGCAGCATGGAGAACCGTGCTCTTTCTGTAACTACACAATGGCCCCTAGTTCATCCAGAAATTGAGATAGAAGCCATGTATTTTATTTAAACTAGCTTAAAAAACTAATTTGAATTTAATCAAAATTTGTATATTACACACAACATGTAAAGACATGTAATAGACAAATTGAACGATGAGCTTGATATTGAGAGGGAGCGGACGGCTTTGTGTGTGCGTTGAACGCACACACAAAGCCGTCCGCTCCCTCTCAAACGCACTGCGTTGCAACATGTTGGCCCGTAGATTTCCACGTTGTAGTGTTGGCAACACCGAGTGAAGCTACATGGAGCGTTAGCGATGAAGTTTTGGGGAGAGTGGAACTTTCCCGCCAATTTTGGGTTCAAGCCGCGAAACTATAATTTTGTAATTTGTTTTCGAATAAATATAAGTTTATATAAATTGCTACGTATTTTAAACCTCCTTAGAGAAATAGTTAATAGTAGTAACTGTGCGTTTGCACTGGCGAAACATTCACAACAAAACATGCTGAAATATCTATTTTCTATCAATGTTCCTTACAATTTTTGACAGGAACTAGAGATTAAAACATGTTTGTTGTGACAACTAAACGTGGTGAGGGTGAACTTTTCGCGAGGGTGAGCTTTTAACATACTCCCTTGTCCATACCCTACACGTTCAATCAATCTGCCTGCCTAGCCTTTTCCCAACCATGTTAGCGTCGGCTTCCAGTCTAACTGGATGCAGCTGAATACCAGTATTTTACATGGAGCGGCTGCCTATCTGACGTCCATAAACCAGTTGCTGGGTAACACAATACCCCTTGGTAAGACTGATTGTCAGACTTTCGGGCTTCTCACGACCTGTAATGACTGTCAAAGATCCATGAATGACAGCCGGGACGAACGGCTTAACGTGCTTTCCGAGGCACACCCATAACCTACACGTTAAATGAAAAAAATCGCTGTTTTAAATTAATGCAAAGTTAGCCTAAAATTCGGCGTAAATTCCCCGGACTAATAGCGAATACAGTTGTTACAGAAGTTGTAGGTATTTTAATAGAAACAATTAGGTATTATGGACTATTTGGCTTAGTGGATTGTGTCGGGGATTGGCCCCATCTAAATGGTCCATCACACTATCGTTTCATTGATGCCTGTCAGTCGTCGGTCGTCACAAGGTAAAAATAATAAAATGTGTTGTGATTTTTAAATAATATTTCTTGCATCTTTTTTTTTTTTAAGTAAACGTACATGTATAACAAAAAAATATTCACAGCGAAGTCTAATGATCTTTATAACAATCACTGCAACTGGTTCACAGCCATAGTCTTCTCAATTCTTAGTGCTTATGAGTAGTTGGCGGGAATCTTGTCTTTACTCCAGTCAATTTCCACAGTTTTACCAGTGCGCGCGCTCTCTTCAGCTGCCGTAGCAATCTTACTGACGGCCAGCGTCTGGTAGTCGGTCACGTCCATTGGGACTCCACCTAAAGAAATAAAAAAAATATTTAGCCACCAATAATACCAAGAAAATAAACTGACTGCATTCTACAGCTTGACTCGCGTATGGTAAGTCAATTAAAATTGGAGTTATTCGAATTAATACGTACATTATTGCACGTAATTATATGCCTTGATAAAGACATAATAAAGTATCAATATTCCACGCATAGAGCGTTTATTCTGAAAGTGGGCAACGTCGCAAATAGATGTCAAATATTTCGCTGTTTTGATTAACTTGGCAATATTACTATATGGAAATAAGAAATGTGGCTAACTTTCACTAACACATTTCTTATTTCCACCATCCAGTAATACAGTAATATTGCCAAATTAATCAAAAATTTATAAACAATTAACATGAATAAACGCTCTTATGCGCATTTAACTTTAATTGTCATTCAGAAACATCGTACTGCTCCTACAAATAATTATAGGTAGGTACTTAAACTTAAACCTACTAAAGTGTCTGGTACTTACGGGTGACGACGTCCAAGAAGTGCTCCAATTCATTTTGGTAGCCTTGCTTAAAGCGGGAGGGGAAGGAGTAGTAGATGGGGCTTTGTCTGATGCCTTCATGTCCAATGATCACCTCGGTCGAGTGGTGCGGCCTCTCGTTTTCGACCTTAATCATTCCTAGAGAAAAACCAAAAAATACATTAAAGTTGGCATGGCAATAGCTTATGGCAAGGCACTTGATAATTCGGGCTGGTAAGCGAAGACCTGAAAGTTATCTCCTATTAAAAGCATATCTAAGGAATCAACAACGAACAAAACCGACCCGCTGCTGCTTCGCACGGTTTTTACGACTTTATAATTTATAATATTAATTTGAGTAAGTATAGTACATGAAACTTCCGAAATAAAAACCCGTTGTGTAGTTTAGAAGAACAACGCGGTGACCCAGACAGAAAAAGCGACTTTAATCTATAATATGAATAGATATAGGTAGATGTAATAGACAAGATATGTCAGGGTTATTGTACCTTTGTTTCCAAAAACTTCCAATCTCTGGTCGTATCCGTAGGCAGAGTAGCGGCTGTTGTCTCCAAGCACGACGGTTCCGGACGGGAAAGTGAGAAGGAAGGCGATGGTGTCGAAGTCATCAATAGCCTTGACTTCGGGGATGAGGGCAGTAGCGGAGGCCTGGACGCGGCAGGGCAGCTCCCCCAACACCCAGCAAGCCATGTCGAAATCGTGCACCAGGCAATCGTGGAAGACACCACCTGAAAAAATACAAGTCAATTTGCCATTAGAAACTTACTTGCTGATAAAGCTTTTTCAGAAACCACCTGGTTAGGGTTCTTTATAAAACAGTTCATAAAAAATTTCCGTGATTTAACGTGTCATAGGAAATTATAGATAGGTACCTAGCCAGCAAGCGCAGTTGTCGGTTGTAAGCAAGGCAACTATAGTTACCTAATTAAACTAATATAAACACTAAAGTGTATTATACTGTTAATTATTAATAACACTTTGTTGGTGTTATCTTTTATATGTTTTATATGTAACAAAATGACGTCTATTCAAAAGACAAGATTATTATAACAAATACCTAATAACATTGTTATGGTTCACCTAATTAAATATTATCAATAGTCATGGGGCCAGTACGAACGCTATAGAATTAATCTTCTCGGAGTTATCATTATTTACAAGTGATGACATTGATTAGGCATCGTTGAGTGAACAAAACATCACGATTATTTAATGACGTTGAAACAGCTACCTACATTCAAAATATTCTACTGGAGCGATTATTTTTATGCTTACCTACCTAACTGACGCCTATTCGTCAAATTTCCATAATTACAAAATGTCTCACCAGATGTTTTCAGGTAGTCAATGGAAGGCAGAGGAGAGTCCCTGGCGGTAACTTTGAGGATCTGCACGTGTCCAACCTCTCCGTTCCTCACCCTGTTTTTCAAAGCTCTGTAGGAGGGGTCGAAGCGGCGGTTGAATGCGGAGAAGAGAACGCGGCCCTTAGCCTTAGCTGCCTCGTAGCATTTCCTCGTCTCCTCAATATTTTCCGCGATGGGTTTCTCACAGAATACATCTTTGTTGTTGGCAATAGAGTTGACCACGATGTCGTGGTGAGTCCAGGTCGGGGACCCGATGAACACAACGTTGACTCTATAATTGAGAATTTGTTTTCGTTATTCAACAATCATTATTACGTAAAACTTACTGCTTACTGGCTATTATTATGCTTAGTAAGTTTTCTATATTTGCCCTTAGTAGGTACTCACTCTTTGTCGTTATAGACGCGCTGTCCTTCACTGGAAGGCAGCAGAGCAACATCATCGCCGAAGTTCCAGTATTTCTTCAGGTCAGCAAACCTCTCCGTGCGGTCGTCAACGACGTACTTGAGGGTGATGCGAGGGTTGTTGATGATGCTGGACAAGTGGATGGAGCCGGCGCGGCCGAGCCCGAAGATAGCAGCCACGACTGGCTTGTTCGGCGGCTTGACAGCATGGTTTGTGGTAACGTTGTTCACGTACCTGTAGAAAAAAAATGTAACCCGTAGGTATATTTCGCACAGAATCCTTACTTATAGATAGCGGTCCTGACAAGTTTAAAAGCAAACTACCAGTCCATTTATGCGGAGGCGAGCAAGGTGATCAGTGTTGTGTGGAGTCCGTCCACTGAAGCTTGAATGATGTGAATTTTGTAGAATTCTATAGGTAATGCTTTCCAAGTCCCAGCTCTGCACTTTTACGCTCAAATAGGCAGATAGCCTAGGGAGATGGTTTCTGAACTAGCCTCAAACGAAAGCTGCGACTTGAAAGCAAGAATTAACAAGTACAAATAACTTACTCTGTGTGGAAGTAGTCCTCCTTCGGATAAGTTTGGGGTAGTTTGTAAGGAGAAGGCCCGCCGAACTTTGTGGTTGCCATTGTGATTTAAAACTGAAAAATAAATGATCATTTTAAAGATTCGTGTGATTTCCACGGAAAATACCTAATATAGGCATGTGTCCTCCTGTGCTTTATAACAATAGATTCGCGATCACCAATTCGTCTGTCTATGGAATGGGAGGCCCTCATCTGAAGTGGCTGGGGATGTTATTTACGACGTGGAACAACAGCAGAAGCCCAAATAAAAAAAGGCAGTTAGGTATATCTTGTCTTTAGCTATCTTGGTACCTAGCTAGTAAGTACCTAATGTGTTTTTATTTAAGTTCTAACTTTTTCGTGTCTGTAATAATGCGCTGTCGTAGCTAGTTCCCAAAACAAGCTACTATACCACTACTACCAATACAAGGCGAGAGGTGGTTTTATTTTATTACAAAAATGATCTTGGGTGTGTTCCTAAATGCTCCGAAATTGGAGTACCTACCTACACTGTTAACGGAAAGACCATAAAATTACAAGATTGTGCCAAAAAGCTATTCGTAAAGAAAAAAAAAAGTAATCAAACGGAAACATTTGGAACAAACGAACTGATTAAGTGCGAGGAATTATGCAATAAGTCCTAGTAAGATGTTTAAAATTCTGACACTTTCCATGTCGAACATAATTGTGATTTAAAATATTAAAATCACCAAAAATATCTTAATAGTGAATTTTAGTGAAATAAAACCAAACTCATGAATGAATATGAAATAGAATGAATGACATTGAATGGATGAAATAACAAATTTAGTTTAGGCCGTATATGCATCGAGCGAGCTATAGTCTATCCATCTACAAATAGCTTTGACCGGCCTTCCCCAGTAATGATCGCGACCATAGAAATATAAACCGGCCAAGTGCGTGTCGAACCACGCTCAATAAAGGGATCCGTAGTTGGGATGAAGTTCGAGTTGAATAACATGTTATTTCATATGGAATGTATAGTTGGTCACTTATTACTCGATAACTTCTAAATCCTACTTAGCTGTGATAGTTTTCCTTACATACTACTACCGTGTTTTTTTTTTCACATTTCCAAATCCAACCATTTAGCTGGCAAGGGCACTCTAAAACTAACTACTAACAAAAAAATTCACTTGAAAGCTTAATATTTCGCGGATAAACGGATACCTGAATCCAAAAATGGTTTTCACATACTCGCAATATTTTTGAACGACCTTTCCAACGATACCCCCCACCAGGGGAAAGATTAGAACAAAAAAACATCCCCCTTTACTTGTAGGGAAGGTGAAAACCCTTTTTTTACATGATTGTATTTTACCACTTTGTCGGCGTGATTAATATGTATACACATGCCAAATTACAGCTTTTTAGTACTAAGAGTCTCTGAGCTAAGCCGCGGACAGACAGACTGACATAGCGAAACTATAAGGATTCCTTGTTTACTACGGAACCCTAAAAAAAACAGATCGCGGCGATCGCGTATTAGCGCGACGATCGCGTATTAGCGCGCCGATCGCGTATTAGCGCGATGATCGCATATGGCGAAAGCGACAAGGTAGCCGTGAAATTTTATTTTTTATTTTTTGTGTAATTCGCAGTTCAGTATCAGGTTGTATGTTGATCTAAATATGATTCGCGGCCGTAATATATTTATTTATAGAATCATAAAAATCATCAATACAACTAAGTTCATGAAATCCCATTGAATGACTATTTCATGAAATCATGCCATTTGACGGTTATGCCAACATAAGTAGTTGTATCGCTGATTCTAATGATTATAATTCTGTAATATTTGTTACGGTCGCTACTTTAATATTTTTTTAATCAACATAAATATAAGTAACCTGACACTGATCTGCAAATTGAAAAAAAACGAAAGTAAATTTGAATTTCACGAGCTAGGTACCTTAGCGCATATTATATTAGTTATAGGACTACAAAAGTATGATTAGTCGCATAATATGAACAGTGCTAGACAAAACATTTAATGATGTGAATTTACATGACTTTTACTTGAAGATTTTTATCCAAATTAAAGGCCAGTCTTTATGCCGTATACCTACTTTGAACAGAGGATAGGAAACTACCTATAACTACTTACTTGCAAATTAAAAAAATCATTTAATTTGGATAAAAATCTCCTAGTAAATTAACTAATTTACTTCTTACCAGAATTAAATGAAGGACGAACCGATTGCCACAGCCGCGCTGTTTAGTGTGACATACGATGCACCGTGAACTTCTTTTTATACTAAAAATCGCGATAGCCAGGTCACCATGGAGCTGTGGGGAGCAAATCTCAAAGTAGCTACGAGGATAAGATAACACCATGTTAACTTAACAACCACAAGAACGTAGGTAGTGTTACTTATCTATACTAATATAATAATCTATACTATATATTTAATATAATACAATGTAATAAAGCTGAAGAGTTTGAACATGATAATCTCTGGAACTACCAGTCGGAAGGTTATAGGGTATTTATCATCACGCTACGACCCTTAGGATCCGAGAAAAAGAAAAAAAAGTCAGAACGACTGACGAATTTCATTCAAATTAAACGGTGGGACACACCGCGGGGCACAGCTCGTTATCTAGGTACCTAATACGAAATTTTACACCTTTAGATAATGATAAAAAATGAATTGATAATCACGGATCAGCCCCACCCGATGCCGATATTGGTCTAATAAAATAAACTTTAAGTAAGCATATTTAATCACTAATAAATTATTTATTTATGACTATATACCATTTACTTATAGCTATCAACTATTAGTTAAAAGCCTATTACACAGTCGTCTCGAAAACTGCTAACTAATTACGTAACATATTTTCGAAAACGATTACGACTAATCTGTTTCATTTCGACAGTTCAACAACATTCATTGCGTTATTTACGTTGTTGAGCAGTTTTTTCTCCCCAAGATATGAAGCAATGGATTAGCAATCTGTTTCAAAACGATTCAGATTCTGATTGATCGTGTATACGCAATTACGGTAATGAGTAATAATGACCACGAAAGTGCAACCAGCACCATCGCAAGCATGCACTGTGTGGCCGTCTTTTTTTATTCGTAAATTCACCGACAATTGGAATCCTACTACTATCTCTAGGATGACAATAAAGCATCTGTCGAGCCTTTAGAGATCGTGGGTCGAGAAAGAAAGAAAGAAAATAAATTTATTTGACTCAGGTTAAGGCACACAATATTCACACAAAAACAAAAAATAAAGATAACTAAAATAATATTGTGTGCCTCACGGCTGCGCCAAATAGGCCCAGTTCAGCATAAGTGCCAGACAACTAGTATCTGACGCTGGTTTTCAACTGGACCTTATAAAAAAATAACTACTACTACTTACTAAATAATAACAGCCGCACGCACGGGTCAAGTTATGCGGTCGGTTCGTGGATGGGTGACTATTCATACATACATATCGAGACCCCTCCGTGCCCCAAAAAGCTAGTTAAGCCTTTGGTCCCAGCTGTTACTCGTAAATCTTTGACAGTCGTTACGGGTAGTCAGAAGTCCAAAAAAGTCTGACAACCAGTCTTACCCAGGCGTATCGTATTACTCCGTAACTGGTCAGATAGGCAGTCGCTCCATGTCAAATACTGGTATTCAGCTGCATCCGGTTAGACTGGAAGTCAACCCCAACGTAGTTGTGAAAAGACTAGGCAGATTGAGAGCCTTTGGTAATCCATAAGCAGATACAGTAATACATCCTGTACCTATACCTACATCCGGTTCCTGAAAGGTTAATCAACACAAAAATTAGCTAAGCCTCTGATAAACTCATCTCAACTGCTTCAATTAGCTGATTGAAGTAACAACAGCCTTTCAAATCACTCGACATAAGTTTAATTTTGACACGTTGTTGATTATGGTAGCCTTAGTTATATTTAAGTATTCTAGATAGTTCGTTTTCGTCGACCAATGAAGGAAGGCACTGACCCGTACACAGCCACTTGACCTATTAATATATTTATCAAGATAAATTGAAGGCCATAGTACATCACATCACACCATAGTACTGACTATAAACAATAGGGTTGTGAAAACAGAAAAATAAAACATGGAATCCTAATGCAAATCGGATCTATGCAAATTAAAAAATTAAAAACTTATCTATTCTAGCTATTACGGGAGTTTACGAGTAAATATTTAAAACGCATTTTTTTTTCAATGGAGAGGTAGAAGATTGAGTAGAGAGAATACTGAATGCCACATTTTTCAACAAGTAGCTGTTGGTTCCTAATTTGGAACAAACTCTCGCGACGTTACGCTGAATTGTCCTGAACACGTCAAAATTTCGAAAGTATTGATAGTTCTAAAGACCACCTTTTCAGCCAAATCGTTAATTAGTCTTTACACCCTACCTATGCAAACAAATGAAAATGACCTAACACTGGCTGGGGGCGAAAGTAGGAACCAAGTAACACAAAATCGATATAATGGAAAAAGTGGAGAACAATTTTTTTTCTTCTGGCTTTAAGCAAAGTCTTGCTTCTTTATACTTAGCAGCATTTTACTAACTTTATAGTTCTGAAAGCTATGTAATCCTCTTTTTCAGCCAAAGGTTTTATTTTAGATATTATTTATGCCGCATTTATGCCGCTTCTAATACAGCTGTAAGCATAATATAAAAGTGTAAGCCTTATTATTATATTATATTAATTACTATATTAAGATGATATTGGGATGATGGGAAAAGTATGATTTGTAGGTACCTACAAATCATACTTTTCAAGTAGTCAAGAGTCAAGAGCACAGTCATGAAGTTTTACACTTGTAGTGCGAGTCTTACCTTCTATGGCGCACAATGGGGCCAAAATCGACACTGGTGGACGTTTGAATTTTGATAAATCAGTTTCAACTCGGTAGTCCCGATAGGAACTGAGAAAAATAATAATATCCATTTTCAATGTATGGACTGGAAACGGACCTTTCGGGTCGTGACGATATGTAATTTCTTTACAGGAAAATGCTTTCTATGTGACAATTTTTTTTTTTCTAGGCTGGGGCAGCTGCCCCCTGTGCCCCCCTTGGCAACGCCCTTGTTCTTATTTCAATATGTCCCGGTACTTATTAGATTTGCAGACTGTAGTATAGAACAACTTTTAGTATAGATAATTGTCTCATGGGAGAGTTATAAGTATGAATTTTGACCGATGCCCGATACTCCGTAACATATTTAGAAAGATCCACTAACCATTCGTCGTCTTCACATAATATAATAAAATATATATAAGAAAACCAAAGAATCTCACGAGCTATTTGAAAGATTTGGTTAATTAATGTAGTTCAAGTATTGCTGGCTGAGGGTATAAAAATAAAACAAAAATAAATAAAGGTTAAGATAAAATGTTTTATTTGTGATTCTCCTGCCAATGGTCATAAATATAAAAGGCTAATATATAATCGATCCTTTTCTTGGGACACCATAGTCGACCTATTCTCCTTGCTCGAAATAAAGAAAAGCCTTATTATCCCTTTGTCAGTCGTTTCAACTATTTTAAAGGCATTTTGATACTGAAATGAAACATAATAATTAGTTACTTAAATGTAATCATGGGAATTTAAAATTAAATAAACCTTCCTGTACGCGCCCCGCACTAGGACGAGCGAGGGGAAAGAGAGATACGAGGGGCGGCATCGCCCGAGCGCCGCTCGCGCCGCGCCGAGCCACTCCGCAAACGACGACCGCGTGGAAACGTCTCCGAACGATAAATAATTACGACCGTGAAACGAAAGTACCTAATTTCTAGACAAATAAACGACAGTATCAAAAATAGAAAATCTAGTTTGTTTTATCCTAAACAAAAGTGGCGACCAGTGACGAACATTATTAATCTTAACAATTGAGAAAACGCGTCGAGTTTGCGGGCGTCACACGTAGCAGCCGCCATTTTGCCAATACCTACCGAGCGAGCCACCGGTCGAGTGAAGAAAAGGAATTGGTGTTGCTGCTTCGGGAGCCTTTGGGGACATCGTGAACCAGAGGTCTAGCCCAAGGAAAGTATGCCCTAACCTTTTTCCTACCTATCTTAACTAACCAATTCTCTCGATCCTTTGTTCTCGCATTGTGTGTAATGGCCGACTTGCTACTCGAGTGTTGGGTTTATTGTCTAAGCTAGCTTTCATTGTGTTTACTGTGTTTAGGCGCAATATACAAGCACGTGCGTCTCAGCGTTAGATTTAATTATCTAATCTAGCTATAAAATACGAGCACGCGCCCACGCTTTATGCACGCATTTCACCTATTCTGTTAAAGAATTCTGTTATAGTCTAATCAAAACTATAACAATTGGCTAGCCTACCTAACTCGTTCTATATTCTACAAATTCAGCACATAGGGTGCCTATATAACCTATCCCATACCTGTACCACAAAGACAACGTAATCTACCGTTATTTCAATACCATATGCCGACTATTCCAGCGTACCTCCGTAAAGTGGAGCGTATCGGTCTCGGCCGCCCGGTTCCGTCGCGTGCGCCGTTACGTGCGCGCTGCTGGCCTAAGCTGTGTGCTCGGCGCGAGCTGCCCTGAGTGTATCGCGTCGTGCTATTGCACCAGCGCGAGCGACTGGACCTGAGCTTCTCTGCTCATCAAACGGGTTTGAGTGCATATTTTATTGTTTCGTTGTTTGTTCGCCTGTGTTATTGGTGACTATAATCTATAAAAATGAATGAAGCAGAGCTCAAGGTAGAAATAACTAAGTTAGTCAAACAGCGCGGTATTATTAAGGGAAGGGTAACAAGATTTTCAGATTATTTAAATAATTTTATTGCCTTAAAAGAAATTACTTCTATTCAATATAAAGAATTGGAATTAAAACTGAATAAAATTCAATCGCTTATGGAAGAGTTTGAGGCCATTCAAAACAACATAGATTTATTGCATTCTGATAGTACAGAACAAATTAATGAAAGAGATAGTTTAGAAAATCAGTTTATTGGCTTAATAGCAATGAGCCAAGATATCTTATATAATTCTCCCCAGAAAAAGGCTGAGAAAGAAAATTGTGAGATAGAAAATAGTGAACATGCATCTAATGGTAGCTGCCGTTCATTTAGTGGCATAAAATTACCCACAATCAAACTTCCTACATTTGATGGGAATTACCTAAACTGGTTAGAATTTAAAGATACATTTCAGTCAGAGATTGATGGAAATGAAAGTATTGCACCAATTAATAAATTCCACTATCTACGGTCTGGGCTTGAAGGAAGTGCAGCTGTTGTTATCAAATCAATAGAATTTAGTTCAAAAAATTACAAGGTTGCATGGGACCTGTTATGTCAAAGATTTGATAATAAAAACCTATTAATAAATAACCACTTGAAGGCATTATTTAACATAGAGTCAATTCAAAGAGAATCCTATAAATCATTGCGGTTTATCGTTGACCATGTGTCAAAGCATTTGAGGGCTCTTGACACTCTTGGCCAGCCTACTAACATGTGGGATGTTCTTATAATTTTTATGGTCTCAGCAAAACTAGATATTCACACGAGTAGAAAGTGGGAAGAATACAAGTGCAATCTTGCAGATTTACCTTCACTTAGTGAATTTTATTCTTTCCTTCGCAGTCGAGCTGACATACTCGAGACTGCCTATTTTAATAATAGTCGTTCTGACAAACAGGTGGATAACAAACCTAGGGTAACCACCCAATCTAAAAGTCTAACTGTATCCATTGATAAGAAAGAAAACAAGAATTGTTGTGTTTTATGCCATGAAAATCATCATTTGCATGAATGTCTAAAATTTAAAAATATGGATATAGACGAGCGACTAAATGAAGTTAATAAGTTAAAACTATGTAAAAATTGCTTGCATGGTGGTCATCATGCTTTTAAATGTCAGCTGAGAGCTGTATGTCGCCAATGCAAAAAGAAACACAACACATTAATACATATAACGAAAAGTAACCCTACATCTACTGAAACTGAACAGCCCTCTACCTCTATATCTTCTTCGTTACCTGTGTCACTAGCCATGGCATCAAATGACCAGGTTCTATTATCTACGGCACTAGTCCAAATACTAATTAATAATAAGACTTATACAGCCCGTGCGCTACTGGACACAGGTAGCCAATCGTCATTCATCACAGACAGACTAAGAAGCAAGATAGGGCTAGCTATAAACCCCAGTGGTGGTTCAGTGAATGTTTGTGGGATTAATAACGCTAAATGCAACATCACTGAAACTTGTTACATTAAAATTA
Source organism: Agrochola circellaris (assembly GCA_914767755.1). Taxonomy (NCBI): domain Eukaryota; kingdom Metazoa; phylum Arthropoda; class Insecta; order Lepidoptera; family Noctuidae; genus Agrochola; species Agrochola circellaris. The sequence continues at coordinate 9,375,059 of OU611847.1, forward strand.
AATCTAAATGTATGCCATTCGAACTTAATGTTAAGTGTCTAGTAGTACCTCGAATAACAGGTATCTTACCAAACTCTACAATTAATGCTGGGCATATAAAATTACCTGGAAATATCATTCTTGCTGATCCTAACTATTGTTTCCCGGCTGAGGTCGATATCCTCTTAGGAGCAGATGTGTATTGGGATATAGTTGGCTCTAATTTAATTAAATTGGGCAGTAATAAACCTGTTCTACAGGAGTCTATGCTCGGATGGCTCATAAGTGGCCCCATACAAGGTAGTCAGTCCTCTTCAAAGGTTTATTGTAATTTCACTCAGGAGATAAAGGACTCGTTAGAAAATTTTTGGAAAATTGATGACTTACCTGCCACAAAAACATATTCCATCGAAGAGCAACTCTGTGAGGATCATTTTGTACAAAACGTATCTCGCTTAACGAATGGCAGATTTTCTGTGTTAATGCCCATGAAAGAGTCAACTGAAAGGGCTCTTGGGGAGTCTTACTATGTCGCTAAAAAATGTTTTGAGAGTTTAGAAAGAAAATTTATAAAATATCCTGATTTAAAGGTCAACTACAAGGCATTTATAGATGAATATGCAAATTTAGGGCATTTAACTAAAATTACTAGACCAGTATTTGGATACTACATGCCTCATCACGCAGTAATCCGTGAAAAGAGTGAAACCACAAAGCTCCGCGTAGTATTCAATGCCTCTTCTAAAACTAGCTCTGGAAAATCACTTAATCAAATTCAAATGATTGGTCCAGTAGTGCAGAGTGATTTAATCTCCATTTTATTGCGATTTCGAAGGCATAAATTCATTCTTACAGCCGACATCGAGAAAATGTACCGGCAAATTGAAGTCAGAGAACAGCAGCGCCATCTGCAGCTTATTCTGTGGCGTGATGATAAGTCCCAATCGATAGATGTATTACAACTCAATACAGTTACATACGGTACTGCCTCTGCACCATTTTTAAGTACTCGATGCCTCTTACAACTGGCAAATGAGTGTCCGGATGAGTCTATTGCTTGTGTAATCCGAAACGATTTTTATGCAGATGACTTAAATACAGGGTCAGAAACTATAGAAGGACTAAAACACATCTATCACGAAGTTGTCAAAACACTTAATTCTGCGTGCCTTCCCCTAAGGAAATTTCGCACAAATTGCCCTCAATTATTTGATAATGAATGTGATTCTTTAAAACCTATTGGTTTCAATAAAGAATCCAGTGTAATAGGACTCAATTGGTGTCCCGAGGCTGATACGCTGCAATTCTCTACCGATCTAGAGCCTTCTACTCATATTACTAAAAGGTCAATAATTTCTACTACTGCCAAGGTTTTTGACCCCTTAGGATTATTGTGTCCCTGCACTATAGTAGCTAAGATTTTACTTCAACAGTTATGGTCCTCTAAGCTGGACTGGGATGATCCAGTTCCAGCTGAGTTTTGTAAAAACTGGGCTAAACTAATAAAGGAATTTTCAAATTTAACTAATATTCGTATTACAAGGAGAGTTCTATGTGATACACCCAGTAATATAGAATTACATTGTTTTGTGGATGCCTCTCAACAAGCCTATGCAGCTTGTATTTACCTGCGTTCTGTGAATAATAATCAGAACGTTACAGTCAGGTTGTTGTGCGCTAAGGCACGAGTTGCACCGATGAACCCAACCACTATACCCCGATTGGAGTTATGTGGCTTCCTGTTAGGTGCACGTTTATGTGCAAAAGTATTAGAGTCATTAAATTGTAATATAAATCGTAAATTTATATGGACTGATTCAAAGGTTGTGCTAGGTTGGGTGAAGACTTCACCCAGGGATCTTAAAATATTTGTGTGTAACCGAGTGAATGAAATCAATCAACTTACAACTGGATTCACGTTCTGTCATGTTCCCACAGATCAAAACCCAGCAGATATTGCGTCTAGAGGTGTGACTCCTAAGCAATTGCAGTCCTGTCTCCTCTGGTGGGAAGGGCCTTCATTCCTCGCTAATGACCCATCCTGTTGGCCTACACAAAAAAGCACACAAATCCCTAACATCTTACCTGAAGTTAAACACTCGCACACCATTGAATGTCATGTTGTAGTAACAAACAAAATTATTCAATTTGACAAACACTCTAATTTAAATAGATTAAAGAGAATATATGTATATGTACAGCGTTTCCTAAAAAACTGTAAAAATAAAGATGCTAAAATTAATGGACCATTCGATATTAAAGAATTAGATGATTCTTTGCTAATGTTAGTTAAGCTAAGTCAGTCAGAAAGCTATGCAGAGGAAATTAAATTGATTGGCAATACTAAAACTCTTAATCGTAAGTCTAAATTATTGTCGCTGAATCCCTTTATTGATTCAAATGGCATATTAAGAGTTGGGGGTCGAATTCAAAACTCTGATTTCGCCTATGATAAAAAACACCCCATTATTTTAGATGCAAAACATCACTTAACTAAATTAATATTAAGGTACGAACATGAACGCTTATTTCACGCTGGTCCTCAACATCTTCTAGCCTCAATAAGAGAACGATTTTGGCCCATAGGCGGCAGACACTTAGCTCGTGGCACGACAAAGCAGTGTATAGTTTGTATTCGCCTGCGTGGGAAAACAATTCAACCTCTAATGGGAAACTTACCTGCCGAAAGAAGCTATTCCATGTTTCCTTTCTACTCGTGTGGTGTTGATTTTGCTGGTCCGTTTATGATCTCTAGCCGTAAGGGTAAAGGCAATCGTATAACAAAATGCTACCTATGTTTGTTTGTATGCCTCTCGTCCAAAGCGATTCATTTAGAGCTAGTCAGCGATATGAGCACTGATGCTTTCATTTTATCTTTGCGAAGGTTCGTCTCTAGGAGAGGTAAACCTAACGTTATTTATTGCGATAATGGTACCAATTTCAGGGGCGCTAACAATGAAATAAGTAGAATACTCAGGTCCAGTCGTGAGTCAGCTATTAATTACGCCAATAATGAAGGCATTAAGTTCATGTTTAGCCCTGCTTACTCACCTCACTTTGGAGGTATATGGGAGGCGGGCGTTAAATCTGCAAAGCACCATATTAAACGTGTAGCGGGTAATGCTTCCCTGACATTCGAAGAGCTCGCTACACTATTCACACAAATCGAAGCGATTTTAAATTCTCGTCCCCTTACTCCTTTGTCATCCGATCCAACCGATCCCTCGCCTCTAACCCCAGGGCACTTTCTCATAGGGCGACCTCTCACCTCGGTGCCATCGTTGCCTATCACCTGCAAGCACCCCAACAGATATCAATACATTGAGCAGCTGAGACAACAATTCTGGGAAAGATGGCGCCGGGAGTTTGTTGCCGAACTTCAAGAACGCACCAAGTGGAAAACGAGGCAATATGAGCTTCGTGTGGGCGATCTAGTGATCCTCAAAGAAGAAAATCTAGTTTGTTTTATCCTAAACACAAAGGTTTTACAAAATTTATACCGAACCCAAAAACGTTTATAAATACACCTTACAAACTATGAACGGTCCTCTAATCAAGCTCTACTACAGCCTAAATCAATTTTTAATGCATTTAACAAGCTAAAAGAATTACAAAGAAATGCCTAAAGTTTTTAATTATGTTTACGCTATTTCCTTTGTATTTCGGTAATATTAAAGTTTAATTGTATTGTCAATAATGCTTTAAAAAGTTCTTCAGCCTATGCTATTACCAGCCGCTATAAGACAAGCATCATAATGACTAAAACTGATTTCTTCGTAAGAACATTTTTTTTTTTTATACAATTATTTAAATATTTTATGATATTTTTGTTCCTAATAGCTCTTTATTTTGAGTAAAGACACACTTTTACACAGTGGCGGTGTAAAATAATAATAATAATAATATAATAATAACTTTATTTCAGACCATAAGTCCATAAACAACACACATTACAATTTTATACACAAAACATACATACATACATGAAAACACATACCTACACAAAAAATACAATAAAACAACTTATTTTAAATAATGGAATGACGCACGATGAGTGGTCATCCATTGCCACATAATTGGACTGTCCATCCTGTCGGCTACTATAGCTACCAAGTTGTTGGAGCTGTCGCGCACTCGCCGCATCAGGGATGTTATCCGTGTCCGCATCAGTGCGTAAAAATCTGGCACGCCATTCTCCGCGAACATCCCCGATGCACTGCAAAAGCGCGGCAGCCCCAACATAACTCTGAAGGCATTATTGTATTGGACTCGCAGAGCATTGTACGAGCTTTTTGTATAGTTGACCCATAGGGCACACGTGTACATAGATTGGCAATACGCTCTAAAGAGTGTAATTTTCACCTCCCTAGTACAACGTGCAAACCTACGAGCCAGCATGTTACATCGAACTGCCAATGCTCTGCGTTCCCTCTCCACGTCCGCATCGTCGGACAGACTATCGGTGACCCAATGCCCCAGGTACTTGAACTTCGTGACCCTGGAAAGCTGAGCGCCCCCCAAGGTGACTGGTGGGACAGTATTATAACATTTGTTACCCGCTTTGAAAACCAGTAGCTCGCTCTTGGTCGCATTATACCTGAGGCCGTGAGCCACCGCATAGTCCTCACAGATGCGAAGAAGCCTCCTAAGTGCACTGATCGATGGGCTCAGCAATACCATATCATCCGCGTAGCTGATGTTATTGACGCAGTGCCCGTTACGTAAAGGGGAGGCGATGGGGGCAGTCCGCCCCGGATGCCAAGCACCAAGGGGTGACAACGTGGCGACAACACGCTGGACTAACATTACCAGAAGAGCTTCAGAGAACTATGTTAGAATGTCTTGATAGATTTTACGGAGAAATAGACCATCGTTACAGGCCAATGGATGACATTCTCATAACATTTGATGTTGTTCAGCCTAAGACTCTGCTTAAAATCTGTCAAAAATCTGGGATGAATTTTCCGCAGAGGTCGTTATTTTGGAGATTTTACGACTGAGGCGCCACCTTGAACATTTCCTTCCAAAAAATATCCAATGGACTACCTTCGAGCTTGCGAAATTCATCGTAAAATGAGACTATTCTGAGTCTGTTCCGAGTCTAGCGCTGTGTCTAAGATTGTTTTAAACTATTTGTGGTTCGGTGGCTTCTTGTGAAAGAAGTTTCTCAAAATTTTAAAGTTGATAAAATCTTACTTAAAATCCACAATGAGTCAAGCGCGACTTACCAATTTTTTCACGTTTCCCATTGAAAAGGAGTGGAAAGTACATTTTGATAATGTGATCGAATATTTTAGCAAAATAAAGTCAAGTAAGCACATTTAGTATTTGTTGTTTTATTTTGGGGGTGCTCAACAAAAAACCGCCCCGGGCGCGGACCCATGCTACGCCACCACTACTTTCACGGTAAACTTATGCTCGCAACCCTAATTCAATCAAACCTACAAAAAAAACTTATCAGTAGGTAGCGGTTATATTTTTTTTTGTCGAAATAGTTATCACTTAACACACACCATGTTTTTTTACAGAAGATTTTATTATTATACTAACAGAAATTCAACATAAAAATTTCAAATGCCCTTGTAATGGCAAGCTGTAGGTATAAACACTGCTTTAACCTTTTTTCTTAGCCTATATAATGCGTTTATCCTTCTGGCAGACAACCAATATAATGGTGCTAAAATGCCATGCTAAAACTAAAGTCTCTATATTAGCATTACAAGAGCTGTATAGCGGTTTGGTAATGCCTAATTTTAGACTTCTTATAAAGCTTTGAGAATACGCAAGTTCTGTTATCCATCCATTATATAGCAATTTTGTGCTGCTTGAGTATCGAACACTTGTCATTGTAGTATGTAAGCCTGCCGAGAAAAAAGTATGAAAGTATTAATTTTATTACCTACCTACTATCTTGGAGTTAAGTAATAAACATGATAAATATTAATCTACCTATTATGAATTCAATTGTAGGTAGGTACACAAGCATGTTATTATAATAGTTTGATAACGGATGAGACTGACATAATATTTTAATTAATCTCTCGTTTGCCCTGAACTGTTTGCGTAAATGATTTTGTAAACAACACTGATTAAACTTAACTACTTGAAACGCGAAAATAACATTCCTATTATTTTCTGGGGTTTGTTTTGTTCGCAGCATTATTTTAAAATTGATTCTGCTTACCCTAAGATGTGCTTTAGTAATTTAATAAACATAGAATGGACACTATTGTAGCTAATTAAGCAGGTCGTTAGCGTACATTATAAATCGGCCACGATACGTAACTCCCAGAATAGTTATGTACCTATATCTACCTATAAACTAAGTATATAGGCCCATTATTTCAATCACACCCACAAACGCTAGCACCCTAATTCCGTAACACACGGTCAATCACAATCCGTTTCATTTTGACATTTCAACAACATTCATTGCGTTATTTACGTTGTTGAGGAGACAAGTTTTTCGAATATATGAAGCAATGGATTAGCAATATCCTTCAAATGATTCAGATTATGATTGATCATGTGTTACACAATGAAGGAAATTAATGGATCAACAGATCCCTTCTCTTCTCTCCTCTACTGTTTACCTACAATTGAATAGTTAATCGCATGGTAGATCCGCAGTGGTAGTCCGCGAAATTCAAATTTTCTTAAGTTTTTTTGCAATTTGCGGGTCAGTATTCTGACACTGACAACATACAACAGGTTGTATGTTGTCAGTGTCGCGAATCAGAATTTTGATCAACATACAACAGGTTGTATGTTGATCAAAATTCTGATTCGCGACCACAAAAATAGAATTGAATTGAATTTACAGAATTATAATCATTCGTACCTACATATCTCTAAGTTAGATTTATTCCTGGCTCGTTCTTTGGCCAAAGAATTAGCATTGCCATTCAACGTGGCAATGCTGCCAGTCTTCTGGGCACGTTTCCGGATGACAGCGATGCGGACGAATACTTTGACGCATAAGTGTCCGTTTCTTTTTTGTTTTTTTTGTATTTATTTGTATAGTTCGTTATTGTATTTAGTACCTAGTGTAAATAGTTTTTTTTAGTGTTAGTTGTATATTAGATCTAAGATTGTGTATATATTTTGAATTGCCCTGTAAATAAATTGTAACTGAATTTCCCTTATTCGGTAATTTCAGATTTGTTCCATAGGAAAAAAGTTCCTATAGCACAAATCTGGCTCCTTATAGTATTTTTTTTATAAATAGTCACTACTTTTCAGCGCCTGAAAGATATCTTTAGCCGAACATGAAAAAATCTAGCTGTTCTAATGCATACAGAGTATCCAGCTAGACTCTAGAGGCTAACCGCAACGCAGGACTGCAAGTATGTAACTTGGGCAGTACCGGCGCGGCGTTAGAGTAGGGTGCGCTTGGGCGCCCGCCCTGGGCGCCAGACACCGGCCTTTTATTTCTCTAACTTTTCTGTTATCTCTTACTCTTTTTTGTACCCGACTGCGTGACAGCAAGGACAGGGTTATGTTTTTCTCTAACTTTTCTGTACAAGTCGGCAAAGTTTAGGTTTACATTTCTGCATAAAAAAAATCATAAATTTTCCTCAAACTTAACTACATGAGTCGACAAAGTCCTATTTATCTATGAACGAATTAACATATCCGAGGCAGGTTCAAACATTTTCGAGCTTGCTCTTGGATCCGGCATTCTTCTTTTTCTGCATAAGTTGTAACTCTTATTAAACTGTATCAATGCACAGGAACAAAAGCAAAAAATTATCGCCCCTCTACTCTCAAAGAGTAGTGAAGGGCGCCACAGAAATCACGCCCGGGTTTGTTAAAACCGGCACAGAACTAGGGACTCGTGATTTTTATATACCTACCCATTAAAATGTAATAAAAATATGCGTAGGTAATATAGGTATAATCATTTTCAATTTTATTTATTGCAATAATAACAACGTCAAGCATGGATATTGGTAACGAATAAAGCGTCGTGCAGACCAGCGCGACGCGACTCTAACAAAACAATTTCTAAGAAAACTTCATGGTAGAACAATTACCGGTGTCGCGTCGCGCGACTAGTCGCGCTAGTCCGCGCGAGTCTTAATCCTCTACTACCCCGTTGGTCTCGTGATCGCAAACGCGACAGTTGAGCGAAACAGTGTTATTAGATATTTCATTAGGATTTTCTCAGTTGCAGCCCAGAATTTGGAAATTGATAGTGGTCAGGATAATTGCAAGCAACCGGCAAAACTTAGATAAATCGCGAATAATCGCTCATGCTATGATCGCTGATTTCCATAAACGTTATGCACTGACACTATGCTATGATTGGTGGCACAGTAGCGGTGGCGGGCACAGTGGCGAGCAGTTATAATTTAAATATATACCGCGTGTGTTGGAATAGCTCCATAACAGATAGTACCTACATGTTACAAGCATAAATATATTTCTATGGACAGCTAGGCAATAATATTTAGGTATCCATTAATATATGACGGCAAATATATATAATCATTTGTGGAAGGCATATACAAGTGGCAGCACAAATACCTACGTGACATCGAAGGAACACCAAACATCTCTAACAAGACAAGCGACGTCTAAAATTAGGATGCTGCATCGCCTTCGAAAAGTAGTATCACCTCTTAGAGTCAATAATATCGGACATGCCTTACGTTATAAACACATATCTGTTATAATTATGTGATATTTACCTCGTTGAGAATAAAAATATCTGATATTGTAGCATAAAAATCTCAATATTTAAAAAAATGCCCTGTCCGACCCGTGAGGGTGTTGTTAAGTATCGTACTGAGAGTCTATTTATGTGGTAATATTCAGGAAAAAAGAAAAATAAAATCGCCAATTTTTTTTTGTCAATGGGGAATTTTACGGTTTTTGTTACAAAAACAACTTAATTCTCAATTGAGGGCGGTTTTTTTTTCTTTTATTTTTAATTACCAGGACGCACTGTTATTTCCAATTATTACTGAGTTTGTTTCATCGTGATAGATCGTTTAGTTAAAAGTTATTCCGTTTTGTTTACAGTAGCGAACAATAATTTAAATAACTAATGTTATAAATCCAAAAAAAATCCCTCGTTAAAATTAAGCATACTTTCCCTCATTTCGATATGTGCACATTATGAAAACCCACACTGTTTACGAGCGTATAAACAAAGTGAGTAACGTCGGAAATAGAAGATGTCAAATATTTCGCTGTTTTGATTAATTTGGCGATAGACTGTATGGAAATAATAAATAAGGCTAACATAGTGAAATTAAATATTGATTATAAACTACATTAATTAAAATCGTAACACCGAATATTAAGTTTTAGATGTGAAAAAGGTATTTGAAAACTTTCCAAATGCTTTTTTTAGGTTTCCGTAGTAAACAAAGAACCCTTATAGTTTCGCCATGTCCGTCTGTCTGTCCGCGGCTTAGCTCATAGACGGTAAGTACTCCAAAGCTGTAATTTGGCATATCGTCCCTTAGCTTACAACACCGCTTAAGTCATTTTTACCAACTTTACAGGAGACGGAAAAAACTGTGCGGTGTTGCGACGCCTACGGACTTGAGCGCTGTCACTATTTTTTGAATTACGGCTTCTGATTGGCTGAAATCTATTTCATGAGACCAATGGTTCGACGCGCAATGCGCAGCTTCATCCAATGGCATTAAAATGTAAAAACCGCCAATTTTCGACTTGAGCGGTGTTGTTAGCTAAGGGACGATATGTATACATACATGCCGACAAAGTGGTAAAATAAAATCAAGAAAAATATTGTTTGTAGATTTTTTTTTTTTTCTCATCTTCCCAATGTTGTGGGGTATCGTTAGAAAGGTCGTTTAAAAATATTGTAAGTTTGTGAAAACCATTTTAGGATTTATGGATCCGTTTGCGAAATATTAAGCTTTTAACTGATTTTTTTTGTTAGGAGTCAAGTGTCCAGCAGTTGTTTATATAACGAAATTAAAAGGAAAACTATCAGAGCTAAGAAGGCTGTACAGGTTAACGAGTAATAATCAACCAACTTAAATTTGCAGTTTGAAAAACATGATCTCCCATACATTCCGTATGGGAGAACATGTTTTTCAACTACAATGTTAAGTTTGTTCTTGGGATAAATTCAACCCAACTACTGAACCCTTCATTAAGCAAGGTCCGACACGCACTTGGCCGGTTTTATACCTTACGGCGAACAACGCATTCAATAATGATGCCATGCCCGATTGTCGAGATCTTAAGCAATTAATTATTTTAACAATAAAACTTGCAAAAGTTGACTAAAACTTGCGTAAGTGAGCCTGCCCCGCGATTATTTACACAATAAAGCTACGGTTTCCTAGAAAAGCGGTTACCACAGTCAACGGCCGCAATCACGACTGTCATGAAAATGATGACAGCGGCAAAGATTTAAATCTTTAGATGTTAGATTCGCCAAAAGATAGTAAGTAGCATTTCTGTTTCGTTTTGACTCCTCTGACACAATGACGCAATGACTACACTGGTTGTCATGGAAATGCTATTTAATTATGAGTGAGCTAATGGGCGTACCCAGCTTTTGGCCCAGGGGGGGGCAAATCAGAATACCCCCCACCCCCCACGTTTTACATAGTTTGATATTATTGCTGCTGCATTCGCGTATTTTTAACCGACTTCAAAAAAAGGAGGAGTTTCTATGTTCGGTCGGGTTCTAGGTTTTTCCTGGAACTTTCAATTTTCCGGAAAACTCTTCCAATTTTTTTTCCATAAAAATCTGATTCGGACTGTTACGAACATTTTGAAATAAAAAATAGCCAAATCGGTCTAACCGTCCTCAAGTAATGCGCTTACCACGAAAAACATTTAATTTATTCGCCAAGGCCAAGGCCTTAAAAATTTCGTTTTCTAATCCCAGAGACTAATTTGACATTTCAAGTGATTTTTGTTTGTTTTTTCAATTTAAAGTTTGACATTTGCACCTGTTCAATTAGTCTCTGGGATTAAATACGCAACTGTAGTATACTAATTCCGTGGTCAAAGCAGACTACAAATTGTATAAACGGTAGTATTTTTTTTTTAACATAAGTTTAATTTTTTATTTAATTCTTTAAGACAAATCAAATGAAATCAAATCGATTGTATATTATAACAAATATAATATACAATTAAATATTTACACTAGGTCCTAAAAAGACTAAACTAACTAACAACGTAGTATTAGTATCTGTATGTAGTCTGTGGCTTGACTATTGACTTTGACAACTGTGTATTGTCTATGCTTGACAAGCTGCCGCTGCCGCGCTGCCTCAGCTGGGCCCCTCTAGAATATTTATATGTTGTCTGTGCCGCTGCCTGTCAGTAAGGCAAATAGTCAAATACATAACCTTAATTAGTGAAAATAAATTCTACTTTAGCTGAATTAGAAATTAAATTAGTAATTTAAGAGTCTGCCTCAATATGTTACGTAACTGCCGAAAAGTATTTTTTAAGAATAATTTGTGTCCAGTTGTTATTCATAAAAAGAATTTCCTTACCAATGAGTACAAATGTACAGAAGCTTGGAATAACATGAATTCCTCGCCTGTGTTCAATAAAATAAGTATACATGATTTCTATAATGTACTGGACCAAAATTATGCTTCAAAAGGCGTAATAAGTGCAATAGACGTTGACATGTTTGCCAACGCAATTAAAGACCCCAGCCATCTTGAAGAACTAAAGGACCTACTTCATAAACTCAGGACTACAGCAGAAACAGGCAACATGTTAGATTCGACACAGCAAGCTACTGTGAGGAATTTCATTGAGTATGGTGATGTTAAAGAGTTGGTAGAAATATTAAAGGATCCTCTGAATTTTGGTGTGTTCCTTGATGATTACACTGCAAACATACTATTGGACAAGTTAATAACATTACCGAACTATGAACTAGCTGCAAGGGTGGCTTCTTTGATAATGCTACAAGAAGAATTCAATAATGAAATAACATGCTCACTGTGCCAATATGCTTGTTATAAGTACATCAGTAACTACACAGCCACACCACTAGAACCTCCACCTCCTGCAGAGAAAAACAAGAAAGTTGAAGAAGTTAAAATAAGAGTTAAATACCTTCGAAATCCTTTCTTTGACGATCATTTTGACATCGAGGATACACTTTCTTTATCTGGCAAAACATTAGCATGGATTGCAGAAAGAGCCCCCAACAATTTGAACAATAACCTGCAGATTATTGGATGGCTTGTCTACAAAAAATATGATAAACTATCAGCCTTCTGTGAAAAAGTGAGCAATGAAAAGACATTTAAAGTATACAAAGAGGTTTTAGAACTTTTACAAAAAGAGAATGGTAGTGCGGACGCTGAATCAAAAGCAACTTTAGAAAACTGTATTACAAAGTTGGGCAAAACTGAACAAAACTCTGAAGATATATCCCTAGAAGAGTCACTGAAAGTTTGCATTGAGAATGCTATCAACAAATCACACAAGAATGACATTTCACAGCAAAAACAGGTCAGTTATAATGTATTACAGCTACTAAGGAGATTTTATGTATTTAAAATTAATGCAGTATATTGTATTCTGATGAGTAAACTTGATAACTTAACATTTGTATTGTTTTTAGCTATTCCAATCATGGGCGAAATTAAGAGATGAGAAACTTGAAGAACAAGCCCAAAGACTAGACCGGGCTCGCCGCATACAACTCATTCAACAAAAACAAAATGAAATGAAGGACCAAGAACAGAAATTATGGTTCTTTGATAATGAAGATCAAGTTGATCTTCAAATAGAAGAAAAAGAGCAACTTGTTGACAAATCAATCTCAAAGAAAACTGCAACGAAAACTTCAGATGAGAATTATATTCCACCTGAGATTCGACCAAAAAGAAAATAGAGTTCTATGATGTTGTAATAAAAATAGAATACTTTTATAGTTATTTTATTGAACATTATACAAAGTATTTATATAATTGATGCATAAAATGAATTCCAGGAATGATAATAATTAAATAACTTCTTACACATAAAATATATAGCAGAGACCTGGCACAGTACCAATTTACGTCTATGTAGGTAACTGCCTACATAGATGTAAGTTAAAAAAATAAATAGTATCCATTACAGAATTGGATAAAGCGCCAAATTAATTTCTAAGTATGATGTAAAAATCATTTTAAGCCTCTTCCTGTATCTTAGTGAGATCAAGTTGTATTTTCCTCAAGGTATCTTCAGTTCTCTTAGCTGTCTCAGTCTTTATGTTCTCTTCTAAATCAACAATGTCCCTTGCTAAAGTACCAGTATCATTGACAAGGTAAACGATTGTATTACACTCTGAATGTAGCAGGGCCAACAGTTTGTATGCCTTCTTTGCTTGGTCATCCTTTTTTGCATCCTAAAATAAAAAACATGATTTTTTTATATATACTTATAACATACAATTTACTTATATTAAAATAGGGATGTTGCCAAAAAAAATGTTGTCTGTCAGGTATATTATTAAAAAAAGATTGGACACGTATTTTTTCTTTATTTACGTAATCAAAAGATTACGGCGATACATGGAGTAGGCAATACGTTAAAATGTGGCATGACGTCACTGGCCGGTAGATTTGATACTGACTTGTGACGTAGCGAGCCCCCACTTTCCAACTTTAATGCCGTTTTATCTAAACCATTATTTTAATTAATTTGATAAAGCAAAAAATACGTGTCTAATATTTTTTTATTATCTGACTGACTGACTAAATAATATTTTTCTCAATTAATTATACTAACCCTAAAGAGAGTCTCATCAGCTATAGAAAAGCACCTATCTAGTTGGCCTTCCAATGTGTTGATTTCTTTTTGTAACTGTCTTGTGTCATCTAATATCTTCTTTATCTCCATGTTTTGCTTGTCAACATTACTTATTATTTCCAAGATTCGTTTTGTGTAGATTGACCTGATAAAAGACACTATGAATAACCAGAATTCAGTAGACATTATTTATATTCCATATTTATAAAAGAAAACTTGTTGCTAACCTTTTATTTCCACTTCTTAACTTGCCATAACTCTCCCTTAATTGGTTTCCTAATATATCTTTCTTGTCGTGTTCATCTTTCAATGCTTTTGCAGACTCTTTCAAGCCACTCAAAATCTTCCTACACCTGCTTCTCTCGGACTGTAAATATTATTATCATTATACTATCTGAATTATAAACAAACAATGTGAAGACTAAGAAAAATATATATACATACTTCCATCAAGTTCATACTATTTGTAATTTTGTCAATTTCCACCATTAAAGACAAGTTCTTTGATGTTAATTCTTCACTTTTCCTGTGCAAACTATCGATGTTTGTTTGTACTTTCTCTATTAAACCATCGTCCACACCGTCTGCATCAACATCAGTTATTCCAATACTGTTCAGGATGTTGTGGACATTTTTCAAGTCAGCATCTGCTCTTTCAAATGATTTTTGTGCCTGTAATAACAATAATTACATGCTTTAGGTTAAGATTCTTTTTTGTGTACTTCTTAAAACACTTCTACGGCATCTTGCTTATTCAACCCTTCATCACTATGTTTGGAAAATGGATTTCTGATTGCAGTACACCTAGTTTACTTATATTGTTTTATAAAATTACCACTTATTTGCCACCTAACTACAAAACGAGTGAAATGATTTACTCCACCTGAGAAAATTCAACTTCCATCACATTCTTTTCACTCTCAAGTGTATCCAACTTCTGCCTTAAAACAATAGCTATTTCTTTTAATTCTTTAAGGCTTTTATTTGGATCTTGCTTTATTTCAGGCTCTTCAACAGCTATCTGTTGTTCTGTATGAAGCTCCGGTTGTTGAGTTGGTAACAATGATACACTTGTTTTGCTCAGCTCTTTAATTTTAAGCAACTTTTCTATTACTTGTTCATCACTTAGACTTGTCTGGCTCGATGTAGTAGTCACATCTGAAGAAAAAAAAACTGTAACATAAAGCACATAACTTCCTTCCAAAGCATTTACACCCTCATGTCAGTCAAAATGTATGTATGTACAGGAATATCAAAGTAGTTTCACCTGTGGTACAAAAATCCCCAATTTTATTTAAATTAGGTTTGCAGCATGGTGGAATCCAAATAGTCTTCAGTTCTTCTCCAATTTTATTACTGATATCTTGCTTGAGCAATGACTTTTTGTTAGCAGATGGCAAGCTTGTTGATGCCTGTTTACCTTCATTTGGTAATCTCTCTATTAAAAACATAAACACTTGTCTCAGCTCACATTCATTATGATATAAGAATGTTTGATAACCCACATCATTTTTGTATCCTAAATCCTGTTAAAAAATAATTGGTAGACTGTCAAAATAAATTATATTATTAATAAAAAAAATGTTAACAAGTTTTGTATGACGTTTTACCTACCTTACAAATAGATGCAATTTGAGAAGCCACTTCTATTCTATGAGATATACCAGATGGCAAGTTTCTTGTTACCTTAACAGATGGATTTATAGTGCTTAGACATGTTGATGCCGATTCAATGATTGTATGGACAGGCAGTTCGTTAATACTTTTGACCTCATCATTAATGTTTCTGAAAAGTTTAAGTAACATTTTTGTAGAAAAGTGTTCAGTAGATGCATAGATAATTTGCTTATTAATACAATTTTACATACACATTTAAGTGACGAAGAAAATGTAAAATAATGGAATCCACTTCTTCCATGCTTACAAATTGAAACCCACCAAACTGCTAAAGCAAAAAACAATAGATTATGTAATTGTTTGAAGAGTTAAAGTGAAATACAGTTCAAACGTTCTACAACAACACGAAATCAACAACCTTTGTTGATTTTCTATTCTAACGAAAAGTTCACGATATTGAACAATAATGTCATTAAGACAGAGATTGAATTTGACAGTTTTGTTTGGTACCAGTGTCAAGCAGTGGGTGCGTTCTGGTGCGTTCGCTCTACCAGTAAAAAAAAGTAGATTGGACCATAGATATAATAACAAATCATTTTATTCAATTTTTTTTTTTAATTATCTGCTCTCCCGGACCTTTGGAAGGGGTACGAGGTGCCGAAGCCAACTCGTAGAGGCTCCTTAAATCATTTTAAATGATGAAGAGGCCCCAACCAACGATTATCGCAGTATTCACTATGCAGTGCACCCAAGGACAACCCCCGGTTGGTGCAGGATTACTGCAGAACACGGAAACAATATATTGGGGTTTGGGAGGCTATCTATTGAATAAATTATCTATTCCTGTACGGTTTCTATTTTGCCATTTTCTTACTACTTAAGTTATTTGTTTACCCCTAAGACGAGTTAAAATTAGTGTTGAAATATAGAAGATTCGACGCTCATAACTTCCAATCCAATATTGTTTTTCCAATTCTGCTTCCATACAGGGCTAAATAATCAGGGCTAAAAAAAACAGACGAGTAATCACCATACTGTTTGTATGGAAGAATGACCGACTAGCGTACTCTATTAACCTCATAATCACAAGAAAGCAGTTTTCATCCCTGTATAGTCATCTGAATATAAAAATATTTTTTTGAATACTATCCGAGATCTCGGAATTCCGGGATTGTAATTTCTATTCTCGCGAGATCTTTAATTTGTGATCTCGAGTCGAGATTGCATTCTATAGTAAGAATATAGTAGTATAGTAGTATATATATGTAGTATGTTGATTGTTTCTATTCTAAGTGGTATTGTTTTGTTTTTTTTTTTTTGTAATGTGCGTTTGGTTTGTGCAGAATAAACACTTTTTCTTTCTTTTCTTTTCTATAAAGAGGTTTACTGCAGTTTTTTTTTTTAACTCCTTATTTTATTTTTTAAATAAAATAATATAAAAATATATATATTTTTATATTATTTGTTATATTATATGGTTATTCTCACCTTTCTGGAGATATACGCATTAGCTCCATACATTTTTTTTGCAAAAATAATATAAGTTGCCAATTTGCCTACCAGATTGTATCCTATGATATATTTATGCATGATATTAGCTAGTAGAAGCCATTTCAAGCAAAAAATCATCAATTTAATATATTGAGCTCCTATGTCTTCGAGAGCCTTTTTCCGATCGAAAGTGCGTCAGACTCTTTTACTGTGTGTGCGTTTGCACTGGCGAAACATCTCAACAAAACATGTTGAAATCTCTAGTTCCTGTCAAAAATTGTATGGAACATTGACAGAAAATTGAGATTCCAACAGGTTTTGTTCTGAGTGTTTAACCGCACTTTTAAAACGGCTCTTAAAATAACATTTATGAAGGCATGTGATATTTTTAAGTCTAGCTAACTAACTAACTACATAAAATACAGATAAAATTCCTAGCCTGTTAGTTCCTCATAAAAGTAATGTATTCATCATTTTGTTAGAATTTTATACCTATGCCATAAAAGAGGTATGAGGTGTACAGGGTGTAAAATTCACTCATCGCCATTAGAAAAGGGCGGATCCTTCGACCAGACAGGCATCGTGTCTGGCGGGCAACTGCCCAAAGATTGATGTCAGTTAAGTCGTTCGCGCGGTAAATTCAAATGGCGCGATGCAGGATTTATGTGACGTCAGGATTTTTGTGTGACGTCCCTTACGTTGACCTTATGTTGTTAACAAAAAAGTTTAAGGGGGGTATTACACTATCAAATATCTAGGATCACAGATCTCTGAGTCATATTTATATGATAATGTAATGCAAACATATGAATGAAATCGTCTTTGATCAAAGATTTTTGACATTTGTTGTTAGATAGGATCATAGAAAGAGGTCTTGCCATATTGAATATTATATACTGAATTTTCACATATATTTTCATAATTTCTTGATAAAAAATCCATCCATAAAATTATGTGATTTTGCCTTTTCAGTTTTGCTACTGCCACATTCCAAGTAGACGGATAAAATGTAAGCAGAATGATATTTTGGCCTAAGTTCACAATACGCTTTGGAATTCTAAAATTATTTGTTGGCAAAAAAAAGCAAGCTGCTGCCGGGCAGCCGGGAATTCATTGTTTTGGCTTCATTAGTGTTCTAAGTTCTATTTGCTATATTGTGTGCTGAAAGGCTTCAGTATTTTGTTATAATAGACAATTGCAACCACATATGTCAAAAAAATAGGATCCTATCTTTTATCCTACATATTTGACGTCTAGAATCATATCTGTGTATTATTTTTGTAACTGTGTATTGTTCTGGTTCCATAACTTAAACCTAGCTTGAATTGATTTGAATTTCCTGTATGACTTGTTAATAAAAATAATAATAACCTTCCTTTAGGATGGATTTAATTAAACATCTAAAACATAAATAGCGTCGATTACTTAATTGTTACACTTATTTATTGATCATTTTCAAAATCAGCAGGATTCTTGCGTCCAAGACGAGTGTGTTCCCGTTCTACACCTTCGTAAACTAGGTAGCCAATGATGAAAGCTGAAACAATGAACAACATAATATTAAATTAAATGTTAAAACATTGGAGTATGTATTATAAAAAGGGTGACATAATCAATTAAAATAAGTGGTAAAATGATGAAATGTCTAAAAGGTGGATCAATCAACGGATTTAAAGCTTGTCAGGGAAGTGTTTCTAAATTTTACCTATAAGTTCATTAACATGTCTCAAAACCTTGGTTATTACCACTAATATGTATTTTCTGTTAGCTAAAAGTGATCGACAGACTGCTCCTCAGATACGCTGATTGATAGCTTTGTTGAAATGCCAAAGAGATGTGTTACGTCTAACACTCTTTTCTTTCATTCTCAATCAGATCAATACTTACCATACATTCTGCCTATCATATTGCATAAGTAGGTATGTGCTTTACTTGTTGACCAATGACTTATATATACATAAAGTTATGGTATTTCAAGAAAGATCTTTTTACTTACGTGGGGCCCACTTGAGCACGCTCTCGCGGAATCTACGGAAAATGTTGGGCAACCCATTGGAAATGGCTCCAGCGTACGCGCGTTGTTCATGCGGTGATAACTTGTATGTAATCAATCCTCGGATTTTAGCAAGCTCTCCGAAATGCTTTCCCATTTTTGTTTGATTATTTCACACTGAAAGCTCAATTATGTAACCAATAATGTGCCCAGTGCAACCAACAATGTTATTTCTTGAGTCAAAATCAAATGACATGTACGCACAGTCACAGATGACTATGACAGATGACAATCGAGGTCGACAGATTGCAAAGGTTGCCAAGTTCATTATTATAATCTATGGAACAGGTCGACACAACTGTAATAGATTCCCCAGAAACCTTTTTTTGCTGTACATATTTTTATATTTATTATCTATAATTCTTTTCTTTGTAGGGTTTTTCTGTCTTCGTAATATTTCTGAGATAAAAATAAGAATAACCCGTATTACATTTTGTTAGTACCATATTAAACAGGGTTTCAGGACACATCGACGCGAAAACTGTTACCATGGATTTAGTACATACATGATTCTGAAATTTTTAAAATAAAAATCAGCTGTTTCATAGAAAAGTTGCACCTACGTGGTCAAAATGTAGGGAACACCAGTTTTGTTTTTAACCGACGAAACGCACCTGCGTTGAAAATTTTCGTTCAGAATCATGTACTGAATCCGTGATGACACTTTTCGCGTCGATGTGTCCTGAAACCCTGTTTATTACGGTACTAACAAAATGTAAATGTAAATGTAATGACGGATTTTTTGAGCCAGGCATCTGACACATGATGACCAGTGAAGGACTATAGTTTTTACGAAAGCTTCTAGGTATTTCCTGTACTTATTAATTCCATGGTATTTCCACACAGTCTTAACGTAGATACACACACAGGGACTTTAGTCGCTGGCGATTTCATTTTGTCAAATTCAAAATCATAGGACAATCAAACGGATAATTTCTACGCATAGACTTATAAAATATTGTCTACACGATGAATTGTGATGTCGATGTCAATTCAAATGTCAACAGTACATTGACATTTTAGATTTGCCGACGTCAACAAAACTGCACAAAATATCACAGAACACTACTAACAAAATATTCAGCAGCGTTTCGTTGAGGTAGCGCAATTACGATTTTGAATTTCATCGCAAATGTAGTGAATTTTAGTGTCGTGTGTATTTTATTTGAAGCGCCATCCAAAATCGGTAATATAATTGTTAAAATACGTTCATTTCTAACATTTTTATAGAATGGTGAAGGAATTAACCCGGCGATTAATATTTCAATTTTATTTACCCAGATATCTCCTATTTACAAACTCAAAATATCTACCTGAAATGATTTGTTGGTATCTGGCCAACAAACAATATTCATGGTGTTGTAAGTACGTAGCTTCATTTTATCACTGTATTTTTAATCAATCTTCTTATAACTACTCCCACTTTTAATCAGTTTCTTTGACTTTACCACAATTACCTTAACTATACTTTATTCCACGTATTCGCGATTACATTGTGATAACAAACGACTTCTGAAAATACAAAATCAGTGTTCAGTGATATCAATAGTAAAATCAAATTAGTGTTAGTATTATCACTTAGATTATCGTAAATTCAAAGTGGAGCAAATTTAATATAAGACAATTTCCTTGTCAGGTTCCTATGAAGTCAACTGACACAACTCATGAGGCTTCAGTAAATACAGAGCCTGTTGTCAGTGAAGTAGCTCACGTAGCTGAGCCTGCTGAAGGTCCAGAAGAGCTTACTACTGCCGCCACTCAGTTAAACACTACTGAAGACATGGACGGTGATGATAAAAAAGCACAATCATATGCACACAACAGAAGAGTAAATAATTATGGTAAGCACAGTACATTATATTCTATTCTATTCTAGACTATCATGACACTGCTTGGCAGAAGTTCTTCCCTAAGTGAAGACACATTTGATAATAACATTTAAAAGCACATTCTCTTAGAATACTGGACATAATGTGTATTTTATGGTAATTCCAGGTTACATTAAATATGTAAGCTTGGTGGTATTAACATTGCAAAATGCAGTATTAGGTCTTAGTATGCGGTATGCCCGCATAAGAGATGTGGAAATGTTCTCATCAGCAGCTGGTAAGAGTTTAATATTTACTTTTGTTTTTTAATACCTTTTATATTATGTTATTTAAAACAAAAAAATATATAATTCTGCAATATTTTGCAGAATCAAATTTTAATAGAACTGATAACAGAGTTTTACGATCAGCCATACTACAACTATTAATTAACTATAAACTATTAATTATATTGTTATATTTTCAGCTGTTTTAATGGCAGAAGTATTTAAACTAATTATATGTGTGTGCCTTGTGATGCAAGAGTCTGGTGGTGTTCAAAAAGGAGCAAGGTCTATGTACAATATAGTCATATTAAATGTCCGAGACACATTAAGAGTTTGTGTGCCATCATTTCTGTACATTGTACAGAATAATTTATTATATGTCTCCGCATCTAACTTAGATGCTGCTACTTACCAGGTAAATCTTAAAGTCCACTAAAGTAAATGAAACTTTTAGAACACTTAAATAATAAATATGTTAAATCTCAAATGGATGCATAGATGGAACCATCAACAATGACAACCTCATGTAACACAAGGAGATATCTAATTCTGAAAGCTCTGGATGAATGTAGTTACACTAACAAGTCTAAGGGTGCCCACATAAAGAAACAGGTTTCCCGCACAGACAAACCCATGTGGGTTGTTACCGATTGGTGCAGGAGGGTGCTTCTTATATAAAGAAACAGGTTTCTTTATCGAAAACCTGTTTCTTTAACCCGTATGGCTCGGTCCAGGTAGTCGGCACCAACCAGTTTAAACCTGTTTCTTTATAAGTGAGCTCATAAGATAACATGGTAATATTATACCTGCACTGATTGTTACCGACCCGCACACTCTCCTGCACCGGAAACCTGTTTCTTTATGTAAGCACCCCAAGTCTAAATACTGACTGCTGTTATTTTCAGGTGACATATCAATTAAAAATACTGACAACAGCATTTTTTGCTGTGCTTGTATTGAAAAGACATCTCAAGAAGTGGCAGTGGTTGGCATTAGCAATCTTAGCAGCAGGAGTAGCTCTGGTACAATTATCTTCCACAGAAAAAGCAAAGGATGCTAACCCACATTTACCAGAGCAATCCAAAATATTAGGATTTGGTGCAGCACTAGCAGCTTGTTTCTTATCTGGTTTTGCTGGAATATACTTTGAAAAAGTACTTAAAGAATCAGACATATCTGTAAGTTTCTTAATTAATGATTTAGAACACTTAGAACTGATCATATCGCCCCCCCCGGTGCGAGACTGTCACTTATGCAAAAATTGCAATAATGAGTTAAATATGTAATAACTGTCCTAAAGCAATACAATATTCAGTGGTCATTATTAATTCAAAAGTTAGTTAAAAGTTGACGTTGTAGTAAAATATTCATCTTGTCTAAATCTTGAAATATAATAATTTTTTTAAATGTCTAAGATTTAAATGCTTCTCCTGAAAAATTGCATTTTTGCATAAGTGACAGTCTCGCACCGGGGGTGTGTTATGTGGCCCTTGATGCTTGTATCCCTTTTTTTCTACTAACACACTGCTAACTATGGTAATTCAAAAAATATTTGCAAGCCAAAACAATACCATTGATTGCATTCAAGTGTTTACTGGTAAAACACTTGAATGCAGCCAAATGTAGTGTTTGCTATGTAATGTTTTAAATAACAAGACTATTTATTATTGAGAAAGGTACTCAACTCATATTTTAATTTAAATCAATCGGTATTCAATACCTTATTAAATTTACATAACAAATAAAGTAAACAGTTCTTATGAAACAAAAGGCCTAGCTCAGGGCCAACCCGTCTTTGTATGTAATCAAAAGCAATGTGATGTGTGTCTTGAATAAAACTTGTTGACTTGTTTCAGGTATGGATGCGAAATGTCCAATTGAGTTTACTATCATTGCCATTTGGAACCATCACTTATCTTATAAATGAAGGAACTCAAAATAATTTGCTAAAAGGCTTTGATGGTTTTGTTTGGTATCTAGTCCTATTGCAAGCAGCAGGCGGCCTCATAGTTGCTGTAGTCGTCAAATACGCAGATAATATACTAAAGGGTTTCGCAACTTCTGTTGCAATCATCATATCCTGTATAGCATCCATATACATATTTGACTTCAACTTAACTGTACAGTTCGCAATTGGCACAATGTTCGTTATTGTTTCAATTTTCCTGTATGGTTATGTACCTAAGAAACCTGAGCCTCGGACATCTTTAAGTGTATGATCATTTCTATGATATAGGTTTAAGTGTTCTTTATAAGTGTTCTTTTGATTTCACTTTATAACCTCTATCTCTTTTTAAATGCTTGCCTATATCCATAAATCTTTCAAATGAATAATCATAAAGTATTATCAGGGTATTATAAAGTGAACCTCAGAAGTTCTCAAAATGTTAGTACTTAGTAATAGTTACTACATAAAAAGAAGGAAGCTAATAATTAACTTACTTTTATCAGGCAATTATTAGTTATCACCAGTACCCATTGCGGCTAATTATGTTAGGCCAATGTATTTTTAATACTTCCTTTATACATAAACTTTCATGTTGTACCTATCCTATAGTACGTACCTATTAAAGATCTATTCAATTGAGGACATGAACAACAGTGGATCCACTTGCTCATATTTTGACAATGACTACTAACTTATTTTCATGATCAGAAACAAATTAATTTATTAAGTTTATAGATGTAATCAATTCATGATCAATTTGAGGAATAATAATAAGCAATTTAAATACTTTGGTACATAGCTAATGATAATAATTGATTTTTATCAAGAATATGACAAGCTAGTTAAGTTTTATCAAATGTCTTTGGGCATTCAAAATAATATTTTGTTGAGGTAAGTACATAATAATGAAATAAGAACTAAAAGTAGAATCTATGCTATTTTATATTTCTAATTTAATCATGTTAATAAATGATATACAACTTAATATGAATTTATAATCTTTCTCTTCCTCATTTGTTCCAGCCAATTATCAAGTTGTTGTTGTGGTGTTTGTGGATTTCTCTTATAATAGTCTACAGGTGGTTTTCCCTCTTCCAATCTTACAAAATAATGACTGTACTGGTATCTTACTTCTCCCATGCGACCCCTGGCATGTCTTCTAATTCCCTTTATCACCATTCCTTGACCAGAAAAGGATTCAGCTGAAACAGAAATTGAGTGTTGATTAGTACCTTACCATACCATAATTTTTGCTATAATATATGTTTTAGGGGAACATACTGATTTTGTAAAAAAAGGTGCAAGGGTGTTTTCTTAACTCTAGTCCTGGTAGCTTAGTGCGGCTTGTACAATGCACATTGTACTCTTAACCTGTAGGGTGGTTAGAAATGAAACAGTAGTAAGTACTTACCAACCCACAAATTACTCCTAAATTCAACATTGTGTTCTTTCACAGCAAGGTTTTGAGCTTCGAGTATGGCTTCTTTAACAAATATTGCTCCTTTTTTGTTTACAAAGCTGAGTTGTTTTACAGCCTCATCTACTGTCATTCCTCTGATGAAACTGGCAATGTACCACAGCTTCTCAGGACTGTATTTTATATTGGTCTTCTGAAGACATACAAACTGAAAATATATTATTTTATTATTGTGTGTGTTGTTTTTTATATACCAATAAATATTATTGTTTTTTTTTATTATACTTTTCATCTGTAATTTCCCATTCATTCGAAAGACAAATGTTTTAGTTTTAACTCATTTTTTGTAATTTCAGAAAGAAGATAATGTTGGTGAAGGCATTGAGGATGATCTTCAACACTGACTTGAAGCATGTTAAATATTGTAATTAAAATATTATTTACAGAGCATACTTGCTAAGATATGATTTTTGTATTTACAATTACAATGTAGATCACCAACTAGAATTAGAATATTTTTATTGATGATTAGGTATCTATTTTAAGTGTGTGGAATATTTATATTTGTATCATGTTAATCAAAGTAATAAATTTTACAGATGATAATGTAAGGATTGGTGACTTTAATGGTTTAGACGACTTCAGCTATTTAGTTTTAAGAGGATATATTAACAGTGGACTGATAGCGATAAAGCAGTTCCCTATACTATTCGGGCTACACCTAGATGTAACTTACAGCTGGTCTTGGTTCTTCATCGAGGGACTGTGGAGGGTATATTTTTTTGTTATGCCTTAAAAATCTTTTCGGTGTATTATCTGTTTTTGACCATGCCAAGGCTGACGAGCTGGTGTGCATGTTCTTCAACTGATTCGTTATTACATTTGTTAGACATATGTTCTTGAATAATTGATTCATGTTAGAAAAGGTTCGAATGCAGGGAATTCTTCTATAATTAATTGGCGCTATTCAGCGTAAACGTAACCTAAAATAAAAAAACTTGTCAGTCAGTCAGTGTCAACTTGTTTTTAACTTCACTCACTGTCACACAGAACATAATTATAAATACCTTCGAGCGTTCACTCGATCACTCCACAGACTCACTGAACTTATAAATAGAAATTAAACTGAACTTCGTGAGGTTTAGGTCAGGCACAGAGTACTCTAAAACATACTGAAAGACTCAGACCATGGAATTAGTAAATATTTTATAGTATATTTATGTAATACAACTGGGTTATCGTACACACGGCTATAATTGTCCAGTTTATGCTGATCTCGCAATGTATAGGATTTCCGTACACTGCGAGGTTAGCTTATACAAGAAAATTATAGCTTGATGTGTAGCCGTGTACTTTCGATAAGCTACGGTTTCCTAGAAGAGCGGTGACCGATCACGTAGCCACCGCAATTTACGCCGAATGACGTCACTGAAACATTGATTATGAAAGTAAGTTTGTGTGGTTTCCTAGAGGGCGTTGTTGTCACCGTAAAACAAACCTCGACCCCCAAAGATTTAAATCGCTAGATTTGCCCTCACCGTACTCAGTTACAACAAAAAGTGTCCGTACTGAGAAGAGTGAGCTTATCAACTCACACATATACCGTTTCCATTACAAACAAGTGTAGTCACTGCGTCATTGTGTGTCGGAGCTTTCAAAACGAAACAGAAACGAGACTATCATTTGGCGTGGTAGGGCGAATCTAACTAGGCGGAAAGCGTCAGGGTAGCCCGCGAAATTCAAATTTTCTTACGTTTTTTGCAATTTCATAATCAATATTTTAGTTCACTAGTTAGCCATATTTCATATTTCCATTTAGTAAATATTGCCATATTAATCAAAACAGCGACATATTTGACATCTATTTGCGACGTTGTCCACTTTCAGAATGCACGCTCAAGCTTTCTATCGTGTCTCACTTCTGTTGGAAGAATAACGGTCGTCTATTTCTTTTAAACTGTCAAAATTTTCGGGTTTCGGGTAACATTGATTGATGTTCGATATGGCTTTACAGAATTATAATCATTAGAATTAGCAATACAACTCCTTAAGGGGGATGCGCTAAGGTAGCCCGCGAGATTCAAATTTTCTTTAGTTGTTGCATTTTGCAGGTCAGTGTCAGGTATTATGTATATTAAAATATGATTCGCGACCGTAAGAAATATGGTTTTACATAATTATAATCAATACAATCAGCAATACAACTCCATAAGTTAGCATAATCGGCAAATGACATGATTTCATGAAATAGTCATTCAATGGGATTACATGAACTTTGAGAGTTGTAATGATAATTTTTATAATTATAATTATATAAATTTATCTTCACCACGACCTATCGTCGCGATCATTGGTCCTTCGAGCCGGATATATCAAACACAATTCAATTCGTTTACCCAAGATAGATTTACCCAAGTTTTCAGGCAGCTATCATGATTGGCTGGAATTTAGAGATACCTTTATTTCCATAGTACATAACAACAAAACCTTAGATAAAATCAACAAATTACACTATCTACGTGCTTCCTTAAAGGGTAGTGCTTCTCTTGTTGTTGATAACCTTGACTTCAGGGCAGAAAACTACGACGCTGCCTGGAAGTTACTCTGTGAGAGGTATGACAACAAAAGATTGCTTGTCAACAATCATGTGCAAGCACTCTTTAATGTCCAACCTATAGATAAAGAGTCAAGTAAGTCACTTCGTTACATTATTGACATTACAAATAAAAATCTTAGAGCGTTGGCAACCCTAGGTCAACCAGTTCAAAATGCCTTCGTTGATGTTCTTATCATTTACATAATGACCAGTAAGCTCGACCACGTTACAAATCGTCAGTGGGAAGAGCACAGAAACACCTTTTCCGAACCACCTACATTATCTGCATTCACTAACTTCATCAGTAGCAGGGCTGACTTACTGGAGACACTTGAGGAGTCTAAGCCTATAGCAACGACTAAGAGTGAACCCATCACACCTGCGACCAAACAAAAGAGCAGTGCTGTGCTACCAGAGAAATCATTAAAACCTTTGTCGTGTCCCATGTGTCGTCAGGATCATTTTATTTTTTCATGCGAACAGTTTAGAAGTCTTTCAGTTCAGGCTCGTATCAAAAAGGCACAGGGTTCAAATGTGTGCATGAATTGTCTTCGTCCAGGTCATGACGTCTCCAAATGCAAATTAGGTCATTGTAAATATTGTCGTCAAAAACATAACACTCTGTTACACATCGATAGTGATAATGTTCTTCCTAGCGCACACAACACTGCATTATCAGCTAGTCAATCATTTACATCTCGAATAATTTTACTTTCCACAGCGCTCGTGAAGGTGACAGACGCTGACGGTAATCACCATACAGCACGAGTCTTGCTGGACAGTGGAAGTACAACAAATTTCATCTCGGAGGACTTTGTTCGTAAGCTACATGTTCCTACCTACATTACCAAGTCCAAGGTAACGGGTATCAATTTTCAGACATCTAGTTGTACTCAGGGGTGCTCAGTGTCATTAAAATCAATTGATGATAGTGAGTACGAACTTAACATTGATTGTCTCGTATTGCCACAAGTATCAGCATCAGTTCCTAATACTTTTGTTGATACTAGCAACATACGTATACCTACGAACGTGCGTCTTGCCGACCCCACTTATTATGTTCCGTCTTCAATCGACGTCCTTGTCGGTGCGGAAGTCTTTTGGGGTATCATAGGCACAGGCCGTATCGCATTAGGTACCCATATGCCCACTTTGCTTGAGTCAAAATTAGGTTGGCTCATTTCGGGTGCATATCATCAGTCGGATTCCTCTTCACATGTCTGTATGCATACTAATAACTTACAGGTAGATTTAGATCGGTTTTGGGAGTTAGATTCTGTGTCCTCCATACATAAACACTCCGGTGAAGAGAGATCCTGTGAACAACATTTTATAGACACCACATATCGGAGTTCTGATGGGCGATTTGTGGTAAGCATTCCTTTCAAAGAGTCACTGGACGTATTGGGTGATTCATACATGATGGCTAAGCAGCGATTCCTATCTCTTGAACGTCGTTTGTGTAGAGATCCTCGCCTTAAAAGCCTATACGTTGACTTTATTAATGAGTACATAGAGCTGGGACACATGTCTGAATCTACTAGGCGCCCACTCGACTCAACATGTTCAAACTATTTACCACATCATGGTGTTCTGAAGGAGTCAAGAACTACCACCAAATTAAGGGTAGTTTTTGACGCTTCCGCCAGAACTACATCAGGTAAGTCTTTCAATGAAATACAGATGGTTGGACCCCCTATCCAAGATGATTTGTTGTCAATATTGCTTCGGTTCCGTCAGCATAAAATTGTCATAAGCGCGGACATTGAAAAAATGTATCGACAAACTCTTGTTCACGACAGTCATCGTCCTTTACAAAAAATCCTTTGGAGGGCAGAACCAACTCATCCGTTGAAGGAGTATACACTTAATACCGTAACATATGGCACGGCATCAGCACCCTTTTTAGCTACCAGGTGTCTACTTCAACTGGCTGAAGAGTGCTCAGATTCCTCAACAAAGTTTTCGATAGCACGTGACTTCTATGTGGACGATTACTTGTCCGGTGGATCATCTGTTTCAGAAACTTTGGAAAAAAGTGGCCGCGTTGACGATGTTCTTCGGTCAGCAAAGTACAACCTGCGAAAGTGGCGGTCCAACTCCAGTCAGGTGCTGCAGGCGCTTAGCGGTGAACACGACATTTCTGATGTTGTTGACCTCAGCGACAGCGAGCAGTCGAAGACTCTGGGGCTTCTTTGGAAGAGCTTAAGTGACACATTTTCTTTTTCCATAAACTTAAATTCCACTGACAAGGCTACTAAGCGTCATATCTTGTCAACCATAGCACAAATCTTTGATCCCATTGGCCTAATCGTTCCATGCATAGTGGAAGCCAAAATCATCATGCAGCATCTGTGGCTGGCCAAATGTTCGTGGGATGAGCTTGTTCCCACGCATATTCAGTATGCCTGGAATGACTTTCAAAATAGCCTGCACCTTTTAAATGAGTTCAAGATACCTCGGTGGGTGTTATGCGAATCTGCGTCCTGTCTACAGCTGCATATATTTACTGACGCATCCGAAAAAGCTTATGGAGCGTGTGTTTATGTTCGCAGTGTTTCAAGAGACGGCGAGGTTAACGTACATCTTCTTACCGCTAAAAGCAAGGTAGCTCCAATCAAATCTACAACCATACCGCGGCTCGAGCTTTGTGGTGCGTTGTTGGGTTCAAGGTTGTACTCAAAGGTTCGTCAGTCGCTTACTTTACATTTTGATGAGGTACATTGTTGGTGTGATTCTACCATCGTCTTGGGATGGCTGACTACTTCACCAAACCAGCTAAAGACATTCGTTCGTCATCGCGTGTCTGAAATTCAGGAAACTGTAGGAGGAGAGGCTTGGCACTATGTTCCGTCGGCTGAAAACCCCGCAGACCTCGCTTCGCGTGGACTTAGAACCGACAGGTTGTTGTCGTCTTCATTGTGGTGGTCAGGACCACAATTCCTTCACAAAGATACGTCTTCATGGCCTCAGTTCCCTGAATCTCATCATAACAATTCCGGGTTACCGGAAACAGTCCATTCTTGTCAAGCTAATTCAAACAACATTATTGAAAATCCAATTACTGCGTTATTTTCAAAATTTTCAAAATTTAGCACATTACAGCGTGTGACGGCATATGTCATGCGATTCATTAATAAATGCAACAAGAAATCGCTTGAGTCTGGTTCGCTAACCTCTACTGAACTTAACGATTCTTTAAACTTGTTGTTAAGACACAGTCAAATGGAATCTTTCCCGGAAGAATACCACTTAATTAAATCAGGTAAACAGTTACCAGCAAAGAACAAACTAATATCTTTGTCTCCTTTCTTTGATACTCTTTCTAATCTAATTCGTGTTGGAGGAAGGTTAAAAAATTCATTTTACGATTACAACATTAAGCATCCAATCCTATTATCAAGTTCACATATAATTTGCATTCTTTTGTTCAACATGTTTCATGTGCGTCTTTTGCATGCTGGGCCACAACTTTTACTGGCCACGGTTCGTCATCACTACTATCCAATCGGAGGTAGGAACCTGGCAAAAAAGACCACACATCAATGTGTAAAATGTTGCAGGATCAAAGCAAACATTATTCAACCTATCATGGGTAACCTTCCAGAGCAGCGTCTACATTTAGAGTTTCC
Organism: Agrochola circellaris; assembly: GCA_914767755.1. Lineage (NCBI taxonomy): Eukaryota > Metazoa > Arthropoda > Insecta > Lepidoptera > Noctuidae > Agrochola > Agrochola circellaris. The sequence continues at coordinate 9,405,654 of OU611847.1, forward strand.
ATTTTTAGACACAGGGGTAGACTACGCCGGTCCTATCATGATAGCTGACCGGAAAGGCCGAGGATGTAGGCTCATCAAATGCTTCATTTGTGTGTTTGTGTGTTTAGCTACGAGAGCCATCCACCTCGAGCTTGTGTCGGACCTTACAAAGGAAGCTTTCTTAGCTGCACTAAGCCGCTTTATTGCTCGAAGGGGAAAACCCCGTAACATATTTTCCGACAACGGAACTACCTTTGTCGGTGCTTTCAATGAGTTGGCCAGGCTGCTTTCGCAAGACTTAAACTTTAACAATCTCGACCCTGGCATTAACTTTTCATTCATACCTGCATATACTCCACACTTCGGAGGCCTATGGGAGTCTGCAGTTAAATCCACCAAGCACCATCTTCGACGCGTTTTGGGTTTAACAAACCTAACCTTTGAAGAGATGGCTACTTGTTTAATTCAAGTTGAGGCTATTTTGAATTCAAGGCCCTTAACTCCACTATCCAACGACCCTTCCGACCTCGCTCCTTTAACCCCGGCACACTTCCTTATTGGTCGTTCTCTAATCATGCTGCCTCATTCACAGATCCAGAACGCCAACGTCAACAGCTTGCAACGATTTCGGCGTATTGAATATTTGAAGCAACACTTCTGGGCTCGTTTCTCCCATGAATATGTTCTGTGGCTACAGGAGAGAACAAAATGGTGCCGGTCGTCTGGCGAGCTGAAGGAAGGAACATTAGTCGTCATAAAAGACAAAACCTTACCTCCTCTTATGTGGCTTCTAGGACGCATCACACATATTCTCCCAGGCAGAGATGGCGTCGCGAGGGTCGCCGACATCCTCACAAGAAAGGGTGTCATCCGGCGCGCCTTCAACACCATCTGCCCGCTACCGGTCACCACAATTGAAGACCCTTCAACGGGGGGAGTATGTTGAGACCATCTCAACATCGCCGCGCGCTGGCGGCAGTGAACGAGGGGTGCGGGACGTCGGCAAGCAAGCCGGCCGCACGGCGGTCTGCGAGCGGGCGGGCGCGTCACACCAGTCAGCTGTTGCACGCCTCCACGCACGGCTGCGCTTACGCGTCTTTTCAAATTCAGATTCATATTCAAACCTTTCTTTCTCTTAATATACATATTTACATGTTATACAGTCCACTAGCGTTTCATTTAACTTCACCACGACCTATCGTCGCGATCAATAAATAAATATTTTTTACGGTCTGACCAATAATAACAATAATATCGTAATACCGAATATTTAGTTTTAGATGTAAAAACAAGTATTTGGAAACTTCACAAATACCTTTTTTATAGCTAAAACGATTACAACATCAAATTCAGTGTTATAATTGCAATTCATTATTAATATTCTAGTTCACTAAATAAGGATATTTCATATTTCCGTAAAGTAATATTGCCAAATTAATTAAAACCGGTAAATATTTGACAGGTATTTGCGAAGTTGCCAACTTTTAGCATGAACGCTTTTAGGCGGATACGCAAGTCCGCGCAATTCAAATTTTCTTATGTTTTTTACTATTTGCAGGTCAATATCAGGTTGTATGTTGATCCAAATATGATTCGCATATTTTATATGTTATTTTCTGACGATACCTCCTTATTTTTTTTAAAATAAATAGACGTTTTAATGCGGTTATATTACATTTAGTTTATTACAATAAGGTTAGGAGGTACAACACAAATACACAACAAACATAAAACATCGCGAGAGTCGCGGAGGATGTTTGTAAAGTAGTTACGTAGTTCCATCTTTTCCCATCGGTGATCGGAACATAACTTTGTCTCAACGAGCGGACCGAATAAATCCACGGAAATTAAGGAACTTAACTTTTTGCCCGCGAAAATGGCGTGCTTTTTCTATCTACCCGGAATATAGGTACCGCTAGCAGTCCATTCCTTTAGTGTTATAGCCAGATGACGTGATTTCCAACATCTCCCACCCGATCAACGGACCAGTAGGCGATTTTTTTAAACTAGCGAGCGATCCCTGGAAGTCAGTTAAACAACAGGAGCGAGCGACATACAGAGCCGTACTCTTCTAGGCGGTGGTAAGGCTCTCGAAATAACTTCATGAAGTTTATTTATTTCGTTAGAGGTTTCTCGCGTTATAACGTGACATAAATCTTGACAAATTTAATTTATTTAGTTTGTTAGAGTTTTCTCGCGATAACTGATATAAATCTCGACAACGTAAGAATAGGGGGATGATGCCTGGGTAGAAAAAAAATATATATAATTAGTCCGTTAGTCAATTAATAAAAAAAAGATTAGACACGTATTTTTTGCTTTATCATAAATAAAAAAATATTTAGATAAAACGCATTTTAAGTTGGGGGGTGGGGGTCGCTACGTTAAAAGTAAGTATAAAATCTTCATACTCGTGACGTCATGGCACATTTTAACTCAAAGTATATCTTTAGATAACACAAAAAAATAAAAAATACGTGTTCAATATTTTTCGTTAAGTGTCTATTTTGTCATCATCTCTATTCGAGTTAGCTATCAAAATTATAAATTTTAAAAAGCCCTTTATCCAAATAGCTAAAAGCAAAAAAAAAAAAAATTGAGTTTGACATCGACACGCGACATACTGTCATGTCAGCCTTGTTTGTCAGGTTCTGTTGCTGTCTGTCTCGGTCTCCTGTCCTGTCTGTGAATTTTAACTCTCGTCTCGGTGGCATTAAACACACGGTAAAGCCCACGATAAAACAAACAAAGGAATTTATTATAATTCATGGTTTCTTTGTGCCTGTATCGTATGAGATTCGAAAATGAGAGGACTTATGCAATTTGTTCAAAATCATAGCTGAACGCAATGTTTTTTTTTTTCGACTCAACTCAATCTAGAATCGAAGTATAAATAACTTAAACAATGTGTGATCTCTACATAGCGGTGGTATGTTCTTCGAACATGAACCGTAGTATGGAAGCTCACGCATTTCTAGCGAAGAAAGGCTTTAAAGTTAAGTCTTATGGCACTGGAGAAAAGGTTAAGTTACCAGGTTCTTCTGCAGATCGCCCGAATTGTTACGAATTTGGGGTTCCCTATGACGACATATACAATGATTTATTGGAAAAGGATAAAGTATACTATACACAAAACGGTATACTACATATGTTAGACCGAAACAGAAGAATTAAACCCAGTCCAGAGAAGTTCCAGATATCAGCTGAGCTATTCGACGTCATAATAACATGTGAGGAAAGAGTATATGATCAAGTTATAGAATGGTTTGGTTCAAAGAGATCGGTTTACAACCAACCTGTCCATGTTGTGAACATGGATATTCAAGATAACCACGAAGAAGCTACCATTGGTGCATTTTTAATAAGTGACATGGTCACGAAGATGGCTCAAAGTGATGATTTAGATAATGATATTGATGAACTATTGCATGAGTTTGAAGGAAAGTGTCACCGGCCAATTCTTAATTGTATTATGTTCTATTAACATACTGTAACCAGATATTAGCCAAACTAAAAAGAAAAACTGATGCTTCCAATATCTGAATATTTTATAATGATTATTATGACCATATTCTTATTCATAAACATCTTACAAAATGTCAACTGAAAAGATGATAAAGAAGAATCAGAAGAATGCTTTCTCTCACATTTACACAATGTTGACAGAATTAAAAAAAAAAGATTGTCCTGTGTATGGCCATACATAGATCTATGCGAGACACAAAATACATTGTCTTTTACGAATAGGGATTAAACTATTGTTTTTTTTTTCATGTATAACTGTTGCAAGAAGTTTTTAAGGTCAATATTGTTGTAAATTAGTAGACAACAAGTTGATGCTAGTTTAAATACTAAACTGACCAATTACAATATTTTTTTAAACAATTTTGACCTTAAAATAGGCAGCAATGTTAACTATATTTATATACATTTAGCATAGTGAACTAAATATAATTTTAAGTTCCACTGATGAAGACTAATAATGTCCATAATATTCATTAATGAATTTATTCTGTATGTATAAAGACGGTGTTTTGATTTTTATAAAAAGATAAAATATTTTTAATTTTTGTTTTATTTATGGTTTATGCTTTTATTTCACAAAGAATATAATTATTCACTTTTTTGAGGAAAAACATAATAATAGAAATTATAGTGCACAAGCGTGATATATATTAAGATCATAAATTATATGCAGACCTTTGGTAATGTCGTAAATGGCATCTGGCAACACTCATCTTGCCCTACTCTTAAAGGGGTGATAGACACACGAGCACGTACGCGTACTTATGGCTCAACGACCTTACTCACCCGTGTGTCATACACACGCGTACTTTAAAACCGCTGAGTAAGTTTGTCGACGATCCAATAGGTTTGAAATTTTGCTCGTAGTTTAGTACGTCTGTCATCGCCGCGAGTCGGGAGCCGCCAATTTGTTTAGACATTTGTGTAATGTTTGTTTAGTTTCGTTCACAAAATTCGACAACGTCACGATACAGCAAGCTTCACGTGTGACATCGACGGCGAGCCGAGTAAGTTGGCGAACTTAAAAACCGCGTACTTGCTTTAAGTTGGCACGTCTATCACCCACTTTAAAGGGGTGATAGACGCACGAGCAAGTACGCGTACTTATGGCTCGGCAACCTTTCTCGCCCGTGTGTCATACTAGGTACGTACGCGTACTTTAAAACCGCTGAGTTAGTTCGTCGGCGATCCAGCAGATTGATATTTTGCCCGTAGCTCGTCTTGGTTCATAGTTTCGTACGTCTGTCATCGCCGTGAGTCGCGAGCCGTCATTTTGTTTCGACATTTGTGTAATGTTTGTTTAATTTGGTTCAGAAAAAACGTTTAAATCGCGATTCAGTGTGAGCAAGCTTCACGTGTGTCACTGATGGGGAGCCGAGTAAGTTCGCGAACTTAAAAACCGCTTACTTTAAGCTAGAGATGAGTCCGATATCATGTCACATGTAAAAATCATCGATATTTTAAAATCATTTCATCATGCAATGACAAAGACAAAATCATCAATGCTTAAAAATCATTACAAGAATGACAATGAACGCGAACTTCGGTGATTCGGATCGGACGGTATCGGGCCGTCTCGGGCGCAGCGGGCGGTGATATATGTAACTAATGATAATTTCACTAAGCCGTTCCGCGATCATTCAGTATCTACTCACAAATGAAGTGACGAGATCTAATACTCAAATAAAAATCATTGATGATTTTGTCATTGTTCCCGTCACCGATATTTTTTTGTCATTGTCATGCAGTCACCGATACAGAAAAATCATCACTCAGCCCATCTCTACTTTAAGCTCGCACGTCTATCACCCACTTAAGTGAGCAAGATATCCCTAACTGTGGGCGTCACTTCGGTAGTATTCGCAATAATTCGGAAATATTCAAAAATATACCTACTTCGATTGGAAGGAAAACTACCGCAGCAAGAATTAACGCCATCTGGCGGGCACGAGCAGAACTGTAAATGGCGAACTTCCTTTGTTACTCGCTCGGCGATGCGATGCCAGCGCTCCCCTACAAGTTGTGTTGCACGTGGCGAGCCATGCGCCTCGCGGCCGTTCATTCATAAAATCAACAATTTATTCCCTAGTAGCCTACGTACCTACTCTGCGGGAATATTTCCGCGTAAGTAGCTATCTACTTGTGACTAGGTAAGGTGCATTCGGCTTACTCCGAAAATCGAGATATTCCAATACTTAATTACAATTTTCTATAAATCGCGGCAATATTATTTTTGCTGTAGCGAAACTCACCTAGCCACCATCTTAGTAAGCTTCCGCGCTTCTATTGGCCATAGCTTATTAATCTGTGTGTTGGCCTAAAAAGCTATGAGCGAGTGGTGGTACCTATGTAACGCGACATTTTTGTGAACGTGTGATATTTCCCGCGTTTTTGCGCAGACCTCAGATCCAGCCTTAACCAGAGATGTGCACCTATTGTCTATGCATATGCGATATTGTTGTGTGTTTTTTTATTACGTTTATTAATTAGCTTTACTAATTTATTTAATCATAATATTATCACTATAAAATGACAGGACGATAAAATAATTTCAGTCCATTGGAAAAATCCTTTTAAGTACCTACATATTAAGAATTCTAACGGATTTCAAGAATATTGTTGATATATCATCGTTGAATAGATTATTGTACCTAATGATCTACTTCTCCAAATATATCCATTTTGTAAGTAATCATTCAAAAAACATCAATATTTACAAACTCGACAACGCAGATAGACTTGAACAGAACAAAAATTAACATGACAATCTATGCTCAAGCGCGGTCTGGACCACACTTGGGTAATTACAGATCCAATCACTGCTTGGGTTCGATTCGTGAACTGAGTAGGTAACGAGCCAAACTCAGCTGAACTATGATCAATAAATCTATGCTTGAGGAATATTCTAAAATTAAAACTCTACTCAAAACTAGATTTAAACAGAGATCAGTGCTTGAGTTTCCTTCTGTAATACGGACCTGAGTCTCGATTTATCTGAGTAATGAGTATAGTTTGATTACCGTTCAGAGGGTCTAGTGTGAGTTTTGTTTAACCATCTCGATTTTACGCATCGACCGCGTTCGGCGCTCTGATTGGCCCTTCACTGGCCTTCACTGGTGATGGACCAATCGGAGCGCCGAACGCGGTCGATGCGTAAAATCGAGATGGTTAAACGAAACTCACACTAGACCCTCTGGAATAAGAGAGATGCTCAAGTACTGATTCTATACTTAAACAGTGATCGACTGATTGAAGATCAAACTGAACTTGAGGAACGTTCAGTAATACGGACCTTAGTTTCAGTGTAGGTGTCGCAGGCAAATTGTATGATTCGTCATTTTACAAACGGCGCCGTCCGTTTACAAACGCTGGCGGTTTTGCGATAATGCCTAAGGCAAATTGGCAATACGTTCAATTGTAAAAATTTTAACATTGATTCTTGCCTGTTTTCTCGTTGATGAATGCAAAGTGGCGGGAAAAGAGAAACCGAGTAACCTAAAATGTAATAAAAATGAGTTAGGTATGTACTCATTTATTTTAACATAAATTTAGACTGTGGGGAATACACGAAAAAATTCATGAATGATAAAAATTATTACAATCTGCTTAGCAACATAATATGTTTTCAAACATTTAAATAATATAATTTGAAAAATACTTTATTTTTATATTCGGCAGAGAGAATATTCGTTATTTTCCATTTAAAAGTTGGCAACCCTAGATGCGGCCATAATGTGCGTAAGTTTACCTTTAACATCTGCTTGTAGGTACCATCGAAGAAGTTCATATCTAACCACTGTAAGGGCTATTCTTGCTTGCAGCGCTCGGCGGCTATAGCACCGGGCCGGTAATAGATGTGGTCATCGTGTTCATGGGATTTTGTTTTGAAACTGGTTAGATATGAACTTCTTTGATGGTACCTACCTACTACTTATCCCGAGAAACTACTGCTGGACAGAACCGCAACTGGATTAAATGATGGCGCCCATACGATAAGGAGGGATCAGTAGGGATGAACACAAAACATAACTATACTCGGAATTTTAATTCGATTCCAGATTTGACAATTTCAGTGTTGCAACGTTATGACAAGTACTAAATAGTGACGTTGCGAAATTATTCGATATGGAAATGGAATATTTCCAGATCGATTCTTCTCGTTTATAATTTTACTCTCGTAAACTAAGTATATCAGGAAATTAAATATTTCTGAACCGATAATTTAGTTTTGACGATTAATTAACGATCTGAGACTTTTCTTTTATAATTGTGTGCGAAATAAATAAAAAAATGTGATCATGAAGGAACATGACAAATAAAACAGATAGATGTATTATGGTAATAATTTATTTTATAAATTGTCGCCGTCATCGCTATCGCTATCGCTGTCACTTTCTGTAACATTTATTATAAATGTGTCTGTGATATTGTCGATTGTTTATCGATTTTTGTGTTCATCACTACACTATTATATGTGGTATCATTATTTCACAAAATGACAGTAGCTAATGTCAAATTTGGAATCGAATTAAAATTCCGAGTATAGTAGCTAAATTGTTTTATATGTTTAACATTTTATTATAATATATTTAAATATACACAAAAAAATATCAATAATTATTAGGAATGTGTCTGATATTAATTAAATAGCATCGCCAAGCAATGCAAATAAATATGTAGACTTTTCTACTTGATAATAATTGTACTTGGTTTTTATAGGTAATAAGTATTGTATTAAATATATGATAATTTTTTTACAATCTTATCCTTAAAAACGTTTAATCAACTCAGTTGCTTAAAGATCTTATCTTTCAACTCATAATATCGGTTCAATCTTATCTCAGCGTATCTGAAAAAAAAAACACTCAATTATAGTACCTATGTCGAAAGAATATTCTTTATTATTGAGACTAACACGTATTTTAACACACACAAAAAAACCCTACCAACTAATTACAGCCTGGCTGTCGAGAGAATGCGTTCCTGACACTAGTCAGTTGGACAATTTCTAGTAAGTACAGCTTGGCAAAAAAGATGAATATGAAAATGATGGCGCCACTATCGCACTTAGGTCACTTCGAATGGACAATGACTGACAATGAGTAAAAGAATTTAAACAAATTGTTAAAAACACTGCTTGTCGGTGACTTAAAACCTACTAGCACTTGTCGGCAAAGTAGTGCCATCATCATAGGTCTGCATTAGTTATGTTAAATATTTCGTTCCAAATGTCACCACGTCGAACTCTTTTATGTCGGTCAACCTGTATTAAGGATCAAATTCGCAAACACACATTCGTTAGTATGAAACTGACAGGTGTCAAGAACCCATTCTCTCGACGCCGCACAGTGATCAATTTCCAAAAACTTGGGGGACGAAATGATTAAATTCTGAAATCGTGAATTAAAGGTATATTTATAACATTAAATAGTATCGAAAAATCGTTTTCATATAATTTAACTTGGTAATTTATATTTTTTGTATTTTTTTACATCACTCCTCATCTAACACAACATCTGGTTGTTCTAATGTCTCTAAAATATAACTAAGTACCTAGTTTATCTTTATTGTCCTATGATAGCGGCTTCACTGCTCGATGTAATGACAAAATATTGAATTAATCAATATTTTTTATTAAGGCACTGTTATCTAAAAAAACACTTTTTTACTATAAAAACCGGCAATCATCGAAAACACATGTGCATATTTTTATATAGCTAATAGTCCCTGCTATATAATGGAATCAAAATTATAGTGTACCTACTAATTTGTACTTTTAAACGTACCAGTACATTATTAAATATATATTTTATAATATAAATCGATCTATTTTATTTTTTGTTTATATACCAATAAAAAGTACAGACCTTCCTTAATGTGTACCATTTTTTTTCAATTCACATTTTACACTGATAACTTAACCGACTTGACTTGAATAGGAGTGCAAAACAACGATAAATCAATCTTGTTATAATAGTTTTGCTTTCGATATAACTTTAAAATGGCATATCCATTAAACTACTGACTGCATTATGTTAATGTGTTAGTATAATGTAAACAACTTACCTTCAAGTCTTAATAAAACATTTTTTCGAACTACTGAAATATTGACCAAAATAATTATGGGACACTAACTATGAATAATTGATCAGTGTGCGCCGACGGCCGGACTGTAAGCCCTTTTTTATATGTTTATGAGTTTTAAATCTCGATTAAAACTCCTCAAAGATACTGCAGGCAAAAAAAATTAAGATTGGTTGTTTGATTGATACTTTTGAAATTTAATTTTGGATTTGATAATCATGAACCATGATTGAGTATTGTCTCATATATTCCTCATAACATCTCATCTCAGCAGTATGTTTTACCTACTGTCATCTCTTTTGTAACACAAATTGATTGAACTCACCTGCCGAAATCGAAATCTATATCGGAGTGTTCATATTGCACAAGTGACCATATTCCCCAAAGGAAATGAGACAACAATGATAATTGTTGAACCTCTGTATAAACTTTGTAAATATGCGCATCAGAGGGGTGATCCACATCCAAATATATTGCTAGGTATACTTTGATCCACTCCAACTGAAACTCTTCGCAGGGATACTTGTCGTAGTCAATGTCATCTATTGAGAGCCCTTTAAAAAAAAAACAAAATTAAAAATATGAAGTGGATTCCTCCTTTAGGAACCTCGTAGAGTAGATAAGTATGCTAGTTTCTTTAAAATATTATTATGCTAATAAACAAAAAAACAACAATATTAAAATTGTCCTCTCAATTCATGTTTGTTTACTTATCTATTTGTGAAAACTTGTACATAATTGGCCATATTTGTGTTATTAACAATTGAACTTTTTAAGGTAACATGCCTAACTGTAAGTTTCCGAAAATTATAGGTATAATAAAATAAATAATTGTGTCTCAAATTATACGATTTTTGCAATATTTATTTTCAGATCGAGTGTAAATGTGGAGTGCAAATTAATGTGCAGTGTGCTAGGGATATTTGCATTTTTGAAATCAATTGGATTAAATCAAGGTTCGGTAAAATATTCTTTTAGGACAGCCTATGCTAAAGGTTGGCAACATTTCGTCGCACTACTGTAGCGCCACGTCTGCCGGACATCTTTCGTGGAAAGCACTTTTTCCCCGGATAGGGGTTGTTAAGAATCTACTCGACATGTCAGCATGTGGGTAAAAATAAATGTGTATTTAGAACCAGGATGTGCGCGGAAGTTGATGTTTTATTAAATAACTAGAACACCCCGGCAGACGTTGTCCCGGCAAACTTTCAATATGGTCTTGAGTTCATAGAAAAATTCTATTGAAAAAAAAAAAGACCGGCCAAGTGCGTATCGGACAACGCACAATGAAGGGTTCCGTTTTGGTATGAATTTATCCCAAGAACAAACTTAACAATGTAGTTGAAAAATATGTTCTCCCATACATTCCAACTGCAAATAATAGTATGATACGCACAATATCTAGATATTTTACCATGTTAGTTTAAGACCATAGATTTCTTATAGATTTTCCTGTTCTCTGTATTTTTTTTAAATCTTAGACAGTGGTTTCGAAGAAAAGGGGGGTTAATTTATAAGTCAAATCAATGGTCAATTTTCATCAATTTTCTTAAATATCTAAAAAAAAAGTATTTATTTTTAAATTTGGTATATTAAAAAAATATTTTAGATCTTTACAACAAGTCCTTCCTTCTATTTGATATGTCACACGGTACAGTAGGCAAAACTTTCTTTTTATTTTCCAATTTGCCCTCGAAAATTCATTTATTTATTTTACACATCCGTGCTTGGGTCACCGAAATTCATGTGTACCAAATTTCAACTAAATTGGTCCAGTAGATTCGGAGCAAATTGTTTCTCCAATTTTCCATTTCTTTCCATAAAAACCTAATACGGACTATTACAAACATTTTAAAACGAAAAATAGCGAAATCGGTCCAGTCGTTCTCAACTACCGCCGAACCACCGCTACCGACGAACAGCATTTCATTTTTAGGGTACCGTACCTCATAAGGAAAAATCGGAACCCTTATAGGATCACTTCGTTGTCCGTCAGTCAGTCTGTCAAGACCTTTTTCTCAGGAACGCGTGGAGGTATCAAGTTGAAATTAATATGAAATACGTAGGTCTAAGGTCTCTTGGAGCTCTAAAAAGATCAAGCTTCTAAGTCAACGCAATAATAAGATACCGCCATTAGTGCGACATATTTGGCCGCCCATTGTATATTTTGTAGTGTATTACTTTTTCTTTTTGTAATGTATAATCAGGTGTACAATAAAGTATATATAAATAAATAATTTTGATACTCGCAAATAAATCAAAACTTAAGTACAGGGTACTTCCCGTTGACCTAGAATCATGACATTTGGCAGGAAGCAAGGTCTCACAGCACATGTAAAGGAAAACGTCCGAAAATAGAAGATAGAGAATTTATAAAATTTGAACTTTTATAACACAAAAATAAAAATAAAATTACAATTACCTACTTGACCGTGACGTATATCGATGTATGGGAGAATATGTTTTTCAACTACAATGTTAAGTTTGTTTTTGAGATATACAACCTTAGTTTTCACTATGGGACCGAAAAAAAAATCTGCTGTTCCCTGCATTGATGTTCGTATATCTCGTCGAAATGTAGGGAACAGTTGATTTATTTTTCGCGATTTCAGCGTCAGTCCCATAGTGAAAGTTATTCATAATGATGAGTGGAATGACCCCTTAAGAGGTTTAGGGTAAACAAAAACTAAGATTGTATAATATTTAAACAAATTATTTTAACAACATATAAATAATATATACAGGGTGTCAGGGACATCTGACATGGGGTCAGTACATGACTCTGAACTCCCCTGCGTTGAAATTTTTCGTCTGTTATTAAAAATAAAATCAGCTGTTTCTTAGAAAAGTGCAATACCTACGTATGGTCAAAATGTATGGAGCAGCTGTTTTTTTTTTTTAATAACCGTCAAAAAATTTCAACGCAGAATCATGTACTGAATACATGGTAACCGGCTTCGCGTCGGTGTCCCTGCCACCCTGTATATATATAATAAAATAATTTGTTTGACATTTGGTTTTATAATTTATGTTTGCATGGTATATTTTTTTTAAATCTAAATAATATTTCGTAATTTAAATTCAATTGCATGTTTTTTAATAATAATATTTGTACATCGTCATTTTGTAATATTTGTGTATAATTATGTTTCATGTTGGATTATTTCGAACACAATGTAGATTGTTACAGAATAAATTGAATTGAATTGATAAATTCATCCCAACTACGGAACCCTTCATTGTGCGTGATCCGACACGGACTTCGCCGATTATTTATTCATATAGATTAAAATAAATGATCAACTTCCCGCATACTGGCTCGGGTCAGCTCGCATACACTCAACTCTGCTGTCAATAACCTAGACTGCGTATACTTAATTAAGTTTCATGTTAAAGTATAGAATAGTGATCGATGGAATACTCACCGACGAATTCATTGAAGTGATTGGCTATATCGTACGCTTGGTAGCAGTATGCTGCATATTCGTAATCGATGAAAGATATTGTCCCTTCATCTTTGTTGTATATTACGTTTCCTAGAAGCAAATCATTGTGAGCAAACACAATAGGACTTTCTGTTTTTATTAAGTGCGACTTAAGACGCTCGTACTCTATCCTTAGTTTTGTTATTGAGTTGAACCTATTTGCGAATCTACAAAAAAGAAAAATAATTTTGTTTAGTATCAACAAATCTTTTGTATCTAATCATCATTTCTACAATCTTATACAGATAAGCAATAGATTGCTTATCTACAGACGACTTGCTTAGTTTTAGTAATTCGTTGGGTGATTAAATTAAATACCCTTACTATGTATTATTAACAGCCTTTTGTGTCCCACGGCGAGGCGAAGGCCTACCTTCCCACTTTTTTTTTTTCTTGGGTATTTCTTCTGACTCTTGCGTACCCCACGTCATGGGAGAACGGAGGATTATGTCGGACTCCTACCTACTAAAACCCCACTGTTACCATGAATCGGGGGGCCCGGGATATAAGGCTTCCCTTCCCTCCTTCGACATATCCCTATATATTGCTGTATGTGGCTAATCTTTAAGAAAAGAGTACAGTTCGTCCCGCCATTTCCTCATTGCCTGCTACATTGCCGTATTGCAGCTGTATGTGATCCACTGTGTGGTCACCTATATAAGCTATTTGAGTTTTCGAACACAATATCGAGTTCCTTATGCGATCAGTCAAGTATACGTATAAGAACAATACACTACTAACGGGTAGGCCGCGTACTAAGAAAAAAGGCGAAGGGCGCTTGCAGGCGGCGGAGTCGCAGCGCAGTTTGGCGTTTAGATGTTGGGTTTGAATTTTCCTCTTTTTTTACCGACTCCAAAAAGGAGGAGGTTATATATTCGTCGCGTATGTACTCGTATGTTTATCTCCGTCAATCGTGGACAGATTTTGAAAATTCTTTTTTTGAAAGAAAAACTACTAACAATAAAGAGTGAAAAAAAAAAATTAAAAAAAAAAAACAACCTACTTCCAAAAAACACTGCGAAAAATAACTTTAATTTCGGAAGTCGGTGGCAAAAAACGAAAATTCAAAACCAAAGACACCGACTTTCACTTTGTAGTGTTTTTTGGAAATAGGTTGTTTTTTTTTTTATTTTTTTTTTTTTATAACCCTTTATGTACTGTATGACCATAATATGGGGTCTTGCTGATTGCGAGAATGAGTATTTGTTTGATAAACGTGATATAATGATATTTAATAAAATGAAATCTTGTAATTATTATCGCCATCAATTTTGAGAAGTAGGCATTTTATTATAATAATCTTTATCAAGATTGTAGTTGGTCGGTTGCTATCCGACGCTACAAGTATGTTTTCTAAAATCATCTAAGTATTTTGTTATTGCATTCGAAGTAAATATCCAACCTAATACATAACACACATAACATCACGCCTGTAATCCCCAAAGGGTTAGGTAGAAGTGTACCTATAGTACACCCACATTTCGCCAGTTATGTCCCATGTAATAGGGGGCGAGCCTATTGCCATCAACCGGGATACCTAATATGAACGGAATAATGAGGTAGGTACGGTCAGCAATGAGTCTTCTGTTATCGCTTAGGTATTAAGAATATGCAAGTATTTTACGTACCTGGCTTGCTTAACTTCTGATGTAAACGGATCGGGAAGTAAACTTAGAAACTGTTCAATTTTATCCCATACAAACGGTTCTTTCGGCACCTGTAACATAAAACAATTCTAACATAATTATTATGAATATTTTAATCCGTTCGGGTTCGACCTGTAAAGTTGCTGAACTTTATCAAACATGAATATTTCCCACGAAAGTTACCTATAAGTATAACCCAGTCAGCGTGGTGGGATAAACAGCGAAGGGGGAACCGGTCGCCTCTACTACACGTGGAGCGTAGGTATTTTAAACCTAATTTCCATTTATGATCACGGCGATTGTTTTACTGGTTTTTACTTGTTAGATTTTGTTTACTTCGCGGACAGTGAATCTTCATAATTTTAGAATATTCGCTTTGAATAACTAGTCTGCATAAGAACTACTTAAGAGCATAGAATAAATAAGTAGGTACTTATCTATTCTGTGCTGTTAACATTGAATAGGTTTTTTCACGTCCATTTTGTCTCGCTAAAACTGCCTAATTTACAAAATTATTATTTTATAATGACAAATAATCTTGAAACTCATAGCTGCTTATTAAAAAAATCAATAGAAAAATGATTTGCCTGGTTATTTACTTGAAATAGCATACGAGATACTACGGCTACTTAAAAATTATTATAATAATAGTCTTAAGCTAAATAGGTACCTATAGTAATAAGTGTCGTAATTGGCCTTTTATACGCCCGTTGCGAGCTTAATTAACTGCGCCCTTGAAATAATGTTCTTCTTACCCGGCTGATAATACAATGGACAAAGTTTACAAAGCCTAAAGTACCCAGATACTAATTTCAGGTGCAAATGTCAAACGTAAACAAACAACAAAGATTTGATGTCAAATTACTATCTGGGATTAAAAAACTAACTTTATAGTAGAGGATCTCTAGAGGAACGACCTGCACCCATACGTTTAATGGATGAAAAGTATTTTAAATCAGTATTTAAAAAAATATATCGGAAGTGGGTTGGCAAAAAAAAATCTGGCCAGACTGTTTAATTAAAAATTCAAAAATAACTTTTTTCTAAAATTGCACTCATTCGTTTAACGAATAAATTTAATACCAATCGAAAGTATGAAGCCTATAGAATATAAAAACGTTGGGTTGTCAATTTTTTTCCTGGTATAACTATGGATTGGCGATAAACAGGTAAGTCCGTACTACTTAGTAATTTACACCCATCTGTTTAATAAATAAGGCTTATATGAAAATAAGCGCTATTTCATGGCAAACACGATGATATAGGGTTGTCTGCGAAAAAACTGGTTTGAATGACGGTCGGCGAGCTTTGAAAAGTGTAATTTAAAAATATTTATTTTATAAATACTATACTACAGAAAGTATTCCTCGAACCGCACCAAATGAAGCGCACCAAAAGTATTCCTCGAAACACACCATTCAGGTGTGCTAAAAAAATCAAATTAATAATATTATAATGTTATTCCTCAAACGCACCAACGATGAAACAGAGAAGAGCATGAAGGATTCGTACGTAGTAAATTAATAGACGTTTTAAAATTCAACTGTCCTAATTGTTAATTTATTAAAACTACCAGGAAAGCAGAAATGAACTGGAACTAGGTGCTTAAGCGACTTACTACTTTGCTCAATAATGGTAAAAATACAAGTTTAGATTCTGATTTCGAGTAATTATAACTATTAATAGTTAAATTATGTACCTAAAGATGTCGAATATATTAAATATGTAAGAGCTATCTGGAATATTATAATATAAGTTAGGTATAACGCGCGTCGTAAAATTATCTCACGCGTTCATACATATACCTACATATTACAGTTACTACGGTTTTGATAAAATAATTGTACCAATAAAATATCTTTGTAGTCTCTTTAGATAAGATAAGACAATCAAATGTAAGAAACTATTTTATAGTTACGTAAAGTGCCTACTGCCTATTTACTGAGAGATATAAACATAACGTTGTCTCTTAGTAGTTACCTATTGCATTAATATAATATGTAGGTATCATCTACCTACTTCCACAGTGGATATGTCGTGGATGGATTGTCAAATTCGCTGTTTTAAAAAACAACTCCGTTATGTAAAACAGCTGAATAACGTTCGGCTGGATTGCCATTGCGCTACGTTTAACAAAACTGCTACCTACGTTTAGCTAGACGTATTGCAGAATGGCTTACCTGCAGTTACAATAAGCGTTTGGTGTGCCTTCCAATGCCGCATTGGTCACAGTAACTAAGCCTAGGGGCTTTTTATAAACGGACCATTAGAGCTAATTGGTGATTCCTGCTCTAATCGTTGACCCGCTGCAATGATATAATGATAAATGCAAAACGTTTATGCAGTTTTGCGTGATAAAGTTCAGTAATTATGAAAACCGCTAAACGTCGTTCAGCTATTTTACATAACGGAGCTGTTTTGTAAAACAACTAGCGGTTTTGTAAAACAGCGCATTTGATATAGGAAATCCATCTATGACAGATACAAAACAAGATAAGATACCTACTTATAAGTAATTTGATTGAACAACGCTATTAAATTCTGTCTCGTCGATTACTGTTACTAATTTGTTATTGTGTACATACCTACCACGAAGGTACGTACCTATATGTGTACGTAAGTAGTTATGGTTTTTTCTGTGTTCGTAAATTGCCATCACTAATCTGTCGAGTAAATATCAGCAGTAACGTGTTATTTTATTCTAGCAGTGGCGGCGAACCGGCGGCATGAGTATTGCATAATAATATCACAAAACCTTGACCATATGCAATGCATCCTCGTGTGCAGTTTGCCATAAACACGAAGGTGCTTCTATTTCTGTCTCTACTAGTGCTAACAAATGTATTCTATACAGGAAGGAGACACATTAGCTAGTCCACCTACACTTTTAGCAATCATAAATTTTATAGTAGGTACAGTCAGCAACAAAAATTGATTATGAACTGAGAAGATGTCGATTGCAATAAATCGCGATGGATAATTGAGCTTGTGTTACCTTATGTAATGTTATGAATCACGAGCGTAGCGAGTGATTCAAGTGTTAGAATCCTGAGCGACGCGAGTAATTCATGGCCCTCGATATATTATAAGTAAAATAGCTAATCCATACTATGGATTAGCTATTTTACTTATAATATATTTATATTTAGCTATTTAGCTTTTTATATTTAGCTATTTTACTTTAATAATTCTATGAAGTCTGATCGTAAATGTATTAGGTAGGTACTGCAATATTATTGCATTAATGAATGGACATGACATGGTTAAGTGATATTGTTGATGCTTTTTTTTTATTACTTGGTGTCAAAATAGATTGCGCGTCGAACGACGTGTTAAGGGGAGAACAGCGAGGTATGGCGGAAATGAAGGCACTGTTTTATCACATTGCACAGTTCACGGTTTTATAAGGGAACTTTGTTTACATTTTTGAGCAGGATTAAAATATTAGGTACCTACTTTATCTATCATAACAATCAGAACAGTACATAAGATAGGTACCTACTCTCGTTTTCACAATGTTTTATCACAATTTAAGATATATCACACCCCCGGTGCGAGACTGTCATTTATGCAAAAATTCAATGAATTCAAATTCATTCGCACCAAGTGAAGCTTTAGGCCAATTATTACATATTTAACTCATTATTGAAATTTTTGCATAAGTGGCAGTCTCGCACCGGGGGTGCGATATCTTATGTATCAGTATTTCAGTATCACACTTGTGTATTCACTGCCTGTGTCTGGTCAAGACTATCATTAAAATTACATTTACTTGAACAAAGCAACTTTAATACCAATTTGATAAACCATTGAAAAACTTAGAGACCACAGTATTGTCACATATTGTGACAGGAATTATCAATTATCATACATATAATGCATTGGTACCTTAACAATAAATGCCTGTGGTGATGGCAGGTGATCCATCCATTGCGGTTAAGTTATGTTCACCGCAGCCAATACCTGAACGGGTAACTCTTTATTTACTAGACCATATGCATTTTTTCTGAAAGACCCGGTGAGATTTAAATTTTTTTAAATCATGCTTTATGCTCCTACCCTACGCACCCTAGACTTTTGCCTTGATGAAAGGTGAATAATAATAGAAATTGTAGTTAGCTAGCCATGAAATAATTATAATAGATACATACATCTCTTCCTAGTTCAACTTTATGCATTTTTGCCATTTGTGTTGCCACTAAAGGCCATATGTTGTCATTGGTAACTGTTTCACCATCTAGAGTATTCCCAGGGTAGTATTGATATGCCAGTCCATTTTCAAAGATTCCATAAATTTGAGGTGCCAACCCAAGAATATTGAGTGTTTTGATGTTTCTAAAACGCAAACAAACAAGACATTATTGACCTTGAAATGTTCATATTTTTATTATAATAAAATCGTTTATTTATAAAAAGGGGCACATTTACAATATTACAAATTCCCTGACTTCTGTGCTTACTATAAGTACTGATTACTACTGAGTATTTATTTACTATACTGAGTTTTAGGGTTCCACACCCAAAAGGGCCAAAAAAAATAAACCTTGTTTTAATTTCAATTACTTAAATCAACTTTTTTGGGACAAAAATATGAAAAAAAAAAAAACTAATATTTTAAAGTTCCAGATAGCTTGTCAAGTGTGGGCAAGGTTTTCACCTTGCCCACACTTGACAAGCTATCTGGAACTAGCCCAGTGTTTCCACTGGGCTGAATTCTAATTAGTAGAGTAAGATTCCATAACTGCAATGGGACTTCTTTTGACACTAAAATTAAGTGGTATAAACCCTTTGTTATTTACTATTTCTCAATTATAAATTATGTTGAAGTATTTACCTGATTTCAGCAGTACGGTCAATAAATAAATCGGTTTTGTTTCCATAGATGCGAACAAGCATAATATCCTTTTCACCACTTGAATCCAAAAATTGACAAGATACAAGTTTATTTGTTATTCCATCTGTTAAAGTCTGAAAAAAATATGAAAAATTCATGTATAGTTTTACTTTACTTTACTTTACCCACAATTAGTTAGCAATAGTCTGCAATGTGCTTGTAAAGAGTATTTATAGTTGGTCTGGCAGCATTTTATTATATTGTCTAACCTTTTTACTTAACTATAAAAACCTAACATACATAATGGTAAAATCCTTATAAAATCATGCCCAATACTCAATATTCACATCCATGAATAATTTTCATAAGATTTTGTCAAGGCAGCGCAAGCATACCTTTAATTTAATATCTTCTTGAGTCCAGGTAGGTCTTATATTTTTAAGTAACGTTAAAACTCCAGCATAAAGATCATTTTCATCAATTTTTACTGGAACGAATATGTCTCCAGCAGCTAGGCAAACCGACGACATCACATTAATTAAATCCAAATACCACAAATAACGAATCCACAGCTAGCTGTCGCAAACTCCTAGACTGGACTGCACTGATGGCAGTATAACTCGCGAATAGTAATAATTTCAGTTTCAGTTTTTAAAACTTCGAGCTTTGAGCTGTATCTTGACAACACTTATGATTAAGGTGATTATGACTGACGTACTTGACAGTTGACAGACAACTGACCATCACAAATGACAAGTAACAACGTTGACACTTTGACAGAAAATAGAGGCTTGCAGAAAAATATCGATTTTCTTTTGCTTTTCTGGGATTTAACAATATTTTTAGGCGATATTTATAATTTCGACATATCAATGTATCGATATAAAATATCAAATATCGAAAATGTATCAAATAATACGATATATTTTTAATAGAGACACCATTGTAGCCACTGACTAAAAACGCTGGGATTCAGAGCCGTACCAATATTTTTTTTTAGTTGTCTGTGCCAAACAGTGGAAACTCTCGAGTTAACGAAACTGTTTAGTCGATAAAACTGACGAATGAGTGAAACTGACTAATCAACGAAACTGGCGAATTAAATAAACTGACCAGAGTGTTACGCGGACTCCTGCTGTAGGGTGGTTAAACGGAATAACCGGTAGCAGTGCTGTTGTAGGAATCAGGGCTCGGAAACGTTATTTAAAATATGCGTTTTTTTTTCTCACAAATAAAGAACCTCGTCACTTCTATAAGCTTCTATAACGGTACCAGCCTTTTCTCGAAGCCATTCGTGAGGACATATGGGGAAAATTATGAAATTAGGTAGATAGGGAATTGTAGTGATTCGGTGATTTTACAAAACGAATCAATAATATGCGAGACCGAGCGAAGCTAGCTCGAAAATGTGGAAGCACCTCTGTGATAGATTAGATTTTCTTTTGACCATACCTACACATAGATAGAGAGGTTTCTTTACGTAGCTTGAGAATTAAGAGAATAAATTTGAGATACAATTGAAGTTTTAGCACCCTTTAGGGGTATGAGGAACAGGGTGTAAAGTTCACTCATCCCCCATAGAAAAGGGAGAATCCTCCGACCAGACGGGTGTCATGTCTGGCGGGCAATTGCCCAGAGTTTGAAGTCGTGAGCTTGTATATATGTCCACCGCGCGGTAAACTCTAATTGCGCGATGCAGGATTTGAGTGACGTCAGGATGTTGTGTGACGTCAGGTCTTTGATGCGTAGTTCGCATGTGGCGGTGTACATGCCGCTACATCACTCCCCTCCGGAGACCGGAGGTCGATAGTGGGCTGAGTCTTGTATCTTGCGATGCTTCACAGTACCAGCTGTGGTTCCAGTGAGTCGGAACCGGGTGCCGCATAGTTCGCGGTGAGTCGGAACTGTCTGCCGCATAGTTCGCGGTGAGTCGGAACTGTCTGCGGTGCTTGCGGTGATTGAGTCGGGGTGGCGCTGCGTCTTGATCCAGTGAGTCGGATGTGGTACAGCGCTGGGTTGTGGCTGGCTGCTGGCGTCGACCAGGAGAGGGTAGAATGGGCTCTGCTTGTGAGACCGGCCGAAAGTGCAGGTGCTGTGCCAAGGTTGCTGATGAGGCTGAGGGTGATGACCAGGAATGCGCGTTCGCTGCATGCTGGTAGTCAGGATACCCGTTGAAGCCGTGGGTGCTGGCTGGCTGTGTGACTCGCCTCACGAAAGCTTGCGGGAGTGATGATGATGATGATGACGTCACGCTGAAGTAGTTGCACGAAGGCTGCGTTGACGTTCATGCTCGGGGTCACCAATTTAGGGGTATGAGGAACAGGGTGTAAAGTTCACTCATCCCCCATAGAAAAGGGAGAATCCTCCGACCAGACGGGTGTCATGTCTGGCGGGCAATTGCCCAGAGTTTGAAGTCGTGAGCTTGTATATATGTCCACCGCGCGGTAAACTCTAATTGCGCGATGCAGGATTTGAGTGACGTCAGGATGTTGTGTGACGTCAGGTCTTTGATGCGTAGTTCGCATGTGGCGGTGTACATGCCGCTACAACCCCACTACAAAAAAACTTCGATCGTTCGTTAGGTAGGATAACCGTTGAAGCCGTGGATGCTGGCTGGCTGTGTGACTTGCCTCACGAAAGCTTGCGGGAGTGATTATAATGACGTCACGGGTGAAGTAATTGCACGAAGGCTGCGCTGACGTTCATATTCTGGGTCACCAGTATAGAGGCATGAGGAACAAGGGTGTATAGTATACTCATCCTCTATAGAAAAGGGAGGATCCTCCGACCAGACGCTTGTCGTGTCTGGTGGGCAACTGCTCGACGATCAAGGTCTGGGAAGTGATATATAACATATATATCGTGCGGTAAACTCCTGCACGCGTAGCATGACGCTTTCTATGTCTACGAAGAATAGACACAGCTCTTTCTATACAAAGTGACATTTTGTTTCTCCATTTTTGACATCGCACCGTAGAAATCCTTCTACAATCTGTCATTTTGTCTTTCATTTCTAACAATCTTTGTCTAGGTCCTTTTATATGTAGACTATTTCAGAAGAAAGTTTTCTATACCAAACTGTCAAAATCACACTGACAACTGACAGTTGTCTCCACGGCCACAAAGTATACACGGTTATCTGCAAAATCATAATTTTACAGGAGAGCATTTAAACACAAAACTGTGATAATTAATAGAAGAACAAAGCCATCTTCTCATAGTTTACATCATTTCGTTAATAGGAAATATTACCAAGGAAACGGTTAAGGCCAATATTACTGAAATATTTTTTTGTTCTAAAATACGGTTCTTCGACACTGGGAAAAATTGTTGTGAATCAAACAGAAAAATAAATCTTATGACAAAACAAAGAAACCTGAGTCGAATTATGCAAAAGAGTGAATTTCGTAAAATGTGTAGTTGACTCTTTCTACTTTGCTACCGTCGCACTGTCTACACGGAACGTCAGTTTTGTCTACTCTTCCGTCGACAAAACGGTGTTCATGCTACGCGTGCTGCTATCTAATTAGGCAACACATTTTCGTAAATGATTACGACTAATCTGTTTCATTTTGACAGTTCAACAACATTCATTGCGTTATTTACGTTGTCGAGCAGATTTTTTTTTCAAACGTACGAAGCAATGGATTAGCAATCTGTTTCAAAATGATTCAGATTCTGATTGATCGTGTATTACGTAATTAGGGTACTGTTTGCGCGATGCAGGATTTTGTGTGACGTCAGATCCTTGATGCGTAGTTTGCATGTGGTGATGCAGATGCCGCCACACTTTCATTACCTAGGGTACTTTTTCGTCAGAATTGTACAATATTTCATTGGCATAAAAATAAAACAAATATAAGAAAAAAGTGTAGTGAGCGGATTGACGTGTCATCAAAAACTAGCATTTTTGTTATTGCTGTGGTTGTAGTATTTGTTAAATTTTATTGTTATGGGGAGACATTTCGGTGATTTAGCTGTTATTCGTGGAATAATTTATTATAAACTGTCGCCACACGAACTAAAACCTTTTGCCACAGCCTTTGCTCATGGGCTCCCTAACATGGTTCCAAGGACCTTAGCAACTATGTATACCTGGCTCCCAAGTACGTAGATTATTAGTTAGAACTTAATGAATGTCGCAACACACTCACAGTCCCAATGCCATTCATTTTGAAAAATCAACGATATTTATTGCTTAATGTCAAGCTCTACCTACTGTTTTATCGTCATAATCAATGCAACTGAAATTCAACCTTAAAGGGGGATTTTAGACTGTGCTTGGTTTTCTTCTTTTCGTGCCAATGGTCTCGGCCCGACCTCGGTCGGCACTACTATCACATTTATCACACAATATTGTATAATCAAAAATACTACCTACTCAATTATACCACTTTTCATTTTTATTCTTTACAGTTTTCATTGCTGGCTACATTACGTACATATCCGTGGAAACAGGCTATCATAATTCCAAAAGGAAGGACGCAAGAATATTCACGCACGAAGCTATTCCCCCGCCGAAATGTAAGCCCAAATAATGTAAAGATGTATTTTTTTATTAAAATGACTGTTTCGTTCTTATTACACTTATAATTTTTCAATCTTTCGTTGGGCATTTATTTACCCCTTTTGACTTTCTAGCTACTATAAATTAGAGGGTTCAAAAAAAGATAGAAAATGCACCATAATCCATATGGCATGGTAATGTTCGAGCTCGCTTCGCTCGGTCCTGCCTATGTTAATATCGAACCGGCTAAAATCCGAAAAAATAACAAACTGTATTTTTATGAGATCAATCGATAGAGTCAATCATAAGGATCAAAAACTGTCCAAGAAACATGATAAATTAAATGAAAGGAAAACTGTAAAATCTAAACTTATGAATTCTATGGGACAAGATAGCGCTTTTACTCAAAGGTCCATCAGATTACTTATTAAAAATTATCATTAGATTTTTATTTATGGGGATATGTCTAGAATCAAATTTATAATTAATTTCAATTTAGAGTTAAGAACCGAGGTTCACACTACGGTATTCAATATTCATCACAACTTACTATTAAAAGTTACTGCAAATGAATTCCTTAAAATAATAAAGGAGAATGCGCAAAAAAGCCCCAGCTCCGGCGGAAAAGTTACCTATCTCAGATTATTGTACATTTTATGTGTATCAAGTATCAATATGTGTGATGTCTGCAGTGGCAGTCAAACATAGGGAAAAAATGCTTTGAATATCCTTCCAGGCGCTTATTTTTCATTCGACCATTTTAACAAATATCGAGTAAAATATGTAATAGTGGCTATTGATTCACGAATATGTTAGGCATATTGCCTTGATTTTACTTTCAGGGGCATCATATCGTATCTTATAATGTAGTAAAATAATAATAACAAGATTGATTTGATTTTACTTTCAGGGGCATCATATCGTATCTTATAAGGTAGTAAAATAATAATAACAAGATTGATTTTAGATGTGTTTATTTAGTAAAAAATCATAATTCTAAATCTACTAATACATTGTCCAAGAAAGCAGCAGGATAGCTAAATTCGTTGTGTCTGGCCCAACCTAAATAATATAAAATCGTGATAACATGGGCACAACTTCCTAGAGTCCGCCGCCCGTGGATACAAGAGCAATAATATTCTTTTATTGCTGTTCGACCCTGTGTCTCAGCATTATATAAAACATATGTATAATACGTCTTGCTTCGGACATGGCGTGATTGTATCCTACATCTTATTAAAACGTTTTCTTCGTTGTTAATTAGAACTCTTTCGGAGTGGCGATAGTACTCTATTTCAAAAACTCCAGTTCTTTTGATATGCTCGCTGGAGTAAGAGCGCGCTAGCTTCAAGTGATAAGTTCCAACTGCGATTAAAATTATATCTTCCTGTGTTAATTCTGGGAACCCCAAAAGTTGGTTATCAACTTCTAATCTAAATAAAATATTATTTTATTATTATTGGATACCCTTTATGATACGATATGATATTCCTGAAAGTAAAAATCAAGGCAAATGCCTAACATTCGTAAATCTATATCCAATATTTTATATTTTACTCAATATTTGTTAATATGGTCGAATGAAAAATACGCGCCTGGAAGGATATTCAAAGCAATTTTTTTCTATGTTTGACTGCCACTGCAGACATCACACATATTGATACTTGATACACATAAAATGTACAATAATCTGAGATAAGTAACTTGCGCCGGAGCTGGGGTAAATTTGTATGGGAGCTGCGCATTCTCCTTTGTGTAACCAACAAAATGGAGCTCATTTCGAGCAACAATTAGTTTACTCTTTTTATCGTTCAATTAAAATAAAACTTTATGGTTGTCCTTTCGTTTAATTTATCATGTTAGTTAGAGAGATTTGATCCTTATGATTGACCCTATCGATTAATGCCATAAAAGTACAGGCTGTTATTTTTTTCGAATTATACCCGGTTCGATTCCAGTGTGGCAAGCGAATTTTCGAAAATCTTTGAATGCAATGTGTTTCTTTTTAAAAATTAAGGACTGTTTCCTTTGAGTAAAATTTGCTATCTCCAGTATTTAGAGTACTTTCCCTCCAGGTGAGGTTCAAAAATTCCATCCTGTATAGATTACATATATTTAGAACTACGTTTCATAAATTCATATTATACTCATATAATAAGGAAATCTTGATGTTTTGCGAAGTCGTTAAACCCGTGCGAAACAGGGGCTACTTTATTATATTTAAAAAATATTGAGTTGACTTATATATTTTTGGAATGTCTTATTCGAAACCCATCAAGTGTGGGTGTGAGTGTGTGTGTGTGTGTGTGGTAGTGAAAAAAAAAATACAAATATGTTAAATTATCCATTTACTAAGCTTTAATGCACAAATAACATACATAGTAATGGTTGAACCATTTATTTGCAAATGTACAACATAGGCCAGAATAACCTATAATTATAGCAATGACATGACATGAGACAAAATATTGTGAAATTATCTTGCATTACACAAACATATTAGAAAGGTAGGGGCACAAAGCAATCTATTTCTTGTCAACCAACTGACCCCATACACGATGGGGTTTATTTATAATCCCCCCAGAGACTAGGGAAGCGGTTAAGTGTCATTTGTAGTTAATTACATTGCAATATAAAAGAGTTGGTGTCGAATATTATATGCTCTAGACAGGAACGCAATAAATACAAAATGCAGATTTACTTTGTGGTAAATTGTTGCCGAGTGTGGAATGATTTAAACTGTATCTATATGGCGGTTTGCACAACAGCATACGAACGCTAAAAAGATAAAATGATATCTACATTTCTCTGATTTGTTTTTAGTTGACTTGTAAAATGATGTCTGGTTTTTCTATGAATTCATACGCATCCCAAGATAAGAGGTCAAATATATTTAATATGTAAACTGTGGTGCAAGCAAGCCTTAAATCTCTGTTGGTTAAATTGTATTTAAAACAAAAAATCCATTGTACTTGTGTCATTTGCGGCTGTGGGAAGATGGATTTTTCCGAATTATCCGACTTTATGTAGTTAATAACGTTAATGATGTATGGTCAATAGTCGGACAATTACGACCTATCTCTCTCTCTCTCTCTACTGGCTATTTCTGTTCTTCCTAAGTCAGGTAGACTTAGGAAGAACAGAAATAGCCAGTAAAGAGGATGACCAGATGTCAGAAATCGCCTTAAGCGAAAACTCCGCGTCTTAACCAAAAGCGATCGTCGTTAGAGGACGCGATCCTTTGTATGAATTTTGACGTACAAACCCGACTTGGTTGTTCGCGGGACTATGTCATATAAACAGCGCGACGGTCGCTTTTGGTTAGGACACGGCCTAAGACCATCTATTTTATAGACGACCTCGTAATTGCTTTACCATTCAGGTTGAATGTCACTTGCACGTTATAAAACGCCAAGGTCCATTTTTGCTACCAATGTGACAGTTTGATAGTGTCAACCGTAGTAAAGTTTGAATTGGAATTTTTGCCTAAAGTAGTAAAGCAATTACGAGGTCGAATATACCTAATATTTTTATAATTCTGTTTATATTTGCTGGACAATCGTATTACAAATAATGCTTCGTAAAATAAAACTCATACCAATTATTTAATATTAAACCATGATGGTTTTATTTTAACAGATAAGATATTATTTCAAAGTGCAGCAAAATTAAATTTACGTTACGGAAATCAAACAGTGCAAATTAAATTTTTGATTTTATAAATCTACAAGGCTTCATCATGGTGTAATACTTGCAATATGTGCAAGTATTAAAGCACACGGCATAGTTTTAACCTATGGGATTAAATGTTATGCAGTTATCCGGACACGCGAAGTTTACAGTATTACAACTCGTTGTGGAGAAATAAATAACTAGCTATCATTTGTAAGGATGTTTATCTTGTATTGTGTGACAAAATTGAAATTACTGTTTTTTATTTTTTTATGGACCATCTATTTATAGAAATCAAACCCGGGACCGTGACCATGCAGGTAGGCGAAAAAAAGTACACATGCGTAATTTCTTCGTATCCCAAATATCGAGATTTTGGTGAAAACTAATCATCATAAAACTATTCAGAAAATTGCTAACAGAACCTCTGAACTAGTGACTTTTTCATAGTTGAGTACAGGTATCGGCGCTATTTCAGAGCCCTGACCTTGAATGCGCTGGAGTCAATTATTGGGTCTGTTTGGCGGAGGAGAGAGGTGCGACGCGGAAGCGGCCGGCGCCCGCGACTTGTTGGTCTATCAGTCGCCTTCCCCCACTATGCGTGAATGGAACATGCGCGAATCTCCTCAACACTTTCGTCGAGAGCTCTAAAACCGTGCCGGTACCTGTAGCAAAGAATGGGTTTGAATATCCATTGATAATACGAACTAAACGCAAACTACAACATGCAAATCTGTAGACACCTTAAGGCATGTGTAGTGTAGTATTAATTCATGTCAGTTTTGTTTTCTAATGTTATTTCATATAATCAAATAACACAAAAGAAACTTAAAATTAGTCTATTGGATGAGCACACAGATGAAATTAAAAATCGAGGTCATTTTAAGTACCTACGTAATCAAGACGGCCATGTATTGATCGACGCCAGCTATCCTGAGGGAAACTTTGGACGGAGCCAGCTACTAGATGATTCGATTAGTCTTTCGCCCCTATACCTAGTTCCGACAATCGATTAACACGTCAGAATCGCTACGGTGCTCCATCAGGGTTTCCCCTGACTTCGGCCTGACCAGGCATAGTTTACCACCTTTCGGGTCCCAGCATTTAAACTCAGAGCGAGGTGTCTCGTTCCCAATCTGTGAATGCAGGGGCATTCAAGGATTGGAAACAAGACTCCTCGGGAGTCGAGAGATCGACGCTCTATCTTTCCTGAGCGTGCCGCTAGCGCGCGCCTTCATCGTGCCCAAAACTGAACAGACAGAGACGCGCACAGTCCGAGGCAACACGGCGGCGACAACAGACGCGTCGCACCTGTGTCCGCACTAAGGCGTAGACACGATACGACGTTGACTTGCGTCGGGCCGGACGGTCTAAAACGCGTGCGCGATTCTTCAAAACTACCGTCCGACGGCCAGTGGGCCGCCGTCGCGGTCCCACTACCCCGTGAAGGGGCCGCGGGGCTCCTGTACGGCGCTTAGACCGACATCGGGTCGCGATGTATTTATTAAGAGAGAACTGCACGCCGTCCGCGGACGTTGACGGAAGCGACATTACATAGGTACTTATTTAGTATAAAATACTCAATTGACATAATACACTGATTTCAATTTCACCTTTACATTCGATGCGCCCATTAGAATTAATTTATTGGCTATACATAATAATTATTAACTAAATTCAATTTTATCACATCACTTGAAATAAAATTGCAGTTACTGCACAAAAATGCATTAAGTAGGTGTACAAAATGTAACCAAAATATAAATTACGTTAATACTATTTATTACTCGGGTTATACGCCTAGAATTTGAAATGCGCCATTATTACAGTTATTCGCCTGAAGAAAACGATAAGTAAAAAATGTAGCATAGTAGAAAATAACATCAAAATCACTGCCATTCCATCATTTGAATAAAAATAAATATTCACTATAATTTGACCGTGTGTTCCTTCAGGGTGGACAACGCGGTTTTTATCATAAAACTAAATAATGCCACTACACGTGACTAATATGCCGTATAAATACAGTTAATTCATACAATATCCCTGTTGTTTATTTTTTTTCTCATACATTGTATGTCGTCCTGAATGGAGTGTAATTATTTAGTATTATGATGTAATATTATACGTGCAGGTAGTATTAAGGAGTGGTTCACATTCATTCAACATCCATTTGTTCTTGTGTCTGCTGCGCATCGCTGGGCGCGGAGCCGGCGTCGGGCTGTCCGTCGCCCGCGGTCGGGTTCGCCGGCGGTGGGGTCTTCTCTTTAGGTTTAGGTTTGTTTAACACTGGGTTCACAGTATTCTCAAAGGTCTGGAAATACCAACAAGCTTAGGTTAACACAAATATTACAGCGTAAGGGGTAGCTGGTTGCTATTCTTAGGGCCTCGAAAGGTTCAAGTTTCTTAATCAGCAATAGACTATCACAGTATGGTTAATCGAGAGCGTGTACCTGTCGCTCCTGGCGGATCTGGTGCGTGGTGTGCGGCGGCGGCTGGTGGCGCGGCGTGTGCGCCAGCGCCTGGCGAGCGCTCTCTAACCAGTTCAGCGCATTCTTCGCAGCCTCGGCCACTTTCTGCATATCAGTGTCAACCAAGTGAGAATACTTTACATCACCAGCTCTGAAAATAATAAAAACCCATTAAAATGTTGACATCAATTTATTTTTTATTTTGCTCAATGTTTGCAAATGGTGCATCTCTAGTAACCCTTGTGGCAGGACATCTAGTGAATACGAGGCTTAACTTCCAACAACTCTCTTAAACAAAAAAGGTAACTTACTTGTATAAGTCAACAGCTTTGTTAGCTAACTGGATTGCCCTTGCGAAGTCATCTAGCGCTCCTGGGCGCAGTTCAAACTCCAAACGCCGCTGTTTGATAGGTTCGCCTTCCGTTCTCAACTCCGTCAGTTTATCACTGTACACCTGGAACGAAATGCGTCAGTAAGATGATTTTATTGCATCAGGTATTTTGGCCTTTCAACCCCTATTTCAATACGATGGAAGGACCACATGGACCGCACAGGGACACACAGGGAGGGGGGCCACAGGAGGGGGGGGGGGGGGGGGCACAAACAAATGGAACAAACAACAGAGGATGTCTATTCACTCTAACTTGAAGGTTGTTGAATTTTGATGATAGCCTTGTTAGGGAAACACAGACTATCAGGCAGTTCCACCCTGTTACTATGCGTTTGTACCAGAAAACATTCAATGTGTTAATGTTTCGAAACTTGTCACATGAAACAAATCTCATAACTTGTTGAATTTGCGTTCGCACTGCACGCAACATGAGTAAATTTTAAGACAGATCTCAAGATTTGTTGTTAGCTGCGTTCCTACTTATTTAATTGACATGTTTTGTATAGAGATTTGTTACGTTTGCGTTTGCACTGTTCTTTGTTTGGGTCTCGAAACTTGTCAATAGATTGTGTTTAGTGCAAGGTTTACTCTCATCTAAATGATAAGGTAAACATCGAAACATGTAGTAGACAACATGTTGCAAGATTCATTCAGACACGTTTCAACACAATGACGGAAAATAGAGTTTTTTTAACAAGTTTTATGTGAATGTTTCGCTAATGCAATCGCACAGTTACTTTAGCACACAATATAAACAAACGATTTTATTTCATTTAGAATATCTCACCTGTCTGTGTTGATCTTCGCCTTCGTCATACAGCCATTGTTCCAGAGCGTCCAACTGGTTAACAAGCCGGTTACGGTTATCTTCCGCTATGAAGTCGTGGAGGGTTTCGCCCTCGGACAGTTTACCACGCAATTCGTAAACATATTCCTCCAAAGCATTACGAGCATCTGCCCGTTCTTTTTCCTGTCTATCTTGAGCTTGCATTTTACCCTGGAACCAAGTAATCCCAAAAAATTAGAAACGCGATAAAGGTTCAGTTCATGTATCACATAGCATTAACAAACTTTAAAGTACTAATCTAGAATAACTAAATTCAATGTTCACAATTAAATGATTAATTAATTACCTCTTGTTCCATGTATCCATTCAGATCATGTTTACCAAGTCCATGTGTCTGAGCATCAATTGGCAGTTCAATGGTTTTAACAAGAACCTTCTTGGTCTTATCCTTGGATTTATCCTTTTTATCATCAGCATTTTCCTGCAAATAAGCACACAAGTTCAAATCTAATAAATTTAAAATATATTCCCCACTACCATCACTGCTAGGCTACTTGCTTTTAAAAAAAATATATGTATTTCATACAATTTCAAGTGTAATTTCCAAGCAGTGAGGTGACCCATTTGCATTAATTTCATAATTCTATTTTAAATACCTTTATCTTATTAATTAATTATAATAATTTAAAAAAACTCAAACTTCGCAAGTCCTTCACACTCCAGGGTTTCTGCAGAACGAAAAAGCAGGAAAAACGAAATAAACAACTTCAAGCTGTACAAAAACATGCGTGGACACAGATATAAAGTTTAAAAGAACAAAAACAAGAAGAAATTGCATGAGGCAGTGTTAACCTCACGACACAAGAAATTTGTGCAAATGGACCTCAAGATGAGGGTGGGGACGAAAATATATTCTGTGGTGTCTGCTGCCAGAAGTTTGCAAAACAGAGGACTTAGATGATTGAATAGCGTTAGAATTTTTAAAAGAGCGTTATGAAGAGAAGGCGGGCAACAAACAACACGGGACTGGATACACGCGCTACCGACACGTACCCCACTGAACCACTGTCCTACTTTCTGTGTCCACGACTGTTTTTGTTGAGGCTCCCCCTTCATTTCGTCGTCTCTCACCTCTTGGTTTTCGGGACCATTTTGTTGCTGATCTTGGGCGGCGCCATTAGTATCCATAGCAGCATCTTGTCCCTGAGAATTTTCACTTGTATTCTCCATATCTATATTGTCATTTTGAGCAGCATCTTGTTTCTTTTCAACAAGAGAAGCAGAGGCGACAGTTATAATGCCATGAATATTCACTCTAACTTTGAGTTTTACTTTCTGCGACTCTCCCTCAGCTGTTGGCAGAACATCTCTGATATGCCACTGACCTGTAATTGTTAATAGAACATGTAAAACATTCATTTTAAATATACCCGTCATATTGACATAGTTATTTCCATTAAAGTTATGTTACATACCAATGAAAGTGTCTGGGAAGGGCACTTGATCAGAATAGTAAGCGCTGACAGAGAAAGGTTCCTTTCTGTAGAAAGTCAGCATCTTTGAGAATGGAGCAGCATGGAAGGCGGAGAACACCTGGAAATAAATAAATATTGATAAAACATATGTTACCATTGATAAACGTAAGTACAAATGAAATTATAAGTGACATAATCATTAAAAAACAAAAAGGTTGCGGCAGTTTTAGTTTTGGCACAGAATAGTACAGAAGGCACACTCTGCAATTTACGTATGAAGCTACAAGTACGCGGCGGGTGAGTGTCCCATCTGTATTCATCTGTGCTAGGAGCGACAACAACACAGGGTCTACCTGGCAGCACAGCTGACTTAGAAACGCTACAATATTTAAATAATGAAGACATCAGTACAATAAAATAAAAAAAAATATATAAATATTTAAATAGATATCTTCTATAGCAAACAGCCTTTATAAAAATATTTATATAGGCTGTTTGCCAATCTTAAAAATATAATATTTTGTGGCATTTAAGCGATTAATCACTTGATCAATAAATAAATGTGTTTTCTTTCAAAAAGTATTTTATATCCTAAAAATGTATTTAGCTAATACGTATTTTGTATCTTGTATTTCAAATACTATTTCCAAAACTATCTTGTATCTGTTATTTAAAGGTATCTTGATTCTTGTATTCCAGATACTTTTTTTGAGGTATCTTGTACATCTCTGTTGCGGAATGTATTGTTTGTCTAATAGAAACTTACATAGAGTTATACAGATGGCTGTATAACTCTATGTAAGTTTCTATTAGACAAACAATACATTTCGTTGTCATAGCGACGGCAATACCATTAAATATTCAACACCCACGCGAGGACACGATAAAGATCAATATAAAATAAATACTTAGTTTATGTCGTCTGCAGCAGATACCATTGTCTATTAATATTGTTTCAGTTTTATAGTTAATGGCTTATTTTCGAACACAATATTGCTTAATAAACCAAATCAGACCTGGCACTAGAAAAAAAAGAAAAGACAATTATAGTTTCTAAGAGTGAAATGAAACCACCTGAATCAGTTGTGCAACATTTTTAAAAGCTACTTCATGGTAAAATCATATGAAGCTTTATTGCAGACAAACTCAAAGCACTTATTTCAAATCAATTACAGACACTTTTAAGTTCACAAAGGGATCGGTCAGACAGAAAAATGAAGCTAGTTGCTCATTAGTAGTAGGTTCCTATAGAGAAGAACGGGTAAGAAACTCCATAGACACACGGACATAATGAATAAGTGTCAAGTGTACTGACCTCCATGTCTCCATCCTCTCCCTTCGTGGCGTCCCAAGCAAGGCGCACGGCGTAAGGTTGCGCATCAGTAACACTGAATTCTCGCACGCGTACCGCCGGGCTCAGCATAGCGCACTGCAGCGCACAGCCGCGGGACACAGCTTCGTCCTGAAATATTATATCCAAATTTACATAGTGTCTTTAGATCAGACTCGAATGCCAAGCGTGGAATTGGAAGGGATTTAGACTTCTATAAACGTCAGAAACCGTAAACAGCAAAATCTAAATATTTTAGGGCTGGAAACTCCATAGATACTCTTTTAGAAATAATTGGCTTTTACAAATCGCAGTGTTGATAGGTACGGGAGGACAGTGTAAGCCAGGGACAGGGAAATGGTAATTAAATCCACAAGTCCTACAACATTCTCACATTCAGAAAATAGAAAAGAATCTATTTATAAGATAAATCTATATAGAAATAAATAAAATTGAAGTGTCTGTTTGTAATTTCAAAATAACAGCTTTTTACTAAATTCTTATGAAAGTATATACAATACAATATAACAAAGAAACAATTTAAAAAAAATTGTCTGTTTGTTGCGTAGCCGGAAGAATTTCCGAAACGGCTGGACCGATTTTGACGGGATTTTCACTGATAGATATCTGATGTTATAAAAAGATTTAGGGTTCACACGGACGAAGCTGCGGGCTAGTAAAATAATAATAAAAATAAAATTGCCTAGTAAAATAATAATAAAAACTTATTTAAACCAAATGATTGCCATTAAAACTGTAACAACACACAAAACTGAATTAATATCCTGTCAAAAAAAGCCACAAATACTTACAATATTGTTTGTATATAATGTCAAATAATGAGAAGATTATGTCAAGTATGTAAAAAATATAACTTAGAAAAAAAGAAACTAATTTCGGAGTAGGTAGACATTTGATGCTGTTGATGAGGTATTAGGGAAACCACATGTGCTGAAGGAATTATTGCCAAACTTCCTTCTTGTCTTCAACATAGTCTCGAATTTTTTAATATGCTTTTTTGATAAGGGCAAGTTTGATGAGTTTGAAGTTTGAACTTTCCATCGTTAAGTTCTGTAACCGACTTTAGCAACTTGCTACAAAAGCGGATACTGTTTATAAGAAATGATATTTTACTTGTTTTAGTTGATCAAATTTGGGTACAACAATTTCATGTTTACTATGTGTATTTATATTATGGAAATCACTTCCTATTTTAAAAAGTCCTACATACGTTTTTGCCAACATTCAAAATACTTTCTAAGGTATAAACAGTAGGCAGAGTCAGCAGTTTCTTTGAATTTGTTCCTAATACAATCGCGAGGACCCATTTTATAGACTGTGCGGATTGCCCTCTTTTGTAAAATGAATCTACGTCAGTTGCCGATCCCCACAGCAGTGTGCTGATGTTGTCTCTAAAAACGCTAACTGCAACTTGAATTATACTCTGAAGTTTACGCTGACTACGACTTGTTTAATATGAGACTCGCTTTATCCAGTAGTGAGTTGCAATGTAAGATGTCAGTAGCTAATAGCTTTATAAGTCACAAAATAAATGAATATGTTACCTGGTTTAAAGTGGTTGAGGCATGCTTGTTAAAGACTTGTTCAATCAAGTTTTTGACTGCCGGGATTCTAGTAGATCCTCCAACAATCTCCACGGAATGAATGTCTTCAGGTCTGAGTTCTGAAAATATGATGAATGATATGTAAATGCAATAGAAAAGTAAAAAACTTTGTAAAAGTAGACACATTAATAGCAGCGCAGGAATATATTGATCAATCACTTACTAGCATTGTGCAATATAGCTCTCATAGTTCTCTCAATGCGTGTGAAGGTCTCAGCACAGATCTGCTCCATCTGGGAACGCTGCAAGTCGCTCGACACGTCGCGCTCCTCCATGAAGCACTCGATGTTTATAGGCAGGCGAGTGCTGTTAGCTGACATCTGCTTCTTCAGTTTTTCTACTTCTTGAAGAAGTCGAAGGAAAGCCCTGATAATAATATAGATATTTTATTATTTTTGAATTCAGTACAATACTTTTTTACAGGTTTTTTACTGCAATACTTAAAATTGTTAGTTCCGCAACTAAAAGCAAGCACACAATAAAGTACTGTTTCCTGCTTTTTGAAAATATTAAAAACATAATTTGCTTACAAACGCTCAGAAATGTCTAGAATGAGTATTGATATGTATTGATAATTCCTAGTAATTGAAATGTATAATAATAAAATTATAATTGATTACCTTTGATTTTTCCTAGCATCCAACTTTAATCTACTGAAGATATCTTGGCAGAAATACTCAGCCAGTGCCATATCAATGTCCCTTCCACCACATTGAGCATCAGTAGATGTAGCTAGGACACGCAGCTTACCCTTGTTGAAGGCACATGCAGAAACCTGATGACCAAATAAATATAAATGTAAGAATGCACTACTTCTTATCCTTTCTCTACCAATATTTTCCAGAAAATTGAATAAATAATTACCTGAAGTGAGCTATGTCCAAAGTCAACAAACACTACATTCTTAGGCTTCTCCTCAGGGGCAGGTAAGTCTTGCTTATAGATACCATAAGCCAAAGCAGTAGCAGTTGTTTCATTCATAAGGCGCAATACATTCAGTCCTGAAAATCCATGTATTTGTATATTGTTTCATAAATTTTTATAAATTAGTTGTAAAGACCTAGCTGAAATCACTAGCAGACGACATAAATAAGTTTGTGGTATAATGTTAAGGCATATGGTTTACTGATAAACATAATTATATTGTACAGCAGAATTACAATATGGTAGGTATTACAATAACATAACCACAGTTGTGTGTGATATAGACCAATTGTTCTACTGTGAAAAGTTTTAATTAATATGTATAGTTGTCTATGTTGTAAAAACATAATACCTAATTCTAGAGCAATATTGTACAAAGTCTCACATACCTGCGATGCTGGCAGCATCCAATAGAGCATTTCTTTCAGAGTTTGTGAAATAACTAGGCACAGATATGACACAGTCATTAATTGGTGTCTGTAATGCTGTGGTTGCACTATCTTTCAATTTCGTAAATAGCATAGCCGTTATCTGAAAATGACACAAACATATAACCATTCATGTAAATCTTTTATATGTGATCATTACTTATTTGTAGCAAAATGATAGATAATAATATTACAAACAACAGTCACACATTACCCTATGTCAAGGATAATTAATTTATCATAATTCTGTAGAACTACTAAACTATTAGTAATATTACCTGTTCTGGAGTGAAAACATTATCTTCACCCAGGTAGTTGACTCGGATGCCAATTCCATCATCGGGTCTTTGTTCAACCTTGAATGGGAAATGTTTCAGCTCTTTCTGAACATAAGGGTCAGAGAATTTTCTACCTAACAGTCTCTTGAAACCAAATACAGTATTCTTCATA
This sequence comes from Agrochola circellaris, assembly GCA_914767755.1. Classification (NCBI taxonomy): domain Eukaryota; kingdom Metazoa; phylum Arthropoda; class Insecta; order Lepidoptera; family Noctuidae; genus Agrochola; species Agrochola circellaris. Next base: position 9,443,267 of record OU611847.1, read on the forward strand.
TTTGTAACCATCTGGTTCTTTGCAGCCACACCTAATATTCGATTTTTCGATGAAAACGCCACACATGATCTGTAAATACAATTTATGCCAATTTTATTGGTAGTCTTTTTATAACTGCCAATAATGCTGTTTATACTTAGAAGAAACATGTTTAGCTAAGGATTTTGTAAATCATGTGTACATAGATCTTATCTTATGATAATCATATAAGACACTACATTCACATTGGTGTGCTAATATGTGTATTTATAATTTTTCAATTAAAAGTTGGATGTATTTGTTATATAATTTGGAAGTATTATTTAGCAAGATAAATGTGTTGAATAAACACATAAAAGAAGGAAAAAGAACAGATTTTATAAGTAATAAACTATCAATTTGACATTTACTTTAGTCTCAAGCTACAATCAGTAGGTAGACAATTATTTTGTTTGTACTTTTATTGAGGTTAGCTTTTTCTTACATCATGTTGTTTTAACTCAAATTTACTCATTTTATAAATGCTCAGAAAGCATTACTAAAAAGCATCATGCAAGAAAATTATTTCAAAGAGGACAAAGTTATGGATTGGAGTCATTGAACTCAATTGAATAATTTTATGGCTTAGGGTTCCCCCTAGTCCATAAAATTATTCAATTAAATACCTACCTAGTTTTATGTTTGCAGTCCAAATAAATAAGGGGGAAATTGACATTAATTCATTTCTATATTTTGAATTGTTCTTATTCATGGTGCGTATTTTACATGAAGAGTTTATTAGGTATCTTTTATTGAACAAAACTTTTTAGGTCTCAATGATATTATCCTCCTAAAGAACTCTGAATATAATTATTTAAAGTATGAATACATGGGAAAAATGTTTTATCACATCTGTTCAAAATGAGGTCAGTCCGACATAATTACAAGTAAGATTGTAGTTTCTTGTGATGACCAAGAAAAGGAAACATTGTAATTCTTATTAACAACCTCCTTTCTAACTCAGTAATTAAAACTGTTTAAACTGCTTATTTAGTTAAGTTACATTACATAGGTAAATTAATCATAAATCAATGAAATATTGAGCAGATTTGTCCAAAACAATTTAATAATATCTATAATAAGAATCCAATCGAATTGGACAGATTCAAGTGTGACTAACCTACAATGAAACATCAAAAATCTGCAAGGACATTGAAAACAAGGAAATTGTATGAAAGTTCACAGATGAAATACTATGACACTATTTCATAATCATAATTTGCTTAGATAACTGCAGTGCAAAGGTAATCCATGTTCTTAAAGCATCAAGAAAATAATTCACAAGGTTTGAACATGACAAGCAGATAATCAAATCAGATGGTATGAGGTTCTAATGATTTGTCAATGGGCGAACCATGATGACAGAAAAATTACAATATTTTATTGTAAAATAACAAGAATAACAATGTTTTGTACTTACGGAGTACCGCGGAGGCTGTAATCATTGGCTATTGTCTCAATACCACCTGCTTTAGCCACAGCGACATAACATGATTCATTACCGAAATCAATACCAATGACGGACATAGCGGCCATCGTGAACTAAAATTTGACTCAATTTATTACAAGAATTGTTAAATCTTGCTTATCTTCCGAATCACACGAACAGAGAAACACGTTGCTGAACTCGACAATCGATCAATCTATCGTACAAACGCCGGTTTATTGCCGCATACTAGTTCCTTCATTCGTGCTGGTACCCGAATTTTCTAGAAGTGTGGCCAGTAGTGCTGCCCAATATGGAATTAAAAAAGAAATAGTCGATTTTCTATTTATTGTTACCACAGTCACTCATGCAAGGTCACAGAACACTATTATACGGATAACTTATTGCTAAAGACAGACTACGTAAAACACTACTGCTAAAAGCACTGACTAGATCTTATTTCTGTCTTATTAATTGGCAATGAATTAAAACACAAATATAAATATTATATATTATGTTTGCGATACTGTGCGTTTGCACTGGAAACATTCACAACAAAACATGTTTAAATCTCTATTTCCTGTCAAACATTGCATGGAACATTGACAGAAAATAGGAATTTCAACATAATATATAAATATACGAATGTTTCGCCAGTGCAAACGCACAGTAAGCGGTTTTAGTTTGACTCGCTTGCATATAGGCGAGTTTAGTAGGTTCTCGTACTGGAAACTGGACAGTGGAAGGAAACATCGATTTTTCAAACGATTTTGCAGAATGACGAATATTGCCACATATTAAATTATAAAGAAACGTATTGCCGCTCCACACGTTGGTTCAACCTCGACAACAATCTTAAAGTACGAGAACCAAACAAGTAAGTAAAAGTGGAAGAGGTAAGGTGTGGTGGTAAGTAAAGTGTAAGTATATAACACTGGAGAAGCCTTACGAACACTTCCCCTCTGTAAAAGTACAAGAACAAAAGTTCTAGTACGTTCATAAAAACTGCTTTCAAATCGATTCTAATGCACTTCTTAAATCGTTCGTCAATCGTTCTTCTTAAGGCGCGCGGAGTTCGGAAAATGCCTAGCTGTGCTGTTAAATTCTGTAAAAAGCGTTCAAATACGTCACACTTACATAAAGAACTGGACCTTCCTTATGTCAACATTTTTTTTATAATATTTGGTCTTGTTTTATTGAAATTTAGAATCCTAACCTTATAATACATTTCGATTTTTCATTCGATTCAACATAATTCAATATAAAACGTAGCATGAATCGAGTATTTTCTTCACATTGCTTCTGTGACATCACCGGGTCTCGCTACATCTCGTTTTTATGTTCATTGTTCATAAAGATCAAAGTACTTTTCTTATGCATTACGAAATTATTTTTAAAAGATTAACCGTGGAATTTCTTGCCCCCCACAGAGCATGTAACTTTAGCTTCTGACGTTTCATAAGTGCCCATAGTAGAGGTTTATGTGAAATAAAATATTTTGAACTTTTGAATTTTTTTGAAAATGTACGTCAAATCAGCAAAATTTACACGCACTTGACATGCGATTATGTCTTTTAGTAAAAATGTTAACGAGACTACCGTAGGGTTGAGGTCATATTTGAAACCAAAATTGACATGTCGATAATTTCTTAGTAATTATTTTTGGTTATTTTTTTTGATTGTTCTATGTTTTATAACTTTTATATGTAGAAGTAGTTATATATATATTTCTTTTTTTATCTTGACCTAATTAATTATTATTAACTAAACTTTTATTTAATTGTAGTTATTTTCTCTTGTTATTAAAATGTAACTATTGCAAAAGCTGTTTAAATCACGGATTCAAGCAAAATTCCGAATGAATATCGATATCGATAAAATAAAAATTAATGGTACGGACTTCTCTTTCCGGGCGAGCGGCTTTTGTTTTTTTTTGTAGTAGCTACCGCGTCCCACGCTAAAAGTGACAGACTTTTTAACAGTGTTTTAAACTCTAAGACAACAATAACCACAAATTCACCATTAAAATGAAAAAAAGTTGTTTGGCTTAACAATGGCGGTTTGGCGGTGCGTTTGGATAGCATGCATACAATCTAATCGATCCAATTGAGAAAGAAGCTTTCGACAAGCGCTAATTATTCATCCATATGCGTTTGAATACGTGTATCATATTTTGATCAAGATACAACTCGAAAACTGACCTGAAAATTGCAAAAAACGTAAGATATTTTCAATTTCTTGGGCTACCACTGCGGATCCTCCTTAGTTCCCAGGCTCAAAAGTCTAACTAGTTTGCGGGCACTAAGTCCCAAGCATGTGGATCCGACCTTACAGTAACTATTCCATACCGTGATGCTGACACTGCTGTCAAACAACACACCTGTTATTTGTCATTGTCAATGTCATAAAAAATTTAAAAGTCAGTCAACAAGAACAAAGATTTAAAAGTAAATAGAAGTCCTGAAGTGCATGACTACGCTCTGTCTTAATTTGTATTTCCTAAACTAAAATAGACTCGTATACGACGATTTAGGTACTTTATCATTATCTGACGTATTAGAAGACTATTGACAAAAAGTTTCATAATAAGATTGTTTTTTACAGTTAATTTATAAGTCATAGGTTATCATAGTGCAAAGCGTGACTCTTCCATCCCAAGTAACATTTTATAACTTGACGTAGCGAGGTCACCTTCAGTTACATGACGTATATCTTCAATCGTATTGACGCTCTACTTGTTAGCACGAAGTGATTGTAATACTTAACACTTTCAGGTTTAACCAAAGTCAATCAGTATGAGTGGTGAACCCCAAGCGAAACGTACCAAAATGAGCGCCCTTGAGCAACTAAAACAATACTGCACGGTGGTGGCCGATACCGGCGATTTTGAAGGTTAGAGATACTTTGTGGTGTTGATTTCCAGAGGCAAAAAATATGCTACTTGCCGGTCATTATAGTGTCCTTGACATGTGCTTAATCAAGGCAGTGACACAGGATTTGACCTTAATATGCCTACATAGATCATTTCTTGGTAAAATTAAATAGCCACAGTAGTTACCTATATTATAGATGTTCCTTTTCTAAAGTCAATCAGTGGCTAAACAATACTTTTATTATGATTGATTACTTAACTTGATTTTGTTGAAGGTCATACTGTATGAACTTTAAATTTTAACCGGTAAAGCCCTGGGTGACCCTCAAGCACGTCAATTAGCACGTTAATTAGTTGTTTATCAGGGCTTTACCGGTTAACTAGTTAATGCTTCTAAATGCACATGAAAAATAGCAACAATTTGTAAGTGAATGAACAAGATGTTTTCTATTTTGACATTAAAACGATTGTACAAATTCTGAATGTTTGCAGCCATGAAAGTGTACAAGCCAACAGATGCAACCACCAACCCAAGCTTGATCCTTTCTGCGGCTGCCATGGAGCAGTACCAGCACATACTTGATAAAGCTATCAAATATGCCAGAGAGGCTGGCAGGTATAACAGTCTTTTTAGATCAGTCAAAGATTTTTGATCTGTTTAAATGACACCATTGATTCTTTTTAACTATAAGTTTCCTGTTTCCAACAATATACAATTAAACCTACAGTATAGAATATTTATTTGATTTAATCCTTAAATGTTAAAAATGAATAAAAAAAATAAAATAAAAAATAATAGTTTTTATTTATTATAATTGTTTCAGTACTGTGGAGGAGCAAGTAGCTGAGACTCTTGACATGCTCAGTGTTTTGTTTGGTTGTGAAATACTGAAGATCATTCCTGGCAGAGTGTCAGTAGAAGTTGATGCCAGGTGATTATATCATTTATTTCCTTAAGTTTTAGGTTTATTGTAGCTTTGGACTCATTTTACATTAAGAAATAGTGGTTATATTTTTGTTCTGGTTCAAAGTACTAAAGAATTTTAGAAAGCAATTTTGACCCAGTTTAAGAATAAATGTCTACTTGCTCTACTTGATAAACCAATAGTTTCTAAAATTATACATGCTATTGTTATAAGTTTGCCTGATAAAATCTTATCAGGCTTGTTAGATAACATTGGACCATGACATAAACAATTTACATCACTCATTAATTGCATTGCATACCTACTTGCAATTAATATAACTATACTCTCTTACGAGAGCCTACTTGGAACACACTCATAAGTTTAGTTATTATACATTTAAAAAATGGCTTCTTGAATTTCAGACTGTCCTTTGATAAGGATGCAAGTATATCAAAGGCTATCAAGCTGATCACCATGTTTGCTGAGTATGGAATCAAGAAGGAGCGCATTCTTATCAAGTTGGCTTCAACTTGGGAAGGCATCCAAGCTGCAAGGTAACTGGGATAATGTTCGTCCAATAGAGGCAAAAAAGTTGAACTCAGTAGCTCAGCTCATGAAATCACTAGTCAATTTTCAAATTAAGGTTCAGTCTGAGCAAATTCAGAGAGCAGTGGTGGCCCAGTGGTAACGGCTCCGACTTACCAGTCTTAGGTTGTGGGTTCGAACCCAGGTAGGTGCTTTACTTTGTGTAAATAATTTCATCACCACTGCTCTCAAAACTGTGAAGGAAAGCATTGTGAAGAAACCGGCATGTCCTAGAACCAAACATTGAAAGACATCGTCCAACCCACACTGGGCCCGCGTGGTAGATTACAGCCCACTCCATCTTGAAGAGATGAGGCCTGTGTCCCAGCAGTGGGAACATTATAGGCTGATTATGCCAAATACCATAGTATTTTCTCAGACTGTCCTTTAATTTTTAAGGTTTGAAGACACATCTTACCAGCAGTTACTTACCTACCTCATAATATACTACCCTCTTTGTAGTGACTGGCATATAAAAAACCTTTATACATATAACGAACTTGATTTGTGGTGACCATATAGATAGTAATATTAATATCATTTAATTTACAGGGAACTGGAGAAGAAACATGGAATCCATTGTAATTTGACCTTACTGTTCTCTGTGTACCAAGCTATTGCTTGTGCTGAGGCTAACGTTACCCTCATTTCACCATTTGTTGGAAGAATTTTGGACTGGTAAGTAATAAATCACATTTAGGGCTTGTGGCTAAGTACCTAATAATAGCCGCACGGGTATCGGGTTAAGCTACGCCTGCCGCGGTTGGTCCGTGGATGGTCGACCATCTTTACATATGGAGATGATCCCTCCGTGCCTCGGAATGCACGATTGCGCCAGTTATAGATCCCTTGTAATAGGGGGTGAGCCAATTTGATAGGAAAGGCATTTTAATTGTATTGAGCAAAGCCATCTCATACTATGGGAGAGGTATTGAACCGATCTGTTACATTCCAGGTACGTTGAACATACAAAGAAGACGTATGAAGGCAAAGACGACCCCGGCGTTGTATCAGTGACTCGCGTCTACAACTACTACAAGAAGTTCGGTTACAAGACGCAGGTGATGGGCGCGTCGTTCCGCAACACCGGCGAGATCCGCGAATTGGCCGGCTGCGACCTACTCACCATCAGCCCGAAACTCTTGCAGGAGCTGGCTGCTAGCGAACAACCATTGAAGAGAGTGAGTCAATTTTTTTTTTAACCTTGTTCCTAGAAGGACCAAGACCTCATGAGTAGCGCTTGCGACCACTAGACCAACGAGACAGACTTTCTTTCAGTTTTTAATATTTTGTTGTTACTATCAAGATTCATCGTGATTATTACAGCGATAACTATGTTCTGTTTTTGACATCACCTGTATTTCATCCTATCATGATAAACATAATGATTTTGCAAAATTCATAATTAAAAGTCATCTTGACAGAGCTCGGCAACATTTCGGGTTTCGAATGATTGCCTCCCTACTATTCTCTAAAGAAAACAATTGCATGGCGGACTGTGATGATTGTGTTGTAATAATAGTGAAATAATGCACAAATGTATTAGCTGATAATAAAAAGGCAATTTACTATCAATCAAAGTAATTAGTTTTACGTTGTTTTCCACTTCATGCAGTATTACATTTGTGTAATCGGTTCAAGGTTACCTACATGTTGTTATTAGAATGTATGTACCTACTTACTGTTCAATAGCTGCATTTAAAAGGCAGGTATATTAAAACAAGTATTTTTTATGATTACAGGTGCTAGACCCGAAATTTGCTGCTCAGTGTGATATGGACAAGATTACCCTGAGTGAGGCGCAGTTCCGTTGGCATTTCAATGAAGATCAGATGGCCACTGATAAGTTGTCGGACGGTATTAGAAAGTTTGCTGCCGACACCAGGAAATTGGAGACCCTTATCAAGGCTCTGCTTGCTAAAAAGTAAATGAATTCATCGCTATCGATAACATTACTGGGGTTTAGTGGCATAATTAGGCTTAAGCTCAAATTTTATCATAAGGTGAGGTAAGGTGATTTACAGAAACTGTTTTTGATATATTTTTTATGTTTTTCCTTGATGTTTTTTGATATACTTACCTGTTGTTTTTTTGTATTGTTAATCAGATACTTATTGTATTGTGAAATGGGGACCACAAAATTATTTCTACATTCCTGTACATATTGTTTAAAAAAAAGTTTAGTGAAGGGTTAAAAGAATATTAAATGATTTTTCCTATTAATATTTTTGTTTGTTTTTGCAACCCACCTGAAACTTGACTCGGGACACTGATAGTAACAACAGATTTGGATTCCGTAACCCGATTACCCAAAAGACGAACGGAACACTCATTAATTATGTATAAATGAAATAGTATAAAATAAAGTTGCGTTTCGTGTCGAAATTACCTACACAATGGATATTGATGCGGTTTTCACCATCACTTAGGAAATTTATTCCGGGAGGTTTATTTATAACATGCTTATTTAACTTTTTATAATAAAAATTAAATTTCGATGTTTTGTCAAGTAATTACATAATTGCAGTGGGGCCACCTAAAGCGCCCGCCACCGCACCCGCCGCCAGCCTAAAAGTCCCGAGTTTTCAGTCAGGACGAACACTTAGATTTAATAAGGTACACCAGATTATTTAGTGGTTGTGGCCCTACAGAATAGCCGTTTCCTAAAACGTGGTATTCGCACAATCATTTACTTAACCCACAAAAATCCATTCATGGTGGTTGACCACCAAATTACGAAATATAGATTTTTTATACCTACAGTTTTATCGTCACGAACTAGCGTTTCATACTAATTTGTACTTTATTCATAAGTGAGTGTTTTTTTTTTGTATTCGTACAAGTGAATGTGAGCAAGCGTTTCATACGATTATGGACATTAAAATTGTTTTATTAAAGTTCACATTGAAATTGCACAATAATCACATCGGTTACAGTTTCCCAGTTCCGTTTTCGTGGACAGATCTTGAAATAAAAATCTCAAAGAAATCCGATTGGCGATTTATAACTTCCCGCGAGTTTTCGAAAACGGTCCGAAAAGGGGCGGTTCAAACTCGTTTCTGATTGCCAATTCTAGCACCGCGCGCGCTCATTGGTCAAAACAAATAGCGCGCGCTTCCCCGGCTTCCTGTGACACACTTCCTTCCCTTTTCACGAAATCACTCCCACAGATTTGATTATTTAGATTTTTTTAGATTTCGATTTCGATTCGAAAGCGAGAGGAAAGATGTTACACACAGAAAAAAAACTCAAATAACATGGAAGTTTCATAAATTGTACTTATTTTAGTCATAATTTTGTTTTACAATATACCTATTAATAAAGAAAATACTTAGTTTTAAACTACTATTTAAATTACAATGAACTTCCTGTCGGCGGCCGCGGGAGGAACTGTGGCGGGGGGGAGCACTATAACGTAGATGAGCATCACTTTCAGTAACAAACAGTCACTTTGCCAATTATGGTGATTAATAATAATATTTTGGATAACGCATGAACGCGCAAGTGGACCTAAGTTAGATTTGTTCTCAAATGTCATGATTTCAAGAAAAAGTCATTCAACGGACGGAACACATCTAACTAGGCTGGCTGGGCCCTTAGGCCGGAACCTTGCAGGCTTAGGCGGAAATCTAAGGCTACCTACAGAACGCTACCAGCTACGAACATTACCTACATAGCTACTAGATTTGGAGCTCCTTGTTTGTATTCAATCATTCAATCTTTTGTTTTACTTCCCACCGATATAGCTGAGGTTGAACAAATCATCCAAGGCCTTAAAAACAACTGTGCAGTTGGACGCGACAATATCCCTGCTATCTTCCTGAAGCGTTATAGAGGGATTGTACTTCCACCTTTGACTTATATTTGTAATCTTGCCTTTTCAACTGGCGCTTTCCCAAACTCTCTGAAACTTGCCGAAATTCACCCGATACATAAGGGGGGGGACAGGGGCTGTGTCAACAACTTTAGACCTATTTCCATTTTGCCAACGGTATCCAAGATTCTGGAGAGGTTAATAAATAAACGATTAACTAAATATCTCGAGTCAAACAAACTGTTATCACCTTCTCAGTTTGGTTTCCGATCCGGAAAGTCAACTAATGATGCCGTCCAAGAACTGGTGTACTTTGTTTCCACAAATCTCGATGGTAAACAAAAGGTGCTGGCGATCTTTCTGGATTTAGCAAAAGCTTTTGACACAGTCTCTGCTCCGCTCCTCCTCGAGAAGCTGGAGGGGTTTGGAGTGAGAGGCACGCAACTTAAATAATTTTCTGATTATCTCACAAATCGCGTGCAGAGGGTACGGGTTGGTGATATGTGCAGTGATGATCTTGACATCACGTATGGGGTACCACAGGGCAGTATCCTTGGACCTACATTATTTTTGACATATATCAACGACCTTTGTAACCTTAAATTGCGTGCTGGCAGGATCATCACCTTTGCGGATGACACAGCTCTGCTTTTTCACGCGGACTCATGGGAGGAAGTCTTTTCAAATGCTCAGCTCGGTTTCGACATGGTCGCAGAGTGGTTAAAAAATAACAAACTCACTCTTAACGTATCTAAAACTATGTATATTCCCTTTACCATGAAAAATTACTCGATCCCATCTTGTGCAAATTTTACAATAACATCACACACTTGCTCTTTCCTGCAAGACAATCCTTGCTTATGTCCTACTCTCAAAAAAACGGCTGTTATCAAATATCTGGGCATTCAGATTGACGATCGTCTTAGTTTTCGGCCGCACGTAGATGCACTTACAGCGAGAACGCGAAAATTTATATATGTTTTCAAGAATCTATGCCATGTGGCTGAAACTAAGATCATTGACACCGTATACTTTGCACTAGTTCAGTCAATCCTATCATATTGCATAACGGCATGGGGTGGAGCCCCAAAGACATCCTTGCTAAGGCTGGAGAGAGCTCAGAGAGCTGTTCTTAAAGTTAGTCGTAAACTTCCCTTTTTCTTTCCTACGAAAGAACTTTACCAGCAGTGCAAAGTACTGACAGTTCGCCAATTATTCATTTTAAGCACTATCATTCGTAAGCATACTCTACTTCCATACAATCCAGTCGAAATCCTTACCAAGAGACGCAAACACTCAGTCTGTAAATCGAGGCCCTTTAATACCAGGTTCAGCCGTAGATTCTTTTGTTTCCTAGGAGATTAACTTTACAACAAAGTCAATAAAGCCATTTCCATTTACTCTATTCAATTGTAAAACTAAAGTCCAAAATTGGCTTCAATCTCACGATTATGAAGCCACTGAGAGACTCTTAGAAGTCAACTCATAAAAAGCGGCTCGGCATGTCCTAAGTATACCATATTAAGACAAGTTTTGAATATCGCATACACACTCGCTACGCATCCGCAGCCACACACCCACACCCTCACTTACACACCCACATCCACACTCACACCCGTACACCCTACTTTGCTGTCTAATTAGTTAATTATTAATTTGCTTTACATTTATTTTCGTTTTTGTATTATTTTTGTTTTTTATCTTTCATCCCATTATCATCTGTTAGTAGACGTTGGTATCTGTGTGACTTGTCCGTGTAGTATGGAGGCCTGGAGACCTGTAACACAGGTATTCCTAGTACAGGCTCCAGTCTCTACAACATTAGGTAATGTATTTTTGTATTCACAATTATGTACTGTACTAACTTTTCATTATGTGGTGGAGAAAATAAACGTTTTTATTATTATTATTATTTATTATTATTCTTCTCTCTCTGATACACAAAGGTGTATATATGGCACACCCGCTCACACCCACACAATTTATCCAACTACGTATCGTATTTAAAAGTAGATTGAGACGAGGAAATTGATAGTTCGCGGATATTGCGTTTACTTCGCGAACATGTCTGTTGTTTCTGCATCCGCTTAAACGCAAGTCTGTGGAATATTGTAGGAACGAAGCCGAATAAAGTTAACACTACGTGCTTACCTATGATGAAAACGTAAATAGATACCTATATAGGTAAATTAGTGGAGCTCACTTTGCTTGTATAGGAAATAAAAACAATTGGTACCTACAGTATATAGACCTTTACGTCAGTGTCATCAAATCCAGTGGAAGTTGGCCTCTTATTGTTATTCTATTTATTTCCTTAGTAGCTCAGGTAATTGGGTATTACCAGGAAAGTAATTAAAAATAAAGAAATTATTTAATTGAATAAAATTTTCAATTAATTGTTATTTAATTGAAAATAAAAAGTTTTTGCTATTTAAAATAGTTACCTATAATAAGTTAGAAAAATATTGGACCGAATTTCATTTCACCTAAAACTTTTCAACTATTATCGTTTTTTTTACTTCGTCGAAGTCACGTCTGCCACAGTTGACCTATTATCAATTCGATTTTTTTCGTTACTCCGACGTTTCATTTGGTAGAAAAACTTTTTACCGAAGTTACACTTAAAAACCGAAAAGCAAAAATAACACGGTGTACGGTGTTTTCGGTGTTTAGCCGAAATAACATTTAAATTCGAAGTATTATATTTCCGAACATTCATTATACAAGCAAGCATGCAAACAAGGTTGCTCAAGCATGCAGCATGCAAGCAGGCATGCAGCATGCAAGCAAGCATGCAGCGTGCAAACAAGCATGCAACATGCAAGCAGGCAGTGTTTCTGTCACGGCTGCGGCGCTGCGGGGTTTGGGCCGCCCTACCCCTCCGCGCCTACGCTGGCTTAAATTACACTCTAGGGAATATTATTCCGTAAAATGTTGTTTCGGTGTGGTGAAAATATGGCAAATGAAAAAAGTTCAAAAGAGGCTTCGGCCAATAGTAAAAAGTTATTTTGTAAATCGGCGAAATATTGTTCGGTAAAATAATACTATGACATACTCGTATGAAACTTCGATGATCTAAAAATATGTCAAATAATGCATATAGCAAAAAAAGACGTTGGTCAATAGTTTTTGGTAAAAATAAAAATCGAACAAAAAAAATTCGGAAAAGGTTCCCATTTAACTACTCAACGGCCGCCTGCACCCCATGTATGGCCATGTAAAATTCCCCATTTGAAAAAAAAAACAGTTTACGAAAAAAAAAAAAAAACACATAAATAGTACACTCTCACGGATCGGACGGGGTTTTTTTACATGCTGTATAACCTCTGCAAAGTACTGAAACTCTATAGGTATTCGCTTCAAATCTCTATATATATATAAAAATGAATTGCTGTTCGTTAGTCTCGCTAAAACTCAAGAACGGCTGAACAGATTTATCTTGGTCTTGAAATGTCCGTGGAGGTCTAGGGAAGGTTTAAAAGGTGAGAAAAATTCGAATAATTGCCGGGAAAACCCTAAAAATAGCACTTTTCTTCTTCCCATATAAACGTTTTTCTAAATAAAATTTAGAGGCAATTTGAACTTTATTGATATTCAATAAAGTTCTTATTAAATTATAATCCCTCACTGTGTTCATCGGACCTCGGTAGGGTAGGTAGGGTAGGTAAGGTAGGTAGGGTAGGTAGGGTAGGTAGGGTAGGCAGGGTAGGTAGGGTAGGTAGGGTAGGTAGGGTAGGTAGGGTAGGTAGGGTAGGCAGGGTAGGTAGGGTAGGTAGGGTAGCTAGGGTTGGTAGGGTAGGTAGGTGCGCCGTAGATAAGTACTTAGTGCTACTCGAGCGAAGCCGGGGCGGGCAGCTAGTAGTAGACATAAAAACATGTGAAAAATGTTTTTTCAATAAGGAGTGCACTTGTTTTTAATAGACTTTCAAGGGACCTGGATATCGACTTATTTTGCACCAGTGTGGCGTCCGTGCGACGACAAATCGCACAAAACTTCTTCGATAATTAACAACCTTCTATCATTAGTAATTAATTGTCACCTGTACTCTTTTTGTTTATATGTATTTTATTTTCTTGTCTATGTGTGGAGGCTTGTAATTAGCGATTTGAAAATATTACACTTTTATATATAATTTTTATTTGTTAGTCTGTACCTAAGCCTTCTTTAAAATGAAATAAAATAAAACAACATACTTACGCAAAATATTTTACTTTAGTTGTTGTCTTTTAACTAGTCTAATTCTCTGCTAGAAGTGTACATTTTATCTCATAGTTTTGTAGATATTCGTAGTGGCACTATTCAATCGCTAGGCGTCGCCTGTATTACTATGTCGTAAAGGATTCTTGGCGCAGGTGTACCTACTGCCTAAACGATCTGTTAGATTATGTTTAGCATGAGAAAAGCTTTCAACGGGGTATTTGGACCTTCACTTATTTTAGTTGAATGGTTTCGTCTACCCTCCAACTTTGCGTAGCATGCATTAAATGCTACATGCTCCTGAAAGATGGCTCTTAACTGTAGATACATAGAATGTAGATACATAGAGTGATCTGATCAGAACCGTGGGTTTTACATTACCCGCTAAGGTAGTCGTTGCGACGGCTAAGAGTGGAGTAAGTAGTACCTAATGATGGCATACCAGAGCGAATCGCTGTCGATAGAATTAGTACTAGCACTTATGGGAACCACCTCGTCAAAAAGCCAGTAAATAGCCATTGCCAAACGTTTCCCTTTCCCCAAGCACATGCAAATAACGATCTAGGTAATACGGGCTGGTATCCGCAACTCCACGTCAAAGCGTGTATTTTGCGTAAAAAAGAATAAAAATAATTGAGTAAATGGGCAGTAGCATCAATTTAAGTTAGTGCTACGCCGTGCTACGAAATATGCTACGAAAGCTACGAACAGCAATGTTTTTGTTAAGCTTGATAATTTAGGATTTTCGGTGACTATTAGGTATTTAGGATCATATTAATTCCCAAACGATTAATTAACAAAGAGTTTAAGTATAGGTAATTTTTATGGTTAATCTAACGTTTAACAATTTTTGGCGATTTTCTAAACTATGTTCGCTGTGTTTTTGAGATAATTTGTAATTAATTTGACGTTATAATTAGAGATAGGTACTTATATAATATAGTGATGTATACTTGATAGGTGTTTCGCATGATGGGGTGGAGTGGAAATAATAATCTTGGATGCGTGTGATGCTGTGTCTTAGAGTGATATTAATGTCGTAGTAAATGAGTGTTGACTATGTTCCTGAAACGATAATAAAGAAAATTTCCATATTATGATGTAGTAGTGAAGAAAATTTTCACAACGGGGTAAAGAAGGGCGCGGGGGCGGCGGAGGCGGAGGCTTGATATTGACCTAGATGTTCATTCAGAGTTCGGTCGATGCGAAACTTGACATCTGCGCGTTCCTGCGTTTTGTATTTTTCGATCTAATGTACACTTAACTCGCTTGCATTTTGATTAATTTCTTATAAACCACTTCATTTTAGTGTCTACTTTGTTTGTAAAGTGATTCCGTGGTCTTCGTAGTCTAGTTGTAACGAGTGTGATGTTCAGTGCGATACTCGGTGTTCCGTGTGTCATTGACGCGGTGGTGACGGCCGATATAATGCCTGAGCAGCAATATTTGTTGAAATAGTTTCGGTTGTACTATAATTTAAGATGCCAAAGACATCCAAAAAGCCAAAGACCCAGATTCCTGCAGTGGCAACGGATATTCCAGCAATGGACACTAGAATCTCTGATGTGAGTATCGACTACATTTACCTAACAGAATCTAAAGTAGGTAATGTAAAATGTGATTTTATAACCAGTTTCTATAATGATTTCCAACGTATAGAGGTTTATAGGTGTTTCCGATATGTAGGTCACATGGTACATGCAATAGGTAGCTATACTTATATCTTTCATATACTTATGTCCCGTAACAATGACTATGTTGAGCGGAGTCGACAAATTGTGCTTAGCACCAGCTGATTCGTTTTTATTATATGACTTAAAAGGTTTCGCCTTCATGTTAAATGAGACTCTCTTTAAGTGGTTGGTATCTAGTGGACCATGTGGTAAACTTAAAACTATAAGTATGTACAGTCACTACTACCGACCTTTGATTAAATGGTCTTAGTGTTCTACCGTACATTGCACTTGCCCACGAATTTTTTTTATTCGCCATGTGGTTGCTCATGTTTTCCTATCGTTTGGCTGAAAATGTCTTTACTGGACCAAAAATATTTGGAAGAATAAGGAAATCTGTGAAAAGTAGGCGGAGCTAGGGTAGTTATTATTGACGGAGTTCGGTTCTCTACCTGCTAGCGATTAAATGGATGCATTAATTCATATTAAATATTATGAAGGTTCATGTGAACAAAATCATTCGTCTGCGAGTTAAGTGAGCCATTTAGTTTTCGGCGAAAAATGAATCACTCGGTCACTCCATAATTTCCCGTTTAGGTACTGTAAAGTGGCTACCTCTATACATATATATAAGAGACAGTTAATTGGATCCAGTAGTATTAACTTAGCACTAATACCACCATATCTCATCATGGCCATCATTATTGACGCAAAATATGTGTTTTTTACTTAAAGCCAATTGTAAATTCTGCGTGGAAGTAATTATATTCCCGCATTGGAAATCCCACCCGCGTTTCCGACACGGCGTACTTTGTTTATTAACACAATACTCTATAGATTATAATTTGCCTAGCCTTTTCCGGATGCAGCTGAATACCAGTATTTTACATGGAGCGAGTGTCTTTCTGAACTCCACAGCCTAGTAACTAGGTAACACGATAACCCTTGGTAAGACTGCTTGTCAAACTTTTGGACTTCTAACTACCTGTTACGACTGTCGAAGATCTAGAAATGACAGCCGGGACCAACACGGGAGCACAATACTCTATAGATCTTAGACACTAATTATAACACCAGGCAGCATAAATGAAACATTTTCTAAACAAACCGTGAGTTCAGGAAAAATTACTTTTCGGGTTCAGAAGCAGTTTTTGCTAGATTGGTTATTTAAAAATATTCTGAACGAAGTCTTTTTTATTCAGAGCAATGATGAGTTGAATCCAGAGCCAGCGGCAGAAGATACGGAGCCAGCGCGTGGCAACTGGACAGGACGGTTCGACTTCTTACTGTCACTGTTGGGCTACAGCGTGGGCCTGGGCAACGTGTGGCGGTTCCCCTACCTATGCTATAACAATGGAGGAGGTAAAATAACGGATGTAAAAAGACGCGTAAAGAAGCCGATAGTCACTGTCCACCTCACGTAATTTTGTTTTTTTTTGTACTGGGCCATACCTGGGAGCCTTCTGGATACAAACATTTTTTGACGTTTTTTTCACGAAAAAAGTTATAATCGTTACACTTTACTTTAAATACCCCACGAATCCTGTACTGTTGCATGCACCCATAAGCGCAATGTCTTACGTGCGTTACCTACATTAAGCGCTACTGTAATCAGCGTTTTTCACACCAAAAAATTTGAAGTCGTTTCCCAGCAATTATGTTTGTGCAATTTTACTTAGTTTGATGTACAATTGTACAGAATGCCTAGTTGACGGCTATGTGATGGGTGTTTTGACAGCCTGTATAACACTTTGACCGTCTGCAAATCACGGTGAGTCTTCAAATCGCGTTGCATTTTAAACATTGCGTGGGATGAACGTCCGTAATGAGAACGCGTTGACCCCTTGGTATTTACGAGGCGCAATGCGCCGGTAACACGAAGGTTTAAGAATCGCTTCTAAATCTCTGGATTGCAGGTTCAGAATATTGTATGCACTTACGAGTATGATACCGTAATCTTCTAAATACATAAAAATTAAATGCTGTTCGTTGGTAACAGCATCACTTGAGAACGGCTAGACCGATTTGGCTATTTTTGCTTTTACATATAATGTTCGTAAGTCTTAATAGTCCGGCTAAGGTTTTTACCGTGGACTGTAGATTTATTGACCATCTTCTATTTTGTTAAGGACCTGGTACTTGTTGAAAGACCTACACTGTCCTCCCATACCTATTAATACTGTTATTTAAAAATATTGTAAAGGCCAATTATTTTTAAAAGAGTAGGTAACCGTGGAGTTTCTTGCCGGCTCTTCTCCATAGGAAACGACCAATTGGAACCGTGAACCTAACTTCTGACGTTTCATAAGTGCCCATGTTATGTGAAATAAAATATTTTGAATTTAAAACATTTTTTTTTTGCGAAAGATAAATTAGAAAAGTTGCCCGGAAAATTTAAAATTTGAGAAGGTCCTTTTTTCTGTAGGGTTTTTGTATGAATTATTGTTTGGACAGGACATACGTCGGTCGGGTCAATTAGTACTATGGCGGCTGTCTTCTGATAACAGAGATATGTCTAGGGGCATATACTCACCTCTGACGTCAGGGGAGCTGCTGTCCTGCAACGTCCACGACGAACTGCTATATTCCAGCACTATCCTGATGATATTTAAGCTGCTGAACTACTAATACGATGACCACTTCTAGTAAAGACTATCCAGCGTAGTTAGACACAATCGCTGACTGACGTTGAAGGAAAACTTTTATGGTCTGGCTAACAAGTAGCGAATAAGTTCAAAGATACCTTTGGTTCAGAGCTTGTTCATTTGTGAGAACGGTATTTTTCAAGGAGTGACATATACGCTGGTAAATGTTAGGTGCACAATGACATGACGTATTTCTCTACTCAGTCTACCAATTACCAATTTGGATTATCATTCGATGCTAGGTATGTAATAACAGTAACTTTTTATTACAGGTGCATTTCTCATACCTTTTACTGTGATGCTGATAATCGCGGGCTTGCCACTAATGTTCATGGAGTTATCGTTTGGCCAGTACGCCGCCCTGGGCCCAGTGGCCGTGTACAAAAAGTTCTCGCCACTCTTCCAAGGACTGGGTTATGGGATGGTGATAGTCTCCAGTATCGTGATGTTGTACTATAATCTTATCATAGCTTGGACTATTTACTACATGGCTGTGTCATTCATGAGTATTTTCTATCAACTTCCCTGGCAGAATTGTGATGCAGATTGGAGTACTGAACGTGAGTAATACTTCCTTGATCAAATGACCCTTCGACACAAACATAGTTTTCTTTTAAAGAGATTAATAAATATTGTGTACTAAGATTCGATGATCGGTAGCTGATGTTAACAGAATGTGCAATGTGTGTATTTTAATTTCAGATTGCTATTCTTACGAGGAGGCAGACAGCTGTGATGCGATCAACGGAACTTACTATCTGAGAAAATGCTTCAATCAAACGTACGCTCAGTTGCACAATATCAACGCTTTAGCTGACGTAGCGCTTCGACGACCTCCAGCGGAAGAATATTTCACGTGAGTACCTCGCCATTGTATGCTCATGGACAAAGTCGCCTTACTCATGGATATAGATATACAGTCGCCTGTTGATCAAGTTTCTGAGGGCCACTTGCCCTAATTTTTGAATAAAAAGAAAACTTCGTGCCTAGTTGCGTTGATATCGTATCACAGTAGAATAGAGTCCGTTGTAATGCTTTACACAAAACCTTATAATTTGCTTGCAGAAATCAAGTGCTGGGATTATCATCGGGTATTGAAGAAACGGGCCAAATCCGTTGGGGCATGGCTCTTTGCTTGTTAGCAGCTTGGCTCATCGTGTTTCTTTGCTTGTGTAAGGGCGTTCAGTCTTCAGGTAAGGTGAGTACAAAAACAAAATACATAATTTTAGAAAAACAACAAGCAGGGTGACTTTTACTAGTGTTCTCTATGGCAGCTAGGCTATCCAGAGATTGATATATTTGTTGCTCAGACCAAATAAAAAACCAAGACATAGCTTTGCGAACAATACAGTGAAGCATGCTAAAACTACACCTCCGCTCATTGCAAACACGCTCACACGCACACATTTACAACCATTTACAATCAAAATGCACCTCACTAACTAACTTGTGCACTAAGTGCACACATGTTTACGAAACCGGCCTCGCGTCACTTGACAGACACACGTTGACAGCGCTACGTCTTGGTTTTTTATTTGGTTTGAGATTTGTTGTTACGAATTATTATTCATGAACAGTTTTAACAGATTCAAAAAAGCAATAAATATTTTGAAAAATAACCGCCCTTAATGAAAGAAATGAAAATAGTAAATTTTCAGATCCCGTCTTGAGTGCAATGCACACGAGTATCAAACGTAGTTTTTCAATACATTTAGAAGAAATAAATAAATAAAACACAACTGGTTTAATTTTTTTTATTGAATTATGTAAACAATTAATTTTTTATGTCAACACCATTAGTCAGTCAACAGTCTTACCCGTGTTTTTTAACATGGAATCTACGAATAATAAAAGTAAATAGATACTCCACCTTTATTATTATAGATTAGCGATTCGCACGGTTTTTACGACTCGAGAAAACATTGAGATTTCTTTATCTGGTTTATCGTATGTTAGTCAAACACTAACATATATGTATAAAACATTCAATATTTCTGAATAAATTCTCTAAACGATGGTGAAGACCGCATCGAAATCCATTGTGTAGTTTAGAAGAACAACGACACGAAAAGCGACTTTAATAAGTATCACAGTTAAAGACGATACTCCAGAGTGCTAGGCTTGTATTTATTTGTCAGTTCACTGTTACGAGTATATGCCAAAAATACGTTCGAAAATGACTGAGCATTTATGCTGTTCTTTCACTGCATGGAATTTTCAAAGATTGCTATGTATTTTGGCTTTGATTTTGATGGCATCAGGCTATCTATTATTATTATTTATTTATTTCAATCAACTTTGGATCATACAAATAAACAATTTTTATTTTTTTTATCACTTTGAAGACATTACATTTACATTGATCGCTGATTCGCTTGATTTTTTTGATTGATTGCTTTTCAGTGTCTCAACAAGTAAGAATATCCGATAGTAGGTATATAAACTAAATATTTTGGAAATAAATCTATTTAGTAAAATATTTGTGAATCTACATATCGTCAGTGAAGTTCTAACAGTACGTAAGTCAAAAGTTGCTACTTTACAGGAGAGTGAAAAAACTGTGTGAAATGAATGTAACTTACGCTCAAGGCCTTATTGTGTTCAATTATTAATACAAAAGAACTCTGTGATGATTTGAACCCTTGAAAATCCCAATAATCTTTTCCATTGAAGGAATTTGGTGAATTTCACAGTGTTGTCAGTAAAACGCTCATAAAATGACTTTCGCACTGTTAGAACTTCACTGACGATATATGGGTGTCTACACACCAATGAAAGTCGGCCGCCGGGCTCATTTTAAACAAAAGTTGTCCGACTTGCAAGCACGGCCGGCTTTGGTATGTAAAAATACACCTTATTTGTGACATAAACAAATGCTGTAATTTGCTGCTTTTTTCACGCGCCATGACTTCGAAAGTTGAAGGACAGGCTATGAAACCGACATACAGCCTAATATAAAAATAAAAAATAAACTATTTAGAACACAAATTAATAATAATATGTTATCATATTTTATTTATTTACACAGTTTGTACTTATATTTACAAAATTATTAGGCTCGAAAAGGAGTTAAGACTATTCGCTAAGATATAAAAAATCGCATAAATATGATCCCCCTCTCTGTCTCTCTGTCTCTCTCTCTCTATTATAAACAATCTGTGGCGTACTTTCCAGCCCTAGCGCGAATGCAAAGTAAATGGCACCCGTGTTCAATACACTGCATTGTGAACCTAAAAGCGGTGAAATAAGAGCTAGTTTACAGGAAGTGTGTTGAAATAAAAAAAAACACCGATTCTGCTGATAACTGACAATTGGGTAATGTTACTACGTATCGTTTAAAAGAGCTATTACTTGAAGGATTTGAAAACGATTTTTCTATAGACGGCCTTAAATAATGGCATGTATTTAATGCGGCAACTAAGTAAAATGAATATAGGTTTAAAAAAAAAATAGAGTGGGTACCATATATAATGGGTTGGCAGCTAATAAGGAGTATCGTAATAAGTAATAGGTAGCATATTAATATATCATCTAGCATTTAAACTAGCATCAAGTTTTTCTTTTGGGAACAGAATTAATATCTAAGCGGAAACTTAATGGCGAAAATAAAATAGAAAATGGGCATTCATAAATAATATATTATTATTGTATTATTAGGGCAGGTTTAGATTTTCTATATAATCTAGTCGTTTCTGGCTCTCGCCGGCCGCTGCCGCGGCACCGCTCGCTTCGCTCGCTCGGCTCGTGCGTAGGAAGTCACAGTTTTAACCTAACCTAACCTAACCATTAAAAAAATAATAATAACCTACTCTAACTAGACTGGTAATATATTATCTTTGCCACCCTACTAACATTATTAGTCGCCAAGTCATTATTTATAGCTCCTCGCCTAATATTTTATTTGACTGGTATAGTTTATTTGCTACCTAAACGCAGCTGCTAGTTTTTAGTTTTTATAACACCTTTAATTTTGAACCTTACATAATATAATAGTCGCGAAAATATTTAATCGCTGGCAAGTTATTTTATTTGTTGCAAACATTTAGTCGACTTTTAAGTTATTAGTCACTCGGAAAATAATAAGCTTTAAATAATTACCCAAAACTTTAAAAAAAATCCGTTTCCTCCTTATCTCTTAGGTACTCGTACATAGCGCATTTTATTTTATTTTAATAGAGTTATTAGATGATGATCCATGTTTTATAAGAAATTTAAAGTGGTTTGCGACACTATTATACAAAACTAGCCGTTTTTTTTTTGCTTGCTATCCGCCATTTACCTATGTAGTATTACATGTTATCAAACAAAGCTGAATTACAATTACATAACTTTAGGAGGTAACGCGGGTTTATTGATTTCGGAAAATAAAGAGGTTTTAAATGCGGCTATCCAACGATCGTTCCAAACACTGCCAAATACAGTTTGGTTTGCAACTTTAATTATATGAGCCCAAGTCGCACAAGGCCGGTTTTTTTTAAATGGTTCTCTATTCTGACAATAATTATTCCGCCTGCGAGTCATCTACGAGTTGTCTGCGAGCCGCCTACGAGATGCTACGAAAGGCCTACGAGACGCTACGTGGGGACTACGAGTCGTGTACGAGATGCCTACGAAAGCCTTCGTGTCGTCTATGAGACTTCTAGGAGTCATCTACGTGACTTCTAGGAGTCATCTACGAGATGCTACGAAAGGCCTACGAGTCGACTACGACATGCTGCGAGAGGTCTACTAGAGTTCTATGAGTCTTCTACGAGACGCCTACGAGAGCGTATAAGAGGCCTACGAGTTGTCAACGATACTACTACGAGTAGCCTAAGAGACGCTTCCAAGAGGCTACGAGAGGCAATGCGAAGATCATTGATCTCAACTGACTAAGAAAACATTTGATAATGTTGACTCGATGATTAGAGTTATTACTCCTATAAACATGTTTAGTTAACTATCTTCCATTTCTTTTCATTGTAGGTAGTGTACTTCACCGCCCTTTTCCCGTATGTGGTGTTGGTGATTCTATTTTTCCGAGGGGTAACTTTACCAGGCGCATCGACCGGAATCCTTTTCTACTTGACACCAGACTTCAGCCAGCTTCTTAATGCTCAGGTATTTATTATGCAATATCAATAAAGCTGTACTTATTTGTAAGGGAAATTATAATATATAATAATACTCAATTAAACTTGCAGGTATGGGGAGACGCCGCTGTACAAATATTTTTTGCGTTGAGCCCGGCATGGGGTGGTCTTATTACACTTTCGTCTTACAACAAGTTTTCTAACAACTGCTACATGTAAGTACTATTGATTTTTGAAATTAGTTAAAGTTGACGTGACGTTTAAAACATATTTGCATAAAATATTTACGTCTCCTTTTCCTTTGCAGAGATTCATTGATCGTTGCTGTATCAAACATCTTAACATCCTTTTTCGCGGGTCTGGTAATATTTTCTGTAATAGGATTCTTGGCACACGAACTGGACGTCGAGGTGGACCGAGTAGTCGATCAAGGTGCTGGTCTTGCCTTCATCGTCTATCCCGAAGTAGTCACCAGACTACCCGTGGCACCACTTTGGTCTATACTATTCTTTGTCATGCTGTTAACGCTCGGACTCGACTCCCAGGTATAGTTGACACCTTCCTGCCTTACCTTCTGCAATCTAGGTACTCGTAATTAGGTTTGTACTAATTATAAACTAATAATCTTATATTTTTTTAGTTTGCTCTCATGGAAACAGTTACAACAGCCATTTTGGACAAATTTCCCAATTTCCGTCAGAAGAAAGTTTGGGTTGTATTGACAGTCGCTGTATTTGGCTATCTGGGCGGTCTTATTTTCACAACCAATGTAAGATTTCTGCTCACAAACGTTTCTTTAAAATGTTTCTCAGTGTCAAGTACTTTGATACAATTAACATTTTTTCCAGAGTGGCATGTACTGGTTGCAGTTAATGGACAAATATGCCGCAAATTGGTCTGTCCTAATCATAGCTATCGGTGAGTGCATTCTGATAGCGTGGATATACGGTGCAGAGAAGTTCTGCGGAGACATTCAGCGAATGATAGGTCGTCAATCCAAACTGTGGGTATTCTTCTGGAGTGCTATGTGGCGACTCATTACGCCTGCTGCTTTAGTGGTACGTATTTTTAGATCTTACTTACCTATTAGTTTAGCATAATTCTGCACTGGCTTAATTACTTGGTTGGTGGTGTTCATCAACAGTTCATCCTGGTGTTCAACTGGATCGAGTATAAGCCGGCCTCTTATGGGACCTATGTGTACCCGATGTGGGCGGACGCCGTCGGGTGGATCCTGGGAGTGCTGCCCGTAGTCGTGGTCGTACTGATGGCTATCGATCAGATCTGTAGCGGACCTGATGAACTCACCATAATGGAAGTATGATATGATATTTACGTGAAATATTGTTCTGTAATAACTCGTATTATCCGCAATATCCATAGATATATAGACTTACATACGTCACTCAGGACACTTTCTTTAACAGTGATCTTGTAATCGTCTAAGAAGAGTCGACGATGTACATGGTATCTTTGGAAAAATACATGAAGACGTTGTTTTCATGTAATAAAAATAAAAATTGAAATACATTAACGAATGTTGCAGAAAGCTCGGGCGCTGTCCCGTCCGACGGAGGAGTGGGGCCCGTCGGCGTCGGCGGTTATGATGCACGAGTCTGAGTTGTCGCCGCCAGTGCTGCTGCTTCACGGCCGCCCCGTGCTGCGCGAGCGCGGCGCTTGACCCCCGCACACGCATCCGCTCGTTGCTATGCGGAAGGTAATAATTTCGTCATTAAAACCCTATTATTACTCCGCTCAACCGCCAATACTGAGATAATTTCTATTATCAGACTCGTCTAACATGGGGAGACGATGAATGTAGACTTCTCAGCGAATTATCTAGCACCAGTAAAGGTGCTGCGTTATTAGAAGTCCGGGGTGATTTAGGTCGGCCAATAAAAAAAATTGTTTTCGTTTCAGAAATACATACTATATGTTTGCACATTGCTATATGTTTGTTTTCAAATAGTGTTCCACAACTGTCACCAAAACGTTTAGTTGCTGGAAAAGGTAGTAAGAGTTTTAAATGTTTCACAGACATCACAAGATGGCGGAGACTCAACTTCTATTACCAGTGGAATAGAAAACGACATTAAAAAACCTGGAGCAATAATAAAAAACAAAAGAAGTTCTATCAAGCGGAAAGTTCAGAATTTCAGCCTCGAATCTGATGATGCGGTAATAGAACCTCTCTTGCAGAAAGATAAAGAAAAGACCGAAACCACAAAACAAAGTGCCAAATTTAACCTGTTGTCAAAAACTAAGACTGAAGCCACCAGTGAAAGAGGAACCGATAAAGACAAATTAATATTGGATGATAAATTGCAGAAGGCAGCTCTGTCTAATGCTTCTGTTGTCACGGATAGAAATTTACCTACTTCTAACGTGAAAGAAAACTCAATTTCTAAATTAACAAGTGCAAACGCTCCTTTACACAACCATATGAATACTAATATGTTCAGCAATCATGAGGGTTTAAAAACTTTTGTCGCTCCCAAAAGTCAAATTCTCGTCGAAATTGATGGATCTAAGCACGTTGGATATAATCCAAGTCCATTAATATTTACAACAGCAAAAATACACACTGATGGTAAAACAAAACACATGGAACCAGTTCAAATGAATCCCGTACCAATATTATCAACCATAGAAGTATGTGTTATGAAAAGCGGAATTAATGCAGGCGAAACTTCTGGCCATGTCACTTCCAATATCAGTGCAGTGTATATTCCTGAGAGTAATAAAAATATCACAGAACAAGATCCGAACCTACCTTTCAAAACTGTCAACAATACACAGACGCCGCAAAACAAATTCACTGATACAAAAAATGTGATGCCTACTGATAAACCAGATGTCAAAAGCAATACTTCAGATAAAAGTTCTGTAGCGTCTTCGTCCAAAAATACAAAAATAATTCAGCCAAATTTTTCTCCAACCAGCATTAAAGATAGTACCCCTGAAAATAAATACATTAGTAAAGAAAATAAAATAGAAAAAGAAGAATATCATATAAAAACTCATACAACGCAACCTAATTCTTTAACATTAGAAAAAAGCAAAACTATAGTTCCACAGGAGACCGAATCTGTAGCAGCGTCGATCACTACCACAAAAGTGACAAATAAAATCAAAGATAGTGAAATATTTGATCAAGCAGTCATAACAAAAAAGAATACTACAGACGCTTTTCGATGTCCAGAAAACAAAACTGACTTGAACAAGACTTTTAAGCCAGACAGCCTGGATTTGCAAAGAACGAAACCATCCGATAATGTAAATAGTTCGGATAAAACCAGTAAGGATAAAACCAAAGACATGACTAACATCTCCTTTAGTAGCAGACAACTGCAGCGTCAAAACATTGTATTAGATAAAGACGATCCTGTATCAAAGTTAAAACCAAGTATGGTTTCACCTCCTATAACGAATGATTCCAAAGGCTTTAATAAGTCTGGTGACTGTCAAAAACCCTCTACGATTGAAATAAATAATTTAAGTGATAACACCAAGTTGCCAAAATCTAGTGCCAATATCATTCCAATTACTAGTGTAACTTCAGTGTCAACAAATATCAGTGAGACTGACAATAAAATATATGCTTCCACAACTACTGCTGCAGCTTTAAACAAGAAATCTTCTCCAATAACTACCATCGCCGCTATAAACCAATCAGCAGCCTCAGTCATTAACTGTACCGTTAAAGACAATTCACTTACCGCTATAACTACAAGTGCGTCTGTAAAAAACCCATCTTTCCCATCAATTTCGTCTGCCAACAAAACTTTTGATCCAACAACAACCACCTCAAATGCCAAGAATAAGTGTGCAGCCACAGACAAGGTTGCTGTTCCTTTAACTACAGCTACTGCTATAAAAACCACGTCTGCTTCTATCACTAACGCTGCAGCTGGCAATAAATCATTTGTGCCAATAAGTACCCATATACTTGCCAACAAGACATCTGCTCCAATAACTAATATTGTGGCTCCTAATAAAGTATCTGTTCCATCCGCTTCTACTATATCTGGCAACAAGATATCTTCTCCATCGAACAGTTTTGTAACTGGAAGTAAAATACCTTCTACTTCAACCACTGCTGCAGCTGATAACAAGATATTAGCTCCATCAACAACGGCTAGCAACAAGATATCGGCTCATTCACCTATTACTACGACTGGCAGCAAATTATCCAAACCAATGACTACGACTGCGGCAACAAACAAAATATCTGCTACAATAACTACTACCGCAGCTAGCAACAAGATATCTGCTCCATCAAGTATTACTACAGATGGTAGCAAAATATCAACTA
The DNA here is from genome assembly GCA_914767755.1 of Agrochola circellaris. Taxonomy (NCBI): domain Eukaryota; kingdom Metazoa; phylum Arthropoda; class Insecta; order Lepidoptera; family Noctuidae; genus Agrochola; species Agrochola circellaris. Next base: position 9,470,793 of record OU611847.1, read on the forward strand.
CTACTACAGCTGCTAGCAAAATATTTTCTCCATCGACTACTACTACAGTTGGCAACAAGATATCGTCTCCATCCGCTAGTATTGCAGCTGGTAATAAAATAACTTCTACTTCAATTACTAATGCAACGGGCAACAAAATATCTGCTCCATCAAGCACTCCTATAGTTGGCAACAAGATATCTGCTCCAACGACTACTTATCAAGCCGACAATAAAAAATCTTCTTCATCGACAACTACAACTTCAGTAACAAACAAGATGTCTGGTCCTGTAATTACTACAACTGCTATTAAAATGGCACCTGGTTCTACAACTATTACTACGGGAGTCGATAAAATAACTGCATCAAATTCTAATTCATCAAACACACCTATAACATGTTCATCCAGTACTTCACCCTCATTTTCAAATACAAAAATAACGAAACCTGCCATTTCTACCACATTTTCAGATTCAAAGCCTTTAAATACAGAAAAATATTCTAGTAATGCATCAACACAGGGAAATATCAAATCCGGAACTGGAAATGAAACCTCTACAACTAAATCACGAGTAACAAGTACATTAAATACAAAGCCTACAAGTTTAACTACGACTACGAAACCAGCAAAAGTTACTACAGTGTTCGCTCCTACTACTACTTCTCAACAGACGACAGTAGTCAAGTCACCAACAGTAACGACAGTGAAGTCTGCACAAACTAAAACAATACCACAACCAGCTATAAACAAATCAAAAGAAATTATTCCAAAGAGTTCAACAAGCAACGAAAAACCCTTAACAGCCAATAGTAACTCCACGTCAATAAGTTCAACTACAACCAGTGGAATGTCAAACGTCACTTCAACTTCTGCAACTTTAGCTTCCTCTGGATCGTCACCGGTGCCGGCAGAAGTTAATAAGCAAAGTGACTCAAAATCAAAAGTAATAAGTAAGAGCAGCAAAAGTTTTAAAGCTTAACAGTTGTTACGATTTGGGTTTTTAGGAGATAAACAAGTCGCTCAATCCATAGTTGTAATGATAATAATTAATTTATAAAACGAACTATTTCAACATTTATCACAAGGTAAGATGTACAATCTAGTCATCAAGATGCTTGTATCCTAGGTTGCACAAGTCACTTTTTCTTATGAGATAGAAAATTCCTTACTCCTCGCTCAGCGTAGTGGAATAGTAATGTTATAAATAGCTGTAAATACCTATGATAGTACATTTTGTGAACTGAATGGTCAATGTGTCTAATCTTCTGTATGTATGAAATCATACTTAATAATATTATAATAGGTACTTAGTTTAAAGGTGCGTGTTGGAGTAGAAATATTAGTAATGGTTCACCTATGTAACTCATGTTATTTGCTCATAGTAAATATATGAAAGGAATTGAAAAAATATTTAAAAAACTGTTAATTATATGTTGGATAAATAGTTACTTTAATCCTTAATGTTTTAACCAGAATAATTATTCCAAGTGCCATTTTAAAGCTTGTGCGAAAAATATGCATAGCAATATTACCGACTAGTGATCACAACATGGAATGTTAAACTTCGACGGACATACGGATGGTAGGCTAGTGGTGCTAAGAAAGACATATTTTTCATAGACAATATTATTATTATATTTTCGATACCATTTAGAGATGATTACCTAGTTTCATCTCACAGTGTCAATTTATATCATTATTAAATTGATGTGTATAAATCATTGAAATCCAGAAATAAAGTAAATAAAAAATATATGTACCTATTTATAGGTGTTCATTAAATTTATTTATTTATCAATGACGAGAGAAAATGATAAAATCACAGGGTAGAAACTGATAATACGAGAATTATTTAATGTTAGCAATCTAAAATTCATTGATGTACGTTTAATACTAATTTTTTTTAGAAAAATAATTCGGGGCGAATAATATTAGTTAAAATATTTATATTACAATAATGTTATCCTTAATTTTAAATCGAATATTGTCACGGATCTAATTAAAGATCAAGGGTGTTATTTATATAATTCGCAGGTGCTGTTCAGGTTTTTGAGTTGTGCCCGATAAATCGCAATAATTTCAATACCTTGTCGTTTTAAAATTAATTTTACAAACTGTGGATGTCAAGCACCTATGCCTTGGCTTCGAAAATGTAGTTCGTCGGTCGCTACGGTAAGAATTCGAGTTCAGATAGTTAATTCATGCAGGCATGACCTTGCGGAAATCCATTATAAAATACAATAGACGTAGATATATTTAGTAACCTATTCTGCTTACTATTCCTAAAGAATCATAAATAACGGGTTCGCGACAAGTCAATCGTCATCCTGAGGAAGCCTCGTTGAGAGGTGAAACACGTGTCGATTTCTTACAGGGTTTTTTATGACTCTAGGAATACTTACGCGGAATAGGTTACTAAATATATCTACTTCTATTGGATTTTAATTAGACTTAAAATAAACCTGTCAAAAACAATAGAAACAGCGGGCAATATTATAAAAGTAAACAAGCACGGGTAAAACTTATGATCGTAAAGTAATCTAGATCTTAGAACATGATAAACCTTTTGTATGTAATGCATTTCAATAATATTCTCCCCAAGCCATTAAATAAAAAGGATGCACAAAATAGAATTTTTACAGAACATAACTACTCGTATATCGATTTATTGGCGAGAGAGAAAACTTTAGTTAATGTAGTGCAAGTTTGTAATTGCTCAGCCGTAGAGCCGTGGATATTCAAATCCAAATTTTGTTGATTACAATGCACATCACCAGTGAGAGCATAACAATAGTCAATAACACCAAAGTTCCAGCACAATTTAATATAAAGTAGATCGTCCAAACAACAATGGATTCCGTCTATATTTGCACAAACATTTTCTGTATGCCAATATAATATAACATAAGCCTCCTATAAGATTTGTTTGCAGTGGAAATGATTGTAAATGTCATTACAGAATAATCTGTTATTATTGTATGACGATGCACACGCAATGAAAGTTTACTGAGTCGTATTTTTTCATTTGTAGGGGCTAACCATCGAATTCTTAAAGACTTCACCCTAATTGCGTAATACACGATCAATCAGAATCTGAATCGTTTTGAAACATATTGCTAATCCTTCATAAGTACGAAAAATCTTTCTGCTCAACAACTTAAATAACGCAATGAATGTTGTTGAACTGTCAAAATGAAACAGATTAGTCGTAATCGTTTAAGAAAATATGTTGCGTAATTAGATAGCTGATCAGCTGGTTATTGGCAAATCCCATTGCAAATTGCAAAAAACGTAACAAAATTTGCATTTCCTGGGCTTCCTTCGGGCTCTCTTTTTTATAATACATAATGTTGGAGAAATACGCGGTCAATAAAAACAAAACAGGCATGTACGGTATGGGAAAGAAAGAATGAAACTAAACTAACTTGAAATTCTGGACTTGAATCCAATTTAATCTATGGAAAAATAATATTATATGACGAAAATTCATTGACTTTCAAAATCGTGTTCATAAATAATTATAAATATTATCAAAAACTTTTTTGATCGCCTGATGAACTGAACTAATTGACTGATTTTGTCAGATCTGATTTTGGTATCATTGGTGATTGCGACCATTTTAAGGTAAAACTGCAAATAGTGGGCAAACAGAAAATCAGAGTTAAATTGAAGCAAAAGGCGCTCGATCATTCTTAGACTTCTTGTTTGAATAAATCGATACTTTTTAGTATAACATTAGTCAAGTTAGTGTTTGAGGAATGAAATGAAATACAGAAATAAAGAACGTGTTTGCCTCTAGTTAAAAATACGGGCAATCAAGACTAAATTGTCTTTTAAGAATTTTCTTTTTACGTACCTACATACATAAGTAGAAATATTTCAGATAGAATTGTGTAGGAGGTACCCGTACGAATTTTATGATACGTGTAATTTGTTTGAACTCCAAATCAAATCACAATGAAATATTAAGTAGCAAGGTTGCTTGCAAATATACCTATGTGTGAATTAATGATTCTGTTGAACAAAAATAGCAATTTTGTGATTGTTTTATATTCCGCGTCAACATTAGTACCACCTAACAATTATGACAAATAAAATATAGTAGTTAAATATTAGCACCACCGAATAAAATAAACATAATCAAAACTTTAATAAACTGCCAAGGAAATAGTTACTGATCTTATGCTGTTTATTTTTAGTTGTAGAATAAATAATATGTCATTTGATAGCTCGTTTCTTCGCATTTTATATACTAAATCCCTAACAAGTTTTAATTTATAAAAATGTTTGCTATAATATGTTTACTAAAAGTTCATTCTTCTTGTAATTGTTGATATTGCGTATACAATTCTTTTTAGGAACTCTGCGTGTAATATCTTCCTCAATGTTGTAGTTACCACCATTTTGCACAAAGTCGTTATGTTGCACCTAATCTTACAAACTTAATAAATATCTACCATCTCATGTAAGTAGAATATTTTGTTAAGTAATTAGTGATTAGATGAGTTAGGAAAACGTTCACTACGATTTTACCCTTAACCTGTAAACTTGCAAGTAGTCACATATTTAATTTATATCTACGTCTCTGTATGTTAAATATTTATTGGAGAACGATATTGTATTCTAAAAATAATAATTTATTAGACAACAATGAGTAATGGTTCGTTAGTAGATGCTTTGGAAGTAAGGGTTTTTTGCACTGTTGAGGAGTATTTAAATTCAATTATTAAAGAATGATTGTGTAAGTAGGTACCTTAACTTAAACTAGATATCAAGTTGGTAGACTAGATTTGTCGTTAGATACTTTACTCAAATTGTAGGTTTATAGGATCTAAGAGAATAATATTATATTTAAATTAAGTTGTTATAATTTTTTAGATAACTTTATTTTGATAACTATCATGTTTTATCCCGTAGACACCGAATTTATAAATGAACTTACCTGAAATTTGTATGATTATTGGAAATGTAGTTCACCTATTTGTTTTTGAATAGGTACCTACCCGTTTAGTTGTCAAACATACATAGGGTTGTTGTACTAGGTTCACATTATCGTGTAGAGGCGAGGCGCCCGCGCCGGCGCCGGGCGCCTACCCAGGCCGGGCCCCGGCGCGCGCGGGCCTTAGGATAGCGTGTCGCGGCGGGAAGCACGGTGACGAACGATTCAGATACTACTCACCGATACAGGGCAATATGGATATTGTGTATTTCCAAAATACGTATGTTTCTACGTGACAATTAAACGCCTAAATTGATTAGCATATTGTTGTTGAACTTGATGTATTTTAGAGAATTATTGATCAAATCGATGTTATATAGATGTTTATTGTAAATATTAGCTTTAATTAAAGCCAAAGAAGTATGGAATGGTCTAGAGTGTTATAGAAGGCTGTATTTTTGGGTGATATTTTAGAAGGAAGGCATCATATCTTTCATAACATTATATAAAATAACACAATATACCTAATAATAACAGATATGAGGTGAGACGGACGGACATAGAAAAGGTAATGATGTGATAAATGCAAATGGATTTTAGTTTTAGTGTTGTTGTGCTATTAATAAAATATGTTCAAATGTGGTTATTTGCTGTTTTCTTTTGAAATACAAACCACTTCAAACAAAAACGTTGATTGCACCGAAAATGTAGGATTCTACGCGACGTATGCGCTGCGCCTACGCCGCTACACCGCGCCTACGCAGCATTGATCAGTTCGAATGGGGTTGATAGATGTGAATCTATTTACCTGTAGGTATTCTGACGATATACTTAAGAATATATAAACTACTTTCTTACTTTTACCAAACCTACATAAAGTCACGACCAGTGTCCCGGCGAACTGAGCAGAATTTAAATAAGGATCGAAACTTGCTATATATCGACCAGCACATGCTAACCGTGTTTGGGTACTGGTTTTAAAACATAAACCCAAGCAAAATAATAATTATGAAGCGCGCCGTAATTGATCTAGTAGGTACAGTCTACCTAATATCCATAAACTGATTACACTTTCAATTAGTGTAATGTCGAATAAATAAAGTAGTTTATGAAAATAATGTGCTTTAGCTTTTTATATACTTCCAGATCTGGGCAACGTAGGTAAGCTCAACAAGACTAGTTTCCAAAACTTTTGATGTTGGTAAACGTCAAATGATACTCGTATCAACTCCCAATTGTTTGTCTCAATATCTACTTTATTGTTAGTAGTAATACATCGGGGACACGCAGTTAGGCTCTGCGACACGCGTAACATGAGTTATTAGCTTCGATTTGAGCAGCTACGCAAAGGCTTTTATCGTTGTGACGTCGAACTTTCTTTAACTGCTTTTATTTTTGCTGACATTCGTGTCGGTGAGCCGTCGAGAGCGCACGCCGCGGACGCTCCGCTCCCTCCCTCGCAGCTCCACAGTGTACAAGTCGTCGCCAGCGCGGCTGCCTCGCCAGCCACTGACGTTGCCGCCACAAACCAACCGTGAATACATTTTAAACCGTAAAATCGTCTCAACAAGTTTCGTGTGTAATATTTTGTTAAACAGTGAGCCAGTGAAGTAAATCCATTCAATTCTGTACACTCAAGTGAAATGAAACTGAGCGATGCGATAATGTTTCGTTGTTTTAATTTGATCCGAGGTGAAACACTGATGAATTAAACTTCGTTCCGTACACAGGTGAGTTGCCAATCAGTTTTTTTTTTAACAAACAGTTAAATAATTTGTTACCGTTATATCAGATGGGGGTACTTTTGTCGTTATTTTTATTTAAATAAAGATCATCTTGAGTACCTGGATGAGATAAACAAAATATTATTGATAAAACTGTCAATCTCCATAATGTTTTTGGTATAACACTCTCAATCATCGTGTTATGCTATACACTATATATGTCCTTGGTCATCCCGTGCTCTGATATCAACCTACTCGATCAATCGTCGAGATTAACAATTTAAAACAATAGGTTTTCGTTTTTTACCTACATATGTATGTTCGTCAAGTCAAAAAAACGGTTTATGATGCATCAACATAGTTACAGTTACAGTTGAGTGTAACGAGTTTTTCAAGATAATTTTAATTAATAACTTGTTTGATATCCTGGCTGATCCTCTCCCACTTACCAAACCGGCCATTAAACTTACCGTTATTAAATAGTAATATAAAAATCACTTTTGTTCACCTCAGAAACCTAACGATATCGAAATTCTATTTATATATCTTGGAATCCAGTATATTTATTTGAATACAAATGTATATCCAAATGTATATGTGTGCATAAAGTTGCGGTATTTAGTGATTTAGTGATAGATCTATGACGTAGATTAGCAACTAACCTGTTAAAATAGAAAAATCAATTAGCATTTGATAAAAGATACTGATCGATAGGTGGGTACCTGGGTAGGTACAGTGAGTCAGTAAAGTTATTTGTAATTTCAGTGTTCAATCTATCTGTGCGCCTGGTTTGAAATGTAAGAAACTTGTTTGAGTTGGTATTGCACTGGGCCTATTCAACAGCCTGCATTCCTGGGAATAACAAAAGATTTTACCTTTGATAGTGTAAAACAGAGCAAAACGCTAACACAAATATTCTATAAATGGAATGGAACAGTATCATAAATAGTGGTCGGCAATGAGGTGTGTTAACAATTATAAATATTAATTTAGAAAAGATGCCGAGCATCTTGTACGGAGCGTGTGAACTGAAACCTCGGCGCAGCGTCGTCTAGTCCGTCAGCTCACTTTCCATCCATTCATGGCGTCTCCAACTTTTTCCAACGATTTCTTTCACCCTTCTCTGTTCAGTTGGATTTCCAGCTTTCTTCTTTGTTTGCGTCGTTCACTCAGCATGTGCGATATTAGATAGTTGATTCATTGGAAAAAGTAGATTTGCCATACAGTGTTAGGTACCACTGTATTCCATGGAAGTGATTGTATAATGTTATAACCCCTGATAAAACATACGATGTCTTATCAGAGGTATAAATAGAAAAATTACTATTTTCATGTGTCCATTGTAAGCTCGTAAAACCTACATTACTTAAAAAACCTTACCGGTTTAACAGGTAACAACTAAGATTGTCGTACCCACATTATATTAGTAGGCTCATTCAAAGATTATATTCAAAATAGATATGACCCGAGAGTCTTATAACTTACTACGTAATATGTAATATAAATACCATGCATACCTTATTACTTTTCAAATCTTCAAGTAGCATTTATGTAGCAGAGAGCCATTTATAGAATGAAGATGAACCCAAGACTTGAGGTGGCATCAAGATGAATCGCATTGTGTAATATTGCACGTTGCGGTGTGCGCTTCACAGTGGTATCGATGATCTTTCCTACATGGCTTATGTTACGTAGTCCGTAACTTACAGCGTCAGTCCCATTATTGGACTGGATACATCTCGACATCGTTTAGGAAATGAACCGGTCAATCTAGTGCTCCTGGATTGATCAGTAGCCACTTGAGTATCTATGAGAAGAATCGGCCGGAATAATCGGTCAGGCATGCGGCCCAGAGGTCGGAGGCGGTTAATTGGCGAGGAGTCGCCACGGCCGGTTTGTCCGCCGGGCGTTGTTTTACGGCATTCCTAGTCTTGTAAGCGAGCTGCGCTACACTCCAATACCATTGCTAATTCTGTTAAGTGGCACATCCTTTTCTTTGTTAGAAAATATTCAGTTTTAAGAATATTGACCGCATCGGTCACCTTCGTAGAAAAACAAGTAGTTTTTTTTTGTTCCTGTGCTTTTATTGATGCGAGGGTGTAATACAATACAGTTGCGTGTAAGCTGTATATAGTGAGGCTTCCCGGTTTAGCCGGAAATTAAGAATCCCCTCGCCCCTCGCATGCACCGACGACACCCCAAAAGTTTCGGTTGTGTTTCCTAGCAATATTGATCCGTTATATTTTGATATTCAGGAAAGTTATGAATGCGACTCAAGTTACATCAATATCGACTGTGAAGTTTTGATAATCTATTGATTTATAGAGATAAGTATTATCTAGCGTTTTATGTTTGCGAACGATCGGAGCCATGGTCACGTTTAACTCTTTTGCTCTCAAGGATAAATCCGTAATAAATGCAGATTATCCGTGATCTTATAATGCTGACGTGGATTCGGTCGGCCATTGATCTCGAGCTGTTGGAAAAAACGGGGAACAGTTGTCGGCCGGGGCGGCGGGGATTCACGGTTGAGCGCCCTCGCCACCTGCGGCACTCTGCCACCCGCACCATGACTTACCTAGCCCGCTAGCCGATAGTGCGCACACGCTACATTTACTCTATTTCACTGTTACAACAATGCTATCAACGAAATTAAACAAACGCCACACGAAGTCACGAACACTATTGTTAACATAACGCATAATGTGACTATTTCAATTAGGGTTGAGGAATAAGTTCGCTGTTGTTGCTTACTTTCAATGATTTAATGACAAAGCATTATCTTTGTACATTAGAAGATGTTGAATAATCAATAAAGGCATGTGTTCATTGCATTGTCACTGCGTCCAAATCATGAGAGATAAACAATATACATTTTCGGCTGAATGACGTCAATTAAAACATTCTTCCTGAATAGGTCAGTTAAAAGAGTTCCGTATAGAAGGTAACGTGGATAAAACATTTTGTGGCAAGTGTACCTTTATGCAATTCTATTAAACTTTCACTTGCACGATTCTGTCATATTGTTGAATAGTTCGCTCTGTCAGTTGGAGTCGAGGGAGACGGTGCTATATTTTTGCTACCATACGCTTACTTAATTAGGCACCGAAAGCTTTTTAGATCTTACGTTATCGAATCGTTTGCATAATATTTCTCGTTGGGTCAGTTCTCTTCGATCAACAAAACCTTTTGATTCCTGTTTGAATAGAGATTACTAATTTGGCGGCTTGTAAATTTGCATAAAGTTGTTTTTACTGATGACTTTCGCTCGCGACTCTATCCGCATGGAAGTAGGCTGAGTTTTTTCTTTAAACTTTCTGATGTTTTTCGAAAACCGTTTACTTCAATTCTACAATTTTCCCTTATATACTCGTAACAATAAAATTGATAACGATAAAGTAGTTACGGTGTTTCTTATAATCCTAAAACTGGACTAAAATCTATCTAGAAAATCTATATACCTAGACACAAATAGATCAATTTAAAGGTTCTGTCCCCTAAAGATAAGAACAAGCCCGATATAAGCCGGGTCTTGGCATAATTTGAGAACGGATGTTGAACTCGACTAAGAACGTCAAGACTCGCTAATAAGCCACAATATAACGGAGAAAAGTAGGTATAATATGTGTGCTAGCCGAACAATTTGCTTTTTATTCATAGGACAAGTTAATTAAGGTTAATATCACTTGTGTCGCAGTGTCAATGAGTGTGGCGAACATTTGCAGCGGAGCAAGTTGCCGGAGGCTGCGCGGGCGCAGGTCATTGTACCGCTTGCCCGAGGAGGCTGCACTCGCCCCTTGCCCCCCCTCCCACCGTGACACCCGTAAATCCGCATCCTTTATATAACTCATACAAATAACAAGGACAAAGATACCCTCAGTGAAATAACAGGACGATTAGCTTCTAAAATACTTTTGATAGTAACAAGAAAGAAACATAAAATCACGGTTATCATTTCTAAAACATTTCTTAAGAACGTGTTCGGCATAACATTAAATAATATGATAGGGAAAAAACCCGTCCTAAGCTAGAACGGAATGATGTTGTAACGTCCCATAAAGACAACAACATGTAACATCCGAGAACAAAGAAGAAACTCGACATAGTTGTATATACGAGAATTCCACTGGTAACTGTGGAACTCACGTTCACAGGCAGTGAGATGGGTTATGGGCCATAACCTACCTCACTGGTTATTCTTCTTTTCCTTTGCTTGCAAGTTCACCATGATTACTTACATCTAGCCTCCTGAGTTTTCCAATATGACAATATCACCTAGTCATAGTCATAGTCATAGTCATTTATTCATGAACAATTATTTGTATCTGAATTTACACATTTTACCCACCGTTGCATCTTCAGGTCAGTAAGCCTCATCACAACAGCTTGATGACTTAAAGTTGGTGATATTGCCGAGACGTTGGTAACAAACTACACGAACTGCTTAATTACCTCCAAATCCACCAGTCTAAAAATATTTTGCATCTTAGAACACTTGTGAACTTGCGTTCCAATTACTGCACTGTCAATTTGGCCTTTCAACCGAATCTAGAATTATACCTATACTATGGAAATATTCGTTCCCATTGTGTACACAATTTGTTAGAGCAGCAATTTTTCAAAATACCTGTTTATGCTTTGTTACGACTTTGACGTACAAAATAGAATACAATTTGACCTTTGCTAAGCTGTATTGTTGTATGATAATGTCAAGGGAAATACCGGAGATCGTTTCTTAATGCCCTTAGCTGAGGATGGGATTGGTGAAATCCGTTTTAGTGCAATTTGTATGGCAAGAAGTTAAACTGTTTGTAATTTTGTATGATTAATCGAAGACTAACCATGTAGAGACACAGACAATTCTTAAAGTTTAAGGTTTCATTGTGTAAGATTAAGTAATGATTACGTTAACTATAAAATAAATTAACATTTCTCCCTACCTACGCATTGCATTACTTTTTCATGGAGCAATAACAATATTCTGAACACAAGCTCCTGATATAGGTACATATAGCTTGTTCTAATGTCATCTAAATGTGCTTTTTCTTACAAAATAAAGTATATCGAAATACAGTGAACGCTATTTGGCTGCAATGATAATGATTCCTATTCTAGATTAAATATGTTGTTTTGAAAAACTCGTTTCTTTTTAGCACGCTTACTGACCATTAGAATAGTTAATTAACAGAGTCTAAAAAGTTAAACAGCATTAATATGTAATTATACCAAACCAAACTTGACTTCTGTTTTTGGATTAATTAACTATTTAAGACACATATGGAGTTCGTTCCACATAGCTGGCCAAATAATGGCAATGATCAGAAACTTGACCATGCTCGCATTCTATTCTAAAGACATTTATGGAGAAATATTCTTACTCATAAATATTCATGTAAGCAGGTATATTGATAAGCTGCAGGTAAACACAATGGAAATGGCAATGAGCAAGTCAGAGCTAACCTGCTATCTAATTACGCAACACATTTTCGTAAACGATTACGACTAATCTGTTTCAGTTTGACAGTTTAACAACATTCATTGCGGTATTTACATTGTTGAGCAGATTTTTTTTTCGAACTTATGAATCAATAGATTAGCAATCTGTTTCAAAACGATTCAGCTTCTGATTGATCGTGTATTACGTAATTAGGGTACTGTTCATAAAAGTTTTAAATAAAGTTTGCCAGTTATAAAGCAGTTATATTTTTATTAACCATTAGTCATATAGGTATAGTTACTCGTGTATTTGAAAATGTTTGGAGAATTAAAACATTATGCATATTTTTTAACTAACGTAACAGGCATCGTACAGAAATAACTTTGACGCACACAAATCAGAGTTATGTTCTATATCAAAACGATTATTAACGCTTTTCATATTTTTACTATTCGATAAAGCTTATGACTGTATGAATAGTTAGATATATTGTTATATAAAATAATGGGTAACTTCCTTCAAATACAAACTTCAAGTTCCCAAAGGGGTTGAGTTTTCATTTTAGGAATATCCACGTTCCACGTTTCAATATCTTCAGTATTCCAGGCGTTCCCTTGTCTATCTTCAATAAGGCTCTGTATCTGTTTTGTGTAAACACTATCATTATTCTCCTATCTCTTTATCATAATTTTAATTTGAGGTCGGCTTAGATATTCGTCTTCTTCCATATATCCCTAATATCCGCTGTCGTAGTATTCCTTATATTTATAGTCTCATAATTGTTCTTTTTCTCAGACAAGATAGAGAAATATATAAAAGATAAATATCATTCAATTCCAATACCAAGTCTAGCAAGAATTCGAGAGCAGAATTTGTGAAAATAATACATAAACTCGTTTGGCTGTGTGATCGGATTGGCATACCATTTCAATATTCAAACTAATTAATAACAACTCCGCATAATGCTGGGGGCTTTAGGCAGTAACATAATGGTCAGTTATGTTTATTTATCTGAATATTATGAGCGTACAGTATTCTACAACGGTACACTGACATACATAAAGTGTTAGAAGTATTTAAATGACCAATGTTTTTAAATTAGCTATGTTACTTTCTTATGATATTATGATAGGCCCTCATCTTGATAAACTCTCACTTTTTATGAGATAGGTAAACATAAAGACACTAATTAAATTTATGGCTATAAAATTTTAAGTGACGAATATAGCTAAAACCCTGATTAGATGTCGAAGGGTTGTAAGATATTGAAAACATTGAACTTTGAACACCTCTATAATAGGTACTACCTAATTAAGTTTTTCTTGTATCAATATAAACAGGCGGCTACTTAGAATAGAACTTCGGTAGTAATAATACGATACGATGCTGTCGTGATTTGTCGTGTCTTTGCAACGAAACATTTATCTCGAGTTCGCAAGTGACGAATTGTTGTTCCCTAAGGTCATAAACTAATTGTTATGCTTAATAATTTTAACATGTCCAAGTGCCTTACAAACGTGTCTATTCACAATGTTCTTAAGGCATTTTGAACAGTAACCACTTCTATTACTTAGTTGCAAGTTACTGCTGAGTATGAGATCTTGGTTTGTTATTGGGTAATTGGGTTTTGCTATCAGGAATTCCTCAGTAGCACCCCGGTGTCTGGATTTGTGCCCGGTTGATGGCAATAGACTCGCCTTCTATTACGTGGGATTTAAACATAGCAGGTGAAATGTGGCAAAACCTAACTACTGGCCTAACTCTTCGGGGATTACAGGCGTACTGATGTTATGTAGTTGTAAGTTATGGCTCGACTATATTCAAAGTTTTATGTTTCATGACTCCGCTACGTTTATTGCATCTGGGAAATTAGACTTCTAGGCCTGACACTATTTGTGTCACCATCGCCAGCTATGTTGGTTAATGATAAAAGCGTGCATTAGTGGCAACAGGTTGACAGCCAGTATTAACGTCAACCTGGATCTAAAACAAGGCTATGAATTAATGTATGACCACCCACTTCGGGTGGGGAAAATGAACGACGGGCAAAATCTGATGAGGTGTTGATCCAAGTGCTAGTGAACCAATATTATATTTTTGAACTATAAAGATTGTACTACTAAATAGTCTATATCGTTAATACATTTCTTCATCTTATTTTCTGGCTAACATCCTAAATATCTCCACATTGCCCCAGATTGAGGATCATTAGAATCGTACCTCGGACTGTGGGACACATTCAAGTCATCTGTTCTCACATGATATTAAAATTTATAACATAATATAATTATTTATTTATTTGTCAGACAACTGGATCCAATTACAAAAAAAATACTTACATTACTCGATGTTAGTAAACAATTTAACTTGTATGCTACTAGCTTTTGCTGGTAGCTGGCTTCGCCCGCGTGGATGTCGGAAAATATCCCACGGGAACGTACTACCGGGATGACATACCTAATAGCCGAGGAAAAGGTCATTGACTTCTACCGCTGAGTCCGCGTTGTCGTCAACCGTAATTATTTTGTTACGCGTAATTTTGAATCTGTGATTTTTTCTAAGTATTTATTTGAATGATATGATATCAAGACATATTTTAATCTAAATTAAATGCCTAATTTAAATAACATATTTTATTGGATAAGGATAAATATAATAGGTTTCCGGTTAAAATAGCTTTGGAAATAACAATAAAATTTTTATCAAATTCTGAAACATAAAAATGGTTATTGTGGGTCATCCTTAAAAGATAGACATTTGCCATCGCGGACTTTTTTGTTGAACTTTTTAAGACATATATAATCCTATTTTTTATTTACGGTTTACGCGGCGCAAGCCAGTAAAGCTCTCAGTCAGCCATATTTTTTTCCGACATCTTCAACCATAATCGTCACATTTCAGCCAATTTACACTACACAAAACCTTAATGAATTATACACCAAAACCTTGATCGTGAATCGCCATGCCATCCATTGGTGAAAACCGTTTGAAAATCCGTTCGGTAGTTTTTGAGTTTATCGGTTCAGACAGACAGACAGACAGACGCGGCGGGGGACTTCGTTTTACAATATGTAAGGATAAGGATCTTAGTTCTTTAATTCTACTACAGACAGGGTGATGTTCATAAGATGCCTCATTCATTATGGAGCTTTATCGTTTATATAAGATTTTTTTTAATTCACAGGGCAACTATGTACGCGCCATCAACAGCGTCTACGACGACTTCAGGGTCTGGTCGTGCGGCTGCCGTGCCGGGTGACCGACGCGTGCGCGCTGTGCGCTTGGTGCGTCCGCGCAGAGCAGCGCCTGCTTTCGGTTTCGCGCTCAGAGGCGGCAGAGAGTACGCCACCGGCTTCTTCATATCCAAAGTCGACTTCAATTCTGAGGCACATGTTCAGGGATTGAAGGTTTGTTTTTTTTGCTTTTATCTAATAACGTTTCAACTTGGTTTGACTGCTTCGACTGCTGACGTTTTAGGTTTGGTTCCAAGTTCAGGCAATGTGATATTGGGTATTTCATCGGGGATTTCTAAGTAGCAACCCGGAGTCTGGATTTGTGTCTGGTTAATGGTTGTAGCCTATGGGCTACGAAATGTGAGTGTGCATAGTATATCTACGCCCTTGCCTACCTCTTCGGTGAATACACGCGTAATATTATTATTTTATTATATTGTGAAACTTGGCGAATAACTTATATACATACTCTAAGCCGACTAGCGACCCGCCCCTGCTTCGCGCAGGTGCAATATACTGTGGCGACATACATCGAGATTTTTGTACTATCTAAGTAAAATCACTCGAAAAACTGCTTCGTTGGTCTAGTGGTCATAAGATCTACTGCTGAGCATGACTTTTTGGATTCGATTTCCAGGTCGGGCAAAGTGTTATTGGGTTTTTCCATCTAGAACTTCTCAGTAGCAGTCCGGAGTCTGGATTTGTGCCCGATTGATGGCAATAGGCTTGCCCCCTATACTGGCGAAATGTGGGTGTACTAGGTATACTTAGACCTCGGACCTTAAGTAAAATATTAAGTTTTTAGAAGAACTAAGTGGTCACACAAACACAGACGGAAAAGCTACTTTGTTTTATACTACACATACATAGGTATAGATTAGTCTCAATTAATAATTAAATGTGTTAACTCCAGATACTTAAATTAGCTGTATGACGCAGTTCTGAATCATGAATCTTATAACATAGGTCCGGAAAAGCAAAGCTATCTACTAGAATATGATTATTCCATCTTCCTGAGAGTAATCGAAATATTTTATAGTCGTCGTGAATAATGCTTCACTTTGGATGTGTGCAACTACGTCGGTTTATAGTTCATGCTCAACGCGAAGAGTGGCGTAACCTATGGGAGCTGTTCTCAGGGCTCACGTTCGGTATTTATTATTATTATAGTGCAGTAGTAAAACATTTTCAACTTAAAGCAAATTGTTATGTAAAGTGCAATTAGTCTGAAGAATTATAGAAACTCTTGCAACTTCGCAAAACTTGATTCTATTTAATAATACGACTAACCAAGGAACCATCACTCAGAGGTGGCTGGTGAATTCTCTTATGCAACATCAATAATTATTTAGCTATGGCATTTGCTAGTAACACCATAATAAAGCTTGTTATCCGCCAAATAACCGAATAACCGTAGTTACGCGGAATGCCACAATGATCAATACGTGGAAACATTGTGTCGGAGAGTTCTTGTAGGAACAATTATAAGTTCTTTTGTCTGTTAGGCAATATATTATTTCATTGTTTCGTGTGTTCTTTTCGTTCTTAAATGAGCAAAGGGAAGATTTAATCTCTATTGACACTTTTTGCCGCTGTTACCTATTACATGTTCTCACGGTCCCTAGTGTCCCAGCCGCTGGGCGCGTGCGAACGACTGCTCACAATTAAGCTAGCAAGCTGCCTGCTTCTGTGCAATTACCCGCATCCGAGGCTGAACTACTGTCGCAACGCGCATTCTATTCTTTCCGAGCGCTCACGTAACCACTGTTGGTATCTTTTGCCACAATTTAATCTCATGCGTGAGTTCATTTTCATTTACCATGATGATCACCTCGTTGTCTCATACATGTGGGTCAGACACTTCATTGCTTTGTTGTCGTGAGGCGCACTTGATTCATTGGTCAACAGGTGATGCAGCAAATTACATGCCGCTTTGTGTCGAGTTGAAGACATGATTATACTTGATAGCTTTGAAAAGCGCTCGTGACAGTTTATTTTAAAATCTATTATGTTTTTTTTCGGATTTGGAAATAGGGCATTATCGGTACCACAGATACAGATCTGTGGTACCGATAATGCCCTATTTCCAAATCCGAAAAAAAATATAATAGATTTTATTACAGAATAAAACATTGATTAAAAATAAAATAAATAAAAATATTTATTTCAATTTCAAAGGGCATTACGATACATATTATTGTACATCACTTTTTAAGCAAGGAATTGCTTGTGTTAGGAGACTCCGCGCTTCCACTTGTCATTATCTTATGGATTGAAACGTAGACAATGTAAACATGCAAAACTAAAAATAAATGGGTAACTTAAAATTATACAAAATGAATGTGCAATAATGACCAAAATAACATTATTAATGTTTTGGTTTAGTCAATCTATTTACTAATACTCGGTGGGCTAGGAAATCAGATAGACAACAGCTGCAGCTCTGAGTAAATTAATATTCAGTTGAATTTACGAAGATAATATTGAGAAATTAATACAGTAGGTAATAATAAATGGTTTCTCTAAAATTCAGCTCTTGTATAGTAAGTAGGTAAGCACATATTAATGAAATATCTCTACACAAGCTATTACATCATTTTCAAAGAACATATTTTGTGAAATACTACGACTAGAAATAGGTGTCTGCATCTACATAATTATGCCGAAAACATAGGATTTCAGTCATTTTACCACTGAACCCTAAGATCTTTTCACGTTTCAGTATAAGCAGTAAGCAGTATTATGGAGTACTCTTTTAAACTTAATATAATTCAGGGTGAACTATCCAAAATCTATAGAATCATTTTGGTAAATTTGCATATCTGGGTTCATTATACAAACACATTGCAAACTATTATATAAGATCTGCACATCATAACACTATCCGCTTTATGACCTACAATTTTACACACAATTAGCATATATTTTGTTCTCTTAAGTAATAAAATAACTAATTAGATAACACAGGTGACATTTAATTAGCCGGTTCTATATAAATTTTAATGATTTTCTGAAAACTAAATCTAGGTACGGGCAACGCCTAGCTCACGGACAGAACATGAATACTCTACTTTCTACTTAAAATTGACATGGGTAAAGAATCTTTTGAAGTTTGCCGGCGTCGTCATAATTAAACAGTTAGACAAGAATGCACATATTATTTGCAGGCGTTACAAAACTTTTCACACGATTACTTCCTCGACAAAGAAGTTACGAAAAATTCACGTACATCCGCTATTATTAAAATAACACAATGAGGTGTTTTGAGAAATTACGGAGATTCTTGAGAAGCGAACAGAAATACTGTAGCTCAGATAAACAGTATCTGAAGTCATTGACTTGTGCTAAAGACTGATACAACACGAGCATCGATAGACTCACGGCAAGTCAACAAAACGTGTCAATAAAAGCTGTTGAGTCTCTAATGTATACTTTTCAATGTCAAAGACTTTTCTTTTATGAACTTCCTATCACCATAATGACTATTTGAATGTTAATAACAGCAATTATTTTCATTACAACTTGGGGATACAGATTGCTACCGTGCAGTGCAGCATACGACAGGATATGAAACTCAACAAATTACAATATATTATATTGAAACATATCCAATACTATATTCAGTAGCATGCTAAGTGCCGGAAGGTGGTGGAAAATCGGTGCAATTATATGACAATTTGTAAATAGTCCATGTTCCCATGAGGCGGCTCGTGTACGCGTCCAGTGCATGAGTCACTCAATTACTCTGTACGGCGACTTTCTACCGCTTTCCGTTCGCGTGCGCCTCTTCGGCTTAATGCTTCTTGTATAACGTTTGCTAAAATAGAAAAGCGTTAATACGGTCCTTCACAGAAGACCATACGGTCAGTGTAATACTATTAGTCAATAGTGGTTTTTATGTGATTGTGAGCCTGCATGATGCGGTTACGTCACAAGTATTCAAATTATTTGTTTAGTACTTCGTAAAATAGAACCACGGATATTTTAAAGGGAACACGAAGAAAAATATTACAAACAGTATATTCGCTGTTCGAGTTCGCAAGTTGTGAAACAATATCGTTTTTTTTTTCATGATAAAGGTAGAGAAATATTGTGTCTACAAGGCCACTCTGTAAAAAGTAAATAGAGTAGCTAGATAGAAATACATTGCCGGTGTGACTCACTTGATTACTTTTTGAAATATGAACACTTCAGACGGTTGGACGGTTCAGACTAATGTGACGTCACACATTATGTAGCCATTGTCTATGCGCACTTAATGTTACAGGTGTACCTGTCAAGCAACACTGTTCTAATTAAATTGATGGCACAGTTTGCTGTTGCTGCTCATGTTGATTACAATGGTATTTTCAAGTATGTAATTACTTTTATAATGATTATAGTTATCAGCCCACAATGCCACTTGCGTAAATCGAAACGTTCAAGGGAACTGAATGGAACATAAAGCCGTAATAACATTAGTTTTTGCAAATACATGCACGTGTGTTTTGTTGCGCACCCATACACAATAAAGTAAAATACATTAATCACACCCATTCCAAAAAGAAAGTGAATTCATTGGGAGGGCCGGGCGTCGTTGAGTCTGGCGTTCTTTTGCGTCACTGGCAAAAAAGACGACTTGTAAGTAACGAAAGTCTGATCGAAAGTTGTCCGATATGTGGGGCACTGAGCGACCTGTCCGGCTTCTTTTGCTGCGCTCGAACTACGTGATGAAACTGACGAAAGTTCTACCCTATGCTGTGCTGCTGATGAACGATGCGAACTGTCAGGCACAGTGAAATGCAATGATACTTGCAACAGCTGCTTAGTAAATATTCGAAAGAGAGTCGATTAGACTCAGCAAAAAAGTTACGACGTTTGATTACTATGATAAATGGTTATTTCAAAGTCTGTTGATATTTATAAATTAAGTTAGTTTTGGCGATATTTCTTGTGGGTTAATTTTTATAACGGGGATTAATTAATTTAAATTTCAAAGAGTTCAAACAAACTGATTATGATAGTTAAAAGTTCTCATCAAATACTTTCCTTTCAGTGACTCGCCAGTCTGCTGGACTTTCCAAATTTACTGTAATTAATAGCCCTGAAAATCACTATTCAGCATTTAGCTACTTACTACATACAAACTTAACAAAAGGTTTTCTTAAAAATAATACCACCCGTAGTCCCTTAGAGCAACTGGCGGCCGAGAAAAGTAGGCCACGGCTTCTGTCCCTGAGTTGTAAACCGAACTTTACATAACAACTTACGGCAAATTGCACGCTTAGAAACTCGGAACTACGATTACTTCAACTCTCTATAAAATTTTACTATATCAATTGAATGAAAGATTTGTGATATTCTAATACACCGTAAAATAAAAAATCCGTAAAAATGCAGTTTCATTGAAACGGCTGTAAATTAAATTGGATAACAATGGCCTATACAGTGCAGGATTTACCTTCATTTCTTCACAAACGTCACAAATAAGGCATTGCTCTTCTTTTGGTTGTAAACAAGTTGCGAGTAATTCTTGAACAAGTGTTTATGAATCGTTTCAAACTTAAATGAAACTGCAAAAACAGCAACTCTTATTCTGAAAGTGGGCAACGTCGCAAATAGAGTCAAATATTTCACTGTTTTGATTAATGAGGCAATATTACTGTATGAAAATATGAGATGTGGCTAACTAGCGAATTTGAATATTAATAACGAATTGCAATTATATATCTATATCATTGAATCAAACTGAATTATATAATTGCAATTCATTATTTGCAATTTTATAATTTTTTATTACATCGTTATAACCGTTTTAGGTGTAAAAAAGGATATTGGAAAGTTTTTGAAATACTTTTTTACATCTGAAACTAAATATTCGGTGTAACGATATTAATTATTGCATTTCATAATCAATATTTTAGTTCACAAGTTAGAAATAAACATACAGTAATATTGCAAAATTAATCAAAACAGGTAAATATTAGTCAGCTATTGGCGACGTTGCCAACTTTTAAGATAAACGGTAAAAAATTAAAATCATCTTATTTAGGGATTGACAAACTACAACGGGTAAAAAATATTAGAATTTATTGTATTACCCATGTTTTATGTGAATTATCATCATGATTAGGAACCAATTGGACGATAACAACCGACACTGCGTATCAGATATTGCGATTCTTTTATTTGCGCTGGTAACATTGCGTCAAGCCGCCACCCGCTGCCAGACCGCCACTGTTCTTTGCCGCCGTGGCGCAACACCACTTCAAAGCAATAACTACATGTGCCTAGTCCATTGTTGTTTCAACACCTGAGAAGTTCTTTACGAACCTGCCACAATTTTCTCGGTGCTCATGTAAATTACGTTTTCACGACTAGCGTCTTGTTGTTACTAGTTATGGGTCAACTGCGCTGAGAAATTCTGTATCATAAGTAGGTAGCTAACAAAGTTCCGTCTTGAGTAAATATCAGCCTGTGTACATTTCTCAAAGAGTAATAATGTCTATACAGACAAAAACTTTTTCTCAAAACCCTATTATTCTAAAAGTGGGCAACGTCGCAAATAGCTGTCAAATATTTACCTGCTTTTATTAATTTGGCAATATTACTGTATGAAAATATGAAATGTGGCTAACTAGTGAACTAGAATGTTGATAATAAATTGCAATTATAACAATGAATTTGTTGTTGAAACTATTTTAGGTGTAAAAAACGCATTTGGAAAGATTCCAAATACTTTTTTTTACATTTAAAACTAAATATCCGTTATTACGATATTAATTATTACATTTCATAATCAATATTCTAGTTCACTAGTTAGCTAGATTTCTTATTTCTATACAGTAATATTGCCAAATTAATCAAAATAGGGTAAATATTTCACAGCTTTTTGCGACGTCGCCAACTTTTAGAATGAACGCTCATATAGGTGATGACTGTATATCCAATCCCCATCCAGTCTGTTCGGGTCTGGCTTATTTCAGAGACAACTTTATGCAAAAACTTTTTCAGGATATTCTACGTGTGCGAAAAGAAAAGTTCTTGAAAAACGCGTCAGTTAAATATTCATGCCGAAGCTAGGTCGCTCATCATTATCACCTATTACCAGATTATTGTCTGCATCATTGTAAAATTAATCTTGAACGGAATATTTTGAAGATAATATACAGCATGATTCTAACAAGAACCTTGTCCGATCGCAGGTACCTACCGCAACAACATAAAAAAAAAAAAAAAAAATATAATAAAAAGTTATTGGTATTTAACGTTTTTAGAACCAAATTACCCCCAATTTCATTATAAATGAGCAAATTTTCTACAGAGGTCATTAGTTATAACTTGTAGACACCCGCTAAACGGCGGCCGCCCGCGCCCTATGTATTTACCTGGCAAAATTCCCCATTGAAAAAAAAAATGCGGCGTTATTTTTTTTATTTTTTCAAAAAAATTGCCAGGTAAATAGACACTCAGTATCATTCTTAACAACACCCTCACGGATGGGACATGGTCTTTGTTACACGCAGCACTTAAATAACAGTTTAAATGTAGGTAGGCGCCTAATAGTAGTAATATTTCTGCCTCGTTGGTCGCAAGCGCTACTGCACGAGCACGAAGCACGAAGTTCTGCGTTCGATTCCCAGGTCGAGCCAAGTGATATTGGGTTTTTCTATTAGGAATTTCTCAGTAGCAGCCCGTATTCTGGATTCCTGCCCGCGGTTAATGGCAATACGCTCACCCCCTATTAGTTATACATAAAGAACTTAAACATAACTGGCGAAATGTGGGTGGACTATACCTCTGCCTACCCCTTCGGGGAAAACAGGCGTGATGTTATGTTGTGTTGTGTTATATTTAAAGACAGCGTATATTTCCGTGTTTGCAGGTTGGTGATCAGCTGGTTAGCGTGAACGGCTACCGCGTGGACGACGCGGTGCACGCCGAGCTGGTGCACTACCTCGCCGCGCAGTCACGACTCAAGATCAAAGTCAGACGTGAGTACCATACAGTCTGCTCAAATAATCTACACAATCTACACTCATATTGTACGTGGGCGGCATGGCTAAACTAAGTACCAAAGAAACTGATTTTTTAAAGAGTTTAGTAGATACTTTCTGCTATTCATGCAATAGAAAACACCGATAATTAAACTTTCATGTATGGTCGATGGATGGTGAAAACACTACAGCTTCTATATGTATAAGAAATTATCAGTCTCAAGAATTTTTGGACTACTCAAGTCCAACCAATTTCATCTAATCTATTGTTACCAAATTTTCTCTCGTTGTAGGGCTCATTGATTAAACACCACAAAATAGAATTAAGGAATCAAATAATTTAAATCTCCGCTAGCAATGCCAAGTGATTCAATCGTTGCTATTATGTAACTGAGATAAGATAAGAAATTATATCAGTAGGCCAGGCAGCATCCGACTAACAATTTATACGTAACATCAATCCACCTGACATGCGAGGTGATTATTTTATAAAATATTATATTATTTGCTGTAGACACTTGTAGGAAATAGCTATGCAATATAGGAAGACATGACATCTGTGCTGCCATGATATAATAGTCCAATGATGATCAATGTATTCATTATACATGCAAACGTACTCATTAATAAATGCTTAAGGATCTTGGAAGTTTAGTGACGTAATACTGTAGGGGTTTTTGATTGAAGTTTTTAGTTGATTAACGAATAAATTAATAAATTAGCAGTGGTTTCTATACCTATAATAATAATTGAAGCCATTACGCAACTAAACGCACACCACCAAGAGGCGTATCGTCTGACAATGTTACAGTGAATAAAATTATGGTAATTAATCAAATCGTATGAGGCGCAACCGGTAATAGAAGTCGCTGAGATTTTATAACTCTCGTGAAAGCTCGTGGGCGTGTGCCTATGAACATTGTCTATTAGATAGAGTTGCGTAAAACGAATTATGACAGATGAAATGAGGCCCGCTGTGCCCGCTGCCCAGCGATTGTTGAGAGTTCCGAAACATTTCATAAATTACCAGTTTGGCTATAGACTTGCACCATATTTACCAATGATAAAACTGCCAACCCAAAATACTTCCTTAGTTTTTCATCGAATCTATTATTCCCTATCGTATTTTATGCCGTGAGAGTATATTTCAATGTAGACTACATTATTAAGTTTGGTTTAGTTTATACATCCTCGAGATGACTCACATACAAATTTTGTTACAGATGTGGGGATGCTACCAGTCAAAGAGTAAGTAGACAAACTTAACCGTGAAAATTTGGTTGTGTACATAAGTGTACAGTTGTTTGATCACGTTGTCGCATTTCAGCAAGGCTCACGAGCCACTGTCATGGCAGTTCGTGTCGGAACGCGCATCGCTGAGCTCCGACGTGTCGTCGTCGCCGACGCTGTGTCACGACAACGAGAGACTGACAGACATGAGACTGTCTATACTCGTGCCTCCCAGAGCCAAGCTTGGCTGCGGGTCAGTATATTATTACTTCAATGTTAAACATCCTGCTAGTTTGTCGTAGAATGTTTATAAAATGAAAGATCAGACTATTAGAAATGGTTTTGAGAATGGATGTATTGGCTATGCTATAAGTGTGAAAAAAGACAAAAGTTATTATGGCTACAAATAGGAGGTGACTACTGAGAAGGCGGCTGATAGAAATGGATGGAAGATGAATGAAAAGGAATGCTGAACAGGAGGTTGGTTATGATGATGGCCTAATTGTAATGTGCTAAGCTCAGAGCTACTGTGGTGCACTCAAATATTTATGAATGTCATAATGACTTAGGTTAGTGTTCAAAATTACGCGGTTGAGAAAACAATTACACTTAGTACAATTTTATGTGGTAGGTACACATGCCTACAAGGTCACGAGAAACTTGTGCTATGTACAGTTTTCATTTATTTATAACAATAAAAACCATTTGTTTCAGAATTTGCAAAGGTCCGGAGTGGAAGCCAGGCATTTTTGTGCAGTTCGTGCGGGAAGGAGGCATCGCGCGCGAGGCCGGGCTCCGGCCCGGCGATCAGATCTTATCCTGTAACGGCCTGGATTTCTCCAACGTTACCTTCAATGAGGTAAATATCCTTCGGCAGTGTTTAGGTCAAACGAATACTCGTAACTTTAAGCTTAAAATAAATAAAAACTGGCCAAGTGCGTGTAGGACCACGCACAATGAAGGGTTTCGTTGGAATGAAATTATCCCGAGAACAACCTTAACATTGTAGTTAATAAAAACTTTTTTACAAAAAAATAGAACCGACTTTTAAAAAAAACACAAAATGTGCAAAATAACTTTAATTCCGGATTTTTTATTTTTATATTTTTCACTTTTTATTCGTGGTACCCACCCCACACGAATACTGCCTGCTATATTTAAATAACAGTGACAGGAACTTATAACATCATACTTATAGACTAAGTGGGAAAAATACGTATTATTGAAGCTAAAAAAATACCAAAGCAAAGTTAATAAAATTTATATGGGACCACTTCTGAAGTATAACCTACCAAACAAAAAATAATCATTAAAATAATTTAATAATTGGCGGAGTAATCGTGTAACTTGATACTTCATCTGAACATTCCTCTGCATCGTTGTTGATGTTTTGTGGCTTTCCTCAAAGATTAGGTTGGCTGCATAAGTATATATACTTTTGACCATTTAAATAAAAAAACCTTACAACTTTTATAAAATTATAAACTCAAGGAGAGGGTATATTTTTTTTCCTCTGTATTGTCGTTGACGTTATGTAGCTTGCTCCAAAAACATTATTAAAGGTTTGGCGTTTACATCTGAACTGGAGGTACACTTTCAAACCCTGTATATTTGGCCCAAGGTTTGTGAAATTGCTTGCGAGGAAAGCTCTCAATTTCGCGCACTTCGCCGTGGCAGATCCGGCCTATTGTCACTCTACGCCAAGTACTGATGCACATAGAACTCTCAGTTAGAGACGGTTCTAGACAATTGACCCTACAAATTTAGTAGGGATTTGCTGATGCACATCCCTACTAAATTCGTAGGTTCAATTGTCGTTACTCGCCTCGTAGTAACGAGACGAGTCACATAAATTTTCTAAAAAAGATGATGTATTTCAAAAGTTAGGCGATACGTTCGCCTACTGCCAAAACCGTTTGCGTAACACCTAAACTTGTCCTTGGAAACGATTCTGGATGCAAGGGAAGGATAATACCAAGTTACCAACATCTAGGTTCATCATTATCATCATCAGCCTATAATGTTCCCACTGCTGGGACACAGGCCCCCTCTCTTCGAGAGGGAGTGGGCTGTAATCTACCACGCGGGCCCAGTGCGGGTTGGTAGATGTAACATATCTTCGAGTTTTTGGTTCTAGGACATTCCGGTTTCCTCACGATGTTTTCCTTCATCGTTTTGAGAGCAGTGGTGATGAAATGACCACTGGGCCACCACTGCTTTTCCACTCTTTGATATTGGCGTAGATACGAGAGTTTTAACCATTGTCGATTGGCAGTGGTTATAATAGCTCCTGCATATTAGTGTAGAAGGAAAACACGTGTTTTACTGTAACTATAATATTATAAGGTAAGTATTCGATTAAATACAGTACGGATTATATGAAGTCGTAAAAAAACTCATTTCAAACGTGACTGTATAAGAATGCATTACTTATACCTCCGCATTTTACTTTCTCGTTACTAGTGAATGTCTCTTACGTGGAAAGATGTAATAAAACAGAGAGATTAGTTTACGTTGTCAAGTATGTACTTACCTACTTTCAAAATATACAAAAGTATTATGAAACTAGCAGATTTCAATAATGCATACAAAAAAGAACGTTCAGTTTTTCTCGAATTTGAATTCTTTTTTCCATAAAAACCAGATTCGAACTATTACGAATATTTGAACACAAAAAATTGCCAAATCAGTCCGGCCGGTGGTTCTCAAGTGATGCACTTACCAACGAACGGCAGTACATTCTTAATAGAAAGAATTAATGATGCCTAAAATTCATAACAAATTTCATTAGCAGCTCATGAGTTAGGCCATGGTCCTCAGTTGTGCTACCATTGTCAATACCTCGGTATCCAATTTCCACAATATCTGGCAATATCCTCACAGCGTAACTGACAAGCTCATGTAAAAATATGCTTAGTTTGATGCTAACTGTTTAAACAATATATTATTCTTTTCATGTCTTTCATTTACACAAAGCAAACTGAACTAACTTAAAAAATCTCATGCTGTCAACAGGCAATATCAGCAATGAAAGCGACAGGTCGTCTGGAGCTGGTGATACGGGAAGGTGCGGGCACGGACCTGGTGTCTCCGGAGAGCTCAGGGTACAACAGTTCAGCATCATCAGCTGCCGGGGAGCGCAGCCCCGCACCCCTCGCGCCGCACGTGCCGCTGGCGCCGCCCGCCGCGCTGCGCCGGCGCCTCGCCAGCGTCGCCGAAGAGGCTGCTGACCGCGCTGACAGGTTATAACTTGAAACAGCTATTGGGCGCTTTGTGGCGTTACTGTATTCGCAGTGTTTAAACTCCATTGTGTGTCGACAACAACATTTTGTGAAGTGATTTTTAATTTATTACAGATTAACTATGAACAGGCTTAAGAGAAGAACATGGGATAGTTTAGATTTCGAATGGAAAAACAATGATATACATAATTTTGATGCACCTTCTGACATCGAACCCGACTACGACTGTCCTAGTATACCAAACAATCCTCACTCATATGAAAATAAAAGTAATATACGATGCAAGAACAAGAAGGAGTATATCACTAGCCCATCGAATAGAACCATCATCAATTTGACTGAAGATGGTGCTACGATACAGTGTAGTTACGATAATAACCAGTCGCCTAGGAAAAATGCGTTTACAGCAAATCATACGAATCGAGACAACGATAAAAAAACGATAGTAGTAGAAGTTCATCATACTAGTACAACGACGTGTGGGAAAAATGCATGTAATTATCCAGCACCGCCATTGAAAAACGATTTCAATTCGGATTCTGCAAGTTTGTCAAGTTCAACTACGTTATCAAGTGCCATTGCCGAGGAAATACAGCGACGTAAGATGGTAAGTACGCGAGCTGATGAAAATGATAAAGTTGAGAATGTGCGCATCTGTGGATTATCTGTTTAGACTTTCTTTTCCGTAAATTCGAGATTAGATTGAAAGTTGAGCCCCGATAATGTCAAAGAATATTTAGATTAGAATTTTTGTAAATATTTTTGGCTTTACGTGACATCTAAACACTTGCGTCACCAATGTCATCATCTAGTAGGTATAGCTATAATACTCGTAGATGGTAAAAGTTTTATTAGTGTTGTTAGTACATCAATTACTACTAAAAACCAAAATCAAACTTTACACAAAAAAGCATGTAAGTTAGTGATGTAATTACTTATATGCTCTTGTGGTTCGATGTAATTAGTTATATGCTCTTGTGGTTCAGGTTAAGCTACAGTTGCCGGGGTTGGTCCGTGGATGGGTGACCATCTTTACATGCCGAGACTCCTCCGTGCCTCGGAAAGGGCTGCCATTCGTGGATCTTTGACAGTCGTTACGAGTCGTCAGAAGCCCGAAATTCTGACACCAGTCTTACCAAGGGGTATCGTATTACCCAGTTATTGGGTTGTGGAGGTCAGATAGGCACTCGCTCCTTGTAAAATACTGGTGTTAAGCGGCATCCGGTTAGACTGGAAGCCGACCCCAATATTGGCATCGGCAGATTGACTTACATGCTCTTGTGAAAAGTTTGATTTTGGTTTTTAACGCAGAAGCTTTGGACCAAAAGGTAAACGTCGCCCGCATTTCCTCTTAAACAAATATTCTCGAGAACCCAAGGAAATTTCGTTTTTTTAAAAGAGTGTAAATGTTACTTACATAGATAGTAACGGTACACACGGCTACAAATCAAGCTATATTTTTCCAGTATAAGCTGACCTCACATTGTACGGAAATCCTATACAATGCGAGATAAGCATTAACTGGAAATGTATAGCTTGATGTGTAGCCGTGTGTGGACCTATGTTAGAGTAAAAAAACATCTTAACATTTTTTCAAATTACTAATTAACCATTAATTTCTGTAGAATAAGAAGAAACCAAAGCCAGAGCCTAACCTACCGCCACCTCCACCTAAGAAGCCGCCTCCACCAAAACCGACGGATGACAAGAAGAAACAGCACGATGCCTTGATGGACGAGTTTAAAAAAGTTCACAGGAAAATGTTTTCAAGTATAGACAACAACGAAAAAAGTCCAGACACACAAAACAATGAGGGAGAATCATTGGTAAGTGCAATTATTTGTTCCGTAGGTGTTGTACCTGATTAGTAAAGCGGAACCTATGAAGCCAGTTGCTTATCGGACACTAGCAATTAGGACGAAACAATCGTTAATTAAGGTGATAAGAATCAGTTTACCAATTCAATTTTGAATATTCATGCCGGGATTTCTGTTGTTATGATTAATATCATCGAGTGTGCTAATATGTGCCCTAATGCTATTAAAATATGCACTATCTATCACATCATCTTATATTCTATTAAATTATACTTATAAATTTTTCCTTGAATGTTGTTGATAAGGTTTTTGTAGGAAGGTAGGTAGGTATTTACGAGCATATTTTGTAATTGTACATTGAGCAACACCACTCCTATTGTATAGGAGTGTCATCGTTGTAACATTATAAAGCCGTAATAAGGAGGTGGTAGGTAATAATGGAGCAGCAATCGACTCTCAAATAAAATCAGATAGTTTTTATACAAATAATATTCGTTATTATGCCACAAAAGGCAAAAAAATAAATTGGTTTGGTAATGTCGTCATACCAGGTACCTATCTTTTGAATCATTAGGACGGAATCCCCCACTCCAAATACACGGCACTAACTGCTTTCCTTAACTTAAAAACACGTGATTTCCTTATAGGAAATGGAAATATATAAAACCACAGAAGTGTAATCATACAAAGTCAGATGTTTTGAGTAGGTACCCTGAATACCTTCATAAAACATTCATATATTGCAGTGACATTTATTATTCTGCAGATGATTTTAGAAAAACTATGTATCACTTTCTTTTATTTATATTATTATCATAACACGACAGTATACTCGTATATTCATAAAAAATCATCGATCATCATTAAATTCTGTCACGTTCTTCCTATCTATAGGTACATACTGTGATTCTAATTGGCAATCATGTTCAAGATGTTTCTTACCGAGGGATATCGTATTACCCAGTTACTGGTTTGTGCCAGTCGCTCCATGTAAAATACGGTATTCTGCTGCATCCGGTTAGACTGGAAGCCGACCCCAACATATTTGGGAAAAGGCTAGGCAGATTTATTGTTCAAAATTACTGTTTAACTTTTGAGCCTGATATCTTATTTGATCAAATCCCGAAAGCGTAGACAATATCAAATAAATAATAACATTAAATATATCATAATAATATCTTTAATATATAATATCATTTTCTCGAAACCTTCTTGTAAACATCGATAAAAATAGAATATAATATGATTACTTTTCTATGTGTGTCTATACCATAAAATCCAACAGGTTGTCGTAGAAACCGGGTTGGCTCCATAACTAGAATCTAATATCGACCCGACAGCCAATAAAGCAGTAAATTCAAGGAAGATATATAAATGCTGTCAATTATAAACCCGTCTGTGGAGACTATCCTCATACGAGTTGGTGTTATTTTATTATCTTTTCGATACTTGAGGATAAGCAAGTTTTAATGATCTCGCTCACGAATCACGCATGTTTGACATTCACAGGTAAATAGGGCTAAACGTGTTTGATGTTACGTGTGTTGGTTTTATGATAATATTTATTGTATAGAGATGGCTTTTAAAATGCACTTTATTCTTGCATGACTGGTAAATATCGATTGTTATTTTGCAATTGACATTTGTAAACTGGGATTAGAAGCGGTTTACCCTGTCAAACCGATGCGTCATGCACGCTCTGCATAAACGCGGCGCGTACGCTATCAGTATGAAAAGAAAATAAAATAAAGTGTTTTTCCTCATTTTCCGTTTACGTAATCATTTTCTAAGGCAACAGTATTTTTCTTATGATTGTATAACGAAACAATAATACCTAGCGTTTGCGCGGCGTTTACACGACATTGACTAAGACTCTACGCAACTGCTACGCAATGCTACGCAGTGCTACGCCAGGCCTACGCAGTGCCTACGCAGTGCCTACGTGCGAATGCTAAACAAAAGTTATTTTAATTAGATAAATGAGAAGCAAATCTATTTCTGGTCTCTAATTAAGGCATATTTTGCTCTGTTATCTTAAAAGTTTTCTCACTAAGCTACCCGTGCAACTTCTTTGTATAGTTATCTAGGTTATGTAACATTAAGTTTCGAGACAATTGCCTTACGAAATTAATTGGGTCACTTCGACACGAATCATTTATTACTACATGGTTACATAAACTTCAAGCAGTTATTGGAGCGTTACTATTTGTTTGTAAAATGCACACGATAACAATTAGGAATCATATCACGATTTACATATATAGATATAACCGTAATTAGGTAAAGGGATCAAATATTGAGCAACCTAATTTACTTACTATTTTATTTTCATTTATTACCTAATTGGTAATGCTTACGTACAATAGTAGATTATTGTACAACTATCTATTTACTCTAGGTACTAATCTTAAAAAAAAATGTAGTAATAAAACTTAAAAAAAAATGCAGTTGTCCACGAATCATCGGAATATTTTAATTTCCGTTTAATATCCAATTTGTAAACAATACTTCTGACCAAAGCTATGAGATGGTACAGGTCTAAGAATTGGGTATCATTATCCTAGGGACTCACAAACTCACAAACTGAGCGGTGGTGGCCCTATGGTAACGGCGTCGACTTACGAGCTCTAGTAGGTCGTAGGTTCGAACCCAGACAGGAGCTTTACTTTGTCTAAATTATTTTATCACCACTCTCTCAAAACGGTGAAAGAAAACATCGTGTGGGAACCGGCATGTCCTCGAACCAAAAATTCGAAGATATGTAACATCTACCATCAACCCGCACTGGGCCCGCGTGGTGGATATGGCTCACTCCCACTCACAGAGAGGAGGCCTGTGTTGTGTCCCAGCAGTGGGATCATCATAGGCCGATTATGCTACCCTCATAGAACGCCGATAAGGTCGACTGTAAGAAGCAGATAGGTAACTTTTTAAGAGTACCTTGCTCCGTACTTGTTACCGTTATTCAATTAAGTAATAAATATTCCTAAGAGATGGTTTATAGCAGGCCGGATAGCTTGGAGTTAGTTTCAGTCACGTTACGTTTCGATCTTGATAACACGACAATAGCTTTTGTTGTAAGACTCGGGTGATCTGGAGATATTTCGTGCTTATCTAATTACACGGACAATAGTTAGGTGCAGCTGTGATGAAAATCAACGTTATTTTTATACTCACTTTCTTATAAAAGGTGTATTGTTAGCCAAATAGTCATTAGTTTGCACGCGATGGACATGGATATCACAGTTGAAATTAGTAATTGCTAACGGTTGTACATCATCATTGTGAGTATCACTAAACCAAGGCGACGACTAGCTAACAAAACAAAATTTTAATAACAACTAAATATTCAAATTAGTCACGGCTCTACAGCCATCGTTTAAGTCGGTGATTTGGTCTAATGATCGCGTCTAAGAACGACGCAAAATTACTGCTGCACTTATTATGAACTAGAACTAGACAAATAGCTCGCGTTGTTGTCAGCTGATATGGAGTTTTTATGGATTGAGGTGCACGGTCGTAGGCACAGCGTCCGGCACGGCGCGGCGGCGCGGCCGGTGTTTCGCTTGATTCTGCTTTGCACTGATAACGGCAGTGAGTAAGCGGTCGGCGAGGGCACACGCCATCGCCGCTCGTGATTTCTGCCCGGCCGCACAGTCGCGCTGCACTCCGCCGGCCGCACACCGCACGTCTCTCCACCGCGACTCGCCATTAATTTTCCTGCGATTTTACACGCTACGGGGAAAATATATGCGACCTTGACGTGTTCATAAACCATTATTTTCGTAATTTTCACGCTACGTTCAAATACTAATTATAATTTCGGTAAAATGAATTCCTGTGTTAGTCTTCGGTGATCATTTGAACTAAGTGATGTGGTGACTTGTGTAAAAACTGTGTTTTTGTAAACTATAACTAGCAAGATGAAGAACATTCGGAAATCGAAACCTTTGGTCATTATACAGTGCTATGAAGTAAGTTGAGTATTGATAAAGTGTTCTTATTATTATTGGAGCGAAACAAAATAAGTACTTACCTACCTACAAAGTTACTTGGAGCTTGGTCTTAACGTGATAGAACATAAGTAGAACCTTTGACTGCGCTATTAAACCTATATTCTGATTTTAAAATATTGTATTATATTTGTTCATGGCAAAACAATGTATCAGAAAGATATTTGTATTGTGGCTGCGAGGTGCACGTAATTTGTTATTGTCCCATCTTATTGTTCACCTTCTAATTTTTCCGTACCAACGCTGACGTCATGGTTGTCGAAAATATCAACAAACTCAAAAAAAAAGTACTCATAACAAAAAATATAGGTATATATTTACCTGTAGTGACGAATAGGTAAAGCACTCATGTTTTTAGGAGTTATCTCTCCGAGTTGACTGATTGCTGAGCACCGATAACACAATATTTTGATTACTGATGATGTTATCTCTTCCCCTAATTTCATCCATGTATTAGGTACCTAATATCGACAGCAACACAAAATATTTGTATGATAGAGCACATGTTGTTGAGCATGATATTCTTTACCTGACTAAAACTTCTCACCAACCTCAGGGCATAAAGTACCTAACTCATATTTTTTACTTCGAAACTAAAACGATTCTGACGAACTAAATAAGAAAAAATAATTGGATTTCTTGGGATTACCGAGAAGCCTGATGCTCAACCTGAGAGCTAATTATGTAGGTATTACAAGCATGCACTCAAAAAACTAACATGAATCGAGTTATAACTTAACATACGAATACATTGATAGGTATTTCCATAACATTGTAGGCAATTATCCAGTATCCACACACACTTATCATTAAATGATCTCATAGTGTGTGCATGGATAAGGCTTTTATGCAATATAACCAAATGATTTACTACCAAATATTAAATTGTGCATTATTTTCTGAAGACACCTATCTTGTAATATTTACAGATAAGTTGTGTCATAATAATATTATGCATATAACGCATTAAAGTCTAAATCTATAGATAATATCCTTATTATTATAATGTGCTTCTGTACATGATGAGTTATTGTATGCAATCAGCATTTAAGTAGTAGTTTGCGAATCAAACAAGGCAATAAGAGGATGCATGTTTTCCTTCACGAGTTGAGATGTTAGTAACTATGCTATATATCATTATTGTATTCATATGACATACATAATTATGTATCTATTACTCGAGCTATGATTGTTACAGTTTAACAGATCATTAGAGCACTCCTCGGAAATCCATAGTCATTCTATTAATAAGAAATTCTGTATGTTGGTGCACTTCTTGACGTCTCATCTCATCATCATCTCATTGAACTGCTTTCAACGAAAGCAAAAAATATTGATTTCTTATTAGGTACACTAGGCATTTACCTGGGTGCATGAAGTAGTTGTGGCAGCCGGCATCTACATCGCCACATGTGAACTACGCAAAATACTGTATCGCACAACCAGGGTTTACCGCACGACTAGCATACAACGTCCCGACATCAATCGTAGGGCAGTAGCCCACCAGACACAACACCTGTTTGGTCGGAGGATTGTCCCCTTTCTACGGAGGATGAGTGAACTTTACACCCTGTTCCTCAAACCTCTATATAGTTAACCTAGCTGCTATCAGCTACCATGATCTAATTATTAGTATGTTCAATTAAAATATATAGGAACACCCCGCCTACGAATTTGGCATTTTCCTTAATTTTGAGGAAAACCGTTAGTTACTAATTAATCAGATTACCTTATCGCTTTAATGGAACACCTCACGAGTGTACCAAGAGCCACTTTTCGCAGCTCTATTATTACCTATGGTAAGTTTGCCGAGAGCGATACATGTAAAAGGGGGCAAGCGGCCAGTCTGCCGGACACACAGCTCAAATCCCGCTGACTCAAAACTTGTCAAGCGGAAAATCACAACTAGGTACATTTTCTTCTGTTAAGTAGTTTTATCAGTTTGTTGGATAGTATCAATATCTGGGCCAAATAGGATAATTATGTAAGCCACCTCATCAGTGACCTCAATAGTAATTTCGCAAAAAATAAAAATAAGACGAACCATAACTAAAACCTTATCTAAAATACAAAAGTGATACGTGAGATTAACGCCGCTTAATACTTAAGGGAGTGCCGACTGCATGATTCATTATTTACATTTAATTAAACTAATATTATTGTGTCGATGGACTTACAACCTTCACGCTAGGCTCAACACGTTATCGTTCGCGTGATTTTGACGCCGTGCTGATTAATATTAAGTACGTATCTTTGGCATCAGCAGTTGGGGTTAAGCCAGATGACGTTTGGCTCATGCAGACGACAATAAATAAATAAATTACGATGACGCCAATAAACAATAGAAATAATTGTTCTATAGAGCAAAATCAAAAGAAAACAATTCGGATTTATTTTTGTTATATATTTTCTGGTGTACAATAAAGCTTAAATAAATAAAACTAAGGCAGAAGAATCTCACTTTCGCGGGTTCAATTTTTAACCTCTACCACAGCTGAGGTTAGTAAGCATTACAATTTTATTTTTAGATGAACACAATATAACCACCGTATTTCATTAAGGATGTTGCTTAAAACGTATCTTAAGAATTCCTCTGTAATGAACCTAATCATGGAAAGACAATTAAAACCGTGGAACCTGCGCGAGCGCATACAAACTATGTTTATATAACTCGTGCGGCGACTATATATATGTAGATATAAATGTGCATGTTATGTACAGAGCTTATCGTGTACTGCTATAATGCGAGTGTAATGTATTTGCCTAAAACATAGCCTTCGTTTTTGTTCACGTTCATAGTCGGTAATACTTTTTCTGTTAGCCTCCACTACAACATTACCTACTTCCTTTGGCTAATGATGTGTTTGGTCAAAGTTCAATGTCAATGGCGATTAGATTAGTTATTTGCTGTATTTTTCCTATTTTGCGAAAATTGTTAAGGTAAAGTTATGCTGCAGGTAGGTAATATGTAATGGCAAACTCATTCGTTTCAACATACGCCACTAATCTTGGTTGTAGGCTAATTTGCGGCTACATCGTTTTTACACATACATATTGAAATTTCAAATATTTTTACTCTGAAATCGAAATAAAATGGACACTTTCTTTCAAATTCAAGTTAGTTGTAAAACTTGATGTTTATGATGTAAGGATTAATTTAATCGTATTGTTGATTGTTGCAAATAATTAACTTCCCATCTAACAGTAATATAATGTTCTTGCGTTCACTGTTGTTACAAATATTTCAAGTAATCCTATAAGCGAAACTTACCTCTAGATTGTTCCGATCATTTACATACTTTAAGGAGAACCTTAGAAAGTTTAAATACAATCTAACAGCTAACAACTTTTCCCACAGGACCGTCAACAGACATTACCTCTGAGGAAGGCAGAGCAACCTGCAGAAGTAACCAATAACAACCATTTCAACCATGCCCCATTGAAGAGGGAAGCCACGGACCATCCTCCTCCCCCACCACCAGTGAGTAATATCTTATGTTCAAAAGCATTCAGAAAGAAAGAAAATACATTTATTTGCGGTAAATAAGATGCGAAGAAAAAACACAAACACAAAAAAGCTTGCTCAGCATATTGCTGTGACACTACGCGAGACAGAGCCACAGCGCTAATGTTTCTATATCAGTTCATGCCCACAGGATAGGACCTTCATTTGATATCATCACAAAGAGTCTCCTCCTGTTTCTTTTCCTACTATCAAAAGCCATGTGACTAAATGTCTTAGTTAAACGTTCCAAAAGTATAGAGTATTTATTTATTATTAATAAATTGTTTGTTATTGTACTTAATACATGTGTGTCTCAATCTAAACCAGTTATATTCAAGGTGCTAACTATCGGGAACTTACCTGTACCTACGTAGGTTATTTGAGGTTGAGGTCGTACACGATTAATATCCAGTACCTATTTGATTTATAATTTATACGTGGCTATTGTTTGCGGACGTATAAAAGTGACAAGATTTGGAAGAAGTTACTTACCGCTTTTATTGCACCTACAAGAAAATATGAGATTTTGTTAAATAAGTAGGCTAGATTAGTATAAATACCCTAAAAACGCACTCAAATATACAGGCTGGCAGGGACATCGACGCGAAAACTGTTACCATGGATTCAGTACATGATTCTGAAACCTTAAAAATTTTTCGTCGGTCATTAAAAAAACATTCACAGTTTGGTCATTAACAAACGCGTCGATGTCTCTGCCACCCTGTATACTCTTATTGAGCGATTCAAATCATAGCGAATGCTTTATTATTTGTTCTCCTCACAATCTACCAGCAAAGTGACTGTAAAAATATTCACGTGTGTTTTCCAGATGCCGGCTCCAAATGGTCAACAGATGCCGGCTACTAATGGTCATCAACCGCCGGCTACAAATGGTCATCAGATTCCGGCTACAAATGGTCATCAGAACGGAAACCATAAAGTCATAGAGAACCAAAAACCCATTCCTAAAACATTTACCGCTGAACTTCTAACAAATCCAAACTTTAGGAAAAATGGAACTCTGACAAGAACTCCTACACCAGATTACATTAAGAAAACTGAACCTACCCCACAAATAAAAAATATGAAAGACGAAAAGGCTGACATGGAGTCACTAGAATCTTATAAATTAAAGAATCCTTCGAATGTACTACCAAAGCCACCGTCAAACTATTTTGTGAAAGCTCCGAACGGTACAGCGACGATGAAGAAACACTCTCGTCCTGTGTCAGTAACGATTGGTGAATATGCATATGGAGGTGGAAGCAGGCGCGAACCAACGAAGCTCGACTTCCTAAATGGAGATAAAACCGATGGTCATCGTGATGCAGATGAGGAAGTCCCTATAACCAATAGACTACAATCAGAACTGGCTCTAACACTATCTAGATCGAATTTACGTAAGAAGACTGAAGCTCTGGTAAGTACTGTTATATCATTTAGATTATCATGTCATGTTTATCTAGAATATAAAATTGAAAGTCAAATGTTATGTAAATTTCATGTATTTTGATTCTATAATACAATATTTTATTCATCTAAATGCAAATACTGTCCCAAAATATTGGTTGATGATGCAATATTAATTATGTATATGTAACATGTGCGTACCCACTCATATATACATCCGCCAATAAATCAAAATACGACTATATTTTTCTTTTTAATTATAGTTTCGCAATAAAATACTCGCAAGTTCTATGAATTAACTCTATTGGTTTTGATTACAAAAAAAAATTGTGATGGCCTTTTTATCACAGCCGATGGTGTATTCAAGTATAGTGCAGTTTTCGCGGTTGTTTTTGTAATTTGTAACATACCTCCGCGACGATGTTTTCATAACAAAAATATATGTTTATTCACACGGGAATGTTTTTGATATAACATTTGTGTTATGTATTTCGTTACGGCTGGATAAAGTTTCGGGTTACATAAATGGTTTACATTATTATTTATTCCTTTCTACATTCGAAATGCCAAAACACCTATGGTTGTTATCCAAGTTTATTTGAAAATACGTTAAACAATAGGTACCACTGTAACAATTATTTGTTTAGAAAAAAATCTCTATCAATATTATCTTCTTTAACCGGCATAGTGATATCATCGTTATGAAAATTTATTTCAGGATCATGGAAATATCAATAGAAGTTTTAACAATAACGAAGACAGTGATTCTTCTGTTGATAAAATATTTCACGCTAGATATGGACATAATCTGTTACCGTTACCACCCTGTATAACGATACCCAAAGTGTCCGTTTCAAAAATAGTTTCAAACCAGGCTGTGAGACTGTTTAATTAATTACAATAAATAGACATCAGTTAATTCAAAGTGCACTATAATACAATTTTTATTGTAGTTGAATGGACACGCGTGTTTTTCACTAACAATTTATTTAGGTGATGGTTGTTTACGATCCGATCTTTTACACTTTATTCTTGTCTTGTTCTGTACTCACTGAATGCATCTGTTTACCTGTAGTGCTATTCTGTAATCATCTCACCGTGAAAACTTAGGTGAAGTGAGCGTGGAGTGAGCTGTCATTCCACAGGGATTGACACTATTGACAGCTCACTTCACCCAAGTTTTCACGGTGAGATGTTTACAGAATAGCATGGCTGTTATCATTTTTGACACTTGAATTTTTGTTTACAGGCGGACGCCAGCCGATGAGGAAACAAGCGAATTTTTAATATCATTTAATATATTATGATTTTAAAATTAGACGTCTAGTGAAAATAAAACATTTTGGTTAGAATTTAAATAGTCGACCAAAGTTAGATAAGTATTTAATTTATGAATTGGAAAACTTTAGATTGTAATGTAAGTAGGTAGTGCCACGTCTTAAATGTATGGACTATGAAACTACGATAATGTGTGTTATTGTATCATAGGTGTTAAAAAATTGTGTCGATATGTAGTTAATATTTATAGTCCCGAAACCATGTGTAATTATTATGGGTTTATTATATTGTATATCTGTGGAATGCCTAAGTCATAATAAATGCTGGTTTAAATTTAAATGGTTTTATTGTTTAGTAGGCCGATACAATTACAAACTTGTCTTGACCGGTGATAGGCAGATCGATTGCAAGAATATAAAAATTGTTTAAGGACCTGACAAGAACTTGTATCTCTTAATTAGGTACCCTAGGTATGTTTATAAATATAACACAGAAATTGATATTTTACTTCACCGTGGGATTTTCATCGATCTACGTTTTTTCTAGAAAGAGGGCAACTTTTCGTGCGGATATCTTCATAGACACGCATCTATGAAGATCTCCGCACGAAAAGTTTCTATTAGACCTCGCACGCACTGCCGTGCGTTTTTTTCCGCATGAACTGTGAAGTATGGACTGTCATATGAAACGCATGCGGTTTATTCACAGTTGGCGACCCGCTGCAAATTTGCGGTGCGTCACTCGCAAATATTTTTGAACCGCACAGAGATGAAAAAAAACTAACGGCAGTGCGGGCTAGGCCTAATACGGTGTAGGTAGGTACCTTCCTACATACATATAATTGCAGTGTACGCAGAAACATGTAATTTTTCGGACATTTATAGGATCTGCTGCGTAGGTGTAGGTACGTAGTCAGATTTGATAATAGGATCTACAAGACTAACGAAAGTTGAAATTCCGCTTATAAAATCCGATAAATTCTACTTAACTACGCCTAGGTATATTAGCGGATAGAATAGTACCTACACATTATTAGGAAAACAAAATGGGAATTGTTTAGGCATCGTTACATACATGCAGTTTTAATAGAGTTCAAAGTTATGTAAAGTTATAGATCTTAGTTAAAAATGGTCAAAAATATTTTTGCGTACTTAAATTTAAGGACCTTACCTGGGTATCATAATTAACTTTGCAAATTTTGTCTTTGAGCAGCTGTAGGTGTACATGAAATAGAGATAAGCCGAGATTAGCTCAAGGAAGAGGGCAAATCTTCTTCTTAGCGTATCGGTCGCAATCTGAATGAACACTGCCCAGAACTCGGCTACGTAATGGCTACGTCTTCCATTAATCACGTGATTTTTTTTAGCAACTTTTTAACCCCTCCCTCCCCCTAGTGATACGTGGTGAGGTTTTAGACTAACCCTACCTAAAATCTCGTTTATTTTTTTGGTACAACGTATCTTAAAATTCAGAATACCTTATCTTTAAATACAGGTAAAATCGTTGCCTGGCAAGGGCGAGTAACGGTCACGCGCCGTTTTTCGGTTTAAAAATCGCGCGTTCAACGAAAAAAATAATACACGTGATATTTCACTACACCACCCTTGTGATTATTTCGTCATTTCTACCGAACCCCTCCCTCCCTCACGATGATTAATGGACGACCCCGTACCTACTTATTTGGCTCAATCACTTTATATCGACCATTAGTTCTTGTCACGTGCAGCTGACAGGACACGCAGCACATGATAGTAAGTGTCCCATCATTTGTCGAACAGCATCACATACTCCAAGGCGGAGTCGTCTATGAATCTTCCCCTTTTTCCTTACTTCGGTCCAGGTGGGAGATCTTTAGCAGGTGGAGCGAATGGTTTGGGTAAGGAAGCACTGTCTCGCCACAGCTTCAGTCTTTCTTTTAATCGTTCGCCAGTGAGTGCGACACACTTTAAAATACTGTTTCGTGGCACAAAGATGTCGTCGTGCAAAGGGTGTCGTGTGTCGGAGACCTTTTTGGCTCTCGCTGGAGCTTGCCACCGCTCTGCGAACTACTGGTGGCGCTATCTAGGCAAATATCATTAAACGTTTGCATAATATTTAGATAGGTACTTACGTACTTTTTTCTGCGAGAGTTTTTGGTTTGTGTCATTAAAAAGTCACTGCTGTCAGGTCTAAATGTTCATTGCATTGCAACTGTCATCAAATCTTAGAACAATGAATCTTTAATATAACAAAGCACTATCCACTATCCATATATTCATTACTGGGTCTCTATCACAAGAATTACCAGAATATCAGCTAATAATCGCCATGCTGTTTGGAACGATAAAAAAATTGCTTACCAGTGAATATAACGAATTTGATGACACAATTTTAGTCGAAAGTCCATTTAACGAGACAACGAGAGATGGCACAGTAAAGTTACGTTTGGTGCAGCTTGGTACGTTATTTTACGAGAATATGGCCCACATTTTATACTCCACATTGTAGGTACTTATTAGGTAAGCATGAGGGCCTGGATTCAATTCCCGGGTCGGGCAGGTTATTGGGTTTTTCCATCTGGAATTTTGCAGTAGCAGCACGGAGTCCGGATTTGTGCCCGGTGATTCCAATAGGCTCGCCCCCTATTACATGGGACTTAAACATAACTGGCGAAATGTGGGTTATCTATAGGTACACCTATACCTAACCCTTCGGGGAATACAGGCGTGAAGTACTTATTAATAAACTTAGGATAGAAATGTTCCATGGTTTATAGGGTTGGTTGTTAATGGTTTTCATAATTTCAATTTCAAATAGCCTTTATTAGCAACCCTTTTTTTTAGCTGGGAAATGATCAAATAACTTCTTCCGCTCTGGGCGGAGCGGGAGGACGTGTCAGACTCTTACTGACTAAAACCCACCCGTGTTCCTTCTGTTGCCTGTACGTTGCCAGGGGCCACGGTATCCCTTTCGGCATTTCCCGCGACCCCGGCAGGCTTTATTAGCAATCATTAAAACTAGTTTTACAATTTATTTAAATTAAAGGTTTAGACATCACAATTCTCCAGACTGCTTTGCTGTTTAGCATAGGCCTCCCCAAGCTTTTCTATAGCTCACGGTCGTGAGTGTTTCTCTTCCATATCCCTCCCGCAGTAGGTCTCAAATCGTCTTCCTATCTTTGAAATGGTCTTCCTTTTTCCTCTTTCTTTCTCTCCCAGAGAAGGAAAGAGGAAAACCATTCTGTTCTCTTCTTTCATAACTAACTCTTTATTATTTACACCACACATTTTTTTTTTTTTTAATTTAATTATTATGATTATTTTAGGATTAAGTTCAAAAGCTTTTATAATCGCTTCTGAACATGATATCACTGGGAAAAATAGAACAACTAGTGACGGTAGTCCACTGTGTCGTGAATCAAGTGTCATAGAAATACTTTCATTGTATCCATGGGAGTCTATCAGGTTGACTGTGTTTAAAAGAAGTCAAAAGCAGGCACTAAAGGCGTCGTTTGCTAACAATGGTATAAGGTATTTTGAATTGCGAGACATGCCTAAAAAAAAGGTAAGGACAATCATTCATTCATTCATACTCAAGCAAAATTAGTTAGCGTGTTTTTATAAAGTACAAGTTCTTGATGTCACTGTGTCAGGTTGCTCTACTGGTTAGGAATGTATTAGCTAGGAGTTACGTTGGTCAGTCGAGGACCATCATCACCTACCACGACATCCAATCTTAATATTAAAAATGCTTATGTGAGTTTGTTTGTAACGCTTTCACGGTAAGACGGCTGTGCACATGAGTAGACCATGACCTGGGTAATAGGACATAGAGGATACTTTTTATCTCGGTAGTACGTTGAATATTCCGGAAGTACGTCGTTATCGTGGGCTAATTGCCGACCTCCACGCGGGCGAAACCGTGGGTAAATGCCAGTACTTAAGGGGATGCGCTTTTTTTTTTTGGATGGGAAATTATCAAATAACTTCTCCCGCTCTGGGTGGAGCGGGAGGGCGT
The DNA here is from genome assembly GCA_914767755.1 of Agrochola circellaris. Classification (NCBI taxonomy): domain Eukaryota; kingdom Metazoa; phylum Arthropoda; class Insecta; order Lepidoptera; family Noctuidae; genus Agrochola; species Agrochola circellaris. The sequence goes on from OU611847.1 coordinate 9,514,573, forward strand.
GTCAGACTTTTACTGACTAAAACCCACCCGTGTTCCTTCCGATGCCTGTGTGCCGAGGTCGCGATATCCCTTTCAGACAAACCCGCAACCCCGGCAGGCATTGGCCCTTCCGGACCCCGTCAGTTGGTGCTGACATCTCTTTGAGGCGCGCGTGGAACACAACGCGCCGTCGACCCGGGCCTGGTCCCTATCGGACGGCGAGCTACCCATTGCTCACCGTCCGCAAGCCCGCGCCTACGGTGGCCGGAAGTCGGCTCTCGACTCCCGACGCCCGGGGCGTCTCCTGCGGCGACTAGGGGCGCGAGGGGGCGCATTTTGCCTCTCCCTCGCGCGCTCCGCCTCCTCCTTCGCGAGCATTACTGCTTCGCAGAAGGAGGTGACGGCCTCCCATGCACTCTCGCTCCGGACCATGGCCTGAACCAGGGCCGGACGCGAGAGATCGCCGCCGCCGATCGCCTCCGTGAGGACACGGCGGTGCTCCGCCCAAGCTGGGCAGACCTCCACCGTATGCTCCACCGTGTCCTCCGGGCGATCCACACAGTGGTGACACCCGGGCGTTTCCTCCCGTTTTATTCTGAACAGGAACCTCCCGAAACAACCATGTCCGGTGAGGACCTGTGTCAGGCGGAAGGTGAGGACGCCGTGGCGCCTCTCTAGCCACTCCTCAAAGAGGGGACTTATCGCCACAATTGTGGCGTGCCCAAAGGGGATGCGCTAAGGTAGCCCGCGAGATTCAAATTTTCTTGAGTTTTTTCAATTTTGCAGGTCAGTGTCAGGTTGTACGTTGATTAAAATATAATTCGTCTTATATAATTATAATCATTACAATCAGCAATATAAAATATGGCTTTATATAATTATAATCATTACAATCAGCAATACAACTCCATAAGTTAGCATAATTGTCAAATGTCATGATTTCATGAAATAGTCATTCAGTGGGACTACATGAACTTAGAGAGTTGTATTGATAATTTCTATGATTATAATTCTATAATTAAACATTAGATACGGCCGCGAATCATATTTAGATCAACATAGAACATGATACTGACCTGCAAATTGCAAAAAATGTAAGAAAATTTGAATTTCGCGGGCTACCTTGACGCTTTCGCCAGCAATATTTTTTAATAGCTCTCGTGCGACATACAACATGAGAAAAATATTTCTAATTCTCATTCTCAGATATTTTGGAGTCTTTGGCGTAGCAGTATAAAAGAACTACATTGCTCAGATAAAAAGTGGCCTTTCACACTGTCAACCCAAATAAACACTAGAAGACAAGAAACTCGCGTAGCAGCATGCATCGAATTACGTTTTATAAAACATACCGAGAAGGTATAATTGATACTTATTTATTTTTAGGGTTCCAAAAAAAACGGAACCCATCTAGGATCATTTCGTTGTCCGTCTGTCTGTCAGTCTGTCAGTACCCTTTTTCTCAGGAAAGCGTGGAGCTATCAAGTTGAAATTTATGTCAAATCGTAGGTCTACGGTCCCCTGAAGCTCTAAAAATCAAGCTTCTAAGTCAAGGCAATAAAAAATACGACCATATTGCGATATATTTTGATACTCGTAAATAAATCAAAACCTACAGGGTACTTCCCGTTGACCTAGAATCACAGATATAGATAGACATAGATAACGCAAGTATCACGAACACGATCTGTATGAAAACCAAGCGTGCCATTTTTTGATTACCTACTATGACGTCACAAGCACTATTTAGTGATGGGAAAATAAAATCGATTCAAAGACGGCGCCGCGTGCGGCACCCGTCTCGCCCCACCCCCCGCCTGATTCTACCCTTTTTCATCTCAATTTTGAATAAAGATCGCCTTTGTATATACCATTTCTCAATTCTCAATTACCGTACGAATACTATTTATTGAGTAGGTAATTGTGTACAGTAAATAATTATTAAGAATCGTTTAAATAGATTAATTAATCGATTTTGTGACAGAGTAATGAGATAGACAGAGGAATGAGATAAACAAAGGAAAATAAAATTCCTGATCTGCTTAGTAGCTGCCTACTAAGCAGATCAGGAATTTTATTTTCCTTTGATCTGCTTAGTAGGCAGTTAGGGATTTATAATTTCTTCAAATTGTTAGTATTTCCCTACTTATTTCTTGTAATTGTTGTAGATTATCAAGATGACAGAAACAAAAAAAAAAACAGGGAAGAAACAAAGCATGCTTCCTCAAAATGTATTGAACAAATAGTGCTATGCTTTGTTGGGAACCCATCTTTATTTCCCGCCGCCTCAATAGATTTTTCTTTTAAATTGGGTTCATGTGGAAAACTAAAAAAAAACACTAAACGTTACAATTATTTATTAAAATTGTCTACATAATTAGTACCTATAAAATACAAAATCATTCCTCTGTTTCCGAAATCGATTCTTGAGAATCGATTTATGTTGCATACGATGAACAGCACTAATCGCTAAAATTGACAGAAAAATGATAAAAGCGCCTTTACTACGAAACCGATGCGATATACGATAGTATCACTTGCTTCGATATTCATCACTTGTTAAAAGAAAACGTCGCATCAACCGCTTCAAGTAAAAGCCGCAATGTAATACGAATATGCAGTTTACGTTTGATGACCTATGTTTTTCTCAAATTTGGTATTACAGAGGGTATTAGATTAAAAATAATTGATTTTAATATTAAATACGCATAATATTAATCACAAAATGACTTACCGATGGAAGGAAATATTTCCTTTATTTTTTCTCCTCGCATTTGTACAGTTTTTACAATTTATAACTGAGCAATTAACCATTTTAAGTTTTATAACTGACGTCCGACTAGCGTGGCACACCGATGCAGACTGATCGCGAAAGTGGCGGCTTACGATTTTTGTACGTAAGCTGGGCACGCGAAGTAATTGCGCTTGCGTTATCTATGTCTATCTATTGCGTTATCTATATCTATCTGTGCCTAGAATCATGAAATTTGGCACGAAGCAAGGTCTCACAGCACAAGTAAAGGAAAAAGTTCGAAAATCGTTATTTAAAAAAATATGTTTTTGCGATTAGGTTCAAACTTACATTTGCAGTTGGGGAATTGACCGTGTGGCGTATATCGATGTATGGGAGAAAATGCTTTTCAACTACAATGTTAAATTTGTTTTTGGGATAAGTTCATCCCAACTACGGAACCCACCATTTCATTGTGCGTGGTCCGACACGCTGGTGGCCCATTTTTTAACTGCTCCTATAAAGTATCAATCAATTTTGTGATCTTATATTTATTTATTTCTCATGCAGGAGAAATGGTTAAAGTGGACAGACAAATATTTATATTTGGGGTCTACCAGAGAAGAGGAAGACAAAGTGCGACCTGTGCCAGTGCCTGGCTTGGGACGTTCTGAGGAGATCAATCTTTACTATTTAAAACCGAGATATTTCGGTTGCTGGGAGCAATCAGAACATTGGGTCCAGTGTGAAGATAGCTCAATAAATACCCTTTATTAAAAATGATTGACACTCGTATTGTATAACAGTTTTTATATAATCTTTATCTATATTATACATATTTTATTTACTTAAACAAGCCAATTATTTGGAGCTGTCATAAGCAGATGACAATATGTATACCGCTATCTATGAACAAGTTTTAATTGGCGATGAACAAGTTTTGAAGCCCGTTGCCCACGCCCACCAAACACAACACCTGTCTGTCAACAGTGTCGGACTTAAGGTATTTCGAAGTAAAGTATTGTCGAAATGAAGACGTGTCGGAGTTCCATAATGTCGAAGTAAATATTTTCATATTACGGTTTGTCGAAATTCAGTTGGTAGTCCATGGCTGCGCATACCTGGTCATCGCCCTCAACCTCATCACCAACCTTGACAGTACACACTGCACGTATAGGCCGGTTAGTAGGTACTCGTAAGTAGAGATGCACTTCTCTCCTGGTCGACGCAGCAGCCGGTCACTCCGCAGTACTGCACCTCTCTGACCCACTGGAGGATTAGAGCTTTTAAGCAGCGTTAGTACCTAAGGTCAGGTAAGGCCTCAGGTCGCATCTTATTTAAAAGCGATCGTGGCGCGAATACGCGATCGTCGCGGACGTATGTCGCTTTTTGTTCAAAAACCGGAAAGAGCACTTTATCGCGGAAGGCGCGAAAAAGTGACATATGCACGCGACGATCGCGTACTATAAGTTCGCACGTCTATCACCAGGGCCACAGACATTCCGGAAGTCTTGCGACACTATTTATTAAATTTTTAGGGACTGAAATTCTTGATCGAATTCGAACAAAATGTTTCTCTTTGAACTAAGTTTTCTCCTCAACCAGCCATGCTATTCTGTAAACATCTCACCATGAAAACTTGGGTGAAGTGAGCTGTCAATAGTGTCAATCCCTGTGGAATGACAGCTCACTCCACGATCACTTCACCTAAGTTTTCACGGTGAGATGGTTACAGAATAGCACTGCAGGGGTCTGTTAAAAGTATAGTATTCGCGGCCCTTGACTTCAATAAGGTTGAACCTTATTGAATTCAAGGGCCGAGAATACTTTGATTTTGATTCGGCGGGTCGCAACACAAGGAAAAATTATTATATTTATTTTATAAACTTATAGGTAAGGAAATGCAACTAATAAAATTCAATCATTGAAAATTTTTGATGTTTGACATTGTTTACTCTTAACTAATTTATCACTATCTTTCCCAATAGGTAGGTAGTGGTTGTTGCAATTCTCAAATTGTTTTCAAAGGGAATGTCGGTGATTCTGGTCTTTGCCCCTGGACTTTACGTTTTTCATTCGAGAAAATAACTGCACGCATATATTATGAAAAAAGTGATGGCATTTTCAGTGCACGATTTCAGTTTTATGGAAAATTTGAATCGGGGATATATTTTGATGGATGTTTTGTGGTCTATTTTGTTTTCAATTTCTAGATATTAATAGTTTTAAAACGAAATATAATTTGGCAAAATATTGCCGGGCCGCCAAGGAAGCCACCGCGGGCCGCGGGTTGAAGACCTTTGTCCTAAACTATAAATAATCGCTGAAATTGATGAGGATATTTCGGAAAGCCATTGGCGAGAGGGTTTTATAAAATGTTTTGGATCACTGCCAAACGGGCCTGGCGGCTACCCTTTAAAGGGGTGATAGACGTGCGAGCAAGTACGCGTACTTATGGCTCGACGACCTTACTCGCCCGTGTGTCATACTTAGTACGCGCACTTTAAAACCGCTGAGTAAGTTCGTCGGCGATCCAATAGGTTTGAAATTTTGCTCGTAGCCCGCCTTGGTTCGTAATTTCCTACATCTGTTATCGCTGCGAGTCGCGAGCCGCCATTTTGTTTCGACATTAGTATGTTTGTTTAGTTTGTTTCGGAAAATTCGTTAACATCGCGATACAGTATGAACAAGCTTCACGTTTGTCACCGACGGCAAGCCGAGTAAGTACGCGAACTTAAAAACCGCGTACTTTAAGATCGCACGTCATCACCCACTTTACATTTATGAAATTTTATTTGGAAGTCATCAAGAATCATTTTTACCGGCGATGAGAAATTTCATCGGGGGCGGGACACACGCCTTGTATTAAAATAAGATTTTGGAAAAAAATACAGAAAAGGCTATATAAGAGGCTAATACAGAAAAACCCAGAGAGTCGATCAATGCGCTACGTGTACAATGAATGGCTATCGACTAGGCTGTATAATAAAGGGCCTTTGCTTCTTCGTCGTTAGATATAAAAATAACAAACATAACCTTAAAAATAAAATGACAGAAACTAAAAGTGTGATAATGTCAAAATGATTAAATTCAAATCCAAACATTGGGAAAACGGTGATAATTATTTACAAATATTATTTATATTATATATATAAACTATTCCAAATATGTCTTTTCTAGTGAGAATTGTGCGACATTTGACATTTCCAAAATATCGGAATAACCTAGTGTTATTTAATTTTGCAAATGGGGTACAAAAATGTAGCAGAAGCATTCATAGTAACCCATACCTGAATGCTAGAATGTTTATGGAGCATGAAAATAAATATGCTTATAGTATTTTGGAAGACAAAGGCTATGCTATTAGCTTAAATTGCAATATGCAGCAAGAGACTTTAAGTGAAGAACAATTTAAAGAAGCACTCCAAGTGAACTGGTCCAAGAAGTCTTATCCCGAAGTTTTAGAGATTTTTCCTAAATTTGCTTTATATTGTTCAGAACACAACTTGTGTATCTCTAATAAGATATTTGATACATACATAGACCATCTTACTGACTGTTTAAAAATGGCAAATGATAAAGAGTTGAAATCCATATTTTATGCTTTAAATAAGTGGCCAGAAACAGATTCAATCCGAACTCGCAACTACATAGAAGTCTGGGCAGCTTTGGACGACGAGTGTTTAAACAGAATAAGGAATTGGACACATGATGAATTACTTTCTTTTGTAGCACTGTTCTATATGATAAATGTAACAAGATATAGTGAATTTTCTATTAAAAGCATGCAAAAATTAGCCAGTAAAGCAAAGCAACTAACTCCGGGGCAAATAGTACAAACAATGTTTTTTATTGGAATAAGGAGAAAATCACCATTTGATATGCACAATTTAGAAATTGAGATAAACAAAAAGTACTCACTATTTACTGTTGACGATTTGGCCATTATGTGTATGGGATTCTTCAAAAGTAAAACACCTGTAAGAGATATGGACTTAGTGCTGAAAATGATTAACACAGTGATTGAAAACTCAAAAATCATACATGAAGTATCATTGGCTGCTTTATTAAAACTAATTCGATACTCAACAAAATCAACCCTTGACAACAGAATATACAGACTACTGGAAGCATTGCAGCATGAAGTGCCTCGGCTATCAGTGATGTGTAATGTGCATTTAGCACTAGTAGGAACTTCTACATTAAACTTACATGAAGAGTGTTTACATAAAATTGCTGAAAATGTAAGCCAATCCATGTTCCAAACAAGGGTTAAAGACCTTGAAAGATTAGTTTTATCTTATGGAACATTTAACTTAATACCTCGAACAAAAGAATGTTTCTTCTCCCAAGTTATAGATGAATTAAGAAAGCCTGAAAGAAGACCAGAAATTGGCACTCATGGCAGATCATTTGCATGCTGCATAGCATATTTAACTCTTTTAGGCATCCACCCTGTGGATCTTATCAATGAAGTTTTAAGTACAGAATTTTTAGAACAGACATACGGGAAGTATTGTTATAACTATGGGAGAGAAATTCTGATATTGAATAATGTAGCAGAAATATTTTGCAGTGATGTTAAAGTAAATCGTCTTCAAGATAAATACATTCAAATTTTGGCAAAAAAATATACAGATTATATACCAAATGATCAATTTGACAAACAGTATAATATTACTGAAAGGTTGGTCTTGGATATTATGAAAACTTTGAAAGTTACTCGTGGCGGTAATGAGTATGTTGTTGGGGAACACATCTTACCTCATCATCAAAGAGGAGGTACAAAATGAAATATTTATGAATTTTATAACACTTAAATACCCCCACTTAAAATGCTGTCTATGACCAATAAAATGATACCTTATTTTCTTTCAGATATAGTAATTTGTAATGATGTTAGTGGAGCCCCAGTTGTAGTCAAAGATGTATTTACAACGAAAAATTTTGGACTACTACGAAGGCCTCCTGATAATAATGTCTGGATAGCATTGGTGATAGCTGGCAGAAATGCAATAATTCATGATACTGACAATGCGACTGGCTTCTTTACAAGTAAAGTTAGAGAACTTGAAGCACTAGGGTATCATGGAGTTTTGGTAAGCACATTATAACTACTTATGACTAATAATAATTGCTGTTAATAGTTTTGCTTTATTACCACCTTTTTCAGAGTTCTGAAACCAGTCAATACAATCAAACAACAAATATTTAAATACTAAACCTCGAGTTTGTTTAAAAGTAACTAATGCTTCCTGCTTTTTTCAACCTTCTGCAAACACTTTCCATCATAGCTAGGTAGGTACTATAAATTATAAAGCAAGGTTTATGACAATGAAAAATTTCACAAATCTTTTTAATAAACTAAAGAAAAATCTGTAACACAGATAAACAACTTCCATTTTTTCAGGTACCGTGGAGTAAGTATTCAAAATTGAAAACAACAGAAGAAAAAGCAGGTTACTTAAATAGCTTAATTAACGATTCTGTAAGGAAAATCAAATAAATCTTAAGACATATGTAATAGTCAGCATTATTATTTTTATCAACCCATTTATATAATTTGTATGTATTTGGACGGAAAAGAAAGAAAGAAAATACGTTTATTTGCGGCACACATGTTATTTTATTTACATAGCAGGTAGTGGTATGCGAATATGTGTGGGGTAGGTACTACAACTAAAAAGTGAAAAATAAAAACTTTTTACAAAAAAAAACAACTGACTTCCTAAAAACACTACAAAGTGACAAATAGCTTTAATTTCGGTTTAAATTCAAAACCAAAACCACCGCCTTCTGAAATTAATCTTTCCCTTAGTAGTGTTTTTTTTTTAAGTCGATTGGGTTTTTAAATTAATTAGTGACTGATTATTAACACCAAATACTAATTTAATTATAAAGCAGTAAAAGCTTTCGTAATGTTAAAGAAGCAGGAGTATACATTAGCATTTAATAGGTAGCTTTAATTATAGAGTTACTTAATTGCACTATGTGTTGATATTTGCACTGGGGACTAAGGGGGGGTGGCAGGTGCGGCTCACTGCAAAGCCCCAGGCCTAGGGGGCTCCCAAAGCTCGAGAAATAATCAAATCCCATGCAAGATCAAAATATGTTCAGTAAGTAAAAGGCAGTTCGTAGTTGGTGGTCTCCTACGCATGCTAAATATAAACGTAGGGTGCTAAATTTTTCGACCTCGCTTCGCTCGCTCTTCCATTCTATATTCTTTTTCTCAGACTTCTTTGCGTAAGTCGACAAAATAACTGCATTATACAATGTGAAATTTAATTCGTTTGGAGCACTTCGACGTTTGGCTCCCAAACTGCAGAGGGCTGGGGCTGCTTTGAAGCGGCTCCTGCCCAATCTAGGGGGTCCAAACGCCTCCTGCCGGAGGCTCTACGCGGGGATCGTGCGGTCCATGGCCCTTTACGGGGCAGGGGCACCGGTGTGGGCGCGTTCATTGAGGCTGCGACCGGCCCAGCGGTTGAACGCGTCCCAAAGGGTCATGGCCATCAGGCTGGTACGAGGATACCGCACGGTCTCCCGTGAGGTGGCGAGCCTCCTTGCCGGACTACCGCCATGGGATCTGGAGGCGAAAGTCCTCGCGCACATGTGGGAGTTGCGCGAGGAGGCGAAACGCCGGGGCGTAACTCCGCTGCCGCGAGAAATCGCGGCACAGCGGACAGAGCTCCGGCGGGATCTCATGGCTGCATGGAGAGTGCGATTGTCGCAACCCAGCGCTGGGCACGCCACAATTGTGGCGATAAGTCCCCTCTTTGAGGAGTGGCTAGAGAGGCGCCACGGCGCCCTCACCTTCCGCCTGACGCAGGTCTTCACCGGACATGTTTGTTTCGGGAGGTTCCTGTTCAGGATAAAGCGGGAGGAAACGCCCGGGTGTCACCACTGTGTGGATCGCCCGGAGGACACGGTGGAGGTCTGCCTAGCGCGTCTCGCGTCCGGCCCTGGTTCAGGCCATGGTCCGGAGCGAGAGTGCATGGGAGGGCGTCACCTCCTTCTGCGAAGCAGTAATGCTCGCGAAGGAGGAGGCGGAGCGCGCGAGGGAGAGGCAAGATTCGCGCCCTCGCGCCCCTAGTCGCCGCAGGAGACGCCCCGGGCGTCGGGAGTCGAGAGCCGACTTCCGGCCACCTTCCGGCGCGGGCTTGCGGACGGTGAGCAATGGGTAGCTCGCCGTCCGATAGGGACTAGGCCCGGGTCGACGGCGCGTTGTGTTACACGCGCGCCTCAAAGAGATGTCAGCACCAACTGACGGGGTCCGGAAGGGCCAATGCCTGCCGGGGTTGCGTGTTTGTCCGAAAGGGATATCGCGACCCCGGCCCACAGGCAACGGAAGGAACACGGGTGGGTTTTAGTCAGTAAAAGTCTGACACGCCCTCCCGCTCCGCCCAGAGCGGGAGAACTTATTTGATAATTTCCCAGCCTCAAAAAAAAAAAAGGGTGCTAAATTTTTCGACCTCGCTACGCTCGCTCTTCCATTCTATATTCTTTTTCTCAGACTTCTTTGCGTAAGTCGACAAAATAACTGCATTATACAATGTGAAATTTAATTCGTTTGTATCCTCTTAAGGGGTCATTGTACTCATCATTATGAGCAACTTTCACAATAGGGCCAACCCTGAAATCGCGAAAATAAAAGCAGCTGTTCCCTACTTCAATCAACTATACAAACTATTGTTGATCGCAGGTTCCCTACATTATAACGAGCTATGCGAACATACATGTATGGAACAGCAGATTTTTTTTTAAATTAAGAGTGTCCTATCCTAACCCAGGTCTGCCTTTCATTTAAAATAATACAAATCTTAAATAAAAATTGGATTTTTTTGTCAAGGATAGCTGATGTCTAATGTTTGATTTTTAAACTTTCTTGAAATGGTTTGCTAAATAATCGGAAAAAACAACCGCGTGATGTTTTTTTTTCGATAGGGGGGTATATTACACTATCAATTATCTAGAATCCTATTTTTTTGACAGATGTGGTTGCAATCGTCGATTAAAACAAAATACTAAAGCCTTTCGGCAAACAATATAACAAATAGAACTTAGAACACTAATGAAGCCACAAAACAATGAATTCCCGGCTGCCCGGCAGCAGTTTGATTTTTTTTTAGTACAGCAGTGCTGCCAACAAATAATTTTAGAATTCCAAAGCGTATTGTGAACTTACGCCAAAATTTCGTTGTGCTTACGTTTTATCCGTCAATAAACCCGTCAACTTAGAATATGGCAGTAGCAAAACTGAAAAGGCAAAAACACATAATTTTATGGACGGATTTTGTGTCAGGAAATTATGAAAATAAATGTAAAATTCAGTATATAATATTCAATATGGCAAGACCCGTTTCTTTGATCCTATCTAACAACAAATGTCAAAAATCTTTGATCAAAGACGATTTGATTCATATTATGTTTGTATTACATTATCATATAAATGTGACTCAGAGATCTATGATCCTAGATAATTGATAGTGTAATACCCACCATAAATCGATTTTTACAACATAATTGCATCAAAATTGAAAAAATTGGACCAGCCACGTGCAAGTAGACCTAAAACGATGTTGATGATATTATAGGGTTCCGTAGCCAAATGGCAAAAAACGGAACCCTTATAGATTCGTCATGTCTGTCTGTCTGTCCGTCCGTATTTCACAGACACTTTTTTCCGAAACTATAAGAACTATGCTGTTGAAACTTGGTAAGTAGATGTATTCTGTGAACCGCATTAAGATTTTCAGACAAAAATAGAAAAAAAAACAATACATTTTAGGGGTTCCCCATACTTACAACTAAAACTCAATTATTTTTTTGCATCAAACCCATTCCTTTGGGGTATCTGGATGGATATGTCTTCAAAAATGATATTGAGGTTTCTAATATAATTTTTTTCTAAACTGAATAGTTTACGCCAGAGACACTTCCAAAGTGGTAAAATGTGTGCCCCCCCTCTGTAACTTCTAAAATAAGAGAAAAATAAGATAAAACTAAAAAGAAAATGATGTACATTACCGTGTAAACTTCCACCGAAAATTGGTTTGAACGAGATCTAATAAGTAGTTTTTTTTTTATACGTTATAAATCGTATACCGCAAGGAACCCTTCATGGCCGAGACCGACTCGCACATGGCCGCTTTTTTTTAATTTAGTAGTAAACAAAGATGATAAAACTTCAGTCCTGCTTAATTTTTTGGAAAACTTGTCGCGAATTTTAGTGATTTTTCAATAATTAATTTATTGAAAAAATTGACTTATCAAATCAGAAATAATTAACTTTATCGGTCGATTTTGTACAAATCGTGCACGTTAGTTTGTGTCTACGAATTTCTTTGGAAGCAATGGTAGCTCTACGGACATGACAGCGCGCGGCATCGAATCAATCGTATTTTTAATCAAAAGGAGGAGGTTACCAATTCGATTGTTAATATTTTTTTATGTATGTTTGGGAATTACTCCGTAATATACATATAGACAATGCAAAATTCTTTTTTTTTATAAAGGGTGTACTTCCGAGATGGTCGCATTGTCATTAGGTCAGAATCTGATGATGGGATCCTGGAGAAGTCGAGGGAACTCTTCAAATATTATAGGCACCTACCTATAGCAATTTGAGTATTTTTTATAGTAACTCGTGCAGTTGCTCTCGGAAAGCACCATTTGGTGAAATGGAACTGATGATGAAGACCATAGACGGCCACCAGAACTACGCAATAATAAGTCTTTCACTGGTTGCTAAGCAATTTATTCTCGTCACAATGCATATGGAGAAGTGGAGCTGATGGGGAAGTACCAGGAGAACTCCTCAACGATTAACGTCCCTGCATCGGGAAAAGCAATATTTTATAAAAGATGATGAGGACATTAGGCTATTGTAAATTATATAAATTACAAACTGAACCACTAAAAAGTGACAAATAAAAACTTTGAAAAAAAAAAAACAATCGACTTCCGTAAAAGTTATTTTCAGTTTGTATTGTTATTTTAGAAGTCGGTTGTTTTTTTTTTTGTAAAAAAGTTTTTATTTAGAATCTGGCAACATTAATCTGGGCATATTTTTGTAAACAAACAGATGATTGACAGATTGAAATTATTTAAAAATAAATTAATTAATTTAATCACAAAGTACCTTCGCGTCATTATTTAGCATTGAATTTCCGTTTTTTTTTAAAAATAATTATTGAAATGCCTGCTGCTAGTTTTGGATCCATTTTAGCTAGTTCCATAAAAGATGATTGCTCCATCAAAAATGTTTGGAATCACAATCTTCATGAAGAATTTCATGTTATTAGACAGGTATTTAGAAACATTTAAAAAACTGTATTTCAGTATAAATCTTAGTAAACAGAATTCTTTGATGACAATATTATTTGAATGGTCCTTTTACGAAGGAGTGGGTGGTTTTCATTAGTTGTGTATCTTTTATCAACCCAAAAATTGTGAAAATCACTTTTAAACATTTTTTCTAATGATGAATTCATTAGATTGTGCAGAAGTTTCACTGGGTGGCCATGGATACCGAGTTCCCTGGAGTTGTAGCTAGACCAATTGGTGAATTTAGGTCTACTGCTGACTATCAATATCAGCTGTTGAGGTATATATTCACAATATAATTAAAAAACAAGTTAAATGGAATTGTTTTAGTGTACATGCCTTAAAAATTAATTGATTGAATTGTTTTAGTGCGAATTGCTTTTGATTGAACCTTCAGCATGTAGTTGTTAATAATTAATTAAATTCATAAATCTATTATGTTTCCAGATGTAATGTGGACCTTTTAAGAATTATACAGTTAGGTCTTACATTTATGGATGAAAATGGTAAAACCCCACCTGGCTGCACTACTTGGCAATTTAATTTTAAGTTCAACTTGCAGTAAGTATGACAAAAATATTGTAATGTTTTCTCTACTTCTAACTTCTATTAAAATTATTAATTGAACTTGATTGATATTTTCAGAGAAGACATGTATGCGCAAGACTCAATTGATCTGCTACAAAATTCTGGTCTTCAGTTCAGAGAACATGAAGAGCACGGCATTGAACCTTTAGAATTTGCTGAACTCCTGATGTCTTCAGGTCATTTAAAATTTTGTTGTTCATGTAAAATATTGTATTGTACTTACTTCATTAGGCAATTTACTATTTATTTTACATTTTCTAATTTTAGGTATTGTGCTAATGGACAATATAAACTGGTTAAGCTTTCATTCTGGTTATGATTTTGGATATTTGCTTAAAATCCTAACTGATCAGAATCTGCCACAAGAAGAGAATGACTTCTTTGAAAGTCTTAGATTGTATTTCCCTACTGTTTATGATGTGAAAGTAAGTATCACTAATATTCAGAAATACATTGTTATGGTTCATTATTTAAACTATACTTGTTTACAGTACTTGATGAAGTTATGCAAGAACTTAAAAGGTGGTCTGCAAGAAGTAGCTGACCAGTTGGAACTGCGTCGAGTAGGACCCCAACACCAAGCTGGCTCTGATTCACATCTTACTGGAATGGCATTTTTCAAAATCAAAGAAGTATGGTTCTCTTCATTTATTATACATGTTATGAATATTTATTTGTAAGAAATTAAGAAAAGAGTATTTTATTTTACAGATATTCTTTGATGGCAATATTGAAAGCACTAGTGGTCATCTCTATGGGCTTGGAGCACCATTTAACAGTAATGCAAACAGTTTCCAGGATGGTATGGAGAACGGTAGTTCACCTTGATGAGGAAGTGCTGTGTGGACAACAAATAACTGCCATCTTATTGTCCTATTTATTGGCGATACTTCAGCAAAGCATTGTTTGCTAACAGTAACTGATTATGTGAAAAAGATAGAAAATATTGAGGAAAATCAGTGATATATGTGTAGTATATAAACTGCACTTGTAAGGCTTCTTACTGGCCAAAGTTTCCCACACTAAAGGAAATTGAGTGACGATTTTTTAACAATAACATCTGCTAAGAATTTCTTTAAACTTATCAGTAGATAATTTTAGCAATTTATGGCCTTTAGGAGTCTTGTTCTAAGTCTGCCTGGCTAGCTACCAACATCTTATCTAAGTCTTTCGCCATAACAACAATGTTAAGAGCATTGTTGTTTCGGCAGTTAGAGGTTAAATAACAAGTTCCTCTAAGTTCCGGTAAGGTTGAAGATTCGGGGTGAAGCTCGCTTCCACCTTCGGCCTGATCATCATTTACCATCAGGTGAGATGCAGGCCAGCCAGGTGTGGTTAAAAAAAGCCTTAATCTAGAACATAAAAAGCTTACTAATCAATCTTTTGTTCAATTTGATAGCTTATGGAAAATGACTTTGGTTATTTTAATTTTGAGAGTACAAACTAGTCAGGTACCTACTTCTTTTTGAATTAAATCTTTGATGTTATTGGACCTGAATCTTTTTTGACATGTTTCATTATTACAATAATACTAGAATTGAGAACAGTTGGAGTTTTGGTAGAGATAATAATAGCTTCGAAAGCGTTTGTAGGGCAGATATTCGTTAGGAATATAACATGTGAGTTAAAACGATGTGTACATACTTATGAGATTACTATATGATAGAGTAATGGTGGTCCAGTGGTAACGGCCCGGACTTACGATCAGTTGTAGGTCGTGGGATCGAACCCAGACAGGCACTTCATTTTGTGTAATTAATTTCATCACCACTGCTCTTAAAACGAAGAACGAAAACATTGGAATGTCCTAGAACCAAAAATGTAAAGACATATGACATCCACCAATTCGCACTGAGCCCTTGTGGTGAATTACAGCTACACTGCTCACATAGAGTCCCTGCAGTAGCTGATTATGCTGTGATAACTAGAAACCAATATGTTTGTAAAAACATAAAATTATTATTATTTAGTTTCTTACTGTACCTACTAGTATTTTTATTATAAGTAGGTTTGTGTTTTTGGTTATGCTATTTTAGACACTAAGACAAATGTTAAGTAGTCCTAACTAGTCTTAGCAGAACAACAACTAGAGTTCAAAATCTAAAAAATAAATAATTTTGTTCTATAGTTACCAGTCTATTATTTTTACAAAAGTGTAAATAGCTTATCATCTACTGTAGTTTTCGAGGTATACTTAATGCATATACCACGAAAACTACATTTTGCCATAGTTTGCAACAAGTGGCAGCTATGAGTCGTACCTATTGGCCAGATTTAGGTATAGTTGGTTCCCTAATTTGCGATGACTGCAAAGCACAATATGATTCACAATAGTAACCGGATAACCCTTTCCGTCTTAGTCGGATAAAAATTGAAACCCGTTGCAATTTTAGCGACATTAAGTACTTAATTAATGAGCTATAAGCGCGGATACTATTCCTGCCCAGAAAAAAAAAAAGTTTCTATTATCGTAATTACTCTAATGCTGCGGCCGCATCTGCCTCTATCGTGACGAAGCTTCGCACAGTGATACGATACACGTAGGTAGATGTGACCAACCATTATCGGTTATCGTCGCGATAGTTCGGGCTGCGTAGCACTTATCGCCCGGGTGGCGATACGTAGTAAACATGACGAAGCCGCTGATGTGACCACCGCATTCGCACAATAACTTTTTAGCGAGCAAAACATACGAAGCTTAGGCACGCATTGCTTTGTCACGATAGACGCAGATGCGGCCGCATCATTACAGTTGTTGCCCCAATTTTGGCGTACTGCCCGCTATGACCCACGAATACATCTTGCTATGCCCTATGAACCCAAGGTGCAAGCAGGTTAAAAATATAATTATTCCCGGATTATCAAAACAGAAGTCTTGTGTAAAGAAGTTGCGGTTTACCTCGAGGTTAGTCAAGTACCTACACTGTAATACATACATGCTTTGTGCTGTAATAGGTTGTACCACAAGTTGTGGTTGTGTTCCACAATCACAACATGTGGACGAGCGCTAATTTGTATGAAAATGAATAGTTTATTCACACGAACCAAATTTGACCGTCAAAATCAACCGTCTGGGCGATACCGACCACATCAAGGCCACGTCGCAGCCACAAAGCAACCAGCAGTGAGATCGCGCACTATCGGCCGGCCACATTACAAACACGACGATCTGTCTGCAAACACTAGCCACAACGTAGATAACCACATCGCAACTACTACCGACAACGCAACTGCAAGAAATTGCAGCGACACTATTCACGCGTAACCACTGCTTGCCTACATTTTGTCGCTACGATGTGGTGTGGTTGTGGTACGTGTGAATGGGCCCTTAAAATTAAAAGTGAAACGCAAGTATTACTTCAATATTCTAACTGAGGACTGTGCTGAGGGCTGTCTTTTTAACCGACTTCTAAAAGGAGGAGGTTATCAATTCGAATGTTTTTTTTTTGTTTGTTCTTGGATAACTCTTTTAATTATTATTTTTTTGTTTGAAAGAGTATACTTCCGAGGTGGCCCCATTGTCATCAAGTCATGATGTTGGGATCCTGGAGAAATCGAGGGAAGTCTTCAAATATTATAAGCACACATATAGCGATTTGGGTATTTTTTTATAATAAGTCGTGCAGTTGCTCTCGGAAAGCACAATTTGGTGAAGTGGAATTGATGATGAAGACCCCAGATGGCCACCGGAACAACTCAATATTATTATTAGTATAATTATCACGGGTTGCGATTCTATTACTCTAATATGGTTACCAAGCAATTTATGCTCGTCACAATGCATATGAAGAAGTGGAGGTGATGGTGAAGTGCCTGGAGAACTCCTCAACGATTAACGTCCCTGCATCGGAAAAAGCAATATTTTGTAAAAGGTGATGAGCAGTTGACATTAGCCTATTATAACTTAGATACATTACAAACTGACCCAGTAAAAAGCGAGAAATAAAAACTTTTACAATAAAATAATTTAAATAAAAAGTAAGTTCAAAAACTAAAACTCGACAGTAGGTATGAAACAAGAAACTATTTCAGACAGAAATCAAGACAGGTACAAATTCCAGTGTGGCAAGCGAATTTTCGAAAATCTTTGAATGCAGATTTGTTTCTTTAAAAAAACACCAAGTAATCACGACATTAGGTTTATTTACCATTGCAATGTTAATAATCGGTACATAAGAAATTATGATCATCAAATTGCGTGTTTAACCGCATGAGGTTTATTTCTTCTTCTTTTTGTGCTTTTGGGCGGTGTCTGGTGTGTTATCGGCTTTGCGTTTGCTTGTATTAGCGCCTTTCCCGGTCACGTTCCCGCCAGGTATGTTTTGATTGGCGGCACCACTCTTTTTCTTCTTTTCAGCCCGTTCCTTCTCTTCAAGTTCTTGATTTTCTCTCTCAATTAAAGTGATGAGAGTGTTACATCTGGGAATAGCCAATGATTTGTATTTAATTTGTGTGTGGCTTTATTATGCATGTGTATATAAGATTTTTCTGTACCACTGACCTGCGTTGTAACTCAACGGCTGTTCTCGATTTGAGGAACCAATCAAATCTGAACTGCGGCGCGGCGTGTACAGATGCTCGAAGTTCCTCGTACACGTTTTCTTTATCGAAGCCCAGCTTATGCAGCATGCACACCAGGAATCTAGAAAAAAGTGTATATTTTATTGTTACATGCAACACTGCTGTACAGTACACATAAATATGCGAGATATTAATTCAATATAATTCACCTGTCCTCTTCCTCGACGTAATTTTTTCCTTTATTTGTTCCGTAAGAGATTCTCAGTTGATGGAATGGAGCTCTGTAGCGCGCCATCTTAGCATCCAGCGCTTTCTTGATAGACGCTCGCCGCTGTATCTTGGCTTCTCCCCTTTCAATTTGTCCCATTATTCTGTCAATATCTTGAAGCTCATGACAACGCTCCCAAAATACAGCTGAATATTCCATGACCTTAAAAAGTTATAATGATACATTACTTTTTTTAAATGCGATTTTACGAAATCACTTTGTCCATGTTTTAACCAATGATTTTACTCACTTCTTCCGGAGTTTTGCCTTCAACATCTTTAGCAATATTTTCAATAT
Organism: Agrochola circellaris; assembly: GCA_914767755.1. Classification (NCBI taxonomy): domain Eukaryota; kingdom Metazoa; phylum Arthropoda; class Insecta; order Lepidoptera; family Noctuidae; genus Agrochola; species Agrochola circellaris. The sequence continues at coordinate 9,533,280 of OU611847.1, forward strand.
CATCTCTGCCGTATTTTTCATTGGCCTTGATGAATTGGTTAAAGTCTCGCTTTGTCCAATTAGTAAACCCTGTAGGTGAAGCGTTTCTGTTAATAACATTGCTAATTTTCAATGATGTTAGATGTACTGCACTTTCCAAATTAGTTTAGTGACCATACCTTGAGTTAGCAACTGCTCTTTCTCCTGTACTTCTTCCTCTGTGAGAGCTTCAGCGTCATCTATCTTACGTTGTTCTTCTCTTTGAATCTTGGCAGCATCAGGACCCAATTCAGGATTACGGGGAACTTTGTACCTAATAAAATATAACATGATAAGTATACTTGACTTATATAAATATACTTGTATAATATTTCGTGAATTCTATATGCATACCCTAGTGTTTTGCGATAGTGGTATATTTCTTGATCCAAAAGTTCGAAGAGTCGTGGCGGGAAGAACTGGAAGTCTTGCACAATCGGCTGCTTTGGAGGACGCGGAGCCTACACGTGAGAAAAGTGAATATTATCATACGATCATCTTAGGCATGGTTGAAAACAAACTACAAGCATTATATATATTGTATGTATGTTAAAATATATATATTTAAATGAAAACTATGTGAATTTAAAGTGATATTCTGGTTCTAATCTAAATAGGAAATAAGGCTAAATAAATAATTTACAGCAGAAATACAGGTATACCTACATTAATGCCAGTATAAAGAGCTAATCAATTTACATAATACAAGTACATGAATTAGATGATAATTATATTGCCATAGAACCACCACCAAAAGTAGACTGCTGCGCTGACCTCCGCATTTAGCTCTTTACACTTATTTACCTGTACCTTTGGCGCCTTCGGTTCAGAAACACGCAGTGCCTCCCGGAAGTAAGCGTCCACTGCATAGTTAGCTTTACGCTCGCGTTTAGGCGGTTCAATCCAATTACCAATGGGTAAAATTTTCTGCTTCTCTCTGTAATCCTCCCCTGAATTAAAAGAAAGATAATTAGTATTTTAATTTACACAATTATGATCTTTTACTATCTACTTTGAAGAAGAAAACCTTCAAACTGGTAGACAGAGTCTGTCGTGGCGCCGGGGGTGTCCATCGAGAAAGCCCGTAGAGAAGATTCTCCTAGACTCTCCAGCTTCTGCTTTAATTCTTCAGTCTATAAAGATAAATTAATGGTATATTCATGTTTTAGCGTTTATCAGAAATGGATCACAGTAACTGAACCTCCTTACCTTGTGTTCTCCCTTAGCTAATATGTCATCAATATCTTCTTCAGTGATTTCCGAATCTTTAGACGAGAACACATGGTTGGCGCCATGTCTGATCATGTTGAGCATTTCGTCTTTGTTGAGGTGACTCTTAATGTCGACCAGGCGGCCTGACTGTATCACAAGTTTGTCTAACCTTAGCTTCACTTCGGCGCGTTCCACTATTTTTTCTTCCACAGTATTTTCAGTGATGAGTCGGAAAACTCGCACCTTAAAAAGAATAAGTAATATATCGTCAGTCATAGCTGAACAGTTAATAAAATCCAGTATATCAAATTCCGATTGACCTGCTCTAATATGTATAGTGTAAGGTGACTACTTACTTGTTTTTTCTGCCCAATACGATGGGCCCTGTCCATAGCCTGCAAGTCCATTTGTGGATTCCAGTCAGAGTCGTAGATGATGACGACATCTGCTGACGTCAAGTTGATGCCGAGACCGCCGGCGCGCGTCGACAACATAAACACGAATTTCTCACTCCCTTCGGCGTTGTACTCTTCTATTTGCCTATTCCTATCTTCATGAGGTGTTTGACCATCTAAACGGCAATACTGAAAAAATAAATAAATAATAATAATCATGAGTTACGACCCCTTCTGTAGTCTAAGCAGGTCAATGCATACCTTATATTGTCGCCAAAGACAATAATCCTCTAAGATGTCCAGCTGCCTGGTCATTTGTGAGAAAATGAGCACCCTGGAGTCCTGTTCTTGTAGCTTGGGCAGCAATTTGTCAAGAATGGCGAGTTTACCGCAGTTGTACACGAGATGCAGGTCCGTCGTGTAGGGTGGGCCAGGCTCCGCCCCGTCAAACAGGTAAGGATGGTTGCAGCATTTACGAAGCTGCATGAGAATGTTCTGCAGGCGCATCTTTTCAACCTTTCCAGCACCATTAACTACAATCAGAACAATTCAGTCAATTAATACATTACTTTTTATACCTAGTTATCCTTAGCAAATAATAAACATTTCATAATAATAAATTGTAAACATGTTTTTTTACTTACCTACATCAATGTCTTTCATTAGAACCTTGGTGTACCATTCTCTTTGCATTTTACTCAAACCCACATACACTTTGACCTCCTTTTTTGGTTTAAGTTTCCTTTCCACTTCAGATTTAAGACGACGAAGTAAAAATGGCCTCAAAACAGCATGCAACCGAGACACTAGTTGATTGTCACCAAGAGCCGCATTAGTGTTGAACCAGGAATCAAAGTCCTGAAAGGGTTTTGTAAATTATTAGTTTTCACACTGCAATGTGCCATATAATTCTAATGTTTTATAACCATTTATCTAAAAAATGTAGTACTTACATCAGAACTATTAAATACATCTGGTAAGAGGAAGTTGAGTAGTGCCCACAGCTCATGGAGATTGTTCTGCAGTGGAGTACCAGTTAGCAACAGCCTGTTCATACTCTTGAACTCTCTAAGTAGTTCAGAAAGCTTTGACTTTTCATTCTTGATTCGATGAGCCTCGTCAATCACCATGTATCTCCAGTTGAACTTTTTGAAAACTGATCTTTCTCGAATTATCATCTCATAAGACGTAATGCAGACATCCCAATTACCAGGCATGAGGACTTCTCGAATAAATGTGCTCTAATAAAAAATGCAGATTCATTCAAATTGTTGTCGAATATTTTCGAAATATTTTTTGTAATAATCATAACTATATGTTATGTACAAAAATAAGAAAGACAATTAAATTGTTTCCATAATGAACTTGGTTGTAGAACTTACCCTTGTTTCTTGGTCACCAATTAAACAAACTGCTTTCAGGGATGGGCACCATTTTTTGAACTCATTCATCCAATTTGTCAGGGTTGATTTAGGGACAATAACAATATGTGGCCCAGGAACATTTCTGTTACATTGAGAAGTTAATATGATATAATGAATTATGTGACAGATGATACATTATTTTTAGAGTTGAAAACAGAACCTATATAAGAACACTGTTTTGTCCATCTGTCACATGGATTATTTTTCATTAACTATTCACCAACAATAAGTTGAATACCAGATCTATGTTAAAATATCAGTTTAGACAGTTTACTACTTAATTGTATACTTGAAAAAGAATTTTGATTTGATTAATAAATAAATAATAATAGAATAAACACTCACTTGAAGTTCTTCATGTAACCAAGCAAAGAAATAGTCTGTAAAGTTTTTCCGAGACCCATTTCATCAGCCAAAATGCCATTGATACCATTTTCATAGAGAGAGATCATCCAGTTAAGACCTCTTACTTGATAGTCACGCATTTCTCCATTTTTGATGAAGTGTGGAGAGGCTTCAAATCGGAATATTGATTTTACTTTAATATTAGTCTCTGCAAGGAGTTCCTCATCTTCTTCCTGTTCAGTCTTTCGGTGGCGGTGGCTAGACAAAAGTAATAAAATACCAAACACATTCACAAACAAAAGAATTTTAGCGTTTTACAATAATGGGTGTGCACAAAATTGTCCACAAGAATTGCACAATACTAGTTTACAATACGAATTGTACAATTAATTTTTATAGATTTTGTAAACATTACTGTCATAGCACATGTTTAATGTTTGTTTGTAATGGCAAGGTGAAGGTTAGTTTTATTATTACTTACTCTCCTGGTAGTCCTCCTCCCGGGTCAACATCTTGCTTGATCTTCTTAGGTCTGCCGGCTTTCGGTTTTGGTGGGCTGCCACCAGATTTAGGAGTATTTGTCATGAAATGAGAGAAAATTTCTGTTTGCTTCAATAGAAATTCGAATCTCTTCGAACGATCAGTTTCAATTTTACTTTCGAAGTCACCTTCCTTGCCCCGCGAGGACGCAGTATCGCTCGACGATCCATTCTGTTTCAAAAATGAGTCCATTTTAACACTATTCCTCACAATGAATCATAAAACAAGGAGAGTAGTTAGTGAAACCTACTGAATGTTCACCAACATCTGCAACGTCCATAGGTTCCTCTGTTTGAGACATGTTGACACAGAATAAATATCACCTATAAATAATTCAGATTATTCGATTTGAGGGATGTTACATAGCGTAATGAACAACTTTTTCTTTTAACTTCTACGTAACAAAAACCGGGCGCGAAAATGATCCACCCGTTATGTCTGCAAGCTGCTGATGCGTTACCATAGAGTAAAATTAATTGCTTGATCGCAAATCGGGCGGACATTTCAAACAATGTTGCTAGCACACAACAGCACACAAGACTTTTAGGAGTACATATTAATTAGTACACACGCGGCGACTTTAGGAAAGTCATAGATTGTGTAGGTGTGTACCTACCTAGCATTAGATACACTTATTTTATTATTTATTCTCATAATAATAACCGATAATAATAATACAAAATTGAACTGAGCCATGGTCAAATTTCAGTTTTCAAAACAGAGAGACATTGCGCAGTGTCCGACGACTGTCTGAACCAACGTTAGTAATAAATGACAACACCAAATGTTTTACCGAAGCTCAGTAGTTTTTGAGGTAATTAGATTTTTAGTTTTTTTTGGAAATTGGTTTTAAATGATGAAATGTTCAAGGATGATTAAAACATTTGAAACCAATTTACAAATGATTTACGACGCGACAGTTTAAGTTATTATCATAGTTGATGCGTAGCAAATCTTTGAATTTTTAAAGTTCAAAAATGCCTAAAACCTTGGCAAATATCATTAATCAAACATATATGTTTTTTTTGTAATTTTTGCAATTAATTCATATAAAAAGTTGTCAAGCGCAAAAAAAAAACAGACCGGCGAGTAGTAGTAATTAAAGTTTTAATTGATATTGATTAAAAATAATAATGATGAGGTGCTGTGACGCATCAAAGACCTGACGTCACACAAATCCTGCATCGCGCAATTAGAGTTTACCTCGCGATGGACATATATACAAGCTCCCGACTTCATCCTCCGGGCAGGTCGCCGCACAGGTTAGGGTCGCCCGGAGCCGCCTCAGACCTGTGCTCTCATCCCACATCCCGGCGCGCGTCAAGCTGAGCGTGTACAAAATGTACGGTCTTGACGTACGTCGTCGCCCCCGCATGGCTCGCCCTCACGAAGGAGTCGAGCCGCAAGCTGCTCCGCGCGCAGCAAAACTTTGCGCTGCAGACTATTGTGAACGCTCCTCACTTCGTGAGGAACGATGTGCTCCACCGGGATGTCGGGATCGAGAGAGCCTGGATGAGTTTGTGGGGCGACTCGCGAAGGTAATGATCGCGCGTGCCAACGCATCTGCCTGGCCCCATGTCAGGCAGATAGCGCCATTGCATGCGCGCCCACCTGACGCGAGACACCTGCCCCGCGACTTGGTAGCGGACAACTGAACCCATCGCACCGGATTGACGCCTCGAGTTAGCCACACCCAGGTTACATGCGGCTCACTCGATATAGGTCTCACAGATGTACCCATACATCTGTTGCGCGGCGTGTTCTAACCTAATATAGGCATGCCGCGTAACTAACACAGACAACCATAACTCTACAGACGCATAACACGCGGGCCGAGAAGAACGTTGATACTGAGCGGTGTTACACTACAAACTAGGCCCGTCGCTAGCCGCTTCAGCGCCCGCGTGCAGAACCGACAATGCCGCCTAGGGTTGGAAACCTTTCACGAGGTATGTTTTATACGAAAACGCCTATTTGTCAGTCTGACTACTTAAAACCTATGCTTCTATATGCGTCCCACCGGCAGGATTATTTTAAAGGAATTGCGGCTTCAGTAAAAATAGAATAGATAATCTAAACAATGTTTTTAAACAAAGACGTTCTTTTCCTCGTACTTACTCCTTAACACACAAATTACTTGAACCAGATTAATTTCTTCAAACAATACAAATTAAGTAGGTATAGTACTTGTAAAAGCCTGCGTGATCGATTTTTCGCATTGCTGGTGCGGCGGTGGATTAAACGATGTTTTTGCCAAGAGAATTTAGGTTGTAAGAGCGAGCGGAGCGAAAATTTCACCACCACGGATAGATTAGGGTTTATTTTGACGATTTATAGGAGTACATAGGATTTACTTCTTACGCATAAGTCTACAGAGCTCAGAGGGGTTAGATTGTTTTTGACCATTCATACATAATAACCCGTTGTACCTACCGGTGGTAGTACCTATAGGTACCATAATTTGTATTTTTGTAAGTCCCAAGCGCGGGGCCTGTAAGCATTTGCCTGCTGCGTGGCTAATCCGGCCATGCCGTTCACTTAGAAATAGACGTTATTTTGTCGGAGATGCAAGAGCGAGCTAAGCAAGCTCTAACATTTTTGTACCCCGTCTCTGCTAGGTTTGATTTTCACTTGCTTACAATAGAGACTCACTTAGTCATATGCATAAAAGTTTATTAGGTAAGAATTTAGAAAACGCAGGCTGCAAGAGCGAACGGAGTGAGCTTGAAAATTTATATATTCCGATAGTTTGAAATGAAATGATGAAACAATAACAAAAAAGTGCAACATGTCAAATTGTAAACTTTTGCGCCCCCTGACTGCCGGCGCCCTCGTGCGACGCACGCATTGCACGCAGCGGGCCTGACTACAACACAAGCCGCTCACACAAACACGACTGCTTATCCCTCAATCCGTAAACGGCTAGATATGTGAGCGGGGCGAGGGAAAGCTACATATCTACCTGTCACTGGTCGTCTTCGTTGGGCACCCCCCAGGCATCTGGGGGTCTCACCTGGCGGGGACAGAACGCCGAGATGTCGTGAAGAAGCGGCGCTATAGGACTATAGCGTCGTGGCGCGCCTACAGAAAATTCATAGCAACTATTCACACAGACGCACTTTGCTTGCGTTAATTCCACAGGCCGTTCAAGGCAAATCTATTGAGGGGCCCGTATTAGCGGGTCACCGTGACGCATCCGCGGGCGAGGGGCGAAGCCCCAACCCTGCTCGCCACTCCCCCTTGCGGGGGCGTCGCGACATCTCGATTAACCTTCGGGGAGTTGCCCGTCAGACACGACACCGGTCTGGTCGGAGGATCCTCCCTTTTCTATGGTGGATGAGTGAACTTTACACTCTGTTTCTCATACCACTAAATTGGTGAAATGATTGTACCTACATACCTATTAATATCTTTGAAGGGTCCGGTCCAACCTACAGTTGCGGCTTTATAAAAGTAATTAAAAAAACAAAAAACCCGACTGCAAAAACACATGTAACTGAAAAGAGAAAAACGAGCATTATTATATAATGAACTCTGTTTATTGTAAGGTATCGCAGGCGGGTACAGGTACAAACAAAAGTTACAACATAAATTCAAAAGTCATTTATTCAAACTAGGCTGAGAATCAGCACTTTTCGAACGTCAAAATTACATAAGACAGTCCCCCAAAACGCCCACCCTGAACCACTTCTGCGTTACACTAGTGCGATAGCTGGGAAGAAGTGGCGCAACAAACTCCCCAGCGGAGTGTATATTTCAGGTTATAGGGTTTAATGTGTAACAAGTTTCCTCTCGCTTTTCTGCAAATCTTCTTCTCGCTTTCCTGCAATCTGTGAGAGTGATTTCGTGAAAAGGGACGGAAGTGTATGACAGGGAGCCGGGGAAGCGCGCGCGCTATTTGTTTTGATCAATGAGCGCGCGCGGTGCTAGAGTTCGCCATCAAAAACGACATTGACGAGGCCCCGCCCCTTTTCGAAAACTCGAGAAAGTGGGAAATTCTAAATCGCCAATCGGATTTCTTTGAGATATTAATTTTAAGATCTGTCCACGACAACGGAACTGGGAAACTGTAACCGATGTTATGTTATTGTGCATTTTCACTAATTACAATTTTCCAGCTCCGCTTTGGTGGACAAGCAGCCTTATTTTTTTAATTAAAAGGTGAATTGATGACTATAAGAGAATTCACAATAAATAACATCAACATGCAATCACGCCAGCAGACATTTTTCTCGTGAAATAGGGTTTGTGGGGTGCCAGGTACATTTGACAAAAGCTTGTGAAATTAATAAATTTAGAAAATAAGTAGCCTCTGCCTGATGCGCAGTAAATTAAATTAAATGTTTATTTATTGGACGGATTAGTAACCCTTTTGCTTATTTATAGTTACAACCTACGCTATCCGAGGCTATGTCTATTATATTCTGCATGAATTATATGAATATTGATAAAATTTTATTAATATTAAAATTAAATAAATTAGACGAAATATTATATCAGCTAATTTGTTGAGGAATAATTTAAACAAAAGTTTCGTAAAAACTACCAAATGGTAGCTTTTAAACATTTATATGCACCTTTTCAGTTTTACCTATGTTGCCATCCTTGAAAAGTCATTATTAGAGGTCTCACATAAACGAGGAGGACTTGGCATCATTGGTCTACCCCGTAGGCATTCCAAGGTTTACTTAGTGAGACGACCCCGCCTGGTGGAACTGCCGTGACGCCCCCGTATCGTTTCTTTTCTGGTCCTGCTCAGGCTGGCTGGCCCAGTGTTCATGCGGTGTTGTACCGCGCGAGTGCGACGCCACCGCGCACTGTGTAGCACATGCCACTGTGGTTTAGGGCCATAAGTGCCATAACAGACGGGATACTTTTAGCATCGGTGATTTTTGTATTTCATTAATGTTTTGCGTTTTAGCACAGGTGCCAAACCATCACTAAATCGCTGCGACGGTCATCCGCATAACTGCAGAGAGTAGCGTTCAGTCAGTTTTGAGCTTTCTATTACTGGTCGTTGAACCTAAACGTATCGTGTCTTCTATCAACTTTACGTGTATGACGATGCAGCGGCACCGCTCAGGCGCAGCGACGCCGCCCAAATAAATTAAAATTATTGTTTCAAATGAAACAAACTTTCAAAAGTTTAAAATTAGGTATTTATATTTTAAACATTACAAAAAATAATTACTACGAAATCTTAAAATGTATTAGGTTATAATATTAATCGATAAAACCTTACGAAGAAATAATATCTAGTCTTAATCTATAATTGCTATAAAAAAAATACGAAAAAAAATATATATATACGAAATATGGATAAATCTAAGTAAAAATAATATTTTGACATTATGTATTGTAATATCAACCTAAATTGTATAATTATTTTTTATAGATGTATGGAATTTATTTACATTTATAATTTTGATTTCATTGCTAATTTATATTTCATAATTTGTGTATAAATCAAATAGTGGACTAAACAGAGGTTTATTCACAGATGAAGAAGTTTAGTAATCACGTAGATAATGTCCAAATGTCACACACCATTGTATTCTATGTACGCAGCACACATTGAAACGTTACTTTCACTCTGAGATATGGAACACTCGAGGCTGTGGCGTCAGGCTTATAACATGCCCATTTTCTAAAGATCAAGAGGAGTTTCCGTTTTCGCCATTGTCTTGGAAATTGTTGACATTCACAGAGAAGGGCGCGCCCAATCCATATAAATGTCCACTCGAACTTTCGATGTTGTCGTCAAAGAATATCTGTAAATAGATAAGTGTGTTTAGTTTTTGTTAGTAGGTAGTGTAGGTACTAACGTCCTATAGCTGTGAATAATTTTATAATAAGTCCTATTAGTTACAGTTGGAAACAGAAAATTAAGACTGACAAATTAAAGGAGTTTGCTTATCTGCAATAGCTTTAAGATAATATGCTAATGGATAGATATTTTCAATGGGAATATTTCTTGTTATGAAGACTTCTCTCAAGTGTTTGTTAGTTTGGAGCTACAGAGCCTTAAATTTGAGCAATTAATTATCATGTAAATTCTGATATTCCGTTAATTAAGTAACTTTCATTACTATTGTGCCCTTTTAAACATCACCATATAAGCCTATCAATATCCACTTTGAAACATGGGCTTCCTATATGCCGTTTTAGGAAAAATGTTTTTAAGAGTCGGTTGATCGGACAGAACGCTAAACCTACCGCACCCCCCAAAAGCGATAAGATATACACCAATGGAAGATCTTGTCAAGAGATAAATAATTTCTTAATATGACGACTTCTGTCAATTGCTATTCTATTTGAAGATACAGAGCCCTAAATGTGAACAATTAAGTAAATTCTAGTATTTTGACAATTAACTAACTTTTTATAATACCTTATCAACATCTTCTTAAAGCCCAGTAACATTCAACATCAACATTCGCTTCGAACGAAGAAAACCTTTTTAAGAAGCGGACAGCACGATTAGTCTGCTCATGTGCTGCCCTACTCGCATTAAAACATATTTAATTGAAAAGATAACTTTAAAAAGAGAATATTTGTTAAATAGTGTTAAATTTTTCTTTAACATAACTGAGGTCTCGTTAACATTTTACTATCATCATTCTCCAGCCCTAATCCCCAAATAACTTAAATAATTAACTTTTGATCATTAGTTAACTTAATAATATTTAACATTACGCATCTATTTCCGGACGGGGTAGACAGAGGTGTGTAGGTACATATTGATGGGTGGCACAAATGTGGGCGTGCCATAAATAATATTATGGGTTCAAAGATAGCTGCAATGTGCATGATTTAACTAAACAATTTTTTTAAATTTAACCAATACAAAAGTAAAAAAAAAGATGTCAAAATAAAATTTTTATGACGTCACTTCGGACTTTCATGCGAAAAGCTACTTCTTGTTTACCTAACAAAATAGCGGTATCAGTAAACCGTTTCATTAAATTGCTATTTCGATCTACTTTTTTATTATGAGCTTCATGCGAATTAGCGAAAATGATTCTATCCTACTAGTCCCAATCAAACTCATGTAACTCTAAACAGCTACGAAAATGTTTTTCAGTATGAACATGTTTTTTTGTTGAATTCGTCATTAGTATGATTATTTTAGTGTCTTTGACATAATTATCTCGGGGCACTGGGGCCCCAGACCTTTGGAACCTTTCGAAAACTACAAAAAATCGCGGAACATACTTGGGGTATTTTCGGATATCCCTGGACATGAGGAATCAATTTTTTTTTTGACGTCTCTTTTTGATCCACGTTGTATATATATTTTTTTTTTCTTCATAAATGAAGAAAAGGGGGCCGTAAAAGTTCTATTTTAGCCCTTTTTTGTACGAGCTCTATCGCAACAACTAAACAAGTTAGTAATTTAACACTTCTGTACCTATATCTTGTACCATATATAAACTGTTTTTAATCAACAAATATAAAAACGCAGATTCATAAGGAATTTTGATATATAATATGAGCGATTTTCTGCAACTGCAAAAAGTAACTTTGTAATTCACAGTATCATTATAAAATACAAAGGAGAAGGCTCAATATTACCCCAGGTCTGACAGCAGATTTTTACTAAATTATATACTACCCCTGAACGAATATTCAGAGCATTTTTTTGTATGTTAGCCAGTAAGGATTAAAACTGGAAGTATGTATTTTTTTTAAATTCATTTGCTGTGATTTTTTTAGATACTTCGCTTTGCATTTTTTTGTACTGAACTATACCTGGGAACCTTCTGGTTACGGAGATATTGAAGGTCAACGTTCCAACTTCTTTTGCCGTTTTTTACGAAAACAAGATTTGAAGGTCAGTATCAGGTTGTATGTTGATCTAAATATGATTCGGGGCCATATCAAATATTTATTTATAGAATCATAATCATATAAATCATCAATACAACTCTCCAAGTTCATATTAAATTACCCTATTGAATCATGACATTTGAGGTTGATTCTAACTTAAGGAGTTGTATTGCGGATTCTGAGTTAAAGCGGAAACCCCCTAAACTTCAAATACTGTCATGATCCCTGTGCATGCATCCATAAGCACAATGTTTTTATTTCCAAAAATAAAAGTAGTTTCCCAGCAACTATTTTTGTCCAAAGTTACTTCGTTTGACGTACCTACAGAATGCGTGGATGACGGCTACGTGATTCGTCTTGTTACACCCTGTATATCTTATGGCTATTGGGCAGATAACCATAGTTCGTTGCCCGTTCTCCTTTGACTTGAGTGTCTGTATGTTTGTTTATAACAACTTCAACTATTTAATTACCTCTTTGATTTTAAAGAACGCCATTCCGGTGAGATGTGAGTCGGAACCAGCTTGGTGCTGTGGCCCTACTCGACGCAACTCCAGTTGGTCTGCCACCTCTTGCAGCCCACCCTTCAAGTTTTTGCATAACTTCATTAAGTACTGGAATACAAAATAATAAACATAAACAAAATAAATAAAACGAGAACTGTAGGTATGTTCAAATAAGATGACTATTGACTAAATATTTTTCAAACCTGCTTGATAATGTCAAATTATAATTATGTCATGCAAACCCAACCTAAAGTAAGTCATTATAGCCCTGTGGCTAGCCAGGCAATAATATTTCATTATAAGGGTTCTGGTCAATAAAGTGATTTGAATTTGGAACCGTAACTAAAAATTTGTATAAAAACTGTTACAAATAAACGTATTCGAACTAGTCGAACTAAAAAGTCGAACGAAAATCGAACTAGTTTTTATTATCTCGAAGGTGTGAAAACAGTATTCTCCTCGGGGACAAAGGTCTCGTCATCTTGGGTGAGCTTGAATTCCTCGCGGCAAACAGTATTCTAGTCTTAAAATAGCGACCGTGACATAAGACACTTCTTTATCCCCTCAGTGAATTATCGACTATTAAGAGTGATACCTACTAGTCCATTGCCTACTCAAGGATGCATGTCATGATTCGCAAATCCTTCCTAAGGGCACGTCTTCCTTACTATTACCGTACCACCCGGTCTACTCCTTGATATGCAATGGCCTCTGTAGCCCTATGCAACATGACGCTCCAGGGGTAGTGCAAATCATGGGGTTCATTCCATTTATTAAGTCTGGTTAAACCACATCGGGATTGGTGCATTTCATTCATTCATTAAGAGTGAGACCTTCCAACTATGTGCTAATATGAATGTATTGTACTGGTCTAGGGAAGGGCATACAAATTATATATTTCGTTTTAAACAAATACAAAAACTTACTTTCACATCATAAACTGTTGGGAAATATAACCTTAGGCTTTCAAAGAAATCATTTTCATCTTGTGGTAAGTTCTGGTCAGTTAGCAGTTTCAGAAGATAGCCAAAGTCATAACCAGAATGAAAACTCAGCCATTTGATATTGTCCATTAGAACCAGTCCTGTAAAACAATAAGATTGTCAACATAATTTTACATACAAAAAGATGATGTGGAAAATTATTTGTTGTTGATTACTGCAAAGTTAATTATTATTTATATAAATTATTAAGAATGTACCAGATGACATCAACAACTCTGCAAACTCTAGGGGTTCAATGCCATCTTCTTCGTGTTTTCTGAACTGTAGACCAGAATTTTGCAGTAAATCTATTGAGTCTTGTGCATACATGTCTTCTCTGAAACGGGGATAAATCTAGTTTTAATATCATCATTATTACATTTTACAATATGCACCTAAAAAACCGGCCAAGTGCGCGTCAGACCACGCAAAATGAAGGGTTTCCATAGTGAGGATGAATTTATGCCAAGGAAAATCTTAACATTGTAGTAGAACAACATATCTCGAAAACATTCTAATTGCAAATGTAAGTTTGTACGCACAATATTGGGAGATTTACCATGTTATTTTAAGACCATTGACTTCTTATAGGTTTTTCTGTAATCTATAAGTATAGAACTATTTTCTGTATTTTTTCGAAATTTTTGGCTGACCAGTTTTAGAGATAAAGGAATATATAGGGGATAAGAGAAATGGTAAATTTTCATGTATTTTCTTAAATAACTATTTATTTCAATATTATTAAAAAAAAATAACTTGTAACTCGCCCTTTCATTTGATATGTCGCAGTCCACTGATGGTACAGTGTGCAAAACTTTTTTTAATTTGTTTTGTTTGTCTCCCAAAGGTGATATTCAAAATTCATTTATTTATGTAACTCGTCCGTGTTTGGTCACAAATATTGATATGTATACAAAATATCAACTTAATCGGTCCGCTACATTCGGATTCAGAAATTGGCTGTGTTAGACGGACAGACAGACAGACACACAAGTGATCCTGTAAGGGTTTTGTTTTTTCCTTCAGACATACGGAAACCTAAAAACATTACTTTGCATTTTGATATGGAGATTTAAGCAATACAACAGACGAGACTAAGGTCTGCATTGTTAACATTAATAATAATTAACATGTTCTTGGAAATATGTAATTTGTATGAATTTCCCTTCAACAATCTATTTCTGTATCAATTTCATTTATTTATAAATATTTAATTGCAATATGTAGTAATCAAAACTTACTGCAGATTGAATTTAAAGTTGAACTGCCATGTGGTGTAACCAGGAGGGGTTTTGCCATTTTCATCCATGAAGGTGAGACCCAACTGAATAATCCTCAGGAGATCAACATTACACCTGAAATTATACAATGAATATTAGTTGTTTTGTTTTCACATGTACCTACTGGATCTTAACTTAATATTATAAATGCGAAAGTGAGTTTGTTTGTTACGCTTTCACCCTAAAACGACTGAACGGATTTGAATAAAATTTGCCACACAGATAGACCATGACCTGTATTAGGACATGGAAATTTAGATTGCAGATGAAGTCGCAGGCAACAGCCAGTAATGATATAAACTAGTGGCATTTCAAAAGCAATATAAAATTGGTTTTCTTTGATATGTCAAACATCAATATTTTATCATTGTGTTGTCCTGATAGGGCAAAGGGCTCCTGATCTCTTCCACTCCTCCCAACGTTTAGCTTATAAGCTAACTAATTTAATATTGACCACCCTGATTATAGGCATCCTGCCAACTTTGCGTAACTCGCATGACAATAACTTATTTATGTTGTGTAGAAAAGTGTAAAAACTAATGCAAAAACCTTAGTAGTTGATACTGATAGTCAGCAGTGGATCTGAATTCTCCAATTGGACGGGCAACAACTCCTGGAAACTCTGTGTCCATTGCTACCCAGTGGTACTTTTGGACAACCTAAAAGAAAGAATTACACTCCATTATTCTTCAAACTAATTGCTGTTGGGAGATGGCGAATAGTGGCAATTAGGCCAATGCGGGATGGCTTCGTTGGCTAAGGGTCGCTAGCGCTACTGCTGACCATGAGGTCCTGGGTTCAATTTCCAGGTCAGGCAAAGTGTTATTGGGTTTTTCTATCTGGAATTTCTCAGTACCAGCCCGGTGTCTGGATTTTTGTCTGGTTGATGGCTACTGGCTTACACATGTCTGGTTGACTTAAACACCAGTTTCGCCAGTTATGTTATAACTGGCGAAATGAACCCACATTTCGAAAGTTATGTTATTCCCTGAATACAGACATGATGTTATGTTGTTATTCTTAAAACTGAATTTACATTTTTTTATTTAACAAAAGAAATGTAAAAATTGTAATAACTTATCTCACTTTTCTTATTATTTGGAATTCTTCATGAAGGTTGTGATTCCATACATCCTTTATCCCACAGTCTCCGGTTCCAGGAAGCTGGGCCAATCCAAAACTAGCAGCTGGCATCTGAGTTAGGGAATATTAATTATTTATCACATTAAGAACACTTGAAAGAAATGACCTTAAAAAAATCAAACATTTTTTATGACCTAGAAATAAAAACGGAATATCTTTAATTTATTATGTAGCAGTAATTACTTTAAGAATAATGACTGTATTCTAAATTGCTGACAAGAAAACAAATTCAAGAGATTTCAATATGACATGACATGACACTGTAGGCTCTTTGTGATCTAACTGTTTCATAACATTGCTGTCTTCAAATGGAAAGTAGATCTACATTTTAACAATACAGTTACAGGTCCCACTAAGCATCTCCAGTTTTAATAAATGATTATCACTGTTTCTATGTAATTTGCATGGCATTTCCAGAAATGATTTATGTTACAAATATAAACAAACCTTGTATCGATTATCTGCTTCCAGATGGGCAGATTCTTCAGTTTTTTTCGACGCCGTGGTTTACGATTGGTTTCGAACTTCAGAAAATTGAGCGCCAGCGCTTTTGTACAAAAATGCTTGTTGATGTTTATAGGTTACACAGGGTTAAACTTGATTTCTGAAAACATCTCAGCGACTTCTGTCGCCAAGCGGACTTACAAGTAATGGAATTTAGATGATAACTACAATATTTAATTTTGTAATCCAACGTCCTCAAGTAACTTGTACTTTATTCCTAAAGATTGTTTGTTACTGACTGATTAGACAAGTCTACGAATCTATGGAAACAAAAAATCCGAAACGGGAACTTGCAAATTTGCAACGCAACACGAATCACGATCTATACGAGTACTATGATCACGATCCAATTTTTTGGAAAAAAAAATAGAGTGTACCGTGTTAGACTGTGATACTACACAAAGATTATGCTATGAAGCGATACAAAGATTCAAGGTTTGTTTCGGTTAAATAAAAAAAAAGGTAAGGATGATTATTGACATTATTTAATTAAATTTTTTTTTTTTTTTTTTTGTTTTGTTTTACTTATTTATTTATTTTATTATTTCGAAACTTTAACTATTTACAAACAACTAATAACTAAATAATTAATAAAAGTAGAAAAATTATATACTAGTTATAAATTGAAACTATTAAAAAAAAAAAAATTGTACTTGCTCCTGGCTAGGCTGGCCTTTTGTCATTTTGTGCGGACTGCTTCAAAGTGGAATCGCAGTTCAAAGACGAAGCGCATTTGGTATATTTCTTAAATTTGTTTGTAGTTATCGGGCTTTTATTTGATTTTCTAGCAATCATCTGCGTCAAATATGAATTTTATAAGATTCTAGAAGAAAACAAAAATAAAAAAAATGCCAGTTTTGTTATTTTCATACGAAATTATTGAAGTTTGAGCAACGACGAATTACGAATAAATATTAAAAAAAGTAATTAAAAAAATCCCTGTCGCCTGGGCAGGGACTGAAAGCGGTTACGGTTAAAGGTTGAGCTATACCGATACTTTTTTAAATAAAGGTTGGGCTAAACCGTTACGCCGCGTACACGTTACGCACGTTTGGGCACGTTAGAACTTGTGTATTTATGAAGGTTTAGGTACTGCTACCGATACATTTATAAAGGTTAAGGTCTGCTACCGATACATTTATAAAGGTACCGATACTTCTACCGAAATATACCGGTATGCAATCCCAACCTCAAAATTCCGCTACTGAAAAACGAACGGTATCGAAATATTGTGGTAACCCTTATTTAACGGTATGACGTCATACCGAAATTTAAAGGTACCTTAATTTTTGGGTAATTCAGTCCCTGCGCCTGGGTATATTGGGCCTACACGTAGCAGACGGCCCCACTGATTCGTTTCGTATGTGCAACCGTCTGCATAACAGCCTGTATTTTTTGTATTTAACCTTGACCTTCGAAACATTTGACATTGACCTTGAAAATGTGTCTCCTGTGGACCTGTACCCTAATTACGTAATACACGATCAATCAAAATCTGAATCGTTTTGAAACAGATGCTCAACAACGTAAATAACACAATGAATGTTGTTGACCTGTCGAATTGAAACAGATTAGTCTGAATTGTCAACGAAAATGTGTTGTGTAATTAGATAGCAGTACCCTAATTACGTAATACACGATTAATCAGAATCTGAATCGTTTTGAAACAGATTGCTAATCCATTGCTTCGTACGTTCGAAAAAAAAATCTGCTCAACAACGTAAATAACACAATTAATGTTCTTGACCTGTCAAATTGAATCAGATTAGTCGGAAATGTCAACGAAAATGTGTTGCGTAATTAGATAGCTTGTCTCCTTCCTTCCATCTCCCTCTATATTTCATTTATCAACCTTTTTATGAGATTTATGTCTTAAATAAAAAAGGTTTAAACAAAACCGGCGAAGTGCGTATCGGACCATGCTAATGAAGGGCAAAATTTCCGTTTTTTGAATGAATTTATCCCAAAAACAAACTTAGGGTGGGTGATAGACGTGCGAACTTAAAGTACGCGAACTTACTCGGCCACCGTCGGTGACACACGTGAAGCTTGCTCGCGATTTTAACGAATTTCCTGAACCAAACTTATAAAAACCGGCCAAGTGCATGTCGGACCACGCACAATGAAGGGTTCCGTAGTTGGTTGAATTTATCCCAAGAACAAATTTAACATTGTAGTTGAAAAACTTGTTCTCCCATACGGAATACATGCGAGATTTTTTTTTAAATTTTAGTTGGTCGATTATTACTCGTTAACCTGTACAGCCTACTTAGTTGTGATAGTTTCCCGCGCGTCGTTGCGCGTCGCGCACTCGCGACGCGCGCGTACTCATGTGCCCCAGCAGAGGCGCCGCCCCTCACCCCCGCTGACGCATGAATTCGTTACTGCGCAGCGACTCGCCTCATGTTCCGAGCAGCCATTAAGTTTCAATCGGGGTGTAACGTTGATGAATTCGTTGCCAATTTTCGCAGGGATGTTCCACGCTGATAATGCAGTTTACTATATGTGGAAGATTTTTTTAAATCGATTAAGTATTTTTTGAGTTTATCCATTACAAACCTACAAATATACAAAAAATCAAATCTTTTCTCTTTATTTTATAATACCTATTAGTTTAGATATTATTATTTTCAGATTACAGAGCTAGGTTAGCACCTGTATTTCAGAAGCCAGTTGCTTCTTTCAGTTATGTTAGTTTTATGAAGCAAATGTATAAAATGATGTCACTTATAATTAAGTTTAATAGCAAAAAGAAAAAAGTAAGCAATATTAAAATCAAGCTTTAACATAAAAATCAAACCCTGCGTCTAAGTAGGACACCTAGCGAGGGGTTCCGTCGACTACGCCTTATATTATTCCTTGGACACAAATTTAGACCCGCCACGTGATCTTCCCCACCCTTAATGAATGCTCCCACTATCCCACTAATCCCGAAGGAAACTTTAGCGACTTTGGCTGCTTTTCAAAAATACACTAAAACGGTAGAAAAGGCCATAAAGTCTAAACATAGCTCAAAGAGATGTCAGCACATCAGACGGGGTCCGCTAGGACCGATGCCTGCCGGTGTCGCGGGAAAGTTCGAAAGGGATACCGTGGCCCCTGGCAACGTACAGGCAACTGAAGGAACACGGGTGGGTTTTAGTCAGTAAGAGTCTGACACGCCCTCCCGCTCCACCCAGATCGGGAGAAGTTATTTGATTAATTCACACCCTCAAAAAAAAAAAGGTCTAAACATAGGCTCTGTGTACTTTCGCGCATGTATTTTTCACTCATACTCGCCTCATGTCATCATTTTGTTCCTAAAAAAATATTATTGCGCAGCCTTCTGCGCGAAGTTCGTAACTGCCAAGTTATATCTATCACACACTGACTTATTAATTGTAAAATTTTAAGAAAATCGTCTACTTTTACAATGTTTGTAAATATGTGAGGACCATGCATTTATCACATAAGTAATTAATTTATCTTTCATTGCTTCATTTTTATTAATTCTTCTTTTTACCTATTGTGGTAACGTATTTTTTTTTTTTTTTGTTGCATCGTCTTCACATATAATTATGTAACTAATGTACGTACATATGCAAAATATTGTAACACATTTTAAAAGAGTAACGGTGGAGTTTCTTGCCCATTCTTCTCCATACGAAAACTACCTTTTGGAAGGGGCGACTAGAATCAATTCAATTTTTTTGTAAACTTTGACGTTCAAAAGTGCCTTACAGGGGCCTATTTGAAATAAATGATTTGACTTTGACTTTATCGGCTGTATTGTACATGGCTTTGACG
Organism: Agrochola circellaris; assembly: GCA_914767755.1. Classification (NCBI taxonomy): domain Eukaryota; kingdom Metazoa; phylum Arthropoda; class Insecta; order Lepidoptera; family Noctuidae; genus Agrochola; species Agrochola circellaris. The sequence continues at coordinate 9,553,246 of OU611847.1, forward strand.
ATATTTATGAAAAGAGCCTTTATCTAGTGAGTGACATAACGTTACTAACATGAAGGCGAAAATCGTTAACATATCCTATAAAAAACCGTGCTTCGCCTCACAACGTTAGAAACACAGGGTAATTACACATGACTGTACATTTTATATCATGCTATAGCAGATCCGCACCCTAATTGCGTAATACACGATCAATCACAATCTGAATCATTTTGAAATAGATTGCTAATCCATTGCTTCATAAGTTCGAAAACAAAATCTGCTCAACAACATAAATAACCCAATGAATGTTGTTGAACTGTCAAAGTGAAACAGTTATGTCCTGCTTAATCATTTACGAAGATATGTTTTTGATCATTTTCTTAACTTGGTTGGTCCTACAATTTTTGATGTCACAGATTTTTGGAATTTTGTTATAAACGAAACTGAGCATAAATTCTTGCATACGTCGTGCAAAAGCGGTATTTACTACAGTAAGTGGGGACATTTGAAGATTCGTTGTTTGAGTAGATGGTAATATTTATTTATTTAGTACATGGAGAACTTACAACTAATAACAAAAGACAAAAAAAAGGGACCATAGTCACCAGAAAGCCAATTACAAATCCTTACGTACCTATAGACTTATAATAATAATGTATGGTGTGAGCACAAAAATAAAACAAAAAACACATCGCCTTAATTAGAGTAAGAAACATCTGCGCATGGGCATTTTATTTTGTGTTGTTTTAGTAATAATTTAAGGATGCATGACTGCGAATCTTGTTAAGAAGATCTACCGGAAATAGAATGAACAAATTTAATAGTAAAATATTGTTTAAAAACTGAAGTGATGATCAACTTTCGTTGGTGACTGTACTTTTGTAATTAACAAACATACGCTTCGAAATCAGAACCTCTATCTTCAGCTATCTAATTTCGTATCACATTTTCGTAAATGATTACGACTAATCTGTTTCATTTTGACAGTTCAATAACATTCATTGCGTTATTTACGTTGTCGAGCAAATTTTTTTTCGAACTTATTTAGCATTGGATTAGCAATCTGTTACAAAATGATTCAGATTGTGATTGATCGTGTATTACGCAATTAGGGTACAGGGTTATGGTAATCAGTTTTATTTAAAAAGAGATTGGATTATTTCGACCTTTGCAATGTTCCGCTACATTGGTTCCTACATAGTTTCGTATTTCTATAACCAGAAAAACTGTTAACACTGATAATTGTGTAAATTTGTAACCCTGGTGCATTTTTTTAAATGTTGGTGTTTTGGTTACACTCACACTCACTTAGTTATTCTAGCTGGAGGCAAATAAGCAACATACTATGAGTTGGCTGGTCCTGAGTTCCTTTCCCGGTTTGGGATGTAACTCAGGACCATTCACTGGATAGTCTGCACATTTATTTACCTTGAGTTGGCCCTGCGTAGTAAGGAGTTTGAATGGAGAGGTCAGCTTAAACTGGTTTTATTGCCATTGACGTGCGGTCGACTGTAGGTAGGTAACTACTACCGTTTTTTGGGCATTTTAGGACCTACGCATCACGCGTTTTTTATTCGCGCGGTCCGTGTATCGTATGTATTCTGCGGGGCGACGACGTCTGCCTTTTCTGCTTTGAAAAAGCAGTGTTAGGTACTTAAGTTTTTAGCGCGTATACGCGCGTCGACGGCGCGTAAAAAGACGCCATGTGTTTCCTTAGATAGCGGTGAACGGTCACAACAACGGCTGTCCAAATATAGAGCATTTTATGACACTTTAAAACCGCGGCTCTCCCGCGGACCCGACTGCTGCAAGCACGTCGCTCCTATGACGTACTTGCAGCAGTCGGGTTATACCTACCTACTTATGTTTCGAGGGCATTCAAATCGCAGCTGGTGGACGACGTGTAGGTACTTCCACCCCGAACAAATTAAACAACCGAAGGAAAGACAAATTAAATCAATATTTAATTAGGCCTTTCAATTAATTGCGAAACCTTAAAACTGAAAAACAAGATTACAAGCAGAGGTTAGCATAAATAAAATCAAACATAACTTTCCTTGTAAATTTCAATCCGAAATTATTTAAGTTGTCTCTTGGAACGGTAAGTCTCCACGAATTAAACTGCTAACTTCACAACCCTTTGTGGAAAGGGTTTCAACGTATCGCACCTTGATTCTATTTTATATTTTATAATATCTTTAATTTTGAAATGGAGTACTGCTCTGCAGTCTGTCTGGACATTTTGCAGGCTTTTGATCATGTATGGCACCAGGGTCTACTAACAAAAATTAAAGCTTTCCCAACAAATTTCTACCTGTTTCTGCGCTCCTACCTCAGCAAGAGATTCTTCCTAGTGAAGCGGGGAGATTATGTCTCAAATCTACGTCCTATTCAGGCCGGAGTACCTCAGGGCAGTGTCCTGGGTCCCTAGCTGTACCTGTTATTTACTTCCGACCTGCCGCTAGATAGAAATGTCCTAACAGGCACTTTTGCCGATGATGCGGCTATACTGGCTACTGATGTCTGCCCGAGAGAGCAAAACAGCCTCAAGCTGATCTCTGAATGGCTTAAAGGTTGGAAGATAAAAGCCAACGAAACAAAGTCAGTCCTTAGAATATACCTTGACAGATGCCTTACGTGCGACACCACATATTTACCAAACGCAAAGCCTTAGGGCAAAAACTCCGCAGCTTACACTGGATGCTCTACAAAAAGTCCCAAATGTCTCTGGTAAGTAAACTACTACTATACAAATGCATTTTCAAGCCTATCTGTTGCTATGGTATCCAGCTTTGGGGAACTGGAGCGAAGTCCAACATCGAAAGCCTTCAAAGGTTTCAATCAAGAACACTGCGACAGATAGTAAACACATCGGTAATTTTAATTTTGTAGTTGGCCTCTGCAAAAAGTTTGCTTTATTTAGAATAAGTGCCTACAAAAGTGTATTCGAAGTTATTGGACACGGGTTAGATCAGATGAGGCAGTGGCTTCATACCGTGCAAGATCAGGAACCATCATCTACCTATTGCTGAATGTCCCAGGACAGATTGCATTAAATATTCGGTGAAAAAAGTAAAAAAAAATATATATTAATTTCGGTAAACTTCTTCAGTCATTTTGACACTGTAAGTTGTTATTAAATAAAATAAATAAATATTTTTCTCGCGGGTTGGTTTGTCCATTATTATTACTTACAGCGCTTTTCCTGAAGGAAAGAGGAAAATCTATTCAACTTACATTCTAACACTTCTGATAGTCACTTCTATGAGTTGGTAGTAGGTATACCTACGATATTTTAGCCATGATCCACTACTTAACGCCTTGTGATTTTCATGGTTTCCTCAAGTATTATATTATCTGTGATCAAGGGTTCGTTGCAAGAGGTCCTTTGACCTGCATCATTTTTATTACAATCATTTTACATTTTTGCGCCGCCGTAGCTGTTCCTAGTTATCACTAGAAAAAACTATCTTTAACTAATAATAGGTGAATGTTATCAATAGTGTAGAAAAGCCCTGAATACGTTTTCATGTTTTTATTAGTTATGGCTTATATTGTCAATTCATTTCACTGAGTTTCTCTTCTTCGAATCAATTTGAGAGAGAAATGAAAATGCAAGCTTCATTTTCATTTCTGTTGATCCAGCAGATGATTATCATCTAACCTTGTACTTCCAATTATATGAAAGGTGACACTACTGTGTGTTCAGAGATGAGTCTAGATACAAGCATACGCGGTCTCATGCGTTACAGATAATTTCCGATTAAGAAGTCGGCTGGCAACTAGGCAATAAAGTTTTATTAATACTTATAAAGATCGTTTAAGCGTTGATAAAATTATGCACGATACTGAATTAAATACGTATCCCGACCTCAAGTTTGGTATCTAGATTGACTGAAAATACTGGAAATGTATAAGCCGTGGACAGACGAGCCAGTCGAGTGCGAGCTCCCTCGAGGGCAGGTCGTTTCAGCGTACTTTCAGAGCGCTCCGACGACTGGCGCTCGGTAACTTTGTCATCGCGACAACCGCAACTTTTCATGAAAATGTGATTTTATTTTGTGGGCATTTTTATTGCTGTTTCTGTGACTTATTTTTACTTTTTGTTTAAAAGTTTGCAACGTGTTTTAGTTATAGGTAAGTTCTAGTTATAGTTTATACTTTTGACGGTGGTATAAATATAATTTACTTTTTACCCACTCTTTTTAAATTAATAATGATATATAGAACTAGAAAAAGTTCCCACTGAATTTAGGAATTTGTCAAGTAGGAACATATAGAATTACTTGAAACAGATTTTCAGTGAAACGCTCTAACTACAGATGCATTCCATGGAATACATTCACTTATGTAGTTATAAGTATGAATGAACTAAATTAATGTTATACATCTGCCTAGAGTATTACTTGCTGTTTCTCATAAAGGATAATAAAAGGTATAAAAATGGTACAGCAATGCAAAACAATGGTACATCCAACTCTTTATCACTATTGTTTACTTATGCTAATATACAATGTCGTCCACGAGCCATAACTTTCTGAATATTCATGAAAAATTATCGAAAATTAACTTTAAAAGGGGGTCTATCTTTATTATTATTCAATGTTTTATTTTTTGAGTAGTGTTTCCCATATCTCCGATGTTATTGGCTCGATTTGGATTCTGTTTATTATTTATAAAAGCTTATAAGTTATTTCATCGGATTATATAAAAAAAATATTTGGAAAACATTTTTTTTCTAAAAAACACAAGTGTAAGTCCATAAAAACAAAGGGTGACAGTGGAATTTTTTTTTATATAGAACCCCCTTTTTAAAGTTAATTTTCGATAATATTTCATGAATATTCAGAAAAATACGGGCGGTCATATGCCCATCGGCGGTATTGTATAGAAAATAGGTATTCATTTACAAACGTGAATCTGTGAACATTTCTGATTAATACGATGCGTTCTGAAATAATAATGATGAAACCTTTTAACTGATTATGTGAACGTAACTGCAGTATTATTCTATTGGACTAACTTTGGGCCAATTTTCCTCAATTGGAACATACCACACAGTTTATTTATTTGAGATCACATATATTTTGATTGTATTTATTTTTGTCTCAACAATTAAGCCCGGTTTACTTCACCAAAGTACTTAAGCACAGGCGATATAATACCTGCTGAAAATAACGCCAACGCTTTTGGCTATTGGACGTGAAATTGGGCTATTAATGGTAATGTAAAATCCCATTCTGTCCCTTTATGAGACTACATATAGGTACGCTTTCAAAATATTAACTGAACTTTGAGGGAAAATAATGTTATTTAAGGAGATATTTCTTGGTCCGACGAAAACTCTCTCTTCTGAGCTCAATGATATTTTATTGGATTCGTTTTAGTGATAGAAAATAAAGGTGTAAGTACTATTTCCTGCCGTGGGCCATTCCGGACAGGTTTGTTTATAAATAAAATTCATTTCATTCAGACGGTTTCAATATTTTTTTGTACATTATCTTAAAAGTATGTTAGATATGACGAATCAATGAATGCATTTAGGAAAAAAAAATTAAAAAAAAATACTCAATTGAAAAAAACTCATCAGGCGACATGCAGCCTGATGAACCTTCCCACAGCTGCTGATACTGGTCTGTCTGCAATCATCCTTAGGATTCCGTTGCCGCTCCCTCGAATTCAGCGGATAAGTGAGGCTGACTTTTTGCGAATTATAGCGTAAAAGTCATCCACCCTCGCTACGGCAAATATATCCGAGGCACTGCAAATCAAGGAAGTCGCACCGTTCATTGTTACAGTGTACTCTGAGAGCATTGTAGGCCTGCTGCGTGGAGTTGGTCCATAGGGCGCTAGTGTAAAAACTTTGGGGCAGTAGGCTCTGAACGAAGTTATCCTACCTGTGCTGTACACTTCGCAAACTTATGTATCAACATGTTAGCGTGCACCGACAATGGTCTTCGCTCTCTTTCAATGTCTGCGTCATCTAGAGGGTCACAACATGCCCTAGATTAGATACCTAAACTGAAAGACCTGTCTTAAAGATACCCTGTTGAGATACACTGGTGGTATATGCTCAGGTTGTTTATTTTTACCTCTGGTGACCTTATACGCACTCTTACTATCGTTGTACTTATGCCGCTACCCTCAGCATAGGACTCATAGATATTTAACAGCTTCCTTAGCTCTCCATCAGATGAACTCAGCAACATTATGTCGTCCGCGTAACTGATGTTGTTGACGCAAACGTTATCTTTAGCAGAAAACCCAATCGGGTTCTCACGGATAGCGAAGGCCTCAACATCCGCAGCAATATAACTGTGGGCAAGCGGTGACTCAACTTTATAATTATTTTTTAAAAGGTTAGCTATATCTCTAGGCTAGTGAGCCTAGAGATATAGCTAACCTTTTAAAAAATAATTGCAAAGTTTGCTAGTGACTGTCACTGGCAAACTAACCCTACCGTTCATCCTCTTAATACCCTTCCAAAAAGGACGAAAGTTTTTAACCGTAACGTGTGAGGCTAATAAATCCATTTTAAGCTAGTCTTGGTGGTTTTGACAGAACTTCAGTCCAGATTTAAATGTTTTCCGTGTAATATACATATTGTCATGAACAGGCCCATTTTTAGGTTTGGCTTGTCCTACAGACAGTTGGTATCCTGCCTAGCCTGACTATGAGCTTCTCTCAAGTGTTTGTTCCACCCCACTACAGTTTTACTCTTTTTTAATTTTCCTCACCTTCTTGCTTTGCCTCACATAAAATGTTAACAATGACATTGTATAAATTGTCAATAATATATCCAGCCGGCGAGCGCTACTTCCAAGTTGGTCGCAGTTACTGGACTATTTTTACTATACCTTAAACCACGGATACCCTACATTAATGATATGGCCAAACGTCGACTGACATATCATTAAACGTTGACGTTTAAACGATTTGGCCAATGTTAGCTGGCCATTTCATGAAATGATCAATTTGAAGATCTGGCCACGACGTATAAATGTTCAAAATTACTACACTCACTGTCTGCATGAACACAAAATTCATTGGCGAATTCTACAGTTCTAGTCTCTAATTTACTATTACAAATGTCACAATAACTTCCTATATGGTCACTTTCTCTATCACCCCACAAAATGTCATTAGAAATCCAATTGTCAGAAATAAACTTTGAATCATGTCAAGATTACATTTAAAAATAACAGGCAAGTGATCCGATCGGTTCCGGTTATGATGATGATTTTCTTTTAGAGAAAAGTAAACACATTCTCTAATTATTTTCACTTGACTCGATCATACATATACATACTCGTAATATCGCGAATCAAACGTCAGGCAAATAAGTAGTTTCCTCCCTATATAGGCCCTGAGATAAATCTCCACAGGCACGTGAAGTTTAGCTATTACCTACTATCCTATTTATTCTGCACGCAACATCATAGTCCTCGATTATTATCCGTATAATAAGATTTCGTAGAAGGCTCTTATCACTCACTAGCCAACTGTTGTATGCTTTAAGGTTTCCTGTTTTTTTCATGTATTTAGATATAATTTTTTGGATATAGTCTAGGTATTGAATTTGATGTAAAAGTGATGTGTTTTTGGAATTCGAATCCCAAAGCCATTGCCGCTTCTGTGCTTATATTACGTGTATTAAAACGAAAATCAAATGAATTTGTTGTAATGAGGTAAATAGTTTTTTACCGATTACAAAACTGCGAATAGTGCCAATTTATGAATAATGTAATTTTCCTTCCATCCCACAACATTATGCATAAATAATGTGTACACGATTATGTATTAAAACTTTCCAAATGTCTCATAAAAGCACCAGTCAAAGAGGTAGGCACCTCGTGTACCTACCTCATTATAATATATCTTGAAAAAGTTGATTACTTTATAAAGTACCCTCGTACTTTCATACTTTGAGGTATACCGGGGTCCTTGACAAAATCTATGATGTATTCAGCGGTGAAATTAAGGTTAAAAAATAGTATTTTGAAATAAAACGTTTGACATCACATAACATCACGCCTGTAATCCCCAAAGGGTTAGGCAGAGGTGTACCTATAGTACACCCACATTTCGCCAGTTATGTAATAAGGGGCGAGCCATCAACCGGGCACAAAACCAGACTTCAGGCTGCTACCTACTGAAAAATTTCTAATAGAAAAACCGAACAACACTTTACCCGACCTGGGAATCGAACCCAAAACCTCATTGCCAGCAGTAGCGTTTGCGACCAATAGACCAACGAGGGATTCTTTGGATGAATCTGATGCTATTCTGATTATAATGAAGAGCCATATGAGCATAGTTTATGAGCTAGTTAGATACTTAGGTAGGTAAGTATGTATATGTAAAGTTAAGTGTAAGTTAGATATTTATTTAAATAGTCGTTGATGATCGGACTCACCCGGGGCCGACCATCAACGACTATTTAAATAAATATCTAACTTTTCTATCTAGATTTTTTTTTTTATCTGTTTCAAAACTATTCGTATTCTGATTTTGTATTACGCAATTAAGCTTCGTGCAGACCAGCGCGACGCGACATCGGCTATTGTTATACCGTCAAGTTTTCTTAGAAATTGTATTGATCGAGCCGCGTCGCGCTGGTCTGCACAAAGCTTAATTGCGTAATACAAAATCAGAATACGAATAGTTTTGAAACAGATAAAAAAAAAATCTGCTCGACAACGTAAATAACGCAATGAATGTTGTTGAACTGTCAAAATGAAACAGATTAGTCGTAATCGTTTACGAAAATGTGTTGCATAAATATATAGCAGGTTATTTTCCTCATATTACGAATTTAAATATTTATTTTTATATATTTAATTATTTAAAATACATAAACTTGTCACCAAGTTTATGTATTTTCGACAAAAACAAAGCGGGAAACGGCGGGAAGCGGGGGGATTACGTGGTTAGGAAAAATATGTAAATAATTTTGTTTTGGTTTTTACTAGGTTCTCTTTTAAACAAGTTAAAATTATGATTCGCCTTACCATAAAAAACCTGGTCACGGATTTCATTATCAAACGCACGAACGGTTTTGAAATGTAAAGTCGAATTTTACGCAAAGGAACGGTTATTCGACTTTTGTAAGGTGCAACCTTAGGCCTTAGGATCATCAGATTTTCAAAGTATGTAGCACCTACTTAGAAAACCGGCCAAGTGCGTGTCGGACCACGAACAATGAAGGATTCCGTAGTTGGAATGAATTTATCCCAAGAACAAACTTAACATTGTAGTTGAAAAACATGTTCTCCCCTAAGGAATGTATGGGAGAACATGTTTTTGCAACTGCAAATGTAAGTTGGTCGATTATTACTCATTAACTTGTAGAGCCTACTCAGCTGTGATGGTTTTCCTTTTAATGTAGTTATATAAACTGCTGCTGTAATTTTTTTCACGTATCCAAAACCAACCATTTAGAGCTGGCAGGGACACTTGACTCTAACAAAAAATAGCAGTTTAAAGCTTAATATTTCGCAAACGGATCCCTGGATCCAAAAATGGTCTTCACAAACTCACAATATTTCTAAGCGGGTTTTCCAATGGCACCTCACACCATGGGAAAGACGAGGAAAAAGAAAAACGTCCCCAGTTTTACGAATAGGGGCGTACTCTAAAAAAATTCATGATTTTATTTTACCACTTTGTCGGCGTGATTAATATGTTTACCCATGTCAAATTACAGCTTTCTTTTACTAAGAGTCTCTGAGCTAAGCCGCGGACAGACAGACAGACAGACATGGCGAAACTATAAGGGTTCCTTCTTTACTACGGAACCGTAAAAACGTAGTTCTAGTGTTGTCAATTTCAATTTGTATGCAATGTGGAATGGATGCTGTACTGAGATCTTAATCAAAAGATCAAACCACTTACTTAACCCTGACCCTACGGGCAATGATGTTAGCTGCCTTATTTTTACTCATGCTGAATAAGTACAAATATTATCAAGTCGCTAGAAACCAAGGTCATGTTCAATAAGAAATTTTTAACAATACAAATTAAGTTATAGTTATGACATTCTATGTTTTATTACTGATGATATTCCGAGTTTATACAGTCGTGTCGCGTCGATGTCCCTACCATTCTGTATAATATTCTTACATCACTACACCTACTTAGGTATTGGGTTAAAGCTCGTACAGACCAGCGCGACGCGACGCCGCGCCGTGACTCGAACAATACAATTTCTAAGAAAACTTGACGGTATAACAATAACCGGTGTCGCGTCGCGCTGGTCTGCACGAAGCTTAAAGATTCGTTATACCGTTAAGTTTTCTTAGAAATTGTATTGTTCGAGTCGCGGCGCGGCGTCACGTCGCGCTGGTCTGCACGAAGCTTTATTGATATGGTATTGATATTAGGATTGGTTCATTGGTTTGGTTTTAAAACCTGTCAATCGAAAGCTCTAACAAAAATACATCAAGCTAGTAAAAAATCTAAAAAGCGCATTCTATGAATATAAAACATGCACGAGCTTTTCATATTCAATGAATCGTTTACAAAGTGATTGATAGCCTGATATTTTATTTATTTAGATTTTGTAACGCCAACACCCGCTGATTTATGAAAAAAAAAGAAACAATAAAGCTTTGCCCTCGACTGTAAATTACGACGAGTAGGAAATTCTGATTTTTTATGTCAGTATTGCAGTCGAACTATGCACTTCTTTTGCAGTAAAACATTTTCTGAGCGATGGTTGTACCCAACCAGTCCAATAGTCTAGTCCTATAACTACTTATAATTATTGTAAATGATGAATAAATTATTAACAAAACATGATAAAATGGAAAAGATATTCATTGAATGAGTTTTTTTTGGGGATATCAACCGCAGATACCTACAGTAGGCACTTGAAATATCAGTTTAAATAAACCAGTTTTGTAATGTGAACTTCACAGACGTACCCATCAAGTCTGTAAAGTACACATTACAAAACTGATCGATATCTAAACACGATAAAACAAAATAAAAACAGATTTTCTTAACTCATACTTCAAGTAACGAAACTACAAGCGCTCATGGACCCAAAAAAAACATCAAATGAATATCTTTTTCATTTTATCATGTTTAGATATCGATACTCATCACTTCTGCGGAGTTTCGCTAGATTATTTAATTTGACCCTGTAGATGGTACGCATCAGCATATTATTAAACAAACGATTGATTGGCCTACACAGATAGTTAATTGATTCGGGCCGTGACCTTGCGGAAATCCATTATAAAATAAAATAGACGTAGATATATTTAGTAACCTATTCCGCTTAACTATTCCTAAAGAGTTATAGAAAACCCTGTAAGAAATCGACACGTGCTTCATCCGTGAAAGGTGAAACACTAGTGGTGGACCGAGCAGTGATCCTATGTAAGTGAGGTTGTCGAGAGGTATGGCTCACTCTGCGTCCGGCGCTCGGCGTGGCAACACGCCGTGTTCGGGTTCGCGACAAATCAATCGTCGTCCTGAGGATGCCTCGTTGAGAGGTGAAACACGTGTCGATTTCATACAGGGTTTTTATGACTCTTTAGGTATAGTTAAGCCGAATAGGTTACTAAATATGTATATCTACGTCTATTGTATTTTTGTTTGGCCTACAAAGCTTAGAATGCAGTTTCCAGAGTATTCCAGAGTCAATTTGGAACTTAATAACTAAGTTATGTCGTCATTAAACGAAATGCTGTACACAGTTAGGTTGCTCGGTTCAGAATCTCGTTAGCACATTGATGAGGCTGCCTTCCGGCACTCGATTGTAGTTAGCTCGTAAACCTGACACTGATACTAACAGAATCAGTGTTCAATTAATGGTCCTCGAGTTTCTACTTCATCTTGTCTTTGATCAAAGAACGATTGTAGGTCTTCGATCAACAATACCAACTTGTAGGTCTAAAATAAGACATATGCCGTACATTCTACATATTATGTTAGAGAAAGAAATCGATCTTCTATACTAATAATAAACCTGAGGAGTTTGTTTTTTTGTTTGAACGCGCTAATCTCTGCAACTACCAACTCTGGAAATTCATTTTGAATTTGATAGCGCAATCCTTGAGAAAGGTATTTAACATCACGATACGACTCTTAGGCACTGTGCAAAAAGAAAAGAGTCACCAATCAAAATGAGTTTTATAAAAATGTGGCTATTATTTTAGTAGATAAATGTTGGTGTCTTACGACTTCCACGCGAACGAAGTCGCGGGCAGAAGCAAGTACAGAATAAACCTACCTATGTAGATACTATTACATTTGCAAATGTTCCAGTAAGTACCTATATTTATTCATCATCATATATATCTCTTGGGCCTTATCTCAATTTATTTGGAGACGATGCAGTACGTCTTTTTCCATGTCTTCATCTCCATCTGAAAGATTCTGTATTTTATTTGAAACATATATATAAGTATTTACACACCTTTATCATGACTGTTCAGAAGAGTAGGTCAACTGATACGATCGATAATATAGTCCCTGATTATCTGCTGTTAAAAGAATTCGTCATGGTGAAATCCTTTGGGCAACTGATCCCCAAGACTCTTAGATCCCCCAACTTCATTTTTTCATATTGTTGATACACAAGAAGGCTCCAAAGATGATTTGCATAGCTAGGATAAAACTCCAAGGAAAAACCAACAACAAAGTGAAATCAACTCTCAAACTAAACTTTAATTTTGTGAAGTTGTTTGAGTTCTGGTTGGTAAACATAAACGTCTTATTGAGATGACGGCAAAGCATAAACGTATTTGTGGAATAGTTCCGAACAAGATGAAAGGCTAAGAAAAACAACACCCAAGTGCAGCTCGAAAGGAAATTGAAGTAAAAGGGTCTCAACAAGACGTGAACGGTTTATAGGCTCCGAGACGATCTCGATGCGAGCTTTAATAAGCTATTGGGGATCGTTCGTAGATATAACAATATTGGATGCTACTGAAGGTGTCGGGCAATGTTTTACAGACGAAATATATTTATTATTAAAACAGGTGTTAAAAAAATTTGTTGACACACTCATAAATACGTTGTCAACAAGTCTTTCGTCGACGGCAGTAATAGGTCAGGTAGTAGCGCTATATATTTATTAAAAAAAAGAGAGCAGAATAACCGAATATTTCGGTCATTGTAGCAAATCAATATGACATGTTGTTGTTTAGTCTTTCAGCGCGGTTGGTGAACAGAATTTACACAGACAGATAATTTTGTACCATGACCAAACGAGAACGATTATAGAAACAGTCGAGACGTTCAAAGAAAATATTCTTATGAACGATGCTTTCATATTGAATCCACGAAGAAGAAAAATATTTGCACGCAATGATTTATTATGATAATCTTCAGATAATAATATCTGCAAATAGAAGTTCACACTTACCATCGTTCATTAGAATAATATATTTAGCACGAATTCCTAGAGTTCAACGTAACACGCAAATTGTTATGTTGCTGAAAATATTATTTTCTGTAATCTAAGAACATGTCGGTATCCCCCCAACATATATATAGGAAATATCAATACACCACTATAATAGGTTTTCAATGCACTCTCATAACATAGCTGAAAATAATTTGACATATTTTGATATGATCAACATCACAATGTTGTTCCATTCGGCGAAAACCATCTCACAAGAGTGACCGATTCCCTCTTATTACAGTAATATTGTCCAAATGTGGCAGTAATAAAATATAAATAACGTTATGGGTTTCAGTAACTGCGGAATTATTATCGTTATACCAACACGGTATATTTGGCACACCCACATCCCCATGTGGGGATTATTGTATTAATCGACACACAGTACATAAAATGTATATATCCAGAAAATAATGGAAATCTTTTGAGTTGACGACTGTAAATCAAGTCCTGCAATATGGAAGCAGTGGTAGAATTCTGTATTCAACAAATTGTAAACTTAATATCCTTTGAGGTATAAATGCCGTGACTTCTGGTGAGCTGTCCGACAGGTTGGGAAATGTGTTTTAATTTTTAAATAAAGTACTGACAAGACAAAGCGTGCGTCCGTTTAGCGATTCGGGAAGGGACACCAAAGGGATCATGACTAATCCAGAGCAATTGCTTTACCTTTCCGTTTGAAAGTAGGTGTGTTCGATAATTTTCAATATCTACAAAAGAATACCAGATTTTTTCTGTTAGGTGAAGCGTGCATAATAATATGTTTAGTCACGTACATTTATATTTAAGTTGGATAAACACTACGGGCTTTTCAAAAAATATTTTGCTTTGGCACCCATGTAAATCGATTGTTTTATGATGTGTCATACTTATTTAAAATTTGCAGCAATTGTCTAGAGTACAGACATTAAAATAATTAATAACTCAGTTTCTACGTAATTCAATTTTATAAAGTAACTTACTTATGTACGTATTTATTACATTTAGCAATTCAAATCCCATTGTTATTGACCTAGAAGCTTTTAGAAAAGTTGCTTAATTAATAACGAAATGCTTTTGAATAGATGACAAATCATGTACTTTAGGCACTCTTCATTAATCATGAAAAGATATTTTGGCGCAGATCACGAAAGTGAGCACTCAAATCCTTTATTATGGATTTAAAAACATCGAATACTCTGCAGAATATTTTACTATAGAGCTTTTCTATTTTAAATTAAATTATATTTATTTCTGTCTGCGAGTATCGTTAACTTTTTCATGTTAGGTTCTCTTATGTTATTTACAACTGCTTTTGCAACACACATTGGCCTGTTAAAGTTTTTCGTTTTCGCATCAAGAATCAAGTTCATTCAGAGGGAGGAAATGTACAAGGTTTTCTAAACTTTCATACGGATAGAAGCAACATAAAGAATGCACATTCTTATTCCAACCTTCAACATGGCTTAGCAGAGAAAAACGAGTTCTTTTGTAACATTTATGAAGAATACGAATAATTTTTAAAGTGTTCACAACAATGTATAAAGTCTATGCAAAGTTAGTATTTATGTATATTTTATAGCAAACTCTATTAAAAGCAGAAATGTAGTAATTCTACGTAAATATTCTGTTATTTCTTCTTTGAATACTTATCTAATATTTATAACTCAAGCTCATAACATCGTTCCAATTGGTTCGTTATTATAATATCTAATAATAACAATATTACCCTTCAGTATGTATTACACACAACCGAGAAATGTGCTTTTGATATTCTTGTCGTGTTGTTATTTAGAACTTGCTTTTGTATATTGGATACTAGCTGTTGCCCGCGAGTTTGTCTGCGTGTATTTAATCATTATTTCATACAATTATCCAGGATGAAAAGTAGCATAAGTATATATATTTTATTTATTTCAGATCCATAAGTTGTTATTACAGGTCTTAACCTAATGTTAGTAAAACACCACACTCTATATACAAAATTTAAACGACTGACACCTATATGTGCAGCCGTATCCAGTGAGCCAGCATGGGGCTGTCCCACCTATCACACAATATACTCAAGATGCTGTGGGATCTAGCACGTTTTCTACCGATAATGGAAGCGCACCGTTCCAGTATAATGGCATGAAAACCCTCAACCCTGGCCTCGGTGAACATCCCGGAAGCGTTACAAAAGCATGGTAGACCTAACAGCATCCTGAAAACATTGTTATACTGGACACGCAGGGCGCTGTATGCCCTCAGCGTATACCTGACCCACAGACTGCACGTTTAAAAAGACTGGCAGTATGCTCTGAAACATTGTGAACATGATTTGCACATTGTACCACGCAAGTCAAAATAACCCTATTTTGACTTGCGTGGTACAATGTGCAAATCTGCGGATCAGCATATTATCTCGGACGGCCATCGCCCTGCGTTCCCTTTCTATGTCCAGGTCATCATTCAGGTCATGAGTGACCCAGTGAGCCAGGTACTTAAAATAATTAGCATAGGTACGTCCTTTTCCATGTCCCAGGCTACCTCTATGTCTGTGAATTTGTGTGGTTTAGGTTTGAAGAGGTAGGTATCTTACAGACAGACAGAGTACCTTCGCATTTATAATATTAATATTCATTATTATTAGGTATGGGTTTTCAGATTTATTTTGGTCAGCGCGCATTGGTAGTGGTTGAGTTTAAAGACTAAATTAGACTCCCTTATATGTATTTATGAAGGTCTAAATAAGACGCCACATTCACTGCGCGCAAACGTACTGCCTCTGCTTTGGATTTGACGTGACATTTCAGATACAAGTTTGTAACATACAGCTATAAGTTAGAACCACTCTTAGGACTACGCGCACGGCATATAAAATACTGCATTTGGTACAGCTAGCCTCACGAACTATAAATAATAAGTACCATCACGGCCAATCAGTGCACATTATATGTTTGTCAGACACTTTTATTTTATTTTCACAGTGAGTGAGAAGGGGTAAATTGACGCTTGCTCAGACGGGAATTTTCTGTTTGTACAAAAAGTCAATTGGAAAATAAACGACGGAACTAAAACTTGGATGTAGGTAACAAATATTATTGAGAAATTGTTAGTAGGAGCGCGTTTCCTTTGAAATATGAGTGACCCTGCCCATCGTTAGAAGCTTTTTATTGTTGGCCAGATGCCAAAAATCTTAGCAAAGATTTGGTTCATAAATTGCCCGTGTCAATATCTCTGTAATTTGATTATCAATGTTTTGACTCATCTCAATAGGATTATTCTTGTTTCGTACATTTATGATTGCACCGAGTTGATTTGCTATTGAGTTCACTTTCATCACGAGTTATTCTGTAAAAATCACACCGTGAAAACTCAAACTCAAACTCTTTATTGCATTCATGTGTACATTTAGGTGTTACATTTATGTAAGTAAGTTCCAACATGAAACCCGGCTAGGGCGCGGCAACATAATATACGTAGGCATATAATAGATTGGATAAAACAAGCACCCAGTGCAAGTTTGTTAAACAAATATAATTATTTTCGATAATATCACTAGTATTAAGTTTATGTAGTTTTTAAATTAATATCATGGGTTATTAAAATATTTTATTTATGTATATTAATTATAATATTTTATTAATTTGAATTTATTATTTTATTTTATTAATTTGTATTAATTATTAATATATATTAATATAATAAATAATTAATAATATAATAATAAAATAATAAATAATAATAATAATCCGTGTACATATAAAACATTGATCAGGCAGGGGCCATAGTCCTCCCATAGTTCCAGGTCACCAGCCAACTTAAGCCACCCAAACCCATAGTCCAATATTTTTGTTTCCATATCCTGCAATAGTCCTACGCCAACCGGGGGTTGTCCTTGGGTGCACTTGCATAGTACATACAGGGATAATCGTCGGTTGGTGCCTCATTTCATTAAAAACGTCTGACGGGCCTCTGCGAGTTGGCTTTGGCCCCTCGTACGCCTTCTAAAGGTCCGGGACCCCAGGGTCCCGAGAAATGTCAAGAGACGTAAAAAATAATAATAATAATAATAATAATATATATATATTATTATTAATAATATTTTAATAATATATTTATATATTTTATTTTATTTATATTTTATTTATTTGTACTAACTATTATATTTCATTAATTTGTATTAGCCTTTGTATTTAATAAATTTATATTTTAATAATTTTTTTCTAAGTATTCTGCGACTGAGTAAAAGCATTTTTGTATAAGATATTCTTTTAATTTTCTGTTAAAGTTATTGGTTTTGGGAACTTAGATGAAGTGAGATGCAAATCCCTAGATTCCCGAGCGTCGTGTAGGATGACGGTTCACTTCAAGCTCACTTCACCTAAAGGTACCATTCCGTAGCCGATAGCAGGCGGTAACTGAAAGGGACCTGTCGCCGCGCCACGACTGCTTTCTATGAAATACCTTCCATAGCTAGCGACATGTCGCCTTCATAGAAATACATAAGAATACATAGGAATAAAATACATAGGAATACATAAGAATACATAATACACACATAATACGAGGTCGCCTGAAGTTGTCGCCTGCGGTTGGCTACGGAATGGTACCTTTAGTTTTCATGGTGACGTTTTTACAGAATAGACCACGTCAATGTTTTGGTTCAACAAACCATCAGTCACACAGCGTACCAATTTCATATCATGTTAGTTCACTAATCTGGATAAAAGGACCGGTTGTTTGTTTTGATACTGGTGCGTCGTTTGTTTGTCAACTCGTCCGACAGCGCGGGCTCTTGTTAACATGTTTAGTGTCGACGACATGTTGCCTTGTTAGTGTCGGCTATTAGTGACATGCAGGGTTTGGACGTGAACTGATTTCTATGGGTTGTACTCGCAGTAGAGGGTTGAATGTATTGTGTGCAGACACTATTATTATAACTTTATCGTGTAACATTTGCACACTTGTAGTTAATTGGAATAACATGTTTTTTAATACTCTACGTTCTTACTAATTCTTAATTTTGCTGACATTAACGGTGTGAAACCAAAGGATACTAAGTACCTTTTCATATGTCCCGGTTGCCGAATAGCCGGTGCCGGGTACCCGGCGGCTAATTGTATGGGCATGTACGTTATCCTTCGCCGGAACGTGTGAAAGATAACGTACATGCCCATACACTTAGGCGCCGGGTACCCGGCAACCGGGACGTAAGAAAAGACAATAATAGTCCTTTTGTTAATTAAGGTTAGGTATAATAGGTCCTCAGATAATTTTCCCTATCATATATTTTACGATTTAAATAGCTTAAAATGGTCTTTAACGCTGCAGCTTTCTCTAATATTTTCTTTACGCCTAAATTGCTGCTGAAGGCAATGAATTAGTCATTGCCTTCAGCAGCAATTTAGGCGTTACAAAGATAATTTCCTAAGAAAGCTACGACTGTCAGTACCATTTAAAATCTATTCAAATAACTTTTTGTCTGAAGAATTCGTTTAGTAAACTTAGATTGAAAAGAAAATATTTGCTGTTGAAATTAGCTTTGAAGTAAAAATGCTTATTCTGCAACTCAATAAAGTAAGAGTTTATTTAATTGTTTTCTCTGCTTCGATATACATTCATTCATGCATTGTTTTATCTGTGCTACAACTGTTTTTAAAATTGGATTAACTCGTCATGGCCAGTAATAAATAATTCGCTGAATGTTTTCAGCGAATTATATATAATAGGTCCTCAGATAATTTTCCCTATCATATATTTTACGATTTAAATAGCTTAAAATGGTCTTTAACGCTGCAGCTTTCTCTAATATTTTCTTTACGCCTAAATTGCTGCTGAAGGCAATGAATTAGTCATTGCCTTCAGCAGCAATTTAGGCGTTACAAAGATAATTTCCTAAGAAAGCTACGACTGTCAGTACCATTTAAAATCTATTCAAATAACTTTTTGTCTGAAGAATTCGTTTAGTAAACTTAGATTGAAAAGAAAATATTTGCTGTTGAAATTAGCTTTGAAGTAAAAATGCTTATTCTGCAACTCAATAAAGTAAGAGTTTATTTAATTGTTTTCTCTGCTTCGATATACATTCATTCATGCATTGTTTTATCTGTGCTACAACTGTTTTTAAAATTGGATTAACTCGTCATGGCCAGTAATAAATAATTCGCTGAAAACAATGCGGCGGCTGTACAGCTTTATAAAATTTTACAATTTTGTTTGCAGAAATAAAAATGGTTTTAATGATGCCGTTAACTGTCGGTATAGATACCGAAAACATAAGGCGTAAGCGATGGTACACTGGGTTTTCAGTTTTATAGGTGTCATAACGTGGAGAAATGTATAAAATGGAGTGTGTCCGACATGTTAGTAGTGCAGTAACATTCCAGTGAAGTTAGTGCTAATCAATAATGTTACTCGTCCGACAACTTGCCGATGACGACCAACATTCAAATTGCTCAATGCGGTGGTTTTGACAAACAAGTGCTTGCACTGGTTTGCAGAACTTTTATGTGTTAAGTTCGCAAGCATCCATTTTATTAAAATATGTTAGTCGTAAAATACTTATATTTATGTTTTATCTTCTCATCCCGTCTTATAAAGTCGACCAATTTTTCTTTTCTTTTACTATTTGAATACAGAATGCAATAGTTGTAGCCGAGATTGGCACGAATATTAATAGATACAACTTTTATACAGTGACGGTCGCTCCAACATTAGCCAAGGGTTAGTAACTTACGTGGGTTGATAAACAGCTGATCGTTCTGTACTATTCATTTCTTTCATTATCATATTACTGAAGATTTACATAACATAGGGTGATGCTTATATTTTTAGAAGGGAAATATAGAAGTGTAACAATTTCCCAATAAGTAATTGGACTACATTATCGTCACATTCACCATTTATAGGACACCTTTAACAGCCGCTTTGCGAAGTTCCTATAACTTTCCTAGCTGAAAACTCGAACAGTAATTTGTGAGCTTCAACATTGAAACCAGAATTTGAGGTTTTGTAGCACAGGTTAAAACAATTTTATGTATGTTTTGGTAGTCACTATTTATCCACAAAGTAAAATTCTCTGCATCGTTGGTCTTTTTGATCTAATCAGGTGAAGATTTACCTATTGGGTTCTTCAATTTGCATATTTATTATCTCACCTGCTCGACGTCTGTATGTCACTGCAGGGTTCCAGCGGAATATCAGCGTCAGGTATATTTGCCTGACACATGCTGAGTTGGACTTCCATTTGGTGCAACCTTGGGACGCACACCGCACTTTGTATGTTTCATTATTTTAAAGTGTCTTATAGTGTCATCACAATGTCGTTGCGTTGTTTTCTTATTTTTTTTTTTGTATATTGGCACCTTGTAGCTATACAGGGTGGCAGAGACATTGACGCGAAAACTGATACCATGGATTTAGTTTTTTTTTTAATAACCGACGAAAAATTGCAACGCAACTTAAGAATCATGTACTGAATCCATGCTACCAGTTTTCGCGTCGATGTCCCTGCCACCCTGTATTCATGTATGTAGTTATTATTCAATAGTGTTTTAGTATCTTGCGCTGATGTCTTTTGTGTGCACCAAATAAACGATACCTATATCTATCTATTTAGGAATTTTTCAGTAAGGTTACTCGGAGACTGGATATGTGCCTGGTAGCTTGACTCGGCCCTTTTTACATGGTATTTAAATATGCATTTTGTAAATTAATTTAAAACTGTACAAAATTCATTAATAATAATGCATTGGGAGTTCAGTTCATTGAAAGCGGGGGTGGCGTAGGCGACTTTCCACGGATTTACGCACATAGACAACTTGCCTCTAATATCCTCGGGTCTCCTAGACTCCTAGTACTTGCGGCTTCCACTCACTAACCGCCAGTAGAACACTTTAACCACTCGGAAACTACGTTATGTCAATGGTAAAAGAGCCTAGGGCGGACGACGTCGGGCGAACGCGGACGGTTACTTTAGTGGTGTTTGTTTTCCGAATGTAGAACTGGACCACTGTCAACTTGATACTTGAAAGAACTTAGTGTGTAGCTAAGAAATACCATGTAGAGCAAGTTGTGCAAACTGCAGAACGTTCAATTGCACAACTTGCACATATTTGAACATATTCCCCAAGAAGGTTAAGGGCCTATTCTACCTCAAATTGGTTATACTCCGTTTTATCGAATGTAGCGTTAATTAATTTTACAATAAATATACATATGTTAAAGTTAAGAAAGTTGAGGGTTAATGTTAAGTACTATGTTTGCCGAAAACACGATACCATAAAAATATCTCTATAGAAAAAAAATCCTCCAAACCGAACAATAAACCGCTGATATTCAAAAAACACTTCAAATTAGATCATGGAACTTTACATAATAACTGAACTAACTATAAAGCAGCCACTATGTTGTTTTTTTTTTTAATAGCTATTATTTTCGCCATGAAAAGCAATTACCTAAACTATTGGCGCCTTGGAGCCGCCAGCACCGCACTCTGACTCGCTCTCGCTCACTCCGCGAGCAGTATGGTGCGAGCGAGATAAAAAGTAAATTTGAGTTGAGGTAGTATGGGCTCTTAATATAGATTCTTCAAATTGTTGAACCGATCTGTAAGCCTGGCTTTAGCGGGCACCCTTAAAACGTTTTGTTTCGTTCAGTCTGAAACAAAAGACCGTAAAAATGAAGGACCTGTTAAAGGAGTTCTAAAAACAGCAACGCATTCACTTTAACTTTGGATAAAGTAATGAATGTTAAAATTTTATCGTAGGTACAGTAAGAGACCAGTTTATATTGGTTTTGTTACCACTGAGGTGCAGTCAACTGTACTTACAAGTAAGCATTAAATTGCGTCATTGTTTCAGCAAATATTTGTATTGAAATCGAGTTACAATGTTATTGTACCCCGCTTCGCTTATTTTAATGCTACTCGAATTAGCCAAAACAAACAGCTTTTTATTAAGTTTCCCTATTGCGAAATTTATTCCTGACACAACAGCAACATAACTAGGTTACGTAATGTCTAACTGGAAGTAGAACATCGTTAATTAAATAATTACCCTAATTGGATATAAATGTATTAAACCTATAGGCGTATATGCTAAGAGTATCTTATGATGTATTAACAAGGTAGTTTAAGAGAAGCCTTACATTATCCGCGATAGATTCAAGAATATCGGAAACGTGAGGTTACAATATTGTTACGAGTATATAAATTAAAATTGTATTTGTTGATCTTTGTTGGCTTCTTGTTAAACCTCAGTGGCTGTTCCTAAATTAATTTACTCTTTGAGAATCTCAGATGGTTTCAGAATTTACTTTCATGCTATAATTTTTATAAGAAATGAAGACTCTTTAACACTTTCAACTCCACCCATTTTCATAGAAATCATACGCCATGCCGCCATACATATTGGAAGTGAAGGCATTACGTTTGCGCTAAAGTTAACAATCGCGGACGTTCAACAGCATTAGGTTTAAAACCGTGTTATAAAACACTAACATGAAGTAAAATTCAGGGGGGGGGGGGGGGGTAATTTCAGGGGGTCTTTCGCTATCCGTAGGTTCCAACCTTTTAAATTTTTTGTGAATATTTGTAACCGTGAGCAAAAATAAAATAAAAATGCTTGGATTTTAAAACCTACGCATATACTAATAAATCTTGCTAAAATATACATCAGTTTTTATTTTCACGGTTTATAATGCTGTATTCGCTAAAAAAACGTACATTTAAAATGAACCCTCCGCGAGGGCTCCCGCCATCCCATATGCAACTAAGTCCTCCAGGAGGACTCCCGGCACTGAACGTGTTAATATAGAATTATTAGGTACATATACACAGGTCTAGAGCTGGAGGAAATTGCATCTTTTCTGTAGCAGATCTCTATTGCTGTGACTCGGATTTCCTCAGATATAATGTAATAACGTCTGCACCTTTCAGAACGCGGCCCCGCCCACACACTTGACGCGATGTCTCGCTGTAAATCTGAAGAGTCTGCGGATTTTGATTGTTGCTCATCGCGATGATATTTTTAGTGAGTTTCCGGAGAAAGAATTAAGTGCATGACGTCGAGCGAGTATATCAAGTGGTGACGGAGACACTCGTTGTCGTAAAGCATCTTTATAATTCAATTTGTGCTATTAATTAACCAGAGTTCGTGTTACGGGATAATAAACTTTATTGAAATGTTGGCAATGAACATTGGTAGGATATTGACAAATTAAATAATTTGTACGAGTGTTCGAAAAATATGTTCGTCTTGTATTGGCATGCAGTTTGCAAATGCATCTTCGAAGCTCAATAAGATGTAGCAGTTATTGTTGCTATTTAGAACTCGGTCGAATATTGTCGTATTCGCGGGATCGTTTATTTTCGGTGGTAGAGCGACGAGAGCGTTGACTCAGTAAGATTACGATTTAAATATAGGCGGGGGCGACTTGCCAAATCATTGGGGAAATGTTCGGACCCAGCATCGTGACACAAGAATTTCATATGCGATTGTTTCATTAGGGGGCATGAACTCAATCTTGATATTAAATATATGACACGCATTCCTTGATGTGGATGATTTCACAAAGTGGATTCTTGGATGTAAATGTTACAGTGAATGAAATAGTAATATTAATGGTAGCATATTGAAATATTTTTTTC
Organism: Agrochola circellaris; assembly: GCA_914767755.1. Lineage (NCBI taxonomy): Eukaryota > Metazoa > Arthropoda > Insecta > Lepidoptera > Noctuidae > Agrochola > Agrochola circellaris. The sequence goes on from OU611847.1 coordinate 9,577,257, forward strand.
TTCTTATTCTTCTTTTTGTATCGACTTGTACTTATGTTGCTTATACTGTTTGAGCACAATATTTACTGCGGCGTCAAAGGCGTTGTTTAGGTCGTCAAGTGTGCAGGTGAACGGACAATTGGAACACTCAAGTAGATGGACCATCTTCTGTTCAGGAGCACCGCACTCCCACTTGATGTTGTGTGAATTTTAATTTCCATAAATTTTTTGATTACTGAAGCTGATATATTTTATATCAGTGCTCTCAATTTTCTTTCTAGGTAAATATTCCGGGAACAGAAAGTCAGCGTCAGCTACACTTCGATAGAAAGCTCCATAATGTTCTAGGTGTAGGTAGGCTCATATCCAATCATGTTAGATTACTCCCGGAATGATCAATGCAAACTTTACAATCCCTCGCCTACGCCTCTTTTTCTTTTCTCAAATGTAAAGATTGTGCCTTTTACTTTTAGATTTTGGTGTCCTTTTTCATGGTATTCTTATCTCTTATTGGTTAAAATTACCGCAAAATTGTTCCCTCATTGACCGGCCATGAATATAAATTATTTGGACTGCGTCTCCATTCGTTAGTTGTCACTTGTTTAACTCATTTATACAAACAAAACTTAGTTAGTTAACTTGGCTAAACATGCAAATTGGACAGCTAATTGTGAAACGTAATTACGAAGTGCTTACAAAAATATGGGGATGATATTAAACAAATGAAGTAATCTTATTATTGAACGAATGTTCTTCTTCATTGTGGCTTCTCTTCGGTCTTCTAAGATCTGCTTTGTATCAAAGTTGAAGAAGCTAATTGAGCCTGTTTTAACACGAGTGCCTACCTCCTACCTTTATTTATAGTGGGTATCGTTTGTACCGGCAATAATCAAATTTTTATGTCATTATTGGATATGTAAGGGAGGGATCAAATGTCCCTCAGCTTGCACGCCTGAAATAAAACAACCTTTTGAAAAATATAATTAGATATGACGTTATTTCTAATGTAACTTCACATTGCGTGTGTGCAAGGACAATGCAATAAAATCTATTTTCTTTGCACTTGAATTATGCAGTACATAGTTTTTCCCCATGTATATAAAATTAACTGATGACGACAATAGAATTTATTACACATGCAACATGGTTTCTTGACGATTTATAAAAAACTTGTAAGCTTTTCAATGGTATTCAGAACATGTATGCTGGCTGGAAGAAGTTTAAAGCTTTTTTATTTATTAAAAGAGTTATGGCACCAATGAAATATATTGGCTGGTGCTGATAGGATTCTTTGGTTTATCTTGTTCATAGCCAATTTTAACACTGAAAATTCCCTGGAGAGAGTTGGTCCATTTTAACTGTTACAAAGTGTAGCAGGGATCAAAAAGGCACTGACATATCTACGGACTTTTTCTTTATTTAAAAAGTTTGCTCCGCTACAAAGTTTTATTTTAACCGGCATTTTCTTTTCAGTGAATGATTTATTTTGCAGTTTCTCTTAAGTTACATTATTTTATCATCGTTAATCCCGATAGGTCACGCATGGGTCACTAAAACAAAAAATACGGCCAAATGCATGTCGGACCACGCACAATGAAGGGTTCCGTAGTTGGGATGAATTTATCCCAAGAACAAACTTAAGATTGTAGTTGAAAAATATATTCCGTATGGGAGATCATGTTTTTCAAACTGTAAATTTAAGTTGGTTGATTATTACTCGTTAACCTGTACAGCCTACGAAGCTCTGATAGTTTTTCTTTTAATTTCGTTATATATTCTACTGCTGTGATTTTTTCACAAATTCAAGTACAACCAATTAGTTGCCAGGGGGGGGGGTTACTTGACTCTAACAACAAAAAAAATCAGTTAAAAGCTTAATATTTCGCAAACGGATCTCTAAATCTAAAAATCGTTTGCACAAATCACAATATTTTTGTGATTTTTACGACCTTTCTAACGATACCCCACACCTTGGGGTAGATAAAAAAAAAACTTGATTTTACGTTACCACTTTGTCGGCATGATTAATATGTATACATATGTCAAATGACAGCTTTCTATTATTAACCGTCTCTGAGCTAAGCTGCGGACAGACAGACGGACAGATAGACAGCCGGAAATGGCGAAACTATAAGGGTTCCTTGTTTACTCCTAAAAAGATAATTACGGTTAAGTTCTAACTTACTGTTTATGTTTTTTTGTACTTATATGCTTTAGTAACTTACCAGAATCATTCAGGTATTACTTATGTAAACCCAAGATAAGTAATACGTACATATGATATAAGTAATCGTTACCGACACCACGGAAAACGGATTATATGAGGATTGAGGGACAACTTTTCTAAAGGATCGCATTAAAACTCCTGCCGTAAATACACGTATGGCCTACATAAAGTTTTTATTTGCAGGCTATCTCAGAATTTTATATGATACTGAAACTTCGCGTTCATTCGTTACTTATATTAAAATTATTAGCGCATCAACTATCTAAATATTTTATAGGGAACGTTCTATTTACTTTGTCAAAAGTCATGCTGGTATAAAAGACGCCTATTTTTGTGTGGTAGATATGAAAAATAAATATGTTTCTACGGTATATTGTGGTCGATAACCTATATCATTATAAAACTAAATTACATTGCGGTTTAGGCAAGTTCTATTTGTGAATATTTCAGTTCATGTTATATTAATTAAAACCACTTCCTGTGTACCGTGACAGCTGCAGTGTTTGTAACACTAAATTGTTTATGAATTATTTATCAGTAATTTACAAAATTATTTAAACAACGAGTGTTTGATGTACACAAAGTGTACGTAGTTTTGGCAAAATCCGATGACCAATTTATGTAATACTTTCAGTTAAGTTTTCTTTTTACATAATTAAACAAAATCGATATGATGGTGAAAATTCGTTCTATATTCTGCTAGGCATGGTTAAGTAAGGCTGGATGAACCGGCAGTGTTAAACATCACTAACCAGTTTATTTTTGTTATAACCTTTGACTATCGAATAGAGTATTTCTATACTCATACTCACTTGATTTAACTAAACTTAGCGGAGGGCAGAGGGCAGGTGGACCTCGTGACACTGGATACCGGATAAACGACAACAGTCTTTGTTTCTAATGAGCTCAAATATATTCCACTGTTAGTGTTGTAACTTGAAGTATGAGTTGAGAAATCTGTTTTTTGTTGTTGTATCGTGTTTAGATATCGAGAGTTTTTTTTTGTTTATGTTTACAAAATAAAAATCTCGATATCTAAACACGATACAACAAAAAAATCGACTGTTACTACTAAACTGATATTTTAACTGCAGTGCGGATGAAGACCCCAAAAAAGATCATCAAATGAATTTATTATTTGCTTTATAAATCATATTTTGATATCGATAGCGATACCCATTACGTCTGCGGAGTTTTGCTAAGTAATTTTATTTGACTCTGTTTATAAAATATAACATTATAAATGCTTAAGTAATGAACACAACACAAAACCTACTCTGCATGTCTGTTACCTGCTCACGCCTTAACGGCTGAATGAATTTCGATGAAATTTGGCACACAGGTAGACCATGACCTGGATTAGGCAGTATATACGTTCTCGTGGGATAATTATAATTATTATTAATTATTAGTATGTATTAATTGTCAAGATATCTATCCCTTGTGTTGCACCTGCCATGTTTTGTCTCTGCATCAACCTGTTTTTTTTTTAGCGCGGGAAATTGTTAAATAACTTCTCCCGCTCTGGGCGGAGCGGGAGGGCGTGACAGACTCTTACTGACTAATACCCACCCGTGTTCCTTCAGCGTTGCCTGTACGTTGCCAGGGGCCACGATATCCCTTTCGGACTGTCCCCTAAGGTTGACTGATAGAAAGTTTTAATAAATAAATAATTACTAACCTCCGCCCGGGCGATGCTGCGGCCAAAAGCTAGTATCTAATATCTTGGTGAAGTACCTAATATTGATTCTGAAAATCGATTCGGATAACGCTTAGATGAAGTTCTTGGAGAGATCAACAAATATTGTTTGATGAGAAAATAATGAATACTTGCGGGCTTTATTTCTTATAGAAAAGACGTACTGCCACCTTACGGTCACCTATCCAGATTAAATGGTATAATCACCCCAAGTTGCGAAGCTCGTTAGTATTCTGTAGTCGATCGTAATCGTCGCTTATGTTATGAGGCATATATAATAATAGCTTGTATACCTATCTATTAAGATTAGTGATTATGGCAAAGCATACCACTGATCGACTAAGTTAGCGGTTATTGGAATGCCTATGTTCAGCAATTGGAGTTTTAGATAACGATGATGTCACCCCGCTTTTGTATAATCAGCAGTTGAACAGCAAAAATCAGAAAGCTTAATGATACTTTGTTTGCAAAATCTAGTCCCAAGTGTAATTTTTTGTAATCGAATCCAATCAGCCCTTGACAATGTTTTACCCACAAAGAAATAAAAAAAATTGCCAAAGTTTAGAATTGATGTCGCCCCCCGAGGGTGAGGACTAAGAACATAAATTAACAAAGTTTGGCACAGCACAGGTGATTTATAAACATTTAGCTTGCAGGCCAAGTTTCTAAGTTATGTGCACAATGTTTCAAAAATAAACTAAACTGCGTTGAACTAATTTGTAGTAACAATACTAATGATCTTAATGAAATAATCGTTTTAAATAAGCAAGCTATTTTGCACACCAGTCGTATGTCATAACAGCTTATCTTTCAAGAAGCGTGAGATGTACCAGTAACAGTTCTTTGATCAGTTCATACTTCAAACAGCCGCTTCAAAAGTTTTGTAACTTGCTTGTTCAGTAATCAACAGACCGAGCAATACATTCCAGAACGCTAATTTTAGATATCAGTTTATAGTGTAGTTAAAGTAGACACGCTTCAGAGAAAGGAAATAGAAATGAGCTAGTACTTTGCGTGCATGAAACCACACAACCATAAATTCTTACAGTATATTATAATAAACTTAACGTAATATCCTTTTGGGATTCAGGGTGGGCACCAAGGCTGACCGGCATAACTTACTGATAGAAGAGGGATGAGAGCTGTTCTAGATGAATAAATAATGATATAGTTGAACTGTGATGTTTCTGGATATTTAATGACAACGCCATAGTCTGCATGGTATAAGCTTGCTTGCACACTGCGACGATACAGCACTGCATCTGCAAACATCCACTGGTTAGCCCGCTCTTGCATATTCAGTGGATGCAAAGCGGTAAATTCACTGAATTGAAAAAGTCAGGACCGGTTGTATAGTGGATTTATAAAATGGATTTTTGTGCCACGTATTTAAAAGATGATGCTGAGAGAAAAACATGTATTTTGAGTTGATTCATGATAACTATTTTGAACATAAATGTTAGAATCTTTGAGAGGAGAACAAAAATTACCTTGACGCCTTGTGATACTTACTTTTGTGTCACAAAGCTCGTGTTGTGGCATTTTCAAGAACGCTCAGACCGCGTTTCGATTACAAACTTCCGCAAAGCGAATTTGAAGTTGCGGTTTTCTTGAAATTTTAATTAATTAATTAAATTTACTTTTAATATTTCGTCGATGAGGAAGTCTTTTATGGTGTTCGGAATATTATTAAGTAGTGAAACTGCATGCTATGCTCCTTTCTCTCTTTTAAGGATTCCGTAGTCGATAAGGAATCCTTATAGTTTCGCCATGTCCGTCTGTCTTAGGGAACGATAATTCCCGGGAAATCTAGAAAGTCGAGAACTCAAGAAATCATTTGTCTAAGGATGCCGCCCCCGACGACGGACTCATTCCGCGCGGTGTCAGCCGCGTTTAATTTCATTTGTGTTTTAACTCTCGTCATGTTAAGACTGGACAGTGGATGGAAGCATTGTGGTAAGACATTTAGCTCACGTGCACAAAATGTATGTAAAATCCGAAGAATTCACACGAATTTACACATCAGAAGCCTGTTCGTTCAGTTTTAAAGTGAAAGCGCCAAAAAAATAAATTAATTCGAAATTTTAAGTGATTACTAGTCCAAGCATAGGTTAAAGTATCACTACTTTGCCAATAATAGTGCTGTGATTATTAATAATCGAGTTGAGTTTCTTGTTAGTACATAAAAAAGATTTTTTTTTCATTTGATTATTTTTGTAATCAGAGTTTAACACAGAGAAGAAAGTAATTTAAGTTTATAAAAAGTTTATTTTGACTATATTCTATGAAAAGAAGAAAATTACTGTAATTTGTTGTTATTGACAAGAGATTTGATTGATTGTTGTCATTTGAATAAACAGTATGTTACGTTTTCCTTAAATTAAACTACAAAATTAAAAATAAATTAAAATTTCTCGGTTACCCGGGTAGTTCCGAGAAATCGAGTTTGAGAATTCTATCTGTCTGTCTATCCGCCCGCGGATTGGCTCAGAGACTTTTAGTACCTACTAGAAAGCTGTAATTTGGCATGGGTCAACATTTGGTTACCCTACACCTAAAGTGGAGATGTTTTTTTCTTTCTCGTCTATGGTGTGTCGTCGTTATGGTGCGGGGTGTCGTTGGAAAGGCCGTTCAAAACTATTGCGAGAGTGTGAAAACCATTTTTGGATTCAGGGATCCGTTTGCGAAATATTAAACTTTAAAATGGAATTTTAAAAAGAAAACAATTGGGTGGATAATTATCAAATAACTTCTCCGGCTCTGGGCGGAATCCCGTTCCGCCCAGAGCCGGAGAAGTTATTTGATAGGGCGTGTCAGACTCTTACTGACTAAAACCCACTCGTGTTCGATGCCAGGGGCCACGGTTTCCCTTTCGGACTTTCCCGCGACCCCGGCAGGCATCGGTTCCCTCACCTGCCAGCTTAATGGTTGTTTTTGGATATGTGAAAAATTTATAAACACTATAATGAAGTTAAAGCAAAATTATCACAGCTAAGTAGGATCTATAAGTTAACGAGTAATAATCAACCATGTTCTCTCATATATTCCAACAGCAAATTTAATGCAGTTGAAATGTATGAGAGAACGTGTTTTTCAACTACAATGTTAAGTTTATTCTTGCGATAAATTCATCCCAACTACGGAACCCTTTATTGTGCGTGGTCAGACACGCACTTGGCCGGGTTTTTTTAAACTATGTAAACAAATTAACGAAGGGTTTCGTACCAACGTACAATATTTGACAAAAAACGCCCTTTATTTTATTTTTATTATTTGTTACTGTTCATGAAATACAGGCCGCTGACAGACAAACGGACGGACAGACAGCGGAGGCTTAGTAATAGGGTTCCGTTTGGCACCCTTCGGGTACTGAACCCTAAACAGTTTATTCTCAAATCTGCCCGGAAAATATGAATATTGAATCAGGCACGACCTACGTGTATTTATTTTATTTCGGCAAATTAAACAATTTGATGATGAAAATCCATTTTCCCATGTTTTTGTGAAGGCTGTCATCAATTTCAATTTGGGTCAGGTGTTCGGCCTTGTTTTGAAAAACAATGCTCCGAAAGAAAATGCCTGTAAGTCAAACAAAACAGCTTGGTTTTAAATAACTTTGAGGAAAATGTGAGCACATAATCGGTTCGATTTCACACAGAGAGCGAAGTCGGGGTTTCCCTGCATGATAAACTCTTTGGGGTCGAATCTCGATGCCGAATTCCCACAGGTTTAAGTTCGCCTAAGGTTGCTCAAATGTATTCTGTGTGTACACCGACCTCTGTGATCCTTAGATGCTTTATGTATGGTAGAAACATAAATGAGCTCCATCAATAAAATGTTTCGGAGCAGAATTTAACTTTTGTTGGTTTATTTATTTTTTATTCGGGGAGTCTTCTGGTTTTCTGTCTGTGTAGTTAAGAAAATCGTTCCTTCTGTAAAGTTCAGAAAGTACGCGCGCAGTTGTTTTATTTAATTCCTTTATCCTCACTGAGTGATGAATATGCAAATTGGTCTCTAGTAGAATAGCGGCATTCCCTCGATAGGTATGATAAAATATTCTGTGAAATTTGATTTACATGAGTTCCGTATTCTAATTGGATAATCATAAATTGAATTCACAAAGTAGGTGCTAATTTAATAAAATAGATGCTTTTACTGCTTTTAGCCTTTTAGTGTCGCGGGGGAACATCTAAGTAGCTAATTAATTCATGGTTTCGGTTACTTACGTGTAACTTACTTAAGTTTAAGCCCTGCCACACGTTGATGTGATATGACTTTGAGCAGTGTAAATATTACAGCGGCCTGTTTCGGCGTCTGTCAAAGCCGTGTAATGAAGGTCTCATAGTTTGTCCTATCCCTTCAGTTTACTCTCACTTACGCAGATATTGGGTTAAATCCCCGAATCAACATGTAAATGATCTTATTACTAAATGTAATAGTGAGTGTGCCACTAGATAAGCCCTTTGCAATTTACATAGTTAATGGAACTATGCTATCTTCATAATCTCTATCAAAGGTATAATATAAATCACGATGCAGCTCGGCGTTGGGGATTTACAAGTCTGTTAACATGTTTTTTGCAAAACAATTGGACACCATCCAAAGAAACTAAAATTGTTTTAAATATTGGCTCTTTTAACTGTTATCCTGTTTACATACTGTCGCTGCGGTAAGGGAAATTATCGCGAAAACTGATCAAATTGTATGAAAAACTACCGCGTTCCGCAGCGGAACCACAGGGAGGAACGTCAGTGTGGAAACAGTATTAGCTAGAACGAAAGTCGTATTTGAATTTTAAACGAATTAAACCTTTTTTTAAGAAGCTATTGTTGTGATTATTGTGCTGCTGGGGATTCTTTACAGCCTGGATGTTAATATGATAACATTTCGCTATGACTAATGCTTACTTACTCGTACATCAGGGGAATGATTTTATCATAATAATGGCGCTAAGATAGGATTAAGGATTATACAATCGCAAAATCGAGTTTTTTTTTAAATATGCACAATAGTATCAAGCCAAATTACAACTTAAACCAAATGTCAACTAGGTATAGCGAGCGGTAACCGACTTAGCGCGTTTTATTGCGCACATCGATCATAAATCCATTCAATAGACAAGAGAATGGCTGCTTCTGCACATACCTCTTCAGTAATTTTGTTTTATGATCTTCAACATTATAAGTTTGAATGAGAATAAACCATGGCTCTTTGTTTGGTCCTGCTATTGTTCCATCACCTACGAGTATAAATGATGGCCTTTGTAACTGGATCTACATCTTCCGCAGTTTTCTTTATTTTACCAACCCGTTGATGTAAGCCTCGCAAAAAGAATAGGCTGTTGTTACCAAATGGTAGTGGTTGTAAATATTTGCTTATTTTTTATCTCATTTACGACTGCTCGAAAAAGACTTCGTTATCCTAGCCTTTCCTGTTGGCGCCTTCACCACTCCTCATTTCCTGTTTAGTTAAAAAAATATACAGTACGAAATAACAAATTTCCACGTAATTATGTCGGCCGAGCAATCCAAAAAAATGATTTATGTTCAGTGCTGGTACTTATGCAAACAAGTAATTAATGCTTCCATTAATTAATACTAAACAAAATGAAGCTGTATTATAAATTTCATAATTGGCTTGAACCGACATATTAAGCGGTGATTAATTGGCATTTCGGCTGCTTTCAGCTCTCGCTCACTTTCCCTAATAGGGCGTGTCGGGCCCTTAAATACTATGACATTGATCTTACTTTATCCTCGCTTGACTTACACCTCTCTTGTCGACGTTCTCAATTCAAACTATTAAAATGGCCATCAACTTTGAGTGCTATTTAGAGCACCTAAATACATTTACCTAAGTGTAAAGTACTTCAGCACCAATTGGTTTTAATTAGAACCAATTGGTGCTGAAACATTTTATTTTGCGTTTTGTTATTATAATATTTTTCTTTTCTTAATTAAAGCTTCAATATACTATTATAGAATTCTGGATTCATTACTTTTTAGAAAACTGAAGTAAAATGACCGTTTAAAGTGATGAGACCTCTAAAGATAGAATATATTTGTAAAACTTTGTTTGTTGTACAGTTTATTGGTAAAATAGACATGGCAATGAATCCTTTGCCATTATCTATTTTATCAATAAAGTCAAGTTTGTGGACTAGTTGGTCGTCCATATTTTAACTTTCTAGCTTCAAGTTTAGCAAACATCAGTCGAACTTTGATGTGGACTTTATTTGATTTTCAAACAAATACATAGGTACCTAACCCTGTTGTATCGGAATCATGCATGGACTACAGACACAAATGTGGATTTCCGTAAATTCTTTATCCCAACTTACTTTTTATCCTAATTTTGAGTAAGAAATTTCTGTTTACTCAATTAATGGAGATTCAATAAATAAAATGTTTTCGCATGTTTCTCAAATAACTACATTATGTATGGTAAAAGAAAATCAAAATGATTTAGGATAGATCTGTTATCTTGTGATTTCCTGAACTTCACCTTGTTGGACTGTTTTATTTAATCCATAAGCACTCACTTATGAGCAAGAAGTGAAACATTATTAGCAATCGAAATTCAAATAACGATGAATCAAATAGATAAAATTTAAATAGACAGTTACTCAAAAACTCATGCGGCACTCTGTACAGTAAAAGATCATAAAATATACATCATTGATAAATATAGAGCGATGATCAAATTGTATGGAACTGCTATTTGTTCTTGGGAACGGCAATGACAGAAGGATGGACGCTCTAATATTTTATGCCAGCACATTGACAAGCGGACAGACGACGCGCCCGAAAATATTATTTCTGTCTGGTTTAATTGCTATTTGAGATAACTGACATAGTTATTTTTATTTTTGTTGTTTCAGGGCGGCCACGAACTCGCCTCTTTTAATTTGATGAGGAAACTTTATTATTACGTCATTATTATAGTTTTACCACCACATAGTTGGCAATATCAAAAGAAAATTAGATACTGAAGTATTTTAAGTGCCTACTATACCTACAATTCGAATAAGAGTTACATTTAATCATCAGACGATAACATAAAACGATGTATTCCCATGTCGTTAAATTACAGATTCCCAAAACCTTGGTAAGGGTGATGCGATAGAATTCCGAACATTGTATTAAAATTTACACAGGTAGTCGTGGGTGACATTTCCGATTGATCAGTTTCACGGGCGTGATTCAAAACCTACGAGTAATATATTTCTAAATATACCTGACAGCTGCCTGTATGTAGGTATACTCCCGTGCGTTAACGACTATGAATACCGAGCCGTGTTTGATTAAGCGATAGTGCATTTTCATGTCTGTGATAATTTCATTTGCCTCTGAAATACACTGAAGCGGACCTACTGCAGCACTGTCATAATAATATCACAGGATTTGAATTTAGATTGGACATTACTCGAAACTTGGCCACTGCGAATATCTTCATGTACCTAATATATATGTACCTATATTTAAGTTTGAGAAGTTAGTAAAGCAGCTTGATCAATGGTTTATACATACTCGTTATCCCTTAAGTAGCTATACATAAAGTTCTTGTCAGGACGTAAAATAGGGACACTATAACAGTAAAAATTATAGGTAAGTAAGTAACATAACACAACATCACGCCGATATTCATTGAAGGGTTCGGCAGAGGTGTACCGCACATTTCGGGGGCGAGCCCATTGCTATCAACCGGGCACAAATCAGGCTTCTATTGAGACATTCCAGATGGAAAAATAACACTTTGCTCGACCCGTGAATCGAACCTAGGACTTTATGCTCAGCAGTAGCGCATGCGTCCATTAGGCCAACGAGGCAGTCAGGCTTGTGTATTAACGCCATGGGATCTGGAGGCAAAAGTCCTCGCGCACATGTGGGAGTTGCGCGAGGAGGCGAAACGCCGGGGCGTAACTCCGCTGCCGCGAGAAATCGCGGCACAGAGAGTGCGATTGTCGCAACCCAGCGCTGGGCACGCCACAATTGTGGCGATAAGTCCCCTCTTTGAGGAGTGGCTAGAGAGGCGCCACGGCGTCCTCACCTTCCGCCTGACACAGGTCCTCACCGGACATGGTTGTTTCGGGAGGTTCCTGTTCAGGATAAAGCGGGAGGAAACGCCCGGGTGTCACCACTGTGTGGATCGCCCGGAGGACACGGTGGAGCATACGGTGGAGGTCTGCCCAGCTTGGGCGGAGCACCGCCGTGTCCTCACGGAGGCGATCGGCGGCGGCGATCTCTCGCGTCCGGCCCTGGTTCAGGCCATGGTCCGGAGCGAGAGTGCATGGGAGGCCGTCACCTCCTTCTGCGAAGCAGTAATGCTCGCGAAGGAGAAGGCGGAGCGCGCGAGGGAGAGGCAAAATGCGCCCCCTCGCGCCCCTAGTCGCCGCAGGAGACGCCCCGGGCGTCGGGAGTCGCGAGCCGACTTCCGGCCACCGTAGGCGCGGGCTTGCGGACGGTGAGCAATGGGTAGCTCGCCGTCCGATAGGGACCAGGCCCGGGTCGACGGCGCGTTGTGTTCCACGCGCGCCTCAAAGAGATGTCAGCACCAACTGACGGGGTCCGGAAGGGCCAATGCCTGCCGGGGTTGCGGGTTTGTCTGAAAGGGATATCGCGACCTCGGCACACAGGCAACGGAAGGAACACGGGTGGGTTTTAGTCAGTAAAAGTCTGACACGCCCTCCCGCTCCACCCAGAGCGGGAGAAGTTATTTGATAATTTCCCATCCTCAAAAAAAAAAAAAAAAAAAAGCTTGTGTATTAAATACAATCAAGGAATGAGTTTGGTTTTCTTTGGTGCTCGGAAATATTTTTCCAAATAAAGAGTGAATAGGTATTAAAGACGTAACAAAAAAATACTGAAAAAAAAAACAGAACAGTAGGAATACTGAAAAACACTTTACAGTTAGACTTTTTTAATGGCTTCCCCATAAAAAAAATCTAAAGGGAATCGTTAACACAGGGCTGTTTATTGCTTGTTGCAGCTTTATTATTGAAAACCAATGGTTATCTGAAATGTCGCCAATATAGCTATAGTTTTTTGGCTAAATAATGAGATGGATAGATGTACTGATATACTGTCTTGTGTATGGTTTCTAGTAATTGTTACTAGAAAAAATAACGCATAAATCGTATAACACGTAGATACCGCCAGAAATTAATCCACAGTTACATAAATCATAACTGCATAATATTGACTAGCACGCCCTCCGCACCTCGCGGAAACAGGATTACATCTATTAATACAACTATGAAACCGTACCTAAGCCCTTTTGTCCCTCTGTCACGCTTACTGACCCGACCTAACTGACGCAACCGCAGCACACGGGACTATTAATTATAGCAATCGAGTTAAAGCTACATTCCCACAAGCTGTACGTTTGGATTGGAAGGTAACAATTCTTGATACTTTATGAACAGTTTAAATCTTCTGCAGAAGATAATACTGAAATGATTTAAAGTTGAACCAGCAGAAGCTAAATATTAACAAAATACAAACGAAATAACCACACTATATTCGATTTATGAAATTATAGTTCATAATGACTTTATATGCTGTAAAATATTGTTACATGATCCAGATGTATTCGCGATATCGGCGAATACTTACGTGAATGCAAACCGATGCATGCCAACAATAATAGTGGATATGCAGAGTAAACAGGGAAATTTTGTTTGTTCGTACGTAAGGAAAGGGGTTCGTACAGAATTGGATTATCCGATCAACATAAAAGTTTTCTACCGCAGCCTAGTAGAGTATTTAGTTTTCCTTATAACGAAGTCACGTACGGGTTGTTGTATATAAAAACTAGCTTCTGCTCGCGATTTCGTCCGTGTGAAATTTCTTGTTCCCCCGACCCACTGCGTCGCATCGCATCCGTCGCCCCACTGCGTCGCATCGCATCTCTCGCCCGCACTATTACTTCATTTTCGTTTAGTTCTATCTGACTTTTTTTCTTTTTACTCGGCTCCTAAGTGTCGTAGCGTGATGTTAAATAGCCTATAACCTTTCTCAAGAATTGAGCTATCAAATGCAAAAATTATTGTTCAAATCCGACTGGCAGTTCTAGAGATTAGCGCGTTCAAACAAACAAAACCAAACTCTTGAGTTTTAATTTATTAGTATATATAATAGGTGATATTTTTATTGCAGCAGATAAATATCGGAACGTTTCCATAACGCAGAAATCGCCATCTTCTGTTCTCAAATAAGACATGTTCTGAAGATAAATTATGATTGTAATAAAATATTTCATATAAGCTCCGGTGTAGCGTAGCTCACACCCACGTCATTGTTTACAAATTCAGCGTTCAGGACGATGGAGCTCCTGAAAAACTCGGGGGAATTTGCGTGATATAAACATGTTTTGTCGGTGTAAGTGCTACGATTTGTTGTTGGGAATCAACTGCCAAAATGGTGTAGATAAAACTATTATTAAAATATACTCTGGTGTAGGCGTTGCATTCATTTCTCTGATTGCGTACTCTAAAGGCGTATACAGACGCGAGTAATGTAATTTTTCTCGTAATGTCATACGAATTCTGCGTGTGGACCCACAACGAGCATTAGGTACTATCGAAGAACTTTATATCTAAGTAGTTTGAAAACAAAATCCCATGAACACGATGACTGTATCTGTTACCACCCCGGTTCTATAGCCGCCGAGCGCTGCAAAGCCGAAATAGTCCTTACGGTGTATAGATACGAAGTTCTTCGATGGTACATGTAACGCTCGGACTGGCTGGCGGTCGCGCTGATCCGTCGGCTGTCGGTTTCTAGCGCCAACACAGTGCTCGTTTGAATACCGTCCACACTATTAGCGTAACATTACACGATACATTTACACAAGTCTGTACACGTCTTGCAGTGAAAACGGCATCTATTGAGTTGACTTATGTTCCATTGGTTGCACAATGTTTTTTGGTACATTACGTACATTATGGTACAAGATAGCAATCACGTATAGCTGAACAGAGTAGTTCTTATAACTGAAAACTATTGTAATGGGTTTACCTGAGTGTGTTGGGCGGATAAATATTTCCCCACCTTTTAATAACGGTTAATGTACCTTTTAACATTTACAATGTTCAATGATTTATGAATCAGAGGTACCCAAATAACATTTATTTTCATTCAACGGGATATGAATACTAAGTAACATTGGCAGTGATTACGGTAATATGAGTCAGTTCATTACACTGTTCTTGAATGGGATTATTTTAGGAACACTAATATTAGTACTAGTAAAACATTGCCTCGTACCTTTGTTTGGAATAACCTAAGTACTAGTGTAACTAACTGAGACTGCTTTCATAAATGATTGATTGCGGATACACCTGTCAGCAACACCATTTTTACAAGGGTACCATGACTGATGTTTATGATGCTTTAATATTTTAGGAGTGTTAGGCTCAATTTACATTGCCACGGAACCGAATAGAAGCTAGTTTTTGTAACGATATTGTGCATGGTAAAATGAATTTTATGTCAATTGTGTAATGTACCAACTAGATACGAGCTTAAAACTGCGGGAATTACCGAGAATGCGCGAGAATTCTCCAGAAAACGCGCGAACTGTTATTCTTATCTAGTTTGTAAGTTACACTATTGACATAAAGTTCATTATGCTTTGTAAAAAAAAAATCGCTTTCCGTTCCGCGGCAATGTAAATTGAGCCTTACTGTAATGATACAGGGGAGCTGTGGGTAGTTACGCGTCAATCACTCTGCTCACTCTCGTTGAGTGCTGATACTTCTACAGCGATTTTTCCTCAAAACTTCATTGACACGTCTAAATACATGCTGAAAGAAACCCAGTCCAAATTGTATGAATAATCACTATACTATGTAGTTCTATAATTTCCTGAACAATACCGTAATGGAATTCAAGTGTCAAATAGTTCATAAGTGGCTAAACCCCATCGATATCAAGTGCCAATAAATTAATAACAAGCTAATGGAAAGGAAAATGTGCTAGTAACATGAATAAATACGAACAGGTAGAGGGTATCGAACGGGAAACAATTCATTATTGTATTATTAATGCGCCGATGATCGTTCGTAACCGACGATATTTCATCGGCTTGTAATGACATATTCATTATATGAAAAAGTAATCTTTATGGATTACCGTGACAAATTTGCGTTTGATGACCTTCAGCAACTTATTGCATTCCTTTACTTGGACATTTGCCTCTCCCGATGGAGCAGTTCTAGCAACTGCTCTCAAGTTGAAAGGATGTTTATCTGGCTTAACTTTGTTCAAATGTCTTGCCTGTCGCAATTAATCTTGGTTAACAAGGTTTGTCTTTCGGTTCTATGTTCTGCATTTTTTTGGTTTTGTCTTGTCCGAATACAATCGTTCCACGAGCCGGTCGAGCCGGTCAATGATGGCTTTGTTCACAAGTTCGCTAGGTCATCTTATCAGTATATCCAAACCATCTCACGTAGTACACTTTCATATTTCATTTTTATTTTATTGTCTGTTTAAAAGCTAAGCGCCTATTTGATGTGATACATATGTATATGTGCCTACCAAAAAAGTAAAATTGTTCATTTCGGAGTCCGGTCACTTCAGAGGACTGGCTTTTATCACTTTTATCGCCAATATGACCCTTTTATTAGGTTATCCTTTAAATTTACTTGTCCCACGTTATTGTATTGTAGCTTTGTACTTTTGTCCTATTAAATCAGTACTGGGATCAGCCTCGTTTAAAGTGGACTTCGTTAGTACGTTCGATCCGATTTTTCAGCTAGTGCTTAGTACTTGAAACTATCGGGTTTCAAATTGATTTTATTTCAAACTGCATTACGATGTTGTGAATAAAAATATTTTTATTATTGCAGTAATTATTTATCTCAGCAATGAAAATAATACGACTTGGCATCGTGCCGCGAGGTATCGTATTACTTTAGAAGCATTACGTACTAGGAGCTTCGATCATTAATGGATTTCTTTGAGGAGAACCCAAATAATTCTACGAGTTTGGAAGGAAGTAAATAAATGAATCCCGGTATGTATGGTACAACTTTAGACGTAAAAACTATTCAAGCCAAAGAAGATTTTGCGTTAGATATGGAGTTTGTAGGAATAAAGTTCTGAATGTGACTTTTGCTCTACCAAGTGCTGAACTATTTTGCAACGCATAATTTACCTGACCTTATCCCTGCTTCAACTGACAGGGTTGGCTTTTATATAAGGACATAACACCAGCTGGGGTTATATCGATCGTTGACGTCACCCAAATTCAGCACTTTATTCCAGACAGGCGAGTTACTGGCGTGCCGAGGTATTTTGTGACTACACCCGAATCCTCGGATTTTAGTTGAGTATACCTCCAGTTAGTTAATACCACTTTGTGGGAAGTAACTTGTGCATTACTATGACATGCGAACACAACGGTCACCGAGAATATTTCAGTACCGTTTACGAGTAGTCATTTCGCTTTAAGGTGCACAATTATACGGGGACTTGCTTAGCTGTTATTTAAATAAAGAGGTGACGGTCTCCCGAGTGTACTTGCCAATGAGTTACATTTTCCTTGCTCAAAAACAAACACGAGTCATGAAGTTCTATGAAACACATGTAAAATACTGTAAAATGGACTAACTCCACAGGAGTTTTTTTTAGTAAACCTTGGATTGTGATTATTAGACTAGCAGTTATATACCTACTTACAAGGTTTATGAGAAAAAATTGTGAGGAAACGTACCCTCCTTTTCTTTGAGTAATTAGCAGCCCAATGCATCTATCACGAGCAATTTTATAAGTTTACATATAAAAATCAGAATAGTCCCAAAAAAGTACAGTTGTTTGCATTATTTACAGTTCATTTCCTACATGATCAGCTTATCAAATGCTGTCCTTTTATATTCTTTTTTACTGTAAACATGATGAATGATCGCTGTTATAATATCATAAGTTTGAGTTGTGAAGGTCGCTCTATTTCATCAGATAACTTAATTTTGCGACTCCGAACTCACTAAGAGCAAATTACATCCGTGATTGGTCGAGACCGCATGAACTTTGACGATCTATAGATGGCTGATCTAATAAAACGTCTTTGTTCGATCTTCGGTCTCTCGAATTTGTCCGCAAAATATCCAACTTTTGTTACCTACTAACACATCAAAGGTTTATCGTTTTTTTTAACACGATTACACCCCACGTTTATTTTATTTAAAAATTTCAGACAGGGTATCAAATTCCGGAAGTTGCGTATCCTTGCGAAAGCCGAGATTAATATTGCCAGGCAAAAAAGAGACCAAAATCCGACAGCGAATAATCAACTTTTTCATAAAAAATGTAGAGTCGTGGGTGGAGATTTATTGTTATAGCTGTCCAAAATGCTCTCTCTCGCCCCATTCAGCTACATGGCGTACATCGTATAATCTTTTGTATCACGCGCTGTGAAAAAGGACTTCTCATTTATGATACTAACTACCATACTCGATCTTTGGCTTAAGTTAAAAAGTCCGTGAGTAATGCCGCTATCTTTGTGTTTCACTCGATTCTGTGAAAAAGCAAATTGCCGTGGATATTGTGTAGCAAGTAATTTTGATTGCGAATCACGTCACAATCGTTGCTACGTTTTATGTTGGAAGCAAGGGAGGCTCTATTTGCTTGCGGTGCGTGAGGTGGTTTAATGAGAACTGACTAAATTATGGCAATCCCTGTAGACGTGACGGACTGACATATGAAGCCTATTTTTTTTGCTTGTACACTGAATTAATCAAAACGTCTCTTTATTTTTGTTGCCACAATGGAGTGACAAGTACATGAACATTAATTAGTGTTGTAATTATCGCTTTCTTCTATGTATCTCACCTTTCAAATATTGTTGTTAATCAACATTATATTTTGAATTGGCAGTCTTGTGCTCCTAATTTGGGTAGGTACTTACAGAGGGAGACTGTATTTCGCTTCATTATCTTCAATAATCTAATAACATAAACCCATTTTAGGATATCCACGGCAGGGCTGGGGTGTGTGGTGTGGGTTGACCCGTTTCAATTTAATTTGTTGACACGATATGAGCGTTGAAAACCTTATTAACGTTATATTCGCGAGGCTTTTATATATTCCTCACTGTCCCTGCTTGTAACAAGATCGTGAATTCGTGATGTCTCTCTCATATATATCACAAATTTATTGGAGAGTTAAAATCAAAGATATTGGGTACAGCCTTCTAGAGACAAAGGTCGTTTTTTTAAGATTAAGGGTGACCTTGACCTTTCATTCTATCTCTTTATGTGGAAATAGAGATGGCATTGTTAAAACAAACAATAGGAAAATCTGAATCGATAATAAGTAGATAGATAGGTAGATATTTTATAATGTTTTTCAGTAACCCTGTGAAAATGTTACCTATTCCTTGTCATCTTTTGTTGAAGAAAATTACAATAAGCATGAAAATGAAAAGCAATAAATTGATGCAAACCTATATCGTGTTGTCATTAATAACACATTTTCATTGTTAGCATAAAGTAGTTTATACATATAAACGCTGAAATTGTGGGCATTTGCTGCAATGCCGACCGCGAAGAACATTATTGCAATTTTGTGCAATAAAGGCAGCAAAGCCTATTTGCGTTCCAACAGCAGCACGTATTGTAGGTACAAAGGAAAATAACAGCTTTCTTGTTTCAGTAAAAGTGTGCCTTTATTTTGTTACATGTGTTTTTGATTAAAAGAAACTGCTGGTTTGATGTTTTCCATGTAAGGGAATTTATTTTTCTGTTTATGTAACATATTATTTGATTTGTTTGATTTTTCTTCTGTCATCTTCCTTTCTGTTTTGTCGAATATTAGTACAAAAATGTAACAAAAGGACGACAAATATGTGAGTATTCGGGGCAGAGATAAAACTCGAGGGAAATAAAAGTAAATCGGGCTCATGACCGACATTCAAACCGGCTGTCTCAGATAAAGCCAATACGTAGAGCAACCTTTTTTGTGATTGCCCTATTTTTGGACATTTTATGAGCTACGTTGACGTTAAACCTATAAAGCAGCCATTATTTGATTAGCACATCGCCACATGGAATGGTGATGGGGTAATCAATTTTTATAGTTGATGAAACAAAGATTAATATAGGATTATTAGCACATACTAAGGTGCACCTCTGCCTTCGTGAAATTAAGGCTGATGTTATGTTATGAGACCTCAATATTTTACATCCCTACATTCATATTTCATTTGTGTTAATAACACTTACCGCAGCGCCATTATGAATGTGGCATACCTGTTATGAAAACAAAGTCTTTTATAAATATGATAATGGTCGAATGGTTAAAGGTAATTTTGGTTTTAACTTATATTCTTTCTGTGCTTAAACTTGGTCATAAATAAAGATAGACCATTGCCTAGTAGAGTGAACTTCTATAAAAATGAACAATGCCTTTTTACATCTTTAAAAAACAGTACGGTGTTGTATTCTAGATATAAAGCCCTCTCAAGTATTTGTACCAACATCATTATTAAATTATGTAGTGTTGATATAGAAGCTATTTATTACTTGGAAGGTTGGTATTCTGCAGACCATTAATCAAGTGGCACCCATTGTGCTTATGACTGACCTATGCCATTCTAAAGCTCCTTCCAGTCGTTCAAAATAAACTTAAATGAATTTCCCAAGAATTAGCGTCAATAAATTTTAGAGATGTTTTGTCTTCTCCGAGCTGAGTATTTTGAACGTTTCCGACTTTTATATCCGAAGTTCCTTTGTTTTGTCATTTTAAGTTCCCATTAGCGGATGACAAGTCGGACGGAGATGATAAATCTCTATTTTCGATTTATTTTCTTGTACATTTTGGATATAGCTCTAAGCTTTAGGAAGGTAGGTAGGTAGGAAAGTATTATTTACCTTATGCTGAAAATTGCACAATAACTTAGCCTGTGTGACACCTGGAGGGTTAAAGGTTACAACGGTACATGACACCTGGCAGCAATAGTCTGGTTATTCCCACACTGTGAGCATAAAGTAAATCAACCAGTTAATCAACCTATGCAAACATGGTATGAGAAGTCGAAGTAAATTTTAGGAGGAATTAAAATAGCTTAACATTTAGGTATTTTAATATTTATCAAGCGCTTAAAAGAATGGTTTAATCATAAATGTAACTAGGATTAAATTTTAAGTAAGATAAAGAGCCGTTTACATAGAATCCTAAACTAACTTGTCTCGTTTCAAAGTGTGAATGTAGAAAGTTTTAGCGAGCCTTTAAAGGACAATTTATTACGAGCAACGCGTTGGGTCTTAATTTACTTATATTTTATTAACAGAGATGTTTAATTACAGCGTTTACATACTTAAATAATTACGGCCTCGTACGTCGGTTGTCCATAAAACAGAACAAAATGGTTCACATTAATTCGTCAAAGTGCTAATTAAGTATGATCATTTATTTTTGGTGTTAGCTTAAGTTTTAATGCTCCTATATAATATATTCTATTACATTCGCCCTTAACATAGAAAACTAGAGCATCGGATCTTGTAATTTGTAATTTTCGAAGGAATTAAAAAATGAATCCTTTTGTTTCAGGTTACCACTCCACCTGTGCACAACACATTAGCCACCATTCCTAAGTCGCGCCAGAAAACACCAAGATGTTCGCGCCAGCGGAAAGATAAGAAAACTTACAGAAAGGACAAGAGTCCCACGATGTTTTCCCTCGCTGAAGGATGTGGCTGCGTCAGTTTCCGAGGGGGGCGACGACCTCGCTCCCAGGGGGACGACTCATCATCATGCCGCAGCTCCGAGATAGAACAAGAGGTCCCCAAGAGACTCGGGAGGAGAATGCTCAATGGGGAATGCACAATCAAGGCTCTCGCCCCCTTCCTAAGATTTTGGAGGAGAGATGACGTCAGCATGACTAAGGCGGAGAGAAGTAAGTGAACTTGTATTTTATAAAACCCATTTTGAGCGGTAAATTTCCAAGTACCTAAAATATTGTATACAAATAATAAATTATAGAAAGTTAGTAGACGTAGGGTATTCGTATGACTTTAAAACTGAAAAATGAAGCCTGCCAATGAATAACAATCTGATATGATTTTTGAGAATCGCAGATTGTTTTACATTATTCATATTTAAATGTAAATCTTTGCGAGACGAACATATTCACGTCTCGACTTTCAAAGAGTGGAAAATAAGGCTATTTTCGCTTAGTTCCCTTTTCACCCGCACGTTCAGCTTTACGGTCATTGAATACGTAAGATCGCGGTACAGAATAAAGGTCTTGATGTTTTTAAAACTTTTCCTCTGGTATGTTTTTACGATCCATGAAATATTTGAGTGTACCTACATAAAAATAAATCAAAGCCGCAATCAGTTTATAGGAAGAATTTTCAAAGGAAACTTTCTAATCCAAATCTTCATTGACCCATTCACAAGTTTGTGTCAAACGCATTAAAAGATTGGAATCTTTGTAGTTTTCAGATCGTAACTGAAAAGACGAAAAATATTCCTTTAAATTATTTAAAGGGTAGATATTGATTAACAATGTAAGATATGTTCTTGTTTTCCTAACAACATTGTTTATTTACGAGATTTGTTTAAAACATGTAAGCGTCTGCTTGTTCTCAAGGTTGACTAACGTAAATTGGATCTCAGTCTTACCTACAAAGGGCTCAGGCGACAAGTTAAGGTTTCAGTTGTGTGTATAACCGCACTACATTTATAGGTCGTCTATATTGAAGTCAAACATAGGGGAACGGGTTATTGAGGCGCTTGGTCGCGGTCACGTTATGCTTTTGCTCCATTTAGCTATTTTGAGAGTACGTTGTTCGTTGAAGTTTCACACGTCGTGTAAAAACAGTTATATAAACTAAGTATGAACCTGAAACATTCTTCTTCACAGCACCATCATCTTTCATCTACGCAGTAAGCCAGCCTTTAGGGAGCTGGTCTAATTTCCCTGACGCTTCATGTATCTATACAACACTTCGTCTTTCTGCATGTGTTCGTAAACATCCAAATTGAAAAAAAAAATCCTGGCACTTGACCGTTCTTCATCATATTGATATAAATATTTTGCTATATAGTCATATTTATTTTTTATCCAAAGAATCAGCATCGCCATACAACGTGTCAATGCTGCCAGCCTTTTGGGCACTTTTTCTGTTGACAGCGATGCAGACGAATTATTTGATGCCCTATGATTCCTTCCCCTCCTTTTTTATATACATGCACACATTATTATTATTATTTTAAGTATGTTGGCGTATATATTATGTAAATATTAAACTTAAATACACACATTAAAAGTGTCTAGGGATCAAGTACGTTTTAGTGATAGAAATATATTTGGTATATAGACATATTTATTTTTTGTCAAAAGAATCAGCATCGCCATACAACGTGGCAATGCTGCCAGCCTTTTGGGCACTTATCTTGATGACAGCGATGCGGACGAATTTTTTGATGCCCTATGATTATTTCCTCTCCTTTTTTATACAACCTTAGTTTTTGTTTACCTTAAACCTCTTAAGGGGTCATTGTACTCATAATTATGAATAACTTTCAGTACGGGACCGACGCTGAAATCGCGAAAAATAAATCAGCTGTTCCCTACGTTTCGACGAGATATACGAACATAAATGTAGGGAACAGCTGATTTTTTTTCGCGATTTCAGCGTTGGTCCCATAGTGAAAGTTGTTCATAATAACGAGTACAATGACCCCTTATGAGTTTTAGGGTAAACAAAAACTAAGGTTGTATACATGTACCTACATATTATTATTATTTCGTTTATTAAACTCTCCAACATATAAATTATTATTATTATTATTTTAAGTATGTGGGCGTATATATTATGTAAATATTAAACTTAAATATATTAAGAAAGAAATCTCAATCAGTAATCTCAATAGATAAGAATCTAAATAGGTTAATATTATATCAAAGCATCCAACAAACTTATGTCCATCGGAAAATTTTCAAGGAAATATTTTTAAAGTTAACCATCTCACAAACTTTGCCTGCATGAGTTGAATATTTTGGAGTGCAGCCTTTAATGACAGTATAATTCAGTTTTGCCTCTCTCTCAGTTTAATATTCTTGGCGCGATTATCTGGCGCCAGCGTAGTGTAGTATCGCAACCTAATAATGAATCCTATAACTATATCGATGATGGCGGATTGCTTTTACGAACTTATTGTATTACGTAACGTTGAAAGGGTGGAAACATGACAACTGCTAAATCGTATCCCGGCTTTCTATTAGTGGAACACTTATAGTATTTTCTCAATATTGCTTTACGCGGTTCTTTGTGTTAGCAGAAATCATAAGCCTGCGAACTTTTACTCCAGAAAATACAAAGAACTTATTATGTAAATGTGGAGCATGTTTGATATTGTTACCGTGAGAGTAAACTGTGGTTGATATTCATTGGGTTAGAAGAATTATAATTTAATTTTTGAAGGTATGCGATATTATATCAGTTTATCATCAAAAACGTCTTATAGTTTTAATTTAGCGTAGGCAGACGTACACACACTAGATACTTACGTGGCGTAAACGCACGCTATATCGTTTCGATACAATCATTAATTATGGATGAATGAAAAACGACATATTCCTGGAAAACATCGCAGTCGGAAATAAACATCGCAGCCGGATCCAAAACGGTTTTCGTTTCGTAACCCTAATTGGAAATTCGAATTCTATTAACTGAGGTGTAAAGGTCATTAATATTTGTGTTTTTTTTAAGTAGGACTAATTTAAGCTTCATTGGTGTAGGTCAGATACGAGTACATTTATTATGTCACCATGTACTCATTCACACGAACCGTTAAGTTTTTATTTATGTAAATTGTAGCTGCACCATTAAAAACTTATCAATTAGCCGGTGCAACTCCGTAATTTTCCGGTGGGCAATGTCGTGGGTTGCCAGCTAATGATACGCCACACACATACTTTGCATACAAGTTGTATATTGACCTACATTTTAACGTTTATGTTTGTCCTGTCAACCGATAGCCGGTTATGGAGTGCTGTATGATAAAAGTTTAGAAAAGCACTTTCACGGTTTGATAACATTAGTTCGCTAATTACCTTATCTATAATATATTAGGGTTATACTGTACGATGTGGGGACGACAGTACGAAAATGAATTAAAACACTGGCAATACAACAAGATTATTTTGAAATTATTCAAACATCGAAAGTAAATAAAAGTTTTTTCAGGCAATCTTAATAGTCGATACATGGGATGGATGAGGTGGATGAGGTGGGTGTATGGGTTCTGCCAATCAGCCTAATAGCTAGTGACTAATTTGATATTATTACGTATTTCATTGAATTTTAGTTTGCAGACTGGGAACGGCATTCGTTAGATACACGTTTAATTAATTCACACAATAAATCCAGTATATCTAGTACTAGCTTCTGCCAACGGCTTCGCCCGCGTATTATTCTTGTTAATTATAGCTTAGGTTACTCAGTGATAATATAGCATTCTACTGGTGAAAGAATTATTAAAATTGGTCCAGTAGTTTTTGAGTTTATTCATTACAAACAAACATACAAAAAAAAACAAATCCTTTCTCCTTATAGTATCAGTTTAGATTAATTTAGATAGATATCATTCAGTTTATCTACGGTATACAGTCTGACAGTACTGTTCGTCCATTTCTAATTCTATGTATTTTCTATTTTCACCAGTGCTATACTGTATTCTGAATAAGTAATCTTCGCTTTTCTCGGCCTTGAACACCCTCAGTGGTCAAATTGTTTACTCTTATATCGAATTCCTCAGCATCCTTCCATCGAAGTTAATATTTGTTTACGGAAGTTAGTTAATTTTGGATATCAGATGTTGGTGGATTTAGCGGGGAACTGTTAATTATAGAGTTGTAGATTACTTTCTACCAAGTAAGTAATAATTATTTACCCGAGTTGCTATTTTCTTTGCTACGAAAAGATTGCTAAACATTATCAATGATCGGCACAATGACAAACCTACAAGGTTTATTAAAATAGCACTTTTTATAATCATTATTAGGCTATTTATAACCTCTGTGAAATAAATCACAAGACTTAAAAGAAGAAAAGCATTCCGTTTTCTTTGATATTAAAACTGCTCTTAAACTGATTTAAAATTGTGTTTGTGTGTTTAGACTACTTTTTCAGTGTATACAGGCTGATTTTGAATTCATTGGCAATCTTTCAGGGGGACGAATATTATTTTTATTTTCCTTTTGATATGATAGATCATGATTTTATTTAAGGTGGGTCAAACCCATTGCATTTTATTTGGATAAGTTTTGTATTTTTGTAAGAAACAGTAGGTAATTTTTTCGATATTTCCCAATATTGGTGCCACAGTCAAAGATTTTTATATTCATTAGTATTATTAGTTTTACGTACTGAAAGATTGCCAATAAATTCAATCTCAGTTCGTATATTTTATTAGTAAACTCTAGACGATTACGAACTGACGCTTCAGTATACAATTGTTTTGGCGCAGATGATGCTAATCTTTAGAGTACTCGTACCTAGTATTTTTACACAACTGTCAATATGATTGGCAGTTGTGTAAATTACTTTTAGTTTTAAAATACAAGATAGTTAATTGATTCAGGCGTGACTATGCAGAAATCCATTATAAAATATAATAGATGAAACGAAATTCACACACACACACACACGTTTCTTACAGGCTTCTTAAGAACAGTTACGCGGATTAAGTTACTAAATATACGTCGTCTATTGTATTTTTTTTAATACAATTTATCGACGAGACTGAAATCGTGATATTCATTGACCTTGATTACCCAGTGTGTTATTAATAGATACCTACTTAATACTGACATATTTTGTCTATGTGGATCATTTATCATTCTCCGGTCCTTAAGCCAATTTATTTGGGGTCGGCATTACATGTATTTTTCTTCGATACCTCTCTACTAGTCGTCATCTCGGTAGTCACTAGTCATTTCGTCTAATTATGTAGATATAAGGTAATTAAATGGTATAGTCTACATAGAGACAGTCCTAGTTTAATCAAGCTCAAATCAATTTACTACCTAACTTTAAAACTTAGCCGTTCTAACTAATATTAAAAATGCGAAAGTGAGTTTGTTTGTGACGCTTTCACGATTAAACGGCTGATCGAATTTGGATGAAATTTCGCACATGAGTAAACCATGAATTTTACTAGGACGAAGTCGCGGTGAGAATCTAGTCTTTCATTAAAAAAAATAAGAATTTATTAACCTATGAACTCAGGAATGCCAATTAAGGATATAATAATGGACCATTAAAGTAAATTCCCGTTCGTGAGTGTGCCCAAAATAACTAGTACGGAAAATTTGTTTTTTAAGACTTGTGTAAAAAAGGTAGTAGGTAATAATACTTTGTTACTGTTCTCTAAGAGTATTAAAATGGTTAACTGCCGTAAAATGTTATCATTGTCACGGTGAAGACATGCCACCGAAACGAAAAAAATGTGACCAACAACAAATAAATTGGTAAAGGTTTACTTTAAAATAAAATAAATAAATAGTGTTTTATTTCAGGCAAAATACCCATATACAAAAAACAATAAATAAGTAGTAAAAAAAAAAAAAAACATTAACATTAAAAATTATTAATAAAAATTATCATTAAAAATTATCATTAAAAACGTATCATTAAATAAAATAAAAACATTCATTAAAAATTATCAGTCTTAAAAATAAACATTCATTTCTTTCGTCATTTTTTATTCTCGTTTAGGTGAACAGAAATCCAGTGTACTTTAATTTTATAAGCTGTTCAAGGATAAGTTTGTAAACATGTACTACTACTACTGTGCGTAGAGAACACGTTTATGAACTAGAACCTAGATTCCTCACACAGGTCGGAAAAGTATAGGGATGAAAATTATAATGATTATTATTGGTTTCAGCCTGAACTAAGACGGCATTCACGGCTCGAATGTTATTTTTGTTTAAATCAATAGTTGGTCTGACCTATTAAAGATCGGAACGACCGTGCATATTGAACTGAGATGTCTGTCTGTTCCAAAAGTATCTGATGAAAATGTAAAAAAAATTGATCAGAAAACGTACTGTGGATCGCAATTTGTAGTGCCACTTACAAATTGAGTGCTTAGAATTGATTATTTGTAAACTTACACCGAAATCTTAAATTACGTTACAGATTTTTTTGATAAATGAGGATTTATCAAAAAAATAATTTATTAATTCATTTACCTTTTAAAACAATATTTTTTGTCGATTTTTCAATTACAATTTAATAATATTATTCATACAATAATTGTTGGAAAAAGTGGTGAGATATACAGTTGAAATCTTTTCAATACAGATTAATGTCTTACTAATTCCCTTTAGTAAGTGGTTGCGTAAGAATTTTAACTGAACAGGGTTTGTTTACATATTCATCATAGGTGTAGGTAACTTTGGAACAGACTTTAGTGAGTACTAGGTTTTGCCCGCGGCTTCGCTTGCGTGGATGTCGGAAAATATCCCACGAGAACCTACTAACAGGATTAAAAAGGTACCTACTCTATGTGTTAAGCCAGGTTATAAACTATCAGTATGCCATCCGTTCAGCCGATTTCCGGAACATACATCCAGACATACAGATACACGGACAAAAATTCTAACATCAGACATCATCATCATTCGGGCATCACATTCGTTCCCACACCCCATAGCATTTTTTTTTCAAATTTTTAATTACAGTTTTGACTTCGTTACTAATTTATTACCGATATGTATAGATTACGGTCAATGTTGGTCACCTTAAAAAAAAAAAAACATTTTGTTAGTAAACATGTTATTTACTTAGTAATTCATTCGTACAGACAGATATTGAAAAATCTAGCAAAATATGAATGTCAAAGAAAGTAATCGTTCTGAATACATATAGTAACGAGAACTATTTATTTTATTACTCATCCCAGTTTGTTTCTACAGTTTAACTGTTATCAATTCTTTCTTACATAAGTCCCTAGTGTAGTGAGTAGGTAGGTAGGTAGATAAAAGCGGTTCGCTGGGCCCCACCTCTAAGCGAACATTAGTATCGTAGGGAATAATGTAGCACTTTGGTACAACGAGCACTTACTCCACGATAACATAACTTCATGCGGGCTCCTAATATCTTACTATAATTGTACGAATGTAAGCGTTTTTGATGTACAGTCAAGTCTTTTATATGTTCGTCAGTTTTAAAATTCTATAATAATAATAAACTTATTTAAACATTTTTACAATAATAACCTTATAATTACTTTATCATAAGATCTGTCTGTAACTGTTGGTGATCTTCGTTTTTTTATAAATGCGGTGGTCCCCAAACCAGGCAGCGCCTCTTGGGGACCTGAGTTGTGACCTTTCTTTTATCAAGTCAGGACACATAATACTTTTTGAAGCTACGGCACTGAGCAGAATATTCCATTGAAAACTGTTATGACTTAATAATGAAGATAAAATAACATACACCTCTGACCAATGTTGAGTTAACATCAATCTAAAATCTTATTAATTGCCTGGCTATTTTATGAAATATAAATCACTTTTTGTCTGTCAGTGTCACATTTTAATTCGGTCTGACATGTAAAGAAGATGGCTGAATGTCAGTCTGCGGTATTGACATTACTACGCAATATAATAAAATGCTGAGTCCGTGAAAGAGATTCTATCGTTCAATGAGCAGATTAAATAGCTCTTAAGAGGTGACGAACTTATTTTGGCTGTGACTGTACCCTTTAAAAGGGTTCTTTCTAAGATAAAACTCTTGCTGAGATCTGGTTAACATGAGCTCGAAGTTCAATATAACTTATTTACAATAGTGTCCTACATACGTTTACGCTTTAGGATGTAATAAGACACGAGATACGATACGAGCGCCGACGATAAAAATGCGATGGAAATCGGGTTTGTGAATTTGCAATTCAGAATATTGTATATGTGCGGCTATGTTCGCCAAGATGACGGTTGACACCGTTGTGGGCGGGTGTAGTCTGTGGAAGCAATATGTGGAAGATATAACCAAATACACATATGTTGTTGTAAACTGATTATGAAGCCGTCGAATTGGATTTGCGATGAGGGTTTAATTTAAATATTATTATAACATAACATAACATCAAGCCTGTATTTCTCTAAGGGTTAGGTAGAAGTGTACCTGTAGTACACCCTCATTTCACCAGTTCAAGTCCATGTAAGAGGAGGCGAGCCTCTTGCCAGCAAACGGGCACAAATCCAGATTCCTGGCTGCTACTGTGAAATTCCAGATGGAAAAACCCAATAACGCTACCCGACCCGGGAATCCAACCCAGGACCTCATGCTTAGCAGTAGCGCTAGTGACCAACATGGATTATTATAATATATTGTAAAGTAATTGGGCATTAAAATAACTATCTTTTTACTCATCATCATTCTCCTGCCCTTCTTATAAAAATAATAATAATTACGCTGGCAACACAAATTTCGACACGTCACAAAAACGTTGTCATATAAACTTCTTACATCCATTTTGAGAGAGAAAATTAACACACGAATCAACAGTAATTCAACTATGTCTGCCTCTCAAAATGGATGTAGGAATGGGTACTAAGGAGCTATTCCTCATAGACATGGCCATAAGCCAACAGGTTCGTCGATCCCGCAAGGATCTGTCAACATGCTGGATAGATATTCTGATTCGGTGTAGATTTCTTAGCGTCCGAATCCTGGCAACATTTCGTTGACCTTTTCGTGGTCTGTGCAATTATGAACGAAATTATCTTGAATAACTATCGGAGACATATATCATGAAAGACGAGATGGTGGACGTGTGTCGGGAGTACCATCGTCTGGGTGACTGCATCAGATATATTATATCTGTTTGTTCGCGTCTGGCTAACGGCGAATACTTGCACAGGCATAACCAAGTGGCCAGCATTATTCACTAGCAACTTGCTTTGAAATATAAACTTGTGGACTCTGAGGTACCGTATTACGAGTATGTGCCCGACCCAGTTCTCGAAAATGACCACGTCACGTTATACTGGGATCGGTCTATCACTGACAGTACTATTGTAGCCAATAAGACTGATATAGTGGGGATAGATCCATTAGCGCGCCGCGCAATGATAGTCGATGTTACCATTCCATATGAAGAGAACCTCGTGAAAGCTGAGAAAGAGAAACAAATAAAATATCTCGACTTATCTCATGGAATGTGAGCTCGGCTATCATTGTGTCGATTGTTGTAACGGCCAATGGCCTGATGGCCGAAAGCCTCGACCCGAGGATATCGTTAGGCAGATAAAGCAAGGGCTTGATTCTCTGCAGCCCTAACTACCGGTAGCTTGGACCCTGCTCCCGACACCGGCAGACCTCTAAACCTCCGCCAGACCTCTCTTTTTTAAATATTTGTAAATGTGTTTTTAATTCTATTTATTTTAAGAAATATTTAAACATCAACAACGAAATAATAATTAATTTTATAATAATAATAAATTTTATGATGTCGTTGTATTATATTAAAATAATTATTTTGATGCATTTAATCTATGATAAATACTGTAAAGTTGAATGGATTAGATGGATAATAAGTAGCTTACTTTAAAAGAGAAAACAATAAAAATGATTTCTACACATCGACATATTAATCTGGACTCTATCTCGTATTGATTTAGGTATATTTTTCTATATTATTATTACATAATAATAACCTTGTATACGTGAACTACGAACATTCGTAGCAAAGTCGATGCTAGTTTTCATAAAAAAATGGTACCTATTGTAGAATGGACGATCAGATAAAACTAATGGCCTGACAAAAAAAGTGACTATACGAACATATATAATGCATATATTCAATCGATTAGCGATTAGCAAATCAATATACACTGTCTGCAATAAACTGAGATTGGCTATCAAAAGGACATCCAATAAACGTGCTTTTAGCCTTTTCCCAACTAATTATATTGGGGTCGGCTTCCAGTCTAACCCTATTGTGATTGCAACACAAGCAAATCGCTGCAGCTTTTCGAGATATCTTTACCGCCAGACCAGTGAGTCGTATGTGATAATTGGTCGAATGACTGTGGTGTATAACCAGTGGGTGACCTTGGGGCTAATCTCCCAGTTCCTGCCAAGCAGTCGCTTGCACTGCCACAGGGATATGCTGGCTTTTGTAGTGATGTAATTGGTGTGTTTTGCCCAGTTCAGCTGTTTATCCAAAAAGATGCCCAGCTATCTACCAGCTATATATTTGGTTTCAGTTGATAAGCTGTGGGTTGTTCCAAAGAATTGTGGTAATTTTAGTGTCGTCAACTTCCTCGTTTTTGTGAATTAGTTCGGTTTTTGTAGGGTTAACTGAGAGTTGGTGCTTGTTGCACCATTCCTCTACTATTTTTAGGGCTTGCCGCATAAGGTTGCATAGAGTATTTTCGTGGGTCTCGTTTATTATTATGGATATGTCATCGGCGTAGCCCACTGTGAAATAACCTTTGTCGTTGAGTGTTTTGATGAGGCTGTCTACTACCAGGTTCCATAGAAGCGGTGAGAGGACGTCCTCTAGTGGGCCGCCCTTCGCAACGATGGCGCTCGTAGTGTCATTTACTGTGACTTGTACAGCTAATCCAGCCAGTCAGGGTCGAGTCTATGCTGTGTCTGTGGAGGACCATGTTTATACTGTTGAACATGGTCTAGTTAAAGGCGCCCTTGATGTCAATGAAGGCGGCCAGTGCTGAGCATTGAAACCACATTGAGCAGTGCAGATTCCGTCGATTTGCCTGTGGAGTACGCATGCTGTTGTTTGTGCAGTGGTCTTACCCGGAGAAATCCCTCTCGGATGTGCCTCTCTCTCAAGGGTTTTCAGTAAAAAGGATGTGAGGCTTATAGGTATATAAGCCTTGGGTTGTGTGTAATCAGTTTTGCCAGGTTAGGGTAGGCACGGAGGGGTCTCGATATGTTATTAATGGTCATCCATCAACGGACTAACCTAGGCAAGCGTAGCTTAATCTTCGATCGACCCGCGCAGCTGTTATTATTTACCACGAACCCTTCAGAAGGACATGCAAGTCTCGATAACGAAATGGCTCACATAGTTGATCGTAGTTACCCTTACTTAGTTTCCCTAACTTTTGATACAGTTAATTATGTTTTGTTACGCACCCCGTACTAATAACTTATTTGGAACAAGCTGAACTTGCATGTCTAACTTATATTAGAATGTGTTTGATGTAATTCAATTATAGGGTAACAATAATGGCGATCTACTTATACAGGGTGTCAGGGACATCGACGGGAAGCCGGTAACCATGGATTCAGTACATGATTCTGAACCCCCCTACGTTGAATCATGTACTGAATCAATGGTAGCCGGCTTCCCGTCGATGGGGTTGTCACCCTGTATAAAATTTTAATAAAATAATATATGCATATTATATTATATATGTATGTATATATTACTAAATATATTTAAAATACTTATATCTACTTATAAATAAAAGTCTTGAATTCATTCATTTGGTGGCAGAGAACGCAATAAGCGAAAGTAGGTAATAAGGAAGGATTTTTGTAAATTCGTCCCCTAAAGGGGTTAAAGAGGACGTGAAAATTTGTATGGAAGTTTGTCAGGTTTGTCGATGGAAAATTCCAGGCACTCAGCTTGTAATATCAATAAATATCAAAGGGAAACAGGCAATCAGGCATCATGAATCAATCAATTTGTTCGTCTTTTCGCTCCAATTTTAATCATTGTAGGCTGCAAAAATAGATTCGAATATAAAATTGTTGTTTTTTGCAAGTAAGGTGTAGTTAAGAAATATACTTCGCAGTATCGGTCGACACATGCCGCAGCAACCGAAAATTTTCGAAGCAGGTTTCCCAACAACCAATGTTTTGTTTGTATTGCAGTGTATTGTGCTCTACCATGTTTTGTCGATATATTGTTCTGAGAACAAGTCACGAATAATTTTTTTTTTTTGTATGTAAAACATTTAAATATGTCTCGTTATATCTATATATGTTTTCTTATAAATAGTTTTCCTTATTTATTTACCCTTCAATCATGTTTGCGACTGCTTATTCGATCAAATTGGTACTTATTTTTTTCTTTGAATTCAGACGCCAGTCTACGAATGCTGATTACTTTTGGCATTATTTTCTGTGGTATCATAAAAACGCAATTTTATCTGACGATCAAGAAAAAGCTGCAAAAAACTAAAACAGTTTTTCCAATCACAATGACGATTTCATTGTTATCACATTTTCTCCTAAGTATTTTACTGGCAATCTAAGAAGCGATTCTTCGACGCTCAGTTAAATTACATTCAGGATCTGGAATCGGGCTTATCTCGCCTCGATAAAGTCCGAAGGTTATTTTAAAATCGAAAGAAAGATAGGGGCTGCTTCCTCCACGGCGTGAAATACTGACCATAAGATATTGTTTCAGCAATGAAGGCTGCTATCTTGATCCAACAGTGGTACCGGCGGTACTTGGCTCGTATGGAGGTGCGCCGGCGTTACACCTGGACGATATTCCAGAACATCGAATACGCTGGAGAACACGACCAAGTGAAGGTAAGCAACCTATGAGTTTAATTTCGTATTCAGGGCAATGTGAAATCCCTTCTGAGATACAAATAGATTACTTAACCCTTCCTGAGAGGGTTCTCACTGTCATGATTGTTTGATTCTACATAATGTGATATCTCTATGAATAAAATATATTGAAATGGCTCATACATTCTTCCTCCCAAGGAGTGGTTTATAATCCTGGGGTTTTGTCGAAGATTGCCTTGAACTCTAAACAGTTTCACACACAATTAAATAGTAAATCCATAACCCTTAGTTTAGTCCATTCGGTAGAACTCATCGCCGGTGGTTGAATGCAGCTGAAAATTCTTTCAGAATAAACTCAGAGCTTTAGACCCTGAGGAGGTTGCACAAATTTTTCGATCGGCAGTAATGTACATATAATAGAACTAAAACTTTACCAGTGTGTCCTACGGGGGCTCAAGTAGGATTAATTCAAAGTATTGTCATGTCTAATGAAACTTTAATAATATTTGGACGAGTTCATTCGACAGACTTAGCGTATAAGAATTTGTAATGGGAGCGAGCACAAAATTTATTACTTTTGAGCGATTCCCGGGAGTGTAGTAACTTCTGTTGCGAATGTTGTTGCAAAAAACTTCAATATTTATTATGGTTTTAATGGTATGAAACGTTAATGTTTTAGCTCTAGTTCTTAAACAAGCTTATTTGTATCTCTTTGTTAATCATATACAATAAAGTTAATTATCGTAGTGATACCAAGTATATTCTTAAATTGAATCTATCACCACCTTATGAAAAGTGTTAAAATGTTGCTCTACCTTTTACTTCATTTGAATATATCACTAGCACCGTCATCTTACAAAGTATTTTAATTAAATAAACTATCTCCCTACAGTAAGATGATACGTGACTAAATGTGATAGTGTATGAAACGTCCCTGCTGTTCGCAACAGCCGTAGCGGGTACAACATAATTACTAATCTAGGTAGCACCAGTATTTCAGAGGCAGAACCCGACTACTTCATTTTGTACCAAAACTCGAACAATTTTGAACAACTGAATTACAGCTTGTCTTAAATTGTTCTAACTGCAGACTGTTTACTTAAAATTACTGAGAATCATTATTCTCAGTCGTAATTCGGTAGTCTGTAATGTGTCAGTTTGTAATGTTAATAACTTTGACATTTCTAAAGTTATTAACATTACAAACAATATCGGAAAGCTCCGCTAAGAGGCGTTCGTTACCCTTGATTTATAATTAAATAGATAAAGGAATAAATTACACTTTGAGGCGATTAACGTTGCCGTTTAATTTAAATTTATCGTTGTGGGTCGTCCAACTTTCCAAAATGTAAATTGTGAAAATGTTTCCTTTCTAATTCTTATATTTTGCTTTTAACTTTATAACTATATTCACGATACTCGATTAAAATTCCTTCACATAAATTTATCGTCGATGTCATATTAAATTAAGTCTGAGACGAACGAAGCAATCTAGCCCGAGGCAAAGAGGCGTCGGATCCATTGACTCAATGTGCTCACTGAACATTTCAGTGCGATCATTCGATTTCAGTGAACAAAGCCACGCACGGAAAAACCACATTACCATATTATAATATTTTGTCGGTTCCCTTTGTATTTTTCTTTTCTTCACTATTGGCGTGTGGAGGAGTGGGAGCAATTCCAATTTGGCGCCTTTATGAGCTACATGATGTATCCGGCAAAACGCGGAAATCGTATTATATTGAGAACAATTTTAAGCTGCATTTGGGAATTGAATAAAGTACGGGCATGAGCGGGTTCAGTGCTTAACCTGCTTAACCCTGGCGTCGTTTCATAACCTCAATTTTAGATATATATGATGTAATTATTTAAATTTTATGGGTGCTCTAGGTAACGATAGAATTATTCCATTAGGGTTGATAGTCTCCTAAGTGAAGGTTGTGTATATGACGAGATAGCGGTACGGTTGAGTGCGCAGGCGGTGCAGCGGCGGCACCTACATGATTGTGAAGTATTCACGCGAGTGCACAATAACGTACGCATGTACGCATGGCCATTGAATAAACTGGCCAGCCTTTCAAATAGGGTAACATTGTTAAAAGGCCTAACATTTTGCTTTTGTTTTTTCAAAATGTTTAAGTCAATTAATTCACTTAAAAAGTTTAATCTGTTGCCTATCCGGAATCAAAACATTGTATTTTTATCCTATTCACCAAAGAGAAAAAAGATAGGGACAACCCACATTTTTCAAGGATTAGCAATTTTTTTTGTAAATTTTAATTTTAAATACGTTTTATTAAAATTTCCTGTTAAAAACTTAGCTTTTCCAAAAACTAGAAAGTAATAAATTTATGTTTTATGGGGTTTTGACTTTTCAACACCTACTTTTATACGAAAACCATTTTTTTTTCTATCTACATTAAAGCTCAGTTTAATGACGTACGACCTGCAATTCATTACCGATGTGATTAACGATGGCGTGTTTTAATGACTGCACTAAAGTCGAGTCTTGATGTCTATGGGTGAAGCTAGGCATTAAAGTAAATGACACAGCACCTTGCAGGTCAAGTCGCAGTTCACTTGCGGGCTTATGTAAGTAATGGCTACAAGTAGAAACCTACATTCAGTCTTTAAATTACGTTTAAAAGCGCTTAATTTACTTTGCACGTCTGTCTGGTTGTCTATCTGCTCTGTGACCGCTTTTGCGGGCTTCTTGTACAAATAGTCTAAACTTTGTTTAGTTTAGAAGTTAGAGTATGTTTACTTCCCATGTAAGCTTTCGAATTTATTTAATTAATTTGGGATGTTGTCGCAATTTCAAATGCGAACGGAGAATCCTTGTGGGTAGCTTGTGGACAAAACCCAAATGCGAGCCATCATAAATTCTAAATATGTGAGTGGGTAATACCTACCCACGTTGCCGCGTTGTATTGAATCCAATTAATGCTGAAAATTACAGTGTTCTCCGAAATACCTACATATTTAGGAGAACACTGTAATTTTATTAGAGGACTATCGTTAAAAAGGCAAACTTTATTTATTGTTGCATAATGTATGCTCTGTTACAGGCTAGGCTAAAACGTGCATGACCCTGTTAGGGCACAGCAAGTATTATTATTACATTTAACTTATATGTAGGTTAAACATTTGGAAGTTAGCATTATTATAATAATATTACCTACATTGATACAATAAGCATACAACAATGAAAAACTAAGTATACGAGTACTGTTGGACATTACTCATTACGCATTCCATTGACATTCCATTAAATAGGCTGTCCCAGTTAACCTCTAAAGGGATTTCAGGGTTACGTGTACATTTTTTTGTAATTTAATTGTGTTAGAACATGTTTTATTTTAATGTTATTAATTCCCGGGTCGTCCCTTTGGAATGTTTATAATTAATTAAATGTAACGCTATATATCTGTCTGGTGTGGGTGTAGCGTATTTACTTGATACATTTTGTTACAGCTATACAACTTCTTCAACGCCTTACTGAGTCATATGAAGGACACCAGTGGGCGCCCCTCCTCGGAGCGAACCTCGAGGACTGCTTCCGTTTGTAAGTCACTTCACCTCGGCATTTTCACGAGCAAAGTAGATTATATCTTAATGATGACTCGCGAGTATTCGCCACCCGCTTTCCAGGGGTTGGGAGTACGTTACGGTAATCACGATGCTTACATAAATGCGGTTAAGGAGCATAATAAACATTTATTATGTTACAGCTACGCAAATAACATTAGGTAAGTTTGTTTTGAGTTGTATATTAACAGCTGAGGTTTCAACATTTGGGCTAATGAAGACACTTGAGCCGCGAGTTTCTGTCGACCGCAGATATAACAAACAAAGTTATAAACTGCGAGTGACACAGTTATCGTATACGCGCTAGTTTCTCGACTTTTTGAAACGTCGGAAAGTTTTTCGCTGACCAACTATATAACTATTCGATGTTTTGTTGTTCAAAGTCTGTTATTATTTATATTGTTTGGAACTCAACACGTTAGCAAAAGCTCTTTGGAAACAAACAATTCTGTGATCATTATCTGTTCCATTGGTTGACGAAACAAGTTTCTAACTTGAAGTTCTAAAGGAAATAATGAAGATTCGCCATAAAAGCATTAAAAGTGCATTAGCTAAAAGAAAACTCATCTAAAATCACTCACATGGTCTGCGGCTACAGACCATGTGAGTGATTTTAGTTTTTAAACACATTCTTGTTCCGTGTTGAGGTAATTTCATTAGGCGGAACATGCAGCGCGGCCGCTTTTCCGTTCCGTTCATTCCTTACGGTCCCGCTTTGTTTTTCCTTGTTCAACGTGCTGCGAGCACGCAATGTTGTGGTATCTTCACACATGCCGTGTCACGAACTACATAATTCAGCTAACTGCAATAACATCTGCTACAATGCAAAACAAAACTAGGTCTCAGCTGTTCTCGGAGCGCTCTGACATAAAATCTCTGTGATCTCGTGATTAATTCATTGGTGATGTCGAAACTATTCCCGGCAATATTCATCCGATTTAATCAAATGATATGCAAATTGAAAACTTTTAGCGAATACTGGATGCATTTAAGCCTTTAGTGTGCTCATTAGTTCTCATAAAGTCAATCCATTTGCTGTCCTTACAAATGCAGAAGAATTACGGTTTTTTGCCGCGAGCTGACTCGAAATATGAAGCTCGCTCTCGTATTGTGTGCACGAAAGCACTTGCACCAACGCATTCAGTTGCTCGCAATGTAAGCAATCTTCAACTGCGAATCTGAAGTTAATATGTGTATTAGAATTCATTCCATACAATACATAGGATTTGCTTTTTAAATAAAACCTATGCTCAAATATGCAAATGGCAAATACTCTTTATGTTGTGTTTATTCTCGTTTCATAGTTCTAGCCACTGCTGAACATAAGCTTTCATGTTTAGCCAAATGAGAAATACCAATATCTAGGGTGATGCCCCCGGCTACACAGTAATACATTGTTAAAAATAACTCAGTCACTGTAGTATATTGTGCACTGTTCGTAAGTAAATGCTTTCGCAAAATTGGAGTCGTGTTTGCAATATTTAATAACTTTGTAAGCCAGCTCAGTGAGCGGCTTACGAAAATAAAATAATAAGATAGATGTTTGTATTAACAATAAGAGGCTAAGAGGCTAAAATTATTTTGGTTAAGAAAATTCTTGATCTTTTATTTTGTAGTGGAGCAAGTATTTTCTGAGGAGTCGGACGAGGGAGGGGGCATTGACGAGACGGCTCCCCCGAAGCCTACCCGCGGCCCCGACATCGAATTCCCGCTGCAAAGGAAGGATATCGACCTACTGATTGAGGCATTTAGAAAGAAGAAGGTAACGTCAGATACGTGATACCTACATTTTTATTCTTCCAAAACTACTAACTGTACCTATTATGAAATATCAGACAGAATAAAGAATTTATTTCTCAGGAGGTAAACAGCAATGATTACCCCATTTGTGAAGACCCCATCCATCATTGTCAAGGACACTGTTACTACCAGTTTAAGGAAAAGCCAGAACATCTAACTTAATTTCGGGTCGGATCTCAGTACGAAACGATCTACGATGTTATCGCTTGGAAGGCGAATACGGCTGTCGTAGAATAATCCTTTGCTACCCTTTTACGACAGACGTAGATAGAGATGGGTTGATTGGACTGATCAGACTGATCCCATCCGTAAAGAACAAGTAGAATAGATAGGTACTACAATTACAAGTGTTCCTGAGCAACTTATTTCTGATCGGTTTTCTTAAATTGGGTGTTTACTAGAGTGTTTCTATTTAGATAACACTTATAAAACCTCCAACTACTGTTCAGAATACTTCAAGATATATTACGAAAGGAAATGTCAATTTACTGAACATTCTTATTTTCACTTTCACGACGTCCATGAAGCGCTAATCAAAATCAAGGAATTTCGTGCTTTTTCAAACATTCCGTAGTTACGTTTGACGAACTCCTGATATGAAATATTACATGTATTTTTCCTAATTGTTTGTACTGCTTCACTATATAAAAACCAATTTATTTTTGTAGCACCGCCTTCATCCGAAGCACGTCGGGCAGATATTAAAAGAGGCCACTCAAGTGCTGAAAAGAATGCCCAACATCCACGTGGCGACCACGTCTATCTCCAGCCAGATAACTGTGTGCGGTGACTTGCACGGGAAGCTGGACGACCTGCTGGTTATATTCCATAAGGTATCTATGACACACATTTTTCTAACAACTCGTCACCACCTGTTACTACAATGAACCTTAACACGGTCAGTTCCGGGAGCCCTCCTGGAGGGTTCACCTAGTCGCATGTGGGAAGCTGGGAGCCCTCGCGGAGGGCTCATTTTAAATGTAGGTTTGTCTTAGCGAATACAGCATTATAACCCGTGAAAATAAAATTGTATTGTGATGTATATGCGTTGGTCTCAAAATCCAAACATTTTTTTTTCTTTTTATCACGATTGCAAATATTCACAAAAAAATTAAAAGGTTGGAAACTACGTATAGCGACAAGACCCCATGAAAACACAATTTTACTTCGTTTCAAGCTTCGTGCAGACTAGCGCGACGCGACAGCGCGACGCGACACCGGTTTTTGTTATACCGTGAAGTTTTCTTAGAAATTTTATTGTTCGAGTCGCGTCGCGCCGTTTCGTACAGTCTATAATAACACGGTTTTAAACCTAATGCCGTTGACCGTCCGCAATGGTTAACTTTAGCACAAACGTAATGCCGGCAACCCTCCCGGAGGGTTCACTTCCAATATGTATGGCGGCGTGGCCTATGAGTTCTATGAAAAGTGGGTGGAGTCGAAAGTGTTAAAGTGACAGGCTCAGTTGAGACATAATTGTTTTGAGAATTCGGTCGTTACTGATCTGTCACAGGGCAACTTTTTGTTTCATGGCTACGTTCGTGGGTACTTTATGTCGCTAAAATTAACATCAAAAACTTACAACATAATAATGACTCAGGTAATCAAAAAATTCTATTGATTTAAAAGAGTGTCCGTGGAGTTTCTTGCCCGTTCTTCTCCATAGGAACCTACTACGCTTTGGAATGGGCAACTAGCTTCGTCTTTCTGACTGACCGACCCCT
Source organism: Agrochola circellaris (assembly GCA_914767755.1). NCBI lineage: Eukaryota > Metazoa > Arthropoda > Insecta > Lepidoptera > Noctuidae > Agrochola > Agrochola circellaris. The sequence continues at coordinate 9,618,791 of OU611847.1, forward strand.
TGAAAATTCAAAAGTGCCTTTCATAGAGTTATTTGAAATAAATGCTTTGAGTTTGAGTTTGAGTTTGAGTTCTAGCACACGCCACATAAAGTATGTTTATGTTAAGTTTGCTAGTATAGTAATTTTGTTTTAAACATGGGGTCTTAGGAATGTTATAACTAACTACACATCATGCATATTTCACTTAGTGAATGAAAAATAACCCTGTTGTTATGGTACCAAGGGTTATTGGACTCTTGATAGTCATTACTTTGTAACTAAACGACACAAAAGCCCGTAATGCTAGTAAATATTGACTATTCCATGAATCACTTCCACGAACGATATCTATCAATAGGAAATGTACCGGTTTGTGTTGATAGTCAACAAAAAGCAATGGTTTCTCAATATTTCACTATTGACACTATTTTTCTTTTACCTTTCGTTTTTTTTCTAACCGCCTCTTTTACCTGTACCTACCTATCTTGAGTATAGATGTTGGTTTTCTTCGCCATTCAGTTTAGAAAATTGCTTTTGGAAGTTCCATAAGAGAGCTTTTTGAAATCGTTAGAACCCCACCCCATCAATGAAAATAAGTAGAAACCTGCTATCCTAACTATATATATATATTAGTGAGTTTGTTTGTTACGTTTTCACGCTAAAACGGCTGAACGGATTTCGATGAAAGGCATATTGATAGACAGACAGAGAAAGCATCCATGTCCTAATTCAGGTTATCCTGAATTAGGACATAGGATATTTTTTATGCCGTTATTCCCACGGGATCGAAACTTATGCGGGTGAAACCGCGGGGCGCAGCTAGTATGAAATAAGTTTCAACTTCATTCAAAAACGTCAAAGCAGATAGTTTCCAGTTTAACGAGGTTGTTAGAAAAATATAAATTTAAACTAGAACAAGGGTCCAGTTCTGCGAGCACCACTTAGAGTAATGATTTTAATCGAATGGCTTACTTGAACGAACGATGCGAACGCAAGTCAATTAATCGTAAAACGTTGCATCTAGTGCACCAGAGCGGTTCCAATTTAATATACCCCGTAGAGTGAACATTTTTCTTGGTTTTATTTCTGTTGAGGACAGGTGTGGCTAACCTGATGTGTTAACTCTAATTAAATAAAGTTTTAATTTAAAACTAGCTCAAATATATAATATGAACTTGTTAATGTGTACCTAAAACTTTTAGTAAGTTTGGCAAAACCTACAGTTGACAATATGCACAGTATCAAAAAATTCGATAACCTACTCCTTTCTCAAGTTGCGCGGGAACACAAGCAGCTGACACGCTGTTTTTGCGCCCACTCCAGGATCAGCTACAAAGTGTATTTTATGTTTGTAGTTTACAGCATAAAAAGTTAGGGAACCCTTCCAAAATTCTGCCAAAAATAAACAAGCGGCAACATTGTAATTTTTGCTTACGCTGAGGAAAAATTGTACGTGGGGTGTCCACGTCACGTCGGATATTAGTAGGGTTTCCTTCGAGTTCTTTTTCGCGGATGGTCATTAGAGTTGTGACGTCAGGAGGGCGACAGGTCGGCCTGGGCCTCGGTAAACATGGCAGGGAGCGGCGCACGCGTCATCTAATTGGTGCCGCCGTGCCGCACGCGCCGTGCCACCGCCTCTGGTCGCTCCGCGGTTTGATTGATAGACCGCCTGTTACGCCGGACGACCTCGTTAATTTGCAGATATTGTTTTCCTATTGTTATTTCCGTCTTACAAGCATACCCCAATGGTCCACTTAACTACTATTAAGAAATGTTTAGTGTGTGAAAATATAATGTTTGGGCAGCGCTTACAACCTGGGTATTATGTAGGATGTTTGATTGGGATCTTTAAATCTGGGGACGCCATCGATTGATGGCATATTTTTAGCCACCTTATTTCTGGCATAACAAACAACACTTGCCGAATTTTACTACCCAGTCTAAACTCATAAAAGTATAATAAAACCTGTGAGAATATATTTTTATATGAACCTTCATACTATATCTGATGTGCTGTTTGTATGTACATACAAACAGCTCGGGTCCAGTGGGAATGGAAAGGGCTGCCTAAATTGAGTTTATAACAACAGGCGGTTTGTAAAAACACGAGGGTCGAATCATAACAACCGGTGTTTGTCAAAATCCTGACTAATCGCGTCATAAAAAACAAGTGACAAGTGAGTTATGATTTAGGACCCTTTAATGTCAGAGGTAGCATTTTATGTAGGTGTTTCAAAGTCACGATAATCACCAATTAGGGCAAATGAAATCAGATGTGTGAATTGGCTAAAGGATAATGATTATGTAACCGGGTACGTATCGATTAGCAGCCAACGTGTTGCGTAAGCGACCTTCGTAGCGGCCACTGCTGCAGATGTAAGGATTCATAAAATAAGTCAGCCTACTGCTCTCGATTCTTGATCAGTTTATCCAATTTTATTTCTTCATCAGCTGAACTTTATAAAGATTTTCTCGGCTCGTTAAACTTGTTTGTTGGTCGTATAATTTGATAAAGTCGCACTGATCGATAATTTATCAATCCCGCTCATTTTGATTGCCAAGTTGTGGTGGTGTTAAAAAGTCAATTCAGAACATGAAAGATATAAAGAGATTTTTTGATTTGTAAATGAAGATTGTTTAATGGCCCGTTAAATGAAAAAAAAGCGTAAAGTATTAAAAATGTATCTTGACGATCGTTAAGTTTATCCCTTTTGTGTACAGGCAAAAGGTTTATTGTTTACCTCCCAAGTGAGTAATAGTCGTTTATTGAATGCGTTCATTGTAATTATACTCCACAATAATTGAAATCTGAGTATTTCTTGCCTGACCCTTGCCGAAGATAAATAGATTCTGACTTTGTTTTTAGCTAACTACTAAATTATTCTGTAATAATATACTTAGTCGGTGACTAGAATACTTTTCAACTTGATTTACAACTGGACGTTAGAAATGACCCATCATCTCTGAAATTACCGAATGTCTACGTGTTAACATGGATACTTAGCTTGTATCGCGACACGGAATAGGCGGAGTCATGGCACGGACAATGTGTACAAAGGTACACTTCTCGTATGTCAGCAATATCGCTCATGTTAACTGTTGACATCGTCACTTCCAATATCACAATGCATTTATAATTCCCATTAAACTCTATACTTGAACAGAATGGGCTGCCTTCTCCTGAGAACCCATACATATTCAACGGAGACTTCGTGGATCGAGGCAAGAAGGGGTTGGAGGTGTTCCTCCTACTGCTGTCTTGCATGCTGGCCTTCCCAGGAGGAGTGTTCTTGAACCGCGGAAACCATGAAGATCTCATTATGAATTCTAGGTTAGTCACACAAACGTTATGAGCATTGCTTTTTATGCTGAATACGATTACGTGGTTTTAGGGCACCTTTTTTTGGAATAATGATACTTAATGATCGTGCGTCTGATATGTATGATGTGCACGATTTGTATAATATACTGTGATGTTTAAGAAGATTCAAAGTAACAGTTTGAATAAACGGTTTGTCATGACCCGAACCGTTTTGGATTAATTAGAATTGAATTACTTTCCAAAGAAATCTGGTATGTAGGGAAAGTTTTAATCACATACTTACTAAATCATTTGACACTTTACATTTAGAGTCAATTCAGTGTATAATTCGATAACTTGACTCACAACTCTTTTGGAATGGCTAAACTGCGAACTCCTACTTTTCAGCTTGTTATAAATGTTTCAATGAGACTTTGAAGCGCTGAATTTGAATGACATGTCACGTAAAGCAATATTTATTGAACAAAGGCTATTGTTTAATTTTATAGCTTAACTTGATCACGATTATTAGATATGTATAAATGCTCTTCAAATGTTGCTTTTGATCGAGATCTTCGGGTCGCTGCCAAGGTTAGTAGTAGCCCTAAGCTTCATAGATATTACACAATGCTAAAGTAAATCTGAACTAATAACACATGTTTTCTGTTTAGGTACGGTTTCATAAAAGAAGTCCAGCAAAAATATCGGGTAAGTAAAGCAACAAGATAGGATATGTTTGTCTAGGGACTACCCCTACACAAACATATTCTACCTAAAACGGAAAAAAATATGAGCTTCTTTTTATTATATACGGCTATTGGATACAAATCGGTGATCGTAAATCTGATAAAAGGTGAACCGAACCGAAAACTAATTTGGAGTAGCGAAAATCATATTTTATCCTTCTGGAATGGATGCTACTGAGCTCTGATTCACTGACAATGGAGACAATAAAAGCTCCTAAATCTACAAAAGTTGTCAAGAATTGGATATGTTCGACGTTACCGTCAAAATAGAAAATAACTCTTTACTCCCGATGATTTTCCGATTGTTGAGTAAACGGTTCCTGTCAAGCAAAGTTGTAATCGTCGTTCAAGAGGAAGCTAAACAATATTCACGCAAAATATACTGTGAAGAAACACTATAATCAAAATCTGAGCTCCTTCGCAACCTTTTATTTGTTCTCACCGAATAAGATTTTTACAGCATCCGCAGCACAAAGAGTGTCCTGAACATGTTTGTCTTAGAAATCACGTTTAAGAAGATTTATTCCCTTTGTGTCTGGAGTGTACCTCCGTAGTCATCGCCAGTCGCCTTTTATCCGAATACAAAGTTATTATAGTTACACTAGCGGCTGAGCTCGGCTTTGTGTGCAGTTATTACATCATTTCCTCGCGGGTTATACATAGTTATATCTATGATTGTAGTTGCCATTGTAAGTAAAAGCTTTTCTGTCCTTACACACACAAATGGATATAAGCTATACGTAATCTTAAATATATCTCGTGCCAGTCTTTATTCAAAGTTGTCTTTTACCTTAATCAAAGCTTTAACCAATTTATTAAAATGTCTAAAGCAGTAATACATTTTACGAAAAGTTTTTGATATAAGGCTTCAAAGAGGCGCGTCCATAGAATTTACTGTATAGAGAAAATATTTAAAAAATTATCAACCAAATGTAGGATGCATTTTTTATACGAGCGATGTTGAAATAGTTAGCTTGACGTGTCGTAACTGCGAGTGTTGCAAAGCGTTGGAAAACTTCGGATTTTTTTTTAAAGTTACAAGCCGGGAAACCAATGCTAAAGCATTTTTGGAGCATACATTTTTGGCTGCAACAGTCTTTTTACGTGAGGCTTTAAATAAGCGAAAATGCAAACTGTGTCAGCTAAGGCTGAATTTCTGGAATTATGGTCTGTTCCAAAAGTATCTGTTGAAAACGAATGTGATAAACAAATGGATCAGAAAACCTAACTCTGGTGTGGATGCCAAAATGTAGTACCCCGCGATTAGTGTTTTGATTTGATTATTACTTAAACACGAAATTCAAATTTTATATCACTTTAAAGATGTTTTTAATTTGACAATTGAGGTTAATTTTATAACCAACAACAATAATGTTATTTAAAAGAAAATTGTTGGAAAAAGTGGTCGGATATTACTAATTCCCTTTGGTGAATGATTTGAAATGAACAGGGTTTGTTTATACTTTTATCAGATACTTTTGGAGCAGACTACAGATAACCTGGGTATGCAGTAGAGAAAGTTAAGGATAACGCGTGGATTCCTGCAGTTTCCACCTTCGTTAGCTGGAAAAATATACTGGGTTATGTATATATATATATATATGTTTTTACACCAGCACAACGCAGAGCGGTTACTGAAGCTGATTGAAGGCGTGTACCGCTGGCTCCCTCTGGGCACAATCATCAACAACCGCGTGTTTGTGGTCCACGGCGGCATATCAGACACGACAGATCTCGACATGATACGAAGTCTCGAACGAGATAAGGTATGACTTAGGTTTTCTTAAGAGTTCTTAGAGCTAATTGAACGAGTTTCAATACCTAGCCTATTTTTGTGATATACGACAAATTATTTGGTGTTAAATTCATATTGAATTAATATTCGTATTGAATTCATTGCAGATTGATATTATAGATATTGGAACACACACATTAAAACTGTGCTGTGAATTTGTGCTTCGAAATACATAACGCTAGAAATAAAAACTTAAAGTGGATCACCATTTTACAAAACTTCCAAACATATTAGCCCTTTAGAAACTTTTTTAAGTTCGGAAACTCGCAATAAACAAAATTGTGAATGTTTGTAACTTGTTTTCAGTACGTGTCTCTACTCCGGCCTCCAGTGACCGAGGGCTCGGCGGCGGGTGGCGAAGCTATAGACAAAGTGGAGTGGAAACAGGTTAGTCGTTAGTAATCAATCATTCACGATTCAATCTAAAGGTTATCGATCGTTTCATTGCCGGCTTCTTGGCATCACGAGTTTTTATCGACCGACGAAGACGCCTCAAGTCGTTGCCAATTTCTTTGATCTATGAATGTGATGAATGAAGCTCAGCGTATAGAATATTTGAATGCCTAATATACATGATCATTACCATATTCATTGCGATCAATCACGTTTTCATAAACAATGTTCTATTCAGAAGCAATTTCTGTTGAATGAATTGTTCAGGCTAATTCGTGCACCTGGCTCGGGGACCGCCTGAACATTTTCCAGCTGAGCGTCTATTCTACGTCGCGGACTGATCCAACATTCAGAAACTAATCAAAACTTTTGCTTTCAACTATCCTTAAAACGTCAAATCACGTTCTATTCGGGATTATGAGTTATTGTAATCTATATGTACTTCGCGCTCTTGTTATGATAGGTAAAAAACCGGCCAAGTGCGTATCGGACCACGCACAATGAAGGGTTCCGTACTTGGGATGAATTTATCCCAAGATCTAACTTAGCATTGTAGTTGAAAAACATGTTCTCCCATACGGAATGAATGGGAAGACAGGTTTTGAAACTGAAAATTTAAGTTGGTTGATTATTGCTCGTTAACTTATATAGCCTACTTTGCTGTGATAGTTTTTTTTTTTCGTTATATTTTCTACTGCCATGAATTTTTTCATATATCCAAAACCAACCATTTAGATGGCAGGAGGGCGGGACATTTGACTCTAACAAAAATTTTCAAACGGATCCCTGAATCTAAAAATAGTTTTCACACACAAAACGACCTTTCCAACGATACCCACACCATGGGACAGATGAGAAAAAAAAAACATCCCCACTTTACTTGCAGGGGAAGTAACCTAAAAAAAAAAACCTGATTTATTTTACGAATTTGTTGGCGTGGTTAATATATATATACCCATGTCAATTTACAGCTTTCTAGTACGTAAGTCTCTGAGCTACGTCGCAGACAGACAGACAGGCGGAAATGGCAAAACTATAAGGGTTCCTTGTTGACTACGGAACCCTAAAAAGTTCTGCGCTGTCGAGCCCGAAAGAGCGGTACTCATCAAATTATAAATGGTTCCGTTTCACATTTGTGAGGGAAAGGGTGAAGGTCTTGTGTACCGCAAATAAACGTATTTTCTTTCTTCTTTCTTCTTTGTTTTAGGTGTTGAGAACGGAATGAGGTTCTATTCCAGATTTTTTTCGTGAAATTAATCTTTTGTTAAAGTAAATAAGTTTTATTTCTTGATGTGTCAATTCCCCCTACTCACTCGTGGGTACTTTTGTTCACCCTAACGTTTCTTGGAAGTTGTAATTATGAATCAGTCGGAACACGGAGTCAATGAGTTTCGTGTTATTGCATATCATGTTATTACCGATTTTCTCAGAAAAGTTATTTGCTAACAATGTGTAGGTGATTGAAAGGTTATAAACGAAAATCTAATAGTGTTTCATCTATTACATTTTATAGGTTCGCTATTACGACCTATTGATAAACAAATCCACTATAAAAAATTTGTAAAGCCGGTTATCCATACTCCAGCGTTCTAGCCCCATAATATATGGCCCCTGTGTTGCTGACTCTTGCGTCGTGTTCATGTAACATGTGTATATGAAATAATTGTAAGTCCTATGATATCCAGGTTGAATTCAATCGAAAAGCTATTACAAAAATGTCAATTGTTCATTGGTTGAACACGTTTTGGCAAATCAATTGGATCAGTTCCGCCAGAATATGTAGCATTTGTTAGTGTCCAAAGTGCGAAATGTTTGAAAGATACGCTGAATAATCTGCATATTATCATTCTATTAGTCTATTATTGGCGATTGTTCGCGTGTCACTACTAGCAACATTGTGTTGTTCATTGATTTTCACAAACATTTCATTCAAACTTGGGCGAAAACATCCTATTTACTGTTTGTGGTGACATTTTAATGTCAAGCTTGTCTCATAGTTGAAATATTCATACGTAATTATTCATGCACATGTAGTAGGGTTATTAAGATTGGCCTGGTAGTAAAATGGCCTAATTCTGGCTTTGTCGGTCTACCACACCGTAAAATTTTACATAAATATAACATAACATTACATCTGGATTTTATTCAGAGGTTTTGCAGGGTTCTATTCAGACGCTGCGCAGTTAAATACTTTTTATAAGGGTTAAGTTTTGGTTTTATCGTCGACCGCACACGAGGATAATATTCGTTTATCTCGTATAAAGCTCGTTGAGTGGCTTTGTCTCCCTTATTAGCTATATCAATGATCTTATCTTATTTATTTCGCTTGAAAGCAATTTCAGCCGCCACCATCCCTGTCGTAATACAATTTGCCCGGGTCGGACCCCCGCGGATTGTCGTCAGATAAACTTGGGTTGTGCGACCGCTTTATGAAGTTCTGTCCCAAAAGGATGGTTCTTCTTACAATTCGTCGCCCGCTCCTCGCATTTATACGAACCAACGTTTACGTTTCATCGTAATATATTTTGCATGAGACGTAACTAACCAGCAATGAATAAGCGGCGACGACAATATTACAAGATACAATGAATGAACATTTGCCCGACTGGCTTTCACAATGTTCTGCACTGTGACTGGGATTGTCAGAACAATGAATATTATATCTAAGAATGAGACACAGATTTAGTAACAGCCCTGTATTTAATAATACCTACGTTTCTTTTATCCTGGATTACGTTAGAAGGAATTGAATATGTCAACCTGTAATCTGTATTTACGGTTGTAGTATGTCGCATTGCGAACAGCAGTAAAAGTCGAAAAGCAAATATATCTGAAATATATTTCCAACTTGCCAAATACTGAACAAGATGAAATAATTTGATTTGAAATTTGTCTAGATCTTTCAGTTTTAATAAAAATAAATGACATAATATCTTTAAGTAAATCATTATAACTGTAGAATATTAAAGTATGGTTCCAATGTCGTTGAAAGCTTTTCTCTGATTTATTTACGAAGATATTTATATTTGTTTTGAAAGGAAAATTCAATTATTAAGATAAAAGACTTTATTATTCTAATTCACATAGAGAATCGTGGTTGGAACTGAATTTATTGAGGTTAAAACAAAGATGAGACTGCAGAAAATGAGCTTTGTCTTCGGATGAATATACGTATGCTAAAGTAATCCCCTAAATGCCTCAAACTTTATAGTCCCGACTCGACGGGTTTGCTTTGAGGTAAACACTGCTGCATTAGATTGAGCGATCGTTGTATTGTGTGCATGAACTATAAATAAACATTGACATGTGGCTTTTGACTGCGATTCTCAACATTACAACTCATATAGAGTAGACTCATAATGTGCTCTTTCAATGCTTATATTTTTTTGAGTAGAAGTTCGATTAATTCATACAAGCGATGAGATTACATTTACCAATTAAATGAAATCGATACCTTTTTTGGATATACTGCAATGTTGGATGGTTTTTAGCTCATAATTGAGCTTTAAAATACAGTTTGAATGACATTGGAACATATAATTTACTGATTCAATCGTAATAAATAGCTCTGTTCAATAATTACAGATGACTTGATCAATGTACGCTATTGTCCCTATTCGTTTGAATGGGTAATTATTTTCATTTTCTCGTATATTTTACTGCGATAGTTGATGGTTCTGTTTACTTTTATTTTCCTTGGTACGATACGATGCTTTTTATTCGGTAAAGTGGCGTCAAGTTATGGATACGATCGTTTCGCTTTAAAGCGCAGTAAATGAAATGGAAAGCAATAAAGTAATAAAGCACAGGGTCGTTTGATGTCGTCTTATCACACATTGGGGTGCATTCGAATAGCTTTCACGAGTGATACATAAATGTACGTTTATTGTTGACTGGCTCTTATTTTTCCAGGGCATGTGCAATTCTTATATTTCGTGCCGATACAAGATGTTGCTTTTAAAATGTTTCAAAAAGTTTCTCAAGAGTCGACAACATCGGATTTCTGAATGAATAAAAGTATGATCAGTATTTGATCATACTTTTATTCATTCAGAAATCCGACACTGCTCATGATAGTATTTCTTGTAAATAACTAATTCTACAAAACTTAAACGCAAATACTTTTGTTTCGGTTATATTCAAACCTATTAACAACATCGGACAACATCGGATTTCTGAATGAATAAAAGTATTATCAAATACTCATCATACTTTTATTCATTTAGAAATCCGATGTTGTCGACTCTTGAGAAACTTTTTACAGTAAATAATGCCGCTCTATTTAGCTAAACTTAACTACATCACACTATTCGAGCAACATTTTTTTATTATCCTTACCTAATATGGAATTAGCGACTAATTGGAACATTCCAAGTAAAGCTAAAGGTGTGCGCAACTCTACGAATAGACCAATTATCACTTCCATGTAAATGTAGGTAATGCGTGTTTGTAGGTTACCGTTAATTAATATATTAACTGCGCTTTCCACGTAATACAATTATTTTTCTACTTTTCCAAGAACGGCCCCATCTTTACAATTGATTTGTCGGGTGTCATTGTATTACTTGCTTTTTCATTTTCAATCAAAATAATGGGGAAAGTTTTATCATAATAAGAGTTTTTTGGTTGAAATAGTTTTGTTATATATACTAATTTATGGTTGATTTCATACCAGTAGCTTCATTGTAGGTAACATTTATGTTATTAAAAAAAAAGGCGCAGACACCTTTTACCTACGTACTCGTAAAGGTTAATGTAAAATACATTTATTTAAAAAAATCCTATCCTACTTTTCTGCCAGCATCACTGATTGGAATTTTATAATATAAGTCTCTACTTATTTACTCTTTTTAAAATTCAAAAAGCTGTAAGCAATTTATATTTTTTTCATGCTTTGACTGGTTTCCGCAACCCTTACAGGCTTGCAGAGCACTTCTAACAGTCGTTTATATGGTTTTCTTTGTAATACCTTTCAATAGACTTTTAAGAAGGGGAAATGTATAAAACGTATATTAACTTTGTTTAAAAAAAAAATAAGTAGGAACTGTAAAACAAAAAAAATCTTAATAGGTTTGAGGATAACCGAAACAAAAGTATTTGCGTTTAAGTTTTGTAGAATGAGTTATTTATAAGAATTACTATCATGAGCAGTGTCGTTTTAAAAGAAGTTCATTTAGTTAATACGCAAGCATTATAACTTACATACCACTGCAGCTTCAGAGCTTTCATAAATAGTGACATAAAATCCTCCACACTTTAAGGCGTGGTGGATTTTAAAATCTACGATATAATTTCCGGGATCGACTAACATAAAACGAGCAGAAGGCAGGATCATTAAAACGACAGGCTAGTCATTAAACTTCTACATGATCCAGATTTAAACAATCAGAGCGATGCATACCTTGGTTAGACTTTAGATGTATGCATCTAAAGTCTAACCAAGGTAACCCTAAGGTATGCCTTAGGGTTAAATTGGGTTTCCCATAGTTTCCCAACCTACGTTCTAGGTATTTAGGTCACCAGTCTGGAATTGATTAAGTCTGTAGTTGACAAAATAACCGTAACAAGGCGGCGGCAGCCTACCTCCGCACTTTGTCAGCTTTATAGAGGTATAAACCCTTTCAATTTAAAGGGCGCCGATATAAACGGTGTACCTAATACTATTTCCTTTAGTTACGAGAACTTCTTTGTTCAAGAAACCCAACAAAATTGAACTCGTTCGAACTATAAAATATTCACGTTTTTCGAATTGGAATATTTTATCGATTCACACGGAGCATTAATCTTCGTTTCGTTAATAGTCGTCACGAATTTCAATAGTGCCATAATATTGTCTTCAATAATTCATAGGTCGTTCTATAAATTATTGCTGGAGATGGACACAAATATACAATTTATTTAGAAAAAAAAAATTGGACAAAAAGCTAAAAATCTTTGCAGATTCTTATAGCACCGATCATTCAATAGATACTTCGTTGATACAGGTAAGCACTTGTAATACTTCTAAATTGTAATAAATGTCAGGGCTTTGAAGCGACAGCCACGACCTTTGTTTGTTTCGGTGTTTCTTCGCAAAGGTCGCATTTGATAAGTAGGTAGATGAACTCTCTTTCTAAACATACTTTAGCGAAGAAATCTATAGCCTCTCATTGATTAATTGATTGGTCATTTGATCTTTTGTAATTTGACAATTTCAAGTTAATAAATATGTATGTGTGAATAAAAATAAAATATGTATTAATTTATTTCGATATAATATTGAAAAAAAAAAGTTAAAAAAGAATAATCTTTATAATAGTCTATCATTTTAAAACTCACTTGGTTGTTATTTAAAAAATATTCCTTCGCCTTTTATAATATCAAAATTCTCAATAAAAAACACTCTTCAGTATAAAATTAGAAATAAATTTTATTTAATGTTATATTTTTAGTGGCAATGAAAACTCAAATTTTTATTAAGGTTGTAACGTAAATATTATGGTGTGAATGTTATTAAACATGTGGGAAAATTATGTTTAACGAGTTTACTCATAAACTATATTTTCTTTCATGTTGTATAATTATTTTTATGTTAGTATAACCTGTTTAATTAAATGAGTAAATGCTATTTTTATGTAGGCACTACTACTGGCCTAAAAGATGCATCTTAATAATACCAATCTAGACGAATTTGTCATCGTTATTGTTATATCTTATTTTGTAGGTGTAATTAATTAATACGCTCGAGATTATTCAGATTAACACCCGTTTATTTTGGAACCATAAAGAATACAACCATCGACCAAATATCCTTTTATCACCCAACACTTCCGGGGAGTCAGGGTTGCCCTCTCGCTGAATATAATATACAACAGTTATAAATTAAATTTCTAATTTCCTCAACATGTTTTCCGTAAGTACTTGATTGAATCACATGGAAGATGAATATTTTGAATAATAAACATTTTAAAATATTTAGTCGGTAAAATACTTACAACGTTGCACCACGGATACTAATAACTATTAAATATTGTAAAAAATTAAAACACACCCAAAGCAAAAGAAAAGCGATCATTAAAAAAAAAAAAAAACAAGAATGTGCTAGTGTTGTGGATATCCTGGTTGCAGCATCAGACCAAGAATTCCATAATCGTACATAGTTACTATATAGCATACATGGGTGTTTAAATTAATTTTATTATTTTAATAAATACTTTTTAATTAATATATATATAAATTTTAATAAATTTGATTATTTTAGGTCACACACATGTTTGAATGTAAAGTAAACCCATTATGCGTCTAAGATCCCTACCGCAGCTAACACAAAAGAGCTGATGACTTTGAAACGGCCGAACCGATTTTGATAAAACCTGTCTAAGAACCTAAGAACCATAGCAAAAAAACCTGCTTTCAAATAAATAAAAAACCGCATTCAAATCAGTTCAGCCGTTTAAAACTTTTAGTGCCGGGTTTCAAGTTGCATATGGGATGCCGGGAGCCCTCGCGGAGGGCTCATTTTAAATGTAGGTTTTTCTTAGCGTATTCGGCATTATAAACTGTGAAAATAAAATCAGTTGTATATTTTAACAAGGTTTCAAACCTAATGGACTCCTCGAGGGTTAACTTTAGGGCAAACTTAATGCCGGTGACCCTCTTGGAGGGAACTAGCAATATGTATCGTGGCATGGCGTATAAGCTCTATGGGTGGACTCGAAAGTGTTAAGAGCTATGGTGCCACAGATAGACAGACAGACAGACACACACACATAGCGGTCAAACTTATAACACCCCTATTTTTGCGCCGGGGATTAAAACGTAGCCTTGTATAAAAGGCCTTTTCAACTAGTTTTCACACTCATACACAGAAATGAATTGCTGCCGCGATTTATTTTGCGATAAAGGGACCAAACAAAAAGGTACGATGTATTGATATACTATACGCCAACTTTATATGCATAGGTAGGTATAGAGGTTGCCCTTTTGTTCACATGTACAAATATCAGCGACATCTACAGCATCATCAAATATTTATAGTGCAACAATAAATTATATTAGTAGCTAGGTAATAGACTTCATAGAAATACAATTAGGCTGAACCTACTCCATTAGTCAAATTAATGTATTTACCTAATCGTCGAGGCAAGTTAAAATTGCGGTCGAAGCTGGTTAATTAATAACCTTAAGCTTAATAAACGTAGTCGAGTCGAGGGACATTGATTGTCATTCATTCATTCAATCAATCCGACGTCGGGTCCGTGACAGACGGTTATTCGCTCCGTCTATTCACTACACGATGGTTAGTAAAACTATCAACACTTTCAGTGCCCTATTGGAGGTTTCACCTAGTCGCATATGGGATGCCAGGGGCCCTCGCGGAGAGCTCATTTTAAATGTATCTTCGCGAACAGCAACATGAAATAACCAAACAAGATTTATTAGCATAGTCGTTGGTTTTGAAATACAAGCATTATCGTACGTAACGTGTCAGGATTTCAGGTGTGGAAAACCATTTTCACGGTTCACTTCCAATATGTATGGCGGCATGGCGAATGAGTTCTATGAAAGTGGGCTTCCAAAGGCAGTTCATAGACAACATTAGGGCTGACTTAACAACTTCAACGAAATTGTGTTTAAATATTATTAAAGCCTACTATTATTCATACCGAGAGATTAATAAAAGGTGGTCGTATTGGGTTCGTAACCACAACCTAATCATGACCAGTTTTTTATGGAAATTTATTGACATTCGCTCGTTTCGTGGGTGACAGGTCGACAGGTTATTAATTTATCTTTTATCTTAATTATTATTAATGAACATCAGTCGCACCCACAACTCATAAGGAATACAGATACATTTGTAAATGACGATGGTTTCACAATTTAGCAGTGCTTTCATCTAAAATGTGGTTCAAGACTTTTGCTATACAATTACCAATTACGACGATACAGGGTGAGTTTTGCATAATATAAAACTCACCCTGTGTGAATAAATGAATAAATACAACAAGTTCATCATGATGATAGACTTACAATTAATTACTTTTATCCACTAACTTATTAATATCTAATTGCGGTTTCATAGAAATAAATCTAATCGGGCTGAATACACTCTACCTCATAATAAATTGATTCGCTTAATCGCAAAACACGCGAATGAAACTGTGGTCGAAGTTGGTTAATGAATACTTAAACCTCTATTCGATCTGACACGCACAACATTGATTGTCGCTCATTCATTCCCCCGGTGACAGGTCGATGACCGATTACTTTTTCTGTAAGTTATATTTATTGGGAACTAGCTGCGCCCCGCGGTTTCACCCGAATAAATCTCGATCTTGTGGGAATATCGGGATAAAAAGTATCCTATGTCCTAATTTAGGTCATGGTCTACCCATGTATCAAATTCCATCCAAATCTGTTAAGCCGTTTTAGCGTGAAAGCGTAACAGACAAACAAACTCACTTTCGCATTTATAATATTAGCTAGGTCCCTCCGTATGACATTACCTATTATAGCTACTAATTACCAATGAAGAATTGTAATTATACCTAAAGAGTCTGTTCTATAATCGATTGATGATAAAAGTTTGTTCTTATTAAAAACTTTATATAGCTATTTTGAAAAAAATAATAATAACATGTGCCCAATATTCTTTACAAAACCCAATAAAAATAAAAATGTTTCACAAAAAAACCACCAAATATAATGGCTGAAGCCAGTTAATTAATTAACCGAAAACTTACCGTACCTACTCGTGACGTGAAGGACATTGATTGTCGTTCATTCAATCCGCCAGCGACAGCCTGACACTTATTCACACCACATTGATTATCGCAACACCACAATGCTATTTAACAATCGATACACTAAAATGTATGTGAGTGAGTTTGATTGAAAGCAAATGCTTGTAGCTCGCGCACTTTTTTGGTTTGAGTGATTAAATTTGTATACATTGGGGACGTTCTATTTATATGTTTGTATGGTTTTGCATTTGGAAATGAAAGATTTCAGGAATTTATATCTACTTCATTAATGTCCATTATTAACTGTGTGCTTCGATCAGCTCAAAATATAACTTAGACATGCAGGTTAATTACTTTTCTCTTTAACCTTATTGTACCTATCCAAAAATTGCATTGACCAAAGGTGCAAGAAGAATGGTTTGCCGAAGTGATAGTTACCTAGTCTACATTAGGCATTTCTTTATTGTTGTATTTTTTCAGGTGTTTGACATCCTCTGGTCTGACCCGCAATGCACTAGTGGTTGCGTGGCGAACGCTCTACGCGGTGCTGGGACATACTTCGGTCCAGACGTGACAGCGAATTTCCTGCAGAAGAACAAGTTGAGTTTCCTCATCAGAAGCCATGAGTGCAAACCTGGTGGATACGAACTGCTGCACAATGGAAACGTAAGTCTGCATAATTTCAGTTCTATGTTTTCTTTTTCTTTTCCAAGGTACATACTAACGACCTCAGCAAATTTCGCGGTGAAATAAAAACGAAGCAAAAGGTATTCTCAATTTCATAATAGTCAGATTTTTTATAAGTAATTTATTACGAAAATTGAGTTTATAAACTGTCAAAATTGGTTTCATTATCTCAAAAGAGTTTTCTTTTTAACGTTATTATGCTCGAGACCATCGGATCATTAAAAACCAATTTGATTTTCCTAAAACTTTTTATAGAATCTGTATGGACTTTTTAGGTGGGAAAAACGTAGATAGTATCTTTTTTAACTGCGAGGGGTTTGTTATTGTAATAAAAATGCAGATCAAATCGTGATGCTGAGCCCTTGGTTTGCAACGAGTTTTCTTATGAGTAGGTACCGTACTGAACGAAATTGGCAAATCTCACATTTGCATATTTAAAGTACTGGCTTCATTTCATACTTTGCCGCGCGACGCTTGGTTATTTCATCAGCAAGTCAGCTCGTTATTCTAAGTTTATAGTAGAATACATATAGTGTTAAGGTTGTAGGGAACTTTGGAAAACGTAATTGATCTGTTTTAATATTGATCTTACTATGTCGAAGGGCTATGTAAGCTATGTTCATGTAAGATTGATTAGCTTTTAGAAAAACTGAAAGGT
This sequence comes from Agrochola circellaris, assembly GCA_914767755.1. Classification (NCBI taxonomy): domain Eukaryota; kingdom Metazoa; phylum Arthropoda; class Insecta; order Lepidoptera; family Noctuidae; genus Agrochola; species Agrochola circellaris. The sequence goes on from OU611847.1 coordinate 9,636,075, forward strand.
TGGAGGTTACATGGCTACCCAGTGTAAACAAGTATTTGCTTCCTGTATGGTGTCAGTCATAGTACCTAATAATTACAGTATAATTTTGTGTTAACATGTTAATTACTTACACTACTAATTAATTGAGAAAGCATCTATCTGGGGACATGTTCTACCTCGCAGTCCAAAATTAACTCACCACTATTACACCATAAGTTCAGGGCCAACAACATAAATTGAATTCTTTGCGGCAGGTTATAACCATCTTCTCTGCATCGAACTACTACGAGTTAGGGTCCAACAAAGGGGCTTACCTAAAGTTATGTGGGAACTCGTTGGAGAGACAATTCGTCCAGTATACGGCTGCAGTCTCCCGCACCCGTCGTCTCACCTTCAGACAACGAGTAGGCCTGGTCGAATCCTCGGCCATGAGAGAACTACATAACCAGATTATGATGGTCCGAAGATCCTTGGAAGCAACCTTCCGCAGCCTGGATTTGGATCAAAGCGGTATGTTTCCTTTGAACGATCTTGCTGTCTAAGGGTTCTGCTAATTAATTTAATACCGCATGAAGGATGTAAGATGATGCCTCATTCGTGAATTCTACTGCTTCATTAAATATTTGAGTTTTCATAAATAGAATGACTCCGGATATACAAATATTTTCGTAGAAAAGATCAGAATTTTTCACACATAGACATAGGTAATTATACTGGAAAACTAATCCCTGATTGCAGAATGTAGCTATCGTCGTGGGGTGATAAACTTTATTGACTGACACGAATGTTTGTAGGCTACATATCGGTCAGTGATTGGTGCCAAGCGATGGAAGAAACCACGCATTTGGGGCTTCCCTGGAGAATGCTGAAGGATAAGTTGGTGCGCACCGACCCTGACACGCGGCGCGTCCGGTACATGGATACCTTTGACCTAACCACCAGCGTAAGTGTCATTCTTTACAAGTTCATACAATGATTTCGTTAGAAATACTTTTCTATGTTGTTTTTAATCTTCATATTACGTTCCGTCATCGTAAAATAAATAATTATGATTTAGCATTACCTGACCGTAAACAAAATAATGTACCTGGTTGAAACCACGTTAAACACACAATCCATTCAACATTGTGTGCCTGTAACAAGGTAAATAATGCGCAAAACGCAAAATATTATATAAGAAACAAAAGCTTTATCCATATGTGTAAGATGATATAGCATAGTATAGTCTACCAAACAAAGCCATTGGCTTTTACGAACATGAGTGTCACATTAACAATCGAATGTAACGAATCTAATGTTACGTTATCGAATTTCCCTTTCAGAAAATTGGCCGTAAAACTGACTCCTCCAATGTCGTCGAAACTCTGTATAAAAATAAAAGCAGTTTGGAAGCAATTTTCAAAATATTGGACAAAGATAATTCAGGTAAACAGTGATTCAAAATTAATTCATTCTGCGAAAGTTTGATCAGATTTAATTAAATTTCTCTAATTTAAATTTTGATTACAGGTTTTATTACACTTGAAGAATTCTCAGAAGCATGTCAGCTAATTGGTAAGTATATGCCAAATCCTATGACGCAGGAGCAACTGGTCGATATTTGTCGTTTAATGGACATCAACAAAGATGGACTGGTGGATCTGAATGAGTTTCTGGAGAGTTTCCGCCTCGCTGAAAGGAGTTTGCAGTACGACGAGAACGAGCTCACCGTGATGCAAGCCACCTGACAGGAACTAGACCGCCGCCCGAGCAGGACGGCGGTCGATAAAGATGAGACAGGTGTTCAAATAGAGATCCTTAAACTGGAAGATGCTGATAAAAGTAAAACTGTTAAGAGTAATAAGAATGGACAAGCGCACCTGATGGGCGAGAGCTTGGGCACGGCGCAGCACCTGGACGACATCGAGTTGATCGACAGCGAGGAGGCGCCGCGCCGCAGCCGGCCCGGCCTGCTCGAGAGCGATATCTAAAACTTTCATGGTACTTACATTACACCGCCTTCCGGAGTCTAACGGGCTTATTGGAATTTACATGTCATCCACAGCGACGTTTCGCCACTCCTTTTCTAGCTGTGCTGTATTTTCATTAATATTTGTGTATAGATTTGTTTTTATTTACCTCTAATGTTTGATGTATATTCGATTATATTTGGAAAGTATGACTAAACTCTTTATAGGTAATCTGATTAGGATAATTTGTGATTTTGATCATGTTAGTTACAATTGATATTATCGACCTAAGTTATTCTAGTATTTATTTTGAAGTTGAGTGTTACCAAATCTATTAAGGGAAAACTTTGTATTTGTTAAATGTCGAAGAACTAAATTTATAAATTGGTGCCAATATAACCAAAGTGTTTTGTACTTGAACCGAACTGATTGGGAATAAAATTACACGAACAAAAATTATATTTAAGTGCATTATGAAAGTTTCATGATGCGATCAATTAACGAATGGGAACAATGATACCGATGACTCTACAACTCTTTATTGGTGTTTTCGCTGTAGCCACAATTACTGATTATTATCTTATATTACGTAGTGTAGTAACGTGCTATTTTCTAATTATCGCCTGCATCAATTTTAGATTGGAATACATTTGATCTTATTAAAATAAAGTTCCTTATTATAATAAATTTTCTTCTTATATAGGGCTACGATTAGATATTATTATATCTAATATTTTGTTATTCAAATTGCAATTAATAAAATAATCTGTCTTAGCGTGTTTCTAGTCATTAGTAGAGCGATTTCGTATACATATCTTTATACTCAATTATTAAGCATTCCAATCTTTACCAGAAACGACGCATTACATTATTGAATATCTAATGTACTATACCTTACGTAGTCGAAGTGTATCTGTTCGCAGCATTAGCCTGATGAGTCTCGTGATCTTCACCGGTCTGCAATAGGCAGGCCTCGTATTTACTAATCGAATCTAAACTTTATATTATAATCACTATATATTTTATTACGTATTATAACTCGTGACGTTGACTTATAGAAATATATAAAAGCTCCAAATTAAAGGTGCCTACTGACTCGTAACATTTTTTATTTATATTCCGTGTGACAGCGGGATATGTTTCCAGCGATGCTATTTTCATAGCTGTGTCAACATTCGGTTGTTATAATGATGTTAACTTCGTGCTCCCAATTTCATCAAATAAACAAGTCAGTATGCGCTTTAATGAAACTATATGAAATAAGAATAAGTATATCGCTATCGGAATTTACGAACTTCTAAAAACTTATTTTATATCTTATAATAAATAAAAAATGTTATTTACGAAAATATTATAGTAATATTCTGTATTTTTAATAATTGTCCATTAAATTGTGATATTGCAATCGGTTGTTTAATTTGTAAATTCATCTACATCTTTTCATAAGTTTAGACTGCATTGCAGTATTCAATGCATGCCTGCAATGGAACTACGACTTCACTTACATATATTCTTGTGCTATCAACTGTTGATAAATTGCACTAAATCATGTAAGCAACTATAAAGCTCCTTAAAATTTTACTAAAGCTTCAAATATTAATGGTGAAATGTTATGTTTGTTAGTGTGCAGTGTTGTAAAAAAAAAATACCTGTATACATTTCCAAATGATACAATTTAGATAATCCAACGATTATTAAAATCCTTTTGCAGTATCCCCTCAAATAAATTACCTTATATTTTTACGAAGGTGCACGCTATTATGTCTTCAAGAGGCTCCCGGAAGCTCGTACTAATGTTACATCCCATACAGCCTATAAAATAATATTGGAATATGCATCTTCGTATCGGAAAAATCAAATTTTCTTCCATTTTTCTTCACAGTTGCTGAAATATTATGTTCCAAATAACAACAAAGATAAGATCCGTAGGAGTATAGGATTTGACTGAAATGCATAGTTGTGAACCGCGATAAAAACTCCTGAAAACAATGAAAGGGAAATTGTTCTGTCTGTTGCGAAAATGTGTGCGGAATGGCTCTCTTTTGTTGGTTAGGTAAGTAGCGAATATAGTGCCTACCAGTACTTACCTTTATTTTAGTTTAGCGACTGAACAAGATAATCAACAAAATTGTCAATAAGTAAAAGCGTATTTGTTAAGTTAGAATTTCTTGTAAGTATGATAAATCAGCTTATATGTAGAGCGAGTTGCAAAAAAATCTTTGGCCACTTATTAGGCGCCTTTTCGAACGTAAATTTTCATGGATCAGATTTTACTGGATCGATATTCATACATGAAATTAATAAATTTTTAATACTATGACAAGTTAACTTAACACAATTATTAGACCCTCTTTTTTAATCCCCGACGCAAAAAGAGGGGTGTTATAAGTTTGACCGCTATGTGTGTGTGTCTGTCTGCGGCACCGTAGCTCTTAAACGGGTGAACCGACAGGAATGCGATTTTTTATTTAAACGCAGGTTTTATAGCTATATAGTTTTATCAAAATCGGTTCAGCCGTTTGAAAATTATAGCTCTTTTCTAGTTGATGAATGAATGTGAGCGTCTTCCACAGGTCTGATCGATTTGAAATTTGGTATTCTGTTACTTCAATGATATTAGAAGAACATAGTAATCTTGAACTGATGCTGCAGGATCACCTGAAATTTGCAGGGTACCCAACTCCCCTTACCAACTTACAGCACTGCCGTGCTATTGCTATTCTGTAAACATCTCACCGTGATAACTAGGGTGAAGTGAGCTTGATGTGAACTGTCATTGCACCTAAAGCTAGGGATTGACACTATGGACAGCTCACTTCATGATCACTTCATCTCACTCTTCACGGTGAGATCTTTACAGAATGGATCGACTGTCCATAGTGTCAATCCCTAGCTTTAGGTGCAATGACAGCTCACATCAAGCTCACTTCACCCAAGTTATCACGGAGAGATGTTTACAGAATAGCATGGCAGGTATCGTGTTTGGGCTCATTCGAATGGTCTCAATGAATAGGTTATAGATAGATAATGAAAAGGGTCTGGTGATGGAGTAGGAAAGAGAATTGAAGAAAAGTTTGTGTCGGGGGTTTTTTTATTTTAATATAATTTCACTTGTTAAGAGGCTTACAACAGCTAAAGCGCGGTCACTGTCGGACTGCATAGAAATGAAAGAGAAGCGCGATGACACGACGCAGGTAATTTATTGCAAAATATGAAGCAGTTAGCGATTTACAGAAAATCTATTGATTGGACTGGAAAATTAAAACACTATTATGCTAATATGTAGCTTGTAGAATAATCTGACAAAAAATCTGAATGATTGCATGTAAATTAATATGATTTTTAATCGTTAAAAGAAATTTTTAGAGGTATCTTCATGATTTTTTTCTATCATATCAAATTAGTTGTATTATGTTTTCAACACACTATCATACTAGCATATATCCTGAAGAATATCATATATTTTTCTGATTTTGTTTACTGCAGTGGATCATATTCTTTTATGCATTATAAAACTTGCGTTTAGGCACGTTTAGGTCCTGTAGTCCCCTTAAGAATGAAAGATGAGACTGGGAGCAGCATTATGAAAACTAATAACAACAAAACGCTGCTACAGCAATGCGGCAGCCGATCGTGAGCATGGAAATTGAAAATAACAAAACATTTTCTTCTTTAATTGTAGTAATATGTACAGTCACTACTCATTAAAATAAGAGAACGGAAAAAATACAGTAAGGTTATTCTGTTATCTCATAATTTCCTCACATAAAAAAGGAATATAAGATCGTGATTTATAACTAGCGCTAAACTTGCAGTCGGATGATAAGCCGAGAAGAGAGCTAGGATTAAATGTTTTAATTACTTCCATCAGAATAATAACATTTTGTAGGACAATTTGTTCCAGTCGATGTTTTTGATTGTTGTGAGTGAAACGATACATTTTAAGTTGTTTTACTATTTTTTTTAAACCGGCCTAGTGCGAGTTGGACCACGCACTATGAAGGGTTCTATATTTTTCGACGGCATGTGAAGCCAAGTCAGAGGCCCATGGGCGGCTTTAAAACTCTGACGCCAGGTTAGTCACTAACCAAATGAAAAGAAGAAGAAGAAAAAAAGGTTTTTTTACACTGTTGTTACACTCTGTGAAAATGTCGAGTGTCTACCTATTACAGTTCAAAAGATATAGCGGTGACAGACGGATGGACGGACGGACAGCGGAGCTTTAGTAACTGGGTCCCGTTGACAACCTTTAGGGACGGAACCCTAAAAATAAACCGTACTCTTCATTTCATACTAATAACGGGTGTGTGAGGCCCGTGAAAGGTCAGGAAAGCCATCAACGGAAACACCCGAGCTATGAATTAAGAATCACACGCCAAGAATAGCCATTTCAAATAATAACTTTTCACTGGGAATTTTCGTGCGCCCACGGTTAAATATATCATTAGGCATTTACTGGACGGCCAAGCTATAAAGAGGATTACGTCTGTCTGTCAGTAAAACGAGGGGCTATATTTATTTATATAAAACCAATAGCTTAAGTAATACTTTGTAAGCTTACGCAGAAGGGTATCTACGCTACAATTATACGTGACTAGACATTAAATAGATACTTATCTTCTTCATCGCAATAAACTCTAGATAAAGTACTTAGCTCTTTATGTATATAAAGCACCTTTATATTGAAGATATTTGGATAATGATGGGGTTCTACATTTCCCTTTCATAAAGTTACAATAAAACACAAAATATTCCGGAGTAATGCGGGTATTACACTACACTGAATAAGGATCCTAAGAGAGGTGTAATAAGAATAAGGGTCCCTAATGAGGTTGCACTCCCATAGTGCTCCCTTAATTCAGGGCCCTGATTCAGTGTAGTGTAATACCGGTTTAAGAACTTATCTGTCATTGAGAAGCCATTGTTCACTCTTGTTGAGCAAACCGATTGTTCTGAATATATTTTAACTTCTCTAGAGTAGTATCTAAAACGGCAACATTGATGAAAATCACTTCGGATTGATATTGTGTCATCCTATTGTGTCTAAAGTTTAATTAGAGTTGTAGCACTTTGTCTTCGTAACCACTATCAAGTGTTTACTTTCCTCCTTGCCATATCTAACCCTCAACACAATAAAATTCTTCTATTGTTACGTTGCCACTGACATTCATACGTAAAGAGTCTTGGAACAGGAGTCTTATTCCTCCATGAACCGGATATGTACTTACTTAACAACAATTTTTTCGGTCATGGGTGGTACATTCAAAATCCATGACATAACTACTGAATCCCAACCCTATTCACTTTCGTTACACCACACATCCCACTTATCATTCTAAGCTTAGCGATTCTATGCTTAAGATTCATCCGTATTGTGGCTCAACATTCCGAATTTAGAAGGTAGGTTGAGTTCTACAAACTAAAGTACTTAAAATACACCACTCTCTTGACACAGTTAGTGTACTACATTTTGAATAATATTAAGGCGCTTCACTATATCTCGACTTAGAGCTAAATTGAATCCTCAAGCGTGATCACAGGTGTCCTCCGTCTAAATCGACCATAAGGTGTCACGCTAAACTTTTTAGAGTACAGCAAACAAATTATAGCAGTTCAGTTATAGTCAACGAATCTGGTACCTAGTAGAGAGGGTTTCTGTAATCATCATCTGCTTAGCCTTTTCTCAACTATGTTGGGGTTAGCGCTTCCAGTTTAACAGGGTGCAGCTGAATCAAGGGGAAAGGCGATTCTGGTGCTTGGAGTTTATGTAATCATCATCTGATTAGCCTTTTTCCAACGAAGTTGGGGTCGGCTTCCAGTCTAACAGGATGCAGCTGAATACCATAGCGAAAGGCTAATCTACTATAAGACTTAGGTTTTCTGTAGTCATCATCATCTGCCTAGCCTTTTTCCAATATGTTGGGGTCGGCTTCCAGTCTAACAGGATGCAGCTGAATACCATAGCGAAAGGCTAATCTACTATAAGACTTAGGTTTTCTGTAGTCATCATCATCTGCCTAGCCTTTTTCCAATATGTTGGGGTCGGCTTCCAGTCTAACAGGATGCAGCTGAATACCATAGCGAAAGGCTAATCTACTATAAGACTTAGGTTTTCTGTAGTAATCATCATCTGCCTAGCCTTTTTCCAATATGTTGGGGTCGGCTTCCAGTCTAACAGGATGCAGCTGAATACCATAGCGAAAGGCTAATCTACTATAAGACTTAGGTTTTCTGTAGTCATCATCATCTGCCTAGCCTTTTTCCAATATGTTGGGGTCGGCTTCCAGTCTAACAGGATGCAGCTGAATACCATAGCGAAAGGCTAATCTACTATAAGACTTAGGTTTTCTGTAGTCATCATCATCTGCCTAGCCTTTTTCCAATATGTTGGGGTCGGCTTCCAGTCTAACAGGATGCAGTTGAATATCACAGTGAAAGGCAAATCTAGTACCTACTTAGGGTTTCCTTAATCTGGATTGCAATTGCAAACATCTTTTTCATCGATTCTAATAATAGTTTTATATAAAGCTATTATTATTATCGTTACGTCGATTTCGTCAATAAAGTTTCACAGACACAGATACCAAGATGTACGCGATAGTGTAACTATTATGATAGATGTGCTCTGATAACTTCAACCTAAAGTACCTACGTCACGGATGTCACGTTACGACCACATGACGCTGTTTCCCACTATTGTTAAAGTCTACATAAACTACAGAGTGAGGTCAGTTTATGATCTCTTCATTGTCGCGACTTGCAGCTTACAAGCATTATGTCTGGCATCTGTAGGAGAGTTTCATCAACAGATTTATTGGCGGTGGCAGCGTCGTCATAATCATCAAGAACTTTGAGGATCCCGGACTCTATCGCTTGTGCTACACATTCAAGAGAGTAGGTTGGTAAAGGATTTTTGGATTATTTAATACAGTCCCGCAGAGCCATAGAGTAGGTACAGTACTACCGCACTACAGAGCTTAGTCCATTCACCCTATTTCCGTTCTTGACCTTTTTTTCGTACATTTCTCCAATTACAGTAAAAACCGCCCACGAAAACTGTCTTTAAAATATTAATACGGGGCGAGTTTATTGTCATGCACCGGGCACTAGTCCAAGCCACGAGCTGCCATATAAATTCGTAACGACAAAACTATAAATGCTCAGGTTCTACCTCTGAAAATAAATTCAGGACAGCAAGGTCTGCCGGGGTTGCGGGTTTGTCTCTGCCGGGGTTGCGGGTTTGTCTGAAAGGGATATCGCGACCTCGGCACACAGGCAACGGAAGGAACACGGGTGGGTTTTAGTCAGTAAAAGTCTGACACGCCCTCCCGCTCCACCCAGAGCGGGAGAAGTTATTTGATAATTTCCCATCCAAAAAAAAAAAAAAAAAAAAAAAGGACAGCAAGGTGGCATTGTTATTTCTCTGCCTGAAAAAACAACGTAACTATTAAATTAGGTCTTTATTTATGATTTTGAAAGTATGCAAATGGTCAAAAAAGCTATTTTTTAAGTTGGCCATACCTGTATACTAAAAAACTTATCTTACTTAAAATGTATATAAAGATACTGAAATTCTTCTCTTTTTAGGGTTCCGTACCTCTAAAGGAAAAACGAAACCCTTATAGGATCACTCGTGTGTCTGTCTGTCTGGCTGGCTGGCTGGCTGGCTGTCTGACTGTCTGGCCGTCTGTCACAGCCAATTTGCTCCGAATCTACTGGATTAACTAAGTTGAAATTTGGTACACATATTAATTTCTGTGACCCAAACACGGACGTGTAACGAAAATAAATGAATGTTGAATACGGGGGTCCCTTTTTGGGGGCAATTTGAAAAATTGTGTGACATATCAAATGAAACGGCATGTTGTGAGGATCTAATCTTTATTTTAAAATAAATACTTATAGATTACAGGAAAACCTGTAAAAAGTCTATGGTCTTAAAGTAACATGGTAAATGTCCCAATATTGTGTGTACAATCTTACATTTGCTGTTGGAATGTATGGGAGAACATATTTTCAACTACAATGTTAAGTTTGTCCTTGGGATACATTCGTCTCAACTACGGAACCCTACATTGGCCGGTTTTTTTTCATGCTTTCACAGTATCTTGTGACTGGAATAAATCAATGATGTAGCAATAGCCTAGTAACCTACATGACATAATTAATACAACCCTAATTTACGAAGGCCCTCATTAGTTTGGTTTCCCAATCTACCCTTGCCTTACAATGTCGTAAATAAAAAGGGAAAGGCTTTACGTGTTTATTTATTGCTTACATCGTAACCTGTTTCCTGTCTTCTTCCTAGCGGGTTTTGCTGGAGTGAGAGACAAATTGTAAAAAAAAAAAAAAAACATTTTTATAATAAACTTACTTATGAAAAAGAAAAATACTTTACTAACACTGAATGTGAGATACTTACTTCTAAAAAGGGCTCTCTTAAAAATACAAAAACAATGCTTTTCTATATAACGTAATTAAGATGTCCTCACATCTTAATTACGTTATATAGAAAAGCCATAAATAAACTCCTCAGTTTACTTTTAAATCTAATTTATCGCAATCGTCTGTAAAAAATACTAGTAAGAGGCTATGGTGAAAGCAAACTTGGATAATGAACCGATGCTAACACGCCAGTTAACCCCATCTATCAGATATATACAGCAAGAGTTTCAAAGAGATCATGAGACATCTGTGGAACAAAAATAAGTCTACCTAGAAAACCAGCTGAGTATTCGATCGAACTGCCATCTATTGTATGAAATACAAAATGCTTAGAATCCACTTTGATTAACGTGAAAACAGCTTACACGTATAATAACAGATGGCGCTGCATGTAGTTGCGGCTCTGTAGTTTGTTCTCAATTGGGAGTTGGGGAGATGGCGTTAGTAGGGCTTACAACATGTTAAGTGCGTCGTCACCTTTTTTTATCTTTGCTAACACGCTGCTGCACGTCTAATTGAACATGATTGATGGTATAAAGATACGCCGATGTAAGCATCTTCTATGATCTGTCCAAAGCTTTTGATTGCGTCGGTCACAATATGCTATGGATTATGAAGACAGTATAATGAGATTCATAGATGAACACTAGAACTAATATTATTTAAGCTCTCAGACCAACAAAACATAGGTAGACATTGCATTACCTACATTTTCAAGTTTAAAGTTTTAATGGTTATGCCACAAGGCTCAATACTGAGTGAGCTCTTTTCGTTTTGTATTAGGGGTTTTTACAACCTTTTGGAACAGAAAACACCCTTTGCATATCGTATTAGAAGTTCTAGAAATTAAAAGTTTGCTGCTTGAGTTAGTCAATTAATAAGATAGCTCTCTCAGCTTGACTGTTAAGTCTACTAACCAGGTTGTTCCTTCCAATGTTATACTGCGCCACAACTATTTTTATGGTTGTCATGTTTTTACAAATTCAAGTTTTTTATTGGCAAGGGTCTTCTAATCTACAACCCAACTATTACGCAAACGAACAAAAGCGGAACCAATAAGCTCCTAACCTAGACATAAATTATCTATTAAGTAAATTACAGTCGAAAACCGTTTACTTAAACGGCTATTCTGAGACATAATTACCTGCTAAATATTTAGACCCATGTTTAGTGGTCAACCACTTATTACGCTACCCTATATTCGCGTCAATCCCCAAAAAAATATTATCCAAACTGGACAAAGATTCTAGGTAGGTGCTTACTGAAAGCCTCTCGTGGAATAATAGTTTGTAGTTATTAGGATAATTTATAGTCGTTTAATATCCAACAAACTCGCAGAGATTTGATTATCGATGTAGTAGTTTTTTCGTCGGACACCGCAGATCGCGTGTCGCGTGCTCCGACGTTTTTTTCGGTTTATGTTTCGGGGGTGTAACGCACAAAAAATATTATAACTGGCCAGCGACTACCGGAATATAATTTTTGACAATTTTATAAATTATACAGGCGTATCGCTTAATAATGGGTAGCTACGGGCATGTTTTTATTGTTCCTAAGACAGTCAGTAGCATTTGGGTTCTTATTATGATAGAACGAATATTTTATGGTTGTAATAGGTTGGAAATATAATACATACTTATAAGGTATATAATAAATAGCAGGGTAGTGGTTTTAAAACTTTATAAAAATACAATTAACATCTACGAAAACCACTGATATACCATTGAGTTACTTACCATCTAACATGAGTAGTGTTTATTCCAATGTGCAGAAATAATAAATAATGTAATGTTATACATTGACGTATCTTCATAAGAGTTCATTTCACTAATGACTTTACTTTCATCTTTCATTCCCATACAGAGTGTCATAATATCGGCGAATCGGCGCGGGCGCAGCATTGCGGCGACGAAATTGCGCGGTCGCGCGCGCCTTTGCTCCACCGCGAAATTTGAGCCCCGGCGCAGCAGCCTGCACTTTACAAACACTACATGACGTCATGATTCTGTATTACTAACGTTACATGCGCTTCGAGTGTCAGAAAATTAATGTTTCAAACGGGATGTACGAATCTTTATCAAGTCCGTTATCCCTTAAAGGAAATAATCTCCCCTTAAAGGGTTTGTATCTTGTCATATCTTCATATGATCTTGGGTTAGTGTTCATGATATTTTACATTACTGGCTTCATAAGTTTGTTGGACAAGAGGGCTTAGGATTTGAACTGCTTGAATAAAAAAAGCTGAAGATCAAGCTTATTGAACAAGCTTTCCGTTTCTTGTTTTCCAATGGGACAAGTACCTTAAAAATACCCAGAAGAAACTATACCTACCTGCGTATAAGACTTTGATCCAATTTTCTCACAATCAAAACAGTTGGAATTCGTATGCCGTGATCACGTTACGAGTCGCCGGCGCGCCCAGTAGCGATGCCTGCCTGAGCCGAGCATTTTTTGTCTCATCTCTGACAGATCGAATTAAAATAAATGCTCCGATAAAGCGTCCTATAATATCATCCTGTATTTGGTTACGTGGACGAGTGACGTGCAGTGGGAATATACTTACGAACGCCGTAGGTGGGACCAGAGACTATTTTTAAAGTTGCTCTATGTTTTTTCATGATTAAGATTGGGAGTACCTATATCAAAAACGTTTAATCGTTTTGATTGTTCGGATTGCATTGTTTTGTTACGGGTAATTTGTTGCTACTGCTATGTTTTATCTCCAAGCATCCAGTGTTAATTCCCAACGACACAAACTGGATTTTCTAAATAATTTCTAACTTTAACAAAATTTTTGGACTACTTCTTTGACTCACTTATGCTGGCGCGGTTGTATGAATTATGAACCAAGCAGTCTTGTGAGATGTTCATGATGATAAATAGGAGAGACAGCCGTTCACCAGATTGAATATGTAATCTAGTGATTGTTCCTCAGGTACAAGTAGTACCGGAAATTCACCACTTTGTACCCTCAGACTTTGTCGCCAATACCAACATTGAATTTAATAAAATTATTGTTTCACACAATAGTGTTAACTTTGTTAAGTTCTCACTGGCCTTTACGATATATTACAGAAACTATTTAATTCCCATTGCTTTCAACTGACGATGCACGATTATTGCGTGGTAAAGCAAATCTTCCGTGCAAGAAACGTAAAAAAATATAAAGGCACAGGAAAAACTAGAAAGTATTTCACACTAACATAATTATATTAAATGCTCCACCGATAAAGTGTTACAACAACGTGTAAACAAAATTTCAACTAACAGGTACATTAGATAACAACAGTCAACAACAAACTCAGTCAGGCGTAAAAGCTACTGAATTCAACGGAAAAAGGTTTGCCTTTTTTTCTGGCAGACCGTTACAAATTGCCAGATGGTCTATTTTCTTGTTTCAACACATCCATAATAATTATGGTCGACACGTATGATATATGCTTCAACGAGAATTGGGAATTCAGTAGCAAAGCACCGAGAAAAGTAAACACTTGGCTGTGTTGTGGAGAACGCCATGATTGTATTGTTTGACGCGCTATGTGTATATTTCTATTGTGTGATTCGATTTATGTGTTTGCAATTTTTCAGGGTGAGGACAATAGAGAAAATGCGTATTCAGAGTTTGAGCTGGCGTCTGTTTGAAAACTTTATGTGTCGACCAACATTTTCTCATATATTACAAAACACAAGAGAGCGTTAGATATTAATAAATTATTTAGAAATATTAAACCCTCAAAAAAAAAGTTATGTATTTAGCTTTTGTCGAAATTATCCAAACTACTCTTAGAAAGAATTTATTGTCGTGTCACTGCCCATAATCAGAATCCGAAATAAACAAAAAAGTAACAAAATTTGTTTCAAAAGTTCATCGTACAATATGAACATCTACATGCCCAAAAATTGAAAATACTAAAACAAAAGCAATTTCATCTTAATCGTACGAAATACTTGAGCGGAGGCAGAGCGATATCCACCTTATCGAGTTACCTAGGCTACTGGGCATCTCCGAGCAGGCGAGGCGAAATGATCTAACCATAACCTTGAACAAAACAAACAAGCCTTTATTAATTTAACCCTAAAGATTAATATCAAATGAGGGCATGGTGTGGACTTGAAACAAAGCACGAACACACAATAATAGTCGCTTCGGTGATTTTATGGAAACGTGATATCGTGTTGGCCTCTTACAAAAAGAATAAAGCGAAACTCGAACGAAATTGTTTTAATCGTCGGAAGCCACGGTGTACTCCTTATTACTTAGTAATTATATTAAAACAATTATGCAATGTATTGTATTATTTAATCATGAAGTTACTTTACAAAAAGTAGAGGGAGGTTTAACAAAAAATTAAATCTACAAATTAGTTTTTTACTGAATGGTTAAACGCATCATGATGTGTTATTGCCATACGGAGGTGGGTACAAAAAACGTGATTGCCCAAACAATGCATTGTCCATGGTTCGTTGTAACGAGTTTATTCATCTCGATCGTGACCGTTGACGTAAAAATAATGACGTGATGCGATGGGACACCGTACGATTTGTTTGAACTAACTTGCGCATGAAATATCGGTCGGAGTCAGCTACCGATGGTTCGCTGGCTTACCTACCGCCGCCGCCGCCGCGGCCACAGAAAAAAACTCATAGCTCTGTCTTAAGGCATCCGAATTCCTTTGAAGCAAATACGTGTGTGTAATCGCACGTAACAATTTATTTAATTCAGCGCAAGTTAAAACGCTGAGCGAGAAACAAAAAGTCGATTTAGTAGTTCGACATGGTTATTCTTTCGTCGTGATTTGTGGTAGCGAGTTTCTTTGTTTATTCATCGAGCGCAAAGTTTAGCATTTGCGTCGGCGGCGCCTGCCTACCTGAGGTTTCCGTGAAGCGCGGATCGCGTGTCGAATACAAC
The DNA here is from genome assembly GCA_914767755.1 of Agrochola circellaris. NCBI lineage: Eukaryota > Metazoa > Arthropoda > Insecta > Lepidoptera > Noctuidae > Agrochola > Agrochola circellaris. The sequence continues at coordinate 9,651,357 of OU611847.1, forward strand.
GGTGAACATTCACGAAGTGGACTTTTAATGGAGCCTGATAACCTGACCAACGTTACATATCGTTCCTTACCTACTGCAAAATCATAGCCTCACTAGAATCCTTTTAAAAATTGGTTCAGAATAAAGACCGAAACCTACCATGAACGTTTTATAAAAGCACAGCTTGCAGGGTGTTTTAAACTTTCTTTTAAATTTCAAAGCACATGACAAACGACACATCGGAACGAACAGGTGTCGATGAAACAAAGCCCTAATAGATTTGCAAAGTTGACATCAAAAGGGTGAAAAGCGTAAGGTATCTTTTTACGAAGTTTCGGAAACCACAATAAAACCGCATGCCTTTTAAACGGTGTCGCGTGGCTGTTACTAAAAACTTTTACCAAATTATGCTCCGCCATTCAAAGCATTTTGGCACATGGCTTGCCTGCTTAATAGCCTGGAAAAATACCTTCATAAGTTTTATGGCTAACGAATTAATTTAAGATGTTTGTGGAGTTATTTTCTTCCTAATTATTTCTAGGGTGTTTTATTGTATCAATAAACAAATCTTGACAAGCGCAAGGGGTTTATCTAACACTGCTTAGGAGACAAAACATCCATAAATTAACCTGTTTATTTATAATGGCAGTAAAGTTGTCGCCTTTAACCGATAATGAGATCTGATTAACTGTTTTTGAGGACTTTTATAATGTAGGAGTGAACTAGTTTACAAGTTTTCGTTACCACATGGCGTTTTATGAGGATTAAGTTAGAGTAATTGGAAGCCTCATACTATAGGGACGGTGAAATGTCTCTCTGTCCAAGCTATACTTTCAGCTCGCCAAAGTTGCTTGAAAAATCCTGCCTGCCTCAGCTTTTAAGCCACATAAAGTGTTAACAGCAAAAGCAACAAAAATCACCAGTGGATTGTCATTATCGTCTTGCTTTATCTTACCACGCATCTAAAAGTCTGTAGCAACATCCTTTATGCGTATCTCTGCAACATTTATGATATTTCCCATAGTCACAATTGGGAGTTGCTCTCATTTATTATTAAAATACAGTCTGTTTTTGTTGCATATCAAATATTATACCCACATAAATATTCGGTTTCTCCGTTCACGATGAATTGAATAGTAGGAAAAAAAACCTGATATAAGTTAAATCATGTCGCAGGCACGTATTAAGAGCTACATTATTGCTACAAACCTGAATCAGTGGGTGAGCAAGCGATGCATCAATTGAGCGCCGCAAGGGGCCGCCACCGTCCCGTCACTCTCCCTTCAGAACGAACAATGTTTACCACGCCGAATATCGATGTCCATACGTTTCTTTATACAAAATCATCGACTGTCGACATTTTTAATGTATGTAATATTTTATTATTAGCTCTTTTGAATATAAACTTTCTTACATTCGAAATGCGAATTCTCATAATCATTATGTCGACCGTATCATTTCAGCTGATCCACCAGCAAATTGTGGAGATGCGGAAAGTTGTGATAATTTGTATAATTAAATTGAATCGATAATAACACGTTTTGCATTACATTATGGAGCACATCTCTCGAAATGTTAAGGCGATATAATAAAGGTATGGTCAGTGATGCAGTTCGGAGAAGCTGCGGCGCGGACGTCGCATTCCCGCGCTCCTTCACGGCGCATGCGCGAAACGCCGCCGACACAACTCGATCGTAGATAAAAACCACTTATGACATCAACCATGCCTTTATTCTAACAAATTGATTTCGAACATAGAAGTCATATCGACGATTCCGATCTCTGTAGCGTTGTGTGCATTGGAACAAACGCAATTTTATTATCGTTTATGAATTGACACGTTACTTCAAAATGCACCTCACTGTGAGCAAATGATTGATCGCACGGTTTTATTCGATTATTATTATACGTACCCGGTACATCAAATTGCCGAAAATTTTTATGTATTTAATTTGTAGGTACAGTCACAGAAGAAAGTCGGAATTCGTAATAATTTCTAACAGAACACGTTCAATTATTATGGTATCCGAGCCCGTGATCAAGATAACCGATTATTAATCGTCTCTAATTACTGCTGGTGTTAGTTCGACCTTTATCTGGACACCATTTACCTATGGTTAACAAAAAAACTTAACAAAAACTGTAAAGAAAGGTTGATTTGTACCGCGATGTGTTCCGCCAGTGACCGCTTCACCTGTTCATTGTTTGGCTGGCGGCTGTTAAACAAAAGGGTCCAAATATCACAGTTTTTGGGATATAATCGCCGTGAATGCAATAAATCTTATCGTAATAACTGCACTTGCGAAGGCTTAGATTATCGCTGTAATGTATGGGCGAGGAATTTATTGCTGGATGTGTGATTTATTGGAAGGATATCCTTGTTTTAGTTAACATGTGGACGGGTACGTATTAGCACATTGATGGATTTAATTGGAGGCCCGTGTTTGGTTAAAAAAGAGTATAGAGTAAATTGAAGAAAGAAAAATTATCAAAAAACACGTAGATATAAGTAATTTAATATATTTTCAAGATGTCAATTAACAAATTAACAAGCTCTCGGCATCATTTTCAGTATTAAACTCTTACATACGTACCGAGCTATCCTATGAGCTTTCGATGTTTTACTTAATTAACATTATGACTGTTCGTCAATGTTTTTTTATGCCTAAGATAAAGACGGCATCACGATATTAGCTCCTGCTAAGTTACAGCAAAAATTATACCACACCACACATTATTTCACCAAAAATTATCTTTCGGGTCGGAATTATTACCTTAATCACAAAGATTGTCAATCTCAATACATTCTCCCATATTAATCTCATCTTCTTCGTTCACTAATCTGAGTACTTAGTGATGTACTGTACGTCGTACGTGTCGCATAGTGATGTGCCACGCGGCCTCGCGTCCCGCACAGCGGATGCAAACGTCGGAGCTGGGAGTCGCGCGCATAAATCCCGGGATCGCCGCCGGCGCGGGATTCGGGAGCCATCAATCATTATGGAGGAGCAACGTCGCTGGGGGTTCGGTAGAGCGTTTTGTGAAACAGATCAAACTGCGGTTAAACGTCTTGTTTATAAACGTCGTCTTGTTTTAGAGGTTTTTTTGGTAGAGGTTTCGATAGAGACCCAAATATGTATCTAATCGCTATCAAAATGTTAGGAACAGCCAATTTTTATGAGCATAGGTATTCTATTCACGATTATTATTCAGTTTTTTTAGATCTGTTATATTTTTTGACAGTAAGCTCTTGATGCAGATTCAGTGCTTTTAAGGATAATCATAATAAGCGGTAAGCAATTAATGTTAATCAAACATAACAATCGATCATAGTTCCAGTCCCAATCCAGCACATACTGAAATTATTACCAACTGCAATGAATTCCTCATTTACACAGACATATGCAAACTTGACAGTTATCGCGTTGCCTCTGTACATAAACTACTCTGTGCAGTCCTCTAACGACTCGTTATTAAAAGGTAAGCGATGGTTAAGGACGTCAGACACAATGTTTGATACATGATAACTAGAGGCGAAGTCACATTAAATCGCGTTGCTCGCACTAACCGGGCAATTCACTTAATTTCACTTATATACGCTTATTGGCGTAATGCCGCCTTATTAAGGATTATAAACATCATTCAATTCTCGTGGTTGTTGTGATAAATGGTCGATATGCAAATGGAAGGATAAGTATCTGGATCGAATAAAGCATCCGCGTCTGAGGCCAATAATTTGCATGGAACCTACGAGAGTTTTATGGATTTTGAAGTTAAGGAATTGGTAGCTTGGTTTTTTTTTACTTTTCTGTTATTGGATATTAATGCAGGAATCGAACGAATAGATGTGTCGATCTTGTAAAGGTGATTCAAGTAAGTGACAGACACGTGTTTAATGTTAACTTCATGTTTAATGTTTTCTCCTAACACAGGCATTGTTTGCCTAAAAGGAGGCTCCAAACACAAATCATTGTTTAAGAAGCATTTTGTTTAAATAAAAATATTTTCATTTTCATTTCATTTCACTTGACCTGAATTTTCAATTAATAGTATTACTTTAATAAGGTGAAGAAGAAGGCGGACATGACACGATAAAACACCTGAAGCTTCCAATGACAGTTCTTTAAAGTTTTCAATGTTTTAAAACATTGCAAAAGACTTCTCCAAATCTTCACTAGCCAACTCGTCTCGAGCCCCATGTATCGCAATAGTCGTTTTGCCTTCAAAATAAAGTGCTTATCAGTCATTTGTGAAGAACAAAATTCAGCGCCAAGGTGCAAGTCATTACGGTCAAACGAATTACACTAAAGAGTGCGATTTGTAAGCTTGAGACCAACAAAGGAACATTTCTCGCGCGATTTTGATTGATCTCAGGATAATACTCACCTACAGGATATAAACTAGGATCCTACACCTTCAAAGAAAATTGTGTTCTTACACAGGAGCTCTAAAGTTGAATTTTGTTTGAAGCTGGGTGCGGTAATTAATTACCATTGTTTGAGAGATTCTGTTCTTTATTAGCATGTGCATAAGGTTTTGTTTTAGATAATGGATTAGCAGGTGGGGCTGGATGGGTGCGAAATCATCACTCGAATGAAACGTTAGCCGCGAGCTGGCGATTAGGGGGTTTTGCGTTTTCTTGTATAGACCTAAGAATCTAGTACCTAAATTATTACAGGGTTTTTAGAATTATATTTTTTCTTGACTTATGTGGTGGATACCATATTTCGGGTATTAGCTATCAACATAAAACTGATCGGGACAACTTAGTAACATAAAACCAGCCAAGTGCGAGTCGGACTCGCACACATAGGGTTCCGTACCTCCGTTCACCGGGTTTCATGTCGGAACTTACTTACATAATTAATGTAACACCTAAATGTACGCATGAATGCAATAAAGAGTTTGAGTTTGAGTTTCATTATTTAGCAAATAAATGAAAATACTAAACGAAGAACATTATTATATTATATTTCATTTTAAATTATAAAAATCGCAAAGATAAATTTGTGTTTCATAATGATTTTATGAATTACAAAATAATTTTTGTAGTTGCAGAAAATCGCCATATTTGAATAAAATATCTTATGAATCGGCTTTTTTAGTATTTGATGATTATATACAGTATATGGTACATGATACACAAAATTTTCCAAAACCCTAACTTGTTTAGTTGTTGAGATAGGGCTCGTACAAAAATGGTCTAAAACTGACAACTTATACGGCGACCTACTTCATAATTTTTGAAGAAAAAAAAAATTCTCTACTCGATGAGCAATGATGACAATGATACCCCACACAGACAGACAGTCAAACGGACACACGGGCATCGGAGGCTTAGTAATAAGGTTCCGTTTAGCACACTTTGGGGAGTTATGCGTGGCAGTGGAACATAATTTTAAATATTTAATTTTGTCATTCCGAACCCACATTTTTAAATATTTTAGAATCGTTTGCCACTGATTCCTTGTATTCGTTGAGTGTAGAGTGTAGATAACTATACATTTCCTAGTTTCAGAAATTGTTCAATAAACATTGACCTGTTCCCATTGATTCTGATTTTAATGTCACATGGAACGTCTACCCCTGCTATAGTCCACTTATTTCGAAGGGCCCATAGCCGTGACGTCCACCTGATGGTGTCTAATGTGTTTGTTATTTTGTCCTACAGGCACTTATTAGAGGCTCTTTGGCGGCGAGTTTATCACCCGCGGCAGCGCTAACTCGCTCTCATTGTGGTTTATTATCCTCTGAACATTTTGAACTTAATAAGGATTATCAAGACGCAGTGCCGATAGCATTAGGTATACTTTTTTCAAATTGTAGGCGTTATCACAAATACGAAAAATGATACGCGATTCGAGTTATTCCGGGGCGGAGATTGTTCTTAGTTCGGAACACCAAAACAGGTAGCTGGGCTGCTGCAGTTGCTGTTGGTGCATCTGCGTAATGTAATCGGCTTTATAAGTTAAGTTGATGAAGTGGCAAAAATCAATATGAAATATTGAGCATAAATCTATAAAGATTACCCACTCCATAACCTTTGAAGTATATCGATAAGTTAAACAACCACACCTTTTACATAATTTCTCAATGTCCAGCCTCCAATATTTAACCCAGATAAGAAGTTCACGTAGTGTTTGACTAGACTACATCTAAGCTAGGTGTAATACCCACTCAGAAATTGTAGCAATGGTTGGGTAACCCCAGCATTACGGGCGCGGTAACAGATCACCGCTTGACTCTTGAACTCGATGAGTGAGCCTTCAACACAGCCTTTAGTGTTGGCTGTTGTCGACAAATAGTTGACGATCTTGCACGATTGAAATGCTGAAATAGGGTGCTGAAGTGTTTAAAAACCAGAATAGCCTGGAATTCCGCGTTGTTGGATAACTTTTTAATTAGTTGAGATTTTTTATTCATATTCTTTATGGCACCTCTTTAGGGCATGAGCTAACAGAATATCAATAAATATTTGGCCGAGGTCTTGGTGCTGCACCTAGGTTCTCCACCCGGGTGAAGCACGAAGGTCCCGTGCTCCAACTGACGACGTTATTGTACAGTGATGCAGTAAATTGTTTTCCCTATATGTTTCAAAAGATCTAAAAAATTATTTAATAGGAGTGAATTTATATTTACAATAATAGAAGAAGAGATTGAGAGAGATTGTGGAGTTATTTTCAAAATAAATAGAGTAGAGTCATCTCAACACCTCTCTCCCTTGATTTCGTACATTTGTATATATATTTAATATAGGTATATATTATAGTAAATATGTATGTATATATATATGGGTATGTAGTTTGTAACCTATTTATGTATTGTTGTATCTATTTTAGTTATAATGCATTAGAATATATATTTTAATTTTTTTTCTTTGTTCCTCTCAAATAGAGCACCTGTCATCTAATCTCTTCACCACCCTTGGTTGACTGGTAGAGAATGCCTAAGGCATTAAGTCCGCCTTTATACTTTTTTGAGTGTGAAAAGTTTAAATAAATAAATAAATAGAATTAGTTTAATTTAAATTGTTATTTTCTTATATTCAATTCTTAAGGCGGAGGTGGGAAAATTGATTCGCTGTTACAATGTATACTAGAAGATACTGAAAAGTCACGTGACTAGGTTTAGGTACCTAGAATCTCCATAATAATACATTAGAACCTACGAATACATTAAAAAATATTATGGTAATTTTTGCTTCTAGTTCCGTCTAATGGCAGGTTTGTTGAAAACATTACTTGTTTTCAGCAAACCTTGCCGTATTGAATAACTTAACAAATACTCCCTTAAATCAGTATATGCTTAAATTTTTCAGTCAGTCGATATGTAACAAGGGAAAGGACGAGTGGTCTTTCTCGATCAAACTTACACTATCAACAAAAATCACCACAGCATAACTTAGCACAAGAAAATTAACGCGGCAGGCAACGTACGAGTCAAATTGAGGTTCCGTTGTCACCTCCAAAAGGTATGGTCAGCAAAAACTAGGACAGTAATCAGCCGGCCATCAGTCAGCTGTCAATTTATACTCTCGAGCGACATGGAAGTGACCAAAGTAATGTAATCGGCGAAAATATTGACACCATGCTTCTGATGGAAATAATACTTGTTTGTATTAATAGAGCATAGGAAGCTCAAATCTAATGATATGTGTGTGTGTTGTACGGTGTTGTATTAAAAGTAGTCTGATAGGTAAGGTACGTAAACAGTGGTTCAGTTTTCTGGTAACAGTCACTTTCCTGCAGGTTGTCTCTTGGCTATTCGGTACTGAAAATCAGCACCGAATAGCCATTGATTTTCAGTACCGAAATGAACGCACCTTCACGAATCACACATTTGATGGTTAGATATAAAATGTAACTACCTACATTGATGGATTGATAACATCGGAGAGTTATAGAAGACTGTGGGATATTAGGACGTTTCATCGTTTCGTATTTTTATGCAATTATAGATAAACTAGATGTCGATATAGCCTGAAACTGTCGACAACACTTAGGGCCGTGTTATCGGTAATCGATACGATTAATAAAGTTGTGAAGCGATCGGCACTAGATGGCGGTGGTGGGGCCGGTCGCGATCACCTCTATTATCCTGTCGATACCGCAACTCGTGCGCACGAACATCGCTGAATTACACCTCTATTTACTGTCAAAGTTAATTCCTCGCTCGTGTCGTTGGCTTTCATTGCCGCTTTTGATATTTTTCTTCGTTATTATCATGTTTCTCAGTTAAGGCTTAATGTTCCCTCTTGTAGGTACCTCACAGTGTGAACTCTAAGCAAATGTGGGAATAACGTCTCAATTAGGTACAAAATTTTCTGAGTTGTTGAAGCCCAAAAATGTAATTTACTAACAGAAGATGACAGGTTGGGTCGATATTGAATACTTACCCAAAGCTGTATTAAAACCAAACTTTAAAGGGTAAGGTACTATACAATTTATAATTATTTAGAAGAAAAAAAAGCTTGGAATTGAGCTGCTCGCTCTGCTAAGCCTTTTGATAAAACTATACAACTTGACATTATAATAATCATGCAAGATCATCATAATTGGTATATTATGATGATTTAGCATAAGTAATAAAATAAAAAATATACACATTGACATTGATGAATGACATGAATATTTACTTTGTAAAATATTATATTACTTTAATTATTGTGAATGTGAGGACTATGTGGTATACTTTTTTCTTATTTTTTTTCTTTCTCTGTTAGTTTTAATGATGGTCTGGCAGTTTGTGCGGCCTACCCAAATATCCAGTCTTTGATATTGTTCGTCAAGTCGTTGCGCTCCTTAAGTTCTGAGTTGACTTACACGATTCGCGAAAATATGCTTGCATTGACTGGACAGGTCCACTCAAATCTGTGTGTTTCTTTCCTCAAAAGACCCTTTCAGACACTAATCTATCTAGATTAAGAAATAATATACATAGATTAGTGTCTCTCTTTCTGTCTGTCTGGTTCTTAAAAGAGACTAACCCCTGAGTTTGTCTCGCCATTTCTTCTCAGGGGTAGTCAAAGGGGAAATGTCGACTCCATCTAGCATTTTTTTTTAATGTCACTTGTAATATGTTTCCGATTTACAGAATAAACAATTTCATTTCATTTCTAATCTCTCTAATACAATCTCAAAAATCAATCAAATCAATCTCTCTATTTTTCTTTCTAATTTGTCTTATAGGTCTGGTGAATTATTGATGCATGGCTATAATATAGGTATACAAATATTTAACAAAAAATAAATACTTGTCGAGTATTTACGCCTCTTACAATATAAAGCTTCTCAAAATAGACTAAGAAATATCCTGGCAGTTAACAAATCAATATGAATAGTTAAGTAATAGATCTTGTTAGTACCTCGCAGTTAGAGCATACTAAAGTGCGAGTGATTAGTTAGGTGTTATAATTTAGAATTAGCGTCAGTGAGACGGTTTGTATCGACCGCTTGTTAGCTTCACTTGTTATTGCGCGCGCGCTCATCTACGGACACATTATGATCGAGATAGTGTGGAAGAAACTTTTGAATTATTTCGCTGTTTTATTGCGAATGAAAATGGTGATATGTAGATATCAGATTTAGTTTGTTATAAGTAACGAATACAAAGTTTAGTGTTACTGTAGTTGATTAATGTCAACTTTAGATACTAATTGAAATAGGTGATAAGGGCCAGGTGCAGCTAATATTTCTGCTAAATGAATTTAATCAGTTTTTAGAATTTTAAGTCTTCTGTTTTCCTTCATTATAATTAGTAGTAACACATCAATTATGTTCCTAAGCTTTAACGAAAACAACAAACTGTTAAGTCACTTTAAAAAATATTCTAAAGCCTACTCCACAGTAACCAAGCCCATTGCAGACACTAACATATCGATGATCATTTATTTACATTAGAAGCATTTCTTTATCAGTTTATCACTGATTGTCTCGAGGTCCCTATTGAAGTGCAGCATAACTTGTGTTGATTAATAGCCAATGACTAAATGTAAATATGATTGAGCTTTTGTTACACCTCTCCACAAGCGTCTGCGCATGATTTTGTTTGGCCACAAGAGTCAATTGCACGATCCTATTTAGCGGCGAGATATTTTGACAGGACAAAAACCTTTATTGATGATCACAAAACTTGTAGAGCAATGAAAACATAATTTGTTGATGATAATGAATGGCTAAGTGTATTTCTTTTTTAAATGACTCACTGATTTGTAGAAGACGCTCGTGTAGATGATGCCTGATTAAACTTAATGAAGCATTTAGATAGTCAATCTTTTTATACACAGAGTATCAATACTTCTAATTTAATAAAATATTACCTTTCGTCATACCATCGTCGTGATATTCAGTGTTTCACGGTGACATGATTAAGAACACCTGAGAAAAGAATTTAGATAGAGCAAACCCTTTGAGCGTGGACACACCGTATAAATATGAATTAGTAGGTCGACTTCATTCAAAGGTTGTACCACCGCTGTGCTTTTGTGTAGGGTCCCTATTAACTGCTTCAGAAGTTCATAGTATTTTTTATCCCGACCCACCGGTGACATCTATTGTTATTTTGACTTATAAGTGGGTTTCTTTGAGTTATTATGAACACTTCGACCCTTAGGCGTTGATCGTATTATACTGGAGTATTTTGACACATTGCTTTACATTGTTTATAAGTTTTCGAGGTCGTAAATTATTTTTTTGAGCTTCGTGGTGATATTTGACGAGGATTCAATGGTGTGATTTGGGATTAACTTGAGGTTATGATTTATGAGACGCATTTATTGTGGTGTAGCTTTGTAAGCTTGTCTGTTACGATTTTTTGGAATGTTATGAAATCACTGTGATATTCAAATCCCCTACTAAATTTATTTTACACACAGTGGATGATTGTGGTATTGTTTTCAAATTGTAGGTTTAACATTATTCTGACTATTACTTAATTGAGTATCATTAAGATACTTAATACGTATTTATTTACGTTTCTCACAAGAATTTTCAACATTTCTCGTTTGTATTATCGATCCTTAATGATTTTGTTATTGTGACCATTGCACCTCGTTACTTAATTATTCTGTTTACCAAAATGTATCACATAAAAGCAGGAACATTACTCCTGCCCGTCAGTTTTTCATCAGATCTCGTTCAGTATTCCTTGAGAACTTACCTCAGGTTAGCTCAGTTAGGTATCTTGTGAGTTATCCTTGAGACAAAAACTATGTTCGTAAGCGCAAAAGGTTTCATTTCTCGTCAGGCCTTTGTTCTCGACTTCCATATGCGCTTTACAAAGCTGATGTCGGAAGTGGGTTAGGTGCCGAAAAACGTAAGGAAGTTTGAGTGAATCGTACCCGTTTCGGTCAAGAAAATAAACAGGAGATCGTCGCATGGGTCGTATGACAGACCCTTATAGTGCCGTATAAGATAAAGTGCAGTGCAAGTGTTTTGGAGACGTGATCGCTCCGATCATGTCCCAATGCAGTAACGCTAAGATAGCGAGTAATGAGTCCAGAGAAAGCAAGCAGAGACAAGAGGAGAGAAAGAGATAGAGAGGTGCAGATGTATGAAAATCACAAGCAGTCTGCGCATGCAGTTTGTACCTAGAAACAATTAGCTGAATTGTTAGTAAGAAATAATAACTAAGCACTTGGTATAATGTTCCACTGTCTTACCCAATAGGTAGATACCTACTGAATATGGGACATCTTTTTATTCACTTTTTCCAATAGAATGTGAATGTTTTCTATTCTTGATGATTTCGTTAGGAATTGAAATTGTTAAACTTTCAAAATGCAATTTTTCGTTTAATTTATAAAGTTATTTATTCCATACTAAATACATTTCTTCTTTAAATTATTTTACACAGTCGTCTGAAGTTATAATATAATAAATATCTGAGTAGTTTCTCTCTAATTTATCTTGAAAATGTAAACACTTATGTATGTCTTATCGATTTGTAGGTAGTACCTTCTATTAGACTAATGACTTTATGGATACAAAGATTTAATTGTATTAACACAAAACGAAAACAAATTGTGCAGGAGTTTTATGAAATTCCTTTTATTTTTGGATTTTTTACGATAAAAACATTTCAGCACTTTACTACGCTCTTATTCCGACGAAAAATTCGTCTCAAGTCGCATGTTGCGGGAACTATACCTATGCATATTTATATCTTGCAAATCAGGGGTGTGCAAAGGGTGTGAAATTTTTCTATCTTTGATTTGAATTATATCATTTCCATTTTTAATTTTATTTCCATTTTTAATTTCATTTCCATTTTCAATTTCATTTCCATTTTCAATTTCATTTCCATTTTCAATTTTATTCCCAATTTCATTTTCAAAACATTTCCAATTTCAATGTCATACATGCCTAATTATTGATACTTTGTTCGTTAAAAGAGATTTTGAAGATTTTGTCGTTTAAGTTTTTGACAGTTGAGGAAGTTATCCATGAGACTTGTTATATCGAGTTCCTGCTTCTCAAGTTTTTGATACATTTGTAGTATCTTTTCGGGTCCTGTCCTTTTTTTTGTTTTTTTTTTTTATTTTTTTAATTATAATATGATTTTTTTTAAATTATCTAATAACTTCTCCTGGGCGGAGCGGGAGGCCGTGTCAGACTCTTACTGACTAAAACCCACCCGTGTTCCTTCAGTTGCTTGTACGTTGCCAGGGGCCACGGTATCCCTTTCGGACATTTCCGCGACCCCGGCAGGCATCGGTCCTAGGGAACCCGTCAGTTATCCTGACATCTCTTAGGCGCACGTGGAACACAACGCGCCGTTGACCCGGGCCTGGTTCGGGTCCTGTCCTTGCGTCGGATGTACGAATTAGTCATTTTAATACAGAACCAAGAAAATCTAACAATTCTTTTTGGAACGCTAGTTACTACCTAAGTACTCGTACATCTTAACCTCAGACAGTCGGCTTTCGAATTTGCGAAGATGTATGTAGAGAAATGATTTGGTTGATTGTGTGATAGGGAAAATTAATTAATTGAGACGACATTAATTGTAATATGTCTGATAAGCGAAAAGTGATTCGTCAAATATGAAAAGTGACTTAAGTTCTCTATAAATAACTTTTATGATTCATCGGATGTAAAGCTTTGACCTTCTATATAAATTAGGCCCACATGCGAGGTTAAAAGTTGGCAGGTATTTAGAAATGTAACGTTCGGAGATCAGAGGACCCATCAAACGATTGTTAGGTTTATACAAGCTTTTATTGGTATACTTGCAATACAATATAAGTATTACACTAACTTTTCATTCTGAGACGTGGGTAAAGAACGTAATCTTCTTTAAACGAATATTTTAAAGGCATAAAAAATATTTAGTATAATATTATTGTCATACTTTTAAGATCGCAAAATTTTATTTGGAATATTTTTTTTCGGCATATTGACATTTCTATAATATAATTTCGAATTATAGTTTGTTTTTAATTGAGCAACTCCACTAGAGTTGCTCAATTAAACTTCTACGGAATGATTTTACAAAAATATCTTCGTTTGAGCTAGTCGATGATATTTCTTCAATTTCTGTGTCGTTTTTATTATTAACCTTTAGGTTATTCGTAATTCTAGAGCAACAATTCCTTGAGTCTTCCAGTGCTAACAATGTTTCGACTTGCAAAAGAACTTACAAATTAAAAATATGTTTTGTTAAACGATACAATATAATAACATCCTAATATGTTTACAGTTGACTTTTTTATAAACTGTGTGTTCTTCTAATTTAGACATTAATTCATCAATTTGGTCGATTTTATGGCTTGCTAAGTTCACTCTATCTATATCTAATTTCTCATGTGTTTTTAATAGAATGAATTCAATTTTCGTTTCGTTATCTTTGAACTTCCTTCATTAATGATGCCAATCACAGGTATGAATGAATTACGTTCACTTATTAATCGGATCGGATTTTGATTTGAAGTATAATATTTCTAGTACCTATATAGTTTGCAACTATCTACAATTGTTAATATTGCAGTAACAATTAAGCATGGCATTAAGTCCGCCTTTGTACTTTTTGAGTGTGAAAAGTTTTAATAAATAAATAAATAAATAAATTAAATCAAAGTCTACAGATTTCATATTCTTACAACTTATCTAACCACTGTTTTATGTGGTGTAACAAATAACCATTTATTCTCATTATGCATTTAATACCACTCCTCGTGTGTGATATAAGATATTCTAGAAGAATTTAACAAACATCAAACATTAGCTCAGTTTCACATGTTGAATTTAATTTACAAAGATAATCTCGTGATAATTTTCTACAATCATTCAAGTTTTCAATATAACGCATTTTATTACTAGACATCATAAAATATTTTTCCTATTATCTCTATTTATTAAAGATACATGTATTATACAATTCATAATTAGTTTGAGTGGTCAATGTTTAAATAACAAAAACAAGTTTATCATTCTTCAAATAAGTTATAAGATTCACTAACGATTCAAACAATTCTGGTGCATCGTTCATCGTTAAACTTAATGGATATCTGAAGGCATATATGTGACACTGTTTTCTTTAGTTCGTTTATGTATTGTTCAGGAGTAATAAAAACTGGATGTAAAGCATTATTTTTGGTCAAGAGAAATGCATATAAAATAGTAAAAACATTAGTAACTTCCGATGTGATTAAAATTAACACGTGCAAATTTGGCTTACGAGTCACTAACTACTGTGACTACACTGCCCTATTGCACTGCACTATTGTGACTATACTGCCCTGCTAAGCCAAAAGGCGCTATCTCAGAGATATGCCCTTTTAATTTTTTTATACCATTCAATAGCTATAACAATTTCGCATCTAATAGTATAAGCCAAATATCGCTATCTAACTTAAAACATTAAAAAAAAACACTCAGAAGTTTTTTATATCCATATGTTTCCTTAAATTACAACGAACAAAAAGTCAATTTTCTCAAAACTTACTCCGATTGAGATAGCGCCTTTCGGCTTAGCAGGGCAGTACAGTTATTTATCATTATTTCTGCTAATGTTGTATCTATAAAACCGCCACAATTTTTTTAACATCGTCTGATTTGGCCATCTTAGGTAGATGAAATATACGCGGTAATATAACTCATTTCGTTTTCTTTTTTGTTGTACTAACCCGTTATGTTTTCCTGGAGTATTTCGAATAGGGACTGTAGTTCCAGATTTAAATGCGTCTGCGAATATTTCTGAATTAAAAATAATTTTGTGTCGTCCCAATTAAAAAAAATGTTTTGAAGGGAGGTCAAAAGATCATGGCCCTATGATTTTATTTAATGTGTATGTTAATGAAATTATATCCTGGGAGATAGAGGCAAGTTGGAACGCGGTGTCGCATGATCGAATGAATAGACATGAGGTGCAGGTTTCTAATTTCAATTTATTTCTATCTCATTTCCAACTTATTTCTATTTCATTTCTCCTCCAAATTCAAATTTCAACTCCAATTTCATTTCAATTTCAATATTCAAGACGTTTTCTTTGTTTTCCAACGAATCAAGTACCATTTCTTAGAAGGTAATGAGTGCAAGATTCAATGTTTGTAATTTTAATTGTGATAAACTTGAAGCAATTCAATAAATTATCAGTTCTGATGTTTATGGTTGTGAAGTGAAGTGGTGTTCATCATTACCACGGTAATGATTCCGGAACCGTGAAATTGGTGGTTCGAAATGTCACTTGAGAACGCAACTTTTTCTTTGGCGAAAAGTTACTTCCGTCAACAGCGTGATTTTTGGGATGGATGTGATCTTCTTGTGTTCGGAATTCTTAAATGTATAATTAATTTGCACTATATTGATAATATCTTAGTAAAGCAACCGCACAATAATTATTATACCTATACTATTGTGTTACAGACGGAATTCAAACAATGGAAAACATTTTCAATTATTTTGATATATTTTTAATTTTATAGATAACTGTAAGTTGTAATAGAAAGAAATGTATCTAGGATATAATTATAAAATCTATGTTATGGAATTATAGACCAATTAATTATAGCTTAAAAAACTTAATACACACGTGGGTACCTAAGTAGTTAACAAATTATAGTAATTTCATTTAAAATTACATACGATATGATGGAAAGTTATTATAAATGTTTTATTTAATTAAGTTGATTGATTTAATGTAGGGGGCGAGTCTATTGCCATCAACCGGGCACAAGCCCCCTATTACATGGGACTAAATATTACTTAGGTTATTTTATGTCATGTTTATGTTATTGTGTTTGTAAAAAGGTATAAGTAAAGCTTCGTGCAGACCAGCGTGACGCGACACCGGTTATTGTTATACCGTCAAGTTTTCTTAGAAATTGTATTGTTCGTGTCGCGGCGCGGCGTCGCGTCGCGCTGGTCTGTACGAGCTTTAAATCGATGATAATGTATTAATGCAAGAACATTACCACGTGTTCCTCAGTTGGCATCTATTTGAGTCTACCTTCGGATACCTACATAAATGTACATTTAGTTTCAGTATTGAAAATAAATAATATGTTTATTTAACGACACACCGCTTTTGATTTCTCGACCCGCTTTCCTGTTTTATAGGTTTTAAAAATTCTGACAGGTTTTAAGGAACTGTATCTAATAGGAGTGACTTGACACAAGAAGAAACTGAAAACAAGTTATTTAATTAAAGAAGCTTGTGTGTGTACTCTGTCCTCTATAAGAACCTTGAACTACAGTCCTTTAGTAGTCTAGATTTTTCGTTAGTCGATTGGTCCACTATAAATTGGATTGCCGACTAAGAGTAACCTCTTGTTGTTGATTTATTTTTACTATTGACTACATATCAACTTTTAATTCGACAGCAGACCAATGCACCTACCTATAATTAGATAAAAGTAAAGCGAACCAACGTTAACTAGATTGCCACAAAAACTACGTCACACCTCACACCTTAAGGCCGCTGAAGATAGGTGACAATGGCGCGGCGTGCCTTTGAAGACGTCTCGCGTAACAAGTGTGGTAAGTGGTAACCAATTGTGGAGCGGGGGGTACAATGGACGCGCACAGTAGCGGGCTTCCGTGTCACCGGCAGCACTAGTGCTTGGAACACACACAGAATACAACTGGTGGAGGAATATTTGGCTTGAATCACTGTATTGAAAAGGGTCGTTATTATCTACCTAGCCATTTCCCCTAGGGCTTCCAGTGTAACCGGATGCAGCTGAATACCAGTAGTGTGAAAATGGTGTGGTGATTAAATTATTGTTAAATTTGAAATGTGACTTGATATATTGGGTAATAAGATATTGTGACAGTATCTTAAGCTATGTGGCGTGATTGATCTCACCTTATCCTAACATGCACCGAATAAAGATCATTCAATTAACAAGGTTGAGGCAAACGACCACTGAACTAAGAGCCCTAGGCTTTCTTTATGGATAGGGAAAGTCGCCGTTTTAAAACTGGGGGTTTGAATAAAGCAAACATTTTTTTCATTGTCCTTAACAGAGTGGAAGAACTGGAAGATAATCGGAAGAGTAAAGTGATCGAAAAGCACTTACAGAACGAGTCCTAATTTTAGTCCAAGCTTAAACCATTGAGCCAGTTATTGTATTTCGATTTTTTTTCCGACCACCATAAAGTTATTTACCTATACAAAATTGACAACTTAGACTCGGTTTAAATGAAAATTCTTGGAAATATAAAAATTCGTCGGAATAAAGCTCGACATTCAAAAATGGCTCGATGTGTTAAACCTGGGTGTAAAGATAAATCTTGTTTTATCTAGATTAAAATTTGTAAATTCAGATTTTTTTAAACAAGCCTATAGCTATTAAAGATTTTACTTAACTACTACTAAAACCATCGTTAAAGATATTCTAGTCTATGGTCAGCGTTGTTATTGCGACATAATAGCTTGTGGCGAGGCGCTCATAGGCCACGGTAAACAATTAGCATAATTTTAAAACCTTTGACTTTGTATGCCGCCGCCTGCCGCCTGCTTTAATTTTAGGTTTTTGGTGAGACAACTCTTAATAGTAATTAATGTCACAGAGATCTATCCATTTTGGTATAAAGGTACTTAAGTGTTTATGACGACTGGGGGGTGAGACAAATTCCCTTACATGCTTCTATATATATAAATAACTATCTATAGCTTTTGCCCCGGCTTCACCCGGAGTTTAAAAGTATCCTTTGTCCTAGCCCAGGTCGTGGTTTAAGTAGTACCTACACGTGTGCTTTCAGTCGTTTTAGCGTGAACAACTAACAAACAAACTCACTTCGCAGTTTTAATATTAGTTAGGATTAGGAAATCCAATCCCGCATACGCGGGATCCCGCACCCTTTTTGCGGGACCAGTAATGCGGGACTGCACATGCGGGATCCGCATTCGAAGAAATGTTTTATTCGTACCCGCCAATTTATGTACTACGTATGTATGTCAATGTCACAAAATATCCAAAGTATTTTGTGTACCTACATATTAAGCTTTGTGCAGACCAGCGCGACTTGTCGCGCGACGCGACACCGGCTATTGTTATACCGTCAAGTTTTCTTAGAAATTGTATTGTTCGAGTCGCGTCGCTGCGTCGCGTCGCGCTGGTCTGCACGAAGCTTTACTTGCGAAAGTGACGCTTCTTTAAGAATAAAAAGTTTTATTAGTATTTAAAGCGTAGGATTATTGAGGGGCAAATTTTTTGTGCTATATTGGATATTAATAAAAATGAGTGTCAGTGTGGTTTATAAAGAGTTTAAGAGCTTGAGTGTAGTATGGAAACATTTTTATAAAGAGTTTAAGAGCTTGAGTGTAGTATGGGAACATTTTTATAAGGTCGGAAGATGATGGTATTTCGGCAACCTGTAAATTATGCCCTGCTTGTTATAAAGACATCTGCTCGCTCTACTAACTTTATCTTTTCTTCGGAAATACTATAAAAAAAATCACCTAATAGAAAAAAACAACATTGTTTAACTTATTATGAATAAAAAAGATAAAGTATCTTTTATTTCATATAAAACTTCATAAATTCATGAAGTTAGAATAAAAATTATGATTTCAAGCAGTCTCGCAAATCGCGCGGTTCCGCGGGATTGATGACCTCGCTCCAACAGGCCTGCGGGATTGGGATTTTGATGCGGGATTAGATTCCCTTATTAGGATATTGGTCCTACATAAATAGGTACTTAAAATCCTTTTTGTTCAGTATAAACTAAAAGGTAGGTAATTAAATTATTTATCTAAGCTAGCCTCAACTTTCTGACTAACTGACCGACTCTTTGACAATTTAAAAATGCCTATAAAAGGTGTAATTGAAATAAATGCTTTGAGTTTGAATCACTTCACTTTAACAAAAAATGTAAGAAAGTAAACATTATCTAAAGATATCTAAGACATCCTCACAATGAAACCCACTAACTACACAACAATTATATATTCACGAAGAACACAATGATGCTCATTCAAGACTTATATACCGCGTTATATACTCGACCCTAATGCTCAGTCATTGGCGAGCTTCACCGAGCATTCCCCTTCCGAGCAATTAACAGTTTTATTGCTGCCCCCATTGGTTACTTGCGAGCTTTAGACGCCATATGTTTAGATAACAATGCTGGTAAGGTAATGATTTTGTATGTATCGTATATATAGTGCTTGGGTTCAAATTGTGATAAGAAAATAATTATTGTGCAAAACGGTGGGCAAAAAAGTTACATATGCACGGTGCGCGGAAATTAAATTTCCGCGCACCGTGCATATTGCGCGGAAATTTACTTTCCGCGCAATGTAGTATTTATATGCACAACGTTGTTGTGCCTTTTTAAACAAATTATTTAAGCTTTGTTCAAATTGCCTAGATGTAATAATAATAATAATACTATCATTTATTTCAGGCGACACAGGTCCATAGAAAAATACCTTAACCTAAACATACATATTTTAATATAAACAAAAACTTGTGTTAATAAATAAGGCTTAGACTATGTTAGTAGCACTTCACTATACAACTTCGATACACTCATAGATCTTAGTTCTAATATTTAATCATTCTGTTATAGTCTATTAAGAGCGTTTATACCTACTGAAAGTGGGCAACGTCGCAAATAGCTGTGAAATATTTCGCTGTTATGTTTATTTAATACTGCCACCAAAATATTTGACAGCTCTTTGCGACGTTGCCCACTTTCTGTGTAAACGCTCTTAATATTGAAAACTTCAAGGTTGTTTAACACAATTCGCCAATACTGTTTACTTCGAATACCAAACATTTACCTACGTAATTGGGAAATTAATGAAAACCCACTTCTTTGTATTGACACCTCTGTCAATACAAGAACCAACATGGTTGAGTATAACATGCCATGATCTTGACACAGTAGGTACTAAAAACAATACACTGGACTGTTTAGGGTTCCGTACCCAAAAGGGTGCCAACGTTACCCTATTACTGGCTCCGCTGTCCGTCCGTCCGTCTGTCCCTCCCTCCGTCTGTCTGCCACAGGGCTGTATTTTTTAAACCGTCATAGGTAGACACTTGAAATTTTCACAGAGTGTGCGCCTAGCGCTATAACAAGAAATTTGTTTAAAAATGAAAAATTGTATTTTGGTATTGAACCCTTAGTGTGCGAGTCCAACTCGCACTTGACTGCTTTTTGATGATATCGAATCACACAGTTAATTATTGAGGTCACAGCTTTTAGAAAACATTCGCAATGTAAAACAAAAGGTAATCATAAGTCTTCGTAGATAATACTGTTATGATAAAAACTACAGTCGTCAAGACAATGTACGAAAATCTCATAACTAATTAAATTCTAATTACACAAACCGTCCATTTTAATATCTCCAACGGAATGAAACATATTTTCACATTTTAAAACAATGGCTACCGACAGTTGCTCCGTATTTGCTTATCTGCCACATCAATAAATGCCTTTCTTTGAGCCGTTCAAGAACTTTATATACAATTTTAATTTTTATATCCGCCCAATATTCCAAGACCCTTCATTTCATAATACTTTTGACTTTCAAAGGGGTCATATTATGTTTGTGAAAAGTTCCTAAATTAACGTATGAGGAATGTAAGTGAGTCTGGTATTAGATATGGGTGGCGATGGTCACGGGGTGATCACCATGTGTTTCCGTTGATGGCGTTTTAATTGCAGCGGGGCAAACACTCCGCCCTTGCGCGGTCTGCGTGCCATTAACTATTTGTACCTACCTTTTCCTTATTCACTTTAGATGTTTAATTAGGCAATTAGTATTTAGTTCGCTGAATACATCTGCTATGAAAATTCAGAGAGTAGTTAGAAAATTTGAATTTACCCTGAAACAATTTCTCACAGCTTTCGCAATAATGACGAAGCTTTCATAGGAGTTGCTTAACACGTTCAGTGTCGGGAGCCCTCGCGAAGGGCTGATTTTAAATGTAGGTTTTTCGTAGCGAATACAGCATTATAAACCGTGAAAATAAAATCTGATGTATATTTTAACAAGATTTATTACTACATGCTTTGGTTTAAAAAAAAAATGTTAACCGTTACAAAATATTCACAAAAAAATTAAAAGATTGGAAACTACGTATACCGACAAGACCCCCTCAAAACAATATTTTACTTCGTTTTACAGTTTTTTATAACACGATTTTAAACCTAATGCCGTTGACCGTCCGCAATGGTTAACTTTAGCGCAAACGTAATGCCGGCAACCACGAAACCTTTATCTTGAAACTTGACCATTACGGACTTGGAAAACTTACGCTCAGTTTAGTCTTATATCAATAAGTTCAAATAAATGGTGACAATTCACTCAGTTTAAAAGTAAATATGGGTGTACCACAAGGATCAATATTGGGTCCTTTCCTCTTTTTAGTATATATTAATGATCTACCCCATTAGTTAAAAACTCAACCACAAATGGTGTTATTTGCTGACGATACTTCCTTAATTTTTAAAATTAATAGCCTTGCATCAAATCTTGACGACGTAAATAATGCCCTACAGCAGGTCCAAAATTGAATTACTGCTAATAATTTAGCATTAAATGAAAAAAAACCTAAGTCAAATGTCAAAATTAGTAATTGTGAGACAGTATTGAATTAAGAGAAACTAGAATTCGTCGATAGAACTGTTTTCCTGGGGATCATGCTCGACTCAAGGCTTCAATGGGGTCCTCATTTAACATCCCTTTCAGGACGGTTAAGTTCAGCAGCATAAGCTGTGCGAAAAATCCGTCAATTTGCTGATGTAGATACCGCGAGGCTAGTCTATTTTAGTTACTTTCATAGTATTATGTCGTGCGGTATTCTACTATGGGGACGGGCTGTAGACATTGAGTCTAATTTTATTCTGCACAAAAGAGCCATCAGAGCCTTATATTGCCTCCGCAGGCGCGACTGTCTAAGGGAACTGTTTAAATATTAACATCATGACGGTACATGCATTATGTAATAATGTTTTCATAGATATATTGACAAGGTACGTAAGAAAACATCTACATCTTTTTAGTCAAAGAGGTGCGAGACACAATTATATCACTAGGAATAGGGATCAATTAATTCTACCGGGGCTCAGGCTGGCTAAAGTGGACTCGTCTTTCATGGGGTTCAACTGACTGAAACTAAATCTAAATCTTATATTAAACGCACACTATGCAGCCAAGCATATTAGAAGTTGGGGGATTATATAGCTGATATAAATGCTTGGCTCGACGCTGGTCCTGCTCCACAAAGGAGCATAAACCAATTGATTAGCATTTGAAGGAGCTGCTGAAGATTTTAAAAACTATCTTTGAATTGTATAATTGCATAGCACATGTGTGAGTACTATGTACCGACTAAAAAGCTACCATTTAGGTACAGGGTATGTCTTTCATTGACTTGAATGTGCCCTGGCGGCTGAGAGTATGTCATGCTCACTCTAATGTCTCGTTGACGGTGGCGCGTGTGTTGGATCATTTAGCTCCCTTCAAAATGGTTGAGCTGAATGGTGCTAATCCATGCGTCATGTTCGTGAACGGGCGCCGTCAGTAGGGAACCAGAATCTACCATGACCGCCAGACAAGCGCCGAGAGAATAAGCTGATTTACCTGTCTTTGTACTCACAACGAAATCAATTAGAAAAGAATAGTAACAACAAAAGCGATAGTTTCCAGTTGGTTGAGGACAAGTGTATTGTGACATGCATTCATAAAGCGATGCCAAGTGCATAGCTTTACCTAAACCATGTAACGGATAGGTTCCAGTAAACTCAGCAAGTAGCCCAGACAAGTGAAGCGACCCATCATAGTAAATTGTGTAACCATTGTTTTATTATTTATAAAAATAATACACAATATGATTGACAAAGTTTAACGATACATCAGTCCTTAACCCTTCAAATATTAACACACCTGTCTATGCATATTGTTTTGGTCAGATTCTTTTTAGTCCAGAGCCCTCCGAATTATGTGCCTTGGGTCTTAATGCTTTAAAATTCTAACAGTCGGCCATCAGGGCATCGCAAGGTGCGCGTTTGAATATGATTAGCAGCTTGTCAAAAGTGAGTTAAGGGTTTAATGTATTCAAATTTAATCAGCAAAGGGTTGAACTTATAAATTTTGAAATAATTAATGAAGTTGGAATTGGTTTATAATAATTTGGGATCAATTAGCTGGGGAATATACTTTCTATGAGTTGGGTGGCGGGTGCTTTCAATTGTAAGATTAATGCAAAGAATCAGGGCGTTTTTAAAGTGGCGTAACAATGATTTGCTTACTGATCACGTGCTAAAATGACTTGACGCTACTTGAACATAACTAGGTTATCCTTAACACATACACGGCCAGGCCAAAAAGGTTGAAGGCAAACTTCCACTAGCGTCAGGCACTCATGTGCCTGATGTGGTATTTAACGGGTTGAACTTAAAAGCTTGGAATAACACAAACTCAATAATGTAGGTTACAACCACTTAGCTTGGAACTATAAGCTTATGACTTGAATAGCTACTGCTAGCCCCTTTCGTTTCCAGTGAGGGTTACAAACTAGACGCATTACAAATGCCTAGATGGATGCACTTTATTACATACTCAATATACTACCTTAAAAATTACAAATGATTAAAAAACTTTTAATCATTAAGAAAGATCACAAATACTTCTTGAAATATACCCTCGGAGTCCGAACTAATTGTATCAATGATAACAAAGCCAAACAATTTACAATATCTATTAGCATATACTTAAGTGTTTCGGATCGATGAAAAGAATGAGTACTGATATGTGATGGAGATAGTGATAAGCCACCCTTAGCGTACAGTGTACAACTGCCCGATACGTGTGGGGTGCTAAATCGTCCCGACAACTTATTAACATATCAGTTTTACATTATTTTGCATAATTACTTGTCTTGTAACTAAATGAACGTTTGTTTGATTTGTGCTGTAAAACGTTTAATGATGACGTTAATTTTAACACTCACATGCCTAATAAAGTTTGGCGTGAAAGTCTTTATGAAGCTTTTCACGTTCGAGTATTTCAATACCTGGCCGAAATTTTGAACTTTACGTAGCGCTTTATAAGCCTATCTTGTAACAATAATTGTTACAAGATAGGCTAAAGATGGATAAAGCGCTGAAAAAAGATAATTATTATCTTTTTTCATTGTAGATATGTGAGAATTATTCACTAACAGCGTTTTGTTTCGCTGAGGTCGTTAATTGGACGAACATGTGGCGTACCTATCAATTAAATTGTCATATCAATCCATTTACATAAACGAGTGATTACATGACCACCGCATCGTAGTATCCTGCATGCCACGCTGAAATTTCCAACATTTCAATGACATTTTACTATGAAAACAGCAAAACCATTGAATTGTCTCGCATTGTCACCTCACAAATTGTTAAACGTAAACATGTGCGAGTTTTGTGTGCAATGTTCGTGTTTCCTCATCAAGATAGGGAGCGCAGTCAATTGTTGGAAGTGCACTTCGTTGTTACCGAGGTAAATACACACTCCGAACGGTAATTTTCCTATGACGCGCGTGTTTTACGACGCGATCTGTTTTGTTCCACACGCGAACTGATACTACCAACTATTAATGTAGTACTCACACCTTTTATCTGAACATGCTCAATTAACAGCCTGGGATGGACTCTTCATTACTTTTGAATGACAATGACCTTTCTCCACAAAATATGTAGTTTGATGGGCACTCTCTCTACAAATATATTTTTACATCAGGTTTATAATGTCACGGTCTGACAGCTGATAATATTATTCGATCCAAAGATAAAGTCTTTTATACTAAAATCCTAAATGAACAGGTAACATGAATAATGTCGATGAATACACATCTAGAGCACAAGTAACATATTGACGATAAGCCTCTATAAAATGAAAGGAGTAGCATGCATGCTCGGGATATTTATCATGCAAAACCGTATAACGTGTCTCACCCTACCCCTCAAGCATTAAAAAGTCAGTAAATTAATAGCTATAAAGCTCCATCATATGCAAATAGTGGCATCCCCTCGGCTTAGCGTATCTAGCACATCACGGCTCCCATCGTACGTCTTGTTTAAAATTCGTTCCACCGCGACTCTGATATGCAAATGGCGGGCGACATTCGAATACAAAAAGCTCGAGCGCGGTGGCAGCGAGTAAATCAATCGATCAACGCCGGATATACTCGTAGGAATACGTCTTCATTGTGTTCATTAGCGTCGTCGAGAGCCGCGAGCCGGGCCGGGCGGCCGCACCTGCCTCCACAATGTCCCGCATTCCGCAAAAAGCCCACGAAATTAAACACCCCTGCCATTTAGTAAAATGATCTTGTTGTTACAGAAATAATGTTTTTAAGTGTTCTGTTTGATCGAGTGATGTATGATCACATGTTTTGTATTGATCGCGTGGAGTGTGGACATTTCACAAATTGCTTACGTCATGTCATCAGTTTATTACAATTGACACTCATTAGTATGCTGGTTAATCCACATAATATTCGTGTTTAATACATTGTAAATGCGAACACATCGCACAATAAGTACCAATTTATCGTGTCTGTAGATATGAAGATACTTAGTTGTTATTTTTGGTGCACATTGTGTTGCAGTTTAAAGGGATACATTCTGCTGTTTCTTTTTCATAAAGGATAACTGATAGGTACCGCCAATATTATGCAGAAAATAAATTTGCTACCAGTTTAGTGTGTTTATCTTTTATCAGTCAACGATCTAGATTTAATTATCTATCCATCGAACCAACCATTGTGATTTTTACCAAACCGAAAGTAGAAAGTATCAAAATACGGTTAATTTAATGATATAACACTAGTTATATCATTAGATAATTATCAGGAAAGGACACGCATTCACCGAAGTTTTTTCCACACTTTCAATAACAAGTTGAGGTGCTTTAGAGGCGTACAAAAAACACAATGCTATTCGATTGAAAGCCGTTACGAGCTATTATGCTATTAAACACCCTAATTACAGATCAAACGCTGTAACCACAAAGGCATCATCTTGCATCGCATTTTCGACTTTTGTGTCGTAAAATTCATGGTGGACGAGCTGGCTGTATTTAAGCGGGTTTTTAAATTACTTTAAGTCCCGTTTGCTGGTGCTATTTGAGTGACAATGAGGAAGATTCGACTGTTTACTGAGCGCAATGAGTTTTAGGTGATGCCCGATAGAGGTGTCTAATAAAATGGGTTGGGAACTTCTACTCTGCGTTCGCAATTTGAACTTTTTACAAGTGTAAATAAGATTGATTTTGGGCCGACTAGTACTGTTGAAAAAGTCAAACGCGCAAACTGAACCTTATATTGTTTTTCCAAAAACTCGTGTTTGTTTACGTTTGGCAAATTAATTACGAACGCAAATTAGCATGTGTAATAGGATATTCCCTACCAACTGTTTTGCATGTAACGTGGTGACGCAATATTTATGTAGTCTCTCGCCATCTACAGCTGCAGTATAACCAACCTGAACAAAGATACGGTATGAACAGTAGGCGATTTTCAGTATACCTAGGCTACAAGATGATGGTCACAGCGAATTACTTACAAAGAGATTTTAATAAAAATGGGTATGATGACGGAAATGAAATGCCTAAGTAACACTGTTAAACCAATTAGTGTAAACCAACTTTTATACGTGCGTTTGATCCTCGATTTGGTACTATTAAATGAGGTGGTGTAGAAATTATTAGAGAAATAGATGGTACCAAGCACGCATAAAACATTATATAAGTGTGCACGTGTTTTTTTCCCCGGAATGATGATATTCTATAATTCAGGGGAAGGGAAAAGTCGCAGTTGTATGTATAAAAATACAAATCGGTAAACGAAATACGAATCTGTTCTTTCGCAGAAGTTATCTGGTTGTAGCTTCTTAATAATAACTTCAATAATGTGGATAAACTGTCCCGGAAAAGAGTACGAAACCGCATGTTAAAACCAACGTATACTACTATTGTGTTAAAATGTTTCAGTGTTCAACAAAAAGTGAACTGAACAAAGAACAAATATTCCTTACATATCCATTGTGATGTTTTCATTTCACATTATTAGTCCGTTACATATCATAAACCACAAGCCGCAGATACTTTTGAATATTTTCGTTGTGATTTTTTCACTTGTTATTTTTCAGTTCCCACGTAGCTGGCAAGCTGTTCGCAAACCTTGGGTTTTGTTCTGGATGCTAATTATTGTGCGTCAGTACCTCAATAGAGTCAAGAGTTTGTGTTAAAATTAAATCTTTATTTAAATTAGCTCAGTGACAGAATGAGGCACATGCACTGCCTTCTTGTTTATTGTTTGCACTCTTATGTTGATAGTTATTTAGGAGTTTGACAATTAATTTTTGGAGCTGATTTTGTTATTGTATTTGTTGCTTTAGTTTTTACTACTAACCGAAGATAAAGTTTAGGAATAACATATCATAATCAGCCTATAATGTTCCCACTGCTGGGACACAGGCCTTCTCTCTGTGAGAGGGAGTGGGCCATAATCCACCACGCGAGCCCAGTGCGGGTTGGTGGATGTCACATGTCTCCGAATTTTTGGTTCAAGGACATCCCATTTTTGTCACGACGTTTTCCTTCACCGTTTTGCAGAGCAGTGGTGATGAAATAATTTACACAAAGTGAAGTGCCTGCCT
Source organism: Agrochola circellaris (assembly GCA_914767755.1). Taxonomy (NCBI): domain Eukaryota; kingdom Metazoa; phylum Arthropoda; class Insecta; order Lepidoptera; family Noctuidae; genus Agrochola; species Agrochola circellaris. The sequence goes on from OU611847.1 coordinate 9,679,436, forward strand.
AGATTCGAACTCACGGCCAACAATTCGTAAGTTGGGACCGTTACCACTGGGCTATTAATGCTCAGCAAAATTGGATATAGGCAAAATGTGCGTTCATTGCTTGATCTGGTTTCGTTAAATTGTTATTGTTGAGACAATGTGACTTTCTTGAACTCTGTTCTTGCACACAACTTTTTAATTTCAGACCTATTCAGCCCAGTGTAGCTATTGGTCTTCCAAATCGTTATCATGGTGAGAAGGTACGAAGCTACATATTCAAGATTTTTTACAAATAAATGAAGAAGAATATGATTCTAATTTGACTTCAAAGACACCTACACGGAAGACTTTATACATATTAAATTGAAAAGAAAGCTTTGATTTTATTTTATATCATAATAAACAAAACTATTACATTTCTCCACGAACATTTTAGAATCGAAAGACTATTTCGATTCAGTAAATTTCTTATAAACGTTGTCCAAAACGGTGAGGGTCGTAAAATCCAAGCAAACGACACCAAACTGCGGTTGTTTAGAAAATAAACCTTATTAAGGCGCGTTATCGCACCATAGCTACGTGTAGCGTATTTACGACCATATATTAGCCTTAAATCGGAGCACAAGCGGGTAAGCCATAAACGTAGTCAACCGTCCATTTTCCCGCTATCGCGACTACAGGCGGCCAACACGCAGACCTCGCTGACCACGGTCGAAACAACAGTCTTTACTCCCACTCTTACATAAATAAAAATGAATCTTAGCCTCCTTTAAATACGGTTCATTTTCCAGTGACGTGTAAGGTGGTGTGTAATAATGTTTTTCAGTCAGGTGGTCTATTAGCATAACGACCCGCGCGCCCCTTAACGCCGCATGCTTGGTCACGCTGCCCCCTGACGTTGGTCGCAATTTCCACAGCGGGACTTTTCGTGAAAAGTGGCGCGACGTAACCTACGTTTTATTTTAATGAACATTAAAAAATAATGGCATAGAAATAGGGAAATTACACGACTAGGTATAAAGTATGAGAGAATGTGTATGAGGTCGTCGTTTTCTTTCAGTTGAGGCTTTGGTTATAAGGGGCGTAATAATTACTTATAATTTCAACGTAGTAAAATATTTATTATGTTTCAAAATGATTAGATACAATAAACCTCTTAAGATAATTATTATTTATAAGTAGACAATTCTAATGTCTTTGAACTCTATTCTTTTGTTTCAAGAATTGTTACGTCATTCCTTATCAAAAAAGAAAAAATATCGACATCAACGTAACTAAGATATCATCAAAATATTACTTATACATTCATGCTTGGCATATCACCCTAAAAATACATACATCAAGCCGTGTCGCTGGTAAAACTTGCTTTTCACGTAAATCCAATTTGTGCGGTTCGTCCGAAAGGGCGAGTCGTGGCTGGCTGTAATTATTCACGTGTTATGACATCTCATTTGCATATAATCGGTGAGCCAGTCCCCGATGCGTGAGGCAAGAAAGGCAGCGGAGGCAAGCGGCAACCGTAGGCCATTCACACGAACGCGAACGGCTATCTTGATCGACGCCGGCCTATGAAAAAGCGGCCACTAATTAAAAAATAAGCTGTAGCTAAGATCGTTCGTAAATACACGGAAGCCGCCGGAAGAGATTTGCTTTCACGTACTTCTATTAGTTACGAAACTCAAACGAATGTCGGTAATTATATAGAAAACTCATGGAATACGAGTATGTAGCGTTCGATATGCATCAAAGTGGTCCGACTAATTCGTCGGCAATTAGCTTTATTTTAGGAATATTTAATTTTGATAATTACTTAATTGGTATTGTGCGAGTACATTCATATTTATTTTAATTCAATCAATCAAAAGTAACACTGGTGACGTCACGCAACTTTATTTTGTGACGTTGTACTTGCCACTGGGAGCACTTCTTGCGTTTAAGTATTTCAAGGAAGAAATAATTGAAATGCTCACTTTGTTCCTTTAACACATTCGATTCCACCCACTTTTTATAGAGCTCATATGCCATGCCGCCATACATATGCGCCATATACAGGGTGGCAGGGACATCGACGCGAAAACTTTTACCATGGATTCATGTACTGAATCCATGATAGTGGACCCTCCAGGGGGTGGGTCACCGGCATTACATTTGCGCTAAAGTGAATCCTCCAGCAGGGCTCCCGGCACTGAACGTGTTAAGCAAAAATATAAGGCAGGTTATACGCATCTTTCATGTGTTGTAAAAAGTACAAGCAGTACCTACACATTGCTAGCTGCTAATGACTGAAGCAACAAATCATTTTTGCTCGCTCTTATGCACGGCAGTGATACGCGTCCGGTAGCAGACTGAAAAGTTTTTGTTACAAGAAATGATGAGATTTGTGTTGTATAATTGGTTTAAATTAGTTTTGAATTGGGCTTTATACTGATACTAGCTGTTGCCCGCGACTTCGGCTGCGATCCAGGATGAAAAGTAGCCTATGTCCTTCTCCGGTAAGTACATGGTCTGCCCATGTGTCATCCAAAACCGTTCAGTCGTTTTAGCATGAAAACGTAACAAACAAACAAACTCACTTTCGCATTTATAATATTAATCAGGATATTAGTAACAGTTATTGGGCCTATTTATTGGTAATTGAAACTACTTATATCATATAATTGGATGGCATTGCTGAAAACTCCTCTTAATTGTATTTTTTCAGAACATAAAATGAGTTTTCAGTAATGAAAATGAAACTTCTCCAAATGTTAAACTTTAACGAAGTTATTATTTTATTATTTCACTTTTACACATAACATAAAAAACAGAGCTGCTTCAAAAACCACTACATCGCATTTCGTCAGTCTGAATTCTGCCCGGAACATCAACAAAAACTCACCTCGCTCTCACTTATCAGCAAATCTGATCTAAAATCGAACAGATGGACTGCGCTAACAGTTCACAATGTAAATGATGAGACGAGAGGCAATTTCCCGAGGCAGCACAATGGCCAGCAATTGGAAAGCGTGGTGTGATGTGTGTGTGAGCGGAGTAGCTGTGTATTTGCATGACCTGCATCGTTTAGCAGTATCTATGCATATCGCCAGCCCATTGTGCCCGCCCGGACCGCGAAGCGAGCAAAATCGCCTCCTTTATTTGCGAAATGGTGTACACTTGTACAGATACACACAATGTTGTTGTTGCAGTTAAAGTGGATCTGGGTTGGGTTTGGCCGGACCTGCAACACCTGAGCTGCACATTGCTGAAATTCCTGAATATGTGGGTGGTCATTATCTGGAACTGGTGCAATTTGTCAATGGAATGCACTTATGGAAATTATCTAGTAGTAAACATAATAATAAAGACATTAAGACTAGTTCTGCTGAATTAAAATTGCCTTATTTTTAATTGAAAAATGTAACCATGTGCATTTCAATAATACCTATAGTTTTAATCAGCTCTAATGGCAGCCCCCAATTATTGGAATACTGACATCCCATGAGTCACTATGATATTCGAAAGAATAAAAAATTGAATCAAAGCTTTTCGCAACTGTACCAGTCCTTACGCGTATTAGCAAAAAAAGTACCTTAGTGCAAAAACTGCAGTTTCTTCCTAACTGTACTTTGCAGTCTGAACATTACCCGAGTACTTGGTTTCAGGTTAAACTAACGTCTCATGTCAGTGGAGAGCGTATGTGAAATGACGATTAAGAACAGTTGTAAGTAGCTTTTGTTTGATTGCGATGCAGATAACTCCGCCATTGTGGCGGGCAACGTTGCCTCCATTCAAACGGTATGTACCTCTGAAAATATTGCTTAGGTTTGATCTGTTTATTATAGCAGGAATTACCGTGAAAAAATAGCTAAGAAAATAAAAATTAATGTTCCTATTGTGTAGCAGGGCGAAAATTATTCGTAAAGAAAATTGCAGTGTGAGTCATTATGATAATTTGGCTTGGTAATGTACTCGTACAAACAAAAGCTATCATATAAACAAAATAAAATAAAACTTAAAATCTTTTAATATAAGTAACAAGCTTCTAATGAACTTAAAAGTACAAAATAAAACTTACGTAAACATACAACTTTGACATTTTCTTAAAAGCTTGAGGCGTAAATGTCCTTCTTGCATTAAGACATGCTTCAAGCTTTTAAGAAAATGCTAAAGTTTTATTTTGTACTTTTTTTTTTGAATGTTTTTAAAAAGATTTTCACTTTTATCTTATTTTGTACTTTTTCACAAATCCAACTCGCCCAACACTACAGGGCTCTCTTGTGAGGTCGAGGAGTTCCTGTGGCCACCTTCTGCCTCTATTATCAAACCCTTGACTACACATTAGGCAATTGTTTTTGTCACGATAAAAATTAACGAGCCCAAACACATCAGAGCCACCTTCTGGCTCCATCATTAGATCTTAGGCTGCACCTTTGGCTATAGTTTTTGTCGAGACAAAACAAACAAACACTCACCCACACACATGCACTCTCAGTCACACCTACAGTCTACACTTTCACTCACATATACTCACACATTTGATTTAATTTAAGTTAATGTTAATTACATAAATTGACATTAACTAGTTTGAGTATACAAATTATAGGTTTTGCTTTTTATATAACACTACTTGCTATGGAAGAGCGGTCTCTCCTAATACAGGCACTATCTGCCTAAAAGGAGGATCCAATCAAAAATATTACCTATTCTTGTTTTACCAATAAACTATTTTTATTTTATTTATTTATTTAAACCCCAACACAAGGAGACTATCTTATTTAGTTGAGGAAATCCTATGGCGAGCTTCGAGATCGAGCTTTCAGATCCTGGACTACAATTTGGGTTAATGTACCTACTTGTCAAAACAAATCCAAATAGCAGAAACAAAACAGGTTTATTGGTTGAGCAGTGCCCGAGACCACCTTGCGGCGCCATCTCCAGACCCTGGACACCATCTGGTGTAATAGCACTTGTCAATACATAGGTAATAAGTCCAAACACAATAGTGCTATCTTGTTTGGTTAAGGAGTTCTTATGGACAATTTCCGGCTCCATCGTCAGACGCTGGATGCCACCCAATGTAAAAGCACTTGTCAAAACATAGCCAATGAGTCCAAACACGATGTTGCTATCTTGTTTGTTTGCGGAGTTCCTATAGCCAACTTCCGGTTCCATCATCAGACTCTGGACACAACCTAGTCATTGTATAACCTTGTCATTATATAAACTTGTCATTATATAACCAATGAGTCCAACCACGATTGTACTATCTTGTTTAATTGAGGAGTTCCGATGGCCACTTGCCTGCTCCATCATCAGACCCTGGAAATCCCTATCTTGGGCTATAGTTCTTGTCAAGACAAAACCGACGAGTTCTAACTCAACGACGCTATCTTATTTAGTTGAGGAGTTCCTATGGCCATCTTCGGTTTCTATCATCAGACCAGCTATATGATATCATATTTTTTAAATATCTCGGTAGTTATATCAGTATGCCAAGTTTCAGCTCAATCGGTGCCAAGAAGTGCTTGAAAAATGGATGTCAATTGGAGTAACTGGAAACACATACCTACGAATGAAGCAAGCTAATAAAAAGCTTGTAATTAATTAAAAAGTGCTAACGGCTTCTGATGTCGGCAAAAGCTACTTTTTATTTCCCACAAAATAATTTTCAGGTTTTTTTTTTTTAAATATATTTTTAGAACAAGTTTCTCTAACACGGCTTGCGGAAGGATTACAACTTGTAGAAATTGTCGATCACTAACGAAAATGCGTTAAGCCCGAAAAAGTCTAATTTGTTTTTTTTTTCTTAAAAAATGAAAAAAAGTAAAAGTTGTCGGTTTTAGACCATTTTTTACGAGCTCTATCGCAACAACTAAACAAGTTATAAATATATGGTACATAATATACATCAGTTTCAAACTGATGTATATTATGTACCATATACTATATATAATTAACAAATAACTATATATACTGTATATAAAAACGCCGATTCATAAACTATTTTATTTAAATATGGGTGATTTTCTGCAACTGCAAAAACAACTTTGTAATTCATAGTATCATTATGAAATACAAATTTACCATTGCGATTTTCTAAATTTAAGATGAAAAATAATAATATTCTTCGTTTAGTATTTTAATTTATTTGTTAAATATTTCATGGTGTTACGGAACTCTTCGTGTGTGAGTCCGTCTCGCACTTGGCCGGTTTTTAGAGTTCCGTACCTCAAAAAGAAAAATGTAATCCTTATAGGATCAATCGTATATGTCTGTCCGTCAGTCACAGCCAATTTGCTACAAATCTACAGGACCAATTTAGTTGAAATTTGGCACAAAATTATGAATTTTTCCAAACACGGAGGTGAATAAATGAATTTTGAATATGGAGGTCACTTTCGAGAGCAAATAGGAAAATTTAAAAAAAAGTTTTTGCAAACTGTACCGTGTGACATATCAAATGAAAGGGCTTGTTTTGAGGATCTCAAATGTATTTTTTAATAATTAAAAAATAAACATATAAATATTCTTAAATAAAATTTTCTTAAACATATTTAAGAAAATCGATGAAAATTTCCCATTTCTCCCCCTATTATCCGATACTACTGAACGTAAATGTTTTTTTTATTACAGATAATGATGCTTTACTCATAGATTACAGGAAAACCTATAAGAAGTCTATGGTCTTAAAAAAACGTAGTAAATCTCTCAATATTGTGTGTAGGTACAAATTTACATTTGCAGTTGAAATGTATGGGGGAACATGTTTTTCAACTACAATGTTCTTGGGATAAATTTATCCCAACTACGGAACTCTTCATTGTGCGTGGTCAGACATACACCTGGCCGGTTTTTTAAATTTTGTTTTAGATAGTTGAAATAGATGCAGGTATCAGTAGATAGATTTAATGACATTGATAGAACAGAAAAATATGCTCTGTAGATACTAGATTCCTAAATGGTAATTTAGGACGTAATGTCATGGATCTTTTAACAATTTCAGAAGACTAGTGAATATAAGGTACCTACCTACTGAAACTTAACTGGTCAAAAGCATAGTTCGTTAAATTAGCAACATGCCTTTCTACTGAACAGTTGATGTGCACATTCTTATGCATACGTAAGTATACCAATGTAGGCTCTTACACAAAGAACAATGAGTTTCTCCCCAGCAATCGACTACAGATTTCACAAAACGTTCGACGTTGCGTCTATTAAAAAATTTGGAGCTTAATTTTACTTGCTACTATCTATTGTCAGTTTTTGGTTCTCACCATCACTTAATTACCTAACGTTTCGTAATTAGCGGCTCATAATTGAATTGAAAGGATAATGAGAGGCTATCCGACGTCTTTTCTCAATAATAGATAATATCCGATAAAGTAGCGTTTAAACTATTTACAATTGATATTTCGACAATGTAGGAGAACGGTCGTTATGTTCAGTATTTCACTAGAACATTCCCATGGATGGCCAACAACCTGTAATTAGACGGAGGCATACGGCAATTGATTTCCGTTATTAAACTTGGTAATTTGTATATCGGTTTGGTCGGTGCGGTTCTCGGCATAATGGGCTTAGCTACATAGGTTTGTTATTTACATAGCAGGCTGGGCGTCAGTTGTGGACGTTTTTTTCTGTTAATGTATGTAAATGGGAAGCAATTAGGCGAGTTAAAACACGGGGTAGGCAGTCTAGGCAAGTGTGCCTCGCGCCCCTTCCGACTGCCGCCATATGTTAGGGGCGGGCGGCGAATATATAGCGTGTTTCTAAACTTTCATTTATTTTTGAGTAACATACAATAAAATGTTTTAATTGTATTTTAAACTATGCTTGCCTTCTTGAAGGTCTCTGTGTTCATTTACCTAATTAGCCCTTGAATTAGGTTATGCAGTATTTTTTATCGAACGTTGTAAATAAATATAGTGACGTAGGTTACAGTATTATCTCAGCTGACTGATTTATTCAGCGTACCTAGATATGAAGTAAATGATCCCTACATACCTACTTACCTAGTAAATTCATTGAATGTGTTATTCGCTCCTAATTTTTATTTGTAGATCGTACCTGATTACTGAAAATGACAAAATTACATGGTATATACTCTATATGTTATACACCTACTACTTCTACTCAATAAGTAGGTAATTAATAATTTATCATGTTCCACCATTTGGCCGAATGATACAATTAAAAACATTTTCATAAGAGCGAAACTGCGTGATTTTCTACTCCTCAAAACATTTTGGTAGGTAGGTAAGTGCTTACTTAATAGCATGCGATAAAATAATCAAAAGACAAAGTAATAGAGCCAAACACATAAATTTCTATAATGTAGGTCTATCTACAAGCAACGATACTATCTCCTTCCTATCCTTACACCTTCAAATCCTCGTTTGGTTTTTCAGTAGGTATATTTGATCACGATCGAACTGTTCACATAATTCCTGAATATAATTTTTCCTAATCAGCTTATACTGTTCTGACTGCTGGTACTGGGGCCTTCTCACTGTGCGAGAAACTAGGATGTAATGTAGTCACAAGTAGGGGTTGGTTGACGTCATATGTCTTCGAATTTTGGCTCTAGGAAAACGGTTCCCAACCTTTTAACATACGCGCGCCTCTAACTTTTTTTTAAAATCACTACGCCCCTGAGTTCTTTTGACGACATAAGCAGAAATGCATAACAATGTAAAGCCAGCGAAAGTGAGGTCGAAAATGTTAGCACCCCCTTGGATAGGTTAGATTTTCTTTTGATCATTCAAAGAGAAATAGAAGTTACATTGTCGAGTTTTGCAGAAAAACTCAAGAATTATGAGAATTTATATTGTATAATGTAAAAGCGAGCAGAGCGAGCTCGAAACATGTTGTACAATTTCGGATTCGATACATTTTTCTTTTCACCATTCATACAGAAAAAGGAGTTACTTTGTCGACTCTTGCAGAAGTGGAAGAATCAAGAGAATGTAGAATAGAACAGCGAGCAAAGTAAGCTCGAAAATTGTAGCACAAAGCCTTGGATAGGTTCCGTTTTCTTTAGTCCATTCATATAGATTTAGGATAACTTATTTTATCGACTTAAGCAGAAAAGCTGAAGCTCATTTTACAGTCGCTACGTACAATATGATGAAACGTTCGGGTTTTAAAAAGTAGCCTTAACGTTTTCTAAATCAAAATCAGAGAATTTAATAAATCTATAGTTTAGCCAAGCCGTTGGTCACTCTACGCCTCCCGAGGGGGGCGCGCCCCACCGGTTGGGAATCCCTGCTCTAAGATATGGTTTCCTCACGATGTTTCTCTTTATTATTAGTTTAGATTTATTTTTAATTGTCAAAACGGGGCATTCTGTTATGGCGGCTCGAGTAACTTCAGTGTCAAATCTGTTTGACTTTTTTTACAGTGTTGTCCACACACAAAATTCTTCATTAGATACTTCTGTCGAAATGTTATAATATTCGGTAGTCTTAATTAACAATTTACTTAAATATATTTAAAAAAAAAACAGACAAAAAGTTAATTGTGTTAAAATTTACTTTGACATTCGAAGGTCGATGATTTCCATTTCCTAATTTTTACTATGCCTACGCAAAATATGGCTAAATACTACTAATTTAGTAGAAGAATAATGAACACTGCCACATTGTGCGAGGACACACTGTTGTTTCTTTCAAGACCATTTATTTCGTACGGCTATTGGTAATGCAAAAGAAACTTTATATTTGATGCATAAAGTTTGTTTCCATTTATTACAATTTAAAACTGTTGTCTGAAAATAGTCACGTGTCATGCTCTGATTCGCGTTTAAAGTTACGTAACCAATGGCTATATAATACGCAATTATTTCTCCAAAATATTAATTAATCAAAAATGATTTCCTAAAATTAAGTTGATTTTTTAGCTCAGAACCATTCTACAATACAAAATACGTATAGGTAAGGTAATAGGTGTTTCTTACTATCAACTAGCCCATTGCGTAACACACTTTCTATCATAATCCAAAGGATTTTGAAAGAAATTGATCATATATGGCTTCATAAGTATATGTTTGAAAAATTTGTCTGCTCGACATCGTAATTGACCCAATGAGTATTACTGAATTATTAAAACTAATGGCATTGAAATTATTGTGAGTATCTTACCTAGTTACTCAGCAGGTCTTGTTAGGGTTGAGCATATTGTAAAAAGAAAAGTGTGACCTATGTAATCTGATGGCAATAAGAAATGATGCATGCTAGGTAATTAAAATTTGGATTGGTCGTGTGAAAGATCATTTCTCTAGGAAGGAAATGATGACTAAGATGGCTAATACAGATTTTGGTATGGACGAAAAAGTCGTTCCTACTGTTGTGACCCCAAACAAATTCGGATAAAACAAGATGATGACAGTTTGAAGCAGGAATAACTTGAGCTTGCGACGTCAAACAGACGCGATGTCAGGCAGATAGAAACATGCAAAGAAAAGAATGAAACTTATCATTTTGCTTGCTCTCCTTAGGTTTTAGAATTATGAATATTGTTGTTCCAAAGATATCAGGTTTTGAGTAAGGGAGAGAGTCCAAATGGACAACTACGTTTTGCCAAACTTGACACATAGATTCGTATTAGGTAAGATTCTGCACAAATAAATGCTGGTTCATCATTATCTTGTGGTTCCATGAATCGTTTGTCGAAAAACAATACCTAAATGAAGAAAATATGGATATTTTTTAGGTCGTCAACTATTTTAGACCTAAAGTGGAAATGCGTGAAAGCAGGAAAAAAACGATTCAATTCGACCACAAAGTTTGGGTTTGCCATTTAAGGCAGTGGGATCTTCGGTTCGACAAATGTCGTTAATTTTTATTTTTTTTATCAGCCTGTATGTGAACCCTTCAAATTAAAGTCACACAACAAATATTGAACTTTTTCGTTTCGATTCCGTTTGAAACCAATATTTTTAAGCTCAACTCGATGTAGGTAGGTAAAGCATTTTGAGAACAGAAATTGTTTGAAAATTGGGTAAGTAAGTAGTTTCCGGGTGGTTTGTTTGAATATTTACCGACTTAACGTTAAAGCGATTTATTGTTTTATTTTGTATTTTATTCATTAATCAAATTAAATTAAACAATTACATTTAAATTGTGAATACGTACAAGTATATAAGAAAAGAGTGGGGGAGGAACAATCATAGTGCATCAAAAAATTCGTCCGCATCGCTGTCAACAGGAAAAGTGCCCAAAAGGCTGGAAGCATTGCCACGTTGTATGGCAATGATTCTCTGGCCGAAGAATAGGCCAGCCTTCTGGTCACATGAAGAGTCGACCAACCGCTTTGCGATGTCTTGAATAACTACTAAGTGGGCACTCGGACCCCATGGCCCTAGTGTTTCAACCAGAAACGGCTCAAACATAATAAGTCCCAATAAGATTGGAGTATTTGCGCCGTTTGAGGTTTTGTAATTCATTAAATATTTTTAATTTTCTCCTTGGCATGAAGATAAATTTAAATATTTTTTTGAACAAATACCTCAACGTTTTTTATAATTTCTTAACTATAGATTCGTTGACTCATTCAATTATTTTCATAAAAGACTTTTTGTTATTTTGTATCTACCTACCTACTAATTAACATTTTTACTAATAATTAAACTTACACATCCCTAAACTCAAACTAATCCCAACATTAGGTATACGTAAACGTAAACAGTAGGTATATTTTTTGTTTTCATTAGCAGCTTTTGTTTTAGCAGTGAATAGCGTATTGTCGGCTCGGCGAGCGGGGTGTGGCTTGTCGCTCCGCCCCGCATGCAAGCGCGCCCATTGGGCAGGGCGACGCGCGGCATTGCCTTGACAAGCATCACTGAGATCGAAAACGAACTCTGGTTATTTGCACCGAATTTTTATTGAGTTTAAGAAATTGTTTTTTTTTTTCCGGTTTTCGGATTTGCTTTTGATGTTCAATGGAAAATGTGTTTTTAAGATATTTTATATTTATTTCAGAAAAAGTCTGAAATAAAGAAAGAGAAAAAATTATTCTGTATCAATAATTTCATATAAAAAATTGGTTTTTCTCTATTTTGATTAAAGGTCTTTGGAAGTTTTGAAACTTTTAACCAGGTTAGTCACTAACTAAATGAAAAATAAGGAAGAAAAAGAAGAATACACTTCTAATGGTTTTATAACAAAGGTACTTAGGTAGTACCTAAGTAACCCCTAACCCGTACCCTTCACCATTTTAGGGACCTTAAGCTGCATATTAGCTTAGGCTCTATAAACAGGAGCCTTTTTAGCTTTTTTCGGTGTGTAAGTATGTTAGATTTTTCCGTTTGTAAGTAGGTATGTTTATCCTAATACTGTGCTTTAAAAATCTTTACATACCTATTTTTAAATAATTTTAATTTGAATTTGATAAGTGAGAGAGCGGATTTTAGAGTTGCTTAAATCTTATAAAAAGTCAACTTTTAAGGTTTAAGCAACTCTAGCTTCCACCCTTTTCTTAATTTTAAATTAATGAAAGCCACTGAAGTAGGTTAAGTTTATTCAATGAGTACCTACAGTCTATGGTTAAACCCATTAGGTAAGTACCTACCTACTTGGCTATGGATGATTTACTTAGCTCTTGATATGAACCGGTCACTTAACTAACAGGTAATTTCATATAAATTCTCTTAATTTTTTTTTAAAAGCTCTTTTAAACGGACAATGTGAAACAGGAAGTATACCTATTTCCTTTTTTTCTTCACTCCGAATGAACTTCTATAAGACGGATATTATGTGGCTATTACCTTTTATTAGGTAGACAGACACATTCTGACAAAATTCAAGATTTCAAAGAATTTCATTGGACTCTTTTTGAACGCAAAATTACTCTACCTTAATTTATAATATTGACGTATCAAAGTAATCGAGCAGAAAGGGGGCGAAATGGAGAACGTTACCCATTGTTCTAGCAGGTACCTTCGTATGGTACCTCCAGATCATGTGTCACCTACCTGGGTGGTCCAAAATAGATAGCACAAATATTTTGTACACATTATAATGTTAATATGGCTGTCTGAGGAGAAGCCGCGGCTTTGTCGTCGCGAACCACGACGAATGACGAGCCATGTTTAGTAACACTTAACAACTATACTCTGACCTCTAAGGGTCAGAGTGTTGGGTAACTTTACAAGGAAAGTGTTACGCAGGTAGGGGTCAAGGTATACTGGCTGAGCGGCTGTGCACGCGATGTGTAGAATCCTGATTCTGTATGTGCTGTGGGTGATGATTCGTTAGTCCATTGTGGACGTCCCTATTGTTCGCTCGGGTGCTAATGCGAAAGACATAAAAGAAAGAGCTGCCTGTGTTAGGAGACATGTTTTTTGCTGACGTTTTCAGAAGGTTGAAAGGGAAAATAAATCATTTATGTAAGTTATGGAGGTATAAATAGATCTTCAGACTTGATACTTACCTATCACTCATAATTTAAAAAAAAGTGTCTGGTTATTAGGATTGTATGTAGAATAAGACATAACGAAAACTATTAAACTCCAATTGGTTAAATAAAACTTAATATTTTTCCTCCGATAATTTTTATTCTTATTCAACCTCTCGTCCTTCTGTCGAGGTAGAAACTTGAAGAAAGTTTTACTTTTTCGTTCAACTTCAAACTTCAGTCACTAAAAAGGTACACACGGCTACACATCAAGCTTTACATTTCCAGTATAAGCTGACCCCGCATTGTACGGAAATCCTATACAATGCGAGATCAGCATGAACTGGAAATGTATAGCTTAATGTGTAGCCGCGTGTACCTATATTCCTCTCTATACACTGTTTGATATTCGTTGACTTTTCTTCGTTATGTGTAGGCATTTTTTCCAATAAGAGGGATCGAAAAAGGAGAGCTAATAAAAAGTTTAAAGAAAAAACTGTAATCAGCTGTACATTACTGTTAACTAACTAAATTTTCAATCTGAATCTGGTACAAATCTTATGAGAAGTGTCATATTCAAAACAAAAAGTACGCCTTCTTTCTTAAAAACCTCTATTTTGGACTGAAAAGATCTCTCTAATTATCCACGGTTAAAAATTAAAAATTAAAGTGTAATTACCTACTCCAAAATCCACCTAATTACATAAGACTTGTATCGTTGTGTCAACACCGTTACGTCGATAAAAAATCACCGAACAACACATTATCGTCCGATAATGTGTTGTTCGGTGATTCACGTATTTTGATTACCGCCATATTTATGGATGCTAGTCCAATTACAAAATAATCAAATAACGACCACAAACAGGATAACGCTTAAGTAACAGGTTAATCGTAGCTGGCGTGTTACAAGTTACAACAGTTCGGTATTCACCTTCGGCCAGATAAAAGTGGCCAGGTCCACATAAATAAATTTATTCATTAGGTGACACCCACACCATATCGACGCACTAAATCCTCCTTGTCGGCCTCTGTCTGGCTGTACGTAAGGTAAAAAGAAAAATTTGTCATCATTATACACTTACATTTTATAGGTTTGTTTGTGAGCGCGCTCTGGAATCGGAGAATTGATTTTGTTGGTTTCACTGCATGAAATATTATTTGTAGATTGAAATAAGGAGTTGAAATAATGGATTACTTGGCAAGTTGGAACGCTTAGTGTTATTTGAAAAGTTCAAAAGAAAAAAAAAAGATACAAAATAAAGTGGTTGAAAAGTTAAAGTTTAGTGTTGTTTTAAGTTAGTGTTCTTTGCCTCTAAATAACTAGGTTCGCTTTGCCAGAATGTAGGTAAAATATTATCTCTTGTACTAGTTTTCTCTATTTGGTAATGATTATGGAACAAAAGCACATTTCGTACTTTTAATATTTTTATCTCATCCATCTCAACAAGGAAAAAAAACATGAAAGAAAGTTTACCCTTTTCTGAAAAAAAAACAAACAAACAAACAAGGCCGAACTGTGTGAACTATTTTGGTTTCTTATATTTTAAAAATGGAATTGGTCTGGTACTATGGCGTAGATCGCGATCCTAAATAAAAATAAAACCGGCCAAGTACGAGTCGGGCTCGCACAAGATGGTTTCCGTACCACCATACATTATTTAGCAAATAAATGAAAATACTAAACGAAGAATAGGTATTTTTTTTTTTTCATCTTAATGAAAATCGCAAAGATAAATTTGTATTTCATAATGATACTATGAATTACAAAGTAATTTTTGCAGTTGCAGGAAATCACCCATATTTAATTAAATACCTTATGAATCGGCGTTTTTAGTATTTGTTAATTATACATAGTATATGGTACATGATATACAGAACTTTCAAATTCCTAACTTGTTTAGTTGTTGAGATAGAGCTCGTACAAAAATGGTCTAAAACTGACAAGTTTTACGGCACTCTCGTTGAACATTTTTGAAGAAAAAAGAAAAAAAAATAACTATTCTCTACTCGTTCAGCTCTAGACAATGACATCCCACATGCCAGGTTTAGTATTTTTTTTTTTCAAATTCAAAAGATTATTGTAAGGAGGAAACCCCAAAAAAATATTATGAAATTTTTAATTTTGTTTAATTTTTATTGTTTGTTGTTATAGCGGCAATAGAAATGCATAATCTGTAATATTTTCAACTGTCTACCTATTACGGTTCATGAGATAAAGCTCGCTGACAGATAGACAGACGGACAGACGGACAGCGGACGCTTAGTAATTGGGTCCCGTTTGGCACCCTTAGGGTACGGAACCCTTTCTTTTTTTTTTTTTTTTTTTTTGAGGATGGGAAATTATCAAATAACTTCTCCCGCTCTGGGTGGAGCGGGAGGGCGTGTCAGACTTTTACTGACTAAAACCCACCCGTGTTCCTTCCGTTGCCTGTGTGCCGAGGTCGCGATATCCCTTTCAGACAAACCCGCAACCCCGGCAGGCATTGGCCCTTTGGACCCCGTCAGTTGGTGCTGACATCTCTTTGAGGCGCGCGTGGAACACAACGCGCCGTCGACCCGGGCCTGGTCCCTATCGGACGGCGAGCTACCCATTGCTCACCGTCCGCAAGCCCGCGCCTACGGTGGCCGGAAGTCGGCTCGCGACTCCCGACGCCCGGGGCGTCTCCTGCGGCGACTAGGGGCGCGAGGGGGCGCATTTTGCCTCTCCCTCGCGCGCTCCGCCTCCTCCTTCGCGAGCATTACTGCTTCGCAGAAGGAGGTGACGGCCTCCCATGCACTCTCGCTCCGGACCATGGCCTGAACCAGGGCCGGACGCGAGAGATCGCCGCCGCCGATCGCCTCCGTCAGGACACGGCGGTGCTCCGCCCAAGCTGGGCAGACCTCCACCGTATGCTCCACCGTGTCCTCCGGGCGATCCACACAGTGGTGACACCCGGGCGTTTCCTCCCGCTTTATCCTGAACAGGAACCTCCCGAAACAACCATGTCCGGTGAGGACCTGTGTCAGGCGGAAGGTGAGGACGCCGTGGCGCCTCTCTAGCCACTCCTCAAAGAGGGGACTTATCGCCACAATTGTGGCGTGCCCAGGGGTACGGAACCCTAAAAATGAAATCTTGGGTTACACACACATATACCTACCTAATTAGATTGACTTCAAAATAATTATTACATCGTAAGTGTATGGCAGTGAGTTATGGAAATGTAATTAGATTTTTTTTGCCAACTCAGTAGGAATGTCAGTAAATTAATATTTTTCAACCTACTGGAAAAATGTTAATTTACTGAAAGTATCTATTTTTTTCCTTAGAGATGTGGATTTTCCATTATGATTTTATCCGACTCCTTCCGTTATTTGTCGTTAGGCGGAGGAACTTTGTTATTAATGAATCGGACAGTTTTATTTTGTAAACCGTGTGGGTTTACAAATTAAAACTGTCCATTCAATTTAATTGCCTTCTATTAAATACTTTAAGTGAAGAAGTAATGCAAACACAGCACCCCCAGTGTTATTAGATTGTTTTATGGTCTATTTATATCTTTCTATACATAATATAACTTTAAGTCGCTCGTCGTGTCTGTCTGTATGACCGCGTTGTTCTTCAAAACTACGCAACGGGTTTTGATGCGGTTTTCACCATCATTTAAAGAATTGATTCCGGGCTTGTGTTCTGAAATCTCGATGTTTTGTCAAGTTGTAAAAACAGTGCCAAGGAGGGATGGGTTGCTAGTTATTCAGATAAATTTATGTTTTAATACTACGTGCTACCCACGATGATGTATACAATTAAGAACACGGATTTAAAAACAATTAAATCGTCATTCAATTGTAACATTTTTACATACTTGGAACCAGATTTTGCTAGTGGCAAATAGGTAAGTAGATACCAAAAGCGGTTTGATTTTAATTTAATGCCGAAGGCAATATCTCTTTGTTCGCTCCAATAGAAAATTATCTAAAAGGCAGTAAACGGAGACCGTGTGCGCCGGCGCTGTGTAGCACATCTGGTGACGAATTGTCTCACTGGTTGTTCTGTTCATTAAATATATATCAGTAGAAAAGCTTTGTATCGTGAATGCAGCATGTATTACTTAGTAGATTTTTAATTTGTAATGTAGCCATTGAGATAATCTTCTTTATTCATTGACAGGCCTTTCGGCTCATTTTTTGTCTCTTTTGCAAAAAATTAACTAAATGATAAGCTTTTTCCATAACGCTTCTTGGTGTATAAGTAAATATAAGTCACGTACTAAGTCAATCCCGCCCGCAATTTTTTTTTTGAAAATCACTGTGTTCAATGGTGAATGAGTCCAAAGCAAACTTTTGTACTCGTATTACTAGAAAAGTAGTTTACACTAAATCTGTACGCCTATACTGTATACGATAGCAAAATTTGACTTGCGAGTAGGTATAATACCTAAGTCAAAAATTTATCACCACTATAAACTCATTATTATATTTTATATTTCGCTAAGTATCTGGTACATGTTGATGGGCCTACACTGTCCTCTCATACCTGTATAGTTGATCGAAGCTTTTAACACTGTAATTTGGAAAAATTGTGAAAACCATTTACTTTTAAAAGAGTAACCGTGGAGTTTCTTGCCGGCTCTTCTCCATAGGAAACGACCAATTGGAACCGTGCTCCTAGCATCTGACGTTTCATAAGTGCCCTTGTAGGTTTATGTGAAATAAAACATTTTGAATGTTGAATTGAATTTTGAATTATACTCTAAGTATAACTCGCGCGGGCGCGCGTCTGCGATGCACAAAGATGGCTTCGTACAAATGTGAAGATGCATCCTTCCTACCTTCTTGTTGCCAACATATAATAAAAAATTAAAAAAATCAGGAATCGTAGGAAATTTTTAGGTGGTTGGTACTCAAAGTAATTAAATATTTTTTATTTGATTAATTTAAAACAATTTGAAAATTACTTTTTACTAACTTGTTTATTAGTTATTACAGATTGACTTTAAATAACACAATAAGCTTGCTAATAAAATAATTTCCAAGAAATATTTATTTCCTTTAGGTTTTTTGTTTTGTGACATGTGAATGACAGATTGCAAGTCTGTCGTATTTATTTTTGAAATCTTTTGTTTCGTATTTAAATACTTTATGCGTTATTTTTTAATCGTTTCTTAATAATCTCAGCAATTAGGTACTAAAGTCGAAAGCCAATAATGAAAAGAAACCATCAAGTATTTTTCAAAGAAATTTTCAATAAAGAAACCCTTTCAAAATCCCAGTACAAAACGTATTTATCTGTGTACAGGAAACCACAACTTCGACGAGATTGATACAAGTTATTGAGTAAAGAAAACTTCCAATTAAATTGTAAAGAACGGATATACAGGTACCTACGTAGTCGGGCAGGCGCGTCAGTTGCTCTGCGGCCCGTATAAAAGTACCTTCCACCGATACATTTTTCCCTGTAATTATAGTACAAAAACTCGCCAGTGATACAATCCTTATGCTGTAATCTAGCGGTTTATCAAAATATGCTACTACCTACTGTATTTTCCATCATAATTTATTTTAACCGTCATTAATTCTTCTTTACATTAATTATTCGAAACAGATTGCTGTACCTACACGTGGTTCTACATTTATTTGCGTCAAAGGGTGAATAGTGACATTTCGTTTTTAACGTATTCTACCATCGGCATCCTCCCCCAATATCAATGAATAAATAATTCGTACACATAAGCTTTTCGGAACGATAAAGTTTTGAATATTGAACTACTCTTCAACTTAATTAGAATGGAACTCACTCCATACAGTAACTATTAAAACGGATGCTAAGCATAGTCAAGTAGAACTTACTTTAATTAGAAGCTAATCGGCACTATACCTTTGTCTCTGCCGGCTCACACTAAAGTATATAAGATAGAGCGAGAGAGGTATACATTAACACCTTCTTTATGAAGAAATGGTAAAAGATCACCTGTGCTCACTACCGTAATTCTACCGAGCGGTAGAGCACCTGTCCCTTTCATACGGTTCATGCTTAAGCTGAACCGAACGAGTGCGAGTAGGAGTAGTTTCATTTGTGTGTCGTGCGAAAATGTCGTAAGAGGCACTTTGGCGATACAACAATATAGTCATTGTGTGTATGTTGTTAAGGGGTATATTGTTTTAGTATTGATAAGTTTAAATTTTAAAATCTAAGAACGGGACGGAAGGTTGCGTTGCAATCGAGCTGTGTTGTAATTTTGACGCGTTCGGAAATCGAATTAAGAGCGTTAGAGTGAGAGGTGCGCGGAGGTTTGCTCGGCGGAGGTAGTTTTTTGTTATTGTTTGGCGGCGGAGATTTTTTCTGAGGCGTGCAAATGGGAGTAGGCGCGCGAGTGGGCGCGCCGGCACGACAAGCGCGCTCTTCAGTGTTCTGGCTGAGCTTCAAGCGAGCGCGTGCGAGCCGGGCCGCGTCCTATAGGTGCTCATACCTTATCACAAACTGGGTTCTTAGAGCCAATCGAACTGTTGAATAACGTGGACTATTTGAAGTGAACTTTTTGGTTGGTGCCGCATGCTAGCGTTGCAGAGAGCTCGTGACCTGAAGGTGGCTCGACCATGTTGATATCGGCGGGCAGTGGCCCCACGCCCGAGTTCTCCCCCGTCTCGTGCTGCGCCCCCTGGAAGATGGAGCCAGCACCCCCAGCTCCCGCTGCCATCACACAGTCGCTCAACATATCACCCAATGGTAAGCTTTTGTGCAACTGCTTTTATTTGCCCTGAAAGTGATCTATATTATTTCAAATGATGGTCAAAAACCTTGTTTAAAAATGCATGCTTAAAATTAACGTTATAAAAGTTTTTAAGCTTTCCTAAACACTAGTCTGTGTTGAATCTACAGGAATCTAACTAAAACGTGACAATGCATTGCCAAAAAAAAGTAGACTCAAAGAAAGATATGTAAAATCACCGATAAGTTGTAACAATTTAAAACTCTGCCTAAATGTCTATTCCAAATCAATAAAACAAAAGCTTTACCTTTGAAAATTTTACCTGAACACTAAAATTGTTTAACATGCTGATTAACAAGAAATAAAGTAAAAGATACATAGCCATTTCTGTAACTTTCAGACTGCCTGAATAGTTAAAGGCCTTTAATATCTTCAATTTTGAACATTGAAGTTGTTTTTAAATGGCTTATTTATAATTAAACAGCAAAACGTTACAAACTTATTTAAAAAAAATAAGGCTTCCATTATGGAAAAGCTATTTCCACGTTATCTTCTAAAATGTCTCAAAAGAACACGACCATTTTCTAAAACTCTTAGGCAGGGTGTATTTATTTCTAAAACAGCTTCATCTTCAGCATTACAATCATTTCTGAGAATACACTTGACATGTTCAACAAGTATCTTAAACATAACAATAGCAGTTTTTTTTTCGAAACAATTTAGGAATTAAACGTTGATTGATACTCCTTGCAATAAATAGGTAACAGTGACCGAAGTATATTTAAAGAAATCCGTTTTTCGTAGCAGGGTTCTTCTGATCTATTATTCAAATGAATACCTTATACTCAATATATTAAAAAAACGCTTAATTTATAAGACAACATTTAGATTATTTACCAACTGTCTGAAAAGATCCTACTAAAATTATTTAAAAAATATACTTTTAATAGACTTTCTAAAAAGACATAAAACTAGAACTGCATGAAGATACCTAAAAATATTGTTTGTACTGTAAAATATTTTTTTTATGTTTTCTGTGCTCCTAAGCGTATACTCTAACTCCTACAAATCCGCCCCGCATAATAATATTCTGAAAAGACACCTACCTTCATTGTCATCGCCCATCATGTATTAAATGCTTTACTACTTTTAACTGACATTTTTTCCTATAGTTTATTTTTGTGCCAATCCCGTTGCTCCTTTGTCAGCCTCATCCAGGTTCTACCGATGATGGTAACAAGATCTTCCGCTCCGGGGATTGACGTAGAGAGGCCTATTATATGCTTAACATTGGATAAAGTCGGGCTGTGGATAAGGATAATGGTGAATAGTTTATTCCTTCTAAAGCACAGCGAACATCTAAAACAGTGAGGAGTCACTTTATCTATAACAAAAATAGAAAGCAAATATTATTAACCAATTGAATCGCATCAATCGGCTGATTAGTGACACCAAATTAAAAATAACAACGCGGCAAATTGATGAAATAACATAAATCAACTTTTTGTTAGACTGTTTTATTTGAATTTACCTTTTGTATTTTTAATGGAACTATAAAAAAGAATGAATGTTTATAATTTTATTTTATTATAAAGTGAGTCCCCACTGTAGAGTCGATAAGCCGACGCCGGCGGCGACGGTCTCGGATTATTGAAGGCACCTTCTATTATGCCTTCTTCTTTTTCATAAATACACACAAATAACACGAAAAGTTTAACCGAAATCTTTTTATTAATGAAAAAAAAAAAAAAAAAATATTTTATAATTTATAAAATAAATTCTTAATTTTCCACACGTGTGATAAAAAATCATCATGCAAAAAATATATTGTAATTAACAATTTTTTGACTAATAGAATTAGGTATACAAAAGTTCATGCTTTTACGTGGAAACTGCAACTTAAAAAAGTTTGTGGTATAAAAATAAGTTCAACAATGCCGTTTTATTGACCAACAGAAACAAATTAGCTTTTGCTTATTGTTCTTACTGGTGAAATACTTCAGCATGCACTTCCAGAGTCCCAGGATACTGCTGATGATAATTTAAGTAGGTACTCAATGAATTCTGCAATGAAAATGCTTTTATAAAATGATCCATAAAACCTTCATATAAAACCAGCCAACACTACAATTTACACCAAACATTCATAAAGGTCTTTCAAAAGTTTAAAAGGGTAAAATATTTCTTTATCCTGAAAAAAAAAGAACCCAGAACACAGCTCTGATGGTGACGAGTGTTTTATAGGAAACAACTTAGTTTACTATGAAATTGCTGAACATCTATCTCCTACAAAATAAATCATCACAGTCGCATGCCCGCTGACACTAAACGACACCTAAGTACTTGAACAAAAAGCGACTCTTGCTACGACACAATAAAGTGCAATTCAGGTCGCACAGCGCTAATTACCAACAGTTATATTCACCTAGAAGTTGCCTCTCTTTCTATCGCGTAACTCTTAGATTTTCTGACTACGTTAAACTCACTGAAATGGCACGGCTCAGCGACGAGACATGAAATCTAACAACTAGGTACATTTAAATGATTTTGCGGAGTGAACCATCTGTATTGATCTGTGACAATGCGCTTTTATTCAGGCATTACATTTAGATGCCTGAATAAAACAGCGCAGTGTAGCGCTAATTACTGTTGGTAATTAGCGCTGTGCGACCTGAATTGCACTTTATTTTGTCGTAGCAAAAGTCGCTTTTTGTTTAAATGATTTTGCGGAGTGAACCATCTGTATTAATCTGTGACTCTCCCGTCTGCTTTTATCCAGGCATTACATTTAGATCAACATCCAGTTAAGTGGAAACTCTGGAAATTCATCGACCCTTCCAACAGTGTGTTTGTGGAACTATAGTTAATAATAGTTAGTTAAGTATTTTACTTTGGTTCACTAGGTCGTTTTATATACCACCTATTTCACTTATTTCTATTTGGCTAGTATGGTTCATGTATTAATGCAAAAAAGAAAGAGCAGCTTGGTGCGGATCATAGTTGGACCCAAGTCGAGTCCAGAAACACATTGGAGACTCTTCGTCTGTCTAGTCCCTCATCCCTCTAGAAAGTTAAGATAATTCTACTTCTTTACAATAGAATATATACCTATTCATAACCTGTCTATCAAGATCACTACTGATCAAAAAAGTAGAATCAAAGTCGTAATGTTAAAAACAAAAAACTGTATAATTGGTGTCCATACTCAAGTTCTCTCTTCCATAAGCAAGTTCAGTATATTATTATAGTCCATCAAAAGTAATAAACATCGTCAGACTTACTTTTTCAAGTTATGTTCAAGTCGGCTCACATTTACAGTTAATATAACGCCTTACATAACAGTAAAAGATATGATAAGATGCCCCTGTAAATTAGTATTTTAATTGCATTTATCTGATCTTACCAAGCCTTTAGAGAAGCGCGTACATTTATCTAATGGGCGCAAACAATCTACCTTTTTTAATGAGGTGGTTATGATAAGCATTTAAAAGTACATGACTATTTATTAAAAACATACAGAATACCCACTATAACTGTGTCACTAAGTTAGGTACTATAACGGTTTAGTGCGTGTCCAATATTTTCATAAATTATCAAACGCTGCGCGTGAGGGTACTGATTTATTTTCTTTCCATTCAAAGACTTTTTACAGTTTATTTTTTTCCTATTATATCTTAATAATTGGGAAAATTGGGACTGATGAGAGAAAAAGTGTGTATATTATCTGGAATCAACCATTGTCAATAAAGATGGCGGCTCAAAAAACCAACTTGGCCGTTTGATGATCCCGGGTACGGGGTCCTACCTACATATGAGAGAACCTCTGAAGTCAATAACCAATTCGACAAGCAAATAGAACTTAAATCATAAATTATTCTTGAATGCACAATCATGTTCAGCCAGGAAACGGGGTTCTGGATATAAAAGAAACTAGTTCTTCTAATGGTTGTTCAGGAAACAGTAGCGCTAATTAATTTACAATAATTGTTTCCCACAAACAGGACTGTAGGAAGCATTCGATTTTAATTAATTAAACTTTATATTAAACGGAAACATAACATTTTCTTTACTTGACTGTAAGAGCGGGATGATAAGCCCTACTATAATCTCTATTTATATCTTGGTATCTATCTGTAAACACTTAATTTTATTATAATACTAAAATGGAATGGCGCTTGAGTTCATTGCAATAATTCCTGAATACTGAAAAATGATGTAGCGAGCTAACGTTCTAGTGCTGATGATAAGTTAGCAAGTTGCTGACTCGAAAGTTATTGCAATCAAGGACCGGTGCGTATTTTACTAGGGGTTTTGGCACGATCGGTTGGATGATTTCAGTTCAGTCACTTCCGGCAAATAGGGAAATATGTCAAGTACTTATCTACTGTGACTACTTGAGTTGTACACTTGTACCTATGCAAGTGTAGAGTATTTTTCTTCAATGGCGATTATAGACGTGACAGATAACGGCGTATTTATCTCTCAGAGAGCAATTTGAAAAATAAGTAGTTAAATATACACATCACGAACCTGATCATTCATACATAATTATGTAATTAACTTAAGATACCTAAGTGGTATGTTCGCGATATTTGTCACGTCACTGGCCTCGTATATGTGGACTGAGCTCTGTCCACATCGACTGCCTGTCATTTGTCATCGCTTGAGCCAGCTGCCGCGATGAGTGAGCGAAAAGTGCCGACCATCGCACAACATTGTCCGCATTGTACTGCCGATCGAACTAATTAATCGATAGATCGGCCGCTAGATTGCCCAGTAGCGTTTCCGGTGAAGGTTGCTCAATATTCACCCACCGATTTATATGCGATACAGCATTCGAAACGTTTTGATTGACGATAGCAAATAATTGGACAAACAGAATTGGTTACCAGTTTAAAGATCGAAAAAAACTTAATTATAAAAAAGTGATAGAATGTGTTTGTAATTTAGATAGATACGTAGGTACCTAATTAGATAGAATAGTCTCTCAAGTACTCATCAACGTCGAAAGTAGTTGGCTTAACTTTATTTGATTCAGTCCTAATTACATACTTCACCTTTAGTAATGTTAACAAAATGTAAATAGGAGAAATAAATTCAATGATGGATGATTCAATTGGCAAGACGTTAATATATGTATGTAATTGAAAATATAAAGTATTTTCACGTCAATTACCTGACTCATAAACGTCGAATAAATTTTCATTCAGTACAATACATCGCAGGCAATGTTTTTTTCGCGTCAGTACGTTTATATCGAGACGCGTTTGATCAGGTGCTTTAATAAATCTAATTAACATTTAAATGGTGAACACGCATAATAATCAGGTGGCTTTGTAAACTGAGACGATGCTCCTTAATTAGTAGACAATAGCAACAATGTATTAATGAGCCATTAAGTCGGTTAAAACATTGAATACATCGGTTGCTGAATAAACAGTGGAGCACTTGTTCATACTGACCGAGTGCCGTATGACGCAAGCGGTGGGTCCGTAGTGCAGCAAGTGTCGCTTGTGCCGTGTGCCGTGCCGAAATGCACCGAGATGCCGATGGTGACACAATTGTGTGCGTGCCCAACCGCCTGCCATTGAAATGCACCGCCATCTACAAACAGCATAAAGGCGGAACTTCAAACTGTGTGATGAATTCCAGTTTGAATCTAATAAGAAATGTTTTATTAATGCTAAAGAAGTAGACAAACCTTTTGTTAAAAATCATCAGAATAAATAGTTTTTCATAAATGAGAATTCAGATTTATTCACGTAAATAATTCAATATCTTACTATTCTGTGCACATCTGTAACTAGAATCAATTATCTTAAAATTCAGGCTATAAATAAGTCTAGCAAATTTTTGAATTTATTAATGAAATTTATGCATGAAATTAGTATAAATTCTGGATTTCATCAGCTCCATGTCAAACTGTAATAGTCAGACATTGTTGATACAAATCAAACGCATAATAATTCTAGACGTAAATTACTTTATGAATTTATTACAATCCCAACGAGATTTTAATAAGACAGTTGACACAAAAGTTTGACTAAGTAGATTTTGGTTTCCCACGTTTTGTTTTGAGAACATTGTAATACCATAACAGCCAATTTTAAAAGCATCATATTGAAATTCAATGTACAACAAAGAAGTTCATATCTAACCAGTTTGAAAACAAAATCCCGTGAACACGATTACCACGTATGTTACCGGCTAGGTTCTATAGCCGCCGAGCGCTGCAAGCAAGAATAGTCCTTATGGTAGTTAGTTATGAACTTCTTTGATGGTACTTACTGAAATCTATAACTGTACTTATTACATTAGTCCACAACATCCCAAGAAAGAATTTGATAAACAATTTAAAACACCAAAGTTTCCCGGATTTTCTGTTTAACCGGTAAAGCCCTGGGTGACCCTCAAGCACGTCAATTAGCACGTTAATTAGTTGTTTATCAGGCCTTTAACGGTTAATTAGACACGGTCTATATAACAAAACCAATCAATGTTACACCTATTAGATGAAAAGATTCATTTTAAGTTTGTACACTCACTGGTTTGTAAGCTAAGCTTGAAAAAACGTAGGAAAAACGTGTCTAAATAATTGCAATAGTTAATGAATTAAAGAACCCGTAATTTGATGAAGTCAGACGGTCTGTCACGTAGCATCTTAAGTCAGAATCCTCATTTTCTGTTCACAAAAAAGCTATTATCTTGATACAAGAAGAAGTGTTGAAAAATAACGACTAGAGTTTGGAACAGGCCGAGTAAATGAGAACAAAACATTTGCGATGATGAACGGAACAATGAGAATTGTTTGGGGTGATTTGTCGATTTTTTGGTAACGGATAAGTAGTAAGGAACAAAAAAAACCCCACAAAGAGCGAGTTGGACTGAGAGTTCCGTATACGAGTTGGTATGAAAAATATTTTTCCATTTTCAATGCTAAATTTGAATTCTTTGCCACCACAATACTAATTTTATTAGTAAAGGTATTTTGTTGATTACTGAAAAACTGTGCTAGTTAGAAATACCATTATATTTTTCTTGTACCTAATATGTACATAAACATCCAGTAACAAGATTTATTTCAGTTTTTGGCTTTGTAAACTTCGGAATATTTTAGCGAATAAGTCTAAAACTAAACTGCATAAATGTTGAAAATGTTCCACTTAAAATTATCAACGGTCCATTTTGGCTCCTATTACAATGAAAAAAATTTTTTTTTTTTAAATCTTTCATTTGCTATGTAAGTGAACAAACATTGTTTATAATGGAAGTTATAAGCACTAGTATTTCCTGAAATAAGCAACTATGACAGACAAACATACACTACTATAAGAGTTCCTTTTTTACCATTTTAGTACGGACCAACCCTAACAATGGAAAAATTGCAACATGTTTAAAGATTTTTAGAGAGCAAAGTCTGACTCTTTTATCAAAGAAACATCAAACCATAAAGAATAATTCGATGCCTATGTACCCTTGTGTTTTTATATTTGTATAGTTAGTCATTTAATTTGGTACCTAGTGTAAATAGTTAACGGTAAAGAATACCATATTTTTACATGACTATAAAAATAAATAAAAAACAAAACCATTTCAGTGTTGGAGTTTTATAGTTGATCCTAAGCAAACAATTTCTCAAGAAAAGTTTTCGGGTTACTGGATGTTTCCCTATTAAAAAAGGAAAATATTTGGAAAATATTTAACAAATCTTCTGAAAACCTATGGACCTTTAAAATTTATGAACTTCTAAAATCTTTAAGGGCTTCTACAGATGCACGCTTTTTTAAATAAATGAGCCTCTTTTTAACTTTCTGGCCTTTCCTCACAGTTGGTCGCGATAACTAAGCTAGGGTACCCCGACCAAAAGGGTAAGGTTAGTTTAGAGCTGTGACTAAATGTGAGCTGACCGAGCGAAGCGAGCGGTTCTGCGGCAGCGTCCGACGAGCTCTACATCTAAGTTGGTCGCGAGCTTAGGGTTCACATAAAAAGGCGCGTTCATTATATTAGTGTTCAAAAATATTTTAGGAAAGCTAAATGGGAATTATTTCAGGGTCGATTAAATACATAAGGACCATTTGCGCCACAAATTACTAAACACGTATAACGCTAATCGAATTTAAGACATCGTTCTGTTTCTGTCAATTGTTTGAAGCTGACAAAGAAGTAATGATGTTTTAAATACGTAATTTATTTAGTAATTGGGGGTGCAAGCAGGCCTAAATTAATGTGCATGCATCAATTTAGACCTGCTTGCACCCCCATTAACTGAGGTCTAGTGTAAATCAGAGTAATTAATCCGTGACTTTTCAGATCATTTTTGGCAACGGCCTTTTAACGACAGTATCGTTTCTGAGCTTCATAGCGGCTGAGTAACAAAAGTGTTTCTGGTAATATATGCTTGCCATACTGTAACACATCTAGCTAACCTGGCTGATTTATTGTATAGATTATTTTAATAGCACTAGACGGTATGCGAATCCACATTCGTATACAGACTTTGTCCGGTACATTTGTACTTAATATCTTTGACACATCGTAATAATCCGTCGAAAACGAATACAATTTTTTTTTTATTAGTCTAAATGTACTTTCAACACAAATATTATTATAGTTACAAACAAACTCAACAAGTAGATGTGAACGAATGCTAAGTAAAAGCGTTCATTTATTGTCTATATTAAAGCTTACTTCCGCTGCGGATGCCGTCTGAACCGACTATTAAATCTTCGCGAATCGAGCACATTGAATATGCAACGAAGTCGAAACACAGGATAGCCACGTTACGTTTGTCAAGCATACCATCCAGCGTAATTTATTAACACAAACAAAAAGTACGGGTTTTTTGTACAAGTTTTTATACTGTTTATTTTTATCGAATTGTATGAAATGAACTGACTGGTGTCTAAACATTCACATATCATCGAGCACCCCAATTTGTGTAACAGATTTTCAATTACAATCTGAAGGATTTTTAAATAAAATAAGAATCCATTGCTTTTTATGTTTAAAAAATCGTCTGCTCGACAGCGTAAGTTACGCAATGAATATTGTCGAATTGTCGGAAGGAATGGCATTGCCAGTACGCAATACGCAATTACTTCGCAGTTTTCTGTGGCTTCAGACCAAATGAATACAAAACCAGAACAAGAGCAAGAGCATTCTTTTGTTGATATCTTTTATACATTGCAACAGCTAATC
Source organism: Agrochola circellaris (assembly GCA_914767755.1). Lineage (NCBI taxonomy): Eukaryota > Metazoa > Arthropoda > Insecta > Lepidoptera > Noctuidae > Agrochola > Agrochola circellaris. Next base: position 9,708,673 of record OU611847.1, read on the forward strand.
AATTTTCTCGCCTCCCCCTTAAGACCTAGGCCAATTATTTTTTTGATATTCTGATAGCTCATGACCTAAAGAGGTGCCTAAAGAATATGAATTAAAAATCGAATAAAATAAAATTTGGCCGGTATTCTATTTCTTAACATTTTATTAAGGAACGAAGGAATGTTCTGTCCCTGTTTACACAAAAAGAATTTGGTAGAGGAGGGATTGTACATTCGCTCATATTTTGGACTAAATCGACTTTCAGATGAGTGAGGTGAATAGCCATAGCCAAGCAATCCTCTCAGCACAATATCAATTAACAGTTTCAGGAACAGAAGACCTACGACACTGTGATCTTTGCAAAACTTTTCATCAAGGCTTTGATAGGCATTTGTTACATCTTCCTTCTCTTCTTCCAGACTAAAAAAAAAATACCAAAGCTGCACTCTATTTCTCCTATAGCCTTTTCAAATTAATAATACTATGTGAGTGATGTTTGTTTTCAGCGTTGATACGATCGATAACTGTTCCGATCCTTCGAACCAAGCCATCCCCTCTCTTCCACGTATTTTAATGATAAGGAAATAAAGATATCCCATCAGTATTTCTAGAATATACATCAGTGTATAATTGGCTATATACATGTGAAGTTGGTAATTATACCTGCCCATTAGTTTCCATCCATCTACAGATAAATTTATGAGCAGGAATGCGGGATCTCCTTATGTTTCTACTCCTGTTAAGGTAAAACATTGTACTTAAGATTAAAATTCTTATTGTTGTTTATGACATAATTTTCAGTTTTATATTGTTTTTTTGTACGATCACTACCTAGTGACCTTACCATTAAAACAAAGAGGGTTAATAATACTCGTACCTACGAGTATTATTAACCCTCTTTGTTTTAATGGTAAGGTCTTTAAAAGTCTTATTAGTTGTGGTACAGCTGTTTAGAAGTTTACAATGCCTACTTAAATTAAAACTAAACTTACTTTTATATATTTTAATGAGTTGTATTGAAACGTAACAAAAAAACTGAAACCTTATAATATTTTATTTACAAACATTGTGAAACGGGTACTTGTAAAGCAACAAAATCAGTTTGGGCTTTACTACTGCTTACGTCACATAATATACCTACCTACTCACCTACCTGAACATTGATGTTCTCTAATCATATTGCTCTATCCTGGATGAGAAGCTTTAGAACGAAAAAATACAAAAAGGTCTTTAAAATACAAAGATTTTGGTAACATGATTGCAAGTAAGAAATTCGAGGTAGAGTTGATTTTGTTAGTGTCTTCACATTGGGAGATCAATGTAAGCATGCATGGATTCGTAGAAGTAACGAATAGGGTTCGTAGACCAGCGTAGAAGAAGTGTCTACGCTTCGTAGACTCATGTAGGCGCTGCGGCTACGCTGCGCGTACTTTCAACGAATGCCTACGAGCGTTCCACCAAGCAAACCAATGCTCTAAGCAGGGAAAAATTTTAGTAGCTACATTGAACATAGTCAGGATGACATGACATGGAAAAATTAATGACGAAAATACAATATGAGAAAATAATAATGAAGAACCATTACCACGCAAGTTGGATAAACGAAAGGGCCCTGTGTATCAGACTGGCAAACCAACCGCGGTACACACGGTTGTCTCACTTAAATGATACAATTCTTACGATACTGTCATTGGTCCTCCATGCGCCTCTGCAAGAAAGTCGTTTTACGTTGTTTGTGTTAAAATGGCTCCTTTTATTGTGCGTCCTGCAGTGTAACCTTTAACAAACCTTTGTCGTTTCAAGTAAATATTAAAGTAAATTGCATATCTACTGAACTCCTTATTGGGGTAGTATTGGAAACAGTTTTATACATTATATTAGACCAGCTTTTGTCCACGGCTTCTCCCGCATGTATGTCTGAAATTATCAAATGGGAACGTACTCAGACTACCGGGATAAAAAACGTATCCTATGTCCTTACCCAGGTCATGATCTACCCGTGTGCCAAATTTCATTTAAATCCGGCGTGAAAAGCAACAGACGGATATACAGACAAAGTTACTTTTGCATTTATAATATGTATTAAGTATAGATTCTCAGTAAATGCTTTGCTCTGTAGATGTCATACTCATTAGTTACTAGTTCTGCATAATATATGTAAAGCTCGATCGTAAATAAGTTGCTATAAGGTTTAAAAGAAACGCCAGGTTGATTAGCAAGAGGTCGGTATTCGACGATCACGATAGTTGATTGATATAGTCACCGCACCCACCGTGCAATAATTTAATACCAATAGGTACATTACAAAATAAAAGGCATAGAAAAACTAAAACTCGTTTCTATGAGAACTGATTCAATATCTCAATTCACACTTAAACAATTGTTGATACCTACTTTAATAAACAGTACGGCTTTATTGATTCGGCATACCCAAATGAAAAACAGTCTGATAATGCATTTATTTTGATTGCTTTCAATCCGAGTGCAATTATTATTAATACCTCACTTCATATCCGTGATATTTACAGTATTTTGTTCTTTCGAGATCATTTCACGGACAATTTAACTCAAATCACTGAAATCGCCATTTTAATACAGAAGCGAGTAACAACGGTCTTTAACCCGACTCATATCCATAATTCATGCGTATCTTTAAACAATTTCAAAAGAATTGTTGTTGCATGTAATTCTTTGCAATCATAAAGGGGCAATATCGAGTACACTTTCGATCTCGTATTGAAATTTACACGAAAGGTGGTAATTTTCCGCTGCGTGATGACATTAATAGCGGCGAGACGCGCGGGTAGAACAATATTTTTCGCATAAAACTGTTTTACATTCGGCCGAAGTCGGCGTTCGCCGCGCTGCCTCTCGGCCCCCTCGCCGCCTCGGATCACTTTACATGTTTATACGACGCCTGCGCAGGTGTACCGACCAAACTTACGTGTGTTTGTTTATACAATTAAACTATTGCCGCACAAAATATTGCCTACATGTATGTAAATTGTAATTTTCATACCTGTTTAAATTCACAGATAGCGCCTTATTAGTTCCATGTTCGTTAATTAGCGATGCGTTTTACGATCATTATCTAATTCTAACTGTTCTAAGTGCATTCACCTAACCATAAGGACTATAATTGCAGAGGTGTCTTATTCTCAGGGCCCATCACAAGTGACACCCGACCGTCGCATTTCCATAAGTAATTGAAAACTAAGTTTAACCACGCACATCTAATAAGATAAGCAAATCACAATTTGCATTAGTGGCGGAGCTAATTAAATAAACAAACTGTCTAGTTGGGATCGTTAAACATTAACAAATAGATAAAATGAGGCCGTAAAAGCTTAAAAAACTGATGGCCAATAAATAATAGCGGCGACCATGCGCCGGAGTCAACGCCAGTCAATACATTCTAATCAGTGATTTATTGCCACTAATCCTCAGCTCAGCACAAATAAGCTATCTTGTCGATTTAATGTTGTATCAGCTCAGGCGTGAAACTCCCGCGCACCACTAAGTGGTCCTTCCAGTTTCCACTCGAAATATTTTAATAAGGCCTCACTGCTCACGCACCCTAATAAAAACACACACACGCACTCACCAACACGAACGATCTCCTTTAAAACCTCTACTCGTTTGAGTCCAATTTATTTATAATAGTAGCGACACTAAGAATCTACATTTTTGCTCTAAACGGTGTTAATTTATTGACCGTGGGCAGATAATATCACTTTTTTTCTCCCATTATTAAAGCGATTACACGAGAAATTATACGTCGTAGTCGAGTCCCGAGCGATCCATCGGAATGAGCCCTGCTATCTAAAGTGCTCCTTACTGGTTCACGACAAGGGTCAGTTTCCCTTGAGAGCTTTACGAAAGCTTGATAATACTTTCGTTGACGAAATCGCCTTATTGACTCGCTAATAAAAAGTTTTAAGTTATGGACAAGTTATGCCACTTGCATTAATTTCGATGCTTAACCTGATAAACAAATTATGGTATATTAAGTTAATAGCTTAATTTATAATTGAATGTGTTACGATGTGTTCATAAGAAAGCATTGTTACGATCGGCCTTTAGCATATCTGGTTGCTATTAACGACAAATTGCAGGGATAAAAATATGTATGTGTACGTGTTGAGAGATCGAAACTTTAATGCTTGAGAAACATTTTAATTTTGTATTTATGCCATCGACGGATCCAGTTTGTCTGCCTATAAAATTTTATTTTTACACCATTCTGTCTGATTTAAAAAATTGTATTTCTTAATCTTATTAAAAAGTTATTTATTTTATTGCTAGATTTACACCATATTTTATGAAATGTGAGGAAGGGTTTATGGACGGAGGTCTGTTATCATGGCGAGTTGATTACCTACGCGTGGTGAAGTTTTCTACGACAATTCACACAGGCCGTATGGTTAGCGTGCTGTGGCTAGTAATAAAAGTGGTTGCTGAGCCTTTGACACAGTATAGTAATGACACAGGGACGGGACGTAATGAGCGCGCACGGAATCACCGCTTACGTGGAATCAGGGTCGACATTTCGCCAGAGGCACTCCCATCACGGTCACATGTAAAAAACAAATGTTATATCAACGAGGATCATAAAGTCTGCCAAATGATTGTTGTTATTTGTTTTGATGACTTAATTTTATTACCTTTCCTGACGGGTTTTATAGAAATCGTAAAAGCAGCTAATGATTTTAATTGATACGTTTTCTGATTAACATTTTTTATTTATTCGAAAGCCGATACCGAGCTGATAAAAATGCGGTTTATAGGAATATGAATAAATTAATGCAAGGAATATTTTTGTAATTTCACACTTCCACGGTGAAGCTTATCATCTTGCGCAAGTCGTAAAAGACGACTGCTGCGGAGAGGTGTGGAGTCGGTTGTAGGTCCTACTGATAAACAGGCTATATTCTGGTATGCTGTCACCACACAGTGGAATTCTTCTAAGTTTATTTATTTAATTTATTAAGTGTGGATAAGCGAAGTAAGGATAGCACTCTAGCTTACTGTGTGATACTTATGGTTCACATGTTTCTAATCTGCGTTCGCCATTCATTTGCCAAACATGTGAACAAACACGGGTTTTAGGAAAAACAACTGTAATGCCTACAAATAAGGTTCACTTTGCGCTACAACTTCATATTTTTTATGACCTTTTCAACAGGACTAGTCGGTCTAAAATCCACTTTATTTACACTTGCATAAATTTGATGTTTGTCTAAGTGGAAAACTCGTGTTTGTTTACATGTTTGGCAAATAACTTGCGAACGCAGATTAGCTATGCACCTTGAATCTGGGAATCAATCAGCAGAAAGATAATCGTGCTGAGAAGAAATAATCTTATTTTAAGGCGTGATTATTTAATTTATTTTATCTGAAAGCCTGTAAGTACCGAAGTGACACGTACTTTAGCGCTAAGAAATAAACTTGATTCTTTACAATTTTATTGGCATTGACATTTAGTCTTCATAGTGCATTGGCAGCATTTCGTTTGTGCGAGCTTCAATATTGTAATGTTAAAGAATAAAGGTAGAGTTACGCAGACTTTACGCTCCGACAATGTATTCATGTTGCATTTATAGATATTTATTACTTTATTATTGTAACCCCTCGCGTATTGGAAGTTAAACTGAGATTATTTTGCTGCTGATCCTTTAGAAGGTTTTAAAAGTAGGTACCTACAGGAATGGTAAAGGACAGTTATTTTAATACAGATATAAAGTCAAGGGCTCATAACCTGCACCTAGGACCTATCACAAATTGGACCTATGTTCTATCGAAGAATTTCATATCTGTCCACCGTAAGGACTATTTCTGCTTGCAGCGCTCGACCGCTATAGAAATCTCATCAACTTTAAAAAAACTTTCTCATCTTTGTTTCTTTTGTTCTATTCCTAGTGGTTGAAAAAGGGACAAAGTCAGACATCTGTGATCATTGTAATAAAACAAACAAGAACAAAAAAAAAACGTCAAAATATTATTATGTATTTTTGTTTCATTGGTCTTTGCAAAAACGGGCGTTAACCAGATGTGGTCATCGTGTTCACGGGATTTTGTGTTCAAACTGCTTAGATATGAAATTCTTCGATAGTAATTCATTGCAAGGTACCAGTAATATGGCACAGAGTTTCAGACAGAGGCAGATGAGTGGGTGACAGAGACAACGGTCTACAAAATCGAAGTTTTCCTTAAACTATATTGTTTCGTTTGTTCCAATGTTCCATTTATAAACAGCTGGGTTCTTCTGGTATTTTCTTATCTAAGCTAACAGAACACCAGCATAATAGGGAATATGCTTGTCATTTTTTCTCCACTGCATCTATAAAATACAGTAATATAATCCTAGGAAAAGTAATCAAAGTTAAATTCAACTATTGCCAATTGCTCAAAAAAAAAAAACGGACATATGCATATCGGACCACGCACAATGAAGTATTCCGTAGTTGAGTGGAATTTGTTTGTTGAAATAGATGTTCTCCCATACATTCCAACTGTAAATGTAAGCTTTTATGCAGAATATTGAGAGCTTTACCATGTTATTTTGGTACCATAGACTTCTTATAGGTTTTCCTGTAATATATGATATGAGTAAAGAAACAATCTCTGTATTTTTTTCAAAATTTTAGGCTCAGCAGGTTCGGAGATAATGATGGGGGAATGGCTAATTTTAATCAATTGTCTTAAATATCTTTAAAAGTATTTATTTTCAAATCATAAAAAAAATATTTGAGCTCCTCAAAACAAGCCCTTGTATTTGATATGTCAAACGGTACAGTTTGCAAAACGTTTTTTTTTAATTTTCTTATTTATCCCTAATAGTTACCCCTATATTCAAAATTCATTTATTTACGCTACACGACCGTGTTTGGGTCAGAGAAATACATATCTGTACCAAATTTCAACTTAATCGGTCCATTAGATTCGGAGCAAATTGGCTGTGAAAGACGGACAGACAGACAGACACACGTGTGATCCTATAACCCTTTTTAAGGTAGAGGCAGTATACGTGCCACCAACAAGTTTTTATTTTTATTTATATCTTTTTTGGCGGCGGTATTGTTTATTTTCACAGATAGTAACACTATTTTTTTTTACGTCAAAGACGAGTGACATTGACAGAAAATTGAAAAAAGAACTTAAAAATCATATAAAAATATCCTTATTAACATATACATACCTAAATTTCGTTTTCCACTTCAGGTTTTCTCTGCCTTAAAAAGGGATAAGGGATCCGTTTTTTCCTTTTGAGGTACGGAACCTTAAAAATTATGAAACATGTTTTCTACTACAGTTCAAACGTCCGTCTCTGTGGCGGCCAAGACGTCATTTGGCACGTTACTGCTCTGTTTACATCTGTTTTTTCAGGTTTTTTAGCCCCAAATCATATAAATTAAATTGTTTTCCTGCGTTATGCAAGCAGAAATCGCACTTACAAACTTACCTTAGTGAGAATTCAAGCAGTTTGCTAAGATAATACATTTATTCACATGCGTTTTGAGATCACTTCCGGGATTTTCGAAGAAGACGCGCTTCGAGTATCGGGTTTTCGAGTTTTCGGTTCCGTTCCACCAAAAAACCACATCATAAAATAATGAATTATAAAATAAGTAATAAACTCAACGAGACTTCTCTGTGCCTCGGATAGCACGTAAGTTGTTGGCCCCGGCTGTCATTCGTGGATCTTTGCGAGTCGTTACGGCTCGTCAGAAGCCCGAAAGTCTGACAACCAGTCTTACCAAGGGGTATCGTATTACTCAGTTACTGGGTTGTGGAGGTCCGATAGGCAGTCGTTCCATGTAAAATACTGGTATGCAGCTGCATCCGGTTAGACTGGAAGCCGACCCCAATATAGTTGGGAAAAGGCTAGGCAGATTGATTTTGTAAAAATAATAAGAATTTGTATAATGTATATTTAAATAAGGAATAAGTTTTGAATAAAGTGCAACTGCCACACCAATACTCATCTTCATACATTTTATTTCCAGTTCCTGCATCCCCTTCATCATCTGGTGGCGGCGCGGGCGGCGGGGCGGGCACCCCCCTGTACCCCGGCGCAGCGTCACACCCCCTATCCTCCCTGCTGTCGCAACAGAGGCTGTTGGAGCTGTCCCGCTTCGGGTTGCGGCACTACGACATCGCGCACCATGTGTTGTCACAGCAAGGTGCTGTAACCAAGTTGCTTGGTAAGCTTTTAAGGTTTATTTTTAAGATGATGTTGAAATCATTTTTAATCATGTTCATCATGCTGTAGCATAGGTAAATATGACTCTAAAAGAAAAGAAAATTGTCTCTATCATTCAAAAACAACAGTGACAATTAATTAATCTCGATGACACGGACACGGTTTGCCAAGATAGTGTTGCTAGGACTGCTGAATGGAAGAATGTCGCAGCAAAGAGATAAGTCGATTGAAGGGATATCGATAGTCCTGTGTTATACTGACATCAGACCATATAACCCTACTATTGGCATTGCCTGTAAATCTTGTTAAAGTGAATCTCATACAGTTATAAATCGACTTGGAATAAGAGAAAATATAAAATCATATATTAAAAACTTTTTTACAATAAAAAAACAAGTCGGTGTCTTTGGTTTTGTATTTTCGTCGTTTGCCACCGACTTCCGAAATTTAAGTAATTTTTCACTTTGTAGTGTTTTTTGGAAGTCGGTTGTTTTTTTTAAATAAAGTTTTTATTTCTCGCTCCTTAGTGGTTCAGTTTGTAAATTTCTTGTTTCTTATAAGTTGTCCTTTTTATTTCTTATTTTCCATAAGTCAACTGCTCATCACCTTTTACAAAATATTGCTTTTCCCGATGCAGGGACGTTAATCGTTGAGGAGTTCTCCTGGTGCTTCACCATCAGCTCCAGTTCTCCATATGCATTGTGACGAGGATAAATTGCTTGGCAACCATATTAAAGTAATCGAATCACAACCCGTGAAATACTTAGGTATTATTGAGTAGTTCTGTGGGGCCATCTGTGGTCTTCATCATCAGTTCCACTTCACCAAATGGTGCTTTCCGAGAGAAACTGCATGAACTATTATAGAAACACCCAAATATTTGAAGAGTTCTCTCGATTTCTCCAGGATTCCATCATCAGATCCTGACCTGATGACAATGGGACCATCTTGGAATTTTGCAAATCCTATATGAGGGAGTTACGCCCGAACATACATTAAAAACATAAACATCCGAATTCATAACTTCCTCCTTTTAGAAGTCGGATAAAAATATAATATATCTAAAAAGGCAACTCACAGCTCACCAAGATTACTAAACAACCACACAACCATGGCGGGAATTGACTATCACAGTATTTTGTATAATAGTAAATGAGATGAGTATCAGTGTCTTCTGATTTCTATCCTTCTGGATAAAATTAATCCCTTAATCAACTTGATTGGTGCGAGTGATTAGAAAAAACACATCGCGTATTAGGTGCTAATTAAAAAAGTGCAAATGCACCTGTATCTATTAATGTACATTCTCTTGAAGCTTTTAATGCATTTATATCTTCTAATCACTAGCGGTAATCAAAGTGTGCGCCAATCTTTTAGAGCTGATTTGTCACAAATGCAAAACTTTTTCATATAGATAACAGTTTTACTGAATTCCTGTACCTAGGAATCACTTATGCCCGGCTAGGTAGGTATTGCATGCCTAAGATACCAGAATATATCAACGCCACAAAAGGTTATTTTTAAAGGTTTTCAATATCCAAAGATAGTACGTATGTTTATAAAATGATTTGAAGTTCATCTTAGATGGCAATTGTGTATTGGTTACACACAAAATGATACTAATGCATACGTAACAGCAAAGCATCTTGAAAACGTCAACGCAAAGCTTGAATGGTGAATATTTGTGTTAGTAATGCGTGTATGGTCCAGGCTTTTATGTCGTTTTGATGATTTGGATGAGGCGGCTAAAGCTATATTCGGTACATTTTATGGCTTCAAAAATATCTTCATTTTGCGTTATTAGTATTTTAGATCCGGATCGTAATTTTAGTATATTTTGAGTGTTATTGTTGTCTGCTAACACAACAATAACACTCGAAATATACCTACTAAAATTTTCGTAGCTTTTTTGTAATCTTGAATCTGAAATTATTTCTCAAAGTCAAACCGTTTATTACAATTAAACCAATTACAGGCACTTTTAAAATTGTTAAGGAGTCGTTCAGTCAGAAAGATGAAGCTAGTTGCCTAATCCAAAGCGTAGTAGGTTCCTATGAAGAAGAACGGGCAACAAACTCCTTGGACACTCTTTTAAATCAAAATGAGTTCTACAAATAAAGCCCGTAATTGCTTGAAAATAAAGCAATCCACATCAAAGCGAATAGTATCTACCATTACCTTTCTCAATAGCTCTTTTATCACGACAGGTGTTATATGAATATTTGATGGCTGCAGTGTGCGATACTTCCATATGCTGTCCCACAAACGGTCAATAAGTGGGTGTTTTAAGAAATAAAAAGCTAATTTACATCGAACTTTGTGTTGGTTATTACCAGCCTTATGATCGAACGATACGCGTAATAGTTTAATAGGAGACGGCGGGTGTTGCAGAATTGTAGTGTTATTTTTAAACGTAGCTTAATTAAAAGGAATAATGTCTTTTGTTTACTACCCTTTTTCTGTTGTGGGAATTAAAGGGAAGGTTGCTTATTATCGCGCCGTAGGTGGTAGGGAAGATGCAGACAATATTACATAGGTAGCTGCGCATCGAAGCGTTTATGCTCTTCGTCATGAGCATGACATGCGTTTTTAATTATTTCGAAGCCTTGTTTGTATCCAATAAATTAGGATAAGATTAACTATACTATTCTCGTACGGCCAATTTACAATAGCAGTATAATCATTTTTTTATTCGACAGACTACCTATTCAGATTTTCGTCAATCTCCATTATTCTTATCTTTCATATTCTGCACTGGAAATAGTCTAGTATACCTAGTAATTTTTGAAGAAAACACGGTACTTGTTCCCTCGATTTCAAAGAAACTCATCGCTATATTATTCCATAACTAAAGTTCCAAATGTCAATTACACATTCACATCGATTTAGTTGACCGAACAACTTGAATAGTCCTGGCATACAGTTAGAGGGCACACTCATGTCTTATTATTGTCCTTTAAACAACGCTACGAAACTGAACCTTATGCCGTTGCTTATATAGAAAAGTTTCTTTTTGAAAAGTTGAAAATGCTCGAGGGAAGATAATTGATAAAGCAAACTTATGCCTACTGGGTATCTGTTCCACTGTAATTAGTGTACGTATAGGTACATTATTTATAGTTTGTCGTAGTGGTGTGCTCTTCAGCGGTATATATTGATTTATACGTGAGCTCTTTACAGAAAGGCCCCGGGCCTTATTGCCCGCAACTAAGTTATTTGCGATAATTACTTCACTCGCCCGCATAGAATAGTCAATAATATTGCCGGTTAGTTACTCTACAGGTGACCTAAAATGCTAAGTGTTAGCTTGCTATGTTAGCTTTTTCAGTTCATGAGAATTGGATTTTACATGTTCTGTTAGTGGGATAATTACATGCTTCGTGGTATTGGATTTCAGCAAGTAATTATTGCCGCTACCTGACTAAAGTAAAGATACTAGTTGATCGTTTCTCAACAGTTTATTTGTGAAAGTACCTTCTTCCAACTAAGTTCAAAATAAAATAGTAAAGAACAAAATAAATTACTCCTTTTTTCAAATAGCCAGTTATTAACACTATAAATGATATCGGATCATCCAATGACAAGTCAGCAATTATCGAAAGCGACGCGGCCGCGGTCCGAGTTTAACTCGCGTCTAATAACACGGTTAGGGCAAAAATCTCAATCGCTATTAATCATCGATAAGGATAAGGCATCGGCAGAGTCCGCCGCGACGAAAGCTGCTATTGACGAAAGCTTAGATCCTAATCGATTCATAAAACTTGCAGCGTGTTAATTATAAGCCACCGGGGTGCGGATGAATGCGCCCGCGCTGCCGCCGCGCCGCCTCGCCGCGAGCATGCGCTCCCGAGATCTCGATTGTCGATGTGAGAACTATCGTATCATCGACGATTTTTCATATCGACAACCCTTTATTTGACTGTTTCCTTTACAATTATCACAGCTGCCTTTCAATACAATCTCGATCCGTAACAGCGAATCCTGCGAAACTTTTATGCGCGCTACAATCATCTTCAATAATTTTGTAAACATAAAAACACAACAGGAAACATGAAATTAATGTCCAGGAGTTTGACAACTACTCATAGTAATTATTGCATTCGTTGATTAACGTGAACAATGTAGATAGAGTTAATTGTCGCGCTATAATAGCAAGGTGAATTGTAACCGATGCGAGAGTTTACTTTGACATTGCAGACACTTGGTTGTACTCGGTTAATTTGCTGAATTAGTTCTGTGCGCGGTGTGTAATTAGGACACGTGAGACACTTTGTGTTTGCTCAGGACTCGTGAACGGGCGATTTCAAAACCACTCGACCGTTTACAGCGCGCACTGTATTATTTTACGCCGTTTGCACATTCATATTCTTACCAAAAGTGTAGGTTTTTGTACTTAATTTAATTTTTATTTTCCTTTGAGCGTTTTTCTGCCGGTTTGGATTACTGTTATTATAATATTTTTTTGCAATGATTCAGCGGTTAGATATTATGCTAGATATTGTCGCGTTCTCGGAATCAATTATCTGCAAATAAATTTTAAACGTAGTTACACGAGACGGCTGAGTGTAGTTACTACGTTATAATTTTCCTACAAATGCTTTACAAGGGACTTGGGTGCAAACAGGTCTTTAAAACGATATTACACAAGACGATAGTCAAATGTGCAAGAATACCATAAACGTAGAGACGGTATTGAGGCGAGCGTATATTATGAGAACAGAGGAGTGTAGTGTCAATCAATTTTCGCCGCTGGTGATTTCATAACGTCACGTGTCGGGTTCCCACGGAAGCCCGGCTACAACCCGCCCAGGGCCGTCATGTCCAACCACTTAAGTATTTAACATAGGTACATAGCCTTAGCTTAAAAGTTATTATCTAGCCTAAACAATTTCTAAGCTGACGGCATGGAAATGGGCACGCATAAATAACGTTTCATGGCCGAGTTTGAGTATTAAATTGTTGGTTGCGATGCGAGCGGAGTGACGAATAAATTGCCTATACACTGTCTAGTTTGCTGCCTCTTACAGATTAACTTGAGCACATGGGTTTATGCGATGCCACAAATTGTGTGCTTGAATTATGTGCGAATCTTCTAATTGACCATAAACTATGGCATACCGTGACAATCGTTGAGCTATTTGAATTTCTAATTTAAAGTGAAGCAATATACCAGCGGATGTGTTTGTTTCAAATAATTTAGGAAGTCAAAGAACCACAAAAGTTATAGTCTGAGTAATTTCATATTAAACCGGTCATTTTATTTCGTCGTACGTAAATTAGTTGGTAGCTAATGATACCTACTCAAGATGATTGTCCGCGGATCGCCGCGGCCCGTAATGAAGTCGTATTTAGGCTTTGGTCCTATAATCAAAATTGAATTATCCCACTTGACATTCTTGCTTCAGAAATCATGCTTTTTCTTTTTCCGCTCCAATTCTCTTGGACAATTTGAATTTTTAATGGTCTTTGTTGTCAATAGGATGTTATTTTTAGTAGATTGTCATATGGATCTATGATTTACCCTCGGGTAATCATGTACTAGGTGGCATTATTGAGTCTATCCGTTTCTAACATTCACAAATAAAATAAAATAAAATGACATTATTTTAGTTACTGAGAATGATTTTACTTGTTTTAGTTTATGAATATAGCGTCTTAATTTTATAAACTTCGGTGTTTGATGTCGCGACAATGGTCAGATTATCCAATCATTGTTACAGTTGACTTAGTACGTAGTCTGAGTAAACTAATATCTTCTAATGATATTTATCCATTGTTTAATGTCATAGACCTTAGTGATTCCACTTCAGTAACTTCGGCTCTTGAACTGCTTTTTGTTAGAAAAATATTATCTAATTGCTTCCGAGGGAGCAAGCGCGAACTGATTCAAGTTTCACGTAAAAAAGTCGATCAATCACCGAATCAAGGCGTCGTTAACACGCGTTGCATTATGTTCAATAAATCAGGCCATCCAGACCCACTTCGCCGCTAAAGATTTGGATCTATTAACTGGATGACAGTGCACTACTGAGCCGCGGTTAACTTTAGCGCCAGCCAATATAAAGAGCCACTTCTGAATACTTTTAATACAAATTTAATTAACTGGATTCAGACCTTTTCTGTGTCGTTTAAAAAGATCTTTGTAGACGCACCGTGTAATGACTTAAAGCGTCCATAAACGACTCCTGTGTGGAAATTTATTAACCGTCGTTTTGAGTGTGCATTGTCCCTTTGTGGCTCTCACTTCCTTAAGCGTACCGCTGATGATTAATTGCTCATCTTTGTTTTGCAACATGAGTCCTTTTAAAAGGAAAACAACAAAAACTTGAAGGGATTATTCGACACCTTGTTCGTGCATCGTGAATGTGTTTATGTAGTTTCTCTCGCGTTTATGGTGAAATGTTAAACTTTCAATTGATTCGTGCCGATCATAGTTATGACGCTTATTATCATAACGAACACGACGTTTAGTATTTATGAAGCAATTGAAAGACGGTCAGGTAAATTTATTGTTTTTTTTTTATAACAACTCTAACACGCTATTATTAATAAACGCTTCTTCATTTTAAGCGTTATCTAGTTGACGTAATAATTTGATAGATGCAAGTAAATAAATGTTTATATTCATTAGTACATTCAGTTCATAATAGATACCAATTTATTTTTCTGTGTTATGTAATTTTCTTAAACATTATTAGTCTTATTTTCATAGGTCATAGCCATAAACTTATGTTAGTTGTAGAAACATTAAGAAAAAAATATATAATCGGAACCAGTAAAAAATAAAATTTTACATTTGACAAGTATAAATAACAGAAAATGTGCATCGAGCCTAGTTTCCTCGCAGGTCGTGCGTACGCGCCAGGAGCGCGCTTGAGTTTCACGCAAATAATACACATTTAGCAACAGTTTCAGTGGCTCACACGATCCGCCTCTGCCTAGGCAACGCCGAGTAATTGGTCCCGGTCATGCGATTACGTTTCTAGCCGATTTAATTATCGCGAAATGATCAGTGTGCCGGCCTCCCGCAATTTAGCTATCAATCAAGACGAGAACGGTTATTGGCGTTCTGAGGTGGTCGAGTGGCAATATGGGTTTTCAATAGTTACAGCAAAACTGTAGTGAAAGGTACTGTTGGATTTCATGCACGTACAGCGTAATGTTTGACGTTCCGGTGTCGCCTCGCCTGCGCCAATGAACGTATCCGCTGGCCAAGCAATTATATCTTACATTTTAAACGGTTCGCTTTTTGGTGACATTTTCCGCAAACCTTTGTTCCCGTTATAGTTAAAGTTACACAATTCACGTGTAACTTTTGTGCAGATGTTTTTGTCATTGCAACAAGATGTTGTCGTTTTGTTTGAGGAAAGTATGCAATAAACCGAAAAAGCACTTGTCAATAAACCGAAAAACCACTTACAAAGTTAGTTGTGATAGAAAATATTAATTCAACATAAATATTAGAAAAATATCTGGCAAAATAAGCATGAAAAATCATTTGTATTAAATCAAACCAAACGAATGAAAATATGTGACACGAATAAATATTTTGACATTATAAATGGTAACAAGTTTTTGCACCTTACTGTATGAAATTCATCACACGCTATATTTTGAAGTTTGGTTTGATTAATACAAAAGAGCTTAGGTATGTGAACGCCTTCATGTTGTTAGGTAGCTATTGCAGCTACTGTACTACCTAGTGTACCCAAAACTATTAGCAAACACACTTATTTTCTACCTCGTGTATATATAGGGTTTCATATACCTAGCGTTACGGTTTTAATAAACTTATGAATATTATCGCAATGTTCTAAATCTATGTTGAAATAATTACACAAAACGTGGCGTTCACTTTTTACAGTTTTGTATCACGCCACGCTTGCTTAATTACCTATACTTACCAACTTTCTATGGCCAATACCTACTACATATGAAAACACACAATTTTCTACATAAATTCATATCGTGGTCGCAGTATTAAAATGGGTTTCACCTATTAAGGCAATGTGTCGCGGACCTCATGTAAACGCGAAATTGAGTTTTTGTTCGGCCGCGCCATTTTGGTCGGTAAGCTTTAGTCTTATCAAGACATAAAGAGACTTATGAATTCATCTTGAATGGCGTTGACAAAAATGTGAATATAAATAATGTGTTGAATAATTCAGCGTGTTATCGGTATGGAGGAGCGGTGTGCGCGTAAAAAGCGAGCGGTCCGCGCGCATCCCTCCGGAATGCCGCTGCGCTGTTTTTACGTAATTGTCCTGATGCACGCACTCATCCATTATCTAACTGACTTAGGCACCCGAGAATACGATAGTTTTTACCAGCCACTCTAATCATAAGCCACTCCATAAGTCTGAACTTGCAAACATTTTCCAGGCTCATAAATACTTGACGTTTCAGGATTATGGATAGACATTTCGAAATCCAATCATTTTATTTTAATAGGTCTTGCTCCCTATATATATGTTTATTTCCTATGTTTGTTTTCCAAGACGTCATTATGTGAATCCCACGTGTTCAAACCCAATAAAAACAAAGCTCGAGATAAATAATAATTAAAAATTCACGTCTCGTCACATGCAGGCTTCATTTAGCCGATGTCAATGATTCTGTAAGTATTAATACTAATTTAAAGCTTTCATTGTTATTCTTACCGCCGTGCTCGATTATCAATTTTTTGTGGGGACGCACGTCCACTGTCCTTTTAAATGTTAAAATACAAATGTTGATGTGCAGTTTTTTGGTGTATTTTGAGGTTTATTACTGGTCGGATAAGGGCTAAAAAGTAAAACTACAGATTGTGTTGCAAGAATTGATCGCGACAAGTAACTTGCGTTTACTCACGTTTAGCACTCAATGAAATTGCATCAATCGGTATCGTGTCGCTATTACTGGTATTTTTATTTGAGGCTCTAATTTGATTTTGATTTTTCTTTTATTTCCTTTACCGAGCAGCAGGTGACAATTTGTTCAATTCGTTTTTATCTACAAACTGTGTAAGTAGGTACTTACTGGAATTGTGATTGGAATCACAATAGAACGCACTTTTCTGTTTAGTTTAGTAATTACAATTTACCAGCACATAACGTGATATAAAGCTAAAGCTCTTCTTAAAAGTTCAGTGTTTAATTTGATACTAAGCTTTTGGGATCTTATCTTTACTTATAAACTACTCTATCGTGTAAAGTTTTTAATATTTTTCAGATACCATAATACTACATATTAAACATATTTACTGTTTATTTACTAGTCTGTCTTTACTATACCATAGTTATTTATTTTCATTCTGTTTGCTTCAGGCACCCTCCGGCCGCCGGGTCTGATTGGGGGCAGCAAGCCCAAGGTTGCGACCCCAGCAGTGGTCTCCAAGATCGAACAGTACAAACGAGAGAACCCAACCATCTTCGCCTGGGAGATCCGAGAGCGACTTATATCTGAAGGTAAACCTTTCATATATGGTGATTGTCATAGCTTAGAAACTAAAGATTACAGGAGAAAAGAGGTAGAAGGTGATTACTTTTATGCGTATTAGGCATGCTATATCAATATAGATATTTGTAACTTTTTGGAGCGTGGCCTAAATCAGAACTAACGCCGCCATCTTGTTTTTAGAATACAATTTTCTCAAAACAATTTAACAAAACGTTTACCAACAGGGCTTCAATGTCAATCAAGCGCCATAAGATCCATGCAGCACTGTAACTACAAATATCTATAGAAAACAATATTTTGCCAAATAATTGGAATTGATTCCACCTAAATAGACAAACGTTTTCTAATGTGCACTATGATGGAAAAGGAAAATCATAAAAAATCGATGATATGATCGTAATCCATAAAGCTCTTAAGTTACAACAAATAAATAACATTTCTGCGTTTATAAATACACCAATTACCTACGGGATATGGCAACAGTATTGCTTATATTTGAACTACGGACCGGCAAAATGTCTCAACTCGGTTACGCATTCACACAATTTTTCAATGCATCCAATGGTGATGCCATTCCATTGAGCTTTAATCGTTCGAATTATAGGCTTATGTAGCCAGGAAGTGTCAAATACGTGAGTTAAATTCATCAATATACAGCAATTAATAAACCGTACCTAATTGCTTTCCCAATAAAATGCTCTATGAATAAATTAATTACCTAGAGTATCGACTCATGCCACGATTTTCCAAGTAATGTAGTTAAAAACAAAATAAATACTAGAAGAGATTTCTTTAGAAATAAGCAGCACCTTTTTTTCTATTGTTTTCTTCTTGTTTCTTTATATACTTAAATAAATCAAACTTAAGTTTTTTCGAATAAATGGTTGTTCAGACAGAGTCTTGAAATACGGGTATTGTCTTCAACTCCCAGATCATGGACACAAACAAACAATTACGGCCATCAACCGTACCTCTATAACCGTTTCCTATGCGTGTGTCGTGAATGCTGTGGGCTATCACGAGTGGACCGATGTAACTGTGCTCACCCGACGTGCACCCGCTAACGTGACGCACACATTGTCCGACCATTTTGTTGGTATGCTATTATAATAGTTTACATTTGTGGCGAACTTTGCAAGGGAATATGTATAAAATTTTAATCGCGTCGTTGCAAGTGTAATTGCTTTTTATTGTTAACTTTTAGTCCTAGATGACGAGGGCTTTCTCTACTGAAATTTTTCAAAATAGTCAGAATATTACATTTAATTGTTTTATATTGTAGGCTGACCATTTTAAATTGGTCTGCTGAATGTCGCTTATGAATGTTCATGAAAATATTTTCCTTAAAACTTTACTTACTGATGTGATATTTTTAATTGAACAATTGTTTCACAGCTTTTTTAATGCTAGCACCTCTAGCTGAAAGCTAAGTTTTCACGAACTATCTACTTATCTTACTGTATTTTTATTACCTATTTTTTGGTCACTATTTGTTATATGCTGCAAACTGATACAATGCAGCTTTAACTTTAAAATTCGATTGAGATTCATAAAAAAAGTTGAAATGAGTTGATATGCCTATGTTGTATACTTACCTTTTGTCAATCGTCATGCTGCATCAGTGTGGGCTCAGAAAAAACGTATTTATTTAAATGATGGAAACCGTTTAAGCTTTATTTAAACTAGAATGCGTTTGTATTCAGTGATTTTTTAAATGTCTATGGTGTTTTTAGGGTAAAATTAATATAAAGTTAATGTACACGTCAGACCATGAAATTACAAGATTATTTACTTCTTATAAAAACAAAATTAACGAAGTCGGTACTTCAACTTTATCCACAAAACAAATAATCAGTAGGTATTTTATTCACTGAAACCAGAGATAAAACTAAATCACGTTACAATTCTGTCAATCTGAATTCAAGTGCGTTCGGGTCTATCCGAAGGATCTCTGGTTATAATAATAGGTATAATAAACCGAACGTCGCGTAATACCGGTGAGCGACTCAAGTTACAGGCATTGCGTGCGCGCACACACGATATAGAACCGTCTGATCATCGAATTATTACCGAGTTACCTTATTAAAATAATTTATGGCAATTTACAGATTGTTATTAACTCGATGAGGAGCGTTCTTGAGACGTGTTTTGATAAATCGCGGCTGAATGACGTGCGAATTGTGTAGCTCGAGTAATTGAGATAGATTTGTCTAGGAACTAGTTTGAAACCAGTATATAATTAGAAATAGGAATAAGACAGCTCTGAATTATCTTCCCTAACGTTACAGGTCTATCTTAAATTATGACTTTACCTCAAAAATGGTCCATCTAAGTCATTGTTCAGTTTTTATCCTGCTAGTGTAGCCATCAGGAGCCATTTAATTTCCGGCAAACTTGGTTTTTCCGATAATCCTAAACATTTTGCTTAAGCCCACACTTCGCCGAATAACCTAAAGTTGACAAAACATAATACCTAGAATTATTTTTATTTGATGCCTAAGAACGACACCACCGAAAAAATAAGGTCACCTAAGCCACAAACTGCGAACCACTCTGTTTACCCAGAAACCAAACACTTATCTAATTATAGGATTAAAGTCTTTGAGTAATGAACTTTAGATGAGTGTCAAACAGTTTCGGCAGGGCAATAGGCAAAGCCATCCAAGTGCAAGCCCGAATATGGTCTGTTAGCTTTTTAAATGGCCGCCGGCTGACAGCGGATATAATGTAATTTGAGAACATCTATTGGATTTTGTGTCTATGTGCGAGCAATATAATGCTTTAGGTGTCATTATGTTATGTAAGTTTTCTTTAAACTAGCTTTCAGATATAAAAGTTGACAGTAGCTGTAGTATATTGTCAAATATGGTCAAGAATTGCTGCATCCTGATGATTCCAAATCATAAACCTACTTACCTTTTTATTTCCTTAGTTGTAATTATACAAGTTTTTTTAAAAGTGTTTTTTTTATATCCCTGAACTCTAGGGTATGAATGTCACTATATTAAAGAATCAACTGGGTTGTTTTTTTTCGGGAAAAAAAAATTTTTTCGTTCTAAATTAGTCGACAAAGTCACGACTATTTATGTAAAAAACCCTCAGGTGAAATATAAAAAACATTTAATTATGACTATTGTTGTTCATATTAGGAAAATATGACAACGTCGCATTTTCTTAGCTTTAAATATGAATGATTATTTTGAATGAAAATTATTAAAACGTACTTATAAATGAAACTTAGATGCACACATCGACAGTCTAGTGGTAAGTTAACTTAAAAAGAGAAAAATAATTTAAATGCAGTTGATTCTTTGACATGGTCCCATTGATACACTACAGTTATGGGATATCAAAATGAACACATTGTATATACTATAGTACTACACTATAACTAACAGCCGCACGGGTCGATTGATTAGGTTAAGGTACGCTTGCCGCGGTCAGTCCGTAGATGGGTGACCATCTTAACACACCGTGACTTCTCCGTGTCCCGGCTGTTATTCTTGGAGCTTTGGCAGTCGTCAGAAGCCCCAAAGTCTGACAACCAGTCTTACCAAGGGCTATCGTGTTACCCAGCATCTGGGTTGTGGAGGTCAGATAGGCAGTGCCTCCATGTAAAATACTGGTATTCAGCTGAATCCGGTTAGACTGGAAGCCGACCCCAACATAGTTGGGAAAAGGCTAGGCAGATTGATTGACTATCCTATAACTAGTACTTGGCCCGCGACTTCGTCTAGGTACGTGGATATACTTTCCTCTAAAAAATTTAACACCCCCTTTGAAACGCTGTTTTCTAAAATTTATGTTTACGATCTTTATTATTTATTTAGGTAAATAAATTATCGGGCCAATTTTCATGGTATAGAATAAGGGAATAAGATATTTCAAATAAAGGATGTCCTCCTATTTTACTACAACAGGGCTAGTTTCCATTGTATTACTTAAAAATAACAATTTTAATAAAGGCACGCAGTAAAATCTTCTTCTGTACAATTTACTACCACTTTTCACCCCTTAAGGGGTAGATTTTCGAAAAACCCTGATTTACGTTAGTCTTTATTTTTCTTCTTAAATATAAACATTGAGTTTCGAGTAATCAGACTTTGACACTCCCCAATCCCCCTTTGGGGGTAGTTTATAAAACAAAAGTAACAAACTTAATAATTTACTTAGATAAGTATTCGTGCCAAGTTTCAAGTATTTTAAATTCCCCCTTTTCACGTTCCTTGTCCCAGCCGTTTCG
The DNA here is from genome assembly GCA_914767755.1 of Agrochola circellaris. Classification (NCBI taxonomy): domain Eukaryota; kingdom Metazoa; phylum Arthropoda; class Insecta; order Lepidoptera; family Noctuidae; genus Agrochola; species Agrochola circellaris. Next base: position 9,730,536 of record OU611847.1, read on the forward strand.
GCTGTGCGTTGATATTTCAGTCAGTCAGTCAGTTTCTTCTTTTATATATAGAAAAAAAAGAAGATAAGACATATAGATAGAAGATATATAATACTAAAGATAGAAAGATAAAAAGTTTAAAGATTGCACGTAATTACCTGACGTATTATCCCTGCAGGACTATTCATTATTCATGTCATTATGAAAGTAGTCGTGCATTAAGGAATATTAATTCATTAATCAAAATCATCATCTACGGGTAAAGAACCGAAGATCTAAAATCTAAATAATTCTTAAGTTTAGCCGGCTAATCTTGAAGTTTAGTATGCGTTAACCATAGCATATATTAAATCGAAAATTATGTCAATCTGTTTTCCTTTGATCTCAAGATCAAATGAAACAATTTTGACAAAATTTCTACGCAATAAAGAGTAATAAATAAAGACGTCGCGTAGTGCCGCGGGCCCGAAGCCAACTGCACAATAAATGTGTCACTATAGCCGAGGGCTTTGATTATAAAGATGTCGTTGTTACACATATGCAACTATATTTATATATAATGGTATTATATTAAAATAAAAAGCACCAATTTCCTCTGGCGAAATGTAAAATTTTCACAATTTTAAGTTATTATTCGGTTTCCACTCATTATCTTTTATGTCCCCACAGTAAAATTCAAATCATTTTTACCAGTTGATACCTACAGCTTATTACAAATAATATAATTGCAGCCTAAGACTGTTCGCAAATTCCCACTTTGTTAGCCATAGTACAAACATAACGATTAGAGTGGACATTTACTGAAATGTCTTTTCCTATAATGTTACCACGACACACGAACATGCGCACACATATCTTAGAGTACGATGGGCGTCTTTAGCTCAGAGGCCAACGAGCCAATTGCGATAATTGCACCAACGACACCTCTCGTGCCCATGCGTGACGTTAAACGTCGCCAGCTGAAACAAAAGACGGCTTAAGCGCCAACAATCCGTACAATCTATTTGTATCCAACAGCCGAGTAGCTTAAAGTTCAAAATCGCGAGCTTAATTAAACGTCATTAAAGCGTTCGTCGTCAAAGGACGTTCTTCGCCTTGATGTTTCTCTAGTGCAGTTCAGTTCGGTAGGGTGCGTGCGATCGCTTTGGAACTGGTTTTGCTTACAAGACCACTTCTGGTTTACGATATCAGTGGGGACCGGATTAGGAGACGATAACATTCTTGATGGGAAACACTGTGCTAAACTGAGTTGTTAAATTGGTTCGCAGCCATTAAATCCGCAGGGGGTGCCGTAACTTCAGAGCACTTGATTGGGTTAACGTCTATATAAGACACGTTTTATTTACATGATTTTATAATACTTGGAAAACATTTCTTGTAGGTCAGGCTAAATAATATTTATAAAGTAAAAATAAGGACAACAAAAACATTTTTCCTGATGTAAATGTAGAGTACAGAACTTGAATGCTAGTGTAGGAAGGAAGTGGGTATGAACTTTCTTCAGATAAAGATCTGAACAAGTGCAAAATGAATTAATATAATTTTGATTATGAATATGTGAACGAGTTCTTATGAACGAGGGGTCGAACAATTGCTCAGTGAACGCTTTTATTTTTATGTTTTTTTGTTCTTATCTCTGCGGCCGGCTGACATTATCGTCATTTGTTGAAATGTGTTTAAAATAATTGCTCGAGCGCAGTGAGCGCTCATGCCTCCGTTGTATGCGAAAATTGCACGCGATCCCACGTCAGTCGGTTGTTTTGCGTAAATGCTCACATATTTGTCGTAAATGTTGGTGTATTTAAATAAATTCTGCTGCATTTTGACTCAAAAGATAAAAATTACCGCTAACTTTTGCGGTTACGTTTTAATATAAAATTGAATGGCTTTATTGCATCGGGAATGCATTGTTCAATTTGGATGGTCTGGGGTTGTAGTTATGATTGATTCCATTAGATCTGTCGATGGTTTCGGTGTATCAAAGTGTGTTGACCGGCGCGGACCGCCTGCTGGCCAGGGAGCCCGAATAACTATTGCTGCTACAGAAGTATTAATCTATAGAGCCGACCTCGTAACTGGATTTTGTTCTAATTTTCCTTGTTCTGGCAAAAACTCTTCTTGTCCTTGTAGGTTTTCAAAGTCTAGTAGCACCATTTTTGTGTATTGGGTAATATAGCATTGCGTTAGGGTTTTTTATTGACCTACATCATATTATGTAAAAAGCAAAGGTTTATAAGTATCTAACGGCTACTAAAATTACCATTACCATTACCATTACCATTGCTCTGTCTGCTCACGGCGCTCATGTAAACAAAACGTAAAATGTTTTTCACTTAGTGAATAGATATTTTGTTTTCTTTTGCCGATTTTCCAAAATGAAGATTACCCAAAACATATTGATAAATCTCAATAATATAATGTACCTAGGTACAGTATTTGGCGATTCCGGATTTTTTTAAATTGAGGTTGTCCTATTTTTTTCTTAATCAAGAAATTTCAAATTCATTCTTCATCATTTTTCAGAGAACGATCGTTTCTAACTCTATGGCGTGGTCAGAAATATGTCTAAGTAATAGAAATTTAATCAAATTATAATAAAATGATCACGCTCAACAGTCGAACCTTTTGTCATAAGCGCGTGCCCGAGCAACGCGCACCTACTCCACTTGGCTAAATTGATTAAAGTTACATTTGCAGTGTCGGCACGTATCTACACTTAATTTAATTTCTTTAACGATAATATTTAGTTCAGGAAATATAATAGTCCGCTATTGATAACTATCAATCAAAACATTCCTCTTATTCAAGATTTTGGTAGTAAAAAATCCATCTTTCATATTATATTTATAAAAATATGAAACCTCTCGAACGGCCAATTTATTTTAACTTAATATTTATACAAACGGTGACTACAAAAGGAATGTGTCAAAAACGCAACCACTCGAGAGCGGTACGCGTCAATACTCTGTCGATCGTTTGCCGACGAGCAGTTATTAAAACAGAGCAGCTCATCGAAGCCGGCTAAATTTTAATAAGGTATCCACTACCGTCTTTGTTAGCCGTGACGAGGCAGTTTTGGACAATGCCTTGCGCAACTTATCGACTAAATCGATATCGGTTTACGAGGCGTTACGGGCGGCTCTAGCTACTGACCATATTTTGATTAATTGCATTCTTAGCCCACAAACTGTATGGGTTACGTGGAGGCCCAAATTATTGGCTGGCGCCGATTAATTAGCGAAACGGATGACGAGTAAGTTTACGGTTGGGGTGTTAAAATGTTTTGCTCAGCCATAAAAACATTTTTATAATTTATTATTCCTTGTTAATGTTGTTTTTATGATTCGTGTTTAGCGATCATATTAAAAACTTACATTTCCGTTCGCCGTTCTTATTTGTTTCCAATTTCTCCGAATCATTATTTTACTACGGTACAAGTTACTACGAGATAGACGAAACGTTTTTTTGTAAGTCTTTTGACATCTACTAACAAGGTCCCACCTCGTTCGCCGTTATTGTACGGTCGAAATAAATCAAATCGATCGCTACACAGCTTCCAATAAACCGATACATTTATTGATTTGTTACAGCATTAAATTGGTTCCCAGCAGTGCATCACATCAACAGTGTTGCCCGACGTCGGGAGGGTCACGGTCATGATTTCGGATTTCGGTTTTGGAGAACCTTTAATCGTCGCTTGTACAATGTACATGGCGCTACAAAAACATGTTTTGATCGGTTTTTGCTTAGCTATTGTCGTGTTATTGAATTACCTAATGGGCTTTGTGAGTTTTGAAAGCGACGAAAGTTGCACAAGAATGGTATCTGTACATAAATAAATCGTTCCGATTATCGTTTATTGTATTGCTATTGGCAGCGACCGAAATTGTGAGTTGTCATTTTGCTTTTAATTGTTGCGAGACAGGTTGTTATTCAAATGATATGGGAGCTAGATATTGCAGGGCGATTATTCATTGCGGGTTGGCACATCCTTTGTGACTTTGGCCATTGAGAGCTAATTGAAACGGGTGGACGCGTGTGCGTAGGGTAGGCGTTTAGCGCAACGGTTGCGCGAGGCCCCCTGGAGGTACAGACACCTTTTTACTCAGTCGACACGGCGGGTGCCGCTTGATTGCATCCGATCTCATCGTTTTATGTTCCCCATAAAGCCAACAATAATTCATTTAGACGACGTGACGCCACTCATTCGTTAACTGGTTCTAGACGTTCGATGAGGACGTGATTTTTATTTTGGAGCGACAGCAGTGAAGGAAGCGTCTAATCGTCTTCAAATTAGAATTTGAGCTTTGATGGAATACTATTCTACTAAGAAACGGAGAGTTCAAAAGAATTTATAATTAACTACTTAATAAACGGCAAAAAAGGCGCCAACAAGTCTGATTAGACTTGCAACATATTTTTATATAAAGAGCAAGCAATTAACAAGATTTATCATGATCGTCAAGTTGATTAAATCACACAAAATTTTTAAAATGTTAATTGGTAGTATTTGCATACTGCCTGTGGCAGATTGATCTGCAATTTATGATTTTCTTGATAGACAAGCGGAATTAGATATATCTTTTCTAAAGTGCACACATGCATACATAAACAGCCTATAATGTTCCCACTGCTAGGACACAGGCCTCTTCTCTTCGAGAGGGAGTGGGCTGTAATCCACCACGTGGGCTCAGTGCGGGTAGGTTCTATAGTGCAGTAAGTTGTATATAAATAAAATACCGACTACAATACTCTGTGGATGTAGTCCAGCGACCGATCGCTAAAGTAAGCTTTAAAGAAGAAATATGCTCTATTTCACTTAATAAATTATAGAATCTAAATCTAAAAGAGCAATCTGACTATGTGGGCAAATCATTGCAGTTGCCTATAGTAAAATACTTACATCGTTTTAGTACCCCACCCACAAATAGACAAAGCTTCCACAAGATATCAAAACCTAAAGGTATAAATTGATTATTGACAGTGTCTTACAGATTGAGATCAAACAGTTACCCTATTTAATACAGCTACAATTGTTTATCACAGTCTACTTCGAATTTATTCATCATTCTTGAATAATGTTTATCCGAATAGAGCACTAAATAATATCGGAATTCGTGTCTAATAGGTACTACAAGTTACACAAACGATTTCGCCAAATAACCGTCAAGCTAATTAATTACAGTCGTTTGAAATATTGTCTAAAACTAATTAGCGTGGTTCGATAGAATCCGACATCCGTCGCGTTACCAGCCGAACGTATCGAAGAACCGGTATAAGTAAAACAAACAAACAAATTCATTCCAAACCATTAGGCACGAGATCCGACTGTTAATGTCTCAATTTAGAAACGAGCGTAAATCTTCAAAGGCGTGACAATTACTGTTACTTCCCGGCGTTACAAACAAAAAGGTTTTCCGTCAATTATCGATAAATTAACCCGATTAAACAGTCTATAGCCAGACGGCGCCGGAGTGCCTTATCTTCGGACATGCCACGCTTTTAGGCAGGTAACAACTAACAACACTCCGACGCAGAAACATTAAGATTTTTAAACCAATTTGCTTTTTATTAGGATGCCATGGGAAACTAAATCACTTGCTTGATATTTAATGTAACACTGAATATTTCAATTGGTGCTTTCATTCAAGAAGCATGCAACAATTAAAAGCCGATAAATTAATGATTGTAACGTATCAACACCTATTATTCTGCGTGCACTAATTGCGGTAGGTAATGCAAGCTATTTCGTAAAGCGCGCACGTATAAATGTTGTTAATTCGATAATTAATCGCTTTCCGCCGTATAATGATAGAACAGAAAAAACTACATCGGTTTTAATTGTGCCGTTACCGGCAGCCCCTGCGTACTGATGTATAAGATGCTCTTTATGTTGTAGACATCTAACCTTTTAATAGAAGCGGACCCTATTGTGACTAATCATGATTAAACGACTTTAGACAAATTGCATGACCGTGACTAAGCATATGGGATCCGGGCCCGATCCCAAATCATTAAAAGAACAATTATAGATATCGCATTCCCACCTGCAACCTGTTGATGGATAATGATCTGGGTCTAAACAAATAGTCGAACTAAGACCACTGATCGGCGCTCTTGTCAGTTAGGACTTCAATAAAAACGCGATTGATATTAGCAAACTTGCTTCTACTCATTACTTCTCGTTAAATGCAATCAACTGTTGAAAAGTGAATGATTTCGCACCATGCAGACTGTCGAAATAACATGTTATCAAATCATTGACAGTAACGCGTTTAAAGATACGTTTTTTTATAACAAAATTATCGACTTATCCAAATTGAAAACACGCCCGCGTTGAACGTTGTCGATCGAAACTATCGATAGGCTACGTGCTTGTTATTAGACAAAAACCAATTTAACTGTTCTGTTAAAGATCATTGAAGTTTTTTGTCATTTAAAAGAATAGAAAACGAAGTAGATTAAGTAGCCGCGACGCGTCGCTGAGCTCCCACAAAACGTTAAGAGATTTTCAACGGTTTGTTTTATTTCTGAAAAACGGCTGCTTCCATTATAATTAGAGATCTTGACTGGTAAGTGATGACTAGTCACCATTATAGTGTTCTCAGCCACATCATGCTTTTGACGTCCAGCGGCACAGAAGGCGGTTCTATCGAGCCTTCGTCTCAACGCACCGATTACGAGCCAAACAAATTGTGTAGAGGGCACCTTTTTATGCTTTTCGACGTGCTAACAATGAACGAAGCCGCGCAACTGATCATTACCATTATACTATATAAGGCTTTGTGTTTTGAGTAAATTATAACAGGTACGTTTTGTGTTTTATTTGATACGTCAAGCAGTGGTTGCGCCGAAGCGCGCCGGACGCCTCACAATAGCGCTTCATTATCAACGGTGACCGCCTTTAAATCCATCTTTATAAATCGCGATAGTCTCAACTCGTTATAATAATAATTATTATTCATGTCTGTGAGGTCTATCAAATTATTTCTAACAAACATTTGACAGGGTGGCATATTTTAAAACGCGATGGTGCAATTTTGAATAGCGAGTCGTGTCTAGAAAATGTCTCTTTATCCGCTCACGTGAACAACAATAATTAAGCAATTAGGTTCAATTATTGTTCCTGGATATAATTGTCCTAAGTTAGTACGTACCTACTTAAATGACAGGCTTGCAATAAATGGATCTATTCTACGTAAATGCAGACAAATTGCCTTTGAACATCGGTAGTACGATAAACTGTGAGTAATACCTACAGAGTCTGAACAACCAGTTGTTATTCTTATTAGCTATGAAAATTGTTTGGGATTACGAGTGTTATTAGCTTTAGTAAGTAGTTATGTTGATTGCATTACCTATATAGATACCTACTATAGTCTTGCCTAAGTGACAATACAATAATCGCCTCATTGAATAATTATGATATAACTGCAATGTGTATAGGTTCAATCGCACGATATGGATGAAAGTCTTCCCCATTCTTGACATCTATGTCTTGTTGAGTTCACAAGTCATCCGCTACCTGTAATTAGCACGTCCTTAGAACTGCACCGTTTGATCAATTAAAGGCAGGTAGATATCGGCTAATGAATAGACACAACGGGTAGTTTTCACGGTTTCTGTTATTATGCGCCCTAGATATTCGTGTTGTGTTTATAGGAACAACTGTAATTCACCTCAATTTAATAAACTATGCAGTAGACTAAATTAAATCAGGGTTATCATTCTGAATTGTTGATGTCAGGTGCGTAGAGCCTCATTTTCTAACAATTCTCTTCCGTTCTCGTTAATTTAACACATATTTTTACTGTTGATGTTAAAGTATTTTGTTTCCACCAGGTGCCACAGTTGAGATTCTATGCCTTCAGTGTTTCTGAATAAATAAAACCTCAACTACAAACTACAAAATTACTTGTAGGTAAGCCGGAAAATGCAAGGAGAGCTACGTGTGTAGTGACAATAAATATAAATGACTCTACGTATATATATGATACATGACTGGACACTATAACCAACAAGTTGCATGAATAACATAAAAGAGCAATCAAAAGCGAGTTATTTAAAACAGTTCAGTGGTTGCGCGCTCGGTAGCTCAACAACGAATCCGACGACAATTACACTCGGACAGGCTATGATTAAATTATGGCACTTACTCGGAGTGTTTCCTGAAAATTACATGGGATGGCTCTCCAAGGCTGCGCCGGCACGCGATCTGTGCACGCAGTTAACTCGCGCGCACATTTAGTTTACGTTACGACACGTTCAGGAACTGGATAGCTTTGTGTCATTGTGGCTTAATGACTGCCGTGCTCATCAAGTGGTCACTGTAGAATTTGTTTCGACCATCCATATCCATACTATAATATTATGAAGGCAAAAGTAACTTTGTCCGTCTGTCTGTTACCTTTTCACGCCTTAAGAGCGTTTATTCTGAAAGTTGGCAACGTCGTAAATAGCTGTCAAATATTTACCTGTTTTGATTAATTTGTAAATAATACTGTTTGGAAATAAGAAATGTGGCTAACTAAGTTACTAGAATATTGATTATGATATGCAATAATTAATATTGTAACACAGAATATTTAAAACGGGTACAACATGAAATTCAATGTTACAATTGCATAACATTATCAATATTCTAGTAACTTAGTTAGCCGCATTTCTTATTTCCATACAGTATTATTTCCAAATTAATCAAAACAGGTAAATATTTGACAGCTATTTACGACGTTGCCAACTTTCAGAATAAACGCTCTTAACGGCTTTCGATAAAAATTGGCACAGATAACCGTGACCTGGGTTAGGATATAGAATAGGTTTTTATTCCAGTTGGGATAATTTACGACCTCCACATGGGTGAAGCCGCCGGCAAAAGTTAGTCCATAAAGGACTATATCTGCAATTCTTGAGCTAAGGACCAAGGACGAAGGTAAAAGGCTCGGGTTGAGGGAACAACTTTTCTTTGCCAAAATCTGTGCAGCACAGAGAAGCCATGTGTTATCGAACGGGTTCGTATATGCCGAGGAACACCGCGTTGTTAATAATGTATTCGTACACACCATGATTTGTAAGACACGGCAAGCAGTTCCTCGTATGGCAATCACATTGTGATTATCAACAATCCGCCTACGAAGCTTAGGTAGGCAATGGTTATGGCGTAACCGCGCAACCATTAAATTACTGAGGAGGATATATTCTCATATGAGTAATTTACATGTTAAACATACCTGCATCTTAAGTAATTCAAGATAAGAATAAGTTCAAGATAAGAAAATCTTAACATGAGTAACATTTATCAGAGTAACATGAACTATTCAAATCGTAATTTTTTCTATGATACAACAAAATCTAGGCAATGATTATGGCGTTATCGCGCAACCATTAAATGACAGAGGAGGATATTATATTCTCATATGAGTAATTTACATGTTAAACATATCTGCATCTTAAGTAATTCAAGATAAGAATAAGTTCAAGATAAGAAAATCTTAACATGAGTAACATGTTACTCGTGTCATTTTATGGTGTAGAATATGTTTTCAATCATTTACAACTCTAACTCGTACAGGATATAATTGTGTAACATAAGCTGATTGTGCCACTTAATGCTATAAGTGCAGGGCATTTTAAAACGCGACCAATGACGCATCGGTTTTAACGCGCGCCCGTAATTTTATGCACATTTGTACTGCGTTCTAAGAGACATCGGGTTTCAAAACTGCACACATAATTGCTATATTCGTGCTCAGAGCGAAATGTTTCTAGCAAGGTGTATATTAACACTAAATACAGCTCACTAAGTATAACCATCGCAGTATTACTTACGTCGAAAAACAACATTCACTGGCGCATGTTGTTGAAATTTTAACATTTTCTTTTCAATATTGGTGATTTTGGAGAGGTGCTTTTTTCGGAATGACAACTACAGAATACTGATATGGATGGAGTCCAAAAGATAGCGCTTCATCTTTGTGACTAGAGAAGGTATTGAGTCGACACGAAATAAAGCTATAAAATCCTTTACCCAATTGTTGTTAGGACAACAACCAATAAGTAATTAAACTGCTACGTAGCAGCGTAGCAATAAAGCGTAGCGTCGTAGCAACTGAATACGCAAACAATTAAAAAAAATGATTTCTATTCTTTGTCCACAGGCGTCTGCACGAATGCAACAGCTCCTAGCGTATCTTCAATCAACAGGATACTTCGCAACAGGGCTGCTGAACGTGCAGCGGCAGAGTTCGCGAGGGCTGCTGGCTACGGGCTCTATGCCGCACCTCCGCCGTACGGCGCCTTTCCTTGGGGTGGCGGCGGTGGCGTCTGGCCCCCCGGTTCCCTGCCTCTACCCCATGGAGTACCTGGCCCTCAGTCAGGAGTACCACATCCTGACATCAACCAAGGATTCCTAACCTCTGGACGAGGACTAATCGGTAAGAATTTTTGGGTCTGCTATCTTTTGGGTCTGTTATCTTCTACTTAATAAAAATCATAAATTCATTCATTCACTGGCAGACAACGCACAGCCTAAGCCGCTGGATGTGAAGTGAGCATTAAGGAAGGATTTTTGAAAATTCTTCCCTTAAAGGGAATAATCGGGGATGAAAGTTTGTATGGAATTTTGCTATTTTTGCCGATGGAAAATCCCATCGGGCGTTCTAAGCGGCTTGTTAAATTAAAGCTCAAGCGTGATTCTATTGTACAAAATTATGTTGAATCTTCACATAAATACCGTGAAACTTTTTACCCTGAATTCCTACTCATTCGTGACTGTTTTTGCCGAAACAGACGTAGACGGTGACGACTCCGGCTCTCTAGACGGAGAACAACCGAAGTTCAGACGGAACCGCACGACTTTCAGCCAAGACCAGCTCGAAGAACTTGAGAAGGAATTCGAAAAATCCCACTACCCATGCGTCTCCACACGAGAACGACTGGCGTCCAAAACGTCATTATCAGAAGCGCGAGTTCAGGTAAAAATCTCTAATTTAATTGACCTTTTGCATAATTACATAAATATCGTTCGAGACAGTCTAAGATACCAAATCAAAGTTGCCACTATTTGTCAATTTGCATTAATTTGAATTTGTTAAAACTGTGAAGACAGAATACTAATCATTTTTATTTACCGTTACTGACAGGTTTGGTTTTCCAACAGACGAGCCAAGTGGAGACGCCACCAGCGCATGAACCTCCTCAAGCGCGGTGGCGCCTCGCCCCCGCACCGCCCCCCTCACTCCCCCCACTCCCCCCCCTCGCGCTCGCGCTCGCGCTCCCTCTCCCCCGCGCGGGTGGCCTACCACACCCCGCAGATGGGCGGCGAGAATAGCGCCTTCAAGGCTCTCTCACACCAGGACACCAACGCCCTGAAGGCCTTTGCGCACCACCAGTTCGACGCCAATGCACTGAAAGCGCTGTCGCAGCACACCAACTTCGATGGAAGTGCTTTTAAGCCCCACCCTGCTTTAGAGAACAGCGCCTTTAAATCGCTCGTACCACATTCAGCCGCTGCAGCACTTTTAGCGGCGCAGTCCATCCAGCTAGCCCGTGGATACGAGTCCCACTCGGACTCGGACGAGGAGATCAACGTGCACGACGAGAGTGACAACGAGGACCGGCGGACGCGCACTTCGCGCTCGGCGTCGCCGTGCCGGCCGCGCGCCACGTCCAACGACCTACCACTACAACTAACTAAACACGATCGTTGATACAGTCATTATCATTAATTTATTTACATTTTACCTACATAAAGTATTACAATTATCATTCCTATCGAATGTCCATGTTCCGAATAATTATGTAAATTAAGATTTTAGAGTGCTAATACTCCAGTTAGTTTGTAAATTAATGTAAATACCTATGTAGATATTGGAGTTGTTAATTAGTGTAAAGAAGACGCGAATGATTAATTTTAATGATGCACAAACTATCCCGTTTAATAGGTACATAAGAGAATAGTTGGTGATTGTTGAACTGTTTTGATCTGGGGTACACATGGGAAACATTAAACTCGATTCCAATGGATATTGTAATGGTAAAGGTGTATAGTTGTAAATAAAGTGAGACCTTCGCGAGTGAAGTTGCTCGGTGCACCCTAGCGCAACACGTATTAGTAATAGACATGGCTACTAACTGGTTTGTATTAAGTTGTTGTGATACTTCGAGGGAGTATACCAAAGTATTATTATCAATGGTAAAAAGTATGGTTTCAGGAGAAAAAAGTTCCTAACGCTTTTCATATCTATCGAATACAAAATTTAGACGTATTTACACCCATTTTAGATGATTACAAACATTGAAAAGTATTTGTTAGACAATGAATTAGGTCACTAAATTATATAATTTCGGCACTATTTTATAGAATTCGTTTATATGGGCACTTTGCATTCCAATGATGGCCCAAGTTGCCCTTAAGTAGTAATTTTTGTAAATATTGTTAAAATCAAGCGTTGTATACTATTTATTGCTTAAAAGAATAATAATTATTGTAAAATATAGGAGACAGTTTACATACGTACCTAAATATTACAAAAATATGAAAATAAATAATTTAAAACATGTTTTGTTTTTCTTTTCCTCTATTCGATGAACAAACACGCAATGATTAGATGATTGGATGGTATATAAACTTTATGACTCAAAAGGAAGGAAGTAATCCACAATACTCCCTGAAGAGTGGATGGAGGCTCTCAATGATGAGAAGTGTCACGCCTTTTTACAGGCATTCGTAAGTATTACATAGATAGGAAAATAACTACTACTGAAAATACACATATAACAAAATCCGAATTAAAAAATGCACATAATAAACGATCAGATTCAAGAGGCCTGTGGGTTCGATTCCTGCAAAGACCATAGTACCGATGGGTCTGATATATATGAAACCCACGATGCAGGATTTTTTTATAAGAATAGAGGGAAATAGGAGATATACCTACTAAAGAAAACAGGACAATAAGAAATAGTGAAATACCGCTCTTTCAAACCAGACAGAAATTAGTATCCACTGTGAGATAAAACCTTCAAAAGCTTCACACAGCTTTTGGAATAACCGTTTACTAAATAACCGTAATCAAAAAGAGAAGTTATCAGAACTTAGCTAGAACGATTGGGGAATCGTTCTAGCCAAGTTCTGATAACTTCTCTTTTTGATTCGTCGTAGCTTAGATATATGAATGGGGATTAATAAATCTAAGCTACGAGTGTCATTTGACTAAGATGACTTAGCAACACATAGAAAGAAAATAAATAAATAAATACATTTATTTGACTCAAGTTAAAGAAAAGCTTAAAGCCAAAGAAATGGTTTTTGACCAGCTTTAGATTACAAATTACAAGAGAAAGGTAACTTATCGAAAGTAGGGTAAAGATAAACACTCATAATAATATCATAATTATTGCATCCTTCACAAAGGGCTTGAAAACACTTAACTTTTAACAAAAAAAGTCAAATCAAATCAGGCAATCCGTCGGTTATTAAATCCACGAAGGATAGAGTTGTGATTCTCAGCCCTTCGTCCGTATTGCAACGACAATTATCCCTTTTTTCCGAATTGTTATTAAACCGATTCACTCCTTCCCGGATATCGACAATCATGTTGGTGAAAGCTGATCGGAATCAGCTGAAAAACCTGGTTGGAGTAACAATGGGTGTTCGTCATTAGGTAGGTACAACGTTTCTCCCTACCTAAAGGTAGGTATACCCTGGTCTACAGATATCAAACTAGCTTTCAGAAAGACCCAATTTATCTAAAAATTATTCTGCGTTACTGACGCCTTATTATACGTACAGTGTAGGTTGAGGTTCAATAATCATTCTGATGCTTAAGGCTGAATGCAGAACCATTCAGACAGAAACATTCTTAAATAATTTAGTAGAAATCTGTGAGTTCTTATTTCTATATCGATTAACCTTTTTTTGTATTAACATTAGATGTTAAAAAACATCAATGCCTCTAATCTGTTGGCTAAATACTGCCCAAAACCTATGACAAGAAAAGAAAATCTAATATAGTTGATAAAAGCTCAGACTCCTTCAGCTTATTCATAGGCGTCACTAGCAGAATGTCGGGATACAATGACGTCAACCATACTTGCAGTCTCGTAAGTAGAAAGGATTATAAATAATAAGTAAGTATCGGAAAATATACGCAGCAAGCACAGCTCCAAATGTTTAGAGACCCGACGTTATTGAGCATAAAATGTCCATTTGACCTAATCATAAGCAGTAGACGCAAATGGAGAAATACTATCTTATATTTATATTATATATTTAGTTTGCGAGTAAATGTGCATATTATGTAGATGTCGTATCATTAACAAATTGGCGATGGCGCAGAAACTTTATAGCGTAGCGAGAGAACGCGAACAGCCTTATTCTGGCAATGCTCTAAGAATATTAGATTCGTTTGTCAATGGTCGAAGGTGTACAGAAATGGAAAATAAAGCAATTTGAATTTGTAATAAATACAAGTAGTGCCTCTATGTAACAATAATCAAGTAAAAGTTTTGTATCGACTTTGCAATTGTAAAGATCTATACCAACGATTTAATAATAGTTTTGATAATTTTTTTTGTTAAATTATGTAAATGCCGTGAGAGCTTTAAAGTTTTTTTTTTTTAATAAATCAATAGAACAACAAATCACCATCAAACAGATTGTCAAACAAATCAAAATAGCATATTTATGTGTGTCGTAAAAATCACGTGTACACGGAATAAAGTCGTTACGTTTATTCGGAATAGTGAGGTGCTTCGATAAAGTTGTAGCGCGTGATAGCCGCGGAGTGAGGATGCATGTACGCGCGCTGCTCCAATAACAATAAATTTTGTGCGTCGTTTGAAGCGCCGAGCGGACAAGGCGCGTCACTTCCAACTATGCGCTGAGTCTGGTGGTGTTTTTCGTAAATAATGGTGGGAATTTTTGTGCTAGTTGAGATCACAAAACTTATATTAGTCAAGTTGCGAGGATAAAAATAATGCTAATTGCTAATGTATTTTTTTTTTTTTTTTTTTGAGGATGGGAAATTTTCAAATAACTTCTCCCGCTCTGGGTGGAGCGAGAGGGCGTGTCAGACTTTTACTGACTAAAACCCACCCGTGTTCCTTCCGTTGCCTGTGTGCCGAGGTCGCGATATCCCTTTCAGACAAACTCGCAACCAATTGCTAATGTATTGTCATGTAAATTTTGACACAGTTTTGCTGCTGAAATAATTTAATGTGGGAGTGTAACGCCTGAAAAGTTAAGACCAAGATTGTTTTACGCAAGCAGTGGCAAAGGCCTACCGCCTTGTGAATCAAGACTTTCAGACTAAGATACCTTGTAAAGTTGGAGGTGAATAGATGAAGACTTAACTATATAGGTACTCCAATCGACAAGTCCTCATTCACGTACTAGTAAAAATACTACTGGACCCAGTTACACAACAATATAAAAAAATAAAATAAAATGGACGGTACAAAACACTCCATTCCAGCGCACAGTATATTTCACAAATAGGCGCCCCGTGTGCCTTGCTGCTGTCACACGGGCCACAGATTAAGAGCGCGGTGTGAACCGCTCCACTATCTCCACAATACTTTAACACGTAAAAAGTGCTAATACAGCGATATGAGCCGGATTATAACAACACATATTTATTGTATTTTACTCCATTTCATTATTCTATCCATTTCGTAGCTCTGTTTTAATACTAGGAGCTGGATTATGACCACTCACTTTTTTTTTGTTTATTAGGGAGACTTCTTTTAATATTATTTTCGAAGTTAATAGCCAAATTAAGAGCTGTGCTTATTTGGGTACAAATTACATAGTAGGTTAACATTTAGTTGGTTCTGCGTGATTTAGTATTTCGCGCGTATTCTTAGTATCTATTCTGAAAAACGATGAAACATGTGTCTAAATTTTTTTACAAAGTCAATAGATATATTGATTGATTTTCAATATATTTTTTATGAAGGTGCTCTTGCATTTTTACTCTGAGTTTACACGTTGAATTTGTATAAAAATAGTTGAGACTCTACCAAAGCCAAGCTTTCTGAACTCTCGCGAACTTTTGCATAACAACAGCATCTCCATCGATGATGACTGTCTAAAAGGTGTTAGATCAGTAAGAAATTATAAAATGTTATGACGGGCTCCTGCATGTCATACAAAACACGTTATCGTTACACGTATTAGAGCCTGATACTCCATTATCATCATTATCTCCTTATAAGAGTTATAATACCTAATTAATTTGTAGTGATTTGTATGTATCTGTTTGTAAGTGATGGATTTGAATAAATTAATAACATTATTTTAATCATAAATTATCAAAATAATTTGATAGCTTTATGATGATAAGCTGTTATTTATTTTACAACCATTGCTTATGCTTTAAGGTTACTGACACGCTTTATCTATATGGTTTAAATGAGATTGGTTTTATCCCATATAGACAGTGTTGATCCGGTGTAATTTAACGGATTGCATTATCATTATTTTTTATCGCAAGCAATCAAACTTTTCCGAAAAATAAACTCATTCAATATGTAATCGCGTTAACTTACAAAAACAACGTTTATACATGTTAATTTTTTTTCACACATTTCTTAACAAAACACCGGAGGATATGACATCATTCGCACATAAAATTCCCATATTATTTTTATGCAAATTGACTGAGCAATCATAACATAAATTATTTAATATACCCACTCGGGACGGAGCTGCATCGAGGTAATAATGTCCTCCCATAAGGAGCGTCGAGGATTTTGGGTTGACACACAAAATTAGCTTCGCACTCAACTGCAGGAGCATATCGCTGAATAAAATCTTATAAGGAATTTTATCGTAAAATCGTCACTAAATGAACAGTGATTAATTGTGTATGGAAAATTAAACTTTTTTTTAATGAAGTGACAAAATAAAGGTTTTCCGAGGTTAAGTAAAACTTACCCGTAAAAAGCTTGTGACATTAGCGCTTAAAAATATCGATTTCCTTCCTATTAACTATACCTTTTGAATAGAAAATATTACCGCGATGATTTTAACCGGTTCAGAATTTAAATCAATAAAATAACTTGAAACTAATCAAAATATCAAGTTGAAAGCAAACAAAACGACGGATACATAAAATGTAGGCAATTCAAATTAAAAGATTAAAGGGAAATAGACATAAATTGCCGAGTGACAAGCCACTCATTCCGGGCACAACATAAATTAATTTTAATTAGTCATACAAAACCTCCATGATCGATACAATAAAAATATAATGATGTTCGATTTCAAATGAGATTAGCATTTAAACGAGTGTTAATAACGATAATGTTCATCGATTCGCGTAGGACGATAGGTATGTACTATTTACTTGTTCACACGTGTTATGACCAAAAACACGGTATATTATAAAAAACTGGCACCTAATCATCGATTTCACAACACTATTGAATGAAAAAATATACGGCTTGATAGTTTCCCATAAAATCATGAGCAGATTCGAAATGTAAGCACATTAAGTTATCGGGCAAATTATCTCGTAGTGTGCTACAATATTTATTTGTTTCTCACTAAGGACGGCCCGGCTGCCCGGCTGCCAGAGTGTTCTCTCCCAATTAGGTGGTTATTGACGTTTTACTGTTATCGGGTTAATCTTGAAATGAGAAGCCGTATTTATAGTGCGATTGGATTTTGTGCAAACGGAATACTTTCACTGTACGGATTTTATTAATACAGAAACAGATCAGCTATCTGTAGATCTTACTTATACCTAATTGATTGTATTTAAATATTTTTCACACGTATATAGTAATATATTAATCTGGGGCGCAACGGCCATTGTAACGGCGACGAATGTAGATTGTAACTGAATAATATACATTCAAAATTCAAAAATTCTATTAAAAATTACAAATGTTTTATTCCATATGAATCTACAAGGGCACTTATGAAACATCAGATGGTGCACGGTTCCAATTGGTCGTTTCTTATGGAGAAGAACCGGCAAGAATCTCCACTCCATTCTTAAACGACATGATTCAATTTTATTATTAATTACATTGATTTATTAGACATAGTACTAGTCAAGCAATAAACCTGTAAGTTTAGAACAACACCGGTCATCCCACACTATAGATAAGGCTGCGCTACGACACAGCCCAAAGTCGACATTTATCCCAAAAAGGGAAGCTGTTAATAGAGTCATTCAACGTTACCGGCCGAATTATCTACAAAGAGAGAAGTCAGGCCGGTGTCGGTCGGAAATATAAATTTATTTGGTGGTTGTCGCCGCGACACGGGCGCCCGCACCTCTATCTCGCCGCGTAATCTTGAACATTGGCGTTAAAGAATTTAAATTATACGCTGATACAAATGAACGGGCGAACCCGCCTTATTTATTGCCTTAATCCAAATTATATTGACTAGGTTTCTTCGATTCGAATACGTCGTCACGTGATCCACAATATGTATAAAACGTCGAGTTATTGGATTATTATACGCTCGGATTATCACCTGTGCACGTTGGGAAATTTTAGACCTATTACAATTAGTGTCAATATTACAAGTGTTATGTTGTTTATGAATTATTTTATATTCGGAGTCGTTGCTCCGTCGTTTATCAAGTGAGGCGTCATATCTGCCCTATAAATTCCAATTACTAATATTTCTGTTCGGGCGCACTAATTAAGTGCAGCAAGCAATTCGCGCGTGCGCATCGATCGAGCCCCGCCTGGAGACACCATTAGTCTTGCTACTATACTTCTTCATTGCCGCAGACGTAAACATGTGTAAGATATGAATAATATTACAAATTAAACAAATTATTTTGATAAATTATGTATTAAATTGAGCTTCTTTCGTCTTTATAGAGCGTAAAGTGTAACACTACCGACAGTATATTAGATATTTATTTGCGAAAATGTGGGTATCATTTTAACAAGCAACCTTAAAGAATTACTTACACATGTTTTTATAATCTTACGTGAGACAAAGGGAACCTACATGTCTTACATATGTATCTGAAAAATTGAAAGACAAGATAGAAGATGATAGGCGCTTGCGCAGCAAAAAGATATAGGTGGGTACATACCAGGGCAAAAAAACAATAATTAACTTATCATAATGCTTGTCTAAATGTTCTTAGGTCTGTGAATTTGTGTAAATTTATCACTCGACATCTTCATCCCGAGCTTAAATGCTAATATGAACGGTGCGATCAACTAATTTAGACTATACGCCTTGATTTAGCCTTTTCAAATTACGCAGTCAGTCACACATTTTGTAAATTTTATTAAACAATGGTTTATGAATCGATCAACCTTATGCTTTAAACTTGAAATTTATAATAATGGTTTCACTAAGTATTAGGTATATATAGGACTAAGACGTATGTTTGTATGATTTTGATGTTGGGAAAATTGGGAAACGAATCAAAAGTAGCAATTACACAGCAAAGTACGTAGAGTGAAAAATGTCAGAATTTTAATAATTCAATAGCGTAGAACCCAATTTTTGTAACACCTACTCTAGTAAACAAAATATTCTGTACTATAAATAATTTGTTATATGTATATGCCTATGCGAGTAATACCTAATAGGCAAGTTATTCATAAAACTCTTCGAACAGGGTGTTCCGTTTGATATCCCATAACTCTAGGGTATTTATGAGACCATGTCAAAGAATCAACTGGCATATGATTATACTCATAATAACAGTGGTAGCAGTGATAGCCTAGTGGTGTGACCGTCAGACTGCCAAGTCATAGGTCTCAAGTTCGAACCCAAGGCACGCACCTCTGAGTTTTCGGATTCATGTGCGTATGTTAATTATCACTTGCTTCAAAAACGGTGAAGGAAAACATCGTGAGGAAACCGGCATGCATTTTTTTTTTTTTTTTGAGGTTGGGAAATTATCAAATAACTTCTCCCGCTCTGGGCGGAGCGGGAGGGCGTGTCAGACTTTTACTGACTAAAACCCACCCGTGGTCCTTCCGTTGTCTGTGTGCTGGGGTCGCGATATCCCTTTCGGACAAACCCGCAACCCGGGCAGGCATTGGCCCTTCCAGACCCCGTCAGTTGGTGCTGACATCTCTTTGAGGCGCGCGTGGAACACAACGCGCCGTCGACCCGGGCCTGGTCCCTATCGGACGGCGAGCAACTCATTGCTCACCGTCCGCAAGCCCGCGCCTACGGTGGCCGGAAGTCGGCTCGCGACTCCCGACGCCTGGGGCGTCTCCTGCGGTGACTAGGGACGCGAGGGCACGAATCTTGCCTCTCCCTCGCGCGCTCCGCCTCCTCCTTCGCGAGCATTACTGCTTCGCAGAAGGAGGTGACGGCCTCCCATGCACTCTCGCTCCGGACCATGGCCTGAACCAGGGCCGGACGCTAGAGATCGCCGCCGCCGATCGCCTCCGTGAGGACACGGCGGTGCTCCGCCCAAGCTGGGCAGACCTCCACCGTATGCTGCACCGTGTCCTCCGGGCGATCCACACAGTGGTAACACCCGGGCGTTTCCTCCCGCTTTATCCTGAACAGGAACCTCCCGAAACAACCATGTCCGGTGAGGACCAGCGTCAGGCGGAAGGTGAGGACGCCGTGGCGCCTCTCTAGCCACGGTACTCCTCAAAGAGGGGACTTATCGCCACAATTGTGGCGTACCCAGCGCTGGGAAACCGGTATGCCTAAGAGATATTTCTCGACGGCATGTGATGCCAAGTCAGAGGCCCATGTGCGGCTTTAAAACTCTGACACCAGGTTAGTCACTAACCACATGAAAAGATAAAGAATCTTTTTTTTTTTTTTTTCAATATATCATAACACTAGAGTATCGATGTGTGTATCTAAATTTCATTGATTAGTACGAGTAAATCATTTTAATTAAAATCAATCATTCATATTTTAAAGCTAAGAAAATGCAACGTTATCATATTTTTTTTAAACAAAAATAAAGACATTTAATTCAGACTTAAATGTTTTTGAATTTTTCATATTTCATTTTTTTCAATTACATAAATAATCGTGACTTACTTCGTGGATCTAGGACAGTCGTTACGAGTCGTCAGAAGCCCGAAAGTCTGACAACCAGTCTTACCAAGGGGTATCGTATTACCCAGTTACTGGGTTGTGGAGGTCACATAGGTAGTCGCAGTAACCTAGCATTGCCACCACTAAATAACCCTAGGACAGATTTTCATGCGCCTTGGTTTGAATAAAGGGAGTTGTAATGTCAAAACAGTGGTTTAACAATGGCGGCCCACCACCCTTTCACTTTTCAAAGCTCGCCAACCACCATTCAAACCAGATTTTTCGGAGACAATTCTATATCATCGTGTTCAACATGAAATAGCGCAAAATTTATTAAACAGATGAGTGTAAATTACTAGTATCGACTTACCTGTTTATACCTGCCAACCCATAGTTATGCCAGGAAAAAAGTTGACAACTCAACGTTTTTATATTCTTCATACTTTCAATTGGTATTCAATTTATTCGTTAAACGAATGAGTGAAATTTTTGTTTTTTTTATTAATCATAGGAATTTTTTACCCACTCGCGATATATTTTTTAACATACTAAATTTGATATAAAATAGTTTTCATGCATTAAACGTATGGGTGCAGGTCGTTCATACATTGGATTTTTCGGATCTTAGGCTATACTGTTTATTTGGATGTGACGTTCGGATTATTTGCACCGAGAATTTAGAATGGTGTATGCGGCCTAGTGGCTTCTTCGTCGAATAGGATTCGGCCTTCAGGGCTGATCCCGAGTCAGTACAATACGTCTGACTGTACAACAGTGCCGGATTAACCACGTAGCAAGAGTAGCAATTGCTACGGGCCCCGCGCTAAAGGGGGTCCCGCGTATTCAAACCCGGGCCCCACCTCCACCTGAGCATAATTTTTTGAGTGAAACTTATTAAGAAGTGGAATTATGGATATCATATTGAATTTACTTGATGTCTCAAAAACGTGATACGTACTACCTTTGCCGACTAAGACGTCAGAATATGGGTAATACAATTTCTAAAAGTTGATTGCAAATAGACGTATTGAGTATTGTTTTTTTTTACCACTTTATACATAAGAACCCATAGCAGATCAAGGGCCCGTCTATAAAATTTGCTACGGGCCCCGCGCTTGCTTAATCCGGCACTGCTGTACAAGCAGCGTAAATGGTACAATATTTAAAAGGCGGACTATTGTTTATAGTCTCTTTAATTTAAAGACACATAATAAGAAGAAATAATAAAGATAAATAAGCATTTATATATCTATTAATAAACATTGTTGATGCAATCAGGAACTCAGTTTGATTCGCATCTTACGTTTGTCTTCTAAAATCTTTTTCAATTCATTTATTTCTTTTGACGAAGAACTAACTAAGGTAAGGTTGGACTTTTTATTGTTTTTCCGTGACATTGCTCGCTCGCTCATGTAACTTTTGTTAGACATTTTTGTATCCTCCAGGTCTTGCTTAGCGGCATTTTTTTCGTCTCTGATCATCTTCTTTTTCGTGTCCAATTCTTCTTTTAAAACAATTTTCATGGCATTTAGTCTTTCTTGTAACTCAGCCAAAGACATTTCACAAAGCAAACCCATTCCAGCTGTTTCGGTTAGATCTACTATTTTGGGCACTTTAGCTTTTTTAGCAATCATCGCTAATATTTTCATTTCTTTGATCATGTTGATCCTACGCTCCAATTCCTCTTGTTTTATTTGAATGGCATTTGCTAAAATCACTTCCGATTCTTTCCTTACTCCGAGGGCTGTTTCTTTTTTCTTCGTCATCATTTCACTTTTAGCATGGAGTAAGTTCAATTCAGCTATTGAAAGTTTGTCAACTTGTTTGCGATTTTTTTCATATTCAAATCTTTTCCACCGTTCTATTTCCTCATTCCAAGATTCTTTTTCTTTTAAAAAATCTTCGTGTTTCTTTTTATTCTCGTCTAACATTTTTTTTTTCGCTAGTACTGCCTCCTCGTGAGTAATTTGGCCCAACAGATGTTTTTTTTCTATATCCAATAACCTTTCTCTTTCCTTTTCTTGTCTATCATATTCGGTCAGTTCATTAATTTTGATAGTGTTCTTACAACACTTCAGTGCGTTTTGAAACCATAAGACTTCTTCTTCTTCCGCTAATTGTATTCTTTTATTAATTCTTTTTACAGTTGCAGCGTTTTCTTTAACTGGTACGGGATTAGCTTTCATTATAAAACTTTGCTTTGGCTTGGTCTTTGCAAATTCAGTTTCAATTTCCTCTCTGATACTGGAGATTCTTTTAAAATATTTTTCAGATTTTGTTTGAGCGTAGTGAAAATCTTTATTTTTGACATCGTTCAATAGATTTGCTGCTTTCTGTTTATTTTTTTCATGTATTTGTTTCAATTTCTGATCTATTGTTGATTTTGTTACCATTTTTGTTTTTCTATTGTACATAGAATTTGCAGGAGTAGCGGGAAAAAAAGACGACGGGAAGGGCGCGGCGGGAAACGTGTGTTCTTTTCCTTTCCGGTTTAATACATTCAGTTGCACCGGCACAGTCTGCGGCTTTAACTTTCTACTCTCCATCTTCTTAACATGCTCAGCATAGGTATGTGCCATATCGCTAATGTAAGGCTGCCATTCGAAAAGTGGTCCAATAATTTTTTCAGTGATGAATTTGGTGTCGTAGCTAGATTGTGCTACTTGTGAAATATATGTTAGTACTTCATTGTTACTCAAAAACTTTGTAAATGTTTTAAGCAGAGGCTTGCTTAAATTGAAGAGGCACTTATAGAGGAACTGCATATCTTTTGGCTCACACTGGAAAGTGACAGCGTGGAAGATGATCATAAAATAATCTTGGTCGTCATCTGTGAGTTCTTCAGATAAATGAGATGAAATCTCTTTCAAAAACGGCTTATGTCTATGAAATCCCAGAAAAGATTCAGCTATCCATGATATTTTCGTGTCATCAGTAGTTTCCGGACATTTTTCTATGTATGCTTGCATATATTCGTAGGGCGATATCTCACTGGCACCCCCATAATCAATTACAATATTTCTAAGCATTTTTACGTTTCCAGATGTGTGGTAGTAAACCATTTTTCAATGGTTTACCTCTGGTTTACTTGGTGTAGGGAAATTTCAGAAACGGAATCAAATCATGACACATGCAATACGACCAATAATTTTTTTGACATTTAATAAAGTTGACTGTTATTGTAATGTCATTATTTACGGCCAGTTATAATTTAATTATTATAAATGAAACTCCAAATTACATAGAAAATTATTTATAATTTTTAGTTAAAGGTCTGTGCAAAGCATAAATGAAGTATGACAAATGCTTGACAATGACTGGCAGTGACAATTATTATGAAGGATAAAGAAGGTGTTGCCATTACATACTTTTAAGACTGGACATATCTATTGATTTAAAAATGAAATTAATTAAGTATTAAATATCATACTCATTACAGTCCAGTTAATATTGTATATAAAAATACTAGTGAAATCATATAAATTCTTACAATAAGCATATCCCAATTACCATCATATTTCCAAAAGTAGCAACATAAATATCTCCCCGAATACTTGAATCAAAATAATAATCTTTTAAATTGAAATATTTCCTCACATGATTCGCCAAGTCACGAAAGCTTTAGTGCGCTTTCAAATATTATCAGTTTTTTTTTTATATACTTATCTCTTCGTCTGTGCTAGACCAGACTTTATCCATGTCCTTTGTGAGATATACCTTTTCTTATAATAGGATCGATTTTTTTATATCCATATTTTTATAATAATTTAGATTACCTTCTGATTTTCATCATAACATTATTTTCTTTTGCGGTAGGTAGGCAGTACTTACCTAATATATAATTAAATTCAGGTAATAACTCTATGTGTGAAACTAATACAATGGTGTATTAATGAGCGTAATTATTGTCCTTATATGAAAAACTATTTAATTAATTCAGTGTAAGTTAAATTTTTGTGTTAGTGGTAACAAATCAGATTGCTGGATGGTTTCAACTAATTCGAAGTAAATCAAGAACAACGAATGACGACAAACATCGAACTCGCTAACCTCATACAAAAAAAGGCAAGTAGGTTAATCAATCGTCAGTCAAACGTTCAGTTCATCATACATTCCTGTCATCCAGCATTGCCGACGGGAGTATTTAATTAGGTAGCCGGCCTGTTTTCGCTGGGTGCGTCATTTATCAATCAGTTTGGACGCGAAGGTATTATTCGACAGCTCGACACCTCGGGCCGCTCCGATACGCGCGAAGTGCAAGTCATATACTCCCTCTTAAAATATAATAATCGTGTTAAACACAACCATAAAAGCCATATTCGATTAGAGGTATTTTAAATAGGTTCCTGTCTTGTTATCTCGCACCATTGTCGGTGTAACAACGTATCGGTTTTTGTTCTCTCTTTATAATTACTCTCGCCTCATAATGCCGTGAGTAGAAGTTAGTGTGTTAATAGAAGTTCGGGATTTCTTGTGTAGGTTCTGTTAAGTAGTTATTATAATAAATGCGTGTAAAGGAGCCTTTATGCGTAGTAGTGTATTGTTATTTCTATCATGAATGTGTTTGAAGAGTAGTGATTGATAGGAGAGAACGAAAAAAACTCAGTTAGGCAAATTAAATGACTTTGAATGCGTGTAATTTGAGTTACAAATATTTGGGGCCTTGGCCAAGAACGCCGTCAAATCGTTTTATCGCACTGCTGAAGCTCCGATGACGTTGTCTTCAGCTGCTGTATATTTAATTAAAACATGTTTTGGATAGTTATTACTAGCTTATAGTATTACAAGGGTTGATCTCAAACTTTTATAGATATATTTTTAGTAAGTCGTCGTTCACACCACCCCGCGCCGCGCCGTAGGGAATGACTTTTTTAGAAACAAATTAAACATATATAGGTATGCATGATCATTTATAAATTCATAGGATCATTCTTTCATCTCCACATATTACCACATAACTAGGAACAAAGTACCTAACTACAGTCACTCCGATCATAAGAAAGCGGTGGCTTATTGACTCTGTCAAAATTAATTCAACTTTGAACACAAATCAATTTCAACATAATATTAGCTGTCAGGGCATGTCAAATTACTGCCTTTAATTAACGATACGGCTCGCCTTTCTCACGTCGTATAAATGTCTAATGATTCTCGATTGTACGTACTCTGTATTGTTATTTTTGAGCCTTTGTGCTTTATTTCACTTATAAGTGCGCTTAGAATTGGAATGGTGAAGTGATATTGAAGGGTCTTTTGGGATAGTTAATTAATTCATTGATAATATTTTTTGTACTTTGGTGTCTGTGCATTGATAAGGTAGGTATAACCTATATGTGAATGAAAATACTATATATTTGCCTCAAACAAGGCGTAATTAAAGTTGATTATTAGTTGTAGCGTATGCAAACCTACAGACATCAAAAATTTGAAGTACTGCTGCTAAAAAGCGACTTTCTAAGTACCTACCTGCCTCTAGCATCTCTAGAATTATTATTTAATGGAAAGGTACTAATATATTAAGGACTAGGACTAAGCACACTGAGGAAGACGGAAAATGAAAATATAATTTAAAAAAAAATGTATTCAAAAGTTTCGTAATAACATCGACCAACAAAGTGAAACTTTCCTTTCACAATATTATTATGATTCGTAAAGGAAGTACGTAATAGCTCCAATATATTAAAAATCCATAACTACTGCAGAAACGAAAGGAAACAATTAGCAAGGTGAGATGGTAGTGTAATGGCCGCGATTTTTCCTCCTGTAAAGGCACCTTGTTGTAGCAGGTGGAGGAGGACAATACCTACAGTTCTACACCCTAGCTTGTCAGTCACACTTATAGCTTGTGGCAGTTTTCATTTGAATACGTAATAACTATTTATGTGGTAGTTTCGAAAGATGTTGGCTTCACTATGGGAAAATCGGTAAACAGATTTTATATTATAATATTCTATTATTAACTGACGACTATTATATTACTAACTTGACTGCCTCGTTGGTCTAGTGGTCGCAAGCGCTACTGCTGAGCATGAGGTCGTGGGTTCGATTCCCAGGTCGGGTAAAGTGTTATTGGGTTTTTCCATTAGAAATTTCTCATTAGCAGCCCGGAGTCTGGATTTGCGCCCGGTTTATGGCAATAAGCTCTCCCCCTATTACATGGGACTTAAACATTACTGGTGAAATGTGGGTGTACTATAGGGACACCTCTGCGTAACCCTTAGGGGATTACAGGCGTGATGTTATGATTGTTTGTTTGTATTATATGATTAAATTTCAGAAATGAACGAAAGAGCAGTCCGCTCCTTACAGTAACTAAACTGAGTCAATGAATCCTAAAACAGGTCACAAATATCCAAACTTTGTTTGCATTTCAGCTAGAATGGTTACGCTATGACAACCACGAATTTGTATTCAAGGCCCTTTATTTTAATCATTTTTATTTGTATTCCACAAAACTTTTACAAGTTACTTATTGATGATTTATTGGAAAAAAAACCGAATAAAAAAGGGTAGTAGGTAAAAATAGTGTTTAAATCAAAGGCAAGATAAATGTTAAGTGGGCAGGGCGCACGGTCGCCGGTCGTCACGAAAGGTCACGGATCAGTTAAGTTATTTATCGGCGCCTGCGTCACGACTCGTGAACAAAGTCGAAACTCAACCTATTATGTGTATTATCCCTTATAATAAGCGCTTACAAATCACATTGTACTGTTAAATGTTTAGCGACATTCTAGTACACTTTGGTTGTGATAGCTGTTCCGAATGCGATGACGAATTTATAAGATCTAAGTTTCTTTTACATCAACTCATACTATCCCAGTCCACTACCCCCAGGCTATGCCACGACACCGTGGCCTTCCGCATCCAGTCTGTCCCCGCCACCTTTTTGAGATCGTCGGTGCATAATGCTTGGCGGCCTGTTTTACAGGGATACCAATAATTGTATTTCGTGAAATGTTTGCGAACCTTCACTGTCCACACTTTAGACTGTTCTATAGTGTTTAGTGTTATGTCATAAGATATAAGAAAGTGTTATACTATTCGCCGTAATTTTACTATTTCTATCCACGTTTTTCGCGATGCCAATCTGATGCAAAAATGTTCCTTTAAACCGGTAGCTTTAGTAGAGTTGCTACATAGCTCGAAGTTTAGATTATCTAGGTGGTAATTGATCAGCATATTGGTGTATTCTGATGACATCAAGCTAAAGATTCCGTGCCATTTTGTAGGACACTCATTATATTATTCAATGCTCGACAAAAGGACATGAGTCTTTTAAATGTCAATTTATGTCATTCAGTTATGATGCCATCATCATTTTTCATGATACGACGGTGGTTATAAAGTGCGTTTTAAATATTAAAATTTACTGTAAATACAATTTATTACATTACAGATATGACCTTTCCGTCTGTTCGGTTATAAAACTTCATTTGAGTTTTTATAAAACATTACTTGCTTTGGATAATTTGTTCTAAGATACATTTATTATAGTTGCATTTTGCGTAATTGTCATCGGTTTGCTTGCCACTAACCTATTTTTATAGTGCCAACACGGTTAACTAACCTAATTGTAATACCTGTATTGTTCAACACCTTCATAATATTTAGAAGCACTTCACCATCAATAACAATACCATAAACATAATAGCCAATAATTGAAACGAACAGAAGTCATCGATTATTATATTCGAGTCGAAACAAAATTATTGGAAGCTCATTACGGAGGGCCACCTAAGGAGAGGCTCCATCAATCTCCTTGGCCAGTTACTAAGGAACTTAACAAAGAATTATAGCTCTTTATGCATGGTCGCTACTATGTAGGAGGATTATTACTTCAATTTAATGACCCTGTGCCGTGATTAGACATCGCCTATGGGTACTTACTCTCCGTAACTTTATTACATAAATCTTGATGCGGGTAATAAGGTGAATGTCTTAAGCTCTAATGCCGGTAACGTTCATTAAAAGGGCAGTTAAAATGTTAACTAACCGTCGTCAGTGTTGCCAGCTTGATGTTTAAGATAAAGTAATGAATTTCTTCTCGGTGCTCATTAGAAGTTTGAACGAGTAGGAAATGATTTTAACCTTCTCCCATTCGTTTTTCATTTAATCCTAGTATTTGATACTTGCCTTATTTGGGTTGGAAATTCATTAATAATTTCAATGTTCAGCAGGTCAGTGAAAATTACTCTTACAACGAACCTTACCTCAATTAAATTTCAGTACATGATTTTTACCGACAAATTGGAAAATAACAGTGTTGGTAAGGTTGGTTTTTCAGTACTTTAATTACTCCTTAATCAAAGAACGTAATTAATGATAACTAGATCTACCTTGACAGTAAATTGAACGAGGTTCATTCATTAACACATGTGAGTGTCTGACTGTCAGTCCCTTGTTCAAGTCGAGTAGTCTATTCTACTTGATTTAATTTTATACTTGCTTTACGATTTTCTCTAAAGTATCCAAAGCGCTGAAAATAGTAGATACTTATTGGTTCATTTATAGGTAATCCTTGCATGATTTTCAATGATTTACGCGTCGACACCACTCAGATGTTGAACATTGTTTAGATAAATCAAACAACATCTTAATTAGCCCGAAAGTAAACGTCAAAATAAAATCCCTACAAAAAACCAACAAGGAAAACTTAATTGAATTATAACCAAATCGAATCCAGAATTGTTATAACACAAACAATGTTAAAAATGTTGATGCAATCACCGTCAGAGATAAACTTTGATGACCAAAGATGTTATTTATTTGTTTAGTAATTTATATGAGGTTAGTTACTGTTTTATTGGGCGTATTAAATCAAGCCCCAATAAGGCAGCCATTCATGTTTATTTTTACGAAGTTTCTGCTCGGTATGCCCAATAAATTATTAGCTTGGTCACTTTTATCACGGGCCCATGGTAACGTTTATCGGACGTTAATAGTGTGTGGATAGACCCCTTCGTATTATATGTTTTTTACACGGGCGAGTTCGAGTAGTGATATGGTAGGTGTTAAATCCTCGTTGATTATATTCTCTTTCAAATACTTTTAGTAGCTGATTTAAGGTTTCAAAATAATTATAATACTATAATAGAGTTTACCTACGAAGGTATAAAATTAGGGACTGTAAAAATTTATAACTAAGTACCTATTTTTAATGTGAAAGTGTAGGTACCTACCAAGTAATCTCCCAAAGTCTATAATAAGAGAGATTACTTGGTGCCTTTTTAATCATAATGTAATAAAGTACCTGCGGGATATCTTGAACACAAGGTTTCATCAAAACTATTTGTGGTAAATTCAAATATCAATGATAATCAATTAAAAATCCGCAAATTCCTTACAGTAAAAACCATAGAATTAGAAACTAGGTACATAAGACTTGCTCGAATCATAACTTTCTAAGCAGACTAGAATGTCATCTCGAAACCGAGCTGATTGGATAATCGGAACGGTACCGATAATATCCACACTAATCTCACGTGGTCCGCAAAGTGGCTCAACTCGTTCGACTTTATTGATTGACAAGCGCACAGTTGGATTAAATTCTCGCAACACTACACACACATTAGCTTTACACCGGCTCTTCAGATATATCTGCATCAAATTATTCTTCTCGCGATTACCAATCGGAACGCGCAAATAAATGCGTCAACGTCATTAGGAAAATTGGCGTTAATGATTCGGCTAGTCGTGTAGCGTTAATGTCACTGCGATATTTTGTTGAACACGCTTGTAGTATTGTTGTCGGGTAGGTAGGATGCTATAATGCAATGTATGGTACTTTGGTAATTTTTCTTTTTTTCTACTACGCACACAAATAAAAGTCCAGGAAGATAATTACGTTCACAGATAATCTCGTGAGTGTTTATATTTTGATCAAGTTTTTTAAACGAAAAACCTAATTAACAAGTCGCAACACTTATTAAATGAATTTGAATGAGAACGTTCACTTCCTAGTGGGGGCATAAATCACAGAGTAAGTTTTTATTGGATCCCAAAAATGTCTGATCATGACGAACCATTCATGTGTAATTGGGATCAGCGGCTTCACATAAAATATGAGATGCTGGCTTCAGAGGGTTTTATAGAGAACATAAACACTTTATTGTGTTTTATCCACGTTGCGGTCGGTTCAGACTTACACTGTTTGCCTGGTCGCTACTAACGACACTGCATCCGATGTTATTAGCCAGTAGTTTGTTAGTCTTTGATCAAGCATTATTATGATATTCGTTATAAAGATGAAAGTTTTTGGGATACTTGAGATGAATAAAAAGATGCGAAGACATTTCAGCTCTAACTTATGCGGCTGTCAAACAACGTATTTTCACAAAATAATAGGAGAATCCACAAACACATATTTACACAGGAAGTCATTGCCATTTGAAAGGACACATATTTACATCATACAAACTCATAAAATGCGCCATTATATAAAAATATACAGAGACGTTTTCAAGTTTACGGAAATTAAATTTCACATGAGCGAAGTTGTAAGCCAAGCGGCCGAAATGTCAGTCATTAAATAAATATAGAGCAATTCATATTAACGCAATATTCCTTTGAAGTATATGGTTGATAAATTAAGTGAACGACATAGGTATGTCATGAAAATAGGTAGTAAAAACAGTCTGAATGCTAGACTAGATGAGAAAGAAAAATAGCTTTAGAAATAGTTAGACGCCGAATAATTTACTGCACGAAAATACAACATTAGATTTCGTCGCGTCTACAATTAAGGCAACAAGAATAAGCAACAGTTATAAGAAATTTGAAAGTTCAGGATTTGCAAGTTATTACAAATTAGTCAAAAGACAGTATTTTCATTCAAACGAGCAGACGACACTGGAAAGTGGTCACGCTCCTGTTGTTATATAAAGCATAACTGCAATTCAACTCCAAGACAAAGGTGTGTGACACAGAGGCACACCAAAATTGCCATTCAAAATTTTCCGAGCGAGTTCCACTTCAGGTGAAGTTCATTTAAGCATAAAATTACATTGTCTCCCAGACATTGTCTGGTGGCAATGAACTGCACTTTGACATAAAATCGTAGTGGAAGCTATAAATCCATTTCATTGCCTTAATAAAGGATGACTAAGGAATTCGATAGGAGCCATCAGTCTCGGGACATCTTTCATAGGTCACAGTCATTAAGTGCCTTTTGTTACTTTAAAGTAATTGCACGGGCTATTTACATTGATGACAGGGGTTTGATGTGATGTATGTAATCAAGGTTCTTGAGTTCTCATAAGGTTTAGCGATGTGAAAAGGTTAGACAGAATCTAAAGTTCATGTTTTCTGGGGATAACCCAAAAATGGTTATAATTTACTCCTGCTTTGGCCACGTTTTAACACTTAAAAACTATAATGTAAGCCTTTCGTTTTCCAGTTTGAATGCTCAGAACCGCAACAGGAAGGTTAAAAAAACAACGATAACTGTTGCGCATCAGTAGCAATTTCACAAATTATGTTCTCATACAAATTGTGCGCGTTAGCTTATTGGAAATAAATTAGTTGTTAACAATTGCTAATAAGGTGAAAATGTTATGTGGATCATCAGCAAAAACTGCTTTACATAATCCTTTATTATGTTCTGCCGTTGGTTGTCAATCAGAAGCGGTTAAATCCACATTTTGTGGTTGAAATAATAACCCTCGTTAGGTTCAACGAAGAGTTGGAAGATATGTAAATTCGTGAAAGGTTCAACCACAAAAAATCCTTCTTCATGCGTGTAACAGGTGTGCTCCTGATTTCTAATAGCAGCGTTCGTATAATTGTCGGATGAAATCTGGCTTTAAATGTCCTTTTTTACTCAACTCTTACTATCGAGCGACCGCAAACTTTCGATTTTTTAAAGGACACTCCTCGATATGATTACATATTATACATTACTATTTTTTTCACCTTAATATATTGTCGTAAGTATGTTTCTCGGCAGATGTTTTCGCCTTTTATTTACATTCACTGTGCTTTGTTTGCCTTTCAACTTACTATTATTTATATTGTTTTCTCATCATATTATAAATACCACTGTTTTTGTATTAGTTAATACAATGCAACAATATTGTTGTTATGATCAGCCTTTTGAAATAATGTGAGCTGTATATAATGATGACAGCTGTAAAGCCATGAAAATGGTGGGACGTAGTTTGCAATTGTAAATTAATTAGCTAGAATAGATTTACAGCGAACCCTTTTTTGTACAAAAATAAACGATGTGTAGTTTTTGGAATAGATAGCACATCGTCAACTGAACCAAAAGCTACACTACTGACAAGTTGCAAAACATTTATCCCCCCAGTAAGTTCACATATCATAAGAATACCAGAATTATTTCGCACTTACTCCACTCTTAATCAAAACAAACTTATGCGTATCCAGCTATCGATTCAATAGAATATCGCATAAACTGGTTCCCATGGTTTATAATAAAGAAATGTGATATCAAATGTTTGACGGTAGCTTCTGAAATGCGCGCGAGTGGGTGCTATCTACACAGCGTGGATTTACGAGCAGTCCCGCCACTTTGCGCCTGCGCAAGGTAAAATAAATATTGTTCCTTATATACTTTTATCGGTTATATTATTTTGAATAACTTTCTTCGCAATGGACGCTCAGTTGTAAAAGTTTTGAGAAGATATTGTTGCGTATTCGAGCATTATTAACTTTCAGACCGTATTGATTTTTGTCAATTATGTACCTCCATACTTCGCGAGATTTGGCGATACTGGGTCATCATCATGTACCTAGCCTTTTCCCAACTATGTTGGGGTCGGCTTCCAGCCGGATGCAGCTGTGTACCAGTATTTTACATGGAGCGACTGCCTATCAGATCTCCACAACCCCGTAACTGGGTAACACGTTACCCCTTTGTAAGACTGGTTGCCAGACTTTCGGGTTACTGACGACCCGTAACAACTGTCAAAGGCGATACTAGGCATATAGTTATAATATGTGTTAGCGTTCAAATATGTAAGCATGGATAGCTATTAAGATTAACAACGTTGGACCGAAAAAGTTCTTCGGATGAATCGTTATATGTAAAACTAAATCGATATCGGTCTAATAAGCTTCCAGATCAGCACATGATACATATTGTAACTACCTTTATTTTCTGTTATCTACAATGTAAAGCCTTACTTCTAGAATTTTACAGAATATAGGTTTAACTGTAGGTAGGCTTACTTTTTTCTCAATGACAATAAAATGCTGTACCTATGTAATACCAGAATAGTGATGCTGTCTCCTACTGTACCGTATTAGAGATTAGAGAGAAACTATGACTTGGTCCTAATGGTGGGAGTAGATAATGGTCATTCATTAATGTTTATTGTGATATTAGTAATAGACTAAGTATATTGTTAGTCAACATGAGCCTAGATTTAAGATAAGAAGAAAATTATGACGGAAAGATAGAATAGGTTCCTTATTCTGTTTTGAATGTTCAAAATATATTTATTATACTGTACAATCCAACACACCCTGGGAAGTTAGCTCCAGCTTGACATGACACTGACATAATCATGACTTTATGAGTTATACTCATTTACCTACCTACTTAATTCGTTTTTGATACGAGAGAAGAAGAAGCTCCATGAAAGATCGCGCTCCCACCCTCTATAACTATATGATTTAGGTATTGTATGCTGGCACCTGGCGACAATTGAGTTATCGTGCACTGAAGTAAGGAATTCGCAGTCTACCTACCGGCTTCGTGAACAAAAGATACATGTGCATTGTGCATCTACGTAGATTATATGAGTGGAAACATTACTAGTCTAAAATTCCATTAAAAGCTTTTTATTTTACTCATGACAGCATAGGAGAGCGGGTGAACTGTGAAGTCGGATGAGTTAGTAAAAGAACGATTTCGGGGTAGGTAAGGTATTATTTTAGCAAGTGCCTAATCATCGTTCCGAACATAGCCGATATGTCGTGCACCAACAGTACCTTACCCTCTAAACAAATGCAGATGAAATAGTCTACTTCAAGTAAAATAAATCACAGATTGATTGCAGTCTATTGTAGAGCGCGCGTGGACTAGTAGCAGCTCGGCTGAACTCGGCCATTCTGTGGGCTTTCCACGCAATGAGCGGGCCGCGCCGACAGACGTGCTCCGCCGATATTTTATATCTATTCGAGTGAAATGATTTATAGGAACCGGTGCAATTGCGATACCTGCGTATGAATTGTCGCCTTACTTCCTTTTGACTTGCCAACTTGTTATGATTTCATTTCTTGGGAAAGAACTTTGTTGTGTGAAGGGGTTTATTAATGTGTGTGCGAAATATAGGGGTTTCTATTCTGGATAGACATTGTGTTCGTCAGTTTATCGTTTATACATTTTAAAATCATTCTTTGAAGACTCTGTACAAGAAAGTGTATTTTAGTAAAACTTTAACAATCAGCAACTAGTCAGTAAAATTTATTGTTGTAACCAAAATGCATGTAATCTAAAATCTTGTCTTTCCAATCTTCTCAAGAAAAAGAGTCTAAAACCCAAATAAAACTAAAAAAAATCTAACTTACTCAAACAAAATCAACCAAACCTCCTATAACAGTGATCCAGATCAGAATTAGGCGTATCGCGGCTGTGACCTCTCTGTTCCAGTGTGCGGTGTGCGGTCGCGGTGACGAGCCGCGATTGATCGATGATTATGTCTTCATTCCGCCCGACTCCCAGATCTATGTCCTGAACTGGAGGAGCTGTGCGTTTGATGGAACGGGAGAGTTTTGATACTTGATGTAAGTACCTAACTAAAACATACATTTCTGTGTTAGGTTAGGTTAGGTTGGGCGGGATTTGATTAGGCGATATTGTTTATTGTTATGTATTTAGGTTTCTGTTTCTCAAATTACTTTTTACAGCATTTTCGTACAAACAATTCCGCAACCAAATACAATTGGGGTAAATTCAGAATAAATTGTCATTAGTACTTAACTACAGGTTAACAACTGTTGCATGACCTAACACGATCGTTACCTAAATGGAAAGTTTATTTTTATTGACCTAAATATAAACACTAACTTCCGACTTGTCAACAGAGTTTTAAACAGCTAATAAATAAGTATCAGTACACCTACGTACACATAAACGTAGCGGAGCAACTATCAAAACGTTGTGATCATAACGTAATCCGCTCTACCTGTGTCATTCACCGTGTCGTTACAGGTTGCTCCGCTACACAAAAAAATGCTCCTTTCAAATGTAAATCAGCACAAACCGACAAAGCAAATTGTCACAAATAAACACTGTTACGTTTAAAGTTTTTTGTGAAAGTTTATAAAAACCCGGTCGCATCGGTAAAGGGTCAGGCAAGGCCAATCAATCTAAGATAAAAATTTCTTTTATTGATTTTTTGCTGGGTCGTCTCTTTAGTTATCCTTTGTGATTCTTGAGATGATTGTTATCCGTGCAACTTGATCAAATACAAATGTTCCATGTCAAATACTGAGATGTTGAGGATTTGTTTTAATTGTAACACAGTAAATCTATGTAGTTTGGTATCTTTATTTTATCTCCCGGCGTAAGTTTGGGATTAATAATAATTGGCAATTTGTTAGATAATTTTAGGATGTGAAGTTAAAATTATACACAGAAAACAAGATATAACATGACAAACATAAATTAATGACTGTTAACTAATTAGTAATTTTAAAATTAGTAGTGTTATTTATGTAAATTCGTTTTCTTATCTTCTGACTGATACGGAGGCTTAGCAATAATAGGTAAAGCTGGTTCTATTCGGTACCACAACTTGTAGCCAGTGCAGCAGTAGAGGTACTTACGTACTTCAGCATTTTAAAATAGTACCAAGATTTAAAATCATCAGGAATATTATTACACAAAAAAAAACATAAAAATCATGTCACCCCTGCTTTTTACACCTGACTCTTACTTTAACACTTGAATGCATTTTTTATCAAACACACTCCCGATGTCTAATCTAATTCATAACAAAAAGACAAAAGATTTGAATACGTTAGTCCAAATATTGATTTAACCCTATCGGCGACGGAAGCAGGTGCCTTGCGCACGCGCTCCGCTTCGGAATCAATAAGCGTTTCCCAACTATGAAATTAAATGATAATCACGACTTTTTTCATATTTATATAAGCAGTTAATCAGTACATTTTGACTGTGAGGACAGGGGTCGTTAACACTTTCTTAACGCTATAGATTTAAGATTTGATTCATTTTAGACTGAGAAAAGATTTTTTGTTGCATGTAGAGCAATACCTTTAACTATTGTTGTGTTTATATGTTAAAACCTTAATGTCTTCCTATAGTTCCTTTTGACTGTCATGACAAACAGCCGAGTAGACGAACATATTAGACGTGGCATAAAACAAGCTTAAATTGATAATGAAATAGAGTATTTTAATGGTAAAACATAATCTGCATTTACTTTTAACACAATTTATTATAGTAATAAAATGTTGAGGCGTATAAATAATAAAAGGGTAGGTAAGTTATAAAGACAAAAGAGGTTAAACTGTGTAAAGCAAAAGATAATGGCTTTATATTGATTGTAAATCTTTGTAATTCACTGTGGTCATACAATGACCTGGCAGTTGATTGAACGACATAAACCTGATGGTGTACAAAATCATTTTTTAATTATCCTTTTGGGAGTCTTGACTTCAAGAGTAGCAATTGATATTAAAGTTAGTCCGGCGCATCCTGAGCTATCAGCCTTACTGCATAGTATTTTTTTTACAACGAACAGCTTTTCTCGCATCTATTCTTAATGCAAGTAAGACAGTACCTACTAACTCAACCTATAGACGTCAAATGCTGTTCCAAGAGGAACCGTATTCTTAAATGATCCGTCAAGTTTTTAAAATGATCCAGAGGTTGACAACTCCTGTGCTACCGCCGCCATTACTCATTTTAACGGTTCGGCCAGCACTCCTCCACCCCGGCACCCACTCGGGCCGAGAGGGTTGGCGTGACGCGTCATGCTCCGATGTTACGGACTGATATCAAGCCTTTACGGGCAGATGCATGCACCTTATAATTGGAGCGTATCAAAACATTAGTGGACCATCGTTAGAACATCGTAGGGTGGATCTGACGAATGCCGGTAATTATGGTTTGATGGTTGAGGATTTTTAGGTCAGTTTCTTAAAAAATATTAACAACCCTAAAGATAAGTTTTAGTTTTTCATAAACTTTCAATTTTGTTTGCTAAAGCTGAAGAGCATTTGTACTAAAATTATGGTAACGTCGCAATTATTTGTCAAATATTTACCTGTTTTGATTAATTTGGCAAATAGCAATTATAACATTGAATTTGATGTTGTAACCGGTCTACATAAGTGCAATAAAGGCATTTAGAAAATTTCCAAATTCTTTTTTTACATCTAAAAATAAATATTCGGTGTTACGATATTAATTATTGCATTTCATTATTAATATTCTAGTTCGCTAGTTAGCCACATTTCTTATTTCCATACAGTAATATTGCCAAATTAATCAAAACTGCGAAATATTTGAC
Source organism: Agrochola circellaris (assembly GCA_914767755.1). Lineage (NCBI taxonomy): Eukaryota > Metazoa > Arthropoda > Insecta > Lepidoptera > Noctuidae > Agrochola > Agrochola circellaris. Next base: position 9,769,026 of record OU611847.1, read on the forward strand.
ATCTATTTGCGATGTTGCCCACTTTCAAAATAAATGCTCTTAAAAGTTCGAACCACGGCCTTATTGATATTGAAATTACGACGATATTTTTTAAAGTAATATCAAACAAATAGTCATTCAAAATCATATTGTTTATAACTGACGTACTTACCTACCTACTTAAGTACCTACCTACCTATTGTCATAATAGAACCTGGTATTTATTCCGAAATAACATCAAAAAGAGTGGAAACTCTTTTCCGTAGTATGGAAATACTGTATGAGAAAAAGTACCTATGCCTTGCATATTTACCTTCCAAAAAATTCTCTCAAAATCAAAAATCCCTATCATTTGCGGCAAATCTTAAATAATGGAGTAATTTTTCAGAGCAGAGCATTTTGCATATGAAATCGCGTAGGAGGGCGATTGATGTCGTATGAACATACCCCTTTATAGACACACGTTCATAATCATGTGACGGAGCTTATCAAAACATCAATTTTCGTTGAGAATTAGAATTTACGGTTCAAGAAATAGAATGGGTCGGCCGATCTTGGCTTATCGAAAATTGTTGAAAAGATACCTTTTAATAATTGTTATAATACCTGCCTTTTGGATTGGTAAAATTATAGCAGTGTACTCCGACCGCAATACAACTTTGCCTTACAATTAGCGTGCGTTTTGTCTGTTTCAGCGCTCGTACAAAAACATTAGCTCAAGACTTTACACACTTGCCTTGGTGTGACTTAGTAGGTACTCTTATTAATACGTCTTATAGTTACAATATGAAAACTCTGACGTCTGAAAAACCTGATTGATCTGAAGTAAGTAGGTTATATTAAACATAGCCATTCGGTATAAAATTTTCTTAACATTGGTTTAATGATGTTCCTATTTTAATCTAACCTTTGTGATCTGAGTGAATAATAAAACAAAAGTAGATTATCTTTATTTTTTATTTTTTAAGTTATAAAGATCCTGAATCTTACATGACAAATTTTTGACAACCCGTGGATTCTCCATTTTTTTACCTATAATACAGAAGTACCTAGGTGATCCATGTCGTAGGAACTGTAAATGAACTGCACTGAATTGGTAAAAAAAAAAAACGTCGTTGAGTCTTATTAGGCTTTTGGTCTCTTTAACTACTATCTCAGCTATGGGCTGTTTCTTATTCCGACTTCTAACAAGATACCAGATGGAATGGAACTAGTAAGTGTCTATGCTATGTCTAGATTTTTTTTTTTTTTAATCATCAGGCCCAATGACATTTTCTGTAAAGGTTTCCACCTCGAATAACACCTGTTCCTAAATTGCAACAAAAAAATATCACTACCATTTTTTTCTAAATTATAGAAAACTAAAAATGTCTTAGTACATAGCGCCATCTGTTCTGCATTGTTTTCCCTACAGCTGCAGCGAGTAACAGTACCGGTGTGCTTAGTTTAGTACGGTGAAGAGAGATGGCGCTCCTTGTACTGCCATCTAGTACCGATAAATGGAGTTTTTGACGAAGAGGGCTGGCTGCCTATGTTTCGACGGTTCGACGATTTTGAAATTTAGTGCGACAAGCCGGTTTGTATTTACTGTGACAGATGGCGCTTATTTTATTACCTACTTTTCAAAAGGTGCTGGAAAGTTTAGGTCAGACGACACTGATAAATTGAAATGGATAGCGAAAGTTCATAATATAATAGTTAGTCGAGAATTAAAAACTTGCCTCAATAAAAAAGTAAATATTTTTATAGATGACGGAAAAGCCAAAAGGGACTTTATCAGGAAATGTTTTGCTATTTCCAGTAAGCAATTATTAGCCGTTTCAGCAGTGATCATTTAATTTTCAGTAGGTAGGTACTGCCTACTGAAAATTTAATGATCACTGCTGGCAACTACGTAGAACACTAGTTTAACAAACATAACGAAGTATATATATTTTATAATAGGTACCATTATTCTGACTTGTAAATTCAGATGTAGTTTTCCCCCACTAACACAGGTCGTGTTATTTAATCCTTGACTTTTTAGAGCCATGTTAACCCTAATTCTATTTGTGCAATAATAGTGACCGTTTTTAGGGTTCCGTAGTAAACGAGGAACCCTTATAGTTTCGCCATGTCCGTCTGTCTGTCTGTCCGCGGCTTAGCTCAGAGACGGTTAGTACTAGAAAGCTGTAATTTGGCATATGTATACATATTAATCATGCCGAAAAAGTGGTTAAATAAAATCAAGAATTTTTTTTTTTTTAGGTTACGTCCCCTACACGTAAAGTGAGGATATTTTTGTTTTTACCCCATATTGTGGGGTATCGTTAGAAAGGTCGTTCAAAAATATTGTGAGTTTTTGAAAACCATTTTAGGATTCAGGGATCCGTTGGCGAAATATTAAGCTTTAACTCATGATTTAACTCAATTTTTTTGTTTTTGAGTCAAGTGTGTGTGTCCCCTGCCAGTTAAATGGTTGTACTTGGATTTGTGAAAAAAATCACAGCAGCAGTAGTATATATACTTAACAAAATTAAAAGGAAAACTATCAGAGCTAAGTAGACTGTACTAGTTAACGAGTAATAATCAACCAACTTAAATTTGCAGTTTGAAAAACGTGATCTCCCATACATTCCGTATGTGAGAATATGTTTTTAACTACAATGTTAAGTTTGTTCTTGGGATAAATTCATGCCAACTACGGAATCCTTCAATTGTGAGTGGTCCGACACGCACTTGGCCGGTTTTTTTCCAATATAAATACTCAGATGTTAAGGGTGCACTAGTCGACGGCTCGAACTCGTTGGTGAGACTAATATGCATGCTAATTATTCTATTTATTTTTTTTAATTTTATTTATCTATTTATTTATGTAGTTTTTATTAATTTATTTAGTGAAATAGACAATGATTTATAACGAAAACAAACGCGGAATATTTCATGAACAGACCTTTGCGCGATAGATATTATGGAAAATCTACTGGATGTATTTATTCAAAATAAAATTATTTAATCTTTTGAATAAATTATCGACCCTAGTACGGTTTCTATTTTGCCATTTTCTAACTATATTTATTTACGCCCAAAGACAAGTTAAAATTAGTGTTGAAATATGAAAGTCTCGACGCTCATAACTTCCAAACCAATTTTTTTTTTCCAATTCTGCTTCCGTACGTGGCTAGATAATGACAAGACAAATTGATATAATTTTGTAAGTGTATAGAGTACCGCTACCGGTATTCTATCCCTATCGGATAAAGTGCCACAATTTGCGGCATTATAGTGGCGCTGCCTCGGCCCGGCTAAAGTGCCGTAAGCATTGTATTGTCATGATCACTGAGTCACTGTAATTTGTTATTTTGTTTGATTGTTGAGGTTAGTTCGCTGCCCTGTCTATTGATTGACCGTATTTGTTTTAGATAATTATATAAAAATTCACTACATTGACTGAATTTACGAAAATGAAGTAGCAAATGAAAATGGCTGAAAGGTAGGTAAGAACGTGACTACACGACGCTCGAGCCGAGCGAGTGAAGCGAGCGGTGCCGCGGCGGTGACCGGCGGCGAGTGCCAGGGTCCGTTTAGGCACAAGAGAATGTAATGTTTTGGGAATGTAGTGTTTTGCAGTGAACTAACCTCAACAATCAAACAAAATAACAAATGAGAGTGACTCAGTGACAGTGACAATGACAATGCAATGCTTACGGCACTTTATCCGGGTCGAGGCAGCATTACTATTATGCCGCTAGCGGCACTTTATCCGATAGGCATATAGTGCCTCTAGCGGCACTCTATACATTACTTATAATTTTTAGTTTTGAACGAACACCGTCAAACAGACGAGTAATCAACAGTACTCGAAAGACCTGGACTAACCTCAGGTCGATGTTGCGAGTCTAACCTGGAAAATAGCCAATTTAGCCTCTCACCATCTACTGGCAGGATAGTCAAACTACTGGGAAAAGACAATTAATGTAGGAAGAAACCGAGACACCCAGTATCATGACTTGTTTTTCGGATTTTTACGTAGGTACCACCAATCCGTTACCAAATTATTGTTCAACCGTAACTTCAAAAATCTTTGATTTCCAGAAATCAAACCGTGGATTAGGTTAATTTAGTAACCACCAATCGGCCGCTATGGCCCACGCACAATGGTCCACTGTAGGACTAAGTGCGGAAACCAAACCCCACAACATAGAACATAGAACATAGGTTAATTTATCAAGTAAGTACCTATAATATTATGTAGGAAGTGAAGTTCGACACCTACACCTGCCACCAAACAGTGAAAGACTATTCTCAGAAAGTGGTTGTGGCGAAAGATAGGCGTGCATGCGACCGAGCTCTATACGGCTCTTACCCCTTTAGGGATTACGGGAATACGGGTAATTTTATTTATTTTTACCGTTTTTGTAACAACCTACGTTAAATTTATTTGTTTCAGCATTTACGTAACTCTTGGGAGGTAGTAAAATAACATCACAGCCTTTTCTTTAAAATACTATCCCATTTTCACTCTAGCGGTCATTATGTTGACTACACTCGTTTGGCATAAAAACAATTCGGAATCATTGGCAATGTAAATCCGTACATTATATTTGAATACTTGATCTGCAAATCCCGAGGGATTGCTTCCAATATCTGTAGAACGCTTTGCGTTGCGTTCAAAGTCTCTTTAAAACGTCGATCCGGCTGTGACTGGTGCAGGTCGATTAAACGATGTCTTGAATACCTAATAGGAGATGAGAGCCGGCATGCTCGTTCTCAATTCACTCTCTGGCGCATAAATTAGCGGTGCGACCACACAACCGCAGCTATTCCGCAAAAACTCCAATCGTAGGGGAAAGTTTGGCGATTAAGCCGTGAGGCGTGGCGTGGCCAGGTCTGTTCGTGACAGTTAGTGCTGCCACTTGTTATAATCCGTTAAACTTTCGACCCTCGTCAAGGTACGCTGAGAATTAATGGAAATGCTTTCTTTTCCAGATTTATGATATTCTTTTTTGAATCCCCGATCCACCTTTGAGTTTGACCCTACCGCGATAAAAGTGATAAAAGCCTACGTCGCGCTGGCGTTATGTAATTACGTAGCGCATACAACGCTCATCTTAATAGAATTAATTTGCATCCTCTTTAATGCGAAACCCTCCCAACTAGTTTGCATAAAATCTCGTTTGTTTATGTAATTTTTAATCAGGTCAATTAACGCTCTGCACTTAGTCAATTTCGTTTATGTTTCGTTTGGCATTTTACGTGAACACAGTACCTAGGTAAGTGAAAATGTATTTTGTTCTATGTTTCAGAGAAGCACCTATTAAGAATACCAGGAAAACACAACTTTAATTATATCTTTGTTCTTTAGCGTCTGAACGCTAAGACGAATACTGTAATTTGAGCAACATTACCTACAATCATATTTTTAAGATCGATTGAGTATTCATAGTAGATGTAATGAAGTGGCTCGTTGTCATGCCTGGCGTTAAAATCTCAAAAACGAAAAAAAATATTTCCATTATTTTTATATTTCTCTTTTAAAACACTTTATTTTCCAAATAATTTCGGATAGTATAATTATCACTAATAATAAATTACCTTTATAAGCTACGCCCACGTTCAGCACTGACAAAAGCCGTCTCTCCCACATTTTCTATCAATACAAGCACCTCTTCTAAGAAATTCCTGAAATTATCACCAAAATACCTGAAATAAGTATCTGTCTATTTGAGATGCTTGTAATTTTTGGAATTCAGCCGGAGGGGACGGAATATTGGTACTTTAGAATATTGTTTGCCGTATTTTATATTTAATGTGATTGTAAAAATATCGATAGTAGAGAATATTTATTGGAATTTTTCTCGAAATTTTGAAAAATTGTGAAAGAAACTGAAACAAAAATATTTTTCAAGAAAAAGTCCCTTAGTGTTTTATTACTTGTAAATATAATGTAGATTCGGGACCAATGTTCACATTAATGCCTGATTTTATCTTGTACTTAGGTTATCATCCTTTTAATTACATATCTGGCTTAAACATGTCAAGTCATGGAACACAAAGTCATCTAGTTAATTGGTCCGTGTTACCTCACAAAGTAGCATCTAGTTGGTTATTCGGATTGCAACGTCCACCCAATTAAAATTGGTCAAATTCCTAGAACCTCGACTCACAAAATTAGACCGAACTAGTCCCCAACACAAGCTGATTTAGTTACATCACGTGTACGAACATTCATAGTGAGCTTGTGTCCTGATAAACATAAAACCTTTGATTTAGTGGCTGAAACTTTACCTAAAGCAGAAACAGAAATAATCAACGTGTATACGTAAAATCGAATTCACAATATAGACATTATGATAATCACAGGTACGAACGAAATCACAATAGGATCGGATATATATAAGAAAAGAGAATTCCCAAAGACGATAACATGGCGGGAAAAACGCTACCGTAAACCGTGCGCAATAAAGACTGGCAACAATTTATTTATATGACGCTTCAGGGAGAAGTTATCCGCGGATCCGGGGTACGAACGATGTGGAATCAAGTTGATGCGTGCCGAAACACGAATGAGAAAATGGATGCTCCTGTACGGTATAGTAATCACGGCTAATCTTCTTATGCGGCTGATTGAGTTGCTGGCGAAGCAAATATTGACTTCGTTAGATTTCGGAGCTAAAGAGCCACCTATTGCAATCAATCAGTTTGGGTCTAGTTGTCGTCGTGGATACCGTTTCTTTCACAACCTATGACGAATAAAAAATTATAAAAAAGTAACCTTCGGTTTATTCAAATCTTACCTTATACTGACATTTATCTGTCCCCCAAACTAGTCTACTCCAGTGTTTCATATTTCTATTTTAACCCTAATTATGTTAAGTAGAACGAAACTTAAGTTGCTACTAAATCCAGTTACTTAATATTCCAAAATCTTAACAATTAAATACATAATAGCTTCTCCACATTAAATATTTCAAAGTGGATAATCCTAGAGCACACTAACAATTAAGTAAATCTTAATTGTTTTGAAATATTATATTACGTGAAAACAAAATGTTCGTAGTTGGTGCGAAATTAACTGTGTTCAAATTCTTTTTCACAGACATAAAAGTTGAAGAATCTTGATGTAAGCTCGATTGAAGCACAAAATGCCTTTGATGGAGACTTCGAAACTTTATTCATTCTTCGTCGTGATATTATTAACTTTACTATGAACAAACTCTACTAATAATGCTGTTAAAGATCAAACGTTTACTAGTGAACTTTTAAATTATTTTACATGTGCCCAAGTGCTACAAATAAAATATATTTGTCTAACTTGTTTGATAGGCTAACGCACTATTCGCTAATTGCTTTGTTGTGTAGTTATTTTTTATATCCGTCATTTTATTTTAATTGGTAGGTATTGCGTTTTATGTTTAGTTTTTTTGCTTTTATGAGCAGTTTGGTTTATACGATGTGCTCTGGTTTAGAAGCACCAGATACTTAGAGGCGTTTTTTCAGAAGCTTAAATCATAGGTTAATCAAAGCAAGAAAGGAAAATATCTTATTTGGGTCACGCACAAGAAATACAAACAGTAAAAATAAGAACATTTAAAACTAACAAAAAAGACATAAAAACAAAAAAAAAGACCTAACGCTGTGATATTTAAAAAAATCACTGCTTCTTCTTTATATTTAATGGACACTAATGCAAGTGTCCAAAAACATTGTTTAGTTTTATTAGTTCTAAAAGCAACAGCCCATAAAAAAAGTTATATGCTTGATAAAAAAAAATAACAAGGCACAAGAATAATGCTTTCCTAAAATACCGTTCATTATAAAAATCAAACAGCGCAATAAAGCCGATGCACATGCACGCGATATGTATGGTCTAATAAAAGTCGCGTGCACACAAGCTGATGATGCGTGGCGTAGCTCCGGATTAAACAGTCAAACTGGAAATACCACGGCTTTGCCTCCATGCCTCCATGGCTAGACATCAACGTACTGTCAGTGTTAACATTCGGATTTGCGCGGATCGGGCATATTAAACAAGCTGGCCGGCTCCGCTCAATGCGCGTCAAATACGTAGCATATGCGTGAATAGACATTTCGAAGCTGGCCCAAAAGTAATTTTGCGTACGTCAATGTTTCTATGGGTGTACTGTATTCACGTTTGCAGCGTTCTTATTATTTTGGACTGAACATTGACTATGGGGTTTGTAAGTAATTAACACTTTCGCTATCCCATGAACCACATAAGGTTCAGGGCAATTGTTTAAGTATTGTGTCTGTTTTCTGGACAGCAAAAATGTTAAAACTGATATTGAGCTCCATGAAATCCGAAGCGTTTATTTGAATTTACTCAAAGTCAAAGTCAAATAATTTATTTATTTTAAAAATTGCGAAGAATGGGCAAAAAACTCCGCCGTTACTCATTTAAAATGTATTACAATATTTTGTATACATTAATTATATAATTATATGTGAAGACGATGCACCTAGTATAAAATTACTTTACCACACTATTGTGGTAAAAAGAATTAAAAATGAAGTAATGACAGACAGAATTTTACAATTAATAAGTCAGTGTATACTAGCAATGTTCTATTGAAACCAATACATTTTCCATGGCTATAATAAAACCTATTTGATTAGGTATTTTTGCTAGTCCATTTTCATCTATCAGGTAAGCTTTGTCACTTGTGGGAATTTAAAAAAAAAGTCGATAATGATCAAAAAGGAAATTGTAAAAAGTTTTACCCACGCCTCTCACATGATATCAAATGTTTAACTATTTAATAACCATGTTTAATAGTAAACAAACATTTCTAAAGACAGAAACTATCTAGATGGACACGAATAAAATTACTATTACAAAAAAACCAAACTATATAACACAACTACAACTCACACTTCTAAAGCAGTGGGGGCGATAGTGTAGGTTCAACTTGATATACCTAGCTTTAAAACAATGCCTAAATACCCACTCATAGTAAACAGTTAACAGCATGGATAATTTAAACATCTTAATTTCTCACAAGATATCAAATGTTGAACTTTCAACAAATAATCGTTTATTTAAAAAAATAGAAATTAACAAGGTAGACCCGAATCAAATTACAAGGATATTAAAAGAAAAGACAACAAAACACTCTAAGAATCTTGACAAAACAAAACACAACTAAAAACGACCCACATTTTCTAGAGAAAATACTCGTAGTAGGAGTGATAGTGAATAAACGGGCCATGAAATTAAAAATGTTCGATAGTTGGTTGTAACCGCATCCGGTGCGACAGACAGCAGGCAAATAGGAACTATTTGTTCCGAAACGTATCAGGTAGGGCACACGCACGACCGCGAAATTCTCGTATCAACTAGACGAACGAGGATACACGGAAATCCAATTTTGGGTTTTAGACCCGGAGTGAGTTGTTAGGCCTCGTTTGTAACTGTCATTAAAGAAATCAGGGGAGGTATACGTTTCAATATAATAGACTAAAGTATTTGTGAAATATTTGATGAATTTTAGTCTCAGATGGGCGCCAATAGCCTTTCCGTAAGGCTATTGTAGGGCAGTGGTGGCCCAGTGGTAACGGCCCCGACTTACGTGTCTTAGGTGATGGGTTCGAACCCAGGCAGGTACTTTACATTGTGAAATTTATTTCATCACCACTGCTCTAAAAACGGGAACGCAAAAGGAAACCGACATGTTCTAGAACCAAAAAATCGAAGGCATATGTCATCCACCAACCCGCACTGGGCTCACATGGTGGATTATGTGGCCCGGTTTCTCTCACAGAGAGAGCATGTGTTCCAGCAGTGGGGACGTCATAAGTTGATTATAAGGCTATTGTCGCCCAACTGGGACTGTTTCTATCTAAGTTGAAATGAATGCACTGATGCAAAAATTATCCCAAATCGATGGTTCAATATTTTTTTTGTTATTCTTTATATTTCTGTGAATAATAACAAAATGCTGTGTCTTTATTGTTTGCTCTTAAGTTTTTACACCTAGCTTATCAGATTTCTTTTCATTGACGTCGTTCTTTACAAGCTTTTTTGTTACTCTCTAGTTATGATAAGACTATAAAAATCTCGATAAGAAAATGTAAGCTCTTGTTTTTTGTAGATTATCTACAGATTGCTACGTAAGATCCGCTTGCGTACTCAATAAAAATAGCTTTCTTATAATAATATTATTATCAAAAGTAAGCAGTAGGAAACCTCGTTTCTTGGTTACGATTGTGTTTTCTCAGCGGGATTATGAAACGATATCCTTTTACCGTTAACGCGGAAAACTCATTAGCTCATTGACTTGGAGCGGTCAATTCTGGTTACGATATGGAAGCAATCAAATGTTGTTCTGAATGTAGGTATTGGTTTTATTTCCTCGTAACCTTTTTTTTTAGAAGTAAGCACAACGTTCTAAGCAAGACTACTTCGTCGTCGCGACTTAAAGACCTCTTATGAGTAAAAATCAATTTTATGAGAAAATCGATAGAAAAACGTTTTTACAAAAAAATACAATCGACTTCCATAAAAAATAAATTAAATTTCGGAAGTCGGTGTCTTTGGATTTTTATTTTCGTTATTTGCCATCGACTTCTGGAATTTAAGCAATTCACTCTGTAGTGTTTTTTTGAAAGTCGGTTGTACCTATCTTTTGGTAAAAAAGTCAGTTTGTAATTTATCTAAGTTACAATAGCCTAATGTCAACTACTCATAACTTTTTACGAAATATTGCTTTTCCCGATGCAGGGACCTTAATCGTTGAGGATTTCTCCTGGTACTTCACCATCAGCTCCACTTCTCCATAATGCATAGTGACGAGCATAAATTGCTTGGCAACCATATTAAAGTAATCGAATCGCAACCCGTGAAATACTTATTATTGAGTAGTTCCGATGGACATCTGTGGTCCTCATGAAATTCAAATTCAAAATTCAAAAGTCATTTATTCAAACTAGGCTGATAATCAGCACTTTTCAAACGTCAAACTTACATAAGACAGTCCCCCAAAACGCCCACCCTTCACCAATTCCTAGTGCGTTAGCTGGGAAAAAGAAGTGGCGCAACAAACTCCCCAGCAGCGCAACAAACTCCCCAGCATCATCAGTTCCACTTCACCAAATGGTGGTTTCTGAGAGCAGTTGCACGAGTTAATATGAAAAATATCCAAATCGCTATAGTTGTGACTATAATATTGGAAGAGTTCCCCCGACTCCTCCGATCCTATCAACAGATCCTGACCTGATGACGATGGGACCATTTCGAAAAAATAATAACAAACATTTAAAAAAAAATGCAAATCAGTCTCTAAATGACGGAGTTATGACCGAAACAACATTAAAAAAAAACATCCGAATTGATAACCTCCTCCTTTTAGAAGTCGGTTAAAAAATTATAATGAAACCAACTACAACAAAAAATATAATTATCAGCCACATGACTTCTTGCTTTTTACTTTGCTATTGGTTGAAATGAAAAGTAGAAAAACAGTAAATAAAAAATAAAAAAACAGTTAACACAGTATAAGAGATTTTGGTTGCGCTTTATGTATCACATCAGAGCTTTTGAACTAAAATGCCTATAATAATTAAAATTAAAAAAAGCTATAAAGTTAACTTAAACTATAAAATTAGGATAAAAACAAGATAACAGTTGAACCACAAGCAAGAATTTAAAAAAAAAAGTTACAAAACAAAGTACTATTATTTTCTGAGGTAACTATATAATTACGCATTATGTACCCGGATTAAATTGTAATGGTAATGCATTACAAAACGGATGTAATTTAATGTGTTTTAAACAAGGACATAAATAATTTTTAAAATTTCCCGCCTTGCTCGTCCTGATGCACTTAAGACATTTTGTTCTCAAGACCACGAGTATGACATACAACTAAAAACTCGTATGTGTGTTTGTCGTTCGTATGTGGTCTAATGTTGGCGCATAGGATATTTTAAGCACCAATTTTTAATTAGCAAGGACATTCGTGATCTTGAAATTGGTAAACAAATTACGATTGAATACGTTTCAATCGTAATTTGTACACATGAAAGTTATTGCTTTCAATTGAGCTTCAAAATCTGCAGGCGTAAAAACGTGATTTTGTCAAAAGTGACACATAAGAGCTCGTAAAGTCGCAACGACGATTTGTTAGTGACTATCTGTTTGTTGGTTATTTTTGTTTTTTTTGTACCACATTTTTTGTGTTTTGTTATTTGGAACAAAAGGAATCTTAGTTTTTGCCTGAAATTCTGAGTCTGAGATTCTGAGACTCGTAATTTCAGAGTTGACCTCCATAATGTAAGCAATTGCAAAATAAATCAAGATATTTTAATGTGATTTTAAGATTTTATTAGTACACAAATTGACAAGTAACAGTAATTTGATTAGATAAAAGATGATACTGTATTTAAATATTTTGATATGATTAAATACGTAGAAATTACCTTGAGTTCAAATACAAAACATTAATTATTAATATAATAGATAGTTACTATTTTATATAAGTTTAACTTACATCTATTGACTAAAAATTCGCGCGCTTTGCCGCATTTTTGTAACGTGGACACAAGGTGTAAAGTAAATCGAATACTGTTTTCTGGGGCATTTTAATTTGGACTGTCGAGCTGTACAGAACAAGCTAAGTGTAGAATTAGTGCAATTATTATAAAAGTGTAACTATTGTATACTTAAGTGATAATAATTAAAATTATTTGGCAAGGTATAAGTATCTTTTCTTTCAATAATATCGAGCCATTATCAAGCCAGAACAATAGCAGTGTAGAAAGAAATTCATAGAAATCTCAATTGCACGATATGAATAATACACAACCCTACACGCGTCCCGTTTACCTCACTCACGTACAACAAAAACAGTGACCGAAATCAAAAAGAAGGTTAAAAATTGTCGGACTCAATTGTATGTAGTAGGTGTCAGGTCGCAGGCACGCGAGCCGAGTCCCGGAGTCTCGACGGAGTTGCGAGTCCCGGGTCTCGGGTCCCGCGGTCACGTATAAATTACTCTGAGGGGAATGGCTCCTCTTTGTTGTCCCGGCAAACTTACTTTCTTCTAAGGTTTAAATCCTGACTTGAATTACGGGGGTCGCAGTTTAAAGAACTCTTTAGTGCGCATCCGTTAACGCCATTAGGGTAAATCTGTGGAGAAAGTCAATAAAACTTTAGGGAATTAACTTTAGTTTGCATAATTTATATTGAGCGTTTATTAAGAGGTTTGTTAAAGGTAAAGACTGGTGATGAAAACTTTGTCCCGCTTCCGCGTAACTTTGTGTGGTGAAAATGCTTCGATGTCTCTTTTTAGCACTTCTTTTTTTATTCTTCCGAAATTAAATAATATTATAATAAATTAAACACTATTCAGTTAAAATTCGCAAAACAACATTTTGCATATTTTTAAATCGGATTTTATTATAGTAAATGTAGGGAATATCAGAATTTATATCTCAAACGTTACGCGAAATCATTGGCGACCAACAAACTCATATCCTACACCAAACATACTGTCAGGGGAGCTCGAAAAAACATTAGCGTTGTAATTTGACACTAATTAACCATGGCCGTTATGAAAGCGATACATCAACACTGTTGCCTCGCCGCGCCTACCCACCTATTACCTACCACCATAACTTGAGCTCTAACACCCCTCCAACAATACTTAAATCAGTTATAATGAGCGTAGGTTGTAGGTCGGTCAGGGGTCTTCTAAAAGTGGTTGTGTGTCGCAGCGCATTCATCAGAGCAGTTAATTTGCGAGCAGATGAGTCACGACATCATCGCTCATCTTGTGTGCCTATGATACACTCATACGTCGGGAACATTTGGCGCGATTTTGTGCGACCATGACTTAGTGGCTGTTCCGGCTGGTGGAGTGTGCTTGTTCATATGATATTGTAAAGAATATGGTTTACCAACGCATGGCTACCATTTTTATGGACTTGAAACTACATATTATAGGCTCCATGGGTATACAGATGTTTTTACATTTAAATCCAGAAATGATTACGGACAAGTGCAAGATCATAGAAATTTCCGAAGCTTTGTCGACATTGAAGAGACGACCTGTACCCTAATTACGTAATACACGATCAATCAGAATCTGAATCGTTTTGAAACAGATTGCTAATCCATTGATTCGTACGTTCGGAAAAAATATCTGCTCAACAACGTAAATAACACAATGAATGTTGTTGACCTGTCAAATTGAAACAGATTAGTCGGAATTGTCAACGAAAATGTGTTGCGTAATTAGATAGCTGGATAACAGCAGTACTTTTTGCGTAATGAAAAAATGTTGACAAGTAGTAATTTCCCGGACAAATAACCATACAAACTTGATAACTTGATGACTCAATTGAATTCCAGAACGCGTTATATTTCACCAACGCCGAGGCATATGGTTTGACCAAATGAAGTATCAAAGGTTCAGTTTACACTGGCTGACCACCGTTTGATAGCAGGTAACGTGAACCACCTATGCTACATTAGTTTCAAAACGCACAATGGTGGTCACACACAGGTAGCCAAATTGTCAATATAACCTGCATTTCCACAATTGAAATTATTAACAGACGAATGATCATGTACTATCGTGGACACATATATCTGGACACCGTAAGGATTCGCGTTATATTCCTGCTTGCAGCGCTCGGCCGCTATAGTAACGCTTACCTACGAAATAAAAGGGTCGTCTGCAAGGGATTTTGTTTTCAAAGTGGTTAGATATGCATGACCGCGATGGTACATTGGCCATATTGACCAAACCATGATTTTTAATTGATCAACTCATTAAAATGACTTCCTAGACTAAACCAGATTCATAGACCAGTACCTAGTCCTCAAACTAAACCATGTTTGTTTCCCGACCATGGTTAAGAATAGGAAAAGACAATTCGTTTCAGCTTACGATGAGGCAAAAACTTCTGAACACGCATAGGTACCTATAAGTCACGAGCACAAATATTGTTGTAACTAGCAAAATTCAACAGCGATTTTCTTGTGGAATAACGGTTGTAACTTTGAGATTACATATTATATGACCTATTTTATAATAGTAGGGTTACCAAAATACTATGTTCGTACCAACATAAAATTACAATCAATACAGTAGTTGCTAAGTGTAGTGCTTGTGACTGTACATCCTAATCATCGATTCTTTTGCCAGCATTGGTGATACCACATTCCTTACAACTTTTCATTTGCGCAGTCTTTATGGCTTGTAAGCCACTGCTAAACAAAGGCCATGTTTAGCAGTGCCTTATAATAATAGAGCCATATTTAAGTCTTATAGTCGCAACAAACTTCTTAGATCGCTTATCTTCAAAAGCTGTTCTAACTAAAAAGAGTTGCGGCCGTGGGTCAGGCGCATTACATAACCTAATGTTATTTGCATTGTCCATATGAAAAATTCAAAAGAATTAAGCAGCTGCGTCGGCTAGCATCGTAAACATTTCATAGTGTTTTTACGACAGTACCCAGCGGGCCTCGGTCTTGTAAACGGACATGCCTCTACTTCGTGTACGAAACAACGTTTGTCTACATTTGTTGGCTGCTTCGGAACATGTATTTTTGTATGAAACAATACTGTCGTGACAAGAATCATGTAAGTTTTGTAATTTGTGGGGTTTTAACTGCGATTAGGGTTTGGTGGCAGTGTTGGCGGGTACACGTATGTAGATAGAGACACTACCCAGAGTGTATTAGCTAAATTACAAACAATTACTTAAAGATTTTGATTGTTGTCACAGATACACATATTCGTCACAATAAATTTATACATCTAATCGATCTTCGAATCAATCGTCTAACCGGATGCAGCTGAATGCCAGTATTTTACATGGAGCAACTGCCTATCTGACCTCTACAACCTAGTTACTGGGTAATATGGTAAGACTTGGCAGACCTTGGTAAGACTAGTTGTCAAAAGTTTTGGGCTTCTGACGACCCGTAACGATTGTTAAAGATATACGAAAGACTGCCGGGACCAACGGCTCAAGCTGCTTTCCGAGGCACGGAGGAGTCTCGGCATGTAAAGATGGTCACTCATCCACGGACCAACCCCGGCAAGCATAGCTTAACCTGATAGATCGACCCGTGCGGCTGTTATTACTTAGCCACGAGCTCCTAATCGAAATGTATACATCAAATGAGAACATATAATTAGCCCAATCATTGTTTCTTATTGGGAAATTGCATCATAAATTTTCCGAAGGTTTGCATTTAAAGTCATATAACTGATTTAAAGGACCGAATTCTTAGAATCCGATTAAGAATCATTGACAGAAATTCAATTTTACATTTGCACACAATTCATTCAACATTTCTAAATTAATTTCGATAGAATTTTATAAATTCGTGAGAGTGTTTATAAAATATGAGGTTCCTATAAATTATCGTGCTGCGATGGGGATGAGATACAATGGGGATGAACAAAAAGGTTCCCGTCCCGATTCCGTCCACGCGAGTGGAGACGCGGGCAAAACCTGGAAGCGGAATATAGTTGAAATAACTCAGCATTGTTTTATTTTCGTGCAAGGCTTTAAAAGTTTTGTGCTTTGTTTAATTCTTCATTTGTTTGGAATTATGAATAGTAATTTCATAGATACATCAGTAAGATGGAGTTACTAAATTAAAAATTCTTTGTTTTTGTTCGCAAGCTTCCAAAGTTTGTCTGATCATATTTGGTATTATTAGTTTCTTCCGAATAATGTATTTAGCTTAATATTTTTTATCAATATCCGCAGAAATTGTTGAGATATAGTGTGTTCCAAAGTTATCTGATGAAAATGTAAACACATGGATCAAAAATGTACTTAAAATGGATGCCAATTCGTAGTGCCCCTTATAAATTGAGTGCTTTGATTTGATCATCTGAATACTTAAACCGAAATTCTAATTTTAAATGACCTACCATAAAGATGTTTTTCATTTGACAATTGGTATTTGAGGTTAATTTTATACCTTCAATTTTCGTCGATGATTTTTCAATTGCAATGAAATAATGTTATTGAAACAATAATTAATAAAATAAAAATAAAATAATTCTCATTAGTTTTAAATTATTCCATAAGGTAGGCACAAAGACATCGCCTATAATGATAACGAGGGCCCACCCTCGTTATCATTATAGGCGATGTCTATCTTCTATTTATAGGTATCAGTGCCCACACTGATACATATAAATAGAAGATATTAAGTTATCTTAGCTTAGTTATTGGCTGCAACTCTAATATACAACTTTATTTACCTTAAGGGCTATTTTCAATGTAAACCATGTTTCATGTAAACATAAAGGTCAAAAAAAAAATACAATATAAAAATAATAATAAAAAATTGTAGGAAAAAGGCTGACTTATAAAGATATATAATAATAAAGTTGAAACCTACTACATACAGATGAATGTTTTACTAATTCTCTTTAGTGGGTGATTTCGTAAGAATTAAACCTTAACAGGAGCTGTTAACACTTTCATCCGATACTTTCGGAACAGACGATAATATAATTATGAAATGAAGAGAATACAATTTTCTTCGTAATTCTTCATCTCTCGTGTCAGCAACGGTACGAGCTTATTATATTCAAAACCAAACCCTAATTTGTACCTATTAAAATATTATCTTTTAATTTTGCTTTTTTTTTACAAACTATACTCCCCACAACATTGACCTCAACATAACGACAGACCTAATTAACTTAATTATGTATAAACATTAATTTGATCGCTTTTGTTAATGTACTGGATCGATATGCAAAGTTAACAAATAGCGGTGCCTACACAGTGTTTATTAAAGGCAAACAATGAGCCTGTAACTTGTAAACACGAAGAGCGAGCCCTTGCGGCGATTTGCAATAAGGGTGCGAGCTCACGCGGTTTACAAGTTATGGCGGTGACCTGATCTGAGATTAGCTTACCTATCACCTACAACTTAGCTACGGTCTCCTAGAAGAGCGATTGCCGTCATGAAAATGTGTACTTTTATTTAAGGTCGCTCTGTATTTGGATAGCAGTTATTGTGTGACCGGTCACCTCTTTCTTAGAAAACCAAAGCTTAACTAATCATTTTTTTTCTTTTCAACTCTTCGACCAACTCAACTCATCTCTCATTTCAACGTTTGATTTTTTTGTTGACTTATGGGAAAAAAAACGCTGAAGCGATCGCTATACTTATAAATCGCTACCATTAAGACCGAAACATATAAAGTGCACCACAGACGAAAGTAGCTAAATATGAAGGTATTTCTAATTAAAAACTATTCTCTATTAATTTTGTAATTATTTGCAAGACACATGCCAAATGGTTACCTACCTAATGGTGGTGTAGTGGAATACCATAAAGCTATCTGATGTTGATTTAGATTTCGATTCAATCATCGATTCTTCCTCAAAATTCATTGTTATTTCCATTAAACGGTAGTTTCAAACAAATTCAGTTGAAATGGTACAACTGCAAGGGTATCGTAAGCACGTATTTATCCTCCCCATAAAAATCAACCGTCATTGTTACTGACCATTCCTACTATATAAAACACAGCCTTAGATCAATCGGGCCACAGCCTAACTTATATTTAATGCCGAGTTACAGTTGAGAGTGACGTAACCCCGAATATTGTGCTAAGTGTACACGAAACGTAAGCGTATGATTGTTTTAGTGAAGTTACCGTTTGAACACTCTGTGGCTTTCAGCGATATATTTAGAGGTTTGAGTTTAATTTTAGTGAGTTATTTGCTGTATGCTTACATGTCGTTTGAAAGGTTACAAAGTACATATATAAGTCGCTTTGAATTTTTTATGTGATTATGTAAAAAAGTGCGCTCTGTAATGATATAATTATTATAAAGGAAAACAACTTGGTGTATGTATCAATGTTGGTAGGTTAATTCTAATACAAAAACTTTTTGTCATAATATTCAATTCAATTCAATTTATTCAGTAACAATATACATTGTGTTTGAAATTATCCAACCTGAAACATAATTACACACAAATATTATAAAATAACGATGTTCAAATATTATGATAAAAAAAAAAAAACATGAAATTCAATATAAATTACAACTTAACAAAATGTTAAATACCATGTAAACATAAATTATAAAACCAAGATCCCAATTTAGGGGTGTGAGGAACAGGGTGTAAAGTTCACTCATCCCCATAGAAAAGGGAGGATCCTCCGACCAGACGGGTGTCATGTCTGGCGGGCAATTGCCCAGAGGTTGAAGTCGTGAGCTTGTATATATGTCCACCGCGCGGTAAACTCTAATTGCGCGATGCAGGATTTGAGTTACGTCAGGATGTTGTGTGACGTCAAGTCTTTGATGCGTAGTTCGCATGTGGCGGTGTAGATGCCGCCACAAAAACAATATTATAAACACAATTAATAATAAAATATGGAGAGCAGAGGTGGCCCAGTGGTAACGATTGTGACTTACGAACCTACGGTCGTAGGTATCCATGACAGGCGCTTTACTTTGTGTAAATAATTTCATCACCACTGCTCTCAAAACGGTGAAGCAAAACATCGTGAGGAAACTGGCATGTCTTAGAACCAAACATTCTAAGGCACGTGACATCTACCAACCCTCACTGGGTCCGCATGGTGGATTGCGGCCCACTCCCTCTCCCAGAGAGGCCTGTGTGCCAGCAGTGGGAACAATATAGGCTGATTATGCTTATGCTATGCATAATTATGGAAAGAGACGGTGTTAGTCCTACCGCGTACCCCTTGCATAGGGAAGGAACAGGTAAGCCATTCCAGCCATATTCCAGCTGTCTCAAATAAGGTAGAAGAAATGAAATTATTTCTTTAGGTCACATTACCATTTGTATTATAAATTGTAGGTAATTTATTAGGCACAGCATTAAACTTAATACATTTTCTGAACACTGGTTATTTTATAGTGGCTAAAAATAAATAGTTATTTTAAATACAAAAACATTTCACGGTCTATTTTTCACAGTTAGTTTATAAGGCTGAGTATTGAACTCCGCTTGGAGTCCTCATTAATTTCCACTAGTATGTCCCGCGGCACGGCCTTCGTGCGGCCCTAACATAAATTCCGAGATAACTTGAACAAACAAGTAGAAGTCCAAATAAGTAGAGCCCTTTAGAATGCGCCCCAAGTGACGAACTCGTTTGTGAACTCGAATAAATAATTAAATTCTCTTTTCGTGTAGTGGAAAATTTTCAGGGATATTGTTTTTTGGGGAAAACGCTAGAATGTGAGGGAAACTTTGTAGACATGTAGGTTTTTTGTACGTTCAGAAATATTAGATCCCTTTGCAATTTTCTCTTCTTTATGTTCCATAATAACAATCTCTCAAAATGTTGTCCAATAGTTTACAATAGAAACTATTCAATGGAACAAATATGAAGTTCCAATGCACAAAGTCAGTTTGGGAGCACAAGTGTTGAACCGAAACACTATTTACGTAAATAAACTCGTTCCGAAGGCGGTCTACGTCGCCGAGCTTCGTTTAAACTTTTAATCGCTTTCGAGCCGTGATAAACAAATTTTAATTAAGTTTTAATATCACCACGTAATTGCGGAGCCAAACGGATATCACAATTATTTACGTTTATGAATATTTTAGTTGAGTTGTTATTCAATGTTTTGAGATTTTGAATAACAATTTGTTTAAGTTGATTTACTCTAGATAACAGTGAGTAGAGGCGGCTGTATTATGCCTTCTTTATTACGTCATCTCGAGCTCGATTTAGCTTAGTACTAGAACCACATTATTATGTAGCGGAAAACTACCATAATAGAGTAGGCACTTATTTATTTTTAAAGTGTTTAAAAAACAAAATAAAATTATGACGTTTGTTAAAATTAGTGTTTGCGAGGATTTAGTAGCAACACAGGCGCAAAGCCACAAAAATTACCGGGATTTTTGTAATTTTTGTACTCGCTCCCCTCCATTTGTCCCTTGGCATATTTTTTATTTATCAACTTAGGTGCTTTCTTTGTTTCCACCGAGCTTATTGTTAATTTCATTGTGTAACGGTCTCACTGAAGAAGTTTCCACGCTTAACATTGGCTTCCGTGCGAAATTGTTTATGGCTCGTAAAAATTGTGCTTTGTTATTTCATTTGCGTTGTTTCGGTCAACAATTTATTTGATAACCTTTTTTTATTTTATAAATTTTGTATGAAACTGTTTGTAATCAAGTTTTAGTTTGATTGTGTTATGATTTATGTTTGCTGTTTCAATACATAACATTATGTAGTTTTTTTGCCATAATATTCAAATGTATTTAAAAAAATATGTTTACGTTCATTTTATGCTGCTCCCATCTATTGAATTGTTTGAAAATATCTCTAGATAGCTGAACTAAATAAGTACTAGCTACAGTAAAACCTCTTTTTGTTCACTTGACAAGTGAAATCGAGATAATGCCACCATTTTTCATCTCGGTAGGAGTGTGGACGATGCGACGTTATTCTGAACGAATTGTACCTCGGGGTATGAATTTAATCTCAGAATTCAGCGTGTCAGATTCATAAGAAACGTCTCTTCGGCGATATTTTGAGTTTTATACGAACATCTTATATAGCGTCTTGTTTTCGTATGAACATTTATTGAAGCAATAAAGAATATGAAGGTTTTATTGTTGTTTGTTTAGCTTGTTAGGATGTTTTCAGGTTTTTTATTACAAAATCTTAAGACATGCTTGTAAAAAGGCTTCATCTTTGATGAATAGGTAAGTAGCCCTTTTTTTTTGGGTTGGATATTATCAAATAACTTGGAGGGCTCTTACTTACTAAAACCCATCCGTGTTCCTTCAGTTGCCTGTTCGTTGCCAGGGGCCATGGTATCCCTTTCGGACCTTTTCGCGACCCCGGCAGGCATCGGTTCTAGCAGACCCCTTCAGTTGTGCTGACATCTCTTTGAGGCGCGCGTGGAACACAACGCGCCGTCGACCAGGGCCTGATCCTTATCGGACGGCGAGCTACCCATTGCTCTCCGCCCACAAGCCCGCACCTACGGTGGCCGGAAATCGGCTCGGGATTCCCGACGCCCAGGGCGTCTCTTGCGGCGGCTCGGAGCGTGAGGGCGCGATATTTGCCTCTCCCTCACGCGTTCCGCCCCCTCCTTTGCAAGCATTACTGCTTCGCAGAAGGAGGGGAAGGCTTCCCATGCCCTCTCGCTCCGTACCATGGCCTCGTACCATGGCCTGAACCAGGGCCGGACGCGAGGTCACCACCGCCGATCGCCTCCACGAGGATACGGTGGTGCTCCGCTCAAGCCGGGCAGACCTTCACCGTATGCTCTAGGTCTGCGCGCAGCACCCAGTCGTATCCGATATCCCACAGATGTGGCCCCAGGACCGATCTCTGTGGGACACCGCACGACATCTCTCATCTCTCGCCGGTTCCATTCTCCCTGGTAACCGGGGTAGATGACGGCCCTGTCCGTCAAATAGGCCTTGACCACACGACAGAGGTAGGTTGGCATCCGGTGATAAACTCAAACTCAAACTCAAATCATTTATTTCAATTAAACCATTACAGGCACTTTTGAATTGTCAAGGAATCGGTCAGTCAAAAATATGAAGCTAGTTGCCCATTCCAAAGCGTAGTAGGTACTTATGGAGAAGAACGGGCAAGAAATTCCACGGACACTCTTTTAAATAAAAAATATTGTTACAAAGTATTGGTTACATCATTCATGTTGAAATTATACATGTGAGAACAATGTAGAAAGACGGGCACGTTAGAAGCGTCCGTAATACAATACAAAGATAAAAACAAAGAACAATTCAAAAATTAAAAATCAGTTATGGTCGCTAAGAGTTGACCTATACCGGAGTGCCTCCCTGATGCAACTCCAGGGCAGGGTTTTGAAGGCATTGGCGACTTCTAGAGACACCGCCAAGATGACCCCACCCCGGACCACAGCATACCCCGTCGTGAGGGCCCGCACGCGCATGATGGCGTCCACCGAGGTAGCCCTGTAGTGATAATCTTACTTCATTTTGTTGTTACTTTTTGGAACAGTTGTATAAACTTTATGAATTGATAGCGCGTAAAAGACAGCACAAGTTTATTTTTAAATGGGTGAATAATTTTGTTCTTCGGTTTTAAGTACATTTTCAAATACCAGACAAAGTTTTCCATTCCCTAACCTAAATGCACTCCACACTTCGCTGCCACTGGAACATTCGACTACCCCACAGGATACGCTACACTGCCCTGCCTTGCTTACCTGCACAAGTCAAGTAAAATAGCAGCAAAAATATTAAAAATGCCGCCGGCGCAGCGAGATTCTGATGCAATAAATCATAAGTGCATTATAAGGCAACGTCTCCGGCGCTTCGTTAAGAAAAACAAACCTGCCTGTTACAGGGCCGGATTAATTTTGTATCAACGTGCTAAAGTGGAGTGTTTATTTTATACTAGTACCTACAACTAAATAAACTTTGTTTAACTACGATTAAGTTTAGGCATTTTGTAGGTTCTTTTGGGCTTTACTGCACAGGTTCATGTGCCTACCAATTGATTGCTCAAGTGGGACGAAATATATTGCATAATGTGTTAGTTAGTTATAGAAAGTAATTGCATAGAAGAAAGTGTCTTCAATTATTATTTTGTATGTTGTTATTTTATTTTATTTTTAGCCTGTGTAATAGTCCCACTGGCAGGGCAAAGGCCTTCCTTACTCCTTTCCACTCCTCTATCTTATGGACCAATCCTGTCTGTAGGTGTCACGCTCGTCTTGCCATCTTCTCCTGGGTCTGCCTCGATTTCCACATACGTTTACATGGTGGTAGATTTGGCTGTTGTCAGTTGTTGTTTTACATTTATTTCTGTAATTGACAATATTGATAATTAAACAGTGTCAAAAAAGCCCTGTAACCGTTATCGCAACGCAGTGCCAATTAGAGCCAAAACACTAACCATAACCGCGGTTGGCACAGATATCCTGGATTAAAAGTTGATGCTGTGTGCCGATAAACCGCACAAACTAATGAAAGTTTGCCAAGCCATTACATTAACTAGTACATTACATCAACACAACAGTTCACAGCTGAAAATACTTAGGCATGTTCCAAGTAAAAGCCTAACCTATAGATAAAATTTAAATAAAATAATAAGTAAAACTGATGAGTTTTACTTATTGTTTTATTTAGAGTTTATCTTTTTTTTAATCCTTAATTATTCATTTTCAGATTTTTCTTCCGCTTCACAAAGTCAACGAATCTCAAACTTTTCATCGTGAACCTCCACAAAATCAAAAACTTCCAACATACAGTCTGTTACCTACACGGGTTTACTATTTCTACAATATTCGCTAGCAGCGTGTGGACAGCCAGATTATAAGTTGCAGTTACACTGCCACTAATGAATGCGAGCGGGATTACCTCCACGACCCACGGGCCACGGCCAATTACATAAAAGTTGGCTTACATTTTGAATCCTGCCCGATACATTATCCCACTACTCGGCCTTTGAAAGCTTTTAATATTGATAGTCGAATGAATTGTCACTATGCTGTTTCAGTTGTTGCATGGTGGAAAAGGAAAAGGCACGCTTAATTGGGTATTAAAAAGGGTAAGGTATATGTAAGGGAAATATATTACGGAGAGTAAGCACTGGAGTGCCTGAAATATTGTTTTACCCCTTCCGGTCGATTTTGTAAAAATATCACTGTGAAACTTAGGTGAAGTGAGCGTGAAGTGAGCTGTCAATAGTGTTAATCCCTAGCATCTTGCCGGTCAATTTGTGACAGTGACAGCTCACTTCACCTAAGTTTCACGGTGATATTTTTACAGAATCGACCGACTGCAGTATAATATCGGGAAACTGCTGTGGAAAACGTCAAGATTTACACACAAATAATAGGTAAGTATATGTATATTCTTATATTTAAATAAATATTTATTCCACAATTTTCGTTATTGTACCTCCCACTGTTTGTCTCTGCATCACCCAAAGGTTGACTGGTAGAAAATGCCTATGGCTAATGCCAGAGGCTGACTTAATAGTCAGCCTCTGTACATTTATATGCTTAAAGTATAAATAAATAAATAAAAAATAAAAGTTGTTTCCCAGCAATTATTTTTGCAACATGTTATTTATTTTAATGTACAGAATGCGTAGATGACGGTGTAGGCCCCTGTATATTATTATGTTAGCTTAAAATTAATGAAAAATAAAAAAAAGACGAATAAATTCACTAAATGATGGTGAAAACCGCATCAAAATCCGTTGCGTTGTTTAGAAGAACAACGCGGTCACACAGATACTAAAAGTGACTTTAATTTATAATAAGTATATTATAATAGTATAGTTGATTACATCAGCACTGGCTGGAAAAACAACCTTAACGTACCAGCCCTAGTGTACACCAGATACTTCTACATGTTGTATGCGCTTACCGTTCCCAGCAGATATCGTTATGTCTGTTGGGCCACTAAAAGCTTTTTCCGTCGACATGTTATATTGTACACATACCCCCGCTGTCCTGTGTACTTACATCACTTTATACCTACAGTTGAATATAGTTTTGGATATTTACTTATATTGTTATAACTAGAATAATATGAACATGTAACTAGGTGCGTGTACTGCTGTTACAGAGAGTTGAAGAAACCTGGAACGTTGTCAAGGGATTTTTTTTGGTTAGATGGCAGATAAAGTTTACATATATTCATAAAAAAAAGCAATGTTAAAATTCTACAGAATTTAAAAAAAACCTCTTTGGAACAGCGATTACTTAAAACGCTTTGATATAAAGCAACAATTTGTGAATGGATGAGAGATAAAAAGCACCAAGCATAAAAAGCTGCCAAAGTGAGAGTTGTTAATATTCAGTTAAAGTCTGAATCAGATAATCATTTAGATACTTACTTTTACGCTGAATTATGTACAAAATGTCAGTTAGTATTTTTCGGTAATGATAAAGTATACAGATTGATAGTTCGGGATAAATTTATTTAGCCCTGCAACAGAAAACATACAAAGCTGCATAAAGTGTTACCCTGTTTGAAAATCCTTGATGCAAAATAAATCGTCAACTTGAAGACGGCCAAACCGCTCTTTGAGTGACGAGAACCCCACCTGTTATTGCTGGCATATTTCGTTTACGTTTTAATAGATTTAGCGCTAAAAGAATTTGAAATATCATTCTGCTTCTGTCAGTCGCTTGGAGACGACAGAGTCAGAATGATGTTATAAATATACACACATACATACATAAACTAAGGCCTTTTTCCCATGGAAAAAACTACAGAAAGCCACCTACGCCATTTTAAATATATTTAGCGCTAAGTGTGTTTATTAATTTGTTGTACAAGTGGGCTTAAAGCGAATACCATAAGTTAAAAAAGTAAGTTCATGCCAGCCATTATAATATTGTACGTGTACAGGCGTGCGACGACGGCTTTATCTTGACCATTTTTGTACCTACGAGTATGTCTTGATTTCTGTCTGAAATATTTTCTTGTGTCATACTTTTTAGAGCGTGATTTTTGTCTGGTTTTAGTTTTTGAACTTACTTTTTATTTAAATTATTTTGGGGTTAAAATTTCGTGATAAAGTATTTGCAGACCGCTTAATTTTTATTTGTTTAGTTGTTGTTGTATGTTAGGTATTAATTTTACAGCGGCGCCGTACGTAGCACAGTCTCACTTTTGCTTGTTTTTAACTATTTAAACATATTTATTTACATAAGCAACATAATACATTAGATATATTTGTAATGTGTTCGTCAAGCCCTTTTTGTTCATGACTTTATGTCGTCTAGAGGGCGTCAATTCCATGTGACGTCACATAGCCCATAGTAAGTGGACAATCAAGACGCTTCCAATGATACCTCATTTGTCAAATCATTATCAGGAGTTTAGAAGTAACAGATGAACATACATACATACCGGTCAAAATCATAACCCTCCTTTTTGCTTCGCCGTAGTCGGGTAAATACAAGCATTGTTTCCCACTACAAGCTAACCTTCCCTCAACAGTAGTTACCGCAGCAAATAAACTACAAAACACATCCTTAAAATAAAACAGTCACAATTATTCTTATCGCAGTTACTTCCTCCCATGCGGCCACATTTCACGGCATGCCAGCTCTGACCACGCTTCACACACACCTGAGACAATGGCCGCCATCTGCTCGTGACGTAATCCGAAGCTTCCTTGTGACGTCACCTCGCATTGCATTACCTGAACTAGTTAGCCGTGGCTAGCTTTAATTAATTTCTTGGTGAGTGATGATTTTGGATTTTGGAGGAATGTTAGCTGTTTTGTTGCGACAACAGATAAATCAAAGAGAATTACTATATTATAGATGTAGATACAGTTAAGTACTTCCGACAGCTGCCCGTAAAGTAGTTTGATAAGTTTGTGGCTACCGACTCGTACAATGCACAATGCATCCAGTTTGATGTCGCAACCATGTTTTTTACACGAGCTAAGTGTTTT
Source organism: Agrochola circellaris (assembly GCA_914767755.1). Lineage (NCBI taxonomy): Eukaryota > Metazoa > Arthropoda > Insecta > Lepidoptera > Noctuidae > Agrochola > Agrochola circellaris. Next base: position 9,796,418 of record OU611847.1, read on the forward strand.
GGTCTAAATTATGCACAAGAGAAGACAAAGAAACTCATAAGAGGATACTCCTCTCCTTTTTAGGGTTCCGTTCCAAAATGGTAAAAAGGAACCCTTATGGTGCGACTCAGTCTGTCTGTCCGTCTGTCACAGCTGGATATCTCAAGAACTACTAATGCTATCAACTTGAAATTTGGAATAGTTTTAGATGACGTTTGCCCAACTATTTGGCAAACAAGAAAAAAAAAAAAAACAACTTTGCAGGGTTCTTAAAAATTTTAAGTGGTGGTAAACATTTTTATTTATTTTTTAGGCCGCACTGTTTTAGACTGTCAAGGAAAAGTAAAAAAAAAATACCGTCCCCCCCTATCTTCGAAGTTTGCATAGAGAAAAATCTGAAATTATTCTTTGTGATAGAAGTTTATGTAAAGATTAGAGGAAAAATAAGACGATGTCTCTAAATACCACAGTTTTCAGAAATCATCAACAAAAATTACATTAGTTCCACCATCGGTCAAGAGATGGCGGTGACCTAAAACTGCAATATTCTACACCACAGTGTTAAAATTCTCTGACGAATAAAGGCCTCGCTGAATGAAAATTTAAAAACATTTCACGGTTCACAACCAAAATGTCCTCCTTCCTACCTACTCACAGGTTGCTTTGGGTCAAGCCCAGTTGTAGTTTTTTCTGGGCACAGAAATTTGTTTTTGGGATAAATTCATCCCAACTATGGAACCGTTCGATGTGCGTGTTCCGACACGCACTAGGCCGGTTTTTTTTGTTACATTTATCTATCAACGATAAAAGTTAAAAGTGTTTTTCAATTACCTACCTACTCTCTTCAATCATGTTCTGCGTATGTCTAATGAGAGCTTAGCAATGTCTAATCAGCACTTGATCGCCGAAGACAACAAGATTAGTTCCGATTCAGAGTAACCACTAAGTGAAGCCCTAAGTAGAGAGAACTGTTATGTACAGCTAAGTACTTATTATGTTATTTGTGGTATATCCATCAATAGTAACTACGTTTGTTTGAAATTGATTGACATACTAGTCATTGGCATAGGTCATTACCCCCGGGACTTTGTTCACGTGCATATGTAACAATCTGGAAATTATACCTGGAATAGGGAGCTATACTATATGCTAGCAACTGTATCGATTGAACGTCAGTTGTAGAAATGGATTTAAAAAATACAAGGTTATAATTTACGGTCCTGTGTGACAAAAAGAACTTAGTCCCTCCGCCGCGTCTATCTGTCTGGACGCGATAAACTCAAAAACTATCGATTTTCAAACAGTTTTCACCAATGGACGAAGTTTTGTGTATATGTAACGAATTCATTAAAGTTTTGCGCCACGTAAACCGTAAGAGATACATAAAATTAATGTTCTACAGGATTGTACATCGTGAAAAGTTCAACAAAAATGTTCGCAATAGCATATTATATCTATCTTCTAAGGATGACCCACAGTAACCATATTTATCTATCAGAATTTGATAAAAAAAATATTGTTATTTCCGAAGCTATTTTGACCGATCTTTTATTAATCCTTATTTATTTATTTGATTTACATGGCCGAAACCAATTACATAAATCAAAGTACATAATTATAAGAAGTACCAACATAAAAACATAAACTAATAAAGTAATAACAACAATGAAATATTACTACTCTCACAAAAAATGTTAGCACATAAAAATACACAATAATGACACAATCTAGCACATAAAAATACACAATAATGACACAATCTAGCACATAATAATACAATTTTATATTTGTCATTATTTTTATACGATTCTGACATTTTTATAAAAACATTTTTGACAATTTTAATTATTATTTTTCAATGAATTTATTAATATTTAAATTTTATTTATTTATTATTAATTTACATCGGTTATACACCTGTAACAGTAAAATTATTAGGACATGCAATCATTCAAATACAATGTCTTTCACAAAATCTCAAGCACAATAATATGACTTGGTTGAGAGACATTATTCAATAATGTAAGTTATTTAAATTGGGCATTTAATTTAGATTTAAATATATAATAGATTTTATATCATATAATTTAAATGAATACTTAAAAGATATCACAGATTCATAATTACGCGTAGCAAAATTATTATAGTTGACAGCGGCGCAGCGTTAGAACAAGAGCCAATGGTATTTTCGCAGTAGGTATATACAATTTTGTAACAATATAATTTATAAGGGTTTCCATGGAGTTTCTTGCCCGTTCTTATCCATAGGTACCTACCTAAGATAACCCTACAACCTACTACGCTATGGAATGGGCAACTAAGGACTGACCGACTCTTTGATAACTCAAAAGTGCCTGTAAATGGTTTAATTTAAATTAATGGTTTAAGTTGAAATACACAAGTTAGGTTCTACTAAACCCTTTTTACTGTTTGTTTGCTCAATTCAAAGAAGATAAAAAAGACAAGTAAAAATTTAAAAGTACGAAGATCCCAATCCTAAGTTTCATATTATCTGCATCAAATCCCGTCTACGTGCCTTCGTATAATCATCCGGATAAAAGAGGCGTGCTCACCTTATTCCGAGCAAGTTTATCTACTGCCATTTCATAACACAATAATATTTATTCATATAGTCTCAAAACAATGTTAACAACAGCTGGCCGAATGGAAAAGCGAGTCCGAAATGTCACCGGAACTGAAATAAGGTTCAAAGCACAATTTCGAATGATTTAATGCTTTTTTACTGTGACGTATTGTGCGGATGAATTTATATAACAAATAAAAACATGCACACACTCTCCTTAACACGAAGCATAGGTTAAGACAGTCAGTCAGTAGAATAAGGTAGAACTTATGGTTAGACGTGTATAGAATGAAGGATGAGAGTGCACACGGAGCACGGAAAGACAAATAGCAAGATCTGAAAGTGCATGATCGGAACACAAAACAATAGCGTGAATGTGAGGTGGCTTACGAAACAGTAATTTGCCAAGACCTATTTTGAATGAAAGTCACCTCCAATGAAAGCTGTCTTTATTACTTTTGTGGTTGAAGCGTGGGCAATGCTGTAGTTATTGATAAAATGTAAACTTTACTTCTATAACTATTATTTTATACTTACGCTTCAAACAAACAGAAACAATACAGCGGCTTATTTGAAGTTATTTATGTATTAAATTGTGAAAGGTTAGGATTTCACATTAATTTATTTGAACGCTTTACTGTGGACCAAATACTTTAGTTTTATCTTTTATTATATTGAGATAGACGATGCTAGAATATACAATAAAATTGGTGTCAATATCGCTTGCGTCTTCTACCAGACAAACTATGCAACATTAAAGCGTTGATGAAATCGAGTTACCTAATAATTACTTCAACAATTTTTAAACACTTCTTAAAGTATCGGATTATGTCTAGCATGTATAAATATAGGGGTATTTCCAGAGATTTCCCCCCGTGTGTTCCGTTCCGTATGTGATCGGAATGGATCGGTTACGGGCCGGGGGATATTGCCGCGTTATGTCTCAATGGGGTCTCACGACGTCAACTGTTGCTCTCATCGATTATTATGTATCTTCGTGGTGAGATATTGGTAATGTTCAAGTGTTGCTTGTCACTGTTTGTAATAATAATGTTGGATTTCGTCCGGGTTTCTTTGCTGTCCTTATTATTTTATATGGCTAAGATTTCGAGCCAAAGATTCATCCTTTGTGAAATGCAATCAGCATGTATTTGTGTTCCCTAAATGATTGATTGAAATCAAAATTTACTGAAACCATAAAATAACATAACAGTCACAGTAAAATCTTCAGTTCAGTGATATTCATTACCCTGATTCATTCAAATTATTATTGTTATACATTAGTGTAAATTCCTTTAAACAATGATTTGCTTTCATTCTTAACCCTTTTCATGGTTCTGCGTGGCTCTATTCAGGGCTGTTCAAATTGTATGCAGATTCATTAATTAATTTATATTTAATTTTCTCTTCTTGCCTTACGCCTTATGTTTAAGTTACTAATTCATTTAATGTTCATAATATATCATGACACCATAAAACCAAATCGAAATAAGGTATGAAATTGAGAAGTAAAGATTCTTACTTTAGAGAGATCCCAGAAATAATTTAAACTATGATTTTTCACTTTTGAGATATTGTCGGCCTTAGTTTAAAAATTGATCTTTCAGATTTCCAATAAAAAGTAGGTTCCTACCAAATATTATTTTTGAAAAATTAGATCCTTAGCCTGTCGAATTAAAAGTCTTAAGATAGATAAGATAAGATAATATATTTATTTGCATAAACATGTGTACACATACAATAGTAGAGATATGCATGCAGGATTACAAAGAAAAAAATAAGTTCAGACATGTTTGCCAATTATTAAGGCGTACAAATGTAATAGTTAAGATTATTAATAATTGATTTCAAGTCAATATCAATAAATTAAAGTGAATTCAGCATAAAATGTCAACAGTAAATAAAAAATAATTCACAAATCATAAAATATCTAAAAATATATGTCAAAAAAAAAAGAAATATAATAAAAAATAAAAAATGCTTCAGTCAGATTTTGCTAATATTATAGTACCTATACTTGACCTATACCTAATTATTATAGAATTTTATCACAAAGTCAAATTAGAATTACTTAAAACAATTATTCAGATAATATTAAATATATTTATTTAATACATAATGTCAAAATTTATCTGTTAAATAATCTGAGATACTATAATAACATTAATAACATCTTTCTTCTATGCAACCATTTCTTCCACAATTTTAAAGTTCTGACGCCCCTGATCGTTTGTGTACTTACATTCTTGTCTTATAGTGAGTATTAATCCATTAAATGTTAATGAGTTTGGGCGAGTGCCCGTTCTCACCCTTGTCAAATTATCGCACAATGGATGAATCCTCATAAAGACATTCCACACTTTTGTTTGTTTGTTTTCATGTGCATTGCCGATTTATTTTTTAGAATATCATGATTGTGATACATTTGTTTGTGAAAAGTGATTATGGCTAATGAGATGAGAGACGGCGTTCTGAATTGTCAAGTTCAATCAAAGTCAAAGTCAAAGTCAAATCATTTATTTCTAATAGGCCCTTGTAAGGCACTTTTGAACGTCAAATCATTATTCCGTTTTGCTAGGTGGAGTGAGTTTTGAGTTTTTTGTAACGTCTTTCTACAGGGTGGCAGGGACATCGAAGCGAAGCTACGATGGATTCAGTACATGATTCTGAGCCCCGCTGGGTTGAAATTTTTCGTCGGTTATTAAAAAAAGTCCCTGACACCCTGTATACCGTAGCAATCATATTCTATCGTATCCATAAAATGTCAAATAAATGACTATAATGATTACAATAATTAGTATATGCCAAGAATTCATTGGAGTCCAGAAAATAAGTTGTCTAAAAGCACAGTCATTTATATTTAGACCAGTTTACATTCGGCTAATGCACGTAAGTATTGAATGAACACATTACATTTTCAAAAGATCGTTGAACCCATTGTTCGAGAAAACCGATCATGTGCTCAAACCCTTAGTATCGATTCAGATTCGCGAGGGTAACCCTTCAGTGAGTTACGCACTACACGAGGGAGTTGAATCGTGAACGAGAATGAATATGTTATTTACATGTTGGTATGAATGTAATGAAAATATACCTCGCATCAGCCGGTTAACTTCTCATAAGAAGAGTTAGAGAATTCTGAAAAAAAAATTACAGCAAAAAAAAGTTTGCCAGTGGATACGACCTTATTCTTAAGAGCGTTTATTCTAAAAGTTTGCAACGTCACAAATAGCTGTCAAAAATTTACCTGTTTTGATTAATTTGGCAATAACTGTATGTAAATAAGAAATGTGGCTAACTAGCGAACTAGAATATTAATAATGAATTGCAATTATAACATTGAATTTGATGTTTACCCGTTTTAAGTGTACAAATACTTTTTTTACATCTAAAACTAAATATTCGGTGTTACGATATTAATTATTGCATTTCATTATCAATATTCTTGTTCGCTAGTTAGCCACATTTCTTATTTTCATACAGTAATACTGCCAAATTAATCAAAACAGCGAAATATTTGACATCTATTTACAACGTTGCCCACTTTTGGAATAAACGCTCTTAAGCCCAAGTGCATCATGCCATAACTCCAACTGAAAAGAAACACACAGGACAGAAAAACTGTATCTATTGTCTGTGGATATCAGTGTAACCATTAAGATCAAAAGTCACTGAAAAACCTTAAAAACATATTCACATTTCAGTAATAACCCCAAAATAACCAAAACACTAACACCAGAATAAATACCACACAATTATTTACAATTCAGCGTGAAACATGCGAGCACTGTAAAGATACGTCCGACATTAACTATTGAAGGTGAAAACACACATTCTGGACTAATGCCCATTGTAAAGGCAACAAACTACCTCCAATCAAACTAACGCCCGACCGCAATTTGTTTGAAGGCGAGAAATATTGTGTTCCTTAGTGTTAGCGGACTTGTGTGGGTTACACATTACACACGCTAATGTTGCCCAACTGGAGATAAAGCGAGCTGGGTATTTGTGCATCCAAAATACGAAGGAATAGTTAGAACGAATGTCTCGCGTTCAAGAGCTGTCAGTGTCAATATTCCACAACAATGAAGAAATACATTTCATTTTATTGCATAAATGTTCCAAAAACGGGTGCAGACACTGACCCCTGTAACACAGGTACCACAGAGCTCAATAGTTAGCGCTTCAAATTAAAATGTCAATAAAACATTTTATAATTATTAATGATGACACAGAGCTCTTGAACGCGCTTTGGATGTGCTGATCGCGTTCAGTTTCATTGATGAAATTCGCCCTTATTATTATAGCAAGAAAATTATAGCTTCGACAACGTGTTGAGAGTAGAAAAGCAATTAAAAATATAATAATAATCATCATCATGATATTAAAAATCAACCGAAAGGCGTCCGTTATTGCTCAGAAGTTTCCTCCATTGATTTCTACAACTGTGTGTCTGGCTGTTAAATACATCCAACTTCTCTTCCAATAAAAAATCCTGTAAAAAAAACGTGAATAAAAAAAAACAACAGAAAGATTATGAAAACTGAAAAGGCATCTTGTTTGTCTGAAACTAGTTTAAAATATCAGATAGTTTATTAATTGACCTTACCGTTTAACTATTTACATAAAACGTGGGCTGTACTTACAAAGTTATTATTCTGCTTACAATTTATTCAATTTCTAGGCCAAGAAAGTTGTTGTTAACCTAGAAATGAATAGTTTAACAGTTTTAATAGGAATGCCTATAAATACTGAATACTCCGTATTCACAAATGAGTACAGTTTATCGCACTCACAAAGGGCGCTTAGAAAACAGACTTCTTTTTAAATCTATAAATACATATCGCACCTTTGGTAGAACAAGGGCATAATTGTCATAAATTGCCAAAATGACTTAAATATGCAGAAATGCTTTAAAAAGGCCCTTTGAACTGGAGGGACAAAGACATTCGTTTGGCAATTTATGACAATTATGCCCTTGTTCTACCAAAGGTGCGATATTACAAATTAAAGAAACTTTTCGTCACTTTCTGTGTTCTTCTAAAGTTCGCAACGGATTTTGATGCTGTATCCAGCATCTTTTGGAAAATTTATTTTGAAATGTTTATGTGTACCTATAGTACATCTATCTTCTATACAAATAAATAAAATTGAAGTGTCTGTTTGTAATGTCAAAATAACAGCTTTTTACTAAATGCATAAGTAAGTATATACGGTACTTATAACATAACATCAATTTTTTAAAATTTTGTCTGTCTGCTTGTTCTGGTTAATCTCCGAAACGGCTGGATCGATTTTGACTGGGCGGCAAAAGTCGCGTGGACGAAGCCGCGGGCAGCAGCTAAATCAAACACATAATAATAGAGAAATCTCGATGTTTTTACAAGTTGTAAAACCGTGCGAACTCTAGGTTAGTTACTAACCGCACTAAAAGAAGAAGATTAAAAATAAAAATAAAGATTGTGGCGGCATCTACATCACCAAGACAGCCATCGCGACGTCACGTGAATTCTTGCATCGCGCAAGCAGGGTTTACCGCGCGATCAGCATATATATAACTTCCCGACATCAACCGTTGGGCAGTTGCCCACCAGACAAGACGTCTGGTCGGAGGATCCACCCTTTTCTATGGAGGATGAGCGTACTTTACACCCTGTTTCTCATACCTCTTTTAGATCATCACAGACCCTTTTTACAAACTTTCTTTTGCAAGCTTGAGTTATAATTAAGGGATACAGCAGACAGCTATTATAACGCATAATGAATAAACAGCAATCAAAATATAATCTTTGGCGGCGTAAACTTCCCTGGGTTGCCACTCTCCAAGTCTCGGAGAGTTCAATCGTACTTTAAACGAGTTAATCCCCTTTTATTAAATGTTGATACTCTCTGCGGCCGAGTCGAGATCTCGTTCCTTTGTAGCTAGTTAAAATTCGACTTGGATTGCTAGCTTTTTGGCAATTGTGGGCAATGAGATTAATTTAGAGTGTACAAAAATTTTCTAAAGTTATTTTCATGTTTAATATTTCCCTTTATTTCATTTATATACACATAACATTTTTCAATATTCTTATAAAAACAAAAAAAAAACATTTTGAAATATAAAAAATAATAGCCCACCGGTATCTGGAACAGGGTATTATTAATATTTTATTGTTACTGTTATTTGAGAAAGACCTTTTTTTGTAACAACTAAAATAAACTTTCCATACACATAGATAACCTATGTTTACATCCGTATTTCCAAATCTGATACAAACAGTTTCTAAACACCCAATGATTTAGTACAATTATACAGAAAGTACCATCTCATATAACCGTTGATAGTAATGTAAAGACACTCAATCAAGTAACATGGACCGCTAACATGATCACTCCTATCGATTCGGTCGAAACTGCAGCTCATACTCGGCACGGCACTAACGTCATTACCAAAATTCCATAGAAACATGCATAAGGTAGGAACGTATAAAGATAATTCAATCTTGTAAAAGCAATCTTCCTCTAAGCTTCCCATCTAAAAAAATGTCAGTGAAACTCCAACATATGAATTTACACGAGTATGATAACTACAACCTAGTCTCACATGCATGTACCTACGTAAGCCTATAAAAGAAAATTTAATCTATCGGGTCCACAAGCGGCTCGTATAGCATTTAGTAAAGCTGACTATATCATAAGCGAAGCGTGTTTTTTGCGAATGTGGCCGATCGGATTAATTTTCACGAAATCGTTTTACGGATTTCCCCACTTGCTGTTACTCTTTATTTTACCCCGCGGTATCATCTCTAGGAAATTGTTTCCATGGATCCTTTTGGGCTTTGAACAAACAAAAACCTTGTTGGCTGCCGTGTTTATAGTTATTTGTTTTAGGAGCTGATGAAATTGTTTCAAATTAGATTAGCATACGTTTCTTTTATGAATGTCGCGTTGTGTTTTATATGGAAGGTTTTTTGTGTATGTACAGGATATCAAGTTCAAGTTCAAAATATTTTATCTCACATAAACCTACATGGGCACTTATGAAACGTCAGAAGCTAGGTGCACGGTTCCAATTGGTCGTTTCTATATGAGAACGCTATGTCTTATTTTTCAAGTCAGGCTGTTAAAGTGGGTATTTAAATGTAAACCAATCCAAGTTTTGAGCACCTACGTATAATTATGAGCTGGAATGTTAGTAGTTTGGTTGGACTACTCAATTTTCCTGTTACCGCTTCAAAATTTGGTTTTCATTCAAAAACTTGTAATAGAGTGGTTCATAAATATAATTGATCGAGCTACCAAACTTATTCGAGTACTAAACAATTTTGTTGAACTTCGTGGGTTTGTTTTATACACAAAAGTAAATAGCAAACCACGTTGTTTACGGTATCATGTATAAATATCAAATATACTGAACAAATGAGAGGGTATTACCTTTTGAGAGATAGTACCGGCGCCGGCGGCGGGCGAAATCATTTCCGTTGCGTCAATCACACGTCGCTCCCGTCCTGTCCGTCTACATACGTCCACTAATGAGTTCGCGAGCCAGTTCAAATCGCATCTAGATTGAGAACTGCTTAATTATTTTTCGTCTGGTAGTACTTAGGACTAAAATAAATCAATCTAGAATTGCGTGTTGTGGTAAACAAAGTTTGAAATAGTTCTACCGTTATTGAAGTTCTGAAAGTTGTTGAGAGTACTTAATCTAAGTTCGTTGTAATACTTGGTAGCCTAATTAATAAACCTAATCTTCTGGGAAGCGGCTTTCTCAGAACCTCATTTTATAATCGGAAAATCGGTCTTAGATTATTATGGCATAATAAAATCAAAATTACTCTTACTTAAAACCCATAAAGATACACAAAGACACATTGAAGCAAAACGTTACATCACATCACTATATCTTTATTGGGCCAAGCTTTATAGACATCGAAGACGGTCGCCGCTGACCGCAAGTAGCGGGCCGAGTCGGAAACATTAAGGTCCCATCAGCGTCCATATTTTCCGGCGGGCGCTGAATTTTCACGGAGCAGAGGCCGGTCGGCATCTCGACACGCCTTTGCACTCAGACACTGGCGTCGGATGAAGTGGAATTGTGTACCCTAGTGCCTCTCTTCGCCAATATTTTTACACACTTTTACAGTTTAAGATGTGGATTTTGTCCGGCAGTTACTTTGGATCTTGTGTAGGCGTCTTATGTTTCTAGAGTTTTAATATCTTCGTGCTACTGATATGTTCTTTTAATCCCAACTCAGAGAACAATAAATCGTTTCAAAGTATTTGATATTTTTTTTGTAAAGAAATTACTTTTTTCATCATGTAACTCCATTTTATACTTAGGTACATCCAACCGTGTCATCAATCTAGCAGACCGCGTAATTTACTTACAACATAGACTCGAAAAGAAAACTTTGCTCACAGCCATAAAAAATAAACATCTTATCTCATAAGTTCGGGCAGCTCTCTGTGAAATGACACCTTTGGGTATCTTTGTCGCCCAACAAACGCCGCGTGAAATTGAAACAGTCCGGTCCATACTCCAGAAAATTTCACGACGTCAAATTCCTCCCTTTTGATTCTTTTTAATCCTGGTAAAACAGTGTAACGTTTTGGGAGCGAAATGTTCAATTTGTGTATAGGTAGCTATTATATTTTATGTTTTGGTTATAAAAGTTTAAGTTTTATTAATACTTTAATATTATAAGCACTGCAAACCGTACCAAATGGTATGATTCAGCAACCTCAAAATGCACATACTCTACTTTCAGCCAAAACAACCTTCACAGTTACCACTAACGCAAATTATTTTAACTAATGTTTAGACACGTCAACAGTAGATATAATTGGACGTAGTTAAACAGAAAGGATCCAACCCACACAGAGTTAGTTTTGAGATAAGTTTTAAGATCAGATCGAGTTATGTGATTGTATGACCTGCCATACATACGGGTTGATAATGTATGGTCATAATGACATGATGCGTTGGGATTGTTTTTTGATATTAAAATTTTGACTACTAAGAGTGTTTTGGTACACATAATTCATTTTCGCCCATAGTGTGGGTTGGATCCTTTCTGCTTAACTACGTCCAATTATGCAAAAGAAGCACTACTTACTATAAATAAGCATGCTGTATAAACAAGCAGAAAACATTTTCTTTCAACAACTTAATAAACACAGCTTTAATCCTGAACTTTCCACTTTTTTAAATTACTGAACACCAAAGTAAAAACTCAACTTTCACGTAACCTAGTGCACTCTAAAACTGTTCTATAAAGTGCATAAAGCAGCTTTCCACAACACTAAACAAATTACCAGGTCGTATGTAATGAATACGTCTACGATCTATCAGAATTAGAAGACCCTTTCGCTGTCACTCGTATGATCGATGTGCGGAAATGAACACCATCTTTTTCTAAGAGTGTGTGATATAGCGCGGAATCGTACACACTTCATCACCACGAACAGACGTATGTACACATTTTATTAGTATGTTTTCAAGTAGTTTTACTTGTAGTAATTAGGAATGGGGTTTTTTGGGGTTATTCTTTGGCAAAAAATTTACTAAGACAAAATAGAATATGTCTGAATAAATACTGCCAAATCTTTAGATATCGTCCTGCCTTTGTGCATAAACTAAGAAGCAATATATCATCGAAATACGGTTGTATAAGACAGTACTTAATGCCCACAAAGAGCAAACTGTCCCACATGTGATAAGTGGCAAAAAAATCCTACAAATGCATCCGCCACCGACGCTCAGAATAATTTATTACGGAAAGGATTTTAAAAACACACATCGCCCGAATCCTCGGATAAAGCTGTTTTAAGAATATGTGGGAATTCTTTCAGGTGATCCTGGGAAAAATATATATCATTTCTACAAGCCGGGAATAAGAATCCATTTGAATTTATTTTAGCGATGACAATATTTTTATATTGAGGTGAAATTAAAATTTACAAATATTTTTCTATTTTAGACGCAAAGAGTTTGCTGTCTTCGACTATGGATCCGCAAGAAAGAAGTAACACAATTTTACTGAGTTTGTATGTATTTCCTAATAAGCACTATGAACTTAATAATATTGAACGATTTACTTATGTCAAAAATTGAACAATACCTACCCATTTTGACCACTGTGGTATCTTTCGTAACATTAGCAATAACAAAGAAAACGATATCATCCCGATAAACATTCCAACTAGAGCAACAAAATATTGTTTACTCGTCTCTCATCTTTCCACCCGCAGTACAATCGGTCCCATTCAAGTTCCATTGCAATAGCTATTGTATTTGCTGAAGGCTCTACTGCTCATGTCGATTGCCAATCGAACAGTTGGCGAACGCCATTTGCCAGGAATGAAAGGCTGCTTGATTATTTGCTAATCTTGCCCCGACAGTGCCTCGACTATACGGGTTCACGAATGCTTCGCTAAACTCATGCAAAAACATTTTCATTTAGGTATGAGGTAGCACAACTTAATAATTTAAAAGTGCAGACGAAGTCCTATGAGAATACACCGTGACTACTGCCAGAGTAATTGCCGTCCCGTCGTGTAGGATATCTACGTTGGATTAATTAGCTGGCTCCCAGCACGAAACTTTTAATCTTTATAATGTGCATACCTGCATACGTTTGTATGCATGCATCGGAATATACAACGACATTTTTCAATCCACTATTCGAATGGAAAACCGAAACATATCGGATATTTGGTCATCGGACTGCCATCCACCGCGAACGCCGCATGTAATCGAATCCGCTATTGAAGCGATCACTGTCTCTGTTTGTATAGAATAACTAAATTATTTGTATTGCTCGTCGGTTTGCTGTCATATCGTAGAATATAGTATGGTTTAATTTATAGTAGTAACAGACTTCGTGGAATTTGTTAGTCTGATACTTTAAATAGATCGCACAGTGATAGAGCTATTAATATTTTGTAACTAATTTGTGGTTTCCAATAATTATTTTATGTTTGAATTACAATTACGAATATAATACTTCAACGAACCAAAGTTAATTGAAATATGATATAACAGACAGTTTCTACCTAATTTGGCGCTAATATTTACATCAGTAAATATAATATTCATTGACATCATTTACTTTACGGCTAGATTAACTCGGAGTGGTTCTGCAATACAGCTAATGATTCCCTTACGGACAATGAGGAGGGGAGCTGTACCATTGCGAGTGAGGGCTTCAGGGGTATCTATATTAGTTATTGGCCGTTACTTTTACATAACTGAATACAGGGTACTTTTACTATGCGTATCGTACAAAGGTAAGTCAACGTTTGAAAACCTAACAATAGTTAAGCAAATTAAAAAAAAAAAAACTTAACAAAAGTCATTTATTCAAACTAGGCTGAAAATCAGCACTTTTCGAACGTCAAAATTACATAAGACAGTCCCCCAAAACGCCCATTCTTCACCACTTCCTAGTGCTTTAGCTGGGAAGAAGTGGCGCAACAAACTCCCAAGCAGCACTGCTGTCTGTTCAGTTAGAAAAAAAACTTGATTCTACACAATAGTATGCAAAATAATTTACATTACTCAACACAAAATACAACAGTAAATAAAATGATTTGCCATAATGTATCAGGTAGGGTCAAAAATATCAGTCAAAGTGAACAATTCTCTACCCATCACAACGTGGTCTATGAATACTAAAACCCCAATAAAAGCTACGAACACATTCAAAACGCTACAACTCTAGGCAGCATATTCACCTTTACGTGAAGTTTCTAAAAGATCCAGTAGTATTTCTTTTCTCACAGTCGAGCACCAGAGATAAAGTAAGTAATTTATACAAAGGAAGAGCACTAGTTTGGAAGACGCAACAACTAGCGCCCCTACGTCTCCCCCCGGAGGCTTCTAGCACATAAATCGCGGATACTGCCCTCTGCGGTGCTCGGCTAACTACCACCATTTATTTGCAGCATCTCTGATTACACACCTACGTACGAAAAGTAAGCTTTAGTTACAGTCGAGTTCTTTAATAGCATGTTCATGAATCAAAAATATATGCAATGGTAAGTTTCATAAAACTCTAAACAGCTTTGCCTTACAATAAATTGTAAACAATCTGTGACATCATAAATATGTGACTACATTATATCAATAATATTGCTACAGACGAAGACTCTAAAAATTGTGCGCCATCCCTTGTTCATATTATTTAGCGCAAAGGTTTACAAACATCCATGCAATTTTTCTATGAAATAGGTAATGGCACAGATAATATAATACTAGCAATCGTAAGTTTCATAAAACTCTAAACAGCTTTGCCTTACAATAAATTGTAAACAATATGTGACATCTTCATTACCTATGCGTTGATTGTTGAAATTTCGTAAAACTTAATTAATCAAATAATACAGCTCTCTCAACGTTGTCAGATTGATACAGTCCTATTACGAACGGCAACATTGCATTATTACATTTATTACTCATACTCTGCTTCGGCAAGCAGAAAATAAATTTAATGGTAAAGGCCATTTAGTTGAATATTCAAAGCTGTATAGATATTTACGAATCCTAGGTTGCACCAAATATATTGAAATCTAGAGTATTTAGATATTTATGTTCCGCAGAGTCGGTACTCAGATATTTTTGACTGCGCTACCGTAACATACTTATGAACAGTATACGTATAGAACTATATGATCATTTTAACGCTTACTATATTTTGAAACTTTGTCACTGCCAATTTATTATAATAATATAATAGTAACTCCAATATATTAGTGAACTCAACCTTAACTACTTAAATAGACTCTTCTGAAAAAAGAAATATTATTACTATCTATCTATCTAATAAAATTGCCTGTCGGACCACGCACAATGAAGGGTTCCGTAGTTGGGATGAATTTATCGCAAGAACAAACTTAACTTTTTAGTTGAAAAACATGTTCTCCCATACGGAATGTATGGCAGAACGTGTTTTTGCAACCGTAAATGTAAGTTGGTCGATTATTACTCGTTAACTTGTAAAGCCTACGTAGCTGTGATGGTCTTCCTTTTAATTTAATTATATATACTATTGCCATGAATTTTTTCACATATCCAAAGCCGACCATTTGGCTGGCAGGGGGGGGGGGGGGGCACTTGACTAACAAAAATTTGCACTTTTTAAAGCATAATGATTCGCAAACGGATTCCGGAATCCAAAAATGGCCTTTTTTGAACGACCTTTCCTGCGACACCCCTCACCATGGGATAGATGAAAAAAAAATGGTGAAACTATAAGGGTTCCTTGTTTACTACGGAACCCTAAAAAGAAATGATTTTCGTTGGTAAGCGCATAACATGTGGCTGAACCGATTTGGCAATTTTTTTTTTTAATGTTCATCATAGTCTGATTCAGGTTCTTACGGAAATAAACATTTGAAAAGTTTCCCGGAAGATTGAAAAATTCGTAAATTTTGAAAGTGCATTTTTTAAGGGAATTTTGTATAAATTATTGAAATTTAGACAGCACAACGTCTACCGGGTCAGCTATTAAATAATAAAATACATTGAAATAGATTTAATTATTTGTCAAAATAATTATTGAGTCGAAGTAAATAACTCAAAATAATTATCATCATAACATCACGCCTGTACCCATGCCCCGAAGGGTTCGGCAGATGTGTATCGTATCCAATCCAATAAAAATAATGAATATCATTCCGATCAAATTCAATTCAAGTAAAACCAGCAGGTATTGAAAGTAGATAAACAGTTAAGTGGTTCAAATAAGGTATCCTAGGTCAAAAGTGTCAATGAAACAAAGAAGATACCGTATGTTAGCCTGGTTGGACATTTCTGGTTCCGGGCAAATACTCTTTGTTTAAAACTTTTTTAAATGCTAGCTTTACCCGGCCCGCCTTCGCACGGGTAGCACTAAGTACTTATCTACGGCGCACCTACCTACCTACTTACCTGCCCTACCTAGCTACCTACCTACCTACTCACCTGCCCTACCTAGCTACCTACCCTACATACCTACCTACTTACCTACCCTACCTACCTACCTACCCTACATACCTACTCTACATACCTACCCTACATACCTACCCTACATACCTACTTACTTACCTACCTACCCTACATACCTACCTACTTACCTACCCTACCTACCTACCTACCCTACATACCTACTTACTTACCTACCTACATACCTATCTACCCTACCTACCTACATACCTACCTACCCTACCTACCTATCTACATACATACCTACCTGTACCTACCCTACCTACCTACCTACATACATACCTACCTACCTAGCTACATACATACATACCTACCTACCTACCTACCTAAATACCTACCTACAGTTCTACCTACATACCTATCTACCTACCTACCTACAGTCCTACCTATCTACCTACATACCTACCTCTACCTACCTACCCTACATACCTACCTATATACATATCTACCTACCTACCTACCTAACTACCTAACTACCTACCTACCTACATACATACATACCTATCTACCAACTTACCTACCTACCTACCTACCCTACATACATACATACATACCTATCTACCAACTTACCTACCTACCTACCGAAAAACATTGTCCTGAGTAACGAACACATTTTTTTTTAAAATCTAATTTGGTGCAGTCGTTCGGAAGTTATGCGCGTACATACATTTCGGCGATTCATTTATGTATAACGATTAAACTTTTTGAAGGTTTTTGTAACCCCACATTTTTTGAATAAATAGTTTGCAAGTTACGAAAGCAAGTGATTACGCTCAATGCTACCGCTGGGCTTTGCAGCCGGATTATGATATTTAAACCGCAACAAATCTGGATACCTGAAAACCTTATTCATTTTCGACAATCCGAACATATTGTATTTCGTTTCTAATTCATTCGTATAATTCACTAGCCTTATTTTACAATAATTTCATAGCTAAACTTCTAATCAGTTCGTCGCTTTTCTGAATAAGAAAAGTATGCTTTCGTAATCAATTAATTTTTTGTAAGTATCTAATACTAAAAACAAAACACAATCAGCTAGTTTCCAATAACAAATAAAGAACCCGCTCTAAAATTCCACCATATAATAGTGATTAATTAAACAAAATGCGTCTTTGTTTGTCCTCCAACTGAAGTTAACCTTTCAGAATGGAGCGTGCAAATAGAGAGCGGTCGGGGGTTGACTCAGCTCTTGATTCCCCGTGTTGCAAATGCAGGCCGCTCTCTCAGCGTTTGTCCCCCGCCCCGCATGCGGGGAAAAATTAAATCCTCATTGATGTTTGTTAATGAAATGGGTGAAGCTTTCGTGATTGAAAACTTGGTTTTATTTCTCGAGGAGAAAAAGGTTGCACTTTCTTTTTCGATTTCAATAGTTCTACCAAAGTTGAAAACTATCTAGGGAGTAATTTAGTAAATTGTAATATTATGTTAATTACTGTTTTGACCTAAGATATTCATTTTATTAGGTAGGTAAGTATTACTCTATCACTGAACAATCAGCAGAAACAATTGTTTTATTCTATAACCCTTTTTGTATTCCCGAAGGTGGTCCCACATTTACCTTATTGTACCTATAGTACACCCAAATTTCGCCAGTTATGTTCAAGACCAATGTGGGGGTGAGCTTATTGCCATCAACCGGACTAAAATCCAAATTCGGGGCTGCTACTGATAAATTCCAGATGGAAAAATCCTAATAACACTTGTCTTTGTCCGACCCGGGAATTGAACTCACGACCTCATGCTCATCAGTAGCGCTTGTGACCAACAAGGCAGTCTTTTGTTTTTATTTTCTTCTTTATTGACACAAAAAATTATACATCAAATATTCAAGATACTACATTTAGTTTTTGTCTCAACATGTAGATATTATAATATTATTGTTACCCTACTCATCTGCCAAGAATATCAACATTATCTTGATCTCTTCACGACACATTAATATTTATTTGGTGCTGAATTTATCGTTACAAAATTCAATTTAGTCGACGACAGTCGAACGTCCTTTATCTATGCACAGAAGGTCTTTTTATTTGATGGGCTCTCTGGGATATCGTGTCCCTGTGAACTACGGGAAATGGTAAAAGTATGGACATCCTTTACGTTGCAGGGATGTCTTCATATTTTTTAAGTTTTCTAAATAGAAGACCAATTCCCGTAATTAAAAATGTTCAAAAATCAATGTCAAACACTAGCCAAAATTTTTGGAAAATAATAAGTTATTATGGACAGATTTAGACAGAGATTAGAATGCGAATGTTCTTAAAAATACGGGAACTGTCCTCATCTAGATTATGCTGTATTTTATATCCATTTATCTCACATCAGATAAGAACAACAAGTCCATAATTTAATTGCCAAAACTTCAATAATTTAGTTTTTCTTATATGACAACGATGACGACTTTCAGGGGTTAAATTAAAACATATTAAAGCAAATAATAACACGATAACACGTTAGCAAATGATAACACGTTTTAATTAAAAGCTACACGAAATAAGTAATTTGATTAGGTATAAATCCTCTTCCCACACTTACTAATGAATAACATTGAATAGTTCCTATTCAAGCAAGACCTATCAATACCTTTTTAATAATAAAATCTTAAAACGATGTTATCGGGTTTCCCGTGGGCTGTTGCTTACTGTAAACTTGATAATCTAGTTGTATTACACGTACCTTGGTTTCTTTAGCACCCACGGAAAGTAATAAATCTCCTGGATATATTTTAATTAAAATACAGATAACTTTCTAAGCAAAGTTCAAAATATACGTATTTTTCAATAATATTATTGTACCTTTGTGAATAATCAAAAACATTTCTACATAAACTCAGTTTCAAAATCTAAATTCTGAAAAGCATCTATAGTTAATTTACCTTTGAGTCTGAGTAGCCATTTAAAATGACCTAATTAAATATATAATATAAAGCAACTGTATCTAAGATCGTATCTCTCATAAACCAACGTTGAATATTCATCACATTTAGATAGCAGAGGCCGATAGACCCACATCAGAAAAACATCAAAAATGCATCAAGCGGAAATATCCGTCGGCATTGTAGGAACAATATTGCGACTCACGCGCCGCGCGGGGTTAGCCTGAGATCTAGTTGTAAGTCTAAACTTAGCAATAGGCAATATTACCCGTATAATAATGGTAAAACCACGTTAGTTATTTACAATATTAGATAGAGATCTGTCGTTAATTTGATGTCATGTTCATACAGCGACCATTTTATTTTAACCCGAGCAATTAACTTTGTTTCACCACGAATATTTTACAAGCACGCTACAAACTGCATCCACATTCCCCATGTAAACATTTATGAAATTGCCCGCAATAAAATATCGTCCTAACTCTCGGCTCTCATTTACATAGCAACATTCATAACACAATGAGGGAAAATAAAATTAATTTTATGAAAAACATAACTTTGGCGAATTCGTTAAGGGCGAACAAATTGCCGGGCCCGGGCCGCGACGTGACAACGAGCGTTCAGTCACAGTTAATGAGAGGTCACCGCAGACGCGACGTGAAACCCCCTCCCTCGCCTTGTTTGCTACCATATTGTTTGAAATGGTGACCCGTCTGCCCCTCTGAAATATTATCGGCACTTCGCCAACTTTTTAATTATGATCCCTAACGCAAGGTGTGATTTTCTATTTTTTAACCACCAATGTTGGGTTTTGAAAATATAGCATCAAGCATCTATAAACATTTAAATATTCTTGAATCGAACAAAACCGTTCACGTCTCATTTTACAATGTACAACTTACACAATATCGTATACCTAACAACGGAATGTTATATTTTTAATCAGAATCCGTTTTATTTTCTGTTTTGAATATGTATTCATGTTCCTGCTCTCAATATTGTTTCGCGGGGCAGCATACACAATATCATCGTGCTCCCGACGGCGGTGTACTATTCGAAGCATTTTCTACGAAACACGTGTGCACGCCCCAATGATTATTACTTCTTACACAGATTCGTATAAGTTGGGTGTACTTGGGGTCTGAACAAATCTCATGCCGTGGGTAAACGAACTTGTTCATAAGCCGTTGCAGTTTTCCAATATGTTATACGAAAACTCTACTCAAGAATGTAGGGAGGATTAAGTGTATTGGTTTGAATATCTAAGCAAGGTTATATGTTACCTTCAAATTTGTGTACAGGCCACAACATTTACGTAAATCCCACCTCGTGCAGGTCAGATAAGCAAAACACTTGAGTAATAGTCTCAAGCAGGTACCTATCTGTAAATCTTGTACACAATGTGGCGAGAGGGTTGATAAACTAATATTAACATGCACGTATCACAAACCGCAAGATCATGAAAATTTAGCCCGATCCCTCTCGGCATGGCATGGATAACTTCCATGTTTGGCCTCCATACATTATTTATTACATTAGGTTATACCTTGTTTACATTGGTTGCCTTTTGGCAAACTACCCGACCCACCGCAGCTAATACGGACAAATTAATTTCCATTCAGTGTTTACCTATGGATGTGCTTGTGTAATTCGTGTCAATGCTCCTTTGTGCATTTATAACGAATTGTACGCTTGAATGCTTATGCTCTGCTAATATTGATTTCAAGTTGGCTTGAGGTCTTGTTTGAAGAGCAAGAGTAGTATTCTACTTCCATGACATATTCCAATACAAAAAAAACTAATAAGTTATAAAAGAAATGGCTACGTCACAGCAGAGTAATTTAATTTATTTCACGCACTTAAGTATTTTAAGTAAGATGTAGATAAAAATGCAATTCAAGCTGTGAAAAACGTCGCTTTCGTCGCTTAGAGGAAAAACGTGGACGCGTTTAGCGAGGAACGCCCATTGCACTTTTATAGCTCTTTACACTCGATTAAACCAACACACATTTATAGATAAAGCTTTTCGATGTAAACTCTCTCTCCACATAAATGGAGATATAGGATAAATTTTACGTAAACTATATTAACAATTAAAAAATAAAAATAAATCGCGGGCATCCTGATGGTTGATGCAAAAATAAACACTATTTCCCACTATTAAAACTTTTTAGTTGTAAGTTACGTAGATTTTTTAGGTTTCCCATATTTTTCATTTGTTTGGTGAATGCAGTACGGGTATTATTTAGTAAGGAATTGTGCACGTACAAAAAAAGATCAGGAAGGCAAGTCTCGCGCAACTCGCATTCGTGATTGTCGTTCCAATTGTAGTTTCCCTCGTAACGCCATGTCGATTCAAGCATTTCTCGCAGGAAAGCCACGCGATATGCAAAGAGTGTTCGGGACCCAGATCAAATGTCTGTAGACAATACAATAATAATATCGATACATGGTGGATTAATTAGTCTTGACCTTTAGTGCAAACTATTTGCTTAGACACTACGATACAACACATTGTTATTTACGTAAAGGTGATTTTAGTAGGTACCTACAACATAACTAGAAACAGTTGTTGTTTAAAAAAAAATACAATGAAACCGACAAATTGATCGTCATCAAATCACTACTTCTTTAAAACAATATTGCCCTAAGAAATCGATTTAGTATTAAAATATTCTTAATTTCAGGAGTTTGTGATGATTTTATTCTAAACTGCTTCGATGCAGAACTTAGCGGCAGAGCGTCGCAAAAAGTTAGAAAGAAAAATTATTTATTCTGCACAAACAAAAGGCACATTAAAAGACAAAAATATATAAAATACACACATACAAAAGTAGCCAAAAGCCTCGTATTCAACCAATAACCAAAAAAACTAAAAAAATGGACTTTGGTAACCTGTAGCCAAAAGCCTCGTATTCAACCAATAAACAAAAAAAACAAAAAGAAATGGACTTTGGTATCCTGTATACCCTATAAATTTCACGACTTTGCTGTACCCTATTACTGACTTGCTATATGCTTGTATGACCTTCCTATGTAATAATTATTTCAGATTCTAAATCAAAACAACAGTATTTCATGTAGGTATGACAAAAGCAAAGATATAAATATGAAAATTTTGCCTGTAAATCATTTCAGTAACGAACACGGCTAGTTCTAAATAGACCAATACGTATAATTTAGGGGGTCGTATGAAGTGATTAAAGTAACATTTCCAACTAGTTGTTGGTGTTGGGGAGAATTATAATGTTGTTATCGGTCAAAACAGCGGACTGTGCAAATTACTACCAAATTGGTGACATAACTTCGTGAAACTAGTTCAAGTTCAAAAGGGCAATTATACTCGCGTAAACTTCAATAGTTGAGATCATTACGAGGTGAAATTACATTTGGAACTCTGAGGTTTAAAATGAACTAAATTACCTTTTTTTTTTTCCTCATAATTCAAGGATTGTGATTCGTCATCAATTTCTCCACCTTCTTCACTTCTTCTTTTTAGTTCTTTTTAGTAGTAGTATGTACATTTATTTGCACTCTTTACAGTAACCAGATAATTCTGCATGGTACTCCGTGCAGAATTTGATAACTATTAGGTTATTAATTGACCATTGTATAGTTATTTGAAAAATCATACCATCCAATGCACATCTTCCAATGAAAAATAAATCTCGTAAATCAAGGAAGGGGTGGCAAAAAAGTTTCCAGGACACATTTATTTTAATTTATTAGAGTGTTGTTTTCCATCGACACGCAGTCACCGTTCTTTTCACAAAAACAAAAGGTATTTTTATCATATTTCTTCCTGGCAACCGCGGCAACGGGAATATTTCACTTGCTAAATACAATACGCCTGTAATGTTCACTTATATATGTATTTACAAAACAAAGCTGGAACTAAGGCAACGAACAAGGTAGCATTAAATTTATGGAGGAGTGAGGAGGTAAAACTCGTAAAAGTGCCTCATATGTCAATACCTTTTGAAATACGGTAATGGAAATACGAAATAAAACAGAAAGCAAAGTATGATTAGTGAGTGCCATATGTCCCATTGGCGCACTTTATGGCGCGCGCTCCTGCAATATCCATTTCAATACGATATATATTTAAATTTTCAACTCTATGGATATTTCATGTAAAAGTTAGTTTTATGGGTTAAATACTCCGTCATTTGGGTATTATTGCTAAAACGGTCATTTTAACGCAATATATATTTAACAGCTCAAGATAGCCTTTACCAGAAGTGTTCATTGTATTAGTGGTTCAGCAGCTTCAATATCACCAGATTCCAGTAACTTCGTAACAAAACGGGGCGGGCGCCACTTGCTTCGCCGTCATATTTTTTTATCATATTCCCTGCATTATATAGTTTTATTCGAGGTGAGAAAGCATTTCCATGATCACCTTAAAAGACAACTTAAAATGTACTTATTTTAGTAAACAACGTTGCAAATAGAAAATCTCATCCTCACAATTCCACAAGAAATCCAAACAACCGTATTAATAAATTGTTATTGTTCTACGAATGAATATGGATTAGTGGATTTCTCAACAGCGTACAGTACAGTGACTGTGCTCGTTGGAAACAAACGAGGCTCCAAGTGCGGCCCGACCACAAATGTAATCGAATAGGAAATAGGAAATGTCTAGTTACTGTTATCTTCTGCTTCAATCTGTTTGGTCACGCAGGGACAACAAAATTGTTAAATGTCTTTGTCTGAAGACATTGTGTTTTGTTTACATAGAGCAAGTGTGTTGGGAAAGTACCTATAAGTACCTACTACCTACCTAGTAATGAACATAAACACTATCTTATCAACGGGTTCCTCTTCTTAAAGATGGTTGGGTCCTGATTATAAACACATTTCCAGATTTAGTGACAGTTCCTGAAGTGTAGAAGATGAGAATCTTAATACCAGAATGTTAATAGAATTGAAACCGAATTCGATTTAAAAATGTTCTCTTGTATACATTTTGAATATTATTGTCCCTAGCTTGACAATTATTACAAAGCCACGCTTTACAATGATATTGCTAGAGTCTACCATCGACACTATCCAGACAGGCGAGAAAAGACGCTTGTTCAAGCGACCGCAGGGCGCCCATAAAATTCAAAAGCCTTGCAGAAAACAGATAATCTGTCGAGTAAGCTTTGCAAACAAGAAATATAGAATCGTTTATTAAACTGCCCATTAAGAGGAGATTTATACTTGCGATTATTACATAATTCTAATTTGTTTGGACTTTAATGAAAGGGAATAATCAGCCTATAATGTTCCCACTGCTGGGACACAGCCCTTCTCTTTATGAGAGGGAGTGGCCCGTAATCCACCTCGCGGGCCCAGTGCGGGTTGTTAGATGTTACATGTCTTTGAATTTTTGGTTCTAAGACATTCGCTTACGTCCTCACGATATTTTCCTTCACCGTTTTGAATTTGAATGAAAGGGATGTAACATAATTGATGTTTTTTTCTTAATGTAAGTGCAGTGTAATCATTACAAGGGGAAGTCGGGGAGGCGTGTGATCACGGATGTAACCGCAGCGGTAGCCGTTCGGTGCTCAGGTGAGATTAAAAGTCCGGAGCAGTTGTTTGCGGTGGCGTGGGGTCGGCTCTCAATGCACATGCACTCGCTACACTGACGCCAGTGCTCGCTATGATTAATGTGCACACCATTCACCTACAAATAAATGTAGCCCACACCAGGGATATATTGCACCGTAATTTTCAGGTTTCATATTCATTTGTCCGTTTTGTGCTAGATCAAAGCGTGCGGATGCTTTTGCGTCGGGCGCGGGATTGCTGTGTGTTATATTTTATGGATCTTGCTGTTTACTAATGGTATTAGCTATCTGTAATGCTCGTGATAAGGAGTGCCTGTATAATTGTGATGATAGCTTACGTGTGTAATCTAAGAGTAATTGAAAGATTAAAAAGTTTTAGGAGCAATAATTTTCAGTCTAAATAACTTTGCTGTTGTTTGCCTGCATGTGCCTTTATTTATAAAAACGTTGGCCAAAGTTAAGACAAGGTTAAACGTAAAATAATATGTTTAAACTGTCGTTTAATCATCTATCTATACATACAGGATGGCAGGGATTCATTACATGATTCTGAACGCCGTTGAAATTTTAAGTCGGAAAAAAAAAAACAGCTTTTCCATACATTAGGACCGCGCACTTTCTTTTTAAATAACCGATTAAAAGTTTCAATGCAGGGGGGTTCAGTATCATGTACTGAATCCATGGCATGAGTTTTCACGTCGATGTCCCTGCCACCCGGTATATATAAAAATGAATCCCTATTTCCCTTGGACAGGGTAAGTAGTGTAAGTAGGTAGGGTAGGTAGGGTAAGTAGTGTAAGTAGGTAGGGTAGGTAGGGTAAGTAGGTAGGGTAGGTAGGTAGGGTAAGTAGGTAGGGTACGTAGGTAGGGTAAGTAGGTAGGGTAAGTAAGTAGGATAGGTAGGTAGGGTAAGTAGGTAGGGTACGTAGGTAGGGTAAGTAGGTAGGGTAAGTAGGTAGGATAGGTAGGTAGGTGCGCCGTAGATAATTGCATATTGCTACCCGTGCGAACCCGGGGCGGGCAGTTAGTTACTTATCTTTAAGCGACGTTTATATGTAGACAAGTGGGACAATGTTCATCAATAAAATAACACACATTGTAGATTGCATCATTTAATGCAACATGTAGTTGTAGTTCCAATCAAGATACTTACAGTTAACTTAATAAGTTATTCTTAGGTACTTAGTACAAGCGATCGGCGAAGGTTCTCAAGGTGGCGCAGAGATTTATCGCAGTAGGCTCCGACCACAAACGGCCCCACGCGGCAAGGCTGAGCTGCCGCGCCTAACTGACTGATGCCTTACATTTGTTTCAGCTGATTTACTTTACAGACACACGTTTGCACGACACTGATTTGTTTTGTTTATTTTTATAAATGCCTTTTGATGACGCCATTGTTTTATTCATAACATCACGCCTGTATACCCTGAAGGGTTGGGCAGAGGTGTGCCAATAGTACCCCCACATTTCGCCTGTTATATAAGTGCCTGGTAGATGGCAATAGCCCGAGCCTATTGCCATCAATCGGGCACAAATCCAGACTCCGGGCTGCTACTGAGAAAAACCAGATGGAAAAACCCAATAACACCTTGCTCGACCTGGGAATCGAACCCAGGACCTCATGCTCAGCACTTCAGCAGTATATAGTGCTTGCGCCCATTAAGGCGCGGGCCCACCGCGGCGCATGCTGTGCACGGGCACGCGGCGCATTTTAGCTGCGTGTATTAATTTGTTTGACAACGTGGGTCTACGTTTCCACTGGAGTACATGAATATGACCCACGACTATGTATAGCGTGGCACGGCGCACGGAGAGGCTACGCACGCATGACTGAAAACTGCGCTGCGATAAGTGAGCTGTACATAGTCGTGGGTCATATTCGTGTACTCCAGTGGAAACTTAGACCCACGTCGACAGCGTTGAGCTATGTAACCGCCTATTCGAGCAAGCCACGCATGTATCAATGACGTCAATTCATGCGTAGCCTCTCCGTGGGTTGCAGTGGACACAGCCACATACATTTTCTTACAAAGCGAAGCTTAATACACGTGCGTAGCCTCTCCGTGCACCGCGGTGGGCCCGCGCCTTTATCCCATGAACCGGCCTGGTTTGTTCATAAAAAAACAAATGAGCATGCTTGAGTTTTCCACGAATGTATCGAATGCATTGATTTCATGGATACGCAGTCCTTGTAACTTTGTTACTATCCCGCGGACTGTCGAGGTCACACACAGACACGTGCCCGCCCCACGTGTCTCATTCAGTATCGTCCAGTTTCGACGGTAAACGAGAAAAATAATTTTAGAAGAGCAAGGGTTGCGTCACAAAAAGCGAGTCACTACATTCTTCTTCTTTTCGTATGGTTAGTGACTAACCTTGACTTAGGTTCACATGCCGTCGAGAAATATCTCTCAGGCATGTGGTTTCCTCACGATGTTTTCTTTTACCGTTTTTGAAGCAAGTGATAATACGCACATGAATCCGAAAAGTGCCTTGGGTTCGAACTCGGGACCCATAGACTTGGCAGTCCGACAGTCACACGACTAGACTATCATTGCTCATTATCATCACTACAAATTATGTACATCCAACAAAAAAATATTGGTATACAGGAACATTTGAAAGGAAAGCAGCTATTGTTATTGCGTGAGTGTCTTCAGTTGACTGTTAGTATAGGTACCTACGTCTCATCTGTTGTTACTCCAAAGTTTGATGCTATAATAAACACACCCTTTAAGAAACATACTCAGCTGAAGGTTAACCCCACCATAATTAAATATATAATAACATCGGTATAAAATTCGGCAGTTCGCGTTCACCTCAGACAAAGTTTTCATTAGGAGCGAGCGTAAGTTTGCGGCGAGTGTGCGAGCGGGAACGTTTGGCACGATGCTGATAACACAACAAACAACTTGTTACAAACGTGTTTAGTTTTAGTTATTGCTTCGAGTTCGACGCTTTAACTCATTGCTCTAATAATGAAGAGGGTAGGCAGTAATTAAGCTCGGTTTTGTATGAGCAGTTTGAGCGGTGATGATGTTATTTGAGGTGTGTTCAAGGCTTAGGTACTTGGGGATTGTTTGGATGAATTGACAGGGCAATCAATTTTTCAAATTCAAATGGTAGCGAGATGAAGGCCACCAAACTTTAGATTCCACAGAGGTTTGTCCTAAAATGGTACCTCGAATAAATAAAAAGAGATTCTACAGAGTTTAGATTTTACAGAAAAAAAACCAGCCAACTCATAGTGAAAGCTACAGACAGATAAGCTACGCAAAAAGGGATCCGTTAGTAATGACTAGTGTTTACTTTTAATCCGTCACAGAGCCGGTGCAGTGATGAATTTTTACACAAGGCCTCGTCAAAGTGATACAAGATTAAATTACGTGCGGGCGCGTGGACTGGTATTCGGTTTCAGGCTAGTCTAACAAATTTTTGTTGTTTTTTTTTCTCCTACATTCGTTTGCCGGATGTCAAACAGATCTGTAAACCGAAATCAAATTGGGAAATTTGTGAGGATTGGAATTTGTGGAAAATGTCAGCTACCTATATTGGCGTTTTAGGTGTGGAATAAATTCATTTTTTATGAGAATCAGATTGCCAATTTAAGTGTTAAAAGTTTGGGTCTTGTTTGCTTTTACTACAGGTACATAAATAGTCCATTTCCAACTCAAACCGTATTTAAAATACTTGAAAGCTATACAAAGAAAAAGGTGTAGCTCTAACACAAACACGTAAGAGTCAAAACAGTAATATAAAAAAAATCAATGTTGGTTTAAAACTCAAAAATCAGGAGCCCCTAAAACTCAAAAAACCTACACACGAAAAATACCTCCAAACATCATCCACACGATAATACGAAGGTGAAAACTGGCACATTAGACGTGTATTTTACTGGCCGTCTTTTGTAGTGTGTCCGTTACACCATGTTAGGTAAAGGGGCAGGAAGAGGAAGCGGTTTATCTGTGCTCCGGAACTCAGGAAGACGAACGCGGGCTCCGCCGGGCTCCGTTGAATTCCTTTAGGCTTTACATTTGTACCAAATTGCGATTGTGTTATACGCGTATGGCGTGTGACTGGCAAAAGTGAGGAGGCTTTTCTTTGAGTTTTTGTTTATGCTGCTTTATTTTACCAGCGGTAATTCTGAAGACTGCGGAGGTTGTTTTGTAAGTACTGAGAATGCTTCACTGCCTTCATAATCAGCCTGTAGCAGTCAACTCAAGGCTTTGGGTACCCACTTGGTATGATTTTAATGTAAAAACGAGCCATCGAATGACTGAACGAAACTAGGTAATTATACCTATATGTCTGTCTGAAATTATCCGTGAATGTCACTCAAAACTATGTTACGTAACTGTCGAGCCAGATTTTGTTATAATAGGTATGACGTTACATTTTCAAGCGAATTCTCTTTTTATCTGGCTGTCGAAATTATTCCTATACCAAAAAACCCGGCACAATTTCTTTACTGACTTTCATAAAAATAAACTATTACACAAAGGGTATCTAACGCAGCATTTTTGAATCCCCGGATTATTTCAATAACATTTTCTCTGAACGTTTGCCTAGTGCACCGTTTTATTTTCTTATCTTAAGGAAATGTTTTCTTGGCTTTGTCTCCTTTGCAACAAAGCGCGCGCATCAGCCGTTGGTCGACCTTCAGGGAGCGATTTTAAACGAAATACTAGATTCCACCCCTGTTTAACCACTTTTAAAGAATCCACCCTACTAAGGGAGAATATATAGTTATTCCTCTCCATTGTATATTAGCTTTAGCCTGTATCGTAAATTCTGGTAAAAAGTGTCACGACTGGTGAAAGTTAAGAAACTTGGGATACTTACTGCGGCTTTTAACTTTGTCGACAATAAACTCTTCGAAATTGAATAACATACATCAAGTAGAAATAGTAATTGAATTTCAGTTCGAGAAAACTTCGCACTGGTCGGAAAAATAAATAAAAATGCGCATAGTGTCGAAAACATTCAAAGAATACATTTTGTAAGGTAATCTTATTTTCATGATGTTTGGATATCCGAAAACGTTCACAGGTTTTCATTGCAGGTGCTTAGAAACTACTGCTTAAAATGTCGATATCATAAAAATTGAGTACTGCAAGCACATATAATAAGTAAGCACTTGCAGCAAAATACAGTGCAACAAATACGTGATACCGATACTTTGGGTTTCATAGGTAGCTCTAGGTTGATAAAGCCAGCTCGCTTAGCTTTCTTGGTAATTACAACCATAGGTAACACTCTATGTCCGGGTACTGTACACTGAAACGCTGTACCTAACTTTTACTCAGTTTAGTAACGGCAACTATCCCAAAAACCCTCAACATCAAAGACCATGTTGTTTACAAACCGAACCCTAGAACACTGAACTGGCGCAACTTACAAGGTGAACGTAAACGTCTGCCCGCAAGAAATACGAGAAAAGCTAATGACGCTATTTCCTTTAACCCCTACCGCACTGCAGCTACATTCCAAATATAATTTTCAAAGGTGTTCGGCGTCGATAGGTAACACATAAATTTAAACTGCGATAGTAATAGGCTAGTGTTGCTACAGCTTTGATTTAAGACTGGAGCGAGCTGAAAATGCAGACGATATCCAATTGCGGATTTACGTTCCAGCTATTTATTTTATGCAAGGAAATGCTGAGCTTTTTACGTGAGATTCTGTTAATTGATTACAGGAGCAAACGAGGGTTAAAAAAGTTTAGTCGCATTCATTATGTGGAAGTGAGAATATAACGCAGTTAACAAACTGAGCGGAGAGAAAACAGACGTTCGGTATCATTAATTCACGTACTTGAAGGTTCTATAAAACTCACGGCAGAAACCGTTGAAAGAGCTCTTACGTATTCAAGATAATTTATCTCCCGAAACTTTTACAGCACATTTCCTATGAGTATACGTTTTTTCCTGCAGAAAGGTCTAGTCCCTATAGCGACTAGCCCCTAATACAGTGAGCTCTTGGATGGCCGTAAGTGGTGTTTTGCACAGCAAACAAATACTCCGTGAAATTAACTGCGCCCGCCGCGCCCCGAACGTTTCGGACGCCTCGATTTCGCTAAGCACAGATATAGAGCTGCTAGAAAGGATAGGACAAAAGGCTAATGTTATAAAATAAATTTCAATTATTTGAGCAAATATTCATAAATCTCGTTGAAAATAAAATATTATTTCAAGGCTGATAACTTCCACAGCGCACTATTAAGTGGATTCACTGTTAGCCTTTCAGGATGTGAAAGTACTCATAATTATAAACAACTTTCACTATGAGTGTATAGAAAAAAATATCTGCTGTTTCATACAAAAATGCAATATTTACCCGATTAAAATGTATGAAACAGATTAATTTTTTCATACGTTTTCATCGAGTAAATATTGCATTTTTCAAATAGCTGATGTTTTTTCAATATTTCAGAGTTGGTCTTATAGTGAAAATTGCTCATGACATTACTTTCACGCACTGAAAGGTTAACAGTGAATTAAAAGTCACCGTGTATTTCACATACCTGTCTATTGTACATAATAAAGTATAATTCTGTTAGAAATTTGAGTAAACTTTAAATCTACGGACCGCTGCTGTCTAAAATAAAAATCAGAGATGATACTTATTTTTCCAAAGCAAGCTCATCTATGTCGACCAATTCATATAGTTAGAGACCCATGTCGCCCCTTTTATCCAGTAAAACAGGTAAAAAAAGACGAAGTTCCCGGAGAGAAGCTCATTAGAAAAAAAGCTGTCCCATCCAGTACCTTCTCGAGATCCTGTCGAGGGCGTCTACTTATCTTGCTACTGTCGGCCAACACTTTTGTAGAATCTCGACAAGTTTTATGTTGTTCTCAACTTCTCGGTAGATTTCGCCTAAAAGTAAATATATTTGCAAGGACCGACTAACCTCCAACAGTGAACCAATTGCAGTTCACTGTTGGAGAAATGGACATAGGCACCTCTCCGAAATAGCAGCAAAACACGACGAATAATATTTTTCTTCCAAATACCTCTGTATAACTTCTCATAATATCCGCCACACACGAAATAGCTCTTGGTAGAAGGAAGAAAAAGTAACCGGCCAAGTGCGGGTTGGAATCACACACGAAGGGTTCAGCACCACCGTACAATATTTAGCAAAAAACGCCAAATAAAACTGGTTTCTTGTATCCCCTTTAATTTTTAACTTTATTCTTATTAATTGTTGTTGTAGCGGCAATAGAAATACACAAAGTGAAAATTTCAAATGTCTACCTATTATGGGTCATGAGATACAGCCCGCTGATAGACAGATGGATGGCGGAGGCTTAGTTATAGGGCTCCGTACCCAAAGGCCGCCAAACGGAACCCTATAAACAATAAAAAAACAAAAGCAAACAGTTTCAATTTATTCAAATAAACCACACAAGACTTTGATTGCATCGAATAAAATTTTATCAAAGATTTGATTTTCATAGCGAGTGACAGATTAACCATTTCGATAACTTTTTCTGCATGGTACAGCGGCATGGCGAAGAATACGACCAATGCAATAAATTAAAGCTCTCAGGGACTGACCCGTCTACGGGTTTAATTAACTTTTCACCAGGCATTTTTAAATGAAAAAAGGTGGAAGGCAATATGGTTGCAGAATCACACTGCTTGATAAAGTTTTGTACGTGCGACTCGAATTTAATCTGGTACTACTTATGGTGGTAGCTAAAAAAAAACATAGATTTCAGTTTTTTCTGGCTATTATGAAAATCAATAAAGACAAAAAACGTTTTAAAAATCCTGGGAAAGAAGCATGATTTTAAGTACGAAAAAAAGAACTCGTTATTTTAAAAAACTGTCAGTTTTGTAGTAACAGTTCGTCGCACAATAGCTTCATTTGTGTGACAAAATATTACTTTATTTAATCAAAACAAACATTATTCAATTTAGCAATCTGATATACATAGGTATCTATAGTCCTACACACAATCCAATGAAAAATTCTAGAAAATATCGCGAGACATGTCCAAAAAATTGTGACATAAAAATAAAATGCTTGTAATATTGCACCTGACTGCTAAATTTGACATGGGTCTTCTTGCATGTATCATTTTGACAGGGCGAGTAAATTTCTGTCGCATGCCTGAATAAATAATCACGTCGTTTATGTCACAAGAAACCATTGAACACACGGATAGGCTCATGAATATTCAAGTTATATTATCATCTTTAACATTATACGCTCATGCCGGGAACATGTTTTCTTTATTATATTTTATATAGGGAAGGTTGTTTTGTAGCATACAAGTGTTCATTTGTAAAGTGTAACTTTTTTTTTACTGTATTCACTGCAAAACCTTTTGTGCAATAAAGTATTTCATTTCATTTTTAAACGTTGCCTCACTAGGAATTTTCTTCTCATAGAAGGTGCGTCACAAATACTATGTTCAGACACAATCTCAAACTCAAACTCAAAGCATTTATTTCAAATAAACCAATTACAGGCACTTTTGAATTGTCAAGGGGTCAGTCAGAAAGATGAAGCTAGTTGCCCAAAGCGTAGTAGGTTCCTATGGAGAAGATCGGGCAAGAAAATCCACGGACACTCTTTTAAATCAAAATATTCTTACAAAATCAATCAAATATCATGTAGGTAGCTACAAGATGTTGTTGTTTATAAGTCTGTACCTAAAACAACAACCTGTACATCCCATACAGTGCTATCGACCCATCGACTATACAGCCACTGAATAGTCGATGTATCGAACCCACCACACATAGTGCGGAAGTCCAAAAACTACGCTAATCGACCCGTTTCTTAATTAATTGTTACTTTGAAAGCATGGGTTGATTTTCAACCCACGTGACGTTCCCACTGCTGGGAATCAGGTCTCCTCTCTGTGAGAGGGAGTGGGCCGTAATACAATACGCGTGCCCTGTGCGGGTTGGTGGATTTACTTGAAGATTACTTTGAAAGGACAAACATATTTTTATACCTTATAAAATTCTACAAAAACTAAAGAGTCACAACAATAAAATGAAACAATTAAATGTTCATTAATCTACTACGGGGAGTTTTAATTCATTATTTTTTAGCGATTCCAAGAAGACTCCAATTCCTAACATGAACATTCGCCTAAGAAATTAAAAAGCTTCTATTTGTTAGTAAACAAAGCGGTATAGTGGCAAACAGAGACGTTTTGGCTAAGGCATTGTAATATATTAAGTGCCAGCACGCGACCTCGCAATAAGTCTGCCTCGCCTACTTCGCTGCTAGATAACAATTATAAATCTTACTAATACTTCTCACTGTCCACACCGAGCTATTGTTTCGAAGTTTTGATTTTATAAAAAACCAACTTTAATACGCAATAATAAAGAACATAATGCAATGATGCAATGATTATGTTACATAGTATAAAACTTTTAACTAGAATGTAACTGGACAATTACGATGGTTTGCAATATTGAGTGAGACATTGTTTTTCTTTAGGTATTTATACTAACTTTTTTCATTTAGTCCAGTAAAAGAAAGCAAAGATTAAGAGAGCAGCAGGCATCAAAGTTTACCAGGCCCGGGTCGACGGCGTGTTGTGTTCCACGCGCGCCTCAAAGAGATGTCAGCACAACAGAAGGGGTCTGCTAGGACCGATGCCTGCCGGGGTTGCGGGAAAGTCCGAAAGGGATACCATGGCCCCTAGC
Organism: Agrochola circellaris; assembly: GCA_914767755.1. Classification (NCBI taxonomy): domain Eukaryota; kingdom Metazoa; phylum Arthropoda; class Insecta; order Lepidoptera; family Noctuidae; genus Agrochola; species Agrochola circellaris. Next base: position 9,831,064 of record OU611847.1, read on the forward strand.
AACGGACAGGCAACACTAAAGGAACACGGGTGGGTTTTAGTTGGTAAGAGTATGACACGCCCTCCCGCTCCACCCACAGCGGGAAAAGTTATTTGATAATTTCCCACGCTAAAAAAAAAGGCATCAAAGGTTTTCTTCACCACGTTCCTATAAAATTAGCAAAGGAAATCAACCGCAGTATTTTGTATTTTAATGGCGAATAGCACCAATACCAAAGTGAAGCGTTTATCGAAATGTGGTAAATTCTCCAAATCAGGCTTTATCCTCTTTCTGGAAGTTGGCCATAATTTAAGTGCAGTACGAATTAAGAATTCTGGTCAAGCTGTTCAAATATTAGCCTAGTCCGTTTATTTGCCACCAAAAAGTTGGAAAGCTATCTAAAAGTTCAGCCTCCACAATCTTTATCTTTGCCAAAAGAGACTTGATTTATTTCAATCATTCAGTACAAATAAAAAGAAAAACCAATACATTTTCTTTATTGTTTATGTTCGAAATGTTTTACAGCCCTTGGCTACTCAACTCAACCCCTTCAATGCCGCGCGTAGCAAAGTAATAAAAAACTATGTTATGTTCCAAAATATTCGACTCCGTTGTCGTGGACAGGACATCATAAAAGCATCAAGAAGCCATCAGAGGTAGTAACAGGTTGTCCCCGCATACAACATTCTTTACATTTTTACCCATTTGTGTAAGATAAATGTGTTTCGGGAGTGAGACATTACCGAAATTCCGAGGGATGTTGTTTTGGCTAGTATAAATCTGGATAGATTAGGGGCATATAAAAAAAGACATTACAAACCAGGGATGCATTGAATAGCCAACTTAAAAAAAAACTTTAAACTGATCGTAAACTGTTGCGACCCTGAGAGAGAGCATCTTTGGCCAGTCCACTACATGGGCATACTTAGTAAAAAAAAAAACTAAAGTTACTAAGTTACTTGGTAGACAGACAATGGGTTTACCAAACCAAGTTTTACCTAGGTAGTACTTACTTTTAAGTGTGAGTTGGACTTATCAAATTAAAAATCTGAATTCAAACCCAGCCATTAATTCACGTCCTCTACGAGCAATCAAAACAAAAGTTTCGTAATAAACTCTCGCAAAACATTAATTTTATAGAGAAGTGCGAACTGTCTAGGCGACTCGGTGCAGCGGAAGTGTTGCCGCGATGACTCGGCAGGTCGACCGACACGACGCGACCGCAGAATAGATAGACCACAGAAGGTCGGCTCCATACAACCAGTGAAAACTCATGCAAACATTAACACTAGTCTACGTACCTACATCGAGTGCAAGCGCACTCGCGACTGGCGTTAGTTTGAGATAGTTTGACATCACCGCCGCGCCTTAAGAACGCGTCTATTTGTGCCCGCGTCTGTTTACGTTCGTTGCATGGAGCCGGTCTTCTGTAACTATCTATTCTGTAACACGACGCGCCTCACGATGTTTATATCAGTTTAAAAGGCGACTACACCGATCGGAGCGTTTCCTTTTGCGACAGCATAAAAGAATTTCCAAGAAATAACGGCTGTATTTGAATAGCGGTATAACATGTTCCCGAATGCTTTTCTCCGGCTTAAAACAGCAATAGCATTGCTCTTTTGAATTTGTTTAAGTTGTGTTGACTTCGTTGCACTAGTCGATAAGTAATTCTGATGCTTTTGAATTGTTTTTAGGGTAGAAAATTTATTTTCTTAAAAGATTGTTGCTTAGGTTTCTATCTTTCTTCGCAGAATAAACACGAATTAACTAGACTACAGGAGCTAAATGCAAGTTTTATTTTGCCTAAAAGTATATGATCCATTGTAGTGAATCAAATCAGAAAAATATATGATATTCTTCAGGATATAATAATATACTAGCTAGATGTTGGGTAGCTCGCCGTACTATAAGGACCTGCAGTGCTATTCTGTAACCATCTCACCGTGAAAACTTTGGTGAAGTGAGCGTGGAGTGAGCTGTCATTCAACAGGGATTGACACTATTGACAGCTCACTTCACCCAAGTTTTCACGGTGAGAGGTTTACAGAATCGCATGGCAGGCACGGGTCGAAGGCGCGTTGTGTTCCACGCGCGCCTCAAAGAGATGTCAGCACAACAGAAGGGGTCTGCCAGGACCGATGCCTGCCGGGGTCGCGGGAAAGTCCGAAAGGGATATCGTGGCCCCTGGCAACGTACAAGCAACGCTGAAAGAACACGGGTAGGTTTTAGTCAGTAAGAGTCTGACACGCCCTCGAAGTTATCTGAGAAATACCAACACTAAAAAAAAAATGTCGATTTTAACGATTAATAGCCATTTTAATATACATGCAATTATTCTGATTTTTTGTCAGATTATTCTACAAGCAACATATTCACGTAATAGTGTTTTAATTTTTGAGTCCGTAGATTTTTTTGTAAATAGTTAATTGATTCATAATTACCAATAAATTACCAGCGTTGTGTCATCGCGCATCAATTTATTTTCTATGCAGTCCGACAATGACCGCGCTTTCGCTGTTGTCAGCCTCTTATGAACCAAGCTGAAACCAATGCATTGCAATTAGGTACCAACCTAATTGTCTTTATGGAATAAAGGTATATTTTTTATTCACATCCCACGCAACAATAGCAAATAATAATTTAATAACTCAAAAAAAAACACAAAATACTTTTAAATAACATACCGACGCGAAATCATTTAAATTACGGCTGAAAGATATCTTTAACAATGTTTCATTACAGAGCGATTTATTGGTTTTCAGAGAAAATTTTACACTTATTTGAGTCTAAGTAATTTACAATTACAATAAACGTAATCAGTTTTTATATACAACAGAACGAACAACAAAGCATTTTCTCAATAAAATTGTTTTACATTGAATAAAGCTTTTCGTATCGTTGTAAATCTTTTAAGAATTGCTGTTTTTTGTTCTACGCTGTCTACGAGGATTATTGTACTTGCAATAAAATGTACACAAAGCAAAACTGGGCTACAATCTTTATAAGATTTATTTAAGCACTTTAACATGCTTCGCTATTCTTATTTTAAGGCATATTTAAAAATAACAAATGAATTACTGGATATACCTATAGTTTTGAGAAATCAATCGTCATAATAAATTAAGCTATTAATTAAACTTTGATGAAAAAAATCACACGATGTATTTGAGCCGAGATTGTATTCTTATTTTCACACAATTCCGATGCTACTATAATTGTACCTACTATTTTCGCCACGTAGTTTTTAACTTGCCAATACTTTCAAGTAACATAATTTCCTTTAACTCTACCTGTATGATTCTTCATTTTCGAAAATCAAAACGAACTTATTTGTGCTGTAAGCAAACACTGAACTTAAAACAAACAGCTATAGCCAAAGGTTAAAAAAAAACACGGTTTCCTTATTAATTTTAATGATATAACCAAAATATCGCTGAACACGCCACTTGGTTCGAGTATGCTTCTTATAAAGGTCGCGTGAGTGCAAGCACAAAGTTCACCTGAAGATACCTGAAGATAATCACTGTGAGGACCCCACTTCAAATGGCACGCAAGATAAACGAGAATTCCCTCATTTTTTCTGTAAGTACGGTGGGAAACAACAGACGGCTTTTGTGTTTAGATTGCCTAGGTAACTATATTCAGTTTAACTATGTGAGAATTTGAGGTTTAGATGATAATAGATTTATGTGTATTCCGTATTTAGTCTAGACCTTTTCATGAATGAATAAATAATTAGGAAAAACGAACTAAACTACACTTGGCGTTCTGTTGTTTCGTCCTCCTCCTCCCTTAGGAAAGGGAAGTACTTATTAAATTTATATCGTTAATCCAATTTGCAAAAGGTGTGATAAAAATAGTCAATGTCACGCAAGATAGAAATAGTACATTACTGCCACGGCCTGCAGAATGGACATTGATGGAAAATGTGGGCCGAGGCGAAGCCCAGGCACACATACGTGAGTCCATCAATACTTCGATGATCAATGCAACGAAAAATTTTCACACACTAATATTATGTTCATTTGTTTATTTTTTACTTTAAACAGTTCTATTTGCGAGCCAAATAAAAAATGATAAGTTTACCTCCTTGGTTGTTATGTGCCAAATTAGTAAAATGTTCCATTTTTAAATGATGATTCAGCGGCTGAATAAATTACTGATATCTGTCGTGTAAGATATGAGTAATTTATTCAGCCGCTGAATATGATAGATATTAATTTTCATACTTATATTGCCGGCCGCCTGCTCGCATGTATTGGACCAGTACAGCATTTTCTATTCATCTCGAAGAAGGTTGTCAAAATAATGCTCGAATTTCCAAGTATATTTGAGAAAATCTTTATTATTATCATTTCTATACTCAGTAATTCTTATCCGAAGCTCGCGTGGAATTAGAAATTAAATGTTTAGACGTGTAGCAACGCCATTTATCAGGAAGAAAATATAGATCTAGGTTATTCTCCAAGGATGTGTTCGAAGTTGCGAGAAATATACCGAGCAGTATCCTACGTAGGTTAAACCGGCTATAAATAAAGGTGCAAACATTGTAACGTGTTCGGAATTTTTAAGTAATCTTTCTTGGCTTAGTTGTTAGAAGTTTTCAAATAATACAACAATATTATGTGTATCTAAGATTGTTAAAAGTTACACGCCGGAATTTTAATTATTAAATGCTGCTTGCTTTATTCAAAAGTGAATCTTTCTGCAAAGTTCTTTTTCACGACCATGATAAAGCGGACAAAAATAAATTGCCAGAAAAATAAGATTTTGCTTTTTAAAATATAATTATTTTCTTAAATTATTTACAAATTTCAATTAATACAAATTTGAGATTGCCTATTATGATTCCACTCTTTCCAACAGAATTACTAAAGACCACCAAAAACTCAAAACTTTTCTTGCAAACCGTACCCGCACGGGGAAGTGAAAACATCCGTCAGGCCAATATTGAATTATTTATAAACAGACAGTATTGAATGGAGTTAAGGAGTATTCTGACACCAGCTATTGACTGCATGCTTACGATGAGTTATGACTTCTGAATGATGGAGCCTTTTGTGTTCCCAGCCTTTGTTACTCTTTATAAATGATTCTTTACGTTTCTCAAATGGCTTTCTTATTTAATATCTGTATTTTGGAATAAGGGGTTTGATATTGCTTTATATTTATTGTATTGTCTGGTTTCTCATTCTATTTTTTACTTTTGGCAGCTTTTCTTTACTTTTGAACGTGTTATTATAAAGGGTGCATTTAAGAAGACGAAGAATCAGCTATTTATCATTATCAAAGCACCACTTACTTACTGTAGAATTAATTTGATGCTAAATCTTAAATATCAATGGTCTAATTAAAACCACCAACTGCGTAGCCGTCTCGTAGCGGATGTGCTACGCAAGCTACGCTGTCGTAGCAAATAAGATGCACTGCGCCGTAGACTGTTGTTGCGTATTGGATGAACTACTGTAATATTTTAGATTTTATACTTATAACGGAATTCAAAGTATTTCAAATAACTGTTTAAATAAAACATACGTTTTAAATACGTAGTCAAACGATTTAATTAGAGATATAATAAGATTAATTTTAAATATGATTTCTTTTTTTAATATTTTTTTTCTATTGCGTGTTTTGTATGTATCTACATAAATAAATAAATATGATTTTAAACTAAGCTAAACATCATACGGTTTATTTATAAACGTTGCTTGAAGTTAAGGGACGTTTATCATTGCTTAACTTTAAGCGACGACGTTTACAAATAAACCCCTTTATATTTAAATAATACGACTAATACACGAAACAGCATATCTATTAAACCAGCTTATGAATTCAAATACCGCTTGTAAAGATCCCTATTCACCTGAAACAATTCATCTTTTAAGTGCAAAAAATCCGTTCCTTGCTCAAGTACGAAAGCAATCTAGCAAAAGCGTGTGAATGGGAGCAGGTGGTGATTCATACTTCTTTTTTTCCTTCGGCCTTTAAGGTATGTATTCAGACTCATTCATGTATAGGAAGCATTCTTAAGTGTACCACTTTCTGTGTTGGTCTTAGTGGTTTTTCGTGGAAGCTCGATTTAAGATTTACATTTTAATAATTTACATTGTTTTTACTAAGATGATTGAGAGTTCAATTTTATAATAGTCACAATTTGTGTGTGTGAATTAGAAGCCAGGATATATTTGTTTGAGATAGAAATTCGACACTTAAACAGTAACCAGCAGTGCTATTCTGTAACCATCTCACCGGGAAAACTTAGGTAAAGTGAGCGTGGAGTGAGCTGTCATTCCACAGGGATTGACACTATTGACAGCTCACTTCACCCAAGTTTTCACGGTGAGATGTTTACAGAATAGCATGGCTGATGTCAAATTAGGCGACAGGTGCATCTACGAAAGTTCTACGTACCCTCTAAGCACGGTCTACGCGCAATCTACTAGTACTTTACGCACAGTACGCACATACCACATACACCCTCTCTACGAATTCCCTATTAAAAAAAGCAATACCACCAGAATATTATACATAGGTATACATAGTAATACCACCAGAATATTATACATATTAAACCTTTAATGTAATCCGCATCATTTGGTTCAATGACCGATAAGCCTTGTCATAATGAACCTGTTACTGTTATCTCGCAAACTGTAGCCGTACAAATGTCAATACTTGCACGATATAAATGCACAACAGTTTTTATTATAAACTATCTGTACATGGCCGGCGTCGCCCGGGTGAACTTTCGACATTTATGGTGAAATTCCTCAAAAAAAAAAAAAAAAACATACAAATCTTGTCATGAAATACACGACAAAAAAAATCTGCTAAATATGTCGAGCTGTTCTCAATTGATGATATTAATTTCATACATGCGGCAATTGATTTTTATTTATAAACAATAGTTTTTTTATACAGCGTCTATCAGAAAGGTATGGTCAAAATTAAGGGTGTGGTACAGACCATCAAACTGAACAACTTTCTGCATGGGACCAACATGATAATCGCAAAAAGTTATCAATCGTCCTATACAGTCACGTGCGCTAATATGTATCCACTTAGCCAAATTCAAAAGCAATTTTCTCGTGGAACATTGACGGCTACTTTGAGATAAGGCTTATTGCATATTAATATGGGTATCAAAATACTATATTCGTAACAACATAAAATAACAATCAACACAGTAGGAGCAAATCACTTTTAACATATTGGTGTTCATGAGTTTACAAAACTTCAATACCTCCTCGACTCAAATGTATGGAACGCCTGATATTTTTTTTGGGATAACGATGTTGGTCCCATGGAGATGTTGTTTAGTTTGATAGTCACACACCCTTAATTTTGACAACACCTTTCTGATACATGCTGTATAAATTATCCCTCGAGAACGCACTATCAGGATAAAAGTATCCTATGTTCTAACCCAGGTCATGGTATACCCTTTTGCCAAATTTCATCGAAATCCGTTCACCTGTTAAGGCTTCAAAAGGTAGCAGACAGCAGACAGACAGAATCATTTTCGCATTTAATTATTATACATTGTAACATCGAGAAATATTTCACGCCACCCCCTTAAAACCTAGGCCAAATATCTTTTGATATTCGGATAGCTCATGCATGACTTAAAGAGGTGTGGAGGCGAAATTTTTTGGGTATTCTGGTTAATACATATATTGCCGTCGGAAATTATCCCATAGGAACGTACTACCGGGATAAAATGTATCCTATGTGTTTATCCAGGTTATAAAATACCTGTGCGCCAAATTTCATCCAAATCCGTTGAGCCGCTTTTGCGTGATGAGTAACAAACTTCCAAACATACAAACTTTCACATTTATAATATTATTAGGATCACATACACCAACGTGGTTGCATTGACATAACTCTAGGGGATTTTAAGTGCACTTTATTCGAGACCTATTTACATAACTCTTTCATAAGCCACTTTATTTTTTACTAGTAAGTAAGCTCTCGAGGTCTCTTATATTGCCTTACTTTGAGTTTTCGTGCGTTTATGCGTTGTAATGTGCAATGCAATAAAATTTTAAGTGAGTTTACTATTCTTTCTGTTTAAATTATAACATAAGTTTGAGCGTTATGACACAGAATTAAACTATAAACAAATATAAAAGCAACTAAGACTGGAATGAGTTGTCTTTTACTATGTAGGGCCTATTTTTGTTATTTTTTATTTGTTTGTATTATTTTTATTTTTTTGTTTCGAGTTTTTTTTTTATGGATCATGTGGTCTGCAATAAAGATTTTTATTATTATTATTATTTTATTATATAATATTTTTCCAAAATGTTCAATTGTTTCCAAATGAAAACAACAAAACCAGAATTGATAATTGATGTAGGTTTGATTTCGGAATATTTGCATAGCTACTTGTAAACAAATCTATCGCGAACCGACGCTCTATGATCGGACCGACCACAAAATTCAATTACGTGGCAGACAAAATAAAAACGTCCCAGGCACTAGCGTATCGTTGATTTGTTTTGAGTTTGCTGCTTCTCTTTCTAACAGCACAAAACACACGGATTCGTCACCAACAAGACTAGACCCCTGCCAACCTGAAGTCTTAACAAAAACTGCCTAAATAGGTATTGAATCAGAGATCATGTAATTTGGTCAAATGAAAGACCGAAACGCCTCGACATGAGACATGACACTTTTGTCCAGATTTCATGAAGTTTAATTAAACATCTCCCGCGAGATGATATTTCGTGATACAAGTTGATGGTAGCATTTGATTGACTAGGGGAAATTACGTAACTTATTAATGTTTATGTAATTTAGAACGTTTAACGATATTTGGGAGGAGCTCGTGGCTAAGTAATAACAGCCGCACGGGTCGATCCTTCAGGGTAAGCTACGCTTTCCGGGGTTGGTTCGTGGATGGGTTACCATCTTTACATACCGAGACTTCTCCATGTCTCGGAAAGCACGTTAAGCCGTTGGTGCCGGCTGTCATTCGTGGATCTTTGACAGTCGTTACGGGTCGTCAGAAGCCCGAAAGTCTGAAAACCAGTCTTACCAAGGGGTATCGTATATTTCTCAGTTACTGAGCTGTGGAGGTCAGATAAGCAGTCATGTAAAATACTGGTATTCAGCTGCAACCGGTTAGATTGGAGGCCAACCCCAACATAGTTGGGAAAAGGCTAGGCAGATTGTTTTTTTATCGATGTTTGGGACATCACCAGATGGCGATGGCGTTTGATAGACATTGTAAGTAGCGGATGTTTTCAACAGTAAATAAACTTAATGTTAACTTATTTTTGTATTTTTTATTAATGATATTAGTTTCAACGTATAACAAGACATCTAAAAGAGACCCAAGAACTACCTATTAAAAGTCTACAAAGTTCAAAACAAAACCATAACCTTGTATACGAATATGCTTGCTCTTAAACGCATCGTGAATTTTGTAGTGGAACACCGTTGGTACGCCGTTCTGCTATTGTGAAATATGTCATGAAAATAATGGCTGACAACTTTAGTGGGGGAGATGCTGTTCCGCCCTTCGGATAATGCTGGGAGATCAGCGCTGAAATTGGTATCAGAAGTGGAAGAGTTTTCTGTGAACATACGACTAACCGTGGGTAGATAAAAATGGAATGAATAGTTCTATTTTTGATAAACAAAAGGTATTATTTAAGTAATGGGCAGTTTCTGCATCGGGAGAATTCATTGTTTACAAAATATTTTTACAATTAAATTCGTGGACCTGTCTGTGAGTTGCGATTCTTATAATTTATATTCCTAATGCATTATGGCTATTTATATAGATTAATTTATAAGATCTTGCTGTATTCTGTAATAAGTGTAAAACATTTAAACAATAAATTAGATATTCAATCTGTGTAGGTACCTATTTAGAACACAGCTCTAAAAAGTACCCCATTTTCTTACACGACTTTCTTCCAACCTATTTTCCCAGAAGAAAATTCAACTTAATTTTTCGTCGCAAGGTATCCTAACTTAATCCCACCTACAGTGCTTCAAGAGGAAATGAATTAATTCTATTTTACACAAGAGTGCTTTAAAATAAGGAGCCTTTCTTGCAGTGGGAGAAATACCCCGTGAAATTAACTTTAGGTTTCAGTTCACACTGGACACCTCACAGGTACGAGAGACAAATGGCCGGAGGGGCCACACTGTATAGCTTTGTTACTTTCATGAATGTTATTTGAAAATATAGTTTATATTTTATCGGGAAATCGTTGCGAAACTATTTTTTGGGTTAATGTTCAAGTGTGATTATTTCATAAAATATAACTAAGTTACGGATAACTAAATATATAATAGTTAGTTGTATACACATAGTTTAGGTAGTATTAGATTGTATATTATTTATAAGATTTATAGGTAATTAAATGAAAAAAAAACAAAAAAAATGTATAATATAATTTTAAGTAGTAAAAATGGAGACAAATAACTGTGCCAAAGGCAATCATAAATTTATAGCCCATTATCAAAAGAGTTATAGTTTTAGTGATTTGATTCTAAACACCTATTTGGATGCAAAATTCGTATTAACGCATCTAACAACTCTATTAACGGTCATACATTTTATTAGGCGTTATTATCAGCCATGATTTATGCCACACGCCCGAAGCACGTAATTTTAACGCGATAAAACCGATCATACATTAGCAAGATTGCGCTAAACCTGACCTGGGACCGTTATTAGTGGCCAGATCTTGTTCTATCCTAAGTGACACAGTTCACGTGAATACTTTACGTTGTCGTGGGGCGTTCATAAAAAAGACAATTTCCCTTATTGCCGCAATCTGCGGCACATGTGGTGTACAGCGTTATGTCCCGCACAGGGTTATGTCTGCACCCGCCCTCATAAACGACAAAGTAAACCATAATTTATTGCGCATATTTAGGGTCAAACATATGACTCATAAATTGCTTTAGTATATTATTTGCGATAACTAGCCAGTAACTAATGGTAGCGTATTACGGTGTGGTTGTGGTTGCTGTGTTTTAAACTCTAAAATATATTGTCGTATAAATTACGGTGTACCTATATTCATAATTTGGTGGCATAGTATTTTGACTTATATACAAAGTAAACATGAAGTGTATGTAGCTTCAAAGAAACAATTTTATTTGCAAGATACTAAATGTCAGGTCTGTTGGATAGCGTTCAAGAAAATGCAGTATTTATTTATTTTCATTCAGTATTTTGGTTTCTAAGAAATAAAATGTTAAAATGCGACGTTCCGCATCATAAAATGAATAAAGTACTGAAAACCAAGATATACGTTTATTGATTCAAGTTTGCACTAACGACCAAGTTGCTACATGAAAAATGTAGGTATCGCTTTGAAAATACTGACTGAACTTTTGAAAGTCTGAAACATAGCTCTTCTTTTATTCATGTTCTGACATGTGGCGCTCTCCGTTGTGTACAGGCTTTCTTCCTTAACAAAATAAACAACATTTACTTGGAGTAAGGTCCTTTGAGAGACTGCCCTGTACTTATGTTTTATGAATGAGCTCTTATGCACTTACGTGTATATGTTGGCATTGGGTACTTTTTTGAATGAAATTAGAAAACGAAGCTGTTACACTGATTTCGAGATACTATATACAATAGAAAAATATAAAACAAAGCACATAGACACACGTACCAAACGACTATATTCTCATACAGATTCTTAGAACATTTTAAGATCACCCCCACCACTGCTACGTGTAGGCTGTTCCCTTTATCACGAAAAACTATCCGTCTCTGTCTCGCAAGAAAAATTTCACGCGTTTTCTGACGTGCCGCATGGTTTTCATACTTTTACTGCATTGCCATATTGAGCTCTGCTGCACAGTTCAAACGATCGAATATTCCCTAACCAAAGTATCGCCACTGCATACCTTTTATACTCTCGCTAAAGAGCCTTCCGTTCGCCTACGACTTGAATGGTCATAAAGATTTTTATTGCAATCCAAAATGTTTTTTTTTCCATTGCAATAAAGTTGATATTCCTTTATTCCAAAGTTGAATTTAGAACGTTTTGCATCTGAAGTTTCAGTGCAAAACTTGTAACGTAGACAAGCGGGTATGTACAGGCTGTATCGAAACAAGCCTTCAGTCGCGGCGCGCACATGCTCGCGTGTAGTCGGACTCAAAGCTAGGTCCTTGCGCGAAATGGCGGGAACTTTCCGATAACTTTCGTATCGTAACACGCAGTAGCATATCTTTATTAATTGAGACAAACATTAAAATTTAAGAGTGTTATCGACTTAATTACAAAAGTTTTGTTATTATAAAAATAGTGTTGGAAGATTTACTGAAAATCTACTAAATCCTGTTGAAACAACTTTTTCCAAGTACGTAAATATTTTGTATATGTACACTAATTCATAAGTTTACTGTAAGACTGTTTTGTTATTTACTTACTTTTGCTGTATTTAATACCTATTAGAAACTATTTCTGTAATTAAATTATTTTATTAGATACCTTTTACCGTCTTTTGGCTAACAAATATAAAATGTTGTCATGTAACACAGGTACTGAAAAAATCTTCATTTATAACTGAAATGTTCTTAAAAGTCGCGCATGATTTAATAAATTTATTTAGAGAAAGCATATGAAAGTTAATGAAAATTTTATTCAACCGGTAGGGAACTTTTGAAAAGTGAACGGTGAACAGATTATAGAAAAATATTGCGTTGAAGAAAATACCACTACAACTATAAGATCACAATATTTTTTGTTTAAATAATGTTGTTAGATAAATCTGTAGTGAAATCAAAAACTGAAGATAAGTACAACCATATCAAATTCTACTAAAAGTACGTGGTAACTTGAGAACAACCGCAATAATTATACTTAAATGCTGGGTAATTATGAAATTGCCTCCCCTCTAACCTAAATTCAATTAAACCGTTGTTATACAGGGAGGGCTTAACCAGAGCATTATTATAGGGTAATTATACACCCGGTTTACATAATTACTATCAATATTTTCTTGTTAATACAGGTGTGTTTGTTTCTGATAATATTAGGATTATAATACTGCGATATGAACAATATTAAAATTATTCTGTAGTTTTAAATTTACTGTTGTAATTATTTAGAAATAGAATGCAATATCATGAAAACTAAATTATTTTTGGAGTTTGTAAGTAATTTGTGTTCTTATATGCAGCAGCATCCCATTTTGCGTTAAATTGTAATAAATAATAAATAAACATTTTATTTCTCTTCCAAAAAGGCGCCTTAAAAATAACCATTAGGTATCCTACCTACTGAGTTACTGCAATCACTAAACTGTGTCAAAAACCACGAAAAATTTTTTTTTGTTAATATAGTTGAATCCCGTCCTATAGTTAGCAAGGTTTCTTTATAGTTTTAGATAGTGCAATAGTTTTTTTTCTTTAACTATGTTAAAGGTATGCTGGTTATTATCTAAAAAGCAGATAATGTGTTGCACTTACACCTTTTAGACATCATGTTAAGCACTGACCCTCTATAGGAGTGAAGACGGATAAAATCCTCTAGCAATAATATTGAACACACAGGTATCATTACCTAACAGTTGAGTTTTAAAACTGCACCAGGAATTACTGATAACTTTTCCGCAGTAGTAACAATATCTATAAAGTGAATTGTACACCACTTGTATTGAAAAAACATTGTATATGAATGTAGTATGCAGGTAATCCTACCTTGCAGACATAGGTACCAATAAAATCGATGCAATCAGTAATAATATGAATAAAGATGCAGGTCTACTCCTATTAGTTAAAGTCAAGGTAATAGTTTATAGCTGCTATAGCTACTAGGCTAAGCATTTAAAAACTGGTACAAACCAAACGAATCTGCAGTAGGCAACTAATCCAAGCCGTTAATCAAGCGAAATCACAAAACGAGGCAGTCATAAATTTAAACAAAATAGTGCCAGCGAAATTCCCCGTGGAAATAATATTCGGACAAATGAAAATTCCGACCGATGCATTCGGGATCGCGAACGGCGCTCGGAGGTTTTAATTCCCTTGACTGTTGCGAATCGGCGCATGTTTTTTCATTAAAACGCATTCAATACGACGACGACGTGGCTTTCAAACAGCGGACCTTTTCAAAAAATATTTTCCTGACATTCCACTGTGCACTGCGCTCGTTTCATTCACAGCCTTTTTGTAAAGAATTAAAAAATCGACGGTTTTAATGTCTGCGTTGTGACAGGTACGCGTAATCCAATAATGTAGGCGAGTGATAATTATGATATTTAATTTTCATTTATTCATTTTATTCTCAAAAGCTCTATCAGTTGTGTATTACCGAGAGGAGCTTTTTAATATGCATTGCTTTTGTATACTTAACCACCCATTTTGTTAATTTTAAATGGGAATTTCATAGAAATATCATACGCACAAACTCGCAGAAACGTCTAGAGATCTTCTACTGAACATGTAGGTAGGTACTTCGAAGAAAGCTGAAATGCCATGTTCGAGTTCACGGCCGTAATCACACACTGGGCATTGCATAGGTGGTCACAGCATGTTTGGATTTTGCTGCCCGTTATAATTTCTTAGCCACCTTTCGACATTAGTACCTATCGATTGCCTTGCCCAATATTGAATTCTGTCAATACTATTGCTAATGATTTCACTACAGATACATTAGAATACCTTTTATGCCATCGAGTTCTTTGATGCCCGCAACCCACATTCCTGTAGAGTGTGATGCATTTTTCCCACCTTTTCTTGGCCATGATTTCGTCAAGCCAAAAGATGATGAATATCCTTATTTTCTAATCAAACTGTGACAGCGTATGCTAACTTAGTGCTAAACTTCGTCAGTAAAATCACATATGAACCATTCCAAATCCAATATCTTCCTCCCAGTTACCTATATAAATGTAACACTAACATAAATACACGTTACAAAAGTTTATCAACTGCTAATTACAGTCCTTTCTTAGCTGTCATTCGGACCGCGCTGAAGTGGCCGTGTTGTGGTCTCAATGACACCCTCACCTCTCCATTACTGCGCCTTGGAGCAGGGTTAACGACTCGTTCGCGTGATGCCACACAACTTTATGCTTATTTATACGATGAGGCGAACAAACTCGACGCTCGACATTCAACCGTTACAACATGGTCGGCGACATATCAAATCTCCATTATCAGCGGCCGCCGGAACTAACGATGGCCTTGCCGAATTTTTTTAAACTTCCCTTTCTGTTTCATATTTTTTGGTTGAGTATCAGAAGTTTTAAGAAAGTCGATTAGCACCCAGTAGTTTTTTTTACCAAATCGATTTTAACGTTAACTATTTCACTAAAAATAACTTAACCATAGGGTATTGCAATAGACATTCACATTAACCCTCGTTTCATGAGAAAAATACGATAATAAACACTCCAAATATATTCGATTCTCTCAAATCTTAGTGCCTACTCCATATTATCATGAACCTACAAGCGGATGGCTCATTGTAAAGCCTGTAACCATTGGGACATTTACGAGCGAATAATCATGCTCGTAAATGTCCCCTGCTGAAGACAGACGCCGAAGTTAACACTATCAATGACAACCTTGGCAAACATTCTATGCAAATAAATAAATAAAAATAATTATCTAAATAACATGAAGCCTTATCATAGTGGTAGAGAGCTTACCATTATATTACCATGTACCTACCTACTTTATGAATTTGCCATTAATTAATACATAAGAGTTAGGTACTAATACTATATATTTGTGTTACAATCTCACACAACCATAGCTTATTAATACGCCATATTTCACTGTAAATAATAAGTTGGTGACAGTTTAACGATTGCACTAAAGAATAGCATTTTTAGTTACATGTAAACATTATACAGGCTGTTCTGTTTATTGTCGGGAAAATAGGACGTCTTGGTATTTATAAATTAAAGTAGAAAAAAAATAACTTTACATGCAAATTGCTGCAAAATATTTCTTATCTTTTAATAGAAATAAAATATTGCGAAAAATAATAAGATTTGTTCTAACAGTTAAATTATTAAGTATAAATAGATGCATCATTGCATAGTGTATTTATTTTTTATATTATTCTCCTTAATCCATTCAGAGGTTTTTGATACACAAAATCTGGATCAACTTTTAATCTGCAAGGTAAAGGACAACAATGACTTATTATTTGTTATATTATCATGTATGTCAGGCTAGCTTTTAAAAATAAATAATAATACAAACAAGTAGAATATTCACTTTTATCTCTGGCCAGCTTTTCAAAAAACAGGACCTAGTAACAGCCGTAACAGGCAGTGGGTCGTACAATTTCCAAATGTTTGCCTGCTGAGGCAAATGGGTCATTGCGGTGTGCGTAGTGTACACGATAGCCGAGCAATCTGCCAATGTGCTACTTATCCTGTATTGTCGAAACTGGACTTGTAATTACTTCTTTTAGGGGTTGGCTAATTAACTGTTCCGAAATATCGAACAGAGTATCGATTTTTTTTCTATGAAGCTCAGTAAGATTGAGTAGGTACCTATCACAACTATTGTTTTTCATTGCTTTGTCTGCCTCATACATAACTAAACGAGCAATGGATAAAACTATTTCTTACCTTTTGGCTCAAACACTAGGTAAGCGATTACCTACCCGTAGGTACACTATAAAAATACTAGTGTTTTACGCACATTTTAGTATTTGCATTCAGCTAATCGGGTTATCCTATAATCCTACCACTTGTAACATAGTGGAAATGTACCAAAAAAAAACATAAAAGTATAGTACAACAACTTGAGACAAGTAATCATTTTCTTTTGTTTCAGGTGCAGCCATGAAACCGAGTAAAAAAGAACGTTCAAAGTTTTCCCACTGAGGGCTATCGAACGTTTTATTTCTACCATGAAAAAGTTAAAGAAGGAAGAATACTCCAGCGGTGAAATGTAAACAAATTCCAATGCCGGGTCTGAAAGAGAACGTGTCATAGACAATGCACAGCCTCCTTGGAGCGGCTGTAGTGTCGGCATTACTGCAGATACTGCTCTCCTACACCGGTAAATATGAATAGTAAATCGTTTGGGATAAATATTTTGAATAACAAAATTCTGTACAAGCAAAACATAAATTCTATACGGTGTAGCACAGTCTAGATTCCAGGTCATTCAGAAATTTTAAATGGGTATTCTAGTCTGGTAGATAATTACTTGTGAAATGTTTTCGTCATTATAACAAGTACCACCAAAAAAGAAAATAAGCTTCAGGTCAACAAAAACAAAGTGCAGGTTCGTAATTAGTGTTTTTATGGTAGCTTCGTCTCCTCCCCTTGCGGTTAAGCAGCAAGTAAAATATTTTACCATAAAATAAAAGAAAACAGACTTTACGAGTCTGAAAATAAAATATCTTTCCGTACTTTCGGGTTTATGGACGTTACAGGAGAGCTACACTTAATATTATTGTATGGTAATCTCGTTTCAAATTGAAACTCTAACTTTAGAACAAACTTGGGAATTACTTACTTGTCTAGTACGAGGGTATCGCTATTGTGAGTTCTCAACAAATCCTCACTAATGTGTAGAAGTGAGCGGTGTGGGAATTAATAGACGTCTTAACTTGTTGTTAGTTGACACTAGTAGTCAAGATAATGTATTTATTATATTTTATTGTATTCGGTAAACTTACAGCTAACTTATACACAGTGTTCTTAAACAATATGAAATTGAAGGCCATTTACAAGTTTCCAGTGATAAATACTAAAAAAGAATAGGTCAGTACAAAATACCTATAACATAAATTAGGAAATAAAAAGTACGTACACGGACTAAACTCCACTAAAGGCTTGAAGCAGAGAGGCGTGACGTCGCGACTCTTTTCAGGTGGAACATTTTTTAAGAAAATTTCACGGAAATTGTCCTACCGGTGTCGCGTCGCGCCTGCCTGTGAGGGCCTTAATACAAACTAAAAATAATTTAGACAAAAACAATTACTTTTCCGTAAAGAAGCTTTTCACTAGCAAATGCTTATTAAGCCGAGAAATACTGGTTGGTATTTAATATATCCAAATCATGTTAACTAGACAGTTTATTCAAACTTCTGCTCGCACGGATTAGAAACGATAATGTTATTCTTTTCGCGGGGTTAGCATTAGCCGGCGGCGGTTGTAGCCGTCGCGGAGACACGCCGGACCGGGCCGGAAGCAGCTGTGTCGTTCGCGTGCTGTTTGCCAATTTATCACTAAGCTGATTATATATAGGATCGTCCTTGTGACGTGCTTTATGACCTTGTTTGCTCTCCTCCCATTGTATCGCACTCCCTTATTTACACACCTTTTAAGCCAAGACAAAAATTGGCGGAGAATTTCTCGTGTCAACATCCGTTGTCGCCTTTTGTTCTAACACATGTGTGTTTTTGTTATTATTGTTTACGTTTTCTTGGCGACGTTGTTACCTGGAATGTTTTTTGAAATTGTATCGTTACTGCCAAGCTCATATTTTAGGGCGAAGTAACCACGAACCTACTTAAACATTCAAAGATTTAAAAACTCTGCACCCTTTTCTGCCACAGGATCGTTTAAAAAATTTAAATGATATACACTTCACAATAAAACTTTTAAACAAATAAGAATAAGGGGAAGCTAATCCTAAAGTCTTGAATACAATTAATTTCGAAGTTAATAACAGTTCAGCAGCTATCCGAACAGTGCCAAACTTTGGCTCACATACTCAAACAGTCGCAAAGTCCTAAACTTTACGAGTAATGCTAGAAACTTCAGATTTATCTCCTAAACATGATATGCGGACATACATCATAACGTCATAAAGCCCGGAAATAGGTATTATGTATTGTAGAACTGTTTCAAATGGTTACGCTACAATGAACGGCCACTCTTCACATTGCCATATGGCTATTAATGATTATTTGATTACTATCAAATTAATTGTACCTGCTCAGAGATTGCAATTATACAGTAGAAATGCCAGTTGTATGACAATTAAAATTTATAATAAATTACCACCGGCCCTGAGAATGTTACCAATTATTAATTTTAAATGTAAAATGTTTGATTGGCTCTTAGATATGTGTTTTTATTCCGTCAATGAATTATTAAATCATCATTTTTGACAGTGTAATTAAAATCTTAATAATGACTTTGCCATTAAAATGAATTCTTGGACATAGTAATTTTTATTTTGACATTTTATATAATGCATTTTTGATGAATCGTAACCAGTCTATTAATTTGTCATTAAAATTATAAATTCATTAACTTAATACAAGATTTCATAAATAAATATAATATTCTTATAATGTACCTAGTTCTGATTTGCATGTACCTATATATTATTTAGTATTTCTACACCGGCAATGTACCATATACTGAGAAATAAATTCAATTCAATAAGGTTTATTAAAATGGCCTCCACTAGCGACGATCCTCAAATGAATGTCTTATTAAAGACAAAACCCTTTTGGGGTCCTCATAGACCCCAAACCGATCTTTCAAATCATATTAGCAGTCATAACAGTACTTCTTCTATCTCACAAAATTTATCTTTTGTCCGTCTTATTTCTCACACAAAGATATAAAAATATAATCGTTCAAAAAATAAAATACATAAAAGTAAACAAGAGTACAAAAGGCGCGCCACAAATTGTGTTTTCAGTGCTAGGTCTGAGCGCAGGTGGCACAGCCCGCCTTAAGCTTCGGCGGACCGCAGCCAAATCCGCATGTGACTTTAATTTAACTTTGCTTCACTGAATATTGTCCTTACATTGAAATTTGAATTATGAGTTCGAGCTAACGTGACGCTTAATGCAACTCTAACTAAGTTTGTGCTTAATCTCGAACAAGTTAGACGAATAAATGTATGTGGATTTAAGTTATTGTGGAATCCGCGGAGGAATTGTGATTGATGCAATGTTGTATGCGTTGATAGATATACCTGTACCTACGTAAAAATATATATTGGAATTTTCATAATTTATTGACTTTCAATAGCGCAGAAGTGTTGCACTTATCCATAGATACGATACATTAATATTCAAATAGATATAAAACTTAAATTCATAAACTAAACTAACACAGACATATATTTAGGAATGTATAATCGAACCGCAAATAATTGTCATACTGATGTCCACAAAATATTAAGGGACACTCTAAGATACTAAAGTAGTTTCCGCCAACAGCCTCGCCTGAGTGATAATTTTCTAAATTATAGCCTATGTTACTCAGCGATAAACTGATAATATAGCATTCTATTGGTAAAATATTTTTTTAAATCGGTGCAGTAGTTTTTAAGATTATTCATTACAAAAAAAAATACAAATAAAAAAATACACTTTATAATATTATTGTCAAATAATTTCCATTTTGGTTTCATTTCAAATTGGATGTAGCGCTCGCCGGCTACTAGGTTTTTAAAGAACCAATTTAATATTTCCGGTACATATTTAAACAGTTGTAAATAACAACCTAAAGAAGCCAAAGACACAGATAAAAATACAAAATATCATAAACTAAAACTGTATGAAATGTTCAAACGAAATAGTAAAGAATTAGCATAGGTAGAGACGTTATACCGCATACGCTGCAGCCGCGACACCGCTTGAATATGTAACATGGTTCATACCGCGAATTCTGTTACAAACGCGACGCACCATAAGTCATTATACCTGAATTATCTAGTGGCACTCCAAATACAGATTCTCATTCCAATTAATGTCAATCAGGGTCCCAATATTCACGGAACATAGGTGTTCTCTAAACTGCACAGTACACTAATTAAGGAAAATTATGGCAATCAGTAGGTAAGTATTAAACTAGTTTTTATTTAAATAATTTGGGCTATAGAGAAATTAAATTAAGATATTAAACTTGAGACACCTCGTGTCTCAAGTTTGACGCGTACGGATAGACAAGACCGCATAGACAAGTTTTGTCATGTTTTTGCGATAACTCAAGAGTTCCTTCGGGTTATAAAAAAGAACAGACTTACAGCTTTCCATAGATTAAAAAAAGCGGCCAAGTGCGAGTCGGACTCGCACACAAAGGGTTCCGTACCACCGTACAATATTTAACAACACATTCAAAAAAATACTTTAGTAATGAATAACTTTTAGCGATAAGACCGCCCATTGTGTCACCCTATGTAAAATGTCTACATTTATATCTGTAATTTTTCTGGTGTACATAATAAAGAATATTCTGTCTATCTATCTTCTAACTTTAATTTTGGAAGTCGGTGGCCAATGGCAAGAAATAAAATAAAAACCAAAGACACCGACTTCCGAAACGAAAGTTATTTTGCACTTTGTAGGTTTTTTTTTCGAAATCGGTTGTTTTTTTTATAAATTATGTACCCATTACACGATGGGTCGGATTTTCAAGGCTTCCACAATTTCTAGGAAAGACTAACATTCCATTCAACTAAGTAGGTATATTGCGATCCACACACGTGAACTGCAGTCTGCGCCTCTGACTGCCGACAGCTAGTCCCAAGAACAACGTGGTGTGGACCGAACGGTTAAATATCAACTGAATAAAGATTAGCCATACAAATGAATGAGCTAACCCTCGGTTTCTGAACGCATATTTGAATTAATTTGGTGTCAAGCCATTTGATTGGCTACCGTCATTTCGGCCAGACAATCACAAAGGCTATCGTATAATGTGACAGTAGATTTCCAGGTTACAGATGGCGAAATGAACTAGGTTCTAAAATATCACACGCTATAATAAAACATCTGTTTTTATTACTGTTAAAATTTATTGTTACGAGTATTTGATGAAATAAATTAAATTATTATTAATTTGTCAATAATAAAGATAAAATTAAAAGCACTAACCGCTATATTAAGTCTCGACAAACATACTCATCTCTTTGATCCCAACATTCTTCTCATAAAGAAAGATCATATAAGAGAACCTGCCTACGGCGAAGCAAAAAGGAGGGTTGTGATTTTGACCGGTATATATGTTTATCTGTTCCCTCATAACTTCTAAACTGCTCATCATAATTTGACATATGAGTTATCGTTGGAAGCGTCTTGATTGTGCGCTGGTTAAAGGCTATGTGACGTCACCTGAATTGAATATGGCGCCCTCTAGAGGACATAAAGTCAGGTTTTTTTGTTTTGTTTATAATGCCATGTTGGGTATCAAATGAAAGGGTTTAATTTACATATTTGAAAAAATATAAATATTATAAATTATAATACTTTTTTTTTTTAAATATGCTTACTATTTTTATTTAAATTATTTTGGGATTATAAATTATAACCCAACAAAAGTTATAAGAAGTACAACAAATGTTTGTCATTGCTTTTAAGAAGCCGTGCACGAAATCGACTGATTTTGATAAATTTTATTCGTTGTGAGAAAGGGAAACATAATTTAAACAAAATTATTTGTGATCTGAAACGGATTTTTCAAATAAATTAAGTATTCATGGAAAATCACTAATATTCGCAACAAATTTTCCGAAAAATTACGCGAGAATTAGTTTGATTGTTTTTATACAAGAAATTACTTTTGATTTTGAAAATTAAAAAACCTCATCAACATCATTATATGGTCTACTTGCATGTGGTTGAACCACTTTGTTCAACTTCCATACAAAATATAACAGAAAAAAAAAGTTGAAATAACGTAATTTTCTAAAAACTTCAAGCAATGAAGTATTTTTGTCGAATACTTAGAAACACTTTTAAGTAATTTTAAAAATTAAAATCTTAAGATAACCATTTCATAGAATCTAAATTTTATTTTATAAATAAATAATTACTTCATTTCGCAAAGTGAACAATATTAACGACCGCCGAAAACCCATCCCGTCAGTTGCGACCGGGCATTCCCAGAGTGTAGACCCACTTTGCGTCACAGGCGCGCACGTGTTATATGTAAACATATTCCAGAAATTGTACGCTGACGACCCCATTTTGACCCGCATTTTATTTTAAGTACTTTGCTTGTTTTTGAAGAACATAATAATTTTGCATGCCTGGCAATAAATAAAATACCGATATGCGTGTGTTCGTAATTCTTCTAATCCTAAACGGCTTGAAAGACTGATTTAGATGTTTTTTTTTATTATTATTTTCGTGTCACTTGGATGGTTTTTAGCTAGTTGGGCTCGGGTGGCGCTGTTATCGCAGGACAACGTCTACCTACCGGGTCCGCTAGTTATATTCTGCAGGTTTCATAGTTTTTTTTAAAGTGAAAACGTCTTTAAGCGCGTTGAGTGTTTTTTGGTAGGGGAAAAACTTATGGGTTCGTGTCACCGACATGCCCGCGCCAATATACTGTAGTAGCAATAAGTGAATTATTTTTTGGAACGAAGTTCTTTAACGCTACTGAAGAGAACGAAGTTTTTTAACGCTACTGAAGACAACTTTAGATGAAAATAAAAATCCGAGATGGCGGCTAAGAACATTTTAAAATTTTTCATTATGGGTGTCGTTTTCATAGTTTCCGTGGTTCAAAGCCGATAGTGAGGTCAAAATATAAATCCAAGATTTGCGAAAATTTTCATATTTCTTCATAACATCACGCCATCAATTTTAAAGGGTTGGGGCCTTTGAAATTGATGGCGTGATGTTATGAAGAAATCTAATTTCTGCAACTTTTTCGCGCAAGTGGGTTCACGCAAGTATCTTTGAAATGTCTTTTACGCAAGCGTCCCAGATCCATATATGGATTCAATGCCAATTGTCTTTGTCACAAATGCTTCTAAACTAGACTAAAAATCACCAAAATTTAATTTATTCCTGTCAAACGACGATTTCCAATTCTGAAAAAGACTAAAGTGACACAACTTAACTATATTTTAGTTTGAAAGCACTAAGATGGTACTGAGTTATTAATATAGTGTAAATGGCAATGTTGCTATTCTGAATTTGACGTTTTTCACCTAAAATTTTAATTGTCTAACTAAATCTGACTATTTTTAATCGCGATTAAAAAGGTGTGGAAATGAAATGAGTTGTCATGAACTAAAGTTCACACCAACAGCCCGACTTCAGGTGCAAAAACGGTCCTGTATCTTTTTTTCTTTTCTTTTGCTTATATCTCGAAAATGGTGTGACCTATTGCAAAAATAATGAAAATGTTGACACCCTATGAAGCCCTTAAACCCCTAAAACTCAACATGTAGGTAACAATTTTTCATATTTTCCATACAAAAAGTGAAAAATTCTATGTAAAACACGTCGAGGCTGCCCCAAGTGCGCGCCTCCAGCTCTAGAATAAAATCACACGTGGGATATTATCAAATAACTTCTCCCGCTCTGGGCGGAGCGGGAGGGCGTGTCAGACTTTTACTGACTAAAACCCACCCGTGTTCCTTCCGTTGCCTGTGTGCCGGAGTCGCGATATCCCCTTCGGACAAACCCGCAACCCCGGCAGAACAAGTACCACTTGGAGTCGCGATTGTCAAATTCGATTTTAATTTTGTGAAAATTAATTTTGCAGAAGAGCTTTGAGATTATCATAGCCAAAAGTAAGGAATTTCAGTGATAGTTTAGTTAGGTGTATAATAGAACGACACCACTACTCGTGTTTATGTAGAACGCTTACCTCAATGTTATTGAATGTCTAAATGCATCTAACACCAAATTATAACATTTTTATGTTCACAAACATTCCAGACTTATTTCTTAACCATACCTACGTAACTTAAGAAAATAGCATCTATAGGATCAAAACTGTTTAAGCGACGCTCGACCTTTAGGCGTCGTTGGCATCGCAATGAATTTGCCTAAACTTTGTCGAGTGAATTGTGCACGGACTCTTAAGAGCGTGCATTCTGAAAGTGGGCGACGTCACAAATAGATGTCAAATATTTCGCTGTTTTGATTAATTTGACAATATTATTGTATGGTAATGTGAAAATATGGCTAACTAGCGAACTAGAATATTGATTATGAAATGCAATAATTCATATCGTAACACCGAATATTTAGTTTTAGATGTAAGTAGAAGTAAAAAAAAGCTTTCCAAATGCCTTTTTACACGACGGAAACGGGAACAAAATGAAATGCAATGTTATAATTGCAATTAATTATTAATATGCTAGTTCGCTATTTAACCATATTTCTTATTTCCATACAGTAATATTGCCAAATTAATCAAAACAGGTAAATTTTTGACAGCAATTTGCGACGTTGCCAACTTTTAGGATAATCTTCCTCGGTAATGCGAGTGGAACACGGTTACCCACCAGATAATCGAGCGAAGCGAGCGCTCTCCCGATACAGCGAGCGAAGCGAGCTCACTCTTGACACAAATGTGTAGAGCGTTTAATCACATGATAAGCACTTGATCAGAAGATGACCAGCCAGCAAGGCGAGCTCATCTTCGACACAGGTGACCCGAGTGCGCTTGCATATGACAAGAGTGAGCGAAGCGAACTCTATTATAAGAAACGCGTGACCACAGTTTCGTGCTGAGTGAGCGAAGCGAGCCCAATGACGCTACGAGTGAGCAGAGCGGGTTTACTCAGGCAATGACCGAGCGAAGCAAAAACAGCTTAAGAGAAACCCAGTATTTTCGGAAAATTAGTCCAAACCTTATATATGTTTGTACAAGAGAGTTACCAACTATGTAAAGGTCCCGATACTAGGTAGTATTCGCATTTTGTGTCATTAAACACAAAAATATCTACAAAATGACGCGTTTAGAAGCAATTATTAAGCGTGTCCCAGTAATCTTCACAATAGTACTTATGACGAGTTCGAGACGGGTCAAGTAGGAATTTTAAGGTACCAATGATTTTCACATTCGAAATAAAATTCTTTTATGATACAAGTGTTCCAAATTTCAATCAAACAATCGGACTTACCGTATACCCCACTGAAGTTTCATAAATCAAAACACAAAACTACGTGCCGAGTTTCACATTAAGCAGCGAAACATGTAAAAAAAAAAAAAAATTGTGGGACACACCTTAAAAAGTAAAATATTTGAGACCCCTTTACAGTTAAAACTTTGTGCAATATGTTATATTAAATACGTTGCTGCAAAAATCGGCCAATTTAATGTTGAGTAGAAAAAGATATTGATATTTATAGCTTACTCTACATTAGTAAATTTTAGTAGTCATGTTACTTACTAGTACTCATAAGCCTTTCGACCTTAACGTCAACAAGATAATGATTAAAATCGCCTAACAACATGACTGATTTAATTGATCGAAGAAGTATTTCGCGATAAGGTTCAAATTCGCTATTACTCAAGTGCTCTTAGATAATATTGCTCACACACTGTACCTAAAGAGCAGACTTCTGTGACTTAATTCGACTTTTAGAAACTTGAAGACCTAGACATACATTCTGTCGGCGATAACGAGAAGGAAAAGTCAAAAATGTATTTAATTAACATATGCTACCGAATAGCTTATCTCAATCTTGTTGGAAGTCGCAACAGAAATGCAAAAGACTTAGAAAGCGATTGTCACTTATCTAGGTCCTCAGGTGTAGGTCATAGATCTATGGTAGGTAAATAATTAAAATTGACGATCGAGAAGTCATGTTTTCGATTACCGCCCATTATATTTACATGAACACATTTTATACAGTAAATAAAATTACAACGTTTTTTTCGTAACATAAAAAAACCTTACCCGTAAATAAACGAAAGCGGCATTATTTAAAGCTCAACAGATCACATCGCAATTTCACACCCGATCCGCAGAGCGATTAATTGAGTAACGGATTGGACCTGCCCCGACGCGACGTCCCGGCAATGGACTTGGCGGCCCGATGTGCAAGGACCTTAAAAGGCTGACGCAGATTGGGGCGGGCCGCAGCGCGTTGCAAAAATCCTCCTAAAGGTCGTTTTTTAACCTCAGATAGTAATTTGACATTTCAATTTGGCGTTTGACATCTGCACCTGTCAAATTACTATCTGGTATTAAAAAACGAACTACATATCACTTTTGTATAACTCGTATCGCACAGCAATGGCGGGTCGCACCGCACTATTTCGTATTGAAATGCGATGCACTGCTGCGGCCCAACGCCGTTGAAATGTGCGCTTAGCTTAAAATACCGGTCCGAAAGTGTTAATGTCAAATGAAAATGTCGATGTGTGTTTTTTTGTTTAAAAGGGTTAAAATCTCTGAAAATGCATCAGATTCAAAACAATCTTTCATTTCCTGGACCTTCGGGATTAACACTAGCTATTTTATTTTTAAATTGGTTTTTGATAAAAGGATTCCATCATCATGGGCAAGTTAATGATTTAATATAAAACAGTAGCTAAGTAGAACGTTAGCATATGGCTTGTAGAACTGATGGCCGATGGAAAATGCCGAAAGGTTCTGGACTGGCGACCGCGTACCGGAAGACGTAACGTTGGAAAGCCTCTCAGAAGACCGATGACCTCGTCTGCCCCCGATAGTAAAAAAGACGCATCTAAAATTTTGATAGATGTAAAAATACAGGCAGATGCGCCTTTTTTTCAGATTCCGGCAATATATATAACTCAAATCTGGAGAAAATGTTAGATGCGTCTTTTTTTCTATCGGGGGCAGTTGTGAAGGCCGCAGGAATCCTCTGGATGCGGGAAGCACAGAACCGGTCGAAGTGGCGATGCTTGGGGGAGGCTTATGTTCAGCTGTGGCCGTCTTTCGGCTGAAATGGTGATGAAGTAGAACGTCAGTACCTATCCATTATTTTTTTAACAAAAAAAATATTAATCCATAGTGTAGAGGATCGTAGCAGGTAGCGTTCTGTAGTTTCTGCTTACCCCTATGGGAAGAAGGTATCAAAATATGATTGTATGAATAGAGAATATTCAATGAACTCTGATCATCAAGTACAGTGAAGTACCTACCTGATACATTTGAGTAACATAGTGAAACTTGTGTGGTAGGCACCACTTCCAACCAGATTGTTAACGATGTCAGAAAAATCTGATTCTAAAGAAAATATTATGATAGAAGTAGAAATTATAAATAAAACCGGGTTTTGATAGAAACATGGGGAATAGGTATACCGACCTACGTATTCTCATTCCTTCATTACAAAGATGAATGAAAACATGATATTTATACATATACAAAAAAAAACAAACTGAATGTATGTATGTCGTAGGATTATTTGATAATTCGAATTTTCGCGAAATCCCTAGGGATATTACGAAAACACGGATAATTAGAGAATGGTGACCACATTTCGGCGGAAGATTGTATGATTCGTCATTTTGAACTGGGTGAAATAGGTTAGGTTAGGTTAGAACTGTGCCGTGCGAGCGAAGCGAGCGGTGCCGCGGCAACGCCTGCCGAGCGCTACTTCCAAGTTGCTCGCAAAAATGTTTTCACCCTTGCCTAATTATCCGTGCTTTCGCAATATCCCTAGGGTATCCCAGGGGTTTTCGCGAAAATTCGAATTATCAAATCAACCTACAACATGTATAAATAGGAATGAAGACATCATTGGTGGTATACATTATCCACTAATTTATTCCTTTATTGAAACAATAATATTTATTTTGAATATAGACCATAAAAAAGGTGTGGACTGTCTCTCGGCTTCATTAAGGGTATTTTTTTACACTTGTTATATGTATTCCAATGTTAAGACCGGGTTTTAGCTTAGTTAAATATTAACTTATGTAACCCACGCCACAGACCACACAGATTTCGAGTGTAGCGCTTCAGAAAAGAAAATATTTTTTGCACTACTACAACGATAATATCATGTCGGTATATTATCCGGTACGTAAAAAGCACTCATCGCACGATTAAAATTATTCGTGCGAACGAAGCTTTTGTTATGCGGACGTCGGCACTGGTATGCGATACGACGCGATCGCAGTCTTGCACATCCACGCAAAGAACATCCAATGCACCGTGAAATTGCCTATTTTCCACGTGATTTTATTTATTTATTTCATACACCGATGACATTTCCATTCGTTCTGTTACGGCTCACTGCATCGGAAAATCGTTACGGAAGTCTCGATGCATCCGAATCATACGTGTTTGTTCCCAGCCGTACTCCAGCAGCCCAGAGCGCACTCCTTAATTTTAATTCTTGAACATTCTCAAACTTTTACTATGCATTTAAAATGTACGAATAGTACAATGTGTCTACAAGTAGCGCATCCTGTTTAGATTTGTTAAGCCTGCAGTGCATTGAACGGTACCACGTAGACAGTAGAGTCCCGTTTGGAATGCAAACGTAGACAGATATATATCATTTGCCTCACTCGAAACGGAAACTGATTCATTTCCGATGCATGGTTGAAGCTCTTTGTGGAGTTCGTCGGCTGCGAATTGCTCACGTTTTCAACATTTGATTGCGACATCAATACCTTTGAAATGTTGTTGATTGTAAATTACTGTGCTTACAGAGAGGAAACCATAACGTGTCATACAATAACGATAAATATTGTTGTAAAGTAAACAAGGATAAACATACAATAGTAAGTAGCTAAGTATTTCCCGCGGGGTTACGTAGGAAGGTGTGCCGACTTCTAGACTCTGTCGAGCCTTAAAACTAAGCAGACGCTGACTGGCATCTCCCGCGCGAGCACTTTCCTACTTCACGTAGCAATCGCGTCTGCAAAATGCAACAATGCATAAGAATTCAATCTCACATTTGTTTCGATATACTTACTCGTGTACCGTCGACAATATTTATTATTCTCTGTTTTCACACGAGACGTTTGAATGGTGCAAAATTAAATGTTCAGGTAATTTATTAAAGTTAACTTTTGAATACAATTAGCTACTCTTTTGTTTACCTTTCTCTTCAAAATCTGATATACTGTCACCTCGAAAGTTTTACCAACTTTTCATCTGGTGCAATTATAAATTAAACTTATATTACTCCCAAGATGTAATGTGGTGGTCTGAAGTAATTATTTCAAAGTTGGGTAATTCATAGATTGAGCAGGAAGAGCGCGTAGCCTCAGGTGTTGTTTTCGACACTAAAGTTGCTCTAAGCCGCACTGAGCTGTACTTAGTGTCCATGCAGGCTTGCGAGCTCACTTAATATTATCTCTGTTACCGAAGTTACAAAGCAATCATTATAGTTTGCTGAATATAACGAACCTTGTCGCTTGAGCAGAACTAATAATTTGTACGATTCTATAAGCTTTCAGCTTACTATCGTAAGTAGCAATAAAATCATAAAAACTCATGCTATTTCCCATTTCTATATTCGCAAAGGCAAAATATCGTATGCAATATATTATTTCAAATAAACGGGGTACTCCGTGAGGCTGAAGTTTGTTGAGTAGCATTAAAAGATTAAAAGTCGACAGTTCGCTCAAGCTGTATCGAATCGAAACTGGAAACGATCTCTCGACTCGACTGTAACATATATTTGCGATGCAGGCGGCGCGTCCGTGGCGAACTTCGCCTGGCGAATGCAAAAATTTAAATTAAAAACATAAATCAGCCGTGTATCGAGTAACTTTCGAGATTGGTGTATATTTCGAATGCACGTTTCACTACACGTATTATGATATTTTAACTGTGTTGATTTTTAATTAAATTGAGCGTTCAATAAACATGAAGTTGATAATTATAATAGCTTCGTGACAAAGGCAGCAGAAGAGAGCATACTTGAGCGAGGGAAATCTACGTACCAGGAAAAGATTCTCTCGCAAATAATTACGGCATAAGAATCTCCACTGAGTATTTTTGAATTAATTGCTTTGAAATTATTATGAGTATCATAATCTCATAATCTTAATTAAGAGAACTTTAGCAAGCTCAAATTAGAAATTTTAATCTTTTGTAAATCCTTCTCCCGTTGGCCGGTGGTGTTTATGAAGTCGGATTTTTTAGGGTTTGGCGTAAAAAGTATTTTTAATAAAATAAATGTTAACTATGTTGTTTTATGTTGTCATATATTATTAAAGTGACGGCACCTTCTGAGGGAACTAGTTAAAACTACCTAATTAGTGGATTAGTAGTAGAAAATGCATT
Organism: Agrochola circellaris; assembly: GCA_914767755.1. Taxonomy (NCBI): domain Eukaryota; kingdom Metazoa; phylum Arthropoda; class Insecta; order Lepidoptera; family Noctuidae; genus Agrochola; species Agrochola circellaris. The sequence continues at coordinate 9,861,944 of OU611847.1, forward strand.
TCAGGAATACTAAGTTAAACGCTGGCTTTACGAATGAATTTTCTTCACACAAATACATGATTTTGGTATCATTCTATTTCATTATTCAACATAACAAATATATGATAATAAAGGGCTAATGAACTGTGAAAAGTAAAACAAAATAAATTGAAATTTCCACCTGGAACACTTAAATGCTTTTAAAGCAACAGACAAAAATATAATCGTATTGAAACAAGTGACAGACAAAGTTCACGGTGCAAGCACCTCGCAGACGGTACAAAGGTACTTAAAAACAAACAATAGCAGCGGGTGTCAAACATCGCACCACGTCAAGGAAAAACCGTTTTGTTTCAAAAGAATAACGCTTTTCCGCTCCATTGGCTCACTCATTTCATTTCCATTGATTCGCTTGAGGAAAACAGGAAGAAAGATAAATAAAAATTGAATGTTACACTAAACAATGATTTGTATTTTTTATTTTTGTAACTTTGTGAAAAGAATCTCCAACTATATCTTACTTATTTTATATAGACTAATCACTTATCCAAATAAATGTTTAACTGTTACAGTAAACAATACATTATCGTATTTTGAGAGAATCATTTTCATTTAAACTCTGAAGTTACAATTCGTATTAATTACATTTTAAGACTTAAAGGAGGTGGTATTTGTTATTCTGACGTTTAAGACGTACTTTTCAAGTATAATTTGATTGAGAAAGGTCTTGTTATTTAATCCTATTTAGAATCAGAATTACAAACCTTAAGGTAAAAGTAGTAGAAAATCTTGAAATCGATTACGATTAAACCACAGCCAGGCAATATCGAGACCAATACTTTCCTACCTTGCTCAGTTTCCAATCCCCCACGTATGTAAGATAAATCATTCTTACATTTACTTCCCGAGGTCGACAAACTGGGAATAAAATCACTCAAGTTATAACAAGGAGTAGTGTTCATTTTGTGAATAGTGCAGACTTAATTAGAGTCGGTGTGATTGCAGCCGTAGACGGCGTCAGCTGGGAGGAATGGTGGACCTACGACGGGATTTCAGGTGAGAGCCATTTATTGTTCATGTCATTGTTAAATTTTATCGCGTTATTTAATATTTATGAATCGTTTGCGAGCACTATTTGTATGCGGGTCTAGAAATGAATAAAACGCTTGTGCAATTTTAGCGTTAGTTGCAGTCGTGTTTTGTTTTTGTTCAAGCAGACTTGCTTGGCTTTTGTTTTGTGTCTGTCTTTTGTTTTATTAAAATGTCTCTTTACTTTTCTTCTGTATCGACCATAAACAAACACCCAGACCTGTAACTACTATCTGTACCTAGGCCATTAGAATAATTATTCCATACGGCAATCGAACTCAAGACTGATATTTCAGATGTCAGCCAACCGAACTGGTTGTTGGAGGTCAAGCGCACCTCCAAAAACCAGTTCCGTTGGCGTAGAAACCAAGATCTATTTCATGCTTAATGAATCTATCTTGAGCTTTTGGCCATTACATGATTTTTTAGTATATTCCTACCTACCATTAAAACAAACTGTTTTTAAACCTTGCTGAAATTTTATATCACAAAATATAATATGTGATAACCACACAAAAATATTGGTCGTTCCTACAAAAAAATATTGAAGAATGCACACGTCTATTATTATATTATGCATTTATTAAAATTATCGATCAACTGTTCGTAAATAAACATACGTGCTCCCAATTGTATAATTTATCTTATTTCATGATCATTTTGCATTTTAAATAAAAGGTCATGTATGCTGGTAGGAATATAATTATTGTGAAATATAATAATTACTTTATCTATATTTTGTCACTGATTGCTGAATAATAGAAAGATTTCTAGAATAGACGGCCTTCAAAGTTAAAGTCAAAGTCAAACAATTTATTTCAATTAGGCACTTATGAACATTTAAGAATCCATTCTATTTTTTGTAAAATTTATTTACAAAAAATATAATGGATCCTAATGGGCAAGAAACTGCACCGTTACTCTTTTAAAATGTTTTTACAATATTTTGTATACATTAATTATATAATTATATGTGAAGACGATGCATCTAGAATAAGATTACAATACCACGATAGGTAAAAAATAATGAAAAATGAAGCAATAACAGATAAATTAATTATGCGATGGATCCATGGTGCTCACATATTTACAAACATTGTAAAATTATACAAAAATTCAAAAAAATTAACAAGTAATACTAATAAGTCAGTGTATGAGTTCAAGAAATCACGGAATGTAAAAAACAGTGTTATAAAAAAATAACAAATTATATAATTAAATTAGCAACCAGTTTGATTTTGTCTAGTACTACTCGATTCCAGTTACAGGGATTCCGTTTAGTTAGCGTTTCGTTTAGTTCAGTTTAGCTGTTGCTTATCTAATATTTTATTTATGAACTGCTCTTTCGGAAAGCGTTATTTTTTATCATAGTGTTACTTTACTGTTTACCAAACCATTACCTTACCAACTTAATTCCTGAAATGTGACTAAACCATTTATTTCACGGAATATTCATTATGAAAGTTACTTAATACTTTCATTAAACTTAATTCAACCGACAAAAAAAAAATAAGTTCTCAAGTCGAAGCATATTTCTTCAAACAATTTTTTCGCAATATCTTACCACTTAAAAATGCACGAACATAGTACAGAAAATCTCAATTCATTGACCTACCGCAAAATATTTGTCCTGTGTGCCGTATCAATTTCTCTGTGCCGATAACATTTTTGCTGGTTTACGTGACACGCAATTTATACGGGCGATTTATCTTGTATTCATATTACTTCATTCGCAAAATTGTGAGGTGTGTTATCGTGTGTTCGGGAACTGATATTTTCATGATAACTTCCGTGCATTTTATGATCGTCTAAATTTTTTTCCGTGAGTGTTGTCTCGGCGTTTCTGTTATATTCAAGCATTTGTTCTGCCTTTGTGATGGCGGTATTATTTGAATAAGAAGTTTTGACCTTATTTCCATCTATCGGTGCCAATGGGTTAATTAGGTAGTAGGTAGCATTTAAAGTAACCACTTCTGCAAATATTATTTCATTCCGGGTTTTATATACCTATACCTACCCGCCATAATCTTATAGTTAAGGACACAGGATTATAAGACGTTTTCTTTCAAAACCCGATAATTATCCGAAGAGGATAGTTACTATGTTTATAAGCACCTTATAACAGACATGACTATATTGACAGTCAAAAAAGAAAAAAAGGAAGAGAACGAAGATACGTTTATTTTTGATAAAACATGACGCAAAGAAAAAAACATAAACGCAAAACAGAATAAATTGGGCTAGTAGCGACAGTAGTGGCAATAGTGTCTAAAAGCTTCTTCTTCAGAGCATGTTCGTGGCAATCTAAATTGAGTCGGCCCAGAATTTGGCTACGGGTTTTGCGCCTTCAATAGCGTCCATCAGTTACTGAACTATTTCTTTTTTTAACGTTTTTTTTTAACCTAGACAGAAAATTCAGTTCCCATTTTCATTCATCCGCTTCGCTTATAGACGAACTAATCAAGACACGGTACAGTTTATGCATTAAAAATGTATCGGGACACGTCGGGCTCAATCCAAAGTTAGCAACTCAAGTTGCGTGCCACCACAACACTCCCAGCCTCATATAATATTCAGTGACATTGGTAATCACCACAAACATTGATTTTCTTAAACATAATGTTATGATTGAAAGATTATCATACTGTGTAAAAAGTGTGCGGTTGGGGGACCTCCGTCAGGAACGAAGTTCCTTCACACATATGATTTAAAACAAAAACAAAATTTTCGCAGCCGTCATCATGTACATTTGACCTCTTTATTGGCTTTAGCACTCTCGAAAGCTATGGAAACGACGACATCCATGACCAAAAATGAGAAAATTCTTGCCATCTTGTATTTTCATTGTGATTAAATTCCAATTGAATTAGAAAAAAACAGTCGCAAGTATGAACGCTTTTTCGCGTGACGATATCTGCCAGTTTACTCCTACCGCAAGCCGCGTTAAAGAACTTCGTTTCAATACACATTTTGATTAAGTCCGCCTTTGTACTTTTTTGAGTGTGAAAAGTTTTAATAAATAAATAAATAAATACAAACAATAATCTTTATTTCAAATTAATGAAGGATAGACAGACGTCACCAACCGTCAGCGCGACAGACGTCGCAACCTGGTGCCCAGTATATATCAGCTAGGTAACGACGCAGCTGACGAACTAGCTAGACGAGGATCCAGAACGGCAGTCTGTTGACCCGAGCCTATCGTACCCATCCCCTTCAACCAAATACGCAGGTGGCTACAGGAGTTCACCCACACATAAGCGGAGCACTGGTGGACCTCGACACCGGGCTGCAGGCAGTCAAAGGAAGCTATGCCATCCTTGGATAGCAGGTTGATCAGCCGTTTATTACGCCTTGACAGGAACAGCCTGCGCCTGGTGACGGGGACCATCACGGAACAGGGTTCGTTAAACAAACACTTCTACACAATAGGCATAACGGACAGGCCTCTGTGCAGGGCGTACATGGAGGCTGAGGAGACCGTTGCGCACGTACTCTTTGAATGCACGGGCGTCACCCAGTTTAGAACAGAAACCCTAGAGTCACCCAGATCCTACACAGATGTTCTGAACAGACCAGGAGACTTAATTATCTTCTGGAGGGGTTATTCCAACCCCCCCCCCGGGTTGGAATAACCACCAAACGGCCGCTATGGCCCACGCACAGGGGTCCACCTGACGGACTGAGTGCGGAAACGAAACTCTTTAACATAGAACAAGTCTTCTACTTCCCCACAGAATAGGTCTATGCACACAAATGCCAAAAACTACAAATGCGCAACGCAAAAAAGCTTATTCCCGATGTAGGAACTTTCCCGTAAAAACAAGATCTATACCAATGCCCGAATTCTAATAAAATCCATAGGATACCGATAGGTTCTTAATAAGTAACGACAACCAGACAATCCTATATCTTATCCTATTTTAGTGTCCGAGCGGAAACAGATGCCCAAAATTCGAGTTTTGTTAATCTAACCCACGGAGAAAACATCCGACGTTATTTGCCGAGAGGCTCACCTATGTTAGTTTAACAACGCAGCATAAACTATTGTTAGGTCTCGATCGAACAAGATGACTTGAGTTATCAGGTCATCTCGTGACAGACTGCTGACTGATCCTCAATTCGAGAAAAACGACATTGGATTTTTCGTTAGTCCTCATATAAACGAGCAGCACGCGCCGGCAGAGGCAACTGCAGCCGTCGACACGTCTACGGTTGTCGTGGACACGTCTACGGCTGTCGACGGCTGAAGTTGCCTCTACCGTAGACGCGTGTCGCTCGTGTGTATGAGCTCTAATATAATACTCAACAATAGCCCGTAGTCTGGACATTTTCCTTGCTTTTGACAAAAGCTTACACCTGTTAGGTAATTGGAACTTGGCAAAATGTGAGGATTCTTATATTTTACCTTTGTTAACACCTCGGGGAATATAAGCGAAACAGAGGATTGTCCCCAGAACTCCACCGCAACACCAGAGGCAATTTTTAGCCTTAATTTAAAGGAGACGGGGATTTCTGGGCCTGATTGTAATAAGTTGACATATGGTTCAAAAAAAAGGTTATATTTTTCTATTACAAAATGTGAAATATCAGCCCATTTTACAATCTGGAAATTGAGAAATCCAAAAATTAAGTTATGGCTACGAACAAAATGGAATATCGATTAAATTAATAGGTCTTTACCTATGAAATTGACGTTTTATATGAAAAAATTTAAACGATTTTTTTTCATGTATTTTTTATTTGTATTAATCGAAGTAATCACCCATGCAATCAATGCATCTTTGCCAACGCAGTGGCAGTTTATTGATGCCCTTCTTAAAGAAATCACCTGGACGGGAGGCAACTAATTCTTCAAAGGCATTTTGTACTGCCTCTCGGGTATTGAATTTTTTTCCCGCCAAGAAGTTATCCAAATTCTAGAAAAAGTAGTAGTCTGTAGGCGCAAGGTCTGGTGAGTCGGGCGGATGACGGAGAGCTTCCAACCCCAGTTCTTGCAACTTGGAGACCGTCTGCTGTGCAGTATGAGGTCGCGCGTTGTCGTGCAGTAGCAGCGGAGACGAGCAATTGTCCAATGCTGGTTGGAGATGTGCCAGCTTCTCCATCATTGTGTTCAGTTCTTCACAGTAAACATCTGCAGTAATGCTCACCCCGTTTGTTAAGAAGCTGTGATGAATCACACCGGCGCTAGACCACCAAACAGTGACCATCACTTTTCTAGGGGTAAGTTTTCGTTTAGGGCATTGTTTAGGTGCTGAACCAGGATCCAACCAACTTGCTGAGCGCTTGCGGTTATCAAACAGAATCCATTTTTCATCGCAGGTAACAATGCGGTTCAAAATTCCTTCATTTGTGTGTCTGTTGAGCAGTGCAAGGCACGTCTCGACGCGTACTTTGCGCTGGCGATCATTGAGTTCGTGGGGCACCCATTTGTCAAGCTCTTTTACCTTGCCAATTTGACGCAAATGGACCAATATTGTTTTGACGCTAACGTCGAAAGCTGCTGCTAATTCAGCCGTAGATTGTGTATCATCAGCTTCCACAATCGCGCTTAATTCGTCATTGTCGACCAAAGTCTTCGGACGACCGCGAGGTTCATTTTTCAGGTCGAAAGTTCCAGAACGGAAGCGAGCAAACCAATAACAGGTGGTGCGTTGGTTTGTAGTGTTAGCTCCGTAAACGTCGTTGATGTTGCGTGCCGCTTGTGCCGCGTTGCTGCCACGACGGTACTCATATTCCATAATTACTCGAATTTTTAACGTATCCATGATGACGAAAAAGATTGAAATGCGATGAAAATGTAACACTAATCAATAAACAAATGACTACTTTTGGAAAAAAAAATCCATGTTTTTAAAATAAAATTAATTTGAAATTAGAATTCTTAGCCAAACAAAAATTATTTTGATTTGAAATAGCCAGTACTGCAGAACGCCAATTTCATAGGTAAAGACCTAATATAATCGACTATCGTGACCGAGTTCATACTATTTAAAAGATGCTTTTACCAGATGATTAATTCAAATACATTAATTATTAGAATTAACGTATTAAACAGTTTAAACAAATTAAATATCTATAAAGATAAATGTTAAAATCGATTCACGTTTGCTAATCGATTATTGTATTTTTTAGTCTATGGTGACATGTCAGTCAGTCACTCGTTTCGTATCGTTTAGTGCGTGTGCGTTTTGAGTGTTGCCTCCCATAGTTTTATTGATATTTTCTTCGACCCCTGCTTTCTTTCTACGGACTTCTGATCTTACTTCTTGTACGACCCTTGCTGCCACCCATGCTCCGTTTAGGCACAAGAGAATGTAATGTTTTCGGAATTTGGTGTTTTACAGCGAACTAACCGCTAGCGGCACTGTATACACCTTCTATAATTGCAACAGCATCCTATCTTTAAAAAAACAACTACCTATCGCACAATGAGGTTATACATCGCACTTCAAAAATCAGCTGTTTTGTTACGTAACCTCACTTTGACAAAATCTCTTTTAACTCGGCTCTCAGATTGCTAAAATCAGCAAAATTTTCAGTGATGGTTTGATAATATAGTAGCTATTAATTGATACCAATTTCATCTCTTTACATCCAGGCCCAAGATTGTATGAAAGCGTATCCGTCTCCTTTTATACATTCCTGGTGAGTTACTGTTAAGTTAAACAATAGGTACACATATAATATTAATGTTTCCAAATGCTAGAAATATCTTCTATAAAATAATTTTGCCCGTAAATTTTGAAATACAAAACAACATTAATAATGCTAATTAAATAAGTATACATAAGCTAATTACTGGATCATTGCCTTCATCATTATAATTGTATACATACAATTAAATAGCGAACTTTAATTTTAAAGTAATCTACAGCATTTAAAATATATATTATTATTATATAGGTTAGTTTAAGAAAAATTTCTAGTCGATTCGCATGAGTAGATAGGTCTATTACAAAAATATTGGTAGTAATCCGCATGAACATCTAAGATCGAGTACCTAATAATAATATGGATATCATTTAACAACAAAACCAATAAAAAACTGTAATTTAAACTGGTTTTGATATTTCACCGTACGAGTCAAATGAATTAATTGTTACCGTTTGGAACTAGTGTTACACCGTAAATGTAATATTGAAAGTTTATGTAGTAAAACTGCACGTAGGTAAATTGTGACGGTTTTGAAATTTGGTTTGGCATGACAACAATTATTTATTTATTGTTTTATTTGAATAATTAAAGAAAACTTACAACATAATAAGCATTTTCAATAAAGAGGGTAAAGAGTTAAGCAGAGGTGTACCTAATATTACGTACACCCACATTTCGCCAGTTTTTAAAGTTTTTAAAGTTTTAATAGGGGTTGAGCCTATTGCCACCAACCGGACACAAATCCAGACTCCGAGCTGCTACTGAGAAATTCCAGATGGAAAAACCCAATTATGCTTTACCTGACTCGAGAATCGAACCCAAGACCTCATGCTCAGCAGTAGCGCTTGCGACCGGTACACCAACGAGGCATTCTGAATATGGCCCTTGTAAATTTCATTTCATTTCACAATTTTTGTTCTATAAGTATAACTAAACACCACGGACCAGGTTATTACCTACATAAACTGAAAGGAAAATCCTTTTAAGCAAAGTTTATCTGAGACATTGCATGCCCCATACAGTGCCAAAAACAATAAAAAAATGCATGCATTAACGGAAAGTTCACTTAACGCGTGGCCATAAAGTGGGCGTGACCGCAACCGCTGCGCCGGCTTACTCATGCAATTTTCAAGGTCATAAATAATAAAACCGTGAATACGATCCAAAGCACTTTGGCTACTTTCACGCCACTCCCCGCCAATATTGAAATACCTTGGGAAAATAAATGTATGCGGTTTTTCAGAACGCTAATCCGTGTAAAATATTTTTGTTCGGTTAATCATTCCGGTTATAAACATGAGCGGTAAATTGGGTGTTAATTACAATAACTTTATGTTATTATCATTATCAGCTCCGCGTATTTGTGCAAATATTGGAGTATTCAGTTCATTCAAATGAGGCTGAAAAAGGAAAACATGCATGGGAGGCCCTCTCACTGACATTTTTCATTTTTTCATCATTATAACTGACAGATTAGAAGGCAATGAATTGATCGAAATTAATTCATTCTAAATCAAAAGATTCGCTTGAAACTAAAAGATTACATCAGTAATTTCCAAATCTTCGTTGCAGTTGCTAACAATATTCTCCGATTTCGCCGAAAACGGCGAACGCAGGTGGACAAACAGCTTAAAGGCGAAGTAAGGCTCGAGCCCCGGCTTAGGACGGCACCGGCTCCGACACGGATCGGAACCTGCTGTTGATTATTTAGGAACATGCTAAAAGCTGTGCTGGGTAAAGTGACAAGGGACAGGAACACTGTGTTTTCCACTATACAGCATGTATAAGAAAGGTGTGGTCATATTTAAGGGTGTGGAACAGCCAATCAAACTGAACAACTTTCTCCATGGAACCAATATCGTAATCGCGAAAAAAGATCAACTATCCTATACGAAACCTTAATACAGCGTGCCCAACATATCTGTGCAGGCGGCAAATCATAGAGCTAATTAACTAATATACCGAATTTGTCATGCCGTTGCACTTTTCTTTGACAAGCAGCGCCTCCGTGAACTGCAAACTTAAAGTGGTCATGCTGTACCTAAGTAGGTACTCGACCCAAATGACGACTCTACGGACAGCAGATGTACCTAGGTAGGTACTAGACCCAAATGACGACTCTACGGACAGCAGATGTACCATCAAAGAAGTTCATAACTAACCACCGTAGGACTATACTTGCTAGTAGCGCTCGGCGGCGATAGAACCGGGCCGATAACAGATGTGGTCATCGTGTTCACGGGATTTTGTTTTCAAACTGGTTAGATATGAACGTCTTTGATGGTACCTAGGTACCCGACCCAAATGACGACTCTACTGACAGCAGACTTTTTTTTCTCGATTATGATGTTGGTCCCATGGAAAAAGTTTTTCAGTTTGATGGTCTGTACCACTGGTCTGATACATCCTGTAAATTATGCCCAATAATTACCAATCATTGCAAAAGTCTTGCATATAATTTAAAACATAACCAGCCTAGTGCGTGTCGGACCACGCACAAGAACATTTTCTTCAACTACAATGTTAAGTTAATTTTTGGAAAAAACCTTATCATTGTAGTTGAAGAAAACGTTCTCCCATACATCGATATACGCCACGGTCAATTGTCCAACTGCAAATGTAAGTTTGTAATCGCATTTTTTTTTTGTGTGATAAGGCTAGAAATTAATTATTTTCGGACTCTTTTACTTGCGCTGTGAGACCTTGCTTCTTGCCAAATTTCATGATTCTTAGTCAACGGGAAGCACCCTATAAGGTTTTGATTTATTTGCGAGTATCAAAATATATCGCATAATGGCCGTATTTTTTTATTGCGTCAACTTAGAAGCTTGATTTTTAGAGCTCTAAGGGACCGTAGACATACGTATTTGATATAAATTTCAACTTTATACGTCCACGCATTTCTGAGAAAATTTTCTTGGCAAACTGACAGATAGACGGACAAATAAATGATCCTATAGGTAAGGGTTACGTTTTTTCCTTTTGAGGTATGGAACCGTAAATATGAAAGAAAAACATTGTTAAAAGCAGTCAATGGGTAGAACAGTTTCTTAAGTGAATTATCTTTGGCAACGACTCATTCAAAATGAATTACCCAATAATTCGGTTATTCGGTCAAAGTTAAAGTTCATTTATTTCAAATAAGTACATAAAAGGCACTTTTGAACGTCAAAATTTACAAGAGAATAGAATTGATTCTAGTCGCGCCTTCCAAAAGGTTGTTTTGTATGGAGAAGAATGGGCAAGAAACTCCACCGTTAGTCTTTTTAAATTTTTTGTATACATTAATTATGTGTGAAGACGATGCATCTAGAATAAAATTACTATACCACAATAGGTAAAAATAATTAAAAAATGAAGCAATGACAGACAATTATGTGGTAGATACCTACATGGTGGTCACATATTTACAAACCTTGTGTAAGAAGAGAATTTTCCTAAAATTTTACAATTAATAAGTCAGTGTACTAGCAATGTTCTACTGAAACCAATACATTTTCCATGGCTATAACAAAACCTATTTGATTAGGTATTTTTGCTAGTCCATTTTCATCTATCAGGTAAGCTTTGTCACTTGTGGGAATTTAAAAACAAAGTCGATAATTATCAAAAAGGAAAATGTAAAAATGTTTACCCACGCCTCTCACTGTTTACAAGTAATCATTTCAGTGTGTTAGTTAAAGTAATCACATAATGTAAAATCAATGTTATAAAAATAATAAATTGTACAATTAAATTAGCAACCAATTTGATTTTGTTTAGGTAGTCAATTTGGAAACATTTTTCTTTCAGTCATTAATTCATTATCTTTCAGGATCCAGTTAAAAGGGTATAGCCACTTCCAAATATGACTTCAAAAATACTGCTATCAGATTGAATGAACACAATTATATGCACGAGAAAATTGAAATAACTTTTGCAATGCGTATGAAATTCACATACACCGAACATTTACAATAAGGCCTTTGTCATTTCGATAATTAACACAGTTCCATCTGATACCAATTGGCGGTGGACATTCATAAAATATATATTATAAATACCTACTTCCTTTGGTATAACTGATAAATGTACAATTATGTTCGTATCGCATAACTCTCATTTAAAATTATTGTAATTCGAATTTACTTAATTTTAAAGTACCTTCGTAGGTAGGTATCCGTTATTTGCTATTGTGTATCTGATATGTCGTTTTTAGTCAATCACTATCACTTACAGCCCGATTCAAACCAAATGGCGGCTCCGGACTTAAGGCGAGTCGCTGCGCAGATGAATTCATTCGTCAGCCCGTGAGGGGTGCGGTACTGCGCAGCGAGTGGCTAACTTCCGAGCCGCCATTAAGTTTGAATCGAACTAGGTACAACAATAATTGCTATTTATTCGCCAACGATATTATGTAACACATTTTTTATTGTTTTTCTATTTCCATGGATTCTTAAATTCTAAACTTACAATGATGTTGGTCATATTGGTACCTAGTACGTGCGGTGCCCATAATTAAGTATCCATCCACCCGAACATATTGTTCAATGTGAACCTAAGTCTAGTTAGTATTAAACAAACATAACTCTACCTACAACAAAATTCAAGTTAAAAAGAACCCATTCTTTCAAGTTAATTGAAAGAATGGGTTCTTTTTAACTTGAATTTTGGAATATTATTTTGGAATGGAATTTTAACTCGTAGTCACACTAGATTGTCACACCAGCACGCGTAACATTGGGCACGCCACAATTGTGGCGATAAGTCCCCTCTTTGAGGAGTGGCTAGAGAGGCGCCACGGCGCCCTCACCTTCCGCCTGACGCAGGTCCTCACCGGACATGGTTGTTTCGGGAGGTTCCTGTTCAGGATAAAGCGGGAGGAAACGCCCGGGTGTCACCACTGTGTGGATCGCCCGGAGGACACGGTAGAGCATACGGTGGAGGTCTGCCCAGCTTGGGCGGAGCACCGCCGTGTGCTCACGGAGGCGATTGGCGGCGGCGATCTCTCGCGGCCGGCCCTGGTTCAGGCCATGGTCCGGAGCGAGAGTGCATGGGAGGCCGTCACCTCCTTCTGCGAAGCAGTAATGCTCGCGAAGGAGGAGGCGGAGCGCGCGAGGGAGAGGCAAGATTCGCGCCCTCGCGCCCCTAGTCGCCGCAGGAGACGCCCCGGGCGTCGGGAGTCGAGAGCCGACTTCCGGCCACCGTAGGCGCGGGCTTGCGGACGGTGAGTAATGGGTAGCTCGCCGTCCGATAGGGACCAGGCCTGGGTCGACGGCGCGTCGTGTTCCACGCGCGCCTCAAAGGGATGTCAGCACCAACTGACGGGGGTCGGACTGGGGGGGTCCGGAAGGGCCAATGCCTGCCGGGGTTGCGGGTTTGTCCGAAAGGGATATCGCGACCCCGGCACACAGGCAACGGAAGGAACACGGGTGAGTTTTAGTCAGTAAAAGTCTGACACGCCCTCTCGCTCCGCCCAGAGCGGAAGAAGTTATTTGATAATTTCCCACCCTCAAAAAAAAAAAAAAAAGCACGCGTAACATGACAACCATAGAAATGAGTTTTCTACGGGTTTTGTCGACGGCAGAATAGTCAAAATGACAGATTTTGATTGTTTATCTGTAATTTTGTCTATTCTTCCGTCGACAAAGCCCGTTTCTATTGTGGTCATGTTAAGCGTGCAGTGTGACTACACAGCACAGTATTATTTTGCCTGTTAGTCACACTGGTAATTTTTCTACGTCACTTACCACTTATTATTAGTGCGGTGAAAAAATACCGATAATTATTAAAATGCATTTTGTAGATAATTACTAAATATCTAAAATCTTCAATACACAAAGCACAAACCGATTAACAAATCAATAGGAAGCACTCAATTTATGATGATAAATTTATCTTTTTTATGTTCGTCGTGGAACAAATTCAATCCAATTGAGTCTGTGCTAGTTTCAAGTTGATCTGAGTCAACATTTATTGAACTGGGTCTTGATTCCATTACTTTAAAGCTGCGTTCTCACTGGGAGCACTCGCGTGTAATGGACGAATCGACAGCGAACATTTTCTGCAGTGAGGACGATAAGCCGACTGTTATAATTTTCGCTTACGAAATTGATTTAACAATCTGTTGAATAAATTTACTTTTAAATACAGATAGTTGTTTCGGGTCTGTTTGTGTAGGGTCAACCTGCCCACGCTGTAAAAAAAAATCCAAGTGCATCACGTCAAGTCAATTAAAGTCAAGCAAAAAGCAAGCGCCAAGTCTAAAGCAGATATCAGATCGCTTCACTCTTTGTTCATTTTTGTATTTCACTCCAAGTGAAACGAATTCATTTGTGAACCGATCCAATGATGTTGGATTTCGACACTAGGCATCTTTCACTCGCCTGCCGTATGATCAAATGAAGTCAAGGGAGCACATGAACGTTCATTCCTATATAATTTTGTGTACCAAAGTAAACGTGGATTGAAACATTCACGCGAATGGAACATTCACTGTAGTGAAGCGTCTGATATAAACTTAACATTTTTTACGTGTTATTTTCTAAATGCAGTCATAACTTTTATCAACCTTAATGCTAGATGCAAATTACATGTATGGCAAACGTTTCAGTAACGATTACTTTAAAATATTAATACCGAATTTGTACATTGAACCGTGACGAATATTATTATTTTATTTACTAATCACCATTAGGCGCTTGCTTACGATCCATTACGTCTGTGCCTTTGGAATTAGGAGCTTATAAAAATATGTAAATGCAAGCAGTGTGCTCTAAATTCACGAATCTGTGTAACAGGTCCAGCATTCTGGGGGTTGATCAACCCAGAATGGTCGCTCTGCAACAAGGGCCGGCGTCAATCCCCAGTCAACCTGGAACCAGACAAACTGCTGTTCGACCCCAACCTACGGTTTTTACACATAGATAAACATAGGGTGAGTGTTCCTAGTTAACTTATAATTTTGTTTAGTCAACTGATTAACTGTTAATGAACTTTGTCTGGGGTCGGCTTAAGGTCTAAAAACAGGAGTATCTATTTTCTTCTTTGAAACGTTGGTCTTCCATAATCCGATAAAAGTACCAACAGGCTTGACCTAACATAACATAAAGTAAAATGGACAATATCGTCAACAACTCAATCTAGTTAATTATTAACAAACATTGACAAAGGCTTTTCCTACACTGCACTGCTGGAAAATCTAAGCATGCTTCTCAAACTTTTATAATATCCTCTACCCTCAACGAACAGTTACTGTATTTTTTTTCTGCTATAAATATGTACTTATAACGTTTATATTATTTACCAGATAAATGGCCTAATAAGCAACACAGGCCACTCAGTGATCTTCACGGTGGAGAATGAGACGCGACATCACATCAACATAACTGGGGGCCCACTCTCCTACAAGTACCAGTTTCACGAGATACACATACACTACGGCCTACACGACCAGTTTGGATCTGAACATGCCATTAATGGGTATACCTTCCCTGCAGAGGTAAGCACGAGATTTTCTTCTTTTATATCGGCAGCTCATCGTACCCTGCACTTTTGGGGACCAAAAAAACGCCACTGATGCGGCCACGATTAACGTGGTCGCCTACTGCCGATCGATTTTGTAAAAATATCACCGTGAAACTTAGGTGAAGTGAGCGTGAAGTGAGCTGTCAATAGTGTTAATCCCTAGCATCGTGCCGGTCGATTTGTGACAGTGACAGCTCACTTTAAGCTCACTTCACCTAAGTTTTCACGGTGAGATTTTTACAGAATCGACCGGCTGGACTCAACTAATTTAATACTAATACCTAAATTGCATTGACTCGATAAGTCCCGAAGGCCGTGATTTAATTTATTTTTGTTGTATTAGTATTAAGTCAGAATTTTCCAAAAATTATTACACAGGCTGACTTTATAAAATCTGATCTAAACCTGAAGGAATATATAAATTATCCCCCTGGCTTAAGGTACACAGTGACGTAGATTCATATCCTCATAAAGTCAGAGATTCGCAACACTCATGATACATTATGTAAGCAACCGAGGATAAAACCTAAGTGAAGCGTCGAATAAACATGTAACGTAGATAAACGTTAAAATGTTATCAGGGATTTCTTCGGAAAGGTCTCAAAAGAAAGCGTAACAGATGTTTTCACACGCATCCTCGCGCCTTCGTCGTTGAGACGTTCAAATCCCAAATGTAATCCCGACGAACGACTTGACTGTGAACCAACTCAACCATGCCTCCTGTTTATTTATGTGACAAATTCTTACGTAGCCATGTTAAATCTAAAATCATGTGCTCCATCTCATGGAAGTGGCTTTTAACTCCGTCATGGTTATTGTGACGTTTCAAGTTCATACGAATGAAAAACCTGAATTGATTTATAACGGTTATAATAATTATTTATATTTCTGTAAAAGCTTGCGTGACGATCTAAGGCCCTAAGTCTGAAACTTTAATTGTTTTTTATTTTTTTTAATGATATTTCTATTATATTTTAATGGGTAACCAGTAACTGTTAGCGCGAATGCAAATAATTCAAATGCAAAAGACTTTTATTTTTCTACATGTATTTTCTGCATAATTAATTAAATCTAATTAACTTCTTGAAAGAGAAATCAATATTTTTATACTGAGTAACCCTTGTGAAAGATATCGCTGACGCCAAATAAAACCTAATAAAATTAACGGCCAATTAAAATAACCTATGTACTTCAATAAACCTTTATAAAGGTTACTTAGGACAAAAACCAAGTACCTACTTAACTGTTATAATTTCATTTGTTCCAGATTCAGATATTCGGTTTTAATTCACAACTGTATTCAAACTTCTCGGAGGCTCTGCACAAAGCTCAAGGAATTGTTTCAATATCCCTATTGTTACAGGTAATTAATTTATTAAGTCAATTCAAATGTTGAGTACACCTGGCAGGTATTGTATTTTTGTGAACACAAGGTTTAAGAAGAGTTCAGAGGTCACACAACACTCATCTTATAGTCCACTGCTGGACCTACTGAGTGGAGTTCATGATAAGACATAAAATGATACCACGAATTCTCTGATGTCTTAACAAATACACGGATAAGTATTTTCAAGCCTTATTTTTCCCGCGTGGGTTTTATATCTTTCTCTTTTCATTACGTGAAGGGAGGTCAAAGTTGTAACTTTTATAAGCAACATTTCACACACTTATCCAGTTTTTAAATTGCTAGAATATTTTTGTGAATTAACTATTGAACATAAGTAGCTATCTACTTGATTGTTGTTTTCAGGACGCCACAAAAAGACACATAGAATACGTTGTATCTTTTACTGCCGCATCCTCACCCCCACGAAGAGAAGAGACAGTTCACATAAGCGTGTGAAAGTGCATGTGACACGCGACTTAGGCAAAAGTTTGCAGTCACAGCGAGATCGCACTTTAGCGCTCTTGCATGTTTGTAATGATCGTGTTTAGTTGAACGTGCGACTTCGTAATAATTTATCTTATAAGCAACAAGCTACTTCCGTTGACGTGCGTATTATAAGTCGTAATAAATTAAAAGCTTATTCATAAAAGCGTAAACTAAATTGGTATTTGCTCGCTCACTTCATTTTCATGAAAATTACAAGGACGCTATAAAGAGCTAGAAATTAGTTTTTTTTTTTCTTTAACGTACGGGGATCGCACTGTGTTCCTGTAAATAAGCTCCTCCGCTGGTCATAGTAATTTCCTAAGTTGCACCACAATATCCAGTTCTCCGACTTTCGAATCCAATGAGTCCCAGACGTCTTGTTAATAGAAAGAATGAAATATTATTGAAAACTCAAAGAAAGTACCGATACACTCTACTCGTAGTATACATCTCGCCAATGCTTAAGGCACTAAACGATTTTCTAATTACAAATAATGCAGAGAGGTGTTTATTTAAGTACTTAACCGTTATTGTATCCACCGAAGTGTTACCGGCCGCACCTCTTCATGGCGTCGAACTGAGCGCAGTTAATTAAGGAAATTGGATTTTTCTGTGCGCCATTGGATTAGCCAGTAAAGCTATTAGTTCAAATTAAGTAACTGTCTGAGCCGTGGTAGCTATGGCCGTCAGCTCGTCACCACTCGGGGTCAGCGTGGACGCCCTGTGCTTTCAATTAATTGGTACCATTTAATATTATCTACTGTATCAATATTTGGATAATGGTCGGTTTACATTTGCGAAGAACTATGTTTAGCCATTTTTTATTCTAAGCTAAGTGACTAAGGAAAAATTCAGTCTTTCAGACATAATTAAGCGAAATTGTGTTTTTGCCTGTGTAATTTTTCAAGTAAAATATTTTAAGACTTAAAAGTAATTTATATAACTTAAATATTTTACTTGGCAGGTGAAAGTGTAGGTATAATTATGCAGGTTTCGTCTTTATGTTATAAATACTAATATTATAATATGATTAGATTTATTCGCTTTCACGCAAAAACGGCTTAACGGGTTTAGATGAAATTTGGCACATGGGTAAACCATAACTTCGGTCAGGACATAGGATACTTTTTGTCCCAATATTCCCGCGGGATCGAGACTTATGTGGGTGAAACCGCGGGGCGCAGCTAGTGTTACCATATTTTTGGTCTAGCTATTTGAAACTAAAGTTAAATGTTAACTTAGGCCCCATTTTGTTTTCTCACACCGTCATCTTAAAGACAGGTTATTTTCGATCGTTTTATGGTTTTCCTTAATGAAGGCCAGCGCCTGTGTTAGCACATCCCATCCGATGTTGTCCCAAGGGGGAACATGTTTGCCGACACGTTCATATTTCGCTTGTGGCCGCAGTTAACTGAAACTTTGCTAAAGCAAGCTATTTCCCCACACGACAAACAATTAGCGCTGTGTCTCTGGCTTTTCTTTTTATTAAAGAAGTTGCAGGATAACACTCGATTTTAGCGGATTTCTGTATTTCTATTTTTAACTTTTTTTTAAACCATCTATATTCAGTGTTATGGGGTTTGGTTTCCGCACTTAGTCCGTCAGGTGGACCATTGTGTGTGAGCCATGGCGGCTCTTTGGTGGTTATTCCAACCAGCACACCTCACTCCAGAAGTTAATTAAAACTCCTGGTTTGTTCAGAACATCTGTGAAAGATCTGAGTGACCCGAGGGTTTCTGTTCTAATCTGGGTGGTGCATTCAAAGAGCACGAGTGCGACGGTTTCCTCAGCCTCCATGCACGCTCTGCACAGAGGAATGTGTATTATTCCTATTGTGGGGAAGTGTTTGTTTAGCGAGCAGTGTCCCGTGATGGTCCCCGTCACCAAGCGCAGGCCGTTCGTGTCCAGACGTAATAAACGCCATAGCTTCCTTAGACTGCCTGCAGCCCGGTGTCGAGGTCCACCAGTTCTCCGCTTGTTTAAACCATCATATTACCTTTTTTTGGGTGGGAATTTATCAAATAACTTCTCCCGCTCTGGGCGGAGCGGGAGGGCGTGTCAGACTCTTACTGACTAAAACCCACCCGTGTTCCTTCAGTTGCCTGTACGTTGCCAGGGGCCACGGTATCCCTTTCGGACTTTCCCGCGACCCCGGCAGGCATCGGTCCTAGCGGACCCCTTTCGTTGTGCTGACATCTCTTTGAGGCGCTCGTGAAACAATCTACGATTACGATCGCTATAGTATTTAACTAGATAATTTCTAAAGAAAAGTAATTCTATGATTTGTGAAAGTATGAAGACGCTATTTAACAATTCTATATGTGTTTAAAATTAGTAGCCATTTTAATAAATATTGATTTGATATTAATCGATCAATATTGTTTCAGCTTGGTGATTTATCAAATCCTGAACTAAGAGTTCTAACGGAAGAATTAGAAAATATCAAGTACGGTGGTAAGTATCGTAAGTACATTAATTTGAAAAACAAAAGAATGAAAATAAGTTGATTTTTAGACACGCTATTGAAAAAGTATTAAAGAAGCCGCAACCATTTTGGAATTAAAAACTAAAGGAGATAGAATGAAATACAAATGGCGCACCTAAAATAGAAAAGTAGAGGAAACTTGAAAACGTATTTATTGTAGAGTGCTCAGCCGATAAACTACTTTCTCTATTACCTATCTTCTAAAGAACTTACTCGAGATAAAATTCGTTAGCTCCAGTTTAATACTCAGCACTACTTCTGTTAAAAATACATTATTTTAAAGAAGTTTAAAATGTTGGTGTATATTTTAACTTTGGCGGTGTGTCCTATTACTCTTTTTGAATTAAGCGTGACTTGTATGTTCTATAATAAAACGGTTGTAAAAAAAAGACGCTTAGCGAAGCCCACTTGAAGAGACTCACTTTTACTCCCCGTGATTGGTTACGGAGATATTGAAGAACATTGTTCCAACTTTTTTTCACGATAACAAGTTTTAGATGTTATATCTTAACTTTAAATACTGAGCACAAAACCTGCATCGTTGCATGAACCCATAAGCAGAATGTTTTGTGTCAGTTACATTGCGTGCCGTAAAAAGCGATTTTTTACACTAAAATTAAAGTCGTTTCCTAGCAATAATTTATGCTCAATATTCTTAGTTTGATGTACAGAATACGTAGATAATAACTATATGATGGGTCTTTTTAAACTCTGTATGTTTATCCTCGTAGGTGCTGAGATGCCAGTAAACAAGTTGTCAGTTCGGGGCCTCCTGCCTGATACGGACTACTACATGACGTATGACGGCTCGACCACGGCACCGGCCTGCTATGAGACAGTCACATGGATCATCATCAACAAACCCATCTACATCACCAAACAACAGGTAAATACCTAAATCGTGAATAAACTCAGTCAATCCCAATCCCACTCAACTGCTGGACATAGACCCTCCCAAATTCCACAAGAACACTCGGTTCGCGGGCTTCCAGTACCAATATGTTCCAGAAGTCTTTTGTATGCCATGAGTCCATCTAGCTGGCATAGATTTTCTTTACTAACTTTGGTTAGTAATGAAAATGTTGCTACTTTTCGTCTAAACGTTTCGTTTGCATAAACCCAGGTTCGCACGGATGTATTTTTATCGCGGCAATTTTTTTTTCGTACACTGGATTTTCAACTCTCCGTATTGAGCCGAGCATTGACAATCCAACAGAGCGCATCCAGCGCGTATCCCAGCGCGTCAAGAAAACATGCATGGATATTCAACTCTTGGCGCTAAGCAGAGGGTGGAAAATTCAAAACGCGAAAAAAAATCGCCGCGATAAAACACGCCGATGCGAACCTAGGCTAACAGGGATGGCACCAAAAAAAATAGTTTTTTAGTCCGTCTTTGTGATGAAAAAAAATATTGGACACGATTTTTTTCTTTTTTTACGTAATCTAAAGACAGCGATACATTGAGTTAAAGTAAGCCATGACGTGACGAGTATGTAGATTTATACTTACTAGTGATGTAGCGACCCCCACTCCCCGACTTAAAATGCGTTTTATCTAAGTAATTGTTTATTAATATGATAAAGCATAAATACTTGTCTAATATTTTTTTATTATCTGACTGACGGAGTAATTAGAATTTCATTTTATTTACCCAGACATCATCCCTATTGCGTGAAACAAACACAGATCATCATTTTCATACTTACCTAAAACAACTCCACATAAACATAGTTCTGTGATTAGATATATCGTACCAATCACTTATCAAAAGATAAACGCTTAGTTATAGGCAGCTTATAGGCAGCAAGATCCTTGCAAATTGTTGATCTTGGATTGGTAGAAACTTGAGTAACAGCTGCATCTCAACTGGCACAACTTGTACAAGTCAGCTACAAACTTATAGAAAAGTCATAACTGGTTGAGCTTTCATATCGTCAGCAAACCTATTTTCGATATGAGAGCTCAACCAATTTGTAACGAGAAACATAGTATATAAGACAATTACTATCACAACAAAATTCATGCGTAGATTTTACAACTTTACACATTAATTATTAATTATTTAATATTCAAACTGATCGCTGACTATTTGAATTCATTTACTTCTATTATCTACTAAATATATTTTTTTTATCGTAGAAACTTAGATTATTATCAATATCAACTGTCTCTAAATATCCCAATAAACTTATCAAAAGCTCATTAAAAACTCTTTCAACAAATCATCAAAAGTGCATTAGGAAAGAATGCTCAACGCTCAACAGTAGCTCAGTACTCAACAGCAGTGGGTCAGTGCTAACAATCAATATGTGCGGTAACTGCATCCGTTCAAGTTCGCCGTTTGCATTATACGCCTCCCTGCCCTCCTTGTTCCACTACAGATGTAGGAGTTACGGAATAGCTTTCACGAAAATTAAAGTTTTATGTTTATAATAAATTACCAAGAGATTGGAAAGATTTAAATGCTTTGCTGTATAAGAATAGACTACGTCAATTTTTGATAGGTAAAACGTACTACAGTGTGACTGAGTTCCTATCTGAGAAAAATATTTGTTGACTTTTCTAGTATTCGTTATATATAAGGAACTCTAATTTTATTGAATATTGATTAATTTAATGGCATATAATTTAATAATAATTGATCGAATGATAGATAATAATTTGATGTAAATAATATAATTATGATAATAATTTGATGTGTGTGATACTATAAAATAATATTAATTTGACCTAAATATGTGAATGCTTCATGGCAAAATATGGCTAACACCTATTGATGTATCATCTACCCATATTTGCAAAAATAAAATTATTCTATTCTATTCTATTCTATGATATTAGAAACTGAAATCTGATGTTAACCGATATGGATTTTGTAGATGATTCTGTAACTGGTTAATTTGAAGTTATTCAGAACCTCACATTTAAATCATCGCAGGATTACACATTCACACTGACTCTAGTTGGCGAAAAGTTTGTAGGTAGGATGCGAAATTTATGATTTCAAACTCAAATCAAATATTAATTTATCTAGAATCATCTTAATTAGGTATTCCTTATCTCAAAAGCAAAATGTTGATATAGATAAGAAACTTGAAACTTTTGAAGGGCGTTGAAGACAAAACTTTCTAGGGTAAAAACTTTTTGTTTCAAGGTGCTTGTCGAACCAAAAATCCATGAAGACGCGTATACATACCGAAGGTACTCAGCCAGACGTAATTAAACTAGCATGAGCACTTTCGTCTTGAATTACACAGTGAACATATTTCTCGGGTCCACTTAATAGCCTAACTACAGCCACAGTCGCCTTACGCTCGCGGCCACCGCATCCAGTCGAAGACAAGTATCAGTGGATTCAAGCGTGGTTGGGGCAGCGTAATAACATTTTCATTTGTGCCCACGCTACAATAAACAACTCACGTCCCTCGCCTTTAGACAAAGACTCCGCCGTGAATTATGTACGTGTTAAAAGTAAACTGAAAGTGCCGCGTTGTGTGGCTGTTATTATAAATCATTGTTTATGTTTTCCGTTTGTGTTGGTCGGAAAATTAAGTGCTAGTGGAAACTGCTTGCAATCTCGCGGGGAGTTGAGCGAACGCCATGTGGCCGCTGCTTGAAGTGCAATTTACAACACCACTAACGTGCTTAGTTTTATGCTAATAAAAATCCCCACACCTTTATGGTGGCAGGAGTCATAAAAATTGAAACAAAAGTAATAATACGTGTGAGCTTAACTGTAGAAAATAAACTCTTGACGTTGGTGATGCCTATAACGAGCGTCATACAGCTATTTCCCAAATTGCCCATAAAGGGGAAACCGCGAGAGAACATTTCTATACAAACACAACACATACATAGGCATTGTTAATGTATACCCGTTTCCTATGGCCACAACTTTTCAACAAATTCATCACTATTTTCCCACAGCACTGATGAAAATTACTTTCCAGTTACCTAATAAAACGCTTAAAAATAATAACACCGTTGAACAGCTACAATAAAATCCATGTAAAGCTCAACAAACCAAACATAGCCTTCGCACCAAACACCACAATACAAACCAAATTACAGTTGGGAAAATCAAAGTTTAGGCGGAGTCTATAATTAGAATCAAATTGTTTAATACAGCGTAAACAACGATGAGAATCAGATAGCCGCGGTCGCGTGCTCCGCGCCAGTTAATCCGACCGTGGCAACAACATACCTATACGTACTCCATGGTAGTCACCCAACGTTATAAAAGGAAGAAATTTCAATTTACTTGAAATAGCACTCCACCTATAAACACTTGTAAATGTTATAATAGAAACTGAACATCGTATGCATTGAATTTTCGAAATTACTTCTGCAGGTCTTGTAGCTCTACTGTGTCCATTTTCTTAGTTCGCTATTCTGTTAGAAACATTTTCTCGAAGCCAATAATCGTCTTACAAAATTAGATAGAGTGTACTTACTGATTTTTAACGTTATGCTTCTTCCTCTTGAATAAAGTTACTCCCTAGAGCAATTTCGTCTTCAACGTGACCCCAACAAAATAACCAGCGCATCTTCCGTATAATATTTGGCAAAGGCGTCATAAATTTCAAAATAGGGTTAGTCATTTTACTTTCAAGAACTTCAGTGTCAACATAATTGAATTTCATGACTGTAGCTGCACGGCTTGAGGCGGCTGATGCAAGGCGACGCCAGGCACCCCAAGGCTCCCCTCGGCAACAACTTTCGGCCGCCCCAGCCTCTCCACCACCGAGCCGTGAGGACCAACATTGACTTCGATCTCAGCAAGGTAAATTACACCTTAAAGGAAATTAAATTAAGCACAAACTCCTCTGGAGACACGCTTAATAATTCATATTGTATGCTAAGCTGGGTTCCTAAGCGATATACTCGTACTTAGTCGTTGCATTGTGTATGTTCCTGTAAAATGGTTAGCTGTACTATTAGCGTAGCGCTAATGAATCGTATTTGCTTAGTCGGCGCTTGAGTTGACATCGTTTGTGTTAATTGTTTTTTAAATTTTCAGTATCCTGGGAAGACTTGTCCAAGCATGCATCGAGACATGCATTATAAAGGTAATTATAGTCTTGATTACTTTCACAAAACACCAATTATTTCATGATTTTTCCAATACTCTCGTACGATATTTTCTAATAAAAAAAAATGTTAGCAAGCTATCCAATTTTCCATCGAAGCCTACAGCCATTACAGACATAAACTATCTCCACAATCACCGAGCAACTGGTGTTAGTAACAGTAACCTATGTAGCGATAACGATAATTTCACAGTTATCGCGATTGCAAATTACGTAATTGGCGCAGTTACATTTCGTGTTCAAATATGAGGGCGGCTTTTGTAATACCGATAGCGAGTAGCATTGCCTTAATTAATACAGTAGCAATAATCGAAGGTTTTTTTTTAATAATCAAGACGAACTTCTCATTAAAAATATGTAAAGTCAATCCAGAAAAGGTATGCGCTCCGGTAATCTTCGTGTTTCCGAATTAGTTCGAACGTCGTGCCGCATTGTAATCCTACACTGAGGCAAAGCTTCTACGTTTTGTACTGCAGCGATTTGTCGTAGTGCACCTATCATAGCGCGTTTGTATAAAGCTTTCTCTCTGTTGGGTTACCTAATCTGGTCGCACCTTGTCATAATTATGTTACTCAAATTATTAGAAAGTTTTTTTGTAACGATGGTAATACAAAATAGATAAGTACTTCCATAATAGCCCTATATAAGATCATCGTGCGTTCGTATTTCCGAAGATAACCGATGATTGCCGAATCGCATACTTTTGCTGGGAGGTAAAACGAATGCTTGGAAAATTATGTTTTTCCTACCGTTACTTGCTGCCAATTGCTCTTTGGTCGTTGTTTTTCCCACAAAAATTATATATCCTTTGTAATAACTATCATACGCAGTCTCTTGAATTGTATTAACAAAGATATCCTTAAATCGATAATAGTCCCTGTTTGCTAAATCAATTACATTATTTTTAATTTCGTTTTAGCACCAACACAGTTCTCCATCATTTGTATAGATTCTAGAGACTTGCTCAAATCCTATTTCGCCCCGCGCCACAACCCGCCCGCACTCCGACCCCAGCTTCCACGCGTTATCAAGGTTTTCATTTCTGTTGCAGCCAAAAGCTGGACACAATATTGAAGCTAATTCCACTCCGGTAGGCATTCACATAGCAGCTACGTAGAAGTATAAATTAACTAGTATATAAGTTTGTATATACCTCTTGTACAGTCTTATTTAAATCCCGCTTATGATAAATGAAGCTACAAAATATATTTTAAGTGTAATATATTCAATCTTAACTTAGCGCTGATGTTAGTACGAGAATAATGTGATGAGTGAGTTTTGTTGGGTAAAGGTTACCTAAAATATTTTATTACGGCCTCTGATTAAGTAGAGTATTGATAGATATTTTCGGATAGATTGTTCGAACCATGCCATCGGTTTTGCTGTAGTAATTGTATACTTAACGTAGGAAAATTTATCCATAGTTGTAATTAGGTATGTCGAATTTATATAAATTATTTATTGAAATTCTTACATATCATTTGTAAAGTCCGAAGTTTTTAATCGTTATGTTGCAATTATTGAGTACATATCTACTAAATGATCTGTTGTAAATTGTTACTTTTATAAATGTTTGTATAATTGTTTAGAGTCTTCTAGTTAATTAGAATTGAAATCAATTAACGAATGAATTTAGATACATAATCATATCAAATTATATATGTACTAGTTCTAAGGTCTTATTTGATGGTACTAGGTACTTTAATATAACAATATCTATCGCTGTAAGACGTCTATAGCTTTAATAAACTATATTCTAGTGTTTATATTTCATTGCGTATTGTAAGATGAAAACTATTCCATGATTATGAAATGTATATCGCCTGGCTTTCTTGTAAGATCCATTAGAAATATTATTTAATTAAACGATATTCAATTACGTTTATTTTCTTATTTATTTAACCAGCTGCAAGCAATACCTTGCTGGAGAACAACCACATTGCAGATTTTATATTGGGCGATAAAAATTACAAAAGCACGGCCGTAATCTGCTTGAGCCCCTGTAATTTTTCGCGGTCGATTTTAAATCTACAAATGCGCATTCCCATATATCCCGATACCCATTGGCAATCCCAATAAGCTACCGGCCGATAAAAAGCTGGCATTTCAATGCAATATGAGAGGGTTTTATAGCAACGTTTTTGAGTGCCAAATTCATGGTGTCTTTAAGCTCAAGTTGAAATAAAAATAACACCTACACACAGTTTCAAATGTTTTTTCCCAAAATCAACTTACACACAGGTTCAACTGGAGTCAAATGTTTTTTCGCAAAATCAACAATATCAAGTTTTCAAAATAAGCTGGAGGTATGTCCCGATGCAATGGAATAAAACCGTCTGTTTTAGTGTTTCCTCCAGTCTTGTGTTTGAATAAAAAGCTCATTTGAATTCTATGAGAATCGAAATTGCTCTCCTTTTCGCTGTAGTAACTTAATTTAATCGAGTTCCATCACAATGTCTTTTACCTTTAGATTAGGTACTCGCTATAATGCTGATAAAAGTGTAAAATAAAATTTATAATACTTTTCCTTTTGTTATCTCCAGACGTTCTTTTTCCCAAGTTGGTAGTCACGTATATTTTATTGTACAAGAGTCAAATATAAATTATTTTTCCACGCGATAACGTGGAGATTAAGATTGTAAATTAAATTACTTGATTTTCCGCGTAGAGGTTCAGTTTATTGGAAAAGTTGCCGTCGGCGGTGTTGATACACTTACACAGATTGAGTTCATTAAAATTTTATAATTATTTCGTTTAGTGTAGCTGTCTTACGTCTTACATTATTAGCTATGCAAAAAGGTCAATAAAAAAAAACCGAACCAAAGACAACAACTATATTTCCGAAGTCGGCGAAATACAGTTATTTTCAACTTAAATTTCGGAAGTCGGTGTTTTTGGTTTCGAATGTTCGTTTTTTGCCACCGACTGCCGAAATAAAGTTATTTTTCACTTTGTAGTGTTTTTTTTTAGTCTTTTTTTTTGTAAAAAAGGTTTTTATTTTTCACTTTTTACTCTTGTAATACCACTTACCTACTATGTAAATAACAGTGACAGGAAGTTATTATAACATCATCCCTAAAGACTAAGTGGGAAAAATAAGTATTATTGAAGCTAACTCAAAAAGTACCCAAACAAAGTTAATAATTATAGAAGTACAGCAAAGTATATAATTTATATGGGACCACCACAAGGGCAAACACTTTCAAACAATAAAATAATTTTGCAAATCCGTCTTTAGATGACGGAGTAATGGCCGAACATACATTAAAAAAAAAACAAATTAACAACCTCCTCCTTTTTTTAAAGTAGGTTAAAAACAACCTACATACATAACATCACGCCTGTACCTATGCCCCGAAGGGTTGGGCAGAGGTGCACCTACAGTACACCCACATTTCGCCACTTAAGTTTAAGTCCCATGTAGGTAATAGGGGCGAGCCTATAGCCATCAATCGAGCACACATCCAAACTCCGGGACTCTCATAATGAGAAATTGCAGATGGAAAAAACCAACATCACTTTGCCTGACCCGGGAATCGAAACCAGGACCTCATGCTTAGCAGTAGCGCTTGCAACCACTAGACCAACGAGGCACTCAGTAATAAACACAATTTTAAATAAAAATCAGGTAAATCTTTTGCAAAGCTTGAAGCGTTTAAATATCCTTACCAATTTATAACCAAATAACTCTTATTAACTTATAAACTCGACGCATTTCGGAAGCATAGTCAACAAAGTTGAGTGGTGCAATAAGCTGTTTATTTCTTTTGTTCCTCCCAGTCTAAGTCGACGGAGTTGCGAATTAAGATCCCTCCTACGTGCGTGTCGACGTTGATAAAATATAACAGACAACTATATATACCTTGGTACGAATATGTACCTTTATGTAGTTTGCTACCTAAGTACATGCTCTATTTTTCATTAATATGAGCATGAGAATATATTACGTTTAATTTTATTTTTAATATACATAGTTTTGACTTGACTATCCCTTTGCCTAGCTGTGGGACATCATAGGCATAAAACACATATTTTGAAGATTTTCAAAACGAATTTCAGTTTTATGAATAGGGTCCAATTGACTAGTGGACTGGTGGGCACCCCCTAGAGCAGAATTACACCGTCATAGGTAAAAGTAGGTATTTCGTGTGACTTTCTGTTTTTCCCATTCACAGCGTATCTCTCTGCTCTGGTAAGTTCCAGCCTATTTTCGTGTACGGGTACCATCTGTCGCGTGCTTGTTTCACAGTTTCCGCCGACGAATTTCTTGATATCGTCAGTTTTGCTGTGCTATATCGGTAGCTAGGTCTACGTTTCTTTTATTCTTATGTAATAAACATAGAAAGCTCCTGAAATACCTTATTCGTTAAACAGATTCAGTAGATTAGGTATAATAATTTTAGCAAAGATACAAAACTTTTCTGAAATAGAATTAATATTAATTAATTTTATCAAGTTAATTTCAGACTAGAAAAGAGTTTTATTTATAAACAAGCTATAATAAAAAAATACATTTATCGTTTACCCAATCCGCCGAATATAAATCACAAGAAGGTATTGTTTACACAGTTTGCTAAACACTCGTCGAGTGCCGCGCCTCGAGAGCTCGCTTCAACACGAGTGTGAGCTCAAATGTACTCGAAACTCGAGTTTATTTGCCCTTTATTGAGCGAGTGACAAGATTTGACGCCGCGTCTCGCGTGTGCATTGAGCTTTATGTTACAAATTGAGTAACATGTACCGGAGTATATCGGAAGAATAGTGGCGTATTTGAACGAAAATTGGTTTTATTGTTGAAGTGTTAGGGTGATTGCTCCAAAAGTTGATTTGATGTAGGTTTATGATCAGGTAAAAGCCGTCATATTTTTCCACTCGAAAATATTGTGATTTCATAAACACAACCTAAATACCTAAACATTCTAAACACTAGTAAAGATCATAGCAATAAACATCCACTTCTGCTTACGTTAACTGCACCGACGACACGCGACGCGCCGGAAAAAGATTGTAGTAGTTAACCAGGGTACGCTTATCGTCCGTCAAGATATCCCTAACTCTTCACAACATCCAGTGCTGAACTTGGGTCTTTTTCATTACCAGGCCTTGACTGTGTAAAGCGATCAGTTGGCCAAAACACTGCTTGTACGTATTAAAAAAAATCTCAAAACGTCAACTCCTGTCTAGACAAACAGCTCAAAAAGTTATCTCCGGAAACGCAGAGGAAGTTCCAACGTGTAATGCCGAGCAGATCTAGTTTAAAAGTTGCATTACAATAGTGGCATACACATCGTTGAAGCCAATTCGAGTTTTATGCAAATGTGTGTTTTGTGCCGCGCCGCCCGCGCCGCCCCGAGTCTCGACCGCGAGGCTTGTGTTGCCTTGTTGGCAAAAACACAGATTTTCGCATTGTACTTCATTTGGATATTGGTGTTTTGGCAGTTATTATTCTTAGAACTCCGGCCTATTTAAAGGAAGAAAAAAAGAAAAACGTGTTTACTGGCATTACTGCAGAAAAATACACCTTAAAACTATAAAAAAAAGATTTGATTTCATTTGAACAGTTCTGAGATTTCTGTCTGAACGTGGGTGGAATGGGGAAATTATTGATAAAGTGTAGCTCTATACCATTACTTACTTGATTGATTACAAAACGCACTCCATAAAATAAATTAATATGACAAATAATGTTTGATAGTCCATAGAATGGGAAATGAACTTACAACACTCGTTTGCCAGTCTGCGTCTTAACCGTTGGGTTATTGGAGACTTTTTTTGATAGGTTTATATGTAATACTTTGACAAGTCCCTAAGTTCTTCCAGGTTATCATCATGTAGTGTGAATGTACCAACAAACCATTGAATATTTAGATTTATCTGTCCCTTAAATCATACATAACCCGAAATATATCAAACTAGTATCCACCCGGGAGTTCGTTCCCCAAGATTTTATGTACTTTATGACAGTCAACTTTCTAAGGGCTTTTGGATAGTGTGGGTCTCATATGAATTGTATATGGTATTTTATAAGTTTTTAGAACGACTAGGAGGAAGAGTGTTATCAAAGTATAGTAGTGTTTCGTATAGGTATTCCATATCCAAACATACCTACGATTTCATCTCCAAAAAAATGTGAAATGAACATTTTCGAAGGAATTTTTAATAACAATATTCAGGCTGCGAACAATATAACGTTAAAGTATACATCACCAGGCCATCAGCTTGGCCGCCTGCCCATATAAAACCTACATATAAAAACAGAAAATTTACTTAAAATGGCAAACAGCCAAGAATGTTTTCTAAAAGTTATTTCAGAAAAAGAAATCCGCTTTCATATCGGAACTAACTCTTTATTTGTATGGGTGATCCCTCGCGGGTACAAGTTAAAAACAGCTTTCACCGGCCGCCGCGTTTGAATAAGTTTTGCTCAAGTTTTATTGAAGTTGTAACCTTCGGCCCGGTTTGATATATGTACTTCCCGCATCTGTACCGAACGGGTCCCGCCGTGCCAAAGTTAGTGCACTCGTAAATTATTCAACCCCTCTGTATACATGTGCTTGTCGTAACCGAATGTTGTTCAAGTCACAATGTCACATTGTGTTTTTTATTTATAGATAAAAAAGTTTACGTTACTTTTTTGTATCATACACATTTTTAAACTACATATCTATTGATTAATCTAAAATTATTACTAGAAATAATCCTGCTAACCAATTCACGCTTGAAGGTAAGCTCAATGGTTTGCACCTGCCACTGTGTTTATATTAGGCAACCGCAATAAGAAGTAAAGAATTTACACACATACTAAGATGGCCTCTTCAACCCCGAAAACAACCAATTCACAATTTGATAACAAGCATTTATTTGAACGAACACCATCAAAGTGTGTGCTAAAGCTTATAACGACAATTGCTAAACGACTTACACATAGCAGCAAATTGCACTAAGTCTAACGACATTGCTTGCTTAGTGCTACGAACTGCCTACGGAGCTACGAACTGGCGCTACGGAGCTACGAAACTCTACGCTCCGGTGTACGGCGCGACAGACGGCAGGCTACGACGTATTAAAATAAAAGCAAAGCGGAGTTACTTTAATTCTTAGAGGCGACCCGCCCAGGTGATTTCAACGCTGCAGATTTACTTACGCCGCTCAGTTAACTTTTATTACAATTACTGGAACCTAAAATGTGTACCTGATGTTTTTATTTTTTTGTAAAAATAAAGACAAAAGAAATCTGTCGTTCAGATAAGATAACCTCGTCGCCCTTGCGTGAGACAAAGAACGTATGTTTTACAAGAAAATAAGAAGAGATTTAGCTCATGGTAGATATGACCGTGGGAACAGAACACATGCAGTGTTCGCCTTGGCAATATTAGTATGACGCCACATAATTTTATCCAGTCTCGGTCATAAATATAGCACCTAACCCCATTATTGTTGCAAGAAAGCGAACGGTACAGGCACGGCACGGCTTTCGTGAAACCGCTACTTATTTGTCCATGGATGCCTTATGAAAACAGTTGTGTTTACCGCGAGCAGCTGGCGGCGCGAAATGTTAAAGAACAAAGAGCTACATACCAGTAAGCGAAATAAAAATTACTCAGTAAAAAGGTGGCCTACTTTTGTGCTGATCGCTATTCAATAAAATGGTGTTAAGAAGATGAGCAAGCCACTAAGTAAAGTAGCAGGACAGACGACCCAGGGTGCGTCCGAAAAACTTCCGTAGTTTAGCTAAAAACTTAACTCTAAAAGGAAAGTTTATAGTAGATAATTGGTACATCCTATTCTATAAACGCCAGCACACCATTCAACGAACAAAATATAAAAAGAAAATAAATCATAAAAAAATCACGTACCGTAAAGTTATAATAAAATTGTTTAATTATTCAAAGCGATTGAAAGAATCAAGAGTAATTAAAACGTAATTAAGGACAGCAATGGTTTCAGGTGTCCATTCTAATCTCATGTTGCGAGGGAAGGCAGGCCGGTCCCCGGCCGGTAGATTCTGACAGCGACACGACTAATTTTACAACGAAATTATTATAATATTGTTATTGATTTAATTAAAAATAGTTGTGTTTTGAACCCAGCGTTGATTATAAGTTATTAACGTCGTATTTTAAATCAGCATACTAAAAGCCAAATACACACATGTGATTTCAGCCTTTCACAGAAAATATACTTTGATGGAAAGTGTTTTTATAAGTATATTTTCTAAAGAAGCATAAAAAGTAAGGCAATTGATAAAAAAAAAATACCCTTATCCCACACTGTAAAAGTTCACTAATATCACCACACCGATCCAAGACGCCTATTAGGAGAATAAAACCAGCCATTTCCCAAATTACATTACACTGAGGGTCATCCAATACTCTAACACCAGATAATGATCCTGTTAACACAGACGCCGATGTCCTACAAGTTACATCTCCGTAACAGATCGGACACCGCTCCCACAAGTTACGTCCGGACATGATCGGACACCGTTGTCCGGAATAAGGATGCCCGCGTGTGCTCTTTCCCACGCTCCTCCACAAGCATGCGACGTTTATTAAGCACTTCACGTTTTTGTTACCTGCAGAGAGATTTATTACTTTTAATTATTTTTCATTGTCCGCCACCGTTATTCGTCTTAGGAGCATCGCATTAAATTATTATGCTCGGATATGATTTACCGCTGAACGTCGTGTAATTTATGTATTACAGGTTGATAGCGTGTGGTTAGTCTTACCTTATGAAGAACCAATAGGATGTGTTGTCTTCTGTTTACGTTCAACATTTTCCATAATCTACATAATAGTAGCTAATGAGAAATTATTTCAACCAAATTTTTGAACGTGGCTGAATTATAAATTTTTTAATATCCCTTGTCATTTATTTATTTATATTTATTTATATATACTTTATTGTACACCACAAAAATACATAACAAGAAATAATAATTAAGCACTACAAAATATACAATGGGCGACCTTATCGCTTTCTGCGATCTCTTCCAGGCAACCTTAGAATGGACAGTGATTTGCCTGGACATAAAAATGGGGCTGTCGTTGGTGCAAATAATATGTATACAATATACTCGAATAGATACACAGATACATATCCTAAATAATAGATACATAAATACATACATACAAAATATATAAGCAACGAAAATAAATGAAGACTATAGATAATGACAGTTACGAGAACAAGATCACAACGACAAGTAGTGTTCCTTCACGAGTCTCTTAAACACATGTAACGATTGCGCGCGCTTTATTTCAACTGGCAGTGCATTCCACAAACGAGCGGCCTGAACAGTGAAAGATTTGTCGAGGAAAGTTGTGGAATGCATAGGCATTTTAAGCTTCAAGTTATCTGATGACCTTAAAAATTTCGTGTGGGAGTCGCAGAGAAACTGGAAACGTTCCTTGAGATAGAGAGGGGTGGAAGGGGAAAAAAGCACACTATACAACAGGGAAAGAATATGAACATTCCGGCGAAGGCGAATTGGTAACCACTTGAGCTTCACGCGATATTCGGAAACATGGTCATATTTGCGCAAACCGAATATGAACCTTATACAAACATTTTGAAGCCGCTCAAGTTTATCAAGTTGGTCTTGGGTAAGGTCAAGATAGCTGGAATCAGCATAATCAAGGATGGGTAGAAGAAGCGATTGGGCAAGCGCAATCTTGGTGGCAGTCGGTAGAAAATTACGTAATCTCTTCAAAGATGCAGCGGATGCAAATAGTTTGCGGCTAACTTCTTGTAGCTGGGCAGTCCAAGAAAAGTTCTTATCAATGAATATCCCCAAGTTTTTAACTTTCTCACTGAAGGGAACAACTGAATTGTCAAAAGAAACTTGGGGAAGAGTTGTCCAGTCGATCCTTGAGACCATCCTAGAACTCCCCACCACAACAACCTGCGTCTTTATGGGGTTGACCATAAGTCCATATCTCTTACTCCAGTCGCATATACGGGCGAGATCGCGATTAATAGATGAAATAGCCTCGGACAGATTTCCTAGAGGAGCTCGCGAGTAAATTTGTAAATCATCTGCATAAAGATGGTAGGAAGAAATTAGTTCTTCAGAGATTGAGTTAATAAAAACTGCGAAAAGTAAAGGGGATAGAACGCCACCCTGAGGTACACCGGCAGAAGTATTACTCCAGGAAGACAACGTCTCTCCAATGCAAATACGTTGCCGGCGACCGAACAGGTAAGTACGAAACCAGTCAATTACCGATGGAGATATGTTAAGAGAGCATAAAATGCCAAGCAAAACATCAAAATCAACAGTATTAAAAGCATTACTGAAATCTAATAAAGCTAAGACCGTTAGATTACCGATTTCCATAGCTGACCTTATATCATCCGTAATGTTCAGAAGCGCTGTGGTGGTGCTATGACCAGGACGGAAGCCAGACTGGAAGGGGTTGAGGAGATTATTTTTAGAGAGGAAAGTGCTAATTTGATTGTGAATTAACCGTTCAAGGACTTTGGATAGGAATGGTAGGACGGATATTGGACGGTATTCAGAAAAGGATGTGGGTTTAGACTTTTTAGGTAAAGGAATTATTTGAGCATCTTTCCATGAGTATGGAAAGACACCACTAGATGCAGAAAAATTGAGGATGTGACAAATGACGGGAAGGATAACATCCAGCACAGGGACTACCATATTACGGCTGATACAGTCACTTCCTACTGCATTGGAAGTAATCGATATTATGCTTTTCTTAACATCACATGCGGAGAACTGACTAAAAACAAATGGAGAATAACTGGGAGTCGGAAGTGAAGAAAGATAATTCAGTGTAATCGATTTTATTGTCCTATCAAAATTGGACGAAGCAGTAAAATGAGTATTCATTGCATCAATGTCTATGTCTTTTGGAATTGTATCTTGTCGAGTTTTACCGACCCCCAGTGATCTAAGAAATTTCCAAACTTTGGATGCGTCCCCATTTTGGACAGAAGTATGAATGTGGTGGCGATTAGCATTCCTACACACCTTATTACAGTGATTACGTATAGAGAGGTATCTTTCCCTGTTAGCATCATTAGCCCTACGCTTAAATTTAGACTTTGCCGTAACTTTTTTGAGCATAAGCGTTTTAATCTCATTTGTGAGCCACGGCGCCGGCAAATGTCTAACCTTAACAGCACGAACAGGTGCGTGATGGTCGTAAAGCTCGATAAGCTTAGCCGCAAAAATGTGGACTTGGTCATCGACTGATGCAGAGGCAAACAGAGCAGACCAATCTATGTCGTTGGCATCCTTGCAAAGATCGTCAAGGTTCATACCACCAAAATTGCGTTGCATGAGAATCTTAGCTTTAGCCTTAGGTGGGCGAATTTTGTATGATAGAAAAATCAGATCATGATAGGAAAAGGCATCGGCTGAACATTGGCCATGCTTAGCGACGTGATCTAGAGAAGAGACAAAAATCAAATCAAGAAGTGAAGGTGTAGAATTAGGAAAATGGTGGGTGGCACTCAGCGGAAGAATGGAAAGATTACTGGAAGCCAAGATATTTGTCAGAGAAGAAGAGCGATAGTCTTTTTTCAGAAGACAAGTATTAAAGTCACCCATGATTATATTATGACTGTAAGAAGGGATCAGCATCTCTAAGAGATTTTCAAAAGATGAAAAGAAATTAACGCGTAAAGAGGGACAGTAGTAGACGCCAAGAAGTAATTTAGAATGGTGTAGTTCGACTTCGAGGAAGAGATGTTCACCAGCATTCGAAGCATTTCATTCAAGCATTTCATTCAAGCATTCATTCGAAGTCATTTTGGCCATAGAACCGCTAGTGTTATAACTTTTGTAAAAGCGTATTGAGATAAAACCTATCATCAGTCGCTTGAGTAGCCCATCGGTAAGTACAAACTGCAGACATTTTTGACGGCGGATACAACTAATAACCTAACTGCGCATAATAGGGAGGAAAAACGGACGTGAAGACATTTTTTTATAAAATATCTGTATTTATTTAAAAAATAATAACTCGAAAACTATTAAAGGTAGACCCCCTTTTAAAGTTAATTTTCGAACATTTTTCATGAATACTCAGAAAAATACGGGCGATCACATGCCCATGGGCGGCATATAAGTATGTTAACGCTATATGAGGTGTCAATCCCCTGAAAATAAGTGCAACATTTTCAGTATTACTAAAATAGGACTCGCAAATCTGCGCTTTATTTTCAAACAACCACAAAACCTTAACATAATTCCCATCCTGCCTAAAATATTTAAATTAATATCATAAACAAGTTGTAGGTACACAAAATAGAAAAGTTTACTGTAGGCCCTTCATCGGTATTCACCTCGGTTATAGTAGGGTTCATTAAAATGCGCCGAACAATAAACGGTGGCCCGCGGGACCTTTTGTGAGTGCGCGAGTTTTAACCGCATTTCAATCTGTTCGTTATTATTTCCTCATTGTTTATGGTTACTGTACTGTGAGGTGCTCTTTTGGCTGGAATACAATTTAGCTGTTGTCTGGTTTGTATCAGTAGGTATAGTAACATAGTATAATAATAATATGGGCTTATACAGTCAGCTAGTGTATTACGTAGCTTAAGTTGCAGTCCGTTGACCAAGGTTTGTTAGGCTCTAGCACTCCGCAAAAACACTCCTGCAAATTTGCTATTTGAATGCAGTTAGTACGACTGCGACCAGGCTCGGGTCGACAGCGCGTTGTGTTCCACGCGCGCCTCAAAGAGATATCAGCACCAACTAACGAGGTCCGTTAGGGCCAATGCCTGCCATGGTTGCGAGTCTGTCCGAAAGGACATCGATATCGAGGGATATCGTGGCCCCGGCACACAGGCAACGGAAGGAACACGGGTGGGTTTTAGTCAGTAAAAGTCTGATACGTCCACCCGCTCCGCCCAGTGCGGGAGAAGTTAGTTGATAATTTAACACCATAAAAAAAAAAAAAGCTGTGCACCCATTGATGACACTTTTATATACATACCAAATTTAAAAAAGCTACTTATTATAGGTATTTCATGTGATCCTCAAAAGTTAAACCGCAACTTAGTTTAATTACCTCACATGACATTTCTATCCAAAATCTTCGTGAAAACTGTATGCCCACTAATTTAAGGGTTACATAATATACGACCTTGTTCTTGCAGTGTACGGGTTAATTTATGTGGGGTTACTTTGGTCACGTGGTCGCGACAACCGCCCAAGCTCTGTTCGCCGTATCTACGGCCGCCCGCCCTCCACCGTCCACCCGCCCAGCGGATTTCCATGTGCGCCTCGCCGTAAACGCTCATAAATTAACTACAACTATTATAGAATAATGTTACTCGGTTATATATTATGTTGCTTTTGATTAACGTTTCAATTAGTTTAATATACGGTTATGAGAGAAGCGGAAAAATTAAATAAGTTTTGTTGTTGGTATCTTTTTATTTGATAGTAATAGGTGAAATAGGATGGGTTAATTTAATCTGTTTTCATTGCATTGTTTTCAAAGAATCTTTTATCATGATTTTTATTTCACAAATAAATAAGCTCAAGTAATGTATTTTGAAACAAATAATGAATTATTAATGTTATTTTTATCAATTTATCAAATTCACTTATGTCAATAGAAAAGGTACTTTCAAAAGCCAGAATGTAAATATAGGTAAACTAGTCGATTTCCCAACGCTCGCGCTAGCTGGCAACATATGGGTTAAGATATTCGAGTGAGCTCAGACACGGCCCATTCAAAAGGCGCTCTAAACGGAAGGATACGAGCCGTAAAATAGGATTTCATGCATGCGTAGCTTTGTGTGAACAAATATGTACGGTTGACAACGCACGACCTTTGCCGATAACCCCTGGTGAATAAAAAATATATTTCATATTCCGTTTTTGAAAAGTTGAATGTTTTTACATTAACCGTTACGGATTACGGTGCGAAGTTGTGAATGGATTTTAAAATGTTTTTTCTAGCGTCCACCCGCGACTTTGTTTGCGCCTATTATGCACACCTTTACACACCGCTACATATTTTCGCTTAAAATGTTCAATAGCCCATCTCACTGAGAACTTGGTTCCTTCCATACGACCTTTGAGGATCCTATACTTCACACATGTTTGTACCTTCAGTGGTTTAAGCTGTCTCTCTGTGTGTCAGTTAAAAAAAATTGTTTTTTCACTTACGTAGGCGTAATAATAATATCACAGCTGTAACATGAAAGAACTCAACAACCATGTTAGTATTATACTAGTCACAGTGTTTGTACTCTGTACATAGTAATTAAAGTACTTATTTAAGTAGTAATAAGAACTATACACGTAACTTTTTTGCCTATTCGTCTGTTCTCACTGAAACTTTCGTTTCCTAGTGTATTACAAACTGATAGCATCGTTATAGATACTACTTTTACGGAATCTTGAATAGGATATTATGACCTTAAGCAGGTATCTTTTGTATGCGAATCAAATTAAGCAAACTTTTAAGACACTAACTGACGATCTCGACACATTCATTTTTATCTTTAACTAAAACTGGTGTTATAGATAAAAAAAAACCCTGATAAAATCGTGCCAAAAAGCGTTTATCAATTGTGCTAAAAGTTTCTAAAATATGGAAGTGAAACTAAATAATGAAATAACTTCAATATTCACGTAAATACAACTATGATAGGTTTATTACGAGAGGACCACAAAATTCATTCAAACAACTAGTTTCAACAAGCACATTTGAAATCTAAACCACGTCCAGCACAGCAAAACATAACTTTAACCTAACAAAAACGGTGAATTACACACGGATAAATAACACTTTTATGTTAGCTTCAGTGACCCTCACAGATTCATACAGAGAGCACTATTCTCAGAGCAATCAGCCACTCATACGTGTGTCTGCTCGTCCCAAGTGCCCCATTGCACACTCGTTTTGAATATTGCATTTAGCGCTACTATCTCTACGACTTTTAGAATCGCTCCCTGCTTATGCTTTGAGCTGACCTTTTTGTGACATACAGTTTTATGCTTTTTTGAATGCGGACTGTCGTGGCAATTTGTAATGGGTCTATGTTTTTTATTAAGCTTTTAGACTATTCAGATCGTATATTTTTTGTGAATTTCTGACCTGTTTAGTTTTCGTTACCGAGTCAGGACTTGGCTCTCATTTTCAAAACTTTTTGGACTATATCGATCAACGACATTTGACTTCCCACCCGTTGATCTTTGACGTGAACCTACTCCTATAAGCAATTATTTAGTTCAAAACGAGGGTATAAAGAGGACTTTTGACTAGTAAAGAGCATCCACGTTACAAGTAATTCTTTTTAATAGGCTTTTTTAATTATAAAAGAGCCTTTTAAAGTTAGTGTTTGAGACATTATTGTTATCATACACATTTAATGAAGAAACATAATATATTTAAAATTTCTGCTATGGACAATAAGCCAAGGTACCGGTAAACATTATTTTGTCCCGGATAACCACCAATGAATATGTCCCTCTTTATATTTATAATATCACCGGTAATGTATTGCTGGTATAATGCATTAACATGGACGAACTGAAATGACTAGGTAGAAAATAAATAGCTAAACGAAATAACAAAAGACAGGACAGTGATCAGTATTCATTGTACTTCCAGGAATACTGCATACCAATTAATATAAACGGAACGGAACACCAGACAATAGGATCAAAAGATATTGTCAAGAGCATTGACATTTCATCTCGCAATAGACATTGTTTGCATTTCGACTCAACAGTAGTAATCTAAGTTACTGGTTGGATTGTGGAGAAACTTGGACGGAACTATAGAGCTAAGCGTATCCATTTAACTAATGCACTGTCCGACTATTGGTCTTGGTGCAAACGAGGCACTTTGTTCCCTGAGTAACATATTAGCTACGTTACTTACTCGCGTACTTAGTCTTTCCAGTGTTTACAATGTCTACTACTTCGTAACTTGGGCCGAAGACTAAGACGAACGTTGTGAATGTA
This sequence comes from Agrochola circellaris, assembly GCA_914767755.1. Lineage (NCBI taxonomy): Eukaryota > Metazoa > Arthropoda > Insecta > Lepidoptera > Noctuidae > Agrochola > Agrochola circellaris. The sequence goes on from OU611847.1 coordinate 9,902,584, forward strand.
TAAATAATAACCGACTGTGTTGTTATGAGCCTACAGCTCAAATTCAAATGGTAAGCACATATTATAATATTTGATCATCTCGATTTCTAAACACGGATCAACAGAAGCAGTGAGGTAAGTCCACAGACGATCTTGTTATTCCACCAAGTATTGTCCCCGTTATTATACAAAATCACAACTTAACAATTGAATTACTTACGCAACATCTAAAACTACAGCATAAATTCCCAGTTAATATGCAACGCCCTTGTCGGATTTTTCAAATTCTGTCAACGAAAACAATGATTAAATTTCATGGAAAAGCAATTTAGGCCGGGTAGTTTGAATGCGGCACTGGCAACGTTATTAGTTCCAATTAACGTGGTAACCTCAGCACATATATGGGCAATTAAATGGAGTGATACCTTACTTCCATTAGTACCCTGTGTGTGTTGTTTACATCAATTAACAACCATGTTAATTTTAATGCTCGCATCTGTTGCCTGCTTTGTATGGCGTGCCTTCACTGACTCGAAGACTTACGATAACACAATTAATTGTGTCACACAATTCATCTCATTGTTTGTCATTTACAATTAATTTGCGTACATCATAATTATTTTTTGTTACTTTGTTTAAGTGAGCAGATGGTCGATGCTCGTTAATGATGCGGTTAGGTTGTAGGTATTGATACACTCGCCTCCGCTATTTTGATTGGATGCGCAATTACGCATTTATTTAAAGATATTGGAAATTTCATGACAACAAAGATAATTGTTACCTCTCGTTCATGCAAGCGATTGTATTCATTTCGACATTATGTATGTTTATGTAGAAACTTGAAATTCAGTTGGGTTTCTTCGAATTTTACTAAGTATTTTTTTTTACATAACTTTTGCTTAGTTAGAAGTTCGTATCCTTATTAGTTAGAATTTTAATTAATTTAATTTAATTTAATTTTAAATATAATTTAATACAAACTTTCACATTTATAATATTAGTTAGGATATCTAATTAAAAATTATGTTAGTAATCAAAGAATAAAATACAAGCCACAATAACATTATTATAACTAAAATAAATAACTGAAATAAGTGCATAAAATTAAAATCAAATCTATATATATATTATTATTATTATGTATATAAAATGAATATCTATTTCGCTTGGTCACGGCAACACGCGTGAACGGCTGGACCATTTCGCTAATTCTTTTTTTTTTGTGTTCTTTATCATCAGGAGAAGGTTCTTAGGATAGGTAGGTGATGGTAGGGTAGGTAGGTATGCAAGTAGGTAGGTAGCTAGGTACGGTAGGTAGGTAGGTATGTATGTAGGTATGTATGTATGTAGGTAGGGTAGGTAAGTAGGTAGGGTAGGTAGGTGTAGGTACCTAGATGAAGGTAGGTGTAAGTAGGTGTAGGTAGGTGTAAGTAGGTAGGAATGTAGGTAAGGTAGGTAGGGTAGGTAGGCAGGTATGTAAGTAGGTATGTAGGTAGGGTAGGGTAGGTAGATAGGTAGGTGTGCCGTAGATAAAGCACTTAGTGCTACCCGTACAAAGCCGGGGCGGGCAGCTAGTTGTAAAATAAATAAATTAATACATAAGTCAATCTCATCTATAAATTCATTAAAATCTTTTCATTCAGTAAAAAAACAGAGGTACACAAAATGTCCATCCAAACAATACCTTAAAAAGCATATAAATAAAACCGTTCACCAATATATCTTAAGGTTATATAAATGTGCGGTATGGACGTTAAGCTGGAATGCAATGCCACAGGTCGTCGTTTTTACGCTCCCTTTAATGTTATTTCCTCGTTTATGACACTATAAAGACGATACCGGCCACTACGCGTAATGAAATCTTGTGTTCAATACCTTCAGACACGGCTAACAAAGGAATCTTTCAGTAAACTTAAGAAATTATATTGCTTTAAAGTTTTATAAGTAGGAACTAAGTATAAAAAGAATCTTTCAAACTACATACATAGTAGACCGTATATCGTGTTGAGATGGGTCAGTATGAGTGAATCATCGGAGAAACTATTAGATACGAGTATATAGATATGGAGAAATTTGTTCTAAGGATCATGTATACGTAGTTAGTCAATTTTAAATTTAAGAAAGACTGCATTCAGATGTAGATAACTTTTTATAGGATACGTATAATACGCCAAACTATAATCATTTTCAAAAACTATAATATCAAAATCTGGCAGTAACAGCCAATACAAGTCAATAACACATCGCCAAGTATTTGCCTATGTTTGATGCACTGCGTACAGACACGTAGGTACATTATCACACACGTCATCTTTGCACTGCGCCCGCATACCTGCTAATCTAACATTCAGGATAGTTCAACCTGAGTAACAACAAAATGTTAGTACAGAAGGACCATAGCAAGTAAACATTTGAAACGATTTCACGCGTGCTTTATTAAGCCGCGGTCCCACGGCCCGCTTTCTCACAGGCCAAATCGCGCCAAGCCAGGCTGACTTGCCGAGGGAACCATCGCATCCGATGAGGTTCCGGTGGCCTGTCTTTGCCCGGCCGACCCGTCGGGAGTTCAAAAGCGCGGCGTGACGCGGTGCGACGACCGATGTCGTGGCCTGTACGGGCGCGTTCCTTCTGCTTTCCTTTTTCTTTGTTTATCAAATGTATACTACTGAATAAAACTACAGCGGCTGTGGTACGCAGCCATTTGTTCCGTATCACTTGGCATGTTGGAATAGCGGCCAACAGACCGCACCAGGCCGAGACACGCCGCGCAGAGGCAATGTTCCGCACGGGCCGCGACATACACGTTAACTTTTACTAACTTATGCTTAACCACCCTTTGGTTTACCATAAGCATAGCATAATCAGGCTACACAACATTCCCACTGCTGAGATACAGGCCTCCTCTATGTGAGAAGGACTGGACATAATCCGCACCACGCGAGCCCGGTGTGGGTTTGGTGGGTGCGATATATGTTCGAATTTTTTGGTTCTCGGATATCCCGGTTACTTCACGATTTTTCGTGGTTGGTTTATTTCGTGAAAATTCTTACCCTTTTTATTTTGTTTGAAAACTGCACTTTAAGTATTTATGTAATTGTTTGTTTCATTATTTTAAAAGACAATATCAACTTGTATTCTCCACCGCTGTACTATTTAATGTGATAACCTCATCGCACATGGTGGTTAATTTTAGTATTATGGTAGATAGGTAGGTATCACTACGAGTGACACCTTCCATACTTAGATAAATATTTAATTTCAATCATACTGAAACATCCATTGAGTCTATTGTGCATTGTGCGTTTCTCGAAGCACTTTTCTAGTAGTACTTCTGTACATTCCAATTTCATGTAAGACGCGCCTCCCGCCTATTATTTACCCATTAGTTACTTAGGGGTATTACCTAACACTCGAACCACTGTATTACGTATTGATATTCAATTAATGGTAAAGCTTGAATATCAAACGCTGGTGAGCTTAGAGTCCGCGAGGGTTATTTCAATATGATATTTGGTCATTCCACTTCAGGAACATCCGTTTGTGGGCAAACTTTGCAACTTTAGACAAAGTTTCAATGTTTCATATGTATTACCCGACAAATAGTACTTATTATAATGGTTGGCCCTGCTTACCGTCCCGGATGTTTCAATGTCTTCATGACCTCTTTTCAATTATGACATAAGACGCTGACAAGAGCTAATGCGCGGTCCCTGTCGGATTGCATAGAAAAAAAAGAGAAGCGTAAACATATTTTTTCTGCTACCACAAACTATATAGATATGGTAACTTTGTTTCTTTTAAGACAAGCCTATTTTGTACATTTGCTTCCTGCCAGCACCTTAATCCATGAACAAACCTTATCCACAAACATTACTTTCCAAATTCAAAATGGCGATTCTTACCTCCAAAACGCTTGAACAAAGTAATCTAACTCGTAAAGGCTATACAATAAAGTACTAAGAATGTTTTGTTTAATAACTTTACAACTTGGTACTAAGTAAAACTGTGCATAACATCATTTGATGTAAATTAATACAATCATAATGGTTGTCAAAGTATCGCACGACGCCCTGGAGGCTGTGGTAATGTAACGAGGTTACGAATTTGTTATCCCCCTGGGATGTAACCCACTGCCGGCTCACCCCCGGTTCATCCATAGAGGTTCTTAATAATATTTCTTCATGCTATCCCCCACTTGAGGATAGGAAGCTGCTGTTAGATTTGTTAAGTTATTTCGCGCTTGTCTACACGTCGGTACTTTTCACGTTTCCCTTTTTCTGTTTCGTAATTAAACGGGGGAAATTGTGTTGTAATGTTCACGCTTGTTGTCCTCGTGGGGTTAGGCAGACAGGTTTGAGCTTGTAAGCCATGAGTTTTTAATGTTACACGGTCCGAAACCTGTTGTCATTTTGTTAGGCAGTATTTTTTGCGGACTAACAATGAATCCATATTTCACAGCGAATGTCTCTTTTACTTCGACTAGATTAAACTAATTGGGACTAGAAACTATACCTCATATTTACTGCAACCATTTCCTCCTCGATAGCCCACAATACAGTTTTGGCATACTTAATGAGCACAAAGGCTTAAGGGTTTTAACATTGTTGCTTTATGTGGAATACCTAGCCGGTCTGCAAATAACTAAAAGGAGTATCCTTTTAGTTATTTAGCATAATAATTGTTTCATGTTATAATGGACTGTAAAATAGAGTAGGTATATTTATTTAGATAATAACAGCATTTAGGCGAGGGGTGAGGGGCAGCGGCTTTGGTAGGGCGAAGGTTAAGCTACGCTTGCCGCGGTCGGTTCGTGGATGGGTGACTATCCATTAAATATCGAGACCCCTCCGTGCCTCGGAAAGCAAAGTAAACCATTGGACTTGGCTGTCATTTCGTAGATCTTTGACAGTCGTTACGGGTACTCAGAAGCCCAAAAGTCTGACAACCAGTCTTACCAACGGGTATCGTGTTACCCAGTAAACTGGGTTGTGGAGGTCAGATAGGCAGTCCCTCCATGTAAAATACTGGTATTTAACTGCATCCGGTTAGACTGGAAGGCGACCCCAACATAGTTGGGAAAAGAAAAGGATAGGCAGATTGATTGGACGCTGTAACAAGTCCCCAATACATAGAATAGAATGAGATCAAAATATATAAAAATATTGACTGTTAAAATGATCTATTTAAAAGTATCATAATATTTTGATACAAAATAAAATCCACACAGTTCATCTATTTATTGCTGATAAATAGATGAACATAAACTTTGACATAACTGCAAGCAAGCAAGTCTGGAATGCATCCGTAACATAGAGCAGGACTTTTAAAATCGGAAAGTCATTTGAAGGAATTCACAGTGTATCGGTATAAAGTCGGAGGTGACATCGCTGAACACGTATTTCTGCTAATCCTTTATCCGCTCCCGGGAAAAGTATCAGTTTATTTAAGTGCCAATAAAATGGGGAAGGATGTTTGAAAATACCAAAAATTTCATAATGCGTCTTGACAATAGATTTTTTATAAAGTCAAAATTAAATCATTTATTTCAGAAAGCCCTTAAAAGGCACTTTTGACAATAAAATGGAATTGATTCTAGTGGCCCCTTCCAAAAGGTAATTTCGTATGTTGGACAAAGACATCTTCATGCAGGGTGTCAAAATAATTTAAAACTCTTTAGCAAAAGTCAGGAAAGTTTTATTTCTGAAATAGTCTTATGTTTTATGAATGCAGTGGTATATTTGCAAAAGAAAACTATCATAATTATTGGAACGATATCAAATTAATTTTCCTTCAAAACCAAGTAAAATCGATTTATTAGACAATAGTAGATTAGATCTCATTCTTGCAAAACCTGTAATTCTTCTTTTAAAAAAGATAGTGTCCATAATATTCAAAACAAGTATTGAACATATCTCGCCAGCAACATCTAACCCCGCAGTATCCACATTCAGAGCAAAAACTTACCATCTAGCAACCCTTTAGGGGGTAACCGGTAAGTTTGCCTTGCCAGCGTTTCGCGGCGTCGTCGCAACTATTGTACGATTTCTAACTTGACTTCCCTCCAGTGTATGTGTAGTTGTGTACGTTTTTCACTTGTTATGTACGAATGATAAAAACGTGCCACGAATCCAAATGCAGGATCGAGTTAAGAAACGAATGTATGTGAAGATAAAAATAAATGTTTTTTTAGATTATTATTCTATGTGTACCTATGTTCTATTGAATTGGCAAACACGTTATAAGTTATAGTCGCTTATGTTACGGGCAGAAAATAGCTTATTCTTCCCGTTTTTATTTTATACTAATAAAATAAAAACGGGAAGAATAAGCTATTTTCTGTCTGCTTTTTTTTTTATGTGTACTAACACATAACGCCTGTTTTCCCTAAAGGGTTGGCAGAGCTGTATCTACAGTACATCCATATTTCGCAATCTCGCATTTTTAATGTTGTTTTTATTTTATTTTTTTTCGTAGGACAGAATATTCAAATAGATACAATCGAAAATGCAATCGACATGGCGTTTAATAAAATATTTTACAATTGTGACAATTTATTAAAAAAATACCTTTAAATATATGTTTGGTCACACTGTAAACTGTTCGAATTAAAAGTAACGCAATGTTCATATTTATTTTATTAATATTATTATTCAACATATTTTTAATAATGTTTCAAACAAAAGCATATCCCTGAGACTTACAAGATACAGTAAAAATTAAGTATAAATACGTTGGTAGTATGTACCCGCGCAAAGTTTTGGGCGGTTAACTTTTCTGCTCTCTTACCCACGCCGGGATTAAATTTTAAACTTCTACTGACTATCCTCATGAAGTTGAAATGAGTTGAATTTATAGACTGTACTTACGAATTTAACTTGTGCTTAGTGTGACATTTATTTAAAAATACCGCAACGTCCAGCCGGCATAGTTATAATCGGACTTCTAAGCGGGGTTGGGTAATCTAGCCCTAACGTAAACATAAGGGGTGTTTGTCTATCTGTTTATATGAAGTAAAAAGTTTTTATTTTGTCTTTTTAGAGAAAAGTTTATTCGAAATAACCTTTGCTCGGATGAAAGTAAACTCACGTTGTAATCTTTTTCAACAAGTCACATTAAATTCAATGATACGAATGCTAGAAAAATAACAAACTCATCCAGCAGCAAGGCGTACTTGGCCAGCTTATTTGCCAATTTTATTCACAAATATTTACTAAATTGAAAATGTTAATATAGACATAGAACGAGTACTCTTTCTATTATGCGTGTGTCTGAATTGTAAAGGTTAAGCATAGGTGTAGTAGCTACAGTATAAATAAAAACATGTTATAGACTCGTCTAAAAACAAATATGTCGATCAAACTTGAGCTTTAGAAATAATAGAGAGAGATACCTACAACGTCTGCAACAGACTAACTTTTTAAAATAAATACTGAAAATAGAAAATTATTACTTACGTAAAATTTATGAATAAGTAATAGCAAACGAAAACCAGCAGATACGCATGCGAAGCCACGAACTTTAGAAAACAAACACATTGACAATCGCTGAAGTAACTAGCACACAACGTACAGTCAACCATCGCGCCTACGCGCCTTTATGTCGTTGCAGTAAGGGTTGTTTTCGCAATGCAAGTGTTGTCACTGATGTACGGTTAAGTGTACACAAATGAAGGATAAAATATCATCGTAAATAACATAGAAATAATATCAATAACAAAAATAGAATACCTACATACCAATAAACAAGCAGAAACAAGTGTGGCTAGCAACTGGCAATCTTCCTTCTATTATGTAATCGATAGGAGATGTTATTGCACAAGTTCGCGACTTTATTGATAGAGTTGCCAAAGTAATATTCCAATAGACACTGCTGTATTTAATATTATTCGCAAGGAAAATAAATATTATATTATATTTGGGGCCTGCTTTCGTTATGGATTGAGGACACTTCAAACGTATTCATTCATGGTGCTGTTATAAATTAACTAAATACCAAACTAGTTATACAAAGTTATAAGCAAGTTAAACAAAATACTGCAATAAAGTGGGGAGATTAAAACTTCGGATTTCTTCCAACAATGATTTAATTGTTTACCTTGTCGACAGAGGAAATATTTAGACCCAAAACACAACGTATTATGCAAGGAGGAGGTTATGACTTAGAGCGTTTAAACAGAAACTGGGCAACGTCGCAAATAGCTGTCAAATATATCCCTGTTTTGATTAATTTGGCAATATTACTGTATTAAAATAAGAAATATGGCTAACTAGTGAACTAAAATATTGATTATGAAATGCAATTATTAATATCGTAACACCGAATATTTAGTTTTAGATGTAAAAAGTATTTGGAAACTTTCCAAATGCCTTTTTAAAACGGTTACAACAACATCAAATAAGAACGAGATACTAATAATAATTGCAATTCATTATTAATATTTTTTATTCACTAGTTAGCCATATTTCTTATTTCTATACAGTAATATTGCCAAATTTATCAAAACCGTATATATTTGACACCTATTTGCGACGTTGATCGGGATCGCTCTTAAATTTATGAAAAACTCTTAACTTTCATTGATGCAATACCTACCTAAATAAATTTTATAAAAATATAAAGTTTGATTTTGTATGAAAAATGATGCGTTGCTAGAATGTCGAAGATAAAGTAGTTACAATAAGTGACGTGTGGACAGCGTGTAAATATCGGGAAACAGAACTTTACCTAGAATAACTCGATCTCACTGAGTCTCAAGTCTCCCTCGCACTTCGAAGAAATTCTTGCCATTCCAGAAAGAAACTAAACTCCGCTCACGAAAAATGACAACCTTTAATAAAGTTTTTACTGGAACATATTATGTGTACACAGAATATTATTACGCGTTATAATATTGGCAGTCCTCTCTCGACTACAGTGAGGAGCATTAGCAAACAGCTTAGACTCTCGACACATAGCACGGCAAACATAATTAATAGAGAGCCGCCTCGTTATTACAACGAAGATAAACTTTGGGCAACGGAGCTCAAAGTTAAATTAGCAAAAAGTATTGGAAAAAATCGCAAAGGGACAAAGCGATTTGTCCCCAACAGTACTAGGTACTATCGACGACAAATCACTACTGCCTAATCGTCTTGAACAAAATGGCTTCGGTGCATTTCAACGGTCGCTCTAAAGAATTTCTCTTTTTAATATGAGCATCGATTCCAATTACAAAAGATCAAAGAATCGCCGCGCGCGGCCCACTTCGTCTTTGTTCAAACGAAAGATGAATTATTCAGAGACCTGGAAACGTTTCAATTGGCCAGCTATAAAAAAGGAAACGGTTCGTTGCCTCTTCCACTAAATTAAAAAATTTCTTTATTTTCGTTTTTAATAAATGTTTTCGGACCATTTTAATTTGGAATAGCGACGCCTATTTGATTAGATATAATCGTATTTATTGTGATTTGTATTTTACTGTGCAGTGATATTAATAATTCAGTCATCTGAAAAATGTGTCTAATGTGAAGTGATGAACTATTGAAAACGTTTAATAAGCCAGTGATTTACAAATTAAAATGAGTAATATTGTCAAAAGCCTGTTTTCGACTTTGAACTAGACTTGACTAAATACTGCATAGTAGCAACCTGCCTAGCAATTACAAAAGCTGTTTCTGTCTTAGCAGTAAAACTTTAATTAGTATTTGTTATAGCTTAGTTTTATAACACTACCGTTAAATTCGTGTAATTTTTAACCACCCTGGATTTATGAGGGTGACACCTGGCGGGGCTTATGATTGAGAGAGCGGACAGGCTGTACGGGAAATTATTAAAACGTAATAATTTATGCTGGCAATTTGTACGTAACTTGAATTCGTTCCTTGTGTCATTCATCACTGCGGGCCCTGGGATTAATTTTAACAATCATCTGTGAAACCGTTTTTGCCGATTACACACGTCGTCGTTTGAAGCCGTTTTAATAAATTATGAAAGTCCTGTATACGTCAAAAATGAAGATAAAAAATACGAAACCAATGTGTGGCAGAAGTAGGTACCTAAATAAATTTCAATTTCACAAGACATGTTCCGAAACAAGAATAATTTAACAATATGCTGTAAAACTTTGTTTGTCGAGGGATTTAAAGGTCACGTTGCTTACAAACTTGCAAATTTTCTGGGAAAGACTGGACCTTGTAAAAATAAGCTAGGAAAAGGCAATGATAAGAAAATAACTAATCAGAAAAGAATCAAAAATTTTTTCAGCAAAAAATTGCCATAAAAAACCAAATTTGACATTCTTAAATACAGCCAGTACATACCAGTAAATATGCTACTGCCTTCTAAACGTACCAAATTTAACGTGAAAACTTTATTAAGATTCGGCTGTAGATATAGATAACTTTTCCGTCACTGACGGGGCGTCCGCTTCCCGTCGCCTTCCGCCGGGGAAGCCCCCTCGTTAATTTTATTTTTGTTACGCTTCACTTAATCCATTACCGGTTTAGAAATGGCCAGAAATTCGCAAATCTAACTATAACTGTAGTTACATTTGCCTTGAAGAGTAAACTAATTTCTTCTCGAATTTTTTCGACTTTATTTTTCGCCGATGGCCATCTGCTACTTGCGAGTACCTACTTGTCTACTTGGCAGTCATGACCTAGCACCGGCTAGTGTACAATAAAAGCTAATTATTATTCAAATCAAGCCCCCTTTTGTTCATTCATGGGCTGCAATAAAAATTAAATTATACCAAATTTTATTATCTTCCTCTTCGGGCCCATAACTCAGCGAAAATATTCATGAGGAAACTTTTTAACTAGAGATTTGTAATTGTTCTGCAGTTTTTCGTGGGCGTAATTTCACATTGTTGAATAAAATTAGAAGTACAGACGTGTGCGGAGCTGCAATAGGTCCATAAAACAGAATTGTAATGTTGAATAATGTTGTAAGACTGGTCACACGGAAAGCGGGGAGGCAATTTATTCCTTCCTGTATTTCAATTACTGAACAAGACAAGTCACGTGACATCGCTGCTGAGACACAAACATAATATAATTTTAAAAAACAAGGACTAGAAGTGGTAGAATATAAGAAGTAACTGTGAAAACTTAGAATACTTTTGTAGAATAAACCTGCACCTAACGTTAGACGTGTGACCCGTTGACACATTATGGAGCATGATCTATAAATACATGGAGTGTGTTTAGAATAACCACTGACACACGTTGAAATAAACAAATGACAATCAAAACGCTACCTAATCGCTTAATCCGCACCTAATTAATCTAAATAACTGTAATACCTAGTAATCGGGATGACAACGTAATACGACACCACTTTCAAACCACAACGCGTTGTATCCCGTAACCCACAGTAATTTGGGTAATTAATTCGTATACAAATTAATGACTACATTGATTTAATAGATATCCTTTGGTTTACACATCATTAATTGCGACTATTATTGCGGTGTAACAAAATAGAGATTTGCAAATATTTATGTCATCTGTTTAGTTTTTTTTTTTTAAGAAACTACTATTAAACATACATTTATGGTATAGGTTCCCGTTGGTCGCGCGGACATAACTGCGACTGCTGAGCATGCGGGATTCCTCGGTTCGATTCTCATGTCTGGCAAAGTGTTATTATCACATTCACAAAATTTAAAAGAAAATAATTTATTTATCTTTTATATAGATTATTTTCTTTAAAATTTTGTGAATGTGAGAACGTTGTAGACATAACAGAGAGATCTGTGGACCATTTTATATTTTGCTAAGTACCTGGTACTTGTTGATGGGCCTACACTGTCCTCTCATACCTTTAAACACTGTAATTTGGAAACATTGTAAAAACCATTTACTTTTAAAAGAGTAACCGTGGAGTTTGTTGCCGGCTCTTCTCCATAGGAAACGACCAATTGGAACCGTGCACCTAGCTTCTGACGTTTCATAAGTGCCCGTGTAGGTTTATGTGAAATAAAATATTTTGAATTTTGAATTAGGTTTTTCCATTACGAATTTCTTAGTAACATCCCGGAGTTTGGAAGTTGTCGGTGTGATAGCGCCGTGCCTTGGAAAGCACGTTAAGCCGTCGGTCCTGCGCCTGATCTCTCTCCGATCGTGTCAGATTGCGGTTCCATTGGAATAGGAGAGTGAGGGAAGAGAGAGTGCATCTGTGTCTGCACTCACACTTGTGCGCTACAATATCTCCCGCGTCGAAGGCTAGTCTCCGATGAGATTGGTCGCTATGGGGGGGATTCGCCTCTCACCAGGTGGACCGATGATCTTGTGAAGGCCGCAGGAATCCTTTCAACGTTCTATGGTATACTGGGACTATGGTAGCTATAATTGTACACATCAAATTAAAACGATTAGGCATGCAGCGATCTCCCTGTCTGCCTTATCCCTTACCTTCGTTTCTGATACCTTAATAGTGATGTCCGTGATGATCTCAACACGGACATCATTTTACTATTAAGGTATCAGTAACTTTGCTCCACCCTGTAGGTATAATCTCCATGTCCTGGGACAGCTATAGAATATTGCTCCTCCAAAGACATAGAAAACGACGAACTCTATTAGTTTTTCGTCCATTTTATTTAGGTATCTTAAAAAGGGTTAATATTAAATACCTTCTAAAAATCAATATTTTAAATAGGCGTCAATTACTTCAGGTTCATATTGTTATTTAATGGGAAGGTACGTGTATAATACATAGATACTAACAAACTCCCCTTGGCATAGTGAACACACGTCATACCATCACTAATTAGCCTATACAAACCTCATGATTGGGATTGACAACCACATAATTGTTTTGACATTACGCTCTGATTCAATTGGTAAATTCTCAATAGATACAATTACGGTTTAATTAAATCATCATAATGTGAAGGCCCAACTGACGCTGAATGTTGAGTTCTGTGCTACGAAACCCGAGTTGGATTTTCGCAATGAAATACATAGGTACCTACGTATCTAATCAACAATACCTAACTTCAATGTTTTTAAACAGCTTATGACGCATTTTATAGCCCATAAATTAACGTATGATTCGACAAAGCACGAATAACAACTGCATAATGCCGCAAGCTGTTACGCAGGTAGCGCTAGTCTCCGCACGTAGCATGCACCTACGAGCTACGGGCGTAGCCACACGGCTACGGAATTTTTACAATATTGGTAATGTATGCTACGAGTACGAGTATGGATAAGTACAAGTAAGAGTGTATATTGTACGAGTACTTTATAGTTACGGTGTCACTGACACTGCACGCGCCGGTGCCAAGAACTTTCAAGAAAATTTATAATGTAGCCCAATTAGGTCATTTTTACAAAGAATATGCACGTGCTTTTAGTATTACCTCTGACATAACACTTGTAAGCAGTTTATTTCTCCTTTCGCGACCATCCACAGTCCTAATTACAATAAATACTAAACATTATAATGGCTTCCAAAACAAGAAACATAAAAATAATCTCAAGCACAAAAATAATCAAACAGCTAGATTAAGACTCAGCGCTAACACTTTTAATTCGCTTCAAAAGGCTAAGTAAAGTCAAGGGTCGGTTAACACCCCAAAATGGCGAAAATTTTCCAATCAGCCCCTGTAAATTGGAAAACTTTTATATGCGTTCGAAAGTCCAGGTGTATTTCTATCGTTGGCAAGTTGAAGCTTAGTTTTTGTTCCAATGGTGGTGTCGAAAAAAACGTTTTAATTAGTCTTGATTGAAAATTGTTGCCGTAAAATTGAAACTCATTTATTGAGTGCAAATTAGCTTTGGTTTTTGTTTAGGCTTTGGTAAAAAGTTTTTTCTGGTGTGTCTGTCCATTAAAGAAGTAGAATTATTTAAAAAAAGGTAGAAAAAACTGAATGTGTAAGAGTGTGATTGCTGATAAGTAAACTCTGAAGGCTTAAAACCACTACTTTGCGTTTGGAGATAAAAAAAATCACAAAAAAACTGAAACACTTTCGCGCGTTATCTTGTATTCATCATCAATTCATCTCAACCTTTCTGAACTTCAGACTGAACAAATTTCCTACTAACCCTCTTAGCTAAGACTTACCACCTAAAATACAAACTCAGAACCTTCAATCGCCACTCCGCCACCTCAACACTTGAGCTATACTCACTTTAACTGATCGGCACAACAACGATGTTATTATTGTCGCAAATTGGTTTTTGGCTCGGTTCGGTCCGCGACCGCACCCAGCTCGCGGTCATTAGCCATTTTGGCAGCTACATGCACGTCTGACTTATGACTTTATGAGATTCCAACGCTTTCTAAATTGCTTTCCCCGTACGTTATTATTTGATGTTATATTAAAAGGCGCTTGAGAATTTGTTACATTCATTTTTTTTCAAAATTATTTATGACTAGCTTCTATCCGCGAATTCGTGCGCGTGAAATTTCTTGTTTAAACATTAAATGTATCCAATGACACTCGGAAATACTGCGTAGCTTCACATTAGTGAAAAAAAAATTGAATCGGATTAGGTTGTGGTGGCATCTACACCGCCACGTGCGAACTACGCATCAAAGACTTGACGTCACACAACATCCTGACGTCACTCAAATCCTGCATCGCGCAATTAGAGTTTACCGCGCGGTGGACATATATACAAGCTCACGACTTCAACCTCTGGGCAATTGCCCGCCAGACATGACACCCGTCTGGTCGGAGGATCCTCCCTTTTCTATGGTGGATGACTGAACTTTACACCCTGTTCCTCATACCCCTAAAAGGTGTTCCGAAAATTACCTACCCCTACATATAAACTCAGAACAAAATTATGTCTCTAAACTATGGATCAACATCTGCCTATCCTTTTTCCCAACTATGTTTGGGTCGGCTTCCGGTCTAACAGTATGCAGCTGTATACCAGTATTTTACATGGAGCGATGGCCTATCTGACCTCCACAGCCAGTTATCCTCTAACTATGGATGCTGGTTGCATATTCTAGGTAGGTATATTAATCATAATACTAACTTGTTCCTGTATAGTAGTCTGTTAAACATCCATATTTTGGCTGATAGAGTTCAATCAACCAAGGCACACCCGAAAACCTTTACAGTTACCTACTACCAGTATGAAAATACATGAAAACTTATTTCATCATAAACAAACTTTGTTCGACCTAAGTACCTAAGACCTAACATCTACGAAGAACGTAAGAACCAACGTTGCTTCATCTCCTGTCCCTGAAATTACCAACGAGACATGCTCCTGTATCCCAAAAAAAATGCCAATCAACGTGAAGTCTACCTTAGCCTACATTATGTCTATTCTCGAATATTCGTAGAGATTCGTTTCTTGATTGGCACGCTGCATTTGTAATGGCGGGTCGATGAATCGTAGTCGATCGAATGCGTTTACCCAAATTGGATCACATTAGAATCGAATGTGTATGTCTAATGTCTATAACTAGAGTCTAATGTTAGATGTTCATACAGTGAAAGAATACGTTATTATAGTGTATTTAGTTTTTAAAATAAGCTACATCATGATTTCTTATTCACCACGCATTTAAAAATCGCGAGACATAAAGTTATTAGACGATTCATAATTTTGAAAGAAGTTAGTAAATTTTACGGTCCTGAAATAATTAAGTGTTTTACGGAGCAGTCATGCTAATTAAAATCAGTTATTTCAAAGTATATTTACTACTTTCATTACTGGTTCCAAGAACTCGAAACGTTTTCCCAAAAGCAAAAACACGAAAGGAGAATGCCAAAGTTTCCTTCAAGACTCGGCCAGAACCGACAGAGATGAACTATATTTCATAAAAAGGGAAAATAATTATAGAATTTGATAATATAATTAGATTTATATTGGAAGTACACCAAAAAAAGTTATAGTGCTTTAAAGTTGACCACTTAATACTTCTGATTTTAACGATAACATGAAATAAACTATTAAGTAATTAATTAAATGAATGACTTTTAGCAGATTATCGTCGTATATAAATGTTTTTATATTAAAAATATACATAAAACATACTTAGATTAGAATATATGAAAAGAAAACACAACAACACGGCGATGAAGTGAAGTCAAACTTTTTGACAATGACAAGGACCACAGACAAAACACAAGTTGTCTTACATCAAGTGTTGCCACTACTATAATAACATTATAAGGTATTAGGAATAAACTATTCTAAACAGTGTCGATCATCGGATTATTTTTAATAAAATTATTACATCACTTTATAATATTATTCATAAATATAACTAAACGGTATTTATTATTAAAAGAACACACAGGCTCTTTGTCTCCGAACCGGAGACAGTTTGCCAAAACAGTCAAACCCCGGAGAAGTCATTTGATGAAAAAAACGTCATTTATCATTTTAGATGTTCCTTCACTTGCCTGTACGTTGACGCTAACGCTAACTTGACAGTTAAAACGTCAAAAAAGGGGCAGGACATTATCTTTATTCATATTTATATTATTGTAATCGATTTGCATATGCAATTTCGTATCGATATTATTTTATTTTGGTATTGGCAACATTTCTTCTTGAAATTGTAGCTATGAAATGTGTTGTTAAATTGACAATTAGTTGAATAACTTTTTAAAATGAGTTTTCAGCGGTGTACTTCTACAGATTTTATATAAATTGTATAATTGTTACTATTTTCTGTTATGAATTATCATTATTACAGAAAGTCTGTCGGACGCTACATGATTCGAGCCTATTCTTGTCATTGTCCTTTCCAAGCCTTATTCCGGAGTCACAGTAAAAATAAAACTACCTTACTATTTCATGAAATACAAGTAGGTACCCAACTAAAAGTGCAAACTACCGCCGAAATGACTAGAAATACAGTTACACAATAAATACTAACGAAGCAACTCAACGTCTGCGGTTTACTGCGACGAGTATTTTTAGAGCTAATCAACATTCCTGGCACATACAGCGCCATGTCTCATTAGCACACCTTTGTCTTTAATTAACAATGTAGTGCTAATTATTACACCCACAATAATTATAAGGGCCGGCGACTATACATTGATGCACAGAACAGCATGTGTTGATTCTATTCATACGCGCATTTGGTATTGCATAGCGATGTTCTATTGTCATCGAAATTAAATTATCTTGACAGGTTCTCGAGTTAGATAGATCGAGTATTTACTAGACTACTGGGGTAGACTAAATTCAATAGGCTCAGATTTCAAACCAAGTTTTAGGAGTCTCTAACGCTCACACATTTATATTCAAACTTCGAAAAATCTTTTTTTATTTCGTCGTTAAAACTTTTTTAAACTTTGGTAAAAGGTGCTTTTAGACTGGACAAATAGAGCAAGACGAGAGCTAGATTTATTATTTACTACTAAAATCGCATCAAGGGATGCTTAAATAAATTGACACGGCTATTTACTACCTACCTCCCTCGACCTAAGGGTCATAACACACCTTCTGTCTGTTAACAAAATATTTGTTCGACATAACATCCACCTACTACTGATTACTGTTTATACTGACATTTTCGTTTTACAAGCAGGTGAGTTACTCAACACCACATAAAGCACCGTTCAAGTCTCTGAGTAGTCCTTAAGCTTGCGGCTTTCACAACTTTTTCATTTATTTTTCTTTAAAAAATGTCGTCAAGAGGTTTCTTGGCAATGCTCATTAGTAGAAAATAATGAGTTGCCTATATACAAGTAAGTAGCGATTTTGTGAGTGTTTTGAAAGAGAACTTAATTTTATAAATCAAAAGTCCGTGTCCTTACCTTTATTATTTTATCCTAATTAATGCCTTATTCATGATAAATGATTTATTTCTGTTACTATATTTTTACAAACACTTCTACGCGTCAATCATATTTTAAAAGCTAGATGAGGTCGGCATTATCTATCTGACCACTCTGAGAAGAAAAGCCGAAACAAATTCAGAGGTCAGTCTCTTTTAAAGTCCAGACATAATCTTGGAGAGATCATGTGAAGAGCAAATAGATTGGTATCTGAAAAGGTCTTTGAAGAAAAATAGCTCAACTCAGAACTTAAAGAGCTCAACAACTCGACGAACAATACCAAATAAAGGACATTTGGGTAGACCGCATAAAGTACTCAAAGTACCAGATTATCATTAAAACTATGTAAGAAACAGAAAAAAAAAATATAACCTACCTACCTCACATATAAGTCATGTAAAACTATAAAATAAAACGTCAATATTAATTCTAGTTGATTGCTTGGGCGGACATTGGAGTAGCTTAATTAATCCCAAGCCTTTTTGCCTTCCAAGTAATCTTTAACTTTATTTTAAACCTTTTTGACAGCGTTTCTGTTTAATAAATGATTTAAATTTATTGAGGGTCAGTTTTTTAACATGGCTTGGGAATAAGTTTACTTGGGCACTTAAATTAATTACAAATTTTTTGGAGCCTAGTCGCTGGTACAATAAGTAAATCTTTGTTTCTAGTATTTATAATACGAATGTCACTGTGTTTAGAATAGAGATTAATTATTCTTTTTTTTACATAAAGCTGGTTCTCATAAACATATTGAGATATAATTTGGTCATATGTGGGCCCCACTACCTATAGCTTCGAGTCCAAAGCAATACCTAAAAACACAGTCGTGTCCACAAACTTTTAAGTCTTTTTATACATTTTGATAAATACAGTTTGTATTTTGTGACATGTAAATATTTACTAACTTAATTTTTAGTGTCAATGACATGAAAATTATTATTGTTTCATGTCATATTATTTAACATTATATTTAATTTTTCGTAAAATTATTTTCTTTCCGATTCTGTGGCAAACTGTTAGTTTAAAGATATGTAAACATAACGATCTGCCTTAAATCTAACTCAAATAGTTTGTTAATGTAATGAAGCAGGCTGTCCTGATTCACATTTCCTCTGTTACTAATTAATATTATCAAATTTGTATCCTGGTGGAAATTTAAACTACGAGTACATACTATATCAACATAACTTAAGCCAGGCTTACAATAATTGGTAACTGACTGTCCCTTGCAAATATTTGATAATAACTGGCCCATTTCTTTCCCAATTTTATCACAAAACTGTCGCTATTTATTTACAGGTAAGAGTTTTTACATTAACTTTAGTTTTTTAGGGAAATCATCAGAGATGGTTGGTGCAATGAAGTATCACAAGCTGTTGTCAAATAAGCCGGTGAGGGCTGACTATTGGACAAGCTGTTGTTGGTCAGTGATTGTGATCGCTCACAGGAACATGAACAAGCACTTACTATTAACGCATTCATCGCCAGCATGTATTCATTTGCATTTTTGAGATTTTGTATTTTTTTGTCATAGATACCTATTCATTTTTGGTTAAGATATTTAATTTAAATTTTGTGTCATTTTCATATTATAAAGTATTGTTTTTACATTTTTGGGAATAAAAATTCAGTGTATTTAGTAACAAAAGGCGTTCCCTATTTAACATCTTTTATGAAGAATGAAAAATTCAATTTCTGATGTCTAGTTTTCTGCTATACGCTATAAATAGGCCTGTATTTTGAAGTAGGCTTACATAGGATTTGTTGTTGTCTTCCTGTTTACTATTATATTACCTGTCTTATATTAATTATATTAAGGCCTCTAATACGAGCGAACCATACTTCAATGAAACTTTGGGAGTTATTCCTAATTTCCTTAATATATAACCAATATTTTATTCACTCATAACAATTTACATTATAAAGCAAATGCAATGTTTCACAGGAAAATCACCAAAACCACAAACAACCTGCCTGACTGGTTAATTTATTTCCATTACCAACAATCAGTTCATAAATTTAATTTAAATGTCTGCGTATCTGCGTAAACTGAATAGCTCAACTGTGTCGAGGTGGTAACATTACTTATTATATAATTTATTGGATGCTTACATATTTATTCAATTGAAAAAACAGCTAAGGTAATCAATAACCATAGGTCCAAAGCTACACCAAACACGAAACTAAGTCACGGTTCGATGAGTCCCTATTTTTGTTCTTCAAAAATCGAGAAACCCATTGATTTACCCAGAGATATAATTAAAAAATATCAGTGTTATGACAAAGAATTAATCATGACATTTGGTAGTTATGAATTCAACCGTAGCCACGACCAAATCAGAGCCTGGTAATGGTCCAGAAAAAAACACAGACATACCTACCCAAAACTGCAACCGGAATCCGTCGCGGGAAGACATTTAAATAAGAATGGTCAATTAAAATCCCCTCAGCACGGAATTCATTGCTACTCCAAGTCCACATCACTCGAAGTGTAGAATATTTAGAGCAGTAATATTATAAATTCTGAATATAAGTGCTCTCACTGAATTCTGAGTATGTACTTCAGAAAATTACGGGAAGGCGGTCTTATCCTCTTGAGCTGCCACTCCCAAAGGTTTGAACTCAAATTATTATCTGCATAGCTCTTGTACAAAATCGTGCTACAACCTATAAGCCACTGATTTCTTCTTTTGATATTTTAACGCAATAGGAAATTATAAAAGATGTTTTATATTTAGCATTTTCGTATTCAGATTTTATCAGAGGAAAAGTCTTGTAAAGCCTTCAATCAACGCTGCTGTATTTAAATTCTTTACTTCCCAGTTTTAAAGAGAAATGAATAATATCCTATTTGTTTCTCTAGTTCAATATTAAACTGTAAAACACAGATAAAAAAGCGGACAAGTGCGAGTTGAACTCGCGTGGTGAGGGTTCCGAACGATGAATACGTTATCTACCATGTTTTTTATCCCAAGAACAAGCTTAACATTGTAGTTGAAAAACATGTTCTCCCATACATTCCAACTGCAAATATAAGTTTGTACGCACAATATTGAGAGTTTTATCATGTTATTTTAAGACCATATAAGTTTATTAGTAAATAACCATTCTCAGTATTTTTTTTTTAATTTTAAACTCAGTGGTTTCGGAGTTAAGGGTATGTCAATTTTCATCTTTATTCTTAAATGTCTTTAAAAGTATTTATTTCAAAATTATAAAAATAAAAATATTTGAGATCCTCACAACATGCCCCCTTTCAGTTGATATGTCACCCGGTACAGTTTCCAAAACAGTTTTTTTTTTATTTCCAATTTGACCCTGATAAGTGACCCTCATATTCAAAATTCATTTATTTACGTTACACGTCCGTGTTTGGGTCACAGAAATTCATATGTATCCATTAGATCCGGATCAAATTGGCTGTGACAGACGGACAGACAGACATACGAGTGATCCTATAAGGGTTCCGTTTTTTCATTTGGACGTACGGAACCCTAAAAGCTATGAATGTTAGCCTTTCCCCTATATATGTGACGATGACAATATTTAGGTACTGCTTTTATTACGAGATCTTTCTAACAGACTTAATAATAATCCCTGACCAGCTGAACTTTTCTATTAACTAAACATAAAAAGCAAGATTTCAGTGTAAAAATTCATTAAGATCATTAAACTTAAATAAACATTAAAAGAAGTGAAAACTTAGCGAAACCGGGAGCACCGCGACATGGCGATAATTATTCAAATCGCCTCTCTTTATATTTTTATTCGGATGTTATAATAAAAATTTAATTTCACGTAATTTAATTCTTATCTTCAGCGGCAAGACCATATCTCTGAAGAAAATTCGTAAATTATTCATGAAGAAAGTTTTAACGGGGACATGATTTTAAAACCGACATTTGTAAGCTCCGCGGCAATAACTTTGTAGGATTTAAAACGATTGGTGGAACTAACTCGCAGTATTAGTGATGTTACGTACTTTTATGACTTTAATGTATGAAACGAGAATAAGTTTGAATTGTTACGGCTCTTGATATTTTTTCTTGATGGCTTTTTCACATCTTACTTTTTGGCTTTTTTAAAACGTTTGAAAACGTCCAGTAAGATTTAAGTAGTTAGAGAAGCCTCTGGAACACTTAGATAGACTATACAGTTTTCACCCTGTTTCTAACATCTAATTCACTAGGTATACACCCACAATAAACTTGCCTATTTTTGAACCAATACAAACACATTTAAGACTCTTTACAGTAATAAGTTCACCGCTACAAAGCCCGGATGACGTAATTAGTCATGCTGACGTAATACTTATTCTCGAAAACTCAAACAAAATTACGTACCGAGCTGAATATCACACGTTAACGTTCTTCAAGAAGCTAACTTACGAACAAGAAATCAAGTCGGCTATGAGTTGCTAAAGTTTAGCTTGTGCTTTGTTATAACAAATTTACAAAGCGAAATAAGAAAGCAAACAAGTAAATGGAGAGTTGGAGTCATCGTTTACTTATACACGAACGTTTTAGTGTAAACAGTTAGCTCGGAATACGCTTACAACGGGCGTCGAGTTGAAAAGTTAGTTTCCAGTACAAATAGCTGGCAGCGAGCCGGCCCCTACCTATGTTGTTGCGACCTTTACAATGACGCCTCATTATTAGTTTAAATCCATATTCTCAAATATTTAACTGCAAACTTGTTTTGAGTTTCAATTGAGCAAAATCCTGAGCTATTTAAGAATTGGGGGCAGTGAATATAAGCGCATTACCGAACTGTCACTGCAGAACTTCATGAAGAATGCCTCCCCGTACTCGCGAATGCTATGCTGCAAGAGTGATCCTTCTACGAGCCAGTCTTTTTCATTCTCTAAAAATCCGATTAAATTATATGCAGTATGTAATTTTTACTAAAAATTAGACTCAAAACACGAATAAACCGAGACCATCATAAATTCAAGAATAACAAACTAAACACGCGAAATAATTAATAAACCTTCCTTTACAAGACGCAACACATACATGAACAACAAGTTACAAGAAAAACTAATTTATAATTCATACGAGATGAATACACGATACGAGGCCTAATCGCTGAAGCCAGAAATCACGCACAATTCATAGGTACGGTGATTTATATGCAAATGTACTTATGGTACAAGCGATCCCTATTGGAGCAGCCTGCCGGCGTCAATTGAAGACTAATTTGCGCGCCAATCAAATTTCTGTTAATTATGACGCTGTCATTACGTATGTCTCAAACAGTAAGCGTATATAAACAGAAAATTAATTTACAATGATACATTGATACTTATTACCTACGTCATCATCCGCTTACCAAAGGGTAAGCACATGATGACGTACATAATAAGTACAACCATGTTGGGGTTGGCTTCCAGTCTAACCGGATGCAGCTGAATACCAGTATTTTACAAGGAGCGATTGCTGTCTGACCTCCACAACCCAGTTACTGGGTAACACGATACCCCTTGGTAAGACTGGTTGTCAGACTTACGGGCTTCTGACGACCCGTTATAACTGTCAAAGATTTACGAATGACTGCCGGGACCAGCGGCTTACCGTGCTTTCCGAGGCACGGCGGCGTCTAGTATGTTAAGATGGTGACCTATCCACGAACCAACCGCGGCAAGCGTAGCTTAACCAGATCAATCGATACTTATTACCTACATTTCAGAAGTCGAATACTGCTAGTAGCTATTTGAAAAGGCACTGCCTTTTATGTGTACGTTTGGAAAATCATATTCAGAATTAATATCTTAATAAAATAATAATTAGGTACCTACCCATAAATGAGAAAACCAAAAGTGCCTGTATTGACATTAATGCTTTGACTTTTAACTTCTATAATAAATAATGAACAATGTTACCTGAAAAGTAACGCACGCCACGTAAAACACAGTACCAAGATTTTCGAAGAGAGAAATAGAATAAAAATTGTGTCAAGCATAGCAACATGCGAACATACCCACCTAATAATTTAAAGTAAGAAGACTGCTTAACTTTAAAACAACTGATAGAGAATAATTTTATAATTTATGTCAGATAAACAACAAATTAATTGTTTAAGATACTTCGCAGAAAGTTCCGTTTTCTTGAACTTTTCTCGTTACATAAACAGTGTCGAATATCCTCAGTGTTATGATTCGCTGTGCTCTATTTACATTACAACAGGAGTTATTGATCCGTTCAACTGACTTTATTATTACGTTAAAATTATATGTATTTTTATTACCGACTTCATGAAAAGGAAGGAGGTTATCAATTCGACATATATATATGTAATATTATTGGAGCTGCAACATATTCACTTATGATAATCTGTTAGGGCTTCCAAACAAATATACAAATTTTTATAGGTGTATGTATGTTTGTATGTATGTTTGTCCACGCATATATCTCCGAAACAATTAATCTGATTGTGATAAAAAAAAAATTGGCTTACGTTTACTTCAACTTAGGACACAGTGCAAGTTTCATCAAAATCGGTTCAGTAGTTTTCAAGATATGGACCTGTAAGACGTGTGAGACGGCCTGGCTTATTGATACGAGCTATGGGTGTGGTGTCATAGGAAACATCTCAAAACTTTGGTCAAATTCTAGTGCAAGTTAGAAAAAAAAAACCGGCCAAGTGCGTGTCGGACCACGCACAATGAAGGGTTCCGAGTTGGGATGAATTTATCCCAACAACAAACTTAACTTGGTAGTTGAGAAACATTTTCTCCCATACATTGATATACGTCACGGTCAATTCTCCAACTGCAAATGTTGTCTGCAAACTGCAAATTCTCCAACTGTAAGTTTGTAATTGCAAAAAAATTTGGTTGCTTCAAAAGTCTGTTGGGATCTAACTCATATAGAGCAAGGCATCAAGCGTTTTAACCCTACTCAAAGCAACGTAAGCTTGAGCCTTTGCAAATAACCTTTTGCCAAAATTTACGACTGCAGTTTCAAGTGTTGTGCCCTGTAACTTATGTACAGTTACAGCCCAACTAAGTATCAATGGTAAAATGCGTCGTTCCACGTAACTACGTTTAGCTTGAAACGTTACCGTGATTGGAGATATTGGCCCATAACTATCTGCATCTTTTGAATTCTCACTTATTGAAGCGTCATCGAATAGAAATAGCACTGCATCAGGCATACATTTTATCCCATGAGTACGTTTCCATGTGATAATTTCCGACTTCCACGCGAGCTAAGCCGCGGGAAAAAGCTAGTATAATAATAATGTGATACAAGTACGACTATTATTAAAAAAATCGGTTGTTATGTAAAATGTCTTTTATCGCTTCTATTTTGATTGTTTTATGTTAAACGGCGTCGCTGGCACCTCAAAAAAAATTGTGGGCCCCTAATTTGTTTCGTACCTACTTTTGATTTCGTTTTGTTTTCGAAATAGGTTTTTTTTTTTAAATTATTTTAAACCCAACACAGAAATCCAGAAAAAAATAGAATATTTCTGCAACTTCTGTAGTTTCAAAGTATTGCAATCATTTTCTGGCTTGATTATGCGCATGAATAGAGGCCGCAGGAATCCGCTGGATGCGGGACGCACAGAACCGGTTGAAGTGGCGGTGCTTGGGGGCGGCCTATGTCCAGCAGTGGTCATCTTTCGGCTAAAATGATGATGGTGATGATCATAATGTGCATTACGCACGACTTTTTTTTTAACAATATACCTTTTGTCGTAAACATAGCAATTAGGAGTCTACCATATCTTACTTTAAGACTTTTTAGTCCCAGCTCCCAAAATAAATACATGAGGCGTTAGTCATCGACAACAATGCTTGCTCAGTAAACGTACAACTACCGACAGTTGTACAAACGGCCGATTGGATTTGAAACAAAGCTAACGAACCGTTGAATCATGTAAACAGGGGCCAAGACGACCGTCTTGTTTATCCAAAGAGCCTTTGCTTCATTAGGATCCAATTTACTGTCAACAAATTAATCCCCTTTCAGTGCTATTGTATAACCGATACCGTTTTGCTGTTATCTGACGATAAACAATCGAACAAGAGGCATTTAATTTCAGGTAATTTGTGATATAAGCCGGGTTTAGCCGGTCGGTTAAGTGCGAACTATTATATCGTACATTGTATGAGGTGCCTTGATTATAGCATAATTGCGTGTGGTGTTGTAAGACTAATGATGACATTCAATTGATTGGATAATCCTATTCTGGGATTGTCTTTTGAAAGAGGATTTAATTAGGAACGCGGTTTATTGGCATATAATATAATTCCTTACACCTTAGGATCAAAATATCATGGATAAAGCAAATGCCACCGGCACACGAACAATCTAAAGCAAATTAAAACTCAGCGTTAATTCGGAAAAGCGCCAAGATAAATACGAAATTAAAAGAAACACAGAATCCAATAACAATACAACCGACTTCAAGTACCAACGATAAGCAAATTAAATAAACAAAACAGAACAGAACAGGACCATTCTCTTATTTTCAATAGTCGGCTAATAAAGGAAATCATTGAATAAGTCGAGCAGTTCAAGAAAGCAAACGTCGAAAGCGGAACACAATGCATCACAACTGGGAACTTTTCTATTGTTGACTTAAAATTAATTGCTTTTCACTGAATTTATAAATATAAGTTCAGAAGGAATGCTTCCTCCACAAAGTGTGCAATCGGCAAAATGGAATTTAAAAACTACTGAGATAATTACTCAGACATCTTTGTAAGGAAATGCTCTTGTTTAATGTTGCTCAGTTTAATAAAGTGCAATCGTTGCTGTTTAATTGTTTAACTTGCGATCTGATTAAAAAACAAACATAGATTTATCTTGTTTTCATTCTTTGTTGCGTATAAACGCTAAAGAGACGGAGAGCAGTCTCGACCTTTTTACTGATTTAATTAATCTTGATGTGTTTATCTCCAAGATTCTACAACCGGTAACTTTGCGTTCATATTTTTTAAGACTAGTAACAGTTAATTGTGAGCAACTTTTCACATACGGCTTGGTAATTAATTTTAGAATTCTAAACTTTTGTGAATCATGGCTACAGAATATTATAGAATGATAATTATAATCTAAAATCGTTTTTACTTAAAGTTAAACAAATCCATAATTCAATTTTGTATAATTACCTGCAGCGTTTAAAAATCTTCAAATCTAGTTTTACTGCCCGTAAATCTGCGGCATTCCACTAACAGCCTTTACCTTACATCTGCATCATTTATAGTCCAATATGAATTTTATTGTTCTTCACAATAAGTTTGTAACCTAACCAATCCTTATCACAAGATGTAATTACAGGTCTGTATTTGCAAATTAATTCAAAATACGTGAGCGTTGAAACAGTCTTGCTTGCAGTACCTGCAATAAATTGCAATTAGGAAAGCTGTTGTGTCTTGTTATCGAGTTAGCTGCCTTCAAGCCTCTCGTCGCTTCACGAACACTCCAGCATAGCTGTGAACAAATTAATAGCTAACATTGTTATAACATCGAACATTTCTATACGTAGAATAAATACGTTCATTAATGGCTAAGAATTTTCAAGTGGCGCGCTCGCTTTGCTGTAGCTATTGAGGAGGGCATTATGAGCAGTAATTACGTCATCTTATTTCTAGTAACTATAAAACTGTTACTGCAACAGTTTTTGAGTTACTCGAAATAAGGTGATGATTGATGATTCTCAGAATATACCTTTACAAGTCGTGCTTGATTTGAATTTTATTTCATGGATACGTGATTCCAATTTTATCTTCCTGGAACCTTCAACAACAACTAAAGGTCGTCATTAAAATTTACCCCAAAATGTCAACTGAACACAAAATAAAATTCTGGGAACTGTTAATTTGTATCGCCATAAAAATACTTTAACGAAATGCTTATGTCACAACTTTTGTAACAATTTTAATTTTGGAAACTTCAAGAGAAATTTTGCAATTTCCAAAATGTTACTGAAGTTATTCACACAGGCAAAGCTCATGATGAATAAAATCATGATAGATCTCCGTAGCATCTATTAGTTAGCCCCGAAGAACAACGACCGCATCGGTCAGCCCAAACATGACAGCTCCCTTATAAATCATAAAATGGTCGGCGATATTAAATTTGTATTCAACGTTTCTGCAATCAAAGTTGCCTTCCTCAAGAATGGAAAAGTCACAGATAAAATAAACGCCGAATCTTTCCTCGTAAATCTGTCAGCAAAACAATTCGTACCCTTTCACGAGCAATAAAATGCTACCAAGAAGAGAGAAAAGAAAAAAAGTATCATAAATATAAGATTCATTTATATTCGTTCAGTCGACCCTTGAGGGGGAACTGAGACCGCCAGAGTATCGAAAAAACAATGTGATCAACATTTATGTCAATAGTATAAAAGATACTGTACATATTCTTGCTGAATCGAGGAGTCGTTAAAAGATAGTGTTGCGGGGTTTGTGAAAATCCAAAATAGATTTTGTTGTCACATCATAGACTAGCTTGGTAAAACAGAAATTCTGTTTTAACAATAATTCTAGGTCATCACATGAAATATCGCCATGATAATGTGTGTAGCAATAAAACACTGGTCAACAACAGTTTTATTATTTAGGGGCCAACATTAATTAAAATCTTCTGTCGAAGCTTTCAAATCGAAACCGACGTAACGCAAAGTAATTTTAAATTAAAATCCAACAAAAACCCCAATCCCTTTTTGACCACCGATCAATTGAATGTTTTCGGTTCTTTACACCATTGATTTTTCATGTCCTTTGATCTATTTTAATTTATCTGAGTACTTTGCGTTTATACTATGGAATCTATATGAGGATACCGCTATTGTTTCGTTTGTAGTGGTCTTTTAGGTACATGATTAAATTCTATTTGACGATTATCAAATTGAAGGTGACAAAAATGGTATCGAATGGCCTATAAGCTATACTACATTATTGGCCGTGGTAGTCCATTTGCGTACACAGTACAAAACTCAGAGACCGGATGTGAACTTAAAGTGTGAAGTTTTGATTTTCATAAGGCAACTAAAAGAAACTATTTATTTGCCAACTAAGAATTTGGAAAATAAATAGTTTCTTTTACCTACCTGTATGTCAGGCAGCATTAATAATAATCTACTTGTATATTTTCCAGCAATGTAAACAAAAACTGATTCTATGAATTTTGTAATCATTTCAAAGTGTACCTAGGTACCCTACCTACATTCTTAGAATTGGTAATTTTCATTCTGTGTAACATAGCTAGTGCCATCACAAACAACATTTTAACCTTTTGAAGACAGATATGGGATCTTAGAACTTTAAGATACGGAGAATTGCTTTTTACCATTTTCATGTTTATCGTCTTCAAAAGATTTCGCAAAATGTGGTAAATAATCCATAAATCTCCGTAAATATAATCCAGTTTATCAAAGGGACACGAAAACAAGAATCTACAAAAACAAATCCATAGCCAGGCGCACCTCAGGCTTTTGTGCATGTCCAGACAATGCGTTTTACGCGCATACCAGTACCCATTAGGGTGACCCGATTTTTTTTTTCGGTTTTCCTTAATGCAAGACCTCCTAAAATTTGCGTAATTGATCGTAGATTACCAAAATAATTGAAAAAATAAAATAAAACTATATCTCTATCTAAATAATATTTTTTTTGTGGTTATACTTAGCTATCCTTAATTTCGGCTACTGAACTAAATATAATTTTTTTTTTACCATTTTTTCTTTTTAGGAGTAATACACACACGGCACTTTGATTGCAACAGCACGTTACCAGCGACTTCGAATAAACCTGCAAATTCCCTCAAATTTATTATGAAGAAATCGTTGATTTCTTCATAATTTCTTCATTTCTTTATTTGGACCAAAGCTTGGGTTCCAATCGTAACTAAAGAACGAGTTTTTGAATTACTGAAATCCTATTTTGAAAAGTACATCAATTTGAAAAGATACCCCAAAAGCAAACGAAATGATAGTTTTGAAAACAAACTGAAGTGTTTTTGGGGTCATCTGAGAAGCTATTCGACGTTGCTGCTTGTACATGCACTTCATTTGAATCTATCTAAAAAGTTCCCATCAATGAGAGAAGTTTGTAAGATTTTTTGTTGGATCAAAGAAATGACAGGAAAATGTTTATAAGCGCTGTTATAAGAACGAATCGGTTAGATTAATTAAACGAAAGCAGAGAGCTGTTGAAGGCGACTTTTTTGCTGCCTTTATTGACTAGAGGCGGCAAAAAAGTCGTGTTCTACTCAAGAAACTGATTCAGCCTCAAATTGTTTAAAGATTCGGTACATGAATCTTCCCCAGAAACGTATCTGATAACAGAGGCATCCCCGACAAACACGCACTCGACAGAGACACCAGCGACTTCAACGACGAATTAGAATACATTGCTATTGCCAACAGTTGCTAAGGTCTGTGATAAATACGGCTTATCGACGCGATCTGCTGTTGCTGTTGCTTCTGCGGTTTTGGCTGACATCGACTTGATTTCTACCGAAGATTTAACTCTGGTTATGGATAAAAACAAGATCCACAGAGGTGTATCTAAAGCCTGAACAAAAGCTTTAGACGATATTGGAGGTATTGTTCTAAAAAGCATTTACTTTGATGGACGAAAACACAAGACTCTCAAATTAAAATAACTTATTTTCTCTTACTATGACTTTCCTTGTCAAACACAATCTGTGGAAAGATGTGTTAAACTTCTGTGTGTTTGTGTGTGTGTGATGTGTCTCAGCAAGCAACAGAAAGTCTTATAAAGTGTAAGTGACGCTTCTTCTAGAGATGGCTTTATTAAAACCAGATTGCAATCTCGAGCAGAAATGCCAAATTTAGACACAAAAATAAGTTAATATTCGAAATTTTTGTCATTGATTATAAGCCGTTTTTTAGTTTATTTTATTTTTTGTGCTTTGTTTCACTAATTTCAATACTAAAATACCATTTAAACTTCATTTTTGTATCATTTTAGGCATACGGTTTAGGTCTGTAAAAACGTAAAATTTATAAAACTTCAAAATGCGGTAGAGCCCTCAAGATACGCAGTTTTTTTACCTTTTGCGTAATCTGTGTAAAATTACGCACATTTTGATACCCCTTGCGATAGCGTAGGTCGAAAAATAATAAAACTCATACATTGACGGGACATCCTAGTACGTCTATTCTGCCCTGCTAAGCCGAAAGGCGCTATCTTAATCGGAGCAAGTTTGAAGAAAATTGACTTTTGTAAATTGTAATTTAAGGAAATTACAAATAATAGTATTATGCTCGTAAAACACCCTATCTGGCCAGTGTGCACCTTAACCCATGATGGAACGTGTAGCAAAATGTTTTGCAAAACTTTTCCCAATTCAACGGCTTATTCCTGATCCTTATCCCCGATCGGCGTGAAAGAACCTAAATCCACAACAAACATGCAAGATACACGCACGCACACTCGCACTCGCACGCAAGTAGACCCGTAACTCGAACGTATAAAATTACGTCCGCTTGCGCGCTCCACCCGATGCGACAACATAACAGATGAGAGGACAAATCCGCCGTTAATTACCCATTCGTGTGTAATCTTTTAATTAACTAAGTGTAAACTTATTCGCGTCGCTGACAGCACTCCCTTTATGTTTCTTAGCTCGTTCTATAATATTGGCTTTTGTATGTTTACTGATTCGCTTATGATTTTGAAGGGCGGTTATTTTTGTACAGAAATATGCGTATGTGATGTGCTCCTGTGGCCTTTCTTCGCGATAGCCCTTTCTTGTCAAACTATCTCAGGGTGAGGGTCCACAAACCTATTCTATTGCAATAAAGCAGCGTAGCGGCTGAGCAATCCTTATAACCCGACTGCAACTTCTGTCCGCCAAAGTTTTAAAAGACTTATGAAACCTGTTAGAATTTTATTAAGTTTCAGTCCATCTTATTCAAACCACGCCGCATTTACATAAAACGCAACTCAAATCTATAGATAATATCAATCGCGTGATCAAATTTAAATCTCATATCAAACGACTCCATAAAATTTCATGCAGCGATCTTTATTTTCCATTTCCTCAACAACAATCTTGACAAATACAATTGACTATTACAACATCCGTCTTGTGTGAATAGCGAATGTCGTATTGGCTTGCTCGTACAATATAATGCTCTTTGGTACGCACAGTGGCTCCGTAGTCGGCGAGACACAAAGAGAATCCGCATGTCACCGACCACCGTCAGGTGGCGCTAGCAGATTCATGATAGGCTTTGCTCATTGTCCACCGTGTAAGTGCATAATTGTCATCGGTATATCTGAGGTATATACAAAGACGATGTTACGGGCATATGTACAAATAATACTGCTGCTATAATACTGCTGATTGGAATGTTGCTTAGATTACTTCAGTTCGTCAAAATTATTGCTTTTAGTGAACATTTCTTGCTGACTATACATTTTTTTTTAAATCTGTGGATACAGAACAAAGTTTCTCAAAAAGTTAAGGACAGTCTCTTAAGACTGTTTTCTTGTAGGTACAACGATTAATGTGGATTTTTGAGACGGGGCAGTAAGGTACCTACCCTTACTGCTCCATCTCAAAAATCCACACTGTATAAGAGATGTTAAAAAAATAACTTTAGAAACTTCTTGAAGAGGTGCTTTAGAACATCGAAATGAATAAATTTTACTATGGGACCAACATTAAAATTGCGAAAAAAAAATCTGCTATTCCATACAGCTTAGAACAGTTATTTTGGGCCATGTTATCCACCGTTAAAAGTAGATTGGAGTCTCATTTCCTACGAAATGTAAGGGATATTTTTTTGCGATTTCTGACTTTTCTAGTACTCAAACCTCAGTTGGTCTAATAGAGTTTTTGATCCTTATATGAAATAGGCTTATTTTCAACGAAAAAGATGTTCTGTTTATTTATGGTTTTCTGCTTCTAGTTGTATGCGGTCACATCGTTTTCTTTTCTTGTTCTTATAAATTCACCGAGATTGTAATAATAAAAACAACGTAACTCAACGTACCTACCTGTAAATGCAAATGCAAATGAAATTGTTAAAAAAATCAAAGTCTCTATACAATTTTGAAACGTAATAAAAAATCTGTTCCACGTGCAGTAGTCGATACTGTATCGAAGCTGACGTGTATTCGATATCTGAGCGGGGTCATTACCAACAGGCAATTTATAGCCGGGTCACGCGCGCCCCCATCGCTTCGCCTCGCCTCGCAGTCTAGACACACCCTCTTAATTCCATCAAAATAAATATCACTCGTAATTATAAACGATCTGTTAACGAACTATGCAGTTTCTGATAAGTTAAGTGGTCGAGATATTTTTAGGGTTCAGTAATAAACAAGGAACCCCTATAGTTTCGCCATGTCCGTCTGTCTGTCTGTCTGTCCACGGCTTAGCTCAGAGACGGTTAGTACTAGAAATCTGTAATTTGGCATGGGTATACATATTAATAACGAAGACAAAGTGGTACAATAAAAACAAGTTTTTTTTTTTTTTTTTTAGGTTCGTCCCCTACACGTAAAGTGGGGATGTTTTTTTTGTCGCCTATCCCATAGTACACTATAACCCACACTATGGGATAGGCGAGAAGAAAAACATTTGAAAACAGTTTGAAAAACATGATCTCCCATACCGTATGGGAGAACATGTTTTTAAACTACAATGTTAAGTTTGTTCTCGAGATAAACTCATCCCTACTACGGAACCCTTCATTGTGCGTAGTCCGACACGCACTTGACTGGTTTTTCGTTTTTTTTTTAATATCTTACGCTTGGCCGTTTCTGGCAGTCCCTTAATTCCATTAATATAAATATCACTCGTAATTATAAACGATCTGCTAACGAACTTTGCAGTTTCTGATGATTTAAGTGGTCGAGATATTTTCGTTATATTTTTTATATATACTAAGCAGAATTTTTTAGTAACGTCGTAGATTTAATTATTTAAGAGTTAAGTCTTTTTGAATAATAATAGTCACTAGTATATAATAAAACGAGAAATCTGGTTAGACTAGAAACAAATCACTGTAGCAAAGATGCTGGAATTTAATTCACTAACATTACCTTATGAAGCAATCTACTTATAGGTAAAGGTACCACCCACATGCATGGACTGAAATATCAGATTTTAAAAGCCATCCCGTCCGAAGTCCGAACAAAGTATATTTAAACTCCAGATAAAGAAATTACGAACGCAGTATTCAATAACAAAAAAGTTTTAAATCGATTCTTATTCTACAAGTCTTCCTTATTGAAATGAATTTTTATTTAAATTAGAAAAACTAAAGAATCTCCGTTTCCTCGGGTGAATAAAATAAAAAAGTGAGGGAAATGCATAAACGCGTTCAAGCTCAATTGGCCTGCCGAGGAGAGGAAATCGTGCCTTCGATGTTCTTTTAAATTTTATTGCTATAACTATCATTTAACTTCAGACGTTTCGTAATAGTAATATACAGGTTTCTTTTTTGTATGCAGGTGCCATTGCTGCTGAATGACTACTGATTTTAGGTGTTTGTATCTATTGAATTGCACGATAATAAACCTTCATGCACAAATGGGCTATTCCCAAAGTGCCTGCTTGATCGCACACGAAACTCCTTTAAAAAATACAAAAACTCTTGGACATGGGCTGATTTCACCAATGAAACTGAACGCGATCAGCATTTCTAAAACGCGTTCAAGAGCTGTCAGTGTCAATTTTTTAATGGAATATTGTACATTGACAGCTCTTGAACGCGTTTAGATGTGCTGAACGCGTTCAATTTCATTGGTGAAATCCGGGCCTACATAACTAACCTTTCTTATTTAAAATTCACAAAAATAAAACACAAAAACAAGACAAATTTTCAGCTTGAGTTCGCTTTAAAGCCCTTGAATAGCTCAGAGGCTGTATTCCTACAGCAGTTAGGAGACAATAAACTCCTGACGTGAAATCAACGTTTGTCACAGCTGGTAAAGGGAACCCGCAGTTCGCGCACCGGGAGATCCACAAATTAGGAATCTAGACAAGGAAATAGGAATGTAGTGCAGAATTATAATTGGTGTGTTGAATTATGAAGGAGGGTATGAAAAGGAAAACAATGAACGATGGGATGGAAATGCACTATAGTAAAACAGTTAAATGTTAACGAAGAAAAGTGCTGATTGCGAAATCAAATATGGAACTAAACATTCCTTATCTCTGAGAAAAGCTCTGAAAGGCGGCGAAGATATCCCTAGCCAATCAAAACCGGCCTTATATCAAGGAAAAAAGACCGTGAAATACCGTTTTCGTAATCGTACTTGCAGTATGTTCTAAACACCTCATCGTATCCACCTCCATAATATGAGGTAAACTTCTACATTTTCTATGGATCTTAAAGTGCAATAAAACACTCCACAAGACGCTGCAGGCACGAACTAAGTTCATTTACAGAGCTAATTAGAGCAGGTACGAATCAGCTGGGACTCCAACCTCGAACATACACTGGGCCACTGTATTTCTGAACATTTTGAACTAACAATACAATAAAGAAATTAGAAAACGTGAATTTCGCAATGGCCTCTAACTGAGGCCTGCGTGTCTTCGATCAATTACGTCAGATTACACACAAACAAATTAACGAACTGGCAACTATGAAATTGATGTAAAGAAAGATATTATGTGAGTAATGGTACCGTAGATCTAGTAGAAGTAAAGTAAGGCTCCACAATCGAAGGTCCTGACGGCAATCCCGGGAATTCCTATGATCAGGAAATCTGTGAGCATAGATTTTTATGGAGAACACTCCTTTCTAAATGTGAACTTTTTTTATTACACATTCCTCTAAAATGTGGTTTAAGAAAAAAGATAGGAGTTTGTAGGTATTCTATTAACTCCACGTCCGTACGAAAAGGTAAATAGAGTACCTATGTACTTATAGACAACTAGCTGCGCCCCGCTGTTTCACCCGCATAAGTCTCGATCCCATGGGAATATCGGGATAAAAAGTATAATATATCCGAACCCAGGTCATGGTCTACACATGTGCCAAATGTCATTTCATTCAAATCCGTTCAGCCGTTTTAGCGTGAAAGCGTAACAAACAAACATACAAAAAATCTAATCTTTTCTCTCTACAATATTAGTTTAAATTAACTTACTTTTAGACAGCGGACGAATGAAAAAGAGCATACAGCAAAAAACTTAGTTATAATGACTTTTTCAAAGCAATAAAAAATGCAAGCAAAGAACGGTACCAACAAAACTATTATTATGATAATGGATAGACGAAACAAACTCATAGGTACTGTAATCTATTCGCACACATTTTTCACGCCAGTACCTACTCACAGTGTTAAAAGCTGTTCTGAACTTGCAACCTTCCGCCTTCATGCCTTGAAGCAAAAAGCAACAGAGTTTTAAAAACAGGAAGCCAACACTTTAAAGAAGTTAAGTGGAAAGTTAGTGGTCTCGGTTTTATTTATGAACTGTTTAGTAGTAGCTACGGTCCCTACGCTGTATAACAACCAACAACACTTTTTGTATTGGAGAAGGGAACCTAATTAGTACTTTGGCTAAACGAGTACAATAGAGGGTTCATTAGTGAAGTGAACAGATGATATAGAGGTGTTTAGTCTACGGTCGAAAAGCAGACACAACAATAAGAATATTTGAAGATGCATACTTTAAACAAAATGATAATTAACTGTAGAAAAGTTGAAGCCACTGCCCTTTTGAATGAAACCAATTGGCAGCCCGCACCCTGGAAGTTTTTGGGACTTTTGTGTGCATGTTCAAAGCGTCACCGTCAAAAGTAACGAAAAAAAGTCATTACAAATTCAACCCATGTCGCAAAACCTATAACAGAAACAATTTTCTTCATGATAAATTGAATATAATAATTTTATAGGCTCTTTAAACTCGGTGAGAACTGCTGTTAAAAGTAGGGCGAACACGTTTTATCGGAAAACGCAGAAGCGATGATAATGGTCGCTCATAAAGAACTGGCGAGCGATAGATTTCGCAAGTTACCAACTTTTCGGGCACCTACAGCCATTAGAGGGGCACTAATGCGGTTGCCCTCTCAACTGCCCCAAGACCACATTGCCGATGTCATTACGATTTTGTACCAGAATATACGATGTATACCATTTTTCTGGCGTCTAATGTGTTTTGTTTTTCGGTGTAATTTGTTTGTGACTTCGTGTAAAGTGGATTCAAGAGCATTGTAGGTATAGTAGTGGATCTTTCGATAAATATTCACTGCTGTAGATTAAAATGGGCTTATCTAAACTTGGAATCTAAATCCGATATTCGCTTTGAAATGACTTTGACACTTTGACAGAAATAAATATAACCTAAGATAAAACAAAACCTAAATAACCATACCAATTCGTACCGAATAGTACCAACAAAATGTAACAATCTCATCTGATCCATTCAAATTTCCGTTTTCTAGCGACGCAAAGAAGAACATCCGTCCGCTTTGATTCTGTGAACGTATTAGCATTGGATTTGAATAGAACAAACAAAGGGTTTGCTCGAGACAGTGTGCTTTCGTAGGCGATTGTAAATTCAACGTATCGTAAAAATCCCAGTTCCCCTCACTACCCTGCCAAGAATAAAAACATATTCGTTAGCATTTTATTTTTATAACAGTACAATCTGGCACAAAAACTTGTTACGTTTTTCCCATTTTTTCAGCTTACTGGTCACAAATGAATGCTTAGATCTGCTCAAAAATTTGTCATGGTTTTATGACGCAAATAACCTGATTTATGAAACAAAAACCTCGTACCCGCTGCAGCTTGACAAATAGCGATGACAAAAGTATTATAACAAGGGCTTTTGTAACCACAAAACGACAATATTTAGAATATAAGCTGGCGATATATTTCAATTGTAGAGGCTTTTCTGTCAGCGCAGTAGCTCCTTCATTTCCTGGTACCTGGCACCTCTTAAATTCAGTCAGCATTTAAATGAGACGAAAGAAACTTTTAAAAGGATTCGGTGAGACTATTGAGAACCGGAGACGTCTTTTCTTTGCCCAATATTAGGACAGCACAAGCTAATGTTCCGGGTACCTATAGGTACATTAACCTACCTTATTTAAAATTTAACTCTAAGCTTCACACACCTCCAAGGAGCCTTCTTCAAAGTCGTCGGTTCTCACCGGAGACGTCTTTTCTTTGCACAATATTAGGACAGCACAAGCTAATGTTCCGGGTACCTATAGTTATTTTAACCTACCTTACTTAAAATTTAACTCTACTTCTACGCTTCACACACCTCCAAGGAGCTTTCTTCAAAGCAATCTTGTAATCAAAAACAAATATCCACAAATCTTGTTGTGGTATCTGCACATTTTACTAGCCGTGTAGTATTGCCAGGCGGATCTCCTCCCATATTGATAAATCCTTACAATCGTTCCGGCTTTGCGAATTGCTCGCCGCCGGTGCTCGGTGCAACTTGTGCCTTGTATTACATTCTCTTTCGTACCTTCTATTGGCAATGTTGTGAAAGCAAATGTAAGGATTCACGCGCTTTGCATAAGTCCTTGAATATTCTTGTCTTTTAGATAGTTGGTTTTAGCTTGTTGTTTTAAAAACATAACACGTTTGTGGATATACATGATATAAACAGGTTTTTAGTACCTAGTATAATAGGTATGTTATTCTTGGTGGTGTCTGAAATCTATAATGACATCATCAAATCTTCCGCCTGTGCTTGTCCCAAACACCCTATACCTTGAATTGTTGAAATCATCTAAGATGCTATAATTTGTATTTTTTCTAAGCGTAGATGAAAGGTCATTGTGCCCATACGTTCGCAAGTACTATTGTTACCTAGGCTCTTTTTTGTATGAAAGAATAAATAAGCTTGTAGATATACACCCCTTAAATAGGAACAAATGTAATACGGTAGTAGATTACATTCGCAAGCTAAACTACAATGAGACCGAAATCAACAGGATTTCTAAAGTAAAGTAGCTTAAAATAATACTCAGGGTGAGTATTATTTTAAGCTACTTTACCTTCACTTTACCTACACACATCCACTCATTTACACTCTACTCACCGGAGGCCATCACTACAACTTACTATTTTAAGATTATTCTCCTACATTTAATCACTTATTTATTTTATTCTTACTCTTTGATTAAAAATGTTATGTTTATAAGATATGTATTGAGGTCAAACAGCGTTATTTGCTAAGCCTACAACAGGGGAATACAGGTATTTTTTAGGAATTGTATAGAGTGCCGTGTGTGCGTGTTCACTTGTTATTTTGTTTGTTTGTTGAGGTTATTCGCCGCCCTTTGTATAGATCGATCGTATTTGTTTTAGATAATTATAACAAAAGTCACTACAATGACTAAATTTACGAAAAATGAAGTAGCTAATGAAAATGGCTGAAAGGTAGATTAGGTTAGAACTGTGACCACACAACGCCAGGGTCCGTTTAGGCACAAGAAAATGTAATGTTTTGGGAATGTGGTGTTTTACAGCGAACTTACCTCAACAATCAAACAAAATAACAAGTGGCAGTGACTCAAAGGCAACACCACTATTATGCCGCCAGCGGCACTTTATCAACTATTATATTTATATTATAACACTATTTATATCTAGTTGAGACACAGATGTTCAAAATCTGTTCATAGAAACAAGTGTCATAAAGTGTATCACCATACTAATTAAATTGTATATTTTATAACAAATAAATTATACTTATACTTAATATAAAAGTAGTTCCTAAGTATCTAAAACGAATATTAAAAATCACCCAAATAACATAACATAAGCCATAATATTCCGCCTTGTTTTCCCGAAGGGTCGGGCAGAGGTGTACCTATAAGTACACCCCCATTTCGCCAGTTATGTTTTAAGTCCCAAATTCCCAAATAACATTTACCTACCTATATAACTCGCTCAAGACGAGTCCTTGTAGAGTAAAAAATGTTCAAATGTCCAAACTGAATACCTGAAGTTTCCCGTACCCGTACCCGAGCATAGAGTTAACAATCGTCTCTGGTATGCAAAAGCGGCAATGGACTCGTTCCCTATAACATAGCCTCGGCAAAATATTCCTACCATTTTGAAGGATATACAAAAATTGGTACAGCAATACGAGCAGTGTTATAGAATGGCTTTCGTGTCGGGTGACCTGTCTATCACAGGCGATTTTTGGGAAACCATATAAAATACTCATACAGTAGGGAAACGAGATTTGGTTTTGGTTTCCAGATAAAGGACACACAGTTCTACCTACCAACGTAACCTGAGGCTCTAGACAAAGTGTTTCTATTAGCAATAACGATGCTGGAAAACTGACTGCCTTGTTGGTTTAGTGGTTACAAGCGCTACTGCTGAGCATGAGGTCCGGAGTTCGATACCCAGGTCGGGCTAAGTGTGATTGGATTTTTCTATCTAGAATTTCTTAGTAACAGCCCGGAGTCTGGGTTTGTGCCCAGTTGATGGCAATAGGCTCGCCCCCTATTATATGGGACATAAACATAACTAGCGAAATGTGGGTGGACTTCTGCCCAACCCATCGAGGAAACAAGGCGGTATGTTATGATGCTTGAAAAGTCAAAAATGTAGGACTAACATATGCTTTTCCTTAGCTAAAGTCAATTCTGTTCAAAGTCTTTGCCACTTGTCTAGGATCTCTGAACAATGAAAGAAAAATATTAAAAAATGTTTTGTATCCCTACTCGGAGTTGTCTGAAATATTGAGTGCCATGTAACCCGAGAAAGTTGTTCGTTTAAATCCTGAATTCCTTTACTAGGACTATTTGTGAGTTCTCCTTATCAATAAGACCCCGTTCTAGAAAGATTTCAAGTGTGTCATGCATTATTGCACTTTGCATTGGAAATTTACCTTTTTTTACTTTATTACATGTAGGTACTAACCATTGTTAAGTAAACCATGAATTAAAAATGAATGTAGGATATTATCTAAAAAACATCAACTTCAAACCTTCCCGTAAATAAATTAAAACAGAATTTCTCACTAAAACGTAAGGTACGAAATCCTTGGCGGAGCCTTTTTACGTGATTATACCTCTGGTGACGGTTTCATAGTTCGGGAGTCAATGGCGAGCTTAACAAAAGTATCACGTGCTAACAAAACGGGCATTCGGTCACACGCCCTCTCACCTTCCAAGTGCCTCCTGGGATCACCGACGATCTTCTGCAGACGCTTAGTATTAAAACTTACCTTTTTTTTCTTTTTTAAGGCGGGTGGAATTAGAAAAAAGACTTGAACTAGTTAGGATTTTATTCCCAGAAGGATTGGAGAAAAATTACGTTGCAGTAAGCACATTCTCATGTTCAATTCCTTAAAAGATAACTGCTGCTAAAATATACATTAGTTGTAAGTACATATTAAAAGCCATAACCGTGTCCATTAATAAAACAGTCATAAACCATGCGATGCCATGGCAATGATACAGAAACTTACGAAGATTCATTAAAGCCAAATGATCCATAACGCTGCTTCCTAACCAAAGCGATCTTTGTGCGAACACGTGACGTTCACGTTCATTTTGTTCGGCGCACCAGAACGCGCGTCGGGTGGTGTTTCGGTGCGTGGGAGCGTCGACAGAGGGCGCCTTCCGGTTTTCCGATCAAATCAGTGACATATGAACGCGACGATCGCGACTACGCGATCGTCGCGTTAAAAACTAAAACATTTTTTGGTAAAAAAATTAAAGCTTCAAATGCTGTTATTAATTCATAAAACAGTTCACACAGTGAAAATTACATATTATTATTATTGCATGCAGAGAAAGTTTAATTAGATACATTTCAAAAATTATTATACTTAATCGACAAAATAAGATATTCATCTATACATTATAAATTAAAGTCACTTTTCGTGTTCGTATGTATGTCCGCGTTGTTCTTCTAAAACACGCAACAGATTTTGATGAGCTGTTCACTATCGTTTCGAGAATTTATTCCGGAAGGCTTATGTGTATAATACGTTATGAAAGTTACATAAAACGAAGAAATGTGGATGTTTTGTCAAGTCGTAAAAACAGAGCGAAGCAGGAGCGG
The DNA here is from genome assembly GCA_914767755.1 of Agrochola circellaris. Taxonomy (NCBI): domain Eukaryota; kingdom Metazoa; phylum Arthropoda; class Insecta; order Lepidoptera; family Noctuidae; genus Agrochola; species Agrochola circellaris. The sequence goes on from OU611847.1 coordinate 9,944,313, forward strand.
CTCGCTATTTTCTCAATAAAACTCTAATTAATTACTTAAAGTCGAAGTGGTTTTACTTAGGAAGTTCGTCAAAGTTAAACATGCACATTAATGCCACTCGTAATATTGTAAAAAAGTCAATGAATGATATAAGATAGTAGGTACACACTTGCTTCCAAACATCAACATTACTCAATCATAGCATTTAATTTTCAATAGATTCCGCTCCTAATACATGTCTCCCAGTTCCACAGCCAAATGGCAAGACTTGGACAGTTTACACACATTAAGAGGCTTTGTCTCCACAAATGGGATACGTGAGTCCAATTTCTCACTCCAGCAGGTTGCGTCTCAAGTTTGGTCCTGAGAAGTTATTGGCCCAACTAATACTAAGTACGTAATCGTTAGTGGTTACCATTTACAATATTAATGAGGTATCCTTAAGTTCAGGTATGAGTGATTGGATGGTAGTTATCGTGTGTTTAACTATCATGTTTTAGGGATGTCGAGATGCTAAGGTATAAGAATTGATATTGAACATAGGTTCAGTCACAATTTTTCATCCTAATTCCTAATTGTCGGCATTCGGACTAAGGTAGCGTAACAGTTAAATTTGTAACGGGAGAGACAGTTAAATTATTTAGGTATTCACACTTTATATTCTGGCGTTCCACCTTGATTCTTCCCAAAAACCAGTGTCCCGTAACTTTTAAAACTACTACCCGAAATGCGATAATTAACGTAAGTACGGCCAAAGCAATCTGTCAAAACATGCTCCCAGAGATTAGCGGCATAGCTCGGATAGATGAAACCCAGCGGCCGACCGCGCTTGTCACTCGGGGTATCAAATTTACATTGCACGCATATTTGCGGCATCTGCAGTGAACCCACTTCGTGAGCAATGTCTGACATCTGGGAACTTGCTGTATGCTCGTATCCGTAGTATTTGTGCTTAACATTGTTATTTTGGTAATTGTGGTGGCGAGAGTTTGTGGCTTTAGATGTCATTAGGCTTGGGTTGTTTTGCAATTGACCATTCTCTGAATCAACGTGATTTTGGGTATTTTATTCTAGAGGAGCATAGTTCTAAGAGCTGGAGTAAGGACAATCTTAAGGACTAGGCACAAATCGAGTATCCGTTTTTTTCTAATCAGTTCCAGTGCTGCTGGGCGATAACCTTAATACAAATCAGTGTTCAGTTACCCACAATATCAAGTTCTTACGTACACACAACATCATTATAAATTTATCCATGATTTTATGGACTCGGAAACTTTCCACATACAATTTACTCAGAAGACCCTTAATCACTCTCTCCCACTTTTGACATTAACCCCAAAGACGGATCGGATAACGGTTTTCCACGACATTCTGCTTACCTTGCCAAATCAAAATACAGCAAACGTAAACTAATTACTTAATTAAGGAATGTTTATTCAATTAGTCGCCCGTAACGTATGTACAACAATAACATACTTACATAATAAACACGCGCTTACACGCGACTCTCACAAGGGAAGGCAGTATTAATGGAGATGCTGATTTGCATAAACACATTTGCTGCGATTTTGACACCTCACTATGCCTGACATTTGAAATCTTGACATGAATATTGCTCGACGTTCTCAACGAATTACCTTTATTACATCTTGACATATACGTAACGACTGCTTGTTCTACCGTTTAAACATTAATAAGTTACATCGCGTTTGAGTATTCACACGGAGCGTTGCGAAAACATCTCTAGACGTCTCATATTTCTTACGTATCTTTCTGTGTACCAGCTGAAATGTTAAAATATTTTCTTCAAAAATAGTTTAGTCTTTGACCTTTAATAATAGATTGTCCTAATATTTCCAGCTTAAACACAGTCATTATATTCATAACCTAAAATAATTCAGGCCATAAATTCAAATAACGTGCCGCCACTATAATTTGAACTAAGAAATCGTCAGCGGCGTCTAATTGTACTGTAAATAAATAACAAATTAAAAGCACCTACAAACGAAAGTAATATTCCGCTGGGCGACTTCATTAGAAAAGTTTGTTACCCTCAAAGCCTAGTCCCCACCGGTATTAATAAAGTTTTGTTACCAAGTCGTCCGCTGGAAAAGAAACGTGTTAATTATCTGTTTCTAGTCCGGCCCTGGCCATCTGTCACGTGGTCGCAACCCTACGGGACTAGAGGTGTGTCATGTTATTGGAAGTTCGAATCTGTGATGTTGTAATTATTGTGTTAACCGTAATTTGTTTCTTTATTTAGTTAGAGTGACCGTAATTACTGATGATGTTAGTTGTCATGTCAACATAAGGATTATTAATGATCGTAAAAAATATATAATAAATTTCCCGTTTAATTGTTTATGGAATTAGTCACTTCAGGTGAAGATACATTACTGCCGCGGCCTGGAAGAGGAGCATTGATGGACAAACGTGAAAATGTGGACTGAGGCGAAGGCGAGGCACACATACGTCAGTCCATCAATGCCTGGTTGCGGTCAAAGCTTGTATAGTATTTTTTCAAATAATGCGCGAAAATTCAAAGAAAGTAAATTAATTATAAATTCCAGAATCAATGACGAACAATTATAATTTTTCACGCACCAATATGCTTTATTTTTTTATTTTATACAGCTGTATTTGCAAGTTAAATCGAAATTTAAATGAGATCTTTGATATGTTACCTCTTTGGTTGTCATGTGTCGAAGTAAAAAGTTCAAACCATTTTTATTTAAATGATACGATCGATATGAGTTTTCATAGTAATTTATTTGACCGCTAAACACGACAGAAATAGATTTTTATAGTCATATATTTGACCAGTAAGTACAGTATTTTCAATATATCTCGAAGGAGGTTGTCAAAATAATGCTGGAATTTCCAAGCATTTTCGAAAATATAGTAAACACATGAACCGAAATCTAAAACTATTTCGTAGGATAGGCAACAAACAGTTTCAACGTCTGTGAAATTAATTATTAAGCAAATGGACTAACTGAAATGGTACGTATATTCAAATCACAACTGTCGTTCTCTGACAGTTGTATGAAATGGCTATAGCACGGCAAATTAACTAAGATAACATAAACATGTACATGAAACCGATTAATTAAAACTAAATCAGACTTTAATCTTCAACGGCACTTACGTAAAATTTAACTCACAATAAATCAACCGATCGTTACGACACGTATTATGCCGTTGAAAATTTAAGTAAGAAGGGTGTTAAATGACAACAGTACGGCATACGCAGGTGATAAATTTCATTGTTAATGCCTCCGAGCCAAAAATGAAGCAATTTGTTTTCGAAACAAGAGGAGATGAAAAACATTATTTAGCTGAAAGTTTATTAAGTTGGTAAGGCAACTCACCAGGTATAAAGCGACGCGCAGTTTTCGGATTTTCAAAGGTGTGGACCGGTGGAGCAGTGGCAACGCTGATTTTAAAGGAAATGGACGGGACTTACCTACTTACAGGTACAGTTTTGGTAAGAGTTTGGGATTAAAATAGCGATTTTTCTTTTGATCGACACCTACTATTTACAAAGTGGATTTAATACCTAATTAAGAACTATTTTATGCTGTGATCATTTAAATTTTTGCGTACCTATTTTTTTTTTTTTGACAACGACTTTGCATCACCATTATGAATGAAAATGACAGTTTGAAAAGGTAACACGCACCCACTATATCGGAAAGAATTGCTCCTTGACCATTTTTATGCCTGCTTGCTTGTTCCTTCCTGTACCTATTTCAGGCCTAAAAAAGACAACGCATTCTGAAAAAATTTAACGTCAATCGAACACTTACCTCTTAAAAACAAGTGAAAGCGAAAAAACAAACGCTAATCGTTACTTAACTTTAAGCAGCGTTTATGAATAAGGGTGTAAATAAATAAATACTTTAAAAAATATTGAAAAGCTGCGCAGCACAAACACATTTCAAAGCTTTAAAGAGCAAAACTATAAGTCTCTTCAATATTTCCTATGACAAGGTACGGGACAGGTAGCGTAGCATCGCCCCTGAGACAAATACCTGCCGGTGTGGCATTGCAAACAACGGGAAATTACACCCCTGCTGTTTCTATTACAACAAACGTCAAACGAATTGATTTTGCACAGTCAACTGAACCCGTGGACCATTTGTAGAGACAGTTTGAGTTTTGTTATTTATTGTTGTCTTTTAGCTGTGAATGAATATAATGATTATTGTGGAATTAAATAAAGGGAGCTTGGATTTTGAGGATGTAAAGAAAGAGATATCGATTGATTGGTATTTTGGCAATTTATTTGTTCTAAGGTTTTGCAGGACTGTCCTCAAGTTGTCATTACTGATTATAGTAACATTTCTAACACATTTTTGGAAGATGCATTGGTGATTGAACTGTGTGTGTATGTCAATAAGAGCCTGTTGATTATTAACCTATCACACGTAAGATATTAAAAAGTTCTATGTAAGAACCATAATTCATCATTACATTGTAAACTACAAAAAGCCTAACAAAAACACACACATTGTTTAAAAAACAAAACACAAACTACGCAAAAACAAAACACTATGCTACCAACATAACACAAGAATTAGCCAGCTCTACCTGTAATTTTTTGTACCAACCTTCCAGAGCGAAAGAAATTGTAGTAATTTAGTTAAGCGTAACGGTGGCTCAGGTGAGCTGAACATTTGGACCAGCCGGTGCACTGATGACTGTAATCAAAGAAAACACGCTAATTAAGTTTGCTACCCCCGAAATATTTCTTATGGCACCCTTGCGCAATACCTTTGCCTTTTTACGAGAAAAACTGAATTAGTAAAGTCGATGGTTGTGATTTAGTGAAAGTCTTAATTTATATTAGTTCTTTCTATATTGAAACGATAACAAATGTATAAAATTGTAATGACTTTATTTCGGTATCAAACTCTAACAATTCTACGATGATTACCAAACTGAAGCTCTATTGCATGATTGGCTAAACTTACTTCATCACAACTTTCTCACATCGGTGATATGACAGGTACAGCTTGGAAAAAAAAACTTTGAAAAAAATTAGGGCGCCACTATCGCACTTAGGTCACTTCAAATGGGAAATGAGTAAAAGATTTTAAACAAATTGTTATGTGCAAAAAAAAACGATGCTTCTGGGTTAAAAAAAAACTGACTCGTAAAATATTTAGTTTCATTTGTCACCGTGTCATACTCTTTTTTGTCACGCTTTATTTTAGATCAACTCCACAGTTCCTTCAGTCCGAATATTCCGAATATTCGGGCATTCTGCCTAGAGTCTCAATAGACGACCCCAGAGAAGAGAGAGAGCGTGACAGTGCTGTGGTCATACTATTGGGGAATTGGCAGTAAAAACCTCGCATACTTCATAAAAATACTATGGAATAAATATTCAAACACCCGCCTACACTTTTAGCTCCTGTTAAAATAGAAAATATTCCAGAACATTCGGGTTTAAAACGTTATGCACCAATATATTGAGATGCGGGCGGCTCTCCCGGTCTACGGCAGTGTTTGCTCTCAAATCAGTCGTTTAAACAAAACTGTTTCTTTTTTTCTCGCCTCTGCCAATTCAATTCCCGTAGCACCTGAAAGGACGGTCTGTACGTTTACATTACATTAGAGTGATTTTAAATAATTTGTCTTTAAATAGATTTTGTATTAAGTTAGGCTTATATATTTAGATAGATCAGAACAAGTCTAATACAAGTCTCATTAGCTATCGACTTAAAATGGTATACTACAATAATTACCTTCTTCAAAGAGGTTGTAGCAGTACTAACCTGGCAAAGTATGATGATGGTCAAGAAGCGTCCGATTTTGAGCACACACTGCTAAATTAACACGCTGACACAGACTCTCTTCATAGATACCAATAAGAGACGAGATGTTCGCCTTAATTTAATTTAAAAAACGAGGTTTGTTGAAAGAAAAAACTTTTATTGCAAGAAAAAACACGCCGTAAACATAACATAATCCTCGAATACCAAAATAATCACAGAAAAGCCTCACCATATATTTTATCCACGTTTACAAGCAAAGAATTCTCTCGCGCGTCTTATTCGCATTTTTTCGTAAAAGTAATCGTGTCAATCCGTTGTAATCCGTGAAAGATGGCTGCAGATTATTAAGGCTTCATTTGCAAACTCTCGTACGAAAGATTAACTTGTACGAAATCTTCGCACTTAATACTCGTTCATGTTGGCATGACATGGATTTTATCGCTAATAATATTACATGTCTGGATTTTAAATATATTGACGTAAGAACAATGTTCTTACTGGTTTATCGGATTTTTATCAGCCGACAGAAAATACGAGAACTGATGAAGCAATTTTAAAGAAGAGTTAATTATAAGAACCAAAGATACTCTTGTGTCTTTAACTTGTTTATTACGGGAATTGCTTTCTAATTTGAAAAAACCTCTTACAAAACAATTTACTTTATCTGAAAAATCAGTAAAAAATTCCCAGAAAAATAAAAATTCAACACAACACACAAATTGGCTGCGTTGTTTTTCAAGCTTATGCTTAATCTTGAAAAACAACACAGCCAATTTAACATGGATACATTTATTTTCTTCGGCAATAAATAGAGACGTAACACGAAAAGACCGCCATATTAGAAAGCGAACAGAAAATAATTCCGGTACTACATAAATTAGGGCATATCTACACGATAGGCATGTATGGGTGTGTAGCGTGCACATGATTGCATGTTGACGTGGCTTCGAAAGAGCTTGATATCAAAGCGCAACGCTACAAGCGAACGGGTTTAAAAACCCGGTCCCTTTAGCATGTCCACGGAAATAGGCAGGCGCAGATACACTTTGCTATGAATTCTCTTTGTGAAATAGTGTAACAGGATAACTGAGATTTGAAACCTGTTAAAGTAAATAAAGCAACTATGCATAAATGATAAGTTAAGCACTTAATACAACAGCATTTTTACAAAGAAACGTTAAATTATTGAGTAGGTAGGTAAATATCAAGGAATTACATACCATTCCCAAAAATCGAATTAGGTGCTAAAAAAGTTACATTCATCAAGTTGGTAGATGGACCGACAGTCACTATTTTATAGTGAAAGTAGATGTCAGTTTACTTCTCTTAGATATTACTCTTTAGTCGCCTCTTATGGCCCCCATGGGAAATTACACGTTAGTTTGTTCGTAACGTAGACTGCGCCAAGACAAATTAATGCCTATCCAATTTTGAAAATAAATCTAAACTGAACGTATTGTCCTAATTTCAACATAATTATAAAAAGCATTAGCGAAACCATGATACTGTTTAGATTTTACGACAACAATAAATACAGTAAATGAACTAACATTGTGGAAAATAAACGCTTTGAAAGCAACCCCCACACTAGCGTAAATTGCCAAATAAAAAAATCCTATCAATCGCGGAACTAATTTCGTCTTGATAATCGTGATAAAGCAACAAAATAGCAATTTGCCCCACCATAAAAATAATTGAGTTCAAACTGCGTTCAGGCAATAAAAAGCGTGAAAGCAGGCCCAATAACCTTTAGCAGGGGAATCGTGGGAAAACAGGCAGCTGGCAAATAGTGAGGAATAGAGAGGAGGGCTATTAGGTGCTCACACCACGTGAGGCAATGTAACGACCTGCGCCGTTTCGGATGCTCCATTACTAGGATTTAAAAAAGAATGATTGCCAGTCTCTCGTTTCTCTTTTCAAGGGAATAATGAAATTCTTTTTGTCGTTAAGATGGATTGAGAATATTGAAAATGGTGCTTATTGAAACCGGAGACTCCCATTATTTAAAACTTTACATATTTTGTAAATCTATCTCTTTCGACTGATGTTGCTCAAATCAAGTCGGTGACTTGGTTTGAAGAATTTATATTTTTACCTTCCTAATATTGTCCCAGTGCAGGGCAAAGGCTCTCATACAGAGCAAGGTCATTGATCACCACCACGGTTGCTCAACGTCAATTGGCGATTTTTTTATTATAAGTCCAGGCTTCCTCACGACGATTTCCGTCACCGATGTTTGTCGTTTACAAGATAAACGTAAAAAGTTCATTTGAATAGTAAAAATGTTTTATTTTCCTCCGTGCTACTCGTATGACATAGATGGTGGTGTCACTATTGATTGACAAAAAGGCAAACTAATTAGTTACTGTAATATTCCTTGAAAGACAAGTCAACACCTACACCCTACACTCCATCGAGTCCACAGGTCGGTTTGCCTCGTACGAAAATTTGCAATACATCACAAGGTATTTTGTTGTAACATTTAACTCAGTACCCTTTAAATGTATGTTACGAAAATATGTATGTACTTTAGATAGGTAATCTGAAAAATTGTTGATCTATTTTATCTTTATTTCTAGTATTAAAATTATGTCTATCACTTATTTTTATTAAAGAATAGAAGAATGAGAGTGTAGAATTACAGTATTAGCTACAGACACATCAATCAACCTATACGTCCATCAAATCCAGTATGTCTGGCATTTGATATAATAACTTAAACTATGCATAGTTCAAAGCAAGACGTTTCATAGGTTAACATGACGGCCATCTTTACTACTGTGTATATAATATACATACACTTAATATCTGAGATGCGCATTTCAATCAAGTTAATTGAACAGTCACATATTAGCGTATTAATGGGAATTAGTCGAAGCCTTTAGGATCGGTGGCATAACGATCTTCGCAAGGTGGCTGAGAATTGGTACATGAGGAGCTAACAAACTCGGTAGTGAGCTATTGTAGAGATGTTTGACCACCAGTGGACTGCTAAAGGCTGATGACTACTGATGAGGGGTAATTGTCGAATAAAATTTCTCCATTTACCACACATATATATTAGGTACATAGAGTTCTTATTCAATATTTCTAGATAGAGTTAATATTTCTAGATGTAGTAAATAAATAACATTATAACTTTTAATGGTACCCGTAGCAGACACAGCGCATAATAGAGTATGGAATTAGTCGAAGTCTTTAGGATCGGTGGCATAACGATCTTCGCATGGTGGCTGGTAATTGGTACATCAGGAGCTAACAAACTCGGTAATGTGCTATTGTAGAGATGTTTGACCACCAGTGGACTGCTAAAAGCTGATGACTACTGTTGAGGGGTCATTTTTGAGTTCATTTTCTCCATATACCACACATACATTACATAGATTTAATATTTCTAGACGTTGTAAGTAAATAACATTATAACTTTTAATGGTACCCGTAGCAGACAGCGCTATAGAGTTTCACTTAAAAGTATACTCACCCCATTGGGAAGTAAACTTTAACATACAAAGTATGGTTCAAAAGATTAACCTTGCTTAGTAATAACGAAGTACCTAGTGTAAATAGTTAGTATATAAGAATAAGAAATGTATATGAATTAAATGATAACATATAGGTACTCGTACATATTAGGATCTACTTACTACATATTTGCCGTTAGCCAATATGCCCAAAGAGTGATGGGTCACCGGCGGAATTTATGAAATTAATTATTAAATTACGAACCCTTTGTGTCCAGGTACAGGCCAGAAATACTTGAATAAAAACGGTAGGTATATGAAGCAATATTAAATTTTAAACCACATAAAAGCAGCTTGAATTACCAACACTGAATTTCCACTGTACCTAGATGTTTTCGTAGATAAGGTCCATATTTTTAAGCGAGCTGACTTTACAAAGCTTATTTCGACTATAAAATTCGAAGCAGAGACAAATGCAGCGTTCCCACTAGAAAATGAAGACTAGTGTTAAGGGCATCTTTACAACACGCTAGGGAGACGGCTAACCGTGAGTTATGACGGCCTTTTCTCCACCCTTATGAGGAAATACGACAGTTTCAGCACCGAGATGGCGAGGGTCGACTGTATGATTGCCTAAAGTTAAGCTAGGTGACCGTAGTCTATAAACATGCCCATTTTTGCGTTCCTTGCCAAAATTGGAAAATAATACGCGCGCTATCAATTGTCATTTGTTTCTCGTTGGGGACAATCTTTTCTTTTTCTTGGTAAAAGAAACTAAGTGCACGGTTACTTGGGCCGCGAATAAAAAAGACAAAGCAAAGGCTATGTGAATATATAACATCTTGTCTGTCATAGTATCTACATGTGTCCATATTAGCAAGAAACTAAAACGCGATCACTTTAAAAAGTATTTGCAAATATGTAGATGTGAACTTTAAAACACTCGCTTTTAATAAATAATACAATAAAGTACCGCACTTAGTCATATTCTCCAATAAAACACATTAAAACTGCGAGAAAGCCAACGACATGAGAAGTTCCCCTTCTAGACACTCATTATGCGTCGTGTGTCGTCCGTACTTAACAACACTACGCCAACACTTTAGCGTTCAGATTTCAACCATCCCGGATAAATTACGAATCAATGTCCTATACCGATCATAGAATACTAGAAACTGTAGAAAGCAATTAGGGCAGCGCGCTGCTTCGGGTGCAATATCAAGGCGTATAGGCCGGCCATGATCTAATATTCATCGTCGACAGACGTGCCTGTCTACACGGCAAAGCATAATACGTAATTAGATACAGCAAATGCTCGCAGGGTGTGTGCCCGTCCGCCAGCATGCATTATGCACGAATCTAAATTGAATGTGCAGTTAGTTGCGTGGATTAAAGCCCGACATACGCCACATGACCATTGCACTTCAGTTAATGCCCTTTTTATAATGTTACGCGTTGTTAAATTATAATGGCTAACGCGGTTGGATCATGCGTTTAATTAAAACCTTTACTTGGAACGATTTATAGTTGACAATTGGACCTAAATATGTGAAGTCCTGAACTATAAATAGACTAACTCCACACGTTGATGTCTAAAGCTATGTTTTATTAGGTACTATAAACACTCTTGGCGATACTTGGTGTTATAGCTGAGCTGTATAGTAATATAGTTAGTGCAGTCACGCCCTAAAATTGATCTTTGTTTTCTATCTGAGTGACTAATAAAGCTGCTAAGTTAACACAACTCCCAACAAATATGTTTATTTTTACCATCATGATACGTCATTATAACGAAGAAGAAGGCCCAAACAAAGAGTTAACTCCCTAAACAAGGTAGCCAAACATATTATAAAGCTCGTCCTATACAGAGGTTTATTTTGGATCGACTTAACGAACGTATAAAAATTCAATAACATGTAAATTGGTGTGTCTGTACGGAAACTTTTCAAAGGAAGTTCTTGACAAAAGCAAGTTGATTGAGCAGCTTAGGAGCACGAAAAGTCAATATAAATGTGTAAAAGTATTGAAACGGCCAATAACCTGCTTAAATTTAGTTATTTACCATAGGAATCTTTCGTTATTTATTATTTTACTACTTAAAATTGTCTTTTTATGCGCTTACATGGAGCTCACAGCAGATCCTAATAGAAAGTAAGATGTTATTAAAAGAAGTTTACCTACGAAAACTTTCCAAAAATACCCAAACTATTAACAAAATCGAAATATCACAAAAATAGACTCTAAAGTTCCTACCTACCATAATTCCTCAGTAACGAAATACTGTGAACGGAATGATGAAAGTATTTACAAAAGCGTGTTCGGTCAATAAACGCGTCAAAAGGCTCTCTACAGATTTACCTTGAATTCGTCATTTTCCTGCTTTTTATTATCGTCTTCTGAAATTGATTCTTTTGCATGGTTCTCAAAGTAAGGGCATTTATTAAAATAAAATTAATAATAGGCAGAGCTGTCAAAAATGTTTTAAATTTCGGGCAGCCATTACAATGTTTGGTCACAATAGTGTCTATTTTAGTTATTTCTGAGAAAATCTATTCATGGATACAGTTATAGCTGACCTAAAAGAAACCACACAAAAACTGTCAAAAGCACAACACAGTCAGTTTAAAAAAAAACTATGCAATTATTCCCTAAAAATTGCTAAGAGTCGAAAGGCCACGCTCAGTGGTAAACATCTACAGCTAATAAAGATACCGCAAATGAACTTTCCGACATGAAAAATGGTCTTCGAATGAAGGTTTTTCCGACGAAAATATCATTTTGTGAGTTTGATTCCGGTTATGTATTAGAACGTTGATCGTATCGACGCGACGATGTTTTTATCAGTGAAAGAAGAGATCCAGTCGTGTAGGTACCCACATGGCACAATTCACTTTACTATTGAAACGAAGAAATTAATAATGCAGAAATTAACAGAATAAAGAAGTACATTTCACTATCTAAAAACACATGAAAATAAATGAGCAGAGCACACATAGAAATTCAGTGAATCAGACAACACAGAGGCCCGTGACCGAGCAAGAGACACGTAAAGGCACGCGGGGTATCCAAAGGCCCGCTAAATATCCGCAATCTTAGCACCCGCCCGGCGTCGGCCTGCAGTATTTTCTCATAGACGCCAACAAGATTGAACCGAAGTAAAGCTATCATAACTCACGGTTAACCGTAGCCAGAGGTAATCTGGGAGCGTGGACGCCGTGATAATCCCAAGCCGTCCATTCTATAGGTGAAGCTTGTAATTTTTATACGTTAACCAAACAACTATTTACGACTCCTTAGCGGGATTACGGATTCAGGGATGGTCGCGATACTTAGATATGGGATGACTCTGCTGCTAACTGTTCATCTTTATATTTGGCATAGAACCTTCAGAGCTCTATTAGGGTCACAGGAACCTTACAATCATTCCATAGATGGTATTTAGGTCTTTATCAGAATTAATCTGAAAGCGCAATAAAACTTAAAATACAAATACACTATTTTCTTTCTGCACAAATATCAAGCACAAACCAACTACATTGGTACTAAATGGATTTACATCGTCAGACAATTTTGCAAAATCTTAAAAACAAAATTGAATTTTTACGAACAATGTCGTCACAAAAATTCATACACAATACAAATTTGGATGATAAAATTATTCGCATGAACTTTTTTGTCTATTCTAAGTGATTGCATGGCGCCACAGGATCCGTCGATAGTCCGCGTGGCTTGCAATAATAATGAAAGCAAAGCAACATGTTCTGAATTTATTTTCCAATTCAAAGTTCATTCAGAATTAAGTTCCGTGCAAGAGAAGCGCCCTGCAGCTAAATGGAATTGCGTTGCTGCATCTAGACTGCGAACTTCCTGCGGGAGTATCCGATTAAGTGAATAATATGTTTGTATGTGTTCGTGTCTTGTCATTGGAGGTAAGCAGACACCTGTCTCCGTTCTAGAGGAACCTTTTGAGCATATTAATCTAATACTAATGTTTATGACTGTTTAAAGTTCGACTCACGTACATGTTTTGGGAATAACAGACTAATTTCCGATTCAAGCAATCAGCAGATCACGCGGTTGTTTGACTCACGACACGCCTCGCCACGTGATCAACTTCCTGGCATTATCTCAACCTAGGCTACCTTTACGATACCTACAGCAGCATGCAGATATCTTTGATTTTAAGTCTTTGAACTTCTCTGTCCGTCGGTCTTCTCTGTCTTTCTTTCTTCCTAGCTTCCTTCCTTCGGTGTCACAAGATGTGTTGTCTGACAGCTGATGACATTTCCCGTATTCTCCATACAGTCATTTCGCCCTGTTTTCACTTAATTTTCAAAGTCTACGCAAACTATGAGACCTCTCTTAGCAGGGGCTAAGAGAGGTCTATACCGCAAAATATTACATGATACAGCTTTATGTAAGAGCACCAAGCTTGTATGAGCAGAGATGCTGTAATACAAGCCCCATTAATTAAGTACACGACCACGTATGCACCGGCCAGCGGAACATAAAGCCGAATTTATAGGAAAACACCAAATGATCGCCTCATTGACCTAGTGCTAACAAGCACTGCTTCGCACAGTGTACTGAAATGCTTCGATGTAGTTCAGTTTATTTGTGAACTCTGCTTACCAAATTAGACTCTCCGAAATAACCAGCGTCTTTAGTATTACATTTTTTATAATTGATGTGAGTTGACCACAATCTCACCTGATGGTAAGCGATGATGCAGTTCGCCTAGAAGTATCCTAGTTACTAGAGTTAACCTTCTTAAAGATTTTTTGTGGTACCTAAGTGAAACACTAATTATTTTGCACTAATATCATGAATGCTATTTCTGAATTTGCGAGATAATCCCAGAACTGTTCGATTTCTTACTTAACGAAAATAAAGAAACAAATACGTCCAATTCCAGATACAGCAATCAATGGAAATACCTATTACGTAGCCGTCCCCGATTCGTTTTAGTGAGAACTTAGCACGATCGTCGTTAATTATCGTCGAATAACACTCGGCACGGAATTTAAAACGTTGTAGCGATCGTTCGTCGCAACACTTTTATCTAGAGTGACGCTTAATGGCGCAACAATTTCGCTGGAATCTCGCGACGCGACGCCTTTGTTTAAATATGCAGCATGTCACCACCGGTGACGTCACTCCACTATACTCAAAATATTATAACGTTCGCCCGTTAGCATAATAAAACGAGCAACGCTACGGCGCCGCATTAAGCTGCACTAACGAGGTGTGCGAGGGAATCAAATGTCATTCACTTTGTTATATAGTTTACACTCGGAGAGCTTGTTCCTGAAATTTTTATGGTGATCATGTTTTATAATTGATGTTGGCTTATAATGTTAATGGTCAGTTTATGGGATTAAAGAAAGCAATTGCTCCATTATTTGTATGATAGCTTCCATTGAAGCGCCTGCAGATTTCCTATAGTGGAGCGATAACGCAATTATACACGTCAATCTTGTTCCGGAATGCATGGTAAATAAAACAGAAAAGACGCACAACAATCTGTGTTAAAAGAACCAAGTATACCATATCAAACAAACACACAATGTAACGAAAATAAAAGCGTGTTTGTAATAAATTCTCCTTCATCAGTTCGAAAGTGAAGCCATCATTGAGAAAAAATCGGCAGAAGATGTATTTGACCCGGCGGATGTGTTTGACAGTCGGGCCACATCGCGACCTGAACGATTTACATATTACGTGACACTTTTACGGAACTCTCCATTGACTTCTGCCTGATCGACTGAGACATGAACGCGATATTGTTTTTCCACTGGAGCCCCCCCATTCCGCCGGCCCTTCAAGACAACTGTTTTTTTATTGATACTGAAAATTCTATGAATGTCTTACACCCTTATGCTCACGAAATCGAATAATACACTTTATCTGCCCCATTTTGTGAAATAAATTTTGTTACGTTAGACAAAGATTATTGATTAAATTACGTGAAAACATGTTGCGCTCCACGCCAGCGGTGAGATTAAATTATTTAACATAAAACGCCGGCAAGACTTTGATACTAAGAGATTTACACCTTTGAGACTGCGTTACGTGCTTATGTCATTACAAACAACATTATTTGGTTTTAGCTATTCATTCTGGGCCTTTGATGTCACCAACCACTGTGTATTTAGTATAGACAAATTGTTTGATGGGCTCGTACTGGCTAAATAGATAAAATATGCAACTATTTGCTCTAGCGTGTTCACCTTTATGAATACGAAATATGTATTTGAGTTCAACTGAAACGTTACCTTAAAATGCATCTACTGTACAAATATATATTCAGAGCATCAATCGGGTTACTGTAAGATAAGATGCTTGTAAGTATTCGATTTAAAACTTAATCTTATTAAAAGTTGCGAAGCGAACCTAGCCAAAGCCAGTGTATACAAACTACGGCAATGTATTCCGACTGCATTTGCTTAAAACTTGTAAATATTAAGCGAAAATTCTAGCCAATTAGGCCAGCGGCTGTGCTGCAACTGAGGAAACTTTCTGTAGTCCCACTTGTTCGGGAATACAATCGAGAGCTTATTGGCTTTTGATTTATAAAGGCATAACTTTTAATAATATTACAACTAACTTGCTACTCTATTATTTGAACGAGTTATATATCTATAATTGGAGTGGCTACGTAATTAGAGATGCTATTAAAATCACTCGAAATAAGCTTCCAATTACTCAAGTATCGTCTGAAAACTAATTAATGATATAAGTCGGTTTACAGTTTCTATTTCGTAAGCTATGTATTTTCGCATCTTGATAGATTTAACGCCCATTTTGCTAGTTTTACAGAAAATATAGGCAAGATCGATTTTATTTTGGTCCTGAACAACGATCATCACAACATAACATTAATAAATGCATTAAAAACGAAAATGGCTGTAACAAGGAAATTAAACACACACGTACAATACGATACAACTTAGATGTAGCATCGGCAAAATTAGTAAAACCGATCACCAACTGAAATGAGTGCGCCTTCAAAATCACCAATATTTATTAATGCTTTAGGTGAAAATGATATTTACGCAAACGCAATAACTTGTGAAGTCATATACTCGTAACCAAATACATTCGTAAATTTGAAATGAATGAAAGCAAATTTTCAAATTTATGCTATATCTAAGTCGTGTCGTACTGTACAGAGTAACGCCCACAACAAACACACCACTGACTGCAATATAAGTACAATTGATTGCTCCTATTCGATATATTTTAACTATGGCCAAAAAACATGACGGTACCCAACCAATTTAGAACGTGACACCGTACGGATACGTGGACAGATGACTCTTCCATTTGTTGCAGCGATGTCCGAACACATCGGCTTCGTTTAATTGAGCTATTTGTGTTAGTCCGCCGTGACAACGCCGCAACGTAACTTTATATCGCGGCTTTGTTTACCTTTGATATATCCCACTTTTGATGCGCGATGGGCCGATGACGCTCCCTTGCGTTATCCTTGACTCTGAGTTAATTGAATTTAGACTTGGATTAGGTAATGGGTTTGGAGGTTTGTATATATTTGTATGGCGGTATTTATCATGGCAAAAACGACTGGCATCCCTATTTATTATCATCATCATCATTTCAGCCGAGAGAGCCGTCCACTGCTAGACATAGACCTCCCCTAAGCGTCGCTACTTCGACCGGTTATGTCTTCTACCATCCAACAGCATCCAGAATAATAGCAACTGTTAATTTCCCAGGACATGTGTTTCATGATCATCATCAGCATCAGCCTATAGCAGTCCACTGCTGAACATAAGCCTCTCCAACTGCACGCCATTCAGCTAGATTCTCGGCAACTCTCATCCAGCTGCTACCAGCTACCTTGCGAAGAACGTCGCTCTACCTAGTCTGAGGGCGTCCTACCTGAAGTTTGCCGATTCGCGGCATCAAGAACATGTTTACCCCAGCGGTCATCGGTTCTACTCAGCTCAGCTTGCTTATTCTGTGAGCTATGTCGTTAACTTTAGTTCTGCCGGATCACCAAGTTCCTGATTCGATCCCTCAGAGAGACTCCAAGCAAAGCCCGTTCCATAGCTCGCTGAGCGACCTTGAATTTATGGATCAGTCGTACCGTGAGTGTCCACGTATCGGCTCCGTAAGTCAGTCCTGGCAGGACGCAATGATTGAAGACCTTCGTCTTTAGGTTCTGTGGAATACGCGACGACGCTTACCAAACGCTGCCCAGTCCAGCTGAATTGTTTTTTAGCCTCCCTCTCAAAGTTGTTCTCACCAAACTGCAGACTTTGCCCAAGGTAAACGTATTCTCAAACAACCTCGAGAGCACCACCATTGACAGCAATCGGTCCCGGAGATACGTTTAATTCCTACAATTCGCGATACCTACCCTTGAAATTGTTCTCGTTCAAGCACTAGTGACTTAACAGCATAATGACCTAATTAAGAAATTACAAACTAGCCTGTCAATTATTATAAAGATTATGGAAATAAAATCCATGATTTGTTGTTGACACTGTTTATCGATGCAGCTTTAGTATTCAGCACTGGATTTTTATGATGTCATGAATATTCATTCAATTGCAGTTCAATTCATATCACCGACAAAGGTGTCCGTCTGGATTGAGGAGCCATGTCTCATATTTGAACGAGGGTACTACCAATATTTAGTAGTAAATTAGCCGATTTTGTAGGCCGGATCCTGGAATTTTTTGTTAAACCCATAATAAGGAAATAGGACCGCATCTTTATACGCGGGCTAGCTCCAAAAGCATCTTGAAAATCCTAGCCGAAAAACTCGATTGTTGTCAGTATAATCATTATAAATACATTTAATTGTTTGTTTTTTTCAATAAACGAGTAATATAATACTCCTTTAACTAATAGTTGATATTTATTATGTCAATCACTAGCATTTTAATGACGAGATAAATTTTGACGAGATAAAAAGGATGTCGGTTGCCTATGGTCGGTCGTTTGACGTTTGTAAAAATTCAAAATGTATCCCAGGTTTCGCTTTTATTGTTAAATAAAATAGTTTAATTAAAAGATACGAAACACGCATAGGATGTTAAAGCGGGTGTGATAATACGTGTATCCTATTTAGTGCGTATTTAATCAATCTTCTTTGGTCACACCCTTGCTTCAATGTCCGGTAAATTTACTGCAGTTATAAGACGAAATAGAGATGGCTAGGTCAATCAAATCATCAGTCAAGTAATAAAAATATTGTATTTATTACTTATATTGCGAAGATTCACTGGACGATACCAAAGACGACATTGCACCTCAACCGTCTTTGAAGCGCTTTTTCATTTAAAAAATAAACAAAACTCTGTGAAGGATAGCACAGAGAAACCTTTACCAGGTAGTGAAATTGGAGGGAGCGCCCCCCCGTTTGATTTTAGGGGGATTTGGCCCCCTCTGTCCCCCACTTCCGCGGTCAAATTCAAATTCGAATATAATAACATTTATTTGCTAATATGGGTATGTAATTTCATAAAGTTGTTAAAAAAAAAGGGCATAGTTCAACCATATTACGCCTTGAGGCATGCAAATCTCAAGCGTTGACTGTATCACAACAACAATAAACAATTACTTGCAACAATAATTTATAATAAATTATACAATTTTGGGTAAATTCACAGTGCCAAATAATAATGAAACATTTGCAAATAATAATGTCACTAGAAATTAAAATTTTAATGTCATGTATTAAATGAGAATGTCAAGATATATTTGTAAATAAATGTTATAATAATAATAGATCATTAATTAGTGCATTAATCACATGTCACATCAACAACAATATTTCTGAGAACCTCCAAAAATCCTCCTCTGGGTCCTTAAATCCTCTATCAAATAATCCTGAATACTATAATAAGATTTAAATAGCAAGAATCTTTTTAATTTATTTTTAAATTCATCGATGGATGGCGTTTCTAGTATAGACTTCGGTAAGTGATTTTACATCCGCGGTGCCATACTGAAAATGCTTTTGGTATATAAGGCTGTCTTGCTAGATTTGTAACAAATTTTATCACTCGCCGCTTACTTCTGTACTTATCAAAAAGATATTTGTTCGTTCTTGCGACGCTAGCAATCTCATAAATGTAGACACACGGCAATGTCAATAAATTATTTATTTGATAAAATGTGGTCTACAGCTATCAGTCTGGTTGATATTAAACATACCCCTAATACACCGCTTTTGCGCCTTGAATACAATGTCCTTATTTGTGGAGTTACACCAGAATATAATACCATACTTTATCAAGGATTCCACGTAGCCATGGTATGCTACAAGCTAGACACATCAGAAGTGTCTACCGATTTGGCCAGCATACGTAGGGCATGATTGCTTATTTAATTTTTTATATAAAGTATCAACATGTGTCTTCCAATTCAAATTATAATCGATTGTCATGCCTAAGAATTTTGTAGTTGTTATCTCATTTATTTTGTTCCCTGTATAATCTATATTAATGTCAGTAAATTGGGCTTTACGATTGCGAAATACCATAATTTCAGTTTTTTCAAAGTTTATTTTTAAATTGTTATTACTTAGCCATTTTATAATTACACTTAGAGTGATGTTTATATCTTGTTCTAGGGATAACTTGTCCTTACTTGTAAAAACAACAGTACTATCACCTGCAATGATCTATAAACAGTACAAAAAAGTCGGTTTTCGTGTTGGTCTATATGACCGTTTAGTTCTACCAAAATAAACATTAGTTTAATCCAGTTTTGACCTTAATTTAAAAAGTTTAAGTCTTCCGGACTTAAACTTTTTATGTATAGCACAGAAATCTCCACGTTTTGACATGTCGCGAGTTCGCGGCATTAGTAGAATATATCCAGCCGAAGCATGGATCGATATATAATTTCAGCTCAACCTCGCCTATCAAATAACGTGGTAAAAGTAACTCTTTGTCCTCATATCATGATTTAGTTTATAATTGTATCAAACGAGTTCGCCGACGCCAACTTATATCGCTTAACTAGTTGCACCTTCATTTATTTCGCCAAGCGGAGGCCAACTAGAACTTGGAACAGCCGAACGAAGACGTCGGGACTCTTCGCCTGCTGTCGGAAACTTCCCGTTCGTTTGCTCTGAGCTTCGATAGTTTTCCGCCTGATTTCGGATTGTTGCAAATTTAACACAGAGTCAAAGCAAGCTCTTCTGATCGCAAAGGCACTAAATTAGCTGTCAGTTTCAAAACTGTCCGCTGAGTTAGAATTATTTAGAATGTTGTAACTCGCGGTACTTCGGTAGTAATACTTCCGCGAGTTGGTATTAGGGAGTTTCCAGAAGTAGTTAGTCGGACTTAGGTAATCGCTTTGAATATTATTATATTATTTTAGTGAGGACTTCCTCCCATTTTGGTGACACTACATACCTAATAAGTAAAATAAATAAGATAAGAAAACACAAGAAAGCAGATGCTCATCCTCCCTGCGAATTACGACTCATCTGAAGAAAATGAGTATTTGACGGATTTGAGTATGACGCTGTACCTCCGTAGGTTTTATGTTTTATTAGTATCCATTGGATTGAGATTGACAGCATACCTAAACCACATACCACATGATATGTACATTGCATGTATATGTGAACTGATCATATCAAAAGCGTTTTTTTCTAACTAATAGACTTCTAACAAAAAATAAATGTTCGACACACAGGCACACATTGATTTGTTTTGTTTTGAGAGACACGTGTCAAGATGCTTATCTTGACACGTGTCTCTGAAACCGAAAATCCTTTCTTGATTTACCCAAAATTAAAGTTGTTTATCCGTTTGCGAAATATTAAGCTTAAAGTGCTAATTTTTGTTAGAGTCAAGTGTCCCCCTGCCAGCTAAATGGTTGTACTTGAGTTTGTGAAAAAATTCACAGCAGTAGTATATTTAACGAATTTAAAAGAAAAACTATCACACCTAAGTAGGCTTTACAAGTTAACGAGTAATAATCGACCAACTTAAATTTGCAGTTTGAAAAACATGTTCTCCCATGCATTCCGTATGGGAGAACATGTTTTTCAAATCCAATGTTTGTTCTCGGGATAAATTCATCCCAACTACGGAACCCTTCATTGTGCGTGGTCCGACACGCACTTGGCCGGGTTTTTACACCTAAAACGGGTACAACATCAAATTCAATGTTACAATTGCAATTCATTAGTAATATTCTAGTTCGCTAGTTAGCCACATTTCTTATTTCCATACAGTAATATTACCAAATTAATCAAAACAGGTAAATTTTTGACAGCTATTTGTGACGTTGCCAACTTTTAGGATAAACGCTCTTAAGGAGTCTATAAATAAACAGTCCCTTACCTATGATTGGCAGGAGTGCTACTTTTATAAATAGGTATTTATACAACCTGTTTTTTTTTATATCCCATAACTCTTGGGTTATATTCTGTAGGTAAAAATAATACTAAAACTCCAAGAATAGGTGGTCCAAAAATGCATAGTTTCGGAGATATCCATCAATCATAATTAAATTAGGTCAAAAATTGTGACCAGTATGACACACAGTTTCATTGATAAATACGAGTAATTCTTTTGAATTCGAACCAATCATTCATATTTAAAGCTAAGAAAATGCGACGTTGTCATATTTCACGTAAGGGAGTTTTATGTTAATAATCGTAGCTTTGCCGAATTATTTAGTGGGAAAAATGAAAAAAGAAACGGATGATTGAAACATAATTCATATGCCAGTTGATTCTTTGATATGGTCTCAATCATACCCTAGAGTTATGGGATATAAAAAAAACAGGTTGTATAGTGTATATAATAAATAATATTCAGTCTAACTATCCACGATCATAAGTACGTCGGTTGAATCGTTACAAAAACGTTGTGATGAATGATGTAATGATTTGATGGATCAACAAGTCATCTTTATCGGTAAACAGGTGAGGAACAAAAACACACCTTGAACCACAAACAAACAAAATTTTGGAAGTACAATATTAGTAGAGGTTAAAAAAATACCCATAGGTTAGTGCGTCCTTACGTCCAGTGATATCGGCTTGTTAGTTTGAATCCTGGACCTTATTTACCTATGCTCATTAGTAGCGCTTGCGACTGTTTTTCTATTATGGTGGTCCTTATGCGATATGTAGATATGCATGGAGTTCCAACCAATATCTTGTTGTGTACCCAACACATTGGTCGCTTTGAAAATAAAAACAAAATTAACGAATCATAATAAGAAACACACTCACTTTAATACATACATTATTTTTCAAATACCTAATTATTTCGTCCACAAAGCAGAAATAATGCATTAATTATTTCAGAGTGTCTGTCTGTAGTAGTCGGCGTACTCAGTATAAATGCGGAGGCTATTACAGTGTCAAGGGTAGGCGACAGTGAGGTTTAGAACGGGGTTTTGGTCGCCCGTGTTAGGGGATACCGGGGAAAAGAGGACACTATTTCGAATAGACTAAAAAATTTACTTCGGATTTGTGTTTCGATAAAAACGCGTGATGGAAACAGATCACGAGGATACAGTTACGCTAAATACAAAAGTGTGTCAATAGTGAAATAAAAATTATAACCTCTTCGGCACACCACAAAATATCTATAAATAATTGAGGAGAAAATAATTTTTAGTCATGCGTAAGTGTAATGTATTTATGCTCGTCACTGTATACTCTAATAGGTAGGTATTAGACGTAATTGTAAAGATATGTTTCAGACCTTCGTGTCTTTGAGAAGGTCTATTTAAAGAGAAAAGAGAAAGGTTTTTTTACTTAATAAATACTTTTCAGCATAAAGAATAAACAACTTAACTAAATACCAAATCCTAATCAAGTTACATATTCTACAATCGAATATCGTTTGTTTTTTTTTTATTGACAACAATATTAAGTAATTTGTTTAGCTCGCATCGAAACAAGAGAAGAATCTGGAATTCTAGAAGAACCAAGGAATTATTGCGTAAGTATTTTTACTAGGCCGGCTGGGCTGGGCTGGTCTGGGGTTTGCTGCTGGGCTAGGTATTTTTAGCTGGCAAGGCGTGATGTTATGTTATTTCTAATGAGCCACAAGTATGTACTTTAAAACTTAACTAGTTTTGCCATAAAACTGATAATTGCTATACATTCTTTCATTAATGGATAATCACTAATGAAATAATGTATAGCAATTAACAGTCATCTACGTTAGGTAACGATCCGATAAGGCACTTGTAGTTTGACAGTTGTGCTATAGAAATAAATAACTCTGAGCCAAAGTACGTACTAAGTTACTACTAGGTAATCGACAAAATAACATACTGCATACCTACTTTTAACTATTAGCCATGGGGCTGACATGACCTGTTAATGGTACAAGTCCCTAATAAATAAAGAGAAAAAAAAACTATTAGCCGATATTGTCCTACTGATAGGCAACGGTCTCACCCAATTTCTTCAATGTATTAAAGGTATTATTTTTCAGTGGAACTCGAACCAGCCTTTGAGGTACTCGTCCTGGTCATCGCGCCACCTCATATTACTATGTACGTACTTTCTTACCTCCCGAAAGCAATCATTCTCTTCTAATAATTGTAGAGAAAAATACTTAATTGATCCTCTAAAAAAATATTTATCAGAAGGTCAATAAGTTTTTGGAGGATCAATTAAATATTTATTAATGAACCTCTAAAAACTTTTATTATAATGTTGTAATGCACGCCTTTTTAAATAAATTATTCTCTTTAACCTTCTGGCCTTTTTTCACAGTTGGTTGCAGTAACAAAGCAAGGGTATGGAAGGGTAAGGGTACCTCGACCAAACGGGTAAGTCGGTCGCAGTTACTTACTTGGCTATTTAGTATTTTGAGGACCCCAAAATAGGAATTATTTGACGTTCACAAAAAGAGGCGCAATCATTATATTAGAGTGTTCAATAATATTGTTAGGTAAGCAAAGTAGGAATTAGAAAATAGGTAAAGTATTTACAAGGCAGATGTGATTGGAAACACCGGGGACAAGGACATAATTTTAGTGACCTTATTGGTGATGTTCGAAAAGGTCAGGTGCATACTCGTAGTACTCACAACCGGCGTGCGTGAAAGTAAACGAAGCAAACGGAGTATGTAAGTGTGCAGGTGGCGTTCTGTGGTATCTGCCTACCCTCACAGGAAGAAGGCGTGAGTTTATGTATGTATGTGTAAAATGGAAATTATTTATTTACTTATTTAGGATCTCCAACAAAAGATGTACCATACATGACACATAATTAAAGGGCAATATCGGGTATTAAGTAAGTCTACTCCTTCACTTATAGGAGATCACAGCATGCACAATAACGTTAAAAACTAAGCTAACAGAGTTAAAACATGAAAGTTAACCACATTATTAGAGGTTCAATTAAATTTATGCCATAATTATAGTGTTTGTGGTCCATTTAGTGCGACTCCACCGTACGCAGGACAGGTGTCTCGGTGTCTGCCACAATAAATAGCTATTTACCAGCGAGTGCGGCCTGCGGCTCCCGGCCACGGAAGGTGTTCTCAATTTGTCGCCGGAATGAGATTGTCGCCGCTTTCAGTATTAGGTAAGTGGCTTTTACATTTCACTTTATACTGGCAGCATTGATTTTGATTCTGTGAGCTAATGGTTACTGACGGTGTAGTGGTATTTGTGGAGTAGACAACGGTAGAAGCGGGGTGGACGGGTTTATCTTGACTGGAACGCTTCTGGGGCATTTTGTGAATAAGTTGTCGACTTTTGGAAAAAGTTGGATCGAAATAAATAAATAAACTTAAATCGCTTTTTTCCCGCTCTTTACATCCACATGTAGGTATTGTCAGTATTTTTCTAGTAGTCCTGTATAAACCTCCAACAACATCAGGTGACATTCAATTAAAATACTTGTATAATATTCAATTTAAGTTAGTCCTTGAGAAATGATATTCCCACAATTAATGTGTTATGGAATATTACTTGAATAATTATGGTGGCTGGCACCACTTTGTGGTTTTAAAAATAGTAAAGATTTGCGGTTAATAATATACATAGGGTTGAACACAATTTTTCCTATGATAAAAAGTCTGAATAGAATATTTTTCCGAGTAATAACTAAGCCTATGAAAAGGCATTGTATTATATATACGGACCGGCCTGTGAACGTATTTCGTCAAATAACTGCGTCAAGCTTTGTGCAGACCAGCGCGACTTGTCGCGCGACGCGACACCGGTTATTGTTATACCGTCAAGTTTTCTTAGAAATTGTATTGTTCGAGTCGCGTCGCGGCGTCGCGTCGCGCTGGTTTGCACGAAGCTTTACCATTTTTAGGGTTGCGTACCAGAAGAGTACCAAACGTAACCCTAATAGGGTTCCGTTTGGCACTCTTAACTCTCTTTCTAAGCCTCCGCTGTCCGTCTGTCTGTCAGCGGGCTGTATCTGATTAATCTTAGTAGGTAGAAAGTTGAAATTTTCACAGATTGTGTATTTCTATTGCCGCTTTAACAACAAAAAATAAAAAAGTTTTTAATAAATATTGTACGGTGGCACGGAACCTTTCGTTTATGAATACGACTCGCACTTGACCGGTTTTTTAATTCAGACCTTAGAGTCAAAAGAAAACATTACCCTACACCTCACCTCTAGACATACCTCTCCCTCGCAACATATTGGCACCAGCTTGTCCATTAAACGTCGACATCAAAAATAAAACCGTAAACGTTACTTCGACAACCCTAGGAGCAATGACTCTTTATTAAATTCATAAGCAATCGTGTAGTCTTAGACCATTTATATCTTACCTGTTTTTTGCGAGCTCGCTGATGACGTACCCATGAATATGGCCACGAGTAGATCCTGTATTGATCATAACAGCTGCTTCACAAACCGGTTCCACGGTTTACCAACATACTCATTTTCCACAAACAGAATTGAAGATGGACGTTAAAGAAGCAGTGTAAAGAATAAACAATATTTAAATAATATTAAACTGAAGTTTATCAAAATGTTTAAGTGTTTGGTCTTTGTTTTATGTGCTGTTACGATAGTTTTTTGTGCACCCGGATACGAGAATTCTAGAGGTTAGTATAATTTACCTTATTTGTCCTAAACTCGAGGTTTTTGAACTACGCTGATGTTATCTTGTCCTATTTAGTTTGAATGACTCTTTGCTTAACATTGTGTGTTAAAACCTGTTTACTGATTGTTATGATTGAATATCATTTGTAAAATTATGCGGAAAAGATGTTAAGAGTGTACATTGTGCACCTTGTCTTATAATAAACTATTATTTGAAGACATAACAACTTTTTAATTGCTAGTTTCTACATTATAGCTTATGTATGATGTGAAACCTGAGCGGAAAAGTAAGTTTTATACGATGTTTTTTTTTAATAATGTGGAAATAGAACTATGAATGTTTTTTTAAAACTCACAGATTTCATCGACTTTTAGGTGCAAAACAGGTACTATAGGAATTATATAACAGATTAGTTCCTATCTTATGTTCACAATAGCTTGATAACGTTAGTATTTGTGTTGGAAACAAGTATCTACAGTTAGGGACATATATACCTACGCCAATAGCGGTATCAACGGATAGGTAACTAAAATATTTACCGCTCTACACGAGTAAAATTCATGTTGAGATTAATTTCTGGCAAAGTGAACAGTCATGTCACTGACACTTATTGTTTTTTTTTTTAGCGAAAAAATCAATATTTTAATAAATAAAATCTTAAAAATAAGCTTCACGTCTGTAATCCCAGAAGGGCTAGGCGGGGTATAAATAAAATCTTGCAAGTTTATAATCAACGTACTGAATGAGTAAGTTTTAACTCTGGTTACCCATATAGCTTACGTGTCAGTGCATGCGTCTTAAGGAATGTGACTTGATCATAATTTTATTTGTCTTATAAACGAACAATCACACCGTCTCAGTTAAGTGGTTTTCTAGAGGAATGAAAATATCACTAACGTCATTTGATTACCACAAAATTTCCTACTAGTTTCACTATTTCTTCCAGTCTCGTTACTAATTACTTAACTAAAGAATAACTTGCGGTAATAAAAACATTAATTGCAAGTGATACCCTTTGACACGCTTATCTTTTTTTATCAGAAAAGCAGTCAACGCGCCAAGATGTGACTGACCAATTAAATGGTGCTTCAAGAACAAAACGTCAAAGTTTGGGATCCGTTGATATAGTCTACATCGACGCTGCATCAATAGACTCAACAAAATTAACAGACTTGCAAAGCAAAGAGTCACCTCGTCTAGCACCTGTCAATGTCGACTCCAATCCTGGGCAAAATTATCAACAAAACTCTGACAACAATTTGGAATTAGTATCACAGAATTCGAACTACGCTGTTTACAAATTGAAGAGTGCAGGCGATTCTTCTTTAAATGGTTTGGCTGATGATAAAAAGACTCAGGCTCCTGACAATCAGTATTATAGCTATGATAGTGAGCAGTATGGGAGATACTCGGATAGGCCACCACCACCTCCAGATGACGGGGAACCACCACCACCACAGCCTGACCACTATCCACCACCACCGCCACCTGATCACCACCCGCCACCACCACCCCATTATCCTCCACCACCACACCATTATCCTCCACCACCACCTCCAGACCACTATCCTCCTCCACCACATCACCACCATCCGCCTCCGCCACCACCTCCAGACCACTATCCTCCTCCACCACATCACCACCATCCGCCTCTGCCACCACCACCAGATGATTACAGATCAAGTTATTATGATAGATATAGCTATTATAACAGACCTCCTCCGCCTCCACCTCCACGGTCATCGTACGACGATAGATCTAGGAGATTCTATGATGATAGACAAACACGGCAATCTTCTTATGACAGACCGCCACCACCGCCGCATAGAGGTGGACCGCAGCATGGGGGACCTCCACCACGTCATGGAGGACCACCGCCACGTGATGGGGGTCACCCGCCACGCTATGACGAACCACCTCCGCACCATCGTGGCCCACCTCCAGACGATGGCAGGCGACCTCCCCACCACGGAGGCCCACCAGACCGTTTTGATGATAGACCACCTCCACCCCATCGCGGGCCACCAGACCGCTATGATGATAGACCACCACCTCGCCACGGCGGACCACCAGACCGTTATGATGACAGACCACCTCCACCCCGTGATGAACGTTTTGATAATAGACCACCATACGATCGACGACCACCACCACCTCCTAATGATCGAAGACCACCACCTGATCGGGAACAATCTTACAACCAACGCAATGAAAACAATGAATACTCCCAGTATGACGAAAATTCGGCTAAAGTGATTGATGCAGCTCGGACATCTTCAACTACTGAAGCTGGAAGAGATGGCAGTCGGTACCAGTTTGATGTTAGATTTAATGATGATGAACAAAAGGCAGTAGAAGCTATGAAAAGGGATGTAACTTTAACAACTGCTCGTCCCTTATCTCCGTTTATATTTCAGGCTGCTGCTGTTACACCTGAAGATTGATTTAAAAGTACTAAGTTTTGACAGTTTTAAATGTTTGCAATGATATTAACAATTACAGTAACACACATGATAAACAATTGTACCTAATTAATTATCATTCTGTTCCTAAAATACTTAATAAAATATTACATGTTATATTTGTTTTATTACTACTGCCTTCTATTGTATTTCCCACTCAGGGTTATTAAACTCAGAATAATAGATAAGTTATAGGTCTTAAGATTAATATGTAATGTGAAGTTAATTTAATTAAACCTATCCTACTCAAAGATATTAACGATCATAACCATGACACAGCTAAAGCACCAAGATCTTTTTTTATAAATCTTCTTATCGAGTAATACAATCATGGAGTATTTTACCCGACTGTAAAAAAGGTTATTTGAATGAATAATAATTTTTTGCACTTTTAACCCATGTACATGTAGAAACTCGTTCTACTATGCGCAAAGACATCATCATCGTAAAAAACGTATAGTTTCATTAATTGGGAAGAAAAGGTAGGTGTTTATGACCTAATCAAATTAAATTAAAGTATGTGTTTATATTATTTATAGACAAACGATCCCCCCAAGGCTGGGGACAGCAAAAAAATAGAGGGCCACCAGCAAACAGAGGCCCTCCCAATAATAGAGGACCCCCAAATAACAGAGGACCACCAGACAACAGGGGACCGCCAGATAACAGGGGACCGCCAGACAACAGGGGGCCACCAGCCAACCGAGGCCCACCAGACAACAGAGGCCCACCCGCCAATAGAGGACCACCAAACAATAAAGGGCCACAACAAAACGGACAACCTAATTACGAAGGCAATGTAGACCCAGGAAGCAATGATAATAATATACCAAATAATAACGGCATACCTGAGGGTGACGAAAATAAAGAAGTAACGGATAAAACACCACAACATTTCAACAAGGAGCAGCTGGCAGCTGCTGTACAAGAATATTTTGGTGATCGTTATGACAATACAAGTAAACAACCACCAAGAAAGACTCAACCTTACCCAATATTTCAAGCGGTAGCTGTTACTCCTGAAGAGTAATATAATTCAGTAATAGAAGGTATAGTGGACCTCCTAATTGGTTTATTAATTTTGACAACAATTCTCACTAAATTGAAACTTTACAAAGGTTAAAACTCTCTAAGGCCAATTTGCGCAACTCAGAGTTAATTCAAAAAGAGTTATTGGATTAACCCTGAGTTAGCTGTTAACTCCGAGTTAGCTGTTAACGCGCAAGTGGGCCTTATTGGATTAACCCTGAGTTAGCTGTTAACGCGCAAGTGAGCAACAGTGGCATAGAAAAATAAACCTTGTATTTTTATGACGTGCAATTGACATTCAACCACCTTAACCAATAATAGACAAGGAATTACGAGATCGACTATATCATTTTCTATATGGTCCTAATTATTTCTAAAACGAAATGAATGGAAGGAAGTTTTACTTTCTGCTATTTTCAATATTGGACAGAAGTTTTTTTTTGAGGAAATTATTATATTCCAATTAGACTGGTACAATAAAATAATTCATTAATTACGTAATACTATTGTTAGGCTTTAGATCAACTTAACAAACCTTTCACAATTTAAAGACTGAGGTCGAAATACTTGCCTGATTTCATTTATTTAAAGAAATAATAGAACATCTTAATTTGGGTTTTCAACTGAGAGTGTGCCTTATCTGCAATAAACAATAACTTATCACGGCAATCGACCAAACGCAAAGACTTATCATAAATATAAAATCCCCTTTAATGTGTGACGTGTGTCGAAGAAAATCACCAATAGCACTTCAGTTTATTAGAAAAATTTTCTAATGTTTTACACCACTTCAAAATTTACAATATCACTTTCCTAAAGGTTGAAATGGGAAGTTAAATAAAGGTTTAAAAGCACTTTAATTATGTAATAAGTTTAATTTCATTTTAATTATCTCATTTTTAATGCAAAAAAATTATTATATTAATAAATGTATAAAAACTGTCTAAGTATTTTATTTCACGTATAACATACTAAACTAAAACAAAAGAATAAACAATTATTGTCAAAAATGAATATTTAAACACTTATTTGTTAAATGTCGTAAAGCTTCGTGCAGACTGGTGCGACCCTACAGCGCGACGCGACTCTAACCAAACAATTTTTATGAAAACTTCACGATAGAATAATTACCCGTGTCGCGTCGCGCGACAAGTCGCGCAATTCTGCTCGAGCCTTAAAATAACAATCATTACTTACATTGTTACACACACATAACATGGGGCCGTTAATTACTAACTGTACGAAAAAAGTACGAGAAATAAGAAAATGGGTACATAATGATACGTTACCTAGACACGTAGTTATTAAGTATTATTGTTAAAAGGTGGGTTTGCATCTTCCGTCAGGGGTTCGCATATAGCCGGCGACACATCCGGCTGCAAAGTTTTCGCGGCCGTTGTCATCTGTTCCGTTTTTAGCAGTAGTCGTAGTCGGTGCAAGTGTGGTTGTACTGGCAGTAGGGGCAGGAGTTACTTCTACTGGTTTTCTAGCAGCTGCAGCAGCAGCAACGTCTTCTTCCGATTCTTCTTGAAAGTGAATATTCGAGGACGCCTCATTATTTTCCTGTTGTTTTTTCGCATTTGAATGAAATAAGGTATTCACATCTTGTTTCGCCTTATTTACTGATTCATGGATGCGTCCGAACAAATCCTTCAGTTCCCCATCAGCGCCGTCATATTGCAGAGTTAAAATAACACAAAATAAAATGGAAATAGTTAATTTCATTTTGTGTAATTAGAATGTTCCTGTCACGTCTTGTCAGATAATTTTCTCTTGACTGAAGTCTCGAGAATGACTTCGGCTTATAAGATAACTCGATTGACCTTTTAAAAATTATCTTACAACATATTCCGAGAACTGATTAAATACCTATGAGTTCATATCATAAAAATATCCTCCTTAAATACAAGATATTTTCCTGTTGGTTTTTCATTTTCAAAGTTATCTAGTAATAGCACCATCTGAAAAATATTGATTAAATTAAATTGTTGTCATTTTTAAGTAGATATATCCTAAGAAAATAATCTTTTTTCTTATAAAATTTGCCGTTTGATAATAAAATTATTATCAAACGGCAATTTAATCCCTTTTTCGTATTCAGGGTAACTTTCGAAATAGTTATTATTATTTTTATATCCAAGTAACATAATTATAAATGGGCATAGATAATAAATGTCACAGGTCACGCTACACATTATGACTGACTCGGTACCTACATATTATTTACAATTGATAAACTAACAACAGTTACTAGAAACTTGGTAATTTAGTGAGTAATATTGTTGCATCAGCGTCATCAAAATAAATAAAATCACTACCTCTAAAGTCTCTGCCTGCAGTTTCCTAGCTGATCTCGTCTCTGCCCGTCGGGGCATTCCAATACCGGTACTCGTATTATTTGACTATGTTGCGTCAATTCCACAGCCGGAGTCGAAGTCGCCATTCGAAGTTTATCGTGAAAATTAAAAACAACTTCTGCCTCAGCCCGATAACACATGCTCTGAACCATCACTATTAGAAACAACACACATTTCGCGTCCATTTTATTGTAGTGCATTGAGCATACTACGTCGTAACTATACGTATTGTATATATAGTTGGTGCGACTGCTCACCATGGTTGTCTGCACACTCCGTTCACATCCATGGTTAGGCCAGCACCGCACCTGTCTATGTTACGTGGCACGTCTATCATTTTAGGTTTTGCATTGTCTACAGTTTTATTATTAGATATATCTTCTCGTACAAAACTTGTTTTTGGGGTTTCCTCTGATTTTATAAACGTATTCTTGAGATCCTTAATCGGATTTCCAAATATGTCTAATATGAACTGTCCGGAAAAAGAAGTGCTGGTGCCACAAGCTAGGAAGCTAATTAATAAACTAAACACAATAAAACGTGTCGACACAGAAGTCATTTTACAATACTAAAACATATCGCTGCCCGCTATACGTTTATCAGCCAACAATTACCAGGCCGCTAT
Organism: Agrochola circellaris; assembly: GCA_914767755.1. Taxonomy (NCBI): domain Eukaryota; kingdom Metazoa; phylum Arthropoda; class Insecta; order Lepidoptera; family Noctuidae; genus Agrochola; species Agrochola circellaris. Next base: position 9,977,051 of record OU611847.1, read on the forward strand.
ACAAATACGATAACATTCGCCAACATGATGTTAATTTATCTCTATTGAACTATTTGTTTATGTTACTTTATATATTTCCGAACACATTGCCTAATTATAAAATCAATCATATTTAAGAATGTAGCAACACATACACACACTCTTAGTTATTTATCTTTCAAGTTAAACACACAAAATCACTTATGAGAATGATCTGTAAATTAACTCACTACAGTCAACACTGGTTATATTTAAGTATCCAAATTAAAACGATGTAACACGCACTGTCCACCAGTAACAAATATGTACTGATGTTATTCAAATCTTCAATTCATCCAAATGTGGGCCAATTGTAAGCTTGAATGCCTGGGTTCATATGCTTAGGTACAACCCAAATGATAGAACTCTTCATATAATGTTTCTATACACTCTTCAAGACTTATGCTTCAAGTGGATAAAGTAACGCCTTACAACAGTCTGCATAATTATTAATCATTTATTTTTCCTTGTCGTGTATATTTATTACATCGTTATTGTTTATTAAGTACTTACTAAGTACTCACTGTACTTTAAAACTCTAAATAAGGACGTACCTTCATCAGTTCTTCATTTAACTTATTCTTGTCACAATCCGGATGCATTTCACAGTACACATTGAGCCACATTACCATTTGCTTAGATTTATCAACACGTGGAACCAGAGAATACAAATTGAGGTCAAGTAGTTTTGGTTTTGTTTTGATTATGACGTATCTGCTGTAGTTTTTGCTGTTATCTAATAATGCTTTATAATCTTGACTGTCTTTCGGCAAAAGTATAATGTATGCAAGCTCAGATTTATCTTCACTCGTCTTCTGATAATCTATAAAAGGACGTTCGTCAGACTCCTTTATTGTATCAACTTCATAAAAGTTAGTTAGATCCTCTACCGCTTTTTGCAAAACAAATCCCTGGCTTGAAAATGCGAAGCAGCATAAAAACACAACAACAAAAACTAAGTTATCCATCACAGTATTTCGTAACGACTGTCTGAACCTAGTTTCAGAGAAAGAATACGAAGAGATACTGAGTTTTTAATCAATACAGTTCGCACTGCAAGATACTCACGTCTGTAAATGGACCATTTGATCCTATTACACCAATTGACTTCTATTATTGCGTCTATTGCCAATTGACTAACAAAAATGCATGCCTACAATACTTTGTGATTGGAATAAATTATCGTGGAGGTCAAATGCAAACACTAGTTTCGTACGTGTTCCGTAACTACCCATCTAGAATATTGATAATCATGAAACTAGCATTTATTTTAGTTTGTTAATAGTTTTATTTTTAAGTTAGGTTACATTATCCTAATCCTAACTAATATTATATATGCGAAAGTAAGTTTGTTACGCTTTCACGCTAAAACGGCTGAACGGTTTTGGATGAAATTTGACATATGGGTAGACCATGACCGGGTTTAGGACATAGGATACTTTTTCAGTCTAGCAATAGCTAGTTTTTTATACTACTTGAAAGTTTGTTAGTTAATTTAGTATAAGAAGTTTTAGTAGATTAAATATTGTAGAGTTTGAAACCAGTAATCTTAAACAAATAATTTTGATCCCTAAAGTAGCATTATTCAGAAAACTACCTAAGTAAGGTACCTATAGGAGCACTACCTACAGAAGCTGCAATTGGGTTTTCAATTCATTTCAATTTAATTTATTTCATAATAAACAGGTAGGTACAGTCTTTTACAAAGTAGGATGACAACTTAGGAATGGTTTACATCTGAGAGGGTTACGTAGCAATACAATTTTACGATCTGATGTCCTACCTAGGTTACTTACTAGCCTGTATTAAGGACAATAAACCCTTCAGCCCTTTGTGTCCTTCTGGTTCTTATGATAACTACCTACTTACTGATATCATGTAATAATCATGAGGTAATACTTACAAGAGAAGCGTTGTACGTTATGCACTTTCGTAAATAACACGACAACCATACGTCTTGCAGTAATAACACGTGAACTGCGAAAGCGACTATTACTGCTACGAATTAATAAAGGTGCTGTCAAATCAAAATAACGGTTGACTGTAAGTAGGTACTAGGAACACTCAAAAAGCCGCTCCGAAACTACGTGCTTCAAAACTACTAAATAAAACAAACAGAAGCACATTATTCCAGTAGTAATAACTACCTAATTGATGATTACGCCGGTTGGATAAAGGGCTCTCATAGTTCATCATGCTGAAATCCTCGTTAGCCGCTCCCGCAATACAAATCCGCTTCAGCGATTTCATTCGTTTCGTTTCGGAACAAGATAGACCTATTTTTTGCTGGGAAACTGACCATTTGAATTAAATTTGAAGCCTTTGGTACTTTGTTGTTACCAACAAAGCGGGAGTGTTCATTAATGCTTTAATGAACTCTTTTCTTTGCTGAGCTGGTAGCAAAATAATTATTCTCGTAGAGGTTCTTTGCTTATTAACTACTATTTAACCTCGCTTTTCTTTATCCTATTATTTTCCGAGCCATCGGGTCGGTTCCGATTTGGTTATAAGAACCAACTGTATACTCGTTAGCCAATAATATCGGAATATTTCATTTATGCTAAGTGAAGCAACATGTCGAATTATTTTAGCCCTTTTATAAAAAGGCTAAAATAATGGCTCGGAAAATGATAGGATAAAGAAAAGCGAGGTTAAATAGCAGTTAAGAAGCAAATCATTATTTGAGCCCTTTTATAAAAGTGCTAAAATAATTCAGACATGTTGCTTCACTCCGTACTGGAGTGAAGCAACACGTCTGAATTGCCACATCTTGTGTTTTTATCAAAATATTGGGGGAGATCTATCCCACAACACATAACATGTAGTTATAACAAAGCCCCTTTATATACCAGCTACAATATCGGACACAATATAAAAGGATATGTCAGGTCCTTTGACGGCAAAACTGACGCTAGAGAGTTAAAAATGCCACGCACCGGCTTCACGTGAGAGGCATTTCGTGATTAAAATACCTACCCCCGGCTATGATATTTTAATTAAACACCAAATGTTAACATATACACGAAATACTACTACAAATAAACCAAAATAATTTTAAAATGCCACAATACAATGCGATGTCAATAATTAAAACATAAAATTGACAACGATGATGTCATAAAATAAACGTGTTTTATGTTCATTCCGAGTTAATTGTAACCACAAGGATTTGGTTTTCTGTGTCATAACATTAATTAATGAATAATACAACCTGGACTAGGTTTTTTACATACCGAATAACTAACAGTGTAACTGTGCTTAGTAATACCCGTGATGACGTGTCATCAACACGCATTCAATCAATTGGCGGATTAAACAATGTCATTTTAATTGTTATTCCAATTCTCTTATGGCTTCTTCAATGACTGTCGTTGGTGGTTCAATGTTCATTTATAAATGTAGCCATTAAAATGAAGTTGAGACAGGAAAACGAATTATTGAAGGCTTCTTCTCTCTTATAGGCGAGCAATAGGTACGATACAATTAGGGGCTAACGATACATGCTCTGCAGAGAAGAGTCAACATCATTCTCCTGGCCTTATCCCAATTTATTTGGGGTCAGTGCAACATGTATTTTTCATCCATACTTATCTATTAGTCGTCATCTCGGTAGTCACTTCCTTTCTAGCCAAATCATCTTTCACACAGTCCATCCATCGTTTCTTTGGTCTTCCCCTAACTGTATTCCTCCGTCCTCCGCATCACAAGCTCATACCATGACAATCGATCTCCACACAACGTTTCAGTCACCGGTGCCACTTTCAAACTTCCTCTTAGATACTCATTTCTTATTCTACCCATTCCTGTAACACAACCAATCCCTCTTAGTATTCTCATCTCAGCTACATGCAATTGCATTTCATTCATCCCTTTTGTGGTCCAACATTCTGATCCATACAAGACAACAGCTCTAACCATTGTTTTATAAATCTTCCCCTTAAGCATAAGGGGAATGCGGGATTCGCATATTGTTCCCGGCACCTGCCGCCATTTCATCCATCCAGTGTTCATTCTGTTCTTAACAGTCCGATCTACTTCGCCATCGCTTTGCACGAGTGAACTGTGATACCGAAAGTTGGGGCAGACTGTCAGAAGCGCGCCATCAAGCGCTATGACCCCAGAACTGGAGAGACCGCCGAATTCGCTAAACATATATTAGATTTTGGTTCTGCTAATTTTCAAGCCAATATTCTCCAGCTCCTGTTGCCATTTCTCCAATCTGCTCTAGATCTCAATTCCATCTTCAACAGAGAAGAGTGGCCAGCCAGCAAAGCTTGTAAAAGGACTTACTGCCATAATCTAGTCTTGTTGTCTTAGTTATTAGTCTCCTAAGGGAATCAACGGAGCACATTTTTTTTGATGATTGAGAAGCTTGCATTTTCCTACTTTTTCACCTGATGGTAAGCGATGAAATGGTCGACGATGTAGCATGCTTGCCTAGTAAACTATTCACTTTCGACTTGAAGACCCCAGGTTGTAGTTTAGCTTACTTCAACATTTTTGAAAGTTGTATGACCACAAGATCTTGTTAATAAACCAACTTGTTTCTTGTTTCTTGTTATCCAACTTTATCGAATTTGAAGGCCTTGCTCTACTCCATCACTGAAAAGTCTCCATTAAAAGGCGTCTTAGTAATACAACAATCATTTATTCAACATTTCTAAACAAAAACAAAATAATCACAGATTTATAAATTAAGGCTTCAATTTTGTTTCACTCTGAGTCCTGTCATCTAACTTCTGGGAACTAGTTCAAGAAACGTTGAAGTAACATTGGTTCGGCCATCAATTTAGTGCTTGGAACCGCCGCATTTGCTGCTCTTGAAATGCCCTGATTTCTTAGACTGGAACAAACATAGCGATAATTTTCAAGAAAAAATTTCTGGGATATTTTTTTTATTTGCAGAAATGTAATTTGGGATGTCTACAACTTCAATCATGTCAGCTTTAGTAGCAAACAGATGTCCGAAAGTAAAACAGCAAGTACATTACGATCAACGATAGTCAAACTTTCAGATTGGTTTCCTTAGAAAAGACTACAAAGTGATACATTACTGGTTAAGTATAAAGTGAGTTTAAAATTATTATTTAATTTAGTTCAGAGATAGAAAGGAAATGCCATAGTACCCTTATTTTTATTTTTTTAACATTTCTAATAACACATGCCTCTAGAATATTCTCTAAGCGGACTGAGCCGGAAGTTGAACCGGGACATTTACAGTACTAACCTCATAGGTGCATTTGTTAGATTCGTCCTCTTCGGAAGATGATGATGAAGACGAGGACGACGATGATGATGATGACGACGAAGAAGACGACGAAGAATCTTTATGGTTTTTTCTGCCCTGGAATGTAGAAAAAATGTGTCATTCAGTTGTCACGATAATTTTTAAGAATAAGGATCTGTGGTTCGGAACAGTTCTAAAAAAATAGCACGGAAATCCCGACGTAAAAAAAACCTTTAGGTAAAAATTACACATACTGAATATTCTTTTACAAACTGACAAATAAAACAGGATTTGTTCAAACGGACTGGCCACACAGTGAAAACGACTTAGTTTAAATAAAATGTTTTATTCTTATTGCAAAAATACAAATGATTATTTACAGCGGTGGTTTCAGTTTCCAACTTAATTCAATTTGTTCAGAGAACTTACTTTACTTCGGAATTAGTTAAATTATCAACATTACTTAAGTTTTACGGAGTTTATTATTGAGCTTTTATTCTCAAATGTGATATGTTTCTGCTTCATTACTATGAAAGTTGTACGTGTAATTTTCATATTCAGAAATAGTTTTCGGGTTTCGGAAGTAAGGTTACAAACAGCTCACAACAGCAACACCATCTATTATGCTTATGCCTATACATGGGTTAGCTATGGTGTCACGCTTTGGCGAAACAGTACAGATTCACAGTTACTTTTCACCCTACAAAAGAAATTGGTTATAATCCTGGTAAACATGGAGCAAACAGATAGTCGCAAACCTTTCTTTCAAAAACATAATATTTTAACCCTTCCCTGTATATACATTTTAGAATCATGCAAATTTGTCCGGAAACATCAAGAATTTTATTCAAAACGTGAAGACATTCAGACACGCTATCTACTCAGACACGGTTCTAGGCTAAACTTATCAAGTTCTCGATTAAAAATGCACTCTCCAAGTCCCTACGTAATGTCCTATAAATTATATAATAAGCGGGTAGCTTATTATATAATTTATAGGACATTACCAATAAAAAAAGAAGAAAAAATTAACATAAAAAAAAAACTAAGTCAATTCTTGCTAAATAGAAGAAAGAAGAATTTTATTTGATTTATTAATTATTATTACATATCTCGACAGATACATATTTAGATACATTTTTATATTTTGCATTAAAGCTATTGTTTAATATCATTTAATAAAATACCTACATCATTATTTTAATACAGTAGTATGCTAGAAGAAGAAGACTTACGGTCTTCTGACGACCCGTAATTACTGTCGAAGATCCACGAATGACAGCCGGGACCAACGGCTTAACATGCTTTTCGAGGCACGGAGGGGTCTCGGTATGTAAAGATGGTCACGGACCGACCGCGGCAAGTGTAGCTTAACCTGACCGATCAACCCGTGAGGCTATTATTACTTAGCCACGACCCAATCAAATTGACAATCGATAACTATTATCAAATATTTCATTACTTGTAATAGCTTCAACATAGCTAATTAAAAGGTAGTAAAACAAGGAGTCTTCCCTCCTAATATCTGTTAAAGTGTAAATAAAATAAAGCTCGGTATAAGTTCGGGGAACAGTTTCATCGTTATTGCTCATTACAGTCGCAATCGAGGCTCGCTCCAAGAAACTCGGTAACGGTAACATTCTACGAACAAATTGAAGTATTTCACAGTTTCTCTGTATTCTCTGGCTACGTAGGATTAACACTAATACATGTAAAGCCTGGGTTTATGACGTGCTAGCTGTTTTAATTCGCGGCATTTTTTATGTTGGTATTTTTTTTACTAATTGGTTGTAGTGCGAATTATGATATGTAGGCTCCAGACGTAGAATAAAAAGATTGTTCTGAGTTACAAATACATATCTATTGCATTTAAAAATGCTAACAAGTAAAGTTAAGGCATTACGTCATCAGCAATTATTGTATCGTCTCATTGATAGGTAAAGGTCAGTTTGGAAGATTTATCGAACTAAAGCTATTCACTTTTGCTGTTAGCAATTTTTTTGTTTTTGTTTTTGTTAAATTGTTCATTTAGTTTAGCCAGTCGCTTGATGTGACCACCAATACCAATCATTTATTAAAGTAGGCCTTGAATCATGAATGATGTCGGCAAACTAGTTTATGGTTGGTTCAAAGTCATTAGGGCAATCCCCTTATGATTCTTAGAAGACTTTGCCTGTTTGTACTATGGAAAACCCTAATCTATATATTTTTAGTAAACAGTTTTTTTTATGTATAAAAACCGACCAAGTGCATGTCCGACCACGCAAAATGAAGGGTTCCGTAGTTGCAATGAATTTATCCTTAAAACAAACTTAACATAGTAGTTGAAAAAGATGTTCTCTCATACATTCCAAGTTGGAATGTAAATAAATTTTCATCTATTTTCTTAAATATGTTTAAAAGTATTTATTTTAAAATTATATTTAAAATCCTCACAACAAGCCCTTTTATTTGATATATCACACGGTACAATTTGCAAAACTTTTTTTTTTTTCGTTTTCCTATTTGTCCGCGAAAGTGACCAAATTCATTTATTTACGTTTATGTTTAGCACACAGTAATTCATGTACCGCAAGTAAACGTATTTTCTTTTCTTTCTTTCTTTATATATGTACCAAATTTCAACTAAATTAGTTCAGGAGATTCGGAGCAAATTGACTGTGACAGACGGACAGACAGACACACGAATGATCCTATAAGGGTTCCGTTTTTTTCCTTTTCAGGTACGGAACCCTAAAAACGTACTGAAACCGCATAATAATTATTTTTCTGAACTGCTGGAACAATTAATTTCATCAGCTCCCACCAAGACACGACCAAAATATTCAAGAAGCTTTACAATGCCAATATTTACTTCGTGGATCACATACAATCATCTCAACAAAGTTGGTTTAGTGACTACACCATCATTTAATAATATTTAGAAATACTCTGTTCCAAAAGTATCTGATGAAAACGTAAACAAATCCTGTTCAGGTTAAATTCTTACAAAACCAATCACACAAACGGAATTAGTAACACATTCATCTGTATTCAATTTTACATCTTACCACTTTTTCTAATAATTTTAGTTTTTAAACATTATTAAATTGTAATAGAAAAATTATAAAATTAATCTCAATTGTCAATTGGAAAACATCTTTAAGGTGATTCTAACTAGGATATCGGGAAGTATTCAAATAAAATCAAATTAAAGCACTTATTTTGTAGGTGGCGCTACAAAACGGCATCCACAGGTATTTTTTTCTGATTCATTTGTTTACATTTTCATCGGATACTTTTAGGTCAGACTAATAGCTCATCATTCATGGCAGTCAAGTGCACCGTAGTACACGGGACGTTATCTTTAAGTACTTACGTTGTCACCGCAGCAGTTACCGCAGCAGTCACAGTCTTTGCCATCCTCTTCGGAAGACGATGACGATGATGAAGAAGACGACGACGAGGACGACGACGAACTGGAGTCAGCACATTTGTTTCTGGATTTCTGTAATTGAATCATAAATTAAAAGCCTTTGGAATACTAGCAATATTGTTTAATAAAATACAACGTTTTGAGCGTATCTGCATCTAGTTCTACATGGTGTGCGAACTTGATAAACTGAGACGACTTTATTTAGTTTCGAATTAAGAACCTAACTTTCTAATCATTTCATAGCAGCCGTAAAGATCTCACCGTGAATACTTAGGTAAAGTGTAATTTTTTTTTTTTTTACCGGCCAAGTGTCGGACCACGCACAATGAAGAGTTCCGTAGTTGGGATAAATTTATCTCAAGAACAAACTTAACATTGTGGTTGAAAAACATGTTTTCCCATACGGAATGTATGGGAGATCACGTTTTTGAAACTGCAAATTTAAGTTGGTTGATTATTACTCGTTAACCAGTACAGTCTACTTAGCTCTGATAGTTTTCCTTTTAATTTCGTTATATATAATACTACTGTGAATTTTTTCACAAATCCAAGTACCTACAACCATTAAGCTGGCAGGGGGTTGACACTTGAGTTTAACAAAAAAATTCAGTTAAAAGCTTAATATTTCGCCAACGGATCCCTGAATCCCAAAATGGTTTCCACAAACTAACAATATTTTTGAACGAACTTTCTAGGTACCCCACAGATGAGAAAAATAAAAACATCCCCCCTTTACGTGTAGGGGACGTACCCTAAAAAAATAAAAATAAACACTTTGTAGGCATGATTAATATGTATACATATGCCAAATTACAGCTTTCTAGTACTAACCGTCTCTGAGCTAAGCCGCGGACAGACAGACGGAAAGACAGACAGACATGGCGAAACTATAAGGGTTCCTTGTTTACTACGGAACCCTAAAAAGGAACAAAAACGGTTGTAAACATAGAATTCAGACGCAAATATGAAAGATACTTGAAAAATAATAAAACCGATAGATCAAACATTCAAAATTCCATCGATATGATATTTATACCATAAATATTTATGCAAACATGATACCGAACCAGATGGTTTGTGGGTTACAATAACAATCGGTGCAAATAGTGATTGCAGACGTCAATATCACAGCCTTCACCCGTGATCTGGTCCAATTTACTGCTAAATATTATCGTTAATTCGTCATAATTAGCTAGACTACTATAATTACACGATTAACTCATCTTTTTTGGACTGATCAGATAACTGTGAAGGCCTAAAGACTAATTTGGAACAATATTATTGTAAGCAGAAAGGACATTCCATAAGCAATATTTTGATTATGTAACTGCCTTAGTTAACTTGATATTTTTGCGTGGGATAACATTAACATTTTGCATGAGCTTTTTGGTACCCACCACCCAGCATCTTTTTAAATAAAGTCGAACCCGTTTAGCCATAAAGTCGTGCTCTAAGATTATTTTGAGACAGACTGTCAAAACCTACATGGGTCGAGAGGGAGAACAGTCCATACATTCTGTAAACATCTCACCATGAAGAGTGAAGTGAAGTGAGCATGAAGTGAGCTGTCAATAGTGTCAATCCCTAGCTTTAGGTGCAATGACAGCTCAAATCAAGCTCACTTCACCCAAGTTATCACGGTGAGATGTTTATAGAATAGCACGGCTGATGTTCATTTCAAAGGTTCATTAGAAAACCAGCGTCAGACAGCATTTTTCTGGCATTAATGCTGAAATGAACCTTTTTGGCGCAACCGTGAGGCACACACTATTATTGTTAAAATATTATTTTCACTTTATATTTTGTTATCTGTATTTTGAGTTTCACGAACTGTGTCCAAATAAATATGAAGAATAACTTCTTAATTGCTTTCTTTCAATGAAAAAAAAATCAGATGAAATTGACTGAATGCATTCCATTACTTTTTTTAACTACTCGTACACAAGTTGCTTGTTGACAACGTAAACGGGAGCACATAAATCATCGAAGGAAAATAATGCAATAATTTATTATTATACTGCGCATATCATACTTACTTCGTCACATCGTGAACGGCTGAAACAAAAAATAGAAAATTATCTAAAGACATAGATTTCACTGGCGAATAGCGGCTAGAAGTCGACCGCCACAAGCTGCTGTTATGACACGGTATCGATAATGTCATAGTCTTGAAAACAGGTTGATGGAGCGTAGGTGGTTCTTAAAAAACTACGTTCACGCTTTGGTGACTTTTGAAGACACCTATGGATTGAAATAATCTCTCAAAATAAGGGTCTCGTTCGTTCATCGTACCATAATGCCTCCTTTTACTTAACCTTTTCAAAGTGGTAAACGTAGAGATAACCACCATTTATTGGGTGCAATTCCAATTCCAATCTTGAACTGGGGAACAACACGTAAAAACCCAATTACACTTTGCTCGAAGTGGGAATTAGACCTATCCATAGGAAACAGGAGTGTTGCTTTTACTTAAGACGCTTTCAGTAAAACTAAGAAAAAGTTTTGGTAAGGAATAAGACATGCAGACTGCCTCGTTGCAACTGATGAGCATGGGTCCGACGGCTTATCCGCAGATCTGACAAAGCGTTATATGCATAAAAATTTTGAAAGTGCACCCTGGAGTCTGGATTTGTACCTGGTTGATGGCAATAGGCTCACGCTCTTAACTTAAACACAAATAGCGAAATGTGGGTGTAGTATACACACAGAGATTACTAATAGGTATCTGTGAGTATCACGTCTGCCTGCATGTCGAGGAATAGACAGGTGTTGTATATAATGCCCGCCACAGATGGGTACATGAAACAAATTCGCACAGTTATTGTGTTACATTTCATGTTGCGTTGCGTACGTTTGGACGGCTCATTTGTTCCATTAGATCAACAATATTAGTACTTACCAAGTAGATCTCGCTTCAGTAATTGCCAATATGGCAAGAGTAACCAACAGTACCAATAGAGCTTTGTTCATTTTGATTATCTACCTGAAATTATGAAATATGATTATTAACATCAAAGTTTTGACAAGTTTTTTTGCTGCTTATGAATACTTTTCAATCATTTCATTTGAAGGAAAATTACTTTATATTTCATATTAATTCTTCACCGTGATTTTGGGAGAAAACCTGCACAATTTAAAAAATAAAACCTGCACATTGAATGCAATGTGCAGGTTTTATTTGGTACGTGTTTGAACGTCTCGCTGAACTGCCAGAAAATAAGAAAAACCTATGATTAATGAATCATAGGTTTTTCTTATTTTCTGGCAGTTTAGCGAGACGTTCGACCAAAAGCACACGACAATTTCCTTGTGGTATTTTAGATGAATGTCTCGCTAGCATATTTTTATAACCTAAAGCCAGGTGATTAAAAGAAACTGGAGTATGCCAACACTCTCCAGTCTCCTTGTGGTAATTAAGACATTTGTTTGTGTGTCACCCGGCACCTAACCAATGTTGTGTGGCATACATTCCGACTTGGCTCTCTAGCAAAGCTCACTTCATGCAGTATTAACTAAACCAACTAGCTTAATCTTAAGGCTTGTTTCACGGTGTCCAGGTAGGCACTTTCTTCCACATAATAATAGAAAATAATTAATATTATATTATCTTCGATAGGTATAAGTTAATTGGAACTTTTCCGAGAGTAGTGAAACAAACTCTAATCTACTACCTTCTTAAAAATAAATAATAATACTAACAGAATCTGAATTCCTGAAGAACGTTGAAACAGGTAACTCTTGTTCTCACTAAACGTCACTTTAACACAGTGTATGTAGTCAGTGGCAGCGATTTGCATCGACTGAATTTTCGTATTTTATCACTATTATCAAATTTGGGTCAAATTTACTTAACTCTTAGCTTGCGTCCGTAAGGTCAGCAAGATAGCACTGTTTATTGCAAAGAGATGCTCGCCCTCAGAAACCGATCTCACTATTAATTTTAATATTTATGTAATAACTAAGTTTCTTCGCATTTATATGTACGTAGATGCTGCATTATCAGTATTATTACGTTGATTTATTTTTACTTAATTCGTAGATACGGTAAAGACGCAAATCAGACCGTTACTTTTTTTTTTTTTTCCTTTTCAAAGTATCCTAGTTGGTGATATTATATTCACATTACAATCTAGCCTATTAGCTAACAAGTAATTTAAATATAGTAACGATAAAATCAAGGAAACGTCCAATACGTCTTTTTTATTCACTTTATATTCAGGAGAAGACATTTGCATCAAACGTGTTTTTTACTTGTTGACTTTTTATAGGTCACAGCACCTAATTCCGTCTGCAGGTATCAAGTAGCATTCATGAGTGCAAGCTAAATAATAGTTTTGTGTGATTGCAGAACTCCTTCATTTTTCATATATTAAATAGACGGACAGGTCGTCTCGATAGGCACCTAGAATCGTTGTCAAGAGTTCAAGACAGATAGACTATGTGGCTTTAAATAATATTGACCTAGGTAGGTACTTATCTTTGTTGTTTCGGCGAATGTTCTTATCAAAATAATAACACAATAATTCCTTGAATCCATTCGTTCTTCAACATAAGCTTTGATTAATTTATCTTCGCAAAGCAATAAAAGTTAAAGTTCATTTCAGCTGGAGTATACCAGTATTTTCTGAACATGCTACCTACATCTCGACATATCTGCAGTTTATATATTCTATTCTATTCCAGTATTGTACACGCTCAATTCACTCAGCTTTATCAGGATTATTCGATAAACGCTCCACAGTCAGCGAGAAAACAAGCTCCTTACACAAATAGGGGATTTTAATATCCTTAAGTAGTGATGATACTGGCCTCTCGTATAAAAGACTTGCAAAGTAATCCACTGAGGGCGCAGCTATCGCGCGAATCTGCTTGAGTCATCTCATCCTTTTCAAATAAATAGGGTCCGAAAGATGTCTGAAAAGCAACGTTTTATTTTTTATCCATAATTCAATTGAAAACAGATTTATTTGGGGTTATGTTTATGTCTTCCTAATGTTGTTTTTGAGATAAACGTGATAATATTTAAGGATGTTTTGTTGTTTTATGTTGTAAACAAATGAGTTAATGACTTTATGACCATAATTATGTTAGTAATGAACAAGTTAGTATTTTTCATTATTCTTTTAATTAGATACAGCGACTTACAAGACACATGGCAGTTGTTTGTCCATTCAAGGACCCTAATGTTTAACGACCACATTACCAGTCTCAATTTGAATACGAAAATAAAATATGTTTGTGATTTTTCCAACAAGATAAATCATTTCGAACCCTTTCCAACCGCGCAGACACGGAAACAGTCATTTGGAAAATTCAGCAGCACAGGAAGCCATACGTCACGTTAGGCACGGCACACACAGAGCAAAGTGTCCCGCGAACGTGTTGTGTGCTCAGTTCGCTCGGCGCAGTATATCAAACTCATTATCAAACGCCCCAAATGTACGCAAATAAATCGGTTTTATTGCTCAACTCCTACTTATTGAATTTACCTTTCAATACTAAACGTTACCTACTCTCAAGCAAAATTATGAACCGGTTTAAAACTTCTCGATGAAGTGGAGTTCGAAAATAGCATTATAAATTCACCGGTTTACAATCACAGCGCTACTTGGCGAAGGCAAAAAACCTTGGCGGGAAACTCGTTCTAACTTTTCCTATTTTTCTGCGTTAATTTCACCTGAACCCATTACACTTTGCAACAATTCTTAGTGAGAACGTTTCTATTAGGCTGTTCAAATTGCATTTTAAATAACTTTCTGAGACTTTGGAGAGGACATCTTGGAGCCCTTTCATGTCAGCTGATAACTTGTTATTGGTTGGGATAATAATCATTTATTTTAATGTATGTTCAAGAGATAATCTTATTTCAACTCCTTTTATTACTGATTCGCACGAGGAGGTGGTCTAGAGGTGAAATATACTAAATGACGTGAATCAGTAACAATTACTGTAGGTAAGCATTACATAAACATCACGCCTATAATCCCCGAAGGGTACTGCAGAGGTGTACCAGCAGCAGTACGCCCTCGTTTCGCCAGTTATGTTTAAGTCCCATGTAATAAGAGGCGAGCCAATTGCCATCAATCGGGGACAAATCCAGGCTCCGGGCGGCTACTAAGAAATTTCTGATGGAAAGCCCAATAACGTTTTGCCCGACTCGGGAATCGAACACGGGACCTCATGCTCAGCAGTAGCACTTGCGACCACAAGAACAACGAGGCAGTACTGTCGGTAAACTACAAGCATAAACACACAATTATATTAAATAACATGTTTTTACTTTATTGCAAATGCTATGCACGTTTTAATTGTAACCCAGCACAAAACTCAAGTCAATTTCTCCGCACAAAGAATCCGTGGAACTACTTGGAAGTATTTATGTTATGCAAATTCAAGGGCAGGAGTTAACGGCAGGTAATCATACCGTACCCATAAGGATGAGACGTGGAAAGTACCTAAAGCGTAAAAGTAGTATCCAAGTTGAGCAATGAAATGTTAAGGATGAATAAGTTAATTGGCCCCCGGGGCGTATCGGCGGGCCCTCCTGTGGCACAGAGGAATGCATTTAAATTGGATTTTAAGAGTAGAAATCACCGGCGTTCTCTCCGGCTCTCCCAGCCTTGTTAGAGCCAATCTCAAAGTTTACGTAAACGAATAAACCTCCGCCGTGAAACCGAATTTATCGGTATCCATTCAAACTATATTTATCTATGATCGTTCGCCCATTTAAACGAAATGCTAAGCGTTGCAGGTTTGGAGTGGCTATTAAATATTAACGATGCTTTCATTCTTTATTTGCAATCAAATAATAGCAATATTAAAAAGTTAAAAAACGTAGATTAATTTTACGTGTGATCTCTCAAGCTCAAATAGCTACCTACACATGCACCAAAGATAATGAACAATTGATGTATCTCATGACACTAATTATCTAGGTAACAATTACCTAATACACGTACAGATTTGGGTGAACAAAATAAGAATAAATCTCACAATTTTGTAAACAAGCATCAATGTCAACAAATATAACCATCCGGGAATCACCCGGAAAACACCCACGCTTTACCATTGTGACGTGGGGTTGTTGACTGATTCAATATACCTAATACTTTTGTCGACTTTATCAACTTAAGAAAAAGATTACCTAATATTTAAGGTTACGTAATAATATACACGGAATTAGTACCTACAAAAAGTTCATACGTAAAAAAGTACAGGTGAAAAAAGAAAAATTGAGAACCATTTCATATTTCGTACATGAGCGATAATTACATAATTTCAGTAACATTTAATTACTTCTGCTGCAAATATTGAAATAATTAAGTGTTGAGAAATTAAACGCGAGAGCTCTCGTAATACAGCGTTATGTGCTAAGGACTTACAAGTGTTTATTTATACGTAATCATTACAGGCTTACTGGAATGAAGGATTTGTACTGTTTGGTAGCTTTGTGACTTTTGCAGAAAAAGAATTTCAAATGAAAATCAGTGCCACTCGGTCCCCAACGCGTAGTTGTTACTGAGCTGGTGCTAGCTTAATAGCACAATCACATTCCCACTGCTGGGACACAGGCCTCCTCTCTGTGAGAGGGCGTGGGTCATAATACACCACGTGGGCCCAGTGCGGATAGGTGGATAAAATTTTTGTTCAAATTAATTACTTTTGTTTCTGATTTGTCTCATGTTTGCATTCTCGTTTGAAAAACCTTACAGGTTCTATAAATCCTCACCCCACTATACTCATTACCGTTGTAACATTTTGAATGGGCCCTAAGTCGAATTAATGAATGTATCCCCAATGTACATAATTAACATTTGCGAGACATTACTCAAGTGACCTCGCCTTCTATAAATCTCTGCAAGGCTCTGTCTTCTCGCTCGGGAACCTCCTCTACTTTTATGTAAACTGTAAACACTTGGGTTTTTTGTTAGTGTTTTATTTGGAAATGGACTAGATTGATGGACTAACAGAGACTAACTTAAAAAACTGCAGGTTTTTCTCAGATTTTAGCGCTTTGACTCTAAAACGTCCGAACGGCACAAAGCCCATGATCTGGGTTAGAACCTAGGATACCTACTTTTTATCTCGGAAATACGTTATTGTGGGATTATTTCCGACCTCTACGCGGGCGAAGCCGCGGGCAAAACCAAGTATTTTATATTTCTAATAATGTATCAGACCTTCTGCTTTTTGAAGCCTTATGACGTGTGTAGGTAATACAGTTTTGCATTATAAATTATTCTATGTTGTTAGACAGACATCAGACAGATCGAGTAATTAAATGACGGTACGAACAATATGTTCGGAATACCAGATTATTAAAATATTATGATAATAAATGTTCACCAGACTAATTTGGATTGACATCTGTACGTTTTTACGTTCCAATTTAATTTGGAGATGAAAAGTCATTGAATAATTCGTACCTAACACCTTAAACTACTGAGGAACAATTTACTATTGAAACGCAGCTAATATCTAACATTCTACTGCATTTATCTACAAAATAAAAAGGAAATGACGTACATTACGCAATGACAAACCTACTCTGTACAAGCCATTACAATAGATGCAAAAAAAGCAATCAATATTATTGAGATGACTATTTAGAGGTATGAGGAACAGGGTGTAAGGTTCACTCATCCTCTCTTGAAAAGGGAGGATCCTCCGACCAGATGGGTGTCAAGTCTGGCGGGTAACTGCCCAACAATTGATGTCGGATAGTCTTATGTAGGTATTTATCGTTCAGGCGGTAAACTCTAATTGCGCGATGCAGGATTTGTGACGTCAGGTCTTTAGATGCGTAGTTCGCATGTGGCGATGTAGATGCCACCACGAGTATAACTACAATAAAGCTACATCCACACTGACAGACGACTTAAATCGCCGTCGTTCAATAGCTACGTGGTACGGTAGCGAGAAACAATGGTCCACAAACGCGTGCTTACGGGACGTCGCAATTTCAGTGAAACGCTACTTATAGGTGTTTCAACATATTGAACCATGTGAATATTGAACCAATAAGAGAACACAAAATTTCCGAACACCTGTGAGTTAGATGCTTAGTAACAAAAAATGTGCAAGGAAAATAATGCATTTAGTATTAAAAAAAACCGGCCAAGTGCGTGTCGGACCACGAACAATGAAGGGTTCCGTAGTTAGGATGAATTTATCGCAAGAACAAACTTTACTTTTTAGTTGAAAAACATGTTCTCCCATACGGAATGTATAGGAGAACATGTTTTTGCAACCGCAAACGTAAATTGGTCGATTATTGCTCCTTAACTTGTAAAGTCTACTTAGCTGTGATAGTTTACCTTTTAACTTCGTTAAATATAGGCTACTGCCGTGAATTTTTTCACATATCTAAAACCAACCATTTAGCTGGCAGGGAGAGGTGAGGCACTTGACTTTAACAAAAATTAACAGACTAATATTTTGCAAACGGATCCCTGGATCCAAAAATGGTTTTCACCAACTCACAATATTTTGAACGACCTTTCTAACGATATCTCACACCATGGGATAAATGAGGAAACAAAACATCCCCACTTTACGCGTAGGATGGAGGTACACACAAAAAAAAAACCACCACTACCACTTTGTCGGCGTGATTAATATGTATACCCATGCCAAATTACAGTTTACTAGTACAAATAATCTCTGCGCTAATCCGCGGACAGACAGACGGACATAGCGAAACTATAAGGGTTCCATGTTTACTACGGAACCCAAAAACGGAGACCCCACTTATTACAAAATGTCAGGACCTGTTTCGCAGTGCGATCTATCCACCAGATAAATTAGAAAATGGAACGAAAAACGTGTTACATTATTTGCTAAAATAAGTTAACCTTAGTGAACTTAGACTTAACTGGTAAAATAAGACATCAGACGCTAAAAATGAAAGTCTTTCGAATCATGCAATTATTGCGATTCCTTAATAAATAGCCTGTGGGCGTATAGAAACAATCTCGCAATAATAATAATCTAAGATGGTTTATAAGATAGTTAGTAAGTTAATTAACCGATCACACAGAATCTCCGTTCATCTAGTCAGACATTACGGTAATGACCAACTATCAGCCTTACGTTCGCTGTACCTTATAATGACGCATTAGGCCAACGTCGCACCTACACTACTTATACTAGCTATACGTTTAATTGGCAATTATTTTTCTGCCTGATAATACCGGCGATTTTCGTCAGTAACACTTTCAGTCCTTCAGCCCTCCTGGAGGGTTCGCCTGGTCGCATATGGGATGCCGGGAGCCGGTCGCGGAGGGCTCATTTTAAATGTAGATTTTTCTTATCGAATACAGCATTACAAACTGTGAAAATAACATCTGATGTATATTTTTCAAGATGTAATAGTATATACGCGTTGGTTTTAAAATCCAAGCATTTTTTTTTTCTTTTTCTGTTCACTTTTAGGTACTCATATTCACAAAAAATTTAAAACGTTGGAAACTACGTATAGCGACAAGACCCCCGAAAACACTATTTTACTTTGTTTTACACGTCCGCGATGGTTAATGTTAGCGCAAACGTAATGCCGGCAACCCTCCCGGAGGCTTCACTTCCAATATGTATGAGTTCCATGAAAACTAGGCGGAGTCGAAAGTGTTAATGTCAGTGGTTATGGGAGTAGAAAATTAATTAGAGTAGAGGTGGGTTATTAATAAAATAGATACAATTGAAAACTAAGAGAGTAGGTATCATAATCCACTCAGAACTCAGGAATGCAAATTGGACTAAAACGATGTATAATAAGACAGTTCCAAAAACGGTAATCGATCAACGCTTCCTAAATTATTTTAAAGCAAAAAATGACTACAACTAAACAGGGTACTGTACAAATCATCTTATTTACAGATTGATTCCTATGCAGTTTCACAATAATTTTTGGAACTTTAAAACTACTCCCGACATTACTCACTATTGATCACAGATCGACATATCCACGCTACATCTGCTTAGCTTATTATAGAGACTGTGAGGAGCGGTCTCGGGAGAAATCCAATGGTATTGTTGAATTTTCGCAAATGGCCTGTGCCGTTCACGCCGCACGAGCCGAGTCCTGACAGCTAGGGGAGCTGGGACACTATTACTTGTCTCATGAATAAGTACTTGATGCTATATGTACTGTCTACTGACTTCTCGTCATGTGCGTTGTGTGTCTGTTTGTGCGTTTAGATGATGATTCTGCTCAATAAATGTTGTGTTGAGCCTAAAAATAAATTCGTGAACAAGAACCAAATACTTACTGTTGTGTCTGTTTGTGCATTAGGATAACGATGGTGTTAATTCTGACACGTAAATACGTGCCGCAAAAGAGCTACAATCTCATTGTAGGTATTTGTAAAAAAATAAATACCTACCTGTGAACTCGCTCTACATTTATTAACCTCCATCACACTGACACGCTACACGTGTAACAGCAAAACATACATAATTTGTAACCCATTATTCTGCATCAATCTCAAAATATAATAAGAAATTCAAGCCTAACATATATGTCTGACCTTTCATGATACGATATTCCGATTTGTGTTCAACCCCCTGAATTTTTGTTACTCATCCACTAACCTGACCGGGGCCTGTCCACTTAACTTGAATAATGATGTGCGAGGAAAAAGGATCGGTGAGCCGAACCGGCAAAATGCGAACCTCCGTGCAATCCGCCGCCGCCGCCCGCCGCCGTCGAACCGACCCCGCGATTGAAAAACTAATGTAGAACTTTCCTTTTAATCCCTTTTTAATCTTGAACTGTTCATTTTTTATATAGAACTCCTTCTGTGAAAAGAAGAATAACAAATCTAAGAACGTTTGTTTATACTTTACATCCGTTTTTTTCTAAGCATAGCTAATTAAAAATTTAATCTCGTGTGACATAAAATCTGGATGAGGCCTAATAATAAAATGTAAGCATAAGGCGGCGATGTAGTTGCGGTGCGTAACCCCGTGGAAAGAAAACGGCTTTCTTTACGAGCTATTCCGCTGAGCCAATATTTCTCCGCGACAGTGCTCGGCATCATAAAATAAAACGAAAAATTCCACCGCACTGCCTCCAGCCGCCATGAAATCATAAGAGGCGAGATTTTATGCCCTATCGGCCAACACACTTCATCAGGTGATTAATACCATAAATAATACTTAGATATCAAGACCTTTATTGTTCTTTTTCGTGTAATATAATTATTTTCACTTGTTTGGAATTGATTATATGAAACTATTCCAAAGCTAGGAATACTTTTCATAGAACGTTTACCTTGTAGCTGCTGTTACTGTATACCATCTCAAATTACCACCTAGTATGATACTAAAATAAACACAGATAAAATACGTACAAAATAAACACAGAGTTTCATCGGAAATCTGAGAACGTAATGCTTTGTTGTGAATGAATTATTTGTCAAATCGTCAACAAAAAATTATAAAAGGAAACAAAAATAAATACGTTTATTCATAAGCCTCCGTTCTCGTTCAGACTAGTCGAATGGGCGTGTGGAGTGCACTTATTATGTTCTGCGCTCGAGTCTCGTACGACAACCGCTTGACAAAATACTCTGCCAATTGTGTCGGAGTACCGCCCTCAATTGTTCCACATGAAAAATGGCCTATTCGGATTGTTCCCGAACAAATGCGTGCCGTGCGGGTCATTACGCTTTGTTTTAGGTATAAGTACGACAAAAAATTCACTGTGAAAAAGCTGAAATTTTCGCTTCCGCCCTCTTGAGTTGTGAGCAAGCAGTGTTTAAACTAAGGCCAATTGTTTCGCCTTGAAAAATTATTTCCCGCAAAAGAACAAACATACCTATTCTTTTATTCAGAGTACAATGGAGCTTTCATATAAAATACATGTTCCATTTAGTAGTAGTTCTCTATTTGTCAGATACCTACAGTTTGTGAAATTGGAAGAATAATATTTAAAGATGAAAGTCGACGATGGAAATCATAACAGAGATTTTACTGCTCAACGAGCGATTGGAGCGAGAATGCCAAAGATTGTTTCAGAGCTCGAGCAGGATTGAGGCGATAATAACAATGTCGTCACTTCCTCAATCTAACTTCTTCAATATTTCCTGTCGAACCGATCCGCTATAAATTTTTATCCGTCTGGAATATTTTTATTCGGCGCCGTTTCGGCCTTACTCTTTTAAGTATAAAAATAGAATTTTATGAGAGACATGTTTAGACGAAACATCTTTTGGAATGAGCTATCAAATAAAGATGGGCGTATAAGATAATAACTCTGCTGTAACTTATTTTTCAATGGCATGAAAGTTGAAAGTTTAATGTTGAAATTCAAACTACAATCATACAATTTTAGCTCGCTTACTAGTAACTTCGGCATAGTATGAAAGGTTTGTGTCTGTAAATACACCCAGTATTACAGTCACAAACCTCTCATGCGCGAATATCCAGCCCAGAACTACTCGTTAGTGTAGGCCGTTCAAACGTTTTGTGAGAACCAATGACTCACCCACAGCGCTAGTCGACACATCAAAACAATTAGTTATCATACCAGTCTTATAATTACCTTTTGCTGGAAAACAATCTCGATAACTCAAAGGAATGAACAATTTCTTGTAATTAATTCTTGGAATCTCGACATGTTTACATGTCAATTTACGGCTTGCGTAATTAAACTAATCGTAACATTAACGCCGTGGTTTACTATGGATTAATTTACGTAAATAAATTAAACAATTTGCAGGTTTAGTCAGCTCTCATTACGTTAATTATATGGCTTCAAAATTATTTGGAATAAAACACTGATCCTGTTTAGATTAACTATTAAAATTAATTTCACAAAAACATAGATATAACCTACTAATACATGTGATAGTTGACATGTATTAATTGGCTACTTATTTTCCATGGCTTATTTTTTCAGATAGGCCATGGAAAATAAGTAGCCAACTTATCACAGAAAACTATCAAACGTAGGTATAAGCCATCAATACGACCTAAAGAATAGGACCCTTATATAAAACGCTTTCTTCTTCTTCCGTCTCTGGTCCCGTTATTTGGGGTCGGGTCTCCTCACTTTTCTGCGCCAGGTTAGTCTGTATTGGGTTCTCGGTTCTGGCAATTGGGCTTTCTTGAGGTCTCTTTTTATATTTGACCACCAGGTTAATGGCGGGCGGCCTGCCTCTCTTTTGTTCCGGCAGATTTAGTGCAATTTGTACCACATCTTAGGCGGTTTTCCGCCATTTTATCAGTGATTGGTGTGACTTTAAAGCTGCCTCGGATGTATTCATTGCAGACCTTGTCAAGTCTGGTC